>CP139754.1:0-10000000 GCA_034370585.1 Fragaria x ananassa | reverse complement strand
GCAACAACAATAATATGATCACCTACACTTCTATTAGAATTTAAGTTCGACCACCCTGCATGTTTGTGTGTCTAAGAATATGCAAGCAGGCACATTAAGTAAAAAGGAAAGAAGCATGCACACACTCTTTGCAATCTAATCATTCTCTATTTCAAGTCTCTGGAGAGGAATAAACATTTAAGTACAACTTCAAAGCACACCACAACAACAAACAGACACCTAACCACTGGTTATATGGGGTTAAACATTCAGGACTCAATGCTAACAACATTTTCAATGCTGACTTACTTTGGGAATGGAATAGTTATAAGCATTACAGTAACAGACCCAGTCACAGCATTTCAACTATTTAAACCCCTTACCGAACTATGAACTTCACAAAACATGTTAAAACACCCGACAAAGCATAAACATTACATTCCATGTCAGCAGCAGCAGCTTATACAGAGTACACGAAACAAAATGACACCATATTTCCAATGACTCATACGAACCTAGAAGATCGATAGCAGTGATAACAGCCTGCTTTGCAGTAGGGTGGCGCACATGGAGAAGCCGAGAAAGCATATTAGTCCCCTGCAAGACGAACAAGTAACCCATATGTAAGTTCTTCAAAATCTAAAAACCTTGGCCTTTTGAGTCCATAGTAAGGCCAGAAGTCTGAGCAAGAAATAAATAGGAACCCTAAAGTTGAACAGTTCACTAGATTTTTAATTGAAAATTAGACCTTCCACAAAATTTTGTAAACCTAATTAACTGAGACTATATATACCTCGTCTATTTATGCCATTGATTTGTAATACATTACGTATTCAAAAACTTCCCTGGGAAAAAAAAAAGTTTCTATTCAGGATTGAGGAATTGAAAGGTTACCTCGAATGTTGACATGCATGATGCATATATATATATATATATATATATATATATATATATATATATATATGGATCAGAAGTGGACGTCCACACGGTCCTTAAAGTGCGGACGTCCCTCCGTTCGCCACCGTACGGCGCCGGCAAGGGCGCGCCTCCACCCCAGCGGACTCCAGCAGAGTCCCCGACCATTTTTCATCCCCGGTGAGTCCGCCGAATTCCAGTTTCCGGCCAGATCGACTTTGTTTGAAGTTTTGGGTGATCTGGCCGGAAAACCGGAATTCGGCAGACTCGCCGGTGAGGGAAAGTGGTCGGGGAAACTGCTGGAGTCTGTTGGGTGGAGGCGCGCCCTCACCGGCATTGTACGGTGGCGAACGGATGGACGTCCGCACTTTAAGGCCGGTGCGGACGTGCGCCTCTGATCCGGCCTCTATATGTGTGTGTGTGTATATATATATAGTCCTTCTCTGCTAAGGATGTCCTTATTTAGACTCACTTTTCGATCGAATTTTCACATCTCCACCGTCTAGTCTTTAGATACTAATGTATAGATCATCTCTACAAAATTTCAACCAATTTGGTTATCATTAAGGCACTCAAATTCGATTAAACCATTGGATGAACATAATTTTGTCGAACTTGAACTGTTCATGTTTATAACAGAAAAACACAGTTTTGAGTGCTTTAATGATAACTAAATTGGCTGAAATTTTGTAGACATGATCTATACATTAGTATCTAAAGACTAGACGGTGAAAATTCGATCGAAAAGTAAGTCTAAAGTGGAAATCTGTACCATAAGAATAAATAAGTACATCCTTAGCAGAGAAGAACTGTGTGTATATATATACATATATATATATATATGAGGACCCTTCCACTAAGGGATCCCTTTTTTTTACATATATAAGTGATGGGAGAGTACACCAACTTTTCGATTATATAGTTGAATCTCCACCATTCAGTTTGTTAGTCCTTATATATAGATCAATTCTGCAAATTTTCAGCCAATTTGATGATCGTTAAGGTGTTGAACAAGATTAAATCAATGAACAAACCAAATCTGCCAAACTTGAACCGTTCATGCTTATATTATAAATCGTAGTTTTGAATGCCTTAACGATCACCAAAATTTCTGAAAATTTACATAAATGATCTACTCATATAGAACTACATATTGAACGGTGATGATGTGATTTTGTGATCGAAAAATTGGTGCAATCCCCCATCCCTCGTATATGTCAAAAAAAGGGATCCCTTAGTAGAAGGGTCATGTATATACATATATATAAAGAGAGAGAGAGAGAGAGAGAGAGAGATTGGTGCAGTGATAATCTCTGGGAACAGCTCCTATTCCTAGCCAAGAATATGCATGTAGCTACTTACACATTTTAAAGGCCCCACATCTATATCCAAAAACAATGAAACCGGGTGCGCTTCTGTGAAGTACATAGGGAGTTAATTTGGACCAGCTCTCTACTTTTTACACTTATAAAAATTAGGGTTTTATGAATAGTTTAGGAATATTGAAGGGAGAAAAACAGAATCTATTTATTTCTTGGTATTACGGGCATTAAGGAAAGGACAAGATTTCATACAACAAGTGCATCTATTCGGGCTTCGATGACTGTTGACGGAGCATATTTTGCCGCATATCCATACATTAGAGCCAAAGCAGCATGTGTATCATCAGACTCTTCAGTTTTAAAATCGTCCGAGAAAACGGATAGGAATCTGCAATAAATGAAGCAAAGAAGAATGTCTTCACATCAAACCCATAATATTGCACACTAAATGTAAATTGAGCATTACAATATAAATATATATATATATATATATATATATATATATAAGGATGACAATGACAAAAGAAACAAAGAGGAAGGGGTCACATTGCATTAACAACTTCTTGCATTTCTTATAATTTAAAGCTTGTACAACAGTAGTGCACACTGTAAGGAAACCATTGCACTAACAATTACATTACAATTTCTCTTTCTTCTTATTTGATTGACTTTGTTATATTTTATTAGCTTATGTTTCCAGAAATAACACCTTGAACTTTCTACTTGCATTATAGATACAACATGTTGTGGGTAAAAAACCATTGCAGATGACATTTGCCACACGAGTTTTGCAGGGAAGAGCAAGAAACTCTAAGATCCATAAGTATACTGACAGCATCCCCAGTTTCTGCTCTTGGAGAGCAGTAAAAGGAAAAGGTTTGCATAGTTTCACCTTGCTGCAGAGTATACACCTTGTCGATGTATAAATTACTTTTTCGTTACTGAATCTATATTTCCTTAATCTAACTAGATAAACTAAACTATAAATATATGCTATGTAGCACTCTAAAAGAATGGCAAAAACCTTCGAAAGATACTTTGCCCAACATTATCCAGAATCCCTTTCAGCTTTTCCAGGACTGTGTCCAAGTGGGATGCTGCGACCTAAAAGTGGAGAGGACAAAAGAATTCCAACATGAATGATGTAAAGGTGGAAAGAGTAGAAAATAAACAAGGGACTGTAACATACCAACCCCATTGCTTTTGCTAGACCAAGTCTATTTGTTGGAATTGTAATGTCTGCTTGTTTATACATCCAATCTATCTTATCACGGACATATGCCCTGTCATTAACTTTTTGAAGCAACACTCCGAAGCAGCTGCATTGAAAGAATTATAGTTAAACTTACACATGCCTTCCAACCCTGAAGTTTAGACATGGCTTCTTAAGTTGACAAACCACAGAGGGCACCAACCACTAGAAGCCCATAGAAATCGGACAATTATTAGTAAAACTCTGTTGAGAATACATGCAACTAAATCATTAAAATGCAGCAAAAGCTAAGTTGTTTTCTTGATTGGATTTGTGCTTCAGCATTCTTTACAATCTTGGTGCTAGAAATGAGGAACAATACCAAAGGAATGTGGGTTAATTGAGAAATGCTATGGAAATTTGTGCCCGTAATGATTATCCAATGTAAACCATCCATGACCCTTGTATGGGGTGGACAGCACAAGAATCCCTATCCTATTAACCACTAAGAAACTATCCTTAGTCGCACCAGCCTTCTATGTTCACTATATGTGCATTTTATTTAGCTTCCTTTTTCTTTTCATGAGATAGAGATATAGTGTAGTGAGGAGAGGTAGCAACCTGACAAACTCCCTGACATGTGGGACCTACTTAAGGAAGATAGCAATAGTACACTAACGGCCTGAGAGTCAGGTACAGCAATGCTGGAAGGTGACAATAAATATGCAATATCTCATCTAACAGGCAAAGCAAAACAGGTTTGAAAGGAATAATACCGATGAAGAAGTGCAGAATGTTCATCATCAGCTGTATAAAGTCCATACTGTTTGGTAACAGCATTTCCAAGAGATATCACCCAGGCATCATCATGGATCACATCCAAAGATTCTGCAAAAAACTGTTGCATAAAATCAAAGAGAAAAGTTAACCTAACAAGTCACTGAGCAGAACCTTAAGCTTTAACCTCTCTCTCTCTCTCTCTCTCTCTCTCTCTCAATGCTAAAGGACACATCTGTCAGCACACTTTTCTACAAAATTTGAATGATACAAATATGAATTTATAGGAAGAATTTAGAAAATAATCATCGACTCATTTTTAAATAATTACTCTCAAATCATGGTAAAGTCTAGAAGCAGATTATTATGTTTTACCAGCATCACCTAAACGATCCACTGTAGGACATTGTTCCAACAGCCAGCATGAACCATATTCCAAAAAAATCCCATGAACATAGATCGGTATTATTCAAAGGTCCACTGCACTTACATTGATTATCATGTCATCCCAAGTTTCTTGATAAGAAGGATCTTGCTTAAGATCTTCCGAGTCACTAACATATGCCTTCAATTTTGGAATCTAGAGCTTACCAAAGACAAAAATAAATTAGACTACTAATCATTTGGTTCTCCCTGTCATCAGGTAAAAGGAATACACCAAAAGGAAAATTAAGCACATAATTATCAAGTATTTACCAAATTCAGTATCAAGTACAAGGAATTTCACAGGAAAGAACAAGGAATTCAATCCCAAAAGGAAATGAAAATAAACAAATAAGACATCTCTGCCAATATTACTACTTTTCTATTTCCTTCTAAAAGCACATATAGATTTTGTCACAAATAAGAACAGTAGCGCCAAGACTAGGTTTTTTCTAAAATCACATAAACAAGGGTATTTATGACCTGTTAATCCAACCTAGTTTCAAAGGTATGACAATACTTATATGTAAAAATTATAACCCAAACATAAAACATCCAGCTTTAACAAAACTATTCAATTCTAACTGCATAATGATTTACCTCATCTTGCCAAAACAAGCCGACATTTTTTGGAAACAGTGGTGCCAGATAACAAAGTACCTGCGAGGCAACACAAAAAGCACATGTATCATCATTTAGAATTATAAGAATACTAGGTGAACTAAATCAGTGCACAAACACCATTTTTTATTTAAGAAAGAAATAACCTGCAAAATATCTTAAACTCATCTGGATCATCTATTGAAAATACAAAGAAGCATCTGACATCTCTCGCACTGATAGAATATCTCTCACACATGTAAATGAGGGGTGCTGTTGTGGGGTGGTACACACCAAATTGTCAAAACAGTGGACAAGTTTGTGCTTATATATAGGGACTCATTAAGTTACCAGTTTATTTGGGTTAAAAGTAAGTTGACATGACTCATTAAAACATGGGTTACACATTAAACCAGTTATTGTAGTGAATGAGATTGGATTCACATGTTTGGAATTCTATAGCAAGTATAAAAGTAAATAGACACAACTCATTAATACATATTACTCCCAGTTTATTTCCAGGATAAATCCACACTTAAACATAATATACACTTACTGTCAAAATCTGACTAGCCAGCTGCTCCCTTGCTAAAGGATCATGCAAAAGCACCACCAACCGAACAAAAAGCTCCTAAACACAAGTAATATATGGATTGCTGAGATAAATTGTCTGGAGATGCACAAAAAAGAGTCCAAAGTTAGATATAGAAAGAAGGCTACCTCAGGATTTGGTATATCAGCATGAGCTTTGCAGTCCTTCACCAGAGTATCGCTATTAGAAGATCTATGCCTGCACAACTCAGAGATGCATCTGCAAACCTGTAGCAGCAGAAATTATTCAATTTCAAGAGACAACTATAATGAATACATACATTGAATCAGATTATCACCAAGAGCTAGTAAACAGACTCAACAGAAACAGCAGGATCTAAGAATGTAAAGACGAAGATATATAGAAATTCCTACCATAGCAACTGCACCCGTATAAGCTTGTGGAATAATCATCTTCAACAGAAAAGGCCATAGTATATGCTGCACAAAAATAATGTTAAGATGTCGATATATGCTAATACAAAGAAACCCCTTTAGAAGCTCAAACCACCAGTTAAAACTTAAAAGTCTACTAACTGTAGAATCAACAATCTGGCATACCTCCATTTCAGGGATCGTAATAGTCAGCAACAGAAGACTTTTTTCGCTTATTGCCCTCAACTCCATTGGACAAAGTGTCCCAATTATCACCTAAGAAGATGAAGCTAGCATTAATGCTATAAGCATCTGATAGTTCCAAGAAAGTTTAGAAAGAACCGGTAACTGTTTTTAAAAAAAAAATAATATTCTAAGATGCACATGATTAAATACTGGATACAAGTTATAAAACATACAACATTTAAAAGAAAATTCACCGTTTCCAAATCTGTTTTTGCCATCAAATTTTCAACTCCGTAAATGTTACAGAATGCTTGTAACATCAAAACAAAAAATTCTTTTGTAGCAGCCATGTAGGATCAGTAGCAACATTAAAATTTCCAAAAATAAAAATTGTCGGATGCAAACCTCTGATCTCTTGTATTGGAAGGGAACATAGGTGTTTCCTGAAACATCCTTAGACCTCTCAAAGTCATGTCTGTCCTTGTCTGTTAAAGCACAATGACGCACAAGATATTCAACAAACAGCTCCCCAGACGGACCAACTAAGTAACAATGTGATGCCATAACGACAATCAACTGCACAAGCAATGCAATGTAAAGTTAGTGGAGAGGAAAGACAAAAGTGTTTCTGAAAAGACTGAAGACAAAGGTAATTTAAAAGGTAGCATATTGCCTACAGCTACGACTTCATAATTTGAATCTGAATACCTCTGAGAGCGCTTTTCGGACACCTAAGTTTTGCTCATCTAGCAAGGATCTGACGGCTTCAACAAGTAAGGGCCGTTTATTGTGCCATGCTTCAGACAGCCTCCATATAAAATTATAAGAATGTCAAATTATGAAAAAGAATCAGACATAGCAAATAGAGACAACAGAATGTAAAGAACCTCGGCAATAGATGCTTTAGAACACAGAGTGCACCAAACACCAATAGTTCTTCCTTCAATTTGCATTTCTGGTGGCACAAATGCAGAAAAAAGAAAAGGTCATCTAATTTAAGTTGGACCTTGTAAACTATTGTAGAACAGAAGGACAACCTTTCTTTTTTTACTTTGCATCATGTGGCAGTAAGAAGGAACACTTGATGAAAGAAGACTCACATTTAGAAGGAAAACAAATAAATCTTCAGGGTATACCAAACCAACTGTCAGGAAGCAACGCTGAACTTCATTATATGTCTGGCCACAAGGAAAAGAAAAGAACTCAAACATTTGGAAGGTAGCTGTTGGCATAAACATCAGTATGAAACCATAGATACTATGTGGACCTAGTCCTTGAAGCAAAAGGAAGGAAACAACTTTTGTTTTGCTGGGAGAAGAGAATGTGAAGTTATCCTCCATTATAAACAGGATGTGTCAAAAAGATGTGGTTTGAGTAAGAACCACAATAACATGAAGAAGATACGAATAAATTAGAGATCTAAACAAAAGACCTACAGATGCAAGAAATAACTAAAGCAATTATAGACCATTGTAGAAACTAGCAACATAGAAAGAAATCAGAAGCTTATTCAAATATAAGGAAATAAGTTTTCTACACCTTCAATCCAACTGAAAAATCTGAGTTTTCTTTGTTGTCATTATGGATACAGACCACCGGAAGGAGTGTTGATAGAACGATGCTGAGCTCCTGCGAACCATCATAAGAATAAACCGGTGTTTGAAAGAAACAGCAGTACTAGTCTATCAGAAGCGAGACACCTCAGATGTATAAGATCTCCTACTATGCAAAGCCTGATTCATGGTCTCAATTTACGATCTAAATACATGTTTCATTCTTTTAGAATTGTGACAACGTTGAACAGAAAAACCAGCGCAGCTATTCAAATTAAAACCATAGACAAAAGTCAAGTATTGCAGTCAAAATAACATGATTCTAGGACTTACAACCAATAAACTGACTAGGAATAAAAACTAAAAATAAGAATAAAAACAGATTACAGTAGCTTTACCTCAAATTCAAGTAAAGGAGGACCACTATCTGATAGTACAGATGCGTTTAAGAGATTGTGAAGACTACAAGTTGCCAAAAATGAAATATCTTGATCTCTTTTGTACCTGATCAATAGGAAAAAAACACAAAGATTTTGATAATATAGATTTACAGATACAAAGCCAGTACTATGTGTGTCCATTTGTCCTAAGAAATATATGAGATATATAAAGATGGAAAAGTCCTGTGACTGAAAACCGGTACACCAAAACATGCATGAATGGTGCAGCATCATAAACATATACAACCAGAACTACTATAATCAATCTTACAAGTCCAATATTGTGGGGACAAGCCGGGGTAAAGCAGCCTTTAATTGGGTCCGGGGAATAAGGCCAACCATCTGACCCAATGCTTCTACAGAAGATGTCCGAACCTACTCTCCGAAAAGGGTTTATAATATCAAATTTCACATCAGTAAAATGGAATAAGTTGTCTTAACAGGTAAAAAAAGAGGTTTATAGGTACAAGAAAAAGAAAAAATATCAGTGGAATTTCTTTATGCCCGGATTACCCAAACCCAATTGCTGGTCCCAGTTCAAAACAAGGGGTCCTCCAAAACCCAATACCAATGGACATTTGGACATAATCAAAAACTAAAAGCTAGCCACATGGAACACTATAAAATGGGGCAGTTTTGTAAGCATCTGCATTTCTAGTCTTCTCTAAAATTTGTTAACATTTAACTCTCTTCAGCATCAAAGAAAAAGCAAATGCATATAGGAGGCCATACACAAGTAAATGCTTTCCTAAATTTCTGACCAATAGCAAACACCAGACTTGATACTCAGACTTTTACTATAACAACTGCTTTATTAGTCTCCGCTTTATTAGTAAAATATCTGTCTTTCACGCGAAATTCTGTGCTTTTGAACTTTTGTTTATAAGAAAGATACTTACATTTGTGAAAAATAGACATTATACATAGTAAGAAAGTAGAACTATAGAAGGCACTTAAAAATCAGGCTTTATTCATATATAATTATTTGGTTGAAACCAACTTATAGATAAGTGAATACCAAAGTGAAGCTGCATAAAATTTTATGCAAAACAGTGAGATTACAATAAGAAACAGAAGGAGAATATTTTCCTAACCTTTAGATCCCTTGAAGCTGCCCAAACTCTCAATAAAAGCTCAAAAACAGAATTCAGAAATGACCTGCAGTATATGATGCTTTTTCATTTAAGACAGAAACATATCGACATGTAAAAAGGGCATATTTGAAATGATGGGTTGGGATCAATGATCTCACATTATGTCACTATCCAGAGATGGGTAAGAAGGGTTATCCAGACTATATTGCCAAACAGCCTGACACCAACACTTAAAAGCTGAAAACCACAGCATAAAGATAGTCAGCATCTAGAGAGAGAGAATATTGTTGAGTAAATTATGTGTATTAACGTTTATGAGAAATTTTTCAAAGACTATGTGAAAGAAGAGGGGAAAGTTTTATCAGCGAGGAGAAGGATAACTGAAAAGACGTAGGTAATAACACGTCTATCTACAAATAAAAAGGCTCTAACATAATAGCATTCCCCAGCTATTATTATCATCTTTCCTCTTAGTGGCCTTTGTCTCAAGTCAAGACTGGAGACAATATCATCACAAGTTTCATAAATCTTCTCAAGTCATTCAGAAATTTATTGAACATTCGAAATTGTTGGTTTGGCAGCCATAATCTTTTACTTGATTTGGAATGAAAGCATGAGCTTAACCCATCTTAGCATATGCAAGTTAGACATTGCAGTACTTGAGATATTTGGCAGAACTTTGACCAGTGTTTGGAACATATAGTAAATGGTTCAACAGCTCTCAAATAATAGCAACCCCTTTACTCCAATTTCACTTCAATATAGCATAACCAAACAGAAGAGACAATTCAGATACCATTAGCAAAAATTGGCCGGTGGGCATCACGCACATTTCCTAGAATAGGTAGAACCCGCGAAAGCACATGTTTCAATCGTGGTGTGAACTGCAATGCTTCAAAAGATAAAATAGTCTGTCACGAAATTTAGTTAAGCCAAAAGACAAAAAAAGTAACATATGAACATGTGCAAGCTCGAATGCAGAGAAGAAAAGTTTGATAATCAACCATCAGCAAGCGCAAAGTCTGCTAGTATCTGAACCATAGCTGGTAAAGCTGAATTTGGCCCGGGCAAATGGAGAAATATTTCATCCATCATCTGAAATATCAATAAATGAGAAGAACAATCAAGTAACGGGACAGGTTGATGAAGAATCTCAGGAACAGCAAGGAAAGAGGAAGGGAGAGAGAACTAACCGCCAACACTGGAAATTGATTTCTATACAATATCAAGAAAATGGTGCTAATAGTGTGCCGAGAAATAATTTTTTGACAATCAAATACATCTAAAACATAGGTCCTGTAATAGTTTTCCTCAGGCGAGACTAATACATGACATACTATCTAGATCCTCATGTTATATCTAGCTCAATGGTTAGATCCTCATGTTATATCTACATCAATAGTTAATCTGGTGTAAGAGTTGGGAGAATTCGGGTGGTAACAACGATGTTAGTTGGCAGTCAATTTTTTACGACTACGATCTACCGTTACTTACCAGCACTCAAGTCACTCAAGTTAATCAGATCACAAGGGTATACCGGAAGCAACAAACTAGAATATACCATTGTTTTCATCTCACACTATAGTAGTCGTAACAAAACAAACACATTCAGTTTCAAACCACATACGACATAATGCGAGTTCTACTTGCACAAAGATACTTACTAGGTCAGGCAAATGCAAGCCAATCGAAACAAGAAGGCCCGATGCAGCTCTTTGCCAGTCTGTATTGAGCTCCTGCATCAAACACTATATACTCCAATCAACTCGCGCAAGCATTTCCACTAGCAAACCTACAATTCATCATCCAAACTACCTTGGAGGAGATAATCTCCGCGGTGGCAATCTTGGCAAGCTTGGTCATGAAAGGCGGATCCACATCCTTTTTGTCCAAAGCTCCGACTCCATACGACATTACTTGGAAAACCCCAGCCATATTACCAAACCGCTGCAATAAAAAGCCTCATCAGTGATCACACTCCACATTGCAAAACTAGACCCTAGCAAAATCCTAACTTCAATGCCAAGAAAACTAGCTTACCCTCCGTCCTCCTCTCGAAACGGCCGAGCAGCAATCGAGGACTAACACCGGACTCCTGCAAATCGCAATTCAATCTATTACGTAATGGTCTACGTCACTTGTATATATATATAGCGAGAGAGAGAGAGGGAGATTTACAGGGAGGCAATGTCTTTCAGGGAGGCGATGGAGGCTTCTCTGACATTGGGGGATTCGTCGGCGAGGAGAGAAACGAGAACTTGAACGGCCTCTGTGGCACCAACCGGTCAAAGTTTCCGAGATCAGAGAGAGTGTGGCGATGTGAGAAAAAGAGAGAAACGGGAAATTGTGATTGGAAATTGGAAGTACCTGGAGCCGCAATTGAACTTCCGGAGCTGGATGACGCCATTGGAGAAGCAGAAGATGAGGGAGAGGCTCAAGCTTCCGGAAGAAGAAGAAGAAGAAGAAGAAGAAGACAGGTTGGACCGTCTAACAGTCTTTATTTGACGCGGCGGAAGTTCAAACGGTAACTTGCTCTGGAGGTGAATTTCACTTTTTTGGGAAATATTTACTGTTAGTAAATAATAAAAAAAAAGGCATTTTTAATCAAATTTTGTTAAAAAGAGAAATTTTATTAACACATTCCTAAATACTAAATACACATCTCATACTTAATACATCACCTATTAACATTATTGTTTTAACATTTTACTACATACACATCCTCAAGCTTCCTCAAATACCCTTATTAACAATACACAACCTATTTACTAAATATACAACCTTTTTTTCTAAATCTACTACTTAATTCATTCAAATTAATGAGATTTTCTCAAATGGTTGTTTGCTCAAAAAATCGTCTCGGCCTAAAAGAGAGGCCGAGGGTCTTGAGAACAATTGTCCTTCAAGATTTGCGCGGGCGTGCCAACTCGCGGCCGAGACGGCCAAGCGAGGTTTTGATTGATGTAGTTTGCCTGATCTGACTTCTTCAAATGATTGTCGGCCGAGGAAGGAACCCTCTCGGCCGTTAGGTTCTGGTGCCTATGTTACAAGGACTTTCGGCTAAGCGTCGCCGGGATCTTCAAATACGTTTACTTCCTGGGTGAACTCGAATGTTCGGGTAACTGACGAGAGATCTATCAGGTGGAAATACTCGCAAATCACCGTGAACACGAAGATGAAACGGATTCGGTTGTTGTAGCGTTGTGATGTGATGTGTGTGTGAACAGCGAATCGCAATTGACCCAATCCGGACTGGCCGAAAGAGATCAATGGACGAAACTTCTATGTTACAACTACTCCTATGTGCGATAAATAAAGTGCATGAATATAAAGAACAAGAAGATTAAAGTGCCGAAACGTAAAGAACTGAATTAAAAATAAAGCAAAGAAAAAACAAAGAAATAAAATTAGGTTTGAAGTTGATAAGGAAGGTAAAGTACCTAGGCAATAGAAAGATAAGTTGTGTGTAAAGTTTGTGTATTGATTTGTTTGAGTGGTGCAGGACCCTTTACAAATGAGTTACAAGGTTCTATATATACAGATCAGAAACCCTAGCTAACCTCTCTACGTTAGGAAATCTCACAGCTATACATCTTCCTTTCTTGGATCAAATCACACTTGAATGCCCTGACTTTGATTGAAATTTCCCTTTCTTGAGGCTACTCCCCGAACTCATTCTCGGCCGAAATTCTTGCATGGGCTTGGCCGAAGCTAGACTCTGGACTTGGCCTGTTTGTCCATTGGTCCATTCAAATCATTACTTACAACGAGCTTAAGTTCGGCCGAATGGCCTATATCACATTTCTCTCGGCCGAAGTTACATTTCTCTCGGTCGTATGGCAACCCGTCTTCGGCCGTCTCTACGAGTTGCTAAAATTACGTGCAAACAATGGTTTCATCTTTTCGCGAACTGTTTACCACATTGACATCTTTCTCGAATGTTTCACATTGTTAAGATCTCCCTAAAAGAGTTTTACTTCATTGATATCTTTCTTGACTAGATCTTCTTTCATGGGTTTTCCTCTACAACATTTCTTTTCAAGAAGTCTTTTATTCATAACTGATTTCAAGAATTTTTACACCGACTAAATTAAAAAAAACATGACAGTACATCCCCAAAGTAGTTAACGAAACTTTCAGCATAAGAATGCTCAATCCAGTGTAATACTAAATTAATCATTGATTATTGAGAATCATTGCATAATATTCATATGTAGTGTCAAAATATTTGGTGATCAGTTCAAGCTTAAAATCAAAAAGTGATAGAAGTACAATATATTAGTTTCAAACAATTAATCATTGCTAAGATGAATTGCACCGTAGAAGAGAAGAAATTATATTGGTTTATTTAGTTTTAATATGAATGTCTTTTATGGTAATTTTACATACCCACAAATTCTTATATAATTTGTATGAAAAAAGATATGTATATCTAGTATTTAGGAATGTGTTAATAAAATTTATCTTTGTTAAAATATGTTATAAAACGTTAGGAAAAATTTTATGAACAGTACATAAAATATGACTCGTTATGAATTTATGTACACGAAATTACAAAACACACACTTTAGTACATCACATAAGAACCCCGAGTTAATACGTTGTTTAAACATCGTTATCTCCCATGTCATTATCAATTTGTCAAAGAATAACTTAGTATTTTTGTTTTCTTCTGCCATATCCATCTCTCCCTCATAGCCAACGACATCCCACTCAAACACCTCTCAAGAGTTTCATATTGAATTCATTGAGAGGTATGAGCCCAATCGAAAGCTTGATTTTAACAAGCTTTTCAAGGAGGGAAACCTTATCAACATCACCGAAACCACAATCGGGAAACATGGTTTCAGGGGGGAATCAAGGATCCTTGGTGGGTGGAATCAAGGCTCCAACTTAGAAACAACTCAGATTTTAATTTGCTTCAAACCCAGAAATCAATGAGCCAATAGTTAAATCTAATTAAATGGTACTTAAATAGCAAACGACATTTGTTTAGACACTACTTCCGTCTCTCTCTCTCTCTCTTCTTCTTCTTCTTCTTCACCTTCAACAGTTTTTTTAGCGAGTAATCTCTTAGGATCCAATCTCTCATCGTCTTCCGCTTTACTCATTCAATCTTGGCCCCAGAAATTTTGTTATTATATTTCTCTTGTTCAACATTTTTTTGCTCTCTCCAACAGTGGCGTAGTCAGAAACCACAAGTAGAAGGGTCAAGAGTTTAAAAAATAATGCCACACAAAATAAAAATATAATTTTTATTGAATAGTATAAATATAAATATTAGAATACTTTGAAAACAAAAGCTAAATAAAATAACAAATCTCCCTAAAATAATTATAATTGTCCTCAACAATTGCTCATATTTTGAAATTTTGGAGAAGCTTCAGATGGAGTCAACTGTTCTGCTGTTTTTATCTTACGACATGGAAAAATTTATTGAAGGATAACAAAAAGAAATACGTAAAGAAGCGACTAAAACTGTTTATATAGAGGTGAACGAGAAATCAATCACAATAATTGATTGATTAGGAAAATATATTAATTAAAAAGACAAAAAAAAGACTAGGAATATGTTTTAATTGTAATATTAAAGGGAGATGCAATCAATCATTGATTCGGATTAGAAACTTATATTAAAAAAAATAAGAGAACCACACGTAACAAACACACGTGAGGAGTTGAACATTCCTCTATCCAAATTGATTGTTGTAATTAATATTTTATATGCCAAACTTTTCTTTAATTAGTTAGAATGATCAAAATAGTGCCAACATCACATTTCAACTGACAAATTAGATAACAATATGACCTAATAAAAAAAATGTGAGGGAGGTCAACTGAACCTCTTGACCCCCCCTTCCCTACGCCCATGCTCTCCAATCGATGACTGCTCGAGCGAAAAAGAAAAAACAAGGATTTAAAAAATCAAAGACTCAAATATTTAGTTTAGAAAGTTTCTCTTTTGCCACATTCTCGTCTAAACCAGTGAATGTTACCGCAGTCGCTTCTTTGTTGCTTGAAGCCCCCATGTGACAATGGGCATGCTCCTCCTCCTTCCACTCCATGGGGTCAGACCATGGGGTATTGTAATTTTGAGGCCTGGAGTACTTATTCCAAGAAACAAGATCAAAGCATCCCTCTTCCGACTCTGTGACCTAATAGGGCACCTGGCTACTAGTGCGGCATCCTTCCTCCTTGTCATCGTCAAAGCAAGTTATGATAGCGACTGTTTCTTTTCTTAGACGCCGGCGAGGCAAAGGATCCTCGTCGATAGCTTGCTTCTTGGAGGGTACTTTTAAACTCATCTCGTATCTTTTCATTAAGAAACTTTCTTAAGAATTGGCAAGCCGATGTAGGATGACCGACAAGCTTGTGGTACCTATAGTAGCGTGGGTCTACTTTGTCTTCCCGAGACGGGTTTTTGTACAGGCGTGGTGGCTTGATTAGACCATCGACAAACATGGTATCCAGGATAACATTGAGTTCTTCATCGTTGCATGGCAGAGCAGGATAAGTTTCTATGTCCTTGCGCTTATTTGAGGGTCTTTCACCAATCACCAATGCTTGGTGGGTATCCTTCTTTTCCGACCTCCATGTTCTATTCCCGTTGACCACTTTAACAGATGTGCTTGTCTTTTTTACAGCATCCATCAAGTGTGTAAAGGTACCTATGTTTGCATTCTCAAGGTACACCCTGTATTTAGGTAGCATGTTACCAACGCATATCTCCACCAAGGCTTCTTCTCCTTTCTCATCGTAGCAGTCCAAAGCAAGGTTTTTGTAACGCTTTACGAATTCAACTAAATTTTCGCTTGATCTTTGGCGTGTGCTGTTGAGTTGAGCCAACGTGACTCTCTCCTCATGCTCAAAGCATTTTTTTGCAAAACTTGCATGCCATATCTTCCCAAGTACAAATAGAACCTGGTGCTAGAGTAGTATACCAAGTGTAGGCACGGTCGGTGAGGGTTTTTGAGAACTCACGGAGCCTGAGATTATGATCACCAACGTGAGGTCCAAGAGCATCAATGAAACGGCTTATGTGCTCTCTTGGACTTCCTTTTCTCCCATCAAAGAGGAAAAAGCTTGGTGTTTCATAACCTTTTGGGATAAGGGCGATTGACCAAGCTTGCTAAGTAAGGTGGTTGGAGAAGGTACTTCCAATCTTCATTGGTGCGCTGCAACTCTCTTTCTAGCATGGCAAGCACATCTTCTTGAGTGACAAAAGAAGTATTCTTCTGTTCAGCTCTTGATCCCTTTTGCTCTGATTCTTTAGCTGCTGCCCCTAGGGCTGACTCCTCATGAGAGTTCTTATCTCTAGCTTCTTGAGAGTGCTTGTCTGGTTCCTCTCAGGGGTTCTTAGCTGAGAGAGAGCCTATTATCTCCTTCATGGCCTCAACTAGCTCCCTTTGGGTTTCTCCAAAGTATTGAAAGTACGTAGGAGATCAGCGCTAGTGATCACCGTCTCCTCCTCATGCATGTTGTCATGATTCCCAAACTCGTGTTGCCTAGAGGCAGACTCCTCCTGACGTTCTTCACCTTCTTGACGCTCTCCCCCATCTTGTGAAGGCATGGTGTTGTTAGCACCCTTGCTTCTCTTGTTGCGTGAAGGAACCATTTGAATGAATCACAACCTAGTCCCCAGTGAAGTCGCCAATTTATGTTGGGGTAGAAATTGAATGAGGATCTAGGAGCTTGCCGTTGTTGGGCTTGATGATCCGATCTTCCCCTTTAAGGTTGCAAGACTAGGCCCAAAGTCTCCCTAAGATAGACTTTGTTGTGATGGAGAGGCTCCGAGCATGTAATATCTGTAAACACGAAAATATCTGTAACAAATGACAGAACAACACGTGTACAAAGAATAGTTTAATTTAATTAATGCGAATGCGGGTTACAATCTTTGTGAACTCCTCTGATTCTATCTCCGACGTCGATTTGATCCAAGGGTGACGAGCACTTAATCTTGAATCGAATCGTTGTAATTTGGACTTCTTGTCATGTTAACGATTTGTAGAAGTTGATTGACCAAGGGCCGTAGAGGCTTGTTCTTGATCGGGTTTGATCCACGTGGTAGTTTGTTCTTTGTCTTGGAGTTGGTGAAGATGTCGGCTATTTGGCAGCTTGATGACTCTTCAGGATTTGATAACTTCTAGACTTGAGGTTGATGAGGAACCGGCTATTTGGCAGCTTGATGATTCTTCAGGATTTGACAACTTCTAGACTTGAGGTTGGTGAAGAACCGGCTATTTGGCAGCTTGATGATTCTTCAGGATTTGACAACTTCTAGGCTTGAGGTTGATGAAGAGTCGGCTATTTGGCAGATTGATGATTCTTCAAGGGTTTAATGAAGAACTGGCTATTTGGGGAGCTTGATAGTTCTTCAAGGATTTTGGGGAGGCTTTTGAGCTCTTGAGGGATTTTTTTCTCTCTCTCTCTAGTCCGCTCCTTTTGTTTCTGCCCTTTGGTTTCGCTCCCCCTCCTCTTGGTATGAGAGGGGGTATTTATAGTGTTAACATGCATCCACTTAAGACAAGTAATGAAGATTCTGAATCAATAATATTTTCTTAATCGAATCAATGAATCTTGACTGATTGATTTACTTGCTGATTTTAACACAATCAGATCAATCAAATCTTAAGATTTAGATATGCCCAGATCACTTTGGATTAATGTCCTGTTTTGATCGAGATTATTAGTAAGGGGCGAGTCATCTCGCGGATATGGAAAGTATCTCGCGAGGAACCTTGATTTCCAAGCAAGCTGTGATTTGTGATCCCAGTTCGCGGACTCCCCTATGCGAGGCCATCTCGCCTCGTCTTCATGTAAATCCACGTGCACGGAGCCATTTCGCTTCGCCTTCATGTAAATCTACGCGAAGTCTATTTCGCCTCGCCAAGTCTTGTTCGCCTCGTCAAGTCTATTTCGCCTTACCAAGTCTTGTTCGCCTCGCCAAGTCTATTTCACCTCGCTAAGTCTTGTTCGCCTCGTGAAGTGCGGTTCACCTCGCGAAGTCCGGTTCGCCTCGCGAAGTCTGGTTTGCCTCGCGAAGGTCAGTCCGCCTCGCCTTCATTTATTTCCATGCGAAGTTCAGTCCGCCTTGCCTTCATTTATTTCTATGCGAGCCACCACTTATAAACCCAATTATTTTGTTAAATTTCACATGTCTACAATATCAATACTGAGAGGACTTAATAGTGTGCATGGTGTGGGAGCTAGGATCTTGCAAGTAATGAAGATTCTGAATCAATAATATTTCCTTAATCGAATCAATGAATCTTGACTGATTGATTTACTTGCTGATTTTAACACAATCAGATCAATCAAATCTTAAGATTTAGATATACTCAGATCGCTTTGGATTAATGTCATGTTTTGATCAAGATTATTAGTAAGGGGCGAGCCATCTTGCGGATATGGAAAGTATCTCGCGAGGAACCTTAATTTCCAAGCAAGCGGTAATTTCTGATCCCAGTTCGCTGACTCCCCTACGCGAGGCCATCTCGCCTCGCCTTCATGTAAATCCACGCGCGCGGAGCTATTTCGCTTCGCCTTCATGTAAATCTACGCGAAGTCTATTTCGCCTCGCCAAGTCTTGTTCACCTCGCCAAGTCTATTTCGCCTCGCCAAGTCTTGTTTGCCTCGCCAAGTCTATTTCGCCTCGCTAAGTCTTGTTCGCCTCGCGAAGTGCGGTTCGCCTCGCGAAGTGCGGTTCACCTCGCGAAGTCCGGTTCGCCTCGCGAAGTGCAGTTCGCCTTGTGAAGTCTGGTTTGCCTCACGAAGGTCAGTCTGCCTCGCTTTCATTTATTTCCATGCGAAGTTCAGTCCGCCTTGCCTTCATTTATTTCTATGCGAGCCACCACTTATAAACCCAATTATTTTGTTAAATTTTATATGTTTACAATATCAATACTGAGAGGACTTGATAGTGTGCATGGTGTGGGAGCTAGGATCTTGCAAGTGTAACAAAATGCATGCTCATCGTGAAAAAGGTCAAATGTGGGTATCTGGAAAGTGTTTGGAAGGATGGGTATGGTGGTGGTGATCTAGGGTTGGTTGAGCATGAGGAGCTTGGTAGTGGTTTTCTGCATGTAGGTGTTGTCTCTCAAGCCCAATGGTGAAGACTGAGGGTAAAAAATGACCCGTGACTCTCGAATTTTAGCAAAGGTCAGAACCCTCCTTCTCACTGTCATCGTTCGAGCCTTAAGCTAAAAAAAATGTAAAGGTCGCAGTGGTTCAGAAGCACGCCATCTCGATTTCTTACCAAGCTACTTTTGGCTAAAGGGTCCAGAGGAAACATGGCCTTGGGTTTGCCTTAAGCTTATAAGGTGAAAGTTGTGGAGACAGGCACTCAGGTTTAAGGTGACTTGTGATGCTAGTATCCTATGTCTAAAGGCATTGGGTGATGAGATGAGGTATTCGTTACATGCCTATGCGCGGGAAACTCAAATTCAAGTTTGATCCTCGACTCCCAATATGTCTCGGACACTTGACATTTGGCCTCCATAGGCCCTAGGGGTGGCACTTCTGAACCGAATAACCGAAAACCGAGCCGAAATAACCGGGCCGAAACCGAAAAAAACCGAACCGAAAGAAAAACCGAACCGAAAAAAAAAAACCGAAAACCGAAAAAAATTCGGTTCGGTTTCGGTTTAGGGTCCGGACCGAACCGAACCGGCCGAACCGAACCGAATTGAGAAGGATTTATGTTTTTTTATGAACCGGCGGACGTCCTCTTTTTGAACCACTTCTTGATCGAATTTCATCAAACTTCCTTCTAGACATATGTAGATCATGTTGTGTAGATCATCTCTGCAAAATTTCAGCCAATTTGGTGATCGTTAAGGCCCTCAAATCAATGAAACACAGTAACGGTTCCGCAATGAACAGCTGAGATTGTTTCATTGATTTGAGGGCCTTAACGATCACCAAATTGGCTGAAATTTTGCAGAGATGATCTACACAACATGCTCTACATATGTCTAGAAGGAAGTTTGATGAAATTCGATCAAGAAGTGGTTCAAAAGTGGAAATCCGTTCTACTGTTCAAAAACCGAAAAAAAACCGAATCGAACCGAACCGAACCGTTCGGTTCGGTTTTCAGTTTGGATTTTCTGAAAACCGAGAACCGAACCGAACCGAACAGAAATTTTTTTTCAGTTCAGTTTTCGGTTTTGGCCCCTAACCGAACCGAATGGGCCGAATGCCACCCCTAATAGGCCCTTGCAAAATCATGTATCCTTCCACACCACAACCCACTAATAAGCCCCATTTGGCCTAGTGTCTTGGGTCCACATTACTGGCTGGCCGCGTGGCATGTTGTGATAGATGGGTTTGGGTATGCCATCCAGGATGCTTGTGCACACAACTGTGCTTAGCGTGTGTTGGCACATGTATGAAATGGGCAGGGATGTGGTCATTGAAGCGTGTCCATGAGAAACCACGTGCTATAGAGGGAGTAGGCTTGGGCATGAACGAGCATGTCATGGCGTGGCTTGCCTCCCTCGTCCTAAATAAAGGGAGTAGGCTTGGGCCTAAACGAGCATGTCATGGCGTGGCTTGCCTCCCTCGTCTTATATAAAATGAGTAGGCTTGGGCATAAACGAGCATGGCATGGCCTGGCTTGACTCCTAAATGGGCCTTGTGTAGCTTTATCTAGGAAGGGGATGGCATGGCTTTCGTGACCTCCTTCTGTAATCTGGACATGTCATGCTGTGACAGACCAACGATCCGGACGTGGATGATACATACCTCATATCAGCCCGTAGACCAGTATACTATTTCGAATGGGTCCCGCCCATAGTCCCGCCAAGTCCGGACTCATGACGTAGGTTGAACAGGTGTTGTTTATTCTGGGTCTACTTTTCTTGTGATCTTCGCGTAGGACTAACATTACCGGGCGAGCTGTGGTGTCCGCCTCGCGCAAGGACTGAAATTGTCACGTGAGCTGAGGAGTTCGCTCCGCGAACGAGTACTGAAATTGTCACACGAGCTGAGAAGTTCGCTCCGCGCACGAGCACTGAAATTGTCACGCGAGCAGAGGAGTTCGCTCCACGCACGAGCACTGAAATTGTCACACGAGCTGAGGAGTTCGCTCCATGCACAAGTACTGAAATTGTCGCATGAGCTAAGGAGTTCGCACCGCGCACGAGACATATCTTTTTTGTAGAGAACTAATGGGATATCTAAGTTGACGAAATGCATGAAAGAACGAGATAAGAATGCCGTGCAACATTATCAAGAAAAGAAATCAAAACTAGCTGATATAGCATACAAACTGCACCAGAAAGACTACATGTGTTTGAATAACTTGAGGAGCTTCACTTCGATCTGGAAGCAGAGTTGATCGATCATCAGTATACTAATATCAAAGGATGTCAATCATCTTTGCTTTTCTTCTGTTGTTCTTGATCAATAAGAGGCTTAAGGCTCTCCACATAGACACCCATGCTCTACCATATTCAGCAACGTCGCCAAATTCATGCCGCATCGTTAGTTCCCAAAAACGTTTAGCATTAAAATCCGACATAAGCAACACCTCTGCATCAACCAGCATCAAATCAAAAGAATCTGTCCAAAAACCAGAATGTTGTAAACGGTAATATGGGATGATGAATTCCATTGTAGTCCAAGAGTTCTGCACTCCATATTCCTTCATCACCCAAAACGTCTCACTGCATAATTCTCCTGAAACTGAAATTGATGTAATACATAGCTGATCTCTGAAGAGGCCCAGTTCTACTGTTTGATTGTTCCAATTTGGTGGTACTTGGATTTCTCTAACCTCTTCCTCTGCTAAGCGGAAACATATAATCACCAAGGATTCATCTCGCTTGACCAACCAATGAACACCCCCATTCAGTACCGTGCCACTCTTCTTGCAAAGACGAGGTTCTTTGTACGGAAACATGCCCTTGATCTTTCGCCAAGAATCAGTCAGAGATTCATAGACACTAAACACAAGTCCATCTGTGCATCCCTTCGCTTCAACCACCTTGTATTGATTAGTGGAGTCATCAAATCCAAACCCATGTAGCTCCCAAGAATGAGGCTTTTTTGTTTGTGGTGAATTTGGTACTTTCTTCATTTCCCTGGTTAAAGGGTTAACCAAATGGAACCCAGAATCTGACCTGCACATCAGAATGTTTTTGCAGGAAAGGACAACGGGAGCCCAAGCACTTCCTATACTGCTACGAACAAAATCGAGCTCCTCCGAATAAGGTCCAGGAATATAGTTGAGGAACTGAACAAGCTTCAGAGAGTAGATGCGTTTACGTGCCTTGTCAGTAAACATAAGACGCTGTCCCTTATCTTTAATCACTTCAATGGCTCCATCCTTGTTTTGGTCGTCCATCTTCACGCAAATTAAGTAGGCTTTTGCAATACAGAGATGTGGGTTTCTGTGTGGTTGAAAGTAAAAACATGGACTTGTATTTATAAGCAAGCTGTGCACGTATTCCTTAGCCTTTGAGGAGACCGATGATACAAATAAACTTAACAAAGGAAGGAAAGGACACTCCTATTTTACAATTCCCTTGGTCTATGAGGAAACTGGAAAATATCTAACGAAGAAAGGAGTCCTTTACGCTATATGATGTACAGTTTCCTTGGTCTTTCAGGAAACATATGTCCAAGAAAAGCAACACTAGCAATGCGAAATGTGTACTACAAGGAGGACCTCTAAACATCCGGTTCCAAAGAGGTCGAAATTCAAAGCAACAGCAACAATGCTGAGGGAAATTGAAATTAATCACACAAACTGGGGAGATGATCAACGATGTCCTTGGTTGGCAATAGCATGCGTTACAAAAAGAAACGGAGGATTGTCGACGGCGTTTAGTTATAAAAAAATAGAGATAAACGATTCTTGACGGCGTCTCAGTTATATATCAAAGCCAGTTCACCGCTTCCACCTAGTCTTTTAAAGTTTGACTCGGAGAGAAATAGAAATAGAGATAGAGATGGATTTCACGGAGCTGCGCATGGCGGTGGAGGAGGCGGAGCCAGTCGACGCCCATGCACACAACCTCGTCGCCGTCGACTCCTCCTTCCCCTTCATCAAAGCCTTCTCCGAAGCCGATGGCGCCGCCTTATCCCACGCCCCCCATTCCCTCTCCTTCAAGGTCCCTCCCTACCTCTACTACTACTACTCACCTCTTCCATTTCTCTACCGGAATGATCCGGATTTGAAATCCGATTGGAGATTCCGGACTTAGCTACCTGCCGGTCAAACTTGAGTCAAAGTTGAAATGTTTTTAATGCGATTGTGTTGGATTGATTTTGCAGAGAAGTTTGAAGGAGGTTGCGGAGCTCTACGGGTGCGAGAAGAGCTTGGAAGCAGTTGAGGAGCACCGGAGAGTCGCCGGAGTAGAGGCGATTAGCTCGAGATGCTTTTTGGCTGCGAGAATCTCGGCATTGCTTATTGATGATGGACTGAAGCTGGATAAAATGTATGGCATTGATTGGCATAAGAGTGTGGCGCCTGTGGTTGGGAGGATTTTGAGGGTTGAGAGTCTGGCTGAGCAGATTCTTGATGAGGTGAGGCTCGTTTTAATGTGCTTGAAATGTTTATATGAATTTCGTTTGCTCGCACATTTAGTGATTGAATGGTATAGCAGGATTTGCGTACTTTTTTTCGGCAATGTAGTTGCAAATGAGGTGAAATTTGCACAGAAGATTGGATGGTTAATGGTTGTGATGTGTTTGTTTTGTCATGGTTGTTATAATATTCTCATTCTTATTATTTTGTGCTCCTTTTAGGGGTTGCCGGGTGGATCTTCTTGGACATTGGATGTGTTCACTGAAACATTTGTTGGAAAGTTGAAGTCATATCCTTTCAGTTACCTTGTGATATATTTTCTGTCACCTTTTCATTGAATGATATAAAAATGAACTCCTGTGTTTAAGTTGGTTCTCTTAATGCCTATGCTACATTAGCTGATAAGATTTTCGGCTTGAAAAGTATAGCTGCATATCGCAGCGGGCTGGAAATTAGTACGCATGTCAATAGGAAAGATGTCGAGGAAGGTCTTTCTGAGGTTCAACAGGGTGAGTACTGCATTTAGATGCTGATTTATCTGTGTTAAATGGAATGTGTGCTAATTATTCTATCTCTGCAGCTGGAAAGCCTGTTCGCATATCAAATAAAAGTTTTATCGACTATATTTTCACTCGTAGTTTGGAGGTTGCTGTACTTTTTGACTTGCCAATGCAGATACATACAGGGTAATGGAGAGTATTGAGATTATCAAAATAGTTGTGCATTGTGTGAATGATTACTGCTGATATGATAGAAAAATCTGTAATTTTTTGTTTGAGGGAATACTACTCTTGTTAACTGATTACTTCTTTCACGTAAGAAAATTAAGTCAATTTTAGAAAAACACTAATGATGAATTCTTTAGGAACAGTGATGTGAAGGAAGTAGATTCAGGCTTATCCATTTTTAGGAGTTGCTGACCAAGTTTTATGATTTTAAGGACTAGTTCTACTTCTCCAACCTATTTACTAGAATGCAAAAGCTCTAAGGTGATCAGTTGCTTTGTGATTGTTCAAAGTTGTATATTCTTTGCATATAACTGATCCACACTTTTCACATGTAACTAGTTTTGGCGACAAAGATTTGGACTTGAGGCTGTCCAATCCCCTTCATCTCCGGGAAGTGCTTGAGGACAAGAGATTTTCTAAAAGCCGTATTGTTCTTTTACATGCGTCCTACCCGTTTTCAAAGGAAGCGTCATATCTAGCCTCTGTTTATCCCCAGGTGATATTTGCAATTTCATTGAATTAATATTTTTTTTGGACATTGGATGTAAACTGTCAAGTCATTGTAGATGATAAGCGTTTTCACATACAAGTCTACCTCGACTTTGGCTTGGCCATACCCAAGCTCAGTGTCCACGGGATGATATCTTCACTAAAAGAACTTTTGGAGCTAGCTCCAATTAAGAAGGTAAGAATATACTAAATTGAAGCCTTTTTTTTGAATCAAAATTGAAGCCTTTTTTTTTTTAATCAAAATTGAAGCCTTTTTTTTAATCAAAATTGAAGCCTGTCAGAAAGATGAAATGATGAAAATGTAAGAAAGATGAAGTAATAAAATATGCATTCAAAGACGGATAGAGAGACTCTTCTTAATGAACTCCAGATAATTTTCTGAACGTTCTCCATGTTATTGTTTCTAGAACTGTCTTCTAGTGATTTGTAAGGGGAAATGATCTTTCTTCTCTATGTACATGGCCATGCACATGCTTTTGTGCTTATGAATACATCCAATGTGATTTATTTGCAGGTCATGTTCAGCACTGATGGATATGCGTTTCCTGAAACTTTTTACTTAGGTGTGTTAAAGTAATATCAATTTACCATCAGACTTATTCTTGATCAAGATAATTTTAGTCTACAAAAGATGCTTATGAGCCTTGGCGCGCACATGTTTGTGATTGACAGGTGCAAAAAAGGCACGTGAAGTTGTCTTTTCAGTTCTACGTGAGGCCTGTGCCGATGGTGATCTCTCAATTCCGGAGGCTATTGAGGCTGCTAAAGACATCTTTTCACAAAATGCTGTTCAGTTTTACAAGATTGATCTTGCTGTCAGATCTTCTGGTTCAGCCAACAGTTTATCCTCTAACTTTGTGAAGCTGAAGAGTAATGACTTGGAAAATCATGTCTCATTTGTTCGTGTTTTCTGGGCTGATGCATCAGGACAGCAAAGATGTCGTGTGAGTTCTTTACTTTTTCCTTTTAGTTTCATTTTGGAATAGATGTATTTTAAGTTGCTTCTTAACTGTACAATTTTGCATTCACAAGTCAGAAAGTAACACCTATGCTTTCTATAGAAAAACAACTAATTATTTTAAGCTAAACGGAAATTCATCTCGTTCTACTGTCTTTTACAAATTAAAGTCAATTGGTTCATTTACTAATATATATTGGGACATCTCTTGTGAAACTGCTTGCTATTTATCATTCATCAATTTCATTGTTGGCATGTTCTATACCAGTACGGCATGCATACCACAACCGTGCATATATACACCTTGCCTTTGTATGCTTCATTCATGGTATTTCATATATTCAGTTTTGGGGATATTATCAAACAAATCTACTTTGTAAGTGACTTCTTGAATTTGCACGAATTAATTGTGTCGATTTCATTTCTCTCATTTGTTGTCCATCATTGGTTCAGGTTGTTCCTGCTAAGCGGTTCAATGACGTTGTTACAAAAAATGGCATTGGTTTGACTTTTGCTTGTATGGGAATGACTTCATTCACTGATGGTCCAGCTGATGAGACTAATTTGACTGGTGTGGGTGAGATCAGACTCATGCCTGATTTATCGACTAAATGGAGAATTCCATGGTACTAAGTAGATTTTGAGTTTTCAGAAAGCTGTGTTTATGCTCAAGTAAAATTTATTTGTTATAGTGATAGTATTTATATTCCTGGTATGGAGGATGAACTTACATTTACAAAACACTGCTCCTAAATCTGGTAGCATGGTTCGTGACTAATTTATTAATATCAATTTTTTCCTCAACAGGGTAGAACAAGAGGAAATGGTTTTGGCCAACATGCATCTTAAACCAGGTGAAGCATGGGAATACTGCCCGAGAGAGACCTTGCAGAGGGTTTCAAAAATTTTGAAAGATGAATTCAACTTGGTATGTTTAGATTGTTTGTATCTTAGATATCAATTTTAATGCTGTTTTTTTTATCATTCCCTAGAGAAAAGAGGCTTAGGGTTGGAAATTCTAAAAATTATGTTGTTATAGGGATTTCATATAGAAAGGACTCCCTCTTACATGTTGGCCCAGGGAGTTACTTGTCAATATGTTGGATTTTAATAAAGTGGTAGAAAATGGTTAGATGCTCTTAGAAAAACAGTGCACAGGGCTTTGCACTGCTTGTTAGCGTTTAAATTTCTGCTCACATTGTAGATGGACTGCTAATATGTACTCTTATTCATTAATAAATAATGTATGTTTTCTACTCAAAACGAAATAAACACAGAACTTAAATGCTATTTGTGCAGGAAATGAATGCAGGATTTGAAAATGAATTTTTTCTCTTGAAGAGTACACTAAGGTATGAGATACTCCCATATCTGATTAAGTTTGTAACTTGGGTATTTGCACACACGTTGTGACTTGTTGTACACAAATAAAAACTTGTACAGGGATGGAAAAGAAGAATGGGTACCATTTGACTCAACACCATACTGTTCCCCATCATCGTATGATGCTGCTTCCCCTTTGTTTCACAAAGTTATTGCTGCTCTCCAGTCCCTGAATATAACTGTAGAACAGGTGCAGAAAAATCTCATGCTATGATTGCTTCTTATATTTGTACGAGGAATTTGCCATTTGAAATGATCCTTGGGTAACTTATTTGATATCCAGTCTTTTATTATTTGTTTTCCAAGACACTATAAGGGTTATGCATCCTTAAACCACCATGGGAACTTGAACTGCTATGAGGAAAAAACGGATAGAGTATCCTTCCATTTTGGACATGACATAGCTAGCAAATGCTGTCATTTACAATATTTTTACTGCACTATTTCACATGACTAATACTTAGAAGTTTATTTATTTGATCTTGATTTTCTGGTGAACTGATCTTTGGCTTGTTGGATAGTTTTATCCATCATCTACTTCTGTCTAGATCTTTTGCTTGCTGGATAGTTTTATCCATGATCTACTTCTGTCTAGATTTTTTCTTTTTTGGTCCATTCATATATTACTGTATATGTTGTTGATGCTTGATAGCTTGAACATTTCCTTGAGGCATGTGTGATAGATTGAAATAGAAGACTAAAACATGTATACACTGACAGACATAGTCCTGATCTGTCAAGTAGCTAACTTAAGTAATAGTATTTCTCTAGCCTGCACCACTTCTAGTTATGCAATTTATTTTTATACAGGTGGTTAGATCACTTTAGGTCTCTCTGTGTGTGTACACACACATAGGGCCCTTCCACTAAGGGATCCCCTTTTTTGTATATATCTATATATATAACACGCACACACACGCACACACACACACATACATATACATTTTATATTTTTACTTACTGTTTTATCATCCATGTTACAAACTGTAGTTACATGCAGAAAGTGGGAAAGGTCAGTTTGAGATGGCTCTAGGGCACACAGCTTGCCTTCATGCTGCTGACAACTTGATTTATACCCGTGAAGTTATTAGGGCCATTGCAAGAAAACATGGATTGTTGGCGACCTTTATGCCGAAGTAGGTTCTTGATGTTGTCATACATAGTTACATATTTTAGTGCAATAAGCTGTGATTTCAACTAGATTGAAAGAAATTTGGATTTGGGTATTTTGGTGAACAATACTTCGTACATGGTTCAGTCTGTAAAATTGTCTCCTCATGGGTCATGACAGCTGTGGAAATATTGTTTGTCATGCTCCATGTTGTAAGAGGCTCTGCATAACTGTGTTGTCTCTTCGGCAGGTATGCGCTGGATGAGATTGGCTCTGGAGCCCATGTACATCTCAGTTTGTGGCAGAATGGCAAAAATGTATTCATGGCATCTGGTGGATCCTCTCAGCATGGGATGTCCAAGGTTGGGGAGGAATTTATGGCAGGAGTTTTATATCATCTCCCTGCAGTTTTGGCATTTACAGCTCCAATTCCGAATAGGTACCCACATTCCTGCCAGACTCTGCACTTGTCCCCTTGTTCTCCCTACCGTATAGTAATTTATCTTGTAAATACCACTTTTTGTGCTCCTTCCACCCCCCCCCCCCCCCCCCCCCCCAAAAAAAAATTCTCAGTCTTTTCATTAGTCTTTCCATTTTCAGGGATCAGTTTTACTGAACCTTCATATAGATGGAAAAACAAAGTTATAGAACAATATATTTCTCTTATTTATAATATAATTATTATCTGTTGAATATTTTACCATCTCTTAGACTGGGTATGATTTTCGAAAGTTTGTGCTTCCAGAATATTTTGGGTGTATAAGTTAGTTGAAAATAACTCATGTGATCATCTTCTCATGTCTATAATATATTATATTATCTGTTCGTAGTTATGACCGGATACAACCTAATACTTGGAGTGGAGCATACAAGTGCTGGGGAAAAGAAAACAGGGAAGCTCCATTAAGAACTGCTTGCCCACCTGGAATTCAATCTGGTTTGGTGAGCAACTTCGAGATCAAGTCATTTGATGGGTGTGCAAATCCACACTTGGGCCTGGCTGCAATACTAGCTGCTGGCATTGATGGTCTTAGGAGGCAACTTTGTCTCCCCAAACCTATTGGTAAGATTACGTAATGTTAAAAATATGGGTTTAAATATAAGATGGAATTGCTGTAATTGACCATGTTAGTACTTCTGGTCAGTCTCATTCTATGCAAATGACTATTTTGTAACAATCATTGTTTTTGGAATACTGATAATACATATAGACCTATGCATGATATGTATCATTATTCTATAACTTGAACACTAGCACCTATTGCGGCATTTTGATTCAATCTTTCTGTGTGTCATCTGCACTGAAATAGATTACTGCCAAATTCTGATGGTGAATTTGACAGATTTTCCAGAAAATAAAATATTTTTCCTTTTGGTAGTACAACTACTTTTTCTTCACTGACAATGATTTTTCACTATCTCCGTTAATTTGTCATGAGTTTAGTGCATACTCGTTCATGACAATTGAAGAAAATTGGAGGTTGTGGTCTTATTGAATGCATAATGTATACCATTCGATCATTTGGAAGAATATTTTACAGTTGTCTGACATTTTAATGATATTTCGTCAACAGATACAAATCCTTCTAGCCTTGAAGGAGAACTACAAAGATTACCAAAGTCACTTTCGGAGTCATTAGAAGCTTTAAAGGAAGATGATCTTTTCAGAGATTTCATTGGGGAAAAGCTGTTGGTTGCCATAAAGGGGGTCCGTAAGGTATGATCTAATTATTATTCCTAATAGATTTGCATACTGTTTGTCGAACTACAATTTCTCTCATTGTTGAAAAGATGTGATACCGTTTTTCAAATGACGAATACTTGTATTGTTCCCAATTTTGTCTGCAGGCAGAAATTGACTACTACAACAAGCACAAAGATGCATACAAGCAACTTATACACCGCTATTGAGCTTTACTATCTTGAACTTTCCTTGTCTAGCCCTGTTCCAGGCTTCTATTACTTCTGATCATCAGTTGCCACTTGAGGAATAATACAAGCACGGGGAATCCTCATTTGAGGAATGTCATACATATACATACATGTATATATATATACATATATGTATGTCTATGTATACACCTTTTGTACCAAAATAATATTTTGTACCATACTACAAAATATGTATGGTCGTAAGATATGTACCATACTACCACGGCGCGCATGAAAGTAGAAATTGCAAACTCACTTCAACTAAAGTGAAAACAAGGATCCAACTTGGATCAAGCCCTCCAAAGGTAAGACTTTACTTGTTTTAAAGCATTTAGCGAATGAAAGTGCTGGCTCCGTTTTTGGTGCTGAAGTTTGATCAAAGTGGTCCTAAACCAAAATGGATAGAGATGAACAATCTTGTAGGAGAGATGGTCAGATCGATGATCTTAATTATTTGTTGGACATGGCAGATCCTCGATGTGACTGTCGAAGCCAAAAGCTCGACAACTGCACATATTTTCTGGATGATATATTAGTGCAAATGCGCGCTCATGATATGATTTTGAGGTTTATAACTTATCCAACACGACACATATTTTTGTGCAGACAACCAGAATAAGAATAGTGAATCGAAGTACTGGTATCCTCTAAAATGGATTTGGTTTACACCAACATTGTAACTTTATTCAGGACCGTCCGAAGCATATTCGTACATAGCTATACCTAATTTCTTACACAAAATCAAAGGTAGCCAATTGCCATTTATATTCCTCCGTATATTTCATAACAAAGTATTTGGCCAATGACTAATATTGTTCACTCTGGTGAAATTATAGGAGCATCCTAACGACTTGGATCATTCGCATCCTTCCAAATCTAAGTACACCGAAATAGGCGGGATATTACAGATTAAACATTACCTATATTCCAGACCCTTATAAATCTGCGCTGCACAAGAATCTATAGTAAAACCAATTGAAAAACCCAAATCACTTCTCGTATCATATATGGCATCTGTATTTCACGCCCTCTTGGGTTCAATATTACTGCTCGTTCTTCCTTTGCTGCCACATTATGTTCATGCATTTGCATGGCAATGGGATAGAGATACAGGGGCTGGTGCAGGCAGCAAGGGCAAAATTCATTTAGTCGGTCGCAACCACAGGCCAAGGTTCGTTACCGGCCCTTGGAAGCATGCTCACGCCACATGCTATGAGGGAAGCTCCGGTACATTTGGTATGACTAACTAATCCTCTAACTTCATCTCCTTTAGAAAAAGAAGTACCATGCATGGTGATTTAGCATCCAATATGCAACTGTAGATTAACCTTAAATCTTCCATGTACTGCATCTTGCATTTGAAACATTCGCTAATTGTGAGCGCGCAGGGGGAGCTTGCGGATACGATGATGTAGTTAAAGAAGGCTATGGCTTGGACACAGTAGCATTGAGCAATGTTTTGTTCAACAATGGGCAGGCTTGTGGTTCATGTTATGAAATCAAATGTGTGGATAATCCTCAGTGGTGCAAACCAGGACAACCGTCTCTTTTTGTTACAGCCACCAACAATTGCCCCCCAAATAATCAGCTTTCCGGTGATAATGGAGGTTGGTGCAATCCACCTCGTGAACATTTCGATATAGCCAGGCCTTCATTCAGCAAAATTGCCGAGGACAAGGCCGGCATTACTCCTGTCATTTATCGCAGGTACTTAAATATTACCTTTAATTTGGTTAGTGAATATTCCCACTCATAATGGGAATGGATAGTACCTTATTAGGGTTTGCTTACATTTGCAGGGTTCCATGCCAAAAGCAAGGAGGCATGAAGTTCACAATAACAGGGAATCCTTACTTCAACCAAGTATTGGTCTGGAATGTCGCGGGTGCCGGAGATGTGACCAGCGTTGAAGTAAAGGGGCACCGGAACCTGAAATGGACGCCGCTGAAGCGGCTTTGGGGTCAGAAGTGGGTGACTGACCAGAAGATGGTTGGTGAGAAACTGACCTTCCGAGTTAGGTCGAGTGATGGAAGATCCTCAACCTCATGGCATGTAGTCCCTCAGAACTGGCAGTTTGGCCAAACCTTCCAAGGCAAGAATTTTGCCTAGGAAAGCTGCTGTACATGCTCAACCAGTAGCTCATGTCTGTTCTAATTCGTATATGTTTAAGAAAGCAGCTGACTGCGTTAACTTAGATATGATTAAAAAGGTCCAAATAAGCTTAATTTGTGGTCAATCAGCATAAGAAGGGATTGCCCAGCTACAAAATCGACTAGCGATACTGTAAAAGCACATGTAGATATATATATTTTTTTTTCATTTTTGAAATTCAAACTTTCGATGTAATTAACGGGTATACTGTACTATTACCCCTGTAAATATTAATAGAGGACATATTAATTATATGAAGGGTTTCCAGCTACATTTAATTCACTCTTACCCCTGTAAATCAAAACCCTAAACTTTCTATTCTTGAGCTAACTGACTGCAGTTCACTGTTCACGTATGTGTGCTGAGAGTGTTCCATATGCATGTACGTTGAGGAGTTTAATATATTGGTCATGAAAACTGGATTTAGTTTGTTGCTTTTCCTCTAAACATTTTAATAATCCATCTCTCTCAGGTAATGTGGTTTTTCTTTTCCTTGTCTCAAAGAGTTGGGCGTAAAATTTGGCTAGCTTTTTCTCAGAGATATTAGATATGGGCGTAAAATTTGGGTAGGTGTTGGAGACAATCAATTACGCATGGATATCGATCATTCATAGTGATGGACCAGTAACTATTGCTCTTCGCAATCGTATGCATGTCTGTCGCGGTACTGTGGCCATAACTGGTAGTCATTTCGATGCATCTCTTAGTCTATTAATGGGTTTTTCTTCTTTTTAAAAAAGATAAGTTGATCGTAGATATTACAAACGTAATTAAGGACAACAAATTAGTTTGTATAATTGAGGCAGAGCGGGAAACCAGAAGATAAATGATGTAGCTACACTATAGTGAGGCAGGATCAAACATCCTATATTTGTATTCACTAATTTTAACCGACACATTGAGGAAAAACATCGATATATAAATGATATCATCGATCATGAACCAGCTAAATTAAATTGTTAATTCAAAATGGGTTTGAGATCTTTGTTTGGATCATTATTCCTGGTCTTGTTTCTTGTTGTCCATTCTGTCCATGTCAATGCTCATCCACCGAAGTTCAGGGCAACTGAATGGAAACATGCTCATGGAACAAATTATGAAGGAAGCTCCGATACATTTGGTAAGAACTTACTTATTGTGCCCTTTATAAGTAACATATATTTGCACGGTGGTGACCAGAAAGATTCGTATATCAATCGAGTTCATTTCAATCTTGGCTTGTTTTACTAATTATGAACCATTTGGAGCATCCTGCTAGGTGGAGCTTGTGGATACCATGATGTAGTTAAAGAAGGCTATGGCCTGGAGACAGTAGCATTGAGCAATGCATTGTTCAACAAGGGAGAGATGTGAGGTGCATGCTTCGAACTCAAATGCGAGGACGATCCTCAATGGTGCAAGCCCGGGCAACCAAGTCTCATTGTTACAGCAACCAACCAGTGCCCTCCCAACCCCGCGCAGGATAGTAATAACGGAGGATGGTGCAACGAACCCCGTGAACATTTCGACATAGCAAGGCCTGTGTTCGAGACAATTGTCCAGTACAAGGCCGGCATCGTTCCAGTCGCATACCGCAGGTACTTCCATCGACGAATCTGCGACTCAGTCGACACATGTTACTAGTTCCATTTTTACATAACTCTATATTCATTACTGTCGATCATGTTATTATGCAGGATTCCATGTGACCATAAGAAAGGAGGCATCAGATTTACATTATCTGGGAATCCTTATTTCACTGATAGCTTCCAAGTGACATCGGGTGATGGAAGATGCGTCGACTTGGAATGTGTTGGCCCCAAGGGTTGGGCGTTGGGCAACACTTGTGAAGCCAAGAATAATTTCAATTAGGATCGTCAACATACATGTATCAAAATTTTATTTTTTTGAATAAATAGCTGGTGCAGCTGTTCTCAAGTCTTTATTAATAAAACTATCGAATACAAGGAGGGACATTATGTCTAAACCCCTGATTACAATAAGCATATAGAAGTCTCAAAATAATAACGAGAATTTCTACAACTACAAAGTACATGTATTCAAACAAGCACCAACTAGCAAAAAGTACTGCTTTAATGACAACTCCATTTGCTTTGTCACAGCGGTGACATAATAGAAATATCAGTTGACATGTAACACATTTACATATCCTAATATCAAATAATATAGTTTTCCTACTATGTTGCCGCCGGATAATAATCCCGACAACACTAAATTTCATCCTGCCACTAAGAGTTTACACCCATTTGACTAATTAAGCAAATGACGTGCCGCCTACCTAGAACAGATAAGGCACAAAAAGTGCATAGATCGGCACAAGACCTTGGCATCCTATCAAATGGTGATAGAGTATTATTGGCGACATAAAGCCTCTTAGAACTACAATTAAAATATAGTAAAACAAAATTACTAAATAAAATTGCAGAATAGAAAAATATAATTAATGGACCTAGGGTAGAAGAACTCCAAGCCCATTCCACAATAGGTCTAGAAGAAGCCCAAAATTGTACCAAGGCCCAACGGGTCAAAGCATAGACCTCAGCCCAAGTTGAGTCTTGCACGGGAAATCCTGTCTCCACCGGCGCACCAACAACCCCGTCGCTTGGCCTCTGTCGCCGCAACCTTCCCATCATCACAACCCCCAACCACATCAGCCCAATGAAAGAACCTCCTCCGACCTCACCTGCACGCACAGAAACCCGATAACATTCGGCGATGAGTTTCCAGCAAGATCCGGGTGGATCCAACCACAAACCCACAACCTAGATCGGCCCAGAAAACCAATACGTGTAGCGAGATCCTGCCGGAATTGATCTGCCACCACCATCAACCACGAAACCAACCCCCGTGCCGCCGCTGCCATCGACTGAAGCCAACAAAACTTTTCCCCATTCAGCCCCAATAGTAGCAGCCCATTCACTACTCACTTATAGTGAGGACCGTACCGCTAATAATGGCTAGCTAACAAATAAATATAAATACCGATCGGTTGCCTCCCATGCTATAATAGTGTCTCATGCTAAGCGCTCTACTCACCTATGGTGAGGACCGCTAATAATAGTTAGCTAGCAATAATCAATATAAACGACCATATATTATGGTGACTAAAAACATATGAAATTACTTAAATCCATTAAACTTCCCCAAGATCATACGAATGATACGGTTCCCAACCGTACTTGAAAATCATCATAAGAAATTATATTAAAACTCAATGACGTGTCTCACACGTCAATATATTCTCAAATCCATAATTAAAAGCGAGATTTAATTAACAAGTATAAATTATAATTAATTTTTCAATCTGAAAATACTCGCTGAAAATATTTTCAATTTCAAGATTGATAATCCACAATTAAACAAGAAAGTTATAAATAGATAATTACCCGAAAATCTCATTTTCAGAAATCTTTATAAATCTCAAAGTACACAATAAAACAATCATAATGAAATCTGGAATTTATAAAAATATCCAAACTCAAATATCAAATTAATAATCCGAGCTCAAATCCATAAATCATGACCAACCATTAATCAATGCTTCAAACTCAAATAATTTACAAGATCATCTCATAAACCGAAATTATAATATAAGCTCAGAAAATAAAATAATAATTTATAAAATCTTGCATGCATATTTAATTAAAACCAAAATGTCCACTCACAAATTTAGGCATAAGCCCGATGATATCTGCATCACTACTCAAGCGAGGTTCCTTTCATATCATGACACAATAAATATGCTTACGACCAAACTTCAATTCCGGAAAATAAATACTTAAATATAAATACTCAAATCTCTTCCGCTTAACCCACTACTCTTATTAGGATGAAACTTACCGGATTCACACCAAACTCTACCACAACATTAATTCATCAATTCTAACATTCTAGAATAAATACCAAGGAAATCCAACGGCCGGATTTTCATTCTAACAACCACCAAAATTCTCAATCTTTAAAAAATCTCAAACCTAACCAAAACTCCTCCAAAAATTTCAAACTTCACATCATTAACTCCTCTTATTAAAACAAACTCAAAAACATGAAAAACTACCCCTAAACGGCGGCGGCCGGCAACCGAACTCCGGCGACCTCCAATAGCTACCAAACTTTGACACAATCTTCCTCTCAACATTTCAAACAACTTTCATAACTATCACAAAATCTAATTTCAAGCCTAACTAGGGTAATCAAAGCCAAACATTAAAAATCCCAAATTTAAAACCCTAGAATTTCAAACCTTCGATTCTTCTTACCTAGCTTGAGTTAGGCCGAATCCTTTTAGGGGTTTGCTGCTGGAAGGGAGAGTTTCTAAATGATATCAACAGCTCCGGCTATGGTGGCCAGATAAGGGATTTTCCGGTGAAAACCCCGTCACGCACAGCCACGGCTTTCCGGCATGATTTCTACTTCATGGCGGCGCGACACCAGCTGCCTCCTACCTAGACTTGTAGAGGATGCTCCAAGCTTCAAATCGATACCAAGCACGCCACCTAGTTCGGCCGGACAGCGGTGGACGGAGGTGATGAAGTTGCCGGTCGGAAGAGAGGCGCGAGAGAGAGGAGAGAGAGTAAGGGGGTGAAACTAATTTTCCAACTTACCTCAAATGGTAAGTTTCCATTTTTATACCCCCAACCAAAATAGTAACTTTACATTTTACATCCTAACTTTCACATATGAACTCTGATTTTAACGTATAGTATGACCACAGATTCGTATTAATGTTCTCTACGACTTCCTTAAAGAAATTTTCCCAAAATATTTTCGTACAAAAAGTCAACTCTAGGGTCCTTAAATAGTAAACGGTTATTCAAAACGGTAAAAACCAAAGTGATACCAAAAGTAAATAACTGTAATTTAATTTAAGAACCGGGATGTGACAGAAGCGCTTAATGTTGGCCCTTTGTGGGATGAGCTATCTGCTTTCATTGCTCGATAGTATGGTCGTGATTTGACTTCATCATCAGCCTATAGATTTTCTTTAGTCTTATATATCTAGTCTGTTTCCTGAGTAGATCCATCGTTGTAGTGCTTTTGTCTCGGTCTACTTATTTGTTGTATATGGTTTGTGGAGGAGGTTTTAGATTAGTTCCTCTTCCATATTTTTTTTTTTGAAGATCACATGTATTTTTTTTCTCTATTAATAAAATTTCGAATAAGTGAGATGGTTAGTCCATATTTCGCTTGCCATAGAAAATATTAGCTAGACATTTTAGCATTAGTCATTTAGTTTAAATTTAAATTTTGAAATAAGTAGTCTATATGATGCTTCTTCGTTTCCTATTGAGTTATCGATCTTTCTGGTATGTCACTATTAGAAGACGTTATATCTCATGTTATGATCTTAGCTTCTTCTTTTTATAGACAAATGAACGTCGCCTAAGTATTTTATTTTTTTATTTTTACTTGGCCGACGAAATAAAAGAATTTCGTCGGTCAAGAGTAATCCGAATAATTAAAATAAAATAAAACACATTTAAATTTCATTGTACAGGATTTTTTATTTTTACTCTTGGGCGACGAATTTAACAAATATCGTCGCCCAAGTATTATCTTGGCCAACGAATTACCCTACTTTCGTCGGCCAAGAGTAATCCGAATAATTAAAATAAAATAAAACACATTTAAATTTCATTGTACAGGATTTTTTATTTTTACTCTTGGGCGACGAATTTAACAAATATCGTCGCCCAAGTATTATTTTGACCGACGAATTACCCTAATTTCGTCGGCCAAGATAATCCGAATAATTAAAATAAATAAAACACGTTTAAATTTCATTGTACAGGATTTTTTATTTTTACTCTTGGGCGACGAATTTAACAAATATCGTCGCCCAAGTATTATCTTGGCCGACGAATTACCCTAATTTCGTCGGCCAAGATAATCCGAATAATTAAAATAAATAAAGCACATTTAAATTGTAAGGAAATGTTTTTTATTTTTATATCCCCGTCAGCGTCTCGTCGATTGGAAACTATTCTTAGTTGAAGGTCCGGCCAGATTACGTGATTTGGAGGGTCGAATAGCCGTTTCCGTCCGTTTAGGGGATTGACCGCGCCGATTGACCGGACGGATCGAGCCCTTATCTTTATCAGATGGAGCTGAATTTTTGCCCACCTACATAATTCGTTATGCTGGTCATATCTGACGGTCGGTTTTCAGTTCCTCTTCTCCGATCACCAAACTCACGTTATATGTACTAATGTTGTATAACTTTTTTATACAAGTGTTGAGTTTAAGATTCGTTTTGAAGACAACGTATACGTAGAGGCTTCAAACGCAAAAAAGTCGTGAAATAAGATATGACCGAAACAGTGAAATACGTCAACCCGTGAAAAATGAAGATATTCCGGTAAAATTTTGGTGCCGGTTGTTCCGGTCAACGAAATTCTCTTATTTCTACCTAGTGGTAGCCCTATCCCGGGTATTTATTTCTTACCAAATTTTTATAGCCCCGTAAGCGTCTTGTCGATTGGAAACTATTCTCAGTTGAAGGTCCGGCCAGATTACGTGATTTGGAGGGTCGAATAGCCGTTTCCGTCCGTTTAGGGGTTTGACGGCGCCGATTGACCGGACGGATCGAGCCCTTATCGTTGTTCGATGGAGCTGAATTTTTCCCACCCACGTAATTAGTTATGCTGTTCATATCTGACGGTAGGTTTTCAGTTTGTCTTCTCCGATCACCAAACTCACGATATATGTACTAATGTTGTATAACTTTTTTATACAAGTGTTGAGTTTAAGTTTCATTTTGAAGACAACGTATATGTAGATGCCTCAAACGCAAAAAAGTCCTGAAATAAGATATGACCGGAACGGCGAAATACATCAACCCGTGAAAAATGAAGATATTTCGGTAAAATTTCGGTGCCGGTTGTTCCGGTCAACTAATTTCTCTTATTTCTACCTAGTGGTAGCCCGGGTTTTATTTTTTACCAAATTATTATAGTCCCGTAAGCGTCTCGTCGATTGGAAACTATTCTCAGTTGAAGGTCTGGCCAGATTACGTGATTTGGAGGGTCGAATAGCCGTTTCCGTCCGTTTAGGGGTTTGACCGCGCCGATTGACCGGACGGATCGAGCCCTTTTCGTTGTCCGATGGAGCTGAATTTTTTCCCACCCAAGTAATTAGTTATGCTGGTCATATCTGACAGTAGGTTTTCAGTTCGTCTTCTCCGATCACCAAACTCACGATATATGTACTAATGTTGTATAACTTTTTTATACAAGTGTTGAGTTTAAGTTTCGTTTTGAAGACAACGTATACGTAGAGGCCTCAAACGCAAAAAAGTCCTGAAATAAGATATGACCGGAACGGCGAAATACATCAACCTGTGAAAAATGAAGATATTTCGGTAAAATTTCGGTGCCGGTTGTTCCGGTCAACGAATTTCTCTTATTTCTACCTAGTGGTAGCCCTATCCCGGTTTTATTTTTTACCAAATTTTTATAGCCCCGTAAGCGTCTCGTCGATTGGAAACTATTCTTAGTTGAAGGTCCGGCCAGATTACGTGATTTGGAGGGTCGAATAGCCGTTTCCGTCCGTTTAGGGGTTTGACCGCGCCGATTGACCGGACGGATCGAGCCCTTTTTGTTGTCCGATGGAGCTGAATTTTTTCCCACCCACGTAATTAGTTATGCTGGTCATATCTGACTGTAGGTTTTCAGTTCGTCTTCTCCGATCACCAAACTCACGATATATGTACTAATGTTGTATAACTTTTTTATACAAGTGTTGAGTTTAAGTTTCGTTTTGAAGACAACGTATACGTAGAGGCCTCAAACGCAAAAAAGTCCTGAAATAAGATATGACTGGAACGGCGAAATACATCAACTCGTGAAAAATGAAGATATTTCGGTAAAATTTCGGTGCCGGTTGTTCCGGTCAACGAATTTCTCTTATTTCTACCTAGTGGTAGCCCTATCCCGGGTTTTATTTTTTACCAAATTTTTATAGTCCCGTAAGCGTCTCGTCGATTGGAAACTATTCTTAGTTGAAGGTCCGGCCAGATTACGTGATTTGGAGGGTCGAATAGCCGTTTCCGTCCGTTTAGGGGTTTGACCGCGCCGATTGACCGGACGGATCGAGCCCTTTTCGTTGTCCGATGGAGCTGAATTTTTTCCCACCCACGTAATTAGTTATGCTGGTCATATCTGACGGTAGGTTTTCAGTTCGTCTTCTCCGATCACCAAACTCACGATATATGTACTAATGTTGTATAACTTTTTTATACAAGTGTTGAGTTTATGTTTCGTTTTGAAGACAACGTATACGTAGAGGCCTCAAACGTAAAAAAATCCTGAAATAAGATATGACCGGAACGGCGAAATACATCAACCCGTGAAAAATGAAGATATTTCGGTAAAATTTCGGTGCCGGTTGTTCCGGTCAACGAATTTCTCTTATTTCTACCTAGTGGTAGCCCTATCCCGGGTTTTATTTTTTACCAAATTTTTATAGCCCCGTAAGCGTCTCGTCGATTGGAAACTATTCTCAGTTGAAGGTCCGGCCAGATTACGTGATTTGGAGGGTCGAATAGCCGTTTCCGTCCGTTTAGGTGTTTGACCGTGCCGATTGACCGGACGGATCGAGCCCTTGTCCTTGTCCGATGGAGCTGAATTTTTTCCCACCCACGTAATTTGTTATGCTGGTCATATCTGACGGTTGGTTTTCAGTTCCTCTTCTCCGATCACCAAAATCACGATATTCTGAATTTTATGATAGAACTCTTGGCCGACGATTTTCTTTATCTTGGGCGACGAGATTTATAGTGAAGAACATCGTCGCCCAAGTAGAGTATCTTAGGCGACGACTTCAGAAATCGTCGGCCAAGATAACTCTTGGGCGACGATTTTCTTTATCTTGGGCGACGAGATTTATAGTGAAGAAAATCGTCGCCCAAGTAGAGTATCTTAGGCGACGACTTCGAAAATCGTCGCCCAAGATTATCTTGGCCGACGATTTTCAAAAAACAGGGCGACGATTTTAATAGAATCGTCGCCCAAGAACGCCATTATAAAAGACAGAAATTCGGAACCAACACCCAATATTTCCGATCTCTCTCTCTCTCTCTGCTTTTCTGTTTCTGAACGGTGATCCTCTGTCTCTCGATCGACTCCGCTTCCCCGATCCGACGCCGAATCCATTTCGCTCTCAATCTGTTTCTATTTTTGTTTGCAGGTTAAAAGCCCCTTGATTTGATTCAAAGAAAGTTTGCATCTTTGATTTAATTTGATTCAAACAAGATTGTATCTTTGAGAAACAATGTGTTTATGTAATGTGTTTATGTAATGATTCAAGATTGTATCGGTGTAATCAAAATGATTCAAGATTGTGTTTATGTAATGTGTTTATGTAATGTGTTTAACAATGAATAACGCAAAGGATATGGTACTTGTAAATAGGATGTGTTGTGGTTTGAAATGTATGATTCAATTCAAAATGATCATACAATATCTTAATTTCAATATCAAAAAAAAGAAAAAAAATAAAGGAAAAATATCATCTATAAAAAGTAAAAAAATTTAAATATATCTTAGGCGACGAAATTGCTAAATCGTCGGTCAAGGACTTACCATATAAGATGACGAAAAAAAATTATCGTCGCCTAAGATGTAGTGATCTTAGACGACGAAATATTTAGTTTCGTCGCCCAAGGTTATAAGATCTTGGCCGACGAAAAAAAATTTCGTCGGCCAAGGTGTTAAATTTTGGGCGACGAATATTTTTGGGCGACGAGAAGTATATTTTAGGTGACGAAATTCGTATCGTCACCTAAGATATACTCTTAGGCGACGATGTACAGAGTTTTCGTCGCCCAAGTTCTTGGCCGACGCACTTCTGGCAACGACGTCTTGGCCGACGACATGTCGTCGCCTAATTTTTTAACAGGGCGACGATTTTTTTTCGTCGCCCAAGTTGAAATTTCTGGTAGTGAACGTAGCTTATTTCTCAAAATGAACGAGTTTAACCTCCGAAGCGGCTCCAACTATATATGAATAATTCCGAGTTAAGCAACCTACCTTGAAGTAACAAAGAGCTGGAGAGATGGACACGGTTACTAAGACATCCCCCTAGCTGGCAATAATGTTCAAAATAAGAAAACCAAACTACCCCATGTATCCCTAGTAGCGGCATGAATCCACAACGAGTTTAACCAAGTCGAAACAACCGCAACAAAATAACCAATATCTTTTACTATATAACACAACTGTGGCTGCACAGGAATCTTCAAACCAGTACGTATTGTACGTCTCTCATTAGCAAGCGATACGAGCTTAGAAAAGGTTAACATGTCGATGGCGTCCATAAGTTCTGCCCTCTTGGGTTCATTGCTTCTCATTCTTCTCGTACTACCTGACCATACTAATGCCTATCATAGGCCAAGTTTCAGACCTGGCCCTTGGAAGCATGCTCATGCTACATTTTACGAAGGCGGCTCTGGATCATTTGGTATGATTTAGTAATCCTTGCTAATGTAATTAATATAATGTCCTAGCATATATGAGAATGTCCTACATGTTATGTAATACATACGATCAACTCATGAAATTAAGATCATTAGTTACTATAACCTTATTAACTTTTGAATACTTATCTTGGGCGCAGGTGGTGCTTGTGGTTACCACGACGTCGTTCAAGAAGGCTATGGCCTCGACACAGTGGCTTTGAGCGACACCTTGTTCAACAATGGTCAGTCTTGTGGTGCATGCTACGACATCCAATGTGTGGACTCCCCACAATGGTGCAAGCCCGGGCAGCCAACTCTTCATGTTACAGCAACCAACCATTGCCCCCCGAACTATAACCTTCCGAGTGACAATGGAGGATGGTGCAATGCACCACGCGAGCACTTCGATATAGCCAAGCCAGTGTTCCTCAACATTGCTGAGTACAAAGCCGGCATAGTTCCAATCATATACCGCAGGTGATTATTTACATGCATGATGAGTTTAGTTTCCATTATTTCAATGAAGAGATTCAAGGTCTTCCAAGTTAAAACCTACATTTATAACTCTCTTTGATATTACCATATACATGTAAGATGTAATAGCTATAGGATTACAATTAGGGAAGATGTTTACAGTTGTACGTGATTACTTGCATGCAGGGTTCCATGCCAAAAGAGAGGAGGCATCAGATTCACCATAACTGGGAATCCTTACTACAACGAAGTGTTGGTGTGGAACGTGGGAGGTGCCGGAGATGTGATCAGCATCCAAGTGAAGGGCGACGACAAGCTGAAATGGACAACGATGAAGCGAATGTGGGGTCAGAGGTGGATTACTGATGCAAGGCTGGTTGGAGAGTCTCTGACCTTCAGAGTTGAAGCAAGTGATAAAAGACGCTCGACTTCATGGCATATTGCCCCTAAGAACTGGCAATTTGGCCAGACCTTTGAAGGCAAGAACTTCAGATAGGAAACACAAGCATCCTATAAACTCTCTATTCATCTGAATTTCCCAAGTCTCAGATCGATGTATACAACTTACAACTATACATTATGAAGCATAGCACCATACAAGGCGAATAAAGAACCTTTCAACATCCAGATTGGCTTAATAAGAGAAATCCAATAGTGTTAAGAAACTATAGATATGTTCTGTCCAGTTATCCTAGTGCTGTTATAATTAGCACAAGTCCCCATCATTTCCATGCAAGTATATGAAAGGCCTTCATCTCGTAATTGATGAACATAACTGCTAATTATAATTGAGGACACCATCGATCAGAGCAGAACGTACTTTTGGGATACGAATTCAATTCTACAGTGCAGAACTCTGCCACAAAATAAGTAACTGTTGGCATTATCCAGCAATCTTGTTACAACATTTCCTAAGACAACATTTAGAAGTATAGCGGTAAATTATTATATAAAAGTTACAAAATTGCAATCAATCTACTTTCAGGGACGGGCAGGCAGTAACAAATATGTAGATCGAACCAAGTTGAGGACAAATATTGAGGAAAGTCGCAAATTTGATAGCCACAGTATGCATCCATCTTAGAGAGGCACTTACCGTAGTTGGCTTACTGTATATTAATGTCACCGCTGGGATTCTCGTTTCTCCAGCCAACTTGTGCGCAAGCGTTTCCATCATTTCTCATATAATTTCTTGCTACAACATCATACCCAAGCGTGACCATCATTTGATTTATTGTTTTTTGTCTTTCTCTTCTTACTTAGATTCTGTTCACCCCCTGTGCTTGTCCTTGCATGTAGGCGCTTGGAATGCTGTGCACGTATTTCCTGCAACTTTGATTTTGCGTCTTGAAACAATGCATCTGATCTCGAAGCCATCAGTTGCTGAAACATAATAGCGAATCCATTAGAAAACATAAATATCATTACAACTACAAGCATGCACAAGGAGATTTAAAGATTCAAGTCGCACCTTAAGATGTTCCAACCCTGCAAGGTTGTGACCAATGAGGTCTTTAAGTTCCTGAAAGAGATTGAATTCTCATCATCTCAACAGAAAATCTAGGTTCATTATTTTTCAGATAAAAAAATACATGCATATGTACGTATAGTTCTAGTGCCTCACCTCTGCCAAAATCAGAATTATATAGTCTTACATTATAAAACTAGAAAGGGAACCTTGGTGGGTTTTCAAGATTTTATTACCTTTTTAATGAACCTCATATTATTTTCAAGGCCAATTTACTAATTAAACTCCATTTATATAGACTTAACCAACTAAAATACTACATTTACTACAGGCAATCAGTTAACCAAATAAAAGCTCGAAGTACAAGTGCTGAACAGTCCAAATACCTTAACTTCGGGATAAAGAATCTGATTCAAAGCAGTCAACATTGGTCTAGCTGCGGGTGTACTAACCAACTGATTATAATGTGTCTGGTGTAAAACTAAAGCAATCTTGCAAACGAGTTCAACCTACACAAATTTGAAAACAGATTGTCACGAATCACATCCTAATTTCATAAACACAACGGTTGGGATACATCCTGTGTCTGTGTTTACATATATGGATAAAGAATACGCAACACATCAAAAATGATAAAGAATACGCAACACATCAAAAATCTGTGTATATATGATACAAGTATCAAAGTATAGGTGATGAATTTATTCTATTGATGCTAATGTCTTTGACAAGATGAGATATCCCAACCTTATCACGATTCAAAGTCCAGTCCTTCAAGTAAGACATAAGCTTCAAAGCGTCTGAGAACGGTAAAGCCTGCATGAGGATACAATTCAATGAGGTCCAACCACAATAAATTTCTAATACACACACAAAAACAGGTATACTAGCTCCCGGAAGCAAAAGACATGGGATGAATGAATACAATGTGAAAGAACAGTAAGAAGGATCATTATGATATATGAGAATGGTTTTAAAAGATGTTTAAAATATATACCTAGACCAACCTAACACTTCAAGAATAATTAAAAACTAGCCAAACAAACAAAGTCGAGGTCTTGAATTTTGAACTAGCAATAATGAAATGTCAATTTCTAGTCCAAAGTCCAAACCAAAAGCATACCAGTAGCGTCTGCTTAAGATCATTTGTCTGAACATTTGAACATGCGCGAAGAACATATTCCGATGGAGATAGCCCATTCATAAGACTATTTGGTTTGAAGTCAGCAACACTTCCCCTGCTTTTTTCCTCCTGAAGTCACACATGAAATCAGTAATGAGAACATGCAACAGCCTTCAGACTAAAATCACAGGTACAATTTCCACCACTAGCAATAAGTGAGCCAAAGTCAAGGAACAAAAGGTCATTATATATCCGGAAAACAAAAAACAAAAAAAACAGGGCACCCATCTTTATCCAGAGTGCTGAATGAAGAACTGCAACCCACATCTTTCTCATTTAGACTTTTGGCAAGGCATATTCCTAGTATATTAATGACTAATTGAATAAATCATGCTGCACATAAATGAAGAAACCACCAACATCAATATCGACCCTTAATTTCTAATAATCTGCTCATCATAAACCTCATGTATGTTATGATGTATAAATGTTCAGACTAGGGGTGTATATAGAACTTGGCCTCATATACACACACACATACAGTTTTGAGTGCCTTAATGATAACCAAATTGGCTGAAATTTTGCAGAGATAATCCATACATTAGTATCTAAAGACTAGACGGTGGAGATGTGAAAATTCGATTGAAAAGTGAGTGTAAAGTGGAAATCCGCACCATAAGAATAAATGCGGACATCCGCACCTGAGAAAATATATATATATATATATATATATATATATATATATATATATATATATATATATATATATAAGCACACACACACACACCCCTAACAAACCACATGATAAATAGCCATAATCAACAAAAGACACAAGTATACCTCATGTTCAGCAAGTCGCTTCAATTCTGCGTCTGCTATATCTATTGCATCGATAATAGCATCAGCAGCTGTAACTGTTTCTTTAGAGGTCTTCCCTACTAAGGCCACAGCTCCCACCTCAGGGATTTCTTCCTTTGGATACCTGCTCTCTACCACATTGTCGAGTTCAGACTCAATCATTTCCAACTGCCTTTTTTCTTCTTCTTCCTGCAATATCGCATGAAGCACTTATTATAGCAAGATCATGGTTCAACCTAAAACATCAGTATCCCCAAAAGCCATCAACAAACTAGAGGATCAGCTTTCTAATACACATTATTACAGTGGGTTACTTTTTTCATCTACAAGTAGCAATTACCTCAATAAAAAATGGCTCTTCAGTGCGATCCCAGCGACGTATTGATCTGTCATGAGATCCCGTGACAATGAAGTCCCCACGGTTACTGATTCCGAGGCACCAAACTTCAGCATGATGTCCCTCAAGAGTTAAAAGCAACTGAAATTTATCAGCATCCCAATATTTTACAATGCGGTCCTTTCCAGCACTAAACATGTAATGTGTATTTGGCACAAACCGAACAGCTGTTACACTGCATCATAGAAACAATTCATCAAAATTGTCAGTAAAATTTCAAAACCAATTTACGTTCAACAAAACTGAAAACCTACTTATAGATAATTAAACAAATAATTAGGAAGCTGCACCTGTCCTCATGAGCGAATAAGGATTTATGACAATCACCAAAATCTAAACCCCAAATCTTCAAATTTTTGTCAGCAGACCCAGTCACTATTAGGTCTCCATCCGATGATGTATCCATACATAATACAGGCAACTTATGACCATACAAGGAAAGGAAAAGTTTAAGTGAATCCATAAAGAACACCTGAAACAATACAAAAAATCAAAAGTTAACGATAAAAATAATTTGCAAATCTACCAACTGATTATACAAATTCAAAGACTTACTATAATAAGGACAGAGTAATATTACAGGAAACACCAACTATTTTTTCTTCAACCATTAAGGTTGATCCAAAGTAATTTTAATATCCTTCTCTTCAATATTCTAATAATATCAGATATAATGCTCTTAGTTAACATCATTAATTACGATGTTAAATAAAAGTGAAACAAACAACCATTTCACCTCGGATTAAGAATTTTGATACTTGAAGTTATAAACTGAATAATATGTTTGTTTGGAGTTAAACTCACAACCTACAAGGAGCGTAAAGAAGGCCTGTTAAAAAGAAATCAACTATTTAACCTTCACTGTGCAATCCAATAGTGCAACCAAGATATATTTGGCATCAGGACTGACAGCAACCACAAGGGCATCATCATTCATCTTCATAGTCCTTACATTTGACACCACTAGCTGCTTGGAATTCTGTTTAAAATAGAGTGGATGCAAAATTACTAACCTTATCAGTATATAAACGTTATAAGGGAACGACAAAAAAAATAAACACACACATACTGTGGAGGCCCACAAAATCAAGAATATTGTTTTAGGATAGATGACAGCTACATATCATTTAGATTTATCGAACTTAAAGCCACAATGGCATTCTTTATCTCCTCCAACTATATCCCACATAAAGGCATTTGTCTACAAGCACAAGTGTGTAAAATGTATCAACATAAATGCTCCACGGTCAAAGCTGCAGTCTCCCCATTGTTGAAATGAAGTGACAAACATTAGTACTGAAAGCTAAATGTATTCGAGTTTGCATCAAATGCTCTTTAGAAGATGTCACTATGATCAGGCAATAGTATTCTGCTTCAGAAATAAGTATTGGAATGCTGTACCGTTTGTCAATCAAGAAAAACATTGAATAGAATACATACCTGAGCAGACTTATGTTTAACTTCATATTCCCAAAACTTGACATCATGATCTGCACTTCCAGTGACAAAACCATTTTCATTAGGAATGGCAGCAATTGACATGACAGAGCCACCATGTGCTTCCACTGATTCAATGCATGTGCCACTTCCAATGTTAATAATTTCCATTGTTCCACTTTTAGTTCCAACAAGTGCATACTCACTGTTGGGAATGATAAAACCACACATGCCATATCCAGAATCAATAGTTCGCAGGCAGGAGCCAGTACTTGGATTCCAAATCTTTACTGCATTATGACTAGTTGACATCAAGAGTGTGTTGTCTGAGCTAAGTGCAACACTTCTGACATCAGATCGGTGTCCTTGAAGCTCTACAGAAAGTGTTTTGTTCGTTGCATCGCTTCCGATCGAATACAATTCCAACAAATTATTGTTCAATGACAAAGCTAGTGTAGCCATCAAACTCTTTGTAGTGTTTGGACAGAAAGAGATGGAACATATCTTTTTGCTCGCTCGAATAGTTTGAAGAAGCTTAAAAACATCAAGGACTGTAACAGCAGGACTATTTCCTTCTTCTCCAACTACACGATTTTTGTCTCCATTTTCCAATACGTCAGGTGCGCCCTTTGCAGATTTTTTATCTTTCTTCCGGTGAAGTCTGCGTTTTGCTTTCCTCTTTGATTCATCCTCATCCAGTACATGGAATATATCTACTGTTTTTCCGGCCACCTGACAAGCCAGTAAATTTCCGGACTTGTTGAATCTCACAGTTGCAACTCTGCTCTCGTTGCTTTTCCGTGGTAACTCACCAAATATCTTCAAAACTTCCCACTTAGTATGAATTGGTGGAACTCCACTCCCCACAGTTACAATTCCATTCCCATTAGAGATGGATTGGCCATCTTCTGACTCATGCTTAATTGTGTAAAATCTAAGCTCCGCATCTGCAGACCCAGAGACTAAAAATCTTTCTTCTGGATCAACATCAATAGACCAGATTTCACTATGGTGGCTACCAATTGTCTGCATGCAATGCTGAGTATCAAGATCCCATACTTTCAGAAATTTATCTTTTGAGGAACTAACGAGTTTCTTGCCAGAATCCAAGAAGACAAGGTCTGTGACCTACATAATCAAACAAATATAAATAAATTAATACATTGAAGCCTGAACCTGGCAAATGAACATAAATAAGGATTATGAGCATGGCTCAATCCAGCGAAAGTAAATGTAAGGGTTATAAGTCAAATTTGGACAGTTGTGATAAAATACCTGGTCACGGTGCCCACGGAGGCGATATAGGCCACTCTCACCGACCACATCCCATAATATAATGTCATCATCTTTGCTTCCAGAGGCAAGCTTAGATCCAAGCTTGTCATACCGTAAGGCAGTGACAGCCTTTTTATGTCCATTGAGTGTCGTCTCACATGTTCCTCTCTCAGAATCCCAAATTCTTATACTACCATCTGAATAGCCAGCAGCTATCTACAATCAAAACTAGTTTCAGTACTTCGCATACAAAACCAACGATAATAAATTATTCAAATTTATCTAAATTATCAAACCAAGCTCCTCATTTCCCTGTTACAATCATTTAATTTACATTTAGGTACTAAATTCTCATCAATTAAACCAAATCCTCTGCTTAATTGAGCCTAGTACGGCCATAAACACTACCACACAAATAGGAAGTATCAAACTTTTATACCATTATATTTCATACGCTCATTTGAAGTGCCAACTAATCAAAATGTCATGCAGATTTATGGTGGAGGAAAACTGATAAGAATAGCTGATTTCTCAATGGCCTAAGTATCTCAAATAAAGTCTGAAAATGCTGTAGTAAGTTTTGTTGGAAAGTTAAGAACGTCTATATTCAGTTTTTCGTCAACCTAAACAAGTTTGAATAAAGGAAACTATTGGAATCAAATGAAACAAACAGTAACATAGTAACAAATGCAGAATTCCCTGATGCAGACCCTCAACTTCGAAAAGTCCTAATTTAATGTCAACTGCAGCTTTCATGAAGACACCAACTTCAAATACCAAACCGAAATGTACACTTTTTAGCTAAAAGGAAACTAGGTCTAAAACTCAGGAATGCTGATTTACAATATGCAGAACTTTGTTTTCACTTACAGTATAAGCTTTCAATACATGCAACGAATTCTTTATCTTTTCTCCTTCCTAACCAATCTTTCTTCTAGGCAGCGGAGACGATGGCGGCTGCATTTCTTGCAGCACCAATTGCCACGAGTACCTAAGTGCCAAGCTTTAACCTTTGTTTGGGTGTTGATTAGTAAAGAAACTTCAAGTCTCACATGTAGAGATTGCTGTGTGCTTAACTGCTAGACTATCTGTGTATGTCAGCTTGGCCTTAACTATGGTTTCTGAATTGAAAACATGAAACTAAGCAACATATATATTCCCACAAAGCATGTCACCAAGTACCTAACATCATTCATCTACCTTCTAAATTTGAAGTACTAAAAGTTCCAAGTTTTTCACTACTCTATCTTCAAACAAACCCACAAGGAATTCCAACATTGAAAAGAAAAAAGAATCCCAACTTTTTTATTGGAAGCATTTTGTAAAGGTGGAGATTTTTTACCAGAGAAGTGTGGGGAGAAGAAGCGAGGGAGGTGACGGAGATGGGTTTTCCGGCGGAGGAAGGGGTGAGGGTTTTGGTGCAGACGCCCTGGCGGACGTGCCAAACGCCGACCTTTTCGAGGGCGGGAGCAAGGAGGTGCTTGCCGGAGCTGTCGTAGGTGATGTTGGAGTCGCCGGAGGAGATGACGCCGAAGACCGCCGCCTGCTCGTAGCGGAGGTACGACTTCACCATCGTATGTGGATTTCTGCCGCTACCTGTGTTTTGGTTTTGAAAGATTTGAAAGAGGAGGAGACTGCTCAGGGTTTAGGGGCAACTAAAGGGTTTAAGAGTGACCCGTGGGCTCTTTCCCAGCCCATTACCCGACTCCGAATTAAAACGGTAAGCTTAAAAGGGTAAGCGTAAAAGTGTGCTAGTTGAGGACCATTTGGGTAAGAACTAGTTGAGGATTTTTTTCATTTCATCCATCACATATTTATATCTCGACCGTCAAGTTAGTAAATATAAATGTGTAGATCATCTTTACAAATTTTCATCTAAATTGAAAATCATTAGAGCATTCATAAATATGATTTACCGATTATAAACTTAAACGGCTCATGTTTGACACATTTGGATCGTTCATTGATTTGATTTAGTTCGATTCCTTAACAATCATCATTTTGGCTGAAAATTTGTATAAGTGATGTATTTATATAGACCTAAAAATTAAACGATTGAGATGAAAAAATGTGATTGAAACGTGGGTGTAATAAACGTTTAATGGAAAAGTCATGAACTAATCCTCAACTAAATTGCCCTTGGTTCTTTGCAATATACCTAATTACTCCTTATTTTGTAATCCACACTTCTTATTTCTATTTTTAAAAGGGTGCGTCTATTGTCACCCCCACAAACCTCTTTGTTCACCCCACATGTTGTTGATTTATTAAAAGATCAAAATACCCTGATGTAAAATTACAGCAACGGACGATAAGTTTTTACAAATTACAAATTCTTTTTCTTTAATGTTTTTGTTTTGGATTAACACGTATTTTATAAACCCTAACCCAAAATTTATCACATTTGTTGTTCTATAGAGTTTGAAGACGCTAGCATGCTCTCCACGTTGTAGTCGGATACAGGTAGATTCTCATCTTTGTTTGCTCTAGAATATTTGTGTAGATAGGAATCATAGAATTTGTGTTGCTAGTCTATTCTTCTTCACGATTGTCGAAGCAGACGAAGCTCGCCAAGGTTAGCAAGACAAGAAGCACCTTGACCCGGAATTCACATAAGGCGGTCAACACAACCTCTTTAGAATACAATTTGATCATCACCTCCAGGAGAGAGAGAGAGAGAGAGAGAGAGAGATGACGACGGTGGTGAAGAGCATAGTGTAGGCTATCAAAGAGAAAGGTCTGGGTAATTTCTTAAGGCAGGCCAGTGAAGAAGGTTACCTAAAATGTCTACATGATGGAAACCTTCTGCAAACCAAAATCCATAATATCGGGGCAAAGCTTGTTGGTGTTGATAAAGTTGGGAACAAATATTATGAGAAGCTTGACACTCAATATGGAAGACACAGGTAGGTTGAATATGCAGAGAAAGGTCGCTACAATGCTTCTCAAGTGCCACCAGAATGGCATGGTTGGCTGCACTACGTAACAGATCATACTGGAGACGAGCTTCTAATGCTAAAGCCATAGAGGTATCACCTTGAACACAGGGAGAATTTCACTGGTGAGGGTGATGAGTTTATCTACCACTCCAAAGGGCACAGCCTCAATCCAGGGCAGAGAGACTGGACCAGGTACCAGCCTTGGGAGCCAACAAAACCCTGAGTTATCTCATGGCAGATTTTGGATAAAACTTGTACGATCCGCGTTATTCCGCTCTTCGCTGCTGTATGCAAGCTGTGAATCCTTTTGAAGTTAAACATGATATATTGAGTTCAGTAAACAATCTTTAATTATGATTTGACATTTGGGATTAGGCTAAAAAAAAGATCATCACCTCCAGATGATCCCAAGGTCCTAACATAATATATATGGAGTTTTATGTCCATCACTCGGTAAAGTATTTGTTTATTTTCATCATAAAGCTTCCATGTATGTGGTAATTCAGGGTGATATTTTGATGTCATTTAGTATAGGGTTTCTGAATTGGTGAACATGTTAGGTCTTTTGGGAAGAAAAAGAACTTATATCGATTAGATACTTACTTCTGCATATATACTTTCAGTTTGGTTCAGTTTAGTTCTGCATATATCAATTATATACTTCTGCATATATCGATTAGATACTTACTTCTGCATATATACTTTCAGTTTACTTCTGCATATATACTTTCTATCGATTAGAGACCTAGGCTGCATATAAATTTTCCCTCTGTTGTTGTATTGCTGTAACAATTCAAATCAATAGAAAACAAGAGCTCTGCAGTAGCAACTCAAAAACCTTTGTCTCCATAACACTTTTGTATACAGATTTCCTTTTCCCATCTGTTACCAATCTAACACTACATACTTACTTCTGCATATATCGATTAGATACTTACTTCTGCGTATATACTTTCAGTTTGGTTCAGTTTACTTCTGCATATATCAATTATATACTTACTTTTGTATATATTGATTAGATACTTACTTCTGCATATATACTTTCAGTTTACTTCTGCATATATACTTTCTATCGATTAGATACTTACTTCCGCATATATACTTTCAGTTTGGTTCAGTTATTTATTTATTTTTTTGGTAGGATACAGGTGCTATCAAATGCAGGGACCTGAAGATGAGGCTTTTGTTAAGGGTAGCAGGGTTTCATCAAACTACCTATTAGACTCTACAAGCATATTCACAACTAATGAGGTAATATGAATTTGTAATGTTGTACGTTATATTGTCATAATCATAATAATAATGGTATCATATACATAGGTATTTGAGAGCAAACACGCATTGATTGAATGGATTCACGCACAAGCAATGCAAAATAATCTGGATTGGTGGTTACTATGAGATCTGATTATGGGGGCATTGGAAAAAGACGGAAGAGACCTAGGATAACATTTTGTTGTGAAAGAAGTGGTGAGTATAGGTCAAGGAAATCTAATCGTTCTGATGATTTAAATTTTGGTTCTCAAAGTAAAACAAGGAAGCATCCACACCCGAGAAACACTGGTACCAAAAAGTGTGGACGCCCATTCTTATTGAGGGGATTGAATGTTGGAGATGGAAATGAATGGAAATTGGAAGTTGTACGTGGGGTGTATAATCATGACGCTACAAACTATCTCCAGGGACATAGTTATGCAAGGAGGTTAACTGAAGAAGAAAATCAGCTCTTGGTGGAAATGTCTAAGAATTTTGTGCGACCTAAGCAAATTTTGACTACCATAAAGAAAAAAGGTGGGCTAAACGTGTCAACATTGAAGACAATATATAATGCTAGACTAAGGTACATGACGAAAGATTTGGCCGGAAGAACACAAATGCAGCAATTGTTAAGTAAATTATCTCTTCACGACTATATTGAGCATCACAGAAGTATTGAACAAGATGAGGTTTTGTCAGACTTGTTTTGGACTCATCCCACGAATGTTGATATTCTACGTTCATTCCCACATGTAATTATAATGGACTGCACCAACAAGACTAATAGGTATCGTTTTCCACTTTTGGAGATTGTTAGGGTGACATCAACTAACATCACATTCATTGTTGCATTTGCATACCTTAATTCAGAGAAGGAAGATAATTACTCATGGGCTTTCTCGGTTGAAGGAGCTATTTATTGATGATCTTCCTCATGTTTTAGTTACAGATAGAGACTTGGCGCTTATGAATGTCATACTTAAAATATTTCCTACTAGCTACCATATGTTGTGTACATGACATATTAGTAATGGGGTGTTTGCAAAATGCACTAGCATGTTTGAAACCACATAAATGTTTGAGATGTTTAATGATACTTGGCAATTTGTGATTACTTCCAAAACTAAGGAGGAGTATCTGGAGAGGCTGAAGTCATTTGAAGTTAGGTACAAATCATATTCAGATGTTATTTCCTACTTGAAGGACACTTGGTTAGCGCACAAGGAAAAATTTGTATCAGCATGGACAAGCAACTTTATGCATTTTGGTACTACTACTTCCAATAGGTAATTTGAATGTGTTTCAGTATGTTTATATTTCTTACATGCTTTATAGACTAATTAACTTTTTTTCCCCTTTCTTGGGTCTAGCCAACTTAAATTTGATTTGTCATGGGACAACATCCATTCTTTAATAAAGCTGCAACATACTAATATTAAAACATCATTTGAAAAGAGTCGTTGCACTATCCAGCATTCTGCTAAGCATGAGGAGTTGAGAGAGTTAAGAGGCTTTGTATCTATCACAGCATTAAATAACATAATATGCGAGTTGAAAAGGTAATGTTTTATTCTTATTAGTTGATCATTAGTCCTCATTTATTTATTATTATGCTAATACTATTTAATATATAGGATTGACAAGTGTGAAGGAAATGTCGATTCATGCCAATGTACTCTTCGTTATACACATCAGCTGCTATGTGTTCACGAGTTTGTCTCATACAAAAATAGTAACAATCCCATTCCACTTGAGTGTATTCATCCTCATTGGAAGAAGTTAGATTTTAGTATTCTCCCTCCAAAGAGCAGTAGCAGGAGATCAAATGTTATTCATCTTAAACCATATATGATAAGATTAGAGGAGTGGTTTGAGGAACAAAATGAGGAGAGGAAGAAACAACTTTTATTGAAGTTAAAGGAGTATATGAATCCGAGTTCTACATCTCTTAAAGAGCCACAAGTGAACCAATAATCGAGGCCGTCCACGTAAAGAAGATTCCTCCACTCGTCATTTACCTTCTGCCTTTGAGTATGTGAGTGCATTATCATGCCATGATAGTCAGTCATCCAATCCCACCGTTGGGTCTCAGAGAAAAAAATCGAAGAAGGTTTCAAAGAATAAACAATAATCAGAGCCCAAAGAGTCGCAAGTATCCATAAAAAGGAAAAATGAGGTGCTCAACAATTCAAACCAGAAGGTAAGCACTTACTAATACAATATCATTTTTATCTAAAATTGTTTTGCTTACTGAAATAGTTTATTTGTTATTCAGGTTTCAAACAACATTTGCTCATTTGTACTACCTAGATTGACATACGAATATACGACACTATTTCCTACTATGTATCAACAATACATTGCAAATCAAACAGATGTTGATATGGATGGAAACTGTGGATATAGAGTCATTGCTATCTCAATGGGGTTTGGTCATGATGATTGGCGTACGGTACGTAAACATTTACTAGATGAGCTTAGAGGGAATCAAACTTTCTATGAAGACCCCACTTATGGGGCTAAACGGTTTCGTGAGCTCACAGGAAAACTGCTGCCGGCGGAGCAGGCGGCGGCGCCTCCCCTCAGGTGCTGTTTTACATGTTTTTAAGATGGTATTAAGGAGAGGAATTTAATGAAGTATATATTGGAATTTTTGGAAGAGTTTTGATAATGTTGGGGATTTTTCCATGGTTAAGGATTTTGGCGGTGATTAGAATGGATTATCGGTATTTTGGTTAGCCGATTTTAAATTTCGTATAAGGTTAATTTTGGTTATCGGTGATGGCGATGAATTTTGAGTTATAATGGAGTAAAGATGGAGAAAATGGGCAAGGAAGAAATTGAGTTTAGACCATTAATTTTGTGGATTTATTTATTGGAGTTTTAAAGTAATATGGGAATTAATATTATTCATTGTTCAGGCCGTGAGGAGGATCATTTGGAGGAAGCCTCGGATCGTCGGCAGGCCTAGTCGAGCACTGTGAGTAGACCTTTGATTTAAATACCATGCATGGACTAAAGTTAATTAATTTCGAAGGCATTTTTAAAATTCAGTATTTTCTTGGGATTTATGAGTTCCCACTGTTATTTGGGAACTCCCTTGCTCATTTCATTTGACATGTGGGATATGTCAATTGATCTTTTATATTTGGTAATCTATTACATCCTAAAAATGTTGACTGATATTATTTATAGCTAGCTAACATTATTTAGCGGTCCTCATCATAAGTGAATAGAGCGTTTAGAGTGAGACGTTATTATAGTCCTACCGGCGGTCCTTATCATATGAGAGTTGAGCGCTTAGCGTGGGACACTACTATAGCCTAGGAGGCAACCGATCGGTATATATATATATATATATATATATATATATTATTGTTAGCTAGCCATTATTTAGCAGTCCTCATCATATGAGAGTTGAGCGCTTAGCGTGTGACGCTATTATTATCTATTCAGTGGTCCTCATCATATGTGAGTAGAGCGCTTAGCGTGTGACGCTATTATAGCCTGGGAGGCTCATAGTTATGGTGAAATATATTTCCCTATTTGTTTTGTTTTATTGAGAACCAATGGGATTGGTTCATTGTTTTGGTTTATAATTATTTTCGGGAAGAGTTCCTAGAGTGACATGCATAAATATTTTTCTAATGGAAATTATGGGAGAGCATAAATTGATTTCATTGCTCCATATTCTTTTGTCATTTATTTTTGTCCACTCACTCTAACGTTTTAAATGTTTCTCCCCTGGGCCCTTTGTTTTTTAAAACTCCCAGTCTGCAGAGTTCGGTTCGGCGAAGATAGGAGGCGTGTCATAGATTCCCACCTTATCCAGTTTTCCCATATAGGTTACAAGTTTAACCTATTGTGTTGTTTATCTTATTTTCCTAGTAGATACTCTGATAATTATGAGATGATTTAAGTATGTTAAGAGTTGATGAAAAAGATTCATTTATTCATGTTTATTTGAGAGATTATATTTATGGATATTGCTTGGGAATTATTGTGAGTTGGGTTGGTTGACTCTTCTTTCAGGTAGAGTTACCCATTTTCAAGTGAGGTTCTACCAAGAAATTTAGTAGAATTTTCCTTGAGGTGGGTCCCACAGGGTTTATTCCGGATTTTCAGGGGGAAATCCGGGGTAGGTCTTGACATTCATGGTTCATCATGATCTATTAAAAATGGATTTGTTACATATCTGTCATATTTCCAATATAACTAACAAAGACTTCTGAGCAATCCCAGTAATCAAATGGTAGGTAAAGATAGGGCAAAACAGTGAGATATGGATGATATGTAGAACATAAAGAAAGAGCTAGCAATGGCCAATCAATGGAAGACTTTCTTCATCAAAGTATATGGATTCGATACGTGACTTTAGTTTATTGGTCTATCACTACACTCACAACAGTTGGCTATGGAGATTTGCATCCTGTCAATACAAGGGAGATGATCTTTGACATATTCTACATGCTTTTCAAACTTGGATTGACATCATACTTGATTGGAAATATGACCAACTTGGTTGTCCATGAGACTAGTCGAACACGAAAATTTGTTAGTAAACTCACACTACGCCAGATAATGCATCACACGACGGGGAAAAAACGTCGTCTGATAAAAGTCAAATCCGTTGTTAATCCGATCGCCGTCTGATAAACATGTCACACAACGGCTAAAAAGAGCTTGTCTGACTAACTGACACACAACGCTACAATAAAAACTATTGTGTGATTCTCGACAGATATCATCGACAGCTGTCGACACATGTCGTGCTGCTTCTCGGCAGCTGTCGACATATGTTGATGAATTATGCCGAGAATCACACAATGGTTTTTTGTAAAATATTGTTGTGTGCTTCTCGGCAGATATTATCGACAGATGCCGAGCTATTTCTCGGCAGCTGTTCTCAGCATCTGTCGATGATATCTGCTGAGAATCACACAACAACTTTTCCAAAAAAAAACCCTTGTGTGATTATCAAGTCACACAATGGTTTCTTTTCAAGAGTTGTGTGAATATCGACAGATTTCATCGGCATGCGTCGAGATCATTCAGCATTGCAGTCGGCAACATCTGTCGACACTCACACAATAGTTTTCTGGCTGTAAACTATTGTGTGAAGTTATCTTTATACAATGAGTTTTTAGGTTTCATGGTTGTCTGATTGTTAAATAGTACACATAATTTTTGTTAACAGGCATTGTGTGATCAATACTCACACAACGAATCAATGTTAGAATACAATTGTAGGATCATTTAGTCAGACAACGTTGGATTGTCATTAACTTGTTGTATGATGATGCATTTCATACAACATTGAGTTATCATCATTTAGTTGTATGATGTGCTCTATTGATGCTCTAATACCAAATTTATCTAATAAATAGTAGTACAAGTATATTTTCAAACCATCCAAAACATTGTTAACATTCAAACAACCAAAATATGATATAAAGCATCCGATGCATTGTTAACACTTACGTGACATCTAAAACTTATGCCCATCATCCTAACAACCATTAAAAATAAGAAAAACATTCAAATACATGCCCATCAACTAGGGATATCAAAATATGATCATATTATAAATATTGTATAACATGTATTACACATCAAAGAAGACCATATATATAGCACACACACCTATCTTAATACATGTCTAAGATCCAAAAGAAGCCTAAAGAAACCACCAGTCCAACATCCATAATGTACTACTAGTATTCAATTGAACCTACCTACATAATTTAAAGCTAGTTTCTCCTCCTGCTACATATGTAACTCGATCCATATCATCCAAAAAAAGTAACATGCAAAAAAACCATAAGTTCAACATCCTCCATAATCACTGTATTATTACTACTATTTTTAAAACATAATTCAAAGCATGGTGCTGCATATATAACTCAACTCCTATATATATTTGTATGCTTAAAAAAATAGGAGCTATCAAATAGTAATAGGTATTCAGGGTATTAATTCCTATCTAAATTATGAGGAAAGAAAAAAGTTACAAACTTTACTAAGATTCAATACAGTAAGCAAATATTAGATGAACAATACCTTCAAAGTTACAAGCATGACTGCACAAACTTCATTGTATCTATGTGTCATTTCCTATGATATGTCTTCTTTCAACAAAGTAAACCAAAGTACTAAAATGGAAGAATGGTGTTGTGAGGGATATCATCATAAAGTTTGCAAAATTTCTATATGCAAAGTCTATTTTAATTATCTCAAAATTTATCTATCATCATGTAAAAGTTTCTCTTAAGCACATAGAAATTACCTGCAGAATATCATTTTAAGGGCCAAATTATCCAAATGCAGTAGTATATTGTTAGGGCATCTACTCACCTGCTTCTGCAGGTTGAGTAGCTTCAGTTTGTTATATACTCTCAAGAGCAGAAATTCTTGGAGAAAAAAAGAAAAAAAAAAGAACATAATCACCATTGAACTTTCCTTGTCTAGCAGTCTCACTTAAAGACCAACAATAGTGATGCTTAAGAGAATCAATAAATCTTATAGAGCAGAAAACCATGAAGATACTACCAACATATAAGCATATATCCAACCTAAATTGAAATTGAAATGTAAGTCATTTACATGACAAACAACAAATTTCAAAGATTCCATAAGTTCTCTCAAGCATTGACACAATTAGCATTGCATGAAACTTGGTTCTGTTAACTTTCTCAAATATATAGGTTGGTATGGACTTTGGTGTTCATATTTTAACAGATTTGTAGACTTTATACTATCATGCTTGACTACTAACAATTGCATGAGATAGGCATTGGATTTGTGAACAGTAATCACTTTGTGCAGGTACAAGCACTACAAAAAATAAAGCTTTAGGCGACGAAATTGAAAAAACCGGGCGACTATTTTTTTTTCGTCGCCTAAGAGGGAACTTAGGCGACGAAAAAAAAATCGTCGCCCAAGGAAAAAAAATCGTCGCCTAAAGTTCAACTTTAAGCGACGAAATCAAAAATCGTCGCCTAAGGATAAATTTCGTCGCCTAATATAGAAACTAGGGCGACGAAACAATATTTCGTCGCCTAAGATATTTATATCGTCGCCTAAGTTTTTATTCTTCGGCGACAACTATATTTTGTCGTCGCCTAAGTGTTTTTAATCCTTAGGCGACGAAACTCAAATATATCGTCGCCTCAGTATTTTATTTTTTTATTTTTTCTTGCCCTCTTGACCGATGAATTACACTACTTTCGTCGGCCAAGAGTAATCCGAATAATTAAAATAAAATAAAACACATTTAAATTTCATTGTACAGGATTTTTTATTTTACCCTTGGGCGACGAATTTAACAAATATCGTCGCCCAAGTATCATATTGGTCGACGAAATTAGGGTAATTCGTCGGCCAAGAGAATCTGAATAATTAAAATAAATAAAGCACATTTAAATTTCATTGTACAGGATTTTTTATTTTTACCCTTGGGTAATGGCCGACGAAATTAGGGTAATTAGTCGGCCAAGATAATCCGAATAATTAAAATAAATAAAGCACATTTAAATTTCATTGTACAGGATTTTTTATTTTTACCCTTGGGCGACGAATTTAACAAATATCGTCGCCCAAGTATCTTATTGGCCGACGAAATTAGGGTAATTCGTCGGCCAAGATAATCCGAATAATTAAAATAAATAAAACACATTTAACTTTTAAGGAAATGTTTTTTTATTTTTATAGCCCCGTAAGCGTCTCGTCGATTGGAAACTATTCTCAGTTGAAGGTCCGGCCAGATTACGTGATTTGGAGGGTCGAATAGCCATTTCCGTCCGTTTAGGGGTTTGACCGCGCCGATTGACCGGACGGATCGAGCCCTTATCGTTGTCCGATGGAGCTGAATTTTTGCCCACCCACATAATTCATATGCTGGTCATATCTGACGGTCGGTTTTCAGTTCCTCTTCTCCGATGACCAAACTCACGATATATGTACTAATGTTGTATAATTTTTTTATGTGTTGAGTTTAAGTTTCGTTTTGAAGACAACGTATACGTAGATGCCTCAAACGCAAAAAAGTCGTGCAATAAGATATGACCGGAACGGTGAAATACGTCAACCCGTGAAAAATAAAGATATTCCGGTAAAATTTCGGTGCCGGTTGTTCCGGTCAACGAATTTTTCTCTTATTTCTACCTAGTGGTAGCCCTATCCCGGGTATTTATTTTTTACCAAATTTTTATAGCCCCGTAAGAGTCTCGTCGATTGGAAACTATTCTCAGTTGAAGGTCCGGCCAGATTACGTGATTTGGAGGGTCGAATAGCCGTTTCTGTCCGTTTAGGGGTTTGACCGCGCCGATTGACGGGACGGATCGAGCCCTTATCGTTGTCCGATGGGGCTGAATTTTTGCCCACCCACGTAATTCGTTATGCTGGTCATATCTGACGGTCGGTTTTCAGTTCCTCTTCTCCGATCACCAAACTCATGATATTCTGAATTTTATGATAGAACGATTGGCCGACGATTTTCTTCATCTTGGGCGACGAGATTTATAGTGTAGAAAATCGTCGCCCAAGAAGGGTCTTAGGTGACGATTTTCATAGTTTTGGGTGACGAGATTTATATTGAAGAACATCGTCGACGAGATTTTCTTCATCTTAGGCAACGACTTCAAAAAATCGTCGCCCAAGATTATCTTAGGCGACGATTTTGAAAAAACAGGGCGACGATTTTTCTAAAATCGTCGCCCAAGAACGCCAATATAAAAGGCAAAAATTCGGAACCCTAGCCATTCGCGCAGCCGCTCACAATTCCAAGCCCTCTCTCTCTCTCTCTCTCCGAAAATCCACCGAAGCCCTCTCACCGACCGCGACCCCGCAACCCGACGCCGACCCCGACGCCGACCTCGACCCCGACCCCGACCCACAATTTAAGGTATAACCCTAAAACCCTAAATTGGTTATGTTCATGAAAATTTTAATTGTTGTTGTTGTTGTTTGAAATTGTTGAAATTGTTTGAAATTGTGAAATTGTTGAAATTGTTTGAAATTGGGAAATTGTTTGAAATTGTTGAAATTGTGAAATTGTTTGAAATTATTGTTTGAAATTGTGAAATTGTTTGAAATTATTTGAAATTGTGAAATTGTTTGAAATTTGGGTGAAGTACAAAATTATTGTTGTGTTGTGAAATTGTTGGTGAAATTATTGTTGTTGTTGTTGAAATTTAGGAAATTAATGGTAAATTAGGGTAAATTTGTGTAAATTATGGTAGGATTTTAGGGTAAATTATGGTAAATTGTGATGTAAATAATAATTGTAAAATATTAGGGTTTACGGTTTAGGGTTTAGGGTTTAGGGTTTAGGATTTGTGGAAATAATTTGTAAATATATTGTAAATGATTAAATAATTTTTGATTAAATAATTAAATAATATAAATTATAATTGTAAATATATTGTGGAAATTTTGTAAAAAATAATGGATTATTTTTGAGTAAGGATGTAAATATTCATAAATAAATTTTTGTGAAATTTAATTATTTAATTAGCGATAAAAAATATTTAATTATCGAAAAAAATACTAATAAGTGGTAATGCAGCAATGGTTTGTGGTTCCCGAGGAGGGACGTGACTGGGCGGACAAGACCCATAGGGAGAGGTACCTCTATTTAATAAATTATTAAATTTTATTTTTTTAATAATATATTTAATATTTTTTTGTATATGTAGGTTCATGGAGTGGAAGCACGACCTCCGGGAACACTAGAAGCAGTACGGGAGCGACCGTTCGGGTACCCCGAAGGAGTTCGGTATGGGAGGCGCTGGAAAGAGGATCCTGAAGACGACGCCAGGATTTCAGCGCAAGGGAGCCGCCGGAGCCTCAAAGCAGCAACAGTCAGACCACTCAGCTACAGGATCAGGTCGAATGTCTACAGTCTGAGCTGGAAGCCCAAAAAGCGAGGGAGATAGCCATGGCGGAATCATATGCGGCTTCCGCGGCTGCGCATACGGAGCGGGTGAATGAAGTCACCAATGCCAACCAGGCGGCTATGGGACGGTGGATGACTACCTGCATCGCTGCACATGCGGCCGGACTTGATTTTCCGCCCATGCCTACGCCTATACCATTACCTCAGTGGCCCCACCCTCAGTGGCCCCAGCCTCAGCAGCAGCCTCCTCAGCCTGACCAGCCGCCGCCTCAGCCTCAGGACCCTCCGAACGAGAATGATGAGTTAGATTTCGAGTTTCTCCGTATGCAGATGGACTGAATTTTTGTAATAAATTATTTATAAATTTATAAATTTGTGTTATTTTTAATTAAATTTTAGTATTAGAAAAATTTAAAGAAATGCCGAAAAAAAAAATTCCAGTAAAAATTAAAAAAAAATTATTTATATATTTAAAAAAATTATTTAAATATTTTTTAAAAAAATTTAAATATATCTTAGGCGACGAAATTGCTAAATCGTCGGTCAAGGACTTACCATATAAGACGACGAAAAAAAATTATCGTCGCCTAAGATCACTACATCTTAGGCGACGAAATATTTAGTTTCGTCGCCCCAGGTTATAAGATCTTAAGCGACGAAATAATTTCTCGTCGGCCAAGGCGTTAAATCTTAGGCGACGAATATTTTTGGGCGACGAGAAAGTTGTCAGGCGACGAAATTCGTGTTGTCGCCTAAGAATTAACTCTTAGGCGACGATGGAGTGAATTTTCGTCGCCCAAGTTCTTGACCGACGCACTTCTGGCGACGACTTCTTGGGCGACGACATGTCGTCGCCTAAGTACTTAGGCGACGAAATTTTTTAACAGGGCGACAATTTTTTTTCGTCGCCCAAGACCTATAATCTGGTAGTGAAGCTAACATATATATAGATTGTATAAATAATTTACATAGATGTGTGTGTGTGTATATATTATTTTAAATAACTAATCAAACTTCTTATATCTTTGCATATTTGATTTGTGCCAGGGCACCCACTGCCCCCGGTTCCACCAAATTGGATATACCATGCCGACGATGCAGCTAAGAGTTTGTACCTTCGATATCAAGATCGTTTCCAGCAATATACTCAGTTGCCACATCCTGAAAGAGTAATCAATACATCCTCAAGTATTATGGTACTTGATGATGAACAAACCACTCCATTTGTTGATGTTATAATGTCCGACGAAGACAATGCAATACATCTTAGCGATCACTGAATTGTTCGAAACTAGTACATTAGCTATTGTACTTTTAACACTTATTAATTTTTAGCTTGAATGGAGTACCAATATTTTTATTTTGGTGATGTATTATCTTGTTTTGTTTTGATTCGATACGCTCATGAATTCTTGAAACGAGTTTAAGTAAGAGGCTCATTGAAAATAAATTTTGTTGAGAAAAACCAATGGGAGAAGATGTTAACAAAGTGAAATCTCTCGATGAAGATCTTAACAAAGTGAAATACCTCGATGAAGATCCTAACAAGATGAAACTTGCATTTTTTTTTGAGTAAGAGGATGTGTATTTAGTGAATGAGTTGTGTATTTAGTGAATAAGTTGTATATTTTAAATGAGGGTATTGTAGGAAGTTTGGGTATGTGTATCTAGTAAGATGTTAAAACAATAAAGTTAAAATGTGGTGTATTAACTATGAGATGTGTATCTAGTAATTATGGATGTGTTAATAAAATTTCTCATCTAGTAATTAATACCTTACTTTATGTAAATTTTGTTGTGATTGAGATAATTACTTATAATACAACGTGTTTTACTATAAATTACAACAACTAAAGTATAACTGGTAAATATAGTCGTATTCTTGATATTACTTGAAATACGATTTTTTTTTACGAAAATAACGATAATTTTATCTCTAGAGATAAATATTAATTAATAATCAGGCCTAAATTATCTGAAATCGTTAATTTTATAAAATAATTCTTTTTATGTAATTATGGTCATTTTTTAAGTAAATTACACCATTCATGATGATATATTTACTACAAATACCACATTTAATGTATTTAGTGGTAATTACAGTGGTAAACCAAGTAATTACAGTGGTAAACTAAGTAATTACAACATTTACGACCCTCATTACAAGTTTTTGAACAATTCACGTATAACATAATTAAATGGTCCTTAAAATTGTAATTTTTTTTACACATGTCACAATATTACTGGAAGACATGTTTACCTATACAACAGGTTATTCATTTTTATATATTATTTTAAAATAGTTGATGCATACTATGCATCAACTCACCATAACCTTTCCTTATGTCTATAAATCTCAGGTCCGGCCCTGCTTGAGAATATTCAGACGCTCTTCCTCAATGCCCCTGAAGTATGGTAGTGATATGCTTATGCAAAATCCACCATCAACTATTGAATTGGTATATCTTTCACCTGCCAAATGTCACGCACGAAATGCAGATAGCTTCTCTGCCGGCCAAGTCTCCGAAGTGATGCCCTGGGAAATACTTTTTATATATATCATGATGAAGATTCATAAGAGGACTACGTCGATCTTGTGCTGGTCCTGGTTAATTTATACAGATCAAGCTAATGAACACGAGAAAGATTCAAAAGCAAAACCCACTTAAATGTGAACTACATTTTTAATTTCCGGGGATATTCATCTAAGATTTTTATTTAATGAATACGCATGCTTCTGTGGGTCGATCGTGTCGATCTGTACGTTGTTATCAGGTTAATTTTGTTCAAATCGATTTCATGATCTATTATCATATATATACAGCTGGTTAGTCTTGATATCGAAAGTTTTAATGAAGTTATTATTAAGAACGTCGACTTCATCATGATGCTTTAGGGTTGAAGTTCCAATAGTTTTTCCTCTCAGAGGGCCAGTATATATATATATGTTCATCTCACATTGCATATTTAATCCAAGAGATCGATCGAGACAGAGAGAGAAACAGTGAGAAGTGGACGTGAACAATGTCTCTATGGGAAGGTTAAACGTACAACGTACCTGCAACTGGAATCATTAACAATGGAGTTTCTGAATCTTTAGCTGAATCGATCTAGTGCCGATTCCATGTTGGAAGATGTTATCATATGAATCATCTGATACTAAAATAATGGTGCAAACTTAGTTAATCTCCACTAGGTTTTGTTGGTCATTTAACTTTTGACAAGCTAACCGGCCAATTTTGTTTAATATCCAGTTCCCATTCATTGATTAACTTTTCGATCTCGATCATTACATACAGCTGATGCAGATTTGAGCACGAAATAAATGCATGGCTTACTAATTGAGCAGTTTCGATTTTCGAATTCATTTTGTCTTTACAATTGTAAAGGCGTCACATGAACTTAAAACAAAAGCACTTAACGAAATTACTTGCTTCTTGCGATGCCTTTACAAAGATAGGATACGATATAAACTCGATCATATGCATGGAATGGACAAACAAGTTCATCGACCCCATATCATGATCACAATTCACAACTCACAAGGCAAACGAAATCTCGAGAACCAGCAGATCGAGTGATCAAAGATGACGGAGGAAAACTCAAAGCTGGTCCAACCTGCAGATAAGTAATTCATACGACCTTACTGTGATGTTTATATTACGATGAAAGCTGCATGCAACCGATCTGCTATTGTTATAGAGAGTAGCTTTAAAATTTTGTTTTATCATATATTATACAATAAGCAAATGGTAACAGACCTTCAATCGAAAAATAAAATGGTATCGACCAGACCTTAAATTTTCATTTTCACTGCATGCAAGCAAGACCCAAGAACAAGGAGATAGGTACCAGTATGATACATTGCTTAAGAGGGTTAATATATATTCAGGAACAACAATGAAATTCTAAATTCTAAATCATAAATTTTAAATATTGACATTAAAATATCACTAAAAAAACATGCATAAAACTGGGGTTAGGCACATAACACATCCCTCGTGACTGGATTTACAAGCATAATATTTTGACGCCTGAGTTTATTACATACAAGAGTGATCGATAAGATTGACTAAAACCAAATCCTCTAGCTATAACATCTTGAATTTGATGAGGATCAAGATCCATCACAACCATATATATGACATTTTTCCCTTTTGTCTTCTCTGTGGAATCTGATTGTTATGTACTCCATTCTTCTCTTTTTCTATTCAGGACATCAATAGCGTCCTAGTTTGTAAATGATGAAACGATACTTCGAGCAAGAAAACTTGCATATCTTATAACGTACTGCTTATACATATGGACCGACTCATCTAATCATGGATTAATTAAACAAACAGATCCATCTGCGATGTTTTCAGAGGTTGAATTGAGCTCATTTTGTCCATGTATGGCCACCAGGAAAATAAATTATAACAATCATTAAGAAAAGAAAATTATCAACAAAAATCATTCAACGACAGTGAAATCGATCTTTTTTTTATATCATGCAGAGTTGTAGATACAGGAGCCACAAAAAAGATCTTAAGTTCGTATGGAGAAATAAAATAACCAAATTATAAAATGATTGCAATGGAATTGGTCGGTTGCCGGCACCGACGAGCTGGAATTAGGTGATGATCGATAAAGTTAGCCATGGGGAGTTGGAAAATGACAATTGATTTGTTACACTTTCGTGTACATACCAACTTCCAATAACTAGCTTTACCGACCCAGTTTGTAATATACAGATAGACCATCCATCTCTTTCCAGTTTACATTTTCATGTAAGTAGCATAATTTAGATTTTTTGACAATCACCTTACTATTTTGATGTAAGTAGCATAATCTAGGGTTTTGGCAATCATAAGGTGACGAAATTCGAAAGTGATGTGCTGCAAGAGTTGGCAGGGTTTGAGTGGGTGTGAGTAAGTTAGTTAAAGCTTTGGTGGATTTTTGGACCCATCCATGCATATATGCTCGATCGTTCACCGGTCTTACTCAACCAGCCACCGACCACTTGTCTCTGCAGCTGCTTAGTCCCACATGTGCTAAGGCTCGGCCGCCATAGATAACATCAATTTATATCCGATCCCGATCCCGATCCCGATCCCGATCCCGATCCCGATCCGATCCCAATTTTAGTGGTAGCTTCCTATATGACAAAAGAAATGTTAATTTTAGAGACATTGTAAACTTATAATTTTAGACACGATAACGCAACGGGAAATACAGGGGCTAACAAGCGTTAAGCCCTAGAAAAGATGGAGAATTTACGCAGCAGGAAATACGGGGTGCTAACAAGCGTTAAGTCCTAGAAAAGATGGAGGGTTTACAAGCGTAAACTCTTAGTTAGAATTTTGGAATTAAACCAGAAAATAAGAGAAAAACTTAATACTAATTTGATAGATTGTTGAATTGTTGAATAATACAATATAGAGGGTGCCTTTATATAGGCCTTAACTTTTGACTAAATCTTATTTAGAATATAACTAGAAAATAATAAAACCTATTGGAACTAGAAATCCTAAAACAATATTAAATGTTGAATCGGAATATCAAAACGATATCTTTTAGCCCAAGTCTGATGGGGCTCACTAAATTGAGTCTTATAGATCTCGTCGTTCCCATTCCGGAAATGTATCATGCATTCTAAATGAACGTTCTAGCCAAAATATGCTCCAATCAGATTCACCATACAGAATCTGTCTTTTGCTCAAGAATCTCGATATATCAAAAAGAGTAATTTATGATTAATTTCATCATTAAGAAGCCTATTTGAATACCAATTTCCAATATTCAAATCATTCTTCTTAATGTGACGACGCTTCTTTCGTTTCTAAATTCTTTGTTGAATTTAGCTAAAATCTCGTTCTGCATCACACGAACATCGTAATATTGTGCAAGGTACAAAATATCAGAAAGATGAGAATAACAAATACATAAATATATCGGAATGAATTGTATCATTTTGTGTATTGAAATTGCATTGGGTAGTCAAATCACCGACTACTCAATTCGCTACACGGCTGCAATCTATACGTAACGTAAAAACAACGTCTCATCGTTATTATTTTAGCATCTCAGCATTTTTCCTTTCATATGTTTCTTATTTCTCGGTGTATCCTTACATCGTTTATTTGTAATTTTTTTTATTTCAATAAAGTAATGACCTCTTTCATTCAAAAAAAAAAAACCCTAAAATGTAACCTAACGCTGCCGGTCTTGGGTTTTAGGGTTTTTGTGAGCAGGGAGAGAAAACTTTGTTTAGGGTTTTAGGGTTTCTTTTTGGTTTATGTTTTTTTTTAAAAAAATTAAAATTGCTAACGTGGCGTATCGGATCATGACATGGTGTGTCGGTCAAAGTGTTAGGTCGTGTTAGAAAAGTCAACATTTTTCGTGACGTGTCGGACACTCCGCCCTCATAAGTGTCCGTGCAACATAGGTTTGATCTTGTCACAAGACCGTATGCTAATCAAAATGAGAAAATGAAAGGAAACACTCGTTTTCATTTTTCTTTCATATATATCTTATAAATTAAATTAGTATTATCACAAAGAGTATGCATATTGAAGTTGGAGGCTTACAAGCTTGTCAACTTCGATCCATGCGTATCATATTGGACATCACAAAAATTATTGGTCGGCCGATACAGCTGGTTGATTAATTTGTGGTTTGCTGGTTTCTAAAATGAAACGGCAAGGAGTTTTATCCGGTTACTCCTTCCTTGTTTGGATAAATAAGGTATTATTACTTTAGAGGCCAGGAGAACAAGATAGTCGATACAAATTTGTTTCCCACCCTTATTCCCACCCACCTAGTTGAACACCACATGTCCTATTTAATCACACTATCATATAAGTGGTATTATTATTATTATAGATTTGTGTTGTTAACCATGATTAGATATTTAACCCAATAGACATGTGTTATTTTTTTAGATGGGTGGGGATGATGGTGAGGAAGTAAAGGTGATGAGCAAATTTGTATCCATACATAAATGTTGTTAACCATGGTTAGAGTAATTAAAAGATATGACATGTGACATTCAACTAGATGGGTAGGGATGAGGGTGGGAAAGTATGGGTGGGGAGCAAATTTGCATCCAAGATAGTCAGGGCAAGGCACTGCAAAATCCTCAACACAATGCGGCCACGTGTAGTGTAGTTTTTCGTTAATATTACTCGGTTCTCAAACATTTACTCAACTAGGTGGATCGATCGTTAAGATTTTTATAGACTTCACATAATATTACATAATTAAGTCTCATCACTTTAGAGAAACCGGATCCATAATTCTATCATTTTAATTTGCAAGTAATTAACACCAAACCGTTTTAGCCAGTTAGGTCATCACAAGAAGCATTCGGAGCTACAATCGCACAATCGTAATTTCTGACATTTTTATACGCTTCTACGAGTATACCATTATATATTTATGCTTGTTCCATGATTGATTTCTTCGTTTTGTATATGAGGGCGACATATATGAATATAAATTAAGCACAAAAATAGATCATCATTGAATAATCATGCCCCCTAAACCTTTTTGAACTATACTATTCAATAAGCTTAATTATTCAAGTCAATAACCAACATTATCCTAATTCATCTAGCCTGATATTTTAGCACTAAACCAAATCAAGATTATACAATTCTGAAAGAAACAAAAATCTAGGCCACGTATATAGTGCAAAACATCATAAACAAACGACCACAAGGCCTCACCAACTATGAAGAAAGCTACCTATGGGGTTTGGTCCAGTTGGTAGTAGGCTGCCCTGCATGTTGAGCGAACGCTACAGTGATACTCCTGGTAGTAAGGAGGTCACTGGTTCGATCATCCGCATGTGAAAAACATCCTACGGGGAGAGGTCTTACCCATGTGCTCTCGGCCTCGGAGTGGTAGTCCCACCCAACCACCATTTTTCGGATAACTATGAAGAAAGCTCGATCATCACCTAACAGTACGTGTAATCCTTACATACATGAGTCGTCACACAGAAAAGCCATTGAAATTTGCAGAAACAACAACAGTACAGTTTAGGTTGCAAAGGCACTCACCAACTCATGTGAAAATGTCACCCAAAAGATGAGCCTTCTTTTGGATGTGGGCTAGCTCATCAAACCCTTTATTAAGGTCATTTTAAATTTAACCCTTCGGATTAAAAAAGGGATTTTCATCATCTAACTGTTAATTCAGTTAGTTAAAAAGCCTCAATATACCACTAAGGTAAGTCAAGAATGACTGTGTTAAGCTTCAACACCAATTGGATTGCTGGAAGGAACACAGTACCTAACTCATTCTTTCTAAATAGAGCTAAACATTCCCAATATAAAACCTTTGAATTTTTCTGTTTGTATAAATATGATTCATCCTAAGTATCCCAATGCATGAATGCCTTCTTCTTCTTCTTCAGCATTTTAGTATTAACAGGGTCGGTGCTAAAATAATGTCTATATGGGGGCCATAACTACGTACATAAAACAGATTAATAGAAACTATAGGAAGCACAAGAATATTATTCAAAACGTATATCTGAGGAGCCAATCACATACCTTCTAACTTATTCATGCACAATCTATCGAGGGGTTATCGATTATACTATCATTAAGGTGGTGCTTTGAAATTAAAATAGGCAACTTGGCCATTGTTTATAAGCTATAGTAGCTTTATGTGTGAGAATATCTAAACCTCTATGGCTTGGGTTTAACCTACATTAAAATATGGATTATGAAATGTGCCACTTGCTAGCCTCCACTTACCTTAATCTAAGTTGAATCTTTATTAGTGTCTTTAATCTAAGTTAAATCTTTATTAGTCATAAGCCACTATAGGGTTGAAGGGGTGAGAGTGAATGACAATCAAATTATTTTGATACTAAAACCGACAACTTCCAAAACAGTCGTTTCAGTCATGAATAGTGATAGTTAATAGTTTAACTTTAAGGAAATTACATTTTTTTATATATAAATTGTATTTTTTTTATTTTTATAAATGGACGTTAGCCATAAATATATTGATATCTGAAAGTCGGAATTACGACATGAACATGAAACATCCTCGCGGGCACCTTTAGAAATTGAATCATGCAAAACTACCAAAGAGCTACCCTAGATAATTTCTATGCTGCAACCTATAAACTTGGTCGACTCTAAGCAAAATAACCGAAGTAACAATAGAACAAAGTAAGAACAGAAACAAACTAAAAAGTTCTATAAAAACCTCATTTATTCGAAGAACTAACTAACTTAAACCCGAGAGAAGCAAGATGATCTACATCAGGGAGGAAATCCCTGACGAGCTCAGCAGCCCAATTTGCATTATAGGCTTTGTTTCTGCATAATCCCGGAGACTATGTAGAATCACGGTGGAACACGAACATGAACAATAAACAACATGAGCGAGAGACAATGACATATAGTGGTTCACCATGCCATCGGAGGACATGGCTACATCCACTTATGAATCAACTATCATGGTCAATAGGCCTTTGTGGAGTGAGTCAAGATTCTTCTTTCTATATATGAGAAGCCTTCCTTTTATAGCTAAGAAAGGTTCCCACACATATTATGTTTCCGATGTTGGACTAAATACACATATATCTTCTTATGATGTCTTCTTATGGAGCTTGGGAGAGTACCTTGACGTGCACCGAAAACACCGGGGCAATCGTACAATTTAAAACCCTTTTTGTAGTGTATAGCATATGATAAGTAAGGGGTCGAAAGGCCGGGGACTTATAGGGCGCTCTTGCATTTAGTGATAAAAAGATTAGAACTATAAACAATTATTTACATATATACAAAGATAAACGGGGGTTTAGAGAGTTTGGTTCTAAATTCCTACAAAACAGAAAATAAATATTAAATATGTACAATTGATCAATCCATTCAACACATAGCCAAAGAGAGAAACTCAGATCTCGACCACACATTAATATCATGCTTCAATCTTAGTAAAGTGAAACTTGTCGAAATTATAATCTAGAAACAATCTCAAGACACGAGCCTACGAGGTCTTCGCATCTTATTGTTCTTCTTAAGTGTACTTAGCACAGAACGTCTAGAACTAAGAATTTCATGAGAACGTCTACATGAATCATTAAGATAAAGAACGAGATTGAACACGACCACTGCCGTGAACGTCACCGCATTAAATCATTGTAGTCCACGTTTCCAGCCACTACGACATGGCTTCCATCACCTACGATCCATACTTACCTACGCGGCTTAGCATGAATTTCTGACGGTAGTTAGCATGCATTCTAACTATATAGCTACTAAAACAGAAACGCTTCCTTCCTAAAGCATAAATCGACAAGAACAAAAATACTAAAACATCATAAACAAAACATCAACATGCTTAACTAAGAAAAGAATTTACTAATAACAAAACAATCGCAACAAACATCCAACACCAATGATGAACACCGAATCCATGTCTTTAAAATTGTAAAGAAAACTAAACAAAGATAGAGGCATAGTTTACACTTTGACGATCTCCAAGAAGCTTGAGGATGAGCAAGAGGTGCGCGGCTTCAAGGTTCCTTCTTCTCCAAGGTTGCGACGCAAGGGTGAAGATCACCAAGGCTTTGGCAAGGAGAGAGAACTCGGCAAAGGAGGGGAGAGGGCTGCGGCAAAGGAAGCTATTTCTCTAGGGTTTTTGTGAGAATGAATGATGATTTTTCTGTAGAGAAACAGCCCTTTATATAGAGTCTAGGCCGAACCAAGTTTTGCTCTCCACCCTTGATTTATTTTTGATCCAATGGCTCCAATTAATTGCACATAAAATCTGGAAATTATCTCCATGGAAATCTCTAGAATTCTTGCGCACCACTCCTTCGTATGTAGCTTGAATGATGACCGAATGCATGGTTTAATTACCAAGGAAAAATCGGCAAAGATATCCTTCTCCTTGTAAAGCTGCCGATTTTATTGTTGTAGGGTTTTTCATCCAATAGCAATCCTACAGATAAGCATAATGACATGTTCAATCCAATAGGAATTAGGATAAATAAAATCAGAATATTCCCCTCAATAAATAGAGATTTTGATGAAGCAAAACTCCTTGAATTACCACCCTAAAAATCGGCAAAGATAGTCCATTTGGACTCCAAGAAATCGGCCAAGAAGGCCTAGCCGAATCCATAGGGTTTTGAGGTTTAAATGGGTCATGCAATCGGCCCAAATCCACTTAGGTTTGGGTTTATGCGACTTAGAGGTTTCCTGGTCCGAATAGGATTTGACTTTATGACTCAACGTTTCCTAGTTGAAGTAGGATTCTCGAAACAACTAGGTTTTCTATTAAATTCCCTCTTTTAACATCCTTTTTGTAAATAATGCTCACTAAGCCTCTAATAAATAAAACAAGTCGAAAATGATAAAGTTAAGGTAATAACGTAGCCAAATAGGGTAAGAAACACATTATAAACACGGCATTTTATGCCTCTATCAACTCCCCCACACTTAGCTTTTGCTAGTCCCTTAGCAAAACCAATCGACAAAATAAATAAAAACAACTCTAATGCCCTTAACATTTGTCTCAGCATCTCTTATCTCATGGCTTCAAAATTAGCACTTAATAAAGAATCATTCCAAAACATTCCAAAGCTAATTGCCATGCATAGATCACATATATTAGTAGGACTTGGAAGAACAATGGTGATGGTTATAGCTCGGCATGTTTCAAACAAGTAGTGATCCATCCTCACAAGGTATGCACTCGATTTTTCACTCAGATTTTCTGGCTCAATCACTCAAATGTATGCAAGAGAAAATATTTTGAGGCATTCATAATGCTTGCATTTATATGAACAAAAAGCACATGTTAAATAATAAATAAACCTCATGAAGGAATCAATTACTCACACAAATGGACCCAAACCATATGCTCAATTCTTGGAATAGACTCCACAGATCAAGTTTAACCCATCTCACAGATCATAAAGGACTTTAGGGTTATATAACATGGCTAAGCTAGGGGTATGAATTGAGGGATGAGGAATCACAAAGTTCCTAAAGACCTAGCAGAGCAATCAAGCACACCTTATGTCTCCGAAATTGAGGGCCAGATATCATCTTTTTGGGCCCTTCGTCATTCTAACCTCCTTATAACTTCATGAAAAAGGACAAAGGCCAAATAATTTTGTTTTTAGGCCTCCCATTTCACAATATAAAGACAATGTCCAGATTTCTTCTTTTTCTGCCAAAAATTTTTCTCTTTTCTTTTTATTTTCATGGCATTTTCTTTTACACAAGGACAAGTCATTTCCCCCACACTTGTTTCTGATCATCACTTCCAGCAATCTTCACACCAAATGCTCTACTAGGCCCAAAGGACAAGGGTAGAGAAATGCTGTACTAAGCTCAAGGTAAAAATCATGGGTGATGAAAGAAAAAGCTTAATGTAGGCTCAAAGGGGTTAAATCTAAGGGGTGTGCAGCGCACACAAATAGGGACACAAGCTCATTTGGCAATGGTGTTTATCCTAAAAAGTCCATTTAATCCCTTCCATGATCAGGGTAGTTTATGAATAAAAGCTTTGAAAATCCACAAGAATGAGTTCTAGTAATCTCTAGTCCATTAAAAGCTATGGTGAGTAAACCGACATGAAAGAATAATGAGGTTTGCAAAAATTTAAGCCAAGAAAACGAATTAAGAATTTTTTTCAATGATCGCTCAACAAAAATGGCACATATATAAGGCTCAAAAGCTCACAATAGGGTCATATGAATCACACTTGTCCTACCATGCTCAAAATCTGTACCAATGTTTACAAACCATATCCACTACAAATCGTATGATTTCCATTTATTTCAATTAACCGCAGAATATCAGTTAGAAATCAACTCAATCTTGTGATCATTTCGTCCATTATTTCAGAGAATAATTTCGTCATAGACTGTTAAGGGCTCCTAAGACTCAAAACAAAAATAAAGACTCGAAAATTTTAAAATATTTTTGGGTTTTTTCGATAATTTGACTCAAAGCAATAAAACAATGTAAATCCCTCCCCCACACTTGAACTCTACATTGTCCTCAATGTTCATAAAATAAAGTATAGAGGTAAGCATGAAGTTGGGAGCTACGACTCAAAAATAAAGCAAATAAACAAATGAATTGAAACAAGAAGAAAGGGAATAAGGAAAACAAATCTGCGTTGACGGCTCCTCCATATCTTCTTGTTGAAAATGGGTTACCTCCCATTGAGTGCTTCGTTTTACGTCCATTGGCTAGACGGTAGTACCTCAATTTGTATTCGGTGTCTCATAGAGGGGTACTTCCTCCGCATTTGGTTCATACGGCTCATAGTAGGGCTTGAGCCGATGGCCATTCACTTTAAAGTGCTCACCGGTCTTTGTGCTCTTGATCTGTATGGCACCATGAGGAAAAACTTGAGTAACAATAAAAGGGCCAATCCAACGAGAACGTAACTTACCGGGAAAGAGTTTGAGTTTAGAATGAAATAGTAGGACTTTTTGTCCAACAACAAACGATTTCCGACGGAGCATCTTATCATGATAAGCTTTGGTTTTCTCCTTGTAAATTCACGCACTATCGAAGGCTTCATTTCGGATTTCCTCAAGTTCGCTCAGCTGCAACTTCCTATGAAGGCCGGCATCATTTAGATTCATGTTAAATTCCTTTACCGCCCACCAAGCTTTGTGTTCCAACTCCACCGGTAGGTGGCATGCTTTTCCATAGACTAGCCGAAATGGAGACATCCCAATGGGTGTCTTGTAGGCTGTACGGTAGGCCCATAAAGCGTCGTCTAGCTTTTTGCTCCAATCCTTGCGGTTAGGACCTACAGTCTTCTCTAAAATCCGCTTGATCTCTCGGTTCGAAATTTCGGCTTGTCCACTTGTTTGAGGGTGGTACGGGGTGGACACCTTGTGCGTAACATTGTATTTCTTAAGCAGTGCTGTGATGGTACGGTTGCAGAAATGAGATCCTCCATCACTTATAATCACTCTTGGCATTCCGAACCTACAAAATATGTTAGTGCGGAGAAAATCTGCAACCACTTTAGAATCGTTAGTTTTTGGTGGCTTTTGCTTCCACCCATTTTGAGACATAATCAACCGCCACTAATATATATAAAAATCCATCAGATGCGGGAAAAGGTCCCATAAAATCAATGCCCCATACATCGAATATTTCAACAGTTACAAAATTTTGTAAAGGCATTTGATCTTTAGGTCCTAAATTACCTAACCGTTGGCACCTATCACAAGATATGCAAAACATGTATGCATCTTTGAAAATCGTGGGCCAAAAGAAACCAGCATCTAATATTTTGAGGGCAGTTCGACGAGATCCAAAATGACCTCCACAAACTTCAGAATGGCAGAAGGTAAGAATGGATTTATGCTCATTTTCAGGGACACACCTCCTAATTATTTGATCGACACATCTTTTCCAAAGGTAGGGTTCATCCCAAATGTAATACCTAGACCATTTCTTAAGTTTTTCTCTTTGTGACCGAGGCAAGTCAGTTGGAAATGTCCTAGTGACCAAGTAATTCACAATATCCGCATACCATGGTTCACTTACCTCGATTCCAAAAAGCTGTTCATCGGGGAACGTTTCCGTCAAAGGTAGAGCTTCCTCTTCTCGCACAAGCCGGCTAAGATGGTCCGCAACGACGTTGTCACTTCCTTTCTTGTCCTTGATTTCGATGTCAAATTCTTGGAGTAGCAAAATCCAGCGGATGAGTCTCGGCTTGGCGTCTTTCTTTGCAAATAAATACCTCAATGCTGCATGATCAGTATAAACAGTTACTTTAGATTGAAGTAAGTATTGGCGAAACTTATCTAAAGCGAACACAACTGCAAGAAGCTCCTTCTCCGTTGTGGAATAATTGAGTTGGGCATCATTCAAAGTTCGTGATGCGTAATAGATCGCACAGGGCTTCTTGTCCCTCCGCTGTCCCAACACTGCGCCAACGGCGTAATCCGAAGCGTCACACATGAGCTCAAAGGGCTCATTCCAATCAGGGGGCGTCATCACGGGCGCCGAGGTCAGCAATCCCTTCAATGTTTCGAACGCAAGCTTGCTTTCGTCGTCAAAGTCGAAGGCGACTTCCTTTTGGAGCAAACGGCATAGAGGTCTTGATATCTTAGAAAAATCCTTGATAAACCTGCGGTAAAAACCTGCGTGGCCAAGAAACGAACGTATCTCCCTCACGGTTGTGGGGTAGGGTAAGTGACGAATTAAATCAATCTTAGCCTTATCAACTTCAATGCCTCTAGCCGAAATGATATGACTTAAAACAATACCTTGAGTTACCATGAAATGGCATTTCTCCCAATTTAAAACTAAATTTGTGTCAACGCATCGTTGCAAAATGAGTTCTAAATTTTCCAAACAAGAATCAAAGCTCTTACCGAAAACGCTGAAATCGTCCATAAAAACTTCAATTTTATTTTCAATGTAATCCGAAAATATAGACATCATGCATCTTTGAAACGTACCTGGTGCGTTGCATAAACCGAATGGCATACGACGATAAGCAAATGTACCGAACGGACATGTGAACGTCGTCTTCTCTTGGTCCTCTTGGGCAATGCAAATCTGGTTGTACCCACTATATCCATCTAGGAAGCAGTAAAACTCATGGCCGGCTAACCGTTCAAGCATTTGGTCAATGAATGGCAAGGGGAAGTGATCTTTCCTAGTGGTGGCGTTGAGCTTCCTATAATCTATGCAAACACGGTGACCGGTTACAAGTCTTTGGGGTACAAGCTCGTTCTCCTCATTCTTCACTACGGTTATTCCGGATTTCTTTGGAACAACTTGAACAGGTGAAACCCATTTGCTATCCGATATGGGGTAGATTACTCCACAATCTAGCAATTTGATCACTTCACCTTGTACAACCTTCATCATTGGCGGGTGAAGGCGTCTTTGGGCTTCACGGGTAGGCTTAGCTCCTTCTTCTAGCAAAATACGGTGGACACAAGTGGTAGGGCTAATTCCCTTGATATCGGCTAAAGTCCATCCGATAGCCGTCTTGTTTCTCTTCAACACTTCCACCAATCTTCTTTCTTGTTCATTATCTAACTTAGAGGACACAATTGCAGGTAGTGTCTCATCATCTCCGAGGTACACATATTTCAAATGGTCGGGAAGTGGCTTAAGCTCTAAGGTAGGGGCCTTCTCTACCGATGGTAACATCTTAGTGGTAGAAGCAGGGAGGCCGATGAATGGTGCGTTGTGTAGGGTGAATGGAACATTATCTAAGGCCGCAACGGTTTCTAGTACGTATTCATCCCACACTGCCTCCAAATCTTCCATAGGTACCTTGTCACCCTTCACATTGAACCCAACTCCTTGGGAGATGGTAACTTCCAACTTGTCATCGATCAATGTGTCTAAATGATGCTGCGCATACGAATCAACAATATCAATGGAATAACATGGTTGAATTTTGGACAAGGGGTACCTCATTGCTTCAAAGATGTTGAAGCCAATCACTTCACCGTCAAATTCCATTGTCAACGCGCCGGCATGCACATCGATCTTGGTCCTAGCTGTTCTCATGAAAGGACGTCCTAAAAGTATAGGAATTGAACTTGTATGGGAGTCGTCCTCCATATCTATGATATAAAAATCTGCAGGGAATATCAAGTGATTAACTTGAACCAGAACATCCTCCACATACCCCTTAGGATACGTGTTGGACCTATCAGCTAGTTGGATAATTACGTTATCTTTCTTTAATTCGCCAAGGTCCATGGAGAGATATAAACTATATGGCATAACATTAATTGATGCACCTAAATCAAGCATGATATTATCAAATTTAGTGTCACCAATTACGCAAGGGATAGAAAAACTCCCTGGGTCCTTGAGCTTGGGCGGCATTCTTCGTTGGAGAACGGCAGAAACCGTCTCACTCATCTTTACTACTTCTTTCTCTCTTGTTTGTCTCCTTGTGGTACATAACTCCTTCAAGAATTTCGCATATTTGGGAACTTGAGTAATGCACTCGATCAAGGGCATGTTCACTTGAACTTTCTTAAAAATCTCCAAGATGGCTTGATCGGATTCGTCCTTCTTCGATTTCTGAAACCTACTTGGAAATGGGGGACGCACCAAAGGGGAGTTAGTTGTAACCAAACCATTAGAGTTAGGGTCATTACCTATTGGCGGGTTGGTTGTTGGCAAAGAAGCTTCGGCTTTTGAAGTAGCCGGGTCTTTCTCCAATTCTTTAGTGTTGATAATGATGACTTCGTCCTCCTCATCATGAACTATGTTGGACTTCTTTGGGTCCTTCCTTGGTACTTCGTGGAGCACATGTCCGCTTCTTGTGTGTACAGCTTTTGCGGATTCAAAATTTGGATTAGGGTTAGGGATGGTACCGGATGGCAGCTTCCCTACTTCGGTGATCTTTCCCATGAAATCCACAATCTTCCCCAATTGATTCTTGATGTCGGCAATATCCTTCACATTGCTTTGTTGCCCCCTAGTAAGTGCATCTTGTGTTTGGAACAGATTCTCTAGCATCTTATCATAAGAGGGGTGAGTAGCGTTATTTGCCATAAAAGGATTATTTGGAACAAAAGTTTGAGGAACCTGGGGTCTTGGAACAAATCCGGATGGGCGTTGGAATTGACCTCCGAAATTTGGGGGTTGGCTTGTTGCATTCTCCGTATTGCTCCAACGAAAGTTCGGATGATCTCGAGTACCAGGGTTGTACACATTTGAGAATGGATTGTATCTTGGTTGTCCGATGGCGTTGGCAGATTCCCATTCGCCACTTTCAATCAGTTGGGGACATTGATCCGTGGGGTGTCCTTGCAAAGAGCAAACACCACATACTTTGACAGGTTCACGGCTTGCTCCAATGGTGAGATGGGCTAGTACGGCATCAAGCTTGCTTTCGAGTGCCTTAGCTTCACTCACTTTCTTTGTACTATTAAGCGTGACCGCAAATTGTTGATCATTGAGGGCTCGGTTGTCTAGCAATGTCCATGCTTCTTGAGGCGTCTTGTCCACAAATGAGCCTCCAGATGAGGCGTCTAGAAGTTGGCGTTCCAAGGGCAACAGTCCCTCATAAAAGTATTGCAAACATTTCAAACAAATAAATAAGTACCGAAATAAAAATTAAAGAAACAACATTATTATTAACAAGTATAACTTGAGTATAAGTATAAGTATATTTAGACTTGAGCTCGTATTTTGACACGTTACAAGGGTTAGAAATGTTAATCGACAATTTATAAGGCTTATAAGTCCTCAATTCCGAATTTTAAGAAGCAAACCGAAAATGGACCAATTAGGTTTATTATCTAGACATAAATAACTCCGTGGTTTCAAAAGACTTATTCGGCCAGGTAGACGTAGTAGGCTGGTAGGACTCGTGATTTGACTGTAGGGACGAAACCCTTGCAGTCATGAGATCCAATTTATGTTCCCAGGTACTTTAACTCAACCTAGACACCGAATAAAATCTTCTTACTCAGCTAAGAGCTACTATGTGTTAGACAATTCGACAAGAGTTAATAAGGACTTGGAAAGACCCTATTAACAATTGTGACCTTAGTCCCACCGATTTTGATTCTTAAAGTCCAAATCTGAAAACAAATAAAACAAATAAATATTAGACAATATAAACAAAGCACTAAATAACAAGAAACTTATTATTAAGTCCCCGGCAACGGCGCCAAAAATTGACGTGCACCGAAAACACCGGGGCAATCGTACAATTTAAAACCCTTTTTGTAGTGTATAGCATATGATAAGTAAGGGGTCGAAAGGCCGGGGACTTATAGGGCGCTCTTGCATTTAGTGATAAAAAGATTAGAACTATAAACAATTATTTACATATATACAAAGATAAACGGGGGTTTAGAGAGTTTGGTTCTAAATTCCTACAAAACAGAAAATAAATATTAAATATGTACAATTGATCAATCCATTCAACACATAGCCAAAGAGAGAAACTCAGATCTCGACCACACATTAATATCATGCTTCAATCTTAGTAAAGTGAAACTTGTCGAAATTATAATCTAGAAACAATCTCAAGACACGAGCCTACGAGGTCTTCGCATCTTATTGTTCTTCTTAAGTGTACTTAGCACAGAACGTCTAGAACTAAGAATTTCATGAGAACGTCTACATGAATCATTAAGATAAAGAACGAGATTGAACACGACCACTGCCGTGAACGTCACCGCATTAAATCATTGTAGTCCACGTTTCCAGCCACTACGACATGGCTTCCATCACCTACGATCCATACTTACCTACGCGGCTTAGCATGAATTTCTGACGGTAGTTAGCATGCATTCTAACTATATAGCTACTAAAACAGAAACGCTTCCTTCCTAAAGCATAAATCGACAAGAACAAAAATACTAAAACATCATAAACAAAACATCAACATGCTTAACTAAGAAAAGAATTTACTAATAACAAAACAATCGCAACAAACATCCAACACCAATGATGAACACCGAATCCATGTCTTTAAAATTGTAAAGAAAACTAAACAAAGATAGAGGCATAGTTTACACTTTGACGATCTCCAAGAAGCTTGAGGATGAGCAAGAGGTGCGCGGCTTCAAGGTTCCTTCTTCTCCAAGGTTGCGACGCAAGGGTGAAGATCACCAAGGCTTTGGCAAGGAGAGAGAACTCGGCAAAGGAGGGGAGAGGGCTGCGGCAAAGGAAGCTATTTCTCTAGGGTTTTTGTGAGAATGAATGATGATTTTTCTGTAGAGAAACAGCCCTTTATATAGAGTCTAGGCCGAACCAAGTTTTGCTCTCCACCCTTGATTTATTTTTGATCCAATGGCTCCAATTAATTGCACATAAAATCTGGAAATTATCTCCATGGAAATCTCTAGAATTCTTGCGCACCACTCCTTCGTATGTAGCTTGAATGATGACCGAATGCATGGTTTAATTACCAAGGAAAAATCGGCAAAGATATCCTTCTCCTTGTAAAGCTGCCGATTTTATTGTTGTAGGGTTTTTCATCCAATAGCAATCCTACAGATAAGCATAATGACATGTTCAATCCAATAGGAATTAGGATAAATAAAATCAGAATATTCCCCTCAATAAATAGAGATTTTGATGAAGCAAAACTCCTTGAATTACCACCCTAAAAATCGGCAAAGATAGTCCATTTGGACTCCAAGAAATCGGCCAAGAAGGCCTAGCCGAATCCATAGGGTTTTGAGGTTTAAATGGGTCATGCAATCGGCCCAAATCCACTTAGGTTTGGGTTTATGCGACTTAGAGGTTTCCTGGTCCGAATAGGATTTGACTTTATGACTCAACGTTTCCTAGTTGAAGTAGGATTCTCGAAACAACTAGGTTTTCTATTAAATTCCCTCTTTTAACATCCTTTTTGTAAATAATGCTCACTAAGCCTCTAATAAATAAAACAAGTCGAAAATGATAAAGTTAAGGTAATAACGTAGCCAAATAGGGTAAGAAACACATTATAAACACGGCATTTTATGCCTCTATCATACCTTCCCGATGTGGCACAAATGATCTTTCACCATGGCGAGGTAGGATATACATCGTATCTACAAGTTTCCTGAATGGTCTATAGGCGAGGAAGATAGTTTCCAACTACCGACTACAAGTCCCTCCAAGTTCCCGTTCAAGACACTCTTGAGTGGGGAATTGCTAAAATAAGCTCATAGACCAGTCATTTATCAACAGGTACCCAGTCTCAGTCCCCCCAAGTTCATACTCATAACGTGTGTTGAACGGGTCTTGCACATTCCGGGTCTTACTTTTCTTGATATATACCGTGATATTTAAGTCCGCTGATAAGATAAAAAATACCCCTCCCGACCCCCGGCCTCAAAACTTACTCGGCCGGGCGAGATGTGCTCATGTTTCCAATGGCAAGATACTGTTGGTTCTCATTTTACAGCCATTTGGGCGTTACACTTTCCCATAGCAGTTTTGATACGTGCTCAAAACTTAGTGATTATTGTACCTTCACAATGAACAAATGATCGATCAGCAGCTTACATAGTTTAGTTTAATCAACACAATTATGGGGCTAACCAATTATTGTTATGTCATAATAATTGTCAAAAAGCACAATGGTTCATGCAATTGTGTAATACTGAACGTCGAATGCCAATCTCTCGGTGGAATGCCAATCTCGGTGGAATGTCAATCTTGATGGAATGTCAATCTCTCGGTCGAATGTCTCTCAGTCAAATGCCAAAACTTACAGCCCAGTATGCATACTCATATATATGCAGGTTGACATGCAAGTAGGACGAAATCATGACATCAATATTATGAACTCTCACAAACCAACGAGATTATAACAATCATAATCTAGACGAGACTTATCTGTGAAAATAGACGAGACTTTTTCCAGGTAAATAGCTCTGGGTGTCCATAGCTTTTTTTTTGGCCACCGAGACCCGCTGCTTCCAGATTAGTCTGAGGCACTAAGCCTTCCCCTTTCGATACCTAACTTGCACATGGGGTCAATTCTCTACCTTCTTCAACTTCTTTTCTGCTCCCGGATGGCTAACTCTTTAAACCTGGAGTCATTGGGGTAAGTTGATTGAAACTCGGAGAGATGAAGCTACTGCCGAGTTGGGTGTCCATAGCAATTTTTCTTGGGCACCCAACCGAACACAGTTTCTTCTGCAGTTGAATGATGCTAGCAGATCGAGTGACCCAAGTTCCAAGTCGATCGAGGCCGATCAGGTCTGATCCCAACTCCCACATTAACTCCCTCTCCTGATGAATCCGACCAACCGGGTACATAAGCTTGCTTTGCCTGAACATGGACTATGCTATCCCGGAGGCAAAGAAACTACCAGTTGCCTATTTCGATATCAAATCTAGCACCGAACTTGACCGAGATAAAGCGTGTAATATCCCACATCGGCTAAAACGGAGAGGGGTTATGTGCTGTATATGTACATGCCCTCCAATCTAACACGAGGTCTTTTGGTGGCTCAGCGGCTTCGGAGGGGATGGGTACTTCAAGGTTAAGCATGTTGATGCTAGAGCAATCCCATGATGGGTGACCTACTGGAAAGCTGCCGGAAACAAAACCGTGAGGGCCGGTGGGCCCAAAGCGGACAATATCGTGTTACGGCAGAATGGGTCCTAGGATGTGACAAATGGTATCAGAGCCACTCTGCCGTGTGGTGCGAGTGTGCCGACGAGGGCGCCGGACTCCCAAGGGGGGTGGATTGTAATATCCCACATCGGCCAAAACAGAGAGGGGTTATGTGTTGTATATGTACATGCCCACCTCCAATCTAACACGAGGCCTTTTGGTGGCTCAGCGGCTTCGGAGGGGATGGGTACTCCGAGGTTAAGCATGTTGATGCTAGAGCAATCTTAGGATGGGTAACCTACTGGAAAGCTGCTCCTGAGCTACCGGAAACAAAACCGTGAGGGCCGGTGGGCCCAAAGCGGACAATATCGTGTTACGACAGAATGGGTCCTGGGATGTGACAAAGCGGGTTCCCGGTGAATCCGTTTGCACCTGATTGATGAACTTGACCTGGGAGAGCTCATGAGGCCGGTCCCGAGTGGTGGAGACGATCCCGGGAGAGATACAGCTGACTACCACTGCTGGTAAGACCCAGACGCTGCCAATCTCTCGGTGGAATACCAATCTCTCGGTAAGCATGTCCAAGTCTCGGACGATGAATCCTTGTCGCCAGCACTGTCGGGCTGCCTACAAGATTTGTTGACTTCTCCAGTTTCTTTCTTCTTCACCCCATACCTCTCATATCGGGTGTCCATAGCAGTTTTCAGCTGTGCACTAGACAAATCAACGAGATGAGATGTTGGTGGTAGCTGTCGAGAAACATATCCCGGATCCAGTGACCATTGCGCCGACATATCGGGTTGTTACCCCGGATCCCGGGAGCATGCTCTAATATTCAATCCCCAACAGCTCGTGCCTACCGAGAGACATTTCCATGTACCGGTGATGGTCGATTGATGGAACCGGTGACCAAGAAGGTGAGCAGGGAAGGGAAACTGCCGGCAATCCATAAAGTGCGAGCTGGTCCGGTGATCTCGACTTCCACATGAACCCCCTCTCCTGATGAATTCGGCCAACCGGGATCATGAACTTAGCTTGAACTCGGATTACGCCATCTCGGAGGTAAAGGGACTGTCGGCGATCTATCAACGGGACCCCGAGTATGCTAGGCAGATCCATTTGCTATTTCTGACGAATTTTCATCTCGGCCAGGAAGACGACGAATATCATTGAAATCACCGGGGTGAGAAGATGATCGGGCAGTGGGAGGGATGGGTCGTCACCGATGAAGCTCCCGGTCGACATGACTAAACTAGGCGATTGCGTGAACTTCGGGTTCCGGTGAGCCATCCCTGGGTGCTCCTGCATGGAGGCGTCGCTCAAAGCTAACTGGCGAGATCAAACAAATAGGATGCAGCAAGAGTCACCGGGAGAGGAACCATCGGTGATGCCTCGGTAACTGGTAGAACACAAAGCTCCTGGACCTACTACTTAATTGGACCCGCATATAGATTTGGGACCTACTACCTGGCCGGGCACTTGCTGGCTACCTACTTGTTGGGCTCCCGGATGACCCAATGGACCTATATCCCTCATGGACCTATCATATGAGTGAACTGCCTCTTGGAGGCCGAGCAACATGACTTTTTGTAATGATTCCCACAGACGGCGCCAAATGTTTCTTCATAATCCCGGAGACTATGTAGAATCACGGTGGAACACGAACATGAACAATAAACAACATGGGCGAGAGACAGGGACATATAGTGGTTCACCTATATAAATGGACATATATGGTTTGCCATCGGAGGACATGGCTACGTCCACTTATAAATCAACTATCATGGCCAATAGGCCTTTGTGGAGTGGGTCAAGAATCTTCTTTCTACATATGGGAAGCCTTCCTTTTATAGCTAAGGAAGGTTCCCTCACATATTATGTTTCCGATGTGGGACTAAATACACATATATCTTCTTATGATGCTTTCTTATGGAGCTTGGGAGAGCACCTTCCTGATGTGGCACGGATGATCTATCACCATGGCGAGGTAGGATATACATCGTATCTACAAGTTTCCTGACTGGTCTATGGGCGGAGAAGGTAGTTTCCAACTACTGACTACAGGCTTGAAACCCAATAGTAAACTAGGCACAATCAAGGCCCAATTAACCTGATCCCAAAGCATAAACCCTAGCTTCAAAACTCGACCGCCAGTGAACCACATCGGAACAGAGATTTGGTTTACCTCTGCCTCATACCTAGTGCCGGTGTTATCCGTGGCAGCATTGCCGTCGGCCAAGCAGCCTTGTCAAAACCCTTTCGCCGCCAAGGCTTGGTCACTACCCAGATGCGGATCCCAAGTCAATGGGTTGCTGCTAGACATACCAGCACCAGTACCGACACCCTCCTTAATTAGATCTGATGTAAGGACCCACCCCGAATTTCACCCTGAAACCCGAGGTAAGTCCTGCGAGGTCCACCTCCAAGGAAAATTTACCGAAAATTCGGCATAATCTACCTTGAAAATGGACAACTCTTACCTGCAAAAAAAAACTCTTGATAAACACTTCTATTATCAATCATCCATCCTCAACTCCTGGAGCCTTCCTGCTCCCCAAGTTCATCACATCTCCCAATATAAAAATTTCTCATCTAAAATAATTCTACAACCAACAACAGACAATTAATAAATTACTACTAGACTTTCAGAGCATATCTAAGGATGAACGAAAAACAATGAATAAAGAATGAGTGGAAGCAGTCTCTGACTATGTCTCGACTCCATGTATGCTCGACCTTATTTAAACTTAGTCTGCACACTGGGCATTTAAAACCAAATGGCCCAGGGGAAAGTAATTTAAAAACGTTAGAGTGAGTGAACAAAATAATTTAAATAATTTAACAAATACTCAATTTAAATACTTTCTCACATTTTAGCTTTAAAAACTTATCTGCATGCAATTTTTTTGATAAATCATATAACTTAAATCCATAAACCCATAAGAATGGACAAACCAGCCCCGCTGGTTAATCAAATAAAAAAATCTCGTAACAAAAGATAAACCAGCCCCGCTAGTTGATCAAATATATATCTGAGAAGAATATAATAAGGGGAAGAGTTATCAGCATGTAAAAGGAGTCTCCCAAGCTTGGGTCGGTGCCTCCCAGGCTATAATAGCGTCCCACGCTAAGCGCTCTACTCACTTATAGTGAGTAACCGCTAATAATGGCTAGCTAACAAATAAATATAAATACCGATCGGTTGCCTCCCAGGCTATATTAGTGTCTCATGCTAAGCGCTCTACTCACCTATGTTGAGTATCCGCTAATAATAGTTAGCTAGCAGTAATCAATATAAGCGACCATATATTATGGTGACTAAAACATACGAAAACACTTAAATCCATTAATCTTCCCCAAGATCATACGAATGGAACGGTTCTCAACCATACTTAAAAATCATCATAAGAAATTGTACTAAAACTCAATGACGTGTTTTACACGTTAAAATATTCTCAAATTTATAAATATAAGCAAGATTTCAATATCAAATATAAATCATAAATAATAATATCTCCACTTGAAAATACTCGCTATAATATTCTCCAAGTCAAAATCATTATGTCTCAAATAAACAATTAAATTATGATGGATAACTACCTTCGGTAATCATTTATAAATCTCAAAGTCTACCAATAAAACCATTATAATGAAATCCGGAATTTATAAAGAATAGTCAAACTCAAATACCAAATTAATAATCCGAGCTCAAATCCATAAATCATGACCAACCAATAATCACTCCTTCAAACTCAAATAATTTCTAAACTCATCTCATAAGCCGAAATTATAATATAAGTTCGGAAAATAAAATAATAAATTATAAAATTTTACATGCATATTTATTTAAAACCAAAATGTCCACTCACAGTATACGGCTATGCCTGCCGTCGATCCGAGGTCTCCCAACACAATCCTCCTCACGTCCTGAACAATAAATAATATTAAGTCTCCAGACTAGCTTAAAACTTAACTAAATATTTCTGAAATAAAAAGGAAGCCTATAATTTCATCTCCCTTGTCCAATTTCTCCACTTTTAATCTAATAAGGCTCACATTACTCCGCACTTACCGATAGCCATAAATTAACCTTTTTAGAATTTAAAACATGCTAAACCAACTGCCGAAATTTCCTAATAACCGCCACAATTCTTAACCATTGAAAAATCCCAAACCTTATCAAAACACCTCCTAAAATTCCAAACTATACTTCATTAAACCCCTCTCATTAAATTCATCTCAAAAACATGAAAAACAGTCCTTAAGGAGCGGCGGCCGGCAGCCGTACTCCGGCGACCTCCAATGCTTCCCAAATTTTAACACAACAGTCCCCTCAACCTGACAACAACTTCCTTAACTAGCACAAAATCCATTTCTAAGCCTAAATAAGTTAATCGAACCAAAACCTTAAATTGAGCCCTAGGACTTCAATTATACATTTCTCCATACCAAGATCATTGAGCTAATTCCTTTTGAGGGATTACTAACCTTTATGAGAGTTTTAAGATGAGCCAAAAATCCCGAGCTATGGTGGCCGGAGGAGGGAACTCCAGCGGGATTTCTCTCGATCGGCAGCGTTATAGCAGCACTCACTGGTCTAGGGAGAGAGCCGGGTGGACGGCCGACATTTTGAGACCGGTACGGCGGTTTATGGTGGCCGGACGACGGACAAAGGCTAGGTCTCCGGCGGGTCAGGAAGAGCTCACGGGAGAGAGAGAGAGAGAAGAGGGAGAGAGGGAGAGAGTGTGGGTGGGTGTTGGGCTTCTCCACACCTACCCGGTCCAACTTAAACACCAACCAAAAATAAAACCCATTAAATTTTACCCCTTTTTTACCAACTCAAAATTTACCCTTTTTGTTGATAACTTTTTCATGCTAACTCCGATTTTAACGTATAGCATGTCTGTGAACTCGTATTGACGTCCTCTACAACTTCCTTAAAGAAATTTTTCCAAAATAACTTTCCTACAAAAAGTCAACTATAGGGTCCTTAACGGTAAACAGTTACTTAACACGGTAAAAGATCAAGATAAAACCAAAAATAAATAACCATAAAATAACTTAAGAACCGGGGTGTGACATCTGAACTCCTCAACATAGAGAAGACGAGGTTGTATGTGTGATCCGAAGACGACGCGGGAGACGACTTGGTTACCCAACCAGAGATAGAGCAATGCAAACCAATAAAGGAAGGCCGAAGACCCCCAAAACCAGAAGAAGCCCGATCGCATCACCATGACTATCATTCTCTATAGAACCCGAGGAGGAGAATGAGGCTCCAACCTGGGAAAGGTCAACTCTGCCGCTGCTAAAGAACCCGAAGAGAACCTGCAGAGAGAGAGAGAGAGCATATTTCTTATGTTACAATTAATCGTTTGTTATTAGTGTGTGTGTATATATATATATTGTACTTATGTTTTAATTTGTTGAAGAACCAGATAGATATTTGTACTATTTACGATTTGATTTGTTTCGAACGAGTAAAAAAATTATTTGGCCAAATGGTAAATAAGCCTCTAACATTGGCTCCTCATTCTTTCATTAGCAAATCACATATACATCCTCCAAAAGGATTTGAAACACAAATAAATCAACTTGTGTTGTTGTTAAACAAATAAGGACAGTTTTTAACAATTAAGGACAATATTTTCTCTGCATGTCATGTGTCATGATTTAATTTACCAAACTAATCTTACACTGATTAAATATGCTTTTAGAAGAGAAAAGTCTTTCATTTTGAGATTTTTCAGTAAATGAAGTACAGTAGCATGTTTTCAATAATTTAGTGTAGTAGCAGTTAATTTCAGTAGAAGTAGTAGCAGAGGTTAACATTCCAATAGAAGTAGTAGCAGGGGTTAACATCTCAGTAGTAGTAGTAGTAGTAGTAGGAGTAGTTAATTTTAGTAGAAGTAGTAGCAATGGTTAACGTTCCAGTAGAAAAGTAGTAGCAGGTTTTCAGTGGCTCAGCTAATGTAGTAGCATATTTTGTTAGAAAACTACACTTCCAACAAATGTAGTAGCATGGTTTTAATGGTTCAGCTAGTGTAGTAGCAACATATGTACTAGCATGGTAGTAGCAGCTTCAGTAAGTGCAGTAACAGGTTTTCAGTGGCTCAGCTAATGTAGTAGCATGTTTTGCTAGAAAGCTACACTTCCAATAGATGTAGTAGTAGGGTTTTAGTTGTTCAGCTAGTGTAATAGCAGCTTCAGTAAGTGCAGTAGGAGCTTTATTAAGTGCAGTAGCATGTTTTCAATGGCTCAACTAATGTAGTAGCATGTTTTGCTGGAAAGCTACACTTCCAACAGATGTAGTAACAGTTTTTCAATGGCTCAGCTAGTGTAGTAACAGCTTCAGTAAGTGCAGTAGCAGGTTTTCAGTGGCTCAGCAAATGTAGTAGCAACTTCAGTAAGTGAAGTAGTAGCAAATGTAGTAGTAGTTATTTTCAATACGTGCAGTAACAGGTTTTGAGTACCACAACTGCAATTGGATGTCTTTTTTCTCAAGAAAAAGACGGTACTCGTATTTGTGGATTTTAATATATCGGTATAGTCTCTGTGATGTTTATTTAAGTCTCATAAACATTTTTTTTAATATTTTTTTATTGTGCTTTCTCCAAAAAGAAAAAGTGCAGAGCACTCATGGTCTACGCTACTACAGAGCACTCATATTCGTCTTTTTCTACTACTACACTTGTTGTACTCTTGTTTTAGTTCTGCCACTGCATTCACGATTCGCTACATTCATGCTTTTCAAGATTGAGTTTAATCCAATTCTACAGTTCTACGCATTCACCCATCCAATGTCATTACCCCACCCTTTTCTTTCTCTTCACCATTGAAAGACTATCACATTCAATCAAATAAACATCGACAACATTCCCAAATCATTAAAACCCAAACCGAGCATAAGCTCCCCGCCAAACCCATGCCTCCAATAAAGAAAACATTCCACTTCCTGACATCACTACCAAAGACAAAGCTAAACCATTCCCTATCTTTCATTTTAGACTCACCAGAGATCAAAGAACCAACCTTTCACCCATATCTTCTTGGTTCACCAGATCTATTTCCTAGAAAATTCATTTCAATTTCTCAAATTCTGCCAAAATTGAAATACAATAAAAAAAATCAATTACCTGCAACAGCAACTCGTCCAGCTGCTATTGTGAAATTTCTAGCGACGCCATAACCACCAAACGACGCCGTCTAATCTCCATTGAACAACGTCATAACTAGATCCAAGGGTTGCAGAACATTAGTCAAGCATTGAGCGTCCGCCAAACTTTAGTTGTCGTCGTGGAGCGGCGTCTCAAGCGTCGAGCATCCGCAGTCGTCAAGCGTTGAGCACCGGGATCAACTGTCGTCGTGGTGCACCGATCAGTCCTCTTCGTCCAACATCGAGATCAGTTGTCATCGTCGAACATTGGGATCGTCACCGAGTGTTAGACTTCATCATCGTCAATCATCTAGCGTCGTCGAGCTTTGGGATCAGGTGTCTTCAAGGTGACGATGTCGGCGTCGGCCACATACTGCTTTTTTAGAGACAAAGATGAGTAGTGGCACTGATCCGATCAGTTGAGAGAGAGAGAGAGAGAGAGAGAGAGAGAGAGAGAGAGAAGACAGAGTAACACATAGTGTAATTTCGTTGAAAAACTGAGCATTATTGTCTTTTTGTATTTAAAATTTGGATAAGGTGTGACACTATTTGGTTTTGGACTTGTGCTCATGTCTTTATTTGTTTAAATCTTTTTAAAGGTTGATTATGTGTATTATGTATCTTTTTAAGGTAGTTGTATATGATTCTCTATTTTCTTATATCATTAAAAAAAAACTCATAATATTGTAATAGTGTAATATAAAACAAAACAGAATAGCTAGCAAGCTAAATATCAAGCAAGCTCATAGCTAAACTATTGGGCAAGAAAATTCTAAAAAGAAATCAAATCATAGGGTATGTAATGGATCAGCAAGCATATAAACACTGTCTCAGTAGTGAGTAGTATGCAAGACATTACTTTTTTACCCTCGTACGCAAACTTTCATGTTTGATTTTTTTTTTTTTTCACCCTTTAAATACAAAACCAGTTAAACGGTTGAACATGGCCACCGTCGTATATAAATCCGAGACGATATTTGCGTTATATTTCCTTTATTGGGTATTATATAAGGTACAGAGTGCTTCACACTAATCATCTGCCTCGTGCTTTGGGATTCGCGAAATAAAAACCATCTCCAACCTCAAAACACAGAAGAGAAACACAAAGCTTCAAACTTCAAACTCCAAACACCAGACCCTCCTTATGTTCAGCTCCTCACCTCTCTTCTCTCATTTTCCCAGGTACCCTTTTTCTCACTCTTTCTGTTTCTCACTGTGTTTTTGTTTTCTGCATAAGTTTGAGGATGGAACATGGATTGTGTTTTTGCTTTTGGTTAAGTTTGTCTCATTGTGGGATTGCTTTTAGTTCATGTCTGCTTTTTTGGCTTATGGATTCTGGAGCTGAAATCAGCTTATCTGCTTTTGGAAATCAGAAAGTCAACTTGGAAGAAAAGCACTAGGCTTTTTGCTTCAGAACAAAGCTGAAGAGCACTAGTTGCTGTATTTAATTTTTAGGTAGAAATGAATGGGGGGTTATGAATGTGGACTCTTTATCTGTCTGATTTTATTGCAAAGAGGAAAAAAAATCTGAATGTATGAGGAACTATGAGAAAACTGTAGCTACAATATTTGACTGACCATTTGGTAATTTGGAGACTTCAGATTAAGCATCTTTTTTCTTGGCTTGTTTTGTATGAGATATTCTGCAGATATTGCTGGTTCTATATTGTTTTGGGACCCCAGATTCTGGGTGTGTTCAAAATGCAGTTTGAGATTTTGGAAACTACTATCTGCCCTGTTTTTCTTCTGCTTAGAAAGATTGAGATTTCGTCTCTTTTTGTTATATCTTTTGTGGTGTTGAATCTTTTGTTGTATTGTATCTATTGTTTTTTATTTTAATGTTTTCTTTATAAGCAGTTCAGCAAAAAGTAATGGAAAAGAAAAAAGAAATAAGTTTGGTTTACCTGTTGTGCAGTTCTGTCGGTACTCATGCTATTTGTGTCCCCAATTATAAGTTTTGCTTGCAAATAGTGATGTTTACTGGATCAAAGAAGATTTCCGTTTTTGTTATATTCGTTTTTCAGTTCTTTTATAGTGCAATTTAATTCTTTGTTTTCCTGTAAAAAGCCATCTAAAGCTCTTGATAACTATGTTTCATAGTCTTTCATCTCTCTGGTGGTTGTAGATGAGAGGACAAAGAGTTCCATTTATATTTACATAGTTTTTTGACTTTTTGCAGAATCCCATATTGTCATATGGCCTATGAGAATTCTGGGGCAACTGTAACTGTATAAGGAATTGAAATCTTTGGGGCATTATGCATGTCTGGCCCTGCGGCCATTGACGGTAACTTGAGAGGAGCACGAGCTTATTCAGACAGAACACAATCTCTTGATGTCATTTCGGACAAAGACAGAGAGTTCTTACTAAATAATGGTGAGGCCGCTCATAGTTCTGAACCTGCTGCATTTAGAGTCACAGAGCTCTTACTTCCAAACAGCGAAACTTATGCCGGACCACTGCTTGGTAACATTCCCGAGGGTAAGGGAAAGTATCTGTGGTCAGATGGCTGTGTATATGAGGGTGAGTGGAGACGGGGGATGAGACATGGAATCGGAAAGATATCATGGCCTTCAGGTGCTGTTTATGAGGGCGAAATTTCAGGTGGATATATGCATGGTGCAGGGACATACATTGGATCAGATAACTTGAATTATAAGGGGCGATGGAGGTTGAATCTCAAACATGGTTTGGGATATCAAGTTTATCCTAATGGTGATATCTTTGAAGGCTCTTGGATCCAGGGATTGCCGGAAGGGCCAGGTAAGTATACATGGCAACACGGAAATGTTTATTTAGGAAACATGAAAGGTGGGAAAATGTCAGGGAAAGGAACTCTCACTTGGACAAATGGGGACTCATTTGAAGGCAGCTGGCTGAATGGCATGATGCATGGTTTTGGAGTATACACATGGAGTGATGGAGGCTTCTATGTTGGAACTTGGACTCGGGGCCTAAAGGATGGGAAAGGATCATTTTATCCCAGAGGCAGCAGACTTCCAGCAGTAGAAGAACTTTACCTCAATGCTTTGAGGAAAAGAGGCCTCTTGCCAGATTTAAGAAAGCAGAAGCTGCAAAACAAGTCACATATTCATCATGCTACTTCAGCAGAATTGAATAATGTTAAGATCGGGGAGATCCAGGGATCTCATGCTTCTTCAGCTGATAAGTTTTCCAAGAGAAATCTTTTGAATTTGGAACAATCTCATAATAGAAATGTTTCCTTAGAAAGGCGTTGGAGTCTTGAGGTATCTATAGAAAAAGTGATCGCGCATGATTCATCACTGACTGAAGGTGGAGAAAATGATGCTGAGGCAAACATTCCAATCTTGGAACGAGAATATATGCAAGGTGTCTTAATCAGCGAGCTGGTAATAAATAATTCATTCTCATCATCAACTAGAAGAGCAAAACGGAGACAAAAGAAACTAGCAAAAGTGGTCAAGAGACCTGGTGAAGCAATCATTAAAGGTCACAGGAGTTATGATTTAATGCTCAGTTTGCAGCTTGGTATCAGGTATGTTTATTTTACTCAAGTTTCGTACAATTGTCATCAGTGACTTTTAATCTCTATCAGTTATTTTATCATCCAATGCACCTTTTCTAATTTAATGAGATTGCTTGACTAATTCCTCCCGTGTGGTATTAGCAAATACATAGTAAGCAATATGATCCGTGTTATCCTTGTTATACTTACCATCCACGCCTGTGAGGATATTACTGCCAGACATTTGATATAGCATATGAAATTTGGATACCATTCTACAAATAATACCAATCATAATAGCTTGTGTTCATTACTCTTATCTCTTATAAATTTATTTTGTTTGGAGGCCCTTAATCTTGAATATGCATTAGAATATGGTCAGGTATACTGTTGGTAAGATAACACCGATACAAAGGAGAGAAGTTAGAGCATCAGATTTTGGTCCTCGGGCTAGTTTTTGGATGAATTTTCCAAGAGAAGGCTCCCAATTGACACCACCTCATCAGTCAGTAGATTTTAAGTGGAAAGACTACTGTCCCATGGTCTTCAGGTTAGTTATCATGTGTTGAACTTTTTTCATGTAGCTTATTTTTTTTTTTTAGGCTGTTACAATAATATGGATAATTTCTACATTTATTCGAATTCCAATACATTTTTGGGATTTTTTTTTTCACACACTTCAGTATACTCCACTATTGGGATTATAATCATGAGCTTCTTTCTTTTGAAAAAGTTGAGAAGAAAAGTGATCAAATAGCATGCATACTCAAAGATATGTAAAATCAACTTAACTGATACCTAACCCTGAAAAAGTTAGTGTATAATCCTGGACATATGTGTGTGCACACATGTTTGGTTCAAGGCTATATAATGTGTTCAGCTGTTATGCAGATAATGCGCTGTCTATATTCTCCCATAACTTTATGTTAATGATGTACTGATCATGCCTTTTGTAAAACTTGCTGTAGGAATTTAAGAGAGATGTTCAAAATTGATGCTGCCGACTACATGATGTCTATTTGTGGAAATGATGCTCTCAGAGAACTTTCTTCTCCTGGAAAAAGTGGTAGCGTCTTTTTCCTATCTCAAGATGATCGTTTCATGATTAAGACACTCAGGAAATCTGAAGTTCAGGTTTGTAGTCACTGTAAGGCTTGTACATATACATTTACTGTTGATTTAGATAAAAGACTAAATGCTCATGAAGTCTTGTGTTTTCTGCACAAATGCACACTAGAACCAGTAACTGATTCCTTTGAGGTTTACTCACATAAGTAAAGTGCCAAAGAGCCGTAGATTCTTATTTGTACTATCATGACTTTGCACTCAATAAACAGTAAACCAAATGTTTGATGAAATTTAAGTTGTTTTAGAATTAATAGACATGTCGGTACTTAATTGCTACCTTGTTAAGTACATTTTATTGGTGCCTAATGAGCGTTTTGTTTTCTGAGTTTCAATTCAAATAATATGGTGAAAGATCTTGTTTGCCTTATAAATCTTCCTCCTAGCATGTTTCTTGATAAATCTTATCTTATAGCATCTCTATCCTTGGGGAACCAGGTTTGGCCATTATTACTATTTTGATGTCAAGAATGCCTGCTACTTGAGATTGCTTATCTTTGTTATAACACCATATAAGTCCGGTTCCTATTTATTTCTTTTTCTACTATCCATTGTAGTTGCAGAATTATGATAGTTTTGCTACACTTGAGGTTCTTTTCTCTTTGTTTTGATCACCTAGAGTGGTAATCAGAGTTTTGGTGTGTAGGTTCTTCTACGGATGCTTCCTAGTTATCATCATCACGTAAAGACATATGAGAACACCCTCATCACAAAATTCTTTGGCCTCCACAGGATTAAACCTTCAAGTGGTCAAAAGGTAATGGGCACAAGTTTCTATTTTAGATTTTTGTTTCCATATGAAGAAAATCATAGTCGGATATATTAAAGTTAATGAAATATCAATGGAAGTAATATATGCATGAACCACCATGTCCACGGGCCAAATCTGTGTTGCGTTTTTATGTTGGTTTTATTTTTATTTTTATATGAATCCTTCCTAAGAATGTGATTGCTTGCTGTACTTGAAAGGCTGATATTTGTAATTCATGCTTTGCAGTTCCGATTTGTAGTGATGGGAAACATGTTCTGCACAGAGTTAAGAATACATAGAAGATTTGATTTGAAAGGTTCATCCCTTGGGCGTTCAGCAGATAAGATTGAAATAGATGAAAACACCACGCTAAAGGACTTGGATTTGAACTACGGCTTTTATTTGGAACCTTCTTGGCGGGAGTCTTTATTGAAGTAAGTAGTAATTCATTGTTGGTTTTGTCAATTTTTCTTTTTTCCTGCTTGAAGACTATAGGTGTAGCTAGTGTTTAGTATGTAGTAGTTCCTTGGTTCAAGAAGTTATCCATAAGCATTATACTTACTTTTGTAAAAATAAAAACATGTAGTGAAGATTATTTCCAAGTGCCCAAATCAGTGACTCTTGTAAGAGTATTAATTAGTCATTGTCGGCTTTCTTAACATGCATGATTTTTTTCACATTGAATTCTAATTTTTCTTTTATTCATTGCTACTCTTATTAGTCAGATTGAGACTGACAGCAAATTTCTCGAGGCACAACACATAATGGATTATAGTCTTCTCTTGGGTGTGCATTATCGAGCCCCTCAACATCTGAGGTCTCTCATGACCTATAATACAAGCACTAGAGCTGATGGATTGGGAATGGTTGCAGAGGAAGGTTAATATCATAGTGTGTCATTCAATGTGCATCTCAACGTGCAGAGTTACTTTCCATTATGACTAAAAGAGTAATACTAAATCTGTTCCCCTTTTGGTGTTTCAATGTCAGAGGCTCTGGAGGACGAGATCTACAACTACCCGCAAGGACTTGTCTTAATCCCACGCGGAACAGATGATGGTAGTGTTGTTGCAGGCCCTCATGTCAGAGGTAACCGATTGAGAGCATCATCTGCTGGTTACGAGGAAGTGGATCTTCTTTTACCTGGTACTGCAAGGTATGATATTGATGCTCTTGTCCTTGGAATACCCCTTTTCATGCCTTATTCAGACGTGTAGATAAATTTGGCATTCCACATCTACATAACCCCATGTATCAAATTAAACCTCTTTAGTGTAAATTTAATTTCTAGTTAAACAGGTTACGTTTGGGCATATGAATAACATCTTTTCTCGCTTGACTTGATAAGCAGACTACAAGTTCAACTGGGTGTAAACATGCCATCAAGAGCAGAGCAGGTTATGGAGAATAAGGGAGACGAGCAAATGTTTCATGGAGTATATGATGTTGTGCTATATCTTGGGATCATTGATATATTGCAAGACTACAACATGGGAAAGAAGATTGAACATGCATACAAATCTCTTCAGTTTGATTCCTTGTCCATCTCTGCAGTCGACCCTACATTCTACTCCCGACGCTTCTTGGAATTCATTCAGAAGGTCTTCCCTCCCAATGTTGCATCAAGTTGAGGAATCGGTAACCAACGCCGCAACAATTCGCCATCCTGAGTCATCTGCAATGGAATGTGGATTTGGGAAGCATCATTTGTGCATCAGGTCGAATCATCAGAATGATTTGGTTGAATTGAACTAGTTCTCTGATTCTGGTTTTGTTACTGTTTCTTAGTATATGTAACTGAATCATTTTTCCCAACTATCACATCTTGTTCAATCATTAATTATCCACCAACGAAAAAGATGGAGAAAACTTCACATAAGATAATAGGTTGACAACATAATGCAATGTCTCGGGATGAAATTGGAATCATACAAAAATCAGACTATTACATGTTACAATTTCTCAATATCTTTCCAATTTAAAATCTTAAACACAGGCATTTAGAAATGAAAACTGGGACACTCAGGCTTCTTACAAACCCCCAAAGGGGGAGCAACTGAAGTTCATTAATCAGGTATAGCTACCACAGTTCACATCATCTCAAAATGTCAATTGTTGCAATCCTCTCTTGAGTTCCCTACCTTCCCTTTAGCCCATAGGTGGAGGAGGAGGATGAAGACCCTGCATCTGTTGTCCTTGGAAACCTTGTGGTGGAGGTGGCATAGTCGGTGGTCTACCCATCTGAGTACCAGGAGTGAAATTCACCATTGTGTTATTACCAACAGGAGGTGGAGGTGGAGCAGGTGGAGCCCCACCAGGAGGCATAGGTCTAGGGCCATTTACCATATGAGGTGGCAGTACGGATCCAGGAATAGGTGGTGGAGCTCTAGGAGGGTTTCCCATAGGGGCACCAGGTGCCATTCCTTGGAGAGGAGGAGGAGGAGGTGGCCCTTGAGGTGGTGGGGGTAGAGGCCTTGAACTTGAAGGAACTCCAGGAGCACCTGTACCATTGGCTGTTGGGGGAGGTTGAGGTTTGTTCGTCTCTGGTGGCTTAACTTTGAAATACAGCTGCAACTGCACATTGATATAGCACAATAGCAAGATTAGAAGAAAATCCAAAAAAAAAAAAAATCATAAACCATTAAACTAGAGGCCTAAAATGTTCCAAATTCCTTCAACATTCAGCTAGTAGGCTTCAAGTGACGCTACATTGAGCTGAGACCAAGAGTTATACTTCCTTGTTGAAGCAAATAAGTTGTCTTGGATACACTTTACAGTTAAATCAACCACACCAATGATTAACCGCAAAGAGGTTAATAGTCCAAGTACACATATGCAATGTTAGTCATGTGCGTGAACAAAAAGTAAATATAAAAGGCGTAATATAGCAGAGGATCATAGAACTAACCGTGAACATTTTGGAGTCTGGATCCCAATGTGAGAAGAACTTCGGAGTGGATTTGTCAATCTCTGTACTAGGAACCTGATAAAAAGAAAAAAACACGTATAAACGTTCATACCCCAGAAGTTTTCTGACTAACAATTGTAGACTACATACCATCATATCAAGAATGAGAAATACCTTAAAAGCAATGATCTCGTATGGTTCGGCTGCAAACAGTAGATACTGGTACCTTTTCTCGAATGGTTGGACCCTCTGTTCATAAAAAGTCAATAAAGAATAATCCACTGATACACTAATTAAGAAACAAAACAAGAGAATAGTTTATCGACAACAACCTCAAATCAAAATTTACGGAAACCTTACCTGCTCATAAGACGACATAAAACGATGCCTCGGCTTTGCATTGTCCTCTATTTCAGGATACTCAATCTGCACGAAAACAAAACAGCAGTTAGCCCCCATCTAATAGCACTCGCATACACACAAACGAGAACACAACCAAAAAAAAATAACACCACGAAACACACACCTGGAAGAGAAGAGACCTCTGCTTAGTCTCTCCATCAAACTGCTTCGTTACTCTATACCCCGGCCTCCCAATTTTCACTGCAAGTAACACCAACAAATCTCATCAGCTTACGAGTTAATTCAATACCACAAAATCGATCCTAAATTACAAAATCAACCTAATAAGCAATTTAAACATGCACAGTAATGTATCTGAAAACAAAATACCAGATACGAATATACGGAGATACGGACCTGTTTTGCGGACGGAGACTTTGCGCTTGTGTGGCTGTGGCTGAGCGGGAGCATCCTTGGCCTCACGCGCGGCGCGTTTGGCGAGATTGGTCTGGTGGCGCTTACCCTGTGTATGGGCCAAGTAGTTACCCTCATTGTTGTGCAAGGTCAAGCAAAGTTTACACTCATAGCTACAAAACCCCACCAAGATTTGTGAGATTGAACGACTGAGATTCAAAACCGAAGAGAGAGAGAGAGAGAGAGAGAGTTAGGGTTACCTTCCGAGATGGTTGCGCATGAAGTAGGGATCTTTGGCGAGATCGATGGTCTCGAGGGCTAGACGGCGGAGACGCTCGCGGCGGTCGATGGCTTCGTTCTGGGCGGAGGCGGCGCCGCCGCTACCGGGCTTTGAGCCCCATTCTCGGTCCATGTTTATGATTTTAGGGAGAAACTGAAGAAGATGAAGAAGAAAGCTAATCCCTGGTACCCGACCCTTTGCTGATATTTATAGCAGAGGATCCGGATGTTTTGGGCTTGAAGGAATCCCTACCCGGCCCACTTAAAGAGGTACAATTACAATCTGAAGTCCGAGACCAACAAGAACAAGAACTACTCAACTAGTATGGTTGTAAGTTATAACTTATAACCTTAATGGTGAAAAAAAAAAAAAAAAAATTTCGGCGAATATATCAGCTGTTGAATTTATATGTATAAGTTTCTAGGTCGATAAAAAAATTGTGATTCTCATGTTTCCATAATTTTTGTAGGTCGATAAAAAAATCGTGATTCACATGTGAGTATGATGACTATGATTTCGAAGACTCGAAGTTCATAGTTTATGACATACTTTCACAATATCACTTGATCGAAACCCTGCTTAGCAACTGATCTCAAAAAAAAAAAAAAAAAAACACCCTGCTTAGCAACTATGAAAATCGCATTCTAACTAGAAGCCCTTGAGTCTTCGTGATGTTATCCTTCCTATCAATCTTTGAATGTCATCAAAACGAGCACATGAAAATAGTGTGTGGGATGTACTTTCACCAAGGACCTTAATCAGGTAGAATATCATGTCACATTTTACAAACTTTAAAATGTGAGAGTCCATTGTGAATCTTGATCATTGTATAGTCATAATTAGTTTAATGATACAAACTCCTTTGTTGACTACTGTAGAAGAGATGGAAGAAAATTTACATGCTTTCTTTCTTATAGTCAGCTGAAAGTTAAAATTACATGCTTAAGTGGAACACACTGAAATTAGGAGAGCTTCCCTTGCTAACTCTACATAACAAATATCATGATATAGGAACTCTCACATTTCCTTCTCATACAAAGAAATTGACCCTTTCAAAACAAAACAGAAACTGACATGTTTCCATGTTTCAAATGTTCAAATCAATTCCAATGTATCGAGTAGTAGAAAAACTATGCTTTTGGTTGGCAGTCTATCTTAAACAATGAACAGGTGCAAGCGCAAGACGCCACCACGGATATCAGCAATGGTTGCAGGGCGATACAAGCTCGTCTGATGGAACCTGCAAGTAAAGTACACAATGTGTCCAAAGAAAAGATCATAACAAGGAACCAAGTACTTCAAGTGAACAGCAAGAATGTGATATGAACACCAGTTGAAGTTGATTATATGCAAACAATGAGCATATTGGAGATGTTAGGGTAGTACAAGGCAAAACTGATTGTGATGCACTTACAAAATTACGTTTTGCAATTGACAGATCAAAGTTGTCTTTGACAAACATATTATGATCCCAAAGGACATGCTCATAATTACCCCAAGTCATGAACTGCATGGCTCGTCTTTCGAATTGTTCAAGTAACAAAAACGGCAAGAAATTCGGGTTGCTCAAGAAATATTAAACAGTGCAGAAATAACAAAACCTAATCTTGCATCACAGTCGGTCAAAATTCCGATATATAATTCTGAATCCAGACATTTAAAAAATAGCAATTGAAATTACAAACTTTGGAGCCGTCAAGCAATTGGCAGACCTGAGCTCTAGTAAATCCTCTGATAATAAAGCGACTACCAATATTTTAAAAAAGTTTTGATAACACTGGTACTCCAACTCTTGTGGCACGGTCAAAGTGATATCTAGACTTTAAAAATTATTAATGTGATACCCAAACTTTATTTTTGCTACCAAAAAAAGACTTGAGGCCAATTTTCGTCACGGTCTGTTTACTTGCTGACGTGGCCAATATAGGGTTCACAAAAAAAAAAAAAAAAGACAAAAACGACATTTCATACAGGCGGCAAAATCACAATAAACCTGTGGTGGAAGGTCATATATGGGAAGTTGTGGTGAGAGAAAAGAAGGAGACTCTGATCGGGTTTCCTATCCCGGTCACGGTGGCAAGCGAAACTGGTGCTAGTAGCTTTGTTTCGCCATCCCTGTTCTGTATGTGGTGTCCGTTTCTTTTGATGAGCCTCCATGAGTGAGAATCGATTGAGTGACGGATTGACGCTTAAAGAGTTTTCCGGTGAGTTTCTACGTTTTATGGCGAATTGAGGTTCGACTCAGGTATACAAGTTGGTCTATTCTTGTATACCTATCTCTACCTCTCTGTATAATCGAATTTGAGTATGGATTGAGTTCTGCCGTGTACGGCGGAGGTGGTGACGTTTTGATCTTTGTTTGGTGATTTCCAGTTTAAGTGAATCTCTGAGCATGATTTTGATTGTTAGATGTATTGGATTACAGAGTTGAGGATTTGAGAGGGTAGATGATCGGAAGGTTTCTGTTTAATTTCTTTTGTTGTTCTTGGAGACGTTTTGGATGTTGACAGCCTGTTTGATTTGTAACAGATGCATAGGAATCTTAGTTGTTATTGATGCTTGAATTCGAGATTGTCGAGAGTTGAAGAAGTTGGCTAACCATTAGGTGGAATTGTTGGAGAGTTAAGAACAATAGTTGTCCTTGCTGTTTTTGATATTCATACTTGTATGTATGGTTTCATAAATGGTATTATGGAGCTTTGTTTTCAGAATAATGGTATGAGGATCGATGGAAACAAACCTTGGGTGTCCTTAGCAATTCTAAGATGTTTGGTTTATACTGGCTTTGGCATTTGAGAGCAGGGTGCTGCAGATATCTTGGTTTTGTTGATCAAAGGAGTTTAAGTAAAACATGAATGCTTGTATAATTATGAGTTGTGGGTTTTTGTGTTAATTGAAGATGTACTCAGGATACTGAGCTATGAAGATTAAGTTTCATAATTTATCTTATATGTTGTGTGGTGAGCAATGGAGCCAGTGATGCCGTATGTTGTCTAGATCAAAGTTAGTTAAGGCAATGGTTAGTTAAATTCCATGTGGAGTTGGATTGGTGCTTGGTACATAATTGAGATTGACGACATAATCAAATTACTTCAAGACAGATTAAGAGTGGATTTTGTGAAACCATCAGCAACTATCATATGACAACCATTTTTTTTTTCTATGTTTGAATTTCTATGTTACATTTTCAACCATTACTTAATATTTATTGTCAGCAGATAAACACAGCAGTAGTGCCTAAACTCTACTGAACTGATCAATGTGATACTTAGGATGAAAACTCAAGATTTAATTTTAGAGATTTTGGAGGGAAAACGGTTATGTGAGAATTAGAAAGTTATTTTTGTCATTACATTTTTTTTGGTAGATCCCATGTTAGCCACGTCAGCAAACAGACCACACCATGAGGGAAATTGGCCTCAGGCCTTTCCTCGGTAGCAAATACAAAGTTTGGGTATCACATTAATAGTTTTTAAAGTCTGGGTACCATTTTGACTGAGCCACAAGAGTTGGGGTACCGACCCGCTGCATTTTACTCTATTTTGAAATTGAAACACTACTCTGCTGTCATCTCAGTGAATAAACAGATCGAAATCGTCCTGTTGCCATCTGATGACTATAGGATAGTGCTTCGATTTCACAACTTGACCCAATATCTCAGAGGAAGAGGACGCCTCCTCTTGTTGAGGATGCCACGCTGGCTCTTCTGCCCGTCTATTTTTTAGTAGGGATGGTGTTTGGGCTTGAAGGAATTCTGACTTGGCCCACTTAAATTGGGGTTTTTTTTTTCTTAACCAAACCATTCATTCTCCTTTTAACCAGAAGTTTTATGTTATCTAAAAACTCGACCCAACATGAACTAGTAAATCCCGAACTCTAAAGGTTAAGAAATTAAGAAATACTTGATTTACGATAACATGATTTATCATTGAATTTCTTCTTTCTAGAAGTGACATGTCCGTATGATTTTTGAAGCTCATAGTCGAGAACAAACTTTACTTAATCTCCGACACTTATAAACCTGATGCTTAGTGTTACACACATCTTTGGTCTGCTTTGCTCGTTTAGTAACCACCCCATGAGTCCTCCAAACATTTTCCTTAATTAAAACTCCACACCATAGTTTATCAACATGTGACTATAATTAATCTCAACCCTTAGATTTAAATGAGTCAGATCTAATAGTTATTGACCAAATGTTCCATGGTGAACGGGACTGGGTATTAATGTATACCGTGGGTTGTCTCCAGGATCGGTTTGATGGTGATGGAGGTTGCCATCACCAGGTAGCTAGAGGGGAGAGACCTGATCAATGGAGGTGCTTCCTATCTTGTATTGCAAAGAAAGAGACGCCACGTACCAAACGTTGATGGGCCAAAGCCTCCTGGCTGCTGCTAGCTCTTCTGTTTAGTTTTCTGCTTACTTCTGTAATCATCCGTGTTTATTCCTGTCAAGTTCTTTTCAGGTCCCAAAACTTTGGTGGGGGATTAGTTGAGCATCATTAGCTCTCAGGACTAATGATGATGTCACAATAGATAAACAAACGAATGAATGATCAATTTTGGAAGCGTTTTAGCTTTCAATTTTGTGAGTAATTTACATGATTCATAATCATGGAGATCAATAAAATCGAAGTTTAGACAGAAACTGGAAATGATCTATATATACCTTCAAAGAAAACAACAATGTGATGAGCGTTGTTTAGATAAATAATCTCACCCGAGCATGCTCATGCATGTGTGGATCACTTCTTTTTTTACTTCTGGTTGCAATCATTTGCTTGTGTTTACCATACAATGATAGTGCCTCCTCACCATCAGGTGCTGCTACATTATTCTTTGCAATTTCTCTCCCACGCTTTCATATTGTAATGCAATTGTTCTTCTCTTTTTGACTCATTGTGGACCAATCTGCTCCTGGAAAATTCATATGTTACTTGATACTTCCAAAAGTTCAAGTTCATATTAACCTCTAATTAGTGCTAACACCAAAACAAAAGTTTCTCCATTGGCGTCCAAAATTCATTGTTAAACTCGATGACATTTATTTTCTCACTTATTGCATTGTACAATTTTATAAGAAAAACTAAACACATTGATGCCTACATAAAAGATAGCAAACTCTTAACCAACGGTGCTGCTGCACACCGATCAGGCTTCATGCCTATCTTTATTCGGAGCATCATGGATTCCAATATTTCGTCCCCTTACATATCTTGATGCCTACATGAACAAGTATTGAATGTTGCTTTACAAATAATGGTACTCTTTTTGTCACGGATTAGGGGAAGTCCATGACACCATTCCACCATGCATAAATATAATAAAACCAGTTTATCTTCTGTGCAAAAGAATCAATTCCAGTCCCTCCATTGTTGGACACACAACTGAAATTCACATAAAGAAGAGAACAGAACAGAGAGAAGCTTTAGGCCAAAACCCGAGTTAACATGAAAAGCAAAGCAAAGAAACAGGAAGAGGAAGAATAAATACATCGGTAGTTGAAGTTCAGGTATAGCCGTTTTCTTCAGCCTCCTCTCCGTTCTTTTCAAAAACACCATCCTTCTCTCTCATCCACCATTATATACACATCTTTCTTTCACCGTACTTCAAATCCGAGAGAGAGAGAGAGAGAGAGAGAGAGAGAGAGAGAGAGAGAGAGACTTCGGCAGAACAAAAGCATTAATCATCACCACCAAAAATGGGTTCTTCAGGGCAGAGCAGCAACTACGATCTGTCCTTCAAGATCTTGCTCATCGGAGACTCTGCCGTCGGCAAAAGTAGTCTTCTTGTTAGCTTCATCTCCAACTCTGTCGACGATCTTGCTCCCACCATTGGTAACTCTTTTTCTGTATCTTGCTTTAATTTTTAGCTTGGCATTTCATTTTGGGTGATGAGGAAAGAGCTTACCCTTTTACTGGTTTTTGATTTTTCTGCATGTCTTTGAGATGAACTGTTGGATCTATTTGTTGGGTTTTGGATTTTGAATAACTAGCTCGTTCTTGGTGCTATATGGGTTTCTTGTGTTTTGCTCAGTTATATTTTTTGCTTTCTTTTATTCTTCTGATGCAACTGAGTTAGTCTGTTCCGGAGTTGATGCATTTCTGATTCAGTAAAAGGATTAGACTCTTGTGAATTTCCGAGGGAAGTTGGTAGCTTTTAGCGTTTCATATGTAGGAATTCATACTTTGGATTGATTGACACAATGATTTTGATATGGTTAACTTTTACAAAGTATGTGAATTTGTAATTGGATTGATTGAGACCACCAGTCTGATGCATTCATTTTGATGGATTTGTTCCTATGATTGCAGGTGTGGATTTTAAAATTAAGCTGCTCACTGTTGGTGGGAAGAGAATTAAGATGACAATCTGGGATACAGGTGTGGAACTTGTCTGTGCTTCCATTTTGTGATGTGATTTGCTTTTGGTCCCTTGTTATGGAAATTATGTGAAATAGTGTAAACTTGTTGAGGGGTTTCTGAGCAAGCTCCCACTTTTCTCATTTGTTTGAATGGTAAAGTTTAATTATGAAAGAATTGTTCGATATCATGAGAAATCACACTGTCTATTGCAGCCGGACAGGAGAGATTCAGAACGTTAACAAGCTCTTACTATAGAAGTGCCCAAGGGATCATTCTTGGTATGCTATCTAAAATCACTTCATTCTGTATGGATATTTTTTACATTCACAACTTTTTGTAAAAGGAACATGTGGTATTGGTTCCATGTAGAAAATGCAGAGCAGTTCTCACATTTATCTTGTTAGTGTTCATTTTACACATGTTACTATGATCATGTTTATTATTGCATATGAGCTGCAAAAAGGGGAGAATGGATTTCAAGCAGTTCTATATAACTACTAATAATTTTGAACAGTTATATCAGTCTTCCTGATTTATAGTCTAAAGTTCTCATAAATCCTTTGCATGCTATCCTTGCCCCATTTCGATTAACAGATGATTCATTTGCTTTATGTCAGTGTATGATGTGACTAGAAGAGACACCTTTACCAACTTATCAGATGTATGGGCTAAAGAAGTGGAACTGTACTCAACTAATCAGGACTGTGTGAAGGTGCTTGTCGGGAATAAAGTCGATAGAGTAAGTTTCACACTCTCTCTGTCTTATCCTGAAAATGAACAAGAAGATAATGCTGCTGATTATGGATCATAGTATCGGGATTTCTTCTCTCTAGCAGTAAATAAACAGCCAGTAATGCCTTATTAAATAGTAGCATGCTCTTCAAATGTAGCTGTGGAAAAGATAAGGCTTGTTTTTGTCTCATTTTTCTTGGATCGTATAAGAAAGAAGTTAGGTGTAATTTCAGGAATCTGAGAGGGTTGTGAGTAGAGAAGAGGGCATTGCTCTTGCAAAAGATATTGGATGCACGTTTCTTGAATGCAGCGCTAAGACTAGAGAAAATGTGGAGCATTGCTTTCAAGAGCTAGCATTAAAGGTACTTCTGAGAAAGTTTTCTTCTTCTTTGTAATAACTTTGTGGCATTCAGATATTTCAGGACAAAAGCAAAGAACTAACTTGCGAATCTGTTTCTCATGTATGTGTTTGTTTTCTTTTTCTGTTTCCTTTTCTTTTTAGAATATTACTACAATAAGAAACACCAGCGATGCCAGAAAGTTGTCCATAAACTGACAAGGAAATCCTATACCTTAATAGTATACACCAAGCCTCTATCTGCTCCTTGCTAATCTTTTACAAAGCTGAGAGAATAATTTTCAGTTCATCTAGAAGCTATGTTAAACATCTTATCCCCCACAGAAGAATGTTATCTTAGCAACCACTACTGATATAGACAATGGCTTTCTTCTCTAATATATAAACATATGGTTAAAATAGCTAGTCGCAACATAGCAAGGAATAAGTAAGCTCATTTTATGGTTGTATTCAAACTTCCGGAAGAAACTTGAGCTAGTTGGTATTGCGTAGCAGGCATAAGTACATTTTGTACTTCAGAATCCAAGTTTTCATGCAAGTGTATTGTAATTTGTTGACAATGCATATCCCTATAACTTGTCCATATATTTAAGCAGCATAACAGTGATAATTACCTAAGTTCACAAGGAGCCCACCCTGGGATTAGTCTATGCAACCAAGATTACTTAGTCATATGATGCATATTTTTGTTCTTAATTCTAACAAGCTTGAATCGTGCAACAGATAATGGAGATTCCTAGCCTCTTAGAAGAGGGTTCTAATGTAGCAAAGAGGAACATTTTGAAGCAGAAACAAGAAAATCAAGCGCCTCCTGGTTGTTGCTCATAAAATACAGCAATGGGCACTTCAATATGAAGCTTGACTTGAACATCATGTATATGTAAATTTCCTTTTTCTTCCCCCCCCCCCCCCCCCCCCGGCCCTTCTTATTGCTTTACTGCTGCTGTCTTGTTATTGAGTCGCATATCATTATACCATGACAATTGAGAAATTGGCACTCAAATGACATCTGTATTAGCTTGTGTACATGTATTTTCTTTGTTCCTTAGTAATGTTAAAAACAGAAATGCCTGTATTTTATTGTCAAATATAAGCTTTTCTATCATTCTGATTGTGGAATGAACTTCAGAACTTTTCCTCAAAAAGAAAGTGTGGAGCTACTGGAGCATGAGCTTTGTAATTCTAGATTGGCTATATTATAAGAAGCTACAAGCCTACAAGTGTTTGATATCAGAACATTTTATACATATCATGGCCATGTACATGTGGGATTGCTACATAATATAAAGAATGAAACAATAATTAGGCTCTGCCCGTGGCAACAACGCCATCAATGAGATTCATGTATATACAATTCAATCTTTTTATCACTGTTCACAAATAATCTCTCCAGGAACTCAGAAGCGAAGTTTGAATCTTCATGCTTTTGAGATTGATTCTCATGGTCCTTTCAGCTTTTGAGACTGATGCTCGTGGTTCCTTAATGCTTCAGATAAATTCTTGTTTCTGCAATTTCTTTCACCTTACAGGATCTCAAGGAATTGTTATTCAAGCCTCGTAGTAATCCACCATGCAAAGGTCTTCACAATAAAACCATCACAACCCTCACAAATGTAGTCTTTCACCTCTTTCCACTTAATTCTCTTCTTCATGCAAAACCCATTGTAGATCAGGAATATAACCAATTTCTTTGGTTAAGGCTGTCAGAGAATTTAAACAAGCATAAATTCTGTTTGAATCAAGGTGTGATGTGTCTGAGGCAACAAAAGAGTGGACCTGACTTTTTATAACAATCCAACTTGTTCCTGGAGGCTTTTTCAAACCCTTTTCCCTCAGCAATGTTCTTATTTTTCTAACCTCTAACCACAGACCTGCTGCAGCATATATATTAGATAGTAGAACATAATTCCCTGCATTCATGGGTTCTAATTCTACCATTTTCTCAAAAATTTCTCCAGCTAACTTAACCGCCGAATTAACTCGACAACCATTGAGCAAAGCCCTCCATACTGATGCATCAGGTTCTATAGGCATTGACTCAATGAACTCTCTAGCTTCATCTAACCGGCCTGCACGACAAAGAAGGTCAACGACACAACCATAGTGAACAAGGTCGGGTGTTATCTCCAGATCATATACCATAGTGTGGAAAAGCTTCAATCCCATCTCTATCAGACCAGAATGCCTGCAAGCAGATAGAACAGCTACAAAAGTCAAACCATTTGGTTGGAAACCATCCTCTAACATTTGTTGGAACATAAGAATAGCATCATATCCGTGACCGTGCATGCTGTAGCCAGTTATCAACGCATTCCATGAGATAATATTTCTCGTCGGTAAACTCTTAAAGATCCTTTTAGCATATTGCATACTACCGCTTCTAGCATACATAGATATGAAAGCATTTGCAAGAGACAAATCAAAGTCAAATGAGAAGCGCATCCTTGTGGCATAAGCATGCAAGCATTGACCTAGAGGCAGAGATGCAACTTGGGTACATGATGAGAGTATACTTATGATCGTGACAGAGTTGGGTTTCACTTCTGAAATCATACGGTTGAAAAGTAACAGAGCTTCGTTGCTCTCATTGTTTCTGACGTAACTGGCAATTATAGCATTCCATGAGATCACATCCCTATGGGGAAAGTCCTCAAATAGAGTCCTAGCTACTGCTTCATCACCACTATTCATGTATATATCTGTTAGTGCAGTGTTCAAAGATGGGTCTACTTCAATACCATGTTTCATTACAAAACCATGGATTGCTCGCACTGTATTTACACAAGTTTCATCTTCAAAAATAGCAAGGACAGATATGACGGTGTCCGAGTTAGGCTTGGTTCCAGATTCTCGCATGACACCAAATGTTTCCCATGCTTCATCTCGCAAGCCATTGCAGGCCAATGCCCTGATCAGAGTGTTCCATGAGATAACATCTAAACCTTTCATCTCAGCAAAATCCTTCTGAATAGACTCAACGCAGTTAAATTCAGCATACATACTTAAGTAACTTAACAATGTATTTCCCAAAGAAACATTGATTTCCATCCCACTCTTACGCGCAAGAGCATGCAAGCCTTTGCCCTCCCTCAAGCCTTCAGATAATTCTTCACATAAAGATAACATTATATAAACAGTTCTCTCATCTTCCACGCATCCTTCTCTTCTCATTCTCGAAAATAAACTCACGTCTTCATCATATAAACCATATTCACTGTATGCAGCCAGCATGGAATTCCACAAAGCTACATCACGGTTTGAGACAGTTTCAAACAATGCACACGATAACTCAAAACATCCACACTCACTATACATATTCAGCAACGCATTTACTACAAAAATATCACTGATGTAGCCGCACTTCACAGCCATTTGATGAATCTGCCCGGCCAATTCAACATTTCCAATCTTCCCACAAGCTTGAATCACAACCAACATCATCACAGAATCAAACCTAACCCCCTCCACAAGCAACTGCATGAAAAACTCCAATGCCATCAAGTACTCCCGAGCATCAACATACCCTGCAATCATCGCATTCAAACTAACAACATTAACAACATTCCTCACAACCATCTCATCAAACACAAGCTGCGCCATTCCAACATCAAATCCCACATAAAACCCAATCAAAGCAGTCCCTAAATGAGCATCCCCCTCAAGCAACCCATTTCTCAAACCAAAACAATGCACCTCCTTCCCTGCCCCCAACCCCGAAACCTCCCTACAAGCCAAAAGCACCGCCACCAAGCTGCGCGAATTCGGCCTCAACCCCTCACCATGCATCTCCCTAAACAACTCCACCCCCTCCTCAAAACACCCACACCCAACACACCCATGAATCAAAGCATTCCACAGAACCAAATCCCTCTCACGCATTTCATCAAACACCTTAACTGCATCCTCAATGAGCCCACATTTTCATTAGAAGTCAACAAGAGCAGTCCCAACTTTAACATCTGTGTCGAAACCCGAGTTCCGAATAAGGGAATGGATGCTCCTCCCTCTCTCGACTGCGCCGAGGCGCGCGCAGGCCTTGAGGACGAGAGGGAGGGAGGAGGTGTTGGGTGAGAGGGATAGAGACTCCATGTGGGCATAGGTTGAGAGGATTGCATGGTCGTTTTTGAAGTTGGCGTGTTGCTTGATGAGTGAGTTGAAGTCTTTTGGTGTTGGGTTTTTGGTGTGGGAGTGTTGAGGTGGGTTTTGGAGGCTTAGAGAGATGGGTATGTCCATGAGGAAATGTGAAGGCACATTTGGCGGGAGTGTGCAAAGAAGATAACGAAACTCAGAGGGAGTAGTGTTTCCGTTTTGTTCGTCGGTACTTAAGTTAAGGCGACGAAGGTGTCGTCGGCAGAGGTGTTTTTTCGAGATTATTTAGTTTTGAATTATTTATCCAAGAACATATCACACGACTGAGAGTGTGTATATATGCTCACTGGTCGGTGAGTTGTGGTCTGGTTGAGTGTTAGTAATACTATTGTCGCAATTCCACAAGGAAGTGTGTCCGCACCGGTGGCGGAGCCAAACTTTAGGAGTGAGAGATGTCAGTGTGTAAGATGCTCACAAGCATGAAGTGAATTAACGATGTTTACGTTCCTTGGTTTCAAGGATTTACTGCAACCTATTAGAAAGTGTTATCAGTTTTGTCCTATAACTGGAAAATCTTTCATCTAGCTAGGTACAACATCACTAAGATACATGCCATTCAATGTATGCTTTTCATATTGTATGGAGATTTGAGAATCCTTATCATTATAGAGGAGATTTGAGAATCCTTCTATTTACTGATGGTTATTAAGTAGTTTGATATGTTAGAGAAAACAATCTTGAGAAATTTTGAGATAGAGTCTACAACTCCATAAAACATTGGTATACCAAACATACCAATGTTGCTGATATCCTCCTCAATTATGGGAGAGATCTTATCATTCTTATGTACCTGTTTTATATAAGAGCTTTGGTCCCTGCTCTCATCATCACCCAAGTTTTACAATAATCGTATTCTGTAGAGGAACTCAACCTTGGTGAGAGCCGAAGATCTAAGTCTCAAAGATCGACAACGATACTCAAGGTTAGTATTCTTCTCTTTGATATATTGATAGTGTTGTATCTAAAGTGTTAACGTTTGTGAATGAATGGATGATCCTTGTGTAATTAACACATCTGAAATGAAACATATCAACTTTTCACATAATAATTTCCTGAGATGCTAATTTGTTTACAAACGTTTAGTAATTTTTGCATGCTATGAAATTGACTAGTTTCTAGGTTCTGTTATATCCTTGTTCTTGTAGTTCCATTATATATCTAGAAAGACGGAATGCCATGCATTGCTTTAGGTTGTTTCACTTGTTTGTATGAGAGTTCGATCCCTCACTAGGGATGGTTAAATCAAAGCAAGCACCTCTTCAGTTCTTTGCTTTCACTCTCTTTCTTTTGTCCTGGCAATCCATCAAACCCGTCAGAAGCCAAGGAGGTAATGCCAAAAATGTATAAGCGCATGAATTCATCATCATCATCATCATCATCATTATCACTACCTACCGAGCTAAATCTTTGTTTTGGTTGCAGTGGAAGAATTAGGGTATGATTATAAATTTATAATCAAGGGAGTCTTAAGGGACCAGAACGCTGGGGAGAGCTCAAGGAAGAATGGAAGGCATGCAAAGATGGAGATTTACAATCGCCAATAGATTTGTTGGATTCAAATGCTAGAAAATCAATCCCAACAGAAGATGATCTTAGCATGAGCTATAAGCCTTCAGACGCAACTATGAAGCATGATGGTTATGCTATGTCGGTATGGAACTGCCTAGCTAATATTATTCATTAGTCATTTCTAGGTGACGATAATGGGATTCAAATTTTTAGCTATCACAAGTTAGATTAGAGTGTCATCTCTACCTCATGTTGCAGATTCAATGGGAGGGTGATGCCGGATCAATTCAAATAAATGGCACTGATTACTTCCCCAAAAATGTCATGGGCACATATCATCTGAACATTTCATCTATGACAGAAGGTTTCTATTTCTCTTTGCTTCTCGGTTTTTGTAAAATCAAAAATGTTTCTTCGATCAAATATGTCTAAACAGTGTTAGTTCTACCAGTTACGATTTGGAATTGCATATGGTTCACCAAAGCCAGAACAACAATGTAGCTGTAGTCGCATTCCTATACCAGATTGGCAACCCCGATCCTTTCCTGTCAAAGGTAAAGTTTTGTGTTTGGAAAAAGAACAGGCTGCATATATACATGTAGCATTGGTTAAACTAGGAAGCTAGTGGCATAATTTCTACCATCACCTTCCCCCCCCCAGATAAGCAAGGATGTATCATCCCTAGGAGGTACAGAGGTGGCATGGTTGGGACTTGGGAGTGACTGATCCAAGTTCAATCAAAGGGCCAAGCTCACGATTTTACAGATATATCGGCTCTCTCACGACCCCTCCTTGCACTAGAGGGGTTATTTGGACTGTAAACGAAGAGGTACCTGACCTCGATCTTCTTCATTTCACCATAAACAACCAAGTTTGTCTTCGACACTTGTAATTAGATTCACAATTTCATCTCAGGTACTTTCTGTTTCAACAGAACAGCTAGGGATAATTGAAAAATTCGATGCGAGTGACCTCTACTTTTATCGATTGACCTCATAATCTACAGATCTTAATATGAATCTCATTTTATTGAGTTGCTCTTTTGATTAACTTGAATGCAGAATGGGATGAATGCAAGAACATTACAGCCTCTTAACAATCGAGATATCACTCTCTTTGGTCCGCAGTAGGGTGATCCAAGTCATACATTCCTTTAGAAATAAACAGCTATGCATAAGGCTTATCGTACGTCTCCAAGAGAAATCTTTAGTGACTTATTTGACTTTTGCTAGAGCAATGATCCTATTGAGTTTGACCGTCTGTTCTTTTAAATTTATGAGTTTCACCTCATATCCGCTCTTGGTTTACACCTAAAACTAGGGTTTGAGACAATGCGTTGCCCCAGAAATCACTGCTGTACCACCATGATCGGTCACCAGCCATTTATGATCAGTCACCCTACAGTTTGTTTGAGTTCTTTGTTCAATGTGATTTCACTTTGTTATTGAGTGTTTTTGATGAAAAACTTAAACAGATGGAGCAATTTTCTTCATGTATATTGAATTGTGTTTTGATGATTTACATCGCTGTGTTTATATAGAGGATTCAAGTCACTATTTGAATCCTACCAAAGACTGAAAATAATATGGACAAAGCCATTTACACCATGCTGCTAAGCCATGCTCTAGTGATTGATAAAGTAAGAAAGCCCATCAGAAGCCATGCTGCTAATTAGGCCATGCTGGTTCAACAGTAACTTCATGCTCTACATGCCTTGTCAGCATAACACCCAACTGCTCACTGCACAAGGCTTGCTGTGCAGTGACTTAGATATCTGCACTATAACTCAATACTCCCAATAGTTTTGTTGTTTCTGCATGGGAATGGCTAATATTATGTTTTTGGGTTCAACTGGTGGTCTCTACTTGTTCATGTGCTGGGTCTGGTGGGGGATCTGTAGATCTAGTTCAATGTATGAATGCTCTCTAAAAACAAGGTTGTGATGATCTAAAACAAGAGTTTTACTGATGTAATGTCCTAATGAAAACCTCAAAAGGGTGATCAGATGAAAGATTCAGAAGGGAAAGAAAAAAAAACAGCAATATATCGAAAAACCTTGCATAGGAAGAGAATGTGCAGGTTTAATATATTTGATATTTTTAATTCTGATACTAACAACTAACAAATAATAAACAAAGAGGCCATGTCACCGTGATCACATTTTGGTGTTGCTGATCTATAGAAGCCACAGAAAGAAGCAGGCTCGCAACCTAAATGAAATCTAGAATTCTTTTTGCAGCAAATAAAGCTTACTGGCATTGCATAGCACCAGCAGCAGCCTCTAAAATCCCCTTAGCTTCTGTGTTCGGTTCTGGTAACTCACTTGGAATCTGCCAAAAGAAAATTGATCAAAAACACCACAAATGCAGAGGAAGCCGGAAAATATAGAGTAAACTGGGCCTCAACGACGAACCTTTCCATACAGGTTTGCCTTTGTAGGAGAAGCTCCAGAAGTCAGCAACAATCTTATAATATCAGCATGCTCGCCTCTGGCTGCATGGTGCAGAGGCTGTCGAATAAATAAGAAAGGCTCATTACAACTTCCAATACAGTACTTAAGAAATTCAAGAATTATTTCTATTCACCATTGGAGATTCATAAAAAAAAAAAACAGAAGGAGGGTGTGATTAATTATACTCACAGTATCACCTTCAGCGTCAACTGCTTCTAGCATTCTCTTGACACACTCAGTGTCATTAGCACTGTTCATTAGAAGTTGAACTATCTCAGTGTATCCTGCACACATCATTTGAGGAAAAGTCAAACAACGCATAGAAAGACAACTCATACTACAAATTGGTATTGAGCTCTTAAATCTTACCCCCAGCACAAGCATCATGCAGAGGAATAGCTCCATCTTCATCCTTGGCCTCCAAATTTGCCCCTCTCTCCAAAAGCAACTACATTAAGAAAAAGTCAAATTATTCTCAGTTCAAAGTCATTAATTCCAAACTATAAATGAAAAACAAAACATTACGCGTACCCACCTGGACACAAGAAAGTTTGCCATAGAGACAAGCCAGATGCAGAGCTGTGTCCCCATCTTCCACCGGTTCATCAATACTGCCTTCCAAGTTATCTGCACAAAACCCCGAAAAGACAGACAAGCATCATCAGAAATTTGAGTTTATTAGAGTTTATATAACCAATCTATACAGACATTGTCTCATCATAAATATTGGATTTAAGTCATGAACTCACAAGTCTAACAAAAATGAAACTTGGGCAAAATTCCCAAATCAAAGCATTGAACTTTATCAAAAAGTTAAGAAACCCAACTAGAAAATATGCTCAAAAACGAAATGGGTATAAGATTTTAGAAGCGATAAGTACCGAGAGCAAGTCCGAGGGCGTCTACGTCGCCGAGCTGAGTGGCGTCTGCGATGGCGCGTAGATGAGGAGGCGCGTGAGAGTCAAGGTCCTCCAAACCCTCTTCTTCAAAGAGAGCGTTCTCTTCATCGTTGTCGTCAGCCTCCACTAGACCTCTGCCCGGAACCGCCATTGTTGTTTGGTTTTGGTTTGCGTCTTCTTCTGAATTCGCAATAGGGGCTTTAGACGCCGGTAGGGTACTACTGTTGCACCCCACATACAGTTTGGCACTTGGGCCGGGTCGGGCTCGCACTAGCCCAAACTCATCTAAAATTAAAAGAAACTTCTCCTAGCTAGGCTTATTGTAATATTTGATGTAGTGATGTCAGTCTTCTCTTTATAAATGAGCCGAATAGAAATTAGATTCAACATAAATGGAGTTTTCTAGACGTGACATCATACCAATCCAAATCATGAATGTATCAAGTGTCAATTCTCTTATTCATCACTTCGTGTTATTAATTTTCATTTTAAAAAACTCTACGACATGATACATTCACACTATCTATAGTTCTACGCTGAATGCGTTTAAAATTGTTAGATAAAAGGATCAACTAAAATTATATTCAGCGAATGATATACTCATTCAAGTGTTCAACATGTACATGATTCTAGCTCAACATGGTAGACTTAGTACTTAGAGCATTATTTATTCGCAAGGTGGCAAATTCTTAGTGTAGTTAACCAATTATGAGACTAAGTGGTTCAATCATTGAGTGGGAATGCCATATGGGGTTCGCCAAATTAGAGTGGAATAAAAACTTGTCTCGTGATTCATGTGAGCAACTAACCCTTTCCCATTAGCTGCCTTAGCAAGGACTTCATTACTAAAGAGACAGAAGCCAGAAGGCAGGCATACTTCTCGGGAAGCTAATGCCTAACTAGCTTAGCTCACTCGAGGTTTTGCATTATTATCGCTACATCAGATCACATGTGTCCATACCAATCATGCATAATGTCATGATCCCTAGCTAGGTTCCCAAACCGATCTAAACTATATGCTAAACGAACATCTGCGAAGGAATAATGGAATGTGCTTACCGACTTATCATGCATGTTTTATTAGAGATGCTTTTGCTTATTATGCTAGTGTCTTTTTTGTTAAAACAAGAATGAAATTATATAACAGAAATTTCAATTACAATCGGAACATAATTAGTCAAAATTAACAATACAATCCCTTTTTGTTTTTAGAACTTTAAACCATAACAAAAGTTAGCATAAACATCAACAACAAATTAACTCACATAAGTGAAATACGTACATACATGATATGCATTGGCGGAGCCAATGAAGGACCAATGAGGGCTCGTGCCCCCAAAGAAATATTGAATTTCGTTGGCGGATCTTCTTTGTGTTTACGCCCAAATTAATATTTTACTGGACAATAATTATCTATGTAAATATTAATTAAATTCTTGGTCTATACCAGCCGGCGAGCCCAAGTTCTTTAAAGTTTATAAATGACGGCCTGCCAGCAAGACCGCGCGGGATGATCACAAAGTCCGCGCGCGGAATGACTCCGCGCGGACTAACGGATCTCGCGCGCTTTCAGACAAAAACAAACCTCGCGCGGACTACAGGTCCAGCGCGGAGTAAGGATCTCGCGCGCTTCGTGCGGAATACACAGTTCGCGCAGAATGACATTGGCGTAAGGCGAGGCTGAATGCATCTAGGTGCGCTGGCGAACTGATTCGCTAGTTCCCAAGGTAGACATACGCGGAGTCTGCGCGAATGCTTGTAATCATTTCTGACTTTTTACAGTCTTTGACACGCTTTGGGCCAATCCATGTGATCCTTATTAATTAAAAAGCCTTGTTTTGGCCCGCGAGGTGGAATTGAGCTACAGAGTCCGCGGTTCGCATGACTTAGTTTTCTACATGGACTGTGATACCCCGCGGGATAAGGATTGCTCTTAATTCCGCTTCGCATGGGAGTCTAGACCTTATCCTATGCGGACTGTGCGAATTGGATATGTGTCACATAAAGATTGGTCAGCATGGGAGGAACAGTTCTTTTGTGCTTCACGTTGCAGAGTCCAACAGGGATTCTGATTGTCTTTCTCTCGTGGCAAGAATTTCTCCCACTATATAAAGAAGCTCGACCACTCTACAATCCGACAACAATCAAACAATCAACTCTCTCACAACTCAAACAAATACAAACAACCTTCAACCTTGTTGAAACCCTCGACCCAGTCGAATCTCCAATGCTCCCAGGAGCTTTGTTTCCGCTTCCCCGTTGAAGCAAAACACACACAACCCCGATTCTAAGCGCGCCGCCTAGAATTCTTCAGAGCCCTCCGGACTCATCCCGATTCCTTGGAATATTCCCTATAGTTGCTCTGCTCACGCCGCCGTGAGTATCGACCGTCTTGTGCTCGTAAATTCCTCATCTGAGGTGGCACCTGGAACTCTTTTCGCCTGATCAAGAAGTCAAGCGCACGCAATCAACATTTTCCTCGTCCGCGAGGTGGCATGCCCGCAACACTCCTCCATTCTCTTTGTTCGCTATTCAACTCCGCTCCACATGCAGAGGATCGTGGCCAAAACACTTTGTGCCTCCATTGTTAAAACAATTCATCTTCTTCTAGTTCTGATCAGGATGATGCCTAGCTTCTCATCTATTGTTATATTTCTTGTATTTGTGCTTTAGCCTTTTGGACTGTGTTTGGATTGTGTTTCTTAAACTTTTCACAGAAAATTTATATAGACTAAGACAAAATTCATTATTAATTTGAATTAATGGGATATTATTAACCTGAACAATTAACACAATGGTCATGGATAGAACATTTGGTATGTATGAACTTTAAGTTTAGGTTGGGAGCTGTGTAGAGGATGTAGACAAATTTTGGGTTTGCAAACATCAATTTTTGTATACACAAGTTAACCGTAAGTAATGCTTATAGTCGTGCGTGCGTGCTAAAGTGCGGATGCCAGCTCAAATCAACTCTGGCGGCACCGATCGGTAGCTCTTCTTGCTGGTTCCAAACAAGAGATCCATCTTGAGCTTCTTCTCACCGGCAGACTCAACGATGATGAGTTTCAAAGCCGGGATTGAGCTTCTTCAAGTTTCTACAGTTTTTCCGGCGCCAGACCTTCTTCTTCGATCACTTTGGCATTTAACTTGATGCCAATGGCGTCTAAGGATAGAAGAAGAGCTGCCGATCAGTGCCGCCAGAGTTGATTTGAGCAGGCGTCCGCACTTTAACATAGTTTCATACGTCTGCTCTCGAACGGTCATGTATATATATATATACAGGGCCCTTCCACTAAGAGATCTCTTATTTTGGTTTATATGAGAGATTACACTAACTTTTCGATTATATTTTTGAATCTCCACCGTTCAGTTTGTTGGTCCTTATATATAGATCAATTCTGCAAATTTTCAGCCAATTTGGTGATCAATAAGGTGTCGAACAAGATTTAATCAATGAACGAACCAAATCTGCCAAACATGAACCGTTCATGCTTATAATTATAAATCGTAATTTTGAATGCCTTAACGATTACTAAAAGTTTTGAAAATTTGCAGAAATGATCTACTCGTATAGAACTACATACTGAACGGTGAAGATGTGATTTTGTGATCGAAAAGTTGGTGTAATCCCCCATTCCTCGTATATGTCAAAAAAAATTATCCCTTAATGGAAGGGTCATGTGTGTGTGTGTGTATCTACATACATACATGCTTTCTTGGCTAATTAAGGATGTCCTTATTTATTCTTACGGTGAGGATTTTCACTTTAGACTAACTTTTCAATTGAATTTTCACATCTCTACCGTTTAGTCTTTAGATACTAATGTATAGATCGATCATCTCTGCAACTTTTTAGCCAATTTGGTTATCATACCCTTAGTAAAATTTAGCCGTAAGAAATTTTTGTCCCCTCATTGATATATTTTTCTGCCTCTGCCACTGATGACATGGATGAAAACTACATACATATGAGTAAGTTGGCATAATTCAAGGCACATCTAGAGACGAGACTTGTTCTTTGTTTGTTCTTACGGGGGCTCCAATATGCAAGATTCAATTTTTTCTGTGAGTATGGCTGTCACATGAATGTGAAGTGAACTATATATTTCAACGTCTTGTGAACACATTATTCTAAGAACTGGGTACTCTCACTATTCAAAATAGAGCAATGTACTTAGATATTTTAAGATTTATCTCTCATACCATATGGTATAGCATGCCTATTGTAAATGTGTCACATTGTATAACATATATAGGCTTTTGAAGGGGAAAATTATCCTTACATGGTCATTTAGTTGTTTCTTCAATAAATGATAATCACATATTTTATGAGGCATGCTATACCATATGATATACTAAAATTTTATGATATTTTAGTACCTAAGATACATAAAAGCTTTGGAGGATGATAAGGATGGATGAGTAGTAGTACGGAGCAGCAGAAGCAGCAGTAGACTAGTAGTATAGTAGTGGGAATATGAATATATAACAACACAAGAAATTGAAGAGTACAGGAAAGGAGAATTAGTGAAGCAAACCCCATGTTATGACACCAACCAAAAACTGCAAAAGAATACTAAACAATACTTGAAATTTGATGCTTTACTTTGGGTCACTAACTACTGCTGATGCTGGCCTTGGCTATTACGTGCCCTTCACAACCCCTCCTCCTCCTCCCCCCTATAATTCTTTACGCCAAGAATCTGATCTCTTTGTAAACCCATTCCTCTTCACCATCTACTTCACACTATCTACCTCATCAACTACATATATCCCTTCCAATTTGGTCACCGCCCACAAATATGAACACATGATGTTACATCTTATTGATTGTTTTATAAGATGATGTCGTTGGGGTTTAAACGATCTCATTTTCATGTATAAGTAAAAGAAACACAGAAATTAAAGAAAATAGGTCTTACGAGATCGAACACTTGACATCGAAGATTCGAAGTCTTTCATTGTAATGATCATCATGTATGTATGTATGGGTTTCCCTACCTTACTTGAAAAGACAGGAAAAAGATTGGAAGTTAGAAACATACATGTGCTGTGATTGGTTGGTTCATTTTTGGAGAAACAGAACAAACTGACCAGCCCTACTTTATTGCTACTGCTGTTCATAAGTTCATAACTTGAGAGTTGAAAAGTGTTACGAGTTGAAAATATTAAAGGAACGTAAAAGTGTAGTATATTGTTAGAGAAGAAACTTTACTCCTTTTCCCCTTTCCGTTTCCCAGATTATAATGTTTTTTTTTTTCCAGAATATAATGTTGTCTTGGTTGCAGTTATACTCTTGCTGTTATTGTTTTTACGCAATCATGGGAGGAGATTGAGTATTCATGCAGCATAGTATGCCTCTTTTGAAGTCACATGTACTGATGCACAATGAACAACTCGAACATCTATTAAGTCGCAAGAATATACAATACAAAGAGATATACGTTTGCTCGATTATATAATGTTATGTTATTCGAGACTCTGAATTGCATAGCTAGGTTAACTCTGTCTCTATGTTTTATTTCCCACTCTCAAATGATTGAATGGAGCAGAAAATGTCGATCAAATAATTGAATCATCATAATAGGAGTAGCGTGATTTTTGGGTCTATTGTCCAACCAAGAAGTGATTAACCCTATAATATGAAGTGGGTCGGTCAACTGCACATGTAGAGCTACTACTACTGCTTAATATGATTTAGTAAATAATACGAAAATCTCATCCTCACAAGTCACTGAAAGATCTCCACCAACAAATCACAGCAAAATTAGTTAACCTGAACTGTTAATCACGTCTGTAAGCGAGACGTTTTAGTGAGCGAAAATCTATGATGTAATCGATAAATGTGGTACGAATAATAGTTTTGCGGATTAGTTAAACTTCACTGTTCACAAACCCTAAAAATAGTTTGTGCAAACAAAGAAAACACACTCAAGCAAGAAAAGCAAAAATTCTGTGGTAGTCCAGGCTTGCAATGCAAACCAATTTTGAAACTCCAGAAAGGAATCGTTGGAGAAAAGTAATGGGTTTGCTTCAAAGCCAACCGAATCTCACTCCTTGCCTCGCTTCCTCATACTTACATTGCATCTCTCTCTGTCTCTATATACACACCTGTATGTATATAAATATATATAGTGCAATGCATCATCATTCAGATATATATACATAGAAAGTCATATATTGCCTGTCTATATATAACTTCCAGGGTTGGAAAAACGCCAAGCTTGGCAATTGCAAATACACGGTTACTACTACACTTCACTTTTCTTTTTTATAGACTCCCACTTGAAACTCGCCTCCTCACCACCAGTATTCATCACTATAATTACACCCCACTTAAACGTTTGCTTCATTCGATCTTCACCCACCACCAATCTCTCTCTTTCTCTCTGCTGTTTCTCCCTAGATTCTTTCTCTTAGCTTTGTGATATCCTAAAGGGTTTTGTGTGATCCGGGGGTTGTGCCGGTGGCGGTGTCTAGAGGATGATGATGATGATGATGGAGGCTGCAAATCTTGAGGAGGACCAGAGCCAGATGATGATCATCAAAGGAAAGCGCACCAAGCGTCCGAGGCAGTCTTCTCCGATTGTGTTGACAACAGCTTCAAGCTCGTCTAGTCCTGGTGGTGGTGGTGATGATGTCGAAGATCATCATCATCATCAATCGGGAATGATGAGTACTCCGATTAGAGTTAGTGATCAAGATGATGAGAGAACCTCCTCGCCAGCCACCTCAGCTGAACTCACAGAGATGAGCACTACAGAAGAAGAAGACATGGCTAACTGTTTGATACTTTTGGCTCAGTCGGATCAGACACAAATCCGAAAAGTTCAAGAACAACAACTACTACTACAACAGCAGCCAATCAAGGCTGTTGCTGCTGCTGATACTGCTCCTGGGTTATATGTGTACGAGTGCAAGACATGTAACAGGTGCTTTTCTTCTTTCCAAGCACTAGGTGGGCATAGAGCAAGTCACAAGAAACCCAAGGTCATCAGTAATGTCACCAACACAACACAAGCACAGCCCAAGAAAGCGTTGTCGTTTATGGAAGATCAAAACGAGTATGATTGTCGGTTTAACAACAACACAACAAGCACAACGCTTTCGTTACAAGTATCGAATAGGGTTTTTGGCAATAGCAAAGGCACCAAGGTTCATGAGTGTTCAGTGTGTGGGGCTGAGTTCGCTTCTGGTCAAGCTCTTGGGGGTCATATGAGGAAGCATAGAACTTTCATAAACACTACAACAACAGCACCAGCAGCTCCAACAATGAGTAGTCCTCAATCTCATCAAGCATCTAACAAGAGGCCAAGAAGTGTTTTGGAGTTGGACCTTAATCTTCCTGCGCCAGAAGAAGAGCGGCTTGATATCACCAAATTGCCATTTTCCAGCTCCAAGAAGGAACAAGTCATTGTCTTATCTGCCTCTCCTTTGGTGGGATGCCATTATTAAACGGCTAGAGCAAAAGAAAAAAACCAACAAACTACCATTGTAACCCAAATTGATTATTTGACATTGTTTTTATACTGATACCATTCGATTAATTGTTGATTCTTTTACTTGTTCAAAACTTGATATGATCATATATATATATAGTTGATTTTTTTTCTGGTATTTCACATTATATTCACAAACTAAAAACTGGGATCCCGAAGTTGGAGTACACTAGAGATCGAGCATTCCCTTTTGAGTAGTCTCTAAGGAGAGATTGGCAACTGGGATGAGTTTGGCACCACCAAAACCTGAACCGAAAGTAGTGGGATTAGGTTCCCTTTACCTTGTTTGGTTTGCAAGAAAAGGAAAACGCTTTGTTTTGATCTATCTGTTTCTTATAACTGACAAAAACATAAATGGGTGGAAATAAGCAAATTGCTAGTGATGCTAACTGCCCTTCTTTTATGGATCGATGGATCCAGTACCTTTTCATGTGTAAGGAAAATGATCTACCACACTCTCTACCTCTTTGACAAATCAGTTTGTTATAGTTGGTGAAGCATAAAGATGGTACATGTATAAAGCTCAGATTGATCAGTCATTCAGGTACTTGGCTCAACTATAGGCATGCATAAGATTAAAGCAAGAGACAGTCATATGTAGATGTCATTACCTTAAACAAATCAAGTCCAAATAAACTCACTTAAGATCTAATATTCAGAAGCATAGCATAACGATTCGCTCGATTAAGCCGTATTAGATGTTCATGAATTAAGCAAGCTAAATGACAACAGCTCTACAATTAACAACATATAACGGTTATTGGAGCGCTAGAATAAAACCATTTAGACGCTGCTCGAAGTGTCATGACCCACCCCGAATTTCACCTTCAAACCCGAAATAAGTCCTACGGGGACCACCTCCAAAGAAGATATTACCGAAAAGTTGACATAACCTCTCTTGAAAATGGACAACCATTCCTAATAATACCTGCATACACTTCTAAAATTTCCAAAAGCAACCTTAAACACCCGGAGCCTTCGTGCTCCCCAAATCACAACATCTCGCAATTTATTTACTAATTTTAATAAGAAAATCTCACAACCAACAATCACATGTTCAGAGCACTCTATTAAAGAAGAAATGAACTAGAAATATATCTATGAGCGGAAGCTATACTATTGACTATGTCTCGTCTTCATGTACGCCCGACCTCAACTATGCTAACCTGCAAACTGGGCATTTAAAACCGAAAAGCCCAAGGGAAAACATTTGAAACACGTTAGAGTGAGTTGACAAAATTAAGTTTAAAAGAAACGATCAATAAAAATTCTTTATGTTTTCCCAATTTAATTTCCATATAAATTATGCTACATGTGACAGCTCAAAAGCTCTCACCTCATAAACTGGCAAATACATGACTAGCTCCGGCTAGTCTCCAAAACTTAATAAAATAGAGCCTTTCAGGCTAAAATATAAATATATATGTATGTATTTACACTCGTTATATTCCTTATATGAATTCTTATGAAAAAAATTATAAGAAAAATAGAAATTCATACAAGGCTACGACGCTTGCGTCTAACGCTCACGTCGCGCCCTAATGGAATTTTACCTCATTATGCGGAAAAAACGGTGTGTATATATATGTGCATATTCCCTATATAAATTCTTATATTTCTATAGGGCTACGACGCTTGCGTCTAGCCTCATGTCGCGCCATAATGAAATTTTACCTTATTATGACGGAAAAGCACGTATGATTAGCTAACATTTATATACATATTATCCTCATAAATATCCATATATATATATATATATATATATCTATATATATATATATATAGATAATGAAAATTGTCACTCATAAAATAATAAAAATTTTCGGTAACTCTCCAAAATAATGAAAATTGCCACTCATAAAAGAAGCAATAAATTAATGACTCCAAATAACGAAGTTAACAAAAAAAATATGAATAATCACTTCCAAAATACTTTGCAGAAATCAATTGTAAAAGGATTCCACAAATTAAGAATCAATAAATTAAACTCAAATATTATATAAATACTCATTGCATGCATTTAATTAAAAAAACGTCTACTCACAACTTTAGGCATAAGCCCGATGAAAACCAAATCACCACTCAAGAGAGGTCTCCTCGAATCCTGGCACAACAACCATTCTTAGGACCAAACTTCAATTTCAACATAAAGAATACTTAAATATAAATACCAAAACTCATTCGCCTAACCCACTACCCTTACTAGGGTTAAGTTTATCGAATTCATACCAAAATTCACCCACAACCTCATTTCATCAATTCTAACATTCTAGAATAAATACAAAGGAAATCCAACGGCCGGATTTTCATTCTAACAACCGCTAACATTCTTAATCTTTAAAAAATCTCAAACCTAACCAAAACTCCTCCAAAAATTCCAAACTTCACATCATTAAACTACTTTCACTAAAACAAACTCAAAAACATGAAAAACTACCTCCAATGGCTACCAAATTTTGACACAATCTTCCTCTCAACATTCCAAACAACTTTCATAACTACCATATCGATCAATTTCAAGCTTAAACATGTCAATCGAATCAAAACAGAAAAACCCCCAATTCAAGAACCCTAGAATTTCAAACCTTCGATTCTCTTTTCCTAGCTCGAGTTAAGATGTATCCTTTTAGGGGTTTGCTGCTGGAAGGGAGAGCTTCAAGTCGAAACTGGTAGCTCCAATTTTGGTGGCCGAAAAAAGGAGTTCCGGTGAGAACACCTCAGTTGTACAACCATGACTTCACGACGATCGTGCTACCTCACGGCAACGAGACATAAGCTGCCACCTACCTAGACTTGTAAAGGATGCTCGAAGCTTCAAATCGATACCAAGCACACCACCTAACTTGGCCGGACGACGGCGAATAGCGGCGAAGAAGTTCGGCGGAGGAGAGAGACGCGGGATAGAGGAGAGAGAGAGGGAGGATAATTTTTGACTTTCTACCTTACCTCAAATGGTATGTTTCCATTTTTATACCTCCAACCAAAATAGTAACTTTCGTTTTTAGACCATAACTTCTTCATACCAACTCCGTTTTAAGCGTGCCACATGTCCACGAACTCTATTTAACGTCCTCTACGAGTTTCATGAAGAAAGTCTTCCCAAATTCCAAATAGAAGAAAAAGTCAACTTTTGAAGTTTTAAATAGTAAACAGTTACTTAAAAACGGTAAAAGGTCAAAGTAACCCAAAAGTAAATAACCGCAAATTGACTTAAGAACCGAGATGTGATAATTCTCTCATCCTTATAAAAATTTCGTCCTCGAAATTTCAAATCATGCAAAAGAGTGGTAGTGGTTACTGCCTTTCACCTCAGACTCCAATAAACGCTAAGCTAAATATCTCATTATCAATGCTCTTCAAACTTTCTTCTTTCACAAATTACACATTTTCACTTGTGGAAACAATTAATCGAATTCTTTTCCACTTACATTGGCACATCATAACTTATCTACCAACCCGAGGCGTGTGCATCTTCTTTAACAAATCTCAAACTCTAAAGTCAACTGACAAGCCTTAACTAAAAATATTTCCCGAGTCATCAAGAATCTTTTTTCCTTAAAGCTATACCACCAGCCAATCATATTAATATTTCTAACAATTCGCTCCGCGAATTTATCATTACTAACCAATAATAACTTTCGGAATCTCATCCCTCAATAATAAATTCAACAGTTGTCATCAACAACGACTTACAAGCACAAGAAAAATATCACTCTCAAAATCGATCAACATATCTGAAACTGGCCCTCCAAAAATGAGGAAAATACGATGACTTGGTGTATGATGGTACCTTAGAAGTTACGAGTATCTCCTTATACTAACCAAGTTCGTTCAGACTTACATGCAGACTAGTCTTTAGGTTACAGTACCTATTCCAAAAGTAAGAAGAGATGAGTTGCTCATCACTATTTATTGTGACAATTCATGTTGTTTTTACTGCAACACGAGTCTGCAATTATCACTTTCGCCTAAAAATATCAGTTTGTCGAACGGAGGAAAATCAAAATAGTTAGTCTCACACGAGTCGATGAAGTCCGAGGATCACCAATGGAAATTCACTATTTGATGACTTCACTACTAGGACAAGCACTTTAGCCGACGAAAAATTTTTGTCGGCCTGTTATCTTAATTCGTCGGCTAAGATCTTAGCCGACGAACCTTCGTCGGCTATAGTGTCGTCGGGAAAGGGTCGTCGGTTATGACTTTAGCCGACGAAATTTTTTTTTTCGTCGGCTATAGTCCCACAGTTAGCCGACGAAAAACATGTCGTCGGTTTTTTCCCAGACTTTAGCTGACGAAATATTCGTCGGCTAAAGTGCGTAATAAATAATTAAAAAATAACTATACCCAATGAAATTTAGTATATTTCATAGGCTAAACCTTGTAAAAAAATTTAAAAAATAATTATAGCCGATGAAATATAAAATATTTCGTCGGCTAAACCTAATAAAAAAATTAAAAAATAACTATAGCTGACGAAACATGTCATAATTCGTCGGCTAAACCTTATAAAAAAATTAAAAAATATCTATAGCCGACGAATTATGAACCTTATAAAAAAATTAAAAAATACTATAGCCGACGAATATAGTGTTTAAATATCGTCGGCTAAAGTTGCTGGGTTTTGAAAAAAAAACTGCAGAAACTTTCGGCCACCTCCAATCACGACCAAAATTTGACAGAATCTTCCTCTCAACATTTCGAACAACTTTCTAGAAGAAATCGAAGCTCAATTCTAAGCCTAAACAGGTCAATCGACTGAAAATATAAAAATCCCCAATTTTAAACCCTAAAAACTTCAAATCTTCGATTCTCTTCACACACACCGAATCGAGTTACCAAATTCTAGGAGAATGTAGTACTAATCAAACTCAACTTATACATATATATGGAACTCACCAAATGGTGATCTAAGGAAGGAGAAATTCTATCGACAGCGAATCCGAACCGGCGGAGTTTTGGAGCTCGATAGCGGCGCCACTCGATGCACCACCTATCCAGCAATGAAGTAGAGACGACGGCGAAGCTTTTGGGACAAGTGTGACGATCTCCGGTGGCTTGACGGCGGAGCTAGGCCGAGAAGAAAATCTGGCTGATAATAGACTTCTTACCATCCATCTTCGCCTATATAAAGAAATTTAGCCGAAGAAATTCTTTATTTTCGTCGGCTAAACTCTTTTGAAAATTTTGGTTGACCGCCAAAAAATTTTGGTTGAAAATTTTTCGACTTTAGCCGACGACTTTTCATATATTTTCGTCGGCTAAAGTCCTTTGAAAATTTCGTCGGCTAAAGATACCAATTTCGTCGGCTATACACCAATTCGTCGGCTAAACATTCTAAACTCGTCGGCAAAACTTTATAAATTCGTCGGATAAACCTTTGAAATTTGTCGGCTAAACCTTTGAAATTCGTCGGCTAAAAGTATTTTTATACATTTGGCATGTTGTGATTGTGATGATCAAACTTGAGAAACAGAAATCCAACCGTCAGATCTGACCATCATGATAAAATACATGTATGGGAAAAAATTCAACTTGATCTGAAAAGAATAAGGGCTCGATCCGGACGGTCAATCTCGTAAGTCAAACCCCTAAACGCACGGAAAAGGTCGTTCGACCGTCTAAATTACGTATTTTGGCCGGACCTCCAACTGAAAATAGTTTTAAACCGATGACACGCAACAAGTTGTATAAAAATTTTACGCAAAATAATCACTGAATATAGGGCTACTCATAGGGGGGAAAAATGAAAAATTGCATTGACTGCAACTATCGGCACCGAATATTTACCGGAATAGTGTGATTATTCAGCCGTGGATGTATTTTAACATTCTCGTCATATCTTATTTCATAACTTTTTGGCGTTTGAAGGTTTTACGTATAGTTTGTTTTTGAAACGGAACATTTACATAACACTTGGTAAACAAGTTATACAACATTAGTATGCATGTTGTGATTGTGATGATCAAACTTGAGAAACAGAAATCCGACCGTCAGATCTGACCATCATGATAAAATACATGTGTGGGAAAAAATTCAACTTGATCCGAAAAGAATAAGGGCTCGATCCGGACGGTCAATCTCGTAAGTCAAACCCCTAAACGCACGGAAAAGGTCGTTCGACCGTCTAAATTACGTATTTTGGCCGGACCTCCAACTGAAAATAGTTTTAAACCGATGACACACAACAAGTCGTATAAAAATTTTACGCAAAATAACCACCGAATATATGGCTATAGTAGGTAATAGAAAAATTTTAGGGTTTAGCCGACAAATACCCTAACATATTCGTCGGCTATAGTATGTAATTAAAAAATTAAAAAATAACTATAGCCGACGAAATATTAGGTTATTCGCCGGCAAAAACCATCTTAGCCGACGAATTATAGTGTATTTCGTCGGCTAAAGGAAAAAAATACATTAAAAAAAACAGACGATATTAGTAAACCATACTAACTTCCTGTCATCTTTAGCCGACGAAATTATATTTTCGTCGGCTATAGTAATCTTTAGCCGATGAAATTAAAATTTTGTCGGTTAAAGAAAGTTTAAAGTCATCGGCTAAAGTCACAGACTTTAGCCGACGAAAATATAATTTAGCCGACGAAGGAAAATTTTGTCGGCTAAAGTCTACTTTAGCCGACGAAAAATTGATTCGTCGGCCTGGTTTTTTTTTTTTCGTCGGCTAAAGTCTTTCTTCTTGTAGTGCTTGCTTCTCACGTATTATCATGCATAATACCGACTACGTATCAACTTAAGTCGATGAACAAGGATTTTCAAGTAACGGCCCCACCATTACGCATAACGTTAAGAAAAATCGTTGCTGGGTTGTACTTCTTCTGCATAATTATGCGTTGCTAAAGATGACAAAAATCACGAAAACCTATTTGCATTTCTTGAGTTCCTAAGTACAGCTTTGCCCATGAATTTCTCGTTATCGTTAACGAATGTCGAAGTCCCATAAATAAATCATGCAAATAATAGCTGCCAAATTACAAAAAATCTCGCATTAACTCTAACGTCAAATCACCTTAGTTACTCACTTGATAACCGCACAAACAAACAAAATACAAACTCTGAGTTGACCGATTCAAGTGTCAGCACATCTGATGTTGGCAATCTATCATTCAACACTAGGTAGTCCTCTCTTGCTGCCCCCATATGATGCAAAGTGATTTTCTTTCTTCCATTTGATTGCTAGATCAGACTAGCTTGATCACGCAGGTGTATAATGTCCAAGGAAAATGAGAGCACAATATTGGAGTCCAACGCTCAAGTCACCAAAACTGTTAGATGCCAAAGATAAATACTCCTCGTAGAATGCCGAATTGTACGAATGCTTACATAAATCTAGAATGTCTTTCTCGATAAGATATGATGATCAGCAATCCTGAGTTGAACATCACCCTGCAAGACCCGACTCTACAACTCATGTTGAAAATTTACTTATATCAAGAACAAGTCGGTCTTAGAACACCCTAAGACATCGACGATACACATTGATTGCCACGCTGCTCCAGTAGTTACCTCAAAGAATTTGGGGTCAAAAAATGCGCTCTAAAAACGGATCACACACTCTACACATAAGTGAGACACCCTGAATCTCCTCGATTCATATGCTAACCCTCGAGCAATGCGCAATTGACAGTCGCATGCTCCTTCTCAAGACTGTGTGTCAACCACATCATCGTCTTCCCAATGCTCAATTGGAAGCATGTGATTGCTCGAATATGATAGAGAGTCAACAACCACTTCAAGTCTCAATCTGACAATTTCACCATTGTAATAGTCTCCACTCAGACGCTAAATTCGTGGGAGAGACTACCTCAAGATTCACATCTCACTCATTTTCTTAGGAATTATCTGTATCAGTTAACAACAATAGCTAAAACGAAGAACAATTATTTCAAGATCAACAACTCCAACTACACCGCTCTATCCTTGTGTATTGCCATACACACTAATTCTTCAAATTTATCCCAATACTCCGCTCCAACAATCACTCAACCCGATACCACAATTTCCCAACTAATCACCGCTTCGAACTTACAACTTCAACCTTGCTTACTACAATGACTAAAGCTATCAAAGATTGGGATTACCTTTAGACGATAGAAGTTTGTCAACAATCTTCTACCACATTCAAAAGACTTAAAAGCTGGAACAAGTCGCTTCCAAACACTATTTTGTCCAACACTAGCTTGTTCAACTAACCCAAAACAATGTCGCTTAATATAAATATGGACACCCATCCATGCTTTTCCAATTAATATCTACAACTTCGGTCTCCATATTCTGAATTGTTCTACAACTCTTTTTACCTATTGACAAAACTGACACCTACACACAAAAGCTACATTTTCCCTCTTCTCCACTTTATTTCCCCAAGCTCAGTCATCTGTCCACAAACATATTGCTTAAAACAAAATAAATTCAACATCTTCACGCAACAGTCTCAGATAACAATTAGAATACCCGATGACATCATGAATTAAATTCTATATATGTTGTAGTAAAGTCAAAACAACCACAACCATCTCGATCGCATCCGCTTCACCATTATATACTAGCACCATTATACTTACAATCCTTCCAAAACACTTGTAAGTATAAATAGGAGAGCAAATCCCAAATTTACAGATACCAAACGTAAATCGACCAACAACAATTTCAGAAACTACTCTTCAATACATAAAAATTTGGGAGAAATGCATAATAGCCCCACATAACACATCAATTAATCTCCGCAATTTATTAACTCAAGCAATACCTCTCTACTATTTATCTCAAAGCAAGACAACACTTACTTAACTCCCTTATAATCTCTTATTTCAACACCAATCTTATCTAGAAATTCTTCAATCCTTCATTCACATGCATGTCCTTTCTATCACTAGTACCCACAAAAAGGCTCAACTCGCTACTTAAATATAAGTCAACAACTCATTGAATAATTAGGAATAGAACACTGCAAATACATGTCACTTCCCAACTCATAACTGAACTCAAAATCTTGCATGGACAATAAAGCACAAATGAAATGTGTAAATCACTTACCTTTTTATTACTCGGAAAATAACCAAGATACCCTTAGAGGTCGGCGTACAGAGGCATAGTCTTGAAGATATATAGACATTTATGGCACAATACTGTCCATAAATAAGATAAGAACAACCACCTCACAAACTTAATCATCACATAACATCTAAAGCATATAATGACATATGTAGGATGTGTGAGTTATTAATAAAAAGTTTTTTTTTTAAAAAAAAAAATGCTAATGGATCCGCCGCGGTTTGACCATCACTCTATAGACACCAAGTATGACCAAGTATATGAGGTAGTAACTAAAGGTGGAAGGAATCGAATAACCTAATGCTCTGATACCAACTGTCAGGACCCATCTCGAATTTCACCCTGAAATCCGAAGTAAGTCCTGCGGGGACCACCTCCAAAAAAGATATTACCAAAAATTTGGCATAACCTCCCTTGAAAATGGATAACCATTCCTAATAATATCTGCATACACTTCTAAAATTTCCAAAACCAACCTTAAACACCCGGAGCCTTCGTGCTCCCTAAATCACAACATCTCGTAATTTATTTACTAACTTTAATAAGAAAATATCACAACCAACAATCACATGTTCAGAGCACTCTATTAAAGAAGAAAGGAACTAGAAATATATTTATGAGCGGAAGCTATACTATTGACTATGTCTCGTCTCCATGTACGCCCGACCACAACCATGCTAACCTGCAAACTGGGCATTTAAAACCGAAAAGCCCAAGAAAAAACATTTGAAACACGTTAGAGTGAGTGAACAAAAGTAAGTTTAAAAGAAACGAGCAATAAAAAAATCTTTATGTTTTCCCATTTTAATTTCCATAGAAATTGTGCTGCATGCGACAGCTCAAAAGCTCTCAACTCATAAACTGGCAAATACATGACTAGCTCCGGCTAGTCTCCAAAACTTTATAAAATAGAGTCTCTCAGGCTAAAATATAAATATATATGTATATATTTACACTCGTCATATTCCTTATGTGAATTCTTATGAAAAAAAATTATAAGAAAAATAGAAATTCATACAAGGCTACGACGTTTGCGTCTAACGCTTACGTCGCGCCATAATGGAATTTTACCTCATTATGCGGAAAAAACGGTGTGTATATATACGTGCATATTCCCTATATAAATTCTTATATTTATATAGAGCTACGACGCTTGTGTCTAACGCTCAAGTCACGCCATAATAAAATTTTACCTCATTATGACGGAAAAACACGTATGGCTAGCTAGCATTTATATACATATTATCCTCATAAATATCCACATATATATATATATATATATCCACCGATAATCTCATTTTCGGTAACTCTCCAAAATAATGAAAATTGTCACTCATAAAAGAAGCAATAAATTAATGACTCCAAATAGCGAAGTTAACAAAAAAAATATGAATAATCACTTCCAAAATACTTCGCAGAAATCAATCGTAAAAGGAAATTATTCCACAAATTAAGAATCAGTAAATTAAACTCAATAATTAAATAAATACCCATTGCATGCATTTAATTAAAATAAACGTCCACTCACAACTTTAGGCATAAGCCCGACAAAAACCAAATCGCCACTCAAGGGAGGTCTCCTCGAATCCTGGCACAACAAACATGCATAAGACCAACTTCAATTTCAGCATAAAAAATAGTTAAATATATATACCAAAATTCATCCGCCTAACCCACTACCCTTACTAGGGTTAAGTTTATCGAATTCATGTCAAAATCCACCCACAGCCTCATTTCATCAATTCTAACATTCTAGAATAAATATCAAGGAAATCCAACGGCCGGATTTTCATTCTAACAACCGCCAACATTATCAATATCTTTGAAAAATCTTAAACCTAACCAAAACTCTTCCAAAAATTTCAAACTTCACATCATTAAACTCCTCTCATTAAAATAAACTCAAAAACATGAAAAACTACCCCTAAGCGGCGGCAGGGGGCAACCGAACTCCGGCGACCTCCATTGGCTACCAAATTTTGACACAATCTTCCTCTCAACAAAGATCTTAAGAAAATGAATGTTAATGGATGGTGGTTTATCATTTGCAAGTGCGAGGACTTTGATCAAACACCTGACATATATACTACATGTGAGATTAGTGTACACGAAAAACACTGGTTCAATAAAATAGGACTTTCATCGAACACAAACCATTCAAGCTATGCAAGTTCAGTAGTTGATGCTAATAGTACTAATGAAACATAAGTACATTACAGAGCATCCAGTGATCGTAATAGGAGAAATGAAAAACACACTGAAGTGCACAGAACTTCGGAGGTTTCACGCAAGCAATGACAGGTTCAGAGAACAAACAGTACAATAGTCAGTTTGGTAAAAATTGTAAAAAAAAAAAAACACTAAGATATGGAGAGAACATATTTTGAGAATCATATTACACCAAGGAAAAGAAAACAGGGGGCCAGAATGCAATTCAGCTACCAAAATATCAAATGACAAACACAAACAATTACAAGTACGAGGACTTGGGTCGAACACCTAGCAATGTGAGCTTAAATATAAGGTTATAAGAGAATCAGCTAGGATGCATCTTTATATTTTGTAGAACGATCATTGAAGCAAAATAATACAAAATAAAGATGCCCCAAATGTTGGACCTTGAAACACAAATACATGCATAATGACAATTTATAAAACACATGGATTAATACAAAAACATTTCTTCGAACTATACGGTCATTTTCAATTTCTTATCGAACTACCAAAATTTTACATTTTTATACCTCAATATTCGTCTTTTTTCCATTTCTGTTATATACATACATGATTACATGGCACCAGAAAAGCCTCAATATTGAAAAAAAAATTGTGAGGATTGTGCATATATGGCTCCAGTTAAATCGAGTCGTGTACTAATCTTTTCACTTTCAGTATGGTTTACCAGAAGGCTTGTTACTTTTACATGGTTAATTAGAGTAAAATCTCCCTGCTTCTGTGAGAGAGAAAGGACGGATGAGTTTGACTCAGCTATAGATAGTTTGCTTTTGAAGTAAAAGAAAAGGCTTTGTCCCTGTCAACGGATGGCAATACACAAATCTAATGTCTACAAGGCTGGGCAATACATCTGCAGCTAGCATTTAACAATTGTACTGATACAAGGACAAAATACTGCTGATAATATCATCCGCAATGTAAGTAACGACTTAGTAGTGCTGACTTTGTAGTGCTGGAGTAATAACATAGATGCATAGGCATGCTACTCTCCTTTCTAAAACTAACTCAAAAGACTTCTCGATCCATCTTTTCCTACATGATGCAAAACTGGAACCACTGCAGACCCTGTTGATCAATCAAACAAAATTCCAAAACCATTGTCATGTACTAGAATTTTCAACTGCCAACGCATATCACAGAAACTGATATGTATTCAAAGTTTTCAGGAAGAAGAGCACGTGAAAAGCAGACGACTACATGCAACAAGAAGAGAGAAAAACACTTGAATATGACAGATAGGACCTAGACTTAAATGTAGTAAATATATCTCGAAGAAACAGCCATATTAGAATCTCATCTGATTTTGTAAATCAGATGTATTAACCTTTGTCTATGTTTCGGACAAAGAATTCCAATTCCATCAGTTTTCTCATATGGATAAAACTCAAAAGATGACACACATTGCAGCCAAAAGATGCACTTCCTACATGATGGAGGACAACCTCAATATCACTTGTCAAATTAAATTCATAACTGGAGAGAAATGTACCTCAAATTAAATTCCAAAGACCAAAGGATATGGCTCCCCAAAGACAGAAGAAACCAATAGTTCTCCTACAAAATAAAGCTCTACAAAGAAACCAATACTATTCTAGGCAAACCATTACTCACCACCCAAAACCGGTTCATGAGGACATCTCTTCAATTAAAGGGTTTTCGGGTTTTCGCTTACACCTAAATTCAAGCTTCTACTGTATCTAGTGGTAAATTTCTCAAACAAAAGTTAGAGCCTAAAACAAAAACAAAAGTTTTAGCCAAACAACATTCTCATTACACAGACCAAAAGAAACCAAGCAGCATTTCAAGCATCAATGTCAAACCAAATATGCAGAATCAAACACACAACACGCAGATCAAATAAATTTCATCTTAGTGAATGTGGGTGTCCTTTTGGATACAAGGGCTTGGGTTGGGTATAAATTTCAGTGGTGTAATCTTGTACTTGTGTAATTCTCTCATTAGTGAATGTGGTACTCTTCGAGGACGTATGTAAGGATATTGGCCGAACCTCGTTAAATCTTGTGTTCTTATTGGCTTGTTTATTTCTTTTTTCCATCTAATTTCTAGCACACTTGTGTGGCGGGGGATCAATTTCCCAACACAGATGATCTTCGTATGCTTCCCACACGATTCACTCCTCCAATGCAACAAGCATCTCGATTTCAATGTCTAAGCTCACCAACTCAATGATCACGACAGACGACAAAATGTTACTTGAGGTTGGAGGAGTACGAAACTGCATCTATCCAATTAACACCTAAGAAGGTTGGTGTTTATAAATTGGTCGACGGGAGGTCCCTGGTTTACGCCAACAACATTACCACTGAGTGAGGATTATGCATATAGCTTTAGACCTTTAGTAATAATGATAGGTGAACCTTCAGTCTTGTTTACCATGACTCCAGGAGGTTGGAAAGATTGCTAACTGGAATGATTTTGGTTGATTACTTTGCAAGAAAAAGAAAAGGCGCTCTCTGTTATCAGATAGAACTAAGCAACTCTAGCAACATACATTGTATCAACAAAAATTACCAGAAATGGATCAACAGAGATGACCAAAGAAAGAAAAGCTAAAGTTAGACTAATGTGTCAATCAGAAGTTCAATACTATTCGTTGAATCTAAATAAACCAAGAAGAAACCAATCTCTCGTTTCTTTCCCATCTTTTCCTCAAGATACTAGCAAAAAATTGCATACCCCGCAGACCCTGAAACACAGTCCAGTAGATTTGTCATGCAGCTGAAAATAGTACCCAAAATTGTAAGAAAATAAATAGTGCCCAAACTTTTCAATTGCCAATGCATATCATAGAATTCGTTCTAATAACGGAAGGAAAAAGAAAAAGCAAAACAAAACAAAACAAATGACTACTCATGCAACAACAACAAAAATAAACACTCAATTATGACAGATATAGATTAAGACTTGAACAGTAATTATAGCAAATATCTCTAGTAGAACACCCAAATTAAGAACCCCATCGAATTGTGTAGATCAGATGTATTCTCTATTAACCTTTGTCTACGGACTACGGGCTTGTTATAGAAGTCCAATATCAATTATAACTAACATGGATAAAAAACCAAAATACCACACATCTTTCACAATTATTATCACAGCTCAAAGATGCACTTTCTAGTTTCTACATGCTGGAGGACATCCTCCTCATTATCATCCCTTCTTGAATGGATTTCATTGCTTGGCCAGATTAAAAATTACAAGACATACCTCAAGTTGAACTGAGATCTCCATGGTAAATGGCTCCAACAAGACATAGGAAACACAGTAATGTCATTATTATCCTGCAAGTGATTGAAGCTCTCAAAGAGTTAGAAAATCATAACAATACATCACATAAGAGAATCCCTCATTATACTTCAGCTTATTTCTTTAAGAGTCTTGTTATACTTCAGCTAGAGAAAATAAAAAAGCAGAAAACGAACGAAAATAAAAGAAGGGTGTAGATAAACTAGAAGAACAGCAATCAACAGCAATACAGCAGATCTGGAGGAAGAGTAATATGTGTCTTTGGTTAAAACCTAATAAATGAAACAGAAGTAACTTGCAGAATCAAATTACATGCACCAATTTGGTCTGACACTGATAACACTTCCAGACCCTAATTCATGGTATCTTCACCACAGACTGAGACATCAGTCTCACCTATTCAGTTTACAGGATCCGACCTAAACGTTCTAGCAAAATCATTACTCGCCACACTAGCCAATTGATAATGTATATCCAAAATTACTCGCCACACTGGTCAAATCACTACACAATCTGTCTCGACACAAATCTCCATCCTATCCTGGCCTCACTTACCAAGGTCCGCATTTGCTCCAACTCCCCATTTCATCGGCTCTGTCAGACTGGTTTAGGCTATGTTCAATGGCTGGGTGGAATTCCAACTTATCGGGGGTTCTATTTGCTGATAAGCATCGCATAAAAGGCGCTTTTATAATTCCCAACAGAATGTGGAATAAGAATCAGACTTAGAACATCAAATTAGTAATCTAAAATTCACAATTACCACTGAACAGAGAATATAAGTATCTTGCAGAATCAAAATTACACCGTATAGGTCTGAAATTCATAACACTTCCTCTCTCTAAAACAGAATGACCCGATCCTGATTCATGGTACTCATCACCACAGATTAAGACATCAGTCTCACCTCTTCAGTTCACAGAATCCAACATATATATACTCTAGCCAAATAATTACTCCCCACACTAGCCAATTCCTGAGACCAACTCTTTATAACGATCTTACTCTGGAACTTACTTGAATTCTCTCCTTTACTCTTTTAGCAGTAAGTTTCTCATTGCAGATTAAACTTTAGAGCCCCAATGTAACAACAACAAATAACAAGCAGACTTATTAGAACATAAAATTATTCGTCGAAAATCCGAAAAGAACCTTGGGCGGCTGAAGCGTGGTGGGAGATAATATACGGCCATGACGAGGTTGAAGGCGATGAAAGCAAAGAGTGATAGAATGATGAGCAGAAAGTAAGCAGCTAACGCCTTCTGCAGAACTGTGCCATTTAGGAACTCATCAACCTTGTCCAAATCGGAGACCAGCATGATCACACTGCACAGCGCATAGGCGACGACCCCTTTGATCCCTGCCTTGAGTGATGACGTCAGGTCGTCGTCACGGGCTCTGGGAGGCATTGTGGGTTTAGGGTTTTGGGGGGATTGTTGGGGTTCATGGACGACACTCGATGGAAATGGGGTTTTATGTGAAGGGGTGATGTGGCAATGCATTCTGGAAAGCTCTAATTGTGGGTTTAAGGGTCATGTGCGAGACGATCGTGTTTGATTACAAGGACAAAAGGTGGATAATCAGCCATGAAAATATTGGAATTTTTTAGTATATGATGGGTTTGGTATTCTCCAGTCTGCAAAACAAAATCAAAACCAAAAATCGAAGTCCAATTCTGTGTAGAATTGGATGGTGGAGGATCCATTTGGAGGCAATTTGGGTTTCTCATGGTGAGCGGTTGGACAGAGTGAGAAGTTGCAGATGAGAAAATGTACAATGAAAAACAAAGTGGAGGAGGAAGAACCAGAAATAGGCTGAAATTTAAAATTAATTCTCAAAATTATTTTGCAACAAAATTATTTTGTAATGTTTTAATCAACTATTTCATTAAATTAAATGATGTGGCACATTGTCATTTGTGTATCACACATGTATCACGTGTTCGAAGGACCAATAAACCGGCATACATTATCATTATGCGTACTCTAATGATGTTAGATCTCGTTTGGTTCATGGATTAGAAAGGTTGAGAAGGAAAAATTGTTCATTTTTTTTGTTTGGTACACCTAAGGAAAGGAAAGACTTGACTACAATATGGAAAAATATATAGAAAATTAAATCCTCCCACATACCATGGAATTCAATTTCCCTCATATTTTCCCAACATTAATTGCATATTAATTGCATCTTTTATATATTGTTTTAATGGATGTTATTATCAAACTATCTACAAATATTTAGAATCTTTTATATATTTTATTATTAAGGATATAATTGGTAAATTAGTGTTACTTACTTTCTTATCCATGCATAAACCAAACATTGGAAAAGAAAGTAAATTATCTAGTTACTTTTCCTAGTTACTTTCCCGACGTTCTCAAACACCTCCTAGGAAATTGACTTTTCCATGTGAGTAGTGCTTGAGACACCAAATATTTATACCAAAATTATATACCAAATGATGTGGCTGGTGTCATCTCATCCGCTCTATATGGAAGGAATTGCTAACATGGATTTCCTTAATATTTGTAATATTGAAGTATTCATATTCATGAATTATTTACTAACTCTTTCATTGAAAGAGTTAAAATCAAGAAAAACTTTGTTTTTCTTAATAGAAAGTTTTTCTTAATAGAAATTCAACTTCAATCTTGTAATGCATTGTCATCGTCCTAATTAAAAGAAGACAATTATCTAAACTTAACTTTGCAGACATGGTTAGTCGTCGGTGACTTTTGCCCTTTCGAATTAGATATCATTATTTCTTTTGTTTATAAAATTTCAATCGAAAATTACCAAATTAAAAATTGTCTCAATGAACAACTATGAGTATAGCACAATTTATCTTCATTCAAATAACTACTTGGCAAATAATGAGTACTGGAGTACTGCAAATTTGATTGATTGATTGATACAATCCTTCAGTATTTTTTTTTTGAATGCATCCTTCAACTTTCATATTTTAGAAGTATAAACTTTAAAAAGAGAGGGGGGTATGAGCGGGAGGAAAAAAATCATCGTTAATTTGGATGACTTTTAATTGATTCATGTATTAAACTGAGAACAAGATTTTAGCATTCTTTCATTGCTGATACCAATCAAATAAGAAGATATTTGAGAATTTAGGTTTATCATTTAATTTTAAGATATAAAAACGTATTATTTACACATCATCACCTTCACAATAGAAAAATTGATGACATGACAAGTGCCACATCATTTGATATTAATATTTGATATACTTTTTAGTGTCCCAAGTATTTTTCTTTCCATGTACATGGGAAAGACTAAGGAACCAAATTTTATTTCCATCAACCAAACGAGACCTTAGGGTAAAACCCCTAACTAATTAAGTACACACATGACACTACAATATCAAACACTCCTAAAGCGAACATGAAACCTAAATATGAATAATTCTGTAATAATTCTCCCCCCTCAAGAGAAGCTTGTCCTCACGCGCTTGAAAATGTGGGAACCATTCTGTAATGTCTATATTTTCCTCTCTTATGTTGCTGCTTCTTTTGTTGACCCAAGTCAGTGAATCAACCATTTAGTAAGATTGATTGATTGCTCACCTCAGGCCTAACCCAACGCCCCATCAAAATTGCAAACCTTCCTTCCCCAACTCGGAAATGCCAACATTGCATTTTCCCCTTCTTTTCTGGCATATTATCACTTGCAAACTTTTACATGAAGAAAGAGCAACCAAATAGTTCTAAAGAAAAATGCTGAACTATGGTTATAAAAATACTGCAATCCATGCCACCCTGTTATCAAATTTAAGCGAAAGTACTATATAAGCCGGTCAAGAGATGGAAATATGTTTGAGTTTTTTTTCATTCTGTTTTTCTAAACATCATTCCATACATTTATAAAGGCAGACAATGAAACCTTGCAACTCCTTTTTCAGTAGCTTCTAGAGTGTTAAGTTCTGGTTCTATTCTAGTGTTAACTTCACAAATTCCTACCAACAAGTTAGCAAAATTCATACTGCTAATCCAAATCCAAAGTTAAAGCCTTCCCTGATGAAGACTTTCCGTATGTGCTCCCTAGCTTTATTGATGCTGTCTGAAAATTAAAGAAGTAAATGACAACAAGCAACATGGAAAACAAAAACACACTTGAAAACAATATATATAAATACAGAGTTCAATAGTGAATATAGCAAACATATGTAGTACAATAGCCTACGTACGTATGTACCTCATGTGTTGAAATATATACCAAGGGATATAGTTCCCCAAAGACACAAGAAACAGATTCTCCTCCTACAAGTGACATAAGAGCACTTGTAATTGAATCAGCCAAAGAAAAGACTATTCAAAAATTGAATGAAAAGAAAAGTAGGGTGTGAATAAATGAGAAAGAAATCGCTTGGTTAGTTACCTAATCTATTGTAAGATGTACACAAATAACAGCAATCCAAAAGCATACAGCAGTCTGTTCAAAAAAAAAAGAATACAACAGATTTGGACAAAGGGAATTAAAGGTCAGTTTGATCAAAAATAACAAATGAAAGACAGCAGATTTGCCATTACCACTAAAGAGAATAATGCAGGGAACAGAAGTATGTTGCAGAATCAATAACGCTAATTTGGTCAGCATTAAACTTTCTATCTTAATTAAAACATAAGGAACATACCCCAATTTGTGGTATTATCTGTCATTCCTTCATCACTTAATCATAAACCCTTCCCTGTCCTAGCCAAACCATTATTCAGGTTCCTACCTTGTCCCTGAGGCCAACTCTTCACATATGTCATATTCTTGGATTTCTACACCAAAGGAGACCCTTAGCTGTTTCCACACAAATCTAACTTGTTTACTGGTCCACAACGCCCTCTAAACCCTCTCTAATTCCAATGACATTAATTTCAGGTGGTTGTAACCAACAGCAATCTAGTCCTGCAGCCAAGCAGCAGTAAACTTCAGATCATTTCGAGTCTAAAACGGAAAACCCCTCTTCTGCTATATCAGAGCTTGACTCAAGAATCTTTTCAGTCAATCCTTGTTTGCTTGCTATCCACGATACCAAACGTTTACTCAAACGTCCTACGCCTCATTTCTTTTAATCAAACAATATATACATTCCCATGAAGATCTTTCTCCTCAGAAAATGGATATGTCTCAATTCTATCATGCTAGCATTGTGCTTCCCACAAAATCCTCTGCTCCCCCTTAATACATCATACCCCATTGTGCTAACATATGCGAAATGGACACTCGTATTGAAAGAACACCATCATGCATAGTTCATACCCCGTAGCAATGCCACTTTCGGGCCAGAGTAATCGAAACTAACACCAAACACTAGAAAAATCCAATTTTTTTGCTTAAAATGTAAAACCCAATGCTGACACATTAGTGACTCTTCAGTACCAACATTTTCTTATTAATGCATTCTCATACAGCTCAGATTCAACATGTTTGACACAGCTAAATCCACAATTCTTAAAAGCCAATTCAACCAAAAAAAAAACAGTAAATTTACATATATAAGCAAATGAAATAAGAAACAGGACCAACCAACCTGATGTTGCCGACCATGAGTAGCATGTAATAGGCAAAGACAATGCTTTTCCGGAGAATCTCACACACAAGTACCAGATTGGTGACGCCCCAAATCCTGGCGAGTTCTCTCTGCAGCAATGTTCCGCCCAGAAGTTGGGGAATGTGAGGAGCCAAGGAGAAAGTGAACATGAGGAGAAGAGCACACACTAGAATCTCCACCGCCACCCGGCACACCTCCTCTAACTGCAGCATACTTCTTCAACCGGAGGCTGCGGCGGGTCTGCGTCTCTTGAAGGGTTTTGGAGAGTGGGAATTGATTTGGGTTTGGGGAGTCAAGTACCCGGAAATGAAGAAAAAGGGTGACTAGGCACTGCATTCTGGAAACTTCTAATTCTTAATCAGGGATGGATAATCAGCAGGTTTATGTTACATCCCTGAATTTATATGGGGGGGTTTAATCCTTGATATATTGTCCAATCTGCCATAAGCGAAATATTGAAATCAAAATTCTCCTTGTGAAGTTGCAGATGATGGAAAATAAAAGAGGAAAGAAAGAAAAGAAAATAGAAATTATCTCTCATCGATTGAGATTTTATTAATTTGGGTGAGGCTCAAGCCCAATATAACATGAGAAATACTATATACACACACTCACTTAGTTAAATGTGCGTGAGGCACACTCAGACATGGACATGTGGCAGATTCTTATTAATTTACACTACTATATTAGACAACTGTAATAAAAGTTGTTTTGATTAAATTTTGTTTCCACTTATACCTCGAAGCCTAATCAGTTCATGTGTTTGATTAATAGAACTCGGCAACTCGACTCGGCCCTGAGTCAATATTCACAACAAATTAGGAAGGTTTTGAAAAGAAAAGGAAAAAAAAACTCAAATCGGTGTTGTTGTACTCAGGTAAACAACATATTCGACAAAACAATCTAAAAACTTCAATTAGGTGAAAAGATGTATATTTGGGTTTCTGTTCGTCTCCTTATTTCCTTTATGTTAAATTGGGTGTTAGACATGGTTGATCATCAATCCTTCATCATCAATCTTTCACCTTTCCTAACTAAAATCTTATTTCATCTGAACCCCAAAACTTTATGTTTCTTACTTTTATTTTTCTGTATAGGGGTCTTATGCTCAAACTGTATCTTTTAATCCAATTAGGCCACTAAGAAAACATGGAGTTCAGCCCCATTCTGGGTCATACTCCACTTTTTTATATGTTGAATCACTATGATCTCTTGTTGGTTTCCAGAATTTACAGTACTAGGGATTTGACGTTTAGGTTGCATAAGAGGAGAGGAAGAAGAAATGGAAAACAAGAGTGAGAAAGAAGCATAAGGACAAAAAAGATAACGAAACAAATTCATTGATGAATGATTTTTTATCTATTGTCAAATAACACATGGCAGTGCAGTGTTAGATTCACATTCACCCTAAGTATGTATCTAGCATTCCTTATACAACACATGTGGTAATCTTCTTTAATTTCAAACAATTTGAATAAATAATTAGCCATGTAATTCAGCGTTTATTATTTTTAAGTGAGAAATCATCAAGTGTGCATTGTAACTGTAATGCAATAGCACTCATAACTTTTGTAGAATGTAACTTGTTCTTGCTCCAATTGCGTATTATATCGACATTTAGATTTAAACAACTCGCTTCTTAGAGCATGTTCAGCGGTTTCAATTTGACCGGTCTCCACCTATGATTGATGAGGCGGTGATCATGATTTTCAAAAAAAAACTTGTTTCCACCAATGATATGATGACCGGCTTCAATTTGACATCTATTGACCCAATCAAAAAAAAGGCGAAAATTATAACCAAAATCATGACCCAGAGAAGCTGGTTGCTAGCTAGACACAACAAAAAACGTGGGACTGTTCTCACATTTTGAACGCATTTGGACAACGCATGAAGCCCACATTTCTGGCTTTTAATGCATGAAAACGCATAGCGCGTCTAAGCCACTGATTTTGGTAAATGTTGGTGAGTCATAATTCTTCCACCAAAAAATAAAATAAATTCTATGTCTTTTAATCACCTAAATTTACTAATTAATATATTGGTAATAAGTCATCAATAATGTCCATCATTATCATCTACACACATCAAATATATTTCAATTTTATGATAAATAAATTAATAAAAAATTAATGAACAATAACTGACCGGTTAAAAAACTAAACCAGTGGAAGCACAGGTCAAGTGGCAGTAAACAATGTCTTGATCCAGTGACTTTGACATTTTGACTCAATGGGTGAACTTGCTCTTATTAAAGTGAATTCATATTGAAAGTGAAAAACAATGAACAAGATGGTACGAAACTCTAACTAGCCCCCACATAGTCTACTTGTTCACTGCATTCTTCCGGTTGGGAAAATCATTCTATTTAGCAACTACCACGTTAGTGTTGATACCAAAAAAAATGATTAATAATAATAATAATAATAATATTTTTCTTGTGCTACATGCACAATGATTTTGAGTTCAATTATGACTCCTACAAACGGGTGTCCGGATAGAAACACAGTCCAATAACAACTCAATGATCCGAACCAAGCACTCTATATAAAGAGACAAAAGCCTCCAAAAAAAAGGGGGGGACAAAGCGAGGAGACAAGAAGAGAGGGGCGGAGAGACAAAAAAAAAGGAGGGAGAAAAGGGAGGCAGAAGAGAAGAAGCAAAGCAGAAAGTAGAGGAAGACCGGCGGGCCAACAACTAGAAGGTGGAGCTCCCATTCTAACTCTATTTTCTTTTGTTTTGCAGCGACTTTATCTTTCTATCTCATCCCTTGCTTCCGGCGGATCTCCAATACCATTCAAGCCTCAAAAGCCTTAAGGCGCGAAGCAGAGCCCCTGAGCGGGGACGAGACGACCTCGTATATGGCGAGATGACCTCGTCCCCTCCTCTTATTACAACAAACATATGGCCGCTCGGCCCTTCCTCTTGTTACATATGGCCTTGAGCTTCGCATAACAAGCCGTACAAGAGGAGAAAACAAGCATTCCAGGCGACGCGAATTGGAAGAACAGGAACTTACTTTTGGCAACTTGGAGAATCCCTGAGCACGCTCTCGATCAAAGCAATGGAGACAACATATCTCCATTTATAAAGGAGCAACATCCTCAAGTCCGACTCTTAATCATATTCGATTATCATCTGCAAAAAGGTTTCTCAAGATGATAATCATCGAGGTGGTGTCAAGCCGATTCGAACTGGGAAAGACGTCTTTGAGGAGTTATGTGGTTCATATGATTGCGGCTACAAAGTTCTTCTGGCTGAGACAACAAGTTCCTGTTAAACATTATCATGCGAGCTGCACATCAGTCTGCATGTAGAAACGACCCCGCATGGGTAGCCTTACGGGATGACCTCGCGAGATGGATGAAGCCCCAAAGCAAAGGCGAGGTGACTTCCCATCAAAGCAGAAGCCCTAAGGGGTGGCGAGATCACATTCGCGTCAAAGCAAAAGCCCTAAGGGGTGGCGAGGTCACATTCGCGTCAAAGCAGAAGCTCTAAGGGGTGGCGAGATCACATTCGCGTCAAAGTACAAGCCCTAAGGGGTGGCGAGATCACATTCGTGTCAAAGCAGAAGCCTTAAGGGGTGGCGAGATCACATTCGCATCAAAGCAGAAGCCCTAAGGGGTGGTGAGGTGACTTCACGTCAAAGCAGAAGCCCTAAGGGGTGGTGAGCAGATATTCGCATCAAAACATAAACCCTAAGGGATGGGGAGGTGACCTCGCGTCAAAGCAGAAACCCTAGGCTAGGCGAGGTGAGATGGCTTCACAAAATTAGAAGTCCAGGCGAGACAAGATGACGTCACAGGCGAGATCCCTCCATGCAGAAGATTTCGTGAAGATGCAAGTCGCGGAGTCCGCTTACACGCAAGCACGCGGAGTCCGCTTACAAGCATACTCGTGGAGTCCACTTACATGCAAGGACGCGGAGTCCTCTTACACACAAGCACGCGGAGTCCGCTTACAAGCATATACGCGAGGACCGCATGTAGGCGGAGTCCGCTTACACGCGAAGACTGGATTTGCAGATCACCTACGCCACTATCAAGAACTGTGGCTAAGACAATTCAAGCCTCTTGGTCATACTGATGCATCACCCATTTCAGATGCACAACTCAAATCAGCTGACACTCTACCAAACCGAGTGTCTACAAGAAATACAGTTGACAGATTCAAAAATACATATGTCAAACCCAAAGCTGGCACTAAGCCGTAAAGCCTACAAACCCCTCATGAACTACGATCGGTTTGATCCCTCAAGGGGTACGTAGGCAATCTAGCAAACCACTAGATGCAACAACAATTTCAAACAGAATCCCTGACACTACCAGTCAAATTCATCCAGTCCAAATGACTCTAGTCAAATTCCTAAAGCACCAAAAAAATCAAATCCATAACCAAACCTCTTGAACTACGAGTGACTTGATCCCCTGCAGGGTACGTAGGCAACTCATTCCCGAATGCGGGTGCAGTCGCAAAAACAAACAAACCTACAATGGTCTCTTAATAAACGGAATCAAAGGGTGTTCCCTTGTAACAAGGGATTGTAATTAAAAGACACATTATGTCTTGAATGGGTCGAACCAGACATAATTAAAACTCTGTTCTGATAATGAATATGAGTGAAATTGTGTTAGGTGATATTTACGCTTCATGCATATTTTTACTCAACATAGTTTTTGGAGACTCCGTTGGGGACCCATTTTCCTTTTCATCTTCGTTTACTAAGAAACTTGTCAAATTTGTTACTTGTTTGTCTCAGGGGAAATAAGATGGCACCACAAGGAATAATCCATGACCGTAAACTTGAAAGCACTCAATCAAAGGGTGGACATGCAAGACAAGCTGGTCGTTGTGTCTCATTCGTCATTGATCAAGCTTCCATTTCAAGCAACAGTTTGGGGTCTGACCATGATGATAAAGTAAACAATACCTCTGGAATGATTAACAAGTCCCAATGGAAGAGATCACCTTCAAAGAATGCTCTCAAAAATGCAAGGAAGAGAGCGGCAAGAGTTCAAAGGAGAAACGCCACCAAGGCTCAATCAGGAGAAGCTACTCAAAAAGTCAAAACCATTGTAGCCACTCAAAACACATCAACAACTTCAATGGTCATCAAGACTTCAGCTGTCAAGACTAATCAAGCCGTTGTCATCACTCAAATTATGATTGGCTCAATGCCCATCAACTTGATCACTACGGCATCACCACACGTGGTCACTCAAATCAGAATAAATGCCACAGAAAATGGTGACACTCACCAAGGGAAAAAGTGAGGTTGTAAAAAGGCATGAAGTCTATAACCTCAAACCCCTACAAGAAGCATCGACATCCAATATGACTTCCAGCCGACCTCAAACAATGAAGTTCATTTCAACCTCTCACAATTCGTGTAGGGAAGAGAAAGATGCTGCTATGCAATTGGGGGCAATTCAAACCCAAAAAATGGTGGGGGCATTTCAAGCTCAGACATAACAAAGAGCATCTCTCGAGTACTAAGTCAAGCCAAGACCTTATACAACGAAGTGAGATGGCTCCGCGCGCGTAGATATACATGAAGGCGAGGCGAAATAACTTCGCGCGCGTAGATTTACATGAAGGCGAGGCGAGGCGAGATGGCCCCGAGTAGGGAACTTCGCGAAGGAGCTAGACGGCAGAGTTCGCATGCATACGGAGATGTACGTTCAAGATAAGTCGTCCTCGAGGTGGGACCAGAAATCACCGCTTGCTTGGAAATCAAGGTTCCTCGCACCCTTCCTTTCATATCCGCGAGATGGCACGCCCCTTACTAAGGATCTTGGTCAAAACAGGACATTCAATCCAAAGCAATTTGGGCATATCTAAATCTTAAGATTTGATTGATTTGATTATGTTAAAATTGGTAAGTAAATCAATCAGTCAAGATTCATTGATTCGATTAAGGAAATATTATTGATTCAGAATCTTCATTACATGTCATAAGTGGAGACATGTTAACACTATAAATACCCCCTCTCATACCGAGAGGAGGGGGAGCAAAAAAACAAGGCAGTGTCTCACCATAAATGCATCTGACTGTGATGTTTCCCCGCATGCTGAGAAGAAATAAGCCAAATGTTCATGTGGAGAGCCATCTATTCCGTTGAACTTGTCGAAATTTGGCTTCTGATATCCCTTAGGGAATGACAAAGCATCATAGTGGGAAGGATAGGGCTTGAGGTACCCGAAAACTGGGGGATTTAAAGACAGTTGTAATTCTTTGATCCCGTCAGCTATCCTGATCTTGATGTCTTGTAACGAGACTGAATTTGAATCAATCTTTTTGGGTTCCTCGTCCCCCTCTTTCTCTTTCTCCTTTTCCTTTGTAAGAAGGGCAAACTTTGCTACCAGTTTAGCAATTTCAGTATCTTTCTCAGCTAGTTGTTTAGCTACTTTGGCCTCGGCATCAGCACACTTCTTGGCTTGTGCTTCTTTTTCAGCTTGTAATAAAAGCGCTCCTGCTTCAGCTAGTCTTCTTTGCAACTGCTTCATTTGTTCTTCTAATGTTGACGTGTTAGTCATCATAACTGACATGGTTTCAGACTTTATGTCCATATTTTGCTTGAACCATTCCGAGGTTCCCATTGGGGATGCCCGACTTCTTTGTTTTGATAATTAATTTAATTTAATTGATATCTGATCATCAATCGACACTTGATAATTGATTTTAATCGGGGTTTAAGGTTTTGTTGTAGGCCGACCATTCCCACGTTGCCACGTGTCATTTATGACGACTTTTCCAATTTTGTCGACTCATGAGCCACGTATTTGCTTGTATTATTCAACAACTATTATTATCGTTAAATTTTATATGTCTACAAAAGGGTTCCATTGATTATTGTCCTGAATCCCGACTTCTCTAGCTAGTATGAATTCCTTATTTTCGATGGCTCAGAATTAGAATCGTCAATGCATGTGAGTTAAGTTATAAACTATATGAAAGGTATACATGATACTATTATGCATCTACTGAATTGGAGCTGAAAAATAGTGCGTTCATGGTTGATAACGCATAACCTTTTTTTTGTGAATTATACTTTACATATGGAACTTGAGGCAATGAAGGAAGGAATTTTGTTGATTATCCACCAATCCACCAAGGTTGGAGCAATATTGATATTGAAACTGACTGTATTAGTGGTGTATGAATGGAGAGGTTTGCATTAATTACTGTGGACAATTGTAAGGATTACAAAAAGGCACTTCATTCTTGTTCTTTGTAATCATGTGTCGTGAAGTAAATGATGTTGCTCATATTTTGACACACCTTGCTAGTTATGCTTATTTAAATGTGTATTGGTTTAAGGAGGCAACTGTGATTATCCAGGATCGATATAGTACTCCAAGATAATTTTTGTATTAGTACTCGAGATGAAGGCTATGGTAAAGAATGAGATATGAATTCAATGCAAGTTCTGTAGCAGGACGTAAAAGTTCAAACAATAAAATGCGGCATGTAATTACTAGGTTTTGCTAAGCAAGACAGAGGTGTATAATAGTATACATATATAGTAAAACCTAGGTGTATAATAGTATTATGTATAGTTTTCGGATAGGTTTATAACTAATTGAACTCACATATACTCGACGATTCTAATTCGAATATTACAGGGAAGTCGGGATTCAGGACAAAGGAACCCTACAGTCCTACACTACACACACATCCCATCATATCATTCATATATACTTTGCTGCGTTTGTAGAGTAAATGGCGGGAAACCTTGGCACGGCAAAACAGTGCCGTTTTAACTTCATCCCAGCAATCAAAAGGGACTCATTTTGACTTGCAGATGGCACATGAGATGGTCCCCGTAATCCCCGTGGAAAAGTAAAACAGGCTCCACCAATCACATGGAGGCCCACGACCCGCTCCTGAAGCTTGATTGGGACAGCTGTTGACAAGTGGGCCCTTCATCGTGCTTCTTGTGTCCCACCACCACCGTCCTTCTTCCCTCCTTAATTTGAATAATTACATTAAACTCGTCCTACACATTTTCTGATTGTAAAATTGAGTTACACAAGCAATTTGAGGAAGGAGGGAGGGGCATTAACTTGCATATTCACACACTTTCTTCACATAAAGACGGAATTAACATGCATCCTTTTGTTTCATGATTAATACAAAGCCTTCTGGATGGTTCTGTGCATGGATCTCATTGACGAGTGTTTATCTCAACAACGAGAGGGCGGTGGTTGTTGCCCCTTGTTGGTCCCCCGGCCTCCAGTCTACACTATCTCATGCAGCTCATGGATGGTTGCTAGTCAAATAATGTTAAATTGGCAACGTATGACGAAAGTGGCTGTAGTTTAGTGGTGAGAATTCCACGTTGTGGCCGTGAAGACCTGGGCTCGAATCCCAGCAGCCACATTATTTTTTCTCTTCGCAAATTCACTTTTTTGTACTTCTTTTTTTTTTGTTGACTAATTGAACGGGATTACATTGTTTGATTTTGTGGTGTTGTTACGAATATGAAAATAAGCATCAAACTGACCTCCTCTTCTTGTCGTGAAGTATAAATCTAAAAGTTACGAGCTTAAAAAATTAATTTTTAAAAGTTACAAATTTAAATTTTTAAAAATTCACAAATTTAATTACATCGTAAAAACTGAAAATGTTCTGTTTCTCATAAAACCCCAGGTGTCATAAACGTATTGTCACATCCTTGAATAGTAATATGTAATGAACTATTTTGATTATGAAATTTATACCGGCATATATGTTACTTGCACATATCTTTCACTCCTTCCTCTCATTCATATTGACAATTGACAAGTGAGGCTTGCGTAAAATTAATTTCTTGTTCTTGAATTAAAACAAGGCAGACGCATTGTCAAGTCCATTTGTCCTCATGACTACTCCTTGGCACCACATATTATACTCGTGAATTGAAACCACATCTCGTTCTTGGTCTCATTTGGATGTTAGAGCATCTCTAACAGCTTTCTCAAATTTTGTTAAAATGGAAAAGCAAAAACCAAAATCTTTAAAAAATTTATGCTCCAACTCCAACCGCTTTTCCATTTTGGAGATTTCGGTATTTATTACAACAATAAAAAATGCTACATGATTATTAATAATAACAAAAAAAATCATATATTTTCATTGTAACATAAATTACCTAATAAAATATTCTAGATTTCTGTTCTTATCGTTGGAGCATGAGAATAATTAATATTTGAGGAAGGAATGTTTTGCTGTAAATTTGGGGAAGAAGTGTTTTTCTTTCTTCTCCATCCTCATTTTGAGGAAGCTGTTGGACCACAAAACAACTCAATGTTCTCCAAAATTGATAAAATCAAGAAAATGAGAAAGTTGTTGGAGATGCTCTTACACATTTTGCATCGTGTATATTTGTAAGAACTTAAATTTTCATAGAACCGGTCAAGACGGCTTGGCCGGTCACCTCCGAGATATACAATGTCGACGTGATCAGTCACCTCTGGTCGGTGATAGCTAGGGCCATGAGTCCATAACCAAGATTTTAATTATATCTGGATGCAGGTAGAGCTAGGTATACATTCATGATTCATTATATGAAATAATTTGTGATATCCTAAAAGGCAAGAGCATATCCAAAAATCATGCATGGTTCTATGGTCGAACTGTCGAGAAGATAACTCTTAACAACTGTTACCAGACCCACAACTCATGCCCATTCCTCTATTGCTTGGTACTAAGGTCAGATTTCTTCTCTCCACATTACCTAAATAATTTGCTTGAAAAACTATAGAGTAAAATGAGAATGAAACGGCCGAATATGAGACTTTAAGATGAAACATGAAAATGAACTATTAAAGGAAAAAGGAATGGTGATGGGATTCTTGCGAAGGGATTCAAACTTGCTAAAAGTATATAAGAAGCCAGTAACTCATTGCGTTGTCGTCATAGCTAGCTACTTGAGTAATAATCTAAGTTATGAATTTTGTAGTACTTATTGTAGTCGGTAGTCAGTAAACTACCTTCTCCGCCCATAGACCAATCATGAAACTTGTAGGCCGACGTCCGTGCTACCTCGCCATGGTGAAAGATCATCGGTATCACATCGGGAAGGTGCTTCTCTAAGCTCCACAAGAAGGTACCATGATAAGATATTTGTATAGTTAGTCCCACATCGGAAACATGTAATAAGAGTGAACCTTCCTTATCTATAAAAGGAAGGCTTCCCTTATGTAGAAAGGACACACTCTCACTCACTCGATGGAGATATGATGCTCCCTCTCCCTCCCTTACTTCTCCCGGAGGGGGGATGGATGCTCTTGTAACACCAAAGGCCTATTGATCATGATAGTTGATTCGTAAGTGGACGTAACCATGTCCTCCGAGACATGGTGAACCGCTATATCTTGCATGTGTCACATGATTGTCTGTTCCACCGTGATTCTGCATAACCTCCGGGTTTATGCAGAAACACTTATCATGTTATGAGCATAGAAATTTTTCTCTTCGAACCCACGCAAATAGAGGTACGTAGGCATGAGGCGACGAGCTCTTGAGTCTTATCATATCACACGCATTCAAGTCTTCAAGATCGCATCATCCTAAAGACGTGAACGAATCATGCATCAGCAAAAAGATTATAGAAACAGCTTTGATGAATTAAACATTATGTACACACAACACGAGCTGCATGTATGTTGCTCATCAGATAATAATTATGCTTAACTACTTTACACGACAACAATGTGGAAAATACTTGCGTCTGACTTATTTTGTATGTGTGCGTTCAGACTCTTTTTTATTTACATACTTTTGTCAATATAAATCATAATAGTAACCGATCAAAAGTTGAATTAATCAATAACTATCACCTTTGCAAAAAAATCAATGTAAACAAAATTCGTTTGCTAAGCAGAATGTATAAAACATAACGAGATGAATAAAACACATCTATAACGGAAAGCAGTAAAAGATAACAAGACGCATAAAAGCATCGAAAATCAATGGAAAAAACTTACGTCTGAATTAATATATATTTATGCGTACGGACTTTCTCTTATCTACATACCTTTTCCGATGTGAATCATCATCTTAACCGTTCAAAAATTGAATTAACCAATAAAGATCACATCTTAAAAAAGTCAATGTAAACAAAGTTTGTTTGCTCAACATATTACATTTAACAAATTGACAGTTCTGGTGAAAGTTAGCAGTCTTATGATCAACTATCCATTTGTTTAATACATTTAGCTGAGCAAACGAACTATGTTTACTTTGATTTTTTGCTGAAATGATGTCTATTAGTTAATTCAACTTTTAAACGGTTAAGATGATGATTCACATTGGCAAATATATGTAGATAAGAGATAGTCCGAACGCACACGTACATACTTGTCTGGACACCAGTTGTTTCCAAAATCAAATGTAATCTTAGTACTTGATATCGAACGACATCGCTGCACTACATATGTCCCAAAAACAGTGGTGCTTACTACTTTAATTATACATATTTTTTTTTTACAATTAAAAAAAACTTTAGGATAACTAACGTTTATAATTGAAAGAGTAAGACTCTAAAAGCCTCATTAGTGACATCATTTTACTATTTACTATTTGCACACAAATTGGACAATTTTTACACAAAATAAAATATAGCAACTATGGTTCTATGACTACGAGAATAAAGTTATGATCCTTCACTTTTTCCATAATATCCATCACATGAGTTTTGCACATGAATAGAAAAAAGGAGAAATGGTTTTGAAATTGTTTCAAACATCTCAAACAAGAAAAAAAGAAAGATTTCAACCTTTCCTTTATACCGACATTTCCCAATTCCTCATTTAACAGTAAGAGAAAAAAATTCATGTAAAGAAAAACAAAAAATCATTGTCTTTCGGTTCTTCCCTTCCACAATTGTGTTTGCCTTTATGCTTCCGTTTCCATTACATGCACTCATATAATTTGCACTTTAATAAGTAATAACATAATGAGTAAATATACACTTACTTGTTATTTACACATCAACTAACATGTGTATGACAATTTCGACATCATATCAAGAGCGAAACTAGCTTTTAAAATGGAAAAATATATCGTTAAAAGCTCTTTCTCAAGAGCTCTTAGGAATAGAGGGAGTGATACACAAAGATCGAGATTTAAATCCCTTCCCGGAGAAGAACGATCGATAAACAGAACGAGAGAAGAGAAGAAGAAGAAGAAAGAGGAGGAGGAGGAGGAGGAGGAGGAGGATGATGCCCTAAAAGGCTAAAAGCCACCATTCCATTTCATTCCAGAGAGACGAAACAGTGGAAGACAAACTCCGGTACCACTTGCACGTTAGGTGTCCCTATCAGTCCCATCCACGTGTCACCTCAAGGACCCTTTCGCGGCGCAGTGCTTCGCTGTATGAACAAAAATATCAGATAGTCTCAAAAATAAGAAATCAAAAAATTTCCAAACTCTTTCCAATTATTTCGCTATTTTCACAGCCTGTCCACCAATCATCTTCTCCCTTCCAATCCCTTCTCCCACCGGCAACCGCCCCTAGCCGGTCACCTCTCCCCTGCCAAGTTCAATATAAGTACTACCAGACTCTTAAGACCAAACTCTCACTCCTCACTAACGACTAGTAGAGAAGTAGTAGCCACTGAACTAGTTAGCTTCAAACCTCCGTCATGCCGATCCGGAACATTGCCGTGGGCCGACCCGAGGATGCGTACCACCCGGACGCCCTCAAGGCCGGGCTTGCCGAGTTCATCTCCACTCTCATCTTCGTCTTCGCCGGCGAAGGCTCCGGCATGGCCTTCAACAAGCTCACTGACGACGGCGCCACCACTCCCGCCGGGCTCGTCGCCGCTGCCCTAGCTCACGCTTTTGGTCTTTTTGTTGCCGTCTCGGTCGCAGCCAACATCTCCGGCGGACACGTCAACCCCGCCGTCACCTTCGGCGCCTTCGTCGGAGGTAACATCTCTCTCCTGCGTGGCATCCTCTACTGGATCGCTCAGCTCCTCGGATCCACCGTCGCATGCCTGCTTCTTAAGTTCGCCACCAACGGCCAGGTCAGTTCTTTATTATTATAAGCTTCCTCTTTGAGTTTGTTACTACAGTTATAAATTATATCACCTAGTTAACTTAACTGGTTTTGATTCCGTGCTTCGCAGACCACCTCTGCCTTTGCTCTCTCCTCCGGAGTTGGAGTGTGGAACGCGTTCGTTTTCGAGATCGTGATGACGTTCGGGCTGGTGTACACCGTCTACGCCACCGCGGTTGACCCCAAGAGGGGGAGCGTGGGAACAATCGCGCCCATAGCGATTGGTTTCATCGTTGGCGCAAATATTTTGGCGGGTGGAGCATTCGACGGAGCCTCCATGAACCCGGCCGTGTCTTTTGGACCGGCTTTGGTGAGCTGGAGCTGGGAGAACCACTGGGTCTACTGGGCCGGACCTTTGGTCGGCGGCGGCCTCGCCGGGCTTGTTTACGAGTTCTTCTTCATCAACAACAGCGGCCACGAGCCACTGCCCGGCGGTGAATACGCCTAGAAGAAAATGAGTTTATATTTTTCATGTTTGGATTTCTTGTGCTTCGATTTTTCATCCCAAGAAATTTTAAGTTATGATCATCATTGTCATCCTCGTTGGTTTGCTCCTGGGAAAAGCATTTGGTGTTGTTTTTGGGAGTGAATGGGGGTTGGGAATGATTGTATTATTCTGTATGCTTCGGTTGTATGATTAATTCAACTTTCTTCAAGTTCCGAATTCTTTTTTCTGTAGTTTGAAATCACTATGCATGCTCCTTGGATTTTCTACTTTTGTTTCTCAATAATTTGTATATAGTACTATATAGTACTGTTGATCAACTGGACCCTAGAGTTGTGGAAAAAGCTAGAACTAGGTGCGGTTTTGAATATTAGTCAGTAGAATTCACTTGTGTTTGTCACCTGTAGGTAAAAAGCCTATCTTTTGAATTATGCTTGCTAGCACAACTGCACTTGAGACTAACCAAGTTCCAAATTCGGTGGGTGATATATTTCCGGTGTTAATTACTTAACGTAACGCACAAGGAGTCGAGGAGAAATAGCGTAGGTCGAATCTGACAATTGATGTAGAACAAGAACATAAGGTTTTCAAACTAATTAGGAGCATACGTGAATGTGGCTATACCACTATGAAATCCATGGAGGTCAATTTAAGAAACTCCAACGTGATCTACATGTTTAATCACGCATATGCAAACCTGTGGTCTGGAAGGAGAACAGTTTGATCGGAAAACCGCCCATATGAAAATGAAAGTGATAGAAATTAAAGACTGATCGAGAAATGCATATTGCATATTGGCATTAGCCCACTTACGTTTTACCTTTCACATAGAGATTCCTGATAAAATCGATTACTAAATCATGAACTTTCTTGAAGCAGAACACGTGAAAGTTCTGGACCTATTTGGAGTGAAGTTGCATCATTATGTGGAGTACCGGCCCCAACCAACCTTGTCCTCACTTCTCTTTTTTTAGCATATACTGCAAGCTAACTTGCAGCTGCTTTCGTTTTCGTACCCTAAAGCTGAAAGCTTCAACTCATTTGTCCACCTTTCTGTTCTTAGCCACTATATATTCCGGAGCCTTCTGTAATGCTCCTGATCGAGTTCATATCGATCATCGGCAGCTGGAAGGCTATATGAAGACATAATAAGAATGAGTTCATGTTCGGGTTTAGATTGTTAAACAAAATTAAAGTTGTGGTCTTCATCCTCACCCAATTACAATGCAAATCGCGGTGCCCACATATAAACCCAATTTCTGTTTCTTCTATGGGTTCTTCGGTGCTGTGCAATTTGGGAGCCTGGATGCGGTGGAGGCTTTGGTAGAAAGGGATTCCGTTGTTGCGTCACACCATGATGTCAAAAGTCCCCGCTGCAACACTGCCTCGTATCTATATGATGCTGGAGGTAGCTAGCCTTGTTAAACATTTAGCCTTTGGCTTTCTTCATAGAATTCTCTTTATTTTTAGGTGTGTCAAATTATTATTTTCATATATTATCATACTGATCGATGAAATCTTGAACTTCATAGGTCTTCAGTCTTCTTCATGAGCCAAAAAATAAAACAATTATGAAGGGCCGCAGTTTGTACTCGTAAGCGGTAAGCCGTCGACAGATCTCATCACTTGTAGTACTTCAGGACATGATTTGAATCTGACCACATATTGGATATATATTGCTAACTTCCAACGCCGGAAATATTCTTTCAAAGATTTTGGGGTCCCATACTCCCATTCCTCACCGTCACGACTCCATCGCCATACTGTAACTTTCTACAACAGTGATTATCAAACCTATTCTGATAAGAACTTGATGTTCACTCATTTGTTTTCAAAATCATTAATGTTAATCAAAACTTCATACTCATGAAAGCAACGGATGGTTTTGGTCGATCAATCAGTAAATTGTGGTATCTCTTGTTAATGGCGGACCATAACCGGAGGACCTGGTCGATGAACGTCGACGATTTTAACTCATGCAAGCAAAGCAAGGATGTGATCGGTCGAGTCTGTGAGTTTCCCACTCCAGTCCATGCCAGTTGGGTTCGTAGCACTGTTTACATACATACGAACTATTTTTATGGAGTTGATCATTGCATGTCACATTGTACGTACTCTTTTCTGCTTTTAGAAAAGAAAAAAAAAAGCTCTTCCTGTTCCTGATGACCAATTTTTTAAGTGCTTTTAGTCTGAAGTCTAACAAAAAATGCGTCTGATAGAAGTGCTTTCTCTACTCAAAAGCTCTCAAAAATTACAAGCCGACCAACTGCATATGATCCAGCAGTGTCCTGGGTCCCATGCACCCAATTGCCAGAATTAATTATTGGCCGAAATAGAATTATTAGAATGCGATCCATGAAGTTGGTAAGGAGCTGTGGATGGAGAATTATTAGATATGCTCACGCCTCTTCCTACTCTAACGACCAGTCGATTACATGATCAAGGACCGAGAATCTGTACGGAATAATTAAGCTAGTTCGATATAGAAGGAACTTGATATATAAATATATATATATATATATATATTTTCACTAAGGAATCCTTTTTTTACATATATGATGGATGGAAGATTATATCAACTTTCTGATTATATTTTTGAATATCTACAATTCAGTTTGTTGACCCTTGTATATATATATATATATATATCAATTCTGTAAATTTTCAGCCAATTTGGTGATCGTTAAAATATCGAACAAGATTAAATCAATGAACGAACCAAATCTGTCAAACATGAACCGTTCATGCTTATAACTATAAATCGTAGTTTTGAATGCCTTAACGATTACCAAAATTTCTGAAAATTTACATAAGTGATCTACTCATATAGAACTACATATTGAACGGTGGAGATGTGATTTTGTGATCGAAAAGTTGGGTGTAATCTCTCATCCCCATATATGTCATAAAAAAGGATCCCTTAGTGGAAGGGCCCTGTATATTCACACATTTCAATTTTATTTACAAGTTTGCCACTTGAATTTGATTCGTGATTGGCTCTCATCATAGATGAGATGTGTTAATAGCAAAAAAAAGGTGTGTTAATAGCACCACTCATATATGTATAGTGGCAAACTTGTAAATAAAATTGAAAGATGTGGATATGAAAATAAATGAGGTGTGTTAATAGAAAAAAATGTGTGTTAATAACATCAATATATAGAAGAAATCGAGGAAAGCCGACTAACTTTTTGATCCAATATTGAGTTTTAATACCATCATTTTTTTTTGAAGAAACAAATCTATATCATAAATAATCTTACGTTACAACCATGAGATTTCAGTGGTAGATATAAAGTCTATGCGCTCTTCTTTATCTGAACCAGCGATTACAGTGGACAAGGTTCAATTGTAACTTAATTTAATCTAGAAGTCTCGATAACATCCTTATAGTTAACCTCAAGAAGAACCAACCATTTCAAACACCATATATATATATATATATATATATATATATATATGTATGTACACTTCCCATTACATTGACCAACAAGAACTAACCAACGCAAAAAGTGAAAAACTAAAACAAAAAAGGCCACCCTAGATCTGGCCCAAGAGGTTGAAAAACCTGAATGCAGATACGTCGTCCACCGCCAACGTCGGTCGCCACAAAGGAAGAACCACCATCCTCAACAGAGAGACCCGGTCGCCATCGAAACAGAGACCCGGATCGAAACCACAAACTAGCCAAGCCACCGCCTCGCTTTCTCCATCTCATCACACCACCGCTCCATGTCACCGCCCTTTTGAACAGGTCAGAACGATCGCTCTTACCCGGTGCCAACACCCCCCCTCCACGGGAATAACACCGCATTGCAAATTTACAATACAAATCTTCCTACAGCATCTCAGTCCGCACCAATGAACAACCTCTCTCTCTCTCTCTCTCCCCCCCCCATTCCACCGCCAACCTCCTGCAGGGCTTAGGCACCGTTTGCCCCTAGAATCCCGTCCAACAACAGCGCGCAGTCGGACAAAGAGAGAATAAATTTTTTAAAGAGTAAATTACAGTGCCGATACCCCAACTTTTGTGGCACAGTCAAAGTGATACCAAGACTTTAAAAACTATCAATGTGGTACCCAAACTTCCATTTTGCTACTAAAGAAAGACCGGATGCCAATTTCTGTAACTGTATCGTTAGTTTGCTGACGTGGCCAGCATGAGACCCACCAAAAAAGATAGAATGACAAAAATAACCTTCTAATTCCCACCATAACCGTTTTCCCTCCAAAATCTCTAAAATTGAATTTTCCTGGGTATCACATTGATCAGTTCAGTAGAGTTTAGACATTGCTGCTGTGTTTATCTGCTAACAAAAAATATTATGAAATAGCTAGAAATGTAACATAGAAATTCAAACATAGAACCACTAAAATCAACATCAGTTCAACATGAGAAACATACTATGCATCATAATTCAAGCTTAATTGGTTTCCAACAACTCAAGGAACCACATTGTTTGCAAAAAATTGATTCCAAACCATGATGAAGTACACATTATGTTTCTCTAATTTAAAAGCGAGCACATGCACTTTTGAGAACCCCTTGCTGCATAATTTTGGTTGCTTTGAGTAGGAGGTTATGTTGAGGCTGATGCACTACCATTTCCAGCAGAACTACCCTCCATTGCCAACTTCATTTTCTTCCACCCCTTTCTAGACTTTATGACCTGGTCCTTGATAGGTCTTGATTCCTTGGGTGGGGCTGATGCCCTTTGGACTTGTGGAACACAAACAAGACATTTCCAACACAATTCAATAACCACATTTCAGAAATTTTTTTGTTAACAACCACTGCCGAGTAGATCTTCAATTAACACAAAAACTCACAACTCACAATTATACAATCATTCATGTTTTACTTAAACTCCTTTGATGAAAAAAACCAAGATATATGTAGCACCCTGCTCTCAAATACCAAAGCCAATATAAACCAAACATCTTAGAATTGCCAAGGTATGAAAGATGATGCTTTACAGCCTTTATCTTTTCCAGTATAGAAATGACAAAAGGTATGAGAGATCATCTGCTATATTACTGTATTGGAATTTGGAAGATAATCTTACAAACTATTTTGGTACCAAGAAAACATATAAATAGCTTAATTATGATAAACTATTACCGAGATCACTCAATTAGACAAATAAGCAAGTTTATCATACTTCATGTGGAAATGATCTAAAGAGTGAGATCATAACCAGAACTGGACAAACAATTCCAAGTGGGAAATGATCAAATCAAGAGTGGTAAAGAGTACATGATGAACGAACCTGGTCAAAGACATGCTCTAAATAAAGACTTTTAGGTTCTGACTATTCCTCTCCACAAAAGGTAACCAAATATTTTCCTGACAACCAAAAATGACCAGTGTTAATTCTATTACCATTGGATTCCAAATCTTACAATATCAGAATTTGATAAACCAAATATTTCAACCTTTAAATGCAAACTCTCTCCATTAGTCTTTGCATGACTCACTTCTCATTTGTCAAAACACAAATCACAGAAGAACACAAACCCAATAGAAATCAGCAAAAGAACCCAGTAAGTATTTTTGTTGAGAATCAACCCAGTAATGAGACCCAAATCCCAAAGCATTTTTATTTCCATCGATCCTCTCTCGTTCTATAGTACACCCAAAGTTTGTTTCCAACTTTCCATCGATCCTCTACCGATCAAACCAGCTTTCCAGCAAAAGAAATTAAAAAGAAACCTTCCGATCATCTACCTTCTCAAATCCTTAACTTTGTAATCCAATACATCTAACAATCAAAATCATGCTCAGAGATTTACTAAAACTGGAAATCACCAAAAAAAGATCAAAACGTCACCACCTCCGCCGTACACGACAGAACTCATGGTGGTGCCCACTACCTAAAATCCCAACCCCTCCAACACTCAATCCATACTCAAATTCGATTATACAGAGAGGTAGAGATTGAAGAATAGACCAACTTTGATACCTGAGTTGAACCTCGATTCGCCGTAAAACGTAGAAACTCACTGGAAAACTCCTTAAGCACCACTCAATCGATTCTCACTCATGGAGGCTCATCCGAAGAAATTGACATCACATACAAAACGGGGATGGCGAGACGAAGCTACCAGCACCAGTTTCGCTTGCCGCCGTGACCAGGATCGAAAACCCGATCAGAGAGGCAGCCACTTTATCTCCTTCTTTTCTCTGACCTTCCACCATAGGTTTATTGTGATTTTAGTCCATTAAGGGAGGGGAGGGAGGGAAAGGGGGTTGATCGAGTTTTGATTTAATTAGAGTGTCTGTGTAAAATGTTGTTTTTGCCCTTTTTTGGTGGATCTGATGCTGGCCAAATCAGCAAACAGACGACACCGTGACAAAAATTTGTCGTAAGCCTTTCTTTGGTAGCAAAAACAAAATTTGGGTATCACATTGATAGTTTTCAAAATTTGAGTGCCACTTCAACCGTGCCAGAAGAATTGGGGTACCGGTACTGTCAAAACTTTTTTTTTGAAATCCTAGAATATGTGGTTTTGCAGTTTTAACACCATCATATGGGGAATAGTTATAAAATACTAGTCTCTTAACATACGCTAACGTTTGTGTCAATTTGTTTTAATCCTTTTGTTTATAAAAAAAAAGTTTTTTTTGTCCATATTTTGATTATAAATAATTGTCAATGCAGTTGACACTTAGCAAAAACTATTCCACATTTTTCTCTGTTTTTTTTTTTGATTTTTTGTTTCTTTTTTATATTTTGAAATTACTTTTTTTTTGTCATTTTACGGTATTAACCATCCTTAATTTGTTTTTTTTATGTCAAAACTCCTCTATCTTGGGTAATATAGAAAATTCATAAAAAAGCCTTCACCATGACACCAAACAGACGCCTGACTTTCTAATAGTAGAGATATAAATATTAAATGCATAGAGATATTTAATAATTCTAGCCATTTTGTAGGAAAAAATGTGAAGATAAAATAGTTGTATTCACGCAGTTATTAACTAATTAAGAAAACAATAATGCTCAATGTTAACGTCATTCACTCTCTAAAAACCCTAGGGTTAGGGGTTTTCCTTTTGAGAACGGTGAGCTGCTCAAAATCTTTTGGGATGGAAGATATCGATGGTGGTAGACTTGAGGCCGCTGCAAGGCAAGAGTCTTCTTCCAATGGTGGTTTTTCTGGTTTGCAAACTACTCACTGCCCGTGATATCACTCGACGTTCATTCATGAGTATGTTCAAGACTACTTGGAAACTCAACATGAAGTTTAGGGTTGAGCCAATAGATGGAGGGATCCGGTTCCTCTCCTAACCTTCTAAACCACCTAAGCTGCTTAAGCTTTCTACAGGATGTTGACACGTATGGTGGCTTAATCTGATGGTGCAGACTCTCCCTCGTCCTTTCTATCCTCTTATTCTTCCTTCTCTCTGTTGACACGTGTTCATGGCTTAATCTGATGGCCTACAATCTATCTATTTATTTTAGTTCTCTTTCTTCTCTCTTTCTCTTTGTTATGTTCTTCTTCTTCTTCTGTTTTACAGTCTCACACATCCCTAAATTCCTTCATTCCATTCAAACCATAATTCACCCTTGAACAACTATCAGACTCTGTGTTTTTGTTATTGAACAAGAATTCTAGTCTTTCATCTCAAAGATAAAGGATCAAGGAGAGGAAGTTTTTGAAATTTTGCAATTTGGGGCTTTTTTTGCTTTGGGAATTCTCTGTTTCTTTTTAGGCTTCTGGTAGTTGATGTTGGGTTATGGGTATTTTGTTTTGTATAGCTGAAAGCTGGTGTTGTGATGGTTAATTTGGGAGCATTGGTAAAGTGGTATTGGGAGCAGTAGTGGATAGTGTGTTTGTACACATGGGTGTTCAACCTGGAGGTTATCTTTAAGAAAATGGTTCTTTACAAACAACCAAACGACGAAGTCGGATAATTTCTACCAAAATTATGAGTTGGAAGGTCTCAGTGAAGATGTCGACTTATGTCTTTCATTCGCCGGTGACATCTCCTCCGCTGCTCCTCCCATGAGCCCCACCATAATATTGAACGGTCCACCTTTAGATCGAGTACTAAGTTATGAATTTGATCTCATTTTCACATCTTTTATTAAAATTTTTTAGGTGAATCTGATCTCGTATAAATGAGAAAACCGAATTCAAATAGGAGGAGGAGAAGGATAGAGAAGAAGAGATGCGAAAGAAACGAAAGAAAAATAAAACTAAAACGAAAAGGAAAGAATAGAAGAATAGGAGAGAAGGAAGAATAAGAGTATAAAGGACGAGGGAGAGTCTGCACCATCAGATTAAGCCATGAACATGTGTCAACATCTTGTAGAACGCTTAGGCAGCTCAGGTGGTTTAGGAGGTTAGGAGAGGATCTGGATCTTAGATGGAGACCATGTGCTTTTCACCTTCTCGGAAACGAGTGACAAGTCTTAGGTTTGATGCGGTACCCCTTGTGGCTTCAATCGTGCACATGTAGCCTTTGCCAAGTATGACAGTATTGATGCCATTGAAGATGTTCCCGTCGTCAAGTCCTCATACTGGATTATGTTCCACCACTCTTGCGATATGAGAAACTCATGCACATGGTGTGAAGTACCATTGGAGATATGAATGAATATAATAAGACGGCTCAGAAGAGTCATCTAATGAATATTTTAGTATAAATTGAGTTTGGGTAACCTCTGTTGATGGATAGACTCTTTTGTTTGGATGATGAAGTTGAGAAGTTCATACAATTCAAGTATGACAAGTTGTTTGAGAGGTGTGGTATGGTCACACATGTTGGCCTTCTATGTATTGAAAAATCTTTGGAAAACACCAGAGTGGCCACCCCGTAAGTTATAAGATTGCTGACGGGGCCGGTTTGTCCGAAAATGCTAGCTAGCTCTTTTGGAGGCTCGGCAACTGTCACACCCCGGACCCGGTGTTGGTGGTTTCCAAACACTCAACACCGAATTCGAGGCATGAGAGGCATGAGCGGAAAAAGTAAAAAAATAAAATAATTTCAAATACTTTTTCAGAAATTGTCGAAAATAAAACATTTACAAAAAACAAAAACGATTACAAAGACGAAATAGGTCTTCTGGCTTCTAATCTTCTGTAAACTTTTTCTACTCTCGCACATGTCAGCTGAGCGTCAGAGTTATTCTTCTAGAAATACATGTCCTCACGAACCTGAACAAGAATCTATAGGGGTGAGCTTACGCTCAATAAAGCCAAACCTCTTTAGGTTATTCTTAACTATGTGGCACAATCAAGTTATCAAATATCAAACAATACTTTATAAAAATAACAATTCAATGCATGTATGATAATGAATGTCTTCCTCAATTACTGGCTATCAGTCCATACATCAAAGACAAGTGAGCATACACATCTCATACTGTGTATTTTACCAACTGGGGTTACTTAGATGTCTCGAAAATATGATCTAACAATCAGTAATATCTCACCACATGTACCTCTTTTGTTAGTCATCTTGTTATACTCATGGTCACCCGATCCGCAACCCGATAAGATTGTTTTATTGACGTCCGCCGCCGATGAGGTATATGTTTCTACCTGCTTCGTCCCGAGCCGGGAAGGGGTCGCGAGGCGGAGCGAAGTAGAATTCTTGGGTCTTTCACACGGAACCTGCACAAATGACAGCGTCACGGGGTCGGGACTGGGGTGGCCCAGTCTTCGACTCTCCGATGCTTAAGTTAGCTGTGAGCACTTGCACGGTAGAGGAATGTGAAAGAGAGAGAGTGTGTACCTTTTATGATAGGTTGAGCTTGTTTTATAGGCCAAGCTTGGGTACCTTGGCCTTAGTCTCCAATGTGGGACTACTTGCTATCCTTTGGAGTGTCTCCCCTTTTGGGGGTGTTTTGTCGCTAGAGTGACTTTGGCAAGCGGTTTGTTACTGGCCCTTCACTCTTTGGATGCCCGTGAAGGGCTCACCAAGGCTATCACGACCTGGAATTGGCTTGGAGAGGAGAGGGACAGTGGCGAGGTACGCCCTTATGCTGTTGAAGACATCGTCATGTTCCGGGCCCCAAGTGATATCTTTTTTATGCTGTGCCTTGAGCAGTTGAAAGAAGGGATTGCACCTGTCTGTGAGGCGGGAAATAAAGCGTGCTAGGGCTACCAGGCAACCTGTAAGGCACTGGACCTCGCTCCGGGATGTCGGAGCAGTCATGTCTAGGATGGCTTGGACTTTTTCTGGGTTGGCCTCAATGCCTCTTTCACTGACCATGAAGCCAAGGAATTTGCCGCCTCCCACAGCAAGGATACACTTCTGAGGGTTGAGACGCATCCCGTGGTTGAGGAGCTTAGTGAATACTCTGTCGAGGTTGGCAACGTGGTCATCTTCTGTCTTGCTCTTGACCAACATGTCGTCGACATACACTTCCATAATCTCGCCAATTTCATCTTCGAACATGGCGTTAACGAGCCGTTGATAAGTTGCCCCCGCATTCTTGAGGCCAAAGGGCATAACCTCGTAACAGTACAATCCTTTATCAGTGACAAAGGTTGTGTGAGTTTGGTCAGCGTGATGCATTTTGATTTGGTTGTAGCCCGAGTAGGCGTTAAGGAAGCTGAGCGTTTTGAAGCCGGCTGTGGAATATCCCATTCCCATTATCGTTAGCATAACAAGTAACCTGTAGACTTATTCACAATGAACATGTCTTCATATACGACAGCTTCCATTATAACACAAAAGTCAAAACTCACCATTATACATTAGTTCCCATACTACCCAAATCTTCAACAAGTCGATTCTGCTCAACCAAACAACTCCATCAAGCAAAACTATTCAGTCCTAACCTTCCATTTTCTTGAAACCAGGCCTCTCAACTCCTCACTGTTCTTCATTCCATTTTCAAAAAACTGGAAATCACTAAACAAAGACTGAAACACCACCATTACCACCACTGCCAACACTAAACACAATACCTTCAAGACTCAAAAATTTCAAACCTTCAATCCTTAATTAAAACTGAATATCAGATACATAGACACACATCAATTCAACTCCCGAATGATGTCCAAAACCAGAAAACAGTCAGAACACCTCCACCGCCACCGTGCACAGCAGCACACACGGCGATCTGCCACTGCCTAAAACCGAACTTTATCCAAACATCAACCAATTTCGAATTCAAGTATAGAGACATGTGAAGCTCAAAAATTGGACCAACTTTTATACCTGATTCGAAATCAAACTTCGCTGGAAACCATGTAAACTCGCCGGAAAACTCAAACCACTCCTCTGCATCGATTCTCACTCACCACGGGTCGATTTGAGAAACCAAGATCACAGGGATGTCGACGACACCAAGATGAAGCTATCCACACCGTTGAGAGACCTCGACTCGGCCAGAATAAGAATCTCACTGTCGAACTCAGAAGTCCTTCTCTCATTCTTTTCTCTCTTGCCGGAGCTCCTCTTCGAAAACGAAGAACACAGAGAGGCTGGGGACGACGAGACGAAGCTGTTGACACCGGTTGGACGCCGAGAGGTGGCCAGATCGACGGAGGCTCCGCAACTGCAGTACAGCTCGAGACCGAGTCGGTCTGGGCTCGAACTGATCGAGTCCAAATTGACCACATTTGGATATTCTCCAAAATAGACGGCCGATATCTTGCGTTTAATAGATCCAAAAGTCCAGATTAAGTCACCTTAAAAATCTATTTTTAATAAAATTTTGGATAATACTAATTTTTTAAATTCATTAAAAATAGCTTTGATATTCAAACGATACTCCGAAAAATCCTACAAACTCGTAACGACGTCTAGATTAATCTTATGGGCTCGAAAGATAATTTTTGACAAACTAAAAATTGAAATAATTTTCAAAAGCCACAAAGAATTTGATGAATAATAGAAATTAAAATAACAATAGCTCGAAAATAATTTCTCATTTAAAAATAAAATTTTTTATTTTCGGGATGTTACAACAACAACTACGTACTGGACTGAAGCTGGGTTTTATTCCTACTTTTACTTCCTTTGCCACGTGTTCATTGGCATCAGTGTCCTTCATGCCTTAAAGAAACCATAGGCAAGTCGTGATCAGAGAAATTGAGCATCAGCCGTCTGGCTCTCCAATCACTGGGAAGAGAGGAAAGAGGGTTGTAGATTAATCTATCTCATTGAAATGACCCTGGCTTAGTCTGACAATGTAACAAAGAGTAAGAGAAACGTCTGGGTAAAGTGATGTCACCTAACCAACCAGGCCACAACTTAGTCCCTGTTTAGTATAGCTTCATTTTTGAAATAATCAACTTTTATCTGAACTTTTAGATTTTATAATGTTTGGTAAATCAAAGAAAAACAATTTTGTTTGTTTGTTTTAAAAACAGTTTTTAGAAACAACCTGAAAGTTACTTTTAGAAGCAACCTGAAAGTTACTTCTAGAAGCAACCTGAAAGTTACTTTTAGAAGCAACCAAAAATTTACTTCTAGAAGAAACCTGAAAGTAACTTCTAGAAGAAATCTAAAAGTTACTTTTAGGAGCAGCTGTCAGAAAAACACTAGAAATTAATATATTTTGACTTTACAGCAGGTTTAAAACTATTATTTATCAAACACAAAACTATTTTAATTCACAACTGATTATTTTTACAGTATAGCAGAATCATATTTTTTTTATAGTCACAGGCTCACAGCAATACCAAACTAACCCTTAGTCTGACAATTGTAAAATGAATATTGTAACATTTACCTGTCTAAAAAATGAAATAGAGAAAGAGAAACGTCTTCTAAAAAAGAAGGAAATTGGGTAACAGAAATGAACTAACGCTTGTGAAAATTTAGTCTTCTTCTGAGAGTTACAATACTATACCATAAAAATACCTTTCTACAAGTTCAATTTTTTTTTGTTCCCGCCAAATAATGGAATTTCATTAAACCCACAATGTGAGGGGACTAGCTATATACACCTTCATATCTCTGTATTGACTTGAACTTACGTTATCAATTCTTCATGGGTTCGACACTGCTACTTGGCCATTGGTATCTTGATATCTCCTCATTAACCATATTGGTACTTAGTCGGATTAGGAATCTTGTTAATATGTGTGACCATTGTGTCACGGCCTCATCGATCGTGTACCCGTATTTAATTAGTAGTTCCCCTAATGTCTCACTCACGCTAGTTATGAGTGACCTATTAGTAGTCCCTCATTATATCATCCATGACGTTTGTAATTCATCGTGTGTAATTGATCAAAAAATGCATCAATGTGCAGCATTGAGAATCTTCGACGAGGCCTTTCAGGATTATTATAGGGGAGAGCCTCTTTGGTTTTTTGGGTCCCCTAGTTTTCTTGGCCCATTATCTGCTCCGATATCAGAGGGGCTTTCAACAATTTGGTACCCCCAAACTTTCGCGCCCAACTTGCTACTACCCAAACACTCGATTCCGGTTGACTTTTCCAGCTGTCACTCTGCATGTCTAACTGCCACGTATTCAGAACCACCACTGTAGATTTGGATAACCCCGCACGTCATTCACCACGTGATCCATTAACTCCAAACGTTAGCCCCAACCCGTCATGAAAACCACCCACCCCAAAAACCGTTACAACTTACACACACCCAAAAAAAAAACACGACAATCAGCATGTTGCTTCCTAGCCCAACCAGGTCCAGTCAGCAACCCTTATCCACATTATTACACCACAAAATCCCCTTATTACCCTCCAAATCCCGCCTTTTTAACCAACGAACCCCGTCTTTCCCGCCATCCCATGGGACCCGCACACTGAGCACAGAATCAATTCCCAAAAACGATGTCGTTTCTTCACTCCAGATATTATAAAACAAAAAATGCTATAATCTCATTAATCTCCGTCGTTCTCGGATAAAATTAAAGAGGCGTAATTATTAGTGCTAATCATGAAGGATTAGATTAATCAGGAGGGATTAGATTAGGTTAATGTCGGCTGGCGTGGCACCTCGCCAACAGTTTCATATAAAACGGGGGGAGAGAGAAAGGAAACTATCAAATTTATATCAGCGTCAGAGGGCTTTCCACTGTCTATCTATTTTGCGCTCTCTCTCTCTCTGTCTCTCTGGTAATTAAGCATTCTTCTTCTTCTTCTTGCTTCCCCCATTTTTTTCAAGCTTCGATATATTCTAAGTGATTGATATGCAGATTGGGAAAATGGAGGGCGGATTTGAGACCCAGGTGGGTTTTGGGAAGGAACATTACGAGCAGTCTGTCGTTAGGGAGAAGGGATCTGGGCAATTGGGGTATTCATCATGTGATTTTCAATTCTGTTGAGGAAGCAATCGTTTTATGATTTTATTAGCTGATTTTTTTTTTTAATTGTAATGTGTCTTTTTTTTTTTGAAGGTGCATGCATTACAGACGGAGATGCAAGATCATAGCGCCTTGTTGTGATGAGGTTTTCGACTGCAGGCATTGCCATAATGAATCCAAGGTCAGTTGTTCTTTTTTTGTTTTGTTTTGTTTTGTTTTGGGGTTTTGTGTTTAGTTGCTATTGCAGAAATTTTAATGTACGATTCAGCTTCTTATGATTTGGGGTTTTTGTTTTCTTTGTTTTTGGTTTTGGTGTAGAACTCGTTGGCTGTTGAACCAGTTAATCGCCATGATGTTCCTCGCCATGATCTCAAGAAGGTTGGTTGTTTCGCTTATATTTTCTTTTTTCTTGTTTTAATTTTACAACTGTGAGGTTAAAGCTATAAGTTCTAGATGCAGCTATCAATTTAATTTTTTTTGAGGAAAAGCTATCAATTTAATTAGAGAAGGAAAGTTTAAGGAAAATGTTACTGAAAGAGATTGGGAATAAAAGTTCATAAAATTGACCTGTTTTAGTAGATTCGAGTTGATCCTGGTTCTGCAGGATATGGATGTACTTATAGATGCTGACTTTTCTTTTAAGTCTGCTAATGATGTGTAGTGTTAAACGGTTTGTATGAAAAAGATCTAAACTTTGTGGATAAGGCTCAGAATCTTTCTTTTATTCTTCATTTGAGTACTTGGAGATATTATGCCAACTTGAAACCAGTCCTTTTCATTTTGAATTGAAGTCGTCTCTTCATGAGGTAAAGGTACACTAATCCTCAATTGCTTGTGTCTTTTAGGTCATCTGTTCAATGTGCAGCACAGAACAAGATGTAAGCCTGTCTTTAAATTGTTCTGATAGCTGTGATATTGATTCCATATTCAAGGTTAATGTTGATGACTTCTGAATTTCTTACTTCCTTCAGGTTCAGCAGTACTGTAGGCAATGTGGGGTTTGCATGGGAAACTACTTTTGCCCCAAATGCAAATTTTTTGATGATGACGTAAGTATTTCAGCTGTTAATTGATGAAGAAGGAGATCTTAAGTTCACTTTCCCGTAGATATGAAGCATTGTCTTCAATACACTTGTGTCATTAGAAATCTACTTTGTTGTTGTCAGGTTTCGAAAAAGCAGTATCATTGTGACCAATGCGGTATTTGCAGGTTAGACTCTTTGCAGCATTTTTTGTCATCCCTATGATTAATGTTTATCGTTCACTACGATTAATTTTTGTCGTTCTGCTTTGAATGTTGTTTGTTCGATCTGTGTGTGTTGCATATTTTTTCATTGTTGTAAGTAGCTGTTACATTTCATTTTGTCATAATTAGGGATTAAGTTTCATTGTCGTAAGTAGGTATTACGTTTCATTGTCTTACTTTTTGGTAAAGCATTTGCATGTTTCTCAGTCTGTTTTAATTGGTATTACAGAACCGGAGGTGCGGAGAACTTTTTCCACGGTGACAGATGTGGTAAGATGATAACCTTGCGCTTTTAATAGTTACAAATCTTTTTAACCACGTGATTTTCAATAGTCTGGATTAAAACATCTCTATATGTGCTTTAGGATGCTGTTACTCAACAGTGCTGAAGGACTCACACAATTGTGTGGAAAAAGCAATGCATCACAATTGTGCTGTGTGCTTTGAGGTAATTTTTTGAAGATGTAAGGCAACTTGTTTCTCGCTATCAATATGGTATTCGCTTTTTACAGTGTACCAACTCACATAAGTTATTTGCACAGTTTCTTTTCGATACAATGGCTGACATTACTGTCTTACCATGTGGGCACACTATACATTTGGAATGTTTAAAAGAGATGGAGCGGCATTTCCAGTAAGCCAATTTTTGTTTCAATTATATATATGGATATGTCGATGAAATTTTAGAGTCTGATATAAATTGTTAGTAAGTTATATAAAGAAGCTTCTGTTTTAATTCATCTAATTGTATATTGATGCGCAGGTATTCTTGCCCAGTTTGTTCAAAATCGTACTGTGATATGTCACGTGTGTGGGCTAAACTGGACGAGGAGGTAAGTGACCTGATGATTCCATGCAATACGAGTCTCAATTGTTGCCCATCTGCTGTGGATTTCTAATCTCTTTCATACCTATTTCAGATTGCTGCAACTCCAATGCCTCCAATGTATGACAATAAGATGGTAAGTGTATCAGTATGATTAGTTTCTACCACTTTTGCAATGAATGTGACTGAATTTAATAGATCTCTCTCTTACTGTACTTGTAAATGTGTAGGTCTGGATCCTCTGCAATGATTGTGGGCAATCCTCTGAGGTAAATTTTCACATTGTGGCACACAAATGCCTCAACTGCAAATCCTACAATACGAGGCAGACACAAGGGGGGCCAGCGTCATGCTCATCAAGGGTTTCACAGATGGTGAGGTGAATGACTTGCAGGTCATTACCTTATGATGCATTTTAGTTCCTAAGTTGGGTTGGTTAGGGTCAGAAAAGGAAGCTTTTAGTTCTGGCTAAGGTTGGAGTATTAGTTAGTGCTTGTCCCTTATTCATTGCCTACTGGTTTCTCTGTAGGTTCACCGGTTGAATATTTGCTTGTATTTGAGCAAATTTTCACATGCCAGTGGAAAGGGTTAAGGTTTGCTTTCTATAGTATGAGAATAAACTGTATGACGCTTTATCATATATGAAGTATGTTCCCATATATCATAGGTGCCACTGATAATCAATTTTGATCCAAATATAAGTATAGGACTATAGGCCAAGGTTTGTAACTGATATTAGAGATTGAAAAGGGGCCGAAGCTGAAAGACAGAGACGTTAACCTTGTTTGTTCTCATAACCCTTTCGTATTCCTCAAACTATTTCCCGATTGAACTTTTGGAATGATAATGGTTTCACTTGCTCACACAATTTGGTGTCCATAAGAATTCACGTACTTGCTATCTGGGTTTCAGTCTGCCGATATTCTTCCTAGTTTCATCGGCAGGCATATCTTTTGAAGTTGAGATTACTTTGGTCTATATCTTACTTTGACCTCTATAATCAAAATCTATGAGTTCGGCTCACCAAAAACAACTGATCAACTTGTGGAATTACATTAGGAAGACAATATAGACCTTCTGGTATGTATAACTGTAACAATAGCTTTTGAAGTACGTACATACATTAATAATTTTCAGACGTGAAAGATCATGAGTTGATCTAATTGAGTAAGTACTGATTACAAGAATGAAAATAATAAAGTTTTATCGAATTATTGAGCTCTCCAGTCACTCAAGTTCTTTATAGGTCAGTGATAATCCCCATAGAGCTTGTATCCTCGGCCGTTTAGAGGTTGAATTGGTCTTGCGTTGTTCCTCGCAAACTGCAGCCAAGTTTATCAGAAGAAGCTAGTGCATGTCCAAACTCCATATCGATCTTGAAGTGTATATAGTGCATAGTTGTATTTTATCAAGAACTTACATCAAACACTGCATCTTGAAGTAGCTCCACTTGTGCAGGGGAGGCAGATTGTACCTGTGGGAAGTTTGTAATTAGCTTAACTTGCTTCTCAATTTATGCTACGAACAATATGCAAATTTACCGAGTGTTAAAGAAAAATGTTAAGGTCTGATGAAGAGGTTGTACCTTTTTGTTCAGGTGCCAAATAACCTCTTCAACACAAGGAGGGGTAGTGAGAGAGCCCATGTATCTGAAAAATTTAGAGCCAGCTTTCTTCGGCTTCCCCATATTCTTTTGGAAATGAGCCTTCTTCACCCTCCTTGGATCAGTCATTCCCAAGGGTATCCCCTTTTGTACACCAATCAAAGACGTGATTTGTGATGTTACCTGAAGTTAATTTGAATTGCACCATTATATATTCTCCTGTTCTTACAAATGTATATAGATGTTATATATAGGATTTTACCTTTGTGAGAAAAGAATTAGGTGCCCCAAGTCTGTACAGGAATCCGATTACAGCTACTTTGCTCATGTCCTTGGTTTTGTGAACCATGTGTAATTCCAGATCATGCCTGATAAAGATAGTTTTGTTTAGACGCATCACATATAATTCAAGAAACATCCTTTGATCTAAAAAAACATCTTGAGAGAGAGAGAGAGAGAGAGAGAGAGAGAGAGAGAGAGAGAGAGAGAGACCTTCGGCCATTAACGATATGCTCAGAGGGGTGGTGCCAATGGCATTGTTTGAGGAAGTAGTCTGTCCCGTTGACTCGAATTGAGCCAGCATCACCCTCAAATAGAACCTGCATGCAACAACTCGTTTTACTACAATTAAGAATGGTAATTTCATTCGCAGCTCCTACGTAGAAATTAATGGTAATTTTACACCAGCTCCTACTCATTAAAACTTACGAAATACAGAATACAGAAGGTTTTGTTGATTAGATACTCCATGTATGCACAAACTAAGTAGGATCGGTCTTGTATTTTATTCTTACCGATATAGCATGTTCTTCATTCTTGATAGTTGCATTCGCAGGCTTATAACTCACTACTAGATCGTCTGAAGATGTGATGTCTTTGGAGGCATTCTTTTCCCATATCTCTATTGGTGATTGCCTTTTCCCTTCCTTGCATAAGCTCCATTCTTTCTTAAGGTCTCCCCAGTGTTGTGGTCCTTTCGGGTCGTCTTGCCCGTAACCAAATTCTATTACCTCAGGAGTTGCAGCATCTAGAACCCAAAATCTTAATCGTTAATTATGAAGATGATGATCATGGTAGCAACGAAAAGAATAACTAGTAAGGAAATGTGGATTTGAGCACTAGCTTGACATTACCATGGTGGGTGTCGGGTGTCGGGTGTGGCCACTCATGTATCGGGTGTGAACCATTTCCTCTGATGTGAGTCGGTTCTGGGGAATCATCTGCTCTGATGGGTGTAGGGTTCCAGCAAAGAAGGAAAAAGGTTAAGACAAAGAAGCCAAGAAGTGAATCCTTCAACATCTTTGATCAATGGTAGGCTGATTAATTCAGACCCTCTTCTTTTGAGGGAAGCTCTTGTTATTATAACCCTAAGGAAATTCGTAGAGCTTCCTCACGTTACCAGTCGATGTAACTGGTATGTAATTCTAAATTACGTTTCTTGGGATGCATGCCAATATCGGTATTTATTGATGGTGAGTAAACTTTTTTTTAGGAAATTAATTAGCTTAGAAGTTTGTTAACACCAGAATGAGATCAATAAACCAGTTCCTTTACAGTGGTAAAACAACCAGCCAGTCAGGGACGTAAGTAATCAATTTCTTTATTTGTGCACGTTTCGACTCTCATTATCTGTTTGCTAACAAGAAAACTATATATAGGCTTGAGAATCTATTTAGAGAACCGAAAACAATGACATCTCATCTTTCTTTAGAGATATATATACACAATTACAACGAACTAGAATCTAGAAACCAGTTGTTTTTCTTTTTTCTTTTTTCTTTTTCGATAGAATTTAAAAACTAGTCAATCGACAGCCTAAGTTAATTCGCTAAGGTCAAATGAGGCTGATGGATCTCTCTTGTAATGGGTTGGGTGAAAATTAATACAGATGGCTGGAGTGGCTGAGGTCAAATGATGGTGTGTTTTAGGAGTTTAAGGTGCATTTTTTGTGTTTTTAATTTAGGAGAAAATACTGGTCAGTCTATTAACTTTTACTCCGTGAATTATCTAATGTCACATTATTAGGTTAACTTTTACTTTAATATATTTGAATTTCAATCGATTACTCCGTGAATTATCTAATGTCACATTATTAGGTTAAGTGGATGTCCAATTATGCAATCAACTTGTTGATGAACATATTTTTTAATACCAACTCAGCTGCACGAAGAAAAATTTCATTTAACACCGTGAGTTCTTTTCCCTCTTCTCAACCAAAAGAAGATGAAAATCCCACTGGCTTATAAAACCCTGTGATACCATACCCCATCTCCCTCCTTGACGAATCTTCATCTCTCTCTCACCCATGGCAAGTGGCAACCCCAGCTCGCAAAGGCTTACACATGGTTTCTTTACAAAGCTCCAAGCGCTATGGAACCACCCCGCCGCCCCTAAAACCAGTGAGTCACTTCCTTTCTCACTATCCCAATTCTCGGATTATTCGATTCAATTTCATCAAAATTATAAAAAGTTTCCATGTTTAATTCTGTTTTGGGGCGAATTAGGTCTTTCATTTTGGATTGAATTGAATTGCTCGTCTCCTTTTGTTTCTTTAATCGATCATTTTCGTATCAAAAGGATCGGGTTTAATACTCAAGCCTTGTTTCTGGAAATTGGGATTGTTCGAAAACCCAAAATGAACCATCTTTTATATTGATCAAGTTTAGATTTTTGTAGTTTAATTTTGATGAGTTAGACTTCAAATTTAGAAACTAGGGGTTAACAAATGTGAACGTAATCCGGGTTTAATAAAGTTGCAGCACACACAATTTGAATGGAAATGACCTCAAATGAGAACTAATTTGACTTTTCAAAGCCTGTAGTTTACCACTGGTTCTGTTTGTGTTTATATTTGTACCTATAATTTTTGTATTTAAACTTCTTGTATTGGGCAAAGCATCGTTTGAAACTTGGAAACAAGTGTGGCTATTTTATTGATCGGTTACAATTACAGTGAGTTCAGAGTGGATTAAGATTTGCTGCATTGTGATGTATAGTTTGGCATACAGATTATTCGATGTTATTCCATTTGTTGTTTATTGTTTGTTAAGTGAGAACCTTACACTGCTTTGTTGTTGCAGTTCATTTTTGGGCACCAACTTTTAAATGGGGCATCAGCGTAGATAATATTGCTGACGTCTGTCATCTTTCATATCCTCAGCAAATAGGTTTGTTCGATGGTGCTGCTTTTTTATGTTTTTCTAAAGTTAAAACCATGCGTGAGCGATGATAATGCAGCTATAGGTAGAGAGGTGAGATCGGTAGACAAGCGTCGAACCGAATTAGAAGGTGATAAGTGAGATAAATCTCTGAGTTTTCTGAAATATTATTGAATTGTTGAATGCCTAATACAACATAGAGGGTGTCTTATATAGGCTCTAACCCAATACTAAATCCTATTTAGAATAGAACTAGGAAATAACAAAACCTATTGGAACTAGAAATCCTTAATGAATCATAAATCATAATTCTAAGAATAATAGGACACTTAAACTTGCTTACGACGTTGATGTTCCAGCTGCTCCTCGAACTCTTCTGCAAGTCGTTCTACATCAGTCTCCCCCACTTGAGAAGAACTCGTCCTCGAGTTGATATCAAGATAGGAAGCATGGTCATCTGCACGAAATTCATGGTTATCACTTACATTGAAGGTCTTCGAAATTCCCATTGATTCAGGCAAGTCAATGATGTAGGCATTATCATTGATCTTTCGTAGCACTTTGTATGGACCATATTTGCGAGGTTGAAGCTTGTTATAGGTGCCAGCGGGAAACCTTTCTTTGCGCAAGTAGATCATAACATAATCTCCTTCTTTGAACACCTTCTGTCGCCTATGAGAATCTGCATGTGCTTTATATTTTGCATTGCTTGCCTCTAGCTTCATTTTGACTTCTTCTTGAACTCCATGCACGTCCTTAGCCATAGACTTGGCTGCCACACTAAAGCCTTTGTCTCTTGGTATATTGGTAAGATCAATAACATGCTTCGGTAGGGAGACATACACCACAGAGAACATAGTCTTTCCAATTGAACGATGTATGGAATTGTTGTATGCAAACTCAACTTGCGGTAAGACGTAATCCCATCGTTTTGGTTTATTTCCACAAGTACTCCGTATCATATTTCCCAATGTTCGATTCGTAACCTCGGTTTGACCATCAGTTTGCGGATGAGCGATAATACTACGATTGAGAGCAGTCCCAAATATCTTCCACAATGTAATCCAAAAGTGACTTAGGAACTTAGTATCTCGATCGGAAGTGATGCTACGAGGTACCCCATGCAGATGAACAACTTCTCGAAAGAACAACTTGGCAATGTTAGAAGCATCAGAGGTCTTTCGGCAAGGAATGAAATGTGCCATTTTAGAAAACCTATCAACCACCACAAAGACAGAGTCGACCCCACGTTGTGTTCGAGGTAACCCCAGAATGAAATCCATGCTAAGATCTTCCCAAATGCCCGGTAGAGGCATAGAAAGACCAGTGTTTTGTGATTGTCCTTTCGAAGCTTGACATATATAGCACTTCCGGATAATGTTGCCAACATCTTTCTTTAATTGAGGCCAATAGTATCTCTCTTCCAGACTTGCAATTGTTTTGTCTCTACCAAGATGACCACTTAACCCACCACCATGCAAATCACGTACCAACATCTCTCTTAATGTAGATTGGGGTATGCATAGTTTGTTGCCACAGAAGAGATAACCTTCATTTAAAAAGAAGTCACTGCATGGTTCATGCTTTATGCACTTGCTCCAAACCTCTTTGAAGTCGTCATCATCCTCATATAGTTCCTTTAAAAATTCGAACCTTATAACTTCTTGTGACAACGTCACTAATAATTGGCTCCTTCGACTTAATGCATCGGCCACTCGATTTAAGGTTCCAGACTTGTGCTTAATTACGAAAGGAAACTTCTGTAAGAATGTAGCCCAACGAACATGCATCTTGCTCACATTCTTTTGGCTATTAATATACTTCAAAGCTTGATGATCGATGTAGAGAACAAATTCGCGTTGCACCAAGTAATGCTCCCAATGTTTTAATGCCCGAACCACGGCATAAAATTCTTGATCATAGGTACTCCACTTTTGTCGAGCTTCGCTAAGCTTTTCACTAAAATATGCAACCGGCTTCCTTTCTTGAGATAAAACTACACCAACTCCTACGCCACATGCATCACACTCCACCACAAAAAATTTATCATAATCTGGTAAGGCTAATACTGGAGCTGTGCACAATTTATGCTTGATCAAGGCAAAACTCTTCTCTTGCTCTTCTTCCCATTGAAATTTTCCTTTCTTGAGGCATTCGGTAAGAGGTGCGGTAATGACATTGAAATTTGGAACAAACTGTCGGTAAAACGTTGCTAAACCATGAAAACTTCGTACTTCGCTAACGGTTTTTGGAGTAGGCCATTCCTTAATTGCCTTCACTTTATCTTCATCCACATGTATCCCTTCGGAGCTCACTACATACCCCAAGAATAACAATTTTTCGGTGAGGAAAGAACACTTCTTCAGGTTGATGTATAACTGATTATCTTGAAGAACCTCAAGCACTTGTCTAATATGCTCAAGGTGCTCTTCTTCACACCTGCTATAGATGAGAATGTCATCGAAGTAGACGACCATAGACTTTCCAATATATGGGCGCAATACTTGGTCCATGAGATGCATAAAAGTGCTCGGGGCGTTGGAAAGTCCAAACGGCATCACCAACCATTCATGTAAGTCATCTTTGCTCTTAAAAGCTGTTTTCCATTCATCTCCGGGTTTGATTCGAATTTGGTGGTATCCGCTCCGCAAATCAATTTTAGAGAAGAACTTTGATCCTCCAAGAACATCGAGCATGTCTTCCAAACGTGGAATTTGAAACCTGTACCGAATGGTGATTTTATTGATGGCGCGACTATCAACACACATACGCCAGCTGCCGTCTTTCTTTGGTACCAGTAACACAGGAACTGCACAAGGACTTATGCTTTCGCGAATGAACCCTTTTCGTAATAAGTCTTCGATTTTCTCCTTAAAATTTCATTCTCTTTCGGACTCATGCGGTAGTGAGGAAGATTAGGCAAGCTAGCTCCCGGAATTAAATCAATTCGATGTTGAATATTTCTCATCGGTGGTAGCTCATCCGGTAAATCTTCTGACATCAACTTTTGGAAATCACTAATTATATGCTTCACCTTTTCTGGAACTTGTGCCTCTATTACTTCTTGTTCGGTGGTGTAGAGACCTTTCATCACAATAGGACAACAAACAAGTGCTTCCTTAATTCCATCTTCAAGCTCTCGTTCATAACTTGATAAAGTGAGAAAGTTTGTTGTCTTCATCTTTCCATCATAATTAATTTCATGCGGGATACTAGGCTTCAAGACAATCATGTTTTTTTCCCACAAAAAGCTGTAGGTATTCTTGTACCCATCAAATGCCACTCTTACGTCATACTGCCACGGCCTTCCAAGCAGAATATGAGAGGCGTCCATGTTTACAACATCACACACCACCTCGTCCTTATATGGTCCTATAGTTATGGGAACTTTGCAAGTTTCTGTCACAGGCTCCATAGGTCCCTTTTTAATCCAACCAACAGAATAAAGTGTCGGATGTTTTGTTGTAGGAAGCTTGAAACGGTCGATCACTTACACACGAAGTTCTCACAACTACCGGTGTCAATTATTAGATTGCATGCCATGCTACCAATGATACACTTAGTGCGAAATAGAAAGTACCTGAGATGAAAATGTGAATCTAATTACAAGAGTTCAGAAAAAAAAAACTTGGTTTGGGTTGTGATGATGAAGAGGTCGTTGTACCTTTTTGTTTACGCTCCAAATAACTCCTCCTGTGCAAGGAGGCGTTGTGAGTGAGCCCATATATCTGTAAAATTGTGAGCTTGGCTGTATTGTCGTTCTTGGATTAGCCACTCCCAAGTTTATTTCCTTCTCTAAACCAGTACTTAGAGATGATACGTACATGTTGTTCATCTGAAAGGTAGAACGTCAGACATAATGCCACTAGTTTCCTATTATTCAATGACCAATGATATATATGCAGCTCATAATGTTCCTCTAACAAAGCTAAAGTATGGTATTATCACATTAGATTACCAATTTGATTGGTTTTTTGTGTGTGTACAGATATCGATCTCTAACTCACCTTTGCGAGAAAAGGACTGCGTTTACCAGTTTGGTAGAGGTATGCGACTACAGCTACTCCGTTATTCCGGCTTCGGTGAACCATGTGCAATTCCAAATCGTAACTGATAAGGCGCAGTCGATCTGTTTATACATATTGGAGGAAGCATTTTTGGTTTTTCAATCAAATAGCTAGAGAAGAAAGAAGAAACATACCGTATGCCATTAATGAAATGTTCAGATGATCTATGCCAATGGCATTGTTTGAGGAAGTAATCGGTGCCATTGATCTGAATGGATCCGGCATCACCCTCCCACTCAAGCTGTAACAATTGAAAATATAAAGAGTTAGTAAATAAAGAAAATGAAAGAGCAATGTTAGGTGAACCACATTTTCAGGGAATGAAAGGGCCGGGTATGAACGGAGGTAGCAATAATGAAACTATTATACAAATTTTCTGTGGCTGAATCTAATATAGGAGTTCCAAGAAAAGATTGTAAACAATATCAGCTAGGTAGCCACAACCATACCGAAATAGCATGACCTTCATTCATCATTGTTGCATTTGAAGGCTTATAGTTCATTTTCAGATCATATACTCTTGAGACTGCTTTTCTAGCCAGCTCATCCAACAAATTTATTGGCGATTGCAATTTTTCATCTTTGCATGCCTTCCATTCTTTCCTAAGCTCTCCCCAGTGATCTGGACCCGTCCCGCTCCCTTCGCTATAATCATACCCTATTTCTAATTCCACTGCAACCAAAACCCTAATTAGCTATGGTATTGATTATGATGATGAATTTGTTCATGTACTTTGTATATTTTGGCATTACTTCCATGGCCAGCTCTGATGGGTTTGATAGGTTGCCAGTGCAGAAGAAAAAGAGTGAAAGCAACGAACTGAAGAGGAGTTTTTGACATAACCATCACTACGTACGTCTGCAACAAACCATGCATACTATTAAATATTACTACAGTATAACTGGCTAAAGGCCACCATTTCTTCCCCAATCTTCTCTTTCGTGGGCACCAACAATACTATAATTTCAAAACGAGGAACCTTATCCCACTCATATACATTTGTGAGAAATTATGTCATAAAACTCTCCCAACAGTATTTGGAAATCAAATTGCAAAGTTACAGTTAAATGGAGAACCAATGCCTCACATACGAAAACATGGAACACTAATATATTCACCATGTCATGTTAGCCAAGGACAAACTAATATAGCAAGAGCTTCAGTCACTGACCCTTTCCGAAAATATAAGAAGACCGAGCATGCATATGTGAGATAAGGTACAAGCAATTACTCCAAGCAATACATAAACGCTCAAGAATGTGCAAGAGATGATCATGAAGATTTGAAGGACAAAGAGGCCTTAATTTATATGCTTCTATTCTTTGACCCACGCTAACTTGATTGCTTGAAGGACAAAGAGGCCTTAATTTATATGCTTCTATTCTTTGACCCACGCTAACTTGATTGCTTGAAGGACAAAGAGGCCTTAATTTATATGCTTCTATTCTTTGACCCACGCTAACTTGATTGCTTGAATTACGCCCAGGACCTCTACCTCAACTTAGGAACATCATAATTAGAAGCGTAGACGCCAAAAAAGGAACAACGAAAATCTAGAAAAACCAACTCTACAAATTAAGAGACATGTTGCCATACACCATCCGTATTAATTTTCACCCACCCAGTAATTGGTGGCTTGCTAGGTGCTAATTAACCTCAATAATAGGAGGCGCTTTACGTGGGAGACATGAAACCTCTTAATTCAATTCAATGGCCGAAGCTCCTCCAAATTATTAGACATGCATCATGTAGCCGATCCACTAGCAACTAGTATCAGTTGTATGTGGCCCAACTTGTATCATGCTTCATTTTGTTTCTTGCCTTCCAAGTAAACCATAGCGTCTTGGTGAAGTCGAGTAGCCACAATTCTTTATGTCGGCTACCACAACTTAATGTTGTGTTCTTCCCGACAACTTTTTATTCACTGTAATAAATGAGATATTCTAAGAAATACTTGATAAGATGCATGTAGTGTGGGAGTTAGAAAAACATGAATCGTAGTGGAGATGAGATAACTACAACATCTAAGAAGCTTGGATGCATGTTATGGTTGATGAGTTTTTAGGTTGGAATGGGCTTTCGAGATATGTATTAGAGTATTTCTTGCATTTGTTTCTTGGCTTCCTTTATTATTATTATTATTATTATTATTATTATATTTTTTTTTAAGAAGACACGTTAACATTTTATTAACACAGATTTAGGTACAAGACAACATTTAATTACAAGGAACCAACCACGAACTAGAAATAAGCTCCTATGGGTGAGTTCTGGCACCAAGTTGGGTGCTCTGAAAGCTAAAAAGAGGAAATTTGGTGCCCGCAAGGCATTACTGCTTGGTGGTTCTTCTGGTGGTTTTGAGATCATGGAATCGGTTTTGGAAGAGATCAGTGCGTCTTCGGCTGATAGTTCTCCTGGGGAGACCCCCTGCGTAGGGTGGTTCTGGATTATCATCAATAAGTAGGTTTACCTACAGGTTCTTTGGTTACTAGCTGGTTTTCATTCTATGGTTTCCAGCATAGGGAACTCTTAGTTTTTAAGTGGTTTTTGCATGGTAGCTCGTGAGGGACGATCATGTTTATGTTGTTTCCCTATTATCATCAATACATTAGAGTAACGTCCTATTTTCAAAAAAAAAAATATCTAGTTAGAGAAACTATCATTATAACCTTGTTTTTCTTTCTTTTTTCTTTTAAAAAATTATTTAACCTACCCTACCTTTATATTTGTGAATTAGGTTTGAACACACGACCTAATCGTTGTCGGTTAAACTACCTAACCAATCAGACCACAGCTCACCGACAAAAACTATCATATCCTCCTACATACCACCGCTATGGTACTTGGCTTGTTATCAAAATGCAAATGACCTCCCTGCAACACACCATCTTCTAGGATATTTTTTTTTACTAACTTCTAAGATTGAACACTTGCACAGTTGCACCGCCACAAAACCCCATATATTTCCAATGAATCTTAGACTAATAGTTCAATAAGAGAGAAGGACAACTCAAGTACGTACGAATCAACGTCAAACTCTAAAGTTGAAGTCATATGATCAACATCAAACTCTGAAGTCTCAACATCGAAAAAAAAAAAACTCTAAAGTCTCCTTTGGAATTTGAAGTCATATGATTATCGTAAAGTCACTCATTGAGTTTGAAAAAAAAAAAAAACAAAAGAGACTCGCATTATATAGGGAAATTCACATAACGTTTTATCATTGTTATAGGATATTCTATATCTTTCTAGATATTTCTTATGTGTGTCTTGGCCTTATGCCAATAGGATATGTAGTTTGACTAGATCTATGTATTCATTATTCTTACCTAATTGGTATTGTGTAATTCCCTATATATAGGGCTCCTATCAATGAATAATTTAGACATCTTTCACGATCCTCTATTCTTAAATTATTTTCACTTCATCACGTTATCAGCACTTGGCTCAACCCTTGAGCTAATATATATTTTTCCCAAACCCTAAAACCAAAACGGAAGCTCTCGACCCTGCCTCAGCCGCCGCCGTCACCTTCCGGCTGTCGCTTCCCGGCCGTCCACTCTAGTTCATTCTTCTCATCCGATCAAGTATTCAATTTTTTTTTTACGGTATGTTTACCTTACAACCCTAAAACTTTTCAAAGTTCAATAACCTCGAGAGAGACAAAGTGCTTTCTCCCTTTTTTCTACTCCATTCTATGCTTGGGTCGGTGTATTTGCAGGTTTAAAATCCCGGTTGTCCTCTCCGGGTCCAAAGTTGTGTTTGATCAACTTTGGTTATTTCTTTTTGAAAGTGTGTTTGATCACCTTCACACAAGTTTTCCAGGTCGTGTTTGATTGACTCCGGACACTTAGGGTTGTCTTTGATCAACCCTAGAGAGACAAACCAAATATAAAAGCATCGTATTTGAGGAATACCGCCAATCTTAGAGATAGGATGATTACCCATAATCTCAGCGACCTCGACCTCAGGTTCTTCGGACATGGGTTCATCCAAAGGAAAATCTTCACCATTAAATTGGCTGCTAGACAACTCAATCTTTTTGGCAAGGACATGCTCATCAACTATAGGCTTTACATTTAGGCATTTTAAAGCCTTTTTGTTTTCTTCAGCAGCCTCTCTGGCAGCCCGCTCAGCTTGTCGCTTGCAGATGGCAGCCACTCGTTCGACACTTCTCTTATGGATGGCAGCTAATCTTTCATGGCTGGCCGTTAATTTTTCTTGCAAATCGTCCCAATCCATTATCGCATTTTTGTTTCCGATCTCTGATCCCAATGAAGGTAACCTCAGAGACTACCCTGGTTTCCCTATGACGAATCGCTTGTACTCCATGTCCCACTGGGCGTGCCAATGTTTTGGCCACGATCCTCAGCACGCGGAGCAGAGGTGAATAGCCAACAAAGAGTGGGGGGTTTATTGCGGGTGTGCCACCTCGTGGATGAGGAAATAGTAGTAGGGTGAGCTTGACTTCTTAATCAGGCGGAAGGGGTTTCCAGGTGCCACATCAAGGGAGGAATTTACAAGCACAAGGCGATCGATACTCACGGCGAGACGCGAGTAGAGTAACTATAGGGAACCAGGGAGATCAGGGGTGAGTCCAGGAAGAACTCTGAAAAAACCTAGGCGACGGCGCACTTAGGGTTAGGGTTTCGAGGTAGCTCGAAAGGTAACTGATTTGCAGTTTGTTTGTATTTGTTGAGAGATTTGATTGTGTTTAGAGAGACTGCTTCGAGTCCTTTATATAGTAGTCCGACTTGTGGCAGAAGAAAGTTAGTTTGGAATCCAAGTCGAACTCTGAAACCCTAATAGCACAAGGGTACTGTTCCGCCCGCGTGAACCATCCATCTTATGACACCTATCCAGTTCGCACACTTAATTCCGCATAGGGCATTGCTTCCGCGCCACCAACTGTAGAGTCCTATGCGGATTGAAATTCATCCTGCGGGCTGTCACAGAAGGCTATCTCGTGTGCTCTTAAAGCTTGCTTCTATCTCGCGGGCTATTGCAACTCGAGAGCCTTAGAAGGGCTTTTTATATTAAAAGGGCCACAGGGATTGGTCCGAAGTATGTCAAAGACTTTTAAGAGTCTTTAACGATTAATGTGATACACGCGGACTTCGCCTGTGCCCTCTTCGCGGAGCCTCCCACGCGGGCTAGTTCGCCAGCTCGCCTCGCGTAATCCGCTTGTCACCTACGCGGAGTGTTAATCTCGCCTCTCCTGTTTTACGCAGAGTCATCCCGCGGGCGAGATTTGTATCTCACGCGAAGTCCATTAAGTGCGCATGCAAAGTATGTTAAGTGCGCGAAGTCCGTTCCGCAGGCAGACTGTGTAACTCAGCTCGCGCAGTCCATTCTGCACGCGGACTGTGTAACTCAGTCCGCATGGCCTCACTGGCGGGCCATTACTTGTAAACCAAAGAATTTGGTCTCGCCGGTGTGACATAGATCAAGAATTAATTAATATTCACATAGACATTTACTGTCCAGTAAAATATTAATTTAGGCGTAAACAATATCACAACAACAAAACAGCTTGAAAACATAAACAAAATGATTGGAAGACAAACAAAAGCACTACAAAACAACAATTAATCACACTACAACATAAAACAAGACAGTTCACAAAATTACTAACCCCTAATAAATTATATCACAACAACTAAACAGCTTAAAAACCTAAACAAACAAAAGCACTTCAAAACAATAATTAATCACACTACAACATAAAACAAGACAGTTCACAAAATTACTGACCCCCAATAAACATGCCAAAATTTCCAGAAATCTTTGAAATCAGTCTTTGAGCACAAGAAAAGTTCATTATACGACTACTCAACAATACCAAACACACAGTCAAACCTAAAAATAGAATAGAATCTACAAATGAGAACAAAAATGATTCAAACCAACATTTACGAAAATTATCGAATTCAAAATCACATGAACTCGAACATAAATCAAAATCGAGCTACAATTGAACAAAAAACATAACGAAAAGAAGAAGAAAAGAGAATCAAACCGAGAAGGAACTGAAGAGCAAACTAAATCCTGATCTCTATCCATCGAGTAAGAGATTCTGATCTATATCTCGGATTCAATCGGCGTCGGAAATCGGTAGTCTCTGCTTCAATCGGCGTCGGAAATCGGAAGGGAAATCAGCAGAAGCTCCGCTTGAATCTCTCTCTCTCTCTCTCTCTCTCTCTCTTACTGCTCGAGCTTCAATCTCTAACTGATTTTTGAATTTGAAAATGTCAAATCTGAATCGGGTATATATGAAGATGCTCAGAAGGGCATTTTCGTCCATCAACATTATACAAATTGGGCCCAGATAGTTAAAAGTTGGGTATTATGGCACATGCAATGTTACTTTATATTGAAATGGGCAAGGAATAATTTAAAACATTGAAATTGTCTAAAAGGGGATAACATTAGTATCAAATGGGTATTTTTCCATTTTTATATGTCGAATAGGCAAGATCTGTCGCACTACCAATTACTTGATGGAAGATCACCCTCTATTCGACACAATAATGTTTCGTGCAAGGATATGGTGAATCATACCATTAGTATTTTTCACAGGACCCATTTTGTTCGGTCCTCCATCAAATGCCTTACAAATACCTTACAAACAAAAAATGCCGGTACAAATGGGAACTGCACCTCTTATTACACAAAAACCTCTGTCACAGAATAAAAATCCATGTACATTCTAGAGTTGATGCAGCTGGTATGTCTGTGGAAGCAAGTCCTTAATCCCTTATGTGAGACTCAGGGCCATGGAAGTGCACATCTCGGCGATTCAGAGCTTGTAATGGTCTTGCATTCAGTTCTGCGGACTGCATTCAAATGACAATATGAAGTAAACAGAAATACTACACCTAAGAGTGAAAACGAACAGAATTAAGGAGAAGAAAATTAAAGAACAGAAAATGAAGGAAAAAGAAATGATCAAATCGCTATAACTTAACAAAGTTATCATGTGTCATTATAACACTACAACTAAGAGTGAAAAAAACAGAAAATGAAGGAAAAAAAAAAACAGAAAACGAAGAAGAAGAAATAGCTATTAACAAAGTTAGGCCACTTACGTCATGCACGGCTTCTCGAAGCAACTCCATTTGCTCTCTTGATACAGTAGTTAACTGATGATCAACACCAGATAATATTAAGATTTTGCTCCGGAGTTAACAAGATTTTACAGATCGATGATGAAGATTTTAGTACCTTTTTGTGTATGATCCAAGTTACTCCTTCAGTGCAAGGAGGTACAGTGAGTGAGCCTTTGTACTTGTAGAATTTTGCGCCACCCTTCCTCACATTTCTTGGATCAACCACCCCTCTGTGTCTCTCTTCCTTTACATCAATCATGCTCTTGATATCTTTGCTTACCTGACAGTTAAACAACAATAGAAGAGACTGAAGATCTTTAAAAACAACCACATCATTTTGAGGTCAACAAGACGAACTAATAAGTGAGCTTAGCGCGGTACATAACACCAAGATATTGGGGCTTTTACCTCGGAGAGAAACTTATCAGGCTTGCCAATTTTGTAGAGGTATGCAACCACAACTATGTTGTTTTCAACATTCGCATCAGGAATGAGGTGAACCATATGAAGCTCCAGGTCAAATCTTTTACCGTTAATTGTATGCTCAGATGGTGAGTGCCAGTGGCATTGATCTAGCCAGTAATCTGTGCCATTAATCTCCACGGATCCAGCATCACCTAGCTTCCACTGGATCTGTTTCACTCGTAAGTTAATACAAGATAGAAGTGGCGTAGTTCACAGTCACGTAAAGAAAAATTAAGCAATTGAAATGTAAAGACACTATTTAGGTCATTAGGTGTTATCCCTATGGAATCCTGACTCGTATAGTTAGATAATGACTTCAGTGTGCCAATTCTTCCTTACCGAAATGTCATGGCCTCTATTCCTGATTGTTGCATTTGAAAGCTTGTACTTGAGCCTCACCTCCCCTTTGTTGGGGTGTACTTCCACGATCTCACTAAGCAAATCTACCGGAGATTGCAGTGTCCCATTTTTACATGCTGCCCATTCTTCCCTAAGCTCTCCCCAATGCTTTGGTCCTTTCTCACTATCTTTCAGATAATCAAATTCCCTTTCGTCCTCTGCAAGAACAATTCTTAATTAACATCAGTAATCATAAGTGAAAAGCAAACAATATCAACGTTAAGAAATACTAAGCTAGCTGTTAGTGACTCTTTTGGATATTACCAACTTCTTGAGCTATAATGGGTGTTGGGTGCAAAATTTGAAGAAGCAGCAGCAGCAGAAACAAGGAAGCTGAGATGGACTTGCTCTGATCCATAATCATTATCACCAAAAAGTGCGACTTTGTTTCGGCAACATATTAGTAACGTGCCAAGAGCTTATATATATAGATAACTAATTTATGTAGAAACAAAAACTGATCAATGCTGTCGATTGACTTGATCAAATTCGTACAAAGATAATGAAGTTGTCATTCAACTGACTGATTGGTATGCAATGTATTTTTATTTGAATTTGCAACAGTACGTCCACGTATTAATTTTAAGTATCCATAGATTGCTGTTAGTTTTTAGAGAAGAAATAACTTGGGTGACCAGTTATGGTTATTTATGGGTGACAAACATCAATGAGAGATGGACAAATACCAACAATAATTATAAACAAACATGCTAAACACTCAGAACCCTCATGTTATGTCTTTAAATTGCCGTCAAATCTTTTAAAATAGACATGTGTCTCATGCTCATTGGCTGTGGTAACTAGCCTTTGTCACCGAAATCGGGTTCTTTTAGAAATGACTTTGATACCACTGTTAAAAATTGTTGTGGGTTTAATACCACTATTATAATTTGTTGTTTATGCGAAAGCTTTTAGTGAGTGATGGGTTAGGACAATGTGTTTAGGAGAAAGGTATTAGGAGCTAGACTTGGGAGAAGATGTTATTAGGACAAGGGTTAATTGGATGGCATAAAGTGTTTTCGCATCTCTTTGTCTTTTTCTTTTCTTGTCTTAATTGCTTCACCAGGATTTTCTGGAGTTGAGTACCCTTTGTCTACTATGTCTCATAAATCTTGAGACATGAAGAAAGTCCTCATTTTTGATACTCCAAAAGTCATAGTTATCCCCTTGAAGATGGGAAGAGGAATGGATGATTGGTTGGAGGTGGAAGTACGTAGACATGGTGGACAATTTTCAACGCCCTCGAACAGGACTCTGATACCGTTGTTAGCTTTTAGAAGTGGCTCTAATACCACTATTAGAAATTGTTGTGGGTTTAATACCACTATTAGAATTTGTGGTTTATGCAAAAGTTTTTTAATGAGTGATGAGTTAGGACAATGTGTTTAGGAGAAAGGTATTAGGAGCTAGACTTGAGAGAAGATGCTACTAGTACAAGGATTAATATATATGACTGGTTTAGGAGGATAGAGGAGAAGTTTAACAACAGAGGAGGGAAGACTTTTAGCAAGCTTGCTTCTTAATATCTTTCATTCACTCATAATCTTCCTACAATTACAAGAGTGCATGCCTTAGAGCAATTACACCAACGGACTAATTGGTTGGGCAATTGCTAGGACCCACCATGTTTCAATTAAAAATGCAATGCAACGAAGCCAAATTGCTCGAGCAATTTGCTGGGCCCACTAAACAAGGATTGTCCAGGCAATTAGTTTGTCAATTTTCGACCATTCTTTTGCCCGACCAATTCAGTGGAGCCTATTAAATTTAACTATTGGCCACTCCAAACAGCTCTCTCTCAACAGATAAAAATATGTAATAGTTATTTAATTACAACTATTAGATTTATATCTTGTGGTTGTAATTAAATAGCAAAGGTAATTTTTTTTATGTTTTTACTTAAAAATTTATTTCGTAAGTAAATAAAAAAAATATCAGAATACTACTCCAACAAATCCTATATATACTCATCATTTTTCTATAATTTCTCACACCAAAACTTTTGAAAGTTTTCCTTCTCTTCTTCTCACATCAAATTATACGTTTAACGTCAAAAAAAAATAAGTTTAACGTTTTCAATTATTAAATTATTGAAAATTAAAATATGAATAATGAATTAGCATGCAAATTGCGTTCAACAGATGCATTGATAAATGAGAGATAATTGCCAATTTAAGATTAATAGTAGATTAACAAAAGTAATTTAATTGATAAATCAATAATTGTCTCTGCCTAACGGCTGCAGGCATTGTTAACCGACCTAGATAGGGGTAATAGTGTCACCGACCTTGATCTTTGTGGTTCATTAACCACCACTCATTCTAGCTAATTACACCGACATAGTTAGACTTTTCTTAGTTCGCTAAACCATGCTAGATCACTTAGCTAGCTCTAGTTGATTACACATGTTTCATGATCATTCGATTAATCTGGCTACCTCTCGATTTCTTAGCTCTATTAGGATCTACAGACTTCAATGTGCATTAAAAACAACTTTAGCAGACTCTATTTTAGCTTTTAGTTATTTTAAAGAGCGTGTTTAGCTTTTTCTTTTATATTTTGGGGGCTTCAACAGACTAGCCAAAGTTTAGTTATTATAACTTTTAGCTATCTCGCTACCTAAATATAGAGAGTGAGATGACTCATATGAGGCTAGCTATAATTTAATACATTCCTTGTAAGATATTTTACGTGATATATAAATATATTTAAACTATTTAATCTTTATTTGAAGACTAATGTTGATGTAATGTTAGCTAAAATAAAGAGCATTGATGCAGCCACATTTTTAAAGTGGCTAGCCAAAATGACATTTTAACTAATTTGATTAAAATTTAACTCAAAAATGGCTAACATTGTTAAAGATGCTCTTAGTGTTCCAACAATAGCATTTGCCAAACCTCCGATGTCAACTACAAGAAGTAATTTTAATTCTTAGCGTACGATTTATTATAATTCATTAACTTGATATACATTGTTAACGGAAGCTGGTAAATGTTTAAGTTCTCCGTTATCTAATTCATGTGAGAGTCAAATTTTGTTGCAGCCATCTTATCCCAGACCGTACAAATCATGGATCGATGATGTTAGCATATATATGTAGATTAATTAGTTGGTGCATGATTAGGGGCTGACAATGAATTTTGTCCGCATCGTTCGTAGAAGGATATCGTACGGAATAGGACAAAATACTTGAGAATTAGACTACCATAGGATTAATTTCAATTTAGGAAGATACTTAAGTTCTCTTAACCACTCTTCTGACTTTCGTCTATTATATGGTCGTTTAATTAGAAGGAAACACAGTTTAAGCATTGATTTTCAGAATTTTTTTGTAAAATTGCAAATTGCAAAGATTAAGACAGCTGCTTGAGGCCAAAAGAAATTTCCCATAGGCTCTGAGTAGGTGTATACGTAAGTTTCTTAGCACTCCTAATAATCGGGCGGCCAAAAGAAAGAAAGAAAGAAAAAACGAGAAAAACAAGCAATATGTGTATTTATAAATTAGTATTGGCGGCTCCTTGTCCATACCTTTTTTTTAGGAAAATACTCATTTACACAAAAACATCATAATAAGAGCCTATTCCAATGAAAATTGTTTCTAGCAGCTCATTCAAACAAATCTCATAAAATTGACTATATTGTCCTCGCATCACTCAACCATAACTCTCTCTGTCCTTATCTGAAACAAACTCTCTCTCTCTCTCTCTCTCTCTCTAACTCCAAATCGGAGCTCGACTCTCTCTCTCCCTCCCTCGTCTCCGCCGACGATCCCCCCGCCGCCTTGTCCTCCGTCCACAAGCTCGCAGCTTGCTGCCCCAGTCTCCTCCACTCCAACTATTATAACTTTTAGCTATCTCGCTACCTAATATAGAGAGTGAGATGACTCATATGAGGCTAGCTATAATTTAATACATTCTTTGTAAGATATTTTACGTGATATATAAATATATTTAAACTATTTAATCTTTATTTGAAGAATAATGCTAATGTAATGCTAGCTAAAATAGAGAACATTGATACAGCCACATTTCTAAAGTGGCTAGCCAAAATGACATTTTAGCTAATTTGATTAAAATTTAACTCAAAAATGGCTAGTATTGCTAAAGATGCTCTTCGTATTCCAACAATAGCAATTCCCAAACCTCCGAAGTCAACTACAAGAAGTAATTTTAATTCTTAGCGTACGATTTATTATAATTCATTAACTTGATATACATTGTTAACGGAAGCTGGTAAATGTTTAAGTTCTCCATTATCTAATTCATGTGAGAGTCAAATTTTGTTGCAGCCGTACAAATCATGGATCGATGATGTTAGCATATATATGTAGATTAATTAGTTGGTGCATGATTAGGGGCTGACAATGAATTTTGTCCGCATCGTTCGTAGAAGGATATCGTACGGAATAGGACAAAATACTTGAGAATTAGACTACCATAGGATTAATTTCAATTTAGGAAGATACTTAAGTTCTCTTAACCACTCTTCTGACTTTCATCTATTATATGGTCGTTTAATTAGAAGGAAACACAGTTTCAGCATTGACTTTCAGAATTTTTTTGTAAAATTGCAAATTGCAAAGATTAAGACAGCTGCTTGAGGCCAAAAGAAATTTCCCTTAGGCTTTGAGTAGGTGTAAGTTTCTTAGAACTCCTAATAATCGGGTGGCCAAAAGAAAGAAAGAAAAAAAAAAGAGAAAAACAAGCAATATGTGTATTTATAAATTAGTATTGGCAGCTTCTTGTCCATACATTTTTTTTTTAGGAAAATGCTCATTTACACAAAAACATCATAAGAAGAGCATATTCCAATGAAAATTGTTTCTAGCAGCTCATTCAAACAAATCTCATAAAATTGACTATATTGCCCTCGCATCACTCAACCATAACTCTCTCTGTCCTTATCTGAAACAAACTCTCTCTCTCTCTCTCTCTCTGCCGAGTTGCTCCACTAGAAACCCAAAACCGCCAACCCACGCCGGCGACTGGCGACCCACCTCGATCTCCTCTCTCCTCATCCGGATCTAGCCTCTTTCTCTCTCTCTCTCTCTCTCTCTCTAGCCGAGTTGCTCCACCAGAAACCTAAAACCACCAACCCACGCCGGCGACCGACGACCCTCCTCGATCTCCTCCTCCTCATTCGGATCCAGCCTCTCTCTCTCTCTCTCTCTCTCTCTCTCTCTCTCTCTCTCTCTTTCCAACTCCAGATCGGAGCTCGACTCTCTTTCTCCCTCCCTCGTCTCCGCCGACGATCCCCCCGCCTCCTTGTCCTCCCTCCACAAGCTCGCAGCCTGCTACCCTAGCCTCCTCCACTCCAGCGTCCTCTTTGATCACTCGAATTTCGACCTCGAATGTGAGCTCGGCACCGACCACCACTCCTCCTCCTCCTCTACCCAAATCATCCACAACCACCCACCGTCGCTAAATTGTGCTTGGTCTCTCTATGTATTTCGACACAGTTTACGACGCCTCCGAACCCGCCATCGTCGTACCCACTGAACCCTAAAGCGGCAGCGTCGTCTCCGGTGAGTTCCCGGTCTCCGGCAGTGGTTAAGCTATAGTTATTTTTTTTTAACTAGGGATAAGTAAATATTTTACTGAGGGTCAATAAATAGAAAATTACGGGGGGTCAATAGAAAATTACTGCGGGTCAATAATTTTTCTTTTGGTTTCGTTTTGGTTGGGAATTGTCTTCTTCTATTTTCTTTGTTTTACTGTGTTTTGACAAATTATTGGGGTCAATACATAGGTCAATAGAAAATTACTGGGGGTCAGTAATTTTTCTTTTGGTTTCGTTTTGGTTGGGAATTGTCTTCTTCTTCTATTTTCTTTGTTTTTCTGTGTTTTGACAGATTATTGGGGTCAGTGCAGAGGTCAAATAGAAAATTACTGGAGGTCAGTAATTTTTCTTTTGGTTTCGTTTTGGTTGGGAATTGTCTTCTTCTTCTATTTTCTTTGTTTTTCTGTGTTTTGACAGATTATTAGGGTTAGTACAGAGGTCAATAGAAAATTACTAGGGTTTTGTTTTGGTTGGGAATTGCATTCTTCTTCTATCGTCTTCGTTTTTCTATGCTGTGATATATTTTTCTAGCGACCAGTGACCGGAAAAAGTCCGCCAACGAGAATCCGGTGAAAAAATCAGGCGACCGGAGACAGGCGATCGAATACCGGAATCTGGTGACCAATGAGGTTCCGGCCAAGTTTTTTTTTCTTTCTCTCTCTATGCATCTTTTTAGGGTGAGGGCAAAATAGTCATAAATTAATAATGTTTGTTAAGACTTTTAGTAAAAATTTGTGTATTTGGGCATAAAATAAGTTACCTTATATTCAAATGGCCTCTTAAAAAAGATATTTATTGAAATGAGAAATGAGGAGTTAAAATTAGTATTACATGGGTCTTTTCCCGTTTTTTTTATTGTGTTACGTTCATTTTTAATTAATTTCATGTTTTTTCAAGTTTTAGTTTTAGTTATCTATTTAATTATATACAGATGCATGCATGTAGTTACAGATGCTAGATGCGTGCGCGTGAAATCAATAATGGATCAAACAACCAATATATTGTGCTAAGTTGGACTTTTATTGTTACATTTCAGAAATAACAAGCTAGCAAATATTTTCTTTCATATAACAAACCAAAGATGAAGTCGAACTAGCTAGCTAGCTAGTACTACTATATATTATACGCTTCTGAGTAGAATCATTAAGAACGTTTCATAAGAAATATAGTTTGATCTGATCAGTAGTTGTGTTTGTCACTGACGCTATTGTCACTGGTTTGGATCTCCCGGTGATTGAGTGGCTGTTCTGGCCTAGCATTCATCTCTGCAAACTGCAATTAGGTTTAATTGCTAATTAATTAAGTCATTTAAGCTTATTAGTTATCTAAAGTAATGAATGCACAGCCACGCGAAGTAGATTCATTTGTACCTTAATTTGAAACAGTTCCAAACTGGATGCAATTAAAATTAGGTTGCTAATTAAAGGGCTACATAGATCAAATTAAATATGCCTCTTGGCCAAATAAGTTTAACTAAAAGAAAGGAGGGGAAAGTAAATAATTACCTGTTTGCTGATGATCCAAATAACGCCTTCAGTACATGGAGGGATGGTCAGAGATCCCACATATCTGTAGTAGTTTTTGTTGCCGCCCAGTTGGATTATTTGTTCAGGATCAATCACTCCTATGCTTCTCTCTGCCTTTTGATCTGTCATCAACGCTACGTCCTTCATCAACTGACCAAAATCGATCACGAGTACTATCAACATATATTAGATCCTTAGAGTAATCAATCTTCACTGCTAGAAAAAGGTTTTAAGGTGACGAAATATTTTTAATTCGTCACCTAAAAAACACTTTAGTGACGAAATCGGTTTCGTCACCTTAGTGACAATTTTCGTCGTCTAAGTAAGGTAAGGTGACGAAACATTATTTCGTCACTATTTTTGTCACCTTAGAGCTAACTTAGGCGACAAAAATACATTTCGTCATGTAAGTAACATGTTAGGTGACGAAATATGTTTTCGTCACCAAAGTTTTGAGCACTTAGGTGACGAATATAAATTTTGTCATGTAAGTGATAGGTTAGGTGACGAAATATGTTTTCATCACCAAAGTTTGAGCACTTTGGTGACGAAAATGCATTTTGTCGCCTAAGAACTTACTTTTGTGACGAAAATAAATTCGTCGTCTAACACCTTTACTTAGGTGACGAAAAATAAAGTTTTGTGTCTTTTTGAACCAACTACGAGGTAGAAGTAAAATTTTAGAAAACCCACCATACTATATGATTAGTGTACTTAAATACGGCTATGAAAAAAAATCCACCAGTTTTTGAAAACGATAAGGTTTCAATCCACGCGGTCAACATTAAATTAACGCCACTTATTACACGAAAACGCTATTTCCTACCCTATATGACCTAGTTTGATTCATTCTTTCACACACAAAACTCTCACATTGATGAGATGTAATCACTCATGTAAAAATTTGGGTACGTTCACCTCTCGACGATAGGGCTCAACATAGGGAAACATAACGTATATAGGGTTGACCGCTTGTATTGAGGACCAAACGTTACCGGAAATATGTGATTTTTCAACCATAGTCGTATTTCACCATACCGATGACATCCTATTTCACAAAAATTTTGAAAATATTGCATCCTCCCTATAGTTGGTTCACAAATATCTACACTTACATATAACCTACTAAACAAGTTATACCACATTAGTAGACAAGTTGTGGCTCTGATGGCTAAATTTTACAAAATAAAAATTCAACCGTCTGATATGATCAGTGTACTTTGTTTTGGCCGCGATCCTCAGCGTGTGGAGCCTAGGTGAATAGCGAACAAAGAGAAAGGGGAGTGTTGCGGGCATGTCACCTCGCGGACGAGGAAAAGGTTGATTGTGTGCGCTTGACTTCTTGATCAGGCGAAAAGGTTTCTAGGTGCCACATCAGATGAGGAATTTACGAGCACAAGGCGGTCGATACTCACGGCGGCGTGAGCAGAGCAACTATAGGGAAGTTTCCGAGGAATCAAGGTAGAGTCCGGAGAGCTCTGAAGAATCTAGGCGGCGGGGCACTTAGAATCGGGGTTGTGTGTGTTTTGCTTCAACGGGGAAGCGAAAACAAAGCTCCTGGGAGCGTTAGAGATTCGACTGGGTCGAGGGTTTCAACTTGGTTGAAGGGTTTTGTTCTGTATTTTGTTTGAATGAGTTGTGTGTTGTGTGAGCTGAGAGGTGATTGTAGAGAGGTCGAGCCTTTATATAGTAAGAGTCGTTTCTGCCGTGAAAGAAAGACAATCAGAAGCGTGTTAGACTCTGCAACGTGAAGCACAAAGGAACTGTTCCTCCCATGCAGACCAATCCGCATGTGACACATATCCAATTCGCACAGTCCGCATAGGATAAGGTCTGGACTCCCATGCGAAGCGGAATTAAAAGTAATCCTTATCACGTGGGGTATCACAGTCCATGTAGAAAACTAACTCGCGCGAACCGCGGACTCTGTAGCTCAATTCCACCTCGCTGGCTATTGCAGCTCGCCGGCCAAAACAAGGTTTTTTTAATAAATTAGGGCCACAGGGATTGGCCCAAAGTGTGTCAAAGACTGTAAAAAGTCAGAGACGATTACAAGCATTCGCGCGGACTCCGTGTATGTCTACCTCACGAACTAGCGAATCAGTTCGCCAACGTGCTTAGATGCATTCCGCCTCGCCTAAGCGAAGGTTATTCCGCGCGAACTGTGCTTTCCGCGCAACGCGCGCGAGATGAATCCACACTCCGTGCGAAGTCATTTCGCGCGCCAGCCCTGTTTTTGTCTGAAAGTGCGCGAGATCCGTTAGTCCGCGCGGAGTCATTCCGCCCGCGGACTTTGCATTCGTCTCGCGTGGTCTTGCTGGCGGGCCATTATTTGTAAACTTTAAAGAACTTGGGCTCACCGGCTGACATAGACCAAGAATGTAATTAATATTTACATAGACAATTATTGTCCAGTAAAAATATTAATTTAGACGTAAACATTGCCCCTAGCCTCGAAGTCATGAATGTTAAGAATGACTGAAGAGGGTTATGTTCATGCTGCTCCAAAGCCACTGTATTGGCTCGGGTCATAAGATGAGTGTGAGTAGACAAGCCTATGAATAGGCCTTGAAACCCAAGCACCCAACAAGGCATTGCAGCGAAGTTTCTGTACAGCTCGCCTAGGCACCTTTGAACTTGGACTTCAAATGCATTCGCCTGCTCTTCTGCTTTTCTCAGAAGACACGCACACACCACGAGTGAATGTAGCTCGTATGGAGATAACTTAACTGGAGCAGACATTTGCGTTGACTAGATTCCAAAAATAGCCCTTCGCGAATCTTGGCGATGGCGAGCCAGCTTTTTTGATAATCATGGAGTGACATTGGCCATATACTTCGCTGCCCCCCTTGCGCGAACCAATCAGAAATAAGCAAAAAGTTTGGCGAACGGCCTAATAACGATGGCGAACCAACTTCCATGCGCTTCGCTGCGAACCAGTGCAGACCAGTAAGAACCAATAAGAGGCAACAAAGGAGTCGGCGAACGGGAGTCAGTGAAAATTTTTTAGAGGCCATGCACTTCGCTGCCCCCCAGTGCGAACCCATGAGAGTTGGCGAGCGGTCACATAATGATGGCGAACCACCTTTGAAATGGGTCAGCGAATGGCTGCATAAAGGTAGCGAACACTTTGAAAACTTGGAGGCCACAGGGATTGGCCTAAATAATGACTAAGACACTTGAAGAAGGTCTAAAGTCTGAAATAACTGGAACACATATCCATCCCAATGTGCCCCCCAGTTTTGATGTCTGTCCACCGATGTTGAAAAGAAATGAAGGACATCAAAACTTTAGTATGCCCCCCAGTTAAGAAAGCGGGCTACGAGGTCATGAAAACACTTTGAAAAAGACATCGTGCGAATCCGCGCGTCTCCTGACCTGTCTGCATGCAAACTGCCATAAGTCTCTCCAGGAATGGCGGAATGACGAACCGTAAAATCCTCTAGAAAGTAGACATCCAGAGCTTTCTGTTGATATAAGGCACGCCAGCTAGTTCTTCCTGGATTAGTCCAGTTTAATCGGCGAAGTCGACTGTTCAGTAGTGGCTGTTGCAACTTTCAGCATTGCAACCTGTCTTGACTTCGGTGGCAGCAACTCAAGGCATATGGAATGCCTATTATCGTTAAGCCTCAGGGATAGACTCCTAAGTAAAGTTCAAGCCTGATATAGGCAAGAATATTGTCCTGCATTTCAGCAAGACCAAGGATCTCTTTTTGTGTTTTTTGGCTATTTGATTTTTTTGTATTTTCTTTTTTCCAATGCGAGAAAGAAAGAAATTGAAAGAAAAAGGAAGTAAAAGCTGAATTAAAAGCTAGGAGCAAAAAGAGGAAAGAATCATAGCTTGATTGGGTATTCGTCATTAGGCCACGGGGGAGGCCACCAATATGCTTCACTCCAAGTCTCGCCGTTGTCATGTTTCCAACGTGAGACTGTTGTTGTTGAAAATCTCCAAGTGTTGAGCAGAGTGGTTCCATGTTAACAACTTAAAAATTTGGGCAAGGTATTTCGTAGGGTACGTCTCGTTGCCCCCCACGTATTCTTGTATGTTGACCAAACATGATCTTCAACTGCATCCTCGTGGATCGTATGGTGTTGAGATCTGCCTTGGTGCCGACTATCATGTCGTAATGCATGGTCTTATCAGGAATAGCCATGTATTGGTCAGGGAAGAGATCCACTGGCTGGTCTCTTTTCACCTTAGCAAGAGCTTTACTGGAATTGAACTCTTGTGGCATATGATTTGGGGACAGATGCACCAACATATAGTTCTCATCATATTCATCATAAGTTGGCTCCGTGTTAAAATCAAATGCATAATCAACGGAGGTCGAAAGCTCGACCTTATTTGCAACCATGCATGGGACATGTATGTACTTTGCCCATAAGCCAAAGTCCCCCTTAGGCTTTTGAATTTGCATGCAGAGACTCCAAGTATATTGGAAAGTGAAACAGCGGACTGGCCAAGGGATATCACCAAACCATATATAGTTAGGCGTATCATGATCTCGGACTGGCGAAACGGACTGAGTCATGGCGAGATGAACCTTTAAGAGAAGCGGACTCCGCCAGCCTTGTCGCCTCGCGTGTGCATGCTGAAGCGGAAAATCAAGAGGTACTGGTTCATCTTCAGTTGGCTTGTCATGAATTGGTAGAGAAAGCAGGCGAGCTCCGCCTTGCCCCCTATGCGGCTGTCCTGTGTCCACATATACATCTCGCATGGGACAGTTGGCGCCTGGGTCACCTTTCATGCGAAATTGTGGTTCGCCATCAGTGTTTGACCCGCTCTCTTTTTCTAAGGCAGACTGTTCTGTCCTACCTTCAAGCTTATCTTTTTGGGGAACATCATCAGTTTTTGAGATAAGATCATTATCCGAAGTCTCGCTGGCCTCGACCTCAGATTCTTTGTCATTGATTGACAAAGCAGTTTCTTCCTTGGACATAAGTTCATCCAAAGGGGAATCTTCACCAGCCGTAGGCTTTACATTCTGGCGTTGTAAAGCCTTTTCATTCCCTTCAGCAGTCGCTCGTGCATCTATTTGCTTGCGGCAGGCTGCCCACAGTTTGTCAAATCTGCGCCAATCCATTATTGCAGTTTCATTTCGCCTGTGTTGACTTAGGGCAGCGTCTTGATCACGTCCAGTAATTGGACAAAGCTTAAGTTGATCATGCCCTTGATGGTTCATTAAAGAAGGAAAGCGAGCTCCGCCTTGCCCCCCATGCAGCTGACCTGTGTCCGCATATAAGTCTCGCATGTGAAAGCCAGCTACTTGGAAGTTGTGGCTCGCCATCATGCGAAGTTGTGGTTCGCCATCAGTGTGCGAACCAACTTCTGCTTCTAAGATAGAATGTTCTGTCCTATCTTCCGGTTCGAGGAACACCGTGCGAGATGAGATTATTATCCATAATCTCGCCGGCCTTAACCTCAGGCTTTTTGTCATTGATTGACAAAATAACTTCTTCTTTGGATGTAGGTTCATCCAAAGGAAAATCTTCATCATTAGATTGGCTGCTAGGCAGTCCAATCTGTTTAGCAGGGACGTGTTCGTCAATTGTAGATTTTACATTTAGGCATTGTAAAGCCTTTTCCAAGGCATCGCACTGTTGACGAAACCTCTCTAGAAAGGCTTTCCTTTCATCTTTTTCCTTTTCTTCAGTAGCCTCTCTAGCAGCTGTTTCCTCTATGCGTTGATTGAGGATGGTAGCATGTTTTTTGCGGCTGGCAGCTCTTAGTTCGGCATACTTTCTCTCGATGGCTTCTAATTTTTCTTGCCAATCATATCGCATCTCTGTTCGTCGATCCCGATGTAGGTGTCATCAGAAACTACCCTGGTTTCCCTATGATAAATCGCTTGTACTCCCTTGTCCCACTGGGCATGCCAATGTTTTGGCCACGATCCTCAGCGTGTGGAGCCGAGGTGAATAGCGAACAAATAGAAAAGGGAGTGTTGCGGGCGTGCCACCTCGCGGACGAGGAAAAGGTTGATTGCGTGCGCTTGACTTCTTGATCAGGCCAAAAGGGTTCCAGGTGCCACCTCAGATGAGGAATTTACGAGCACAAGGCAGTCGATACTCACAGCAGCATGAGCAGAGCAACTATAAGGAAGTTTCTAAGGAATCGGGGTAGAGTCCGGAGAGCTCTGAAGAATCTAGGCGGTGGGGCGCTTAGAATCGGGGTTGTGTGTGTTTTGCTTCAACGGGGAAGCGGAAACAAACCTCCTGGGAGCGTTAGAGATTCGACTGGTTGAAGGGTTTTGTTATGTATTTTGTTTGAATGAGTTGTGTGTTGTGTGAGCTGAGAGTTGATTGTAGAGAGGTGATTGTAGAGAGGTCGAGCCTTTATATAGTGAGAGCCGTTTCTGCCGCGAAAGAAAGACAATCAGAAGCGTGTTGGACTCTGCAACGTGAAGCACAAAGGAACTGTTCCTCCCATGCAGACCAATCCGCATGTGACACATATCCAATTCGCACAGTTCGCATATGATAAGGTCTGGACTCCCATGAGAAGCGAAATTAAAAGTAATCCTTATCCCGTGGGGTATCACAGTCCATGTAGAAAACTAACTCGTGCAATCCGCGGACTCTGTAGCTCAATTCCACCTCACGGGCTATTGCAGCTCGCGGGCCAAAACAAGGCTTTTTTAATAAATTAGGGCCACAGGAATTGGTCTAAAGCGTGTCAAAGACTGTAAAAAATCAGAGACGATTACAAGCATTCGCGCAGACTCCGCGTATCTCTACCTCGCGAACTAGCGAATCAGTTCGCCAGCGTGCCTAGATGCATTCTGCCTCACCTAAGCGAAGGTTATTCCGCGCGCGAGCTCTGTTTTTGTCTGAAAGTGCACGAGATCCGTTAGTCCGCGCGGAGTCATTCCGCGCGCGGACTTTGCATTCATCTCGCGTGGTCTTGCTGGCGGGCCATTATTTGTAAACTTTAAATAACTTGGGCTCGCCGGCTGACATAGACCAAGAATGTAATTAATATTTACATAGACAATTATTGTCCAGTAAAAATATTAATTTAGGTGTAAACATACTTAAATACGGCTATGAAAAAATCCACCAGTTTTTGAAAACGTTAAGGTCTCAATCCAAGCGGTCAACATTAAATTAACGTCACTTATTACACGAAAACGCTATTTCCTACTCCTATATGACCTAGTTTGATTGATTTTTTCACACACAAAACTCTCACATTGATGAGATGTAACCACTTATGTAAAAATTTGGGTACTTTCACCTCTCGACGATAGAGCTCCACATAAGGAAACATAAGCGTATATAGGGTTGACCGCTTGTATCGGGGACCAAACGTTACCAGAAATATGTGATTTTTCAACCATAGTCATATTTCACCATACCGATGACATCCTATTTCATAAGATTTTTGAAAATATTGCTTCCTTCCTATTTAACAAGATCACATTCTATCAAAACCTTTTCTTAAAAATAAATTTTTTTGGTTCACTGAGATGACGAAAATTCATGTTTTCGTCACCTAACTACTTGATATTTGGGGGGTAAAAAATTCCGCCAATTATTTGGCCAAATTTTTAATCACTTCGGCCAAAAATTTCAGAAAAATTTGAACCAAATTTTTGAAAGTTTTCTTATATATCTTCTGCCTCACTTTTCATTTCTCTATCTTTTTCTTTGAACTCTCTCTTCTCTCTTTTCCAGACTCTCTTCTCTCTTCCTCCTCTCATCTGCCCCAGTTTCCACGCATCAAGAGACCCTCTAGCTTTCCCTTTGCAACTGTTTTCCCTCTGCCTTCTTCTTCGCCACCGTAGCCTCCTTCCTCATCGCTGGCAGTTGTTTTCCCTCTGCCTTCTTCTTCGCCACCGTCGCCTCCTCCCTCATCGTTGGCAGCCGTTTTCTCTCTGCCTCTCCTTCTTCTTCGCCACTGTCGCCTCCTGCCTCTCAAATTCATCCGTTTTCATGTAAGGACTAATTTTCCTCCTCCATCGCCAGCGGACTCTGTGCCCATCTCGCCAGCGGACTCCGTGCGCCATCTCGCTAGAGGATTCTGCAAGCCATCTCGCCAGAGGACTCCGTAAGCCATCTCGCCAGAGGACTCCGCGCGCCATCTCGCCAAAGGACTCCGCGCGCCATCTCGCCAGAGGACCTCGTGCCCCATTTCGAAAGAGAACTCCGTGCCCATCTCGCCAGCGGACTCCGCGCGCCTTCTCGCCAGCGGACTCCGCGCGCCTTCTCGCCAGTGGACTCCGCGTGCCTTCTCCCAGCGAACTCCGCGTGCCTTCTCCCCAGCGGACTCCGCGCCCTTCCCGTTTTGGCCTTTTTAATTTGTGTTTTTCCAAATGACTACGGAGGCGATCTCGGTTGAAATTGGGTTGCTTGATATTGGTTGTAAGATATTGGGGTTGTTTGGGGTTGATTGGATCCGGGTTGTTAGAAGTTGGAGACAAAACTATTGTCAGCTAAGTAACTGGGTGACTTTTTCTACGTGAAATAATTGTCGGCAAACTGAATAAATTTTGTCACCTAAGTAACTGGGTGACGACCGAATTTTCGTCAGCTAAGTAACGTGGTGACAAAATATTTTTCGTCAGCTAAGTAATCTAGTGACGAAAAGTTGTTCGTCAGTTAAGTAACCTGGCGACGAAAACAATTTCGTCATCTTAGTAGTGATTAAGATGACGAAATTAATATTTTCGTCACTTAAGTGCTCTAACCACCGGCCTTAGATGAACCGTTAAGGCCCTCAAACTCGAAAAACCAATGGACGGACTGAATTCTGTCAAACATGAACCGTTCATGTTTATAACAGAAAGATGTCATTTTGAGGGCCTTAACGATTGCCAAATTGGCTGAAATTTTACAGAGATGGTCTACACAATATTATCTAGATACTAGACGTTGGAGATGAGAAAATTCGATCGAAAAGTGGTACAAAAATGAAAATCCGCACCAAAACCATTGGTGTGGACGTCCGCAGCTGAGAAAAATCATATATATATATATATATATATATATTGTATCTTTAATTTTACAAAGATCATCTGACTCCGAAGAATATCGTATACCCCTAATGTTGTCACCCAAGAGCATTTTGAAAGCAAAGATGAGAGGGGTTGCACTTGTTAACCAATGGGAAGGTAATAGGCAAAGGTATGTGAAGAAATGTCTGTGATATTCCTTTGGATATCTGATGCATGTTGTACAAAAAGTGAGGTTGAATACTTATTTTTATGGATCAATAGATATATAGAGTGTGTAGCTCATAATTGAAGTACTTACTCTAAATACCAATATATATTGTATCAAGCCTAATGCAGGGGCGATCTAGTGAACAAGTGGAATCTGGCAAAGCGTAAGATCGATGATGCACACAACTGCATAACTTCATTTGCTCAAATGAGGAATAAATATGTAAGTTTTTAGTATGATTTTTGAATAACCATACAGATTTTTGTAAGGCAAAATGTTACAAACTCTTTGTTTTGTCATCATGTCAAACTGGAAAAATTTAACAGCGCAACACCAATGAAAAACATATTAATTAGTATCTACTTCGACTGAGTCTATGTTACCTGGTTTTAACAATTCTGTTTAGTTAAGCTACTGATGTACGATAGTATTTGTCATTTGTATTACAATTTTGGATTCATTGGTTATGTTTCTCTGATTACATTAATTATGGTTCACATGTATAGATAAAAATGGTGTACTATAAGGTGGAAAAGACTATTAATTAGTATAAACTGTTGTTGAATCTATGTTATAATGTTTTAGCAATTAGTCTTTCTGTGTTATTAAGCACTGATGCAGGATAGTATTTATTATTTGTATTGCTGCATTCTCATATTGATTTTTTTCTTGTGTTTGATTAGATTATTTCTGGTTAATACATATGCAAAAAAATGAAAATAGAAATCTAAACCCATACCGTTGCAAAATATTGACCCATGTCCACGACTATGAAAGTCCTCAGCAACCAAATTCTACACAAGCTATTGTAAGCATAAGTTCTTACTTCTTAAAAATTATGTGCAAGCTCTTAACTGTACTTGACATTCAACGTAATGTGATCAATTATATTTGATTGTTTGACGAAGGCACTAATGAAGAACAAGATCGACCTGACCAAGTTCCTGCTGTGCTAGTGCATATGAGTCAAGTGACTTACCTGCTGCAAAGGGTGGTTTTTCTTGCCAACCATCAATCATTCAACCTTCATATGAGCAAAACATGGAAGACTTGTATCATGTTTACTTACCATATATGCATGTTGTGAAGAATTGCAGCATCAAGTTGCGACAAATTGAATCACTCCAAACTTCACGTTTTGAATCACTCTAAATTTAATTTATGATATCTAGCTCTGGTCTTTTAGTGATAGCTACCTTACATGAGGTAAGTGTACAAAGTCTTTTAGTTTAGCTTCAATACAAACCTAGTTTTTGTTGATATATAAGTAGTCTGATTTACTTAGTATTAGGTAGTGTTTAACTCCTATTTGTACTGATATGTTATAGTTTTTGTACGTCGATTTAGGATTCAATATATTAATCCATTAATTTTCTTTATATTGATCTGGATTCTGGAATATGATTATATATCTTTTATGCTGGAACAGATATGGAGTGAATGTATCAGAGGAGTTGAAGATGATTGTAATGAAAGAATTTTTAAAAATATAAATTTTAAAAGAACCATTTAGTATTTTTACCACAGCAAAACACAGTAAAAAGATTGACCGTAAAGAAGGGTATAACTTTTTTACGCTATACAACAATTATTTCATGACAATTTTACGCATTAAATTATGTGGGTCCCACAATTTAAAATTGATGGTGTCAAGTCTGGGCCCAAATAGCAGTGAGAGAATGAGTTTAGGGTTGAGAGAATGAGATAATGAGTCAGTTGACTTGGTTCCACGTTCCTCTTGTAAATGTGGTTTTTTGTTCATTGCAACGGGCCTCTACACCACATGCCCATAAAATGTGGTTGGACACAAACATCTGTGGCTTTTAGCCCAATTTTGCCACACTAAATGCATGTTGCTGTCGGTAGAAATTGTAGTAGTGAACATATATTACTTGGTGGAATCATTTAACCTAGTTATCAATTAGTAAAAATTTCACCTTGGAGAGAGAGGAAAGAGTCTGGACGACCGTAAAGGACTCCAACAACAACAATACTGTTTTGGACTTTCGGATCCGGGCTTGCATACACCATATCGTACCTGCTTGATGTATAGTACATGAACCAACGAAATAAGATAATTTTGATCTGGGAAGCAACTCATCTCATGCATTTTCTCATATAGATTTTGACAATTTGTAATGGATCATGGACCTTTTGCCATTGATGAGATGCTCCGAGGGCGAGTGCCAGTGAGCTTGTTGCAAAAAATACTCAATACCGTCGATTTCAATCAACCAGCGTCGCCTGCCATCCAAGCTGCAATATATATACGTACCATATACACTGTATTAATATCAAAATAGAATATAATATGATATTTGTTATGTTATGTTGTTATATTATAGTTTTATTTTTTAAAAATTTTATCATTAATATTCCTGAGAGATGGCTGAATCATGACCTCTATTCTTGAGAGTGGCGTTAGAAGGCTTGTGATTGATCTTTAGCTCTCCCAAGCTTGGAACTATTTGAACTCTCTGATCTGATAATTCTATGGGAGATTGCATGCCTCCATTCTTACATGCAGCCCATTCGTTCTTGATCTCTCCCCATTGAGCTGGCCCCTTCTTACTTCCCTCAAAATAATCAAAATCTCTCTCATCCTCTGCAAAGGATTAATTAACGAACAACATCATAATCAACTTCATTTTCTTAAGATTGGATAAGATTAGTCATTGTACATACCAACTTCTTGAGCTTTGACCGAGGATGGAGGCAGGATATTCACACGGAATGGACCTAAACGTTTGGTTATGGGCTGCGGTTTTATTGATACTAGACCAACTGTGACTTGTATCCAATGTGAGAAGCGAAGTACAAATGATACAGAAAATGAAATGAAGGTGGGTTTGCTTTGATGCTTCATATTGTTCATCATATAATTATGGTCTGAACTGAAAGAGGGGTTTGGTTGGTTTATATAGACACCACAATCAAACTCAAGAGACATCACAGGAAGAAATACTGCCCTAAATAACAAAGACATAGCGAAGTCCTATAGTTTTGGGTTTGCCTGAAAGGGTCACACGGTTATGCGTGAGAAGGTAAATGCATACTGCACGTAAGTACATACAGAGGCAGATCACTGAGAGGGTGACTGGGTGAGGGATCGATGTAGCTAGTAAATAATAAGGGGAGGCGTGTTACGGTTATGAGACTATATCACAATATTGTGTGACGGCCGGGTTCAGTATGGTTTCTTCCATGAGGAATTTGTTTGATCGGGATTTGTGTAATTATACACACACAACCCTTCTTAGTTGCGGACGTTCGCACCAATAGTTTTGGTGCGAATTTTCATTTTTACACTACTTTTCGATCGAATTTCCTCATCTCCACCGTCTAGTATCTAAATAATATTATGTAGATCATCTATGCAAAATTTCAGCCAATTTGGTAATTTTAAGACCCTCAAAATGACGTCTTTCTGTTATAAACATGAACGGTTCATGTTTGACAGAATTCAGTCCGTCCATTGGTTTTTCGAGTTTGAGGGCCTTAACGATTACCAAATTGGCTGAAATTTTGCATATATGATCTACACAATATTATCTAGATACTAGATGGTGGAGATGAGGAAATTTGATCGAAAAGTGGTGCAAAAATGAAAATCTGCACCAATGGTTTTGGTGCAGACTTCTGCAGGTAAGAGAAATATATATATAGGAAGTTGTTTGATCTGGATTTGTGTAATTATATATATAGGGTCTTTCCACTAAGGGATCCTTTTTTTTGTTTATATGAGGGACGGGGGATTACACCAACTTTTCGATTATATTTTTGAATCTCTACCGTTCAGTTTGTTATATACAGATCAATTCTGCAAATTTTCAGTTAATTTGGTAATCGTTAAAGTGTCAAACAAGATTAAATCAATGAACGAACCAAATCTGTCAAACATGAACCGTTCATGCTTATAATTATAAATCTTAGTTTTGAATGTCTAATGATTACCAAAATTTCTGAAAATTTGCATAAGTGATCTACTCATATAGAACTACATATTGAACGGTGGAGATGTGATTTTATGATCAAAAAGTTGGTGTAATCCTTCATCCCTCATATATGTCAAAAAGGGATCCCTTAGTGGAAGGGCCCTATATATATATATATATATATATATATATATATATATATATATATATACAGTTCCCTTCCAAAGCGGTGTCCCACTTTGAAATTAAAATGTGGACCTCCTTATTTCGCTCACTTTCAGGTCGCATTTCCACATCTCAACCGTACAATGTCTAGAGCATAGTGTGTAGATCATTTCTGCAAAGTTTCATCCAATTTGAAGATCATTTGAGTTTCTGTAATCGTGATTTACACAAACGGTTTTGTTTGGACAATTTTTGTTCTGTTGGTTTATTTAATCTAATTCGGTACCCAAATAATCTTCAAATTGGGTAATGTTATTCCTAGCTGGTACATGCAAAATTAATTTGTTGAAACTATTGATCGGTGTGTGATAACACATGCAAAAGGCAAAATTCACCAAAATGAGCTAGCAACTCAGCCTATATTTATTTCGTAAAACTTAAATATCACCTCCATGCATGTTGAATTGTCAAAAATATTGTTGAATTGGTATATCCCTTCACTGTACGTAGAATATCAATAGGTCTTGTTTCTCAAATATATGAAGTTAATTGCGTACCTATCTAGCTAAAGGAGGATATGATAGGCTACAAATTTGTATTGCCCAAATATATGTAAGACTCTTTCTGGCATACATCGATCGGCAACTTCGGTTTGCGTCCTCTCGTGCATTCCCCCTATATTAGTTGAAAATTTGAAATATATAGTTGTCTGCGACTCTGCGTCCTCTCGTGCACATTTTGATGATAGAAATATATATAGTTGGTGCAATGTGACTCTTCAACGCCACACAGCCTTCACCAAAATGATGCATGCATGCATGCTTCACAATCGTCACTCAACGTCGTTTTTTTACTGTTACAATTTGGGTGGTGTAATCGATCTAATCTTAATATCGTCGTAGAGTTTGAAGGTACTATCTCAAATTATTGATGCTAGCTAGCTCGAGCTCATCAGTCGTGTATACAAATCTGATTCTGGGAACCCCGTATATATGAATCCTTGCTAGAACTGGCAGCATGATAAGGTTCTTCTTCTTGTAGTCAAGGATGTAGGACCTGACGAGTAATAAGAGTCAAAAAGTGATTGATATATCAAGGCAAACGTATAATGTATATGAATGGGCCGTGTAGGCCTGAGCAAATTTCTTTCACTTCTCCAATCATCTCAACAACCTGAAATCATACATTGACATTATCCAAAGCAGATAGATTCATTTTTATCCCAGATACATGTTTGTTAGAACAAAATAACAAGGATAGATGAAAATGTGTGAATATATACCACAAATAAGTATATTAGTTTGAATTAAATTAATTCAAATGATGTGATTGTTGATAATTAAACTAACACTAGAAAATCAATAATTTTTATTGAAAAGACTTAACATATGGTGAAGTTACCCACATAAAGAGACACCAGTTCTAAAAAACACAACAACTTCTATATAAAGAAGTAGTTTTTTACAGATGGATACATTCAAAAACTCTCTATATTCTTTTTAATAAAATCTTCATTTCATTCCTTGTTTTCAAATGACAAAATCTAGAAACTATATTACCGCCGTTATAGTTTCTAGGAATCTTGAGCCTTTTAAACCTTCAATTGAGTGTTGGTTGATCGTCATAAGTGCAAGACGCCGATCAACAATAGCAAGATTGCTAGGCTTCATTGTATCCATAAGACTAATTTGCATAAACCTCTTTAGACACAAGTAGTGGAGGCAAATATAGTCTGAAAGATAACGTTGCTACAACGTGCATTGAAGCATAAACTTTTTTAATTTGCTATAACTCACTGACCTATATTTCTCAAATTTCCAACAATGTTCTTCAAAGTAGCTGCAGAAAATAATAGAAGAAGCAAAGCGCACTCTTTAGAAAATTCTCACCCTTTTTATTACTGGCGAGTAGAGAGGGAAAAGCTAAATTTAAAGTGTATAGAAGTATGTACGCATGCATTACTATAATCTATAATCATTCATATATATTCTGAAGAGGATTGGCAAGGTATATTCTGAGTAGGGTGGTGTGAAGCAGTGAAGGTTTTCAAAAGCTGATGAAACCGTAAAAGATGTTGGGGGCATATATACACTTTCGAAATGCTTTATTTGAACTGAAGCTAGGGTGAAAGGGTCCAGGTTGCAATTAAAGTTGCAGAGAGGAGTATTGTGCTTTACATGTTGGGGAGGAAAAGAATATGAATACAGCTCCTTTTCTAACATAAATATTCAACAACGGACCACCCCCACTTGTCTGATTCTCTCTCTGAAACGAGTGTTGCTAACTTTGTCATCCCAAACCCGAGATAATAACTGTAATTGAATCTAACATCAACTGGTATCGATCTAAAGCCTCGCTAACTAGGTTGCTTTTATCATTGGATACCAAAGTACGTAGGAGATCCTTATCAGTATAATTGTATCCTTCCAATACTTTGAGCGTAACCTTTGAAATACAATTATATATGAGTTTGCCAAACAACTTATATTATCAATAATAATTTGTTTTTGACATATTTCGCGTTTGAAGTCTATATATCTCAAATTCTGAACTTTACTATCATTCATACTTCGAAAGCTAAATTCTAAGTTTCTAACTCATATTTGACAATCATCTGAGGCCGGCTTGTTTGCCACCTCTAATCAAGTTTGCTAGCATTCATACTTTTGGTAAATCTGAAACTTTAGAAGCTAACTTCTAACTCATGTTTGACAATCATATTAATGTTCAAACTTAAACTTTTTCGTAATGATCACATCTCAAGCAGGAGGAGGCTCCATTCCATTAACTTTTTCGTAATGATCACATCTCAAGCAGGGGGGGGGGGGGGGGGGGGGGGGCTCTGTTCTGAATCAATTTGTTACCGCATCCGCAGGAGGAGGCTCCATTCCATTAACTAATCCTATCAACTCGAATCTGCATTCTGATTTGATATCCATTACTGCTGCTGGACATGGCCCTATAACTAAATTTACTATTCACTACACTCTGTAAACTTTATGATGTAGGTCCTTCTCTTCTAACCAAACCCAGAGATTCACAACTGGGTAGGGTAAACGTTCATGAAAAGGATTCTGAAGTCTGAACTAGAACTGGCTGCAGGCATTGAATGATGAAAGGAAAACCCTAGTGGCTACTGCATTTCTGCTCCTTAATTCATGGCTGTCTTGCATCACCGGAGAGGTGAGGTGACTATACAGAATGGTGGTCAAAGTTGCATTGTGTTCTTGGATTCCTGGATCATCGCACGAGCTTAACAGTGCTGCGCATGCAGTAGCCACTAGCCACCGGTGTAGTAGTAGTCAGTAGTCGATCAGTAGTGCAGTCAATTTTTTATAATTCGGTATTGGACGACCAAGAGTCAAGCTGTCCGGCTCAAGACGCCCCGAGATACTAACTTCTTGACCTAATTTTTTATGTTGCATTAACCCTAGCGGTCTAGCAAGTCACCAGTGACCTATGGCCATATCAGCATTCCATTACACTAACGAGCCCATGCGGCTGGTTAATTTATACTTGTTCACAGTTTACCACATTGAATTAGCAGTTTGGACTTTAGAATTTGGAGTGAGAGTTCCCTCCCACTAAACATAAAAGTCTTCTACTGAACCAAGCAATTTACATATAGTATTTGATCTATATACTAACAGAAAATTCTTCTATACACGACCTTAATGAAAATTATTCTGTCACGAAATAGAAACACATTTTGTTATATACGGGGTTTGTTTTGGATCAAGCACAAGGTGAGGACTCTATCTATTCTCCATGCCTAGTTATGTCAAGCAAAGAAAATTGGAGACAGCTTCCTCGAGAGCAGTAGATTCTCACAGTGAATAGTCTCTCTCTCTCTCTCTCTCTCTCTCTCTCTCTCTCTCTCTCTCTCTCTCTCTTCCTTTTCACCTCCATTAGTGAATCCCAAAAGTCTTATCCTTATGATTATAAAGGAAGACAAAAATAACCCAATTGGATCGATACAGTAATTAGGAAACAGGAGGAGTGTGAGAAGAAACAACAACCTGCTCACCATCTTCTCCACTCCTCAATCACTGAACACTTACCCCATTTCCTCAAAGAGGCCTAACCATTTCTAAGAGCTACCTAGCTAGTACTAATCCCTCCAAACATTCCTTCAAAGATGCTAACCAGAACCTGCATTGCCCTCATCTCTCTTCTCGCTTCATTCTCTCTTGCTAAAGCAGCCTACCTCAACCTCACTCTTCCAGGCCAACATCCCAACCCAGAGGAAGTTGTTCAAGAAGTTCATAGGTACATTATTCACCTCTGTTTCATTCAACCGTCTCTTTGTAGATCTGAGTACCCAATACTTTTTCTTTTGTTTTTCCTCTTGCAGGAGGGTAAATGCTTCTGTAGTAAGAAGGGAAATGCTGCAAGTTAACCAGAGAGAGCAGTTCTCTTCATGCTTAACCGGGAACCCTATCGACGATTGCTGGAAATGCGACCCGGACTGGCCCAAAAACCGTCAACGCTTAGCGGACTGTGCAATCGGGTTTGGTCAGTATGCTCTTGGAGGTAAAGGTGGGGAGTACTACATTGTTACTGACTCTTCCGACGATGATGCCGTGAATCCAAAGCCGGGGACTCTGAGATACGCCGTGATACAGCCGGAACCGTTGTGGATTGTGTTCCCTAGCAACATGCTCATCAAGCTTAATCAGGAGCTCATCTTTAATAGCTACAAGACTCTTGATGGGAGAGGAGCTAATGTTCACATTACGGGCGGAGGATGCATTACTTTGCAGTACATAAGCAATGTCATCATCCACAATGTGCATATCCACCATTGTGTTCAGTCAGGTAAAAACAAATTTCTCAGTTTCTTATTCATGAATATGCGTTTCTATAGTTGCAAGAAAATGTGGTCCATTCATATTCTTAGAGGGAAGAGAAGAAAATCTCAAAGGAATGTTTGCTTTTCCCTGCTTTAGTTGCTTTGATGCATTTTACCGAAGACCATATGTACTCTTTTCTCACTTTAGTTTGCGAATTATATATTCTCTGTCAGGTATACTTACAAATTTACTTGATAATTGATATATATTGGTTGTCTGTATCTAAGTTTCCTGGTAGTTTCAAGTGTTTGGTATTGGCCTTATCTGATTTCACAGTAGCTTGATGTGTTTAATTTGTCTGGTCTAAGTTTTCATAGTAGCTTGACGATTCGATAAAATCTAAAAACGGCCTCCTTTGACATATGTAGTTTACTAATAATTCCACGCGTTCCTTTATTTGGGTGGTTTTTTGTTCGAACAAAATCACAATAGATTCACGATACCATATAGATATATAACTGAGAATAGATGACATTCATTCAGATAAATAGTAGTCTTAACTCTTAAATCCTAACACATAAATGATTAATATGTATTATACCGTGTACTTTGCATCTCCATCTCCGTATTTGTCTTGCTTGTAAAGACACCGCAGATACCATGTAATTTTGAAACTTACCATAATTTGGGTAAAGCGTTCCACAGTAAAATTTACCGTCACCTAACATTTTACCATTTACCACTCTGCAGGGAATACAAATGTGCGGTCAAGCCCAACCCACTACGGCTACCGCACGAAGTCGGACGGCGACGGCATCTCCATCTTCGGGTCCAAAGACATATGGGTCGACCACTGCAGCCTATCACACTGCAAGGACGGTCTCATCGACGCCGTGATGGGTTCCACAGGCATCACAATCTCGAACAACTACTTCTCCAACCACAACGAGGTAATGCTCCTCGGCCACAGCGACGACTACTTGCCGGACTCCGGCATGCAGGTGACCATAGCCTTCAACCATTTCGGGGAGAATCTAGTGCAGCGCATGCCTAGGTGCAGACGCGGCTACATCCACGTAGTGAACAACGACTTCACTGCGTGGGAGATGTACGCGATCGGCGGGAGTGGGAACCCTACGATAAATAGCCAGGGGAACAGGTACACTGCGCCGACGAATAGGAACGCCAAGGAGGTGACGAAGCGGGTGGACACGGGGGAGGGGCAGTGGAGAGGGTGGAACTGGCGGTCGGAGGGGGACATAATGGTAAATGGAGCCTTCTTTGTGGCGTCCGGCGCCGGTGTGGAGATCAAGTACGAGAAGGCTTACAGTGTGGAGCCTAAGTCAGCGGTGCTTATTGACCAACTCATCATGCATGCTGGTGCTCTTGGTGTTGGTGGCAGGTCTCTCTTTTTCTTTTTTGGCTCTCTTTCTTTTTCTTTTCTACTTTCTTCTAGGGTTTCACTTTTACTTTTTTCCTAATTTAGTGGGGAATCACTTTTCAAAATTAACTAGTTCATGCCCTGATTTAAGGTGGGTTGAGTTAGAATCTAAATCCAGTTTGTTTGAGGTTGGGTTTATCTTGGGAGAAACAAGGAGCATGATGTTTTTGCTTCCAACATTTCACTTTAACTAAAATGATATATGTTAATGGATTCAATTCGTTAGGGTTTTGGGATTGGGGTTGTAGATGTAGAAGGGTGACTTAGCTAGGTAAGTTTTTGCTGGAAGGGAAATGTTTATGGATTTGTATACTAGTGGTAGATTCACAGTAGTGCTTTGTATACTAATGCTTTCTAAGGATGTAACATCTTATGAAAGCAATGAAAATGTTTTAGATAACACATAAAGTGCTTGATACTTCATAAGCACTTGTAATAGAAGCAAAACTAGACCATTTGGAGGTTTATTGTCCGAGAGTGTTACCATTAGAAGCGATTTTGCTCAATAACGCTTATGCAAGGCTCTTTTGTCTAATCATTTTTTTTTGGCTATGTGTCTTGGAAGTATGGAACAAACAAAAGCTTCTTTGGGTTACTGCACTGTTTAACTCTTTGTTTATTGGCTAGTGTATAAAGTCTTTGAGAATTGGGTTTAGTTCTTTTTTGAATTTAAATGGAAAGAACTGTCAGAATCTGAATGAATTATAATGCTAATTTGAATGAGCAGGGACAACAACCTGGGGAAGTGGAACACAGGCCCGAACCAAGGCTTCGATTCAGGGCCGGATTATGAGGATGAAATGTCCGGAAGCAGCGCCAACATGCCAATGCAGCCACTTTCATCCACCTCAACTCTCTTTACCTTTTTTATCCCATTCTCGTGCTTGTTTTTGTATATCATCCCTGACTTGCATTCGATCGCAATGAGAAATTAACCAATTAATGGTTTCAATTTCAACTTATTGTTAGCTTGCTGTACATTGTTGACCTGGTAGGTTATTATGGATTAAACTTTTGAGTTCATGGTTGTCTGACATATACAAATCTCGGTCTATTTTTGCACGTAGTCATACTGGTTAATATTCGACATACAAGGTTAGGCGCAATCCAAGTAATGATGTTAGTGGCTTACTGGTTCGTATAAGCTTTTAGTTTCAGTGATTGTATAACAACGTTTTATCTCGTAATAAACTGAGACTAATGTTTGTTATAAGCAAAGCAGCTGCCATATCACCTATTCACATACCAGGTTTTATTTGGAAATGCAAGACAAATCGAATCTATCATTGCCACTTTTGCTTTAGGCTAGCTAATGACTACCACTACCAGAAAAAGGATCTTGGGCGACGAAAAAAAATCGTCGCCCTGTTAAAAAATTTCGTCGCCTAAGTACTTGGGCGACGACATGTCGTCGCCCAAGACGTCGTCGCCAGAAGTGCGTCGGCCAAGAACTTGAGCGACGAAAATTCAGTCCGTCGTCGCCTAAGAGTAATTCTTAGGCGACGACAGAAATTTCGTCGCCTAACATCTACGTCTCGTCGCCCAAAAATATTCGTCGCCCAAGATTTAACACCTTGGCCGACGAAAAATTTTTTCGTCGCTTAAGATGTTATAACCTGGGGCGACGAAACTAAATATTTCGTCGCCTAAGATCACTACATCTTAGGCGACGATAATTTTTTTTCGTCGTCTTATATGGTAAGTCCTTGACCGACGATTTAGCAATTTCGTCGCCTAAGATATATTTAAATTTTTTTAAAAAAAATATTTAAATAATTTTTTTAAATATATAAATAATGTTTTTTTAATTTTTGCTGGAATTTTTTTTTCGGCATTTCTTTAAATTTTTCTAATACTAAAATTTAATTAAAAATAACACAAATTTATAAATTTATAAATAATTTATTACAAAAATTCAGTCCATCTGCCTACGGAGAAACTCGAAATCTAAAGCCTCGTGCGGTGCCACATGCGGGAGCAGCTCCCGAATCGGTCGACCCTCCTCATCAACGCGATGTATCGCCGGTATCGTCAGAGGAAGGAAGAGGCCGGACGGCACCGTAGGGACCCCGGATGACCCGCCTTCACCGTCGGTCGGGGACGACTGTGTGGGGGCGGTGATAGATCGCGACCGGGGAAGTATCTATGGATGACGAGGGGCTGTCGCTGCGGGACCCGGCTGCCCAGCAGAACGCGAGCCGCTCGCGCCACCCCTAAGCGCCGCATGTCGAGCCGTCATCTGCCACGGAAACCCGACCGACGGTGATTGCGGCAGGTTGTTTGATGTACCGTTCGAGGAATATTGGCTCCTCGCACCCGGACGTTGTCCAGACGTTGTCCAGAAGTTCTCCTCATGCCCATCCTGTTTAAAATAACCATAAATTTATTAAAAATATTTTACCGTCTTATAATTAATTTAACAAAAAATAACCATAAATTTCGAAAAATTTATCAACAATAATAGCACAAATAAAAAGTAATAGTTATTATAGGATTTATTATTTTTTTAATTCACATAACAAATTATTTACATTAATTCAGAATTATTACATCACAAAAATTAATTTACGAATATTTACATCCTTACTCAAAAATAATCCATTATTTTTTACAAAATTTTCACAATATATTTACAATTATAATTTATATTATTTAATTATTTAATCAAAAATTATTTAATCATTTACAATATATTTACAAATTATTTCCACAAATCCTAAACCCTAAACCCTAAACCCTAAACCGTAAACCCTAATATTTTACAATTATCATTTACATCACAATTTACCATAATTTACCCTAAAATCCTACCATAATTTACACAAATTTACCCTAATTTACCATTAATTTCCTAAATTACAACAACAACAATAATTTCACTAACAATTTCACAACACAACAATAATTTTGTACTTCTCCCAAATTTCAAACAATTTCACAATTTCAAATAATTTCAAACAATTTCACAATTTCAAACAATTTCAAATAATAATTTCAAACAATTTCACAATTTCAAACAATTTCAACAATTTCAAACAACAACAACAACAATTAAAATTTTCATGAACATAACCAATTTAGGGTTTTAGGGTTATACCTTAAATTGTGGGTCGGGGTCGGGGTCGGGGTCGGGGCCGGGGTCGGGGTCGGCGTCGGGTTGCGGGGTCGGGGTCGGAGAGAGGGAGAGAGAGAGGGCTTCGGTGGATTTTCGGAGAGAGAGAGAGAGAGAGGGCTTGGATTTGTGAGCGGCTGCGCGAATGGTTAGGGTTCCGAATTTTTGCCTTTTATATTGGCGTTCTTGGGCGACGATTCTATAAAAATCGTTGCCCTGTTTTTTGAAAATCGTCGGCCAAGATAATCTTGGGCGACGATTTTTGAAGTCGTCGCCTAAGATATTCTACTTGGGCGACGATGTTCTTCACTATAAATCTCGTCGCCCAAGATGAAGAAAATCGTCGGCCAAGAGTTCTATCATAAAATTCAGAATATCGTGATTTTGGTGATCGGAGAAGAGGAACTGAAAACCGACCGTCAGATATAACCAGCATAACAAATTACGTGGGTGGGAAAAAATTCAGCTCCATCGGACAACGACAAGGGCTCGATCCGTCCGGTCAATCGGCGCGGTCAAACCCCTAAACGGACGGAAACGGCTATTCGACCCTCCAAATCACGTAATCTGGCCGGACCTTCAACTGAGAATAGTTTCCAATCGACGAGACTCTTACGGGGCTATAAAAATTTGGTAAAAAATAAATACCCGGGATAGGGCTACCACTAGGTAGAAATAAGAGACAAATTCGTTGACCGGAACAACCGGCACCGAAATTTTACCGGAATATCTTCATTTTTCACGGGTTGACGTATTTCACCGTTCCGGTCATATCTTATTTAACGACTTTTTTGCGTTTGAGGCCTCTACGTATACGTTGTCTTCAAAACGAAACTTAAACTCAACATTTACATAAAAAAGTTATACAACATTAGTACATATATCGTGAGTTTGGTGATCAGAGAAGAGGAACTGAAAACCGACCGTCAGATATGACCATCATAACAAATTACGGGGGTGGGAAAAAATTCAGCTCCATCGGACAAAGATAAGGGCTCGATCCGTCCGGTCAATCGGCGCGGTCAAACCCCTAAACGGACGGAAACGGCTATTCGACCCTCCAAATCACGTAATCTGGCCGGACCTTCAACTGAGAATAGTTTCCAATCGACGAGACGCTTACGGGGCTATAAAAATTTGGTAAAAAATAAAACCCGGGATAGGGCTACCACTAGGTAGAAATAAGAGACAAATTCGTTGACCGGAACAACCGGCACCGAAATTTTAACGGAATATCTTCATTTTTCACGGGTTGACGTATTTCACCGTTCCGGTCATATCTTATTTCACGACTTTTTTGCGTTTAAGGCCTCTACGTATACGTTGTCTTCAAAACGAAACTTAGACTCAACACTTGTATAAAAAAGTTATACAACATTAGTACATATATCGTGAGTTTGGTGATCGGAGAAGAGGAACTGAAAACCGACCGTCAGATATGACTAGGATAACAAATTACGGGGGTGGGCAAAAATTCAGCTCCATCGGACAACGATAAGGGCTCGATCCGTCCGGTCAATCTGCGCGGTCAAACCCCTAAACGGACGGAAACGGCTATTCGACCCTCCAAATCACGTAATCTGGCCGGACCTTCAACTGAGAATAGTTTCCAATCGACGAGACGCTGACGAGGCTATAAAAATAAAAAACATTTCCTTACAATTTAAATGTGCTTTATTTATTTTAATTATTCGGATTATTTTGGCCGACGAAATTAGGGTAATTCGTCGGCCAAGATAATACTTGGGCGACGATATTTGCTAAATTCGTCGCCCAAGAGTAAAAAAAATAATCCTGTACAATGAAATTTTAAATGTGCTTTATTTATTTTAATTATTCGGATTATCTTGGCCGACGAAATTAGGGTAATTCGTCGGCCAAGATAATACTTGGGCGACGATATTTGTTAAATTCGTCGCCCAAGAGTAAAAATAAAAAATCCTGTACAATGAAATTTTAAATGTGCTTTATTTATTTTAATTATTCGGATTATCTTGGCCGACGAAATTAGGGTAATTCGTCGGCCAAGATAATACTTGGGCGACGATATTTGTTAAATTCGTCGCCCAAGAATAAAAATAAAAAATCCTGTACAATGAAATTTAAATGTGCTTTATTTATTTTAATTATTCGGATTATCTTGGCCGACGAATTACCCAAATTTCGTCGGCCAATATGATACTTGGGCGACGATATTTGTGAATTTCGTCGCCCAAGAGTAAAAATAAAAAATCCTGTACAATGAAATTTAAATGTGCTTTATTTATTTAAATTATTCGGATTATCTTGGCCGACGAATTACACTAATTTCGTCGGCCAATGTGATACTTGGGCGACGATGTTTGTGAATTTGGTCGCCCAAGGGTAAAAATAAAAAATCCTGTACAATGAAATTTAAATGTGTTTTATTTTATTTTAATTATTTAGATTAATCTTGGCCGACGAAATTAGGGAAATTCGTCGGTCAAGATGTTACTCGGCCGACGAAATTATTTTATTTCGTCGGCCAAGAAAAATAAAAAATAAAACACTTAGGCGACGATATATTTGAGTTTCGTCGCCTAAGGATTTAAAACTTTAGGCGACGATTTTTTTTACTTAGGCAACGATTTTTTTTTCGTCGCCCAAGATGGAGTTTTAGGCGACGATTTTTTTTCCTTAGGCAACGATTTTTATTTCGTTGCCCAAGATGGAACTTTAGGCGACTATTTTTATTCCTTAGGCGACGATTTTTTTTTTCGTCTCCTAAGTTCCCTCTTGGGCGACGAAAAAAAAAATCGTCGCCCGGTTTTTTAGATTTCGTCGCCCAAGTCCTAAATTCTGGTAGTGTACTAATTAACTAATCTGATTTTTATCAGGATAAATGATGTCTTCTAGAGCATATATACATCTGATTTTTAAGCTACTATGAAGGTCCTAGAGGGAGGGTGAATAGGCATTTCTTTTAATTTTCGATAACTTCAGTATATGAGGATAGCAATAGCGAGTGCTATCCCAGATTCACAGTATACCAGAATGCAGAAAGTAAAACTCAGCAAGAAAAGAAACAACACAAGGATGTTTTTGTTCTCGCAGAAACCCAGAAATCAGGGAGAAAAACTGCGTGTCTCTAACTCTAGAGAGACAAATCTTTCCACTAAGTTAAAGTGACTTCTTTACAAGAATAATAGATCCAGTGATACACTACCACAGTGTTATCCCTCCTAGTCCCAAACTAGTCTAAACTTATTCCCTCTCTTGTTCCCAAGCCCTTACAACTTGGAATACATTTAGAAGCTTTGTCTGTGAATTCTGCTAACCACTAGCGGATTCAGCCTTGAACGCTTCTTGGGTTGGTTGCACTACACATCCCACATGGTATGCAACATGATATGAGTTGATGAAAGAAGTTTTGAGTTCAAGCTCTAAGGTTTACAATCACGAGGAAGACTTAGAGCAGCATGAACAATGCAAGCTAAAAACTAGACTCAACACAGAAAACGCTACCATAACAGTTTTCGACAACTAACGAGCAAAGCCAAAGCCATAGCTATATGTAGGCAGATAAGACATCAAGGATGATGCCAGCTAACCTCAACAGTTTTCAGAAAGGTTTAGACAGTAGCCTTTGGCTATAAAGCTGAGAGCGATGTAACCAGAAAAGAGATGACAAGAGCAATCTCAATAAGACAAAGAAACCTTTCCTAAAACATGAATGATTCAAAGTAGGGAGCAAAAAGGATTCAGACCTTCTTACTCAGTCCATCAAAGGACTTGTCACAGTTGAAAGCGACTGGTCTTTGAATCATACAGGGACCAGCTTTGCATAGGATAATGTATCATGAAATCCAAGCTGGAGCCTTGATCATCAAACCATTTGGTCACGGGTTGGCATAACAAAAGATCTCAACCCTTAGACTGGTTTAAAAGTTAAGGCACTTCCCTCAAACCAGTTGTCCATTTGAAATTACAAGACAACAGTAATCTATTAAATTGCTATAACAGATTCTTTGAGTTCAGACTGGACAGAAGAAGAACTCAGAACTAGGATAGCAAGTAGGGCTGCTATCCTCTGTGAAAAACAGTGATATGCATATGCATGATTTACCTGAGCCATAAGGGATGTTAGTGATACTTGTTCTTGATCAGATAACAGGAATCTCAAAGTGTTTTGCAAGCTAAACGGATTGCCAACTATCCTTATACCTTCATACTATTTAAATGAAGAGTACTGCTGTGTCTGAATATGATAAAGGGTGATGCAGTTCCTATCTAGTTCCATATCAGTTTTATTATTCAAGTTTGGACAAACTTTTGTCTACAACTATATATATGTAGTCTTTGTGCTTTAATTTGAGCTTTATATCCATACACTCAGTCCAGTCTGGGCTACCAACTTGAATACTACTGTTCAGAAAGCAGGATAGAAGGTGATGATATATTGGTGCTAGGTTTTAAAACATGAAGAACTTGGGGCATTTGTGACGTCTGCTGAAGAGTTCAGTTCATGTAGCCATAATATTGCTGGGTGGATAATATTATCTTCTGCTTTTTGCTTACGCTTGAACCAACTCTTTTGATCATCAAGACGTACAAAAGCAGCATACTAATTGCTAGCGATCAATTTTCTACTATATCTTCTGTCATCTGTTTACAGATAAGACTCATAAGAGTGGGAGAGATGATAGTGCCAAAGGTTTTACTTTGGCCATTGGACATGGTAGGTCTAAGTTACATGCTTACATATACCATGTGGTTAACTGTTTTACTTTGTATGTGACTTCTGTTACACTGCTGTAATTCCATGTTTGAATCTATGATCTCGAATTTCTCATCCTTGAGCACACTAGAGTGAAGATGATTAGCTAAGTGCTCAATTTGATGTTTTAATATTCAATACAATGTGCAGTATTTCAACTTATAACAGAGGTAAACGTATTTGATAATTAACCACCAAAGCTCTCACTAAAAAGTTCAGAATTATACGTTAGGAATTAGGATGTATCATATATCTCTTTGGAATCAACAGAAGATGAATGGATAAATAACAAACCTGGTAACCTGATTGAAACTAAAAGAATAAGAGGAGCAATAATAAAACATTCAGAATTGATCTGTTCGCAATTATCATGCTGCTCTTGTGATCTTTATGGTCTAGCGTAAGTAGAAATCAGAAGACTAATTGATAGGGAAATACTTTAAAATGGAAATGGCTCTTCTGCTCAGAATTGAAAGGTTCTAAATGTTTGCATTGTGACTGCTTTCTTGTTTTCGGGGTCTGCTTATGTATTACATGCGTGGTATAATATGCTTGTACACTAAGCACAGGATGAGGTGAAGTATTGTAGTATCGCTGTTTTTATTCAAAATCGAACCCTCCTTGAATCTCAGTCATATACAAATTAAAATGGTGGATGGAGAATTTGTAAACAAATTTACCATGGCAAAATGAAGATCAGTGTGAAAGAGACAGATAATATCGACAAATATAGATTTGATTAAGAAAGTTGGGATGCACACTGATGCCATTCTGAGTTACAGTTTGAAGGATCTAGTTCTTCTTAAGTGCAGGGCAGTGCATTGCATTAGTACATCCCATTAGTCTCTCCTAGGTGGATAAAATCGAAAGTAGTGGGGTTAGTTCATGTCCCAGAGGGAACTTGAACAATCCCACGCATTAGTATCATGATCTGAAGTCCATGTTATGCCACTTTGCTCACTTGATAATTCAAATATCCAATCTGATAGCCGTGTTTCATATGGAGAGCTTGGCAAGGCAAAGTCCGATAAACAGAGATCATCAGAGTAAGTTTCCCTCGCTCCCCATATATTCTCAACCGAGTCCTGATATTGATCAAACTCATATTTTTTATCAGCACTCATATCACCACCTTCTTGAAAAAAATAACCTTGTTGGGCCTTGTTCGATGTACATTGCAAGTTTCCAGCAGATGCAGCATCACCATCTTGAATTTGTGCTTTCTTCACTAAATGTGTCCTCCAGTAGTTCTTGATCTCATTATCAGTTCTTCCTGGCAACATTCTTGCAATCTTCGACCACCTGCATACAAGGTAAATAGAGTTAGAGAAACACTTGGCAAACTTAGTGCAGCCTAGTTAATCACTTGGGAAACATTGCTAATAATGTTTAAAGAAAATAATGATGTCACAACTTACTTGTTACCCCAAAGTTCATGAAGCTGAAGGATATTTTTCTCTTCTTCTACGGTAATGTGACCATGCTTAAGATTGGGGCGGAGATAGTTCAACCACCGCAACCTACAACTCCGACCACTTCTCCTTAGACCTGCAGCATGTGAACATCTTCTCAGTTTATTTGATGAATACAAGAATAAACATATCCTGCATATCTCCTACTTCCAATAGGAATCACCATACATACCTGATTCCTTGGCTAATGCATCCCACCTCCGATTCCCCTTAAGTCTTACATACATGGTGAGTCGTTCATCTTCCTCTTCTAGCCATGGACCTTTGCGCAGGTTTTCGCCTTCAACAGCTACTGCTTCATAAGCCATTGTTAGAGTGACAAACCCTGAGACAGTAAACCCTTTTATATGAGAAGCAGAGTAGAGAGTTGGGAAAACTTAAGAGTGATGAGAATCTCTATGATGGCACACTAGGTGGACAACACTAGTTTGTGGGAACTCCACCTTTGGCCTACATAACTTCGTGCTTTTAGGGAAACAATTAGGTCATCTCATGAAGTTTCAGTTGATTGTACCTTCATCTCTCCTATTTGCATCACATGTTTTAGCTCTATCTGCAGTGGTGAATCTGGTATGAAAAATATTTATATATATATATATATTAATCCAGAGCAAATATAGCCAATTTGTCTCTGCCTATTCTGGAAAACGTTAGCAGAGCGGACATAGTTTGTGTATGATTATAGCAAAAAAGGGAAAGGCTAGAGATAATGTTTTGGAAGGTAGTGAAGTAAGGGAAGATTTGAAAGAACTAGTTTAATGGATCTTCTGTATACTTTATATTATCTGAAGAGAACTTGGTCTAGAAGCATTATGTTATTTGCATTCAGAAGGAGAACTTGGACTAGAAGCTTGTCGAGCTCGATGAACAGAGAAAAAGGTTTACTGTTTTCGACCAAAAAGAACGAAAGAAGGGTTTATTGGATGAAGAACTTCATCTGAGTTTTTATGTTTGATCCATAACCAATTGACAAGATTCAAGACTTTAAGCAGCTTATGAATTAATGTGTCCAAAGGCTTTCCAAAGTAACAAAACCAGACATCACTCAGGAACCTCATTTTATATAAATTTCAGTAAAAAGTATTCATGTCACATCTACACATCCGTAGAGTGCTGGGGCCAAAACAATGTTGAAAAGAAGAGAACTCTCAAGCAAAAATACAACATAAGATATCTTCTGCTTCTGACTTAAATTCTAGGAATTTGACTAGAGCACAAGCAAGAGACAACTTAGAAGGAGATGTAATTGCATGTGAACGTTCCTAGCCAGATTCCTGCTCATTGCAACTCTCTCCTCCTGATGACAGGAAACCAGTGTACTAGCGATCTACAAATGATTTATTCATGAGATTGACAGCATCATCCATGAACTGCATGAAAGAAATATCACTGTGTCAATCATAGAGGTCCTATAGAAATGTAGATTTTAAGTATTATCTATTAGAAGAGCAATGTCTTGGTTCCCGACAAAACCAAGTACTCAACGGGAAGAAAACAAATAAATTATCACCAATATCGCATGGAAGTTACAATTTTAAGACCAATATAACAGCCGTAAAGTGTCAACTTCGCTGTTCGCTTTCAAGTAAGTGAATGTATAAAATTAATACTCCTAATCTAGAAACAAAGATCACATATTTATCAGATACAACTGAAACCTGCTTCCGTTTTATTATAAAAACTAGCTATACTTCCAGACGGGTTGGGTTTTTAGTAGCAAGAATATGGATTACCAACTCAGAACTTCATTATGCAGCTGGGCAAAGTTCATTTTTTGAATTTAATGTGATTCAACCGAAATACTGACAGATATCTTTAAATGATAGAGGAGAACAAGTGGCATAATCTTAGCAGATCAAACAAGGTAAGAAGGCGAGGAAAACTGGCTCTATCATAGGCTGATTTCACTATGGAGAAAAGCCATTTATCAATTACGATGCTCAGAAAGGTTACTTAATCTAAACCTATTTCTTCTCTTTATTACTTGAAGTTGCCATAACTTTTCATTCCTACTTTCCTATTCCATGTAACTGGGAACTGGCATCAGCAGTTTGCTTGGACAACACCAACTCAAGGACAATTATTGTTAAATTCTTCAATCTCAAGCTATCTGATTTCATTAAAAATTAAAATGGTAACCCAAACCATCCAACAAATATAAAGCTATCTGAAATATGGAGATTTACCTTTCCAATCGACTTAAGCTCACGTCCAACGGGTTGCAAAAATTGTAGGTCAACTTCAATAGGCCATACCTGCATGCCAAACATCAGCTAAAGGTTTAAAAACCGAAAACTACAACCAAGTAAAGGTAAATGGCATTTCATTCAAACTTAAAATGCTTATAACACAAGAACAATAATCAAAAGTATCCAGCATTAAAGATTCTCCCTTTTTACATTATAAAATGTGACCACTTAACTCTGTTTTCTTAAAAGTGTAACATACAACAGAAAGCAATCACAGCAAGCTTACAGAAAGCAATCACAGCAAGCTTATTGGTACAAACTTTGTGGGTAATATGAGTAAAGGAAAGAAGATACAATGGTTAAAACATAAAGCAATGTCCTACACAAATGCTGCCGAAGCATAAAACCCAGCCATTTTAAACTCACACAACATAAAGCTAAGCTTTTCATTCACATGAAGTTAGCATATGCCAGCTTAACCGCAGACAACCAACACAATGCTTAAGCCATTAGTGAAATAGAACATCAATGACTTCAAATTCACACACAAACTGCTAGACCAATTTAGTTAACTACAAAATGGGACGACCAAATCATCTTGCATGGTTTACCTTAAGACCAAGTAATTTGACGGGTGTGACTTGACCCGGAACAATGCAATCGGGTCCAGCCGCTTCCACAATGGCGTCCCTGGCCAACCCGGTTCCAACCGGATTGGGTTGCTGCAAAAGAACCCATTTTGATGAGGACCCAGATGATTAAAACCCAGTAATTACAAGTCTACAAAGAAAGAGAAGGACCTTCATGACGTATATTGCGTAATTTGTAGTGGGGTTTTGGGGGACACGAAGAATAGGGGAATGGTGGATTCTGGGGAGGGGTCTGGCGTTTGAGGCCCTCCAAGGTGCGTCCTTTGGCAGTGAAGCCGCAGCTCCTCCTTTGCGTGACATAAGGGTCTTTTGCTTGTTTCTGAATTCAGAGAAGGAATTGGTGACTCACACGATTGATAAGAGAAACAGAGCAAGGAAGGAAGGAAGCCACAAAATGGAGGATAATGCTAGTAAATGAGACCTGAGGCCGCTCAGGGTTTTGTGTTTATCATATTATCAAAAAAGAACGTAATTTCCACCCAAATAGCAGCAAGTACATTTGGTGAATATGTTACGGTAACGATGAAGTAAATAGAGCCGTTATTTATATATGTTGTGTAGTATTTGGATAGTCTCTTTATATATATGGTAAATTGATAATAGGGGTTTAAGGTCGTGTATTTTATAATATATACCAGTATTTTACAATACATACCAGATAAAATTATCGTTAAAACAATATTAATTTGTATGAATATCGATTGTTTTTCTATCTTTTCACACAGATTTAAAACAATATTAATTTATAAGATTATCGATTGTTTTTCTATCTTTTCACACAGATTTATTGAACAAGAGAATGTCCATAATACTTAGAATTGATAGATTCTGACAAAAGTATACAATATGTTCTTACTTTGTGCCTCCTACTTTGGCTTTTTGGAAGTTGCAGAATGCCTCGCCCCTCCAAAATTCATTGGTTTTGGTCTTTTTCGTTGGAATATTTCAATTTTAGGTGAACAACAGTCTGTCTAGAATTTATTGGAAAGGTAAGCCAAATGGCAAATGGCAAAACCAGAACTTAATCTTGATGAATTTTCCCAATTGTGGAAGTACAGAAAAAATGAAAGATTCAATACCTGGCCGCAGGAGAACAAAAACAATGAAGGGGAATACAGAATATATTTCACAAATCATTCTTCATCTGCAGCATGTTGCTAACAAATTCCGTACAGCTTAAATTACATTTATCACCGCTTCTTCTGATATCTTCAACGACTGGAATCGAGATCAAAAAAATAAAACGCAAAAAAAAAATTAAAAATTAAAAAAAATACCACCAAAATGAGAGGTGGAGCAGACTTGTTATCTTCCTTCCATTCACTTTCCAGTACCGGCAGGTACATAGAAACCCTGGTTGATCATTTAGGCTGTAATCATATCCTCTCCGGCTGCATCAGCCAGTTTTTTCCATGTCATCTCCCGCTGTTCTTCCACCTCCTTGGTCCTTGCCTCTCTCTCTGCAAGCTGCCTTTGGCACTCTTCAAACAGATCGGCATCCATTTCCAAAAACATTTTCCGAACATTGACAGTGAGTCCATGAACTGCTTGGTTCCAATGAGTTGAAATATTGTTCTCCAATGCCTCAAAAATAATTGGCAATATAACATTCCGGTTCTGAGCAATTAAACTCACAATGTGCTCATTGTTCCACAAAAAGAGTGCTCGTTCTGCAACCTGCAATGCAAACCAGACTAAGCTAAAATTTCAAGAAAATGCTATCTTCAGAGTAATATATAGTGATATACAACTTTACAAAGTTTGATTGGAAATTTCTGATTCATTAATGCTATAAACTTGAAAGGTCATGCACACAAATATAAGAATCCAACTTTAAAATTTCAAACAGTCCTCAAGTCATGTCAATGAGATTAGTTTAACAGTACCAAATATAGCCACATTTCTAAGCTGGGTAGCAGACCTATAAGCAAATTATGGCACCATTGCAAAAAATTCAAAAGGTTTCCCCATTTTAATAAATACCAATACTTAAATAAGACAGCACTAGGCAACCTGATTCGTGGCAAGATAAATAACTATAAATGCTTGAACGAAAATGTGGAAGTACTTCAGACCAATGAAACCATTCCATTAAGCTAACCAGTGTCAAATCTCTTAAAAAATCATGCATGATCAAAAACTTAAAAGAATGGACTTCCCAAATCAGGAAAGCTATCAATAGGAAGCTCTAGGAGATAGATGGCATCACAAATACTGTCAATCACAGCAAGCATATTCTTGAATGTGTTGAAAACCACTAAACCCTAAACTGAAGTAAAATTTTCGACAAATGTGACCTGACTCACCTCCATCATTGCTCCATCCATATTGGTATCTACCTAACACTTAACCTGTCCCCCAGCCACACAACCCACCAACAGTGCCACCACATGGCTACATTAAATCCCACTTAAATTAGTGCTTTCTTTCTAGGGGACTTTCCCCACACAGCAATCTGCCCTTCTTCTTTTTTTCCAACAGATATCATCATTCATTACTTGTGATAAAGTGACCTAGCTCTTCTCACATATCACTTTCGATAATGTCTTCAAAATTGTGGCTTCTAGGTATCTCTAGATATTACCACTTTTTCTGCGAAGATTGCATTAACTGTAATGTTATTATAGTTTATTTGTTTCTTCAATAGGAATTTCACATGCACTAGCATTTTAAACATAAATACCAAGGACCTCTCAAAGATAGCATAAATAATGTATAGAAATACCATGGCAAACCCCCCTCTCTCTCCTCCCTCTTCAAACTCCCTCAGACCTCTTTGTTTCTGTCAGCCCGAAAACAGCCTTCTATGTGCTAACATTGAATTCTATCAATAAATAAATCAAATTCTTTGAAAACGATAAAAATATATTTCAGTAAAAAGAACTTGTTCTTAAACATCTAAGATCACTAAAAACAACTCATTGTTGTTCAACTCTATCGGCAGTTTAGATCATTTATATGTCTACGTTTTCTTAAATAAGATTGACAGCTGAAAACTAACCATAACATTACCAGCCAATATAAAAGAAATATCCATAGCTGCACAAAGTATGACAATATAAAGGCAAATTGTTCCCCTCATGGAGAAAGATGCAAGGTAAAACACCTGTTCCCTCCCCCATGTAATAGAACAGCAGCATAACACAAGAATAAGTGAATCTATCAGAATAGGAAAAAATGACCAACAACAAACCCTCTACTAAATAGAGAAAGGGGGGAGTGAGAAAATTGAAATTGTAGCAAGAATAAGTGAATCTATCAGAATAGGAAAAAATGACCAACAATAAACCCTCTAGTACCTTTCAAAAAAAACAAACCCTCTACTAAATAGAGAAAAGGGGGAACGAGAAAATTGAAATTGTAGTTACCAACAACAAACCCTCTAGTAAATAGAGAAAGAGGGGAATGAGAAAATTGAAATGGTAGTTAAAAACTTCTAGTAAGCAGCTTTTCCGAAATGCATAGTGAGTTGCAACAAAATAATCACCATGCACAAACATTTCATATCAATGAGAAAGCTAGATCAAAGGAACAAGATCCTAAGACTATGTAAATACCGAATTATAGGAAAGAACCAACATCCTAACTACAGGCAATTTAATTAATTGCAGAAGCTCAGGGATGAACCTAGACAGCTAGATGAATGAAAGCTATAGATTATGTGATTTAACAGAGGTATTATCAGACATGACAGAATCTTTGACAAACAGATAGAATACTATCAATAAGTTATATTCGCAAAACAGTGAGATATCACTGACAACCATGTCCGTAAAATCAACTAATTATAGAATTTAGTAGTATATAACTAACAAGACATGGCTCCAAACACTAAAAGAAGCGACCCAATAAGATGGATAAATATTTGCAAACCTGAAAATGAGAACTGTTGAGGCAGCGGGCAATCTGCCTGAAGAGAGGAACCATGCATCGTTGAAATTCTGCAGCTTGTGTTGCCTCCAGAACTTCTTCAAGTTCTCCAAGGAAAAGAACTTCCTTCTGGCAGTTGGTCACTGGCCAGTACTTCAACAATCCCCGTATAACAGTATCCGCCAGCTTGTAATCCTTTTCAACAAATTGAGTTATGCAGTAGGACAGCTGCTGGTGATACACTGCAATCGGCTTAGGCTTATGCAGCGGAATAAGTGCTCGGACAAGAAACAGCTTATGCTCCTCTTTCATCGGAAGTGCAAAGCCATTAATTATACTCCCAAGAATCTCTAACAGCTCAGCAATCCCACTGTGCCTCTCTGTCTCATAGATAAACCGATAGAATATATTATTGATAGCCTTCCTTATAAAGGGGCGGTGCACCATAAACTTCCCGTATATACGGTGAAGAATGTTCTTCAAATACTCCCGCTCACGCGGATCCTCCGAATCAAACAAATCCAGCAGCTTCAACACAAACGAGTGATCAATATATCGCTTGGCCACCTTGGTATCAGTATCAGACGACACAATGTATCTAAGCAGCAGCTCATAAACCAACTGCAAATGCGGCCAGGATGGCTCCAAATACAGCTCCTCCTCCTCAGGATCCGCATTCTCCTGACCAGTATTCTCATGACAAGCCGGAGGCAAGCACCGGAATATATTAACCGAAACCATCTTTATCATTTCCTCCTGACAAGTCTCGGTGATCTTCCCCGAACCAGACTGAATAAAATCAACCAACTCCAACAGCGTCTGCCGCTTAATCTCCTTCTCCCTCGGCGCCTTGAGTGTATCCGAAAAATCAAAATGAAAACAGCACACCTGCAATTTCCTGAGGAACAATGTCTGCCGGTCCGAAACTGGGACGTCCCGAAACAAAGGGAGAGGCTCGATGGTTCCGGAAGGGGGGAGGACGGGATTGGGCCCGCCGGAGTTGGGCCCGGAGGCGGTGGGGCCGGCACGGGAAGCGTGGTTCACGACCACATTAGCCGAAACGGCCCCGGAATTTCGGGCCCCGGGAGGGCCGTAGGCGAAGGAGGAAGGATCATGAGAATCAGACTTTGGGGTCTTTTTATTTCCCTTGATGATTTTCTTGAACATAGTTTTGGTTTTTTCTTCCTAACCCTAGAATTTGGGATCAAATGTGAATAGAGAAACGAAGCTGAAATTGAATAAATGGATGAATCCGGCATGCATGGAACAGCGCGCTGGTTCGATTCAGATTAGGGGAGGATTCGATTGGGGAGTGATATTTTTTTTTTGGGGTTTGATTTTTTTTTTTGGTTGCGATCAGAGTGAATCGAAGAAGGGAAGAGAGGTAATACCGTGTTGGAGGAGAGTCGGAGGCGGTGGCGATGGCGGATCGGAATGGAGAGTCATCTGAGGCGGATCGCCGGAATTCCGGCGACTTTATTGCGGTGGTGGTGGTGGTTCCGGCGATCAACCCAACGAGAGAGAGAGAGAGAGAGAGTGCTGTGTGTGTGAGGAGAGAGTGGGAGATAATTAAAACGAAAAGGAAAAAAGAAATTGAAAAAAGTTTAAATAGAAAAAAAAAAAGACACAGACACACACTGACACTTGTTTATTTTTAAGGAATAATAATAATAAATCCGTTTTTTCTTAATTTTGAAAAATTAAAGGTTTGGTTTTTTTTGTTTGAGAGCCAAGAGGAAAAAAATGAGGGAATTAAATTTTTACCATGGTTTTGGTTTCCTGGGAGAGAACCTGGGAAGTTGGATTTGGATCGCTTTACAGATTTGTTAGTGGGGCCCAGTGATGAGGATAAAGTACTGAGGGTACAGATATAGTAAGCATTCTATTTTAAGGTAATTTTTCATTTTCTATTTTGCTATTTTTAGCCAAGTAGCATTTTCTATTGTGTACTTGCATTTTATGTGGATTTTGTGATATTTAGCAAATGAAGGAAGGGGAAAGAGAGGGATTGTGGAAGAGTTTTTGGTTTGATTCTAACACTAAGTCACTAACTCATGATTGAACCTCTTTAATGGATAATATTGTGGTTTATTAAGTGTTTTCTCTATTAGTTAGTTTTGAAATGACATTAAACTAATAGATGTAAGTTTTAATCACTACGAGGGCCTTAATGATTTTTGCCTATTTGTTGTGTGCTTTAGATTCGGACCTCAAAACTCGAATAGATAATGTTATGGTTTATTAAATGCGTGTGTTTATATTTTTTTTCTGTATTAATTAAGTTTTGAGATGATATCAAAGTATCAAAACTATGGAGGACATCACATGTACACATTTTTCCTATGTCAAACCCTGTGCCATAAAATGAGAATTTGACGCATATCTTTTGACTTAACAGGGATTAACGTTGTTAAATTAATAATTTAGGCCCATAATTTATTTTTATTTTACCTTCGTTTGAACAAAAATAAAATTAGCTTCTCACCGAAACTCTATCTCAGCCAAAGGCAAGAGTCAAGTGTCGAATCCACTCCATTGTTTTCGCTCAACCGCCACCGGAAAACAGCCTCAAGCCGACCAACATATCCATCTCCAAAAAGCACTAGTTGATTGTGGAAAGGAAGCAAATTTTGGCTTACTCTCAAGTTTGTTGAGCTCTCGTATTCTACTCATTTAATCATTCAAGATTTGAGGTATGGGTCGTCAATTTTGCTTTGAATCCAGCAACATTCTACCAGTCAAGGCTATTGGAAAAGTCTAGCTTAGGTTAGAGTCATTTGAAATCACACATCAGGGGGGGGTGTATCGACATTATTGGACCGTGGGTGTGTGACCCGTTTGCCACTTCCTCATAACAATTGGTATCAGAGCCCAAGTCACGCTTGAGACTTGGTATCCCATACGGCTAGGTTAAAATTTGGTGAAAGTCTTTGATTTGATTTTTTTTTTTTTTGAGGAAAGGTGAACATCTTTGAATTAGGATCACAAGATTTGGAATTGGATACCTTTGGTCAAGATAGAGCTCTTGGTACTTGGATCGTAAGACATTTGGAGATGGCTCGAATCATGCCAATGTGCTAGACTATTAGAGCCATTTGAAATTTCTCTTCAGAAATGTGAAAAGTCATCATTGGGTTATAAAAAAATTGTATCACACACATTAATGTCGAGGCCTTTGTATTAAATCCACATACCTGATCTTCTTCAGGTAACTAAAATAGGGAGAGTATCGACATTTTCCCTATGTGTGTGTGGATACGTTGCTATTTTCCATCATCTTTATTATAATAAATTGTGATGTTTGTCACTGATTTTAAATTTGGGATTGTGAATGTGATTGTGATGGACGAACAAATTGGGAAGATGATACCGAATTTAGTGTTTGTTTAAGCTGATGAGGACTCCGAATGAATGTGCATGTCGGAGTCGGTCAAGTTTGACAGATGAAGAAGAAGAAGAAGTTATTGAAGTTGCTCTAAGAACTGTATATAATATGTGATCGAGTCCAGTACAGTTTACACTACACTGGCCATGACCTCTACGTTGTAGCTAGTGTATATATTGAAGGCATGCAATTCATGACTTGGACTTCAAAGGTATGCTAGTTACTCAGTCAAGGGTGATTGATTGTACTGCCCGCAGTTTGAATGTTTCGTTTGATAGGAGAAGATGGATATTGGACATGATAAATTTATGACATCAAAATAAAACCTGTTACAGTATTGTTATGGTATAATTAGGAGTTTTAGTTAGTTAAGTGGACCGATTAGATATGAAATTTGATAATTTATTTATAGCAGATAAGGTTGGGAAGGACATAAAGATCCAATATTCTCTGAAATGTGGCACAATGGTGTTAAAGTCGTAGAATATTAAAGCTTCTCTTCTCCCATCACCATCTCACTGGTTTCATATGATTTATTGATAAGTGATAAATAGAATAGAATAGAATAGGTTGTTCTAGTTCCAACCTAGATAGGAGTCCTGTTGTCATTTGTGGACTTGTGAAGTTGCCAAAATTCCAACTTGATAATTGTTTTCTATATATTCGTGGTTTTAATTTAGTCTGTGTTTGTAGAGGTTTATCTCAAATACCAACACCAAGGATGATAATAATAAAACATACTTAGTAGCAGTTTATTAGAGGATCACTTATTTTTGAAGAATTTGCTGATAATCTCATTATGTACATTCTCGTATCTAGTTTTGGTATAATTTGTTAAACAACAACAAACGTGATTCATGGTCTACTATTGTACCGATTATATACAAACTTAACTACTCATAAGGTGTTAAATTTTAATCATAAGAGATCTCGGTACAATTGGGTATAATCAACTCACTAACAACTTATATTTTATTTTTGATGTGGGACATCTCCTCTCCAATAGAGTTTAGTTATTGACGGCCATCTTTGACAAATTTTTTTTGAATTTGATGGTAGATGACATAGTTAGCGTTCTTTGTGTTTTTGCCTCTCTAACAAGGATCGAGTTGATATTAGATTTGTCGAAGTAACTCTATGCAAAATATCCACTATTGTTTGGTGTGGCGTCTCCTTATACCCAACTTTGTAATATGTTTTCTTTTTGAGTTGATGACTCTTTCTGACGACTTATATATAGACGAGTTATTATTAGTAAAATATGAGAAAAATGTTTGTTTTTTTTCGACAAGAAATATGAGAAAAAAGTTTAGGGTGATGCTATTAAGTATTAACACACCTCTTTTTGTTATTAACAGATCCCATGTGTTTTCCTATCCACACATTTCAAATTTATTTACAAACTTACCATTTTAATTTGTTTCATGATTGACTACTATCATAGATGAGGTGTGTTAATAGCAAAAACAAGTGTTAATAGTAAAAACAGGTGTGTTAATAGCACCACCCAAAGTTTAGGGATGGTTTTATAAATAACAAAATGTTGCAAGACTGCAAGAGTGATTTATTTGAAAATTTTCTTTTATTATATTATCCTATCTTTTGATAATTATTATTTGAAAAAGAAATGCAAGACTAATTCTCAAACAATTTCCAAATTAGAGCCCAAATTTGACAAATGTATAGTTAAACCCAATTTTGAATCAATGGGCCTACTGAAAAATATCTTGAGTCAATAGTTCAAGCCCTTTTTTTTTTTCGATTGCTACGACATTAGCATACTGTGAGTATGATCTTATTCTATTATGTTCATTCATTCTACGTGCTGCTTCAACATATACCATGTCCAAAATAAGTTTTTTATTTTAAAATTTAACCTTTTCACGCGAATTTGTGTGTAGGTTACATAAAAGAATGATTTAACTGAATCCATAACTTATAAATCCATACGAAAATGATACATCACACTTTTTTTAAATCATGTCAATCTTCATCTAAGGAAAATTGCTTAGAAAGAATTTGTGTCATGCGCTTCTTTGCTCTCGTATTTTTCGGGAGGGCAACACCGTGGCAGATAAAATCACAAGCTAGGGTTTTGGATCCACATCTTTGGTTTGGTTTGATACTCCCCCATCTGAGCTTCCCCCAATGTTATATACAGATGCCATGGGTAAAGTTTCCCATAGGATTCTTTCCCAATTTTTCTTGTTGATTTTAGTTTACAATTGTAGTTTTTACATGTCTGTGGCTTATGATGATACTTGGGCATGTTTTTTATCTTCTTTGAAATGGATGCTTCGGTAAATTTACAGATCGATGCTATGGTAGTGCACCTAATTTTAATGGAAATGTAGGCTTACTTTGAGCTTGAGGATTGGCAAAGACCAAACTGGTGATGAAGCTGGATTTGGGTCTCTTCTTGCTGTTCACCATATGCTCTCACAAATACATCATTGCTGCTCCCAATTGATCTACTGTGTTAGGCCATGCAGAGTCGTTCTCCTCTTATTTTTGTATATTTTTTCTTTTGGTTATGTACAAGAGAAGGGGATACCTCGTTGATCAGATGTACTTCGGGGATTGTCTACCGTACCGAAGGTTCAGAGGCAGCCCCTGAGTGACTGAGTCTTGCTCGTCTCGGCTGTAACCTTTCCGGCAACTTTGGAGCTCCTCTAATAGAGCAGTTAGCAAATCTCACACTCCTAGCCATTCTGCAGTTGGTATGTACAAGAAAAATTACACTCAAATTGTGAAACGAAACTTCTAACTGTAATTGCAAGCCAATATGGATACGAAAGCCAATAAGGATACGAAAGAACGAATGGATCTAGGATTGAATTTTTCATAGATACGCAATCTAGAGCTGTGCCTCAGAAAGCAATGCGATTGCGAGATGCTTTCTTGTCTTGCATTATCTGCTGGGTTGGTGCCTTGGTGGTGTGGGGTTGTACTAGAACTTGAGGCACTGAAGAGTTTGAGCCCCAATGAAAATAAAATTGTGGAATATTCATTTCATTTGACATAAAAAGTGGTAGGCAGCAGGCACAAGATCCATACCAAAACCCAGGAATTAAAAGCAGCACTACTACTGATGTCTCCAGGCATTATTTTGATAGCTCCTTTGTCTATATACCACATTACCACCACAGATCACCACAACTTCTGCCTAACGTCAAAAGCCATGATTGCGCCTAACATACCTTGTTATGTGCAGGAAAATGGGCACCACAAACAAATGAACTCAAGGGATCACGTCTATCGGTCCCTCGTAGAGAAATTGGACAGTCGTGGATTCAGAAATATTTCTAGGGATGAATTGATCAAGTTCGCAAATGAGGCGCGTCTCACCTTATTTGCGAAGTGGATTGTTGGGAAAATAATATAATGGAAGTAACAACTTAAAACTACACAAAGGATAAATATGCAAAAATGTAAAAGATAGAGGAAATGAAACACCAGATATAACGTGGTTCGGCGATGTGCCTATGTCCACGAGGCAGCAATAACAAGAACTTCCACTATGAAATAATACGAGATACACAGCTTCAAGAACAGTACTTAAAGGAAACTCTCTATCACACTTGTTTTGCTATCAACTACTATACACTCTCAACTTAGAGTAGACATTTTTCTCTACTTGAAAGATGAATGTTTCTCTCTTGGAAGAAATGCTTGAGAAGGATGAGATACATGGAATGAGCAAATGACTCTCCTTTTATAGGCTAAGGAGGAACCATCTAGACCTCTCATTAGGCTCTCTCAATAAATGGTACTTCATAAATCTTCCTGTAACTCATGCCTTGACTATAACTTTAAAACCATTCATGTAACCTTGTGTAACTCATGTAACATTTGTGTAACTCATGTAACGTTTATGTAACTCATGTAACTTATGTAACTCATGAAACCTTTCATATTATTTTCATTACTATTTTATTTATTTTGGTCTGGATATTATAACAATCTCCCCTTCCAGACCAACCCGGGGAAATACGCGGCAAGATTTCTACTTGAAGTCCATCCCAACAGACTTGCTGCAATACTCCAACTTCTGTTATGGCATAACCTTAGTCAACATATCTGAAGTATTCTTATTGGTGTGAATTTTCCTCAACTGCAAAAGCTTCTTTGACACTATATCTCGTACTCAATGATAACGTAGATCAATGTGCTTAGTGCGAGGGTGATAAACTGAATTTTTACTCAAGTGAATTGCACTCTGACAATCACAATGCACCATATACCTTTCTTGCTTCACACCCAACTCCTGAATGAACCTTTGTAGCCATATCATTTCCTTGCCTGCTTCGTTTGCCGCTATGTACTCGGACTCAGTGGTGGATAAGGCAACACACTTCTGTAACTTAGACTGCCATGATACAGCTCCCCCACAAAATGTAAATAAGTACCCAGAAGTGGACTTTCTGTTATCAAGGTCCCCACCTAAATTTGCATCTGTGAAACCCTCTAAAACGGGTTCGGATCCACCAAAAGACAAGCACAACTTTGAGGTGCCCCTCAAATATTTGAGTATCCACTTAACAGCTTCTCAATGCTCTCTGTCAGGGTTAGATAAATATCTATTAACAACTCCAACTGTATGAGCAATATCTGGACGAGTACATACCATGACATACATAAGACTACCAACAGCTGATGAGTAAGGGATACATGCCATCTTGTCTTTCTCCTCTTGTGTAGTTGGGCATAATAATCTGCTTAACCTGAAGTGATTACCTAGAGGTGAACCCACCGACTTGGCTTCTTTCATGTTGAACCTTTCAAGCACCAGTTCAAAATACCTCTCCTGTGACAACCATAATTTATTTGTCTTCCTATCACGGGTAATCTCCATGCCCAAAATCTACTTAGCTGGACCTAAGTCTTTCACATCAAAATACTTTGATAAATCTGCCTTCAACTTGCGGATCATAGAAACGTCTTGCCCCACTATCAACATATCATCAACATAAAGCAACAAAATTATAAATTTACCTCTAGTGAACCGTTGAATGTACACACATGGGTCTGCATCAGTTCTTTTGTATCCATGACCCACCATGAATGAGTCAAACTTCTTGTACCATTGTCTTGGCGCTTGCTTCAGCCCATACAAACTTTTCTTTAGTTTGCAAACCATGTGCTCTTTGCCCTCGACCTCAAAACCTTCTGGTTGCTCCATATATATTTCTTCCTCCAAATCATCATGTAGGAATGTCGTTTTTACATCTAACTGCTCCACCTCAAGATCCATGCTAGCTGCCATGCCCAAAATAACTCTGATAGATGTCATTTTGAACTGGTGAGAAAATCTCATCAAAATCTACTACTTCCTTCTGCCTGAAACCTTTGACAACCAAGCGAGCCTTGAACTTTGTCAACTGTTCATTCTCGTCCCTCTTCAACTTGAACACTCATTTATTTTTTAGTGCTTTTCTGCATTTAGGAAGCTCCACCAACTCGTAGGTGCCATTTTTCAACAAGGACTTCATCTCAGACTTCATAGCTAATATCCACTTGTCGCCGTCTGCATGAGTCTTCGCCTCCTCAAAGCATTCAGGCTCTCCATTACCAGTCAACCGAATGTATTTGGAATATGGATTATCTCCATCACTGGTGAGCAAAATATATTGAGAAGAAGAATACTTGGTACTTGGCTTTAGCACTCTATGAGATCTTCGAACTGGTGCTTGTGCATTTTCTTGTTGCTGCTCTTGATTAGGCTCTTCCTGATTAGGCTCCCCCTGATCATGATCATCATGAACCTGATTCTCATGGTCATCATTTGCAGCACCTACAGCTTCTAGTTCTGCCGTATCAGGAACGTCTTCATTAACCATTTCTTGAGGTTTGTTAGACTCTTCTTGGAGCGGAGACGAGTCATAAGTGAGACGTTCTGCATTTTCTAGTATGTTCTTGTCAAAATTTGTAACAGTCTGATCCTCATGGAACACCACATCTCTGCTTCTGAATAAATTTTTGGTTATTGGATTCCACAACCTGTAGCCCATCTCTTCATTACCTTACCCAAGAAAGATGCACGGCACGGCCTTGTCATCTAGCTTTGATCTTTTCTCCTTTGAAACATGTGCAAATGCTTTGCACCCAAATACCTTCAAGTGAGAATATGAAGCGCTTCTACCGGTCCACACACTCTCTGGAGTCTCCAAGCTCAACGGTACACATGGTGTTCGGTTGATGAGGTAACATGCGGTTGTCACTGCTGCGCCCCAAAACTCTTTCGCCAGGTTAGCTGTCTTTAGCATGCTTCTCACTTTCTCTAAGATGGTGCGGTTCATCCTCTCTGCTACACCATTATGTTGTGGGGTGCCAGGACCTGTCTTTATGTGTCTAATGTCATGCTTCGAACAATAACCTCTAAACTCATTTGAAGTGTACTCTCCACCATTATCACTGCGGAGACACTTGAGGGTTCGTCCCATCTCCCTCTCAACCATGGCATGGAACTCCTTGAAGGTTTGGAACACCTGGTCTTTTGATTTCAACAAATACACCCAAACCTTTCGTGAAACATCATCAATAAAAGTGACAAAATATTTGCTATGACCTAGTGAATCAACTTCCATAGGACCACATACATCCAAGTGTACTAGGTCTAAAACATTCTCTTTCTTTGTAAATGTATTAGCAAAACTAACCTTATGTTGTTTACCAAATAAACAATGATCACAAGATTCAAGTGAGGTACCTTTGGGAAAGGGAATAAGAGACTTTTTTCCAGAACTTGCAATCCCTTCTCACTTACATGGCTTAACCACTTGTGCCATAGACTTGGAGAAGAGTCATCCGTGACATTCAACTCCCCTTTGCATATCTTGCCATAGGTCTTGTAGAGGGTGCAACACAACTTTCCTCTAGCCACCACTAGTGATCCTCTGGTAAGCCTCCACTATTGATATCTTCCGTGATGATGAAAACCTTCTCGATCAAACACGCTGATTGACATCAAATTGAGATGCAAGCTGGGAACATGTCGAACATCTTTCAACATAAGCTTGTTCCCCAAATCAGTCTCAAGGCAAACATCTCCAACTCTTGCAATCTTGGAGTAGCCTTCGTTGCCCATCTTTACAATCTCAAATTCTCCACCTCTATATGTAGAGAAGAACTCCTTATTGGGAGTGGCATGGAAAGAGACTCCGGAATCAACGACCCATGTAACACCAGGAGTATCGTCATGAACATGTAGGCATTCTCCTTCAAGGCAAAGGAACTCATACACATCATTGCACATGACATCGGTTGTGTTCCTTGTGTCATCCTTTGGTTGAGAATTACCTTCTCGCACCTCTCTTGGATCCTTTTTCAACTTGTGACAATTTTTCTTCATGTGCCCAAAAATGCCATAATGATGGCATTTTCCATTGAACCTCGTTCTGGATCGGCTTACACTCCTTCCATGACCTTTGGGTCCTCTACTCTTGCTCCTTCCTCTGTTCTCTACCACGAAGACTTGGTTACTGTCGGAGCTTGAGGCTTTTCTCCTTGTCTCTTCATTCAACAAGTTACTTTTGACATTACCCATAGTCAATTTACCATTAGGAGCAGAGTTACTTACAGTGATGACAAAAGTCTCCCAATTGTCCGGCAACGACCCCAACAACAACAGTGCTTGTAATTCATCATCGATTGTCATCCCCATGGTTGTCAATTGATTAATTGTACTTTGGAAGTTGTTTAGATGCTCGGTAACCCTCACACCATCACTATACTTCATGTTGACAAGCTCTTTGATTAAAAAGGCTTTCTTGGCGGCGGTCTTCTTCTCGAACAATGACTCTAACTTCTTCCATAACTTGTGCTCATCGGTTTTGTTGGCTACATGATGGAACACATTATCGTCCACCCACTCTCGAATATGACCGATCGCCTTGCGGTTCATCTTCTTCCAATTAGCATCCGAAGTCCCTTTCGGCTTAGCCTCGACTCTTTCGATGGGCTCATGCAAATCTTTGCAATAGAGGATGTCCTCCATTCGCGGCTTCCATGTAATCCAATTTGAGTGGTTGAGTCGCACCATGGTACTCCTTGAACCTTCCATTGTAACACCCACGCCCTACGAACCAAGGGCTCTGATACCACTGTTGCGAAAATAATATAATGAAAGTAAAAACTCAAAACCACACAAAGGATAAATATGCAAAGATGTAAAAGATAGAGGAAAGGGAACACCAGATATAACGTGGTTCGGCGATGTGCCTACGTCCACAGGGCAGCAATAACAAGAACTTCCATTATGAAATAATGGGTACACGAGATACACAACTTCAAGAACAATACTTGAAGGAAACTCTCTCTCACACTTGTTTTGCTATCAATTACTCTACACTCTTAACTTGGAGTGGACATTCTTCTCTACTTAGAAGATGAATGTTTCTCTCTTGGAAGAAATACTTGAGATGGATGAGATGCATGGAATGAGCAAATGACTCTCCTTTTATAGGCTAAGGAGGAACCATCTAGACCTCTCATTAGACTCTCCCAATAAATGGTACTTCATAAATTTTCCTGTAACTCATGTCTTAACTATAACTTCAAAACCATCCATGTAACCTTGTGTAACTCATGTAACGTTTGTGTAACTCATGAAACCTTTTATATTATTTTCATTACTATTTTATTTATTTTAGTCTGGATATTATAACATGGATCAAGTTGACTATGTCCTTGAAGGCAACTGATCAAGTTTCCCTTGTCATAGTCTCTTTGGCGCAGTTTTCATGCAAATTGGCTTCGTATATTTGCACGTACGCCCGCAACATCTCTTGCTAGTTGTCCTAGCCTCTTTAGGTACTGCCCTATGTCACGTCCCGCTTTCGGGAGTGTCATCATGGGCGACACTGGTTGTCAAGCTGCATGGATATGCGGGGTTGCGCTCCAAGATCAAGGAGTGTAGGGGCATACGTGCAGTCCCTTTGGAGTTCAGGCAGGCCGACCCGGTTGAGTTTGGGGAGCTTGTCGCTGGTCGAGGACTTAACGCTGTGTCATCATGGGCGACACTGGTTGTCAAGCTGCATGGATATGCGGGGTTGCGCTCCAAGATCAAGGAGTGTAGGGGCATACGTGCAGTCCCTTTGGAGTTCAGGCAGGCCGACCCGGTTGAGTTTGGGGAGCTTGTCGCTGGTCGAGGACTTAACGCTGAAGAGGGGACTAGGCCATCCCTACACAAACTGGTCGGGGTCTGGAGCCGATCCCCTGACGAGCCCAAGGCAGGGCGAAACCAGTCGTTGCCTCGGTTGATAAGGCTGGCTCCCTGGCATGGGAGCGCCGCATGGGCCAAGTGTGGTGGCCGAAGGGCTAGGCCCGTGACAAATGGTATCAGAGCCGCCTCGGCAATTGTCGTCCGTTGGTCGCCAAGCGCTCACGCGTGTCGTCGCGTTCCCAGAGTGGAGTCCCCGTGGGGAAGGGGTCGAGTAGGCAGGGTGCCTCAGAGGTTGGGGTTCGGATTGTGAAGATAGGCCTAAGTGGCAGAGGTGCTGCGGGGAGGTAATCTTACAGTCCGGCGCGGAGCATTGTTGAGCGGTCCATGGGGAAACCTCCTTTCGTCCTTCGGCATTGGCATTGTGGTGCGTCGTGGGAAAGCGTACCGCATGGGGAAGCCGTGTACGAGGACGTACACCTTGTTTTGGTGGGGGAGAGTGTCACGTCCCGCTTTCGGGAGTGTCATCATGGGCGACACTGGTTGTCAAGCTGCATGGATATGCGGGGTTGCGCTCCAAGATCAAGGAGTGTAGGGGCATACGTGCAGTCCCTTTGGAGTTCAGGCAGGCCGACCCGGTTGAGTTTGGGGAGCTTGTCGCTGGTCGAGGACTTAACGCTGAAGAGGGGACTAGGCCATCCCTACACAAACTGGTCGGGGTCTGGAGCCGATCCCCTGACGAGCCCAAGGCAGGGCGAAACCAGTCGTTGCCTCGGTTGATAAGGCTGGCTCCCTGGCATGGGAGCGCCGCATGGGCCAAGTGTGGTGGCCGAAGGGCTAGGCCCGTGACAAATGGTATCAGAGCCGCCTCGGCAATTGTCGTCCGTTGGTCGCCAAGCGCTCACGCGTGTCGTCGCGTTCCCAGAGTGGAGTCCCCGTGGGGAAGGGGTCGAGTAGGCAGGGTGCCTCAGAGGTTGGGGTTCGGATTGTGAAGATAGGCCTAAGTGGCAGAGGTGCTGCGGGGAGGTAATCTTACAGTCCGGCGCGGAGCATTGTTGAGCGGTCCATGGGGAAACCTCCTTTCGTCCTTCGGCATTGGCATTGTGGTGCGTCGTGGAGAGCGTGCCGCATGGGGAAGCCGTGTACGAGGACGTACACCTTGTTTTGGTGGGGGAGAGTGTCACGTCCCGCTTTCGGGAGTGTCATCATGGGCGACACTGGTTGTCAAGCTGCATGGATATGCGGGGTTGCGCTCCAAGATCAAGGAGTGTAGGGGCATACGTGCAGTCCCTTTGGAGTTCAGGCAGGCCGACCCGGTTGAGTTTGGGGAGCTTGTCGCTGGTCGAGGACTTAACGCTGAAGAGGGGACTAGGCCATCCCTACACAAACTGGTCGGGGTCTGGAGCCGATCCCCTGACGAGCCCAAGGCAGGGCGAAACCAGTCGTTGCCTCGGTTGATAAGGCTGGCTCCCTGGCATGGGAGCGCCGCATGGGCCAAGTGTGGTGGCCGAAGGGCTAGGCCCGTGACAAATGGTATCAGAGCCGCCTCGGCAATTGTCGTCCGTTGGTCGCCAAGCGCTCACGCGTGTCGTCGCGTTCCCAGAGTGGAGTCCCCGTGGGGAAGGGGTCGAGTAGGCAGGGTGCCTCAGAGGTTGGGGTTCGGATTGTGAAGATAGGCCTAAGTGGCAGAGGTGCTGCGGGGAGGTAATCTTACAGTCCGGCGCGGAGCATTGTTGAGCGGTCCATGGGGAAACCTCCTTTCGTCCTTCGGCATTGGCATTGTGGTGCGTCGTGGAGAGCGTGCCGCATGGGGAAGCCGTGTACGAGGACGTACACCTTGTTTTGGTGGGGGAGAGTGTCACGTCCCGCTTTCGGGAGTGTCATCATGGGCGACACTGGTTGTCAAGCTGCATGGATATGCGGGGTTGCGCTCCAAGATCAAGGAGTGTAGGGGCATACGTGCAGTCCCTTTGGAGTTCAGGCAGGCCGACCCGGTTGAGTTTGGGGAGCTTGTCGCTGGTCGAGGACTTAACGCTGAAGAGGGGACTAGGCCATCCCTACACAAACTGGTCGGGGTCTGGAGCCGATCCCCTGACGAGCCCAAGGCAGGGCGAAACCAGTCGTTGCCTCGGTTGATAAGGCTGGCTCCCTGGCATGGGAGCGCCGCATGGGCCAAGTGTGGTGGCCGAAGGGCTAGGCCCGTGACAAATGGTATCAGAGCATTTGTCACGGGCCTAGCCCTTCGGCCACCACACTTGGCCCATGCGGCGCTCCCATGCCAGGGAGCCAGCCTTATCAACCGAGGCAACGACTGGTTTCGCCCTGCCTTGGGCTCGTCAGGGGATCGGCTCCAGACCCCGACCAGTTTGTGTAGGGATGGCCTAGTCCCCTCTTCAGCGTTAAGTCCTCGACCAGCGACAAGCTCCCCAAACTCAACCGGGTCGGCCTGCCTGAACTCCAAAGGGACTGCACGTATGCCCCTACACTCCTTGATCTTGGAGCGCAACCCCGCATATCCATGCAGCTTGACAACCAGTGTCGCCCATGATGACACTCCCGAAAGCGGGACGTGACACTCTCCCCCACCAAAACAAGGTGTACGTCCTCGTACACGGCTTCCCCATGCGGCACGCTCTCCACGACGCACCACAATGCCAATGCCGAAGGACGAAAGGAGGTTTCCCCATGGACCGCTCAACAATGCTCCGCGCCGGACTGTAAGATTACCTCCCCGCAGCACCTCTGCCACTTAGGCCTATCTTCACAATCCGAACCCCAACCTCTGAGGCACCCTGCCTACTCGACCCCTTCCCCACGGGGACTCCACTCTGGGAACGCGACGACACGCGTGAGCGCTTGGAGACCAACGGACGACAATTGCCGAGGCGGCTCTGATACCATTTGTCACGGGCCTAGCCCTTCGGCCACCACACTTGGCCCATGCGGCGCTCCCATGCCAGGGAGCCAGCCTTATCAACCGAGGCAACGACTGGTTTCGCCCTGCCTTGGGCTCGTCAGGGGATCGGCTCCAGACCCCGACCAGTTTGTGTAGGGATGGCCTAGTCCCCTCTTCAGCGTTAAGTCCTCGACCAGCGACAAGCTCCCCAAACTCAACCGGGTCGGCCTGCCTGAACTCCAAAGGGACTGCACGTATGCCCCTACACTCCTTGATCTTGGAGCGCAACCCCGCATATCCATGCAGCTTGACAACCAGTGTCGCCCATGATGACACTCCCGAAAGCGGGACGTGACACCTAGCTATCTTTATATGTCTCTACACTATTAATGCATGTGGCTGCAAAACGAGTGAAGGGAAAGAGGATGAGACGGGCATAGTTGCATGCCCTATTGACGGTGATTTTGGTGCTGCAAGTAATTCTACTACCCGCAATTAGGTCATTCAGCCATTGACGTCCTATAGGTACCAAAATCATGCCTACTCTGGTATGAGATATTTATATGACAATTCATCCGTATATTGTCCAACATGAATGAGAAATTAAATATGAAAGAAGATTGGAAAAGGATGTGAAGTTGGAGGATGATGGGATAAGAGATCGAATAAGTTGGGCAAAAGATTATTCAAGCTAACTGCCAAAGTTCCTGAACTAAGCTAACACGTATACACAGGATAGCATTAGAGACCCAACTTTGGATTTTGCTTATCAAATCTTCTCCACTGAGATTTCAATCATTTCATACCCTATATAGTAGATACATGAATCGAAGGAGGGACATGACAGAGCAAATCTGGTCCTAATTTAGTCAACTATGTGAACTTTGTAATCATTTGAGGGAGAGTTTTGGATTGATATCTTAAAGAGTTGTAGGAGAACAAAACTGTATGTTAGTCGGATTAAAATTATAACTTTTACTTGGGAATTAAAGCACAAGCAGAAGTGCTGCAGCACCATGATCTTATTAATCAACACCAAGCTTTGTACATAGTTGCTTAGATATCACACTAACATCAAGGTCTTTCTTTAAATTCTAAATGGTTTCTTCAATACTAGATCAACAACACTAGTATGGTGCATTCTAAACAATTAGGGTAACAAAGGGAAGTTAGCTGTCTTATTTGTTTTCCCCTGACCTATTTTTTTGAATCCGAGTCTGCCTCTGGTCCTTGTGCTGCTTTAGATGAGCTTGAAGTATCGGCAGCAACAGTGCCTATAGCGAAATCCTCTTCGGCTGCCTCAGCTTCCTCACTGTACTTCTTGTAAATATCACTTTGGTAGAATTTTCTTGTTCTGATAACCAAAATAAATGAAACAAGGCTCCCAAACAATGCCACAGCAGCAATTATAATGAAAGCCAATTTGTAACACTCCACTCCTTGACATGTCAGGTCCATTCCTGCTTCTCTAGTCTTCCCTAAAGCCTTTAGTTGCTTCAAAGCCGCTGCATCATACAAGTTCCCAGCCACTTTCACATTGAGGATGTAAGCCCCAAGAGGACTACAGCACCACCAAAATTGATCAAAGTGGCATAGTACTTGAGGCCAAAGAGTTCGGAAATGATGGCGAATATCAATGGCCATTGAGCTCCAAAACAGAACCCAATAATCACAGAAGAAAAGTAGAGACAGTTGGGGACACCGAACGCGATTAGGAGATGGCCAACACATGCTAAGAGAAGCACTAGAGTGAGCATAAGTGGTCTTGGGAATTTGTACTTCTTCAAAAGGACTTCGGAAGAAAAGCCAGAAGTGACTCTTCCAAGGTAGTTCCATATGCTAACCAGAGATATGAAGGTGCTAATGCTGTCAGTTGGGTAGCCTAATGAGTTTCCAATCTGACCGAGATTATCGATCGCGGTTAAAGTGCCTCCAACACCACAGATTGTAGCAATGAACAAGATCAACATGTCAATGCTAAAAAGTGCTTGCAAGATTGTATAATCCTCACCTCTAACGGGTGGCTTGAAGACAGTTTGGAAGCAAGAATTAAGCTTCTGCTGGGTTTGTGGAGTTGCAGCAGGTACTAATTCAGCAGGAGCTGGATTTTCAGCTACTACTTTGAGCTGAATTGGCTCATTCACTGCTTTGATTTTTGTCTTCCAGAGCTTGAACTCTTCGATTATAACAACCACGATTGGAAGAAAGAGGAGCATAAGCACGACTGAAGCACTTCCGATGTAACACATTCTAGAAAACTTCAGCTTGTGCTGCATGATAATCAAAGCCATGAGGAACCCAGCTAGGCCAAGAGTAACGTAGAGAAGATTGTAGAAAATCCTGAGCTCATTCGGCTGTCTAACGGTCTCGATCAAACGAACGATCGGAAGAAACACAATGGAAACAGCAGCTGGAAGCCAAGCAATCAGTAAAATCAAAGCCTTAGAATCTTTACCATAGAAAGCATGGTAGAGCTGTGTGATGATAGCACCACTCAAACCAACAAGTCCCTTCAAAAGCCCCAAAACACTTCCTCTACTAGAAGGAAAGTTCTTCACACAGCTCACTACAGCTCCTGTGTTTGAGAACGTCTGAGAATTTGCACCTACGCAAATGTACAAACACATCTGCCACACGCGTGGTTTCGAGGTTCGACCTGTGACAGCTAACCAGATCATGAAGTATCCGAAGAAGTTCATGACTGAACCGATTAAGAGCACCACCCATGGACCTGTGACTTCGTTAACTAGACCGGCTATGATTCCAACATTGCCTCCCAAGTCCTTGAAGAAGCTTAGGAAATTGAGTGTCGTTTGGTCATAACCTAGTGAGGTTTTTATGACATTGGAGTAGAGACCAAACATGTAAGTTGCTCCAGCGACAGAGAGGATTAGCATGGAAGCAAACAGCATGAACCATCGTCCATGGAGTACTTGCAAACCAAAGCTTCTCATTTCCTTGGAGCCAAAAGCACCAGAACTAAACTCTGCCACCACCATTTTTTTCTCAAGTTTTCTAATGGACAAAGATGGCTAACACCTAGTGCATGTATATATAGCAGAGATTTAGGCCGCCAAGTGGTGTTTCAGGTTGACTAGCTAGTTGCCTTGCCTGGAGGAATAATGGAGGAAAAGGTAAGGTGGAGATTTTTAAAAGAGTTCAATTCTCCAAAACTTTTGAAGCATTGTGTACACAAATCTACGTATACATACAAAAATACAGAATTGATGACTAGTATGCAGGTGATCGACATCAAGTTATTAAACTACAGTACACAAAAGTGACAAAAATTACATGTACATACAAAAATACAGATGTGATGACTCATGACTAGCGTATAGATCAAAGTGCATTTGACATCAAGTACCAAACTACAAACCGTACATATTTATTTGACAAAATAAAAAATAAAAAAAATAATAATTGCGCCCTCACATTTCTCTTAGAGCAAGTTCACCCCTTCAAAAAATTCAACCAAGGTTAGGTTACTTGCCACATAGACAATCCAACCCAAGCCAAATAACTCACCTTCCACCCATGAAGTTTATTGGGGAGCAAACTGACCCAGGAGCAATCCAGCCCAACTGAGTTTCTCCACCTTCCACCCATGAAATTTGTTAAATGCTTGGCCTAAATTCAAGTTAATTTGTTGTGAAATGGGGTTATTTTGACTTGGTATTTGGTAATCTAGTTATTAATTGCTTCAGCCATCAAATTTGTTAATTTTTATGTGATTTCTTAGTTTAGGGTTCTACTCAGTTGCTACAGCTATTTACATTTAATTATAGAAAAATGTCAATTTAGTACTAATTTAAATAATTTATTGCCCATTTCAATGAATTTAATACACATGAGTTCATTCAAATATAAAGTGTTCTTATTTGTGCCCATATACATAAATTTATATTAAATTCATAATGAAATAATAATTTTTGTATATTATTAAGACAATTTTACTTTCACCACTTCAACATGATAAGGAGAGAGAAAGTTAAAAAGTGAGAAGACTTTGTCGAAACCTCAACAGACTCCGGTCACCGGTCGCCGAAATTTCTTAGGTCGCCAGTTATTGACCCATAGTAACTCAGATTTTCTCTGGTCGTCGGATTTCGGTCACCGCTAACTCGGTTACTGACCTTCAATAATCAGTTACTGATCCATAATACTCAGTTATTGACCCATAATAACTTGATTACTGACCCTCAATAATCAGTTACTGACCTCCAATAATCAGTTACTGACCACTAATAACTTGGTTACTAACCCCTAATAATCAGTTATTTACCCCAAATAATTAGTTAAAAATAATTTACTATACTGGATAGATGTTTTTTAACCTCCGATAAATATTTATTAACCTCTAGAAAGGCTATTGTCGAAAGTTGAGGTCATGAACAAGATGAAAAGAAAAGAAATTTTTTTTTTAACAACCAAACAATAATCATATATACAAAGAATAACTTAACATTTGACACCACTGGAGCAGCATTGTCGTTAAGCAAGTTAATCAAACTATAATTGATCAAACATTACAAACAAAAAGGATTAAATTACCACCAAATAGTGCCATGAGAAGTCCTCGAAGACCCCACAATCCTCCAGAATTCTCAGATCCCAACAATCTAACTCCATTTAATCAAACAAGCTCAAACATTGCTGCAATTAGAGAGGAGTTTCGTGTTGGAACAAGGAGGCTCCTTAGCCTTCAACTTTCGTTCGATGCCTCGCTGGCGAGATCCCTGAGTCGCTTCAGTAATGTCATATATAGTCTATAAACCCTACATCTCTTAGGGAATGCTCTCTCCGGTTCGATCCCGCTGCAATTCCTCGACGTCGTCGCCGGCGCGACTCAGATTAAGGCCGAGAGTTGACACAATCACGCACTTCGGAGAGATATCGACGCTGTCGGAGTCTGCCATATCTCAATGACTACGGCGACGACAATCTGGAGAGAGAGAGAGAGGGAGAGAGAGGAAAACTAGACCGGGAAAGAGAGGAAAAAAAAAAAGATAAGATTTGTGTGGGTACAGTTACATAGGGTAATAATGTCTTTTTTTTTTTTGTAAGAATCATTGAAATAGACATGTGATTAAAATTTTCATTAAAAAAAAGACTTTAAAAACCCTATTTTTAGGTATGTAAGCATTTTCCCTTTAATTATTCTTATTTTCTTTTAACTACGTAACCCCCAAAACAAACAAAAACAAAACTGAGCGTCGCAGCTCTCCAAACCATAAGGAGAGAGAGAGCACGCAGAGGCAAATCACGCATGTCCGGCTGCGCCCGTCGCAGATGACGGCCTTTGGCATAGCTGGTTGGGTTGAGTCCTTGCTTCAGAGATGGTGATTGGGTGGTGCTTTGCTTCTCTTTTTCGGCAGAAGATCTTGTCCACGTCGGGGACGCGAGTGGAGATCGAATTCGTCTGAGGCTTCGCAGGACCGGATCAGAGATGGGAGGTTCTAGTCGTCGTTTTGGGCTGGGTCTGATCGATTCGATCGGATGTTGTTGCAGGACTTATGTGGGAGCTTTGTTTTTGTTCGGATTCTGGAAGCTTCTGGCGAGTGCCGGCGGTCGGTGGCAGTCGACAATTGTAGGCGGCAAGCTGTGGGTCGACGATTGTCGACGGCAAGCTGTGGGTCGGCGTCCTCGTTATGGTCCGGCAGCAAGAGTAGCGATAAAAGGGCGGTGGCGTGGTTGAGTCTTGGGGCTGGGTGTGGTGGGCTCGGCCCATCTAGTCAGTTTTTCTTTTGGGCATGAACTCTTGGTGTGCAAAAGTGGGATTATCCCTTCTTCCATCTGTTCTCGGTGGCTGGAGTGTCTTGTTTGCTACCGTGTTGCTACCATGTAAAATTGATCATAGTGCTCCATCTCATGTCTTTAACATAAAGATTGCTCATCTCATGGTCTTCAATGTAAATATTGCTTAGTGTCTACTAGGTAAACCAAGATAGCCCCTTGGACAGATCATGTTCATGGATAAAAAAAAAATAAAAACTACATAACCCGTATTTGCATTTTTTTTATGAACTGAACCGAAATGTTAGAGCATCTTCAATAGCTTCTCTATTTTCTTAAACTTCTCAATTTTGGGAAATATAGAGCAGTTTTTAGGTCCAACAGCTTCCTCATCTCATTCCTTAAAATGGAGATGAAGAAGAAAAAAAAGTCTTCATTCTCCAAATTTGCAGCAAAGCATTCATTTCCTAAAATTAAATTTTTCACGTGCTCCAATGAATTTGAAACAACAATAAAATATTTTATTAGGTAGTTTATTGTTACAATGAAATATATAATGTTTTTTTGTTATAATTAATGATGATATATTATATTTTATTGTTGTATTAAATGTCAAAATCTCTAAAACGAATAAGCTGCTGGATTTTGATCATAATTTTTTTAGAGATTTTAGCTTTTGTTTCCCTATTTCAAAGAAATTTTGAGGAAGCTGTTGGAGATGTTCTTAGGCTTAAAAGTAAATGCAATTGTCATTTAATTGAGATGATTAATATAAAAGTAACGCTAAGAAAAAAATATTATGTAATTCTTTATATATAATTTCATGGAATAAAAATAAAAAAAATTTAGTTTTGGCATGTCAATCAAATGTCATGGAATAGATAACTCACACACCCTATATATGTTAATGAGATTTGAACTCATGATTTTAAAGTTATTAGTTAACACCTTAACCAATCAGACCACGGCTCATTGACAAAATGTCATGGAATTAATTTTTTTTAAATGTCATGGAATTAATTTTTCAATAAATCATATTTATTTATTTAGTTACAATAATTAAAACCTTTAAAACGTTTGAGAAATTTTATTAACACATCTCTAAACCCTAAATGCTAGATACACATTACATACTTAATACTCCTCCTATTAACTTTTTTGTTTTAACATTTTACTAAATACACATATCCAAACTTTTCAAAATACCCTTATTGAAAATGCACAACCTATTTACTAAATACACATTCTTTTCTAAATCTTCTACTTAATTTATTAAAAAAATGCTATACTTAATTAAAGTAGTTCCAGATTAGTAAGATATTTTACTCAAAATATAGGTTTTTATTTTTTCATAAAGGGTTTTACCTTGTTAAGATCTTCCTCACATGGTTTCTATTTGTTAACATCTTCCTTGTCTAGATCTTCTTTCATGGGTTTTCTTCCACAAAATTTATTCTCAAGGAGCATTTTACTCCAATTTCAAGAATTTTTGAGCCTATCGATTCAAAACAAAATAAGACAATGCATCACCAAAGTCTTAAATGAAACTTTTAGAATTAAAATGTTCAATCATGAGTAATGCTAAATTAATCAAATCTTGAGAATCATTGCATATATATTCATATGTGGTGTCAACATATTGGTACTCGATTTAACCTAAAAAGTAAAGTGTTAAAAGTACAATAACTAATATGAATGTCTTTATTAATTTTTTTTTTACTTTTGATATGAGTGTCTCTTTAGTAATTTTACGTACCCACAAAATCTTACATAATTTGTATAAAATAATAGATGTGTATCTAGCATTTAGAGATGTGTTAGTAAAATTATTTCTCAAAATGTTTTTATTTTTAAATTCAATAAACAGTCACGACCACGTGACATCAATCTCATATTTCAGACATGTGTAAATTGTTGCCTAGTCACAATGAAACAGAGTGATGCATGTCATTTAAGTGACACATATCACTTCAACATCTAACCTAAAGGGTGAACTTACTCTTACAAATGTCATCATGCTACAACATTGATATTTTTCCAAACTGATTACAATGAGCATGAAGAGAACATCCCGTAATATTAACATGAGTTTCTATTATACATATGTATTCTAACAAAAACTAACTAACAAAGAGTGTGCAACTGGCTACTCTATTTTCTTTGACATAACAATGACATAACATAAAGATAACTCGATCACGAAACATCATTACAAAAGACATTATATTATCGATCACTCGATAATAAATGTGTTGATACTATGATTCACCCCTGCCAATAGAATGTTCACAAGTGATGTTACCATGCAAAGAACTTTCTTACTTCGGAAAAGGTCTTAAATTTGATGAACATTTCTGACTTTTAATTGAACTTCCAAAAGCAATGGTCAGTTCAAGCGAAGACCCCCTTCAAATCCAGCTGGAAGAGATTGAAATCATGAAAGGAAAGCTAACCAATAACATACTTGATAACATGATTCGATAGATTGTGGTTTGGAAATGCTTGTGTTGATCAGTTTGTGGTCCATTTGGAGCCTCACGGATTGAAAGATGAATATAGTCATCATATACTTAACAAAAGAAAACAAAGAAGCAGAAAAGAAATCTCCAATTGCATGTATGACCTCATTAGCTTCATCATTAATTCATCAAATAAGACGATCTTATGTTCAAAGAAAATGACATACGAAAAGGATATAATTCTCTTATTATCAACGCGTGCAATGTATGTACGTATGTATGTTTTGCATCTTTCAAACCTAATTGAGTTACGGGTTTCACGAACCCAAATAGTACAAACATGAAAAATGAGTTAGAATCATTTTGAAATATGTAAGGTGGTATTTCTTACACATGTTAATTTCTTCATTTTTGTATAGTTGATTTGTTCTTTACCATTTTCTTCTTGCTTTTGTTTTGCAATTTAATTTTATGAATTAGTATTAGTTAATCAATAACGTATTCTGCAATCATTCAAGAATATATATATATATATATATATATATATATATTAGTTTCTTATTTGACTAATTTTTCGGTCATATTTCTATATCTTTACTGTTCAGTTTATTTATACTAATGTATAAATCATTCATACAAAATTTCATTCAAATTAATGATCGTTTAGGTACCGAATTAAATTAAATCAACGAACGGACCATAAATATGTCTAATCAAAACTGTTTGTGTAAATCACGATTATGAAAACTCAAACGATCCTCAAATTAGATGAAACTTTACAGAGATGATCTATACATTAAGTTTTACAAACGAAACAGTGGAGATGTGGAAATATAACTGAAAAGTTAGTCAAATAAGGAACTTCACACATTAATTTCAAAGTGAAGCTTTGCTCTGAATATGAACTTATATATATATATATATATATATATATATATATTCTTGAATGACTGAACGGTGAAGATGCGGAAATATGACCGAAAAGTAATTAGTTAAATAAGAAACTTCACACATTAATTTCAGAGCGAAGTTTTGCTCTGGATAGAAACTGTATATGGGTGGGTATATATATTATGTTCATTCTATTGATTAACGTCGGCCTCATCATAATTTTAAACAATCCAAAAATACTCATGTTTGTCTTTTCAAAGTTCAGATGCCAGTAGATATCTTATTATGAGTGATTCGTGTGATTCATATGCTAGCTCACTCTTTTTCCATCATTTCACCGATCATTTTCATCCGATTCAAGTTGAGTAACACAAAACCACTTTATCCTTTTCATTCTAGCTTTCTCTTTATAAAATTGGGTACCTTAAGTAAGTCAATGTGAACGTTTCTTTCTTCTTTTTGCCTGTTAGCTTGCAGATCCATCCACAATGAATTGGACAAGCAAGAATACGTCGCAATCGTATTCAAATGAGATTTGGATTGCACTCGATCAATTTGGAAGGATGTGACAATTCGATTACTCTTTTTCCTTATGGCCAAAAGATGAGTGAAAGAGAGTCGAGTAACCTCCCTATCACTCATGAATCTTTGGTTATCGATAATTCAGTAACAGTGGACCAGGCAAAAGATGACGGGTTTATGGCATCAAAATTTGACAATAATTGAACTTAACCAAGGATAAACGAGAATGATTGCATATGCATAAGAACAACCACGTACCAATGGTATCTCAAACACCACAAGAACATAAATAGGATCCCAATAATAACACGAACAACCACCGATAGTGGCGGAGCTCGGAATGGTGTAACCGAAAAGGCAGTCGACACTGCTATCTGGTTAATTCATACTCTTACTCTTACGGATCAAATATGAAAAGCTGGTGTTCGCTTGGAACATTGAACAAGCCTACAATCAATCGATGAAGGTGATGAAGGATAAGATAGTGCTGCATATTTGCTCTTGGAAGTCTTCAAGAGTCCAGGACTACTTGAATACTTGAAGAGATCGAAGTACTTGATTAAGTGAGTGGTATTGGAGATGAATGAAGAAGCCGCAATTAATATCTTCTACTGAGGAAGGTGCCACAATCTAGCTAGCTAGTATGCGGATTTTTTTTTGAGATTCATTTTAATTAATTTAGGGTTGATTATTTGTACATCTAGTTTTCATTCATCAAACTAATTTTCATAACAATCCGCTAACATTTTCATTAAAAAATTTCCTTTGTTAATTGCTGCATGGCAGCGTGCATGTCGATCATGTACGTCAACAGCACAGTATACAAAAATTAGATAGGGCTCATAAGATCGAACCACTCCAGCAATTAACGAAAAAATAAACAGAAAACACTCAAGTTAAAGAGTGACTATGCATAATGAAATTTGAGTTGCTCAAACAATGTGTAATTTTCATGTTGAATAATGAAATTAATCCTAAGAAATAATATTTACACTGTTTAGATCCATTAGGCACATTACTCCACTCTCGCATGTCAATTCATTACATATAAACTGGATCAATTTAAATTCCATCCAATCCTAAATTGGGATAAATACTCTGTGCGTGTGTGTGTCATTGAGGATCATTTCTGATACATTCGTATAGTTATATGAAGTAATACGTACGTATTGGCCGGCTTTGCATATGGACCTAGCTATCTAGTTTATTGACTTCAAATTTGATTCTGTATATTTATAGAACTAATTAAGATCCTGAGCATAGTCACCTTGGAGATTCAACAAAGTTTGGTTCGAATAATAAACAAAATGCGTGAGCTGGCCGGAATTCTGGAATATTTAGATTGTAGTATCAAGGTCCACGGTACAGTCCGGCCATTGTTTCCCCTATTTTAATTTATATATATATATATATATATATATATATATATATATAAAACTAGAATATCCCGATTATACATATAAAACTTGATTCTAGTGGACTAGCGGTCCAATATATTGTTAGAGTACTGTTCTTTGTTTATACAGAACTGTACTTAATTATAATTAGCTAGTTTCTGGGACTGAAATCAACTATTGTTTTGATGCCCGTATGAAACAATCACAAGACTCCATTAGTGTAAGCTACTAAGAAGTGGTTTATTCAATGTGAAATGTACACAAGATAACGGAAATATTTCTTATATTTCAAGAGTTCATCTATCTACTTAAGTAGATCAATTTGTTAATAACTATAGATCGGCATCCTAAATCGATAGGCTCTGACCTAATTCTTTTAAGTTGTAGGAAGCCGATCGATCACTTGTTATCAATTATCATAGACTTTTCTGAAACCTGTACATGTCAATTCATCTTTGTAGTATGTTTTGGCCTCAATGAAGTTGATTGAGCTAGGTTGAATACATTTATGAATGCATATATTTACAGTTGAGGATTGCAGTCCGAGAACAAACAAATTAGGTTTCACAACAAACTACGCGTACTAACTAGTTTAACCTAATATATAATCTAATATGAAATGTGCCTGCTAATTAACTATCCATTTTGTCCGAGGATGAATTTACATACATATTGAAGCTGTTACAGGTAACGTACCCATCATACTATGGAATCCAGAGACCATATTTCTGTCTTTCTTGTCAAGTTCCTTGATTTGTCCGACTCGTTTGTTAATCTACAATGATCATCACCACCTACATGTATTAATTTCTCTCTTTTTAACTATATATATGCCCCAATGCTTCCAGGCAAAGCCAACAAATTAAGCTGCCGGCCTCAGCTGTTCTTGTTCTATAGCCATTGTCTATTTGTCTTGCTGAATCTTGCTCTTAATTCCTGCTTCCTCTCACAACTGCTGTTACGATTATAACTGAATATTGCCAACTTATCCAATAAGTGCTTCATTCAGTGCTGAGAGTAGAGAAGAGGGGCCTAAACATTATGGTGGAGGATGATGCTAAGAGTTTGGAAGAAGGGTTCGGACATAACCCAGTGCCTGAGGTCTATGAAGAAGAAGAGCATAAGAAGGAAGTTATGACCAGTAATAGTACTGGAGATGCAATTGACCGTGTGGACGAGAAGAAAGCCGTGTCGACGGAGCCCCGGGAGGTGGAGCAAGTCAAGGGTGCTGAGGAGGAACAACCACTGCAGGTTAAGCAGAAGGGCAAGAGGGTTGCTACTTTGGATGCATTCAGAGGCCTTACCATTGTGGTATGTGTATTACTGCTAATTAGAGATAGAGGAGACAATACTCTATCTAGTTAAAACGGTTCTAATTAATTCACAGTAAAAATACGAACATGTGAGACTGTGTGATACAGTGAAAGTAATAGTAATTAAGCTGATGGTGTGTATTTGCAGGTCATGATATTGGTGGATGATGCAGGGGGAGCATACGCGCGTATTGACCACTCGCCATGGAATGGATGCACCTTAGCTGACTTTGTCATGCCCTTCTTCCTCTTCATTGTTGGTGTTGCCATTGCCCTTGCTCTCAAGGTATATAGTACATTTCCTCTTTCAGTAATTTACATAGCTGTAGGTAGAAATGGCAAATTTTTCTTATACTAGTTTGTCTTGACTTTTAATACAAGTCGTGTATGAAAATTACAAGTATGCTTAAAGGTTAGCATGGATTTACACGTCTTATTGACGATGTATATTTGTCATACGTACGTGGCCATGATTGAAGGAACGAAGTTAATTTTTTCTGAATTATTGGTTTATATGCAAGTTAATACACATGTCAATTGTCATTGTTTTCATTTTTCTTTGCAGAGAATTCCAAAGACCAGTGATGCCGTCAAGAAGATTATTCTGAGAACAATAAAGCTTCTGTTTTGGGGAATCATTTTGCAAGGTAACTGGAAAACTCAGATTTTGTCCTTCACTATCAAGGAAAAGGGAATTTCCAAAGAAGGAAAACCAAGGAAAAGGATTTACTAGTGAAGAAGTTTACTTGATTTGTTTGACTAACTAGTAGTTTTGCATCAATTTTCAGGTGGATACTCTCAGGCCCCCGATACACTAGCTTATGGAGTTGACATGAAAAAAATTAGATGGTTTGGCATCCTCCAGGTGTGACTAATGTCCTGTCCCCTCTCTTATTCAGTTTTTCCCATTCTAATTTGTGCGTGGATTGTTTTCTTTGCTAATGATGAACAGAGAATAGCATTAGTCTACTGTGTTGTTTCTCTCATAGAGACATTTACCACCAAACTCAGACCAACTGTTATTAAACCTGGACCTGTCTCTATTTTCACAGCATATAAATGGCAGTGGTAAGTGATGATCGAAACACATTAACCATTAACCAAAAAAAGAAAGAAAAAAAACACATTCACGAATTCGTTTTATATACCCTTTGAAGTTCCCTGTCCAAGGATTTAAGGATTCACTATTAATTTGCTTCTTACAATCCAGGATTGGAGGATTTGTTGCCTTCTTGGTCTACATGATTACAACATTTTCGCTATACGTTCCGGATTGGAGCTTTGTAAAACACTATGACGATGGATCAACCAAGAAATACTTGGTATGCTAATTTTGTTCAATAAATGATCAAGTATATGAAACTTACACTATAACTGTTACGATATCTGGCACTGCTTTATTTTCGATCAGGTTAAGTGTGGGATGAGAGGACATCTAGGACCTGCTTGCAATGCAGTCGGATACGTGGATCGACAGGTCTGGGGCATAAACCATCTCTACAACCAACCTGTATGGAGACGTTTGAAGGTTGGCTCTAACATTTGATTCTGCTGCACTTAAAATAGAATCATTCTGCACTGTTTTACTTAAGACAGGATCCAGTGATCTATTTTGTGCAGAAAGACTTAAATTGGTAGAAAAAATAAGATTGCTGTTGATAAATATGATTTCTTGTGACAACTTGCAGGCATGCACACTTAGTTCTCCTAGCACTGGTCCTTTGAGAAAGGGCGCTCCAAGTTGGTGCAGGGCTCCTTTTGAACCAGAAGGCCTTTTGAGGTATGCTTATTGAGTAACACCAGTGAATTGAAAAGTTCAAAGTTATAAGACAAGAGCCGGAGATAAATATCTTTTTGTTGCTTCTTTCTTAGTTCGATTTCAGCTATTCTTAGTGGCACAATCGGCATCCATTATGGGCACATTTTGATCCACTTCAAGGTATGTTACTACTCGTTTCTCTAAAGCTTTCTAGTATTACTTTTTATTTACAATCAATTTGGAAACTTCAACAAGGATAATGAAGTCTGATTCTCAATTCTGATGCAGGGTCACGCAGAGAGGCTCAAACAATGGGTCTCAATGGGGCTTGTGTTAATGATCATAGCCATCATTCTACATTTTACAGATGGTGAGATTCCTTGACCATCAAGCTATCTCTAATGAACCATCAGGCAATCTATATTCTATAAGCCCTTACTATTTTTTTTACTTTCTTGCAGCAATTCCAATCAATAAGCAACTCTACAGCTTCAGCTATGTTTGTTTCACAGCCGGTGCAGCTGGATTAGTTTTCTCTGGATTTTACTTACTGGTATAGAACAATTAGTCTATTCAACCTGTAGCTAGTAGTAGTCTACATTTTCACTTCTTGTTGACTTAATGACCATATCTTTTATTTGCAAACAGATTGATGTTTGGGGATATCGGACTCCATTCTTATTCCTGGAGTGGATAGGAATGAATGCAATGCTAGTGTTTGTGATGGCAGCTCAGGGAATATTTGCAGGATTCGTAAATGGGTGGTACTATGAAACCCAAGACAAAACACTAGTAAGTAGTACAACCATATCAGATTTCAATAGCTTTGACATTAATTTCATTTAAACTTGATCTAATGAATCTTGGGACAAAACTCTACTCAAACAGGTGTACTGGATCCAGGAGCATGTCTTTAACAATGTATGGCACTCAGAGAGGCTAGGAACCCTCTTATATGTCATATTTGCTGAAATTACATTCTGGGCAGTAGTTTCTGGCATCTTGCACAAACTCGGAATATATTGGAAGTTGTAGAAACAAAAATTGTCACAAGATTGTACACCCTTCATGGGCTATTTTCTGTTTGGTTTTCTTTTCTATTAATTTCTGTTTCTTTATTTGCTAATTAGTTAGGAAAAGTAGTATGATTTTCAAATTTTCTGTAAATATGTACTAGCTTTTATCTAAATTATCCAGTGCTTCTGTCTTTTAAGCAAAGTGGAATTTGACAGAATGAAATAGGATCCCATAAACCTATCTGTGCTAGTGAAAGCTGGCTAATTTTGTGACCTGAAACACCTTACCAGTACAAAACTTTCACCTTTTCACAAACAAGACTAATATATAGTGATCACTGGGACTACAGAACACTAGAAACGTTAACAACAATTCAAAAGGCACTCACAAAGTTCAAAACAAATCTGAATCCAATATATATTGAAGAATATAACCGCAGTTCAATTTGGTCTCCTGTTTGCCTCGTTCAAGCTCAGCTCGAAAAAGAAAGAGCCGAGATTAAACTCAAGTACTTGCTGGAATCACATTCTAGAATATACTGAATGTACTGGAAGGCTGGTAGCTATAGAAGCAAAAGTTGAAACAAGATAAAAACCAGACAGATATACTTGTGAAATTCACTTATTCATTTCATACCCTTCATAATTCTTTTCAGATTGTTTTTCTATTTAATATTTTTGATCTCTGATAAATTCTTCATAAGTTCTGTTCTTTAATGTGCTTTAGCATTTGCCTGAGTTTCCATTGAGTGTCACATAGTGCTCAGGTTGGACTGAGCACCATTAGAGCTCAAATGGCATTTGCACTTGCGGAAGTGGGGGTACTTTTTGACTAGAGGTACCTTTTACTAGCAAAGAATCCACCTTTCATAAAGACTATAGGAAGCAAGACCAGTAAACTAGACTATGCTTCACCTTTGATGTGGACCATTTATATGAGCTTACACATACGGCTTTTGTTTTGAGGTATTGTTTTCCGAATGAAAAATGGGATCGTCGAAGTTTTGCCTCACTTCTCAAAAGCTGAAAAAAAAACAATCACGATAATAATGGCAACAAGAAGACAACTCAATACTGAGCTACGGTGCTGAAATACAAGAAGAAATGAGTTCGAATCAGTCGAGAGAAAGACAGATAAAGACCTCAACGGTATTCCCACAGTTTATACCCTCCCAGAAATTGATAGTGAAACCATCTCAAAAAGTCATTCACAAAGTTCATGACAGATACCAAAACAGCATTGTAGGGTTTGGAAGTCACTTTCGGTCCATGTAAATTATTTGGCTTCCAAATCATGCAGCAAATAGATATTGCTACTATATTGGAATACAAAATACTTGACAAAAGATTCTGTAGAAATATATTTCCCTTCATCAAAACTGATTACATTGTGTACATAATATAGGCCAGAGTGTTTGATATTTACAGAAGGAAATAAGGAAGAATAAAGCCTATAATTACATAATCAAAACTATCCAAATCTATTTTTAAATAATGGATGAAATCACTCTTGTGATTGAACCTGGGATTGAGTAAATCACTCTCTTAATTGAGGCTGTAAATGTTCTCCAATTACCACCCCCCCCCCCTCGGCGACAAACATGGCGGCCTTGGGCGGACAAGTTTGAGACACAAAGCAATATGGCGGAGTCTATGTAGGGGTTTCGTGAGGAGATCAGCAGGCTGATCAACTGAAGGAATGTAACACACATGATGGCTGCCAAGGGCTACTTTCTCACGTACAAAATGGTAGTCTAGCTTAATGTGTTTGGTGCGGGAATGAAAGACGGGGTTGGAGGCCATGTAAGTAGAGCACTGAGGTTGTCACAATGAAGCATAATTGAAAGATTTATGCGGACACCAAGGTCAAAGAGTAGATAGCCTAACCAGGTAGTTTCAGTAGAGGCATGAGCTAGAGAGCGATATTCAGCTTCAGCACTAGAGCGAGCCACTGTAGGCTATTTCTTGGAGCACCAGGATATGAGATTAGAGCCAAGGTACACAAGATAGCTGGTGGTGGAACGGCGTGAGTGGGGGCAACCGGCCCAGTCAACGTCCGAGTAAGCAGAGAGGAGAACATGTTGGCGTTGAGGACTAAAGAAAAGACCATGACCAAGAGTTCCTTTGATATAGCGGAGAATGTGCTTGGCTGCTATTAGATGAGAGGTACGTGGCTGACTCATGAACTGAGCAACGGAATTAAAAGCAAAGCTTATATCCGGGCGTGTGATTGTGAGATACTGCAGGGACCTAACAAGTTCACGAAAAACAGTTGGATTTTCAAGGAGATCATCGTCCGTTGCTGTGAGAATTGGCTTGGCTGCTAACGGAGTGCTCATAGGTTGGCTCAGGAGAAGGTCATGCTTCTTAAGTATGTCATGAGCATACTTAAGTTGGTTAATGTGCAGGCCAGCTGGAGATGAGGGGACCTGTAAACCAAAAAAATAGTGTAGAGACCCCATATCTTTTATATCAAAGCCACGACCAATTGCCTGAATAAAGCTCTCAACAATTCCATCACTACTACCAGTCACAATAATGTCATCGACGTACAACAAAATAAATATGGTGTGAGGCTCGTAGTGAAAGATAAATAGTGAGTGATCGGCCTTACTTTGCTGAAAACCTGTAGATAGAAGAAAGCCGCTGATTTGACGGAACCAGGCACAAGGAGCTTGTTTGAGTCCATAAAGGGACTTGTGAAGCTTGCAGACATGTGTTGGGTGATCAGTATCAACAAAACCAGGGGGCTGAGTCATGAACAAGTCTTCAGCAAGAAAACCATTGAGGAAGGCATTTTTGACATCAAGTTGGTAAAGCTTCCACCCATGAGATACTGCAATGGCAAGGACTGTACGAATTGTGGCAGGTTTAATAACTGGACATAAAGTTTCTTGATAATTGATGCCTTGAAGCTGGTGAAATCCCTTGGCAACAAGTCGTGCTTTATATCGGTCCACAGTGCCATCAAGAAGTCATTTAATCTGGAAAACCCACTTGCAGCCAACCGTATTTTGTGGAGGAGATGGAGGAACAAGGGACCAGGTTTGATTCTTCAATAGAGCGTTGATTTCCTCAGCCATAGCCAAACGCCATTCCTTGGATTGAGATGCCTGGGTATAGCAAGTGGGTTCCATATCATCAATGATAGATAGAAGAGCTCGAGGAACTGGATACCGGACAGTTCCATTAGTGAGAGTTCTTGGTTTGGAGATGCCAGAACGAGAGCGGGTTTAGATGTGATTAGAGACGACAATAGCAGATGGTTGTACGTCTGGTGGATGCGCCAGCAGAGGTGGCGCTGCCGGATCAAGAATGGGTGTGACGGAGGCAGGTAGAGCAGCCGAATCAAGTGGAATTGACACAGGGGAGGGGAGGTCAGGTAGAGATGACGACTGCAGAGCTGGAAGTGATGGAGTTGCACAGGGAACAGAGGAAGATGTATTGGAATGAGAGGGAGGTGGTGAGGGGTTTGTAAACATATGGCAGTCATATTCAATTCAAAGAAGGAAAGGATGTCTGCAGAAAAATAAAGAAGTAAGGGTTTCCTGGTTCGTCAAGGAGAAGCAAGGGTTTCGAAGAGCAGTTTGTTGTTTTTACCACAGTAACACTGATTTCAGATCATCTAAGGTAATTACATCTTATGCATATTCATATCATGTTTTTTGGTATTGTGCTTAAAGAAAAGATTCAGTCCTTTTATGGTTTTAGATTGACTAAAATATATGTGAGATAGTTTTAGGAAATCTTGTGCAAACTTTTGGAATAGGATTGATTTAGATCTTATTGCTGGTTAACAGATTTGTTTTGAAAAGTTGTTTCCCTCTCAGTTTCAATCAGTGATCAATGGGATCCGATTGAGGGCGGGGAGCTTTGACACTATATATATATATATGCCTAGAAGCAATCTATTAGTTACTGTTTTTTCAATCAGTGATCAATATGGTCTGTTTCTGCTAAACTGTTTTAAAACTCATTCATTCTTATTCACTGCATCATCTATCATTTGTATGATCTAAGATCATGTTGTTGGAAGTGGAATTGAAAGAAGCTGCAAAGGTTCTTCAATTAGAATTCATTTATCTTAGAAGAGTTCAGTAGCTGTAAAATCAAGTTTGTTATTGTAACTTATGAAAGTGATAATGATGTATATCACTACTTGATTCGATTGTAACTTCTTCAAAGTTTTAGTGGATTGTTTGAGTGTGGACTACTATAAAGTCTCGCAGTAATGTTTTCTCTTTAGAGGTTTACACTGTCGATAACAAATCTCTATGTTCATTGTTTTATACTTCTCCATGTTCAATAGAATGTTAAATTCTGCAGACAAGACCAAGTACAAGATTTCATTCTTATACTTTCAGGGTTGGTGGGGCGTCGTCGATAGATGTGCAAGGAGGACTGGGCGGGGAGAGGTGGGGGTGCGGGAATGGTAGTTTCTAGTGGTGGTGGAGTAGTGGTCTGTGTTTGGGTGAGAAGAAGAGGCGTGGAACCAGGAGTAGTGGTTTCGGCAAGAGAGAGTGTAGGGGAAGAATTGAGCTAATGTAAGGGTGGACTGGGCCTGGAGGGTTGGGCCGAAACAATGGAGGTGAGTTGCACAAATTCAAGAGGACCTGGAGATTGTACTTGCAAGGATTTAAATGGAAAATTGGTTTCGTTAAAGATAACATTACGAGATATATAGACACGACCGGAGGAAGGATGAAGACACTTGTATCCTTTATGATGAGGACTATAGCCGATGAAAACACATTCAAGGCTACGACTTGACAACTTGTTGGACACATAATCACCAAGCTAAGGGAAACATGAACAACCGAAGAGGCACATTCTTTATTGGATGGAAAAGGTAATTGTTGCAACTTACTAAGCACACATTCATTACAAAAAGAAGGAAACGAACACTTTGAACCAAGAGACGACGCAAGACGAGATAAGACGGACGACGAAGGGTGACCAAGATGATTGTGCCAAAGAGAGGACAACACGGTAGCTAGAGCCTGAGGAGCCTTAGAATGAGTACTGGAAACGGGAAGAGGATAAAGACCATCTTTACAAGGGCCCTGAAATAATAAACGACTGGAGCATAAGCAATATATTTGATAAAAATTAGGAGCAAAAAGAAAGAACACAACGTTATCTTTAGTAAATTGGGCGACAGACAGAAGGTTTTTGCAAATAGAAGGAATTTGGAAGACATTATGTAGAGAAAATTGGGAATCCCCCAAGGATAGGGGTAAAGTACCCGTATGAGAAACAGGCATAGAGTCTCTGTTACCCATATATACATTGTGTGGACCTCCATAATTTTATGGATTTTGAACCTGCAGAGAAGTCATGTGGTGAGTAGCACCAGTATCAGGGTACCAAAAGGGATCATCGGGTTGAGCAAAATGAGCACCGGCAAATGGTCAAACTGTGTTAGGCCCTTGAAACCGATGAGGGCATTGAGAAGGCCCGTGAAGAGAGGACATGCATGTGGGACACCATGGTTGACCTGGAAAAGGTCCAAGAAGGCCTAGTTGGGAGGCAGGCCTGAACTGCGACTGGGCCCAAGGATTCGGTGGAGAGTAGCTCATATATGGTTGGAATTGAGGTTGTAGGCTTGTTGAGGATTGGTGCCATAGCGATAAGAGGTATGCCCATTATGTCCATTGTTTCGGCGATTCTTGCCGGAATTTCGACCTGCACCGCCGTTGCCAGCATAAGGACGACGACCAGATCGATTGGAGGAAGAGCCGCCGTTGTTGAAAAGAGCAGTGGAGGTTGGTAAAGCAGCTGATGGTGGTTGCTGCGCCTCGAAAGCCAAGATCTGGGCGCGAAGATCAGAGAAGCTGGGGAGAGTAGTCTGTGACAAGGTAGTTCGAAGCATTAGATAATCAGAACCAAGACCATGGAGAGTAGCAATTACCAGATTGGTGTCAGAAACGGGCTGATTAATGGAGGCAAGAGCATCAGCAATCGACTTGGCATGTTGTAGGTAAGCATCAACAGATTGGGTCCCTTTTTGAAGCTCATACAGTTGACGTTTCAAGTTTGTGGCATTGGCAGCAGATTTTTGGTTAAAGAAATTTGCAAGGCAGTCCAAAATTCCTTTGGAGGTTGTCTCGCCAAGACAGATCCGAGCAACGGGTTCGGTGAGAGAGGTAGTGAGAATGCTAACAATCTTCTGATCTTCAACATACCAGGCTTTATAGGCCGGATTGGGTTTGGTGGATGCCGGAGTATTGCCGCTGGCCGGAACATCAACTGTGCGATCTGGTGCCGGAATGGAGCCATTGACGTAACCCCATAGATCAACACCATTGAGGTAGGACTAGATAGGGACAATCCAAGCTAAATAGTTGGATTCAGTGAGTTTTGGAAAAGAGAAGGGGTTTTGGGAGATGGAGGAGGAAGAGGAAGCCATTGAATAACAGAGAAGAGAAAAGAAAACAGGAAGGAGGAGACGCAAAAAAGCAGGGAAGAAGAGAAAGACACAGGTATGGATCGTTAGGTTAAACTGATACCATGTAGAAATATATTTCGCTTCATCAAAACTGATTACATTGTGTACATAATATAGGCCAGAGTGTTTGATATTTACAGAATGAAATAAGAAAGAATAAAGCCTATAATTACAGAATCAAAACTATCCAAATCTATTTTGAATAATGGATGAAATCACTCTTGTGATTGAACCTGGGATTGAGTAAATCACTCTCTTAATTGAGGTCGTGAATGTTCTCCAATAGATTCTACTTGTACATTTGAGGCAAGTTGAACTTTTCTATACAGATAGCAAGGCTAAGGCTTTGTCAGCTCTGCATTAGAAGGATGAGGACAACCAGTAAAACATAGTGAACTCAAAGTAGTGAAAAAAAATAAAAGACAGTGGTCTTTGCCACAGAAACTGGACCCAACTTACTTGGGGGAGCATCAATCTGTAACGAATATTTGTTGCTTGTGTTGGACTGAATCTTCAAAAAGCACTACAATTTGAGAGCTGGTAACAGATTTAAAACAATATTCCATTTATGCACAGGTTAATACTTTAAGAACAATGTCCAAGTTCATGTCCTAGACTTGGAATCGATATATATTAAGTTTAACTACGAATAGAAGCAATTGTCTGGTAAGAGGCTAGACTTAAACAATTACATATAGATGTCATCAATATAAAGAAGAGAGAAAGAGAGAGAGAAGACTAGAGTCACAAGACACTGAAGGAACTCCATTTGGAAATGCCGCAATGGCAAAAAGATTTCTATTATAATTCAGCAGTTTAGCCTACAGGAGCTATATACAATATAGATAAGACTGCCTGGAAATGTTGAACTGCACGTTTGGTTCTAACTTCCACCAACCACATCACTAGAGGCTTACTTAGAACTACCATAACATGAAAGAGATGACACCATTATATATGAGTTACATTTGTACAACAATTTGCAAGTACCATGGGAACTGTACTTGTACTCTCCTTTTCCATGTCCTCATTACTGATTTCTTCTCATTCATACTTATACAGAAGTTGTAATGTCGAACTATGCAACTGGTTGGGCCTTTTAACAATATATATTCCATCAACTGCATTTGGTAATGTGGTAGCACAGAGAAGTTAGCTGTACAGTAGCGTGCAGCGATCCAAGAGCAAAGGCTATGGCATTTGTTATCAGTCCCAACCCATCAACTTCTTCCATACTCCTTCCTCAATCTTGTTCCTTGGAACTGGCAATCCATCTCCTTCATCAAGCAAGACTCGATAGACTTCCCATTCGCGATCTTTAACTAAATGCCTTCCAATTTTAGCCTGCCAAACAATGAGAGAGCATTTAGCTAACTATAGAAGAAGATAAAAAGGACACTGATCGGTGTAACAAAATGGTTGAAAGCGATGACCAGAAATAAAACTATAGTTTTCTCATAAAACTATAATATGTTAATAACCCTTATTACCATTTGCATATGGATTACATGAAAAGAATCAAACACTACAATATAAATATATAAGGTAATTACCGAAAATATGCCAGTGTTCAGCATCTTGAGAGCAAGGGTTATATCATGAAAAACAAGAGGCCGGCCCTTCCCAGATAATTCCACAGGATTAGCAACCAGGAGCTCTGTATCAGGACCTTTGCTTACAACAGCTACTCTGAGAGGACGGAGTAGTTCCATCTGCAGACGAGATTTCAACGCATTCTGCTTGCTTGGATCAACTATCTTCTTTCCATCAGCTTGCACAATGAACAAGTCAATCTCGCAATTTCTTCTTTGTTTCGAAGAGAAGCGCCCGTAAGAGATCTGGTTCATAATCACAATCACATGATTAGAAGGGTTCTGTAATGATGAAATGTGATCTTTGTTATTGGAATGTCACATTAATTTACCTGTATATTATAATCCTTTAGAGTTCTCATTACATCATAAAGGAGGCCTTTGTGATCTTTGCACATGATCTGGACCAGCGTGTGGCCAGGACTGAGCGAATTATCCATATTTACAGAAACACAGCTAGAGGTGACTAGTCCAATTGGGAGTTCATCAGGTATTTCCAAATGAAACATGTCTTCCATAAGAACGGATGGGAGAAATGAAGACGACTGTGAACATGCAGTAACCTCAGGACCGACCATTTCAATATCACAACTTATCATGGCATTGCCCGTAGCAGCTTTTAAGTGGTCAGATACCTCGTCTTTTCTCTTATTTGTATGCAGAAGTTCCCTAACAAAAACACAATGTCAGAGTGTTAATCTCATATGTACCTGGTAGAATGCAAAATTTTGGGCAAGGCATATCCCAATTGTAACTTCCCTCTACTCAAATGTCTACAGATGTTCCATGAAGAATAAAGAAATAAAAATTTTCGCTACAGAAAAAGATGAAAATTTGGAATAATTTGTCCTTCCATCACATTCTCTTCACATGTAAACTTTTGAGCACAAAACATTAACGAGGAAGACTTGAAGAGCAAGCAAAAGGATGCATCAAAATCTTCAAGTTGGCAAACAAAATGGTGATGGACACCAATCCGCATGAGATAGTGTAACACCAATCTGCAATTGATATAACCATTGGAATGGGACTGAGCCCGCGAACAGTTCACATTTGTCATTTGTGTGCAAGACATGCATATCAAACTTGTAGACAATCCTATGATTCCGTATGAAGTTCCACTTATTGAAACTAGTCAACTTGTGATTTTTTCTTGAGGACCTCATAGAAATTAGAAACAGTCAAAAAGAAGGCCAGAAATCACTCGATATGACGTTCAGCGGAATAAATAGAGAAATTGGTATTACCTGGTGTCTGTGACGAAAAACAGATCCATCACTTTCCCGTCGGGGGTGGTGGATACCTTGACTTTCTTTATGGTTAGCTCTAGTTCACATAGAACCCCAGTCACATCTGCACAATAATAACATCAATTAGTGGTTTGAGCAAACCCTCAACACACAGGTTTAGAGGTTCTAACGAGAATTCTTACTCTTATGAAACTACCCTAACATTGTTAGTTCACATTATCTTCTTAACTACTGAGATTCATCAACAATTTCGAAGAATGAATAGCTCGTTCGAGAAAAGAGATTCATTTACAACTAAAGAAACATGCAGATGCAAAAACATGATTCAAATGCTAAAACCAAAAGTTACCATGTAAAATCCCTTTCCGATCATAACAACAGAACTTGAGAAGGAACACATCTGGAGTCTTTGGGGACTGCAATTCATGGCGGTAATAGGAAATCCCAGAAGCTGAAGAAAAAGAAGGACAAGTCTCCATTAACCTCTTCTTCAACAAACCCCACCTTGTTCCTGGGTTCCCAACCACCCAAAACACTAAGAAGCACCACTTCCCATCCGTTGATACATCTTCAAAACAAAAAAAACAGACACGTTAAACTTCAAGTACCCTTAACTTGTTTCTCAAAATCTTGGAAAAATCACAGAAGAATCTATATTTTAAAAGAAGCAGAGGAATCAAAATTGAACCTTTACATTCAAGTTTCCAATCTTTGCTTCTTGAATTGAAAAGTAATAAGAGAAGAATGATCAAAGGTCTCACCTCCTCTGACAATGCTAAGACCAAAGAAGAGAATGATGCGACACAAGTCACAGCCCAAACCAGTTTTGTCTGGGCAATTTATGGTAATCACACTTGGGTCGCCTTCTTTCTCTGGTTCTGTGATGATTACGACGTCGTCATGTAAAATACCCATGTCTTCCTCTTCTTCTTCTTCTTCTTCTTCCTCTGTTTCGATTATTCACTTTGCTTTTGTCTTTGATAGCTGACCCTGCTGTTGCTGTTGTTTCAAAAAAAAGAGAACAGAAGATGAATAGAGAGAGAGAGTTGAGGGCTCTCTTCTTATTCTTCTCTCTGACTTGAGGAGTTTGAGCTTGTGATTCACTGCCTTGTTCTTCTTGTTGTCGTTGCTTTCTTTGTCGTTGGTTTTATCCTAGCTGGTTTCTCTTTCTTCTCTGTGATTCAAAAGGCTGAGCGTCCCTGTGAATCTCGGAGGAGGAGACACGAGATTCTGGGTTTCACAAAACTAGTCAATGTCGGGTTGGCGGGTTTTAATGTGTAACACGTATAATACAATTCCTTCTCGCACGAGTTTGCAAAAAGAAGAAAAGGAATTCACCAATTTACTAAATACTCGACCAGAAAAATCTGCGGATCGCTCGATAATGGTTCGTAAAAAGTGTTCCATGGTTTGCTAGTCATGCTTCGGTAGAGTTATTAAGATTACTGATTTGTCTTAGATTTCATTCTTACCTTGTTGACCATGATTGTAATCTTTATATATTTGATTCGCTATCATATCAGGTCTCTTTATAATTACGTCTAAAATCTATCATAACTCATAAGCATGAGTTTGGTTCCATTTGTTGTTGTGGGCCTTGGTTTGACATTTAGGATAGTTAATAATACAATTGCTTTTTGCAATTGTTGATAGTATAGGTTGGTAAGCTTTTGCAACTCTTTGTTGTTCTTTCAATTCGTAGTTGGTAGCTGTTTGTATGGTCTTCGGACTGTTCATGTTTGACCGTTTTGATCGTTATAATTTTTTATCAATGAAATTTTCTCATACCCTCAAAATAATAATAATAATAATAATGTTATACTAAACCACGATCCCTTCTTAAAAATTTAGGATAAATTAATTGTTCGTGTGCTAAAAGACCACTTAAACGAGGCTTTTGATAATAACATCATATCTCAATTGTTGGGGTGATCATAAAAAGATACTAACGGATGTTTTGTGCCTCAACTCATATGATGAGGATGCATGATATAACTCATAAGTTGTTATCTTTCTCGTTAATCTTTGAATTTAATAGTCGTATGTTTCCGCGCTACTAGGAGGTGGGGTTTCCCCCGGCTGTGAGTTTGGCTATCAATTTTGATCTCTTTAAAACTGGTTACTCTAGAGGTTTCTTCTTGTAATAATCTTTTAGCATAAAAAAAATAGTCGTATGTTTAATTTTAAATGTGAGTATATTACAAATTTTTTAGGTATAATTTTCCATGGTTAGTCAAACTAGGACGGCCACCGCCCTGCTCGTATAACTTTTGAATTCAATTATTTTCCAACCTTAAACTGTTGAATTTCTCCTTTAATAATTTAGCTAAAATGTAGTTAAGTTTGCCTCTCTTTTAATCCACGCTAAGAAATATAAATATTGTAAACTCATATATATATAATTATTCAATATAAGAACCGGTAGACTGATAGGGTTCATCCAAGTGTCCAACACTATCCCATCCCTCAAAGAAAATGACTGATTTTTCTTATAAAATTTCCTTCTCAGTCAACTTGAAATTCTTTAAACCCTATAAATAATTAAATATGAACATGAAATTGCTTTTTCTAATAATTTGCTTCCATGGCACGCCTTATACAGAAAAGGGAAGCAAACCAGACACCATAGTGACGTGGCATCGACACGGTTCAATCTCATTGGATCTTGATTGATTAAATAGTCGGCGCCACCTCGCAACACTTCCACCGACTCCGTTACGGAGAACTTGGAATCATCTTGCGATATATTGCCGCTGCGAGAAGTAGGACTCGGGCATAGTGCGTGGGGTCATACGCGCGCACATGCGGAGCGTCAGCCGCCGTCACGTGTCTTTTAATTTTGTGAAAGGTCCAGTCACGTTCTTAGCTTAGCGGAGGCTTCAAGAAAGCTTCCGTTGTCTATTAGATCCACCATGGTTTTTCCCCCACACTCACAGATTAGTTGCACATAATAATCAGCTCATTTTCGTGATTGATCACTAATTTTTCCTAATTCTACTTTGTTTTTCTTAAAGAAATTCGAACTTGAAACGTCTATTTAGAGAGCATGATTATGCAAAAAAAAAAAAAAAAAAAAAAAAAAAAAAAAGAGAGCATGATTATGTTCATTTTAATTTCTGTTGATTTTTCTTTTTTGTGTTTTAGTTTTTGGCACTACGACGTCATTTCATATACTCTTAAATGTAGTGTACACGATGACATTATCTGTGATCTTTTACGGATTACTGGTTCTAGAATATAATCTGGTCGAACAACTCGTCAAGCCAATTTGGTGGCTCTCCGTTTAGAACTTTTTATTTCTTTTACTTTTGTAACGTATAATTTTATTTATGATGTGCTAAGGAGTTTATTTTTAATTAACAAAGTTTGTCAGCCAGCTTAAAAAAAATTAGCATGATTATGTATTGGCAACATCACAAAGACCTTAAGTTAATTAATTTCGCACACTATCATTTGGTCTAGTGGCATAGCCTCCTTTTTAATAAGAGGGAGGTTGTGGTAAGAGGGATGTTGTGAATTCGACCCACGCAATTGTAATTTACTTGATAAAAAAAATTAAGGAACTCTAGAAGAAAAGAAAATGAAATCATTAAATTAAACAAAACGCTCGACTACTTCCATTTCCAATTGATCCATATGAAACGGTAAAAAAGTAGAAGCATAAGTATCACATGCAAGATCAGCAGCAAAGTCAGCTTCTCTGTAGATATGTCCATGAATAATAACCGAAGATAAATTTTGAAGCAATACTGAAATATCTTAAAACAAAATCCTCCAATTGAAAAGGAGGGTCAATGGCGGATGCAAAGGGGGGCGAGCGGGGGCAGCTGCCCCCAGTGAACTTCCAATTTTTTCTGCTAACCTGCTTGTATATGTCAATGTTCATTTGATTTTCACCACTTAGCATATAGACCTATGGTTTGAGAATCTACTACCCAGCAAAGGAAAAAATCCCAATAAAGATATATAAAGTAGAAAGAACGGTGTTGTGTTTTACCAATAAGCCGATGGTTTGCTCAAATGGGGAAGAAGAAGAACCCAACTCTCTCCCATTCCCTATATATTCATTATGTCTGCTTATCTTTCATCACTACTAAAGCTACTTCATCTATTTAACCCTTAACCCCACTTTTAAAAAACCATCAATTTTCCACTTCCAATTTTTATGTCTTCTCCTTCCATATCTGATTACCTCTTTTTAACCGCCAAATTGACACACCCCCACAACCCTAATTCACTCTCATCTCTCAAACCCGCTTCCAAATTCTGAGCTCATATCTAGCTTGTGAGTCTTTTTTCCTTCATATTTTTGCATCATGTCTTGTTGATACTTTGTAATACCCTGAAAATTTGATGTTAGTTTCTAATTTTATTTGGGAATTTTCGAGTTAGAAGTAGTGTGTTTTGAGGTTCGAAGGAAGAGCGGAAGTGTTCGGATGCATAAATTACCGAAAGGGTTCTTTTTGTTTCTTTAAGGGTCATAGAGTTGACTTTTTATTTGTTGAGTTTCTCGAGAAACTTCATTCACGAAAGTTGTAGAGCACGACAATACGAGTTAGTTGACACCCGGCACGCGTAAATCAGATGTCGTATGAGAAAGTTATGGATTTATGGTCAACAAAAGTTCGTGGCTTTACGGGATTTTGGGTTTAATAAGAAAAGTTAGGGCTCCCATTTCATTATTTCCCCCAAACCATTTCTTCCCCTCTCCTTCTCTCTCCCCGACCCCGAGAGAGTCCAAACTCTCCAGCCAACCCGACCCGGACCCGGTCGACCCGACCCGATTTTTCCGGCCGACTCCTGCCGACCCAGACGACGGCACCGGTCGGAAAATCTTCCTCTCTTCGGCGCAATCCTCCCTGTTTTGGTGAGTGAGGACGACTCGGGATGATCAGTGCTAATCGAGCGCCACAGTGAGGGCGACGACCTGGTTTGCAACCTGACCATAATTCTCACCTCCAGCGGCGGCGACATGGCTTGCAACCGGTCGGGATAGAAGCCCCTTGGCGCCCTGGTTTGACTTATGGTGGTCTTGAAACTCGACTCACAGCGTAGAGTTACGGTGGGTGGATTCTAACTTTCCGGCCAGTTTTCCGGCGTGCTCCGATCGATTTGGCGATTACTCTAGGTATGAAAATTGCTTCCCTTGCCTTGATGTTCATGTTGGGTATGGTGGGTGTGCTATTGTTGCAGGTTTGTATGGTGGCGCGTGGGGTCCACTCGCTGCCGTCGGTGGTGGTGTGTGGCGACGCATCCGGTAGGGGTTTGGGAGGTCTGTAGTCCTTGTTAGGTGGTGCTCATTGATAAGAGAACGTGAGCATGTAGATTGTAGGTTTCAGAGTTGCTTGAGCATGTTAGGGTTTTGTGATGTTCTTAGGGTGCGTGTGGGGCTCACATGCAGCTGTCTGTGGCTGCCTGTAGCAGCACGTCTGACAGTGTTATTGTTGTTGGTTGACTTGTTTAGCTTGTTTAAGTTATTGCGAGCATGTGGAGATGTTGGGTTATAACCTTGCAAGGCATTTTAGATTGTAGCTAGTTCAATTTTTGTGCGAGGTTGTTGAGCTTATGAAAACAAGTGTAGAAGTTGTATTAGTTACTAAGGTTAACGTTTTTGTTGATAGGGTGACTTGTAGAGTTGGTTTTGAGCTAGACTCTTGCGTTTGTGCTTTTGAAGACGCAGCGGGAGTTAAAGTGAGTAAAATCTCATCAAGGTTTACTTTGTGACTTTTTTATTTATGGTGATTATGATGATTATTATGTTGATGATGATGATGATTATGATGATTAAATGATGATTTAAAAATTATGTTTTTCTTTTGTTTGTTTTAAAATATATGAGCTTGATCGCCAACGACTCATGGTAAATGAAAACAAGTTTTCTATTAAAAATATAATCTTTCAAATGGACTTCTGATCATGTTGGTGCCTTAGTCGTGATTGTGTGCATTAGTTGTGAATTGGTGTCTTAGTGGTGATTGTGTGCATTAGTTGTAAATTAGTGTTTTAGTGGTGATTGTGTGCATTAGTTGTGAATTTGTTCCTTAGTGGTGAATGTGTGCATTAATTGTGAACTAGTGTCTTAGTGGTGATTGTGTGCATTAGTTGTGGCATAGTGCCTTAGTGGTGATTTTATGCATTAGTTGTGGATGTGTGAGCTTTAGTGGTGATTGTGTGTATTAGATTATGAGCCTTTGTGGTGGACCGGGAACCAAACCTTGTTGGCCGGGTGATTGGTTACAGTCAGTATAGAGCTCTAGTCTGTCTGTCGGTACTTCATGGGGGATGACTAAGTGTTGACGAACCCATGAGTACGAGTTTATTTGGTTACTTAAGAGGAATGACTAAGCGTTGACGAACTCATAAGTAAGAGTACATAAATGATTGTGTGATGTTCTTATGTGTTGTTATTTGAATTCTTTGTTTTGAGTATTTCCGGAACTACGCTTATCCGCAAGAGATTCTTAAATTTTAATTATGTGATTTTAATAGAATTCCTGAACTATACATTTGCAGGATTCATTATGATTTTGAGCGATTTGAATTGTTGTGTTTTCTTAATTATTTCTTTTGAATTCTCTTGCTTTTAGGTGATTCCTGAACTAAGTTGCTAATGCAAGAATTACCAGTTTCTATCTTTTGTAATTTTGTTGGTTTGGTAGAATTAATTATTGTACTTATTTGTTCATGTGCTTGACTTGATGATAAAAGTATTGAGTTATTATGAGATTTACTCAAACGGGCTTTTTAGCATCATTTCTTGATGTAGGGGTTAGACCTGCAGGTGTTGATCAGCAGGGTTGAGGCGGAGGCATAATGTCAGGATTTTAATTTCTGTGCACTTTTTGTTATTTTGTTATGACAGTTGTTTTAAGCTCATGTGAGCGACTTAATTACTACTAGACTTTTAAAGTTCATGTAATTAAGTAGGATTAATGTTTAACTCGATGTACGAGTTTGTTGACTTGTACACTTCTAATATTGTTTTTAGTTTTGGAAGTTGTTGAGCAGATTTTGAGATTTTAAAATTTTGAGTTATATCACGCCCTAAATTTTTAAAAATTTATCTTTCAAAAATTAAGATGTGACATTTTTAAAAGATTCAAAAGCTACAAATTAATGGAGATCGAGAAAGAAAAAATGGACGGTACGTGAGCCATCTCCATAAGCTCCTTAATTAGCTTTCATTTTTTGTCCCCACTTACAAAACTTTTTGCGTCGGCCACTGGGGAGGTATAGAAATTTAGAAATGGTGACATCTCGTAACGAAAGGAGTGAGGTCATAGGTAGCATGTCATCAAAATCTTGGCAAAAGATAGTAAAATAAATCAATTGATCGACGGCCAAGATGGGTGTGAATCTTGGTAGGTGCTTGCTCGTTCGAAATTCCAATAGAGGATTCCCCACTGAGCTGCACCGAAATTGCATTACCGATCTAGTGCATTTCCATGGTTGGAGCAATAAAGCATATGTAATGGAATTCTACTGCTCCATGGAAATTTCCATTAATCATGTTCTCATTGGTGATAGGTAACAAATCATTCCACACAAGTTTAACTCGATCTGTGATTATAATTAGGCCATGTCACATACTCGATCAAGATATGTTGAGAGTGCTCGTGTGCAAAACGTTTTAACGAAAAATCATAGATGATTAGATTCTCTACTTAAAGATAAGACCATCTTGTTGTTTGGCCAATGAGTGGATCCCTTCTCAAGATCTTTTACCCCTCACATGTAGATTTGTTGGTTATGTATACGTATAAAAGTATGGAAGGTAAATTTCACCGGCATAAACACGGTGATAAAATCATGTATGGTTTGTTTATTTGTTTATAATAAATGAACAGTTAAGCTGTAAATATTCGAACTTTTGTTGTCAATTATAAGTCTCATATCTTACTTGAACTTTGTTAGGAGCCCTTCCAATGAGGACCTCTATAATAAGGATTATCTGAAGAATTTTCGGTTTATTGTTTAAAATATCCTTTTTTTATCACATTTTAACATCTTATCCGTTCAGTTTTTAGGTCTATATGAGTAGATCATTCATACAAATTTTCCGCTAAATCAGTAATCGTTAAGGTAATAAACTAGATCAAATTAATGGATGAACCAAATATGTCAAATATAAACCGTTCAAGTTCATAATTGTTAAATCACACTTATGAACGCTTTAACAATTTTCAATAAGGTTAAAAATTTACAGAAATGATATACTCATAAATACCTATAAACTGAACGGTTAAGATGTAGATATAAAATCGAAAAGTGAAATAAACCAAAAAGTCCTTAACTAGTCATCAACTTAAAAATACTCACTATAAAAGTTCCCTTGTGTAACATAATATCGTAACACTTTATAATTAAGAACGTTAAAATATTAAATTATACAGAATATAGATAAGAATAAGCTTCTAGCCAGCAATCCAAATTATTAACACAGTAACGAGTAATCATTGATGGATTTGTCTCTTGATTACTCTCCTTTGAACTCTATCCTCGTGAACACAGTTAACTTTATCTCCCAAATATCTCCTTTAATAATCCAAAAACAGGCCCGTGTGTCGCATGCAAGAGCAGCAAAACCAACGGTATCCTTAATCCCACGTTATATCCCTCGAACGGGATTTTCCTGCGTCTTTGTCAAAACAACCCATAATTCTGATATATTTTATTAATATTACTGAGATAAAGACTCCTTCCTATATATAGTCTTAAACCCTTTATTAGAAACGAAGTGAAAGAGACACTGGTAGACTTTTCCTCTGCCTGGGTTTAGGTCTTTTAGGGTTTTCATCAAAGCCAGCCATTGCTGGAGTGGACAGCTAATTGGCACATGTCTGTTTAGAGAGAAAGAAGACAGAGACGACGAGCGAACGAACCATGTAGTCGTGATCGACTTGGCGGGAAGTTGCTTTCCGAGCACAGTAAGGAAAAGCCAGTAGTTGTTGGCCTGGCCGGACATGTTGGTGTACTTCTGGCTCGATCAGGGTGATGACTCACTCACTTCTGGCCAAGCACAGTTTAATTACTTGAATATAGAGATATGCTGTCCCCCGGTGTGGTTTTTTTTTTTTTTTGGTCTGAAGTCCCCCAGTGTGGTTATGCTAGCTAAATAGCAACTACGTGGGATCGATCGTGATAGCATTAGCCAAGGTGGTTGGTATCCATCAGTCAATCAACAGCCAACCGGATACCGTTAAGAATATGAAATTCTAGGTCGGAAAAACTAATTGATACATTGAATTTTAACGTAGAAGTCTTCCCGATCGATCTCAATGGTAGACGGATTCATAGAGGGGTGTGTTCTGGAATGTACGCAGTACGTTGAGTACTGTGGGTGTCTGCTCCACATGTCAAGCACTGATTGAAGAAATTTTGGCGCGTGAAAAATATGACTCTCGCTAATTCTCCGCGAACGAGGGAAACTTTGCAGCGGGTAATACCTCTCCTCTCCTCGTCTCGCCTCTCCTCTCCTCGCCTCGCCTCACCTAGCCCGCCTCCTCGCCTCTCCTCTCCTCACCCGTCTCCTCCTCGCCTCGCCCGTCTCGCCTCGCCTCTCCTAGCCCGTCTCGCCTCGCCTCTCCTCTCCTCACCCGTCTCCTCCTCGCCTCGCCCGTCTCGCATCGCCTCTCCTCTCCTCTCCTCGCCTCTTTTCTCCTCGCCCCTCTCCTCCTCGCCTCACCCGTGCTACACATATCAAAATCTATCACTGGACATTACACCAGAGCATGTAAGAAACTATATGGACAAACCCGATAACGTTTAGAAGATACCTTTGCACGCAATTGGGAGATTGATCCGAGCGAAGACGACAACCCCGTTTCCAGATCGGTTTGCGATCGAATTCGATCGGTTGCTGAGGGAGAGATAATTAGAGTCCTTGCTGAGGGAAACAAAACCGATCCACGCGAGACGTGCGGTTGGCGCGTGACCGCTTGACAAAGTCAAGCGACAGCCGCAGTATCGAGAGTACTGCGTACACAGCAGCCGTTCCCTCATAGAGGTAGACTAAAGAATGCTTAATATTGTATAATTTTATAGTACAATAATAAGGTACACAATATGGAATACTTAATCTTGTATAGTACAACCATTGTATACAATATCAAATACTATAAGTTTGGTATAGCACACAATATGGAACACCAGGCAATTCAGCTTTTAGACAATTTATGTGAATTTCAATACCGTATGTATTTAGTCTACACTTCAATGTATTAGAGAGAATTCATCATGAGTACATACGTTCAGTCTACAATAACGAATGAGTTTGACAGTATCAAAATTTGATAGACAAAGTTGGTAATTCCAGATTCTTCTCTAAACATGTGATTTAAAGTTATTAGGTTTGTCTAACATGGTGTAAGAATATTATTTTTTTGTATATGCTCAAATGTTCAAATTTGTAACTCGTAAGCCATTATATATGGTAAGCGAGGTGAGAGTAGGTTGTCTATATCTCTCTCCCCAGTTCCCTTCCATTTGTCATTTTATTCACATGCATGATGGGCGCCATAACATCACTACTCGTTATTCGTTAAAAGGTTCACCGTTCACCAATTATTTTAAACCAAAAATTGGCCAACAACACTCAGAAACAATTTGTAAAACTTAGTTTTATTATTTTGGAAATCTCTAACATTAGTATTCCAAAGTATTTTTGATTTTTTAGAGATTTCCAAAGTAATAAAACAAAGTTTTACAAATTGTTTCCGAGTGTTGTTGGCCAATTTTTGGCTTAAATAATTGGTGAATGTTGAACCTTTTAACGAATAATGAGTAGTGATGTTATGGCGCCCATCATGCATGTGAATAAAATGACAAATGGAAGGGGATTGGGGAGAGAGATATAGACAACCTACTCTCACCTCGTGTACCATATATAATGACTTGAGGGTTACAAATTTGAACATTTGAGCATAAACAAAAAAATGATATTCTTACACAATGTTAGACAAATCTAATAACTTTAAATCACATGTTTAGAGAAGAATCTGGAATTACCAACTTTGTGTATCAAGTTTTTATACTGTCAAACTCATTCGTTACAAAACTAATTGAACTGATGATCGAAGTAGATAGGATCAGATCAACACAGTTACATCACAGGCTCACACCTCTCTTTTGTTAGTGGCTAACAATACTTGATCAATAGCATATTTTATTTGTATTGACAAATATAGAAGTTAAGGATGATTGAGCAACATCCAAGTTGGGTTATATTTATATGAGTTAAATTCAGCACTAGTACCTAAATTTTAGTGGCAAGGCTACATGATACCCATACTTGTAAATATACTATTGTGATACCTGAAGTCTTATTTTGATATTAACAAGGGGTCTCTGGTTAATTTTAAAAAATTTCAGTTAGAATATTCCGTTATTAGAAAACCAAAAAAATTTGTTTTGTGTTAAATTTCAGCAAGTATTCAGTAAAACAAAAATTGACGGAGCATGGTGGGCCTAAGAAATTGAATTTGTTTATCTAACATATTGCAGAGATACATAAACTTATCCTCTTTACTCAAAGGTAAACAGTCAATTTTTCATCATTGGAGAATCTATTGATACTAGATTAGATTATTTATCAGAAGTTAAACAGTCTTATAAAGAATTGCAACAAGAAAGAGAAAAAATAAGAAATCTCAAAGAGTTTCGAGCTAAGCTTCAGAGAAGTACAAAAAATTATTGGGATATTATCTATCGGATCCAGAAAAGGATCTCTCAAGTAGAAGAAAAGGTAAAAATTCTTAAAGAAACATATTCAAAGAAGATCAAAAGCCTCTTGATTATTTGAGCATCGGTTAGATCCGTCATAGCTGGTATCAGAGCCTGCTTTGCTCAAAAACAGGTAAGAGAGGCTTATGCCATAGAGTTGGCTTCTCTTGACAAACAAAAGAGAATCCAAATTTAAAAATTATCAGTTCTATTGTACTACAAAAGGAACTGATAAGTGGGAAATGTGCTTTCATACAAGGCATATTCAAGAAAATCAATACTCCATTGAATACGTTTGTAGAGTATTAAATACTCTATACGACGAACATATTCATCTCTAGAAAGAGATTGGAGTAGAAGAGCTTGATCTAGCAAGACCAAGCTTAATCGAGTTCCTAGATCATTTATCTAGGGATAAAACCTCTGAAAAAGTAACAGAATAAGAAATTGATAAAACTCAAGAGATTTAATCTAAGGATTAATCAACTTGAGGAAATAAATTTAAAAATTGCTAGGCTTGAAATCAAGCTAGATTATCTTAAAGAAAAGAAATATTTGATAGATATTGAAAGGAAATTAGTTCGTACAGAGAATCTTGCAAACAATATTCATCAGCAAGTAGCGGAACTAATAAATGCTCAAGAAAACTTGAAAAAGCTTTTAGAAACTCTTATCTCCAGGATAAGATGAATCAAAGAGTAGATCTGAAGGTAAAACATGAAGATGTTAAAGCTATCAGCTTTCATCGTCCTACCGAAAAACTTGCTGAGAATGTGGAGACAATAATTCATCAGCAGAACTATAATATAGCTTATCTCCAAGAAATAGTTACCGACCTCGAAATTCAATTTCGAGAGTTACATAGAAAAATCTCAAATCTACAAAACATTGTAGAAAAGATGAAAGAAGAAGAAAGTTATGAAAAAAATCAATGAAGAATCGCTAGCTCAATGTAGATAGTAAAATCATCTATATTCTCCACCCCCTTCAATGGGAGAAAGTAGACTAAGGTTTAGTGAAACAAAGCTACTTGAATGGAAATCATCGAAAACATCAAAGTCTACAACAAAGAGAGATGTGAAGATGCTGAGCAGAATCCTCAGTAAAAGGAACACAATTCCGGTACAGTTAATAAACGCTCAAGAATTTGAGTATAATGAAATCGAATCTAGTGTGCGAGAAGCATCTGCTTCTAAATTTAAATCCAACAAGATCTATAAGAAAGGATATTTCATTATGGATTCTCACATATTCAAGATATTAGAATTAACTGTTCCAGCCACAGGTGGTGTAACAGACATCAGATTAATAACTCCAAAGGAAAGTGAAGCTTTCCAGAAAAAAATATTCCTATATGCATATTGGAGCAGTCCAAGTAGGAATAAAGCTCTTAGCTAGAGATGGAATTGACTGTTTTGTTTTATGTGTTTTACAAGACGAAAGAATAACATTTTTTTATAAAAAAATCTGATAAGAAGTGTGTGGCTGCCGACGCAAGAAGACAAAAGACTTTACTTTTTCAAAAGTAAAGTTATCAGGATAAGATTCTTTTGTCGTCCACTTAGGATAGGCGAGTTTTAATTTCAGTTTGGAGTCCGCTCCCTACATAAGGAGCCTTAGACGTCAGTAGGAAGACATCAAAAACTTGAGATAGAAGTTCGAAGTTCTCTCAACCTTTCTCCAGAAGTAAGATAGCCAGAATACAATCCTTTAGTATATAGTGTGAGAATAGTAGAGTGTTTACTGTGTGGTGTGCTATAATCATCTGGTGTGGAGTGTTTTGTTTACAAGTAAGTGTTTATCTTGTAATTAAGTATGAATAACTAAACAGCCTTTAGCTGTTTACCTGAGAGCGAGGCTCTGGGTTTTGTATTTGTATTTATGCTGGTTTAAATAAATTATATCTTGTGCCCTATAATTCGTCACAAAAATATTTAGTTAATATATAATTAAACATGTATTTTTTGTTTTGTAGAATCCTCTTGTGATTACTTTGCTTTTAGGATCTAAGATTTTCCTATCTAAGACAGCAGTGATTTCGCCATAATTAATAACCATTTAGACAAAATGTCGTTAGGTGAAATGCTGGCATGTTGAAGGCTAGTTCTTATGATGGAAAATTTTAGTTTCATAAAAGTAAGGTAAGATAAAATAATAATAATAATAAAAATATTTAACAGAATAGTTACAAAAAGTTAACGGAAGTATCTCTTTGATAGCAAAATAGAAGTATAGGTATCAAACTGACTCTGACACGAATTTAAGGACTGTTGGTGAACTTTTCTCTATTTATATCCATCTAATCAAACATCTCGTATTCAACTATATATGAAATTACAGTCCAATTACTGGTTGAAAGAATTGTGCAGTGGCCGGTAGCGTTGTCGGGAGGCATGCGTAGGTCGATCGTGACCAAACCATTATAAGGTCACAAAGACAATGACTACCACAAGTGTGCGATGGCCATGGCCTCTAGCATTGTAGTGTAGCCATCAAAACTTGATCAAGAAACTGATTTTTGGTGTTAAATATGTTGTTGGGTGATCATGATCATGTATAATATCAATATTGGAATCACTTTCGGGTCTAGAAAAACAATATAGTAAGTTGCCGTAAACTTACTTGAGATCAACGTATCCATCATTATGTATATCTATCCTCGATTTAAAAAAACGTACATTCGCAATTATATCTCAAACTATACTATATAACTAGCTCGTAGATTAGTGACTATCTCTTCTTCATAAATAGAAAGAAAGAATACTTAAATTCGAATCTTTGCTCATATTTGGATTTATTGTTATTGAGATATCAATCACACATCGGGAATATGAGTCATTGTCTGCAAGTTTATAAGGGTTTGGGCCACTCCACCTATTGCCAATTAATTTTGGATGTGAACCCCAGATTACTTTATCATGGTATTAGAGCGGGTTACCCACATCCACGTGTGAAGCCTAATGACCACATGAACTTCACGTCACCCCAAATGTTGTCCACGTGTTAGGCTTGAAAATTCGTCACACGTGCGGGAGTGTGTTGAGATATCAATCCCACATCGGGAATATTAGACATTATTTATGGGTTTATAAGAGTTTGAGCCACTCCACCCAGACTACTTTATCAATCGTGGCCAAAACTCTATAATGCCTAAAGAGAAATAGTTTCAGTTTCTATAATTCATGATGAGCTCAAGAATTACCTGAATATTTCCATCTTGAGTATTGAAGACATGGCTAATTTCCGAGAATAATTACATGGCGTTTTGTCGCTATTATTATTTTGTTTGAAAGATTGTTGATACTAATTAATGGTAAAAACTCTATGTGTTAAACCACTAATGGTTGGAATCCATCTTATAGATTAGAAATTTGCTTCCTCCGTATGTAATATAATGTACTGGTTACTCCTGTATATCAAATGTTCGTCAAAAGTTGATGTTACATTTCAGTTGAGTGGTGGAAAACGTAAGAAAGAAAGCCAAGTTGAGTGGAATTTTGGCACTGTGGAAAGGTAATGCTAACTACCTTGAACGAGGGAGTAGTATGGTGGGAGAACCTTAGAGACTAGTGGGTGGACGAGGATTCCATAACAAGATGCATTCAGAGATTCGATGAGAGACGAGATACCAAAGATAAAGACGGCAGAAATGGATGAATAATATGAGTGGGTTATATGCTTGCAGTAAATAATGACATACACATATGATTAATCTCCGTTACAAGGTTAGGAGAGATCAACTGAAGTTAAGGCTTGATCTTATTCAGTGGAATAAATGGAGCTAGAGATTTATAAACGTTTGGTATTTGGTAATTTTTATTTCTATCTCTCACGATATCGAGAAAAGAATTAAACCTCGAGACTGTAAACAGTGCAACCCTAGCACTTACTTAGGGTTAGAACAAACACAAACCTTTGTAAGAAGGTGTTGTGTTTCAGACTTTTAGATGATTCATTCTTTTTATTAGTTTGATCACGCTAAATGTATGCCGCAACAAAAAATAGGGAAGAAGAAGAATCATTAGTTTCGACTATTTGGATTCAGACCACTATCAAAACCTCAAATTCTCATCAAAACTGTAGTAACTATTAAGGAAATTAACCATGTCTCAATTCTTACCACAGTCACTTCAACTACATCCCCTGAATTTGTAAATCTAAAAACCACTATTATTATACTTCAGTTCGACTAGAAGATACACATATATAGTGCTAGTAAGTATAATAATAGTGGTAACAGATATAGTGCTAGTCGAACTAGAAGATACACATATATACTTAATATCTCATCCACCTAAAATATCTGTTACAACTTCTTTTTCTTTCTCTTTCAGATGCCTAACTAAAATAATTAAGCAAATCTTGTTTATGCATCCTCTTCCTCAACTCCATGCCATGGACCACAAATCTTGTTAACTAAAACTCGAGTTTAATTTCTTTGCACATTTCCTCAACCTGTATCTTTCAACTGATCATCATCCCCTAAGTAAGCATTGGTTTCCTTTTCCTCATTTCTTCTAGCTAGTCAAAGCTCCTCAATATCTAATATGGCATTCTTTTCCCTCCCTCACAAGTAACCCAGGTCCATACTGACCTAACCAATAAACTATAAGCCCTCTAAATTAAGAGACAAGTTCACCATCAAGCTATATATCTATCTTAAAAATCTTGGTTTGCCTTGGCAGGCAAGTAAGAGAAGCACCAAACCCTTTAACCTACGCAAAATCTCAACACGACACAGTTTTATTTGACTACCCAGAAATTACTTTACAGCAAAGTCATCCCCATTTTTCTAACACACACTGAGCTACTAACCTGCCCACTTAAAAATATTCCAGATTTTTAACACCAAAATTTTAAAAATTGGAGCATGACTCATGAGCAATAGCAGTGTTCCATGTCTGCTGGATCTAACACAGAAGTCTGTAAATTAGAAATTACTATATGTTTTCCGGGTCGTTTTCGATCCACCGGTGGTCCTGGTTTCTGGTGACCTGTTATGCACTGGCTGATGGGATCTCCGGAGATTCTTTGCCCTAGATTCTGGTTGATGGAGGCGAAATAATATACCTAAATTCCATCAAAGTCCCGGAAACATGGTTTTATTTAATTAAAGAGAGCTAGGGAGAGCAGATAGGAGTTTAGTTATTTAATTCGAATGCGTCGAGATAGTGTGTTTCTTCATTCTTGCGTCGCATTTTCATAACATTTTTGCAGTTAGAGATTTTGATGGCTAGTTTATAATATTGATAACTTCAATCTGTTCATTCTTCATACAATTAGCCCCTAATTTCCAACTTGTTGTAGTAAAATATCAGAAATATTTGTCCCAAAATGAGAGACATAGACCAGTAATGGGAGGACATAGATCATTAGACTACTAAAGGGTACGTCAATCTGAGAACAAGGAACAAAAACTACACAAAAAGTTACCAATTCATCATCTTTGAATGTACAGTATATCTTTCATTTCAGATAAATCTCGATCTCAATCTTGATCTCGGAAGTAATTATATGATTTATATCTCTCTTCACTTTTTTCGAATTCGCAATATAGCTCTCACAAATTCCTCTCCATCTTGCAAAGTAATTCTGAAGTTGCAATCTTTCAGTTGTGAGGAGGGTTTGATTTGGGCCTGATTGTTTTCGGGCTTCACTCTGCACTTATCCAGCACACGCCTTGTGTGTGTCTAAAATCCCCAACCAAACTCCTCCTCCAATGACAGAAACAATGGCTTCGAAGGCAGCAGTGATCCCAGACGACGTCTCTGGCGCCTCCTCCGAGACTATGATCCGAGTAGGGGAGGTGTCTCTCTCCACTTCGATGAAATTGAAGGTTTCTTCAATTTATTCGAGTAATCATATGGAGAAATTTTTCAGCGTTACGGGAGGATCACGTGGCAGTATGATGTGGTCCTACATTCCAATCAAATATTGACACTTAGATTTTACTAAGGAAAAATTACATCAGCTATTTTGTCAAAGACAATTTTGGGTTTGTTGTTGCTTTTTAAACCCTAAACTATAAACTCTAAACCCTAGACCCTAACCCCAAACCCTAAACCCTAATACAAACTCAACAAAGACCTTTATCTTTTCATAAAAAATAAAAAACCTTAGTTTATATTTTAGTTGTAATAAATCTAAGTGTCAATATTTAATTAGAATATAAGACTATGTCATACTGCTACGTGGTCCTCCTGTAGGATCTAAATATTTATCTATCATATGATAGTCTTCAAACGTCTTTCTTTTGACATAACTAATAAACATAAACTCAAAATGTTCGAAAGATTCTGTAATTGGTGTCACGTTTCGAGACAGGATCATTCCACATGCTGTATCATGTTATAGCCATGCTGAGGACTATGGAGATGAAGATGATAGTGATCAATTGCTCAAGTTGGGACTTGGGAGGTTACAAAAAGAACCATCATGTCATTGCATTTGAGTGACATATGAGTATTTAGCAGTGTGTTGGCTAAAGAACCACATTATGAATTTCATCTCATACAAGCCAGGGTTCAGATAATCCGGTTAAAAGAGGTTATTAAACGAACTACATATGTTACACCATTTTGCCTGATCTGACCAAGGAAGATTTTGTCCCCCTCCTAATTCATGCCTGAAACCGAGGAAAGAGTAAAACTTCAATCTTGCTTCAATTCTCCCTCTCCGGGAGCTGCCGCTGATTCTGGAACAGAGTCTGGTGGCCCGGGTTCAGTTTTTTCTGTCACCTGAAATAATGGGAAATTCAAATATAGCAAACCCGAAGCAGTCTTGATATAATATAACGATCAGAGCAACCAAAGATACAAACATGCATGCATAGACATCAGAACCATAAAGAATTAAGGATTGCATGCAACTGTGGGTGAGATATTGGTGTCCGAGGAATATTTACATTTCAAATCTACGAGTTTATGTGAGTACAAAGCTAATAAGGAACCGATGACAACATATACATTATATAACCACTACAGAATCACGGAACTATAACTAACAAGGCGAGCTGCCAGTAATCAAACTGAAATTCATTCTATAATTGAAGCTCTTGTAAGTTTACAAGCACAATGTCAAGACCTTGATGATATTTGTAAATACGATATCTTGACTATTTCATCCCAGCAATCACCTATAACTAACAAGTAGAATAAAAAAAAAAAAACTCTTCCAGTGACCATGTTCACAAAATCAAATTGCAAATGATGAGTATTCCAGTGACTATGTTCATCAGAGGTAAAATGACCAACTTCAGCAGTATCGTCCTCTGGTTGAATAAATAAGTTTTTTAAGAGGACTATACATCTGAAATTTCTTTATTCAGAATCAGATAAACGTATTATCCCCCACACCAACTTGCATTTTCAATACAACTTCTTTTCAACACTATGAATATCCTACCGTTACCTCAAATCCTTTCTTCAACTCTATGAACATCCTGCCATTACCTCAAATCCCAAAAAGAAACGAGAGCAAGCAGCAATAAAGAGAAATCCCACAAAGAAAACAAAAGAATATATAAATGCAAAGAGAAGGAAAGACAGGTGACCACTAAGCTAAAGATAGATGCCAAAATAATTACTAATGTGAAAACTGGGCTACACACACTCCCTACCCCACATATGCTCCCACATCACCCTCCATTCCCTTGCCCAAAAGCAATAACAGCTTCATTCTCCCTTGTCACCACTAATTTTCCCCGTGAGTTATTTTATCCAGAAGATGTCACTGATGAATTTAAAAGGCTATAATATATGACATTATTAGTCGAGTGATTTACTAACCAAACCAAAAACAATAGATAAATAACTAGGACCCAAGCCAGTTCAATCTAACGAATATCATCATGCTGCTCAAGTGTTATATGCCATCCTGTCCTAGTGCCCTCCCTGCCTCCCACTCTCATGATTGAACTTCTTAATAAGCCACTCTATCCCTTTACGACCAACCCTTAATCACCACTAAACCATTTTCCACAACATCACACATTTGCATATCATTAGTGTTAACACTGCTAAATTCAGAAACCAGAACATCCCATTTGGTACCGGAGCATTCCATTCCGAAAGTTCAAAAAACATTGAAACTATTCTAAACATCCAAAATTGAGTAGACTACAAGTGAAAAGGCGATCAATGTGATATGTAATGAAAGAGCTGAAATGTGAACTCACTTTGGTATCGTTTTTGGCGGCAGGCTTGTAAGGACAAGCCGGAGGAGCTCTTTCCGGCTTCCTGTACTCCCATCCCATAACTCCATAAAATTTTCCCTACAAAATCAAATAATTAAGCATTGAGTTGTGCAGTTGGATATTGGAATTCAGTTTCCTGGGCAAGGATGAATTGAATTGAATTACCATGAGGAAATCGAAGAGAAGAGGCAGGAGGTTGACGACTGGGACGAGGAAAAGAGGAATCAGGCACATCACGCAAACCTGAAAAAAGAGGTCATCAAACCCAATTAGAATTAAAACCCGGAAATTGATTGGGGTTTGCGTGAGAAAGTTACCATCTTTGAACGATTTGATGAGGATGAATTATTGAGATGGCTGCTGCTGCTTCTTGTTGGGATTCAGAAACGAAATCGGGTGTTGTTTGGTTTACAGAGTAGAAGAGCTTGTTTAACGAGGATAAAGAAAGGACAAGGGATACAATTGTCATTTCCACAGTCAAAGGAAGCAGACAAAAAATTAAATGTAAATTAAATTGGCCCATGCAGGTCTCGAACCTGCGACCTTCGCGTTATTAGCACGACGCTCTAACCAGCTGAGCTAATAGGCCACTTGATGACTGTGAACCAGTTTGCTATATATATCCGTATGCACTAATTTTCTGAACCCATTTGAACGTCTGAACGACTCGAAGCTTCCATTTTAGAAGGTTTGATTGGAATCTAGTTAAATTGATAAATGCAACACATTGAATGCCATATCAACGACAGAGGCATTCCATGTGATTTGGTATGTGCCATTTCTACTTTTGATTACAAAAGAGGGGTCAAGCACTTCATCTCTTTCCCCTTTTTGGGGACTAGATGGCAGTGACTCCATGTAACATCATGATTAGCAATTTGGAAATGGCAAATTAAGTCGGGTTGGCAACACTTTCTTACGTGGATTCAACTTCAATCGGAAATATGAAAGACTGCAACGCACTTTTTAAAATGGATTCGGCTACAATCTGATAAATACCATGATGGATACATGGACAAGTATATATAGATATAGGTGCAAAGGTGAGTTACAGGGCTCAAGCAGGCAACAGTAGGAATCGTTTACATATAGCATTACAGAATTAGATAGCGACATCGACAGCAAGTGGGCAGAACATGCTTGCTTCCCAGCCAGTTTGAGCAAAGCATATTATGCACTCTCACTCTTGGTCTCGGTCTCACCCTTGCAGGGAATGCTGTTGCAGCGACAAACAGGTCTACCAGAAGATTCCCAGCCATTGAAGCCACGCTCCAAAACCAAAATGTCTTTGATCCCCGTCTCTTCCTTCATCTCCTCAAGATAATTAGCAAACTTCCGTGCACAGGACGGGCCTCGAACCTACAAAACCATCATAAAACTTGCATCATTGTATAAATCTTTCAACAAAGCTTCAAGCAGAAAAGAAGAGATATCAGTATCTCTAAATTTCAGTTTTATAGTGAAGTTAAATCTTGTTGGACTAGTTTCTAGTTCTAATTCATTTACTTGACATAGGAGCAGAATAAGATCAGTAGAAGTGGCAGTCTGCTTAAAATAACACTTAGGGCACGTTTACTAACTTGGAATGGAAATTATCATAAATCGGTATCAACAAGAATCGGTATGAAAATATTTCATACCATTCTAGTGTTTACTTACCATAGGGAATCAAAACATGAATGAAACTAATTACGATTGATGTTGTTTACTTACCATATGAAATCAGAATTAAAACTAGTTTGATTATTAAAATACCCCTACAAAAAATAAATTTAAAATACCCTTAAAATACAATATATATTTTTAAAGTTGAGTAATTTAGAACTATTATAATTATGTGAGGATATTTTGGAGAGAAAAAAATTGATTCCATTACCTTGATTCTGATACCCATTTTCCCCTTTGGGTATCGAATAAGGGATTTCGTCAGGAATTGAATCCTGATAAGCAAGTAGGACCCACATCCATTCTAATACCTTGACATATTAGTTAACACTAGAATTCACCTATTCCGGAATCAATTACACTACTCTCAATTCTATTCCAGGTTACTACTGTTATGTGGTTCAAGGTTTACAAAAAGGAATCACATTGGCTCTTCTAGAAACTCAAACACCAGATGGCTGAACCAAAATGTGATAAATTCACAAAACTATACATATCGTGAAAAGATTGGATCTTTCTAGCCTCATCCAAGTAGATACACAATTCAAGCTACCAAATACAGAAGACAAATTATCCATCTTTCAAAATCATACATTTCTAGGCCGGATTAAGCTGATCAGCTCACTTTCTATAGTTCTGCTTTTGGGAATGCATATTATTCATGAAATGGTGTTGTAATGCTTTTATATTATTACGTAGTATTAAACAGTGCTTAAGCTTGGTTATCACTTCCCAAACAAACCAAACAAATCTTAGTCATGTTTCTGGGCAACCTAAGTTCGCAATCTCCACCACAAAAACCAAACAATAACAGGAGAAAGACATAGAGATTTATGAGACCTGGCTGAGAGCGCAGTGAAACACAAGGGTGTCTTTGCCTTTGACTTCCTGAGCGAGATTGGAGATCTTATCATAGAAAGTGTCATTGGCATAGTGCAAAGACCCCGCTATGTGCCCATCATAGCTCCTTTCGTCATCCCTTCAACAATTAAAAATCCCCAATTACCAATTTGAGCTTTCACGAAACGAAAAGAGAGGGGCAAAGAGTGTAACCCACCTGACATCGATGATGGCCATATTGTTGGGTCGGCGTTTGAGAGAGAGGAGCTGAGACCCTGTTATGTAGGAGATGCTACGAGCCATATCTGATGGTTGCTTCGTCTTCGTCTTCTTCTTGTTTCTGCCAAAGCACAACCAGGAGTTGGAATCGGATGCTCCCTTGGGGCTACGGACCTGCAACATAAAAGCCCCTCTCGGATTTATACGACGTACGATTTGCGCGTTCTATCTTCACGACTCAAGAGCCAAGAAGGGGGGAAGTGGAACGAAAAGGACAAGTCTTTAGGGGCTTCAAGGCAAATATTATTTTCTTTTATTTTGGTTTTTTGTTCTAAATAAAAATGAAATAATTAGTAATGGGGTGCTTTCGAAAAGAAATTTAACTATATACTAGAGCATGTTCATACGCTCTCTCAGCAAAGAATTTTTGTCCTCCATTTTTGACTTTTTTTCTACCTCCTGAATCTTCCGAATCATCTTGCATCTTCAAACCTCATTTATTTTTATCTTTCATCTCTCTGTCTTTACATCTTAGAGAATATCGTCGTTTTGTTTCATCTCTTTCACCATTGTTCCGTTTTGTGCCTATTTAACTATATATATTTGTTAGTCGATTGTTCATAAGCATGTGAACAGCGTGAAAACACTGTTCATTAACAACAGTGAACTTTTTTTTTTTGGTTCTAAAACATGTTAATTTATATTTTTCTAGATAGGCTCTCTCTCGGCAAAAAAAAATTTGCCCTCTATTTTTGACTTTTCTTCTGCCTCCTGAATCTTCCGGATCGATCTTGCCTCTTCAGACCTCTTTTATTTTTATTTCTCTCGTCTCTCTGTCTTTGCATCTCAGAGAATATCGCCGCTTCATTTCATCTCTTTCACTATTGTTCTATTTTGTGCATATATACTATTGTTTGGTTAACTGTTCATAAGCACTGTGAACAATGTGCAGACCTTTTTACCTTGCTGATGGGCTATGTAATTCTGTATTTACCATTCGTTTTAACTCTAGGTATAATTTTTTATTTTTTTTCCGCCAGTTCTCGCTCTCTTTCTCGCCCAACATTTCTCCATCTTTCTCACACTCTCTAGACTCTTCTCGAAATAGGTCCAACATTTCTCACAAAGCAAAAGAGTCTAGAGATATTAATATATTACCGTGATAATTTATGTGTGATGTTATTAACACACTCATTTTTGCTATTAACACACCCTATATATAGTGACAATCAATCATCAATTAAATACAAGTGACAATTTTGTAAATAAAATAAAAATGTGTGAATAGGAAAATAGATGGGGTGTGTTATTAGCAAAAATGGGTGTATTAATAGCAATACCCTTTAATCTATTACCCCGCTGTTTCACGGAACTATTTCTGTCATTTTCTCTTCTGCTTTGTATACGTACAAATCAAAACAATTAGAGCATTTATATTTTTGGTAGAAGTGTATAACACAAGACTAGATGTTTTGTTATATAAAGGTTGTTTTTGTGATATATGTATGTATAAGGAGTAAATACTTGTGACACCCTGTAGTTTACACCTAAAATCAGTTTTGTCCCTAACTTTTTTTTTAAAACTGGTATACCCCTATATTTTAAATTCTCGACTGATTTGCCCTTGTCGTCAAGTGAACCCGTTATGTAGCTGACGTGGCTAACATGTTGACACATGTATGAGACCAAGGTATTGAGATGACAATTTTACCCACAGAGCAATTCCAAACCCATTTTGAATCATCAACTTTTTCACTCTCCTCCTCTCCCTCTCCTCTGCCGCCCTTGACCACCACACCCTCCTCCTCTCCCCCCTCCCCTCCACCCCCTCTCTCTCCCAACCCGAATCCTTTTCAGAAACATCTGAACCCGACTCCGACCCATCTTCCCTCTCCCTCCCTCTCCACCACCTCGACGCCTTCTCCTTCAAAAAATCACGGGATCATCACAAGCTAGGTGGTAGCCATGGTAGCTGAGTTAGGCCTCCTCATCCTCTTCCTTGTTCTGCCCATCTTCCAAGCCCCTTGGCCTTGCCCATCATCGGCCAAACCCTAAACCCTAAGGTCATCGGCGCCATCCACGTCCCCCTCAAGGAGCTCTTCGACTCCGCCAACCCCAGGGACATGAAGTTTATATCATACCAGGTCCGGCGACCTTCCGGCAAGCCCAAGGGTGAGCTCACCTTCTCTTATAAGTTCGGGGAAAAGGTCACGGTGCCGAAGCCGGCCAAGAAGAGTGAGCCGGTGATGGCGTACCCGGTTGGTGCAACAAAGTCGACGGGTTATTTGTTTTCATCATCACATTCATTTTTAAGGAATGGACCTCCAGAGTCTTCCACTGGTGCACACAAATCTTCATCACAGAAACTCGATCCATTCAATGAAACTTTTCTTTTCTTGCAAGATGATCGATTTATAGCTTGTTCACTCAGTGGAAATTCCACAAATAAGTTCCATGAATCACACACTTTACGCAAGCACCTATGAAATCCAAAATCAAGTCAGAGATACAATGACAGGCAATCGACTGCAATTCTCTTAAGTCAACTAAATTATTCAAACAAACAAATGTGTGAAGTGGGAGATGAGTTTTCAATACTTCATAATTTACCCTAGAAGATATTCTGCACAACTGATTCCAGTATCTTTTGAAATAAGGTAATCAAGTAGCACCTGATGGTCATAGCTTAACTGCAAAATAGAAGGAAAAAAATAATTCTGTAAGTACCAAGAGTGCTCTTGCAATTGCTTTCTGTACCTTTTTCTGCTGAGAAACAGTAAGGAGTCAATATCCTAGTTTTCCATCTTGTAAAATGTATGTACCATTTCTGTCTAAAAAATTTAATACAGGTTTGAAAAGGAAAAGGGATCTTTTCATGATTCAAATGGCAATGTGCTTTTCGTTGTCTCAGATCTCTTCAATCCTGTACTCTTATTCCATCTATTTCTTGTAGAGGTATAATGCTGCCATTTTCGTACATCTAATCACTCCGACGGTGCAGCAGAAACCAGCAAAGAAGAAAAGTTCAGGGATGGGTTTCCACCGTTCCTTCCATCTCCTCAGCCCTCACATCCACCGTTCCTTCCATGGGTTTCCATCTCCTCAGCCCTCACATCCACCGTTCCTTCCATGACCTCTCTCTACGCTTCGGTCCCATATTCACTCTACGCCTCGGCTCCGTCCCATGCATCGTGGTGACGTCGCCGGAGTTGGCAAAAGAGTTCCTCAAAACCCTCATGCTCTCCTTCATAAACCGCTCTGAGACAACCGCTGTCGAAAAAATGACCTACAATGCTTCCTTTGCATTTGCACCTTATGGAAATTACTGGAAGTTCACCGACCCGGTTTTCGACCCGAGAAAATCCTCCTCCTTCTCCTCCCTCCCTTGCTCCTCCCCTCTCTGCCGCCACCTCGACTCACCCGGCTGCAGCTCAAAGTCCAAAACCTGCCTCTACCAAGTCTCCTACGGCGACGGCTCCTTCACCTTCGACGACTTCTCCACCGAAACCCTCACCTTCCGCCGCTCCAAAATCCCCAAAGGCCTCTTCGTCGGCGCCGTCGGTGAGGCTTGCTGAAGGACCTGTAAAAGTCACTATAGTCAAGAGTATATTGGACATATTATGTCGATGTTGCAGGTTTCTACCTGAGTTGGAATCGCAAGACCGGTCATCTCAGCAACTTAACAGTCTTCTTTAACGGTCAATTGACGACAAGGGCAAATCAGTCGAGAATTCAAAGTATAGGGGTATACCAGTTTAAAAAAAAAAGTGAGGGACAAAACTGATTTTAGGTATAAACTACAGGGTGTCACAAGCATTTACTCCTATGTATAATGTGGCCAGGAGGTTATGGGTTATGTTTTTGTTATATTTCGAGATTATGCAGAAATAGTGACATATTCTTCATTTCGTAAGTGGCCGAGAGGTTATGGGTTCGACTCACAATAGACAAATTGTAGCATTTGAGTTGTTAACCGATCAAAAAAAAATATCAATATCATTTGGTATGATGACATAGTCTCTCATTTGGAATTGCATTAAGGTTTGATTGGACTTTTATAGATTCTCGGATTATTTATGGTTCATAGACCAATCATTTCAGGTTATGACTTATTTCACAAGTCAGTAAATGCCTAAAACAAGAATTGACGATCAGCTCTTATGTGTAAGTAAACTCTTATGTGTTATTTATTTATTTATGAATAAATAAAAAGAACTTTTATTCACACATTCTTATTTTCTTAATACACACATCTCAGAAATTTTAGGCCATTTTTTTCACCATTTGTTCCTAATTTACCCCTCTCATTTCTTCTTCAGTCACTACCCCAATTGCAACCTGACATTCTCTCTCCCCCCTTACTTAATAAGCGTGGATGATTCTGGGCAGTACAACAATTCAGCGGGATATTGAATCGAAGTGTTTCTCCTAATTATACTTCCTAATGAATGAATTGTTAGAAATCAGACCGGCAATTCTAGAATTGAATAAAATACATTGTTGTATAGTAATTTAATCATAACCATTTGAATACAAAACTCCGGGTCTTCTGTTTGCTGATGTTCCAACAATGTGTTGTGATATACAAACACAAGTATTGAAGAATATAGTTATCTACAAAAACAAACGAGGTGGGGAGCTCCTCTCTTTATATGCTTGGGTTTGTCATATCTAGATAGTGTTACACACTAAATTATTTTTATCATACATCAACGTTTAACGACCTGCACAAAACATCATGAGGAGACCATTGTTGTCCTTAAGTTGATCGAAAAATAAGGCATTCTTCAGTTTTTCTTGAAAGGAAGAAGGGGCATAATTGGGTTTTGAATTTTGACCGGTGTGTATGTAACAAAAAGAGATGTGTGAATAAAATTACTCATAAATAAATAGCTCTTATGTGTATGATATGAATTGGTTTTCCTGTTGATACCATAATTTCATGGTCAGTTAATAGGAGCAGGTTAGACGATTATTTTGGCAAAGAGTTTTGCTTTTTAAAAACGAGCTTCTCATTGACTTTTAATGAGTTTTCCTTACATAGAATATGGTTTTCAGATTTGCCGGTGATATATATTGTTGTAAATATAAATCGACCCTAGCCATTGACAGTCTATCAGAGTGCCAGCTATTGATCTACTGAAATCAATTACCAAAACATAAGGTGGTGAGTTGAGTCATTTTTTTGTAAATAAATAAAATAAAAGATATTGAGTATCAATCTCGTGGGCTTTAGCAGGGCTTTTTATATTAAAAGGGTCACAAGGATTGGCTCGAAACATGTCAAAGACTTTAAAAAGTCTTTAACAATTAAAGTGGTACGCGCGGACCCCGCCTGTTGCTTCCTCGCGAGGTCTCTTATGCGAGTCAGTTCGCCAGCTCACTTTGATATATTCCGCCTCGCCTAGGGCTTTAACACGAAGTACATTTGGCGCGCAAACTGTGTAGTCCGCGCGAAGTCATTCTGCGTGCTAAGGGCATTAAGTGTGCGGGCCCTGTATTTCGCGTGAACCGCGCGAACTCTCTACCCCGCGTGGAAGCCATTTCGCACGCGAACTCTGAGGTTACCTCGCGTGGTTTATGCCGCGAGCGAGCTAAGTGTTCCGCGCGAACTGTGTAGTCAGCCTGAAGTCCATTCCGCGCGTGAGTTGCTCGAAGTCCAGTTCGCACGTGAACTCTGTAACTCAGCTCGGGTGGTCTTACTGGTGGCAAGCCATCACTTGTAAATTTAAATAACGTAGGCTCGCCGGTATGACATGGACCAAGAGTTTAATTAATATTCACATAGACATTTACTATCCAGTAAAATATTAATTTAGGCGTAAACATTGCACCCCAGCCTCGAAGTCATGATTGTCAAGAATGACTAAAGAGGTTTATGTTCATGCTGCTCCAAAGCCAATGGTATTGGCTCGGGTCATACATAAAATGAGTGTGAGGAGACAAGCCTGTGAATAGGCCGTGTGACCCACGCACTCAGCTAGGCATTGTAGCGAACTGCTGTATGGCTCGCCCAGGCACCTCGGACTTGAACTTCGCCTACATTCGCCTACACTCTACTGCATTCGCCTGTCCTACTTCTGCATTTGCCTCGAGCAGACGTTTGCCTTGACCAGATTCCAAAAAATAGTCCTTCGCGAGCTCCTGGCAATGGCGAACCAATGAAAATTTTTTAGAGGCCATGCACTTCATTGCCCCCCCCAGTGCGAACCAAGTTTGAAAATTTGGAGGCTACGGGAATTGGCCTAAATAATGACTAAGACAGTTGAAGAAGGTCTAAGGTCTGAAATTTCTGGAACACATCTGCCCCAATATGCCCCCCAGTTTTGATGTATGTTCGCCGAAGCTTCTTGAGAAGAATGAAGGACATCAAAACTTTAGCATGCCCCCCCCAGGGAAGGAGTTGTGGTACCAATGCCCCCCCTAGTGAGAAAAACAGGCTACGAGATCATGAAAACACATTGAAAATGCACATTGCAAATTCACGCATATCTTGACCACGATAAAGAGTCCATGGAGTAAGGGAGACTACGGTGAACTCCAACCTGCAGAATGCTGTTAGTTCGGTTGGCGGGTGATGAGCGAGGAAGTCCGCTAAGACCTGTCCTTTAACTGCCTTTGCGGAACATATGGCAAAGAGGATGCAACCAAAGCCAATATCCATTTGCCTATGCGTCCTTGTAGGATAGGAGGAGAAAACATATATTTGACTAGGTCAGACTGAGTGATCAACACCGTGGTAAAGCTAACAAGTAGTGGCGGAGCTTGTAACCCGCGAAGAAAAGGGCAAGACATAACTTTTCTATTGGGGAGTAGCGCGTCTCGCAATCGGTTAGCACCCTGCTAAGATAGTAAACGGCATGTTCCACTCCATTCTCATCATCTTGTGCCAAGAGTTCGCCGATAGACAAGTCAGCAGCGGCGATGTAGAGCTTAAGCGGAAGCTGCCATAGCTCGCCGTATCCTGACCTATCTGCCTTTAAGCTGCCATAACTCTCTCTAGGAATGTCTGAATGACAAACCGTAAAATCCTTTGGAAAATAGACATCTAGGGCTTTCGGTTGGTATAAGGCGAGCCGGCTAATTCCTCTTGGATCATTCTAGTGGAGTCCGCGAAGTTGGCTGTCCAGAGGTGGCTGCCGCAACGTTTCAGAATTGCAAACTAATTGTATTGCCTCTCTGACTTGACTTCGCTAGCAGTAACTCGAAGGCATGTGGAATGCATGTTGTCATCAAGCCTTAGGGATAGGCTCCTAAGTAAAGTTCAAGCCTTCAGAGGCAAGAACGTTGTCGTGCATTTCAGCAAGACCAAAGATCTCTTTTTGGGTTTTTGGCTATTTGATTTTTTTTTTGTATTTTCTTTTTCAATGCAAGAAAGGAAATCATTGGAAAGAAAACGGAAGTAAAAAAATGAATTAAAATCTAGGGGCGAAGAAAGGAAGGGATCATAGCTTGATTAGATTAGCCCTCGTTAGGCCACCAATGCTTCACTCCAAGCTTCAATATCATCATGTTTCCAACGTGAGACTCTTGCTGTTGAGAATTTTCAAGTGTTGAGCGGAGCTTCGCGTCAACAAATTGAAAATTTGAGCAAGGTAGTTCGTAGGGTACGTCTCGCTGCCCCCCACCCATCCTTGTCTTTTGGCAAAAAATGATCTTCAACTGCATTCTCGTGGATCGTATGATTTTGAGATCTGCCTTGTTGCCAACTATCATGTCATAATGCATGGTCTTAACAGGAATAACCATGCATTGGTCAAGGAAGAGAACCACTTGCTGGACTCTTTTCGCCATATCAAGAGTGTCACTGAGATTGAACTCTTGTGGAGTATGATTATGCAACAAACGTACCAACATATAGTCTTCGTCGTATTCATCATAAGTTGGCTATGTGTCATAATCACATGCGAAATCAACAAAGGTCGGTGGCTCGACCTTCTTTGCAACTATAGGCATATATGGGATATGTACGTACTTCGCACATAAGCCAAAGTCCCCTTTAGACCTCTGAACTTGCATGAAAAGACTCCAAGTATGTTGCAATGTGCTTCCAGGGATACCACCACACCATATATAGTTAAGCTTAATATGACCACGGTTTGGCGAAGCGGACTGAGTCACCTCGCTGGTGAACATAGGATTGGCGAGACGAATCATTAGGAGAAACGGACCTCGCCAGCCTTGACTCCCCGCGTGTACAGGTTGAAAAGGAAACTCAAGAGGCTCTGGCCCAACTTTATTTCGCTTGTCAGGACTTGATAAAGAAAGCAGGCGAGCTCCGCCTTGCCCCATATGCGGCAGACCTGTGTCCAAATATACGTTGCGCATAGGAAAGCTGACCCATGGGTCACCTTTCATGCAGAGTTTTGATTCGCCACCAGTGTTTGACCCGCTCTCTTTTTCTAAGGTGGACTGTTCTGTCTTACTTTCAAGCTTATCTTCCTGGGGAACAACGTCGGTTTTTGAGATAAGATCATTATCCAAAGTCTCGCCGGCCTCGACCTCAGATACTTTGTCATTGATTGACAAAGCAGTCTCTTCATTGGACGTAAGTTTATCCAAAGGAAAATCTTTGCCAACCGTAGGCTTAACATTCTGGCGTTGTAAAGCCTTTTCATTTTCTTCAGCAGCCGCTTGCACATCTAGTTGCTTGTGCAACTCGTCAAATCTGCGCCAATCCATTATCGCAGCTTCTTCTCGCTTGTCATGACTTGGGGCAGCTTCTCGACCACGTCCAGTAATTGGACAAAGCTTGGGTTGATCATGCCCTTGATCATAGTGGTTAACTAAAGAAGACAGGCGAGCTCTGCCTTGCCCCCCATGCAGCTGACCCGTGTCCATGTATACATCTCGCATGAGGAAGCTGGCTACTTGAAAGTTGTGGTTCGCCATCATGCAAAGTTGTGGTTCGCTGTCAGTGTGCGAACTGATTTCTTCTTCAAAGATGGACTGTTCTGTCCTATCTTTAGGCTTCTTTTCCTGAGGAGCACCGTGAAATTTCGAGATGGGATTGTCATCCATAATCTAGCCGGCCTCTACCTCAGGTTCTTCATCATCGATTGACGAAGTGGTTCCTTCTTTGGACGTGGGTCCGTCCAAAGGAAGACCTTCATCATTAGATTGACTACTAGGCAGTTCAATCTTTTTGTGCAAGACATTTGTGGTTTGCCCCAACTCTTGTTGGGTTTGTTGGAGGGAAACGATGACCAAGTCCTTGTCTTCCTTTACTTTGCTGGCGAACTGGTTGAAGTCTTCAGTGAGTATGGCAAGGTTGTGCCAATCTGCTTCCCAAAGGGTCTTGTCCCTTTTGACTTGTTTAGCAAGGCCGTCAACCTTCCCAGTAAGGTCGGTGACACTTTGTTGAGTGGCGGAGGTCTGGGTTGTCAAACCCTAGATCTGAATCTCGAGCTCTGCGAGCATCTGGAAGACTTGCTCCATAGACGGAGCAGAGCCTGCGTCTTGGGTCGGCTAAGAGCCTACCATGGCGGTCTCGCTTCCCTATGGTTAATCGCTTGTACTCCTTGTCCCACAGGGCGTGCCAATGTTTTGGCCACGATCCTCAGCGCGTGAAGCAGAGGTAAATAACGAACAAAGAGAAGGGGGAGTGTTGCGGGCATGCCACCTCGCGGACAAGGAAAAAGCTTGTGTGCGGGCTTGACTTCTTGATCAGGCGAAAAAGGGTTTCCAGGTGCCACCTCAGAGGAGGAATTTACGAACACAAGGAGATTCGATACTCACGGTGTCGCGAGCAGAGCAACTATAGGGAAATCAGAGTGACCAGAAAAGAGTCCGAGAGGGCTCTGAGAAAAGGCTAGGCGGCGGTGCACTTAGGGTTAAGGTTTTCGACTGGCTCGAAAGGTAACTGGTGTTTGCAGTTTGTATTTTTGTTGAGGGATTTGATTGTGTGTCGTCGTGCTTCAACAAGGAAGCGAAGGCAGAGCTCCGGGGAGCGTTGGAGGTTCGACTGGGTCGAAGGTTTGTATACTTCTGTTGAGTATTGATTTGTTTAGTTGTATTTGAGAGTTGTCCTTTTCTGTAAACCTTCCAGCCCTTTATATAGTGGTTCGACTTGCAGCGGAAGAAAGAATGATTAGAATCCAAATCGGACTCTGAGACCCTAATAGCACAAGAGAATTGTTCAGTCCGCGCGGACCAATAAATTGGTGACACATGCCCAGCTCGCATATTTCACATAGGACACTGCCGCTCAATTATAGACTCTTATGCGAACTGGAATTATAGACTATTTCTCTCCATCTCGTGGGCTTTAGCAGGGCTTTTTATATTAAAAGGGCCACAGGGATTGGCTCGAAGCATGTCAAAGACTTTAAAAAGTCTTTAACGATTAAAGTGGTATGCGCGGACCCCGCCTGTTGCTTCCTCGCGAGGTCTCCTATGCGAGCCAATTCGCTAGCTCGCCTTGATATATTCCGCCTCGCCTAGGGCTTTAACACGAAGTACATTTGGCGCGCGAACTGTGTAGTCCGCGCGAAGTCATTCTGCGTGCTAAGGGCATTAAGTGTGCGGGCCCTGTATTTCGCGCGAACCGCGCGAACTCTCTACCCCGCGTGGAAGCCATTTCGCACGCGAACTCTGAGGTTACCTCGCGTGGTTTATGCCGCGCGCGAGCTAAGTGTTCCGCGCGAACTGTGTAGTCCGCCTGAAGTCCATTCCGCGCGTGAGCTGCTCGAAGTCCAGTTCGCACGCGAACTCTGTAACTCAGCTCGGGTGGTCTTACTGGTGGCAAGCCATCACTTGTAAATTTAAATAACTTAGGCTCGCCGGTATGACATGGACCAGGAGTTTAATTAATATTCACATAGACATTTACTGTCCAGTAAAATATTAATTTAGACGTAAACAAGTACTACCTTCTTGTGTGTAAGTATATCTTCATGAATAGTGAATATTTTTGGCTTGTGATGAAAATCATGAAATGATGAATATAATATTTCGTCAGCAGGCTTGATAGAATAAAAATGTCTTTTTTTTGTTTGAGAATGATAGAATAATAATGTTATGAAAAATTTTATTAAAACATCCCTAAATGTTAGATACACATAAATTTTTTATACAAATTAGATAAGACTTTGTATGTACATTGTTTTGGCCACGATCCTTAGCGCGCGGGCGAGAGGTAACTAGCGAACAAAGAGAGAGGGAGATGTTGCGGCGTGCCACCTCGCGGACGAGGAAAAGTTGAATAGGTGCGAGATCTTGACTTCTGATCAAGCGGAGGGGGTTTCCAGGTGCCACCTCAGAAGAGGAATTATGAGCACAAGACAATTCAATACTCACGGCAGGACACGAGCAGAGCAACTATAGAGAATCAAGGGAGATCGGGGGCGAGTCCAGGAGGGCTCTGAGAAACCTAGGCGGCGGTGCGCTTAGGTTTAGGGTTTTCGAGAAGCTCGAAGGGGTTTAACTTGAGAAAGTTGTTGTTTTGTAATTGTTGAGAGATTTGATTGTGTTTAAAGTAACTGCTTCGAGTCCCCTTATATAGAAGCTTGACTTGTGGCAGAAGAAAGGTAATCAATAGTCCAAATTGGATTCTGAAACCCTAATCTCACAAGGACAATGCTAACCTATGCGGGCCGCGGACTCAAACTATCTCGCGGGCCTTTCTAGCTCGCGGGCCAAAGAAGGCTTTTTTAATTAATAAGGGCCACAAGGATTGACCCAAAGCATGTCAAAAACTGGTGAGAGTCTTCAATGATTAAAGCGATGCACGCAGACTCCGCATATGCCTTCTTCGCGAAGCCCCCCTACGCGAGCCAGTTCGCCAGCTCCCCTCGATGTAATTCGCTTGCCTCACCTACGTAAAGTGTCAATCTCGCCTCGCATACTCGGAGTCAGCTAGTAATTCCGCGCAAAGTCATTCTGTGAGCGAGCTATGTAGTTCGCACGAAGTCCATTCTGCACGCGAACTGCTTAATTCGTGCGAAGTTCCGTTCGCACGCGAACTCTCTAATTCAACTCACGTGGTCTCACTAGCGGGCCATCACTTGTAAACCTAAAGAATTTGGGCTCGCCGGTGTGACATGGATCAAGAATTTTATTAATATTCACATAGACATTTACTGTCCAGTAAAATATTAATTTGGGCGTAAACATACATAAAATTACCAAAAGAGACATTTATATCAAAAGTAAAGAAACCTAGCTGAAAAAAAAATCTCGTTTAAGACTATTATTCTCCTCTACGAGAACAATGTTGATGGGATCAGAACCCATCGAGAGAATGAAACAAGGAAATTACTTGAAATTAAAGGAAATAAATTAAAAGATGTTCATATTTGTTCAAATGAGATCTTACAAAGGAGACTCGTTGCCTTATATAGTTGTCTCTACAACCAACCCTACTCGACCCGAGCCCAATAAGCAGCCCATTCAAGTAAATTAACACACTAGTCCAAAGTGATATATAGATATAGCACAATGGTCCTAACAAATGTATTTGAAGACACTAAGTCCTAATCAGAAATAGCTAGCGATAGTCATAGTTTCAAGCAAAAAATAAAGACAACGTGATGAATTCCAGTGATATTTCTCAACCCTAAGCGAGGTAAGACTTCTCTATCTTTAATTAAAATTGATCTACTACAAAATTTAGATTTTAGGGTTTGTTATTTGATTAGATAGTACAAATTGAAGTTGAAAAATTTATTTTTTACTGTTCACACATTCTAGGTTGTTCAAAAACATTTATATTTGAACACCAAACTAGAACTTGGGATGATATTATATATAATTATATAATTATATATATATATACTCTTCTGGTTTGCTTGCCATTGATCTAACTCAATGAGAGAGATCTCAAGCAAAATTGTGCCCTCGTGATGTAAGAGATCTCATTAATGTAAATTTTTTTTTAGATATAAAAAATATGTGTATTTAGTGAATAAGTTGTGTATTTTAAAGAATATTATAGAAAATTTAGGTATGCGTATCTAGTAAAATATTAAAATAATAAAGTTAATAGGTAGTGTATTAAGTATAATATATCTATCTACTAATTAGAGACATGTTAATAAAATTTCTTAAACGTTATACCTCTTTTGTTTTTTCTGATCCCGGCGCTTAAACTTTTGGGTAGGCAGAAATAAAGGGCCGTAATTTGGATTTTCCCACCAAATCTAATTTAGAAACAGCTTGTAGTTTTGCCCCTTTCCCTCTCTCTCTCTCTCACACACACACAGTGAAGCCCTAACTTTCGATTTCTTGCTCAGCTATGGCGGACCCCCACCCTCACTACGTCGATCTCGACGATACAGAGTCCACCGAAGACGACGAAGCCTCAGAAGAACCATCCGTCCCCAGCGGCGTCGATGACTCGGAACAAGACGAAGAAGAAGAAGAACCAGACGTCCAACCCAATTCCAATTACGCTATGTATCTCTCCAGAATGGGTCCCCGTGATGAGCCCAGTGAACCGGAGTCGGATTTCAAACCAGGAAACGGCGGAAAGCGGAGAAAGATCGGGAGCCAGGAAACGGCGGCGTTTGAGACCGGAGAGAGCTCGCAGACTAGTCAGTGGAATCCGAATGAAATTGATGGCCTGTTTTGCCCGATTTGCTTGGAGGCTTGGACTAGTGATGGTGATCACTACATCTGGTTCGCACTCGACTTCATTTCTACTGTCAATTTCTTTTTTATGTTACACATTGCGACTGATTCAACTTGATGTTGTTTGTTGATGTGTGGTTTGATGATTCGTAGCTGTCTTCCTTGTGGCCACATTTTCGGTAACTCGTGCATAAAAAAATGGATAGGCCAGTCTCAAAAGCAAAAGGTAATGATTTTTGTGATGTAGCAATACCAATAAGACAATAATATCTGCTGTTGTGCAAATGATTTGGATGTGATTTTTGTTGTGCAAATGGTTGTACATTTCCGTTGTCCAGTGTCCTCAATGCAATGCCAAATGCAAGTTGAAAGATGTTAGGAAGCTTTTCGCGTCTCGAGTTATTGCTGTTGATGAAGAATCACAAAAGGTGATTGATTGGACTTTTGTGTGGTGCCGGTATTCTAGACTAAGCTTAGTGGGACTTTGTGATTGACTGATGGGTGTTTTTTTGTTTGTAGAGGATTCGTTCACTTGAGGGTAAATGTGCTTCTCTTGAGAAGGAGGTAGATGTCTGGTGGTCTCAACATACGCTCCCTTTCATTATTCATTTGCTACCTTGCTAAGCAACTGTATGTTTTTGTCTTTTATGTGTAGCGAGCAGAATGGCATAAGAAGGAAGCTGAATTTCTAAGGGGACAGGGTGTACTAGAACGGAAAATTCAGCAACTTATGGAGGTATGCTTGATTGTAAAGTGTTACCTTTATTTTTCAGTCATGTTGGTTGTAGTGTATTTCATTTATTTTTGTTTCTAGTCATATACTGCTCTCACATTTTTCTTCCTTTGCCATACATAACATCATTTAACTTACTCTTGGTGATTCAAATTACATCTTTGAATTTACCACAGTCTCAAGTAGTCCACAACTTTCTCACATTTTCCATCTTTGCTCATTTTGTTTGGGGATAATAGAGCAAAACATCAGAATATACTACTGGGACCTTTGAAAGGAGATTTGGGTCTGGAAATAACATCATAGCTGCAAGGTCTTTTGGTTAGTTCCTTTATATCCATACTTTAGTATCTATGGACTTTTAGATAAATAGTTTGCAAGTAATAAATATTATCCATCATGGAACAAGACTGTGTTTCCTTCTAGATCATGTCTGATAATCTCCCAACATATTTTGTAGGGGAAACATTTGGCTCTAACCTCTGTGGACAAGCATCTATCTGCAGCTTCAAATTAGAGGTTTGCCAAATTTTCCGTGCTCTTTGCTATGTTCTTTGTTATACTACCTATCTATCTTTTGTCTTCCACATGGAGGTAAATACACACATGCACTTACACATCTATTTGTCTCACTTGGGGGACTAGTTCGGTACAGATTTGTTGTGATATGAATTCAAAGTTCACCCTGGTCACTAGTAAAAAGGATCAGGTAAAGAATTATACATGACTACACAGGCATTAAAGTTATTAAGAAGTGAAATGGATTAGGTGAAGCAACTTGGCCTGCCAAAGTATCAAGGAGCAATATATTATTGCTTAGAATTGCAGTTGGCGCAGTTGTTAGATTTTCTCTTGCATCCGAGAACCCTTTTCCACTTTTCCATTCCATAGTTTTGGCACTGCATCAGAAACTGATGTATTAACAGTAATATGTGGACAGTTAAAAGAAAAATTTATACGTATTTTTATCACTTCCTTCGTTACATTGTGTTTTGCGATGACCCAAGTAATACTTATGCATATCTATTTTTTATCCTCTTGGATCAACTGTGCATAACTTTGATTAAGCTATTGCACTCCATCATTCTTTTTGTTGTCCATTCAATGTTAACTTCATATTGAACTTTGTAGAAGGAGTTGTGTGTAGCTGGTGCTCGTGTGTTTGACATCGACGCGTCTAACCAAATTTTGTTAATTGCGCGAAGGCATGCTGGAATAGGTGGAATTGATTTGCTTACCAAAGTAAATTTCCTGTATTGGATACAGTTTTTCTTTTGATTTATTAAATAGTTTCAACAGGAACTACTTTTAAAGCTCTTTTGTTTTTGTTGTAAATATGGTTGTGCAGATGAGCCTGATACCTCCATATGACAGGGATGATGTTGTTCTTCCTAGCTCCATAAGTTCTATCAGGGACCTGCGTATTTCTCCCTCTAATACTAACCTTGCACTCTTCGCTTGCCTAGGGAAGAAATTGGCAGTTCTCAGGTTTCACCGATATACTTCAGTGTTATTTTGGTATTACTATCATACAGGTTCTCCAGTTCGCTTACTTGTGCTATTTGTTGCAGTATGGAGAACAACAACATCATAGTTTCCTATGACCTACCGGTAAACTTTCGACCATTATTTATACCGTTGTGTACTAAGTAAAACTAAAGGTCTTGCCTTGAACTTTATATTACGGTTTCTATACTTTGCATCATAAAATCATTTTTCATGATTGTTTATTGGTCCAGGTTACTCAGCATATGCTCTGTTAACTTCTATCAACTCTGCTATGTTGCTATCCTATTCTTGGCAGTTTATAGTGTGATTTTATGTTTGTCCATGTCTGGTGTCTATGAATACAAAGATTTCAAGAAACTACAGGTCACAATGTGCAAGTTTATTTAATATGACAAAATTTCCATGACATAGGATAAATTAGTCCTGTGAGGTGGAACTGGTAGAATTATTGGAAGATCTGTTAATGTAGCTGACTCTCTCATTTGCACCTTCCTGTTGACTTGATTTTCTACTTAGTAGCCCATCATTTCGGGGCTTCGTGTTATATCAGTTGTTCTACAGATGGTAAAAGACTTATAGGCAGGGCCAGTCCCTTCTAATCTGAACATTTTGTTTGAGCTAAGCTAACTAAGCATGGCATGTTGCCCTCTTCATCCCTAGTTGAAGATGATTTTTTTTTCTTTATTCAATGGGGGAGGTGGCAGTGGAATTGAATATGGGATGTCTACAACAAATTTGTCATTGTCATGTTAAAGCTGGTAATTTCTGGTCTGTGTTGCATACTTGCATGGCTTGTAAATGAATCACTTGGTGATATGGACTGAGGTGATTTATGTCAATGCAAGCACGTATCTGTCTCTGTGTGGCCTGCACCTAAACGGGAAACCACTGCATTACTCTTCTTTCTCTTCATTTTTTATTTTATTTTTGAAAGTTCTTCTTTCTCTTCATTTGTCAAGTTGACATGTGTGCTTGCAGGCTGCTGCTTGGACATGTTCATGGGATCTCAACAATTCAAATTATTTATATGCTGGATTACAGGTACATTGTGTTTATCTCAACAGGTTGCATTATATATATGCTGGCTAAATCCTGTCTTCAGTTTCTTGAATCCCTCTTTTTAATACTTTCAGCATCAACTTATATTTCTCCTTTTTCTTGCAGAATGGCTATCTTCTGGTGTTTGACATGCGCCAAACCTCAGGGCCTGTTGAATCCCTGAAGGGGCTGACAAACAACCCAATTCATACCGTGCATTCTCTTTCATCTAATACAGCTTTTCCCCTTTGTGTTAGAACAGTGATATCCGCATCAGCAATTGGCTTATGTCTGTGGCGTTTTGGTGGTGCTGTAACAGAGGGGTGAGTAATTATTCTTTCTGTACCTTGTGTTTTTTTTATTAATTCAGTATGTATCTGTTGGGGACCAATATGGATCTCAGAGTTTTCTTGATTACTGATAAACTCATTTACCAGCAGACCTTATCCTTCATTTTTATGATTGTGGCTGTGACAAATTTGTTGGATTGGGTCTTCATTTGCAACTCTGCATACTGCAATTGTTTTTTTCGTCTCTTGAGTAATTTTATAACAATTGAATTTCTCTGACTATAATTCAATTCTGTGAAGGCCAATTTTGGTCCCTGAAACAGAGAACCAAGGAGTTTGTATATCTCTTGCCTATTGCCCTAGAGAAGATGACATTGTTGCTTCCTATCGCCCCAAAGTTGAATTTTCTGATGAGACAGCATTTACACAACCAATGCTTACTCCTTCACGTGCCATCGGACAAGGAACAGTCGGTTCCCATGTTCTTTTAAAGAGATCAGGCAACAACAGTCATTTTCTGAAGTTGGGATCTTCAGTGGGCAATGTGTGTGATATCGGATTGCCAAAGTCTGCAATTATCAACATAGAAAATCGTGGCAGGTTGTTTGCATCTGAAGATAAACTATCTTCTGAACTAGTTTTAAAGGAGCTGTCGCCTTTTACCACTGTTCAGCGCCTTAACTTACAGCAAAGTCCTGTTCATGATGTGAAGTATACATCTTTGTCAAGGAAAGGTCTCCTCAGTTGTTTGAATGGTGACATGCTGCAACTCTTCAGTACCGAGCTTTCATGAAAATGAGTAATCTTCAGATATGTCTTTGAGGTACTATAGTTGCTGTAGTTGTATCATATTAGGTGCTCAGTATTATATTGATCATTACGATTGCTACATTTAGTGCGATGTTCGCATCTGTAGGGGAAATGGAAATGAGAATGGTTTTTGCTTTGAATAATGTCGAGTTGATTGGAACAATGGATGACGAGCATACATAGTAGATTTCAGATATTGTTAAAGCAAAATTAGCCATGAAAAGTGATTCTAATGCCATAAACAAAAAATAGAAAATATGCAAAAAAAATTTCCGACCTGCCGGATTCGAACCAGCGACCTAAGGATATCTGACGGTTTAACCCACTACAGTCCTCCGCTCTGCCAACTGAGCTAAGGTCGGGTTGCGATCTCTTGGCCAAACATAATAATATACTGGATCGTTGTTTGTGGAATTGTGGTCCAGAGCACTTCAGAGCACCCGATCCTTGTTGTCTTTATCTCTGCATGCAAAATTCTGAAGTCATCAAGTAGTACCAACAATCAAATAGTTGATGGTTTCCGGTTAAACATATTCTACCTCTATCTTATTCTTCACAGTTTGTCTATAGAACACTTGATTCTTCTTCGACTAGCAATCTACAAGCAAGACTAACATGAGGTACCATATAAAACACAGCCCTATAGGCTATAGATTCCAAGCAGCCAAGCATTATTATTTAGGGAACACGAGAAACTACTCTATATAGCAAAACAACAAACTGCTGCAAATCCTCTCGTAGTCTTATGACTATTTTGTATGCTTTTCTTTGTAGACCCCAAGAAATTGTTGGCACTGTTTCTTTCTGTTGTGCTTAATGATACATGGAGATTTCACATGTCCAATTATTAATCTACACACAACAATTTCAGTTATCAATATCAATATCAATTTCAATTGCAGTTTCACTGAATTATCAACTATATTAATCAACAATACCATCACAAAATGCATTATACACCATATGAGACAATGCTTACTGGTGCTGTGTGGACATCATGCATCTTTGTTACTACTCCAACCAAACATTTCATGATGAGGTTTTTGATGAAATTCCAAAACAAGAAGAGGGCTGGAGGCCAAAGAGGATAATCAGGATATGGACCCTAATTGCTTAACATATCTCTTTTTTTTCCAAAACATTCCATCTTTTTCAGTCCACTTATAATTCCAAAAGCTACCCATGAACAACCCCATCTTTTTCATTTCAGCATCTTAGGCAGTTGGGCCAATATTACTGCATTATTGTTGCCCCTATGATCACTAATCATTTTCAAAGGTCATGTTCATTCAGAAAATTAAGAAAAACATGTTATATACACCATACCAAACAAAACATATTATCCCAAAGCACACATTATGCTAGCTCTACCCTTCTGTAAATATTACTCGATTTGGTTCTATAGTTTGCAATCCCATTAACTTTCCCAGTAGGAACTGGTTTTTGCTCCCTGTGGCTTAACATGTGGATCTTTCTTACAACTGTCTGTGTAAGATTTAACATGATCTGCATAATATGAAATGACTAAACAGGTGAAGATAGGTGTCCACTTGTCTATGCCGCTAAAATTTGTAAATGCTTCAAGGGGGGGGGGGGGGGGGGGGGGGGGGGGGGGGGGGGCAATGGCATTAAATTTGGTTGGTTAGATGTGTCATGTCAATTTTTGTTAGCATGTCATCTCCTACATTATTACAGACCATTCTTCCTTGGCAGTAAATCTCTATATTCCCATCTAGATTACACTATTTATACTCTTTAGTATCCTAACATACATCACCAATATCTATTAATTTGAGTTAGTTTGACATACATTGTTGACTGGTTTTCTTATCTTTCGTAAATCGTTTGCAAGTGTTTTAATCCTCAACATCTGATTCACGTTCTCATTTTTTGCATACTGATCTGCATACAAGAGAGGATCTCATACATGTTCTTACATTTTTTTAGTCTACTAACTATACAGCATACGGTAGAAAATACAACTACAATTATTGTGGTGTGTGTCAGTAAAAGGGGATGAATAATATAGCTCCTCTGAAGTAGGATGTCACAGAGACAGTAGTGCTGCTATAATGCTCCCTTCAGTTTTTTCACATTTCACTGTAATTCCCTCTCTTTTTTATTTCCAGTTTCTGGCATTCAAGATTTTAAGTTGCATTCATATGCAGTGAGATTACGAGTTCTTAAGCTAAAGTACTAAATCCAAAGAGGCACAGTTCAGAATAGCTCTTGTGAGACACTACTAGTAGCACCAGCTTCAGAACTTAGACTATGACCAATCAGGCAGTCACAAAGTGCCCCAATTTCTATGGCAGTGATTCATACACAGAACAAAACAAAAAACAAAGAAGAAGAAGAAAAGCTGTTGCATTATTTAAGAATCGACAAGTGCTTCTGGGCATTGCATAAAGTAAAAAACCAAGAGCACTGTTCACATAGAGTTGCTCATAACCCATGATCTTCCATCCTTTGGCTTCATCACCCAAGACCATACATCCATTATATTTTTTTTGTTTTTGGGATTTGTTTTCTTTGTTTTTCTCACTGAGTTGCCAATTTACACCACATGCACCACTGAAGAACAAAGGGAAGCATACAAGTTGAACAAAAATGGAACACACACCAAATTCCTAATTTTCTTCTTTTGGGGAAGCCTTGGACGTTCAGATTGATGACCCATCTCAAGGCAATTCACACACATTTTTCTTTCAAAATTAAAACAAAAACATATTTGATAAGATGATGCACTTAAATGAAGTGAAAACTGAGGGGAACTTCAATATTGAAGCATATGATTAACCCCAACATTCAGGTGTTAAGGAATGGTCCCTCTTGTAATCCCTGCAATAGTCATACACCATATGGTTGGCTTGAACCCATTTCATGACCCGGTATTGTTGTCGGGTCAACCCACCTGACCGGAATGGAGAGGCGGAGACCGGGTGGCACCAGGCAGGGGAATAGGCTGTGCAACCACCAGCTTTGAAATTGGTAAACTTTGCAACAAAAGGTTGGTATCTGTAATCTGCTTTGTATTTTCCATCTTCAGTAGCCCATGATGAGGCATCCCATATTGAACCATAGAGCCACATTGGCCTCAAGGGAAATGTTGCAACACTCTTCCTTTGGTACCTCCTTATGGGCACATCATCCACCAAAAATCTGTAAAAAACAATGACTGATCTTAATTATGTGAATCTAAATGGTACTATATAACAATTAACCTACCAACAAAGTCAACATTGCATATCAAAATAGAGATAACATAGAATATTTATATGGAATATGGATTAGTTTAATTTTGCAGATCATACTTTTGGCTTTGATGGCAAGCAAATGACACCAATAGCTTGGCAGCATTAGATTCAGTTCTCTTCTTTTGTTCATGTTAATTAAAGAATCCAAACTATGTACAATGGAAACAAGTTACTCTCATTTTTACCTCTCGATTACTTTATAAGTCTGTGTCACGTCGATAAACACATAATTGTATTCCACTTATAGTAAAATAAGAACTACAAACTAAACAGTGGAATGACATATGTCCAACTATACAGTTTAATTTCCCTTCTAAAATGTCATAGTTTGCCACTCTGCTTTTCCTTAATTTCAAAGAAAGAATAAAATGTCTTTTCAGCCTTTATTGGCATTTACCTTTGAAACCAGTTAATGGAAAACATAAGAGATATTTTAATTATTTCATTAAAGTTCAGCAGTATTATACGGATGAATAGGTTCTGTAGTTTTCTAAAGAGTTTTCTTTATTTATGAGATTAATCAAGTATAAAAGCATATTAGCATTTTATGTCAACTATGATTAGCTAAACTATGATCACACAACAAAAAACTTACATAATCTCCTTAGGACTCCATAATATAGCATAGTGATGAAAATTTTGGGTAGGATCAAACCACAGATGAAACTTCATCTCTCTTCCAATAATTTTTCCATCTCCACTTCCTCTGATGTAAACATTGGTCTGTAAAGTATAGGGCTTTCCAAATGTAGTCCCCAGAAATTCAATATCCACTTCATCATGATACCCTGGATGAGCTTCACTGTTTGAAAGCTGCAATACAGTTCATGATCAACACACTTAATTGAAGCAGAATCCAAGCTTCAAATTATGAAAGCTATAGTTTGCTTAAGCTAAAAGTAAGAAAGTATGTGAAGCAACTTAAGCTCAGTGATCTTACATAGAAAGCTGTTATAACTCCTGCAGTATAACCAGGCTGAAGCTTAATGGAGGAACCAAAGTAACCGGATCTAAATGGTTTAACCGACTTGAATCCACTTCCTGTTGCAATAAAATGAGCAAGCGTGAGCTAACTGAGGAAGCATTAACATAATGAACTACTAGAAGTGGGTACAAATGAGACCTGTGGTTCTGTCAAGCCAGATTGTCAATGCATTTTGGTCTAAGCTCTGATGCTGAGCACCCCAAAGGGTTCTAAACCCTTTATAGAAGCTCATAGTCCTGAATTTAGAACTTGGCCAGTAGCCAGGTGATGGTGGCCAGCCAGCGTTGCTTGAAGGTACCAAAAGAGTTAGGAGGAAGAAGAGTAAGAGAGCCATGATCTGAAGGAGAGGAGAAGATTGTGTAGAGGGAAAACAGAATAATTGCTTCTGTATAAATGCAGGGGAGTGAGGGAAAGGTAGCTGAAGAGTGAAGACCAAGGTGTATTATATGGAAGGAGGAAGGTAATACAGTCTGATATAAATAAGAAAATTATCACTGAAATTAACCATCCATTATAAGCCAAAAGAACTTGAATAGGGTCCCTGTGAGATAAGCTAGTAAGATTTGGGTAAGTTAATAGGTTATATGTGACGTTGTATGAAATATAGCTATAGAGAGACAAAGCAGACAGTACTAGTACTTACCTTATAATTCACCAACTACTTTCTTTCCTCACTCTTAATGAGGAAACCAGCTTTGCTTTGGTTTTTCATGGTTGGAAAGCTAGGAAAAGGGGATGTGATCCAGAAGGAGGAGATGGGTGTCTCTTAAATGTGCTGCATCTGTAGCTCTGTGATTCCTTCTTCTTCCACAGGAATTTGAGCTTGTGATGAGTTCAAAAAAAATAAAAAATGAAAAATCTTCAGCCTCTCAACGATGGCCAGCTCCAAGCAATTTTCTGTCTCTTGCCTTAAAAGCAATGCTCGTTGGATTACCCACATTGTGTCTTCTTTTTTACCTTTGCAGTTCTCTTACCACTGTGTCAGCAGCTCTCCATGATGAAATGTCAAGTGTTTGTTTCTGTCAAATGTAATTGTCATTCTTGCACCAATCTATTTTCAATTCATGATCTGTAATCTGAATGTGCTACCCTTTTCTTATGAGAAGATTATAGTACTGTGATCATGTCTGATGGTGGATTCAATAATACTATTTTCTCTGGAAAAGTAGAACAAACTACTTATCTTATCTTTCCTCTGAGGTACTCATGGAGCACCATGTTTCAATCTTGAACAAAAGTTAGAGGTCGAACTCATCAACCAGTTCACGGACAACAGTTTATGCAAGAGTAACTATTAGTGTTGATGCCAAAACAGTTGCTAGGAAATGATCAGAAACAAAATGATACAATAAGAACAGATTGAAATTAGGTACAATTAGAAGCATTTTGTAGTAACTATTAGCCAGCTATAGCTAGGGATATAAACCAGATCTAACATATGAATCCAAAGAGATGTAACTAAACCTGTGAAGTTCATCAATGTGGAGAGTGGGTCATTGATATGCAGGAATGGGACCTCTGCATGATTTGATTACAAAGCATAGATCGATTGAATTCGACTTGTGAGGTGAACTGTTGTACGGATTATAAATTTTTATTCAAACCTTGCATGATTGATTTCATTACCCAAAAGGCATGATTCTCTGAAACTAAACATGTTTTAGACAATGAATTTAACAAGTATTCATGGGACTAAGATTTAAGCATATATTCATTTGGTAATTCTTCATCTAGCCTTTATTCCGAAAGACTTTCTCCTTTTTCTTTTTCTTTTTTCCTTCAGAAAGGAAGATCATCCATTATGTAATTCAACGAACCATACAATAACGACTTGTTGTGAGACTTTTAGAATACGTCATTAACTAGAGTAAAGTAAATAGAGTAGCCAATGATGCATTATTTGCTAAATGATTCTTATTTGCATAGATTTTGTTGTGAATCCTGATAAAATCACAATGGAATCAGACTATTATTTTCTACTTGGTACTAGAGCATATTCAATCATCTTGAATTATTACATCATTTAAGTCTTGAATCCCGAATAACATCAAATCTACCACCATAAGCCGCTGCAAGCCACCACGTACTATCATATTTTGGCCATTCTCAACCTTAGAAGAACTTGAGCAAGGTTGTAGTTGCTACCACAGAGGAAGAGTATCCATCCAATACATGGAGGGAAGCACAACCATGTATGAAGGGTAAGGTTTTAGATTTTGAATGATACATGTTACAGAGCATATTCAGTCCTCTTGAATTATTGCATCATTTAAGTCTTGAATCCCGAAGAACATCAAATCTACCACCATAAGCCGCTGCAAGCCACCACGTACTATCATATTTTGGCCATTCTCAACCTTAGAAGAACTTGAGCAAGGTTGTAGTTGCTACCACAGAGGAAGAGCATCCATCCAATGCCTCTGTTAATGTGTAATACATGGAGGGTAGCACAACCATGTATAAAGGGTAAGGTTTTAGATTTTGAATGATACATGGATAATTGATACTGGTGCATCTGAACACATGACTAATAACCCTAACCTTGTGAAAAGGCTTAAACATTCCTCAAAATGTTGTCTCTATTGCTGATTAATGTACTCCAACTCTGGTCTGAGATAAATGTTTACGTTTTTTCACAAATTTAGGGTTATTGATCATATGTCAGATGCACCAGTATCAATTTCCAATGTATTACTCAAAGTAACCATCCTTCATACTTGTCTGTGCTACATTAGCAAAAGCATTGGATGAATGCTCTTCCTCTGTGGTAGTAACTACAACCTTACCTTGCTAAAGTTCTTCCGAGCTTTTTTTGGTGAATGTTCATGGATGATCTTCGGGATTCAAGATTTGAAGGGGATTGAACCTACTCTGATGCCAAGTAGAAAGTAATACTTCAATTACAATATGGGTATACATCCCACAATAGGGGTATATATACAAGTACAAAGGAGTAGTCCATAATTAACTCCGATAGGAAACAGTCTACCTATAACTAAAGGATTCCCTAATTACATAAGAATCCTAATTCTACATGGATTTAGAGCAGCTACTACACGTCTTCCCTAGCCTTTTCCCTTCCCTAATAAATCTTTGTACACTCACCATATCAGTCAATCTTCAACTTTCTGTTCAGCCAGAAGGTTCCATGACTTCCATCCCTGTTCTAGCTATTTGTTTTCATGTTCTATAATGACGTTCACCAAGCCTCATCATTCGACGCTAAACTAAGGTCTTCATCTTCCAGTTCATCATGCACCAGTGACCAGTTCAAATCATGACTGGTGCGTTTCGCCTTCATCTCATGATATATTTCTTACTTACTCTGTCGAACCATATTTGTCTAGTCAGACTGTCAGAGAGACATAGATAATGAAATTACCTTGAAGAAAATTCAAAGGGTAAGTGAAACAATATCAAAGATGCCGCCGAGAGTACAGTAGAAGGCTTCTTTCACTTACGTTTTCCCTAGACAGCAATGTTGGGAGCTTTTATTGCTGGGTATTGTCCAATATAATCTCATGAGTTTAGATCTATTCGATCAACCATTAAAGACTAGTCCCAAAGGTATCGATCCATAGTCGATCTGTATGTAATTTTCTTGAAGATGCTGACCACCTCCAGCATTTTATTTTTGTCTTATTTAATACATAGGACCTTAAACAAGTTCCCCAAGATTTCATACCGAAAGTTTTGATTCCGTGGACCATCTCCAATGCTATGCATGCATATATAATCCGGCTAATGCCTCTATCACAGATGTTAATTGTATACCAAGTACTATTGAAAACAGCTAGCTCGTTCTGCTCAATAACTAAACTATCCAGCTATATATATTATATGATGATCAGAAACTTAATTAGATCGAAGAAGTGCTTGCATGCATATGAAGCTCGCACTAATTTTTACGATACACTTCAAACTTTGTGATGATCACTACCGACGAACATATATCAGTATCAGTTTACGTACGTACTTTTTCATTTGCATGTGTATATATAACCAAATCTAACAAAACCCTAACACAGAATCCACCGAACGCGTTTCCCAGATCTGGTTGTGTGAGACTTGCCAACAACATCAGTCTTTGCTGTAGATAAATCTATGATAATGTTTGCTGGTGAGTATGGTATGCTAGTTCGATCTGTATACGATTTAGAATGGAGAAAGTTCCATATTTGAAATCGTAGATTCTCACTGTTTTGTCGGCGAGAGAGAACGGGGGCCCTCACAGGGAGCTAGCTTGGGGATTGGGGCTCACTTTGCCGACAGATTTTAGAAACCCTAGTTGACCTCCTCCATGAAAGTCGCACGTACATATTCATACCATGACGTCCGTACCTTCATTTGTGTTTTAGGGTGAAAAACTCGACACTGCCTATAGCTTTATGTAAATTTAAGTTTAGGTCGATGGTCATGTCACTCGTATCACATGAACTAAATAGCCAGTAGTTAGTCAATCTAGCTAGATGGCATATATGATATCCTTTGATTATTTTTCATAAGAGACTTTCTCTCTTTTATGATCGTGTCAATGTTTGTTTTACTTGCTATTGCTTTACTAACTTTCTAGGTACTAAACCTCAATTCATCGGATTCTCGATGACTTTGATTCTACATCTATATATGCTCCATATATCATGTTGTTGATACCAAAAAAGAAAGAAAATGATTACAAAAAAAAAATAAATATAATAATACTTTTTTTGTGCTACATGCACAATGTTTTTGAGTTCAATTGTGACTTTTGCAAATAAGTGTGTCTGAATAGGAACACAATACGGGCATCAAAGTCCAATAACAACTCAATCATCCAAACCAAGCACTCTATATAAAGAGGCTAAAGCCTCCAAAAGAAGGGGATAGACAGAAAGGTGTAGCGAAGCAAAAAGCGAAAGAAGAAGAAAAAGGCAGAGGCAGAAGTAGGCGGAGTCGACACAGACAAGAACAAAAGAGGGGAAGAAGGAGAAGAGAACAAGTGAAGCAAAAAGTAGAAGGAGAGAGGAAAAGGAGCGGCGAGCCAGCAAGAAGGTGGAGCCCTTACTCTAACTCTTTTTTTTTTCTTTTGCAGCATTTCTATCTTTCTGTCTCGTTCCTTGCTCTGCCGGAAGACATCTCCCCCTAAGGCAAGACGACCTCGCGAGGTCGTCACCAAAAGAAGGCTATGGCCGCTCGGCCCCTCCTCTTGTTACAACAAATATATGGCCTTGCACCTCGCATAACAAGCCATACAAGGGGAAGAAAATAAACATTCCAAGCAACGCGAATTTGAAGAACATGAACTTATCCTTGACGACTTGGAGAATCCCTAAGCAGATCGAAGTAAGCTTAAGTATTCAATACACGCTCTCGATCAAAGCAACGAACACAACATATCTCCATTTATAAAGGAGTAGTTTTCTCAAGTCCGACTCCCAATCACATTCGATTTTCATATGAAAAAAGGTTTCTCAAGGTGATAATCATCGAGGTGGTGTCAAGCCAATTCGAACTAGGAAAGACGTCTTTGAGGAGTTACGTGATTCATATGATTTCGGCTACAAGTTCTTCTGGCGAGACAACAAGTTCCCGTTGAACATTATCATGCGAGCTGGATAGCAGTTCGCATGCAAAGATGACCTCGCGTGGAGGCTGAAGCCCTAAGGCAAAGACGAGATGACTTCGCGTCAAAGCAGAAGCCCTAAGGCGAGGCGAGGAGAGGTGACTTCGCGTCAAAGCAGAACCCCTAAGGCGAAGCGAGGTGACTTCGTGTCAAAGCAAAAGCCCTAAGGCGAGGTGACTTTGCGGAGAAGCGAAAGACCAGGCGAGGCAAGATGACTTCACAAATTAGAAGTCTAGGCGAGGCGAGATGCCTCCACAAAGGTGGAAATCCAGGCGAGGCGAGATGACGTCGCGTAATAGTGAAAGTCCAGGCGAGGCAAGATGCCTCCACAAAGGTGGAAGTCCAAGCGAGGCGAGATGCCTCCACAAAGATGGAAGTCTAAGCGAGGCGAGATGCCTCCACAATGGTGGAAATCCAGGCGAGGCGAGATGATGACAATAAGCAGTGGAAGTCCAGGCGAGGCGAGATGCCTTCGTACAAGTGACTTCACAAAGAAGCAAGTCAAGGAGTCCACATGCACACGGAGTCCGCTTACACGCGAGGTTAGCATACACGCGGAGTCCGCTTACACGCAAGGCCCGTATGCACACGAAGTCCGCATGCACGCGAGGTTCGCATACACATGAAGTCCGCATACACGCAGAGATTGGATTTGCAGGAATCAGAATCATCTTTGCCCTTACTAAGGACCATGGCCAAGACAAATCAAGCCTCTTGGTCACACTGATGCATCATCCATTTCGGGTACCCAAATCAAATCAACAAACACTCTACTAAATTGGGTGTACACCAGAAATACAGTTGACGGATTCAAGATATATCTGTCAAACTTAAATGTTGGCACTAAGCCACAAAACCAAAACCTTAAGAACTACGGTCGGTTTGATCCCATAAAGGGGTACGTAGGCAATCTAGCAACCCACTAGATGCAACCACAATTCCAAACAGAATCCATGACACCACCAGTCAAATTCATCTAGTCCAAATGACTCTGGTCGAAATTCCTAAAGTACCAGAAAAATCAAATCCATAACCAAACTTTTCGAACTACATTGGTTTGATCCATTTACAAGGGTATGTAGGTAGTCTAGATTTAAATCTAGATGCAACCACCAATCCAAATAAATTCCTGGATCGCCTGAAGCCAGAATCTCGCTCCAAAGCTCAAATGTCTTCAGACACAAATCCAAACACATTTCCAAACATTACTCTCACTCTAAAGTCAAAGCCCTCCAATGAGTCATTCACTTGTCGAAACCCTTGAACCATGAGTGACTTGATCCCCTCTAGGGTACGTAGGCAACCCATTCTCAAATATGGGTGCAGTCACAAAAACAAATAAACCTACAATGGTCACTTGATAAACTGAATCAAAGGGTGTTCCCTTTTAACAAGAGATTGTAATTAAAAGACACATTCTGTCTTGGATGGGTCGAACCATGCATAATTAAAACTCTATCTTAATTAATAAGATAGAGTGAAATTATGTTGGGTATATATTTACAATTTTTGCTCAACACATGTGTTACAATTTTGCTAATTAATTTTGCTGATTGACGGATGAATATTAACAACACATTGATATTAACAACACACTGATGATCGATGCAAATTTAGAGATCTTAATAGTCGCATTCATTGCATATTCACACCACTTAAATAGGCAAATACTATTATCAAATATAAATATATATATATATATATATATATATATATATATATATATATATCAATAATAGTCAACCCCACCCTCCATAATTTGTAATGACAATTCAAGCATGCATATTATTATTTTTGCTGGTGTAAAGTGGTTACCGATCAACACTTGTATCCTATATAGGACCAAACATTTCGTCTTCAAAGAATCGCGATCACTATAAGAAAAGAGTTGTCTATTTTTCCTAAGAGGACGCAGGATAAGTAGATGATAAAGCTCAAGCAATTCAAGGAATAAATCGTGTGGCACTGAAATTGAAACGTTGTTAATTTAGTAAACGGAATGGGCAACACACAATAGAAATTAGATATTGATTAGGACAGACTTTAGATCGATCGATGCCAAAGTTTGAATGTAAAATGTCACTAGCTAGATGCTCAATACATTATGTAAACGACAAGGGATGGAGTGAAAGAACCTTTGCTAAAAGCCTAAAGCTAGCTTCGAAATTGATTGAAGACTACTGTAAGTGATAGATGTATATGAAATAACCACTCCAATATAATTGTGAGAAGAACATGAACATGAGCAAGCTTACCCTACCGACACTTCGATGGGTCTTAGAGAAGAGGTACCCCGCCAAAAATTTACAAGGACTCGATCAGTAGACATATAAAATTGGGTCTACCAGACTACCATGTCCAAAATGATCGAATCTATTTTTATTTTTTTCTTCATACTTCAACCACTTTTCAATAATCTTATATTTCGTTTAAGAAAAATGTGTGAGAAAACCATAATCGAGTAATGCTTTATAAGAAAATTACTTGATGGTTCAATTTTTACTATGCTTTTTTCCTTTCAAATCAATACTTCTCATTGGATACTTTTCTGGGTGGATCGGAAGTGTAGAACAATCAATAAATCTGTAAATATGTCAAACTCAACGAGACTAGAACTACAGTAACCGATCTAGACAGAAGAAAACTAACAAAAATACACATTAATTACCAAAGCAATATCATCATCATCCATATAACCGGCCCTATCAATCAAGAGGACTGAAGTTTAATTAAGAAGAAAGTGAACACGACTTCTGTAGTCATGCCAAGAAGATCTATCTATTCTCCAGCAGAGTCGAGTATGTATACATTTTGGTATGTTAGCTAGTTTCACTTCACTCATATATATATTTTGATTCAGTCCGAGTAAGCAAATGAACTCGAATACATTGACATGTTCCTTACGGAAAATATAAGCTATTTCTTAGGTATGAAATAAACGATATCCCTTCTGCATGCCTAAGGAGAAAAGAGGTGCAGAAGTGAAGGTCCGGGGGGGGGGGGGGGGAGGGGGGGTAAATAGGTTTTTTTTAAATTTTCGATAACCTCAGCATCTGAGGATAGCAATAGCGTATGCTATTCCAGATTCACAGTATACAAGAATGCAGAAAGTAAACTCAGCAAACAAAGAAACAACACATGGATGTTTTTGTTCTCGCAGAAACCCTGAAAAACAGGGAGAAAAACTGTGTGTCTCTAACTCTAGAGAGACAAACATTTCCACTAAGTTGAAGTCTCTTCTTTACAAGAATAATAGTTCCAGTGATACACTACCACAGTGTTATCCCTCCTACTCCCAAACTAGTCTAGACCTATTCACTCTATTGTTCCTAAGCCCTTACAACATGTAATACATTTGGAAACTTTGTCTGTGAATTCTTCTAACCACTAGCGGATTCAGCCTTGAACGCTTCTTGGGTTGGTTGCACTACACATCCCACATGTTATCTATATATGCTTGGTCCTAGAATGCAGCACTGGATTCTTTGAAATGTTGATGGCAGATATATTAACACAGAAGAGAGATAACATACCTTGCTGGAAATCATAGTTTGCAAGCATGCATCTGCTCCATCCACATGAGTTGCGTGTAGCAACTTCCAGCTGCTACGTATTTAGCTTGAGCAGTAGAGAGAGATGTACAATTTTGTTTCTTACTGTGCCACGAAACCAGATTGTTTCCTACGAAGAAGCAGCCACCAGAGGTGCTCTTCCGGTCATTTGCATCTCCAGCCCAATCCGAGTTAGTGTACCCTACAATCTCAACATTGGTGTCAAAAGTGTACTTGATTCCATGATCATGAATCCCAGCAACATATCAGATTATGTGCTTTACTGCCTTGACATGAGATTGTTTGGGATGAGCTTGATACCGAGCACACACACCGACACTATAAGCAATATCTGGTCTACTAGCAGTCAAATACATGAGACTACCAATCATGCTCCTATAATTGGTTTGGTCCACGTTAATACCAGATATATCAGCACTGATCTTACAACTGGTGCTCATGGGAGTGGGGAAGGCAGAGGTCGTTTCCATCTCAAACTTCTTAATAAGGTCCTGTACATACTTAGATTGATAGATAAATAGACCATTTCGATTTTGCACAACCTGAAGACCTAAGAAGTAGCTTAACTTACCACAGAGACTCATTTCAGATTCTTTCTTCATGAGCTCAGTAAACTCATGCACCAAGGATGGAGAAGTAGACCCAAACACTATGTCATCAACATATATTTGAGCAATGATAACGTGCTTTGAGGTACATTTGACAAACATTGTTTTGTCAACTTAGCCTCGCACATATCCATGGTTGACAAGGTGATTTGACAATCTCTCATACCAAGCCCTAGGGGCTTGCTTAAGATCATAGAGGGCCTTATCTAACCTATAGACATGGTCAGGATATGTAAGACTCTGGAATCCTAGGGGTTGTTCCACATACACTTCCTCCTTAAGGATACCATTCAGAAAAGCACTTTTCACATCCATTTGATACAAGGTAAATTTCAAGTAGCAAGCAACAGCAAGTAGAAGACGAACTGACTCAAGTCTAGCCACAAGAGCAAAAGTCTCATCAAAATCTAGACCTTATATTTGTGTATACCCTTGCACAACAAGTCTTGCCTTGTTTCGGGTGATAATTCATTTTTCATGTTTTGTTTTTGAACACCCATTTGGTTCCTATGACATTTTTGTCCCTAGGCTTAGACACTAAATGCCAAACATTGCTTCTTTCAAACAGACTCAACTCGTCTTGCATGGCACTGATCCAATCAGCATCAAGCAAGACTTCCTTCACATTTTTTGGCTCTATTATAGAAACAAAGTCATAGTATGTAATGGTGTTGATGTCATCTTTATGCATAGCAACAAAACATTTAAACACTGAGGAATTGCTCACCATACTACCAGTCTTACTCCTGGTCTTTCTAGGCTCAAACACATCCTCAATTACATGGGATAGATCATGGTCCTTCTATACTTGTCTTTTGCCGCTTCTGTGAATTGGCTGGATGGCAAGCGTAGCACCCTTCCCAGATTCTGGAAGATCTGTGTCATCATCCATCCCTGAGTCATCATCTCCTTGATCAGACTTGGTTTCAGATGAGGTAAATTCAACTTTATGTTCGGATACCTGCTCAGACAAAACACACCCATCATTCTTGCAAACAAGAGCATCATTAACAGCTACATTTACTGATTCCATAATTTTACAAGTTCTTTTGTTATACACCCGATAAGCACGACTGTTTCCAGCATAGCCAAGGAATACACCCTTGTCACTTTTAGCATCAACCTTTGTCAAATACTCTTTGTCCCTATAGATAAAACAGGGACTTCCAAACACTTTGAGGTGAGAGATATTTGGCTTCCTACCTCTCTAGATCTCATAAGGAGTCATGGTTGTTGCAGGTCTAAGAATTATACGGTTTAAAGTGTAACAAGCAGTATTTATAGCTTCTACCCAAAAAGAATGATCAAGACCAGATGCAGCTAGCATTACCCTAGATAATTCCACAAGAACCCTATTCTTTCTTTCCACAATGTCATTATGTTGTGGAGTAATGGGAGCAGAGAATTCATGATGCACACCAAACTCTTGACAATAATTTTCAAAATAAGAGTTTTCGAATTCAGTTCCATGATCTGATCTGATCCTTACTATATGCATGTCATCATTCAATTTCTCATTTGTGACTCTTTTAGCAACACTATAATAATTTTCAAAAGTTTCACCTTTGTTAGACAAGAATCTCACCTAAGTGAACCTAGAGAAATCATCAACAATAAAAAAGAGCATATTTCCTACCTCCAATGCTTTTAGTCTCAACAGGTCCTACCAAGTCTAGATGCAACAGTTCAAGAACATGAGTAGTGGGATTAGCATTCAACAGAGGATGAGAAGTTCGAGTCATCTTACCAACTTTGCATTCACTACACATACCTTGGGGAATACCAACAAGCTTTGATATTCCTCTGACAGCTTCTTTTGATGACAGCTTCACCATATCTTGATGATTCAAGTGACACATGCGTCTATGCCAAAGATCTAAAGGTTCCTCACATATCATAGATCTAAAACATAGTTGTGGTGAGAACTTCTTTCCTCTCATTACGCTCTTCCCTTTACCATCTAAGACCACACATTTCTGCTTATCAAAGGTGACAGAGTCATGCTCATCAACAATCTGACTCACACTTAACAGACTTACTTCTAAACCTTTGACCAATAAGATATTTTTCAGACCGGGGAGACCAGGGGCATTTACTGTCCCGCTTCCTACTATTGGAGCTCGAGCTCCATCCCCAAAACCAACATTCCCTTCTGGATGAACGTCATCCATGGACGAGAACCACTTGGGATCACCGGTCATGTGCCTCGAAGCACCACTGTCTATATACCAAGAATCATCACAACGTGCTGTGAAGGCTGTAAGGGCTACACGACACACTGCTACTGTTCTAGACTCATCAGCAGATCCTAGACCAGTCCTAAGACGAGACAAGAAACAGACAATGTTTTCCTTCCTCAGGATCACTATCACATTCGTCAAGAAGGTTTGAATCTGAGTGTGAAGGTTTGGGAGTGTAAGGTCTAGAGTCCTTTTTCTTAACCCAAGCTGAGTTCCTGTTTGGTTTTCTAGCTGCGGGGACAGACAGACCCTTGGCTATCCTAGCAAAATCCTGCAGAGATTCTTCTAGAGTAGCTTGAAAAGATGTGAAGAAACTAGCAACTGACTTGTTGCTCTGAAGGCTGACAGACTCATGGTTTTTCTTAGGGTATGCCTGGCTATTTTGGAGTTTCCTACAAAAAGGTCGAATGTGACTAGGAACACCACAGTGATGGAAAGTAGGTTTGAATCTTTTTGGAGGCCCAACCTTGTTAGTCACTACTTTAACATCAGGAACTTTGCTTTTGACAAACACAGTTCCACTACTCTTAGAGTTCTCGCCAGTTTCAAACCCTAGACCCTGTTTGTTCTTATCTGGTCTACCCATTCCACACATCTTGGTCAGTTTTTCAGACCCTATTGAGAACCTAGAAAACTGTTGCTGAGATTCTTTGAGAGAAACCTCAAACGCTAGCTTTTATCCCTTAAGACCATTAAGAGAATTTTCTAGACTCAACGTTTCAGCTCTCCACACTTCTTGCTGGGATAGCAATTCAGCTTGTATCCCTGCTTTTTCTTTCTCACACTTCGCAAGGTCTTTGGTCAAAATGTCTATCTTAGATAACATGGACTTTGATGCATTGACAAGTTTAGTGAACTTTTGCATTCCATCATCATCATCATCATCCTCCGGAGTCTCGTTTTGAGATACTGTGGCAATGAAGGCAACTGGTTCTTCAACATGATCCAAAGAGGAAACGGGAACAACCCGAGCTATGAAAGCTACAGTGTCCTCATCTTGATCAGACAAGGGATCCTCTTCATTGTCACTGTAAGAGATGGCAAGAGCCTTTTGAGGACGAGTCCTCATATTTGCACAGTCAACAGCTCTATGTCCCACACCCTTACACTCAAAGGACACATCGCTTCTTTGGGAACTCTTACCCTTAGGATTTCTATCTTGACCTCTATCCTGAGAGGACTCAGCACGAGAATTCCTAGGATATCTATCATGTCCTCTATCTTGTGACGTCTCACTAAATCTAGGTTTTCCAAAACCCCGGTTCGAGGAAAACGGTTTCCTCCTTTTCTTGAGAAAGTTTTCAAACTGTTTTGTAAGGAGGGCACACTCTTCTAGACTGTATTCAACATCCTCAGGAATTTTAATCTGTAAACTTGACTCAATTTTCTTGACGGAGGAGAGGGCAATGAATTTCTCTTTCATCAATCCCTTCTTATGGGCTTCATAAGTTTTCAGGTTTCCTACTAGCTCTTCTAAAGAATAGATTCTCAAATCCTTAGATTCTTGTATGGCTACTCTCTTATTCTCAAAACTAGGAGGAAGTCCTCTAAGAATCTTTCTGACAATCCTAGATTGTTCTAAAGGAGAATCCAGACTAGCACACTGATTTGTTATGTTCAAAATACGACTATAGAACTCATCTATTGATTCACTTTCAGACATTTTCAGCTCATCAAAATCTAACAAAAGATCTTGGAGCATCTGTTCTCTCACTTCCTCATTACCTTCATAGGTTGTTAGCAATACTTCCCAAGCCTGTTTGGCTGAGACACAGGTAATGATCCGTTTGCGCTCACCCTCAGAGAGAGCCGAGTACAAACTGTTGAGAGTTTTAATATTCATCCGAGCAGCAATTTTTTCTGAGTCGGTCCACTTAGATCTAGGCTTCGATACACTTGCACCTGCCAAGATCGATGTCTGTTCTAGGGCTGACCAGCCATCCTCAACCATCATCCATTGTTTCCCATCATCTTGGGAAATAAAGAATACGGTCATCATGATTTTCCATTGTGAAAAGTTCATTCCTTCAAACAGTGGAGGATAGTTCACGGAAGTGCCACTATCACCCATTTTAAAACCCGAGGATCTTACTAGCAAAGGCTAGGAACTGCTCTAATACCACTTGAAGGTCCTAGAGGGGGGTGAATAGGCCTTTTTTAAATTTTCGATAACCTCAGTATCTGAGGATAGCAATAGCGTGTGCTATCCCAGATTCACAGTATACAAGAATGCAAAAAGTAAAACTCAGCAAGCAAAGAAACAACACAAGGATGTTTTTGTTCTCGCAAAAACCCTGAAAAACAGGGAGAAAAACTGCGTGTCTCTAACTCTAGAGAGACAAACTTTTCCACTAAGTTGAAGTCTCTTCTTTACAAGAATAATAGTTCCAACGATACACTACCACAGTGTTATCCCTCCTACTCCCAAACTAGTCTAGACCTATTCCCTCTCTTGTTCCTAAGCCCTTACAACATGGAATACATTTGGAAGCTTTGTCTGTGAATTCTGCTAACCACTAGCGGATTCAGTCTTAAACGCTTCTTGGGTTGGTTGCACTACACATCCCACATGGTATGCAACATGATATGAGTTGATGAAAGAAGTTTTGAGTTTAAGCTCTAAGACTTACAGTCACGAGGAAGACTTAGAGCAGCATGAATAATGCAAACTAAAAATTAGACTCAACATAAAAAACGTTACCACAGCAGTTTTCAACCACCATCGAGCATAGCTAAAGCTAGAGATATATATAGGCAGTCAATGCATCAAAAGATGATGCCAGATGACCTCAGCAGGTTTCAGGAAGGTTTGGACAGAAGTGTTTTGCTCCCATACTGAAAGCGATGTGTCCAAACATAGAGATGACAAGAGCAATCTTAATAAGACAAAGAAACCTTTCCTAAAACATGAACGATTCAAAGCAAGGAGCAAAGAGGATTCAGACCCTCTTACTCAGTCCATCAATGGACTTGTCATAGTCGAAAGTGATTAGTCTTCGAATCACATAGGGACCAGCTATTGCATAGGATACCGTATCATAGGATCCAAGCTGGAGCCTTGAGCATCAAACCATTTGGCCACGAGTTGGCATAACAAAAGATCTCAACCCTTAGACTTGTTTAAGCGCCAAGGTATTTCCCTCAAACCAGTTGTCCATTTGAAATTAAAAGACAGCAGTAATTTATTAAACTATTATAACAGATTCTTTGAGTTCAGACTGGACAGACGAAGGACTCAGAACTAGGATAGCAAGTATGGCTGCTATTCTCTGTGAAAAATAGTGATATGCATATGCATGATTTACCTGAGTCCATATAGGATTGTAGTGACACTTGTTCTTGTTCAGGGAGAATCTCCAAGTGTTTTGTTAGACTAGGATTGCCAATCATCCATATACCTTCAAGAAGGATTGAAGATTCAAGAAAAGGGTTTGGGTCCGGGGGATCAAAATCTTAATAAAGTAAACAAAAGGGGACTCACTACTCACTTCCCCCTCCACCTCGTTCATTCCTAATGCGAGTATGCTATGAATCTATGATTTTATTTGAGGCATAGTTTTTTTTTTTTTAGAGAAATGAATAATTCATTAATCAAAGGACAAACTCAAATTACAAACTAATGATAATAAAGAGTATGAGTCTCCAACTCAATCAAACTAGAAAGACTGTGAGGAAACTTATAATTCACTAATCTATGGGCCGTAGACCTTACAACCAATAATAAAAATGCAACAAAGCTAACAAATCTAACACATCCACCACCTATGGTCGCTAACATTGTCGTCGTCATCGCCGCTAGCAATCGAAAGGTGAGGAGAGATAAATTGGAACGATGATGCTTGAAAAACTGATGCCAAACAAATCCCATTACACATATTTATCATAAATAGGGGGTGGAATTTTGAAACCGAAAACCGAAAAAAACGAGCCAAAAACCAAACCGAAACCGGAAAAAACCAAACCGAATTAAGAAAAACCGAACCGAACCAAATTAGTTTGGTTTGGTTTTTGGTTTCGGCTCTTGAAAAATCGAACCGAATCTCTCTAAAACGATGTCGTTTTTTGTCTTTATTTTCGCATTAAATATTTGATTTGAACGATATGATTTTATGTTTTATGTTCTATATAATTATATGTTTGTCTTTTCTAATATTTTGCTTTTTTTATCGTTTTATGTATATATAGAAATGTTTTAGGTGTCGTGTATGCGAAGTATAGAGAGTGATATGTTACCTCTAAAATTAAAGACTTTATTCTTGCGAGCTTTAGATGATAAACTCTAATATTTAATTTATTTTTCTCTTCTTTATTCAAATTTATGATTTTTAAACTTTAAAATTCAGAATTTATTTGGATGAACTTTAAACTATGGAGTTTATATTTTGTGTTCAAGATGAACTTAGAAGTTTTAAAATTATGGTTTCATGGTGTGCTAGTGTGGTCAATTCTCAATACTTTCGAAATTATTGTGTATTAAACTTTCAAAGTATCTATTTGGTTTATAAATTGTTGGTTTGTTGAAGAATTATTGCCAAAATTTTTATTGATATATTATATGTGCTTATAAAAACAAGTAATGAAAGAAAAGAAAAGGACTTAAAATACGATAATTTTTTACTAAGCCAAAAAACATACAAATTTTAAGAAATATTATTTTTAAAAAGAAGAAAAACCGAAATAAAACCGAAACCGAACCGAACCACCGTTTGGTTTCCTGTTCAAGGTTTCAAAAAATACCAAACCGAACCGAATTTTTTATTCGGTTTGGTTTCAGGTTTTAGGTGAAAACTAAACCGAACAAAACCGAACTCACCCCAAATCATAAAGACACCCATGTCACAAATGAAAAGCTCCTCCTAAACAACACCATACAATCCACCATCAAAACCCGAGGTCTGCACGTAGAATGAATTGGGACGGAACAAACCAAGGGACACTTGGTGGCAATCCAATCGGAACTTTCCGATGGCGAGATAAGCCGGATCGGGCGAGAGAAGGAACCCAAATTGGGCCTATAAGAATTGAAGAAGTAATTGAAGATGGACCTACTCTGATACTATGATAAAGTAGTATGATGTTCACATTCAAAACCAATTGTCAATGGGTGGAAATACCCGAACCCTTATAAACCTACATGCAATGTCTTATATTCCCGATGTGAGATTGATATCTCAACACGCCCCCGCATGTGTGACGAATTTTTAAGCCTAACACGTGGATAACATTTGGGTGACGTGGAGTTCGTGTGGCCGTTACGCATTCACCCATGGGCATGGGTAATCCACTCAGATACCATGTTAAACATCGACAAGCGTGGCCCGCATATCATCCTTATACCGATACTCTCTCAACTTAACTACCTTTAAGGTGTTGGGTTTAAGTCACAAAAGGCCTCAGTATAATTGTATATGATCCACTCACTTATAAATTATATTTTATTTGTCATTTTTCTGATGTATGATCTATTCCTCTCCAATACATCCAACAAGTTGGATCATGCATAAACATGCCACAATCACGACAAAATCCTTTCATCTTCTCATAGGTAAAATCTAGTTCAACCACAATATCGTCCATCTCAAATACCACCTCTTGCCAAACCCAAATTCGACACTATATAACTTACGACTCAAGTTATCTTGAAATTCTATTTATTCCCAATACTGAAAAGCAAAATTTTAAGAACAGTACATGACTAATGGTCCACTCATAATTTTGGTGTTTTAAGTTTCAAAACAATCATAAAGTTACACGACATTAGAATCACGATATATTTTTAGTACATGACGTCAATAGCGCCGTTAACACTATGTAATTTTTTAATTTTCAAAGGCTGATTTTGGGTTTTCTCTATTCTTCCTTTTCTTTATATTTGTTTTACTCTTTTTCTATTTATATACTTTTTTTAATTTTGTTAACTTAGACCATAATCTTAATGACTTTGTTGTCTGCAAGTGGATCACTCTATTCTATTTTTTGTTTTAATTTTGGTCTTCTAGAAATTGTTGTTTTGTTACTAGTTCAACAATTTGAATTGGATCTTTTGTGCTCAAAAATGACTTTGTTGCTCCTCAAAAAAATTTATTACTAGTTTAACAATGAGAATTGAATCTTTTTTATTTCTCTCTCCTTAGTAATTATTAATTTTAATAATTTATTACTGCTAAATTAAGGAGTGACAGATTTGTCTCTCAAATTTTAACAGAAAACATACAAGATAACAGAAGACATAACGACATATACATATTTTTAATTGAGAATAAAAGTTCATGTACTTTTATGATTGTTTTGAAACTTGAAACATCAAAATTAAAAATGGATAATTTGTCATGTACTGTTCTTAAAATTTTCTCATACTAAAAAAATCGCTCACGAAACAAGAATGACATTATTTCATCGATATATCCTACATTTGTTTTGGATAACCATAGCTACGTACCGAGCAACCAAACATGCAATCTTTGTGCAAACCTAAACAATATAAGTACAAGTTCATATAAATTTCTTCGGGTGAAACAAGCAAGGAGATTTCCATAAATCCATCGTAGAATTGATGTATATATTCCTATGAAAAATTTGTGGAAAAAAGCATAAGAAAAAGATGTATTTTTGGAGTATGTGACCCAGCGAGTGTTGAATTTGACCCACGTGTGTATAATAAGGCGGGCTTTACGTTACGGATTTGGATCATTTCAAATGGGTCGTCCAACTCCAATTCCAAGTCCAAAGTCCACATCCACCGACTGCCTTATCTAAACAAAATTCAAAATTCAAAAAAAGGAAAAATAATCCAAATAGTGTCTCACTTTTTGAAGAAGCAAAACTTTGGTATCTCACCTTCAAAAAACTTCATAACAGTATCTCACGTTTTTACCTCGATCAAATTTTGGTATCTAGAACAGTTAGCTCCGTTAAAAAAACTGACGACAACCATTTTTATTCATCAAATGACCAATATACCGTTGAGTTTTTATTTTTGTTATTCTTTTTATATAATAAAAAGATAAATTCGTCATAATGGTACTTCATCTTTTTTTCCTTATAAACTTTAATACTTCAAGTTTTGATAACATCAGAACAATACCTCAAGTTTTCACCCCGACCTAATTTAGTACTTTTAGCCGTTAGTTCCGTTACGGGGGTTGCTAGGTGGCAATTTTAAAGGCTATTTTTGTCTATTCATGTCTTCATTCATTTTTTTTACTTTAGAAGCAAAAATAAAGATTCATGAGTTATTGTTTTCATGAGTTTGCAATTGATGAAATCCATAAACAAAAATAAAAATTCATGAGTTTTTATTTTTTTCATTTCGTATGTTGCTTGTTATAACATCATAAGCATTCAATAGTAAATTTGTTGTACAAACTCACTTAATAAAAGATTCAAACATCTTTCTCTTCAGCTCTAGTCTAGAAAAATAATATCACTTTTTCAATTTTATTCAATCCAGCTCTTTTCGTAAAGGCCGTGAAGCTCCTAATTTCCTAAAGATAGAGGAAAGAAGAAGATAACAATTTCCCCTCTACAATTTTTTTATTATTACAAAGATGAAATATATATATATATATATATATATATATTTAGAGAAAAGTTAATGAATTGAAATATGATGAGACGGAAAATACCCATGAAAAGTGACCAGCTGACAATTACCCTATTGGAGATTACGGCTAAAAGTACTAAAATTGGGTCGGGTGAAAACTTAAGTTAGCGTTATGATGTTTTCAAAACTTGAAGTACCAAAGTTTATAAGCAAGAAAAGATGAGGTACTGTTATGACAAATTTTTTTTTTATATAAAATGAATAACAAAAAAAAACTCAAGGATAAATTGGTCATTTTATGAATAAAAATGGCTGTCGTGAGTCTTTTTAACGAAGCTAACGGTTTTAGGTACCAAACTTCGGTCAAGATAAAAACGTGAGATACTGTTTTGAAGTTTTCTAAAGATGAGATACCAAAATTTTGTTTTTTTTAAAAAGGTGAGACACATACAATTTTCCCTAAAAATAATGAAAAAGAAAAAATTTTAACACTCCGGAACAAATAAAGTTGAAGTCTATTTTTTATCTTACCAACCAAATTCTTGAATCTTCAAAAACCTTCTGCTTTGTTTCTCCTCCAACCCCCACCAAGCCGGTTCCCTCTTTCACTTGCTACTCCAAGAAACTCAGGTAGTCTTTTCAACTTTGAACACTTCTTTTCTTGAAATCTCAGAGAGTGCATTTGAATCAATGGAAGAATAGTAATATAAAAAAAAAAGAAGGGTTTTTGAAGATTCAAGAATTCTTGAAAGAAACCCTTCTTTTTTTCTTTTTCTTTTTTGTTGAGAATGTAATATTGGGTTTCTTTGCTTGAACTTGGTTTGGTTAAATTTCTAGTTTTAGGGTATGAATTAGCTAACTGGGAATGTATACTATGCTTTGTTGGGTTGAATGGAGTTCTTGAAAGAATACAACTTTTGGGAATATTGGATAATGGGGTTACTATAGATTGTGTTGGAAGTCCAATGTTAGAGATGGTGAATGGAATGGGGGTTGTTAGGATGAGATATCAATAGTGGTAGGTGCAGTATCTTGTGGGTAGTGGACTAAATCATATGAAATTAGGTATTGTGTTAGCTATGGAGTTAAAGATGCAAGAACAGAGAGCAGTTAGGATAGTATAGTCACCTTCTTGGTCCATCAATTATTCCCATGACCAGCAAAGGACCGAATTTGATGTGATTAGAACCTGTATGCAAAACCCAGTATTGGTGTGATTTCGAGGGAGTGAAAATCTCTTTTCTTTAACTAAACATAAAGCATAGTTTGGTGTGTTGTATTGGTGCTGTGTATCCAAATTGAAGATTCATGTAGCACCTCTGAGTTCTGGATGTTTGGTTGTGTTAACAAAGGATTGCGGTTAATTAACCGGGTAAAAGTTATTTTGATTTCACGGGTTGCTTTCTTTTCTTTCTCTTATCTTTGTTTTTCTATCTTCTCACTGATACATAAGATTTATCTCTTTTGAAGCTGATGATGTTTCTTATATGGAGACCAGTTCTCCATTGTTGCTATCTTTTTAAGGAGTGGTTTAGAAGGCGATGATTGTTTGGTCTGGGGAGAATGGAAACTAATGGTAGCATTTCTAATTCCCCTGAAAGTCAGCCTTCAGATGCTTCAGATAGTACTAATAAAACTGAGAAAGTAGTCTTTATTAACCATGGTATGTCTCTTCCCAGATTGAGTCCTACCCAAGAAAAAAGAAAGAAAGAAAATTAACTGTTTTTTTTGTTAAAAACCCCTTGTTTTCCTTCCTGTCACAACAATGCGTCTAATGTTTTCTCCAACACTCGTACTCGCTCATTCACAACAAGTCTCTGAGTTGTATTGTGAATGATTTTGGTTGTTGGAAATTGGTGTTGGTAGTGTGTTGCATGATTTCATACATGTTAGAAGCATACTAGATAGGGACTTTCCTCCGACACTTGAAAAAGTCAATTCTCTTGATGAGTCAAACTTCCTTCATTGAATTATTAATACCATAAGTTTCATCCATTGTCTGCTGCTGAAATTTATCTAACACAATTCTAGGTTAATTTTTTAGTTTTATTTCTTGATAGAATCTTATGAAGTATCTTATTCTTTCAATAACATGGATGGTCTTATGATGCAGCTGAGATAGCTTGGCAGGCGAGACGAAGAGAATGGGTTGGTGATCAGTCTCAGAAATCACAAAGAGCGCCAAGGGAACTGATAATGAGGTAAGTGCTTCTATTAAACGTTTTTCCAAACTTTTTACTGTACTGTTATATATAGCTTGCACCAGTTCTTTGGTTACGCCTTATAATTCTCCATAGATTTCTTGTCTTTCCAATAGATCTACGAAAATTGTATATTTAGAGTTTTCCTTAGGGCATTAATAGATCTCAATTACAGATGATCTACCAGGAAACTGAAGGATTCATCAGTATTTGTGTCATTTTTTGTTGAACTCAGAACTTCTACTATTATTTTTTGGTCTGGGGGTATCCTCTCAATAAGAAAAGAACGGCGACTAGATTCCATATTTTAATGTGTCAACATACCATATGAACCAAATGGTTTCTTCTGAAGCCCATATTGTCTTACCCTCTGCCTTTCGGGGATCTTTTCCACAGTTGAATTCTAAATTTGGCATGTGATTTACATCATAGTAGAGTTTGTTGAAATATTTTTTATGTAGAAGGTAATCCTTGAGGAAAAGAAACTGAGAACATGTGGTGAATGATCTTGTTGTGTAGCGTACATATGCTTGTTTAATGGATCTACAACCTCTTTACTTACCTGTTCAGCATGGTAGTATTTTTGTGGATCGTAAAGACGAATATACTCAAGGAATCTTCTTTTTTCATCAGCTGGACCACAACTTATGAGGATCTTCTTTTAACTACTGAACCTTTCCAAGAGCCCATACCTTTAGTTGTAAGTTTCTTTGTTTGCTTTCTTTCTTTCCTACCCTGGGTGATGTTGATATGAAAACCATATTGTTGTTCTGCAGGAAATGGTGGATTTTTTAGTTGATATATGGCTCGAAGAAGGCCTATATGACTAGATGATTGGAGCACAGCAAGTATTTCACCCAGTTTTGTGTGTGGATACTGGTGCTGAAGCGAACCTATTACTGACATTTTAACTCATAATTGCTTAAACCAGAGTGACTGCATTGGAAAATCGATTATATGTAAAGGTCAATTCGTCTTAGCATATTGCTTAAGGATAGCTAAGCATTTGTGTAATGAACTAATTAGATTATCTAGTTTTCCTACGATATTGGGCCATTTAACTTCTTAGTTTTTACTTTTTGACAACGCTTAACATTTTGAGATGATAACCGAAGTGGTTCATGTTTCTTGAGTTGCTGTCAACTTGTCGATCAACTACCGTACTCGCATTTATTTAGATTATAATCCAGAGAATTCTGTATCTTTGAAGATTATATTTCGTGTTAATGTTACCATTAGAAATGTTTAGTGCTTATGCAGACCTGCAGTCATGCCTAATGGCACAGGTAACTGAATCTAGTTTGGGTGTAGAGTTGCTCGCATTTTCAATGTGGTATATTTGAGAGCAAGTCCACCCTTGGCTTAAAAGCATGACGGAGGCCTTAATCCATGTCAAAAGAAGACCCAACAATAATAAAGTAAGATCACCCACAAACTTTTTTTAACTCAGATCTTCACTTGGGTCAAACCTATGACCCAGGTCTCCATTTGTGAAGACCCGGGCTTTCGTTTCCAACTCAGCTCAAAACGCGGGGCCCTGCAGACGTCAGCCACATGCAAGAGAAGCAGACATGAGGAGAAGACGCGCCTCCTGTGTGCGTGAGATGCACGAACAGCGCAGGTGCGACGCATGAGCCCAGCGCGCCGTGTTTTTGTCGTCTTCCGTGGAGACCCAGCCCCACGTGCACGCCACGCGTCAAGCCTAAGGCTGACCTTTTGAATGTTTAAACCCAACGGTCAGTTAATTTGCATTGTTGGTTTACTTCCAAAAAACAAATCAGACGGCCTTGGAAATGTCAATTTTTTTTTAATTAAATTGAATGAAAAATGCTACAAAAATCCCAACGGTAAGCAAGAAAATATTAAAATAAAATTATACAATCCTCTATAAATACATGTCACCTTCCTAGGCAAGGCAACAAGGATATTTAGATTGCGTTTTTTTTTTATGTTATGTTTGTGTTATTTTTAAATAATTGTATTTTGTTTTTTTCTAGGCTTGACCTGTTAATTTAAAAAGGATGTAACACAAAACTACCATTTGAAGATACAAATGATAAAATAATTTTCAAATGTTCCACTTGATAAAAAAAGTCACCATTAAAACATGTTACATGATAAAATGGTCCCTTCATACCATCTTAAATGATAAAAAAAATCTATTTTCACACTTTTTACATGACCATTATACCCTTCTCTCTAATATCACATATTTTTTTATCACAATTTCGTCATCTCTTCTCTCTCTCTCTGTCTCTCTCTCCTGCATCCAGACCAGATCTCTCTTCTCTCTCTGTCTCTCTCTCCTGCATTTATACCAGATCTCTCTCTCTCTCTCTCTCTTGCATCCAGACCAGACGTGAGGCCACTTGCTAGATCGATGCCGTTGTTAGATCGACTCCACCACCTGCTAGATCGATGCCGCTCGCCGCTCGCCACTCGACTTCGCCTGCTAGATCGACTCTGCTCGATCGACTCCGCCGCCTGCTAGATTGACCTCGCCGATCGACTCTGCCGCTCAATCGACGTCGCTGTCTACACCCTTGAAATCATAGAGTTCTGAAGTTAGGTATCAGAGCCCTCAAAAATTGGTTTTAGTGTCCATATCTAATAACGACGAGTTGGTTTGTATTAATCTGTGGAAAGTGGAGTTGTGCTACTTTGATTTTCATAATGTTACATGGTAGTTACATGGGAAGTTACATACATGCTACACTTGTGTAATTATGCATATGTAACTATCTATGTAACTATCAATGTAACTATCCATGGAACTACCTAAAGCCATCTCACCTCGCCTTCATGTACTTGTACGCGAAGTCCATCTCGCTTTGCCTTCATATACTTCTACGCGAAGCCATCTCGCCTCCCCTTCATGTACTTCTACGCGAAGCCATCTCACCTTGCCTTCATGTACTTATACGGAAAGTCTATTTCGCATGCGAATGCATGTAACTATCCATGTAACTATCAATGTAACTACCCGAAGCCATCTAGCCTCGCCTTCATGTACTTGTACGCGAAGTCCATCTCGCCTTGCCTTCATGTACTTCTACGTGAAGCCATCTCGCCTCACCTTCATGTACTTCTACGCGAAGTCCATTTTACATGCGAATGCATGTAACTACAGTATGATAGTTACATGGGTAGTTACATACATGCTACACTTGTGTAACTATGCATATGTAACTATCTATGTGACTATCCATGTAACTACCTGAAGCCATCTCGCCTCACCTTCATGTACTTGTACGCGAAGTCCATCTCGCTTCATCTTCATGTACTTCTACGCGAAGCCATCTCGCCTCCCCTTCATGTACTTCTACGCGAAGCCATCTCGCCTCGCCTTCATGACTTATACACGAAGTCTATTTCGCATGCGAATGCATGTAACTATCCATGTAACTATCAATGTAACTACCCGAAGCCATCTCACCTCGACTTCATGTACTTGTACGCGAAGTCCATCTCGCCTCGCTTTCATGTACTTCTACTCGAAGACATCTCGCCTCACCTTCATGTACTTCTACGCAAAGTCCATTTTGCATGCGAATGCATGTAACTACAGTTTGATAGTTCCATGGGTAGTTACATACATGCTACACTTATGTAACTATGTAACTATCCATGTAATTACCTAAAGTCATCTCGCCTCGCCTTCATGTTTTAAGATTCCACTTCTATGCGAAATCCATTTCTTGACTCCGCCTGCTAGATCAACTCTGTTGCCGGAATCCGTCAATTTCTAGCTGGAAAATCCCAGAACTTCTTCTCTTCGATTCTTCCTCCTCTGAGCTTCTCTTCAAAAACTAAGGTCATAGAGACATTCTCCAGATTGAGGCGAAGCTACCACCACCATTCGTGTCCGCCGTCGTGGCCAGATACGTAAACTCACCGGCAAACCCAGAAAACACTTATCTCCTTCGATTCACTTTCAGCATCGCTCATCCATGAAATCTGATATAACAAAGATGTTGGGGACGGCGAGAGGAAGACGTGAACACCAGCCTTGAGCCGGGAGGTGACCGAACGACGGAGGAGCAATTCGCAACTCCACCCCGCTGCAAAACGTCGACGTCTCGACGAGGTTGGTCTGGACTGTGTATTTTTGGGAGTGAGAGAACGTGTTGATATTTTGGTCAGTGGCATGGTATGTAATTTTTAAAAGTTTTATGGGCAACGGTTTAAAGAATTTAAATGGATGTATTGTTTTATCATAAAGGAACATTTGTTAACATTTTTATCATTTATTACTTCTAAATGTACCATTTTATCATTGGCCCCAATTTAAATCATGAAATAAATATTTTAATTTCAATATGTCATTTTGTTTATTTCATCATAATTTTATTAATATATAAAATCATTATTCACATTCAAAATACCTTATATGAAATTCAATAAACAGTCACTGCCACGTGGTGACCTAGAAACAGAAATCGTGGGTGGAAACTGCAGCCTAAAATTACTGTCACGTGGCGACCTATGTCTCACCCATAACCTAGGCCTTCCCAACGAAAAGGATGGACTTGCTCTGATAGATGAAATATTTCTCAAAGGACGGATCTTGAACTTGAAGTTAGTCAAGTGTTTTTTTTTTGGGTCTGATAGTATTTGAGTTTGGGTTTGGGACATGGATAGCTAGTTACTTTATGTAAATGTTTAAGCTAGTGTAGACATATAAAATTTAACAATAATAATAGTCGTTGAATAATCCAAGCAAATACATGGCTCGTGAGTCAATAAAATTAGAAAGCCATCGGAAATAACACGTGACAACGTGGAAATGATCGGCCGACAACAAAACCTTAAATCCCGATTGAAATCAATTATCAAGTGTCGATTGATGATTAGATATCAATTAAATTAAATTAATCAGACATCCCCAAAAATAATTGGTGATGGTTCGCGAGCGGTCAAGCGAGCTAGAGAGTAGAGTTCGCGAGGCGAACTGGACTCCGCGAGGCGAACAAGACTTCGCGAGGCGAACAAAACCTCGCGAGGCGAACTGGACTTCGCGGTGCGAACGAGACTTTGTCAGGCGAACCGGACTTCGCAAGGCAAAATGACTTCGTGCTTGTACGTAGATTTACATGAAGGCGAGGTGAGATGGCTTCGCGCTTGTAGATTTACATGAAGCGAGGCGAGATGGCTTCGCGGTTGTAGATTTACATGAAGGCGAGGCGAGATGGCTGCGCGCGCGTAGATTTTCATGAAGGCGAGGCGAGATGACTCCGCGCACGTAGATTTACATGAAGGCGAGGCGAGATGGCTCCGCGTGCGTAGATTTACATAAAGACGAGGCGAGATGGCCCCGCTTAGGGAACCTCACGAGGGAGCTAGACGACAGAGTTCGCATGCATGCGGGGATGTACGTCCAAGATAAGTCGTCCACGAAGTGGGACCAGAAATCACCGCTTGCTTGGAAATCAAGGTTCCTCGCGAGATACCTTCCATATCTGCTAGATGGCTCGCCCCTTGCTAAGGATCTTGATCAAAACAGGACATTCAACCCAAAGCGATCTGGGCATATCTAAATCTTAAGATTTGATTGATTTGATTATGTTAAAATCAGCAAGTAAATCAATCAGTCAAGATTCATTGATTCGATTAAGAAAATATTATTGATTCAGAATCTTCATTACTTGCCTTAAGTGGAGGCATGTTAACACTATAAATACCCCCTCTCATATTAAGAGAAGGGGGCAAAAACCAAGGAGCATAAACAAAGCAGCGAACTAGAGAGAGAAAAAAATCCCTCCGCGAGCTCAGAAGTCTCCCCTAAACCCTTGAAGAACTATCAAGCTCCCTAAACAGCCAGTTCTTCATCAAATTCAAATCCAAATCCCAAATACTCGTTACGTGATCAACCCGCGTAACCCTCAAGAATAAGTGCTTGTCACCCTTGAGTTAAACCTATATTCGGAGATAGAATCAGAGGAATTCACAAAGATTGTAACCCGCATTCGGATTGATTAAATTAAATTATTCTTTGTACATGTGTTGTTCTATTATTTGTTGCAGATATTTTCGTGTTTACAAAATCGGCACGCCCAGTTGGACAACTTTGCCTCTCATCTCCTTCTCCGCAAGAAAGCCCAAATCCGTTTGAAGTAATGGCCTCCAAAAGCACCCAAGCCATCTCGACGACAAAGTCTAAACCAACGACCGCGAGGTCAAACAGCGAGCCCTCTGGTCATGTTACCCGTAGCATGGCGAGGAATTAACCCACAACATTTATGGCTTTGCCTTCCAAGCTTCGCAAACCAGTCATCACCTTGGCGAATCTCGCGGGCAAGCGTGCCTCGCGAAGTGAAGAGAAGGAAACTCCAAACAAATCAAGGGAGCGATCATTCTCACCTGCCACGGATGATGAATCAAGCACAGCTTCATACAATGGAAGTCCAAATAATGATGAAGACCACACGTATGGCATGCCAGCAGATCATTCATCACAACCTATCCCCATGCAAGTCATAGTGACAGGCGCGTCCACCATTGAAGAGCAAATAGTCAATCTGATGGGAGCGGTTGAGAAGCTCACCAAAACGGTGGAAGAAAAAGACCTGCAAATTACCGATCTTCATAGCAGGCTTGAAAGTCAAGATGAAGAAAAGAAGCACAAAGTAGGCGAGAGCTCCAAGAACGATGACAAAGACTATGATGGCTCGCTAGGATCAATGTCCTTTCAACAATTGCAAGACATCATCACCAACTCCATCAGAGCTCAATATGGAGGTCCTTCTCGTGATTCTCTCACCTACTCCAAGCCCTATACCAAAAAAATCAACAGTCTAAGGATGCCAATGGAATACCAGCCGCCCAAGTTCCAGCAATTCAAATGGAAGGGCAATCCAAAGCAACATGTTGCTCACTTCATTGAAACCTGCAATAACGTCGGGACGAAGGGTGACCACCTTGTCAAGCAATTTGTTCGCTCATTGAAAGACAATTCTTTTGAGTGGTACATAGATTTAGAGCCCGAGTCCATTGACATTTGGGACCAAATGGAACGTGAATTCTTAAATCGCTTCTACAGTACAAGGAATACCGTGGGAATGATGGAACTCACCAACACAAAACAATGGAGAGACGAACCAGCGATTGACTTCATCAACAAGTGGCGCTCGCTCAGCCTCAATTGTAAAGACCGCTTGTCGGTGACGTTTACAGTAGAAATGTGTATCCAAGGCATGCATTTCGATTTGTTATACATTCTCCAAGGTATCAAGCCTCGAACCTTTGAAGAACTGGCTATGCGAGCGCATGATATGGAGTTGAGCATAGCTAGCCACAAGGGTAAGAAGGAGTTTGTCAATGATTAACGAAAAGATAAAGCTTTCAGCAGCAAAGTTAACAAGGTCGTGAAAAGATCTACAAAGGAGTCGATGACTGTAAGTGTTGCTCCAATCAAAATCTCCACACGAGACAAGAAGGAGGTTAAGAGAGTAGAACCGACTCAAGCCTACGGGAGGAAGAAGCATTCATTGACTGAGTGGGAGCAAAAGACTTATCCATTCCCAGATTACGACGTGGCAGGCATGTTAGAGGATTTGCTTGAGAACAAGGTGATAGAACTTCCAGAGTGCAAACGTCCAGAAGAAATGCATCGGGTCAATGATCCAAAGTATTGCAAGTTTCATCGCCTCGTCAGCCACCCAGTTGAGAAGTGCTTTGTTTTGAAGGATTTGATCATGAAGCTTGCCAAATAAGGAAGAATCGAGTTAGATGTCGATGAGGTTGTTGCGGTCAATTGCACTACCATTTCATTTGGGTCTTTTGAGCCCGTTCAAGTACCTTCCATGCCAATGAAGGCGCCATGCCATTTCTCAAAAGAGACGGGCAATGATAAAAAGTTAGAAGGAGTGAAGCCAATCTGGCAAATAAACCTCGCTCCTAAAGTTGCCTCATGCGATGATGGCAAGGGATGGATACTTGTCACTCGACGAAAAGCGCACAAAGGTGTGTTGTCAAGTCCACCACTCTCGCAGCCAGATCATAAAAACCACATGGGAGTCGTCAATGCCTCGCGAAGAATGAGACAAGGTGTATAAATGAGAAATTCTCTCCTTGTGTACAAAAATCCCTCAATCAAAATCTGCCAGCAAGGTGCATGCCTAAGATGCGAATGAGTTTGAGAGCTAATTCAATGACAACCAATTTTGAAGGTGATTCTAAAGATGCTGAAAAGGTTGAAGAAACTAAAGTGCTGAGACAATTGGAAGACTTGTCCCTAAAATTTAGCCTCTCTAACCTGTCGCAACTTTCCAAACGGCGAGACGTGCGTTAGTCCAGTTGTTGCTTGATAAGGGCCAACATTCTTCGAACATCAATGAGTGTGCGGCATGCGTAGCATGTTGTGACGCCATTCACTTCATGGATGAAGATTTAAAATTGGGTTCAAAGCCACACAATCGACCTCTTTTTGTGACAGGTTACATGCGAGAGCAAAAATTAAACCGCATGCTTGTAGATGGAGGGTCTGCTGTGAACATTATGCCAAAATCGACAATGTCTTGACTCAGCATCAATATTGACGAGTTATCTAAAAGTCGTCTCATGATCCAGGGTTTTAACCAATGAGAGCAAAGAGTGATAGGCATGATTCGGCTAGACATGGTTATTGGCGAATTAGAGTCACACGGTTTGTTCCACGTGATCGATGCAAAGACTTCATACAACATATTGTTGGGGCGACCATGGATTCATGAAAATGATGTCGTACCTTCAACTCTGCATCAATGCTTCAAGTTCTACCGCGGAGGCGTGAAAACAGTGATAGGTGATACCAAACCATTCACCGAAGCTGAGTCTTACTTCACAGATTCCAAGTTCTATTCAGATGAGGAATTAGTAATAGAAGTTCTTCCGGTCAAAGTACCCTCAACAGGGAAGGCTACAATGGTGACAAAGAAAGAAGTTGAAGCAAAGAGCAAGGGAAATGAAGAGTCACATAAGTCTCCATCCAAAACTGAGACATCAGACAAGTCCAGTCCAATTGTCCCAATTCTTCGATATGTGCCAAATTTCAAGCGCAAGGAAGGAGAGTCTCCGTTTGTGGGAACAAAGCGGCAAGTGAGTCCTCGGAAGTTGAGTGAAGAGGACATACAATTATTGAAGGAAGCATCAATATTTCCATTGACAAATTTAAACAACCAAACTCCTACCAAGCAACCATTGAAAGGATTTGTCAAACCAATCCAAGAAAGGGTAGAGCACGAGCCTTTACCCGAGAAAAGAACAAATGAAGGGTTTGACCCCAATGCTTATAAATTGTTGGCAAAGGCTGGATTCAACTTTGGTTCGTCGAGTAAAGACGATGATCAAGCCGTCAGTAAGAAGACACATGAGCTCAATGAGTTTCAAAAGAAGCTAAGGAAACAGGGAAAAACAAGTGATTCGTTTAAGACGGGTCTTGGTTTTACCCCAAGCAAGCCGATCAAAATCTCAGGCAGAAGGAAAGCGGAAAAGGCAAGCATGCAGTACATAAGCGTCGAAGAAGTAGAAGATGATATTCAACAAATCCAATCTGTTTCTCGCACTTAAGTGTTCGATCGCATCTGCCCAAGTACTCGAAGTACTACTACTAAATCAATAGCCAGAGTTTCGATGTTTGAACGTGTTGATAAGTCAACAAGTCGAAGCTCCATCTTCAATCTTCTTGACATCGCAGCTACGTCTGTGTTCAAAAGGTTGTCATCGTCAAATGAAGAAAATAAACAGTTAAAGCCAACTCCTCGAAAGTCGGCACTTGAAAGGATCCAAGCTCCTAAAGGTCAACAAGATAGAAAAAGAAAAGAAGAAGTTGGCCAATAGGAAAATAAAGAAATCTAAAATCTCATCCCATCACGCATGAAAAGACGTTGTGTGCTAGAGGTGAATTCGACTGACCAACTTAGAGGCAACATACCTTCATACTCACTGGTCAAGATAAAGAAGACGATGATGCTAGCGGCGATGAGAATGATGTTATTCAATGTGTTTATCACATCACAGTAGCAGATGCGGAAGCTTACGAAGAGGATGACCATGAAGGCTTCGAATATGAAGTAGAGGCAGCTCCTCCAAAGCTTGAAGATGGGGTGAAATCTACGGTCGATGAACTTAAGAAAATCAATCTGGGGACGGAGGAAGACCCAAGACCGATATTTGTAAGCACGTCACTAAACTCCCAAGAGGAGAAGAAGTACTATGACTTGTTGCTTGAATACAAGGATGTCTTCGCTTGGACTTACACAGAAATGCCCGGTCTTGACCCTAAAGTAGCAGTTCATCGATTAGCTGTTTAACCGGAGGCTCGACCCATCAAACAGTTGACACGACGTTTTCGAACATAGGTACAAACTCAAATTGAAGAAGAGGTTGACAAGTTGATCGCTGCAGGCTTCATCAGAGAGGTCCAATATCCCAAGTGGATCGCAAACATTGTCTCGGTTGAAAAGAAGAATGGACAAATGCGTGTGTGTGTAGACTTTCGCAACTTGAATGATGCATGTCCGAAAGATGACTTCCCTTTGCCTATCATCGAACTCATGGTGGATGCAACCACAAGTCATGAAGCTTTGTCTTTCATGGATGGATCGTCTGGCTACAACCAAATAAAGATGGCTCTAGAAGATGAGGAGTTAACTGCATTTCGCACTCCCAAAGGCATTTACTATTACAAAGTCATGTCATTTGGATTAAAGAATGCTGGTGCAACATACCAACGTGCCATACAGAAAATCTTTGGAGACATGCTTCACAAGTACGTTGAATGCTATGTTGATGATTTGGTTGTCAAGTCAAGAAAAAGGAGCGATCACTTGCAAAACTTATGAAAGGTGTTCGATAGGTTACATGAGTACCAACTCAAAATGAACCCATTGAAGTGCGCTTTTGGTGTGAGTTCAAGAAAGTTCCTTGGATTCATCGTGAAGCATCGGGGCATTGAAGTAGATCAATCGAAGGTTAAGGCCATTCAAGAAATGCCAGAGCCAACGAATTTAAAAGAATTGAGAAGCCTCCAAGGAAAACTCTCGTTTATCAGGCGGTTCATCTCAAACCTCGCAGGTCGATGTCAACCTTTTAGTCGACTCATGAAGAAGAATGTGCCTTTCGTGTGAGATGAAGCATGTCACAATGGTTTCGAAAGCATTAAAAAGTACTTGGCTAATGCTCCGGTGTTGGGTGCACCCACTCCTGGGAAACCTCTTACCCTTTACATCGCAGCTCAAGAAAGATCACTTGGAGCACTTCTAGCCCAAGAAAAAGAGGAAAGAAGGGAGATGGCCTTGTACTATTTAAGTCGAACTCTCACAGGAGCTATTAAATTATTCTCCAATAGAGAAGACATGTCTCGCTCTCATCTTTTCCATCCAAAAGTTGAGGCATTATATGCAAGCTTACACGGTGCATTTAGTAGCCCGAGCTAACCCAGTCAAGTTTGTCATGTCTAAACCAGTCTTATCAGGATGAATGGCGAAATGGGCTCTGCTCCTCAATCAACACGACATCGTTTATGTACCTGCCAAGGCGGTCAAAGGCCAAGCTATGGCTGACTTTCTAGCGGATCACCCAATCTCTGCAGATTGGGAAATTTTACATGACTTGCCGGATGAAGAAGTCTTTTTTACAGAAATTCTCCCCACTTGGAAGATGTTCTTTGATGGATCATCAAGAGTAGATGGAGTAAGGGCCGACGTTGTCTTCGTCACCCCACAAAAACAAATATTGCCATATGTCTTCACTCTCGGTGAATTGTGTTCCAACAATGTTGCGGAATACCAAGCTCTCATCATGGGGTTGCAAACGGCCTTAGAAATGCAAATTACAAATCTAGAAGTGTACGGGGATTCGAAGTTAGTAATTGATCAACTACTAACTAATTAAGAAGTCAGGAAAGAGGATTTGGTTCCTTATTTCCGTCTCGCTACACAACTCTTGACGGGTTTCGATGTAGTTACACTAGAACATGTGCCAAGGAAAGAAAACCAAATGGCAGATGCCTTGGCCAATCTAGCAGCAACTTTGGCATTATCAAATGATGAAATTGTGGACCTTTCAATTTGCCAACGATGGGTTGTCTCAACAGGAATTGTCCCATTGTGCGAAAATTCCAATGTGGTCTCCGTCTATGTTATTGACGTTGAAGATTGGAGGCATCCTTTGATCGACTACATTGAGCACAACAAGCTACCTGATGATCTAAAACAGTGGACGGATATCAAATGAAGAGCCCTAGGTTTTTTTTACTACAAGGAGACTCTTTATAGACGATTATTTGACGGGTTACTCCTTAGATGTTTGGGAAAAGAAGAGGCGTCCAAAGCCATGGAAGAGGTTCATTCTGGAATATGTGGAGCTTATCAATCAGGCCCTAAGTTGCATTTTCAAGTGAGGCTAATGAGTTATTACTGGCCCACGATGGTCAAAGATTGCATGGAGTATGCATAGAAATGTCAATCTTGTCAATTCCACGCAAACTTCATCCATCAACCGCCTGAGCTATTGCATCTTACGATCGCTTCTCACCCATTTGATGTATGAGGGATATACGTTGTGGGACCCATAAATCTGAAATCTTCTGGAGGCCACATGTACATTTTGGCAGGCATGGATTCCTTCTCAAAATGATCATAGGCGGTACCGCTTAAACATTTAAAGAAAGAAATCGTTGTGGACTTTATCAAGACATGCATCATCCAACGATATGGTGTGCCGCATTGCATCATCACGAATAACACCAAGTACTTCTCAAATAGTGCTATGCAAAAACTTAGCGAGAAGTATCACTTCAAGCTACACTTTTCGTCAATGTACAACGCATCAGGTAATGGTTTGGCGGAGGCATTTAACAAGACGCTCTGCAATATCTTGAAAAGACCGTCAGCAAGTCACAAAGAGTGGCATGAGAAGATGGGCGAAGCATTATGGGCATATAGAACGACATATCGAACTGCCACAAATGCCACACCTTATTCTCTGGTGTATGGTGTTGAAGCTGTCTTGCCATTAAAGAAGCAAATTCCTTCATTAAGGATTGCTTTGTAAGAAGGCCTCACAAATGAAGAAAATATCAAACTACGACTTCAAGAGTTGGAAGCCCTAGACGAGAAAAGGCTCGATGCACAACAACATTTAGAATGCTACCAAGCCTGGATGTCGCATGCATTCAACAAAGGAGTTCAGCCTCGCTCCTTTCAAATTGGCGACTTGGTCCTTGCTATACGCAGACTCATCATCAAGACACACAAGACCGGTCCCAAGTTCAAATCAAAGTGGGATGGTTCTTATGTTATCAGCGAAGTCTACACCAACGGAGCCTACAAAATTGTGGCTGAAGACGGCTTGAGAATTGGCCCAATCAACGGCAAGTTCTTGAAGAAATACTATGCTTAAAACAAGTGAAAACGCTCCTTGTCCGCACGAGCATAAACTGCGAATGACAAAAAAAACTCCTAGCCTGCACGAGCCTAAACTGCGCAAGGCACTAAAAAAAAAAGCTCCTAGCCTGCATGAGCCTAAACTGCACAAGGCACTTAAACAAAAAAAAATTAAAAAAAGTGTTAAACCCTCATCCTTGAACTACGTGATGACTTGATTCTTTCTTTGGAAGGATACGTAGGCAGCTTGAGAATTATATTCTTGAGTTCAGTCATATCAAAAAAAAATCTCTTTTTTATTTCATAATGAGTTCTATTGTCAAAATGAATTATTACATGCGAAAAAAAAAATCATAAGTTACTGAACAATGATGGACCCTTCACGTCCAAGATAGACCTTTGAAGCTGTTACGTTGCTTTTCAAAATCATCTCGGAACCTCTTTGCTTCCTCAAGTTCTTCAGCAGTCAACTCTAGAGTCTCCTTGATTTGAATTTTCTACTTCTCTAAATCGGCAAGCCTTTTGTCGTGAAGTAGAAGGCTCGCATCTAGGGAGGTTATTTCCTGCTCCAACCTCCGCTGCTTCTCCTTCAAGTTCTCCAAGGACTCAATCACAACTTGACGTTGACCAAGATCAGTTTGACGAAGTTCAATTGACTTTGCAATTTCAGCCTCCATATGAGGCGAACGTTGATCACATATGCCTGTAGTAGCTTTATGCGTGCATACAAGCCTTGTCGCGTTGTATCGAGTAGCACAAGTCATCAAGTTTTCCACCTTGTCTTTTACTGGCAAAGGATCAAACCCATAACATTGAAGTTCGGCCATCATCTCGTCAAGGTCTTTATTTCTAGAAAGAATGGTTCTTGACGAGTGCTTCGTAATGACGTCTTCAATTTGTTCACAAATTAGAGTGGCGGCCTGCATACGAATCTTTCGGAGCCCCTGGTTGGTGTCCATAACATCAACTTCACCGCGGGTGACTTCAGAGAATGCCATATTGTTTAAAAGCCTCGGAGGATTCACTGAAATGTCTTCACAATTAACTTGTTGCGATACATTTTGTTTGATAATGCATGCATCGTCTTCGTGGAGGGAATCGGTCTTCATTGGTTCTGTTGAAAGAGCACGAACCTCTTTCGAGCAAGCTTCGTCTTCAAAAAGTGGGAGTCCTTCTAGATGAAAACAAGAAGGCAAAGAAAATGAGTTCAGATCATGCATGTAATGTCAAAAAAATGCATGGTGATGGTGGCAAACATACCTCGACATGATTTGGAGTTTGTTGCGAGGGACCAGGAACTTCGCCAAGAAAATTGCTATTAAGGAGAAACTCATCGTCAGGATTGAAATAAATGGAGCCAAGGTCGGGTTCAATCCTTCGACGCTTGAAGTTCACGTCCCTAGAACTGTTACTACTCCTACTAAGTCTTTTTGCTTGAGTGTTGGTCCCCTTCAACTTAAAGTGACTCCGGGCGAGATGATGATCAGATGAGTCCCCAAGACCTTCTAAAGTTTGGTGCGGATCATTCGGAGAGTTGCTATTTGGGTGCAACGCCTTGATAGAAGATGCGTGAGGGTTATTGTCAGGTTCAATCTCGTGGGAAACCACTCTCTGGCGAGACGACATCTCACGAGGAACCACTCTCTGGCGAGACGGCATCTCGCGAGGAACCACTCTCTGGCGATACGGCATCTTGCGGGGAATCACTTCCTGTTGAAATGGTATCTCGCTAGTAACCACTTCCTAGCGGGGCAGTACCACGCGAGCAGCGATCTTGTCTTTTTTCGATTTTAGAGGCTTGTGCTGCAACCCAACAATAGACATTGTTGCTGAAGTCATCTTGGGCATGGAGCGATATACTTTGGACCACCATTCAACATAATAACGAGTCACCATGTACTCTGTTAGAGCGCTCTCAGGCGGCAACGTCACTGTGCTCCCTGTCTCATGTTTAGTAAAGCTTTCTCAATGCTAGTACGTCAAGGATAATGCGCCCGTCCAAATGTCCTTTTGAAGGCTTCCTGGCACATCTTGAACATAGCCGAACTGACGGCTGAAACGGTAAGGACTATAGGGTTGAACGACTCTCTGGTTGTCTTGCCTAAGAGTAAGAAATCCAGATCGAAGGCAGGTGAGGTAGACAATGTCTGAATGGTTAACATTCTCATGATCAACGATCACTTTGCGCTCTTTAGGGACTATGGCTAAGATGTCCATCCCCACATTGCCACATACGTTGAATAGAGAATGAGCTTGTGCATCTCCAAAGTGCTTAGCTGAAAATGCCCCTGAAAAGTGAACCATGTACGGTTTAAAGCTGTCAGGAAGAGGAGAATAAAAATGGGTGCCGAAGTACTCTGCCAACCACGTATACACATAGTGAAAGGGTAATATGGCCGAACAGTTCCCTGGGTCTTTGGAAGCAGAAATCTCGTTCAAGCCTTGATAAATGTTGGCCAACACAGGTTTAGCTAGACAAAATTGATAGCCTTGGGACATTTTACTGGCGACTTTAAACATGCTAGGTCAGATCAAGCCTGTGTCGTCCTTAGGGAAGACGAACAAACACAACCAGCACGCGTAAAATGCCGCCAAGTGGACTCTAGGTCTTCGTCATCAACGCCCAAGTCATCAAACGGTGTGGAGTCGTCATCAGTCCGAGCTTGAACCTCACGGATTTCACCAGACGGGTTGTACGTGTTCTGAGGTGCATCTTTCTTGTTCCATACACTCTTGGCGGGCGGCCTCTTGTATCTCATAATGCCTTTGAACTAGTACTAGATCCATGACGCGATCTTCATTTTTTGCCCTTTATCGTCTTTGCAAAGCTTGTGGTACGCAAGAAATAAAAACCTGCAACTCTTGAGAATGATTGGCTCACCACCTTTACCCTTGGCTGAAAATTATTTGATAGATGAAACAACTTCGTCGTAGAACCTTCCAGTTATGGGCAAGCCACAAATATATGGCAAGTCCCTCAAAGAAATAGACATCTCGGCACACGATGTGTGAAGAGTATTCGTGCCAGAACACCAAAACTCACAGAAGGCCCACATCACAAGTGCAACACGGTCATATCTAAAGAGCGATACAAACACCGCTAGGTAGAGGCCAGTTTTGTGGATGAGATCTCCGCTTCAGCTTAGGATGTCTTCTAACCACTCCTAGTAACGTTCCGTGTAGGAGAAGGTTCCGTTGGCACGAAACCCTCTCCATTGCACTGAACCATTGCACGTACGATCGCTGAGAAGCACGAACGGTGTTTGAGGAACATTATGGTCATGATAGGCAGACTTCAACATCCATACATTTGCGCTTCGCTTCTCACTGCTGGATTTGGCTGATTGGAAGGTGGCCAGCTAACGTGATTGTTGGAAAGTCCACCGAGGAATATGACCTGAACCATCGTACGAGGGAGACTCAAGGGCGCGCGGCCCGGTCAATGAAGGATAGGTATATAAGGTGGTGTCATCGCTTTGAACGTCGTTAGTGTCTTCAAGGATAGTGATTGTGCCTTTCTTGAAACTCTTGAAAAATGCCATGCGAAGTGGTGTACGTCTACACAAACAATTGATTTGTTTAAAGGACTGCACCTCGCTGCCTTAAACTTCTGCTGCACCTCGCGGCTTTAAGTTTCTGCTTCACCTCGCTGCCTTAAAATTCTGTTGCGCCTCGTTGCCTTAAGATTCTGCTGCGCCTCGCCGAGTAAAGTTTCTGCTGTTACTGAAGATGGAAAACTCAGAAATACCTCGCGACCTACACATACGAGATTAAAAAAAATAAAAATAAAAAGTCAGCGAATTATATAACTCTACACCATAGAAATCAAATCAGAAGGAGTAAAAAAAACAAAAAGAGAAGTGTACTGCTGATCTCGCAGCGAGATGGTTGTAACTTTGTGATGAAGAATGTTAAACTAGAAGCTCTAATTTACAGTGCAGTCGTTCCTCATTGAAACTGGAAAAGTATGGAGAATCAAGCAAATCAAGAAAGAAATACATCAAAGGTTTCCGCCCACTACTTGGAAACTTTACCAAATCAAATTCGTAGGAGTCCTTGCGAATTAAGGAATCCCTACAAAATTTGGATATCCTATAAATTCAAGGAATCTCTACAAGAAAATAGGGAATCCTTACAAAATTAGGAATTCCTATCAATTCGGGAACTCCCACAAAATTAACCCATCAACATAGACTTCAAGTCGCGCCTCTGGCACATGACGACAGCATGGCTACGACGCACCTTGAAGTGGGGGCATTTGTAGACATATAAAATTTAACGATAATAATAGTCGTTGAATAATCCAAGCAAATATATGGCTCGTGAGTCAACAAAATTGGAAAGCCCTCGGAAATAACACATGGCAACGTGGAAATGGTCGGCCGACAACAAAACCTTAAATCCCGATTGAAATAAATTATCAAGTGTCGATTGATAATTAGATATCAATTAAATTAAATTAATCAGACATCCCCACAAATAATTGGTGATGGTTCGCGAGTGATCAAGCGAGATAGAGAGTAGAGTTCGCGAGGCGAACTGTACTTCGCAAGGCGAACTGTACTCCGCGAGGCAAATTGGACTCCACGAGGCGAACAAGACTTCGCAAGGCGAACCGGACTTCGCCAGGCGAACCGGACTTCGCCAGGCGAACCGGACTTTGCAGGGCAAAATGACTTCGCGCTTGTAGATTTACATGAAGGCGAGACGAGATGGCTTCGCGCTTGTAGATTTACATGAAGGCGAGACGAGATGGCTTCGTGCTTGTAGATTTACATGAAGCAAGGCAAGATGGCTTCGCGCTTGTAGATTTACATGAAGGTGAGGCGAGATGGCTCCGCGCGCATAGATTTACATGAAGGCGAGGCGAGATGGCTCCGCGCGCGTAGATTTACATGAAGGCGAGGCGAGATGGCTCCGCGCGCGTAGATTTTCATGAAGGTGAGGCGAGATGGCTCCGCGCACGTAGATTTTCATGAAGGCGAGGCGAGATGACTCCGTGAGCGTAGATTTACATGAACGCGAGGCGAGATGGCTCCGCGCGCGTAGATTTACATAAAGACGAGGTGAGATGGCCCTGCGTAGGGAACCTTGCGAGGGAGTTAGACGACAGAGTTCTCATGCATGCGGGGATGTACGTCCAAGATAAGTCGTCCGCGAAGTGGAACCAGAAATCACCCCTTGCTTAGAAATCAAGGTTCCTCGCGAGATACCTTTCATATCCGCGAGATGGCTCGCCCCTTGCTAAGGATCTTGATCAAAACAGGACATTCAACCCAAAGCGATCTGGGCATATCTAAATCTTAAGATTTGATTAATTTTATTATGTTAAAATCAGCAATGAAATCAATCAGTCAAGATTCATTGATTCGATTAAGGAAATATTATTGATTCAGAATCTCCATTACTTGCCTTAAGTGGAGGCATGTTAACACTATAAATACCCCCTCTCATATCAAGAGAAGGGGGCAAAAACCAAGGAGCATAAACAAAGCAGCGAACTAGAGAGAGAGAAAAAAAATCCCTCCGCGAGCTCAGAAGTCTCCCCTAAACCCTTGAAGAACTATCAAGGTCCCTAAACAGCCAGTTCTTCATCAAATTCAAATCCAAATCCCAAATACTCGTTACGTGATCAACCTGTGTAACCCTCAAAAACAAGTGCTTGTCACCCTTGAGTTAAACCTATATTTAGAGATAGAATCAGAGAAATCCACAAAGATTGTAACTCGCATTCGCATTGATTAAATTAAATTATTCTTTGTACACGTGTTATTCTGTTATTTGTTGCAGATATTTTCGTGTTTACAGTTAGTTCAAACGTGGTTGATACATTTGAGCGTTATGTAAATGTACAATTTGGTATAATCCGGTCTACTCCACAGTGTGCAAATATAATCCGGAGTATAAGTGTGGAGCTATTGTACTTCCGGTTGAAATGACCTGAATCAGCCAGCCATCGTCCGGAGATTTTTCTGCTTGTGGTTGAAACACATCAAGCTTATGGGGAGACCGGAGACCTTTGGCTATTGCGTTTTGCCGGCTCTGAACCTCTCAACTATCTGGAAGAAGAATATGTAGTGATTGCAACTCCGGAGTTACAAGGGGGTTGTGACTGTATGTTATGCTTCTCTTTGGTGCTCCACCAAGGCAACTTTGGTTTTCAACGTTGAAGTCAGGAGATAATCAAGTTTCCACCTTCTTGTTAACACCAATGTACCACTGTCATTGTGGAGCTGATTGTGAGAGACCTATCTAGACAAGTGTCCAGATATTCATATAATCGATTCTTGCCAAGTTGCTCATGGATTGATGAAACCCTATTACAGAATGAAAGAGAGATATCAAACTATCTCTCTCGCACTTGAACAAGAAATTATCACTTTCCACTTTTTTTTTAGAGTAGATTATCACTTTTCACTTAATATGAAATTATTATGAATCTAACCCTTATTTTTGGCAAAGACTAAAACGAAACTGAAATCCATATTGAATATTGCCGCCGATGAAAGAGAAAAATAATGTTTTCTTTACTGGGTTGAAGTAGCATGTGTACGTGATCAATCAACATAACATTAAAACGAGTTTCTAATAAAATCTAATCCACATAGATGTCACTTTAATCAAAAAAAAAAAAAAAGATGTCACTTTAAACACGTCATTTCAGATAGTATTCTGTCACTTAATTCCCGATAATGTATTTTCCATTACTAAGGAATTCCTTCCTTTCATGCAAAATTTCAATGCCTCCATTTCAAGTCACTCCATCCAAATGCATAGTTAGACTTTCCAAATTTACATTTTCACAATTTCACCATTTTCAGAATGCTAGTGTAAAATCCAAGAGAGGGAATAATGTAAAGAATAAGACTGTATTTATTACAGAAGCGTCCCGATCCGGTTCACCAATTTGGGTTTTGCAACTTTTCAACAGCACTCCTTTGGCTTTGCGCGTGGAGTCTTTATATTATAAATTTCCAAATTTATTTCTGTGAATTTCTGAGATAAACAATCTGTGGCATCCATCACACACGTAATACTCCCAAAACCCAAACCTTGTTTGGATTCAATAATCAATTCGATAGTGCTCTCTTTGTATGTCATGGAGTTTAAGCGTTATAACTAGCTCAAGTGCTCACCCTCACCCTCCCAAGATTTCCCATTTCTCTCTTCTCAGGTATTGCTAAGCTAACAAAGGTCCTAAATTTGCTGGATTTCCATAAACCCTTTTGCTAAATTTACCTCAAGATGCTGTCTTTCTGTTATTTCTGGATACCCATTTGCTTGTTTTGCTGAATCTGTGAGACCCCATTTGTTTTTTGTTTTTTGTTATTGAATTGTGAAGTGGAATTTGATAGGTTTTTTGGGTTTCAGATGGAGATTGACAAAGCAATCAAGGAGTGTGATGATCGGAGGCTTAAGACCAAGTACAACAACGCTATCTATGTTATTCAGAGAGCTCTTGCCCTCTACTCGTAAGTGCTTCTTGTGTTTTGTTGTCAACTGGGAACTGTTTTTACTTTAATTCTTGTTTTGGTTTGTATGGTATTGTGGGGATTAGAGAAAGGGTCTATGGAATTTGGAAAATTGTAACCAGTTGAATTTGTTTACTCAAGTTTTGTTTAGACTGCATTTGCTCAGAAGTCAAATAGATTTGGGATATAACCGCTGTTGAAAATCCTATGTGACAAATTATATCTGTTCCATATTGTGAGTTGTGATAGCCGTAATCAGTTTAATTTTTCCTGTATAGCTTAGATCAGCAGTTTCTGTAGAGTTGTGTTTTGGACATGTTTAGTCTTGTATCATGTAGTGTTCTTGCTGTGAAATGCTTTACACCGTTTAGATATGAGTTTGGAATTATCTTGTTGAATACTAATGAGAATCTAAGTAACAGATTTGAATATTAGGGAAAGGTGCTTTGCTTTTACTTGTCAGTGCTTGTTTAGATTGTCGGTATCCCTTAAAGATTCTTTAGATTTATACACCATGTGTTACTGGCGATTTGGCCAATGCCAATCAGAGTAAACTACAAAACTTGTGTGGATTTTGAAAATATGACAACTTTTTTGGGAATAAAGTAAATGAGGGCGTTATGAGGAGGTTAATGGGGTGGTTAAATCAAGTCACCAATAACGTACCAAGCTTTTAAACTCTTTTATCGCCCTAATCTCGAACATTTAGTGTTGCGATTACCACTTCAATATGTTCAGGGAGAATACAGAAATGAGTTAGTATTGATATCAGGTATCCCTATCATCATGCATGCATTTTGTATATAGTGGTGATATCAAACTTGTAGGCATGCATTTTGTATACTCTGGAGATAAGCATTGGAGCTAAGTTCCTAAGAAGTATGATGAGGGCACTTGATACACTAGTTGAGGACTTGTTAGCATCTTTAGTAATAATCTTATCAAGTGAGATATGATAATCCGAGTTCACTCTGCTCCAGCATATATGCCTCTTTCCTTAGTTGTGACTGCAAAAGAGCTTTTGATTCTTCGAGTGCAAGAACAATTTAGATATTTGGAGATGCATCGGTTTAGTCATTAATGGCACTGTGAGGGAGACTAAACTAAAATGTCTGATCTTACACTTGACAATGTTTGTGCCAAAAACTGTCAGTGCAAAATGGCAATCATTCGAGTAAAGCTCATAGAATATTTGCTAATGCATTGTAACCAGTATTGGAAAATAATAATGGCTTGAACAAGAATAACTAAAGGCTCTTGAGGCGCTCCTGATACCGTTAGGTTTAGATTTGCTCTTGATGAAAATCCATGCAAAATTACTAAATGTTTTTCTCAACAGAATTGAAGAGGTCGCCTTCAGCTTCAATGGGGGAAAGGATTCAACTGTAAGTTTTCAAGGGATTTTCTTGTTTGATCTATACATGTTTTTATGTCTCATTGAGAGCAGTACTGAATTGTTTCTGTAGGTTTTGCTGCACCTACTGAGGGCTGGCTACTTTTTGCATAAAGGGGAACAAAGCTGTACAAATGTGGGTGTAAAAGATTTTCCAATACGAACAATATATTTTGACTGTCCGTCTGCTTTCCCTGAAATCAACTCGTTTACTTATGATGCAGCCAATGCGTGAGAGATCTTCCTTTTTTCTCAATTCTTTTATTCCTTTCTTTTTTTCTTGTCTGAATTTTTAGAAAGATTACAAAATTACATTCACTTACATTTATATGTTAATTCTATAAACAAGTGAAGAATCACCCTCAATTGATATAATCTTTATTATGCAGATATGGTTTGCAACTGGATATCATTCGCTCAGATTTCAAGTCTGGTTTGGAGGCTTTACTAAAGTCCAAACCAATCAGAGCAATTTTCCTTGGTGTCCGAATGGGTGATCCTACTGCGGTACTTTGATTTCCTATATTGGCAAAGGCACAAACATATTGTAGACATGTCTCTGATGTCAGATTATGTTCCAAAGTTTTCTGAGACCGATGCCTAAACTTCTGTCACCTTTTAATGTTGCAGGTAGGGCAAGAGCAGTTCTCTCCTAGTTCAATTGGATGGCCACCTTTCATGAGGGTGAATCCTATCTTGGATTGGTCATACAGGTGTGTTGACATTATTAATATTTTTTTGGCAATTGGAAATAGTTGTGTTTTTTTTTTCTCAAAATCAGAAGGAGTTGTTACAGAGAAAAGTTGTCTTTACTTCTCGGGGGAAAGAAAATTAGTTTTTATAAAACTTTCTATAAATATATTTTCTCTTATTATGTAACAATAAGCCCTGGATAAGCCATCGGAAAATTTGTTTTGGACTTGGTGTTGGACTACTGATTTGATTGTATGGGAGGGTTTTAAACTGATATGGAAGGTTAAGGCAAAAGGAAAGGCCTCTGCCACATTGTGACACTAGTAGTTGTTGCATAAAAGTTCTAGGGAGATCTTTCCTCTGTTTATTGTTTAGGAGGACATAGAAGTTCTTATTCTGCTACCTCTTTTTCTTTTTTTCTTTTTTTAAGATTATAGGTTGATGAAAGAATCTTTAACTGTGTTTCCCTTTAATCCGGTTTTATTAAGATTTGTTAAATGGTTGAAATCATGGAATCCAGGAATGGTGAAACCTGTCTTAAGGCCGACTCTTTTTTCTTCTCTAAATGGCATTTAATTTTCAACTTGGCTAGAGGTCATCATTTTTTTGATTTTTGTGGCAATCAGTGTGGTTTCGCAAAAAGTTTCTAGCTTTCCATCTTTTTAGTTCATAACAATAAGCTTCTAGTCTCATCTAGGGCTTAACCTATTCTGAACTATAAAGCTTGTGCCCTTAAGGCCTTGATGCGTGCTAAGATTGATGCTCAAGTTATGCTTTTGACCGATGTGCTCATTATGTGCATATCTGTGAATAGTAATGTTGATGCTAACAAATAGGAAACATTTGTTTATATTTTATGGTATTGATTTCATTTGTTTCATCGCAGAGATGTGTGGGCTTTTCTCTTAACTTGCAAGGTTCATTACTGCAGTCTTTATGATCAAGGGTAATACTTTCTCTATGTTGCTTGAAATGTTGGTTTTTGATGCTTTGCTTTTCTCAATGCGGAGCATACTTTTGAGTTTTATAAGTTTGTTCTTCATGCAGATATTATAACATGTCATTTGGTTCAGTTCTACTATCACACTCATTTTTTAAGATTTGGCTAATTGGTTATACTTTTGGTATTATCTTCATTTTACAGTTATACTTCAATTGGGAGCATATACGACACAGTTCCGAATTCATTGTTGAGCATTAACAATTCCTCCAGCAGCAAAGAAGCATTTAGACCTGCGTATTTGCTTTCTGATGGAAGGTTAGAGAGAGCGGGGAGAGTTAAAAAACTTCCTCATTCAGTTGGTGGGAAAAAGCCTGTTGTTGCCAATGGCCTTACCAGTATGGATTTACCCAAGAGTAGCTTACTCATGGCATCAGCCATAGCTGTAGGGGATGAGATTCTGTAAGTCATTTGTTGGTAATATGATCAATTCTTCTTTTCTTTAGTCAAAACCACACACACAAGCTTCGAATTTGATGCAACTTTATTCTCAGCCCAATTTTTCACTGAAGTTTCTTTTTTTTCTTTTTAACTGTTTGATAGCTCAGGTTTGGCACTGCTGAGGATCAATTAGGGCATTCACTGTGTAAAAAGCTCCATTCCATTGGTTGGTCAGTATCTCAAACTACTGTTGTACGAAATGATGTGAGTTACTAGTCCTGTGCAGTAAATTATTAGTGTGGCCCATTTTTTTTTTTTTTCAGTACCCATCTGCATTTATTCATATTACCTTACATCTTCATCTTCTAATAGTTCTTGATATATATTTTTGTATTGCAGATAGATTCTGTGGCTGAAGAAGTTGAGCGACGACAATCAACTAATGATATGGTAAAGTGTTACAATCTCTTTAGGTTGTTTCTTAATGATGAATAAAATGAGTGATGGTCTTGCCTTTTTGGTTCTGATTCTTCCTACAATGATTAATTTATGTAGGTATTTATCTATGGAGGGGTAGGCCCACTTCATTCAGATGTCACTTTGGCAGGTGTCGCAAAGGCTTTTGGGGTTCGTCTGGTACGTTGTGTGTTTTGAGTGAACTTTCATTCCCTAATATATCATCCTTTGGACAAAACCTCTTAAACCCTGCAAACTTTGTGGACTAGTAAAATGGTATAGCTGGAATAACATTCAGATATGGGAAAATTTTGTAATTGCCAACTATCCATGCTTAGGTTGGTCGGTTTTCATTTATTTAGGCTCCTGATGAAGAATTTGAAGAATATCTGAGGCATCTTATAGGTGATCAGTGTACTGGTGACCGCAATGAGGTACTTTCCTGTCAACAATGCCTTATCTTTGAATTATGCGATTTTCAATAGAATGGTTTCATTGTCTTTACTTGTTTTCTCTCTCTCTCTCTCTCTCTCTCTCTCTCCTAATCTTCTGGTGCTAGTTTCTGTGCGAACTATTTTCCTATCAGGATTTTTTTTTTCCTTGTATGCGGTGGTACAGTCGTCATTGTATGAATTAATCGTATTCTTGTTTTTTTTATCCTTCTCAGATGGCTCTGTTGCCCGAGGGCATAACTGAGTTATTGCATCATGAAAAGTTGATGGTCCCTTTGGTATGTGCTTGGAAAGTCACCTATAATAGTTTTTTTTTTCTTATAGTCTGCTTGAATTTAAGACTTAGTATTGAAGATTCCACTATCAAAAAGATGCCTTCTCTTGACCAATTGGTCTGTGTGTGTATATATATATACATAGTTCCTATCCAGAGCGAAGCTTCGCTCTGAAATTAAAGTGTGAAGTTCTTTATTTGACTCACTTTTTCGTCATATTTTTCATATCTCCATAGTTCAGTTTGTAGAACCTAATGCATAGATCACTTTTGCCAAGTTTCATTGAATTTGATGATTGTTTGAGTTTTCATAATCGTTATTTACAGTTTTACACAAACAGTTCTGAATAGACAGATTTATGGTCCGTTCGTTGATTTGATCTAATTCGGTACCTTACCGATTATCAATTTGGATGAAACTTGGCATGAGTGATCTATGCATTAGGTTCTACAAACGGAACGATAGAGATGTGGAAATATGACGAAAAAGTGAGTCAAATAAGGTACTTCACATTTTAATTTCAAAGCAAAGTGTATATATATATATATATATATATATATATATGAAAATTCATATTTGTGCCGGTGACTTTATAATGGATTCTATAAATTAAGGCTAAAGGTTGGGTTCCTTCAAGAACGTGGTAACCCGAAGTTTTAACATTTAAGGTTAAAAATTTTAGTATATGAGGGTCACTAAGGCTAATGGTGAAATCGGGGAAACAATTGAAATGAACTGGACCATTAAACAAACTTGACTCAATTAATCCAAGGGTACTGTCATTAAAATCAGTAAACCTTGCATCTCTTAAACATAAGAGAATGGAGGCATTAAGAAGATATATATATATATATATATATATATATATATATATATATATACGGAACCGTTCTAAAGAGGACGTCCTCACAGCCCTTAAAGTGCGGATGTCCCTCCTTTCTCCACCGGATGGCTCCGACGACAGCGCGTCTCCACCCTAGCGGACTCCCCGATCACTTTCCCTCCTCGACGAGATCGATTTGAAGGTCTGGGCAACAACCTCCACCCAAAACTTCAAACAAGATCGATCTCACCGGAAAACTGGAATTCGGCGGACTCGCCAGGGAGGGAAAGTGATAGGGGAGTCCGCTCAGGTGGAGGCGCGCCGTCGTCGGCGCCAGACGGTGGAGAACGGAGGGACGTCCTCACTTTAAGGGCCGTGCGGACGTCCGCTCCTGATCGGCCCTATATATATATATAGTTCATTAAGTACTAATCATATTCAATTATCATCTCATTGTCTCCTGTAGATCAAGTGTAAAAATGTAATAATCTTTACGGCAACAAACGTTCTGGAGCTAGATGACGAGTGGAACTGTCTAATTGAATTGATGAGGTCTGGTGGCGAATTAGTAATGGCACAACCATTTGTATCAAAGTGCTTGACAACAAGTCTTGCAGATGTATGTATTTAATCTTCTATGATGTTTCAATAAATTAGCTTCTTCAATTTTGGTGCATGTAGATTTACATAGTTACGTACATTTACATGTATAAAATTGTATGTCTGCTACTTCTACAATATGAGCATATCAACCCTCTTAGGGTGAAGGACTTCTATGTGGGCAAGTTGGGAAATGTCCTCTGTGCCTATACGACATTGTCACACCCGTAAACCGTTCAATTGTAACAAAATGTCTGAATGAAAAATTGTTTCTGAAGTAGAAAATATAGTTAGATGATGTGATTATTATAGAAGGGGACTGGTAGAATGTGTCTTTGTTTTTTGGACTGTCGTATACAACTTACTCTAGGTTATATACGGAAGTCCCGAGTTGAGAATTATAAGAAGCCCACATATTCCTATAAATTCTGGATTTTTTTTGGCTTCCAACATAATAGAAGTATTGGCATGTATGCATAAAAAAAATTGTTACTGTTTGTAATCTTTATTCTTTCTCTTGCTTTTTGTGGCAGTTAGAAGTTGCTCAACCTGTATCAAAACTTTGCCTTAAATTTCCAGACCTCTACATTGGTAAGGGCCTTATAAGAACTGTTGATTTCTATGAGGAGATATATATATATATATATATATATATATATATATATATTGTATCTGATTCTAATTGTGATCTTGCATGTTACACATTAAGGGTGCTATCATATATCAAGACGCGGGCCTCTTAGAATTTACTTCGAGGGCAAGGTACATTTCCCAAGTTTTCTAGCATGCATTTTTCTTTTTTAAAGTTGTTTCAATGATATAACTCTTTCAGAAACTGGTTTGCAGGACCAAGACCGAATTGAATCAGCCAAAGAAGCATTGTGCAAGAAGTTCCAGCCTGGGGCTTTCTCGGAAATCAATTTGAGTTGATGGGGGTGGGGTGGTTCTGCAAGTGTTATGTTGTGAAGCTTCTGACTGCCAGAGTTACTGGCGCTATATGCCGATGATTGACGGCAGAAGAGGAATCCTCTACATGTATTTGGGTAGAAAAGGAGATCATTGCAATTGGAATGGAAGAGAAAGATGAAGAGAGGAACATATACAAGACCTGATAACTGGGCGAAGCCCCTATGTATGGAGTAAAATGTTGACAATCTGCTTATTATGAACAAAAGTAGTCCTTTAGAAATGGGCTTTCTATTAGTCGAAATCTCACAGTTCTCTAAATTTCAATGCTACTAGGTGGTGGATTTTTTCTTCTTCTTGATAATGCCCCCTTTCTTTTTATTCACTATTGTTCAGGAAAACTTTCAATAGATTGAGCTTTGACATGAATCTGAATCTTCTCTTACCTACTATAAAAAATATACTATTATTCTGTAGTCCTTTTGTTTTCTGCATTTTATCATTGACGGTGTGAAACATTTTTTTTATTTTTGATGAGAAAAGGAAGACAGAAGTCTCTATAACACTATACTAAAACGATCAAGGTTAAAGGGTTAAACAGTTAAAGGCATTAAGAGCTGAGAGCGTTGAATATTTTCTCTGGTTGATTTTACTACGGGTCGAATGAAATAAATAAAAATGAACTGATAGAATTATGAGTTTAATCAAAATAATTTAGTGTTGATTTTGGTTGATATGAACGGTTTGCAAGTGTTTCTGAGGGTAAAAAACAAAAAAAACGGTTCGTGAATGTAAAAATCCAATAAATTAGGTAAATGTGGACCTGTTAAAAGATGTCGTTGTAGTATAGTGGTAAGTATTCTCGCCTGTTACCCGGGTGACCCGGGTTCTATCCCCGGCAACGGCGTTATCAAAAAGGAAATGGAGGCCGGAACTGGGTGGACCGGCGACGACGCCAACACCAAGAACGGCTTAAGTTTGCTGGCGAATCGCCATGGGAACCTAAAGACTGCCTCTAGCGATCAAAACCTCAGTGACATTCTTCTTCAAATCAAGTCCTCCAAAACCCCTGTAAGAAACCAAACCCAATCTCACCAAAACCCTCCTCAATTTTCCTTAATTGCATCTAATCCTTCTGGGTTTCTTTCTCTTTTGAATTCCATGCAGGCAGTCATCAATTACGGCGCAACCTGGTAATTCAACAGCTCTGTGCACCCCCAGGTGTTTGATAGTTACTTAATTGCTAGTTGGTTTGTTCTCGTTTTTCAGGTGCGGAGTGTGTAGCCAAATTCTTCCCGCATTCTGCAAGCTGAGTGATAGTTTCCCAAAGCTTTCGTTTGTCTATGCAGATATTGATGAGTGCCCTGAAACTACTCAGCACATTCGGTACACGCCGACCTTCCATTTCTACAGAGATGGTGAGAGGGTTGATGAGATGTTTGGTGCCGGCGAAGAGCGGCTTCATGATCGCTTGTGGTTGCATTCTTGAGGAATGACTGTTTGAAAATGCCAGGTATTGTCCTCTGTATTCGTTATGGCTGTACAATTTGCGGACAAAATTATCATTGGAATTATAAAGTCCATTTCTATTGTTTGTTGAGGCTTCAGTTTGCAACTATGGACTTTGAATGGTTTATAGTTTATTAGGAATTGATATTTGTAATGATCTTTGACAATGAGAAAAATATTGGAATAAATTTCAAAATTGATCAATCAATCACATAACAGAATCCTCAACAATCAAGAAGCCGAAAGAACGCAAATACAAAATTTGACAAAGACAAAAAAAACACCATGAAACTAGTACAGGGTTCCTAGGTTGCTACTACCTCAACTTTGGAGCACACATCTCCTGATTCCAACTCTAACTTCAGCCATGATATGTAGATCAGAAGTATGCTACGAAGCTTCTTTATTCTTCTCTAACAAACTCAATAACTGCCTACGATAAATACCAGCTGCCAAACTAGCTCCCCCTGTTTTCAGCCTTTGGCTTGAGGTGCTTCACTGTTTCCCAAGTGAAATCTGGGTCATCGCGGCCGAAGTGTCCATACGCAGCAGTCTTCGGATACCTGTGATTGCCTCCCCTTTTCATATCAAGGTGGAGTGCAATCATTCCTGGCCTGAAGTCAAAATTCTCCTTAATGAGAGCCAGTATGTCACTGTCTGGGATTTTTCCTGTTTTGTAGGTATCCACAAACACTGATAGAGGATCAGGGACCCCAATTGCATAAGAAACCTGAACAATGCATCGGCAAGCAAGCCCAGATGCCACCACACTCTTTGCTGCCTGCCTTACAATGTATGCACCACTTCGGTCCACCTTGGTAGGATCCTTGCCGGAGAAAGCACCACCACCATGTGCACCCAACCACCATAGGTATCCACCAGTGAGTCCAGCATCTCCATGGGGACCTCCGATGACAAAACGTCCCGAAGGGTTGAGGTGATAAATGGTTTTGTCATCAATATACTGGGCTGGGACAACAGGTTTGATCTGTTCCTTCAAATCAGCAGCAATCTGCTCATTTGTGACACTCTCATCATGTTGAGTTGAGATAAGGATAGTGTGCACCCGAAGAGGGACCATGGCCCCGTTATCATTTCTGTACTCAACAGTCACTTGTGTCTTACCATCAGGCCTCAACCATGGGACGGTTTTGTTCTTCCTGACCTCAGTGAGCTTGGCACCAAGCTTATAGAAAGGACATGAGTTAAAGGCATGAGCTCAGCTGTTTCATCTGTGGCATAACCAAACATGTGGCCTTGGTCACCAGCTCCGATTTCCTCAGGCTTCTTAGTGAAACGGCCGTGAACTCGCGCAATTTCGGTGCTTTGTTCCTCAATGTTGACGAGGACCTTGCAGTTGTCAGCATCAAGACCTACATCAGCCGATACAAACCCAATTCCTCTGCATGTCTCTCGAACAATCTTCTCGTAGTCTACCTTAGCCTTGGTAGTGATTTCACCAAAGACCATAACCATGTTCGTTTTCGTACAGGTCTCGCATGCCACTTTGCTCTCTGGGTCTTGTTCCAAGCAGGCATCGAGAATAGCATCGGAAACTTGATCGCAAAGTTTGTCGGGGTGACCCTCATTGACAGATTCGGATGTAAAGAGGAAGGTCTCCATTTCTAGACCGGGAAAAACAAAATACGCATCAAATTTCCAGATTGACAAGACTATATGAACCAAATTACTCAAAAGATACATCAATGATCAATGGAGTTCAATCTAAAATTTCGTACGCATCCATCGACCTCTTTATCATCCCTTCTAAGGATCATATCTATATCTTATGAATTATTTTGTTAATATCATTCTAATCCTCGGACCAATTATTCATAAACGAGTCTCCTGATGTCGTTATTGCAGATCAGAACTAAATCAACTAATAAACAAACATGGCACGACATTTTTTTTTTAATTCGAAATCATATAAATGTGACACTAGAACTCATATATAAAATCAAAACACGAAATCCAGAGATTGTTTAATTATGAAATTATCAGTACTCACAGCTATTGACAAGATCAACCCTAATATCATAATCATCGAACAAAACCCTAATATCATAACCAGAAAATTCAGACCCTATCAATCACCGCAGTTCTTGAAGAGATCCAATAATCAAATACAGATAATATTCGGCATGATTGTAAATGAAACAACTGAACCCTCAATAGTAAATGAAAAATTGAGATCAGACGTGCATCACACTAATCAGACTGAGATCTATTGCAACACAATGGAGATAAAAAGATAAGAACAAGAAAAGGAGATGATCTGAACGAGGGACTAACCTTGTTGATGTGTGTGAGAGAGAGGAATGAAAATGAAGAGTTTAGGGTTGAAGGAAAATGAAGAGTTTAGGGGGAGAGGGTGGCGCGAGTTGCTTGTGTTTATATAGAGGAAGTTGAGAATAGACGGAGCGAGAAGCGCTAGTTACCTCTGACTGTACGTCTCTGCGTATGACACCTGGTTGGATCCAAAACCAATCCGACCCAAAATGGCACTCTCCAAAAGTACCGTATCGAGTCGAGAGCATATTCAGCGCACCCGAAAATTTAACGGTGAGATCGCCAGGTAGGGCCGGACACGATGAGTGGACGGTGAGATTGGCCGGGTGCGTGGCGCACCCGGGTGCGCTGTATAATTTTCATATCGAGTTATAGGTAGTTAAATTTTGTGACAAAAAAGTGGATGAGTAGTCACATTTTACTGCAATCTTGATTTTTAAGTCTCTTTCTTTTCCTCTGGTTCCTTTGAACTTGAAGTCCGGCTGCATGTGGCACATTGTGCACTGAATAGACAAGAAGACCATTTCCAGAAAGTGGACATTGTATAACTTATCCCCAACACACCTTCACATGAGATGTTACATGCACCTCTAGATTAACATATATCTAGCATGACTAGTATGCAAGCCAATTTCTAGCAATACCAGGGATTAATCACCCTAGGGATCGAACACATGCAAATGTTGGAGACACTGTTTATTCTCTGCTGCATTTTTACTCAACCGGAGTAAAACTGTGGAGAGTATATATGGTATTTGCATAATAAGGGTTATAAGGCAAATAAGCTATCTTGGCATGGAGAAGATACTAGTAGCTTAGACCAAGTTAATCAAAGTTTACAAGGACAAAAGAGAATGCAGGCGAGCCTGATCCGAATATCTGATCGGAATTTGATATTCCCTACGGATAAAGATTTCTTTTTTTGTTCAAATTCCCTACGGATATGATAAAGATATTCTCCTTAGCTTTACATGTACAGTGTGGGCATAACATCACATCTACTTTATTAGGACTACACTTTCATGATCATCAATTGTTCTCCATGTTTCTCTGCCGAATTACTCAAATCCTGCTTGTTTGCTGCTTGTTTACTCAGTTGCTGTCCAAATGTGGAAGGGTATACATAGTAAGGCTAATCAGCTAAAAGAATGGAAGGAAGTCCAAGAAATCAAGGCACGGAGAGGGGATCTAGAAGCTTAGACCAAGTTGAAGTCCAAGGGCAAAATGAACAACAAACAATGTCATTATCCCAGTACCCAAGACCCCATGAACACTTCTTAAGTTGGGATTACCCTGAAAAGAAAAGAAAAATAAGAATAAACACAAATTGGTAACACACATCTCAAAGAGGAATTAGATGGAAGACAAAGTTTTCAAGAATGAAGTTTTACCTCAAACAAAGAAGGTAAAATTGTCTGAATGGTTAAGAGACCAAGGCCGATAAATCCAGTGACAGCATGAGAGCTGCAGGAATAGATAGTTCCTTAGTAACAAAGTGACTGGGGAGAACCCCAAGAAAATAAAACAAAATCGAATAAATAAACATGATTTTTGAAAGTACCTCTCAAAAATGGGTTTATCAGAGGTGAGAAGAGCTGTTACTCCACCAGTTGCTCCAGCAGCAAAGAAGAAGAACATCCCAGCTAGAAGCTTGGGGTGCAAGTCTTTGGCCTTGGCCTTCTCCTCCTGAGATCATCATTCATCAGAACATACCATGAGCACAACATATCTTGTTTCTGTTACAACATAAATGCTGCAGTTAGTTGTAATTTCATACCACATCATCAGAATATCGTATCCGGTAGCCAAGATATGATCCATAGCCACCCATTGCAAAGAGAACAACAGCCTACATACACACAGAAAATCGTAGACAATAATGTCAAGCAACTCTAGATAATATTTTTATGCACAGCACAGCATTAATGAGAGGTATATCGTATATGGTATACCATATTGCCTGGGTGACCCCAATGCACAAGCCAGCCAGGAAGACTGAATGATTTGACAAGCTCGACAAAAGGCTCAAATAGAGCTGTCACAGCACCAGCTGAAATGATTTGTTATGAGTATCAAAATCAGTAACATGACCAGTTTAATCTAAAATCTCTAATCATTTCGATATGATAAGATGCCTGATATTTATACTTTACAAACAGACAACATATGCAGTAAATTGGGGGAAATACCACTTTCAAAGGTTAAAAACTTCTGTCCAGACTCAAGCAACAATGAACAATAATTGAAAGCTGGAGTTAACCCCAAAATTAAGAAACTAAGCTACAATATCCAGATTATTCCCAAAAAGTTTGATAGTTATAGCCTAAATGTCAGAATCTTCAGGCAAAGTAAGCTATCCCTATCCTTTATTAATGTGGTAACCCATCAACAAGTGAGAGAAACACAATCCCTTCAAAGGTGGATGAACTGGAACTCAGAATTTCTAAACACTAACGAACCCACAAAAATTTACATACTACACACCATGTTTATAAAGTGTATGATTTATCCTAGTTTCATAGGTTCCCCTATGGCTATGCCAAATAGAGTTAGACCAAATGAAACTCAGACTTTGATGTGGAAAAGATAGCACATTTAGTCATGAATGGCAGAAATAGTGAATTTTTTTTATTAACCTATCAACAATGGTACCTCCAGGAAGAGCAGCCAATAGCAGCAGAGGCAGAAGATTGGAGTACAAGAGAGTCTCACTGGGCTTCCCCACTTGCATCTGTAGGTGCTCAGCCTCCTCAACGCAGTCAACATCTTGACTGACTTTGCTTTTTATCACTAAAGGAGAGAAGACAGCTCTTCTTCTAGCGGTTGATAACGCAGGCGCCAATGAAGAAGAGAAGAAGCATTTGGAGGAAGCTGTTGGGATAGTGGGAAATGCAGAGGTGCGTAGCAAAGGAGAGGAAAGCTTGAGAGAAGAAAGAGCAGAGGCAGTGACCATGGCCATTTAGGAAGAGTGTGGTTCTGTGAAGTGGAATAGACAATGCTTGATAGAAATCAAGGTCAGTGAAGATAAAGAGGTAAAGAGTAATGGGAAAGGTGAGGAAGGAGACACGCCTGTGAGTTCTCAGTCCTATGTAAGGGATGGAGGTTATGGACACGGTAACTGGTAATGACCTTTCCACGTGGTTTCAACACGCACCAATCTCTTTCGGGACTTTTCCAGTGATCACTGATCACCTGTCCCAAGTGATTAACTGGTCTCCTAGAGTAGAACGGGTAGAACAGTTGTGGTGTGATATGTCTTGTTGATAGATTATCAAACCGACACATGTATTAGACCGACTTGGGAGGCCATCTTTGATGTTCTAAATCAACAGTAAATCCTACAGCTATGCTGAACATACGTGGAAAGTGCATGAATCATATGGTTTTGAGTACTGATACTCGAGTCCGGTAGAATATGCATGAATGCGTCTGGATCTGTTACGAGTCACCGTTCAAGTTATGCTAACAAAACTTCTCTGGAACAAGGTTTACTGCCACCGTGAATGTGGACTTTAACTAAAATTAACAGGATAATGAAGCTCTGCTGACATCAGATTTCATGGCTCCTACTTTGTACAGTGATCATGGCAGCTGAAGATATATATGGTGGAGGTTCTGGGTGCCTCCTATCCTCTCCGTATGTGTATGTGGTCTTCCACTTGATTTATCGGTTGTGATAGGCTGACGGCATAAAGACTGCTTCAACATCAAATCTGCTTCTGGCCTATCTTCTAGATAGGCCAAATATCTAGCGAGTCATAAGTTAGCTGCTTCCTTGCCTGCAAAGCATTAGACATGAGGAACTTGATAAGGAGGCACCAGGATGATCAAAAAACACATCTTAGCGTTCTACTTTCATTTGATAGGCCTGACTTTCAAATGTTATGTTGTTTTATCAGCATCATATGAGTGATAGGCCCGCTATGCCTGATATGGGATTTGAACCAAATATTTAGGACTAATGAAATGAATATAACCAACTTACCTGTGGTAGATAGATAAATGCTCTTCCTTCCCAGCCATTTAACCATCAACTCTAAGGATGTTATTACATATTGTACCCCTAGTAACTGTTTCTCTTTCAGGATCAATATTCCAATGGCCATCAACAAGGAATTTTATCTGCAGTTAACATTAGGCACATTTAGACAGTTATTCAAGGTTCATGTTCTTTCTTCTATCCAGATTCCAGAGAATAAGGTCATATGACTCATATCCTTATGCTGCTAAGTGTGCATACCTCATACACTCCTGGATAAAGCCACAGCATTGTTGACCACAGCCTGGAATTTCTAGATGAACATGTACATGTAGAAATTAGTAACCATCATAAATTGTGAGCGTCAAGTACATAAAATTACTTTTCTAGAGAATTAACTGCAATTTGGAAGTTAGACCATCAAATTCCTAACGTTCTGTGAGAGCAACATGAAATAGGCTCAAGGGAAGCAAAACCTTGAGGTCATAGGATGTGGGATCCTCAAAAAGATAAAGCCTCACAAATGCTGAGAAAAGAAAAAACATAAAGGACTATAATATGCCAAACTCACTAGGGTAATTCTTCAGGAAGTATAGGTGTTCAGCACAGCAAAACAAATTAAATCAGATAGAAGTGTGATGCCAAATTATACAGACAATTTTGGAGACAAAGAATGCAAGACCTTGATCCAGCATGGTCTGTGATACTGGATGGTGGCTGTGGATCCAACCTAATCTGATGATGCCAACCATTGAAGCTACCAGTCACCTCCACAATTACACCATCACCACGATACTGAATCTCAACCTGACAAAATTAGGAAAATAATCTCATCAGCAGGTGTCACTAATATCAATCAGTCAATACATGAAATAAATTAAACAAACAATGAATAGACAACAGCAGTGATGAACTCAGAGAGGAACTGTGATGTTTAACTTTTTCACAGACAACAGTTCTAAGATCAAAGTCTAATTACTATAGCATGCAAAAGTTGGGACTGAGTATTTAAATATGTCATGTTTGAAATATTAGAGAAGATTCCTAGGCCTTTGATTTGCGAAGTGAATATCATACTCCACTTCCAAGCTCTGAGAGAATAATATATACAATAGAAAAGATATCCTGCAAAATAGCAGATGCAATACCTCCACTAGTCCTGAAAGGTTTTCTTCAGCAGCAAGCAACTCTGCATCTTTTTCGAGAGTAAGTTTTTGTGCTTCGCTGATTGCTGTTTCTGCGTTGGCTTGCAAGACCGACAATGCATGCTAAAGGACGAAGTAAAATCCACAAAATAAGATTCAGTTATTTATTGCCCATAGAAGTATGATGCTTGAGAAAAAGATTTCTACAAAAAAAAAGAGTGAGAAAGAAGGAGTAAAAGCAAGCATATTTATTTCGTAGATCAAACTCTGCTAACTACCAAGCTATTAGAAGCAATGCCCAATTGGCCTTTAAAACTTTTGTTATATGCAATGCACAATCCAAAGATCAGCTAATGCGTGTAATATTAGGATCAAATACTCAGTTAATCCAAATTTATTTTTCCAATTTTGTTTTAAAATGTACTGCAAGCAACATATTGCAACCAAAGTAACTAATATACCTGTTCCTTCTCAATCTGTTCTTTCAACTGAGACAATTCTAACTCCTTCTGATGCTGAGTACGAAGCAGAATACAATCAGAACTGTGAACAACTTTTTGCATTTAAAGCTCTATATACTAGCAGAATAACAAGAAAATAGGGATCCCAAAGGATTAATGTAGTACCAGCATGGACTTGAGACGACTAATATCCTGTTGATCGTCCTTTTCACTTGTCTGTAAACAGAAGCACAATAATCCATGTTATTAAAACAAACCATTTAGTCAAATTAAAATTTTGAGTAATTCAGTATCAGTAATGACCTTAACATCCAAATTGTTGTCAGGTAGAGAACTCCGTGCATCAGCTAATGAAGTAGCATCACTACATGTATAAACAGAAACAAAGTTAATTTAAGAACACAATAAACAGTGAATCATCTATAGAGGTTGAAATTATGCAGTAGGTAACCATTTCATTTCCAGTTTCAATGGTTCATATGATCATAATCAACATATTGTGATTATAACTGCTTTGACTACTAGATCACAGATTGAAATCCCCTCGTCTAACTTCTCAATAAGTAAATATAATACGTATACAAATAAGATGGTATAAACATGCATCTCTGTGCTTTCTGTCTATATCAAAGTAGAGGAGCCTAATCAGAATGTTGATGTTCTCTTGTAGCATAAGGGATGACTAGAGTAATGATTCTATCATGAAACTGTATTAGCAGAACTTAAAACGTGTAAGAACTTACTGCTACAAAAAAGACTTTGACATGTTCAATTGTTGACTTGTAGTAAATAATAACAACATACAGCAATGGCACTTTGATCAGATGTAAAAATTACTACCCCAAGAGCATGGTCAAATTTTCTTGAAGATAAAACTTACTCAGCTGTTGCATCACGTCCCTCAAGAAAATGTTTGAAGTGCTCTGAAGTAGGAGTTCTTAGTTGAACTTCTTCTGCATTCCCAAACTGTTTGCCACTCTTGAATTCTTCAATGTTATCTGAGCATCAAGCAACTCAAAGTACTTTATTAAACTTCAAAGAAGCAATTAAGCAAAGTACAAAAAAGAATAAAACGTGGAACATGCTTGTATCGTAGTAGTAACAAATAGCATGAACGGTAAGCATATTTGAATATTAGCACATCTCCATAAAGGAAAGCATATCATAAGCGTTAATGCTAAAGACCATTTCTTGCAATAACAAGCACAAAAGTAATATGACAGTTCATCAAGCTAATAAGAAATGACATATATCACTGAACAACATAAAACATTGTAAACTTCAAAATGACACCTCAATGAAACTTACCTAAAAGCGTATCTATGTCTCCATTCTTCACAAATGTTTTAACCTTTTCCTCGAAGGACAAATCTGCTGGAGGTTTTACAGGCGCTTCATCGGAGTTGTGTGATTCAAGATCTGAACGAGAATGGTTCTCCTCTTCCATTATTGAATCTTTACTCGACAAGGAAACGTTTTCACCCATATTATCAATCTTCCCATCCTGACCTCTATGTAAGGCTTTTCTATCCGAGGACAAATCAGTATCAGATTCAAACAACATGCCATGTTGTCCACCAGAGTTCAGATCCCGAGCAATATTTGAGCTACCAGAATTGTTTTCTTGGACAGGAACAGTGGTTGGCAAGGATAACTCTTCAATCATGCCCAATGATGAATTAGTGGAAATTTCTAATGGTAAACAACTTCGTTTGTTGGAGTTGAAGGCTGTATCAGTCTCAGAACTATTGACATGACTCTCCACAGTAGGAACATTTGACCCATGACAATTGCCTTCCATATTATCCACCTGTTCACCATGAACTTCTAAATTACTTGAGGATGTATCCTGCAAAAGCAAATCCGCAGAAGATTCCACAGGTACAACAACACCGTCATCATGGTTCAAAACTGGATCAGTAACCAAAGATTCAGAATTACTTTCCAAGACTGAAACTTCACTCAAGGAAGAGAATTCCTCGACAACATCATTCACCTCTTGATCCTGACCTTTTATATCATTGAGAGGCTATCAGTAAAAGTTGCATACACAATCATATTACACTTCACACTTAAACTAGAAGAAACATATATTGACCTGTCACTATATCTTTCTGACCACCATCAACTCCATCATTCTCATCCGTTGATTCTGACTCCGTCAAGTCTGCAAGTAGCTCTCTAATAAGCTTATATCCCCTCCGCCTAACAATGTACGCAAGGTCCTTCCTACAACTCATTATAGATATAACAAAACCAGTCAAGTCTTCATTTTCCATACTATGATTAACATAGGCTACCTCCAATTGCAAATGCGAGTCGAACAAAGTCAATTCTCTCTAAACTAATTCAATTAATAAACCCTAACTATCCAAACACACAAAATTCAAACCAGCAAAACATGAAATTTCCGAAAATTGGATATACAATTAAAACAAAAATTGATCAATAAAAGAAACTGAAGAACCTTCCGTGCTGTGAGAGCTCTTTCATGGAGGGAACATGACCTTGTGGAAGTCCGACAGCCGCAATGAACTCCAGGAGCTCATCGCAAAGCTCCTCATTGCTCTTCGCCTTCCTCCTACAATTTTCCAGCCACAACCGAAATGTCAGAGCCGAAATCAAACCGGAAACCAAAAATTGCAAACGGAAACGAGAGGAACAGTGAACCTGGATTTCTTGACGGAGGAAGAAGCGCGAACGGCGAAGTGTACCGGTGGATAACGAGCGGTCCATAGCCGCAGTTTGAGGTGACGGTGCGGGTCGAAGAAGACGAGTTTGGGAGAGAGGAGGAAGGGAGAGAGAGTGGCCATCACTCATCGGTGAAAGTGGAGCGGGATTTGCTGCACCATTGGTTTTTGCAGGATTCGAGATTTTTAGTTGGCTGTGATTTCAGTGAGGTTAGTCCAGAGTCGGAGAGTGGTAAATAGTAAAACGTAAATTGTAAAATTTATATCTCAGTTCCGTTAGGAACAGTACCGTGAGGCTCAAACGACAGTTTCGTCCTTTTTTTTTTGTTTAATTACAGCATTTACCCGTGAGACTAAAATGACGATTTCGTCTCTATTTTTTTTTAATTCTCAGTTCCGTTAGGAACAGTACCGTGAGGTTAAAATGACAGTTTCGTCCCTTTTTTTGTTTAATTACAGCACTTGCCTGTGAGGCTAAAATGACGACTTCATCTCTATTTTTTGTTTGATTACCGCTCTATCATTAAGAAACTTCATAAAATAATTGATTTATCCTCCAGTTGTTGCCCAATATCAAATTTGCAATCTTCTTACACCAAAAGATTGAATACCAAAATGGCGCTTAGGTACTAAGTAGGGCTTGAGTTGACTAAGATCGAGTCTATGCACTAGTGATCAAATGGATCAAATGGTTTTGCTTTCACCATATTTAGGCTTTGATGTGATTCGGCCATAAAAGTCTCACGCTTATTTCTTCAGCCCAATTTTTGGTTTTGGTCTTTTGTTTTTCCGAGATTACCAAATGTTTGATATATTTTGGTGGTAAAATGTGTTATACCATGTTGAGTTGATGTTAAGACTTAAGACTACTAACATCCTAAAGTGTCACACTTTTCTCTGTTAGGGTTTCTTCCTAGCTAGAAAAAAAATGACCGAGCAATTCTGATGTGGGTTTTGGGAGAGCAAGATATGATCTAATCAACGACCTTGGTTAGTTCTTGTGCTGTCGTTTTCTGTTAGTGTCGTCGCCTTTGGCGTCGGTGTTTACAGTTTGGAGGTTGAAGGAGAAAGTGGAGATTCATGAAGAGGAAGGTGGGATTGTAGTGTTTCAGTTGAAGGAACAAGAGGAAAAGAACCGTATCCTTCACGGAGACCCTTGGTTCTTCAAAAACTCCACGTTGCTTATGACCGGCAATGACGGTGTTGGATATCTGAGGGTGGCCTCGTTGGGTTCCCTTGAGGTATGAGTCTTAGTGAGAGGCTTTCGCGTATTGTTATTCGTAATGAGAAGCTCTTGATTTGAATCGGTACCATTTTGGGATCTTACCTCCAAGTTGCAGAGGAAGCACATCGTCCAAATTAAGAATATGGTTGGTTCACGTACGATGTAAGGTGGTAAGTTTGGAGCAGATCAGGATGTTCTCTTTCTCATCGGAGCTTTCTGTGGATCTTCACTTTTAACAAGTGCAAGGGTCGATCTTTGCAGATCGTGTGGGTTGTTCTTATGCACGGTGGTGATGGGTGCGATAAGGTTATGGAGATGCCGGGTGCGGTGGTTACAACGCCATTTGCTGCATTAGTGGATGAGTTAAATCCGGTGGTGTCGTTAATTGGTCTCGACGTAGGAGGATGAGTCAGGGTTGACGAAGGTGATGGGTGCGATAAGGTTATGGAGATGCTGGGTGTGGTGGTACAAAGCCATTTGCTGCGCGTTAGCGGAGGAGTTAGATCCAGTGGTGTCGTTGGTGTCGACGTAGGAGGATGAGACAAGGTTGACAGAGGTGACAGTTGCGCCTGGATTTTTGGAGGGAAAACCTACGTTCAACGTAGATTTCAATGTTGCTAGGAGGCTTGAGCCGACCTCCTTTGGTCATGGTGATGTTAGGTTAGAGAGAAGTTAATGGTTAACTTTGATTTTGGGCATGGTGCTGCGTTGGCGAGAAGTAAGCGGGACATAGTGCTTGGATCTGGTCTAATGAAGATGTTGGGGGTATGCAAATGACGCTTTAATGCTTGTGAAGAGGTTGGGAAGCGGAGGCTGCGATGAATGGTCTTCTAGGTTTTGCACTTACTTGATGATTGTCTGGCCTGCAAGAAGGATGCACTTCGACGAGAAGCGTCTGGTATCGACGCTTGGGAATGGTTCACAACATTAACTAGTTTTGCGGTGAGGGCTTCCATTTGCTGTTGAGCTGTGACGTCAGCATATTGGTGTTAGTTTGGGCGGTCTTTGTAGCACGGCAGGGCATGGGGGTTTGGCAGCAGCGTGGACGATTGCGTCAAAACAGATAGGTAGGTCGGGTTGGCGGCGATTATTTTCATAAGCTGTGTCATGTCTGCCTTGTTGGGCTTGGGCCGATCTTCTTCTTTTGTCTCCCTTTGCTTGCATACTTGGGCTAGGCTTCTACTCTTGGCCCTTTGATGTTTAGTTTTATTTACCTATTTATTCCCTTAGCCATATTTATTGGACTTGTAAGGAATAAATAAGTTTTTTAATTTGCTAATTTTATTCCCAGTTATTCTTTGTGTTTGGAGAGCAATAATAGCACTTTTGTGCACTCTTGTATTTTGTGCCTCTAGCTTAGTACTTATACCAGAAGAGGATTTCTGTTACCTTTACGATATAAAAAATGTAATGATTAGGTCTAGTTTATGTGTCAATATTATTATAAATTTTCTATCTATCAATAATCGATTAAAAAAAGATATATAATTGTCTTTTCTGACTTGAATTATCAAAATGGGAGTTCAATTTATGCAACCTAACATCAACATATAGCTATTAGTTTTATGTTCTTAAACCCAACTAAGCTATTAAAAATCCATATATCTGTGTGTGTAGAAAAACAATTGGATACATCTGTGAAGAACTAGTCTTTAGCTGGCATGCGTTTTGTTTTTTGTTTGAAATATACTGGCATGCGTTTTCTTGATGCCCTAATTAAGCATGCGTTGAACTCGATCGATGAGATAGACCTAGGCCTAGTAATATATATCAGAAAACCAATAACTGCGTGTGATTTCAACCCTCGTTAGTTTCCAGCATTTCAAGCATGGATCTATCATGCACCATCCTTCATCGTTAAACTTCTAAGTTCTAATTAACCTAGCTACTAACTTATTAGAGGTTTCAAACCCAGCCTAGTATAAAACGAGGCTATAAGTTCTAGTCGAGCCTGTTTAAATAGTTGCAGAAATGGATCTAATATTCGATGTACGTACCAAAAATGGTATTGTTGACTTGGGATCGATTTTGTTTTCAAATAATCTCGATCGTTCTGGGTAGGACTTTGCTGTCAACTGTGCAGTACGTACTGTGAAACATCTTAATTAATTAGAAGCATATAGCATGCCTAATTGTGATTAAAACATGATCAAAGTAGTACTCTTCACCCATTTTAAAATTTTACAAACTGCTAAGTGCTAAGCCAATACTCATACTTGAAAGTTGTCTGTTAGGACTTGTCAAGGAATCATTGAAGAAAAAAAAAAAAGAGTCATGCATGCATGTGTTTATTAGGTGGGATGGATAACAACTAAAGGAGATCGATCTATAAACTAATATAAGAGGAAGAGTCTTCGAGCTGGTTTGGTCTTCGGCAACAATTATCCTCCATCTTAAAAACCCAACACATAGTTAAGCTATTAGCTATGTATTGCATTGTCAACCGTTTGTTTTTAGATCACATTTTTCCGTATTTCATTAAATTTTTTTTTTAAGGGCGTTTTTCATTATTGAATTACAGTTCGAAAAATCGAAACCCATGAATATAGATGACAATTCTTTTGTAAAAAAAATATATATATATTGCATTTTAGCAAACACAGACAATGTGTGTGTCGAGAAGAAAAAACAACAGACAAGCATATTAGATATTTGGATTTGGATCTCGAGAGGGAAATTAACACTTAATTAGTTGTTTCTACTGCTTATATATTGATCTATTCATCAGTTCTTCCCAACACAAAACTAATAATACAGAAAGTGTGCACTACTCAATATAGTCTCAGCAGAACAAAGGCCAAATGTGTTGAGAACATTGATTGAGGGTAGAAGGAAAGTAAAGAAACATAAATAACTAAAAAGATTTCATGTTCATTTCATACTCATAACTGGGGAAGAGATTACAACTTAAAGAAGAATAGAATAGATACAGACAAAAGGGAGTGCAGTTACTTGTCTCTATGCTACTCAGGTGGTCCTTAGAATTCTGCTGGGTGTCCACAGTAATTGCTACATAGAGAACAAAGTGTAGATGATCACATCTTGGGTTACTGGTAATGAAGGATTAAGGAATGTGGTTGCAACAAAATGCCTTTGCTTGTTAGGTGGGAGCTGTTTTTTTTTTGTTTTTTTGTTTTTGAACAGGTTAGGTGGGAGCTGTTTAACGACAGCAAAGAACCAAGCACATTTTCAATCACTAACGTGAAGATTAAGAAATCAAGTCGACGATGACCTTTATTGTTGTTTTCTATTTTCAATTTTATAATCTTAGATGGATGTAATATATGCGAATCAAAAACATATATCGATTATTAAAAAAAACATATATATATATATATATATATATATATATATATATATATATATCGATCAATGTCAGCCATGAATACTATTTTTTCTTTTTTCTTTTACATACATATAGTCTAAGATTTAAAAATGTAAGTCTCAGAAGACTGAGAACAATAATGCAATGTAAGTCTCATTGCTCTTCCTTTGCTGTATTTCAAGGTAATGCTTTGACTTTGTAGACAATAATGTGATCCTTCTGTAGTATGTGTTACCTATTTTTGTTTCTTGAGTAATATGTATATATTGTATATGGCGACAAAGATTAGCATGGTTAGCTAGCCCTTGGTCTTGTTTCTTGTTTTGAAGGGGTGGTCCGCCAAAGGGTACGTATTTTGTGAACAAGAATAATTGTTACAGAAATCAAAAACTTATTAATTGTTTACTTGCAGCTTATTAATCTTATTCAATATATAAGGTATGCATGCGCACATTTTGTATGATCAAATGCTTTGTATTTTGGTTGGTTTCTTTGCAGCAACCAAAGTTAATTTAAAGTAATAATGAACTGTGTTATGCATGATTATTGAATTACATATGCTTGGTCTGCAAACAATGGTCTTGAGTCTGTTGGAAAGGTGCTCTTCATCGGGAAGGAAGGTTAAAAAGTCGAAAAGTAATTAAGTGATTGTATAAACCAGTTAAGATGCATGATGACCTGTTTTACCCCAACGGGTAATTAACAAGATATTTTGATCGTAGCTAGGCATATGCATGAAGCCAATTACTTTTTGTTTGGAGTGCAAGGAAACCAATTGAAGCACGATTCTGATACTCAACAAATTTTCGTATAATCTAAACCCTAGCAAGCTAGCTAAAATGCCAAAGTTCATACTCTACCTCATCAATGGTCATTTCATGTTCTCGCTTTTCTAGTAGGGCAAAGGTTGGGGGCTTTAGAGTTTAGAGTCTTACTTCAATAATCATCTGGACCAATCTTAGATGCAACTACGACGAATTGTCTTTCCCTATTAACTTAGATATAGTATGTCTTTGTCACTGCTCAATATGAACATGCATATATACACCAAATAAATAGAGTACAGAGAATGTGATCGAATAACAATCACATTACTTATAACAGTAATACAAGGTAAGACAGTACTCCATCCAAATAAGGTTGAATTTTGGGTGACTAATCCCTTCAGGGCTTCAGTTACGAATTGTTATCGACGCAAATATGGACGACTACTGGACTTGAAATGTGAAGAAAGTCAGTACAGGCTTTTGAAAAATTGCAGCTTGTTATGAATGTTTAATGCCAAATTCACACTCAATGACTTATCAACGGTCCAAAACAAGAAGGATACTTATTGTAGTATGCCAAACATGACCATTATTTAGATTATACAGTTTTTACCTGCTGGTTTTTTTTGTTTAAATAACTCCAACTTCCAAAGATGGATTGAAGATCTAAGTTCAGAGATAAGTACAAAGTTAAAAAAGAAAACAAAAGAATATTACACTGATCATAACTTACGATATATATATATATATATATATATATATATATATATATATATATATATAAGATACTTATGCATTGCTTATGGTTAGTTAATTAGAATATGAACAAGTGACGACACTTTTCCCAACTAGCTAGCTAGCTCATATATATATTGGCTGCTAATTCAAGTTTTGAGTCCAATCAAACTAATTAAGCTCGCCAATATCACATACATAAAAGTGAAACCACTAATTAGCAAGGTTTGAAAACTCTTTAGCTAGGCGCTGATCCCAGGGCAGAGGGTAGGCTTGGAGCTCCTAGAAGCCGTCTAGACAGGCCGGACGGCCTTGTTTTAGGACACTGATATAACCAAGGTTTCAAAAACTCGCTAGGTGCACACTCCTAGGACGGTAGTTGGTTTGACGCTTAGGCGGGTTGGACAAGCTTGTTTTAGAACACTGCTATAATTAGAGATTCTTGGATTATATCATTCAACCTACATGAAGCTCTTTGGTGTCATTTCTAGATTCATATCTTGGGAAGTGACCTTCAGTTACAAATTATGAAAATGGTAACTGAGGTTATCTTATAGGGTTGATTGAATAAAACTTATGGAGATAATCTTACTCGTTTGAGGGTTTCAACAAGCTACTAATTAGCATTTGATGATTTGAGGCTTTCAACAAGCTAGCTACAAATTAGCATTTATTGAATTTTGTCGAATTTCCAAGTAGTGGAAAAAGTCACTGATTCATTCATTGTTTAATCACATGAAACTTGGCTTAGACAAAACCATTGTAAGTATCCCATCATTTTCAATTATCTCTAACTAGCTAGTTGCTGTGCAAATTTCTAGAACTATAGTATACAAGGACCTTAATTTTTTTGATCTGTGTTCTCACTGTTTAGTGCTATAATCGGTTATCGATCATAGCATATGTGATCAACTTCAAAATGTGAAATGAATCACATATAATGGGTGAACATAAAGGTTCAATATTTTATACGTTATGATCTGAGAGAGGCACACCGAGCAGGCTTTGGATTCCTTGTGTTGTAGCAGAAGGAAGAGACCAAGTAAGGCCTAGATCAGTAGAGCTGAGAGGTTCCATTTGTTTATGACAGAAAGTTCTGATAGGCTACATACTTTAGGGTCATGATAGCTAATCAAACAAGAAGAGGGGTTAGAAAAGTGATATATGATTGAAATAATTGGAGAGGCCTGTCCTTTGACTTCTCATATCCCTCAATAAACAATATCCCCAAGTCACCAAAATCCAACAGTTCTTCATGGAAACATAAAAGGTAAAGACTTACCTTCCACATAAGAGCAGTGCCACAAGCCTGGTTTGAAAGAGTCTCTTGGTTTCTCAGAGAGGGAGAGAGAGAGAGAACTTGAGGATAGAGAGCTACAGAAAGACTTGGCTAGAGAGAGATGGGGAGAGCTCCTTGCTGTGACAAGGATAATGTGAAGAAAGGACCATGGTCACCTGAAGAAGATGCAAAGCTTAAAGAGTATATAGAAAAATATGGGACTGGAGGGAACTGGATTGCTCTTCCACAGAAAGCTGGTAAGTAACTCTTTGCTTCTTTTCTTTTCGTATGAAATCACTTCGATCAGTGTTTCCTTTTACTTGTTTCAGTTGTTTGTGACGATTAGCGTATGGCTTTGGTTGTGATTGACTGCAGGTCTAAGGAGATGTGGAAAAAGTTGCAGATTAAGATGGCTTAACTATCTCAGGCCCAACATTAAGCATGGAGAGTTCTCTGATGAAGAAGATAAGATCATCTGGAACCTCTTTGCTAGCATTGGTAGCAGGTACCGGCCATCTTTTAATTGGTTTTTTTTTCCTTAAATCCCATTTTCTTCATATTTTCTGGGTTTTCAGTGTTTCAGTTTTCACATATACTACTATATATAAATAAATCATTACTTTTTATATATACTGGAAACAGCAGGGGATTACAGAAAGTTACATATATATATATATATATATATATATATGTATGTACAAGAATATATGCCATATGCTCAGATATTCTTGGGTTCATTGCATGCATGCCAAGTCTGAACTCTGAACCTCTTACGATTTGAATTCATGGTTTCTTGTGCTCATGTGACATTATTCTTCTCAAGGATCATTACTTAAAAGGCATATTTCGAAGTGCAGGTGGTCAATTATAGCAGCTCAATTGCCAGGAAGGACCGACAATGATATCAAGAACTACTGGAACACAAAGCTCAAGAAGAAACTAAACCAATATTCCATGATGGGCATAATTCCTCACCTCTTTTCCTCTCTTCTTCATCCCCAAACTTCAACCTCATCATCTTCACTAACATCCTACAGAAGCAGCAACAACAGGACTCCCAGTTACTACACACATCAAGCCAGGTCTTTCACCGGTGCTAATCTGGAATCCCACATTCCATTTTCACCAAGTCTTTTAAGTTGTACCAATACTACTACTAATGCTGCTCTTCAAGTTGGTCAAGATAGTTTCGTGGGTCAACCTATGATGCAACATTACCAAGCCAAGGATAACATCTTGATGTTTGGGGGTACCACTACTGAAGCTAGCTGCAGTTCTTCTGATGGGAGCTATGGCACTACTGGTAATGGTGAAGTACAGTTGGGTCTGCAAAACTACTTCTACAATAATGGTGCTGAAGCAAACAATCAGAAAATCATGGTGTCAGAGAGTGTTCTTGGTCTTGATCATGACCAGGCTCCATTAGATTATGGCTTTGAAGAGATCAAGCAGTTGATTAGCAGTAGCACTACTACTAGTGGTGGTTGCAACAGCTTTTTGTTTGATGAAAACAAGACAGAGGAAAAGGTCATGATGTACTACTGATGCTGACTGTGAGTGAAATCAAAGAAGATTTGGAAGAAGAAGTAAGGGGAATAGGGATGGGTTAAAGATCTTCAGGATTTTGGACTACTGGGTTTCTGTGAGAGAAGAGGTTGGTGTTGGTATGTTTCTGACAGTACATGGTAAAAGAAGTTACCTTTTTTGCATTGCTTTTAGGGAAATGATGTATGTCTAAGTAGCAAGTACACACTTTAACTGCACTCATGGCATGGCCTGGAAAATTTATCACAGCAACCAAAAAAAATCCCAACATCTTTTTAGGATCTGCAAACCAAGTATGTCCAAGTTGTTTTGTAACTTTGCATTGTTCTTCTTCCATAGTCTTAATCATTTCCAACTTAGTTAGATCTTTGTGGATATTATCATCTTCTACCTAGAGTTTAAACTTTAAAGATTAAAAATGACTTGATCATGTTAATCCCAATCTGTCTGCAATATATTATGTACAGAACCAGCAATACTGTACAGCTGGAGCAAAAATAAATATTATCATTGGCGTCAGCAGTTGCATCATAACTTATATGAGCCACTTCAAAATGGCACACGTAACATGATGATTGTCATGGTTTTATAAAGTATTGCTACTTTTAAAAATAATTGTGTGCCCAAACCAATAATCTTATCCATCTTAGCAAATAATATAATGATAGATTTGATATCTCTCTCTTTTTTAACATGGGAGGTGGGTTTCAATAATTGACAACACTTTGGATTGAGACTTGTGCGGTATTGAGGGGGAAAGGCGCTTAAAGAAAAGCTTGAGTTAATGATATACTAATCCAACTAAGGGAACAAAGATTTATAAAGAGGAAAATTGTTGCCATTTGTAGTGCAAGTGTTAGATTCATATATAGGGGAAAATGATGTGTGTTTTTCTGCTGGTTTGTTTTCTACAAGAAAAACAGAAAGCACGGTTGAAGAAGATGCATGAATTGCATTGACCTCTTCACCCATTTGTCTGCTTCTTCTTGTAGATTAGACTAAATGGGTTTTGCCAGCGATAGGCATTATATATAAATGGGACTAAACAGCTATAATTGTCTTAAAGCTAAGAAGAAAAGCCTTCTTAGGAATGTCTTTTTCTAAGTGGAGTGAAGAAAGGTAAAAGCTAGCTGGGGTATGAACTGATGATCCATGAAGTTTCTAAGCAACTTTTGGCCAAATTTTATCTACAGGATGGACTTTTGGGGATCATCAACTATTTGCAAATCCACTAATCTCAAGACTTAATTGGTTCTCCAAATCAGTTCTTATCTTCACACTGAAGATATTATAAAATCTGATTAGTGTTAGCAGATTGCATCTGCTTTTATATGTCAAGTAGGAGATACTAGCTTGTTCACTAAAAATTAAACTACATATTTTGGCTATGCCAATAATTCCGTGCAAGTTTTACCGGTTTATAAGAGAAGCTCTCACGGTTTTTAAAAGAATGATCACCGGTTTATAAGTTACTATGTATATTTGTGTTTTTATGGGTAAATCAATATGATGATGATCGATTTGCGGCCATGAAGGTACATACGATCAATTGTCTAATATCGAGAGCTAAAGCTCGGCACGTTCGGACCATTGTGCAGCTAGTGCTTGTGATAAAGTAGTCTGAGGTTCACATCCAAAACCAATTGGCAATGGGTGGAGTGGCCCAAACTCTTATTAACCCACAGGCAAGGTCTCATATTCCCGATGTGGGATATATATCTCAACACGCCCCCGCACGTGTGGCGAATCTTCAAGCCTAACACGTGGACAACATTTGGGTGACGTGGAGTTCGTGTGGCCTTTAGGCTTCATACGTGGACGTGGGTAACCCGCTCTGATACCATGATAAAGTAGTTTGGGGTTCACATCCAAAACCAATTGGCAATGGATGAAGTGGCCCAAACCCTTATAAACCACAGGCAAAGTCCCATTTTTCCCGATATGGGATATATCTCAACACGCCCCCGCACGTGTGGCAAATTTTCAAGCCTAACACGTGGACAACATTTGGGGTTGACGTGGAGTTGGTGTGACCTTTAGGCTTCACACGTGGACGTGGGTAACCTGGCTCTGATACCATGATAAAGTAGTCTGGGGTTCACATCCAAAACCAATTGGCAATGGATGAAGTGGCCCAAAACCTTATAAACCACAGGCAAAGTCCCATTTTTCCCGATGTGGGATTGATATCTTAACAGCTTGGATGGTAGGATGATACTGAAAGGATGCAACTGGAATCAATTAACTCGAATCTCATCAAGCTAGGTGAAAATTGTTGAAAACTGTGACCGGAAGTCATATGTGGGAATAATATCATCGAAGCAGACAACATATATATGACAATATTGCATGCCATGTTTTAACGTCGGCAAACTAACAAGAAGCAATATATATATATATATATATATATATATATATATATATATATATAATTGATTGGGCGAATACAGTTCCCCTCATCCTTTCAATTAAAAGGTTGGAGCCGAATTTCCTTTCAATCAAGTGGGGGTCTGTTATTTCCTTGCCTCCTGTTCCTTTCCTGAAAATGGAGATATTGAAACTTGTCATGAAGATTGAAGACTGTTTTTGGGTCGGGAAGTTCGGTTGAAGAATAGAATGTCATTGACCTTCGTGTGCCTCATTCAGAACCGTCTCCTTCCAACTCAGTTATTACATATGAATCTTTTAAGGCCTAGAACTACAAAAGACTTCTAGCTAGCTAGCTAATTCACCGAGTCTTAAGATAAACATGCAATTACTGCTAATTCACATCCTTTTCATACTGTCCAGTGTTGCTGGTCACACACACTGTTGCTTCTTGGATGGATGATCCGGCCGGCTACAACATTAGCAGATTGCAATTGCTCATCAGGAGGACCAAAAGGAGGCAGTATTAACATTACCTTTTTGAATGTTAGCTAATAGGAAGATCTGAACATGTCATTTGGGTTGTGCAACACACCATGCAATTGGAAATTCGGGACCATATCTAGGCCTAGAGAATGTGGACTTGGGATCTCTTTTGTTTGAAATCATCTCAGCTCCTAGAAATTGTTGCTATAACTTGTGATCCTAATAACTTATTTAGTAGTGCATAATTAAGGAGCTTCAAGATTGAAACCATAATTTGCAAGGTGAAGAGAACTTGTTGCAAGCTCAAGGTAAAAGAACATTTTTGTGGAGATGGAGACTATTGACGTACTGTTTGAGCAAGGTAACTATTACTTGGATTATCTCAATATAGGCAATTCACATGACAAAGATAGGGAATGCACAGATATACACCAGGGCTGAAATAAGAAAGGAGAGGATTTTCAAATTCAAAGAAAAATTGAAAAATTTCAGTTAAAACACAAATGAATGAGATCTGCAAGCTCTCAATTAAATTGGTGGGTACCTGATTATCTTCACAGGCTCTGCAGACATGTGGTAGTTGGCAAGACACATTCCAGGTGTACCTGCAAGAATGCAGTATATGTGTCTTGATTTTTTCTTTTCTCTCTGGGTAAATCCTTAACATCCTAATTTGACAGCAATTTTCACCACACAAAGATGTGGGTATATATATATATATATATATATATATATATATATATATATATATCAAGTAACTCTGCTCTACTTTCAGACTATGAGACTATATATCCATCTGTTCCTCTATTCCACTCTCTTTTCATATCAAGTAGCTGTGCTTAGTTTACCATTGTGGTTTTACACAATCTCTCCATTCTCTTATTCTACACCATTCTCCATCATTCTATCTCATCTATCACCATCTATCATCTATTATCTTTGCTAGCTGTTCCATTACCGTAGTTGCGTCTGGTTATTGTCATTTCACCTCGACACCATTGATGTAAACTGTCATAGCTTACATGTCTCCACTCCAGAAACTGTTCAGTTATCTTCAGCTTGCAACTGAGTTTTCCTTGTCTTGGAAATCATGCCTTAAGTATGGATTACTGATTAAGTTAGGATCACAAGTTAGAGAAATTTCAGGGTTTGACAAAGTTGGGATATAGGCAATTGCCATCCCCCAACATGGCCCATCCAACACAAGCGATTTCCTGTTAAACATTCTAATGGAACTCCGGCGCCATGAGGATGTCACACATCCAGAATGCTTCATTCCCACTTCATTCCAGCAACTATGCAGGTTGCATTCATTAGTTGGTCATGTAAGTGAACAATATTAATGCTGATGGTGGTGATGGAAAATATGACACTCATCTTGTTACTAGATCTTGAGCCATCAGTTAACAAGATCAAAGAGTGGAGATTCGAGCTTTATCTAATCATCATAACTTGGATCACCAATATATATATGGTGAGTCCATCCGTTCCTCTGTCCAACATAGCTTTACAAATTTTTCAGTGTTCCTTCTTTTAGTTTCGCTATAGTCGACCATGGGAGTCGATTACGAGACCATTGAGACATGCAAAGTCGACTTCTTATTTCATTGTGATTTTAGTTCTTAGCTGGTGGTAAAACTGTTCTATGGTCTTCGATAGATCATGTACTGTTGGGCAACTTTTACTCAGAACATGTCCTACTATTATCCTCATTAATTTGGAAGAATTGATTAGGAAATAGTCTGTGTTTATGTATACAATGAAGGAACCTGTGTGATACTCATATTTCCAGAAGTCCAGTGACTGTGTGTACAATTTGATCAATGATCTTTCTTAAGCATAAATGGACTTTGGCTGTCTACCGCCAAATATGAATTATATCCTATGTGATGGCCAAGCCGTCAACAGATATCAAATCTTCAATATTTTGAGTTTTGATATCGCTGCTGTGTGTTTATGTTGCCTTATTCTCAACAGATATCAAATCTTCAATATTTGAGTTTTTGACTCTGCTACATGCGGGCACACTTTGACCAGAACCCAGTTCATTATCACAGAACTTAAAATGAAGACTAAATAATCAACCAGTTCAATACTCTTTGAGAAAGCCAACCAACCCATTTGGACTGAGAGCAGCAGATCGAGTTAGCATGTGCTGAAGTTTTGACTGAAAATTTTCCAACTTTGCCTAGAGATTTAAACCCTCCTAGATTTCACTCTCTTTCTCTACTTCAATCTTATATATAGAGCATAATACCAATAATACCATAAACTAATTGTTGCCAAACCTTTGAATTTGATTGCCTTAATCTGTGTTTAGGTCTTCAAATAAGCTTCAATTTCCAAAACCACTGGCTTGTTAGAAGCTTGAATCGAGTGGTTTAAGCTGATTACATGCTAATGATTTGAGATGGTTGTCACTTCAGGTATGCCTAAAGTGTCCAATCCTATCGTTCACGACTTTAAACTTTAAACTTGGCATTTTTAGGCTTTAGGAGTCGACCAGAATCCTTGAAATCTAGCTTTGTTCTCAGGCAATTTGAAATTAACATCTCATGTGATAAATTTTCATCCTTGACTTCCAAAAAATCATAGAGATACACGGTTCTATGTAGCTTTTATGAATCTGGAAATTGCAAATCACTGTCAATAAACATAACAGAACACTGATATGGACTATGACAGCAGGCACAATACTATGGACCATGGAATACAACAATTGAGTTTTGTACAGGGTAAATTACAGCAATTTTATGTACAACATGCACAAACAATGGTTAGAAGAAACGGTATAAATTTTTTTTACAGAAAATCCCATTGCCAATAAACCTTATCTACAATTCCTCCGCCACTCTTAACAGCGAGGTGAAGGGTTTCAGAAGCAGGAGGAACCCCCCAAAGTAATGGTACTGCAACCGTCATTCTTAGCTTTTCATGCAAACCACCTTTTGTCGCCTTCTCTGACTCAACAACCTGAAATTGACCACATATCAGATCAAGTAACAAACAAATGCTGATCCTAGACTCCATATTCAGATCAAGCAGGAACTAAGGATGCAGAGAAGCCACAATGTATTCTATGCTTAATTGTTGGGATGGTTGCATCCCTACTCATTTTTTCTCTATCATAGCTTAATTTAGATCCTTTCCATTCTCAAGAAAAAGTCCTTAATTTCATGAGTTTGTCTTTGTTCAGTACTTCAATAAGGCTGATACTCCTTGGTAACAGAACTTAGAAGTTTCATCACTTGTAACAAGTGTCCATGGACCTTCACAGCAACAAAAGCAGATTAACCACCTTTCATCTCCTCATCTCTTTATCTAGACCAAGGGAATAGATGTGCGAGATCCCCTTGCTAAATGGTAACCAACTCTAAATGGCATTGGCACAAAGAGGATGACAAGGATTAGCTTTTGTCATTTCCCTAATAATTGACCCATATGGAGCAACCATTGCTGAGTTTCCTCACTAGAAAATTGCAACTCATAGAACGCCACCCCACTTACAACCATCAATGACCTTTCTCTTGTGCTGATCTTAAATTTGCTACTACTAGCAAGGTCCATTGCTTTCCTTTAGTCCCTGACCTCCACATGGGATGGCTAAGGGAAAGGAGTAAGCTGGCTTGTATCACTTGTTCCTCTGGATAGAGAACAATCCATTCAAGCTGAATTGCTGTATGGGACTATAGGTTCTTAGGTTCCTACATTGTAACTATGAACAACCCAGAACCGCTATTTAGGTCATTTGTTACATCAACTAAACTTCCTTCCCAGTACACAACTCTACACCAGCCAGAATGAACAGTCATGACACATACCCAGGCCATTACCCGAAAATTGTCAATTTCAAATACAAGCATGAAACTTGTATTTTGCGGTCTAAGCTATTAGACTACATACTGGACCTACCAGTCTCAAGTCCAACTGTCAATAACACATCGAATTTGCCTCTACTCAAAGCAAAGTCTATTTTCACCATTTACATAAACGATAATCATTGAAGCGGTAAGTGAAAACACAATCAAAAGAAATATAGAGAACTTTATAAAATGCCACAAGAAGTAGATGCTTCTTGTCAAAAGCGATTTCACTGTCACTTTTAGAACATGTAAAATGAATGGATTTCCGGAGCCGGAATATCTTGTTGATGATTCTCCAATATGCTACTAGAGGGAACCCAATTTCAAAACAAACATACCTTTGGGCAATGAAACAATAACATAACAAAATGATTCTGAATGTAACAAAGACTTCAATAGTAAAACACCACAACATGGCAATAGGACATACCTCCCCGCCATGTTCCAACACAGTGTCTTCTACAACATCGCTTAGCATCTCAATGGACCGGCAAAACCCAAATATACAAAGCCTCCTGCCCATATCAAGTCCCTACAATGACAAATTTCAAACGGCAAAAAAATTAAACCCAAAACAGGAAACACAAGACAATGCAAAACGGCCACTTGAATCATAAAAATAAGAGTAAACTAGACGGTTTACATTTGTTGCTGCAATATCAAAGAGAGCACCCAAACACAGACCCTGCTCCGTATCCATGTAATCACTCTCTTGAAACCGCTGATATCTTTGACTAGCCTTTGACCTCTTCTTCTGTCAATCATACACATTCACAAGATGATTCAACAAAACAATTCACTACTATGGTACCTTCAAAACACAAAATAGGTAACCATATTTCTCATGTTCATCACCAAAAGGGGTAATTCCACAATACAAAAAACTATAGCAAGGTAAGTTCTCATGCTGATAATATGAATTACATACATCCGAAGACGCAACACGGAGAGGGACTATGGAGCCTCCAATCTGAACAAGCCCCTCAGAAGTGAACAATGTGACTCTGTCTTCAGGAACCCATTGAATTTCTGCCAAAAATTAACACACAGTAAAAAGTAAAACCCAAAACATAATACTAATGTCAAAATTAACCGCCAAAAATGTTTAGATATTTTATTACTACAATTTAGACGTTCATAAGATGTAAGAGAGTACCGGAGTCGTTGGACCAGGGAAAGAAGCCGAAGAGGTCGTCGGGGAGGGAATCGGAGGAGGAGGATTTGGCGGGAAAGCGGAGGAGGCGGGAAGGGCAAGGATGGGAAACTGGGAAATTGCGGGGGAAAGCGCGGGAGAGAGAGGGGTGCTTGGGGCGAGAGAAGGAAGGAGAGAAGGAGGAGAAGCAGAGAGCGGTGGAGGCTTCCGCCATTGGAGGAATTTGCAGAGAGGAAATGGGACTTGTGGGCAATGGAAAGAACAAGGAAGAGGAAAGGAGGCGAGTTTGACGCCACATGTGGTGGGATGGCCACGTGGAGCTACCCGACGATTTATTACATCAAAGCCTTCACTTCTGACTTTAGTTTTTAGATTTTTTTATATTTATTTTCTTTTAGGAAAATTACATAATAGCTAATAACCAAATTTAAAAACACAAAAACCTCACTTTCAATATTTTCTGTACAAATTAGGACATAACCCCTAACCCAAACTAATGACACCAGATCTGATCTAGACTTTCATAGGCAAAATAATTAAAATACTCCATTTTCAAATAAATTTATACAAAATGACATGGCAGTAGCACGTCTCTCGTTGACATGGCAGTAACACATCTCTAGTCGACACGACAGTAGCACGTCTCCAATCAATGCACATTTCCGGTTGACACGGCAGTAACACGTCTCTCATCGACACGGCAGTAGCACGTCTCACGTCGACACGATAGTAACATGTCTCACGTCGACACGACAGTAGCACGTCTCACATCCACACGGCAGTAGCATGTCTCACGTCTACACAGAAGTAGCACGTCTCTGGTCGACACTGCAGTAGCACGTCTCTAGTCGACACGACAGTAACACGTCTCCGGTCGACACGATAATAGCACCTTCCTACACGGCAGTAGCACGTCTCTCGTCGACACGACAATAGCACGTCTCCGATCGACATGGCAGTAGCACATCTTCGTTCAACACGGAAATAGCACGTCTCATGTCAACACGGCAGTAGCACGTCTCCGGTCGACACGGCAGTAGCACGTCTCCGGTCGACACGGCAGTAGCACATCTCATGTCGACATAGTAGTAGCACGTCTCTAGTTGACACGGCAGTAGCACGTATCTCATCGACAGGGCAGTAGCACGTCTCATGTCGACATGGCAATAGCACGTCTCTCGTTGACACGGTAGTAACACGTCTCTCGTCGACAAGGTAATAGCATGTCTCTCATCGACACTACAGTAGCACTTTTCTCGTCGACATGGTTATAGCACCTTCATACACAACAGTAGCACGTCTCCGGTCGACACGGCAGTAGCACGTTTCTCGTCGACATGGTAATAGCACCTTCCTACATGGCAGTAGCACGTCTCTCGTCGACATGGCAGTAGAACGTCTCTCGTCGACACGGCAGTAGCACGTCTCTCGTTGACACGGCAGTAGCACGTCTCCGGTCGACACGGCAGTAGCACTTCTCTCATCGACAGAGTAGTAGCACGTCTCCGGTCGACACGACAGTAGCACCTCTCCGGTCAACACGACAATAGCACGTCTTCGGTTGACATGACAGTAGCACCTCTACAGTCGACACGGCAGTAGCACGTCTCATGTTGACACGACATTAGCATGTCTCTCGTTGACACGGCAGTAGTACGTCCATAGTAGTAGTAGAATATGTAGTGAAGTGTAGTTTAGTAAAATATGTAGTGACAGATGACATGTGGATATTAGTTTGTCCTAATTTGTTAATTTTTGTCCTTAAATGTATAAGATAATATGTAAAGGATGTATTTGTAAACTGAAATTTGGTCAGTAACTAATATGTAGTTTATAATTTTCTTTTCTTTTGGTTTTATTTTGATGTTTCACACATATGAAGCAGCGCCCATTACTATTGGTTTAGCTTAAGGGTATCTCCGATCAATATGCTACAGGGCTAAATAGTGAAAATATAGCACAAAAACATCTTCAACCAATGAGCTAAAATGCAAAAAGCTGGAAAAAAGAGAGAGTTAGAGTGTTATCGTAAGAGCTAAATGTGACTCATTGAATGGCTTAGCATAGTCTATGTGGCAATCTTCCATTGAAGTGCATCACATTTTGTCTTAAAAAAACTCACATGAGGAATCTCACGCTCTTTATGACTTGGCAAACTTCTGCTGGTTGCAAATTGGTTTCAATATGATATAATTTTGAGAAAAATGCACCAACAGTGTCTGAACTCTTGGAGGACTGTCAATATGATACCCGAACTTTTAAATGTATCAAAGTGATACCTGGACTTGTATTTTTGTACCAACGTCGTACCTGTCGTCATTTTTCGTCACAGCTCTGTTAGTTCATGTCACATGTGACGAACATGACTGAAAAAAAGAGTAAATGACTGAGCTACCCCTCCTCCTCTGCTATGTTACGGCGTCGCCGCCGCCACCATCACCACGCACAACCCCATGTGCAAGACCAAAAAGAGCACGCAGGAAATTGAGCCATCCCGGAGCCCCCACAAGCCCCGAACCTCCAAGTCCTTCTCCTCCTCCCGCTCCAACCCTAACGACCCTTTCTCCGGCAACAACTCCACCAACTACGACAACTTCTCCAAATCCTCCACCGCCTCCTCCGTCGCCTCCCTCAAGTCCTCCCTCCCCGAAAACCCCATGATCTACGACACCTCCGAGATCTCCTCCTCCACCAACAACTTCCTCAGCCACCGCCTCTCCTCCTCCTCCACCTCCACCTCCACCTCTTGGCGCTGCACCCTCCGCGGCAAAGACGCCGTCGTCTTCCAGCGCAAGTCCCGCACCCCGATCGACCTCCCTGACCTACAACAGAGCCTTTCCCTCATCTCCCGCTCCCACCACACCAGCCTCATCAAGCTCCTCGGCGCGTCTCTCTCAGGCAGCTACGTCTACCTCGTCTACGAGTTCGTCAGTGGTAAAAACATTTCACAGGATATATTGGAACAGTTGACCCCTATGATCATTTTGCATTTTGGGGGAAACATATTGAGCAGGATTGGAACTCTTTTTGATAAATACATGGATGCTCTAATTAAAGCCCTGCCAGAATCATCGGATGATGACACTCTTTCAGAGCTTAAGGAGTTTGTACCCTTTAGAGCTGAAACAGATTCAGAACAGCTTGCTATTTTGGGAGTTGCATTTACCATTGTGGATGAATTATTACCAAATGCTGTTATGAACCTCTGGAAGCAGCAGAGTGGAAATGTGGAACCAAAAAGTGGACCTACTGAGAATGTCATGTTTAGTTCAAACACTTCTACAGAGTTCAAGGATTGGAGACGCCATCTTCAGCATTCATTTGACAAGCTAAGAGACCATTTCTGCCGGCAATATGTCTTGAGCTTCATCTATTCGAGAGAAGGGAAAACACGATTGGATGCACAAATATATATAAGTGAGAACGGGGATGATTTGTATTGGGACTCAGACCCTTTGCCTTCGCTTCCATTTCAGGTCTTTCTTTTTCTTCCTTCTCCAAATAAGCGTTTGTTCTGTTACGTACAGTTAATTAATCTATGTAGTTGTTTCCCATAATTCCGTTAGACAGATAAGGTTATTTCCCTGTACTGAGTGTATTGATGTGATCATTGTTAGGCTGTAAGACTTTCCATGACAAATGCATATTGTTGCTGGCTATGTTGTGGTAGAGGTGACATGGTTCTCCCACTATTGCAGGCATTATTTGCAAAGCTTCAGCAATTAGCAACTGTGGCAGGAGATGTATTACTTGGAAAAGAGAAAATACAGAAAATTTTACTTGCGAGGCTAACGGAGACTGTTCTAATGTGGTTGTCTGATGAACAAGAGTTTTGGAGTGTCTTCGAGAATGATACATGCCCTCTTCAGCCGTTTGGGTTGCAGCAGGTACTTGTACCTTTTCAAGCTGTCCATCACAGCAGTAGTGTTATTATAGTTTCACGATTTAAACCGGTCAACTGGAATATCTGTCTCTCTCTCTCTCTCTTCGCAGGTTAGCTCATAATCAGCTTTTTTTTGTTACAGCTTATTCTTGACATGCACTTCACTTTTTTTTGTTACCCGTCGCCTCCCTCAAGTCTTCCCTCCCCGAAAACCCCATGATCTACGACACCTCCGAGATCTCCTCCTCCACCAACAACTTCCTCAGCCACCGCCTCTCCTCCTCCTCCACCTCCACCTCCACCTCTTGGCGCTGCACCCTCCGCGGCAAAGACGCCGTCGTCTTCCAGCGCAAGTCCCGCACCCCGATCGACCTCCCTGACCTACAGCAGAGCCTCTCCCTCATCTCCCGCTCCCACCACACCAGCCTCATCAAGCTCCTCGGCGCGTCTCTCTCAGGCAGCTACGTCTACCTCGTCTACGAGTTCGTCGACGGCGCCAACCTCGCTGACTGCCTCCGCAACCCTAACAATCCGAGCTTCACAGTCCTCTCCTCCTGGCTCTCCCGCCTTCAGATCGCCACCGACCTAGCTCACGGCCTCGACTACATCCACCACTGCTAATTTGACGTGTATGCTTTTGGGGTGGTGATGTTGGAGCTGATGTCAGGGGATGAGCCGTTGAAGTATAAGATGGAGGCGGAGGAAGGCGGGTATAAGAGAATGAGTTTGATAGAAAAGGCGAGGGAGGCAGTGAAATGTGGTGGTGGAGTGAGGAGGTGGGTGGATAGGCAGCTGAAGGACTCGTTTCCGATGGAGGTGGCGGAGAAGATGGTGCAGGTGGCGCTGGAGTGTGTGGAGGATGAAGAAGATGGTTGGGTGGAGAAAAAGTCATTTATGTCCTCAATTTCCAACTCACATGACCCGCACGTGTTTATCAATGACGGAGCTGTGACGGAAAATGACGACAGGTACGACGTTGGTACAAAAATACAAGTCCAGGTATCACTTTGATACATTTAAAAGTTCGGGTACCATATTGACAGTCCTCCAAGAGTTCAGACACTGTTGGTGCATTTTTCTCTATAATTTTATACCAGCTTTTGTAATGGCTCCATATGGTCTATGACAAAGGAAGACAATGGAAGATGAAGCTCTCACCCTAGCCTACGTCAAAGAAACTGAAAATAAGAGGAATGGTATAGGTCAATCGACGAAGGCTTTTGGACTCAATTCTTTAACAAATTCAATCAATATATATAAGGTACGTACAAAGGCGTACCTATACACGGGTTACGGTGGGCTACAGCTCACCCTAGATTTTGAGAAAACATTGTTTTGTTGCATATTTATAATTAAAAAAAAGTTAAATTATGAAAACCAGTCCACCCCAAATTTATTTATGTAATTGAACTTAGTCCATATAATTTTTTTTTTCTGATTACATATATATTGTTTATTTCATTAAAAGTAGTTACTCTTTTAGTTTATTTTAGGTCAACTTTCTTCTCTTTATTTATTTTTCTTTGTCATTGTATACGTCTTCATTCTCTTTTGCCGAAGCAGCTAAGCCAAGTGCCAAGCTTTCTCTCTTTAATCTGCAAGTATGATTCTTAGTTATATTGGTCATCCTCTCTTGTACATGTCATATGACCTAGTTCTCAAATCTCAATTGATTAATATCTTGATAGTCTCCATATCTCATCATCCCATCGCACTGTATTTCTATTGATATTCTAATTATAATCTCAACTGCTTGCTTACTAATTCTAAGCCAAGTGCCAAGCTTTGTCTCTTTAATCTGCATGTATGATTCTTAGTTATATCGGTCATCCTCTTGGAGTCTTATACGTATCATATGACCTAGTTCTCAAATCTCAATTGATTAATGCCTTGATCAAATTTAGTCCTAATATCCAATCATCTCAAATCTCAATTGATTAATGCCTTGAAAGTCTCAATATCCCATCATCTCATCGCATTGTATTTCTATTGATATTCTAATTCTAATCTCAATTGCTTGCTTACTAATTCTAAGCCAAATGTCAAGCTTTCTCTCTTTAATCTGCAGGTATGATTCTTAGTTATATCGGTCATCATCTTGGAGTATTGTACGAGTCATATGACCTAGTTCTCAAATCTCAATTGATTAATGCTTTGATCATTTAGTCCCAATATCTCATCATCTCAAATCTCAATTGATTAATGTGTTGATAGTCTAAATATCACATCATCCCATCGCACTGTTTTCTATTGATATTCTAATTCTAATCTCAAGTGCTTGCTTACTTTATTGTAGATGACTTGTAACATCCTGGAAATTCAGTTTTCTATTTTTAAAAGAAAAATTATTTTTCGAGCTATTTTAATTTTAATTTATGTTATTCTTTAAATTCTTTGTGGCTTTCGAAAATTATTCAAATTTTTGGTTAGTCAAAATTTTTCTTTCGAGCCCATAGGATTAAACTATACATAGTTACGAGTTCGTAGGATTTCTCGGAGCATTATTTGAACATCGGAACTAGTTTTAATGATTTTTGGAAGTTGGTATTATCCAAAAATTTAAGGGTTAAATGCACCAACAGTGTCTGAACTCTTGGAGGACTGTCAATATGGTACCCGAACTTTTAAATGTATCAAAGTGATACCTGGACTTGTATTTTTGTACCAACGTCGTACCTGTCGTCATTTTCCGTCACAGCTCTGTTAGTTCACGTCATTTTCCGTCACTCTTTTTTTCAGTCACGTGCGTCACATGTGACATGAACTAACAGAGCTGTGACGGAAAATGACGACAGGTACGACGTTGGTACAAAAATACAAGTCCAGGTATCACTTTGATACATTTAAAAGTTCGGGTACCATATTGACAGTCCTCTAAAAGTTCAGACACTGTTGGTGCATTTAACCCAAAATTTAATTAAAAATAGAAATTTTGGTGGCTTGATCTGGATTGTTGGACTTTAAACCGCTGAATCTCACCGGTCTTCAAACTTTTGCCGGACTACGGAACTATATAGTTAATCACATGTACTTTTGCCTCCCAAAACGTCTTACTATATACAATCATATGTGCCTCGTGAGATCATTTCTTGATTCCCATTTTGATTAGTCATTCGTTTTTCGTGATTTCCCCTCACATAAATAAATTGTGTTTTTACTTGTTGCTAGCACTATATGTCACGCCCCGACTCTTAAATTTTATCTTATTTACTGGTTTGGAATTAATAAGAGTTTTACTGTCTTAGTCAATGAGTTTATAGTTTATTTGGTCCCCAGAGGGGTTGTGGGGGATGATTATTTCGAAGGGATTATTCGTAAGAGAAAAATGTGATGACGGTAAAAATGGTAAATTTTAGCTAGTAAAAGGTAATTTTTATTGGGGTATTATTTTTGGGGTGTTAAATTTAGGATTGGGTATTAAGTGGTGGGTTGGACCGGTTGGGTTTGGAAAAGCCCAAAACCCATCTCTCCTTTCTCTCTCCACCCTCCCGATTCTCTCTCCCTCTCCCTCTCCCTCTGCCCGGAAAAATTTTCATGAGTCCAACCGCCGGCGTCCGGCCACCGTTTCCCACCGCACCGGTCCCAAACGGTAGGCTTCCGACCTAGCTCCCATTCTAGACCGGTGAGAGGCTCCCTAGTGCTGTCGATCGGAAGGAAACTCGCCCAAAGGCTCCGGCTGCTCGCCGCTCTCCGTCGCCAGAATTCCTTCCTCCAGCCGCCATAGCTAGCGATCCTTGGCTCGTTGGAAAGCTCTCCTCCCGTGCTTCAATCCCTCCGAAGGTTTCTTCCCGATTCGGCTTGGGTAAGGAGAAATCGGTGTTTGATTTTCTAGGGCTTTTATTTATGTTTCCATTCAATTGGCATAGTTAGACTTGGAATTGGTGTTTGTGCTAGTTAGGAATGTTGTAGAGGAGGTTGAGAGGAAGGTGTAGTCAAATTTTGGTAGGCAAATGATGTAATACCCTAGATTTTCATTTAATTTTTCTTGTATTATTTCCATATTTAATGAAGGATTATTTATGGAAATTCTTTAGTTGTGCAAAGTTAAAGATTCGGAAGTAATTTTTAAGGTACTTTGACTTTTAAGAGGCCCAAAAGTTGACTTTATTTTTTGTAAGTTATCTTCGAAAACTTTCTTCATCAAAGTTGTAGAGCTGGTCAATACGAGTTCGTAGACATGCGGCACGCCCAAAACGGAGGTAGTATGAGAAAGTTATGATCAGAGGAAGTTAGTTTCCGGGTTTGGAAACACTATAAGTAGAAAAATGTGGGGGAGTTATTTTTGGAAACCTAAAATTTCTCTCTCCTCCCTCTCCCGAACTCCTCCCGCTCTCCCATCTTCTCCAATCGTTTTCTCTGCCGTCCGACCACCAAACCGGTCGCCACCGGTACCGTTCGGTCTGCACGGACCTCCTCTCCATTTCTGTAGCAGTCCAACCCGCCGTCGCGATCACCAGAAAACCGACAATTTCATGGCGTTTCGGGTGAAATTTTGGTGAGTCTTGCTCCTCTCCTTCCTCTAGTGATGTTTATACATCTTTGGTGATCCGAAAACCAAGTTTTGTTGCCGGTTTTGCAGCTTTTGTTTTTGGTTTCATTTTAGAATTTCGGGGCGTTTTTCGGCCGATCCCGGTCGAACCAGTCAAAACTCCAGGTATTAAAGTTGTTCACCATACTTCAATCTACAAGTTTCATGTTGTGAGTTTCTCCTAATTCGGAAGTTTTGGGGTGGCGTGTGGGGCTCACTCGCCGCCGCCGCTTGTGGCGGCGCATCCTGCCGAGTTGTGGCCTTAGTTTCCTGTGGTTAGCTAGTCCTTGCTGCTGTGATATTGTTGAGAGGTATTTTGGCTAAGTTTTGAGCAAGGTTTGCTTGTTAGGACTTAGGTTTATTTGTTTTGGCTTGGTTGAGTTTGAGTATAGGTTTTGAAGATTTGAGGCATCTCAATTGTGTCGTTGAATTCAACGACTTTGGGAAATTGTCATTCCTTGAGCTAAGGGTTAGTTTAAGGGTATTGTGTTATCCTTTAGTATTTTGGTTTCTAATGTTTTTAATTGTGCGATTTTAGGTGATTTGTGATTTTGTGTTTGGTTTGCCTTCATTGTGTTGGGGGCTTCGCAGCGGAATTTCAAGGTGAGTAAATCTCACCAAGGTTCACTTTTGAACCAAATTGTATTATGGTCATGTGATGATGATAATGATTATGATGTTAAAATTAATACTATGCTATTAATTGTTTTAAAATAAATTAGCTTGATCGTCAACGGCTCATAGGTAAGATAAAACAAGTTTTCCTATCTTATGATTATTTTAAGATTCATGTGATCATAATGTTATTGATTATTGATAAGTTATTCTTATGAAATAATATATATTGTTCATATAATTATTTCCTTGTGAAGGATATAATCATATGATGTGATCTTGTGATTGTTGGATAAATAGTCAAGCCGGGTTCCAAGCCTTTAATCGGGTGATTGGTTGCGGTTCTGATGCTATTTATTATTTTGTGTTTTGATATTGGACAGTCAAACCGGGTTCCAAGCCTTTGGCCGGGTGATTGGTTGCGGTTAGGAATAGATCTCTAGTCCGTCTGTCAGTGTACGTCATGGGGGATACCTTATCGTATCTGGGATCTATGGGTACACAATTTTGTTGTTGTAGGTCATGAGGGGTATTTCATCAATAATTGGGACTCATGGGTACATGTTATTTGAAAGAGTGTTGTAATTGTGAATATATTCGTTGATATAATTGCTTTTGAGAAATTTCTAGATGTGATAAATGTTGTGATATTTTTAGTTTACTCATACGGGCTTTTTAGCTTTCCGGGTTTGTTATTTTACAATCCCGGTACACCAATTATTGGTGTAGGGGTTAGACCTGCAGGTGTGGATCAACAGGGTTGAGGAGGAGGCTTAGTGGCAGGGTTCTTTTTTGCTTTTGCTGTACTCTGTATAATTTTGTTAATCAGGTTGGGATATTTATATTTAAGTTAGATCATGCTACAATTTTTGAAATTTATCTTTCGGAAATTGGGGTCTGACAAAGGAGGTCACCGGAGTCGGCCGCCGCTGTTAAGTTGATTTTTATGGTTTTAGATGTGTTTTCTTGAGGGGAGTTTAATGAAGTGTAGTTTGGAATTTTTGAAGGAGTTTTGGATACGTTTCGGATTTTGTCTAGGATGTGTGATTTATGGCGGTTAATGAGTTAAAAGGCAGTCGTCGGTTAAATATTGTTAGGACTGTGGAGGGTGATTTTGAGGATGTCAGAAATTGTGGTGAAGTATAGTTTTAAGCTAATTTAAGATTAAGGACGTTAGGCTTGGACGAGCGTGCGAAGCTCACTTTTATTTCTGCCTATTTTTAAAAGCGTCGGTATTTAGTTGAGGATTTAAATTATATTTTTGGAACAGGACGTGAGAAGGCTCGAGTTGAGGAGGCCTCTGACCGACATCAGGCTTAGGCCTAATTTGTGAGTGGACTTTTGTTATAAATAATATGCATGCAATTGTTTTGGTTGAGCAAATTATTTCGCCTGAGCATTTGACGTCGTTTTATTTAACGATTTTATGTATTTTGGAGAATTACCGAAAATGAGATTTTCGGTAAATTATAAATATTTCTATGAGGAGAGTATGTATAAATGCTAGCTAGTCATATGTGTCTGTCCACCTTAATGCCATAATATATAACTACATTCTGGTGTGACGTGAGCGTTGGAAGTAAACGTAGTAGTCCTATATCAGTGTTTAATTCATATAGGGGGTATGGACACATATTATTACACATGTCTGTCCACCTTAATGACGTAGTGTAGCACCGCATTAAGGAGTGACATGAGCGTTGGACACAAGCGTATTAGCCCAATAGATTATTTTAAATCTATTAATTTATATTGGGAGTATGGGCATGTGTAGATATATACGTATATTGATATATATATATATATATATATATTTTAGTTGAATAGACTCGTTATGTATGAGATAAAAGATTTCTCATTTGAAGCATGCAATCGTTTTCTTCGGAAATTTATTTGGGGAAAGCATAAGTGTTGATACTTATTTTTCTTTATTTATTTTTGTCCACTCACTCTAACATTTCCGGATGTTTTTCCCCTGGGCCCTTCGTTTTTAAAATACCCAGTCTATAGAGTTCGGATTGGATCCAGTAGGAGGCGACGAGGCATAGTTACCCATCTCTCGGTCACTTTTCACTAGTAGGTTACATGCTTAACCTACTAGGGTATTTTCTGCTTCCGTTATTTTTTAGTAGCTCTGAATATTATTGGGATTGTTGTAAATTATTTCGGTGGTGTGTTAAGACCGATATATTCTTTATTTAGATAATTATGGTTGAATGGGAGAATGACTTAATTGTTAATAGAGTAGTTCGGTCTTTTTTCGGGTTAGGGTTGTCCATCTTTAAGGGAGGTTTGCCGAATTCTTTGGTAAACTTTCCTTGGACTAGCTAACCACAGGAAACTAAGGCCACAACTCGGTCGGACGCGCCGGGTGAGTGAGCCCCACGTGCCACCCCAAAATTTCAGGGTGAAATTCGGGGTGGGTCTTGACACTATATTAATATTTGTGGTTTTTTTTATTCCTTGCAAGGTGCACATTTGACTCACTTGCTATCTATCATGTTCAAGGCTAGCTTATGCCACACGATCCACTTTACATATCACAAAGTTGACATGTGACACCCAGCACGACACGCCTCAGCTCTACACTGATATCGTCAACGGGAAGTATGTGTGTGCCTAGAATAATTACCGCGTGGTTACTTGGTGTAGTTGGTTGTGCGTGAAACAACCTCTATAGCCCGTAAACCTACAGGCATTCCCTCACAACCGTGGCCGATTTAAGGATCCCGCCCATAAGCTGGATGAGCCGGGTTAATCATGGTCGTAATACTAAGCTCAAGACAATTACAAGCACGAGAGAAATCCACCTTGAAACTGGACATGGAATCCCACATCGATTCCATAGGAAGGGGAGTACCGGTTGGGCTATAAATACAGCTCAATCACCAGCTTGTCAGGTACAATTACTACCCCAGTTAATTACTCTTTGACCCGTCAGAAACTGACTTAATCATCGGAGGAGGAAAGACTGGAGGCTCCCGATCGTCCTTTCACTTGCAGGGTACCAGGAAAGGAGGTAATAGCCTATCAGACCCACCATCAGTTTTTGCATACCCCATCCGGGATCGTACAGAAACATTTGGTGCCGTCTGTGGGAACTCGTACTAAAAAATGACGTGACTCAATGGCCGAATCAAGCGACCACCTAGAGCAGGAGGCAGGAAGAGAAGAACAAAGAGAACCGATAGTTGCAAGAACCCAGGAAACAAGAGGAAGCTCGCGAGGGGCAGGAAGAGGTATCCGGGAGGAAATGCCGGAGGGAGAGTCGTGAGTCTTAAATGTTCAAGAGATAGCGGAGGCAATGGAAGGGATGAGGGCTCAAATTACTCGGCTGGAGCAACAGAGGGTTAGAGATCAGGAAGAAGCTTCCGGGAGGGAGCGCAGGCTAGAAAAAGAAAACGCCACGCTACTGAGCGCCCTGTCCAGAGGAATAGGTCAACGGGAAGCGTTGGATAGGGCGGCAGAGTTGGATAGGATGGCGGATCGCATGACCGTGCATATAGGGACGAACATGTTCCCGGATGAAATGAGAAATGACGGACCCCCGCCCATGCCCAGCCGATCCTGGATCGCCATGCTGGAAGATCGGGAGAAATGGAAGAAACCATGAGGGCAATCAGGGATAGTGTTACGAGTTTAACTGAAAGGGTCACGGACACTGAGAGAGGGGGGGCGCGTAATCCAACCGCACAAGTTTCGAGGAAAGAGGGGGGCCGTTCACGAAAGCGATCACCTAGTCCGCCTGATCGAGCACGGCTAAACCGTTGAAACTAAACTACAACGGGGATCGGGACCCTCATCTTTTCATGGATAGTTTCAAGTCTCACACCAACGCCAAAGGGTACTCGAGCGCAATATGTTGTAACATGTTCCAAGAAACCTTGTCGGGGGAGGCGCTAAGCTGGTTCTATGAGCTCCTGTCGGACTCGATTGATTGCTTCCGGCAACTGGTCGACAGGTTCGTCAACAGATTCATCCTGCGAACGGACGGACAGAGCACCGCCCAACTATTCAAGGTTAAGCAGGATAGGGGCAAGGGGTTTAAAGCCTGCGTGAACCATGGTAAGGAGCCACCACCAGGGTCAGGAACTTTGACAAACGGGTTGTAGAAGAGGCATTCGTTCAGGGACTGCTTCCCGAAAAATTCATGTATGTTGTAAGAATCAAAAATCTACAAGGCTACGACGAGCTTATGGAAATGGCGATCAGGCATGCGCATGAGGATCACGATACCTACGGGGAAAGCTCGATCGGGAAAAGAAAGATCGAGGTGAGTGAAGGATCGCCAGTGCAAGTGGTCCAGGAAGTTCGGGCTTGGAAGGGAGAGCAAGAGCCGAGTTCCTACTCGGGAAAAAGACACAAGGAAAAGGGCAGCAGGAAGGCAGGGAGGCAATATGATTCGCAAGCAAAGGCGAAGGGCTCTTACCGGGACACGGGATACGTGAGAGCGGCACCAGTGAATAAAGAGCATTTCTCGACTCTCGATGCTCAACGCCACTTACGAGGCAATATGGAATGAAAATAAGTTTGTCATTCCGCCACCCCCGGCAAGGAAGTTCCCCGCATCGCGGCTCACTAAGGAAGACACAGGGAAATTTTGCGGGTATCAAGGGGAGGCAAGTCATCACATAAACAACTGCATAGAGTTGAAAAGGGCGGTGGAAAACCGGCTGAAAGAAGGGAAATTGCAGCAATACGTGCCTGGGCAGAGGCATGTAGGGGCTATGGAAGTGTACGGGACGATACACACTATACATGGCGGAACAGAGGAGGAAAAGGAGGAACAGAGCCAAGAAGCAGTGTACAGGAAGGAGGGATGGCCAGGAAGTCTTCGCCTATGGAAGTAGCAACAATCAACAGGTGGCAACCGATTGGAAATCCGTAACCTTCCTAGAAGAGGAAGAGGAGGGTATAAGGCTACACGAGGACCCGTTCTTAATAACATTACAACTCGACCACTACATAACGAAGAAGATCCTGGTCGACACGGGGGCTTCGGTCAACGTGTTATTCCGAAGTGCTTGGGATGGACTACATCAAGGGCGTAACAAGTTAATACAAGACCATGAGCCCTTAATCAGTTTCTCGGGCGACGTCGTTCAGCCTCTCGAATCTGATAGCCTTGGAATGAGCATGGAAGGGCGAGAGGGTGTCGCTCGCGCGATGGTTAAATTCATCGTGGTTGATTGTGAGTCGTCCTACAACGGGATCTTGGGAAGGCCAGCCTTATAGAAGCTAAAGTCGTTTGTTGCCGGCCACATGTTGATGATGAAGGTCCCAACCCCAATTGGAGTCATTATGATCCGAGGGGATCGTATGGCGGCAAGAAATTGCTATGACGTTGACGATGGGAGGAGAAGGTCGGAGGTCCTCACTGCAGGCCAGGCCGCAGTCTCCACCTCTGAATCATATGTGGATCCCCGGGATGACGCGGAATCCAACAAAGAGCGTCCCGGCGCGGTAGGAGAGATAGAAATGGTGTCGGTGTCAGAAGAATTCCCGAGTCGGCAAGTAATTTTAGGGAAGGGGAAAACACCTGAAGTGCGAGAGGCTCTAGTGGCATTCCTGAGGAGGAACAGTAGGGCTTTCACCTGGACCTACAAAGATATACCTGGGATATCGAGCGGCATCGTGACCCATAAGCTTGGCATCGAGAAGGGATTCCTTCCCGTAAGACAAAGCGAAGGATGTTTAAGCCAGAGAAATATGAAGCAATGAGGGGAGAAGTAAGGAAGTTAATGGAAATCAAGTTCATCCTAGAGGTCAGATACCCCCAATGGCTGGCCAATGTGGTTATGGTCCCGAAGAAGTCAACAGGACAATGGAGAATGTGCGTGGATTACTCGAATCTCAACAGGACATGCCCCAAGGATAGTTTCCCGCTTCCTCGCATAGACCAGCTAGTGGACTCCACTTCCGGGTTTGAATTATTGAGCTTTATGGACGCTTACGCGGGTTATAATCAGATACAAATGCACGCGGGGGATGAGGAGCACACAGCCTTCACGACCGACAGGGGGTTATACTGCTACAAGGTCATGGCCTTTGGATTAAAGAATGCGGGGGCCACCTACCAGTGATTGATGAATGTCATGTTCGCCGAGTACCTTAGGAAAATAATGGAAGTGTATGTCGACGACATGCTGATCAAAAGTTTAATGGTCGTGGAGCATGTGGGGTATCTGGAGAAAGTCTTCGAGGTTATACCGAGGTACGGGATGAGACTGAACCCTCAGAAGTGCATATTTAGGGTGGTGAAAGGGAACTTCCTTGGCCACATAGTGAGCGGGAGGGGAATAGAAGCCAACCCGGAGAAGATCAGAGCCATCCTGGACATGGAAAGTCCCAATGAGAGGAATGAAGTGCAGTCGTTGGCCGAGAAGATCGTCGCCCTAGCGAGGTTCGTGTCATGACTCACAGATAAGTGTGCCCCCTTCTTTCGGCTGCTGCGGGACCAACATTGTAAGAAGATAATCTGGGGACTCGAGCAGGAGGAAGCTTTCACACAAATAAATGCATACCTCACGTCCGTGCCAGTCTTGTCAAAGCCATCCTCGGGCGAGATGCTCTACCTGTATATCGCAGCATCGGAAACGGCAGTCAGCTCAGTGTTTATAAGATAGGAGTTTGACGTCGAGCATGCGGTGTTTTACGTTGTGAAGGGATTCACTCCCATTTAGAGCAGGTACTCGGACGTTGACAAACTTGCCTTGGCTCTTATCATGACAGCAAGAAGGCTCAGGCACACTCGATAACACTCTACACCAATCACCCCCTCAGGCAAATCATGCAAAAGCCAGAGGTCAGCGGGAGACTGGTGAAATGGGCAATAAAGCTTGGAGAGTTCGATATTCATTACCGGCCGCGAGTAGCCATAAAGGGGCAGGCGGCAGCTGACTTTATATCCGAACTCACGCCTATGAAGGCGGTGGATGATCCGGCAGAGCTCCAGCAACTGGCAGGCGCATGGGAGCTTTCCTCCAAAGCCGGGCAGGGTAATGACAGCCTGCCACCACTACATTGGAAATTATTTGTGGATGGCTCGGTGACGAGACACAAGAGTGGGGCGGGAATCATATTGGAAACTCCCGATGGGTTCAAGCATGAGTACGCCTTGGAATTCCAATTTAAGACATCCAACAACGCTGCGGAGTATGAAGCACTGATTGGTGGGTTACAGCTCACCCGTGATATCGGCGTGGAAAGTGTCAAAGTGTATAGCGATTCTCAGGTGGTCGTAAATCAAGCCAACGGGAGTTTCGATGCCAAGGAGCAGCAGTTGAGCTCCTATCAAGCCCTGTCGAAAGCCTTCATGCAACGCTTCAAGTTAGCTTGTCTGACACACATCCCACGGAAGGAAAATAGCAATGTGGATGCTCTTGCTCGGCTTGCTACCGAAGTGCCCGGGAAGGGACAAAGGAAGACAAGGACCGAGGTATTGGGAAAGCCGAGTATAAGTAAGACCATCTCGGAAATATTCACGATTGACGCGGGACCCGGAGAGCCTACTTGGATGGATCCCATAATAGAGTTCATGAAGGAGGGGGTGCGCCCGGACGACAGGCGGCAGGCACAAAAGCTCCAATCGAGGTGCACTAGATACACGCTCATGAACGGGAAGCTATATCGCAGAGGTTACAGTTTTCCCAACCTAAAGTGTGTGACAGAGGAGGAAGGGCAAGTAATCATGGAGGAGATACACAAGGGAGTATGCGGGAACCATTTGGGATCTCGGTCGTTGGCACACAAAGCGCTACGCACAGGATTTTTCTAGCCCAACATGGGTGCCATGGCAGACAAGATGTCGCCTCGGTGTCGTAAGTGTTATTTACACGCCAACGGGATGCATTCCCCTCCTGTCGCTTTATCGATCTTGCTATCGCCATGGCCTTTTGCACAATGGGGTTTGGACCTCGTCGGGATCCTGCCCACGGCCCCCGGGCAATTTAAGTATGTGATAGTGGCCGTTGACTACTACACAAAATGGGTGGAGGCGGAGTCTCTTGGGAAAGTAACCACCGAGTGCGTGAAGAACTTCCTAATGAAAAATATATATTGCAGATTCGGGGTCCCGGAGACAATTATCACGGACAACGGAACTCAATTCAATAACAGCCACCTGATCAAGTTCACCAAGGATATGGGCACCAAGATGGTCTTCGCGTCCGTGGCATACCCCCAGACCAATGGTCTGGTAGAGGCAGTCAACAAGATCATCAAAAAGCTTTTAAAAAAGAAGCTGGATGATGCCAAGAACCTGTGGGCATAGAAGTGGCTGGAGGTATTATGGGTAATCAGAACCACAGCAACGGAAACAACGGGAGAGACACCTTTCTGTATGGAAGGAGACCCATTGTCATTTTTGTAAGTCTAACAGGAAAGGAGGTTAACATGTCCCGGCATGTGCTTCCCCCCCCCCCCCCCCCACAAAGGTCTACGAAAATACAATACACAAATGTTGATTAATTCCAAACTCCAGGCATAAGTCAATTAATATCCCGAGTAATATAGACCGGGATGGCATTCCACAGACATAAGTCAATTAATATTCTGAGTAATATCGACCGGGATGACATTCCATAGGCATACAATTAATATCCCGAGTAATGTCGACCGGGATGTGAGTCAATCTTTTAGAATCTCGAGTATAGTCGAGGTAATACACCAGGCGATGTAAGTGACACATAAGGAAAGCATAATATATTATAACCCGGTATCCCGGTGTATACCACCAATGGGTCTTTACAAAATGCCCGGGATGTTAAGTCACCAGGATCAAGTACGTGGTTTGCAAAAAAAACAAAAACAAAACAAAAGCCTATCTTCACCCTACACTTTGCGGCCTTCCCCGTCCTTATCCTCGGACGACACGGCGAGGTCGTCATCACCATCGCCTTCCTTCTCTGCAGCCCTCTCGGACGGCTCACCCTCCAGGGCATCTAATTCCATGTCGGCAGCAGCTTTAGACTTCGACTCCCTCTCTTTGGCCTCCCGAGCCGCAATCAAGTCTGCTGTCATTTTGGCCTTGTCCAAGTAGCCAAGGCGGCTCCATTCACCAAACTTCTCGGTGATACCGCCTTCTTGGGCCACCTTGAGCATGGCTTTCAACTCATCCGACTCTTTGAACTTGGCAACGGCAAGTTCACCCTGTGTGGGAATCTGGCCTTGCAGATCGACAATCTGGCCGTCTCGGTCCTTCAGCTTCGACCACAGCTTAACATTCTCCCGTTGCAGCGCCTCTATGTCGCACTTCAAGGCGACCACCCGCTCGGCCTTCCCCTCCAGTTCTTTGGCATGAAGGCAGATTTTGGCCAACTTATCGGCTAACGCGATATTCTCTTTCTTCCCCGCCTCGAGCTCCTTCTCAATCTTCTTCTTCTCGGCCCAAAGATAGCTGATTTGGTCATTAAGGCTGGTCAGGCGCTCCTTCATCTCATTAGTGTCTTCGCTGGCGTCAATAGCATAGACAGCAAAAAGAGCCTGCAAAAAGTGTTTTTAAAGATACAAACTCCGGGACAGCAAATGGAAATCAGAGGAAGTAGAAAATCTACCTTCATCATCGCTTCCCGCGCGTGTTGCCGACTCAGTTGGGGTGTGTTGGACCCTATCTTGATCTTGTCCAACTCGATGCCCTCTAGCACCTGTCTGATGGGTGTCTTCCGAATCGGGGGCACTGCCGGAGTTAGACCAGCTAAGCTCACTGACTGGTCAACCGAAGGCCCCACCGCTTTATGCTTCTTCCGGGGTTGCGAGGTGCCCGACAATCTCATTCCAATAAGCATCACTCATTTGTCGCGGGATTTTGACCTCTTGGACGAGGATTTCTTCTTCTTCTCGCCAACATTTATGTTGACTACGTCACCGGTCCTTCTGGGACCCCCAGTATCGCCCGGTGGCTTCCTGTACCCTTGGTCTGGAATCTCCAGGGGTACAAGGCTTTCCAAGACATGGGCGGTAGAGTCCTCTGCGCCTACGTCTGTACGAGCGGCAACCTTCCCAACCTCCAAAAGGTCAATCAGGAGGTCCATATCTGAATCCATGTCGCACGGGTGTGATGTCCGGGGTTTGCGCTTGGGTATTTTTGTTGCCAGCAAGCACAATAGTTAGAAGTGCAACATTTATGAATAAAGGTACAGCGCGAGTACAAGAAAAAGAAAGAGGCATTTAACCAGGAACCCCACCAAGCATGTGGCCGAGTTCACAGTGAACTAAAACGCTCCACCGGGTCAGGCTTACCAGATTCTCGACGCAAAAGCAACGCCGGAATCCTAAACGTCCGGAAACACCTCGCAATTGCATAGGGACGCAGGTGTGGCGTAAGCACGCGAAACAGAGAGCCACCAAGGGAGGAAGAACACAAACAGCAAGTAAGAACGTAGGACTGAGCACAAGAAAAGAAGCTAGTAGAGAAACCACAGAAGCAACGTGTAAAATGCAAACAGAACCCAACAGCGCGAAGCAGAAGCGGAGTCAAGTGAGAAGCAGAGAAAAACCAGAAAGAGGAGTGGTTTCTCAGAAATGGAAGTGAAAACGGGAAAGCGGGATGGTCTGTATACACGCACAACGAGTGCACGCCTCGATCCAAGAGACGAACAATTGAACCTCAACCACAAGTCACGAGGCACCCTTCCCCGTTGGATTACACCGAAAGATGATGCCACGTGGCTCGCACGATCGTAGCTTCTTGGAGAAGGCAAGACAGAAGCGACGGGCATTAATTGCCCGTCAGATCACCATAAATGTGGCGTCAGACATTTAATGCACCTGTCGTAGCTCGTGCACAGTAAACAAAGCATGAGCGAAGCGAACTCCTTAGCTCGACCGATACGTTTCTCCTATGTGCGCGAAGCGAACTGCTCAGCTCGCGTGGTAATCATGGCACGCGGAGCGAACTTCTCAGCTCGCGTGACCTGTTTAGTCCTTATGCGTGAAGCAAACTCCTCAGCTCACGCGATAAGTTTAGCCCTTGCACGCGGAGCGAGTTCTTAAGCTCGCGTGGTGGTCCTTGCACGCGGAGCGAGTTCTTAAGCTCGCATGGTGGTCCTTGCACGTTGAGCGAGTTCTTAAGCTCGCATGGTGGTCCTTGCGCGCAGAGCTAATTCTTCAGCTCACGTGGTAGTCCGTGTAAGTGGAGCGAACTCCTCAGCTTGCGTGGTATTCATGGCACGCGAAGCAAACTTCTCAGCTCGCGTGACCTGTTTAGTCCTTGTGCGCGAAGCGAACTCCTCAGCTCACCATAAGTTTAGCCCTTGCACGCGGAGCGAGTTCTTAAGCTCGTGTGGTGGTCCTTGCGCACAGAGCTAATTCTTCAGCTCACGTGGTAGTCCGTGCATGAGGAGTGAATCCTTCCGCTCGAGTGGTAGTCACTGCACGCAGAGCAAACTCCTCAGCTCGCTTGCCCAATTCGCCCGATACGTTTCACCCTTGTATGCAAAACTCAGGCATAAAATCCATCTCGGATGAGTATCACCGAGATCATAACACCCAAACATAAGATCCATCTCAGGTGAATGTCACCGAGATCGGAACACCCAGGCATAAGATCCATCTCGGGTGAGTGTCACCCAGATCGCAACACATGAAAGACATTTTCCCTTTAAAAATGGAGCAAGTGGCTTGATAAACCACGGACGGCGTTAACACCCCGTCACTCGAGTGGTAACACCGGATATGGAAAGGGCTCGCTACCCTTGTCCATGAAAATATAACACCCGTTCAACCTACATCATGAGTCGGAACTTGGGGGGACTACGGGCGGTGGGCGGGAAAGTATTGGTTTACGGGCTTAATTTAGCAAGTCCCCACTCAAGATGTGTCTTGAACAGGAACTTGGGGGGGACTTGTAGTCGGTTGTGCGTGAAACAACCTCTCTAGCCCGTAAACCTGTAGGCATTCCACCACAACCGTGGCCGATTTAAGGATCTCGCCCATAAGCAAGATGGGCCGGGTTAATCATGGTCGTAATACTGGGCTCAGGACGATTACAGGCACGAGAGAAATCCACCTTGAAACTGGACATGGAATCTCACATCAGTTTCCTAGGAAGGGGAGCACCGGTTGGCCTATAAATACAGCCCAACCACCAGCTTGTCAGGTACAATTACTACCCCTGTTAATTACTCTTTGACCGGTCAGAAACTGACTTATTCATCGGAGGAGGAAAGACCGGAGACTCCCAGTCGTCCTTTCACTTGCAAGGTACTAGGAAAGGAGGTAACAGCTTATCAGACCCACCATCAGTTTCCGCATACCCCATCCGGGATCGTGCAGAAACACTTGGAGTCTTGGATCAAGGTAAAAGTTTTATACTGATGCTAGTAAACACATGATTGAAGGAGAATGAGAATACTTGATTCCATTGAAATGAGGAACATGCCCAAGAGCTAAATAAACCTACAGGCCGGCTCGGCCCAAATTGATGTAGACAGAGATCCATCTACTAATATAGTTGGAAGCCCATAAAAGTCGATCTGAAAGATGAGTGTAGGAGGCTAAGCTTTTGCATGCATGGGTCACTCAATTAGGATTAAAAAGAAGGGTCACACTAGGAAGAACAATGTTCCAAGTTCATGAAGTGTAAGAACTTTGCATGGGCCGAGAAGGGTCTACAAGAAGCGGATATTAGAGGGTCAAAGTATGATCATAGATCATACACATAGATTCAAAGTCTGACAAGTGTCAGCGAACAAAGACTGGACTGAACATTACTGATCGAAGAAGAAGAAGAAGGAAGTGATCGATTAAAGTCTGAGAGCTCTTGGTGGACAGATAGAGGGCTGCAGAGAGTTCGGGAATTGCTGGTGCTTTATCAAGCAAGCACCATTGATATAATTGATGATTACCCTGACAATTTTCACAACCTCGGCCCTCCTCCTCTTCTCTCTCTCGTCACCATCAACGCTATGCATGCATCAAGAAACTTCTCTGCTGCTACGTACTATATATTACTGCTGCTCGCTCATAATACCAGTCAAGTGAAAATGAGCAAGACTTGGATGAGGGAGCCAGGTTTAGTATCGGCCAGGCCATTATTATATAATTCTTCATGCATCATGCGTGTGTCAGAATTCTGGGTACGGTGGTGGTTCCTTTGCATGCTCGACACTCAGAATTAACAAAACAGCTCATGTACTGCCCTTGACCGGGTTCGACTAAACTACGTATCGAACATATGTAATTACTCGCAAATCATATGCATTACAAAAAGAAAAATATAAGTCAGTGTGTTCTTCATACGAGTAAAAATTATAACCGACGGTGTTAGGTAAGGCTATGGTATATATGTTGATGCATCTGCATCAACATTTTCTATCATTTTAAAGACTCAATTACCACTTTAAACATTTTATCACTATTGTAACTTTATAAGGCTATGGTATATATGTTGATGCATCTGCATCAACATTTTCTATCATTTTAAAGACTCAATTACCACTTTAAACATTTTATCACTATTGTAACTTTAGAAAATCTAAGACTATGATGTGAAATATGATGATTTTGTCCCCTCAATTACTTGTAACTACGAATAACCTTGTATGTACGTGTTTTAACAATAACACTACTGTAATACTACTGCACCGAAGTAAGGAATTACACTATTAACAAAAATGCAGCTAGCTACGCACTGCGTACCTTTGATGAGTTATTGGTGTAAGGTAATGGGCTTCTGTCAAAGGGCTCATTGTTAAACTAGATTTGCGCTGCCATGTCGAAATAATAATTCATGCACCAGCCACCAGGACCCAGAAGATAGCAGATTTGTCAACCATATATGTTGATCAAAATACCAAAAATACAACCTAAAAATGAGATTACAAGTATAACTAGCTAGGATCATGAGATTTATTTGTATTCCTTATTATGATTGGGAAATGTCAAATGCTTATATAAATACACACGCATGTGTGTGAAGTGTTTCTGTCAAGAGACACGGCCACGATGAACTGATGAAAGGTCTCTATTTTTCATCTCAAATCATTTTGTTATTCCAGTACCTAGTCAAGTACTAATCCTTTTTCAGTGCACCTAATCACAAAACAGAAACTTTGAAAGGTCTAATTCAGTCTCCTAAATCTCACAGGTATAAATGGTTTCTGAGTTTCCTAATCACATAACTCTTTTGGTTTCAAGTAAAACGTTAGGTGCAGTGTTAAATCGGAAGCCAAACTTGCTAGCTAGAAATGGGGGACCGATCGTGGCCTCAGAAACGTGACACTTTTTTCCCCCTTCTTGGGATTTTGACGTTAGAGGGGCTAAGATGCTGTGCCTTTTCGACGTTAGATGCTGCTGGATGATTTGTCAATTCCATATATGCAGGCTAAACTAAGCTTCAATAATTCAGTGGCACATGCATGGCACACGAAGCAGCAGCCGTGCTCCTTTTTCTTCATTCAGTGATGAATGAGCCATTTGAATTGAAACTGGGTCTACACGACGACTCTCCTTCATCATCGACTTTACCTAATCTCTTTAAATTAGTTTTTTTAAATGAATAACCCTATGCTGATTTGGCTTTCTATTTTGTCTACAATTTATTATCACTTTCATTCCAAGTAAGTAAACGTGACATAGAATTAATGCATGTAAAACTCAGTGGCAATTACGGCATTCCTGGCTAACTCTTGTGTTGAAGGCCAGGAGAGTGCCAGCCTACTCATCGCAGGTTGATTTTTGATCAAGTGCAGGTTAATCTTTGATCAAGTTAAATGCTCAAACAGATTAGAAGACACTTCAGTTTATAATTCGTAATAAGTTGTTTTGGGTCCATTACTCTGGGCGCTCATTTGCATTATTGCATAGTAATAGTTTCCCAGTGAAATATCGAATTTGCACTCTTTTGGTAGCTTTAAATTGGCAACCATACACATACAAAAGTGCCTATTTGCTTGAATTTATCACATCAAATTGATATGTCTTCTTCCGGGACATGTTTTACGCATCTGCTTTAGAGTTTATGCATGATCAAACATCATTTTCCTAATAAAGCTTTGGGGGTTTCCACTAGTCGAATCTTTCTTTTCATCTGCTCTATGATCATCTGTGCTATTCACCAATTTAAGGGTAGGTAGTATTTCACATGTCCAGCATATGCATAGGGGCCAGATCTTGCTTTGCTTCAATTTTAGGATTGGATTGAGATTTTTTGATAGCTGTAATTCCAATTCCTATATATTCCATTACACTTTCGTATATAGCTTTCCTGGAATCATAATCTCATGCGTTCGTAGAAATGGTGTATCAGATTTACAAGGATCCCAGCAGAGAATAGCACCAAAGTATTGATACCCAGCTCATGGTCGTACAATCATGCAGGGCTTGATGGCTTTGACAAAAGAAAAGAGAAAAGTCTAATTTATAAAATAAAAGCAAGCAAGATATTCTAAATTTTTTCTCAGAATAAACAAAAGAAAAGAAAACTAGAAAGAGAGAAATTATTGTGGAGAGGGAGAAAGAAATGAAATGACAAAATAGGCAGCATGGAAGATGCAAAGTAGTGATATATATACATGTATATATGAACACTAGCATGAACATGGAAGCCAAAAAACATGCACCCACTATGGAACAAATGATTTTTCATCATTAGATCACAACACACTCTTTTTGTCATTTGCTCCAATGCATGCCTACTTTAGATCAACTCTCATCATAGGCATCACCTAATATAATCTCACTCAGATTTTTGAATTAACCAAATTAAATAAGCGATTTCATCTTATTCTGCATTGTCAAAGGAGGAGTACATGGTTTAATGAAAGCATGCTAAGCTGCAAGTGAGACAGACATTGCAAGGATTTTTTAAGTAATAAGAGGTCTTTAGTTCGAACGTCAACTTGTGAAAATCATCTCTTGGAGAGAGACTGTACCTAAAATTGCTCCATGTCTCGGAGTGGTATAGTTCACCCGGCCACCATTTTTGCAAAAATAAAAGTAGGAGTACATGTGTTCTCAAAAAAAATAAGAGTATATGTATGCACAACTCAAAATAAATTGTTAAATCACTTGAAAGTGAGAACCCAATTATTGGAGACATTAAGTTTGATTAAGATGCCTAATGCATGTGGTTACATTTCTGAGCAGGTCTAAAGCATGGGGGAGATATAAACTAAGATGTGCAAAAAATCTATTATAGTGTATTAGGTTTAATAAACTAATTATGTTTCATTTAGTGAAGGTTTGCTACCGTTAAGGATACTATCTGTGGCAAAAGGAGGACTTTAGGCAAACTTTCTAGTCATATTCCCACTTCACCAACTGGAAATATTGAATCAATTGATAATTCTGAACATTATGAATGATTTCCATTTTAAATCAAGTCCTATCTGGAAGGAAGTGGGAAAATTCAAGAACATATAAACAAGTTCAAATACTGAGTAGTATGCTACTATATATTATCAAGGCAGCCATACCCTTTTTAGGGGATGAACCCAAATGGTGACCTATATATCGAATTGCAAATGGTGACGAATCAATTTAAACAAGTTGGTAACAATGGGACTTGGATTTTTCATTTTGGGGAAAACTTGTATGCAAGATAAATATAAGGGAAAATTTTAAGAATAGTACATGACAAATTGTCCACTCATAATTTTAGTGTTTCAAGTTTCAAAACAATCATAAAGGTACACGAACTTCTAATCTCAACCAAAAATATGTACATGTCGTTATGTCTTCTGTTATTTTGTGTGCTTTCCGTTAAAATTTGAGGGACAAATCTGTTAATTTAGCAGTAATAAATTATTAAAATTAATAATTATTAAGAAGAGAGAAATAAAAAAGATCAAATTCTCATTGCTGAACTATTAATAATTTTTTTTAGGAGAAGAAAAATCATTTTTTAGCACAGAATATCTAATTCTCATTGTTGAACTAGTAACAAAACAACAATTTCTGGACGACTAAAACTAAAACAAATCAGGGAATAGAGTGATCTACTTGCAGACAATAAAGTCATTAAGACTATGGTATGAGTTAACAAAATTTAAAAAAAAAGTATATAAATAGAAAAAGAGTAAAACAAATATAAAGAAAAGGGAAAATGGAGAAAACACGAAATCACCATTTGAAAATTAAGAAATTACATAGAGTTAACGGCATTACTGACGTCATATACTAAAAATGTGTCGTGATTCTAATGTCAGGTACCTTTATGATTGTTTTGAAACTTGAAACATCAAAATTAGGAGTAGACCATTTGTCATGTACTGTTCTTAAAATTTTCTCTAAATATAAACTTCTTCTTTTCTTTTTTCTTCCAACAAAACTATCGTGCACTAACTAATTTTAGTGGAAATAGCAATATATTGCTTATAGATTCGCATGTTGGGGAAGCAATCCAACATAATCATATTGCTTTACCAAATGGGGCATTTGCACCCATATGTATTTTGTTTCTTCTCTAAACTAACTCCCAATTAAGAATGTTTTTGTTTCTACGCTTTAAGGTGGAAACAAAATCTATCATACTCTTTTTAACATTTTTTCTTTCTAAGTTTAATTATGTGGTGGTTCCAAATTCAATGCCAGTTACGGATCAACCTTAATGCCGGTTAGCATAGCTTAGAAGATGTTAATTGCAACATTTGGAACAAAAAAGAATGTGAGAATAAGTCAATAAGGAGGTATCGAGGATTTTAGATGGAGTTAATTAGGAGTATGTTATATTTGGACCATTTTTTGTTCATGTTCATTATAATCGCTGGTATATATGTGAGTAGGGAGGAGTGTAGGGACTTGTTTTTCACCACCGAGATTTCTGATATGGTTGTAATGGTTGGTTATTATTATATAAAGTTATATTTCTCAATATAAAAAAAATGTGAGAATAACCACTTATAGGAACAAGCTCATGAAATATTACTCATTATGACAAGATCTTCTATTTATCAATTGCATATAAGTTGATATACATACGTGTGATGCACATCTGATAATACTAAGCATGAAGTATGAAGTGTATGAAGTATATGAAGTGTTCCAAAACAACGTGAATATCGAGTTACCCAGACTTTTAAAACCCAATAGATTTTTTTTTATTTAGAAAAGATAACTTTTATAACTAAGCATACGATTAATCGTAACAAGGACATCCAGAACAAACTCTTGAGCGTTTAAAAACCATTCACTATGAATATTAGAATCAAAACCATAACTTATAAATTATAACCTGTGAGCTACTCTAGCTAGTTGAAGTTCGATAAGCAAGTTGAATCCCAACCGAAGGCGACTCCTGAAAAAGAGTACTCTATTTGAAGTTCGATAAGCATGATGAATGAACCTCAATTGAAGGTAACTCATGAAAAGGCTTAGTTGAGATTCTCACCCTAACATTTCTGACTTCCATGTCTTGCAACAATTCCAACTCATATTCAATAACCACAATAAACATAAGTAATTATATTAACAATCTTGCATATCATAATGCAAGTCATACTTGGGAGTCTGGGAATGGATGAGTCTAAGGTAAGGGGACCCAAAATAGCCTTGATTTTCCATTCAAAAGTTTTTAGTTCACTCCACACACATTGATATAGTTCCAAACAGAAAAAAATACCCAAGTGTTCCCCATTACTATCTCACATGCCCAAGGATTGCCCTACCATGCATATCCTGAAACTTCCAACTTCATTTTTGCGCTGCTCAAGAACTCAAAGCTTAATTTCTCAAACCGCTTAATTAAGATTGTTTACTTTATATGAACCTGGCTAATCATCTTTAATTTCAAATACATGCAAAGAGATCGACTAGGTCAATTTGCTGACTCGATTCTAATTGGCCTTATTCTAGCAAAACCAGCAGTTGATCGATAAGATATATATGGGGAGAGCATATTCGTCAAAAGAATGAAGATTTATGTGGGGAATGACATTTCACTTTCTTCGTTCTGTGACATTTCATTTTCTTGACTGAAAACTAGCTAGACAGGGTACATTATAATTGGCAAGAAGTTGTTCGAATGTTGACATTGTATGCATGCCAAGACTTACAACTACTGAATTATCTTTTCTTCTCTGACACCAAGAAAGGTTATTTGGAATCAAAATTATTTCATACATAGTACTATTCTCATATTTATGTATTGATACTTGAAAATTGACATATGATAGTAACTACACGACTAGCAATTGTCTGAATTTTCATAGTAAAGTATGTCAATTTACTTTATAGCCGTGACCAAATTCAGATTTGTATAATTCTCAAACTTGGTTTATGATCTAACAAATAATTCAGACGAGTCTATTATAAGTCAAACTCACGATCTCCCACTTATAGTTTGGAGACCGATGCTATTAAACGAAATGAAAAGTGATCATTTGGTCTAGTGACACAGCAACAAGATAAACTGAAGAAATGACGGTGAAGAAATGAGTTAGGTTTAATATACGTAAGAGATTCGGATTCCCCCGAGCAGGACCTCTTGTGGTATCTAAACCAAAGAAATCATGCTTACTTGTAAATGCAGATTCTCATAATCAAAGTCATTAACAACTAACTTAAGATAAAAGCACACTTAACCACAAGAAATAAGACAACGGGAAAATGGCATAATAAGGGCCACATGCACTACTTTTCAGGGTGGTAATTGAGTAAGCACTTGAGTAATTGATTTGAGGTTTAAGTTTTTAATCTCAACTTTGTACCGATATTAATCATAACCTCAAATGAGAGAGATCGGGGTTTTCTTTTTTGACTTATTCGCGGCCACTTTCATCATCAAGAAGAACTCATCGTAGTTTAAGTCTCTCCATGTTCAAGTTTGTTCACCAACCTTTTCCTTTATACCTAAACTTTAACAACCGTTTTAAATGTACAAGATTCATATGATCCATTTTTTCAATTGCTAAACAATGTATTTAGAGTAGTAATACCAATATCTCTATTGTAGTGACTACACCTTGTTGTAGTTATAATAACAAGGCCAGATGTATTATGATCAAGAGCACATAATGATACAACCGCAATGAGGGTTCATAAGTAAGTCTAAGAGATTTTGTTAACACCATCATCTAGTGATCAAGAAATTGATAATGATCTATGTTTTATATCTACGAAAGTTCTTTTATGTACCATGATGCATGTGAATCGACTGTCCGTTGATTTCATCTGGCTTTCTATATTCACTAACTTCAACAATGACACTGTCAACCTTAATTGGAACTCTCAATAACAAAAAAAACTATCACGAACTGAATCGGGTCGAAATAAAAATGGCGTCTACCGCTGCAGTTCCATTACTGTCGGAAATCGAAAAAAAAGGACCTCCCTTTAATCTAGCTTTTCATCTATAGTAATTATTGGTTGGAAGAAAGAACCAATGCCTTTGCTGTGCTTCTGTTTCAACCTCCCGAATCTGGGTTTCCATATAATTTTCTTCACAATCTTATTCAACACCCCCAACACTCCATAAGAGCCAAACCTTCATCCATCTACATCCACCAAACCTAAAACACCCCAATACGAATCCGGTGTTCTCTCCATGACGAGGGTGGCGGCGGAGCTTCGGAGGGCACGACGGGACCTTGACCTTCGGGTCCTTGGCGATGTCTTCTCCGATATGCTTGGAGGAGAGGTCGAGATAACCGATTTTGGAGCGAGGAAATTGACGGCGGCGACCTCGCCTCCAATTTTGGACGCAGACCTTGATGACCTATGAATACAGTCTAAACGTGTATTACAACTTCGAATAAACAGCTCGAATATTACAACTTTAGTAAGTCGAACTCACAACCTCTCACTTATTAAGTAGAGACTATACCGATAGAACAAATGGTACTGAGCTTATTTTCTTATATTACTTTCACGATTTAGTGACAATAAATTTTGTGTAACATAGCCAGTAATCAGACGTAAAAGTACTAAAAAGTCAAACTAAACAACCAGTGAATATCGTCAAGTAGAATGCATACGGTAAGACAAAGGTGGTGTCTCTTATAGATAACTTTCTCCATAAAATTATAATTGTACCAAATTACTATATTAGTAATTTAGCATACTCCGTGTTAAATATAGCGGTTGGGTTTCAGACCAGGAGCACCGATGAACCGCCAGTTCTTCCAAATGATGTAGCATACTCAAAACAACACAAACATAGAGAGTAGATGAATATTGGAATCTTCATACTCTCACAGTCTCACCTCAATTACAACAAATAAACATTGTAGTAAAAGCAAGCTACTACAACAACAACTCATGCAGAAAAGAAAGATACGGGCAGTCTAGTTATTTATTACAATCATGTAACAACATGACATCAAAACCAAACATTTTAAAACATTTACGAATGGTTGTTGCATCTTAACAAACAGTATGACACCTCAATAAATTTTTGCTGCACACCATGAGGAATGCAAGCAACTGCCCTGTATTGTCCTGTGTACTTCTCAGTTTGTAGTACATTTTTATCAATTTTATTTAATATATAATTATTAAGGGAAAACTAACAAGTAAATATATAGGTGACTACATATAACATTTACATTGAAAATTTGAAAATGCAAAATAATGAAAATATTGTTAATTGTTTGATACAGACAGAATTTATATGAAATCTTCAAGTCCAACAGAATTTTAAAAGCAAATTTTGTTAGAAAACACGTTAATTTACTACTTTTGTTATCCTCAATGTTCATTCTAGTAAAAAAAAAAAGCAAAAAATTGTAAATCCGCTCTCATTATTGCCATGGAAAAAGAGAAGTATCTAGAAAATCCATCCATCTAGAAAACCAGTGAAATACGTGCAGATGAAGAAGAATGTTATTATAGATGGGGCCTGAGATGTTTCACTATCATATAATATGGGGACTTTGTCTAAAACTTATCTAACCAGCTTGGTGAGTGTTAACTGACCATAGCCAACCCTGACCATCCATGGTCAGGCAAGTCTGTTCCGTCCAAAATTGAGTGACAAGTAGAGGAGGCTTCATACAGAAGTCAAAGAAATAGATGTGAGTAACAAACTGCCCTCAATATTTTATTAATGAAACTGTTGAATTTAAAAAAGGACATGAAACCTAAACCCTTAATTACAATGAAGTTCTATCGAGAATATTTACAAAGTATATATATTCAATCAAACACCAACTAGTAAGAGTACTACTCTAATGACGACTCTATTTGCTTTAAGATAACGGTGACATAATAGAAATATCACTAGATATGTAACACGATCACATATCCTAATTTCCAATAATGTAGATTTCTTACTATGTGACATTAGTGAAGCGAAAGAGAAAAATGAGAGATTAATTAAAAATAATGGAGTCGACAAAATAATGACATTTATGACTCAGTCACTAAGAGTTTGGGAGGGCAATCTTCATATGTCTTATATGTATAATGAAAAAGCCATACATACCCCGAATGTGCCATAAGTTGAAGGAGAACGGTGCTAGAAAGTTTGAGTTTCTAGTCAGATCATCGTACAACTGATTTATACGATCAACTAATCATATGATGTATCATTTACAATAAGAAAAAACAAAATTGTAAAAGAAAAACCAAAACTTTCACATAAGATCTCTATTAAGCTTTTGAAACCAAACAATTTGAAACATTTACAAATATGCTGAAACGTCAAAAATATTAAGCTTCAGAAATACAGCCGCACCAGCTCTTTATTTAAAAAAAAATGTTAGAAAATTTAATTAATGAGTTTGATGTGGTGCACGATACGATCACCTCACTCACTCCGTCACATTGTAAAAAGCACACAATGGCTTTTGAAAATAAAGCCAATAGCAGTGGCGCTTGAATACTTGATCATCAATCTTGGAGCAGCAAGTGCAAGACTAGACAGACCCCCGTGGATGGAGGCAAAAGAGATGACCTTTGCGGATGAAAAGAAAGAGAGGGACAGTACGGTTACAAGCGTGAAAACAGAGAAATATATTAAAACTCTTTCCCTTTATTCCTTAAATCCATTTTCCCTTTTTTTCTTTTTGGTTTAAACTTTGAAAGAACCCACAATTTCTCATTTCTAAATAAAATTTCTCAGAGCTGGGTAAGTTTTCCTTAAATATTGTCACAATCCCAGTACAATGCTTCAACTCCAAGGTATTTTCAGTGTCAGATCCCTGTGGACATTATTGTATCTTAGCTGAAAAAGGAGCTGACTCACAACCCAGTTTCATCTATTAAATTCCAAAGCCTGGTTAAAGCCAATCCTTCTCTTTTATGTTCTCTGTAATTCTTTCTCTCAAAGCCTGAACCAAGTGGCTAGCTTAAGCACAAGCTTAATTAATCACACTACTTAGCTGACTAATCTGACTTGCTGCTAAAACAAGTCCAATAATTCGCTGTCAAATTATGTAAAGAATCAAAATGTAGAGGAATCCCCAGATTTGTCCACCACTCTCCCTGACAATTTCCCGGAATCCCACTCTGAATTTTATAGAAATTTCTATACTTTTATCCAGAAAACTAAATGTAAACATGGAAATGGGACCTGGGTTAGTTTAGCGCAGTGATAACACAGTAGTTTTTCAATGAAAGCAGCTAACCTGATGGAAAAAGTAGCAGGGTTTCCATTGTCAAACTATCTCACCGTCCATGATTTCATTCAACATTCAAAGAAAAATGTACCACTACAATATACAATGGAGCAAGGGAGGGTCTGTTTTGGTCACTTTTTTCTTGGAGTGAAATTTGGGGGTACAGTAAGCAGGGAAAAACGCCGGATTTACAGGAGGGACAGAGGGCTGGTATGAGCTTTCACAAGAAAGGAAAGAAAAACAAGCTTCTTTTGAGCGTGCTTTTGCAATTTAACTTGCAGAAGAAGCCAAACCCACACCTAGATGGGAATTAAGCATCCACTGTCCCCATGATTAAAAATCATGAAAAATCTCAGCAAAAAAATTGGAGATTTGGGGTTTTAATGGTTTCTGTATTGGGTGGTCTGGTTTGAATCTGTTTTCTGGTCAAGAACCCATCTTGTTGTTTAAGCTTTCACACAGTGTTTTCTGTCGGGTGGAAAATTCCTCTTTTTTCACAAGCTTACTGCTTTTTTATAATCCACAGAAGCAAAACCCACCAACCGAAAACGCACCAAAGCACGAGAGAGATTATATGCCATTTAACCACCAATGGGACCAGAGGCGAGAGAAACACACGAGGCAACAAAAATATGAGAGTGATAAAAGCAGAAGACCCAAAAGGGTGGTGTTAAAAACAATAAATGTTTTGGAGAAAAAAGTGTTGAGAGCTGAGCTCAGTTAGCCCACCAGGTAGACTGAGACAATAAGAGAGAGAGAGAGAGAGAGAGAGAGAGAAGAAGAAGAGAGAAGAGAGAGAGGGAGTTAGTGTGTGTGTGAAGTCTTTGGTTTTGCTGATAAAAGCTAGGAATTTATGCAAATGTCACAAGATCCTCAGGGGATAAAGACCATTGAGCAGTGGAGATGGTCAGATATGCAAGGCCTTGAGCTTGTGACTGACCCTCCTCCCTCTTCTTCTGACCCATCTAAAACCAACCCAACAACAACTACTACTGCTACAACAAGTGCTAAGGAATCAAGACAAGCTCAAGCAATGGAGAACTCTGCTGAGCCAACAACAAAGCAGGACTCTAATGACAGCGGTGGGGGAGGTGAGAAGCCTGAGGCTGTTCCAACAGTTGGCTTTGGACAAGTTTTCAGATTCGCTGATGGGTTGGATTACGTTCTGATGGGGATTGGGTCTGTTGGCGCAATCGTGCATGGTTGTTCTTTGCCAATCTTTCTTCGTTTCTTTGCTGATCTTGTCAATTCTTTCGGCGCAAATGCCGATCACCCGGACAAGATGATGCAGGAGGTTTTGAAGGTATTTTATCTCGGAAACATAATATATATATATATATATATATATATATCAATTGACAATCTCATCTCATAACTTTCTCACTGTGTGGTGATGGAATTTTGCAGTATGCATTGTACTTTCTTGTTGTGGGAGCTGCAATATGGGCTTCTTCATGGGCAGGTGAGCTTTTGTGCTTACTATTTTTGCTTCTTCTGTGCTTTTTTTTTGGGGTTTGGTTTTTCTATGTGTTTGTGTTTGGCGTAAACGGAAAGAACTTTATGGCAATTGGGTGCAGAGATATCGTGTTGGATGTGGACCGGAGAAAGGCAATCGACCAAGATGAGGATCAAGTACCTTGAAGCTTCTTTGAGTCAGGACATTCAGTTTTTCGATACAGAGGTTCGAACCTCCGATGTCGTTTTTGCCATCAACACTGATGCTGTGATTGTCCAGGACGCCATTAGTGAGAAGGTGAAGCATATAAGCTCAGCAATTTGGTCATTCTGATTTTTTCCTTTTTAATTGGGTGTTTTTGTACTAACATATTTGGTTTTGTGGTTCATTTCTGTAGTTGGGGAATTTCATTCACTACATGGCAACATTTGTGTCTGGATTTGTGGTGGGTTTCACTGCAGTGTGGCAATTAGCTCTTGTGACTCTAGCAGTGGTGCCTCTGATTGCTGTGATAGGAGCCATTCACATGTCCACATTAGCCAAACTCTCCGGGAAGAGCCAAGAGGCTCTTTCACAAGCAGGACACACTGTAGAACAGGTCAGAAATCTGAGCTTCAATTCTTAGAAAATGAGAGGAATCACAACTTTTTCGCTCTGAGTGATGGTGAATTTTTGCCGTTTCTTGTAAATTGGTTTAGCTGATTCATGGCGAAAATTGCAGACTGTAGTTCAAATTCGAGTTGTCATGTCTTACGTCGGGGAATCGAGAGCACTAGAAGCATACTCCTCAGCATTAAGAATTGCCCAGAGGCTTGGTTACAAGAGTGGATTAGCTAAAGGAATGGGACTTGGAGCAACTTACTTTGTTGTTTTCTGCTGTTACGCACTTCTTTTATGGTATGGGGGTTATCTTGTTAGGCACCATTTCACCAATGGAGGTCTTGCTATATCCACCATGTTTTCGGTCATGATAGGTGGACTGTAAGTACTATCTTACATTTGCTCAGTTTGGATTTTGTTTTTATTTTTTTTCCTTTCAAAATCAATGGTGCTTACTTGTAGTTCTCTTTGATTAAAACAGGGCTTTGGGACAATCTGCTCCAAGCATGGGCGCATTTGCAAAGGCTAAAGTTGCAGCTGCCAAGATATTTCGGATTATTGACCATAAGCCGGGCATGGACCGAAACAGTGAAGCAGGGGTGGAATTGCCGTCTGTTACAGGACTAGTGGAGCTGAAAAATGTGGATTTCTCCTACCCATCAAGGCAGGATGTTCGAATTCTCAACAATTTCTGTTTGAATGTTCCAGCCGGAAAGACCATAGCTTTGGTTGGTAGCAGTGGCTCTGGTAAGAGCACTGTGGTCTCCCTCATTGAGAGATTTTATGACCCCTCCTCAGGTAAATAGCCTCAATGTACTTGTTCAAGTATGATTTAAACTTACTCCTGAGTTCATATTTTTGTGTAGATTTCTTTATTGTTTTAGAAAATTAATGGATATATTCATTTATTAAACAAACCATTGCAGGACAAGTTCTGCTAGATGGACATGACATAAAGACATTGAAATTAAAGTGGCTAAGGCAGCAGATAGGGCTTGTTAGCCAAGAGCCTGCTCTGTTTGCTACAACCATTAAAGAGAATATACTTTTGGGGAGGCCTGATGCAGACCAAGTTGAGATTGAAGAAGCTGCCAGAGTTGCCAATGCCCATTCGTTCATTGTCAAACTTCCTAATGGTTTTGATACTCAGGTTAGCTATTGAGACAGTAGTTTAAATTTTCGTTTAAAAAATCAGCATGATCCTAGGTTAATCTGAACTCCCCGGCATATTTTGAACATCTAAAATAGTTGGCATTGCTCTAATTTAAGTAATAATTTCATTGTGGATCTTGACTGGATAGCACCAGATTTAGTTTGAGTTCTAATGGCTTCTATTATACTAAATTAAAGATGCATTGGTTGATTTGGTCAACAAACAGCCTAACTTTATCTTGGGTTGGCTTTCTATAAGTCAATGTGAAGAAGCACTTGGTTATGCATGCATTTTGCAGAAAATCACATGCTTCAGTCAACAATGCATGTGCAGAAGTTAGATTAAGTTATAAGAAGTACAAGACAAGAGAAAAAGATAAAGAAGAGAAAATAGGGGTCCCAATATTTTCATAAAATCTCAAAAACTAAGAATTAAGCTATTTATAAATGATATTTATATAATATATATTATATGTGTGTTTGGAAATGAAAAAAAAAAAAAAACAATAGCCTGGTGTTTGTGATAAAAGAGAGACTAATTGTGTGTTTGATAACCTGAACTACCAAATGAGGTTGCAGACAGGTGCTATTTATTTATTCTCATGGCAGTTTTTCATATAATTGTTTAGTAGTTTCACCGGACACGAAGCTCTTGTAATATCTCTTGTGTAAGTTAACATGAGTAAAATTACGGCAAAAGAGTGATATCATGAGAGTAAAGTTAAAAATTGAAATGTAACAGAAGGTTGAAAATGGCAGGTAGGGGAGAGAGGAGTCCAACTGTCTGGAGGACAGAAGCAGAGGATAGCCATAGCAAGGGCCATGCTTAAAAACCCAGCAATCCTTCTGTTAGATGAGGCAACAAGTGCACTGGACTCTGAGTCAGAAAAGCTGGTACAAGAAGCCCTGGACCGGTTTATGATAGGCAGGACAACTCTTGTCATTGCTCACCGTCTCTCAACCATTCGCAAGGCTGACCTTGTAGCTGTACTCCAGCAGGGAAGTGTTTCTGAAATTGGAACCCATGATGAACTCTTTTCTAAAGGAGAAAATGGTGTTTATGCCAAGCTTATTCGAATGCAAGAGGCTGCTCATGAAACTGCTCTCAACAATGCCAGAAAGAGTAGTGCTAGGTAAGCCACACTAGTCATGAAGTCTTCTTGAGAATATACATATGCACGATTGTTTGATCTCTGTTGTAATTCTTGGTTTTTGAGCTATAAATCAATGCTTATCTTGGTTTTTCATTCAGGCCTTCTAGTGCAAGAAACTCTGTTAGCTCACCAATTATCACCCGAAATTCTTCATACGGTCGATCACCATACTCACGCAGGCTCTCTGACTTTTCTACTTCTGATTTTAGTCTCTCCCTTGATGCCACACACCCCAATTACCGTCTAGAAAAGCTTGCCTTCAAGGAGCAAGCCAGTTCCTTCTGGCGCCTTGCCAAGATGAACTCTCCTGAATGGGTGTATGCATTAGTTGGTTCAATTGGCTCTGTTGTTTGTGGTTCTCTGAGTGCTTTCTTTGCATATGTTCTAAGTGCAGTCCTCAGTGTCTACTACAATCCGGACCATGATTACATGATCAAGCAAATTAATAAGTACTGCTATTTGTTAATTGGACTTTCATCAGCTGCACTACTCTTCAACACGCTACAACATTCTTTCTGGGATATCGTGGGAGAGAATCTTACAAAACGTGTGAGGGAGAAAATGCTGGCAGCAGTGTTGAAAAATGAAATGGCATGGTTTGATCAGGAGGAAAATGAGAGTGCCAGAATTGCAGCAAGGCTGGCTCTTGATGCCAACAATGTCAGATCAGCCATTGGGGACAGGATTTCTGTTATTGTACAGAACACAGCACTCATGCTTGTTGCTTGCACTGCAGGATTTGTTTTGCAATGGCGCCTTGCCCTTGTCCTCGTAGCTGTCTTCCCTGTTGTTGTTGCAGCCACAGTTTTGCAGGTATTCCTTTTTTGGCCTTAATAGTTTGACCATGCATGCTGACAATGTTCAGGGTTGGGGAATTTGTGAGTTACAGATGGTGCATGTACTGACAAGTTGTGCAATTTACTTACTTTTTCTTCAATATGTAAACAGAAAATGTTCATGACCGGTTTCTCGGGAGACCTTGAAGCTGCACATGCCAAGGCCACCCAACTTGCTGGGGAGGCCATAGCCAATGTAAGGACGGTTGCTGCATTCAACTCCGAGGGAAAGATTGTTGGTCTCTTTTCCTCCAACCTGCAGATTCCCCTGCGTCGGTGTTTTTGGAAGGGTCAGATTGCTGGAAGTGGATTTGGGATTGCCCAGTTTGCACTTTATGGTTCCTATGCTCTCGGTCTTTGGTATGCTTCCTGGCTTGTAAAGCATGGAATCTCTGATTTCTCAAAGGCGATCCGAGTTTTTATGGTCCTCATGGTATCCGCTAACGGTGCAGCAGAGACACTAACCTTGGCTCCTGATTTTATTAAGGGTGGTCGAGCCATGCAATCAGTTTTTGAGCTACTTGACCGCAAGACTGAAATTGAACCTGATGATATTGATGCTACTGCAGTGCCTGATCGCCTGCGTGGAGAAGTTGAGTTTAAGCATGTAGACTTTTCGTATCCTTCTCGACCTGATGTTCCTGTGTTTCGTGATCTCTCCCTTCGTGCCCGAGCAGGCAAGACTCTTGCTCTTGTTGGTCCTAGTGGGTGCGGAAAGAGCTCAGTCATTTCATTAGTACAGAGATTTTATGATCCAACATCAGGAAGAGTTATTATTGATGGAAAGGATATTCGCAAATACAATCTCAAGTCTCTGAGAAGGCACATTGCTGTGGTTCCTCAGGAGCCATGCCTCTTTGCTACAACTATATATGAAAATATCGCTTATGGACACGAGTCAGCAACTGAAGCTGAGATCATTGAAGCTGCTAATCTAGCCAATGCTCACAAGTTCGTATCTGCATTGCCGGAAGGCTACAAAACGTTTGTCGGGGAGAGGGGAATACAATTATCTGGAGGACAGAAACAAAGGATTGCTATTGCCAGGGCTTTACTGAGGAAGGCAGAGCTTATGCTTCTCGATGAAGCAACAAGTGCACTTGATGCTGAGTCCGAGAGATCTATTCAAGAAGCTCTAGAGCGTGCATGTTCAGGAAAAACCACAATTGTGGTTGCACACAGATTATCAACTATTAGAAATGCCAATGTCATTGCAGTCATTGATGATGGGAAAGTGGCAGAGCAAGGATCACACAACCATCTATTGAAAAACAATCCGGATGGGTGTTACGCGCGCATGATACAGCTACAAAGGTTTTCACACAGCCAGGCCATTGGAATAGCATCAGGTTCAAGTTCTTCCGTAAGACCAAGGGAAGATGAAGAAAGAGAAGGCAAGTAAGGACTACGTTGAATATAACACTAAAGAGGAGTATATCCCCATATACCACCTTTCTGATTTTTTGGGTCTTTTTGGTTTTGTTTTTCTATAATTCTATTTTGGTATAGTAATGTGTATTATCTCTCTCTGTATTCCTACCATATATGTCTCTACTTTATGAACCCATGAAGAAATTGATATTGACAAATACCTGCTGAGATTGAAATAGATACCCAACACTTCATCTATGCTTTGAAAAATGATCTCAATATCTACAATTAACCTAACAACTGGATAGTTTTCTTTCTTACCACACAGTTCTGAGTCTGTTTAACTTTTATTTTAAGCTTTAGATAAATTTTTGGACCATTGTCCAATCAAATATTAGACAAGTGAAAGATGATAGGCAAACAAAACTCTAATTGCCAAACCAAATCCAATCGTACCCTGGGAATCCATTAAGTGTGTAACAAGTCAAACAAGTGTAGCAGCCTTGCAATCGAGTATGTTTGGATAAAAGGGTGTTGGAATTCCATCACTCTCAGAGACACTGATCGCATGGCAGCGAAATGGGTATCAATGGCATTTGATGTATACTTGGACGTGAAAGACATTTTAGGCTATCCTTCTCACAATTCAAAACTCAATGTGAAACAGACTCAGTTGTGCAGTCCTGATCTAAATTAGGGAAATTCCATATAATATATATGTGATGGAGCTAGGTTGAGGGGGACAAGCATTATTGGGTGAGTTCATAAAATGGTGGTTGCTCATGTGCATGAGTTTAAAGCAAAGGGGAGGGAAAATGCATAAAAACACAAGAAAATGACCCTTTTGGCAATTTAGAGCAAAGAGGTGGAGGGAAAGTTAATGCTTCATAACACAGAGGCTGTTAGTGGACAAAGGGCTGTGAGAAAGACATGAAGAAAATGACATGGAGATTTAGGTGTTTGATTTAGTTAGGAGATATGTGAGGGAGTGGGGTATACCCAATCACTTTGTCCCCAGGGTATACAAGGATGTGAGTGGCCTGAGATGGGGTTTTGATGGTGGTGGAGCTCCTTCGTCTTTGTTTGGAGTCTGAGTGAAGGAGAGAGGAATGATAAAAGCCTCCTTGCTTTAATTATTTACTTGAAATCATTTTGTTTGCATTGTCTGTATTAGGGAAGGTGGGGATGAAACTGTACTGATATAGTCTTTTACTGATCTTAATTCATGTTCATTGTCCGCAACAGAAATGGCTGAAGTGATAGAACAAATAGAAGAGACAACAAGGATTGCCAGAAACATATATGATTATCCTCTTCAGGCCTTCAGGGTGCAATACAGCAATGTCTGGTTAGAAAGTGGAAGCTAGGGTTCAGAGTTTTTCAGACTATGGACACTCAAAACAGTCACAGACCCGCACAAAAGGGTTCAACTGTGGACATTGGACAGAGCATCTGAATACTCCGGACACTACCCTTTTCCGACAACATGACGGAAAATTCATTTTCATCTTAAGACAATACCCTCTCGTGTCTCGTCGGAAAAAAGTTAAACCCTAAACAAAATTTTATCAGAAAAGGTCATTTCAATTTTTGAACACCTTTGGGGACCACAAGATTGCTAGCAAAATCATGCACATTATATGAGGAACAAAAAAAAGAAACGAAACATTTTTGATGACGAAACTTTCAATGAAAAAAGTCAGTTACACTTAAAGAGGATCAAATAAAAAGAAGTAGAGTGAACATCATCTTTGACGACAGTGTTAGCAGACGGCATGACTACCGTTGTATTTCAATTAGTGGAGTTTTTAACCACAAGTGACAAAGTGTTTTGAGATGTTAAAAGTTTAAGTGTGGAACTCCCATATTCATTTAATTATGTTCGAATCCCACCAACGAGATTAGAGTTAAGTCTCGGGAAAAAACATTTTGACGTGATCTTTAACACGGATCTTTTTTAGAAAACCATGTGATTTTGATCAAATAAATTACTGGAGTTTCAATTTTTGTGCCTTTTATGCATTGATGTATTTCAAAATTTCAATTACGTTCTGCATTAGAAATCAAAAGACTTGCTCTAAACTAAAGAAAAGGTACCTGATCCCACTCTAAAAAATTCACATGCTTTATCGGTCTTAAAGTAATCATTTGCAGTAGAAGAAGTGAAGAACATTCATTCTAAGACCTCAGAGTCATCATTTGTTGTTGAAGCAGGTCAAACAAAGACATTGGATGTAGCTGACACAATGAAGCACGGAAGCAGGTAAGAGTCCTTCTACTTCTGGGAACAAAGGTTTTGAGGAGGACTAAAGCTCCTTCCAGAGAGGGGAACCAATGCTTGTTTGCACTAGTGGGTGGGAGCTAGTGTGGCTTAAGCAAGGTCAAAGGTTCGATCCTTGTGTATGCAGTAACAATCTTGGGAGAGCTTCCCCGTCTACGGGCGGTCCTAACCCGGCTCGAATGAGAATTGGGTTTCCGTTAAGGGGTATTATCCCCGAACGCCCAAAACCCTTTTTTTTTAAAAAAAAAAAAAAGCTCCTTCCAGAGAGGGGTTTTAGGCTTTTAGTTTTTGCTGATCACTAAGTTGACTTTTATCTATCAAACTTTTCACTTCGACAATGTGATTCCTGCATTTGGAACCCAAGAATCTTCCAAAACTCTAAAGCCTAGTTTGGTATAGCTTCGCTTTTAAAAACTTCTATCCGAATTATTAAATTTTAGGGAAAATTTTAATAATAGTACATGACAAACGATCCACTCTCAATTTTGGTGTTTCAAATTTCAAAACAATTAAAATGGTACGTGACGTTTAAAAGCCAGCACACTTTTAACACATATGGTTAATAACACCGTTAACTCTATGCAATTTCTCATTTTTCAAAAGGTAGTTTCAGGTTTCTCCATTCTATTTCTTTATATTATGTTTTCTTTTTCCTTTTTTTTTTCTATTTATATACTTTTTTAATCTTGTAAACTCAAACCATATATTCTCAAAAACTTTGATGTTTTCCCCTTACCTGGTTTCTTTGCTTATTATTCGTTATATTTGTAAGTTACTAGATTTGGTTTTAATGAAAGACTCCTATTCATCAAAAAAAAAAAAGACTTTGTTGCTTGTCCCAATCCAAGTCAAACTAGGACATAGCTTTCTCGCTCTAACTTACCAAATCAAATCATCTTCAAACTTCCTCCTAGAGTCCTACCTCCGATCACCATTTTTGTGTATGCTGGGTTTGAACGGGGACGAAAAAAAGAGACAACGATACTTTTTCCTTTCTTATTTCCTTCTCCTTATTAATTATTAATTTAATTATTGATTTTAATAATTTATTACTGCTAAATTAAGGAGTGACGGATTTGTCCCTCAAAGTTTAACGGAAAACATGTTAGATAACGGAGAATGTAACGGTATGTATATATTTTCGGTTGAGATTACAAGTTTATGTACAGTTATGATTGTTTTGAAACTTAGGAGTGGACCACTTGTCATGTATACTGTTCATAAAATTTTCCCTAAATTTTATAGTGTTTAGTAAATGAAAGAAAAACAGGTTTTTTTTTTTTAAAATTACAGGTCACTGACAGCAGCTTTTAAAAGCAACTTGAATGTCACTTTTAAAAGCAGCTGTTACTAAAAACACTAGAAATTATTAAATTTTATCTTGGCAGCACTTTTAAAACCAATATTTACCAAACATAAAACTGTTTTAATTCACAGCTGATTAGCTGTTACTAAAAACACTATAAATTATTAAATTTTATCTTGGCAGCATTTTTAAAACTAATATTTACCAAACACAAAACTGTTTTAATTCATAACTGATTAGCTGTTACTAAAAACACTATAAATTATTAAATTTTATCTTGGCAGCACTTTTAAAACTAATATTTACCAAACACAAAACTGTTTTAATTCATAATTGATTATTTTCTCTTAGAGTTTTAAAGTCACAACAATACCAAACTAGCCCTAAATAGTCTTAGAACTTCACTCTTACACAAAATACCTTCTATATAGCTTAAGTCTTCTCTTAGGAGTTTTATTATTTGAGTTTTATTTTCTTTACAGAAAAGCTTCATGCATAATTGCATATGCACTTCCAGGTTGTGAAACTTGCATGGTTGGTTTTCTCGATGTTCAAAGTCGAAAAATTAGAGTAATTCCTCGTTTGATGGCGTTTGTGCAGTTTAGCAAATGAACTAGGTTTCGACTCTCCAAAGAACTCTCCACATGTTTATATTATCTCGTTTGTGCTAAAATGTATTAATATTCATGTTATTTTTGATTGAATACTATAGCACACGTTTCCCTGTGAAGAAATTTATTTTTGGTGAAAATGGTTTATTAAAGCGTCAAGAGAAATTAGAGTAGTGAACTAGTGATGAATAAATGAACCCTACAACCGAAGACACAAGTAAGCATGCCGTAACGGGCTGGCCAATTTTCAACCCAATTTGGTTGTTTCAGCTTATATGGGTCCTAAGTGCACATTTGGTACTAGGGACTACATTAGACCTTATTTTTTAAAACTGTCATATACTTATGTGGGGTGTCTTAAGTTGTACTAATATTAACTCATGTTTGGTGATGCATGAGATTAGAGGGTAGTTTGCTTGGTTTATGGTTTAGAATGATAGTGTTATCTAAAGATGACTTATTTGAGTACCCACAATAACACCATCTAAGAATGCCAAAATGAACAAAGTGTCACGTAAGCTCATTTATTTTTGTACTCAGTAACACCAAACCAAGGACTAAAATATCAGGTATTGAGGAAATTTCGATGGTCCAAAAAATAAATATCTCGAGGAAATATCAGGAAAGTATCAATTTTATTAAAGTTTCAAAAAGAAATATTCAAATATAGTTACATATACTGAGTAGATATCAATTTTATCAGTTTTATTAATATGTTTAAATGTGGATGTTTAACAGATATCAATCTTAGTTGTTTAACAGATATCAATCTTAGTAGAGATGGCTAAGGCATTTCTCTTGTTCCTATGGGAGCAAGATTTGAATCCCAGCTCTCAATCCCTTCCATTTTATTGAAAATTTTCGGAAGTGGGCTGAAATTAGGCCCACTTCAAGATGAGAAATTAACGATTTAGTGAAAATTTCGCAAATTTTTGAAAATCTAGCGTCATAAATTCTGGTACCTCAAATTAATATCAACAGTTGAAAAAAAAAACGTATATATCGCCGAAATATCAGTGATAAATTCGATTTTTTACTCCTTGCACCAAACACAATACTAACTAAACTGAACTCCTTATTTAGCACAGTCTCATTTAGTCCCATGAAACAAACATGCACTAATATCCTTGGCTAACATATGGAAATAAAAGTTTGATGAAATTGGAGAAAAGAAAAAAAAAGTGATATGAGCACCTTCCTAACGAACAATGTAACTTCATGACGGTACATTCTAAAAGATGATAGATTAAGGTGATTAAAATCTTGATAATCAGAAAGGGTCCCACTTTTAATGATATTGAGGTTGCTAAATCCAGCCACTGAGGTTAGAGAAATTAAATCTCCATGGAATTTGTGCTTCTCTTCAAATTAAACAAAAAAAATAATCGTGCTCTCTCTATTCCAATCCAGCCACTGGCATGTAGGAGATAATGCATCATAGAGTATAGCTTGATTTTGGTTACTCTATGATGCATTATCTCCTACATTAAACTAGAAAAACTGAAATAGCAACCCTCAAAGGAGATCCATTTCAATAACTACTCCAATAGATACAGAAGGCAAGATTTATTTCCAAATTTATCACCACTTTCAGATCTTTATATGAGAATGGGCAGATAGGGTGACTCCCCTTCCGCAGAAGGTTAGAGCTAACTCGAGGCCTATAAGGTCAAAGACACATTAACAGGGGAGCACAGGGATGTACTAGGATTGACATTCAACAATTCAGATGGTAGCTGAAGTGACCAATCAGGAGAATCAGTATTTCCATAACACAAATGGGTTATAGGGGATCTTCCTATCTTTGATATTTAACTTGTTCAAAATATCAATTAACTGAATAACAGTATGACTTCTTGTTTTCTAGTTACATAGGCAATAGATGGGGATCTGTGGGACTATGACTGCTTCTATGAGTTCTATCATTTGGTTAAAAATTTATAGTCCAAAAAGAATACAGATTTATACATTCTATTAGCAAACATATACAAAAGACATCCCATATCATCCATCTCTATGTAGACCCAAAATTGCAAGTTCAACAACCATCAGTACCGTGATATGTTTTTTAGATGTAAGAATAGCTATTCCTAGTCAGGTATTTGACAAATGATTTACAAAACTGAAAACAATAAAACAACTATTTCCTGAAAAAAAATCACATACTACTAAACACTAACAGCTAACTTCAGAGACTCGTTATCAAAACAAGAATAAACACAACCAACAATGAAAACCATGAGAAAGCTTGCTATATAATCGCACTTTAACAAGGAAGAACTATGCCCAAAGATAGAGAGAGAGAGAGAGAGAGAGAGAGAGAGAGAGAGAGAGAGATCATTCATACAACAGCATGTAACATGTATCTTAGCTACAATGACTAGAGCAACAACAAAAAAACATAAATCTCACATTGCCATAAGCTTAGGCCCGTTATCTGGCATACCCATCCCGGCAGCTAAATCCGCATCCAGTTGGGTGTGCGGTGCCTCCATCAGCTGCTTTACTCTCTTCCTGTGACGCTTAGTCTTGAAATGTTCATCCCTCACAGTCACATTAGCAAAATACCGGCTGCAATTTACAAAAACAAATCACCCATTTCAAAAAAAATTGAATCAATCACATACACACAAAAAAACATTCAAAATTGCTAAAATCACGAACCCACCAGATAGTATTTAAATTTGAGCAAAAGAAACAAAACCCAGAAAAAGAGAAAGAAGAAGAGGCATACTCGCAGTGAAGGCAGTAGTATTGGCCCATTCCAGGAAGGTCTTCATCGACAGGCAACACCGGCGGGGTCATCTGATCCTCTGCTTTCTTCAGGCCATCGTACACCAAATCGTCGCCTTTCACGAGAAACTTGCTGCGGCGATGAGTCTTGTGGGAGTATCGTCTCTTCTTAACGCTCCTGTGTGGGCACTTGCCTCCCATTTTTTCTTAGCTCTCAAGTTTTTTGCTTCGGTGCGACTGCGATATGAGTTTTTGGGTTCCACTGAAAACCCTAGATAAAAATCAGGGATGGATTTGTTGGGTTCTACGGCGTCGTTTCAATTGATAAAGTTCTTTGTCGGTCGCAGGCCCATATGGGACTCGAAGCCCATTATACTGGCCCAGTTGGTTTGTTCATTCCATTTACTGTTTTTTGTTTGTTTTGGTAATAACATCTATACTCTAAAATCTCTATGTTGCTTCAGACCTTCAGTCACAGTCACTGTTGGAAATTATGTAATAATATCCAATATGAATGAAAATAAAATTACTCATGACCTTTCCATTTGAAAGGGTGTGTCTTTTTCAATAGGTGTCTTTAAGAATAAGTGTGTCTCTTCAAGGAGATAAGTGAACGGACATGTTGGTTCACTTGGGGTTCTATATAAACCCATATTCATTTCTCCTTAAAAATGAGATTGAGAATCCTCAATTCTTCTATATGTCTTGTTCGTGTCAAGAGAGTATAAGATACAATTTATGGTTCGCTAGATTCCAAAATTGCGGTGCTTCTATTTTGGATCATCGATTGTTGTATTCTACAAGGCGGACGCCCATCGAACTACAAGCACAAGGGTAGGGGCGAAATCTGTCTTTAGTCAAGTGCATTTATGCATGCCTCAATCGGAATATCAAGTCAGTTCTTTCTTTCCTTGTACTACTTTTATAGGATTCTTACTCTATTTTACTCCTATATTAGGATTGATTTACTACTTTCAATCCTAAACGAATATTGTTATGTTTCTTATATTCTTTATTGAAATTTCTATCATATTTATAATCAAATATATGATTGTTCCCCAACAATCTAAAGACAGAATTTATAATGGAACAATCATGTTTGACGATGAGTCCTAACCAAACCAAGAAGCATTCGAAAGAGAAAAATTGTTGTGGTCTCTTACTGCGATTGATTCCTTATCTTAATACAAGGAGTAGTGCGGCATTGGTTAGATGGAAGATAATGAGTAGTCTGTGATGTATATAAAGTATATATACAAGATGAAAGTTAAAAATCGTTGATGAAAAGTGATTTATGGCGATAGTCCCAATTATGATGTTATCATTGAAAGATTTAAGATCTTTATGATCATATACAAATGAGAAGCATTTACAAATGTTAGTAAGACGTACTCTTGTTTTACGAACAAAAGTAAGAGAAAGATGTTCGATGAGTAATGCTTCAATCACTAAATAGACATCCCAAGTTGGAGAAGTGCATGAAAAAAAAAAGATAGCATATTTATTCCATAAACGAATGCGCTCTTAAATGAGGTTTGTGGGAATACATTACTATCTTAATTGCATTACAAGAACCTATGATTGAGGGTTTACTTCTCAAATGTGGGGGTATTTATAATGTCTATAAATTGTATGTAATACAATTGAAGAGATAGTATTGGAATGCTTTGGCATTTACATATCTATATCGATCAAAAGGATATGAACAACTACTCTCAAGTGAAATTTGATTTGATTGTCAACCTTATGGATCCAAATGTATAATGGTTTGACAAGAGAGATAGTTGATGATCGAGGGGAATGAGTTAAAGCCAATAACACAATGAGTCATTACTTGGCGGAAACCTAACCTAGCAACATTGGAGATCCCATGGTCTAGGTTCAATAGGCAAACTAGTTGGGGAAGACTCAAGATGCATAACACACAAACTCACTCATTCCTATGATCAATGTGTGTTTTTCGTAGCTGTAATAAGGTTATGCTTTTGCATTTAATGATACTAATATCTTGTTATCAAGAAGAATATAGCGGAGTGTTCTTAATTAGTGTGATCACCTATATGAGAGTAGAAGTCGGGTCGCTTCTATGAGAATGATATGGCTAAGTTCTCTAGAGCTCTCATGAATGTGGAAATTGTTCAGGACCAAAATGAACACAACCGTAAGAACCATAGTGTATTAGAATAAGAGATGTGTGAGGCTTATTGTCTTGGTTTACACAAACGGTGAATAGTTCAAAGATCTTCTACATCTACTATTTCACCAAGTAAATCCGATAAGTCTTCACTATGAAAGGTTCAAGTCCAAAAGACACCTCTTCAAATGCATCTCTTGTTCGCTTGTACTCTCTAATTCCTTGTCATTCATTGTCATTGTCATTTTTCATTCATGTGGGGGATTGTTGGAAATTATGTAATAATATCCAATATGAATGAAAATAAAATTACTCATGACCTTTCCATTTGAAAGGGTGTGTCTTTTTCAATAGGTGTCTTTAGGAATAAGTGTGTCTCTTCAAGGAGATAAGTGAACGGACATGTTGGTTCACTTGGGGTTCTATATAAACCCATATTCATTTCTCCTTAAAAATGAGATTGAGAATCCTCAATTCTTCTATATGTCTTGTTCGTGTCAAGAGAGTATAAGATACAATTTATGGTTCGCTAGATTCCAAAATTGCGGTGCTTCTATTTTGGATCATCGATTGTTGTATTCTACAAGGCGGACGCCCATCGAACTACAAGCACAAGGGTAGGGGCGAAATCTGTCTTTAGTCAAGTGCATTTATGCATGCCTCAATCGGAATATCAAGTCAGTTCTTTCTTTCCTTGTACTACTTTTATAGGATTCTTACTCTATTTTACTCCTATATTAGGATTGATTTACTACTTTCAATCCTAAACGAATATTGTTATGTTTCTTATATTCTTTATTGAAATTTCTATCATATTTATAATCAAATATATGATTGTTCCCCAACAATCTAAAGACAGAATTTATAATGGAACAATCATGTTTGACGATGAGTCCTAACCAAACCAAGAAGCATTCGAAAGAGAAAAATTGTTGTGGTCTCTTACTGCGATTGATTCCTTATCTTAATACAAGGAGTAGTGCGGCATTGGTTAGATGGAAGATAATGAGTAGTCTGTGATGTATATAAAGTATATATACAAGATGAAAGTTAAAAATCGTTGATGAAAAGTGATTTATGGCGATAGTCCCAATTATGATGTTATCATTGAAAGATTTAAGATCTTTATGATCATATACAAATGAGAAGCATTTACAAATGTTAGTAAGACGTACTCTTATTTTACGAACAAAAGTAAGAGAAAGATGTTCGATGAGTAATGCTTCAATCACTAAATAGACATCCCAAGTTGGAGAAGTGCATGAAAAAAAAAAAGATAGCATATTTATTCAATAAACGAATGCGCTCTTAAATGAGGTTTCACTACCAGAAGAAAGGTTATAGCCGACGAAAAAAAAAAAACCAGGCCGACGAAGCATTTTTTCGTCGGCTATAGTGGGCTTTAGCCGACGAAAATTTCTTTCGTCGGCTAAGGTAAATTTTCGTCGGCTATGATGTCCACTTTAGCCGACGAAATTTTATTTCGCCGGCTATTTTAAATTTTCGTCGGCTATGACAAACTTTAGCCGACGAAAAAAAATTTCGTCGGCTAAAGAATTTATGTCGTCGGCTAAAGTTCACAAACCATGGCCGACGAAATATTTAAAGGTTTAGCCGACGAAATTCATAGTCGTCGGCTAAAGTGCTTTATATTTGCAGATCTGGGCAGCAGCAGCTCATTTCGAAAAAAACGGAAAAAAAAAACGGGAGAAGAAAAAAGGGGAGAAAAAGTTTGGGTGTTGTCGAAATCTGTCCATAATCAGTTTGTGGAGCCATATATAGGTACGTATATGTATATATATGTTGATTAATTGAGTTTTATTTGAGTTGATCGATTTTAATTAGTGTGATTAATTGAGTTTATTGATTTTGATTGTGATTGAGTTGATTAATTTTGAGTACGTTGGATGTATATATATGTGTTGATCGATTTGGTTGATGATTTGAATTGATAATATATATGAATTAATTTGTTGTTAATAAATAGTAAATATATATATATATATATGTTAATATTAATTTATAATATTATTGTGTTGATATGGTATGAAGTTGTTGATGATATATATGAGTTCATAATGATAATTTTGTAATTAATTAGTTGTAGTACGTACGTAGAATATATATATACTAAATGAATTGAGATTTTATATATGGCATGAAATTTTATTAATAATTAGCTAGCATCGTTATAAATATATATATATATATTTTGTTATATTTTCAGGATATGGATAAGAGTTGTATTTCGCTTCCAAAATGGGACAAAAGATACGGTGCAGGAGTTATGAGTTTTCTAGAATATGCGATGGATAATGCTAACGGGAATACAATTTTCTATTGCCCGTGCACGAAATGTCAGTGTCGCAGCGATATGTATCGATTTCCCATTGACAAAGTATGGCAGCACCTGAGGAGTAACGGGTTTTGGGAGAAGTACACATGTTGGTTATATCACGGTGAAACATCATCAGGGGGTCCGCATGATCATGACCAATTTTCCGAGACGGGCAGTGCTAGTACATCCAACGATCCAACAACGACATTCATCAACGACATGTTTCCTTATGAGAGCGGTGTATGCGCTCAAGGACAGTATATGCCTGACCCGGTGCAGCCCTTCCCTAGAGCTGTGAACACTGCTGGTATTGAAAAGTACAACAAACTGCTTGCTTTCCAACAGACCCCTGTGTACCCCGGTTGTCAGAAGACCGTTCTTGAAAGTGTGATGGACGTAATGAGGATTAAAGTTGAGACAAAATCGACCGTGAAGGCTGTTGATGAGTATCTACAGTACACTGCTTCGATGCTGCCCAACGGTCATCGTCTTCCTACCACTCATCGGAAGGTCCGATGTATCCTGAAAGATCTTGGGCTTTCCTACATCAAGATCCATGCATGCAGATATGACTGCGTTCTCTTTTGGGGTAAAGATCCAGAAGGGAATGACCTTGGTGGCCTTGACGCATGTCCGGTATGTCACACTGACAGATATAAGCTGACTCCTGCAGGCAACAGGAAACCTGTAAAGGTACTTCGGTATTTCCCTTTGACGGATAGGTTGGAGCGGTTGTACATGTCTTCACACACGGCCGAAGCGATGAGATGACACGCTGATAGGGAATTGCATGACGAAGATACCCTTATACACCCTGCTGACGGGGAGGCTTGGAAGCATATAGACAGGGAGTTTCCTCAATTTGCGTCAGAGGTCCGAAATGTGAGGCTCTGGCTCTCATCCGACGGGTTCAACCCTTTTGGGAACATGAGTCTGCAATACAGTATATGGCCGGTGATTTTGGTACCGTACAACCTTCCCCCATGGATGTGCATGAAGAAGGAGTACAATATGTTGAGTTTGTTGATTCCGGGGCCCGGTTATCCGGGGAAGTGTCTCGATGTGTACTTGAGACCTTTGATTGAAGAGCTTAAATTTTTGTGGGACGTTGGTCATCCCACTTATGACAAGTACACGCACGAGATGTTCCAGATGCATGTCATGGTTGTTGGCACCATCAGTGATTTTCCTGCCCGTGGGATGTTGTCGGGCAACGTTGTTAGGGGATACAAGGCTTGTCCAGAGTGCCTTAGCGATGAGGGGAGCAGTAGTCATTGCAACAAGATATGCAGATTGGGTCACCGTGCTTTCCTTCCATATGATCACGAATGGCGGTTCGATGAAAAGGCATTTGATGGGACCGTAGAACACGGCGTGCCTCCCAGAAGATGGACGGGGGAAGACATTTTAGCGGTGCTTAATGAGTACGATTTTGGGCAGCTCAGCAATCATCCCAACATTGTGGCGGCTATACCTGAAAGACCCGACAGGTACAAATTCTGGACACATAAGAGCATATTCTGGGAACTCCCATACTGGAGTAAGTTGTTGATCAGGCACTACCTGGATGTGATGCACATAGAAAAGAATGTGTGCGACAGTGTGGTGGGCACAGTGCTGAATTTGGAGGGGAAGACGAAAGACGGTCCTAAGGCACGCATTGATCTAAAAAAATGCGGAATAAGAAGACATTTGTGGTTGAAAGAAGGGAAGAAAAAAATGCCTCAAGCTCCTTACACCGTGAAGCCTGACCAGAAGAACCTAATTTTCAGGTGGATGAGTTGTGTGAAGTATCCTTCAGGCTATGCAGGAAATATTGCCCGGTGTGTGAACTTCCGGGACAATAAGATGTACGGGTTGAAGAGTCATGACTGTCATATCCTGCTGCAACGTCTCTTCCCTGTTTTCATTCGACCGTTCCTTCCCCGTCAGGTGGTGGAGCCGTTAGTAGCGTTGGGAAGGTTTTTCCAGAAGTTATGCACACGGGAAGTGTCTCGATGTGACCTCCGGGAAATGCAAATGGACATCATTTATATCATGTGTAAATTTGAGAGGATATTTCCTCCAAATTTTTTTGACATCATGCCTCACCTGATGATCCATCTTCCCGAGCAATTGTTGCTTACCGGTCCAGTACACTACACTTGGATGTATCCCATGGAAAGGTACGTTTTTTACTTTCATGAATTCCTCAATACATATACATGTTCAATAATCATAACATTTTGCAACTTGATTTACAGGCAACTTGGAGACTACAAAGATTATGTGGCTAATAAATCCGCTCCTGAAGGATGTATAGCTGAAGCATATATTGCGCACGAGTGCGTCACCTACATGAAGTTGTATTTAGGAGCGTTGAAGGAAACTCCGCAAACCATGCCGGTAGATGTACCGAAGTTCAATCTTTCCATAGTCTCTAGTGATGTTGAAGTGTATGGAATTTTGCCAAACTCCTACAAGTTGCAACCACATGAGCTAGTCATTGCCCACTGGTGGGTATTGATTAACTGTCCAGAAGTTGAATACTGGAAAGACATCCATCTCAATCATCCCAACATTGCCGGTGATCTCGAGTACCACAACAGGGAGTTCGCAGATTATTTTGGCGGTTGGGTACGTAATTTAATTTTTCTCTACGGGTTTATGTTTATTGCATAATTATCCATATTTACAGTTGAGATGGTTGGTTGTAGATGAACCATATTCAATCTGATGGTCACCCAAATTGGTCGCACGAACTAAGACTTCTAGCCATGAAGCCGATAGTCTCAAGAGTTTATCTGATGTGCAAGGTGAATGGCGTGCAATTTATATGCGAACAAAGAGACAGCAGAAAGAGAACACAGAATTCTGGGGTCATGGCACATGGTGGGCGGAATGGAGTTGACTATTACGGTGTTCTTGATTCAGTGGTGGAACTCGTTTACGGTGAAGGCATGATAGTGCACCTCTTCAAGTGTAGATGGTTTGATACTAGGCTGCAGAGCATGAAGACCGATCAGTACGGAATATTATCGGTGAACACTGCTACAAGTTCTTACGAGGATGACCCCTTCGTTTTTGCCACATCGGTAAAACAAGTGTTTTATCTTGATGACCTTGCTAAGGGTGACGCGTGGGAAGTAGTCAACCTTGTGCACACTCGAAACATTTATCGGGCGGCTACACTTGGAGAGGCCGAAGACGAGGAAGAAGATGTTGCGTATCAAGAGCCCAACGCAATAGGTATTCCTAACTCCTCTACCATTCGCCTTAATAATTTTAAAGCGGGTCGTTCGGTGCGAATTCGTGATGAAGAGCCAAGGCTTGTTGATGTTGATCCAAATCAAGAGTCAGACGAAGACTCTGGCGATGAGGAAATACATATATTACCAGAAATTAATTCTGACACCGAAGAAGACTCATCGGATGATTCCGATTACGAGCCTTAGTTTTAATGTATGATTACGATTAATTTGTATAATTTTTCAAAGACTTTTTCCTTTATAGTTTACACATGTTGAATTCATATTTCATTTATGAATATATGAGATTTTGGTGATACATGATGAACAGGGTTTTTTTAATGTATGGTTTATGAATATCGTCTGTTTTTTTAACATGTTTTTTTACTATAGCCGACGAAATATACTATAATTCGTCGGCTAAGATGTTTTTTGCCGACGAAAAAAGCCTTAATTCGTCGGCCATAGATGTTTTTTATTTATTTTTATTACACACTTTAGCCGACGAAATAAACTGTGATTCGTCGGCTAAACTACCTTAGCCGACGAAAAAAGACTTAATTTCGTCGGCTAAACTTGTTTTTTTATTTTTTTTAATTACTCACATTAGCCGACGAAATACAATGTAATTCGTCGGCTAATATGGTTTTTGCTGACGAATAACCTAATAATTCGTCGGCTATAGTTATTTTTTTATTTTTTAATTACATACTATAGCCGACGAATATGTTAGGGTATTCGTCGGCTAAACCCTAAAATATTTCTATTACCTACTATAGCCCTATGTTCGGTGGTTATTTTGCGTAAAATTTTTATACGACTTGTTGCGTGTCATCGGTTTAAAACTATTTTCAGTTGGAGGTCCGGCCAAAATACGTAATTTAGACGGTCGAACGACCTTTTCCGTGCGTTTAGGGGTTTGACTTACGAGATTGACCGTCCGGATCGAGCCCTTATTCTTTTCGGATCAAGTTGAATTTTTTCCCATACATGTATTTTATCATGATGGTCAGATCTGACGGCTGGATTTGTGTTTCTCAAGTTTGGTCATCACCAGAACAACATGCCAAATGTATAAAGGTTTAGCCGACGAATTTCAAAGGTTTAGCCGACGAATTTCAAAGATTTAGCCGACGAATTTCAAAGGTTTAGCCGACAAATTTAAAAGGTTTAGCCGACGAATTTCAAAGTTTTAGCCGACGAATTTCAAAGGTTTAGCCGACGAATTTCAAAGGTTTAGCCGACGAATATATGTATAGCCGACGAAATTTTAATCTTTAGCCGACGAACAAATTATTTCGTCGGCTAAAGTCCTCGGGTTTTAATTGCGAACCCTAGCCTCCTCCCTCATTTCTGCAGTTTTTCAACCCTAGCTCCTCCCTCCCGGTCTCCTCCCTCCTCCCTCCCTCTCCCGTCGCCGGCTCCTCCCTCCTCCCTGCAAGGTATGTATTTTGCAGCTGATTCACTTCTGTTAATCTTCTTCATTTTCCGATTTGCTGCTTTGATTGCTCACAAGATTATGATACAGTTTTGGATTACAATAGTATGGTTGTTCATAAAGTTTCAACCTTTGTTGCTTTTGGATCGTTGGGTGTATTGTTTGGATTTTGAGGATACAAGTTACTGTGATTGATGAATAAATACACACTTTGGTTGGTTTGAATTTTATGTGCTTCTCTTCTGATCAGACTGCTAGTTCCGATGTTATTACTCCAAATTTTGATGTTATAGTTTATAATTTTGATGTTATAATTGGATTTTTGATGTTATAATTTTGATGTTATAATTGGATTTTTGATGTTATAATTTTGATGTTATAATTTGATGTTATAGTTTATAATTTTGATGTTATAATTTGACGGTGACTAGGATGAATCATGTGCAAATTTGCTATAGTATGAGAACATTTCCCAACATAATAAAAGAATATGCGCTAAAAAAACAGAAACCAAAACGTATTAATAAAAGAACATTATTAACACATGTTAATAAATTATTAATAAAAGAACATTAATAAAAGAACATTATTAATAAATTATTAAATTTATTAATAATTTAACACTAGATTAACTAGAGAATCGGGATGAAAACGCGAAGTTGAAGAAATGAATAAAACTTGTAATTTAATTTTTATTAATTTAATTTGTGTTAATTAAATTTGTGTTAATTTAATTTGTGTTAATTTAATTTATGTTAATTTAATTATGTTAGTTTATAATTTATTTTTGAATATATGTGTTAATTTATTTTTAATTTCGAATTTAGTTTTACGATATGTTAGTTAATATATAATATTGTTATGTAAGTAAAATATATATATATATATATATATATCTATATATATATTGGTATGTGCGTGTAAATTTTTATTGAATAAGTATAATTTTAAAAATGTATAATTTTTTATAAAACAAAGACAAAATAATCTAAAGCCTTTAATTAATATTATAAATAGGATGAGCGGCTTTTTTCGATCGAAGAAGAGTTCGAAGGGCCAAAGGTCCGAATCGTCTGAGGGAACCTCTAGCAACCCTCAAACGACGTTTCAGGGCCACATGACAGCCAGACGTGCGAGCCTTCTGGAGACGGCGCCGGAGGTGCCCGTTTCATCGAGGCAGGCGGCCGTCCCTCGTTCCCCGAGGCCCTTGACGGAGGTGTCTGCACCTCGTATGCCCGAGATACACCGGGCGCCCACTCCGGGTCCTACTTCTTCGGATAGTGGGTCATCTGGGGTACAGATGCCGCCGCCTCATCTGTTCCTTCCGCGGATGATACCGGCGATACCTGTAGTCGATGACTCAGGGACGCCGATTTATCCACTGCCCCCGCCAGTGGCTCCATCAGCGGCGTACCGGTTCCTGCCTTTTGATACGCCTCTTATTTCTGCGAGGGTATCATCATCGGCGACAGAGCCGGAATCCGTCGCGAGCTCCTCAGGTAATCAGTCAGGCAACTTGATTACTTTTAAAGGGTCATATATATATATTTTAATAATCAATTTGGCCGAATCATGTCATAGGCACAAAGAAGAAGAGAGGCCCCGTCACAGGGAAAGCTCTCGAGAAGATGGTGAGTACCATGGGGAGGATCCCCATCGATACTGACGGGGATGGCCACGCAGTATCGGGCGGGAAGTCGAGGATGTACTCCGGCCGCGTGGGTGCTCTCATCCGGGATAGAGTCTCTATGCTGTGGTCCGACTGGGGCGAGGTCCCGCAGGAGGTTAAGGACATGGTCCACAACGCAATGTCGGTGAGTTTCCAAAATAATATTATGTATTAAATTGTTGATTTTTCGAAAAGCTAAACTAATAATAATCGGTTAAATGCAGGTGTGGTTTGAGGTTCCCGAGCACCTGAGGGACAGCTGGGCCGACGTTGTGCATGGGGGAAGGTACGTTGGGAAGTTAATGAAAAACAATTTTGTATGTATGTGATATTAATAATATTTCTAATATTTTTGTTGTATCTGTAGGTACAAGGAGTGGAAGAACGAGCTGCGGACCCATTGGACTAAGCACGGGAACGCACGTTCTGGTACCCCTACTGAGTTCCAGTACAGGGAGTACGAGTGGCGTTGGCTTCTGACATCAGAATTCAACAACCCTCGTAAACAGGTATTTAAATAAATTAGTTAGTTAATTTAAAAATAAGTACGTGCGTTTTAAAATATTCTACTAATAGTTTACTTTTTTCTTTGAAGGCGGTTTCCCGGGTGAACGCTCAGAACCGGCAACGCAACACAAGGAACCATCATGCCGGTTCTAGACCGTTCGGTGTCTTCATGGACGAGGCGGCCAAGGAACATCCAGAAGTCAACCCCTACGTCTATACGTACGAGAAGGCATATCCTGACTCCCAGGAGGATATTGTAAGTCACTTTACGTTTTTAAATTTTTAAATTTATGTAAAAATTTTAATTAATAATTTTTTTCCTATCCATATAGGCGAGGGTGAGGGAGGCTAGTGACGAGGTCCTGAGTACCTTAGTGAGGGAGGGATGGCCGGACACGCAGGATTCCGAGATGTCCGAAGCCATGTCCCGGATCGACAATTCGGATCCGACGATTGGGACGAGGATCATGGGCACAGCCTTCCCACCGAGAGGAAACAACTTCTACTGCCGAGGTCTAGGAAAGAGAGGCGAGGGGGTCCTGAAGAACACTCCAGGATTTCAACGAAAGGCAACCTCGACCGGGACCAGCACCACGTCCACGATCAACAGGACGACTCAGCTAGAGTCGGAAGTTCAGAGACTACGAGAACAGCAAGCTGCTCAAGCTGCTCAAGCTGCTCAGGCTGCCTCGCAGGCTGCCTCGCAGCAAGCCTATATTGCCTCGTTGGCAGCCTTTAATACCGCGCAGGCAGCCTATGTTGCCGAGATATATGCCATCCAGCAGGCCCAGCAGCAGCAGATGTTGCAGTACATGCAGGACTTTGCAGCTGCCCAGAGTCAGGGACTTCCGCCTCCGCCCATGCCTCCGCCCATGACGCTACCCCAGCCGCCGCAACCTCCGCAGCAGCCCCCAGAAGATGACTTCAATTTAGACGATATAGACTTTACGTAGTTGATAATATACTTTTATGTAAATTGATACTTTTATGTAGTTCATATATTCTTTTATGTGTTTGTTGTTGGTTATATGAAATTGTTAAATATGTCTTTTGCAGCTTGCATGGAATGGTAATTCAGAAATTTCGGGGTTTTTTTTTTTTACTGGAATGCACTTATAGCCGACGAAAAAAGCCTTAATTCGTCGGCTAAAGTTTTTTTTAAAAAAAAAAAAAAAGTTTAGCCGACGAAATAAGCTTTAATTCGTCGGCTAAATGTCTATAAGGCCGACGAAAAATACAATATTTCGTCGGCCATAGATGTTTTATATTTTTTTATTACAAACTTTAGCCGACGAATATTTTAAATCATTCGTCGGCTAAAGTTTCGAAGATAACCGACGACATTATTCGTCGGCTATAGTTCATACTTTAGCAGACGAAATAATGTCGTCGGCTTTAGTATGACTATAGCCGACGAAATAATGTCGTCGGCTAAAGGTTGGACTATAGCAGACGATATTATTTCGTCGGCTATAGTCATACTATAGCCGACGAAATTTTTTGTCTCGTCGGCTAAAGTCATTACAGACGACCCTTTCCCGACGACACTATAGCCGACGAACCTTCGTCGGCTAAGGTTGTAGCCGACGAATTTTTTTAACAGGGCGACGAAAATTTTTCGTCGGCTAAACTGCCTGTTCTGGTAGTGTTTGTGGGAATACATTACTATCTTAATTGCATTACAAGAACCTATGATTGAGGGTTTACTTCTCAAATGTGGGGGTATTTATAATGTCTATAAATTGTATGTAATACAATTGAAGAGATAGTATTGGAATGCTTTGGCATTTACATATCTATATCGATCAAAAGGATATGAACAACTACTCTCAAGTGAAATTTGATTTGATTGTCAACCTTATGGATCCAAATGTATAATGGTTTGACAAGAGAGATAGTTGATGATCGAGGGGAATGAGTTAAAGCCAATAACACAATGAGTCATTACTTGGCGGAAACCTAACCTAGCAACATTGGAGATCCCATGGTCTAGGTTCAATAGGCAAACTAGTTGGGGAAGACTCAAGATGCATAACACACAAACTCACTCATTCCTATGATCAATGTGTGTTTTTCGTAGCTGTAATAAGGTTATGCTTTTGCATTTAATGATACTAATATCTTGTTATCAAGAAGAATATAGCGGAGTGTTCTTAATTAGTGTGATCACCTATATGAGAGTAGAAGTCGGGTCGCTTCTATGAGAATGATATGGCTAAGTTCTCTAGAGCTCTCATGAATGTGGAAATTGTTCAGGACCAAAATGAACACAACCGTAAGAACCATAGTGTATTAGAATAAGAGATGTGTGAGGCTTATTGTCTTGGTTTACACAAACGGTGAATAGTTCAAAGATCTTCTACATCTACTATTTCACCAAGTAAATCCGATAAGTCTTCACTATGAAAGGTTCAAGTCCAAAAGACACCTCTTCAAATGCATCTCTTGTTCGCTTGTACTCTCTAATTCCTTGTCATTCATTGTCATTGTCATTTTTCATTCATGTGGGGGATTGTTGGAAATTATGTAATAATATCCAATATGAATGAAAATAAAATTACTCATGACCTTTCCATTTGAAAGGGTGTGTCTTTTTCAATAGGTGTCTTTAGGAATAAGTGTGTCTCTTCAAGGAGATAAGTGAACGGACATGTTGGTTCACTTGGGGTTCTATATAAACCCATATTCATTTCTCCTTAAAAATGAGATTGAGAATCCTCAATTCTTCTATATGTCTTGTTCGTGTCAAGAGAGTATAAGATACAATTTATGGTTCGCTAGATTCCAAAATTGCGGTGCTTCTATTTTGGATCATCGATTGTTGTATTCTACAAGGCGGACGCCCATCGAACTACAAGCACAAGGGTAGGGGCGAAATCTGTCTTTAGTCAAGTGCATTTATGCATGCCTCAATCGGAATATCAAGTCAGTTCTTTCTTTCCTTGTACTACTTTTATAGGATTCTTACTCTATTTTACTCCTATATTAGGATTGATTTACTACTTTCAATCCTAAACGAATATTGTTATGTTTCTTATATTCTTTATTGAAATTTCTATCATATTTATAATCAAATATATGATTGTTCCCCAACAGTCACAACTTTTGGGCCTCTTTAGAACTTGAGATCAGATTAGTTGCGACAAGAAATGCATCTGCTTCTTTTTCTTTTTTAAGCATTTCTTTCGGTAGATTGTTTGCCGACTCTATATTAATCGGTGTGCACATGGTTACTTTTAATAACGTAATCTATTGATCATCTTACTTGAGATATTAGAGTAATTTAAGATATATAGTGAAATAGAGAACAGGATTGATGAAAGGCAACTGAGCTCTATGCGTCTAAATCATATTACAAGCCTTGAGGAGATCTCATGCAAACCAATATTAAGTTTGAAGTCCTCAAGTTTCTTTTGATTTTACAAAGAACGCTAAGCAGAATGCAAACGGGTCACGGATTAGGTTTGTGTGTTGGTGCATACGGCACTACCCAAGTTCAAATAGGCATGGTTGTTACCAATCTCATTGAAGCCATATTAGCCCAACACATATTTCACCTGCTGTAAATATGCTATATGTTGTCAAAAAAAAAGGCCTTTGAAGGAACATGAATGTTGCAGTCTTTCACATGCAAACCACATTTTGAAGCTCTCACGTTTTTTCTTTTTCTTGCGATGAGGCTCTCAAGTTTCTTTTCGTTTCACTGAAGACCTTGAAATGAAAGTCGGGATGGATCATGGATCGGTTGTGTTTGTGTGTTGATGCATACGACGTAGTTGAGATTCAAATACACAAAGTCGATGTCAATTACAATTAGGCTATACTAGCCTCAAGATGGCATAAATTAACCCATGAAATGCCTAGCTACGAATTTGGCTGCCCTTTTGGCAAAAGTGCAAGAGGTGGATCAAGTCGTTGCTGAGACTACTGAGAATACCATGGCAGTGGCAGCCTGGCAGGGCCGGAGATAATCAACATCAGTGGTCAAAAACGAGATGGCCAGCCTCTCACGTTGGTGCAATAAGATAGCTAAGATGGTGGTGACACCATTAGTGGAAAATGAGGAGGTGAATCTCGGTTTTGAAACTGGGTTAGCTATCAAAACTGTCAATGGTGTGATACTGGTCTCGCCGGCAAAGAAATCTAGGGTTGGCAGACCTCCTGGGCGGAAGAACAAACCTAAAGCTATTGGTTTTGCAGGGAGAATCTAAGGGTAAGGGTTGTGAGATCAAGCCCAAGACTCCAAGAGGAAGAGAGCTCTGAGGGCTTTGCTACTGAATGATGGTGATGGTTCCGGTGATGGCAGCAACATTGCACAAGTGGTGGTTCCTCAGCCTGTGGAGGAAGGTATGGCAGTGACTGTTGATGCTGCAGCTCTATGTACAGGATGGTTACTCGGTGCCTTCTTCCGGTTTATCCATATTTGTCAGAAGACAATTATCTCTAGTTTTCTTGGTTTTATTATCTTTTTTTGGATCAAGTCAACATAAAAATCAAAATTATGGCATAATAGTGGTAATTGGATACATTTAAGTTGACAGTCCCACCAAGAGATCGAAGGCAAAAACTACGAATTTACTACCTCTTGCGTAATAAACATGTAAAAAAAACATTCCTTTACAGAAACCAGTCCTGTATAGAACGTACAGAAAAGGTCAGCCATCCCTGCATAATCGAAGTAACCCCATTAAAAGTTTATTGATCTTTAATTTTATAATTTATCGGTAACTTGTATGATGAAATAAAAGTATAAAAAGATCTGTCAGCTATGTTTAGTCTAAAACTGTTGTCGGTAGTCAATAAATACCTCCTTCGGCCCATGATGCTACGAAGCCCAGCATGAGGCGGGTCGAACAGGCTTCAACCTAGATGCTAAAGCAGCCTGGGCCGAGAGGGGAAGCCTCCACAGAAACTAGACATTTGTCCCACATTGAAGAAGATGTAGAGTGTGAGTCAACGCAGAGGCATAAATGCGGCTGAAGCAAACCAAAAAGGTAAAAAAAAACGGTCTTAGCATTAAATACTCAACTACCCTTACTAACTTTACCATCGGAGAGAGAAAGACCGGAGAGTCCCGGTCATTCTCCTTTCTTGCAGACAAAGAAGGACGAAGAAGGAACTTCGGAACAAAGGACAAAGAACTTTGGAAGATTGGATCACATACAACGGTTTCTACAAGAGCCTGCGGGTTCCAGCAGAAACAATTGGCGCCGTCTGTGGGAATACTTACAAAAAGCCAGTCTCGATGACGGAGTCAAATGAAGTTGGAATCGGGAGTAGGATAACATCAGGAGATCAGACACCGGGAAGCAGTGACCGGCCGGGACGAACGGGCGAAAGTGAAGAGTGCCCACCTGTTACAATCGCCCCCCGAGCGCTTACGGATGGAACAATGAGCGGCCTCACGCAGGAAGAAATGGAGGATATTGTCGAGAGGTTAAGAGCGGACGTAGCACGCATGGAGAGAGAAAGCAAACGTGACAGTTTAGACGCGGCCGCACGGGAGAAAAAGCTGGAGGCAGATAACGCAGCAATAATTAGTGCGTTAGCAAGAAGACTCGAGAGTGACGAGGTGATCGAACGGGCGGCCAACTCTATCCGCGAGGGGGAACGGTCCCCGGTAACGCCGCCCGTAGATACCCGGAGAACGGTAGTCGTCAGCACGAACTTGTTCCCTGAAATTATGGAAGCAGAAGGCCCACCCCCGCCTCCAGCGCCCGTAGAGGAAAGAAGGCAGGAGTCCACGGGAGTGGAGGCGGCCCTGATGGCCATGAGGGACAGTGTGATGTCCCTGACTACGAGGCTAGACGAGGCAGAAAGAAGGGCAGCGCACAACCCGCCCGGTATGGGGTTTGAAGAGAGAGGGGGGCCTTTCACCACCACCATCACGCAGACATTGCGTTCCCGTGCGGCGAAACCGCTTAAATTGAACTACGGAGGGGAGGGGGACCCGCATCTCTTCCTTGACAGTTTCAAGTCCCATACGAACGCGAAGGGTTATTCGGATGCCGCGTGCTGCAACATGTTCCAAGAGACGTTGTCGGGAGAAGCATTAAGCTGGCTTTATGAGCTCCCGGCCGGTTCAATAGATTGCTTCAAGAGGTTAGCAGACAGATTCGTGAACCGGTTTATACTGCGAACGGACGGGCAGAGTACAGCCCAGTTATTCAAGATAAAGCAAGGACACACCGAGGGACTAAAGGCCTTTGTAAATCGATGGCAAGGGGCCACAGCCAGGGTCAGGAGTTTCGACAAGAAGGTGGCGGAAGAGGCCTTCATCCAGGCCCTGTTGCCCGGGAAGTTCTTGTACGCAGTACGAATTGAGAATCCCCGAGGATATGATGAGCTCATGGAAATGGCGGTAAGGCACGCGCAGGCAGACCATGACACTTACGGGGACCAAGGCGGGGGTAAAAGAAAGGAAAGCGGGAGGTCGGAATCCCGAGGACAGATGATCCAAGAGGTAAGAACCTGGAAAGGGGACCAGGGGGGACAAGTCTTCACCCCTAGCAAGAGGTTCAAGGACGGAGGTAGGAGCCAAGCCAAGCAAATAAGGGGCCCTCAGGGGAAGAACAGGGGCAACAACCAAAACAGCGGGTTTAAGGAAATAGTTACCACAGCCAGAGCAAGCTACACTAACCTAAATGCAACACCGGAGGTAGTGTGGAACAAAAATAAAGGGGTTCTTCCGGGACCCGCAGCCAGGAAGTTTCCATCGTCCCGACTAACCCGAGAGGACACGGGTAAGTACTGTGGATATCACAGGGAGGCAACACACGCAATAAACAACTGTGATGAGCTAAGGAGAGCGATCGAAAGCCAACTTAAAACAGGGAAGCTTCGGCAATACGTGTCAGGTCCACCCCAAGCTAAAGAGGAGCCCATTTACGGGACGATCAACACGATCCGTGGGGGAGCACGTATAGACCAGAGGAGTAACAAGGCCAAAAAGCAGTGCCCCGGTAGCAGAGATGGGCGAGAGATATTCGCTTTCGGGAGCTCTCGCGCTCAGAGTGTAAACATGAGGTGGAAATCAGTAACATTCGAAGAAGAAGAGGAGCAAGGGACCAGACAGCCTCACGAGGATCCCTTCCTGGTAACAGTACAGTTGGATCATTATCTTTGCAAAAAAATCCTGATTGACACGGGGGCGTCAGTAAATGTTTTGTTCAGAAACGCGTGGCGAGCACTAAAAAGGGGGAGTAGCAAGCTCACGCAGGACAATGAGCCATTGATAAGCTTCTTCGGGGACGTGGTGCAGCCTCTTGGATCTGACTACATACCCATGATCCTCGGGGGTCAGGAGGGGAACACGTTGAGAATGTCAGTCGATTTCATAATTGTCGACTGCGACTCAGCGTACAATGGGATACTCGGGAGACCAGCCCTGTGGAAAGCCAAGACATTCATCGCGGGGCACATGCTTATGATGAAGCTACCGTCGCCAACGGGTATCGTAACCATCCGGGGTGACCAGGTGGCAGCAAGAGGATGCTACGCCATTGACGGAGATAATGGTAGGAGGAGAGCGGAAGTGCTATCCTCCGTGAGCACGAATAAATTGATTTCTGACGTATACGAAGATCCTAGGATCAACGCCGCTGCAGAAGGGGCAGAGTCCGAGAGACCCGATTCAGTAGAGGAAACCGAGCTGGTTTGCATCTCGGACGATTTCGCAGCCCGAACAGCGAGAATCGGGGCAAATTTGCCAGCCCTCATTCGGGAGGAGCTTATACGTTTTCTAAAGGCCAACAGCAAAGCTTTCGCATGGTCGTATGCCGACGTGTCCGGTATCCCGAATGACGTGGTCACACATAGGTTGGGGATCCGAAAAGGCGTGCCCCCGGTATGACAGAAGAGGAGATCCTTCGATCTGGCTAAGTATGATGTCATCAAGAGAGAGGTACAAAGGCTTCTGGACATCAAGTTTATCCAGGAGGCGAAGTACCCTCAGTGGTTAGCCAACGTGGTCATGGTACCGAAGAAAGCTGTGGGCCAGTGGAGGATGTGCGTGGACTACACCAATCTGAATAGGGCCTGCCCCAAAGATAGTTTCCCTTTGCCCCGGATTGACCAACTCGTGGATTCCACCTCCGGGTTCGAAATGCTGAGTTTCATGGACGCCTACGCGGGCTACAATCAGATAATGATGGATCCCTTCACGACCGACAAGGGAGTATACTATTACAAGAGGATGCCGTTCGGATTGAAGAACGCGGGAGCAACCTACCAACGCCTGATGAACATGATGTTCGCCAAGCAGCTGGGGATCACAATGGAAGTGTACGTGGATGATATGTTGGTGAAGAGTCACGCCGCGGCCGGGCATGTTAGCGACCTGCAAGAAATTTTTGACATCATGCTCGCGTTCGGTATGAGGTTGAACCCGGAAAAATGTACATTTGGGGTTGTCAAGGGGAAGTTCCTGGGTCATGTCATTAGCCGGCAGGGTATCGAAGCGAACCCGGAGAAGGTCCAAGCTATAATGGATATGGTTGTCCCAAAATTCCGGAGTGACGTACAGTCCCTGACGGGCAAAGTGGCGGCCCTCGCCAGATTTATTTCCAGACTCACGGACAAGTGCGCACCATTCTTCAAGCTGCTCAAAAGCCAACATTGCAAAATGGTCAATTGGGGGCCCGAGCAAGAGGAGGCATTCAGGAATATCAAGGAATATTTGGCTTCTGTGCCAAAACTATCAAAGCCGATTCCCGGGGAGATTCTGTACCTCTATTTAGCAGCATCCGGTACAGCAGTTAGCTCGGCTTTGATCAGGAAGGATGATGCCGTTGAGCTCCCGGTGTATTACGTGGGCAAAGGCTATACACTAGCAGAAAGCAGGTACCCGGATCTAGAGAAGTTGGCTCTAGCTCTTATCGTGACCGCCCGGAAGCTGCGGCATTACTTCCAAGCTCACTCCATCACCCTGTTCACTAACTGCCCTCTAAGGCAGGTACTCTTAAAGCCAGAAACGAGCGGGAGATTGGCCAAATGGGCGATAGAACTAGGCGAGTTCGATATACATTACATGCCGAGAGTAGCCATCAAGGGACAAGCCGCTGCGGATTTCATTTCAGAACTGACACTCATGGAGAGGGTCACGGAGTGCTCGGGGGATGAGCGAGAGGCAGCCCAAGAAGTCCAACAATTTTGGAAGCTGTTTGTAGATGGCTCCGTCACCAAAGGCAAGAGCGGGGCCGGAATCATATTGGTTAGCCCGGACGGGTTCGAGTACAAGTACGCCCTGGAATTTAATTTCTCCGCGTCCAATAATGCTGCCGAGTACGAGGCATTGATTGGGGGGCTGCAGTTAGCATTAGAGATTGGAGTCACAAAGGTCGAAGTGTTCAGTGACTCGCAACTCGTGGTGAACCAAGTCGGCGGGACCTTTGAAGTAAAGGAGCCCCACCTGAACTCCTATCGGGCGCTCGCGAAGGCCCTCTTGTGCGGATTCGAGTCAGCAACTATGGCACAAATCCCTAGGAAGGAAAACATCCGTGCAGATGCCCTGGCACGTCTAGCCACCGGGACCCGCCTAAAGGGGTGTAAGAAGGTTAAGGTCGAGATCCTGGATCAGCCAAGTATCAACAAGACGATCTCGGAAATATTCGCCGTCACTACGTGTCCAAAGGAACCGACATGGATGGATCCAATCATCGAGTTCCTCAAAGGAGGCGTGCGCCCGGAGAATAGGCGGCAGGCGAGGAATCTACAGTCACGATGCGCCAGATACACGCTGGTCGACGGCAAGCTGTATCGCAGGGGGTACAGCATGCCCAGCTTGAAATGCGTATCTGTAGAAGAGGGTGAGAAGATCCTGCGGGACATCCATGAGGGTGTTTGTGGCAACCACTCCGGAGTGAGATCCCTCTCTTTTAAGGCCCTAAGGACGGGGTATTTTTGGCCTAATATGGGGAGTATGGCAGATCAGGTTTCAACGAGATGCCATAAATGCCACCAACACGCAAACAAAATCCATTCCCCCTCCATTGCACTATCAATCCTGATGTCACCATGGCCCTTCGCTCAGTGGGGTCTTGATTTGATCGGGAAACTTCCAACTGCTCCCGGACAATACAAGTTTATTATAGTAGCAGTGGATTATTATACCAAGTGGGTGGAGGCGGAGCCACTCAGACGAATAACTACCGAGTGTGTAATGAGTTTCCTCATGAAAAATATCTACTGTAGGTTCGGTGTCCCCGAGACGATCGTTACCGACAATGGAGCGCAGTTCAACAACCCTAAGCTCATCGAGTTCGCCAAAGACATGGGAACCAAAATGGTGTTTGCATCAGTGGCACACCCGAAGATCAACGGGCAAGTGGAAGCAGTCAATAAGATTGTAAAGAAGCTGCTTAAAAAGAAGGTGGACGACGCCAAAGGGTTGTGGGCAGAAATGCTCCCAGAAACCCTTTGGGCAATTCGAACCACCGCAACGGAGTCAACGGGAGAGACACCTTTCAGCCTTGCCTTCGGCACGGAGGCAGTCATTCCAATCGAAGTGACAGTACCGACCGGGAGAGTCGATGGATTCGATGAGCAGACCAACATAGAGGGGCTACAGCTGAATTTGGACCTCATCGAGGAAAGGAGGGACAAGGCAGACTTACACAATCAAGTGTATAAGCAGCGGGTCGCCCGACACTACGATTGTAAGGTTAGGCCACGAGCCTTGGGTCTCGGAGATTGGGTGATGACCCAACCAATGGCCCTTGATCCAACTTGGGAAGGCCCGTACGAGATAGTAGAAGAAGTCGGCCCCGCCACATTCTTCCTAAGGGATAGGGACGGCATAGTCTCCGGGCGCCCGTGGAACACCGAACACCTTAGATTCTACCTTGTATAATGGAATCGGGAAATTGTAAATTATAGCCTCCGGGTTTGACACGGTCAGCCCGGGAGGATGCCTTCATTTATTGTGGAAACAACTTACAGAAATGAAGCTAAATTCGTAACACTTGAGTTAGCCTCCGGGTTTGACACGGTCAGCCCGGGAGGATGCCTTCATTTATTGTGGAAACAACTTACAGAAATGAAGCAAAATTCGTAACACCTGAGTTAGCCTCCGGGTTTGACACGGTCAGCCCGGGAGGATGCCTTCATTTATTGTGGAAACAACTTACAGAAATGAAGCTAAATTCGTAACACTTGAGTTAGCCTCCGGGTTTGACACGGTCAGCCCGGGAGGATGCCTTCATTTATTGTGGAAACAACTTACAGAAATGAAGCTAAATTCGTAACACTTGAGTTAGTCTCCGGGTTTGACACGGTCAGCCCGGGAGGATGCCTTCATTTAGTGGAAACAACTTACAGAAATGAAGCTAAATTCGTAACACCTGAGTTAGTCTCCGGGTTTTGACTCGGTCAATCCAAGAAGATGCCTAAATGAGGCCAAAATTTGTAACACTAGTTTCACCAAAGGGAGTAATTAGGTCAATCCGGGAGGATGCCTTGGATAACAACGTTTATAAGAAAAGGTAATTTCATAGCACGAGTGAAACCATTGATTATGCACGTCAGGCTCATAAAGAAAAAATTAGGGACTAGAGGCGCGAAAATAGGAAGTCCAATATGCACACCAAAATAAATTGCGACAACCGGATCGCCGGGATGAAGTCAGTGCTTCCCCGTGAAGGCACAAAAGCCATACAAAAATGGTGATTCAAAAAAAAAAACTACAACAAATCCGGGTGTCCTCAGTTCCGGCTCCTTAATCCAGGTCATCCCCGACCGGATCCACAGCATCTTCTACGTCCTCACTCTCGGACGACAGGGTCACGGCTCCGGAACTTTCGGGATTGACCACGGGATGCTCCTCCGGGTCGACAGTTTGAGGACCCGCAGTTCTGGCCTTCTCCTGGGCGGCAAGGAGATCTGCTAGCATCCGGGGCTTGTCAAGATACCCGTGAGCGCTCCACTCGGTGAACTTCTCCGTGATGGCTTCGTTCCGGGCGGACTGGAGAAGAGCCTTGAATTCCTCGGATTCCTTGAAAGCAACAACGGCCTGATCACAGCGCGTTGGAACAAGGTTAACCAGCTCCTCGATCTCAGCTTCCCTCTCACGAAGCTTGCTCTCCAACGGACGATACTTCTCCACTTCGGCCTCGAGAAGGGGGACCTTCTCCACCTCGGCCTCAAGAAGAGGGACCCTATCAGCTTGGCTCTCCAACTCCTCAACGCGATGCTGAAGCGTAGACAGCTTCTCGGCTAAGGAACTTTTCTCCTTTTCCAGTGACGCTTTCTCGGTCTGGAGAAAGCTCACATGCCCGTTGAGCCTGGCCACCTGCTCTTTCAGCTCGGCAGTGTCCTCGCTGGCATCAATGGAATACACCGCGAAGAGAGACTACACAGTAATTGGAATGGGTCACCAGGTATAAAAAAGGGGGGAAACAAAAAAAAAACGCTTACCTTCATCAGGTGCTCCCGGGCGATCCTGCGGGTCTCGGAAGGGGAACCATCTTTGAACCTCATCCGGTCGAGCTCGATCCCTTTCAGGTCGCTGATCATCGCCCGAACGAACTTCTCGTCCGCGCAACCGTACTCATTAAGAACTTGCCGGATCGGTGCCTTCGAAATTCTAGGAACCGGAGGGGCCAGTGCGGATAGCGTTGGAGTCGAAGAGGACCCCCCGTGTGTGGACTTATGCTTTTTTAATTTCGGCACGGGACTCCCGGACACGTCCACACCGGTATATGTCACCTGGCTATCGGAGCTTTGGGTTTTCTTCGAGTGGTGGTGACGCCTTTTCTTTTCGCCCAAGTTGACTCGCGAGACAGCGGGAGGTGGCACAGGCGGAGTCACCGCGGACCCGTACACTTCGTCAGGGACTTCGAGTACTTTCTGTTTGTCCAACACTCGTACGGTGCTGGTCTCTACGTCGACTTCAGTGCGGGAAGCCACATCCCCCTTGGTCAGTAACATCTTCAAGAGATCTTGGTCTTTCTCCATGTCGAGGGGATGATTAGGGCGAGGAACACGCCTTGGAATTTTCCCTGCGAAACCAAAAACATTATATCTAGTTTAGCAAAGTATAACAAGGACTTAAAATGCCAGGCGTAAGAAGAGATGAACCCACCGGGCACTCTACCCATCTCGCAGTGGGCGAGAAAGACCCACCGCGTCAAGTGGTATGAGCTACGGTCCTCATCATGGGGCCAGGCAGCATATACGCGCGCTATACGCTCCCGCTCGGTCGCTGTCAGGCTGTACAACTGATCCCCGATAGCCCGGAAGTAGTTGGGGACCGTGTGCCGTCTCGTTTTTCTCTGCCATGGACCCCCAACAAGAACTACCTTCGCCCTCCATTCCTTATTTATCGAGCAGGGGAGGTCAGTGATCACGGACTCGTAGTCCCGCGCGGTGAATCCAACGCACCCGGAGCTTCCTGCCTTCTTCGAGTAAGACAACCTGTAGAGTGCGCGAAACTCATTGATTGTGGGCCACCCCATGTTCGACAGGTAGTATAAGCACCCGAGCCCCAGCAGTTGTCGCCATTGATTTGGGGGGACTTGCCCCGGAGCAAGCTGCAACATACTCAGCATGTACTGAACAAATTGAGGAAGCGGGACAGAGAACCCGTTCCGGAACATATTATCGTGCACCGCTACGAAGTTGTCTCTCGGAGCGCACGCCAATTCCCCCGGGTATAAGCCGCGCATCAGGATGCTGGAAGGAATATCCCACTCTTCCCTAAATTGCTCGATCTCCTCGGGCGAGAGGCTACAGACAGGTTCGTCACACACCCTGCCGTCCTCCAGGCGGTGCAGGACGCGCGCTATCGGGATCGCTTCAAACACTTGTCGCTCGGGATCCGAATTGGAGGATGCAACGGTAGATCTCACCCGCGAGGAGTCTCTATTGACCTCTCGACGCAGATGCTGGTCCATCCTTTCTTCGTCGTCAGCGGGAGCCCGCGGTACAGGACCAGAGGCGGTGGCGTCGGAAGCCCTAGACTCCATTTTAACCCTATAGAAAAAACCCTACGTGCTATCAGATATTACAACGCATGCCGCCGCCAGACCGTCCCGATACCACCCACAGAAGCAGACTAAAAATCCCAGAGAGCCCAGAAACAGACCAAAAAATCCCAGAAAACCCAGAAACAGACCCAAAATCCCAGAAAACCCAGAAACAGAAACAAAAAAAACGAAAACAGACGAGATGGAGAAGAGAAACTCACCAAAAAATGAAGGCCGGAAACGCACCGAAACAGCAAATGGACAGCACCTCGTAGTCGGACCGGCGGTAACAGCGGCGGTCTTAAGTTCCTTCTACGTCTGGATTTATGTTTAATCGATGAAGAATGAGGCCAGAGGGCAGAGTAACACGAGGAAGAAGAATGGGAGCAGAGGAAGAAAAATGAGAACCGAGGGCAGAATGAGGGGAGACGGAACATATATACAAAGCGGGGGAAAACAACGCCTCGATTCCCCCCCCCCATGAAAAGCTATTCATTTTAAACGAGGCAATCGTGTCCGTTACAACCCACCGTAGGATTGTGACACGTGCCCCACTAACCGGAAGCTTCTCGGCGAAGCGACAAGTGAAACGACTTGCATTAAATGCACGTCCCTTCACCCCCACCTACGCGCCACCTGGCGGATATGCAATTAATACCCTGACACCCCCACCCACCCAGGCTTCCAACTCAATGCCACTCTTTAACTCCCGGATAACATCTAACGGGAGGAAGCAAGCATCAACTGCTAAAGAAAACTTTAACTCCCGGATAACATCTATCGGGAGGAAGCAAGCAACAACTGCTAAAGAAAACTTTAACTCCCGGATAACATCTATCGGGAGGAAGCAAGCAACAACTGCTAAAGAAAATCTTAACTCCCGTATAACTACAAACGGGTGGAATCAAGCAACAACTGTGTCGTGAGATTCGTTTACCCGAGCAAGAACCAACGGGACGCGTGGGCAAAACAACTAGCCACGATAACTGTAAGTCCCATTTACAGCTCCCGAGGCGTTGGAGTTGGGCATGCCAATATCATTCCCTTCATACGGAGAATAGTGGCCTGATAACCCACGCGGGGATAATACCCCGCGCTCGAGCATTAACAACTACAACATGGAACGGCTCGCTACCTTCCATCGCAATCACCACCCGTTCAGACGTGTCCTGAGCACGAACTTGGGGGGACTAGGTCGGGTACCCGTTGATATTTCCGCATCACGGGCCATTTCTTCAAGTCCCCACTCAAGACATGTCTTGAACGGGAACTTGGGGGGACTTGTTGTCGGTAGTCAATAAATACCTCCCTCGGCCCATGATGCTACGAAGCCCAGCATGAGGCGGGTCGAACAGGCTTCAACCTAGATGCTAAAGCAGCCTGGGCCGAGAGGGGAAGCCTCCACAGAAACTAGACATTTGTCCCACATTGAAGAAGATGTAGAGTGTGAGTCAACGCAGAGGCATAAATGCGGCTGAAGCAAACCAGAAAGGTAAGAAAAAACGGTCTTAGCATTAAATACTCAACTACCCTTACTAACTTTACCATCGGAGAGAGAAAGACCGAAGAGTCCCGGTCATTCTCCTTTCTTGCAGACAAAGAAGGATGAAGAAGGAACTTCGGAACAAAGGACAAAGAACTTTGGAAGATTGGATCACGTACAACGGTTTCTACAAGAGCCTGCGAGTTCCAGCAGAAACAAAAACTTTCTTTAATGTAAGGTAAAGTACTTCATTAGCATCTTAATAAGTTAACAACAGAACTCAGCTGAAATGAACAACATGAGTCAAAAAGTCACAAGACAATAATATCAAATTGTCATGAAACTAATACAACAACAAATAAACAATAAGCATGGAGAGGCCATTTCACAACATTAACATTGAAATTGATTTCGTTCAAAAACCCTGCATTGCAGGAGAGAGGCAATCAATTAAAGGTTGGTGGAGAAGAAGGTTCCTATTGTGTCGCAAAAAGAATAGAAAAAAAAGGGTTACTGGCATTATTTTTGAAATCAATCCATCTCTGTGAACAACTATTCTTTTGATTTCTTGCTTGAAGAAGTCGACATCTCCCCCTTCTCCTTTTTGCTATGTTTCAACTGTCAATATTGGTCTATATCTCTATGTTAGCAGTCCATATGGAGCTAATATCTCAGACTTCCTCTATTCCGACAGAACAAACATCAGGAAGTCAATAATTAATGCAATTTTATCAACTGGCATGGCCCAGAATCATGTAATGAAGTAAAAGATGAAGGTGTAATGAAATAGTTTCCACCCAGAAAAGTTAAACTTAGTTTAGAATTTAGATGATGAAAAAATACCTCAACCTATCTAACTGGGGAATTGACCACTTTCGGAAAATTTGGAAGCACAAGATTGTGGAAATACTTTATTTTGTTATTTATGGAAATGAAGTTGCAGGGATTATAGCTAGGTTTCACCGTTTCAGCAACAAGTGATAAATTAATATATTACAATTGATACCTTGCAAAACCTAATGCTGGCCAACAACATTCCTTTTATCAAAACAGCATAACTTTCATTATTTGGTTTAATTGTTTTACTCTAATGAAAAGATCTAGAAGGATAAATATTTTTAGTCATATTAGAAGCGCAATTGAATTTTAATCGACAGCATTTTAAGTAGCAACTAGCAATACCAGAAGCTAGCATTTTTTTTTTTTTGAACAACGAAATTGATTTTATTCCAATCAATAGCCGGATATCTGCCAAAGGCTAAGAGTTAAACACCTCCATACATCTCTGTGATGAGCTAGCATTTCACACTAAACAAGTAATTCCTTTTTTTATTACAGCAAATTAAGTCACTAAGAACATAGAGAAGGAGCAGAACAGCATTGAAAACATGGCCTCAGTCAAAAAGGTCAGCACAATATTTCATCAGATTCATAAGAGGTGTATGAATATTGAAGAAGTTAAAAACAAATGTATGGGGCGTTTGAATTCAAATACGTCGCCTCCCAATTTCAGTAGTCTGTATGTCCGCATTGCCAACTTCCACTAATAATTAAGCATCCAAAATCCAACAAATTGAAGAGGAAAATATCACCTGTAATAAAGAAGGATCTCTTACCTGATTACTGATGAGGAGCTTCTGAGCTAGGTAGCTGAGAAAGAAAGAAAGACCCAAGAACGCATCTGTCTGCACCTATATATTATTTAGTTCGATGACTAAATAATATATAATAACTTTAATGTTAGTTGATCCACGATAACATTGATTTCGTTTATAAACCCTATATTGCAGAGGAAGGTAGGTTCTTGGAGAAGAAGGTTTCTATTGTGTCACAAAAAGAACAGAAAACAAAAAAAAATTACTAGATAGCATTATGTTTGAAATCAATCCATCACTGTGAACAACTATTCTTTTGCTTTCTTCTTCTTTCTTGAAGAAGTCATCTTCCCCTTCTCCTTTTTGCTATGTTTCAACTTTTAATTGTCTATATCTCTATGTTTGTAGTCCATGGCCAAGAGAGAAGAACACAAAGATTATAGGATATATAATCAATATTCTTAGAGCATCTCCAACAGCTTCTTCAAAATTTCTCTAAATTGAGAAAGCAAAAGTCAAAATCTCAAAAAAAAAAATTGCTCTAACTCTAACAACTTCCACATTCTGGAGATTTTGACATTTATTACTACAGTTAAATATTCTACATCATTTTTAATTATAACAAAAAAAAGTATTTTATACCTTATTATAACAATAAAATACTCAATAATATATTTTATATTTTTTTCTTCTTATTGAAGCATGTGAGGAATTTATGTCACACCCCAATTTTTGAATGATAAATTTTCAAAAATTTGGGTGTGATATAACTCAAAATCTTAATATCCCAAAACCTACTCGACAACTTCCAAACAAAAATCAAATACTGAAAATGTAAATGTCAATAAACTCATGAACCGAGTTAAACATTTATATCTCCTTAATTACATCAACTTTAAAAGTCTAGAAATAAAAAAGTCGCTCACATGAGCTTAAAAAAAACTGCCACAATATTCAAAAAAATATACATCGTCTAAAACCCAGCTCCTAAGCCACCGCTTCAACCCTGTTGATCATCATCTGTAGGTCTAAACCCTACACCATGAATTTGTGCACCGGGTTGTAAACAACAAACTCGGTAAGCTAAACAACTCGTATGAGTAAAACCCAAAAATAACTCAATACTTCTAACATCCAAATAAAACACATGAACAATTAAGAACAATAATTAATTCTACCAATCAAACAATTTTACAAAAGATAAAACTGGTAATTCCTGTATTAGCAACTTAATTCAAGAATCGCCTAAAAGCAAGAGAATTCAAAAGAATAATTAAGAAAACACAACAATTCAAATCACTCAAAATCATAATGAATCCTGCAAAAGCGTAGTTCAGGAATTCTATTAAAATCACAAAATTAAGATTTAAGAATCTCTTGCGGATAAACATAGTTCAGGAGATACTCAAAACAAAGAATTCAAATTACAACACATAAGAACGTCACACAATCATTTCTCTATTTTTACTTATGAGTTCGCCAACACTTAGTCATCTCCCATGAAATAACGACAAACAGACTAGAGCTCTATACCGACCGTAACCAATCACCCGACCAAGGCTTGGTTCCTGGTCCACCATGAAGGCTCCTAATCTAATGCACACAATCACCACTAAGGCACACACATCCACAATTAATGCACAAAATCACCATTAAGGCACAATTCCACAACTAATGCACACACTCACCACTAAGGCACACACAACCACAATTAATGCACACAATTACCGTACCACTAAGTCACACACATGATCGGAAGTCCTTTTGAAAGATTATATTTTTTTAACAGAAAATTTGTTTTCACTTACCATAAGCCGTTAACGATCAAGCTCATTTATATTTTAAAAACAACATCATTTTCCTTTAAGGACAACTTCACAATTAGCAATAATAACTATAAAGTAAACTCGGTTTCTTTATGAACTCATGTGAGATTTACTCAACCAAATGACATATATTTCAACAAGGCATAAATAACCACATCAATAGAACCAACACAAACAACACTTCATTATAATATACATTTTCACATAGAGATATATATAATACTCATAGATTTTCTCACTAGAATAATCTACCAAGAACCAAGAATATTATGGTCACAAAAACCTTAAAAATAATCATTTAAATAAGAAAACTTGTTTTCTCTTACTTATGAGCCTCGTTGGCAATCAAGCTAATATATTTTAAAACAAATAAAAACATAATTTTTAAATCATCATCATAATCTACCAAGAACCAAGAATATTATGGTCAGAGAAACCTTAAAATAATCATTTAAATAAGAAAATTTGTTTTCTCTTACCTATGAGCCATGTTAGCAATCAAGCTCATCTATTTTAAAACAAACATCATCATCATCATAACCATAAATAACTAGATCACAAAGTGAACCTTGATGAGATTTTACTCACCTCAAATCCAGCTGCGTCTTTGCACGCACAACACAAGCATATAGCTCAAAACCACACTTCATAAGTCACCTATTAACAAAAACGTTAACCTTAGTAACTATCAAAAACAACAATATCCGACTCGAACAGAAACTCATGTCCTAACCCATGAGCTTGTCACTCGAGACAAATCCTCCTCCTTAACCTCTAAAAGGTCGCCGAAAAGGCCTACACATCCTATAGAACTACAAACCAGATTCTCATATTCGGATTTACCCAAAATTGAACCGAACAGAACTTAGCACCAAGGGGAAACCCTAGCATGCAATAATGGTAACCAAAACCTACAACCCGCATATCAACACGTTCGTATTGAAAAGTACTTCCTAACCAGCACCACACAACACCACAGACAACACTGGACGTGCCTCCATGCGCCACAACAAGCGGCGGCGAGTGGGCCCCATACGCCACCCTACAAACCTTCGAATTATGGCAAACTCACAACAACAAACTTGAAGAACACAAACACTGGAACACTTTTCATACATGTGGCCAAATCCAAATTGACAGAAAAGAGGCCGAAAACGTCGTCGGAAAAATGAAATTCACCACCGCCACTCTACATCGTGAGTTGAGCTTCAAGAACACTACAAGTCGAACCAGGACGCCAACAAGCTTCTATCCCGACCGGTTTCAAGCCTCGTCGCCGCCGCACACAGCCGGAAAGCCCTTGGTCCGCCACCCTCACTGTTGGCATTCGAATCTCTCAATCCCACTCGAGTCGTCCTCGCCCACCTACGTACACATGGAGGATCACACCGAGGAGAGAAAGAAAACTTGACCGGTGCCGCCGTCTGAGTCCGTCGGAGTCGGCCGGAAAAGTCGGGTCGGGTCAACCAGGTCTAGGTCTGGGTCGGGTCGGAAGGAAGACTCGGATAGTGAGGGTGAGGCGCGAGAGAGAAGAAAGAGAGAGAGAGAAAGAGGAATGGTTTCCGGAAAATAAAATGGAAACCCTAAACTTTTCTTATTTAACCCAAAAATCCCGTAAAGCCACGGTTTTGTTCGGTTTTGTTCGGTTCGGTTTTCACTTAAAACCGGAAACCAAACCGAATAAAAAATTTGATTCGGTTCGGTTCGGTTTGTTATTTTTTGAGACCTTGAACCGGAAACCAAACCAAACAGTGGTTCGGTTCAGTTTCGGTTTTTTTTTCGGTTTTCCTTCTTTTTTAAAATTTGTATGCTTTTGGCTTAGTAAAAAATTATCGTATTTTAAGTCCTTTTTTTTTCTTCCATTACTTGTTTTTATAAGCACATATAATATATCAATAAAAAATTTGACAATGATTATTCAACAAACCAACAATTTATAAACCAACAATTAAATATTAGAGTTTATCATCTAAAGCTCTTAAGAATAAGGTCTTTGATTTTAAAGGTAACATATCACTCTCTATACTTCGCATACACGACACCTAAAACATTTCTATATGTACATAAAACGAAAATAAAAAGCAAAATATTAGAAAAGACAAACATATAATTATATAGAACATAAAACCTAAAATCATATTGTTCAAATTAAATATTTAATACGAAAATAAAAAAAAAACGACGTCATTTTAGAGAGATTCGGTTTCGGTTTTTCTTAATTCGGTTTGGTTTTTTCCGGTTTTGGTTTTGTTTTCGGCTCGGTTTTTTTTCGGTTTTCTGTTTCAAAATTCCACCCCTAATCACTTTCATATATGAAGGCCGTTTTACGTGTGTCACGTGTCTACGAACTCGTATCGTCGTGCACTACAACTTTTGTGAAGGAAGTTTCTCGAGAAACCCAACATATTAAAAAGTTAACTCTTGACCCTTCAAAGTAAACAATTTCAAGAAATTTAATTGCTCGAATACTTCCAGTCCACTCACTAAACCACAAAACCTCACAACTCCTACTTAGATAATTTCCAAAATAATATTAGAAACTAATATCAAATTTCCAGGGTATTACAATTTATGACAATGCTAATTTCGATAATTTGAGGAATGAAAACTTTGCTGCAAATTTAGGGAATGAATGTTTCTCTTTCTTCTCCATCCCCGTTTTGGAGGATGGGAGGATAAGAAAGCTGTTGGATTTAAAAACAGCTCTATATTCCCCAAAATTAATAAGTTTAAAAAAATGAGGAAGCTGTTGGAGATGCTCTTATATAAAGATGGACATTGAGAAAGACATTGAGAAAAGTCACGAGTTTTCAAAAATAAGGTACGTATTAATTAAACCATTAATTAATGTATGTAACAAAGAGAAAATAACTCTAACCCTATGACAAACGTGTGCCACAAACTAGAATTTAACATGTCATCGCTAGCCTAACAACTCAATAACTCTGTTAACTCTAATCTTATTTTTAATTTTGAAAAAATATTTTTCTCTTTTTCTCTTTATTTCTCGTGAATCAATCCCAGAACTGGCTTCTTCATCGAACAAAAAATTTCTCCCACTGAAATCAACTTCCTCCTCCGTCCTCCGATGAGGCCAAAGGAGACGAACAAAAATTGGGATTGAAATCCGCAACAAGTTTTGGATTGAAATCAATCAAAACCAAATTAAATGTTGAAAGTTGTCATCAGGGTGTAGAAGGAGACCCAATAGAGAAATTCTTATCAGGGTGCTGCTGGGTTTGTTGCAGTCTTGCAGAGGTGTAGAGATTAACCTATTTTCAGCAATAAAAATCAGCAAGTAATAACAAACCCAGTAAGTGAAAGGAAAAAAAAACTAGAAACATCGTCAGAGATATCAATCAATCTTGTTAAATATGAAAATAATCCAAATTGATCTTCACTGACGAATTGGAAAAACAAGAGAGGAAATTGGGAAATAGAACTGTGGGTAAGGCAACAAATATAATATTATGATGTTATCTATTGGAATTTAGGTCATGACAGAGTTGCAGGGGGAAGAAGATAGAAATGATGAGAAGAACAATCTGCATCTGACGATGAACGTGGTAGAGGACTTAACGGTGTGAACTTCTGTCAAAGTCGATGAACAGGTGTCAAATTCTAGTTGGTGGCACAGGTTTGACACATGGGTTTTTCGGTACAGGTGATTTACTTCCTCTATGCAATTGTCTAGCAGTCATATCAGGAATTGCACCCAAAAATAAAAACAGAGAGTAAGATCTTGAGATTGTACAGTATTCTATATGTGATAAATGATAATATCGAGCTACTATCTCAGAACTTTCACTATTTCCACAGAACAAACATTACCAGGTCAATAATGCATTTTTATCAACTGGCACGGCCCCAGAATCGTACAATTAAGTAGAGGATGAAGAAGTAAAAGGCTTCCACACAGGTGATGTAAAAATTAATACGTCAGTCTATCTAACTGGGCAATTGACTACTTACGGAAAATTTGGAAGCACAAAATTTGGGATTAATACTATAATAGTTAAATATGAAGTGAAGTTGCTGAAGATTATAGCAAGGTTTGCTTATAATTAACTAATTACAATTGATATCTGCAAATTAAAACCTAATGCTGCCCAACAACAATCCTATCTCCAAATTTAATCGTACTTCCATTATGTTCTTAATTGTTCTACTCTAATGAAAAGATCTAGGAGGATACATTTCAGTCATATTAGATCCGCGATTGAATTTTAATCGACAGCATTATTTTAACTAGCAACTAGCAATACCAGAAGCTGTCATTTCATGCGAAACAAGAACTTTTTTTCATAGCAAATTAAGACACTAAGAACATTGAGAAGGAGCAAAACAACATTGAGAACTTGGCTTCAGCAAAAATAGTCAGCACAATATTCATCAGATACACAAGAGGGTGCGCATAAATATTGAGGAAGTTAACAACAAATGTATTGGGCGTTCGAATTTAAATACCCTCCCAATTCAGTACTCTCAGTGTCGGCACTGCAGACTTCCACCAGTAATTAAGCACCCAAAATCACAGCAAATAGAGAAATTATCACTTGTAATAAAGAAAGAGCTCTTACCTAGTTAATGCGGAGCTTCTGAGAAAGAAAGAAAGAAGCGAACCAAGAAGGCATTCGTCTGCACTTAGACCTGCACCTATTGATCTTCTGCATTCCAGTAGTACTTGGCAGAAACCATTAATCTAGGATCGAAGAGGTGCAGGTGCAAATGCAGATAAATGAAACCACCTTTGTCTATCAGATCAAAACAATACCACCAATCCAATCTCCCTCTCTGATCTGCAAACCATGAAAAGGCAGGATTGCTTTGCTCAATTTATTGGGTTTTCGACTCTTCTGAGACTGAACTATATTTAGGCCAACAGCCCAAACAGACAAGCTATGCTTTTCTATTTTTGTATATGAGAGGAAGAGAAAATTGCAAGTAAAATTTGAGATGACGAAAGGTATATTTGCTACAGTGCTTTGTGTGCTATTATGCTTATTCCTGGCTGGAAAGAAAGCTAGGGTTGAACCCAAACAGAGAGAGAGTCAAGTACGCAGTAGACACCCACAGATCCACGTGACGGCAAGGGCGGAGGCACGTGGGGATTGAGTCCTCAGCCAATGGAATTGGAAGAAGTACAAAATGTCATCACCCCCCTGTCCACCCCAAGCCTCGTGGTTCAAAGTAAAATCCACGTGGGATTTGTCAACTATATATATAATGAATTCTGGAACAAGTACCACCTACCAGCAGCTCCGGTTAAACCTTCAAACTCGTTCGGAGCATTCGTCGAGACGCTGTAGGGTTTAGGGTTTCATGTAAACTATCTGGTGGAGTAGGCAAAAATTTTAGCATTTAGGGTTTGGGTTTTATGAAGATAAGAGAGAGACTGCTAAATAGGGATACGAGATCTTGATGAGTTCATTCTTTTCCGTTTTCATCAAGTCCTAAACACATAATCGACTATGCATTTGAACTAGTTCGGAGAAAAAACTCATTCGTATGGACTTGCATTTGTTCTTCAAAATGAGTTGGGGTCCGAAAAACCAGAAACAGGAAACATGGATGGACGGACGGACTTCTTACGGCCAACTCAAGAATTGGGTTGGTGGTGATATTTCACTCTGGTCAGAAAACCCAGTGAAAGGAAGCTGGGAACCTTTACTGGAGGGGTTAAAGCATATTCGCCAGGAAAATGCCACAGAAACAGAACCTGAGCTACGTACTATTATTGACCCCAAAAAAGAAAAAGAGCTACGTACTTCTCAGTTTTTTGGATTCATTGACAGACTAAGGAATCATTGGTTGGGACCTCAATATCGTCAACCCAAAGCCATGCCCATGTGGTCACTCCCAACCTAGAAGCGACTGGTTTGTTCATTGCTGAATCTGCCTGGATTGAGACACTGCCCAAACAAAAGAAACGACATGCGATGTGCTCCAATAAATAAAGAAAATAGGAGCAGGTAGATGTGAATATGGAGTAAGGATGGTGATCGAGCATGTACCGTAAGGCCACAACCCACAAGAGGATAAAATCATAAAATGATTGAAATAGGAAGATGGTATGGTCTAGAATCCAGGACGTGGCTCCTCATGAGCAACTAGCTCGATGCATTGGCGTCAAAATGCCACAGATATTTTTGATATATCAGTTTTGGAACTGCAACTACCAACTAACGACGCAGAATGAGATATTTTTAATACATCAATGTTGCAACCGTAACTATAAATAAACTAGCGACGCAGAATGAATTGTGGAGGACTAGCTAGACCTGAAGGGTTTAGGTCCCATTTCATATGCATGGGGCATGAAATCCTAGGAAATCAACTGCTATTTTTTTTTTTTTTTTTTACGATGGGCATTGGAATGCATCACTGGAATCGAGCAAGGAGTATTGTTTTCAGCTTGCCAGGAATTCTCCAAGAAAATAAAACCAAATGCAGTAATTCATAATCAAATATTCACATTCACAAACAATGTGTTTAAATAAACACATTATGGCTACAAAACAATGGCCAAATTACAAATTCTGCTTCACTTTTCACCTTTGGTTGAATTGACAAAAAGAAACCAAGGTTAGCCATGGTGTTGGTTCGATTCGGCGGATGCTGCCCTTTTCATTTTGATCCATAGTAACCTACCCACACCAATTCATGGTTAACCAAGTGTAAGACCATTGGCTTTCTACAGCCCGCTCATCAGCCTCCAAGGCACCGCGGAACAGTAAGATTAGCTATTGTCTCGGTGGTGTAAAGACCTAAGACAAAAACCAACTCTGGTCCATTAGTGAGGCTGCACACGAGTACTATACTACTGTATGTGGTTCAGTTTGGTACAGCGGTCCCTTTGGTTCAGTTTTTTTGTAGCAACGACCTCAAATTATCATATAAACGCCAATACAAACAAGACCATTTAGTCCTTTTGGCTATTCTTTTGTTTCAATGTCCACCCCTAGTGAAACGCAGAAGTGGGTGGGTGGGTGAAACTCCTTTTCCTTTATTCAAGTCTCTATTCAAGTTTTAACTTACCCTTAGGTGCCTTCTGTTTTCCTGACCAACTTCATCTTCTGAATAAAAACCTTTTTCCCTTCCCTTCTCGGCTCCTTTCCTTTTCTAGGTCTCGAACACAACATGTATCTCAATCATTAGATCATATATATGGGGTGGTTTGGGTCCGGAATATGAAAGAGGGAAGATTTGTAATTCGGCCAACTATAATTAAGCAAAGCCTTTGCAACAAAAACAAAAAACAGTAAGCATACAAAGAAGCATAAAGAAAAACAGGAGCGCAAGCGGTTAAGAGAAGAGTGCAAATATAACTTGGTAAAACACAATTGAAATAAAGGAAAATGTTATAAAAACAGAACCTGGGCCAGCCGAACCTCTTGGCATGAATCATGGGTTGGGAGCTGAATCGTCAAGCCCCGTGATTATGAAAGCCACGCCAAAGCCAATGCATGTGGTCACAACCACAAGTAAAAGGTTTATTGCTAATTGTGCTTGGATTGAGACGCTGCCCTGACAAGACACTGCCCTGACAAGGCAAAAGATAACCAAATAAAGATATACTATATAAAGCAATCCTTTAACATAGAAGCTGATAGATATTCAATAATGGAGTACCTTTTTATCTTCCAGAAATGTTGATGAGCCATGGATGGCTAGAAAATAAGAAAGCGAGACATATCACAACCTCCAGTAAATGGTGATGGGACTGATCTAGAATCGAATGTGTGGCTGTTCACGAGCAAGTACTGCATTCCACAAATGCCTTAGAATTTTAAAAGATCAACCAGTTATAATAGCAAAGCAGAATGACTAGCTGGGTTAACTAGGGATCCCAAATATCATGGAGCATAGTAAACTGTTGACCCTACGTGATGTGAACTAAAGAAAGATGGGGTTGATTTGACAGTGCAATAGACTAGTGTCATACTAATTGATCAATCAAAGCATATTGCATTCCAGATAAGGAATTCATTAAATTGCTGAATCCCCTTTTATTTCTTTAGGAAAAGCGAACTCCCAAGGACATTCAAGGAATATCAGTATCGAGAAAAGGATCAGATATATGGCTCAGTAAATGTCTCGAGGAAAGTGACTAAATAAACCATTTTCTGAGAAGTGATTAATTCAGTTGCTCTAAAGTCTAAATATCTAATGAAAGACAGTCCGAGTTAAAACAAAATGATGATTCTACAAAGAAATTTAAAGCCTCGGAACATTTCAAAGAAAATATCATAGTACCTTAACGATTCTACGGAGATATCAGTCTGGCACAGGAATCATTTCAGCTACACTTTCTTCATGAGGAAGATAGTTCATGGATGCACACTGGCTCCCACTTATCTTATAGTTTTATACCAGCAAGTGTCTTAGTTCCAGAATCCAACTCAAGAAGGGGACTGCCACTTACATTCCAGCACCCATTATCATTTTATACAGTCTGCATTTCAAGGACAGTTAGAAACAGAACTTTCACATTAATGGAAAGTAGTCTGAATATTTCCTAAGCAACTGCAGATCTCAAAGCAAGCAGGACAAACTAAATTAAAAAGCCTAATTTGTGTGTGTTCATTCATGTGTTTGTATATTGAAACACCTCCCAGTTTAAAGTAAGACTGTATGAGAACTCTATAAGCTTGGTCTGGGTAATTTCTTAGTGTTGCACAAAGGAACATGGCAAATGCTACAAAACAAGCATATCAACAAATTGATGTCAACAAATGGTCACAAGCCTTATTAAGACCAACAGTACAAAAATCAGCCATTTCATCAATATTTTGACCAGAAAACATTTATGTACATAGATTGGTGAAGAATGATGAACTGACTCACTAAACATACCAAAAAACATTAACCATAAACAGTACAACCACCAAACAATTAATGTCTTTATCAGTTTAGTTCATCAAGTTTTATCTTTTGTTGTTCACCAGTAGACAGAATTTTCACGCCCACCATACCCCTTTGCCACTCTGAATCTCCCACCAAGATCATCCTGTTGGCATTTATTCATGAAGCACGCTTGAAAACCCTGAATAGAGCAAATTTCATGCATGCGAATATGCGACAATAACTAATTAGAAAAAGGTGATTGATATAAATTTGTTAACGGCTACAAGATGGCAGTAAATTTAAGTGGTTTGCTCTCCAAGACTAAATCAACACTTCGACCTTTCTTCCTAAGTATGGTGGCAAATGTTGCAGCTGCTCCTTGGGTCCTTGCAGTCCAGGATCCAGAGCACACACAATGTTCTCTACATGCAGGCCAAGTTCTGGCAGAAGACCCTTCTCCTTGAGCAACTATAATCTTACACACCAAATATTAAATGAATAACAAGTCAAAACAACTGAAAAACAAATTTAAGTATTAGACTCCCATAAGGGTCATCCGTGAAGCAAAAACATCTTAAACAATTGAATATCATATGTATGATCTATAAACTGAAGATTATGCCAGTATGCCCACTATAGGATAAAACAATTAGAAATCAAGAATGAACAACTATAAGATATCAAAATAGTTCAAAAAGTCATAGACATTGAAGCACAAAACATACAGAGCATTAAGGCTAGTTCCCCATGACAGTATAAATTTCTTAATTATTTGTACTTCCACTATGGAGACGCTATACATATATTCTCTAGTCATAGTTTCTAGCATGTTATGTTGGCAGACTGCGAATCAGAACCATTGATCTTGTACAATCGAGTGTTATGAAAATGAACAGCCAGGTAGAAGGCTATTTGTTTAAATAATTTATGGAACATGTCAAACATCTAGTCAGAGATCGTTGCTGATAAACATCTTGAACACATATACATCACAGCTATACCAAAGCAAATCCATCCCTACATAATGAAAAATGAAGCATAATAGGTCATACAAACATGACTGACACACAGTTTGCTATCCACAATCTTCAATATTCATGTGTGCCTCCAGATGGCACATGTTTATCAGAAAGATATCTATAAGGGTTTGACCAACATAGAAAACTTCTGTAACTCTTAAAAGCATACAAAAGTTAGTCAATCCAAAAAAGTCAGTATAACTATAGCAGTATTTTTTCTCCTAAAGAAAACCACCATATTTTGCTTGGTGAAAGTATTCAAAAGTAATATAACAGAAGCAAATCGCTTCATCACGGAAAGAGGATAAAGAAGTTTTAACTCACTTCTATTATGACAGCATCACCAAATCAAAAGCGACAAGCAGGAATATCATCACCACCAAAGGTAAAGAGCAGCTGGTCATATCACCCACCACCACAAATGGCTCACATCTTTCCTCCTCTATCAAAACCCAAGAATATAATTGATCTGTTAGAGACTGATGCATTATTCTAAGAGATATAGCTTCAAACTGATAAATAGGACTAGAGCAGCTGCATAATGGCTACTTATTTTTCTCTCTAAGGCGCAAGAGTTTGTTCTTTCAGAGTTTCAGGTATTCAAAAAAGTGGAGAGTTTTGGTGTTTGCAACATCTGAGAAGCTAGTGCGACAGGCTTCTAGATGAAACCATGTGTTGCGTGGTTGCTGCAAATAGAAGAAATTACAATATCATACTCACTCATATGCAAGTGTTATATATGATAACAATGGTTGTAACAGTTTTGCTCACAAGTATCATTTCAGTACTTTCCACATTGATAATTAAGTAGGCTGTAAAATATTGTCAGCAAACTTCATCCTAATGGCTTTTATGATGCCCAAAATTCAAATGCAGTAACAATTATGATTCTAAGGGTATAATTTATACTCAAAAAGGTGAAAAGGCAGACTACAAAAAATATGCCAGTATAGAGGCCCCATAGGCAACAGGACATAAAAGCTTTAGGCATATCCAAATTCAGACACTACCTCAACACTAGAGTCACTCTCACAATCTAAACCATAATCAACTCACATCTCACTTTCCATCCAAATACAAAAACAACTTTCAGTATTCAACTTAACTTCTTTTTGTAACAATTAATCACTTCGTACTGTTTCAAACTTCAACCTACTCTTCCTGTTCAATCTAAACACAACTAATACATCTAATTCTTCAAAATTCAACAATCAGAGCTTATATCAAGGTTTTGAAACCTTATCAACAACCAGACTTCACAATTCTCCAAATGTAGGGTTTTACAACCGCTCAAATATCTGTCTTCAAAAAAAGTTCCAAATCAACAATCTCAACTCATATCCAGGCGTTGAAACCTCATCAATACAGGAAAAGCACAAATCCTCGGGAAAACAAAACTCACAAGAAAAAAAAATTATATAAAACAAATAACTTATTATGCAGACCTCTTAATATGATAGTCTTAGTTTATACAAGGGTAAACCATCCACACCTTTTGACTTTAAACCTTAGATCCAACATCCGAAGCTGTAATTCCTGATCGCTTGAAGAAGGTGAGTTCCACTTCAGCCTAGACAAAGAGAAACTAAATAAATCCAATTTTGTTAGAGGATGCATAGCATGGCATATATCAAAAAAAGAACAACAGGATTTACGTAAAAATCAGGAAATCCAATCAATAGTTCAATATTTAGCCAGCATCCAGAAAGTGCAAATTAAAAGCGTAAAAGAACAGCAGAATCATATATCCAAGTTAAAAATTAAATCAAATTATTTCCACTGGTAATAAGATGCTCCCTATGCCGCCGCTTTGTCATTCTCTCGTACCGCCAAGGCGCCAACACTGCCCCACTGCACATTTAACTCAACACAAAATCCATAAAAAATAATAACATTAATAGGAGTAAATGCTTGTGACACCCTGTAGTTTACACCTAAAATCAGTTTTGTCCCTCACTTTTTTTTAAACTGGTATACCCCTGTACTTTGAATTCTCGACTGATTTACCCTTTTCCCAGCTGGTTATGACTGTGACATGCTCATTAACAATGCTTGTGAGAGCTTCAATGGTTGGGTTTTAAGAGCAAGGTCTAAGCCCCCTATTACTATGCTAGAAGAGATAAGAGTGAAGGGTTATTTAGACTGTTAATGAGCATGTCACAGTCATAACCAGCTGGGAAAAGGGCAAATCAGTCGAGAATTCAAAGTATAGGGGTATACCGGTTTAAAAAAAATAGTGAGGGACAAAACTGATTTTAGGTGTAAACTACAAGGTGTCACAAGTATTTACTCCATAATATAAGAAACAAGTCTTTAAGTAGCAACAAGCAGCAGAATCAAATTTTAAGCTCCGGCCTAAACGCCACACGAAGATCACCCCTATCTTCGAAACAATTAAAGCTACACAGCGCAGAAATGTACATACGATTTTGCAAATTGCAATTGGGACAATGCCAGTATATCAAAAGCTCTAAATTTCCAGAGAGAAAAACCAACCTGGTCTCGAACCTCCTCGCCTGCTTTTTTAATATACAAAGCCTCCGAATCGAAATTGAACGTCCTCCGTGACCTGCGCCGGAGACAAAGCTCCGGTACGTCCGCCGTCGCCAGCGTTGTTGCCTACGGCGGCGAAGGAGGGCCTAGGGTTTGTGGACAGGGATAGTTTGGGGATGGGAAATCGGTGATGGCGATAAGGAGACTTCGAAGGAGATCGGCAAGATTAAAGTGATTGGCTGCATTTGGACAGTGCGCGCCTTCGGCTAATCATTTTTAGGAGCGAGAAATGATGAGGCGGTGGCGCACCTTTTTTGTTGGGCCTTATTGATGTTGGAACATGCCCAGGTGATTTTAAACATACTTGGGCTGGTTTATCGTGGACTGTAGTTCTCTATCGATTTTGGGCTGATCCTAGAAAGAACAAAGAATCATTTTGTTCTCTCTTGTTTGTTTTGTAATGAAAACAAAATCATTGGAGAACCGATTTGGTTTTCTTTTCTTTTTTGAGAAAGAAGATTTGCAATGTTATTAAGCAACTTAGATACGTACATCAACGGTTAGTACATTGGAGAGTTATTATGCAAAAAGGAAATGCAGAAAACAAAAGCGTGTTCTTCGTTAATATATGTGTTAGCTTATTACGTTTCTTGACTAAAAAGATGACACAAATCCAGGAGAAAACAATAATGTTTAGATTTGGACAATCCAAACAATATACGTAATAATACATTCAACAACTCATTTTCAATTCAAACTTGACCCAATTGGAATTTTGCCTAATTCAATCTTGAAAAAAAAAAAGGATGTCGAGAACATGGTGCAAGATTTGCTCTCCTAACACTTATGAAAGTCGAAAACACCATGATATTGAGCTATTTGTTGGATAGAAAATAATGCATTAATTCTAAGATCCCATCAATGTTTATTAACTCGATTGACCTTTTATTTTCGTTTCTTATTGGCCAAGACAAGAATTCTAAACTAGCTTACATATGTGTTCAAGTTTGAGTCGAGAAACACATTTATTTTACAAAATGTAAATCTCCATTTTGAAAAGAGAACAAATAATTTTGTCAGTTGTACCAGATTCATATAATATCATATCAATATTTGCTAACATATTTTCTCATTCATGCTAGGGAACAGATGACAATAATTCATTACGATGCAAAGTCATTAAGTCTCTAAAAACCCTAAGAGCGGCGGCCTCCTCTCTCTCAAACTCCCACTCGTCCAGTGGCCAATCTTGGTTGTGGCCAGTCTTTGGGCTTTGCCGACGCCGAGATTTGGTTGTCGGATGGGATCTGCAACCACCATTGTAGTGTTGATTGTGGCTTTTTTTGCTTGAGGTTTGGGTGAAGGGATCCGCGACTTGTAGGCGTGTGCAAGACATCAAGGTCTGGTCGTTATTACCTCTGAGTCATGTGGCAGTGCGATTGCGTATGAAGTTTTCTTGATTCTGGCGTTGAAGACAGAGCTGGTCGAATCGAGGCAGGTTAATGATGGTGGCGGAGGCTTGTGTAATCTTGCTGGTTATGGTTGATAGGTCTCGTAAGATAGTGACGGCCTTTTGATGGGGGAGTTTGTGATACTTTGCAGTGGTCGAGGAGGGAGCGGGCTCGGTGGTGGCTCTCGACAGCGTTGAAGGGGGATGTTGTGGTGGAGGCAGGCACGTCACCTTCGTTTTAGGCCTTAGGCAGGGTCTAGTTGAGGCTATTTGGGCCTAAGTTTGGGCTTGGGTTTCTCTCAACCCGTTTCTAAGTATTTAGATTTATCTATTTACGTTCAATCATGTTTTAGGAGCTGTTATGCTGTGTTTGTCTCTAGTATTTCTTGTCTTTCTGCTATAAATAAGTAAAGAGAATCTTTGTAATGAATGGTACTAGCATGCCACGTCCTTAATTTATCCAAACGTTTGACAAGGGAAGACATGTATGTTTGTCATTCTACCTTGATTATCAATGAATTTGCCGTATGACTTTTACATCGAAAAATATAATATCATATCAAGAAATAAGGTCGGAAGAGAAAGGACGCACATCTAATTTCTTAGTCCACTTGATTGTTATATATTGCAAATAACATCAAGAGCGTGCGTCCGCTCAATATTTTAGGGCAGAGGAGATAGCTAGGTTGTTGACAATTATATAATAATATAATCCTTCTTCTTCGATCATCTGCCGGTGCCGTACCCAGATAAATCTGAGATAACCTAGCTCGAAGGCATACTCTTCTATTTATAAACTGTTTTTCTGGCATTGTATTCTCAACATAATCGTGCTTGCGCGTGCTCGCTTTGTTTTAAAAACCAAGTATGAAACTGATGATCAATATGAAATGTAAGATAAATCTCTTCATGTGAGGAAATATATCTCTTCATGTGAGTAAATAATTGATGAACATGTTCTAGTTCAATAGTTATCGATCTACTTCAATAATTATGGTAGTTGATGAGCCATGTATAGAAAATCAAAATTGGTGACATCAATCTCATGTTTTTGATCACGATTTCTTTAGTGTTATTGAAACACATATGTGAAGATTCAGAATTCTCCGGCCGTTGTACTTCTTGACTATTTTGATTGGAGTCACACCTCTTTATTTGTTTAGTCTGTCATAAACGTGTGAGCTATCTTAAGTTGCATTAATATTGTTCTTTGTTTGGTGTTGCACGAGATCAGAGAGTAGTTTGTTTGGTTTATAGTTGAGAGATTGCATTGTTATATATAAGGATGACCAATTGGAGAACCCACCATAACGTTATCTATATATGGAGGTCATAATACAATAACTTATGCGAAATGGTGCACCTACTAGTCCGCTGAAAATGTTTTTCTCAGATTGTAAATTTGTAACATATGAGAAGTGAAATACAATCATCACAACATGTAATTAATCCGTTAGTATTTTCGTTCTTAACATTTGGTAAATCACCAAACATATCGCGATAGTTTTTTTTTTGCTAAATAAATCTCTCACACTGTATAATCCAATCACACGATTATGTTATAGATGAAACAAGACGACGTCTAGCTGTTGAACAATCGATATCATAGCCGGAGTTTTGAAGCATATGCATTTATATCGATCGGTTTTTCCGAGAGAAGATATGTATCATTTTCCGTGGTATGGTGTGTAGTCTGGTTTGTTTTTCGTCACAGCTTGCTAACATAGACAGAAACAAATATCTACTAAGCACATATCTTACCGTCTTAGATTCCTACACGATAACACAAAGAGCCAAAACCCTTGTAGCATCAAACTCTTGGTCCCTAGCCTGCTGCCAGCTAACTTCACCATTTTAATCGAAAGTCCTGGACTAGTGTTAGAGACCCTTTTGGATCCTCGTAACGAAGTCAAACACTCCCTTGCTGATTTTGTCACTACGTTTTTAGGGTTATCTGGGTTTTGGTTAGCAAATTATATAACGAGAACCCTAGCTAGCTTCTACAATTGCGTCTCTGCACCTGATAACAACAACGGCACGATGGCGATGTTGTAGCAGATTGAACGATTGAGATACCACAATGCAAGGCCAATACGCAATTGGTAGCTAGCTATGTCAATGCATGCATGATTAGCTTAAGATTTTTTTGGAGTTTTCGGGTGAAGAAGAGCTCGAAATATAATTTAGTCAAAGAAGCACTTACTTGGGTCGTCCAATTCGAGCGGGGAAGTAGTGGTCAATCAACGTCTGCGTAAACTAGGAGGAGAAGTCCACAAAGACTAATATATCAACCTTGTTGAAGAAGCAGGAACGTGAGGATCTATGTTGCATGGAATCGGAAGCAGAAACGTGGAAGCGAAGCGTTTGGAAGCGCGGAAGCGTTTTTTTTCAAAATTTGTTAAAAGCGGAAACGTTTTAGAAGCGTCGAAATAAAATAATATATATATATATATTTAATAATACAAAAATAAATAAATAGTATATCCAAATATTTAAAGTTATTGTTTTACAATCAAATAACTTAAATAAAAATAAACACTAAAAATATGTATAATACTTAATGAAATATGGGGCTAACAATAGAAGTTGTATTCAATTATGCCTCCAGTTCTATTGTTAAAGGAATTAGCAAGGAATTGTTAGCTGCTTGACCAAAAAAAGAAGAAGGAATTGTTAGCTGGTCAGCACGTGTAATATCATATTAACTCTTTAACCCTTCACAAATGGATAGCAGCCACGAATTTTTTTTTTCTCTCTCTCTCTCAAACAGTCCTCTCTCTCTCTCTTGAGTCTTCACCATCGTTTTCCAAAGAGCCCTCTGCAACTCCATGAGAAGAGGACAAGAGCGACGGATGCAAAGACAAGATCGGAGATGACGACGGCGAGAGAGACACGGCTGGGCGAGAGCTTCGACAGCGTGAGCGATGCCAGACATGAAGAGGTTCGAGGTTTGTGTGAATATGGGATTTGTGTAAGATTCAGAAAAATATAAGAGAGGTTGCCAGCAGCCTATAGATCGGAAGCTCGCGCTTCCAAAACGGAAGCTCACGCTTCCTTCTCGCTCCCAGTTCTACTTTTCCCAGAAGTGAGATTCCGACCGCTTCCTCACGCTTCCATCGCGATTCCGCTTCGCTTCCGCTTCGGAAGCGCGAATCGCCGGTAGTCTCACGCTTCCGTGCTTCTTAGGTGAGGATAAGGGTTTGAGAGAGAAATGAGAACCATGCCATGCATGTCTAGGGTTGAGACAAAAGAGCCACAATCAGTCCACGCGCAGGCAGTTCTTACTGATTGCAGCTCCTGCTTTGATCTTTCTTTTTTCTTCGTTAGGGACAGACCAGACGTAGAAGGTGCTCTCTGCTTATTCTCTAGCCAGGTGCGCAACTGCTGACGCTAGCATATATTGCTAGTCAATTACTAGAGATTTTATTACCGTTCAACGAATGATTATTTTATTTAGTTGAATCTCAACATAATAAAGTTAAGAGTGCGGTTATTGGAACTTCCAAATTTGCTCAGCATAAACTTATTCTCTCTACACCTTTATTTTACTTTTAAATACAAGCATTTGCTCATTAGACCTCCTTTCAAATTCCTAAAATAGTCTTGTTTATGTAATTCACATATATATTAATATATTACTCATTACACCTCTTATTCACTCACTATACATCCAACTCTTTTTTTTTCTTTTTTCTTTTTGCATGCGAACATCTATTCCCGACTTTCACTCTTTAATTTTTTTTCTTTTTTCTTTTTAACGCAAACATCCATTCCCGACCTTGATTTCTGGATTTCTTGATTTTCTTGATTTTTTTTATTTTGCATAAAATATTACTAGACATTCATTTTTGACCAAATTGTAAGAAATAATTTTCAAGGACATCAATTTTTGAGAAAAATTAATTCGAATCATGAAGAATACTATTCTCTTACATGAACTATTCTATATTTTTATTTTTCGATCATCAAAAGAATTGTTTTACATGAACTATTCTATATTTTTGTTACTTTTGTATTTCTATTTTACATATACTATTTTCTTTTGTAAGTTTATATTTTTTTTTATACCTGATCATGATGATAAATTATTTTAATAATTGATAGATCATAATTTTTGTAAAATATTTTTTCACTTTGTATATGCATGTGACATGTATGATAATATAAATATATAAATGCTTTAATAAGTATGTGGTAATGTCACACCTCGGTTCTTAAGTTATTTTACGGTTATTTACCTTTGGTATTATTTTGGTCTTTTACCGTGATGAGTAACTGTTTACCCTTAAGAACCCTAGGGTTGACTTTTTGTAGGAAAATATTCTGGGAAAACTTTCTTCATGAAAGTTGTAGAGGACATTAATACGAATTCGTAGACATGCTATACGTTAAAATCGGAGTTAGCATGAAAAAGTTATCAACTAAAATGGGTATTCAGTAATTAGTAAAAGGTAAAAAAATTATTGGGTTTTATTTTTTAGTGGGTATTAATTGTGGACCGGGTAGGAGAAGCCCAATTCTTCTCTCCCTTCTCTCTCCTCTTCCCCGAGCCTTCCCCGACCTGCCGGAGACCCGGCCTCCGTCCGTCACCATCCGGTCACCAAAGACCGCCGGACCGGTCCCGTTCGGACCCCCGCCGCTCCCTCTCTCTTCCTGGGCCGTTGACCGCGCGAGGGACGCCGCCGAGCGGGATGAAACCGCTCCTAGCAGTACGATTGTTCCACCGCCGGAAATCGCTCCTCCGGCCACCATATCTCGTGAAACTTGTCTCATCTTGCAGCTCTTATCAAAGTTAGTAATCCCTCAAAAGGAATAGACTCAATTCGATCTTGGTGAGGTGAAATGTATGATTGAAGTTCCAGAGCTCATTATTCTATTTTAGTCTGGTTGCCCTAGCTAAGCTTAAAATTGAATTGTGTGCTAGTTAAGGAAGTTGTTGTGCGGGTTGAGAGGAGTATTGTGCTAAAATTTGAGAACCATTGGAGGTCGCCGGAGTACGGCTGCCCGTGGCGCCGCCCCTTAGGGGCTGTTTTTCATGTTTTTAAGATGGTATTAATGAGAGGGGTTTAATGAAGTATAGTTTGGAATTTTTGGAGGAGTTTTGATAAGGTTTGAGATTATCTTTGGTTAAGAAATTTGACGGTATTTAGTTTGAAATATCGACAGTTGGGTTAGCCGGTTTTAAATTCTTATAAGGTTAATTTTTGGCTATCGGTGATGATAGTGAATTTTGAGTCTTAGTGGATTAAAGATGAAAATTGGGCAAGGAAGAAGATTAATTTTAAGCCCTTAAATTTTTAGGTTATTGATTGAAGTTTTAATGTTGTATGAGAATTAATATTAATTATTGTTCAGGCCGTGAGAAAGATCATTTGGAGGAAGTCTCGGGTCGTTGGCAGGCTTAGCCAAGCACTGTGAGTGGACCTTTGTTTTGAATGTCATGCATGCACTAGAGTTTAACGAGTATTTCGAGTGGAGTTATTATTATTTATGATTTATATGAAATATTGAAATCTCGCTTATATTTATAAATTGAGAATATTTTGACGTGTGAGACACGTCATTTAGTTTTAATACAATTTCTTATGATGATTTTCAAGTACGGTTGTGAACCGTACCATTCGTATGATCTTGGGGAAGATCAGTGGATTTAAGTGTTTTCGTATGTTTTTAGTTACCATAATATATGGTCGATTATATTGATTATTGTTAGCTAGCCATTATTTAGCGGTCCTCATCATATGTGAGTAGAGCGCTTAGCGTGAGACGCTATTATAGTCTTACAGGCGGTCCTCATCATATGAGAGTAGAGCGCTTAGCGTGGGACGCTATTATATATATATATATATATTTATATTTATTGTTAAGTAGCCATTATATAGCGGTCCTTATCATATGTGAGTAGAGCGCTTAGCGTGGAACGCTATTATAGTCTTACCAGCGGTCCTCATCATATGAGAGTTGAGCGCTTAGCGTGGGACGCTATTATAGCCTGGGAGGCTCTTTTTTACATGGTGATAACTTTTCCCCTTATTTTAATCTTCTCAGTTCTGTATTTGATTAACCAGCGAGGCTGGTTTATCTCCTCTGTCGAGATTTCCGTATTTGATTAACCAGCAGGGGCTGGTTTGTCCATTTTTATGAGATTCTGGATTTAAAGTTAAATGTTTATCAAGTTGCGTGCATCAAGGTTTTAAAGTTTAAATGTGGGAAAGTATTGAAAATTACGTTTCGTTAAATTAATTAATTTATTTTTGTCCACTCACTCTAAAGTTTTAAATTATTTTCCCCTGAACCCTTTGTTTTCAAATGCCCAGTTTACAGGCTAAGTTAATTTGAGGTCGAGCGTACATGGAGTCGAGGTTTAGTCTAATAGTCAGAGGTTGCTTCCGCTTCATCTTTATTCATGGTTATTCTTTCCTTATTAGATATGCTCTGATAACCAGCTAGTGATTTAATGTTGTATTTGTTGTTTAGTTTAGAAGTGTCAAGTTGGATTTTCAGATAAAGGTTGCCCATTTTCAAGGAAGGTTTAGCCGAATTTTCGGTAAATTTTCCTTGGAGGTGGATACCGCAGGATTTACCACAGATTTCAGGATGAAATTCAGGGTGGGTCCTGACAGGTAAAACTAGAATTGCGAAAAATCAATAAGGAAAGTAATAAAATACAATCCATTATTATTGAATTAGAAAGGTTAGAGATAATATTTTTTGTTTAATTAGTGTTTTTAATAGTCATTATGTAAGAGGATAAATATGTTATTTAATAATTCATAATAGCATGGGGTCAAATGAGGAAATTTGGAAGTCTCAATAGCCGCACTCTAAAGTTAACGTCTTTGAGAACACCATGTGATCATGAATCTAGTTAACGCCTTTGTAAGTTCACGAAACTAAGTTTAAACAATCATTAGATATATATAATTGAGTGTTTTACCTGAATAATAAGTTACTTAACAAATTAATGAGTCCACACGTATGATTATTGGGGCACTTAAATTAGATAGTGTCTTCAATTGTTTGACAGTAGTAGTTGTGAATGAGTGTTATGTCTTATTAACTTTTGATACGTTTCTACTCTATTGATTAGGGTTGGTACATGGTATTCTAGTTCAAAAATTAGATACATCGACTACATTCACTGCCTTTGCATACATAGTAGGCTAAAAGCCGATTAAGGAAACACTAGAAGAGACTCAAGAGAGTGCCCCCCTCGTTTAAGGGGAACTATTAATCTACTACGGGCAGAGACCTTAAGAGAAAAGGAAAAAAAGAGATTCTAGTTACACCTCCAAATTTGCTAAACATACCTCTTTTAATTTTTGAACAATTTTATTTCCCAATATGCCCCTCTAGATCTGCATTTGAACGTATATGTCTTCCATCTTCTCCTCCATATATTTCCCTTTCCTCCGTATATTTCCCAGTTTGTTTCATAATTGTGTTTCTACAACTATATATGCTTCTTTTTGAAGGGAACAACTATGCTTCTTTCAACTGAAATTGGGTTGATATGCAATTCATCGATCATATATAACAGTTCAATAAGCACACTCCATCTTCATGGTGGTAGGTTATTTTAAGTTCCATCACCGTTTCTTATTCTTCCTTTTAAAATTATGAATTTCAAGTTGATTATCCAAGCTTGATAGCATCTTTGAGCAGCCATAGCGCATGACCCCAAACCGTCAATATTGTTGTCTTTAATTCAATTTGGGGTAGAGTGAATGGTGTACAACAGTAGAAAAATCGAGAAGAGTATTGGAAAAGTGTGGCTTAGATATGAGTTATTTGGAATCCCACATCAGAAACGTGAAGAGTCATCCTTGAGTTATAAAGAATGATACCACACACACTAATGCCGAGGCCTTTTGTGTAAAACCTCATACCCGTTTCTCCATCGGGTGGCTAAAGTGGGGGGGGAGTATAGACATTATTAGACCCCTGTGTGTGGGACCCGTGGGGCCCGTCGGCCGCTTCCACGTAACAAGTGGTATCAGAGCCCAGGCGACGCTTGGGACTTGGTGTCTCATACGATCGAGTTGCAATTTGGTGAAGCTCCCGTTTAGATTGGGATCACAAGATTTACATGGTTGTGATAGAGGTTGAGCTATTGGAATTTGGATAGTGAGACAGTTGGAGATGGCTTGAATCACGCTAGGTGGAGATTATTGAAAAAATGTGGCTTAAATATGAGCAATTTGGAATCCCACATCATCTTGGGAAGAGTCATCCTAGGGTTATAAGGAATGATACCACACACTAATGCCGACACATTTTGTGTAAAACCTCATACCTATTTCTCCACCGGGTGGCTAAAATGTGGAGAATATCGACATTATTGGACCTGTATGTGTGAGACCGTGGGACCCGTCGGCGGCTTCTGTGTAACAAAGAGAAACAAAAAAGAGAGACGATAAGAGAGAATATGGAAGAGTTTGCTTTCAAGCTTTCAATTTCTGAAAAAAGTATAATAAGAAAAATATTTTACAAAAATTTAAGGAGGTGCATAAAGTAAATACGGAGGTGTGACTAAATCACCCAAAAGAAAAATCAAATTTTAACACAAAAAAAAAGTCTAGTCACAGTTAGATGACTTGTCACGCCGCCGTACAACCATTAGTCCAACACGACGGCAATCCACCCAAAGGCCCATATTAATATTAAGCCCCAAAATACAGCCCATCTATGCTGACCATCATCATTAGATAAAAACATATACCATCACGCACATACATCCATCCATACATCCATAGCAACCGACCTGCTCTCTCCCCTTCCTATATATTCCAATCCCCACCTCATTTCCATTCCTTCAATCCACTCCAGCAACCAACACCATACACCCAAAAAGGTCTCACAGTTGTGTCTAGAAAGATCCTATCTCATACCAAATGGGCGAGGTCAGTGTCCTAAACCTCAATCTAAACCCCCGACGCAGATTTCAGTGTCGTAATTTGGTTCATTCAGTTTCAATTTTGTGTTTTATTGACGAGTTGTTTTGATTTGTCGCAGAAAGTTGATGGTGCGAAGAATGAGGGAGAGAAGAAGGGCGCCGACGGCTCAAACACTGTCGTTTACAAGACCGATATGCATTGCGAAGGATGCGCCAAGAAAATCAAACGAGCTGTCAAAAACTTCCCCGGTATGAATTCATTTCTCGGATCTAGAATTAAACACAGCGATTCCAAGTTTTAATTGTTGAAAATTGACCTGAGTGGTCCAATTCGTAGAGTTGAAGGCCATAAATATCAATTAATTTGGCGCTAAGATTTCGATTTTGACTTAATTGCATACATTGCATCCATAAGAGTTACAAATGCTTACCAAACACGTTGATTGTTATAGGCGTGGAGCAAGTGAAGACAGATACCGGAGCCAACAAGCTGACGGTGACCGGGAAAATGGACCCCGCCGCTCTGAAGGCGAGGCTCGAGGAGAAGATTAAGAAGAAGGTCGACCTCGTCTCTCCTCAGCCGGCCAAAAAGGAAGGCGGTGGAGGCGGAGGCGACAAGAAGGCGGATGAAAAGTCCGAAAAGCCCTCGGAGAAGAAAGCCGAGGAGAAAAAGCCGGCCGATAATAAGCCCAAACAGAAAGAGGCAGCTGCCCCCAAGGAGGTAAAACTTCATTTTTCTGAACGTGTAGCACGTGGCGTTCGTACAGTCAACGCGGGGGTGAAATATTATTTCCTTACGAACTAGGTATCTAACTTCGTCTTCTTTGTTGGGTTGTTTCAGAGCACTGTTCCTTTGAAGATTCGGTTGCATTGCGAGGGTTGCATCCAGAAGATGCGAAGTAAAATCTTGAAATATAAAGGTGAATTTTCTTTTTCTGATTAAACAAGCTTTTGTTTGGTACATTGGATTAGTTTAATTGATCAAGAATATGACGGGAGCGAAATTTAAACAAATGATTTGATTCTTAAAAATTAGTTGGAAGTCAGTGGCGTTTTGGTCATTTCAAGTTAACTAAGGAAGAAATTTTGGTTCTCAGGTGTTAGTACAGTGAGCTTTGACATGGCCAAGGATCTGGTCACGGTGGTGGGCACTATGGACACCAAAGCTTTAGTTCCTTATCTTTCGGAGAAGTTCAAGAGACCAGTCGACGTGATCGCGCCGGCGAAGAAGGACGACGGCGCCGGAGCCAAGAAAGATGATAAGAAACCGGCTGCTGAAGGCGGCGGTGACAAGAAGGAAGAAAAGAAAGAGGGAAAGAAGGAAGCTGCCCCCGGAGGCGACAAGAAAGAGGAGAAGAAGGAAGCTGCTGCCGGCGGCGGCGGCGGTGGAGGCGCGGTGGTGAACAAAATGGAGTACTCCGGTTACCCATACGCGGCGTCGACGTCGTACTGGTACGACCCCGGACATGTTTACAACCACAACAAGTTTGTGATGGAGGCTCAGGAGCACCAGGCGCATGTTAACCAGGGTTACGGGCACTACGCAATGCCGATGGAGCAGCATTATCCGGCGCCGCAGATGTTCAGCGACGAGAACCCCAACGGTTGTTCGGTGATGTGAGAGATCAACGTCCGGCGGTGGTTGATGACAATGAAGTTGAGGGCGAAAATCGGAATTTCATGGAAAAAACTGTATATAATAAGGAGAGTATATAAAGGGTAATGTACGAGCGAGTAATTAGTTAAAATAGTGGTGGAATTTTGGGTTACGGTTTAGGGCAATATAGAGATAGACCGACCGGCCGGCTAGTTAGCCGGTTCAGATGTTGGTGTGGTTGTTGTTCGTTCAATTCAAAACTTCAATATGATTAAATTTTGGACTTAATTGTTATTTATTCATAATTATGATTATTAAATACTAAATCTTATCGTTTAATCATGAAATCGCAAAGGGCTCTTAATTAGCTTAATTAGGGTGGGGATCTGGAAGGTTCGTAATGTGGTTAATTAAGCATGTGCCTCGTCTATATTAATTAACCTAATTAATTTCTATGTTAATTCTAAAAGAAAGGAAGTGGCACTACTTGGCTTTGCTGCAGAATGTGGGGTGAAGTGGTGGGACGCTTATTTGGTAGAGTAGCTCCTTTCACAATTTCGATTTGGAAGATGCTTTTGCTTTGAAAAGAAGCGAAAGGGATTCGTACGAACGTAGGGTAAACGGGGCCAATGTAGAAAAAGAAAAATGGAGTCAAAATGCACATAATGATTTACTCTATTAGTGACCGGCAATAAAACTCATTTTCATAACTAGTTTTTTTGTAAATTGATTAATTCGATCAACAAGTTTGAGAGGCGGCCTTCGGGTCCGTGCGTCGAGATATTAGCTAAGAAACTTTTGTGCACCTTAGTTCAAATATCGAATCGGTGAATGTGTTACTAACTTACTACCTTAACTAAAATAGTATTAAACAAATTATCACTTAAATACGTAATCTTATTACTCGTAACTGCAAAACAAGAAAACATATACGTGCGCCTATCATATATATCGAGCAACAAGTTAAGCTCTAGCTGTTTTCTGTTTCCTTCACATTTGCTAATGGTACTGCAAGCTGCGTCTCAGAGGTGATATCAGTACGTAGTACAAGTAGGCGAAGGTAGTTAGTACCTCCATATTTTAATTGGTGAATTTTGTCAATTAATTAGTTAGTGTATCAATCCTATCTAACAATATTGGGCGGAAGTAAATTGTTTGAAAACTAATTAATTCTGATCGGTGCGTCAACTTTACATACATGGTTTTTAAATACATGTAAGAATTAGCTTTTCTTTTTGTTGGCATGCAGAAATGAATCAACTAAAAAAGGTGGTAGGTGCGTACGCCAATTACGTATTATCTATTTCAAACATATATCCCCATTTCGCGTCGCATATTCATAACACTAAGTGGGATTAGTTAGGAGGAGCTGGCATGGGTCCTGATATATTGTGGTAATAATCTTCATATATGAGCAGTTATTAATATATATAGTTACATCATGAAGTTTGCAAAACAGTGTATATCATGTATATGCTTGAAAGTTAGAATTAGAATTGGTGAATTAGTGCAACTTTTTAAGTGTGTAATTATTTTTGCTTCTAATCCTTCTATGTATCACATACGTACATAACAACCGAAAATATATAACAATAGTCGAACTTCCGTAAATCAAATTTAGATACCCAATATGTAAAAGAATCGATTTTATAGACCAAATGATACTGAGCAAACGTAAACGATTACTTTTGAACTGCTCATTGAAGTGAATTATGCGAAGTAGAATACGGTTGATGTGCACTAATCGATATGTGGACTTGAGGGCAAAGCTAGCTCGTAAAGTAAATGACGTTTCAGTGGTTCAGTTTCCGCCGATATCGATCAGGTTTTTTTCGTGACGACCTCTTCTCATGTTGATTAACATCTTAATTGACCTTTAAGACATGCCAACAGCTACACATACATAACCACAATCCTTAATCGTCTTATTACCTATGCATGCCCAAAGGACCATATATGAATATAAGGCATGCATGGCTCTTCACCAGAGTTAAGGATCATGATCGAGCGCGCGCGCGGCAACTATAACATATGGTTTGTATATTTAAAACTGAATCTATCAATACAAGTGCATCAAATTCTATTTCATTTTATAAGAAACCTTCTTCGTTTTTTGGCATGCATATGCATGGAGCTACCTTGTGGATACGTTAAACTGTTGAAAATCGATCAAGCTAGTGATACGCATGGGTGATAAGGATATAACTCAAGTTGTATAGTCACGGATAAAATTATATTCTTCGATCAGTGGCATGAGAAACCTTCTTTGTTTTTCGACATAAATATGTAGCTAGCTACTTGTTGTATGTATTATACATCCAAAATGTTGAAAATCGATCAAGTAATAGGCACGGGTGATAAGGAAAGAACTCAAGTTGAGTGATATATAGAAAGAATTATATTCGATAGAAGAAGGTAACGTGTACACTTATTCTAGTTGCATGAGCTTTCATTTTGTGCATGGTAAATTTTGATGTTATTATTTGACTTAATTAGACAACTAATGTGACAAATGAAAACTAACATGTTCACATAACATTAATATTGGCTCTTTGTCATAAGATTTCTTACAATTGTAATCAATTATTAGTAGAACTAAAATTAAAAGAGAAAATTACATAGTAACACATGACCAAATAAATTTAAAAACAAAAAAAAACCACTTTCATTAATATTTTTCTTAATGAATTAAATTTAGTTTACCCCCAAATCTTTGGTGTCAAAATCAGTTTAGTCCTACAACTTTTTTTAAATCAGTTCGCCCTTTCAACTTTCGTGAACACATCAGTCAGGTCCAATTTTTGAATTCCCCATGAAATATGACGTCACCAAAGCTGTTAGAACTGACAAGGGGACCTATAATTCAGCTTTATCCATATTCAGAAGGGTAAAATAGCCAATTTAACAAAATATTATTAAAGAAGATAAAAAAAGCATCTATTTGACAAAATAAATAAAAAATAAATATGGTATTTCAGACATTTTATTAAAATGGGGGGATAAAGCTAAATTATGAGTCCTCTTAACAATTAGATTCATTCAAGGACTTTCTAAACATATAAAGACAAAATTTTACAAATAAGTACAAGTTGTTCTATTCTTGTCTTATGGCAATAACACATTTACAATTTTGTCCTTAATTAAAACATATTTCACTGCTACTACCTCCGACTGGAAATCTGCTGCTATTGCCATCGACCGGAAATCTGCTGCTACTGCGCCGACTGGAAAATGTATTGCTATTGCCACCGACCAGAAATTTGCTGCTATTGCCGCCGACCGGAAATCTGCTGCTATTGCGCAAACCTGAAATTTACAGCTACTGCCGCCGACCTGAAATTCATTGCTACTATCGTCGACTGAAAATTTACTGCTACAGTCGCCGACTGGAAATTTACTGTTGTTGCCGCTGGTCGGAACGTATTGCTACTACCGACTAAATAGCTACTGCTACTACCAAATTCACCAGAAGAAAAACTTCTCCTACTACCAAATGTACAATAGCATGACTCTTACACATCCAAAACCTGATAATATTCAGTAGCAGCAAAACATGATGATCTGCAGCAGTAGCAACAAGACTTGATGATCTGCAACAACAATAGCAGCAAAACTTGATGATCTGCAACAACAGTAACAACAAGACCTAACAATCTACAACAACAATTGCACCAAAACTTGACCTTTGTGGTAGCGTAGTAGCAGCAAAACCTGATGATCAACAACAACAATAGCAGCAAGACCTGATGATCTGCTACAGTAGCAGTAAGACTTGACAATCTACAACAACAGTAGCGTCACTACCAGAACAGGCACTTTAGCCGACGAAAAATTTTCGTCGGCCTGTTAAAAAAATTCGTCGGCTAAGACCTTAGCCGACGAGCCTTCGTCGGCTATAGTGTCGTCGGGAAAAGGCCGTCTGTAATGACTTTAGCCGACGAAATTTTTTTTTTCGTCGGCTATAGTCCCACTTTAGCCGACGAAAAAAATATCGTCGGCTATAGTCCCAGACTTTAGCCGACGAAGTATTTCGTCGGCAAAACGTTGTAAAAAAATTTAAAAAATAACTATAGCCGACGAAATATTAGGTTATTCGTCGGCTAAACCTTATAAAAAAAATTAAAAAAATAACTATAGCCGACGAAATATTAGGTTATTCGTCGGCTAAACCTTATTAAAAAAATTTAAAAATACTATAGCCGACGAATATTGTGTTTGAATATCGTCGGCTAAAGTTGCTGGGTTTTGAAAAAAAAAACTGCAGAAACTTTTTTTTTATTTTTTTTTGTGTGTGTGGAGAATCTTGACAGAGAAACTGTGATATACAGTGAAAAGTTGCCACCGAAACTGGCAACACGCCGGTGAGGTTGTTGTTGTAGAGGTCGAGAACACGGAGGTTAGTGAGGTTGGAGAGCTCCGGCGGGAACGTGCGGTTGAAGACGTTGTTGGAGAGGTTGAGGAGGCGGAGAGCGGAGAGAGCGGAGAGGCGGGAGTCGGGGTCGTCGAGGGAGGACTTGAGGGAGAGGAGGGAGCGGTAGGTGGCCATTGGGCGCGTGGGGGTGGAGAGTAGACGGTGGGGTGAGGAGAGAGAGTGGCGGAGGTGGAGGAGGAGAAGGAGGAGGAAGAGGAGGAGGGGACGCAATATTTCTAGTGTTGGGTTTATTTGTGGTGGTTGTGTGGAGGAGGAGGAGGAGGAGGAGGAGGAAGAGGAGGAGGGGCCGCAATATGTCTAGTGTTGGGTTTATTTGCGGCTATATAAAGAACTTTAGCCGACGAAATTATTTATTTTCGTCGGCTAAACTCTTTGGTTGACCGCCAAAAAATTTTGGTTGAAAATTTTGAAAATTTTTCGACTTTAGCCGACGACTTTTCATATATTTTCGTCGGCTAAAGTCCTTTGAAAATTTTGGTTGCCCGCCAAAAAATTTTGGTTGAAAATTTCGAAAATTTTTCGACTTTAGCCGACGAATTTTCATATATTTTCGTCGGCTAAAATCCTTTGAAAATTTCGTCGGCTAAACCTTTGAAATTCGTCGGCTAAAAGTATTTTTATACATTTGGCATGTTGTGATTGCATTGGCCGCAACTATCGGCACCGAATATTTACCGGAATAGTGTGATTTTTCAACCGTGGATGTATTTCAACATTCTCGTCATATCTTATTTCATGACTTTTTAGAGTTTGAAGGTTTTACGTATAGTTTGTTTTTGAAACGGAACATTTACATAACACTTGGTAAACAAGTTATACAACATTAGTATGCATGTTGTGATTGTGATGATCAAACTTCAGAAACAGAATTCCGACCGTCAGATCTGACCATCATGATAAAATACATGTATGGGAAAAAATTCAATTGATCCAAAAAGAATAAGGGCTCGATCCTGACGGTCAATCTCGTAAGTAAAACCCCTAAACGCACGGAAAAGGTCGTTCGACCGTCTAAATTACGTATTTTGGCCGGACCTCCAACTAAAAATAGTTTTAAACCGATGACACACAACAAGTCGTATAAAAATTTTAACGGTAAATAGGGTTGACCGCAGTTTTAAAAGAAAAAAACCAAACCCTAAAAACAGAAAATTACATAAAAAGCCTCGGATCGCTATATCCGACGGTCGGATTGGCCCCGAAAGGAAGTTAGCTTGGATTTGGGCCTGCGGAGCTGCTGTCAAAATTTCAGCAATTTCTGACGGACGGATCAAAAGTTACACCCCTTTTTGCGTAGGACTATATTGCATCAAAATTTGTAAATATAAGACACTTTAGCCGACGAAATTATATTTTTCGTCGGCTAAACTTTTAAAAAATTTCGTCGGCTAAACTCTAAAAATTTCGTCGGCTAAAGTTTTGAAAATTTCGTCGGCTAAACTTTTGAAATTTTCGTCGGCTAAAGTTCACAGACTATAGCCGACGAAAAAAATTATTTAGCCGACGAAATAAAAATTTCGTCGGCTAAAGTTGATCATAGCCGACGAAGATTTTTAATTAGCCGACGAAGGAAAATTTCGTCGGCTAAAGTCCACTTTAGCCGACGAAAAAAAAATTCGTCGGCCTGGTTTTTTTTTTTTCGTCGGCTAAAGCCTTTTTTCTGGTAGTGCGTCAAAACTTGACCTTTGTGGCAGTAGTAGTAGCAAGACTTGAACATAGCCTTCAGAAGCTACCAACCCATCATCAATGAGATCGACTCCTCAGTTGCCACACCTCTCTGGGACGTTAAGCTCCTAGCCCTCTACTTCGCCATCTCCGATTACAAGGTACGTCGAGATCTAAGGTTTTGAATTATGACATTAGATTTGGGATTAACGATGTTGAATTGAAATTGTGCGTCTAAGAATTCGTGATCTCTAATTACTCAGCATCGACGTCGGCCTTGGCTTGCTCAGAGCCATTGGACGACGGCGAGAACCTGATCTTCCAGAGAGGTCGACAATAAGGATTGGTTGGGTGACGAGAGAGAGAGAGAGAGAGAGAGAGAGAGAGAGAGAGAAGAGCAGAGCAGAGCAAATCTGAAAAGACAAGAAGGGAGAGAGAGAGAGAGATGAGAGCATATCTATAAAATAATAATAATAATAATAATAATAAAAAGACGGAGAGGGGAAGAGAGTAAGAAGAAAGTTGGGATGAGAGGGTATTATGGTCATTTAATAGGTAAAATTCGGATTAGGGCTGATGCTATTAGTTTTGGGTTGGGCTCATGTCCTAAATTGTATAAAAATTAAGAAAAAAATTTCAATTTACCCTTCAAATCTTTGGTGCAAAAATCAGTTCAGTCCTGTAACTTTTTTTAAAATCTCTCTCTCCCTCTCTCTCTCCAGCTACCCCGTCACCCAACCAATCCTCATTGTCGATTTTGGTTGATCAGGTTCTCGCCGTCGTCCAATGGCTCCCAGTAAGCCAAGGCCGACGTTGATGCTAAGTAATTAGAGATCACGAATTCTTAGATGCACAATTTCAATTCAACGTCGCTAATTCCAAATCTAATGTCACAATTCAAAACCTTAGATCTCGACAGACCTTGTAATCGGAGATGGCGAAGTGAAGGGCTAGGAGCTTGACGTCCCGGAGAGGTGTGGCGACTGAGGAGTCGATCTCATTGATGATGGGTGGGTACCTTCTGAGGGCTATGTTCAAGTCTTGCTACTACTACTGCCACAAAGGTCAAGTTTTGATGCTACTGTTGTCACGGCCCGACCCTTAAATTTTACCTTATTTACTAACATGATGTTAATAAGAATTTTACCGTCTTCGTCATTGAGTTATAGTTCTAAGGTCCCTAGAGGTGTGTTGAGGGACTAATATTTCGAAAGAATTATTCGTAGGAGAAAAATGTGACGACGGTAAAAATGGTAAATTTTAGCTAGTAAAAGGTAATTTTTATTGGGGTATTATTTTGGGTGTTAAATTTTGGAATGGGTATATGGTGGAGTTGGTGGACCAGGTGGGCTAAAGGCCCAAATCTGTTTCTCTCTTTTCTCTCTCTCTCTCCCTCCCGTTTCTCTCTCTCTCCTCGAGCCCTCACTGTCAGAAAATTCCAACCACTCGTTCGCCGTCGTCCGGCCGCCCCAGACTGCCACGCCGATCCTAATCGATCGGTCTCCGACCCAGCTTCCGTTCTAGACTGGTGGCAGTCTTCCTAGAACCGCCGTGGAGGAGAAATCAACCCCGAAAGGTCCGACTACCGGAAGTGTTTTCTCGCCGGAATTTCCTCCTCCGGCCGTCATAACTGGCGATCCTTGGCTCAAAAGGAAGCCCTCCTCCCGTGCTCCAATCTCTACAAATGATTCGCTCCCTCTTGAGCTAGGTAAGGAGGAATTGGTAAAGGAAATTCTAGGGCTTTTATGTATGTCTTCGTTCGATTGACATGGTTAGGAGTTTGTGCTAGTTAGGAATGTTGTAGAGGAGGTTGAGAGGAAGATGCTGCCAAATTTTGATGAGCATTGGAGGTCGCCGGAGCTGGTCGCCGGCCGCTGGCACCGACGCTGAAAAAATGTTTTTAGTGGAGAATTTTATAAGAAGTTTAATGGAATGAGTTTTAGAATTTTTGGAGGAGTTTTGGATAGGTTTGGAAATTGTTTAAGTTTGGTATTTTTGACGGATTAATAAGTTAAAATCTGACCATTAGATTATTTTATGATTAGGACGGTGAAAGGTGATTTTTCAGGATGTCGGTATTTATGGAGATTTGTGGTTGGCAGTGACGATAAGATTTAGTGTGATAGGCATGGTTGAGCGCGAGAAGCTCATATTTTAATTATACCTATTTTCTTTAAGCGTCGGTGTTTTATTTAAGGATTTATTTATGTTTTGGAACAGGACACGAGGAAGCTCGAGCAGAGGAGACATCCGACTGACATCAGGCTTAAGCCTAAGTTGTGAGTGGACCTTTATTTTAAATAATGTGCTTGAAATGTTTTATTGTTGAATAATTTCTTTTGTTGGAAATTAATCGAAGTTGGGAATTTCGGGGATTATACTCATATATAGAGATTTATGAGAATAATATGTATATAAATAAACGTTAGCTAGCTATACGTGATTTTCCCCCATAATGAGGTACAATTCCATTATGGGCGTTAGACGCCAGCGTCGTAGCCTTGTACGACTTTCTATTCTTCGTATTCATTCATAGAATTCGTACAAGGAGTTAACACGTATATATACCAACTCGTGCGATTCCCCCATAATGAGGAAAAGTGTCATTATGGGGTGACATGAGCGTTAGACGCAAGCGTCGTAGCCTGGTATGACTATCTATTTTTCGAGCTTATTCATAGATAGCATACAAGGAATAAACGAGTGTAAATACATACTGATATATTTATAATTCAGGCCTGAGAGGCCATATTCTAAAGTTTAGGAGTCTAACGAGGCTAGACACTAGTTAAGAATTTTTGAGTTAAGCTTTTAAGCTGTCGCTTGCATAACGCTTTCCTTTAAAGTTTTATTGGGGAAATATTATTGTTTGTCGAAATTACTTTTGTCCACTTACTCTGACGTAATTGAATATTTTCTCCTGGGCTCTTCATTTTTAATTGTCCAGTCTGCAGCGTTCGGGTGGGGTCTAGAAGGAGACGTCGAGACATAGTCACCCATATTTCCGCCACTTTTCTCCAGTAGGCTATCTGTTTAATCTACTAGGAGTTTATCAGCTTCCGTTGTCTTTCTTGTAGTAGCTCGGAATACTTTCGGAAAAATATTGTGTATTATCTTATTCGGTTATTTGGGTTGAGCTGAAGAATTTATATTTTAGTTAAGTGGGTGGTTCTATAATTTTCCGGGTTAGAGTTGTCTATTTTCAAGAGAGGTTTGCTGAGTTTTTCGATAAATTTTCCCTGGAGGTGGTCTTCGCAAGACTTACCTCGGGTTTCAGGGTGAAATTCGGGGTGGGTTTTGACAACTGTTGTTGTAGATTGTCAAGTCTTACTGTTACTGTAGCAGATCATCAGGTCTTGCTGCTACTGTTGTTGCTAATTATCAGGTTTTGCTGCTACTACGCTGCCACAAAGGTCAAGTTTTGGTGCAATTGTTGTTGCAGATTGTCAGGTCTTGTTGTTACTGTTGTTGCAGATCATCAGGTTTTGCTGCTATTGTTGCTGCAGATCGTCAAGTCTTGTTGCTACTGCTGCAGATCATCAGGTTTTGCTACTACTGCATATTATCAGGTTTTGGATGTGTAAGAGTCATGCTATTGTACATTTGGTAGTAGGAGAAGTTTTTCTTCTGGTGAATTTGGTAGTAGAAGTAGCTATTTAGTCGGTAGAAGCAATACGTTCCGACCAGCGACAACAACAGTAAATTTCCAGTCGGTGACTGTAGAAGTAAATTTTCAGTCGACGATAGTAGCAATGAATTTCAAGTCGGCGGCAGTAGCAGTAAATTTTCGGTCTGCGCAATAACAACAAATTTCCGGTCTGCGGCAATAGCATCAGATTTCTGGTCGGCAACAGTAGCAGTAAATTTTCCAGTCGACGCAATATCAGCAGATTTTCTGTCGGTGGCAATAGCAGCAAATTTCCAGTCGGAGGCAGTAGTAGTGAAGTATGTTTTAATTAAGGACAAAATTGTAAATGTGTTATTGCTATATGACAAGAATATAATAACTTGTGTTCTAGGATATTCTATATCTTTTTAGACATTCCTTATGTGTGTCTTGATCTTATGCCAATAGGATATGTAGTTTGACTAGATCTATGTATTCCTTATTCTTACCTAATTGATATTGTGTAATTCCCTATATAAAGGGCTCATATCCATGAATAATAGATCATCTTTCACGATTCTCAATTCTTAAATTACTTTCACTTCATCACGTTATCAGCACTTGGCTCAACTTTTGAGCTAATATTTTTTCCAAACCCTAAAACCAAAACCGAAGCTCTCGGCCCTACCTCGGCCGCCACCGTTGCCGCCGCCGTCACTTTCCGGCCGCCGCTTCCCGGCCGTCCGCTCCAGTTCTTTCTTCTCATTCGATCAAACATTCAAGTTTTTTACGGTATGTTTACCTTACAACCCTAAAACTCTTCAAAGTTCAATAACCTCGGGGGAGATAAAGTGTTTTCTCCCTTTCTTCTACTCCATTCTATGCTTGGGTCGGTGTATTTGCAGGTTTAAAATCCTGGTTGTCCTCTTTGGGTCCAAAGTTGTGTTTGATCAACTTTGGTTATTTCTTTTTGAAGGTGTGTTTGATCACCTTCACACAAGTTTTCTGGGTCGTATTTGATCGAATCCGGACACTTAAAGTTGTGTTTGATCAACCCTAGAGAGACAAACCAAATAAAAGCATCGTATTTGAGTATCCTTTTTGGGTCTCAGCAAAAAACTAATACGACTTGTTCTCTCTTGTATGCAGATGGACATAGGCATCGAATTCGACGTCCCCGACACCCATGGTACTGAGTACCATCGCTGGGTCTCAGATATAGAGCAGGCCTTCATTACTAAGGATCTGACCGAGACCATATTCCCCAATCCAACTCAGGAACCGCCTCACAAGAGAACAAAATCTCAGGCGCTCATGTTCCTTCGTAAGCATATCGATCTCACACTGTGCAGGCAGTATCAATCAAAGCATGATCCAAAAGATCTGTGGGATGCACTCGCCAAACGCTTCAGCAATATTCATTCAACCTTGCTCCCAGAACTAATTGCTCGCTGGGATGAAATCTGACTTTTGGATTACAAGAAGGTTGATGACTTCAACATGGATATGCTTTGCCTACAAGCTCAACTGAGTTCATGTGGAGTCGAGAAAAGTGATGCCGACATGATCGAAAAGACTTTCTCGACCTTCCCTACAGCTGCTAAGATCCTAATGAACCAGTATCGACTTGAGTTCCAAAATAAAAGGATTACAACATTTAGCGGTTTGATGACGCAACTCCTTATGGAAGAAAAGAACAACATGATCAATGATCAGCATAATTTGCATCTTGTAGGCACCCGAAAAATTCCGGAATCTAATTACAACAGCAAACGGAGTCAAAAGGCTCCGAAACGCAAGCATCAACATCAGAATGAACCTTACGCACGTGGGAATCAGCACCGTCATGCCTCTGGTTCCCGGGAACAAGGCAGTGGCTTTAGTAGCCGTACCAACTCATAGCATCGAGACACCAATGCCGCCGGCCCCAAGGGCGGCGCCGCTTCTCCTCGAAAGCAGCATGTTCACTCTTCTTCTGCCTCTAATGGTCAATGCAACGGATGTGGGTCTAAGGACCACTGGTCTAAAAGCTGTCATGCTTCTGCAAATATTGTTGCCGCATACAAGAAATACAAGGAATTGATGGAAGTCAATTCCACTGAAAACAATGGAGTTGAACATAAGGTTACCTTTAGGGTCGAAGACCCCAATGAACAATGTTCTGACTTAGATGCCCCTGACTTTGACATCACCGGCTAGATTGTTTTCCCTTTTACATGTCATGATGTAATAAGGCATCATTAGCATGCCATGCTTAGTTTTCCTTTCAATTGTTTATGAGACCCTTATGTACTCTTTTCAGCGCATTAATAGAAGTCTATTTCTTTTTTATTCTTCTTGTCTCTACATGGTTTGAATTGATTTACATCTACCTTAGAAAACATGGCATCAACGCCATTTTTTTGGTCTCTCCCTCAGAGGAGGTGACGTACGGCGCCGTGACTCTCAAGGAGAGTTACTTATGTGTTTTCCGGTTTAAGTCTTTTACCCTATAGCGGATTTTCCATCATCAATTGTTCAACTAGGCTCATTCAAGTTAGTATGATGTCTTAGAACTGTCCGAAATTAAGGAGCTAGTGGTTTTAAGTGTGCCTCGCACTACCGACCCTCCACGGACATACCTAGGCATACTTAATTTGAAGTTACTGAAAACTTTTGATTTTGGATACCCCTTACGCTATTACTCCAAATTGCCGTCTTGTAAAAGACGTTAAAGACTTGACTAAACCGGATCATCATCGAATCCTCTAGGTTCTCTAACCTTGAATTTGATCATCAACACGTCCCTGTGGCTGAGCATACACCTCCATGCCACCAGCAAGCTTCAAAAGCTTCGCTAATGCCAAATTTGCGAAAAACAGTAATCTGTCCTCCCTGGACAGTCACTTCGTTTGAGCTTTGTGAACATCTCTGGATGAACCAGACAGTGAGCTTTATATCATTAGAAAGAGCTACGTGTCTAGTTATGAGAACATTTTGCGGTTTGTCCATATCTATTTTAACGAAGGAGTTATGACTGTTTTAGTGCACAAAAGTCATTCTGCGCGAGAAATTTTCGGCACTCTCGGGATTGTTGCTACTTTTAGCTTTTTCAATCTTTCTAAAATGACTCGATATCAACCTATTTACTCATATATCTACTCTCTTTTGTAGATATGTCTCTTGGAGAGATCGAGTGCCTCGCAGATAGTGGATCAACCCACACCATTCTAAGGAACCGGTAACTATTTCTTGAGTTAGTGCCTTGTAAATCATCTGTGACGAAAATGATTGGATCTTCTCCTCTGATCCTCGGGCGTGGAACCGCTCGCTTCTTTCTGCCTCATGGCACTATGATCCATGTCATGGACGCTCTTTATGTCCCAAAAGGGGGAGGCCACCTGGTTCGGTTGACATGCGTCCGAGAAAGAAACAGACTGACAAGGCACAAGTCAATCCTTTGATCATCGATGTTGAGAATCCTTCTCACGAGATCATCTCTGATTACAGTTATGTCCACGAATTGATGTTAGAATCCATGGGGGACGCCTCAGGATCAATGTCAATATCAGAGAACATAGAGATCTCCTTGTGTTATGATAACACTTATGAATTGATGAACCGGTCATCAACCCATGTTGATGATATATTTGCTTATTCTGTGGCTTATGAAATCATTGAGCACGATGACATCGAACCACGCTCTGTTGCAGAATGTCAAAACAGAGTAGATTTCTCACAACGCCATGTGATTGATTACGAGGAGACTTACTCTCCGGTCATAGACGTTATAACTTTCTGCTACTTAGTCAGTTTGGTAGTGTCCGAAAAACTTGACATGCAACTCATGGATGTGGTTACGGCATATCTCTATGGGGATCTGGATTCATAGATATATATGAAAGTGTCCGATGACATTACGTTACCTAAATCAAGTGACTCTAAACCACGGAGTGCGTATGCTATAAGGTTGCAACGCTCACTTTACAGATTAAAGCAATCCGGATGAATGTGGTATACTCGTTTAAATGACTACTTGATTAGGGTGGGATATAAGAACGATGAACTACGCCCGTGCGTGTTCATAAAGAAGACAAGTTCCGGATGTGCAATAGTGGCTGTTTATGTTGATGACATGAACATTATCGGTACTCTTGATGAAATCAAAGAGACCGCGGCTTATCTGAAATCCAAGTTTGAGATGAAAGATCTTAGGAAGACTCGTTTCTGCCTAGGTCTTGAACTAGAGCATCGAGTCTGTGGAATTCTTATCCATCAGTCTGCATATGTCCAAAAGATGCTCAGGCGATTTAATATGGACAAAATGCACCCTGTTAGCACTCTCATGATTGGTCGAAGTCTGGATATAACTAAAGATCCATTCCGTCCAAAAGAGGACGACGAAGAGGTCTTGAGCGCAGAGGTTCCATACCTTAGTGCAATAGGCGCATTATTGTACTTAGCTCAATGCACTCGACCAGACATTGCATTCTCAGTCAACTTGTTAGCTAGATTTAGCTCAGCGCCAACCTAACGTCATTGGACCGGAGTCAAGAACATCTTTCGATATCTTAAGGGTATCGTTGACTTGGGACTGTTCTTTCCCTATACTGATTCAAAAAGGACAGAAGATGATCTTATGGCTCATGGAAGGCACGACACCAATCCACCAAGGGACCGGACCACAGCCATGGACGTCGCCGACACGACTTCTGGACACGGGTCCAATGCCGAGCACGCCTTCGCCGCCTTGTCCTATGCGTAGACACCCAATAATACGTTGGTGGGTTTCGCCAACGCATGATATTTATCTGATCCTCATAAAGGACGTTCTCAAACTAGTTATGTGTTCACCATTGGGAATACAATGATATCTTGGAGGTCTACTAAGCAGACTCTAGTGGCGATATCTTCAAATCATGCAGAGATTATAGCTTTTCATGAAGCTGTTCGAGAATGTGTTTGGTTGCGATCAATCATTAAACACATTAGAGGGACTAGTAGATTAAATTCTACAACTTATAGACCTACATGCATTTATGAGGACAATGCAGATTGTATTGAGCAAATGAAGTTAGGTTACGTCAAGGGTGATAATACAAAACAAATTTCACCTAAGTTCTTCTACAACCAACAATAACAGGCGTTTCTTAACATTCAAGTGAACCGAGTTAGTTCTGAAGGAAACGCAGCAGACTTATTTACTAAGTCCTTACCTAAGTCTATTTTTGAGAAACATGTAAGAGGTATAGGTATGCGTCGGCTATCAAGTCTCCCTGAATAATGTTCACATCAGGGAGAGTATCATCTCAATGAAGTATGCTGGCGTTGTACTCTTTTTCTCCTACGATCAAGGTTCAGCTTTTCTCCCACATGGTTTTTGTGACTTGACGAGGTTTTTGACGAGGCAACAGATCAGCACCATCGGCACAAGGGGAAGTGTTCTAGGATATTCTATATCTTTCTAGATATTCTTTATGTGTGTCTTGATCTTATGCCAATAGGATATGTAGTTTGACTAGATCTATGTATTTCGTATTCTTACCTAATTGGTATTGTGTAATTCCCTATATAAAAGGCTCATATCCATGAATAATAGATCATTTTTCACGATTCTCTATTCTTAAATTACTTTCACTTCATCAACTTGTACTTATTTGTAAAATTTTGTCCTTATATATTTAGAAACTCCTTGAATGAATCTAATTGTTAAATGATATTTTGTCAGTAAGTTAATTATAGTTTGCTAAAATTAAAATGAGTTTATATATCTTATTATTTCTATTGTTAAACTTAAATTGGAAGAAAAATTGAACTTGTGAACATGAGTGTAATTAACGATCTTTTATTTCTTGACTGGCTGATCGACTTGAGTTTTAACTCGATCGAATATTAATAGTTTCAAACAAATTTTACCGCTACTTTCCTCACTTTTGCTGTTGGCCGGCGAATATAATTAGCATGGACGTGGATTTGACAAGACTCGATCGATACAACCAAAATGTTATAGCTATCAAGCCACGAACGTAATGAGCCTTTACAAGAGACAATGTCTCCTAAAGCTAAAAAGAGGAGTCACCACCTTTCGTTTCTTTAGCTAGTAAGATCAAGATCGGAATATTTTAAAGCATCCCAAATCATTTTTCAGGTCGATCGCAACTCGTGGATGATTGAATCGAAGAATTGAGCAAATAAAAAAGGACAAACTTTGGTTATAAAAAACATAAAGGAGACGTGAAGTTAGGTGGTTATACTTAATTTCTTGGGTTGGAAGAGGACGGATTAGGAGCAGCCAATCATTCCGGGGATAAGAGTTCTGGTTAATTACGTATCTGAATGCATCATCATGCATGCTTCTTGCTTCTTAGCTTCTTTGCCAGTGTGATCGATCACTGTTGCTCATGCTCCATTAAAGTGTTCGATAGTGCCACAAAAGAAGAAGAAGAAGAAGAAGAAGAAGAAGAAGAAAATAATGAAGGAAATAGTGTATGCTCGATAAGGATGGCCAGCTGCTGGAGAACAATGAACAAAATATATCACTCCAGATATCAGCGATACATATTTTGCCCTTCATTTTAAATTCATTTTTGTTTTAGTCTAGCAAGCTTGCAAGTGTTTTGCTTTTTCTTCCTATCTATTTGATTTTTATATTTATATGTATCCATCACTTTTTTTTTTAATTCATGTTTGCTCGAGTTGCTTATTAGTGGTTTGCGATTACGGTTGAACAGTGGCTCTCACTACTGCGCGGGTGTTGCAATCTATCGATCATTGTTTAAGCTTGCAGGATTATTATGGGATGACAGACTTCATCTTCGTCATTTTACAAGAAGGATCGATATACTCTGTATCGAAGACGATCATGAGTTTTTATGAATCCCCTTGAGTGCTTAGAAGTTAGAATTAAGTTCACAAGCATTTCCTTTTGGAAAGTTATCATGGCGCGCGGCCAATATTATATATACAAGTTGAACAATCAAAATGTAACCGAGTTAACTTCCGTTATATCGATCACAAGTTCACAACTATAACTTGGTGTGATAATGTGCTCTTCTATTACAATCATTTTTTTTTCTTTTTTGCAAAACAATTCAAGATCCTTGTATGAGATCCCTTGTAATTTTAATTATATTCATACTTCAAGTTGAAATTTTCTACTATACATATATGTATAACATACATCAAGCCGTGAGCCGTCTGATCGACTTGAATTTTGAATTATTAAACAATCGGACGACATACGACTTAATATATGTCATACAAATATGTATAAGAGCCGAACCTTTTCAAGTTTACAATACCCAGAAAGAGTTGAATTGCTTGAAAGTCTCATCAGAAATTGTTTTGAATCCACCGTTAACAATAAAGACAAGAATAGATTGTAGGAGAAATTTTTAGATGCTACGGGAAGACCAAGTGACAGTATGACGTGGTCCTACATTCCAATCAAATATTGACACTTGAATTTATTACAACTAAAATATAAACTAAGATTTTCTATTTTTATGAAAAAACCTTCATGGGTCTTTAATTTGTTGGGTTTGGACTAGCTAGGGTTTAGGGTTTAGGGGTTAGGGGTTAGGGTTTTGGGTCTATGTTTAGGGTTTAGGGTTTAGAGTTTAGAGTTTATAGTTTAGGGTTGAAAAAACAACAAACCCAAAATTGTCTTAACAAAATAGCTTATGTAATTTTTTCTTAGTAAAATCCAAATGTCAATATTTGATTGAATGTAGGACCACGTTATACTGTCACGTGATCATTCCGTAGAGTTGAAAAATTTCTCAAAGTGTAGATGGTTTGGACGATAGTGTCGCATTTTGTTGATGACAGTGAGACGAGCTACATCATTGTAATCAACAGTCATATTCCCTTATTATATCATTGTATTTGTAATCAATTAATTAACTACCCATTTTCATTTTCACATCAATTGTCATTTCACAGTAACTTTGGTTTTTGATAGATTATAAAACTCTATGAATGAAGATTAACACTATATAGTGTGGTAAAGTTATTCAAGCTGCTTAGTTCTTAGTATTATGATGGAAACTCTCATGTTAAGAGTTTAAGTTTCAACTCTTGTCAGTTTGTGAAGAACAGATTTGAGCGGCTTCTAGATTCGTACGCTTGCATCGGAAGACTAGACTAGTTTTTCTAGATATTTTAGTAGATCTCGGTATGAATACTGACTGGATCAATGTGTTACTAATTTTCTAATTTTCTAATGTAACCGGAGGTAGTTGTTTCTTGTTCCAACCAACATACAACCAGAATCTTGCTATTGGAACAAGAAAAATTGTAGCTATTTTTAAACATAGCCGGATGATTCAAAGATGTCAACTTCCTCCAAGCAAGAGGAGTAGTGTTGCAGGTACATCATCGCTTATAGTTAAATAGGTGAGCTATATATGTTAAATAGGTACAAGATAACAGAAGATCAATTTTATAATATATGTTGGGACAGGAGCATGGCAACTGCCATTGAACTCATCTATAGTCGTTTTTGTAAACACCACACAAGCTGGCTAGCTTAATTTGTCGCCTTGATCGATCGATCAGCTCTTTCAACACGAAATGCTCGACATCCTCTTCTTTTGCTGATCATCAACAAGCTAGAATAAATGGATGGCTAATTCATCGGAGCATTAGCCAGCAATATATTCCGAAAGTCAAGAAGGAAGATATGAGGGGTGAGACTAACTTCTAACTTGCACTTAATAGAACATAAGTTGAACCTCGACCAGCTTGCATTTCTTCACCAGATACACTTGGATATAATGAGTTTACACATCCAAATCAATCCTTAATATTCTAAAGGTTTTCTTAATTATGGTCTATAAACGTCAAGTTTTAAACCTTATTTTCCCTTAAAGTAGTATAGAATTAATATTGACTTGAGGTAAATGTTAAGAGGAAAAAAACAATCGGATTTGTTGCAAAGAAATCATCTTGTTATGAATATTGTAAACTATGACTGCAGGATCAAAAAATAGTTCACCAGTGTAGTGCTTTAGATGCGCAACAAATGATTTGGTAATCTTGGGCGACAACTAAGATCGAATTTGGTAAACCTTGTTACGGGGTTATGATCATCATGCATCACCTTGACTAATCCGACCACCACACTACGTTTACTATGTCTTCTTTTAAACACTTGGTCAAGTAGTATCTTTTTAGTTAATCCAATATTATCATCATCAATCGATCTTGAGCGGTATTTGCTAAACAAAAGTTAATGATCGAAGAAGAAATCATACGTACTTGTCATTTTCCACCCAAAAGTTAGTTACTTTAAAATGGTTGAAGTTGGACCCCACACAAATATTAGACATCTTGTTTTAGTTTTTAAAAAATAATTGTAAATTTGATATAAAATTCATCGCTGTAAATTTGAACTAAGAAATTGGTTTTTTTTTGGGTAAGCGTAGAGAGACAAAACATCGTCTCCCTACGAAAAATTATTGAAAAAAAAGAAAAAAATACAAAAAGCCGGAGGACTAGGCGAAAAAAAGAAATTGGTATTTATTCTATATTTCTTTCAATTATTATTACAAGAGAGGAGATCGATATAGAGGCATGACTCATGCATTACTGAACAATGTCATTGCTAAGCACACAATAACCATGTAAACTATATATAGCTTGATTGGTTCGAATAATGCGTTGTTATTTGTTAAAATGTGTTGATACCCAAAAAATCAATATTCATGCTTAATAGATATTACAAGCCTAATAAGAAAATACACATGCGAATTATATTCAGAAATACAAAAGTTACGTATTTAATCGAAGTCATGCCACACATGTGGACCCAAGCCACAATCATGCTCTTGGGCCCTACAGAAGTGGGTGTGGTGTGGAAGGTTACAGAAACGTAAAATTCTCATTTGCCGATTTTACTTCGTTGGTAATTTGGATCTTGGGCCCAAAATCCAAGTCCAACGACTTCGACCGACAAATGAAATGGTGAACATGCATGAGAATATTGGGCTGATCCTTTTCTTTCCTTTAGGCCTAAGGCTCAAACTACACTTGCCAACATCAGTCTCTCTCGTTTCCCAAGTCTCAGTTTTCTTACTTTTTCCCTGCAACAACTAATTACCCAGATTCCTTCTTCCCCACAACAGCCATATACACAGTCCAAAACAACTCTTCTCCGAATCATAGCCTTGTTCTGTTAGAAGAAGCCACGAGACCAGACAAAACCTTCTTCCTTCCCCCCAAACAATGAGCTCACACTTTCCAATCTCTCTTGTCCACATATCACTCCTTGTTTTCTGTTGTCACGCCCCGACCCATAATTTTTACCTTAATTACTAGCATAGTGGTAATAAGAGTTTTTACCGTGTTCGTCACTAAGTGTGTAATTTAATTAGTCCCCAGAGGGTGTTGAGGGACTAATATTTTGAAGGAATTGTTCGTAGGAGAAAATTATGACGACGGTAAAAATAGTAATTTTTGCTAGTAAAAGGTAATTTTTATTGGGATTTTATTTTGGGGTGTTGATTTTTGGAAAATGGGTATAAATGGAGTTGGACCGGGCCTTTTGGTCAAAGCCCGTTTTCAAAATTTTTTTTCCTTCTCTTTTCCTCCCGGTTTCCTCCCGAGCCCAGTTTCTGCCGAAAGTTTGCCGGCCGCCGTTTGGCCTCCGTTCGCCGCCGGACCGGTCCCGTTCGGACCCTCGCCTCTCCCTCTCTCTCTTCCTGGACCGGTGCCCGCACGCGGAACGCCGCCGTGAAGGAGCGGCCAAGCCCGAAAGCCCCGACTGCCGAAATATTCATTTAGCCGGAACTCCTTCCTCCGGCCGCCATAGCCGGTGAGCCTTGGCTCAAAAGGAAGCCCTCCTCCAGTGCTTCAATCCCTCCAAAGGGCTCGCTCCGTCTTGAGATAGGTAAGGAGAAATCGGAATTTGAAATTTCTAGGGCTTATTGTGTTTTTGTGTTCGATTGGCTTGGTTAGGCTTAGAATTGGAGTTTGGTAGTTAGGAATGTTGTAGAGGAGGTTGAGAGGAAGATGCTGCCAAAATTTGGTGACCATCGGAGGTCGCCGGAGTTGGTCGCCGGCCGCCGCTGCCGGCGGAGCCGCCTCCGAGAAAATGTTTTTGGTGGAGAAAAATATGAGGAGTTTATTGGAATAAGGTTTAAAATTTTTGGAGGAGTTTTGGATAGGTTTAAGAATTGTTGAAGTTAAGTATTTTTGGCGGATTATTAATTAATAATCCGGCCATTGGATTTTATTTGGTGAAAAGTGTTTTTGAGGATGTCGGTAAAATTTGTGGAGTTTTGAGGTTGGCAATGGATTTAAGATTTTAGAGTGTTAGGCTTGGTTAAGCGCGTAGCATATTTAATTATGCATGTTTTGCTTTTAAGCGTCGGTGTTTCATTTAAGGTTTTATTTATATGGAACAGGACGTGAGGAGGCTCGAGCGGAAGAGACCTCTGACCAACATCAGACTTAGGCCTAACCTGTGAGTGGACCTTTGTTTTAAATATTGTGTTTCGAAATGCTTTATCATTTGAATGATTTTTTGTTGTTGGATATTTCCCGAAATTGAGAATTTCGGTGATTATACTCGAGGTACAATTCCGAGAATAGTATGTATATGATTAAATGCTAGCTAGCTATACGTGATTTCCCCCATACACAAGGTACAATTCCGGTATGGGTGACATGAGCGTTAGACGCAAGTGTCGTAGCCCTGTACGACTTTCTAATTTTGCATTTATTTATTCAAAGATTTCGTACAAGGAGTAAGCACGTATATATTACCACTAGGCCGCTTTCCCCCATATGCGAGGTACAATTCCGGTGTGGGTGATGTGAGCGTTAGACGCAAACATAGTAGCTTCGTATGATATCTACTTTATTCAAGTTGTTCATAGATATCGTACCAAGGGTCAGACGAGTGTGCATACATACTATACATATATAATATCCCGGCCTGAGAGACAATGTCTTAAAGTTTGGGAGTCTAGCCAGGCTGGACCCCAGTTCAGAAGCTTTCCAGTGGAGCTTTTATTTTTGCCGCTGATGAAACCATTTCTTTTGGGAAAATATTTACTTGTTGTCGGAAGCATTTCGTCCACTCACTTTGAGGTGTTAAATATTTTCCCCTGGGCTCTTCGTTTTTAAAATGCCCAGTCTGCAGAGTTCACGTGAGGGCTAGCAGGAGACGTCGAGGCATAGTGATCCATCTTTCAACTACATTTCGCCAGTAGGTTACATGTTTAATCTACTAGAGGTTTGTTAGCTTCCGTTGTATTTTATTTGATTTTTAGTAGCTCTGAATACTATTTGAATTCTTATGTTTGTATTCTGGCTACTTATGGATTGTAGTTGAAGATTTATTTTTGGAATAAAAGGTGGTTCTTAAATTCTTAAGTTAGGGTTGTCCATTTTCGAGGGAGGTTTGCCGAGTCTTAGGTAAATTTTCCTTGGAGGTGGTCCCCGCAGGTCTCATCTCGGGTTTCGGGATGAAATTCGAGGCGGGTCTTGACATCTGTTGTCATGATCATTATCATCGCAGCAACCCTTTTCTTCTGAGAACCACCACCTTGAAGTAAGCTTCATTTTCAGGGTTTTAGGGTAGAAATCACGTGAATTGATAAAGGTATCACTACTAGAAAAATGTTCCAGGGTGACGAAATATTTTTAATTCGTCACCTAAGAGAACACTTTAGTGACGAAACCGGTTTCGTCACTTTAGTGATAATTTTCGTCGTCTAAGTAAGGTAAGGTGACGAAACATTATTTCGTCACTATTTTCGTCACCTTAGAGCTAACTTAGGTGACGAAAATATATTTCGTCATGTAAGTAACAAGTTAGGTGACGAAATATATTTTCGTCACCAAAGTTTTGAGCACTTAGGTGACGAAAATATATTTCGTCATGTAAGTGATAGGTTAAGTGACGAAATATGTTTTCGTCACCAAAGTTTGAGCACTTTGGTGACGAAAATGCATTTCGTCGCCTAAGAACTTACTTTTGTGACGAAAATAAATTCGTCGTCTAACACCTTCACTTAGGTGACGAAACATAAAGTTGTGTGTCTTTTGAACCAACTACGGGGTAGAAGTATAATTTTAGAAAACCCACTGTACCTACAGTGTACTTAAATACGGCTATGAAAAAAAATCCACCAGTTTTTAAAAACGATAAGGTCTCAATCCACACAATCAACATTAAATTAACGCCACTTATTACACGAAAACGCTCTTTCCTACCCCTATATGTCCTAGTTTGATTCATTCTTTCACACACAAAACTCTCACGTTGATGAGATGTAACCACTCATGTAAAAATTTGGGTACGTTCACCTTTCAACGATATGGCTCCACATAGGGAAACATAAACGTATATAGGGTTGACCGCTTGTATCGAGGACCAAACGTTACCGGAAATATGTGATTTTTCAATTATAGTCGTATTTCACCATATTGATGACATTATATTTCACAAGATTTTTGAAAATATTGCTTCCTCCCTATAGTTGGTTCACAAATATCTACACCTGCATATAACCTACTAAACAAGTTATACCACATTAGTAGACACGTTGTGGTTCTGATGGCTAAATTTTACAAAATAAAAATTCAACCGTCAGATATGATCAGTGTACTTAAATACAACTATGAAAAAAAATCCACCAGATTTTGAAAACGTTAAGGTCTCAATCCACTCGGTCAATATTAAATTAACGTAACTTATTACACGAAAAAGTTTTTTCCTACCTCTATATGACCTAGTTTGATTGATTATTTCACACACAAAACTCTCACATTGATGAGATGTAACCACTCATGTAAAAATTTGGGTACGTTCACCTCTCGACGATAGGGCTCTACATAGGAAAACATAAGCGTATATAGGGTTGACCGCTTGTATCGGGGACCAAACGTTACCGAAAATATGTGATTTTTCAATCATAGTCTTATTTCACCATACCGATGACATCCTATTTCACAAGATTTTTGAAAATATTGCTTCCTCCCTATAGTTGGTTCACAAATATCTACACTTGCATATAACCTACTAAACAAGTTATACCACATTAGTAGACATGTTGTGGTTCTGTTGGCTAAATTTTACAAAATAAAAATTCAACCGTCTGATATGATCAGTGTACTTAAATACGACTATGAAAAAAAATCCACCAGTTTTTAAAAACATTTAGGTCTCGATCCACACGGTCAACATTAAATGAACGCCACTTATTACACGGAAACGCTCTTTCCTACCCCTATATGACCTAGTTTGATTGATTATTTTACACACAAAACTCTCACATTGATGAGATGTAACCACTCATGTAAAAATTTGGGTACGTTCACCTCTCGATGATAGGGCCCCACATAGGGAAACATAAGCGTATATAGGTTGACCGCTTGTATCGGAGACCAAACTTTACCGGAAAGATGTGATTTTTCAATCATAGTCGTATTTTAACTATAGTGTTTCATCCGGATAATGAGATGCTTTGGATCACCCCAACACCTCAAAGCTAAGCCTATAAAACCAAAAGTTTAGGACCAGAACAACCATCAAGCATTATCAAGAAAAACCCAAAAACAACCTTCCCTAAGCCTTCAAGCTCTCAGGTATTCAAGCCTTCAAGCACCAAATCCAATCCTTAATCACCCTTCCAAACAGCCACCTTCGATCTCTATTTTTTCAGAAATCCTTTACCTAGAAAACCATCAAATTCTCTCACCATAGTGCGTTTCTAGCTCCCACACCATGCTTCACGCTGTCAAGCTCCTTTTGATTTCTACGTGATCTAAATCACGTACAAAGTATTCCCAATAATCAGGTTATTGAGTTAATTTTGGCTTAGTCACAATTTATTTAAAAAAGACCCTCACAAAATGAGAGGCAGAACCCAAGGCTTAATTTATTCTAAAATATTTTTTAATTAGAGCAAGTTTGTTCTTTACTTGGATCTTCTTGGATCCAGATTCCCCAATAATTAACCTAACAAGCTATATAGCTATTACATATATATTACATGCATGTACACGACCCTCTCTGATATTTTTATTACCAAATCAGGATCAGTATCCTCAAAGCTGTATCTCTATTCTAGCACTATGCTAAATAAAATCTGAAGCACGTACGATAGGATGTAAATTAAGCAAATGGAGTGATACCAAATCCACTAATTAGTCTGATAATAACTCAAAATGACAAATGTACGTTGATGTTCAACTAAACAGTTCTATGTAATTAGCAATTAGCTCCTATGACAGATAGCCAGGAACATATATAGAAGTGCTTCCAAATTTTATACAATGATTCATCACATGTCGGATAGTTAAGGAGTGTACTTAGAAATCCCTCCACTAGTGACACCGAAAACAATTAGTATAAAACTAATTTAGAAGATTTACCTAATTTAGCAACAGTAGAAAGATAATGAAATAAATTGAGAATGTGATTTGTTTGATCATTCATTTTTGTCACCATCAGCAGTTCAGCACTAGTGTTTAACAAAGACAGACACGTTGGGAGGAAGAAAGGGGGAACAATTCGAGAAAACGATGAGAAAGATGAGTCATGAATGAGGGTCTCCATTTCTGACTCATCCATGACTATGACCCAGCAAAAGGTGCTCGGCCCCTTCCCCAATGATCGATGATGATGCATGGTGATGAGCCATGGCCATGTATGGATCATGCATGCGTGTTCTTCTTCGTGACATCAAAATCGTCTGAAAAGGGTTAGGGTTTTCGAGGATTCTACGTGCTGGAATCTGACCCATCACCAGAAAAGAGTTGGCCTCCCGGACAAGAAAGGACTCCGGCGGGTCCCGAACCACGTCAGCCCTACCGTGGCGCCGTGTTGGAGTTTGAGTTTGCACGCCAAGTGTGGGCTTGTGCTTCATTCAAACACGTCTCTCTTAATTAATTTGCCACATTCCTTCCTCTGGGTTTTGACCTTGTTCCAGTTTTAGGGTTTTATATTTTCATTACCTGCGACTTTTTCTGGGTTTGGTTTTTGTTTTGTAAACTTACTTAACTAATTAAGCAGCAGCAGCAGACGTTTATTTCCATACCTAGTCGTTTTGGGTTTTCAACTTTCAACCTAGCAGACGAGGTCTAGGACAGCAACGGTTGTATAATTAGTGCTTAAAAATTAATGTGGAATGAAGCAAGAAAAAAAGCGAGAGGCTAACAACGTTTCGTTTGTCTTAGCAGCCATAACTAATCCCTAGCCTGTGCCCTCTCTATTTTTTGTACACAGTCGTTCCACTTGTATGAAAAATCTTGTTTCTTAATTCAATTCCGGTCTATTCTATTCTATTGAGTCTGTGAAAAGGTTGGAAGAGACAAATTAATCGGAAACGAATTAGCCGCCATCAGGCCCTGTTACTTGTCTTTTTCTTTGAACAGAAGCTCTAGAAAGTTCAAGCACGAGATAAAGAATTGAAGTTGGTTTTGATTTTCGGGTATGACTGTATCCGAATTTGGAACAATAGTAATATCATATATGGGAGACAAGACAAGCGTGCGGTACATGAGCTGTTTTTGACATTTGAAAATGGTGGATAAGCTTAATTTCTTGGTCCAATTGTGAAGAAGACTGAAGAATGATATAAGAGATAAGATATGGTTGAATTTCTTGAAGGACACTGTACAATTTGGGAGTGTGAAAGTAAAGTTTTCTCCTTCATCATGATACATGAAAAAGACCAGGGACTACTAGCAGCTAGATTTCTTTTTGCTAAAGCATGAAAAACGACTTTTACCTTTTTTGCTGGTATCATCAAATCTCGTTCACCTGGTTACTAGCTAGCCATCAATTTCATGTAAATTCCTATAGTTTTTTTTTTTTTGATGTTAAAAGACTATTACAAAAAGAAATCTTTGAAGCAACCAACTCCAAATTAAGAGATCGAAATTAATAACCGAACTCACAGCACGGGAAACCCACCTCCCAGTAACGCGGACTCGAAAGCTAGTGGCCTATAGTCGGCTAGTGACCTTCTGAACGAGACTGCTGGTATATAATGCATGGTGGACGTATATAATGCATGTAGACATTTGCGTTTGTTAAGGCGGCAATTAACTTCATTATTTTGGATCAAAACTAATTTGGTAGATATTCTGTGTTTGTTGACTAATAGGCCATCAGAATATTATCGCGGCCCGAGTTAATTTTTCTTGTTTGTACCAAAGCCCAAGTTGGCGCTAGTCAATTCTAACGGCCGATGAGTACGTCTAGAAGGAGTCCATCGACTATAGGATCAGGAACCTGGTTATTGAAGCCACACATGACCGGATAAGTATGAGATTAATGTGTAAATGGCCGGCCGGAAAATGCATGCATGTTAAAGAATTAGCAGTCTTTTGTTTAACCTGTTCATTTGAAGGTTCGTTTGTTGCATGTTCTTCCAATCAAGCATGCGCTTGGGATTTGAACAGTTCATTTCAAAGATATTTTACCATATACACAAAATATTGATCAAAATGAGGATTCATAATATCTGCTCCCAGGACAAATCTCCATCAGTCGACACCCGGAGAAGGATAGGAGTCGTATATAGGACCATATAACTGTGATAAGCTGCCGACTTGTAACGGCGGCATTCCAATACAGCTCATGATCCTCATTAATAAGACGAGACACGAGATAAGATCTAGGTTAAACCATTGCCAATGTTTGATGTAGCAGCATGAGCTTTCTTATAGTTACGGTTTTGGACAGAAGGTAAAAGGAACTAAACCATTACTCATGTCTTCACATAGAGGTCAGGTGGGCTTAGTTGTAGATGGGAAAACTGATATCTTTTTTCTCTTTGTATTTTTCTATCTTATAATTTTAACAAAGGACGAGCAGTGGACTCTCGGTCGTGATGACCTCCTTTTATTTCTTTCGGGAATGTGCTAATATGGGGAGGTACTTGACACTCAAAATTAGCATTTACAAAGGAGTTGATATCGCGTAACTAATTTAAAAAAGAAAACCGATGTATGTACACGGTTTCGAAAATGGGAATAAATTGCCAATACTGCAATAAAACTAAAAGCCCAAGTTTGTCACCAGTGTCATGGCCTGGTTTTGACTTTTGGTTTTGATTGCCCAGCTTTTTCTAGAAGCTACAAGGTGAGGCAATGACTCGGCCTTCAGAAACCTCCTGAAGAATCAAGACCAGAGTATAAATACCACAGAGGCACAGATTCTGAAATCGAATGGCATCAGCAATCCCACTTAGGCCACTGACATGTCAACACGGAATTAAATTCCTCGCATCTCGGAACAAATGTACCCAAATCAGCAATGCTGCTAGTTCTATTAGATTCATCACCCATTTCAATAATCCTCACCATCATCGTCTTCATCTTCCTCTTTCGCTTTGCTCTCTTCTTCTTCTACCTCGCCCTTCTCTTTCTCCTCTGCTCAGAGCTCGTTCACCTCACTTTCGACCTTCTCGGACCCTCATGACCGCCACCCAGGCCGCCTCCGAATCCCCACAATCCTCCACCAAAACGGTGAGTCTTCATTTCTCTGATCAAATTAGAGTATTGGGTTTTTGTTAATTTGTGGCGAAGAGCTTAACTTTGTTCAAAACAATTTCACCTTACATAATTGAAACTAACTTCGCCTCTATGTTTATCGAAATTTCGTTTAAATTTATGAGAATTCGACCTTGTTGTTGTGTGGTATTCAATTGGAGTGATGGGTTTTGGGTGTGCAGGTGAGGCTTGTGATAAAGGGGAGGGTTCAGGGTGTGTTTTACAGGAACTGGACTATAGTGAATGCAACCCAATTGGGGTTGAAGGGTTGGGTGAGGAACAGGAGAGATGGGTCTGTGGAGACTCTGCTTTCTGGGAATTCCGATGCGGTTCAGGAAATGGAGCAGAGGTGTCGGCGCGGTCCTCCTTCCGCAATGGTCACTGGGCTTGAGGTTTATCCCAGTACAGATGACCCTGGTTCTGGATTTGAGCGCAAACAAACGGTTTGATCCATTTTCTCTGAGTCAGCATCCATCTCGTATGGTAGTATTGTGTATACTTTTTGGGTATATAGATTGTGCTTCTATGGTTTTGAACCTTTAATAAGAATCGAGATAAATCACGAATTATATATGTGCTTTTGTTGTTCTAATAATGCACGCACTGGACAACTTCCTATCATTGTGTTTCAACTATTCTGCATATGAAACATTAGAAGAACTGTGACGGAATATAACAAAAATATGCATGGCACACTATGCTCTGTTTTGCTGAACCAGTAAGGAATGAATGATTTACAGAACATTGTGTTACTTGATAGTTGAGACTTGAGAGATGATATAGCTTATTGAGATAATGTAGAAGTTGATTGCTAGAAGTATCTAATGAGTTTACTCACCCTATAAGTATGGGAACGATTCTTTCCTCTTCTATTGCATTTCCTAAATAATATTCTTGTCTGACAACATTCTGCATGATAAGATAGTAAAAAATTTTGGATGGCAAATAACAGAAGAAAATGAATTAAATTTTTCTCATTTTACATCTGTCTCTCATACGAGCGAATTTTTAGAAATTAGTACTAAGGATGGGCAGGATCTTTAGTGAGCAGACAGAGGTAAGTTTCTCCTTATTGAATGATTTGAAATTCTTCCTAGTTTGCTAGTCTGACTTGCTACTGCTTATATGTTCCTTGGTTTGGAAAAACTTAGGCATTCAGGGGATGGTTAATTCTATAATGTCCTGGTCAAGGAAGTTATGGATTTTGCTGGTACAACGGTTGGTGAAATTCTCAGGCATGTAATTCTTGGGAAAATTAGTTAAGAAATAGTTTTTGATTGGGTGGGTTGTCAATCACCATTAACATTGTAAAGTGCTATAAGTTGCTAGTGAGAAGATTAAGAGGTAAACATTCTAGTCTAGGATGAGGTGTAGCTCTGTGAGCAGCTATATTTGGGTTCTGGAAGGATTTGCTTAACCCGAGAAGTTCAATAATCAAAAGATTATAGGTATGGAGACAACTGGAAATCTCATTATGCTTTTCAATGGAAAGAAATGCTGTATAAATGTTATGGCACGCACTCTATGGGGTTGTATGAGGGTTTTACGTCAGGAAGACTGGAGTTAGACTCTTGTAAGTGGATTGTGGACTGTCATATGAAAGATGAAGGGTTGCTGGTATGTTGTGGTGATTGAGTCCATTTTGAATTTTTTTTCCCATTTATTTTTCCTCCCTCTGCGAGTCTCATCACTTATTGTGATGCAGACTGGAAGGATTCACCTGGGTGTAGTTTGAGTTTTGCTGGAGGTGCCTAGAATAAGAGGGGCTCTTGTAATACTTAATCACTTAAGGAATTATGAGGTTGCTCCACAGATTCAAAGGAGACCAAGGTTCTTAATAGTAACGACATCTGCTGTTGATGTTTGTGCGATTTGCGATTTGAGTCCACTGTCTGAGGAACTGCCGGAGAGGCATGGTGGAGGAGCACTTGAGCTTCACACCACTGATGGTGTACCGAAGGTGGAGTAGGGTTGTTCAAGGTCCAACTAGATCGTTGGTGCATATTAAGGTCCTTTTCTTATACTCTGCAGTCACATAATCAGAATCTGGGAGGTGAATGTGAGGGGGATAAAAGCAACTGTTGCAGGTTCTGATAAATTGAATGATTGAAACTAAAAGTTCACGATATGACCTTGACAGTGTCCACATCTGTACGAAGGTACAATCACTATGACAACCAAGCTGGTTTTTTTGGTTTACTAAGTTCTGAGGGACTCAAAATATCTGAAAGCTCCATCTTAATCTCCCATCGAACAAGAAAACAATATCCACATGGTGTGTTATTTCACAGGTCTATGATTGAATTTTGGAGCAGACTGGATATGCAGTGGCCGGAAGAAGAAGCAGCACCCTTCTTTCTGATGTACTCTCTATTCTGTTATCTGTATAAAAGGCTTCCTGACCCCATTTTAACTGGCAAAGAAATGGGCACATCCAGGAGTCAACTTGGACTCAAAGGGGTGCAATAAAACCGATAATATGTCCCATCTCAACCTCCCCTTTAGAATTTGGGTACAGGTTACTAAATTTTTGAATGCAAATCAATTGATTCTATATTGAGTCAACAAACAAAGGCTATAGTAGCCATTGAACGTCCTTCCGCGATCGAGTTGCCATTGCACGCCCTTCCGTTACCATATACAGATAGATAAGTAGAAGTAATAAGGAATGCTACTAAATGATATGTATAATGATAACTGATTAACCTGGTAATACTTTCTTGCCAGATTCTATCTTAATCTGTTTGGTAGGAGGCGAAATGTAATGGAGTTTCAACTGTAAGTAGGCCTTGGATTGTGGGAAGATGATTAAGGGTAAGGAGATAGGTATAGCAGAACATGGTCAGATGAGATCGAGTTGAGACTTATTTGATAGGTTGCTGAAAGTTTCTTGCTAAAATTATATGATTTGTTTTCAAGCATCTTTCTTATGGTGAATTTCTGCGGAAAATTTGCACTGAATTCTGGCAACAAGACTGCTTCTAGTCTTCTATGATTTGGATGACCTATATGGAGACAAAAACAGATGGTGATACTTGGTTTACATAAACTGAGCAGATAACGTAAATTTCTCCCTGAAGAGTTGTATCCCACTGCTCTAAGCTCCTTGCTAAGGTAAATCTTCTCACTTTTCTGTTGGTACATATCCCTCTGCAAACTTTCCCAGTATTTAGTTCTCTTGATGTGGTATGATTACATCGATAAGGATTCATGCCAGTATATACAGTTCCTTAAACCAGAGGGTGCTTCTGCTACATCACTAACTCGTTATGTTTTTAGCTTAAGGCACCTTTTATTGGTGTTTTATTTGGGATCCTACTCTACTGTAAACTTGTTAGTCAATTCCATTAGCACAGTTCGGAGGGATAATGCCTTGCATGATTTGAAACAAAAAGCCTGTGATACAACCCTGGGCAGCATAAACATCCTAGGACCCCCTTCCCAATTTCCAATAATGGAGAGGTTCACTACGGACGTACTTCAATATAGCATCCGAGCTGTTTCTGTTTGCCAAGTTGAATACTCCTGTATTTGTCATATATATGGAAATATGATCTATCAACAAGATTGAAGCTCGATCAATAATCTCTCACTGAAGCAGACATATATGCACATGGCGATGTCACTTCATTGCAATGGCATATAGGCCTTCTTTCTCAGGTACTTTTGTCGCCCCCCAGTTCGTTTAAAGTGCATCTTCGATCCCATTTCAACAAGCTCGTTCAGGAAAGATCCAACCAAATCGGACCCAGAAAAAGCGTTGCAATGAAAGTGACGAGTCGAACACATTGCACATGCATTTGCTCCAGCTCTTACTTCCCTTGCAGGATTTGGAAAGTACGTTAGACAATGAATGAGCAAGGGTAGATTGAAATCGATATCTATAACCCGGCGGCCATGTCCATGTTGTGCTGCCGACGAGATAAACAAGCACATGTCAATGATAGAATGATCTCATATAGTTCTTTCCTATCGGAAAAGTGACGATCGATCTGCGTGATGTTATCGTTTTTCAGCACAGTTAATAATTGGAAGATGCATGCAATTCATGCAGAGCTAAGTTCTGAAGATTATTGGTATTTGATACCTAATTGGCTAATTCAAAACGATTAGATCGTCTCCTCAGGCTATTTTACTAATCTTAAACGCAAGCTTTTATAGTTTTATGCACATCAATCTCAATGCATGAAAAAGAAGCTTTGTTAACAAACATTAATTGATTATTGAAGATAAAATGCAGAAATGAAAGAAAAACATTAATTGGCTATTTTCGTTCTTCTCATATTTTTCGTGAAGGTAATCAGGCAGCAAAGGCTCTTGCTAACTGTGGCATTTCTTCAAATAGTTTGATGTGGTGGGATTTGCCTCCGCATTTCATTCTATCTCATTGCTGTAGAGACTATATGAGACTCCCTAACTTTCGTTTTCGGTAGCACTACCAGAAGAAAGGCTTTAGCCGACGAAAATAAAAAAACCAGGCCGACGAATTTTTTTTCGTCGGCTAATTTAAAATTTTCGTCGGCTATGGTCAACTTTAGCCGACGAAATTTTTAAAAGTTTAGCCGACGAAATTTTTAAAAGTTTAGCCGACAAACTTTTTAAACTTTAACCGATGAAATTTTTAAAAGTTTAGCCGACGAAAAAAAATAATTTCGTCGGCTAAAGTGCCTTATATTTGCAGACTTTAGCCGACGAAAAAAAATCCTTCGTCGGCTAAATTATATTTTCGTCGGCTAAATATTAGGTTATTCGTCGGCTAAAGAGGACTATAGCCGACGAAAATATAATTTCGTCGGCTAAAGATGACAGGAAGTTAGTATGGTTTACTAATATCGTCTGTTTTTTTTAATGTATTTTTTCATTTAGCCGACGAAATACACTATAATTCGTCGGCTAAGATGGTTTTTGCCGACGAATAACCTAATATTTCGTCGGCTATAGTTATTTTTAAATATTTTAATTATATACTTAAGCCGACGAATACGTTAGGGTATTCGTCGGCTAAACCCTAAAATTTTTCTATTACCTACTATAGCCCTATATTCGGTGGTTATTTTGCGTAAAATTTTTATACGACTTGTTGCGTGTCATCGGTTTAAAACTATTTTCAGTCGGAGGTCCGGCCAAAATACGTAATTTAGACGGTCGAACAACCTTTTCCGTGCGTTGAGGGGTTTGACTTACGAGATTGACTGTCTGGATCGAGCCCTTATTCTTTTCAGATCAAGTTGAATTTTTTCCCATACATGTATTTTATCATGATGGTCAGATATGACGGTCGGATTTCTGTTTCTCAAGTTTGATCATCACAATCACAACATGCATACTAATGTTGTATAATTTGTTTACCAAGTGTTATGTAAATGTTCCGTTTCAAAAACAAACTATACGTAAAACCTTCAAACGCCAAAAAGTCATGAAATAAGATATGACGAGAATGTTGAAATACATCCACGGTTGAAAAATCACACTATTCCGGTAAATATTCGGTGCCGATAGTTGCGGTCAATGCAATTTTTCATTTTTTTCCCCTATGAGTAGCCCTATATTCGGTGGTTATTTTGCGTAAAATTTTTATACGACTTGTTGCGTGTCATCGGTTTAAAACTATTTTCAGTTGGAGGTCCGGCCAAAATACGTAATTTAGACGGTCGAACGACCTTTTCCGTGCGTTTAGGGGTTTGACTTACGAGATTGACCGTCCGGATCGAGCCCTTATTCTTTTCGGATCAAGTTGAATTTTTTCCCATACATGTATTTTATCATGATGGTCAGATCTGACGGTTGGATTTTTGTTTCTCAAGTTTGATCATCACAATCACAACATGTCAAATGTATAAAAATACTTTTAGCCGACGAATTTCAAAGGTTTAGCTGACGAATTTCAAAGGTTTAGCCGACGAATTTATAAAGTTTAGCCGACGAGTTTAGAAGGTTTAGCCGACGAATTGGTGTATAGCCGACGAAATTGGTATCTTTAGCCGACGAAATTTTCAAAGGACTTTAGCCGACGAAAATATATGAAAAGTCGTCGGCTAAAGTCGAAAAATTTTCAAAATTTTCAACCAAAATTTTTTGGCAGTCAACCAAAATTTTCAAAAGAGTTTAGCCGACGAAAATAAAGAATTTCGTCGGCTAAAGTTATTTATATAGGCGAAGATGGATGGTAAGAAGTCTATTATCTGCCAGATTTTCTTCTCGGCCTAGCTCCGCCGTCAAGCCACCGGAGACCGTCACACTTGTCCCAAAAGCTTCACCGTCGTCTCTACTTCATTGCTGGATAGGTGGTGCATCGAGTGGCGCCGCCGTGAGGGATAAATCGAGCTCTAAAACTCCTCCGGTTCGGATTCGGTGTCGATCAAATTTCTCCTTCCTTAGATCACCATTTGGTGAGTTCTATATATGGATAAGTTGAGTTTGATTTGTACTACATTCCTCTAGAATTTGGTAGCTCGATTCGGTGTGTGTGAAGAGAATCGAAGATTTGAAGTTTTTAGGGTTTAAAATTGGGGATTTTTATATTTTCAGTCGATTGACCTGTTTAGGCTTAGAATTGAGCTTCGACTTCTTCTAGAAAGTTGTTCGAAATGTTGAGAGGAAGATTCTGTCAAATTTTGGTCATGATTGGAGGTGGCCGAAAGTTTCTGCAGTTTTTTTTTTCAAAACCCAGCAACTTTAGCCGACAATATTTAAACACTATATTCGTCGGCTATAGTATTTTTTAATTTTTTTTATAAGGTTTAGCCGACGAATTATGCCATAATTCGTCGGCTATAGTTATTTTTTAATTTTTTTATAAGGTTTAGCCGACGAATTATGGCATGTTTCGTCGGCTATAGTTATTTTTTAATTTTTTTATAAGGTTTAGCCGACGAAATATTTTATATTTCGTTGGCTATAATTATTTTTTTAAATTTTTTTACAAGGTTTAGCCGATGAAATATACTAAATTTCATCGGGTATAGTTATTTTTTAATGATTTATTACGCACTTTAGCCGACGAATATTTCGTCGGCTAAAGTCTGGGAAAAAAACCGACGACATGTTTTTCGTCGGCTAACTGTGGGACTATAGCCGACGAAAAAAAATATTTCGTCGGCTAAAGTCATCACTGAGGACCTTTTTCCGACGACACTATAGCCGACGAAGGCTCGTCGGCTAAGATCATAGCCGACGAATTAAGATAACAGGCCGACGAAAATTTTTCGTCGGCTAAAGTGCTTGTCCTGGTAGTGTAGGTTACTTTTTTTGTTGTATATTGATTTGTGTTTATCTGTCTGTTAGCTTCTTATCATTTTGGTAACTTTTTTTATTAAGGAGTTAGACTTAATGTCCCATCTGTTTAAGGAAAATACTTTCTTGTCCTTCTGTTATGTGTCTTGACCTAATCGTTTCTTTATTAGAATATATTACAGTATTGATAGATGTTCTAGATCCTTCGGGAGACTCTATGTAATGCCTATAGATAGACATTTCTATCAATAAATAAGTAGACGGTTATTCTCGTTATATGTTCTCCTTTAACACGTCATCAGCCCGTTGTTCTAACCCTGAGTCCATAGCCAAAAGAAAACCCTAACCCTAAAAAAAAACCAAAACCTAATATCGGCCGATGAAATTTTCAGTACTTGGCCGAACCCGAAAACCATCATATAGCCCTTGTTCCCAGGATTCCAAAGCCGCCGGCCTCACCCCAAGAACCGTCCATAACAGTACCAAACCGGTCACAAGGATACCCGAACCTTCTGTGACACGACCCACCCCGAATTTCACCCTGAAACCCGGAGTAAGTCGTGCGGGGAACACCTCCAAGGAAAGTTTACCGAAAAATTCGACATAACCTCCCTTGAAAATGGACAACCCTTCCTAAGAAAACCTGCAAACACTTCTGAAAATTTAAATCCATCCATAACTCCTGGAGCCTTCGTGCTCCCCAAATCACAACATCTCCCAATTTAAATACTAACTTAAACAAGAAAATCTCATAGCCAACAACCACAGTTCAGAGCAACTCTATTTGAAAGGGAATGAACTAAAAATATAAAAATAAGCGGAAGCTACACTATTGACTATGCCTCTTCTCCATATACGTCCGACCTCAACTATGCAATCCTGCAAACTGGGCATTTTTAAAACGAAGAGCCCAGGGGAAAACATTTGAAAACGAAACGTTAGAGTGAGTGGACAAAAATAAATTAACGAATAAAATATTTATGTTTCCCCAAAATCAATTTCTAAAGAAAAATCGAATGCATGCTGCAAGCGATAAAACTTTCATCTCATAATATTGAGTCTCCCAGACTCTATAATATATGTATGTAATTACACACGTCCATACTCCCTATATAGATTCATGGGTCTATATAGGGCTACTACGCTCGCGTCCAACGCTCACGTCACGCCTTAATGCGGTGCTACACTACGCCATCAAGGTGGACAGACGGGTGTATAAATATGTGTCCATACTCCCTATATGAATTAAACACTCAAATAGGGCTACTACGCTTACGTCTAACGCTCACGTCACGCCTTAATGCGGCTATATGCTACGCCATTAAGGTGGACAGACACATATGGCTAGCTAGCATTTTCTATACATACTCTCTCATAAATACATATTTATATCCACCGAAAATCCCATTTTCGGTATCTCTCTAAGAGAAATAAAAGCGTCAAAATTAATTGACGTCAAAACTCCAACAAAAAAAGAAATGTTCAATCATGAACCATAGCATGCATATTATTTAAAAATAAACGTCCACTCACAGTATTAGGCCTAAGCCTTCCAATGCTCGGCATACTCCTCGAGCGCTGCCTCCACTATTCACAATCTCGAGTCAATCCCACGTCTGATAATAAACAGCAGAATAAATCGGTCAAACCAGATTCCGAAATATTCATTGATTCGTCTTCTTCTTAAATTGACTAAGTATCCTAGGTTGACCAGGATTGACCGACATATATTAAATAATCAATTCCGACTAAACTTCGCAACTATAACTTATTCGGAATGAACCTTAACCTGGAAACAAAGTCACCATCAATTTCCATGCCTTAACACATTAACCAAAATACTTCCAAAATTATTTTATGATCCCCTACGATCAAACATGCTCACAAACAAAATCAAGAATTTCCTTCATTTCCTCTCTACACAACTTCACCCCAAAATTTACTAAGGGCACCCAAACGGGTTTCCATAAATGGATAGTTGCCAAAAAGGGAAAGTTTCCCAAAATAGGAACTTTCCTCACTTAGAAAGATTTTCGATTATAAACCGACAAACTTTCCTATTTATGAAACAACGCAAAACAAAAAGGAAAAACTTCGATAACTACCTCAACTGCTCCTGTCGGACTAACTGCCTTCGCCGGATTCCGACGACTTGCCGGAATATTCTGCCGGATTCCGGCCACTTGCCGGAATTTCGCCATAATCTCCCTGCATCTTCCAATCTCCAAGTTATCGACAATCATGCAGAAAATAAATGATTCAAACACCAACCAACAACAACAACACAGTAGCTCCAAAATACTAGAGGAGATCGAGTTTACCTTCAGTCAATCCCATAACTCTAGTCTAGCTGCTTTCTTGCCGGATCCCAACCTGCAGAAACCTCCAACCATTTATATATGCTGCCTCGGTCGCCAACTCCACCAAAACAACACCCCACACTTCGGTTTCTCCCAGTCCTAACTCACCCGACCTCTGCCTCAGCCCGGACCAACAAGCAACTGCTCCAAGGTCCATCCTGACTTCACACAAGCTCACAGAACCCATCGAAACATTGAAGAGCTCACCGAAAATCCATTGAACGTAGTCGCCGGAGCTAGGAACCAGAAACCCAGAAAAAGGCAGAAAAGGGCTTTGCGGTTTAGAACTCGATTCGAGATGAAACAAACCCAGAAAAGAAGAGGAGAGGAAGGAGAATAAGAATCTGACCTTGGTCTGTCGATTCGTTGCCGGAACTCACCGGAATTTGGGAAGAACAGCCGTTGTCCTCCCTCTTCCGATCTCCACCGAGAATGGCTGCCTCCCGGTTTTGAGAGTTGAGCTAGGTCGGGAAGGAGGAGAGGACCACTTGGTGGCAGTCTCGTCGCCAAAGGTGGCCGGACGGCAGCACTCCGGCGTGGGGGAACGATGAAGAAGAAAGAGAGTGAAGGGAGAGACCGGAGCTCGGGTCAACGCTCCCAATTGGGTTTGACAAAGTCAACCCAGCTCTTTTTCCTTTATACTGAAATCAATGGTCAAGATCGAAACCCTACTCGATCAGACGGCCACGATTAAATGTTATAAACCAATTTCTGAAAACAATCTCTTTACCAAACTTCGATAAAACATAGAAAATAGCTCGAAGCTCCGAAAAAGAAATCCGAGGACAATGATGAACTCGTATCGACACGCACTAAGACTTCGGGTCCATAAAAGAAGAACTTGACATTTTGAGAAAAACTCGACAATAAAGTCGAGTGTTAAATTACCAAATTACCGAGCACGGTTAAATTCTTCAGTAACTCGTGCAATACCTAGTAAACAGGTAAAAATTGGGTCCGAAATGTTACAATCTGTCTCACTCACGCCGCCGGTTCACGCCCTTCCCAGAGCTCGATCATCTTCAAATTTTGTCACCAGTAGCACGTTGTTGTGAGGGTTCTTGTATCAAATTTTCACTGCAAGAATCGGTTCAGAAGTAGGTGAACCGCTCAACAGACCGACGGTAACGCATAAGACAAAGAAGGAAAAAGTTCTCAAAACCCTAACATCGCAACGTCACAATCGCGCGCCTCCGTACACGCCGTGTTAGGCGGTCTTCTGCTACATCTTGTCAACAACAAATCCTAAAGGTTCCACGCACTTTCACACCCGTCTCTGAAAGCGAATTCTCCGGCAATCAAAACGAGGTAATTTTTTTCTAAAAGTTGCTGCTTTCAAGTTTTTAATTTCATAGTCAGGCTTCCTAGCCTTCTTCTCCATCCCACCTTTCTTTATAACGTGGGACAATATTGAGGGATTGGGGCCCCTCATATCAAGTTTGATTAGTGATGGCTTTGTCACGGTACAACTAAAAAAAAACAAAGGGAAGAAATCGATTGTGACGGTCTAACAGTCATAATTTTTCGCATCAATATTGTGACCAATACATCTTGGCTCACGTTCTAATTCCATATACTTGATTTTAGTATTCGAATTCTCGATACTAACTAATCTCCCTTGTCTTTTGTAGATGACCGAGCCATCTAGGCCAGAGTTCGAAATCCTTGATGCTTAAGGAAAAGAGTATCATAGGTGGGTGTCGGACGTGACTCACACGTTCGTCGTTAAACGATACACCACCACAATTTTCCCCTCGGATTTTCCCAATACTTCTCCTCTGAGTTTGGAGACCAAAGCTCAAGCCCTCATGTTTTTGAGGCGTCATATCCACCCAATTCTGAAGAAGTAGTATTTGAAAAAAGAGGATCCCAAGGATTTATGGGACGTTCTAAAGAAACGCTTCAACAATGTACATGACGTACAACTCCCAGAATTGACTGCGCGATGGGAAACCATTTGTTTGTTGGATTTTGCCAAAGTTGAGGACTACAACCAAGCTATGTTAGACCTCCAGGCAGAGCTTTGTTTTTGTGGAGTCGATAAATCCGAGCAAAACATGATCGAGAAGACCTTTAACACATTTCCCTCCTCCATGAGCTTACTTGCCCATCAATACCGCCTTGAGTATGAAAACGAAAGAGTTAAGACTTTCAGTGACCTCATGAATATACTTCAGAAAAAAGAGAGGCATCATGAGATTATTCTCAACAACAATGCAAGGCCGGTTGAGATCAAGAAAATCCCTGAAACTTATCAGGCTAGTGATGGGAGAGCTCCAAGGCAAAAGAAAAACGATCGGGCCGCACCTTATACACGTAGGCAATCTGCCCCACGTGGGGGCAGCAAAGGGAAACAACAACGCGGTCCAAACCGCAGCCTCACATGGAAGAGGGATAGCGGCGTCACCGCCAACAACCAAGGAGGGGGCCGGTTCGGCCCCGACTCTAGTAGAGGTGGAAATCCTCCACCTAACTCTGTCAAACACGGTCGATTTTCTTGCTTCAAATTCGGTTCAACTATGCATATGCACAAACAATGTTGTGAAAGCAAAGACATTCAAGATATCTACAAGAGGCATAAGTAGTATTTGGCTCAAGAGGCTAATTTTACTGGTGGAGACTATGAGATGGATAACGGAGATGCAGAGCTCACCACCAATCTCACTATAGCAGATTTTGAGACCAAGAAGAGTGTCTCTTCAGAGAGTGTTGAAACTCCGGATTTTGATTAGTCTATGTATTAGACGGTTCTTCTGCTATGTTATTCAAGTGTTTTTTTTGTTTGGCATTGACCATGTTTTAAGACTTTGGTTTTTCTTAGTCGTTTTGGAATTAGAACATCCTTGATGTATTAAGTTGGCATTAATAAAATTTCTCTTATTATTCTGGTTTAAAGAAGGGCTGAGAATTTTATTTCTCTTAATAATGCATGAATGGTTCGAATTGCAAAAGCTACTTTGCGCAAACAGCAATCCGTCAGCCAACTTCGTACAAGCTTTGTGAACAGTTCAGGACGAACTAGAATTTGAGTGACATATGTCTGAAAAGCTGTATGATCCTAGTTTCCAGATATTTTAACGGTTCGTTTATATCTATTTCTATGATGAAGTTATGACCGTTTTAGTGAGCAAAGGTCATTCTGCGCGGAAATTCTTATGCACTCGATAAGGGATCACAACTTGATCACAATTCCCTGAAATTCCTCTATGTTATTAGAGTATTCGCCATGTCTTGAGTTTAAGACTAATTGATTTACATTCTTTTGTAGATGTTTCGCGGCGAAATTGAGTGTTTGGCTGACAGTGGGACTACCAATACTATTCTGCAGAATAGACAATTGTTTACGGATTTTGTGTCTTACAAATCCTCAGTGACAACCATGATTGGTTCATCGCCGGTTATACAAGGGTGAGGTATTGCACAATTCTTGTTGCCAAATGGCACAAAGATTCATGTCACTGATGCCTTATACGTGCCAAAGGCCAATCAAACCTTGCTAAGTTCTAAGGACATTCGCGCCAACGGTTTCCATTTGGAAACTCATTGTGAGAATGATAAAGAGTTTTTGTGTATTACCACTAATGAATGTGGCCGTAAGCGCATCTTAGAGAAACTTCTGAGTCAAAGTAGTGGTTTATATCTTACTACAGTTCGGATTATTGAATCCTACATAGTTGCTCGCAACTTCTGCGAATCTGACTCGTATAAGTTTTGACATGATCGTCTGGGACATCCTGGACGTGATATGATGATCCGTATTCTTAAAAATTCACACGGTCATCCGATTTTCAAAGCACACAGGCGTATGAGAACACACATAGCCACCGAAAATGGTGGCAGTGCCGTGAGCACTGCTCATGGTCAGGGCTCGGCCTTAATGCCATCTCAAATGTTGTCAGAGCCTTCACAGGCTTCTGTGCCTCATGGTTCCACTCCTGATGCCTCTATGGAAATCTCCAACGCTCACCGCTTGTTTTGCAAAGCTTGTTCATTAGCAAAGTTGCAGGCACGACCCTCTTTTGTTGTAGAAACAAAACAAACCATTCCATTCTTACAGAGGATCCAAGGTGATATTTGTGGACCTATCAAACCAGAATGCAGACTATATCGATACTTTATGGTTCTGGTTGATGCATCGACGCGTTGGTCACACGTCGCTTTGCTATCCACAAGGAATGTTGCATTTGCTAAACTCCTGGCTCAAATTATAAAACTCAGGGCTCACCACCCTAACCATCTGATCAAGTCTATTCGATTGGATAATGCATGAGAGTTTACATCAAAATCTTTTGATGATTATTGCATGTCTATTGGGATTGATGTCGAACATCCTGTTTCCCATGTTCATTCACAGAACGATCTTGCAGAAGCAACAATCAAGCAATTATAGCATGTGGCTCGGGATTTGGTGATGAGCACCAATCTACTCGTCTCTGCATGGGGTTATGTAATTTTACATGCAGATGTACTTATTCGTTTCAGACCCACTGCCAACCAACCATTTAGTGTGTACCAGTTGGTAACTGGATATGAGCCTGAAATTTCACATTTATGCATATTTGGTTGCGCGGTTTATGTGCCTATTACGCCTCCACTGCGTACTAAAATGGGTCTTCAGAGACGATTGAGTATATATGTTGGCTTTGAAGCACCAACGATTGTCCGCTATTTAGAACATTTGACAAGAGATCTCTTTACTGCAAGATTTGCAGATTGTCACTTTGATGAGACATACTTCCCGTCGTTAGGGGGAGAAAGGAACGGTAATGTTTCAGTTGAATGACAGGAATTGTCGTGGCTTGTCCCCACTATGTCTCATTATGATCCCCGCACATCTCAAAGCGAGATTGAAGTGCAAAGAATTCTCGATCTTCAGAAAGTTGCAAATTCGATGCCTGACTCCTTTATTGATATCGCGAAAGTGACGAGATCAACTATGCCTGCTGCAAACGTTCCTGCAAGGTTGGAAGTCCCGAAAATTGGGCAAGTTAATGCCACACCCGGGCTAGGCACCACCGGCGTCGCCGGTGTACCTGATGCCCATGGTGGAGGGGTGGCTACGGCCTCGGCTCCCACCTGAAAGAGGGGGAGACCAAAGAAAGGTTCAATCGATGTCTTGCCGCGGAAAAAGCAAGACATCAAGGCACAAAATGATCCGAATGAGACGGTTAGCTACTTGAAATCCGAGTTTGAGATGAAAGATCTTGGGAAGACTCGATTTTGCCTAGGCATTGAACTAGAGCATCGAGGGACTGGAATCTTAATACACCGTTCGGCTTATGTCCAAAAGATGCTCAGGCGATTCAATATGGAAAACACATCCTCTTGGCACTCCCATGATTACCCGAAGTCTAGATATTAAAAAGGACCCATTCCGTCCGAAAGATGACAATGAAGAGATCTTGGGAGTTGAAACTCCATATCTTAGTGCGATTGGAGCTCTGTTATATTTGGCTCAGTGCACTCGACCAGACATTGCATTCTGTGTGAACTTGTTAAAAAGATTTAGCTCTGCGCCAACGCATCGTCATTGGAATGGTGTTAAGCACATCTTCAGGTATTTGAAAGGTTTCATTGACTTAGGTCTGTTCTTTCCCTACAGTGAAACAAGAGAGCAAAAGATCTTGTCTGGGATCAGTGGATCACAGCCCTCGGCCTCCCACCAAGAGACTGTGTTCGACGCTGCCATAGTCGCGGTTCATGCGCATGGTAGACTAGTCCCCTATCCTGAAACACCGAATAATGTGTTGGTTGGATTTGCTGATGCTGGGTATCTCTCTGACCCACATAAAGGACGTTCTCAAACTGGATATGTGTTCACAATTGGGAATACGGCGATATCTTGGAGATCAACCAAGCAAACCCTCATTGCTACTTCCTCGAATCATGCTGAGATTATTGCACTACATGAAGCAGTTAAAGAATGTGTTTGGCTTCGATCTGTAGTGTCTCATATTCGAGAGTCTAGTGGATTACCATCTACTACGGCTAAACCAACTTGCATCTATGAGGATAATGCGGCTTGCATTGAACAGATGAAGTTAGGTTACATTAAAGGTGATAACACTAAACATATCTCGTTGAAATTCTTTTACAATTAGCAGCAACAACAGTTTTTGAATATCCATATGAACCAGGTGAGTTCTGAGGATAATGTAGCAGATTTGTTCACCAGGTCTCTACCTAAATCTACCTTTGAGAAACATGTGAAGAGCATTGACATGCGTCGTTTATCTGAACTTCAAGATTGAGTTACTAATCAGGGAGAGTCGTTATGTAGACATCCGGGGGAGTCTACATCACATGTTATCTTCAATTGTAGTTGGTGTGTTGTGCTCTTTTTCCCTTCGTCAAAGTCTTTTGTTTTCCCCACGAGGTTTTTATTTTACTTGACAAAGTTTTTAACGAGGCAACATCTTATACACTATGTCGTATTAGGCACGCGATATAAGGGGGAGTGTTTAAATAAAATATTTTCTTGTCCTTTTGTTATGTGTCTTGACCTAATTGTTTCCTTATTAGAATAGATTACAGTATTGATAGATGTTCTAAATCATTCGGGAGACTCTATGTAATGTCTATAAATAGACATTTCTATCAATAAATGAGTAGACGGTTATTCTCGTTATATGTTCTCCTTCAACACCATCCTTATTTTTGTATTCTTTTATTTTTTCTTTTAAATAAAACTCAATAGAAGTTTGGGCATCTAGCCCGTCCCTCTGTTATTTAAAAAAAAAACAAGAAAAGGAAACATAAAAAAGCTTTAGAGGCTACATTATGTCGTAAATGCTTTTGCTACTTAATTACTATAATTCTAACATATTGTTAACAAACTTAACCACACAATGATTATTTTGTTAATAAAATAAAAGTTACAAGAAAATATTTGAATTTTTTTTTGAGGGAAAATAATCAAGCTCTGATACTATTTAAAATGACGATGACACCGTCAAGCCACGGATTGGATACCCCGTAATACAAATCATGGCCGAGAGAATACATGCCAAAGCAAACCAATCTATTCTACCCAACAATTGCTTAAAGCAATCATATTATTCACTACCCACAACTACGATATATAAAATATATATATTTTTTTTTTTTTGGTTACAGCGATATATAAAATATTTGAATTGATGTTATATATGAATGTTAATTTGATCTCCAGAAATATCTTGAGGTCAAATAAAACACTTCCAGTACAGTTCGCACTTCCCACTTCACACTTCACAGTAGACAGTTCAGAATTAGTTAAACAAATTCATTTCCGATGACATCAATATTAATTTGGAATTGACTCCTCGACACTGCATGAATTGACAAGTCGTCGACTACTATTACATGAAATGGCTCCACTCTGATGACTGATCCTAGCAGAGACTCAATTCCTTCTCGTCAGTGCCATGCTGGCTTTCCTTCACACCGCCACTATAAATATCCAAGCACTCAACAGAGCTCAACATCAAAACTAAAAAAAAGGTCATATTAGTGTCCATCACTGTCTAGCTAGCTCTGCACATAAAAAAGCAGAAGATCAGGTTCCATGAAGCTCAGGCTCATGATCGAGAAGCTACAAAAGGGCCTTTCGCTCTTAGCAACCAAAAACCCTCATGATGATCATGACGATGAATTCGACGAAGACGTGGAGGTAGCGAAGATGATACCCGAGGATGTAAAAGAAGGACATTTTGCAGTGTTTGCAGTGAAGGGTAAGGTGCCAAAGAGGTTTGTGGTTAAGCTAGAGTCATTGAATAACCCTGCATTTTTGAAATTACTAGAGCAGGCCAAGGAAGAATATGGTTTCCATCAGAAAGGGGCTCTTGAAGTTCCATGCAGACCTGAGGATTTGCATAAGATTCTGGAGAACAAGAGGGAGAAGAGTATGACTAGTGCTACTTGTAATAATACTAATAGTAAGAATACTCTTAACCTCATAGAAGGATACTAGCTAGCTAGTCGAATGTATCAAATTGAAATAAACTAAGCCTTCAATTGGTCTGATGCTAGTTTTCCGGCTGTGTTTGTGGTGGTTGCGTGGGTGTTTGGCCAGTTTGCCATATCTTGGAAGTCCTGAGACTACAATGGTACAATGCCGTGCTAATTTTAGGATTTATGCATGTGACACTAGCTAAATTTTTTTTTTAGGAGGAAGCAATTTGAGTGGCACCATCAGTGATGTCTCCATAACAATTTATAAGTTCTAATGTGTAATGTTCTTCGTTAAGAATGAATAAATTGCTATTGCATCTAACCTGGTACGGTTATGTTGATTTTACGATGATTGCATTAACAATATAATCGATTAGCTATAGTACTTTAGAGCATTGAAATTTGAAGCTAATAACCGTTAGACTATAAGTTGATTATAAGTTGTTTATCTGAAGCTAATAACTGTTAGACTATGGTAGTTATGATGGTACATGTCTATTTAAATTATAAAATTTCAATACTTTGAAGTACTAAAAAAATTTCAACCTAATAGTTATGATGGTACATGTCTATCTCTTTTTTTGCCCTATCATTCTTAAATTAAGTACTTCTCCAACCCGTTAACAAACACAAAGATAGACATATCTAAACTCTAAAAGTCCTACCAAATTAATATCTTGGACACCGAACAAAAAAAAAGGGTGGCAATGAAAGTGATAAATCGATCGTACCACACATGCGCTTGCTCCATCTCAACTCCCTTTCCAAAATTTGGAGAGAATATATATCTGATTATGAATAAGCAATGATTACTAGCTAGCTTGATCGATAACAACAAGGCTTGGTTAGCAGGTACGTTTGTCTTACCGTACTAAACTATCTATTTTATTCACACAAATTAAATGAAAATGCATGCGTTAGATTGATTGTGATATCCAACTTGATTATCATTTTCGGTGATGCACGCCGTGTTCTTCTATACTCTGATGGTGTGAATAGAACATAGACTGATTGGTCTAAACTCCTCCACATTCTTGGGACTTAAGCACTTATGAATAAGGGATATGAGAGTATGATTCACACACCAATATCTTTCCCTTCATGTATTCTTGGCATAATTGCTAGTTTGCTACCTTATAATTCACCGTGTCAATTTGCTATCATACTTGTTTTTTTTTTATTACATGGAAGCTCGAAGGCAAGGACAGAAAACCTAAAACACAACTAATCTAGGCTTAAAAGAGCCTGAAGAATCCGCTTCTAAAAGAGGAATAACATCAGTATGAGGGGAGCTAAATAATCTGCACCAAGGCTCATAACCATGACCAATGCTTGCTAACAAATCAGCCACTGAATTACTATCTGTAAACATGCGTAAGGAATATATATATTCCAATTCATACTAAGGAGCTCTTTGCAATTTGCCACAAGACTGTAAAAAGGATGAAGATGATCCATCGCAGAAGAAACCAACTTAACTGCAACAAGAGAATCCATTTCAACTTCCAAGGAAACATAACCATGTTGCCAATGCCATCTCCATTCCTTTCAAAAGACCCCAAAGTTCTGCTTCAAGAACTTGTCCAGTACCTAACTTAGCAGAGAAACCATTCAACCAATCACCCCTATCAATTTGAAGAACTCTTCCAACACAAAAAATCTCAGTGTCTGATCGGTTAATTTTAAACCAATTTATTTTCCTTATTCACAACTAGATCATCGTTTATAGTATGGACAAATAAGGGTCATTCCCGCAGAGGACTAAATGAATCTAACTACTCAAACAATGTCACAAAAGTGACTACTGATCCTAACGACCAGCAGTCGAAAACCTAATTATTTGACTAACCTAAACAATTCAGAAAAATACGAAAATTTACATACTCAAACTAGATAGACAGACGGACTCACATACAAAATTTCAGATGAATCAGAGATCGTTTGCTATGTCAAATAAATACTGAAAAACGGAGGACAGAAAGTGACGAAAACTGATTTTGGTTTTGGTTTTGGAAAACAATGAAATAAAACTAGCTAGGGAAGATGCAATCCACCCCGAAAATCACACACAAGATAATTGGTTCAGTTATATTTCAATTAATCTAGATGAAGATGCTCAGGTTAGTTCGGTACGCTTGAAACACAACCTATTACCCTTTTCTTACTTCGTACGCTAGGCAGGAAGTGCTCTACGCCTAAACTATTCTCAAGCAATGCAACCTAAAAGTACGTTTATTAGATTAAACATGCAAAGATCATTACGTTCTAAAAGGGTTTGAGACATCACAAGGCATCGCAATAAACTTAGCGTCTTGCTAAACCTAGGACTTAGTTTACTTGCTAGCAAAAACTAACAATCGTTTCTCTAGATAGTTTGAGGAGTCCGATATTGACACTGGCATCAAACTATCAAAGCTAGAGAACCCTAACATGCATACTAAGCGTGCACTCAAAGCAAACATGAAAAGAATTCATCAACATAAAAATAGTAAACCAAATCTCATCTTGGATTAAAAGAAACTAAAACCAAAACTCAAATCATCTTGTTGTTCATGTCTAGGGCTTCAAGCAGCCCCTAACTAAGGAAACTTAAATAAACATAATAAAAAAAGACAATGCAGAAGGAAGAGGAGAAGAGCTAAAGAAGAGGCGAAGAAGAGAAGGAGAAGGGGCGAAGAAGAGCAGCCAAAGATGATAGCATAAGCTTTTATATTGTTTCCTTCAACCAATCCATCTTGATTTAGGTTTCCTTGGACATTCTGATTGGTGTACATCTGTATGACCAATGGAAGTGTGCCAACTCATTTAATTCTTCATAACCAGCTTCACATAGAGATAATAAGTTGGATAATGAAGTACAAACTCGTCCATGGGCTTTCCGGTGTGATTTGGGCCTCAAAACACAAATTCCCGTTAAGAGTCAGATTCGCGCGCAGATTGACCTTCTGGTAGTAAATTGGCCATAACTTCTTCTAGGAAAATGCTATTCATGAACCGTAAAATGATATGGAAAGCTAACATCCGTAGCTTTCCATTGATATAAGACTCATCATCTGGTTCTTCTCGAAATGCTCTCAGTGTCCTGTCAAAGTTAGCTGACTTGCGTAGGCAGATTTCCGAATTTTGTCTTTCACTCTCTTTTTTCCTTCTTTTCTTCTTATTTGCTTCGGAACACTTAGAAAACAAATAAACAAAGTAAATAACTAGAAAACACATCAAACAAGTAAAGAAAGTATAGAGGATTTTGATACAAATAATGTATAATTATGCACCTATCAGTGTCTTTATGCAAGCTACCATCAACATTTAGTTTAAACCAATCCTTAGGCGGGAAGTGCCAACAAATCTGAACCACCCTTTGTGGAGGTTTTGGGTGATCAATCTTATTTACCTCAAAATAGTCTCTAGAGAATTGATGAATTATTAAGGAAGGCCAACCTAGGAATTTGAAGTTCTGATCCAAAATAAAACTACATCTCCATTTCCATATATGCCAAAGCCCCGTAGCAAATAGCAACACCAAGGAACTTCATATTGCATTTTCACATAAGACTTTAAATTAAAAAGCAACCAGTCATTGAAGGGAAGAGTGAAAGTGGAGGGGAACTCACTTGGAGATTGAAGAGCAGACCAGACTCGCATTGAAATAATGCAGTCTTTGAAGAGATGGTTCACAGATTCAATCGGGAAGTTGCATCTTGGACAATGAGCATTTGTAGCAAAACCCCTACGAACCCTTACTTTGTTCGTAAACAATCTATCATGGACAAGAGTCCATAAAAAAAATTCACCTTAGGAGGGACTTGAAGCTTCCAAATAAAGTCCATGGCCATGGTTCAGGCTCATAGTTCAGGAAAAGGGAGCTATAAGCAGATTTAACAGAGAAGTAATTACCGTTGTGAGATAATTTCCATATGGTCGTGCCATCCCCACTTCGGATTCCTCCTACATGCATACTCAAGATTTTTAGTTTCACATCCTCAAAAAGAAAGTCTTTTACCATGAGTAGGTCCCAGCCACCATCACAGAGAACATCACAAACTCTTAGTCCTTGTAGATGAGAAGGCCGGAATGGGATGCAAGGCTATAGTAGATAAAACACCAAGATCAATCCAAACATCATTCTAGAAGGAAATTTGTGTACCTGATCCAATCCTCCATTTAGTCCGATTAGGGAGCAATTGAGCTCCATAAAGAATACCTTTCCATGTATTTGAACTAGTAGGGAAATGTGAAGTAAAATTCTGCATGATGCACTCATCTTTAAGATACTTTTTATTCAAAGCTTTAGCCCACAACCCTTGTTCCTTTTGAAGCATCCTCCATCCGATTTTGGCTAACAAAGCCTGATTCATACAACTTGTCTTCTTCAAACCTAAACCACCATAACATTTAGGTTTACAGACTGTAGCCCACTTCACAAGATGATTTTTTTTTTCCTTCAGTGTGCCCCCAGAGGAAGTTCATGTTCAAACGATCAAGAGTATTACAAATGGACATAGGGAGTTTAACTTTTTGCATTGTATAAATAGGTAAGCCAGCTATAAGTGATTGGATTAGAGTGTGTCTCTCAGCTATAGAAAGAGTGTTCCAGGAAGCAAGTCTCAACTGAACTTTTTCATCTAAGCCTTTAATTATAAGTGTCAGGAGTAACTCTAGAATGTAACAAAGGAACTCAAAGATTATTTCCCATGTCATCGGATAAAGGAGAACCACAAATATTAGACAAATGCACGACTAGGCCTTCTTCGGTATTTGGGGAACAAAGAAGGGAGGGGACTTCTCAAAACTTACTTCTTGGCCTGAGTTTAAGCAAAAACAATCAATACAAGAGCGCATCACATCCACTTGAGATAGAGAGGCCTCCCCAAATAGGATCAAGTCATCGACAAAGAAAAGATGAGAGACAGCAGGACCATTTCTACAAATTTTGACAGGTTTCCAACTACCTTGTTCCACCTGAAAATTAATTAAATGCAATAGTTTCTCGATACACAGAACAAACAAGTAAGGAGATAAAGGATCACCCTGCCTTAGCCCACTCTCTGGACGAATGTCCTCAGTAGCTTCTTAATTAACAATGACTCTAGAATTAACGAAAGTAAAACATTGAATCATTAGCTGCAACATTTTTCCTTGAATACCAGTTGCTACCCTAGTTTTTATTTTTGTCAATTTGCTACTCTAGTTTTTTAAAATTAACCATTTGCTACCCTATATTTTATTTTAGCAATTTTGCTACCCTTATGTCAAATTTAGGACTCTAGACTTTCAATATTAACCAATTTGCTTACCTACATATTCAAATTGAGCAATTTGTTATCCGACATTTTCAAAAGACATCAATGTTTGGACGAAGAAATGGACCAATTTATATGAAAAAGTGTAGCAAATTGGCTAATTTTAGAAACCTAGGGTAGCAAATTGACAGAAATAAAAGCTAAGGTAGCAAATCAGCTAATTTTGTGAAGCTAGGGTAGTGAATTGACATAAATAAAAGATAGGGTAGCAAATTGACACTTAGATGAATCCTAGGATAACAATTGATAATCAGAGGAAGATTCGGAGAGGAAACAATGAGAATGAGCCCGTGAATGGTTTTCACTAAAACTATAAGTGCACGTTTGGTATCCAGTACTGGGTTAGACCTCCTTAATTCTTAAGACTGTCATGGACTAACGTGTACTGCCTTAAATTGTGCTAATACTGGGCCACGTTTGGTGTTGCATGGGATTAGGAAAAAAAGTTATAAATTAGAGATGTCTCATGTTTGGTGATGCATTGGACTGGACTACTCTAACATAACAATCTAAACAATCTTGGTCATCTAACAATAACAATCTAACATCTAACAATCTTGGTCATTGAAATTTTGACATGAAATCGAAAAAAAAAAAAATCAGTTTACCTATTTAATCTTGTGCACCTCCAAGTTCATGTCCTAAAGGTTCAGCAGCAGATCATCATAAGTCAAGTAAACTTTGTTTGCTGAATTTGAGAAAAGATGAGACTCACCTGAGCTATGATGATAGCACTTCTTTTGTCCTGCTGAGCCTTTTCCACCAAAGTTAAAGAAGGCCCAAGCCAGCACTAAAAGCTATCCTCAAAATCTCAAAACCAGCACAAATATGATATTCATACAAGAGAAAAAGGCATATACATGACCTAAGATTCAATTCAGACGCCGCAGCCTTTTATAATTCTTGTTTCCTGGGAACTTCCTGTGTTTTCTAATTTTATGTGGCCTATCTATTGACCAAGATTTACAACAAGATCAGTAAATCAGCACTTGAAAAACACAAATGAATTTCCTACTAAACAAAGGTTACATCACAAAATCACCAACCAATGTCCATATTTTCCTAGTGCCGTTGGGTTTAGCTTGAAAAGGAGGGCTGGGGAGATGAATATGATGCGGCATACAATAACAGATTGGTATAAAATTTCAAAGTATTGGCTTTGATTTTTGACTTTTGTATTAACAATGATGGAGTAGACGCAAATCTAGTTCCACATACACAATGTTTAAGTATGACACACCATTACAAAATATAAATATGTCACCGCAGTCAATCACACTATTATTAGTATGTATATCAAACCTTTGTCAAGGAGAGAATATAGACTTCATACTTATATTCAACCTCATTCTGAATCATCCTATTCATAACATGTGGAGTCTATAAATCAAATTATATTCACCAGGATGAAGTACAAGAAACTTTAGAACCCAGTGTACCTGATATAGTCAAAGCCTGGTTTTGTACTTTTCATTATGGGCAAGCTACATCTACTCAATCCATAGTCAGATTGCATAATAGGGTAACTACTAGAACAACGAATTTAGAAGAGAATAGGAGTCAAACACAAACAAGGAAAGACTGCATATTATCAACATCAGGATATTGTGTACAGATTTAAGATATTGCAGAGGAATAACACAGGAAGAGAAATGCAGAACATTGATATCAGTAACATTTAGTTAGAATCAACATATTAATAACTAAACAGTTAGTATTTCAATGTTTGTTTTGATAAACAAGCATAAGACATGGAACAATCATTACTAGAAAAAAGTTGTAATGTGATGTAATTTTTTCGTCACCTCAGAGCTTTGGTCGTCATGTAAACACTTAGCTGACGAAAATTTCGTCACCTAAAGGTCGTCATCTAAGGCCGGCGGTTAGAGCACTTAGATGACGAAAATATTAATTTCGTCATCTTAGTCACTACTAAGATGACGAACAACTTTTCGTCACTAGGTTACTTAGCTAACGAAACTGTTTTCGTCGCCAGGTTACTTAGCTGACGAAAAAAATTTCGTCACCACGTTACTTAGCTGACAAAAATTATTTCGTCACCACGTTACTTAGCTGACGAAAATTCGTTCGTAACCATGTTACTTAGCTGACGAAAATTCGGTCGTCACCCAGTTACTTAGTTGACGAAATTTATTCAGTTTACTGACAATTCTTTCACATAGAAAAAGTCACCCAGTTACTTAGCTGACACTAGTTTCGTCTCCAACTTCTTATAACCCAGATCCAAACAACCCCAATATCTTACAACCAATATCAAGCAACCCAATTTCAACCGAGATCGCCTCCGTAGTCATTTGCAAAAACACAAATTAACAAGGCCAAAACGGGAAGGGCGTGGAGTCCGCTGGGGAGAAGACACGCGGAGTCCGCTGGCGAGATGGGCGCGGAGTCCACTGGCGAAAGGCGCGCGGAGTCCGCTGGCGAGAAGGCGCGCGGAATCCGCTGGCGAGAAGGCGCGCGGAGTCTGCTGGCGAGAAGGCGCGCGGAGTCCGCTGGCGAGATGGCGCGCGGAGTCCTCTGGCGAGATGGCGCGCGGAGTCCTCTGGCGAGATGGCGCGCGGAATCCTCTGGCGAGATGGCGCGCGGAATCCTCTGGCGAGATGGCGCGCGGAGTCCTCTGGCGAGATGGCGCGCGGAGTCTGCTGGTGAGATGGGCGCGGAGTCCGATGGAGGAGGAAAATTATTCCTTCCATGAAAACGGCTGAATTTGAGAAGCAGGAGGAGGCGGTGGCGGTGGCGAAGAAGAAGGAGACGAAGAAGAAAAATGACTACCAATGATGAGGGAGGAGGCGACGGTGGTGAAGAAGAAGGCAGAGGGAAAACGGTTGCAGAGGGAAAGCTAGAAGGTCTCTCGGTGCGTGGAAACTGGGGCAGAGGAGAGGAGGAAGAGAGAAGAGAGTCTGGAAAAGAGAGAAGAGAGAGTTCAAAGAAAAAAAATAGAGAAATGAAAAGTGAGCCAGAGTATATATAAGGAAACTTTCAAAAATTTGGTTCAAATTTTTGAGAATTTTTGGCGGAAGTGATTAAAAATTTGGCTAAATAATTGGCGGAATTTTTTACCCCCCTAAATATTAAGTAGTTAGGTGTCGAAAACATGAATTTTCGTCATCTCAGTGAACCAAAAATATTTATTTTTAAGAAAAGGTTTTGATAGAATGTGATCTTACTAAATAGGGAGGAAGCAATATGTTCAAAAATCTTGTGAAATAGGATGTCATCGGTATGGTGAAATACGACTATGGTTAAAAAATCACATATTTCCGGTAATGTTTGGTCTCCGATACAAGCGGTCAACCTTATATACGCTTATGTTTCCCTATGTGGAACCCTATCGTCGAGAGGTGAACGTACCCAAATTTTTACATGAGTGGTTACATCTCATCAATGTGAGAGTTTTGTGTGTGAAATAATCAATCAAACTAGGTCATATAGGGGTAGGAAAGAGCGTTTTTGTGTAATAAGTGGCGTTAATTTAATGTTGACCGCGTCAATCGAAACCTAAATGTTTTCAAAAACTGGTGGATTTTTTTTCATAGCCGTATTTAAGTACATTGATCATATCGGACGGTTGAATTTTTATTTTGTAAAATTTAGCCAACAGAACTACAACGTGTCTACTAATGTGGTATAACTTGTTTAGTAGGTTATATGCAAGTGTAGATGTTTGTGAACCAACTATAGGGAGGAAGCAATATTTTCAAAAATCTTGTAAAATAGGATGTCATCGGTATGGTGAAATATGACTATGGTAGAAAAATCACATATTTCCGGTAATGTTTGATCCCCTATACAAGCGGTCAACCCTATATAGGCTTATGTTTCTCTATGTGGAGCCCTATCGTCGAGAGGTGAACATACCCAAATTTTTACATGAGTGGTTACATCTCATCAATGTGAGAGTTTTGTGTGTGAAAGAATGAATCAAACTAGGTCATTTAGGGGTAGGAAAGAGCGTTTTCGTGTAATAAATGACGTTAATTTAATGTTGACCGCGTGAATTGAGACCTTATCATTTTCAAAAACTGGTGGATTTTTTTTCATAGCCGTATTTAAGTACACTGATCATATAGTACGGTGGGTTTTCTAAAATTTTACTTCTACCCCGTAGTTAATTCAAAAAGACACACAACTTTATGTTTCGTCACCTAAGTAAATGTGTTAGACGACGAATTTATTTTCGTCACAAAAGTAAGTTCTTAGGCGACGAAATGCATTTTCGTCACCAAAATGCTCAAACTTTGTTGACGAAAACATATTTCGTCACCTAACCTATCACTTACATGACGAAATATATTTTCGTCACCTAAGTGCTCAAAACTTTGGTGACGAAATATGTTTTCGTCACCTAACCTATCACTTACATGACAAAATTTATATTCCACTACAAAAAAGAATTCAATTAGCCACCGGAAATCGCCACGGCTCGGATTTGCCGTCGCCATTGATCCTAAATTTGCGATGGCGCAGCGACGGTAAACACACCGTTGCTAAATCAATATCAGTTTGCGACGGCAACATCTTGCCGTGGCAAAATAACACAAAATTTGTGACGACGAACTGGCACCGTCGCGTCCGTTTTTATCAACGGTGACGACATGTGAGTGCCGTGGCAAGAAACCGTTTTTATTTCTGATTTGATACTACGGTTGCTTTTGCCGTCGCCTATGTCCTTTCAGCGCCAATTATCCCGCCTTCTATTTTGACGAAAAAAAGCCCAATTTTCTGAAACTAAAACCACTCTCTCCTCTTCAGACCCATTTATCCTCTCTCTCTTTAGACATTCCCTCGTCCCAGAAAACCTAATTCAAATCTTCAAACTGATTTTGCCCATCGTTTCTCTTCCTATTTCTCTACTCTCAATGTCTAATTCGTCTACTTCCTCAAAGAACAGAACTCTCAGTCAAAGAAAAGAAATTGAGTCAGCCCTCTTGGTTTCGTCTCCTCCCGCTCAAACCCTCACGATTACAACTAATCGAAGAAACTGAGTTCGATTCTGATGAGGTAAAACCACTCTCTCCTTCTTTGATTCTGTTTATTTTAGTGAATTCGAGTTGGGTCTTTGGTTGAATTGAGATTAGGAACTGGGTTCTGGGTTGTCTTCTTGGGTTTTTGTTTTAGTTTCTGGGTTTTCGTTTTAGTTATGCACCTGCTAAAAGAATGTAAACAAGCCAACGAGGGCATATTGGAAACTTGCGCCGGGGGGGGGGGGGGGGTGTGTGGTCTAGACCGTAGAAATGACATAGACTTATCCTTGTTTCTGATTACAAGTTCCTTTAGTTTGGAATTTGGATATTATGTTATTAACTTGGTTACGTCTGATCCATAGACTCCATATTGTAGGTATGTCCAATCATTATGGAAATGGATTGTAATGGTCTCTGGGGGTCATCTATAAAAGGTTGGTGTTTCTTTATTAATTAAATAGGATTCTCCACATTGTTTGCTGCAGCAGATTTAGTCTAAGTGTTGTCATGTATTCAATTTTAAATTTAGGTTTAGGTTGGTTTGTGGAATGACATAACTATATGGCTTTCTTCTTAAAAATTTCAATACTAATCATTATCTCAACTGTTATTCCTACACAAGTTATGGGTATGAAAAATTGAACTCTTGTTTGTTGGTTTTGCTTGATTGAAACACTAACAGCCTTGCTAACCTCTGAACCAATTATTTGCCTGTGTCCCTATTAGAATGACCATTGCTCTTAGTTTATGAATAACCTCTATTGTGCACTTGTAAATCACATGGCTATTAAGTATGATTTTGAGTTGGATCAGTTGATATGAATTCTAAATTCATGCTTGTTTTGGTTAGGTTAGGTCCAATGTTGTTATTTTAGTCTTTTACACCACCACTTTAGACAAATTTCAAAGTTGTTGCTGAACCATCTTTCCATATTCATATTATTTTGTCATTCATGTATTTTGATTTCAATACATGTATGTGCAGCAAAAGTTACTTATTAGTCAATTAACTGGCCTAGCTTCTCTGTGTAGTCTATTTTTGTTTTCATCTTATATCTATTTAGCTGGTTTCCATATTCATGTAACTTCTTTTTCTGGGTTTGGTTGACAAGTGCTTGATGGTTGTTATTGGGAGAATGCAGTGTAGTTTGGTAGAATGTGGTGTAGTTTCGATTTAGTCATGCATGACAAGTGCTCGTTCCTCTTCCTATTTCTCTACTTTCAATCTCTAATTCCGTTTTGTTGTTTGCTTCATTAATATAGTTTATAAGAATTTATCAGGAAAAAGTTTAAAGCTTGACAGATAAATAAGAAGGAATAGTACATGATTAGTATTCGTTGTAGATTTATTAGTTGTTTGCATATGACGGGGTATTGTTACAAAATTTATGGTTGTGCTAGGGTCAAGCTTTGATTATGGGAAGTAAATGAGATTTTAAAGTTGGGTTTTCCCAGGGGATTAAAGTATCAGATCAATGAGTGAGTAGGAATGGTGGGGCCTTTATTTTTCTCAAATGTGATCTGGGTAGAGTTTCCTGCCTCCTAAAATCGTAAGGCTCAGCTAAAGGACCAGATTCGACCTTGGGTCTAGGAAGGTCTAACTTTTCAGTGTTGGTCTCAAATTATTTGATATCTCATTTTTTGAAATCTAGTTTGCTTAATGAGAGAAATTTATAGTTGAAAAGTAAAATTTGTATAGGAAACATTACTCTCATGCACTTGATGAATGTAAAGGTTAGTACTCCATACAATTTTACAGTATCATATAGTTGATCTTTTAATTGCTTTGTGTTTTCAAGAGGGATCTCCAAAAAATTGAGGTAACTATGCCCCGGTATGTCACATTTCGTAATACTGTATACAAAATTGAAGAGACTAATTTCAAACGAATAAAATGACATCCAAGTATTTTACCTTCAATAAGAATGAAACCCTCTCTAGCTATCGCTATGAGAATTTGACTACTTATTGCTATACAAATGCAGGACCAAGACAACAGAGCAATAAGAGATTGCTTCTAGCTTTTAGTGAGGTTTTGGTATTCACTAATCAATAACTCCAATATTCAATATGGCTAACAATCAGGGAGTGGGCACATTTTCTGTCTATTATTGTGAGTGAATGAAATTTCTTTTTTCGGTTTGGTATCCGCTGTTGTGTATGAACTAATATGACCAAGACTGAATCTCTTGTGAATGTGAATAAATGTTTGTGGCTTTTCGATTTAGTTCTGTTACTAGTGTAAGACCAACATTATGCAGAAACATATGGTTGATGGTTAAACATTACAGTTTCGTATTGTCAAATTTGTTACTATTAAGCTATCCTAAGTAAATTTATGTATATGATGCTTGGATAGTTAATGAAGGGATGACTTTTAGCTTTGCATATATATGGTTGATGGTTAAATCAATACAGTTTCGTATTGTTAAGTTTGGTAATTTTTATACTTGTTTCAAGTAACTGCTTTTACTATTCATATGCCTGAATTAACTATGTTTGTGGTTTTGATGATTCTAACAGTAGACTTTCCTGTTTAGTTATTTGATTTTGGGGTTTGAGCATACTTAGTAAGCTATCTATCTGTGTCTTCAAATTCTGATGAACATGAAAACTCATTTTCTTCTCTCTTAATTTCACTTGTAGAAGCAATGCAGAGATTACTTGAGAATTGAGATAGAAAATCTAAGTTAAAGTTTGGATTAAGAATACTTGTCTCACTACGCCTTTGATTTCAGGCACACCAAACTCATCTCAAGCTGAAGAACTGACCCTGAAGTTGCAACCACTTGTCTGAAGATCGACTCATCTCAAATTAGGTATTTGAATGAAACCTTATCCCTCTCTCTGTCCCTTAATTTATGTTTTGGATATATATAAGATGTTGATTGTGAAATCTGAAATTCATTTCAACTTCTTTTCAAAATATTGAGTGAAAAAGATAAGATAAGCCATTTGTGTGTTTATATTGAGATTTGTATTGGGTTAGTTGGTTAATAAAATCACTGTGCTGTGTTTTATTAGTGGTGGGTTTAGTTGGGATTATAGTTCTGTCTCATAGGTTGTTGAATGAGGTCAATTTAGATGTGAATATTATCATTGTCAAATTTTTGATGTGGTACTATAATGATCCAGGAATTTTGGATCATGGGTTTGGACTAGTAATTCATCATGTTGTGCTGGTTTTATTTGAACTAGAATAGTTCAAAATACTATGTTTTGACGCTAGAATAGTTAATATCACATAGAGTTACACTTTCAGTGTTGAACTTTATTATTAAGCATGTCATACTCATTCATGCATTGTTGTGTAATCTGAAATCTATAGTTTACTTTTGCTTACTATGTGCATATATACTTCAGTAGGGAGAAAAATGGACAAGTCATGGATTGATTGGGGAACTAGATGTTCTAAGCCATACTATGAGAAGTTAGATGAGTTCTTGTCCTTTGCATCTACTAGTAGAGATATAAGTTCAAGGATATATTGTCCTTGTAGAAAATGCGAAAATCGTGATTTATTTGTAATAGATATTGTGCGAGAGCATCTTCGAGATAATGGGTTTTGGAAGAAGTATAAAATATGGGAGAAACATGGTGAGTCTAGGGATTATGATGGCTCACTGCATAGGGAGGAAGTTCTTTTGGGGTCAGACGATTATATGGATGTAGATATGGTTCGACTAGTCCAAGAAGCTCTAGGAACTGCACATGTTGCAAGAGCAGATGCTGAGAATGGTGGCGAAGAAAATTTAGATCCTCTTGCTGGTGGCCCAAATGAGTCTACTAAAGAGTTCTTGAAATTAATGAAAGGTGCAAACCAGCCACTATATCCAGGTTCTAAGAAGCATACAGCCTTGTCATTCATTGTTCGAATTCTAGAAGTGAAGGTGTCAAATGGATGGTCTGACACTTCTTTCAAGGATTTGCTTGATATATTTGAGGAGTCTATGCCAGAAGGTGTAAACCTTCCTAAATCCTACAATGAAGCTCATAAGTTAACAAAGGATTTAGGCTTCACTTACTACACAGTGGATGCTTGCCCTAATAGCTGTATGCTATTCCGAAATGGGAGCGATGCAGATCTTGACAACTGTTTGATATGTAATGCATCTCAGTGGAAAGATAATGATGTTGATGGAGGTTGAGAGCTTGGTTCGGGGCTTGGAAAACATCGAGCATACTTTCCATTAAAACCAAGGATGCAGAGGTTGTTTATGTCCTCTAAAACAGCTACCCTTATGAGATGGCATGCTGAGAAACGAACAGATGATGGTGTGTTTAGGCATCCGACAAATTCTCTTGCGTGGAAGGATTTTGACAGCAAACACTCAAGTTTCTCTGCTGATATTAGGAATGTAAGGCTTGGCTTGGCCTCAGATGGATTTAATCCATTTAGAACTATAACTATACCTCATAGTACTTGGCCGGTCATACTGGTTCCATACAACTTGCTGCCAACGTTGTTGATGAAGCAGCCTTATATCTATCTGTCTGTGCTTATTGATGGACCACAAGCTCCTGGTGATAAGATTGATGTATACTTGCAACCACTAATAGAAGAATTGAAGGAACTGTGGGAAGAGGGAGTTCCAACATTTGATGCTTCAAGCAATCAAATGTTTCAATTGTATGCTGGATTACTGTGGACTATCAATGACTTCCCTGCCTATGCCAATTTATCGGGGTGGAGTACAAAAGGTGAATATGCATGCCCCGAATTGCAACTCTGAAACTGATTCAGTATGGTTGGAAAATGGTCACAAGTGGGGGTTTGGGAGCAGTAGGAGATTTTCACCTGAAGATCACAAGTACCGGAGAGATGCCAAGTCCTTCAATGGCTTACGAGAATACAGACAAGCTCCTCCAACACTATCTGGAGTAGATCTTCTCACACAGATTCAATCCAATGGTGTAATTACACAATACAAAAAGGAAGATATGCTAACAAGGCCAGAGATGTGACCGGAGAGACCAGAAAAAGATCCTTTGAAGAAAAAGAAGCACAACTGGAAGAAAAAGAGTATTTTTTATGAACTTCCTTACTGGCAGCACAACCTCATTCGTCACAACCTTGATGTGATGCATGTAGAGAAAAATGTGTGACAATGTTCTTGGTACCATAATGGGAGCTGCTGGAAAAATAAAGGATAATTTGAGATCTCGACGTGACCTTGAGGATATGGGAATTAGAAAGCAGTACCATGTGAAGGAGAGGGAAGATGGTACTAAATACTTTGAGCCTGCTGATTTTGAGATGAAAAATGATGGGAAAGATAAGTTCCTCTTAGCCTTATCTCAGTCAAGAATGCCGGATGGTTCTGCTTCTAATATTGCAAGGCGGGTACGTTTGAAGGGTCGTACGATTGGAGGTCTTAAAAGCCATGATAATCATACCCTTCTACAACAATTAATTCCCTTATGTACACGAAGTTCCTTACCGAAGAATGTGGTTGAAGGGTTGATCGATCTCGGCAAGTTTTTCAAGTGTTGTGCTCCAAACTAAATTGTGCAGCAGATTTGGAGGAGGCACGTTCTCGCATTATTGTAACCCTCTGTGATCTGGAAAAGATATTTTCACCATCATTTTTTGATGTAATGGAGCACTTGCCTATACATCTAGTTGAAGAAGCATTAATTGCTGGTGCCGTGCAATTTCGGTGGATGTACCCCATTGAAAGGTGCTTACTCACATTGAAGCAATACGTACGACAAAGGACACATCCTGAAGCATCAATAGCTAATGGGTATTTGATGGAAGAATGCATGAACTTCTGCTCCCAATACCTTAAAGATATGGGTTGTAAGTCAAATTGACCATTAAGAAGGAAGAATGACGAGGATAACTCCAAGAAAGGGAAGACTTTTTTACTCTCAGATGTTACTCGTACACAAATTCATAGATGGGTCTTATTTCATACTGATGCAGTCACACCATATCTCAAGTAATGCATCAAATTCATTTTTTCTCATAGATTTGAACCATATAATACCTTCATTAATTGTTGATATGCTATTGCATATGTCTTAAAGTTTCTCATTTTATTACTATGTAGGGAGCATATGTCTACCATTAAAAATCAATATCCTAATGCCAATGATGTTGATGTTGCACGTATTCATTTTGATGAGTTTGTAGATTGGTTTAAGGCACATGTGAGTTGTTTGCAAAATATGGGTGATGTGTCCTTACCGGAAGAAATTGTGGCTTTGTCAAATCCTCCTAGTCCTTCAGCAGCTAGGCTGAAATCATATACATCCAAAGGCCATTTTTTTCGAGTGAAAAGTGTTGACAACAAGCGAACTAGGCAAAACAATGGTGTGTCTTTACAAGGAGATACTTTACTATATTATGGGAGATTGACAGAGATCATCAAAATTAGCTACTCTATTGATATCAAGTATGTATTGTTTAGGTGTGAGTGGGCACATCCTTCAGCAGGAGTGAAAAAAGATCCTTTTAACTTCACTTTAGTTAACTTTAGAAGATTGTTATACCAGAATGATCGGGTTAGGGATGAACCATTCATCTTAGCATCTCAAGCACATCAGGTGTGGTATATCCCAGATCCTTCAGGAGAAGGTTGGATAAATGTCAGCGAAGTGGAGTCTAAGGACTTCTCTCATGTGCAATTTGACACGAGTGATGAAATGGAGTCGGTGGTAGATGTCTGAAATTGTGTTGAGCTATTGCTTTTAAGTTATATGAAATATCTCAATCTACTGTGTAATTAGGTTTGTTATTAAAACTGCTAGAATATTTGTGGTTGTTATCATAACTTGTTGGTATTATTTGTTAGTAAATTGTTGACTGAGTGTTTATTCTTATAGGTGACCATGTTGGGGAAGAAAAGGAAGGTTGGTAGACCACGCCACATGTCTGAATTCTTGAGTCCTAGCGGTTCTGCATCAAGCCACAATGGTTCCTCATCATCACAGTCATCCTACACGTCTATTCGTCCACCTTTGATACTGCCAACCACATTGCCTTCTCCTCCCCAACCTACTCCTCCCTCTACATTACCTCTTCCAGCCCCAGGTATGGTTCCTCATCATCACAGTCATCCTACACGTCTATTCGTCCACCTTTGATACCGCCAACCCCATTGCCTTCTCCTCCCCAACCTACTCCTCCCTCTACATTACCTCTTCCAGCCCCAGGTATGCCCTGTTCCACCTTTTCTTTTAATATTTTCAGCCTCATTATAATTATCAAATCTAATGTTTACAACTCTCCGAATTAAATGCTCAGCCACAACCTACTAGCAATACTGTCAGTAGAGGTCATAACAAGGGCATTCCAGAGTGGAATACTGGAGAGAAGGTCAACATTATGTTTGATTCTAAATTCCAACCTATTGGAGAAAGAGCTACACAATTGAAGTCACAATTGGGCAAGATTGTGTGTGATGGCAGGAGGATTCTATTGACAATTATGGACTGGAAATCTGTTGATGATAAAGTCAAAGAGGGAATTTGGAATGAGGTTAAGGTAAACATTTCCTAAATTTTAAACTTCAAGATTCATAAAACTTTAGATGTGGTATTAATTTTGTTGCACAAAGTAACCTTTACTGTCATATTTAGAGAACTGTAGTAGAATCAATACTTGTGTTGTTGTTTATCAAGTTGTATCATCTTTTGGTCTCCAAAGAGATATTTTCTGGTACAATTTTGATTTAGCTAACAGTGTCTTACATGATCTGCATTTTCACTTTAGATATATTGGGACTTTTCTTTGTCCAAAGATATTGACTGTTTTCAATATACATATGAGATTACATGACCATGGTAATACATTTAGAAATTTAGATATCAGATTTTATGCTACAAAGGTGTTAACTGGTATGAACTTCATAGGACTTCAAGATATGTTTCAATAAGTAGACTTACATGTTTAACCATATGGATTGGAATGTATACTACAGTTTACACACATATAATATACATATATATGATTTTTGAAACTCATTTGCATTTGATTTTAATCATGTTAGGAGTTGAAGTGATCACTCTGAGACAGATCCATGTCCTCACTAGGTTGAATTTTCAGAAGTGGAGGAACCAGATGAAATTCTGCATGTCCACGAACCAATATATGGATCTTTGCTTCTTTTGAGCTTTTTAATAAGTGACAGAACTGAATATGATGATCTGCTTGTTTTTGGCTTAGATTGCTAGATTTTAATAAGTCAGTTTAAATGACTAGTACTAGCAGACCACTTTTAATAGAAAATGGGCAGAATGATTTGCAATGTATGATTACGTGTTATGAATTGTCAATCTTGGATGAGCATGTTGTGCTTATATTGTGTTTGTATACATATAAACTTGTACACTTATTTACACGAGTATCTGTTCTTTGAAAGTGTGCTTTTAATTAACCAAATTGCAGATTACAGTCTTGGTAAGAATAAGGTCATTAAAATGGGATCATATCTTTTAATTGTATGTTTTTTCAGCTTTGGTGATTATAAGTTAATATTAAAAGTGGTTACTGTATTTATTAAAAGTAATTCTATATTGTTCACTGTTTTTTGTAGACAAATTTGGTTGATGTTCCAAAAGGATACAAACCTGTGTGTCTCAAAAGTTGCAATTATCTTTAGAAGCATCATAAAAGCAAAACCAAATCTAACTACTTTGCACCAAACAAAAGCAATCCAGAGCTGAGTTCTATCAATGGACTGTACTTGTTGCCTATTGGAACACTGAGGATGCAAAGGTAGAAGTGTTATGTTATTTCCATTATATTTTGCCAAATAGGTTGACTCTAGCATTTAATTTTCAAACTGATTTTGTAGGCAATAGCGACTCGTAATTCAATCAATCGAGAGACACGTGGACCATCTCATAATACTGGTAGAAAGAATTTCGCTCAATTAAGATATGAGGTAGTGTTGAAAAAACTTGTACTTCACAAATATTAGAGGTTTATAGTAAGATATGTTATTAGTAGATGGAGTTATTTACTGTTTGTACTTGGCAGATGGAACAAAGTGGAGAAGAATCTGATAAATTTAGTGTGTGGAAAAAAGCACGTAAAAAATCCAATCCAGAAGTTGCCCAAGTCATTGTATGTTTCAACAACCTTGTTATGTTATTCACAATTGTCGTTGTTCTTTTTTTGGTCTTTCCCTGACTAAGTAATTTATAAATTCATCTTAGCATGAATACAACAGGAAACTGTTACTGGTGAGACCGGTGGAAGACCAAAAGCTCACAGCTATAAAAGACCGTGTTTTTCATGATGTTATTGGAGAGGATGGTCATGGTTATTGTCGTACCTATGGTTCTACTGTGCCTCACAATTTGGTATATCCACAAGAACCATTGGAAACTGCTGGTAGCAATGACCTTATAGCCAAAATCACTGAAGAGGTAACAGAGAAACTGAAAGAGTCTTTCGATAAGAAATTGGAGGATGCTATTAAAATGCTTCAAGCTCAAATTGCCAATAATATGGATTGCACAACTGCACAGGGGGGGGAAGAAACACAATTGCACATGGATTGGTTAGTAATTTTTTAGATACACCGCCTTGTTGTTCTTTCAAATTTTGAAATACTTTTACTTGATGTACACCTGAAATTATGTTTTGAGACACTTTGATGTTCTAAGTAATAGAAATTCTTTTTTGTTAGAATGAATATTTTTGAAGTATGGTTTAGTATGAATTAGGGTGAAGGTGCTTGATTTACTTGAATCTAGATATGGCTTTAAGCATTAGGGTCAATGCTTGAGCATGCAGACACTTTGATGGGCTAAGTAATGGAAATTCTTTTTTATTAGAATGAATATTTTTGAAATATGGTTTAGTATGAATTAGGGTGAAGGTGCTTGATTTACTTGAATCTAGATATGGTTTTAAGCATTAGGATCAATGCTTGAGCATATAGACACTTTGATGTTCTAAGTAGTGGAAATTGCCCATTTTTTTATTATGAATATTTTTGAAGTATGGTTTAGTATGAATTAGGGTGAAGGTGCTTGATTTACTTGAATCTAGATATGGTTTTAAGCATTAGGGTCAATGCTTGAGCATGCAATAGGTTTTTGTTTTCATCTTTCACTTCAAATCAGACAACTAATTATAGAAAATGGTCTCATTTATGCAATAGGTACCAGCTGATGCAACAAGTGGCCATGAGGCTAGGAGGGAGTCCATAGGAGAGGGAGATCCTGAGGCCACTGCCCATTTTGATTCAGCTTCTGATGATGTCACTGGTCACCATGATCTTCCTGCATGATTTAGGTTTATGTCATATTGTTGTGTTTTAGAATGTGTTAGAACAAGATTATGTTAGAATATTGTTGTCCCTTTATGAAGCTCTTTTTATTGTTGTAGCATTTTGTTGGTATGGTTTAAGTTCTATCATGTGGAATAATGTTTATGTTGTATAATTTGGTTATGAAATGAATGTTGGTCATTGTGTTGATTTTGTTGGAATGAATGCTAGTTGATGGTGGTGTTAGTACCTTGTTGATTATGGTTGTTGCTATTATGGATTGAATGAGATTTGAATTTGTAGGTTTCTGGTAAAAATGAGATTTAAAACAGCTGTGATAATAATTTCTGCAGTTGGCGACGGCAGAGTCCCGTCGCCAACTTTTTGGCATTTTCTGCAGTTGGCGACGGCAGAGTCCCGTCGCAAATGGTTTTGGCGGGAAAATTCAAAAATTCAAGTTCACATTTGAAAATTTTTAAATATCACAGCGACGGCAATCGCCGTTGCCAATAGAGGTATTTGCGACGGCAAGTTCAGTAGCCAATTTCCGTCGCTAATTAAGCGACGGTTTTTACCGTCACTATTTGCCGTCACAAACATGGTTGTGACGGCTCACTGCCGACGCCAAAAGCAACGGCCACGCCCTCAACGGCGACGGTAAAAATGTCGTCGCCACGCCGTCGCCGTTGGTCTTTTGCGACAGCAGAATGACTTTTGGCGACGGCATTTTGCCGTGGCTAACTGAATTAATTTTTGTAGTGTTCGTCACCTAAGTGCTCAAAACTTTGGTGACGAAAATATATTTTGTCACCTAACCTGTTACTTACATGACGAAATGTATTTTCGTCACCTAACCTGGCTCTAAGGTGACGAAAATAGTGACGAAATAATGTTTCGTCATCTTACCTTACTTAGACAACGAAAATTGTCACTAAGGTGACGAAACCGGTTTCGTCACTAAAATGTTCTCTTAGGTGACGAATTAAAAATATTTCGTCACCTTAGAACCTTTTTCTAGTAGTGAATTCACAACAATCAAACTGATCAATCTCTTTGTTTTTTTTGCTTCAGACGATTGACTATGGATCGAATAAAGAAAAACTGATTATTACAGAGAGAAAGGAAGAAATAGATGTACGTACCTGCTGACGAATCCAGGAAGAAGATGGCGGCGAGGTTGGCCTTGGAGGTGTCGACGGCCTTGTGGTCAGGGCGGGGGCCGAGGGCGTTGAGGACGGAGCGGATCTAGGAGATGTCGGAGACGGCGCGGTTCAGAGAGAAGGTGAAGAATGGAATTGTCTATGAAATCGGAGAGGAGAAAAGGTGTGGAGCAGAGATTCTTCAGGGTGGAACAGAGAGGAGGTGAAGAAGAGGAGAGAAGAGTTGTGGAGGAGGCGATGCGAACTGAGAGAGGTTAGCGAGGTCTTAGCTAAGGGCCTCTAATTGGAGTACCCACGCTAATACTAGTTAAGGAGGCGAAATCAGAAAACAGGTCCAAGTTATGCCCATTAATATTAGTACCGAGAGAGACCAAATATGAGATTAGCCTTGTTTTACTCCTTATTTAACACTGGCTTAGGTAATATCAGGTACCAAACGTACCCCAAGATTGTACACACGAGATTATAACTAAAAATATATAAAACCGAAAACAACCAAAGAAAGAAAAAAGGCTTACAAGTTTGATAAATACAGTTGCATGACCTTATTAACACCATCAAGATCGTGTCCTTTAATTTACAAGTTCTAAAGTCATGTACTTGACAGAATATATGTACTCATTTAACCTGGTTATCTGGTCCGAGCTTAGTTAACGTCGAGAATATATCTATTAGCTAAGTGAAAGCTCAATCTAAACACTCGATGACTCGATTGAACTAAATATGCAGAAGGTGGTGTTACTTTTCTCTCAATGGTACAAAACATGACATAAAGATCCGTTGTTTCCTGGGCTCTTAGATGATTGATCGTATCGACTGCACATCTAGCTGTAGATACAACCTAACTAACTGGACACCGAATAAAATTAAAAAGGGTAGCAAGGAGCCAATGAAAGTGATAAATCGATCGCTCTACACATGCAGTTGCCTGTTGCCCCATCTCAACTCATTCCCTTCTCAAGAATTTGGAGACAAATATGATTATGAACATGCAATGCTGACTAGGTTGATTACAACAAGACTTGGTATGGTACGTTTTTCTTATTACCGTATTAAACAATCCATGCCATCTTCATCACACATTCAAATCAAAATGTACTAATTAGTTTATGATTCAGATTGATAATTGATATTCTGGCAACTGATCGAGATGAGACTTAAACACACATTTAGACAGGAACAATATTTGCATGTTAAGTTGGCGCTATCCATAGAGTTCTTTCCAATTATTAGAAGAACAGAGGTGTAATCCGTATCAGTTACTTGTTTTTTTTAACTCGTCGGTACAAATATCTGATATGCATGGGCAGCATGTTACGACGTCGAGACTCATCAGACCAATCTGGCAATGTCTCTTCCGGATCACAATCCACACTTCGTTAAGCAAACTCAGCACTAATATGGGTTCCTCGTGTTCAGGTCACTAAATAGACTTGACTTATCAAGCATATAATTTAATGATATGTCGTCGACCACAACTACATGAAATGGCTCCACATTGGTGACTGATAGATCCCTTCGAAACTTTCACCATTACGATTCTTTGTTTTGATTTCTTTCCCACAACCCCTATAAATTTCCATGCTCACATTACAGATTGACATCAAAACATAAACAAGATGGTAATATGAGTCCAGCACAGTTTTCCCGGACATCAAGAACATGAAGAAAGCAGAAGACAGTAGCTTAATGAAGCTCAAATTTATAATCAAGAAGCTACAAAAGAGTCTCTTACTCATAACCGCAAGAGGCCCTTCTGATCATCGTTGCAGTGGCTGTGATGAAAAACTGGAGGTAGCAGCAGTTGTACCAGAAGATGTAAAGGAAGGACATTTTGCAGTGTTTGCAGTGGTGGGTAAGGAGGCAACGAGGTTTGTGACTAAGCTAGAGTCCTTGAATGACCCTGCACTAATGAATTTGCTAGAGAAGGCCAAGGACGAATATGGGTTTCAACAGAAAGGTGCTCTTGAAGTCCATTGCAGGCCTGAGGAATTGCATTTGATTCTTGAAAAGTGCAGGATCGAGCAAATTAGATTTGATGCTAAAAGCAATGAAAATATCCTAATTGCCGTAGAAAAAAAAAAAGCTAGCTTAGCTAGTGCCATGTACCGTACGTAATGGGTGATTTGCTCTTTCTTTCTTTATCTCTTTTTCTTTTTGCTTTATTTTGTTTGAGATGAAATCTCCAAGATTACAATCAAATTACATGTATCAATTTTCATGTAAGATTTGTACGTTAACTAATATACATTTATGAGCTTTATGTGTTGTAATCTAAATGCACAAGAGAATGAGAATAGATAAATATCTGGAGGAGGATTTGGTTTGATAATCTGGCTGCTCTATGCCCAGTCAGGGACGAAACGACCATATGTATGCCATGGTCCGTGCTAGGGCTTTGAGAGACGTAGTTATAAATCGATGTTCTTATGACATGTTTACTTATTTGAAATTAATGAAATTTATCAAGAATAAGAGATAGAATGGCATAATATATAAAGATTTCAATTCTATTAAATTATTTACTTATCTCATAAAATTAGAGAAATTGCATTAATTAAGGTGACCGACGTGAGGATATTAATTAGACCGTAAGTTTCTTCCATGGTCTTGCCTGATGGCTTTGTAGTTAATTGGCACGGGCCACTATTGTATGATCCTATTGCTAATTGTCTATTACAAATCTTATCGTCCGCTCACTTGAAGCTATATATAGGATCTCCGTTGATATGTCTAATGTCTTGGCTAGTAGATCGGACTTATATATGAATTGTAGGGGACAAAAGTTTGTTATTGAAACGTATTTGACAACAAACGATCATGTTAATTTGTTATTGAAACAATGTCACAAGGGGTACCACAAGTTGTCACTCGATAGAAGGAACTCGATGATTCGAGATCTCATATTTTCCTATTTAATTTTATTTAAAATTAGCAATTTTCTTTTCAATCTTTTCAGGTTGGAGACAGTGCTTCATTGGCAGATAATAAGAGGGTCGAAGATATCAAGAGTTGAAGTTACTGCTACTGATACAAATTAACGTCAGCACCGTCACGCAGACATATCCCTTCATGCATGCATATGCATCATCCAGCCCTTTGATTCTCTTCCAATTTAATCCAGGAATTGCCTGTGACCACAAGTAGTCCCTTTCAACTGCGATAATAATACCTGCAGCTTTCTTAATTTATTCGTTTTGCAGGTCCTAGATAAATACTGGCTGCAGGTTTACGTAGAGACTTTGTTTTGACTGTGACATATATCAGTAACCTGTCGGCCTGTGATGTCAGCGAGTGCATTTTTTGGGTAAAGAGATCTCAAAGTTTACTCAAGTAACTAGATTCTAAACTGAATCTTTTGTACAGATTTGTAAAACCGGTTCTTGAACTTGAACTTGATCAGTAGTTTAGAAGACGTATGAGATGAATCGAGAACACTGATCGATAACTAAGGTGCATGTATCATATATTACACAGAAAATTAAATACATGCAAAGGTAAGAAAATTTCAAAGAGCAAGGTTTTCAGGTAAACAAAACACAAGCTAGCTAGCGCTACTGAAATACTAAACCCAAGAATCCGATTTTGCATATTAGACGAGTACAAAACGTGGCATTAGCTTCCTAGCTAGCTAGGTAGCTTTTGCCGCTAAATGGATATTGATCCGAGATCAGTTCAAGGATCAGCGCGAGGCTTCTTGGGGGCATTCCCATTGTGGTGAAGTGGATCTGGACCAGATGGAACCTTCCTCAACTCAACACCAACAAGTAGATCCTTGTGTTCTTTTAGACCAGCAACCATCTGTGTATTTGCATGCAAACAAACCAAGGTCAGTAACGATTTAGTAACATTAATCAATGAGAGTTTAGATTATAGATTACAGTGAAAGGGTTGAAGACCTTTCTGTTCTGAGAACTCATCAGAGAAACAGCAGTCTCAGCAGGAAAGCAACCGAGATTTGAGAACCTGCAATCTGCTAAAGACACAAATGCACATCGATCATTACACATATTTAGTCTCCAAAGTAAAGAAAAAGAGAGCGAGAGGAACAGAAAGAGCTAGATACTGACCAGCAGCAGCTTCGACATCTATGATCAGTACCTGCAGGCTGCAGGTAGCCATAACCAAAACTAAAAAGAGTGCTATAGACTTTGACGCCATTGAAGAGCTAGCTTAGTCAAGTGACTAAATCTATCTGCAGAGAAAACAAGTAGAAATAGATGAGATATCTCGCTTGTTGATATTGAAACACTCCCTTGCTGACCCGGCCATTTTATAGATGGACAAGCCAGTAGATGCTCTCAAGTGTGAACCCTAGTTATTAGCTGGCTCACAAATCATTACCTCTTGCAGCCAATATTTCCCTATAATTATTACACTATCTCTTAGTCATCGATATCAGAGAGAGAGAGAGAGAGAGAGAGAGAGAATCAATGGCGCCCAAGAGATCTCCAGGTGTGAGAGAGACAGACAGCTGACACAGCCGTCTTAGCTAGGTATAGGATCGTCACTCCACGCAGCTTTTAAATGGTTCAGTTCCGTTATCATATATAACGAGGCCAGATATGTACTAGATTCCTTTCCTGCCACAGCTGCACATACCACCTGGAAGTAGTGGAACTCAAATTTGAACCTAGTAAACCCAAAAAGGCTAACCTTACTGGTACAGTGGTACTATATATATGCATACGCCAATGGTATCATATCTAAGATTCTCGGTACTTCATCTGGAAAGATGATGCCATATATGCCAAGCAATATCTATTTCACAATGGCGGAGCAATTATACTTGCGGGGCCAATATAATTAGAATGTAAAAAAACTTGATGGCTAACAGCCTAAAACTTACTATTAAAAAATGTATTTAAACTAAATTATACATTGTTTACGTGGATGTTCATCATAAATCATGAAGTCCACCGGCTCTAAATGCTACCTACAACCATAAAATATAAGTGTTAGAGAGAGATTGCTGGTCTTCCACCATCCGACGTCTAAACTAGGCATGTGTGAGATAGAGGGAAGTAGAGGAGAACAAGGAGTGCTGCTTACTATTATGAGAAGAGGTGTGTCTATTTATAGAGTTAGGGTATGTTTGTATCCATAAATTATTATATTGCCCATAGGTGGATAATGTGAACTCTTGGGTTTTCATATGTGTTGAGCCATATTTAAATCTTTATTAGGTGACGTTTGTCATGTGATTCCGGTGTTTGGGTCCGGAAAAGTACCCGGGTATAAACATACATCAATTGACTCGCCGTTGTTATCTATCACGAAACTCATTGTATTTCACCCATGAATATGCTATCATGAGTTTGGTTATTCATAGAGTACAATATAAATTTACAAAATCTAGATTTCAGTGATCTATTTAGATTAATTTGTAAAAGCATAAATGTACTAGGAATATGACAAAATTAATTTCTTTCTTTAAAAACAGTTCTTAATTTTTTTTTATTATTAAATCTCAACTAATCTTAAAGAGGTAATTAAGACCGCGTAACTAAAAAAGCTGCTAAAACACAGGAGTGGGGGTGCCACTATATATGATTTGAGTTAGGTTTGATTCATTTCAGCCAAATTTTAGTAATGAAAACACAAAGAGATAAAATATGAAGGGGGTGCCATGTCCTTAAATACCTCCGCCAGTATTTCACCATGTCAAATACCAGTGTACCATCATATTTATATGCCTATCGATTCTCGTTAAAACTCATCATGAACTATGTAGGGGAATTTTGTACGTAACGTAACTTAGTTTACTGGCCCGTTTGCAGGCCAGAGAGGTATAATTACCGGTGATGGTGACGGTGCATTATGGTTAAATGGACTTATATGTACTCTATCACAATAAGCGAGATCAACTAGCAAGATTCTGCAGGATTATATACTCAATTTTCATGGAAAGAAGAGAACGATTGGAACTATAGATGGGAATTTTGATTTCACAGCTAATTACTCTTTTTAGCTGATATGCGATTAAAATTATTATTATCGGTTACAAGTTAAACTATAAATCGGTATTATTGAATGTTTCGAAAGTCATTCATTATAACGTAATAATATGTTAAAAAGCAATTAAGTTGTCCATTCCTAAACCCACAAACATTTTAAAGTCTCGAGTTCCTAATAACTAAGAAATCATATTCAAAATTCACTCCATCTTTCTTGTTTTATTAGAACATCTCCAACAGTTTTCTTAAAAAAAATTTAAAATAAGGAAGCAAAAACTAAAATCTCTAAAAAAAGTATGATCAAAATCCAGCAGTTTCTCCATTTTAGAGATTTCGGCATTTAATACAACAATAAAATATAATATATCATCATTAATTATAACAAAAAACATTATATATTTCATTGTAACAATAAACTACCTAATAAAATGTTTTATTGTTGTCTTAAATTCATTTGAGCACGTGAAAAATTTAATTTTGAGAAATGAAGGCTTTAATTTGCTGCAAATTTGAAGAATGAAGACTTATTTTTCTTCTTCATCATCATTTTAAGGAATGAGATGAATGATCTGTTGGATCTAAAAATAGCTCTATATTCTTTAAAATTAAGAAGTTTAAGAAAATAAAGAAACTGCTGAGATGTTTTTACGTTACATATCTCCAATATTGTTATTTAAATACAAAGGTGATGATGATTGTCATATGGGCGCCCTGATGAATCAATGAAGGGGTTATGTGGGTGCCCTTAATGTATCAAAAGGGGTTTGAGACGCTGGGGTTTGTACAATGTCAGGGTCCTCAAGCAATCTATATATAATTATAATTACATATACATTATTTAGGAGTTTGATTATAACCATGTGTATTTATATGGGGTTTGTGGAAAAGCCAACAGGGGTCCGGAACCTTCCGAACCTGACTGTAGGTCCGCCCCTGCTGATATGAACTTGGTAAATTTATTAGTTACATAGAAGACTTTGGAGACTGAGACCCTGATGTCACACACTAGATTTGGCTGTAACTTCATGCAATCTTCTGTTGGCAAATATCAGTGCGGTAAGAGAAGGCTGATTCCTTCTCACAATAGTTATGAGATGTGTTTTATTATGTTATTATATTCCACAGTGTCAAAACATAGGCTAACCTTTTCTCAATGATATCATTTAGACTTTTCTACAATATATATATATATGTATATTATACATTAAGCTGTGAATTATTTGATTATTTTAAATTTTAAATTGTTAAACGATCAGACAGCTCACGACTTAATGTATGCTATATAAATGTGTATAACAACTGAATGGAGCCATCAAGAGAGGGTCAAGCTCCACGTGGTCATGAGGCAACCAATAACATGACATTCATGGGGTGTTATGAGTGAGTAATTATTTCTCGTATATCAGTGTATTCGGTCAATCATATAACTCAGATTCATGTGAGGACCAACAGGAGTGGAAAAAAAAGTAAAATTAATTGAATACACCAATCAAGAAATAAAAATAAAACACTTAAACTGATAAGATTAAAAAAGAACATAAGACATGCGGTGTTCCGAGTACAAATAATAATTTCCCTTATAAGTATTGTGTAAATAAAAATAAAGATAATTATAGTATTTGTAAAGTTTGTTGCATTCTTATTAGGCTTCCCAATGTCATGTAATAGACAAAGCCCTACCTATGAATTTTTCTGCTTGCTATATATAAACTCACGAGCCATCAACTCATTAATTGTGATCTCTACTCCCAAGATACCAGAACTTAACCTTTTGGATACAAACTCAGGACCCATGAACTCTTTTTTCTTTTTGTGAAGAAGAGAAACTTCATTCATAAAACGACGGATTCAGAACCAATGTAATACGTTAATAATTAGACCACATAGTGTTTACAAGATTGTAAAATCGATATAGACACACAAAGTGAAAAACAGACACGAGACAAATAAACTAGACTAGCTTCAACCAAAGAAGAAACAAACCAACAAGGATCCATCTCGAATCAGCTAGCTAGATTAGATCGATTATCAATCATATAAGCTGATTTTTGCACCTCTAACATCCACATTTGAAATAAAACTATAAGGAAATATCATATCTTCGCCTTGCTTGCACCTCCACCAGCACTGACAATCTCCATATTGATCTAACAACATTTCGGAACACAACAACCTAGAAACTGTTAGGACACCAACACACACACACAGAGCCGAGTTCTTTTTTTTTTTTAGTATTTTTGATGCCCTAATTAAATATCATGTTAAAAGAATTTCATCAGCTTGAGGATAACACAAATGGTTAAGAAGTCAATAATGTTACAATTGACCGAAAATGTATAACAACTACCTAGTACATTTATGAGTTGAACTTGTGACTTTCCACTCATAAAACTACACAACTGAACTAGTTAGGAATGTTAATCTTAAATGAAGCCAAATGTATAACACTACTGCACTTAGGAAGATGTGCCATTCCATTCTTGCACTTTGAAGAACAAGAAAAAAGTTTCCAACTTTCGCAACTATGATTAAAGTCATTTAATACCAAATATCAATGAATCGAGTATGTTTACGCGCTAAAACATTCTGTCAGACACATCTCAGATTAATAAGGCATTGATAAACTAATATTTTTTTTATGAAAATATCAAGAATTTCATTAAATGGGAATATAATATTACAATCATGAGAGATAATGGTGGTGAAAATAAATTCTCCACTCTCATATCTACCTACCCAAAACACTAAAGATTAGTGTGGACAAGAACCGATAGGGGTTCAACAGTAACCTAACATAATTCAGAAGTCTCAATACATCCTTACAGTTAACCTCAAGAAGAAACAATCATTTCAAACACTATATGCTAAAACTACCAATATATATGCACAAGTAACCTCTTCATTACATTGACAACAAAAACTAACCGACGTTAAAATAGTCTTGGAAACGACACCATAACCAGAACACACCCCATGACACAAACCCAAACCTACCAAAACCTTAAACTCTCACTCAAAGAGGACGCCAAAACCCTCGCTCAAAGAGGAGGGACAATTAACCAACCGAAAACAAAACCAATAAAAAACCTAAAAACAAAATAAAAAAACCCTAGACCTAGATCCAGACCCAGAAAGGGCCCAGGCCGAAACCATACCCACTGAACCAAAGAGCAAGCATCCAAAGACGAGGCCCAAAAAGCAGCCTGGATGAGTGCCGACCGTCGCTCGTCATCAACCTCGGTCGCCACTAGAGAAGCCCCACCTTTAGCATCACAACGCATGGAGTCGACCATCTTCCACAAGGAACTGCAACAAGGGGCAAAGGAAAACCAACCCAGATTGTGAGATTCAATCCGAGCATATCTTCCCGGCCCCACCGTCTCGTCGCTCCAGTTCCTCGACAATCGATATTCATGGGCGGACTAGCCTATTCAGCAATCAATAGACCTCGTTGCCGCTCCTTTAATACATGAATCTTTCGGTCCACCACCACCAACTAGCAAGCCGCAACCACGCAATGACCATTCAACAACTCTCGTCCGACGACACGTCAAACGCAATGACCATTCAACAAATCTCGTCCGACGACAGCGTCAATTGACGTGTCGTCGGACGGAAAGAAAACCACAAGTCGGACGGAAAGAAAACCTCAAAGATGAAACCCTTGAACCCTTTGTTTTGCAGAGTGAAAGAAAACCCCAGCGCAATATTCACTTTCTCTTTTCCTTTTCTATTTGTTGTTATTTATCATTAGCAGACCGGAATGAGGTGCTCAATTTAAGAATTTTTATCCAATTGTTTTCTCATTATCGGTGTCGATAAAGTGAATATTGCGCTGGGGTTTTCTTTTGCTCCGCAAAACAAGGGGTTCTAGGGTTTCAACTGAGGTTTTCTTTCAAGAAAATGACATCTCAGTACCACTACCATAAACAGTAACATATCACATAAAACCCACATTTTAAAAGATTTAAACAAAAAAAGACATGAGCCAAGACCCACAACCAAATAATAGATAACCTAATCAGAATTTTAAATATAAAATAACGATAATACTCCATTTTCTAACAAAATTACATTTTATGCTACTCCCTAAGTTTTCTCTCCATCTCTCTCTCTCTCTCTATCTATCTCCGAGATCTACTGCAAAGCCGGATGACAACGTAGTTCTCCTCAGTGACACCAACGACGTCTTTTGATTCCTCCCTCAATAACATCGATGATGACAGTAGCAGAGACTAGGTTGTGGTGGTGGCTCATGATTCAAAACGATGGTTGATATTGCTTTTCTGTTGACATCATTGCAATATTGTATTTCAGTATTTTACTGTGTTTTGATATGTACTAATTGTAACAACTTTAGTAGTAGCAACATCATTCCAACTTCGGTAGTAGCAACATCATTGTAACAACTTTAGCAAACATCATCATTACAACTTCAGCAGTAGAAGCAACATGCCAATCGCTAGTAGCAACAACATCCCAATCACTAGTAGCAACATTATCGTAACAACATCATTCCAATCGGCAGTAGCTGAAAGATTCCAATTGGTAATAGCAGCAACAACATTCCAATCGATAGTAGCAACATTCCAGTCGGCAGTAGCAACAACATTCCAATCAACAGTAGCAGCAACATTCCGATCGATAGTAGCTCGACAATAGCCACATTCCAATCGGCAGTAGCAACAACATTCCAATTAACAGTAGCAGCAACATTCCCATCGACAGTAGCAGCAACATTCTGATCGACAGTAGCAACAACATTTCAATCAACAGTAGCAGCAACATTCCGATCGATAGTAGCTCGACAATAGCCACATTCCAATCAACAGTAGCAGCAACATTCCGATCGATAGTAGCTCGACAATAGCCACATTCCAATCGGCAGTAGCAACAACATTCCAATCAACAGTAGCAGCAACATTCCCATCGACAGTAGCAACAACATTTCAATCAACAGTAGCAGCAACATTCCAACAAGTGCAATAGCAGCTAAAACAAGACATGACAATGTCTGATTTAATTTGTCTAATGTCAGTTTAGTAAATTAAATCATGACACATGACAAACAGAAAACAATTCGTCCTTATTTGTTAAAAAATTTCTTTATTAGTTTAAAAACAATATAAATAGATGTATTTGTGTCTCAAATCTTTAAAAAAAAGGTACGTCTGGCTGGTTTGCTAAAAGAAAGAGATTCAATAGGGATGCCGGATCTAAGGCTAATCCTCTGTTTTATTAAAAATAAAAAAATAGAAGAAACATATCAGAAAGAGAACAATCCAGCCCAGACTTACTCCCCTTCTTATTCCTAATTTAAACGGGAACCGTAATCCTACATTCCTACATCAGGACGGAAATGCTAGAATTCCAAACTGAACACGGAAATCCTATATTCTTCTAAACCTTTAGTACCCCAACACTTCACTCTCATATATTTCCAATTATAGCAATAGCAACAAAACCAGATACCATGAATCAGTGGTGTTTCTCGAGACAAGCATTGGAACTCCACTCTCCATCGCGGAGATATGGCATCTCTCTGAGCAAAGACTCACAGTTGTGCTCACAATACTGCTCCTATCTTCGCCAGCTCGGCTCCAAGCTCAGACTTCCTCACCTCACCATAGTCAAGGCCACCATGTTCTGCCACTGCTTCGACGCACGTCAATCTTTCGCCAAGAACGACTGGCACACCGTCGCTACTGCCTGCATTTTCCTCGCAGGCAAAGTGGAGGATTCCCTGCGCTTTCTGAAGGACGTTTTGAATGTGGCATTTGGTAATGAGATCCAGGATCACATCGTCAACCAGATGGTGCCCTCGACTATCAATCCTCTTGATATGAGAGAAAGAGATGAGTTCTGCAGAGAAAAAGGGCGTGTTTTTAATGACCAAAAGAGAAAATTGATCATAGCTGCGGAGAGACTTGTGCTAAAAACAATGCGGTTCAATCTCGATGTGCAGCTTCCTTACAGGACTCTGGTTGCTGCTCTCAGGAGATTGAGTGAAGAAAAAATAACTGGGTTTAGGCTCCCTGAGGTTACAAATGTAGCATGGAGTCTTGTGGAGGAGTTGCTAAGAACATTGTTGTGGTTGCAGTAAAAGCCACAGTACATTGCAGCTGGTTCAGTCGCTGTGGCTGCTTCCATTCTGAAATTGAAACTTCCTGCAAGTGACAAGTGGCTAGAGGGGCTTGATGTTTCGCCCAAAGAGTTGAACGAGGTCATTCAGAGGATACAAAGCAAGCTCTGCAGAGTAAAAACCAAGGAAGTCATAGGCTCTGTCAGTTCATGTTAACATGCCATTAACTGAGGACATATTCTTTTTGAAGTTGGGTAACATCTGCATCTTCCCGTTGTTCCATCCGGCAAATGCAATCGTATTCTATTCTAAGTTCCTAAATAGTGAATAGTGTCTGGGCAGATTTTAACATAATTTACAGCTACAATCTTTCAATATAGGTGTTAATGTGTAATAATGGGGTGTAGAGTAAAGACTAAGGATACCTCGACACATTCAAGAGCTCATGGTGGAATCAGGAGGATGACACTTTCCCATATACAAGTTTCCATGCCCACTTGAAACTGACATGGAATGAGCCAAACTAGTTTCCGGTGTGGAAGAAACAATCTTTTACCTATTAGTTATACTGTATAGCTTATACAGCGGGAGCCTGCAGCCAGGCATCAACAAACCCTCGTATTATCTTGCCTCTGAGGTTAGCCATGGCATCATCATGCTGCCATCCCATCAGCCAGTTCGCTATCTGGAATAACATCTCTGTTCTTGTCATCCATGGCTTCTGGAGGTTTAACATAGCTAACCTTCTGGAATAGTATGTAGAGAACATGGAGAGATCGGCTGGCCAGTCTACCAGAAGGGCTGCTTAGAATACTCCAAACATACTCAGAAATGTGTTCTCGCATATAATTTCACTGTATTGCCAACTATGTAGATTCTCTTGACATTTCCTTTGTTAGCTACTCATCGAGCGTCATACTTACCAGAGGCTCCACTGCAGGCTCCAGCTTATGAATTTATGATATTCAGTCAATATGGTCATCTTTCTCCAACTCTGCAGCTATTCCTGTGTTGTAACCATAACTCAACTTTCTCGAAATAGTATGTCGAGAGCATGGAGAAATCAGCCATTGCTCAGAAGGGCTGCTTGGATTCTTGTGAAGCAATCTGTACCAGCACATGATTTCAAAGTATACTGGTTGAAGCAGATTCTCTAGACATTTCGTCTTTGCTAGCTGCTCATCGAGTGTCCTTACCAGAGGCTCCATCTTATGAATATATATTTAGTGAACAACCATGGCTCATCTATCATCAACTCTAGACAATCTAACTAGCTTCTTTGTAAAAAGTCCAGAGACCAGACCATTGACATCCTTTCATAAATAGAAGGGAGTAAACCAAGCATTGCACATCACAATTTGAAAAGGTTGAGTTCATCCTCAACAGAGGAACAAAAAAGCATCATTCTTTTTCTACACTGCTTCGTGGGGCGAGACCAAATTGAGACAATTAAAACCAATGTAACAATCTTTCTATATTTCTCAAAAGTACTCAATACATATTTAACAAGATGGAGCATATCCTCTTTACAAATTGACAGGGTTCCCTTGTATTATCTTACCTCGGAGCAATTATCAGAGCCTACAGGTTCTCTCAAGCAGCTAGATATTGCCGTTACAGCAGCTTCAATTGATAAATCTTCCCCCTGTTCCATTCAGCAGATAAAATCATACTCTTCTCTAAGAAACTGTGCACAATGCAATGCCATAACTCATAAAAAAAATATAACTACAAGGGATGATGAAACTTCACCTTCTCTTTCCAATAAAACATATTCCCATACTTCCCAGCCAGACGACTCCAAAAGCTACGTGGAACATCTAGATCAACCAAAGCTCCCACATTGAAGTTTAGTATATTGCCTGTTCAAAAACCATCAGCATAAATGATCTATTTCAGAGGTAGTAAAATAAGCCCACATAACATTTGCATGTATGAATCATTACCAAAAGTGGGATCAGCAACAAAGACAATAGTTCTATCATCCACTTGCCAGAAATCTTTGATCGCCAAACCTACACAATATGGAAACATTGTAACAATCTCACCCAAAAACGGTAAAATAAAGTGAAATGTCACTACCAAACTCCGTATTAATTAACACTATGCACACCTGGTGTGTCAGGGTAGTTCTGAGCAAGAACCCTCAACTTGAATCCAGTATCCTTCTCTATATTAGCAATCTCTTGAGCTAGCCTTTTCTCCTGAAAATTCACATACATTATTATACTATACATAAAGCTTAATTCTTGAATTTCATACCATTACTCAAACATAAAACAATAGTCCACAGTTCATATAATTAAGCGCACCTGGCCATCAGAGAGGAAACCAGCTACATCAATCACAGGACTGAACTCTTTTGGAAGCAATTCTGGCTTGTTTACCCCGACTAATGCATGAGCAGCTCCAACGCCTACAGAAACGAAAAGGGTGCTAACATTTTCAGCATGCTAATATTTGATCTTGCATGCAACTGAAGAAAAACGAGAAGACTTGCCTGAGAGAGATAATCCGAGTGTGAGAGCTCCGGAGAGCGCGAAACTTAAAGATTTGGAGCGAAATTTCGAAATCCAGTCGTTGCTGGATTTGGATGGAGTTAGAGTTGAAGAGTGATTTGACGAGGATGTAATGGTTGAGGTTGTTTGGGAAGTGGAAGATGAACATGGAGGAAGAAGAAATGCCATTGTTTCCTGGTTTTGGCAGCTGCAAAAAGGGCTCTCAGGATAATGAAATGTCTTGGATAAGGGGATATATTCTGTTTATCTCTCAATTTCTTATACTGTATATAATATATAATTATTGAAATTGTGTAATTAGGAGAGCAGCTCTGCCATTCTCCTAATTTATTTTTTCTGAGGTTGATGTGTTATATACTCAACTTTAAAAAGTCATTGACGGAAAACTGATAGAAATGTCGCCGTGAACTACTTCCGGAGGTTCAAGTATCCTACTGGTCACTTTCGGTTGTTCCCAATTTTTTAAATTTTTTTTCCAGTGTAAAAGAGTTCAAATATGCTAACATGTTAAGGAAAATTTTAAGAATAGTATATAACAAATTGCGCACTCTTAAGTTACGTATATCAAATTTTAAAGAATTAAGATTTATACATGACATTCAAATCCCGTTACATGTTCAATACATGGTGTTATTAACACCGTTAACCATCTATTTTTAAAAAGGTAATTTGGGTTTTCTACGTTCTATCCGACTCTATGTCTCCACCTTATCTAGAAGCTCACCATCAAGGTAATCTACTTCTCCGAGCCGAGTGAAAATTAACCCCAAAATCAATAGGAGAACCAAAATTTGTGCAAATTGGAATTGAAAAAGCTATTGGAATTCAGAGATATAGCTCATTGACATTTTGAAGGAAGAGTGGAGCCTTTCCCTGAACATGTCAAAGGTATTGCTTTCGGTTTGTTAACTCTTGAAATACCTTGTTAACTCTTGAAATACCCAAATCTTGAATATCCTTTGGTTCCCGAGATTGCTCAATCGGCAAGGGACCAGACATTTAGTTGAGAAGAGAGAGTGGAAGAGCTGGATGAGTTGTTTCTTGGATACATCGATCACCACGGTCTCATTTACCATCAATCCATCACCACCACCACCACCACCACCACATCCCCAAATTTTGTGATTCAAACAAACCCATAGCAAATTATAGCTTATACAAAGCCACGAGCTTGTTGGGTTTACCTTATTGTCACGCCCCACCAATTAACAAAAAGTTTCCTTAAACATTTTTGACGCAAGCATGACTCAAGGAAGGTTTTGGAGAGCATATTAGCATTCTAGAAGAATCCGGAATATTATGAAAGGTCTTGGAAGCTTCCGGAAGGATCGAGAAGCATTTAGACACTTCGGAACTCTCTAGAACCTTAGAGAGGCTCAAGGACTACTCTGGAAGTCTCTAGAATACTCAAGGTAACACTTGGAGTTGTATAGAAAACTCTAGAAATCTCTATACTTGTAAATGTTCTAGAATTGTCTAGACACTTAGGCAAAGGAGGAAGGTGCCTATAAACAGGGAGGCACCCCTCCCATTTGAGACATAGAGTTAGATAGCATTCAAGCTCACTTGTAAAGCTTTGTAAAATCCTCTTAGCTTAATACAAGTTCTCTCTTTCAAAGTTCTTCTCCCTTCGATCGGGTGTTCTAGCCAAAATGTTTGCATGAGTAAGACGACTAAATGAGCATAAAGAAAGTGCTAAGGCCGTACGAGAAGCTTAAGAAAAAAAAAGCTCGTGACATTATACTGGGTTTGAATGGGGATGAACGAGAGATTTTTTTTTTGAAATAAAACGAGACATAGATTGCTGTGGGCATGAAAAAAGAGAGAAGAGAACTCTCCTTATTAATTATTAATATTTACAATTTATTAATAATAAATTATAGATAGATAGAATCGCCCCTCAAAATTTGACAGAAAGTACGGTGGATAACGAAATATGTTAGCACATGTACATATTTTGAGTCGAGATTACAAATTCATGTACAATTTTGATTATTTTGAAACTTAAGACGCACAAAATTTAAAATGGAGCATTTGTGGTGTACTGCTGTTTAAATTTTTCCTACCAATTAATCCCCAGTATGAAGGAAAAGATCTTCACAAAGTAAATGAGGTCCACACAATGATAAAATATGCTATCATTCAAGTCAGATCCACACAACGTCTTAGAGATGGTAATTGGATGTATGTCATAGATAATTGTACCGTAAATTTTTCCTGCAAAGGAATGATTTGAAGAAACTAGGACCGGAATCTGGAAAGGCTTGCTTGGCAGAAATTAGGAGTCAAGTTGAGAAAGCTACAAGCCAATAGCTCTGTCTATATTAGACTCCTTGAATAACAATCAATTCAAAGAGTTCCTGTAGGCTGTCAAATTCAGTGGCACAACCAAGCCTGAAGACTCAAATGACACTGGAAAGCCTTCTCCAAAATAACAATACCATTTCAAGAACACAACTTTAACTTGAGGATCACAAGACCACACGATTTACCAAGACTTCTGATACTAACATGTAAAGCAATGAAAGAAGCTGAGTCCTGTAGCAGCTCAGCTAGTAAAGTTCTCCAAGGAAAATAGCCTAACAGAATCTAGAAATCAAGACTATTTGCACACCTCATATTTTTCCATACCATTAGCCAACTTATGAAACTACCAGGATTTCATACTAACAGTAGGAGAAAAGATATGCATTCTTGACTTCTGATGAACACAAATTTAGTGTTGTCGGTGACAATTATGTTTCGCTGAGTATTACATGATATAAATAAATTCATGAATAAACCAGTGTAAAACCAACCAATCAACATCTCATATTCGCAGTTGATTTAATGTCAAATTGTTAAAACAGCAGAAATAGCTGATATTAGCAAGGAAAACATCAGACATAAAATTCAAAGACAACTGAAAATGATCAGATTAGATTTAAGCTTTCCAGTACAACAAAAGCATGATAAACCATACCACCTTCAGTCTACAACAGTTTCAGCTCAGCGAAATCACATAACAGTGCAAATACCATAAACAAGATCATCCCCAGAAACAGCTAAGGGAAATAAATCGGCCAGTTGAGATAGTAGGCATCTCTGTCCTCCCTGTCCATGCACTCATTCCACTGCAACAAAACAAAAATGTCATCAAAACTATCAATCAATTTCACCAGCAATATAAACCCACCAAAATCCTCAATGTCTTGCACAACAAACACCTACAAAGATTGAACCTTTAAGTCGCAAACACCCGAATTCACATAACATACCATAAACTTATAGGGCTGCTTTTTCTTCAGTGCCCTCCTCCAGTGATGCTGCTCAAACAGCATTGCCTTGTCATGCCAACTGCAACCGTTTCAAATAACCCAAAACACTAAATCAACACAATCCCAAACTGGGTATCACCCAACTCAAATAATTGACCTAAATCACAAACTGGGCACACATCCAAAAACTCAAAACTCAAACTCAAAAAAAAAAAGAAAAAAAGACACATACTTGAACTGATGGTTGAGCTGCCAAATGTAGGGATTGAACAAGGTCATCAAAGAGAAGGCAGCCGACCCGATCCATATGTTCACGAACCTCTCCGGGTCGGCGTGTGGGACCCCCGGGTCTCCTCTATACGCATTCCCAAAGTACTTCTCCATTTTCCACCTTTCCCTTGTCTTCTTCAACCTCTCCGATGACTACAAGGGACACCCTTTATATGGACTTTCTATTGGGCCGGGTCGGTGATAGCAGGCCAAAAAAGCCCATTTACCTCCGCCTTAGTTTAGTGAAAAGCCTCTATAAAACAAACCCAAGACCCCGACCTTCTGCATCAACCCCTCTCCCTCTCTCTTCTTCGTTCCCAAATCTCTCATTCCCATTTTGAATTTCGATCTCGTTAGGGATTTATCCAATTTCAAATTTTCAAATTCCGTAGATTCCCTCCATATACCTATCCTCCTCTTCCCCCCATCTCCAAAACCCTAACCCTAGATCTTTTTCGACATTCTTTGTTAGGGTTTCTCGTCGTCTTCTTCCAATCTGGTTCGTTAATCTGCTCGATTCATGTTTCGGAGTCTTCGAATTGCAGAAAGACTCCGGAAATTTCAGTCTTTTCGACTCAATTTGTAAAACAAACCGGACCCGGTTCGGGTTCCCGGGTTTTCTAGGGTTTTGATACTCTCTCTCTCCGTCCTCTGGTTATATGATTCTGTTGGAGAGGACGCGGGAGAAGGAGGGGAGATGCGCGCGTGGCGGCGGTGACGGGTTTTCGGGTTACGATGCGGGTTCAAGAAGAGGCTGAATTTGATATGAGGGTTTGAATATGAGCCATGGAGATGCGGAAAGTAGCAGAGTGAATGAATCCGGTAGCGTCGAGGACGACGCGCCCAGAAGAGCACAGCAGCCGTCAGGTGGAGGAGGTGATGAGTTTGGGCGGGCGGTCTCGAAGGTTGCGGTGGGGCAGATATGCGAGGGGGTCGGGTTTCTTGGCTGCAAGGAGTCGGCTTTGGACTCGCTCGCCGACATTGCCATCAGATACCTCCGTGACTTAGGGAAGATGGCGAATTACTATGCTAACTTGGCCGGTAGGACTGAATCTAATGTGTTTGATGTTGTTAGAGGGTTGGAAGATTTGGAGGCTTCACAAGGGTTTTCGGGTGCAGCGGAGGTGAGGCATTGTCTTGCGGGGTCCGGGACGATGAAGGGGCTTGTTCAGTATGTGGGGACTGCGGAGGAGATTCCGTTTGCTCAGTCATTGCTGCGGTTTCCGGTGGTGAAGGATTGGAGGTTGATTCCGAGTTTTGAGCGCATGGGGGAGGCTCCGCCTGGGAAGCATTTGCCAAATTGGTTGCCGGCTTTCCCTGATCCGCATACTTACATTCACTCGCCAATGTGGAATGAGAGGAAGACGGATCCTCGGGAAGATAAGATTGAGCAAGCCAGGCAGCGGAGAAAGGCTGAGAGGTCTTTGTTGAGTCTGCAGCAGAGGTTGCTTTGCAATGGTTCGGCTCCAGGTTTAGCTTCAACCTCTGCCCCAGTCTCAGTGGTGGGTAATGATGGGAAGGGATTGCAATTACAAGGGGGTGAAAGTAATCCCTTCCTTGAACCGCCCCTCCAGCCGGGCGAGAAGGATGTTTCTCCAGTTGTGTTACCATCAAAGTTTTCAGATGTTTTGGCCAAAGGGAACAGTTCTTCAGTTTTAGAAGCATTTGCCCCTGCCATCCAAGCAGTGAAAAATGGGGTATGGATGGATGGAGAGGGAGAGGGAGAGGTAGAGAAAGAGAGTAAGCTACTTCCGAATTCAAGGCCCCCTGTTCATTTAAAATTCAGACCTGTGAAGAAATTTCTTGGCGAATCATCGGATTTGAGTCTCCAAAAGAAGGTTTCAGGGAGACCAGCAAATTGGGTTTTGCAAGATGAAGAGAGGGATGAAAAGAAGAGGAGAGCTGAGTTTATTCTTAGACAATCCATGCAAAATCCTCAGGAGCTCAATCAGGCATAGATTAACCCATCATTGGCTGTTATTGTCGAGGGACGCTCTGCTACATAGGATGTGGCATGAGCAGTGGGGCAGTCGGACCCTCAGTGTGAGTAGAGGAGGGGATGGTGGCTATTGATGCTCAGAGTAGAAGAGTAGCAGTGGGGCTGTGGACCTTCAAATTAGAGGACTGGGGCTATTGATTCTGAGAGTAGAAGAGGATTGTACTGTGTTGTTCTAGTATGGATAATGAGACGTAGTGACTAGTTGTAGTCAGTCCCACTCTAACATTTTTTCTTAGGTATGTGGATGTTGCTTTCTTTCCATTACATGTTAGTCTTTTGCCTTGAAATTGTGTCACATTGAATGAATTCTATTATTCTTGAGTTTATACAGCACCAGTCATTGCCTTTTGATGCTATATTTGGCAGTCATCTGACTCGTCTCTTTTAGATATCCCACTGCAATTCTGAATAGAAAGAGCTGGAAAAGCAAGTAGTTCAAATTACTGTAAATGACTAGGCCATAGTAACAGATAAAGTGAAAAGGTATCCAATGGTTAGAAGCTACATAGGTAAAGGCAAAATACAGTAACATACTCCAAGGAAACAAAAACAAGTAGAGAAGTAGTGTTCATGATTTTCCAGATGCTGTCAAATGCAGTATTGTGCAACATGTTGCCATTCTTTGCTCTGAAGGCCAGAAAAAAACTAAAAACAGTGTTCTGCTTGAATTAATTGAAGACCTTAATGCTTCAGCTTCAAATCCATCTCCACAGGAAATACTTTGCCACGATGGTTGAAGACCATAAAGTCTAGGTTTGCCGGTAGAGCAACTATCCTGCAATTCAGAACAATAGGGTCATCACTTGTACAGCATTTGAAAGTCACACTTCAAACTTCAAGTACAGAAAATGTTTAACAAATGGCAGCAACTGAGATTTCGCATCACCAAAACTAGGCATTTGCAAATCTTACAAATGTAAATCATAAAAACAGCTGGTAAATTGCTCGTTGAAGAGTGTACACTAGTCACATCTATGAATATGCAGCAATGCTGATGCTAGTTTAGTCTTTACTAATGCATTTGAATTACTTTTATGGAAGGTATCACCATATTTCATATGAAGCAATGCTGATACCTACTACAGTGCAGTATATCCAATTTCATATGAAATATACTGCAGTGTTGAATATGCAGCAATGCTGATACCTATTACAGGCAGTTATTCATATTTCAAATTTTTAAGCAGCACCTGTCCATGCAAGAATGGGCTACAGAGTCTACTATATATGAAACATAGTACCTCATAACCAAATAAGCTCGGAGTCTTTAGAAGTTTAAACTAGAAGCCCATGTCAGTATGTTTATAGCTTGCTGAGAGCTATTATGACAGCTGACATGTACAATAAGGGAAAGCCCTTTTGCTCTCTCCCTCTTTTTGGGTCTGAATTCAAGTATTTTCTCTTTGGTCTCTATCATTGTAAGGAATTACTCACTCAATCCTTCTACGTCACTTTGAGATCTTGCAGTACTTGAAATTCAATTGAACTTTGTTAGTATGTTATGTCTTTCCTAAAACTCCTTTCAGAATACAGACATAATGTTTCAGTCCAACATTATGAAGATCGAGTCTAAGCAATAGCACAATTGTCAAGATAACTATAATGGTGCACCATGTGCTACATCATTACCAGAACCATCAAACACTCCCTTGTACTTGAAAAAGGAGAAACAGTTAAGAAAAGGTTTCTTTTTGATTTGGTAGGATGTGCTATACATCTTCACAACAGCATGTCAACAGGTAATAATTTTATCAACAACCCCATGCTTGTTCTACCAATATGCCCAAGATGCAGGATACGAACAAATTTACCCAAAATACATTCTCTCCTCTTATATCACTCAAACACATGAAAAATCTATAACCGACACCAATCACACAGAGTTAGAATCTAGGAGTTGTAAAACAGCAATGTGCAAAACTTAGTCTCATTAACATCTGTTATGTCATCAGTCTTCCCAACTCAAACAACAGCAGAAAAATAACACAAGCTCAATTGCATATCACAACAAACTACCACAGAGTCGATTCAACTGCAACGAAATCCAATGACACCACCAACAAGACATAACTAGTCATCGATATCGAAGACTCAAAAAAACTTAATACACATACCTATTCTCCTCAGAATGGGGATGTATCGACAGAAACGTGCCCGGAACAGTTAGTCCTGCCCACAAACTCAACACTAGCCCGACCAGCAATTCCGCCACCACCTGTAATTCCCCAGTAAATCCAATTTTCAGATACACAAAACAGTAACAACAAAATTTTAACCATTAAAATATTCACTCTCAATCTTACAGTAATTGGAGGCCCTGAAAATTCCTCCTCCATAATCTTCAACAATCCCCTATCTGCAATCCAAATCAAAACCAAATCTCAGAAACGATCCAGCAATCAAATCACTACGAAACCCTGAATTACAATTCAACGGCTTACACTGAATAGTTGAGTAAGCGGCATGAGAGAGAATCAGAACCCCGAAGATGCCGACCAGGAACCCCAAGCTGAAACCCATTTTTTAAGCTCCGATCTCCGGCCAGCTAGAGCTCTCCGGTAATCGGACTCTACGACGTCGTTTACGATATGAGCCGAATTGACTCCTCTTCAAATTCTGACCGAGCAGCTTTGTGCGTTTGTGTTATAGGGGCCGCCCTTATAGACGACGTGGCGTTTAGTTTGAAACTACATGTCGTTTTTACCGTCATCTCCCCGTTTAAAATCTCAGCCAGATGGTAGCAGAACAAAACCAGTTGGGTTTTAGAGGTCTGATACATGGGTCTACTTGTGAACCTTCTTCACCTCCACTCAACTCTCTCCTTCTTCAACTCTCCTGCATTTTCTGGCATTGCTTACAAACCTCACAGTGTTGAATATCCCAAAGTAAATGTAACATTTAAATGTAAGGTAAGAGTGCAGTCGTGCTAGTTTTACTGGGTGAATTTCATGTTTTTCTTGTTTATTTGTAGGAGTTTTTATTTAGTTGAACTGGGTTTGTGCTCTTTTAGGCTTTTGGAGGAGAATTGGAGGCCTTGCCACACTTGCAGACTCTAAAGAAATTTCCAAAGGAGGAGCTTGTTGAAAAAGTTGTCCTGGTCAGATTTGACTCTGCCCTTTTGCTTCAGGAACAAGAGTCCAGTGCTGTTTTTACCATTAAGTATTTACAGCAGTCCGGGGCTAAAGTAGTTCTTGTTAGTGATTGGAGTGCTAAAACTAATCCGAAAGTGTTTGCTGCACAGTCTGTTGCAGGTATATAATGCTTGTTGCTAATTATTAATATATTCAGCTTGTTACCAGCATTGTTGATACGATAACGATGATTAATCACAGCGGATTTCATGATATGATCAAAAATTCTATAAGAAACCGATATAATACTATATGTTGTTAACTGATCTAGTGCTTAGTGGCTTGATATTTCAGATTTGTTGTCATCGGTTATTGACTACAAAGTTGTTCCTGTAAAATGCATTTCTCATAACATGGCATCAAAGAGAGAAGGCTTTGAAAAATCTGATATTGTTCTCCTTGAGAATCTTGCTGATTTTAAAGGGGAAGTTGCAAACTGTTCAAAATTTGCTCAAGTATTGTCATCCGGAGTAGATATTTTTGTCAATGACTACTTTTCCCGGTCTCATAAGATTCTTGCATCGATCTGTGGAGTTGCTCGTTTCTGTTATGCTTGTTTAGCTGGTTTTCACTTTGAGGAGAGCCTATATCACCTCAGAAGGCTTGCAGAAACCAGTACAAAACCTTATGTAGCAATTGTATGTTAGACTGCTTATTTATGAATTCTAATTTTTTTTTTTTGGACGGTCATACCGTACACTAACAAGTTTTATTATCTTTGGCAATGCAGATTGGGGGCAGTAACCTCTTCAATAAAGCAGCTGCTTTGCATACCTTAGCTTCCACATGTGATGGGTTAGTGTTTGTAGGAATGATGGCATTCCAAATAATGCATGCATTACAGGTATCTGTTCCCTTGAATTTGGTGGAACAGGGAACACTTAAAGACGCTTTAGATATAATCCAGTTTGCACAAAATAGAAATGTACAGATCCTATATCCAAAAGACTTTTGGTGCAAGAATGATCATCATCCGAAGCAATTGGAGATATTTCCTGGACATGCCATTCCGGATGGTGAGACTGCATTTGATTGAACAAAATATGATGCCATTCATGTATGAATTGAGTATGTCATTAACCACTCTTTTTCTTATTTTTGTTAACATTTATGGTAGTTTCAAGTTCTGATGCTCTAGATGTGTGTTACACTGCCGTCGACTCATAATGAAAACAAATTGTCAAACCGAGTTTTTGATTCAATTGTTTCCCTCGTTTAGGTTGGGTACCTGTTGATATTGGGCCTGTATCGCTAGATGAAATAAACTCTATTCTCACTAAATGCAAGGTAAGTGTAGATATTTCTGAAGTATTCCTTAAAAAAAATAGTTGAAGTATTCTTTTACAGATGAAAAATTATATTTTATTTGTTAAATATCAATCACATTAAATCTTAAGGTGACAACATAGAGAAGTTCAGCTTTAAGGTATAGAATTCAGTCAATTCACTTAGTATGCATAACAGTGTGTTGCAATAATATCTCTAAAGTCTAAGTCTACCAGGCTTCATGCAGCTCTGGAGACTGTCTGTCAGTCTTAAAAGTCATAACCACTTGGTTAAAGTTTCATTTTGATGTCATCTGTATTTTCTTTCATGGTTGCTTTATGTTCTCTTTTGTGTTGAACATCAATGTATCCCTAGTTGCTGGCTTTGTCATGGACACCTGATCAGATCTTCCTTGTATTTTCAATGAACTGCAGAAAGTTACCTGGATTGGTCCAGTGAAATTTCATACGATCAGCCATACAAAAGGAGCTTCTAAAGTGGCAAAAATGCTCAATCAACTAAGTCGAGGCGACAGCAACATAACTGTCGTCGGGAATATGGCATGTGAAGCAATGGTGAAGGAATCAGATTCCATCTTTCACTTCAATATGATTGAGAATGCTTCGGTTGTATGGGAGTTTCTCAAAGGAAGAAAACTTCCGGGCATCATGGCTTTAGATAGGGTAAGTTTTACCTTTTCCTTTAATAAAATTCAGTATTTTAACAACAAGCTTAAAAGAGGATTCAGTTGGGACTATCAATGGAACAAAGTTGAAAGTAATGCATCCCATCATGGTTGGAAAAACCATCTGCTAGTCTATTTTCCATAACAGTATTGCTATTTTTTTTCTTGTGAATTGTTTAGAATGTTAGACCTTCATTGTGATGATTGTTCCTTAACATACCACCGGACTGCAAATCTTAGAATTTTGCCTCACCATGATGGTGGTACGTGTTCCTACCACTACGGCTATTAACTCAGTACACTTAGCTTAGATAGACATCTAGGTAATGAGGAGCTGTGCATCAAAATATTATTTCTTCTTAAAGAACCAAAGACATCAATCATCCATTCGCTTCAAGATAGTAGAGGTACAACATGTCCAGCATTGAATCCTGCTGTACTAAAAATGAATCAAATTTCTTAAAAATAGTCCTTCAGTGCAGGCATACCCTTTTGATATTGACTGGAAGGCTGCCTATTCAGATCCAGCTCAACCTTTGGTAGTTGACATTGGAAGTGGTATAATTTCATCTTCTTTCCCCTTGGTTTTCACTTTTCACTCAATAATATATATATATATATATATATATATATATATAAATTAAGTAATATGAGGGTTATATATTCTCACAACAAGCTAAAAGGATGTAGAAGTGACATAAACTTACGATTGGGAGAAACAGATTCCAAGGCTGTTTTGTTGAAGTAGTTGTATAATTTTGGAAAATTCTTTACCATCATTTAATCATTAATTTTTTTTTCTTTTCTTTTGTGGGTCTAAGAGTTATAGTAGCTTCGTGTTCTTTCCTAACTCCATATAAAAAATTGACAGGTAATGGATTATTTCTTTTTGGGATGGCTAAAACAAGGAAGGATTTGAATTTTCTCGGATTGGAGATTAATAAAAAGGTCTCCAGGATTTGGAAATTTTGTATCCTATATGCTTGAATTCCTAATATTTGACTGATAGTACATTTTAATCTCTTTTTCAGCTGGTAAAACGTTGCCTGGATTCCACTGACCAGTGTGGTATAAGAAATGGGTAAGGTTGTGACTTAACCCTTACAAAATTTATGGCCATGTGGATTTCCTGGTCTAACCTCCTCTGCATAACTTTAATCTGACCAGCATTTCTCTACCGCGTGCATGTCTGAGTATCATGTAGCATAAATTTGTGTTCATTACTGTGAGTTATAATTTGAATGGAACCCAGCTGGTATGTCTGTGTCTGTATGTTGTTGAATTTGAGGTTGGAAAGTAGGAGTTAAAGTGTTTCCATGGAATTGAGCGTGTTGAAAATTTGGTTCTGGCTCCATCATCTGACCCATGTTTACTTGTTTTTGTCTACATTAGGTACTTCATCGCAACAAACGCAACTTCAACATTCCGCTCCATTGTTTCCAGTTACCCTGGAAAGCTAGTACTTGTGTCAATTCAGGTTGGGATTTCTTTTATGTCTATTATAGTATTAACTTTCGGGCGGTCGCTTGTTCTCTTAGGTATCTTGTTGAAAATTTGAAATAGCTGTGCCTGTTAGACATATCGATTATAGTTAATAAGCTACAAGTACATGTCCATTTAATTTCATGCATAATGAAGATGTAATGTGATTTGGAAATAGATCATAAACCAGATTGCTTTCTATTCAGACTTTTTTTATGGCACATTATCTTCTCTATAATTAGTTTGATCAGTTCCAGACAATATCCTTTAAGAGAATGACCTGATGTCACATATCATTGTTGTAGGCTGAGAACGATACGAAAAAAGAAGAAGAAAAGGATTATTAATTTTGTTCAATTGTTCTCCATCAATTGCTTGAAATGACAAGCACTTTGTTTGATGTAACAAATTAAACGCCTTTTCGTTTCCTTATAATTCCATCTTCCGTGCCTTCGAAGAAGCGTCCCTGATTTGAGCATGGGTCCGAATAGCGGGTTTTGGGGAATTTTGGGTTTCAACAATAGAAACTATTTGATAAGTATTTTTCTCCCGTTTAGTGTCCAAATCCTGATTTCAACGAACCAGAACATCGATGGAGAATGCTGCAAAGGTCACTAGTTGAAGCTGTTGCTGATCTCCTTACATCTGATGGAAAGGTAAGACTACTTTGCAGTTGCACCTTCTCTTCAGTGAAGCTCCATAAGAACTCTGTAATCACTTTTTTTTCACCTCTTCACCCTCAAAACCAACCACGGTAAGTGATGACACCATATACTCTATGATGCAATGTTAAGAGTTTGCCTACATAAATCTAGAAAAAACTATACATGTTATCCGCATGAGTATTCTTATTCTCATTTGCTAGGTGTTTCTGCAATCTGATATAGAGGCTGTCTCTGTGAGAATGAAAGAACAGTTTCTGACACACAGCAAAGGCAAACTTACTATTGTGCATGAGCAAAGGTATGCCACAGATAATGAAGGGTGGCTTAAGGAAAATCTATTTGGAGTTCGATCAGATTGGGAACAACATGTCTTAGACCGTGGGGACCCTATGTACAGATTAATGCTTTGTAAATCAGCCTCAAGTGAATGAAGTTACTGCAGCAGCCAATGGATGAAGCTGGCTACACCTTATGCCACTGGAACTAATTGGATATCTTATGGAAGCCCTTCTAATAAGGATCCTTAAGTTGAGAACTTGTTGATGACTTTTTAGCTTATCTCATCTTTCGATCTTATATTCACATCTTGACCGTTCAGTTTATAGGTATTTATGAGTAGATCATTTCTCCAAATTTTCAGTTATATTGAAAATTGTTAAGGCATTCGTAAGTGTGATTTATCAATTATGAACTTCAACGGTTCATATTTGACAGATTTGGTTCGTCCATTAATTTGATCTAGTTTGTTATTTTAACGAACACCAATTTAGCTGAAAATTTGAAGAAATGATTTACTCATATAAATCTAAAAACCGAACGGATGAGACGTCAAAATGTGATCGAAAAGTGGGTTTTTTAAACCATAAACCGAAAAGTTCTTAACTAGTCTTCAACTTAAGAGTCCTCACTAGAAGGGCTCCCTCTTAAGTATAAATGGTCTAGGATCCTTTCCTGATGGCAGCGATTTGTTTCTTCAAGCTGTGTTGTCTTGTAACGGTAATGGATGTGAGCCGCTGTCTTTTTCGGATCTTTTTAAACTATATATGGTAGCACTAGCTAGTTCCAGATTCCTGGCTTGCACTTCACCTAATAAATGGGTGAGAATATTTTTAGGTTGTCTTATAGTATAAGTGTATAACATTGTTTTAGGTTGAGTTTATTGGAAAAATTCATTAAACTGAATATGCTGAACAAATATGCAAACTGCAGGGTTCAAGACAAAGTAAGAAAAATGATGGTGGATGGATGGAAGCAATTGGTGAAGCAGACACTGTTTCAATAGAACAAGGACTGAATATGTTTGAGAATGCAACCACATGATTAAGTTTGATCCCCTCCTGGTGTCTGTAGAGCAAAGGAAGAGTAGCATAAGCTCCATAACTATCTGATGTTTCTATCTGCATTATTTTGATCATTTGTGATTATCGTTATGAAATGTTGTAACGTGTCCATAACAATTTTGGCTGCATATAATGTAAATCCTTGAATCTCAGAACAATATGATTCATTTTTCATTAGTCTCCTCCTTCAATTCCTACTGTCATGAAATCCCTTTGAAATTTGAATGCCAAAGTAGCCTGCATAAGCATGTGTGCAACTAAAGGTTTAGCAACAAAATCAGAAGGGATTCCTTGACCAAGCTATAAACCTTGTTTGATGTAATTAAAGCTTTTCTGTAGGAAGAGATGCCCTCTTTCTTTTGACATTTTACTTTTCTATACCAAGTTACGAACACAAACACATGACAGAATAGATAAGTTCTTTCTTTAAAGGTAAAATATGCTTCCTTTCTCAGAGATGCTACTATGATTACCTGCATTGCATGTGCCAAGTCCCGCTGCTGGACTTGTTTAAGCAACATTGCCTTCATTGTAGGCAATTCATCCTTTGGTTGAAGTATCCATTGATAAAGTTAAAAGGTATCAGTCGTCATCATGTGAAGTAACATATTCACCCACCCTATTGATGTTGTAAAAATGAGACTTTAATATGAATTCATGATACATGATTAAATTTAATTGCATAACTTTCCCATGAAAGAGACTTCTCTGAATCCTTATGCTTTGTTGAAATCATCATTCAAACTATAGTAAAGTTATCGTATTTAAAAGATATTATCCTGATCGAGCTTTTTTAGCATGACCTTATACAATCTTATTGATACAGTAACATTTTATAGCGCTTTAGAGTATTGAAACTTCAAAGTCAGAAGCTGTTAGATTAGTCATTGTTTACGGTGTGTCTGACATAATAAAGTAATCTTACTGATTTTGGTTATAAAGTAAAAGAATTGCAGTGTGAAGGAATAGTTTTCTTGATATCATTCAGCAGAGTTACATCTTCTTATATACAGAACATATGCTAATCTGATCCATTATTCTAGGGATAGCTATGGTAAGACAAAATATCAGGAGTGATTAAGGTAATTACATTCAAATCTACTTTCTATTCTTAAGACTCCCCCTCAAGTTGGAGTGTATGTTAATTACACCCAACTTGGATAAAAGAGAAAGGAACTGTTTTGCCGTTAATGGTTTCGTAAAGATGTTCGCTAGTTGCTCATCTGTTCGAACATGATGTGTAGTAATAAGTCCTCGTTCAACCTTCTCTCTCACAACATGACAATCTATCTCGATGTGTTTGGTCCTCTCATGGAAAACCGGATTCGATGCTATATGAATCGCCGCCTTGTTGTCACAAAACAGCTTGATCGGAGATCGTTGATGAAATGGAGGTCTCGCAGCAAGCTTGTGATCCAAGTAACTTCACAACAGGCCGCCGCCATTGACCTGTACTCCACTTCGACGCTGCTCCTCGATGCCGTCTGCTGCTTCTTCGTTCTCCACGAAACAGGTGCTCCTCCTAAGAAGACGCAAAATCCCGTGGTCGATCTGCGAGTATCCAGACATCTTGCCCAGTCGACGTCGCAGTACGCCGTGACTTGCAGCTCTCCTGACGCTGGTAACATGATTCCCTGCCCCGGTGTGCCCTTGATATACCTCAACACGCGGTAAGCCGCTTCAAGATGAGGAGCTCGGGGTTTGTCCATGTACTGTGATAAGATATGTACCGCATAGGTAAGGTCTGGCCTTGTTATGGTCAAGTATATGAGCCGACCTACTAGGCGTCTGTACTGTGAGGGATTAGGAAGAAGTTCCCCCGTGCCTTTGTCTAACTGAACACCAGACTCGAAAGGCACTTGTGCTGGCTTCGAGCCAAGAAACCCTGCGTCTTCAAGTACATCTAATGCATATTTTCTCTGTGACAAAACAATACCCTTCGTAGATCTAGCAACTTCAATGCCTAAGAAAAACTTGAGTAACCCCAAATCTTTAAGTTTGAAATGGCTTGCAAGAAATTCTTTCGTTGAGTTAATCTCATGGATATTGTTGCCAGCAACTATCACGTCATCCACATAAACGAGCAAAACGGTAAAAGTACTTTTGTGACTTCGTACAAATAAGGAATAGTCTGACCATGATTGAACGAAGCCACCTTGCTTCAAAGTCGCTGAAAGCTTCAAGAACCATTGTCGTGAAGCTTGTTTGAGGCCGTATAATGATTTGTGTAGATGACACACTCGAGTCTCCCCCTTACGGCCGAACCCCGGTGATAATTGCATATAGACATCCTCATAGAGATCGTCGTTGAGGAAGGCATTGTTGACGTCCAACTGATGTAAATGCCAACCATGGATGGAAGCAAGGCTGAGTAATAGGCGGACGGTGGTGAGCTTCGCCACCGGGGCAAAAGTTTCTTGGTAATCGAGCCCTGTAACCTGACTATACCCCTTGGCCACAAGCCGAGCTTTGAGTCGCTCAACGGTGCCATCAGCCTTCCGCTTGACTTTGTAAACCCAGCGGCAGCCAATGGCTTTCTTGCCGGCCGAAAGATGGACCAATGACCACGTACCATTGTCTTGCAACGCTTTAATCTCAACATTCATGGCATGGATCCAGAGCGGATTGGCTTGTGCTTGAGCGAAAGAATGAGGTTCCTTCACCATAGAGATATTGTTGATAAAAGCAAGATATTTTGGACGTAACTTATGAAACCCAATTACCGTAGATAATGCGTGAGGAGCACCGGGCGAGACAAGAACATTCGAGGAAGAAGACGGGGACGAGCGAGAGGGCAGTTGAGTCTCAACATGGAACTGATCAAGCTTCGGTGGTGGTCGAGTGGCCCGGGTGGACCGGCGCGACGGAGGCAGGGGCGGGGATGGGGGCGGCAGAGGCGCTGGTGGCGATGGAATAGGGTGTGGTAAGTTTTGGGTGGTGGTAGGGTTTGAGTGAGGTTGCATGGGAATATTGGTGGATGTGGGCCCAGAAGAATCGTTAGAAAAATCAGAAATGGAATGAGTATCCGATGATGGTGGAGATTGAGGGAATGAAGGAGTAATAATGGGAGAGGGAGAAGGAGCAACATCATTACGAGGATCAGGGGGATTTGACGAGTCCAAGGAAAGAGGGATTTGAGTAGAATCAGACTCTAAAGGAAAAACTGATTTGACCGGTGAAAAAGGTAGGTGAGATGGATTGGACTCATGATTATGGGTTGACATTTCAAAAGGAAGGGAATTATGATGAATTGTTGGCAATTTTTCGGTAAAAGTGGAATTTTCCCAATCAAAAAATTCTTTCTCATTAAAAACAACATCCCTTGACACAAATATTGAATGAGATTCCAATTCCATGACCTTGTAACCTTTCTTTCCATGTGGGTAACCCAAAAATATGCAGACCTTAGACCTAGGTTCAAATTTGTTCGGTTTTAAATTGTGAGTGGAAACATAACACTTACAACCAAAAACGCGCAAATGATCGTATTTTGGAGGTTTTTGAAAAAGTTTTTCATAGGGTGTCTTGCCGTGCAGTAAATGTGTAGGTGTCCAATTGATCAGGTAGGCGGCCGTGAGAATGGCATCTCCCCAATACTCAGGTGGTAAATTGGACTGGAATAAAAGTGCGCGAGCAACATTTTGTAAATGACGATGTTTTCTTTCCGCAATACCATTTTGTTGGGGTGTGCTAACACAACTAGTCTAATGTAAAATGCCTCTTTGTGCATAAAAGTCATTGCAATTAAATTCAGGACCATTATCACTTCTTACTGTTTTGACCTTTGTTTCAAATTGATTTTCGACCAAAATAATGAAATTCTAAAGTAATGATTGAGCCTCTGATTTTGCATGCATAAGAAAAATCCAAGAAGCACGAGAATAATCATCAACAATTGTTAAGAAAAATTTTGCACCAGAAATTGCGGGGACACGATAACCTCCCCAAATGTCAACATGAATTAAATCAAAAATAGACTGATTAGAAGACTGACTCAATGGAAAAGGTGTACGAGTTTGTTTGGCTAGAGGACAAATATGACATTGTTCAGGAACACAAGGTTTAGTAATTGGAAAAGGAAACAGAGACGATACTTTAGCAGACGGGAGCCCAAGCCTCTCATGCCATGGTAACTCCGGTGATGTCCGAACTGAATTGCAAGCTCCTGACCGTGGCACATTGAGACAGTATAGGCCTTCTTTCTCAACTCCCGTCCCAATCATCTTCCCCGTTTGTAGGTCCTGAATAAAACAGATAGTCCGAATGAAAACCGTAGCATACAAAGTATCCAAAGCAAGCTTCGACACAGATATCAAATTCAAAAAGAATTGTGGCACACAGAGAACATTATGCAGAACAAATTCATCTGTAAAACGCACGGTACCAATGTGCGTAACAGGTAATGAAACTCCGTTTGGCAGACGCACTTGCTTGTGCTCTACCTTGTGGGTTGTAGTAAGGAGACTGTGATCGTGGACTATGTGATCCGTAGCCCCACTGTCGATAAGCCAAAGAACGTCTACCGCCTTACTACCCAAAGCAGTGACATTACCTGACATGTAGTCAATGCACGGACCCTTGCCGACAAAGTTGGCTGAAGATGAGCTCATCATGTCAAGAAGGTGATTGTCATCCGATGCATCATGACTTGCCTCCCTGATCTTTGAAATGAGGCCCAGCATGTTGTCACATTCCTTGGTTGAAAGTCCGAAGCCAGAAAAATCCGGTTGCTTAACCACTGCGTTTGCTTTTGGTGCCATGCCGCTGCCACCTTGTCCTTCCCGGCGCTTCTTCGTGCGGCAGTTTCCACCGCAATAGGTGCAAGTTATGTGCACACGACAGTACTTCATCGAATGCGTCGTCTCCTTGCACTTCTCATAGTACCGCCCCCCGTATTCACTCGACCCTTGCTTTCCTCCATTGTCGCTGCCTCCCTTCTTAGCCACGATCTTAGCCGCAAAGGCCGAGGCCTCGACAGAGACCGGAGTCTGCTTATCTGCTACAATGACATCCTGTTTCTCATGCCTTAGCACCATGGCCAAGACTTTGTTAAGAGGCATAATTGGTTCAAACGCAGTTATATTGTTTCTAGTTTGCGCAAAACTTCCATTCAAGCCAAGCAAAAACTTCATAGTCTTATTGGTTTCAAGAAAGGATTGAAGAACCTTACGGCCTGCCGCTTCACAATGGCATTCTTGAGTCAAATTGCACTTACAGGTAGGGTAGACTATGAGAGCATCTCTCTCATCCCAAAGAGTTTTGAGTCTGGTGTAGTATGCATTCACGGTGGAGGATCCCTGATCCACCTTGTTCAGCGCCTCCTCGATCTAAATCATTGACAAGCAGCCGGTTTGGGTGAACCGCTCCTTCAACTCGTCCCAGATGCCCTTAGCGTCCTTCATCCGCGCAACACTCTTGTGCATGGTCTTGCTCATGGATCCAAGGAGCCAGTGCTTAACCATGGTGTTACAGCTCTGCCATTGTTGTCTTTCTTCTCCATCCGCCTTCGGCCTCTCTAGTGTACCATCGAGAAATCCAGTTTTGTTTTTGACGTCTAGAGCATCTTGTATGGCCTCCTGCCACGATTGATAGTTGTCCTCTTCGAGCAGAATAGGGATCAAGGCTCCGCCTGTTTGATCCGAGTGGTGCAAGTAGAGTTCGTGATATGGGTTGTTTTCCCATGGCTGGGGAACTCGTGGCTGAACCACGTCCTTACCCTTACTGTCGTCTCCGGCCATGAGTTTTGTTTTCTAGGTCTTAAGAGCGTGTTGCTCTGATACCATAAAAGAATTGCAGTGTGAAGGAATAGTTTTCTTGATATCATTCAGCAGAGTTACATCTTCTTATATACAGAACATATGCTAATCTGATCCACTATTCTAGGGATAGCTATGGTAAGACAGAATATCAGGAGTGATTAAGGTAATTACATTCAAATCTACTTTCTATTCTTAAGATAAAGTATTTATTTGAGGCCGTCAGATTGTTCATAGTTTATCCTCGATAATAAGTTAATCTAACGGGTTTGAAACACTTTAACACTCGAGTAAAGGCATGTGATCGAGTTGCTTAGTATTACCTATTAGGATCAACAGAAGTACAGAAGGATGAGTTTTTACGGATTACAACTGTCGAAACAAAGCCATGACACATCACACACATTCAAAGTTGTAAAAAATTAGGTCACGTTTGAGTAACCCCCAGATGTTCATGTCCATGTGTCTCAAACACCCAGAAAACCCAGTTGGTGATATCATCCCAATAAATTAAATAAATCCTAAATTTTTCGACCCCCCTTCTTTTTCCTTGGAGTAAAAGAAAATTAAAATAAAAAAAAAAATCGTTTCTTTTCTGGGCTTAAACGTCTGTCGGAAAATTCAGTCTGCATTTTCATCGATCGCCGGCGAAGCTCGTTCCTTCTGTTCCTGGGTTCTCTGGATTTTTCCAAGTCTCCTTCAGGTAGTTATCGATGTAAATTTTTCAGATTCATGGGTTATTTGATTGGAGCTTTAGTTGATTCTAAACGTTTGCGTAGCTCGAAACCCTAACCATCGTTTTTGGGTCTTTCGAAATTCGAAGGAATTGAAATTAGGGGAAATTTGTTGAGTGCTTCGTTCTGTAATTTTTTTTTTAGTTTATGTTTTTTTGGGATGAAGGTAATTTTAGAATTGTGTTGAAAGAGTTGAGTTCAGGTTGTGATTTGGAATTCTGGACCTGTAGAACGAGTTATTGCAGAAGAGAATTAGCTTTTTCCAGAATTTACTTGGATACCAAGAAGTTTTTTGTTTTGTTTTTTTTTTGTGTTCATGACTGAAATTTAATTGCTTGATTTGATGCTGAATTAGAATGATGAATATGCCAATGTAGGCTATTTTTCTCTGAATTGGATGATGATATGATACCGGGCTTTGCGATTATGATGTAAATCCTAGTATTCGTGGTCTGTTTGGGTTGATAGATTTGTGTTTCTAGTATTCATGGCCTGTGTGAGTCCTGTTTGTAAGGATTTGGATTCGGCATTATGAAATTACCCAGACTAGAGAAATTTATAACTGAGAGGATTTCAGATTTGTATTTCATATGCAAATGGCTCTGAAATGCAACCTTGTTGGCATTATGAAAGTTTAGTAATGTTTGGATATAGCTGAATTTGTGATGCATGAATTGTGAGGGTTTGTGAAGATAAGAGATTAGGTTGCTTTTTGTTAGAGGTTTAACTTTTCTCTGTTTACTGCCCTGATATTTCCATGAGAAGCTTAACTCAAAGCAATCTGATTTGCAGCAAGTTCAAGTCAACTCGAACCAGAACATGAGCATGTAGATCTTGGGTTTGACAGAATCATGGGCTCTGAGGCACACCCGCGTCAAGAGAGTATTTTGGTTCAGGAGAGAGATCCTGCTTTAGGCCTATCTACTTCAAATCATGTTGCCGTTCAGCAGCCTGGTGTGTTATTGCAATAAATTTTGAATTTCATTTTACTTATATTGATTTATGATGGTTAAGTGACCTTCCAAGGTGCAACTCTGCATTATCTAATTGTTGTGACTCTGCAGTTAAAAAACCAACCCGGCAATGGGCTGCTTGGACACATGAAGAAGAGCAAAGTTTCTTTGCAGCACTACGACAGGTTGGCAAGGTATGCCATTGTCCTTTCTTATCTTGGCAATAGAGTATTTCAGCAGATATGGATCTCTAACTTCCTGTATCTGGATTGCAGAATTTTGAAAAAATCACTCGTCGTGTTCAAAGTAAAAATAAAGATCAGGTATTTATTAAAACAATTACTTTTGACTGTTTTCATCCAGTGGTTCATGAAGTCTTCATCATCGTGATTTTGATTATCTATTTCATGTGTGTGTCTTTCCTTCCATGCTTTGCAGGTCAGGCATTATTACTATCGTCTTGTGAGGCGTATGAACAAGCTGCTGGGTCCAGGATTATATTTGGATTCCAAAAATTCTAAAGATACTAATGCTGCTATGCTTAGATGGTAAGATTAATTATTTAACTGGTTCAGTTAGTTATGTAGATCTTCTTCGATTTTAGAGATTGAAGATGGATTTTAATTTTATCAGTAAAATTGGGCGTTTGGGGGCATTTGACCTTTAAAATCTTCTGTGGAGAGCTGATGTTAGTATAGGGCTTACAGTTTGAGAATTATCAGGTTTTCTTGACATGTATGAACGGAAAAGATTTGCCATTACATATAGGTCATACTGTATGAGTTCTTGTCTTTGGATAAAATTGTGCATATGTTTCTTCTAATTGTGTGACATTGTTACAGGTGGTCATTGCTGGAAAAGTATAGCTGTAAAGCATCAAAGCTTCACTTGAAGCCCCGACGGTTTAAGATTTTTATGGAAGCATTGGTTAGTACATAGCACTATTTTTGATCCATGAATAGGTTCATAGATTTATTACTGGTAGAGTAAAATTTTGCTCACCTACAGTAAACCTTGATGCACTGTCACCTCTCCACTCATCATGTGTGACGTACTTTTAGCTTCTTTAAGAATTTAATCACACCTATTAAGCATGGTTATCCATCAGAAGGTATGTGACACATGATGGAGAAGTGGTGAGAAAAAATGGATTCTATAATAGTGATACATTTTGCGTATGCTGGACCAACTAACATGTTTTTCTTATAAAGGAACACCAACTCCTGAAAGACCGGAAGAAGACTGTCAGGAAACGGCCTTCTCAGGGGGAAAACTGCCCTCCTGAGGCTCCCAGCACTGTCCCAAATCAGAATAGACCATCTGAACATGACCGTCCAGTTAAACTTGTTCTTCTTGACAGTCACAATATCCAGAAATCAGGACCTGGAAAAGCATCATTAAAGCGCAGTGGAAGCATAGGTGTTAATCGTGGCAACAAAGGAGATGCAAGTACCGTGAAACCTGCAAGACAACGACGTAAACCAGGTAATCTTTCTGTTTGTCTACCTACTTTTTAGATACTCTATGGTCACTTTCTCTCTTCAGTTGTTAGGATATCTGGCCCTCACATTTTGATCAAGTTTCGGGGGTCATTGGTTGCATTCACTGTCTTCTTGCTAGAGTTCAGAACTATATTCCTTTTAATTGAAATTCATTAAAATGCTATGATGAGGTATCGCTTCCTGATTCAGATACAATTGGTAGTATCAAGTACTTTCTGAAACTTTTACTTCTCAAACACAGCAGTAGTACCTCATTTTTAATCTATGCAAAACTAATATGCTCACACACTCACCTTACTGACCTTATTGTGTAAACTGTAATTATTTAGCAGGTATTGTTCCTTCAACAGCAGCATATAAAAAATGGGAGAAGGCTGCAATTGCTGGGGTGTCTTTGGTTGCAGATGCTGCTGAGATCTTGGAGAGAACAATCGAGAAAGAGGTTGGACAAGACAAAAGCAGTGCAGGTGAATCATTCCCTACATAGTTTTTCTGTATCCTATGTTTATGAATAGACAAAATACAAAGAGACACAGTTGTGAATTATTTCTAAATGGCGTTGTTTTGTCCATTGCATTTCCAGAGAGAAATAGTGCTGTTCCAGTTGGAAATTTTCTGCCTCCTATGCCCGATTTTTCACAAAACATTTATGCTGAGAACAACATACACAACTCTATGAAACTTAAACTCCAGTTGTTTCCTATTGATGATAGTACTAGAAGAGCCTTGGAAATGGTGAGCAGCAACATTACTTATATTTTCAAGTTCAGTTGGAATAAAGTTTACCTCTCATGTAAACAACTTGGCTTTCTAATCCGTCGCAGGATAAACATAATCCTCACTTGGAACTTACCCTTCCTACTCGGAAAAAGATATCCTCAGTTATGGAACACCTAAATCGCAAGTGGGGGAGTTCAAGTGTGGCTTCAGGAGAGCTAATGCTTTTCCCTAATAGTGTCCAGCAGGATAGTCCGACAGGCTATCTGAGATGGATGCAAGACTCAAATGTCAGTGCTGGAGATGTGTATTCAATGATTGGAAGCCCTCCAGTTTTCCGTTTAAGGTTCCTAATTTTTATTTCTTTTTATCCTTCATATCGCATGACATTAAATCATTATGTAAATCACTGAGTTGGAATATCTCCTTGCAGGTATGGTTGGTTCTCCAGTACTGAGCTAGGATCTGTTTTATCGCAAGCACCTGTAGCACCTTGCAGGATTCTAGGTGAGCATGATAATGTGGAGAAGATGAAGGACCCTATAATGGAATCAACACCAACTTCTCCACCATCAGCTAGTAATCAATGTGGAGACATCCACAATGACCTCTTAACTTCAGTGACAAAGAATCATTCTCTTGATCAGACTTCAGATGGTGAACCCAATCAGAAGAATAACCATGTGGGAGACCCTACAAAAAGTACATCATGGCATGAAAAGGTTGCAGGTGATCAGGGTATCTTAAGACATCAGGGAGAAATGGTAATTCAACCTCTGTCCCATTCTTTAAATGTTAACCATCAATGTCAGCTGACTCAGTTCATAGCCATACATATTTTCAGCCAGTACACTTATACACAGAAGTGAACTTCTAATTATGTGTTTTGTGCTAGAAGCCTAGAAATGCATTACAAGAATTTTTCGTGTAAACATTTAACTTATCTGTTGTTTTTCTGATCATTTATTTTGTTTTCATATACCTAGGATGGCCTGAGATTACATAATGGCACTGCCCTATCAGCCAAAGAGTGGGCTGATAGCCTTACCAACATTAGTGTTGGAGATCTTCTTACTGGGGTGACTCATGATTTAGATGCTAACTGCATTGATCAAACTCTCACTGGAAGGTCCCAGTGTCTTCCTCAGATCCCATTTAGCTGTGATTCATTTGATGCTGCGATTGCCGCTCATATTTCTAGACAGAAGAACAAGATGGAATGTGAGCCTCCTATGGTATCCCATGTATCTTCCATCTGGGATGCTGAAGAAACATGTGATGCCTTTGTGTTTCAAAAGAATTCAGCTTTCCATCAACAGTCTGGGATTGCTCTTCCTGGGGACTGCAAACAGATCGCTAGTACAAGCTCAGCAGACTGTGATCATATGGTGGAGGTATCATTTCATTATATTTTCTTTTCTGGTGTGCATAACATTTCTGTTTCTCAAATAATCATAGTAGCTGGAAGATAGGAATACTAAATGAGTAACATTACAACTTTCCTGCAGGACTTACCTGTTGTAGAGAGGCCAATTAATGATCCTCAAGGAGATCCTATGGATGAGTGTCAGTCTGATCCACATATCCTAGGAAACTCGGTGAAAGATTTCAACGCTTTAGCAGATATATACTGGGTATGTTTCTTTTCCAGATTTTTTTTTTTTTACTTTTTTGAAGCTCCATGACCCTCCTATGACTTGGTGAGTTCTCCTCAAAGCTGCCCCTCTTGTTTCGTCAAGAAGCAGCATCAATTCGCTGAAGCGAAGTTTATTTATTTGTTCCTTAACTGAAAGCCTGTCAACAAGGACTAAAGGAATTTTTAAATTTTAGTTATAGTATATGCATGCATTTTTCAGCTATTTTTTAGATATGTCTGATTTTCGTTTTCCTCTTTTGTACAGCCTGAATCATTAGGTCCATTAGATCTGGATCTACCATCATCTAAATACCATAATGAAGATTTAATTCTGAATGATAGTCTCAGTGGGTTAAACCGCCTTATTGCCAGCAGTCTGGATGCATTTCAAAATTGTTCTTTCTTTGGTTCAAACAAGAAAGAACCAACGCCATCGGTTGAGGCTCGAGAAACTATTTCCTTCTCAGATTTTAAAATTGGCAATGGAATTTGATGTCTGCAGAAGCTAATAATAGGGATTAGATTTTCTTCATGTTGGGGCTTCAATTGTAGTTCAGTGACTATAACATTTTCTCAGTTTAGCTCTGACTTGAGGATCGCATGCCAAAGGTGTCCATGCTAGCCCAAACGAAATTTTAGCTGGGTGTACATTTCTCAGATCAAAGGACTTAAATTTGTACAAAATAGACATGAAATCACTCTAGAGTTCTCCGCTCGCCTTTTTGTTTGTTTTTCTTTTGTAAATTGTATCTCAGTCCTCAGAGCTGATGTATGACCTCTGCGACATGCCCAGATGAAATTGCTAAATGTTATCTGTACATTCTTTCCATCCTCATTGTTTGTTCGCTTTGTTCTGTAGCTTATGTTATTGATTTTGTTTTGAATTTTCAGACGCTTTCCTGGTTACATTTTTCTAAAACAGTGATCGTTATTGAAGGCTTTTCCTTGAAAAATTCGGATTTTCAATTCTACTAAACTTCGATGGTTTACTGTTCTTAAAAAAAAAAACACATGTTCTATATGTTGTAACTTGTAAGAAGGCATATTGTCACGGGATGATAACTTTGCTTCTCTACCAACCGTGCGGCCTTAGAGTTCACCTTCTCGAACTCTCTAAGTCAATCTCGTTTTCATGCAACGGAAACAAAAGCAACACAAGAGAGCAAGAATGCTAGAAATATACTAAGGATGGAAAGCTAAGCAAAGCAAACACTTAGACAATGTGGGAGAAAAAAACTTTGTATTAAGTTGAGAACACTTACAAGGCTTTTCAGGATGGTTTGACTAAGAGCTTTCACCACCTATTTATAGCCTAGCACATCCTCAATGGATGGCTAGGATTCATTTGATTCAATGACTATAATTACATGTTCTAGAATGTACTCAAAATATGTATAAGAAAATATCTAAGCTAGAGAATTCTAAAGTGTTCTAGAATTCTCTAGATATGTCCACCATGTTCTTGAAGTGCTTCTCCTTAGGCTTAGACCTTGCATGATGGACTTGGACTTGTGTCATGGACTTTCTTAACTCAAACTCGGTCCATGACATTCTCCCCCACTCAAGTCGGCGACATTCTCGTCGCCCTTGCGAGCTCCTTTTGCTCGAACTCGGCAATCTTGTCCTTGAATTGCCACAAGGACTCCTCTTTCTCCCAACTAGCCTCGGATGCGGGCAACCCCTTCCATTTGACAAAGTATTCGGTATACCTTGGTATCCGCTTCTTCTGCACCTCGCGCTTGGCTTCAATACTATCCACTTCTTTGTCAAATGAAGTGGTCATATAAGCGGGAGCTCAGGAGTCTTACCTCATTCGGGTGCTTCGACATCTTCATAATAAGGCTTCAAGTGACTTACATGAAACACCGGATGAAGTTTGGTGTTAGAATGTAGATATGCCGCTTTGCCTACCCTCTTAAGGATCGAAAAGGGACCTTCATACTTCCGTAGCAAACTCTTGTGAAGTCCCTTGTTCGTCTTGTGTTGTGTTGGAATAACCTTCACGAACACTAAGTCGCAAGTTTGGAACTCCATGTGTCGCCTTTGCCGGTCCGCATACTTCTTCATCTTCTTTGAAGCCTTCTCTAGTTGCGAACGAGCGAGCTCATTAGCTTGCTGCCACTCCTAGGATATTTTATATGCAGCGGGGCTACTTCCCGTGTAGCCGGTCACCAACATGCTTGGAGTCAAGGGTTGTTGTCCGGTTGCTAGCTCAAACGGCTTTGCTCCCGTCGACTCGGACCGTTGTAAGTTATAAGAGAATTGGGCGACATCAAACAACTTTGACCAATCCTTTTGGTTGGCACTCACGTAATGCCTTAAGTACAGCTCCAACAAGGCATTCACGCGCTCCGTTTGCCCATTGGTTTACGGATGAAAGGCCGTGAAGAAGTATAACTTTGCCCCGAGTAACTTGAAGAGTTTCATTCAAAACCTTCCAGTGAATCGAGCATCTCGATCGCTAACTATGCTCTTTGGAACTCCCCAATACTTCACCACATGCTTAAGGAATAAGCATGCTGCTACCTCCGCGGTACACTCCACGGGTGCCGGGATGAAGGTGGCATACTTGGTGAATCGATCTATGGTACAGAAACCAAGCAGGTTAGCCCCTAGTCGCGGAATTACTAGTAGCTTAAAAGGAAAAGTAACAAGACCGAAATCTGAAGAAAGATATCTTCACTAATATTGTAAAAAGTTTACAGCTCTACAATATTCTCTAAACAGAAGGTTTACTTTCTGTTTCGTCTATGTTTAGTTCTAACTAAACATCTCTTATTTATAGAACTAGAATCCATAACTAACCTGAAGACTATTCCTAATCTAAGTAAGAAACAGAATTCCTGACATGGTTAACTATGAAAACTAACTAAGTTCCTAGTAGGATTCGGATACACCTGTATCATGGCTCCCCCTTCTAGAAACTTAAACTCCTGTTTAAGTTAAAACTAGAGATGAGGAAACTCAAGAGTTCCCTTTTCTTTGCTGAACCATTTAGATTGACTAAGAACTTGACCGGCGCGTCCAATACGGAATACTGCTCGTTCCCCTTGACGTGTCTTTGTCACTTTCTGCTCCAAAATGCAATCCTCTTTTAATGGCTCCTCTCTGTCAAACCACAAGTCATCAACTGGTGGTAAAACAACCTTGTCATCCCCATCATCATCAAGCAATGGTGGTTCAAACAACTTTAAGTACTCAGCATTGATAACTGAATACATGCCCAAATATGGCGGCAAGTCGAGTTTGAAGGCATTGTCGCCAATCTGCTGTAGAATACGGAAAGGACCGTACCGAAATGGCTTCAACTTCTTACCTTCACCTTTCTGCACTCGTTATGCTTGCTCATATACTTCCTTGAAACCTTTATCTGATTCATACAAAGTTGCGTACTCAGTTGGAACCAAAGGTTGTATACGCATAGCCACTACCAAGGCACAAACTCTCACAGGTGCTCTAGACAACATATCAGCCAACTTGTTGGTGATCCCCTTCTTGTATCAGATGACTATGTCAAAAGTCATTAAATATGACATCCACTTCATGTGCCTAGCTTGTTGTAGCTTGGTTTGAGCATGAAGATATTCCAATGGCTTGTGATCTGAACGTACTACTACCTCCTTCCCTAACAAGTACACCCTCCAATGCTTGATGGCTTGGTAAAGTGCATAAAACTCCTTGTCGTAGGTTGGATAGTTTCTGATGGATCCAGTGAATAACTCAGAGTAGTATTCTACTGGCTTCTCATCTTGTAATAGAACGGCTCCCATAGCATAGGTAGACGCGTCAGTCTCCACCTCAAAAGGGCGTTGCAGACTCGGCAGGGCTAGTACTGGAGCTTCTGAAATTTTCCTCTTTAAAAGCTGGAAAGCTTCTTCATGCTTTTCACTCCACTCAAATTTTTGTCCAGCTTTTGTCTGCCCGTGCAAAGGTGCTGCATGAGTAGAGAAATCTCGAATAAACTTGCGTACATACTGGCAAGCTCCCACGAAACTTCGGACTTCTGTTACTGTCTTGGGTCTAGGCCACTTAGAGATGACCTCAACCTTCCTTGGATCAATCTTCCGTTGACCTCCACCAACTATAAACCCAAGATACACCAATTCCTTCTGCGCAAACTCACACTTCTTTGCATTCAAACATAGTTGATTGTCTTGTAGTAACTTTAAGACATCTCGTACGTGAATCATATGCTCCTCCCACGTCTTGCTATATATCAGAATGTCTTGCTCTGATACCAACTTGGTACAGAAACCAAGCAGGTTAGCCCCTAGTCGCGGAATTACTAGTAGCTTAAAAGGAAAAGTAACAAGACCGAAATCTGAAGAAAAATATCTTCACTAATATTGTAAAAAGTTTACAGCTCTACAATATTCTCTAAACAGAAGGTTTACTTTCTGTTTCGTCTATGTTTAGTTCTAACTAAACATCTCTTATTTATAGAACTAGAATCCATAACTAACCTGAAGACTATTCCTAATCTAAGTAAGAAACAGAATTCCTGACATGGTTAACTATGAAAACTAACTAAGTTCCTAGTAGGATTCGGATACACCTGTATCAATCTACCACAACGAAGATGGATCCACAACCATCGGACTTGTGTAGATTGGTGATGAAGTCCATACTTAAACTTTCCCACGGTCTTGATGGAATGGGAAATGGTTCCAACAACCCTCTCGGATGCTTTTGCTCCACCTTGTCTTGTTAGCACACAAGGCAAGTCTTCACAGACGAATCCACATTGTCCTGCATATGTGGCCAATAGTAAGTGTGGCTAAGCAATGCCAAAGTGCGATGAGTGCCGGGGTGTCCCACCCACTGAGTCATGGCATTCCTTCAATATCTCCCTCCTCAAGTTGTCCCATTTCGGAACATAAAGCCGCTTCCCCGTTGTGTAAAGCAACTCGTCCTCGAGCCAAAATCGCCTTGTCGTTCCACTCTTGACAAGCTTTACCAAGTTCTTGGCTTGAGAGTCATGGGATAGTCCTTCCTTGATTCTTCCCATGAGATTGTTTTGAGGTGTAAGCACGACGGGTGCTAGCTCGACTTTTAGGCTTAGGGCATCCGCGACCACGTTCTATTTGCCTTGCTTGTATTCCAACTTATAGTCGAACGCGGCAAGGAACTCTTGCCATCTTGCTTGCTTAGGGGTAAGCTTTTGCTGCGTTTGAAAGTAGCTTGTGGCGACATTGTCGGTTCGGAATATGAAATGGGAACCAAGCAAGTAATGCCTCCAAGTGCTCAAGCAATGAACTACGGCAGTCATCTCCTTCTCATGCGCCGAGTGTTGCCTCTCGGTGTCATTGAGCTTGTTGCTTTCAAATGCTATCGGATGTCCCTCTTGCATAAGTACACCACCAATGGCAAAGTCTGACGCATCAGTGTGTACCTCAAATGGCTTGCTAAGGTCCGGCAGCCTTAGCACGGGTTCCTCCATCAAAGCCTTCTTCAAGTCTTCAAAGGCTTGTTGGCATCGGTCCGTCCACTCCCATGTCTTGTTTTTCTTCAAAAGGTCCGTTAAGGGTGCCGCAATAGCGGAGTATCCTTTGATGAACCTTCGATAATAATTAACCAAGCCAAGGAAAGATCGAAGTGTGGGTACCTTGGTTGGCGGCTCCCAATCTTGAATGGCCTTCACCTTGCTTTCCTCCATCAAGGTGAAAGAGAAGGTGAACCGTTTGATGAGTGGAAAGTCAAGTGAGGAATTGAGGAGGAATGACAAGAAGGTCAAGAACATATTGGCGAGTGCATTGGATAAAGATGGTTCATCAAATAGAAACTTTGATCGATTCGTAGATGATGTGAAGGCTAAAATCCAAGAGAAACATGGGCTTAGCTTCAAAGACTTCAATGTCAATCACTCGGGTTCTTAAATCTTTGTTGCATATTCCAATAAGGCAAGGTTGTCGGCTTCGTTTGTTTTCTTTTATCAGATACAAGATGGGCTGGTGCGGCGCTTACGTTCATGTTTGTCCATTTTTTTTTTTTTGGAAATAAATCAACTTCATTGAGGGACAACAGCCCAATAGTCAAAAAGCTCAACCAAACATAATAAATAATACAAGAAAACTAATCAACTACTTCAAATCCAGAAGTAGGAATAGAAAGTTTCCTTGCCAACAAAAAGAGAAGAGCCACGACCAGAATGTCGTGCTCAATCTGTGACCATAGGAGGGCAAGGGAGCCCATCATTTCGGAGTACATTGGTGAGGGAAGGTGGTGGCTGGGAAGCCCATCACATAGGATCCACCGTTCTGAAGGCAAGTGAAGCAGCGCCCGCCACCAGATTCGCTTCTCTGGGTATCCATACCCAAATGCAGCTGTCAAAACTGGAGCACTTCCTTCTTATCTGTTGAATGATGAGATAAGTTCTCCAATTGACTTTACCATGCTTCTTCTTGAGTTCCAAAATTACTTCTTCAGAGTCTGATTCTATGATTACATCTTGTAATTACAGTGAAGCAGCAAGCTCGGCTCCGGCCAATATTGCAGATGCTTCCGCTGTAGTGACCGATCCGCAGCTCCCCCTGTAGCTCGTTCCAGCAATCAAGACCCAATTTGAGTCCCTAATCACACAGCCAATTTCGACTTGGTTTGGAGGATACCAAGACGCATCTGTATTGATTTTGAAGAGACCAAATGGAGGAGGAAGCCATTGCATGTTCTTATTGTTGAATCTCTTGCCACCCAAAGAACCGGTAGCATGGAGGAACTCATATGCAAGATTCTGGGCAGCCTTGAGTGTCACTATCGGTGAAACCTCCTAGTGCTGATACACATAAAGGCACCTGGATTTTCAGATAGTCCAACAAAGAAAACTAATCCAAGTAAGTGTGTAATCTTTATCATTTGTTGGACTGTGATTGTAGCAATTAAGTAGCCAAGTATCAAAATTAGTGACCCTGCTTTTATCTACTGTCATTCCGAGAGGGGAGCCAAACCAAATTGGATCAACCCATCGGAACAAAAGGAGGAGATGTTCGAAAGACTCCTCTGCCATTCCACATAAAGGGCACAGAGGATTTGATAAAATTCTTCTCTTGTGAAGGCTACTCATAGTAGGAGCTGCCCCATACTACTCCGACGGAGAGGGTTGGCAGTGGCGTGCGTTAGTAGTTATCTAATAGGCCTTAGGTTTTTGTTTTAGGGCTAATGGATCCTAGGGCAACTGACGCCAACGGTTCTGGTTCCACCCACCGTTCTCTCGCTGACGACGACGGGAGGATGGAGGAATACCTACATCGCCCAACTCGGAGGGCCCTTGCTCACGGTGCTTCCCCCTCTGAGTCGTCCTATTATAGCCCTGACTGCCCATCCGTTTTGGCTTCCAGCGGTGGCGTAGGGGAAGTATTCAAGGCGATCCCTATCACCCGGGCCCTGCACCACCTGGAAGAAGGCAGGGTCTGTGACGAGCCGTTGTGCAGTCTCACGCCCGAAGAGATTGAACAATTCCGAGAGGAATGAGACATCCCCTTGTGTGGGCTACGCCCTGGAGAGCTGGTTTGCGCTCCCCAAGACAATTTTATCGCGGTACATGACAACATGTTCAGAAAAGGGTTCTCGGTGCCGCTTCCTCAGTACATGCTCCAACTGGCTCTCGATCAAGTCCCCCCATACCAATGGCGCCAACTTCTAGGGTGCCTGTATTACATGTCCAACATGGGATGGCCCACGATAAGCGAGTTTCGTGCGTTATACCGGTTGTCGTACTTCAAGAAAGCGGGGAGCTTCGGATGCGTCAGCTTCATTGCGCTGGACTACGAATCAGTCGTCATGAATCTCCCATCATCCATAAACAAGGAGTGGCGCGCTAAGGTAGTTCTCGTGGGCGGCTCGTTGCAGTGAAAGACTAAACGACAGACAGTTCTAAACTACTTCTAAGCCATCGGGGACCAGGCTTACTCGTTGACAATTGTCGAGTGAGAGCGTATCGCCCGAATTTACGCTGTGTGGCCCAATGAGGAGGATTGTAGCTCATATCATCTTACTCGATGGGCCATGCAGGAAAAATCCCTCGGCGTGTCCCTCGTACCAGCCACCCGCTCGACATGGAGAAGGACCAAGACCTCTTGATGAAGTTGCTGAATGTAGGTGAGGTCACTTCCCGCACGAAGGTGGATCTGGACACATGCTCAGCGCGTGTCTTGGAGTCCCAGAAAAACCTGGAGGTTCCTGATGAGATCTACGAGACCGTTGCTCCCCCTCCGCCGCCACCTGATCCCGGAAGCTCTAAGACAATGGGGAATCTTGGTGAGAAGAAGAAACGCCGCCACCTTTCGAAGAAGAAGGCCCAGGCTGCTCTCGATGCCCAGGTGACTTACATCTGGAAGGATGTCTCTGGTGACCCCGCCCCCAATCCTAAGAGGGTGAAAATTGCGCCCAGAGGCTCTGCTCCCTCGTTATCTCTTCTCGCTCCTCGCGTTCCTACCATATCGAAGACCCCGATCAGGCAGGTCCTCGATGAGTACGGTTGCGCAGACGAAAAGTTCGTGCGCTCCATGATCCGGGATTTCAAAGGCATTGACCTTGACCGGGTGAGATTCAAAGGTATACCCCCTTGTCGGTAGTGAATGTGGTGTGCTCTTCATCTGCCACGTCCATCATAACCTGGTTATACCAAGCGTATGCATCTATGAAGCTTAGCATTTCAAACTCGGAGGTCGAGTCAACGAGTTGGTCTATTTGTGGCAACGGGAAACTGTCTTTAGGGCATGCCATGTTAAGACTCGTGTAATCTACACACATCCTCCACTGCCCCCACTAACTTCTTGGGGACCATGACCATGTTGGCTAACCACTGCGGGTACTTGGCTTCTTTGATAAACTCGATATCTAGCAGCCTCTGCACTTCTCCCTTGATGATCTTGTACTTGGCCGAATCGAATGATTTGCACTTTTGCCTCACCGGGGGAACACCTTTCCGGATTCCCAACTGGTGTGTCATAATCTCCCTCGAGATCCTGGGGACATCTGCATATGACTAGGCAAACGCTTTGTTGTTGGCTTTTAGGAAGTGTGTGAGCTCCTCCCTCACTCCAGGGGGGAGCCCTGTCCTTATTCTTATTGTCCTCACAAGGAACTCGTCCGAGATGCACACCAATCTTGTCTCCACAACGGATCTCGGCCTCTCGGTCAGGATACCCTCTGCTGCGACATTGACTCTTGGGTGTTCATAGGCATCTCGTCACAAGGGCCTTAGGGCTCCTTGAGACCAACACTTCCGCTCTCTTCCTTCCGTTATCCTAGTCAACGGCATAACAACCTCTCGTTGCCTGCTGATCACCCCGGATCGTCACTATTCCTGCAGGGGATGGCAGTTTCATCATTAACATGTGTCTAACGATGAAAGCTTTTATCTTCCAAAGGGCCGGCCTCCCCAAAATCCCGTTGTAAGATGACTCGCAGTCGACCACTATGAAGTCTATCCCTACTGTCAACGTGGTACCTTCTATACCCTCCAGAATCATGGAAATGTGATCCGAGTCTAAAGGCTACACCACGTCTCTAGAGAAGCTTATCAGCGGTTCATTATCCTGCGTGAGCTTGCTATTCCCTTTCCTCAACACCTGCCACGCGTTTCTGAACAACACGTTCACTGATGCCCTGGTGTCAACTAGAATCTTCTTACATAGGTAATGGTCCAACTACGCGGTGACAAGGAACGGGTCCTCACGAGGCTGCATGATCCCTTGCTCTTCTTCTTCTACGAATGTCACTGATCTTCAGCTTACGTTGACATGTTGGTTATTGCAACTCCCGAAGGTGAATATTTCTTGTCCTTCTCTGATTCCTGCACATTGCTTCTTTGCTTTATTACTCCTTTAGTCTAACCATGCTCCCCCTAGGATAGTGTTGATCGTCCCGTAAATGGGAACTTTTGTTCCATGTCGTTGTCCTGACACGTATTGTTGTAGCTTGCCCACTTTTATCTGGCCCTCTACCGCCCTCTTGAGCTCTACACAGTTGTTAATTGCATGCATGATACCCACAGTACTTCCATGTGTCCTCTCAGGTCAACCTTAACGGCAGGAACTTCCTTGTCGGGGGCCCTATGATCACATCCTTGTTCTCGTTCCACACTACCTCGGGAGTTGCTGTCAGGGTTGTGAAGTGCTCTCTGGCTGCAGGAGTCGCCTTTGATAACCCATTATCCTGGTATCCCCTTTTGCTTTTTTCTTGCGGGCCTCCCGCTTGCTTGGCAGGCTTCTTACCTCCCTCCTTGTGCCTCTTGCTGGGGGTGAAGCCTTCTTGGTCCCCTTTCCATGTTCTTACTTCTTGGATTGTCTGCCCCAGGGACTCTATCCTTCTATCTTCCTTAGGCTTGCCCGTTAGCTAATCCCCATACGTGTCGTGATCCGCCTGAGCATGCCTGATCGTCATTTCCATGATCTCATCATAACCCCGAGGGTTCTCAATTTTGACGACATATAGGAACTTCCCGGGCACCAGGGCTTGGATGAATGCTTCCTCTACCACCTTCTTATCGAAATTTTGAACCTTGGCCGTGACACCCTGCCAAAGGTTCACGAAGGCTTTTAACCCTTCACCATGCTCCTGTTTCACCTTGAATAGTTGGGTCGTGCTCTGCCCGTCCGTACGCAACATGAAGCAGTTTACAAACCTATCTGCTAGCTGCTTGAAGCTGTCTACCGAGCCAGTCGGGAGCTTATAGAACCAGCTCAACGCTTCTCCCAATAGTGTTTCTTGAAACATGTTGCAGCATACAACGTCTGTGTAACCCTTAGCGTTGGTGTGAGATTTGAAACTATTGAGAAAGAGATGTGGGTCCCTTTCGCCCCCGTAGCTCAATTTCAGAGGTTTTGATACGTGGGAGCGCAAGGCCTGCGTGATGACTCTTGTGAACGGACCTCCTCTTTCTTTGAATCCTATCCCTGGCAGGTTTCGGGTTGCCCGTCTTTCTGTGCCTTGTTCACTCTTGAGGTTAGGTTTGTCATACTATCTCGTATGGCCATCAAAGCCGCCTCTACACCCGCTGACTTCTACACACCCCCGACAATGGGGTTGGTTAGCGGTGGCGGGCCCTGATTCTTCATACTTTCTGGAAACAGATTGACTCCAACGTGGACCGTTCTACGGGGCGCGAGCAATGACGTTATTAGGGATTCATGGCCTTCTACTTGTTGTTCTCGCAAGATGGCAGTTGTGCACTCGATTGCCTCGTCACTTTCTAACCTTCGAGCCAACGCGCTCATTATAGTGTCATTATCCTGCTCCAGCTTTTTCTCCCAGGTCGTTGCCTCTAGACGGTCCCGGGTCCTCTCTCTCTCCAAACGTGCCACGTCTGCTCTCAACCTTTCGTCCATGTCTTCCACTTCCTTCTGAGTGAGGTCATGCATCGTCCTGTCTGGGGTCCTTTCCCGATCATTCCCTACGGGTGTGCATTCATGCCTCTCACCCGATCCTTCGCTCCGTGCTACAGTCCTCGGCGTTCTCTCCTCGCTGGGACCCCGTTGGTCCAACGTCATCTACTCCCCTCTAACAACCCACTCAACTCAGTCATCGAGACACGGTGACTTTTCGAAGAGTTTCCCACATACGACGTCAATTGTTTCTGCAAGATCCCGTAGACCTTGAATAAGCCTTGGCGTGACCTCTCTTCTTTGACCTTGCCGACTTGCTACCTGCAATAGGAGACTGACCGGAACTTTCCGGTCTTTCTCTCTCCGATGATAAAGTCAGTGGTGTAGTTTGGTAAAATGTATTTAATGCTAGGGGATTTCTCACCTCTTTGGTTGACCTTGGCATTGTATTTATAACCCCGCGTTGACTTATATCTTGTCTGTTGTACGATATGGGACAAATGTGTTATTGTGGTCTATTTATTTGGCCCTCTATGGTGTGTCTCCTGCCCGGCCCAGACTGCTATGACCTACAGGGAGAGGCCTGCTCGGTCTACCTCATGTTGGGCTTCCGGTAGTATCATGGACCGAGACTACATTATTATTATGGAATATTCAGTTTTTATTTGTGTTATATGTGAATCTAGACTACTGAATATGCTGACATACAATGAAAGTGTTTGTTTGCCATGAATTATTTATTTATTTTTTTTGTTATGAGGTGTTTTTGGTTATTGTCAAATGATTTTGTCCAAATTAAAGGTCTCGATAATGTCGAGAGCCACTATTGTCACATTTCCAATCTGAAGGTGTGTGTGTTACATATGTGTGGAGCACTAGTTGGTAATTTGTACTCTTTTATCCTTTTGAAGTAAAAGATCCACTAGTGTGTTGGTGCTTTAAAAAGTTGGCCAATTTGCATCACAGCTCAGCCTAACCCTATATGTTCTCTGTTCCTTTGGGTTTCGATTTTCCAAACCCAAGCTTTTATCCTATGAACATTACTTTCCTCTTTTTTGAGATTATTACTTTCTTAAATGAGGGTTAAAGGGATAGTTGGGTTAAGTCTTTATCCAACTCTTTTCTTTTTTTTCCTTTTTTTTAGAGTGAATCTATATCTTATAAATTCATAGATGATCAAAGATGTATTTCCAATGCAAAGTAATTTTATGTTTTCCTAATGAGGGTTATTTCTAATAGCTATTACTCATATTTTCTTTTCAAACTGTTTTTTGGCCTTAGCAATACTAGTGTATGTAGTAATTTTTGGCCTTAACAATTATTTTCCCAAAAATAATTGCACATTATCTTAATTTGCTTGTCTTATAATTCAGGCTATGATTTATTTTGTTGAATATTATTTCCAACTTTTGAACCATCAAAGAAAAAATTACAAGGTAATTTACCAATATTGCAAAACAATTAATATATCTCTTTCATATAAATATTAGAAAGTCCCAATTTTGTTAGACATACAAGGCTAATTGGATTAGTTTAGTCGGCATCCACACTTACAAAGAAACAAGTATATCGAACATTCTAGATTCCTATGGTCTAATTTACATGATTATTTTAAAGCCATAAAACCAATCCATAACCAATCCAAGAAAGAGAACAATCCATCCTATACCTCCATGGAATCAAAATCAAAATCAAATATGACTTGGGAAAACCATTTCATGGGTGTATTAATTCATTGTTCAACATGAAATTGTAATTTTCCAATTGAGAAAAATACACAAAAGTTACAAAATATAATTAAACGTAAAATTAAAATCAAATCCTCAATGACAATAGGGTCATTAGGGTGTCTCTCCTATATTCAAAACTCTAATCATCATCAAATCAGAACACGAATAACTAACAAAACATACTAATCTTGAGCAACACAATTTGCTTTACCATATATTGAATCAAAATAGCGAACGCAAATTAATAAAAATCTTTCGCAGTATTATTCCTAGACTAAAAACCAAGTAAACCCAAACCTTTTCTTTCCGAACAAGACACCTAGTTAAAAGTCTTTGGGCTCTCTCTATATAAGTATCCCAACACCCAACACACAACCCACTCTCTTCTCCTCAATCTCTCTGCTTCGTCGGTCTTCCTCCGCCTGCTCTATCTTCAATCATGACCGATAAAGCTGAATCGTCCGACCCGTAAGCCCCAGATCCAATTCCCTTCTTCTCGATTTTGACCTAATTTCTCGAATTTGGGGATTTTTGATTTCTGATTGCGATTTTTGTTTTTGTTGCAGTAAGGGGACCAAGAGGGATTTCAGCACTGCGATTCTCGAGCGGAAGAAGGCGGCGAATCGCCTCGTCGTCGATGAGGCCATCAACGATGACAACTCCGTCGTCGCGCTCCACCCTGAGACCATGGAGAAGCTCCAGCTCTTCAGGGGCGACACTATTCTCATCAAGGTACGGTTTTGATGTGGTTTGATGGTGTAATTTGGAATATCGGTGAAGAAATTTGATGGGATTTTGGGTGCTTTGGTTTTCGAGCTGGGAAATTTAGGGTTTGGGGAGTGAGTGAAGGATGGTTTGTAGTTTGCTTGATGGGTTTGTGTATTTTGTTTGAGATCTGGTGATTGGGTGTGTTTTGGGTGTTCGGAAAGTTAGGGTATTGATGTAAAGTTTTCTTGATTTTGTACTAGTTCAGGTGTTTGTACTGTTTGTTTTTGACTGAATGTTTATGAATTCGAGTTTCATTAGAATATAATGGGTTGTTAAGCTGGAATTAGGTGCCGAAATCTAAATTTTGGACTGTATGCTTGATATTATAATTATTTGGAAGTATGAGAGCTAATTGTTTTTCTGTCATTCATTCAGGGAAAGAAAAGGAAGGATACAATCTGCATTGCCCTTGCTGATGATACTTGTGACGAACCAAAGATTAGGATGAACAAGGTTGTGAGGAGCAACCTAAGGGTTAGGCTTGGGGATGTTGTCTCTGTCCACCAATGTGCTGATGTCAAGTACGGAAAGCGGGTGCACATTCTCCCTGTGGATGACACTATTGAAGGTGTCACTGGAAGTTTGTTTGATGCCTACTTGAAACGTGAGTCCCTATCTAAACCTTTTTATTCCCAGCTGTAACAAAAGCTAAAACTGAAATCATGAGATAAAGATATTTATAGTTTTGAGCTTGCTACAGAGCTATACCGGTAGCGAACAAGTAACAAAAATGTAGTTCTTAAATGTTTTAACTTCTGCAGTTGGGACTGCTGTTTTGTTATGTCTGCATCCATAAAAATTACAGCTGTGCTGTGATTAGAGTAATTAACAAGTGGATCATTCGTTTACATCATAGATACATGTGAAAAGTTTGATACTTCTCTTTACTATTGAAAGAGCATGCAAATGTGTCATATAACACATTTTCTACCATGTGATGGTCACTGTTGCTTTTGAGTTTTGAATTTTGATTTTTTTACGACTGTGTGGTTCTCTATGTTGTATATTTACCTACTCTTCTGATCCATACTGCAGCTTATTTCTTGGAGGCCTACCGCCCAGTGAGGAAGGGTGATCTCTTCCTTGTGAGAGGAGGAATGAGGAGTGTAGAGTTCAAGGTTATTGAGACCGATCCGTCTGAGTATTGTGTTGTTGCTCCAGACACTGAAATATTCTGTGAGGGAGAGCCTGTAAGACGTGAGGATGAGGATAGATTAGATGAGGTTGGTTATGATGATGTTGGTGGTGTTAGGAAGCAGATGGCTCAGATTCGTGAATTAGTGGAGCTGCCATTGAGGCATCCTCAGCTCTTTAAATCCATTGGTGTGAAGCCACCAAAGGGTATTCTGTTGTATGGGCCACCTGGATCTGGTAAGACTCTAATCGCCAGAGCTGTTGCAAATGAAACTGGGGCATTCTTTTTCTGCATTAATGGGCCTGAAATCATGTCAAAACTTGCTGGAGAGAGTGAAAGCAACCTCAGGAAAGCTTTTGAGGAAGCAGAGAAGAATGCACCATCAATTATCTTTATTGATGAGATTGATTCAATTGCTCCCAAGAGAGAGAAGACACATGGTGAAGTTGAGAGGAGAATTGTGTCCCAGCTCTTGACACTTATGGATGGACTTAAATCCCGTGCACATGTAATTGTTATGGGGGCTACAAATCGTCCTAACAGTATTGACCCAGCTCTCAGAAGGTTTGGTAGATTTGATAGGGAGATAGATATCGGTGTTCCAGATGAAGTTGGGCGTCTTGAGGTCCTTCGTATTCATACAAAGAATATGAAGCTTGCTGAAGATGTAAGCTTAGATATAGTTCTTATACTCCTTTAATTCCAAGTTGTGATTTTTTTTTTTTACTTCCTTGATAAAGTGCTTATAAATGTGGTTTTCTCTGTATAGGTTGATCTGGAAAAGATTGGCAAGGAGACGCATGGTTATGTTGGTGCTGATCTTGCTGCTCTATGTACTGAAGCTGCACTTCAGTGCATCAGAGAGAAGATGGATGTCATTGACTTGGAAGATGAGGAAATAGATGCTGAGATACTCAACTCCATGGCAGTTACAAATGAACACTTCTCTACTGCTCTCGGAACAAGTAACCCATCTGCTCTCCGTGAAACGGTAAGTATTTTGTTTTTTTATAGTGTTGGTGCTTTTTTATGATTGAAAGCGTTGTTAATGGAATCCATAACATGATTATGTTTTTATTGGCTAGGTTGTTGAAGTGCCCAATGTTTCTTGGGATGCTATCGGAGGTCTTGAGAATGTTAAGAGAGAACTTCAAGAGGTAATTGACTGTACTCTACTGTATGGCTATATACAAAATTATTTATTATTTATAAGATATATGTTATTCTTCGTAACAAAACTTTAAAATATGTTTTGCCTTGTGATGCAGACGGTTCAATATCCTGTTGAGCATCCTGAGAAATTTGAGAAATTTGGGATGTCGCCCTCAAAGGGAGTTCTATTCTATGGCCCTCCTGGGTGTGGTAAAACTCTTCTTGCCAAGGCCATTGCAAATGAGTGCCAGGCAAACTTTATCAGTATCAAGGGACCCGAATTGCTTACTATGTGGTTTGGAGAGAGTGAGGCCAATGTGCGGGAAATCTTTGACAAGGCTCGTGGATCTGCTCCATGTGTTCTGTTCTTCGACGAACTTGATTCCATTGCTACTCAGGTTTGAGCCTGTCTTTATTCTTTTTTTTTTCTGCATTTAACTTATAAGTTGAATATTGCAATTAATCAACCAGAAGTTAAATATGGAGAATGTATTACTTGAATATTCGTAGCTTAGAACATATATGATATGATGACCTCAGCAACTCTTAAGAGCCTTGCCCAAACGAGCACTATGATGACCTCAGCAACTCTTAGGAGCCTTACCCTAACGAGCACTTCAGATTGATACTAATTGTTTTTTACTTCCCTAATCTCGTGATGCGTTACTCCCATCCGGACCTATGCTTAATTGCTTAGTATGTTAATCTAGTGATTTTATTCTCACGATGTGTATTATCTAAACCTATGTGTATCACTCTATCTATACATATGCTTATTTTTTACTCGTACATCTTGCAGAGAGGTAGCAGTTCAGGTGATGCCGGAGGTGCTGCAGATAGGGTTTTGAACCAACTGCTTACAGAGATGGATGGAATGTCTGCAAAGAAGACTGTTTTCATTATTGGCGCCACTAACAGGCCTGACATTATAGACCCTGCACTTCTACGTCCGGGACGTCTGGATCAATTGATATATATCCCTCTCCCTGATGAGGAATCCCGCCTTCAAATTTTCAAGGCAGCCTTGAGGAAATCTCCAGTTGCCAAAGATGTGGATCTTAATGCCCTTGCCAAGTACACCCAAGGATTCAGCGGTGCTGATATCACTGAAATTTGCCAGCGCGCTTGCAAATATGCCATCAGAGAGAATATTGAGAAGGTATGAAATTGGACTTCCTGGTTACTTGTATTTCTCCCTGTGACACAGAAATGTGAATTCATTTGTGAGTAACCAATACTTTCTGTTCCTGCAGGATATTGAAAGGGAGAGGAGGAGAAGCGAGAATCCTGAGGCTATGGAGGAAGATGTGGAGGATGAAGTACCTGAAATCAGGGCAGCTCACTTTGAGGAATCAATGAAGTTTGCTCGTCGGAGTGTTAGTGATGCTGATATCCGCAAATACCAGGCATTTGCTCAGACACTGCAGCAGTCGAGAGGATTTGGAACTGAGTTTAGGTTTCCAGAAACTGGCTCTGCTGCGGCCACAACTGGATCTGATCCTTTTGCAGCTAGTGGTGCTGGGGCCGATGAAGATGACCTTTACAATTAGAATAGTTCCATTATGCACACTTTGTCTTTTAATTTCAAACTGCATTTTGGATTCGATCACGGTGCTGGTGCTGGTGCTGGTGCTGGTGCTGGTGCTGGTGCTGGTGCTGGTGCTGGTGCTGGTGTCCATTTAATTGTTATTGTGGCTGAAAAGGCCTGGGGGTTCTTGTGGCCTCTGGATGACCCAAGGATAGTCTAAGTTAAACAGTGTTATCTTTTTTTAAGTTTACAATGGATGATGTAAAGACTGCACAATTTATCTTTAAAAACTTTTTGTTCATTGCTTGCTGCGTGTGTTGTATTGCCTGTGTGTCAAAGAATGTTTCAAGTAATATCCCTAAAATAGTGAGTTTCAACAGACTGCATTCGAATCATGAAAGACAAGCTTCTGATAATCCTCTGAATTGTTTCTCCGGCCATTTGCGTGTTTGTTTCAGAGCTGCAACCAAAGTTTCACTCTACCGATCTATAAAGGAGATCAACACGACTGCGGACTGCCCCACCTTTCAGGTGTTCAAATCCTTGCACTCGAGTCTCTCTTTCGGTCGCTTCATTCGAACCAGACTTCTTTCCGCTGTGGTTGAATAAGAACTTGAAACTTTTCACTTGAGTTCCACCGCTGTTTCATGAAACATACAGAAGTTGCAATGTGCGTCATTGGGGCCATACATTGGATGTCTAAGACGATTGATGAACCCGCCTAAATTTCTTGTAGAGTGAAGTTTCGGAGAATAGTTTGATGAAGTGGGTAGTAATCAGTGCTGGCCCTAATGGATCTCAAGAAACAAATGCATCAAGTACGTAGTTGGTTTTAAAGGACTACCAAACCCAGGTAGATGGAGTTGCAACGTTTTCAATCTTGGTACCACATAGGAGGTCGGTCTCTGTTTGCATAAAATGATTGAAGTCATTGAACCATGCATTGGCTTTAATCCATCTTCTTATGAAGACCGCATCCGATCCAACTTCCAACTGCATTTGGATTTTTCATTTTTGAAATCTTTAAGAGTATCAGTCATGGTAGGCCAAATCCACTAAAAAATTTCCCTACAAGAAATCCATTTGGCCTACAATAAATTTGTTAGTTAAAATTGAAATGTAAATCAAAAATTTAAATTGTAAACACTCCACGGTCGTTATTTTGAAAATAAAAACAAGAAATGGTACGATGAGATGTCCAAAAACACAAAAATTTATTAGGTCAGAATATGTAAGTATGGATTTGACACTATTTACTTTATATTTATATTGTTTTCGAATTTCATTTTATGATAGGGTACATATTAGTCTTTTAGTAAATCAAGAATATGTTGGGATAAATAAGAGTATTAGAGGGTGACATTATCCATTTAAAGTTCCTTTAAAGTTCCTTTAGATTGCTCAATCAAAAAAAAAAAAAAGTTCCTTTAGATTGTTACTAGCTCAAGCACCCTCTCACCAAACACATTTTCATTTCTCGCTTATTATCATATGGATCCATATTTACCTATTTTTTCCGTCATTATTTAATTTCTCACATAAACTTTAATATTATTCTCACCAAATGCTATCAATTAGTTGACAAAACACCATCATCTTATCTCGCGATGTATTTTCACTTTCAGATCTCGCTTTACCAATAGCAAGTTTGCAACCTTGCACCTGAGATTTTGAGCCCTTTCATCCTGGAAATCATGGACGTAGGGAGAGGGGGACGACCCTTCTCATATTGAATATGAATGATATGATTAATTAAATTTTTCATATATAATAGCACAATGACCCTCCTGATTAAGTTTTATGATTAAATTTATTTTACCCGTATGAGGTTAACTTCATTTCAATCCTTGTTCTCTTAATTTTGAAAATGTATCCCCTAAATTTTCTAATTTTCATCAGCTTTAATTATTTGTTAAGATTCTGTCAAATTTGAATATTAATTTTGACTTTATGTCTCACTTTAAGGCCTAAGACGATTATTTAATGACAAAAATCACACTTTAAAGCCTATTTTTTAAGATTACATGTTAGCATTTAACGTCTAAATTAGATGAAATCTTAACAAATGAGCACGATTTTTGAAAATTGGAAACTTCAAGAGAGTAAATTTTCAAAATTGATTGATGAAATGAAGTATGTCCTAAACTTTAATAGGGTAAACTGAATTTAACCCTAAGTTCTAACAAATGATAATAATGTTTTTTTTGTTCAATTAAATGCATAATGTTGTATATTTACTTTCACTTGTAATGTTTTTTATATACATTTCTTTTCCAATTTCTATTAATATAAACAAAAGACGAAATCATAGTCATTATTCACTAATTTGATCAATAATTCAATCTAATAAGGTAATTTATTACGGCCCGATGATTTTTTTTTTTGAATACAAGGGCTAGAACGATAGCCCTCACGCTATAACTATTAACGAAACCTCAAAATACAAGAGGGAACATTGTGCCTAAACTCTATACTATAAGAACACCCTAAAATAATATTAGGCATGTCTACAAAATTTTGGATACCATGATATTTTTGTGTGTGCCTATATTATATATGGATGGTCAATACGGGTGTTAATACTAGGGGTCAATTGGTAATACAACAAACATGATGTATCGAAAAAAAATTGGTAATGCATGAGTGTCTAAGACTCGTACAAGTATAGAGCGAAGGGAGTCGTTCATCTCCATCAATGATTAATGTGTTGCCCATACTAAAGCAGGCATGGATTAAAGAAGAGGGTTATTTGAGTAACCACATCTAGTTAAGGTGGGGTCTAGGAGGCACTGATTAGACTATGCAGGGCACTCCCCAAGTGGAAGCAAAGATATGAATGGTTCTCATTTGATGTAATTTAGGTACTGATTTACCTTCTTAAAATTTTAAAGCTAAAATCAGTTCAGTCTCTTATTTTAATTTTTAATTAGACTCATCCCTGAATTTTTATATCGTATCAGTTTACTCAAACTTTCAAATTTTTGTGTGATTGTGATGTCATGTGTTGAATTGGAGCCGACAAGAAGTTCGACATTTCAGTTTTTGATCCTCATTTCGGTTGAAAAACCCAAACTACCATGTAACAAACAAATTTCTTCTTTAACCTTCATATTTGTTTTTCTTTCTGTCACAAATAAAAAGAATTCAGATCTCTCTCTCTCTCTCTTCAACCTAATCTTCTTTGCATCCATCCCAAAATCTTCAAATCTTAGACTCCTACTCCATATGAGGCTAGAATTTTGAAAGGGAGAAGTTGAGAGGTAGAAATAAATTAATGGTGGGGATTCATAGATGGAGAGAGAGAGAGAGAGAGAGAGAGAGAGAGAGGGAGTGGAAGAAGAAGAAGAAGAAAAGAAAAGAACTTGAAGATAGAGTAAAACAAAAGTGGATAAATAGAAAAATAGTAACAAGGGGTGGTTTCAGCAAAAAATGAAGATTAAAAACTGAGATGTGAGATCTCTTGTTGACTCAAACTCAATGTATGACGTCATAATCAGATAGAAATTTAAAATTTGGAGTTGACTGATGTGATTAAAAAAAAAAGATAAGAGACTGAATTGATTTTAACCTTAAAGTTTAATAAGGTAAACTGAATTTAATCCTATTGATTATCATCCACCGGTTTATTACTCCAGTCCTTGCTGTGATTGGACTCCAATTCCAGCTGATAATGATGATGATAACTTCATCTTCTAGCTAGCTGCTAGTCCATGTGATAAGTAGGGCAAGACCTCTCCTCCTTAAACACACCCAGATCGAACAGCATGATGTTTCTGAAACGAGAGGACACAGCTGTTCGTTGGTAAAGTTTCTCCAAATAATGCTAAGCAAAACACATCAAATCATATCATCACCAAAATAGTGCTGTTTGAAGCAGCTAGATTTCAATTATGCCTGTTACCACATCTTGCACCCCACCACATTTCTCATCTGCAGTCCATTTTCCTCCCAATTTATATAGGGCAACCCCACAAATTTGTAGGGGTCCATATCCTACATTATATGACTCAGCCTGCACATTGATCTTACTCACCAAAAGTGATGGGTGTTTCATTTCAACGATGCTCATTTCAACTATGCATAATCGTGAACAGTCCAATGCGCAACCACCACTGGCCGGGCAGTAGCATATATAGTAGTAAAGTATGAGCACATGAAGTGTAACTCAGCATCGGATCACCCAGCCAACAACATTTAGATTACTCGAAGTGCAGCTCGTTTACTAAATACGTATACGATTGATTTTTGATTCTCGAAACTAAGAAAATTACGTGTCCGATAAATTGCTTCAAAGTTTCAAGGGTATATATCTACGTACATCAGTAGTTATTTGTTATTTCGTCTCCCTGATATAACTACGTACGCACAGACAGAATCTACCTCAGAACCTTGATTACTTCTACGGCATGCAGCACGAGCTCCAAACTCCACTGAGCGATGGACATAAGGTAGTTGGTGGCATATGCCGATGATCTGACTCATGGGTTCGACAACTGTCAACTGAGTCACTGACAATTACGTAAGTGGCGGGAGGTCGAAGATGATCAAGAAAGAGAGAAAGAGTTGGGGTTGATCTGTGGCTCCTTTAGGCCCTCCAGTACTACTTCTCGGTTCACACACACACACACACGTGTGTCTCTGCACTATGAAGTTTCAAAGGTTGTTGTTGCAGTAAAGCTTTGTGTCAATGGTGACTTTTGGCGCGACGAATGTAACAGATCGACCACACACTGTAACATCGATATTTCAAGTTTTCAACCATGTCAGGGACGCACGTGTTAGCCCTACTGCCAGGGAGCAGCATATTGTCCTTGACGACCTTTACTTACATTCACATTTTCATCTTTTGGCATACGACATGCATATAGATCATCATTAGGAGATGGATTTGATCGATTGTTGTCAAGCTTGGATTCAGAGAACGCTATCGTTTTTGCTAAGAAGCGCATTTGATCTATGATATGAAATCTCCTGCTGCAATACATGGCATTTGATTAAAGAATACTTAGCGTGTGTTTGGAGTTAGAAATTTATCAATAGGAAACTACGTACATGATATGTCTTTGTTGCTTGTGGTATAAGATGATCATCCATTGATACAAATTACCACTCTTAATTGATCATCCTTTGGATTCTTATTTGGATCCGTTCTGTGTTGCCTCCGGATCCATTAGCTCATTGTAGTGCACAAACCAAAAAGTAACAACACAACGGCTTCCGACTCAATATTCATGAAAACGATTTATTCATATATATCTAAGATGTTGTAGACGTGAATATGCGATCGAAAATAAAATAAAATATATAAGTCCTTAAATTGCCCTCGACATAAGACACAAGGGTGCTCCAACTTAGTATCCTATATATCAAACACAAAAGTGCATCATTTACCTGCTAAATCGTCAAATGATTACATCATTACATGTCAAAGGTAATGTCTCCATCTATAATAATAGAGTCCAACCCAGAAAATAGGGAAACACCTTTGATGGGAAATTTTACCATCCTGAAACGCAAAGCTTGACCAGCCATACCAGATCGATCGGAGGTCGGTGAAGAAGTGTGTGCTTAAAAGTGCGTACTGTAGTTTAGCAGTAAATTGCAGAAATGAAAGGAATGGTAGACCCAGAAAAAACGTACTGAAAGGGGAAACTGAGACGATGGCCGCACGAGGGGTGGTGGCTGGAGACTCTGTTTCAGCTACACCACCTACACCCGATCCTGCCCCCATATTCACGATTCTCGCGCTGTCTCTTGCTGACATTCCATCTGGGCCACACGTCTACGTTGCATGGGCCACAGCCCATACCCCCCGCATCTTCTATCCTCATAAACCTCACCGGAGAAGTGATCGGCCGCTCGCTTTCTTGTTCGGAAATGTGGTATATTTCTAGACGATAAGAAGATGGAATCCTAAGAAGATGAGCTTATTTGCTTCATGAATTTCGTTGCATGCAATATGTTTGGAATCCCAATGTTCAGTGTAATAATTCAATGTAACATAATCTTACAACTAGATGTACGAGGTTGTGACCGTTTTTAAGAGTTTATAAATATAAATGCTTACTTAGTAAGTTAATTTCATAATTTACGTGACGAGTTAGTTGCATGTAATGAGAGAATAATAGTACACAAGTAATAGAATATTGGTGATATTGTAATGGGTACTTAATCGGTCATTTTTGTTATATTGGATAAATACGTCTCCCATGTAGTTCATTCTCCGTTTTCTCAAACTTACAAATCTACCAAGTAAATTGCTTTCAAAATGTAGATTCTTATACAAAAAACGTGTTCGACATTTTCTCTTTTAAACCACAAGATTTTGTTGCATAACAAGGAACACTAATATGAAACTAACAATGTACACTAACCATATGCATGAATGGTTTCCTTGCTGGTGTCTAGTGTTCCCTAAACAGGAGGAGGCCACTTGGGATTAGATTGTCTGAATCGACAAATCATGTAGGATCTATGGGGTATGGGCGGCATCATTTTTATCTAAATGCATCAAAGTATAAACAATGTCACTTAATTCCAATCATTAATATATACAACCCTATGTATATAGGATCCTTATCTCAAACATGGCCGGGGAGGCATTGTTTAGTTGGGCACTTTGAAAATACACAATGATAAAGCTGGAAAGTTGAGGGGGGATAGTGGAACTGGAACCGACTGTTCTTTGTTTTGTTTTTTCTTTTCAATTTCATTATTGATGGGAAAAAAAAAATATTCATACTGACCACCTTCGAAGAAATCTATAACACCAAACCAGTTAGTTCTAGGATTTGAAGCAAAAATTGCGTGAGAATCATTTAGTAATGCATATAAACCTTGATAACTTACACGGAGCCAAAACAAAAACAAAAAGAATCAGAATGCACTACTGTTCGCTTTTGTTTCTGCAAAATTTTCGTTCCTGGTTTTTGCTTAGGAGTTATTATACTGTGTGTTTGTCCAAACAATTAAACCAATGATTTAAATCTAATAAAGGGCAACTTTTATTTATTTTTGCATACAGTTTGTATAGTTCACATAATGAAAGATAAAGATCTATCACCCAAAACAATGCAAACACACCTTGGAGGAACAACCCAGAATTCCTTCCAATCTCATTGATCCATTGGGAAACTCCACGAGCTCGTATGTTTTCACAGGACCATACAAAGATGGACGAGATAGAAGAAGGGTACTTTGGAAGAAGAACCAACAGTAAGCTAAAACTTGAACATAAAATTTAAGATCCGAGAGTAATTACTATTGGACAGCAAGCAGATCTTCATGATTCCATCAAAAAAGGCTAATTATACTTCCATGACGTACAAACAGATTTTAATTACAGTCCCTAGATAAGAGATACAAGTAGAATACCAACGCTGGTAATATATAATAACACAGAAAATATAATAGATTTAAGCAAGAATAACAATCTGCAGCTGCAGCTGTATATAGAGGAAGCTGAGCTAGCAAGCTAACTCGATGGATGGATCCTCAGGGATCATTACGTTCGTGCCAGCAGAGAAGCATTGCTATGCAACGTCGGAGGATGTAGAACTTGGTCCGCTGCTTCTTCATAAGATGAGTGCATTTTTGACCAAAAGATCTGCAGGGCTCGCATCCGCCATTGTTGTGCAGATTCCTAGTGCTATTATTGAAGCTTGCAGTGGTTTTAGCAGTACTGTCACTTTCCTTCATTGCCTTGAGGATGGATCCGGATAAGGTCTCTCGCCTGCACCTTATTCTGCTACTATAGTTTTGTCTACTACTAGTCCACTGGAAGCAGTAAATTATTGAGAAAGGTAGATATGGTGGCTCATGTGCTACCTCGATCTATTTATATAGAAGAAGTAATCAATTGTTTCACTTTACATGCAAACATATAATGAGGTAGCAAAAGTAGAAATTGTTTGTTACCATAATAGTATGCAGAATCACATGAAGATAGTACAGGTAATTCGATCATGGTAGAAACAAGGTTCAGCAAACGTCAAGCCAGCCACATAAGTAAAACTAGTCTCCAGGCGCCGGTGGCGTAGCCAGAAACCATGACTAGGAGGGTCAGAGTTTAAACAATGATACTAAACGAAAAAAATTCATTGAATAACATAAACATGTATGAATTATTACATCAATACTTGAAATGGACAAGTAACACCATTAAATCAATTGTAATCGTGTCAATACAATTGTTCAAATAATTGTTCACGATGATATATTGTTCATATGTTAAAATTTTTTCATGATGGTTTTATTATTAACACCATCAAATATATCTTTCTTGATATGATCATGTTATCATTCATCAATATGTCTTCCACTCGGTTTCGCAAATTACTTTTTATTTAACGAAATTACGGTAAGTAACGATTAAGAGAAAACGATAAGAGACAAATAAATTATATAAACATATGTATATATACACACGTAAGTAACAATTGAGATAAAAGAAAATTCATGGGGATCGGTAATGAAAATATTAATAAATAAAAATCATGGGGATATGTTTTGTCACATGGTGGAGTGTTGTTCAAATCAAGACAAAACTTTGAAAACAAGTTTGTCACTTTGGCATCAGAACGCGGAAAAATATTGTTTCAAAGTATAATATACCCAACCAATTACAGCTTAACAAACTTCACTTCAAATGTCAGAGGGTTCAATTGAACCCTCTCGCCCCACTGTGGCTACGCCACTGTCTCCAGCAACACATGAATGAACAAGAAAAGAACACGAGACAATTTCTCAAACTCTTTTTTATTTTTCATATGCAAATGAATCCAAAATGCAACGTAAATTGGGAAAAATCAAAACCAAAACATAAAAGGAACTAATTAAAACACCTAAAGATGCATGACTAGTCGCCGCTCGCGTAATTAAATCAAATGTACTATATATTTCTATTTTATACTTCACAAAATGCCTTAAATTACTTGCAAACTCTATTCTAACACACTATGGCATTCTGTTTTGTTATACCATAATCAATATTTTGAGAGATTTTCCTACATGTTAATTTTTTGACAGCTTTTTGATCTTCATCTTACTCAATTTTTTTTGAATTCATCATGGATAACTGCTTATGGGTAAGAACTAAGAAGTTCTTTGCTGTTTTTTTTATTTTATTTTATATATTTTTTAAGAACAAGGAAATTGGGGCTGCAGGGTCTGGGGGGGCCTGTTGCTGTGATTGTATATAGAGCAGAGAAGGGACCCTCGGCGCCTAGAGGTAGCGTTTGGTATGAACTGTGCACACTGTAATGTACCAGCTGCCAGGGAAGGATAGTTACACAGCATTTGGATAAACATAGAATGGGGCATAGCTTCCATTTCAATCTATCGCCTTTTCACCTGAAATTTACTACATATCTATTTGTTGGGCTGATGTTCACGTAACTAAATTTACTGTTCACAACACTGTTTTTAATATCTGTTCATATTGTGTTTCTTCATCTATTTTTTTTTTAGGATTAGATTTGATCTAACATTGATTAAGAAGTAATTAAGTCTGCACATTTTATTAAATTGGGTCTATGAGAGTTAGGACTAAAACATCAAAATTTTGCATAACGATGTCTTTTTTTCCCTCTATTTATGCTAATGTTCTCTCTTTCTATCTCTTCGACAAGTTATGATCGGACCTAGCTTTCAAGAATAAGCCAGGTCCATTCTGTCATTTTCTCTTCTGTTTTATATACGTACAAATCAAAACAATTTGAGCATTTATATTTTAGGTAGAACACAAGACTAGCTAGCTAGATATTTTGTTATATAAAAGTTGTTTTTGTGATAGTTCTTATACATATGTGGAATATGCATAATATGGATATAGTATGCTAAATAATGGTCGACTGTTCATAAGCAAATAAACAATGATTTTTGTGTGTTGTTGGTCGACTGTTCACAAGTAAGTGAACAGTGCATTTTTGTGTGCTGACCATTTTGCCCTTATTGTTTTTAGAAAACCACAATACTATATATATATATATAATTTTCATCGTGAAGTATCGAGAACAATATGGCACCGTGAACAGTGTGCGGACCTTTTTACCCTGCTAATGTGTTGTGAAATTCTGTATTCACCCTTCGTTTCAACTCTAGGTATAATTTTTTTTTCTGCTGCTTCTCGCTCTCTCGCCCAACATTCTAGACTCGTGTTAAGATATACAATTCACCTTTGACCCCTTGCCACTTCCAAGTACCTCGCACAAAATGCCCTTATGGCTATTTAGATAAAAGTTCAAACATCCAAGCCAGTGAAACAATACATATGTAAATGATTAATCATGCTAGTCTTACTTGGTAGCAGCTAACATGCGTGTCATATGATATATCCCTTGGTGTTGCACATAAGATTTTGGTCGAGGCAATGGCAGATTCAAGATATTTTTCTTCATCCTCATTGTCAGCATGAAGCATGTTATAGTTTTTCTCAGTGTTGCGTTAATCACTTTGCTTCTACTTTCTGTAGAAATTTTTCTAAAAACCCAGAGTTACATAGCTCCAGATTTATGATTGGGATTGCTACATGAGACAACAAATAAGCCAGAATTTAGGTAATTTGAATTTAGTGATTTAATTTTTGGTCAGCAAAAATGAATAGAATCTTTGACCATATACCCCCACACTTATAAATGCCTTGAACTCTAGACTACAGAGACTGCTGTTATGGCTCACTCAGTCCAACAATATGTGTCATTTTCCTTTGCATTGTGGTGATAAGAGTGACCAGAGAAATTCAAAGACTAAAGACAAATTTGATTGGTATGTACTCGCATAGGTATTGAATGGTATTTCTAGAATTAACAAAGTGTTGAATGTACCATTAGTATTGAATGGTAATGTACTGTATCTAAGTAAATATTAATCGTTTTTGAATATGAAGTTTCATTAGTCGAGACTTGAGAGCACTGTAAACCTTTCATAAAGATGTACAAAAATGTGTCGTCAGGCCATGCAACAAGCCAAAGTTTGAGGCTTTGGTGAGTTAAGGCTACTTGGTTTGATCTAGAGAAGAGAAGACTCAATAATTTCTGATGCTCTTCTTGGTCTTAGGGAACCTTTTATTCTGATGGGTCTCCATCTTCTATGCTACAGCATCACTCTCATCACCATCTGCAATGATCTTAACTCAAACTATCTGCAGTTTTTAAGGCTGGCCTGGCAATAAGGCATCTCTGGTTTCAATTACAATTATCCCTTGTCCCTCACCCCACCCCCTAATTTCCACAGTCAAAAGCATCTTGTCTTTCATCTGGCTCCAATGAGATGGTTAAAAACGTGTTGCTGGTGACTGGTTTAAAAGGTTTAAAATTTTCAAATTAGAACAAAGAGGCAAGAACACACAAGTGATATAAGTGGAATCACTGTAGCTTGGATGCAAAATTCAATATGATTATTAGTTTGGAGAACCAAATATGTTATGTGCTGATGAGAGAAACAGATTCGCTGGTTGATTTGAATGGTAATAAGATCGATGTTGGGGGATTCTGAGTAATCACATATTCACATTACTCTAAAATTTATCATCGACGTTGGTTTTCCCATGGGCTATGAAGTTTTGCACGTCATAAAGAACTCTGTGCGGGGTTGGTACCTCCTAAATGCTTTTTTTGTGCATCAAGTCCTGCTTTGAACATGCATGAGCAAAGCATAGCAAACACACATTTTCTGAAACTGAAAGGATGCATGTATAGAAAGTGAACCATAGTAAGAGTAATGAGATTACATTGAACAATATACGTGAATGAAAATATCAGTACTTGCATATGATTTTAGTCTATCTAAGTTGAGTATATGAGCAAAGGTTGAAATGAAGAATCCTAATGAAAAAAATATTTGTTACACCCCTAACTATGTATGTATATGATGAAAAGAGTCGGTGTTATGTTGTTGTTGATACCAAATTAATTTACATACTATATATGGTATACTTCAAAATGAATTAACTTGGAAGTCTAACTCATAAGATGTTGGAGGATTCCAAAATATCAGACAATAAAGTTTGTTTATATGATTTTGACAAATTCGGTTCTAATCACCCATGGACCTGAACAGCTCAAGAGGTCATAGGCATTAAAGTTTGAGGGGCCCAATATTTTTTCTTTTTAATATATATGTTTTTTTTTTTTTGAAAAGATATACATGATGAAGAGTATGTGAATATGAGAATAAAAGTCTACTCATTCATCGATAGATTGGTCTTTATATAGGTATTACATAGAGAATCTCTGTAAATCAGAGTTTGATATCTAAGAGATATTCTAGTCTAATAAGGAGAAGATTTCGTCCAGACACATCATCAAGGATAGAAATGTAAATTCCTTCAACACTCCTCCTTGTGTCGCGTACTAGAATCACATGGCGCATGAACGTTGCATCGGTAAAAACCTTGCCAAGTAAAACAAAAACCTCTTGGGTAAAAAAAAAAGACTTGCTCGAAGGAAAAAAAGAGCACAACGTGCCAACTACAACTTGAATGTAAAACATGTGACGTAGACTCCCCCTGATGTCTAAACAATCAACTCCCCCTGATAATTAAATCAATTATGGAGTTTAGATAAACGACGCATATCAATATTTCGCACATGCTTCTCAAGAGTAGATTTGGGTAGAGACTTGGTGAACAAATCTGCTACATTATCCTCGGAACTTACTTAGTTTACTTGGATATTCAAAAGTTGTTGCTGTTGTTGATTGTAGAAGAACTTAGATGAGATATGCTTAATATTATCACCCTTGATGAATCTCAACTTCTTTTATTCAATGCATGCCGCATTGTCTTCATAGATGCAAGTTGGTGCTTCAGTGGTAGATGTCAATCCACTGGACTCTCGAATATGAGTTATTACAGAGCGAAGCCAAACACATTCTTTGACTGCATCATGTAATGCAATAATCTCTGAATGATTCGAGGAAGTAGCAACAAGGGTTTGCTTGGTAGATCTCCAAGAAATCGTCGTAGTTCCCATGGTATACACATACCCAGTTTGGGAACATCCTTTGTGTGGGTCTGACAAATACCCAACATCAGAAAAACCGACTAACACATCATTCGGTGTCTCAGCATAGGGGACAATGCCACATTGCGTCAATATTGAGCTAGAAGGAGCTTTGGAAGCTTGATTTTGGTTGGGAGCCAAAATGTGCTCAGTTGCGGCATTGGAAGCCCTCGAGGACGCATAGAGGCTTAGCCGTAAGCGGCAAAGGCTCGGCTTAGCCGTAAGTGGCAAAGGCTCGGCTGCAGCGCTGCACGCGGTAGGGGCGCGGCAGACACACTCAGGAGTGCGACATGGGTGCGGTAAGGGCGTGCTAGGGGCACGCTGCACGCTGCTCGCGTAGGCAGACTGTGGCAGGGGCTCGGTAGGGGCTCGATGGGCGCTGCATTGCGCTGCCAAGCTGCTACCTGACATGGCAGGGGCCCTTAAGGGCTCGGCCAAACTGCCTGCAATGAAATCTTCAATTGAAACATCAACATTCATGTTTTCAACTTTGATTTTGTAAGGGAAAAACAAGCCCAAATCAATTGAACCCTTCAAGTACCTGAAGATGTGCTTAACACCAATCCAATGACATTGCGTTGGCGCAGAGCTAAACCAAGCTAACAAATTTACTGAGAATGCAATGTCTGGTCTTGTGCATTGTGCCAAGTATAGGAGAGCTCCGATAGCGCTTAGGTATAGAATTTCTGCTCCAAGAACTTCCTCATCCTCCTCTTTAGGACGGAATGGGTTCTTTTTGATATCCAGACTTCACGTGACCATGGGAGTCCCAACTGGGTGAGCTTTGTCCATATTAAAGCGCCTGAGCAGCTGACTGGTGAATCAATATTCCAGTCTCTCAATGCTCTAGCTCTAAGCCTAGGCAAAATCGAGTTTTCCCAAGATCTTTCATCTCAAACTCGGATTTCAAGTAGGTCACGGTCTCATCAATTTCTTTGAGATTACCGATGATATTCATGTCATCAACATAGACAGCTACTATAGCAAATCTGGTACTTGTTCTTTTGATGAACACGCATGGGCAGAGAATGTCATTCTTATATCTTTTTCCAATCAAGTAGTCACTTAGACGATTATACCACATTTGTCCGGATTGTTTAAATCCATATAGTGAACTCCGCAATTTAATTGCAAAGACACTCCGTGACTTAGAGTCACTTGACTTGGGTAGTGAAAGTCCATCAGGCACTTTCATATATATATATATATATATATATATATATATATATATATCTGAATCAAGATCCCCATAGAGATATGCAATAACCACATCCATAAGCTGCATGCTCAGTTTTTCGGACACTACTTGTTTCTGCTAGAACCCGCAGGCTCCGCAGAAGCACGGTGGAACACAAACATAAACAGTAAACATCATGGGCAAGAGACAAGCACGTATAGTGGTTCACCATGCCGACGGAGGGTGTGGAATTCACTATCGGGAGGCCTCAATGCCTTTTTGTGGGAGAAGAAGATCGATCCATTCTACTTAGGGGGAACCCTTCCTTTATAGATTAGGAAGGTTCCCACTTACAACACACTCTCGATGTGGGACACATTACACATATTTCTTATCACGATGCCTCCTTGTCGTGCTTGGACGGAGGACCTCCCGGTGTGGTATTGACGATCCAACTCCATGATGATGTAGTTTGCATGTCGGACTACAAGTTCCATGACTGGTCTATGGGCAGAGGAGGTAGTTTACTGAATACCGACAACACTACTAAACTGACTAAGTAGCGAAAGGTAATGACGTCCATAACGGGAGAATATGTCTCTTCGTAGTCAATCCAGGGCGTTGAGAAAATCCTTCCATCACAAGTCACGCTTTATAGCACATGACTTCATGTTTCTCGTTTCGCTTTCGAATAAAGACCCATTTATGTCCAACATGCTTAACATTCGGTGTGAATGACACTACCTGATTGAAAACTTGCCTTTTTGCTACAGAGTCTAGTTCAGCCTGGATTGCATCCTTCTATTTCAGCCAATCTGCTCGACGTTGACATTCTGCAACGGAACGCGGTTCAATCTCATCATCGTCGATAATATCTTGAGCGACGGAATAAGCAAAAACATCATCAATAGTCGTGGAAGTTCTTTCCATCATACTATGCGCATCAGTATACTTTAGTGAGATTTCTTTGTTCTCCGACATCAACATTGGATCTGAGGCGTCCCCCAGATACGTTAACATTGATTCTTGGGCATAACTATAGTCAAAGACAATCTCATGTGAAGGATTCATAGTGTTGATGATGAGTGGATCATTTTGTGCCTTACTATCACACCTTTTGCGTGGCACAATATCTGTTGAACCAACAGGTCTCCCCCTCTTCCTGGTGGGAGCCGAGGCCGCGGTTACACCACCACCATGATAAGCAAAAACATCATCAATAGTCGTGAAAGTTCTTTCCATCATACTGTGTGCATCGGTATACTTTAGTGAGATTTCTTTATTCTCCAACATCAACATTGGATCTGATGCGTCCCCCAGATACGTTAACATTGATTCTTGGGCATAACTATAGTCAAAGACAATCTCATGTGAAGGATTCATAGTGTTGATGATGAGTGGATCATTTTGTGCCTTACTATCACGCCTTTTGCGTGACACAATATATGTTGAACAAACATGTCTCCCCCTCTTCCTGGTGGGAGCCGAGGCCGCGGCTACACCACCATCATGATAAGCAAAAACATCATCAATAGTCGTGGAAGTTCTTTCCATCATACTGTGTGCATCGGTATACTTTAGTGAGATTTCTTTGTTCTCCAACATCAACATTGGATCTGAGGCGTCCCCCAGATATGTTAACATTGATTCTTGGGCATAACTATAGTCAAAGACAATCTCATGTGAAAGATTCATAGTGTTGATGATGAGTGGATCATTTTGTGCCTTACTATCACGCCTTTTGCGTGGCACAGTATTTGTTGAACCAACAGGTCTCCCCCTCTTCCTGGTGGGAGCCGAGGCCGTGGCTACACCACCACCATGAGCGTCCGGCGCTTCCAAGACCCCATTGTCGAGCCCGGGTGCAGTCGGTAAAGTCCCTCTTGTAGGGACTTCTAACCTTGCATGAACATTTGCAGCAGATATAATTGATCTTGTCACTTTCGCGATATCGGTAAATGAGTCAAGCATTGAATCTGCAACTCTATCAAGATCGAGAATACGCTGAACTTCTAAATCACTGTCAGAAGTGCGGGGATCATAACGAGACATAGTGGGGTTAGACCACGTTAATTCTCGACGTTCAATTGAAATGGAAACTGTCATGTCTCCCCTTAACGGCGGGAAGAATGTCTCGTCAAAGCGACAATCTGCGAATCTCACAGTAAATAGATCTCATGTCAATGGTTCTAAATAGCGGACAATCGTAGGATGTTGATAGCCAACATAAATACCTAATCGTCTTTGAGGACCCATCTGAGTACGCAATGGAGGCGTAATAGGCACATAAACCGCACAACCAAATATGAGTAAGTGTGAAATATCAGGCTCATATCCAGTTACCAACTGGTATGCACTAAATGGTTGGGTTGCAGTGGGTCTAAAAAAAATAAGTGCAGCTGCATGCAAAATTGCATAACCCTAGGTAGAAACAGGAAAGTTGGTGCGCATCATCAAGGCCCGTGTAATCAATTGTAAGCGTTTAATTGTAGCTTCTGCAAGACAGTTTTGTAAATGCACATGGGGTACAGGATGTTCTACTTCAATCCCGATAGACATGCAATAGTCGTCAAAAGACTTAGACGTAAACTCTTCAGCATTGTCCAATCGAATAAACTTGATTGGATGATCAGGGTGGTGAGCCCGGAGCTTAATAATTTGAACTAGGAGTTTAGCAAATGCAGTGTTTCTTGTGGATAGCAAAGCAACGTGTGACCAACGCATTGATGCATCAACCAGAACCATAAAATATCGAAATGGTCCGCACTCTAGTTTGATAGGTCCACAAATATCACCTTGGATTCTTTGTAGGAATGACATGTTTTGTTTAGAATCACTAGAAAAAATGGTCTTGCAGTCAATTTGGCTAGTGAACAAGCTTTGCAAAACGAGCGGTGAGCATTAGAGATAGCCATAGAGGCATTTGGAGGCTCGGCAATGGCCTTGGAGGCCGAGCCTATGGCAGGTGCATCATGCACGGCCGCATCAGTAGAAGGAGGATCTCCAACATGCTTCAGTGCTCGAAAAAATGGATGTCCATGTGAATTCTTGAGAATTCGGATCATCATGTCACGTCCTGGATGTCCTAAACGTTCATGCCAAAGGTTGTAAGAGTTAGAGTTGCAAAAACTGTGAGAAACAACGTAGGATTCAATAATCCTGATGGTTGTCAGATACAACCCACTTGATTGACTCTTGAGCTTCTTTAAGATACGTTTACGGCCGCAATTATTTGAGGTAATAAAGAAAAACTGTTGTCCATTCTCTTCGAACGTTTCCAGGTGAAATCCGTTGGCACGAAGGTCCCTAAATGATAGCAAGGTTCGATTACCCTTAGGCGCGTAAAGCGCGTCAATGACATGGATCATTATGCCATTTGGCAACAAGAACTGTGCATTACCTCTGTCATAAATCAAAGGCGAGGAACCAATCATGGTTGTCACTGAGGATACGTGAGGCACAAAGTCCGTAAATAACAGCCTATTCCTTAGAATAGTGTGGGTAGTCCCACTGTCAGCTAGACACTTAATTTCACCACGAGACATCTACACAAATATGTAAAATTAATTAGTCTTGGATCAAGACAAGGCGAACAATCTAATTAAGTATAGAGGGGTTAATCGGGAATTTAAACAAAGTTGGAACCCGAATGAGTGCAATTATACGGCATGAAAATCACTTTCATGAAATCATAGCATGTGGCTGGCCTAGAGGCTAGGCAGCAGCACCTAAAGTGCGCTAGTAGTGCCCTCGCAGCGCTGGCAGACGGCAAGGGCCCGCTAGGGGCTCACAAGGGCTCAATAGCCCGCGGCAGTACGCGACCAAGGGCCTGTCGGGGTGTGGTATTGCAGCGCGGCACAGCAGGGGCGCGCAGGGGTTTGTCCAGGGCTCGGTCAGCGCGCAGCAGCGCAAAGGGGTGTGGCAAGGGCGTGACTGGAGCTCAGCTAAGCTCAGTGGAATCCAACGACGTGCAGGGGCTCGCTAGGGGCGCGTTGCCGACACAGACGTGCGGCAAGTCTCGGCAGCTTGTGGCAGGGGCCCCTTAGGGGATCACAGCCGGCACTAGGGCTCAGCATGCTGCGGCACGCTGCGATAGGGGTCTTCTAGGGGCTCAGGCAGCTGCCCAGCGCGCACAACGTGCATCAGGGACGCTCAGGGGTGTTGCAACACTGCAAATACAACTTGCTGCCTTGGTGTATTTTCACCGATTTTTCGAAATTGTTCTCATGTTTTGCCATTCTTTATGCCATAATCAATTCAAGGACCACAAACACATGTGGATTTAGCATGTTTGCCATGTAATGAAGTGTTTAGCTTTGTGCAATTCAAACCAATCATAAGGGAATAAAATTCTCAATCCATTCAACACATTTGAATATGAAGGAGATATTTTATTAATGTCAACTGAAAAAATACATCAAAAGATGTCTAATTCCATAAAAACTAACTGAAAAATCGAAAATAATTGTGGCTAAACAAGTGCTAAACAGAAAATAGCAGAGAAAAAACATATAATCAAAAGAGTTTAATCAAAATCCGCAGCATCCATGTGCGCAGGACTAGCTTTCTTCGTAGCTACGAAATCTGCTATGGTGAGATTGGTGGAAAGCTCAGCACCAATGTCATCTCCCCCAGTAAAGTTAGCTTCTTGAGCCAAGCACTGCTTGTGTCTTCTGTAGGTATCTCTAGCATCCTCGCTGGCACGACAATCTTCGTGCATATGGGCATTAGAGCCACAATGAAAGCAAGGAAGACCATTGAGCTGAGTTGAATGCAATAAAAGTTGGCTGATGGTTTGCCATCCTGCTGGCAACGTTGGAAACTGTACATCATGTACGTAATCAAAGCGGAGCTTCAAGTTGTCCCACAGTTCTTCGGGATCCATTATCATCAGATATTGCATCTTTTATTCCTTATGGATATGGTGCCTCAGGAACATGAGGGCTTGGGCTTTGATCATCTCATTGGGAACCGCATCTGGGCCATCAGGAGGAAAAATAGTGGAAGTAAATCATTTTCTGATGAACAATTGTGTAACATCGGATGTCCATTGAAGGTAATTATTGCCTCGTACATCGAGGATCTCAAACTCAGGCCTTAGAGGCGTAGTCATCTACAAAAGACAAAGGGATTGGAATTAGTGAACCAATGATGTGGTCATAAAATCGATGCAAATAAAAGTAGATGACTCGTAATCGCAGTCATAATCGATTCTTCCCTTACAGGCGACGCTCACAGCTGTCGCAGCGACGCTTAATCGCAGTCACAAATATATGGTGACGCGTATGCCACAGTCACAAGTTTTAATAGAGGATGAGAGCCCCAAAAAAACTCCCAAACCCTTTCCCCCCCCCCCCCAAAAAACCCAATCCCGTCATAGAGAGGGGATAAATGAAAAGGCTACTAAGCCCGAACTATGAATTGAAATTCGGAAAGCAATAACCTTAATTAAAAATTTACCTCTGATGAGTTTGAGTCGATTGCAGGCTTCGACCGAGGGTTGAGAACCTTTCTGGCTTTCCATGGAAAACGAGCAATCTTGAAATCTTTGGTTTCTAGAGGCTGCCGAGAGGAGAAAGCAACTTTTCACCTACTTTTGCTTCGAGTTTGGAGCTGAAATGTTGACAAGAGGAGCACCACTGGAAGAGGAAGCTTTTGTCCAACAATCAGGTCGATCGGAGCACGGGAAGGCGGTGAACCGGTGGTTGGAGGCGGCGGCGGTCTGGAAACTTCTGGCGGCCGGTTCATGAACCTTCCAGCCGGTTCTCGAGGTGAGACCGGTGGGGTTGAAACCGGGAAGTCGAGGGTTTTTTGTGGATATGAAATTCCGGCCGTGGACAGAGGAAAATCCGGTCGGAAATCAGGAAAAACGAAACGGGCAGACTAGGGTTTCAGAAAAAGTTTGGGTTTTCGAAGGTTTTTTTTTTCGGGATGGTTGGCCTATTATCTCTTGGTTAGGGCACTAAGTCTGGTAACGTGATGAAGAGTATGTGAATACGAGAATAAATATGTCTACTCATTCATTGATAAATTGACCTTTATATAGACATTACATAGAGAATCCATGTAAATCATGGTTTGATATCTAACAGATATTCTAGTCTAATAAGGAGAAGATTTGGTCAAGACACATAATTAAGGATAGGAATGTAAATTCCATCAACAGTATATGCTTTTTTATATAGAAATTCTTCCATCGTTCTTTTTTCTCGTTCTCGTTTTCTTTCTAGCTCAAAGACGATCAAGCAAACACCAAGGGGCACGTTTACTAACTTGGAATAGAACTTATCATAAATTGGTATCAACAAGAATCGGTATCAACAAGAATCGGTATCGGAATATTTCATTCTATTCTACTGTTTACTTACCATAAGGAATTAAAACATGAATGAAACTAAATTACGATTGATGTTGTTTACTTACCATATAGAATCAGAATTAAAACTAGTTTGATTACTAAAATACTCCTACAATAAAGGAAGCTAGATGTTTACAATTTTTTTATTGTTCTTCTTTCAAATATGTAAATATTCTTAGATGATATATTCATTAGACCACCTATACCATATATATTGGTTGACTCAAGTGCGTGTGTTCAAAGTTTTGCGACACAGATATGAACACTCATGAATGAAATATAACCGAACGAAACAGAGAGGAGACGATAAACAAAAACAACAAAAACAAAGAAGCTTATCGATCACCATGAAAGAGAGAAACTGGCCTTGCAGTGTGTCGTATTCTTTTCTATTTTATCGTCGTTGTTTTTTTATCTAACAATATTTTGTTGTCTTCTCTTCCATAAATATATATATATATATATATATATATATATATATATATATATATATATTTATATAAATATATATATATATTTATAGGGTTGGGTAATTTAGAAATATTATAATTATGTGAGGATATTTTGGGGAGAAAAAATTGATTTCATTACCTTGATTCTGATACCCACCTCCCTCCTTGGGTATCGAATAAGGGGTTTCGTCAGGAATCGATTCATGATAAGTAAGTGGGACCCACATCCATTCCAATACCTTAACATGTTAGTAAACGCCGGAATTCACCCATTCCGGAATCAATTACACCACTCTTAATTCCATTCCAGGTTAGTAAACATGCCCCTTGATTACATTGATGTTTACCAACTTTTAGGTCAATTGTTATTCAATTATTTGATAATCACCCATATTTCATGGGATTGATAAAATTTCAAATTGAAGATGGTGACTGGTATGACATTTGATAGGTGGGTTGCAGATTGAAATAGATATATGGTAACTTAATCTCATTTGTCCATCAAGACATCCAAAAGTTGAAGATTTGTATCACCAAATGCAAAACACACTATAGTAGAATAGGGGAAATATATAGAAATCAAAGAAATTGTCCCCCTTTCATGATTATAGAAACAGAGAAACTCACTATACCACCACGTTAAGCGATTTCCTTAGAAAAACTCCCTCCGACTCCAATCAATCTCCACCTTCATTTATTGAAATTCTTTAACCACCGTCTTCATTTGCATAAAACTATCTCAAGCTCCGATAAATCACGCTGTCATGTAAAACTGAGCCATTTCAACTCGTGCTTAATAAAAAGTAAACGAGCCAAACATAATCACCGCAGCTCAGTGACCTAGTTTAGGCTTTGTCTTCTTGGTCAGTTCATTTTCAGTTTTTAATTATACGATATTTACACGTGTGTTTGGGGTATTTTTGGTTTTACACCTTACAACGTACACCAGCCCATTTTTATACTCGCGCCTAAATGTTCTTCGATTCCAAACCCTAAAACAATGTCAACTTCCTTGAAGAAACTCATCCCCACAGAAACCACCATGAAATCAAACCAAGAACTCGCTCAAACAATCGCTAAAATCCTAGCCGACTCAGGCCTCCAACACCTCAGAACCTCCTCCCCCTCTCTCCTCTCCAATCTCAACCCCCACATTACCCACCTCGTCCTCTCCGACCCAATCCTCCCACCCCAATCCTGCTTAACCTTCTTCAACTTCCTCAGACGAAACCCATCTCTCATACCCCTCAGACCCAATCTCCAAGCCCACGTCACCCTCTTCTGCAGGCTCCACCAAGCCAACAGATTCGCCCAAATGAAGAACGTGGTGAACACCATAGTGCACAACGACCGTCTCCAATGCCAAGTCTCCAGCATCGTTCCCCTGATCGAGAGTGGAAGCTACGAGCGTGACTCGGTTAAGAAGCTGTTTGATATGCTGTTCAGGGTTTACGTTAACACCGAAATGTTTGAAGAAGCTTTTGGTGTTTTTGACTATGTGTACAAGAACGGCCTTGAGATAGAAGAGAGATCATGCTTTGCGGGTTTGTTGGCTTTGAAGAAGTGTAATGAAGTAGATAAGTGTTTGTGTCTCTTTGACCGAATGCGCGAAAAGGGTATAGTCACGGTGTATTCAATGACATTGGTGATCAATGAGCTTTGTAAGAGAGGGGAGTTGGAAAGGGCAAAGAGATTGATGGGTGAAATGAGGGGGAGAGGGGTTGAGGCTAATGTGTATACGTATAACACGATTGCAAAAGCTTATATTGAGAGGAAGGATTTTGGTGGGGTTAGTGAGGTGTTGGGGTTGATGAAGAGGAGTAATGTGGAGTATAATGTGGCCACATACACGCTTTTGATTGATTGGTATGGGAGTTGTGAGAAGATTGGGGATGTAGAGAAGGTGTTTGATGAAATGCGCGCGAGAGGGGTCGAGCCTGATGTGTATGTTTATACTTCGATGATTAACTGGAAATGTAGAGGTGGGAATTTGAAGAGGGCGCTGTTTCTGTTCGATGAAATGACTGAGAGAAGGCTTGTGCCGAATGGTCATACTTATGGCGCGCTTATTAATGGGGCTTGTAAGGCAGGGCAGATGGAGATGGCTGAGATTTTGGTGAAAGAGATGCAAGGTAAAGGAATTGCGTTGAACCGAGTTGTGTGTAATACGCTGATTGATGGGTACTGCAGAAAAGGGATGGTGGATGAAGCTCAGAGGTTCCGGGATGTCATGGAAAAGAAAGGGTTGAAGGCTGATGTGTATACTTACTGCAATATAGCTAGGGGGTTGTTTAAGTTGAATAGGAATGAGGAGGCAAAGAGGTCCTTGTTGACTATGGCAGAAAGGGGTGTGGCTCCAAATTCGGTGTGCTTCACTACTCTGATAGATATATATTGCAAGGAAGGAGACTTTGCCGAAGCAAAGCGAGTGTTTCAAGAGATGGAAAGGAAAGGAGAGAGACCTAACAATGTAACATACAATGCTTTCATTGATGGGTACACCAAGAAAGGTAAAATGAAGGAAGCACATGAGATAAAAGAGGAGATGGAAGGCAAGGGTTTGATGGCAGATTCATATACATATTCATCGCTCATACATGGTGAATGTGTTGCTGGCAACATGGACGCAGCCCTAACATTGTTTGATGAAATGTCGCAGAAGGGTTTAACTCGCAATGTTGTCACATACACAATAATTATTTCGGGTTTGTCCAAGGTGGGGAGAAAAGAAGCTGCTTTCAAATTGTACGATGACATGAAAAAATTAGGCATCATACCTGATGACAGAGTATACCATTCACTGGTAAGAGGCCTTTATACAGATGAGTCTAGCTCTAAGACAGATGAGTCTAGCTCTAAGACAGATGAGTAGCATTCTGGCTGGTGGCACTTGGGTGTGGCGTTATGACATGTCTGAAATGACAATAGTCCAGTGTCAGTTGGCTCACTGCTAGAAATGGCCCGAGTGTGCTTCGTCTTCATGGCAATATGTATCTTTGGAAGGGTTTATGGGTTTGCCGAACTTTATGGGTTTACAGAACTTAAATGAGTTAATCAGTGTGGCTGCGCTTCTTTGGAAGGGTAAGGACTCGTCAACTGTGGTGAAGGAGCTACTCTTTGGAGGTTACTATGGAAGCAGTGAAAGGAAAGGAGTCGTGAAATTTCAGAAACGTCTGCAAACCATCAATGGTTGCTCCTTGTCTTATCATTTACCAACACCACCAGAGGGTGTTTTGCTGTTCCGTTGGAATATAGGAACTGTGCGCCTGTACGCTTCCGTTGCTGGTTGTGCTCCGATCCCAGCCTTGTTCTTCTTTACACTTGAGGATTCTTCTAATAAATTTGATTTTTCAACATAAGAGAAAGGAAGGCGTATGTTTATTGTTTCCTTGGAAAATGGAAAATGGCTATACTTAACTCCAGGGTTCTACAGAACTCGAGCTTTTTTGAGTATAGTAAATTGATTAAATTTTCAAATTATTTCGGTATGAAACAAATGAATCATATTACTTTGAACTGGGTAAAATCTATGCAAATAGATACAATATTCCAGAAAGCATCCACCCCTTGTTTTGGTGTGTTGGCTTTGAACATGAATGTGAGAAATATGCAATGACTTACAGTAGCTTAAGCTCTCCTCCAGAGAGCCGTCATCACAGTGTGGAAGCATAAGATTTAGCCTGAGCTAACACACATTTTTGACCCCTGAACCTAACATGTCGGGCGCACTCCATATTCTAAGCCATGGCTTTGCTGTACATTCACCTCAAAAAAACTGGAGAGCTCAATAGCTGAACTCCAGATTTCCTTAAAAGATACCAGAAATCTGAACTGACGGAGTAGATTCTGTAGCCAAATGCGCTTATTAGACAAGCAAAGGAGCATAAGCCCCAAGCCCTTGGCTGCCAAGTGATTCCTTGAGCTTCAGGAATGCTCGGCTCTCCAGTTGCCGTACCCGTTCCTTAGACAATCCAAAAATCTCACCAATCTCTGTTAGTGATCTCTGCTTACCATCTTTAATACCATATCTTAGCCTAATTATCTGCCTCTCTCTTTTTTCAAGAGTGTGTAGGAGGTTGCGCACATGTTGCCTCATCAGCTGCTTTGCCACACTCACATCTGGGATCTCAATCCCAGTGTCAGCAGTTACCTCCTGCAATTATAAATGAACAAAAATCGTACTTCTCTTAAACCATTGGAGAATATGCTCAAATTACATCTTGAGCAAACTTGCATATGACATACAAATAGAGATTATATATGACCCACAAATCCAGACAACAATCTCTACCTGAAAAGTAGTATCTTGGTCTGCCCACACAGTTTGTTGCATTGAAACTGGCATTCTTGTACAATATAGCAATTTTCCCAATTTTTCAACCGACATCCCAACTCGTCTTGCTAATTCTTCTCTGCTTGGGTTTTGATTTCCTTCCTGAATATATGATTTCTTCGCCTCCAATACCTTGCCAAGGAGGGTGTATACATTCTCCTGTGAATGAATAATATATTGATTTTCAGTCATGCTTATCACATACATTTTTTTTTTCGTCAGCATGTTATGAAATAATCAGACTTCGGGAAGTCAGGCATGCAGTAAGAAGATTTGTTATGTCAACATTTGTAGATCTTTACCACAATAAGTGGGTATTCAAGCTATGAATTCAGGATATAGATTTCAAGGGCATCAGTACTTTTAGTCATCAATAACATTACCGATTCTAGATTTTCATTTGTACCAAAAGCCCAGAGAAACATTTAAGAAGAGGCACAATCAGTTGAACCAACGATAGCGACTAAGACAGCGAAGAAAACATTAAACATGTATTTAGTTGAAGACTGAAGACCAGAGAGATGATGAAAATGGTTATTACCGGCAAGCGGATAGTCCTGGAATGTTGAAAGATGGCCTTCCTAATCGTTTGTCTCACCCACCAATATGCATAAGTAGCAAATCGGCAACCAGCTTGGGGTTTGAATTTCTCAACACTTTTCATAAGACCCATACTTCCCTCCTACAGAAGTATCAGAAGAAAATAAGAAAGTCTACATTAACTTCTACTCAAGATAATATCAATACAATGATGGTCCAGGCCTTAATCTGAAACTCTAGCTAATGCTCATTTATGTTACAAGGAAGTTAAAAAATATAACTTCCAATCGTAGCCTATTAAAACAGCTATCCAAATTTGTCATCAGCAAAAAGATAGAACATATGTAGAATGTATGCCATGCTATAAGTTGGTAATAATGTCAAGATGAATATAATGAAATTTGTTAAGGTAGGCATATATAGTAGTCTATATGTGCAGGTGGCACTAACTTTAGATTGCAGTAAAACATTGCCATAGATGATGAAATTGAATGAGCAGGTCCTACATTAGAGCGAAAAAGGGTACAAGTTTCATGTCAAACTCAAAAATCCTTCAGAAAGACTACTGTTTACATTATAAGAATAAATGTTCCCAAAAAGTTACCTGCAGTAAATCCTGAAAGCCAAGACCTCGACCTTGATACTGTTTAGCAATGTGCACCACCATACGTAAGTTAGCATAGATCAACTTTTCACGGCTGCTGGTACCACAGCGAAGCTGTGATTGCAACATCTGACAACTAATACCAACAGCTTCAGCCCATTCAATTAAAGTCGGTTCACGGCCAAATTGAGATTGAAGTCTACTCTTCACTGCTTCTAACTTGAATACATCCTGTTATGTAACTCCGCAAATCAACACAGTATAAGACCTTTATTAACCAGTGATGCAGTAATGAGTACAGACAACAATGATTTAGATATGCACCTGAACCCGGGCAACCAACTCAGTCTCTTCTTTAAGTGTCAAAAGTTGTCTTGTTTCAGGACCCCACAAGAATAATTGCAGGGGATCATTAGGATTTAATCCTTCCCTATATTTTCTCCTTAAATCTGAACTGTTAGAACTGCTATTCTCATACTTTGGAACTTTTGAGTTCAGCAAATTCCTTTTCTTGAGTCGCTTGCGCCGCCTCTCTAGAAGTTGGGTTGACCTTACAGTTTCCTCCTCCCACCCCAAACTAGAAAAGAAATATTTGACTTGAGTTCCAAGAAATTGATGTGGATATATTAATTAAACAACTTAGCACCACAAAACTGACCCCAGAGAAGTAGATTCATTCAGACCAGCACTGATCGATTTGGAGGTTTCAGCTAAAGAGGCCGCTTCTAATGAGGCTGACAAAGCATTTTTAGCTAGAGTCAATACATCAGAGGGCTCGACATCCATATGCTCATTAGCAGTGGTATTAGATTTGAGAGCCGAACCGGTGGGCAAATTTTCACCTATTTGTGAGGGTGTACTGCAATGCAGAAAATTAAAATCAGAACTACATAAGAATCCAATTGAGTAGTAACAGTACAGCCACCACAATGAATCTGATGCAAGTGATGGGGAAAAAGATGTTTATTCTCTTACACATGCAACTGGCGAAAGTCTTTGACCAACTTGTAAAAGTCATCAATGTTGAAATCTTCCTCAGCAGTGGTATTCTCTATCTGTATGCGGTCTAATGTAGCCTTTTATGAACACAATCAATGGTACATAGATCAGGAGTTTCCCATGAAAGAAAAGGTTTAGCATGATTTCTAAGGAGGAAGCAACTTCAAGTATATGAGATGAATTGTAAATGAGTGAAAAGAAGAAATCTCCAATTACAGGAGTTATGTTGGTTTTTGAAAAAGAAAGATGGCATCCTCAATATGCATAATTTGAAATGAGGAAAGACAGGTTTATGCAAGTAAATTTCTAAAACGAGGATTAGACAAGTTTTGATGTGCTCTAACCTGAGATGCTTTCTCTTCCTTAAATATATGCAATAGAGGCTTGAACTCATCACGCTGCTCTTGTAAAAGAACTGAAGTAGGAAAATGTCAAGTTATAAATGAAGTTGGCACAGAAGTAACTGCAGGAGCTGCTTGCTCATGAAGCATCAAGACTGCAAATTAGGGTACCAAAAATGGACAAAATGGGAGTAAATTATCCCTCATTCAAATATTTTTTGTATACAATCTAACATCTTTTCAGGGTGCTGCAAAATCAGTCACCAACTATTTACTTCATTCTACATCTCTTTCATTAACTCCTACAGTATCAAACTTATCTACAAAACTAGATACTCAGACTCTCAAGACATTGTCATTCTAATTTCTTATTTCTCAAACACAAGAAACAAGAAAACACAGTTCAACACACTAGAACATAGAAGACATAGCAAGCTATCCACAACTAGTACTAATCCAAGGATTGGCATTCAAACGCAAAACAGTCAAAACCTTTATAACCCATATCAAAACCAAATAGACTCAACAAACCCACTAATGAGTTTACCCACTCTCGCTGAATTCCAAAGTCTAAAACTTTTTCCCGGAAAATTTCCCAGAAAAAAAAAAAAAAAAACAGGGAACTGAGCAAAGCAAAGATGAAAGCAACAACCTTTACCTGAAGTAGAAGGAGAAGAAGGAGGAAGAGGATGCCTGAGTTGGGTTGTTGATGGAAATGGTGAAGATGAAGAAAGAAAATGCCTTCCAGCCTCCATTGGATTAACAAGAGATGGATATATTTGTATAAATATTACTAGAATTGTGTATAAGAATGAAACAGTGTGTCACATATTCTCTGCAGCTTGCAGAATTTGGTTGAGCTATCTATTTTTTAGCAGATAATGTTTTGTAGGAGGAGGAAGAGAGGTTCTGCGGCTGCGCTGTTTTTGGAGGCACCTCTAAATTTGTTTACTTGATTTTTCCCAAATAGATCAGGTTCAGATTTGTTTTTTTATTCTCATTTGGGCTCACAGGAGTCCGTGCAGGCCTTGTTTATTTAGCACATCCCGGCCTCTCATTTGTGCGAAGGTCTAATCTATTGACCAACAACATCTTTTTTTCTTTTTTAGGGGCATCCCACCCCCCAAAAGTTCCTTCATTGTTAATTGACATTATTAGAAATGACACTTAAACTTCAACGCGTAAAAATTTCACTTACGTAAAGAAACATCGGCACTTTTATGACATAAAAGTATATAAATTTGTCTCAAAAGAGGATAAAAATAACAATGTATCACAATTCCTCCCCTCAGAGTTTCTGAAATCTTGGTTAATTCTTTGTGATTGGGTGATTAGATTGAACTTAATACTATTTTTTGACAGCAAGCACCAAAGCGCGTGGACAAGACACCCACCGGACCCGCGTGTTTCTTTTCGTTACAAATTTAATCAAAAATCTCACTTTTCCTCGGCAGCAAGGGGCACTTTCGTCCTTCCATCCACCAAAAAACAGACCCGACGCTTTCATTGACACCTGACTCGACCCCACCTATTTCAAATTTTTTTCCCACTGGGGCCCATAGGGTTCCCCCTCTCTCGCAATAAAAAGGGACCCTTACCCTCTATCTTTGTGGGGTCGGGTCGCTAATAGAATCCAATCCTCTCCCTCTCCAAAAATCTCAAACCCTAAATTTTCTCCGGCAACCGTCATGGGCTCCGAGATGGCCCTCCAGGACTACTTGTCCCCGGACCCACACCTTCCCTCGCTCAAGCTTGAAGACTTGACCCAAAACGTCGCCGTTCCAACAGCGTTGCCCCACCCCACCACCACAACCGTCACGACTGGTGACAACTCAGGCAGGACGACGGCGGCTCAGCAGCTCAGCCGCACCCGGAGATCGACCAACACTAAGGACCGGCACACCAAGGTCAACGGCCGCGGCCGCCGTGTCCGAATGCCCGCCATGTGCGCCGCCAGAATCTTCCAGCTGACAAGGGAGCTCGGCCACCGCTCCGACGGCGAGACCATAGAGTGGCTCCTCCGTCACGCCGAGCCCTCCATCATCGCCGCCACCGGCACCGGCACCCAACCGGCGCAGCTCTGCACCTCCACACCTTCCATGCCCGTCTCAGTACCCTCCCTCCCCTGCCGGCCCACTGTCACCACCGCCAGCGCCGGACAGTTCATCTACCACCACCTCCAGCTCCCAGTCTCTCAGGCTCACAACCAGCAGCAGCAGCTGAGCTGCCGGCTCGACTTGTGCCAGCCGCTGCCTGGTCTGGACTACTCGGTGGCCGGTAACAACCACGGCGGGTACCAGAACAGCCACTACAACAACCATGGATTCACCGCGCTGCTGCTGCAGTCTGGGGTCAGTGACGGGGGAAACGCCGCCGCCTCCGCGGAAGGTTCTCAGGGGCTCGACTAGAGAACTGAGATTCTAGTCTGTATATCACAAGATATAGGCAAATAATAGAGTAGTAGATTTGTAATGGGGAGGAGTAAGAGGAGGAGGTTCCCCAAGTGTTTGAGCTGGGTTTAGGATGAGGGTTGTGTCTGTTGTTGAATGTGTGGTGTGTGTGGTACTGTAGTAGTACTAGAACTAGAACTAGAACTAGAACTAGGCGGTAATGTAAGGGATCAAATCCAAATGAAGTGCTTGGGGAGTTTAAATATTGCTTGCATGAGGTGCTTGGGGACTTCACCACCATTGTCCCCTCCATTTTAGTGAAGGAAGATTTTGGACCCACCATTGTTGAGCTTCATCAAGTTCATGCTTATAATATAACCTGTTTTGCCCATTTCTTCCCAAATGCAGGAAATTTGTATTCTCTTTACTGCAGACTTCTGAATCAAAATGAATATGTACTTAAATAGAAGCATATATGCTTATGAAGCACAATAAACATTCACAGTTGAACAAAAAACCCATACATATTGCAAAAAACCTATACATATTGTACTGGTGTTGCACTGTGCACACTTCACCAGCCGTAACTATCATAAGTAGTGAAATAATGGCACCACCGATTTCCAAATTCAGTTGGAAGTCGCAGGCTGCAACACTGTCATATGGACTGAACAAGTACACAGCAACAAAGTGTGCGAAGGTGCAAATCAAACAAAGAGCAACATATCTGTCCTGCTTCGTTGAATGTATATCACATTAGTTCTAGTATTACATGTTTAAAACTAAGTACCTCGAACCATAGTAAAGAAGGTAAGATATCGCATACGCTTATTCATCAGGGAGAAAGATAGTTTCTTATATCTGGAATTATAAATAATTCAACAGGGATTACTTCCAATCAAGACTTGTATTATGTAAGCATGATATCAGACAAGTTTATGCTCCGACTTGCAAAACATATCCTTCAAATCACTGCATGACCCCTCAAACAAGTTTATGCTCCGACTTGCAAAACATATCCTTCAAATCACTGCATGACTCCTCAAACAAGTTTATGCTCCGACTTGCAAAACATATCCTTCAAATCACTGCATGACTCCTCAAACAAGAAGTGCAGCATATATTTCGCAATACAAAAGAATCAACTGTACAAGATAAATGACGAATGGTTATAAAAGCCTTCATTCCCATCTCTATATGTCGCCAAAAATCCAGATGCTAACCATATTCTATGCTCATCAGGTTGATCCTCTTCATCTCACTATGGCTATAGACACAATGGTAGAACAATTTGCTTCATGATTTCTGCTTTCCATTTCATAGTGCTCACCGACTACGTCTTTTAGACTTTATCTCTCCTTATAAAGCATGCGATAGCATACTTTCCATGATAGCAATACTTGAAATAGTAACTAATATATGTATGTTTCACATTCCCATCTTTGCGCATATTCCTTTCTTTTTTGAACATGTAAGACTACTCAATGTCCTACTTTAATGGTCGATCAATGTTTGTCCTACTTTAATGGTCGATCAATGTCAGACGGTTCTAGCATGATGATAAAATTCACACATGCAACCCAATCTTAATAATAGTAAAGTTTGGAAAAGAGAAAAATACTAACGCGACAGTGAGATAATCTAGCTTGCACACATTTGGTGGATCAGGCAAACCATGCTGTCCAAAGATTCTTAATTTTTATTCCCAAATATCCACCACTTTTTCTTCTTTTTATACTCATGTGAGGGTGTACCTGAAATGAAACAAAACATAATAAGTCAGGCAATGGGATAATGAAGGCATAAATGAGGGAGCTATTCTCAGAAAAGTAAATCTATTCAGATCTAAGAAATTTCTAGATGTTTAACAAGTCCAGATATAATAAAAAGTTAGGTGCATCACATTAGCTACATAAGAGCATTACTCATTGAGGTTTGAAAATAACCAATACAACAAATCAAATTACACATGTACATGAAAGTTTACCTTCTTGAGGATAAATTGAATTGTAATGCACCTCTGCCCAGAAACTCAATATAATAACTGCATAAGACATAAGAGCTTTCTGTAAAGCTTATTATGAAAAAATAATATACAAGGATATCACATGCAGTAGTTTGATTAGTAAGTAAAGTTCCAAGAAACCTGTTTAATGTAAGTATGACGCTGAGACTAAGATTGAACTCAAGACAGTAGAATGATATTTGTAAGTAGGTTAATGGGTAAATGAATTTAGAGAACAAGACTTTTAGAAGTGAGATATGCAATCACAATCAAATTATTCAAAAAAAAAAAAAAAAAAACAGAATCACTATGAAATTTATCATACACAAAAGTCAATTACAAAATAAAAATCCAACTGTCTATGCTTGAAACAAAATTAAGAACACAACACGTTTACCTCGTTTTGACAGTTGGACATTAGGAAGAATCTCTATGCAACATGTATCCTTAAATGAAGTCAACACAAGAATTTTCACACCATACTGCAATAAAATTATTAAGCAAGTATCAGTCGCTGCATAATTACTGCTCAACAGTTGGAAACCAATCCAGTGAAGTATTAGTATCATTCCTCAAGAAGAGATGTTCATACCGAATCAGCAGCAGCCTGCAATGTAACATGGTCACCCCACTCGCCACTCCTAGTTAATTCACATAAAAGGGTATTAATTTGGTGATCCCAAAACAATATAAAAGGGAAAACAAACAACATATAATGACTTCGACTAACACCTTGACATCTTCTCCAGATAGTCATCATATGCCATAGGAACATATCCCTCGTAAATTTCTGGGTGAGACTTAAGCTGTTCAGAGCATACAATTCAGAAGAAAGATTAGAATCCATGACAGATGCAGAATATCCCATTGCCAAAGTTCAGTTGAACAAATAGTCTCATGTTTCTAACCTGATTTACGACTGTCCTTCTAACATCATCGTGGTTGTCTGGTGAGTGATACAGTTGGTCTGATAAAGCACGAAACTGGAAAACAAAAGAAGATATAAACATGTATACTTGGAAAGAGCTAATGGGGGTCAGCTTCCAGATCTACAGATAAGAATACAACCGATTGATCTAAATGATAATTACATACACAAGTGAGCATAATAACCAATAGAAACAAGTAAAACCGGAAAAACTCTAACCTGACAGTTACCATCTCCTTGAACTTTATGCTCAACGACACCATATAATTCCAGTCTACATTCAAAGGCGAGAAATACTTTTAACACATTGCGAACTCAATATCAGAAAACAATTAAAGAATTGATAGTGCATATACTTCTACTCCAATAGATGAGGGAAGAGCAGGTAGTACCTGTCAAGCAGCCTTTGATGATCTGATGTTGCTTCATCAATTGAAGGAATTTCTCCATTAATTCTAGGAATATGCTAAACCATATAATAGCAAACATTAATACTGGTGTATAATGTCAACATTTCAAATTACACCATGTGTTAACAGGATATTAGCAATCTTTATACAATCATAATTATCATGAAAATTCAAACTTAAAATGATCTTGACTCTTGACATGTCTATGCAAGTCCCCAATCTACATTCCGCCTATCAATATCTGATAAACCTATATATTTATAGCTTCTAAAAAAAACCTGTATATTTATTATATATATATATGCAATGTGTAGAATTTTCTCTGAAGTAACTCTTTCAAAGGGGTTAGCTTGTTGGTAACAAAACCAGTATCACTAATCTGAGACTAGAACATGGTGAGAAAAGCAGAACGAATAGTGATAAATGAACATATATGTGTGTGTATCCTCATAGCTATAGAAAAGTCAAACTAACAGAACATATCCTTACAGGAACAGGCATTATTTCATTGAGGTTCCAGCCTACTTCACCATCAACTGCACACTCATCATTTAGCTCAAGCTGACCCGGGCTAGAACATGAAATAGAAGGCACCATTGTGCATGCTCCTTCATTTGGATAATCACCATCTGCATGTGTCAAAAATGTCTATCAATACAACTAAAATGATATGGGTTCACAGACGAAAAAAGATGAAAGCTATAGTTTTCCGAATTACCTGAACAATAGTTTCTTCTGGACAGACCGTGCCAATCATCTGCATGAGTAGATGCTTGTGATCGCTCTTCATCTCCATGTGAGTATCCAGAGACTTCTGCTACAGATAGTCGTGAATATTCTTCTTGAAGTGTGTGTGCAATCATCTCATCATTCTCTACATGGTTAGATTCAGTACCATATTGAGCTCTAACATACTGTCCAGGATAGATGTCATTAGCATCATGTTGTATCGTGTCACCATATTGACCTCTAATATATTGTCCGCGATAGATGTCATTAGCATCATGTTGTATCATGTCACCATAATGGACAGAATCATAAACTGGATTGCCATCAAGAAGACTAAGAGCCCACTGCATAATACCTGACTCATGCTCTTGGCCAGCCATCTCCTTAAAAGTGCATATGTTGGAAAACAAATAATTGAACTTCTCCCCAGAGTGACGATGGAAGCCCTAAGAAGTTCAACTTATAGTGATGTCTGCCCAAAAGCAACCAATCATGTTAGAAAGGCAGTCAATGGTTCGACATGCTTTAACAATAGCTGTAAACCGCAATGACATCTCCAGCTGCCCAAATCTTGAAAAAAAAAATCATCAATATGCATAATTATTCGATTAAAACTTGCAAGGCAGGCCTACAATTTAATATCACACCTTAACATAATAGAGCAGTTGACTTTGTCACAGAATACTGCACACACATAGAATAGAAGCTCTACTTGCAATTGTTTGGATACCTAACAGAGAAAAAACTACACTAGCAATATTTATGAAAAAATTTGAAATTTGTTTAGTCCTTGTGGTTTGAAGTCGACATCTGTTTAGTCCTTGTGGTTTTATTTTAATCTGAATAGTCCTTAAAGTCACAATTTTTTATCTAAATAGTCCTTATGGTTTTATTTTAATCTGAATAGTCCTTAAAGTCATGATTTTTCATCCAAATAGTCCTTCCGAAAATTTTTCTCACTTAAAGGTCATAAGGACTATTTGGATGAAAAATCATGACTTTAAGAACTATTCAGATTAAAATAAAACCATAAGGATTATTTGGATGAAAAATCGTGACTTTAAGGACTATTCAGATTAAAATAAAACCATAAGGACTAAACAGATGTCCACAAGGACTATACAATATTTTACCCTTATGAAAATGATGTATGGCCAAGTAATCATAATTAATCTTTGCTGGGTACAAGTATGTTTATTGTCAACTTTAAAAAACGCTTCCATGTCTAAGCAAATGTACTGAGATCAGTAAGGGTTTCCACAGACAGTCAAAAAATCATGGAAAACAATGACCAGCTGAAGACTTTGATTATCCTCAAACTAAAGTGACTGATGAACTTGTGGACCTAACAACACATGCTCACAAAGAATAAAACTGCAAATATAAATTAAAATCTAAAGTGGCCTGACTTTCGCGATTAATCTAGATAGATGACAAATTAAAAAGGAAAATGAAGATTCCACATTAACTTGAACTGCTCCAAGTCCTAACATATAACCTTTTCCAAAAACTACGCTGGGAAACGAATCACAAATAATGGAATAAACTTTCACCACCGGTTACATTTACTACGATAACCTCTCAGAGGACTTTAAATATACATAATCCTCGTTTTGACATATTTACAAAACCAGAACAGAATTCTGATAGATAGATAACAATATTACCAAAAATAAAGAAACACTTATGTGAGCAGCAATTTACTACAAAAGAATTTACATAAAAACAACTACAGTCACACAAGTCTAAAATTCATTCCTACACCAAAATTGTTTGTTTACTGTATGAGTCAACTTTTCTCCAGAACAAGCCACCTGCTCCATGCACACACATATCATGCTTTCCATAGAATCATCATAAACACACAATCTCGATTTTTCTATTCTTTCCTAACAAATCAAACTACTACCAAAATAGATGCTAGCAAATAAATCATTCTCAAATTCAACAATCCAACACCAAAATCACACAAAGAAATAGTGAAATAGACAATTCTGCACACTACAAACTCTTAAAGAAATCGGAAATTAAAATCAAGAGATTCTTCACCAAATCACAGTGATAATCCAGCAATTGAACAGAGACCTGTATTATCATCAATATTTTCCAGAGATTACAAAAACTCACCCAAAATCTTCCACTCGGAAACGATTCTCCTCTGAAGAAAAGTGAGGAATTCTAGAGGAGAGAGAGAGAAGAGAATTTATGGGATGAGGGTGTAAATGCGATTAAGCGAAAGAGGAGGACGAAACCGTTTTGAAAAATAAGCAAAGAAATTCCACTGACTTGAGGCCTCAGAGACTTAAATACAGTTGCTCCCCTCGTTAAAAGTCGAGCAGGTCCACAGCTCTGGACGGCTCCGATTGACGCGGCAACTGCTCGAACGGGCGTGGCGACTTGATCCGACGGCGGATATTTTGTCGCGTGAGAACCGAGGGTGGTGATTGGAGGGAAGCTTGATACGGAAACGGCATGAAGACTTTGGGCTCGAAAGTCGCTCAGGACCTTTCTATATCAAGAAGAGGCCTTTTTTTTATTTTTAATATATATTAATTAATATTGCTTATATTATTATTATTACTATTATTAGTATTTAGAGGTGACTCCAGTATCGTGTGAATATTAATTATTTTCTTTCATTCAACACGTATTAGAAAGAGAAATTGTTTTTAATAAGAGCAGGTTTACTGTTTACTGTTTATTTAATTAGAATAAAAATAAATGATACGGATCTAAATTATTGTGTTTAATAACACGTAGAGAAATCAGAATGATTCCCTCTAAACATACCTATGAAATATAATGACTCAAGATTTTCACGTATTAGCCTCATAAAAAATACGTGTTAAACATATTTAGGAGAAGATATGTAATTATAACTTCCAAGAGAAGCATTCTAGTCATGCAAATGGTGTAATTAATCTTGATTGATAAATGAAAAGTGAAAGAAAAAAAATCTCAAGAACGATGGAGGGCATCAATTTCTAAGCAAGAGAAATTATTAAAACACACCGAGATTTTTACTCTTTGTTCTCTATTTCCCATACATTATCAAATGTGATAGAACTACAAATGAACACTATTCGCTAACCCAGAAGAAGCCTAAGCAGGTTCTATAAGAGAATTAACACTACTAAGCTTGCTTAACCATACATTTAAGGATTGAAAGTGCTAGTATGGTTGGCATTGAGCGTCTTCTTAACGCTGCTATTCTACTCAACATTTGGGGAAACCTTGAAGTTTACATCTCTCTCTGGCTTCTTGCTTCTTCAAGTTTATATTCAATGTTTGAGTACTACACATGAATTGTCAAGACGTGTGATTTGGGGAAACCTTGAAAGCTACACATTTTAATGCATGTTGTATGTGACAAACCACAACAATATTCTTAGAAAGACAACCACAAATGAAGAAAAGAGAATGACACATCTGAATTTTATTAGAGTACTATCTTTTAGAAAATTATACCCACATGCACATAATTTGATAAACTTATTGTTTAGACTCTGCAACAATCTTGTCTAGATTAAATGTATTTACAATCTTTATCTCAGTAATATTTTTTATCATATAAACTTTTTTTGAGATTTGAAAACTCCTTAAGTGGCGGGTGTCCGCCTCACACCAATATACACACAGTGTTGAACCCAAACCCGGAAAATATGAGATATGCAGAAGCAAATTCAAGTGGCTGTCGACTAGCTCAACCAATTTTCAAAAGCATCCTTCATTTTCTGAAATCCAGACCCAAAAAAAGATGCTTCATTTTCTGAAACAAATTCTGTTGGAAGATTTGGGTCGATGGATGTTAATAACGCCATCAGATTTTGTCACCTACAAAATCACATGAATACTCAAAATTATTAACAAATAATAATACTTATAATGATGCCAAAATAACAATAAAATAACAAAATATAAATACTTATCTTTGATTATGAAGCTTGAGTTAAACACTTGTTCAGGAAAATGTTTAAGGTTGAGGCGTGTAAACACTGCCCTTAAGAGTAGATTTCGCCCCTCGGAGACAATGTCTCTGTGTAATAGGTTTATGGCGTCTACCCTCCAGGGTACAACAATCGTTGATCCTCGTAAGCGTACACTCGCAATACTCGGATCCTAGAACTGCTTGATAACTTTCTTTGGCACTTGAAAGATGAATAAGAGAGCATATGATCAAGTAGAATGAGAAGACCAATGAGAAGAATATTATAGTGATAATGTACAACAGTTATATATGTATATGTCATGATCATGAAGATAGGGATATATATATATATAGCTCAACAAGGAAGATTGGTTACAAGTCATGATACTGAGCATTAATTAATCATAACTTTAGTCTTTGTAACGAACAAGAAAGAGTTAATATGTGTTACAATTGTAACAGACATATTTATAGAATGAAGGTTATGTTAGAAATCAAAGCACCAATTAATTGACTACAATTAACCTCAATAAATAATTTTTGTATTTTGAAATATCACATCAAAAATTCTAATAAATTCAAACCTCCCCCACATGAATCACCATGCTTTTATATTGTCGGTATATGCCGCTCGAATCCATAGTTTAGCAAGTCATACACCAGAGGCAGTTGGGCATCACCATTGAAGTGATGATTTTCTAATTTTCTATGTAAGCAACGGCCAAATTTGCACTCTGTCTTTTGTGCCATGGACATCCGAAAACGAAAACTTGTTTTCTGTATTTCGTCTGCTATGAGAAGAATAAGAACCCAGAAACATACAAATGAGTGGTCGGGTCCAAACAACATTATATATGCATTATAGAGCTCCTCATCAAATATGGATTACATGTTGAACAACTTTCTCAAAACTTTCGACTAGTCCGATTCAAGCATATCGAAAGGGAAGGGAGTTTCCAAACAGATTTAATAGCCGATACAGGCCATAATGAATAATGTACTTCACCTCTATCGCTTCAAATGTGTTCAATTTTAATAGATTAGTTCTTGGTTGTTAGTAGAGGTTTTCTTTAGAGTAAAAACCTAAAATAGTAACTGAAATATTATGAAATGTACTTTTTGGTACCTACGATTTTTTTTTACTTGAAATAGTATCTCAAGAATTGCTCTGTTACCTGATATGTTACATCCGTTAGTTTTTCCGTTAAGATCACATACGTGACATATAATTGAATGGTATAAATACCCAAAATGGTACCTAAGCTATTGCGAAATGGATTTTTCAATACCTGCATTTTTTTTACCTCAAATAACATCCCAATATCCGATTATATATGATCGATGGGTAAACCGTAAACATAATAAACATATTATCACTATAATTCATAAATATATTATATTTTTCTTTATAAACATAATATTTATATTTCTCTCATGAGCAAGTTGCTTATAAAATAATAATTATAAATATATTACGTCGTTACTACATATTGGACTTTCTTTATAAATAGACCTATTTTTATGTAAGAAAATATTTATGGATAAAATGCTAATAATATGTTTATGAGTTTAATTTATATATATATATATATATATATATATATATATATAGAGAGAGACCAAAAAGTAGACCTATTTTACATAAATAGACCTATTTTTATGTAAGAAAATATTTATGGATAAAATGCTAATAATATTTAAGAATGCTTCCAATTATCCAAGTCATGAACTTGGGGCTACTGCTAGAAAAACAAAACTTGGGTTACAAGAAAACTCAATTCTTATGCTTATCAAAAAGAAAAGGGTAAAAATCTAAAATGGTACCTGGACTATTGCGAAATGTATTTTTTGGTACCTATGAAATTTTTTTACTTTTAATGGTACCTCAAGTATTGCTCCGTTACCTAATATGGTACATCTGTTAGTTTTTCCGTTAAAATCGCATACGTGGCATATATTTGAATTGTATAAATATCCCAAATGGTACCTAATCTATTACAAAAGACATTTTTTGGTGCCTATAAACTTTTTTACTCCAAATAAAAATTATAATGTAAGTGTTTTCCCTGTTCACAATTATCTCTACTATTAGAAAGTGAGACGCTCCTTTGGTATCTTTGGTGAAACCTTTTTTTGAATTACCCAAAAATTGAAGGAAATAGAAAATTCTCAAAGAAATAAAAATAAGTTATTATGGATATAACCATATAACACCACCGAAATTTTAAGGAGAAAAAAAAAACATGGTTTGTTCCTATTTTTTGTGGAGCAGTTATCTAATAAATAAGATAATCATATTCATTCCACTTTGAAGCAGTTCAAGTTAAATTTTTCTCATTAACCCGAGTGCACTGCGACGCACGGGTATAAAGCTAATATAAAGAAATGTAGCTTCATTATCAAACATTCCAAACTCCTACGTAAGGTTCCACAAGTTTGTGACACTCTGAGATGAAAAAATAGTAATAATCATACAACTTAGAAAAAAGAGTTCCAATTACAGTGGTGATTACCTTGATCATTTGTCAAACTCAAATCACATGTCTTTTTCCAGGTACCCAAATTGACACCACTATAATTAGCATCTCAAGGCTTCTTGCAGTACACATTAACTTACCATAAGAACTTGTACCAGCTTTAAAACAGTCTGAAATCCAACTGACATTCTATTCTTGGTGCAACATACTTCCCGCAAAAGATTTGTAGATCACAGATATATACGTAGGATTGGAAGATGAGGGGTGTTATTTACAAGAAAATAGCTGATCTGTGTTTTTTTTGTGTCAAACTATAATATATGCATCACATAAGTCAGGGGGATAACTACCAGGACCGGTGCTCAAAAGGTACTTGCAATTAGCATGTCCTTAAAAGCTTCGGTGTCCACACACGAGATAGCAGACCAGTTTCTCCCCTCCTTGTTTCTACATTTCTTTTCTTGCTCACTGTTTCATATTCCCTGGAAGTTTCTATTGGTGCTATATTCACTGGTGGTAGCGGCAGACTCACTGCTCCTGTTGGTGCCGCTGTGACCTTATTTTTGCCAGATGGTGCCTCCTTAGTTTTGTTTTGGCTTGACGGTGCCTCCTTGAATCTGTTCTGGCCTGATGGTACCTCCATGTTCTTTTTCTGGCCTGATGGTGCCTCTATAATCTGATTCACCATTTCCAACACCTCACTCATCTTTGGACGGTTCTTGGGGAGTCTGACCAAACATCTGTTGGCTACAATTGCAAGCTTTTGAACTGACTTGAGGGGGTATTTACCTTCAAGCCTAGGGTCAATTATTAACCTGAACTTCTTTAAGTCTGATAGGTATGGCTTTACCCATTCTAAAAGCTTCTGCTCACTCTTGGGCCGGTTTCGATCCAAGGGACGCCTACCTGTAATGAGTTCATAGAGAAAGACTCCATAGCTCCAGACATCATTTTTGGATGTTAGACGTCCGGTCTGGATATACTCAGGTGCTGCATAACCCATGGTTCCAACAACCTGATGAAAAAAATCGTCAGTACTGTAAGTGCAAGATGTGGTATGTGGATGGATCATTAGTGCTAATGTATTTCTGTTTCGTTACGTGGAAATGGGCTGAAGAATTGTGTTTCAAACAAGATGAAGACAGTAATAAGTACTGTATATATGCTTTTAAAGAATTGTGTTTCAAACAAGATGAAGACAGTAATAAGTACTGTATATATGCTTTTACTTGAGCATGAACTACGCATCCTGAAAATTTGAAGCAGAAGAAACCACTAAATGCCAGATTCCATATGAACCTTTATTCGGAGTTCTCAGCTATTTAAAGCACACTGTTAATTACACAAGAGATCTAGGTTTATTTTCCTAAACTTCAGGATATATGTTAACTTTGCTGAAGCTCCATGAAAATCTCCAATTATACTGAGCAACTTTGTTGCACAGCTTCATAATCCTCCTTTCTGAAGCAAAATCTACCATGTCTAAAAAAATAAAGAGAAAATCATAATTTACAAGTTAATCATAGGCCTGGCTATGAGGAAAATTTTGCAGGTCTAAGTGTCTAACAAATCGTAACTAACACACAACAATAAAAAAAAGTAACACAGCAGTCCTGTTTTTCAATATTCCATTAGACTTTGAACTTGTTTTAGCCCATGGACTTGGAGCATTTCCTACTATATAAATACTTGTGAATGCAAAACATAGCAAGTATAATGAGAGCAATTGTGAGCATACCGCTGTTGAGACGTGGCTTACTCCTTCAGCTGGACCCAATCTAGCCATTCCAAAATCTGATAGCTTTGCATTCCATTCCTTATCCAACAGGATATTTGAAGATTTGAAATCCCTGAAAATGATCTAAAACAGGATATAAAGAAGATGTCAGTATAAGAGAACTACATTACTTTACAAAACCTATTATCCCCGTCTCCTTGTTTTTATTTCGTTTTCTTTAAGGTTGGGGGTTCTAAATCGAAGATTTAGAACATAGCCATGATATAAAGTATTAAAAATCTACATATATCAACAAGGAGAAAAAGATTTCAAGTACCTGAAAATCCATTTCTTCATGTAGGTATGTTAAGCCACGAGCAGCATCATGTGCTATTTTCAGTCGCATAGCCCATGAAAGAGGTGTATCTGAACGACTTGATAAATGGTTCTCTACACTTCCATTAGGCATATATTCATAAATAAGAAGTCGCTGGATTCCTCTTTCATCATCCTCAGCACAGTACCCCACTAGTTTGACAAGGTTTGGGTGCTCAACCACCCCGAGAACATTAACCTCTGTCACCCATTCCTTGTGCCCCTGCAACCAAAAGGTGTGATAGAATACATAAGCATCAATCAGATAAAAATGTTTGAATCAAGTAGACCAACAATCCCAATAATAAGCACAAAACAAGTTGACCATGCTATCAAGACAGAAATGTTGTTCCCCTTGCTAGGAAGACGCACAATCAAATAAAAAGTGAAAGAGAGGATCCAGTGTACTAATAATTAAAATCAGCAAAAGAAGAAAACATACAAGAGCCTATGTGATAATGGGTCACTACCATCCAATCATTGTCAGACATTAGCATTCTTTCTATCACTCATAATGAGTAACACAGTGCCACAATAAGTCTTTAACTTACTAACTATCAACCACTAGATTTGTTTAGTGAACAGCCAAAAATAACTCATAAACCAGAATACCATTAGTGAAAAGGAATTTAAATTTTTTGACAAAATGAAAACAATCTTGCCTGCAACCCTCTTTTACTGAGCTGTTTCACGGCAACTTCAATTTTTTGGGATGGATCTTCTGAACTCCTAATCAGCCCTTTATAGACACAGCCAAATCCACCCTCTCCAACCATGCTAGATCGGCTGAAATTCTTGGTGGCTGACTTCAGCTCAGAAACTGTGAATATTCTGAGGTTGCTGGGTCTCTGAGAGAAACTAGGATATTGGTTCCTCCTTAAGGACTCTGAACTGGCATCAGAGATATTCTGGGAATCTAACTCAGATCCAGATCTCTTCATGTCACCGTCCGTAAACATTGTATTTGGGCTCTTTGGTTCATCCTTTTTGTCTCCAAGATAGAATGAGAAACACTTCATAGCTTCCAACAGTGCACAACACATAATCTTCACAGAATTCAGCAGCTGAAAAGAACCATAGAGTGAGAGAGCAAACGATTTCAAAACCATTCAAAGTTAAGAAAAGGAAAAGAGTGTTGCTTAAACTGACAGTCTCCAATTCTGCAACTCCAAACACTTCTATTATCAATACATGATCCAACAAAGCTCAAAATAAAAATCAAACCTTTCACAATTGCCGGTTACCATGCTAATACATGATTCTTTCAAAGTACCCATAATTGCATGCAAATGTTTGACAAAGAAACATGTCCTTATTTAGTCATTTAATCAAACAAAACCCCACCTTCCTAACTCATGCCCACCCTTTCTTTTGATTCATCTTCTGTTTTATTCCTTCTTGAATTTCTTTTCCAAATACATCCATTATAGATTAGAAACTCACTGCATATTCTTTTACTTGCCTAATCCAAACACTTCTTACAACCCAATTTCAAATAATGAACACTGAAACCAACTACAAAACAAAATCAAGAAAATTAAAATCCAAACTATGATACAAACTCTATGTTTTTCCACTATATTTTGCCTAAAGCTGCATACTTTCACTTCCTCTACAAGACCCAAGACATCAATTCGCATCGAATTTCACAATCATATAGTGTGAATCTAACAAAACAATCTCAAGGTCAAAAAAGAAACAAAATTGATAAAGATGGTTTAACTGAAATTCTCAACAACAACAAAAAAGCACCTTACTTTAACGATCTCAGTTTGATTGCACGAAACTATGTCCTTGAGATTCTCCTACAAACTTCACAAAATTCCCACCAAAAATAAGGAGCAAAGAAAGAAACCCAACTGATCCATTTTGCTTCAAAAGACTTAGAGAAAGAACCAAGAACGCGCAGTGCGTACTTCTGAAAAGAAACCTCAACACGGCAACCAGAACTGGTCAGCTTTCAACCTTACCAACCAAAATAAGTAAAAAGATCAAAACCAGCAACTTATAAGACATAAAAATAAACCAACTGGTCACAATCATCTACCTTTTTAAATCATCTCACAGCTTGTAAATCCAATCCAAGTGTGAACTGAGGCTTTGAAAAATGAAAAACGTAGTGTATTTTTTTTTTCCAGACCAAAAGAAAAACGTAGTATCATAGACTCGTAAAAAGGACAAAGCTTCAAGGAGGGAGAAAGTCTATGAGAGAGAAAAGGGGAACGAGGACGGGTCAACCAAGTTTTTTTTTTCTGAATTTGGTTTCTCTTCTTGGTTTTATGTTTTTTAGATTTGTTTAGATGATTTATAACAATTGGATTAAGTACTATCTAAGACCGTCATGTCATATTTATGTCTTTACTCCATTTAATGGTTATAAGACATCCAAACAAATCCAAACAGAAAATTCGGATTCATTTTTTTTGTCAGGCCCGCAAATGAAATTTGGAAACATTAAATTAGGTTATCCTAGTCCTTACATTACATTTTAGTACAGCTGTTGAATTGTGTGATTTCCGATTTCTACGTCTCATGATTTGATGATTTATAACTATTGGATTGAGTACTATCTAAGACCGGCATGTCATCCTTATGTCATCTTTACTCCATTTAATGGTTATAAGACATCCAAGCAAATCCAAACAACTTAAATCCAAACAGAGAATCCGGATCTTTTTTTTTTGTCTGGCCGGCAAATGAAATTTGGAAACGTTAAATTAGGTTATCCTAGTCCTTACATTACATTTTAGTACAGCTGTTGAATTGTGTGATTTCCGATTTCTACGTCTCATGATATCAGCAGATGCAAAGAGAAATGAGAGAGAAATAGTCGTTCAAGAGGATAATTACACGGAAAATATGGTTGATTAGCAATTTAGCATATCTTGGATAATCTAATTGATGGTTGATTTGATTAGCAAATCTTTTTTTTTTCTTTTGAAAGGAAGACGACAGACATTTTATTAAATAGATTTAATGAGTACATGGAGCGATGTAGAAGCATTCAAAAAGAGTAAATAGAAATGTCACTAGATGCACAAAACATATCAATAACAAAAGTAATAAAAGCTAACAAGTTGCAACAAAAATGAAATATAACCATAGGACTTGATGTCGTACGGCATCGCTGCACTACATATGTCCTAAAAACAGTGTAAATAGGTTAGTAGTAACCGTAATAATAACCGTAACCAGGATCGTAACCGTAACTATGGAGATACACCTTGCTAGGAGAGTGAGATGTGACTCCCGAGAGACCGAAAACCGTCAAGTGAGTCAGCAACTTAGAAAGCAATTGTAGCCTCAAGACCAAGAACAAGAACCATACTATCATATTCTGAAACACTACTGATTTGACTTAGCCAATGGTGGGTGGGGTGAATGGCTCGCTGCTCGCATGCAATAGGTCTGGTTTAGGCTCACTTTCTGGTCTCTTTTCAAATGACATCCTTGAACCTCTCAGGTTTCGAATGTTTGAAGGAAAAAGTATGGGGTTGATGAGGGTTTGGTAGAGGTTCCCATTGCTATTGAGAATGTGCCTAAGAAAGGGGTCATCCTTGCGGTCATCGGAATAAACCAAAACCAAGTTCAACTTTCAAGACTGGATGGGAGTCCAACAAAGGAGCTAGAGAAAGATGCCCCTCTCGGGGAGCGATATGGGTCTAGTTCGATGGACATTAAATTTGAAAGCGTTTTTTACTATTGAATTTTTAAAATTTCAACGATCTAGATCAATTATAAATATAATTTTAACTTACAAAAACTGACGTGACATGTGAAGTGACATCACCTAATTTCATAACAAATCAAACGAAAAGAAAAGAAGAAAAAATCAAAATCTAAAATCTAAAAAACCAAATCAATATGTACGATGAAAAGCTGGAAAAAAAAAAAAAAGACTACAGAAGACCAAAACGCAGAACACAGTTACACAGACTAAGAGAAAAAGAAAAAGAATGAGGATGAGTTACTTTCTGGGTTGATACTACTCTTGATCTGTTCCTATCTTTATTTATAACAACTTGTTTAATATTCATCAACATATCCAAGACGACTTGTTCCTAGCTATTGCCAAAAGAGTAGTTTCACTGGATGCTTTTGTTGCTTGCTTAGTTTATGTATACTAAAGTCTGAAGCTGCAACCATGGACCATTGATTATGAATCGGCAAAACACAATTATAATCTATTTCTGTTTTATGGACAAAATGTTCATACAGCTCGCCATGACAATTTGTTTTTCGTCAAAATCTCCATGGCAATTCAAATTTCGTTTCCCTAAACTTCAAAACCATTTAGTAAACCATATATACAGATATCTATTATGTCAACTCGAATTTCTGTTAGGGTATAAAGATGCGAGCCTAAGGAGTTGGAGAAGATGATTTGAGCGTCTTGGTTCTTCTTTCTTTTTTTTTTCGGTCTCTTTACTCCCGTTTTTACGTTCTCTTGGTATGTGTTCTTTTAGGTTTCTGTCTTCTATCGTTTTTTTTTTCAAGCTTTTCATCATACATATTAATTTGGTTTTTAAGATTTAAGATTTTGATTTTTCCTTCTTTTCTTTTAATTTGATTTGTTATGAAATTAGATAATACGTTAGTTTTTGTAAGTTGACATCATATTTACAATTGATCTAGACCGTTGAATTTTTTAAAATCTAATGGCTAGAAAACGATGTTAAATTTTGTATCAAATCTAATGTCGCTTGAACGGAAAGCAATTAATCCAAGTGGCATTTCATTTTTGATGTTGTAATTCTCTTGGGTCGTTCTATCAATGTACCTGGGAGAGCCATTGGCACCGGCCATAAGGCGCATAATCTCACAAATTTCACGCACACCTTCAACTTCCGATATGGCCGCACATTCCTCCCCTCCTTTTCTTTACACCCCCTAAATTCCGGCCCTTCCTTCAGAATCCACACCCTCTCTCGATCCCCTCTCCCCTCTCCAACCCTCGCCGCTTTTCGCCTTCCTCCTCCATTGTTTTGTTCCTTGCAAACCAAGTATTCAATTCTTGCATTGTCATTGGCTGAGTTTTTTTGGTTCTCGCAATCTGTTGCGCTATAGGATGGTGGAAGGGATGATCACGATGATGTGGCCGAAACTCTGAACTCAGTTTTTGGATGGTTTTACGTGGAGGATAATATGATATGGGGAGCTGCAGAGTGAGGATCAAAGCCTGTTGGTTTCCCCATGTTGTGTTCGTCGTCGTCTTGAGCTTGCTGTTGCCGTGCTTTTTGTGCCAAAATGACGATGATGATGTGGCGCAGAACAAAAACGCGGCCAGTCTTGCTATTTATACTCGGCTCATGGCTGGCAAGCTTACAGATCTCACTCATTATTTAAGCGCTGACCTTGTACGTGTAATGGGGTACTGCATTAAGAATGCGTGAGTATTTTCATGCCCAATTCCCGCCTTTCTTTTTTGTTTTTTTGCCTTGCATTGCCATTTCTCAAGGTTGGTTGTCTTGTATAATCTCAGGCAAGCTGATTGGGATGGAGCTTTCAATTTTACGGGGAAGGACGAATTCTTGTCTAATTGTATAAAAAACTCCAAAGGTGTAGATATCAGTCATCGAATATGTACAGCTGCAGAAATTAAGCACTATTTCTCCAAGTATGGGGAGATGGCATTGCATCATTCAACCTACCTGAAACCAAACGTGAACTGCAATTTGAGCAATTGGGAAAGTGGATGTGAGCCTGGATGGGGTTGTAGTATTAATAGTCAGGACAAGATTGACCTCAAATCTTCACGCATTCCTGCTCGAACTACTGATTGCCAGCCTTGTTGTGAAGGTTTCTTCTGCCCTGAGGGCATCACTTGCATGATTCGTAAGTATGGCTATTGTTATTATTGATAGAGTTTCACTCTATAATGTGGTCCAGCATAGTTTTCTTGCTGTTAGTATCTGATAATAGTTTTTTTTTTTTTTTTTCGTAACTTCTTATTAATTTTGAGGTGATCATATGCGTGTTGCTTTTTCCAGCTGCGTTCATTCTTAATTGTCATTGTTTTAGCTTTCATGCTTATTTAGATTGGGTTTTCACCAATCTCTCTTGCTTCTACAAGTTTGTGTTTTCATGCTTATGTCTTGCAACGTTCATGTGATTCTTGTTATAAGTCCAAAATAAAAGTATATCATAACATTTGATGCTTTTACAAGTCTGTTTTCCGAACAAAAGATGGACAGAACTCTTCATACCATTTGGTTGTTGTTATTTTTATTTATTTTAGTCAAGTTATACATTTTGTTATCAGGGATGTAGACAATGATATATGAAACCTAATAACTCCTTTTCTTTTGAATGAAGCTTGTCCTTTAGGATCTTACTGTCCCCGTGGAAAACAAAACAAAACGACTGGATTGTGTGACCCGTGAGTTCATATTCTAGTCTTTGCTTCTATGCTTCTTTATCCCAGTTTTGTATGCTTTATACCATGCATCAATGTTCATTACTGGATTAATTTTGCAGATATACTTACCAAACACCCGCAGGAGATACAAATCACACTTGTGGCGGTGCTGATGTTTGGACTGATGCGAGTAAAACTGATTTATTTTGTTCACCTGGATCATACTGCCCCACTACCATAAAGAAAAACGAATGCAGTAGTGGGTATTGATTCTCATCCCATAATAACTTGCATTTGCAGCTGCTACTTGCTGCAAGATGATGAAGCATGAACTTATTGCAATTTGTAATGAAATATATCTAATCCTTTTTCTTGTTTCATGATTTGAGAAACTAGGCAACTTGTTATGCTGTGCTCAGGATAAGTATTTACTCATTTTGTCTTCTCAATTTCAGATTTTACTGCAGGATGGGTTCCACTAATCAAAGACGTAAGTTTTGCTATATTCCAAGTCTGTTCCATGCAAACTTACAGCAACAGTAAATTAAGTAGATTTCATGCACAAATATCCTCTTACGAACACTAGTTTTCTATAAACCATTTTTCTTGGTCTAGTACCATTTCATACTCTTTCTGTGCACTCCAAAGGTTTTGCTTAATGTTTCTATTTTCAAGGCTTTGGTAGATCATGTAACATTTGTTTGCACCAACCATTTGCAGCATGCTTGAAGTTGACTTCCTGTCGTAAAGGAACTGCAGATCAAAAGATTCATGCATACGGGGTCTTCCTTGTTGTAAGTGTTCTTCTATCTTCTGGAAAGATGAAAATTTGAATCACACAACTATAGGCTATTTGTTAGTTGCTTAATGTTATAAAGGGTATCGATCTTGGTATGTGCCTTCAGTTGAATTGAGTTCTTATAAAAGAACACACTATTATAACTTGCTTCTCCCTCTCTTAAGATATGTTCAATCACTTCAATGACATCTTTTTTCTGGACAATATTCAACTATGCTTCCTTGTCATTAGTTAAAAAATTACTTTCTCATTTTCAATGAAAAAGCAAGCGAAAAATATAAGGAATGTCATACTTCATTTCATCAGTAAACAATCTTCAAAGTCCCAAGTTTATGTTCTTCAAAACTTGATTCTGCACATATTGTAGAGATACTTGCTATTGTATGCTCTCTCTCTCTCTCTCTCTCTCTCTCTCTCTCCACACACACACACACACACAAAACATACATACATGTAGACAGAATTTTGTACAGATATATATAGGAGGTAATTGATTAATCAGATACTGTTCATTGTCTATCCAGGTTGCACTGAGTTTTATTTTGCTCATAATTTATAACTGCTCTGATCAAGTTCTGCTCCTTCGGGAAAGAAAAGCAGCCAAGTCTAGGGAAGCTGCAGCAAGACATGCACGAGAAACTGCACAAGCACGTGAAAGATGGAAATCTGCAAAAGATGGCCTTAAGAAGCGTAAATTGGGATTGACAGATCAGATGACCCGCACATTTTCTCGCAAAAAATCTGTAAGGAACTCAGAGCCTCTGAAGGTTTCAGGTCAATTTAAACCTAGTACAGATAATACTTCAACAGCAGCTATGATACCTGGTACATTAAGCTCATCTGAGCATTCATCAGCAGCTTCAACATCAAAGAATAAGGAACCAAGCAACCTTACCAAAATGATGCAATCCCTAGAGGATGATCCGCATAGTACTGAAGGCTTTAATCTTCAGATTGGTGATAAAAATATTAAAAAGCAGGCCCCAAAAGTTAAAAATCTGCATACTCACAGTCAAATTTTTAAGTATGCATATGGCCAACTTGAGAAGGAGAAAGCTATGCAACAAGAAACCAAGAACTTGACCTTTACTGGCTTAATCCAAATGGCCAAGGAGACTGAGATCAAGACTCGCCCGGTGATTGAAGTAGATTTTAAAGATTTAACTCTGACTCTGAAAGGAAAAGAAAAAAATCTTTTGAGGTGTGTTACTGGAAAACTTTTTCCTGGTCGAGTTTCAGCAGTCATGGGTCCTTCAGGAGCTGGGAAAACAACATTTCTTTCTGCATTATCAGGAAAAGTACATGGATGCACTGTCACAGGTTCAATTCTTATAAATGGTAAAGCTGAACCAATGACTGCCTTCAAAAGAATCATTGGCTTTGTGCCTCAAGATGATATTGTGCATGGAAACTTGACTGTGGAGGAGAATCTTCGGTTTAGTGCAAGGTGCAGGTATGTGATTCACATCTTCAAAAATTTCTCCATCATTGCTTGAATAAAGAAAATGAAAACATAAACAAATTAGTTTCACCGTAAGTACAATCAAATTTTTCTTATTAGCAGACACTTGCCAAGTTGCCATCCTGAGTTTGTTACCAGACACAATATGCTGGTGAGGAAACTATATGTTAGTCTCTTATGTCACCGGCAATTATTTTCTCATTGTACAAAGCTAAGGATTTGTTGAGCGCAAAAAATCATGATGCTGTTGCACATTTGCACAGGCATTTCTACTTATCTTCATACGTGAATCTCTTTGGTTGGTTACTTTTTCCTACACCCCAACCATTAGATAATCGGTAGTCATCATATGTTAATAATCATGTAATTTTTCTGCGTCAATCAGTAAATTTCTTTGCTTCACTCTGATAGCTATTTCATCTTGTTGGTGGTCACCTTGATACTGCAGGCTGTCTGCCAACATGCCAAAACCTGATAAAGTCCTGGTTGTTGAAAGAGTTATTGAGGCTCTGGGACTAGGGGCAGTGAGAGATTCCCTGGTTGGTACTGTAGAGAAGAGAGGAATCTCTGGAGGGCAAAGAAAACGTGTTAATGTTGGCTTAGAGATGGTCATGGAACCTTCATTACTCATCTTGGATGAGCCTACTACTGGTTTGGACAGTGCATCTTCCCAGTTACTTCTTAAAGCCCTTAGACGTGAAGCTCGTGAAGGGGTAAACATCTGTATGGTTCTTCACCAGCCAAGGTAGACATCTCTCCCTACAACTTTACTACATGAGGAATGCTTTAGAGACCACATTTTCTGATCACATTAACTGACCACATGATGTTAAGTCGATATATGATAATCAATAGCTGCGCATGATGATTGATTAAGTTGCAGTTAATAACTAATGAGTATACAATTGGTCCAAAATGTGGTTAAAGAAGAATTGAAATTAGCCACTGTTATTTTCTGATGAAGATTATGTACGTAGCCAGCCATTAGGGAAGAGGCCATCATTAGTTGCATTTTTTCTGTTTATTAAGGTTCTGAAGCTAGTGTTTTGATTGTTTGATTTTGGTGGGGGGGTGACAGCTATACCTTATTCAGGATGTTTGATGATTTCATTCTTCTAGCCAAGGGCGGTCTGACTGTATATCATGGATCTGTAAAGAAAGTTGAAGAATATTTTGCTGGCATCGGAATTGTTGTACCAGACCGTGTTAATCCTCCGGACCACTTCATTGACATTTTGGAAGGTATAGTGAAACCAGACTCAGGTGTGAGTCATGAACAACTTCCAGTTAGGTGGATGCTACATAATGGGTACCCGGTACCTCAGGATATGATGCACCATCTAGATGGAATTGCTGCAAGCTCAGCAGGCCCAAAACCTGTAATGAAGCGAGATCAATCTTTTGCTGGAGATTTGTGGCGGGATGTGAAGACTAATGTTGAGGTGAAAAAGGATCACTTAAGACATAACTTCTTAGTTTCCAAGGATTTGTCAGACCGAGCTACTCCTGGTATCTTCCGGCAGTACAGATATTACCTAGGGAGGTATAACCATATAAGCATCCATTAATTCTTCAAATTTATTCCATCTGCCTAAACATATTCTCTCTGTATCAAGTATCAACAATATACTGTGGAAGGTGCAATACCAAGAATAATGCAAATTGAAAAGAGTGACTAAAGGTTCAACATCATAGGGTTACGAGTTTGTTAAATGTAACTTGCTTTTTGGGGTTAAGTTTTTACTGAAAATTATGTTAAACCTTGAGTCCATGAGTCATCTCTTGATCAGATTTTTCTTTTCTTTTTTATTTGGCTATTAGCACTATAAACCAAAGAAGTACTTGCATGAGCCTTGTATATGCTATAAGATGGTCCTTGTTAAAGATTGAAACTATAGTTTACTGGGGAGAAGAAGAATATTAATGTAATTGCTTGTTTGGCAGTTAAAGTTTATGAGCTTTTAGCTTTTGACATGAAAGTCTTATAGATAACTTGTTTCAGGGTAGGTAAGCAGCGGCTACGAGATGCTCAAATGCTGGCAGCGGATTATCTGATTTTGTTACTTGCCGGAGCCATCTTAGGGATCTTTTCCAAAATGAATGATGAAACATTTGGTTTCAACGGCTACCTTTATACTGTCATTGCTGTTTGTAAGCAACACAAGCTTTCTGTTAACATTGAGTTTAACTTGGTGTTTTTAGCCTTTTAGTCAAGAGACTGATTTCATATGGAGATCTATAATTACTTCATATTTCTGATCTTTTCACATGACAAATTATCATCTTCTATGGCAAAGTTTTAATGATGGATTATTACCTGCGATATTTAGAGTAGGTAGAAATTTCACTTACTGTCTGTCTTGACTCTGCATATAAATCTTGATTTTGATCTTTACAATGTGCCTTGGCTCTTTGTGAATAATCTTAATTTTTTCTAATTGCAGCACTACTTTGCAAAATATCAGCATTGAGAACCTTTTCCCTTGACAAATTACACTACTGGAGAGAAAGTGCATCTGGGATCAGCAGTCTGGCTCATTTTCTGTCCAAAGATACACTGGACCATTTCAATACACTCATCAAACCTTTGGTGTATCTATCCACATTCTATTTCTTCAGTAACCCAAGGTCATCCTTTCAAGACAATTACATTATTCTGCTCTGCCTTGTGTACTGTGTGACTGGCATAGCATACGCACTCGCCATCTACCTTGACCCGAGTCCTGCCCAACTGGTACTTACCGAAAGATCTAGTTGATAAAACTCATTACATATATATATTGTGTTTACATTTGTATATCATCTTAATGAATTCTTTCTGTTACTATTTTCTCCAGACCTCAGTGCTTCTTCCCGTTGTCTTGTCCCTCATCGCAAACCAAGCTCCTACTAGTAAAATTGCAGGGGCTGTAGCAAGGTTTTGCTACACAAAATGGGCACTAGAAGCTTTTGTTGTTGCAAATGCTGAAAGGTTTGTTGCGACTAGTTCTTCCTCTTGAGCTAGCTACTGGTTTTATCAAACCCCGAGTTACATTTACCCTCAACATTTTCCTGATCAGGTACTCTGGTGTGTGGCTGATCAGTCGCTGCACGACATTATATAAAAGAGGCTATAACGTCAATGAGTGGATGCTATGTTTGATCATCCTCCTGGTGATCGGTGTACTTAGTCGCGCCCTGGCTTTCGTTCTGCTGTTGATTACTCAGAAGAGATAGATTGGTTGGCAAGTCATCCTTGATCCTGCAGGTCAAAAATGAACACTCTTGTAATTTGTATCATAGTAACTGATCAAAGTGAGCAACACTCTTTAGCAACAGGAATTGATGGCTAACATTATAAGCAGTCCATGTATAGATTAGATCAGATCCCACACCCTTTGTTTCCTTTTGTACAAAACAAAGCACTCTTCAGCTTACTTTTCTTCTTTCATGTATAGCAAGCACTTTAGCATCCAAAGTGAAATGACTGAAATCTGTTTAAATCACCTTGAACTCTTCAAAATAAGGTGTGAATATTTTGGATCGGGCTTTTGGCCCATTCTATTCTATTCTGTATGCAAACAAAAACAAAAAACAAACTGGACCCAAGATTTAGACCATGAAATCTGCGTTTCGAAACGGTTACTTCTTCACACTCTCTCGCTCCTTAAACCCTAACATTCCCCCCACTCTCTTCGCTCTCCATCTCATCCCTCCTCACTCACCACCCTCCATCTCACGGCCACCGTTCCGCTCCGTCTCTCCAATCGCCTCCATGGCCGGCGGTGAGCCCCACGCGCCTCCACCACTGGAGAAGCAGTTCCAGGACTTCCGCGCTCAGCTAGAAGAGTCCGGAACACTTCGCGACCGCATTCGAGCCGTGGTGATGGAGATCGAGTCCACCACTAGGCTTATTCACTCCGGCCTGCTCTTGGTTCACCAGTCGCGCTCAACGCCCGGTACGGTGTCGTTTTTGTGTGAAATGATTGTGATGCGCTTTCGTTTTGTGATTGTTAGCACGTTATACGGCACCGTTTTGTATGAAATGACTGTGATTTTTGTGATTGTTTTTTGTCGGTTGAAGCAGAGGTTTTGGAGAAGCCGAAGACTCAAATTGCTGTGCTGAAGGAGCTCTACAATCGACTCGCTGAAATTGTGCGTGAAAGCCCTGGGAGATATTACAGGTTAGTCTAAGTGAGCTTTCGGAGTTTCGTCGAAATTAAATTGAAGTATGAAATTTCAGCTCTTTTGTGTATGATAGAAAAATAAAGGAAATGTGAGTGTAGGTTAGTGCGAGTGGATTATATTGGAGATTGAGTTTTTGTTTGGATTTTGGCTTTGATGTGTTGTGTTTGTTTAGATATCATGGTGATTGGAAGAGCGAGACGCAGACCGTGGTTTCGCTGCTTGCTTTTATGCATTGGTTAGAGACAGGGACGCTTTTGTTGCACAATGAAGCTGAGGAAACACTTGGGTGTATGATTCTCATCTCTGTTATAGTTTATATATGACTACAATATGGATAAGTTGGTAGGAGTTTTTCAAGTGTGCAGTTGAATTTCAATTTTTCCAAAATTGAGTTTGCGTATGACTGTTAATTTTGAGAAGTTAATGCATAATATTATTAAGGTAGTGATTGTTAATATTATTGGTTTCTCAACCAATTATTTAACAATCAAATTTTGTATCGATCTTAGTGACAGAACGCCAAAAGGTTCCAAAATTATGATGGATGTTAAATGACTCTGATGCATGGTTGTATGAGCTGTCATACTTTAGAATCATGACTGCTCATAATATGTACTATTAGCTCTCTATGTGGTTTAGTTTGTATTGCCTTTTAAGCTCTATATCTACTGATTTTTCAGTGAACGGCTCAGAATTTGGCCTGGATGTTGAAGACTATCTTGTTGGTGAGTTGTGTAAAATTTTGGATACATATTGCATTACAGTGCTTGTTGCGCAAGTCAACCAATTAACTTATTGCAACAATGTTAACACGCTTTTCATGTTTTCCTTACCTTTGAAAAAGCACCACCTGAACATGCAAACTTATCGACATATTTCAGCCTAAAATACATGATCTTATTTCATGTTTCACAACTTAAGATGAGATTTTGTGTTGGCTGTCAGGCTGAAATGTCCTTATGTTGTCCAGGAGGCTTCTATAGATTATTGAAAATGCTGAATGATCATATTAATAAGCATTGTCAGTTTTTTGTTTTGTTTTGTTAAATATACATTGATGTGGATACTTTTCTCATATTGCAGGTATTTGTTTCATGTCCAATGAATTGGTAAGGAATATCTACAGTAGGCTTTCTCTGTTCTGCTTATTCACACTGCCTCAAAATGTTACAACATTGTCTTGAGTTTTATTTCTGTTGATTTAAAAAAATGAGGAGAAAAGAATGTCTTCAGCATCAGGCTATTACATATAAGTAGTATATTTATTCCTCCTCTCATCGACATATTGAAATCTAAATCTAAATTGATGGGTTATAATGGAATCATAAAAGTAGTATAGATGTGGGTTCATTGTGCGGTACATTGCTGCAGCCTAGGTATGTGGTTAACCAAGTGACAGCTGGGGACTATGATTGCCCAAGAAAGGTGATGAAATTTTTGACAGATCTCCATGCATCCTTCCGTCTGCTCAATCTTCGAAATGACTTTCTGCGCAAGAAATTTGATGGTATGCTATTCATTATAGTTCCATTTCTTCATCTCTGCATGCCGTATGACCCCTTTAAAACTTATTTTGTATTGCCCCAACATGAGTCTTTTGTGAACTGATGCAGGTATGAAGTATGACCTAAGAAGAGTTGAAGAGGTTTACTACGATGTAAAGATCCGAGGCTTGGCGGCCAATGGTGATTCTGTGGAAAAGCCAGCAGCATAAGGAGTGCAAAAGTAGTACACTTCCTCTTTGTTCATCTTGATTGTTACATATTCTAGTGTCCTGCTTTTCTAGAGAAGCAGATGAGCTCTCTAGTGTTTTGTGTCAAAGACTCAGGAATTGTAATTGATCAAGCTACAGTTCTGCTTGTAACTTTACTGCAGGATGCAAGATGGTGAAGCTAGAAAGGTTATCCTTAGGCTTTTATATGTAATCCCGAAACATGATTGAGGAAGAATGAAATTTTAGATTCGAGATTCCATCTCTTAGTCGCAAAAGGGGTTTTGATATTACTCTGCTTCCGCTCCAGGAGAACAATCTCCATGCTCTTACATTGTTCCAATTATAGGTCAGTTCACAGTTCCATAGTAATGGAGATTGAGCATTTTGGACTTTTAGTGAAATTGAAACATGAGATGAAACACGGGGTGAAAATCATGGGTCATGGGGTAAAACTTAGATTACCGCCCTAATGTGTACAGTCTGAAATGGTAAAAAGGTCATGTAAATGCTTTTCACGGGCAGGTAAAAAACCATAAATTGATTAAATTCCAAATGCCGCGACCACCCCCAATTGAATGCCGTCCACCTCTCTCTTCTTCAAATCGTCTCTCAATCACTCTCTTTTCTCACATCTTCATTTTCTTTCCAGCGCCGTCTCCGAGAGATCGCAGATCTGCGCCGTTCAGCTCCGCTAGGTTTTGCGATGCTCCTTCGCCACGACCGATCCTATAATTTCCATGTAATTGAATCATTATTTGAGAGGGATTTTCGAACAATGAGAACTGATAATTGCTTTAAATTGTAGGATCAACCATACAGCTGTAGCATGAAATGGACCACGAAGCATATATGTGCAAGAAGTTTGTTAACATGAAATCCCAAAGGGTGAGAAAAACCGGAATTACTCCAATTAGGGTGAGACGCACTACATCTGCTAGTGAGTTTTGGTCTGGATGTTGAAGACTATCTTGCTGGTGAGTTTTGTAACGTTTTGAATACATAATTGCATTACAGTGATTGCTCTGTGAAACAAGGCTACCAATTAATTTTGTGCAACAATGTTAAAGCACCAGCTTTTCATGTTTTCTTTACCTTCTATGACAAAAGCACCAACTAATACAAACTTTGATATAGTTCAGCCGCAAACATGATCTTATCTCATTTCAAAAACTCAAGGTTAGATTTTGTGTAGGTTGTTGTGCTGATACGTCCTTAGATAGATTATTGAAAATACTGAATGATCATACTAATTACTAATAAGCATTGTAGGTTATTTATTATCTAAAAATACTGAATGACAGCTGGGGACTATGACTGCCCATTTGCCCAGGAAAAGGTGATGAAGTTTTTGACAGATATCCATCATCCATGCATCCTTCAGTCTGCTCAATCTTCGAAATGACTTACTGGGCAAGAAATTTGATGGTATGCTATAAATTCATTACAATTCAAGGTCCTCGTCCTCTCTGCAAGCCTCGTGTCTGCTTAAAAATAAATTTGTATTGCCCTTACATGAGTCTTTTGTGAATTGATGCAGGTATGAAGTATGACCTAAGATGAGTTGAAGAGGTTTACTATGATGTAAAGATCCGAGGCTTGCTAAGGACAACCATAGAGTGCAAGTACCGTAGTACACACCCTCTTCTATTGTCATAGAAGAGGGTGCAAGTACTGTAGTACGCACCCTTTTTTTTTTTTCACATTCTAGTGCCCTGCTCTTCTAAGTCCGAAACATCGTCGAGGAAGAATGAAAGTCTAGATTTCAGTATCCATTTCTTGGTCACAAAAGGGTGTTGGATATTGTTCTGCTTCCACTCCGGTAGAACAATCTCCATGCTCTTTTACATTGTTCCAAGTTTAGTATTTGCTTTCATGGTCGTGTTGATTCTCAACTATGGCATTGAAAAGTGGAAGCAACAAAGGCCGGTGGGCCTGCAATGGATATAATTGGACTTGAATGATTTGCCTAATAACCTGTCACATCCAATTATCAATCATCCTCGTTGCCTATAGCTATCGTTTTTCTTTGTCAAATTCTTCTAGCTTGAAGCCTATCCGTTAGGGTTGCATGATAGGGAGGTTTTCTTGGGCAGTCCCATCCATCCAATCTAGCAACCCATTATTTTCACTTTTCACTCATCAACTTTCAACTTTAAAACAATACGTGGGGAAGTAAATTTATAAAGGTTGATTTAGAAATTACTTGAACAAAAAAACTGGAATCCATATGATCAGTGAAGTTTCAGAGGCAAGGTTTCGCCTAAAGACATTGTTTAGAGCAGTTGCACCGCTGCGCTGATCGAAGAGGCAATTAGTGGGTCCCATCTCTTTTCAGCCAAACAATGAATGCAGCGGCAGACTGATTGCTCGGGCAAATCATGGGGCCCGCGTCAGAGAAATCGATTCGCCAATCCGGTTGCCAATTTTTGGCAATCAAATCGCCCGGGCAATAACAAACAGGGTCCACCATATCAGCTGCAACGGCTCCATAATTTTTACTGCAACGGCTATAATTGCAGCTGCAACGGTCAAAATTTTCCTTATAAATACTCCTCTTCATTCTATAATTTCTCACACCAAAACTTTCAAAAGTTTTCCTCCCCATCTTCTTCCTTCATCAATTTTAGCTTATATTTCTTCTTATCTCATCCAACTATGGGAGAATCTAATTGCAATTGGCAAGAAGATGAGAAAATTCAATTATGTGATTCTTTGGCTCGTGTAACCGTGTGTCCAATCACCGGAAAATCGATAAGTCTTTCAAAGTTATGGGAAAGAGTTTTTGCCGATTATGTGGAAAATTGGCGTGGTCCTCCAACAAATCGAAGCCCTAGTGCTCTTCAATCTCAATTTCGGCATTTGAAAAAGATGCTCAAAGATTGGCACAATGCACAACTTCAATCCCGCAATAATATAGCGAGCGGCTGTGACATGATGGACCAGGTTTTTTTTCTTCTCTATATTATTAATTGTAACATTATTGTTATTTATGTCAAATTTATCCCTAACAAATATTTAAATTATATCGGTAGATTTTTATTAATTTATTCTCCTTCTTTAGATGAATCAAACACAATCTATCTACATGAAACATCATCCCAAGGAATTTGATAAGTGGGCTTGTTGGGAGAAAGTTAAGCACCACCCTTATTTTGTTGATCCACCAAGCAAAGAAAGAGCACCAGAATCATTTTCAACACATATTGCCTCCGAAAACGAGTCTCCAATTGACTTGGATGATGATGAAGTTATGGAGACACCACCTAGCTCTTTGCCAAGACCAATGGGGCAAAAGAGAGCCAAAGAAGCAATGAGGAAAGGAAAGAAAGTGCAAGATGTTGCTTCAAGTTTGGCTCATTCTATTCAATCCATGGCCGAGTCAACACAAGCTTCTGTTGAGCTAGTGAGGCAAAGAAATGAAGAAATTGCCGCTCACTCAAAGAGGGTTATGGAATTAGAAGAGGCGAAAGAGGATGCAAGAATTATGGGCAAGGATACTAGTAATATGTCTCCAGATGAAAAGCGTTGGTGGAAAACAAGGAAGAGAAGTGTTATGGCAAAAACTTTGTTTGATGATGGTAGCAGTGATTGCTACACACCTGGGTTTGATTAGTTATATTTTCCGATAATAAAATGTTGTTTAGGAAATTATGTAATTTATATTCCGCTTATGTAATTTTAATTTCATGAAATAAAAGTCTATGCATTAATAAAGTAATAAATAAACTCAACAACATTAATAATAACAAGTATGTCAAACCAAACCACATTATTAATTAATCAAATTATAAGTTTAACATTTTTAATTAATAATTTATTCAAAATTAAAATGTAATAATGAATTAGCATATAAATTACCTTCAACGGGTGCATTGATAAAAGAGAGGCAATTGCCAATTTAGGATGAATAGTGAATTGACAAGGGCAATTTAATTGGCAAATCAGCAATTACCAATTGCCTACGGGAGCAATTGCCCTTATCACATAGCAGTCAGAATACTAATTGCATGGTGGCGGAGATCGAACATGTTATTTCTCTTGTGAATTTGTGAGATGTGAGATGAAGATGGTTCCCACTTCTTACGTAAAACACGTCAAGTAAGGACATGAAGATGAAGGGGTATAACTGAGATTACCGCTCTAACCACAGTCCACACTTGATCTAAATGGCCAACTGACGGTAGCCTTAACTTCTGTCAGCAAGGTATGACTGCAATTTTACTCGGGCAGTCAAAAAAGTCCTCCGCCCAAAGTAGCACACGCTCACTGATCTTCCTAATTAAAAATCCCATAAATTCCGATCTAACGCCGTCAAGGCCGTAACGTGGATGAGCACAAGCCGCAACCACCCCACCTGAATGTCTTCCACGTGTCGCCGGACTCGGAACTCCCATCCGGGTCGGGACTCCACAACCCGAAAAGATCACAAAAATATAAAAAGGTGACCCAAACGCACCCTAACCCCTCGATTTTTGGCGGTTCGAACATTCGCACGAAAATCTCTGACGCCTCTCTCTCGCTCGCTGAGTCACTCTCCGAGGTCAGATCTCGGCCCTCTCTCATCTTCTCCATCTCTCGATCTCTTTGCTCAGATCTTCATTGCTCCGTTTCCGGGAGATCGCGGACTGGCTGGGTTTCCGATGCGCCAGGTACTGTTCATTTTCCGATCTGATGCTTTTTGTTTTGTGTTGTACAGACAAAGCTCCGTGGATTAATTATAACTTGAAGTTTTATGATTTTACCGAGGAAATGAATAAGCTTTGACTTGATTGAACTGATCAGCTGCCCAAAATTTTCCATTTTTATCCCTAGAATTAAGCGGACAGTAACATTAATCGGAGCTGTATTTTTTTTGTTTATAAATTAAATTGGATCTTTGGGATCTCCGTTTCTTTTTCTGTAATGTTATGTTAAATGTTAAAGTCTGCTTTTTTTTTTGGGTGTGGTTTATACTGATCAGATGGTGCTAATTGATCTTAGTTTGTTAAAATTGGGGATTTTTTTTTATTTTGTAAAGTTTATAAACGGATCAAGGGGTTGTAATATAGAAGTAGCTAGACGGCTAGTGGTGTAATGAAGTGACATTATAGGAGTGTTTCTAATCGTCACCTGAAATGTACTAATGCCACATTAATTTTTTGGTCTAGGATACAGAACACTGCGTGTTATTTGCTCTCTCATAACTGCATATTGGAACAAAGCACCCTCCTTGATTGTGTAAAATGATAAAAGGTATGGGTGTATGCAAGCTTTTATTACCAATGATTAGAACACTTGGATACTCTTATGAAATTTCTTTTGCCATGTGACCATGTTGATGTTTTAATCGATTGAATCTGCATAGGTTGATTATTTGGGAGGGAACTTTCTACAAAGAGAACTAAGTTATTGCTTTGAATTGTAGGATCAACCACTGTAGCATGAAATGGATCATGAAGCACAGTTGTGCAAGAAGTTTGTCAACATGAAATCCCAAAGGGTGAGAATTTTTTAATACTTACTGCATCTAGGCAGTTCCATTATGTAGCATGTGCATTCTTTTACCTTCGCTAAACTGCTTTTTCCAAGCATGCTTTCAGACTGTGGACTGCACATAAATTTTCCAAACTATTCAAACTGATAGTTGATTTTCTGTATGACATTATAAATTTTGTAGTTAAAATTTGATGCCTGATCCTTGTAATTAAACTTCTACTTCCTCAGTTCCTAGACTGGCATAAGGACTTGTATGATATTTTTCATCTTTTTCTTGACAGGTGAAGGCGGAAGATTATTTTGCTCCTGCACTGGATGATGAAACCGAAACTATTGAGCACCTACTAGCAGAACCTAAAGCTGAATTTGTTACAGTTGATGGTGTCTTGTGTTTTGGCAAGGAGAATGCAGAAAATTGCTTGAACTTTGATGACTTTTCTTCTGGATTTGACTATGGACTAAATACATTTAATGGTAATGCTACTAAATGTTACTGTGCACAATGTTGATTACTTACTAATTTTATGTATTTATATAAAACCCTGTTGTTATTGAATTTTGCCTCTTTACTTGAGAGCACATTGTGTGCACATCCTTGCAAACAATATCTAACATGGTTTATTTAGCCTCTTTACCTTTGACCCCTAGATTGAAATTCTTTCACCATTCATTGTGATCCTGTTGCATGGAGAAACCTAAATAGTACAGAATATATTGGATTCTCTAAAGAAATTGCAGACATTTTACACCTGCATGCAATGAACTCTTATTTATGTGATGATAGAATAAATACCAAATGGTGTTTTTACAAAAGATGTGTTATTTATTGAATTCGCCTTTGGACAGTAGAGATTCTTTATGTTTTTGGTTTGATATTGTTCTAATGCCTTGTACTTTTTGGTTTTTGTAAGGTGAGCGGCATTCTGCTCATCCTCGCGGGTTGCGTTCTGCTCATCCTCGCCAAGGGGACTATGAATTAGAACTTGGAGTATGTACTACTTGGCTTAATTAATATTCATGTCAGAGTTGTGTTCTCTGCGTTGTATTTCCAGAAATCAGCTCCTGTTTTAGTTTCATCCCAATGTTTGTATTTTGATACATTTAACTTGATATGCATTATAGTTTTTATTTGCTTCCATATGTGATTGCTCCTTTGATGAGGTTGATTTAGTAGGTTCTTGATGGGTTGCTGGATGAAATTGAAGAAGTGGAAGATATTCATGCAACAAATGGTCTTGCAAGTCCATGTGATGATTTTCTTCTTGGTGAAAATTTTTACCATCTTCTCGTTCTTAATTGTGACAGCTTAATATTGTGAGATCGGGTATGGTACCTGTCTCTTATTTTCTCGTGTTGTCTTTTTCCTTCTGCAGATATTGGATTTACAGGGAAACTTTCTGAATTGGAATTTGGTCCTTGTGAAAAATCAAATTGTGGAAACAGTGAAAGTCGGTCTCCAGGGTTAAGTGGTAGTAGTAATAGTGCTGTAGGAGTTTCAGAATCATCAACAGTGACAATTCAAGAATTTGAGTGCAAAAATCATTCTCATCCCAAGGAATCACCTCATAAGTTTCCTGGTGACTTCAGGCGGAAAAAAAGACGTCAGACACCAGTTGAAAGAACTACCTGCCCTAGTTCATTCAGTTTACAAAACCTTGAGGAACCTTTAGTGAATGGGTTATTGTCAAGTGAAAATGAGAAAAGCTCTGTTGAAGCAAAGAAAGTTGGTGCCCTTATTAAGAAGAAAAGGCTGCCTAAGACTACTGGGAGACTCATTAAAAGGAAAGCAAAAGATTTAGTGGAAAGTGAAAACATCTCCCATCTTGCTGCTACAGAGGATCAGTGCATGAATGCTAGATCTCAGAATAAACTTCATCATACAAGACCTAGGACATTGCCACCAGTGCCTGAGGAGGATTCAATTTCAGATAATCTGACACTGTCTGAATTCAAGATTCGGATAGCACGTCCAAAGAAGCAGGTAACAATTCAAATCCTCATATTCTTCCAATAAAACTTCAAATAAAAGTATGGAAACTGTCTTCTTCCTGCAGTATTTCAATTTGTCTAGTGTCTCTGTTGTTCCGTATTATTTCCCTTGTCAAGTTATAAAAAAATTAATTAATAGCTAACTGTAAGAGTATGGGTATTGCTATATCTGGATCACCACATTGGAGTATGTGAGAGTATCTGTATTATGACTATCTGCAAAATATGAATCTAATATGTCATCTGACAGTCCTTGGTCAGACCCAGGTTAATTTTACATCTCTTGTACGGATATGTGCTGCTGCCTTTCGGTAGCTTTACTTCTATTGATTCTGGGGATCCCAGATTATGTATAGCCAAAGGATTTGGTGTATTTTCTGAGGTATCATCTGGGTAGAATGGTTCTTGTTGCACTGAAGGCACTGCTCTCCTGATGTACATCAAACTAAAAGCATAAGATATTGGAATCAAAATGAAAACAGCAAAGGCATTCGAAAGTATTTCTCTACGGGTATTTTACATCTTCTTTTCATCATTGTCTAACAGTTTTAGAATTTTTATTGGCACAGGCAATTCGGACTGAATTTCAACCCATTACATCTGAATCTGAAGATGAAATTGTGAGAGTGACGATACCCGAAAAGCATGATACAAGGAAGCATCAACCTATTAAATCTAAGTCTGAAGATGAAAAGGTGACCATGAAGATATCCAAAAAGCATGATCAAAGGAAGCATCAACATATTAAATCCAAGTCTGAATATCAAACTGTGTCAAGGAGAAGATCTACAAGGCATAATCGAAGGAAGCATCAGCCTGTTGACTCTGACTCCGAAGATGAGATCCTGAGGAGGAAAAGATCTAACAAGGATGATCGAAGGAAGCATCAAAGGATGTGGGATATCTCTGAGATTATGACATTGGTTGATGGTATCTCTGAGTATGGAGTTGCACAATGGACACGCATAAAGAGGCTTCTATTTACTAATGCTTATCGTACACCTATAGATCTCAGGGTACACCATTGTTTTCTACCAACAAAAGGTCTTCCCATATCTACAAAAAATGGAGAGGGCTAGTTCTCCAGTCTGAACTTTCCAATGAGCAAGCCGTCCTGGATTTGGGGCAGGCCACTTGTGGTCTCATGTGCAATCTGTGGTCCAGATTTAACTGGCTTTCTCCATGTTTTTGTGAAAATGGGAAGAGCTTGCTTTCAATTTCAACAGCTGCCTTTTGTGTTATCTTCTCATTCTATTCACTATTGTGCATGCTGCAGGACAAATGGAGAAATCTTCTGAGTAACTGCTGTCACAGGAAACTGAAGAAAGAGGTAAGCTTTCTGTCTATTTGTAATTTCATGTCTGTTGGGGTTTGTTGAAAGTGTTATGTCAACTAAAATTGTTTGTGGTGCGGTGTGGTGTGCCAAATACAGCTTGATGAAAAGGAGGAGAATGACATGGATCTACCGAAGTCACTGATATACCGAGTCCGTGAGCTGGCAAAGAAACATCCATATCCAAGGCAGCGTGGTAAAAAGTGTTCCCCTGCCATACTCCCTGTTGAAAGCAAAGGTGCTTCATCTGACCTCATCATAAAGTACGTGAGAAGGAAGAACCGTTCTTGAAGTTCATTGCTGCAGCAACTCGATGGTCAGGACTGTACTTGGTAAAAAGTCTCTGTTCGTATTGACAAGCTTTTCTCATTAACATCCTGTTCTTGGATTCAGGCTGTCAGCTACAGTGGGCTGTATTCTCTTTTGTAATGAGATAATCAGATATTATGTCAGACAAGAGGAGTTTTATATGGCATTAATGCATATCTTTTCTAGGAATTTAGTTATGGGGGTAACTTGCAAACATTGTTGGTGGACAAACTTGTAAATGCTTACATTTTATAGGTGTGATCAGCTGTCAGTACTTAGTTGTCTTACCCTAAATCTAGTTACTATTTGTTAATTGTTATTGTCTTCTATGTTGGGAATGATCGAGAGGCTTGAAAGGCGCATGAAGCCTTGTGTTTTCAGAATACGCGCCTCATCGATGCCATGGATGTTTTGAAATTTACTTGCAAGGCCTTTGGTGAATGGAATTATTGCTTGCAGAGAGCAGATGGTTTACGTTGCCATCTACGCTTTGTACACTTCTGATGATTTTGAACATTGTTCTGAGTCATTTATATATTGCTCATTAGCTTGGGAGGATTTGTGATCAAATTTATGAACATCTAGCTGTGGATATTATGTGTATAAAGAGGAAACCTTTCAGTAATTTTGTAGTTACTATTTCCCACTTTCTCATGTTAGCAACACGGCAAATAACATTCGCAATACCACATAAAGATCATCTGCTATAAACTACAGGATACTACATGTCACGGATTAAGCCCCATCTTTCATTAGCCAGTTCCACCATCACCATCTCCTGGAGAAGAGCCACTTGGATCATTGTAATACTGTCTAGGAATGCTGTGATGGTTGTCGATTTGGTGGTTGTCCATACGGCTTCCTGTGTACTTAGTATTGCTCTTCTCCATGGCACTTTTCGCGCTTTCACCGTGGTGGTGCCGCTGTTCTTGTCCATATATTCCTCCCAGCATAGCTCTTCTTGGTGCTCCCAAGCATGAGCTTGCCATAATCATCAACACCAAAAATAGTACTGCTACCACCTTCATTTCACAAGTTCGTATATGAGCATGAATTGATGTCACTTTGATTTTTGAGAAGGGGGTTTGTGGAGAGTGGGACTTCCTAGATTGAAATGTGTCCCAAAAGCCAAACTGTTAGTAGATGAAGAGAGAATGTAAGGAGCTTGGTGTTTTGTGGGGGGTGATGGTTAAATTAGCTAGGAGTTGGTTGATTATATAGAGGAAGGGATGGATGAACTTACTATTGGAAGTTGGTATTAAAATTAATAATTATGGTGTCTCCACTAAATATCAGACAAGATTAAGTGGGTTTTCCATATTATTGAGCTTAATTATAACCTCTTTTGCGTGTAAAGATTACTTCTTTGTCTATAGCCACTTCAATAGAAAAATCCACTTTCCTAGTGGGAATTATAGTATTCACAAACACAAGTCAATTCCAGCATAATGGGGTTTGCTGTTTCAGACACTTTCTTATGTCACTTCACAAGTCTATATTGCCAGACAAAGTGTTAGATTTAGGTAGACTTCTTATAATCACATTTTAGCCATCTGTCTATTTGCTTTCTTGCCAACTGAGAACAGAAGTTGTGTACTGTTATCCTGAAGATCTGAACTCGTATTCAAGCCATCTGGTGTAAGATTTATAGAAGACAACGAGCATTAGTACTGTCACTAAATTTACGTTGGTTTCCTTTGAAAAGCATATCTTTGATCTCTAGCTAGATTTGCTACTCCACTTAGAATTTGAGAAAAGAAGACAACGAGCCTGTAGCACTGTCACCAAATTTACTAAGAGAAAACAATATATAAGAGCTTTCCTTTGAAAAACATATCATTGATCTCTGGCTAGATCTGTTACTCCACTTAGAATTTGCAAGTTTTAAGGAAAAGTGAGTAGTGATATGTATTTTCTCATTGTACATTAGCCCAACGATCATGTTGTGTTTGGTAATAAAATCAGTGTTTCTATTTTTCTTTCTGAACTGCCTGCTGGAAAACAAATATAAAATCAACGAGTGCCCCAAGTTCTGTGTAAATCCGAATCCCACTACCAGGGGACTCACTTTCAATGTCTGAATCAAGTATCCACTAAAATCTATCTAAAAGTTAAGAAGATATTAACAATTTTTAAGACAAACTAGGCTCTGAACTCTGAAGGACACACAACTCTACCTACCAAAGATATTTAACCGATGTTATGGAACAAAGCATGACATATGATTGTTTCTGGCCGTTAATTGAAAGATATTTAATTGATGTTGTTGTAGGTTTGAAAGCTGTACATATTGGACCAGTGATTCGAACTAAACCTGTTGAATCCATTAACAATGAAATGGTAATGATAATCTTTTTTGAGGGTCACTGTATGTATCAACCCAAAACCAACATATCCATTCTAAATTGGACCGCTGGGCTACACTATCAATCTATCAGCAGGATGTAAATTGTTTCATTTGTAAATATGTCTTCTTCTCTCTCTCTCTCTTTTTCATTTATATTCTTTTTAGAATCTAATTTGGACGAATACTTTGTCACCAAATCTCCACTTATATATTCATTTTGTGTGTGTATTGGCCCCTATCTATTAAATCTGCTTCGAGTTATGCATATGTTCATCATCATGTTCTTATATATATATATATATATATATATATATATATATATATATATATATATATATATATATATATATATATATATACTCGGAGCCGTTCCAAAGAGGACGTCCGCACAGCCTTTAAAGTGCGGACGTCCCTCCATTCTCTACCGGACGGCTCCGACGACGGCGTGCCTCCACCCTAGCGGACTCCAGCAGCGTCCCCGATCACTTTCCCTCCCCGGTGAGTCCGCCGAATTCCAGTTTTCCGGCAAGATCGATCTTTTTTGAAGTTTTGGGTGATCTCGCCGGAAAACTGGAATTCGGCGGACTTTCCGGAGAGAGAAAGTGATCGGGGACACTGCTGGAGTCCGCTAGGGTGGAGGCGCGTCGTCGTCGGAGCCGTCCGGTGGAGAACGGAGGGACGTCCGCACTTTAAGAGTGTGCGGACGTCCACCTCTGATCCGGACTACTATATATATATACATATATATATACACACACACACACACACATGGCCATTCCACTAAGGGATCCCTTATTTTGGTTTATATGAGGGATGAGAGATTACACCAACTTTTCGATTATATTTTTGAATCTCCACCGTTCAGTTTGTTGGTCCTTATATATAGATCAATTCTGCAAATTTTCAGTCAATTTGGTGATCGTTAAGGTGTTGAACAAGATTAAATCAATAAACGAACCAAATTTGCCAAACATGAACCGTTCATGCTTATAATTATAAATCGTAGTTTTGAATGTCTTAACGATTACCAAAATTTCTGAAAATTTGCAGAAATTATCTACTCATATAGAACTACATATTGAATGGTGAAGATGTGATTTTGTGATCAAAAAATTGGTGTAATCCCTCATCCCTCATATATGTCAAAAAAAAATCCCTTAGTGGAAGGGCCCTATATATATTATCCTTGATAAACTGATAGAATGGCATTGTCATTTTCATATATACAGTGGTGTAGTGGGACACCATATACAATACTTGTACATATATGCACAACAGTACTGCTTCCAGAGACTGATGATCAGTACCTTCTGATGCTTTGCAGTATGCATACGCATATGTGAGGATCTTGGCAATGATTGGTATGGCTGAATATGCATGTACTCATGAATAGTGATGATGATACGGTTCATATATTTACAAGCTACTTGTAGGAGGCTAGCTACTTGTAGTATATTCTATACATTTCTATTCATTACTTGTAATGAAGTATATTGGTGTGTTAAAGGCTTGCTGTAATTAGTTAATACATCTGTGCATAATGTACTGAAGGAGATAAAAACGAGACAGTAAATTAAGAAGGGGAAAGAAAGAGGCATATATGCTTCTTGAGAGGAAGCATGGGGAGGAATTGATTGCAAGTTATGGGAGGCAGTAGTTGAAGGTGAAGGGCCAGGAGAGACAGCTAAGAAGAGCTGACGAATACACGTGCAGAGATTGCGAGATTCCAAAGAAATCATTGATCTGCAGAATGACTTTCTTGAGGTGTCACCAACTAATTACTTAGCTGCAGCTTGTTTATTTACGCGTTTGCTTCTTCTTCTTCTTCTTCCTCTTCTTCTGGTCTTTGCTCGATCTCTATCAATCTATCATCTAAATATGCTTCTGTGTATCTTAATTTGCAGGTTCAGTGGATCACCCACCCGTGAGCTTGATTGGCCCAACCTCATGTGCGATCTCTATCTTTACCTCTCCATCTGTCTCACCCACCCCACACAAGTACCCACCATGTTAATTCTTTGGTTTCAGCTGGATGATATACATCTCAGTACTGTCCATCATGCATTTTATGATTTTTATCCAAGATAGACATGTAAGTGATCTTTCAAGAAGATAAATGTTTAGGCTTTGCCTTGTGTCGACACACCCCCACTTTCATTTAAATATGTCGATATTCCTCCCAGTTTAGCATATATTCATCAAACAAGCTAGTTTTACCAATAGGTTTTGACATTAACACTGACCCTTAAACAGTTCCAGCATTTGGATTAATTATATAGAGTTATAGACGCCTCCGATTACGTTCATCGTGTTTTGACATAACAATAAGAAACACCCGTTTAGGTTTAGGTTTCACAAAGTTGCAGTACCATAAAGTTACAATTACTGACTAGTTGTGATTTATCAAACCACAACTTTTGTAGTCGTTCTCCTCGATCATTAGCTAATTTGTACGTGGTACTTTGCTCTAACTTAGAAACCAGTACGTTTTAAGTTTTAACAGCTTGATTATTTGCCAGGATACCTAGCTAGGGGCTTCTGCATGCTGCTGTTTGCAAAGAAGAGCTAGAAGTTTCTTTGTTTGTTTTTCATTGAGAAAAATCAAACAAAAGAAACTACAGTTGGATCTTAAGAAGCATGAAGATGTTGATTGACATTTGACAGGGGAGGACTAGTCAATAGTCATGGATATTAATTGGCTTCCAGTCCTTCTCCATGTCTGCAGAACTGTTGGCAGTTTTACTCAGAACGAGTGAACTCAGGCTTTCAAACAACCTAGCACATCCAACTTTGGCTTTGGGGGATGAATTAGTGTGCTGGCTCTCAGTCATATCTGAGCACCAAATAAACTTCAAGTTCAAACATCTGAACCCACCCTGAAACTGCACCATTCGCTATCTCGATCTACTACTCTCCAGCTAAGTTATAGAAATCAAACAAGGTTATTTAATAAACTGTCCTGTTTGATTTGTCTCCTGAGCTGTTTCTAATGTACTCCACAAGAACTGCTAGGAAGAAAAAAAAAATTCACATATGTGAGATTGTGAGTTCCTAGAAAGTGCACGATGAACAATATCGATCATATGTCCATGCAAAATGAGATATTTATACGTACATACAATGTTAGCTTGATACATATTGTATGATTCTCACACGTTTTGTAAAGGTGGCTCATAAGACGTACATTTTCAGGAGTTATTATTTATTTTTTTTAAAGGGTTTGAAACCTAGCCTAATTGGCGGGAGGCTCAGCCCCACGTTCAGATTTTATTTTAATTAAAATAAGAAAAATTACATAGTTTAAAAAAGAAACAATACTATACGGAAACTAAGAAAATAAAATAGGGTATTCCCATCTTTTATACAAACCAAAAGGAAAGCTGGTAAATAAAACATACAAGTAGTCCATATAATGATTATGCACAGTTTAACTATGTTAGTCCAACAAATTTGGTTTCATTGATCGAGCTACGTACTAGACATATGCATACACAAAAACGATCACAGACGGATAATGAATGTGTATACAGAAGAACCTTAAGAACATTCATCCATCTGGTAGGTGAGGAAAATGCAGAATGCCAGAATGTTTCAACGATCGATGAAGAATGGGAATTTGAATTTGTTTTGTGCAAGATTCAAAAATGTCATGACCTCCATCCCTTACGCTATATTCTTAGCCCATCTCCTTCTTTATTTCACAAAGTCAGACTCTGCAAATATACGCAAAAACTTATCCCAAATCTGCTACTGCACAGAGACACACACCAGTACTAAGTAGTGCGGTACGGATTGTACATTCATGCTCCAGATTATTATAGATAAACTTCCATAAGTGGGAGATTTAAAAGTAGTTGGATTTGGTCAAGCCAAATATAAAAATCACCAACTTCATGTACCCAAACCTAAATCTGTATCAGTAAATTTTCTCTGAGGAACTTGGAAATATAACATGGACGGCGCAGATCGATGCAGTTCTGTGCAGGATTGAGATATATTAAAACTCAGCAACAAAATCATTGGAGTAGTGCAAGTAAGTGGGATCATACACTTTGTCCAAGAAAGCTTATCCCATACCTCGTTTCATATCTTATCTTTTCCATACTCTCCCAACTTGTGGGGTCTTAAAATCGAGAACTTCGAAATAATCACTCACTCATGATCATCATCATCAAGCACCATCCTTTCCTTTGAAAAAAGAGAGAGGAAATAAAGGCTGCTGCTAGTGTGCCATGTTTATGGAGATGCATGTTCGTACAATATCGTATGCATAGCTATAAAGGAATTGAAGGGTACTGCACGGTTAAGACCACAGCGCATAGCATTGTTGTTGGGACCCAAGTATATATCTCGATTTTGTCTGATTGCACCGATATTGTTCTAACTTATTTCAAGTAATCGTACCGATATTGTTTAAATTGAATTTAGATGTGTGTTTTATATCAAAAAAGTGTCGCATTGTTTGTGTAACTTAAAAAATAATCAACTTACAGTGACTTGTTGGCTCGAGAGAGTTGTATTTGATGATTTGATCCGCACAATTCCTAAACCTATCAATCTATATCATCTTTCTATGCATCAATCTTGAGAAGGAAACCATCTCATCTTCACTACAACTATCATAGTAATAGTAAGCCTCTAGTTTTCTCCTTTGAAAACATTGATATCGTTCTCCACTTAAGCATTCCATCAAGAGTGTCGTTCAGGAGATTTACTCACTTCACTTGCTCAGTAACATAAGAAACTTGCTCGATATGAGTCGTTTGTGCAAATTCTAATACTATCCTATATTCCTATTATAATTGCATATTTACATGCGTCCATCTTTGAAAAGGAAATATCATCTCTCTTTGGCTTCCATCTTAGCTACCCTATCATGTCGACCCTTTAATGCTCCAAACACTGCCTTCTCTTCCACACTATATATATGCCTCATCTCCATAGTCCATACTCCATATATTAAGTCAAATTCTTTCTCCTCTCTTTTTTCTTTCATACACAAACATGATGAAGGGGAAGTTTGCAAGGGTGTGTGCCAATAAGTTGAGGAAGATAGGGAGTAAAGGGAGCGTACCTTCTTCTTCTTCGTGCTGCGAGCAATGCTGTCAATGGGATCTGTGGCCAAACTCCATGCATGAAGAAAACTCGATCCCAAAAGACGTCCCCAGGGGTCACTTGGTAGTTTATGTAGGTGAAAACCACAAGAGGTTTGTAATCAAACTCACCTTGCTCAATCACCCACTCTTCAAGGCACTCCTGGATGAAGCTCGAGAAGAATACGACTTCAATGCTCACTCGAAACTCTACATACCCTGCGATGAGAACCTCTTCCTTGAAGTTGTTCGATGCGCTAAGCTCTCCAGATGAGCAAGGAATTTCTGCCTATGAAAATTCACTACTAATGGAGAACACTGCTATGTTTGTATCTAATTGATTCATCATGAGGTCTATGCTACAATAACAATGCAAGCATATAGCCTTCTTTTGTTGTAACTGTAGAGATGTAAAAGTTAATATTAATCTAGGGAACCTATGCAATTCAGTTCAAGAATAGCAAATTCTGTTCTGCTGATTATTTGTTCAGGGATTTTGTGTTTTTATGAGCTTGAAAAAGACCATGGAACATATATAACTGGTCCAAACTCCATTCATCAAAGCAAAAATTTGGATGCTCACACTGGACCACAGAAGATCAGAAACCAAGGAAGTGAGACCATTGATACTTCGACAGTCCAAAAGTCTTAAATTCCTCATGGCAAGAGTAGTCAGAACAGATAGATTGGAGTGAGAGTTTAAATGTGCCCAATGACAAAGTGGTTGGCTAGTTGTATATATTTCACCTAAAACTTTGAGAATAGGGTAATGCACCTTATGTAAGAAATGAGAAACTTATTAGTGATCTAGTAATTCTCATTATATATGCCACGGACCCATAATTTTAAAGCTCACAAAACAATATAACTGGCAGAAGCAAAATTAGCAATATTTGAATTCTTATATATCATCGCTTTTTAGTTCTTACACTACATCCAACACAAGTGTTTCAGACATTTAGATCTCCACCTTTACCATTAATTTTTTTTAAAAAAAAAAAATCTTTTTTATTAATAACTCACACATCCTACATACATATGTCGTTGTCAGTTAAACACCTTAACCAACCAAGCCACAGCTCACTGACCATTAACCATTAATTAAAATGTTTATTTAGCAATACGGCTGTTTTAAAACCTTCATTTCCAACCAAGTTACTGTCAAATGAAAGGGAAAAAAAAACAAATAATGAATAAAAGAAGAAAGGTTTATGAAAAAAAAAAACAAGGTTTATGAATTATGTAGTATGGGCAGCTAAAAGAACTTCCCTGCACACAAACAGTTATGTTATAATCGGCAGTGTGGGATCTGCAGACCCTATGACCAGATAAGGCATGGCTTTGAAGATCTAGATTTCAACTGAAAATTCTGAGGAAAAAACAAGATGAAACTATATCAACGGGAGGAAGTACTGGCATCTGTTATGTATGTTAATGTAAGCAATGGAACTATATCAGTGATATAGGCAGGGACGGGTTTGGAGGCTACTACTCAAAGTAACTCTACTCCATAGTCCATACTCTTAACCAACATAATTCTCCAAGTTTCAATGTAACATGATGCTGGAAAACAGTTCCACAGGACCAAAGCTGTTAATCTGCTATATCCACAATGAACCAAATTTACATCATTTGACCAGATAGGACACGCTATGAACCAACAATAGATAGGAATGTATTGAAAGATGGCTAAATGGCAGTGTTGTTCACCGACTTCAAACTTGGCTTCTTCTAAGGAAATTCAATACTAGCCAATCTTTCATGAAAAAATTGCAAAGACTACACAAGCATATAGATTCAGCACCACAATTTTTCTACATAAAGTGTTCCACCAATATTTAGCACTAAAATCTCAGCGGTTTTACTTGGTCATTTGCAGTTTTTGAGCAACTTGGACCACATTTGGATAGCCTTGAGTTGCATGAACAAGGGTGGAAAATGTTTCGGTGTGATACAATGAACTTGTCAGTTGTCACTAAACTCAAGGATCCTGACTCCTGAATCTACAGCAACCATCAGACCAGAAGAAGAAAACAATTCATTTCTCATTTCGAAATTTATCAATGTAGCCTGGCAATGTAATTCACATAACTATAAGTTTTCCTATTGAAGTTTTCAAAAATATAATTCCCAGAATATCCACAAAGTCACAAACCCTCGTAAACAGATAAGCACTGTGGGAACTCAAACATCCACTCATGCCTGATAGTCTTCTAATGTGGCCACTCAAGCTTATTCCAGTAGATATTCTCACTCCAAACAAATCTCACAAATGAAATTATGCATGTTAAATCTCCAACATTGAAACAGGGTGCCGCGGGCACTCAATAAACTAACAGTTGACTCCTCAAAGATGAATGTAATCCATATTGCAAACTTCTCATACATAACTTGTACTAGTTGCCTCACCAATCACCAAACATGCTAAGAAAACCATATCAGAGGATATGACAAAATCCCTTGCATACATTGCTATGGCTGTTATAGCACCATAATAAGTCAACAATCATATATCAGGCCAAGATTATCTAAAGAATGCACAGCTATATTCTCTCCATCTGGTTACCAATTTTATCATCTCGTTTGTTTTACTATGAGACAAACATTATTAAATAGTACATAACTAATTTGTCACTTATAAGGTAACTTAGGTGCATTGAGAAATCCTACACAACATCCATAACTAACATAAAAGAGAAACCATATGAAAAATGAGATTCCTGCCTAACAGAAATGATTGAAGAAAATGAAGGCTTGGTTGCTATCATAATCTAAATTCTTACTTACATCATGATCATCACATGTTCTGCAGGAAATCAAAGCAATGAATGCAATATCATTTACACATGAAGGATTCTTGTGCAAGAAACACTAGTATATTGCCTTGTGGTAAAGTACATACAACAACACTGTCTAGCAACCACACCAAACAATGGCAGCGCCGAATATCAGGAAATCCTAAACAGGAACACACACAGAGCACTGAATAATTACCAGCAATGTCATGTTTACAATCCAAGCCTGCAAGAGGTACCGTCAGCTGATTAATGCCAGGTATCATCAAAAGGCCCTCAATGAAGTGCTCCGATTCTATCCCCCTGTGAGCTAGCATCCCTATACCTCGCCCTCGCCGCAAAGTAAAATATCAACCATACCACCATAAAGTACACTTCCATAGTCGACTGAAACACCTTAGCAAACGATCTCCCAAAAACTCGAGTCATAGCCCACTTTACAGACGTCCCACAAACTATAACCTCCAAGCACTTGATCTGCAGAGCCTGGCTGAACATGGATCCCACCAACTGCAAACCCTCCTTCACAATCTCCTTCCCACTCTTCCTCGAATCCACTATCGCAATCCAAGCATCCACAGCAAACACAAACGCCACGACCGTATCCACAAATATCCACATCATCAGAAACCCGGAAATCTCCTTCTCGAAGCCTCGAATCCAGGGAGGCATAACAGAGAAGGGCATCAGCTTCAACCTGATAAACAGCTTGAAAAAAGAGTACTGGTCCTCAATCTCTCCGAAATACCACAACCCGAGAAGCTGAGTGAGTGCATCCCTCACAGCCCACCTCAACAAAATGAAGCCGGATAATCTCTTGACTCCTAATCTAGACCCATCCCAGACTAGACCGATAAACGAATTGAACCTCCCAATCAGATCATTTACAACTGTGGTGAACACAATGCCGAGAACCCAAGAATACGTCACCAGAAACCCTAGGATGACCCAGCCGTAAGCAGCGGATAGAAAGCTCACGAGGAAGAACAACGCCGCCACGTCGCGTTGACCAAGCTCCAATCCTCTGATCAAGAATTGCAAATCCACAATCCGATTGTCCGTCTCTGAATTACTATCTTTCTCATCTATTTCGTCATCGGCTTGTTCGTTAGCTTCTTCGTCGCGGGCCATGTCGGAAACCCTGGAGCCGTTAAACCCTAATTTGGAGGAGGACAAGTGGGAGAAGATGAAGATGGGGGCTTTGCGGTGGGAGCCGAAGAGGTTGTTTCCGGAGCGGGAGTCGTCGTCGTCGCCGGAGAAGAAGTCGTCGTCGAGGGTTCCGACGCGGGTGAGGTGGAGGAAGGGGCGGTGGCGGCGGCGGAGGGTGAGGGGAGAGGGGGTGGGGGAAGATCGGGAGGCGGCGAGGTCGAGGCGGGAGAGGAGGGACTTGAGGGAAGGGTCGCGGTCGATGAAGGCGGTGAGGAGGTGGGTGCCATTTTCGACGACGGCGCGGAAGGAGAAGATGAGGAGGGAGAGGAAGAGGAAGGTGAGGAGGTTGGAGACGAAGGAGGAGGAGGCTTGCCGGAGGAGCTGCGGTGTCGATTTGAGGTGGTGGTGGTCGCTCATTTCTTTTTACCGGCGGAAGTGTGAAACGTTTCTCTTTTGGTTTGGGGGTTTCTGGTTTCGGTTTTGGTTTGTTTTTGTTTTTGGGTGGATCTGCGAGAGAGAGAGAGAGAGAGAGAGAGAGAGCCCGTGTGTGTGTTGCAGTGGTTTCGCGCAGGGTGTGCTCTGACGCGTGAGTAGCACGGATCGGGTAACGAGATTACTAAATCTCACCAAAACTGTTCAACTTTTGTTTATATTGATTTTTGACAGACGTAATATTTATTGCTTAATTTAATTTTTTGAATAGCTAAAATTATGATTTATATTGATAAATGTATGTAAGTAAGAGAGAGTTCGGACACATATTTACATATCTAATCCGGACGCAAGTATAATCCATTAACCAATAAAGATTAACCCAAAAAAATATTAGTTATGCGAAAAATCAATGGAAACAAAATTTGTCTGCTCAACCAATTGTAATAAACAAATCGACAGTTCTAGTGAAAGTTAGCAGTTTCATGATCAGCAGTTCATTTGTTTGATACATTCAGCCAAGGAAATGTTTTTTTTTTACATTAATTTTTTGCAGAGCTAATCTTTATTGGTTAATTCAACTTATAAATGTTTACATTAGCAAAAGTATGTAAATAAGAAAGAATCCAGATACACACGTACAGATTAGTCCGGACGCAACTATTTTGTCTTACGAAAACGGTTGTTTGGTGTAAAATGGACGAATCCTCCTTAGTGACAACAAACCATTGATTTTGATATTGCGACAACATAACAGGAGAGCTGTGCTATTTGTAATGATATATTTTAATAGTAGACTTCTTTTTTTTTTCTATTTTCTCACCACTTTGACAGAGCATATAATGTAGGCAATAAAAAACACACTGCCGCACCTAAACCCTAAAACCCTAAGTCGTTCTCTCTCTCCCGGAGCATGGCCACCAAACCCAAAAAGTTCCATCTTTCATCAATTCTCTTTGTTTTCAATCATTCTCATGATCACTTCACACCCAAACCTTGATCTCTCACCCTCTTCGAAAGGATTGAAGAGGAAGTTTTCCACCACTTCATCGCCATCTATTGGCAAAAACCCTAGCATAGCCAATATGCTAGCATTATCATCCTCTTTGGGTATTCAAAACCCTAGTCAAGCATATGCTGCATCTTTGGCCTTCGCTAACTCGATGGTTATCGAACTCTCAGATTGTGTCTTTACTCCTCTAAAAAAAAAAGAGAAGACGCCCTATGGGTTCACGGAACAGAATGAGTCAAAATAAGATGCAAGAGGAAGATAAGTGTCACACCCCAATTTCGAAAGAAAATTTTCAAAATTTTTGGCATATTGATCTAACTTAAAATATAAATATCTCAACCTGCTTCAACAACAAACCCAAACAACTAGAACTCAAAAGCGGAAAGGTAAATATCATACAACTTATCACTGAGTTAAATATTACACTTCTTGTTTACATAAACTTGCAACAAGGGAACATGAGAACAATCTCATGAGTTTAATACTGTCTACAAATATTTAATAAATATCTCTCATGACCTACAACAACACATTGTGTACCCATTGGTCCCAGATAACATAAAGTATCTCATATGACCTACACTGACAGACGGACTAGAGCTCTATTCCTAACCGTAACCAATCACCTGGCCAAAGGCTTGGAACCCGGTTTGACTGTCCAATAACCAATTACAAAATAAAAAATAGCATTATAACTGTAACCAATCACCCGATTAAAGGCTTGGAACCCGATTTAGCTATTTATCCAACCATCACAATATCACAACGTACGTTATTATCAACAAGACAAGATCCACATCATAAGATTATATCCTTCACAAGGATATAATTATATAAACAATATATATTATTCCACAAGAATAACTTATCAATAATCAATAGAATTATGATCACAAGAACATCAAAAATAAACATATGAGAAAAACTGGTTTTAATCTTACCTATGAGCCGTTAACGATCAAACTCATATATTTAAAACAATTGATAGCATATTATTAAATCCAACATCAACATCCAATGACCATAATAAAATTAGGTCCAAAAGTGAACCATGGTGAGATTTACTCACCTAAAAATCCCGCTGCAAAACCCCCAACACAATGAAGGCAAGTCAATCACAAATCACTTAAAATCACACAATTAAAAATCTTAGAAAGCAAAGTACTAAAGGATAACACAATACCCTTAAACTAACTCTTAGCTCAAGGGAGGACAACTTCCCAATGTCGTTGAACTCAACGACACAATAGAGCTGCCTCAAATCTTCAAAACCTAAACTCCAACTCAACCAAGCTAAAACAAATAAACCTAAGTCCTAACATGCAAACCTTGTTCAAAACCTAGCCATACTACCTCTCAACAAACTCACAGCAGCAAGGACTAGCTAACCACATAAAACTAATGTCACAACTCAGCCGAACGCGCCGCCGCCTGAGTGAGCCCCACGCGCCACTCCAAACTTCTGAATTAGGAGAAACTCACAACATGAAACTTGTAGATTGAAGCTTGGAGAACAACTTTAATACATGAGGTTTTAACTGGTTCGACAGGAAACACCACGAAACACCAAAACAGGTTCAAAATTAAATCTGCAAATTCATGGCTCAAAACCTCAATAACTTGCCTCAAACTATGCCTAGCCATAACTAGAAGGAGGAAATGATCAAAACTCACCTAAGGTTGCCCCTCGTCGCCGCCGTATACTGTGGTTCCGATCGGAATGCAGCAGCTTCTTTTTTTCGGCAAGGGGCTCCAATTACGGCGCGCTACACTGAGCAGCAGCTACCCAGCCTTGAAGTGGGCACATGTGGGAGTTGAATGGGACCAGCGGCCGTCCAATCGGTGGCCGGACGGCGGAGATAGCTTCGATCAAAGTTTGGTGTGTGGGTGAGCTCGGGGGTGGAAGGGAGAGAAGAGAGAGAAGAGAGAGAAGAGAGAGAGCTGACTTTAGGGTTCCCCCAAAAAAACTCACACACATTTTTCTACTTATACACTTTATTCCAAACTTGGAAACTAACTTCCTCTGACCATAACTTTCTCATACAACATCCGATTTACGCGTGCCGCGTGTCTACGAACTCGTATCGCCAAACTCTACAATTTTCATGAAGGAAGTTTTTGCAAATAACTTACTAAAAATAAAATCAACTTTTTGGTCTTTTAAAAGACAAAGCACCTAAGAAAGATACTCCCGAACTTCAACTTCGCACAACTAATAAGAATTTCCATAAATATTCATTCATTAAATCTTGAAATAATGCAAGGAAAAATGATAAAAAAATCTAGGGTATTACAATAAGCCTCCTACCATCACCCATGAACCAGTTAAGATGACATCGGTTGCAACTGAAGGTCAAAAGAAGAAGCGGAGACGTCCTGGCGGCTCTAGAAACCCAAAAGAGATGTCAATCAGGAAGATTCAACTCCTTCCTTGAAGCCCTAGCTTGAAGGGCAAGGAGGTTCTTTGAAGTCTTTTTTTTCTATTTTCATTTCTGCAATTTCAGTTGTTTTTGTTTATTTCAGAACAATTGCTCTTGGTCTATGTTTTTCACATGGGGGAGCTTTTATTTTCTTGTTTTTAGGCTTCTTGTGAGCCGAAATTTGTAAGGAGGATGCAACCCTCATACGTATCAGATAATCTTGTTTGTCCTCGGTACGCATGACAACAGATCGATTCGTATTGTACCCTCTACTTTAGTACTAATGACAAAATTGTCTTTGAGTTCAAAAATATAATGTAGGCAATTGAGCATCATTTGCTAAGTAGTGTATATTAGAGTAAATACCCCCTCTCTTAATTTTTTTTCTTATATTTTATAGTTTCATTAATCAGAGCTAGGCCCGGCCTTTCTTTAAAAAGAAGAAAAAAGTAGTAATAGTTTAACAGATTCAAAATGCTGGAGAATAAAGATTAACTCTTGTTTACTCCGCATAGCCTTAAAGAATCAAAACCCAAGTCTAACTTATTACTACTGGTGAGATATATTGAAGATTTTATGTAATCGAGATGAGTATAGAAGCGGGGCCGATGATTATACTGAAGTTATCTGTGATTAAATATACTTCAGCAACAAACCAAAGAGCAAGAATACAATTTCCAGTCCACCCATTCTAGCAAGTAGCAATTCGATCCGATCTTATGATGTGATATACGATATATTCTCAAGAGGATCATTATAATATAAAAATAGATAAATGACCCAACCATATGATATGGTAATACCTGATTAACACAACCCGGGTTTTCTTACATCCCAAGCAATACTTATATAAATATTAGTAGAGATCCCAAGTTTAAAAATCTCTTCTCATTATAGGGTGAATGCAGAAGCATCAACTGCCAAATGCTACAAGCTACATTTCACATTTTGGCAGTTCATTTTTGTATATTGAACAAACAGACCTAGCTTGCACTTCTTTTAGAATTTTGAACAAAAGGACTGTCAATTCTATTTTGAATCTGGAATGAAAGATCCAACTACATATGACTGATTGGAACGATCAAATCAGATTTTACAGGGTTGCAAATCAAGAGCATGCAACTAACAAAGAAAAACAGAGACTGCTCACTGCTATTTCTGGCCAGACTACATTTGGTTGTATACCAAAATGTACCACTTGATAAGAGAGAAAAATAGCAGTAGAGTTCTCAACAATCAAAACTTCAACATAAAGCATAGGCAGGAACTAAAGAACAGAAGGAATCATGGTTCAGTGAAAATCAGGCTTCTCTGGGTAGGTGCAGCCAGACCTCTGGATGATCACACTAGCAGCATAACAACCGGCTCTCACGCACTCTTCGGTGGGTTTCTCTTGAACTAACTGCGATAGAAAGCCACCAACAAACGCATCCCCTAGACCCAAAAATAATATCAAGAAGTTAACAAACAATTTATATCTAGTACTTCCATTTGTTAGTGTTTGCTGGATTAACTAACTCTAATACATTATAGCAGATATTTCCCTATCACTACATATAAGAGATACCTGCTCCAATAGTATCAACAATCTTTTTCTTTGGGCAACAATACCACTTGGAACTTCTTCACTTTCCCATCCTCAGCGACGACTACAGGATCTGCTCCCTGAGTAATGATAGTAATCCTCTTGTGTGCTCCTGATGCTTTCGGCCACTGGGAGATCTTTAGAGCTATTTCTTCAACATCATCAATCTGATGAATCAAATTAATCGATCAACATAGGTTAAAATATGAGTGATTCTACATTAATTGGTAAGATCTATCTAGTACTAGAGCAACCATTTACCTCCCAGCCATGAACTTGTGAGAATGTTCTTGCTTCTGTCTCATTTCCAAAAACATAGTCCACATACCTGCATTCCAAAACATGCATCAGCTCGTCCATATTACTTGATTGTTATGCCGGAGAGGAAGGAAAAACGCTTACGGCAAAGCTTTCTCCTGAACATCCTTGAAAAACTCGCAGACAAACGTAGCAGAAAGGTTCATCCCGAAAATCTGCAATTAATTGGAAGTGTCAAGACTATTTGTAGCAAATGCTATTGAAATCAGGAACTGATTGAAACAAAAAATTTGATTATGTCATTTCCAAAACCTTGTTATCACTGGCTGCATGTTCAGCAACACGCTGTATGGATTCTGGCGATACAGTTAGGAAAAAACCAGCAATGTACAAGTACTTGGCCTTCTCAACTGCAGGGACAAACAGGATTCAATCACGAATAAATCACTTCAGAGAAGTAAGTGCATTACTAGAAATTGAAATTGAAAACACAAGGTTGAAACTTGAAAGGGTACCCACCCAATGCCCAATTTTCTGGTCTTTTCAAATGCTCAAAATTGTAGCAGTTAGCAGCAGACAAATTGGCAACAAGTGACCTACATACACACACTAACAAATTGGCAGGTATAATCTGAAACTTCTTATGGGTTGATACTTATATGAACACTTGCAGTACAAGTACAACTACCAAATTGGCAAATTGGCAGGCATAATCTGAAAAACGTTAAACAAACTGAAGCTCACCTCCCATCACCCACAATACAAACCGCACAAGTTCCTGTTGGTGCAGACTCATCCTCGTAAAAGTGAACCTGTTTTTTAAAAGGAACCAGAAGTAAGGGGAATATATGTGTTGAAGGTGCAAATTTGGAGGAAAACTAAGATTACTTGCTGCAATTGATTAGAGGATATGAGTTCCAAAAGTTCATGTCATTGTTCCTGTACATAACTACACATTATAAAGAATAAGAGACTTACATTAACAAGTTTTGAGTTTTTCTTCATCTCATCCCCATACTTATCCTTCCCTATGCTACCCATATAACTTGTTGCACCGGGTTCTTGAAGCATCCACTGCAGAAAGTAAAGAGAGCTCACTTTACGGTGATCACAGCTATTAAAGAATGATATGAAATGATCGTATTAATTACTTGAGTATCATAAGAAGCAGTTAATGAAGTACCTGGGCAACTCGAATGGATTTGTTAGTAGCACCTGCAACAATCAAAAGTTTCATTCTTTTTACTCATCATATTTAGTAACTCAAGCTATCCATGTCTAAACCAAATTGAGATATGCTCAGTAACAATATTGAAAACCAAAACAGTGTAATCCATGCTTACCACCAGCAGTGTACTCCACGTTAGGGTTGGAACAAATTTCCTCATATCTGAGATATATACATGTTAAATTTTACCCAGTAAAATGCCTATTAAAACAAAAGAAGCTGCTTAGCAATCACACAAGTGTCTCACAGTAGTAGTTTAATTACTTGGGGGTAGCTTTTAGAAACTATTTTGAAAGGCGTTCAAGAGTTGAGAAACTTCTGACCCTACATAAAACTAAATTCCTTACATGGGTAAGTGCTTGTCCTCTGCAAGAATTGCATTGTTGAGTTGGAGATCGTATCTGTTGCACAAAAACAAACACTACCTTAGCCCTCAAGTCATTCACATGACACCAAATTTCCGAGTACAAATTATACGTACGATCCTGTACACAGCTAAACCAGAAAAGCAAATCCTCTAAGCGCAATACATCATTTAGTTTGTGGGTTGGGATAACATATAACTAACTTTTTCAAGAAGTCTTCGTCGACGATGGCAGAGATGTCAAGGAGGGGGTTGCCCATCCCCAACAGGATTCCTTCGGAGGCCATTAATTTGCAGAAGCTGATCGAGGAGTGAGTAGATAGGGAATAGTAGAGCGATTGACAGAGAAAGATGATAACCATTCAAGTGTTTTGTTCTGCAAGTATTTTTGATCACCGACGATCGATCGCTTCCCTAGATCATAATGCAGTATATATTAACCAAAAAAAAAAAAAGATCATATTGCAGTCGTGGTCACTCGTACAGTCATACCTACACTACTGCTCGTACTAAATTTGCATTATAAATGAACCAGTAGGACTCACCGCCTCACCCACTTACATTTAGGGCATGTTTATCTACTTGAAACGAGAAAATCTTAGTTTGCAGTCAAATTTGATTAGCTAAAGAGAGGAAATTGGCATGCAAGGATCATCATTCTCATAAGGGACTTGACGAATTGTATGACTGTTCAAATTGGACTGCAAATGATCTTTATGCTGTGTTTTTTGTGTTATCTATGGTGTTTTGCTTAGTTCTGTTGGCCTTGTTTGGTTGTTTCCGGTGCTTGTTATTCTCTTCAGTGTTGCTTCTGTTTTTCTTTGCCCGTTTGTGGCTTAATGAATTTCATGTTCTGATAAAAACAAAAACAAAAACAAAACAAAAAAGTTTGGACCGCAAATGTTCTTCCATGGAGCGTTATCTGACAAGAAACATTTTCATGCAGGGTATAATCTGGGTTCTGTTTTGAATGTCTTGGGTTTCTGTATATGGTTTTACACAAGAAAGAGTGCAACAATTCTATAAGAAATTTGAAATGCGTCATATGACCAGATATAATGATTGGAAAGAATTGAATTGGATGCTTCTTCTCACCAGTAGAATACAATAAGTGTAGCCCTATCCCATCTTCAATGGAGGGATCAAAAAAATCCCATACCCAATAACTGGGGTCTAGTGGGCTATGCAATGCATCGTTTCCACTAAATGACCAATACTTGATAAGCAAATACAGAGACAGGAAAATAGCAATATAGACTTCTCAAGTCTCAACAATCAAAATTTCAAATATAGCATAGGAAGTAGAGAACAAAAGGAATCATGGCTCAGTTAAAGTCAGGCTTCTCTGGGTAGGTGCAGCCAGACCTCTGGATGATCACATTTGCAGCATAACAACCAGCCTTCACGCAATCTTCAATGGGTTTCTCTTGAACTAGCTGAGATAGAAAACCTCCAACAAAAGCATCCCCTATACCCAGAATAACATAAATGAATTAACAATTTGTTTATGTAGCATTTTGGAAGTGTTTGCTGTTTTAATAAATTCGAATAGCAGCTACATAATCACTGACTACAGATATATTCAAGAGCATACCTGCTCCATTGGTATCAACAAGCTTTTCTTTTGGCAACAGGATGACTGGGAACTTCTTCACTTTCCCATCCTCAGCAACAACCACAGGATCTGCCCCCTGAGTAATAACAGTGATCCTCTTGCGTCCACCTACTTTCGGCCACTCGGAGATCTTAAGAGCTATTTGCTCAACATCATCGGTCTGGTAATTCAAAGAAGGTAGGTCAACAATATGAACGCAAGCCATCAATCTGGTAATGCTCAATTAGTAATAAGACCATTACCTCCCAGCCATGAACTTTTGAGAAGGTTCTTGCTTCTGTCTCATTTCCAAAAACATAATCCATATACCTAAATTCATAAAAAGGCATGTCCATCAGCAAATTCATATACTTGATTAATTCCCAAAGGAACAGAAGAAAAACAAAATGCTTACGGCAAAGCTTTCTCCTGGACATCCTTGAACAACTCACAGATAAATGGGGCAGAAAGGTTCATGCTGAAGACCTGCAGATAAATGCAACAGTCAAGACTATTTATTGCACAGGTTATCGAAAGCAGTAAATAAGATGGAATTTTTAAGGTATGACATTCTAAGTACCTTGTTGTTTGCGGCTGCATGTTCAGCAACAAGCTGAATGGATTCTGGCGATACAGTCAAGAAAAAACCAGCAATATAGAAGTACTTGGCCTTCTCAACTGCTCAAACAGGATTGACAAAGAAGCTCAATTCATAAACATGCATTACTAGAGAAATGAAATTAAAAGCCTAAAGCAAGTATCTGAAAGGGTACCCACCCAATGCCCAGTTCTCTGGTCTTTTCAAATGCTCAACTTTGTAGCAGTTAGCAGCTGCCAAATTGGCAATAAGTGACCTACATTATACCCACAACATTTATCAGTTCAGCAAGCTGAAAATTCTGAGATTATCTTTTAAGGGTGTATGAACTATTACAACTACAGGCATATTATGAAATATGTTGAACAAACTTGAACAGAAGCTCACCTTTCACCACCCACTACACAAACACCGCAGGTACCTGTTGGTGCAGACTCATCCTCATAATAGTGAACCTGTTTTAGAAAAGGAAATGGTAGTGAGGAAAGATATAAGTTGGAGCAAATATGGAGGAAAACTAAGATTACTGTTGCAAGTTATAAAACCACAAGAGTTCCAAAAGTTCCTGTCTTTGTTTGTGTACATAATCACACATTATCTAAGGATTGTAGAAAAAGAAGAAGATACTCACATTAACACCAGCAAGTTTTGAGTTCTTCTTCATCTCCTCACCATACTTATCCTTTCCTATGCTGCCCATATAACTTGTTCCATCAGGTACTTGAAGCATCCACTGCAGAAAAGTATAGATAACTTTAGTTCACAAAGAATCATTACAATTAAACAAGTATATAAATGATCAGATTACTTGAGCGTCACCAAAAAAAAAAACAGTTCCTTAAGTACCTGGGCAACTCGAATGGAGTTTTGAGTAGCACCTGCAACAATGAAAAGTAAATAGTAACTTAGAATATCCACAATAACAACATTGAAACCCAAAACCAAGTGTAATCCATGCTTTTACCTCCAGCAATGTACTCCACGTTAGGGTTTGATGCAAGTTCGTCATACCTGAGATATACATCCATTTTGTCAGTTAAGATTTCAAAGAAAATGCTTTGTGATCAGACAACCAAAATTATATACAAAAGAATGGCGTATTAAAGCCTCTAAAAGAATGGCATATTAAGTGAAAGAGACTCTGTGTTTTCAATTTAAGCCCTGTTAGATGAACTCCGCTGGCATACAAGCTAACTTTACTCTTAAAAGCACAGTTCATTTTCATATTCATACACAAAACTAGCAACAGTACATATTAAAATTCCAACCAAGCACGATTTGATGATCTTTCTCATCGAAATCGGCAAATCAAGAAAAAACACAATGAATCACTCAAAAAAGCAACACAATTTCCAACAAGATTCATATCAATGCCACAGGATACACATTATATACAGATCAAAGTTCAAAGTTGCTTACATGGGGAGGTGCTTGTCCTCAGCCAGAATCGCATTGTTGAGCTGGAGATCATATCTGTTTTTTTCACACAAAAATATCAAACACAATTAGGCCACAAATCACAGAGTAAATCAGACAACGAAAGGCTTTGTAGATCTGAGTTTGAGTGTTACTTTTTCAAGAAGTCATGGTCGACGACGGCGGAGATGTCGAGGAGGGGGTTGCCCATTCCGAGCAGAATTCCTTCGGAGGCCATTGGGAGAGGTGAGCTGAGAGAGATAGGGGTTTAAGGGAAGAAGACAACAGCGAGATTCAGATCAGATCTGCTCTAGCGAACTGGGTGCGTATGGTTTTATAGGTAGTGTGAAGTAGTGGCTCTCTCGCTATTTCACCAACCCACTGGGGGCACTTGGAATTTTCCAAAGCAACTACTTGCTCTTTTTTTCTTCGATTGAAATTTATTTAACCAACCAAGCCACAGCTCACTGACACATCAATTCAGTCTTCTTAGTTATATTTTAATCTGAATTGTCCTTAAAGTTATGATTTTTCATTCAAATGGTATTTCCATTAATTTTTTTCTCTTAGAATACTATTGTGGCCGTTAAAGACATTGTAATTTGAGCATATAACAGTAAACTACCATTTGAAGATACAAATGATAAAATAGTTTTCAAATGTTCCACTTGATAAAAAGATCACCATTAAAACACGTTACATAATAAAATGGTCACCTCATAACATCTTAAATGATAAAAGGGTCTATTTTCACATTTTTTACATGACCATTATACCCTTCTCTATAATATCACATGTTTCATCGTCTCTCTCTCTCACTCTCTCCTACATCCAGACCAGACATGAGGCCGAGATTATTTGCTAGCAGAGCCTGCTAGACATGAAGTACCGGCGCGTGCAGATTGACGTGGGGTCGCCGTCGTCTTCTTCTCCAAGCTTCAGAGAGGTCTGCGTCTCTGAGACGGTTTCGGCCGAGGTGAAGCACTTCAAATCGGTATGTGATTGTGTTGCTTTAGCTTGAATTTTTGAGTTTTGTGTTGAGAATTAGTGGATTTGCTTATTTATGTTATTTGGGTTTTGTGGGATTTAGTCTTTAATTTTAGTTTTGCTTGGATGTTTGTGCTTAGGGTCGGCTTGGTTTTGTGAAATTGAGTGATAAAAATTCGAACTTGGTTTGTGAATCTGATGGGGTTGGATTAGAGTCAACTGAATTACTTCTAGTATTGGGATTTTTTTGTACCCTGTTTGTTTTGGATTTCATGGTTATTCTTCTTGGTGATTTCGAAATGTAAAGTTTTAATCTAGTCTTTAAGCTCTTGAGTTTTGAGGGAGCTTTGATGATAAATAGGCTGATTAAATCTTTGGTCCATCAACTTGAATTGAGAGAGAGAGAGAGAGAGTTGTAAGCTGAAAACTTCTGCTGGAAATCATTCCCGTCAGTCAACTTCAACAGCTCAAAAGTTCCACTTCTATGATTTATTCCAGAACAGCTTCTTCACAAAAGTTGTTCAAAATCATGTCTTCTATTCTATGATCGAAAATCGTAGTGATCCAACGGTTGTGTTGTTCTCAATCAAGGTAAATCTGCATACTGCTCAGGAACACAATTCTGTTTCGATAGTCTGCAAGACCACCTACATTGCCTAGACCACCTACCCTAGATTTATGATACCCAGAAAGACCTGACAAGTTCTGATTATGTGCTGGTGATTTTAAAGTGTGAAATTTATTGTGGGAGACTTGGTTTTGTCTTAGTTAGTTTGAGTTTTGAATCTGTGTGTAGATTCTTTTGTTTGCTTACATGTTAGCTTGAAATTTTGCTTAGTGGTGAGTTTAATGAGTTTCTGGTTTGCCATCTTAATGTTGAGTGATTATGATTTATCTTACTATATCGAGACTTCTTGGGATTAATTGATGCATTCAGCAGCTTAATTTAATTGTGGTATGTAGGAACATAGAAATTGTACTGGTGAAACTATACGAGTCAGTTGTCTTAATGGTCTACTAGTTATTTGTTTGTATCTGTATGATCTGTTTAGGACACCTGTACTAATATAATTTTGTTCTTTAATGATGTTGTTTGTGTTAGTTCCATTTTCTCGTTGTGAATTAGGATCAAGAAGTTTATGGAATGATGATATGAAGTTTGTAGTTCATGTACTTAATGTTCAGAAATTTAATGTCCTTGTTGATATGAACTATTAAGTAATTGACTCAGTGTCATCTATCAGTAGAGTACTCTAGCTAACTCATTTTTTTTATTCCTTGCAGAGATGCTCTTCTCATCATATGTTTTGTTTTTTGTATCCTCCCGGCCATGCTGATGCATGTGTTCCCATCTCTAAGTAAGCACACAAGGAGAAGAAATGCCAAAGAGGAATTCTGATGCATGTGTTCCCATCTCTAAGTAAGGACATAAGGAGAAGAAATGCCAAAGAGGAAGAAAAAAGTTGTGAAGAATAGTACCAGAGCGAGACTAAACAAATTGCTAGTTACGTTGCTAAATACATAGATAGTTACATTGTCAGTTACTTAAGTAGTTACATATATAGCGAATCACATGACCAATTACTTAAGTAGTTACATATGATAGTTACTTACCTAAATAGGTAGTTACATAGTGGGTCTATTATTGCGGTGCAGCGGCACGTTGCAAATAATCAGTTACTTGAGTAGTTACATGGTTAGTTACATGATTAGTTACTCATGTAGTTATATGATCATTTATATGAAAATTTACATGACTGCTTAGTTACGTTACCAGTTACTTCAGTTGTCACTAACTAAATAAGTTACATAGATAGTTACTTAGCCAATTACAAGACCATTTTGTTTCGTGGATAGTTGTATTGCCAGTTACATAGATAGTTACATTACCGGTTATAAAACAAAGAATCTTTCATGTAGCTATTAAAAAAGAAAAGATGAAACAATCTGAAACTTCCTTGACCTACTGCTCCTTAGTTACATTAGTTACAATGTTAGTTACATTAGTTACAATGCTACATAGATAGTTACAATGCTACATAGATAGTTACATTAGTTACAATGCTACATAGATAATTACATTGTCAGTTACCAAGCTAGTTACATTGCTAGCTACATAGATACAATGTAACTATCCATCTAACTATGCATGTAACTATCAATATAACTATTTATCTATATAACTATCAATGTAACTATGCATATAACTATCCGTGGAACTACAGTTTGATAGTTATCTGGGTAATTACATACATGTTACACTTGTGTAACAACATTAACTTGCCTATATAACTATGCATGTAACTATCCATGTAACTACAGTTTGATAGTTACATGGGTAGTTACATACATGCTACACTTGTGTAACGACATTAATTTGCCTATGTAACTATCCATCTATGTAACTATGCATGTAACTATCCATGAAACTATGCATGTAACTATCCATGTAACTACAGTTTGATAGTTACATGGGTAGTTACATACATGCTACACTTGTGTAACGACATTAATCTGCCTATGTAACTATTAATGTAACTATTCATCTATGTAACTATGTATGTAACTATATATCAATGTAACTATCCATGTAACTACAATTTGATAGTTACATGAGTAGTTACATACATGCTATACTTGTGTAACGACATTAACCTGCTTATGTAACTATCAATGTAACTATTCATATAACTATCCATGTAACTTTCTGTTGATATAAGGCAAGTTTTCTGGATCGCTCTGAACTGCTCGCAATTTGTCGTCGAATTTTATTGAAAATCTGGGCAGAATTCTGTATTTCTTAAGGTTTCATCTTTAATGCGCATCTCTTTGCAGCGTGTAGCATCTCTTTCCTCACATTCATTGCTCAAGAACTTGAGAAGGTCAGCCCTCACTAGCACATCAAGGTCCATTGCACTTTCATCGAGCAAAAACACCAAAATTCATTCACAGACATTTCCTCAAACACCTTGTATGCATAACCAAATAACATAACACAAATTAAACATCCCAAACAAACATGCATTTACAATCTAATCAATAAAAGATTCATAACACAACATTCTATTTCATAAATAACATACCCAAAATACAATAAAACCCATGAATTCAAGTTTCTTTTTCTACTTCTAGTTTTAATCACATAAAAAAGAAAAAGCAATCAATTGATAAAGAAGAGAGAAACATATTAGCTTACCTTGTAACCTGAAGACAATGATCAAAATTAATCCGAAAAGCCATGACATAAGAGATTTGTTGAAGGATGAAAGAAAAATCAAAGAGGATGAAATCGTCGAAGACGACGGCAGAGAGCTTCGTCGTGTGCTTCTAGATCTGTTCTCTCTGAGCTCGCTTTGGTAACGACATTAATTTCTCGGTGGAGGACGACGGGTACGCCGGAGAGAGTGATTTGCCAGAGAGAGAGAAAGAGAAGAGAGAGAGAGAGAGAGGGAGATGAGTTGAGAGAGTGTGAGAGAGATGATCGTGATTAATGTGTCGTTATTTTTGTCAGTGGCATGACATGTAATTTTTTAAAAATTTATGGGCAACGGTTTAAAGAATTTAAATTTGTGTATTGTTTTATCATCAAGGAACATTTGTTGACAGTTTTATCATTTGTTACTTCTAAATATATCATTTTATCATTGGCTCTTGTAATTTTTAACGGTTATGTCAGCAATTTAACTGAGAAAATTGACAGAATGACTATTTAGATAAAAAATCGTGACTTTAAGGACCATTCAAATTAAAATAAAGCCATAATGATTGAACATATGTAGACTTCAAACTACAATGACTATACAGTATTTTACCTTTTTTTTCTTTTTTCCTCATTTGTAGGTTTTGGTTTTTTCATTTCTCAATGTTGATGTTTTTCTTCAAGAATATAATTTAAAACCTCAAAAAATTTCCACCGACAAAAGATCCATAGGTTACTGAACACTACTGAATATTGATAAAACCTGTTCTCAATAGAGATGCAGTAATCGATTGATTCTTTAAAATAATTAATATCATAAAATTTGTCAATTCATTGTGAGATTGAATTAAAATTGTCCTTTCAACAACAACAATAACAAAAAATTGATCGATATCACATGGTTTCAAACATTTTTCTCTCTTAACCACCAAGAATAGACTGATATGAATAAACTGAAAGAATTCACAATCTGATGCACATACATTTCATTGGTAATAGTTTATCACTCAAATAACTGAAAACTTCAAAAGCACCGAGGCTTAAGCTCATAATACTACAAGCAGGAGGATCAAGGATATGAAAAGATTCACATCGACAAAAAGGATATAAAAAAATTTGTATTCTCAGGTGACCCTGGGTCAAATATTATTGGGACTGCAGTATTGTCCATACAACATGAACACACTGACGCCTTTATTCCATGAAACATTAGGCACAAAAATTGCACAATACCACAGGAAAACCATGGCAGAATGACTCCAATGAACAAAATATCATTTGCTTATTGTCAAATACATTGCACGGAAAGTTACGAGTATATTCACGGTAGCAGTGTCAACTTTTTTGTCCCTCAAAAACACAACCCATATGTCCATGGCTAGAAGAATCACTTTATAGTCACCAATTTGATGTGAACTTATTCCCCATCAGAAACAACAGTAGTATGAGAAAATTTTGAAGCGTGGCTCCACAAGGAGTCACAACAAATAATAGGTTAACTACAATGCAAAAACCGAAATCCTAGGCAGTGTCCTTTCAAAGATGATCGATAATTGCTTGTGTGAAGTCAGTAGTTGTAGATTTGCCACCAAGGTCAGCAGTACGGTACTTGCCCTCTGCAATTGTCTTCAGGATCGCATCCTGAATCCTATCAGCTTTATCATGGAGCTCCAAATGGCGAAGCATGGTGACAGCACTCAAAAGCAGAGCAGTCGGATTTGCCAAATTCTGTAAACATTCAACCACAGGAAAAATGACTTGGGAGCAAACATAATATACAAAAGCTATTTTGTAAACAAAGGAATGGTGGCCAAAAAGCAATATCAAAAGGAACAAATCATACTAATATATACTCAAATGATACCAAGTCTGATAAGGCTTTCAGTATCTAGTCGGTAGCTACAGCACCACAATATAGCTCAACATCAAAAAACAGTACCATGAGAATCAAATTTCAGAGCTCACTTCCAACCCACCAACGAGGTAGAAGTGTCAAACACCACAAGAGGACCCAAAAAGATCACAGCCTATCAGAACCTTGTCAGGTACACAAAGTTTTCAAGCATCAAAAGCTGGCAAAGGACAGCGACATTCAATAACAATCTAAAAAAACAAAAGTTCTCTCATTCATTAACCACGTTGACTTTTAATTTAGGGTTCTAGGCTGCTTCTTTCTGGTTCACCAAAATGACCTTAATAATATGCAGATTCTAAAACAGGGAAGCCATATCGATTGGACGGTAACAATTTAATAAACATTTGTTAAACCTTTTGAGCAAAAACAACACCAAACTTTACCAGATATTACATAATAACTAACAATGGGATAGGTGACCATGCCAAATAGAGATCTTTTGTGAGTATATAGGTACAAACTGAACTTCACAGGGTCCAAGAATGTTCACCTTTCCAGCGATATCAGGTGCTGATCCGTGTACAGCTTCAGCCAGGGCAATACCTCCCTCACCAATATTGCAGCTGCATGTACAAGGCAAAAATGTAAGACAATCCACATATTAGAAGAAAACAAAAATCCATATACTCACACATTATGTGTGACTCTGTGTAAATCGAATGTAAATACCTTGGTGTTAAGCCCAGACCCCCTATCAACCCAGCGCAAAGGTCACTAATAATATCACCATATAGGTTAGGCATCACTAACACGTCGAAAAGTGCTGGATTTTTCACAAGCTGCACAAGATAAAACATTTAGATCGAGCAGCTTTAGTTTTATTTAAACCAAAAAAAAAAGTATCCCACAATATATGAACAAGTAAAGTTGCTAACAAGGTGCAGGACCTGACATGATCAGTCCTTAATTCATAATTCTGTAGCTTTTATCGAATCTATTTATCCCCACCTGACTTTTTCTTTTCTTTTTTTTGTTTAGTGTTTCTGTTATAATTTTCTCAACTTTCACTTGCACATAAGAAGTTCAATTTATATTCCACAGGATATAAAAATAAACAAATAAAAAATAAAAAAAAATATTCATACCATCATACAGCAATTATCAATGACAACTTCCTCATATACTATATCAGGGTATTTCTCTGCAACCTCGCGGCAACACTGAAAGCAAAGATCAAACCAGATTTAATATGTGGATACTTGGGAAAACAATCTAGAAAATTATTTTTCATATAGATTAACAATTGGTAAACCTTGAGAAAAAGACCGTCGGTTTTCTGCATTATATTTGCTTTGTGTATTGCAGACACTCTTTTTCTACCATGGGCCTGGGCATAATGAAAAGCATACTCGGCCACCCTCAAACTAGCTTGACGGGTAATGATCTTGAGGCTCTCAACAACACCTCTCACCACCTATCATGAAACAAAGAATTTAATCAACAAATTGAAAAGAATATTAACATTCATCTGCTTATTCTTTAACAACTTACTTGATGTTCAAGTCCACTGTATTCCCCCTCCGTATTCTCACGGATAGTGACAAGATCAACATCATCATAACGAGTCTTGTAGCCCGGAAGGCTGTAACAAGGTCTGACATTTGCATACAAGTTAAGTTCTTTCCTCAGTGTAAGGTTCAAAGAACGATGACCTTTCCCAATCGGTGTGGCCATTGGCCCTTTCAAGCCTACCTTGTTCCTCCGTACCGATTCTAAACTTTCCCATGTCAGAAAACTCTGCGTCCTGGGATCTATTTGCTCCCCAACATAATGTTCTTCCCATTGTATCGGGACTTCAGCTTCTCTGAATATCTGCATCAGCACAATTGCAAATTCCATCAGCACTTTAAACCACAAAAAAGTAATCATATTCCGAGGAATAACAACACCTAATCAGCACAATTGCAAACCCCATCAGCACTTTAAACCACAACACAGCAATCCATATTAAGAGGAACTACAACAACTAACATCCGACGTCCATTCACGATTTCAATTACGACATTGCATTAAGCAAGCATGTACTTTCAAGTTTAACATCTAGTTTATTCAAAATGCTAAACTGCACCGTCACAATTTACTAAACTTCTCATTGAAAATAAATTTTCAGAGAAACAAATAGCAACTTGCACAGTTTCACAAGGAATCGAAATCAGCAAATTGTGAACAAAAACAATAACAAACTAAACAAAAATACCGCTCAGTCAAAAATAATTATCATAATAAGAAATTAATATCTAATAAAGAATCTAAATTTCGGAACCCTAGAATTCAAGTTCATTGAGTGCGAGTGTACATAACTAACTATATACACAGATGCATAAACAGACATACACAACTCCGATACAGAATAAACGAAGCTTAAATGGAAATTGGAGAGAAGAAAGTGAAGAAGGATCGACGGCGGACCTGTTTGACGGACTCGGCGATCTCGGGGCCGATGCCGTCTCCGGGGAAGAGGGTGGCGGTGATCGGAGTGGAGGTAGAAGAGAAAATCCTAGCTGCGGGAGACGAGGAAGAGGAGAGTAAGGACGGGAAAGGATTCGCGGCGCCGGAGAGAAAGTGGGTGGTGGAGCGGCTTCCGATTACGCGCCTCAATAGCTGGGAAGCCATGACTCTGCTTTGTTTGGGCGATCGAAGAGAATAAGTCCCCGACCTTTCGGTTTATAAAATGAACAGAGACAGCTAGTGGGATTCTTTGACCTCATTTTTTTTGGATTATTTATAAATATTAATGACGTCAATATTTATCCCACCTTTCTCCTAGGTTAACTAGGTGTGGAACCCTGTATCGGGGTACGAGTCTCGTCATAGTTTATTGGAGTTTCGGTGTTAATTTATTTTCGATGAGACGTTTTAACATAATCTCTTAGCTCAAATTAGTTTTTGGTCTATATAGCTTTAAGAAATTGTGTTGATTCTATTGAAAATTAAGTTTGGATGTTGTTGTCGGTAGTCAGTAAACTATCTTCCTCGCTCATAGACCAGTCATGAAACTTGTAGACCGACATCCCACCTACATCGCCATGGTGAAAGATCATCAATGCAGCAACTGGAAGGTGCTCCTCCAAGTTCAACAAGAAGGCACCATGATAGAAATTATATGCATTCTGTCCCACATCTTAAACTTAATGTAAGAGGAAACCTTCCTTATCTATAAAAGGAAGGCTTCCCCTCTAGATATAAGGATGAGAAATACTCCTCCCCGAGATATAGGAGAGGGAGAGATAGAATACTCCACCCCGCGGATATAAACCCCACCGCGCGGGATTGGTAGCCCGCCCTCCCCCATTTGTAATCCCCTAGACCGCGCGGGATGGAAACTCTTGTAACACAAAAGGCCTATTGCCCATGATAGTAAAATCTTAAGTGGACGTAGCCGTGCCCTCCGATGGCATGGTGAACCACTATAAATATTGTCTTTGTTCATATTTATGTTCCACCGTGCTTCTGCAGAGCCTGCGGGATCTTGCAGAAACAATTGTCGCCGTCTGTGGGAAATGTTACAAAAAGTCATGTTGTTCTACCACCCGAGAGGCAGGATAGATGCGAGGCGAGATGGCTCGCATGGGAGGAAAGGCGAGATAAATCACATGGAGGCGGGGCGAGATAGCTCGCGTGGATGCAAGGCGAAGTAGCTCGCGAGGAAGCGAGGTGGGATACCTCGCGAGGAAGCGAGGCGAGATACCTCCCTTTAAGTGAGGCGAAGTAGCTCACGAGGATGCGAGGCGAGATCGCCCGCATGGGAGCAAGGCGAGATACCTCGTCTTGGGTTATTTTTGTCATCGGGATTTCCCCAACAGCAGAATCCCGCCCATGGTTCTTTTGTCCGCGGGATAGGAAGTCCAACAGCAAGGAGCCCGCCCGTGGTTTCTTTTGTCAGCAGGTCCAAGAGAAGACCCACAACGGCTCATGTCCGATGCCACCCACCCATAGTTCTTTTGTTCGCGGGATAGGAAGTCCAACAGCAAGGGAATCCCGCCCGGTCATTAAGTTAGCGGGATGGGATCATGCAGGAAAAGATAGAAGGAAAATTGTGAGTCCTGGGTAAGTTTCAACGGGAGGAAGCATGCAACAACTGCTTAGGAAAATTTTGATTCCCAGATAATAACTAACGGAAGAAAGAATACAACAACTGTTTCATGAGATTCTTATACCCGAGCAAGAACCAACGGGAAGCATGGGCGAAACAACTAGAGCCATGAGAACAGTAAGTCCCTTGTACGGCTCCCGAAGAGAGGGAGTTGGACATGCCAGTATCATTCCCTTCACACGGAGAATAGTGGCCTGATAACCCACGCGGGGATAATACCCCGCGCTCGAGCAGAAACACATGATATGAAAAGGTTCGCTACCTTTGTCCATCAAAAATAAGACGTGATAAAACACATCATGAGTCCAAACTTTGGGGACTGGGCTCAGTTCGCGCGAGGGACCTGAGCTCGCCCGAGTGTCAACCTTCCTGGGTGAGGCGGACGCCACAGCTCGCGTGCACTCATTGTACGCGGAGCAAACTCCTCAGTTCGCGTGAAAGTATTTCAAGTGGAGCGAACACCACTCACGCATATTCCCTGAGCGCGGAGTGAATATGCGTGAGTGGTATATTCCTTGTACGCGGAACGGATTCCATAGCTCGCGCACGGAGCGAACCTAACAGCTCGAGCGGTAGTCAGGGTGCGAGCGAACCACACCACTCGCGGAGCGCACTTGTCAGCTCGCCCGTGTGTCAGCCTTCCTGGGCGAGGCGGACGCCTCAGCTCGCGTGTACTCCTTGTTCGCGCGAGCGGTCTCAGCTCGCCCGAGTGTAAGCCTTTTTGAGAGCGAACTCCTCAGCTCGCGTGGTAATCCTCACACGCGGAGCGCACTTGTCAGCTCGCCCGTGTGTCAGCCTTCCTGGGCGAGGCGGACGCCATAGCTCGCGTGTACTCCTTGTTCGCGCGAGCGGTCTCAGCTCGCCCGAGTGTAAGCCTATTTGAGAGCGAACTCTTCAGCTCGCGTGGTAATCCTCACATGCGGAGCGCACTTGTCAGCTCGCCCGAGTGTCAAGCCTTCTAGGCGGACCCCTCAGTTCGCGTGCAAGATAGAACTCTTGGACTGGGATCGGGTGCAAGTCCACTCATTAGACAGCTCTTTCCACAGATAAGTCCTTCATTTAATTGCCTCTTATGAAAGTACAAAGCATGCTTCACGTACGAACTATATAACATGGTCTATGATCACTATTGTCCATTCATATTTGTGAGTCCCGGATAAATGTCACCGGGAGGAAGCATGCAACAACTGCTTAGGAGAATCTTGATTCCCGGATAAGAACTAACGGGAAGAAACATACCAACCGTTTCATGAGATTCTTGTACAAGAGCAAGATCCAACGGGAAGCATGCATGAACTAAAATGCATGAACCATTTTGCCTTTTGATAATTATTATGCCATATCCGTACTTGGTTAGCCTCATAATTGTGTCAATCATTTATTCATTGTGAATGTACAACAATCCTCGCCCCGCCGAGTTATAGGCGATCTCCACAGCTCGCTGGATAGTCCTGGCCCGCGGAGCGAACTGTTCAGCTCGCGTGTATGGAAGGGCCCTCATATATGTCCAAAAGAAATTCCTTTAGTAGAAGGGCCCTCTATATATAACAAGCAAGGGATCGAACTAGCTATTTACTGCAAGTCTACAATAGAGAAATTAACAATTCATTCCAATGGATATTGATACCCTAGACCTGCTCCGATGGTTTCTCCTGGGGTTGGAACGGAGGCGCTGGAACCGGAGGTCCAACAAGAACTGCTTCTCTCCGGCCATTTGCCCTACCAAGAAGGTAGAAGGCAAGAGCTACGATCAAGATGAACAGTATCACCGGCAACGATATCACCATTACAAATCCCATTTTCCAACTCTGATTTTCAGGCTAACAAACAAACCATGGATCCATGTTTGTAATCAAGCTAATGAAAAACAAAATCAAGTAGGTATTGTATATCTAACTAATCCACCAAACTGAGAAATAAATACGATCGAGCTAATACTTGGTTACCTCTTGGTCTTGGGAATGCCTTTGTTTTCCAAACGAAGCAAGTACAGCTCACAAGAGAGAGCAGAGTATAATCTGGAGAGAAATGTCGGAGACGATAATAATGTAATGATGAGAAATACTTGTTACATGGCCACGCTATGACCTTGGATGCTAAATACTTGTTACTATTTTACTGGTCACTTGTGAATGACGAGTCCATTCTTAGGTCCAAAACTATTTCTTAGCTCCACAAATTGAGTTATTACTTACTACCAAATTAAATTTAGAAATCATTGGCAATAAAATAGATAAATATGCATAAAAAAAAACTAAAAATCTCACAAAGTGCCTAGTTTATTTGGTCTAGTGGTATCTGTTTCCCTATGTAAGTGGGGGTCGTAAGCTCGTTGTAGCATTCAGTTATTTGTTTGACAAAAAAATATTCTCACAAACTGGCCATCTTTATTTAGTGTAGTGACAATAGACTCGTAACAAACTCGTTGATGTTTTTTTTTAATGAAAAATGTCATCACTTTATTATAATCAAAAGATTACAAAGAGACGATGTACATCAAGAAATAAGAAAACATATGCAATAAGAGCATCAACGTTAAAAAAAATCTCGCAATGCATCAGCGTTAATCGGAAGCATCTTACCAAGACATTTAAAATGTAAATGTGAGACTGATTGTTAATCGGTATGAAGTAAGAATTGTCTTTTGAACCATTTGTAGGTTTCTTTGCAGCTTGATTCGTCTTTTGGTTCACTCAAATGTTATTGATTGTTTAGTCAATATATTGTCATTATTTGTGACTAAACTACACATGATGGAGTGTTGCTGATGTTATTATCCACCGACCGAGCACTATTTGAAGATGTCTTATCTTACTTTACGTGCTCCACCAGCATTTGTAATTTTGTCCATTCCCCGTATAAATCAACCTGCTCCCAACTGTTTAAGCTTTTCTTTAATCCCAGCGTCAATTATCAGTTTTCATAATATCTGTTATGGTACATTGGTACCAAATACAAATATTTCCCACCAATTAAGGTGACACCGAGTTAAACTTGATTGAGATCCTATGAACCTAACAGTGGGATATGTTTCGACACAGAGAAAGTTGTTTATAGTTTTAACAGTCCAAATTTCTAAAAGGGCATACTCAACGGGAGCCCCATCATCCCCCATCAGTTTTAAACTTTCCATTTTATTGTAACAAGTAAAAGAAGCAAGCAAAACACAAATTTGCAATAACCAATTTGTTGACCTATCCAATTTCTTTGATGATGCTGCAATTACAGATTCAGCAGTTCTTACCCTATGTATATGTTGACATACAAGGAAATACAATTTTGCAGCTATGGCTTTGATACAACGAGAGAATTTGATTTTACTAGGCAATTTTGAAGGCTATGACGCATAAGGAGCAGATGTTGCAGTACCCTTGCGTGAACCAGAAGACCCCTCGTTAGTGCCAACAGGTTTATTGGAAAGCCGCCTCTTGTAGCGTTTGAGGACAGAGGCCAGGTTTTCTTTTCCCTTTGGAAAAGCCACATCACCGGCTGCTGTGCCCGTCCGGCCCTTTCGGCATGAAATTGCAATCTCCACATCCTTGATTATGTCCAGGAGCGTTACAGCTGTCGTGCATTTTCCCCTGGCTGGTTTTGCCGCAGGGGGCAACATTCCATTCGAAAATGTTGGACTAGACTTCTGCTGCTGGGCTGCTGCAATTTGAAGGCAGAAGCATGGAGACATTGGAGTACGAGGATTAGAGAACGCAGCATCAATAATGCCCTGTATTACAAAGATAGACCGGTCATAAACATCATTGGATGACAAGCTTTGCAAATACAAATACAAACAAATATAGTAAGGAGATCTAGTTGTATACTATGGTAGCATACTGCAATTCAAGGAGCTACGACAGTAAGCCTAATAAGAAATTGAAAGGTTACACTTTACCTTCAACAATATTTATGTCCAGGGGAGTGTTGGACTCAATTTAGTACTTTATATTAAGGAATTCCTAGGAATCTATTCATCGGGATGATTTTGTTATATCTGGTCCTTATCTGAGTTGGACTGGCCACTATCAATGGGACTTAATACATGACTATTGTTAAGACGATACCGACAACTGTAAAGAACAAAATCATAGCCAATTTCCTATTCTCCTTTCTTCTCCTTTCCTGTCTCTTTTCATCTAACTTTGTTTCTAGACAATTCTAAATTCTGAAGGAGTATTACTCATAAAAGATTAGTAAAATAAATGCCACCAAATTTCCACAACAGTTAAATCAAGGATCCAATGCAGATGTTGCCTCGTCAAACTCAAGTTGGCATGACCACTACTCCTAACCTTGTTCTGATCGGTTGATAAGTCTAGACCGAGACAATAAACTTATGTAGAAACCATAGTCAACTGGCAAAATTGGAATCATAAGTAAGAAGGCTTTAGAGTTTACCTGAAGTCGATTCAGAACATATGTATATTTCCCCCAAAGCTCTGGCCGGCTTTCCATAAGGGACAAATCAAGAATCCGATGAATACACCAGACCCCAAAGCTTATTATTAGATCAGATCTCCAAATACAACCTTCCCCACAATTAGGAACCGAGGAAACCATGAGATGGGTGAGATTCACATCATTCATTTTTGCAGAAGCAGACTTCCTGTCAGAAGAAGGGTATGGAGATTCACCCATGTGAACTGTTCGATTAATCTCTCTTGTTTCAGCTTCATAAAGAATTTTCTCCCTGGCAGCCACACGATCTATTAGATCCTCATCCACTCCATCATTCTGTCTAAACAACCAGTCGGACCCTTCCAACTTCAAAAGCTTCACAATGCAGTGTCTAAAAGACTGAAGAAGCTTTGCCTCTGAATCTGCAACTGACGTAGCTTCCAGACCTGCAGAACCTGCTCTACTACCAACTGCAGTCCCAATAGAATGATTATTATCAGCTACACCAAATTGCTCAAAAGGCTGTCTAGACCAGAGGGATCCAGTGCCATAATTAGAATTCGGTTGGGATGATCGAACATCTTTGTAGACATTAGATGGAGAGACTTCATCAAATGCCAAAGGACCTCCCCTCCTTGCACCAGATTTTGGATACAAGGATGATTCATAACCCATTATCCCAAACCCAGGAGGAGGATCCCGTGGAGCACTTTTACTAGACTTGTAGAGATCACGGTTAATGTCAGGTAGACTGTGGTATTTCTTTGCATTGGCTGAGTTTACCGCGTTCTCCAAAATTCCCGAGGAGGGCACATCATAATATGGTCGATCAGATTGCAATGGACTTTGTCGAGATACTGTAAGGTTCTGAAAACTGGAAGCCTGAACAGAGCCTAACCCATTTTGCAACTTCTGCCCCATGGTAAATGCAAGTGAATCTCTGTAGTTTCCAGCACCCAATGAAGAAGCAGAATTTAGGGCTGGTGACTCCATTTGACCATTCAAGTTACTGGAACTTCTGTCATTACGGTTAGGATACGATGACATCTGATAACCATGTACTGTGGCTGGCTGGTAATCCCAGCTCTCAGTAGATGGTATGCTCCGCACACTTGAATAGCGCCTCTCACCCGAGTCAGAAGTTGGTATACTGCGCACACTTGAATAGCGCCGCTCACCCAAGTCGGAAGATGGTATACTGCGCACACTGGAATAGCGCCTCTCACCCAAGTCAGAAGATGGTATACAATAGCGCCTCTCACCCAAGTCAATAACACTGCGGCTTGAATTTTGGACATACGCATCCAGCAATTGCATGTGGCCGGGCCATAACGAGGACGATCCCCTTTGAGCGCCATATGCTGACTCTATACTGTTTTGCAGCCTCTGCTGATTTACAGAGTCATATAAACTCAAGTTGATTAAAGGATCAGATCCTTTGCCTCCTACAGATGGAAAGTATCCAGAAACTTCTTTTGCAGTGGTATCATCTTTCAGCAAGGAAGAAGCAGAGGAAGCAGCAGAAGAAGCCTTTGAATCTGACCCCAACAACAGATCCAGTTTCTTTGCTCTTGCTTCTTGAATTACATTCCCATGGAAATCATACAGTTGTCCCCAAAACTCATCGAGTGCAGCAGCTAGTTGACGTCTAGCAGCACGGCCCAACCCTGCTAGTCTTGAGAGGCTTCCAGCACCGCTCCCCCCTTCGTCACCTTTTGCGCTGAGACTCCTGAATGATCCTGGACCCTCAGATGTTAATGTGGTGCTCTCTGAAGCCTCTTTCAAGGAATCTTCTCGTTCCCAGGTATCTCCCTCATCATCATCTTTTTCAGTTGGTGAGTCTCCTTCAGTTGCAAGAGTCTTCTCAACTTGCTCTGTTGATTCAAATTTCAGAGTATCAGTGCCCAGTACTGTAAGATCAGAAACCTCATTAGCCACAGTTGGGACGCGAGTTGATTCTACTACAGGTGTGGGTTCCTCCTTACTGCATTTGGCAGAGTGAGGAAAGGTACCGAGAGAACTATTTTCCTCTACACCAGATAGTTGAAGCTCCTGATCTGGCTCCAAGAGAGTTTCGGGCAGAACAAAATCAAAATTTGCATCGGCTGTATCTAATTCTCTATCCAATGCGTCCCCAGATGATGGTGATGGTTCATGCTTCTGTATATCTGCATCTCTATGATAGTTATGTTCAGCTATATCAGTCTCCGTATTTCTAAATGGCTCCGAGACACCCTTAGGCATATCCCAGTTCCACACCTGGTTCTCTGTTCGAGCACTTGCAGATTTTAACGGTGTAGCCGCCAACCAAATCATCAGGCAAAATGATGCAGAAGCAGTGATGAGAAGTACAGACATACTACTCCCAGCATCCCATCTCAAATTATCCACCCAATCACTATTCCCAAAAATCATCTCCACTACAAAGACAACTTTTAATCCAAGCATCCCAATAAGTGTAATGAGGGCTGAAAATTCAACGAACTGAGAAATCTTATGGGCTCCCATTAATTGTCTTGAAGCAGCAACACGAAAGAGAGGAATCACAGAAGATGGCAGTAGCAGGGCTGCCAACACCTGTGTAGATACAAGCAGTTGATACATCCCCTCAGCTCCTGAGCTCCAAACAAAATACAGAGCAGGAACAACGGCAATGATTCTGATTGTAGCACAGTGAAGCCAACCAGGAAGGTCCAGTTTTAAGAAGTCATTCAAGACTACTTGTCCACCCAGACTCCAGCTTAATGTTGTGATTTGATTTGATAAAAAGAGAACCAGCAAAAAGGCAACAGGTACTATTGGACCCCAAAAGACCTGCATAATTTAAAAGCACTTAAATTTGAGTGTCCAGCATGGTACTGAACGATTAGTCGAGTACCGTAAACAAAAATCATCAAAAGCATGTGATCATGGAGAGAAATTAAAACCTGTTCAACAAGGGACATTGCATCCTGAAAAGTAAGAAGACCACGTGAAGTGTAGAATGCATTTGCTGCTAAGGTCATCAGGACATAATTCACCAAATAAATACCACTAAACATGCAGAAGATGGCGACAAAATGGTTCTGACACAAAGTATCCTTAGAAACAGTTTGTTGTTGCTGATGCTGCTGCAGAATTAAAATAAATGAAAGTTGAGAGAAATGACCATCACCAAAATCAGCTATACGTAAACATATTTAGTTCAAAAAAAACAAGAAGGGTGAGGTGGTAACAGAACTTCGTCGTGCAACAGGGATAGTTTGATACTCATGTCTTTAAGTGTTTATTTTCACACCCAATACCTCTACCAAGAGAATCTAATTATAAGTGGAAGTGTGGAACTTTTTCTTTTCTCTAGACAGAAAGGAAGAAGATTTGTGCTTGTGTGGCTCAATTGCCTCTATTGAAGCGCACTGACTATTGAAAATGGAAACATCTGCCTTTCTTAATGAAGTGCACTGAATAAGTCAACTGATAAAATTTATGAGGCTTCCAACAAATAGAAGTCATTTTACGGAAATTTATTAAACAGACTTCCCTGAATGAACTCATTTTGCAATGAAAAATTGTGTGAACCAAAAGACATAAAGACACAGTATGCAACAACAAAAAAGATACTAATAATATCAAACTACTAGTAAACATTGTACATTTATATATATATACACACACACATGGGCCTTTTCAGATACGGACCTCCTTATTTATTCAAAAGGTACGGATTTCCTTAATTGACATACTTTTTGATCATATTTTCTCATCTCAACCATTCATCTTTTAGGTATATATGAGTAGATCATCTCTACAAAATTTTAGCCAAATTGATAATCATTAAGGTATTCAAATTGTGAATTACACGAACGGTTCCTGTTGAACAGATTTGGTTCATTCATTGTAATCATATAGTTTCGATACCTTAACGATTATCAATTTGGCTGAAAATTTGTAAAGATGATCTACTCATATATACCTACAATGTGAATGGTTAAGATGAGAAAATATGATCTAAAAGTGGGTCAATTAAGAAAATCCGTACCTTTTGAATAAATAAGGATATTTGGACCTGATAATCTCTCTCTCTCTCTCTCTCTCTCTCTCTCTTTCTCTCTCTCTCTCTATATATATATATGCAAATATCACTAGATAAAACTAAGGTACACATGCATAAACTAACATTCAGGAATATATCCAAAAACAAAAGGAGCATAAAAAGCACAAATACCTGCACAATAGAAGAATGAAGATAAAAACTGTGGGGCATAATACTAGCTCCAAGAAGACTCATCAGTGAAAAAGCACTTTCCCCACTCAATTTTGTTAGCATCCCAGTCATGGAAAGCGGCATTTGCGGTTGACTGATGAATACTCCAAGAACAAAGGAAAGCAGTATGAATCCTGCAACGTATATGCACACACATAGGAATTTCGCCTTGCAAGTGTCCTGCAATAGGAGAGTTAATTATTTTGTAACGAATAATGCACACAATCGTAATGTAAAACAAGAAAGCAAGTTCTGATACTTACCAGGAGGGTGGAAAAAAGAGGGTATAAAACAGCATTAGCAGCAGTCAAAAACACACAAGTGAACAAGTCCCACCCAAACAGAAGATTAAGTCCATGTGCGATACCGAGGATCTAAAAAACAGAGCAACCATATAACACAAGTATACAACTTTGTTTCAGCAATGATACTACCGATAATCACTGATGAGGAAAGAGAAATTACCATGGTAAGGTCCAACAAAATCACCGACATCTCTGTTTGTATGCCTAAGAATATGCATGTAGCCTTGTCATACTCTTCACTACAAATCTGCAGGCATAATTAAAATTAAGAAGAAAATGAAGTGTTAAAAACTTTGCCAGCTAACAAGGATCGTGTGTAGAAGTGTCTGTCTACAATGTGTGTGTGTGTGTGTGTGTGAGAGAGAGAGAGAGAGAGAGAGCAAGGACTTATATTAAGAAGATGCAATGAGGAGACAGTGTATGCTAGTATGCATTCAAGTAGCACTTCTACTACTGAGAATGAGAAGAATGACAACTTAACAAAACCCTACATAAGAAAGAATGGTACCTGAGCAAGATCTTTTCCAGTGACTACAGCAATCCGAGCAGACAGATAGTGACACAAAATAGCAGCCAAATTGAATATAAACATCACTGCAGCTAGATCAGTACCATATCGGGAACCTGCTTCAACAGTTGCCGCCCACTTTCCAGGGTCAAGATATCCAACTGCAATCAGAAGCATAGGTCCAACAACAGGAAGCAACTGATGGACAGCACCTGGTCTATTGTTAGCAATAGAGCTAGCAGACTCCATATTAGCTATCAGTCTCTAGGACAAGCGAAATTGGCAGTGCAATGATTTTCTTGTGCAGAAATAAGATGGAACTGTTCTGCTTGCAGAGTGACTTCCTGAATAATTGAACCAACTAGAACTGCCAACTGAGCTAGTCGCTCCTTGTGAAGAAAAGGAAAGATGGAAGAACTTCAACGATGAGATAGATGAAGAGTGACAGGAGCACAACAGGGAAGAGGGCCTCGAATTTGGGGACACTAAAGAAGAGGAATGATGAGGGCGTAAGAACTAATATAGGAGGACTAGAAATAAACACTTTCAAGCCACAGGATCACCAATTGACTACAAGCCTAGATAAACTGTACAACTGTTAATCCCATTTTGATGTTCTCAGTGCTCCGACACATGTGACAAGACACTGCTGACATGAACGAGGCTGATGTCTCTGGATAACAAAAATGCCTAAAAGAAAGTACATCCAATAAAGCTTCTGATAAGGTGGCCGGGCAATCTACTCCAATACACCATATCACACCTAACTTCTTTTGACATGACTACTACATACCCATCTTTAAGCACCAACTGTGATCATCAGATACTAACCTGATGTTCCTGAAATTAGATGTCATTGCAGAGTAGAATGTTAACCCATAAAGTTCTCTATCTATCTTCTCAGAATAGTTAGAGGGTCAATCCAATCCCTATGAAGCTACTGGCAATTAGAAAGCACAACTAACAAAAACTCAACAAACTTTGACTAGTCCAATCACTTGATACCCTGCCACTGACCTCCAATCCTGATTCAGAAAAACAGCATTAGTCTGATACACCCAAAAAATCAGGGCAAAAATCAATATCAATGCATCTTAGCAGCCTATTTCTATGAAAAAATCAAAAATTTAAGACAGCCATAATAGTAGTCAAGCAAGTTCATTTACATTTTGTATTAAGCACATTAACAGCAATGAACTCCATGTAGAAAACTTGCTTATGCTATCTTCCTCAAAATTTTGATCAGCAGAGAAACTGGTAAAGAGAATATTCAAACCTCAGTAACAAGGGCCTAACAGCAACCAATCAAATGCCAAAAACTAATCCCATAAGAACTGCAAAAACACTGCTCCAAAAACCCACCTCATATCTTTGCCCAGCATTCCAAAATGAAAAAACGACCCCAAACCACAAACAAGAGGCAGATAAAGGTTTAAACTTTAATAGAAGGTGAAGTTCAAAGAAAACCCAAAACCCTTCAGAATCTGGGTGCTGAGAAATTTACCAGAATCCATTGCCATGGATCTGAAGCATCCAAAGAAGCAGAAACCCAAAAGACCATTTACACGAATACCAAGGATGATGATGCATATGGGGTTCAATCTAAATGATCAATCAAGTCAAAAGCACATATAAAGGTCACAACTTTATGAGTGGGATTGGTTTTAAGGGTTTTGGAAATGCTAAGCTTACCTTCCTCTGAGGTTCTGAGCTTTCCTTTTCTCTTATATTGTTTGTGTTCAGTTCCTCGGCCAATCTTTATCTAAACAAGTCTTACACAAGCAGTAGATCTCATAGGACCTCAAAACAAAAACCCACAAAGCTTATATATTTTATGCACACAATTATATCTTGTACTGGAGAGAGAGAGAGAGAGAGAGAGAGAGAGAGACTTATGGGTGGGCTATCAAGGCCATCTTGAAGAGAGAGAAAGGAAGACAGACAGTAGTGAAAAAAGTGAGGGGATGGGGAAAAGGTTCACAAAAATGTGTTCTTTTTATATTGGATTTTAGAGAAAATATAGAATTAAATGTGCATGGAAAGGTCCAAAGGGGCATTTAAACATTTTCCTACTCTCTTTTATGGAATTATGTGTCTCCTAATTTGCCAAATTTATTTCCATTTTCTGTACACTTTCTTTAGTTGCCTGTGGTTGAAAACAAGTAAAATATCAGGGTTTGGTAAGAATGCCATTGTTGAATAGATACATTTTGTGTTAAAACTCATGTAGTTTCATTTTTTGAAACGGTGTCTTTAAATGAAAATGAAAATTTACGAAGTTAAACAACATTAATGTGATTATTACTTTATTAACCGATGATTATACTTATTGATGTAATCAATTATCTGGAACATGTGGTTTCTTAAAAGAGTCTTGTTTCCATTAATCTTCAAAACCATAAATTGATAACAAGTCATTACGTAATCTAAGTCTGACAAACATGCAAACGTGCATGGATAACTTACGTAAGATTTTATATGCTTATCAAGTTTCTTTTTCGAGAACTACACGGAACTTAACAATTGTATTAATCCGTAATTATGAATCTCAACTTTAGTTTAAATTCCGTTTATTGTAATTTTGTTCAAATATCGATCTTCATATTAATTCGATAATAACACCAATTCATTGAATAATCAAAAGTAGTAACTCAGCCCAATGACGATTATCTAAATCCATTGGGTCTCTTAAGTAATAATCTATAGTCGATCAAAACCAGAAAAAAAGAGATGTAGGTGATTTCATAAATGATTAGGCCTATTTTTTTTTTGGAGCAATATGTCAACCCACAAGATGATTTAGAGTGACATTCCTCTATTCTCTTATGATCAAATTGCCCCAGGAGGGAGTTTACTGGTTCATGTATTTTTTGTACCTGATTGGACGTAAGCGAAGGGGCTCTTCGCTCTCTCCATTGTTGGGAGCAATCTTCATACTGCGAGTCAGGGTGGAAGACGATGCATCAGACGAGACAAATTTAGATGGACATGGTGTTTCTTCATAATTATGATGAATATTAACTTGATTATTAATCTTAATGGATATAGATTTGATTATCCAGCACCATAATTCGCCCAATTTATATTCGACTACTGTATTTGTCTCTAGCCAAACTAATTTATTTTCTATTAATTCACCGATCAAAATTGGATATCTTGTTCAAGATTCATCATAGAGCAGTTTAGTTTGACCTTAACTATCATGTTTAATTTGTTATCTATTTTGTTTCATTTTATTGAGGTCAAGACTTAAGCAAAAAATATGATTTTGATATTACGAGAGTATGAGTAATACCAAAAGTTTATAATCATTTTGTATCCAAAAAAAGTTTATAATCATTTTTTTTTCTACGGGCTGTAGTTTGTAACCATTTTGATAAATAAAAAAATTAAAAATTATCATAACCACATAAGAGATTGTCCCCTTCTTTTGGTATGAAATGACCAGAATTTGGGTACATATGGAATCAGAGCAGGTTGGTACGCTCAGCCTTTTCTAAATTTGGCAGCAATTGAATGTTCTACCATAACGTACTAGATTGCTTTTTCCACATATATTACTGGAGCAAATTATGCAAAAAGGAACAAGTTCAACCACAAAATAACAAAATGCTTATGCAAAAAAATCACATCCACATTCTTAAAATTCCAACTATGAAAAAATATTAGAGGTCCCAAATCTCAAATTCCAATTCCCAAATGAAGAAAATTGTTATTAATATAGGTAAAACTCAAAAGAAAGAACATTTCCAAGTCATGTAGGGATCTTATACAACCGATGGAAGCTAAAAATAATGTAGCCAAGAAGATAATTCAACTTTTAATTGAGTTTTGGCCAATGGTTGAGTGCCATATTGGTGCCCTCCATTAGAAGGAAACTACCCTAAATAAAGAGCCCCAGATATGAAGGGGTGGGAAAAGCTCGTGATCCTAGACCAACTACTGCTTTGGGGGACTTTATCATCACCAAAAAATTTAGGACCCCCCTTATCTCTCTGGGTATAATTAAATCGGTTCATGATTAGCATTATTATTTCTGGAATTCAATAATTAGTTTTGATTTGTTTTTGGAGGTTCCCATTTAATGGGATGTCTCGGTGACAATATGTGCTGTCTAGTCTCCAAGTCAGGCTCTTTGGAGTCTTCAATTTTCTTTTGTAACTTGTTGCTCGTCATGCATAAGAAGAAATTGAGTTTATGGTTTTAGACTTTTAGGTAGTGAGGGACACATTTGATTAATTACCACGATGTAGTCGCATTGTATTGGGGAGCTTTTCCTTTTTGTTGTACTGACAAACATATACCACAATGAACGATTGGTTCACATACAGTTCAATCTCTGAACTGAACTATACATATTTCAAGTATATATATCAAGGCTATTTCTTTTGTAATTTTTTCTCACAAATTAGATTACTTTCATATATCATCCCAGAGAGAAAATTTCTTGCGTCCGTCACAAATGTACAGCTCACATGGTAAATGAGTAAATTGAGCTTAAATATGAAATCAACAAAAACAAAAACAAAAAGAGATGGTGGAACGTACATTAACTCTGTTGTTCTGGTTTTTCATATCCCACTTTCCTAGTCGCTGGCCATGCAATGCATCCAAACTGCAATATCCTTGTCCCCAACTCTATCATTTGATCTTAATTTATTTAAACATTGAGAAGCGACAAGATAGATCCAACTGAATTTACGAACAAGTTCATTGAACTTCAATAATCCAAGTTGTTTATAACTAAATTATGTTCCTTAATTCATAGAATTTAGCTCGAGATTACAGAACTTGACTATAAATATTCCTCTGTCGATCACTTCTGCAGTTAAAGTTAGGGTTGAAGGAGACCAATCTCCCACATAACCAACAAGGCCAAGAATCTAGTTTGTGTATTAAGTCTTGTTTACTAGATTGAGATTTTTGGGGCTGTGTAGCACAAATTTATTATAAGAGGTGTTTGAGTGAGCACCTTAGCCTCTGGAAGAACTGGTTCACTGTATCTGCAGTTGAGAACATATGATAAATGGAAATAATTTAGGTGACCAGTTACTTATGGGTGATAAACACCAACGAGAAATGGACAAGTGTCAACAATAATCATAAATAAATATGTCAAACACCCAAACCTCCCGTTATGTTCTTAAATTGCAGCCAAACCTTTTAAAATTAACACGTGTCTCATGTTCATTGGTTGTGGTCACCTTAAGGTTAAGGTAACCATCTTTTGTCACCGAAGTCGGATTCGTGATAAATTATACTCATTTTCAGTTTTGGTCAGTTTCTAGTTTTTAAAATGAGCTCACACAGTTTCAGTTAAACGTGTTTGATTTCATTTGTTAAAGATCTAAAGCGCATTGTTTCCTATATTGGTGGCTTCGGATTCGATAGTGTAATTACGTTCCATGAATGTGACAAGATGTTCACTTACCTGCAGTGAACTTAGTGATTATGGTTGTAAACTGGTCGGATATATAGTAAATGATATCAACTCACGATCGAGTTGTGAATTCAATATATACCAAGCTCGATAAGAAATATGAGCCGAGTTTGAGCACCGATAGAATCAACTAGGTCAATAAGCTCATGAATGTACGACTCTTTGGAATCGATCCATATATGTTTGTGCGCTTGTTTGTTGAAATCCATCCGATATACGATGGTTGAGAATATATATGTAAACTCGAGCAGCTTAGCCTAATTTGTAGAAATGGTGTTCATTAACTTCATTTGCATTTGCAGTTGAGAATATATATATGTGTGTATATATAGGCCCGTTCAAGAGCAGATGTCGTCGATTTCTTCACCTTCAGGGCGTCAACGACAGCAATTGGGGCTATCCGATTAAGGTTGGCAGCAAACTTGTAGCCGACGAGTCCACCGGCAAGAGGAAGCTCAATATCAATGTCTGCTATCCGTCCGGTAAGAGAAGCGTCGCCGTCGACGCCCTGAAGGTGGAGAAATCGGCGACATCCGCACTTTAAGCCCAGTGCGGACGTCCGCTCCTGATCCGGGCTATATATATATATATATATATATATATATATATATATATAGGAGTAAATGCTTGTGACACCTTGTAGTTTACACCTAAAATCAGTTTTGTCCCTCACTTTTTTTTTTAAACTGGTATACCCCTATACTTTGAATTCTCGACTGATTTACCCTTTTTTTAAACTGGTATACCCCTATTCACAGTCATAATCAGCTGGAAAAAGGGCAAATCAGTCGAGAATTCAAAGTATAGGGGTATACCAGTTTAAAAAAAAAAGTGAGGGACAAAACTGATTTTAGGTGTAAACTACAGGGTGTCACAAGTATTTACTCCATATATATATATATATAGTTCCCTTCCAAAACGGTGTCCTTGTTTGAAATTAAGTTGTGGACCTCCTTATTTCGCTCACTTTCAGGTCACATATCCACATCTCAATCGTACAATGTCTAGAATATAGTGTGTATATCATTCCTGCACAGTTTTATCTAATTTGGAGATCATTTGGGTACCTAATTAGATTAAATAAATCAACAAAACAAAAGCTGTCTAAACATAACCGTTCGTGTAAATCACGATTACGGAAGCTCGATCAAATGATCTTCAAATTGGATGAAACTTTACAGAAATGATATTCACACTGTGTTTTAGACACTAATATATATATATAGGCCAGATCAGAGGCGGACGTCCGCACTCGGTTTAAAGTGTGGACGTCCCTCTGTTCTCCACCCTCTGGCGCTAGCGACGACGCGTCTCCACCCCAGAAGACTCCAGCAGCGTCCCTGACCACTTTCTCTCCCCGGCGAGTCCGTTCTTTTCTAATTTTCCGGCCAGATCACCCAAATTTGAAGTTTTGGGTGATCTCGCCAGAAAACTGGAAAAGAACGGACTCGCCGGTGAGGGAAAGTGGTCGAGGTGGCTGCTGGAGTCTTCTAGGGTGGAGGCACGCCGTCGTTGGTGCCGGACGGAGGAGTAAGGAGGGACGTCCGCACTTTAAGGACCGTGCGGACGTCCGCTTTTGATCCTCTATATATATATATATATGTATGTATATATATATATACACACATGTTCGTTCGAGAGCGGATGTCCGCAATCGGCTTAAAGTGTGGATGTCCCTCCGTTCGCCATCGTACGACGCCGGCCAGGGCGCGCCTCCACCCCAGCGGACTTCAGCAGCGTCCCCGACCACTTCCCTCACGGGCGAGTTCGCCGAATTCCAGTTTTCCTGTCAAATCACCCAAAACTTCAAACAAAGTCGATCTGGCCGGAAAACTGGAATTCGATGGACTCGCCGGGGATGAAAAGTAGTCGGAGACGCTGCTGGAGTCCACTGGGGTGGAGGCGCGCCATCGCCGGCGCCGTACGGTGGCGAATGGAGGGACGTCCGCACTTTAAGCCGAGTGCGGACGTCCGCTCTCGAACGGACTTGTATATATATATAGTTAAACGTGCTTGATTTCATTTGTTGATTGAGTTCATAATAAGCGCATTGTTCCTATATTGATGCTTTTAGTCGAATGGTCTACCAGATCTATATGACAAGATTTCCACACTACATGAATGAGACTAATTAATCATGAGTTTTTCTAATGTGCTTTTGATTTTACTAGGAATCGGCTTGCTAGCTTTTCATTTTCTTCTGAAGCTAGCATGTAATAATCTATCATCAAAGTAAACTAATTTAAGCTCGAATATATCCCCTTCAATTGCTTTAAAATAAGTCTAGAACGAACACGTGTAGAGTTGTAGTTGGTATGAACCCATGACATCCCAATATTATAGACGAAGTTGCTGGTTGCCGTCCTACAAATGCTTTGGTCTTTGACATGCATGGTTCTAGTCGGTATTGATGGACAAAATTTTGTTCTATATATAAACGCTCCTAAATCTTTTACTACGTGTGTTCTATGGATCCATTGAGAATCTCAATCATCTCTTTGTTGACTGTCCACTTTCTATGAAAATATGTAGTCTTATGTTCAAGTGTGGTGTATGATTCAAATGATCGTGATTAAGGGAATTGTAATATTTTCTACTCACTTGTATGTAGTTACCTCCTTTATTCTGAACTACGGTTCTTTTTCTTAGCCACAAAAAGTTGTCATGTAGATTTTGCGAAATGTATGATGGGTATGGTTAAGAATTAGGCTCAATTGACTTATGAATGTCATTAATAATGACTGACCCGTAACTTATTCAAGTAAGAAGGATGAGAGTGGGGAAGTTATTTCCACCACTGATAATTCTCAAGTATTGTAATTCTGTTTTCTTACTTTGAATAAAATTCTGATGTTTTCTCAAAAAAAAAAAAAGTAGCAGTTCAATATGGCTATAACTCCATTTCTGTGTTTAACGACTCCAGTCACTCGATCAATATATAAGAGTTTAGGGTTTGGGTTAGAATTATCGTGATGCTTTGCTAGCCCCAAAGGTCATTAGTAATTTAGTATTCATCACTACTGTCACATAATCAGGGTTCACAATCGAGCTTTTCTATTAGTGGGAGTTGCACTTAAAACTTAAAATAGCTAGCTACTAGGAAGTCTGAAGCGTCAACTTTCTTTTCTGCATATTCTAAGCTTACAGACTTACGATTACATTAAAAGCTAAAACCCTGCGTTAAGCTACAAGATAAGTTAAACAACAATCCCAGTTGCATTAGTTTACAGTTTTTGTTTGTTTGTTTTGAAAACAAGGGCTAAACCGCAGCCCTCACATCATAATCAATAATAAAATCTCAAAATTCGAGGGGAGACATTGTACCTAAATTTTATACTGTAAAAATACCTTAAATTAACATTAGGCATGTCTACAAAATTTATGCATTCTAACAAGCACCATTTAGCAAAGAATGCATCATTAGTTACTCAATTTGCTTTACAATTTTTGCGATATACCGAAAAAATATAGCTCATGCAGGGCCATAAGTTACAATATCTATCAGCTTTCCGGCTATGATGCTATTGGGAATAACCAGTGACCCCAAGTTTCATCTTGCCACTAGAAGGCTGCGACCATTTAACAAGGTAAGGAACTCGCCGTCTCATTATGACAAACATGGCACATTGCGTGCGCTTACCAGGACATAGCCCACCAACCTCCATCAAAAGTTGGTTAGAATTTATTATAAACAAGAAACAAATAACTGAAGCGACATAAACGAAATAACTAAAAACAATAACATAAAAGATAAACCCTATTTTGACCACGATCCTCAGCGCGCGAGTGAGAGGTGAATAGCGAGCAAAGAAAGAGGAGATGTTGAGAGCGTGCCACCTCGTGGACTAGGAAATGGTTGTATGCGAGTGTTTGACTTCTTGATCAGGCAAATGGGGTTTCCAGGTGCCACCTCAGATGAGGAATTACGAGTACAAGGCAATTCGATACTCAAGGTAAGAAGCGAGAATAGCAACAAAGGGAATTAGGGTGATCGGGGGCGAGTCCATGAGGGCTCTGAACTAAGGCGCGGACGCTCTTAGGGTTAGAGTTTCGAGTAACTTGAATGGTAACTGGGTTGCAGTTTGTAAAGAGATTGTCTCTGAGTTGTTATTGTAAAATTTGTGTGTGTGGAGATTATGTCTTCGACCCCTTTATATAGTAGTTTGACTTACGGCATAAGAAAGATAATCATAGTTCAAGTCAGATTCCGAAACCCTAATCTCACAAGGACTTTGCTAACCCGCGCGGGCCGCGGACTCAAACTAACTCGCGGACCTTTCTAACTCACTGGGCAAAAGAATGTTTTTTAATTAATAAGGGCCACAGAGATTGGCCCAAAGCATGTCAAAAACTGGTGAGAGTCTTCAACGATTAGTGTGGTGTACGCGGACTCCGCTTGTGGCTTCTTCGCGAAGTTTCCCACGCGAGCCAGTTCGCCAGCTCACCTCGATGTAATTCGCTTGCCTCACCTACGCGAAGTGTCAATCTCGCCTCGCCTACGCGGAGTCAGCTAGTAATTCCGCGTAAAGTCCATTCTGCATGCGACCTGCGTAATTCGCGCGAAGTCCTGTTCGCACGCGAACTCTGTAATTCAGCTCGCGTGGTCTCACTGGCGGGCCATCACTCGTAAACCCAAAGAATTTGGGCTCGCCAGTGTGACATGGATCAAGAATTTAATTAATATTCAAATAGACATTTACTGTCTAGTAAAATATTAATTTGGGCGTAAACAAACCCTACTGGACCTAAGGTAAATTCTCAGGCCCATTAATCATCAGGCTCATAGCAGGCCCAAAATGAGATTGAGACCAGGAGGGTCCTAACCTCTGACCCAACCCACAACGCATTTAACACAGATAGTCCTGCCGCCATGGTCGCTCCTCCAAGATCACCGCATCGTCTCGGTCGTTGGACCCCAAAAGCCATCGGATCGATTTCATCAGCCGAGCACCAGAAGGTCAGAAATCTCCCCTTAAATCCCAAGCGTCCGAACTAAATATAATATCCAGCCCTGGAGTACTCATCGCGGCCTTCTGTTACTGGATTTGGAGCGCCAATCTGGAAAATGAATGCACATGGAATGGTAACCAGATCTGGGTAGATCCAATCATCTACCACCGATCCCGATCGAGCGCGTATCTTAGCCACACCATCGGTCCCCATCGTCCGCCACAGTACTACCATTTGGTTTTGTGCCGTCGTCGACTGTAAAGGAGGTAGGAGAGCACCTATCAACCTCAATCTCTGAACACCTACATCAACATCTTGTCCAGCCACACTTGACGAACGGTAGCGAGGCCAATGACCCACACCGACGTCACGGTGTAGCCGGACGAGCAAAAGTAGCACCCTCGACATGGATTTGGTTAAGGGTGGTTTGGTTTTTTTTTTTTTTTTATAGAGAAACCTTGGTTTTTTTTTACAAGAGAGAGAAAGAAACCTTTACAGAGAGCATGGGATTCACATGGAGTACTTTTAGAAATTGAATTCTCCAACAAATTTGGCATAATCACGTCATTTACTAAAATTATGCGGATATGTTTCTCTTTCTGTTGTATCAGTTGTTAAGTAAAGTGAGATGTATATGATATCTAAAAAGATGATTCACCCAGTATTACTCATTTAGAAATGTATGTTGTCCGTCAAATCCAATGTTGTTATTTGCAAAACATTGAATGTATTACCCGAGAAATTTTAGATGCTACAGGAGGACCACGTGGCAGTATGACGTGGTCATACATTCCAATTAAATATTGACACTTGGATTTATTACAACTAAAATATAAACTAAGGTTTTCTATTTTTTATGAAAAGATCTTTATGGGTCTTTGTTGAGTTTGTACTACGGTTTAGGGTTTGGGGTTTGGGGTTTAGGGTTTAGGGGTTAGGGTTTAGGTTCTAGGGTTTAGAGTTTATAGTATAGGGTTTAAAAAGTAATAACAAACCAAAAATTGTATTTGACAAAATAGTTGATGTAATTTTTCCTTAGTAAAATTCAAATGTCAATATTTGATTAGAATGTAGGACCACATCATACTGTCACGTGGTCCTCCCGTAACGTTGAAAAATTTCTCGTATTACCCTTAAAGTAGTGAATGCATGACATTAAATATTTACAAATTATGTTTTGACGGTTAGAGCAACTCCAATAACTTTCCTAAAACGTAAAACTTTGGCTTTTGCTTCTATATAATCGAGACATTATAAGGTTGTTATCGGAGATACTCTTAGTCTCACACACCTATATGACTTACTGCTCGTGTGTTCGTGTTTACCCTTGTCTTGAGGACACAACTACTCCCACAATTAACACACCTTTGTGGCTTGATAAAATACTAACAAAGAATCGGCTCAAAGGTGACGTGAAACTAATCGAATCTCTTTGTTTCCACTCCTCAACAAATATTTCACCAAATTGTTTTAAAAACTCTATGTCGGAGTTCACACAATGTCCCATCAATCCTGAAGTTCTTTACATGATTTTTCACGGGGCAAAAATCCGCTACAACCTCAACATCAATTATTCAGTAGAGAGTTGACAATGGATTGTTTGTAGGTATCAAGCTGCTTTAGAAGTCTCTTTTCAAGTCCCACACTCCCGCCACGTTAATGAGTGCTTATCTTTTAGAACACAACCTCTTTTAAGCAGCTTCCTTTTCTGGCCAACTCCTATGCTCCCAAAAAAGAAGATCACGTTCCACCCTATTCAGTCAAGATCCTACTTGGCCAAATCACACACCGTCCACGTGTACGGGTCTTCGTCATTAAGAACTCAACTGAACTGAACTAAACTGTACTTCCAGATCAAAAGCAAAGCCCCTCTCATTGTCTGACACGTGGGCTCTATAACGAAGCTCTATTTTGGCAGTTTCTGCCTAAGTTGCTCCCCGCTCCAACTGCCCCCTTTGCGTTTTCCGATCTTGTTCTGGGTTTTAATTCGTAAATATTGACAAGCGAAAAATGAGACATCTGTATTTCATATTCGAGTTTACTGGATTTCTTATAGGATTTCCAATCGGTCTTCTACTGGGATTCTTCATATTCATATTCTCATCTAAGCCTGTAGATGTGAAGGTGACTCTTAACCCTTTTCTTATTTTTCCATGTTCAATGCCAGTTCTGGTTTTTGGTCAGCATTGGTTCGTAGGGTCGATTCAATTTTTCTTTTTGTGCTTTGTATGATCAATATTGTAATGCCTACGATACTGTTGAAATTCTGCACATTTTGAATAGATTAATACCGAACAGCATATACCCAGTCACCCAGATAATTATTATTTTTATCTGAGATACCCAACCGGTTAATTTGCTGATGTTTGCTTCTTTGGACCCATTTTGGGTAAATAAAACCACAGTTTTTATGGCCATTTCTGATGTAAGATTTGCAGGATCCAGATATAAAATCACTCAGTGAGTGTGATTCAAACTCTCTAGTTGATCTTTTCTCAGAGATTCCTCCATGGGTGAAGCATCCTGATTTTGAAAGAGTGAGTTCAAAGTACTAACTGAGCCTCATGTTAGTTGTTATATGCATTGCACTGTCACATTTAGTCCAAATTAGTTTTATGAACAATTATTTGTATTTGTACAGATTGACTGGTTGAACAAGGCTTTACATGATATGTGGCCTTACCTTGATAAGGTGATCTGTAAGTTTTCCATTACCTTTTTTTTTGAAATTTATTGTTTAGCACATCCTAGCTAAATGTGTGCTTTCTGTTTTTTTTTTTTTTTTTAATCGAAAGGCAATATGCAAGATTATCAGAAACACAGCAGAGCCAATATTTGCAGAGTACACTGGATGTTTGCAGAGCCAATACTTGCCTACTGAATTCTCAAATATAGGATTTCAGAGCTTGAATCTTGGAACTTTTCCTCCTACAATTTATGGCAAGTTTTGTGTAAAAGTCAGCATGTAGGCATTGTCTAGCAAACTCGTGCCTATATACTAGAAATTATTTGGTGTAGGTTACAGCAAGATTTCAATGAGCAGAATCATTCAAGTTGGTTTTTCTATTTTTTTTTTCTCAATGTGCATTTGTCTGTGAGGGATCTTATTAATTTGTTTGTCGTATTGCAGGTATCAGAGTGCATGAAACCAACGAAAATGAACTTGTAATTGAACCTGCTATTAGATGGGCAGGAATTCCACACATAACTGTTGTGGTAAAATTACTGTCAGTTCAATTCATCGTTCAGGTTAGAATTAATTTCAGGTGCAAATGCCTTTTCTTTACAAGAAAAACGTTCATGTCAGCAATGTTCCTTTGCCATGACAGCCTAACTTACGGAGTTATAGTTCACTGAATCTGAATAAAAAAAGAACATATTTAAGCAGAAATCAAAGTCATCTATGGTCTAGATCAACATTTGGGCAACATAACAGTTCTGCTTTAACCACAGTTTGGGTCTTTGGGAATGTGTTTGATATGCATTTGACAATCAGATTGTTTCATTTTGTTCTTATCAGCTAATGGATGTCCAAGTATTTGCAATGCCAAGGATAATCTTAAGGCCTCTCGTACCAACATTCCCATGTTTTGGAAACATAACAGTGACTTTGATAGACAAGGTAAACTGACACAAATTTACGCACAGTTATTTACAACACTTTCGTGTAAGTGCCTGTTCTTATGGTGGCAGATATGTCATATATGTACATGCAGCCATATGTGGACTTTGGACTCAGATTACTGGGAGGGGATGTTATGGCAATCCCCGGATTCTATCAATTTTTCCAGGTTACTCTCTTTCTTTTTAAGCATAATGTTGATTTTTTTAGTGAATGAGAAATAGAATTGTGGAAAACATCATTCATAGTGGTTCGCGTGCATTATAAACTATCTTCCAAACTATATGTTCTGTGGAAGTCAGAAGAATCAAATCAATTACCATACGTTTAGCGAATTCATAAAGTTTCAATGCTTTAATGGGAATTTGAGAATTCAGTAGGCAATGTACTGGATACTCATCCAAGTTTTCGGTTTCTTTTATAGAAAACGAAAATTTTCATTCTACCATTTCCTTGAGGGAAAATAACACAGTTATATTTTTCACCTTTTGAATTATATCATGTATGTTTATTGTCAACAGTTTGATACTAGTCTAATACAATTTATACTTATTTGCTTCTGTTTTTGGTGTAAGCAGGAATATATAAGAAATCAAGTTGCTAGCCTTTATTTATGGCCCCAAACTTTGAACATACCCATTCTTCAGGCTCCACTGTAAGTTTAACTGAAATTACAGTAAAGTTCAATAATGATACTAACTAGTTCCCAGAATACATATATGTGTGTGCTCTTATGACATCTCATTTCCCCAGATCAGGAACTATAAAGAAGCCTGTAGGCATACTGCATGTCAAGATTTTAAAAGCTAAGAAACTCTTGAAGATGGATATCATAGGAACATCTGATCCTTATGTTATAATCCAACTAACTGGGGAGAGTCTTCCACCAAAGAAAACTAGCATTAAGATGAGAAACTTGAACCCTGAATGGAATGAGGATTTCAACCTTACAGTCAAAGATCCAGAGTCCCAATTCATTCAGTTTAATGTTGTCGACTGGGATAAGGTTTGATATACAATATTAATTCGTAATAGTGATCAAACTGCTAATCAGTGATCCAAATTGCCAGTTTTCATTTGAATACATCGAATTATTGTTCTGTTAGACCTTCTACATGTTTTCGGGTGAATATTTTTTGCAACCGAGTCCTAAGTCCTTTGTTGTCAATGATGCTCATTTTCTGGTTAACCAAAAAGTCGACTATATATGTAGTAAATAGCCCCACGTATTAAAGGAAACATGACCGTCTTTACCAAATTTTTGGCCCAGAAAGATGATAACCTCAAAATATGTTGTATGTTACTATATGTTTTTGATATGTTATACCATATTGCATAGTATATTGCACTCGGCCCTAGCAAACTTACAGGTTTATTATGTCTGATCTTTGACAGTTTGGGACGCATGACCCTATGGGAATGCAAATTCTTCCACTGAAGTCGCTAACCCCAGATAACACACAAGAATTTACGCTTGATTTGGTGAAGAACAAAAACCCTTATGATCCTCAAAACAAGAAAAAAAGAGGCCAACTTGTGGTGCAGTTGACATATAATCCTTTTAAAGAAGAAAGTAGTAGTGGAATACATGACAGTGGACCTTTGGATGGACATCAACTGATAGATGCGAAGAAGCTTGGAATCAAGAGCCGGAATAGGAGCCGAAGGCAATCCATGTCCATAGACATGTCTTCACAATTACATGCAGCTGGTCTGCTTTTGGTTACAGTTCAAGGAGCAGAAGAACTCGAGAGCAAGCTTTATGAGAGCCCTAATCCTTACGTATTGGTTCTGTTTAAAGGAGAAAAAAGGAAAACCAAGGTGAATATATATATATATATATATAGTTAATTAGCTTAGAAACACATCATGCACTCCTTTGGGGGACTGCAAATCTCAATTGTCATTGAGACAATGCACTCCTTTGGGGGACTGCAAATAAAATTGATATTTGCATTCGTAGTGCTTTCCTATATATCTGAATAATCTGAGAAAAACACAATATGATCAATATAGTGTATTATGACACATTCGATTTAGTTCATCTCATCAGTTGATGCATGACTTTTTTGTGTGTAGATGATAAAGAGATCCCATCGGCCATATTGGAATGAAGAATTTCAGTTTGTGGTAGAAGAGGCGACTTTGAAGGAGAGTATTCGTTTTGCAGTAAAGAGTAAGAAAAGACACCTTTTCGCCTATCGTTTCCGAAAAAAGGTTGGTCTGTGTACAATAATCCCATCAATTTTAGCTCATCTATTTTCATGTTTGAATCAAAAACCCCGCATCTGAATATTATTCATCTTAATCTAGGAACTGTTGGGGTACATTGACATCAATTTTAGTGATGTGGTATACAACGGGCGCATCAGAGGCGAGTACAATCTGATTAACTCAAGAAATGGAGTTATACACGTCGAGTTGCACTGGAGCGCCACTTGACACATCACAGGTTTTGCTGTAATGTATTCTTTCGTACGATTTTGCCATTAACGATAGTCATGAATAGACAGACATCCACTAATTAGGAGATTCTTAAACATCAATAGACGTTAGTCGTTTTCATTCTCATATTAGGAGTTCTTCTCAACCACATTAGTGTATGTTAGGAACAACAAGTATAGGTGTTTGTATCTTGACCTCAATGAATAGAACACATCTTTCCAAATTGATATTTCCCAACACACAGCTTTATGGGCCAAGCCAGAGAGTTATGGCCCATCTTCATCCCACACAAAAATATCTCACCCCTGCTTTTGTCCGACGATCATTATCCGTAATTGTCACCAATCCCAGGGGCATTTCCGCCGTCAAGAAATATCTAAAACTTTCTTCATAAAACCCTTTGGGATAGTTTCAGAAGTCTCAAACCCTCGCTCTCTGTTTTTGCAAAAACCTTATCTTGAAAGCAAAGCCATGACTACCTCCACGGCTTCGCTTGTTCTTCCTTCCCTCACCCCCAAAACCCTAGCTCTCTACTCCCCCAAACCCACTTCCGTCTCCCTCTTCTCTCTCTCCTCCTTCTCCTCCCTCAAACCCATTTCGATTTCGGCCTCATTTCTCAGCTCCGGCAAGGCGTCGAGGTCGTTTGTGCGACACGTCGCCGTTTCGGACTTCGAGCAGGATGAGGAGGTTCTCAGCGGCGACGAAGCCGAGCCCAATTTCTCGCCTGACCTTAAGCTCTTCGTCGGGAACTTGCCCTTCACTGTTGACAGTGCTCAGCTCGCTGAGCTGTTTGAGGGTGCTGGAAATGTTGAGATGGTTGAGGTATGTTTTTTTCGTGTGAAAGTTCTAGTCTTTTTGTGAATTGAGTCGAAATAAATTGTGGGTCTGATTTTGTTTTGGGTGTTAATGGAGGGTTTGATGGAATTTTGCAGGTTATATATGACAAGACGACTGGGAGAAGCAGAGGGTTTGGATTTGTGACCATGTCGAGTGCTCAGGAAGTAGAAGCAGCTGCTCGTCAGTTCAATGGCTATGTAAGTCATGTTATTGTGTCTATTATCTGGTTGTATATGTGTGAATATGTGAAGCAAATTTTTTGAGATATGATGAAGTTAGATTGGTGTTTGAGAGTTGTTGAAGATTTTTTGTGCAGAAAAGTTTGTGTTGAAGCTTATTGAGTGCTATCTTAAGGTTACTATTGTGACTGCTTTTTGTGCCTATTTATTGGTCTGAGTGTTTGATTTGTTTGGTTACGTTTCATGCATGAAAACCGTGAACCTACTTATTGTGTAAGCAGGGGTTCATGACATCTTTGCAAAAAAGCAACGTAGTTGATTGACCACATGAAGTTAATGTAACCTTTCTTGATGCGAATCTTTTACTATATGCTTAACATCTATGTTGACTGTTATGAACCTGGTTTGTTGTATATAAACAAGACTGCGACTTTTTGCAGGAACTTGATGGACGGGCGTTGAGAGTTAACTATGGACCTCCCCCGCCTAGGACTGAGGATTCTTTCAGAGGTGCCAGAGGTGGTTCCCCCAGAGGTGGTGGAGGTTATGGTGACTCTTCCAACCGTCTGTATGTGGGTAACCTTGCATGGGGTGTTGACAATTTGGCACTTGAGAACTTGTTTAATGAGCAAGGAAAGGTTTTGGAGGCGAAGGTGGTATTTGACAGGGACAGTGGCCGGTCGAGGGGTTTTGGTTTTGTGACATATGGGTCTGCTGAAGAAATGAACAGTGCCATTGAATCTTTGGATGGCGTTGTACGTATATAATCACCATTTCTTTTCGGTATTTGTTTATCCCTATGTTGCACGGACACCGACACGGATACGGCGACACGATACGTACCGACACGGCGACACGGCAAAACTCAAAAACTGCATTTTCGACACGGCTCGGACACGGCAAATATAATTACTTATTTATATATTTTTAAATAATAAAAAAATGCTCAAATATGAATAAATTCATCACATTGCTTAAATAATGTTATAAATTTAAACAATTGTATAACTGTAAGTCTGTAACAAATAATATAAAAGAGAGTCAATATTAATCTAAAGGATGATTACCAAATAGTTATATCAAATTCAACATATTCATTAAACTGAATGAAAATGCAACATTCCTAACCCCATAACAACGTACACCAACTGCCTAAAACCCCATAACTGAGGTATTCAAAATACAGAAGAGCAAGGCACGCATGCATGGGCATCATCTTTTATCCTTGATAGTTAAAATGATTCAAGTTCATAATTAACAACATAAAAGCTAAGAAGAAGCAATTCATCATTGCAAATGAAGAGATGTTCATAAATGACATATGCAATAGCCACAATAGGCAGCAACGTTGGAGTTTGGACGTTTGGGCAACAACTTTGCACCTTCAACAATGCAACACCTAATACACAATAAGAGTTGGTCATTCCATAATCAATCTAAACATCTTAATCATTCCATAATAATTGAAATAATAGAGAATATATAGCTAAGAATTTACCTACTAATCACCTTCAATAGTCCATCTCATCATTAACAAGCATCCTCTCTAATGTCGGTTCATCAAGGGACAATTCTGCAAGCTCAAGCACATCATCATTAATCCCCGGTTCCATAGACTCATGACCATCTCCCGTAAGATCCCACATTGAGTCCCTATCTTTATAATAGGTAGGCTCGGCCCTTGCCAAAAGTCGAAGATTTGTATGAACATACACCAAATCTTGAGCTCTTTTTGGTTCTAACTTGTTCCTCTTCAAACCTTGTATGAAGCTATATGTACTCCAATTCCTTTCGCAACAAGAAGATGAACAAGGTTGATTAAGCAACCTGAAAGCCAAAGATTGGAGTCTTGGTGTAGAAGCTCCATAGGAGGCCCACCAAATTAGAGGCTCAAAATAAAACTTGTTTTCCAAAGCATCCGGTCTTGAGTAATCACCCATGTTCAATGAAAAATATCCATATTCTTCCATCACTTTATTACGAACTTGCGGATCCGGATAGAGCTTGATAAGACATCTCCTCCTCTCATTGGTGAGCTCGGTATCTCTATGTGGAGCAACCCGGTTAGGATCCTCTTCAAGCCATTGAGAGCTATAATACTTTGGGTTCAAAGAGTGAGCCATGCAATGAAGTGAAGTGGAACTCTTAGTCCACCGAGCAATCAAGGTGGAGTACACCACATCATAAAACCTTGATGCATCACAATGAATTGATAAGACATTGGCAAACTCGGGAGTATAAATTGCCTTCTTCACTTTCTCTATCATTGTATCCCACCACTCGTAAACCAAGTGAAGACAAGGCTTATCCAAATCGGCCATCCTTATCATCTCATATATAGGTGACATAAATGCAATCATGAAATCAATTTGCTCCCACAAGGTGTCACTCAATAGCATTTCCTTCACTGCTCTTGCTTTCTTAACATCATCTTCTCTATACATGTCCCATCTTGGACTAATCACCATTTGTTGCATGCCATTCTTCACATCTCTAAACCTTTTAAGCATCACATAATGAGAAGCAAATCTTGTCTCGGCAACTTGGAGCAACTTCAAGGCACAATTATCATTATACATGGACAAACGCATGTTATGGTTCACGATAAAATTCTTTATGAACCAAACATCATTGCAAACATCCATAAGCCACCCCAACTCTTTTTCCACATTCTCCCCGGGTAGATAAGCTTTAGCTTTCAAAGTATCTTTCAAAACAAGATTGAGTGTATGTACCACACATGGTGTCCAAAATATGTGTGGATGTGCCTCTTCAACCATTGCACCGGCAGCAGCACAAACAGGCGCATTATCCGTCACCACTTGAACCACATTTTCCGAACCAATCTCATTGATGGATGCCAAAAGCAATTTTGAAATTTCAGTTTTGTCTTTGGTCGTGCCATCACAATTGACCGCTCTCAACATCATAGCCTTGTTTGTAGCAGCAGCCATCATATTGATTAATGGCCTCTTTTGGCCATCAGTCCACCCATCGGAACACAAGCTCACACCGGTCTCTTTCCATGTCTTCTTCACAGGTTCCAATGTCCGCTCAACATGACGCCTCTCATTATCAAGTAGTGTGGTCCTCAAAGCATTGTACCCTGGAGGAACATAACCCGGAATATTGCTAGCACGGGTGTAAGAGCTTCGGTAGAGAGGATTCCTTGCAACATTGAACGATAGTCCACTACTGTAAAACAATCTCGCAATCTCAGCATCACATTGTTGCCTATCTTCAATCTTGAAAGCTTTGGCTAGTTGTGGACTCACTCTTCTCTTTTTTGCTTCATCATCCCTCTCCATCAATGGAAAATAGCTTGAACCACTTCCGGAAAAACTAGAAGAGGGAGGCAAAGGAACCTTATTAGGAGCCCTCTCTCGCAATTGCTGCGCACACCAATCAAGAAGTTGTTGCATCTCTTGCATTTTTGCTTGTGTGACTTTGGTGCAAGGCTTGATCCCTTTTCTTGGGATTTTAAGCAAATGAGCCTCGACTCTAGAATGTGACCCATTGAATCTCTTTTCACAGAAACTACAAGTGAAACTCACATTTCCTCCTCCTGCTCTTGCAACACCGTCAGCATCAACAACTATATCCTTAGTGACATATTTCCAAAGTGGCGCAGATAAATTTTCCTCCATATTTGAATCGACACTAGGTTCTGTAGATGCTGCTGAAGTACTCATCCTGTGCAATTGAATCACAATATACAAACTTTACACCACATACCGTAAGTCCATTTTTAATCTAACACATATATAAGTCCATGCATAAATTGATTGAACAAAGATGGAGAATTCTCAGTCTAACATGCACATAAACAAAGATGGAGAATTCTCAGTCTAACATGCACATATGTATATATATATATATATATTAATATATATATACCGACTATATGTATGAGAAACAGCTATTAGCTACTCCATTTTCCACCATATATCAGTCACAAGCCGAAAATGAAGTTCCTAGTAAAATTATAATCCACTTCCCAAGTAATTCTTTATTGCTTTACCCCTTCTCAAGTTCTCAGTAGTCTTTCTACCGCAAGTTCTTTTACCAAAGATTGGAGGCCTAGCTCCCCACCACTGAAACTTTTTTAGAAAACTGAAGCCCATAAAGACTTCCACAAACTGACTCTATCCCACCCATCCCCCTCTCTTATCCAAATTACCCAAAACACGGATGCACACTCTCCGCTTCAATACAACACTGACAGGAGAGATAATCACAAGTATTAACCCTCCATCATCTGCATCTGCATCATTAGCAATTGAGCATCATCAACAATTCAAGCTTACCCAACATCCTCATTCCTCTGCTGTCGTTTCGTTCCCGGTTCCTCCGCCCCAACCACACTGGAAATTCTCCACACATATGCACCCACCCACCGCACTTACCTCCTTCCTCCATTTAGTGATTTTAGTCCATTATCTTCATATCAAATTCTAACCCAGTAACCCACAGTCCCACACTGATTTGAGGTCGAAAGATGAAAAGAAAAAGAAAGAATTACTTACAGTGAGGTCGGAGGCTGGAGAGGTCGCCGGTCTGAGGTCGTCGGTCGGAGCTGGAGGCTGGGTTCGTCTTGTGGTCGCTGGGTTCAGCTTTTCTCACTCTGGGAACTATTTGGGAAGAATGGCAAGAATGAGAGAAGTGCGGCTCCAAGGTTCGGCTTGTGGTCAGGTCAGTTCGATTTTTTTTTTTTTTTTTAAATGGTGATGTGGCGTGTCGAAACCGTGTCGACGCCGTGTCGAGAAACGGTCAACGTGTCGAAACCGTGTCGAAAAAGTTTGACTTTTTCGACACGCCACGTGGCGTGTCGGACGCCGTGTCGGGCCGTGTCGGTACGTATCGGCGTGTCGGGGAGCGTCCGACGCTCCGACACTCCATGGTTAGAGGTGTCCGTGCATCTCAGGTTTATCCCAAGTGCAGCACCATTTTGTATTTCTAATGTATTTATCTTTTGAATTTTGCAGGACCTGGGTGGTAGATCTATTCGAGTCACCGCGGCAGAACCAAGGCCGCCAAGGCGTCAATTTTGAGTATTAGATCCTTGAGAGTCATTGGCCAACAGAATATTCGATGTAATATTTCGACCTAGAATTTTTCTTTCTTCTATTAAAAAGCATAAGTTTATTGCAGTTGTATTACTCATTAAGTATTCCAAGTGATGTGACGATATTTCATTGGTTCATATCTAGACCTAATCTTTAACTCACTCACTTGTCCATGTTATTTGTCATTTGGTGACCATACTGGAGAAATGTTTTGGGGATTTCAGTATTATTGTTTTGGTTAATCATGTGATTGATTTCTAGTTTTAAAGTTGCATGCCATTTTATACTATTGGATTTGTGGAGTATTCATAGAAATATTTTGCCTGCTTCTCTCTTCTATTTTCATGTATTTATTATCCTAACACGTGCTGATTTTTTTGACAGGGAGTTAGGAGCTGAGTAGCTGCATGTCATTGCCTTTTGTCAAGAGTTCCCAGATTAAGCTCCCTTGCACCACAGTTGAATTCATGAGTGGTGGTGGTTTTGGCGTTGACCTTTAGATGGACAAGAGCGAATGTTTTTCGGAATGTTTAAATCCATGTTCTGAGTGATGGGTTTAGTTAAGGGACTGATTTGTGATCTATTTTTTCTTTTTAACAACAGTTTATAGATTCAAGTACATGGATCATCATCTAATAGTCTTTTTTACCTTGACATGTCACTGAATGAAATCCTGATTGTGTAAAAAATTGTGGGAGAAATGTACAACCAGATCAGATTTTCAAACAAGTGATATCCAAGTTAAAAATTAATTTTCGGTTCTTGTGCTAGAAGAAATGATTTTATTTTCTGTTCCTCAACAGTTTTTGTTGTTGACACAGATGAGCTATGAAGAAATGTTCTTAGATAGAATACAAAACGCTCACATCATCTACCAGCATTCCTGACCCAGTCACCGGAAGACTTTGTTCAAGTTTTCTGAATTCCAGAGCAGAAATTCTTAAGGGGATTGTCTGTTCTAGCTAGTGATCATGAATTCCTGATTCTTGTAATGCCAAAAAACAGAGGACTTGACACTAAGACAAACTCGTGTGGATTCATGGCACGGAATGGATTGATTTGAAAGGTAACCTTGTAACTCGTAGCTCCTAGGTAATGCTCTAGCCAGTCTAATGCATTGCCTGACCGTGACGCCCTCAACCTTAGTGGCTTAGTCCAATGTAGCATTTCAAATACAACGTATAGAGCTATAGTCTAGACCAATGAAAAACCTTTAAAAACCCATGCAAAAAACTGGAACATTGGGCATCCCGCTGTAGTTCGATACAGGCTTGGGCCCAAGAAATGCAAACCTTTGTTAAGCAGGCAAATAGGAGAAATTGTTAAGCAGGCAAGTCAAAATAAGCCTTCTTTTTCTTTTATTATCTTGTTTTTGGAGGAAGCAAAACTAAAAGAAAATGCAAATGCCAAATGCAAAACAAAACACTATAACTTGAGTTTTTTGGTGTCCAGGATGGGTAGTCGATTCCTATGCAGACAGGCACTCATTTTTGGGGCTTCTCATCCTCTTCAAAAAGAAGTTGAAGCAATCATCGATTTAGGTCACAGAGGGTTCGCATGTGTTTCTTCTCCCATACTGGTTCTAAATAAAATATAAGCATACGTTCATTAAGCTTCTGGCTTTTTACTGCAGCTATTTGAATTGTAATGAAAGACAAAAGTTTGTGAGCATAATGATTCTACTTGAGCATTGCAGTTCGTAATCTTTGACTTGAAGCCGAAGTGTTCTGCAGAAGCGATATAATTACTCACTTTACACATTTGAATTTTTATGCGCCCGTTTTAGATCAGATATTATATTATGGATCCAATAGGAAAATATATATTATTTGTCTCTATTGTTTGTGCATCTAGACGCAAAGCAGAAAAGTATCATGACATAACTTGCAATTATTTCATTGGTCCATAAATGGGTAAAGAAAATTCCATTTTGTTTTTAAGACTAGTTAGTTGCAAATCATCGAGGATAATAGGTACAAGTTAACAATGTATCTTCATCTTTTCGTTTCTCGGAGGAGTTGAGAAGACCGAAACCTAGAACCCTAGGTTTTGCGTAGCAACAGCGGTGCCTCCCGGTGGTCTGCCTGGTTTAGGCGTTTCCGGCGTCGCTATTCGGGTGGTTGGGATCATGTGCGAGGTGCTCCTTCTCGAGATCTGGTTGGGTACAGACGGCTGCAGCTTGGAGGTTTGACGAGGAGGAGATGGAGGTGTAGCTCCGGTCTGCGAGGGTGCTTTTGAGGACTGAATTTCAGGGTTGCCAAAAGGTTGAGGATCGACTGTTGGGGCTGTGAGGAGGGCCGGCGAATTTCCTTGATCCAACGCCTCATAACGACATCGAGTTCTGAGTTCTAGGCGTTGGTCGCAGTTCACCAAGTTCTTGGTGTGATGTGGTTCGCGCCGGGGAGACCGCTGGACTGATTTGGAGGCGTCGATTGTCTCGGGTGGTCTGATCTGGTGTCCGACCTGGTTCTAGGGTTCAGGCGGGCTGAGGGGAGAGTTGGCATGTGGGAGTGGGCTGGATCCTTTTGTGCCTGGTCCATTTTCCCTCCTCTCTTACTTGGTTTTGTCCTAAAAAGGTTAGAGTTTCTAGGTTCGGTTTACTATGAGCAGGCTTATTTCGTAGTCCTAGTTCAAAACTGTTTACTGTTTTGATCGGTGGAGGGGATACACCGTGAAGGTCTCTAAGCCCCAAGCTTATCTTGACGGATGCCGAGAATTAGGGTTATATCGAATAAATTAGGTTTTAGATGTCCGCGTTTTTGGACGCATTTTGTTTAGTTTTTGAGTGTTCGCTTTTTTGACTTTATTTTTTTTGTAGGATTGTAGTTTATTATCATTTTTTGGATGGTAATCGGGCTATTAGTCAGTTAAGCAATGAATGTAAATGAGGACCACTTGTGACTTTCAAGCTTGATCTTGTAAGATTGTATAATGAATGAACTATTTCACCTACGGGAGGAATTTCCCTTTCCCTCAAAAATAAAAAAAAAATCATCGAGGATAATAGTCCCGTAACTAGTACGAGGAAAATGGTAGAGGAAAAATGCTGTGGAAGTATTTCTACAACTGATGCTCTATTGAAGTTATGTTTTCTTAATAAACTTCCCGATCTCAACAAAAAGTTAGTTATGTTTACTACATGCAAATTCGATCGAATGTTACAACCTTGATAAAATGTTATGAGAAGTTAAAAATACCCTATAATTAAAAGCATGGATTTCTTCTAATAAAAAAGGGATCGACTTTAGAAGAATCCAAACCCAAAGTGCTTCTTGGTTAAAGAAAGCATGAACCAATGAATGCTCACAAGACTTTGGAATCTATTTAGGTGGTATGTACTATCTAGTATGTGATGTTCTGAAGTGGGACTAGAAACTTCCCGCCAATTGTGATAAAGTTTCACTTCCCTGAAACCCCATTATTGTTGTTCTTTTTTCATCTCGATCATTTTGAACATCTTTCCAGATTTATCAAAGTAGCAACTTGAAATGGTATTTTTCTCTTCTATTTTTTGGGTGTATTTTGTGCGCAGATCATTTTTTTTTTTAAGTTCTTAAACGATGAAGAAACGTCAGGTAACTCGATCGACTACTCAAGGTTTGTGTTTGGATCTGAACATTGGCCATATGAACTAATCTATATATATATATAGAACATATACCTCAAAATAAGCTTGAAAAAGTGCCTTGAGTTCAGCCATGATATGTAATTCCCTATATATTTCATGTGTAAATAGAGAAGAAAAGCCAACTCAGGTTCAAATTAGTTTTTTCTTATTTTTAATTTAATTTTTAAAGCTAAAGAAGAATATGTATGTTATGTCGCGATATGTAATTATTTGTTATTTGAGGAAGTTGGCAACCAGAAGAATATAGAATCACATTTTTTAAGATGGTAGCTAGTTAGGGGAGGGATAGATTTCTTATGTCAAAATGGATATAATTACCACATCTCGAGTGTTCCCAGCTTGTGTGGTAATTTCTAAAGCTTTGATGATTTTTTAAGCATGTTTGAGTACTCAAATTGGGACTTATTCCCATCATGCATTTTGGTAAGTAAGGGGGACTTTTTTTTTTTTGATCAAATAGGTTGCATTCATACGGAAGAAGTTACAAGCGGTATGAAAAATACAAAACAGAGCCACTAATGGACCACTTATAACAAACATCAGACCAAAGGGCCCGACCCTAACTTCCTACAAGAGCTAAATCTCTTGTGCACCATGAGGCTAGGAAGATGATCATCAAGAACGGAAGACTCAACCGACATATTGCCAATGAAGTTGGTAACGCAACATCAAAATTCCGACAAGGCAGTGGCTTCTATCCCTTGAAAAAATAAGAACATGAGTCAAGTCCGCCTATTGAGTAGTGAATACTCGTGATAAAGAACGGGTGAAAACCGTCATCACTCATCAACGGTGTTTGTAATGAGCCAATCAAGCAGAACGACCACAAAGGATCAAAAGAGCTCGACACAAAAACAAAACAAAACAAAAAAATAAAACACACAGAAACATAATGAAGTGCAGCAGCCCAGCCCTTGACCACCGAGCCTAAATCTAACCATAGGCCCAGATATCTGTAGCCTACCCAAAAACCATACCCGGTCCGTGGCCTAGATTCGCTTCACCTACCTGCTTCCGTCGACCCACCACTCCTCCATCAACACCTCCGCCAACTTGCCCTAAGCTACACATCGAGCTTCCCACAATAGCCTGCACAACTCAGATCGACGGGGCCACCACCATCAGATCCGCGACCAAAGCTTCCAAACTCGGTTGCACCTCCCTGAGATAACTCGCCGTAACCCAAACAGAAACTCAGACTGACCCGATCCGAACAGAAGGAAATCAGATCGGGTACTATGGACGCTAGAACAACCATGAAAATCCCATGCCGGAACGGATCTGAACCCTTCCCCTCCCACCTCAGATGGATCTGCAAATTCCAATCCCACCTCTTCCTTCCTTCCAACTCGCCCGCCAACCCAGACAAAAACAGGAGAAGAAGACGAGCAAAATGGCACGCACTTCAGCTAAACGTTTCCTCTCCCGGGATAAAACATTGTGGCGAGGCCGCCGACAATGTTCAGCCGGGAGAGAGAGGCTTTCTTTCTTACTAGCACTACAACAAGAAAGACTTTAGCCGACGAAAAAAAAAAATCAGGCCGACGAATCAATTTTTCGTCGGCTAAATTCTTATATTTTCGTCGGCTATAGTCATCTTTAGCCGACGAAATTAAAATTTCGTCGGCTAAAGAATTTATTTTCGTCGGCTAAAGTTTGTGACTTTAGCTGACGATTTTAAACTTTCTTTAGCCGACTAAAGTTCTTCATATTCGCAGATCTGAACAGCAGCTCATCTGAGAAAAAAAAACGAGAGAAGAAAAAACGGGATAAAAAGTTTGGGTGTTGTTGAAATCTGTCCATAATTAAGAAGTGGAGCTATATATAGGTACGTATATGTGTATATATGTTGATTTTGAATTTTATTTGAGTTATTGATCGATTTTGAGTGTGATTGAATTGATAGATTTTGAGTACGTTTGATGTATATATATATATGTTGATCGATTTGGTTGATGATTTGATAATATATATATATATATGAAGTTGTTGTTAATTATAAGTAGCTAATAGCTATATATATATATATATATATATGTTAATTAATTTATAATATTGTGTTAATGGTATGAAGTTGTTGATGATGATTTTGTGATGATGTTGATATATATAATATTGTTATGTAATTATTAATTAAGTATATCTATATATATGTGTGTTAATTAATTTGTTATCAATTAGTTGTAATACGTACGTAGAATATATATAAAGAATTAAAATTTTATATATGGCATAGAATTTAATTAATAATTAGCTAGCGTTATACATATATATTTTGTTATATTTTCAGGATATGGATAAGAGTTGAATTTCGCTTCTAAAATGGGACAAAAGATATGGTAAAGGAATTATGTGTTTTCTGGAATATGCGCTGGCTAATGCTAACGGGAATACAATTTTCTATTGCCCGTGCATGAAATGTCAGTGTCGCAACTATATGCATCGATTTGCGATTGACAAAGTATGGCAGCACCTGAAGAGTAACGAGTTTTGGGAGAAGTACACATGTTGGTTATATCACGGTGAAACATCATCTGGGGGTCCGCATGATCATGACCAATTTTCTGAGACGGGCAGTACATCCAACAATCCAACAACGGTCTTCATCAACGACATGTTTCCTTATGAGAGCGGTGTATGCACTCAAGGACAATATATGCCTGACCCGGTGCAGCCCTTCCCTAGAGCTGTCAACACTGCTGGTATTGACAAGTATAACAAACTGTTTGCTTTCCAACAGACCCATGTGTACCCCGGTTGTCAGAAGACCGTTCTTGAAAGTGTGATGGACATAATGAAGATTAAAGTTGAGACTAAATTGACTGTGAAAGCTGTTAATGATTATCTACAGTACACTGCTTCGATGCTGCCTCACGGTCATCGTCTTCCTACCACTCATCATAAGGTCCGATGTATCCTGGAAGATCTTGGACTTTCCTACATCAAGATCCATGCATGCAGATATGACTGCGTTCTCTTTTGGGGTAAAGATCCAGAAGGGAATGACCTTGGTGGCCTTGACGCATGTCCGGTATGTCACACTGACAGATATAAGCTGACTCCTGCAGGCAACAGGAAACCTGTAAAGGTACTTCGGTATTTCCCTTTGAGGGATAGGTTGGAGACGTTGTACATGTCTTCACACACGGCCGAAGCTATGAGATGGCACGCTGATAGGGAATTGCATGACGAAGATACCCTTATACACCCTGCTGACGGGGAGGCTTGGAAGCATATAGACAAGGAGTTTCCTCATTTTGCATCAGAGGTCCGAAATGTGAGGCTCGGGCTCTCATCCGACGGGTTCAACCCTTTTGGCAACATGAGTCTTCAATACAGTGTATGGCCGGTGATTTTGGTACCGTACAACCTTCCCCCATGGATGTGCATGAAGAAGGAATACAATATGTTGAGTTTGTTGATTCCAGGGCCCGGTTATCCGGGGAAGTGTCTCGATGTGTATTTGAGACCTTTGATTGAAGAGCTTAAATTTTTGTGGGACGTTGGTCATCCCACTTATGACAAGTACACGCACGAGATGTTCTAGATGCATGTCATGGTTGTTAGTACCATCAGTGATTTTCCTGCCCGTGGGATGTTGTCGGGCAACGTTGTTAAGGGATACAAGGCTTGTCCAGAGTGCCTTAGCAATGAGGGGAGCAGCAGTCATTGCAACAAGATATACAGATTGGGTCACCGTGCTTTCCTTCCATATAATCACGAATGACGGTTCGATGACAAGGCATTTGATGGGACCGTAGAACACGGTGTGCCTCCCAGAAGATGGACGGGGGAAGAAATTTTAGCAGTGCTTAATGAGTACGATTTTGGACAGCTCAGCAATCATCCCAACATTGTGGCGGCAATACCTGAAAGACCCGACAGGTACAAATTCTGGACACATAAGAGCATATTCTGGGAACTCCCATACTGGAGTAAGTTGTTGATCAGACACTACCTAGATGTGATGCACATAGAAAAGAATGTTTGCAACAGTGTGGTGGGCACAGTGCTGAACTTGGAGGGGAAGACGAAAGACGGTCCTAAGGCACGCATTGATCTAAAAAAATGCATACTAAGAAAACATTTGTGGTTGAAAGAAGGGAAGAAAAAAATGCCTCAAACTTCTTACACCGTGAAGCCTAACCAGAAGAACCTAATTTTCAGGTGGATGAGTTGTGTGAAGTATCCTTCAGGCTATGCAGGAAATATAGCCCGGTGTGTGAACTTCCGGGACAATAAGATGTACGGGTTGAAGAGTCATGACTGTCATATCCTGCTACAACGTCTCTTCCCTATTTTCATTCGACCGTTCCTTCCCCGTCAGGTGGTGGAGCCGTTAGTAGCGTTGGCAAGATTTTTCCAGAAGTTACGCACACGGGAAGTGAAAAAATCTAACCTCCGGGAATTGCAAGAGGACATCATTTATATCATGTGTAAATTTGAGAGGATATTTCCTCCAAATTTTTTTGACATCATGCCTCACCTGATGATCCATCTTCCCGAGCAATTGTGGCTTACCGGTCCAGTACACTACACTTGGATGTATCCCATGGAAATGTACATTTTTTACACCTGAATTCCTCAATATATATACATGTTCAATAATCATAACATTTTGCAACTTGATTTACAGGCAACTTGGAGACTACAAAGATTATGTGGTTAATAAATCCGCTCCTGAAGGATGTATAGCTGAAGCATATATTGCGCACGAGTGCGTCACCTACATGAAGTTGTATTTAGGAGCGTTGAAGGAAACTTCGCAAACCATGCCGGTAGATGTACCGAAGTTCAATCTTTCCATAGTCTCTAGTGATGTTGAAGTGTATGGAATTTTGCCAGACTCCTACAAGTTGCAACCACATGAGCTAGTCATTGCCCACTGGTGGGTATTGATTAACTGTCCAAAAGTTGAATACTGGAAAGACATCCATCTATATTGTCCAGACATTCAAGGTGATCTCGAGTACCACAACAGGGAGTTCACAGATTATTTTGGCGGCTGGGTACGTAATTTAATTTTTCTGTACGGGTTTATGTTTATTGCATAATTATCCATATTTACAGTTGAATGGTTGGTTGCAGATGAACCATATTCAATTTGATGGTCATCCAAATTGGTCGCACGAACTAAGACTTCTAGCGATGAAGCCGATAATGTCAAGAGTTTATCCGATGTGCAAGGTGAATGACGTGCAATTTATATGCGAACAAAGAGACAGCAGAAGGAGAACACAGAATTCTGGGGTCATGGCACATGGTGGGCGGAATGGAGTTGACTATTACGGTGTTCTCCATTCAGTGGTGGAACTCGTTTATGGGCAAGGCATGACAGTGCACCTCTTCAAGTGTAGATGATTTGATACTAGGCAGCAGAGCATGAAGACCGATCAGTACAGAATATTATCGGTGAACACTGCTACAAGTTCTTACGAAGATGACCCGTTCGTTTTTGCCACATCGGTAAAACAAGTGTGTTATCTTGATGACCTTGCTAAGAGTGACGCGTGGAAAGTAGTCAACCTTGTGCACCCTCGAAACATTTACCGGGCGGCTACACTTGGAGAGGCCGAAGACGAGGAAGAGGATGTTGCGTATCAAGAGCCCAACGCAATAGGTATTCCTAACTCCTCTACCGTTCGCCTTAATAATTTTAAAGTGGGTCGTTCGGTGCGAATTCGTGATGAAGAGCCAAGGCTTATTGATGTTGATCCAAATCAAGAAACAGACGAAGACTCTGGCGATGAGGAAAGACATATATTACCAGAAATTAATTCTGACACCGAAGAAGACTCATCGGATGATTCCGATTACGAGCCTTAGTTTTAATTTAGAGGACGAAATCCATTAATTTGTATAACTAATTAAAGACCTTTTCCTTTATAGTTTACACATGTTGAATTCATATTTCAGTTATTTTATATGAATTTTGGTGATACATGATGAACAGGAAGTTAGTATGGTTTACTAATATATATCGTCTGTTTTTTTAATGTATTTTTTTCCTTTAGCCGACGAAATACACTATAATTCGTCGGCTAAGATGGTTTTTGCCGACGAATAACCTAATATTTCGTCGGCTATTCCGGTATTTTTTAATTTTTTAATTACATACTATAGCCGACGAAATAAGCCTTAATTCGTCGGCTAAAGTTTTTTATTTTTTTTAAAAAATAAGTTTTAGCCGACGAAAAAAGCCTTAATTTCGTCGGCCATAGATGTTTTTTATTTTTTTTATTACAAACTTTAGTCGACGAAATACACTATAATTCGTCGGCTAAGATTGTTTTTGCCGACGAATAACCTAATATTTCGTCGGCTATATTTATTTTTTAATTTTTTAATTACATAATATAGCCGACGAATACGTTAGGGTATTCGTCGGCTAAACCCTAAAATTTTTCTATTACCTACTATAGCCCTATATTCGGTGGTTATTTTGAAAATTTTTATACGACTTGTTGCGTGTCATCGGTTTAAAATTATTTTCAGTTGGAGGTCTGGCCAAAATACGTAATTTAGACGGTTGAACGACCTTTTCCGTGCGCTTAGGGGTTTGACTTACGAGATTGACCGTCCGGATCGAGCCCTTATTCTTTTCGGATCAAGTTGAATATTTTCCCATACATGTATTTTATCATGATGGTCAGATCTGACGGTCGGATTTCTGTTTCTCAAGTTTGATCATCACAATCACAACATGCATACTAATGTTGTATAACTTGTTTACCAAGTGTTATGTAAATATTCCGTTTCAAAAACAAACTATACGTAAAACCTTCAAACGCCAAAAAGTCATGAAATAAGATATGACGAGAATGTTGAAATACATCCACGGTTGAAAAATCACACTATTCTGGTAAATATTCGGTGCCGATAGTTGCTGTTAATGCAATTTTTCATTTTTCCCCCTATGAGTAGCCCTATATTCGGTGGTTATTTTGCGTACCATTTTTATACGATTTGTTGCATGTCATCGGTTTAAAACTATTTTCAGTTGGAGGTCCGGCCAAAATACGTAATTTAGACGATCGAACGACCTTTTCTGTGCGTTTAGGGGTTTGACTTACGAGATTAACCGTCCGGATCGAGCCCTTATTCTTTTCGGATCAAGTTGAATTTTTTCTCATACATGTATTTTATCATGATGGTCAGATCTGACGGTTGGATTTCTGTTTCTCAAGTTTGATCATCACAATCACAACATGCCAAATGTATAAAGGTTTAGCCGACGAATTTCAAAGGTTTAGCCGACGAATTTATAAAGTTTAGCCGACGAATTTCAAAGTTTTAGCCGACGAGTTTCAAAGGTTTAGCCGACGAATTAGTGTATAGCCGACGAAATTGGTATCTTTAGCCGATGAAATAATTATTTCGTCGGCTAAAGTTTTGGGGTTTAACTGCGAAACCCTAGCCTCCTCCCTCCTCCTTTCTAATTATCTCCGCCTCCAGCTCCCTCCTCCCTCCCTCCTCCCTCCTCCCTCCCTCCCTCCCTCCTCCCTCCCTCTCCCGTCTCCGCCTCCTCCAGTTTCCTCCCTCCCTCTCCCGGTCCCGGTCTCCTCCCTCTTCCCTCTCCCTCTTCCGGCCGGTCTCCTCCCTCCTCCCTCCCTCTCCCGGTCTCCACCTCCACCTCCTCCCTCCTCCCTCGCTCTCCCGGTCTCCAAGGTTAGCGTTTTTCTTCTTTTTTACTTTTGATTTCGAATTTATTTTTAGGCTATGTTTTATGTTTTATGTACTGTCTAATTTGCCTAATTTATGTTTAGGAGATAAATTATCGTTATTTTTTAAACATATGCTTTGTTGATAATGAACTTGATGTTTGCATTCCATGATTAGGTACTGGTTTTATCGTGGGCTGGGTACGAATTTTTAAACATAAGATACAAAATACAAAATAGAAAAACTTATATCAAATCCGGATGAATATATATATATATATATATTTTATTGAATTCATATTTTTGAATAAGTATAATTTTAAATATATATATATATATATATATTTCACATTATATTAAGTGTTTAAACCTTTTATAGCTAAGGAAGGTTCCCTCTTATTACATGTTTTTGATGTGGGACTAACTATACATATATCTTATCATGGTGCCTTCTTGTGGAACTTGGACAAGCACCTTCCCGATGTGGTACCGATAATCTTTCACCATAGCGAGGTAACCCGGATGTCGATCTACAAATTTCCTGACTGGTCTATGAGCGGAGAAGGTAGTTTCTAACTACCGACTACAATATGAATATGAAAATGGTCAAGTTGAGACGATATCGATATTATATCGGTTTATAACAGTTATGTGATCTACGTTGATTCACAATTTATCTTTTTAACAAAGAAGGTGTTTATTCTCTTAAATTCTTTCGGTTCATTTCGTCATCCTCCTCAAATTACTTTCCATTTATCTATATAGATATTTTTATAATATATAATCACTAGACTCTACAACTATTTGTTATCTTTCGACGTCAATAATGGTTCACAATAAAAATCATAATGCATAGTAAATATATATTCTCTTATGAAAACATCTTATGCATCCATTATGAGACTCTCAATTTGAGATGCACATTCAAGAATAATGTACTTGATTTCGTATAGGAATTGAGAAGAGCTTGCTGATCATGTGAGAGCAGCAAGTGAAAGTGAAATAAACTATGATGAGAAGTGGGTTGGCCGATCAATAATGTCATAGAAATAGGAGACATTTGAGCTTTAAGGAAACCAAATCATATGCTCTTCATGTTCCAATACCCCTTCACTAGATCACTATGCCTTCTATTCTGATACATTGTATATGGTGGATATATCTGTTAAGGCCGGACTGTACTATTAGTCCTTGCCAAATGCCCCAATTATATGATTCCAAATTGTGAGATAAGAACTTAGACGAATAAAAGAAATGTAGGTGGCATTCGGTACGTTTTCATGCCTAAAGCATTCTGAATAAGTTGTTAGATTATACTGTCTCTACAAGCTGACATCCCTGAGTCCTCTATCCACAATCTAGTCATGGCCGCAATCCACCTCTACTTACCATGCGTTGTCATCACTTTTGCTTCATATCCAAACATAGTGCATATTCGATCTGCTACTTTGTTAAGTCGACATTGGCATATGGGTTTTGTTAATTGGTCACTAATCTAATGACATGCGATTAATTAACAGATTAAAAGAACATGATCAGTTTGGACATACATTAACTATATTAACCGTCAGATATATAAAAGTGCATATGGGGTCATAGAAATCTCTATAAATTGTTTACACTACTATTCTTTGATAAGAGAAGGTCCATACAAAGTGAAAAAGGCATCCAAATTATTCAAAGATTTGAATAAGAAGTTCTCCTTCTCTTTGTTCTTTATTTGCTGTCGGCATGTTACTTATATATAGATCAGCAAGCAAAAGGAGTCAAAAAGCTAAGCTTATATATGATTCTAGTCTTCCAAACAGGTTTAGGGTTTTAGACTATTCAGATAAACCCAAAACTAAATATTATCCAGTTCCCCACATGAAAATGATTCTATCTTTTGGTGTCATTCTTGCATGAAAGTCTCTTCAATTTGTCTTTAACAGATTAACAATCCTTTACACTTTTCTTTCCCTAAAACACAAGGCTCGATCTATATGATCAACCTCTAACACCGGTACTCATACCAGCAAACAGAACTTTATCCTTTTCTGTATGTCTTTTCGTCTGTTTACTCACTCTCTTTCATTTGCTGGGGAAATTAACAAAACTTGTTGATTTGAAACTCTAAAAGGAAACCAACCAAACCAAAATATACAGGTAAGATGTCTTTTAAAGTGCGTTTGCCTTCTTATTAGGTCCTATCGCTTTCTTACTTTCTTATTATGTTAGCATATGTTAGTCAAAGACAACACCATGCAATTAGGCTTTTGATATGCCCAAATTAAGATGCAGCAGCACCGTCCTAGGTCGATCCAGTCTCTCAAGTAAGTCACCAACTAACGTGCATGTCACCATTGATGTGCAATTTGAAATGTCAATCCCCCAACATGTCTCAATTAGTTAGGATTTAGGAACGAATGAATGATTCTTGCAGACAACAATCTAGCCTATAATATGCTACCGGCACATTAAAGTTTTAATTTAGTTACGAGAAAACTCTAGCTAGTATGTCAAACCAATATATTCTTGTTTGATCTGTCGGCAAATTGATTTTGTGATCACAGAGTGATCATATTGGCTCACCTATAATTTTGATATACGTAAATTTTTAATTCTAGATACGAAAAACTAATGAGTGATAATTAACTTAGTCTGGAATTTTGAGTCGTACGTGCACTCTTCATGTTCAAAGATTAGTATCAAGCATCTCCAATATTCAGCTCGGGTTCATGCACGAATCTACATACATGCATGATGTACGTACGAAAACCATTCTGTCTAGGTATTTCTTCAGTCACACACAGGCTGAGAGCAATACGTACGTGAGATCATATATGGTAATGTTATACATGGCTGGCTAGCTCAATCTGAGTTTTCTGAGATTGGAGCGGTACGTTTTGTCATTTCCTGAATATACTTGGAAATGCATCTATTACTTGCGGAAGAAGACAATGACTTGAGGACAACTGCAACTTGGAAAGTTTGATCTTTATGACCTTATCTTGCTCCATAAATTTTGCACTAGTGAGAATTTTGTGTTTGGGATTCGTGACAGTATATGTGCCATTCTTTTCTTCTGTTCTAGTCCTGTCCGATTAGCCATGATCATATGTTTTCTTCACCGCTCTCCACCGTAAAGACAGCAAACTTCTTAGTAACACTCGCAATCGATTAGCGTGGTCTACTGCTAATTGGTTTGATCTTATTAAAAAGCAATCTGATTAGCTCTTGAATACGTACGGTTTAGTTCATTTTCTTTCCGAGAGTTGTTTCCTTTTTGTTTGTCATTCTTTCACCTGTTAACAATAGTATGTGAAAACGATTCACTGAAAATAAATAGGTAACGATGTCTAACATCGACATGTAATTTTACTTGCCCGAAAACAAGTTTTTTTCTTTTTAAAAGAAAAATCGGGTCAAGCAAGTTCCTAGCACTGCTGCACTAGTACGTCTTATATATGTACATATGGAACATTAATGTTTATTTGTCCATTTTAAATAAAGGATGATTTGTTACTAAATGAAACCTTGGTTATAAAGTAACAACAATGACATGACATGCATGATGCATATTTTGCTGACGAAGTATTTTGGTTCTAGTTAAAACTTTTTCAGATACATGCTATTTATTTCAAGATTTTACTGGATGCTCATTTTAATTTAGGATTTAGGCTCTCCACATGTACATATTATGTAGTTTCATTATTAGTAAAGGGCAGCCATATTCGGCCGCCTCTCCAAGAAAAGAAAAACCAAGAGATAAAGAGAAAAGGAACTTAATTATATATGCTAAGAATCTTAGTCGTGCTAATGTACAGAGGATACGTTTTGAATCTTCCATTGAAGATGAGCATGCTTCTTCTAGGCATAAACTCCTTAAAGCAGTAAACAATCTAGTAGGGATTTGTACCAATTAATTTGAATTTTGGTTAGATTTCTAAATGCCACTTCTTTCTTTCGGTGCACAGAAATTTTAATTTTTTTTTTTGTAGTTTCTTTTTCTAATAGAATAGTACACTGTGCTCTGAAAGTAAAATGAAAAGAGAGAAAGAGAGTCAAAATGTCCCTGAACTAACAGTCTAAGCATGATGTTCTTAATCATTTCCTTTGATCCAAAATTTCCCTCCAAGCAATTAGACTAGACTAGTTATAAGTTCCAACGGTACGTTATTTCAGCAAAAAAAAAAAAAAACTGTTGCTTCAGCAAAGAGTCAAAGATCCAAAAAGGAGAAGAAATTGCAAACAAAGGAAAAGATAAAAATGGATTGAGTGCAGTCTAAGTAAGCCATTTAGACTAGCATGAAGCCTTTTGAACCTCAACAACTTTTGCCCTTTTGTTATGAGTAAAGTTCACAAGGGACATTACCAAAACTTTGGAAAAACTTAATCACTTTTTTTTTTTTGGCTGAAAGATGAGTGAGAGAGGAAAAACTTAATCACTTATTCTTAAGTTCAATTGGTAGTTAGGACTTGAACTTTGTGCTAAATTGATCTGCAGAACAAGTCAAAAAGGACCCAACGACCATGAGAGATTTTAAGCTTTTATTTTTCTGAACAGACAAAGGGAAAAGGGTTCTTTGTTGTGCTTCAACTTTGAGAGACCAAATAAGAAAAAGATATAAACCCTTTCCTTTTCCAAATTAAAACTCAAAAGGAAGCTCAAACTTTGGGTGAATTTGGATATGAATCGTCTTCATGTTCATGTTCATCAGTTCATGACAGATGGCACCTCCAGTTCGACAAGGGCTGCAGGCAAAGTATGCAACTTTTCTGAGATATTTCTTTTTGTTGAGCATATAATTGAAACAAACTTATCCGATCACTAGAGGCCATGTGTATAACAAGGGGAACTTTGTAATTATAGCAGTGGACAATGGGGTAGTCAGGCCACTTTACCACAAGAGATGAGTGCTTCTGATTATGCATTGCAACAAGGTAAGTTTTTATGCAGAGCATCTTGGCAGCTGCAAAGTTCTGATGCCATGTACCCAAAATTCCAGATTCCATTTCAGACTGTGGGAGTGGGATTTAACTTGTAGGAAACTAGCTAGGAATATATGAATTTTTTGATGTATAGGTTAATATGTAATGCAGATGATAGATAGGGACTGATTGATAGATTGGAGCTCTACCAACAACTGCTATAAATCTGTCTCAAATCTATAAGAAACAAGATATGGGGCTTTATTACAACAAATTATAAGAGTCATGGCAGCATTGGGAAATGATAGGTATTAAAGGGTAATGTTAGGTGGTGACAGCAGATCAATCCAAACCCTAAATGTTTTGGATCAAAAAACATCTTCTGCAGTCAAAGAAATTTAAAGCATGAGAGAGGGTTCATAATTTTTTGCATTTGTTTCTTTACTTATGCTTGTACTATATCTCACATCTTGCAATTCAAGAATTGTGCTGCTGGCATTTGTTGCACAAAATGGCATGGTATCCCATTCCATTTTTATGGTTTTGTATTGGCTGTGAAATATTGGAAAGACATCGACAGCTGGTTAATTTATACCTTTGTTTTTGTCCCCTCCCACATTCTTTTACAAGTGCCATTGCCACAACCCTAACTATGGCATATGTACGGAATACTAACTTAATTAGTGTTCTCCTAGCCGGAAGGCAAAGTGATATGATACGCAACACTTTGATCAATAATGGTAAACTCTTTGTTATTTTAGATCCCACTTCAATAATTGTCACTATAAAATGAACAATATAGCGGACTAAAGATTTATCGGCAGCCGATATCTCAAATTATGTGGTTACTTAAATTGCTAGAAGAATATATTTGATGGTAAGAAACTAAGAATGATGAGAACGGTAATTGAAAGACTATGAATCTTCTGTTATTTGTATGAATGATTCTTGTAGGAGAATTTAAACTATGAACAGTAAATTGCACTTTCTAAGTTTGAACTAGTCGTGATTAACTTTATTAAAGAAAACTTGTTACCGTAATAGGCAAATCGAATCATATTATGGTGGAGTTTTGTTTACCAAATGGGTCTACTTGAAGAATATTCCATAAGACTAACAGAAGTGGGATCTTGTGATTCTTGTGAGGTACCAATTAGTTTATGTTTGTAGCATATATGGGTATATGTAATATTTTTATGAAATATTCAATACTTTTTTTCCTCCATTGGGGAAATTTTCGATCCATAAGAAGAAACCACAGCATAAACACAGCAACTAACAAACACACAAAACCATGCCTTAAACGCGCATGCAAGCATGCACAAGGCCATATATAGTATACTAGTGTTGTGCTTAATCCTCTATTAAGAATAGTAATTATGAGTTTATAGTCTCCAAAAATGGGGGGGACTGAGGGAGTGGGCAAGAAGTAGACAGACAAAATGGTAGAGGGAAAAGGCCCGAAAGGGCCAATTTTGGGGATTGAGGATGCAAAAAATGAATTAATCTGATGCATATTATTTTAAAGGGCATATGGGTTCTGTTCCTGCAATCCAGGCAATGAACAACACTAATATTATATAAGGGCTACTATAATTATTTTTATGCAGCTGGAACTGCTGAAGCTAGGAAACAACATAATAATAACTAATTATTAAATAGGTAAACAATACAGTAAGTTGATGTTATTAACACATTTATTTTTATTATTTTGTCATTTGAATTTGTTTCATGATTGACTCTCATAATAAATGAGGTGTTAATAACATCACCTTATGGTAATTATATATATATTTTTTCGATCGAGAGTGAGATATGAAACATCTCGGTTACGTTAGCAAGTTAGTAACACACTCACTCAATTAGTATTGGACTGAAGTCCACAAGAGTATATTTCAGCAAAACCATATTAATCGATCTTCTGCAACAAGCGGGCGAACCCAGAGGCCCCTCAAACCTGCTGGTCACAAATTGGTAAGAATTGAGACTCGAACTCTTAACATGAGGGTTCCATACTAAACAACTAGCTCGACCAACTGTACCACAGTAGGCGTTTAAAAAGATTGTATATTGAGATGAGTCAGATGACATCAAGAACTCAAAATTGTGGAATTTATCACCATTAATATATAATAATCGATATAGTACGTGAATTTTACCTAATTTGTATACGATTCTCACTCACTATTTTTCTACACATAAGATCACCGGTATTTCACAAGTTTTTAAAGGTTTTATTATTATTATTATTACAAATAATTCATATTTTCTGACAAGATGGATATATCATATATGTCAATTGTTCAAAAAACTGCCATGATCGAAGTAGTGACATTTAGGGGGAAAGCAAGATAATCGAGACAAGTACAACAAGTTATCTTGAATATGCTCTTAGTTTTTCCATATGTTCGTGAATTTGTCATTAAGTTAACCTTCCGCAAGATGGGATTAGGGAATTAACTAATTAACATGATGATCCAAACCATTATTTTATTGGGAGTTAACTGATTTAAAACGAATATAAATTGTGAGTTTTTGGAGGAGAGGAGGCTAGGAGATGTCACTGGTGGAGAAGAGGGCAATGGAATTAGCGAGTATATATAGATTAGTTGGGGACAGCATGCTTGGAGAAGTGAAGGAGTGGTGGATATGGGGAAAGGTAATAAGAATGAGATGTTTCCTATGCATACAACAAGTATGTCGAGGGAGGGAAGTGAATGAGGGCACAAGGGAGATAGGTCATAACACACTTATGTTTCTATTCTCGATCAAAAAACTCACTCCCATATGCACAATGCTCCATATATATTAGCTGTAGCTCACTCTTCTGGAAATTTACCCATACCTGCTCTCTGTTACTCTCATAATTTATAATTGTCGAACTAGTTATATGAGTCCGTGATGCCCATCTTGGGATGTTTAAATAAATAAACACTTCTGGGATTGTCCATGTTTGGACTTTTTCGAGGTTGAAAAATGAATGTTTGTCTGGATTTTCAAAGCTGCAAGTAGTAACCAGATAGTGGTCTAGCTAGATTAGTGTTTGGTATTAGTTAATCATCAAGTATTTTATGATGTAAGACAAGATTTTTTTTAATGACATATTGAAACAAACATCCATTAAAGAAATAAGAACAGTATAGTAACTAGGGCAATTTTATAATCAGTTTCTATACTGAGTGAAACTTCGTTTTGAAACTAAAATACGAATGTCCTTATTTGGCTCACTTTTCAATCACATTTTTCGATCATAACTAGTCAGTATCTTGATATATATGACATGACCATCTACACAAATTTTTAGCTAATTTGGTGATCGTTTGAGTTTTCGTAATCGTGATTTACACGAACAGTTCTAGTTGGACAAATTTCACTCGTTTATTGATTTATGTAGTTTCGACACCTTAACGATCATCAAATCAGTTGAAAATTTATAAAGATGATCATGTCATATATATCTAGATATTGACTGGCTATGATCGAAAAATAAGATAAAAAACGAGTCAAATAAAGGACCTTTACATTTTAATTTCAAAACGAAGCTTCACCCTGGATAGAAACTATATATATATATATATATATATATATATATATATATATATATATATACAGTTCCCTTCCAAAGCGGTGTCCCACTTTGAAATTAAAGTGTGGACCTTCTTATTTCGCTCACTTTCAGGTCGCATTTCCACATCTCAACCGTACAATGTCTAGAACACAATGTGTAGATCATTCCTGCAAAGTTTCATCTAATTTGAAGATTATTTGAGCTTCTGTAATCGTAATTTACACGAACGGTTCTGTTTGGACAATTTTTGTTCTGTTGATTTATTTAATCTAATTCGATACCCAAATTATCTTCAAATTGGATGAAACTTTGCATGAATGATCTACACACTGTGTTATAGATATTGTACGGTTGAGATGTGGAAATGCGACCTGAAAGTGAGCGAAATAAGGAGGTCCACATTCTAATTTCAAAGCGGGACACCGCTCTAGAAGGGAACTGTGTATATATATATACATATATATATATGTATATATATATACATGCCGGATGTGGAGCGGACGTCCGCACTGTCCTTAAAGTGAGGATGTCCCTCTATTCGCCACCGTCCGGCGCCGACGACGGCACGCCTCCAGCCGGGCGGACTTCAACAGCGTCCTCGATGACTTTCCCTCCCCGGCGAGTCCGCCGAATTACAATTTTCCGGCAAGATCACCCAAAACTTCAAACAAGATCGATCTCGCCGGAAAACTGAAATTCGGCGGACTCACCAGGGAGGGAAAGTGATCGGGGACGCTGTTGGAGTCCGCTTTGGTGGAGGCGCGCCGTCGTCGGCACCAGACATATAGAGTCCGGATCTAGAGAGGACCTCCTTAAACTCTTAAAGTGAGGATGATTTTAGTTCTAGCATGTATTTTGACAATCAAAGCCATTCATTCCCTAGTTACTTACCCACATATGAATCTTATAAAAATTTAACCAAAATGAAAAACGTTTAACCATTTGATTAGCACAGTAATTGAAATTTGTTTAGTCCTTATAATTTTATTTTAATCTGAATAGTCATCAAAGTCACAATTTTGCATTCAAATAGTCCTTATGGTTTTATTTGAATCTAAATAGTCCTTAAAGTCATGATTTTTCATCCAAATAGTCATTTCGACAATTTTATCAGTTAAAGGTCATAAGGACTATTTGGAAAAATCATGACTTTAAGGACTATTCAGGTTAAAATAAAACCATAAGGACAAAACATATGTTTACTTTAAACCACAAGGACTATACAATATTTTACTCTTAGCACAATATTAGTTTTAATTTTATCTAACGGCCTACAATTGTTTACGTCAATTTGAATGACCAAATGATTATGAAATTAGTTGAAATTTTGTAGACATGTTTCTTGCATAGGAATCTAGAGGATCAACGGTTGAGATCGTTAAATAAAGTCATCTACTAATGTGAAATAGTAGAAATCCTCAAATTCTTAAAATAAGGAGGTCCTCTTTAGATCCTCTATATATATATATAAGGGGCGGATCCGTGACACCCAGAATTATAATCAATATTATAACCCGAATTTCATCCATTAGATCTAATCGTAATTAACGGTTGAGATAAGTCTTTAAAACTAAACTGTTTGCTTCTTCTTTTTTAATTTAAATCAATTTAGGTTATCTTTCTATGAATTTGGAATACAATTAATAGGGATTAAGAGGGTGTTAATTGATTGTCTATTGAAACTCATCATCCACTTTTGTTTTTCTATTGAAACTCATCTATTTAAGAGAAAATGAGACAAAAAAATATACCAGATCACGTTCGAAAATTGGCCAAGTTTCAATCTTCTCTACCTCTTTCTCATCTTTTTTTTTCATCAAGATGACAAAACTCAATCAAGATTAAGCATCTTCTAATTGAAATTGATCGCTATAGATGATCGAGTACTTTGATATATAAATTGATGATGAAGTATAAACTGTAGAGAATGAGAGATAGCAAGAGAATAAAAAATCATCATCTTATTCATTGATAAGAGTCCTTTATATAGGGAAATACAAAGTACCATTATGGTAATGATAAAGAATACATAGTCTTATTCTAACTACATATCCTGATGGCATAAGGCCAAGACACACATATGGAATATCCTAAAACACTCTCCCTTGTGCTGCGTGCCGGTATGTCGGTGGTGCTGATATGTCGCCTCGTTAAAAACCTCATCAAGGAACAAAAACGCTGTGGGAGAAAAACTAAACTTTGATCGTAGGAGAAAAATAGTACAACGCACCATTCACGTTTGATAGTGATATGTATGTGCTACATTCCCCCTGAAGTTCGCACCCCCCTGATTTTAACATCAATCATAGGATTCTTCCTAATTCTTACTAATCACGGAAATTTTAATAACTTAGCATGTCAGTGCTCTTTAACATGTTTTCAAATGTGGCATTGGACAATGATTAACTAGATCATGCCGTATTGTCCTCAAACATGATATTTTACACTTAGATCTTGAGGAGAAGGACGCTTGTGAACTCAAAATATAAGTTCGTGCAGGAAATCAGATTTCCGCGCAGCATGACCTTCAGTTACTAGAACAGCCGTAACTTCCTCTAGGAAATACATATGAACGATCCGTAAACGGTTTTGGAAACTAGACTCATTTAGCTTTCTAACCGTACATTACACACATTCTGGTTCATTAGGAGATGTTCACAAAGTCCCGTCAAAGTTGAATGTCTTGCCAAAATCAGATTCTCACCGATTCGTCATACTTTACGAAAACAGCCGTAACTCACTAATTATTAAAGGTATGATCAAATGGTTGATGTCCCTGGAAACTAGACACATATAAATTTTCAATGATACTAATTTCACCATTTTACAGTGAGTGAGATTTCCTGTAGGTCCTGTGGAATTTGACCTACAAAACTTGACAAATTCTTATTTCGCTTTTGATGTGTCTTTCTTATGTAGGGATAGAATAAGCCTCAACCTTTCATTCAATTAAGTATTGAAAAAAGGAGTTACTACCAATATATTGGCGTTGCGTGGGCGCATAGCTATACTTAGCTTTACAACTTTTTATAGTGAATGAAATGTCAAGTCTCTTGTATTGTGTTGAATACATTGATGCGTATTATTGTACTTCGATGGGAACTCTATCTCTTAACACATATTTGTCATCTTTTTTTAGACAAAACAACGGATCTCTCTTTAGAGTAAATACTTTGACTAATCATGGGGTATATGTAGGCCTCACTAGTTATAGAGCGCCTAAACCGATTGATGAAAAATTATCATCAATACAGTCATTGAGTGTCTTATCGAGACCGTGTCTTCCTAAGATCTTTTTTCATTCTAACTTCGGATGTTGATACAGCATCTCTTGATCCATCAAGAGCCCATGTAAATTCGGAATCAATACGCAAAGGCATAATTCATCATATTCCTTCCAAATCATGTAGTTACTTAGTGTGCATTTCAAACTTCCTTTTGCAAACGCGTGCTCCTGTATTCTGGAGCCACTTGATTTGGGTGAATAATAAAGTCTATTCAAGACCTTCATGCATATCTCGGATCCCATAGAGATGTTATTATGACCACATTCATAGGCTGCATGTTCAGTTATTTAGAAAACTGCTAAACTGATAAAAAGTAGTGGAGTTTAATGACATCCATTATGAGAGCATATCTCATCGTAGTCGATCCCAGTGTGTGTTAGTGCGAGACCTTGCGCCATAAGATGAGTATAAACTCTTGTTCTCATTACGCTATCTAACAAAGATATATTTGATAGGGTTTAGCTTGCAGTGTCGGCATCACCTGCCCAAGGACCTATCTCTTTTTTAATGTTGGATCCCATCTTTCCATTGAGCCAATCAACTAAGTTGATATGCATCAACAAAGGGTGGTTCGATAGTAGACTCGTTATTTCACGTCCTCATGTACACTAGTGTAATCTCTATATGAATTGGATTTGACATTAAGACGTCCCCCAATGATAATCACAATTCAGACTTCATGAGACGGATTTGAGTATCACTGATCAATAGATCAGGTTGTGCCAAACTCGCTTTCTTCTTAGTGCGAGAAAATATCAAACCTAAGGGTCTCCCTCCTTTTAGGGAGCCACACGGCCTTGTGACACCAATTTTGCCACTATATGGAGTCACCATTTCACCATCTATGGTGATGGCGGCAAGACCAACTTCTTTTGGTCGCGTCGTGTCCTCTCGATAGGACATCAATCATTGTAGATATATTTACAGCATGTGATCTCATCACTTTAACACTTTAAGCATTTGAGATCAAGATGAGACTTAGTGGGGACAAACCACGACAATTCACGTCGTTCCACTTGAACATTTGTGTTCTTATCTCCCCTAACGGCGGAAATATTGTCTCATCAAAGTTACAATCAACAATTTAGCGGTGAATGAGATTGCCTGACAAGGTTTCTACATAAGCGGATTATAGGTGGAGGTTCATATCCAACCTAAACTTATTCATCTCAAATGACCCATCATTGTGCGCAGTGGCATTGCGATTCGGCACCTAGAAATAACATCTAGCCGAGCTCCAGGATTAGAGATCCGTTTCAATCCTACCGAGCTCAAGGATTGCAATTTCGTGTCAATCCTCGTACACAGTCACAACCTGTAGTATAAAAATATGCAATGATGTTGGGTCGTAGATGAATACTAAAGTTGCACGCAAATATTGCATAGCCCCAAGAAGCAATAGAAAGATTGGTGCGCATCCATAATATACGAGCGACAAGCTAAAGTTGCTTGGTCGTAGCCTTGGTGAGACCGTATTGCGTGTGAACATGGAGTACATGACACTTTAAATTATATCTCGATAAACTTCTTTAAAGAATGGGTAGTGAGCCCGTAGAAGTATAAACAGTAGATAATACACGTGACCATTGTGTTAACACTTCAACCAACACCATAAAACATAAAAAGGTGTCCGCAAGTTGGTTGTCTCGATCAACATAATTTGATGTAAGAATGAAGTATTCTCTTTTGTGTCATTTAACGTAGGAGGGTCTCGCTCTTAATTTAGCTAAAAAAGAGGCTTTCAAAATGAGTGTTTCTACCTCTCCCTGGGTCACGGAACGGGAGGTCGAATTCTTGGTTCCGGGTCCTGCAACTGCACAAGTGACAATGGCGTCAGGAGTCGGGACTGGGATGACCCAGTCTTTGACTCTCCGATGCCTAAGTCAGCGTTCGATCGCTACTTGTATAGTACATGAGTATGGAAGGGGATTATTCACTTACCTCTTTTGGGGGTTCGTGCCTGTTTTATAGGCTTATGTTAGGCGATGTGGCTTCAATCTCCGATGTGAGACTGTTTGTGGTCCTCTGCGGCATCTCTCTTTTTGGGGGTGTTTAGCTGCCGGAGAACGGGTCTGGAATGTATATTGCAGGTGCTGTCTTGCCCGAAATAGTCTCCGGCAACCAGGTGGTTATGCCATATTCTCGGCGTGGCCAAGTGTTTTGGCTATGTACTAACAAGTCTCCAGTCCGAGAGGGCTCTTACGTGGGGAGTTATTCCTCAGTTTTGCCGAGAATGTCTTACCCGGGTGCTGGAGGCGTGGTGTCGAGTCCCCAAGTCCCCATGCGAGGGTCGCGAGGTGGCTGGGGAAAGTTCCAAGAATTTGATGCAGACCATCTCGTTATGTCGCACGTGTGTCATAAATGGCCAGTTTATGAGGGGCACGTGGTCATTCATGCCGAGTGGTAAGGTCGTAACGGTTCGCTGTTGGCGTAACGGTTTGCACTATTGGCGTAATGATTCGCTCTATTGGGCGTAACTGTTTACACTGTTGGCGTAATGGTTCACATTATTGGGCATAACGGTTCTCACTGGTGGCGTAACGATTCGCGCGGTTTGGGTTTTTTTTTTGAAACATGCGCGTAGTGAACGCACGTGCGTGGGGAGTGTAGTAAATGCTCGTACGATCATGGTTGACGTGGCTGTTCCCCTACCGTATAGATTGGTAGGGTCCCGCCGGAGCCCTTTGTAACAGTCGGCAAACATGACACTAACGACGGCCCTCATGTCTACCAGGGCTCTATGACACTTGTAATGATCCACCTGGACATTTATTATGAACGGCTCATTGTGGTGGCAGTTTATTGTATCTTCCCCTTTGCGAAATGTCACTTGATCCCACGCTGACGGGGTGATCGTGACGCCTCTCTGGATGTCAAAGATTTCCAAGGGGTTCGCGCATTGCCTTTTTGCAAAAGGCTGGTGAGGGGGAATCGTGGGGCTCCGCCATGCAGGGTTAAAATATGGCCATGAACCTCAATGGCATTAGCTCCCGTTGCGGGAGTACAATATTGGTGGAGTTGTACATTCCGGATCATGATAAGCACAATATTGGTGGAGTTGTCCATTCCGGGAGTACAATGACACTGCTCTGTTGTGTGGCCATTGTCGTCATGATAAGCACAATATTTGTTGCCTGTTGCACGTCGGGGCTTTTTTCGGATATTTTCTCTTAGGAGGTTTTTCTGCTTGGCCCATATGTCCTCGTATGTAGTGGTCAGAGTAGTGTGGACCTCGTAACGAGGTTGCGGGGAGGAACGACGCTATTGTTGATGAGGACTCTGTTCCTTTGACCGATAAGGGTGGTCGTGGTTCCTCTGCCCCCTGTGATGACGGTCGGAACCGCGTCCCTGGTTGTCCCTGGAGGTGCCATACTATCTACCCTTGTCCTGCCCGCGATCAAAATGCTCATACTTGTGTTGGGATTGTTGTTTTGGGGGAGGAGCGGGTAATGCTAATGTGGTGGGAGCAAAATGCCCAAAAGTGACAAATTCAGCACGTGCCCACCGAACAACCAAGTCCAACAAGACATCATAGGATCCTGGAGGGTTCCTATTGATCTCCATTAAGAAATTGCCAGGAATCAAGGCCTAGCGAAAAGCTTGCTCCACAATGTGGGGCTCCAAGTTATGGCATCGCGCGGTGGCGGATTGCCACTAGGACAGCAATTCATGGAGTCCTTCTCCATCCTACTGCTTGATGTGGAACAGGGCGTTCACACTACGATACATACTAGCATGAAGTATGAAGCGGTTGAGGAAGCGTTCTGAGAGCTGGTCAAAGTTGTCAATGGAGTTGGGCGGCAGATTGAGGAACCAACTGAGGGCTTCGTCGGAGAGGGTCTCTTGGAAGGCATGGCAGGCCATGGCGTCTATGTAGCGAGTGGAACTACATAACGAGAGGAATGTCTCGAGATAGAGATGAGGGTCTCCAGTGCTCTTATACTTGTCCACTTTGAATGGTTTGGCCTCGAGTGGCCGCTTCTCCATCTGCACCCGTGGCATGAAGGGACTTGGGCGATGCCCATAGCCAGAGAATAGAGGTCGCTGGCTCCCGCGACTCTCGACGCCTTCAATTTGTGAAGCCAACTAAGTGACAAACTGACTGAGTTGGAGGAGTAGGCGGGTTTGCATGTCGAGAGGTGGGTCGGGGATGTTGGCAGAGGTAGGATTGGGGACAGGCGAAGCAGATGGTTCGGGTTGATTTAGCAAGGGAGAGGGTTCATTGGTGATTGCAAATGGTTGAGGGGCTGGGATCAGAAAAGATGGGTTTGTGAGTGGATGGGTGACGTAGATGATCTAGTTGGGGCCTCCCGGTATCACAGAACTTCCTTGGCCTTGGTTAGGAATAAGAGATGTGGTGGTGGGGTCTGGGGTATTAGTGACCCTTGTCACGCGGTCCAAGCTGTCGTTATACATGTTACGATGGTCTAACATGGCTCGCAACAAGTTCTTTTTCTAGCTCGGCAATACATACCCAGTACGCTTTCGCCTTATCTTTGGCGGCTTGCTCGCGGAACGAATGGAAGTCCTGTTTTAAAATTTCAAGGGCGGTGGCGGGATTGGAGTAACTAACGGAGGCCGCATTAGTGGCTTGGTGGAGGGATGTATCTCCGGATTGGAAAAGCTTTTTTTTTCTATCTGAGTATCAGGGTCATTGGAGTTATCTACAATTTCCACCATCTTTTCAAGGTAAATGGGAGTTTCATAAGAGGAGCCCCTCCTTCTAGCGCCAATTGTTCTACCTCTCCCGGCGTCACGGGACGGGATGTCGAATTCTTGGTTCCGGGTCCTGCAACTGCACAAGTAACAATGGCGTCAGGAGTCGGGACTGGGATGACCCAGTCTTCGACTCTCCAATGCCTAAGTCAGCGTTCGATTGCTACTTGTATAGTACGAGAGTATGGAAGGGGATTATTCACTTATCTCTTTTGGGGGTTCATGCCTATTTTATAGGCTTATGTTGGGCTATGTGGTCTCAGTCTCCGATGTGGGACTGTTTGTTGTCCTCTATGGCATCTCCCTTTTTGGGGGTGTTTAGCTGCCAGAGAGCAGGTCTGGCATGTATATTGCCGCTGGACCTTCACTCTTTGGATGCCCACGAAGGATTTGCCGGTGCTGTCTTGCCTGGAATAATCTCTGACAACCGGGTGGTTATGCCATATTCTTGACATGGCCAAGTGTTTTGGCTATGTATTAACAACGAGCAATAAGCATTGCAGGGGGCCAATAAGACATCGAGGGAAGGTCGGTGCACCTCAATTGCTTGAGGAATTGACCGGACGGCCTTCGGGAAGTTGGAGCCGTGTTCGGGTGACGTCAATGTCCACAGGGTGTAGTCATTTACAACCATGGCGTCACCATCAAGCTTCATGGAGAAGCTAAATCCTGAATGTCTTCGTTTTGAGCGGAAGAATGGATGTCCATGAGAATTTCTCAAAATTTGGACCATTATGTCTCTTTCAGGATGATCGATTTAGTCAAACCAAAGCCTATATGTGTCGGTGTCGCAAATATCATGTTTGGTAACAACATATGATTCGATATTCGAATCATTGTGACAAACAGTCTACTAGATTGACTCATAAACTTCTCTAAGATGCATTTCAGTCCGCATTCATGAGAAGGTATACACAAAAAAACTCTTATTCATTCTCACAATGTGTTTTCAAATGAAAACTATTAGCAGGAATGTTTTTAAAACTCAACATGGTTCGGTTGCCTCTCAATGCATAGAGGGCATCTGTGACGTTGATCATGGTGCCATAAGGCATCAAGATTCAAGCTAAACCTCATCCCTGAATGACCGGTATGATTCAATTATTGTAGTCACAGAAAATTTATAAAGGCACAAAATCTAAAGATAGTTGCCGGTTCCTTAGAATGTTGTGGATAGTTCCACTATCTGCGAAGCACTCAATGTCTCTATGAGACAGATCTATAAAATGGAGTAGATAGGAGAGTAAATAGTTCCATTTAAACCATTTACAAGGATTGAAAGAAGCTACGAAAAGCTGCAATCCCGAGAGTGCATAAAATTTTCCGAGCAGAATGACCTTTGCGCACTAAAACAACCATAACTTCTTCGTTAAAATAGATATGGACAAAACATAAATTTTTTTTGAATCGTAAAGCTTTCCAATGATATAAAGCTCACTGTCTGGTTCGTTTGGAGCTGTTCACAAAGCTCAAACGAAGTTGACTGTTCAGAAGGGATAGATTGTTGTTTTTCGCAGAATTGGCATATGCGAAGCTGTGAAGTGTGAAGCTTGCAAGTGGCGTGTTACACCCCGACTCTTAATTTTTACCTTATTTACTAGCTTGGTATTAATAAGAGTTTTACCGTCTTCGTAAATGAGTTTATAGTTTCAAAGGTCCCTAGAGGGGGGTTAAGGGACGATTATTTCGGAAAAATTATTCGTAGGAGAAATATCTGAGGACGGTAAAAATGGTAAATTTTAGCTAGTAAAAATGGTAAGTTTTATTATGGTATTATTTTTGGGGTGTTTAATATTTGGAGTTGGGTTTTTATTTGGTGAGTATAAGGAGTTGGGCCGGTTTGGAAAGCCCAAACCTTATTCTCTCTCTTCTCTCTCCTCCCTCCCGATTCTCTCTCCCTCTCCCTCTGCCCGGAAACTTCTTCCCGGCAGTTTGCCGTCGTCCGGCCGACTCAGACCGCCGCACCGGTCCCAAACGGTCGGCCGTCGACCTAGCCTCCTTCATGGACCGGTGGCAGCCTCCCTAGCGCCGTTGTGAGGGAGTTATCTCGCCCGAAAGGTCCGATTGTCGTGGTGGTTCTCTCGCCGGAGCTCCCTCCTCCGGCCACCATAGCTGGAGCGGCTTGGCTCGTTTGAAAGCCCTCCTCCCGTGCAACAATCCCTCCAAATGACTCCCTCCCTCTTGAGCTAGGTAAGGAGATATGTGGAGTTGAAATTCTAGGGGTTTATTTCCTATTTCGGTTCGATTACCCTATCTAGGTTTGAAATTAGTGTTTGTACTAGTTAAAGATGTTGCGCGTGTTGAGAGGATTGTAGTGCTAAATTTTGGTAGGCATTGGAAGTCGCCAGAGTCGGCAGCAGCTGTTAGGGGGATTTTCATGGTATTAGATGTGTTTTCTTAAGGGGAGTTTATTGATGTGTAGTTTGAAATTTTTGGAGGAGTTTTGGATATGCTTTGAATTTTTCTAAGATTTGTGGAATTTGGCTGTTAATGAGATAGAATACGGCTGTTGGTTAAATATCGTTAGGACTGTAGAGGGTGGTATTAAGGATGTTGGTAATTGTGGTGAAATATGGATCGAATCGAATTTAAGAATAAGACGGTAGGCATGGATGAGTGTGCAAAACTCATAATTAATTTTGCTTATTTTTATATAAGGGTTGGTATATAGTTGATGATTTAATTATGTTTTTGGATCAGGACGTGAGAAGGCTCGAGCAGAAAAGGTCTCAAACTGACATCAGGCTTAGGCCTAATTAGTGAGTGGATTTTTGTTTTAAATAATATACATGCTATGGTTCTGAGCTGAACAATTTCTTTTGTTGTGGTCATTTTATTTTGTTGGTTTTATTTATTTGGAAGAGTTACAGAAAAAGGGATTTTTCAATAAATTATAAATATTTTTATGAGGAGAGTAAGTATATAAATGTTATCTAGCAATATGTGTCTGTCCACCTTAATGACGTAGTGTATAACCGCATTATGGTGTAACGTGAGCGTTAGACGCAAACGTAGTAGCCCTATAGGGGGGTATGAACACATATTTATACACCCGTCCGTTGTGTAGCACCATATTAAGGCGTGACGTAAGCGTTCGACGTGAGCGTAGTAGCCTTATATAAATTATTTTAAATCTATAAAATAATTATATAGGGAGTATGGATGTGTGTAAATACATACATATATTGGTATATATTTTTGAGATAAAAGATTTATCGCGTGGAGCACGCATTCGTTTTCTTTGAAATTTAAATTAGGAAAGCATAAATATTGTTATTACTTTCTTTATTTATTCTTTTATTTTGTCCACTCACTCTAACGTTTTTCAAATATTTTTCCCTGGGCCATTCGTTTAAAAAATGCCCAGTATGCAAAGTCCGAGTTGGCACTAGTAGGAGACGAGGCATAGTTACCCACTTCTCCACCACACTTCATCAGTAGGTTATCTGTTAAACTTACCAATGTATTCTTGCTTCTTCTAGTTTCCTTTAGTAGCTCTGATTACCCTTGAGGTTAGCGAATACTTTAAATGGTGGTGTGGTAGCATTAATGTTATAATATTTGGATATTTATGGGATAAATTGGAGGTTGGTTGTTTCATTCAGAAGAGTAATTCTTAAATTTTCCAGGTTAGGGTTGTTCATTTTCAAGGGAGGTTCACCGAGTTCTTTAGTAAATTTTCCTTAGAGGTGAACCTCGCAAGACTTACTTCGGGTTTCGGGGTGAAATTCGGGGTGGGTCTTGACATGGTGTGTAGGCTTTTGCCTTAACCAAAAGTGACGTGTGTATGATCAAAACCAAGTCCTTTCGGCCGTTCCAAGGTCGTAAACTCCACGACTAGTTAGCAAAAGCTCCCTGACATGAACATAAACTAACTCAGATGACCTAGAGGATTCGATCATGATGATGATTGTTCAGTTTTGATAAGTCTTCAATGTCTTTTACAAGACGAAAATTGGTTTAATAGCATAGGGGGATCCAAAATCAAAAGCTTTCGGTAACTCCAAGTCAGTATGACTAGGCATGTCCGTGGAGAGTCGGTAGTGCGAGGCACACTTGAAACCACTATCTCTTTAATTTTGGACAATTCTAAAATATCACACTGAGCTTGGATGAACCTAGTTGAACAGTTGATAATGGAAAATCTGCTATAGGGTAGAAGACTTAACCAGAAAACACGTGGACGATCCTCCTTGAGGATGCAATGCCGTGAGTCACCTTCAAAGGAAGGGACCAAAATCGACACAATATGCCATGTTTTTAAGGACGATGTAAGAATGTACTTTTTTTATAAATCAATATGAACCATAAGAGGAGAATAGTTTCATAACTTCGAAAAAAATTCTCAAGGCATTCATTATTGCTAATGTGAGTATATATCGAGGTCTCGAATAAACAAAGAATATTGATACGACGTCTTATTACATATAGCTTGGATAGAAAATCAATGTCTAGCCAATGACGTCAAAGTCATAGGTAGCTAGAGCAGGATTTGAATCTTTGAAATCCGCGATCATGATGATGACGTTCTTGTCCTCATATTGATTTTCCGTACCTTTTTGTATGCATTCACGATTTGAGGATGAACTTGACAATCTTGAACCAGTGATCCGGAGATCCATAGAGTTGTATTGTCATGAGCTGGCATGAGTAGTTTTGACAGATTGGTGTCTAGATCGGGAGTGTCACCATTAGGGCCGGCGTCACCTCCCCCTCTTTTCTAGACATCAGCACGGCGTTTTCTGCCATTGCCGTGACCCATATTGTTGTTCCCACATTAGGGGTTAATCCCAAATACGTTTATCGCATTAGCGTATATACAATTCTCGTTTGCAATTGTATGATCAAAATCAAGTCTCGTGGTAATTCCAAACCAACTTGGAGGGCCTAGAAAACTTGATGATGATCGAATTCGCTAAAGATTATAGATCAGAATGCCACGGAACATCATCGACTTAATAACTCAACTTGTTGAGTTAGGTGGACGTTTCAAGAAACGCTTAATGAGTGCATTCCACAGTACATTGTGGTCATTACTTTTTACACAGATTGTCATTGAAGACTTTTGTCAATGTGATGCGTCAAAGACTTTCAGCACATGAGATGTAAAATCTCGGCATCTAGGCTTGTTAGCCTGGGGTCAAAACATGTGGTTTAATCCTCTTCAATAAAAGGTTCTACAGATACCTAGCGAAGATTTTCCTTGGGCATTGGCTACGTTAAAACTCAGATGAGCAAAATATTACGTTGCTCTTGCATACAAAACCAAGCTATTATAAGACTTGATAGAGGTCACAAATGATGCTTTTTAATGTTTGTCTTATGGATTGATCACACACAATCCAGAGAAAGGTCGGGGTTGATCACATACAACCCGGACAAAGAAACAAGAGTGATCAAACACACTCTTGACCCGTGAATAAAATTCTGGGATTTTTACTTGCACGCACAAAATCCCAAGCATAGGATGGAGATGGAGAATGGGAAAATGATTTTATCCCCCCGAGTTATTCAAAAGTAAAGAACTTAAATATAAAAGCTTACTTGCTAGTTTGTCAAATAAACTGCATTTATAGGAAGTGCTTTGCAAATTTTCATGCTTAATTCCACATGCGTGCGGCGAAGTTGCTCGCATAATTCCGTTGTGTTTCATTGCACGATTATGTCATGGAAAACAAAATATATGGTTAGCCATATTCACCATATAGATATAAACCATAAAAACTTTCAAAATTTGAAAGAAAACGCTGAAAAATTAAGCCGAAAGAAGCCAAGAATCAATGGCAGATGGCAGCAGGAAGATTTGCTGCCGGTGGTTATCGGACAGCAGCGGTCGGGGAAGCAAGCGGACGGCGGCGACGGTCGAACAGAGGATCCGAGAGACTCTTTTGGCTTTTAGGGTTTCGAAAAAAAAAACAAATTGTGGGCTATTAACTCTAAGGTTTCTCTATCAACTCAGGTTAGAATAAAATGCATGATAACGTGATGAAGTATAAACTGTAGAGAATAAGAGATAGCAAGAGAATAGAGAATCATCATCTTATTCATTGATAGAAGCCCTTTATATATGGAATTATAAAGTACCAATATGGTAATGATAAAGAATACATAGTCATATTCTAACTACATATTCTTATGGCATAAGGCCAAAACACAAATATGGATATCCTAAAACAATTGACTCTCATTTTAATAGTTTCTCTGCTTATGATTACTTCTTCTTCTTCTTTTTTTCTGGGAAGATACTAATCCTACTTATGACTATCAATGCGAAACCATTTATGACTATCAATGAGAAACCATTAAGACATTAACTCCCTCTTAATCGTATTCCAAATTCATTGTAGGTAATCACCCATTTTTATTGTGTTTTTAATAGAAAGATGGAAAAATATCCTAAATTGATTTAAAGAAAAAGAAAAGAAAAGAAAATAATTTAATTTTTTATGACTTATCTCAACCGTTAATTACTCTTAAATCTAATGGATGATATTCTTATTATAATATTGATTATAATTTCAGATGTCACATATCCGCCCCCATATATATATATATATTCAATTATAGCTATGTCAAAGCAAATGGATCGGAGTAGCCTTTTGGCACTCTTTACTTATTAGTGCTTGTTAGAATACATAGATTATTCGAATGTGATTTCAAGATGTTCACTTTATGCTTAGTGTAATATGGGTTTAGCTTTACGTCCCTCTTTGTTTTGGGGTAAGGTTAGGGTGTGTTAATATATGTGATGCATCAACTTTGTTCTTAAGTTGTAAAATGAGTCCTTAAAGTAGTAATATTAGTCTTCAAAGTTGTATTATGAGTCGTTAAAGTTGTAAAAAAAATAGCTATAACATTAGTCCTCATTTGTCTTTAATTTGTCCTTAAAGTGATAATTGAGTCCTCAAAGTTGTAATATGAATTCTCAAAATTGTAACAACTTTTTTTTAATCACTTTGAGAACTCAATTACCACTTTAAGCACATATTTTACCACTTTAAGAACACATGATTACTAATGTTGTAACTTACAACTTCGAGGATAATATTCTCCCTACTCAATTTACAACTTCGATGACTCAATTTACAAAGTTAATGCATCACATCATTCACATGCATTAACACATTGTAGAATTTTCTCTTTGGTTTTATGCAATTTTATTAATAAAGACTTGAAGGCACCTGCATTAGCCGCATTTAAAAAAAATAAAAAAAATCAAGCATGATTGAAACCTATATATAAAACAGACCTCGAAACACACACTTGCTATATACGTTGTTGATTATGTATTTGACATGAACCTATTAACGAAACAAAGTGAGTGAAGCTCCCTTCTATTTTTTTGGGAATTTTTGTACTTTGCGCTTTTGTTTGTCCTCTTAGCATGGTTTTGGTCTAGTCTCTTACTATATATCTTACTCCGCCTCCTCAAACAAAAATAGAAGTTTTGAAAAATTACTTGCCTCGTAATTAATAAACAACTATGGGTTTTGCTATATATGGTGTTTGTGGGGTTTCAACTTCTTCCTCGCAAAATGGACATTAGGTATCTATATCAATACCACGTTCACTCAGTGTGAGTAGGGAGAATATTTGAGGTGGCGTTCTATGCACACACCTTGACTTCCCTGAGACGGGAGCTATCCAAATCTTGTTCCACAATATTGAGCTCGGGTTCGCGCGAGTGTCCGCAATAACTATTTAAAAACCGCATGGAAAATTAATGCTAACATCTTGCGGTACATGAAAAATTTAAGCCTAAAAGTTTTAGCTTGTTGTATGTATGATCTAGTTTGGATCAAGACCAAAACCATTAATATCACGTTGGCAGTCAGTGTAAAGTTATCTGATATAGATAAGTAGATAGGTCTGCATAAGCATAAAATTACACGTTAGGAACAGTAAAACGAAGATGATGTGTTAATTTGGTCCACAACTATTGAGATGTATCACAATAAATGGACAAACAAGATAAGAAAACATTACAACATCATTGAGGGAAGTTCAAAAATAGACAACTTATTTTTTGATCATAATGGTACTAACTAAAGCAGAAAGGGGAGGGACTTCAAGAAAAAACATAGGAATGAAAGAAAATAATGTGATGGGAAAATAGAAAACAAATAAAATTGAGTGGTCCACGCGTGCCAATGGTTGCTTGTGTGGGAGAGTTTTGGTTGTGCCAAGCCCAAGCGTGCTAAAAGTACTCACGTGCGAGGGGGGCTTATAAATACGTATGTGGAGAACGCAGAAATGAAGGGTAACGAGCAAAAGAGTAAAGAAACAGAGGAGAGGGAAAATATTAAGAGTAACTGAGAGAGAGAGAGAGAGAGAGAGAGAGAGAGAGAGAGTAGTCTTTGAATTTCAAGCAACAAAAACCAGAGAGTGAGTGAGTGAGAAATGGAGATTAACAACATTGACATGGAGCTCTCAAAGTTCAGGAGGATTTGTGTGTTCTGTGGGAGTAGCCAAGGCAAGAAGACTAGCTACCAAGATGCTGCCACTGAGCTTGGGAAAGAGCTGGTATAGAATGACTCTCTCATTATTTCACATGCTGTTGTACTATGCTTAGTTTTTTCTACCTTACACTTGGTATTTGAGAATTCTCAAACTCTTTTACTTACTGGTGTGTGTTGTAGATGGCTTCTGGCCTTCATTTTATGTTGGTCTCTTGTTTGTGCCGAATAGATTTTGCTGGGAGTTCGTAGAACTTGCTCAAATCTTCATCTTGCTTATGTCTTTTAACTTTTTCATGTTAACTTGTTCTGGTTTTTGGGGCAACACATTATGATATTGCAACTTGTTTGTCATATGGTTCATGGGCTGGTTTTTCATTTTCTGAGTTGAGATTGACCCCTTCAAACTGAACCCTTCTTTCTTGTTAAGTTTGTCTCTAGCGTAATGCATGTAAATGTTGATCTTTCTCTCTCTGTCATTATCGAAAAGCTTTTCTAACTTATAAAAGTCATTTGGATATGGAAAAAACGATAGCTTTTATAAAAATGAAATTTATCTCAGTACATCTGTACTAAGTACTACCATGTACTGAGTTTGGTTTTGTTTTTCTGAGGGTTTCTGAGCTGAGTTTGGTTTTGTTTTCTCGTAGGTTTCAAGAAACATTGATCTGGTCTATGGAGGAGGCAGCATAGGCCTAATGGGTTTGGTTTCTCAAGCTGTTCATGATGGTGGTCGGCATGTCATTGGGTACTGTTTTGCTCTTTGATTATGAAATCTCAGAAAACATAGAAGAAATGATATAAACAAACACAAAAGAGATTAAGAAACAATTGAGTGAGTTTTGGGACTGATTTTGTCATGTTATTGTCTTCTCTGTAGAGTTATTCCCAAGACGCTCATGCCTCGAGAGGTATGTTTCCTAATTCCTAGTAGCACCAGATTAAAGTCTTCAACTTTCTATTTTTAATTATGCAAGGTTTATTTTATTTTTTTACTTCTATATATCTCACAGTTCATTGGGATTCAGATTCTTGTTCAAATAATTTCTGCATCTTTCTTTCTTTTCAATCTTTTGTTGCTTTCTCTCTTTTTTCCCGTTCTTTTTTTTCTTTTTGGTGTGGAATCTGTGGATAATGTGAGCACTTTTACACACCCTTTGGGATTTTAATTTTATTTCGTTCCTTTTTTTTCGTCTGGCATGGTTTTTTTGCTCTCTTTTTGTTCTTTGTTGCTTGCTTTGTTTCTTGTTATTTTCTGTTTGGTTCTCTAGAATTTAGTGATTCTTCAATGGATGCTTGGGGAGGCTTATCCTTACACTCAAGTACTTGGCACTAATACTACACTACTGGTTTCTCTGTATAGTCTATATGCTCATTCAACTGAAAAGTATTTTGCTTCTTGTGCTTTTCTGTCTTGGCTTTTTCCAAGTATGGAACTTTGTTTATTCTCCTCTAAAATGAATGGCTGGGGAGCAGCCGGGTTGAAGTTTGTATTAAGTTCATCATTTCTCTGAAAAACCATCATTGCCACTCTGCACAAAGCTCCAAACTGCTTTTTTTTAATGGTTTTGTGGGCACTGCTACCATTTTACAGTTAACTGGTGTAACTCCGGGGGAAGTGAAGGCAGTTGCAGGTATGCATCAAAGGAAGGCAGAGATGGCTAAGCATTCAGATGCCTTTATTGCATTGCCTGGTTAGTATAAGCCCTGCACTGCACATCCTGCTAGTTTTTTTGTTTTTGCACCAGAGTTCTTAAAGCAATCAAATACATATGGTCCTTCATGGCTTTTATTTTTACCAATTCCAGCATTTAAAGATTGACCCAGAATGGAAGTTTTGGTTCTTGTGAAGATTCCCAATTCCCCTTCTTGTGTTTAGCTATTACTTACCAAACCCCAATGAACTGAAATGGAACTTAAAGGAAGAGAAGTGAGTGAGACAGAACCACAAATCAGAAGAGACCCTTTATTTTTTTATCAGTGACAGAAGAGAACCCTAAACCCTTAATAAATTGAGTAAATAACTTTTGATTTTTGACCAGAGAAAAAATGCTGAGTTAATAACTAAAAGGGTTTGTGAACAATTTGGCCATAATAGGTCAAAATAAGTTGATGATTTACTGTTTAGCGTTCTTGTTTTTTATGGTACTAAAAGCCTTGAAATCTGGTCATTGTATGTGTCTATTATGATTGTGATTGTGTGAATCTCACATTCCCCAAGAGCCATGATGATTAGAGAGCAACCATTCAAACCAATCCTATGACCCATCAACATCCTTACACTGAAAATTAGAGCTTCTGAGGAACCTTGCCTTGCTTCTGTTGTTAATCTACTCTTGTCCTAAATAGTCTTTGTAGCCAGTAAATGACTACCAATGCTTTCCTGCCTTATGGAGAAACAGCTCAACATATGCACACTTTCACCAAATAGGCATTGCCAACTTGCACAAGCACCTGATAGGGAATGATGCCAAACACTTGTGAATAACTTCATTCATTTCATCCCAGGGTTTTTTTCAACATACAGAAAATATGAAGGGGAGAGGAAGGAAATGCAGGGGTTATAATAGTCATTGTACTTTGATGGGTATTCCTGTTATTATTTTTGTCTGAATTCTTCCAACCCTAAAGAAATTGATAGTTCAAAAGAAAATTGAAAATATGAACACCCTCTGCAAGAGAGCAAAGTACATTTGGATCATCAAAAAGTTATGTAGTCAAATTATGCTGCACCAAAGTCAAATGATCAAAGCAGTGAAACTGACAGTATGAACTGCCTTTTTATCCTTTTACTGTTTTACACCAACAAATTAGTGGTCTTTCCCTTCTTCATGTATCAGAGATGCTCATGATTAATATCCTGGTCCTTGGGTTACAATATTGGATGAATTAATCATTTAGCTGTAATACAAATGAAGCTTAAACTGCAAACTCTTAATTACATTTTACATGCAGGTGGTTATGGAACTCTTGAAGAGTTGCTGGAAGTGATAGCTTGGGCTCAGCTGGGAATTCATGACAAACCCGTATGTAGCTTTTCTGGAACTTCTAAACAAAATCAATGGTAATTAAGATCTATGAATATGGGGAATTAAACCAACTTTTTCTTGGTTCTTGTTTTCTTTTTCCAGGTTGGATTGTTGAATGTTGATGGATACTACAATTCGTTGCTATCATTCATTGATAGTGCTGTGGAAGAAGGATTCATTAGCCCAGATGCACGCCATATTATTATATCAGCACCAACAGCAATGGAGTTGGTGAAGAAATTAGAGGTAACCCAAAACATTCTTTGATTTTCTTTTTTTGTTTGTCCCTGAGTATTACTAAAATAATCAACAAATTCACATGTAAAATTATTAGTGCTTCTTTTTTAAGTTTCACTAAACCTTCACCTCTATTGTGGTTTTTGGAACTGATTTCCGTCTTATGGTGATAGGATTATGTTCCCTGTCATGAAAGAGTTGCTTCAAAGTCGAACTGGGAAATGGCACAGCTTGGCAACACTCAAGAATTCGGGATTTCTAGGTGAAAGGGGATTTGTAGCATTGAAGCAAGATGCCTGTGGGAATTTCAGAAGTTGAAGAAGCTAATTTGTAGAACTCTAAATCTCTGATATGGGGAGTTTCTTTGTTGTAAATTAATGCATTCGACCTTAATATGTCAAATCTTCAACATTCCATTTTGTGGAATTTTCTTCCCCTGCTTTAGTTGTAAGTAAGCAAGTAGTAGAGGCTTGTGAACCTTCCCCTATTAATAGTTAACTAATTTATGATCTACTCTATATTTTCTAATTGAACCAGATGTTTGCTTGATTTCAACTAGTTCAATCTTCTGTCATGAATTTAAGTGTTATGTTAAGACTTCAGAGTATAAGACTAGTAAGAGGATGGATTTTTATCTTTGGTTGTAGTATTAATGAATTCATCTTGGTTAGGAGATACAAGGTTCAAAATCAAAAAAGAAATATTCATGAAGTATAAGGAAACAGAAGCCTATGTGGCTATACTGCTATAGACATATACTTTATTTGTCCTTTGTTGTGTTTTATCACTGTCATGGAATCACACTAACTAGGTCCAAAGAGAGCATGATAATACATTGAGGTGTGGTTGAAGATATGGAACAAGTGGTCCAATCACAGTGAGACAAGTGTCAGTGGCAAGAGAAAAAGAGGGACAATTGTTGTTGCAGGCATACTTGGCCTATCTTTTCAAGTTAAGGTTGGGAGCTATGGCCAACAGTGGAGGTTAAGCTAACCAACTACAAGAAAATACAAAGGAGAGGACAAGTCATGTTGATTGGATATGGAAAAGGAAGGGACCTAGCTAATTGAGAAAAGAGGAGGAGTGCCTTTGCCTGCCAAGTTCCAACAGTGGAGACCGTGTGTGACAAGTGATGTGGCCTATGGAGGGTCACACTTGTTATGATTTATGAACATGGAAGAAAGAGCAAGAGGGTAACGGGTAACGGGTAAGGGTTAGGGACAATTAGGACCCAGTTTCTTCATCTGAGTTCTAACATTTTCCTGAGGTTGATTCCACTACTAGTGCTTGTGAAGATGGGGTTAGAATATTAAGTAACAAGGGGAAGAGGAAACTACCTCCGTGTCTCTCGTGTCAGCTCAATAGACTTTGGGTCAAGGGGTAAGGGTTGGGGACAATTTAGGACCCAGCTCCTTTCATCTGATCGACTTCTGACATTTTCTTGAGGTTGATTCCACTACTCTTTTTAATACTCTTTTTCCTTCTTTTTTTTGTCAAAGTGTACTCTTTTTCCTTTAATCTGTGCAAAAGCTTGTGATAAATGTTGAAAGACAGTCACTTTCAGGGGTATGAGTGATTTCTAACTGTTGGTGTATGTTAATCACTCAGTGGAATTGATGTACATTTATGGTTAGAACTCACTCACGCGCGAATAGATAAAAAATTTAAAATATAATTCAGGTTTTATTTCTAAGAAAAAAGAATGCTAACTCAAAATGTGTCTCGAAGCGTTAGGGCAATTACATGAATGGATGGCTCAGCCTTGACCTGGAACGGATCCAGATTCTCTGCTTGGATTCAAGTTGCTTGAATTTGTTTGGATGACTTATAGCCATTAGATGAAGTAATGATGACATAAAGCTGACATGATGGTCTTAGATTGTACTCAATCTAATGGTTAGAAGTCATCTAAATAAATCCAAGCAACATAAATCCAAGTAGATAAGCCAAATTCGCTTCTCTTGTGTATGAGGAAGTTAAATGATGATACCAACTGCATCCAAAAGAACAACATCTAATAAAAACACAGGAAAAGATACATGCATGATCCCCTTAAGCTTTAGGCTTTGCAGGTGAATGAGGCACTTCTCCATTCACATGATTTTGTTGCCCACTGAAACATGATGCTGGTGTCATCCTATCAGAGGCCTTTGGTTCTTTTGGACAACAAGGATCAACCTTTTTTCTAAAACGTAACCTTATGGGAAGAATGCTCCAACTTCTCTTGTTTTTCACCAGCTTCTGAAGCTCCTTTTTCATAACTGAACACTCCTTTTGAAGCTCCAAAACACGGTCCCTCACCTCGTAATCAAAACCCACAGCTCGTTCAAGTTGTGCAGGGTCTACTTGATTGGACCCCTCATTTTTACTAGGGATCCCAAGATTTCCACTAGGAAGTTGTGAGTTCTCAAGATTGTCAACAAACAACCAGCCAGAAATTGATGTTCGTAGTCTAAGTTGTTCGAAGAAGAGGACTTGAACAATTACTCGAAGAGGTAACCTTTCGTTCTGCGCTGCATGTGTGCTGGCTTCCAATGACAGTTTATTGCAGTTCATCAGTCTGCAGAGTAGCTCCTTTTCAGCATCTGTAAGCCAAGGATGTGCCTGAGGTTCTCAAATACACAATGTAGTCACTAGTTAGCAAGCACAATCAGAAACATAATTAAGATTACAGAAAAATATGATCTCAATAGTACCTAGACCTAGTACTTCAGAAAATTAAAAAGACATAATGGTCTAGTACATAACAGACTTCAGTTAGAAGACATGATTATACACTTAACCTTGCTTTACCTTCAAGAAAACATCAATGGCATGATAAATGCCATCATCAAGCGGCCTGGCATATTCGGGGATGACAGCAGCGAGTGCCTGAAATTTTGGTAACTTTAAATTAACATCTGGTCCTACCTCGGCAAGATATCCATCCACCAGACTGGCCACCATTGTAATAGGTGTCAATGAATCAGTACCGCTCATCAATTGCCCCTCTTCGATTATGCATGGAGAAGACGATGGATAAGGCTGGTTTACCAACATGAAATGATCAAGAATCCTCTGAATGCAGTCTATGTCATAAAGAGTTTCCACTGAGTAGCCCATATTGGGGATGAGAAGATCAATAAGAACAGCTTGGTCCAGCTGTGCGCCTACCCTTTTCTCCAAATTCTCTCTGCATGATTGACTTGCATGTAATATCATAGCAGTTCTTAAGAGCCTAAGCAGAAACTTGGAGGATGTTACTCCTTTCTTATTAGGAAGCAACCCTACAATTTCTTCAAGTAAAGCCCTTTGATCTTCATCAGAAATGTTTGTGCCTGAATTTGCATGATTTGCATCGTTAAAGCTTGATAGCCGATTCATCAAGGGGAGATACTTTCTAGCATAGGCTATGAGAGAAGCCGCTATACACTCAGGACTCATGCCTTTTGATTCAACAGCTTGAATCAAGCGTTTATAGAGAGGTAAGCTCAGGAAGGATGTATCTTCATACCACCAATTTTCTCCAGGAGATTGTGGCTTACTTTCAGCAGCTATTCCGTTCCATGACACAGTGCCTGTTGGCTTCTTAATGTCACTTCCTCCCGACATAGGCCTGGTGAACAACTTTGGGTCCGAACAAGCTTTTGTAGCCAGTGAATCAATGCATCTTGACACAATGTGGAGCTCTTCGACATATGGTGTCACTTCTTCACATGTTTCCAGAGCTATTATAGAGTCTCTCCAACTGCCGAAGACTTCAATTAGGAAAATCTCCGTTTGTGCAATAAGGTTTCCTTGTTCATATTCTTCAGTCATCCGGAGGTATTCTGCTGCACATCTAAGAATGACAACGTTCAACGCAGTCAGCTCTATTTTGACACCGTAGCAAAATTTGGTTACAAGCTCAAATGCCTTGGCTCCCCCAGGCACACCATGGAGTTGCAAGGCACAAGGTGAGCCTTCCTCAACAGAACACTCTTCAATAAGCTGCTCTAATAGCCCGCTTTTAGAAAGCAATGGAAACTGCAGTAGTTCCGAATATGCTGATTAGAGCATGAGAATGAACTTAACATGAAAGCTGATAACTAGAACAGTTGAAGTAGTGAGCAAATTAGGAAAACTGCTGACAGTGAGCATGTAGAAATAGACACAGCATTGCGCCTGCACACACTCGAAATCCACACACACACAAACTAGACAATATAATTAAATCAGCGATACCTCACGAAATGTACCTTGTGGAGGTGGAAAGACATTTCCCCAACTTGAACAATAATATCACTTGGTAATCCAGTTGTGCAAACCCTGTACAAATCAGATCCAGAAAGAAACCCAAAACCATCTTATACATACATGAACAGAATTCAATGGTCTTATGAATGGACTCGTCATGCAAGATTTCCTAATTATTTTCTTTTGCTAATGAATTTTCTATCAATAGGGTTTATTTTCTGCCAAACCACACCCTCCAACGAAATTTCCATAACCTTACGCTCAGTGGAGCATTGTCAATTTCTAATAGCCTGAACAGGACATGATGGTTACCAACGCAGTTTCCGACTCGCTTATGCATCTGCCCTATCACTGATTAACATTGGACATGCATACACTGATCACTGATGCACAAAAGGCTTTAGTTTCTTTGTTTTTTTCAAGCCTACTACAGAACAAATTTGCTGAAATTTAAGAAAGCAAACTACCAAACATATATCATCTAGGATCTGTAACACATGTATTCTATGTATTAATCTGTTGGATATATAAGATAAATAAAGTGTTTACCATGTCTGGCCTTCCCGATGAAACGCTTCAGACTTCACTCCCAGCTTCATGCAAGCCATGTCCTCCGGCGGTCTTCTCAAATGGCCAGACATAATAGAACCCTGAAATTATCTAAAACGTGAAAGAGAATGAAGCGAATCTGTGAGAGTGAAAGACTAATTGAAGTACGGTGTGTAAGTGAAAGTGGCATACTTATCACTGAAGCAAATCGTTCAGAGTTCAAAGAGAGAAGCGAGTCTACAGCAACAAGTGAAGGAGAGAAGGAAGCGGGTGCCTCCAACTGGACTTGTCCATCACTCTCCACGTTAACATGGGTTTTCTGCCACGTTACCGGAAAGCCCATAAAAACTTGGGCTCTATACGATTGTCTTAATCAACAACCCAAGGCGCAAGTGACCGGGTCATATTTTGAGCCATTCCCATGCATGTTAGGAGAAGGCGACGATGGATTTCAGAATGAAGAACAAATTGAGCTCCAGTACTGCCAGGAGTACTTATCCCACATACAAGATTTAGGATTATACGTCATCTTATTATTAATAAAAGTCCTTCTCAAATAATAAGATAAGGGCAAACTTGCATTGAGTTATCAAAAAAAAATAGCAAATCACATATAAATTCTCCAAAAACATTTGAAACACAAATAAATCAATTTGTGTTGTTGTTAAACAAATAAGGACAGTTTTTAACAATTAAGAACAATCTTTTCTCTACATGTCATGTGTCATAGTTTAATTTATCAAACTAACCTTACACTAATTAAATATGCTTTTAGAAGAGAAAAGTCTCTTATTTTGAGATTTTTCAGTAAATAAAATACAGTAGCATGTTTTCAATAACTTAGTGTAGTAACAGTTAATTCCAGTGTAGTAGCAGGGGTTAACATTCCAGTAGAAGTAGTAGCAGAGGTTAACATTCCAGTAGAAGTAGTAACAGGGGTTAATATCCCAATAATAGTAGCAGTTAATTTCAGTAGAAGTAGTAGAAGATGTTAACATTTCAATAGAAAGTAGTAGCAGGGGTTAGCATCCCAGTATAAGTAGTAGCAGGTTTTTAACGGCTCAACTAATGTAGTAGCATGTTTTGCTGGAAAGCTACACTTCCAACACATGTAGTAGCAGGGTTTTAGTGGTTCAACTAGTGTAGTAGCAGCCTCCGTAAGTGCAATAACAGGTTTTCAGTGGCTTAGCAAATGTAGTAGCAGCTATTTTTAGTACGTATAGTAATACCAGGTTTTTAGTGGTTCAGCTAGTGTAGTAGCAGTTACTTCTAGTAAATGCAGTAGCAGCTATTTTCAATAAATGTAGTACGTAGCATGTTTTCAGTGGCTCAGCCGATACAGTAGCAACTACTTCCAGTAAATGTAGTAGTAAAGCTATTTTTAGTAAATGTAGTAGCAGACTTTTAGTGACTCAGCTAGTGTAGTATCATCTATTTTCAAAAAACACAGTCGCATGTTCTTAGTGGCTCAACTAGTATAGTAGAAACTATTTCTAGAAATGCAGTAACAAAGTATTACCAGTAGGGTAGTAGCAGGCTTTTAGTGACTCAGCTAGTGTAGTAGCAACAATTTTTAGAAAATACAGTAGCAGGTATTTAGTGGTTCAACTAGTGTAGTAGCAACTATTTCCAATCAAAATAGTAGCAGCAGGGTTCTAGTACATAAAAATAGTATCAGGTTTCAATGACTCAGCTTTATATTAATTTACATAACAATTCTTCTCTCATGTGAAAGGCCTCCATGTCTCCATGAGTCGTTGGGCAGACAAACTTCATGTCTTGAAATTTCAAAACAAATTGAATATATATACGTGCATAAGCATGTGATCCAGCAGATCCCTTTCTATATATGTTTTTCCATGTCGATATTATGGCTGCTAATAAGATTAGTCATGCATGTAGTTTTATATATGGCTGCACAATTACTCCTACAGATCTGCTACTGCTTTATTACTCGTGCAGACCTACTACAACACCATTATTACTAGTCCATACGTGCTATTGCCTACTACATTTGCACTCTCATTCAATTCACTTGATGTTTACATCACTGCAACTATTATTGTTCATATTACTGCTTTCATTGCTAATGTTGCTTACTTTACTTCCAACTGAATGAACAACACTACAAGCGCCAAACCACTGTAGCATCAAATTCCCTTCCACTGGTTTCAGATATTCTACACAACCCAAACTACATTTATATGCAACTGCAAATCAAAAACGCAAACGAAGCACTAGCAACATGACTCGACCACCTCTTCAATTTCAATAACAACACAGCACGTTAATGTTTCCTATCTCGTGTCAAACCTTCCACCGAGTGCTCCAGCAACCAGAATGCACAGCTGCCGTACACAAAGAAGTGAACCAATTACCGCAAAAATATCAGGTACATACTAGCAGCCAATTTAGCAAACATCAATATCAGCCAACAACATTTCCAACTTGGATGCTAGGACAATGTAAACTTCAAAGTAGATGAAACAGAAAGAGTATAACTTACATTTGACTTGCCCAGGTTATGTGCCCAGTCGCATACGTACACCACACACTTGTGAAGATTGGTTTTGTCCTGATCATGATGAGTGATTTGTCTAGGTAATGTGTCCAGTCGCATACGTACACCACACACTTGTGAAGATTGGTTTTGTCCTGATCATGATGAGTGATTTGTCTAGGTAATGTGTCCAGTCGCATACGTACACCACACACTTGTGAAGATTGGTTTTGTCCTGATCATGAGACTCATCAACTACCTTGGTTCCCTACATTGACAAATTCAGCAAAATACCAAACTGAGAAATCTTGATAAAACTTCATACCACCATAAGTATGCAAGCGAGACAAAGTAAAATACTAAAATGCATCAAGAAACTCCATGCCTGAATATCCAGATTGAATCAACAACTACGTCGACGTTATCAACCAATACAAGCAAAACATAAATGCAGAAGATAACATTACTTGTTTGTGTCCTGATCTGCTACATAACAATTCTTCTCTCATCAACGTGTTGTGTCGTTAACATAGTATAAGGTTTCAACTTGGCTCCTACCAGGCAGCCATTTGGTTCAACGATTTCACCATCAACAAAATCGAAAACCTAACAAACAGATAATCCAAAACAAAATATGAATCGCAGAGGTTGTACTCTATTATGGAGGTACCCAACCCAACCCGCCGTCACCAAAGAGCTATGCCGCATATTCAACAGCTCCGACATCTCACCAGCGAGATCCTTCATTTGTCTCGACAAATCAATTGGATCTAGAATCTGATTTTGGAGAGAGAGAGAGAGAGAAAGGTTGTGCATTAGGAGGAAGAAAGAGAGATATGGATGGGTTAGTGGTAGTCCGCGTAATTTTTCCAACGATTTGGGGATTTTGGTCATTTTATAATTAATTTAAAAGTCAGGCTTACATCAGATGGCTCTTAGGCCAGGCTCATGTCCTTATTTGTCTAAATATTTTGAAAGCAAAGTTTTTAGTGTTTTGTTTCTTTTTAAGGTAGTTGTATGTAGTTCTCTAAAAAAAGAATTGCACTGAATATTAATTTTGTGTTCTAGGATATTCTGTATCTTTCTAGATATTCTTTATGTGTGCATTGGCCTTATGCCAATAGGATATGTAGTTTGACTAGATCTAAGTATTCATTTTCCTTACCTAATTGGTATTGTGTAATTCCCTATATAAATGGCTCCTATCAATGAATAAGATATCATCTTTCACAATTCTGTTGATATCTCTTTATCTCTACACTTTCTCCTTTATCACGTTATCATGCACTTTGTTCTAACCCTATAGTCAATAGCCCACCATTTGTTTTCCAAAACCCTAAAATCGGGCAGCCTTGTTTTTCCCGATTTCTGACCAAAATTCCTACTGCTCTCTGCCAGAATTTTATATCCCCAGAAATATCTCTCCGTCCCGGATCCAACGCCGCCGGCCTCACCCTGAGAACCAGTCAGAAAGTCTCTGAACCGGCCGCCGGAATATTCCAAACCACCGCCACTACCGACCACCGGTTCACCATCTTTCCTTGCTTTGATCAACCTGAATTTTTGATAGAAGCTTCCCCATTCAGAGCGTCTCCACCTATCAAATTTTCAGCCCCAAATTCGAAGTAGAAGTAGGCAAAACGTTGTTTCTCCTCCCGGCAACCTCTAGAAACCAAAGATTTCAAGATTGCTCGTCTTCCAAGGAAAGCCAGAAAGGTTCTCAACCCTCGGTCGAAGCCTGCAATCGACTCAAACTCATCAAAGCTCCTATAAACACAGTTTATTTGGTAAACTAGCAAGTAAGCTTTAATATTACAATTATTTACTTTGGAATAACTCGGGGGGATAAAATCCTTTCTCCCTTCTCCATCTCCATTCTATGCTTCAGATTTTGTGCGTGCAGGTACCAAAAATCCCGGAATTTTATTAGCGGGTTAAGAGTGTGTTTAATCACTCTTATTCCTTGTCTAGGTTGTGTATGATCAACCCCGACCTATCACCGGATTGTGTTTCATCAATCCGAGACCTTTTTCCGAATTGTGTTTGATCAATTCGCGGCTTTTTCGGATTGTGTGTGATCAATCCGAAGGACAAACCATTAAAAGCATTGTTTGTGACCTCGATGTATTCACATTAGCAATAATGAATGCCTTGAGAATTTTGTTGAAGTTATGAAACTATTCTCCTCTTATGGTTCGTATTGATTTACAAACAAGATGTACATTTTTACATCGTCCTTAGAAGCATGGCATATTTACAATCTACATGGTTAGATTGTGCCGTTTTGGTCTCTTCCAAGTGAAGATGACGCACGGCCTTGCATCCTCAAGTAGGATCGCCAACGTGTTTCTGGTTAAGTCTTCTATCCTATAGCGGATTTTCCATCATCAATTGTTCAACTAGGCTCATCCAAGCTTAGTGTGATGTCTTAGAATTGTCTGAAATTAAGGAGATAGTGGTTTCAAGTGTGCCTCGCACTACCGACCCTCCACGGACATGCTTGGTCATACTGACTTGGAGTTACTGAAAGCTTTTGATTTTGGATCCCCCTACGCTATTAAACCAATTTCCGTCTTGCAAAAGACGTTGAAGACTTATCAAAACCGGAAAATTATCATCATGATCGAATCCTCTAGGTCATCTGAGTTAGTTCATGTTCATGTCAGGGAGCTTTTGCTAACTAGTCATGGAGTTTGCGACCTTAGAACGACCTAAAGGACTTGGTTTTGATCATACACACGTCATTTTTGGCTAAGGCAAAAACCTACACGCCACCTGCAAGCTTCATAGTTTCGCACATGCCAATTCTGCGAAAAACAGCAATATGTCCCTTCTAGACAGTCAACTTCATTTGAGCTTTGTGAATAGCTCCGGACGAACCAGATAGTGAGCTTTATATCATTGGAAAGCTCTACGAGTATAGTTTTTAGAACTTTTCGCAGTTCGTCCATATCTATTTTAACAAAGACGGTATGGCTGTTTTAGTGTGCAAAAGTCATTCTGCGCGGAATTTTTATGCACTCTCGGGATTGCAACTTTCCGTAGCTTCTTTCAATCCTTCTAAATGGTTCAAGTGGAGCTATTAACTCGCCTATCTACTCCTTCTTGTAGATATGTCTCATCAAGATATTGAGTGTATCACAGATAGTGAAACTATCCACAACATTCTAAGGAACCGGCAACTATCTTTGAATTTTATGCCCTTGTAAATCTTCTGTGACTACAATGATTGAATCATAACGGTCATTCAGGGACGCGGTTTAGCTTGAATCTTGACGCCTCGTAGCACCATGATCAACGTCACATATGCCCTCTATGCATTGAGAGGCAACCGAACCATGTTGAGCTTTAAAGACATTCATGCCAATAGTTTTCATTTGAAAACACATTGTGAGAATGAACAAGAATTCTTTTGTGTATACCTTCTCATGAATGCGAACTAAAGCGCATCTTGGGAGAAGTTCATGAGTCAATCTAGTGGATTGTATGTCACTACGATTCGAATATCGAATCTCATATTGTCGCCAAACATGATATTTGAGACATTGATTCATATAGGCTTTGGGTTGACCAAATCGGTTATCCTGGAATAGATGTTCCAAATTTTGAGATTTTCTCATGGATATTCATTCTTCCACTCAAAACGAAGACATTCGAGATCTAGCATCACCATGAAGCATGGTGGTGACCCGGGGGACATTGACGTCACTCGAATACGACTCCAACTTCTTGGAGTCTGTCCGGTTAATTCCTCAAGCAATTGAGGTGCACCGGCCTTCCCTCGATATCGCATTGGCCCCCTGCAATGTTCATTGCTCGTTTTGAAAGCCTATTCTTTAGCTAAATTAGGAGTGAGACCCTCCTATGCTAAATGACACAAAAGTGAACATTTCATTCTTACATCAAACTATGTAGATAGATACAACCAACTTGCGGACACCTTTTTATGCTTTATGGTGTTGGTTGAAGTGTTAACACACTCGTCACATGTTACACTATTATCTACTGCTTATGCTACTTATACTTCTACGGGCTCACTACCCATTCTTTAAAGAAGTGTATCAGGATGTAATTTGAAGTGTCTTGTACCCCATGTTCACATGCAATACGGTCTCACTGAGGCTATGACTAAGCAACTTTAGCTTGTTGTTCGAACATTATTGATGCACACCAATCTTTCTATTGCGTCTTAGGGCTATGTAATATTTACATGCAGCTTTACTATTCACCTACGACCTACCATCATTGAATATTATTGTACTACAGCTCGTGACTGTGTACTAGGATTGACACGAAATTGCAATCCTTGAGCTTGACAGGATTGAAACGGATCTCCAATCCTTGAGCTCGGCTAGATGTTATTTCTAGGTGCCAAATTGCAATGCCACTGCGTATAATGATGGGTCATTTGAGATGAATAAGTTTCGGTTGGATATGAACCTCCACCTATAATCCGCATATGTAGAAACCTTGTCAGGCGATTTCATTCACCACTAAATTGCGAATTGTCATTTTGATGAGACAATATTCCAGCTGTTAGGGGGAGATAAGAACACAAGTGTTTAAGTGGAACGACGTGAATTGTTGTTGTTTGTCCCCACTAAGTCTCATCTTGATCTCAAATGCTTAAAGTGTTAAAATGACGAGATCACATGCTGCAAATATGTCTGCAAGGATTGATGTCCTACAAAAAGACATGGCGCGACCAAAAGGTGTTGGTCTTGACGCCATCACCATAAATGGTGAAATGGTGACGCCATAAAGTGGCAAAATTGGTGTCACAAGGTCGTGTGGCTCCCCATAAGGAGGGAGGCCCTTACGTTCAATACTTTCTCACACTAGGAAGGAAGCGAGCTTAGCACAACCTGATCCATTGATCAATGATACTCAAATCCGTCTCATGAAGTCTGAATTGTGATTATCGTTGGGGGACGCCTCAATGTCAAATCCAATCCATATAGAGATCTCTACAAGTATTACACTAGTGTACATGAGGACGTGAGATAATGAGTCTACTATCGAATTACCTTTCGTTAATGGATATCAACTTAGTTGATTGGCCTAATGGAAAGATGCGATCCAGCATTAACAAAGAGATAGGTCCTTGGGCAAGTGATGCCGACACCGCCAGCTAAACCCTATCAACTATGTATTTGTTAGATAGCGTAGTGAGAACAAGAGTTCAGACTCACCTTATGGCGCAAGGTCTCTCACTAACACGCATTAAGATCGACTATGATGAGATATGCTCTCATAATGGATGTCATTGAACTCCACTACTTTGTCAGTTTGGTAGTTTCCAAATAACTGAACATGCAGCCTATGAATGTGGTAAAAATAAACATCTCTACGGGATCAGAGATATACATGAAGGTCTTAATTGGACTTCATTCATCTGAATCAAGTGGCTCCATACCACAGGAGCATGCGTTTGCTAAATATATTGGAACGCACATGGACTCTACTTGATTTAGAATGGATATGGTGAATTATATCTTTGCGTGTTTATTCCGGATTTACATGGACTCTTGATGGATCAAGAGATGCCAATATGTATTAACATCCGAAGAAAAAGATCTTGGGAAGACACGGTCTCGAAAAGGTACTCGATGACTGTATTGATGATGATTTTCCATCAATCGGCTTAGGCACTCTATAACTAGTGAGGCCTACATATACTCCCATGATTAGTCAAAGTCTTTGCTCTAAAGAGAGATCCGTTGTTTTATCTAAAGCAAGATGACAAATATGTGTTAAGAGATGGAGTTCCCATCTAAGTACAATAAGACGCATCAATGTACTCAACACAATACGAAAGACTTGACATCTCATTCGCTATGAAAAGTTGTAAAAGCTAAATGTAACTATGCACCCACGCAATGTCAATGTAATGGCAGTAACTCCTTTTTCAATACTTAATGGTATGAAAGGTTAAGCCTTATTCTATCCCTACATAAGAAAGACACAACAAAAACAAAATCAGAATCTGCCAAGTTTCGTAGGTCAAATTCCATGTGACCTACAGGAAATCTCACTCACTGGAAAATGGTGAAAATGGTATCATTGGAAAGGTCTATGTGTCTACTTTCCAGTGACACCAACCATTTGATCATACCTATCATATTGAGTGAGTTATGGTCGTTTTTGTAAAGTAGGATGAATCTGTCCGAGAATCTGATTTTGGCAAAACAGTCAACTTCGACAGGACTTTGTGAACAGCTCCTGATGAACCAGAATGTGTGTAATATACGGCTGGAAAGCTAAATGACACTACGTCAATTTCGCAATCATACGACAGGTATCAGACGACATAAGTCATTTTTACTGTCGTCTGATTAAATTTTACGATAGACATTTAAAATTCTATCGTCTGAATGTAGCAACCCGCAGACAGTTAAAACTAGCGTGTTCATGAGACGACAACCATTTATCGTCTTAAAAACAAGAGAAATTTTACAATTGATATGAACATTTTAAGATGACAGAAGAGTATCGTCTCTTTAAGACAAAAAAAATTTGTCTGGCGGTGGTTTTTACTTAAATCAACTATCTATTCTCTTTTTTTTTGTTTGAACTCAATTGTCATTCTCTCGCCCCGACAACTCTCATTCTCAACAAAGGGAAAACTGAAAATCCAGCGTCCTCAACCAGATCTGTCCTCGAGCGAACTAAAATCTCAACGCTTTAGTCCCTTGAACCAAAAGAAACTCATCCCCGCGAAGAACCCATTTCGATCTCCCACCCTCGATCCATCGGCCAGCCACAAAATTAGGGTTTGACAAAAGACGATCTTCAGTGCGCACTCATAGATTTTGGGTTCCCTGTTGTCTCTGCCAGTAAGCTCTTTGACTCATTGTAAGCTGATTTAGTGTTTGATTGGATTGGGTTTGAGAAATTAGGGTTCAAATATAGAATTTTCTTTGAAATTTGCTTTTGCTGGGTTTTGTTCATATTGGGGATGCGGGGTTTGTGTGGTAGGTTATGTTCACAATGGGTATTTGCTTTGGCTGATTTGTGTTTGAATTTGGGATGTCAGGTTTCATTAGGGCTCTAATTTTGTTAGGTTGGCTATTATCTTAACTCGAGCAGAGAGTGAAACGAAAATCGGATCCTTTGAAATTTGATTTCATCAACTGGGCATGCGAAGGGGTCATTGTCTCTTCTTCTTGATCTTTTGTATGCTTTTTTCTTGTTTGGGAGTTTAAGTGGGCCTCTTTCGCTGTTGGCAATTGGTGAAGGTGAAAATTGCATTCCAATTGTTCGATGAAATGCCTCTGAGGAACTAAAATTTTCACTTATAGCTGCATTTCTTGAGGTGTGGTTTCTGGGTTTAATTTGTTCACCTAGGTTCGTAGTCACAGAGCTTCCAAGCATCGGAAAGTCTTGCTCTAATGGCACTGAATATGGCATTCTATTTTCCTTGCATCCTTGTATTTGGGTTAGTATTTGTGTAAAATTCTAGTGCATGTTGATATGTTCTTTGTACAATTGTTGTATTCCTGTCTGGATTGGGTAGCCAATTTTATGTCAAGTGCCTTTTTAGAGCACAAGTAAATTGTTGTTAGGTTCTTAGCTATTACTACTTCAGAGTTCAGATTACTAAGCTCCAACTCATAAAGAAATACAAGGCGAGTGGCTTTGAAGGGCTAATTCCTTGTTCTCTTTATCTTTTTAACTTAGCAGATGATAGTTGTGAAAGATAAATATGGAGAATTGGAGATTAAAGCTTTGATCATAAAGATGGGTGCCAATGTTCACCAGTTCAAGGGTGACAGCTCCAGGTACTTGCCTTGTTTTGTCATTTTCTTTTTGCGCCTCTAAAGATCATATTATGAAGAATGCCTCATGCCTCTAAGCTGTAGAATTTGTACTATCAATTTGAAACAATATTACATTGTTAAATTTATTGATGCAGGCGCCTAAACTACATTGTCAAACTTTTTATTTTGGTATCCGATTCTGGTTTCACCATTTTTGTGTATTGTGATTTTATTAGCTTTTAGTTTCGTTAATTGTTGGTTCATATCTAATTTTCTTAGGAGCATGCGTCAAGTTTTCTATGATTATATATAGGAATAAAACTTTGCAGTTACTTGGTATGGACGTGAGCTGTTCTGTTAATTTGTTTGTATTGTTACTTTTCCATATTGTTGATTTGACTCGTTGGTTGATTAACTTATTTTCTTTTTCTATTGTTAGGTATACAAAATGATAGGATCATTTCTTACCAGAGGACTTGTGTATGTCATCAAATGACCCTCCATAACTGATATATTTGTTAGTCTCTTAACTTCGTAGGGATATTTTGGCTTAATTGGTGAGTTTGAATGACTATATTGAGTTTACATGAGTTTTATATACACATCTCTAACCTGAGTTTAGTTTACTTTGTCTCCTGAGTTCAGCTCATGTTGCTTCTACAGTAGTTGATTACTTGGTAACAACTTTGAGTTTTGAGCTCAACTTCAGAGTTTGGATGGTGTCATTATCAACTTTACTTTTAGTATGCATTACATGCAATTTGTTAAAATGTCTCTAGCTTTTCTCACACTTGAATTGCTATGAATAAAGTTTTTTCTTTCTTTCTATGAATACATGACTAGCTGTCAAAACAAGCAGGTATACCGAAGCAGCCTGGTTCAATGGTGCTTTTAGCAAGGTGGCAAAGGCAGGGCAGGTTGCAGGTTCAAAAACCTGAGAAAAGTTTCATATGGTTATGTCAAACTTGACTGGAAAGGATCTAATAGCTGCATAAGGCGTCAAAAAGTAAGCTTGATATTACATGCATCATAACAATTAAGGAAGAAGATGGTTCGCTGTAAGTTACAGATTATATATTTGCAATAGAACCCAAACCGGTAGCTGATAGTTTTGTTATTTCTATTTGAGTTTCTAGCTTTCGGTTTGCTGAATGAATACAAGAAGATTTCTATTAAAGGAGGCTTGCAACGACATTAGAGTAAATGGTCGAGGAAAATCTTGCAAAGCTTATCATGAAGTAGAGGAACAAATGTACATGACAATGTTACTGCACTATTAATAGAGGATTCTACCACACTCCAGGTATATATATACTTCCTCATGGAGTATACTGTATATGTATTGTAATAGTACCAAGAGCAACTTATACATGTAGTTAACATTTTACACTGTATCTTTGATATGGTTAAGTGATAGGATGATTTTTGTCTGTAGATTGTGAATGATGTAGCTTTTCAAGTTTTCTATTTTTACTCTTCTGATCTTGCATGTGTTCAGTGCAATATAGACTTGAAGGATAATGTTCTATGATCTGGCTTAAGGCTCTCTGCTATTTTTACAAAGTTTGTTCTATGATCTCCCTTATATGTTTGACCGGACTCTATGATTAATTACAACTAAAATGACAGATAGCTTGGTTGCTCAATTCATGGAATCGGCTTGAATGCATCTGTAAGTTTCTAAACCTCCTATTTTCAAGAAACTCCCGCAAGTTTCTTTTGGTATATTTTGTTTCTTGTTTCAACTATATTGATAATGATTCCCAGCAACAAAAGACTTTGTTTTATCTTAACTCAATGACAAGTAATAACAGGTAGGTGTTAAGGGTTGTTTGACAGTCTAAATTTTGAGATTTATTTGTACATCAGTTAACCTAATGGTACAATCTATAATAGTCTGGAATTTGTTAGTGTTCTCTTAGTCTATGTTGGTTTCATTGAACTGAGTATTTGGTTTCTGTGGATATTCATTGAACTGCATGTTACTATGTTAGTTTATATTTGGTTTGTATTTTTGTGATTAAGTAAAAATTACTAAAGCTTTGTATCTTCAGTTTGGCAGGAAATACTTGAGTAAATGGTGGATATTGAGTTTGGTTATGAAGAACGTATAAGAGTACATCATTACAGTTAAGAGGACTTTATGCACTCTAGAATTGTAGTTGCTTGTATTTGGTTTGATGTCTCTTTTATGTAGTTTTTTAAGTTATATATGAAATGACCATTGAAGATTTATTATATAGGTCATTTCAGAAATAATAACTCATTGATGTTATAGCTTATAGGTGTCTTTAGAACAAATAGCTCTTTGTAAATTTTTTTGGTTTTCGCAATGAGAATGAATTTGAGATTTTTGAATTATGTTGTGCAAATGTTTAATTTTGTTTGAGACTTTAAAATCCAATAGACTTGACATCCAAATCAAAATCAGACAACAGATGACCCCATTGACTTTGACATCTCTACATCTTTCAAACGACATTTATATGTCGTCTTAGAATAATTGAAGACAATAGTGTATGTCATCTGAGATTGATGTCAGACGATAGAAAAGTGACGTTTGAATTGGTATGAGACGACATACAATTGTTCGTTTTTGTGTATAAAAATAAATCTAACGACAGAAAAACATAGTAATACTAGAATACAGACGACAGATAAATTAAGCGGATAGATAAAAAAGCCATTCCGACGTCATATAAGTGACGTTAAAATAAATTTGAGAAGACAGACAGTTGAAATCATTTGCTGATTAATTCTTCTTTCAATGACAGAGAACTATCATTGTAATGTTTTCTAACGACAAATTCATTTTTTGTGTTACGAACCTGGATTCATACAGACGACATATAGTATGTCGTATAACCTTCCTTAGATGACAGATTATGCATGTTGACTGAATGCTTATCAGATGGCAGCTCGATAGACGACACGCAAAAAAGTAATCAGACGACGGGTACTGCCGGTCGTCTGAAAGCAAAATTGGCGTAGTGTGAATCTAGTTTCCAAAACCGTTTATGGTTCGTTCATATGTATTTCCTAGAGGAAGTTACGGCTATTCTAGTAACTGAAGGTCATGCTGCGCGGAAATCTGATTTCCTGCACTAACTTATGTTTTGAGTTCACAAGTGGCCTTCCTCTCAAGATCTAACTCGAAAAGATCATGTTTGAGGACAATACGGTATGATTTAGTTAATCATTACCCAATGCCACATTTGAAGACATGTTAAAGAGCATGGACATGCTAAGTTGTTGAAACTTCGGTGATTAGTAAGAATCAAAAAGATCCCTAGATTGATATAAAGATCAGGGGGAGGTGCGAACTTCAGGGGAGTCTAGCACATACATACATGTCACTATCAAATGTGAAGGGTGCGTTGTACTCTTTTTCTCCTACGATCAAGGTTCAGTTTTTCTCCCACAGGGTTTTATGACTTGACGAGGTTTTTGACAAGGCAACAGATCAACACCATCGGCATATCAGCGCGCGGCAAAAGGGGGAGTGTTCTGGGATATTATGTATCTTTCTAGATATTCTTTATGTGTGCCTTGGCCTTATGCCAATAGGATATGTAGTTTGACTAGATCTATGTATTCATTTTCCTTACCTAATTGATATTGTGTAATTCCTTATATAAATGGCTCCTATCAATGAATAAAATATCATCTTTCACGATTCTCTTGCTATCTCTTTGTCTCTACACTTTATCCTTCATCATTTTGGTTATATTAGGGTTCTAACTACTAACTCTATTTGCCTCGATCTCAAAGTTAAACACAGCCGAGAAGTAAAGTAGTCTGAGGCGATTGCCAAAACAAAATTGTCTCAGATCGATCAGACATGCAAATTAATATGAGGGAGGAGATGAGAGATATCTGATTGATTACGGAATTATTCGGTCAACTGATTGTGTACTCTGCGGACAATGAGGTGATTTTCCTCCAACTACGAGAGCTCCATATCGACACAGCCACCCTGACCCAACTAGATGTGACGTCAGCTAGCCTCGGCCCGGCGGAGTTAACCGCCTCGTTGGACTTGACGGTCTTCGCTATCAACCCCAACGTATTGCACAGTTTCGACATTTACAGCATCGAGGCCTTGCTGTTTTACAAGATGTTGGATGAGACGATGTATGCGGATGGACGGAGGAGACTCTTGCTCGCAGCCAAGCCGGTGATTGCTTCCTCTTTTCTACCTACGAGGAGAAACACCACTCTTAGTTTCAAACTCAAAACGAGCGACGGTACCATCGTGGACCAATATAGAGTGGGCTGAGTGGCCGAGCCAATTTCAGAAACCAAGGCTCGTGGCGGTTCGGTTTTCTTGGAGATCAAGATGTTGGTTTGGTGGGATTATAGAAGAAGAAGAAAAAGCATCTTGCCAGGCCGTGGAGGAGGTTCGCTATCGCTTGGTCACAAAGCTTTCTGCAGTCAGCTCGAATTCGCGTTTGACAACAAAGTTACTCAGACTTGGATTTTAACAGTTGATTCCAGCCGCGAACAGGATAGCATTATTTACTAATCGACCATGGCACTCTGTGCATTTGTTTTTAGTACATTATTATTGGGTTTTGTTAGGCTGGTGTCAGAATTGTGTTGTTCAGTGCGTCATGATTATGGCGTCGTTTTTGGACTATTTAATGAAGGTTTATTCTTTTTGTCAATAAATGGAAAGTTGCATGTGCATATATGCTGGTACTTTTGACGTTTTGACGTATAGTGTTTGAAATGGTTGTTTCTTCTTAAGATTTACTGTGAGAATGTATCAAGACTTCTGTAATAGGTTTAGGTTACGGTTGAACCCCTAATCGCTTAAGTTTTTGGGTAGGGAGACGAGTGGGGAATTTAATTCCACCACTGAGATATCATATAGTTGTAATTTCGGATTATATTATATAAAGTTTATTTTAAAAAAAAAATCCAAAATCTTTAGAGGACAAATAGTTTGTGTTATCATGTAGCAAAATTTTCGCCGTTAGTAAAACAACAACTAAAGTCACAACAATACTAAACTAATCCCTTAGTTTAGTGTCTAGTTATTTAGTATGTGTTTTCGTTTGCTTTTAAGTGTGCATTGAGGCAATGAGAAGTATAATATTTTAATTTTACGTAATCGGAGCCCAGTAGTGCTCGGAGTTTGGTTTAGTTATTGTTTTCGAGTAGACCATATTCATAATTGGAGTGTGTTTGGTTAGGGATATGAGTGTGACTGCATTGTGTTTGTTTTCAATGCAGGGTTTTATACATTATATGTTCCACATCAAAGGCATTGAGTTTACCGCAAAGGCGAATAACTGTTAGAGATTCTAAGGACATGAGACTTGAAATTGCATGAATATTTTCAAGGCTGGGAATCCATGGCTAGTGGTTCAGTGTTTTACAATTGAAAGAAAAGAAGAGAGTTTGATGGTGATGGTGATGGTGGTAGGTTTGATAGGTTATTGTTTGTGTTGTATTTATGGAGAGAGAGAGAGAGAGAGAGAGAGATAAAAAGAAGATATATATAGTCGCTGGTGAGGGAGGAGAGAGAGACTTGCAATCGGCTATTGGAGGAGTGAGACTTATCTGTTGTTGTTGGATCTGGGCTTCTGTGTTGTCAATCGAGAGAGCGAGAGAGAGAGAGAGAGAGAGAGAGAGAGAGAGAGAGAGAGAGAGAGAGAGAGGAATATGCCGGCAAGTTGAAAGAAAAAAAACCGTCGATAACATGCATACGTGTGTAACTGTTAGCCACGTCAGCAAGATAATAGGCTCATGTGAAGAAGTGGAAATATGAGGGAGGAGATGCGAGAGATCTGCTCGCTCATTCCTCGCTACCAAAAGATCTTGCTTCTCATCTGTTTGAATACGGAATTATTCCGTCAACTGATTGTGTACTCTACGACGATGAGGTGATCTTCCTCCAACTACCAGAGCTCCGTATCGACACGGCCACCCTGACCCAACTAGATGTGACGTCAGCTGGCCTCAGCCCGGCAGAGTTAACCGCCTCGTTAGACTTGACGGTCCTCGCTATCAACCCCAACGTATTGCACAGTTTCGACATGTACAACATCGAGGCCATGCTGTTTTACAAGATGTTGGATGAGACGATGTATGCGGATGGGCGGAGGAGACTCTTGCTCGCAGCCAAGCCGGTGATTGCTTCCTCTTTTCTCCCTACAAGGAGAAACACCATTCTCAGTTTCAAACTCCATTGTAATTGCTGGACTTCTAGAATAGGTTACGGTTGAACCTTCATCGGTTCTTCTCCATTGTAATTGCTGGAATTTTTAGGTAGGGAGGCGAGTGAGGGATTTAATTTCACCACCTAGATCTCCCATATGGTTGTAATTTTAGATTATATTATATAAATTTTACCTTTCTCAAGAAAAAAAAACAATCCAAAATCTTTGGAGTGCATATTTTTTGTGTTATCATGTAGAAAAAAAAATTGTTAATAAAGCAGCAACTAATGTCACAACAATACCAAACTAACCCCTTAATTTAGTGTCTAGTTCTTTAGTATATGTGTTTTCAGTTGCTTTTGAATGTGCATTGTGGCAATGAGAAGTATAATATTTTAAGAATCCTCACATCTTCACATGCATCCAGTTCGCAAGCAACTCATGTCTCAATTCTTCACTCATGCGAAGTCCTCATTGCATGCAAACTTTGTCCAACTCGCCTAACAACTTCAGTCCTTCTTATATGCAAAGGTCTGCATGAGAACCCTACATCCAGCTCGCATGATATCGCAGGCAAGGTAACCCACCTCTAAACCTAATATTATTCAGGCTCGTTGATAACACACGACGTGGATCACAGATTTAGCCTGTATTCACTTGAGACATTTAATGTCTAGTAAAATATTAATTTTAGATGTAAACAAGAGAGGCATTGAATTTACCACAAAGGCAAATAATTCTTAGAGATTCTAAGAACATAAGACTTGAAATTGCATGAATATTTTTAAGGCTGGGAATCTATAGCTGGTGGTTCAGTGTTTTACAGTTGAAAGAAAATAAGAGAGTTTCATGGTGATGGTGGTTGGTTTGACAGGTTATTGTTTGTGTTGTATTGTATTTGTGAAATATGAGAGAGAGAGAGAGAGAGACTTTGCATCGGTTATTGGTGGAGTGAGAGTTCTTCGTCATCATTGGTTATGGGCTCTAGGTCTGCGTTGTCAATCGAGAGAGAGAGAGAGAGAGAGAGAGAGAGAGAGAGAGAGAGAGAGAGAGAGAGAGAGAGACGAGGAATATACCGGCAGGTTGTTAACAAAAGGGAAAAAAAGAAGCATTTTTTAGGGTATTTTAGTCATTTTACCTCTCTTGTATGTGCAACGAGTGTCACTGTTAGCCACGTCAGCAAGATAACATACTCATATGATAGAATGGGTAAAACTGTCGATAATTGAGAGTTTACCAATTAAATTTGACAACCAACAAAACTGTTTTTATGTGCAAAGTATTAGGAGTCAGAAGTGTTTAATCCATACAAAAACAAACAAGTGCTTCCTTCTAGCTCTAGCACAAAGTCTGATCATCACATTATAAGTAAGCACATTCGGCTCGGTTGCTGACCCAGGCATTTCGTTGAATAGCTTGAAGAACCAATATTAATTCCCCAAATTAGCACAAGAGTTACGCTCCGCCATTTCCACAATATGTAACAACCGTCATTACATTGTCGTTTGTGAACAATGATAAGACTGTTCACGTGAACAACGCCCCTCCCCGACGAACTTTAGTATCTAGTAAATTTTTGGAGAAGAAGTTCTCGTGTAGTGTTCTGACAAGGGTGAGGAAAACAAAGGGCCGGGGAAGAGGAACTTGAGGGAAAGGCCGGAATGTTTCCCTATACCCATTATGGGTGAAGAGGGACAGTGTTTGTAATTACACAACTGTTAGAGCCTAAAAGGGTCTTTGTACGAATGTATGAGGTAAGTCGTGGTCTCGTGGAGAAGAAGATTCATGAAGCGGAGGGAAGGAGGACACTGGTTTGGTTCAAGGAAATAACCTTTTTTGCCCTTTCTATACTCTTATTTTACGATTCTTCCTAACCGGTGGATGCCATAGTTGGCAGTGGACACGTGTAGGTGGAAAAGATATTTTCTCCTTGCACAAGCACCCAACTGCACAAGTGAGTATAAAAGATGTAGAAGCGTCGCTGCAGAGGCATTTTTTTTTTTCTTCAATTATAATTTTCTCATGGCGCTTCTGGCTCTCTCTGTGCTCTCCCCGGAGTGAAGGCATCCTTCACATTTCCACAGCCAGAGAGAGAGCGTTGTTTTTGTTTTTTTCTTTTGTTATTGTTTCCTTTTTCTCAAGGTATAGACTCTGTTTAGCTTTTGAAAATTGTGAAATTCGTTTCTTTTTGTGTTCATCACTAGCTGGAAACTTAGAGACTTCACTTCATGATGCAAAATGACTATGATTTCTACTGCTCCAGGACTTGATTAAGACAAATAAAATCATTTAAACCGTTTAAGAATTTCAGATGTTAAGAGGTTTATAGGGGTGGGTTTAAGGTTTCTGGAATATATATGAAATCTTAATGGGTTTTGTGTATCATTTTTAAGATTTCCTGTTATCATGTCAGATCGTTTCACCTCTGTGCATTTTTTTTTTCACAGTTCAAGGCTAGCTGAGTTGCTGCATTCCCTTAGTGCCCACTTAGCTTTGGGTGAGTTTTAATGAATGCTTTTCATTGTTTTGCATGAGTTTACATGATTGCTTGAGAAAATGTGAAGAAGAAGAAAATAGGTAGATGCAGTTTAGTCATCAATTACAACGTACTTCTTCGTGATAGCCTGTGCTCTATATTTCTGCTTCTTTGTTTTTTTGTTTTTTCCCCCAAATTATTCCTGTTCCTTCTCTCCCAGTGAGGAGAAAAAATCTTCTATTTAAATTGTTATATGCTCTGCAAAAATTAATTTCCAAATTTCTGCATTCCTGTTATGGAATTGCTGCTGTTATCTACGTTATGCTATCCACCTACTAATCTTCTATTTTGCCATTTGTTGATATTTATGCTGCCAACATGGTTTTCACCTCAATCAGTGATTAGCTTTGTTTTCCTTGTGATACATGATAGTGCGATTCAAACCTATTTTGCCATTTGTTGATATTTATGCTTCAACGTGGTTTTCACCTCAATCAGTAGTTTTTGTATAGGCGATATAGTGAGCTTATGTTTGTTAATTGGTAGGTTACTGATGCATTCAAATTACAGGGCAGTGATGATTTGGAGGAAGAATATAACTCGGTAACTAGGAGCAGTCGACATTGGTCGATTATCATTCAGCACTGTGTAGCACTAAGAATTACACCATAAACTCTGCAGCACAAGTTGTATAATTTGTTTTCTATATTCAAGTTCACTGAATACTGTGTGCTTTGCACAAATGCATAGTATTGAGAAACTTGAATTCTGAAAAGAAGTTTATACTTATGATTTAGAGTTTATTAAGCGAACTGAAGGAAGGAACAAAACTAGATTAAATTAAATTGTTCACCAACACATGATTTACCTAGCTTTCCTGTAGACTTCTTATTTCCCTTCTTCTTCTTCTTCTTTGCTAATCTATACTCTATTTTTCAGGGAGGGGTTCTAATGAGGACCACTAAGTTAAGGACTAGTTGAGGACTTTCTCATTAATCGTTTATTACACCCACTTTTCAATTACATTTTTCCATCTCCATCGTTCAAATTTTAGGTCTATATAAGTAGATCACTTCCACAAATTTTCAGCAAAATTGGTGATCATTAAGGGATCAAACTAAATCAAATCAATGGACAATCCAAATCTGTCAAACAAGAGCCGTTCAAGTTTATAATTGGTAAATCATATTTATGAATGCCTTAACGATTTTCAATTTGGATGAAAATTTTGTAGAGATGATCACTCATATATATCTACAAACTAGACGGTCGAGATGTGAATATGCGATCGAAAAATGGGTGAAACGAAGAAGTCCTTAACTAGTCCTTAACTTAGTGGTCCTCATTAGAACCCCTCCCCTATTTTTCATATGTTGTTTAAAATAAAATAAAATTCCTGAATCATGTCTTTTGAAAGTAATCGTTAGCGAAACATAGAATACAAAATTAGTATGACTTAGTGATGTTAATGTTCTATTACCCTAAACCCTAATACTTACATACCTATTTATCTTCCGTTTCCTGACTTTCCTCTTACTCAAGTTCCTATTTTCCTTTCACTGTTAATCCTAACCTTTTGTTTTGCTCTCTTCAATCAGGGAAACACCAGGCCACCTCACTACTATGGCATTCTAGAAATTGGTTTTTCCCTATTGACTTGTAAAACTTGATCTCGCTTTCCTATGTGTAAGTTTTTACTTCTCAATCTGCCTACTGTGGAGTGTGGACTTAGTTTGATTAATCTTTTATCTTTACTATGTTTATTTTATTCATCGGCTTATATGTTTACCTATATGACTTAGTTTTGTTTCAATTTCACCTTAGACCTTACCAGAACATGTTGTGAATTTACATTTATTAACAATGAACAGAAGCAAGGCCTTCATAAAAGACCTGTAGTGCATTTTAATTTCGATTTTACAGCTAATAGTACCGATCAGAAGTGATTAATGAAATTAACACGACTCTTCTTTTGGCAGGAACTGACTGTACCAACAATGGAACTCCACCAAACCTTTTCTGAAAAGGTGATTTTAATCTCTCAGTTTACTTAAGGGTAATTGTAGCTACTTGGCCTTAACGGTGCTCCTAACTCTTCATTGCAACAATGAAGAATTAGGAGCACCATTAAGAAAAGGAGTTGCAAATAACACCGTCCAATTTTTTTTGGTGATAAAAGTTGACACCTATCCATGTATTGCTTTTATCCTTAAGATTTCATTTCAAGAGAGAGAGAGAGAGAGAGAGAGGAGGTCGATGGGTTTTGAGCGGAGGTGAGAGGTTTGAGGAGGCTGGATCAGGATGAGGAGGAGGAGAGGCGGATCGTCGGTTGCCGGCGTCGATTGTCGGTCAGAGGTTTCGGGTTTTTGGTGGAGCGGCTTGGCTAGAGAGAGAGAGAGAGGTATGGTGGAGTGATGTGAGGGCAATATAGTCTATTTCATGAGATTTGTTGGAATGTGCTGCTGGAAACGATTTTTATTGGAATGGACTCTCAATATGGTATTTTTGTGCAAATGGGTATTTTTTTTTTATATTCAAAAGGTATGGATTTCTTTAATTGACCAACTTTTCAATCATATTTTCGTATCTTAACCGTTCAGCTTTTAGGTATATATGAGTATATCATCTCTATAAATTTTCAGCTAAATTGATAATCGTTAAAACATTTAAAACTGTGATTTATAACTAAAAACACGTACAGTTCAAGTTGAACAGTTTCAGTTCGTTTATTGATTTAATTTATTTTTGATACCTTGACGATCATAAAATTAGCTGAAAATTTGTAGAGATAATCTACTCATATATTCATACTATTTGAACGGTTAGGTTGAGAAATTATAATTGAAAAATAGGTCAAATTAAGAAAATTTGTACCTTTTAAATAAATAAGAAGGTTTGTATCTGACAAAACATACATGTTTATATATATTACTGATCAATGATTATTATTTTTATAGGTGCTAAAACTCTAATAATTTTTTTGTCCCAAAAAATGATGTGGGCTGCAGCATATACTAGCCCACCCCTAGATTCGTGCCTGTTTGTAGGTCCTCAATAAAGGGAGTGAAATTCACATACTATAAATTTTTTCTTTACTAACTCAAATTTTGTATTTTATTTAGAGAAGTGAAATCCACACTCTTTAAATTGTAATTCATATTCCTACTTTTCATTTGTGGTAATTTAAATTTTGTGTTTAGTGACTTAACTTTTATCTTCTTGTAAAAATGATGACTGAAAATAGAAAGTATGAGTGTGGATTTCACATCCATTTATTTAAAAATAGAAAATAAAAATGTGGATTACATTTTTAAGAGGGTAAACTATTAAATTTCACTTCCCGTTTAACAAATATATTTCCTCTAACAAGCACAACATTTAGCTAACATCAACTGAGGTTGGGCTAGGGCCATAACCATGGACTTAAAATTGGATCGGGTAAGGCCTGCCTTGGTCATCGACCATTTTAGAAGCATGTTGGCAACCTCCCAAGTTCAGAACCCTCTCGTTTCCCAGTCCCGCCGCCATGTCATCTGAAGAAACAATAAATCCGATCGCCCTCCGGGATTCGCTATTCACCGTGCTTGTCCGGTGCGTGCAGATTCTCAAAGCAGAGTATGTGTATCTGCTTTATCTCTCGTTTCTCTATCTCTTCCCCAAATCGTTCTACTGTATAGCCTATCCCACCCGTCGTAATTTCTTAAACGCCGAGCATCCCTTTCCGGACAAGTTCCAATCCGAGACTCTCTTACCTCTTGCTTTCACATCCCTTACCTTCATCTTCTCCCACTTGGGTTTCATCCACTACACTCTGGGTCTCTGGTCAATCACATATACACTCCACCGTGGCCGATCAGTTAAACTTATCTCGGCTCTCTTTAACTCTGCATTTGTCTCCTTCTTTCCTATTCTCGGTTGTGTCATAGTCTCTATTCCCAACATGGTTTCGCTGTTTAATGTGGTTTATTCGGGGCAGAACTTATTTAAGGTAATTAGAGGGGTTGAGAAGAGCAAGATGGATATGTTAGATGTTATTATCTTACTGTGTAGTGTCCAACTTCACTTGGAGTTGAACCTTGCACCCTCAATTGTTGTGATTGAATCCCGCGGGCTGGTAGAGTCTATGAAAAAAAGCAGCTCATTGATGAAGGGAAACAAAATGTTGGGTTTTTTGCTGCTTTTGATTTTCGGGACTTGTTCCCTGATTTTAGGATTGTTCAGCGCTTGGATTCTGGAAATGCAGTTGAGTTTAACAGGTGATCTGAGCCGTGGTGGTTGGTGGAGGATGGTGACTTTTGAATATCTGGTGCAAATTGTGATACTTTCAGTTCTTTTCATGCTCGTTTTGTTGTTCAATACGGTAAGCAATACCGTTTTGTATCACTATTGCATCAAGGCACAACGGAATGATGAAGAACAGGCTGAATGAGGTTAGTCACCATAGTTGTGATTGTAGATTTTTCTTTTATTTTTTTTCGATTAAGATTTTTCTTTTGTTTTGTATATTTTACTTCTCACTTTTTTGAAGAATAGAATCAAAGCTATATAACTAATTCAAATAGTAGTAGTGTAGTATGATATCTGTACATATAGGCTATGACTCTTTTCTATCTAACTTCTCTTAATAAGCATTTCTAATATCCTCCGAGAGTCCCGTTGTTGTGGCTGGCCGTGTCAATTAGCGTAGATAGTGTCTAAGTAAGTCGGGTTTAAAAATATCTGCCTAGGCGACTCCTTATTGTTGCCTACCGCATTATGATTTTCAAAACATTGCTTATAAGAGATTCTCACTTCTTTAACAAACTATATACAAAGCCATTATTTATTTAATGTTATTCCAGTTAAGATTTCAATAACATGGTAAGATATGAGGTGTTTGCTAGTTATAATGCTAAAAAAAATTGGCTCACGTTGTAAATTCTTCTATAAGTAATGATATTAAATGTAGTCAAAGTTGTAAAATTGGTTGAATATGTGATAGATAATGTTTGAAAGTGATACCAAAACCATTACAAGACAATAGGTATTAAGGTTTTGCTTTTTGGCAAGGTACAAGGAATTACTATTCACAATTTGTATTCTCATATTGCATTCTTAACACTAGTATGATTTTAGTACAAGACATTCAGTATTTAGTTTTGCTTTGGGGAAAGTTAGAAGGAATTACATATCACAATTTGTATTCTCATATCATTGTATTTTTCATATTGTAGTCTCAACACCAGCATGATGAATGCATGGTCCTGGCAACATGGTAGAGTAAGATACAGATATTTTACTGGAATCGTGTGGTTGTAAAATTAGATTATTTTTAGCTTCTTATTTTTAAGGACTTATCAAGTAAGCATGTAAATTGTGTATTTTTAGTATTGAATAATTAAACTTTAAGTAAACCTGTTTGCGTGTACAAATAGAGATTCACTAGAAATTGTTCGGATGATTTGGATCATTTTGTCTCTCTTTCTTTTTGCTTGTCTCTTCTCTCGCAACTTGGCTTTATTTACTCACAACTATTGAAATAAAATATGTTGGGTGCATATTATGTTTGGATATTTGGGATTATCTTGTTGGTCTATGTTGCCTACATTAAATATCAACGACCATTATTGCCTATTTATTTCTTGTGATACTTCATAACTTAATCGTTGTTAGTAAAGCTCAATGTGATGGGCTTAGACTGCTCTAAGATATATGTTGTTCATATGTTCTAACTTGAGAGAAGAAAAAAGTGAAAACGCTAAATTGTTCAGTTTAAATGTTGAAAATAGTTATTTGTGGATTTCATGTTTTAAGAAAAATGTTGCTAAACAGAAGTAATTCGGTTCTCATTTCATTTACATTGCTTAAAATTGTTTTTCTTTCTGTGAAATTACACTTTGTAAATGAGCTGCAAGAAGTATGATGTCTTGAACAATAGTAAGAATGCGCCAAGGAGTACTGATTTTGTTGTTGATGCAATTAATGAGGACTAGAATCACCTTCATTCTAAATCTTAGTAGATTCATGTAAGACATTAGCATGAAGACAAGCACGAAGGGCGAGAACTTCAGCTAGAATAACATTTGCTGGGCGATCTTGATGATCTCCAATAGCCAAGGTCCAATAACCAAACCTGTTGCAGCCTGATCATCAGAAAGAATGGAACCATCTAATTTAATTTTACAAAGAGGAGGATGGCATTTGATAATCAAATTAGGGTCTACTCTATTGTGTTTCCCATGGTTCAAATGTTCGGTACAATAGTCTTTGAATACGTTTGCTGCAGTAAAGGAGACACACAGGAGATTCATTAATATTTCTACATACCACAGGACTTGTGGTATTCAAATGTCGCAGGTGATAAATTCTAGATGACTATTTTAAAGCAAGAAAAAAAAAACAGCAAGAGTCGGGCCCAAGAAATGAGCCCAGATCCACTAACAAAAAGTAAGACAACGGTATTCAGTGCAACTGTCCTCTTAATAGTTAGCTACAAGGTGCATCACCTTCTAAGGTACGGAAGTGACACATAATTACCAATGGCACATTTCTGTGAAAGAGTTGGAGACAAAGATCCATGTGGTAAAAGAACCAGTCGACCAATATGCATCCAAACCATGAAAACAACCGTAAGCTATGTCTGTGTGTTCGGAGAGAATGGCCAGGGGACCCAAACAGCCTAGCATAGCTAAGCTCAACCCATAATTACCAATGGCACATTTCTGTGAAAGAGTTGGAGACAAAGATCCATGTGGTAAAAGAACCAGTCGACCAATATGCATCCAAACCATGAAAACAACCGTAAGCTATGTCTGTGTGTTCGGAGAGAATGGCCAGGGGACCCAAACAGCCTAGCATAGCTAAGCTCAACCCACCAGGCGGCCATTGATTCACACTTTTTAAGTACTTGAATCGAATTAATACTACTGTGTGTAATGATCCAGTTTTATGATCACAGAGATTATTGCTAGCTGCAAACACCTCAAGTGGTTCCGCCGGCAACTGCAACATAGGCGGATGTGCACCCGTCTCGGCCAACCTGTTCAACACGTGTGATTTTAGTGTTTGTCCCCAACCCCATCCACCATATATAACATTTCCCCGGTCTGATTATATGTATAGTATTATAGTATATAGCCAAATCTACTGTCGAAGTGCATGCCTCAACACTATGAGCTAAGTTTTTGGTCCAAAAAAGCGAGCTCTTTCCGGTGAGTAGTGACCGCTCTATCCCAACTGGATATATTGTTTAGATGCCTGCACGTACCATTATGTTAACCAATCCACTTTCTGCTTCTTTATATTACAGATAAGAACTATGTATATTAGTTGAATTAGTTATACTAGTTAAGAAATCAATGTTTTGTTAATCTGGATTCTGGGGATCACACAAGCTTTAATAAATTTTTGATCGATGAGTGTTTGATAGAGCTAAGTTTGAGAGACAGAAGACTCACTTCTATTATTTGTGTCTGCTGCGGTATTCTGTGAACTACTCGATCTATTGGCCAAAAGAAAGATGCTCAAGTTATTGGTTTTTTTTTTTGTAGCTAAAAGAATAGAAGGTCAACTTTCGACTATTTTGGTGTTGGATCCTGCACTTGGATGATCTATATATTCCAGAATATGACAATATGCTATAGAAACTCAATCTATACAAACAACAAACGAATAATTTAGAAAACAGAGGCTAGAGAAAGATACGGAGTGGACCTCCATTTCTACATAATTGTTACACTTCCCCACAACTACAGTACATTCCAGTAATTGTAATATTTACTATGGACTTGTAATCCCTGGTTCAAGGCTTCAACAATGATCCCAGGCTCCCAGCTAAATCAATCCTTTAATTTTGATCATTCACATGTGTATGTGAAGATATATGTCGTATACTAGAGATGTTCTGAATTATTATTTGTATTTTTTAGGTAAAAATTTGACATCTCGTAAAAACACCGAACAACAATGTAGCAACAAATTAAAGAAATTCAACGATAAAAAATCCAACGATAAACACAGACTTGGGTTAAATTTTGTCATCACTCATTAGATCAAAGATTATATACTTAATCTAACATACCAAAACCTTCCAAACCTCTCGGTCGGAGATGGAGATGGACCAACCTAAACGTGGGCCTTTTATGCATAGATTTTCTTTGTTATCTTCTTCCATTAACTTTTTTCATAATTCCATAATCCATTTACTTGTATAAAAATACAAAAAAACATAATGAGGTGGTGGGAGAAGGGTAGGGTTTGGCGGTGTGTGTGTGAGTCCATGTTGGGTCTGGTCCAGACTCCAGAGAAAGAGAGGACTGCCACTACTACTACTACAGTTGCAGAGGGCATCAAGGACTCATTTAACTTCTCACATGGCGACTGCGTCGACGAACCCAGATCTATCGTCCTCCTACTCGATCTAGCTACCACTCGACCTTGGAAGAAGCCGACGACGTCGTCCCCGACGCGTGTCAGATTCTTGTTCTGGGAACCCCATGGATAGTAATACTGTTCGAGAGAGTTCAACGTCTCCATGCAAATGCGGTAAGAGAGAGTAATGCAGGCCGGGCTGCTGGTTCTGTCGTCGTTGTCTTGTAGCTGTCAAGGTGGAGTGACCCACAAGTGCAAAATCTCAGTTGGCTTCTCTCTCTCTCTCTCTCTGGCCTGGCCTGGCCTCCTCTATCATCATCAATTCTTCGATGGATAAATTCGCCGGCACCGGTAAAATCAGAAATGTTCTCATCAGCTCTGGTGTGTCATATCAGAGTGAATAATGCTATTCATATGTCCCCCCACGCGAGCATTCAAGGGACCGCGGCTAAAACCAGGCCATTCATATATACATCCGTGAATTACTACCTCATGTGACTATTTCGTACGTAGTACTTGTATTACAGTATTAGGGTTTACCCCATGTATCCACTATTGCTTATCAATTATGACGTTTTATATAGATCCGGTTTCGGGTCAAACAGATCGTCTTTTTAGCTGTTGATTATGCTCAACCATCAGTAGACGTAAATAACGACAGAGATAATCGTGATTAAATTATATTGTTTAGTTCTCTACGGTTGAATTTCCAATCCAAATGTGATTTGAGTAAAATTTGAACTACGTACTCTCAGTTTGAACCAGTTGATCAAATGAGCTAGACATATGCAGCCGGTTGAATTGATTTTGGAACACTTAGCAGCAACTGATTTTCACCGAAGTACAAGTGAAACAAACATTGACAGAGATGATTCGATCAAAAGCAGCCATCAATTTCTTTACATGAGTTAATCGAGTGTACATAGAAGACAACCCACGTACGTCTTAAATGTCGCATAATTTGTTGGGGCTCTATCTGGTATACATGTATGCATGGGATCCGGCTCCTCTAAAGTGAGCAAGCCATGAAGTTAGTAAATTTCATAAAATCTCTTACCTACATCTAATCTAATGGTTCAAATATATCTATGTTAAATAAAATCATTTATTTGAAAATTTGTTCACTTATTTCTATAAAATTCGTTTTTTCTCAGAAAAAAAAAAACAATAAAAAAGTGGTTGCATATCGTGATATATATCTTCATCGATATTTGATCAAGCGAATCTTCATATCTGAAATTATGAATTGATAAATAAACTTGATGATCAGCTTTGAATAGAAAAGAATGAAAAGCCTTAGTTTCATTCATTCCAAAGTGGTTTCACTGGTTTCTCTTCCCGTAGTCTCTAAACTCTAGCCTTCGTAATTTGCATTCTATATTGATTTCTGGAGATGATGGCCATGGGTTTTCCAATATAGTTGGTTTTTCTGTTATATAATTGAACTGTAGGCAGCGATCGATCTACCCAATTTTTTTCCAAAGCTTTTGGTTTATAATTCGGTTAAGGTAATCACAATTGTTTTATGAATATTGCAATAATCTTATAAGCACCGATGTATTCATATGCACCATGAATCATTGCAACTTTGCTTTGTTGAAAAATCCATGGAGTTGAAGCAAACGTTTACAGAAGAGAATAAATTAAGATGAAGGTTAAATAAAAAAAATAAAAAATAAAAAGAGAAATAAAGCATTTAGAGTTATTGTCAATATAGAAAAGAATTTTCAACATTTTTTTGTAATGAATTGATGCATGTGGATATTTTTGAGCCATTAGATTAGATAGAGGTTAGAGATTTTATGAAATTTACTAACTTTATGGCTTGCTCACTTTAGAGGAGCCGGATCCGTATGCATGTAGTGTGGTACATATACTACGCACGCAATAAAACGCAACTACCCTATTTTAAACAAAAAGGGAGATGCCATGCTACTTTGGTTACTGATAATAATTACAAATCATGTGCATTAAAATGAAGAAAATTTAACAAAAACGAAAGCTAACAACCATGGGAGTGTAATTAGATAGTAGCTGGCTATGTGTTTAATGTGTCTGATTGGTCCATTATCATCAAACAATCGAAGGTCGACAAAACACACATAAATTTGATACGTGACCTATACATGAGTGGTTGTTAGGATCTCACATCTTCCGGCCCTCTCGATCAATAGTTCAATAGACAAGTAGTGCGAGCTGGACATGCGTCACGGTGTTGAAACTTGGCTTGAGTTAGGCTTAATTTGTTCGTCTTATAGACAAGCTTACGAACGACCTCTCGGTCGATGGAAATGAAGTAAGTTCCTTTGTCTTTCATATGAACATGAACATGGAAAAGTAAACTTCTGATGAGAACACAGTGTTTTTATGGCAACCAATATTACTTGACGTGATGAGAACACAGTGTTTAATCCATACACTGTGACAGATAGATAGATCCAATCAAGTGTGGCCTAGAGCTCAGCTGAGTATTTAAAACCTCAATTGGGATTTGGTTTTGGTGCCCCCCCCCCCCCCCCCAACCACTTTGTTTTCATTTTTTCTTGTCCTTGTTGGTAGGTCCTGGTATACGCAGGAGCTAATGTTTTTGGTTAAACGGTCCCTATCTACGTTGGTTTGCAACATTGGTCACAATAGTGGCCCTAGTTCATAACACAATCACTACCATTAGGAAAGTCATGGATGGATTGAATGCAAACATGTGTAATGGAGATTGTACGTTTTGTCATGATCAGGTCGGCTTGGGTGTTGTGACCCAAAACGACTAATTCCACTTCAAAGGTGATAGATGGAATAAGAATGATGGAAATTGTACTACATTTGGGTAACAAAGGAGGATTAAACTCATACCCAACAATCTCGTCTACAATGAAATGCCCACTCAACTTTGATATTTGTCTTTTTCCTTTTCAAAACCAAAGAAAAAAAAAATTAAAAAAATTTCATTAGTAATGACAACAAACAATCAAAAGTATTTATTTGTTCAATACAATTTAGTTTAGCGGCATAACAAACTTGTTGTAGTATTTAAATTGTTTAACTGATAAAAAAGAGTAATTATTTGTAATAAATGACTAGTATGGTGCCTTCAAGTCATGATTAATAAAATGTAATGATGAATACAAAAAGGAGCATCGAGCCTAAACTAAGTATTTGGAGTATGTTTCGAGAAGTATTCTAACTAGCACGGTAGCAGCAACTAGCAAATAATATTGTTCCAAGGCAACTTATTTCCTTTGACAATTTAACACAACTGTGACATAACATTGTTTAAGTATTAAGTTGAAAGCAAACCAACCTTATTGTAATTTACGTTTCTCCTTTCAAAATCCAATTGATCTTATCACTTCATCAATTGCCCGACGCACATAACCCGGCTTAGTGTTCATCGTACACTAACAATGAATTGAACAATATTACCATAAAAAAAAATTATAAAAAGAAAAGGCAACATTGAATTGAAACATGACTTTCATGCACCAAAGTTATTGAACGAGGTAAAAATTAAATGTATAGACTTTCAAGTAGAAAAGGAGTAAAGATTCACTGCCTTTAGTTTGGGAAGAAATGGTTAAGAAATCTAGCACAGAGTACTTTCATCCACAGTTCATTCAATATTGCCCCAAAATGGTCATTTCGAAAATTACACATTTGTTCACATTAACGCAAAGCAGGGGGCATGCTCGCATTGACCTTGGGGCGTGGATTTCACGCGCCGTGACCAGGTCGGTAAAAGACTGGTTTTGCCTTTTGCCTTGCTTTCAGAAAAGAAAGCGACACGCTCGCGGGACACGGAAACAAATGCGATTATTCAATGTGGCAATAAGTGGAAAATTTAGGGATATTTAAGGCCGTGTTTGTTTGATTGCTCGGAATAGAATTAAAGAAACAATTAATTATTGGGGTACTAAAAGAAAAAATAGAGAGGATTTAAAGCACCAAGGTGTACTTAAATCAAGATGAATAGACCGTTGGATTACATTTATTCTATTATTTAATATTTAAATAAAAATTTAAGAATAAATATCAACGGTTAAGATTTTCTAATAAATATTTGGTTCATTTGTACCTTGGTGTATGCAAGAATTTTCGAAGAAAAAAGAGCAAATTAAAAAAAGAAAAAAGAGCAAGAGGAGGGGAGGGGAGGGGCTTCCTTAAAGATCTTTGTTGTTTTGCTGGCTTCTGAAGATACACACAGTTCCTCAGATCCGAAGAAAAAGGTAACAAATAAAAAATCAAAGGACTCAGTTTACAATTTTTTAGTACTTTGCAGTCGATGGTTTAGTGCAGTGGTGTAGGGTAAAATGCTATTTTCACCGTGATATGGTAACTACCATGGAACGAGCCGGGTGGTCCGGATTCGGGTTTCTTATAATCACTCGTGTCTGATTGCGAAAATAAATTACATTTACGTACTCATAAAGATTGTATTTTCGACATGTTTGTAGAAACTGATTTCATGCTTTTACAAATACATGTCACTAAGTGGATGTAGTGGTTGTTACTTTTTATTTCTTTGTAATCTAAAAGCATAAATGAACTACTTTTAAATTATTAAAGACATGAAAATAACCAAAATTACATGAACATTATGGATATTTGTCAAAAAAATTGGACAAATTTTATCGACAAAGACCTCGATAAAGAGGAGAGTTCATCGTAAAGACTATGAATTCTCATTTGACAGTCACAACATAACTCGTTAGTATTTGAAAATAGTGAATATAAATTTTAACAATCGAGTCATACACACATAAAATATCAAGTTTTTTTTTGCCAACAAATTGCTAACACACCTCATTCTTATATACAAAAAGACATGGACTCTAATCATGAGTTCATAACAAAAAAGAATATCAGGTAATATTAACAAAAAAAACCTCGTTATAAAAAGAGTTACTACAAAACACCAAAATGAGTCTTTATTGAAAAGATTAAAACAAAAATGGTTTGTATTAACCATAGGTTAAAAAACTCTACGTGAAAAAACCCTATGAGAGGAGCACGACTCCTCTTCTCAAATCCTAGCCGTCATGGCTTGGTTTCTCAATCACAGCGATCGACGCCGATACCAAGATGCCGCACCTGATCCTTCCTAAACTCTCGCCGCCTTGGCCTAGGTCTCCAACAGTGCTTGACGCCGACTCTAAGTTGTTCCTTCTCGGCGTTAAGCCCTTTTGTGGAGGCAAACCTTATTAACCTTTTGTGGTCAATCAACCATGGAGGCAGAGGACGAAATGCCGCTGAGCATGGATGTGAGGTGGAGGGTTACCTGTTAACGTCGGCGATCACTGTACTGACGGAAGAGATTTGGCGGCCGTCGGACATGGCTGCGAGCAAGGATCAGAATCTCCCAATTTGGTTATGGGTTTAGACTCCGATTAATGAGACTGAGTCGTAACTTGAATCCAAGAGAGCTACACTTCTTCAACTATACGATATAATGATGATGTCGGCGGGGGCAGGGACACCGGTGAGGAAGCCATCTTGGTTTCCATTAGTGTGATTAGAGATTGTCGGCAAGCAACGATGCAAATCTGTTAGGGTTTGGGAATGGACTTGGGTGTTTGGGTCTGGGTCTGGCCTTAATCTCATCAAAAGTCAAATTTGGAATTAGGTTATTAGGGCTGATTTCAAACTGATTGTGGCTTAAGTCGCATGTTTGGATAACTTGGCAAAAGTCGCATGTTTGGATAGCTTGGCAGACTGAGCAAGCTCGCTGCAACTAGATGGATTCATGAGGCTTATAGTATCGTAATTGAGCGTCTTGGCTCCAGTGTTTATGTTTCTTTGGTATCTTGTTTTGTATCTAGTTTAATATTCTGTTAAGCTCAATTAACTAAGTGAACTAATTATCTAATGTAATGATGTTTTGATGTCATTCTGGCTTGAATTTATCAATGAAATATTTGAGCTGTCCCCCTTTTCCGCTTCAAAAAACCATAGGTTAAAAAAAGGTAAAACTCTGATTAAAGCTAGCAGTGGGTAAAAGGACTGCAAGAACAGTGACACTGATGACCTCTGCCTCGCATATATATGTAGTAAAAAGTAGCAGTACTCTCCTCTGCGTCTTCTCTCTTGTGTTTATTTTAATTCATTTTTGGTTTTATTTGGCGAGTGAACCTTTGGACTCTTGCATGATCCAAAAGCTCTCCTCTGCTCTCTCTTCTCTCTTCTCTCTTCTCTCTTCTCTCTTCTCTCTCTGCGCGTCTTCTATGGCCTTTTATCTTCTTCTGTACTTCCCTTGATTGCTTTTGCTTGATTCTTCCAAACCAAACCAAACCAAACCCAACTACAAGACGAGCCAAGATTCTTACTTTCTAAGCGTCCGAGTCCCCGGAGAATAATCCCTTCTCTTCAACTCGGAGAATTTCTGCCGGAGACTTCGGACGACGGGCCTCCGAGTTCAGGGTGGTCTCGGCCGTAGATCTTGATTCTCGAGGAGAGATTCAGAGGCTTTTCTCAGAGTCGGTGGATTGTGTTTCTTTTTTGTTTTAGTTTTTTTCATAACAGAGCGGAGTGGTTTTCGGAGCGCTTTTCTAGCTTGGAAGAAAAGTTTGGTGGCCTTTGGACTGATTCAGTTTCATGGAAGTACGAAACTGAGGGTTTTGAGATTCTGATAGTTTCTTTGCCGGTTGAGGAAGTATGGATTTGAAGTCCAAGAGTCCAACAAGTCTCAAGATTTTGGAGTAAAAACGCTGCAGGAAATTTAACTCATGTATGCTGTATAAGGTAAGAAATTGATCGAATGCCACTTCATTGATTTTGAGTTTATGTCTTTGGTTTTGTGTATGTTCCAAAAAAAAAAATTACAGAAGAAAACATCTGAGTTTGGGTAATTTATGTGTTCTGCAGCATTTAGTGAGAGCAAGAAGAGAAGGGAATTTGCAAATTTTGATTTTTTTTTTTTTAAAGATTTCGAGATGATTACGTTTATGGATTCTAAAGAGAAATTGAAGGAGGGGGAGAAGTGCTTGGATCCTCAGCTATGGCATGCCTGTGCTGGAGGGATGGTTCAAATGCCATTGGTGAATGCCAAGGTGTTCTACTTCCCTCAGGGCCACGCCGAACACGCTTGCGGCCCTGTCGATTTCAGGAACTACCCGAGGGTTCCTCCTTACATACTCTGCAGGGTCTCGGCTATCAAGTTCATGGCTGATCCTGAAACTGATGAGGTTTATGCAAAGATTAGACTGGTTTCTTTGAGCTCTAGTGAGGCTGGTTATGAGGATAATGGAATTGGGAGAATTAATGGGGCTGATTCGCAAGATAAGCCGGCCTCATTTGCAAAGACGCTGACTCAGTCGGATGCTAACAATGGTGGAGGGTTTTCTGTGCCAAGGTACTGTGCTGAAACTATTTTTCCTAGATTGGACTACTCGGCTGATCCTCCTGTGCAGACAATTCTTGCTAAGGATGTTCATGGCGAGACTTGGAAGTTTAGGCACATTTATAGGGGGACGCCAAGGCGGCATCTATTGACCACAGGGTGGAGTACTTTTGTGAACCACAAGAAGCTTGTTGCTGGGGACTCAATTGTGTTTTTGAGGGCGGAGAACGGTGATCTTTGTGTTGGAATTCGGCGAGCCAAGAGGGGAATTGGAGGTGGACCAGAGTCATCTTCTGGGTGGAATCCGGCAGGTGGGAATTGTGCCATGCCATATGGAGGGTTCTCTTCCTATTTGAGGGAGGATGAGGGAAAACTGATGAGAAATGGCAACGGTAATGCCTCGAATGGGAGTCTAATGGGGAAGGGGAAAGTTGGTCCCGAATCAGTTTTGGAAGCTGCAACACTTGCTTCAAATGGACAGCCTTTTGAGGTTGTTTACTACCCTCGAGCAAGTACTCCAGAGTTTTGTGTGAAAGCCTCGTTGGTGAAGGCAGCATTGCAGATCCGTTGGTGTCCTGGAATGAGATTTAAGATGGCCTTTGAAACCGAAGATTCTTCCAGGATAAGTTGGTTCATGGGAACCATATCCTCTGTTCAGGTATCTGACCCTATGCGCTGGCCTGAATCACCGTGGCGGCTTCTCCAGGTACTGTACTCCAAGCTCATTTAGTCATCTTTAATTTCCTTGCGAGAACCATATTCTTCCTTGGTAGGTCTGGCTTTCGTCTATGTAATGTTTAAAGGACAAAAATTAATGTATAATGGTTTTTCTGTTAAAGTTTAATCTGTCTATATATGAGTTCCTTACTCCTTTGTTCTGCTAAATGATGCTTTCAACTATTGTAATTTCTTTGTGTCATATGAATCATTAGGGAAGCTTGCCATTGAGCATATGTGCTTTGCAAAATTTTTGTCATTAGAAAAACCTACTGAACATTACAGACCTACTTGTGTATGGCTGAGTTCTTTTGTTCTCCTTAAAATTTCCGTTTAGTAATCTGAATTAATATGGTACAGGTTAGCTGGGATGAACCTGATTTACTTCAGAATGTTAAACGCGTTAGCCCGTGGTTGGTAGAATTGGTGTCAAACATGCCTGCCATCCATCTGACACCCTTCTCACCACCAAGGAAGAAGATGAGACTGCCTCAACACCCCGATTTTTTCCCATTTGAGGGACAACTTCCAGGGCCAACATTTTCCGGCAATCACCACCTCCTTGGAACCAGCAGCCCCTTTGGTTGTCTGCCCGACAAAACTCCTGCTGGCATGCAGGGAGCCAGGCATGCTCATTACGGTCTATCATTATCAGATATCCATCTCAATAAACTGCAATCAGGTCTATTTCCGGCTGGTTTCCCGCCACTTGATCATGTTGCTAGGCCCACCAAATTCTCCAATAACACAATGATTCAAAGGCCTACCATGAGCGAGAATGTATCTTGCTTGTTAACTATGTCACATTCTCCACAGTCTACAAAGAAATCCGAAGATGTAAAGCCACCGCAGCTCATGCTCTTTGGTAAACCGATACTTACTGAGCAGCAAATCTCTTTGAGCTCCTCTGGCGATACTGTCTCACCAGTAGTTACTGGAAATAGTTTGTCAGATGGAAGTGGAGATAAAATGGCAAACCATTCTGAAACTTCTGGATCTGCACTTCACCAACAAAGCGTACAGGAGAGATCATCTGGTGAAGGTTTTTTCCATTGGTACAAGGACACTCGGCATGAAGCTGAAGCAAATTTGGAAGCTGGTCACTGTAAAGTCTTTATGGAGTCTGAAGATGTAGGCCGCACTCTTGACTTTTCACAGTTCAAGTCTTATGATGAATTGTATACAAAACTGGCAGACATGTTTGGCATAGAAAATTCCGAGACACTGAACCATGTGCTCTATCGAGATGCTACTGGTGCAGTCAAACACATTGGAGATGAACCATTCAGGTATGAATCAATTCCATCCGGAATCTGCAAATTAGTTCCTTTTAATCATTAAATCCTGTTGTATAAGGTAAAATCTTGATCATTTTACTGTTGAAGTTGCAGTGACTTTGTGAAAACGGCAAGGAGATTGACGATTCTAATGGATTCAGGCAGCAACAATGTAGGAATGTAAAGAAAGAATAAAGACCCTCTTGATTCAAATTGTACAGCTGGTTGGTAAATCCTTTGTTTCCATGCTGACATTTTACTCTTGCTGAAGTTGTGGGAGAAGCCGCACATACACTGATCTGATTTATGAGCTTCCGATCCAAACCATTCCGGTTTCTTGGTCCATCTTCCTTTCTCGAAGAAGGAACACTTAGCTTCCAAGAATCAAAACTCTTAACTACAGTATCATCATTCCCTCAGCAATTTTGTTGCTCTTGTTTTGATTTCGAGGTTTTCTACATTTCTTGGTATTTTGTTCGACAATGTTATAGTCTTCTAAGAAGGCAGTTAAAGTTGAGTGAAGATGTATCCAGCTGAGTTTGAGTAGAAGGAAAATTTTCCTCTCTGGCTCTCTTGTCTTTTCCTTTTCCATATATACTCTGTACTTGCAATGAAGTAAACGCATTTGCTTTTGGCCTTTTCTAGTCTCTTTTCAAGTTCTTGTTTTTCTTGTTGGTGGGATCAAGAATCCAAGATGCTTGCCTTTTTTGGGTTTCTGGTTCTTTCTTTGCTCCGAATTCTGGTATCTCCTAAAAGGGTCATATTTGCCATTGAGAAAAGGATCAAACTTCCTTCTCGAACAAGTATTTTTCCGAAGAAAAAATTGCAAGTTCCGTGCCAGACCTAACCAAAAAAAAAAACAGAGAGAGAGAGAGAGTTGGTTAAGGGTCTATTCAGTTAGCCACAACATCAGGGTTTATATAACAAATTGGTTTTTCTTTCAAGCCGAGTTGACCTAATCACCCCAATTCTCATCACCATCATCATCTCCAATTCCATGGTTTTTGTTATATCAGAATCAATATGTGTTACACGACAACAGATTTTCAGGGTTTTATTATACAAAGCAAAGCAAAGCAAAATAAACAAGTAATTTAGTTGTCCCAATCTTGACGCCACAAAGTGTGGGTTATAGTAAATATAAAAATCACCCAACTATGAGAAAAATAGCGGGTTTTGCATGTATTGTTTTTATTGGTTATATATGGGGATTGCAAAACAAAAAATTGTCAAACACAAAAGTCAATAATGGGATGAAAGTGAGGAAGAAGAAGAAGAAGAAGAAGAAGAAAAACACATTCTGTCTGTCGTGGTTAGTTTTCGTAATCTCGGCCCGCACGTGAGAACTCGTGGGGTCCCACATGGGGTATTAAATTGTGGTAATAAAGGGTGCACGTGTGGGCGACGCCAGCTTGGAAAGACAACGTTTGCTTGTGTTGCGCCGTTTCGTTGACCGGGCTGTTTGTTTTCTTTCTTTCTTTCTTTCTTGGTTGAAGAAGGCTGTGCGTGAATGAAAGTGAGGAGATGAAAATGTCAAGAGTGAGAATGATTTTGGATCGAGATCTCTCCCTCTATTAATTATATTGATGTCGTTCCATGTTGAATGAAGCATATACCACGGTATATTTAGTAGTTAATTGAAGACCAAAATTGAATCGAACGAGCAGAGATGTGCTTAACACAAGAGAAAACGAGGAAAACGTAAGTAGTCAATTGAAGACCAAAGTTAAATTGGACAATTGTGGAGTGTTAAAACGAGAGAAAACGAGGAGGAAATCTTTATTTTAGTCATACACTTTGATTATTATGATGGTTTGATGATCTTATATTATCTTGCGGTGGCACGTTTGAGGGAGCTAAACTTACGAATGATATTATATATCCTATCAATAAGTACTTAAGGCTGAGAGTTTTAGTTGCACATACAGTGTCAGAGCATCTCCAACAGTTCTAACATAATTTTTCTATATATTATAAAAAAACAACTCTATAATTTTCATGCATTAATACTATGAAATTTCGGACGGTCGTGTCTAAAAAGGGTTCTTTGTTTAAGTGAGATATTTAGTTCAATACACTTAAAAGATGATCGGACGTTTATAGAGAGTTTACGTATACCAATCTTTTCTCCAGTTTATGAATCTGCAATATTCTATAAGGCCGGGTATCGGTGGAAGCAATCAGCTTCTTTAAATCTTTTATTTAGAAATTCAAAAATTTGTATTAGTAGAAGTAGCTAGTCAGCTTCATTTAACCTTTTACTTAGCACATATTGAAAAATTAGTAGTTTCACGGCGTAAGAACAAGATATTTTTGTCAAATCAGTCCAGATTTTAGGCTGCGAGGGTAGAGACATGCTTAAAGCAACGCCTTCAAAGTAAACAAGCAAAGCAACCCAGTATGCACTGAACATTTGGAGAAGAGATCGACGTCTTGCCGTCTTGGATCCTACGCAGCACCTGGACTAGAAAAAGAATACAATATTCATCATCTGGCTAAAGCTAGGTTTGATGCAGTTGTTTCAATTTCTCATGATGTCATGTCTTTACGATAATCTTATATATCAAACATTACAAACTGGGTGGGTTAGTTTTATTATATAATGGTGACTATATCTCATGATTCTCAGCGACTCAGTCGTTTTCCTTGTTATTAATAGACCAGGACCAAACACAGGTAATCCCAGATGGATAAGTCTTTAATTGGTAGACCCAAACCAGCAACAGCTCCACTGTGTTTTCTTATTTTTGATTTCTTTCTAACTTGCAAGTTTGGTAAAACTAGCTAAATACAATACAAGCTAGCGTGTCCTTTGATCGGACTAAAAAAATACTTCAATTCATTTTGTTTCTGGTATTGTTAAGTAAAAATATGCAGGAAGCATTTGAATTCTAATGAAATGGTGCTTCACTTCAATGCCTTGGCACCGACAGAAAACACAGCTCGGGACACAAGCGTCCTTGATGGCCCCAATCCTTAATTGGTTGCATCATGTGATGTGCATGAGTTTACTCAAGAAGAGTGAGATCGATCTTTGAGAACCTTACCGTATATCAATATTACTTATATATAGTCTTCCATTTATCAAAAAAACAAGAAAAATATATAGTAGATTTTGAACTAATTAATTACTATACACCAGGTGCCATCTATCTTAATGGGAATTCATTTCCTTTTGTTTAGAGTTGAGCACTTGAGCTCATTCAATTATTTCAAGTTTTTTTTTTTGGACAAAATTTTTTTCAAGTTGGTATTCAATTATTTGCCACCCCCAAATGGCCAAAGAGAGCACCAAGTTAGGGCAAGAACCCTAATAGTCAAATAACCAGGGGTCAAAGTAGCTAGAGAAAAGGGAGACAGAAACCATTCCCAAAGCATTGTTTGTGTCGTCACTTTGTTTTCAGAACCCACTTTCCACTCCACCACACCACTTTCCACTCCACCACACCACCATACATGGCATGGTTTCGACCTAGAACGCCTTAAACAAACACACATTGGATTCATCCCTTCCATTCGTTCACTCACTGATCACTCACAGATCGACTTATTTATTTCTGTATGGGTTGTCTTTGCTTTGCTTTGCTTTGCTTTGCTTGCTCGCCCATGCATGTCGTACTGGGAAAGTCTTCACTATATCGATCTGTACCTCGCGGACCATGAAGAAGATCGAGTCGATGATCTGCTGAGACAGACGACCATCACCTAGGGATTACTTGACTTCACGACTACTTTAAGCAAGTGTCAGGTTCTGCTGCTGCTGCTTTGAATCCTCCCACTTGGAATCTGGAAGAGTTTTGAGAGATCCAAGTAACGGGAAAGAGGGCATTGTTCAAGGGGACAAGTGCGTCATCAATGTAACAATGAATGAGAGTATTGGCTGAACTGTCTGTTTCTGATTTCTGAGAGAGCTCCCATGCCTCTATGATATGTCACCCCTCACTCTAGGGTTTGTTATTACTACTTGCCAGTTGCCACCACCATGTTCTTGTTTTCTCCTCGAGTTTGTCCGCTTCCATCTAACAGATGAGTATGCATGTCCTAGAGACCAAGAGGCTATATATGGTTTTTTTTGTTTTCTCTTTTAATCCTCTAAACCCTATTGACGAGTCGTGCAAGTGATGACCTTCACGGTACGCAACAACGTAATTAAGGTAAGGTTTAGGATATCGTTTTAGGGTTAGGCTTTAACTTAATTGTCATATCCTAACTGTTATATAGATAGATATAACCAGCAGGTGTCATTTGAAAAAAAAAAAAAAAAAAAACCATGCAAATGAAAACATACCTTGATCTCCTAGCCTTCTTCCCTCCCTCCGTCAAATTTAATTTCTTTTGGCAATGAAATGCTTAGTGATTTCGATTTAATAGTAGTAAGAAAATTGTATAGACAAAGTGCATACGAATAACGCAAAACAAAACAAAACAAAACAAAAATGTGTGTAGAATTGACATTTTAATAAATTGTTGATTAAACCAGTTCCAGGATCTTCACCCAGTGCTTGATATATTCTAGTAATCAGAAAATAAAGCCTACATATGTAGAGGTTGAATTCAACATGATACTTGGCATGATGTACGTAAGTCACGAAGTACTGAATTCAAGAATCCACAAAAAGATCAACAAAATTTGTTCTCAGGACCAATGAGTTAGGGTTGAAAACCAGGCGAGTTATTTGGTGCCTTTCGCTTCCTTCCAGCACATTCATAATAATAAAAAAATGCCAACAGTTTGATGGGTTGCATTGACATCAAATTGTGTTTACGCGTTATGGAGACGATCGAGCATTTGTGTCTTGCTAACTCTAATGTTGGCCATACTCTTTGTTCGGTTATGAACTAAATCATAGTTTTGATAGTGTTGTTTACTTGTCATTACTATTAGTGGTCAACTTTAAAAGATAAAAAACCCCGAGCAACCTGACTGTCTTCTAGAATAATTTGTGTAATAGTGTGCTCTAGACAATACGGTTCACTTAACATTATTCATGTCATAATCACACTATTGTTGCACAGTTTGTTGGTTTACCATTGAGTTTGAAATTAAATTTATTAAAGGAAAACCCAAGTGATGACGCTTTCAATCGGATCAGGTTGAAAGGTTTGTTTGATTTTTTGAATAAATGAACATACTGTTAATTATTCTTTGAATAAATGAACATACTATTAATTATTATTAGTTTATTTCTAGTTGGCAATGCAATGAAAAATCACACCACATGCAATCTCGAACTCGAGACTTCAACATACATAATATTCATATCATCACGTCTTATAGATAACTTAATAGTGAGTTATTTCTTGGAGTGTAATGTACTATGTGCCAATTTTTGAAATTTGATTACTATAGGATATCTAACCTACCTCAAATCATCAATTCATCATTCCAAACTGAATAACTACACCAATGATATACATATAGTTCCGAAACAAAATTAGAAGTCCACAACATATTGCTAACTGCTCCATCTTAGTATTTTGAATTTAAAACGAGATATTGAACTACGATCATAAAACATCAAATTCTTCATCTGAGAATAATTTTGTACGAACAAGCTCATCTGAAATTAATTTATGTAATCAACATCACAACAGAACTCACAAAGTAATACACTACTTCCTTCATAGAGAGAGGGGTTCTCTCTCTCTCTCTCTCTCTCTCTCTCTCTCTCTCCAGCATCCGTGCCCTTGAGAGTCGTTGGCATTTCTCACCCTTTATGGGTGCATCCCTGAGCACTGTCTCAGATTTTTCCCTGAGCTATGTCTCAGTTTTGCCTTTTGTTCCTTCTCTTTTCTTCTCCTTCGGTTTCCTTCCCCCCTCCTTCCAACTTGCCCCAATTTTTTTTTTCAAAAGCTTAGCCCCAAAATCTCTCCAACCTACTCCTCACCACCCATCATCTTCATCTACCCAGAGTTTATCTATTCCCTCTCAAATCTGTACCATGGCTTGGGTATTGCAGTGACTTCTCTCAAACGCGATTTCTCGCGTCTCAATTGGAAGATAGGTAGAGCTTATGCTTGGGTGCATGCACCACCTCCTTCTTTGTTCTATTTTCGGAGTCATTTGGCTCCATGTGTTTTGGGTTTCTTGTACCCAGATCTGTTCCTTGAGTTGTGGCTGCAAATCACTTGTTATGATGCAAATTTCTCATGTAAAGATGATACACTTGTGTCCAGATCCTCTTTTCTCTTATCTTTTTTCGTTTTTAGGGTTGTTTTGATCGGGTTTTGCCGTAGGGGTCTTCTCCCAAGCTGCGATTCAATTTCAACTGTCATGGCCGAAGTTGTTGTTGGTGACGTTAGACTTGTGGCGGCTGAAGTGGATGAGAAGTGTAGCATTAGGGTTTTCTTTTGTTTTCTAATTTTGGTTGGACGAAGCTGTTTGTTTGGCCCAATCTCATTAAGTTTTGTATATTTTAATTTTAAAAGCTTTATAAACCAAGATGGATTGAAATTGAGCTGTGTACTTCTTTAGGAATGTCTTGGAAATACATAGACCAGTCACAACATTCTTTTTTACTAAGCTTTTTGATGTAAAATTTCTTACTTAATGCAATATTTGTTAATTGTCCAAAAAAAAAACATCACAACACAAGCCCTAAAAAAAAAAAAATTACAACTGGTTGCGAGAAAGCCAAAATTGAGGGCAAAGGAAGGGGAAAGGCTTAGGGTAGACGTTATGGGCCTACCAAACCAGACTTTATCTCTGTTTTGGAAACTCTGGTTATTATGGTCCCCTTCTCGTGTTGTCGTTCTTGTCCTTTTTACCCCAAAAGAAGTCTCTTCCAAAAACGACACAGATTCTGGTGACGCGCCAAACTATCAGCCCCGTGCTGTGGGCCCCCCGAACCCCTGTGACCGACAGGTACCGCCTCTTACACCGATAGCGACCCGTCGTTTCATCTTTTAACCGGGTACGACACTCGTGTCAGAAGAAAGCCCAAACTGGATGAATGTTGGGCCACACAGGACATTTGATATTAACTGTCAAGTATCAAGGCCCACAGCACCATTTAACCAGTCCTAGAGAGCATTCTTATTGTTTCATAGATGTATTGTGTTCAACTTGTTACCTTATGGCTAGTAACAAATACACGACTTCTAAAAAACTACAAGCAGTTTCAAATACGTTGGGGGAGCCCCATATGGTTCTTCGGAACACCTTGGTGGACATGAAAATGGATGACAGATTTTCAATGAGGTGTTTCCAGAGAGAATGCTCCCTACTGTGAACAATCATCAACAGGTTGGTATAACTGGAGCAGACTATGAACTTCAATCCTTACAAGTTGGAACTTGGAAAGATTTAGAGCTCTGAACCTAGACAGCGTTCTATTTTACACCAACTTGGAACCTGAGAAAAATAGAGAGGCTATGGAGGCTGCAAAGTTCAGTAGCTCTAATTATTTCCAAATCGCCAAATTTGGACCATTACATGGGCAACTCTCCTTAGAAACCATGTAGCAAGTTTGGCAATCCAATCGAAGTTGCATAGTAAATGGAAAGCTTAAATTCATCTGAATTATTAGGACAATTAAAGCTTCCCAGGGTTATACCAAAGAAAAGTAGAACAGCATATAACTCAACAACCTCACAAGATAAACACACAAAAAAACCAAGCACAGTTACCATTATAACACCGAATTCATACTGCTTATTTCACAGAAGATATACTGCTTATGTATTACTACACAGAATTCATTCAACCCAAATGTATAGAGTAGACATTGAAATATAAGTAAACAACGCACTTATGAAGTTGTTTTAGAAAATACACATAATCGGCGCCATTATACGGTTTTGCAGTCCATACAGCACCACCTCTTATAGAGACTAAGCACCAGTCCCACGGTCAGTGCATTGTTACAATGCCTGAAAGCACACAAAATTATGTTAAGATTATGAAATAATTAAAAAAACAAACTAAGAAGAAGAAGAAGAGTCTGGATGCTTGGTGGATATGATGATCAATTCTCCATGAAAGGAACTACTGACACATACACAACAAGAACCCATCTAATCCTTTCCTGTTCTTTTGAAAGAACTAAAAGAAAAAGCATAATAGAAAGCTACAATGTATCACATCGAGACAAAAGCAAGAACCAGAGAGAGAACTTGTTTGGTCAGATGATTGATTGTTTGGTTTAGTGTAGCTGGTCTCAGGAAGCACTCGATCACTCCTAAGGAAAAGCATCAGAATGCTATTTAACCAGCACTTTAGATAGTGGTGTTGCAGAAGGGATAATAATATAAACTAATTAGATGATGTGTCATACATACTAGGCCAAAAATGGCTTCAGTCCTATTAGAGTATTCGGCATCATGATAAGCCACGAGACTGGCATAGACCAAGTACCATTTTTTTTAATACCGTTTTACAGTATCACAATTTTTATATGATACTCATGCTGGACAGGACAATGAGGACATGGCTTAAGCATTGCAGACAACCACTTACAGGCATATGGCAATAGTAAACAGAGGTCTGTTAATTTTCCAACCTACATGGATGAATACCTACCGGAATCACTTGTACTCTAAATTTAGAGACCTGAACAACTTTTAGAATAAGTGGAGTACTCCGCAAACATCAGAACATTACAAAATCCTCAATAATCTACCATAATCGGATCCATTACAAGCTTAGAACTAACCAAATACCTGCATAAACAGCACACTATTTGTGCAAGCAATCAACTAAAAGCCTCATAACAATGAGTTCACTTCTTCAATTTAGACAGTGCTGCTACAGCATAAATATGACAGCCAAGGAGTTCAGAAGATTTGTGGGACTCAATTTACCCAAGCTATATTAAAGCAAAGCCCTTCTTAAGAGAATAAGTTAACTAGGTGAAAGTAGTATCTTTTAAACAAGTGTATGTGTAGGACTTTGAGGAAGTTCCAAGAAACCCTGGAACAGAAAGTTGTCTAGCTGCTCTAATTCATGTAGTCACAACTGCTCCCTGATTCCAGAATGAACAATACTAGACTTCCGTTGACAGTTTACAACTACCTCTGATACATCAATCTAGATGTGAAGCTACCGAGTCTAGAATTTATCTAGTTTACCGGCTGTGTTCGGAGGTGGTATGGGTTTAAGTTAGTGTTTATGAGATTAAGCATTGCTTCACCATGTCACATCCATATGCATAACCAAAACTAAGATTAAGAGTAGTAGTTACCAAAATTGACAAGGAAACCAAAGAGAGCGTGCACAATGCACACCATAAACATATAATAACTACTTGACCATACTTCACTATATCATACCCATACAATCCAATTTCTAAGCGGCACAGCCGGAATGAAAAACTAGAATTGAATTGAAAAGGAAATTGAAAAAAAAATGCAGTATTTAGCAATTTTCTTGATTATATAATAATCGTATAATATAATTCCTTATAATTAATCAGAACCGATAACTATTAAACTCCCGACAAGCAAACCCTAAAAATCCAATCCACCCAAACAAAACCCTAATTGCCGAAAATTGAGTAAATAAAATAAAACTGAGCAGGAAACTATGTAATCAGCACCTTGATTTCAGTTGTAGTAGAGCTCGAGGCCCATGCCGTCATGGACTTCGTAGTCACGGAGAGTGATGTGGTCCTTGTAGACGTTGTACCACTTCTGGATCCGGATCTTATCGGCTCGGGTACCCGTCTGGGCAGCCACCAGCTTCTTCAGGTCGCCGATGGTGTCGTCCTCGTTGCACTTCACCTTCACCTTCTTCCCCAGACGGTCGTTCAGCACCACCTCGATCATCTTCGCTTCGCTTCTTTCTTTGACCGCCACAAATAAAGGGAGAAGGGGGCTTTATATAAGGTGCTACTTCCTGGGGGCTGTCTGGTCTTTTCTCATTGCTTTTCCTTTTCTTGGCGGTTTACCATATAAAACCCAATTCACATTGGGCCAGTCCAACCCAAACAGAAAAGGGGTAAATGCCCATAGTTGAGATTTTTCTTTGAAACGAAGTTATTAATTATTTTCATACTAGAAAGTTACCGGCGCGTTGCAGCGTATTTCCACCTGTGTAAAGAAACACTAATTTGGTCATCGTACTTGAAGTAAATAGTAACAATTACAGGCGGATGTACAGCATTCAGCAATTATGAGTTGTTGAATCAAGCTTCACTTCAATTATAACCTACGTGGCAAGCCTGCTGTTACATTCAGCAACATCTGGTGGCGATATCTGCAAATTGAGAAAGTAATTATGAGTTCTTCCTTTCAGCAAAAGACAGACAAATATACACACATTACGAACATGATCAAAACATGGAGGATAGCGGACATGTTAAATCTAGACGACATGTTTTAATTGTACAACAAAATTTGATAACTGTTGACTGCTTACGCCAAATCCATTTCATGCATTGAGACTTCGGCATATCTCCCTATTTAGTGAATAAATTATCAGATGATCGAGTCGCTAACAATACTCAATTGCACAATGATAAGATGAAAACTGATAAGATTCTTCAGAGAACCTTGTCTCACCTCGATTGTTGTCGAATTCAGTGGAACGATGCAAGACAAACTCATATTAGACTTGAAACTGGTGGAATCGATCGTTGAGGTCTTAGACCGCAAAGAGACAAAGCCTGCATCAGTTGAAATAAAGGGAAACGAAAAACCTAATCACAGAGTCAATGAATGAATCATCAAAGAAAGCGATAACAGTCAAATTGATTTTGGTACTATATAAACTTACCGGGTGTTGTTCTTTATATTGATCAGGTACTGAAATTCTGATTGTTACTTGAGTGTTTAGGGCGGAGTTCTGCTTGACTGTTAAATTATTAGTGATGGAGCAGATTGCAGATAATTGTATTAGTTGTGGACTGCATAAGACATAAGCAAAAGAAAAATATGTTGTGATAGTTTTTATGAAATCAATACATGAGCGAGGACATAGCTAGTATATACTATGTGATTTTTATATTAGAAACGCAGATAGAAATTTAAGATGAAGGTCATTACTAATTGTGGTACACTAAAAGTACATATTGATAACATAGATGATCATATAAACCAATATATATGGGTATTATGAACTTATGGATGAGAATCAATTTAATTAATAAGTTGAAATTGAAGTGTAATCTAACCATGGTAGAGGTATTTGGACACCGTCTTAGCTGCATACTCATCCATGTTTTTGACCCTTCCCTTTAGGTTTTAGCATAGAAAGTTGAACATGAAGAACATGACATTAAACTTCAGACCTTCAGTATGATGTACACACTTATCCATGTGTGAATATATTCAGCTTTCAAAAATAGTTCAAAATAAGCTATACCTTTCTGATTAATTGTGCTCTATCAATCGATACTTGACTACCTGAACTGACATAACATTCTATTCAAGAGAAGTAAATATTACAGAAAAGGTAACCCAATAATCAGTAAATTTCAGAATTAACTTCATTCATCAAGGATTGCCATCCTGATGGTACTTGTTATGAAATTCTAAAAATCTTTCAAAACCTTTTGTTTTATTTTATGAAATTCTAAAAATCTTTCACTATTGTAAATAGTTTATTTAATGTGCATTCTTGTAATTAGCCATACATGGTTGTTATTGTAATTTACATCATGATCTCATCTCTATATAAGAGAGAGTTCTCACCTCAATGATATAGAGAACATATTCCCTCATTCTCATTCTAAATGTCGTTCCTTTGCTCTCTTAATCTCTTGTATTTTATGTTTTACAACACGTTATCAGTACGAATAGTTCTAACATTATCTTGTTTTATATTGCATGTGAAGCTTTAAAAACAAATGATGATCTTTCAATTTGATTCATCGAATTCACTCTACGTTGACATGGAAAGCTCTTAAATCGGTGATCAACTATATGAGGATCATTATTTAACCAAGTTCTTGGATTGGCTGAGTAGCTTCACAAATGACATTCACAGTTCTACACATAAAAGATGAAGATTATCCGTTCTACAATGAGTAACGTTTTCTTATCTTAATTCTAATTCATATTTGCTAGCCTTGATTATAATGAACAAATCACCATGAAGCATGAACTCATTGTCTTTAGTTGCATATTGAAAAATTTGTCTACAAGGCATGAACACCAAATTTATTTTATTAGTTTATTTGGTTAATACATATGGATCTCTAATATAAACTTGTTCATATTTTGTGAGTGATAACGGAGACATCGTAAATCATTGGAGCGGCTAGTAGCCATTAGAATTAGTCATCGCCACCTGCCTAGTAGTGCAGACAAGAAAGCAAAATGGATCAGCGCAAAAGTTTTGTCGCTCATGAGTCATGATATCTAAACTATAATCCTCATGCATTCCGGAAGTAATGCTTGTAACCATCATGCTAATACCATTAATTTGGTAATTTGTAAGAAATGTTACAAGTATGGAATATCTATTATGCTCGAAGCATTTAATGTCATTTAGTAATATAAATAAATTAATATTGCTCTTAATGAGGTTTGAATAAAATCTGTTTAGAAATGTAACGTTATTTGAATAATGACGCGTAACATTGATTATGTTATTTACGTGTAAATTAACATATACGTTTTGTCAATTACTTATTTAAATTTTTGTCAAATTCAATGTCATTTCAGAGTGCATGTAATTAATGCCAGAAGCATTCACCAATTTATAACTCATACATTATTCTACAATTATTATGGGCCAAATATGCAAATTATGAAAGAAACGTTATGAATTTAATATTCAGTTACGTCAATTTGAATAATTGCCATTATAATTCATTATGCTAGAAGCATGAATTTTGGGTTTAATTACGTAATTATTGTATAAACGTTATACCAGTAGCATTTACCTCATTTATTGCTAATACAGTAATACATAATGTCATAAGCATTAGTGAGAATTAAACCCATAACCGCTACATAAATGATATTTACTATTGACTTTATGTCGGATCATAATTTAATGTCAATTACAAATTAGAATTATATTCATTTCAATTTGACATTTATGAGGGTGTAATGCCTGAAGCAATTACATATTTATAACCCCATAAATTATGCTTGAACTATTAGGAGATTATTACATAAATGCTATGCCATAAGCATTTACCCGATTTGGTTATAAGTACGTAACGCCAGAAGCATTAATGAGTTTTGAACCCATTTTCTTATGTATAACCGCTGCATAAATAATGGTGATTGATACCATATTTAATATTTATCTTATGCCGGTTACCAAAATCAAATCACGTCGGTTTTATCTCAATTAGTGTCGGTAATTATGCCAGAACCAAGTAAGTCAATTGAAGATGCAATGGAGTTGATTTTGCACGTAACTATTGATGTTTATTGAGTATATAAAACGAATGTTAATGTATATACTTTATGTCAATTAAATTGTTTCCGTTATGTTTAGTTTATTTCGATTTATTTGAAAATTACTTTTACTTTAAGTTGTGTAAGTAATGAATTAATAGCATATGTTGATTTGTCTTATTAATGATAAATATTAAATAAGGCTGAGTCAGAAGCTCAAATCAAGCCTAAGTGACAACAACAAGCCCGAGCCAGAAGCTCAATCTAAGCTGCAAGGCTAGCACAGAAGCTTGCCACATGTTGCCTTGAGTGCATGACAATGATTATAACTCTTCTCAAACTAGGCTCACCTAGTTGGATGCGATGTCTAGCCAAGTTCTTTTGAGGATGTGTACTTAAGTGAGCCTCGCTCCACCATCTCATTATGTCTTATCTGGTCGTGAATCAGGTTAACGGGAATTTCGATGCCAAGGAGCTACAGTTGAGCTTCTATCAAGCCCTGTCGAAAGCCTTCATGCAACGTTTCAAATTAGCTTCTCTGACGCACATCCCGCGGAAGGAAAATAGCAATGTGGATGCTCTTGCTCGGCTTGCTACCGAAGGGCCTGGGAATGGGCGAAGGAAGGCAAGGATTGAGGTATTGGGAAAGCCGAGTATAAGTAAGACCATCTCGGAAATATTCATGATTGACGCGGGACCCGGAGAGCCTACTTGGATGGATCCCATAGTAGAGTTCATGAAGGAGGGGGTGCACCAGGACGACAGGCGGCAGGCACGAAAGCTCCAATCGAGGTGCGCTAGATACACGCTCATGAACTGGAAGTTATACCGCAAAGGTTACAGTTTTTCCAACCTGAAGTGTGTGACAGAGGAGGAAGGGCAAGTAATCATGGAAGAGATACACGAGGGAGTATGCGGGAACCATTCGGGATCTCAGTCTTTAGCACACAAAGCGCTACGCGTAGGATTTTTCTGGCCCAACATGGGTGCCATGGCAGACAAGATGTCGGCTCGGTGCCGTAAGTGCCATTTACATGCCAACATGACACATTCCCCTCCTATCGATCTATTGATCTTTCTATCGCCATGGCGTTTCGCACAATGGCGTTTGGACCTCACTGGGATCCTGCCCACAGCCCCCGAGCAATTCAAGTATGTGATAGTAGCCGTTGACTACTACACAAAATGGGTGGAGGCGGAGCCTCTTGAAAAAGTAACCACCGAGTGTGTGAAGAACTTCCTAATGAAAACTATATTGCAGATTCGGGGTCCCGAAGACAATCTTCACGGACAACGGAACTCAATTCAATAACAGCCACCTTGATCAAGTTCACCAAGGATATGGACACCAAGATGGTCTTCGCGTCCGTGGCACACCCGCAGACCAATGGTCAGGTAGAGGCTGTCAACAAGATCATCAAAAAGCTTTTAAAAAAGAAGCTGGATGATGCCAAGGGTCTGTGGGCACAGAAGTTCCCGGAGATATTATGGGCAATCCGAACCACAGCAATAGAAGCAATGGGAGAGACACCCTTCTGTATGGCCTTCGGCACAGAAGCTGTCTTGCCGATCGAGACCTCTATACCCTCGGGCAAGGTTGAGAACTTTGATGTTGCGACCAACGAGCAAGGCCTCCAGTTGAATATCGACCTCATTGAAGAAAGGCGGGAAAAGGCAAACTTGCATAATCAGGTCTACAAACAACGAGTTGCGCTTCATTACAATAATAAAGTCAGGACCCGGACGTTGGGACTGGGTGATGAAGAAAATCACGACCAAGATGGCCGCTCTGGATCCAACATGGGAAGGGCCATTCGAGATAGTCGAGGAGGTTGGCCCGACCACATTCTTTCTCCGGGATCAGGATGGGATAGTCACCGGGCACCCCTGGAATACAGATCACCTCAGATTCTACCCAATTTAAGTCTAACAGGAAAGGAGGTTAACATTGTCATTTTTGTAAGGATGGGAGGAAGGAAACCCATTGTCATTTTTGTAAGTCTAACAGGAAAGGAGATTAACATGTCCCGGCATGTGCTTTCCCTCCCCCCCCCCCCCCAGAAATATCTAAGAAAATACAATACACGAATGTTGATTAATTCCAAATTCCAGGCATAAGTCAATTAATATTCCGAGTAAAGTCACCGGGATGACATTCCACAGGCATAAGTCAATTAATATCCCGAGTAATATCGACCGGGATGGCATTCCACAGGCATACAATTAATATCTCAAGTAAAGTCACCGAGATGGCATTCCACAGGCATTAGTTAAATAATATCCCGAGAAATGTCGATCGAGATGTAAGTCAATCTATTAGTATCCTGATATAGTCGAGGCAATACACTAGGCGATGTAAGTGACCCATAAGGTAAGCATAATATATTATAACCTGGTATCCCAGTGTATACCACCAATGGGTCTTTACAAAATGCCCGGGACGTTAAGTCACCAAGATCAAGTACGTGGTTTGCAAAAAAACAAAAACAAAAACAAAAAAAAAGCCTATCTTCACCCTACACTTTGCGGCCTTCCCCTTCCTTATCCTCGGACGACTCGGCTAGGTTGTCATCACCATCTCCTTCTTTCTCTGTAGCCCTCTCGGGCGGCTCACCCTCCAGGGCATCCGATTCCCTGTCGGCAGCAACTTTAGACTTCAACTCCCTCTCTTTAGCCTCTCGGGCCGCGATCAGGTCTGCTGTCATTTTCGCCTTGTCCAAGTAACCAAGACGGCTCCATTCGCCAAACTTATCGGTGATACTGCCTTCTCGGCCCACCTTGAGCATGGCTTTCAACTCGTCCGACTCTTTGAACTTGGCAACGGCAAGTTCACCCTGGGTGGGAATCTAGCCTTGCAGATTGACAATCTGGCCATCTCGGTCCTTCAGCTCCGACAGCAGCTTAGCATTCTCCCGCTGCAGCGCCTCTATGTCGCGCTCCAAGGTGACAACCCACTCGGCCTTCCCCTCGAGTTCTTTGGCATGAAGGGGGATTTGGGCTAACTTATCGGCTAGCGAGATATTCTCTTTCTTCCCCGCCTCCAACTCCTTCTTAATTTTCTTCTTCTCAGCCCGAAGATGGTTGAATTGGTCATTAAGGCTGGCCAGGCGCTCCTTCATATTCTTCGTGTCTTTGCCGGCGTCAATAGCATAGACAACAAAAAGAGCCTGCAAGAAGTGTTGTTAAAAGGTACAAACTTCTGGACAGTAAATGGAAATCAGAGGAAGTAGGAAATCTACCTTCATCATCACTTCCCGCATGTGTTGTCGATTCAGCTGGGGTGTGTTAGACCCTATCCTGATCCTGTCCAACTCGATGCCCTTCAGGTTGGCCACCATGCGGCGCACGAACTTCTCATTGGAGCAGCCGTACTCGTCCAGCACCTGTCGGATGTGTGTCTTCCGACTTGGGGCACTACTGGAGTTAGACCAGCTAAGCTCACTGACTGGTCAGCCAAAGGCCCCACCTCTTTATGCTTCTTTCGGGGTTACGAGGTGCCCGGCACGCTAATTCCAGTAAGCGTCACTCCTTCGTCGCAGGATTTTGACCTCTTGGACGAGGATTTCTTCTTTTTCTCGCCAACATTTATGTTGACTACGTCTCCGGTCCTCCCTGGACCCCCAGTATCACCCGGTGGCTTCCCATACCCTTTGGTCTGGAATCTCCAATGATACAGGGCTTTCAAAGACACGAGCGGTAGAGTCCTCTGCGCCTACGTCTGTACGAGCGGCAACCTTCCCAACCTCCAAAAGGTCAATCAGGAGATCCATGTCTAAATCCATGTCGCGGGGGTGTGATGTCTGAGGTTTGCGCTTGGGTATTTTTGCTGCCAGCAAGCACAACAGTTAGAAGTGCAACATTTATGAATAAAGGTGTAGCGCGAGTACAAGAAAAAAAAAGAGGCATTTAACCAGGAACCCCACCAGGCATGCGGCCGAGTTCACAGTGAACTAAAACGCTCCACCGGGTCAGATCGTAAGAGCTACGGTCCTCGTCCGATGGCCAGGCCGCGAATAGTCGCACGATACGTCGCTTCTCGAGCTCAAAGAGCGAGAAGGACTGGTCTCGGATAGGCTTAAACCTATTAGGCACCACATACGTCGGGCAGTTCCTCTGGCATCGACCGCCTGCAAGCACGACCTTCGAACACCAGTTGTTGTACACAGACGTGGGAAGGTCAGTAACGAGAGGTACGTCTCGAGCGGCAAAAGAAACACATCCCCCACAATTCTGCTTCTTCAAGTACGAGAGGCGGTGTAAGGCTTGAAACTCGTTGATAGTTGGCCACCCCATGTCAGACAGATAGTACAGGCAGCAGAGTGACAGCAACTGGCGTCACTGATTGGGGGATATATGCCCGGGCGCTAACTGAAGCATGCTAAGCAGATACTGCAAGCACTGAGGCAGCGAGAGGGAGAAGTTGTTCCTAAACATATTGTCGTGTACCGTGACAAAGCCCTCCCTCGGGTAGCAGGCCAGCTCACCTTCGTACAGTCCCCTTAGAGTAACTATCGGTGGGATCCCCCAGTCTTCCCGGAATTGTTTCATCTCGGCCGGGGTCATGCTGATCTCGGCCGGGGTCATGCTGCTCTCGGGTTCGTCGCAAACGGTTCCATCTTCCAGTATGTATCTTCTAGATGTGGAAGAGCCAGCGACATTGGTCATCGGGAAGCCATGGAAAACCCCAGCAGATCAATCGATCTCATGGGCCGGCATGCAGTACGTTACCTTTCTTGGCCTCACCGACTACTTTCCCTGACGCGAGGGCCGACTAATGTAATCCTCCATTCTTCCATCATCGTAAGCTCTCGGCCGAGAAGGTGTGCTAATCCCACTCGAGTCTGTTGTACTCCAAGAATCCATCTACCATAAAATAAAATCCTACCGCCTATCAGTACGTCACCGAAAATATGCTCGTAGCGCACAGCCGCAACCCAGAAATCCCTAACTCATATTTCATATAGTATAACTAAACAAGTGCAAAAACACATAAATTCAAACAAAGGTAGAAAGAATGGCAGAAGCAAGCCAGGCTTACCAGATTCTCGACGCAGAAGCAACGTCGGAAACCAAAACGTCGGGAAACACCTCGCAATTGCAGAGAATTGCATAGAGAAGCCGGCGTGGCGTAAGCACACGAAACAGAGAGCCACTAAGGGAGGAAGAACACAAACCGCAAGGAAGAATGCCGGACTGAGCACAAGAAAAGAAGCTAGCAGAGAAACCACAGAAGCAACGTGTCAAACGCAAAGAGAACCCAACAGCGCAAAGCAGAAGCGGAGTCAAGTGAGAAGCATAGAAAACCCAGAAAGAGGAGCGGTTTCTCAAAAATGGAAGTGAAAACAGGAAAGCAGGACGGTCTGTATACACGCATGACGAGTGCACACCTCGATCCATGAGACAAACAGTTGAACCTCGACCACAGTTCACGAGGCACCCATCCCCATTGGATCACACCAAAGGATGATGCCATGTGGTTCGCACGACCATAGCTTCTTGGAGAAGGCAAGACAGAAGCGACGAGCATTAATTGCCCGTCAGATCACCATAAATGTGGTGACAGACATTTAATGCACCTGTCACAGCTCGCACACAGTAAACAAAGCATGAGCGAAGCGAACTCCTTAGCTCGCCCAATACGTTTCACCCACCTGCACGCGGAGCAAACTCCACAGCTCGCGTGGTAGTCATGGTAAGCGGAGCGCACTTGTCAGTTCGCGTGACCAGTTTGTTCCCACCTGCACGCGGAGTGAACTCCACAGTTGGCATGGTAGTCATGGCACGCGGAGCGGACTTGTCAGCTCGTGTGACCTGTTTAGTCCTTGTGCGCGAAGCGAACTCCTTAGCTCACCTGATACGTTTTGCCCATGTGCAAGGCTCGCGTGGTAGTCATGGCACGCAGAGCGCACTTGTCAGCTCGCATGACCTGTTTAGTCCTTACACGCGGAGCGAACTCCACAGCTCGCGTGGAAGTCATGGCACGTAGAGCGCACTTGTCAGCTCGCGTGACCTGTTTAGTCCTTACACGCGGAGCGAACTTCACAGCTCGCATGGTAGTCATGGCACGCGAAGCGCACTTGTCATCTCGCGTGACATGTTTAGTCCTTGTACGCAGAGCGAACTCCTTAGCTCTCCCGATACGTTTGGCCCTTGTACGCAAAAACCAGGCATAAGATCCATCTCGGGTGAATGTCACCGAGATCGTAACACCCAGGCATAAGATCCATCTCGGGTGAATGTCACCGAGATCGTAACACCCAGGCATAAGATCAGGCATAAGGTCAATCTCGGGTGAGTGTCACTGAGATCGTAACACATGAAAGACATCTTTCCTTTAAAAACGGAGCAAGTGGCTTGATAAACCACGGACGGCGTTAACACCCCGTCACTCGAGTAGAAACACTAGATATGGAAAGGGCTCGCTACCCTTGTCCATGAAAGTATAACACCCGTTCAACCCACGTCATGAGTCGGAACTTGGGGGGACTACGGGCGATGAGCGGAAAAGTATTGGTTTACAGGCTTAAGTTAGCAAGTCCCCACTCAAGATGTGTCTTGAACGGGAACTTGGGGGGCCTTGTAGTCGGTTGTGCGTGAAACAACCTCTCTAGTCCGTAAACCTGCAGGCATTCCACCACAACCGTGGCCGATTTAAGGGTCCTGCCCATAAGCTGGATGGGCCAGGTTAATCATGGTCGTAATACTGGGCTCAGGACGATTACAAGCACAAGAGAAATCCACCTTAAAACTGGACATGGAATCCCACATCGGTTTCCTGGGAAAGGGAGTATTGGTTGGGCTATAAATGCAGCCTAATCACCAGCTATTGTCATGTAGAATTACTACCCTTATTAATTACCCTTTGACCCATCTGAAACTGATTTAACCATTGGAGGAGGAAAGACCAGAGGTTCCCGGTCGTCCTTTCACTTGCAGGGTACAAGGAAATGAGGTAATAGCCTATCAGACTCACCATCAGCTTCCGCCTATCCCGACCGGGATTGTGCAGAAACACTGGCTTTCAAAGCATACATCATTACTTATAACTAATTGAAGTATTCTTTACTCTGAGGCATAGTTTATAAAAGCATATCGGAACTTAGATCAGATAAAAATAAAACATTCTAATAACAATACTAACTTTATTGCACCCTTATGTTATATTGAATGCAAAAACCTATCTCATTTGGGCAAACAAACTTTTAGGATTTTATTACAGGTTTAGTTTTGTTGTTTTCAGCTTGGTTATTCTCTATTGACTTGAATCCCAAGAATACAATGAAAATAAGCAAAAAAAAAACTTATATAGTTGTCCATAACAAAAATTGATGTAGACAAATCAAGAGAACTCACCTCTTACAAACCGATAACTCCATTGGAGGAAAGCATTGTATAACTGGTTGGACTAACCTTGGACGACATCAATTCTAGTGAAAATTCTAACCTGAAATTTAATATTGCAGCATCTCAGTGGGGATTTCAAAGAAAAAAACAAACAAACATTACTCAGCTATGTAAAACAGATAAACATAAACATGACTAAAAGATCATCAACAAATGAAAACCTAGAGAAAAGCAAGAACAAAGTGATATAGATAAATCTAAAATAATTTACAGTTGTCACGAAGTAAATAGTAACTGAAAAGTGATAAGATGCTAACCTTTTAGATCTCCCATTTGAAGCTGCTTACATTATGGCTCTCCACATTGACAGCAGTAAAATTACTCTTCAAATCACGGAGGTTTCCCAAAAGCACCAACATGTAATTATAGACACATATTAGCTCTTTATATACATTCTCACGTAACCAAAGTTTATCTACCGAATTGAGAATGTGAAAGCAAACAATATAATCCTTACTAAAAACAGGAAGTAAGAAGCCAAAGACGACCCAATTCCTTTTGGTTAAAATGAAAACATGACAAAAACACATCCAAAAGATATCGAATACTCATCATATCTAAATCTCATAGTTCGCTGTATTTAAATCCAGTTTATCATTCATCTTCATGAAAATCAAAGATAAACAATGTACGCAGAGTCAATTCGAAAAATAAAAACAGTATTAGAAAGTAATATATAATACCAACTCCGAGAAAGACCTCAATCGAAAAAATGATAAATCAAATGCAAAACCAGATTAAAAAAGAAAAAAAGAAGTGAATGTAAGAAGTAATAAGCATACCTAGAGAAATACCTCGATCTCATTATCCCTCTCTTTCCTATCTCTCGGCTCGTTGAAAAAATCTCTCGAAGCAGAGAAGAGAGCTTATTCTTGAAAGCCAGGTCCGATCATAACTTGTCGAAGAGACAAAAAGAGAGAACATTAGTATAAAGAGAGGAAAAAAAGACATCGCTATGCAAAAGTTTGATGCTTTAGTCCTAACTCTCATAGACCCAATTCAATAGAATGAGCAGACTTAATTACGTCTTGATCAATGTTAGATCAAACTCAATCCCCCAACACGATCTACAAGCTATTTCGCACACAAACTCTCTAATTAGATTTTCTGGATTATTAGGGTAACTCAGTTAGAAGCAGTAAGCGTACCTATAAAAGTACATCGATCTCTCTATCTCCTCTTTTCCTATGTATAGAACATTGATGAGATCTCTAGAACGATGTATTTGAATACAGAGAAAGCGAGAGCTTAATCGAAGACGTGATCTTTTTATATGGTAAATTAGGTAGAGGAAAGAGCTGGGTTCGATCACACCTTGTTGGAGGAGAGTGTAGAGATATAAAGAGCGAGAAGAGTCTAGAGAGGGCGAGAGAGATAAAGTGAAGGCGTTGTCGCAAAATCAGAAGAAAAAAAACACACACACACATCCGTGACTGTTCATGTGAACAGTGAATCACGTTGTGTAAACAGTTGACAGAAAATATATATATATATATATATATATATATATATATATATATATATATATATATATATATATATATATATATATATATATATATATATATATATAGTAAATTATGAAACCTCCGGTCATCCAAGTGAGCAACACTTAATTGTATATGAGAGATTTCAATGCTCATTTTAGACGTTTTAGTAAGCGGATCAAAGATGAACATTTCTCACAAACTCTATATCTTAGAAGTTGGTGTGCGAGTAAAGACGAGAAATCTCAATTAGTCAATCGGATGACCGACTAGGGGCGGGGGAATTTTGGTCGATTGATATGTAGGGATGTAGATAGGATTCGAATATGGAGTAGGCTAATCTATTGATGTTCTTTTTTGTTAGGTGAAACCCAATTTTCTTTTGTCTCCATAATCTAATGTGTTTTTAAGTATAATTACTAAATCTTTTAGATACAAAACAACATGAAACAATCTGAACTTAGTAAAAAAAGCAAGAAAGAAAAGGATAAACATAAAAAGAGGAAAAACGTATGAAACCTACACTACTACAACTCGAACGAGTTGATATGTGGGGGAACTACATGACTAAACCAACTTGTCTGTGTGAAAATGAAACTTTGTGTATGTACGTGATGCATGTTGCGATCTATTTAACGGTTTATGAGAAATTTCGCTTAGGTTGCAGCCCAAAGTAGCTATGAAAGTAGATATGTCCCTGCTTAATTTGTCATTTTTATTGCTTATTCCATGATCATTCTACCAACCAAACCCCAACAATAGCTCATAAACCTCGATTTTGCTCTGGTGTCGACGCACTTTAAACATTGCAAGTTTGCATCATTGAAAACCCAATTTTCTAGTTGAAGGTTTTGGCTAAAGACGTTTCGTTAATTAAAAACGAACCGTCCAAGTTAAAAAAAGGTGTTCACAAGTATGATAATGGAGGACATTAGTGCTCTGAATTTGTATGGTAAACATCTGATTAAATTTAAAAGAGAAGAAAGTACAGAGTTAAACACTGGGTCTTGCTCCACTTTTCCCACAGCCTCATACCGAAACCTAGGTTTCCCTAGGTTTTGTGAAGCACGGCGATGGCGGCCCGACGGTCATCTGTCTGCAATAGGGCGTCTCCGATGCTGGGATTGGTGAGTAGGAGGTGGTGAAGCTTGATCGGTTCTTTGGCTTCGGGTCAGAGACGTGGGAGGCGACATTGTTCTTTCCGAATCAGCTATCGTAGGGACGCGCAAGGAGTAGGCAAGCAATAGGGTTGGGAAGGTGAGTAAGGCTACTTCGGGGCAGAGGTCTATGATCTCCGGCGGCGTAGACGTTGGTGATAGAAGGCAGATGAGGTATTCAATCGGACTTCCAAGAGGCAGAGGCGTGAGACCCTCTAAGGATTTCGAGGTCTGCTAAGTGGCGAAGAGGAGTTTTGTGCTGGCCTTTAGTTTTGCGGCCTTCCTGCGACGGCGTTATGGCTCTTCGGCCAGGAAAGCCACCAGACTGATCTGGCGGCAGCTAGCTCCCCTAGAAGTTCTTCACTGGTCAGCCAGGTTGAATGTTTGGGAGGAAAAAGGGCTATGGGCCTACGTGCTTATGGGCTTCATCATTGTTGGTGAGCTGGGCACATTGGGCATTCCTTGTCTTTCTTTTCATTTGGGCTGGTCCATTGGTGGGCTTTTGTAGGAGTAGGACCCTTAGCGTAGCTAGGAAAGATCATTTCTAAACTTTTGGCAATTTCTCTTTCTCTTTTCAATTTAATAAAAGGTACAATATTAGGTTTTAGACCTGATTGGATTGAAAGTTGAGTTGTTGTTTGAGTTTAAGAGGTTATATGTTTTCTAGTTGTCAAATTTGTTTTTATGGATATAATTTTAAGATTATTTTTTCAATTCTAAGATGTATCTGGTATTTAATTTTCTAACTATATTACTTGTATAGTCTCTATACCGTTCATGCTCGACATGTTGATCTTGAACTTTCTCATTTCTCCGTAAAAAAAAAAAAATAATAATAAATAAATAAATCTCTGCCCCACTCCAATTGGTGCTCCCCCAAAAGGCGCCGAGTCACAGTCGCTTCAATTCACACACCACGGCACGGCACCCCATTCACGACTCAATAAACCATTTCTTCTTTTTCCCATTCCAACTCGATAATCAAACACCCAACAAACCCAGAACTCCAATTCAGCTCAAAACTCAAAAGGCCGAGTCTTTGATGGGTTCAAGATCGTTAGAGTGAAAGAAAGTCATTCATTTCGCCGCCGAAGATGAGCGTGAGCCGTCCGTCGGTCCACCCGGTGGAGGCTCCACCGATGACTGACGTGGCGGCCCTCAGAGTCAGGATGAAGGACGTTCAGGGCATGCCCGGCACCGCCGGCAGCCTCGCTCTCCGTCTTTGCCAGCTCGCCTTCGCCGGAGTCTCCCTCGCCGTCATGGCCTCCACCAACGATTTCCCGTCTGTTACTGCGTTTTGGTAATGCTCGTCGTTTTTTGGTTTGAAATTTTGAGTCTTTTGATTGTGGTTGTGAACTTGTGGTGTTGTTTGTGTCAGCTACCTTGTTGCTGCTGTGAGCTTGCAATGTGTGTGGAGTTTGTCACTGGCGATTGTTGATGTGTATGCGATTTTGGTGCGGCGGAGTTTGCGAAACTGCAAGGTTGTTTGTTTCTTCACCATTGGAGATGGGGTAAGATAAGAGTCAAACTTGTCATTTACATGTTCTTAGACTGCTAGTATTTAATCTGCCATCGGGTTCTTAGCTGGTTAGTGTGAAATGTTGTGGTACCATCATGGACTCATGGTGGTCTTTCCATCTATTTGTGAACTAACTTTTGATAATGTACTATTTTTCTTAGTATACTTTGGTTCTTTGGGGTTGCTTGAAAGTCTATGTCAAATAGAAATAATTTACAAATGCAATGTACAATACAAACAAATGCATTTACTTCTATTCTTCATCGAGAGTAAGTGCTGGGCTCTTGGTGTATCTATGTCTAGCCAGTCAGAGTTCCCTGCTGAACTTAAATTTACTTGGTTGAGTGTTGGTGCATGCTTGCAAATTGTATGGATAGCTTGAGTAGAGTTCTAGAAATAGGTAAACTGAGGAAAGAGAGAGAGAAGGCTCAATGATTTGGGAGATTAATGGCTGTTAATTGAGCTCACCTGCTCTATTCGTCACACTGAGGGTCTAATTAAGTTGTATATTACTATTCCTGCACTGGCTAAATGCATTTCTTGCTCATCAGCCTATATGGTCACTCTTTTGTAATCAACCTTATAGTGGTCTTAGTAGCCATATAACTTGCACTGTTTACCTTTCTTGTACAAGGAAACAAGGTTGGGTTTCACCAACAATAACTCTAAACATATGTACAGAGTTATGCTTCTTGTTTTAGATTTGAGACACTAGTTGTAAGATGTGGTTCAGATTTTCAGTAACAAAGAAATATTATAAATTAAAAGTATTGGTTGGTTGTCACATCTGATTGAGTGATAAAGACCCAAACCACTGCAAATTTCAGTATCCTATTTTTTCCTTTCAACAAAAGTGTCTCAAACCTGTCTCATGTTGTTTGTTGATGGACATCTTTCCTTCTCTGGTTGTCTTGATTCAGAACATTCCCTCGCCTGCTTTGATCTTTCAGCATCCTCTGGTACTGGATATATGACTCCACACTTATGGAGTCATCAAACCTAATCTCCTCCATTCAAAATGTAATCTCATAGAAGTTTCAAATGTACTAGTAGTGTATGTAATCTCATTGAAGTTTCAAATGTACTAGTAGTGTAGTGTAATCTCATAAGGTTCAGCAGGACTCCAGTTTGAATCCTAGATCCGCGAAGTATGTTTTGGGGATGTCTGGTATTTAAACGAAAAGCGCTGGTGCTAAACACAGAGGAAGACCATTGTGCAGATGCTCACTTTAGCGTACAGACTTACCTAAACTCAACACCTCAATTTCACTCACACTTGAACAGCTAAATTGTAAGCTTTTAGTGTTTGAAAGGAGCAGAAGCAAGTCATATGGAGAAGAATGAGGAGACTTCTAGATAGAAATGATATGAGAAGCAGATATGTTGGGTGTGTTGGATGAGGAAACAGGTGGTCACCATTAATATCCCACTTGATACAGAATTTTATCCTTAGCTTACCGAATTTGGCTTGCGAGGAATACTAGATTAAGTGTTAACCATTCGTTTAAGGCATGTGGCATGGATTTGGGTTTTGTTATCTTTGATACGTTGCCATAAAATTCAAGTTCTATAGGGATATATCTTAATATTGGTCTTTCATTCTCTTATTACTGATGCTTTGTTAATATGGTTGTGCAACATTCACTGTTTGGAAGTTTATATGGTTATGCTTCCGGAGGTGAATGAAAACCCCTTGATCTGGACCTAAATCATTGCATCAGCAGCTCACAGATATAATAGTCTTTTCTTTTTATTTCCATGCAGATCACTTCCACTCTTACATTTGCTGCCGCATGCGCTTCTGCTGGAATTACTGTCCTCATTGCCAATGATCTTAACAAATGTGCTGTGAACCATTGCAAAAGGTTTGAATCTGCCACCGCTATGGCTTTTATCAGTTGGTTTGTTGTGTCACCATCCTTTCTTTTTAACTTTTGGTCGCTGGCTTCACGGTGAAACTTGTCACAAGAGAATTCATCAGAGGGCTGAATCTCCTTATGTTCTCGAATAGAATCCTTTTAAATGGCAGTGCTTCGACAAGGATTTTTGCTCTTTTTCTGTACATAGAAATATTTTTCCAGGGTTTATTGAGATACAACTACATTTCAGAAGATTACTTAACAACAATTAAGGAGATATGTATATTTCCACTTTCTGTCTTCATTGCAACAGCACTACTGGTGTTAAGAGGTCATGAGAAAAGTTATAGGTTCCTCTATGAGGAACAATTGCTTTTTGCGTGAAACCGTTAAAGCAGCTTGAGAAGTTCCTGCAGTCTAAGCTTACACACATGCTATCAGCTGTCTGGTTAACATTAAATTAGTGTTGGAAGTTGGAACCTCTTTGGTAATATTCATGGATTTTTTTTTTTGAAATAAATATTCATGGAATTTAGGCTTGGAAAATGCCACATCTTTTGAATTATGATCATGATTCATTCACGAATTGATTGTTCTGTTTTGCTGCTGTATGCCTGAAATCATTTTCCGTAGTCAATGTAAGGCCCTTCTTAGTTTCTTAGGTCGGTAATGGTGGCAAACCCAGCAAAAAAACCACTAGAAAGATAAACAAATAAACGTATTGTAAATTTGTAACTGAAGGGAAACAACCTTAGAATTAATGGTAAATTCTTAGTATTGCTTGACCAGAATTCACTGTAAGTTTTTAGTATTACTTGACCAGAATTGATGATTGGTTTTTTCGTTAGAATTCATGCGTTTTCTCAGGGTAGGTATATATGTTTAGGATGTAGTCAAACTGTTACCATAGAAGTAAAACTCCCTTTTATGGCAAGTGTTTTACTCCTGTAGTTTAATTCTTTCTTTCCTTAACACGAGATTAGTGTCCGAACGCCCAAGGAAGAAGAGATGTAGGCGAAAATAAACGTGTTTTCATGATTTCATCCCCTTTTTCGTTATAGATGTTTAGAAGAATCGATAGGCTTTGATATCGAATTCAAGGAAAGCATGACCTTGTATGCTCTATAAAACCCAGCTCCTTCAGCAGCTTGAGTCATCTATATATGTCTCAGTCTTTCTAGTTATATCTTCAACAAATTGTCCCAAATTGAGAAGGGTTTCTGAGCTTTGAGGGCTGAGTATGTCTGATAAGAAAGAAGAGGAAAAAAGGCTTTACCGGTGTGCAAGGACTTGCAACAAAATCGTCAGACAGGTGGTTGCAATGCATCATTTGTGCTTTTAGGATTTAAGCTATTATCTCCCATTGTTATTTGATTAAACTTATCATCATTGTCATTAAACAAGTAAACATATGACAACAAAAGGTGGTAAACAATTCGGTTTCATCTATACATGTCTGAATTGATTAAGATATGTTGGAGCTTATAAGTTTGTTTTTTCAGTTTGATGAACTGATGGAGATAATGAACACAAAAACCAAACCTCCTAAGCGCCGCGGGGTATTTTACAACAAATTAGAATTTACTTTGAATTCTTGAGAACAAATGTACTTTGAATTCTAAATATATGCAAAATGTATCATAACATTTTTTATGTTTTACGCAACAGAATTCTACAAATGGCGCTACCGTTGCAGCTCATCAAGAACACAATGAAGTAATAGTCGAAACAGTTACAAGATTTCTTCATGAATTGAGAGCCGACTCTTTAGATGCTAAGAGCTCATCAATCGGTAGATGTTCAAATTAGTACGATCTCAACGAGGTCGAGACCAACATGGATCAAACTGAGGGGAAACCTCAGCAGTAGCCAAGAAGTTGAGTTGATCCGAACAAACACTATAAAGTTGTCATTTTTTTCAGCATCGCATGCATCTAAAGAGTCGAAGGTGATATAATGATTTTCAAATGAATGGTTGGATGAGTGTTCGAAAGTTTAGTTAACATAATTCAAATCGCATGTTATCCAACTGTTTAAAAGTCATCACTTAACCCTCATTATAGTTTATAAGGTCTTCATTAGAAACTCTCTCTTAGAACCAATTAGATACAAGGAATGAGACTTCTGTATTACCTTCATCGTGACCTTGTTATTGTTAAATCTAACTTCCGTCTAGAGAAGAGAACTAATCCGCAAATTTATATATTCACACCTCACTTTTTATATTAGAAGAGATATAAGAGTAAACAACATTTGCCTTCCCTAGCTTCAAATACTGGATCGATATGTCCCTGGTGGATCGGAGATGGACCTCTTTGTAACTTTGTTTATGGACGTACTCATGTCGTTGAACGGGGTATCGACCTTACATAGGTAACGTAGTCTTTAGGTTAAGAATGCTGTCATGAATTATCACTTGGGACATATAGTATATAGCATACACTATTACACTGCAAAAGAGTATTTTTACACAAAGATAACACATAGATTGTCAAAAGCAGCAAATCCAAAATATTTTACATTACCAGAAACTTATTATTCAACATGTCTTCTCAAACAATTGTCGAAGTTCAACTGATGATGTAGTCGGAGCACCTTTCCAAGTTGACATTGTAGTTGAGCTAGAAAAAACGTCATTCCACTGCTCAATTTGATAATCTTGTTCAACTACAACACTTTCACAGTTTTCTTGAGCGCCGGTAGGTTTCTCAGATAATTGGATGACCTCTAATTCTGCAGTGACCTCTCTCATTGTGGGGCGTTTTCTTCCATTCAAATCCAAGCATCTTCTTGCAAGATTAGCGACTCCCAATATTTCCATCTTTAGAGCCTTCATTCACTACTCGAGCATCAAGAATGTCAAATATAGAATCTTCCTGCATTGAGACTATGAAATATGAGGCAAGACTTCTGTACATTTCATCTTCGTCTGACCTTGTTACCGGTTTCTTTCCGGTCAAGAGCTCAACAAGCACCACTCCGAAGCTGTAGACGTCGCTTTTCTCTGTAAACTGGCTTGTCTGGTAGTATTCAGGATCCAAATAACCAAATGTGCCGTGTACTCTTGTGGTCTATGGCAACTAATCTTGAAGTTCCAAAATCGGCAATTTTTGCTCTGTACTTGTCATCTAGAAGTATATTCGTGGACTTGATGTCTCTATGATAAATCGGAAACAAAGTTGAAGTATGTAAGTAGGCTAGAGCTCCTGCAATTTCTGTAGCAATTCGTAAGCGAAACTCCCATGTAAGTGGAAATTCTTCACTCTGCTCATGAATATACTGAGATAAGTTTCCATTGGGTATAAATTCATAAACCAGAAGAGGAACTTCCGTCTCCAAACAACAACCCAACAGTTGAACAATATTTCTGTGGTTGATTTGAGAAAGGATGACAACCTCATTGATGAATTCTGAAAGCTTTGCTTCATCTACCATTTTAGACTTTTTAACTGCCACAAATCTTCCATCCATCAACATGCCTTTATAAACGGTACCTTGCCCTCCTTGACCAATCATTCTTTCAGCGTTAAAATTGTCAGTAGACCTCTGCAACTCCTTGGATTCGAACAATTTAATTCTCTCGATGTTAATGTCACCTGACGATAATTGTTGTTCCAGTAATAAACCACCATTTCGTTTGTAAAACATCTGCTTAAGTTTATTGTTGTTCCATTTCTTTGCAAACTTATATATCCACCATGCACCACTAAGCAATAACAATAATCCGATACCAGCGCCAAGACCTGCATAATTACTCGATTCTTAGATATATTAATCTTAATTGGTAGAGTAATATTTAACGTTCATTTGCATAATTCAATATTTTGTTTATTTTTTTATCTACACTATTTTCATGCTATACACATACAATCATAGTACATACAAAATATACACTAATGTACTAAAAGACATGCTTATTTTGTTTCTTAACCGAGTATGTATGCTGTATAGATCTTACCAGAGAGAATTGGCTTGAGCTGAGAATGAGCCCTGTTTTTTGAGTAACACTTATTAGCAACGTTGTCAAAGGCAAACAATTCGCAGGTTTCCCCTGTTCTAGTGGAGTAACAAGTATGGCCCCCCGACAGTATTGTTGCATTTGGCATTACTAATATTCCAAGTAGTAGTAGTATGAAGATCAACACGCACGGATTATTATCTTTGCATTCATCAATATCTGAAAGTCTGAAACATAACAGTCATTCTCAAAAAAAAAAAAAAAAAAAAAAAAAAAAAGAGGAAGAAACATAACAGAACAAAGATAGCATCATAACAAAATGATTTCTTATTCTCAAAAAAAAAAAAAAATTGTCGGTAGCAATACCTCGACAAGGTTGGAGAAGGTAGGGATTTCCTTCAAAGCCTGCCGGACATGTACATGAATACCATGTTCGATTGAAAAGCGGATCAGGATCAACTCTCTGGCATAAGGGTCTCGAGTCAGTCGGGTTCCTCCAGTCAGTCATGTCTGTTCTGTCGAATGCCTCAAATGATTTGATCAATGACTTATTCTTTTCCAAGCTTAAGCTCCAGTCTAACTCAACAGGAACGAAGTCCATATCCTTCATAGCTAACGTTTGGTATATGAGTATCATACCACTTCTGGTCAACCAGGAATGCATAGTCCTTGCAATCCATCGCATTTCTTCTTGTTTCATCTTGTTCTTGCATGACACTGAAACTAGTGACGTATTGAGGTAGGGTAGTCCGGCAACAGTTGATACCGTATTCACAGTGTAGTCGGTTTTGCGTGAAACAACCTCTCTAGCCCGTAAACCTGCAGGCATTCCACCATAACCATGGCCGATTTAAAGATCCCGCCCATAAGCTGGATGGGCCGGGTTAATCATAGTCGTAATATTGGGCTCAGGACGATTGCAGGCACGAGAGAAATCCGCCTTCAAACTGAACATGGAATCTCACATCGGTTTCCTGGGAAATGGAGCATCGGTTGGGCTATAAATGCAGCCCAACCACCAGCTTGTCAGGTACAATTACTACCCATTAATTACTCTTTGGCCTATCAGAAATTGACTTAATCATCGGAGGAGGAAAGACTGGAGGCTCCCGGTCGTCCTTTCACTTGCAGGGTACCAAGAAAAGAGGTAACAGCCTGTCAGACCCACCATTAGCTTCCGCACACCCCTTCAAGGATTGTGCAGAAACATTTGGGGCCGTCTGTGGGAACTCGTGCTAAAAACTGACGTGACTCAATGGCCGAATCAAGTGACCACCAAGAGCGGGAGGCAGGAAGAGAAGAACAAAGATAACCGATAGTTGCAAGAACCCCGGAAGCAAGAGGAAGCTCGCGAGGGGCAGGAAGAGGCATCCGGGAGGAAACGCTGGAGGGAGAGCCGCGAGACTTGAATGCTCAAGAGATAGCGGAGGCGAGGCGGGGAACTTCCTTGCCGGGGATGGCGGAATGACAAACTTATTTTCATTCCATATTGCCTCGTAAGTGGCATTGAGTGTTGAGAAATGCTCTTTGTTCGCCGGTGCCGCTCTCACGTACCCCGTGTCTTTGTAGGAGCCCTTCGCCTTTGCTTGCGAATCATATGGCCTCCCCACCTTCTTGCCGCCCTTTTCCTTATGTCTTTTTCCCGAGTAGGAACTCGGCTCTTGCTCTCCCTTCCAAGCCCGAACTTCCTGGACCACTTGCACTGGCGATCCTTCACTCACCTCGATATTTCTTTTCCTGACCGAGCTTCTCCCGTATGTATCGTGATCCGCCTGCGCATGCCTGATCGCCATTTCCATAAGCTCGTTGTAGCCTTGTGGATTTTCAATTTTTACAGCATACATGAATTTTCTGGGAAGCAGTTCCTAGATGAACGCCTCCTCTGCAACCCTTTTGTCAAAATTCATGACCCTGGCGGTGGCTCCTTGCCAACGGTTCACGAAGGCTTTCAACCCCTCGCCCATATCCTGCTTAACCTTGAATAGTTGGGCGGTGCTCTGTCCGTCCGTTCACAGAATGAATCTGTTGACGAACCCGTCGGCCAATTGCCGGAAGCAATCGATCGAGTCCAACGCGAGCTCATAGAATCAGCTTAACGCCTCCCCCGACAAGGTTTCTTGGAACATGTTACAACATATCGCGTTCGAGTACCCTTTGGAGTTAGTGTGAGACTTGAAACTATCCAGGAAAAGATGAGGGTCCCGATCCCTGTTATAGTTTAATTTCAACGGTTTAGCCGTGCTCGATCAGGCGGACTGGGTGATCACTCTCGTGAACGGCCCCACTCTTTCCTCGAAGCTTGCGCGAGTTGGATTACGGGCCCCCCCTTCTCTCACTGTCCGAGACCCCTTCGGCTAAACTCGCAACACTGTCCCTGATTGCCCTCAGGGTTTCTTCCATTTCTCCCGATCTTCTAGCGTGGCGATCCGGGATCTGCTGGGGCATGGGCGGGGGTCTGTCATTTCTAATTTCATCCGGGAACATGTTCGTCCCTATATGCAAGGTCCTGCGATCCACCGCCTTATCCAACGCTTCTCGTTGACCTATTCCTCCGGATAGGGCGCTCAGTAGCGTGACGTTTTCTTTTTCTAGCCTACGCTCCCTCCCGGAAGCTTCTTCTTGATCTCTAACCCTTTGTTGCTCCAGCCGAGTAATATGTGCCCTCATAAACCTTGATAACAAAGCTAAAGAAACCCAAACCAGCGGTGAGAATCCCATTTTATTCCACGGCAGCAGCATTATTTTTTAAATAATCTTCAAACTACTGGCATGATCACCAAAATCATACAGCACGCACTGTAAACATATGAGCCAATCCAGGAAAGTAAGGATTTTTAAGGTCTTTCTCATTTTCCACAGCCTAAAATGGAAATGGGTTTAAGAACTAGGCTCAAACAATGCCCATATAACAAGGGTAATCATTCATTCTTCACTCATTAACATAATCCAAAGAAACATAAACCATCAAAGCACAAATGAAAGAATAAAAATATAAGATGGGAAGCATGGGAAACCTTATGAGCTCGGTTTCATCAGAAGAAACTCTGTAATCGATAGTCCAAAGCCTGAAGTAGACCGCGATACCCAGAAACATCAAAACCACAAAACTCACCAACACTTTCTTGTTTACTCCATTCTTGGAAGGTTTTGTGCGGAAAAACAATCAAACGGGTACCAATATGGGCCCTCGATTACTCATAAACAGAACAAGATACCCGGCCCACAATCCTATGGCATTTCTTTGTCAGCCCATCTATATTTTTGCTTTAGTCCCATTAGTGATTAGTTTCATGAGCATAGCTTATCATATACGCTAGAGATGAATGAGATAGGAATCAAGAACATATGGGTTCGATATTTCTTCTTCTTCCGTCCCATCTCATGGTCATGAAAACCATGAAATTTGAGTATGGGTATGTTTAGCTTGAATACATGTTTGGGTTTCTTCGGAGCAAGGACCGTGATGCCATGATTTTTATGGGCGTGAGGATATAAGGTTGACTTGAAACTAAAGACTAAAAAAAAATCCAAAATTTCAATTAACAAATGGACTGCCTACAATGGAAAATTGGACAAAAGATGAAGTAGTACTGATGCCATATAAGTCAAACTCCCCATCCTCGACTCTTTTCTTTTCTCGATTTGATTTTCAAGAAGAAGTGAAGTTAGAAGTGACTCGAGAGGAGGGAGATGATGAACACATCTATTTCGAGGAAATAATTACCTTAGAAATACTCTTATAAGTATATGAATTCACTCAAGCGAGACATGCCTAAGGTGGGTGTGATCGTGGATGATTGTAAGTTTTGTTTACAAACATTTATGTTCGTATCTTTTAGACATGTTTTTCGTTAAGTAAATGATATTGCTCATAGATTAACACATTTTGCTAGTATATTCGGTTTTGATGAGTTTTGGGTTAATGACCCTCCTGACGTTATACAATATGTGCTTATGGATGACGAGTGTACTAGTTTACAAAGTTTAGGCTCTATGTGTCCCTTGTTATATACTCAGTCTAATAATAATAATAATAACAACAATAATAATATAGGTGAAATATTACCACTCATACATAATGGAAGACCAACCTGTTTTTCAAAGAAAACGAATCAACTCTCGTGATAAAGAAATATAAAAAAAGAAAATGAGTACATTAAAGTACATACGGAGAATAAAAACAGCTTTTTGCAAAATTCCCAATTCACAAAGTTATTTCTGTTTTATTAACTTTCAGTTGTATGAAAGATATATAGGAGCATTGAGGTTGGTTACAGTCCCTCTCAAATAGGTTTAGAATACATTCAAGAGAGCTTGGTTGAACCATAGCTCATTGTGACTAGCTTCATAACCTGAAGAAAAACATCTCCTTTCTATATAAACAGAATATTGAGACAGAAAAGAAAAATAGCTCAAAGATCTAATCGTCTCTTTCTCATAAAGGGTTAGACATAGATATGAAAAAGAAATCATACACGATATGCATATGCATCTTATCCAAAGACTATGTCTCATATATTGAATGACTTGAATCACCCCTTCACCCTAATGCTGGTTAGGACACGTTTGAGCGTAGAAGAAATAACAATACCCCTTACTTCTGGGGCATTTACTCATTTAGCATCTATTTCCATATTTTAAGGTATTGTTTTTTTTTTTTGGCTGAACAGGAGTTTTTAAGGTATTGTTTAGGTCTTTAGGGCAAGGAGTAAAATATCTAAAATATCCTCGATATTTTCTCGAAATTTCTGTTTTTTTATAATTATCGATATTAATTTTTATATATTTCTGATATTTTATATTTAGTCTATTTTTAGTCGAATATACAAATTTTAGATAAAATTTAGTAAAATTTTTATCAATATTCGATATTATTTCGATATATCCATCGAAATTTCTTTTTTTCGAACTATCAAAATTTTCATAATCAACGATATTTTACTTTACTCCAAGGACCTCTCAAACAAAAAGGAAAGTTGTGCATGGTTCCAAGGTCCCAGAACTACCAACAGCACCTTCACTAGTTTCAGGCTTTCAGCATTGTTTGTTTTTGTCTAATATATCTAGCGTCACCCACATTGTAGTGATCTGTGTGAGCCGCTACCAGATATTGGAGACTACATTATCTCATATACATTTGTGTCGACTTACATCTCCACAGCAATACGCGTTTTAAAGTTGAATTTCATGAACAAAACTGTGGAACCTCGGACTCTCAAAACAAACAATATCTTAGTGTGTAAATTGATTCCTGACATCCATGTCAATCACATCTTTGAGTAGACATAACTTCAAAAGTCATATAAGCTCTCCTCTCTTTTCTTTTCTTGTTTCTTCTTGGTTCTACCAACCAAATTGCTTGCTTTATTTCATGACCATAAAAGAAACCCAGAAGTTCTAATCAGCCATCATGAAGAAGTGAAAGAAAGAAAGCTAAAGTGAGGAAACTTGCCTGTCATTGTTTGATTCCTTTATACGCAACAGAAAATAATAAGTGGGATTGAAGAAAGTAACAAATGGTAATTGGAAATTACAAAACAGGGGGAGAGCAAATCAAGTAGCGCCTCTGGTTTTCGGTGATTCATTGCTAACCTGCAACTCTGCTAGCTATAAATTTATTCAATTTCGTTGGATATAACCCCCAGCTGATATTAAATTAGTCTGTACTGCATTTCCTTTTCGGATATGGCCTAGAACAATTTAGATTGCCAAATTTGGTCAAGGATTAAATTTGGATAAGCTATTTGTCACTTTCCAGTTGGATTGTTTTTAGGAGATGTCGACAAGGGTTGACAAATAGTGAACACGGACCCTGCTGGGGAATTTGGCAATTTTTGATTTCAAGAAAATGTAAAGGCAAACAACTATAAAAGATTTATTTAGGTTTTACACCGACTGTTTTTCTTAAAAACAAGGGCAGGAGGGCTGCTTTCAACAAGCGGTCCAGGATATGAAACTAGGAGATGCAAATTCTCCTCAATAGCAATGGTAAGCACGGTATAAACAATCTCAATATATATTGTTACATACTCACATTAATGACTTTTGATGATGATGAGAGTAACCAAACCCTGGCGATCGATAAGAATAGCATTAGGGTTCTCGGTCATACTAGTTTCAGAGGCTCTAGGACCAACAAAATCTGGAAAAGCGACATTGAGAAGTTTGTGTTTCCATGCCATTCATGCATTAGGCAGGCCTACAAGTTAAAGATATACGGTTTGGTTATATGGATATATATTATTTTTAGAACCCAAACGATGTTCAAATACGTTTCACTTCCTAATGAGCTTTTTCTTCAATACCCCATAGGCGACAAATATATTCATCTCAGTCTCAAACCACATACTTAACCATTTTCATCAATAACCAAGACAAAGAGATAATGGTACATAAAAAATACATACATACTCAATTATGTAAATGTAGCGTAGACAATAAACCCTCCTTCGATACTACTCTAGAGATGCTAAAAATATAACACACGACTCTGCATAGTTTCCTAACAAGAATATTAGAGTAATTTTAAATACACACCTCTAATTTCGTAATACACACGTCTTACTTAATACACTACAAATCTAGTTTTTCATTTAAATATTATACTAAATACACATTCCAAACTGTCTAAAATACCCTCAATATCTAAAACTAATAACAATATGTTATTTAATATAATTATTATATATTTACTATTTCATAACTCTCTATTCTCTTTTATTAGATTTTTTTATCAAGTTAGAAATTTTTTCTTTATATTTTTCAATTTATAATCAAAAGAGTAATATTATATTTGAACTTCATCTCCAATATGACATCAACATGCTAGAATTTGAAGAAAAAAATATATTAAACATACATAATTTTTTTTAAGTTAATAAACTAGTAGAAGTACAATAGCATAAAAACTAATTTTTAGTCTGCAAGATAAAAATTAAAGTTGATAAAAAAAACAAATGTGATTACGACAGTTGTCGAAATTTAGGTAAAGAATTTTGGAGAAGAGGTTTTTATTTCTTTTTTTTGATGTGTAGTGATAGTGGAGAAGAGTTAGGTTTTAGGAAGATGAAGTTTTTTCTTTTTTCTTTTTTCCCCTAATAATTGATGGATGTTTTTATAATTAAACATACCTACAAAATCTGATGTGAAATATAAAATAATAAGAGTGTGTCTTAAGAGATTAGAGATGTGTATTTAAAATTTCTCGAAAATTATTATAACTTGACAAACTAAAAACATAGGTATGAGTTAGGTCAAAAATCTAACCCACGATAGTAGCTCGGAGAGGTGGCCTAAAGAGAAATATATAAATCCAGACTCATCAAGGTAATTTGGACAAAACCCAACAACTACCACCGTACGTAGTCGAATACCGCAATGATGCACCTCGACTCCTCCGCCCCAACATTGTCCGGACCACTCCTCCTGATTCAGGCTACCCTTAAACCATATCCCCTAATCCAACATCGCACTCCCCTTGCCTCCCTTGAAAGCAATATGACGTCGCTAGCAAGGTCCTCCGATCGTGCAACCACGACCACCAAAACCCAGAGACATCCATTAGAATCGCTGCCTAAACGAATATGGGGTTGTTAGAAGACTATTTTAATTTTTTAAAGGACTTAATGACGTACAATGTATGTGTACCTAAATTACTGGGATTATTTGTGTTGGAGGAGTCCTTCAGAATGACAGGGGTGAATGGTTGAATGGTTGAATGGTTTCCCTGTCAAGTTAGGTATTAGACAGGTTCTTGAAGCTGAACTTTGGGGACTTTTGAAAGGAATGGAGATGGCATGACATCATGGTTGCAACTCCTTGGAAATTGCCAAGAGTTCTTAGAAGGAATTGGAATGTGTCTCTTATCTATGTTTACAGAGAAAGTAATTTAGTGGTTGACTTGCTATCAAGCATTGGTCATGGTTATGAGCCTAGATGCAGATTCTTTAGCTCCCCTCCTAATGATGTTATCCCTCTCTTGGAAGTTGATTCTTCCGGTTTTTTTAAGCCTTGATTAGTTGTGTTTTAGGTTTCTTATCTTTGCCTTCGGGCTCTATGTCATCTAAAAAAAGAAGTACAAGAAAGCTCCTTCTCGTGTAGCTTGATGAAAATGACCGTACAAAAATATACACAATCAATTGAGTACAAGCATGTCATAGGTCATGTTTAAATACAATTTTTACCTAGACTTCTATCTGATTTCTGTGGAGTCATTTGAGATATGTATGTTGACATTATGTTGAGTCATGGCAACACAAAACTACGAGTCTTTTTCCAGAAAATATACACTTTCTATGACCTATTTTTAGCATACAATAAGATAATGACCTAACTAAAAACGACCCGTTATGAAAACAAGTGGTTATTATCCCATTGAATACCAATTAGGGGCATTTCCGCATTTGTCATCTCAAGGAGCTTCGATTCTACTTCAAGGTTTCTTCTTGTTGCTATGTAGCTTTTCTACCTACCAACCCTACCCACCATTAACCAAGCTCCATCTTCCTCTAGCTTTTATCATGCTTCAAGTCATTAACTGATTTCTGTAATTTTACTTCAAAATCACTAATGAACAGTTGATAAAATCCAATACATTATGAATAATAAAATTTCAAATTTTAACCCGAGGCAATGTTATGTTTTAAACTTAACATGTGAGACACTCTCACAAGCCACTCATGTTGGATAATATCAGATGAAGCAAAGTTACGTGACCCAAGTTCTTATTTCGTACATAATTTGCACAAGATCTTGCTCTATTACCTTTAATTTTATAAGATAGTTGAAACCAGTCTTCACTCACTGTATACGTAATGAAAAATTAGAAAGCCGAATTATCGACCTCAAAACATTGCAAATGATCATATAAACATTTTATCATTTTCTTGTCTTCTTTTTCTGTAATGATGATATATGTTGTTTATCACTTTATCATCATCCTCATCAAAATGACAACCTGGGGTAGAAGACGAAACAAGGAAAGAAACAACAGAAAATGTCAATCATAATCTTCACAACCCAAAATGATCATTAACATTGTTGGCTTGGTTACTACAAGCTCAAAGCTGTCAGAGTTTTACATAATTCATGATCGATCAGGGTCCTCTCTTAAAACACAGGCACCCAACACAAACCCAGAACTCTTCAAACTCAGAAATTAACCAAATGAAAAAACAAATAATTACCAGACCGCATAGATAGGTTAAATTAAAAAGTAACAACACCACCCACCGAAGATCATCATAGTCATTGACCTAGTCTTAATTTTCTTTCACCTCCCTACAAAAATTTACCCCAAAGTCTCTGTTTTTTGTTACCTTCCTCTGTTTCGATGATCAGTCTTCGAACCCAACCTGCTTCCAAATCGCATTCCTCACGCGCCTCAAGTCCCTCCCCTTCAGAGTCCTCCCAACACCTTCGTGCACAGAAAACGAAGCTCCTCTGTTCCTGGCCAAGTACTCATGAGGCGGAAGCCTCTCGTCTGCGTCACCATCCTCGTAGTCCTCGTTCACATCTTCATCGCTCGTGTCTCTCTGTTGCCTCTGCTCTTTCAGAATCTTTGACCAGTCCGGAATGTTGACCGGCACCGACGATGACGTCATGGCGGTAGTGCCCTTCTGATCAGCGGTCGTCTTCCTCCTCGGCTCCCTGGGGATGGTGGACATCATCAGCTTCTTGGACTCAGCAGGGTGGTTTGAACCGTTGGCGGGGTTGACCCACAGCTCGGAGTCGTCGAACTCGAAGACTCCGTCGGAGTTGCGAATTGGGTTGTGGGAGGGGAAGAGGTAGTTGGGTTTGGAGTGGAAGCTGGTCATCCTGGACGCCATTGATGGATTGAAGAGAGGGAATGGGGGGTTGTTAGGCTTGAACTGTTTGGAAGAGTTGGACTTTCTTTTTGGTATTGGTGGAGTGTATGTGAAAAATTCTGATGACCCAAAACGTTGATTGCTCTGCGTTTTATAATAAGAGGAAATGGATAAGCTCCTTCTTCTAATCTTCGTACGAACATTTAAGGTGGTAAAAGACAAGCAGGGTGGTGGTGATGCGGTGTGGGTGTCCTCATCCGGTTTAGTATGGGATACTCTGATGATGGTGTTAATGCTTCTAATTTAAGTTAATGTATAGACAAGCAGGATGAGAGATTGGATTTAACTTCTTAATCACGATTGAGTTTCGGATAAGAAAATGTTTCTACCTGTCTCGTCCCGAGGTCACGAGCCGGGAAAGGGTTACGAGTCGGGATGAGGTAGAATCCTTAGTTCTGCACCTGGTACCTGCACAAGTAACGGTGTCAGGAAGTCGGGACTGTGGTGGCCCAGTCTTCGACTCTCCAATGCTTAAGTTAGCTTTAGACTACTTGCGGTGTACGGGAGTGCGGGAAGAGAGTTGTGTGTACCTTGTTTGGGAGTTTGTGCCTGTTTTATAGGCCAAGGTTAGACACTTTGGTCTCAGTCTCTGATGTGGGACTATTTGTTAACCTTTGCAGTGTCTCCCCTTTTGGGGGTGTTTTGCTGCTAGAGTGATTTTGGCAAGCGGGTTGTTACCGGCCCTTCACTCTTTGGATATCCGTGAAGGGCTCACCAGAGCTATCTCGCCTGGAATGATCTTCGGTGACCTGGTAATTGTGCCTTATTCTCGGCTCAGCCAAGTATTTTGGCTATGTACTAACAACTCCCCAAGTCCCCAGTCCGAGAGAGCTCTTGGGTGGGGAGTTATTCTATAGATGCCGAGAATGGGTTTTACCCGGATGCTGGAGGCATGGTGTCGAGTCCCCAAACCCCCACGCGAAGGTCGCGAGGTGACGGGGGTTAAGTACCGAGTTTATGTCGTGTCTACTTGTGAACAAACGGGTCGCGTTAGCGACGTGAATAGTACGCGCTAGCTGGCGAGATGAACCGCACTAATGGTGTGGTGGGCCGCTGCTGGGTGAGACAGTTCGCGCTATCTAGGGAGAAGAACCGCGCTAATGGTGTGGCGGGCCGCTACTGGGCGAGACAGTTCGCGCTATCTGGCGAGACAAACCGCGCTAATGGCATGGCGGGCCGTTGCTGGGCGAGACAGTTCGCGCAATCTGGCGAGAAGAACCGCGCTAATGGCGTGGCGGGCCGCTGCTGGGCGATACAGTTCGCGATAGGTGGCGATACAGTTGACAGTTCGCGCTAGGTGGCGAGACAGTTGACAGTTCGCGCTAGGTGGCGAGACAGTTGACAGTTCGCGCTATCTGGCGAGATGAACCGCGCTAATGGCGTGGCGGGCCGCTGCTGGGCGAGACAGTTCGCGCTACCTGGCGAGAAGAACCTCTCTAATGGCGTGGCGGGCCGTTGCTGGGCGATACAGTTCGCGCTAGGTGGCGATACAGTTGACAGTTCATGCTAGGTGGCGAGACAGTTGACAGTTCGCGCTAGGTGGCGAGACAGTTGACAGTTCGCGCTATCTGGCGAGACAAACCGCGCTAATGGCGTGGCGGGCCACTGTTGGGCGAGACAGTTCACGCTATCTGCGGAGAAGAACCGCGCTATTGGCGTACCGGGCCGCTAGTGGGCTAGACAGTTCGCGCTATCTGGCGAGAAGAACTGTGCTAATGGTGTATCGGGCCGCTAGTGGGCAAGACAGTTCGCGCTATCTGGCGAGAGGAACCGCGCTAATGGCGTGGCGGGCCGCTGCTCGGCGATACAGTTCGCGCTATGTGGTGAGACAGTTGACAGTTCGCGCTATCTGGCGAGAAGAACCGCGCTAATGGCGTGGCGGGCCACTACTGGGTGAGACAGTTCACGCTATCTGGCGAGACGAACCGCGCTAATGGCGTGGCGGGCCGCTGCTGGGCGAGACAGTTCGTGTTTTCTAGCGAGATGAACCGCACTAATGGCATGGCCGGCTGCTCCTGGGCTAGACAGTTTGCGCTATCTGGCGAGAGGAACTACGCTAATGGCGTGGCGGGAACGTTAGCCAGGTCCGTGGTCGTAGTGGCGGGTTGAAGAGTGGGGGGAGTGTCAATAAATCTGGTGACTCATCCGCTGGGGGAAAATGAGATGGGTGTTTTGACAGTTGTAGGGCTTATTTTTGTTTTGAACAATGTAAGTGGCGTGGTTAGCCATTGTGACTGGTTTATTCTAACTTGCCTGGGAATTCCAGGTTGATGTTTTGGCATTATGTGTAGCCTTTGTGTGTTTGTCTTGCTGTTTAATTTTGTATGGTTTGTGGCCCTGAGTTGCGAGGGCGAAGTGTAGCATGTCAGAATGACAAAGCACTTCATTGCATTTAGATTCAGCCGCTAGCGGGCGAGGTGTACATTGTTGGAGCCGCTATTGGGCTAAAGTTCATAAACAATGAAGTAACGGCTACAAAGCCAGGGTTAAAATTGGTTAACTGGGGTAGAGATGGAGGTGGCGAGCGTTCCAGGGGTGGGGTAGCACGCGACCATCACAATCTCGGAGATAGAATGTGGCGGGTCCAGAAGCGTGAACTATTTCAAGTGGGCCCTCCCACTTTGCTTTGAGGCCAGTAGGGTGGGGGATGACTTCTTTCATGACCCAATCGCCTACCTTCAGGGGGCGGGGGACGACTTTTTTGTTGTAGTATCTGGCTATTTTCTGTTTGTTATTGATGGTCCTGAGGTATGCCTTGTCTCGGCACTCCTCTAGGAGGTTCATGTTAAGTCGTAACCCTGTTGCATTTGTCTCGGGGTCATAGGCTGTGACCCGTTCACTGGGGACCTCTATTTCCACCGGTACCACTGCCTCGGTGCCGTAAGCCAAGAGGTATAGGGACTCCCATGTGGCCGTTGTGGGGTGGTGCGAAGTGTCCAGAGAACGTCTGGGAGCTTTGCTGCCCACAAACCCTTGGCCTCTTCCAAGCTTTTCTTCAGGTTTTGCTTGATGAACTTGTTTACAGCTTCTGCTTGGCCATTGGTCTGGGGATGTGCTAGGGAGGCATAAAAGATTGTTGTGCCTTGAGAGGACAAGAATCCCCAGAATGTGTCATTGTCAAACTGGGTTCAGTTGTCAGTAACGATGGTCTGGGGTACTCCAAAGCGACAGTACAAATTTCGCCAAAGAAAGTTGATTACTTTTTCAGTGGTGATTGTGGCGAGAGGCTCTGCCTCAATCCATTTTGTGTTGTAATCCACAATGACAATGGCATACTTGAACTGTCCTGGGGTTGTGGGGAGCTGTCCGATGAAATCGAGTCCCCACTGGCTGAAAGGGACGGGCGAGATGATGATAGAGAGGGGCACTGGGGGGTGATGTGCAAAATCTGCAAATTTGTGGCATTGAAGGCATGTTTGGACGACCGCCTTTGCATCATGTTCTAGGGTTGGCCAATAATACCCCGCGCAAAGCGCTTTGAACATGAGGTTCCGGGCCCCAACGTGGTTCCCACAAATTCCGCTGTGGAGCGATTTCAGTACTTTGTGCCCCTCTGCCGTGGGTAGGCATCGCAGTAGGGGACACGACTGGCCTCGGCAATATAGCTTTCCACTTCTGAGTAAGTAAAGGGAGGTTTTGCGGTGTAGCCACTGTGCTTCATGCTTGTCTTGGGCCAGGGTTCCATCCTAAAGGAAAGCGATGAAGGGGTCCATCCATGAGGGCTGTTCCATGAGCTCAAGGGCAAAAATTTCTGAATAGGCTCTTGAGATGCTAGGCTTGTCCAGTGTTTCGATGTGCACATCAGGTGGCGTGTCTCGCAAGGGCGTCGGCCTTGGAGTTTTTTGCTCATGGGATTTGGGTGAGTTTGTATGAGGTGAAGTGTTGCAGAAGGGCCCCTGTGAGACTTTTATAGGATCCCAAGTTATGCTGGTTGGCCTTGAAGTCCCCTGCCACCTGACTGACTACGAGCTGAGAATCACTGAAGATGTGAAGGTGTCGGGCTCCGAGCTCTCGACAAAGTTGAATGCCTGCGATAAGAGCTTCGTATTCAGCGATGTTGTTGGAGGCTTTGAATTCAAACCGGAGGGCATACTCATACGAGTGACCCTCTGGGTCTGTGATTATGATTCCTGCTCCGCTGAGTCTGTTGTTAGAGGATCCATCAACCTAGAGCTCCCAGATGGCATCCCCGGTGGGGGCGTCTGGGTGGGGACTGCTATCAGCCAAAGGGATAAATTCAGCAATAAAGTCTGCAGCTGCCTGCCCTTTGATGGCCACTCGCGGCTTGTAGTGCAAGTCAAACTCTCACAGCTCAACCGCCCATTTTACCATACGGCCTGAGGTTTCAGGTTTCTGCAATATTTGCCGTTAAGGTTGGTTGGTGAGAACATGGATTGTGTGGGCTTGGAAATACGGCCTGAGTTTCCTGGCGGCAGTGATGAGGGCGAGAGCAAGTTTCTCTATGCCTGGATAGCGAGTCTCTGGGTCCGCGAGTCCTCTGCCACAATAGTAAACTAGGAGTTCGTTATCATAAGCATGGCGTGCGAGCGCCGCACTGACGGCAGTGGCGGAAACAGTCAAATACAGGTAAAGCACTTCGCCGGGGATTGGCTTGGATAGGAGAGGGACAGTGGCAAGGTATACCCTTATGTTGTTGAAGGCGTCGTCATGCTCCGGGCCCCAAGTGATATCTTTTTTATGTTGTGCCTTGAGCAGTTGGAAGAAGGGATTGCACCTGTCCGTGAGGCGAGAAATAAAACGTGATAGGGCTACCAAGCGTCCTGTAAGGCACTGGACCTCGCTCCGGGAGGTCGGGGCAGTCATGTCCAGTATGGCTTGGACTTTTTCCGGGTTGGCCTCAATGCCTCTTTCACTGACCATGAAGCCAAGGAATTTGTTGCCTCCCACGGCAATGATGAAATTTTGAGGGTTGAGACGCATCCCGTGCTCTAGGAGCTTAGTGAATACTCTGTTGAGGTTGGCAATGTGGTCGTCCTCGGTCTTGCTTTTGACCAACATGTCGTCGACATACACTTCTATGGCCTCGCCAATTTGCTCCTCGAATAGGGCGTTGACCAGCCGTTGATAAGTTGCCCCCGCGTTCTTGAGGCCAAAGGGCATGACCTCGTAACAATACAGTCCCTTGTCGGTGACAAAGGTTGTGTGAGCTTGGTCGGCGGGGTGTATTTTGATTTGGTTGTAGTCCGAGTAGGCATCGAGGAAGCTGAGCGTCTTGAAGCCAGCTGTCCATAGGGCACGCCTTGTTAAGGTTAGTGTAGTCAACACACATGCGCCACTTGCCGTTAGGCTTGGGGACCATGACGACGTTGGAGACCCATGTTGGGTAAGAAACCTCACGAATGAACTTGATTTCCTTGAGCCGTTGGACCTTGGCTTGGATAGCTCGATACTTGTCTGGATGGAAGGCACGTCTCTTTTGCTTGACATGGGGGTGGTCTTGGAGGATGTTGAGTTTGTGGGTGATGATATCAGGGGAGATCCCAGGCATGTCGGCATAGGACCAAGCGAAGATTGTTTGTTTTTCTTAGAGGAAAGCAATGAGCTTGTGGCGGAGTTCTGGGCCGAGGCTTGAGCCAATGCGGACTTTTCTTTCTGGGGCGGTGGGTGACAGGGACACCCATTCCGTGTCTTCCGTTGGATTAGGTCGCGGGGCTCTCTTTTTCCCGCTCCCCTCTGGGTCGTCCCGCGGGTCATCGATGGCCTCCGAGGGGATGAGAGGCAACATCTCATAGGCTCCGCGCCCCTGCTAGATGGCGTTAAGATGGCAATGCTCAATGGCTTCTCGATCCCCTTGAATTGTCAGTATGCCACTTGGGGTAGGAACTTTCATGAGAAGCATGTGACCGGCTATGAAGCACTGCAGCCCCCAAAGGATGTCCCGGCCTAAGATGAGATTATAGGACGAGGGGCAATCGACGATGAGGAAGCAGGCTGTAATGGAAGAGCGGCAAAGAGCAGTTCCCACCGACACGGTCAGGCGGTCTGAGCCTAACGGTTGTACTATCTCGTCAGAGAAGCTGACAAGGGGGTAGTGGTTATTGTACAATTTAGTTCGGTCTCGCCGGAGTCCTTTGTAACAACCGGAAAACATGACGCTTACGGCGGCCCCTGTGTCCACTAAAGCTTTGTGGCACCTGTAATGATCTACCTGCACATTGATTATGAATGGCTCACAGTGGTGGCAATTTATGGTATCATCACCGCTGCGAAATGTCACTTGATCCCACGCTGATGGGGTGATCGTGACACCGCGTTGGATGTTTAGGATTTCCGAGGGTGTTGTGCATTGCCGTTTTACAGAAAGCTGGCATGGGGGGAGCCGTGGGGCTCCACCATGCAGGGTTAGAATCTGGCCATGTACTTCAATGGCGTTAGCGCCTGTGGCGGGAGTACAATATTGGTGGAGTTACCCATTCTGGACCAGATGTGCGATTGCATTGCGGAGGCCATGGCATTGTTCTGTTGTGTGGCCGTTATCATCATGATAAGCACAGTACTTGTTTCCAGTGGCTCACCGGGGGTTTTTTTTGATACCTGCTTTTGGGAGGTGGGGGAATGAGAACTTTGTGCCTGGCCCATATGTCCTCATATGTGGTGGTCAGAGTAGTGTGGAACTCGTAACGAGGTGGCGGGGTGGAACGACACTGTTGTTGTGGAGGGCTTTGGTCCCTCGACTTTTAAGGGTGGTTGCGGTTTCTCTGTCCCCCATGACGACGGTCGGAGTCGCGCCCCTGGTCTCGGGAGGGGCCACGTGACTCCCATGTATCTTGCCCGCGGTCAAAGTGCTCAGACTTCGGTGGAGATTGTTGCTTTGGTGGTGGGGCGGGAATTGCTAACGTGGCGGGGGCGGAACGTCCAAAAGTGGTAAATTCAGCGCGGGCCCATCGCACAGCTAGGTCCATCAAGGCATCGTAGGATCCTGGGGGATTCCTATTGATCTCCATTAGGAAATTGTCGGGGAGCAGGGCCTGACGGAAAGCCTGCTCCGCCACGTGAGGTTCCAAGTTGTGGCATCTCGCGGTGGCAAATTGCCATCGGGACAACAGTTCATGGAGGCCTTCGCCGTCTTTCTGTTTGATGTGGAACAGGGCATCTACACTGCGATAAATGCTGGCGTGTAGTATAAAACGGCTGAGGAAACGTTCCGAGAGTTAGTCAAAGTTGTCAATGGAGTTGGGCGGTAGATTGAGGAACCAACTGAGGGCCTCGTTAGAGAGGGTCTCTTGGAAGGTGTGGCAGGCCATGGTGTCGCTGTAGCCAAAGGAGCTACAGAGCATGAAGAATGTCTCGAGGTGGAGATGGGGGTCCCCCGTGCCTTTATACTTTTCTATCTTGAGTGATTTGGTTCCCGGAGGCCGCTTGTCCATCTGCACTCGAGGTGTGAAGGGGCTTGGACGATGTCCATAGCCAGAGAACAAGGGTCGCTGGGCCCCGCGACTCTCGACGCCTTCAATCCGCGAAGCCAACTGTGTGACTATCTGGCTGAGTTGGAGCAGCAGGCGGGTTGACATGTCAAGAGGTGGGTTAGGGGGGTTGGCAGTGGTTGAAGTGGAGATAGGTTGATGTGGCAGGGGGGATCATTGGGGATTGGAGATGGTTAGGGGGCTGGTAGTGGAAATGAGGGGTGGGCAAGGGGATGAGACACGTATATGATCTGGTTAGGGCCTCCCGGGAGCATGGAACCGGCCTGGCCTTGATTAGGAAGAGAAGAGGTGGGGTCCGGGGTTCCGGAAACTCGCGCCGCGCGGTCCAAGCTGTCGTTGTACACGTTACGATGGTCTAACGTGGCGCGGAGCAAGAATTGTTCTTTTTCCAACTCGGCGATGCGTACCCGGTACGCTTCCGCTTCTGTCCTCTCTTTCGCCGCTTGCTCGCGGAACGAATGGAAGTCTCGCTTGAGAATTTCAAGGGCTGTGGCGGGGTTGGGATGGCTAATAGGGGCTGCATTGCTGGTTTGGGGAAGGGATGTGTCGTCGGACTGGAAAAGCTCTTTCTCCACCTGAGTGCCAGGGTCTGTAGGGTCATCAATGATTTCCATCATTGTGCCGAGTTAAATGGGAGTTCCACAAGAAAGGGCCCCTCCTCCTAGTGCCAATTGTTTCTACCTGTCTCATCCCGAGGTCACGAGCCGGGACAGGGTTGCGAGTCGGGATGAGGTAGAATCCTTGGTTCTGCACCTGGTACCTGCACAAGTAACGGCATCAGGAAGTCGGGACTAGGGTAGCCCAGTCTTCGACTCTCCGATGCTTAAGTTAGCTTTAGGCTACTTACGGTGTACGGGAGTGAGGGAAGAGAGTTGTGTGTACCTTGTTTGGGAGTTTGTGCCTGTTTTATAGGCCAAGGTTAGACACTTTGGCCTCAGTCTCTGATGTGAGACTATTTGTTAACATTTGCAGTGTCTCCCCTTTTGGGGGTGTTTTGCTGCTAAAGTGATTTTGGCAAGCGGGTTGTTACCAGCCCTTCACTCTTTGGATATTCGTGAAGGGCTCACCAGAGCTATCTCGCCTAGAATGATCTTCGGTGACCGGGTAATTGTGCCTTATTCTCGGCTCAGCCAAGTATTTTGGCTATGTACTAACAGAGAATTTGAAGATAAAAGAAGAAGGAAAGAGCACACTTACACACTTGTCACACTTTCTAGATCTATCAAGCTCTGCGTTCTCAGTTTTAGTTATTTTTGTGAGTAATTATCAGTCATTGTACACATGAAACCTACATTTGAGTCACGCAACGTCAATGATAATTTATAGAAACTATGTAAACAAAAAGGCAATGCAACATTAATATTACATCTACAATGAAAGGATTTGTTTGTAACTCGATCTTATCCAAATTTTAAAGAGTCGTTAAAGAAAAAAGCTAATTCTCTAAATTTAGTTAAACTTCATAACAATACGCGTACTTCACATTAAATCAATAAGATTTGTAGTTACAAAAAATAATCTTCTTTGACGTTATTTAAATTATTGACCAATGACTAGTAAACTTAATGAGAAATCTAAGCACATAATATATATATATATAAGGCCCTTCCACTAAGGGATTCCTTTTTTTTGACACATATGAGGGATGAGGGATTACACCAACTTTTCGATCACAAAATCACATCTCCACCATTCAATATGTAGTTCTATATGAGTAGATCATTTCTGCAAATTTTCAGAAATTTTGGTAATCGTTAAGACATTCAAAACTACGATTTATAATTATAAACATGAACGGTTCATGTTCGGCAGATTTGGTTCATTCATTGATTTAATCTTGTTCGACACTTTAACGATCACCAAACTGGATGAAAATTTACAAAATTGATCTATATATAAGGACCAACAAACTGAATAGTGGAGATTCAAAAATATAATCGAAAAGTTGGTGTAATCTTTCATCCCTCATATAAACCAAAATAAGGGATCCCTTAGTGGAAGGGCCATGTATATATATATATATATATAGTGCGTATATTGTCACCCCACAAACTACTTTGTTTACCCCGCACGTTGTTTACCCCGCACGTTGTTAATTTATTAAAATACCAAAATACACTGATGTAAAATTACAGCAAAAGACAATAAGTTGTTACAAATTACAAATTTTATTTCTTTTTCTCTTTTATCTTTTTGTTTTGAACGAACACAGATTTCATAACTCTAACCCAGATTTATCATATTCGGTCGTGAGTCTGAAAACCCTAGCATTTATCCTGAATATGAGGTAAACTGTTTGTATTTTTTTTTTCTTTGTTGATGCTTCGTATATCCATTTACTCATTATTTCTCATGTCAACTTTTTATGTAAATTCTCATGGACAACTACTGTACCGTATTCGTATATAAAAAAACTATTGTATCGTATTTATGAACAACGGATAGATCAGTTCAAGAAACTTATAAGTATAGAAGACGTTGTTACTAAAGATATATTTACATACATTGTGCATCTTAATTTCGATTGATACCATTGAGTTGTTAATTTTAAGAGTTTTTTCTTATTCTTTAACTTGGATTTACACTTTCATGTGAATTTTTGTTCACTTGGTAATTTTACTTACCTTGAGCAAATCTGAATTTGACAAATATATGAAGAAAATATAAGGTGAACAAAGTATAATTGAGACAAGGGTTTTTTAGGTATTGTTAATGGGTGAATAAAGTAAACTTACAATTAAAATTATATTAGTAGGGTGTAAAGAGAATGTGGGGGGAGAAAAATGGTTTGTGAGATGACAACAAACGCACTCTATATATAATTTGTATATCTTATCCATTAGTGATCTTTTTTAGTCAACCGTACAAATTGGACATTTTGTGCTATTGCGAAGAATTTCAAATAATATAGTCGTGGTCAATTGGTAATCAAAGTTAATAATAATGACCGATACACTCCCGCCGCTCTTACTCCGTTGAGGTGAACTAACAAATTGAGTGTCATTAACTCTTAGATGGATCACACATTTAAGAGTCAAAAACCAATGTGAGGAAAAACATTTTCTCTCACTCTTTTTAATATCTTATTCGTACATGGTAATATCATTTCTGTTAGGACATATGAAATTGAGATGAGAAGGATGTGGATTTGTGGTGTTTGTATCACTTGGTACAAAAAACGTATGGTAAGAGAAAAAGAAAATTGTTTTTTCACGGGAAGAATTACGAAGGCATGATCATGTACTTTAGTGTTCTTCATCGAAAAGAAAAAGGAAAGATCATGCAACTAGCAGAAATTTTGAAACCTTGTTAATAATCACATATAAACGACACATACGATAAATACTTCACACATTAGATGCTAAAAGAGGATCATGTGACAGTATACGTGGTCCTACATTTCAATTAAATATTGACATGTGGATTTATTACAACTAAATTATAAAATAAAGTTTTCTATTTTTTGTGAAATGACCTTCATGGGTCTTTATTGAGTTTGGACTAGGGGTCAGGGGTTAGGGTTTTGGGTCTAAGATTAGGATTAGAGTTTAGGGTTTAAGGTTTAAAAAGCAACATCAAACCTTATCTTTGATAAAATAACTGATGTAATTTTTCTTTAATAAAATCTATGTGTCAATATTTGATTGAAATGTAGAACCACGTCATACTGCCACATGGTACTCCCGTAGAATTGAAAAATTTCTCTATTTTTGAAAGGGCGAAACCTTAATCACATTCTAAATGACACATAGACAAATACGTGTCACACATTTTTATCATTTAGCTCTAGCTAGCTAGATTCTGAAAGATACAACACATTTCTGACAAAGAAACGACATATGTGTTTGTAGCTGTTAGATTCGTATGTAAAGTAAATCATATATGCGTACGGAGATTCAAAGTGAAACTTTAATTTCACAACACCAGTAATGTAGAAAATCGCACGCGTTTGTTTGAAATGGAGGATGAACAAGTACATAGTCCATCATTTCACAAAACACTGCACAATATTGCATCTTCTACTCGTCTACTACATAATACATATGTTGATAGTGATCGATCTTCCCGTTGCAAGATCACGTATCTTATATTGGTCAGTTACTTTGTTTCATTTGGCAAATCATTGGATGGAGTTAACTATAAGATAGCAATTAACCAACTAGCCGTACGAATGCTTCCTCTAACTATGTTTGGATCCCAAGAAATGATGACGAAAATATAAAATTGAGCGTTCCAATTATCATATAGCCTTGGCAATCTTTCTTAAACCACCACATGATCCGTTTCATCTCTTTGCAAGAGATTTGGTCTACAAATTGTATTTAACTACGAAGACATGGTCCCAATCAGCACACTAATTGCCATGAACAATAATACAAAACCACTGTGACACTTAGCTAAATCTTCCAAAAAGCTAAGCATCCAAAATTTTCTAACTTCGTATTAAAAACCCTAAAACAGCAAAGTGATTAGTTAACCCTACAAATATTGCTTTGCCCCAAATAATGAAGCTCCAAAACAATAATATTCTACATGATCATAATCGACCATCTTATTTATATGTGATTGTTTATGGAAATTAGGCATGATGGATCATATTGTATAGGATCGCACGTGGAGTTGTGATTCTGGTTTGCGGTTGAGGAAGCGTGCATCGACTGGGAATTCAAGTCTGGGAAGTTAGCTAGGGTTCTTATTCTTATATATATATATATATATATATATATATATATATATATATACACATATATATATATAGTTACTTTATCCAAACAACTTTCTCGTTGATTTGTTAATTACATGGCTACCGTGTGTGAAGAAATTCAACATTCCAAAATAGCGGGCGCTCGATCTGGTATTGTTTTTCTGGGTTGAATAGTGAGATTAGTTTCATCTATGATAGTGGGAAGAGTATATATACGAACAATGGAGATCATTGGTGGAATCAAGGTGCAGCTTAGTTTATATTAGTGACTTATTGATCAGATCAGTAAGAACAATTGGTTTCATTTGGTCAGTTTTATGTAAATGAATAGCTAATAATGAGTAGATTCGACGTGGAGTTTACAAGATGATCTTAGCTTGTAAGTTGAAACTACAATGGAGACGGCGGTAAGGATTGGAAGAGTACCCACAGTTTAGGACTGAGTGACGATCTATCATCTATGTACGTATTAGTAAGTTTAAGTCTAGTCTTAGTCGAAAAAAGAAGAAGTTTAAGTCTAGTCTTAGTTAGCTTCTAAGAGCAATATATTGCACTGGTAAAGTAATTTGGCAGGTAATTACTGAGACTCACTCACTTTGAACAAAAGTCTCAATGCACTGCTTCATTTTTGTTCGGGTAATTAATGAAATTATAAAAAGAGGATGATTATTTTAGCTTCTATTTCTTCCAATTGTAATTGTTAAAGCTAAAATTGATGTTTGTTTCGTATTGCTCAAATTCATCTTTGATAGAAATCTTTTATATATTTATTTTATTTTCATAAAAGAAAAAATTAGATAAAAATCCAAAATATTATACCTCTTTTAAGATAAACTCATACATATTTTTCTTTCATTTTACACCCACTCCACATAAGCAAACTTACTATATAGAGCATATGTCTATAATTAATAGTTTTCTTTATTTTTTAGTTTCTCTGATTTGTCATTCAGGCGATATAAAGCTAAATTTGGTATCTTTCTCAATTTTAACATCAATTTGAAACTCAAATACTGAGCTAAAATTTAGCTGGATTTAACTTTATCATAATCAATTATATTCTTTAATTTCTTACCTTATTGTTACTAACTTGAGTGTATATATATATATATATATATATATGTTATATATAAAAGTATGTCATTTGTAATAGAATGATTTTTTTCATTCTTAAGCTCACATTTGGTATACGTCTTTCTACATAGTCGAAAAATGTCTAATTGTAAGGTACACATTCTTGTTCTTTAATTAATTTTCTTCTTTATAGGTATATTATTATATCATTTCTCATCCTGATCGAGAGAACATTTACATTTCTAATGTACCTATTAAGCATGATATGATAATATACTTACAAAGAAGGAACTCAAAATTGGGTTTAGGGTATATGGTTTAGGGTTTAGGGTTTAGGGCTTAGGGCTTAGGGCTTAAGGTTTAAGACTTAGGGTTTAAGGTTTAGGGTTTAGGGTTTAAAGCTTAGGGCTTACGGTAACACTATAAAATTTCTTCCTTTTATTTTAATAATCAGATATCTTATTTATATTATATTTTACATGATGTATAGATCATAGAATGTATTTATTTTACCTAGATTTTTTCATAAAAATAAAGAAAACTGCATGATTCTTGCAAATTGATTGAAAAATGTTAGTGTTAGAAGAAAAAACTCATAATCAAGGTATTTAAGACAACATCAATTAAGCTTATTTGTTATGTTTATATGTTATAGTTGAATGGTGGTAATTATGTAAAATTTAGAAAAAATAGGACATAATATGTATCATAATTGATACATTTTACATGTCTATCAGAAATAAATATTAGGTGAGTTTTATTTAAAATCACTCTTTAAAATTAGGTGTATATGAAAATCCTATAAAAAAAATCATGTTGCACACAAATTATCCAAATGTCCAATATTGATTTTTATTTTTATTTTTTTTATATAACACGTCGATTATTGAGTTTGTATAAGAGAATATATAATCTAGCTTGACAGGAGATGACATTGTGAAAGAGGACCCATATCCCACTGAAAGATAACACCACCCCACCCATCGGCCAACCAATATCACCATTCTTTGGTCTATTAATGTACTTTCACCTCCAATCCGGAGTGAGAGAGATCTAATATGACTTCAACCATTCGCTAACACCACTTCAACACAATCTCAATCGGAACCACTGTCCATCAACAAACTGTTGGATCACGCTTGCAGTACATGCACTAACAACGTTGGAGGCCAACATTGTCGTGGATGGCCTAGACTACAATACATACTGAAATCGTTAACCAATTCAGGCATAGCTAATTCTATTGTTTTATATTATTTAGATCAGACCAACTTTATTTGGTTCTTGTTGTCCCCATACTTGGAGTTTAGCTATTTTAATTATATATCATAGTGAGCGCCTAATAAGCCCAACCTAAGAATAGGCCCGCTTTGACACCATGAGGGTGTGTTGGGCTCATACAGTTTAGCTAAAGGTTATTACAGAAGCACAAAAAGACAAGAGCCCATAAAGAAAAAGGCAGCACGGACATATCAGTCATTTCCTAATTTACAAAACCCTAGAGATCCCTATATGAACACCGCTTAATAAACCCAGGTCGCAAACGCACTCCACAGCCTCTCCAGCCATGCCTCCCAAGTTCGACCCTTCCCAGGTCGTCGAGGTCTACGTCCGAGTCACCGGAGGCGAGGTCGGCGCCGCCAGTTCCCTCGCTCCCAAGATCGGTCCTCTCGGTCTCTCCCCCAAGAAGATCGGAGAAGACATCGCCAAGGAGACCGCCAAGGACTGGAAGGGCCTCCGCGTCACCGTCAAGCTCACCGTCCAGAACCGTCAGGCCAAGGTCTCCGTCGTCCCTTCCGCCGCTGCTCTGGTCATCAAGGCCCTCAAGGAGCCCGAGCGCGACCGGAAGAAGACAAAGAACATCAAGCACACCGGCAACATCAGCCTTGATGATGTGATCGAGATCGCGAAGATCATGAAGAACAGGTCTATGGCGAAGGACCTGAGCGGCACTGTGAAGGAGATCCTCGGGACTTGTGTTTCGGTTGGGTGTACTGTGGATGGGAAGGACCCCAAGGACTTGCAGCAGGAGATCACCGACGGAGACGTTGAGGTTCCTCTGGACTGAGGTTGTTTTTAAGTTTGGTATTTATGAAGATTATTGTTCGCATGGTTTTGTGTTATTGAATCTAATAGCAAATGTAGCCTTTTCAGAGTGAATGTTTTGATTTGGCTGGAAATGATGTTTCGACTGTACATTTTTATGTTTAATCGGAAATGCGTTTGCTTGTGCACATGACACATGAGTAGTGTTTATTGATTTGTTTAGCTAATGTTTTGGGGGGCTCTGCTTAGGGAAATTAGAGGTGAAGCAATAAGGGGAGATTGGAGTCTGACGACATGGATACACAGAGAAGTGAATTTGAGTCTTAGTTTGTTTATCTCTTAACACGAGTTGTGAAGTAACAATTCCCTTTGAGGGATTTGGGTCCCATTACTGGGTCGATTCTCATCAAAAATGCTTACTGGGTTCTTCTGCTGATTTCTTTTGGGTTTGTGTTCTTCTTTGATTTGTGTTTTGACAAATGAAAAGTGAGTCAAGCAAAGACTAATGGAGGGAGTTTGCATTTAAAGGTTGAAATGTTTGGTTTATCAAATTCTGATATTGTAAGATTTGGAATCCAATGGTAATAGAATTAACGCCGGTCTTTTTTTATTGTCAGGAGCATATTTGGTTAATGTGTGTCACGCCCCGGAGTTATTATTTTTTTCTTTTTTCCGAAAACCCAAGTAAGGTAAAATAAAAATAAGCTAAAAGATAGAAAATAAATCAGACACCTTAAAGAAATCGACTTTTCATTTTAAAATAAAGATATGTACAACTCAAAAGTTCTAAGAAAACTCTATTCCTTATGATGATTACATATTGGGAACTTCAAGTAACTCTAATTACTTCAATCACTAATTGTTGTTGTTCTCCTGTTTCATAACCTGCACGACTGTAAAGGGGTGAGCTCAACCTGCGGTTCAGTAGGGAGCTATTTCTCTCCAAACAAAAGATAACCATACAATGATCACATGATATGCATAAATAAATGTTCTACACCAGTTAATCCACATAGAAGAATAAACTGACTCTACATGTCTCATACCATGTACTTTACCAAGAAGGTGACTCAGCATACTCATCTATATGAACAACTTCACCAAAATCAATCCCTAGCCCTTTTTTGCTAGTCATCTTGTCCATTCCTCTTTTTCCAGTCCTGAATTACCTTTATCATTCCTATACTAATTGCGCAATAACTACGGGCATACATGAGACATGGTTTCTGCTGAGGTTTGGATTCAACTATGCAAAAGATCAATTTCATATCACCTTCACCACCCTTATCCTTTAAATGACTTTAATGAATGATGCATATACTTCAAACATGTAATTCCATCATTCCAAAACAAACATATAAACATATCAACCAGCATATATACCAACCAACATATATGCACACAATACAATGAGTAGAGGTTCCCCAGACTCCCCTACCTTGATTCCAAGCCATTGATAATGTACATGTTCCTGCATAAAAATAGATATCCGAATACAATTCACAATCCTATCCATAAGCACACATTTAATTTTAAACACAAAGCTATCATATGGCTTAAGAACATACTTTACTTTAAAGCATAAATCTCAAAAACATAGTACCTAAAATCTCAGGCCATTAAGATAACATTTGACGTGCTAAAAAACTAAGCAAAATGTGATGCATGTTTATTTTGAAGAAAAACTGTTAACACATAGCTGATTTCAAATGGCATAAGTATCTCAAATAAATTTGGAAAATAATGTCACAAGCTTTGTTTGAAAGTTGAGAATGTGTGTGTTCAGTTTGTGGTGAATGTAAACAAGTTTGAATGAAGGAAACCATTGAAATCAAAAATGAACGAACAGTAAAATAGTAACAAATGCAGAAACCATTTAAAGCTGAGCTTCAACTTCGAAAATTCATAACTTAATGTACATAAAACATTTTCAGGAGATTTCAGTTCTGAAATGATCACTATGATGTCTACCAAAACTTTTGTGAAAACACTAACTGCAAATACTGAACCAAAATGTACAGGTTTTAATAGAAAGGTTACTTGGTCCAAAACTTGGAAAACTGATTTGCAGAAATTTCCTGATGCAGAACCTTAACTTTGAAAAATCATAACTTAATCTACAAAACTCCTTTTTAAGAGATTCAAATTCAGGAATGATGTTTAACATGTGTACTATAACTTTTATGAAGACAACTACTTCAAATACTTAACTGAAATGCACATATTTTAGTAAAAATGCAGCTGGGTCAAAAACACAGAAAACTGATCTGCAGAATTTCTTACTGCAGACCCAGAACTTTGAAAAATCATATCTTAATCTAAAGAAATCCTTTTGAAGAGATTCAAATTATGGAATAATATCTAGGATGTCTGCTACAACTTTTATGAAGAAACAAACTTCAAATAACCAACCTAAATGTACGGTTTTTAACAACAAGGCGACTGACTCCAAAATACAAGAAAGCTGATTTGCAGGATGTTCAGCTATGTTTTCAGCTTCAAACTTGACTAATGAATTCTAAATGAACTTGCATGAAACTACCCAGATATCAAGCTAAGAATATGAACTTTCAATAGATGCAAATGATTTCTAAAATGCATGATTAATTCAAAAGATATGGCTGCTCAGAGTTAACTAAATGAACAAGTTACAGAAACTTTTCCATTCAAATGTCACTTCAGTTCATGCAAAGTCTAAGGTTCCTAATCAGTTCTATGGAATTTTAAATCCTCATATAGGTTTCTTAGTCACTCTAAGCTCTTGCTGTATACGAGAAAACAAGAGTCTCAAATTCTAACAACAACATTGTAATTACGACACCCAAACTTGCAGAACTAAAGTTCTATAATCATCTTCATCAGTTTCTATTCTATTTGGAAAAGAATAATTCTACTACATGAACAGAATCTTAAGCTAATTCAAACAACAGCAACAACAACATTGTAATTACGACACCCAAACTTGCAGAACTAAAGTTCTATAATCATCTTCATCAGTTTCTATTCTGTTTGGAAAAGAATAATTCTACTACATGAACAGAATCTTAAGCTAATTCAAACAACAGCAACAACAACAGCATATACTTGATTCTCTAGCTGTTAATAACATATAAGAACTGATTTGGCTAACAAAGAAATCAAATCAAAGATAACCAAAACCAAAGGATTTAGTAATCCTTCTTGCCACAGAATTCAACAACAACAAAACCAATACTTAATAGTGACTATTTCAATCAAATAAACAGTCATACAAACATTCCAGAATGATTTCAAATTCTAATTTCACAACTAAAAGGATATAAACACAATTAATTGGTCTGAACATAAAAGAATCTAACCTGAGTTCTAGCAATTTCCTACAACACCAATTTCTCTTCTCTTCTCTTCTCTCTCTATCAGTGAACTCAAGGAAACCATATGGAAAATTCTGAATACTAACCTCTATCTATAGGGTCTGGAAATAGGGAAGTCTAAAGGAAGTCAAATTGAGCACTTCAACCCAATTCTTATCCATCTGGAAACTTAGTCTCCAAGAATGTTGACATCTCCTGCGTAATGAAGTCGGCTGCTAGGCGTTTCAAGGACGGTTTCTGGGTTTCATGGCGGCAATGTTTCGGATTGGGAAACATCTGGTCGGAAGGAAGAAGGCGGTGAAGAAGAGAGGACAAAGCTTCGAGTTTAGAGGTCGGAAGGAAGAAGAAGAAGAAGAAGGCAGAGGAGAAGAAGCACACGGCGTCGTTTGGCTATTCTCAACGACAAACTTTTCCCAAAAACTATTTCAAGTATGAGCTTGGGTTTTGGGTTTAGGATATTGGGTTTACTATTGGTCAAGATTTGAGTTTTAAAACTAAAAACAAGTAAACCAAATAAAATGAAATAAAAATAAATCTAGAAACAACTAAATCAATTTCAGCAAAAACACTAAACACTAACAATTTAGAGTAAAATATATATATATATATATATTAATTTAGATATTTAAAATTTTGGGTCGTTACAATGTAAACTTCTTCCGAGTTGTGACAAATTGTTCAAATCCTGCAGCAACCTGGGCTTAATGTGATCACTGGAGTTGTTTGTTATCGGGTATATTTATCCAGGCCTGCATGTCACAAGCACTCATGTTTCTTGGTGACTTCAAATTGGGTCACTATATGAAGATCCCTCCAAAGTCCATGTTTATTGTTCAGGTTAGTTATACTAATATATCATAGCAATTGGTTATATGGTTCATAATAACACTTTGACAATGTAACATATAGACTTTCTGATATGTTTACAGATTTTGATCATACGTATTATACTCATCCATTTTCTAATGAAATTCATGTATCTTCAGTTAGCTGGAACAGTAGCTGCTTCTAGTGTCTACTTTGCTACATCTTGGTGGCTTCTCCACTCCATTGAAAACATCTGGGATGTCTCATTGTTGCCAGAAGGAAGTCCATGGACATGTCCTGGCGATGATGTCTTCTACAATGGTTCGATCATTTGGGGAGTTGTCGGTCCACTCAGAATGTTCACAAAGAAAGGCATCTACCCGGAGTTGAACTGGTTCTTCCTCATCAATTTAATTGCACCTGTTCCAAGCTGGTTCTTCGCCAAGAAATTCCCAAACCAAAAGTGGATTAGGCTCATAAACATGCCTATCATTCTTGGAGCAACAGGGTCTATGCCTCCTGCATGATCTGTCAACTACATTACATGGTTAGCAATTGGAATCTTCTTCAACTTCTATGTGTACAGAAAGTTCAAAGGCTGGTGGGCTAGGCATAACTACATCCTATCAGCTGCTTTGGATGCTGGTGTGGCCTTCACAGGAGTTCTCTTATATTTAACACTTCAGAGTAAGGATATCTTTGGGCCAGATTGGTGGGGTTTGTTAGCTGATGACCATTGCCCATTGGCAGCTTGCCCTACTGCACCAGGTGTAGTGGCCAAAGGGTGCCCAGTTCTATGAGAACAAGATTCAAAAGGGTGCACACATTTATATATCTTTAGTCACTAGAATAGTTATGCAGATTGATCAAGTACAAGCTCTTGTATATGTTAAGTAGTTCGATTTTTCTTGCAGAATAAATTTGTTTGTGTAGATAATTGAAGAAGTACTTTTCTTAGTTTTCAATAATCCGATTTATCTTACCTTGGCTCTTTGCATATTTAGGTATAGAAAAATGCGTGGTGAGGAGTTCTAACTTTTGTGGAGAAGAATAGTCATAACCTAAAAGTCTTTGGAGGAATAGTCAAAGCAACGGTACTTAAACTTTATGTGATACCTAAGAATATTTAATTTTAGAGATTTGGAGAGAATGGTGAGAATTAGAAGGTTATTTTTATCATTGTACCTTTTTAGGTGGGCCTCATGTTTGCCACGTCAGCAAACAAACGACACAGTTACGGAAATTGGTCTATGGCCTTACCTTAGTAGAGAAATTGAAGTTTAGGTACAACATTGATAGTTTTTAAAGTCTAGGTATCACTCTGACCGTACCACAGAAGTTAGGGTACCGGCACTGCATTTTTCTCGTAAAACAATTGGGAATGTTGGGTCTATATTCAGGTACAAGAGTTGCGGATTGCCAATAGACCAATAGTCTTCCAAAGTCTCTTTTTAGGTATTGTCCCATTCTTACCTACCCTTCTCTACTATTTAAGGGCCTCCACATTTCTACCGATGTAGGGATTACCTTGTGTTCTCTTACATTAGACACAAAAGCAACCCTGTTGATCTCTCTTCTTTCTTGTTTTTAAGGGGGAAGAGAGTCCGAGGCCTTAGTTTCGGAACTCGTTTGGGGTCAGAATTCGTAACTTGTTTTTCAACTTTTTTATTGCTTCAATGGCAAAGGACATTAGAAATCTGGATGCATGGATGGAGGTTGCTCCTGCCCCTTTCACTTACCCACAAAAGACTTCGAATATTCCTGGTTTAGAGACGATTCTTGAGGAGAGTGTTGAGGAATGTGATGATGAGCCATAAATTTTCAGTGGCCTTCTTGCCATCTTCGAGTATGGATCTGATGCACATTCTTAAAGACTGTTTGGATGGATTCATCTCGAACGCCTCCGTTTTGTATGAAAGGAATTGCCGTGGTTCACAGAACGGATGCAGGCTTCAGTTGAGCGCTTTTAACAGATGAATTGGAAGTTCTTCCGATGAATTTATCACTTCATTGTAAATTTGTAATTAGTTTTTGCGTCGATATCTGTAAATAGTTTTCGATAAATGAGTACCAGATAATTGTTCGTCCTAGATCATTTTCCCAACCAGTTACATCTTTACTAACCCTCTAGTTAAACCATCTTCATCAACTATCAACTCCATCAATCCTTCTGAATGCAGAATCATTCAACTTTATTTCAGTTTGGAACGTGACCAAGTAATTTATTAGCGTTTAATACGAAAAATTACTAAACATGATAAATTTATACATGCAATCATAGCCAAAGACAAAATGGGCAGAATTGCTTCACATTTCTCTCATGTTCTTCGCATGCTTGGCAACTGTAGGTGATGGCTACCCTTATGGCGTAGTTTCCTTCACACTTGTCAGTTCTCACCGACAGCATAGTTACTAAGCCTTTATAAATAACATCTTCCCCAACAAGAGAAATCATCAAATCAATTTGCTTCCAATTCCCACGCTACCTTTTCAGACATCCCTTCTCTTTAGAGTTTAGACTCAAGAAGCTAGTGCTTCTTTCCTCATCGTTGCTTCCTTGAGTTCCTTCATTAGCTGAGAGCGAAGAATCCAGAGTTGCTCGTTTCATTACTTTTGAAGCCGGGGAGAGCAGTTAACAAGGGATTTGATTGTTCGATTGCAATGGCAGAGAGGATGAGATTCTTGGTTTCTTGGATTGAAGTAGCGCCTGCCCTTCTGATACGTCCCAACAAGACGTCGGCTTCTCCTGAACTGGAGACGATTACTGAAGAGTGGGAGCTGGAGGCAGAGGACCATGATCAGAAGTCCGGCGCCAATTGATATTTTATTTTTCTTCTGTCTAAAGTTTAAACACTTCAAGATTGTGTTAACTTTTAAGTTTTTCAATGATATTGTAGAAGGTTGTTGAAAGGGATTGCGCTTCTGTTTTGTTTTTGATATGATTTTATGATTACATCCTCTGAAGGATATCATTAGGCCGTCAGTAAGTTGATGTATAACAAAGAAAGTTTCACACTAAATCAAGAAATAAACAAAATTTGTTGTTCTTGATGTTGTTGGATTTTACATCTTCTGTCAATGGAATAAACAGAAATTGCTTCCCACTTTCTTTCAAGTGTTGAATTAATTGGGGTGAAGCATTGAGTTTCAATTTGGTAAAGATACAATGTCCTTTTTTTCTATTTTCGCTTAATTCAGTGTAATATAAAGTTGACGTATCTTCTATGACGTCAACAAGTTCAGAGTTCTGATTTAGGTTAAAAGTAAATAAGTTCGAGTTTAGGTTGCAGATATAAAATTTAAAAACTTAACATAGGACAAGGGTTGGACATTCCATTACAAATGAAGCCCTAAACACAATGACACATATCATCTCTCTTAGTCTTGTATAATGACTACATTTTATTGAATGAAAGAGGTCATACTTTATTAACTTAGCAAACAGTACAAAAACGACCTCCTAGTAGGGGCATAAAAAAAAACTGTTCCGTAAAAACTACTACAAATCCACCCTAAAAAAAATAAACTAAACTAGCAATCTCTTAATACATTCACATTCTTGTATGAAGCCCATAACAAAATGAACAAGAGCCCCGGCTGGTAAAAATCCTAAAGCCAAGTTGACCATGTCTTTGAAATCCAAAATCCTAATTCAACGATAACAAGATCTTCTTCTTCTTTTTCTCCAATACCAGGTCGTCTTCTTCTAAAATTGTCTCTTCCTACCTCCATTGATTTCAATCCCAGATCTTCTTCTTCTCAAATATTACCTTAAACTCGATCGGCTCCCATCTTCGCAGTTGATGGACAACGTCTTCTTTCTCCTTTGATTTCAAATTGATCGGAAAGCTGGAAATCAGAGCTGAGATGTTCTTTCGACCCAAAAAAAGAAAAGAAAAAAAAAAGAGCTGAGATATATAACTACCTTAGGTCTTTTATCAACAGAGAATTTGAGCAAGGCCTCAAGCCCCAATTGGAGAGGATCTCAATCCTCCAAATCACAAAAGCTAACCAAAGCCCCCCAAGCACTTGACCACAATCTTGATGCTGGTCATGGTCAGCCTCTCTGCCTCTCTCAAGAAGCTCCATTAGCATAGCCAGCGCCTGACCAGCCTTGGGCGATGAGATGCTACGTGGCGACACGAGCGCGAGCACCAGGGAGAGAAACGAGAGGAGCGCGGCTGCGGTGGTAGGGTCGAGGGACGACATGTAGTCGATGGCTGTTAGGAGTGTGACTGTTGGGTATGTGGGTATAATCTGAGTACCCACATGTATTACCCATACCCAGTCTATTAAATCTATGGGTATTTTAAAATACCCATAACCACCCACTGTTGTTAATGGGTATCCTCACCCATGGATACCCACACCCATGGGTTTTAATGCCATCCTTAGTCACAGAGGAGGTGCACAACAGCTTTGCGAACTAAGAGAAAGGATTATTGCAGTGTGTTTCTTTTGTTGAGAGCTTTTTTGAAACTTTGAGAGATCCATGACATCCAAAGTCCAAACTAGTAAGAGCCAAAGATGTCGCGAAGGACATGGTGAAGAGGAGACATGAGGGGTTGAAGATTAGATCATAAACGGGGGTCGAGGGTTTGGTGCAGCTGCATGCGCCTTTAGAGTTTTTTGTTTGTGCTTGAATAAGTATCTAATAACATGATTAAATTGCTTTTAACTATAACAAATCAGACTAACAATTAATTTAGGGGTGGCCACGTATTCAAAGTTTTTATTGCTTTGCTGGTCAAATTCTTCAACGGTCAAATCAACATCGATATGTGTCTGTACAAATTAGAAATATTGCTTTGTTGACTTAAAATTGGTAATCATAGATCAAACTCTGTTACAATTGTTATCGCATTTCCCATGTTCCTCACGTGGATTCAAAGTTGAAACTTTAGTGGTAGATACTTTCTGCAATTTCTGGTGCCCTTCCATCCGCTGATATAACTATTGGATAAGATCCTCTCCTTGCCTATTTATGTCCTTGTTTATGCTCAACTTTTAATGTGAGCCGTAGATGAGATATCCAAAGGCTAATAACATGCCACATCAGCCAAGTTCCAATATTAATTACAAAAGTTGGGTTTTCTAGCCTAACCACACTACAGCGATTTTTGCCTCCGTTTTTTTTTTTTTGGCGAATGTTTCTTCTCTTTCGTCGATTGCACTTCTTCATCTTCCCAAAGCCATTTTCCAGAAAAGAGGAATTCGGCCATGAACGACAATGAAGAAATGTAATATCAAATTCAAAAGAATCATTCAGACCATATCAATTATACAAAGTTATGAAATGAAGCAATTATATATCTTCCAAATTGGGTATAGATCAGTGTCTTCACAAAATTGATTTCATAACAACTTAAAAGTGAAGAAATTATTGATTGGTATAAGGATCAGAGGCAAAATAATGAACCTTGCACTTGATTAAGGTAAACTGAGAAGAACATCCCTGGTAGTGTGAGGGGTCGATTACCCAGATAATCCCTCTGTCATGACTTCGCCGGCAACCTGATATGCTTCTCCATCTTCTTTGGTCCGATATCTCCAAATTAATCAACAAATCACAGAATTGAATAAACCAATCCATTTATTTACACTCCGACCGTTTATATCTATTGTGTTGTGGTACGTTATTCTCTTTGTCTTCCTATTTTGTAGTAGTTATTAAAGGCTGTTGAGAAATATGATTTGGCAGTTTACGTACAGACTAAAGAAAAAGAGAGTATGTTGCACTTTTCTGGGAGTAGAGTTGGTAGTGCGAGATTTTGTTTTGAAACTTTTGTATCCTTTCAGACTTTGATAGTGAATTTGTCCCTGCTGCTCCGTGGATGTAGGCTAAGCCGAACCACGTAAATCTCTTGTGTTCTTTAATTTCTTGCTATCTTTTGTGTTTGTCTAACTGCGGTGAATCTACTACAGTATGTTGTTTCCGTTGTGTTTGTTGTTTTCTTCTATTTGGTATTCAAAATAAAATAATTGGTATCAGAGCTTCGGCTCTTGATTCAATTGGCATAGATGGGAGACAAAGATGATGGGATCAATCCATTTGGTGGAGGTGGAGCTCAAGTGGTAAGAACTACTGTTCAGAATGCAAAGTTTGAAGTTGAAAATTTTGATGGGACAAATAGTTTCGGGATGTGGCAGTGTGAAGTTAAAGATGTTTTGGCTCAGCAAGACTTGAATGCTACTTTGGAAGATAGATCTAAAACTATGTCTGATGTTGAGTGGGAAAAGTTGAATCGAACGGCTTGTTCAACCATTCGCTTATGTCTTGTGAAGCCTCAGAAGTATGCGGTGATGCGGGAGACATCTTCTAAGGAATTGTGGCAGAAACTTGAAGATAAATACATGATGAAAAGTATAGAAAATTGTCTTTATTTGAAGAAGTGGTTGTACATGTTTCAGTACAAAGAAGGGTCGAAGATGATTCAGCATATTAATGTCTTCAACAAGTTGATTGCTGATCTGCTCAATTTATATGAAGAAATTAAGGAGGAAGATAAAACCATAATTTTGTTGAATTCACTGCCTGATTCTTATGATCATTTGGCCACCACTTTGATTTATGGGAAAGAGACAATTAAGTTTGATGAAGTCTCTAATGTGTTGATGAATCATGTGGTTCGACACCAAGACAAAGAAAGTAGTTCTCTGATTGTCTTGTTGCTAGAGGAAGATCATTTGAAAGAAGAAGTTCCAGTAGTAAAAATAAAAAAAAATCTCGTTCAAGAGGAAAATCTAAAAGTAGAAGAAGTCTTGCAAGGGATGAATGGGTGTTTTGTCATAACAAAGGAAACTAGAAGAAAGATTGTCCCAAGTTACAACATAGGAGCAAATATGCTAATTCCAATGCTTTTGTTGTTGTTAGTGAAGGTGATTCTGTATCAGAATTTGTATTGGCTGTAACTTCAAAATCTTTCTCTAATGTGTGGTTGATGGATACTGCTGCTTCTCAGCACATGTGAACAAATAAAGAGTGGTTCTCAAGTTTGGATTTGAAAAGTCGTGGTGTAGTTTTGGTTGGTGATGATTATGGTTTAGAAAAAGAAGGTGTTGGAACAATCAAATTCAAGCATCATGATGGGATGATCAGAGAATCGAAGGAAGTTTGGTATGTTCCTTAGTTGAAGAAGAATCTGATTTCTTTAGGTGCTTTGGAGGCTAGTGGTTACAACTATTGTGCATCTAATGGTGTTACGAAGGTGAAAAAAGGAGCTTTGGTTGAGATGAAGGCACTTCGAGAGCATCATATGTATGTACTGCAGGCAAAAACAATCATTGGCACTGCAGCAGTGAGTTCTGATATCATTGGCACCGCAGGAGTGAGTTCTGATATTTCAGTTGGTGACAATACAAACTTGTGGCACATGAGACTCGATCATGCTGGAGAAAAAGCTTTGCTAGGATTGGTGGAACAAGGGCTATTGAATGGAGCCAAAACTTGCAAAATTGACTTCTATGAGTACTATGTTTTGGGCAAGCAGACAAGAGTAAAGTTTGGCACCGCAGTGCATTAGACTAAGGGCATTCTAGATTGTGTGCATTCAGATGTTTGGGGACCAACAAAGATGGCATCTAAAAGTGGTAGACGTTATTTTGTGAGCTTCATTGATGACTATTCTAGAAGGTCATGGGTTTATACAATGAGTCACAGAGATAAGGTGTTAAGTGTGTTCTTAAATTGGAAGAAAATGATAGAAAACCAAACCGGGAAGAAAATGATAGAAAACCAAACCAGGAGTAAAATAAAAGTTCTCAGGACAGATAATGGTGGAGAGTATACTTCTAATCCATTTCACAAAGTGTGTAGAGAAGAAGGGATAAAAAGGCGTTTCACTGTACTAAGAAGCCCGCAGCAAAATGGGGTAGCTGAAAGATTAAATAGAACTTTGTTGGAAAAGGTGAGGTGCATGCTATTACAAGCTGGTTTGGAGAAATTGTTTTGGGCAGAGGCAATTACTTATGCAAGTCACATTGTCAATCGTTTGCCTTCTGCATCAATTGATGGGAAAACACCTATTGAGGTTTGGTCTAGAAAACCTGAAGTTGATTATGATAATTTGCGAATTTTTGGTTGTCCTGTATTCTTTCATGTTACTGAGTCTAAACTTGATGCAAGGGTCGAGAAGGCTATTTTTATTGGTTTTAGTAGTGGTGTGAAAGGCTATAGGTTGTGGTGTCCAGAGTTGAAGAAATTGGTGATTAGTAAAGATGTAACTTTCAATGAGATGAACATGTTGGCTTGAGAAAAAAAAGAATGTGGATCTGAAAGATGAAGGTAAAGAAGTGCATCAGGTGGAGTTGGGTGCAATAAATTTGAATTCCCCGCAGCAGTCAATTCAAGCTAGAGTTGAAAAGTATGTGAATAAGAATGATGAATCTGTTTCTAATGATGGGAATGTAAATGTACAGAACTTTGAAGGAGATGATGATTTGCCAAATACCACCTCAGTAGAAGATTCTGTTGATCCACCATATACTATCGCTGCCAAAATAGCACGAGGAACAATTAGAAAACCTGCTAGGTATACAAATTGTGTTGCTTTTGCATTTCCCATTGTGAATTCAGAGATTCCATTGAATTTTTGTGAAGCAAGTGAAAGTTTGGAGAATGGAGAATGGAAGAATGCTATGAATGAAGAGATGAATTCCCTTTTGAAGAACATAACATGGAATTTGGTTGAATTACCTGAAGGAAAGAAAGCTATATGTTGTAAATGGGTTACACAAAAAAAGAAGTTCACAATGAAGAAGGGAAAGTTAGATATAAAGCAAGATTGGTTGCGAAGGGATATTCTCAAAAGGAAGGTGTTGATTATAATGAAATATTTTCACCAGTTGTAAAGCAGTATTCCATTCGAGTTATGTTAGCGTTTGTTGCACAATTTGTTCTTGAGTTGGTGCAATTAGATGTTAAAACAGTTTTTCTACATAGGGACTTGGATGAGGAGATCTATATGATGCAGCCTGATGGTTACAAGGTGCAAGGAAAAGAAGACATGGTGCTGGAGATCTACTTTTCTTACAACTATTGCCTTATCTATTACAGAGGCAGAATATATGGCTGCTACTGAAGCTGTGAAAGAAGTCTTGTGGTTGCGAGGACTGTTACTAAATTGGGTGTATATCAAAAACATGTGGAGCTTCGTTGTGATAGTCAAAGTGCTATATGTTTGGATAAACATCAGGTTTATCATGCTAGAACCAAACACATTAAGGTTAAGTACCATTTTGTGAGACAAGTTCTAGAGAAGAAGTCCATTGTTTTGAAGAAGGTTCCAACTGAAGATAACTCGATATGTTAACAAAAGTAGTTGCTGCAGCCAAGTTCAAGCACTGTAAGAATTTGGCTAACATTGAGTTAGTTTGATTGAGTTGTTTGAGTAGTAGGGAGTTTGTGATTTAAGTTTTGCTTGATCGTTTAAATCTGGAGGTATTTTGGCTGGAGCACAATATCTGGTTTGTTATTTTTGATTCACACCATGTGTTGGTAAAAATCTCGCTAAGGTGGAGTTTATTGTGTTGTGGCTCGTTATTCTCTTTGTCTTCCTATTTTGTAGTAGTTATTAAAGACTGCTGAGAAATAGGATATGAGAAGTTGTAATTGCAAAGCAGTTTACAGACTAAAGAATAAGAGCATATGTTGCAGTTTACTGCAGGAGTAGAGTTGGTAGTGTGAGAGTTTGTTTTGAAACCTTTGTAACCTCTCAGACTTTGATAGTGAATTTGTCCCTGCTGCTCTGTGGATGTAGGCTAAGCCGAACCACGTAAATCTCTTGTGTTTTTTAATTTCTTGCTATCTTTTGTGTTTGTCTAACTGTGTTGAATCTATTGCAGTGAAGTTGTTTCCGTTGTGTTTGTTGTTATCTATCCTAAGCCGACCGGAGCTCATGGGATATACATATGTCGACGATTCCAATTGTGAGAGAGAGATGATAAAGTTTATCTAAGTGGCTTTGTATAATTTCTAATTATTTTTTGCAGCTACTTAACGACGTTAACCTAGAAACCCTAACAATTGTATTAAGATCCAAAATTTGCTGACGTGGTATCTCATGAGCCATTAGATATTAAATTAACGGTTTGAATTAAAAGCTGAGCATAAACAAGGCCCAAATGGAGCCAAGAGGGGATCCTGATCCATAACTATTACCCCAACGGCCCAACAGCCCAACCCCTGAACCCCCTCTATAACATGGCATCTTCCCCAACTTTCCCTTCAACTCACTCTCTTCCTCATCAGTACTAGAAACCTCCATAACACGAATCTGCTTGACTTCTTTAAGCATCCTTTTCTTTCTCGAGGCAAACTACATAGTCACCACTACTCCATCTTCCAATAGCTTTGCTTGTCCAAGTTAGGAAACAAGCTTCAACCATTTGATTGCGATCGATGACAAAGGAAATGAGGTTCCTAGGTTCTTGGATTGAAGCTGCATCTTCCCTTCCGAGATATCCCAGCAAGACTTCAACTTCTCCTAAATTGGAGACGATAGAAGAAGAATCGGAACATGAAATACAGGATTATGACTTGCAGAGTTGCAGGAGTCACCAAGATCAATTATAACTTAATGTCCTACTTTTGCTAAATCTTTCTTCTTTTGTTGGCTTTTGTGAGGAGTTTGTAGTAGGTTGTGGCGTTGGATTGGACATACCAAGTACTACCTTGAACTTTTTTTGAGACTTGAGTTTGATCCCTTTCTTTGCTCTTGTAGATGTAATCACTACTGCGCATAAGATTCTAAAATGATTGCAATAACTGATACATTTTTTCGTCAATATTTTGCTATCTGCTAAATGCCATGCAAAAGATGGCCAAGCAGCGCGCATCTCAAACGTACGTTCAATATTCTTATGGCCACAAGACAAGCCCTTCAATATTTCCATGAAACTACGAAAGGGTGATCATGTGGTTACAAACCTTGGAAACTACCAAATTCTCATATATATCATGGTAAAAAAAGATGATAAATGTTGGTCGATCAACACAACTTCTGTTAATGGTTGTTACTTGTTAGCATGAGTTCAATTCTATAAATGGAGATGGCAGCCAAAAAAAAGTTCAGGATTAAAAGAAAAGAGCCCTAGCAGAAAACCTAAAATGAATCGAAGTATGAGAGTCGATCAAAGTTTACTACAATATTTATAGGGAGAAATAATCAAAGCGCTCATACTAAGTGACCAACTCTGCTCTTTTGGAGAGATTTGATAGAATGTTGGGTTGATCCATACGGACCATACCCCTTTGAATTTCCTCTGGCTCTTGGATGCTTCATCATGTTTAGTGATTTTCTCACTATAAATGAAATCGTCTATACCATGACGCTTCGTTTGTGTTTGTTGGACATGTAGGAGAGGAATATATCCTACTTCAGAAAAGTAGCAAATAAAATTATTGTAACGAATGTAAGAAAGAACATAGATTTGCGTGGTTCACTAACGATGTGTTAGCTACGTCCACGGGCAGAAGGAGAACAGTTTTATTATCTTGAGGAAAACACTGAAGGACATAATACAATTAGGTTTTGGTCGTTTATATACTAAACCCTAAACCCTATATACTAAGCCCAACAGGAAACCATAACCCAGCATAACAGGTTTCGTGGGCCACGTTGCGCCCCCGAACCCCCAAACCAGGGCGCGTTGCCCCTGGACCCCAACTCGCTGACCGGGCAGCGAGATCCCCGAATAGCTGGTACCCCCGGATGGCTGGTTCAAGGCATATATTAACAAAAATATATCTTATAAGTGGGTGAATCATACTCAATTGTATCGAGACACTTTGTAATTAAAACCCAACACCTTAAATGTGGTTAAGTTGGGATAATATCGGTGCAAGATTGATCAATTGGCCATGCTTGTCGTTGTTTAACATGATATCAGATCGGGTCCCTCTCCAAATACTTTTCCAATTCTCATGGGCTCCATTGGGTTCTATCTCTCGCCGAGTACGGGGTTCTTATCTCGCCATCGGAAAGTTCCACGTGTAGACCTTGAATCAGGTTGCACGTGAGGGGGCGTGTTGGACGTATTGGAGAAGAATAGATCCCACATTAAAAAAATGATAAATAAAATATAATTTATAAGTATGTGGATCATACTCAATTGTACCGAGACATTTTGTGATTAAAACCCAACATCTTAAAGGTAGTTAAGTTTGAAACAATATCAGTGCAAGATTGATTCACGGGCGGCCACGCTTGTTGTTGTTTAACAGTGTTCCACAAACAGAAAATGAAACATATATCCTCAAGCAGATCTACCAACCCCAGCTTGTTCATCATGTCAGCTTTCTCGAACTTTGTGCTTCTATGAAAATAAAAAGTTCCTGGTGAATTGTGTCATTCGTATAGAATACTTTACGATACCTCTAGCAAAGAAAAGAAAAGAAGAATTCTCGTACTTTGCTATAAGCACCACATTTGATTGTTTCAATGGAGGATCGTGGAAGGTTAAGCTTGCGCTGCATCCAGTCATTGCGGCCTTTATGATGAAGTAGATTAAGTTTAGAATTAAATTCAGTTTACCCCTGTGAGGTTTAGGAGTAACTTAATGTTAATCCCTATATTTTTAATTTAATCAATTTACCCTTTAAACTTTTGAATTTTCCTCAACCGTGACCAATGTCTTATCTTCTGTCCAAATCAGACGTTAACTGCTAATAATTTTAACTTTAACTGTGGGGCCCGTATCTAGAATTAACGATCAATTCAAATAGAATATGAAAATTTAGACACGACAGACAGAAATTAAAGAATTCAAGGGGTAAACTGATGAAATTAAAAATGAAGGGACTAACATGAAGTCACCCTCAAACCACAAGGGGGTAAACTGAATTTATAATAGTTTACTTTTGTGGAGTTCACCTCACTGGTACAGCCGCTCTTGGCATGGATAGAGCTCCCAATTGAGTTTCTCTAGAATGTCAGTATTAATTGAAAGACTGTTTTTTTGCCATTTCCTTTCAATCGGCTACTAGGAAAAATGTCTTAGTATTGCCGACCACCTTTCTTTGCTCACTATCTTAATCTAATAACACATGTTTCTTCAAATAGTTTAATTTTATTCTTGATAATAAAATAAACATGTGTCAATACACTAAGAGGGTGGACATTTTGGTGGGCAAATAAAGATGACCGACAAATTTGTATCCAGATTAAAGACCCTGTTAATTATATTGTTTAAGATTGCAAACTGAGAACATCAACCCTGGATTTGCAATCTGATCAAAACACAGACCCAATAGGCCAATATGATCAATGTTGCATATATTGAGAGAAGATTCTAGAGAAGGTGATCGAACTCGAGGGTTCCGTACGTAGTTCTTTTTTCTTTTGTTTTTTTTCCACCTTCCCATTTCTTGTTAAATCATGGACATCGTGAAGCTTCCATCCAACCTTCAACAAAAACCCCACCACAGGTCTGGATGATTCCATTTGCATATATTACTCGTGACTTGTCAACAGCCCTAATATTTTTCCTTACAATTTTAGGCTGGAACTGTTCGCCTTTTCTGGTTTATAATAGCACAGGGATAATGTTGATTAGGCCACAACATTCCATTCAAGTGATTGATCTAAAGCAGCTAGAATTCAGTGGTTGGGAGGGTGATGTGTTTCTGAGTTGGAACTTGGATGGGGCGGTGGTGATGATTGGTCGGTTTGCATGCTCAGCTCGCCCATTTTTCACCATCCTCACAATTTTCCTGCGAGTTTTTGACCTGTCATACATTTCGGCGCCGGAGTCCGGCAACGATATCCATCTAGGGGCACGTGTCACTCAAATAGTGGTTCTGCAATCCTCACTCCGGATCAATATTTTCCGTGTTTAATTTCTTGGTGTAGAAACTACTAGAGCATAAATTAGACAAGGTGGGTCATTGAAAGAGAAAGGGCAACGAAAATTTGTGACCTAGAAGCCATGGACGGCTAAGTGCAAAAGTTTAATAATCCCACACCACTTTCACTCTCACTCCAAAAGCGCCCCATATAAACTCCTCAACTCTCTACTCTTTCTCATCACCAACACTGGCTAGCAGTCTCTTTCTAAGCACACACAACACTCACTTGTGTCTCTCTTCGATCATCTCACTAGTTCTGCTTCAGCTAGCTTGTAGCCATGGCCAAGGACATTGAAGTAGGTGGTTTTGCTGCCAAGGACTACCAAGACCCACCCCCAACACCATTGATCGATCCGGAGGAGTTTGGAAAATGGTCTTTTTACAGAGCCATCATTGCCGAGTTCATCGCTACGCTTTTGTTCTTGTACATCACCGTGCTCACTGTGATTGGATACAAGAGCCAGAGTGACACTCTCAAAGGTGGAGACCAATGTGGTGGTGTTGGCATTCTTGGCATTGCTTGGGCCTTTGGTGGCATGATCTTTGTCCTTGTTTACTGCACTGCCGGAATCTCTGGTGAGACATTACCCTTAATTTTCTCTGAACCTAATAAGGCCAAAATGAAAAATCCATTTATCAAGGTTTTAACCAACTTGTGTATGCAGGAGGGCACATAAACCCTGCTGTGACATTTGGGCTGTTTTTGGCTAGGAAGGTGTCACTGCCCAGAGCTGTAATGTATATTGTGGCTCAGTCTTTGGGAGCAATATGTGGGTGTGCGCTTGTGAAATCGTTCCAGAGTGCTTTGTACACCAACTATGGTGGTGGAGCTAATGGGCTAGCTGATGGGTACAGCAAAGGCACCGGTTTGGCTGCTGAGATTATTGGTACATTTGTTCTTGTCTACACCGTCTTCTCTGCCACTGACCCCAAGAGGAATGCGAGAGACTCCCATGTCCCAGTAAGTACCTTAAGTACTTCAATTAATCTATAATCACATGAAAGAAGATAAATTTATTTTAGTTGCTCAATCTGTGTTTGTGTTTGATTAATGAAAGGTATTGGCACCACTACCAATTGGGTTTGCTGTGTTTATGGTTCACCTTGCCACAATCCCAATCACTGGTACCGGGATCAACCCCGCAAGAAGTTTAGGAGCGGCAGTGATCTACAACAATGAGAAGGCTTGGGATGACCATGTATGTTCTTTTGTCGATCTTAGTCATTCTTACCACTTAATCATTTTTTCTTGCAAAGAAACTTAAGGTTTTTCGACTGGAGTGTTATATACTGATCAATTTGAAATTTTTTTCCTCTTTTAATGAATGTGTGTCAGTGGATCTTCTGGGTTGGACCCTTCATTGGTGCAGCCATTGCAGCCATGTATCACCAATACATACTGAGAGCAGGAGCAGTCAAGGCTTTGGGTTCTTTCAGGAGCTCTTCCAACATATAGCTCCAGTCTAAAATGTCCAGATGGTGGTGGGAGACTTCGGAATTTGTATATTATCATGTACTTGTCGAGGATGTCTCTGTGTACGAAGGCACTCGTTTTATATGTGCCTAATGTTTCATTTAGCTCTATCTGTATTCCTCTTTTCTTTTCTATCTTCTGTTTATCGTTTGAGCGGCGTTTTGTTTTTGGAGAAATATGTTATTAGCACATTATGTTATTGGGAAACATTCACCTATGTTCGTAAAAATCAAATATCCGACTATTTTTCTTATTTACATTTTACTTTTTCAATTGCAGTAAGAGTAAACAATGATTTTTTCTACGGATTACTAATGACTTACATGCAACCGGTGGAGATGACTTCACAAAACTAGCCACCACTCACTGCATATACCTAATGCAAACTGATAGTCCTACTCCAATAAAACTTTGTATTTGCTAGTATATGACTTTGTATTTGCTAGTAATTCCAAAAATTACTTCTCTATAAGGTCTTAGCTAGGAATCCAGCTATTAACATGTACATGCATCAAACAATCAAATCAACAGAGATGACAGTTGGTGAGCATATGCATACTGGTGTTGTTCATACTACATCGGCTTTTATAATATGATGTATGATTTTCTTAGTTTTCAATTGTGGTTGAAAACTATAGTCTCATAAGTATATGCTTAATTTCCTCCAATAACTTATTGCACATTATACTAAATAAAGCATTTGAGATGTTGGAGAAGGACTGCATTTATAGCATTATTATGCATGTCGAAAGCACGAAATGAAACTTATGTTGGTAACAAATCCTCATATCTAGCATGAATTAGGTTTGAACATGGAAAATGCATCATTGTAGACCTGTACATGTAGTTATTTGCCAAACATTCAAATCTATTATGTCACGATTGTTTTGATTCAGTGATTTTTAGGTATATTCGTACATGTCTCGAATTCAATGTGTGCTTAAAGGAAAAATTATAACGATAATAATCTACTGAAAAATTATTATGCTCATAGCAAGACCTAAACAGTTGACCGGAGGATTAATTGGGTTGACAGAGTCTTGCAAGCCCAACAGGTAAATGCCCCAACTAAGTGTGTATTAGAGTATTAGACTACAAAACAAAACTCAATGTCGTTCATCGTGTTCTCATTTGGTATTGGTGTCATTGAGATAAGAGGTGTCGTTTTTAGGCAATCTCAATTTTCTTCCACAACGGTGTCCTATTTTAAAATTAAAATATAGACCTCATTTTTTCGCTCACTTTCAGGTCGTATTTTTATAATCAAGAGAAATTAAAAGATCATCATATAACTTGTTTCTTTTCTTTTGCTATTTTTATTTCTTAAATATGATTTAAGCCTTAAATTTTGAAAATTTAACCAACAAAAACAAAGTAGTTAAAAAGTTGAGCCACCGGTGATCTGGAAGACTCTCTATTTGCGTGACACGTGGCTTCAAACCAGCCACATTCTTTTTTCTTTTTCTTATAGTAACATTTGGTCGGAATTGAGTTTCTCTTTTGTTGTCTATTATAGCTTAAGGATAACGTGATTAGGACATAAACACTCATCAAAGTGATTAATCTAAGAACAATGATCGAAGCGAAACGTGGCCTGATGTGAGTGGTTGGGAGGGTGATGTTGGAACTTGAATGGGGCGGTGGTGATGACTGGTCGGTCGGTTGCATGCTCGCGCCCTTTTTCAATTTTCATGTAGTATTTGTTCGTACATTTTTACTACAAAACCCCAAACGCTGTGTATATTACTAAGGTAGATGAATTCTCCAACACTATATTAAGGGTGGGAACTCAAGTGTTCTATGATCGAACAATTACAAAATTCATGGTTGAGTTTATGTTGAGATCAATTCGGGGCATAATTGGGGAAACTTATTCGGTTCAAGGTGGTGGAGAGGTGATTCATGATGTCAATGAGGTCATGCAAGTTGTTTTAGCTCCTCTCCGGTAGTCACTTCCTGCCCCAATGACGAGTAATATGGACATTATAGTAAGTAATGGAGTTATAATCACAGCTCATGCAAATGAGTCGGATGACCCCGTATAAGTTTGATTTGATTACTTGTAGTGCTTACCGGAACTATCTTTAAACTACTTGCGTTAGACAAGGTCGGTCATAGAAAGAGATAGGCAAACAAAATTTGTGGAACTTGAAGGCTCGGACGGCAAATGCACAAGTTTAATAATCCTACTCCACTTTCACTCGACTCCAAGAAAAACCTCCCATATAAACCCCTCAGTTCTCCACACTTTCTCATCACAAACACTAACAATCTCTTTCAAAGCCAACACAACACTCACTCACTACTCTCTTCCTCCGTCTGATTCTACCTCGATCAACCAAGCTTGTTATTATAGCCATGGGCCGCGATATTGAAGTTGGAGGGTTTGCTGCCAAGGACTACCAAGACCCGCCGCCAACACCATTAATCGATCCGGAGGAGTTCGGAAAATGGTCATTTTATAGAGCCATCATTGCCGAGTTCGTCGCTACGCTCTTGTTCTTGTACATCACTGTGCTCACTGTGATTGGATACAAGAGCCAGAGTGACACTCTCAAAGGTGGAGACCAATGTGGTGGTGTTGGCATTCTTGGCATTGCTTGGGCCTTTGGTGGCATGATCTTTGTCCTTGTCTACTGCACTGCTGGAATCTCTGGTAGGTTAACTTCATCTCTTTTCATTCTCAAACCTTTTAATTTCAAGAAAACCAAATTAACCCTAGCCTGCTGACAATGTTCTAATCAATTTTTGAATGTAGGAGGGCACATAAACCCTGCTGTGACATTTGGGTTGTTTTTGGCAAGGAAGGTGTCACTACCCAGAGCTGTATTGTATATTGTGGCTCAATGCTTGGGAGCAATATGTGGGTGTGGGCTTGTGAAATCATTCCAGAGTGCTTTGTACAGCAACTACGGCGGTGGAGCTAATGGACTAGCTGATGGGTACAGCGAAGGCACTGGATTGGCTGCTGAGATTATAGGCACCTTTGTTCTTGTCTACACTGTCTTCTCTGCCACTGATCCCAAGAGAAATGCAAGGGACTCCCATGTCCCAGTAAGTAGATAAATTAATCTACAATAGTTAAGAAAAGATTGATTTTAGTTACTAAATATGTCTTTGTGTTTGATCAATGAAAGGTATTGGCACCACTACCAATTGGGTTTGCTGTGTTTATGGTTCACCTTGCCACAATCCCAATCACTGGCACAGGGATCAACCCGGCTCGAAGTTTCGGAGCTGCAGTGATATACAACAATGAGAAGGCTTGGGACGACCATGTATGCACCTTTTCCATACGCTCATAATTTCACTTGCAGACGAATTTCGTTATTGCTTGACTAAAGTCTAAACTTGATGAACTTATCTTTCATGATTGTTGCAGTGGATCTTCTGGGTTGGACCCTTTATTGGCGCAGCCATTGCAGCTTTATATCACCAAAACATATTGAGAGCAGGAGCTGCTAAGGCTTCGGGTTCTTTTAGGAGCTCTTCCAACGTATAATTCTATCAAGGAGAATTGAAGCGTTTTCTATTGGTGTGGCCGTGTGGGAGACTTCGGAAGTCTGAACCATGGAATTTGTAAATTGTTGTGCTGATATGTCCGTATGTGAACAAATCAAAGGCACTCGTTCTAAATGTGCCTTAGTGTGGCATTATGCTCTGTTTTCCTCTGTTCTTTCTACCTTTCAGTTTTTGTGCATTCATTTTGTTTACCAAGAAATGAATGATCTAGGTTTGTCTCTTTTCCTTTTGGTTCTTATATTTGCAGTATGTATGTATGTTATTTGGAAAGATAAACTGATTTTTTTTTTACCAATATATGATGCCTTGATTGATTGGTATCGTCCTTGTAGGAATAAATATTGGATGGAACAACTGCCTAGAATTCTAGAAAATCACCAAATATTTATGGACAATTCACACAAATATTTTATAAATTTACCTCACATTTAGAGATAGAGAATGATAAACAGAAACACAACAGAAAATCAAGAATTTATAGTTGATTTGGATTTTATAGAAAGTTGAGTCTGAAAACTGCATAAAAATGCTATCAATTTAACAAGTTGATTCATTTGAACCCTTATTTGTTTTGGTTTATTTACTTGTTTCAAATACTCATATAAACATATTAATTTCCTCAAATACCTCATCTTAGGCTTAATTTACAGAGCATTTTCAAAAGCAAACGTTGTCTTTTCATAGTTACATACCTATATAGTGTGCTATCACATTGAAAAACACACTTGTATAATATACCCTATGTCTTCACATACAGGACATGAATTGGTTTTGAAAATTGAAGTAGATTTGTCCCTGAATTTCCGTATGTTCAAGCAAAAGTAGATTTGTCTAATGCTCAGAACAACAAATAACAAACAAGAAACAATGTGTGATGCTCTTACAGCTCAAATTTTCAATCTATGATTTCCATCTCTTTCTTCTTGGAAATTTCTTTCATTCAGTTGATATTGCCACGCCAACTAATTGAAATTCATCACATCACATTAGCTGTTCAAATCAAGCAATAAAAATTGGAAAGAAATACATCCAAGACCGGCCTTGTCAACATTACTTCATATACAAGTCACAGTCACTTTCCCCTCAATGATATAAACGCCATACTCGAAATTGAAATCTCATTTATTTCCAGAAACTACTACATTCAGCAACTTATTGAATCAATAGATAATGCATTTACCTTTCATGAAGTTTATATAACATCTGATCTCTAGCATTTAGCTGCAACGTTACTCATTCTGTTTCTCAATCAAATTGAACCAGACACGTACAACAAGCTTTACAAAACAATGGCATCTGAGCTCTCCAAGTTATTTATCTGCGTAATTCTGCTCTCCCTAACAATGGCCTCATCGACAAACGAAATGCCTGCAGATGGTGAGATTTTATTCTCTCCTTCATCTCTGTCTTCTTATCCAGAACCTCCCGAAAGTAGCGTATATTCTTTGCTCTCTTCAGATTCATCAGAACATTCTCCTCCACCAACACCATCTTACATTGATGTCGTAGCCGCTGAAATTGAAGCAGAGCAGCTTAATCTCTCTCCAGACTACTCTCCTTCACCATCTCCTTACTTCACCAATTACCCTTCTCCTCCTTACAATATTGAAGTTGAGGCTCCTGAAGTCTATGAGCAAGCTCCAGCACCTGAACCGTCTTCTAGTTTTTGGTCGGATCAGTCAGCTGACACTTGGTCTGGTTCTCCAGACTCTGCAGCCTTGGCTCCACATCCTACTGTATTGCCAGTCGACTACAGAGCAGAGGACGAGAACGGTGATTTTGAAGGTGAAGAATATAGTTCGGAACAAAGCAAGAACCGGATGACGATGGTAGGTTTTGTGCTTGGTGCTATTTGTTTGGTGGCATTGGCTGGTTTTGTGTATAATAAGAAGAAGAAAGACAATAAGCCAATTTCAGAGGACCAGTACGAATTGACCAGGAGGGAGGACGTCTGAGAGACTGAGACCCTGCCTTGCTTTCACACACCAGCTACACGGTACATCACTGTAGAGCTCCTAGTTGATCATCAACTTAGTATTGCAATCAGATCATTTCTATAATGAAGTATATTGAGAATACAGTTGTAAAATAAGTTAGTTGTGGGTAGGTTTTTCGGCATTTTCTTGCCGATTTTGATATTTCAATTGATGATTTTCTGATATTCATACTACAACTCTAAATCCTACGTGCTGAAAGTGGCAAAGGTATGCTGTGATGCAGATGTGAAATGCAAAAGGCATACGGTTCTTAGTTCATCGGTTCTATCGCAATTCTCTTCTTCCTACCGAAATACCGAATTTCAGTCGATCCCATTTTAAATAGTACTGTTGAAGCCTAGCTTGAAGGGGTTTTCATCGGCCAAGTTTTCCCAATCATCAATTGCTATTGCTCTCCAGAGGTAAAACGGTTAAGAACCTTGAACCTTCAAGGTTTTTCATAAAAAGACTAAAAAAAATATCTTAAAAAGAAGTTAGACTATAATGTTCTGCTCGATTCTGATTCATAGAATGCTAATGAGGTATTTAAACTGGATATCCAATGTCTAAAAATGACAGACTTGGTTGGTCTATTAATCCTTTTACAACAATATGATTTTGGAATTTTCAGTGAGAAAGAGTAAAAGTCCAACATCTCCTCAATACAATATATATGCTATAGCATATTGCACTATAAATTTCAGTTCCTGTGTTTGCATGTATTACGAAAATTCTAATCTTCTACATGTTCCCAAATTGTCGCCATAAACTTGTTACACTACACCTCAAAAGTGGGTTTTATTACATTCATCCCAATTATTAATCATGATATAACTAGAACTCAATACTTGAAATCCATGAACAACAGAAATTATTTGCCGTGTGAGATGAGACTTTAAGTAAGCTAGTCTCTATATATAAAGGGGTCTTTATGTAAGCTCATTCTAAGCCTGTAAGTTTTCATACTCATTGTTTTTTTTTTAAAAAACTTTTATTAATAACTCACACACCCTACATATCCCAATTATTAATCATGATATAACTAGAACTCAATACTTGAAATCCATGAACAACAGAAATTATTTGCCGTGTGAGATGAGACTTTAAGTAAGCTAGTCTCTATATATAAAGGGGTCTTTATGTAAGCTCATTCTAAGCCTGTAAGTTTTCATACTCATTGTTTTTTTTTAAAAAACTTTTATTAATAACTCACACACCCTACATATGTCGTGAGGTTTGAACTCATGACCTCAAAGTTGTCAGTTAAACACCTTAATCAACCAAGCCACAACTCACTGACAGTTTTCATACTCACTGTGAAGAGGCAATATGGAGAATTACACATAAGACTTCTTCTGCTCTAGCTTGATGGCGTTGAACAGGAACAACTAAGGTTGGTGCTTCTAATCCTTATACATGTTTATGTGTTCTTGTTTTGTTGAAACATGATGCAATGTGTTTATGTCTTCATGTGGTTTTCAGTTCAATAGTTATGACAATGTTGTTTTCATAATTTAAAGGGCATCTGTTATAATTTTCTTTTGAAGATGATGTCAGGTTCTTGCATACAGAACCATAAAGAGGATTAAAATGATACATTAGGTAGTCTAAAAATGATTATATATTGATAACTTTGTTTGATTGATGTGATTTGTGGTTGGAACTACTATGCATTGGAGTTTTCTAAATAATTTCAAAGTTAATTATTCAAACATACTTCTTTAGTTTCCACCAATATTTATTTGAACTTAAGATTGAGGAAGCTTATTGAATCATGATCCCTAGTGTTCCACTTCTGTATTAGGGTACGTGTTGATGTACTATTAATGTCTTGTGTTTAATTTGTGCACTTTATACTGGCTATCATGTTTAAAAAGCACACAATTTTGGAATGACGACCATTTGTAAAAGTGTGAATTTTGTGTCATATAGTGATGGCTGTAATGACAGTGGAATGTCATATAGTTATTCAATCCGGGAAGCCTTTTTAATCAGCACCCTTAAGTTAATAACTTGTTGATGACTTTTCGGCTTATCTCACATTTCGATCTTGTATCCACATCTTAACCGTTTAGTTTATAGGTATTTATGAGTAGATCATTCCTCCAAATTTTCAGCTATATTGAAAATTGTTAAAGCATTCATAAATGTGATTTATCAATTATGAACTTAAACGGTTCATATTTGACAGATTTAGTCCGTCATTAATTTGATCTAGTTTGTTATCTTAATGAACATTAATTTAGCTGAAAATTTGTAGAAATGATCTACTCATATAAACCTAAAAACTGAACGGATAAGATGTCAAAATGTGATCGAAAAATGGGTTTTTTAAACCATAAACCGAAAAGTCTTCAACTAGTCCTCAACTTAAAAGTCCTCACTAAAAAGATTCTCATTCTATCAGTAGCCTATATATTGATTAGCAGTATTAGAATGAAAAAAGAAAAAAAAACAACATACACGAGGGGAAATTGTGTGTGTAAACGTACAAGTTTTACCTTACTGGTATGTTACTGGTGTATTCTCACTGATATCATTGGATGACCGAAGTGAAGATGATTGAGTGGAAATCTAAAAAAACAGGATATTGCAACCCGTTCATGTTTAAAAATTAAAGGCATACAAATCAAATTAAATTCTTCTTTGCTGGTTTATGTATTGTATACCATTATTTTTAAAGTAAAGTTGAATGCATTAGCTAACTGCCAAAACGTATGCAAGAGACTATCAACACCATGACACAGGGAGTAAAGTATATTGGCGGGTAAACAACCAAATGCCAAACATGCATGCTAGCTTATTACAAACCAATCAGCTCGCATATAACAAGTTTAATACAACAAAAATAATTTCGTCTCTTAAAACTAATTGTATGACACATGAGGGCTTTTGAAGAATTAAATGGTCATTACATGGTCATTTAGTATTTTCTTCAATCAATAATAGTCACACATTTTGTAAGACATCTTATATCATATGGTATACTAAAATTTTTCAAAACTAATTAGAACATCTCATATCTTATATCTCACTATGGCCACCGATATCCCCCTTCTAGGATGCATATTGAGCAATATACTAGAGCACGATCATAGACACGTCGTCAAGCCACTGTTAAAGGAAATCCCTGTCGTAAAAACACGATCAACGTGATGAGGAGTTCGCGCCGATGTCATATTCACCGTTGAGACATGATTTTTGCCCCTGTCGGATGAAAAACACTGTCAAGTGAAACCCTAAAACTCAAAACTGGATTGCTTCAAGAAGTTCGGAGACCCTTCGCTCTCGTTACATATATTTTACAGTATCTTCAAACAACTTCCTAGAGATTTTTTTGGTGCCCCCATTATTTTGGGCTTGAGGCGGCCATCTCTTGGGCCTCACCTCAAGTCCGGGTCTGTTCCACGGGATAAGAATCCAAACAGTGGAAAGAGTCCAAAGCAATTGAGAATTCCTCATTTTTTATTAAATTCTTGGGAATTCACCAGCATCCAAACACAAAGTTTGGTGTTGTTGGCTCAAAAATCATCCTGCCACGTGTCAATGGGCCGAGGGCTTCTTTGGGCCGCATGTGTCCTTCTGGCTTGGTGACGTGTGCGATGGCGTGCCAACTCGCGGCCGAGTGGCTATGCGAGGTTTTGTTCTAATCTGTAGGTGTTGCGCTGCTCTAACTTCTGGTCAATCGACTATGGGCTGAGGAAGGATCGATCTCGGCCGCAGGGTTCTCTCTGCCATGGCTGTAAGGACTTTTTCATGGATCGACTAACAAGCCGATCTTGGTGTTATGTGACTAGGTGAATGTTATGATGGTGCAGGTGATACAAATGCAGGAATGTAAAGTGCAACAAATAAAGTGCATAAATCTTAAAGAAAAGGTAAAGAACACGAATGTAAATTTGCAAGAAAGATAATGCGAAAAAGTAACGAACAGTAAGATAAATTGCAAGTACGAAAAGAAAGATAAAATAGATTGTATAAAAAGAAGAATAAGTACAAGTAAAGTAAAGCGATAAGATAAACATGAAAAAGATTGATGATAATGTTGAGAAGCTGAATTGTATTGAGATAGAAATTTGTAAATCGCGTTGAGAGTTTTGGTCGAGGACCTCTAACAAAGAATCCTATGGTCCTTTTTATAGTGATGCAAAATAAAGAAACGTAATCCCAGCGTTAAACACAGGGATGAATTACAGGTAAATCATAGATTGAAATTGTAGCAACGTCTAATTCTCGCAATAAAACTCATTCAATCTGATTGCAACAAGTTTGGTAACTGTGGTGACGTATCCTTGAAGGCGCCATCTTTGACCGTAATTTTGCTTGTAAATATCAATCAATCGACCCCGTATGGGTTTGACAGGATACAACATTCATTTTCCTTACTTAGCCGCTGCAACTCACGAATAGCCGTGGCTAAATAGGTGTTTGCGGCTCAATAGCCATGTTTGCGGCTTAACAGCCGCGGCTCAATAGCCGTGTTCGCGGTTCAACCCGTGATTAAACGTTCGCGGCTCAATAGTCGTGATTGAAACGTCAATAGTCGCTGCCATCATCTTAATAACCACAATTATTCAATAAACCGCATTGTTGTGCACTGCGGCTCAATAGGATGAGTCACGATATTTACTTATTAATGGCCGCGGTCATTGATGGACCCGCCCACTTGGTCTGCCACATGGGTGGTGCCAAATATTGGTTCAAACAGGTGCAAGTTAGGAAATTTGGTTTTCTTTCTCATGATATTCCTTATTTTGAAGAAAATTTCAAGGAATCTGTTACAAAACAATCAAGATACTCCCCAAAATTTAGAAATTCAATAATATGGAAAAACTCTTTTTTATTTTTTTTAATCAGGTTAGACCGTTAGAGTTGCTCTTCTACTATTTGCTCAAGTAACACAACTAAATTATGCATTATTTCCAAGGGTGCGGTTATTGTCACTCCACCAAATACTTTGTTCACCCCACATTCTAAATATTCCAATATTAACCCCACAATCAAGAATTTTTGTGAAAATATAATATTAAACTAAAATTTATAAAATCCAAATAACAACAATTCTCTATATTTTTACATCGAAAAAAAAAAAACAATTCCCTACATCTTTCAAATCAGATTTGAGAATTACTTCAATCTTCAACATGGCGGTTATACAATGTGGTGAGATTGTTCGTTCTTATTTTAATTTTATTTATAGCTTCAAATGTAGTTTTTCATATATATAGGTGAACATATATAGGATGTGGTTTGAGAAGAATAGAGGTTTGCGTCAAATATATTGATGAGATATTTGTATATATATATATATATTCTATAAATTTTATCAAATTAAGGAAAATAAAAATCAGATTTTCTCAAAATTTTAAGGGCAGAATTGAAACATTAAATGTAAAAAATAAGACGTAAGGTGAACTAAGCATTTAGTGGGGTGAAAATAACGGCACCCTATTTCCAATCCACAAGTCGAATTTCAAGCCTGCAAGTTCCTTTCAACATGTCGATGCAATGATTATTATTATTAGATTATCACCTCCGGCATTAAGTTCTCAAATCAAACATTAATGATCATATGTAAATATTGTCTATGCAACCCTTTCACCACCAATATTTCATAGTCGGAATTTAAATTCCGAATTGAACCCATCTCCCACCAACTAACACATTCTAAATCCAAATTGTCATTGCAACCGGAACTCTTATTTCATCACCTTTATTTATAAGAACAAACCCTTCTTCAACATTCAGCCATAGAGTTTCACAATATCTTCCTAAGCCACATTTTATCATACAAAGCAAAATCATTAACACCATGGCAGCCAAGCTCTCCAAGATATGTTTCTGCATCATTACTCTGCTCTCTGTAACAATAGCCGCCTCAGCGGCAAACAACACAATGCCGGCAGACGATGAGCTTCCATTCTCTTCTTCATCTCCGTCTCCTTATCCCGAGCCTCCTGAAAGCGGAGGAGATGCTTCGCTCTCTTCAGATGCATTGGAATATTCTCCACCACCACCACCTTATATCGATGCCTTAGCCGCAGAAGAAGCACAGCAGCTCAATCTCTCTCCAGTCTACTCTCCTTCCCCAGCTCCTTACTTCACACAATACCCTTCTCCTCCTCCTTACATTGAAGTTGAGGCTCCTGAAGTCTACGAGCTTTACACTCCAAATCAAGCTCCAGCACCTGAACCGTCTTCTGTGTTGGGATCCGAACCATTATCAGATACTGAGCCTAGTACTAGTTCTCCTGACTCTGACATGGCTCCTAACCCTACTGTACTGCCATCCAACTACAGAGCAGAGGACGAGAGTGTTGAATTTGACGATGAGTATTATAGTTCGGAGCAGAGTAAGAACAGGGTAACAATGGTTGGTTTTGTGCTCGGTGCTGTTTGCGTGGTTGGATTGGCGGGTATTGTGTTCAATAAGAAGAAATATAACAAGTCAAAAGCAGACTACGATTACGAATTGGCTAAGAGAGAGGATCTGTGAGACACTAGTACTCTGCCTTCAAGAATTTTATGTATTTAGGATGTCTTTATCATTATTAAGTTTTGTAATTGCAATACAGTGTTACTGCTCGTGAGCTAGGGACGTTGTATCAACTGCAAGTTTAAACCGCATAATATTGGTGATATGAGTTAATGCTTTAGCCATATGGATTTCCAGTTGGAACTTTTGACCCAAAGTCTCAAACAAGGTTATTTTTTTTTGTTTGCTAATTATGTTCACCCCAGTCACTTGGTGAGGTATGTGCTCAATTGCCTAGACAAAAATGAAATATGGGGGAATTTTACATGCATATTAAAATGGAAGAATTATACGTGTGTAATATGGATAAGCCAAAAGCCCAATAGTGTTGGAATTTGGGTTAACCATGTAGCGCACTCCGGACGCAAAACGACATCGTAGAATGGATATTTACCAGCGTAAACTGGGTTAGTTACGGTCATCTCCGTTTCTACATAAGGCACACACAGATCTTTCGTATCCGTGTGCCCGCTTATCTCTGAATCTCTTTCACTCCCCAAATCTCAAGCCCAACGCTCTAAGGTACTCACTTTCCGCTTCTCTGTCTCTATATTTTCCATTCTCTGCTTCATTTCACTGCGATCCATATGTTTTAATCGACAACCATTGCTTTTTGTTCTCCGAAAATCGCTGAGGTTGTGTTGCCTTTTAGGTTGCTGTTATACGAATCGATCATTCAGTTTACTATTCTAACTTTGTCCAACGCTTTTGATTTGGATGAATCTCTCTACCCAATCAGAGATCTACTGATTATGTTAATGATGTAAGAATTTTCTAGTCAGAGGCTTAAAAGAAAAATCTTGATCTGAGAAATCATTTTTTGATGCGCCGTACGTGTTGGATTGTATGTTTTGTTACTGAATTATTGTATATAATGTGTATTTTGATATATTTTTGTTGGGTTTTAGTTATCAGAATTGTTATAAACTGTAGTATTATTTCAGAAAACATGGCATCCGGATCAAACAGGGGTCAAGGTGGAATTCAACAATTGCTTGCTGCAGAGCAGGAAGCTCAGCATATCGTCAATGCTGCCAGAAATGGTAAATTTTGTTCCTTTTTCTTTGATTGTCGATGACGTATGAGTTATGTATGTCAATATATGCCGGGTGTTTTCGTGTGATCTGCTGCCGTTAATGTGTATTTGCAAATTCTGATTGTCTTGTTGATCATTTAGAGGGTTGAGAAGTTATGTGGAAGAGTGTATTATTGGTATTACTTCTTGCAAAAGATGCTCTTTGTTCTCCATGAGTTTTTATGTAGAGTCAGTAGAGTTGAGAGGGGTTAATGTTCTAGCAGTCTTGATGAATTTAGAGTTTTGGTTAGGTGAATTATGTCCTAGGCTGCTAGCTTACTATTAGAGTACTAAAACCATTGTATGGTGGTTATGCGGTTATGTTACGGTGTTACCTTTTTTTTTTTTTTTTTTTTTTACTGGTTTTCTAGATGGGACACGTAAATCAAGTATCTTGAGTTGTTTTCTAATTGCTTTGGTGTTTGGTTGTCTTCTGCTAGCAAAACTCGCTAGGCTGAAACAAGCCAAAGATGAGGCAGAAAAGGAGATCGCTGATTACCGTGCCCAAGTGGAGCGTGAATTCCAGAAGAAACTTGCAGCGGTATGTATATGTTGGTGAAACCAATATATTGATTGTTCATTAGATGGTCATGGTTTTAAAATTCCATTTTCATTTATAGAGCTTCAGATATGTATGAGTTTTGGTACCTTTGCTAGCATCAGTCATCCATGCAGTTGTAATGATCATGGGGCAAATTCTGGATTGCATGGTAAATGACTGCCTATCATCCATGCACAATGTGGATGACTGACACTGGCAAAACCATTTTAGTCGAGTGTTTTCTAGACTTATTTTTATTGGCAATATCTGTGGTAATTTTTCCCTTTCTTTCGTTGCTTGCTACTGAGCAGAGCAGTGGAGATTCTGGGGCCAATGTGAAGCGCCTTGAAGGGGAAACTGCGGAAAAGATCAATCACCTGTCAACAGAGGGCTCAAGGATATCAGGTGATGTTGTCCAGATGCTTCTGAAGCAAGTCACAACAGTGAAAAACTAATTCCATAGATGGTACAGTTGTAATTTTAAGCTCCCTCAAGTATTGTATTCTTTTGCTTGCCTGATTCATCCTGGTATGATTCCTCCTAGTATGCAGACTTGTGGAGTTAGTATCTATCCTGATATTCACTATTTGATATGTTGTGGCATATTTTTTCAAGCAACTAATTATGTATCCTGTTAAAAAAGAATAATGTTGCAAACATTGTTACACCATTTCGGTTGAACTTTGTACCAGTTTCATCTTTTTCAGTTGGATTAAGGGTTCATCTGGCACAATTTAAGAGTTTTCTTATACAGAGTGGGATGCAATTTTCATAAATTTTTGGTTACTTTTGGCTGCAAGTCTTGTCTCCAAAGTTTTGGAATATGTTGTTTGAGGCTTGAATTCTCTCGTCTCCCACATTATCTCGTCTTCTCTCTCCGACATTTTCGTGTCTCTTCGCTCAACATGCGAAGGTTCCCTCTCCTCAATAACAAGTTGGTGCCTTCTGTGGAGCTCACATAAGGATGGTATCGTAACTGGGATTTCCAAGTTCACGTACTGATCCAAAGCCAAAGATGCTGGTGAATCTCATTTTAGAATGACGTAGTAAAGCTGTTTCCAGACTTGAGAGTCAAATTTCTGAGTTGGTGTCTAGAATCATGCAATTTTATACAGTATATGAAGTGCTGTGAATCTCCGTGTCCAAAATTGAGAGCCAAATTACACCACTTAAGGTCAACTAATTCTGAATAGATTCCGCAGTTTTCCAACAAAATGATCAAGTCTTGATTTTCAAGTTCTCTGTTCTAAATTTGCTTAAAGATCATGATTTCAGGATGAACAGATTTTGGTCAGAAAATTAGAACTCGCAACTTTTGTCAAAAAGGTTGTATAGAGTGCGGCTATTGGGACCTTCAAATTTGTTCACTTGACCTCACTTTATTATAAATTATTAAATGATATACGTATCGGCTTACAGAATGACTATTAAGAACACTAATTAAACAAAAAGTAATATTATATTTGTTCTCTCTAAACTTTCTAATTCAATAATAATGAATTGCATTTTATTATTTTCCTTATTGATTTTTATTTTCTAGTTTTACCACACTTATTAAAACATTTATATATTTATATTATCATACATGTCACATGCATACACAAAGTGAAAAAATATTTTTACAAAAATTATGATCTATCAATTATTAAAATAATTTATCATCATGAGGTATAAAAACAAAAAATATAAACTTACAAAAAAAATATAGTATATGTAAAATAGAAATACAAAAGTAACAAAAATATAGAATAGTTCATGTAAGAACATTCTTTTGTGATCGATAAATAAAATTTGAGACACAATCCTTGTTTTTTTTAATTTTTAAGAGAATAGTATTTTTCATGATTCGAATTAATTTTTCTTGAAAATTGATGTCATTGAAAATTATTTCTTACAATTTGATCAAAAAATGAATGTCTAGTGACATTTTATGCAAAATAAAAAAAATACAAAAAATCAAGAAATCAAGGTTGGGAATGGAGGCTTGCGTTAAAAAGAAAAAAGAAAAAAAATTAAAGAATGAAAGTCAGGAATGGATGTTCACATGCAAAAAGAAAAAAAAGAAAAAAAAATGGTGGTATAGTGAGTGAATAAGAGGTGTAATGAGTAATATATTAATATATATGTGTGAATTACATAAACAAGGCTACTTTAAGAATTTGAAATGAGGTCTAATGAGCAAATGTTTGTATTTAAAAATAAAATAGAGGTGTAGAGAGAATAAGAGGTATACTGAAAAAATTTAGAAGTCTCAATAACCGCACTCGGTTATATATCATAATTCAATTTTCGTTCTCAATCAAAAAGAGAGATTTTGATTGGTATAATCTATTGTGCTAGGCAATTTTACTTTGAAGGTATATTTTTTGATTATTTGGTTAAAAAAGTTCAGTACATCAAAAGATGTCGAGTGTTGTAGATTTATTTGCTTGAGCTCTAAAATTCTCATAACCTCTCGCTCCTGAAGAAGTGGTGTAGTGCTGTGAATCTCAGTTTTAGGATGAGGTAACAAACCTATCCTCCAAACTTCAAGAGCCAAAAGTACTCTGATCTCTAAGCTCGTGAGTCGTGACTCGTACATACAAATCGTTAAATAGGGTGAAGTGAAATGCTGGCTGCAGTTATCTATGCAAAAACATTGGAGCTAGTTCAGCAAAACAGCTAGTTTCTCATTCTTTCCTAAACATGAGGGGAATCCATCGCAAAAATGACCAAGCTGGATTCACTCATAAGTAGAACAATACGCCCCATTCGAATTTTCTTATATCAAATGAAGCTGTATTCTCTTGGGAATGTGAAGAAAAGGGGCTCTGATCTTCCTTCGAAAGTAGGGAAACTAGTCAGTGCTGGGAATACGGTCACCTTCGTCTCCTTTGTACTGCAATAAGAAGCACATCTCTGATCCTGTTAATCGAATCTGAAGGCTTTGGCTTTGAGTTAAGGCACATTACTATAGAAAACAACAATCCGCATAGATCATACACTAATTTAATCCAACATTAAGATTGTGCAAACAAAGAAAATCCAAAGATAAGGTGCAGGTACATCTTCCATCCACTGCAGACCACATGGGAAAGATGGGCGTGATACTAACATCTGGGTCCCTTTTCATGTTCACAACCAAGGCACCCCATCATCCTCTCCAGTCTCCATGCCCTTCAATTTCTGAAAATCAAATCATCGAGTTGGTGTGATTTGGTTAAGATTTTAATTCCGATTATTGTATTACTAATTGAGCCAAGTAACGATTGGTAGTAGTTGTCTAGTAGAAACGAAATTTAAAATCCGATCAAAACAAAAGAATCCAAGATGATCCAACCCTTGATCCTCTTGTCTTCTCTAGTCTGGATCTTGCTGCCTGAGGATTTTGACAAAAAGGGTCATGAGACTCGAGAGTGACCTAACTTCAGGGACAGGAACTATAGCATACTGGACATGATTGCAATCCATCATAGACACTTGAACCATTTGAATACACTGAATTGGATTTTGGGATGGACCAGAAGATCTTTAAGAAGACCCCTCAACATTATCTATCATGTGTAACCAACCAGATGGGTTTGGTAGCATTATGGAGCGAGACAGACTCTATTGGGTATTAGGGGTTAGGGTTTTGACTGGTAAAGCTTATTAATTTGGAGGACCATGTTGACGAAGAAGGAGGTCATTTTGACCAGAGTCATTAGGGTTGAGAAATCCAAATTGAGGTCATTTTCTTTCTATAAGATTGACGGAAAGAATATTAGCATTTTTATTTTGGAATTTGGTTCTCCAAATCCATGAAAGCTAGTAGCAATGAAATTTAAAATGTGATGAAATGGCAGCAATAGTGCTATCGTACATTCATGCCACACCAAAACCAACTTTCTGACTATAATGATCTAGTGAGTGGAATGTTTTTTTTTTTTTTTGGGCCTTTGTACCAATCAAATATCTTTTGGATGAAAAACCCGCTTCTATCTCTTGCTCATTGGTACAAGTTATGAAAGTGCTCTTATTTGGAGCCTCCATTTTTATCTGCATATATGATTTAGAAGTTCCTTTAATGTCACACTTGTCCTGCACGATTCTAATGTTTAGGTTTAACAATAGATTCATATACAAAGTTATCATAGAGTACTAGTGGAGAACGTTAATGAATTGGACTCTTACAAAACACAGCAAATAGAACAAGATTCTGCGGTTTTGTGCAATGTGTTTAGCTATTGATACTGAAGCAATATCAAATTGTCTCTTTAATTAAGTCAACTTAAGTTCCATAATAAAAGCTCCTATAGTGTGGAATTAGATCTGTATTGGTTATTGATGAGTGGATTATATCTCAAGCATGTAAATTAATGTTACATTACAAGAAAAAAGATGAAGAGTACGTGGATTGTCTCACTATGGTGCATTTAGATTCTAAAATGTTATCAACGCGTATCGTATCTAATATGACCATTGTAGTCTTGAATTTGTGTTGCTGATACGTATCTGGTATGAATACAATACTATATTATAATTTTCGTCACCTCATGTAATTCATATCAACTTGTTAGCTCTCAAACCATAAATTTCATGTATATCTGATATAAATATGACAATTACAATAGATGTTTACGCAACTTTATATCATTTTAGTTTTGTAAAAGTAACATGAATTTAGAAACGAACACAAACATAACAATTTTAAAGAAACTGTTACCGATTCATATACAACAGAAACACATCAAAACATTCTTCACACAAATTTGATACAAAACACTATCATAAATCTAAAAACGAACACAAAAATGACAACTATGAAGAATCACATATGCTTCAAATAATCAAAACATAAGCACATTAACAAACAGTTCAATTATACAAATCAATGGAGTTCCAATAGTCAAACACTTCCACCTCTCTCTCTCCCTCCAGCCGAGCTGAACTTCCCCACTTGTAGAAACCATGTGGCGGACTGTAATCCTCGTTTAACGCTATAACACGGTGAACAGCATCACCTCCAAATCGAATCCGATCAAAGCTTGCAGTAAACAAAACGAACCAGACATTTTAAACATTAAAATATACAACCCAGTTGATGAGCAGTAACTACTTTGCTGCAGAGAGAGTCCTTAACGGTCCACCCAAAACTGTAAAAATGGCTGCGACACCCACGTTGTTTCATCGTCACCATCCTCACTCTCACACCTCTTCAACTTCAGCAAAACTAGCAACACCCAAAGCACCAATCCCACCATGCAAAAGCCTCACCTTTACACCACTCCATGCCATCACTGATCCAATCCCAACCAAACCATGCAAACCCACCACACCATTTCTTGGTTCTCTCAGTTTACACAGCTCTCTGTTCTTCTTCTACTTCTCTTCTTCAAAGCTGCATCTGGGTTTGGATCAATGGGGCCAATCTCGGCTTCCTTTGGTGAAAGTGGCTTCTTCTGCGCCATTGATGCTAGCGGCAAGCAGGAAGTGGTCTGTTGGGGCAAAAACAGCTCGGCGTCGACGCCTTCCTCGGCTTCTTTGCCGACTTCGGCGTCTTTCAGCAACATTCCGGCGATGGCTGCGCTCTCCGGCGGTGAAGGTTTTCTCTGCGGCATTTTATCCAACACTTCACAAGCGTATTGTTGGAGCTCCATTGCCCCAGGTGTAGATCTCGTACCACCCACTTTCAAGACCACCGCTTATTCTCATATTGCCGCCGGGAAAAGCCACGTCTGTGCTATCAGAGGCTCTTATTATTCCGATCATGAATTGGGTACAGTGGATTGTTGGGAGATTAATGAAACTGGGAATAGTACTCTGAGTTCAAAACAGAGTACTCTGTTTTATGACCAGTCAATCAGCAATATTGTATTCAAAAGGGTTGTCTCTGGTGAAGGGTTTAGCTGTGGTGGGATTAGAGAAGGAGGGCTTGTTTGCTGGGGACCCAACTCTGCTAATTTAGGGGTCTCTGGTGTGCTAGACAATTTCACAGCTTTGGCTTCAGGGAAGGATTCACTGTGTGGAATTTCAGAGGTGACTGGTCAGGTTCAATGTTGGGGTGATGCTGATTTGTTAGCTGGTCATCCTAATGATACTTACTACGTGGCGTTGGCCGCTGGGGCTCGCCATTTTTGTGGGATTAGAGAAGATAACCATGGAGTTGAGTGTTGGGGGATCTTCAACTCTTCTTTGGTTCCTAAAGGCCCAGGGTTTGTGGCAATTGCTTCGTCTGATTTTACTACTTGTGGGATTAGGGAGGATGATCTGGTGTTGGATTGTTGGGCTTCTAATGCAACTTCCTCGCAGAAACCCGAGTATGATCCTCCATTGGAGTTGTGTAGTCCGGGTCTTTGTAGTGCTGGTTCTTGTGGTGTGGGGAAGTTTGCTTTCAATGCTAGTGTTCTTAATGAGGTGGATTTGACAAGCTTGTGTGCTAGAACAGATCTAACGATTTGTTCACCTTGTGGGTCGAATTGTTCTGAAGGATACTTCTTGTCGAGTTCATGTACTGAACATGCTGATAGGGTGTGCACAGCTTGCTCTCTTTGCCAAAATAGCACTTGCTGGGATATTTGTGGGCTTCAAGCACCTCCAGAGATGAAGAGGAAGCTTTGGCATCATATTCGGAGATTGGTGATCATATTCGGGTCTTGTGCTTTGGGTTTCTTGTTGGTGTTAATCAGTTGGTGCTTTCTTCCCCGTTTGACCACTTCTCGTAAGGAAGAAGGGACCAAGAAGCAGTTCAAGTCTTGCATTGGCAAGCCAGAGTTGGAAGCAGACAATAATGAAGATTCAGAAGCTCCTCTATCTGTTGTTCCATGTCCTGGGATGGCTCAAGTGTTCAGACTATCGGAACTAAAAGATGCAACCAACGGGTTCAAGGAGTTTAATGAGCTGGGTAGGGGAAGCTACGGCTTTGTTTACAAAGCTGTGCTAGCAGAAGGGCAGCAAGTTGCAGTCAAGAGAGCAAATGCTGCCACTATAATTCACACAAACAGTAGGGACTTTGAAATGGAACTAGAAGTTCTTTGCAAAATCCGACACTGTAATATTGTGAACTTGTTAGGTTACTGCTCTGAGATGGGGGAGAGGCTGCTTGTATACGAGTACATGCCCCATGGTACACTTTATGACCATCTCCATGGTGGTCTTTCTCCTCTAAACTGGGGCTTTCGTTTAAAAATTGCAATGCAGGCTGCAAAGGGGCTCGAGTACCTTCACAAGGAATTCGTGCCTCCCATTGTCCACCGTGATGTCAAGACCTCAAACATTCTTTTGGATTCTGAATGGAGTGCAAGAATTGCAGATTTCGGACTCCTTACTTCTAATGACAAGGATCTTGGTGGGGATTTGGAAACTGATGTTTACAACTTCGGGAGAGTACTGCTAGAGATTCTCAGTGGACGGAAAGCTTATGACAGAGATTACGATCCTCCAAGTATAGTTGAGTGGGCATTGCCTTTAATAAAACAGAACAAAGCAGCTGCCATCATCGATCGTTATGTAGCTCTTCCGAGAAATGTTGAACCTTTGCTTAAACTTGCTGATAGAGCAGGACTAGCTGTTAAAGAAAAGCCTAACGAGCGTCCTACCATGTCTGATATTGCATCTTGGTTGGAGCACATTGTGAAAGATGGTTTGACCTTGTAATATCTGAATCAGTTCGCCGGATATACATCAAACATTGGTCACTACTACTTCAGTAAGTTATGTTCTTCCCCAACTGTACATCTCGTATGAGCTTCTTGTAAATTACGTTGGTTACTCCTTCTTTACTCTTTTTTCTTTGTGTCGCATTATATTTCCCTTAATCCTCACAAAGTGAAGGGAGCAATTATTTTTTGTACCATTCCACATAAAAGTCCATCTCATATTTTGTCTTCTCATGTACTGCATTGGAGTGCAGTCTCCACTTGAAAATGAGAAAATTATTTCAATGCACATTATCCTGATAGACCAACACATTCTTTGTGAAGACCTCACATAGTCACATTTCTTATCATTTACTTTGTTTTAGGGATATAATGCTTCCATTTCAACTGAATGCTCGACTATGATAGTAACTTTTTTATTTTACTTCTTTGATGGCTGTGAACTTGATATTGCTATGTTTACAAATGAATCTATAGATTACTTGTCAAAGAAGTGTTTTAAGTTGACTTCTCTTGCCAATTTAGAGATAGGAAAACTACTTCCTACCAAATATGTGTCTTGCAGTCCCTTAAGAGAAATGGAAATCAAGAACTCTATGGAACAGAAAAACAACCTTAGCTTTATGATGCACAAGAGAATGAAAACTAATGGTAGGCCCAAAATGATCCTTCTTTCTCATTTCAGCTTCTCTGTTACGCTCTCATGTCCAGGTGAACTGGGTTTGTTAAGCTGAGGTTTCTTTATGCTAGTAGTAGCTAGTTGAATGGTGGACTAGAAAATAGTTGGGTACGATGCCCTTTAATTTCATCTTTTCTTCTTTTTATATTTACTCTTTCGTTAACTTCACCAGTATTTAGGCTCATATCCCAGCTTGGTTCACCAGTTGCTATTGTCTGTGCTGCAGTTTATGAACTTTGGGATGCGTAATAACAGAAACAGTTGCAGAAACATAGGCATTAGTTCTTTGGAGGTAACTTGTACACTTGTATTTTGCAAAATACTATCAACAACAGCAAGAAAGTGAATCGCCTCCACATTTCACAATTAATCAAACAATGCAAAGCCAAAAGAAAAAAAGGTGGTGTTGAGTTAGATTATCTCTGAGTTCTCCAATTGGAGTTGGATGATCTTATATACTAAGATGTCCAAAAAAAAAGAACCAATTGGCTGAAATGATCTTCCTGGGACAGCTTCAGAAAAGAAAAAGCCACACATGATCTTTACGAGGATAACTTGAACTCCTCAGATGAAAAACGTGTTTGAATGGTACTAGCTGCGGAGCCCCTGGAGAAAGTACTCTGATCACCTGACTGATGCTGATCCATTTTGATGTTTGTAAAATCAGAAACAAGTCCAGGTTGTGAAATCTGATAATCTTTCATTTCAGTCTCACCCGCCAACATCTCAACAGTCCTTGTCATTCGTGGCCGGAGTCTTGCCATTTCTTGGACACAAAGAAGGCCTACTTTTAAGAATCGTAGAGCTTCATCTTTGGGGAAGTTCATATGAAGTGTAGGATCAACTAGCTGCAGGAGGTTGTCGGCCTTGTATGATTCCCATGCCTGCAAGTTCACAATGTGGCTTAAATTCTACCATGCGATGAAAGCGATGAAAGCATGATCAAGCCAGTAGTATATAATCAAGTGCTCTTGTCTATTTACCTTCTGAACCAGAAATTGCTCCCCAAGTTGCATATCAAAATCCACAATTGCACGGCCGCTGACAATCTCCAACAGCAGAACTCCAAAGCTGTAAACATCTGATTTTCGCGTCAAGCGTCCGCTAATAGCATATTCTGGAGCAAGATAACCCCTTTTGGATCATTTGGAGAAACCCCATTAGCATGGAACATCAAGAATCCAAAGGCAGAATGATAATGTATGGAGGCAGAAGTAGTGATTCAAACTTACATTGTCCCAGCAACCCGAGTACTGATGTGAGAATGGTTTTCTCTTAACAGCTTCGATAAGCCAAAATCTCCAACCTTTGGCATGAAGTCTTCATCAAGAAGTATGTTACTTGCCTTAATGTCTCGGTGCAGAATATGAGGTTCAACCTCGAAATGCAGATAGGCAAGTCCACGAGCTATTCCTAATGCAACGCTCCTCCTTAAATCCCAACTAAATTTCATCCTGTTTTGCTCTCCACCTAATATCAGCAATATATGACAACCCAATTTTCCTATTAAAAGTTTGATTCTTCACAATGAGGATCATTAATTAAGACCCAAAATGATAGAATTGAATCATAGAATTACCTAATAAAGTGTGTGAAAGACTATTGTTTATCATGTAATCATAGACCAAATATCTGGCAGCTCCATCAACACAACACCCTTGCAATTTAACAAGATTTTCATGACTGATTACAGAAAGTGCAGCCAATTCAGCTATGAACTCCCTCTCTCCTCGCATCGATTCGAGTTCGATGGAGAGCACCTTTATAGCCACAAAAGTACCATCCTTGAGCTTACCCTGTAAAATTTAACCCAAATTTAACCCCATAATCATTATATGCAGGATTTCTATGTTGCAGGAGAAGAGAAAACACCTTAAAAACTGAGCCAAAGCCACCTTCTCCAAGCTTGTTCGAGGCATGGAAGCCATTAGTGGCAGATTTCAACTCCTTGCAAGAGAAAATTCTGAAATTCTCCTGATCTTGACCATCTGGGTTTTGTTGGGTACACAAATTGATTAAAAACTAAATAAAATAACTTCGAAACAGAGATAAAATCATGAAGAACACCATTCCTGACAGGAACATAAACTTAGAACACCAAACATTCTTACAACCAACCTTGCCTCAATCTTTGAGTGGCTTCTCCAGGTGAGGAGTGGAAGCAATTTGTGCAGGGAATCGGGAACTTCATGTACCAAGTTGTGTGATTGGAAATTGAAATCTTCAAAAGTTGGGGTAACCAAGAGGTATAGGATTTTAGAGAGAAACCCAAGAAAGAATAAGCTTTGGGGAAAAAATTGAAATGAAGAGGTTCATTATATTATTGCCCGCGGCTTTTGACTTCATTGGGATGGGCTGCAGCTGCTAGTCTTTCCATTTCCAAGTTTGAAATGCTTTTCGAGATTTTCCATTTTGATTTTTATATTCCTCGCTGCAAGAGTAGTCTCTGCAAGACTGCAACCCCACTCGGCCTTTACCTTGGTGCTTGCTTGGTCATCAGTCAGCCTCTTATCAAACTTTGATGAAGAAAATGGATCAGTATCTCTCCTTGGTTAGGGGTGACCTTTGGTTGATTCGAAATTTAAAAGCCTAAATTCTGACACCTCAGCAAAAGACTATTAATTACTCAAAATTTGAGATTTCTAGGCAAACGACGTCAAATCTGTCGTTGCCTTTTCTTCTTCTTCTATTCGATGTGAAACTCTTCGGCTTCGTTTTCAAGTTTCTCCCTTCAACCATGAATTGCAGATCTGATTTAAATTCATTTATCTTTGGCTACCAAATTTCTTATATTTTCTTATATTAAATCCATCCGTATTCATGTTGAAGTAATAAGGTAGATCTTCAAATCGTGCAAGATTGAAACGACAAGTGTTTGGAGACCCATTTTGGATCAATTTGCTCACACATGGACTTTTGAAAGGTGTAAACGAGACAAAGCTTGAATATTATTCATGATATGCCTGGCCATTCTATCGTGCACGGGTGACTGCTTACTAGTGTTTCTTCAGATATCGACATCCCTCGGACCAAAAGAAGACAGAGATTATGACACTTACCGGCATCTTTAGGGTAACTTCATTGAAGGTTTGTCCTAAACAATAGTTTTTCAACAAATCAAAGACATGATCACATTTTGTCTATTCACACCTTAGCGCTCTTTCAAACTTGATTGATTTTCACACGAGCAACGTACGGCATTTTATCGTATGATGGGGATTTAAGTTACCAAACAACCTTGGGGACATATCATTGAAGAATCTATGGAAATTATGATTATAGTGTTCTCGTTAATCTAAGACATTTGCGTATCAATTTTCACAAAACCTCTAATGAAGTGATCATGTTCATAACGAGCATTGTGAATCACTTACATATCTTGTTTAAGATACGTTGATTAAGAGACTAGATGCGATGCAGATTGGAGATAGACCGATTCCATATATTAGTAGACTAGTTTGGCTTGACGTGGAATTAGTATATAATTATATACCTCAATATTAAGCTAGTTTAGTTTTTTTTTTTTTTTTTTTTGGTAATAAGCTAGTTTATATCAAGTCCGGTTATGTATTTTTATTTTTTGTTACAAAAAGTTTCAGTGAGAGCTTGATTACGCTACACCACCATCATCAGGGCAAATCTACAACCTCAACTATAAAAAACTGATAGTTGATACGTATCTGTCACATCAACCTCCAGGTATGGATTTCCACATGAGAATTTACATATCGCAAATCAACGAGACATGTTGGTAAGTGGTAACAATGATCGAACTTGAATGAAGTCTCCACCACAAACCCGATCTTGCCAACTGAGCCAAACCTTGTTGGCTGCTTACGTATCTTTGATGACCATTTCTGATAATACGTGTGGGAATCGATGTACAAGTTATAGAAAAGATAGAGTACAAAACTGATGACTGCACTATCGATGACGATGAATACTTGCATGGTTTGCCCCCGGTGAGCTAGGTTTCTGTACACACGTGCAGTTGAATTAGTGAATTAATCAAAGTTTGAAAGGAGGACTAGAAGGTGTCAGCAGTCTCACAGATAATAGAAACTTCTTAATTAATTTCCCATCAATAGAATATCTACAAACGTTTATCTCGATCTATATATGTTTGGGAACAAGTCGTACACGCCTACAGTGCGCTTAGTTTACGCTATGGAATGGAATAGCTTCTCATATTTTCATATTATGGTCTAATTTTCTATCTTTATTTTAAAAAAGTTAGCCGCTCTCTGCTAGGGTTTCTCTGTCTAGGGTTTCTCCAAGTTTTCTGCCGCTTCGCACCCCCGCCTTCTTCCGACTATGTCTGACGAGGTTGCTCAGAGGTTCTCCTCTGTCTTGGCTCTCCGCGACGGTGGCCGCCTGTCTTCTAGTGCCGTGCATGCTGCGCCTGCTCCTACGCAATTTTTTGCGGTGGGGCGTCTTCTTACCTTCAAGCGCAAGGTTCCCGACCAGAAGGCGGTGATCGGGACACTCTCCTCAGTCTGGGATCTTCAGAATCGGATGCAGATGAGGGCTAGGGAGGATCGATTTGTTTTGCGATTCACGAGGGCCGACGACCGGAAGCATTTACTTACTGGTGGGCCGTGGTTCTATGGCCGGTCGCAGTTCGTTCTTGCTGAGTATGATGGTCTTTAGGATGTGGCATCGGTGCCGATCGAGTCTTTCCCGGTATGGGTCGACATCAAAGGTCTGCCGGATGCTTTGTGGACGGAGGAGGCAGTGGAGAAAGTTGGCATTTCTCTAAGGTTTGTGGAGCATCTGGACAAGCTGGGTTTGAAGAGGGGCTCGCGCATTAGGGTGCGGATCTTGCATAAGTTGTCTGATCCGGTGCAGGAAGCTTTCGAGGATCTTCCCTTCGAGTTTGGATCGATCCGGTTTCCGGTCAAGCTCCAAGTTAAATATGACCGGATTGTGGGATTTTGCAGAGTGTGTGGAATGTTCGTGCATCAGGATTCAGGTTGCGGAGGTCCTCCGGTGCTTACTCCGCAGTTTATTGATATTGAATCGATGAGGACGGCCTTCGGATACGGTGGGGCAGCTAGGGTTTCGTCTAACCCTAATCCTCCCCCTCCTCCGAAGACGAAACTTTTTGAGAGTTCTGGTGGCTGCAAGCCTGCGTTTCGTGGCGTACCCGTTCCAATCTCTAACCCTTTTGCAGGTTCCAGCGGTTGTGGAGGTGGGATGGACGGCCCTAGGGTTTCGTTCTCTCTTCCAGGGATTTCGGCGGCGGATTTGGCGGTGCAGCTGGCGCGTTTTCGTGCTCCTATGCCTGCTGCTAATCTGGCGGTGGTTCCTGTGAGTCCGGTGGCTCCTCCGGAGGTGATTCCTGAGCCAGCTAGGCAGGTGTCTCCACCCTTGATCTCTGGTGTGAAGCGTGGGGCTGACATGGAGCTGGTTGTGATGGGGAAAAGGGGACGCGGTGAGAAGGCTGTTATGCAGTTTCCAGCCGTGCCTTTTGATCTTCCTTTCTCACCGAAGGTAGCTCTAGCGCATTCGGGAGGTGTGCTCACTGTTTCTCCGGTGAAGAAGAGACGGGTGGGGCGCCCTAAAAATTCCAAGAATAAGGTAACTGCCGTGGCATCTTCTCCTGTGGAACCAAAGTCTGGGGGTCCGCAGAGGGCCAAGAGGCGTGTGTTTGGCGCGCGCAAGGCAACGAGGGCTCAGGTCGTTGCTGTGATTGATGGTGCCGCTTCTGGTGAGGCGGTTGGAGTAGTATTCGAGCCAGGGTCTAGTCCTCAGGCTCTGGTGGCTTGTGAGTCTTCGATGCTGGAAGGTTTTGGCAGCTGCGAAGCTAGTTCCCCTGGCATTGTGGCCGGGGGTTCAGCTTCGGATTAGTTATTCTGCTCTTTGAGCTGGTGTGGTTAGTTAGCTCTTCAATAAAGCTCGCTCCAGAGCCCCTTTTTCTAGGACCCTTCTTTGGTTTACTGATGTATCGACCAAGCACAAGATGTGCAATGTAAAAGTTGTCTAGTTTTCTAGGTTCTTTCTAGATTTCTAGGTAATTTTGCGTGATTCGAACCTGTGAGGGTTGCTTCACGTTAACATTGCATGTCGACTTTCGGTCTCTTCTTTTATTAATTGATCTCTAACGTACTCGATCAAAAAAAAAGTTGGTGTAGAGAAGTTTGATTTTCTCTTCGTCTGCAGAATGCGAGGGTTTCGCATATTCAACCGAAAGAAACTGGTTGGCTAAGTTCGGCAACAAATTACAATAATTTATGTGTGGTAATTAACTAAGTCCAGGTAACCACAATGCTAGTTGAAAATGGATTGCCAAGCGTATCAAATACTTGCAGACAGCAGAGACCCTTTTAGCTAGCTAGGGTTCTACCCCAAAATCGAGATAAACCACTATTCCAGTCATAAAATTAATTGAAATTTTTTTAAGGGGAAAAGGGGCAGCAATCCTAAATATTTCATTGATAAACTCAAGCCAGAATGACATCAAAACACTATTACATTAGATAATTAATTCACTTATTCAAGCGAGCTTAACAGAAGATTAAACTAGATACAAAACTATATACCAAATAAACATAAAAACTAGAGCCAAGACGCTCAATTGCAGTACTCCAAGCCTCATGAATCCATCTAGTTGCAACTAGCTTGCTCAGTCTGTCAAGCTATCTAAACATGTGACTTAAGCCACAATCAGTTTGAAATCAAGCCTAATAACCCAATTCCAAATTTGACTTTTGATGGCCTTAAGGCCAGACCTAGGCCCAAACACCCAAGTCCATTCCCAAACCCTAGCAGATTTGCATCGTCGCTTGCCGACAATATCCGATTGCACTAATGGCAACCAAGATGGCTTCGTCACTGACGTTCCTGCCTCCGTCGACATCATCATCAGATCTTCTAGTTGAAGAAGCGCGGCTCTCTTGGATTCAAGTTCAGACTCAGTCTCACTAATCGGAGTCCAAACCTAGAACCAAATTGGGAGATTCTGATCCTTGCTCACAGCCATGTCCAGCGGCTGCCAAATCTCTTCCGTCGGTACAGTGATCACCGACATTAGCAGGTAACCCTCCACCTCACATCCATGCTCGGCGGCATTTCGTCCTCCACCTCCATGTTTGTTTGACTACAAAAGGTTAATAAGGTTTGCCTTCACAAAAGAGCTTGATGCCGAGAAGGAACGACTTAGAGTTGGCTTCAAGCGTCGTTGGAGACCCAGGCCAAGGCGGCGAGGGTTTAGAAAGAATCGGGTGTGGTGGCTTGATACCGACGTCGATCGTCGTGATTGAGAAACCAAGCCATGACGGCTAGGTTTTGAGAAGAGGAGCATCATAAGGTTTTTTGCTTGGGCCAGGCATGTCACACCCCAATTTTCGAAAGATAATTTTCAAAAATTATGGCATGATCTAACTTAAAATATAAAAATCCCAACCTATTTCAATAATAAACTAAACAACTAGAACTCAATAGCGGAAAAGTAATATCATACAACTCATTACTAAGTCAAATATTATACTTCATTATTTACATAAACTTGCAATAAAAGAACATGAGAACAATCTCATGAGTTTAATATTTTCTACCCGATTAACAAAACTATACAGAGTACAGCAAAAGCCAAAAAGAACCTTGACACTAAGCCTCCACCTCAACCCTGCTGATCCTCACCTGCAGGTCTAACCCCTACACCAATAATTGGTGCACTAGGATTGTAAAATAACAAACCCTTTAAGCTAAAAAGCCAGTATGCGTAAACTCAAAAATAACACAACATCATCACATCCAACATTCCACAAGAGAGATTTGATCAATAATTAAAAATCACAATTCCAACACATTAACAAAGAAATGTACCAATGAGTCCCAGATATTTAATAAATACCCCTTATGACCTACAACAACAAATTGTGTATCCAGGGTCTCAGATACCATAAAGTATCTCCCATGACCTACACTGACAGACGAACTAGAGCTCTATTCCTAACCGCAACCAATCACCCGGCCAAAGGCTTGGAACCCGGTTTGACTGTCCAATATCAAAACACAAAATAATAAATAGCATCTGAACCGTAACCAATCACCCGATTAAAGGCTTGGAACCCGGTTTGGCTATTTATCCAACAATCACAAGATCATATCATATGATTATATCATTTACAAGGATATAATTATATGAACAATATATATTATTCCATAGGAATAACTTATCAATAATCAATAACATTATGATCACATGAACCTTAAAAATAATCATCAAATAGGAAAACTTATTTTTATCTTACCTATGAGCCGTTGACGATCAAACTCATATATTTTAAAACAATTAATAGCATAGTATTAATTTTAACATCATAATCATTATCATCATCACATGACCATAATAAAATTTGGTTCAAAAGTGAACCTTGGTGAGATTTACTCACCTTGAAATCCCACTGCAAAGCCCCCAACATAACGAAGGCAAGCCAATCACAAAATCACAAATCACCTAAAATCACACAATTAAAAATCTTAGAAACCAAAATACTAAAGGATAACACAATACCCTTAAACTAACCCTTAGCTCAAGGGAGGATAACTTCCCAAGGTCATTGAACTCAACGACACAATTGAGCTGCCTCAAATCTTCAAAACCTAAACTCAAACTCAACCAAGCCAAAACAAATAAACCTAAGTCCTAACATGCAAACCTTGCTCAAAACTTAGCCCAACTACCTCTCAACATGATCACAGCAGCAAGGACTAGCTAACCACAGGAAACTAAAGCCACAACTCAGCCGGACGCGCCACCACAAGCGACGACGAGTGAGTCTCAAGCGCCACCCCAAAACTTCTGAATTAGGAGAAACTCACAACATGAAACTTGTAGATTGAAGTATGGTGAACAACTTTAATACCTAGGGTTTTGACTGGTTCGGCCGGGATCAGCCGGAAAACGCCCCGAAACTCCAAAATAAAACCAAAAACAAAATCTGCAAAACCGGCACCAAAACTTGGTTTTCAGGTCACCAAAGACGTATAAACATCACTAGAGGAAGGAGAGGAGCCAGACTCACCTAACTCTCACCCGAAACGCCGCCGAAATCGTCAGTTTTCCGGCGATACCACAGCAGCTCCGCCTCTCCGTGGCGGATTCTAGGCGGCGCGACGGCGGGCGGGACTGCTCCAGAAATGGAGAGGAGATCCGTGCGGACCGAACGGGACCGGTTGCATCGGGTTTGGTGGCCGGATGAGGGAGAAATCGATTGGAGAAAAACGGAGTGCGGGAGGAGGCCGGGAGAGGGAGGAGAGAGAAAGTGAAGCTGATTTTTAGGTTTCCAAAAATAACTCCCCCACATTTTTTTACTTATACAGTTTCTAAACCCGGAAACTAACCTCATCTGATCATATCTTTCTCATACTACCTCCGTTTTGGGCGTGCCACATGTCTACGAACTCGTATCAACAAACTCTACAACTTTCAAGAAGGAAGTTTTCGAAGATAACTTATGAAAAATAAAGTCAACTTTTGGGCCTCTTAAAAGACAAAACACTGAAGAAAAATACTCCCGAATTTTAACTTCGCACTACTAAATACGAATTTTCATACATAATCCTTCATTAAATATGTAAATAATACAAAGAAAATTGATATGAAAATCTGAGGTATTACAAGGCAAAATAATCTTACTCCTGTTTCAGTGTTTAATTGAAATTTTAATTGTGAGTTTGATTTATCCTCTTGTATGCCAGAAGGTTGGGGTCATTCTAATCCGTCTTTGATCTTAATTTCTATCTTCACGTATCATTCACCTTCAGTACTTTTACCCCAAAGTCATAATGAATTATGTTCTACAATCATACGTACACTTGAGGAGGCTCGAACTAAACTCCATTAAGGATAATTTCCAAGAATATAATTATATTGACTTGGCAACAATCAAGACGAAAGCCACTAGGGAAAGCAATTCACTAACTGAATTATATTTTGGTCGACGCCACAGTGTGTGTGTGTGTTTTTTTTTTTTTTTGATGCAGTGAAAACATACTTTCATTCATAAACAAAAGCTTACAAACACAGATCCGTTTTAGATTAACACAGAAACTTAAAATACAACAACCAAACCAAACAACAACCAAATCTATCAGGAAGCCAGCCTTGAAGCAAACAGTGGAATAGGGCCTCGATCGTGTCATTGCCACCAACGATCGAGTCATCGTGTGACACACAAACGTCACTACCACATGACACAGAGGCGTCACCAGATCTGCTAGCAAGGGGCGAGACAACCACCAAATCTTCCCTGTGCATGAACACCAACAAAGAACCCACCAACTGAACTTCAGAATCCAAACCCCAGAACCATACACAACATCCACAAAGCCCAATAGCAGTAGTAGCACATGGCCAGACAAAACATTGAAAGGTCAATTGGTCGACAGCAGTGTTGATCGATTATATGGTCGATAATGATGATCTGTTGATTGATATATTTGGTGGTTATTAAATTGTGAGGTAGTTAAGTGATATGAGATATGCCATCATCTTCTATAATTGAAAGAAGCATCAAGTCTAGCTTTGAAGAGATGGAGCCAGGTTTAATGTCAATGATCTAGATTCATTGACATTAAGGCAGTTGTAAAAGATATTAAGTTAGGTTATAGTGTTTTGCAATAGACCGGACTATTATGTATATGTGCATTCGGATTTTCTTTTATTTATATATTTTTGGCAATGAAATTTATAATCTTAACCGTTTAAAAGTTGAATATACCAATAAAAATCACTTCTGTAAAAATTCAATGTAAACAAAATTTGTTTACTTAGCCGATTGCATTAAACAAATTAACAGTTTTGGCATGGTGAAAATTAGTAGTCTTATGATCAGCTGTTCATTTGTTTGATACATTCGGCTGAGCAAATGATCTTTTTTTAATTAATTTTTTGCTTAGGGTTAAAATTATGAATTTCATTGCCAAAAATATGTAAATAAGAAAGAGTCCGGATGCACAAGTACATACTAGTCCAAACACAAGTTTTTATACTACAGTGGATCCAGAGCATTGATCGGGTGTTTTTTGGTTTTTGTTTGTTTACTCTTTACACACAGTTTTCATGACCATTTAAATTCTGGCATTAATTTTTATGAAAATTCAATCATTCTCAATAGGATGTGCTCTTATCTGCAAAGTTCTTTTCAGTAAGTTCGGACGTGTAGATTTATATAAGGGTGCGTCTATTGCCACCCCACAAACCCCTTTGTTCATCTCACATTCTCTTCACACCCCACTTGGATACTTTTTACAATAAGTCTACTTTGTTCACCCACTTTCAATACCTAAAATACATTTTTTTCTCAGTTCTACTTTGTTCACCCCACGTTCTCTTCTCACCCCACATATATTTCTTTAATTTCAGATTTGCTTTATTCACCCTACATTTTTATAATTTTAAATTTACTGTATCACGCATTTGCAATATATACAATATCATGCTCTTCCAATATCGATCGAACTCCAAAAAGAAAAAGAAACTAAAGAAGACCATAACATTAATATCATTTGTTCTGAAAGTATAACTTCAAGGTAAGTAAAATCACAAACTGAAGAACAAGAAAAAAAAATTCAAATTTAACAACTCATTGATATCAATCGACATTTCCTTCACACTTGTCAATCCTATATATTAAATCGTATTAGCATAATAATAAATTATTGAGGACTAATGATAGACTAATAAGAACAAAACATTACTTTTTCAACTCGTAGATTATGTTATTTAATGCTGTGATAAATACAAAGCCTCTTAACTCTCTCAACTCCTCATGCTTAGCAGAATGCTGGATAGTGCAGCGACTCTTTTCAAATGATGCTTTAATATCAATATGTTGCAGCTCTATTAAAGAATGGATGTTGTCCCATGACAAATCAAAGTTAAGTTGGCTAGACCCAAGTTGTCGTTTTAGCTTTGCATGTGCACTTTCAGCCTTGTAAAGAAAGGGGGGGGGAATTAACTAGTCTTTAAAGCATGTAAGAAATATAAACATACTGAAACACATTCAAATTACATATTGAAAGTAGTAGTACCAAAATGCATAAACTTGTTTGTCCATGCTGATACAAACTTTTCCTTGTGCACTAACCAAGTGTCCTTCAAATAGGAAATAACATCTGAATATGATTTGTACCTAACTTCAAATGACTTCAGCCTCTCCAGATACTCCTCCTTAGTTTTAGAAGTAATCACAAATTGCCAAGCATCATTAAACATCTCAAACATTTCTATGGTTTCAAACATGCTACTGCATTTTGCAAACACCCCATTACTAATATGCCATGTACACAACATATGGTGGCTAGTAGGAAATGTCACGCCCCGACCCTTAAATTTTACCTTATTTACTAGCATGGTGTTAATAAGAATTTTACCATCTTCGTCACTTAATTTATAGTTCTAAGGTCCCTAGAGGTGTGTTGAGAGACGAATATTTTCGAAAGAATTATTCGTAGGAGAAAAATATGACGACGGTAAAAATGGTAAATTTTGGCTAGTAAAAGGTAATTTTTATTGGAGTATTATTTTGGGGTGTTGAATTTTGGAATGGGTTAAAATGGTGTTGGACCGGTTAGGCCGAGCCCAACTCCTTTCTTCTTCTTTTCTTTCTCTCTCCTCCCTCCCGATTTGCTCTCCCTCTCCCGACCGACCGGAAATCTTTCCCAAGCCCGTTCGCCGCCGTCCGGCCGCCCCAGACCGCCGCACCGGTCCCAAAAGATCGGTCTCCGACCCAGCTTCCATTCTAGACCGGTGGCAGCCTCCCTAGCACCGCCGTGAAGGAGGAATCAACCCCAAAAGGTTCGACTGCCGGAAGAGTTTTTTCGCCGGAACTCCTTCCTCCAGCCGCCATAGCCGGCGAGCCTTAGCTCAAAAGGAAGCCCTCCTCCCGTGCTTCAGTCCCTCCAAAGGGCTCCCTCCATCTTGAGCTAGGTAAGGAGAAATCGAAATTTGAAATTCTAGGGCTTTTATGTGTGTTTTCGTGATTGACATGGTTAGGCTTAGAATTGGAATTTGTGCTAGTTAGAAATGTTGTAGAGGAGGTTGAGAGGAAGATGTTGCCAAATTTTGGTGAGCATCGGAGGTCGCTGGAGCTGGTCGCTGGCCGCCGCCGCCGAGAAAATGTTTTTGGTGGAGAATTTTATGAGGAGTTTAATGGAATGAGTTTTAGAATTTTTGGAGGAGTTTTGGATAGGTTTTGGAATTGTTAAAGTTTGGTATTTTTGGCGGATTAATAAGTTAAAATCTGGTCATTGGATTATTTTATGATTAGGACGTTGGAATGTGATTTTTGAGGATGTCGATATTTATGGAGAATTGTGGTTGGCAGCAAAGATAAGATTTAGGACGATAGGCATGGTTGAGCGCGAGAAGCTCATATTTATTTATGCCCTATTATCTTTAAGCGTCGGTGTTTTATTTTAAAGATTTATTTATGTTTTGGAACAGGACGCGAGGAGGCTCGAGCAGAGGAGACCTCCGACCGACATCAGGCTTAGGCCTAAGTTGTGAGTGGACCTTTGTTTTAAATAATGTGCTTGAATTATTTTATTGCTGAATAATTTTCTTTGTTGGGATTTTAACCGGAATTGAGAATTTCAGTGTTTATACTCATTTATTGACGTTTTTGACAATAGTATGTATGTGAGTGAACGCTAGCTAGCTATACGTGATTTTCCCCCATAATGAGGAAAAATGTCATTATGGGGTGACGTGAGCGTTAGACGCGAGCGTAGTAGCCTTGTACGACTATCTACTTTCAAGCTTATTCATAGATAGCATACAAGAAGTAGACGAGTGTAAATACATATTGATATATATATATATATATATATAATTTTAGCCTGAGAGGCTGTATTTGTTTAAGATTTGGAGACTAGACGGAACTAGTCGTGTCCTTGCCAGTTTTTGAGCTGTCGTTTGTATAGCGCTTTCCTTTATAATTTTCTTGGGGAAATATTATTGCTTGTCGAGATTATTTTGTCCACTCACTTTGACATAATTAAATATTTTCCCCTGGGCTTTTCCTTCGTTTTTAAATGCCCAGTCTGCAGAGTTCGGGTGGGATCTAGAAGAAGGCGACGAGGCATAGTCACTCATCTTTCCACTATTGTTCGCCAGCAGGTTATCTGTTTAACCCACTAGGATTTTTTAGTAGTTTCCGTTGTCTTTCTTGTAGTAGCTCTGAATACTTTCGGAAAAATATTGTGTATTATTTTATTCGGTTATTTGGATTAAGTGGAAGATTTATATTTTGGTTAAGAGAGTGTTCTTTAATTTTTCTGGGTTAGGGTTGTCCATTTTCAAGGGAGGTTTGCCGAGTCCTTCTGTAAATTTTCCTTAGAGGTGGTCCCCGTAAGACTCACTTCAGGTTTCAGGGTGAAATTCTGGGTGGGTCTTGACAGGAAATATTTTACGTATGACATTCATAAGTGCCAAGTCTCTATCTGTAACTAAAACATGAGGAAGATCATCAATAAATAGCTCCTTCAACCGAGACAAAGCCCATGAGTAATTATCTTCCTTCTCTGAATTAAGGTATGCAAATGCAACAGTGAATGTGATGTTAGTTGATGTCACCCAACAATCTCCAAAAGTGGAAAACGATACCTATTAGCCTTGTAGGTGTAGTCCATTATAATTACATGTGGGAATGAACGTACAATATCAACATTCGTGGGATGAGTCCAAAATAAGTCTGACAAAACCTCATCGTGTTCAATACTTCTGTGATGCTCAATATAGCCGTGAAGAGATAATTTACTTAACAATTGCTGCATTTGTGTTCTTCTGGCCAAATCTTTCGTCATGTACCTTTGTTTAGCATTATATATTGTCTTCAACGTTGACACGTTTAGCCCATCTCTTTTCTTTATGGTAGTCAAAATTTTCTTAGGTCGCACAAAATTCTAAGACATTTCCACCAAGAGCTGATTTTCTTCTTCAATCAACCTCCATGCATAACTATGTCCCTGGAGATAGCTTGAAGCGTCATGATTATACACCTCACGTACAACTTCCAATTTCCATCTCTAACATTCAATCCCCTCGATAAGAATGGGCATCCACACTTTTTGGTACCACTGTTCCTTGGGCGTGGATGCTTCCCTGTTTTACTTTGAGAACCAAAATTTGAATCATCGGAACTATTAGATTTCCTTGGCCTATACTCACCACTTCTTTCACAACAAAATGTTATCCTATAAGACGTCTGTTCCGTCTTTTTCCAACTCCTCGGAATCAGACCTCATAGTAACCACCACCATATTATTTTGCATTGCTTGTGTGTGAATCCATTCAATCTATGCGTGTTTGCTCTCAAATACCTATGTATATGATACATTATTATTATGATTATGACAATATAACGTACAACATTACAAATTCAAATTACCTCATTAGTTGTGAATATGCTTGTAGAGTCTAATAGGTAGTTTGATGAAACCCTGCTACCCTTAACAAAAGCCTCATCTTCAGGTCCCTGCATTTGATAGCACCTGTATCCTACAAAAAAAAAGACTCAGCTTAACCAAACTGAAAGTATATATGCAGAAGTAAGTATCTGATCGATACAAGTTCTTTTTCTTCCCAAAAGACCTAACATGTTCACCAGTTCAAAAACTCTATACTAAATGAGATCAAAATATCACCCTGAATTACCACATACATGGAAGCTTTATGTTGAAAATAAGCAAATACTTTACCGAGTGATGGGCATAAAACTCCATATATATATATAGGGCCTTTCCACTAAGGGATCCCTTTTTTTGGTTTATATGAGGGATGGAGATTACACCAACTTTTCGATTATATTTTTGAATCTCCACCATCCAGTTTGTTGGTCCTTATATATAGATCAATTCTGCAAATTTTCAGACAATTTGGTGATCGTTAAGGTGTCGAACAAGATTAAATCAATGAACGAACCAAATCTGCCAAACATGAACCGTTCATGATTATAATTATAAATCGTAGTTTTGAATGCTTTAACGATTACCAAAATTTCTGAAAATTTGTAGAAGTGATCTACTCATAGAGAACTACATATTGAACGGTGGAGATGTGATTTTGTGATCGAAAAGTTGGTGTAATCCTCTATCCCTCATATATGTCAAAAAAAAAGTTCCCTTAGTGGAAGAGCCATGTATATATATATGTATATATATAGAACAAAATACTAGTCACTCTTATTTTCTATGGTTCGACAGTTTAGTCTCGTTTTTTCAATTTCAACAGCTCACTTCTATTAATTTTCAATGTCGTACAATTTGGTCCAATTTGATCCAACTGTTAAAATTGACCGTTAAAGTGTCCACATTCTGCTATAAAATCCCTAAACTACCCCTAGCCTATTACACCCGCTCCAAAACTGAAGCCATTTTCCTCCATATCTGAAACCATTTCCCTCCAAATATAAACTCTTTCCCTCCAAACACATTATGCAAGATAGTCATTAAAATAGATCCTCCATAATAACACCAAAAATACATTGCAACATCTAATTGTTCAACTAGTAACTAATTAGTTGTAATCATCTTATCAAAATATTACAACTAGCAACCAAGTGACAAAGCACAAGGTTGCCCAAAAATAGGATGCATTAGGGGCTAGCTAATATCAAATCTCACAACTATTTTCCAGTTCCTTTGGCTGAGCTCTGCCTAATCCTTTGGGAGGTTCTTGGTGTTACACCATCCTTCTTGGTTGAAGCATTTGAACCTTGCACATTTCTTGAAATGCTAGGAGCAGATCCAGCTTGAAGGGGCCTTGAACTTTGATGTGTAGACGCAGCTTGTCCAGTTCTTGCTCTCTTTGGAGCAGGCTGAGCTTTCATGTCAGCCTTCCTCTTCTAGACACACAACAAATGAAGACAAAGACATATGCAAGTTAGACAAAGTGTTAAGTTAACCTAAATTGTAAATATTCCCAAAGGCAAACATGCAACAAGATTGAAAAGTTAGACAAACAAGCAAATATTCCCAAAATTCAGAAGCACACCAACTATAATAAGAGATCAAACTTTTCGAAAAATCCTACACCATCAACAATAACAATACTTGGTAGTTACCCTCATATATTCATTCCTTTCTTTGGCTTTCTTCCTCAACTCATTGGTAGTCATAGGTCGTTTTACTTGGTTGGACTGCATCAATATTATTGTAAGGTTAAAGTCTATCTGTGTTATAAATACAAAACAAAATATTAACATCAATAACCTTATATATATCAATAGCAAAATACAACTTACTTTTTTTTAGCAGCTTGTCCTTCCTTGTTGAGGTTCTTATTAGCAGCAGCAGTAACCTTTTCCTTATGTGGCAAATGTCTCTGACATGTCTTAGAGTTGTGACCTATCTGCTTGCAGCTACCACACCTTAAAACTCTTCTCTTCTTACCAATTACAGTGTCATCATCCTTATCCTTTTCATAAGCAGCCTTCATTCTTGCAGTCCTAGGTCTACTAGGTTGTCTCGAGTATTGTGGAGGCTGAATAACATGATCTTCACCCCTAGACCACATATCCATGTTGTTTACAGGCTGGATAAGATTGTCGTAGATGCTCATATAAGTCTTCTTCAAATAGCATGCAGCTACATAATCATCTGGATCATGTCTCTTCAAGTGAACGGCTGAAATAGCATGCTTGCATAGGATTCCTGACAAGTCCCACCTCCTGCAAGTGCATGTCCTCCTTGCAATATTAACCACATTCTTTGTTCCCTCGATGTTCTCGACCTCTGCAATGTCACCACCATTAAAGGTTGCAATGCAGTATGTTGCAGCCTTCATCTTATTCTTCTCTAGAATGTCCCTTGCCTTTGGACAAATATTGCCATGGTAAGGTGCCATTTTTTCCCTTCTAATTGCAATTCTCTTCATCAACTTCACCCTTAACTCTTCAAACATTGTCACTGGTGACTTAACCCTTGCCTCCAATATCCAGCCATTAAAGCTCTCACAAATGTTATTGATCATGATGTTACAATCCACATCTGTGGTGAAATATACTCTGCACCAATGTTTAGCAGGTCTCTCCTTTGCTGCAAACATCGATCATTACACAAATTTTATATTAATATTATTATATTAAAATAATAAAGTTTATCTAACAATATCAAACTAGAAGTACCTGTTAGCCAGTTGTAAGCATCTTTGTCAAGTGCCTTCATGATTTCCATCTCCTTCTGAAAATAAGGCAAAGTTGTTGCCTTTGCACAAGCCCACATTTGATCTCTCAACACCATTCCATGAAATAGCTTTGTGAAGTTAGTCCATAAGTGTCTAACACAAAATTGTACACTTGCTCTTGAAACAATATGTGCAAGTGCAGGTATCAAACCCTTTTGCTTGTCACTAATAAAAATCCATCCCCTTCCTTCATGCTTAATGTTCAGATCCTTTGCCAACAACTCTAGAAACCATATCCATGAATCCTAACTCTCTGCCTCAACCATTGCCCATGCTAACACATATGAGCTATTATCTGCATCCATACTAACAGCTGTCAAAATTTGACGCCCATAACAGCTCTTGAGATGTGCACCATCTAAACCAACCACAGATCTGCATCCAGCCAGAAAACCTTTCTTTAGAGCTCCTAAGCAGATGTACATGCGCTTGAAAACTGGAAGACTGCTACAATTGGAAATTCACACTTAATGTCAATAGTTGTGGTTGGATCAACTCTCTGAAGCTCTCTGCCACAATCATGAAGCCATGCATATTGCTCTCTTATGGATCCTTCCACTTCTTCAAGTGCAGCCCTCTTAGCTCTATAAGCAGTCCATTTGTGTACCTTTGATCTAATGGTACTTGTCATTGTCTTAGCTAGACTGTCTGCATTATGAAAGAAAAAGTGACACATGTTACAAACCAACACATATTAGCAACTAACTAATCAAATACATGGTGAAAGAAATACATGTTTTCCAGTTTTCATTAAGAGCAATCTGATCCTTAAACTTCATTGTCAAATATTTTTGTCTGACCATTTGTTGTTGAGCTTCCTCATGCATTTGTGTTCAGGATTATACTTCTTGATTTTCATTGTGCTCTCATTCCTTATTTTGGAAGCAAACAAGAAGAATGGGCAGTTGCCTTCCACACAAATAGTCTTCAACCTTTGCTTGTCATTCTTAACGTTCCAATATTCCCAACCTCCTTAAATAGCATGCTCCCTCAAAGCATCTCTAAGAATCTGCACCGTAGCAAACTTCATATTCACTTTGAATTCCACATTATCCATGTCTGTTTTAGGGTTGAATTCAAGCCCCGCCTCTTCACACAGCTTCTCATCATCTGGATCAAAACCAACAAATCGTTCTTCATCATCAACGAACTCTCCATCTTCAGGGACCCTCTTTTCCTTGTCCATACTTCCTGTATTCTCTTTTTCATTTCTTTCATTATCTGACTCATCATGTTCATCATCATCTCTCTCATACTGGTCATACTCTTCATCATTAAAAGCTGGATTATAATCATCCTCATCATTATCTTCACTACTTTCTTCATCATCACTTAAAGCTTCAAAACCACCATATGACTGAAGTTGATCCAAATAATCTATCTCTACATCTTGAAGACAACTCACTTCATTTTCTTGCATACTTAAGGTATCTCTGGAACATCCAGTTCCACTACTAGACTGTCCTAATAAGCCTTTTGAAATATAGTCTATGCATTGAGCAGACCCTACCAACTTCCTCTTCTTGATGGTTTCCTGCTCCACCACCTTTTGTTTTCCATTGTCTTTTAGACCAACACCATCAATTATGCTTGCTTGAGTAGTTACAATCTGCTCGACCTCTCTAATCTGAACTCCATTCATTCTGCCATGTCGAGGCTCTTAAGTAAATACACCACTGCTACCTTGGCTAAACAAAAAGTCTTCAAACCCATTTTGTTGATCTATGTGGTTCAAGTACAGTATCATCAACCTCCATAATGGTACAGAAATACACATATGCACAACATCTATATATGTGTGCAGCTTCATAAGCTCAGCATCTTCATTACCCACCCTATACCAGTATTCAATCCCTTCACTTCCATAACATGTATTGAGCTGCGCCACCATGTTCTGTACCTCTACAAGCGACATCATATCTTTGTCGCAGTGGTCGTAGAAATCATACCTCCCTCCAACATATTTCCCATCCACCAAACACCTTCCATGATGCACTTTCACTGTGAAATTATCTGGGCCAGCTGTATTAAGCAAATAATAACTATTATGACCATAAGAAAACAGAACTACAAGCCAAATGTGAAACAAAGACCAAGCCATTACAACTATCAAATTCTTCCCACATGGGAGACATCTAAAATAGTAGTTCACTACATACTAGGACCACAAGAAAAAACAACAGAGAAAGTACTAAATTAAAAGCCAAACTCAGATTACCCAACTACAATTTTAAAGATATTAAAAGCCAACACATACACAGCCTTAAAGCCATATGCTAACAACATGTTCAAACAATATGAGAGAAACAGACCCAAACTCAAGACGTAAGAGCATCCATTAATAGATTACGGGCTTAGCTCTACAAAGTCCACTATGAGAGGTCTATTGGAGTTGAAGTGAACATGAACACGAGATAGGGAACTGAAGCAATACATAGTTGAGTACTTGCAGTAGTTGAGTAGGAAAAGAACAAAAGAAGAAAAGAGAGATGGATGCGGTGAGGCTATGAAGCCTATCCTCCTCGCACCCATTGAAACAACTAATTCACACCACCACCACCACAGCACCACTAGACTTGTCATCCGCTGCTGCTCTTCCACTACAACCGCCCCCAAACCCGGAGGGCGCGGCCGCCGCTTGTCCACCTCAACCTCCACCTTTGACAAAGACGTTGTTCGAGCCATTCTCTTAAACAAGGTTACTTTCTCTCCCCTCCGAAACCCTTGAATTCAAAAGCCTTAATTTTTTTGCCCAAATTCAACCATTCGATTTCATAGACCAAAACCAAATGAAAACCCATGAACTTATTGTAATCGGGGATACCATCATGCAAACGATCTCGATCTCTAGGAACCCACAGTTTTGGGTTGTTCACCATGTCGCTGCTTTCGACGTTGTCCCTTTGATGGTTGAATGAAGGCTTGGAATGGGTATGAAGGTTTTCGTAGGCTTTGAGTTTGATGGGTTCTAGAAATTAAGTAGGAAGATCAAACTGCTTTTGAGTTTGATATGGGTTCTGGGTTCTTCATCGCTACTAAGGAATATCGAAGAGTTTGATATGGGTTCTGGGTTGCATTGATAAGGGTGTAATAGACTAGGGTTAGTTTGGGGATTTTATAGCAGGACGTGGATACTTTAACGGTCAATTTTAACAGTTGGACCAAATTGGACCAAATTGTATGACATTGAAAATTAATAAGAGTGAGCTGTTGAAAATGAAAAAAACGAGGACTAAACTGTCGAACCATATAAAATAAGAGGAGTGACCAGTATTGTATCCATATATATTATATATTATGTTAGGACTTTGGGATCATCTAGAGGTGATGATTAAATTGTATTCTAAAGAGGTTGTGTTGACCGCCTTATGTGAATTCCGGGTCAAGGTGCTTCTTGTCTTGCTAACCTTGGCGAGCTTTGTCTACTTAAACGATCGTGAAGAAGAATAGACTAGCAACACATATCCTATCATTCCTATCTACACAAATATTCTAGACCAAACAAAGATGAGAATAGACGCACCTTATAATTCGAGGTTTAAAAACTAAGAAATTTCAACGGATGAACACTTTAAAGATCCTACAAAGATTATATATGCTTAAACAATAGTCATCTATATATCAAATAATGATGCATTGACAACTTTCTTCAATCATCATGATACTATCAAATTATATGGCGTTATTGGAGCATCAATGAACATTTCAATGGTTCGTATATAGGGACACCAGGACTCAATTGGACAAGTGGGGGAGAAAGCCCCAAGTATATGATTCCAGATTATGGTTTATTAAGTACTATTAATCCAACATGCTTAAAGTCTTAATTACTTAACTAATATCATTTTGTTATCTAGCAATCGTTTTGATATACTTGTGTCTGCATTGCATTCCTAGTTAATTATCTAGTACGTAATTGTTAGAGTCAATATGGATGCAACATTTGGATTGGATTAATTAGCTATGGCCCTATTTGTTTTCGCTTCTAGGCTGCTTTGCTTTGTAGTAAAGTTGCATAAAGTGTTTGGTAACTTTGAAAATGTCTTGCTTTGCTTTGAAGCCAGGGCCTTTTCAAGCCAAAAGCCAAAGCAGCTCCTACCCTGCTTTTGAAAGCAGAAGCAGCGTGCTACTGTAGCGATGAATTAATGAATCTTTTAAAATACCAATGGGTACCCCTCATGGCTCATAGGAATTATGACCCAATACCATTTATGAAAATGCTGCTACTTCATTCGCGTCTTCTCTTTCAGTTCTTCAACTCTGCCGCTCTCCTTCACAATTCACAAACGTCAATCACAACCCTGGCCTAAAAAGAAGAAGGAGATCGTTTGATTTTCTGGTGATTTCTCTTCTTCTCCTTTTCGCACCTGATACATGAAGTCAGGAATTGTTTACTTGATTTCCATGGTAGTTCCATACTTCCACCGCTGAATGGCTGTACTTGGATAGAAGGTAGAACCCATTCTTGTTTAGAAACAATTGCCTCATTAGATTAGAACGATGAATTATCAGGAACTGTGTCAACACTGAATTATCACGACGACGTCTTGACTCTTCAGCTCCGCCACGACCTTCTCCAGCAGCACCGTGCTGGTTTCCGGCGCCGGTAAGTCCTCCCTCTTCTAGTTCGAACTTCGATTTCGGCTGAATTATCAAGTCATGACCTTCTGCGCTGAAACAAATATAAAAATGGTGTCGTTGATTTTCGATCTTTCGGTACCAATTCTGCTGTTATTAGGGATTTGAGTTAGGATCACTGATTGGGCTTTCTTCTATGGCTTATAATTAGAGCTTATTCATGAAAATGATTCAAGAAAGAAAATTATTTTGTTTAATTTGGGGTTTAGGGTTCGCTGAGAATCCCCAATCAATCAATTTTGGCATGAATCCCTGTTAATGTACTATAATATTGTTGGAATTAGAAACAATTGGATCATACCTTGTTGGACAAGGCATCCTGAGATTATCTGTATTTGACAGAAATTTTTACGCAGGGTCACAATTTTACTGTTAAAGCTGATAGGTACTATGTGGAGCCATTTGTGATCAAACATGAAGTATAGACTTTGTATTTCTAATCTTGTATTAAAATGAGGTTTATGAGGACCGGGATTATATATAATGTGATCAACATTACTAAAAATCGGTTACGACGAGTGTTTAAGCCAGATAAAGCTTGTTGCCTCATTAGATTAAGCTATGAAAAACTGTTATATTTATGTCATCTGCTCCTTGGTATCTCAATGCTGAGAAGCCGGTAATCTAATGTTCACAGTGTCCTGCGCCCTTTATAATGTTTTGATTTTAGAACTCAAAACTTACCTGGTCTTTGTTTCTATTTTTCTTTAGAGCTTGAAACATCAAAGGAAGTGGAAACCAGATCCTTATACAAAATCCTGGTATGACAGAGGTGCAAAGACATTTTTGGCTGAGAAGTACCGGAAAGGGGCTTATGAAAAGTATGTGAATCACTTATCTCTCATAACATTGATTCCTGATTGTTTTTCCTGTTATCACCTCATATCTAGAATGCTATTTGTAGTTCTGTACTAAGATAATGCTAATAGAATTGTCAATCATTGTTTTATGTTGCTCATTAACGGTAATGGCTGTTAATTGTTCATGTGTTTTACAATTGATAAGCCATTTTATGTACAGTTGTAGCCCCATTGGTAAAATGCTTTTCGTTATAGGGAATTACAAGATTGCTGATGATGTTATGAGCTCTTGCGTTGTGTATCCACCCATGCCCTTCACTGGTTTGTTAGCTCATCAAAGAACTTAACCATATTTACTTAATCATTTTAATTTATCTAGGTGTCTCATGAATAGGAATAATACACTTTGGGATAAAAGCAATAGTACCTTTATACTTGGCTCATCATTAACCAGACAGTTGAAATATTGATAAAGAAGTAGTAATTGGTTAAGCATTGTATAATACTATAACAACAGTAGATTCATGTTAAACTTTTTCTTGTTTTAGTCTGTTTTCTTCTTACTTGACAAATGTCGATCCAAAGAACCATAGCAAACATATTCGTAAACAAGGATCCTTTGTCTTCCTTCTGAACATGATCCTATCAGCATAACCAAATTTTCATGTTTTTCCTATATTTACATCATTCTTTTGTTTATCAATAACAGCTTTGTTAGCTTTACAGACTTTAGGAATATGGAAAAGGCATGACTTTTTTAACATTTGTAATTATTCTTAAAAGGAACTATATTCTTCTGATCTCAAAATGTCTAGCAATTAGTAATGCACTCTTCCATAAATTAGAACGCTGAATTCCATTCTTGATGTCCATTTGTATGATCTTGTTCTTTTTTCTTTCTTATCTCCATGGAACTAATTCTCTTCATTCTTGTCTAGGGCATTGCTTCAAGGCTTAAAGCCGGGGTAAACGGTGCAAGCTCATTGCTACACATCTATTACTCTCTTGGCAGTTTGGTACTTATCAAGGTAAATTATTGAACTACTGCATTCTTTGTAGCACTGCCCATTTTGATATTTTTAATTGTTATAGCAGTTTAATTGTTATAATACTTTGTGCATTGTCAGCCTTTAGTTTTTCTATTTATCTCAGTACCTAGAATTTGAAACTATGATTAGGAAACTGATATATTTTGTAGCTTATACTATAAAATATATGAGGTACAATTCGACTTTAATGGCATTGAACAAAATGGATTGTGTGTTATATTTATTTTTGCTTATATTTGTGCTAGATGGCAAAAGCGTCGGCTGTTTGGAGCGAACAATTAGTACAAATATTTTGTGACTTGTGTATGAAGGAGGTGGACAATAATAATAACCGTCCAAACACTCATCTTAGTAAAGAGGGATATGAGAATGTGATACGTAATTTTGAAAAAGAAACGGGTAAACTATACACCAAAAAACAAATGAAAAACAAGTGGGATAACCTTAAAGAGCAGTGGAAACTATGGAAAGACTTGAAGGGTAAACAGACCGGTCTTGGTTAGGATCACAGGCTCCAGACTATAGATGCATCCGAAGATTGGTGGCGTGAGAAAATCAAGGTTTGTACTCTATTTTATCATATTTTTTCAATTAATTTCATATTTTGTTACTGGAACATGTTTTAACAAATCTATTTATTTTGTGTAGGAGAACAAGGAGTATGCTAAGTTACAGAAAAAAAGAATTACACCTGAGTTTGAAGACAAGTTGGATAAGTTGTTTTCAGGAGTTGTAGCCACCGGTAGGTATGCTTGTACACCAGGTTCTTCACTACCTCAACCAACAAGTCTGATTCACTGTGACAATGAACAAGACCTTGAAGAAAGTGGTGATTCATACGATATTCAGCCTACATTTACCCAAGGTATAAGAAAAAGAAGTGAGAGAATTGAAAAAGGTAAGGGAGTGGCTGCAAAAAAGGGGAAGGTGGGAGGTGCTGCTCTTCTGGATACCAAAATTGATAGAATGTGTGAGGCAATTAAGAGCAGAAGTACCGCAACTTCAATTGCTAAGGGAGGCGCTAGCATCAAAGATGTGATGAAGAACGTTACTTCGTTGCCGGGTGGCGAGCCTTGTTCTCCATTGTGGTTCTTTGCCACGGATTTGTTTGTGTGCCAAGAGAAAAGAGAGATGTTTAGCACTATGGAAGATACTAACACGAGGTTGGCGTGGCTGCAATATGAGATGAGCAAATTAAAAAAATAGAGAGATGTTATTGTGATGTTTGTTTGGTTTGATGTTTGTCTATGTTCATCGGGATGATCTTTAGTTATAAGAATCAAAGACTTAATCAAACATGTGTCTTTCCTTTAAAACAATTATGAATTATTATCTATATATTTATGTTTCATTTGAACACAATAAGCATGATTGAACTTTGTAAACTTATGTTGATGTGTCTTTTCTTTGAAAACAATAGACTTGTATTATTTTAATAATGATTAATGTGTGTAGAGATTTGATTATGCAGGTCTTCGTTGAAGTATGAACAACTCTGGAGATGATGATGATGATGATCAGATATTCTATTCTTGTGTGCAGCTAAATGCTTTGTTAATCCAGCATTATTATGAGAGTTACATTGACAAAAATCCTTGTATGGATTCTTCTCAAACAGGTAATAGGTGGGTGATGGAAGTACTCCAAGGGAATAATGTTCGATGCTATAATGCATTTAGAATGGATAAGGATGTATTTTACCGTTTATGTAGTGATCTGGAAGTTAAGTTTGGGGTGTTTGGTTCAAATAGAACGAGTCATGTTGAAGTAGTAGGATTGGTATTGCATTTATTAGGACATGGGTGTGGAACTAGGTCGGAAGCAGAGCGTTTTCAACATTCCACAGAAACTATTAGTAGGTATTTTGGAAAGGCACTAGATATTTTGTATCAATATAGTGAAGAAATTATCAAACCAACAGATCTTCATTTTAATGGCATTGCCCCGGAGATCATGAATGATAGGAGATACATGTCACATTTTAAGGTACTAGTCAAACTTTACTTATTTATATGATATGAATTGCATTGATTTTATTATGTCTTTTGATGGTAACTTTTAATATTTAAAGGATTGTATTGGTGCTATTGATGGAGTGCATGTTCCCGCTTCAATATCTCCTCAATATCAAGTACCGTTTATCGGAAGAAAAGGAACACCAACCCAAAATGTTATGGCGGCATGCAACTTTGATATGCAATTTATTTATGCATGTGCTGGATGGGAAGGGTCCGCTCACGATACAAGAGTGTTTCTAAATGTACTTAGAGATCCAAGTAAGAAGTTTCCTAAACCTCCACCAGGTAATATATTTGACTATAGTAACCTTTATTAAATCTTTAATATTTTTACTTAAGTCGTTTCTAATTATTTTAAGTAACAGGAAAATATTATGTTGTTGATTCGGGATACCCACAAATGCCGGGGTTTTTAGGACCTTATAAAGGAGCAAACCAACATTTCCAACAATATCGTGGGCAAGAACCAAGAAATGCAAAGGAGGTATTTAATCAAGCTCACTCTTCTCTAAGAGGCGTTATAGAACGCACATTTGGAGTTTGGAAAGCGAAATGGCACATTTTAAGTAACATGTTAGGTTTCTCATTTGAGAAGCAAGTGAAGATTGTCATTGTTATAATGACACTTCATAATTATATAAGGAGGCATGCAGAACGCGATAGAGATTTTTGCAATTCAGAAAGATTGGATAACATTTCAAGTGGTGACATAGAGATAGATGATGATGAACAAGAAGAATCACATAATCATGGAGCACAAGAAATGAAATTAGTAAGAGATAGGATCGATCAAAGTTTGATGAGTGCACGTAATATGAATGTTTGAAGGTAATATGAAATTTATGGTGGTTCTTTCTTACCGATGAAAGACAAATTATTATAATTGTAAGGAGCTTAATGTAATTCATATACTTATGATAGTGTTTAATATTATTCTCTTGGTAACCATGATTTATAAAACTCCAAGTATAGTCTACAAAATTTATATAGACATAAAATTGAAGAGCAATTATGTTATAATACATTACCAAAAAAATAAAGCAAAAACAAATTCTAAGGTTAAACTGGTCATTTACAAGTTTAAAGCTCTTTCAAAAAACTAGTTTACCAAACAGTTTGCCTCTGCTTCTACCATTCACAGCACTTACAAAAAGCCAGTTTACCAAAAACTCAGTAGCTTTGCTTGTCAGCTGCTTATTCTCAAAATAAGCCACAGCCAGCTTATTTTGGAAGCCACAGCTGTACCAAACAGGGCCTATATATCTTTGGCTAATTACAAGTGGAAAACAAATTAGTTTGTGTAACATTTTCGACCGCCTCTTTTGTTGAAGTAACATTCATTACATGATCAAGTAGAGACCGATATCAAAGTTACAAGCTAGCAAATGACATCAGTAATGCCTCAATTTGTTCATTACATCTATTTCTTTTAGGCTCGGACCTGAGATTTTTAGACTTCGTGCAGTACATCGTGTACTAACCTTGTCTGACTGATGACGTCAAACATAGTGACGCAGTGAAATTATGATTTTTTTATCTGTGATATGAAGCATGCGCACTTGACGCTTCTGGAGTATGTTATCGTCATTTTTTACCTACTGAACAAATACTTGACAAGGCCCTCCTCTAATTTGTACTGCTCCTCCGTAGACCACTCGTTGCCAAACCAATGTCATGCTTGAGCCCTGGCATGGAATCAAGAAGGAGAGAAGCCCATGATGTTGGACTCCATCGTTATTTTCTTCTTCCCTTTATTACTTCCACTACCAAATCCCCAAATCCTCTTCACACAATCAACTCAAACCAAAGCACAAACCTTTCTCAAGCAACTCAAATTCCACATCGAGTAAACCCAACTCTACACTCCCACAATCAAACGCAAGCACATAACCAATCAATCACGGCTCTTAGAGTTGCAGAACTCATCAAAAACCCTAAATTCTAATACCTCAATTAAGCACCAACCAACTATCATTATCGATAATTAGCAACATAAAGTTTAAATTCAGCACATAAACGACTTAGAAATCCCCCAAACTCGAGCAAAAGCCAAAACAGAAAATTTCCCAAATTTGATTCCAGACGATTATATCTCTCCTCAAATTATTTTCCCTCAATAATACAAGATCGGGTATTACCCAATTCAAACTCTCGCTACTGTTCCTGACAAACAAGAAAATGACCTCAGCAATCAAGTTACTCACCTCGATTTAGTTTGATTGCGGATGAAAACATTATTGGAGGTCACACAACTCATGCGTTAACGGGGACGACAGAGCCTGAATGGGAGTTGATTTGCACACATCAATCGCAACTTGACACGTACTCCCGACAGACAAAGTACACGATGAACTATGTACATTCCGGAACTCACCTCCAATGTGAATCCATCCTCAACTTCCAAACAAATTATCGTCGTAGCATGCGATTCCAAACATATTACACACACACACAAAACTCCTACCCTACAAAACATTCTCAGAATACAATACTGCAACAAGTACGTTATACCTACGCAAACGTACAAGTACAACACAGTCCATATCGGTTGCTGATCATTATTCATGTGCATAACCTAATCACCATGCACACATGAAAAGAGAAATTAAGGACTTGGATCCTCTCCTAACCTGCTAACCTACCTGAGCTGCCTAAGCTCTTGATCAAATGACGACATGTGTTCAGCCTTAATCTGATGGCTTAGAATCTCTCTTTTTAATCATCATCTTTTTCTTCCCTTTCTTTCTGTTATGTTCTTCACTTCAGAGTATGAAGAGTTAGTACTTGGTAGGAAACACAAGACTTACTTAAGAACGGTGATATTGTAGCCGTAAAAGCGACCCGGTTCATGAAAAAGTTATTACACGACAATCAATTCAATTACACCCCCACAAACCTATTCACCCTCTTTCTGCTATACCAAGCCATCTCCACTTTGATCTTCCCTGATCTCCTTTACACACCCAGTCCACCTCAAACGACATTGGTTCGGCATCCACATAGCGAACCTAATGGGACCACTGCCGATGCCTGGTCGGGTCAACCGAGCGCGCGCGAGGACCAACGACTCATCGGAGTCTCTGACCGAAAATGGAAGGAGTTGTTGGGCCAGACATCGTTGTGCTCGGCTTGATCTGAATTGGGACTGTATTGTGTAAAAATATGCACAAAGCGTAAATATTACCCAACATAATTTCACTCATATTCATTAACAGAATAGAGTTTTTAAATTATGTCTGGTTCGATCCATTCAAGACAGAACGCGTTTTTTAATTACAATCTTTTGTTATAAGGGAACACATTTTGATTCTGTTTATCAAGAGACCATTGTAGGTTTTTTTGTTTGTTTTTGCGACTGCACCTACATTTGGGAATGGGTTACCTACGTACCTTGGAGAGGATCAAGTCACTCGTAGTTCAAGGGTTCCAACAAGTGAATGACTTGTTGGAGGGCTTTGACTTTAGAGTGAAAGTAGTGTTTGGATTTGTGTCTGAAGACATTTGAGCTTGGGAGCGAGATTCTGGCTTCAGGCGATCCAGGGATTTATTTGGATTGGTGGTTGCATCTAGATTTAAATCCAGATTACCTACATACCCTGTGAAGGGATCAAACCAATGTAGTTCGAAAAGTTTGGTTATGAATTTGATTTTCTGGTGCTTCAGGAGTTTGACCGGAGTCATTTGGACTTGATGAATTTGACTAGTGGTGTCAGAGATTCTGTTTGGAATTGTGGTTGCATCTAGTGGGTTGCTAGATTGCCTACGTACCCTTTTGTGTGATCAAACCGACCGTAGTTCATTTAGGAATTTGGGTTTTGCGGTTTAATGCCAATTTTTGAATTTGACAGATATATTTTTGAATCCATCAATTGTATTTCTTGTGTACACCCAATTTGGTAGAGTGTTTGTTGATTTGATTTGGACACTCGAAACGGATGATGCATCAATGCGACCAAGAGGCTTGAATTGTCTTGGCCACAGTCCTTAGTAGGGGAGTAGGTGATTCCTGTAAGTCCAACTTCCTATGCGGACTCCGCGTTCATGCAGACCTCGCCTTCATGAGGACATCGCGTGCACGCGGACCTCGCGTGCATGCGGGCTGCGCATCTTTCTTCTTCGTGAAGTCTCCTGCGTGAAGCAATCTCGCCTCGTCTGGACTTTCTCTTTTCCACGAAGTCATCTCGCCTCGCATGGACTTCCTCTTTTACGCGAAGTCACCTTGCCTCACCTGGACGTCCACTTTTGTGCGAGGCCATCTTGCCTCGCCTGGACTTCCTCTTCTTCCCGAAGTCACCTCGCCTCGCCTTAGGGTTGTTGCTTTGACGCGAAGTCATCTCACATTTGCTTTTAGGCTTCAGCCTCCACGCAAGGTCATCTTTACATGCGAACTGCTATCCGGCTAGCATGATAATGCTCAACAAGAACTTGTTGTCTTGGCCAAAAAGAACTTGTAGCCTTGATGAGATCGTGTGAACCACATAACTCCTCAGAGACGTCTTTCCAGTTCAAATTAGCTTGACACCATCTCGATGATTATCATCTTGAGGATAGAAACCTGTTTGCAGATGAAAATCGAATGCAATTGGGAGTCGGACTTGAAGAAACTGCTCCTCTATACATAGAGAAATGTTGCCTCCGTTTCTGTACTCCGCTTTGATCGAGAGAGTGTATTGAATACTCAAGCTTACTTGGATCTGCTCAGAGATTCTCCAAGCCGTCAAGGGTAAGTTCATGTTCTTCAAACTCACGTTACTTGGAATGTTTGCTCTCCTCCCTTTGTGTGGCTTGTTATAAGAGGTGCAAGGCCATATATTTGTTGTAACAAGATGAGGGGCTGAGCGGCCATAGTCTTCTTTTGGTGACGACCACGTGAGGCCATCTCACCTTGCCTTAAGGCTTCTGCTTCTATGCGAAGTCGTCTCGCCGCGCCTTAGGGCTTATGCTTTTATGCGAAGTCGTCTCGCCGCGCTTTAGGGCTTATGCTTTTATGCGAAGTCGTTTCGCTACGCCTTAGGGCTTTGAAGTTTGAACGGCATTGTGGCCTTGCTTAGGAAGGAAGAGATGGCTCGCTGAAGACGTGCTTTTGGGGCTTCCGGCGGAGCAAGGGACGAGATAGAAAGATAGAGATGCTGCAAAAAAAATAAAGAGAGTTAGAGTGAGAGCTCCACCTTCTTGCTGGCTCGCCGCTTCTTTTCCTCTCTTCTTCTGCTTCTTGCTTCACTTGTTCTCTTCTCCTTATTTGCCTCTTTCGTTCTTTGTCTGTGTCGACTTTCGTTCTTTGTCTGTGTCGACTTTGCTTGCTTCTCTCTCCGCCTGCCTCTGCCTTTCTCTTCTTCCCCCTCTTTTGGAGGCTTTGGCCTCTTTATATAGAGTGCTTGGTTAGGATGATTGAGTTGCTATTGGACTTTGATGCATGTATTGTGTTCCTATCCAGACACATGTTTGCAAGACTTACAATTGAACTCAAAAGCATTGTGCATGTAGCACAAAAAAAGTATTATTATTTTTTGTGATCCTTTTTTTTTTCCGGTATCAACAGACTGTAGTCAGATACATATTCATGGGCATCTCGGGCAGCAGTCAAGGACGTGGGTGCGAAAATTTAATTAACTTAATTAGTTGTGAAGTTGGTCGGCGCTGAAAATAGTAGATCATGTGAGACTCTGACTGAAGAACAAAATGAAGAGAAAACATAAGAGAGAGAGAGAGATGAAGGAAAAAGAGAATGAAATGAAAAGAAAGATTCTACGCCATTAGATTAAGTATGGACATGTGTCATCATCTCACAAAGAGCTTAGGCAGCTCAGGTGGGTTAGTAGGTTAGGAGAGGATCCGTGTCCCAACAGCTAAACCCTTTTTCTCTTTTGTTGAGCATCAACTCCTCTCATTTCATTTTTTTTCCATAGAACAAGTGTTCTGGGTGGAGCTTTACGCAATCCCACTAAATCCCCCACTGACAATCGACTCTCTCTCTCTCTCTCTCTCTCTCTCTCTTTCTCTCTCTTGAGTCTCTTCTATATCTGTCTCCATTATTGCTTTTGGAAATTTGTCACTTCCTCCCTTCCTGATCATACCTTTTCTCTTTCCCTTTTCCACTTCCCTCACACCCTTCTGAAACTCCCTGACACAATTTCTGGGCTTTCAATCTGCTTCTGTTTCTCTTTCCAGATTCTGAAAAATCCAAACGTTCCCAACATGGGAAACATGGGCAGTAGTAGAGCCAACTCCTCTCGCCGGAGACACCGCCAGAGCCACCCTGCTCCGCCCCCACCGGCCCCACCACAGCCCGAAATCTCCGCCAACCGCTACGTCTTCGCTGCCGCGACGCCGTACCCGGCTCAGTACCCGAACCAAAACCCGGCGCAGTACCCGAACCCGGGAGGGTATTTCCAGTACCCGAGTTACTACCCGGCGGCGCCGCTGCCGGCGCCGTACGATCACCACCACCGGGTGCCGCATCCGCAGATGGACCCGAACTGGAGCGGCGGGAGGTACCGGTGCGGGCCGGTGATGCAGGTGCCGACGCCGTACGTGGAGCACCAGAAGGCGGTGACGATAAGAAACGATGTGAATTTGAAGAAGGAGTCTTTGAGGGTTGAGCCCGATGAGGAGAACCCCGGGTGGTTTCTGTTGTCTTTCACTTTTGATGCCACTGTTGCTGGGAGGTACAGAAAGATCAGATCTTTAGTCTTGAATGTTTTTGGTTTTGAATTCTGTTTATTAAATATGCTTGGTTGGGTTGGTTTGTTGTTTGCTGATGTGGGAATACTTAAGTTGGTAGAATTGGATTAGTTTGTGATGAATGGGGTTGTTTGGTTACTGGTTATAGAATGTTCATTGGAGTTTGAAGGATCATTGCCATTCTGGAGGGGGTCATTATGATCATAGCTGATGGAGCTGTGTGGCTTTCTCTATAAAGCCAATTAGGGATGGAAATGAGGGATTGACTTCTCCAATGATTAGTTTTGTTGATTAATTGATGGCTCTGTTAAGAAGAGATTGAGATGTCGGGACCTTGTTTTTGCTTTGTATTGTGTCTCTTCCTAGGAAGATAGGTGAAGTTTAGCATCAAAATGAATGTTCTGGCAGAGTTTTGAAGTGAAAGTTTGGATCTTGTGGTATTTGAACAGGATAGAGCTAGTTGGTATACCATGCTTATTTCGAGCTGAACTTTGAAGTGACTTAAAGGCATTCTATGATCTTGTCATTGTGAATATAGATTATGAGATAGGTAAAAGTCACAACTATGTGATCTCACAATCAGTATGGAATGAAGTGTCGGTGTGGAATTGTGCACTATTTAGTAACATGTCATATAAGGATCTTATTGTTGGGGAAGATTCATATTGATAGACTTAGGACCTTCTTTGATTGAAAGGCAGAATTTCCTTGACTATGGCAATGAGGGAAGTGTGATGCTGAGAACTAGTTTTTCGCTTTTTGCAATAGTAATTTCTAGTACCTAGGATCTGCTGAACTCTTTCTAACTAGAGAAATGCGATCCCTGGAGGAGTTTGCTGGAACAATATGAATTTGGGCTATTTAAGATCATGATTTCGAGGCTTTAGACTCTATTTGGTTTTGGTAGAGATGCGATACTAGAAAGTTGATCATAGTTGGGTTCAGATTATATATTTTTGTGGAAGTTAGTAATCAAGTTCCTGGTGTACTGCATTATCCTTGATTAAAGTGCACCAGGAAAGATATTGTATGCGTAAAATTAAACTCCAATGCCGTTCTCATGTTTGCTTCAAAGTATTCAAATTATTGTTTTTTGACATGTTATTGTATTTCTGACTGGTATGAGTAGCAACAATGTTAATTTGTTTCCTTGTGAAATTGTCAAAGGACATATGGTAGTACATCTTTTAACTTTTGGCCATGGTCTTGATATTTAATTTACGTGCAAACTGGTGAAGGTGACTTTGTGTACTAAAATCTTCTGTATGTGCCTTTCATTTTCTTAATCTTATGATGTGATCTGATCATCATGTTTTCTAATGTGGCTCTTTGGAACAGCATCACCATCATTTTCTTTGCAAAAGAAGGCGAGGACTGTAACCTGACACCGATGAAGTTTAGCCTCCTTCCACCTTTGACGGTATATTTTCAACAAGGTTTGGGCCAGAAGTTCAAACAACCCCCTGGAACTGGAATTAACTTCTCAATGTTTGATGAGACAGAGTTAATGAAAGTAGCAGGCTTGGATGTATATCCTCTAGCAGTGAAGGCAGAGGCATCCCCACCCGAGCATGATGGATCAGAGGGAAACTCTGTGTCTGTAGCAACAAACTCTCAGATAACTCAGGCTGTATTTGAGAGGGAGAAAGGTGAATTCCAGGTGAGGGTTGTCAAGCAGATTCTTTGGGTGAGTGGGATGAGGTATGAACTACAGGAGATATACGGCATTGGTAATTCAGTCCAGGATGACTTGGACAGTAACGACCCAGGAAAAGAATGTGTCATTTGCCTGTCTGAACCACGGGACACAACTGTTCTTCCATGCCGGCACATGGTAATTACATTCTCTTCCTTTCTGTTCAAAGTTTGGCTTAATAGAAAGCTTTTCTTCAGGGTTGAAGTAGGGTGTCTTGTAGAGTTGTAGGTATCTGAAGGTAGGTATACAGTACGTTACCTTTCCTAATTAAAAGTGCAGCAGCTTGAATTAGTGCAGTGATTAAATAAAAGTAAAGCACTTTTTTTTATTTAAGAATCCTAGATCCAAAGGCTAGTTTTACCTTCCTTGCTTCCATCCAATTCTGCAAGGCAATGACATTTCTCAACCTGAATGTAATTAGCAGGGGAAATTCTTCTCGACTAATTTTTCAATGAATTTCTATTCTTGATGCAGTGTATGTGCAGTGAGTGTGCCAAGGTTTTGAGATACCAGACAAACCGATGCCCGATTTGCCGACAACCATTTGAGAGGCTTTTGGAGATAAAGGTCAACAATGGTCCAGAGGAATGAGAGCATGAGCTCCGCCACTATCATTATGTATATAATCCTTTTTGCTTTTTCCCTTGGTTCTCGTATGCAATTTCTTTTGCTACTGTCGGCTTTCAGTGAGTTAAAAAAGGTATGCTGTATGAAATTTGCACAGAGAAAATTCTGTGTTGTACCAGCACCAAAGACATGGAATGATGTATGAATTTAGTTACTAGTCTTAAATATACGCCGTCCACTGTTGGGCTTGTTTGCTTGTCACAGGGTTTCTGCTGCAGTGCTGCTGAAAGTACTTATGGAGAAGTTCAATACAGATAATCATGTGCTATTCGTGGCATCAATTTCAGGTTTCGCCTCTCAGATGAAATCGAAATTTAGGTATCTGGGGAAAGAGTAGTGACTAGCAAGTATTAGAACCATTTTTCCGTTTTATGGGTTCTGTAATTAGGTCTAGTTTCTCTTTATCCTCAGTTTTCTAGTTCCACAGGTCAGTAGGGAAGTAAATGCTTTATGTTTGGGCTTTTCATTCCAGTCATTTGAGGGAATGGAGTTATGGAGAGCTTGCCGACTTCTTATATTCAGTTGGAGAAGAAGCCGTCTGTATATGGGAAGTAGCTGGGATAATTTTTTTCAGGCAAATCTAATGATGCACTGCAAACCTTGTGTTCTATGAAAGAGAGGGCAGACACGAAAACGATGGTATGCATGCGAGTAGTAGCCTTCATTACCCGAGCAGAATGCTACATCATAAATGAATCAAGTCTTACGTAGATTATGGAGTCATTCGACCATATGACCTTTCAAGTGAAAACTCTATATCGTGGTTGCGTACGGAGAACACAATTAATTAAGGGGACTGAGTAGTAAAGCAGGGTTATTAGGCATCCTTTTTCCTTATTCAAGGTGGAATATTAGAATAAGAACCATACAGGCCTAGGTTTCATACAAGTATGAAGTTTTTTGAAGCAGACCAAAAAAAAAAAGGTTTTTTGAAGGTAGAGTCCAGTCACTCACTCAGTCCACGCCAATTCTAAATGAAGCAAACAATAATTGAAGGCAAACCATAAAAAGAACAAGTACACGTCAAACGATTAATAACTTATTGTTAAGCTGGAAAGCTCAAATAGGCAAACCAACCACAACAAAGCTACAACAACACAATGGTGGGAGTCTCGGATTTTTTTTCATCCTATAAGACATCCTTAAACACCAAACACTACACGAAACACGACAGTGGTTGCTTATTTAGCTTAATAATTATTGCCCCAACCATAAAAGCAATAATAACTTACTAGTTAAACAACACGATCACATCTTGGAGATGATCGATCAAACATGTCACCATCACAGAACATCGACGGGGTTGTCTTCCCCCCACCACTGATGCACATACACACCACTGCTTCGGAGGCTCTTGAAGATGTCCATACAATCTACTGGCATTGGACCTTCCCCGTCTATGTTGCCAGAGCAGTGAAGAAAGAGCTCGTCGACAAAGCATATGGCTCCACTCTCAAATAGATCCCTCAGGAACTTCAATTCAACACTGCCTGCATTCATCTTAAGCACCACAAACTCGGCATGCTGCACTGTTTCTTTGAACCAATCAAGAAAATCAAATCCTTCATCTGCAACATATGGATCCGCTTCTCCTTCAATGTTAACACCGCTCTTGTCCTTGATTCCAGCCAGCCCTGGATGATAAACAAAGGTGATTCCCGGCTTCTTGACATAGGACAATAGCACAGTAGTGTTGTGGTCAACAAAATAAACATGGAAAGCTTTGGGTGTAATCGGATAAGAAGGCAGGAACCAGTTTGTGACATTTGATTTCAGATGCTCTGCTGCCCCAATATCGATATAGACCAACCGCTTTTTTGAGGAAACATCAATAACATTCGGCAGATAAGTAGCCACTTTTCCATCCTCCAAAGACTTCTCCATCACAAGAGGCTCCATTTTCTCAATGAGAGGTCTATTGTTCGTGAGGGATTGGCAGTCCGCCGGAAGGCGATACTGCTCAAATAGACCAGCATTTTCGTAACTCTTCCTGAACACAACCAGTGTGAAATTGCTGATATAATTAACATGCACGATGCTGGAACTCTTCAACAATGAAGAAATTGGGGTAGCAGACCGTATCAGGCTAGTCGGAGCCAAACCACTGCTACCAACAAGCATAGCCCCAATTCCACCTGGGCTAAGAACACGCTCAATCTCGAGCACAAGCAGAGCAGGGACAGAAACTTTGTCTAGATCCCTACTGAACACGAAGTCAAAAGACTTGTCCTCATAGTCAATCTCATACACAAACTGTTTGCGCTTGAGGGAGAAGAATCTGTGCTCATAAACACCACGAGCGTTGGGAAACCCCAAATCTTGCAAAGCCATCACCGCCGAGGCCGATCCTTCACCAACACAGAGAGCCTTGTCGCCATTCAAAAGCTGCTTGCCCATTAGCTCTCTGACCACAGTGACAGTCAAGTTCACATCTTGCTTGCACTTGTCGGCATCGAAAGCGCCCCAAATGGGATTCAGAAACCGGGTCTGAAACATGAACTTGCCCGGATCCAAGTTGAGATTGTCCCCGCCATATTCGGATGCACAGTCAATAGTGCTCACGTAGTTGAACATTTTCAGGTAAGACCCGGATAAAATGTGAACCAAGGGAATAACAGACATAGCCGCGGCGATAAAGAAAGCGCGGAAAAACACGCGCCGGGCTAGAGATCCATGAAGGATCTGGAGTTTCACGAGCTTCATTTGAGCTCTTTTCTTTCACACAATCCGGAAAGAACAAGCCAAGCAAAACCGATCGATTCGCAGAGATTGAAACTGAGAATATTGTTTCTGGAAAATAATTTCAAGACAGGGAGTGTAAAAAAGCCAAGCTGAGAAGGAGCGAAAAGATTAGCGAGTGCAAAACCTGGAGGAGGTGTGATTCCCACCCACGAGGAGTCCCATTGATTTGTTAATTACTAACCACACCCTTTTTGAGACCTTTGCAGGCTTCGTTTCGTACCACACCCCCGGATCCATCTCTTTGTTGAAGCTTCAATCTACATTCTCTGTGAAATGAAACCTACATCCAGATGGGTATGAGAATTTAGCTATCAATTTAGGGAACTTCTGGAAATTGAGATCTGGGGATTGGGAGATCTGAAGGTTTCTTTAGATGTCTCCAGTGGAGTGAAGGATGGAAGAAGAAGCAGGTATGTGAGGTTTAATATAATTGACGCCAGTCTCTCTACTAGTCGAGTGCGTCCAGTAGGGTAGGCAACCGACGGAGGAAAGGTACACGTGTCGATATGAGGAAGCTTCGGAACTCTGTTATTTTAACTTGTTTACTGGAGTTGAACTGTAAAAAAAGTAGCAATAATTAAAGTGGGCGGAGAAAGCAACGGAACACTCGCCCGCCGACTCGAACAAACGTGGGCGGGGAAATTATGGGCCGTCCATTTAAGACAGACCCGTGCCTGGGTCCCACGGAGATCTGACAGCTTCGGATACAGGGACGATTATGCTGCAGATGGTTATGTTGGATTTTTGGTTAAGGTTGAAAACAGAGGTCTGCATTTCCAAACCAAGTTTTCTGATTTTGTGACCAAAAATTGTGCCATTTTTCCATTTTGTGAAATGTCTGTATTCTGAAAAGTGGTAGTAACATTTGAATCAGTATTGAAGACTTGAGACTTGCATGAAAAATCAATTTTTTAGAGTAAGTTGTGATTCTTTGAAGGCGAAAGTCAGCTGTAGGAATTGTTAGGAGCTGCAATACTGTCATTATGTTTTTTTGTTCAAACGTGTTTAGGACCATTGGAAATGAAATGGGCACTTTAAGGTTTCAAAAAATGAAAAAAAATAAAACAATCATTCCATGTTTGGAGTTCATTTGTACGAAAGAGTTGGGCCATTGCGAAACTGGCGCTACGCATCATAACTTATGCAGTATATACACTTTGCATCTTTATTTGCTGCTTCATATGATACACTTTGCATCTTTATTTGCTGCTTCATATGATGTTTAAATGGCTTCAGATTTTAGATAACATTTTCATAGAATATATCATGTAGAAAACTATACAAAAAGAAGGATTTTGCTGTAAATAATATGTGCTTGTCGATTGGAGCATGAGTGCTAAGTTGCTAACTGTTCTATGTCAAAATCTCAAATACTTATTGGATAATTATTTTATTTTGCAGTGATAGGTAGCTACATTATCACTTGGAATCCCCAGTTATGTTATGAACCGAAGCTTCCGTAAACCCGAGCTCCTTCTTGTATACTAATACCCGTTACTCTCGTCAGACTGTGTTTCCCACCTTAAGTTCTCAGTTTCATCTTCGCCACCCAGAGAGAGACAGCCAGAGTCAGAGATGGGTTAGAAATTTTGGAGCCAAATACTTGCATTAGAGATGGGTTAGAAATTATGAAGACGTTTAGTGTAGCCATATACTGGCAAATTTGGACATACCGAAATTTTGGGAGCAGATTTTGGGACATATGACCAGATTTGTAGTGTCATTTTGGGAAAACTTGGGAATAGTGATAAATTAGCTGTTGGGATGTATAGCTGATAGGGTCAATTTGTTCAATCTATTGCAGTAGGGACAAATTTACAGATTTTGTATAGTAGCTATGACAACATTTTGTTCAATCTAGTGCAGCAGGGGAAAAATTGTAAATTTGAGATGATAGTGTCATTTTGAGATGAAATGAAATTGCTTTCTATTTTTTGCTCCATCTCTATTCAGTTTCAAATTACTTGCATTACATGACAATGTTTATTGGTCTCTAGCAATGTTTGTCACTTGCATTATATGAACTATATTTTTGCTAAGAACTTGTTTCTTTACAAATACACTAACACAATGGAGCACAAACCATCAATTCATACTGTGAAAAGTTTCTTCATTGAAAATTTGAAATGATACATAATATTTGATCAGAAACATATCCAGATCATTGGATTTCAACAAAAGCTTGAAACATTGTATACAGCTTGAAATACATTAGAGATAAAATTTCACATAAAGAAAAGCTTTCCCATTGTATACAGCTTGAAATAGCTTCAAGATGAGAAAGGTGATCACTGTCATATATAACAGCTTTAATTCTTTCTTTGCTGCAAACTTCAATCTTCGCCTCTAAGCCTGTATTGTAGCTCCACCACCTCTCTTTCATAAAAATAACCCTCCATATGTATAACTAAGACAGTAGAGAGCTAAACTCCTATGACCTGCACTCACGATAGGTTTAATCAAATAAATAGCTAAAAGATATCATTAAAGATATCAAAACCTACACAACAATTACGGTTATGTCATCATGGAAATGGCGACAAACACCACGTCAATCTTCTTCAAGTCTGAATACCGCATTTCTCTCTTCTTTGCTGCTTCTTGCAGGGTAGTTTTTACCAACCTCTTTGCACTTCCCTGCATCAGGTTAAGCAAACAAGAATTTTAATGGGACAACACATAACAGTGACAGGCTACAAGAGAAAGGTGTACACAAAGATCAAAAACGATTCACATAAGATCATTCAAAATCGTAAATGCTGGCATCATTTCTTCCTGTTATCAGCTGTGGCTTTTATTTCAGAGTTGACTCCACTCTAGTACATTGATCCTAGAGTTCACCAATACAGTATATATATATATATATATATATATTTTTTTTTTTTTTTTTTTTGCAGAACTAGGTACGAGATTCATACAAACACTCAATAGAAATAGACAATTAGATTTGTACAACTTGCAACAAGTTCTTCACTGATTAAGAACATAATGACATCCTAATTGTATTATTAGTGTTCTCGTGGTCAGCTGGTGATCAAGACACTTATGGTCACCACCAACTTATATCCTAAAAGATATCATTTTTCAATCTTTAGAGGCACATTTGACACAAGCAAAAGACTAAAATTCAAGATTACTGTGCTAAATGAATAATATCAGTTTTTCCATGATCATAATAGTATAATTGTCAAAAAAATCAGCCATAAAACCAATAAATAATTCTTGCAGTTGTTTCAATCTTAAAACTATAATTCAAATGGAAGAAACACAAGCCAGCAACCAATGCAATCAAATTAGATAAGAAACGCATAAACTCAGATGAAGAATTATCGAGTATACTAATACATAACTCAACAATCCAACCCTCAACAATGAAAAACTAAAACTCAAGGTGGAGATCGAACCTCAAACTCCAGTAGTGAAGATCAGAAAGCTTGGGATGAATATACAAAGTTTATGTGAATCGACTTCTTTTTCTTTCTTTTTTCCACCAGTTGCCTCAGAGGACGTGAAGGACGCCGGACATGGTGAGCCAACGCAACCGAAGAGGTCGTCACCGGCGGTTGACCGGCGTAGGAAGGCAGAGAGATGCGACGAGAGAGAGAGAGAGAGACTTTGGTTTTCTTTGTGAGCATGATATGATATTTTGAGAAGAAGAAGAGAGATAAGTTGGGTAGATGTGAAAATAGGGTTTAATATTAACTGAAAAGATCTGATCCGTTGGTTAAAAATAAAAGACTGAGATTGACTTCGGAGGAAACATGAGGAGGCTCACATGAGCAGAGGATCCGGATTCAAAGAGGAGGGGACCGCTGGCTGGCTGACCGCTCAAGTGTGTTTGCGACACGTCGTGTGATACTACGACTGTTGTGATTTGATGTGAACGTCGTATACGAGTGCTGGCATCACTTGAGGTCCACGTCAAATTTTTTGTGGACGTTTCTCAAATGTGGTGGGTCCTCACTGGTGGATAGAGGGAACCAAAGGCATCAAAGATGGCCATCCATTTTCTCATATGATCTGGACCTTATGCCATTCCAACCAACTCCTTCGATTAACTCGTATGCATAAGATACCCTGAATTCTACCTCCTTTATTATAGCTTTCATGGCTCCACGTCTCCATTATTGATGTATATGATGCCTCTCCTAGTTTTTTTTTTTTTTTTTTTTCAAATAATCTCATCAAAATAACACCAATCAACTATATAATACCAATTCAAGTAGCAGTTGGGCCTTCAAGGACGAAATACGATGATCTTCAAAGAATCTATAGAAGTTGGGGCAGGCCATTATTCTGAGGACACCGTAGACAATAGACAAGGCAAAAGCCCGTGTCATGTCGTGTAATAATTTCTAGAGCTATAACAACCTGATGACAACAATTGAAGAAAGAAAATGTGAAGAGTTCATTTTATTGAAATGTGCAGTGTAATGGATTAAAGGTTAAACAATGACCAGTGTAGCATGTGGATTATTATTGTATTGATATTATTCTAATTTAATCATCTATATATGTTTTGGGTTTTTATGGCTTGAGAGCAGCCGCATCGGCCTTTCATTTACGCACATATATTATATTTTATTTGTGTTTTTTCTCATGTGAGATCATCTTTCATCTCCAATTATGTGCATCTTATCTATGTCTACAAGAAACCAAATCCACATTGGGACATAAGTCACAGGACAAACCAAGGCTCGACCTACATCGGGACAAAACAAACCAACTCCCAATCGTAACTTTGACTCTGATACCAATTGTTATGTGGAAGCGGCCAAGAGGTCTCACACACACGTCTAATAATGTCGATATTTGCCTCATTTTAGCCACCTAACCCTAAAATATTAACAATTGGCTTGAGGTCTAGCCTGGACCCATTGGTTTTGGGCAGCGCATGGCTAGCCCTGCTGGATTTGATGACCCCTAAATGAGGTGTAGCATTTTTATTTTATTTTGGACGAAAAGGTGTAGCATTGATGTTTACAATTTTCTTCTAAACAGTAAGTTGTACTATCTTTTATTGTTTTACTAGAAATTTGCCCGCGCTTTGCTGCGGGTGTAGGAATGTCAATGAACAAATCATGCACGAAGGTCCTTTGAACTTAAGGATACTTGCATAAAAGTGATACACCTTCTCTAAGATCAGCAACTTGAAGATGTGTAGACAAAATAATCATCCATTAATAAGTCACACTAAGAGTAGATTAGTCAGCAACAACACAATAGATGCAGGGGAAAAAACACAGCACAAATGTTGATATAAAATCACCAATTTAATGGAAGAAATGATAACCCTTACCAAAATGCAAAAGGCAGCAGCCCAAATAACAAAAACCACAACAGACCTACAAATTCATAAAATTCAGGGCAGAAAACTATGAACAAATTCATTTCAAATGAATTAAAGAGAAGCCATGAATCTCATGAGAAGTTTTTTATGGAAAACAAAGATGTGGCAAATATGAAAGTAGCATTTTATCTAGGCTGGATACATGGATATAACTCTGGGCTGAAAGAGTTTTTACATCAACAACTCTGGGCTACTTCAAGACGACCTCCTCCTCCTTATTAGTCCTCCACTATATTCAGTGTAGTTTCCAAGCTCATTAGCAGAGCTAATATGTCCAACCTGATCAAAGAATATACTTTGAGTGTGGGCAATCAATGCCAAGAAAAATCAAAGGTTCATAAGTAGCAGGTTCAAATCCAGTGAAATTTATGAATCTTAATTGAACACACCATGTCTGTTTATAACTCTTGCTCCTCCTCCAGCAACCATAGTCCAGATTCTTCACTTAGGGTTTAGAACTAAAAATTTCAAAGATGCACATGTCTGTAAGCAATTGAAAAATGAAGCTAGAAAAATGAAGCTAATTAAAGCGGGATACTAAACGGATATTATCTAATTAATGAGAGGTATTTCCCTATGAACATGGGGTTATTGCCTTATGAACATTGAAAGAAACTAAAATTGCATACAACCCAAATCCTGCATGAAAACAATCATGTGAGAAGCTAAAAAGAACATACCCACAACAGATGCTACCGACGGAACCGTCAACATGCAAACCAACACCGAAGCAATCCGAGGAACACAAAACTTGTGATAATAGAATGAACCTAGACCACCTCGGATGAAAAACCCAGACTCATGTTTAACAATTGATGAAAGCATTGGTATCAAAACAAAGACGATATGGGCGCACAAAATAGAAACCCAGAATCGATCATATACAGAAGAAAGTCTGAAGCCAGTGATTAGTATTACAATAAACAACAAACCAGGTATATGATTACTAATACCTTTAATCCTTTTGTTATGTTCAAAATCCTACCATCCAAAACTCAAAAGAAGACACCTGTACTCTTCCCCTCTTACCAAGTACATGCAGAAGTGAATCAAATCAAAAAATTAATGGATGAGAAAATTTGAAAAACAAAAACGAAAAGAAAAATCAAATACTCAAATTCACGTTATGCTTCATCAGATCAAAATGATTCCCAGCGATCCATTGTGGAATGCCTGATCTCCGGGAGCGAACAGATTCCATCAAGAACACCCAGAAATTCACATGAATAAGAAATAGTTCAAAAGAAAAAGAAAAAGCCAGATATGTCTCCTACTTTCTTCTCATTGTCCATCTCCAATTAGTCTCGTGTTGAAGAGCAATATTGCTGAGATGATGAGATAAGAATTCCCTCGGACATCACTCCATCTATCAATCTTCATCTCTCACACAATAATAACTAATTTGAATTAATTTACCTTAGTATTTCCTGGTTTCGTCGTCTCCAGATCCTAGCCCAAATTGGTGAGGCGGAAAAAGTGAGGAGAAAGGAAAAGAAGAACCGGAGTCGGAGACGATGAGGCGTTGCAGAAAGGTGATCAAGAAGTGGTTCAACTATCAGATTGATCTTGATCGAATATTGAAGTTCACGGCAAAGGTTTGTTTCTCTCTCGAAGCTTCAAGACGAACAAAGTGGGTGTAGAAAAGTTTGACACGTGCTGAGGTGATGTAGCTTTTATATTAACGTGGAATGAAAGAACTGTAATTAAAATGAAAGTCGGTAGGCAAAACACTGGCCCAAGGCCCAGCACTGTATCTTAAAAACAGTAAACACAGTTGTTCATAAGCTTATGAACAGTAGACCAACCAATAGTATAGTTAAACTAGGAAGATACCCGCGTATACATTAGATTTTTAATTTAATTTAGTTTAACATATATTATTTTCCATCAGGGGCAGTTACTGTTCACTAATGACAGTAAAATGACGGTTCTGTCCTCTTCATTCCCAGAGAAGAGCGCGGAGTCCGATCACTCTTTTTTTTTTTGACAAACTCTCTCTCAATCTCTTAAAGAGAAAGGCGCGGAGTCCGTTGGGAGATCACTCTTTTTTTTGTGGATGAACTCTCTCTCAGTCTCTTTATATTTTTCTATTTCTCCGCCCAACAGAAGGGCGTGGAGTCCGCTTGAAAATCACTCTTTTTTTTTCCTTTTTTTTTTGTGGACGAACTCTCTCTCAGTCTCTCTAAATTTTTCTTTTTTTTTGGACGAACTCTCTCTCAATCTCTCTAGATTTTTCTCGCTTTCTCTACCGTCTAAGATTTCTCTGCCCAAGAGAAGGGCGCAGAGTCCGCTAGGAGATCACTATTATTTTATTTTATTTTGGACGAACTCTCTCTCAGTCTCTCTAGATTTTTCTATTTCTCCGCCCAAAAGAAGGGCGCGGAGTCCCCTGGGAGATCACTATTATTATTTTTTTGATGAACTCTCTCTGGGCGCAGAGTCCGCTGGGAGATCATTGTTTTTTTTGGACGAACTCTCTCTAGGCGCGGAGTCCGCTGGGAGATCATTATTTTATTTTTCTATTTTTTCGCCCAAGAGAAGGGCGCGGAGTCTGCTTTCTCGATCACTCTCTCTTAATTTTTTTTTGGAAGAACTCTTTCTCAATCTCTCTAGATTTTTCTATCTCTTGGGCGAGATCACTATTTTTATTTTTTGGCCGAACTCTCTCTCAGTCCTTCTAGATTTTTCTATTTATCCGCCCAAGAGAAGGGTGCGGAGTCCGCTGGGAGATCAGTATTTTTTTTTTGGACGAACTCTCTCTTAGTCTCTTTAGATTTTTCTGTTTCTCCGCCCAAGAGAAGGACGAGATCACTATTTTTTATTTTTTTGGATGAACTCTCTCTAGATTTTTCTATTTTCCGCCTAAGAGAAGGGCGCGGAGTCCGCTGGCAGATCACTATTTTTTTTTCTATTTCTCTACCCAAGCGAAGGGCGCGGAGTCCGCTTGGAGATCACTGTCTCTTAATTTATTTATTTTTGGACGAACTCTCTCTGGGTGCGGAGTCCGCTGGTAGATCACTATTTTTTTTTGGATGAACTCTCTATCACTCTCTCTAGATTTTTTTATTTCTCCGCCCAAGAGAAGGGCGCAGAGTCCGCTTCAAGATCACTCTCTCTTACTATTTTTTTTTTGGAAGAACTCTCTCTCAATCTCTCTAGATTTTTCTATCTCTTAGCCAAGATCACTGTTTTTTTTTTGGACGAACTGGAAGCTTACCCAAACCTGAATTCATCAAAACCGCCTGAATCTTATCAGTTTCTGTCAAGTCTCTTGATCATCTCGAAAATCAGGTGGGTTGTGAATTTTTTTTAAAATAATTTTTCCTGGAATCTTATCCTTTTTTTTTGATCTATTAACTTACACTCCTCCATCTACACTGATGCGTGAAGATTGAATGTTTGGGCTAAAACTTCATCCATGATTTTTTAAATTCGGTACCTTTTTTCTTTTTCCTGCAATAGATATTAGAGAGAACAGTTGTTGAATAATTTTTCTAATCTTTACCCATCCTTTCCTATAGGTATTACAGTTGTTTTTGCAGTCAAGTTGAAGCTTACACTCTCTCTCAATCTCTCTAGATTTTTCTATTTCTCGGCCCAAGAGAAGGGCGCGCAGTCTGCTGGGGAGAAGGATGCTGAGTCTGCTGGGAGATCACTATTTTTTTTTTGAACAAACTCTCTCTCAATCTATCTAGATTTTTCTATCTCTTGGGTGAGATCACTATTTTTTTTTGGACGAAAAGAAGGGCTCGGAGTCCGCTTGGAAATCACTATTTTTTTTGGATGAACTCTCTCTGGGCGTGGAGTCCGTTGTTCACTAATGACAGTAAGATGACGGTTTTGTCCTCTTCATTCCCAGATATGGGCGCGGAGTCCGCTGGGAGATCATTATTTTTTTTTGGATGAACTCTCTCTAGGCGCGGAGTCCGCTGACAAGTCACAGAAGGGCACAGACTCTTTTAATTTTTTATTTTTTTTGGATGAACTCTCTCTCAATCTCCCGCAGCAAAGCGCGGGCCTAAACAACACACAAATCACTGTTCACAAAATCACCGTTCACTTACTTGTGAACAGTCACTTACAACACACAAAATCACTATCCTACAACACACAAAATCATTGTTCACTTGCTTGTGAACAGTCACTTACAACCCAAAATCACTGTTCACTTTCTTGTGAACAGTTAACCACGCGAAGTCCGCTGGGAGATCACTATTTTTTTCATAAGCTTATGAACAGTGTTTTTGCACTGTTCATAGGCTTATGAACAATCGACCAACCAATAGTATATAGTAAATTGGGTTATCCTTGGCTTAAAATTTTGTCACAATCTCACTTCATAATTGCTCCGTAACTAAGAAGCATACGCACACCTCATTTCATTGCAACAAAGACACTCACTCATCTGTATATATACACTTGAAAGGAACTCATTCCTCTCACTTTAAAGCACCCAACCTAAGTATATGTGTTGTTGTGAAAATAATATAATGGAAGTAACAACTCAAAACTACACAAAGAATAAATATGCAAAGATGTAAAAGATAGAGGAAAGGGAACACCGGATATAACGTGGTTCGGCGATGTGCCTACGTCCACGGGGCAGCAATAACAAGAACTTTCATTATGAAATAATGGATACACGAGATACACAACTTCAAGAACAGTACTTGAAGGAAACTCTCTCTCACACTTGTTTTGCTATCAACTACTCTACACTCTCAACTTAGAGTGGACACTCTTCTCTACTTGGAAGATGGATGTTTCTCTCTTAGAAGAAATGTTTGAGATGGATGAGATGCCTGGAATGAGCAAATGACTCTCCTTTTATAGGCTAAGGAGAAACCATCTAGACCTCTCATTAGGCTCTCCCAATAAATGATACTTCATAAATCTTCCTGTAACTCATGCCTTGACTATAACTCCAAAATCATCCATGTAACCTTGTGTAACTCATGTAACGTTTATGTAACTCATGTAACGTTTATGTAACTTATGTAACTCATGAAATCTTTCATATTATTTTCATTATTATTTTATTTATTTTGGTCTGGATATTATAACAATCTCCCCCTCCAGACCAACCCGGGGAAATACGCGACAAGACTTCTACTTGAAGTCCTTCCCAGCAGACTTGCTGCAATACTCCAACTTCTGTTGTGGCACAACCTTAGTCAACATATCTGAAGTATTCTTGTTTGTGTGAATTTTCCTCAACTGCAAAAGCTTATTTGACACTATATCTTGTATCCAATGATAACGTAGATCATTGTGCTTAGTGCGAGGGTGATTAACTGAATTTTTACTCAAGTGAATTGCACTCTGACTATCACAATGCACCATATACCTTTCTTGCTTCACACCCAACTCCTGAATGAACCTTTGCAGCCATATCATTTCCTTGCCTGCTTCGTTTGCCGTTATGTACTTAGACTTAGTGGTGGATAAGGCAACACACTGATCTGTAACTTAAACTGCCATGATACAGCTCCCCCACAAAATATAAATAAGTACCTAGAAGTGGACTTTCTGTTATCAAGGTCCCCAGCTAAATCTGCATCTGTGAAACCCTCTAAAACGAGTTCAGATCCACCAAAAGACAAGCACAACTTTGAGGTTCCCCTCAAATATTTGAGTACCCACTTAACAGCTTCCCAATGCTTTCTGCCAGGGTTAGATAAATATCTACTAACAACTCTAACTACATGAGCAATATCTGGACGAGTACATATCATGGCATACATGAGACTACCAACAGCTGATGAGTAAGGGATACCTGCCATCTTATCTTTCTCTTCTTGTGTAGTTGGGCATAATAATCTGCTTAACTTGAAGTGATTACCTAGAGGTGAGCTCACTGACTTGGCTTCTTTCATGTTGAACATTTCAAGCACCCGTTCAACATACCTCTCCTGTGACAACCATATTTTATTTGCCTTCCTATCATGGGTAATCTCTATGCCCAAAATCTGCTTAGCTGGACCTAAGTCTTTCATATCAAAAGACTTTGATAAATCTACCTTCAACTTGTGGATCATAGAAATGTCTTGCCCCACTATCAACATATCATCAACATAAAACAACAAAATTATAAATTTACCTCCAGTGAACCATTGAATGTACACACATGGGTTTCCATCAGTTCTTTTGTATCCATGACCCACCATGAATGAGTCAAACTTCTTGTACCATTGTCTTGGTGCTTGCTTCAGCCCATACAAACTATTGTTTTGCTTGCAAACCGTGTGCTCCTTGCCCTCGACCTCAAAACCTTCCAGTTTCTCCATGTATATTTCTTCCTCCAAATCACCATGTAGGAATGCCGTTTTTACATCTAACTGCTCCACCTCAAGATCCATGCTAGCTGCCGTGCCTAAAATAACTCTGATAGATGTCATTTTGACAACTGGTGAGAAGATCTCGTCAAAATCTACTCCTTCCTTCTGCCCGAAACCTTTGACAACCAAGCGAGCCTTGAACTTTGTCAACTGTTCATTCTCGTCCCTCTTCAACTGGAACACCCATTTATTTTTAGCGTTTTTCTGCCTTTAGGAAGCTCCACCAACTCGTAGGTGCCATTTTTCAACAAGGACTCCATCTCAGACTTCATAGCTAATATCCACTTGTCGTCGTCTGCATGGGCCTTCACCTCCTCAAAACATTCAGGCTCTCCATCACCAGTCAACATAATGTATTTGGAATATGAATTATCTCCATCACTGGTGAGCAAAATATATTGAGAAGAAGGATACTTGGTACTTGACTTCAGCACTCTATGAGATCTTTGAACTGATGCTTGGGCATTTTCTTGTTGTTGCTCATGATTAGGCTCTTCCTGATTAGGCTCCCCCTGATCATGATCATCCTGAACTTGATTCTCCTGGTCATCATTTGCAGCACCTGCAGCTTCTGGTTCTGCCGTATCAGGAACGTCTTCGTTAACCATTTCTTGAGGTTTGTTAGACTCTTCTTGGAGTGGAGACAAGTCATAAGTGACACGCTCTGCATTTTCTAGTATGTTCTTATCAAAATTTGCAATAGTTTGATCCTCATGGAACACCACATCTCTGCTTCTGAATAACTTCTTGGTTATTGAATTCCACAACTGGTAGCCCATCTCTTCATTACCGTACCCAAGAAAGATGCACGGCACGGCCTTGTCATCTAGGTTCGATCTTTTCTCCTTTGGAACATGTGCAAATGCTTTGCGCCCAAATACCTTCAAGTGAGAATATGAAGCGCTTCTACCGGTCCACACACTCTCTGGAGTCTCCAAGCCTAACGGTACACATGGTGTTCGGTTGATGAGGTAACATGCGGTTGTCACTGCTGCGCCCCAAAACTCTTTCGCCAAGTTAGCTGTCTTTAGCATGCTTCTCACTTTCTCTAAGATGGTGCGGTTCATCCTCTCTGCTACACCATTATGTTATGGGGTGCCAAGAACTGTCTTTATGTGTTTAATGCCATGCTTCGAACAATAACCTCTAAACAAGTTCGAAGTGTACTCTCCACCATTATCACTGCGGAGACACTTGAGGGTTCGTCTCGTCTCCCTCTCAACCATGGCATGGAACTCCTTGAATGTTTGGAACACCTGGTCTTTTGATTTCAACAAATACACCCAAACCTTTCGTGAAGCATCATCAATAAAAGTAACAAATACTTGTTATGACCTAGTGAGTCAACTTCCATGGGGCCACATACATCAGTATGTACTAGGTCTAAAATATTCTCCTTCTTAGCGAATGTATTAGAAAAGCTGACTTTCTGTTGCTTACCAAACAAACAGTGATCACAAGAATCAAGAGAGGTACCTTTGGCAAAGAGAATAAGAGACTTCTTTGCCAGAACTTGCAATCCTTTCTCGCTCATGTGGCCCAGCCGCTTATGCCATAGACTTGTAGAAAAGTCTTCTCCAATGTTCAACTCCCCTTTACATATCTTGCCATATGTCTTTTAGAGGGTACAACACAGCTTCCTTCTAGCCACCACTAGTGATTCTCTAATAAGCTTCCACTTTTGGTCTCCTCCGTGATGATGATATCTTTTCCGATCAAGCACGCTGGTTGACATCAAATTGAGACGTAAGCCGGGAACATGTCGAACATCTTTCAACATAAGCTTGTTCCCCAAATCAGTCTCAAGGCAAACATCTCCAACTCCTGCAATCTTGGAGTAGTCTTCATTGCCCATCTTTACAATCCTAAATTCTCCACCTCTATATGTAGAGAAGAACTCCTTATTTGAAGTGGCATGGAAAGAGGCTCCAGAATCAACGACCCATGGAACACCGGGAGTATCATCATGAACATGTAGGCATTCTCCTTCAAGGCAAAGGAACTCATACACATCAATGCACACGGCAGCGGTTGTGTTCCTTGTGTCATCCTTTGGTTGAGAACTGCCTTCTCGCACCTTCCTTGGATCCTTTTTCAACTTGTTACAATTTTTCTTCATGTGCCCAAAAATGCCACAATGATGGCATTTTCCGTTGAACCTCGTTCTAGATCGGCTTACACTCCTTCCATGACCTTTGGGGTCCTCTACTCTTGCTCTTTCCTCTGTTCTCCGCCACGAAGACTTGGCTATTGTCGGAGCTTGAGGCTTTTCTCCTTGTCTCTTCATTTAACAAGTTACTTTTGACATTATCCATAGTCAATTTACCATCAGGAGCAGAGTTACTTACAGTGATGACAAAAGTCTCCTAATTGTCCGGCAACGACCACAACAACAACAATGCTTGTAATTCATCATTGATCGCCATCCTCATGGTTGTCAATTGATTAATTGTACTTTGGAAGTTTTTTAGATGCTCGGTGACCCTCACGCCATCACTATACTTAATGTTGACAAGCTCTTTGATTAAAAAGGCTTTCTTGGCGGCGGTCTTCTTCTCGAACAAGGACTCCGACTTCTTCCATAACTCGTGCGCATCGGTTTCGTTGGCTATATGGTGGAACACACTATCGTCCACCCACTCTCGAATATGACCGATCGCCTTGCGGTTCATCTTCTTCCAATTAGCATCCGAAGTCCCTTCCGGCTTAGCCTCGAATCCTTCGATGGGCTTATGCCAATCTTTGCAATAGAGGATGTCCTCCATTCGCGGCTTCCATGTAATCCAATTTGAGTGGTTGAGTCGCACCATGGTACTCCTTGAATCTTCCATTATAACTCCCACGCCCTACGAATCAAGGGCTCGGATACCACTGTTGTGAAAATAATATAATGGAAGTAACAACTCAAAACCACACAAAAGGATAAATATGCAAAAATGTAAAAGATAGAGGAAAGGGAACACCAGATATAACATGGTTCGGCGATGTGCCTACGTCCACGGGGCAGCAATAACAAGAACTTCCACTATGAAATAATGGATACACGAGATACACAACTTCAAGAACAATACTTGAAGGAAACTCTCTCTCACACTTGTTTTGCTATCAACTACTCTACACTTTCAACTTGGAGTGGACACTCTTCTCTACTTGGAAGATGGATGTTTCTCTCTTGGAAGAAATGCTTGAGATGGATGAGATGCCTGGAATGAGCAAATGACTCTCCTTTTACAGGCTAAGGAGGAACCATCTAGACCTCTCATTAGACTCTCCCAATAAATGGTACTTCATAAATCTTCTTGTAACTCATGTGTTGACTATAACTCCAAAACCATCTATGTAACCTTGTGTAACTCATGTAACGTTTATGTAACTCATGTAACTTATGTAACTCATGAAATCTTTCATATTATTTTCATTATTATTTTATTTATTTTGATCTGGATATTATAACAAAGACACTCACTCATCTGTATATATACACTTGAAAAGAACTCATTCCTCTCACTTTAAAGCACCCAACCTAAGTATATGTGTATGGTCGATCTTCATTATTCTTGCACTCAAGAATTCATAAACTCCATGATATAGAAAAGGCAAGCCTTCCAATTGTTGTCAATTAACTACATGTTGACGAGCGAGGTTCTCCATTGCACTTGTGAAAGTGGTAGTAGACCAGTAGTGCTTCTCAGTCTGAATGACTAAGTGGTGGCAATTTATGATACAATGCTTTAGGAGTTTGAGGTCTCTGTCAAGCCAGATGTGCAGAAGCACCTTCTCTTTTGGACCAGAGAAGGCCAAGCTTTGCTTTCACTACATTCTTACCATATATAAGACTTTGATTGATGCTTTTCCCTACTCCCTAGTGCTGCTTTACAAAATATGAAGGATAAACCTCAGCCAATAAACAAAAATCATTTCTGGTAAGTTGACTTCCACAACACATAAACTAAATTAGAGTATCTAATCCCTACATATAGCAACTTTCAAAATTATTTACATATTGTTTGCTAATGCTAGTAGTATTAATCTAATCTAATAATCCTACGTTTATAAGATAGGTTGAAGTGGTGTAAGCCTCCAGCTAGTTCTTGTTATATATTTGCATCAAAAGCTTTTAATAATTTTTGTTGCGAAACACTTGATCAGATGTTTGATGATGCGCTTCGAACAATTACTAACAAAACAGAAAAGATAATAGTTAGATGGTGAGCCAGCAACAAAATCATATAACGTAGATACATTATTGATTATTCTCTTCTTTTTTGAGGGTGGAGTGGGCTTTTGCCTTGTTTCTCTTGTTCGGTAGTCATTACACGGTTTAGCCCTGTTGTATCAGCATTGATGTGCACCACAATGGTCTCTAGGTGGATATATTGTTAGGTTAAATTTTGTATTTTCTCTGAAGTGAATTATGATTCGGGAGTCATTGTCAAAAGTGCATTCGGTGCACTAGCTGAGCAAGAATATGTAATATGTGATATTCGGATCTCTTAGTTTGAGCAAGAGGACTCGTGTATGATCTTTTCGATCAATGAAATTCATCAATCTTTAAAAAAAATTATAAAAAATAAAAAAATCTTTGTCACCATTTATAACATACTATCTTTTTAAATCGTCAAAAATCCACTGTAATACTTTTGATATTTCTCTTAACTATCTTTTAAGGCTTCGGTGGAAGAGTATGCCTCTACGGGGATGCTTCAAGCTGAGGGCTGGGAGGGACCCATACTCCGGACGACATGTCTCCGTCGATGGTCGAAGCTATATGGAGGTGGGCTTGGGCTTTTGGGCCTAGGTCTGTGTCTGGGTATGGGCTTTAGGGTCTATGTTCAAATGTGAATAATTCTGTTTCAGACTGGGTTAAGTATCTATTAGGTGCATATTCTATATATGTCCGCTATGAAGATGTTTAGGTTGTTTGTACCACACTTGCGTGCTAGGCAAGTTAATATAGAGACATAGATAATTGTAGGAGATGAGACTAAGTTTCGATCGGAGGTTTGTTTAATAGTGAGTGTACCAATGATTCAATATTATGCTTTACTTTATTAGATGGGAGACAAAATGGAATAGCATGTGGAGATTTCAATTCCATTGAGCTGTTTACTTACCACATAGAATTAGAATAGGAATGTAATTAATTACTATTTTAATTACTAATATACCCATGGAAAAAATGAACTACACTTTTCGATCACTCTCAACACAATTTTTTCCTTATATGTTGATCTAGTTTTGTTTGTCATTTTGATTGTCTCAATTGATAAGTTATGTATATTAAACAAACCAGATGGACTATTTCGATTCAGTGTATTGATTGTAATTATGTGGTTACATATTAATAATATAATACAGAGGCTACGTGGTTATATTACAATCTCGTCCTCACATAAACTCTCTTCTACCATGATTTATCAAAATCATTTGGACCTAGTACTAGCATTTTAGGTGTATCTCAAACCGCAAGTTACAAGGGTTGAACAACAAAATTAAGACATCATACTTTTATACATTTTAGTAACATTATATTTAAATCAAACAAGCAATTTTATAAATAAAAAATTAAACAACTTCCACAAATAGTATATTATTAGCATATAAAAAAGAAGCCTTTAAGAAAAAACAAATTATTAACATCTTAAACAAATTCCTTAATATTATTAGCATAATAAAATTAAAGAGGGTATTTTCAGTATAAAAGTTAATTCTTTATGATACCATTCCTAATTCCACCTCCCCTATTAGTATTATAATTTAGGGTTGTCAAGTAATCGATTCTTTATTATGAGGTGGGATCCATCCATATTCCAATTCTATTATGTGTAAGTAAACGTTGGAATTCTCCTTTACCGGAATCATTTCCTAATTTTTCAATTTCATTCCATATAAGTAAACGTGTCCTATAAACTACATTTAATGGTAATCAACTTCTATTCTAAAAGCTTTAATACTCTTGTATAAACTGAACATATCTTGTTAGTGTTTATTTTGTACAAACATGCAAGATTTGAGAAAATATTTGGATTTGAGAAAATTCCTTGTTATGATCACTGTTCTTATATATATTTAAGAAGTCGACATCATTGTTAATATCCTATCCTACGTTGGCTGCTCTGATGAAAACTATATTGTACTCTTTCTGAAAGGGACAAAGAATACTGAATGCTGATTTATATATAATCTATGGTACGGTCAACGTGATTATTATTGATCATCTAATGTCCAGATCACTTCAAATCTGCTCAACTAGGACAAAACATCAAACTTTGCGGTGGGGATGGATGCCCTGAAAACGAAGTTTTCCTATGAACTATACCCCACCAGTCACCACCTGCTCTTTTCATTTTTCTTTTTCTCCGGCACGGTCCAAAAATCCGGCATAGATTTTCATTAAGCAAAAGAAACATAGACTGGAATACTGGATTGTCACATTGCGGTAATTAGCTACAAGAAGGCCACTGGATAGGGATAAAACTCAAGGAATCATGTTCTTTTTTTTTTCTTGAAAGGGGGAATCATGTTTAAGACGCAGGAAATTTAGCTGTAGTAGCAAAACTGATTTCCATCTGGCTTCTTGGGGACATTGTTCCATACCAAAACTGGCCCTTCATTGGACACAAAGGGCGTTTGGTTGTGCAATCCGAACCTCATTTACTCTGCTCCAAGTGTTATGGTTCCGACATTGATTCCAATCCGAATATTTGCAAGCTAATGAAATGAGTTTGTACATAATACATAATGAAAATCTTTTCGAAATAACACATATTTATATTAGTATTCCTAATCCTCTACGAATTATGGAATATTTAAATAAAATTTGTACTAATGAATAAGAAAAACAAAAATGGTGAACTCGTATATGTCCAACTGCAGAGATCACACACGACAAAGCTAAAACCCTTTGATCACTTGTCGCCGGTGCCGAACTCCTCTTCAATCCCTGTTGCAAAACCGTGGGCCCTTGGAAAATAACATAAAATCTGCTTTGGCATTTACCTGAGTCATATACGTCTCTCTCTGTCACTCTGAGCTGCCTTCTTCTCTGTTATTCTCTCCCTCTCAGCTGCCACTTGTCTCTTTTGGTATTTCTTCAGCTCATCTTTACTTCACCTCTCGAGGGTTCTAGTGTTATTTGCAGAACCTGAAACAAAGGCCTTGTCAGAATTCAAGTATGGCAATTGAAGAAGAAGAAGCTTCTGCTAAGCAAAATGATGCTGCTGGCATTTCCACCAGTCAAGTTGATCCTTCACCCCAAGAGGTACCTCATTCGCTTTCCTTGCTGAATTCTGTGATGGGTTTTGTGATGCTTTGCATGTTTCTTTCCTGTTTATGATTTTCATTACTTCTGGGTTCTATTCTTTTTACCAGATATATGTGCTTATGATTTACCTCTGTGCTAGAGTGTTTATCTTTACTTCAATTGGGTGAAGCATACTTGATGTATCATAGTACTGTTAAACAGCAGCAATCATGGGATTTAGTGAAAGACATCAAATGCTTTAGGGGTCCATAATCTGCCAACTTTTACGCCATTCAAGTGATTCAACTCTGCTCGGTATTTGTAAAATCATGTAATTCTTCATGGAGCTGTTGATACTTGAGAAAAAAAGGAGAGCTTACTGTTGGGTTTGGTTTAAAATTCTGCATTGTCAATTTGTCATGATGCTCTTATATCATTGTGTTCCTTCATATTTCCGTGTGCTTCAATAAGGATCACCCCTGTGTTGGTTTCTTTTCCTTTTTTACATATCTTGGTTAGTGAAATTAAATGGATTCATGCTAGATCTTCAATTTACAATTCTCATTTATTTGAGCATCATTGTTGTATAACTGGTACTTGATCAGGTTTAATGTGAAAGACATATTCTTGCTGATCTCAAGCGGGGTCTTGTTCCTTTTACAGGATGGAAATTCCACTGAGATAATTGAAGAAACTCTTCCTGAACACCCATGGAGACGACAGAACCTCGCCTTACAGATACCCTCAAGAACTCTTGCGGATGCCAAAGAGGATTTTGTGAGAATAGACATGCCCCCAACTCCAAGTCCCACTCCCAAAAGAGTAAACTTCTCCCCATTACCCAGTCCTTACTTAAACAAAGTCAGTGGATCCCCAGGTCCCTCATCCTCAAAAACTAAGTCAACCATAAAAAGCCTCCTTCCAAAACTAAGTTTCAAGTATCGGAACACTACTTCAGAGATACGGAAGGCTGCTACGCTTGCACTAGGAGGTACACCTACAGCAACCCGTCAGAGGCCTATAATTTCTAGGACATTTTCTCTTACAAACCTTTTAACACCAAGTCTGAAGAATACATCATCATTGCCTACAACTCCAATTTCTCACTCAAATCCGGAATCTATGCATGGGAGGAACACTGTTGATCTGGTAAGTTCTCTTGTGAGTAGCTATCACATTCTAACTAGACCACTTGAAATTAGTTTGTTTGTTGCGAAAAAAAACTAGTTGATCACAATGCTTGGAGACATCAAGTTAAACATAAAATAAATCTTGAGTTCAAGTTGAATACCATGCCTTGCCTGTTTCAGTGTAAATCTCTAATGTTGTATTATGTAGTATTACTCCATCATACATAAAGGTCGTTCATGTGAATGTATTACCTGCAAATGGAGAATAAATTGCTGCACAGTTATTGTATATATGCAACTTTTCCTTTATTTTGGCATTTCTTCTTGCGTGATGATTCTCCTGTGCAATTACAAAATTCTAAGGAATGACTGAAGCCAATTGATTTCCTTGACATCACATATAGCAGTGACAGTGCAGCCTTCTTTTGAAAGGTGTTCTTTGACTTTCCCGTTAATTTCATATACTGAAGTTTGACTTCTCAGATTAAAAAAGTAACCGTTTAACCTTTGTTATGTTCGCTATATTTTAGAGGGGATATTTATCAAAATCAAAACAAACATGAGTTTTGTTTTGTAGGGTGCATGATTAGCAGGAAAGGTGCTTTTTACCAATTTATTCATGTACTATTACTTTAAGCAGAGTTTAAATATTTTGTTCATGTGTCGCTTGCTGGAGTTATACTTCCCTTTTAAGTTCCAAACTTCCGATCAATCCTGATAATATGTTCATCCAGCAATCCCACCTTATTCTTCCAGTTTTATACTTTGCAGAAAGGAGGGCGCCAGCTGCCTATTCATCGTTCACATTCAGTACCTGTGCTTAATAAAGATGGGAGTGTATCTCTAGGTGGTGTCATTCGAGTGATTCCTTCCACACCACGAGCGATGGAGAGAACTGTTTCAATAACTTCATGCACCTCCCCAAAAGATGACAATGGTAATTTTACGTTCCGATTATTTTTCGAGATTTTGTTCATATCATTTTCATTGAGATCTGCTGGAGTGCCAGGATATCTGTACTTTCAGATTGTAGCAACCTTTAACTCTAGTTTTGCAACTAGTGATAACCAACCTATGCCTTATCTTAGCTCTGTGGTTCAGATGGAAGTGATGATGATGGTGAAGATATTGCCGCCGAAGAGGCTGTTTGTCGAATTTGCTTAGTTGAACTGGGGGAAGGTGCTGACACCCTGAAGATGGAATGCAGCTGTAAAGGTGACCTCGCTCTGGCCCACCAAGAGTGTGCTGTAAAATGGTTCAGTATTAAAGGTAATAAAACATGTGATGTGTGCAAGCAAGAGGTCCAGAACCTGCCTGTCACGCTTCTACGAGTTCAAAATGTTGAAGCACATAATTTACAAGGAACTAGAGCACAGCAGCCTGAGGTTACTCAATATAGGCAAGTGAAATTTACAACTGCTGTTATGAGCAGGAAATGGTCTTTGCTCTTAATTTCTTGTGTGGTTGTGAAAAGATGCAGCTACTTGTTTAGATAAATACAAGTCTGTTCATCAACATAAAAAGAAAATGTCGTTTAAAATTAAGGACTTTCATTCACAATCTTGATTGAGGGATTTACCCAAGATCAATAAACGAAAGTGGACTTGGTATAAACTATGCAGTTTGGAAATAGAAAGATGGAAAAGGTAAATGATTTGCCTGACCATCTTTCACTTATTGTCAATGGGGGCATAATGCGGTAAAATGGAGTGAATCTTGTATACGCCACCTTCTAGGATGCTATAACTGATACGTACTGCAAACTTTCCAGGGTCTGGCAGGATGTTCCCATTCTCGTCATAGTTAGCATGCTCGCATACTTCTGTTTTCTTGAGCAGCTTCTGGTATGCTATTCAGCTTCTTTATGTTTTTCTTTTTCGACATGGCTAAAGAATTACCTATTATGATCACATGCACAGGTAGGAAAAATGAGATCAGGTGCAATTGCGCTCTCTCTTCCTTTTTCCTGTATATTGGGTCTTTTGGCATCTATGACAGCAAGCACAATGGGTAGACCAGCTTACAATTCTTCATTCGTACCATAGTTTACTTGCATAAACCAATCTTCTATTTTACTGACTTTGCAATTTTTCCGCAGTGAGAAGAAAATATGTCTGGGTTTATGCGACCATTCAGTTTTTTTTGGTGGTTCTCTCAGCTCATCTACTTTATTCATTGGTAAGACATTCTGCTGACATCAACTAGTTAAGAGATTTACAAGTTGAAAATGTGATGATGCTCTGTGAACTATATCTCGGTTTGTGTTAAAAACGCTTAGAATGAGGAATTTCCTGATCAGTAAAATGTACAAGTGTCATAAAATCGAATAAGACATCTAATATGAGATGAGGACTGTTATTTCAGCTTCTTACCTGTGGAACTTATATGTTCTTGTTGGGTCTACAGATTCACATGCAGGCAGTTCTGTCGGTTCTTCTTGCCACATTCACGGGGTTTGGAGTTACAATGTGTGGGAATTCAATTTTTATTGAGGCTCTGAGATGGAGGGAAAGATGGCTTTCTCGGTCAAATCAACAGCATGGTACTGCCGCAGTGACTCAGCCAAATCAACCACAACAAACAGAGACAAATCCTCAGCATCTTGAAAATGAAATTCAAGGTGCTGAAGCTGGTCGTGGCAGCTGATTCACAATCGTTAGTATACACTATACACTGCATCTACAGCCTCCAGTGCGGCTGTGAACTACAAATGATCTGTAGTGAGCTTATTAGCGTTGATGTATACTAACCATTTCACATGTATATGTTAGTTCGGATGTTGAATCTTTGGCTTTCCAAACACATAACTTTAGAACTTGGGACCTTTCTTGGTAGAAAAGGTATTGTATTTGAGGTTTGAAGTTTAATGTTACCCTTGTAATTAATGAACTGAAACAAAACTTATTTTGCTGTTAACTAGTATCAGTGGTCGAGTAAGAGTTAGGTGTGAAACCCCATACCAGATTTGAAACCCGACACTGATTTAAGTTAAATTTCAATATATTTTTGTTGATCAGGGAGGAAGAACTGTTCTGACATAATCTTCTAACACGGCCTTTGAGCAAACTGTGTAATGTCAATTAAAAAAAAAAACTTGTCTTGCTGTCTATTATACGACATGAACAGCTTTTAAAACAGAACCAGTTAGGAAATGCTGAGAGAAACAGATCTCAAGGGAGGAACATCATATTATTCTCGTCATTCAATAAATATGTTTCAGAAACAGCCGTACTGTAATTACAAACGGGGTTGTTTCTCCCTCCCAATCTCTTACTGCCTTCAATGGCGATTTTCTATACAATAGAATCAGTTGGTTGCATGGCAATTGGGAATGCCAGTCAGATTACGCTCACAAAGTGCTATTCGGGAAAAACCAACTGGTAAGAGAAGAAAAATGGCTACACGAGCAAATCAAAATGTATTCTATGGAAAGAAGCTTGTTTTGCTTACTCTCTGATGACAGATCATTGCTTAAGACTGGTACTGCCAACATTGCTTGACAGCAAAGGCTTCTCCTTCAAGCTGGGACTTAACACAGTTTCCCCGTTGCTTGATGGGCTTTCTGAAACCCCAGGTCTCATCCAAATTTTAATATTCCCTTCACGGCAAACAGTAAGAACTGATTCTTGAGTAAACAAAACACCAGAGAGAGGTTCAGTGTGCACACGATGAGCAACAAGAGGTGAGATCTTTGGAACATCTCGCATGCTTGGAGCAGGCCGCAACGTACCCACTGGTAGTGCATTGTCCCAATGAGACGATTGGCTTCCAGTACTATATGTAGGGGAACCACCTGGAGGGCATCGGCGCAATGGCACCACAATCTCATCCATTTCCAGGTCCCACAGAAGTAATTGTGTGTCCTGCACACAATCAGAAAACTATAAACATCAGGACTAATAATACACGTACCACCTCAGTTACTTCAATACTTTCCTAACCAATTTTTGCAAAAGGCAATTTTATCTGAGAAAACAAATAAGGGGTTTGAGGAAAAATACTAGAATAAAGAGGAATAACAAGGTCATAACTTTTCTCAAATGCACTCACTTCAAATCCTGAAAATTTCTTATGCTAAGTGTATTCTTATCAGACCATTGTATGTTGACCACTTCCATCTTACACTACACTATCTATAATGTCAAATATATGCATGAACATAAAGATAAGAGCCAAAAAAAATAATAATTATAAATTTAAGAAATGAATGTACGATAACTACAGCATTATGCTTTCTGTTATCTAATTATGTAAATATTGATAAGAACCGCCCTAATTATCTGATACCTGACCAACGGAACCAAACCGGTACATGACAGTTTCCCCGATACCTTCTGAATTTGGTGATGACCAATATGGATCAAACGCCACGCCACTGACCTGCCAGCAGCATCCGGTAATAGTTTAATACAGCAGCTCTATCAGGTATTTATAACAAGCCTGATTCTAGAAACTTACCCAAGAATTGTGCCCCTCTCCCCATGCTACAACTTTCCGATCTTCCATACTCCAAACTTGAACCAGATCATCTTCACCTCCTGCCAGTATGTATTTTCCATCCATGCTGTTCAGAAGCATATGCAATCAATCACACAATCATCATAAAAGAACAATCATATCTTAATACAAAAAGAGCCACAAATACAGGAACTTAAATCTAAAGGTAAGCTAGGGGATTGGAAGAATATCAACAAAGATCAGCAGCAAGCTAATAACAAATTATAAACAAAACAGTAAAAGACTGCAAACCTCCAAGCACAACATAGCTGAGCACCATAGTAACTTTTCCCCCCACATATAAGCTGCTCTTTTGAGTAGTCAAAAACATGTAGATAACCTGCATTTCGTAATTAATTCTAGCTCATATTCTTTAAAAAGAAACTAATAAAACAGAGCAAATGAGCAATGCAAACAACATCATATTGAAATTATACCGTCTCTTCCAACAGTTGCTAAATACGCTCCATCAGTTGAAAAAGCAATACTATTAATTGAACCTAGGCATATATGCCATCTGGCAATTGGGTTACTCTGCACAAGCATAGTAGGAGTCAAAAATAATAATCTCAGTGCTGAAGGAAGCAGAAGTATAAACTCAGCATGTTCGATTCACATATATCCAAAAAATTATCTAATATTTTTAAGTCGTTTTGTATATGCAACTGCAGTTATTCAGCCAAGTCACAAGAAAAACATTCCAGCACACCACATATAAACACTAAGATCTCAACCATAATACCCTCTGCTAAAAGTAAGAGGATCTACTAGCCTAAAAAAAATGGTTATTTAAACAACCGCTGATAATTTCCCAGCTCTAAGTTAAATTATGCACCATGCATCTTCACTAACATATAATGAGAAGACAATCATTTTTACACTTTTATAGTCAAGGACCTCAGCTTCCATGCTCTACCTTTCAATCAAATTTACCTAGTGCTGCGACCTTAAAAGATGAATGTGTAGACAAACTCCCATCACCTCTGGATGTATGAACTTCAGTAACTATCACCAATGTAACGGACAAAGATCACGTGACAATATACTTAATCTATAGCTTATCTTAGCATCGAATTATGTGGTTCATCCTAAATCCATATGTTTCTAGATTCTAATAGAGGCATCCAATTGGGTTACAAACGGTAAAATCCAGCTGGCACTAGACCTCCTAATGATTCTGGTTTGGGGGGGGGAGAGAGAGAGAGAGAGAGAGAGAGAGAGAGAGCCTAGCTGAAAACAATTATAACTGTTATATGAACTAAAACAACTAACAGAGTGAAGATTGAGTAGTCACAAGTCCAGCAAAGTGCCCTTATTAGACTAGGAATTCGCTGTATAAGATTACCCAAAGACAGCGGTGAAAGCAACTTGTACCAAAATGTGGACAATCTGTGACACCAGTATAAGAGCATTGTGGCATTCACTTTAAAACTTGAAATACTAATCCCCATGGTGATATAGCAGCTGTGTTATATCATTCCCTTATCAATTAACAGACCTTGTAGAAGAAACATCAACGTGTGTTTTGAAAAGAAAACAAGCACAACTCAATACCTTACTGTAACGTGCATGTGTAACAGAAAATTGAGCTTGATCCTTTATAACAGGGAATGAAGTATCGCCTGCACCATCTTTGCTCTATTAAAAAAACAATGAAAACATAGCACACTCAGAATCTCATATTACTTGAAACCAAAAAGAGAATCATGGAATATTAAAGTAAAGGCAGTGAAAAGTATTTCTATAGATAATAGAAGCTCGCCTTTTCATATACATACAGATTCCCATCAGCATGAGCAACAACAAAAGAGCCATCACCACCAGGAACCCATGCAACACTAGTACAACGGCTGTTGAAAACAGTGTATTAGGCAATATATTCCACAAAACTGTACAAAGAAGTCAAACCATCACACAACTCTCAAAAGAGGTCTATTAAGGAATGACAAACACAAGCAAGAAATGTTAACATATAGCATTCTCTGGGAAGCAGCTTGAAATCAAGTACAAACAAAAGAAGTGTTAAACTCCTGCAATCCATTATAGAAATTAAAAAAAGAAAAGAAAATGCACTTGCCTAATACTAACAGAACCATCTTTGTTATAATGCTGAGCCCCAACCAGCTTCTTTCCAACATCTTGTAATTGTTGTCTCAGTGACACTGAGTAGACTACAAGAGCATTTATACAACCTTTAGAATTTGAAATTTCAAAGACAAGATTTGATTTCAGAGTCTAGCAAACATTTATACCATCGCCAGAGTTCAATCCAATAACCAAATCATGACCATCCTTGGCATCTTGATCAAATGCGTGGCACACGGGATTCAAATTACTGAAATGTATAGACTTTATTGGATCCTGCAAGCAACAAGAAACCTATCATTAACTAAGTCCGTCACCTAAACAACAACAAAAAAGTCTGAGAATACCTTGTCTTGAGTATTCAAATCACTAATGTAGATTGCATCTCCCACATTGAAGATCAGGTAAGAACCTTTCCCATCAAAGTTGGAAGTAGAAGTTGAATTACTTGAACTGGAAGCCACCAACGACCCTACTCTACTACTCGCGCTAACACTCTTACTCACACCATTCCCTCCAACAAAGCTAAGCCTGCTCCCATTACTAGCACCCAACAACCTTGCTGCAGCTGACCGTACACCACTGCTAGTACTAAAGCTTGAAGATGGTGCAGTCGGGGTTGTTGGGGCAGGCTTGTCCTTAAGATGTGCTAACGTTACCTGATAATCAACAGCCAACATCAAGCTCATATATGATAATGTACAGGTTTCGATACAAACCTGAAATATCCCTATCAACTTATAATCCTCGAAAATTACTCTACCAGAAGTAACTACAAGACAATGTAGCAATACCAAATATGAAACAGGGAAAGCCAAAATTCACCTATAATGTAATTGAAAAAAAAAAATCTTGGTCCTTAAATACCTCACACTTCCAACATTAACGACACTCCTTTCAACCACTATATTTCACTTTTGAGCAAAACCCACAAAGCTAAAACCACCCAATGCTCAATTCTAAACCTAAAAACCCATCACAATCAAAAACCCAAAAAGGAAAAATCCAATCTTTACACAACCAATGCTTCAAATAAGTAAAATTAACAAAATGGGTAATGAAAATTTAACCTGAGTGACAGTTTTGCCGTGAGGGTAGTGAAGAAGGCCGGAAGGGTGAGCCTTCTCGTATTGAAGCTTGTACCTTCCCTCAGGGGTCTTGAAATAGGTCTTTAGACCCGGCGACTGAGCGTTGTTGTTGGCCGCCGACGACGAAGAAGAAGCCGTTGACGACATCATACCGTTGGCGGTGTTGATCATGGCGTCGATTACGATGCACCCTGCAGCATACGATCATGACCCTCCTGGGGTTTTTGAGAAAATGGTTGCTCTTTCGGTTTTGGGTTTTTGGATTTAAGAGCAGAATAGGTGGGTGTTCTTTAATCTTTGCTGTGTTTAATGGCTTCCGGATCAAATGGGCTTTGCACTGTGTCTTTGTTGTTGTTGGAAGTTGCGAGTTTGGAGATTTTGACTGTTGTGATGTGTCAGTCAACAGAGTGGACGGCTCGGATGAGGTGATCTTTGTGGGACTGAAAATAGTGTGGGAAGAGCAGTGTGGTATGAACCTGCGAATGGCATTGGTTATTTTTGAGACACTTATTGATGCAACGATTTAGGTCTGCAATGAAAAGACTTGTTCATGTGGCTTCGAGATATTCGGTAATATTCATGATATTCAAGTTAGGGTAAAATTGAGGTTCATATACGTTGCAACATGTTATTGTTGGAAAAAAAAAATGTCACATTTCAAGAACGATGAATAAAATATCACTTATAAGGTGATTCATAGTTAATATCTTTATCAAAACATTTTGTGATAAAACATAACACCTCATAAGATATTAAGATGTTAAGTTGATAAAAAAGTAAAATATTGTATAGTCCTTATGGTTTGAAGTTGACATTTGTTAAGTCCTTATGATTTTATTTTAATCTGAATAATCATTAAAGACTTAAAGTCACGATTTTTCTTCCAAATAGTCCTTATGGTTTTATTTTAATCTGAATAGTCTTTAAAATCACGATTTTCCATCCAAATAGTCATTCTGAAAATTTTCTCAGTTAAATGCCACATCAGCAATTTAACTGAGAAAATTGACGAAATGACTATTTGGATGAAAAATCGTGACTTTAAGGACTATTCAAATTAAAATAAAACTACAATGACTAAACAGATGTCGACTTCAAACCATAAAGATTAAACAAATTTCAATTCTTGATAAAATATCTTGGTATAACATGTCACAAATCATGATTTTTGTTTAACATGTATTACTTGAATGCTCTCTTATTTGCATAGATCTGAATCAATCTTCTTTTCTAAGAAAGTTTAAACCTTGGTTATATGATTCTAAGGATGTTCACAAACTTATCATGGCACACAAAAAGCCAATTTTTTAACTTAAAAGAATCATTGAAACGGCTTCCCATCTAGGGATTATTTTATACAGGAAGAAGAATAAGAGGATGAGGGGGAGGAGGAGACATTCAAGCATTGCACATTGTGTGTTGTAACTAGTTCAACTGAAGAGATCGCATAGGCTTTTCTTAAAATAAGGATTGTTTGAAGCCTTGAACTCTTGAAGTACCCTTTTGTTTTGAAACTTGAGTCTAAAAGTCCCCTTAATGATATCAAACAACATAAGGCTAGACCAATCATCTAAGCTCATAATAATGGGTTAGGCCTCACTTGTAGTAATAGTATTAGGTAGTGAAAAGACCACATCAGTATAATCTTACAGAGTTTGAGAATGCAAGTATAGAATTAGAACTATACAAATAATGCAATGACTAAAATTGGGATGAATATAAGTCATAACATGTATGATGCATCATCACACTTTAAAAACCTTTAATAAAACTACCCATCACTGGTTAGTGGATATATTCTTCAAACTAAGAGGATGCATTCTCAGAATAAATTGCTGGCTGAACCCCCTCTTCTTTTGTTTGCTTAAAGATAGGACTAGATTAGAAATGGATATTAATGAGAGAGGTGAATGAATTAGAGGTGAATCAAATTTCTCAGATGGTAATTTAGGTTTTTTTTTTGGAATAAAGAGCTGGTGCGGCTGTCCTCAAGCCTTGATTAATGAAACTATCAAATACAAGGGGAGGACATTGAGCCTAAACTCATGATTACAAAGACCTGAACTAATATTAACAGTCTCTACAAACATGTACTCAACTAGGCACCGACTAGCAAAGAGTGCTCTAATGGCTACTTTATTTGTTGGATTAATTACTGGTCACTCCATTAACTTTCATGCGCTCGACAGTTTACTCCATTAACTTTCAATTTCAATCGATTACTCCATTAACTATCAAATGTCACACAATTAGGTCCATCCGTTAAGTGGCCGTCTAAATCAGTGGTTAAGTTGCTGACTGGACATATTTTTCAACTGAAAATTTCATTTAACACCTCACCTCTCTCTCTCTCTCTCACATTTAAAACCCATCAGCCAGCCATGGCTTCCCACTTTTCTCTCTCCACCATTTCTCTGATCACCCTCCTCTTCCTCTCCGAACGCCGCCTCATCCATCACCATCGGCGTCACCTATTCCGCCTCCACCGTTGCCACTTGCCCCACCCCTTTGCTACTGGAGCGTGTGGCCTCGACCATTACTTCTCTCAGCCTCGCCGCCCTCCGCCTTGACGTCTCTGACCCCAACCTCGTCTGCGCCTTCCTCTACTCCAACACCACCCTCCTCATCACCATCCCCAAAGCGCTGGTGTCCCACCTCTGGCCGCCAACCGCACCAACGCCCTCTGTTGGCTCACCGTTCAACACTTCCAATTCCCAAATCTGAAATTTTAGGGATTGAAATCCCCAATTCCCAAATTTGTTTCCAATCAAACAAATGACTTCAATTTCATATAGAGGAAGGGGAGGCGAGTGAGAAGAGGTTGTTGACTGGGGATTCGAAGTGGTTGAGATTTCAAGTCTAGCACGGTTTGAAGCAGAAAACGGAAGGGCTTCATGGATGGTGTTGTTTAGGATTTGGTTGGCGGTGAAGGGAGAAGATTGTTGTGAGGGTTTGAGTTTTGGGCTTCGGGAGAGAGATGCGAGGTAGGTGGGTTTGAGTTTTTGGCGTTGGGAAAGAGATGTCGAGGAGCTGCGGGGTGAACTACTGGTGGTGTGGTTGGTTGCTGGTGGTCTGGTTGCGGTGTGTTTGATTACGGTGTTGATGTGGTTGGTTGGTTACTGGTATTGTTGTTGCGGTGTTGTTGAAGGTCCAACTGGTGATATGGTGGCGTTGTGGTTGCGGAGGAGGTGGAGGAGGAGAGAGAAGAGATTGAAGAGATTAAGGAGGGAGGGAGGGAGGGTGTTAAATGAAATTTCCAGTCGAAAAATATGTCCAGTCAGCAACTTAACCACTGATTTGGACGGCCACTTAACGGATGGACCTAATTGTGTGACATTGGATAGTTAATGGAGTAATCGATTGAAATTGAAAGTTAATGGAGTAAACTGTCGAGCGCATGAAAGTTAATGGAGTGACCAGTAATTAATCCTTATTTGTTTTAACATAGTGGTGACATAACAAAAAGTTAACTCAACTATTGTAAAGCATAATTACCACAAGTACAGCTTTCCTACTATGTTGCCGCCGGAGGATAAATCCGACGACACTTAGCTTCACTCTCCCACTAGGTGGCAACGACCATTTGACGAAACAAGAAACTCGTTGCATACCTAGGGCAGACAAAGCACTTTGAGTGCACACACAGGCATAAAGCTCAACTTGCTCTACCCAACTAATGTAGAGAATTATTACTCGCAGAAGACGAGAACAAACTAAAAAGCATAAATAAAATAATCAAATTCAGTTTACTCCATTGTGGTTTAGAGGTGAATTCATGTTAGTTCCTAAACTTTCAATTTCATCATATTACCCCCCCCCCCCTCGAGCTCTTGTTTTTCTGGTAATTTAACTTCTCAACCCCCAAAACGTCATCACACATCATCAAATTTTAACGTCCCAATTGGACAGAGCATGAGTGATAGGAGACGGCAAACAGAAAAATAAGAGCTCGAGGGGTAATCTGATGAAAATAAAAGTTTATGGACTAACATAATTCACCTCTAAACCAAAGTGGATAAACTGAATTTAATTCTAAATCTAAATAAAATATGACACTAAAGAAATAGAGAAAATGACAAACTACTATCACAAACAGTTGCAAAACACAGAAAAACCACATTTCAATAGATTTAAACAAATAAAGACATAAGCCCAAGCCCATAATACATAGTCTCATGCCCTATCAGCAATTTTTACGTAAAATACCTAAAAAACCAATATTTTCTAAAGTAACTACAAAACTGCCACTACCTCAACCAAATATCTCTCTCTCATCTGTCTTATCTTCCCCCACTCTCTCTCTCTCTCTCTCTCTCTCTCTCTCTCTCTCTCTCTCTCTCTCTCTCTCTCTCTCTCTCTCTCTCTCTCTCTCTCTCTCTCTCTCTCTCTCTCTCTCTCTCTCCCCTACGGCGACGCCATGACCCAAACCTGGAAAACCAAAACCTCCTCCTCCGACAAAAAGCCCGCCGCGGCCACCACCGGGATGAGACTCATCGTCCCGCTCCAAGGCGTCGTCTAAGGCAGAGGAGGCCTCCTTCTCGGCTCTCTAATCCCCTGCGCTCTCTTCTACTTCCTCCAGCTCTACCTCAAACGCCACCGTCCCTCCCGACTCGACCAGGAACCGCATTCTCCCTCCCTCTCCTCCTCCAACCTCGCTGAGCTCCACCGATCCTCATCTCGCTCCAGCTTGTCCGGCCGAGGATCCATCAGCCGATTCCGGGTCTCCTCCCAGGCCGACCCAATTGCTAAGCCCAACAAGTCGCCGTATTATATCGTGCTCGATAGGGCTCGACGACGGACGTTGGAACTTGGCGACGAAGCCTCAGACCAACGCCTTCATTCTCTACAATGGATTTGGAAATGTTTTGTGTTTTACAGAAATTGTGGTGCTCTACTCCAATTCATTTTCGAGTATGGGGAGAGGCTGGGTTTAGGATTTGGTAGTGAAGGTGAGTCAATTGGGGGTTAGGGATTTGAAAGGTGATAAGGGAAAAATTGAGGTGAGAAAGAATGCAAAATTCAGCTAGTGTAGTAACAGGTTTTTTAGAAATGTTGTCAATGTCTACGGGGTGATGACATTGGATGGATGAATGCATAGAACTGTATAATTGGATGAGACTTAATTTTCATGTAATAGCAGAAACTTGAAAAACATGAGCGCAGTAGCATAACTACAACAAGAGTACAACGAGTGTAATAAAAAAAATTATAAGTGCTCTACAGTAGCAGAGACCATGGCAAGTCATGTAGTAGAACCGAACAGTAGCATAATTCATAAATGAACTTTCCCTATCAATAGTAGCAGTCACAAATGAATTTTTCTGTCAAGTGTTGTTGATTCATGCTGCTACTGTGTGCTGCTACTATGTCTTGTTGTTGTGTGTTGCTACTGTGTGTTGTTGTTATATGCTGCTACTGCTTGTTCTTGTTATGTGCTGCTATTACTTGTTCTTGCTATGTGCTGCTAATGTGTGCTTTTTGTGTTGATATTGTGTGTTGTTGTTGTGCGCTGCTATTATGTGTTGTTGATTCATGTTTCTACTGTGTGTAACTAATTTGTGTTGTTGTTGTGTGTTGTTACTGCGTGTTGTTGATTTATGCTGCTACTGTGTGCTGCTACTACGTGTTGTTGTTGTTGTGTGTTGCTAATGTGTGTTGTTATTGTGTGCTGCTGCTTGTCGTTGTTATGTGGTGCTGCTGCTATGTGCTGCTGCTGCTTGTACTTGTTGCTACTATGTGCTGCTGATACTTGTTGCTGCTATGTGCTGCTGCTACTTGTTGATGCTACTACTTGTTGCTGCTATGTGGTGCTACTGCTACTTGTTGCTGCTAAGTGCTGCTGCTATGTGTTGTTGCTACTACTTGTTGATTCATGTTGTTTCTATGTGCTGCTACTGTGTGGTGTTGTTTTGTCGTGCTGCTACTATATGTTTTTCGTGCTGCTACTACGTGTTATTGATTCATGCTGCTAATGTGTACAACTACATTACTTGTTGTTGTTATGTGCTGCTACTGCGTGTTGTTGATTCATGTTGTTTCTATGTGCTGCTACTGTGTCGTGTTGTTGTTGCGTGCTACTACTACGTGTTATTGATTCATGTTGCTACTGTGTACAACTACATTGTGTTGTTGTGTGTTGCTACTGCGTGTTGTTGATTCATGTTGTTGCTGCTATGTGCTGCTGCTATGTGTTGTTGTTGTTGTGTGTTGCTACTGTGTTGTTGTTATGTTAACCCCTGCTACTACTTCTACTGGAATTAACTGCTACTACTACTGGGATGTTAACACCTGCTACTATTTCTACTAGGATGTTAACCCATACTACTGCTTCTACTGAAACGTTAACCCCTGCTACTACTTCTACTGAAATTAACTGCTACTACACTAAATTATTGAAAATCTGCTATTGTATTCTATTTACTGAAAAATCTCAAAATGAGAGACTTTTCTCTTCTAAAAGTATATTTAATTAGTGTAAGGTTAGTTTGGTAAATTAAATCATGACACATGACATGTAGAGAAAAGATTTTCATTAATTGTTAAAAACTGTCCTTATTTGTTTAACAACAACACAAGTGAATTTATTTGTGTTTCAAATCCTTTTGGATGATGTATATGTGACTTGCTAAAAGAAATAACTAGATCTTAATGAACTTGAAATAGGACCCCAGGCCCAGTTACCACATTGCTAAGGACAGGCCCATATTCGGATTAGGGCAGAAATGGCCCAAATTTTGGATCCAATCCAAGACAGTTGCTGCAGGACCGCCGCTACCTTCCCAGCTCGCCCCTTCGCCGCCGCTCATTGATCCCACCCGCCGTCGAACAGACGCCACCGACAGAGACCTTGATACATCCATCCTCCATCATCCACCCCAAGATCTGGAATCACGAGCGGCGCCACACAGCCTAACCTCCTCCAAGGCGCACCCCATCCTTCTGCAGTCACTGCCCTAAACTGAAATCCAAAAACCATGGCTCCATTTTGCCTTTCCCTCCGATCACCGGACCAAATCCTTCCTGCCCGACGAGATCTCTCCGAAGATGGCGACAAGTTCTCTCCAAAAACTAGCGGAGACTCCTGCTTTTCTTTTTCTCCAAATGTTCTTCACTCATGCAATTTAGGTTCTTAAAGTTCATAGGATTTCATATGTTATTTGAGTAAATACAATATTAAGCTCATCCAATGTTATTTGATTGATTTACATGGAGATTATCAGAAATTTACAGTTAACTTTGAATTCTTATGGGTAGTTTAGGCATAATTTCTTTTCTGTTTAGATGTTAGATCAGAGGGACTCATAAAATTAAAGTATAGCAGCAATTGGTCCTACTGTAACTGCCTATATTTTGACAACTTAGACAACTTGAATTACAAGCTTTCTTCTGTAAAGTTTGCACCAAACAATAAGCAATACAAATGCAATCATATCCATCATTCCAACATTTATACCCCACTCACTTCATTCACATATCCTCCTATTTTTCCTGCCCTGCCAAGCAAAACTCCCTACCTCTCTATTCCTCTTACTTGCCAAGAAAAAGTTGGCCTATTGGATTCTAGATGACATTGTCTTTCCACCCTAAAATGACTCCCTTTCACCTAACTATGCACTCATATATATACCCTCACCCCTCTTCACCTTTTGCTCAACTCTCCACCTTTTGCCCAACTCTCCACCTTAGTACCTTTCTCATTATTCAAAACCAAGCCACAGACACATAAACACAAACAATGACACCCCAATACCGCTTCCCATTCTTCTTTTTTGTGATCTTCTTCTTCCATTCGCGCATTGTTTCTGCTCAATCTCCAGCAGTTGCTCCGGCACCATCAGGAACCAATGTGACCGCCGTTCTTGAAAAGGCCGGTCAGTTCACTACTTTCATCAAGCTTCTCAAAAGTACAAAGACAGCCGACCAAATCAACACGCAGCTCAGCACATCAAACCAAGGCATCACCATCTTTGCACCAACTGACAATGCATTTGCATCCCTCAAAGCAGGCACACTAAACTCCATTACGGAACAACAAAAGCTCCAGTTACTCCAGTTCCATATCCTCCCCACTTTCTATAGTACCTCACAGTTCCAAACCGCCACCAACCCTTTGCATACACAGGCCGGGAATAGCGATGATGGGCAGTTCCCACTCAATGTGACCACATCAGGCACCCAAGTGAACATAACAACTGGGGTCGACACTGCCTCAGTGTCTAATACCATATTCACAGACAACCAGCTAGCTGTGTATCAGGTGGACCAGGTCCTCCTTCCTCAAGCAATTTTTGGCTCACCAGCGCCCGCTCCAGCGCCAGCTGCTCCCAAAAAGAGTGTTAAAGGTTCTGATTCTCCTTCAGCAGGGTCATCATCCGATGACAGTCCTGTTGATGCATCTGCTGCAATGGGGCTGAAGCACCAGACCATCAAAGCTGTGTCCCTTGGAGTAGCAATGTTTACAGCATTCTTGTTGTGTTGAGTGAACAACTGTAGTCAATTGAATGTCTGTTTTGTTTTCCATTGTTTCAGTTGCCTATTGTGCTAAGAATTTTGTACTGCAGTTATTATTTGAACTTTATTGTTCTTTTGAATAACACTTCTATTCAGATAGTATCTTCTGCGGTGGAACTTACATAACTAGAACTGAAATTCTTCAGCTTCATTCCTAATTCACTAATAGTGCAGCGCTGTAGTTCCGACTATCTCTAATGAACAAATATATTTTCCCAGATATAAAACATATGGATGTATTACAGTTTTCTTGGCCCAAAAAAGTAACAAGAACAAAACTAATTGTCTGATGAAATACACCTTATCTGTTTCCTTACTTCTTGTATAAGAAAAAATTAACTAATTCATTTCCTAATCAGAACTGGTCTGAACATAGAAAGGAACATTCAACATATACAGATATGGACCCAAATCCATTTCGTTTGATGAACTAATAGAAGCTCCAGACTCGAGCATTGTAATTCCTGGTGGATAAAAATCCATGTAACACCACCAGTCAGCGATTAGTCGTATTGGATCGGGAGCTCCCATAGAATGACACAAATTTATAGCACTCTGTTAGCTCAAGCGTCTGGACAGAAGGAAGCCATTCTTCAGTTAAAAGAAAAAATCAAAACTGGAAATCAAATCCACCAGGAAATCCTCCACCAAATCCACCGCCGCCCCCAGGAAAGCCACCTTCGAAAGTGAAAGTATATTGCTGTCCACCGCCACCATGGAAAGGATTAAAACCACCGCCGCCACCACCCATCCCCATCTCTTCAATATCTTCACCTCTATCATACTTGGTACGTTTTTCTTCATCACCAAGAATCTGTAGAGGATTACACAAAGTCAGATTGGATTTCCAACTTGCAGCATAAACTGCAGCGCACCGTAACCATATGCATACAAAATCTAGTAAAGGTTCAAGTTCAATAGAAACATAAGTTTAGAAAGAGCTTATGCACACCTCGTATGCAGCAGCAATTTCTCGAAATTTCTCCTCTGCTTCTTCTCTATTTTCAACGTTTTTATCTGGATGCCACTGCAAAGCAAGTTTCTTGTAGGCACGCTTAATCTCAGATATACTTGAAGTCTTTGAAACTCCCAAAATCTTGTACCAGTCTTTCCGTTTACTCATCTTCAAGGCTTTCTCGGCTCTCATGTATGTTTCTCGAATATTCATATCCTGCATAATCAGCAAGATGTTGATACTATAAATTCATCGGCATTATATACAAAGCAGGCAGATGTTTATGTAAACACATGCTACTTTTGATTTTATCTCTCAGATACCACAGTGCACGTATAATGATATTCCAATCCATATAGCAAGAAAAAATAGAAAATAAAAGTAAAATGTTGAAGAAAAAACAAACAGAATAAATAAAAAATGTTGGCTCTTAATCTACGCAAGTGTTTACTGGCACATGCATCAGTGTGCTCATTTGTACATAAACTTAGTGGGTGCAACAATTGTGAGAGGGGCATATCGTATAAAAAATCATTAACATATTATGGAACAATGGCTAACCTGAGGTGATTTTTGAGCTGCTGATTTTAGATCTTCTACAGCTCCCTCCCAATCCTCTGTCAGAAGTTTAGCTTCACCCCTCTGTAAGCATCAGATTTAGTAAACAGACTGAGCAATGCATCATACGAGATTACATGAAAGGTAATTCTGTAGACAATGTGGTGAAGAAAAAAAGAAAAACAAGAAAAAAAAGTGGGACAATAAAACAACAGCAAACCTGAACTAAGGCTTCAAGAAGCTCCTCGTCAATATTAAGTGCTTCATTGCAACTACTTAGAGCATCTTTTCCCCTGCCGAGCTTGACCAAGAGTTTACACAAGCCAAGATGAAGATGTACATTATGTGCAAGATGATTAGGGTCCATTGCTAGGGCTGCCTTAAAATCCTCAACTGCAACTCGCAGCCTTCCCTTCTTTTCATTATCTTCGGCCTGCATAAGGAGAAATTATTCAAAAAAGATTTCAACACATTAAGCTTAAGATGGTAAAGGCTCAAATAGGTTCTAAAGAAGGTGAACTATTGAAATGAACTCAGTAGCATTTCCAAACTTATCCCATCCAAAAAGGGAGACAAATAAACTTGATACAGAAATCTCGAAATAATGAAATAAACAATTTGTCGGGACTCACACTTTTTGTCTTTTTGAGCAAATTCTTCAATCCAAAGTACGCTTTCTTTAGTTCCCCATGCTCTGGATCTAGGCGGAGACCCTTTTGGTAATGCCTACAGAAACCATAGATAATATTCAAAACTATGATCTGACTACAAAGGTTTTACTCAGTAGGTTCTTGGTGCTAATCAAACCTTTGAGCAACATCGTGATCAGCTAAATAATAGTAAGCACGGCCACGAAGTAATAATGCATCCAGATTATCTTCATCTTCTTTGAGAATGAACCCAGCCTCCGCAATGGCACCAGAATAGTCTTCAGATGCTAACAACAGTTTCACCCTCAGGATTTTGGCCTGCAACAAACAACACCTTCAAAATTAGAAGGTCACTAGAATTTGAAAAAATAAGATCCTCAACCCTAACTTCCTAGTGATACCAACAAGCAGTTTAGGCAAGAGGATAAATGAAGCAAACTGAAATTAAATAAAACATGATGAGCTATATGGAAAGAAATAGATTGATTACCTTTGAACATGCTGGAGAGAAAACAAGAACAACTTTTTCGACATATTCCAAAGATTTTGCAAAGTCACTTGATTCAAAGAGAGTCAAAGCAGTATCCAGAGCACTCTTAGCCTGATTCAATTGAGAAATCTCCTTCTCTGCAACTGAATCTCGGGGTTTCAACTCCAAGAACTTCTTGTAGCTCTTCTCTGATTCCTCATATCTACATCACCCAAAAGCCTGAATCATATGACTTTCCAATCAGAAGTTGGAAAGAGATACTTGCTCACTAACATTTTTCTTTCTAACCTTCCAAGTTCCAACAAACATTTTTCAGGCATCATGTATTGTACACCTAAACCAGACACTAATTCTTATTTTATCATAAATTTAATAGCACACATCACATTAAAACAACGTTCCATGATAGCAAAAATTAGGTCCAGAGACTATTACTAATTCAGAGATATAAATCATAGTAAAGAGGTTATAACTATATAACTACCTGCATATTTGGCGAAGAACAGACGCACGATGATAATATGCTTCTGAAAGTGTTGGGTCTGCCTCTATGGCAGCATTAAGATCATTAAGTGCCTCGCTGTATCTCTTCACCTTCACACTCTGTGAAACCCTCTCAAACAACTCAGCCGCATTACCTGGTTTGCCATCTGCACAAGCAAGGTTCATGCCTTATAAGAAATAAACAACACATGACAACAGTACCAAGCCACATACAACAACCAAAGCGGCCTATGCCACTGACTTAGCTACAGCATGTTCGAACCAATTCCATCCAACTCTGCGCAACTCGGCATTTTGTACATGTAACACACCCTGGTCCTCTAGACTTCCAATCTTCCATCTTCCTAGTTTTCTAATAGCACTCTAGATTATCACATTCAGTCACCTTTCCTTTACGACTCTCCGTTGCAACTTAAAATACATAGTTATAATCTTGTAGTGATTACAGTCTCTCTATCCGCCCATGTAATGACAATTTCACTACACAACCATGCACTAATCCAATAACAAAACGGCAATGCATTTATACGAATTCGACCACGCCGCAATCAAATCAAACCCCCCGGAATGCACTATTATCAAATACCAACACAATGCAACATCCAATTCAATTTTCACAACTCCCCAGATTACACCAACCCTCAAATCACAACCCACAAAAGCAAGAAACTTTCAACTAAATGAACCCACCCAACTAACAAAGACACCAACTTCACCACAAAGCATCAGATCAATCCACTAATTACATCAAATTAAGACACAACGAGATCAAAGAGTCCAAAAAACAAACCTGAAGCAGACACCAGAGGTTGAAGAAGAAGAAGCTGACAGAGGAACACGAAATGCAGTAAGAACACTGTGTAGAGCAGACCTCTACAAGCCAATAGGTCCATGGCGAATGAGGAACACCGAATCATTACCCTTGTAAAACAGAGCTTGAGTTTAATGGAATCAGAATTTTAATACTGGAAAATTCTGAAAGAACAGAAATTCCAGGAAGAGGTGTTTTGGTTCCACGTTACTAGGACCTATCGTTGTTCTCCACGTGGAATTACCTCGTCTTTAACCGCGTTTTGTTGGGAGTTGGGACCAATGAGGACCTGCCATGTCATAAAGAGCGGCCAGGAAAGGTTAGACGCGTGAAATCTGGCCCAAACTCGGTTACCCGGCCCATGAATAAATTGTTACCGAACATGGGAACGGAAAGTCATTCTTCTCTTTTCCTTCTCGTTGGAAACACAAAAGAACTACTTTCTTTTTCACGAACCAAATGAGGCCTATATGCTTGTTGCTGAAGATTTCGCACTGCAGTAAAGAATTGGGTTTATGTCAAGCAATCAATCAAGGATAGATTCAAATTTACGTTGATGGAGATTTTAAAGTTCTTGCAATAACCACACATCTCAATACCTTGGAGGATCAAGTTTCTAGTTATAGACATTGATTCTACATCTAGCTACTTCTTGTTCTAGCTTCCTTCTCTTCTAAGCATGATCACCAGGACGCCAATGTTCTGGCTAATCCAACCATTGATGTTCATTACACCAGAGATTCCACTTTGTGAAAGTATTCTTTACATAGCATTATTTGAGTGCAATGTCTGCCTTTTATCAATGTCAATTGGGAATAGGTAGGTATATATATATATATCATGTACGCGCTAATTATATGATGAGGACCGAAGTCATTAGCTTTCACATTTCAAACATGAGCATCAAATTCTTAGTTTACTATATTTAGTGAGTCACATCAACGAATCCTTCAAAACTTAAGAAGTCCGTAAGTTCAGGGCTAAGACCGAAATTCTTATTAATCACTAATTTTTTCAAATTAAGTAATTACACACGGTAAAAAATTTAGTTGTTTAAGTGAATCAAGTACGTATACAACACTCTCCTCAGTTAGACAAAGGTCTCCACTCTCGAGAGTAGGATTCTTTTGTCAATATTGCTAACCCTAGCCCAGAACTTGACTGGTTGGAATGGAACTTTCCCTAACGATTCTAACTAATAACTCAAACTAAATTCAAAAGATCAACTAAAGCTAGACCCGAGGAGGCCTCAAAAACCTTAAAGCTGGTCATTACAAGTACCAATAAAAAGGGCAAACTCATTACACGATAAAGTTGCATAACTTGCATTACCTTCGATATTGTTTCTTTTCGTGCATTTCGTAGACCCAGATCGAAGCCCCAGTGTGTGGTACTTGTGCTAAGCTAATCCCAGGACCCCCATTATTGGCCATTTAAAAGTTACAAGCTTCCCAACGGCTTCCAATCGATCTCATGCATCTGCCCTATGAATACCCAGCTAGGGTTCTACACCAAATTATTTATAAAACAATTAACAGTAATGTGGAATCAAGTCAAAGCTTTTGGATCGATCCCCTTTTCACAGTACTGAGTGCTCTGAAACGGTTTTCATAGGAGGGCAACAGACTTAAACAGCGCCCTATAATAGAAAGGCTGGATTGCTAGGCGTGTGTGTGACCTTTGTGCCTGAAAATAAGGGTCACCCAAAACAATAGTATTGTCTAAGGAACAATGTTTCTCGGATTCGTTTTCCATGGCATGCAGCAGCTGCTTGTTGGGGAAAACCAGCTAATTAAACAAGTAATTAGACAAGGTTTTAATTTGAACAAATGAACGGCTTTCACCGTCCATATGTGTTTTCGAGGATCCTCATTGGAACCTTGAAACATTCTAATAGTTTCATTTCCGAGGTTGTAATGTTATCGATCTCCCTAGCTTGTTTTAATCATGTAAATCTGGAAGAAGAAAATCTGAATTTAAGTAGTTTCGCAAGTGAAAGCCAAAGTCAATCTCCTAGTCAAGCTCGTATTATAATTAATTAGTCCAAGAAAGTGGTTTAGAAAGCTAAATTATTGTGTATTCTTCTTTACGTTTTCTGGTTCGTAGTAGGGCAACTGATCATAATATTACGAGGCAGATGGTGGATGGAATTTGTCAATTAACAGTACTAATGATAGAGCACTGATCAATTGGCTCACTTTTGGATAATATTCATGCATGGTATGATATGATCTTGATTTGAATTGAATGAATGTTCTTCACTTTTTTCCGCATGATACTTTCCGATAGGGCTGCGCACTTAGTACCGGAATCCCGATCCCGTACCGAAAGTTAGCGGGACGAGACGGGATAGGTTTTGAAAATGGCAATCTCGTCATGTCCCATCCCACTATGGTAATGTTGAAAAGGGACGGGACGGGACAAGATCGGGATTATCCCGAAAAATCCCGGCCCGTCCCATAATATTATAATACTTGATTTTAATCATTTTATATACAAAACCATCCCCCACTGTACCACACACAATGCTCTTCTCTTCTTTATTCCCACGCAGATCCACCCAAAAACAAAAAAGAAACACAAACAGAAACCCCCAAACCAAAAAAGAAACGTTTCGCCGGTAAAGAAATGAGCGACCACCACCACCAGCGTCTCCACCACCTCAAATCGACGTCGCAGCTCCTCCTGCAATAGCCTCCTCATCCTCCGCCTCCAACCTCCTCACCTTCCTCTTCCTCTCCCTCCACATCTTCTCCTTTCGCACCGTCGTCGAAAATGGCACCCACCTCCTCACCACCTTCATCGACCGCGACCCCTCCCTCAAGTCCCTCCTCTCCCGCCTCGAGCTCGCCGCCTCCTGATCTTCCCCCACCCCCACCGACTCCTCCCCCTCTCCCCTCACCCTCCACCGCCGCCACCGCCCCTTCCTCCACCTCACCCGCTTCGGAACCCTCAACAACTACTTAATCTATGGCGATGACGACGATTCCCGCTCCAGCAACAATCTCTTCGGCTCCCACCGCAACGCCCCCATCTTCATCTTCTCCCACTTCTCCTCCTCCAAATTAGGGTTTAACTGCTCTAGGGTTTCCGACATGGCCCGCTCCAGACTCTCCTTCGAAGCTGAGCAATTCAGAGATACAGACACTGCCAGCGAGGAAGAAGCAAGCCGATGCCGAAATTGATGAGAAAGATGATAATTCAGAGATGGATATTTTTAGATTTTTTTCTTATGTGGGTTAATTTTTCGGGATCGGGACGTACAAGAAAGATTTCTAAAAACGCATTCCCGTTCTTTTATTTTCGGGACGGGACGGGATTCATCAAATCCCGGCCCATCCTGTCCCGTGCCAAGCCCTACTTTCTGAGTAATCTTCTTCTTTTTTTATGCTAACTTTCAGAGTAATGTTCATCGATGAATACTTGCATATCGTTGGCTCACTTATAAATAACAATCACTATATTCATATATGATACGATTTTGTTTTGCATCAAATGAGTAATTCTTTAATTTCCCGCGCGGCACTTTCCTAGTAATGTTAATCGATGAATACATGCAGATGAAATCCTCTATGGATTTGTTAGGGATAAGTACGTACTAAATGAGATATCACAGATTCTCATGTAAGATTGTAGATTTTTCAGGTAAAATAAGAACATTGAATTGTAATTTGAATCAATCATTCAGTAAACTAGCACAAATCATATAATCATATCAATCGGTGTAGTGGTTAGGTGTTAGCTAAGATTTCTAGTTTGAATGGTACATGTGACATAGCTATCTATGAGACAAAGGAAATCGATGGAGAAAGAGAATTCGAAACATGCTTACATTATATCGATGATTGAGACTTTGAGTACACAACGATTGAATTGAGCACCCATCTCCTTTCAAAATATTGAATTGAACACAACGATTTCGAATATTAGCTGACCTTATTAGTGTCCCTTCTATTATTTCTTCCATCACGGTACGTACCAAACCATTTAGTGGCAGCTGAGACATCGCACATCACACACAACACACCTGTCCCCAACTTCCTTGTCCCCAATAATTCTTTTCTCATCGGCAAGCAGCTAGATTCCCCCTAAGCTCACATCACAGAGACACACACTATGCTCGATCACTAACCCAAAACACCAAGAAACGTCTAAACCCTAAACTAGTCTCACCAAGAGGTTTCACTTCTTACATCGCCTTGGATATTCTCACTATCAAAAACCAACGGTGGTGCATGCACATTATAGTTATGATTGAAACAGACAGATCTTTAATACCCTCCGCCGGTCTTTGTTTAATTATAGCCACACCCGGCCGGGCCACCACCGTTGAAGGGGGCGGCCGGATTAGTTTGACGGACGGTCAACTATTTCTCTGTCACGTAGTTTTCCGTGCCCCATTTCAAAAGAAGAGAAAGCAAAGAAATAGAAATCAAATCATGCATAAAACAACAGCAGGCTAAACATACACGAGATAAAACAACGTAACACAGCAACCAAAACGGTCCAAGTAGTTTACACATCATCATGACTCGGAGTTTGCTCGTCGTTCTGTCACTTCAGACATGCACCGGCGGGGCCCCTCATCTGAGCTGCTCAGCCTCTCTGTGGAGTCTGTGACCACTTTTCTCAGAATGCAGCGCTACCCTGCTAGCTCTCTCTCTTATTCAGCTTGCGGTCCCCAGCTAGCTGATGACCGATCAGGTTTGATTCAACTCGGTCCCAACTCATCATCGATCCCGGACTCAGTTTAATTGATATTTCTGATAATGACTTCAGTGGTTGCCAGTGAATGGACTCAATCCCATAGCAGATTAGCCGAACTTGGCTAGCTCATGTGGCAAGAACTGCCTATTATGAGCTTGACTATCTCCTCCCACGCCCAAGAAGTCTCTGGTTAGACTATTCTGACGATCAATCGCATTCGAACTCGCGCCACCGAACTTCATTAGCTGTTCGAGACTAGTATTGTTCGATGCACAACTTAACGAGCTAACCAGATTGGATGAAGTAGTATTCCTCGGTTGAAAAAGTTGGTTAAGCTCATTCGACCCTCTGTTGAAGTTCAATGTGTTCGAGGAAGGCGGCGAGGTCATTACGCCTGCGCTGCTGCCGGGTAGCGGCTGGTTGCTGCTTCGAGTAGACCCTAACTGCGCCGCTTTCTGCAGCAGCGCTGTGGCTGACATGGGCGCTGACGGTGGCTTGCTGATAATGTTGGGTTTGATATTTCTTCCTTCTTGATCTTTAAGTCCCATTGGTGATGATAAGGAGAGATTCGCCGAACTTATTGAAGTAGAGGCGCCGAAATTGGACATGGAATTTGACCCGAAAAGACTAGTGGCAGATCCCATTTGCACCATATCATAAAGATTATTAGAATTTGCTGCGGCCATGTCCATAACATTGAGATTATTCGGCTGCTGGTTCATCCAAAACGACAATCTGCTTGGCTTCTCGAAATCAGAGATTTGAGAAACATCTTGAACTGCTTGAGAATTCATCATGGTGTTGTTTATTGAAGGATCATTTCCGAAGTTAAGATTTGTAGCAGCTGCTGCAGCTGAAGTGAGCCTAGCACTCTCTTCAGTTAGGGCATCACAAAATGCTCGATGTGTGATGAAGCTATCTTTCCTGTTTAATTTAGTTTTCAAAAAGAAAAATGAAAAATCCACCATTTATTATCTAATCATATTCATCTGCATTAAATCGAAAATCCAAAACGAGCATTTAATTCGTAGCTTGTATTAATTTATGTACCTGGAAAATAGAGTTCCACAGTCACACTTGTACTCCCTAGTCCCGCACGTCTTGGAGTGAGCTTTCCAATCCGATTGAACTGCGTATTTCTTCGAACACTTCTCGCACTTCCACTTCTTCTCGCCGTGTTTCCTGCTGAAATGTTTCTTGATTCCGGTGAGGTCCCCGAGAGCTCTAGAAGGATCGTGGTGGACGCAGGTCTTCTCCGGGCAAATGTAGACCTTCTTCTTGATCACATCCTTGTTCGTTCTTTGCCTCAGTTTCCATGGAAGATTGTGACCTCTTCGATGAAGCTGTAAGTTCTGGTCCCTTTGGAAACCCTTGTTGCATATCTCGCAGATGAATCTGTTCGTTGCCATAAGTGTGGTGGGAGATAAGGCAATAACCTCCGCATCTGGATCTGATAATTGATTAACACACAGAAATTAACTGACCGGAAATGTTCTCATGTCAAATATCCGACTTAACTAATATATGATAGATTTAAGCTCGATAATTGATTAACACACAGAAATTAACTGACCGGAAATGTTCTCATGTCAAATATCCGACTTAACTAATATATGATAGATTTAAGCTCGATAACCTCTTTCCGGCAATTAGTAGTGTCGGTCAAAACGTAAAACACACTATACTTGAAGATATATGAAACGAAAGAAGCTAAAGTTTGCTTAATACCTGGAGTTCCTGGTAGATTCCTCTTCTTCTTGACAGCAGGATTGGATTTCTGATTCTGACTAGGGTTTTCTGGGTTCAGTTGATGATCGAACCCTTCAATGGCAGAAGGCATAAGTGAATAGCCATCACCGGACATCATTTGAATCTGAGCTAAAACCTGTTCCCTTGTAATTTAGCCGCAGACAAACTCTAGTTTTGGAAACACGAAGAGAACTTACAAACAAACAAACAAACACAAGCCGCAGACTAAATTTAGACGGTCCGATTGCGCCAAAAGACAGCAAAAAAACCCAAGTCAAGTGGTTTTTGAGCAGTAGTGATCGATCTAAACAAAAGAAAGAGTCTCACTAAAAAAAATATACTAGAGCTATCTTTCGGACTCTTGTAAGGAAGACGATCTGGTTAGCTAGCTAGTTTTGGTTTCTAAGAGAGAAAAAACCAAAAACCATGATGGCTAAAAAGAGAATAATATTTTGGCTATCTTTTAGTTTTTCTTCTTTCTAAACCGGCCTCTTCCTTTCTCTGCTTTCTTTTCTGCATCAGTCATAGTCTTACGCCTATAAGTCTCTCCCCCTCTTTATCCAAGTCTCTCATCCCCAAAGTCGGTCAGCCATATATTTTTTTCTGGGCCACCATGTATCGATCACAGTCTTTCTTTCTTTCTCACACGTATACAAAAGTGGAAGTGTGCGAGCGATTGGGTGAGCTGGGGTTTGAGAAAAGCAGAATGTGTAGGGCTGTGTGCATTTTGTTGGTTTCTGGGGAGCTCAAATTCCAATTATGTTTAAGAAATAGTTAAATTGAAAAAGGTAAATTCGAACGATGAGATTATGTTTGTTTGAAGTTTGAACCACTCGGGAAAAATGACCTAAAAGTTGGTTCTAATTTTGAAGCCAGAAAAGGGGGTGCTTGATCTCTCTTCCTCAGAAAGTTACTTGCCTTTGTGTTTAGGTTTATTATTGCGTATGGTTAAAGTTGGACTGGAACCAAATAAGTTAGGGTGAATTTCCCGAGGGGGGGCAGAGTTGATAGGACCGTCCGTGATACCTGTGTGGGAGCTAGTAGTAAGTAGCACATACACACAGTGATGTCTCGGCAGCGATCGAGGACTGCATGTGATGTTGATGATACCATAGAGATAGGTAGTCCTATAAACACTGCCCTGCTGCGATTATTGCTGAGCAAGTGACATGGATGTAGAAACGGGGAGGATCTATAATTGGTAGTTAGAAACTTCTATTAAGTTACCTCTAGATCTGCATTTTGAGTTACCTCTGTCATCTACATACACAATAATTGTGATTGCAGCGCTTCTTCTTGAACCGGATACATCTTATACCTCTTAGTATCTGAACAAATGAACCGGATCATTGTGAATTATGAATTACAAATGCTCAACCAAAAAAAAAATTATGAACAATGAAGAAATGATCATTAGCTATATGTTTCAACCCGGCATAAACAACTTGTCGTATTTCTAACTCTCTAAGAGACCTAATAGGGTTGATACCATATCGAAATTACCTGGTTTCCTCAATCTAATGCTGGTTAAATAATTAGCACTAGTTGATCAACACCATTGCCCATTGGCTTAGGTTCTCAACCATGTATTAGTCAAGAAAATTAACCACATCCTGCTTAACCATGCTATTAGTAGTTCATGCTTGGAAGAATGGCGAAAAATGCAACCCCGACGGAGTCTAGGAGCGCATTCGATACTGCAACGAAGCCGCTCGTGAAAAAGATTCACGTACTATTCCTTCTCCTGCTCCAACATATATATGGGATCCCTGGATTATGAAAAATGTAAGGGAAAAAGCCCTAATGCACAAAATAGAAAAAGTCAAACCCCATTTCAATGATAATCTTTTTTCTTAGCCCATTTGAATACAAGGTACTTATTTTAAGCCCAAATACACAAATCTTTATTAAAATATAATAAAATGATATTTTAAAAGACTTTTTTACCCTTAACCTTTATTTAAAGAGAAAAAATGAAAAAGAAGAAGGGAAGACTTTCCCGGAAGCACACCTGACACCGGCTGCCGGATTCCGGTCACCGGACACTGGCCGCCAGATTTCGGTCACCGGTCCCCGGAAAATTGATGGTGATCGGAAAATTGCCGGAGATGTCGGAGTCTCATTGGATTTTTTTGAAAAAAATATCACTGGAACCCACCGGATCTTGCCGGAAGCATACCGGCAAAAAAATGAAGATTACTACCCCTAGTAAACTTTTACTGGGGGTAGTAAACTTGCAAAACAGTAGCTCTAATGCCATAATTCACATTGAAAATGAGAAAAATCAACTTAGATGCGAAAAAATGAAGATTACTACCCCTAGTAAACTTTTACTAGGGGTAGTAAACTTGCAAAACAGTAGGTCCAATGCCATAATTCACATTGAAAATGAGAAAAATCAACTTACATGCGAAAAAATGAAGATTACTACCCCTAGTAAACCTTTACTGGGGGTAGTAAACTTACAAAACAGTAGCTCCAATGCCATAATTCACATTGAAAAAGAGAAAAATCAACTTAGATGCGAAAAAATGAAGATTACTACCCCTAGTAAACTTTTACTGGGGGTAGTAAACTTGCAAAACAGTAGCTCCAATACCATAATTCACATTGAAAAGGAGAAAAATCAACTTAGATGCGAAAAAATGAAGATTACTACCCCTAGTAAACTTTTACTGGGGGTAGTAAACTTGCAAAACAGCAGCTCCAATGCCATAATTCACATTGAAAAGGAGAAAAATCAACTTAGATGCGAAAAAATGAAGATTACTACCCCTAGTAAACTTTTACTGGGGGTAGTAAACTTGCAAAACAGTAGCTCCAATGCCATAATTCACATTGAAAAAGAGAAAAATCAACTTAGATGCGAAAAAATGAAGATTACTACCCCTAGTAAACTTTTACTGGGGGTAGTAAACTTGCAAAACAGTAGCTCCAATGCCATAATTCACATTGAAAAGGGGAAAAATCAACTTAGATGCGAAAAAATGAAGATTACTACCCCTAGTAAACCTTTACTGGGGGTAGTAAACTTGCAAAACAGTAGCTCCAATGCCATAATTCACATTGAAAAGGAGAAAAATCAACTTAGATGCGAAAAAATGAAGATTACTACCCCTAGTAAACTTTTACTGGGGGTAGTAAACTTGCAAAACAGCAGCTCCAATGCCATAATTCACATTGAAAAGGAGAAAAATCAACTTAGATGCGAAAAAATGAAGATTACTACCCCTAGTAAACTTTTACTGGGGGTAGTAAACTTGCAAAACAGTAGCTCCAATGCCATAATTCACATTGAAAAAGAGAAAAATCAACTTAGATGCGAAAAAATGAAGATTACTACCCCTAGTAAACTTTTACTGGGGGTAGTAAACTTGCAAAACAGTAGCTCCAATGCCATAATTCACATTTAAAAGGAGAAAAATCAACTTAGATGCGAAAAAATGAAGATTACTACCCCTAGTAAACTTTTACTGGGGGTAGTAAACTTGCAAAACAGTAGCTCCAATGCCATAATTCACATTGAAAAGGAGAAAAATCAACTTAGATGCGAAAAAATGAAGATTACTACCCCTAGTAAACTTTTACTGGGGGTAGTAAACTTGCAAAACAGTAGCTCCAATGCCATAATTCACATTTAAAAGGAGAAAAATCAACTTAGATGCGAAAAAATGAAGATTACTACCCCTAGTAAACTTTTACTGGGGGTAGTAAACTTGCAAAACAGTAGCTCCAATGCCATAATTCATAATCAAACGGAGAAAAATCAACTTAGATGTGTAGTAAACTTTTACTGGGGGTAGTAAACTTGCAATACAATATTTTCCTAGTCAGTATATACATTAAAACACAAAAAAAATTAACTTAGATACGGACAAATAAAGTTTACTACCCCTAGTAAACTTCTACTGGGGGTAGTAAACCGGCCAAGCTAGGACGACCTGTAATACCCCGAAAATTTGATATTAGTTTCTAATAATTTTGTGGGATTTTTTCGAGTTAGAAGTTAGTGTGTTGAGATTCGAAGGAAGAGCGGAAGAGTTCGGTTGCATAATTACCGAAGTGGTATTATGGTTTTGGAAGAATCAAGAGTTGACTTTTTATTCTGTTGGGTTTCTCAAGAAACTTCCTTCATGAAAGTTGTAGAGCTCGTCAATACGAGTTCGTAGACATGCGGCACGCATGAAACGGACGTCGTATGAGGGAGTTATGATAAGCGGAAGTTCGTGGCTTTACGGGTTAAATAAGAGAAGTTATAAGGTTCTCCTTCTTTTTTTCCGGTTATCCCTCCTCTCTTTTCTCTCTCTCTCTCGCGACACCTTCACTGTCAAAGTTTCCCAGCCGACCCGACCCGGACCCGGCGACCCGACCCGACTTTTCCGGCCAACTCCGGCCGACCCAGACGACGACACCGGTCGGGTTCTCTCCCTCTCCTCCGTCCGAGCTTCCCTGTGGTGGTGGCTTGCGCCGGTTCAACTCCAAAATCGGTGACCCGAAGCTTGGAAGCTCGGGTTAGAAACCCGGTCGGGTTTCAGACCTCCGGCGGCGGCGACGAGGCTGAAACCGGTCGGGATAGGAAGTGTGGGACGCCCTTGTTCGATCCCAGGTGGTGTTGAAGCTCGATTCACGGCGGAGAGTGGCGGTGGTGGATCCCAACCTTTCCGGCGAGTTTCCGGCGACTTCCCGGCCGTTTTGGTTGGACCTTCAGGTATGAAAAGTGTTCCCCTTGTAGTATTCTACAAGTTTGATGTTTTGTGTTTGCCCAAAATCGGACGTTTTGGGGAGGCGCGTGGGGCCCACTCGCCGCCGGCTGTGGTGGCGCGTGGCGGCGCGTCCGGCAGGGGTTGGGAGGTTAGGAGTAATTGTTAGCTTGTGCTTGTCGATACGAACACATTGACATGTCATGAGGTTATGTTTGATCAAGTTGTGCATCCTAGGTTTAAGACTAAGTTGAGTATCGTGAGAGGTTGTTAAACCGTGGTGTTCGAGCTTTGAAAAGCTTGTTAACCTTTTTCAATAGGTTGTTTGAGGGTTCCTATGACCTTGGGAGGTCTCGGAGGAAGGTTGCCTCTTTTTGGGCAAATCTTGGATTTAGACTTGTTTAAGTATGATTATTCTTTTATTGAAGTGGTTATTTATTTGTGTAATTTTAGGTGACTAGTGAAGTGAGATTGTGATTGTTTTTGGTGTTTTGTTGAAGACGCAGCGGGATTTCTCAGGTGAGTAGAATCTCACTAAGGTCCACTTTGTGACCTTTTTATTTATGGTGGTTATGATGATTATATGATGATGATGATGATGATTATAATGTTGATGATTTTAGTGATGAAAATGTTGATGATTTTGTGGTGATGATAATGTATATGATGATGATTAGATGATGATCATGGTAATTATATGATAATGAGTAAATGATGGTCATGGTAATTATATGGTGTTGATTAGATGATGATCATGGTAATTAGAGGATGATTTGATGATGTTTATATGATGATTTTGAATGATGATTTCGTTGATGTTGATAATAATTATTGTGATAATTATTAGGATGATGAATATGATGGTGGTCTTGATGATGATGATTTTGTTGATGATTTTGTTGGTGTTAATGATAATTATTGCCGATTGTGAAGTTGTCCTTGAAAGAAAATGATTTGTTTTTAAATATAAATGAGTTTGATCGTCAACGACTCATGGTAAGTGAAAACAAGTTTTCTGTTAATAAAATAATCTTTCAAAAGGACTTCCGATCATGAGTAATAATTAGAGTTGGTAGAATTGTTGTTTAAATAGTCAAACCGGGTTCCTAGCCTTTAATCGGGTGGTAGGTTACGGATTATAATTGTTTTATTATTTTGTGAATTGATAAGTGTTATGTTGTGAGAGTATTTGAATGTATGCCTTAGTGGTGAATGTTGCATTAGTTGTGAAATTGTGTGCTTTAGTGGTGAGCGAGTGCATTCGTTATGAAATTGTTGTCTCAGTGACGAATGTTGCATTAGTTGTGGTTATGTGCCTGTGTGGTGGTTTTGAGTATTAGAATAGGAGCCTTCGTGGTGGACCGGGAACCAAGCTTTGGCCGGGTGATTGGTTACGGTCAGTTTTTAGAGCTCTAGTCTGTCGGTACTTCATGGGGGATGACTAAGTGTTGACGAACCCATGAGTACGTGTTTGTCTAGTTACTTATGGGGGATGACTTTGCGTTGGCGAACCCATAAGTAAGAGTAGAGAAATGTTTGTGTGATATATTTATATGATGTCATTTAATTTCCTTGTTTCGAGTATTTCCTGAACTATGCTTGTCCGCAGGAGATTCTTTAATTTTTATTTGTGTGATTTTAATGGAATTTGAGTGATTGTGAATTGTTGTGTTTTCCTAATTTTCTCCTTTCGTTTTCTCTTGTTTGTAAGTGTTTTCCTGAATTTTGTTTTTAATGCATGAACTCTTGATTTTTACCTTATGTGTTGTTGGGTTGAGTCTATTGTCGTAGATTTACTCATACGAGCTTTTAAAGCTTACCGGGTTTGTTGTTTACAACCCGGTGCACTATTCTATGGTGCAGAGGTTGTTTTTGCAGGTGAGGAAGTTCAAGACTGAGACGTAGAGGTCTAGAAGCTGTTTCTTAGGATTTAATCATTTTGTTAATTGTTGTTAAATTGTAGTGAGCTCTTTTGAGCATGACCTATACTTGACTTCTCAAGTTATGTAAGCGTTGAATGTTATTAGATGACTCTTTTTATTCTTGTATTCATGCCTTAAATTTGGATTTTTATTTATCCGAAATTTGGGGCGTGACACGACCACCTCTGATCGAAGACGAAGGAGGTTAGATGAATCATAAACATCTACAGGTTATGGACAATGCTTTTATACACGTGCTCTAGCAAACTAAAAGCTCAACCCACTGCAATGAATCAAAGCTCATGCAATTGCAGCCCAAGTCTCCCCAAATTTAAAACACAAAGGAGTCCATGATCAAAAGTAATCACATACAGAAGGATCAGTAAAAGAAAATTAGTACTCAAATTTATGATTCAAAGCTAATGCTTGCCGTGAGTGAAAGTAAATTGGATTCCCATGAGCAAAAGTAAACTTGAACATATACTAGAACAATATAACCTTTTGAAGAATTTGCATCATTGGGTCCGCAGAATTCTTAACAACCTGTAAATTCTTCCAAAATCCTGCATCTGATACAATATTTGCCACCTCTTTCCCCTCAGGTGCTCTGGAGCACTGAGATGAAATCCATTTGTTTGATCGAAACATTCTTCTAAGACCAATCCTATGGTCCACCAAGCTCTGTAAGGTAGCAAAGCTAGAGGCAAACTGGGTAATAGAAGGCCTCAAAAGTTCCTTCCCCTGAGTAAAGCCATTCTTCATAAAATTTAACAACCAAATTTGGCTGTAGATGAGCTTTGTAATCTTTTGGCTCTTCTTAATGCACTCTGCCACACAAGGTATGTCCGACAAATGCTTAAGAATTTGATCAATACAATTGGTGACACATGGTGTCCAGAATAAATTCTTTCTCTTCTCCCCGAGCATCTTCCCAGCAGCTTTATAACTAGGAGTATTTGGAGTGATTACCTGCAGAAGAGGGATTAGAAGCAAGAAAAGTTAGTAGCAAGAGATTACAGCTTGGGATGGGGAATTAGATTAACAAAATAATGAAACCAAATACCTGAACTACATTTTCCTCTCCCATCTCTTCTACCACTTTGTCGAGCAGCTCAAACAACTCAGAAGCATCTTTAACTATTTCAGTGGCATCAATTGACGAAACAAAGTATACACCATTTGGGCCAGAAGCTAAGAAATTGATCAGTGTTCTACCCTCTGTGTCTAGCCAACTGTCCGCCATTATAGAACAACCAGTGACTGCCCAGGATGCCTTATACTCAGCAAGGTAATTTTTGATGGTTGCAATTTCTTCCTCCAGACACTGACCTGATATTAATTGGCTTGTAGGTGCTACCACACCCGGCCCATATTGGCCAACCAACTCAAGCATCTTATGGAAGTATATGGAGTTCGCCGCTTATGTATCTTCTGAGAAAGGAAACATTTTTCTACCAATTTCACTTCTAACAGTAAGAACTCCATGTAAATTCCAATTAAACATAAGCGCAATTTGATTAAAATTACCACTAAAGCACCGACTGGCTTGGCGGTTCCAGATCTGGCCGCTTTTTCATCCAGTTCCCTCTCCCTTTGCCTCTGCTTTTCAGCAATCTCATCCAATTTTGCCTTGCGCTCAGCTTCTTCTCTCCTCTGCTCGGCTTCTACATGTTCAAAAGGGAAACATATTAGACACCTAATAAATCTAAGAGCCAAAATAATGGCAAGTTATCTAACAATGTTGGAGGCATAATAGATAAATATACTTTCTGACATAACAAAGCTGAATTGGTAATTCTCACAAAAACATACCTTCACGCTTGCGGGCTTCCTCTTCTTCTTGCAGCTTCTTTAGCCTTTCCTCTTCAGACCTCACATAGAATATTTTCTTCCTCATTGCTTCCCTCTCCAGTTTCCTGGCCTGAATCATTCGACTGATTTGTTCTTCTCTCTCTGCCCTCCGCTTTTCAAACTCTGCCTGCCTTCGATGCACAACCCTCTCCTGGAAGATAGTCTGCCAGAAAAGAAAAATATTAGTAATTGGTCGGCGTCGGTGACGGTTTGATCGGCGTTGGCTTGCTTCGGTGAGGCATGGCTGGCTTCAGATCTCGTGGAGGATGAGAGAGAGAGAAAGAGTTAATGATCGGGAACAAAGAGGAGAAAAAGAGTTAAATTAGGGTGAGGGTATTCACGTCTTTTTATTAGAATTCATTGGAATGGGGTTGGTAAAGAGATTTTCATTAGAATGGGCAATAAACCTTTAAAATTAGTACTAAAGTGTCATTTACTCAAAATGTAATTGCATCCTGCTCCCTACTCCATTAACCGTACTAACTACTAACTAATGAGCTAATTAACTCTCTTTTAGTCTGTTACCTAGCCTTCAGGATTAGACGGTCATCCACTAATCTACGTACCAATGTTTTTGATGACATACATAATTGGTTTTGTAGGCGATAAGTGTAAAGTGAATAGTTATACACATTCATCCAGCTAGACCGAGTATTGTTCTGACGTTGTCTAATGACACTCGATCTAGCTGGATACATGTGTATAACTATTCACTTTACACTTATCGCCTACAAAAATCATTAAACTGAGGTCTTGAGTCAAAGTTAATTGGTTTGGCCCAAGATCTCAACTTTAACGTAATGACAAATTTAGGTTGAAACATATAAGATCAAACTCTCAAGACATTTCTATTAGGAATAAAAGACTTATACAAGCAGCAATTATCATCAAATTATCCGCCCAATTGACTAAATGTGAGCAACAATTATCATCGCTTTCCTCTCCATCAAATTTCTTTTCCTTCTCATTTTCAATTACTACGAATTAATATAATTATATTCTCACATGCAGGGTGTAGTTTATGGTTTATATGTAGCTAGGATGTCAAGTTTTCTTTTAGCTAGATACCGCTACGTACAATATAGTGGTGCAATACAATAATATTACTCTAGGGTTTGAAGTTTGAACTTCTGAACTCGTCAGATTTCTTTTGTTCTCATATATAGAGAGATCCGGCCAGAGAAAATTTTTAATTAATGACGCCCGAAATTAATTAGTAAGTAAACTTTACGACTAAGTCCATCGTTAGGTATAAAATCTTTGATTGTCCCCGGTTGAATCTAAAAGTATATAATTTCAACCAATGATGTTTTAAGTTCAAGTCTGCAAGTTAACTAGACTTGATTAAGGAAAGACAGAATGTGATGTGGTTAGTGATCTAAGTTAGTAACTAGCTAGAGTACTGAATGGTCGTCAGAGATCGATGAGAGATCAATGATCAAGCTGTCGAAAATAGCCATCCATGCATGATTAACTGAACGTACGTTCACGTAGGCTGAAGATCGAGATCAAATATTCAGATTACGTCCAGATTGAAGGTAACTACTTCGCCGGGAATGCAGCTATTCACGACCTGTGATTCTGTGAAAATAAGAAGCTAGCTGATGACGCCCCTGTGGCAAATGGGTCATTCTGATGACGTCCTTTTCTCAGCTGACTTTGATCACACCCTACCACGAAACCCAGAGTTAGTTTCATATTGATCTCAGACAATAATACACTACTGAAGCTCGAGATTATATAATAGAAACTAAATCATATTCTAAAAAAAAAATAGAGAATTTATATATATCGTATACACAACTGCTTTTGGCTCCATGCATTCGGAGCTTCCTTTTCGACATTTGATGCTCTCTCTTTCTCTATCTCATCCCCGTCGGGAATCCAATGTTGTTTAGCTTCTCTCCAGTTTAAAATATTGCATGCACACGTATACACAGAACCATGTTGGGATTACAGTTGCGCAGACCAGAAAACCCTAATTTCCAGAGGGGGATGGAAATTATCAGGTTAATTTTTTCTTTTCTTTCTTCTTGGACTTGAGGTAGAGGAAGAGAATGAGATTATATATAACTTATACTTATATGTCTGACTAAGTATTACGATACCCCTCCTATCTATGATCTATTCCATAGATTACTCATGTGCCTTGATCATCGCTCATTCTATTTCTGTATAATTCCATCGGCTGCACATATATTATATGGTTTAGATTCATGAAAACATACACGATACAGAGTTTAGCATTACAATAGAGTAATGTGACACATATAGTTTCTTATTTGAATAATGAAAGGTTAACTATGACTAATTGATCTACATAGATGTCATCGCATCGATGGATGTAATGTGTTGCTGTTTGCCAAAAGAGAAAATATTCATTTGTTTAGGAGCAAGTGCATTAAAAATATGATTCCGTGATGGACTTTAACCTATATATGCCCTAACTACGCATAATCAATATTTATATTATATGCTTGTCATGAAACTAACCAAAGTCGACTCTCGATCATGAAAGAACATGTAAGTTTTATAAACTAACTTAATTTTGTCCTCTTAGGCTACTTTTAGGAAAGGGTAAATTTGTATCAAGTTTTGGTTATCTGTGGGGTGAGCAGAAAAGTGGGTGAAGTAAAATCACATCTCTGAATGTGAAGCCCTAGCTCCATGTCAAACCAAAACGAAATCAACCTCTTCTTTGGGAGTAGCTAAAACCACATGGGGCTGTTTGTCAAAAACATCAACGAATTATTAACTGCGGTTATCCTATACCAATTCTTCCCTCGGAAACCCTAGCTAATAAACATGCTTCCTCAATCGGGTGTGCATGTTGTTTAAACGATACGTACGTAGCTTTGTCGAGTCTTGTAGCGGAGACTTGTAACTAAGTGGGGCATTAAAGTGATTGGAAGGTGAGTGAGTTTTTGCTCGGTGAGGTGTGCATTGTTATCTTGGTTAATTTGTTCGCTTCGGTGAAGTCACGCTAGGCACACACCTAAACCCTTGGGTCTGAAGGCCCCCTACACGATAAGGGTGGGTAACGAACCACAACTATACGTAGCCTTCTTAATTTTCTTTTGTTATTAACCCTACTTTGGTAATAAACCTTATCGGTAACTTGTTAATTTGTTCTATTAAAACTTGAATATCAACTTAATCATTAACTTTTCCCTCCCGTCTTGTCTTTGAACTAAACTAAACATAGCAGAGGCAAGAGGTCCTGGATAATACTCTACTTCTATAAAAATTAGATATCGATTCGCCTTGTCAGAATAATCGTCTAGAGATTTGTGGTTTCAGTTGTTTGTACTTGATTTGTTAATTCTTGATCGCTGTAGGCATAACGACTAAATAGCCAAAATTAAGACTAAGTTGGCTTCAAGCTGTCGGTAGAGAATCTGATCAATGAGCCAGAGAATTCTTCTATGTTTATTGTACTACATACATAACATATTTCAATTAAAAAAAAAAAACACTCATTCTTTGTCTCCATAGATGATAAATGTAATGGTAATGCACTAATGGTAACTATTATTTGTCGGTGAACTGTGACTTGGTTGGTTAAGGTATATAACTGACAACTTTAAAGTTACAGATTCAAACCTCATTGACATATGTAGGGTGTGCGAGTTATTAATAAAATATTTTTCTGATAAGGGATGGCAGTGGGCTTCCGGTTGTAACGGTCCATTTCGAGTAGAGTGGGTGCCCTGTCACCTAACAGACTGCTACAGAGAAGTTGATATCGCTTAATCCTTGTCAGTAAATTATATAAAAAGAAGAAGTATTGAACAGCTAAACCAATATGAGTTTGGTTCATTATTGGCGGGAACTGGCTATGAATATGAAGAATAGATGGTCAATGGTCATCATTATTGAATTACATTGTGAATGTTTCATGAAGTTTAGGCTTTATGTCTCCCCGTCGTTGTACTCTTTCAGTGCACATTTGATACTAAAGACTACATTACACTTTCTTATTTGTTAAGACTGTCATGGACTCATATGGATTGCCTTAAGTTGTACTGATATTAACACATGTTTAATGTTGCATGGTATTAGAATAGTTAGCTTAGTTTATAGTTTAGAATGATGATGTTATTTAAGAATGACCAATTTGAGTACTCACAATAACATCATCTAAGGAGACTAAATTGAAAACAAGGTGCTACGTAAGCTCATTTATTTTAGGACCCAGTAACACCAAACATGATAATAACCAAACTGGACTCCTTATTTAGGACAGTCCAAGTTAGTCACAACGAACAAACATGCACTCAAAGTGCTATGCTATTTATGTATAGTAAATGATCCAAATCGCCGTGCTATATCTAGACAAATACATTAAGTAACAAGAAACATCAATTTTATATGTAGAGCACACATGGATTGACGATTGAGGTAGATATATCGATCGAGCTAGCTAGGTTTGGCAGGTCAAAGTATGATATAAACGTTTTGGATCTATATATAGGATTAATATTATTCGAACAAAACCTGATCAGAAAACGATGTTGGCCAACAGTAAAGTGTTGAATTAAGCTCACCAACAAACTCAGCTCCCTCAAACTCATCGTTCACCACCATAAAAGACGAACCAGATACCTCGGTTATTCAAAAAACAAACCCACATCACACGTAAAAAGAATGTTTCTTGTCCTTAATTACACAATCATTTATACTTGGCCTAATACTGGGTGTAATATAGCTCAGTACCATATATACTACTGCATACTATAATAACAAAAAACTGGAGAGTACTTGGTGGGTACATACGTTTTTATTCTTCAAAAATTCCGGTATATTACCGCATTCTGCAGCTTCTTCTTTCTTTTTTGTGATTCAAAGAGGAAATAATTGAGTTGAGCATGCAATTTGAGAATAATTTCCCAGGATGACAAACAGAAAATTGATGTATTGAAAGACTCTAAAGGCTCCAAATAATGGACAGGAAGAGACTACAAAGAGGAAAAGACATGCAATGGGATCAATGGGTGTCACGTTGGCCTTTTTATGTGTCTCTCCTACTGATTTCTATAATGTTCTATTTCTTGGAGTTTTGTGCAGAGATGTTCATATGGAGTTTTGATATAGATAGAGCCTTAATTATTAAGCCAATGAGTGAAACCTCAATCACATCATCTGAAACTTCTTGATGTCAATGAGTGAATCCTTAACTATTCTTTCCTTGCTACCTATTTCATTATTATTAAACATAGGGATAAATAAAAAGAACAATATTTTTTAAGAACTTAAGTTGACATGCATATTCAATATTTACTAATGCATTGTATAAATTTTATTTTATCGTAAAAAATATTGATTATCGGAAACAATATATGCTTTGATTTGATTATTCAGTAGCAATTAGCTAGCTTAATTAAACATTAATAGGTTGTCGTGTAAAGAAAAATTATACGGTACCTCCATGTATATGATACACTAATTAATTTACAGATCTGAACAAATTTATATATGGTAAATACTCATAATAGGTCGCTTCATATATGAGTTACTTGATTACATCTTATGATAATTGTCATTTGCGTCGACATGAAAATTGTTATGTACAAATAAATCAGATGCATATAGTTGAATGTATATGAATCATGATTATCCCGAAGGTATCCATCAAACTCATTCAACTCTGTTCATCATATCTATTCTCCTAACTAGTTGGCAAATCCATATATACTCTCGGTTGTACAAACTGATGTAGTTGGCTCTACATCGCCATGTATCAGATGATGTCAATGCTTGCAATGCAAGGTATACCAGAAACGACGTTGATGGAGTACAAGCTAGCATGAAAATAATGCAGCGTGGCACATAAAGTTTTAAATGATTTTGAGGGATAGCAATGAAATCTGTTACATACATATATATAAATATATATGTAGTCATCCTCGACCCAAAAACGAAAACTAATTTCAGATAATGTTTTCAAGATTTATTGAATTATGTATGCCCGAATTTGTTCCCCAACAGCATCACCCCGTCATACATCTTGACAACAAAACATCACCCCCATACTCCCCAGTGTACTTTTATGATTCCAGAATGAATTTAACAGAAACAAACAATGAACATATTGATGATTGTCTCTTGACATTGAAAGATACATCGAGTTCAAGTAATCATCCATCGCTGATCGATCGAGATTATTCAACCACAAATCTACTTGACTTATGGTTCGAGTTCACATCCTGATATTTTGTGAACGTTTTTTTTATCTCCGGATTAATTAGTAAATCGGTTTATATAATCAAAGAGATAAGTCATTTTAAGTTAATTTCATGCATGTCTTCAACTCAAGCCAATCGATCGAGTCCTTTCAATAGATCAAAGCCATCTTCAAGTTTTATCTCTCCTATATGACCCAAATGGTTGGTGAGTTGGGACAATGAGCTTTGGATTTTTATAGCTTGCACTCTAATCTGGTATATTTGGATCAGTAGAAATCTACTGCGTTTTGAAGGTAAGGTTTTTGATGCTTTAGATGCCCGACGTTATCTTCTGGGTTTATTCAAGGAATCGGTTAGACAATCTTTTCATACCTACAAAAATCATACAGTTGTTTCTGTTTACTCTATGCTTTGTATCTCACAATTATTGGCCAATGCTCCTAGTTTCGTTCCTCAGTACGGGCAATGACATGATGCTACTGACTGTTTTTTATTTTTATATGGTCCACATTTATGGGACTGTATGCATGTAAGATTAAGTATTTGTTTATCATCTCTAGTTAGAAAATTGCTTGATACAGGAGGTCAGGTTTTTGTCCCCCTCCTTCTTTGTATTATCTTTATATATTTTTTAATAAAATAGGGGGTTGATTACCCTCAAAAAAAGAAAAAAGAAAAAAAAAAGACAATGAGGTTACTTTTCCGTTCTCTTCCTCTAGCTCTTTCTTTCTCACTATATATTTTCAAATCTGAATTATAGTAATAAACTGCTAATTAACGTTTATTATTTCATTTTCTGCGTGAGATCTGTAGCTCCGGTCCCTATAAAACAAGTGCACAGTGCATTCAAAATACTTACAAGCCTTTGAGCCATCGATAATTTCAGTGTCTGGTTGATTCCCTAGGTTCCTCCATCACCAAGGAACAAGGCACATCTCCAAAAAAGATGGCCGAGATGGAACAAACCACTATTGAGAATCATAACCTTCAACTTCCAGCTGGGTTTCGATTTCACCCATCCGACGAAGAGCTTATCGTCCACTACTTGAAAAACAAAGTCACTTCATCTCCTCTACCAGCAACCATCATCACTGAATTGGACTTATACAAGTACAATCCATGGGAGCTACCTCCAAAGGCCTTGTTCGGAAAAGAGGAGTGGTATTTCTTCACTCCAAGGGATCGGAAGTACCCGAATGGAACGAGGCCTAATAGGGCAGCTGGTTTGGGTTACTGGAAGGCTACAGGGACTGATAAGCATATTTTGAGTTCTTGTGGAACGAAGAGCATTGGGGTGAAGAAAGCACTTGTGTTTTATACTGGTCACCCTCCTAAAGGTGTCAAGACTGAGTGGATCATGAACGAGTATAGATTGCTTGACACCACGATTTGGAGTACTACTTCAAAGCAAAAAGGGTCTATGAGGGTAAGTATATGATTGCTACTTGCTTCGTATCATCGATCACTGAAAACTTAATAGATCGAGCGAGTTCCATTTTCTGCTAAATATATTTGTGTTGATAGGGTTTACGTTCAAATATACACCATATAGGGTTACTCTTTACTTAATTATTATCTTATAAACTCTGAATATAATCTGAACTATAAGCTAAAGCGATTAGTGCTAAACAAAATCATTTTGAAATATAATTTGCTGCCTATAATTGTTGTTATTATTATGATGTATTATTTTGCATGAAATATAGATCTAATAGTTTAGATGCCTGCCTAATTTTCTATTGTTAGTGTGCTAATCAGTATCATTTCTTCAAAAATGATACATAAGTATCATGTATGTGACAAGAGCAGACGTTTGAGTGCAACTTGGCAAAAATATCGATGCCGGTCGACTCCAGTATCATGGTCGACCGCCGGAATATGAAAGTTTGCATTTCTGATGTGTGCTTCTAACGGGTCTGAAATATGTGTTGTGAAGATTTTTCTTCCTATTTGCAGTTGGATGATTGGGTTCTATGCCGGGTTCGACAGAAATGCAACAATATGAGGAACATCTGGGAAGATCAAAACATTACTCCTAGTTATAAACTATCTGGTAACTTTAGACAAGTGGTGGATGAACCATGTTCAAGGGAAGCAAGCCCTAGCATTGAAATGGTCAGGAGTTATCTATACAAAGACTATCCTATGTTGCCCTACATGTTTGCCTCTCAGAAACTGCTTCCTACTATCACTTCAAGCATAAGCTTTCAGGACACTACTACTGGAAATGAGAAATCTTGCAGCCCTACTCCTGTTTACCACAAGGCCGATTCAAATAAGATCAACAATGGCGGGCAATTTTTAGTTTCTTCCCTTGACAGTTTGATCAACCCACTGAAGAGAAAGCCTGAAGGAAATGTTCATCCTCAACGTCGGTGTTCGGTTGCACCAAGCAAGAAGATATGTAACAGAGATTATCAGAAGGAGGAAGCAAGCAATGGATCCATGATGAATCCTTGGGGACTAAACCAGCTTGGAGCTGACTATCTTAATGTAGATCAATGGAGTTCCATAATCCAGTATCAAGAACTCAGTCAGTTAATCGGGTTTCCCTGCAACTGATTAGCAAGGAAAAGTACGTACATATCTCTAGCTAGCACATATTATATGCAGGTTATTTTAGTGTGGAATTCCTTTATTTACATAAATAAAGGCGTTCAAGAAATCCCGTATAGAGATTTGAAGGACTCCATGGTGGTGATTCATTATGTAATTAGTGTGTAAAGCAAGTTCATTTTGTATAGAGTTTGGTGAACAACTCCTCTACCTCTTTTGACATATATGCAGTCAAAAAGCTTGCCAGATAGAGAATCAAATTACCTTTTAATGGGGACTTTAATCTCTACCAATATCAACATTAACGTCTATATTTCAAGCATGTAAATATAGTTTGAGGTGTGCTGGTTGTAATTAGCTACATCATATCAAGACTCAAGTTTATGTATGTATATTCGTAATACTAGCATCTCCTGTATACATTCTTAGAATTAGTAAATGCTTTACAATTCAATATCTCGCTCTATTCTCTCTTCTATATTCGCACTTGTCTAATATAACATCAACTCACAAGCACATAATTTACAATTCAGAACAATCGATGAAGCTCCTATGCGCGCTGTTTAATCTCTTGTAGAATTTATCTAATATAGTTTCGAAAGTTTTATTGACAATTGGTTGAGACCTTCCTCACCAGAGCATGGCAAGTAAATACCAGGTTAATCTTGAGAAATCCAAGCGATTGGCTCAAACATAAGTTCAACTGCAGTTCAAGGAATACATGGTGAATATGATAATGTCATTTTCGTTGTTCACAACGGATGCCAAAGAGACCAGAGGCTGTTCCACCTTAGTCATTAGACGCGGGTTTCAACTACTAGAGTAAAACAAACTGGTTCAACCTTTGCCATTAGTTGGGACTTCGGGAGTGACCGAGCTCTACCTTTTTCCTCTGTTGGGTATTGAGTTTTAGATATTAAAATCACTTGTAATTACCATTTTAAATAAATTTTCTGTTTGGTAATATTTTAAAATATGTTTATCTAAAACCTTTTAGTTTAAATAACCATGATTTTAGAAAACAGGTTGAGGGTTGCTTATTTATAATTGAGTTTTAAAAAAAATTGAGTTTTTAAACCACAATACTAAACTAAACCTCACCAAACTAAACCTCAGTACAAGCCCCACAGGGACCAAGGAACTGTACAAACTATGAACTTAAAAAGAGAAAACAATTGAACCCAAAAGACAGAACTAAACACCTGTAACTACTACCCAATTATCTTAGCAAACTCGGTGTATGAGAGAGACGATACTCAGTCAGGCATGACACTACAATGATTCCATTAGACGATTCATATAAGTTGAAGCAAAGACGTCATTCCAAATAACTATTAACAGGGTTACCAAAGGTTTTAAAAGAATTGAACTCGAGGAATCAGAAAGAGTAAGAACAGACTCGGGGTAGGGCACGCAATAAGCTGCAGTAAAAGATACAAACATGACTGATGTACTTAACAAACACAACATGCATTCGTACTAGAGTCTATAAAGACTTTAAGCATGACTGAACATCAAATGCTATATAACAAACACCATTGAGTCCTCAATGTGCAACAATGCCACACAACCATTAACTCCTGAGCAGGTCAAACTGCCATCTCACTTCTTCAAAACACTGCAAAGAAGAGACACATAATCAGAAAAAAGAAATTGCATTGGTAGAAAAATGGAGACATGCAAACAATAGTGCATTGAAGCTTAAATATTGTATGTCTAATCACATATAATCTAACATGTTCCAGTAACATCAAGTTATTTAATCAGATAATTTATCTATCTCAACATTTATCCATGTAATCTGCCTTTATAATAGATATCAGCTTACTTGTACAGATAGGCAGCAATGCCCAAAATGATAATCAACAATACAATATCAATGCAAAAATTTCGGCTGGACCTCAGCTGTAACAAAGACAAAACTTGCATTAGGTCGAACTAGAAAAGGTAAACATGTATAATCGATAATGTGCAAATGCTAAAAAACAACTAGGTTGCAGTAAATCACCTGGTTGACAGTGTCTTTCAATCTAACATTAGTGTTCTTAAGGCCAGAAGATGCCTTGTCCACCTATTAAGAAGAAAAAAGCAATATTCAGTGAAAAACATAAAAGAATTGTAACTGAACAGTATGAAGTAAGAGAAGGGAAGAGTTTGTTTCTGACCTTGCTGTCAATCTCATCCATCAAAGGAACTTGCCGATCAAATTCCTATACAGACCACATTACAAAATGGGTTAACAAGGGTACATAAATTGCATATGAACAAGCAGCAACACACAGACACCGCTAACCTCGTTCATATCACCAGCCATATTTTTCAATGTATCTAAACCTTCTGATATCACATCCAAACCTTGATCCTGTGAAAAAAGTCCAACAAATCAGCCATATACACAAATTGCATTCTGTAACTTGTGAAATGCAATTTTCCTTTTTAACAGAAAACTCAGTTGTAGACAAACAGGACGCCATCTATATGACTTACCTGCTTCATTCTCCGCATTTCATACTCATTCCTGAATTGACTGGACTCCTCAGTTTGTTGAAAGAATTCATTATCAAACCGTCCATCTATCAGAATACATGAATCACATATGTAATGTTAACTCCAATGTGATCAAAGAAAACACAATTTCCCATATTGTGATCACATAAGATTCACCAAAAGTTCTAAACTAAAGGTCAAAAATTACCAGAGGAATCAAACTTGATTTCAGTACGAGAAGCTGAAGCTGTCCAACCTCCTCCACTTTGTTTTGGAGCAGCCGGAGTGCCATCTGGTATATCCTGGATCCTATCTGTCAATGCATGAGCCAAATCATTACGAGCTGCAAACTCTTCAGATGAAAGCCCCTTAACCTGCGAGCAAATAGTAGCATTTATAAACCATACGGCCCAAACCCTAACAAATCAGGAATTCAAATGTTGTTCCACTTCAATTCACTTTAGTATCCGAGTGCAATCGTCATTCAATTATCATTTTTAAGTAAAATGTACCACACTGAACATCAAATTATATAACAATTTAATAGAATTGATTCGAACAGTGGAGGCCAACCTTCTTTAGAGCCAACCTCTGCAACTTTGGAACCTCTTCCAATAATCGAGCCTTGGTCCGTCGAATCTCGGCATTCAGAGCAACTGCAGATGCCCTGCTCTTCTCTTTCGAAGCAAGCTCCGCTTTCTGCACATCAAAATTACTCAAATTTCAGCCTCAATTTCAAAAAATGGACCAAAATATAACTAAATTTCTGGTCAATTTCATCAAACTACATCCGGATCTGACATTATCCTCTTTCTAACCTCATGAGCTTTCCCGGAAACCAAATATAGATGAAATTAAGAGAGTGAACCTGAAGAGCGGCTTCAATGTCGGACTCGACGGAGGCGTAGAGGCGAGCAAAGGCATCGTCGCCGGAGACGTTGGATTCCTTGTGCTTCTCGATATCGTATCGGTCGTACTTGTTGCAGATCGCCTCGACTCTCGTCAGAAGCTCGATGACGCTCATCTTTGTCCAACTCTAGCTTGCTTGCCCTAGTTTTGAATTACAGATTTGAAGGAAGTGAGAAATTGGGAAGGAGACGATGGAAGGGTTTGGTTTTTCAATGGCAGTGGGTGACCAGAAGAGAAAGCGGTTTCAAAGAAGCAACAGAGTAGCAAAACAGGCTGTGTGAGCTTCAAAATAATTAAATTAAATTATATATATATATATATATATATATATATATATATATTCTTTTTTATTTTTGTTTATTCGGGGATGAGTGCGGTGTTTTGTTTTGGCCACGATCCTCAGCGTGTGAAGCGGAGGTGAATAGCGAACAAAAAGAAAGGGGAAGTGTTGCGGGCGTGCCACCTCACGGACGAGGAAAAGTCTTGACTGCGTGCGCTTGACTTCTTGATGATCAGGCGGAAGAGAGTTTCCAGGTGCCACCTCAGATGAGGAATTTACGAGCACAAGGCGGTCGATACTCACGGCGGCGTGAGCAGAGCAACTATAGGGAAGATTCTGATGAATCGGGGTAGAGTCCGGAGGCCACAGGGATTGGCCTAAATAATAACTGGAACACATATCTATCCTAATGTGCCCCCCAGTTTCGATGTCTGTTAGCCGATGTTGAGGAAAATGAAAGACATCAAAACTTTAGCATGCCCCCCAGAGAAGACCTTCTTCAAGTGTCTTAGTCATTATTTAGGCCAATCCCTGTGGCCTCCAAGTTTTCAAAGTGTTCGCTACCTTTATGCAACCATTCACCGACCCTTTCCAAAGTTGGTTCGCCAGCATTATGTGGCCACTCGCCAACTCTTTTGCCTCACATGGGTTTGCACTGGGGGCAGCGAAGTGCATGGCCTCTAAAATTTTTCATCTGCCGTTCGCCGACTCCTTTGTTACCTCTTACTGGTTCGCACTGGGGGGCAGTGAAGCGCATGGAAGTTGGTTTGTCATCGCCAAGATTCGCGAAGGGCTATTTTTGGAGTCTAGTCAACGCAAATGTCTGCTCCAGTTAAATTATATCCATGCGAGCTACATTCACTTGCGGGATATATAATGTACTATGTCTTCTGAGAAAAGCAGAAGAGCAGGCGAATGCATTTGAAGTCCAAGGGTACTAGGCGAACTATACAGAAACGTCGCTACAATGCCTTGTTGGGTGCTTGGGTTTCAAGGCTTATTCACAAGCTTCTCCACTCACACTCATCTTATGACCCGAGCCAATCCAGTGGCTTGGAGCAGCATGAACATAACCATCTTCAGTCATTCTTGATATTCATGACTTCGAGGCTGGGGGGCAATGTTTACGCCAAAATTAATATTTTACTGGACAATAGATGTCTATGTGAATATTAATTAAATTCTTGGTCTATGTCAGCCGGCGAGCTCAAGTTCTTTAAAGTTTACAAATAATGTCCCGCCAGCAAGACCATGCGAGATGAAATGCAAAGTCCGCGCGCGGAATGACTCCGCGCGGACTAAAAGATCTCGCGTGCTTTCAGATAAAAACAGAGCTCGCGCATTAAATAGCTTTGTGCGGAGTGGGGGTCTCGCGCACTTCGCGCGGAACACACAGTTCGCGCGAAATGCCTTCGCGCGGGATGAATTACTTGTTGACTTCACTTAGGCGAGGCGGAATGCATCTAAGCACGCTGGCGAACTGATTCGCGAACTAGCGAAGTAAACATACGCGGAGTCCGCGCGAATGCTTGTAATCGTTTCTGACTTTTTACAGTCTTTGACACGCTTTGGGCTAATCCATGTGGCCCTTATTAATTAAAAAGCCTTGTTTTGGCCCGCGAGGTGGAATTGAGCTACAGAGTCCACGGTCCGCGCGAGCTATTAGTTTTCTACTTGGACTGTGGCACCCCGCGGGATAAGATTGCTCCTAATTTCAGTCCGCATAGGACTCTACAGTTGAGAGGCGCGCCAGAAGCAGTGTTCTATTCTGAATGGACTGTGCGAATTGGATATGTGTCACATAAGGATTGGTCTGCAAGGGAGGAATAGTGTCCTTATGTTTCACGTTGCAGAATCCAATAGAGATTCTGATGATTATCTTTCTTCGCACGCAGAAGTCAGGCTCTCACTATATAAAGGCTCGAAGGCTCTCTCCCTCCGACACAACTCACAACTTATTCAAACAGAACAAAACCCTTCAACCTAGTTGAAACCCTCGACCCAGTCGAATCTTCAACGCTCCCAGGAGCTTTGTTTCCGCTTCCCAGTTGAAGCGAGCTCTCTCTCTGACAACTCAATCAAACAAAAACAACACAAACCAACTGCAACCCAGTTTCTTTCGAGCTACCTCGAAACCCCGATTCTAAGCGCACCGCCGCTTAGGATTCTTCAGAGCCCTCCGAACTCTATCCCGATTCCTCGGAATCTTCCCTATAGTTGCTCTGCTCACGCCGCCGTGAGTATCGACCGCCTTGTACTCGTAAATTCCTCATCTGAGGTGGCATATGGAAACCCCCTTCCGCCTGATCAAGAAGTCAAGCGCACGCAGTCAAGACCTTTCCTCGTCCACGAGGTGGCACGCCCGCAACACTCCCCTTTTCTCTTTGTTCGCTATTCACCTCCGCTCCACACGCTGAGGATCGTGGCCAAAACAGGTTCAGATTGGTTTGAGGCTCAAACAACTACCAAACCGTTTTGTTCGGTTTTGTAATATTTCAAACTGAAACCATAGTTGAAAAGGCTTTAACTGATTATTTCGTTTACACCATTTTTTGATACGGTGCGGGTCGGTTTATATGTAAACCGATTTATTTATTTCAAGAAGAACGAGATACCCAAAATCACAACTATTTTTTATCTCGATGTGAGCAATTTTTTTTTTTTATCTTAAGAGATAGATAGAGAGAGAGAGAGAGAGAGAGAGAGAGAGTGGAGAAACATAAAGGAGAAAGGGGGTTGAATAAGCTTAGGGTAATAACGTATTTTTTTTTTAAATCATTAGGATTGGTATATGAAAAATATTTTCATTTGAATAGTTTCTAGTTTAGCTGACTTTGTGCAAATGGGTAGTTTAACTATTTTTTTTCAAGTACATAATAGAAAGAACATTAACCGATTTCATCTTTATATATCTAAGGCGAAAATTCTCGCATGGTGCATGGTCCATTTGGGCCATAGTTAGGATAGGCGCGTGAGTGCGTGGGCTAGTTTCAATAAGATGTAAAGATATGGATGGTTAGCCACTTAGACTCAGTTAACAGAAGCAGACTGAGTTTTGAGTGTTGTTTCGTACTCGTCGTACTGGCTTCCCCCTCTCTTCCCATTTAATCATCGGCATAACAATTGCAAAACTCTGAGTTCGGATCCACATCAAAAGTCATCGAATGAGTTTGTCAATATATCGACAGCTGAAGCTCAGTAATTCTTTCAACCATTCGAAGTAATCAAGCTCCGACAAGGTGCTTCAAGACGCTGAAAACGGATCCGAAAGGCTCTCACACACCTCAAACAATGGCTTGAGAAGTCGCCGATGCGAACAACCACGACAGAGCCGTGGACGTCCAGAACCAAAATCATCAAAATTTGATTGATTTCAAAAACGAATTAAACAAACAGGTAGAACATGATGAGAGGTGTATGATTCATTCCACCATTACCACGTGCATATGATTCGTCGCCGGATTTTATAAAAGAGCAGCGAGAAAATACGAAGCTTTATGGCTTCAATTATCATCCCCGAGCTCTAAGCTGAACAATATGAGCCCATAAAGGCATTGACGACAATCGATTGGTGTTGGTGCACAATCGTGAAGTGGCCAAAAAATGATAACCCAATTTAGTTTACCTTTTCTAACCCCTAAGAGCATGTTTAACAAACTCTCTATATTGGCCCTTTAGTCATTTTAAATAACTAGTTTAGTTTTTTTTTATCAATTTTATTGGCTTCAACAGACTAGTAAGTGGCTAGTTATTTTAACTTTTAGTTACCTCGCTAGCTACGAGATGAGGCTCTATAATTTATGTTAATTCAATGTATTCATTTTTAAGTTATTTTATGTAATATTAAAACACAATTAAATTAATTTTTTTTATTTAATCAATAATATAAATTAAATTTTAGTTAAAATAGATAATACTGGTGATATTTTTAAAATAATTTTTAACTATTTTGATTAAAATATAACCATAAAATAATTAATATTACTAAAGATGCTTCAAGTCCCCGTACTCATCCGTTAACCCGTCGTACCTGTGTTTCTCTGCACGGATTTAACTACGGTCTGTATGGTCGCGAAAGGGTAAAACTTTCACTAGTAGGTTTAATGTGAAAAAATAAAACCGAAAGGGTAGTAAAAAAGAAAACTGTTACAAACAAGATGGGCCACGCTCCCACGCGTGCGACGACCTCAAACGCAAGCACGAGTCGCCGGTCACGACTCACAAGCCACGACTCGAACTTTTTGTTCGCACAAGTGGGAAAGCTTGCAAGTCTGGAAACAGTTAACTGTTTTCCTCTCTCTCAGTTTACCGAAAACGCACTCCACTGTTTTTTCTTTCTTTCTTTTAAATATTTTAATCGCTCAAACGCCCATACGGCGTCGTTTCTTTCCCATCAGTTCGCCATCTCAGTTACTTTTCCAACTTAGCGTAACAATAAAAATATATACGGGCGGAGCCGGTCCCCGGTAACAATGGGTAGTCCAGACAATTTCTCCTCCTCTTATTTCAGTAAACAAACGCACCCAACCGCTTTATATATAATTCATTTCATCCTTCTTTTTTCTCTTGAACCTCAACAAATTTTCCTCCGTCTCTTTTTCTCTCCCTCTGAGAATCCGTTCGTCTTCTCCGAGCCAAAAGCCTCTCGTCGACTTCACAGGTAAGCTTTTTTTTTTTCTTCTGAATTTTCTCGGTTTTTTATTTCCGAGCTGATCACTTGTTGTTTCTGCATAATAATAATAATAATAATAATAATAATAATAATAATAATAAATTTTTTTTGCTCCGATTTTTGTTTGTTTTTATTTTATTCCGATCGTCGTTTCTCGATCAGTTTCTCGTTGTTCGATTATGATCGTTTTGGCTTGCGGTCTCTGATCGTCGAGCTTTTGCTTTGTTCGGCGGTGCTGCATGAGATGGTTTTTACTGTTTAATTTTCATTGCTGTTCGGTGTTTTATGGAATTTTGATTAGTTTCTGTGTTTGGATCGTCCTGGATTGTAATATGATCATCTATCACGGCGGTGGTGGTTGCGATTATAATCCTAATTTGTTTCATAGAAATCAATTTCAATTTCAATAGCTGATGATTTTGACCGAGGATGCTTCTTGCACGAGAGTCTATCAGATCATATGTTGTTTACTCTGGATTACGGTAGCATCGAGTAGGTTTAGACTTTAGATGGTTCCTGTTATGCAGGTTTTTGGTGTGCTGAGGCGTGAGGGTGTATCGTTATTGCTTACTTGTATCGAGTTTGAACTTGAGATGAACAATATTAGTACTGCAGTTTCAGAAATGATGATGTGATTGCTTCTTTTCAGGTGAGAAACTACTAGTTTTAAGAAGTTCTGATTGAAAATTGAATATCGATTTTTAGCTGCGGTTAATTGAAATTTATGTTTTTCTACTAAAATTTTGTTTAGGATACAGAAGGTGGGGGGTAGTTCATTTCTTTCTGAATTGTAAGTGGTGTTGCAGGGACCTTTTGGTTTAGTGGACTTCTGAAGAATCATTCTCGATTGACACTGTATTTATGCTTGAGGATATGTTGGCACAATCTGCTGCCATGTTTTGAGAGACTAGACTCTAAAGTTGGCTTAGTATTGTGAGAGCACAATATATGGTACTAACTACTGAGATTCCATTATAACTTGCTCACTTAATGTTGAATTGGATCAACATGAAGAACTGGATCCATTCACCTGAAGTGATGGAGGCCATACTGAGATGGAGAAATTGTAGCGTTGGTGATGATCATGACATGATTCTTAGATTGACCATGCCTGAATTGTGTAGTGATGAAAAAGGTTAAATTTACCAACAGTCTAGTGAGGCTATTGATGTGAACTTCTCTTTGTGTTGTGTCCACATTGTGCCTACTATGATGATGGAGTGGGTAGTTTCAGTTCCATTTGATTCAGTTCGCTTGTTCATTGTACTGGTACTTGGAGTGATCTTTGGGTGATTCAGTATGTTGGTGTTCTGTAGAGGGGTGTGGTGGGATGTAGTGGTAATTATCCACTTAGGGGCGGTGTCAATGAAAGGCGTGCATTGTGACCTTCTTTTGGTCCTTCGATACATGTCATAAGTGGAGGATCTTAAGCATTTGGATTCATATTGTATGGCCCTTTAGTCAGAACAAGCATCCTGCAACATGATGGCACTGAACTTTGTATTGTGGTTCACAATTTTTATGGGTTAATGCTTGATTAGCAAGTGGTATTTTGGACCTAGTCACCCTTATCATTACTTGAAGTACCATGTTGTATGGCTGAGAAGAGTGAGCATGGATCCCTAAGATTGCTGTAGGTTATCAGGAGAGAGGGAGAAGTGGGGTGTTGCGAGTTGTGACTTTTCTTGTCATTGTCATTCCCTACATGGAAGACAATGGGCTGCCTGCTCATTGATTGGTGGTTACTGATTGTTGGTTTCCTCAATTTGGTGTAGGTTATCCCTTGTCAGGATAGATTGCCACCCTTGACTCTTGCACAGTTTGTTTCTTTTCTCTGCTGTAACTAAAGATTAATATCAGAGTCGAGATTTATGAGAATATCCAGCTTGCTTTTAGCAAGTCTTCTTGCTGACAAGTCTCTCTGGATGAGAGAGTTTTGCAAATACATGATGCCTCTTTCTGTCAAGCTCTTCCAAGTCCCATATCATCTTTTAGGGTGCAAAGAGTACCTCTGTATGTGTTTTCCATAGCTTCAATTTCAAATTATCTCAAGATGCTTACGATAAAAGCCCACATCATTTAAGTCCTCAGAGGAAGATTCTCTCCCCTTTGAACAGGGTATTTGTAAGTGTAGAAATTATAAGAAGTCTCAAGGTTTAAGCAATACATGTACTTTTTTTTGTTATACTAACCTGATCCTGTGGCTTGACAGTTTTCCTAATTTGTATCTAGGTGTTACCTTCTGCTATCACTGAATTGTGATAGAAACGTACTCCCAGAAACAGGATTCAGCCAAATGGCACACATTTGATTCTATTTGTTTTGGTAGTACATTGCAGTTTTCTCAGTAACTTATCAGAACACTTTAAGACCATCTGATACTTTTCAATCTCATTTCAGCCATTGCATATAATGCCTCAGATCTTCAAATTGGAACTCCTGTGTTTCTGAAACTGCAATCTTACCTTTTAATTGAAGGGCAGGTGTTGATAGTTTTCTAAAGTTGTTTGGTAAAGTGAAAACGGTAATTCAGTCATGACATGTCAGACAGTTCTCATATCTTCCTGTTTAGTTATATAAATTTTTTTTCTGCTTCTTTGCATCGTAAATCTCTTTCTTTCAAACACATCATTTGTGCTAAAAGTTCAGAACCACACAATTTTTTCAGGATTTGGAGGCTAGGGGGACTTCTGGTAGTAGGATTTCTTTTCTCAGACTTCATTTAAATTTTAATCATATAGGTGATATTTGAATGTCAAACAAATGTCAGTGTAGATTGATATGGTGCAGTATTGGGATTGTTACACCTGCAACCCTGATGATGTGATTAAAAGTTTAAACCTTGTTAATGCAATAATGAGTGGTCCTGTTCTTCATTTTTCTTCTCACTTTCAACCCTGATGATGTGATTAAAAGTTTAAACCCTGTTAATGCAATGATGAGTGGCCCTGTTCTTCTTTTTTCTTCTCACTTTCAGCTAATTGTTATGTGTTTTACACAATTATCACTCAGAAAACAAAATGGTTCCGGCTCTCTCTCCGTCTCTCTCTCTCTCTCTCTCTATATATATATATCTATTATCTTTGAAAGCCCATCTTCTTTTTATCTTTTTTTTTGAGACATTGGAAGGCCATCTTTTTGCAGATGAATGTGAGAGTTGAGGGGAGAGGTCGATATAGGGTGTTAGTGGGTGTTCTGCATACTTATCCCCAGCTTTGCGATGCATTAGGTTTTGACAGATCCTTTGGTAATCTGATTTTTACTTCACTTCCTGGCCTTGAATAGAAGGGAGATTTGGTGGATCAAACTATGAAAGCATTGGTTGGCAGAATTCTCATGGTCTGAGTTAGTATTTGGTGATGTGGCATACTTGTCCGAAACTGAAATGTCCACTTTTGTTGATCCTATGTATTCTCCTTTTAGGTAGAGGCTTTTGTTGATCCAATCAATATCCATGCGTGACATCTTGTACCTGGTAGTTCTATATATACAAACACATTATATGTTTGTTTCTAATAATAATAATAATAATAATAATAATAATAATGAGTAAATACTTGTGACACCCTGTAGTTTACACCTAAAATCAGTTTTGTCCCTCACTTTTTTTTTTTAAACTGGTATACCCCTATACTTTGAATTCTCGACTGATTTGCCCTTTTCCCAGCTGGTTATGACTGTGACATGCTCATTAACAGTCTAAATAACCCTTCACTCTTATCTCTTCTAGCATAGTAATAGGGGGCTTAGACCTTGCTCTTAAAACCCAACCATTGAAGCTCTCACAAGCATTGTTAATGAGCATGTCACAGTCATAACCAGCTGGAAAAAGGGTAAATCATTCGAGAATTCAAAGTACAGGGGTATACCAGTTTAAAAAAAAAAGTGAGGGACAAAACTGATTTTAGGTGTAAACTACAGGGTGTCACAAGCATTTACTCCTAATAATAATAATAATAATAATAATAATAATAATAATGTTAAACATTTATTAAAACCAGTACTCACTCTCTGTGGGTGTAATAAGAACTGTAGCATAACAACATATGTTGAGCACTGCCTCCTTTTTGTTTCCATGGAATTAAGCTTATATGCAGTTTGCTTTTCAATGTTTGACATGTCCTTCCCTTTTTGCGCAGGTTGTGGTTCTATTGTATAGATTCTGTTCCGGTGAGTAGCTTGTTAGTAGTTTGAAGGTGACTAAATTATGGGGCATAGACATCCGTTCAGCACATCTCAAATTTTTGAGAGTGAAAACGATCCGAATTGGAACCATATGAACACCGAACACCCATTTGGACATCTGGGTATGATGTCGTGTACTCCTTTTAGCATACTGTTAGTTTTTTTTTTTTTTTCATATGCAATATGCAAAATGTCTATCTTATTTATAACTTGTAAGTGTAGACTGCTGAACATCTATAAACTTGGGCTTGGGGTAATTTATCTTCTCATACGTCTATTCTGGGACTTATAACTGCAGCTAGGGCTGGGGCAGGAGAGAACGGTTCTTTGTTTTATCCAGTGGAAAATATGTTTACCGATGGAATGCAGTTTCCTTCAAATTGGAACCCACCTATGAGGTCATATGGGTATTCTTCCTTGAACCACAATGTTGATATGCCTCCTCAATATCAACAGGATGCTTCTGGTCCATCTCATGATCCTTTTCAACATCAACCAAGTGCTGGTACTTTTGGTATGGCCAATGGAAACTATGCTCACCATCCGTCTTCGTCCAGTTATGACCGTCGAGCAGTCCATGGTGTTGAGGGTGATTTTGTTGATCTCACAATGAGCAACGGAAGAGGGTTGCACAAGCGAAAAAGTCCTGGGATCCCTTCTGTAGCAGAGAGAGGCAGCACAAGCAGATACTATGGTGCTGGAAGTTCCTCTGATGTCTCTAGATCTGCAGAATTACAGCAGGAGAAAGTAAACATGGATACCCCACACATGCCGTGGGATCACATGACTATGATCTACCCCAGTTATAGAGGAAACGACCCCTCAAGTAGGGGTGAGGGATCTATGAGAAATGTGAGAAGCCGCTCAGAACATGATTTGGAGTCCAACCTTGCAAGGACACATCTTTCGAACAATCCTATACATAGTTCTTATTCTGCTAATTTCCCTATTGATAACCTTGATCTTTCAAGTCAGAGTTCCAATGTTTTGGCCCATGAATGGAACCATATTAGCATATCGCCTCCTCATGGAAGGATTTTACCTTCAGGTTAGTTTTTATCCTTCATTATCTGAAACTTTTTTTTGTTCCCATGTTATCTTTGAGTGATCATGGCTTTATATTGCAGATACAGGTGGTTTCAGTCATGATCCCAACCACTTTCTTGTAGGCAGCGGTATAATTAATGGTTCTGCCGAAGCTGGTGTATACCATCATGATTTTATTCCAACCAGAGGTGCTGCTGTTCCTCCAAGTTATCCTGGTGCTTTACCCCATCCTGTAAGGGGAGTTCGCAGTAACTATTCTCAAAGATCTAACCCAACCTTTAGGGGTTCTTCAAGCAGCATGAGGTTTGGGCCTGGGACACATACAGATGAAGGATTGCATCTGGTATCTGAGAGTTACCCAAGACATCATAGGCCAGTGCCTCCAGTTGGGTGGCGTAACAGTGACAGGAATGGTAGATCAAGGATGTCTAACGATAGATATCGAGTCTCTGACGAGACTAGTCTCCATGATCGGTTTTCATCTGAGGTATGCAAAACTGATGCAGTGTATATTTTTATTATTTTATTTTGCCAAATGCAAGAAGGCTAGCTCCTTTTCGATAATAAAGAAAAGACTGTCACTAATAGCACTTGACATCAAGTTACCTTTAATATGGCATGTTTATGAATTGGTCTTGAGACATTCTCTTGCTTATGAAGTATAATTATATGAATGCGTAGCATGTTGTTTGTTATGCATTAAGTGTTGAGTTTTGGGAACGTACAAATGATAATATGAACAATTAATATTTATCTTGTTCCATATCTGAATATCACTGAAGTAATTGTTCATTTTTTATTGCAGGGCTTTATGATTGCTGATCGGCCAGCCTTTTATGGTTCCAGGAGTATGCTCGATCATCATAGAGACTTGAGACTAGACATAGACAACATGAGTTATGAGGTACGACTGATAATCCTTGCTTTATTATTACTCATTTCTTTCCTCTAATCGCTTTCAGCTTTTCATATTTTGTTGTAATATTTGGAACAAGCAGGAACTACTTGCATTGGGGGAAAGGATTGGGCATGTCAACACAGGTGTATCTGAAGATCTAATACCAAAGTGTTTGATGGAAACGATATATTGTTCTTCAGACCTAAACCAGGAGGAAGGCACATGCGTAATCTGTCTGGTAACAATCTTCAATTTGCAACCAAATATATTATCAAGTGTCATATATTCTTAGCTTTAAACCACACATAATTTAGATCTCCTATCTCTCAATTTTCTTTACTAGCTTTTATCAATTGGCAGGAAGAGTACGAGGATAGGGATGATGTTGCGGCACTTAAAACTTGCGGGCATGATTACCATGTGACTTGCATCAAAAAGTGGCTGTCAATGAAAAATTCTTGTCCAATCTGCAAAGGTTCTGCTCTCATCGATAATACAAAGGGGAAATAAGTTGTGGTTCACTACATGAAATTCTTGTATATATGTTTAGGGGTAAGATAATCCTTCAATGGAGGACAGAACTTGCTTTTGTGAAGTTGTAAAGGGAATGCTGGCCAGTTTCAGTCCATTTGTTTCAGGCTTCCATAAATTTTGTGAAGCCTTTTTTCGAATCCCATATTTTTGTATGGGTAATGCAAAGAAGATGTGATTTTTATGATGCCATGCCTTTACCTCTTTCATTTTCAAAACCTTGAGAGCTAGTTCATGCCCTAAGCGCTTGAGAGATGCTTTTCATTGGAGTCTCGCATTATATAAAAGAAAAGAATGGGGAAAGGAATAGGATTCTTCAGCTTCCATAGGCAACCCAAAACAACAAAAGAACCGAATAATTTCAAAAATAAAAAATTTAGATTTGTTTAAGGAAATTATATTTTCGTCCTTTTATTATGTGTCTTGTCCTAATACATGTAGGATTGGTTAATCCAGTTTTCTTATTAGAATAGATTACAATTGATAGAAATTCTAGATTTTTCGGGAGACTATGTAATGCCTATAAATAGGCCTTTTTATCAATGAATGAGTATATCGTTATTCTCGTTATCTTTTCTCATACGACACGTTATCAGCACTGTGTTCTAACCCGAGCTTGATAACGAAACCCTAACCTTAAACAAAAAAACCCTACCATCGATTTTGTTGTGGGCACCTAGAAAATTGCTCTGGGCACCCTAGCTTCTCAACAACGCCGGCAACCATCCGAGCCGATCTCTAACCAAGATCTAGTCCGAGTGGTCCCCGACGACCTACTGCGTGCCCCGACGACCTTCGGCCTCCAATGCCCACCCCCAGACTTGCACCACCGCCCTAGCGCCGCACACGTGAGCTCTCTCCGGCCCACCCAGTCCCCGCCCAGCTCCGAACTGCGCCCTTCCCTCACAGCAGCTCTGATCGGACCTCCTACCCGACAGCATCGCCGCCCCTTCGCTGTCGACCGCCGATCACTGACAACCTAGTGCTGCCCCGGCACGACGCTCGCACGTCTTCTCCTCCGACGACAACCTCTACACAACCCAGGACTCGGATCCGAAGGCAGAGGAGAGAAAATAATTGTACGAGGGGCAAAACGGTAAATTTTTCCCTTCGGGTAAAAACAATTTATTTACAGTAGTAACTATTTAATTAGTTTTACTGTTTATATTATATGGTGAATATGTTAAACCATATGTTTTTCTTTTTCATGAAATTTTTCGCATGACAGATCGCAATGGATTTACGTGAGTAACTTCACAGCATGGAAGTAAGCATGAAAATTACAAAGGCAATTTCTCTTACACGGCAAACTAACACGTAAACTTTTATAAAAGTTGCTGTTTTTGAATTTTAATTTCATAGCCAGGTTTCGTAGCCTTCTTCTACCCACACCTTTCTTATAATGTGGGTTGATGTGAGGACTTGAGACCCCTCATGTCAAAGTTGAAATTTGTGACGGTTTGACAAGTCACGGTATTACGACGAAATATTGTCGTGGTTAATAAAGGGACAAACATCGATTTACGACGAAAATTGTCGCGGTTAACATCGATTTGTGACAGAAATTGTCGCGGTTAATATTGATTTGTGACGGAATTTGTGACGGTTCACATCGAATTGAGTTACCATAAACCTTGGTCTTGACCTAATTCAATATTTGGAATTAATTATCGTATCTCGATAATGGTTAATCTTCCATCTTGTTGTTGAAATATTTGACCGAAATATGAGCCCTGAATTTGACATAAAAAAAGGTGATGAATTTCATGTCACAAGTTCTGAAAAGAGGGAGAGGCAACGCCTTGAAACCTATATGTCATAAAAAGATTGGGCCAGCAATGAAAGAAAAATCTTGTTATTGATGTGGTTCTACATCCGTTCATTAATTGCAAAGAAGCAATAATATGGTCAATGTACAAGAAATATATGGAGTTCTTGAAACAAGAAACTCATTATATGGAAGAAGATGAGATCATTATTCTCATAGTTACGGATTTTAAAAGAAAACGGTATATTGTGGAAAATATGAAGCATATGACTTCGGTTTAATAGTCTAAGTGACTACAAATCCGTTTATTTTTCCAAGTTTTGTGACGGCATACACCTCACATATTTGACTAAAGTTACTTAGTCGTTATATTTTGAATTAAATTCATGGTGAAGACCTCGTTATCATTGTTGGCATATATATTCAGATTTTGTCTGGCACATATGGTTCGATCTACATAAGCTATATATTAATGTAATATATCACATTACAATATGATACTACATTGGACTACATTGGACCACCAGTTATTATAAGGTGGCGTTTCTAAAGGCTAAATATCATAATGTGGGGAAATGCACATCGGTTTTGGATCAAAAGAGGATTTGTGATGTCAAGTGTGGCACAATGCACGCTTGTACAATTGCAAAGACATTACAAACAAAAGTAGTATTCTACATTCTTGAGCTGATTCATAATTGCAAAAAGAAAATTGCGTTACGTTAAATGTCATCCAAAATTGGATGTTGAAAAATCTTCTTCTTTCTGTACAAGCTCCAACATTGGGCCTTGGATGCTCACGACCAATTTTGCCAACTTTGGCATGTTCTAAGCCTTGTTTTGTCCATCTTTGTAGTATTACATGTCATGGAATGCACTCTAAAGGGTTCCAATATTTTTTTTCAATCTCCATCGAAATTGTTAACATATTTCGGTTTCTATGTCTTGATATAAGACTGTTGTCTCTACATTTTGACATATGAATGTCTTGTAGCGAGATTGAGTGCTAAGCTTATTGCAAGGAATAAACAACTATTCATGGATTTAGTGTTTTATAAATCTGTTGTGACTACGATGACTAGATCATCACAAATAATCAAAGAGCAGATTAATGCTCAAGTTTCAATGCCTAATAGCGTTATGATTCAAGTCACACATGCCTTTATGCATAAAGAAGCATCGAACCATGCTATGACTTAATAATATTCACGCCAACGTTTATCGCCTGTAAACACATTGTGAGAATTGATGAGAATTTCTTATGTATCACTATAATGAATGCGCAACATTCATGAGTCACTAAGATTTGGTTAATTGAATCAGTTATTGTCACCAATGATAAGAATGGAGACATCGACTCATGTAGGCTTTAGCATAAATCGTCCGGGACAATTTTGGACGTGTTTTGAGTAAAGACTTTCACAGACATCTTTTCTTTTGAGCAAAGTAATCATTGAGATAAAGATCACCAAAATACAACTTGGTGGAGCTATGAGCAATGCTCACAGCCTATGAATGACATTAAAGCCATTTGCGTCATCCTCCTATACAATGGAGACACTACTCATGCTTTCATAAGCAAATATGACGCAAAAGAATCCCCCATGATCTCTTATTGGTCATGCTCGTTAATCATTTTGTAAAGCCTATTCTTTGGCAAATATTAGGAGCGACACCCTCCTACGCTAAAAACAATGATATGTAGAGACTATCATAATCAAAATACTACGTCGTTGTTCACTAAGTAAGACATTACAATGTCTGTGAGTGATTCTACAAGAATGATACATAAGATGTTGGCTTAATGGCTTCTCATTGTTCACTTTGAGGCATAATGATGCTATGGTGATGTTCACACTGGTTTAACTCAAGCCATAACAATTGGATGTTATGGGGAGCCTTCACAATGATTGAAAAGTTGACAAAACCTAGAATTTCCGGTTTTTCAGTTTGCGGACCAGTTATTGTGAGAACTGGTTCACCAACTTTATAACCGGTTCTTCAGGTTCTGTTTGCGGCCACAGATTCCTAGCATCTAACCTACCATTTCACAAAATTTGGTGGCATTTGGAGACCTGGAAGGTGGTGTACCGCTCAAAAGAAGTGTTCACAGATGTCCGGAGACTCCATCAGACAGTTCGGTACATTTTCAGCCGGTTCCGTCATTGAGGCCGGCGGTTTTGCAATTATAACACCCATGTCTACCTTCTTACAAAATTTAGTAGCGTTTGGAGCTCTAAAAGATAGTGAACTGTTAAAGGAAGTGTAAAACAGAGGTCCGATCATGTTGGCAGTCGGTTCAACCGGTTTCTTTTTAACCGGTCCCGGCGGTGAGGCCAACGGATTTTTGGACCAGTAAGACCAACGACTACGGGTTGTAGTAGGGTCATAGTTTTACTTATTCATCTTTGCCTACCATCATTCAGATCTTTATGTTACGGTTGTAACGATATGTATATTTGTTAATGAAATGAGTTAACGTTCTATAATCTATATTGTCCATATGTTGTATGTGCTAAATTGCGCATCCACAAGTGCACGATGATGGGTTATTTATGATGAATATTGTCTATGAATAAGACATGAGCTTCCTACTATAGTCTGCTTATATAAGGACCTTGACATGCGATCTCTTTTATGTCACTTTGATGAGCCAGTCTTCCTGTCGTTAGGGGGAGATAAGAACAAGAATGTTCAAGTAGAACGACTTGGAATTGTCGTGGTTTGTCCCTACTGTATCTCATCAAGTTCCCTAAAGTGACGAGATCACATATACATGCTGCAAACATGCCTGCAAGGATTGATGTCTAGATAATGACATGTTGATGTTCGGATAAGAGGACATGTTGATGTCCAGATAAGAGGACATGTCGTCACCCATAGATGGTGACATGGTGACACCACAAATGTGGTAGATGGTGTCGCTAGGCCGTGGCTCCCATGGTTTAGGGGGAGACCACTTGGTTCGATACATACTCACCAAGGAAGAATGCGAGTTTGACACAACTTGATCATTTGATCAATGATACTCATTCGTTTGTTATTTCTGGATTATCGTCATCATTGGGGGACGCCTCAATATCAATACCAATCCGTATAGAGATCTCTACACTTAGAAATTACACCGGTGTACATGATGACGTGGTTTAATGAGTTTGATATCGAATCATACTTCGTTGAGAAAATACCAACGTTGTAGATTGGCCTAAATGGAAAGATGCGATTTAGTTTAAACAAAGAGATAGTGCTTTGGTTAGGTGACGCCGACACCCCAAGTGTAAACTCTATCAGTTATGTCTTTGTTAGAAAACGTAGTGAGAAAAAGAGTTTAGACTCACCTTTTGGCGCAAGGTCTCTCACAAACGCCCTGGAATCGACTGCGATGAGATATACTCTCGTAATGGATGTCATTGTACTCTACTACCTTGTCAGTTTGGTAGTTTCTGAAAAACTGAACAAGCAGTTTGTGGTCACCACTTATCTCTGTTGGGAACTAAGAAATGTACATAAAGATCTTGAATAGATCGTTTTTCACCCAAATCAAGTAGCTCCTGACCACGGAGCGCGTTTGTAAGGTATTTTCTTAGTATCTACTTGATGGAGAAGGGATATGAAGAATTATGCCTATTTGTGTGTAAATTCTGAATGAATCGTGATGAACTCTTGTTAAAATAATAGATGTCATTGATCCAAAATTATGAATGAAAGGATCTTGGGAACACTTGGTCTCGAAAGTGAGGAGCGTTATTGATGATGCTTATTCATCTGTCGGCTTAAGGCAATCTATAGGTCGATGAAGTATGCCTATATGTATCCCTTGATCGGTCGAAGTCTTGAGAAGACTTGTTTCGTCCATATGACGAAGAAGTCTTGGGAGAAATTCTCCATCTAAGTATGGTAGCACATTTATCTACTTGTTACAATATGCTCGACTCGACATCTCATTCACTATACACTTGTTAGGCCAAGTTCTCCTTAGTCATTCAACTCTCTAGCAGTAGAGCAGCTTTGCTCCCTCTTAGATGAGTGTAAAGAAACATCAAGGTAATGGCCGGATGCGCCCACGCAACGCCAATGTAATGGCAGTGATTCCTTCTATGAAAAGTTCAGGCTTATTCATCCCTACAGAAAGACACATCAAATGCGAAATCAGAATCTGCCCAGTTTCGTAGGTCAACTTCCACCAGACCTATATGATAGCCCACTCGTTAGAAAATTGTGCAATTGGTACCATTGGAAAGGTCTATGTGTCTACTTTCCAGGGACACCAACCATTTGATCAAATCTATCATATTGAGTGAGTGATGACTATTTTCGTAAAGTAGGACGGAAATGTCCGAGAATCTGAATAGTCAACTTCGACAGAGCTTTGTGATCAGTTTAAGATGAACTAGGTTATGGACCTTGTATGGTTGGAAAGCTACGTGTGTCTAGTTTCCAGAACTTTGTACGGTTCATCCATACCTATTGTATCGAAGACGTTATGACTGTTTAAGTACACGAAGGTCATGCCACGCGTGAATCTGATTTTCAACGTGAACTTTTGTTTTGGGTTGTTAGGCGATATTCTCCTTAAAGATCAAAGTAATGCTAAGTGTAGCAAGTCTGATCTAAGGATAATGTGGCTGGATTTAATGACTAAATCGTTGCCCAACTCTACTTTTGAAGTATATGAAGTGCATTGTCTTGCGCCGTTTATCTGTACTCCGAAATTGAGTTACCAATCAAGGGGAGTTGTTGTGTAGACATCAGGAGGAGTCTACATGCATCACATGTTATCTTCAATTGTAGTTGGTGCGTTGTGCTTTTTTTTCCTTCGTCCAAGTCTTTTGTTTTACCCACGAGGTTTTTGTTTTACTTGTCAAGGTTTTTACCGAGTCAACACCATAAGCACCATATCGTATTAGGGACACAACACAAGGGGGAGTGTTTAAGGAAATTATATTTTCGTCCTTCTATTATGTGTCTTGCCCTAATACACGTAGGATTGGTTAATCCAGTTTCCTTATTAGAATAGATTATAGTTGATAGAAATTCTAGATTCTTCGGGAGACTCTATGTAATGCCTATAAATAGGTCTTTCTATCAATAAATAAGTAGACCGTTATTCTCGTTATCTTTTCTCCTATAACAAGATCATATATATATATATATATTTTTTTTTTTGGAAAGGGTTAGTTCATATTTGTTATTACTTGATAAGACCCTCACTTTCTTCAAGAAAATACCAAATCTTTATTCAAAAAAGAAAAAAAAAAAGAAATACTAAAGTCTATGGTTTAGATATGAGTTAGTGGAATACACCGTAACGAGCATTTGAGTTATTAATAGTTGAAGATAGAGTCCACTAGTCATAATTTCAGCTCAGTTTGAAAACAAAATGAGACAAACAAAAGTGTTTTATCTGATTTAGTTTTGCAGTATGTGAATCACAATTTTTGGTTTAATCTTGTGATTCTTGTAAATACATTAGCGACTAGTGATCTGTAACTTAGTTCTAAAATTTTTCACTAGCAAAGAAAAATTTACGCCATGGTAACATGTTGTTGCGTTTTGTAATTTAAATGTTTGGTTATTTCTATTTTAAGACCGCTCTCAATCTCAAATTTTACTATTTTTATTTGAATCACAGGTCAGAATGCAAGAATGATAGCTAATAAACAATGCCAGGGAGTTGACGGTTTTGGGATTAGCAGATGTTTGGTGGCAAAAAAGCCACCCTCCGGTTTGGATAGAAAAGTCAGAAAACAATGCAAGAGCCACATTAGGAAACCTAATCCGATTGGAACTCACCCAACAAATAGAAAACCTCAGGCAAACTAAATATCTCCCGGAAAAGAAAGAAAAATCCAGAAATAAATTAGGTCAGCAGTGGTTGGCGCGCAGCACCCGGAAGTTTCTGGACCGTTCGTTTCACCGACTCATCTTGACCACAAATTCATCTCCTTCTCGGAAAAGTAAACCATCTCGAGTCGGCAATCTCCCTATATAAACCCACCTCCTCCCCTCTTCCTTCTACACAAATTTCTCAGACGCTTCTATCTGAAAAATCCCCCAAATTTTTCTCAAACCCCTTTTTCCGATTTCAATCCAATCCCAATCATGCAGATCTTCGTGAAAACCCTGACCGGCAAGACCATCACCCTCGAGGTCGAGAGCTCCGACACCATCGACAACGTCAAGGCCAAGATCCAGGACAAGGAGGGCATCCCTCCTGACCAGCAGAGGTTAATCTTCGCCGGAAAGCAGCTTGAGGACGGCCGTACCCTCGCTGACTACAACATCCAGAAGGAGTCGACTCTCCACCTGGTGCTCCGTCTTAGGGGTGGTATGCAGATCTTCGTCAAAACCCTAACCGGGAAGACGATCACTCTCGAGGTCGAGAGCTCCGACACCATCGACAACGTCAAGGCCAAGATCCAGGACAAGGAGGGCATCCCTCCTGACCAGCAGAGGCTAATCTTCGCCGGAAAGCAGCTTGAGGACGGCCGTACCCTCGCCGACTACAACATCCAGAAGGAGTCGACTCTCCACCTGGTGCTCCGTCTCAGGGGTGGTATGCAGATCTTCGTCAAAACCCTAACCGGGAAGACGATCACTCTCGAGGTCGAGAGCTCCGACACCATCGACAACGTCAAGGCCAAGATCCAGGACAAGGAGGGCATCCCTCCTGACCAGCAGAGGCTAATCTTCGCCGGAAAGCAGCTCGAGGACGGCCGTACCCTCGCCGACTACAACATCCAGAAGGAGTCGACTCTCCACCTGGTGCTCCGTCTCAGGGGTGGTATGCAGATCTTCGTCAAAACCCTAACCGGGAAGACGATCACTCTAGAGGTCGAGAGCTCCGACACCATCGACAACGTCAAGGCCAAGATCCAGGACAAGGAGGGCATCCCCCCAGATCAGCAGAGGTTGATCTTCGCCGGAAAGCAGCTCGAGGACGGTAGGACCTTGGCCGATTACAACATTCAGAAGGAGTCGACCCTCCATCTGGTTCTCCGTCTTCGCGGTGGTATGCAGATCTTTGTGAAGACCCTTACCGGGAAGACCATCACTCTCGAGGTTGAGAGCTCCGACACGATTGATAACGTCAAGGCCAAGATCCAGGATAAGGAAGGGATCCCACCGGATCAGCAGAGGTTGATCTTCGCCGGAAAGCAATTGGAGGATGGCAGGACTCTTGCGGATTACAATATCCAGAAGGAGTCCACCCTGCACTTGGTGCTCAGGCTTCGTGGTGGGATGCAGATCTTTGTGAAGACTTTGACAGGAAAGACCATCACTTTGGAGGTGGAGAGTTCGGATACCATCGATAATGTCAAAGCCAAGATCCAGGATAAGGAAGGTATCCCACCGGACCAGCAGAGGTTGATCTTTGCCGGCAAGCAGCTCGAGGACGGTCGTACCCTGGCTGATTACAACATTCAGAAGGAGTCCACCCTTCACTTGGTCCTCCGTCTCCGTGGCGGTGACCTTTAAGAATGTTGGGATTGTTGGACGGTTGGTTTTACCTTATGGTTATGCTAGTTTGGTTTTCTGGTCTGTTTTTGGCCAAGTTTGCCTATTGAGCTACTTAGGTTGCTTTCTGTTTCCATTTTTACTTTCACTGTCAAGACTCTTATGTAAGTAAATAAAAGAATGTTTTTCTGAGTATGTGTTTTTGAATTTTTTTCTTCTTGTTGGATGTTAATCATGTTATTATACTTCACTCTGTATTGAATCCTGCTAAAACCTTGGAAGATAATTAGGCTGCATCAATTTTATCAATTTTATAGCCTGTGCTTTAACAGGGTATACCTTTGTGCACTCTTCGAGGCTTATGATATGCTGCAGTTTCATTTGGATCAAGCATGAGCAGTGCAGTTTATAACATTAATCTTACAATATGCTGTATTCTCATTTGGATCAAGCATGAGCAGTGCAGTTTATAACATGCTCGTTTTACTCTTCATTCTTGGTCTTAACTCTTAAGCTTATGCTGTGTGCTACTCTATCAGTTGTACGATGTGATGTAGTTTCATTTGATCAAATTGTGTCATTGTCCCCTCCCCTGACTCATATTACTTCTGTGTGTTCCTTACTTCGGAGATGCGTGACATTAGTAATTTTCACGGTGTAATCTTGCCTAGCTTTCTGAACAGATGAAAGATGGAATCAGCTGTGAGTTTGTGAATTTTGTTTGTTCTTTCATCCAAGCGAAAATACAGATGCTTTCTTCATTTATGATTATGGATTGTTTTATAAAAGTTAATTTAAACAAAAAAAAAAACAGTTGGTCTTGAAAAATGGAGATCCTGGCCTGCATTTTCATAGCTGACAGTTGCTAGATACTAGGTTTAAATTGCCTTGTTTGTTCTAGCTGTGGTGGTAGTGGCACCATGCATGATAGGGTTCATGGTTGTTATGTTCTACTTTCACTGACGGTAATTCACCCCCTCACCTCGCGACCTTCGCGTGGGGACTTGGGGACTCGACACTATGCCTCCAGCACCCGGGTAAAACCTATTCTCGGCATCTGTAGAATAACTCCCCACCCAAGAGCTCTCTCGGACTGGGGACTTGAGGACTTGTTAGTACATAGCCAAAATACTTGGTTGAGCCGAGAATAAGGCGTAAGTACCCGGTCACTGAAGATCATTCCAGGCGAGATAGCTCTGGTGAGCCCTTCACGGATATCTAAAGAGTGAAGGGCCGATAACAACCCACTTGCCAAAATCACTCTAGCAGCAAAACACCCCCAAAAGAGGAGACACTACAAAGGTTAACAAATAGCCACACATCGGAGACTGAGGCCATAGTGCCTAACCTTGACCTATAAAACAGGCATAAACTCCCATAAAAGGTAGACACACAATTCTCTTCCAGCACTCCCGTACACGCAAGTAGCCCAAAGCTAACTTAAGCATCAGAGAGTCGAAGACTGGGCCACCCCAGTCCCGACTTCCTAACGCTGTTACTTGTGCAGGTTCCGAGTGCAGGACCAAAAGATTCTACCTCGTCCCGGCTCGTGTCCTCGGGACGAGACAGATAGAAACAATTGGCGCTAGAAGGAGGACCCCTATCTTGTGGAACTCCCATTTAACTCGGCACCATGGTGTAAATCATTGATGACTCTGCGGACCCTGGCACTCAAGTAGAGGAGGAACTTTTCCAATTCGGCGACACATCCCTTCCCCAAACCGGCAATGCAGCCCCTATTAGCCATCTTGACCCCGCCACAGCCCTTGAAATTCTCAAGCGAGACTTCCATTCGTTCGGCGAGCAAGCGGCGAAAGAGAGGGCAAAAGCGGAAGCGTACCGGGTACGCATCGCCGAGTTGGAGAAAGAACAATTCTTGCTCCGCGCCACGTTAGAGCATCGTAACGTGTACAACGAAAGCTTGGACTGCGCGACGCGAGTTGCCGGAACTCCGGACCCCACCTCTTTTCTTCCTAATCAAGGCCAGGCCGGTTCCATGCTCCCGAGAGACCCCAACCAGATCATATACGTGTCACATCCCCTTGCCCACCCCTCATTTCCACTCCCAGCCCCCCAACCATCTCCAATCCCCAATGATTCCCCCTGCCACATCAACCTAATCCATCTGCCCAACCTATATCCACTTCAACCACTGTCAACTCTCCTAACCCATCTCTTGACATGCCAACCCGCCTACTGCTCCAACTCAGCCAAACAGTCACACAGTTAGCCTCGCGGATTGAAGGCGTCGAGAGTCGCGAGGCCCAGCGACCCTTGTTCTCTGGCTAGGGACATCGCCCAATCCCTTTCACACCTCGAGTGCAGATGGACAAGCGGCCTCCGAGAACCAAGCCATTCAAGATGGACAAGTATAAAGGCACATGGGACCCTCATCTCCACCTCGAGACATTCTTCTCGCTCTGTAGCTCCTCTGGCTACAGCGACGCCATAGCCTACCACGCCTTCCAAGAGACCCTCTCGGATGAGGCCCTCAGTTGGTTCCTCAATCTGCCGCCCAACTCCATTGACAACTTTGACCAACTCTCGGAACGCTTCCTCAGCCGTTTTATACTACACGCTAGCATTTATCGTAGTGTAGAAGCCATGTTCCACATCAAGCAGAAAGATGGCGAAGGCCTCCATGAACTGCTGTCCCGATGGTAATCTGCCACAGCGAGATGCCACAACTTGGAACCTCGCGTGGCAGAACAGGCTTTCGGTCAGGCCCTGCTCCCTGGCAATTTTCTAATGGAGATCAATAGGAACCCTCCCAGATCCTACGATGCCTTGATGGACCTGGCTATGCGGTGGGCCCGCGCTGAATTTGCCACTTTCGAACGTTCCTCCCCCGCCACGATAGCACTTCCCGCCCCGCCACCAGATAAGCACTTTGACCACGGGCAAGATAAAGGGCAGTCACGTGGTCCCTCCCGAGACTAGGGGCGCGGCTCCGATCGTCGCCATGGGGGACAGAGAAACCGCGACCACCCTTATAAGTCGAGGGACCAGAGCCCTCCACAACAACAGCGCCGTCCCTCCCCGCCGCCTCATTACGAAGTCCACACTACTCTGACAACCACATATGAGGACATATGGGCCAGGCACAAAGATCTCATTCCCCCACCTCCTAAAAACAAGTATCCAAAAAAGCCCCGGCGAGCCACCGACAACAAGTACTGTGCTTATCATGATGATAACGGCCACACAACCGAACAATACCATGGCCTCCGCAATGTAACCGAACATCTGGTCCAGAATGGGCAACTCCACCAATATTGTGCTCCCGCCACAGGCGCTAACGCCATCGAAATACATGGCCAGATTCTAACCCAGCATGGTGGAGCCCCACGGTTCCCCCCATGCTAGCCTTCTGTAAAACGGCAATGCACGAAACCCTAGGAAATCCTAGACATCCAACGCGGTGTCACGATCACCCCATCAGCGTGTGATCAAGTGACATTTCGCAGCGGTAAGGATACCATAAATTGCCACCACTGTGAGCCATTCATAATCAATGTGCATGTGGATCATTACAGGTGCCATAGAGCTTTAGTGGACACAGGGGCCGCCGTAAGCGTCATGTTTTCCGATTGTTACAAAGGACTCCGGCGAGATAGTAGAACCGTTAGGCTCAGACCGCCTAACCGTGTCGGTGGGAACTGCTCTTTGCCGCTCTTCCATTACAGCCCGCTTCCTCATTGTCGATTGCCCCTCGTCCTATAATCTCATCTTAGGCTGGGACATCCTCTAGGGGCTGCAGTGCTTCATAGCGGTCACATGCTTCTCATGAAAGTTCCAACCCCAGGTGGCATCCTGACAATTCAAGGGGATCGAGCAGCCATCGAGCATTGCCATCTTAACGCCATCCAGCAGAGGCGAGGAGCCTATGAGATGTTGCCTCTCAACCCCTCGGAGCCCATCGATGACCCGCGGGACGACCCAGAGGGGAGCGGGAAAGAGAGAGCCCCGCGACCTAATCCTACAACAAAAACATCATCGCCCGTCCCCCGACGGTAAGCAATTGGGTCGCGTGCTACCCCACCCCTGGAACCCTTGCCACCATCTCTACCCCAGTTAACCAATTTTAACCTTGGATTCGAAAGCCGTTACTTTATTGTTTATGTACTATAGCCTGGTAACGGCTCTAACAATGTACACTTCGCCCGCTAGCGGCTAAATCTAAATGCAATGAAGTGCTTTGTCATTTCAACATGCCACACTTCGCCCCCGCCATGCAGGGCCACAAACCATACAAAAGTAGTCAACAACAAAACAAACACACAAAGGCTACGCATAAACGCCCAAACATCGACCTGGCCTCCCAGGAAAATTAGTATAAACCAGTTACAATGGCTAACCACGCCACTTACATTGTCCAAAACAAAAATAGGTCCTACAACTATCAAAACGCCAAGTCAATCTTAGTCTCCCCCAGCGGATGAGTCACCAGACTTGTTGACATTCCCCTTCGACCTGCCACTACGGCCACGAACCTAGCTAACATTCCCCGCCACCCTTTGTCCAACCGGTTGCTTCAACTGGTCCCGGGACAAAAATGAAGGCCTCACAGCTGCGGCAGGGCGCACAAGTGAACTGCCAGGAACTTCCTCAGGGCTAGGGCGCCCCTTCACTGGAGCCTTCTGAGCTTCAAGGCCCGCACGTGCCAGAAATCCCGGAACCCGAGGATCGCGAGACGGGACGGCAGAAGAAGCCACCGGCGACGCCACTACTTGGGTAGGCATAGACCCCTCGGGGCCAGTGGCTCTCACAGATGACGTTACCGCAATTGCAAGAGGTCGCGGCTCACCCGCAACTGACATCCCCTTCTGCCTAACAGATGTTGCGCGCCACGCCTCATGCTGCTTCGCCAGAAACCGCGAGATCTCGGCTTGTTTCCTCTGTTCAGGCGTCATTTGTTCACATACATATCTCGAGCGCAGTGACGCATGTCATATGCCATCTGAGCTAAGTATGGCTGCGCCTCCCCCATCCCTTCCAAAGCTTGGGCAACCTCAGCTAAGCTTGCCGATCCCCCGGACCGACTGTCCCTCCGCGACCTCTTAGACTAACCCTCGCAAGCCGGCTCAGCTCTCCTCTTCCTCTTCCAAGTCCGGGCCGCACCAGTCTCTTCTTCAAGGTCTGCAACCTTCTCCACGACAGGTTCTTCCCCCTGCGCCTGATCGGGTTCACCCTCGCGATCACCCTCTACCTGCGCCTCCTCCAACTCCACCTCCTAGACGCCTAAACCCATCACTTCCGCCACCAACCGAGGCACATAGGCGTAGTCCTCATCCGCTAAATTCAACCTCAAAAAATCATCACAGCTCCACCTCCCTACCCTCCCCCGTCTCCAAGTCAATGTCGTACTGCTTGACATGGTCGGCCTCGGCCAGCAACCCATCCAGCACGTCTTCGTCCGACATCTTGTCGTACAGACCTTCCTTCTTCGGCGAACCACCGTCGCGTGACATTGTCACTGTAACAAACAAACAGTAGTCATGCAACGACTCGCAAGTCTAAAACAGAGAACGCAACTACTAAAATACAGACCCAGAACCCGGGCATAGCCAAAGTGGCTGTATATGCCAAGGCAGCATATCCGATCTGAGCTCCTACATCTGAATGCCCATATCACCCGGCAAATCCAAGCAGAAAGATGAAAATTTGATAAATTGGCCCAGAAACAATGCCTAGAACTCGTATACTGAACATCCCAATGATCCCAGAGAGCAATATAACACGAAGCTTGAAGTGCCCAACTATTGGTGAGAACCATGAAGAAGTCCCTTACGAACCTGAGAAGCTACATCGCGGATGACACCACGCCCATGAGGAATAAGTCAATAAACACAACAGAGTTTAGATAGAGACAAGCATTTCCAAGAACATAGCTTCAAACAAAATAATGAAACCCAGCTTCAACAGAGGAAACCACTTCGTTTCCGAACGCGAGCAAACATAATTCCGGTCAAAGAGCACAGGCTTCCTCGCCTCATTCTGGGTTCAGAAACCTCTCTTTCAGCACCTAAGCATTTTCTCTGGGCACCCGTCGCATTTACGATCGTCGATTGTCTCCTGACGCGAGCCCATACCTCTATCATCTCCGCCGATCTGCAAACAATATCGAACATGCAAAACAGAGCTACTCTCTCAACGTCCAATTTGGAACATCCCAGCTCCAAGCAGATCCATCTATGAAGATGAACAAGCTAAATTGCAGAACTTGAACAAATCGTCCCTCCATCTCCGGACGCGAAGGAATCGACCTGCAAAATCAAAACCATAATACACAAGCCTAGGCTTCCTCCATTTAATTCGGCATAGAACTCAGAGCTTCAATCGATAAATCCCAGAGGCATAACTATCACCCAGCTCATCCTACGAACGCGCACACTTCATCATCTCCACATTCACAGTCATACAGGTCTTGTTCGATCGACGAGCGCAACAGCTAGCCCAATTTCAATCCAATTTGAAACTCCTCCGAGCTCGATTGGAAGTTTGGAACGAGAAACCCAGACGCCAGCGCTGGACGGACAAAGGGAAACACAAAAGAGAGAGGATGGTACAGGACATGACGATAATACCCATCAATTTTTCACGGACGTTAGTCGACTTTACAATTAAAAGTTTCAAGTAAACTTGAGATACTACACTGGTATTTTTGTAAGGTGAGATATCAAAATGACTAATAGAGCAAATGTGGGATAATGTTTGCACTTTTTTCCCGTTAAAGGAAGAGAATGGTATTGACTGTAATTAAGGGGCCAAAACAAGGGGATCAAACATGTTCTTCTTGAAATTAGTGTTAACATTTAATTTAATTTCTACTCGAAATTGTACCCAAAATAAAATATTGTAAGTTATTTGAAAAAAAAAAGAAAAAAGGTAAGAGCATAAAATATGTTTCATAATGTAAATAGAATTCCTAAAATATAATCATCAGAACATTTTAGATATAATGTTTTATAATTAGATTTTGAGTTCATAGTTTCAGTTTTTGAAATATCTTTATATATACATATAATAAAAAAAAATCTAGAATTAAACTATAATTTAAGGGCCTAACTTTGAAATTTCGACTCAGGCCTGAAAATCTCAGGTCCGGGCATGACTTCATCGCGCATACTTCTCTTACACACACAAGACTAATCCTAAAGAAACAAGAGAAAATGACAACTCACTATCATAGACAGTTGCAAAATATAGAAAAACTATCTTTCAACAAATTTAAATAAATAAGGACATATACTCATGCCCACAGTGCATAGTACCACGCCCTGTCAGCAATTTTTTACGTAAAATACCCAAAAAATCATTATTTTATGAAATATCTACAAAACTGTCACTAGCTCAAAATACCACTTCTCCACCATTTTCAGATCTGAGAAACACACCGATTCTTCTTCTTCTTCTTCTTCTTCTTCTTCCTCTTCCTCTTCCTCTTCCTCTTCTTCTTCTTCGCCGGTCACCGCTCCAACCAAATCGCTAGGAGGCGAGGAAGGGAGGAGGAGCCGAATAATGAAAGGATGAATGTTGACTAAGGCTTCGCCGAATCCAACCAGATTTGATTTGATTATTCTTCGATCTCTACAACTTGGTTTACTCAAAGATTTTTTGGAATTAAAACTCGTATCTTTTGAATTTGACAGCAAAAAGTGATCATTTGTAGCCAATCCGTGCTCATGTTTTGTGCTGCTACTGGATTCTGTTATGTGTTGCTGCTGCTGTGTGCTGGTACTGCGTGAGATGTGTGCTGGTACTGCGTGAGATGTGTGCTGTTGTGTGCTGCTACTGCGTGTGATGTTGGTGTGTGTTGTTGTGTGCTGCTACTGACTCTGTTGTTGTTGTGTGTTGTTGTGTGCTGCTACTGCGTGTTGTTGTGTGCTGCTACTGCGTGTGTTGTTGTGTACTGCTACTGCTTGTGTTGTTGTGTACTGCTACTGTGTTTGTTGTTGTGTGATGCTACTGCGTGCTGCTTTGTGTTGTTACTGCGTGTACTGTTTTGTGCTGCTACTGCGTGTGTTGTTGTGTGCTGCTACTGCGTGTTGTTGTGTGCTGCTACTGTGTGTTGTTGTTGTTGCTGTGTGCTGCTACTGCGTGTTGTTGTGTGTTGCTACTGCGTGTTGTTGTTGTGTGTTGTTATGTGCTGCTACTGCGTACTGCTACTACACTAAGTTATTGAAAATTTGCTACTGTATTCCACTTACTGAAAAATCTCAAAATGCGAGACTTTTCTCTTCTAAAAACATATTTAATTAATATAGGGTTAACTTGGTAAATTAAATCATGACACATGACATGCAGATAAAAGATTGTCTTTAATTGTTAAAAACTGTCCTTATTTGTTTAACAACAACACAAGTGGATTTATTTGTGTTTCAAATCTTTTTGGATGATGTATATGTGATTTGCTAAAGAAACAAGGCAACACAACTGTGTAGCACTAAGACCGAAATCACCATGCTGCTGTTTTAGGAGACCAACAGCAGCCACCATGCTGCTGCAGAAGAATAGACCAACATCACCATGCATCCCAACCATAGTTGTCATACACTCACATATATCTCACCCATGTTCCGTAGCTATACTAGCTTACATACGAGAGTCAGACCTCCAATATTCCTCCAATACGTCCAGATTTGTATCCTATATTTCTAATCAAAACTTTGTTTATATTTGGCTGTTAAAAAACCAAGTTGTGTTCTTCAAAAAAAAAAAAAAAAAGACCAAGTTGAGAGAACACCGGCAAAGACCCTTTGCCTAATTGCTGAACTAGTCTCCAGTCCTCGATCTCCTACTCTTATTAACGATTATTATTAGGTTCAGGAGTATAGCTACGGAACTCCTATGTACTGTGTGTACATAACGTACATGATAAGAACTTTAATCTAATTTAACTATATTTCCACAGTTGTAATTAATAATTGCTTTAAGATTTTGATAAGGTCAAAATGACAAAAAATTACGTACGTCCGTATGTACCATTTTCCAAATCCCACAAAAATACTTGATAAAAATAGAGTACGTATGCAACAAATTCTGGAATTCATATGATGATGATCTTGCAAAAACATACATATATATATATATAGAGTCAAAACACTGTGCGAGACAGCGAGAGTGTATTTTTAACGCGTGGAAACTATAATAATGAAAAACACCATCCCTTTTATTCTTTGAAGACTGCATATATAAATATACTATATTCCAAAAGCTGAGGCGTTGGTGGACTCGATCTTATATATGCATGCATGGTTTCATTTCCCTTGGCTAGTTGGTTCTTCAAAATCGATCTCGATCAATAGTGGTTACATGATCATATTTTTTGCAGGAAATTCCTTAAGATGTGAATACTAAGACATGCAAGAAGGATCGATCGTGTATAGTAATAACTTATAACCCAAGTTATTTTGGGGCATGATCCATCGATCTAGTGGCCGGAATGAAGTAGATCGATCAGCTCGATCTCCGGCCATCTGGAAGTTGATGCAAGTGGGTTATGTATTAGGATGGCTTCTAATATATATATATAGCAATGGAGATCCGATCGAGTTGCAGCTGGTTTGAAGGAGACGCGGTACAATAATGCAGTTAATTGAACTTAAACAGTTTGGATTCGTCCGTTTCCGTTGACAACCGTTGATAGCAATAGGAGTGTCATTTTATGGAGAAATTTCAGGTTTTTAATATGTTAATGAAGTCTCCAGTCTCCACTTTGATCTCGCTGATTAAGAAAAATGATTTGAGTAGACTTTTAATTAGAAGATATACATGTTTTAGGCTCAAGCACTACCTGAAAATAGGTCTTGGGCGACGAAAAAAAATCGTCGCCCTGTTAAAAAATTTCGTCGCCTAAGTACTTAGGCGACGACATGTCGTGGGCCTAAGTACTTAGGCGACGACATGTCGTCGGCCAAGACGTCGTCGCCAGAACTGCGTCGGTCAAGAACTTGGGCGACGAAAATTCATTCCGTCGTCGCCTAAGATTAATTCTTAGGCGACGATACGAATTTCGTCGCTTAAAATATACTTCTCGTCGCCCAAAAAATATTCGTCGCCCAAGATTTAACACCTTGGCCGACGAAATTTTTTTTCGTCGCTTAAGATCTTATAACCTTGGGCGACGAAAATAAATATTTCGTCGCCTAAGATCACTACATCTTATGCGACGATATTTTTTTTTCGTCGCCTAAGATGGCAAGTCCTTGACCGACGATTTAGAAATTTCGTCGCCTAAGATATATTTAAATTTTTTTTTAAAATAATTAAATAATTTTTTTAAATATATAAATAATGTTTTTTTAATTTTTGCTGGAATTTTTTTTTTCGGCATTTCTTTAAATTTTTCTAATACTAAAATTTAATTAAAAATAACACAAATTTATAAATTTATAAATAATTTATTACAAAAATTCTGCCTATGGATCGAGAAACCCGAAATCTAACTCATCATTCCCGTTCGGAGGGTCCTGAGGCGGCGGCTGGTCAGGCTGAGGCTGGGGCCACTGAGGGTGGGGCCACTGAGGTAATGGTATAGGCGTAGGCATGGGCGGAAACGGCTGTCCGGCCGCATGTGCAGCGATGCAGGCAGTCATCCACTGTCCCATAGCCGCCTGGTTGGCATTGGTGACTTCATTCACCCGCTCCATATGCGCAGCCGTGGAAGCCGCATATGATTCCGCCATCGCCGCCATCTCCCTCGCTCTTTGGGCTTCCAGCTCAGACTGTAGACTTGCAAACTGATCCTGTAGCCGAGTGGTCTGGCTGTTGCTGCTTGAGGCTCCGGCGGCTCCCTTGCGCTGAAATCCTGGCGTCGTCTTCAGGATCCCCTTTCCAGCGTCTCCCATACCCCGGCAGTAGTAGGTGTCGGAACGCTGCGCGAAGGCAGTGGCCATAATCCGCGCCCCAACGGTAGGATCTGAAGTGTCGATCCTGGACATGGCCTCTGACATGTCATCCTCTGCCGTGCCCGGTCATGTGTCGTTCACCATGCCTCTCATGACCTCTTGCTCCGCCTCCCTCACCCTCGCCTAATTGGATATATTATAAAAATATATTAATATACATTTAATAAAACGTAATTAAAATTAAAAATTAGAAAATGTAAGGAACTTACAAGATCCTCCTCAGAATGAGGATATGCCCTCTGAAAGGTCCCCACATAGGGGTTCTCCTCTGGCCGCTCTCGCCGCACGTCGTCCATGATGGCCGAAAACGGCCTCGAACCGGCACGATGGTTGGTTGTGTTCTGTTGCCGGTTCTCAGCGTTCACCCGGGCGAGGTGCTTCAAAAAAAAATATCGTTAGTAAATATATAAAAACATACAATTATAATTAATTCACTAATTAAATATTCAAATTTGTTTACGAATTACCTGTTTGTGAGGGTCGTTGAACTGCGTGACAAGAAGCCACCGCCACTCGTACTCCCGATACTCGAACTCCTTCGGGGTACCCGAACGGTCGCTCCCGTACTTCTTCCAGTGTTCCCGGAGATCGTGCTTCCACTCCTTGAACCTACATATACAAAAAAAATATTAAATATATTATTAAAAAAATAAAATTTAATAAATTATTAAATAGAGGTACCTCTCCCTATGGACCTTGTCCGCCCAGTCACGTCCCTCCTCGGGAACCACAAACCATTGCTGCATTACCACTTGTTAGTATTTTTTTCGATAATTAAATAATTTATTAGTTAAAAAAATAGTAATTGATCGAGTAAACTCACCGACATCGACTGATGGAGCATCTCCTTCACTCCATCAGGAACCTGGCTCCAGACTCCCCACAACATAGGGAGTCTGGAGCGGATGGTGCCTCCCGCGGCGCTCGTGTACCGGTTTCCCAACACGGCGTCCACCGGTTTCCCGTTGGAAAACGGGATGGCGATCCGTCCAGCGGACTCGACCGCCCTATCGAGTCCCTTGTTGCTGACGGTGCCTCTCCTGTTCCGCCTTCTCGTTCCGGCGGCTGTGACATTGTGAATCAAATTTAATATTAATAATACATTTTTACAAAAAAAAAATTAAAATCGACAAAAAAGTAATAATAAATTACCTGAGGATGAGGCTGAGCCGACGGATTCGTCTCCGTCCGCCTGCTCGGAGACCCTCACGGGATGAAGAGGCGTGGGAAACTCCCTGTAGATATAGGCCTCGTGCGGTGCCACATGCGGGAGCTGCTCCCGAATCGGTCGACCCTCCTCATCGACGCGAGGTATCGCCGGTATCGTCGGAGGAAGGAAGAGGCCGGACGGCACCATAGGGACCCCGGATGACCCGCCATCACCGTCGGTCGGGGACGACTGTGTGGGGGCGTCGCTGCGGGATCGCGACCGGCGAAGTATCTCTGGATGACGAGGAGCCGTCGCTGCGGGACCCGACTGCCCAGCAGAACCCGAGCCGCTCACGCCACCCATAAGCGTCGCACGTCGGGCCGTCAACTGTCACGGAAACCCGATCGACGGTGATTCCGACGGGTTGTTTGAGGTACCGTCCGAGCCGTCTTGGCTCCTCGCACCCGAACGTTGTCCAGAAGTTCTCCTCATGGCCATCCTGTTTAAAATAACCATAAATTTATTAAAAATATTTTACCGTCTTATAATTAATTTAACAAAAAATAACCATAAATTTCGAAAAATTTATCAACAATAATAGCACAAATAAAAATTAATAGTTATTATAGGATTTATTATTATTTTTATTCACATAACAAATTATTTACATTAATTCGCAATTATTACATCACAAAAATTAATTTACGAATATTTACATCCTTACTCAAATATAATCCATTATTTTTTACAAAATTTCCACAATATATTTACAATTATAATTTATATTATTTAATTATTTAATCAAAAATTATTTAATCATTTACAATATATTTACAAATTATTTCCACAAATCCTAAACCCTAAACCCTAAACCGTAAACCCTAATATTTTACAATTATCATTTACATCACAATTTACCATAATTTACATCACAATTTACAATTATCACAACAACAACAATTTACAATTATCACAACAACAACAACAACAATTTACAATTATCACAACAACAACAACAACAATTTACAATTTTCAATTATCACAACAACAACAACAATTTACAATTATCACAACAACAACAACAACAATTAAAACCAATTTAGGGTTTTAGGGTTATACCTTAAATTGTGGGTCGGCGTCGGGGTCGGGGTCGGAGAGAGGGAGAGAGAGAGGGCTTCGGTGTTTAGGGTTTGAGAGAGAGAGAGGGCTTGGCGGCTGAAGAAATGGTTAGGGTTCCGAATTTTTGCCTTTTATACTGGAGTTCTTGGGCGACGATTCTGCAAAAATCGTCGCCCTGTTTTTTGAAAATCGTCGGCCAAGATGATCTTGGCCGACGATTTTTGCAAATCGTCGGCTAAGATACTATACTTGGGCGACGATTTTTGAAAATCGTCGGCTAAGATGCTATACTTGGGCGACGATGTTCTTCACTATAAATCTCGTCGCCCAAGATGAAGAAAATCGTCGGCCAAGAGTTCCCCGACCATAAAATTCAGAATATCGTGATTTTGGTGATCGGAGAAGAGGAACTGAAAACCGACCGTCAGATATGACCAGCATAACGAATTACGTAGGTGGGAAAAAATTCAGCTCCATCTGACAAAGATAAGGGCTCGATCCGTCCGGTCAATCGGCGCGGTCAAACCCCTAAACGGACGAAAACGGCTATTCGACCCTCCAAATCACGTAATCTGGCCGGACCTTCAACTGAGAATAGTTTCCAATCGACGAGACTTTTACGGGGCTATAAAAATTTGGTAAAAAATAAATACCCGGGATAGGGCTACCACTAGGTAGAAATAAGAGAAATTCGTTGACCGGAACAACCGGCACCGAAATTTTACCGAAATATCTTCATTTTTCACGGGTTGATGTATTTCACCGTTACGGTCATATCTTATTTCACGACTTTTTTGCGTTTGAGGCCTCTACGTATACGTTGTCTTCAAAACGAAACTTAAACTCAACACTTATATAAAAAAGTTATACAACATTAGTACATATATCGTGAGTTTGGTGATCGGAGAAGAGGAACTGAAAACCGACCGTCAGATATGACCAGCATAACGAATTACATAGGTGGGAAAAAATTCAGCTCCATCTGACAAAGATAAGGGCTCGATCCGTCCGGTCAATCGGCGCGGTCAAACCCCTAAACGGACGGAAACGGCTATTCGACCCTCCAAATCACGTAATCTGGCCGGACCTTCAACTGAGAATAGTTTCCAATCGACGAGACTTTTACGGGGCTATAAAAATAAAAAACATTTCCTTACAATTTAAACGTATTTTATTTTATTTTAATTATTCGGATTACTCTTGGCCGACGAAAATAGGGTAATTCGTCGGCCAAGATAATACTTGGGCGATGATATTTGTTAAATTCGTCGCCCAAGGTTAAAAAAAAAATCCTGTATAATGAAATTTAAATGTGTTTTATTTTATTTTAATTATTCGGATTATCTTGGCCGACGAAATTAGGGTAATTCGTCGGCCAAGATAATACTTGGGCGACGATATTTGTTAAATTCGTCGCCCAAGGTTAAAAAAAAATAACACATATATAATGAAATTTAAATGTGTTTTATTTTATTTTAATTATTCGGATTACTCTTGACCGACGAAATGAGTGTAATTCGTCGGTCAAGATAATACTTGGGCGACGATATTTGTTAAATTCGTCGCCCAAGGTTAAAAATAAAAAATCCTATACAATGAAATTTAAATGTGCTTTATTTATTTTAGTACAAATATCTTCTTTTAGTACAATCATATTCTGAGTCATCCGATGAGTCTTCTTCGGTATGGAAGGCTCACAAACACGGCCGGAAATCTTTATATTAATTTGGACAACAATTACAAAGCTAAGGCTCAATTATAACTAAGCTAGCTAAGGCTCGTAATCTGAGTCATCCGATGAGTCTTCTTCGGTATCGAAATTAATATCTGGTAATCTATGCCTTAATTCGTCGTCAGAGTCGTCGTCTGTTTCTTCATTTGGATCAACATCAATAAAGGTTGAATCTTCGTCATGAATTCTGAGCACTCGACCATGTTTAACATTATTTTCACGAACAGTAGCTACATCATGAATACCTAATGCGTTCGGCTCCTGATACGCATCAGCCTCTGGCCCTGGAATGGTCACTCCAAGTGTAGCCGCCCGGTAAATGTTTCGAGGATGCACAATGTTCGCTATTTTCCACGCGTCACCCCTGGCAAGGTCATCAAGATAAAACACTTGTTTTACCGATGTCGCAAAAACAAACGGGTCATCTTCGTAGGCTCTTGTAGCAGTGTTGACCGATAAATTGCCGTACTGATCCATCTTCATGCTCTGTGCGCCTGTATCAAACCATCTACACTTGAACAGATGCACTTTCATGCCTTCCGCATAAACCAGTTCGACCACTGAATGGAGAACACCGTAATAGTCAAGGCCATGACCTTTCGCCATCACCCCAGAATTCTGTGTTCTTCGTCTGCTGTCTCTCTCTTCAGATACAAATTTGACGCCATTCACTGTGCAAGTGGGATAAACTCTAGCCCGTTGCGGTTGCATCGCAAGAAGTAATAGTTCGTGCGACCAGTTTGGATTATCATCAGATTTAATCATGTCCATCTGTAACGGATATTGAACTGTAAATATCTGAAAATATATGCAATAGAAAATAATTAGATATATATATATATATATATATATATATATAACAGGGAAGATTAAATTACGTACCCAGGTGCGAAAATAATTTGCGAACGTCATGTTGTGGTACTCGAGATCACCATCAACTTCCGGAAAATTTAGGTGCAACTCTTTCCAATATTTAATTTCTTCACAATTGATTAGTACCCACCAGTGCGCTATGGCTATCTCTTCATCCGACAATGCATACTCGGCGGACAGTCGTGCTCCACCAACTTCGACATCACTGGAAACTATAGAGAGATTGAACCGCGGCGCATGTTCCTCCATGGCTTGCGGAGCTCCCAACGACGCTCCTAAATACAACTTCATGTAGGTGACGCATTCATGCGCAATATATGCTTCAGCTATACATCCTTCAGGCGCGGATTTATTAGTGACATAATCTTTGTACTCACCAAGTTGCCTGTAAATATAAGATTGCAAACTATACGTTATGGTTATTGAACATGTACGTACATATATGTATTCTGGAGATGTAAGTGAATAAAACATACCTTTCCATGAGATACATCCAAGTGAAGTGTACTGGACCGGTAAGCAACAATTGCTGGGGAAGATGGATCATCAGGTGAGGCATGATATCGAAAAAATTTGGCGGAAAGATCCTCTCGAATTTACACATGATGTATATGATGTCTGCCTGCATTTCCCGGAGATCGGATTTTCTCACTTCCCTTGTGCATAACTTCATGAAGAATCTTAACAGCGCTACTAACGGCTCCACAACCTGGCCAACCACACATCACAAATTTAATATAAAATCCAACAACGACAGGTTAACCGTAATTTTAACCACAAATTTACCTGACGGGGAAGGAACGGTCGAATGAAAACAGGGAAGAGACGTTGTAGCAGAATATGACAGTCATGACTCTTCAAGCCGTATATCTTATTCTCCCGCAAGTTCACACACCGGGCTATATTTCCTGCAACGCCTGAGGGATACGTCACACAACTCATCCACCTGAAGATCTGGGTCTTCTGATCAGGCTTCACGGTGTAAGGAGCCCAAGGCATCTTTTTCTTCCCCTCTTTCAGCCAAAGATGTTTTCTGATTCCCATTTTCTTAAGATCAACGCGTGCCTTAGGACCGTCTTTCGTCTTCCCCTCCAAGTTGAGCACTGTACCTACCACACTGTCGCAGACATTCTTCTCTATGTGCATCACATCTAGGTAGTGCCTGATCAACAGCGTACTCCAGTATGGGAGTTCCCAAAATATGCTCTTATGTGTCCAGAATTTGTACCTGTCTGGTCTTTCAGGTATTCTGGCCACAATATCGGGATGATTGCTGAGCTGCCCAAAATCATACTCATCCAGCACTGCTAAAATCTCTTCCCCCGACCATCTATGCGGCTCCACACCTCTCTCTTCGGTCCCATCAAATGCCCCGGTATCTATCCGCCAGGGGTGATCATGTGGTAGGTAAGCACGGTGACCCATCCGGACTATCTTGTTGCAATGATTGCTGCACCCCTGGGAGCTAAGGCACTCAGGACAAGCCTTGTATCCCCTAACAACGTTGCCAGACAACATCCCACGTGCAGGAAAATCACTAATGGTACCAACAATCATGGCATGCATCTGGAACATCTCATTTTTGTGGGAGTCATAAGTGGGATGACCAACCTCCCAAAGCAATTTACACTCTTCAATCAGCGGTCTCATATACACATCGAGACACTTCCCTGGATAACAACAACAACAACAACAACAACCACAACAAATTCAGATAACGACTATATATGACCAACAATATAGAACAAAAACAATAAATGAAGAGGTGTTGAACCAACAACAATATATACAATATGAAGGGAAAGTAGATATCTGGATAACCGGGCCCCGGAATCAACAAGGTCAACATGTTGTATTCCTTCTTCATGCACATCCATGGAGGAAGGTTGTAAGGCACCAAAATGACCGGCCATATACTGTACGAAAGACTCATGGTCCCAAAAGGGTTGAACCCGTCGGATGACAGCCTGAGCCTCACATTCCTCACCTCTGAAGCAAAATGAGGAAACTCCCTGTCTATATGCTTCCACGCCTCCCCGTCAGCAGGGTGTACCATGAGGTCTTCGTCATGCACCTCCCTCACAGCGTGCCATCTCATAGCTTCGGCCGTCTTTGAAGACATGTACAACCGCTCCAGCCTATCCCTCAACGGGAAATAGCGAAGTACCTTAACAGGTTTCCTGTTGCCTGCGGGAGTCCGCTTATACCTGTCGGTCCCACATACCAGACAACGATGAAGGCCTTCAAGGTCATTACCGTCTGCATCTTTACCCCAGAATAGAACGCAGTCATATCTGCATGCATGGATCTTGATGTAGGAAAGCCCGAGATCTCTCAAGATACGACGGACCTTATGATGCGTGGTGGGATGACGATGACCGTCGGGCAGGAGCGAAGCAGCGTACAGTAGATACCTATCAACAGCCGTCACGGTAGATTTTGTGTCAACCTTGATATGCATCACCTCCATCACACACTGAAGAACGGTCTTCTCATGACCTGGGCACAGAGGGGTCTGTTGGAAAGCAATAAGTCTGTTGTACTTGGCTATACCGACAGTGTTGACACCTCTAGGGACGGCCTGCATCGGCGCCTGCGGAATGTGCTGTCGTTCAGGGCATACACCGCTGTCATGAGGAAACATATCGTTGATGAAGGCCGTTGTTGGATCATTGGATGTACTGCCCGTCTCATAAAACTGTCCATGATCATGCGGGCGTGATGAGGTTTCACCGTGATATATCCAACATGTGTAACGTTCCTAGAATCCGTTACTCTTCAGGTGGTCCCATACTGTCCCCAACGGAAATCGATGCATATCACTGTGACACTTACACATCTTGCACGGGCAATAGAACATGCCACTCCCGTCAGCATTGGCCTGCGCATATTGCATAAAATCCCAAACTCCTTCAGCATATTTTCTGTGATATCTTGGAAGAGAAATCCAACTCTTATCCATATCCTGAAAATAACACATATATATATATATCAATATTTAATGAACATATCTTTTATATATATATATATATTAATGTAATACAACATATTAATTATTAATTATATATATCTAGTTCGAGCGGATTCCGTGGTTTCAGAAGGCAAGTGTCAATGTTACGGAGGGCGAACCCCCTACAGGAACCAGGCAGGACTCGTTTGTGATCACGGAGGCGAACCCCTATCGACCCCTTCACCGAGAAGAGTGGTCAGTTTGTGATCTTGAGATCCAGTTAAACAAACCTGTGAACCATATCTATGACAGAACGGCCCCTTACTCAGCTTGGAACAAACTCTATGCATATATATATATCATTAATTCAACTCAAATAAAACTGAAAATCAATATATATATGCATATATATATATATATATGTGCATATATATGCATATGTACGTACCTGGGAGTAGCTCCACAAACTATGTATGGACAGATTTCCACAACACCGAACGATTTGAAGAACTAGAGAAATTTATGTTTCAAATTTTCAAAGTTCTCATTCTTCTATCCCGGCCTCTCAATATATAGAAGAATCTTGAGCGACGAAATATTTGAGTTTCGTCGCCTAAGAATTAAAAACTCTTGGGCGACGAAATATTTGAGTGTCGTCGCCTAAGGATAAAAAACTTAGGCGACGATATAAATATCTTAGGCGACGAAATATTGTTTCGTCGCCCTAGTTTCTATCTTGGCCGACGAAATTTATTTTTAGGCGACGATTTTTTTTTTCGTCGCCTAAGAGGAAACTTAGGCGACAATTTTTTTTCCTTAGGCGACGAAAAAAAAATCGTCGCCCGGTTTTTTTTGTTTCGTCGCCCAAGACCCATTTTCTGGTAGTGAAGTTCTCATTTGTAAGTGAGTAATAAGAAGTCTTTATATATCGAGTTCTGAATTGTGATGGTTTTGTAGTATCAAACTTGCTCATATATATATATATATATATATATAGGAGTTGGAATATATATATATATATATATATATATATATATATATATATATGAAAAATGTTCCATATATGTATGATCAAGAGACTCTGTGATCTCATCGTATGTCAAGTTTCAGCGCAAGTTTGAGAATTAGGAGAAAGTTTGCAGGCTCAATTCTGATGGTTTTGTGCTATCGAACCTCATCATATGTTAGAGTCGGTGTCATAAAACGAGACTCTGAAATCTCATTCATACGCGACGTTAAAAACAAATTTGAGTAAGTCAAGTAATTCTAATTGATGAAGCTCAAAGGTTTATGAAACAATGTTAGGTTCGTTGCGGAGGGATTGTCATTTTCTAGATGAATTAAGAGCTCTCACGATAAAGACATTAGATTATTTTAATTTCGAAAAAAGTGCCGCAATATAAATGAAAGAATTCCTGTTACAAAATTATGAGGCCTTGACACATATGGACATAAACAATAAACCGAATAAGCTTCAGTCGAACTACTATTATCCAACAAGGTTAATACATACATAAAAAAGTCACTTTTTCTCGAAGAGACTATAAAGAACCTATTCGAATGATATGTAGAATTAGATTAGGAGAGCTATTTGTTTTGATTTTTTTTTGAAATTAAATTTGTTTTATATGGTTATTTATATCATTATAAAATATTGAAAGACTTTTAAAGTGAATCATCAAAATTGACCGATGCTTACAAAGTCATAAACTTCATTAAGCCACGCGGTGGTTCTCGTGAGAAGAAAGGGGAGGGAAGCACATCAAGAACTCAATGCGAAGATAGCCGGCATTAAAGTTTAGACAATGAAACTCAACTTGTTTGAATAATATCCCCTGTTTCATACTTGGTTCCTACTTTCATTACAAATTTGAGGTTTGACATGAACACTTTTTTTTTTTTATAAGCATAGAGACACTGACATCATCGTTTATCATGAAATTTATTGAAAAATTAAAACAATATATAATAAGTTGGAGAATTAGGTCAATGTCCTATATAATAGCATAACCACACCTTGAACAAAATGGACCTTTTCTAAATATTAGTAGTCTAATTTATTATATATATATAGTCACCTCCATTGCTTTGGATAATAACATTGATTCGGTTGCGAAGTTAATCTTGTTGGCGTGAGTCATACCCTATAGTATTAGGATTGTGAATATTGTGTTATTATTAGGAATATTCTATCATAGTTAGTTTCCTGATAGGTTTTGATATCTCTTGTATATATACTCCATTCTTGGAGAATGTTAATACATTGCAATATTCATATTCTCTTGGTACCGTTTGACTTGGTATCAGAGCAGCGATCCATTCGGGCTCCGCTGCTCTCTTTCCGCTGCAAATTTGGTTCTTTTGATTGGTTCTTTTTGGTAGTTGGAGTTCTTTTGTTTTTTGGGGTTCTTCTGTTGTTCTTTGGGGTTCTTTTGGGTCCGATTCGGAGTTGTCTGTTTAATTGGTCTAAACCTTTGTTGTTCGGTCTAGATATAGTTTGATTATCAAAGTTTGGTCGGTGAACAAGTTGATTGTTTGATTGGTGTAAAACTTGCTTGATTGGTTAAATTGCTAGTTGATTCTCAAAGTCAAGGACGTGGACAAAGTTTGTGGTTGATTGTTAAGTTGAATATTTGAAGAAGGAAAAAAAGGGAGGAGGAGAAATAAAAAAATGGTGGATTTGAAAGCTATCAAAGGGAAGAGTGAAGCGTCTCAAATCTTGCGCTTTTACGGCATTGAAGGTAGAGATCTCTCAAAGGGTAATGTTTCCTTGACTAAGACTAAGGAAACTAGAGGTAAATTTGGTGTTGCTTTACATGTTGCTAACTTTACTGGTGGTGACACTTGGATAATTGATTCTGGGGCGTCAGATCATATGACCTATGATAAATCGTTCTTTGTGTCCATGTCATCTTCGTCTATCTCTCATGTCTCAAATGCAAATGGTGCATCTTTTCCAGTTTTAGGTATTGGGTCTGTTCAGGTTACACCATCCATTATATTGCATGATGTACTTTATGTACCCTCATTATCTCATCATCTTCTGTCTGTCTCCCAATTGAGTTCACAAAATAAATGTTCTATAACCTTTTACCCAATGTATGTTGTGTTTCAGAATTTGTGTTCCAGGGTGATCATTGGCAAGGGAGACCTGAGGGGGAGACTGTTTCACCTGGATTGCATGTACGCTGAGCTGGCACAAGCACCGAAGCAACCTTTGGCCCTGACATTGAATTCTAATCGATTAAGTGAACTATGGTTGTGGCACAGACAACTGGGCCACCCATCTTTTAGAGTTATGAAGAAGTCCATGCCCTCATTGTTTCTGGGAATTAGTGAGTCTACCTTGCACTGCGAAACTTGTGCTTTGGCTAAAAGTCATAGATCTAGTTATCCTTTGGCTTTTCATTCGAGTACTATGCCTTTCGAATTAATTCATTCGGATTTATGGGGTCCTTCCAAAAATTCCACTCTTTCTGGGATGCGTTACTTTGTGTTGTTCATTGACGATTTTACTCGTTTGTCTTGGGTGGTGTTGCTTAAGTCCAAAGATGCTGTTTTTTCTGCCTTCACAGCCTTCCATAATCTTATTCGTACTCAGTATGATGCACGTGTTAAAATCTTTCGTTCAGATAATGGAGGTGAGTTTGTCAATCGTTCTTTCAGTGAGTATTTCCAGAACCATGGCATCATACATCAAACTTCGTGTCCACAAACACCTGAACAAAATGGGGTGTCAGAACGGAAAAATCGTCATCTCTTGGACATGGCACAGTCTCTCCTCCTAAGTGCTAACATGCCTAAGTACCTTTGGGGAGAAGCCGTGTTGTGTGCGTCTCATCTAATTAATCGTCTCCCGTCAGCCCCTCTTCAAGGTTGTATTCCTTTTCATGTCTTGTCTCAATATGTCCATATTCCGTCATCAAATACTCTTCCTGCTCGTGTCTTTGGTTGTGTTGCTTATGTTCATTTGTATAAGAATCAAAGGTCAAAATTGGATGCTAGAGCCCTTAAGTGTGTGTTTGTGGGATATGGTTCTCATCAGAAAGGTTACAAGTGTTATCATCCTCCATCCCAAAGATTTTATGTCACCATGGATGTTACCTTCAATGAAGATGTGTGTTATTTTTTACCTCCAGTAACTCCTCGTCAGGGGGAGAAGTCATGTTTCTATGAAGATTTGTTTAGTGAACTTTTTTAGGAGTCAACGGAAGAAATTGGTAAAGAAAGAAATACTCCATCAACTGGTCAACCATTGGTTTATGACCAGCCATCCTTGTCAAAAAGCTGTGACCCAAAACTTGATCAGTCATTGAGGAACAATGGACCCAGACTTGCCGGCAAGCCTTTAGCATCGTCGCCTGATTCACCGACGCCACCAGATCGACATGCCACCACGGCTTCATCGAACTCTCCGTGTTCTCTTGGTTCCCCGATCGGCGTGACTTCTCCAGATCGGACCAGCTCGTCTCATCCTTCCGTCACCAGTGCATCGACCGGAGAAGGTCAATCTTGTCAGCCCGTCTTGCCGGTCGGAGAAGGTCAATCTTGTCAGCCCGCCTTGTCGGTGTCCGGCGCGCAAACTCAGTCAGCCGAAGGAGAGTTGTTGGGCAGTAGCTTAACTAGTGCTTGTGGCAGTATTCCGGCTTGTTCTAATCCGGTTATGGGCAGTAGCGTGACTAGTGGTTTGGGCAGTAATCCGGCTGGTGTTACCGCCGATAATTCAACATCATCTAGTCAACCGGGGTTCAATTCCAGTCCGACTCATGATTTGTCAGTCAGAGAGCAAACTTTTACAAATCCGGATGTGAACAGTGTTCTTGTCTCTCCAGCTTCTGCATCACCTGAGGTATGTTCTAATCATTCTTCTGCATCCAATAAACAGTTACCTAACCGTGTCACTCGTGGTCAGCCTTCGAAACAATATGAACCTACCCTTAGTGCAAAAGCTTGATACCCTGTTGCTAATTATGTGTCAACTCATAGGTTATCTAAATCATATGTTGCATTTGTGAATCAATTATCTTCTGTGTCTCTCCCTAGTAAAGTGCAGGATGCAATGCGAGATCAAAGGTGGATGCAAGCCATGCAAGTTGAGATGGAAGCTCTTGAGAAGAATTGTACGTGGGAGTTAGTGTCCTTACCACCTGGGAAGAAGACGGTTGGTTGTCGGTGGGTGTATACTGTGAAACATAATTCTGATGGTTCGGTGGACAGGTACAAGGCGAGGTTAGTGGCGAAAGGCTACACTCAGAAGTATGGAGTGGATTATGATGAAACGTTTGCACTAGTGGCCAAAATTAATACAATACGAGTACTTCTTTCGTTAGCCGCCAACCTTGATTGGCCTTTGCAACAATTTGATGTTAAGAATGCTTTCTTGCATGGTGATTTGCATGAAGAAGTCTATATGGATTTGCCTCCTGGGTATGGTACTTCAACTGGAGAGCAAGTAGTGTGCAAGTTGAAGAAGTCCCTTTACGGTCTAAAACAGTCACCCAGAGCATGGTTCAGACGTTTCTCTAAGTTCATGAAGAGGATTGGATACCGACAGAGTAATTCAGATCACACTTTGTTTCTTAAACACCGATGCGGTAAGGTGACAGCTTTAATTATTTATGTAGACGATATGGTTGTGACAGGTGATGACGTTGAGGAGATTCAAAGGTTACAAGGTCAGTTATCTTCTGAATTTGAGATGAAAGATTTGGGTAATTTGAAATATTTCTTGGGGATTGAAGTTGCTCGTGGGAAGAATTGTATTGTGTTGAGTCAGAGGAAGTATGTATTGGACTTGCTGGCAGAAACAGGTATGCTTGATTGTAAACCTGTTGATACTCCTATCGAGCAGAACCATCGGTTAGCTGAGTATTTGGATCAAGTACCTACCAATAAAGCAAGATACCAGAGGTTAGTTGGCCGGTTGATTTATTTGTCTCACACTAGACCAGATTTAGCCTATGCAGTTAGTGTGGTGAGTCAGTTTATGCATAATCCTAGTGAGGCTCATATGGAAGCTGTATTTCGTATTTTGAAGTATTTGAAGTCTGCTCCAGGGAAGGGATTAATCTTTTCAAAACACATGCATTTGGATGTTTCTGGGTACACAGACGCAGACTGGGCAGGTAATATTACAGATCGCAGGTCTACTTCAGGCTACTTCACTTTTGTTGGTGGTAATTTAGTTACTTGGAAGAGTAAGAAGCAAAATGTGGTAGCTCGTTCTAGTGCTGAAGCAGAATATAGAGGAATGGCTCGAGGACTTTGTGAGATGTTGTGGTTGAGACACTTGTTGAGAGATTTGGGATTTCGGCAGAAGAAGGCTATGCCACTTTATTGTGATAATAAGGCTGCTATTGAAATTGCTCACAATCCTGTTCAACATGATCGCATAAAGCACGTGGAGGTAGATCGACATTTCATTAAAGAGAAGTTAGATATATGGTCATATTATTTTCTTTCCTTTTGTTCCTTCTGAAGAACAATTAGCTGATATCCTTACAAAAGCTTTCTCAAGTAAAGTCTTTCATGACTCTCTTGACAAGTTGGGCATTGGTGATTTGTATGCGCCAACTTGAGGGGGAGTGTTGGCGTGAGTCATACCCTATAGTATTAGGATTGTGAATATTGTGTTAAAATTAGGAATATTCTATCATAGTTAGTTTCCTGATAGGTTTTGATATCTCTTATATATATACTTCATTCTTGGAGAATGTTAATACATTGCAATATTCATATTCTCTTGGTACCGTTTGACTAATCTAACCCCAACGTCTGAATTGGAGGGAGAACTGCATCAAATTGTCAAAGCTTGGTCTCTTACAAAAAAAGTCATCTTTGACCATCTCCACCAATCCACCATAAATTGTTAGACATTACCAGTCTCATCATCATCAATCAGAAGAAGAAGAGGACAAGGCCGTTCTAGTTACGACGGCTTCATGGCAGCAGCCAGCGCAGGCACCTCTCTGGAATACACACCGACATGGGCTCTTGCCACTGTTTGCTTCTTCTTCATCTCCGTCTCCATCCTGCTTGAACACTTGATTTTCCTTCTTGTTTCAGTGAGTTGCATGTAATCTGTTTTTGTCACCATAAAATTTTCTACCTTCATCATCTGGGTATTGAAAGATTGATTCTTGTTCTTGCAGTGGCTCAAAAGGCATAAGAAAACCGCTTTAACTGATGCGGTTGAGAAGCTCAAAGCAGGTACAGCTGCTTCATTACCACCTAGTTTGTAATCTATGTTATGATAAGATCATTTGGGTTTATAATTATTTTGTTTATGTTGCAGAGTTGATGCTTCTGGGATTTGTTTCACTTTTATTGGCGGTGACCCAAGATAGGATAGCGAAAATATGCATACCTGAAAAGCTAGGAAACATAATGCTTCCATGTCGGAAATACGTGAATAATACAACCGAAGCGGAGACTGTTGAGCACTATGTCAACAAATTTGCCGGAAACCTTAATTCTTCCAGTGCACATGTCATGTTTGAAGAAATGCTCAGGCGAACGCAGAGAATACTTGCCGAGGAGGAGGCAGAAGCTGTTGAGGATTATTGCGGTGATGTGTGTACTTCATTCATAATCAGTTGATTTTGATGATGATTTATGACGGTGATTGTTGATTCAGATGAGACTAATTTGCAGGGAAAAGTTTCGTTAGTGACGAAAAACGCGCTTCATCAGCTTCACTTGCTGATCTTTGCGCTTGCGGTTATGCATATTGTGTATAGCGTTCTAACCATGGCTTTGGGCAGGGCTAAGGTAATGTTCATTAGTCATATGCTAAGTCATTATAAGCTTTACATGTAATTTGATCATTCAAATAACTTCTGGGTACTTAATATCGTGTTGAATGTACAGATGAGGCGCTGGGAATCTTGGGAGGAAGAAACTCGGACAATGGAGTACCAAGTTGCCAATGGTATGTATTTAGTTAGGACAGGGATTGAAACTAATCAAGTATGGGGTTCCAATTCAAAGACCCTCTTCCAGTTTTCATTTTCTTTTCCATTTCCGCATCATAAAGCATAGTAAGGTTAGATGATGAACTCTTGTTCGTATTGCTTTTTGCTTTTTGTTCATTCTTCATAAGAAAACTGAAGGTATAGTCTAGTTTCCTAAATTCCAAAACATGTGGTTTGTTTTCAAAAACAATATCTGGGTTAGTCTAGTTTCCTAAATTCCAAAACATATGGTTTGTTTTCTTTAGAGAAACAGTTTGGTACAACAGAAAAAGGTGTCAATAAGAGTTGCGTCAAACTCCATTCAAATCATGATTATGCTTCATGCAATAAGTGGAAGGGAAGGAATTGAGGTTTGATTCCAATCTGGTTTTTTTAACAAACTTCTTCTATTCTGGGGTGAGGCGACTGAGTCTGAAAAATTAGATGTCTTACAAAGACTGCGGCATGTTATTATATTTGAAACATTATATAAGGCCCCCAATTTAAATATACATTTAAATATACCGCAAATGGCTGTAAAGTCTTTGTGTTTAGAATATTGGGGGGCCTGAGCCACCTGGAGTTGGAATGTATAGCACATAAGCTTCGGCTCCATATGATTAACTTTAGCAATGTTTATTAATTTTCTTTAAACCGTTATTCCAATCTTTGGCGGTAGATTTCTTTGACCGTGACTGGTTGAAAAAGGACTATTTCTGACCTTTTCTGAGACGTCATGCATTAGTGAATATCTCTGTCATAGTCTATGGTTATGCAACTAGTTAGCTTTTGAAACTCAAACAAGAAAATTAAACCAAATTTTATACTGGAATTGTTCTCGAACTTCCTATTTTTCTCCCTTAACTTATGGGGATGTATTCAATCTTAATATGTCAGCAGTATGACAAAACGTATCCCAGAAAAGTATGCAAAACTTCTAGATACTATGCACCTTATAGCAGAGGCTGCAGAGCTTATGTTCTGATGCCCATTTGTTTTTTCTCTATTTTTTCTTTCTTTTTTTTTCTGTGGAAGTTACAATAGTCATATATTGATCCTGACCTTAAAGATTCAAGATAAGAAATAAGGAACTGAGCTATATACTTTTAGTTACTAATCCACATTCATTTGCAGATCCCAATCGATTCAGACTTACAAGACAAACAACATTTGGAAAACGGCACATGAATTCGTGTACAGAGACTTCATTTCATCTATGGCTGGTGAGTACCTTTTATCATCTTCAAGCTGGAATTTACTTGCCTAAATCTATGAGGACATTTCTAATTACTTGGTTTTGGATGACTGTGAATCGGAGCAGAAATGCTTTTTCAGGCAATTCTATAATTCAGTAGCAAAAGTTGACTACTTCACCATGAGACACGGTTTTATATCAGTAAGGAACTTAATGGTGTGATGAGAAAAGTCTTTTCAACAGAATCAATTAAGCCTCTAATCAATGAATCTTTCGAATCTGCAGGCTCACCTATCAAACAGGCACAACAACTTTGATTTCCAAAAGTACATACAACGATCCTTGGAAGAAGATTTCAAGACATTGGTTGGCATCAGGTTTTTCTTTGTGCATTGTCTTTGTATTTATCATGGAAACTTACACAGTTTTACATCTTTCATCCCAATCATTATTATTTGGAAAATTAATGTGGTCTCTTTTTGTTTCCCCAGCCCTGCAATGTGGTTTGCAGTAGCCATTTTTATGCTGGTGGATGTCTATGGTAAGAATTCTTATTGCTTCTTCATGATGATTTCCCCTAGTTTGTGTTAATTTGATAAATATTAATTCATGGTATTTGTATAATATCTAACCAGGTTGGCACGTATATCTTTGGCTATCTTATGTTCCACTCTTGGTAAGCACATTGTTGTATGTTAGACTAGCATGCATATAGCCATATAGATACCTGTGTTTCCCGATAGTTGTTTTCTTTTCTAGGTCGTTCTGATCCTGGGAACCAAACTCGAATACATTGTTGCAAAGATGGCGCTTCAAATTAAAGAGCAGAACAATGTAATCATCGGAACACCTCTTGTTCGAGTAAACGATGATCTTTTCTGGTTCAAGAAACCAAGATTTGTCTTGATACTTCTACATTACACTTTGTTCCTGGTATGCATTACTATATCAGAATGAGAAAATTCTGATTTTTACTTTATAAAATATGATGTGTGACTAACATTGCTGTTTTGGACCTTGTAGAATGCATTTGAGCTTGCCTTCTTCGTTTGGGTCACCGTAAGTTTTTCCTTCCCATCCAAGATATCACTATCTTTAGTTTCATAGTCACTAGTATAACAAGTCCTAGTTTTGGTGACTTTCAATAGTTTTGATTTTGCATAGCTTATGACAGAGAATCCTTCTTGTGGTTTTTGTTTTCTTAGGCCCAATTTGGATTTCAATCGTGCTACCACGAGCACACCGTGATCATTGTTACAAGAATTTTCTTAGCGTAAGACTACCAAAATCTTCTGATTTCTCTAAATTTTAGAAGTTATTTTATCAAAGGAACTGCGGTTATAGATTCTTGACTGTAAATCCATTTGTTTTTTCAGGGTGACCATCCAAGTTCTCTGCAGCTACATTACCCTTCCGCTCTATGCACTTGTGACACAGGTGAAGTATATTTGAAATATTGGTCATAGGCTCATAGTATACATACTACTCACCAGAAAATCTTTGATTTTCACCAAATGAAATTTAAGGCTCTCACTTGATTGATATCTGACTGATTGTTTATGTGTACACACAGATGGGCTCACAATTCAAGGGTAAGATACTAGAAGATAACATGGCTGGCATTCTAAAGCAATGGCACGGTGATGTGAGGAGGAAAAGGAGGAAGGAAGAACGAAAATCACAATCGGCACGCACGTCATTTTCCGTGGAATGGAGCTCCATGAGGAACAGCATTTCTTCTTACATGAGACCAAGCCCTTCCAGACGAGGTGAAAATGCCGATTTTTCTAACAGATGGGACAACAAGGAACAGATAGTAGAATTAGAAGAAAGCTCCTCATCAAGGGGTCAGATAAGAAGTAATGATTTTAGGACATGAGCAATAGTGGTATCACAAAGCTCTGAGTTTATGGGAGGGTTAATGGCTGAAGGTCAGTTTCTCTGTGGACTCTGTGATAGCCACTTTGCACCCAATTACAGGGCAAATACATCATAGTATAGATGTGATGGCTGCCTGCTTCTATTGCCCCGGTTGTTTATAAATTGAGGATCATTACTTGCATTGTTGTGTATACAAAAATAGCTCAGGACTTCAAATCCAAGCGTACTTCATGACCAAATTCATAATCATAATTCATTCATGGAATGCGTTATGTTTCTGGGTGTTAATCAATTGTCTATGGTTAAAATTATTGGAAAATGACCAACACATCAAAATTATATAGTGACACCATTGTGACCTGCAACTTTAGCTATGAGAAAACTTGCAAGAAGAACATGATGCTAAAAGTGTCTCGGCTAGCTGTAGTCAAAAGTGGCTTTTTAACCGTATTTTTTCCGGAGGTGACATTTTTTTCTTACACCAACTCCACCAACTACATGTTAGGCTTATTTGGTTTTTTAGCTATTCAACTTAGTTTCCTAGTTATATAATCTTTTGTATGTTTCTCTTTTTAATCAATGAGAATAGCCTTATTTGGTTTTTAGCTATTCAACTTAGTTCCCTAACTATATAATCTCTTGTATCTTTCTCTTTTTAATCAATGAGAATAGCAACTGTGTAGCCTTAAAGCTTCTTTTTCCTCTCTTTACATTTTCTGCATTTACTTTTCAATAAAACCATAATTTCTATTACTACATCTACATATGCCTTAAACACCATATCATGATGATGTAATATGCGGTTCACGTTCAAAACTAATTGATAATAAATAGACCGACAAATCTTAATGAACTCATAAACAATGTCTTATTTTTCCAACGTGGGATGCATATATTCTCATCAAATTGAACTAAAACGAACAGAACAAAAATTGGAAACAATATTTGAATCGAGCATCGGGAAAGCTTGACACTGTAGCAGCACATCTAGTCACAAGGATATGCTTTCCAGTCCCCGGATCCCACCATTGTGGGCTGACTGGGCTCTATGTTGGTTTTGACAATAGACATGCCATGAATATTTTTGTTTATAGTCATTACAAGAGATTAGTACCACTAAAGCAAGTTGTCTTCTTGCTTCTTAAACATGTGGATTTAACACTCCACGGCTTCTGACCACATCCCTCCAGTGTTCCAGGTTCGACCACTTTCCCACACTCATTGGCCTCTCACTGTTCTTCATTTTGTTCTTTCATTACAGCCACAAATCCCCGGTATATATGAACTCTGATTTCTTTTGCCAACTCCCTGCCCTTCACTTTCTTCCCCTGTTCAATATGTCTAATAATTACTTGTGTCTGTTAGGTGCCATAGATAATCTCTGGTTTCACCAAACCATTCTTTTCCCGGAACCAATTTCATTACTTGGCCCCAAATCCACTGAAACACCTCAAGACTCCACTGCAAATAGTTCTTTCACGTACCCTAATTCATCCAGCATGGTCTCCTTGGCAGTTGCAGATGAAGAAGTCTCCTCAAATTTCTCAACCATGTTAGAACCTGAAATCCCATCACCGGGTACACCAGATTCACCAGAAATGAGTACTCCACAGGTAAAAGCTCTTTACCAGTTGGTACTCTTAGCAATGGTTTCAATTTATTCTCTGTGAGGAATTTTCACCTTGGGGTGTGTAGCTAATGTTTTTGTAAACAATGACCAGGATTATGATACGAAAAGACCAACAAGATTAGATATTGTGGCCAACAGATTGATGTTGATCCGCTCTCAGTCATCGTCCCCAATATCAAATGATCGAAGAAGCAGCCCTCGGAAAAGCCGAACCTCCTCTGGCTTGTTAACAAGGAAGCTGGAGAAATCCATGAGCATGAGAAGCTTGGGGGAGCTAGAACTTGAAGAAGTAAAGGGGTTAATGGACTTAGGCTTCACTTTCAAGAAAGAGAATTTAAACCCACGAATGATGAGTTTAGTACCTGGATTGCAGAGACTTGGAGTTGGACGTCATAGGCACAGTAAAAAGAGACAGAACTCTAGCGATGATGATGATGTTGTTGAAGTAGTTGCAGCTAATGGTGGTGATGAGGAAGTTGAAGTTGCGAGGCCTTACTTATCTGAGGCGTGGCTTATAAAGAGGCCTGATTCGCCGCTGCTGAATCTAAGGTTGCCAACCAGAGTGTCCTCTGCTGCGGACATGAAGAAGCATCTCAAGTCATGGGCCAGAACTGTAGCTTCTGAAATTCAACAGGAATCTTAATGTGAAGTACAGATAAGAGGGAGGTTTAATTTTTTTTACCGACAGATTTTCAAATGTAAAAATGTATTTTTCACGGTCAGTTAAAATGAAATTACGAAGCTAAATAAGAGTGCAAAGGCAAAGGCTAGAGCACTTGTTTTTGTTCTCATTGTCGTTTTGATCTCGGAACGGAGGGCTACCAATTACATAAAAGAGTTTTTGTTTTTTTAAAGGAGGGCGTTATTCCATAATCCATTTAGTAAGTTATTTAGAATAAATAGTTTACCCCTCCCTTCTTAAGAGGGCTACGATAAAATTGAGTCATCCGTAAGAAGCTTTAATTGGACTAAAAACTAAGATACAACAAGAAAAAAGGCAACCTAACATGCAACTAAAACTTAATAAACACAAAGAAACTCAAAGGCGATTTCCTACGATTTTAGAGATCAAACCAGACCAGATTCAAATACTTTCCCAACTTATTCATTAACATAGTATGTACCATACGAAGGGGAGCATCCATGATTGCAACATAGATCATCTAGCCCAAAACACCTAATAAGCCTAGACCTAACCCCAGAAAAACCTAGGCCACAAGTTTAGGCCCAATAATATCTTCTTTTGGGCACCCAATTTGCATTCTTGCCACCACCGTACCGCCACCTCCAATGGACTGCACTGCTCCCACCGCACCACAATCACTTACGCGTGTAAGTTGTAACTGGCGTTGCCACAACAAGTCAACAAGTCAAATCCGCCTCCGCCCGCCTCAAGTTGGAAAGATCACGCTCCAAGATCACACACAATGAGTAAAACTTCTATAACAAGTGCAAGGTATTATTGTTACAGAAGTTTTACACAAGGCTCTGTATATTGTTTTCTTCTTCACTATAATTACTAGTCAATCCCGGCCGCGCCCTGCTGGGGCCTTTTGCCCGAGTGTCTAGTCTCATCTCACGCCTTTCTCTATTTTTCCACCAATACATCCACCTTCCCTAAATCCATTGCTAACATCATGGCCTTTATGCCTGTAAAATCCACCGCTCACCTCCTATTCCGTCACCTGTACAAAATCCACCATCAACCCCATGGCCTCTACCATCTTTTTCAATTCCCTCACCAATACCATGGCCTTCCCCTTGCCAAAACCCACCATGGACACCTCTGACTCCATGCCCACCATGAAAGCCACCTCCGTCACCTGCTCCACCACCACTGTTGCCTCCAAAGCCACGAAATGGCAGTTTTGTGAATACAACACAGGGGCAAACTCGTCACTCTCGTTCACCTAATGACAGCATTGTAAATAAGTTGCAATTATAGGCAGCATTGTAAATTTGCCAGAAAAATGAACAATGCTATATGTCTAACACTATTATATAAGGACGATGAAACGCGATATATACGTGGTTATCTAAGTGAGCTAACAGGGCAGACCTGTGTAATTAAGCAGAGGGAAGAGGGGCAAAAACGCCCGCCCAACGTTCCCTTAGGAACAGTAAGGTGGCGCGAGTGCCCATAATATATAGTTAAACTAGAAAGATACCCGCGCCTTGGCGCGGTGTTTAGATACCGTCTCCTCTTCTCGCCATTCCTCGCCTCACCTCGCCTCGCCTATCCTTTACTCGGCTCGCCTCGCCTATACTTTCCTCGCCTCGCCTATCCTATCCTCGGCTCGCCTCGCCTCGCTTCCTCTCTTCTAGCCTATCCTCTCCTTTCCTCGCCTCGCCTATCCTCTCTTCTCGCCTCTGTTAATATATGCCTTGAACCAGCCATCTGGGGGTACCAGCTATTCGGGGATCTCGCTGCCCGGTCAGCGAGTTGGGGTCCAGGGGCAACGCGCCCTGGTTTGGGGGTTCGGGGGCGCAACGTGGCTCACGAAACCTGTTATGCTGGGTTATGGTTTCCTGTTGGGCTTAGTATATAGGGTTTAGGGTTTAGTATATAAACGACCAAAACCTAATTGTATTCGTGGGTTCAGTGTTTTCCTCAAGATAATAAAACTGTTCTCCTTCTGCCCGTGGACGTAACTAACACATCGTTAGTGAACCACGTAAATCTGTGTTCTTTCTTATATTAGTTACAACAGCCTCACTTCCTCTCTTCTCGCCTATCCTCTCCTTTCCTCGCCTCGCCTCGCTTCCTCTCTTCTCGCCTATCCTCTCCTTTCGTCGCCTCCCCTATTCTCTCCTCTCCTCCGCTCGCTTCCTCTTTTCTCGGTTCGCCTCGCTTCCTCTCTTCTCGGTTCGCCTCGCTTCCTCTCTTCTCCTCGCCTATCCTTTTCTCACCTCGCTTCCTCTCTTCCCGGTTCGCCTCGCCTCGCTTAATCTCTTCTCGCCTCGCCTATCCTTTCCTCACCTCGCTTAATCTATTTCCGCCTCGCCTATCCTTTCCTCGGCTCGCTTCGCCTATCCTTTCCTCGGCTCCCTTGCCATTCCTCGCCTCGCCTATCCTTTCCTCGCCTCGCCTATACTTTCCTCGCCTCGCCATTCCTCGCCTCGCCTCGCCTCGCCTATCCTTTCCTCGCCTCGCCTATACTTTCCTCGCTTGCCTCGCCTCGCCTCGCTTCCTCTCTTCTCGCCTCCTCTCGCCTATCCTCGCCTCGCCTTGCCTCCTCTCTTCTCGGTTCACGATATAAAAATCTAGAGAGATTACTATTTTTTTGCACGAACTCTCTAAGTCTCTCTAGATGTTTCTATTTCTTCGCCCAAGCGAAGTGTGCGGAGTCCGCTGGGAGATCATTTTTTTTTTTGGGCGAAATTTCTCCTCTTTAGATTTTTCTATCTCTTTGGCGAGATCAATACTTTATTTATTTATTTATTTTGGATGAACTCTCTCCTCTCTCTATTTCTGCAAATGTATGCGCGCACTGTTTCTTATTTTATGTTTTTTTTTGGACGAACTCTTTCTCAGTCTCTCTAGATTTTTCTATTTATCCGCCCCAGAGAATGGCTCGGCCTCCGCTTGGATATCATTGTCTCTTAATTTTTTTTTGACGAACTGAGAAGGGCGCGGAGTCCACTGGAAGATCATTTTTTTTTGGCGAACTCTCTCTCAATCTATCTAGATTCTGTTCACAAATCACTGTTTATAAGCTTATGAACAGTTATTTTGATTGTTGTTTATGTGCGGATTTCACTCTTTACAAATCACTGTTCTCTGGCGAGATCACAAAACAAAGTTTACTTGCTTGTGAACAGTAGCTTGCAACACACAAAAACACTGTTCATAAGCTTATGAACAGTACCCCGCGAACCTCTGTTCATAAGCCTGTGAACAGTGCCCGCGAACATCCCGCACCACTCACAAAAACACTGTTCATAAGCTTAGGAACAGTGCTTATGAACAGTCGACCAAGCTTCTTGCTTGTGAACAGTAGCTTGCAACACACAAAAACATTGTTCATAAGCTTAGGAACAGTACCACGCGAACCACTGTTCATAAGCCTGTAAACAGTGCCCGTGAATAGCCCGCACCACTCACAAAACCACTGTTCATAAGCTTATGAACAGTGCCCCGCGAACCTCTGTTCATAAGCCTGTGAACAGTGCCACTGAACATCCCGCACCACTCACAAAAACACTGTTTATAAGCTTATGAACAGTGCTTATGAACAGTCGACCAAACTTTAGTATATAGTAAATATGTTAAATGTTTGTATAGATGAGCATTTGTCTATATACCCTTTCAGGATACGTGAATTTCCTTCAGGTGCGTCTTGATGCTCCAATATATGGTACTTTTCACACATAGCAAACTCATTGCGAAGCCATATTCCAAGAGTATGTACCTGTAGAATTATTCAAAACTTGTAGTGCAAGTTAAATTTTTGGTTTAAAGTGGCAACATTCCTAAACAATTTAAACCGAAAGTCAATCACTTATCTAAAACAATTAATTGGTGGGCAACTCGATCATCAATGGAAAATTCGATCATTACTTGATTCATTAACCATAAACGATCAATCGTTACCTCTCCCGGCCACCACAACTTCTGCTATTTTATCAATCATATGCGAGTTTTCCATTCGAAGATTATTTTCCAACTATACATCATGATCATGCAACATGATTTAGTGGCTAAGATATATTCATTGGCTTATTGAACCTAATCCTTGATTTAGTGGCCACTATTTTATTTGATGATTGATCTCCAACCCAAACTTAGAGGCTAATATATATTAAGCTTCAGTGTGATTACAACATGTTCATTTATATTTCTTTCATATTTCATTTATATATTGGACATTTCTTATATATATATACTTCGAATCCTAGCAAATCATAGTTTGGTAGTTAGATTCTTGAGATCACCGCAGACAAAATCTGCATTGTATGCATCATAGTACTTCTTTAAAGGGCGCAAAATGAGCTTTCAGGACTTTGCATTTCCACGCCTCAGCCAAATCGATCTTTTGCAACATTTGTTGTTCTGCTTCTTCTATCTTGTTCTTTTGTTCATAAAGCTGGATTTGTGGCACGCCCATCTTCAAGTGCTTGACGTATATTTTCTTATTTGATCTCCACGTATCTTACAAGCTATTGGATATATCATATATCTATTAGATTGCCACCCCAAAAGAAAAATATATGTTCTTCAACCGTCCATACTCGTGCATTATCTATTTTTGGACGGAAAGTGTAGGTAAGATATAAGGATGGTTTTTTTTTTTTTTTTTTTTTGTGTGTGAAAAGATATTAAGATATAGAAGAGTGTTCTTAATTTCAGATATGCTAAAATATGTAAGTGGGTGTTCGACAAATTTAGCCAATGATATGTGTAGCTATATATATATATATATATATATATATATATATAACATATATTTTAGCTAAAACCTACTTACTATGCTAGTTCTATTAGTTCTATATGCTCTTCATCTCTATGATACTTCCTGTAATGCCATCAACATCTTCCCTCGATCGATCGTAGACATAAAAGTCCTTTGCATTTGAGTTCTATAATTTTGTACCTGATACATATTCTACTATTGCCTAATGGAAGTTTTTTTTTTTTTTGACAAGTTTGCCTAGATCAAAAGATATCTAGTTGAATCCAGATACATAAATTGACATATTTGTTAATTGGTAATCAATTTCCAGATACATGTATTTCCTTAATGATCATTTGAGTGGGTTATACTTTCGCGCGTGGTATATTTTGTCAAGAGGTCAAAGAAAATGGCTCGGTGGAGAGGCTCTGAATCCTTCTATGGTAGCTTGGGATTTCTATATAAAGGTCACACATAGTTGATGATTTATCCAAGAAGCCGAAGAACTTGAAGCTTTAGAAAAGATAAATGGCTTCCTATAACTATAAGGAGCACTCTTTGGTTTCAAGCTTCGTGATCACGTTATTTCTGTTGCTCTTGCAATTTCAAGTTGGTATGTAACTCTTTCTGAAATAATATATGTACCGAAAAATTCCATTTACCAAATACTATCTGAATCTTAAGTTCTGAACTATATCATCTTGTAGTACTTTTGTACAATCAGAATGTCTAAAATACTTACAATAGTACGCTAACTTGAAGAAATGCATGAGAAACCCAATAAGGGTAATTATTTGCTTGGTTGGTTCAAATATATACAGGTACAAGTGAGCTGCAACAGAACTATTATTCCCAGAGTTGCCCTAGAGCTGAAGAAATCATCAAGCAAGAGGTCACAAACCTATACAATGAACATGGAAATACCGCCGTCTCCTGGATTAGAAATCTCTTCCACGATTGCATTGTTGAGGTTTTAATTGATCGAGCTATATATTCTGTGCCTCTTTATACCATAATTAGTTAATCAGTACACGCAATAAAATTTGTTTTGGTTAATTTTGTGCCCGGGCTGCATGCAGGGATGTGATGCGTCTCTGCTGTTAGAGGCGGCAGACGGTATGGAGTCAGAAAAGACGTCGGATCGGAGCTTTGGGATGAGAAATTTTAAGTACGTGAACACCATCAAAGAGGCCCTAGAGAAGGAATGCCCTCTTACAGTTTCTTGTGCTGATGTTATTACTCTTTCTGCAAGAGATGGCATTGTCATGGTATAAGACTGCATCTGCATGCATTCTTTCTTCTATTATCCTTATTAAGACAATAAGACCTTACCAGATAATTAGATTAATACTAATTAATATTGGTTTCTGTTAATGATGGTTGCAGTTAGGAGGGCCTCGGATTGAAATGAAGACGGGAAGGAGAGACAGCAAGGAGAGTCATGCAAAAGTGGTGGATGAGTCTATACCTAATCACAATGATTCCATCTCCTCAGTGCTCTCTCGATTTCAATCGATTGGCATCGATACTGAAGGAACAGTTGCCCTTTTAGGTACGCACCAGTAATATAGAGTTCGTATCGATCAGCCTAAGTGTTGATGACATCTATGTATGATCATCGGAGTTATTTGTACTATATTAACCGATCATATCTTTCCATGTAAATTTTATTCATGCAGGAGCTCACTCCGTGGGTAGAGTTCACTGTGTGAACCTTGTGCACAGACTCTACCCTACTGTTGATCCAACCTTGGATCCCGACCATGCTGCCTACCTCAAAAATCGGTGCCCGACTCCAAATCCTGACCCAAAAGCAGTCGAGTATTCAAGATTCGACCTACAAACACCCATGATTCTGGATAACATGTACTACAAGAACGTCTTGAACCACAAGGGTTTGCTCATAATTGATCAGCAACTGAGTTCTGACGCAGATACATTGCCTTTTGTGGAGAAGATGGCTTCCGATAACGGATACTTCTACGAACAGATTTCAAGAGCTATAGTTCTTCTGTCCGAGAACAATCCACTTACCGGAGACCAAGGAGAGATCAGAAAGGACTGCCGCTATGTGAACGACAGTTAGTCATATGATGTGTAAGGGCCGGTGTATGTGAAATATATAACTTACCATCATCGTCTTTGTATCGGTAAATAAGTTACCAATGAACTTCTCTGTTCCTTTTGTTTTCATTTTCCTTTTTTATTTTCATAGGTTGGTAACCCAACATCTTTTGTGTGCTTGCAATTACAATTCCATTGACTAATAGAGAAATGATGGATCGTATAAATTAGTTTGGAGAGGTATCTTTCCAACATAAGTTTGCTCGTTTCCAAATAACTTCATACAAAAGATCTAAGTCTAGATTTAGTTGACTGCTAAGCCTTTGGTGGATTTGGTACTATATATCTTTCAGTAGGTTTTGCGCCACCACCAAGGAAAATATATAGCAAAGGTGCTACAATGCAATTAAGTACTGAATCTTTGCATCCAACATAAAAAAAATTTAATTCGGGTTTGTGTGTGGTGCATATAGGTATATGACATACATATAACTAAGAGGCCGCATGCGCATATCAGGAGATGACGGGGTTGCAATTTTGAACAAAATTTACGTAGGAATCAAGCATACATGCTATGCGAATATGCATATATAACAAAATTTTCAGTCTAATCCTATATATAGTTAGACTAATCTTCAATGTCATTAATTAGTCCTGACATCAATGTCATTAATTAGTCCTGACATCAATGTAAATACATCTTCTTACATAGTCAAGCTATTAGGATATATAGTATTATAGTTGCTAGAATAGCTTAATTATCAGACAAAAATGCACAAGATTCTCTCCAATTTACATACGTACAGCTGTACGTGACTTGAACTAGAATATAACAGTGAGATATCGGAAAAAGAAAAATATCTCACCGAATGACATTCCTCCTATGCAAGCATCATCGTTTTTTAACACTGCCAGAGAAGAACTACAAACTTTGATGCCTACCTGCGCGCATGTTAAATCGTTGTTTGCTCCCAGAAATTTCTTCATCTGCACATGATCGAACACATGCCTGAGCTTGGAAACCAGCACAGTTTTCTTATACGTACACAGCAAACAAAAACAAAAGGAATGAGCAAGCCGACTATGTCAGGCACAGGCACGAGAAGCAGGTACAATGAAACTGTGGAAGGCACTCAAACTCGTAGGAGACTGAAGGCTGAAGCTGCCAAATCTATCTCAATGGTCTCAAGTCCCCACTGATAATAGCTCACCTGGACCTCGTAATGGAACCAGAACAGATCAAAATGATTAGATATCTCATATATATGTGCATCTCCACCTAACTATGGGTCCCCGTACGTACATACACATGTATAAACAAACGCCACTCCAACACAAGTATGCTCAACTTGCAACTCATTTCCTTGGCAGATGATAGAAGGGGGATGAATTGCCATAAAAGATGTTTACGAGTATTTAGAATTAGATCGAGTAACAATGTACGTATATAGGTTTTTAGGGTTTAAGGTACCTAACCAACCGGCCATATCAAATGTGTAATATTTCATCAAATTGGTAAGCACTTTTCAATCCACCATTTGTATATGATTTGAACAAGAATAGGTCGATCGGGGGCAATTGAAGCTGTCGAAGTCCATATGAATTGCAGTGACAAAGAGATGGGATGGAATTCCATTCCTTAGAGCAACTCCAACAATAAGTGCTATTTGGAGGTGCTATTCTCGTTTTAGCACCTCCTTGTAGCACTATTCATATTTCACTCATTTCTCTTCTCCAACAATAAGGTGCTATATGGAGGTGTTATTCTCAATATTTTTGATTAAAATATAATTTGAGTATAATGTTAATAAATATTATATTAAATAATATGTTAATTTAATTAAAAATAGTAAAAATAAATTTTTTGTTTTTTTCTTAATATTTTGCATTATTCTTATCATTTAATATAATATTTAAAAAAAATTATATATACATGTTAAGTCTTTTATGGAGTTTTGTCGGCATATATGACAAAATTGCCACTATTTTGTAGATATTTGATGTGTTATGTCGGCATATACGATAAACAACCCAATTTCAATGTGATTTTTGTCGCCACGTTTCAAAATTCTATTAGGCTATCCAGATTCCGGGTTGTATGTGTTTGACACGTGTCATATCTTATCCATTCATATCATCCCAAATCGTCCATAAATATGAGGTTAGCGTCATCCTCATCTCTCACAAATTCACAAACATTTCTCATATCCAAATCCTACAAACCCCCCATATTGTTTTCCTATCTATTTTGTCAAACTTCTTCTGCAATGAATCGTTTGACAAAATTTTTATTAAAAGATCAAGAAGAGGCTGTCCATAGAAACCGTCGAAGATCCAACATGATGGCCGCCGCTGCTTTGCAAATTCAAAGCAATGAAGACGAGGAGAGACAATGGGGTGGATCTTCGGAAGGTCGTACTTATAATGCTAGAGATCGAGAGCTCATGGATCAACGACTTAAAGCTCAATACTTCACAGATCCATGCAGGTATGAGCCAAATATATTTCGTAGGCGGTATCGAATGCAACCTTGGGTCTTTGACAGGATAATGCATGACGTGGCCAACTACGATTCATATTTTGTTCAAAAAAGAGATGCGACCGGGAGAGTCGGCCTATCAACTGAACAAAAGCTGACATGCGCCATGAGACAACTCGCATATGGGATCACAGCTGACTTCTTTGATGATTATATGGATATTGCAAAATCCACTGCCATCGAGATCTTGGAGCACTTCACCAGAGCAATATGGAATGTGTACCACGAGCAATACCTCCGCCGACCAACACCGGCAGATTTGCGACGCCTGCTCGACAAGGCTGCAGATAGAGGATTTCCAGGGATGATTGGGAGCCTTGATTGTATGCACTGGAGGTGGAAAAATTGTCCCACTGGTTGGGCAGGGCAATATACTGGACATAAGGGGAAACCAACTATCATCTTGGAGGCGGTGGCATCATACGATACTTGGATTTGGCATGCCTTTTTCGGACTTCCAGGTTCTCTAAATGATATTAACGTACTTGGACGTTCTCCTTTGTTCAATGATGTGTGTCTTGGTGAAACCCCTGAAGTTCTTTACCAGGTGGGTAATAGACATTACAACAAATGTTATTACCTAGTTGATGGCATATACCCCAAATGGGGTTCATTTGTGCAAGCAATTCGAAATCCGAGGTCGCCACAGACACAATACTTCACAAAGATGCAAGAAGCGTACAGAAAAGATGTTGAGAGAGCATTTGGTATTCTCCAAGCTCGCTGGGCTGTCATTAGAGGACCAGCTCGTGGGTGGAGTAAGGAGAATCTTCAATACATCATGATGACGTGCATTATCTTGCACAATATGATTGTTGAAGATGAACATGATGAAGATGCAGCAGAACCATTTGATCCGAATGATATCCCAACCGAACCAAGAAAAGCAGAAATATATGAAAGGGATCCAGAAAGAGAAACTGATGTTCATCGTAATCCGGAAAGGTTAAATCAATTCTTGCGCCGCTATAGGGAGGTTAGATGTCCGGTGATGAATAAAAATCTCCAAGAAGATCTAGTTGATCACCTATGGAGCATGAAACTACAAGATGATGAGAACGATGAAGAATGAGTGCTTATCTCTTTGTGTTGTACGTGTGTTTTTACTTGGTGTTGGTGAGACTTTAACTTTGTGTGGTGTGCTTTTACTTTGTGTTGGTGAGGCTTTAACTTTGTGTGGTGTGCTTTTACTTTGTGTGGTGTTGCTTTGTTATAAAATAAAAGTGTTGATGTTTTTTTTTTTTGCTTTTACTTTGTAATAATAAATATCACAACCTTTATATAATAATAAAGACAACAACTTTTATTTCATAATAAAAATAACTAACAATTATTTTATAAGAAAACAACTAACAATTATTTCATAATAAAAAACAACTAACAATTAAAGCCAACGTGTCTCATGAACCGGAACATAACCGACCAAACTATCGTTGTCTCCTTCGGGGGGTGCTTGATCTTGATGGTGTATAGGGATGCTTGAGGTTCCTTGCTCCCTATCTATTATTGCTTGTTGCTTCCTTTCCCAATAACCTCTCTTTCTAGGGGTATTGAATGTTGAGGGATCAACCATCATCGTGCGAGCATCATCGGCGCGTTGTTCAATTAGCCTTGCTTCCTCAAAAAGTTGTTGCCTTTGATGGTACTCTCGCTCATGTTATTCATTGGCCTTTTGCATTTGAATATGTAAAGCCTCCGAGTTATTTTGCTTGCCTTTTTTCTTTGCTTGCTTTTGAGCTTTTTGTCCTTGAGGGCGTGCTTGCCTTGTCGGGGGTGTCTCGGCCTCATTTGTGGATATTTCTTCTTCACCCAAGTTGATAGAAGTAGGAATCCTTGAGGTTGGAGTTGTAGGTGGCGCCGTTTCCCCAAACTTTTGAGTATCTTTCAAGACTCTCCAACAATGGTCAAAAACAAAATCTTTTCCTTCCTTATCGTAGTAGATTGACTTAGCTCTCATGAGCTACATACAATGTTAAGTAAATAAATTTTATGACTAATTAAAAATTAAACATTTATATAAGATAGAAAATATAAATTAAATGTGACAATTTGAGCACAACATTAATAAATAGAATTACCTCGTCAAGTTCATTTTCACCGCTTCGGTGAAGAGTTTTGGCTTTGTCAAGAGATTCGCGCCACTTCCCACAAGCTTGATTTATCACCTTCCAACGAGAGTTAACACTAGAAGATGTTCTTTCCATACAACTTGCCGGTTTGTTCTTATTGTACTCCACCGCAACACGCTCCCACAATGTGTCCGCACTTTGATTTATTCCGGTAGCACCATCACCACCGACGGTGATCCAAACTTCACAAAGAATAGCTTCTTCATTATGCCTCCATGAATCTCCCCTCTTACCCATTTTTTTCTCTTGAAACCTTTGAACAACAAAAAGAGTGAAGGAATGAAATATTTAGAAGGAAATATGATGTTTGGTGTGAAGAATTATGAAAGAATGGGTTGGTATTTATAGAGTTTTCTCCAAAATACTGTTCCAACGGGTATATTTTTGAATCATCTCAGCTGTTGAATTTAAATGGATAATTAATCTCACCCGTTTATTTCATAGCCGTTGGAGACCTTTGACTGAGTCACATGGCCAATTGCGTCACGTGAGGCCACTTCCATCAGGCTTTTCTATTTCAACTCCCAACACTGGCGCGTCCTTCCACACCCAACGAAAGAATTGATGCGTCTGTGTCACAACTCCTCCAGGCGCGTCAGTCTGTCTCCAATCAATATATATCTGCTGCATATGGGGCCCATAGGGGCTGGTCTTGGAAAATGACAGAATATAGCACTTCAAATGGCACTAGGTGTTAAAATTCCAACTCCAACTCCAACTCCAGCTCTTTTTGTCCGATGGAGATGGGTTTTCTCTTTCCAAGGTGTGATCTTTGTTTTTAGCTCCACTGATGGAGTTGCTCTTACTGAGTTGGTGCAACTTTGGAGTTAGAAAGGAATGGAATTATGGAGCAACCCTGAAAGCCACGCAACAAAGTGCATGTAAAAGCGTGCTGGATCATGATCCATTATCTTGTGTGGAAGCAAAAGCAAGGTGGCGTGAGGTGGGATGTGCTGCTGGTACATACAAATATGATTAGCCGCGATAATTTGTTGATCACTGTTCTATTCTTAAGCAAAGAAGATTAATTTATCTTCAATGGCCTAGAAAGTACGTAGTAATCAAACTTTCTAATTAAACTTAGAGGAGGAGAGGGTAAGAAGTTGGGAGAGGCAAAAAAAAATATTTTTTGATTAAGATTATTAATTTATCAAGACCAAATTTACATTAATTCTTTATTTCATTACTGAAGAAATTTATTATTTAATTGAGGTTATTAGTTTATTGATATATTCATTTATCGATATTTTACTGTATACAAATTAAAATTAAAATTAAAATTAAAATTGTTAAACATGCCGAGTACATCATGCTTCTTAGAGAATTATGTGTAATCTTTATTAATTAAGTAAATCAATAAAGGAAAAAAATGCTAAAACTCTTTCACTGGATTTGAGGATTGTAGACTAATTAAATCTTACAACTAGTTGTCTAGACAAATAATAGAAAGAGTACTGCTCAAAATCTTGCTTTGCATGAAGTATATAGATGTATTAAGCAAGTATAGCTAACATGGTCACTCTTTATTTCATACACTTAATGATATACATCGACCGTGTATAATTAAGATGTTTAATTGATAACTTTAAAGTTATAGATTTAAATTAACATATATAACGTGTGTGTGAGTTATAAATAAAAAATTATAAAAAAAACTAGAGGAAAGTTCGAACACTGCTCAATCCCATTCATTAGCATTCAAGCTTCTACGTACCCATGCAGGATTAAAATCATTCACTATCACCGTAACGGTGAACCACCGCCGCCGTAGCTTCCATGATTATAGTCCTCAACCGCCACCGTCGTACGCACCATCTCACAACCTAATTAAGTAATTAGTCAATTAACATCACTAATTGCCAGTTAGTCTTGGTCTAGGAGGAGCGTGCGAATCACTCGTTAGTCGTTATAGCCAGTTAGCCACGTGCGAGCACAGAAATTCCCATAAAGCAGTTCAGACCTAGACACACTCGCACAGTGTTGCATGAGAGAGAGAGAGAGCCCAAGCAAAGCAATAGAAAGTAAAAGAAAGCAGGCTTTTCCTTCATCTTATTACCGTTAGAGTCGGACACGTGGCGCAATACCGACCCACCTGTCCACCTTGGATTCCTATTCCTTGTCTCTTCCCCTCGGCCTTCTTCTTCTTCCTCCTCTCTTTTAATCCAAAACAACCCCATCCCCCTCTCTCTCGTGATTAACTCAATCTTCTTCTTCAACTCTACCCACCACTAAATGGGTCTTCGTCTTCTTCGTCTCCACTGACAATGTCCCAACGCATTCGCTTCGTCATCTCTACTGTACTACTTCTCTACCTCTGCTTCTGCAACCTTGTCATCATGTCAGCCGTGACGGAGTTCGACTTCGGGACCCTGACTCTGAGCAGCCTCAAGTTTCTTGGCGACGCCCACTTGAACAATGGCAGCGTGCTTCTCACTCGCGACCTCGCCGTACCCAACTCCGGCGCCGGCAGAGTCCTCTACTCGAAGCCCGTCCGCTTCAAGCAACCCTCCACTCCTTTTCCGGCGAGCTTCTCCACATTCTTCTCCTTCTCCGTCAGCAACTTGAACCCCTCCTCGATCGGCGGCGGGCTGGCTTTTATCATCTCGCCGGACGATGAGATTGTCGGAGATGCTGGTGGGTTTATGGGGCTAATGAGAGGGGATGATTCGGGTTCGGGTTCGGGTTCGGGTCCGGGTTTCGTGGCGGTGGAGTTCGACACGCTGATGGACGTGGAGTTCAAGGACATTAATGGCAACCACGTGGGCCTGGATCTCAACTCCATGGTTTCTTCACAGGTCGGCGATCTCGCCGCCGCCGATATCGATCTCAAGAGCGGGGACCTCGTGAACTGCTGGATCGAGTTCGACGGGTCGGGTCGTGTCTTCAACATATCCGTTTCGTATTCGAATCTCAAACCCAGTGACCCGCTCCTCTCCTTCCCTCTCGATCTTGATCAGTACGTCAACGACTTCATGTATGTCGGCTTTTCCGGGTCAACCCAGGGAAGCACCGAAGTCCACAGTGTTGAGTGGTGGAGCTTCAGCTCGTCTTTCGATTCAGCTCCCTCAACAGGGTTAGCAGCAGCACCGCCGCCTCCGACGACTACTCTGATGAACCCGACTGCCAACTCAGTCAAATCTCCGCCGCCTTCTTTGCCTCCAACTGGGTCTGCTTCAGCTTCTAGTACTAGTACTACACAGAAGAACAGTAAGTCTTCTTGCCATAACCAGCTTTGCAAGCAAGGTCCGGGAGCTGTTGCTGGAGTTGTCACAGCTGGGGCTTTTGCCTTGGCTCTGTTTGCCGGGGTTATGATTTGGGTTTACAACAAGAAGATTAGACATGTTAAGAAATCGGAGTCTAGTTTTGCTTTGGATGTGATCAAAATGCCTAAGGAGTTCAGTTATAGGGAGCTCAAGGCAGCTACCAAGTGCTTCAATGCGAATCGGGTTATCGGGCATGGTGCATTTGGGATTGTTTACAAGGGGATATTATCAGAGACGGGTGACATTGTTGCGGTGAAGAGATGTAGTCATAGCACTCAAGGGAAGAATGAGTTTTTGTCGGAATTGTCTATAATTGGAACTCTTAGGCATCGGAATCTTGTTAGGCTTCAAGGTTGGTGCCATGAGAAAGGTGAGATATTGTTAGTTTATGACTTGATGCCTAATGGTAGTCTTGACAAGGCATTGTTTGAAGCAAGAATGCCATTGCCCTGGCCTCATAGGCGAAAAATTCTTTTAGGGGTTGCGTCGGCATTGGCCTATTTGCATCAAGAATGTGAGAATCAGGTGATCCATAGGGATGTTAAGACCAGCAACATTATGCTTGATGAAGGGTTCAATGCGCGGTTAGGTGATTTTGGGTTGGCAAGGCAAATTGAGCACGATAAGTCACCAGACGCCACGGTGGCAGCCGGGACAATGGGGTATTTGGCGCCGGAGTACTTATTAACAGGAAGAGCTACCGAGAAGACTGATGTGTTTAGCTATGGAGCTGTGGTGCTTGAAGTGGCTAGTGGGAGGAGACCTATTGAGAGGGAAGTGAGTGGAGTAGGGAAAGCGGGTGCTTGTAGCAATTTGGTAGACTGGGTTTGGAGCTTGCACAGAGATGGAAGGCTGCTAACGGCAGCTGATCCAAGGCTAGAGGGTCAATTCGATGAAGCTGAAATGAGGAAAGTGCTACTGATCGGACTCGCTTGCTCCCACCCTGACCCTAATGTTAGACTTACAATGAGAATTGTGGTGCAAATGCTAGTGGGTGAAGCCGAAGTCCCAATAGTCCCAAGAACAAAACCCACCACAACTTTTAGCACTTCACATCTCTTATTGAGCTTGCAGGACAGTGTTTCTGATTGCAATGGCATGATCACCATCTCCACCTCCTCCTCCGAAAACAGCTTCAACGATCGCGGTGATGATCATATCGTCTGAATAAACAGACGGTCTTAGATTCATTTCATTTGTTTTTGTATGTATGACACAATAACATCCAAGGTTAGCATAAGCACCAAATTTTCATACATTATAGTCCATCTCCATTGTACTGGCTAGAATACTAGTGAAAGTGGGTCTTCTTATAGTTTGATAGAGAAGAAATGGGTGGGGGTCATTTTCTTAGTTTGATTGGTGGAAAGGGAACGGTGGGCAACTAGTTTCTTTCTCAAGCAATCTTAGTTGTCAATAGGAGACATGAATGAGTAGGGTTTTGGTATTGTATCATAGGAAGAGAAAGAATTGGATATTTATGATTAGCTTTTTGGAAACTTCTCTGATTTTGGTTGTTATTGGTGGAGGTGGGTGTAACGGCAAGAATTGATCGATCATATATAATTGAAGTAGCTAGGGTGATTTTTCCTTTCATCAAAGTATTAATTGCATATTTAACTTTAAGCTTGCGTTTTCCTTTTAATCTTTCCGCAATTGGGTGTTATCTTTACGTTTTCTCTCAACTCAATCATGAAGCTTTGTATGCGTTCACCCATGTAATCTCATCCACCTCCATATACATGCCATGATGTTTACCCCAACACTGGAGAAAGTAGTTCATAAAATGCAACTTTACCTTTATACTTTCCTTGAGGCTTTCCCACTGCTTTAAGGAAAAAATATGGTAAAAGAAAATTGGGAATAAAGGGATTAAAGGGAAGGTTAAGTTTGAAGTTCAAAGGAGGAAAACCAATGGGCATGGTTAAACTACTTAAACTTGTTTAGGGTATTGTTAGGCATTAACAGCTCATAGTTGTCGGTTACTCATATTGTCCTTGAATGATTGGAAATAAAATCTAAAATCTAGCTGACGATACAAACCATATAAAATCTTTCTTTACTGAAACTTTAAGAACTTATCCAAGAATTGAAGATAAAGAAAGAGTTTAAAACCTCAACTGGTACTATAGGATATTCATGAAGATCTTGAAGGAACTTAAAAATCAACATTTCAACTAGTTTAGTACAAGACATTCAAGACAGATTCCTCAAAGTGCTCCATGTTAGGCTAATGTGGCCCAGATCCAGCACACCATGTCGTCGGTACCGTATACAAATGAATGGTATAAGTATAACTACTAGGTCCCTCTTCTGTAATTTGTTGTTCTTAAAGTCCATGTACCTAAATATCAACACACTCTTTTTCGATCTCGTTAACCATACACATCAATTTTGACCGTGAAAAATAATTTGTAAAAGTTAATTCTCCAACTCAAATGTCAAAATAATATGGAGCTCATAAATGTATGGCCAAAAAATTTCTAACATATTTTACATGATGTGTTAGAAAAAGGTAAAGAGATGAAGAGCACTAATTGTACATTTTGTCATTGTTGTCCATGTGTTGATTACTCATCTGCATTTGATGACTTTTGAGAACACCGTTCGAAACATAATGTATTTTTTCTTGTTGTTGGTTAACTACGAAATGTTATGTAAAATATAAGAATTATTCAATCTCGTGGTAGCCTATAACCGAAATTAATCAGCTAATATGAGAGCCCTTCTAGTGAAGACTTTTAAGTTGAGGGCTAGTTGAAGACTTTCCGGTTTATGGTTTAAAAAACTCATTTTTCGATCACATATTGATATCTCATCCGTTCAGTTTTTAGATTTATATAAGTAGATCATTTCTACAAATTTTCAGCCAAATTGGTGTTTATTAAGATAACAAACTAGATCAAATTAATGGACGAACCAAATCTGTCAAATATGAACCGTTCAAGTTCATAATTGATAAATCACACTTATGAATGCCTTAACAATTTTCAATATACCTGAAAATTTGGAGAAATGATCTACTCGTAAATACCTATAAACTGAACGGTCAAGATGTGAATATAAAATCGAAATGTGAGATAAACCGAAAAGTCGTTAACAAGTGCTCAACTTATAGGTCCTCGTTAAAAAGGTTTCCTAGCTAATATAACTAATTTTCTTTTGTGTTGCGATCAACTACCCTTTAAAAACTGAATCCAATCTGAAATCCAGTTCACATGAAAAATTCGTGTTCCTTTTGAAGTGTGTACTTTTGGGGCCATGAGAATCAAAATAGCAGAACTGATTTGCTGAGGTGGCATTAACCAATTGGATAATCAACTACCCTTGAAAAACCCAAAATCTTAGATATAGTGAAGTGTGCCGTTGTACCGACCATATAAACGACCGTTTTCTTCTGGCACGGGACCATTGTTGCTTTGTTAGGTTTCACAAACATGTAGAGCCTTTTTTTTCTTTTTTCTTTTTGATACTCACAAACATGTGTAGTTGAGAATATGTTGTCTCCACACAAAGTAATGAACAAAAATACACGAAAAATGATTAATATGCATAACACAATAGTACAATATCTTAGGTAGACAAAATCAAATGCCAATTGGTCATGGACAACTACTTAACTATAAGGCACACTCACCAAAAGAAGACCATTTTCAATTATCAACGACTTTGGAATGTGTCATTTTAACCACTTTGATACTAAGAGTCGAGAAATGAATGAGGTAGCCATGTTAATATATCCAAGGTATGACAACTCTCGTGTCTAGTATTCTCCTAGTCTTGTTTGTCCACCTCGAGAGTAAAGAATGTCTTTGAGTTTGATATATGGTGGAAGCAACGACTAAAATATCAGGTATCAAGGAGATATCGATAGTCTGAAAAATAAAAATTTTGAAGGAGATATCGGAAACTTTCGATTTCTTAAATTTTACGATAAAATATTAATACTTATTTATAAAGATACACGTTTCTTACTAAATCCGAATCAAGCTGGAATGGTTGAGATGCATGAGTTTTTCTTTATATACCAAAGTTCGAATCCCCTTTTTCAGGGATCTTTGAATCCAATTTCATAAATTGGGCCTAGGTTGGGTTGTTGGGCTTTGAGAAAATGGAACGAATTACCCTAAATTTTGTTAAATATCGGAAATGTCGCAAAATATCGCGATATATCGATAATGTTAGACGAGAAAGACTTGGAATGGAAAAGAAATTTCGTTTGGTGAGAAAACAAAATTTTTGACGATATTTCGCCCAAAAAAATCGATTTTTCAGTCGTTAATTTTTAATAGTATCTATGATTTTCTTTGCCTTGCAGTCATGGTTTGGTTTATGTTTATGTTTAATCTCGTACATAAATTTCACTTACCCAAATTTAATCTTTGTTGATACCCAAATTTTCACAAGTAGTTGACACATGTTTGTGTCCCCATCCAGCCTTCACACAAGCATGTTATAGCCGAAAAAAGACTGGCTGAAAATGTGACAAGCCTAAGTTCCAAAGCAACCACCATGCGAACGTGACATGCAACATTAATAAAAGTATACCCAAACTACGTCCATTGGGGTTTACAGAGGGGTGTGGTGTGAAAGGTAACAAACTCATGAGACCCACAGTTAAGATGACGTTATCAATAGTTTCAAAATTTTTATTTTCCAAACTCACGATCTCTGCCTTTTGTCCTAAAAGCTTTCCCACCCTTCATCTTGTTAAAATTACTCCCATAAACCCTCTTTGTTCCAACAGGTCGCAGGTTGTTCTGATCAAGGATGATTTTGGTATTTTCTTCGATCAAAAGTTAAGTCGTAAGACCACTAAACATAGTAATACGCTTGTTCTTATACTCGAGCTGATATTGTCGCATAAGAATGTTGGCCAAGGTGGGAAACGTTGATAACGTCTTCTGGATAAGATCGTCTTTCGACTCTTTCTTATATCGGCTCGAGTATAAGAACAAGTGTATCACTACGGTTAACGATCTTATGAATCAAATTTTGACCGAAGTAAAGGACAAAATCCTTGATCAAATTAAACAACCTGCGACCTGATGGAACAAAGAGGGTTCCTGAGAGTAATTTTAACAAGATGAAGGGTGGGAAAGCTTTCAGAACAAAAGATAGAGATTGTGCTGATAACGTGTTGTAGATAAAACTGTAGAGATAATGAGAGTTAGCAAATAGATTGAAGAATTATGTATCTTATTCATTGATAAAAACACTTTACATAGGGAATTACATAACATCTTTTAGGTGTTCAACTAGGAAACATAATTATATACTAACTTGGTAGCATATCACTCTATAGAATTATAATTCCTTCTTCGACTAGCATTAAATCAAGACACACACCAAGTTTTAGTCAACTGCTGAAGTGAACATAAGTGATGTTTTATAACTGTGTCCCCAGCTTAGGATTTCCCGATCTCCCAACTTGTTGATGTCAAAATGCAAAGTGGTCTGGGCCTTTTAACAGATTCACAGAACCCAAAGGCCCATAATGAGTCTATTCCACAACGATTAACAAAAGCCTAGTTATGGAAAAGTCAGAATACAGGGCTGAACATTTTTATCCATTTGCACAGATGATCCGTATTTATAAGCGACTCGCGTGACCAGATCTCGCTCTTAATAGTTTCTTCACTCTTGTCCCAGTTGACACAGCGACCCGGATCTCTCTCAAATCTCAGGCCTCAGAGCTTCGGCCATGGCGGACGAGGTCCCTCCCTTTGACGACGTGGTATGACGACGACCCCTTTCAATTTCGCTCTCTGATTTTTATTTCTTCAAATGTTGTATACGTGTATCGGTTTGTGTTGCATTGATCTGATCGATTCTGGTGATCTGTGAATTGGTTTTGGAAGATTCAAGATGCAGTTGAGATTTTGGGTTGTTTTGGGTGATTTTGAATTGATTGTGGTTAATCTCGTTCATAGCAGTATGATCCTTCTGTTTTTGTTGTTATCTATGTGCTCAATGTGTGATCACTAGTGGGTAAATTCTGGCGTAGTTGTAGCATATTGATTGTGATCATTTCAGCTTGAAATGCATGTAATTTGATGGAACCTATGGGTGTTGTGTTGATTGTGTGATTTGGGGTGCCATCTGTAGGGTGTCTTGGTGGATTAACTGTTAACTCCTTTACCTCACTAAAATGACATTGAGGGTGTGGATAAGAGTGAGTTTGGCCGTTTGGGTTTCGTCCCTGGCATACCTAAGTTACTCCTTTCAGCTGACTGTTAGTGCTGGTGGATATCGGGTTTCATTCATATGCTCTGCACTATGTTTGGCTTTACCCCCGAAAAGGGATGAGTGCAAAGATTTCTCAGACTTTAGGTATCACTTTACATATCATTGTGTAGTTCTTGCACGGATGCTTTCTAGTCAATCTGATATGAATTTTGTTACCTGCATTACCTAAGCCAAGATTGGTATTGGATCTACTTCCTTAAATGTATTGGCTTGTGCGAATCTGACTTGTCGAATATCATGGAAACCTGGAACCAAAATTCACAGCTATTGTACCCTACAAATAAATCTTATATAATTTTTTTGTTTTGATACCTGTTAGCAGTTAACGCAGTCTTGTCATGTAGAGTGATACCCTTTAGGATGCTGATTCATTACATGCAACTCATTATTGGTTTTAAATGGTTGTTCTCTGCGTGGTTCTTTTCCTTTTAGATGCTTTTTGCTTTTAGCTTTTTCAAGGAATGGCAAGACATAGCTTAGTGGCTTTGCATCTGTAATTTCTAAACCACAGTAGTATTGCTATATAATCAGTTTGTAATTAAAGGAACAAAAATATGATTCAAGTGGAGAAGCTGTTAAAATTGGTTGTCTACTTTCCAGGAGCATGGTTTAGAATCAGTTTGTAAGTCATGGAACAAAAATATGATCTAGTGGAGAAGTTGTTAAAATCGGTTGTCTGCTTGCTAGGATTCATGTAAAAAAAGCATGCGCATAAAATTTGGTTAGTATAGAATGTAAATAGAGTATGATGGTGATTCTTACTGCTGCATTAAGGATATGTTGCTTTGGGGGTGCAGCAGACTTCCTGTAGTTCCTATTGTATTATTTTAATCCATCTGATTATTTGTGTGAAAATATAACTTGCTGTGTTGGTTTTGCAGGGGACAAAAGGATTCAATCCTGGACTGATTGTGTTGCTTGTTGTTGTTGGGTTGTTGGTGATGTTTATTGTTGGAAACTATGCACTTTATGTTTATGCTCAGAGAACTATTCCTCCAAAAAAGAAGAAGCCGGTGTCCAAGAAGAAGCTGAAGAAGGAGAGGCTGAAGCAAGGCGTCTCTGCTCCAGGGGAGTAAATATGGAAGAAAGACTGCAGCTCTGCATGTTAAACTCATGTTGAGAAGTTGTTCTTTCATTTCCCTTGATACTAGATGGAATTGAACTTAGTAATTGAACCCTGTATCGGTCTAGCGACCAGGGAGTGAGAATGCTGTTCTTAAGACAGTTTTTTTCCCTTAAATTTACCGTCTGTACTTGACTGTCCTTTCTTAAACAAGTAGTCAGAACTCAGAACTTAGAAAGAGCTGCTTTGCCAAATCCATTTAGTTGTTTACAGTTTGGTTCAAGATTTCAGGAATATTAGGTAGAGTGCAATGTAGAATACTAGAATTATAGGCGCGGTCAGTGTATACATTTACGGTATGTTTGGATGTGGGTTTAGAGTTGTCGGGAATTTAATCAAAAATAAGGAATTCTCAATTTTTTAGGACGGTTTCCCTCATTTGGATACTTATCTCGTGAAATTAGCAATTTTTACAGGAAAATAATCATGAAATTTGGGAGCTTAAATTCCCAACTTGAATTCCTCACAAAATTAACGTCATTTGTCAATTCTCTTAACTAAGGTTAGTCTCTATACAAATTTTTCTCATTTTAAAACTCTACATCATGAAATCTAAACAACATAATTCTCAATTAATAGGATTTAAATTCATGGAATTGTAATTCCCAAGATTTTAAAATTTCTATGGATATTAAAATTATTTATTCAAAAACAATGTTATGAAGCTAGTCAATGGGTTAATTGATTGATAAAAATGTTTCTGATATGTACTTCATAGAATGTTATACATGTAAATTATAAATGCTCCAGTTGTTTTGATTTGTAAGATTCAGGAGGCAGAAGAAAAGTCAAAAATAGAGGGCAAAAAAATCTCTGCCGAGAGAGAGTCTATCTAGAAAAATCTAAATTACATGGTTTTAAAAAAAAAAAAAAACTTTTCATTGTTGTTAATGAATAGTACTGTTCGTATGCTTATGAATAGTACTGTTCGTATGCTTATGAACAGTAGATCATCCTTTAGTATATAGTTAAAGAATAATCAAAAATAAAGAATTACCAATTTCTTTAAACGGTTTCCCTAGTTTGGAAACTTATCCCGTGGAATTAGCAATTTTTAGCTTAGGATGTTTAATCAAAAACCCTTACCTTTTCTTCGTTTGGATGCGGGTGAATTCCCGGAAATTTAATCAAAAATAATTTTTTTTTAAATTTCTTAGGACATTTTCCCTCGTTTGGATACTTATCCCGTGAAATTAGTAATTTTCACGGGAAAATAATCGTGGAATTTGGGAACTTAAATTTCCCTAATAAGCGTCATTTGTCAATTCCCTTAACTAAGGTTAGTCTGAATACAAATTCTTGTTATTTTAAAACTTTACATCATGAAATCCAAACAATAGAATTCTCAATTAATAGGATTTAAATTCATAGAATTGTAATTCTCATAATTTTGAAATTTCTATGGAGCTGGTCAATGAGTTAATTGATTGATGGAAATGTTTCTGATATATACTTCATAGAATGTTATACATGTAAATCATACCCAACTGTTATACTGATTATATATCTAGCGTTAATGGGCATATAATGATTTCTTCAAAATAACAGGGGCAAAATGGTCAGTATACCCACGCTTTGATGTGGTATAGTATCCACATTATGCATATTCCACATATGTATAAAAGCTATCACAAAATAATTTTTATACAACAAAACATCTAGTCTTGTGTTCTACCCAAAATATAAATGCTCTAATTGTTTTGATTTATACGTATACATAGCAGAAGAGAAAATGACATAAATAGTTCTATGAAATAACGGGGTAATAAATTATTGCTGTAATATATTAATATCTCTAGACTCTTCTTCTTTGCGAGAAATGCTGGAGCTATTTCGAGAAAGTCTAAAGTGTGAAAAAGATGGAGAAATGTTAGGTGAGAGAGAGAGAGAGCGAGAAGCGGTGGAAAAAAAATTATACATAGAGTTGAAACGAAAGGTAATTACGGAATTACACAACTCATTAACAGAAGAGTAGGACCGCGCATTGTTCACATTGTTTATGAACAGTTAACCAAGCAATAGTATATAGGCACAAAACGGAACAATGGTGAAAGAGATGAAACAAAATGGCAATATTCTTTGAGATGCAAAGATAGAGAGACATGAAAAATAAAAATAAAGAAAGTCTGAAGAGGCAAGATCGATCCGGAAGATTCAAGAGACAAAAGAAAAGTCAAAAAATCTTTACCGAGAGAGAGCTTATTTAGAAAAATCTAAATTACCTGTTTCAGAATAAAAAAATAAAAAAAATTAATACTGTTCGTAGGCTTATAAACAGTTATCCAACAAATGTATATATAGTAAATGGGGCTGTGTTGGCTTGCAGCCAGTTTGGTGGGTGGAATCGGAAGGACCAGCCTTGACAACTCGGGCAGTCTCGCTGTGTGGTCAGCTCTATCCCACATCAAATGCCTTGTGTATAAATAAACTGGTCCCTTATTCAGGGGTCCGACCAACTCACTGGTAATGAAATATGAGGATCATAAGATGAGAACGAAAAGCGGGGGATACGCTAACTATGTACTCCCTCAACCTCAACCTCAGCATTTGAAAATAAAAATAAAAAATACTAATAAAAGATGATTGCGTTTTGTCCATTATCTTCCGAGGATTCCACAAAGTTACCACCGCATTCTCTGTGCCACTGCAATCAGCCAGTCAGTGTATCATTCCGACTTTATTCGAAGCTCCGCCATACTTGTGACATCCTGCTCTCTCCTCCACAACTCCAAATTGCATAATCCCATTATACTTCGAGGCTTGGTTTGGTGCAGTATAGATGGAAAAACTGTGAACAAACAAAAATTTATACTTCGTGTGATTGTTAAGGATACGATAAGATCAATCCTTAATTCCTTATAGAGAATTGCAAATAAGATCAATACAGAATTAGAGACGTTCAGTGTCTTCAATTAAAGTCTTCTACAATTTTTCTTTCCGTCAATACGAAGTGTCACCAATTGTCATCCATTAGTTGGATATTTGAGCGTTGTTTTAGTTCTTATGAGATGAGGCAAAGGTCCTTCCCTAGCATAAGATTCTGATATCTTGGTCATCTATTCTAGACTCGATCGCAAGTCAAAATGTAAACTAAATTGGCTTTGTCTATGAGGTGGATAAGTTTTTTTTTTTTGATACAATACGGTTAATTTCTGTTTTATAAGTATTGTTCTCTATAATATTCATGCTTGAAATCATTACAAGAACCACAATCTAGATAGAACAAGGACAGTTCATTTCATTTAGGACAAACTAGATATGCAAATCTATGTAAGAATGGGTGTTGAAGGTTTCTGAGCTACTTCCATGAACAATGGCGCGGTGATTGTAAAGGGGTACGATAACAACTAATCTGATAGTCTCAATATGCACATGTATGTATCTTTATATAATTCTAGGTAGTACATGTTACGAATGCCTACCTTCCTAGTTCCAAAAACAACATCCATTTCAGCTTCCAACCAATAGCAAAACGGCATAATGTATATTGCAACAATACTAAGATATAAATCCCTGAAAAAGAAAATTGGAAAATCAGCATCTGATGAGAATCAAAGCGTCCTTTAAAACGTAACCATAAAAATTAACAGCCAAGCTGCCAACTTAGGTTCTCCACTTTCAATAACATTTCACAGGTATCAAATTAGTATACTACATGTAAATATAAGCACACCACAAAAGTCCACACTTCCATCTTCATGTTATTTATACTTGATTGGGAAAAACCAAGCAAAAAGATGCAGTTCAGAGAGGGCTTGATGCACTGTTAACATAGTTCTAGATTTCGAAGCACACTTAGATATACACAGTGAGGGGGTCTCATGCCTGGGATGGCAGTCTCAAGCTTCACGGCCCATGCCTTGCTCTACAGGAGGAATCATAACCAGAACAGGTTGAGCATTGAAGCCGGGATGAGGCAACCTGCGACGGACCTCACGACCTTCCTGGCAAAGGGCAAGGGGATGGCAGCACAAATGAGTGGCAACATCACAGAAGGCCTCACATTGTTCCTGATCCTCTTCTCCCATTGATCCGCAGCACCCACAAGAGTTTTGGAATGCTTCGCAGCCACCCTGCTCATCACCAAAAACCAAATATACAGTTATACACATTCAAAATGTTTCCTCTTTCGTGTTTCACCTCAAATAATATATGCATGAGTAGGAAATGAGCCAGATGAAGACATTACGGACTTTCAATGTTATACATATATACAGGCAACCACCATCAAGAGAAATCAAGAATATAAACACACACAAAAGTGGATATAACTTGCCTGCAGGTTGAACTTGTGGCGCATAGCAGTACGGTTACGAGCAGCAAACCATGGTGCAAGGCAGTTCCAACCAAAGAAGGCGTGGCCAATTAAATACAGACCAGAGTAAGTCAAACAGTGAGATGCAAACGAGCTCCCAGTAGAAGAAGAAAGTCTCTCAGCATTGGTTCCATACAGCACGCAAGGAGCCACACTTCCAAGAAGGCCTAGAAAGATACCATGACCATTAGTATGAAAATTGTCTATAATAATGACAACTAAACAAGCACAGCTACAGAGAAATCTAATCTTATGATTAAGAAAAATGATGGGTTTCTCAAGTATTAGCCATCAAACTACTCAGCAGGTGCACATGTTTCATATCTTCTTAAGCCATTATAGAAAATCCTGGACAATTCGAGCAAAAACCAAGATAAATAGGTAATTTCTTTAATCACACATTAAGTGTAATCTAGGCATCACAGAAACGTAGATTGTGATACACTGCTAAACCACAAACCAATGCTCTTTTAAAGAACAGTGTCACAATACTCTCAAAAGTGACTCATGATCAATCTCAAATCTTCCAAGACTATGACTTGAGTAAAAGAGTTTGCAATCCAACCGATAGCGCGACAATATAAAATGGTGTTACAAAAGACACTTGCTGCATTACAGTATTAACAAAATGAAAAAAAATTCTAGACAATTCCTGAAATCCCATCCTAAACCAATATGACACTCTTGTATGAAGTGTCCAAATACCATCAATAGAGACCCATGATCAGTTTCAAATCCTCCAAGATCATGACTTTATCAAAAGAATTTGTGATCCAACTGATAGCGAAAGCCACAATATAGAATGGAACTACAAACGACATTTTGTGCATTATGGTGTTTGAAAAACAAATAACCTCTCCTATGATTCCCAAAACCCCATCCTTTCTATCAACCACAACCAACAGATATCCAATTCAAACAATATATCAACAGAAAACTCTAGATTAATCAATAACCAGACAAATTGCAAAGCATTCTTATCTCAAAAACCCAAATCAATCCAATCAAAATGCTATCATCAAGCTAATTTAGCTAATTCATCAATACAAAAATTTGCTCCAAGATCCAACAAAATCGAAAACCCAAAAGCGAAATCAAAACTCACAAACTTCAAGATCACTGCTGCAGAACTCATCGTTGCGGCCAAGACAGCCAAGAAGGTCCGAGTCCCACTGGCTACGCCCCATGGGCTCACCAGCCACGACGCTGCCGTGAGTCACCGGCAGCCCATCAGCAGTCCAGCCGCATCCATTACCTCCGCCGTTGACCTGCCCCATCTGAACCGGAGACTTCTCATCGATCTGAGCCGCCGAAGCCGCCTTGGCCGGCTTCTCAGGCTCCTGGAACTGCTGGCTCAGAAGAGGGCTCGATTCCTCCTGGACATTGCTCTCCCTGTTTCCCGCCATGGTTGAGAAATCAAGAGAAACCCTAGAGAGAAATTGAAATCGGAATTCGAAACCCTAGAAATTTTTGATGAAAATGAGAAGAGGGGAGAGAGGCGAGGTTTGTTTTTTCGGTTTTTGGTCTCGGAGTTGTCGGTAGCTAATAATCAACCCAACCGTGTTAACGGCGTTTTCACTCGTCTCTGCCACGTCATTCGCTCACCTCTATTTTTGGACCGAGTGGGGTTATACTACCCTGTGGCGCAGGTGTATGCGTAGAACCTGTTTGGATCTGAACGCGTGTCGATGTTTTCTTTGGAGGCCATTGAGATTTGACGATAGGTCTCGTGTGTTGAGTATTACACTATTACTTGGCGCGTAAGGAAAATTCTAAAACGGAGAGTGACTGGTTTTGGAGACAGCGTGGTACCTTCTCGCAAGACCACATTCATCCTCGTTCGTCTCGGATGACTTGGCCAAAGAATTCCAATTTTTTATGTTAATTGAACGAAGCTAGTGTTTGGCCATTCAGATACGACTTTTTTTTTGGCAATTCAGATATAATACAACCTCACTTATTGTATTTTTTGAAAAGTATACCCGGTTTGTTTAGATACCGTAATCAGTGTATAACTAGAAATACTATGTATTAGAAAAGTAAAATCGTAAATGCTATCGTTAAACAAGAAAGAAGACTAGATATTGAACTGGGCGAAAACACCTAGATCCCCAAAAAACTTGAAACAGAGAAGGTCTAGAATAACAAACCCTAGCTCAACTAGAGCTCAAACATCCTCAAAGACACTGGCGGATGCAGATAGGTGCAAGAGAGGGTCACTGCCCCCACTCAGATTTTGACATTTGGCACCTAAATATATTTTTCCCTTTGCCTCTTAACCACGTTTCTGTACCCCCCCCCCCCCCCCTTCACTTTACTACATATATATTATATTAAGGGTTTATGTAGCTCATGTTGTGGCTACGATCCTTAACAGGGGTTTGAGAGGTACTTAGCGGTACTAAAAGTAAACTAATGATGCGGATGCGGGCGTGCCACCTCGCGAACGAAAAAAGTGATGTGGGTTGCGTCGGGTCTTGACTTTTTGAACAAGCGGCGGGATTCCGGTGCCACCTCGCGGACGAGGAATTACAAGCATAAGGATTTGATACTCATGGTGTCGCGAGCATAGCAACCAAGGAGGGATCATGGTGATCGGGTAGAGTCCAAAGGGCTCTTAGAAACCTAGGCGGCGGCGCGCTTAGGGTTAGGGTTTCAAGAGGCTCGAAGAAGTTCAACTAGGTTGAAAGTTTTTGTATTGTTGTATTTGTTGAGAGTTGATGTTTTTTTTATGCTAGGGTTTCGAGCCCCTTTATATAGTGGTTCGTTTTCTGCCAGAAGTAATTATTTTCCAAGTTGCACTCTGAAACCGAATACCATAAGGATACTGCTTCATCCGTGTGAACCGACCATCTACGTGACGCGTGTCCATTTCGCACAACACACTTCGCATAGGTCACTACCTCCCCGCGGCTCAACTGTCTTATGCGGACTCGTTAAAAACGTCTTTACCTCTCGGGGTGTCATAGTACTTGTGAAAACCTATCTGGCGCGGGCCATGGACTCAAACCATCCCGCGAGCTCCTGACGCTTTCTTTTATCTCGCGCGGCCTTGAAGCTCGCGAGCTTTAAAAAGGCTTTAAAAGGGACACAGGGATTGACCCAAACCATGTCGAGGACTTGTAAGAGTCTTCAACGATAAATGTGGTGCACGCGGACTTCGCCTGTTGCTTCTTTGCGAAGTCTCCTACATAGAGCCATCTCGCCTCGTCTCCTTGGCGAAGTCTCTTACGCGGACCAGTTCGCCTAAATGTACCCCGCCTCGCCTAGATGTACTTCGTCTCGCCTAGGACTCCACTCTCACGCGAAGTGTCACCTTGTCTGACCTAAGCGAAGTCTATTTCTTTAATTTCACGCGATGTCCGTTCCGCATACGAACTCTGCCATCCAGCTTGCATGATCTCACTGGCGAGCCATTACTTGTAAATCTAAAGAATTTGGGCTCGCCGGTGTGACGTGGACCAAGAATGTAACTAATATTCACTTGGACATTTTACCGCCCAATAAAGTATTAATTTAGAAGTAAACATAATATTTAGACGTGGACCAAAATGCCCACTGGCTCAAGCAACTCATACCAAAAGCTCAAACCCTTTTATATTCTCTGTTCTCTTCATTTTTTTGTCCAGAACTCCTCAAATCCCAAGGCATGATAGTCCAGAAATCCATGGAGTCTCCAAAATCTCTTTGTTTTTCCAAGTTGAAGAGCCGAGCATGATAGTTTTTAATATTTTTATGAGATATATTTGGATTATACTTCAATGCATTTTACATCTCCTATACATTTAGAACTCCCAGTTCTTTTCTTCCTCTTTTTTTTAGTTACATGAAGTTGTATGCTATTGTTGTTTTGGTGAAAATCTGTTCATAATTGAGTCACATAAAACTTGGGACTTGCCCCCCACATAAATTTTGCGTCCGCCACTACTCAAAGAGTGAGGCCAACGCAAGGCCTAGCAAAGCCTGTAACCACCATCATCACAACAACCATCGTTAAATAGTACTATCCAAATCTCTTAGATCCCAAATACGGAACCCTAGAAGGTTATAGTTTATCAGTTGGGTCCATAAATGAGCCCAAAAACAAGAAACATTTAGAACTACATTAGACACTAACGCCGCCATAGCACCATCGTGGTCACATACTATCGATTTAGGCACCTACCCTTGTCTCACCTGCAAAATCAAAACCAAGACGTCGCGTAATACCATCACAACTTCAATCTTAGCCAGATCCACCGTTGGCTGCCTTTCATGCCTCCAAAATCTAAGGCACAAGGTTTCTGTAGAACCTATTGCCACCAACAATTTCAGCACTGATCTTTGATACCCAAAGGAAATCATAGCCGAAACTAGTCTTGGTTGAGGCCTCTCCCTCGGTCTGCATGCTGGCATTAAATACAGCCGATCAACCTTGAGTCTTGCTCTACTAGGTCAAGTACGACCGGATGCATATGTTATCAAACGACGCAAAGCCTTGCCACCCGAAGACCTGATCTCCATTGAAAGTTTCCCTTGGAAACATCATATTCACGATTGAGTGCCCCGGATTGCCATAATTGCTTCGATTGGGTGTTCGCCAAACAAAAATCGGCTTTACAGGGTGGAAGAGAGACCCCAAAGGGTTGACAAGAAAGATCCACTAAGGGAGTTAGGGGGGGGTCTCGAGCGGTCGGTCTATATGGTGGTGTTGTTCGAAATACATACGGTGGTTCAACCAATTTTAGTTAAAACGAGTCGAAGTGCCTGGTGTTTCACATGGATACAGCTAGCCTTGTTAAGTAGGTAGATCAAATATTAATATGACGAAGAACTAGAGGAGGGCGTGAGAGGGGAGGTCAAAGCAACGGTTAAATCCTATGTTGCACTGTCGGCGTGTCCAACACTCCCGACACAACAAAAAACGTGTTTGACACGCCACGTGGCGTGTCCGAAAAAGTTGACTTTTCAGACATGTTTTAGACACGTTGACCGGCCCGACACGTCTATTTACAACACGCCACGTCAGCTTTTCTCATTAAAAAAATATTAAAATAAATAAATAAATGGACACAGTAGAGGTCCGTCGTGCAGTCGCACATAAACAAAGAGAGGAAACAACGTAGACGAAGAAAAGGATGAAGAAAACGTCGCCCATTCGATTTCTTCTCTCCGCCGACAGCCTTCGGCGGTCTGAAGCTGCTTTGGGTTACTAAAGTCAGTCTTCCTTTTCTTAATCTCTCCCCATTCGATCTCTTCTAAGTTCTAAATAATCATTGTTCCACTGTTCTTAATCGGTTAACCATTTAATTGCAGCTGATAGCCTCTAGCTCTCTTCCTCTAGCCATAAGCAAGTAAGTTATATTGGACATTCAAGTTTGTTAATCTCTAGCTGATAGTCTCTCTGCTGAAAAAAATCGCAACAATATGTTAATCTTTCCAAAGTCAGCCTCTTTTTTCAATTTCTGATTAATGATTATTGAGATTAGTAATTAATCGATGGGTGTTCCTTATTTTCTGCATAATTACATGAAATTTTGTGTATAATTATATTTTAGTATTTTTTTATTTATTAAAAATACATAAATATATAATTTTGTTTGCCGTGTCCAAGTCGTATAAGAAACTCAGTTTTACCGTGTCGTCTTGTTGTGTCGCCGTATCCGTGTCCATGTGCGTGCAACTTAGGTTAAATCATATATGCGTAGACGACACTACCATCATCAACATGAAGAAACGTTGCAAAGCTCACTGCCATATTACATGTGTGGCACACATGCTTACATGCCCCCGACTCAACTCATTGAAAAAATAGATTTGCGAGCTGTTAAATATGTTCAGTGCATGAGATACAACGCCAATATACTTTCTCATCTAACAATTTACATAGCAAGATTTTCATTACTTACTGTTGAACGCCAAAAAAAAAAAGAGAGAAAATGATTACAAAAATAAAAAAAATAATAAAAGTAATACTTTTCTTATGCTACATGCACAATGTTTTTAAGTTCAATTGTGATTATTGCAAAAAGCTGGACAGCGAAGTCCAATACGAACCCAATCTTCCAAGTCCAATACGAACTCAATCTTCCAAACCGTGCAATCTATATAATGAGGCACAGAGAAGAAGAAAAGAGGGAGCGAGAGACAGAGAGACAGAGGCTAACACAAGGCGCAAGGGACAAAGAAGGCGAAACCAGAGAGAGAAACAGAGAGAAAGAAGGCGAAGCGCAGAGGAAGAAAGAAAAGCAGAAGACAAGCGGCGAGCCAGACCAAAGGTGAAGCCCCCATTCTAACTTTCTTTTCTTTTTTGCAGCTGCCTTTATCTTTCTGTATCACTTCGCCGGAAGCTCGAAAGCAACGCCATCTCCCCTCGCGTGATGACCCCGCGAGGTAGTCACCAAGTCTAAGGCGAGACGACCTCGCCCGCTTCCTCCCTTGTTACAACAAACATATGGCCATGCAGCTCGCATAACAAGCCATGCAAGGGGAAGGAAACAAACAAGCAACGCAGGTTCGAAAAGTAGGAACTCACCCTTGATGACTCAACAAATCCTTGACCAGATCAAAAAGAAGGAGACGACACCTCGATTTATAGAAGAGCAGTTTCCTCAAGTCCAACTCCCAATCAAACAGGGATTGACGTCTATAGTTATGTGGTTCGCGCAATCTCATCAACTTAATCAAGGAAAAGACGACTCAATCAAGGAAAAGATGACAGAGTCCTGCGAAGCAGAGTTCGCGTGTCCTCGCGAGACGTTTTAAAGCCCTAAAACAAAGGCGAACTTACAGCCCCGCCAAAGCAGAAGCAAGCTACTTAACCCTAAGGGGTGGCGAGGTTACTTAACCCTAAGGGGTGGCGAGGTTACTTTACCCTAAGGGGTGACGAGCCAACAATCAAGCCAAGGCAGGAACCCTAAGGGGTGGCGAGCCAACATTCGCGCCAAGGTAGGAACTCTAAGGGTGGTGAGCCAACATTCGCGCCAAGGCAGGAACCCTAAGGGGTGGCGAGCCAATATTCAAGCAAGGGCAGAAACATAAGGGGTGACGAGCTAATATTCAGAAGCTCTAAGCCCAGGCGAGGCGAGATGATGACACAGGCAGGCGAGATCCATTCATGCAGAAGATGAAGCAAGTCGCGGAGTCCGCTCACAGACATGCACGCGCAGTCCGCCCACAAGTGAACACGCGGAGCTCGCTCACAGACATGCACAAGCAGTCTGCTCACAAGTGAACACGCGGAGTCCGCCTACAGATATACATGCGGAGTCCGCTCACATACATACACGCGGAGTCCGCCCACAGGCATACACGCGGAGCCCGCTCTCTGACACACGCGCAGAGTCTGCATGAAGGAGCAGTTCGCCTACACACAGAGGTCACCCACGACACTGACAAGGATCGTGGCCAAAGCCATTCAAGCTTTCTGTCACGCTGCTGCATCACCTGTTCCGGATGCCTAAAGACACTCTACCAAATTGAGTGCCCACAAGAAACACAGATAACGGACTCACAAATACGTCTGTTAAACCAAAAGCCGGCATTAAGCTAATAAGCCTACAAATCTCTTTTGAACTACGGTCGGTTTGATCCCACAAAGGGGTACGTAGGCAGTCTAGCAACTCACTAGATGCAACCAAAATTCCAAACAGAATCCCTGACACCACCAGTCAAATTCTTCCAGTTCAAATGATCCTGGTCAAATTCCTAAAGCACCAGAAAAATCAAATACATAACCACACCTTTCGAACTACATTGGTTTGATCCCTTTACAAGGGTATGTAGGCAGTCTGGACTTAAATCTGGATGCAACCACCAACCCAAATAAATTCTCTGATCGCCTGAAGCCAGAATCACGCTCCTAAGCTCAAATGCCTTCAGACACAAATCCAAACACATCCTAAAGTCAAAGCCCTCCAACGAGTCATTCACTTGTTGGAACCCTTGAACTACGAGTGACTTGATCCTCTCCAGGGTACGTAGGCAACCCATTTCCAAATATGGGTGCAATCACAAAAACAAACAAACCTACAATGGTCTCTTGGTAAACGGAATCAAAGGGTGTTCCCTTGTAACAAGAGATTGTAATTAAGAGACATGTTCTGTCTTGAATGGATTGAACCAGACATAAATTAAAACCCTATCTTAGTCAATAAGATAAGATGAAGTTATGTTGGGTATATACATTTTTACAATTTTTGCCCAACACTCACTCGAGAGCTAGCATAATAGAACTTTCAAGATTCCAAGCAAACTCTATCAGAGCATGATTAAAGAATACTAATTCCACTAGCTAGGAAGATAGATGGGACATAATACTAGCAAACTAAAGATTGTTATTCCATCATAACTATAAATTCATGATGAATCTCAGTACATTTTCTTCATATCTCTGTTCTAAAATGAACCATAATCTGGTGAACATTAACATATACAATTATAGATATATAGTATTGATCATCCATGTATATTCTTCGCCTGCAAAGGAAATTAGAACAAATGAGTCAAAACTAAGAAAGCTGGCCTCACAATATACATCATGATCTTATAGTCCATATGGATGTAAAAATTAGAGCATCCAACTCAATATCAACAACAATACAGAGAGGGTTAAAACTAAAACATGTCGATGAAAAATACAATGCTCGACAAGTCAACATTCTGGATGTGGAGTAGTATGTATGTCTACTCTCAACAAATGCCCTAATACTCGCAGTAAGGATACCCGAATGTCGTAAAGCTTGAATTTATCAATATAATTTGATCTTACCTTTCTTCCCATGTTGTAATTGCCACCGCTGTTCTTAGATTTGGGAGTACTCCCAATGACGACGCTGTCATTGTAGATCACATTAGGCAAAGGCTTCTTCTTCCCATGTAAGTGACCAGGAGGTGGAATTGAGGAGTGAGTCTCTGGGCCTCTGTAATCGATTTCATAAACCTCAGTAGTACTATCCACCATCTCTGCTGATACTTGTCCACCTTCAAAAAGCCAGAAACCAGTTAGTTTGACAGCACAGAACTCCAGGAAAAGAAATAGTGGTCCATAACGTACCTGTTGCAAAGTAAGGTGTTGTAAGCAGGAGAAGAAGAAAGATGGTGAGGATGGTAGAGTGCTTCATGAGCTCCATGGAATAAGGATCACCAAATATTAAGCTCAGTCGTGTGTCAGAAACTCAGAACCCAAATGAGGTTTTATATAAAGAGAAGAAGGGACTCACGGGAGAAGCGAGGCAAAGGTAGATTAGGCATTTCTCTCAAGTGAAACCGTCGTAATCTTGCATAGCAATAAGTTTTTTTCAGGTACAGATAAGGATGTGTTGGGTTGGAAACATCAATGTTCTGTGCAAGTGTTACCTGTATATTGCATACACCACATATACATTCGTATATTTATATCGAATTTTCAGCCTTAATTTTAGTATTTAGTTTTTTTTTCCTTTTTTCCTTTTCAATTTTAATTTTTCTGGGACAAATGCATGTGTGTGTATAATTGCATGCGGGGACATCTCATTCAGCCCTCCTTTGGCTGGACTTCCCATTAGAGATCTTATTTGGTTTTGGTTCTGCATCTTTTTGTCATCAAAACTACATATGATGCATATTCTTTGAGGGAAGCTAGCATGTTGTAGTCCACTAGTCCGGTGAGGTCAAGCTATCCCCGTTACATTCATTGCTCGACTCAATTGACTAATTGATAATGTAATCTAGGGTTTACATCCAAAATCAATTGACAACAGGTGGAGTGCCCTAAACTTTTCAAACCCATAGGTAAAGTCTCATTTTCCCAATGTTGAATTTGTATCTCAACACTAATCAGATTTATCCTTAAAAAGATGAAGCAAAAAAAATTTCCTAAAAGGAAAATCTAAAAACTAAAGACGGACACTCTGATGACTAAAAACCACTACTCTTATTTAAACTTAGAGGGAAGCGACTGTCCTAACAAACTCAAACAGATGACAATGAAACCAAATCCACAAACTCTGATCTCATCATTAAAGAGCCCGGCTTACCACAACCTTTACTCTAGAAACACGCTTACTTTGTTTACCGGAAGAGAAAGACGCAGTAAGCATGCCCTACAACAAGTAGAGAGCCTCTAGTTCGTTGTCGCATTGCTACACAAAACCTTCGGTATCAGTAAGTAAAGTAGCTAAAAGAAGCGATTTTGACCCTTAATTTGTTATATAGTAGCCGGTTGATAAATCCGATAATTAACTATATTGCCAAACTTTTTGAAAGATATGATTACAATCAATATTATTTGTCAAACGGTTATATGCAATAATGTGTTTTTGTTCTTTCTCATAAGAACAAGAAGCATATATTCTGACACTCTCCTTTCAGATTGTTGTTCACTGTATCTTAAAGGTATTTTAGGTCTAAGGACTAAACCTATGGGGACTTAGACAACCAACATGCATTGTAACCTCTCCCTTAGCCACATTTATAATTCAGTAATTACATTAGCCAGATTCAAACGGAGTACGTGGGGTGCCACATCAAATGTATCCATGACGGGACCCAATCCATCCACTAAACCACTTTCCTAGATTGTAAAAGCAAGAAGCGGCGAGAGAAGGAATACAACGGAAATATAAACCAGAGTGCATGAAATATATTGTACTTTATGGTACAAAGAGACTAATACACATACTTGTGCAAATAGAGTTGCACGTCCAAACTGAAAATTATTTAGGGAAAGGAAAAGCCTACTCAAAAATCTAAATCATAAGTAAACGCATTTTGGTTAGGAAAAAATTTGTTGAGAAGTTTGACCCAACAATAGATATTGACTAGAGCGAGAGCTAACCGAGAATGTTGAGAGGTTTTCTTCGCTTTTTGACTCGAAGCTTGACCATTGAGAGGGGGGACCTGTAAAAAAAACTCTCCAACGGCCAAGTCAATTCATGTCTTAGTTGAGTCTAAGTAAAACTATTCAAAATTGGATATTATACCTCTCATCGTCTCACTACCTATTTATAGGTGAGAGACTATTTGTACCGCAAATAACCTTGCTCGGCCGCAAGTCGCCATCAATTCTGCAATAACTGTTTCTTATTATTATGATCATTGCATACTTACCGTTGTAATCATTTATAGATGATCATTGCCGCAATAACCGTCGACTCACTTATGACAGATTAAAGTGACTGTCAAATCCCAAATCTGATTTGAGAATTATGTATAGATAATTATTGTCGTTTCAAATTTGTAGATTTTAAACAGTTCAATTTCAGTTTTTATTTTTACACAAAAATTCTTGATTGTGATAATAGTATCGGAATATTTGGTTTTAAAATATTAGTATAGGGATTCACATTTTTTGTTTTTGTTTTTTCTTTTCTTTTGTGTCGGAGAGAAGAGCACAATTTATTTGTATCTCTGCCCATCTTGTGACCAAATGACCGACCTCACTCACAACTTTTGGACAATTACAGGTTGAAGACGACGCATGGATTGGCTTTTCCCTGGCTGATTGATATTGTATCTTTCGTCTCTTACAAAATGATGGAAAACTTAGAAAACTAATGGATAACAATTTGGTCAAATGAAACAATCAAGCCATATATACGTAATTATAGTGGGCCTTAAAATTAATGTTATTTTTTTTTTTCTTAGAGGAAAAAGGATAGTTCCATTGATCATAGATCATAACGACCAAAAGGTCAAGCATGAATAATTTGAAGATCATACAAGCAACATAGCTGAAAAAGTAAATACATCTAAGAATTGAAAAACTAACAACTTAGAGGTTACAGGTTCAAATCTCATTGAGGTATGTAGGGTTTATGAGTTTATTTAATAAAAAGTTTTTGAAAAAAAAATTGAAAAAAAATCTCAAAACTACATCTAAAAATATGGATATGGAACTAGAAAACATGTAACCTCCTAAACTCCAACAACATCTCAGCTTTTAGTCGAATGAAGCCTAAGACCATGACGCCGTCGTGAAGCAACCTCAAAATCCGACTACCTTCTCTTCTGACTCAACAGTAAGATCCGCTACCGCCGCAAGGTTGTCGATGCAAATCCAAGCCTCAAACTCTTACCTCAGTCAAAGATGCTCACAGCCTCCTCGAGTCGTCGCTGCTGCTGAATTTCACTACCAATCAAGACCCACTATACGCACCGTCACTAGACGAAGGCCTTCTCACTTTTGTGACCCCGACCCCTGAAGAAACCTTGCGCCTCCACTCACTGAACAACCATGGATACTTAAACCACGGTCTTATCCTGCTTTCTATCGACAACAAAGATGTTGGATACCACTACGCGGAAGCGAGAAACCAAGGTCGCCGCCGCCCTCTGTCTCGAAACCGTAGGGTTTCGGTTTTCTCATCTCCCGGAGAATACAGAGCGCATGTTTCGTAAATTAATAGGTTGTTATATATAGAGCTGGAGTGTAAATATATAAACTCTTAAAATTAATGTTAATTAAATACATACATACATACATACAAAATAAATGGGTTATGTGATCAAAAGTGCACATTACAGAATATAAATTCTTGTTCTTTTATTGAGTTGTTTTTAAATGATTGTGAGTAGAACATAACATAAACTTTTCTAATATATATATATATATATATATATAGGGTGGTGCTATTAACACACTCTATTTTGCTATTCACACACCCTTTCATGACGTGGACCAATCATAATACAACTTTAAGGAGCAATTTCGTAAACATAATTAAATATGTAGTGTTATGAAAATGCATGAGGTGTGTTAATAGCATTACCCTATATATATAGCATAAACTCATCAACCTCATCTTAAGAAATATCAAGAACATGCGTCAAAAGGAAAATAAATTATACATATAAATATAAATAGAGATCATATCCAGAGCGGGGCTCTGTTTTGAAATTAAAGTGATCACCTATAGATGGACAAACGGGAAAAATTGTAGGTTTTGCATTGATCACCTATAGAAGGTCCTCCATTGACAACATGTCGACGTTCATGAGGCCTGGAGAACTTGAGGACAAACATGTCCCATGTGAATGCATCTGGACGCGATTCTGCAAAGTCAGTGTTCCGATCGCCACTTTCGGATATGGAATCCTCCTCGTTGTTGACAGCAGGAGGCTGACCGTAAAACAATGAGCCGAGACGACTTTGGTGTGCACTGCAGTCCCAAAGGAGATGGCTAGGGCAACGGCAATACGATTAGAAACTTCATTTGACATCTTGGAATGAAAAAAGTAAGACAGAGGGTGCTGAACGACAGCAAAAACTGAAAAAGTTAAACCCTAGCAAAGGAGGAGAAATGAAACAATAAGTTAGTGAGGTTTTTGTAAGTTTTGTTGTGGTTAATAAGGAGTTAAACCGCCAGTAAATTGTTAATAGAAACATGGTGGTCAAACATATGAATTGTTATGAACGGTTAAGATTGTGTCGTGCATACAAGAATTTCCACAGTTTATCATTAAAAAAGTTTGATATCTTTACTATTAGAAAGTCAAGCTTTGCTATCTTTGATAAAACATTTTTTTCTAATTGCCTAAAAAACCAAGGTAACAAAAAATCTCAAAGAAATAAAAATAAAAATATATGAGTTTAACCGTAAAACACCATTGAAATTCAAATGAGAAAAAAAATCGTTATAATTTCATCCCATTTTTAGTGAAGCAGTTTATCTACAAAAAAATAAGATTCATATCAAAATGGTAGATACACATCTCTTTATTTATACAAATTATATAAGACTTTTTGGGTACGTAAAATTACCAAAAAAATACATTCATATCAAAAGTAAAGAAACCTAAATGAAATAAAATATTTCGTTTAAGACATTCATATTAACTATTTTACTTCTAACACTTTTTATTTTTATTTTTAGCTGGAATCGAGTACCAATATATTTTGACACCACATATGAATATTATGTAATGGTTCCTAAGAATCGATTAATTTAGTTTTATACAGGATTGTACATTTTAATGCTGAAAATTCCGTAAAAGATTTTGGTGATATATTGTCTTGTTTTGTTTTGATTCCGTAGGCTTAAGAATTTTGAAATCAGCTTGAGTAAGAGGCTCATTGAGAAGAAATTTTATCAAGGAAAACTGATGGGAGAAAATGTTAATAAAGGGAAATCCCTCGAGGAAGATCTTAACAAGGTGAAATCCTTTAAAGGAAAATAAAAACTTTTGTGGAAGATGTGAATGAGGTGAAACAGTACAAAGAAAAATGAAACTTTTTGAGAAAAATTTCACTAATGTAAACTTTTATTTTTTTGAATAAATTGAGTAGCAGATCTAGAAAAATATGTGTATTTAGTGAATGAGTTATGTATTTAGTGAATAAGTTGTGTATTTTAAATGAGGGTATTGTAGGAAGTTTAGGTATGTGTATCTAGTCAAATGTTAAACAATAAAATTAGTAGGTGATGTATGAAGGAGAAATGTTTATGAGCTACAGGAGGACCACGTCAGCATGTCTAGTGGTCCTTCCTGACTAATACAAAGCTGCCACGTGTTATTTTTTTTAACACGTCATAACAAAGTATAAAATTTACCAAAAGTAAAACCAAACAATGTCGACAAAAGTAAAAAAAAAAAAGAAGAATAATTCAGATCCCCGTTGGCTATTTAGTTGAATTGGTAATGGAGCTAGGTCGAAATGAGTACTGGTATTGGATCTCTCTTTGTATCAGACTCATTCTTAGAGACCAATTGCACTCCAATAAAAAGAAATTGCTTTAAAAACCTTCTGATATATGTATGGTGGGTTTCTTCATTGGCATGTAAACTTTTACTCAAACCATCAAGTTCTTCAATATATTTGGGATGTTTGAATGATTATTTACCAAACTTGATTTCAAGACAAGATCTGGAAAATAAACTATTGGATAATAACACAGCATATGCGATACAAATGGTGAAGAATTTGAATGTAGCAAGGGAGATCTGATACCAATGCTATGCTACAGAGACGCATTATAAGATCAGCATCTTTGAAGACAACGATTTTGGAGATATAGAAGAAGATGGTGGACGATCCCTGCTCCATTCAATTAACCTTTGACTCTTTCTGCTCAATTTGGTCAGAGTTTTGAACAACCACCAGACTTTGAGAGTCTTCCACATTATCCTCATAAACAATAATTGTACGTACCAGAGACTTGCAATGGACTTTCACCACTCAAAATGAGTCGGATACAAGGTAGATTGGATACCAATAACATACTCTCTTCGACCTCCATTCTCAATTCAACGAAGCCAACGGGAATCTGACTTCTTTTTTTCCACCTTTGTCGACATTGTTTGGTTTTACTTTAGTTGAATGTAGTAAATTTTATACTTTAATTTGTTATGACGTGTTAAAAAAATAGCACGTGATGACTTTGTATTGGTCAGGGAGGACCACTAGACATGCTAACGTGGTTCTCCCGTAGCATAGAAAAATTTCTCGTGTATAAAGTATGCGATGTGTATCTAGTAATTAGAAATGTGTTAATAAAATTTATCTTAGTGTAGTCGATAGTTAGGAACTACCTTCCCCGCCCATAGACCAGTCAAGAAGCTTGTAGATACGATGTATATCCTACCTCGCCATAGTGAAAGATCATCGGTACCATATCAGGAAGGTGCTCCTCCAAGCTCCACAAAAATGCATCATGATAAGATATATGTATAGTTAGTCCCACATCAGAAACATGTAATAAGAAGGAACCTTCCTTAGCTATAAAAAGAAGGCTTCCCATATGTAGAAAGCTCTCTCTCTAACACTCTGGGAATGATAACTCACTCCATCCTGGAGGACTCTTGCAACACCAAAGGCTTATTGGCCATGATAGTGAAATCTTAAGTGGATGTAGCCATGTCCTCCAATGACATGGTGAACCATTATATGTCCTGGTCTCTTGTCCATGATCGTTTAGTGTTCTACCGTGATTCTACATAGCCTACGGGATTATGCAGAAACACTTAACATATTCATTTTACTTTTGAACAAGCAATTCAAGTGAAATTTCTTTCATTTTTTTAAATATACAAGGCTACTTAAATTGCAGAAAACTAATTCAAATAATTTGGAAGACTTGTACCCGTCATCTAATTTGATCATGTAATTATGTGATGTAATGTGACAATAAATTTTCAATTTATTCTCCAAAAAAATATGCAATATATATTACAAAAGAACTCGGATGATACAAACTTTTCCCAAGTTTTAGCTCTTGTAGTTCAATTACTTCAATCTATAGGAGCTCCTCTGCGATAGTAACCCACAAATTTACATTAGATAATTAATACATTTGAAGATTCAGCCCAAAATTTTAACAGCCATAGCAAAAACACTTCTTCTGTGCCCCATCAGAACGGGAAAGACCACCTTGCTTCTTCTTCGCCACGTCTCTGCAAGTTTTATCGCATTCTGCGTGAGTATGGCATGTCCTTTTAAACGATATGCTTGCCGTCTTACAATACCTCATATGACTCGTATCGGTGGCTTCAACCATCCGTATTGCTGAAACATAGAAAGCAATAAACTAATTTTACCTTAATCGAAAAAAAGAATGAACTAATGACCAGAAATACTGGAATAATTCCAATTCTATGGTGCTGCAGTCCGTCAAATCTATGAATCTATTGGGAAAAGGTGTGGCATGTTATAGGATTACCTTGGTTGCGAACTTCTTGTATTCTTCGTCTATTAATGAAGTTTCTCTTGATCAAAGAAAAAAGACGAAAAAACAAAAATAATTCTTGCGGGCTTATGCAGTTATGCATGTACTTGGTGAAGTATCCGTTAATGTGTTATAAGCTACAGCTCCCAAGACCCAGCAATGACGTTGTGGTTTTAAATTTATGATCCCCAATTGTTAGGGCCCCGCGCCCGGGGGTTTTTGTTCATTTGGGCAAAAAGAAAAAAAAGAAAATATTTGTCACTCCTCTTATTTTCAAGAGTTAATAGTTTAGTTCTTCTTTTCTCAATTTCAACAGCTCACTCCTATTAATTTTCAATGTCATACAATTTGGTCCAACTTTTAAAATTGACTGTTAAAATGTCCACATCCAGCTGTAAAATTCCTAAACTACCCCTAGCCTATTACACCCTTATCAACGCAACCTAGAACTCAAATCAAACTCAAAACAGTTTGATATTCCTTAGCAGCGATGAAAAACCCATAACCCATATCAAACTCAAAAGCAGTTTGATCTTCCTACTTATCTAGAACCCATCAAACTCTGGGTAATCTGGGTTTGGCTTTTAATTTAGTACTTTCTATGTTGTTTTTTCTTGTGGTCCTAGTAGGTAGTGAACTACTGTTTTAGATGTCTCCTATGTGAAAAGAATTTGATAGTTGTAATGGCTTGGTCTTTGTTTCACGTTTGGCTTGTAGCTCTGTTTTCTTGTGGTCCTAATAGTTATTATTTGCTTAATACAGCTGGCCAAGATAATTTCACAGTGAAGGTGCATCATGGAGGGTGTTTGGTGGATTGGAAATATGTTGGAGGGAGGTATGATTTTTACGACTACTGCGACAAATATATGATGTCGCTTGTGGAGGTACAGAACATGGTGACGCAGCTCAATCCATGTTATGGAAGTGAAGGGATTGAATACTTGTATAGGGTGGGTAATGAAGATGCTGAGCTTATGAAGCTGCAAACAGATATAGATGTTGTGCATATGTGTACTTCTGTACCATTATGGAGGTTGATCATACTGTACTTGAACCACATGGATCAGCAAAATCAGTTTGAAGGGTTTGAAGACTTTTTGTTTAGCCAAGGTAGCAGTGGTGTATTTACCCAAGAGCCTCGACATGGCAGAATGAATGGAGTTCAGATTAGAGAGATCGAGCAGATTGTAACTACTCAATCAAGCATAATTGATGGTGTTGGTCTAAAAGACAATGGAAAACAAAAGGTGGTGGAGCAGGAAACTATCAAGAAGAGGAAGTTGGTGGGGTTTGCTCAATGCATAAACTATATTTCAAAAGGCTTAAGACAGTCTAGCAGTGGAACTGGATGTTCTAGAGATGTCTTAAGCATGCAAGAAAATGAAGTGAGTTGTCTTCAAGATGTAGAGATAGATTATTTGGATCAACTTCAGTCATATGGTGGTTTTGAAGCTTTAAGTAATGATGAAGAAAGTAGTGAAGATAATGATGAGGATGATTATAATCCAACTTTTAATGATGAAGAGTATGACCAGTATGAGAGAGATGATGATCATGATGAGTCGGATAATGAAAGAAATGAAAAAGAGAATGCAGGAAGTATAATCCTTATGGACTGCGAAAAGAGAATCTCAGAAGATGAAGAGTTTGTTGATGATGAAGAACGATTTGTTGGTCTTGATCTAGATGATGAGAAGCTCTGTTATATTATCAATTCTCATGGGAAGTGTGAAGAGGTGGAGCTTGAATTCAACCCTAAAATAGACATGGATAATGTGGAATTCAAAGTGAATATGAAGTTTGCTACAGTGGAGATTCTTAGGGATGCTTTGAGGGAGCATGCTATTCAAGGAGGTTGAGAATATTGGAATGTTAAGAATGACAAGCAAAGGTTGAAGACTATTTGTGTGGAAGACAACTGCCCATTCTTCTTGTTTGCTTCCAAAATAAGGAATGCGAGCACAATGAAAATCAAGAAGTATAATCCTGAACACAAATGCGTGAGGAAGTTCAACAACCACATGGTCATGCAAAAATATTTGACAAGGAAGTTTAAGGATTAGATTGCTCTTAATGAAAACTGGAAAACAGGTATTTATCTAACCAAGTATTTGATTAGTTAGTTGCTAATATGTGTTGGTTTGTAACATGTGTCACTTTTTCTTTCATAATGTAGATAGTCTAGCTAAGACAATGACAAGTACCATTAGATCAAAGGTACACAAATGGACGGCTTATAGAGCTAAGAGGGCTGCACTTGAAGAAGTGGAATGATCCATAAGAGAGCAATATGCAAGGCTTCATGATTATGGAAGAGAGCTTCAGAGAGTTGATTCAACCACAACTATTGACATTAAGTGTGAATTTCCCAATGATAGCAGTCTTCCAGTTTTCAAGCGCCTGTACATTTGCGTAGGAGCTCTGAAGAAAGGTTTTCTGGCTGGATGCAGATCTGTGGTTGGTTTAGATGGTGCACATCTCTAGAGCTGTTATGGGGGTTAGATTTTGACAGCTGTTGGTATGGATGCAGATTATAGCTCATATGTGTTAGCATGGGCAATGGTTGAGGCAGAGAGTAAGGATTCATGGATATGGTTTCTAGAGTTGCTGGCAAAGAATCTAAATATTAAGCATGAAGGAAGGGGATGGATTTTTATTAATGACAAACAAAAGGGTCTGATACCTGCACTTGCACATATTGTTTCAAGAGCAAGTGTACGATTTTATGTTAGACACTTATGGAATAACTTCACAAAGATATTTCTTAGAATGGTGTTGAGAGATCAAATGTGGGCTTGTGCAAAGGCAACAACTTTGCCTTATTTTCAGAAGGAGATGGAAATCATGAAGGCACTTGACAAAGATGCTTACAAGTGGCTAACATGTAGTTCTAATTTGATATTGTTAGATAAACTTTATTATTTTAATATGATAATATTAATATATTTTTAATTTGTGTAATGATCGGTGTTTGCAACAAATGAGAGACCTGCTAAACATTGGTTCAGAGCATATTTCACCACAGATGTGGATTGTGACATCATGATCAATAACATTTGTGAGAGCTTTAATGGCTTGATATTAAAGGCAAGGGGTAAGTCACCAGTGACAATGTTTGAAGAGTTAAGGATGAAGTTGATGAAGAGAATTGCAATTAGAAGGAAAAAAAATGGCACCTTACCAAAGCAATATTTGTCCAAAGGCAAGGGACATTCTAGAGAAGAATAAGCTGAAGGCTGCAATAGATTGCACCCTAACCTTTAATGGTGGTGACATTGCAGAGGTCGAGAACATCTAGGGAACAAAGAATGTGGTTAATATTGCAAGGAGGACATGCACTTGCAGGAGGTGGGACTTGTCAGGAATCCCATGCAAGCATGCTATTTCGGCCGTTCACTTGAAGAGACATGATCCAGATGATTATGTGGCTGCATGCTATTTGAAGAAGACTTATATGAGCATCTACGACAATCTTATCCAGCCTGTAAACAACATGGATATGTGGTCTAGGGGTGAAGATCTTGTTATTCATCCTCCACAATGTTTTGGCCACGATCCTCAGCGTGCGGGCGAGAGGTGAATAACGAGCAGAGAAAAAGGGAGATGTTGAGGGCGTGCCACCTCGCGGACGAGGAAAGGGTTGTGTGCTAGATCTTGACTTCTTGATCAGGCGGATGAGGTTTTCCAGGTGCCACCTCAGATGAGGAATTACGAGCACAAGGTAATTTGATACTCACGGTAGGACGCGAGCAGAGCAACAAAGGGAATCAGGGTGATCGGGGGCGAGTCCAGGAGGGCTCTGAGAAACCTAGACGGCTATGCGCTTAGGGTTAGGGTTTTCGAGAGGCTTGAAGGGTAACTAGGCTGCAGTTTGTAAAGAGATTGTCTCTGAGTTGTTGTTGTAAAAGTTGTGTGTATAGAGATAGCTTTTGACCCTTTTATATAGTTGTCACGTCCCGACTCTTAAATTTTACCTTATTTACTAGCATGGTGTTAATAAGAATTTTACCGTCTTCGTAATTGAGTTTTAATTCTAAGGTCCCTAGAAGTGTGTTAAGGGACTAATATTTTGAAAGAATTATTCGTATGAGAAAAATATGACGACGGTAAAAATGATAAATTTTGGCTAGTAAAATGTAATTTTTATTGGGGTATTATTTTGGGGTGTTGAATTTTGGAATGGATTAAAAATGGAGTTGGACCGACTGGGCCGAGCCCAACCCGTTTCTTTCTCTTTTCTTTCTCTTTCTTCCTCCCGATTCTCTCTCCTCGAGCCCTCCCGACCGGAAAACTTTCCCAACCCCGTTCGGCCGCCCCAGACCGCCGCACCGGTCCCAAATGATCGGTCTCCGACCCAGCTGCCATTCTAGACCGGTGGCAGCCTCCCTAGCGCAGCTGTGAGGGAGAGAAGCCGCCCGAAAGCCCCGACTGCCGGAAGTTATTTTTCGCTGGAATTCCTTCCTCCGGCCGCCATAGTCGGCGAATCTTGGCTCAAAAGGAAGCCCTCCTCCCATGCTTCAATCCGTCCAAAGGGCTCCATCCATCTTGAGCTAGGTAAGGAGAAATCGGAATTTGAAATTCTAGGGCTTTTATGTGTGTTATCGTTCGATTGACATGGTTTGGCTTAGAATTGGAGTTTGTTGTAGTTAGGAATGTTGTAGAGGAGGTTGAGAGGAAGATGCTGCTAAATTTTGCTGAGCATCGGAGGTGGCTGGCCGCCGAGAAAATGTTTTTGGCGGAGAATTTAATAAGGAGTTTAATGGAATGAGTTTTAGAATTTTTGGAAGAGTTTTGGATAGGTTTTGGAATTGTTAAAGTTTGGTATTTTTGGCGGATTAATAAGTTAAAATCCGGCCATTGGATTATTTTATGGTTAGGACGTGAAAGGTGATTTTTGAGGATGTCGGTATTTATGGAGAATTGTGGTTGGCAGTGAAGTTAAGATTTAGGGCGATATGCATGGTTGAGCGCGAGAAGCTCATATTTAATTATGCATATTTTCTTTAAACGTCGGGATTTTATTTAAGGAATTATTTATGTTTTGGAACAGGACGCGAGGAGGCTCGAGCAGAGGAGACCTCCGACCGACGTCATGCTTAGGGCTAAGTTGTGAGTGGACCATTATTTTAAATAATGTGCCTGAATTATTTTATTGTTGAATAATTTTCCTTTGTTGGATTTTAACCGGAATTGAGAATTTCGGTGTTTATACTCATTTATTGACGTTTTTTAGAATAGTATGTATATGAGAGAACGCTAACTAGCTATACGTGATTTCCCCCCATAATGAGGTAAAATACCATTATGGGGTGACGTGAGCGTTAGACGCAAGCGTCGTAGCCTTGTACGACTTTCTACTTATCGAACTTATTCTATGTTTTCACATTCATTCATAGAATTCGTACAAGGAGTAAGCACGTATATATATACCACTCGGTTGTTTCCCCCATACTAAGGAAAAATGCCATTATGAGGTGATGTGAGCGTTAGACGCGAGCGTAGTAGCCTGGTATGACTATCTACTTTCAAGCTTATTCATAGATAGCATACATGGAGTAGACGAGTGTAAATACATACTGATATATATATATATATATATATATATAATTTTAGCCTGAGAGGCTGTATTTGTTTATGATTTGGAGACTAGCCGGAACTAGTCGTGTCGCTTGTATAGTGCTTTCCTTTATAATTTTCTTGGGGAAGTATTTGTTTGTCGAGATTATTTTGTCCACTCACTCTGACGTAATTAAATATTTTCCCCTGGGCTTTTCCTTCGTTTTTAAATGCCCAATCTGCAGAGTTCGGGTGGGGTCTAGAAGGAGGCGATGAGGTATAGTCACTCATCTTTCCACTACTGTTCACCAGTAGGTTTTCTGTTGAACCCACTAGGATTTTTAGCAGCTTCCATTGTCTTTCTTGTAGTAGCTCTGAATACTTTCTGAAAAATAACTGTGTATTATTTTATTCGGTTATTTGGATTAAGTTGAAGATTTATATTATTGGTTAAGAGAGTGTTCTTTAATTTTTCCGGGTTAGGGTTGTCCATTTTCAAGGGAGATTTGCCGAGTCCTTCGGTAAATTTTCCTTAGAGGTGGTCCCCGCAGGACTTACCTCGGATTTCAAGGTGAAATTCGGGATAGGTCTTGACAATAGTAGTTCGACTTGCGGCAGAAGAAAGATAATCATAGTTCAAGTCGGATTCTGAAACCCTAATCCCACACAGACATTCCTAACCTGCGCGGGCCGCGGACTCAAACTATCTCACGGGTCTTTCTAACTCGCGGGCCAAAAGAAGGCTTTTTAATTAATAAGGGCCACAAGGATTGGCCCAAAGCATGTCAAAAACTGGTGAGAGTCCTCAACGATTAATGTGATGCACGCAGACCACACCTATGTCTTCTTCGCAAAGCCTGCCACGCGAGCCAGTTCGTCAGCTCGCCTGGATGTAATCCGCTTGACTCACCTATGCGAAGTGTCAATCTCGTCTCACCTACGCAGAGTCAGCTAGTAATTCCGCGCGCGAGCTATGTAGTTCGCGTGAAGTCCATTCCGCATGCGAACTGCGTAATTTGCGTGAAGTCTCGTTCACACACGAACTCTGTAATTCAGCTCGCGTGGTCTCACTGGAGGGCCATCACTTGTAAACCCAAAGAATTTGGGTTCGCCGGTGTGACATGGATCAAGAATTTAATTAATATTCACATAGATATTTACTATCCAGTAAAATATTAATTTGGGCGTAAACATTGCCCCTAGCCTCGAAGTCATGAATGTCAAGAATGACTGAAGAGGTTTATGTGCATGCTGCTCCAAAGCCACTGGTATTGGCTCGGGTCATACATAAAATGAGTGTGAGTAGACAAGCCTGTGAATAGGCCTTGAAACCCAAGCACCCAGCAAGGCATTGTAGGCACTTTGGACTTGAACTTCACCTGCACTACTTATGCATTCGCCTGCTCTTCGCCTACATTCGCCTGCTCTTCGTAGAAGACATAGTACATTGCACATACCACGAGCGGATGTAGCTCGCATTGATATACCTTGAATGGATGTACCTCGAGCAAACGTTTTCTTAAACTAGATTCCAAAAAATGGCCATTCGAGAACTCTTGGCGATGGCGAACCAATGTTGTGATAAACATGGAATGACAATGGCCATGTACTTCGCTGCCCCCCAGTGCGAACCAATAAGAGGCAAACAGAAGAGTCAGCGAATGGCCGCATAAAGATGGCGAACCAACTTTGAAAATTTGGATGCCGCAGGGATTGACCTAAATAATGACTAAGACACACTTGAATAAGGTCTAAAGTCTGAAATTACTATAATACATATACATATCTACCCCAATGTGCCCCCCAGTTTTGATGTTTGTTCGCCAAGACTTGAGAAGAAATATGTGATGTTATTATTTAGGGCTTATGGGATAGGCCCTAATCTTATACTTGTCTGTTGTTTAGACTTTGCACCCTTATGATGAAATGGAAGAGAGAAATAAAGAAATTAGCACTTAAATTTTTTTTTTATTTAGGGCCTCTGGAATAGGCCCCAATCTTGTACTGGTCTGTTGGTTAGACCTTGCACGTTTACAAAGAAATGAACTAATTACATACTTCTCTCTCGGGTTGCCCCCTTGTGGGAGGTGGCGGAGTGCTATCGCGAAGGCGCAGAACCTATGAATAGTGGTCGCGGGGTCAGGAGGATGTGGAGGATCCGCGCACTCCCAAACGCCAGCGATATGGTGCTTTAAGATACGACCGTTAATAGGATTGAGATGGAGTGTACCGGTAAGGTCGCGCAAGTGGTATGCCCTCTTGGGCATTATGTGATGAATGATAAAGGGTCCTTCCCACCGCGTGGACCACTTTCCGCGGCCTTCGGTCTTCTCGCCCAATGGTAGCACTGCTCGCCACAATGCTTAGCCCTCGGTAAAGCTATGTCCGCGGGTAACTTTATCATAGGACCGCGTAACGCACTGCTTCTCAAGGGTGAGATTATTGAAAGCAGTGATGCGGTGTTCGTCAAGGTCTTCAAGCTCTTGCCACATCGTCTGGACGTAATCATCATCAAGCAATTGGTGTTGTTCTTAGACGCGAAGCGAGGCAACGTGAATCTTAAGGGGAAGGACGACGTCATGGCCAAACATGAGAGCATGGGGGGTGGTATCTGTCGGACCGCGTTTGGAGGTACGGTAGGCCCACAAAGTATGGTAAAGCTCTAGATGCCAGACGCGGGGGTTCAACTCTAGCATCTTGTGCAAGATACTGAGGATAACTTTGTTGCTTGCCTCCGCCTGACCATTGGACTGTGCATAATAGGGGGTCGAATGCAGGAGCTTGATACCATAGTCGGTGAGGAATGTGACTATAGAATCGGCCATGAAAGCTGCCCCCCGTTCCGTCATGATGCACTCCGGAATACCAAAGCGGGAGATAATGTTGCAGAAGATAAAGTTACGGACCGAGGTCACAGACCGAGGTCGCGGAGGCGACCTTGAGTGGCTCGGCCTCAACCCACTTCGTAAAGAAATCGGTGACCATGATAATGAACTTGTGCTGCTCTGAGGAATGGGGGTGAATGATGCCGACGAAGTCTATCGCCCATCCTCGACCTGGCCATGCTTTAATGATCGGCTGCAACCGAATGTTGGGAATGTGTTGCACCGATCCGTGAGCCTGACAATCCTGACAACCTTTGGCAAAAGTAATATAGTCCTTGAGAATGGTAGGCCAGTAGTAACCGTGGTGACGGATTAACCACCGCATCTTTCGTCCTGCCTAATGCGAACCACAAACTCCGGAATGAACCTCGCACATAAGCCTCTTAGCCTCGTTGCCATACACGCAGCAGAAGTCATTACCGTCTTCGCCGCGCCGGTGAAGCTCACCGTTGTGAAGCATAAAGTTGAGGGCGAGAAACCTCATTTGCCGGGAATGAGTAGCGTCATGAGGGTTCTTGAAGTAGGCGATGAACGGTAGACGCCAGTCCTCATCGATAGGGTCTAAGGCAGTGACGTCAAAAGAGTATGCCTTATATTGCCCCTAGCAATAAAAGAAGGAAGAGTGCGTCGTTCAACCTTGAGTAGTCGTTCGCGCACTCCATCTCGCAAGCTAAGACCAGATGCAATTTGTGCGAGCTTATTTGCCGCGAAGTTGAATTCGCACGGAATGTGCTCAATATGGACGTCGTCGAAGCGGTCCAAGACGACAAAGGCTTTTCGTAAGTAGGGCTCAATGGACGAACTCAAGCACCTAAACTTCGCCACAAGCTGGTTAACAACCAATAAGGAGTCGCCAAAAACTTGAACCTCGCAGACTCCTAAGTCCAGCAAGATTTCCAGTCAGATGATGAGCGTCTCGTATTCCGCCTGATTATTTGTACATTTAAAATCTAGCTGGAAAGAGTAAGAAAACCGATCTCCTGCAGGGTTCTCAATGGCGATCCAGATACCTGTAGCGAGCTCAGTACGCGATCCATCAAAGTAAAGAGTCCATGGAGTAAGGGAAACAACAGCGAACTCCAACTCGCGGAATGCTGTTAGTTCGGTTGGTGGGTGATGAGCGAGAAAGTCTGCTATGGCCTGTCCTTTGACTGCTTTCTACCGAACATTTGCAAAGAGAATTCAGACAAAGCCAATATCCATTTACCTATGCGTCCCCATAGGATAGGGCGGGAAAACATGTATTTGACTAGATCGGACTGGGCGATCACCACCGTGGTAAAGGCTAACATGTAGTGGCGGAGCTTGCAACCTGTAAAGAATAGGGCAAGACACAACCGATTAACAATAGGGCGAGACTATATTGGAGAGTAGCGCGTCTCACAATCGGTTAACACCCTGCTAAGATAGTAAACGGCGTGTTCCACCCCGTTCTCATCGTCTTATGCCAAGAGTCCGCCAATAGACAAGTCAGCAGCGGCGATGTAGAGTTTAAACGGAACGCTAGGGCAAGAGTGAACCAAAACAGGCGGGTTCGTAAGATAGTCCTTGATACGATCAAAAGCTTCTTGGTGTTGTGGCTCCCATACGAACTCGGTTGCCCCCTGGAGCTTTAGGAGAGATGAAAGGGTTAAACCTTCCCTGCCGCATTTGAAATGAAACGACGGAGGAAGTTGATTCGCCCGATCAGTTGTTGGAGCTCCTTTTTGGTTGTAAGAGGTGAGGCGCTTATTACCGCATGCGCCTTGTCTTTGGGGATCTCGATACCCCTTTGATGGACTAGAAACCCTAGGAAGTCGCCTGCCTCCACGAAGAATACACATTTGGCGGGGTTCATCTTCAGGTTATGTCTCTGCATCTGCGTGAAAACCTGTCGGAGGTCTTCAACCTGTGTCGCCCGCGTTTTGGTTTTAACCACCACGTCGTCTATGTAGACTTCAATCAACTTGCCCAAGATATCATGAAAGATGAGGTTCATGGCGCGTTGATATGTTGCCCCTGCATTCTTGAGCCCAAATGGCATGACAACATATTCAAACACATCTGTAAACCCCGGGCAGCGGAAAACGGTCTTGTGGTGATCTTCTTCAGCGACAGAAATCTGATGGTATCCAACGGTTCCATCCATAAAGGATAGCACTTCATGCACCGCGACTGCGTTAATGAGGAGGTCGGCAATGAGCATGGGGTATATATCCTTAGGCGTTGCGTTGTTAAGGTCACGGTAGTTAACACAGACGCGCATTTTGCCGTTCTTTTTACGGATGGGAAAGACATTGGATAGCCATTCATTGTATTTGGCCACGCAAATGATACATGATCGGTGCATGTTGTCAATTTCTTCCTTGACCACGATATGGGTCCCAGTTCGCATGAATCTGCCATCCTGGCGGACTGGACGTCTGTCAGAATGAGTGGGCAAGGTGACATACTAAATCTGGGGACAAGCCATGCATGTCTTCATACTTTTCGGCGAAACAGTCCCTATACTCATGTAATAGGGCAAGAAGATCTTCCTTTTCTTTTCCCGCCAGCTTAGCACTAATGGAGATGAGTAAGGGCTTCTCTGCAATCCCTACGTCAACTTGTGAAATGGGGTCGCAGACTTGAGGTAGTGTATCGTTCAAGACAGCGGGAGCTATCTGAATAACTTCCTCCTTGCTATCGGTATAGTCTACTATTTCGTCTACGTATTCCATAGTCGCGACCTTGTTGTAGGCTTCGCGTTCTGCCCAATATGAGAGGAGTCTCTCACATAAGGACTCGCCAGCCTCGCGCGCTTCTTCTGATGAAGCACTAATCATCAGAGGGTTGAAGGGGATCCGCGATGGTGTGAGGACGTTGTAAGTCGTCCCTCGCCTGGGTGAGCCCCCATCACGTTAAGTTGGAGGCTGTGACCCCATAAGGGCGACCTTTGGAATTGACGCCTTGGACGTTCAGCGGGCCCAAGTCAGTATTGTAATAGTGGGCGTCGTTGAAGTTGGCGGAGATGGAGAAAGGACGCGGATCCGCTTTGATGAGGACCACCTCGCATGTCTATGTATCCTAGACCATGAGTTCTTAGTGCATAGAGGAAGACACGCAAAAACTTCTATGGATCCAGTCGCGGCCTAGGATCATTCTGTAGGATGAAGCGCATTTGGCCACGAAAAAAGTATAAACCCGTGATGCCGGTCCAACCTTAACTCTTAAAAATAACAAGCCTAGAGTTCTGGAGACTTGTCCGGTGAAGTTCTTGACTGTCAAGGACGTGGTTTGGATCATTGAGCACGGGATACCAAGGAGTCCCATAGTACGGGTGGTAACGACATTCACCACAGCTCCGGTATCGACCATGACTTTGTTTACCATGATCCCCTCAACTTCAGCCGTGATATATAATGGCGTCATGTGAGTGGCCATGTCTAGGGTCAGAGTGGAGAAGGTCAGAGTTGGCATGCATGTGACGCTGCTTGTAGCTTCCAATAGTGGAGCGTTCACTGGTTCCGCCAGGACTGGACCCATCTCACTACGGCAAGGCGGGGACATGTCGCATAAATTTTTGCTACTATCTGGAATATCGGCCGCATTACATGTTGTGTTAGGCGGGAGAGCATATCTTTCGAATATGAAAAATACCATTCCGACCTAAAAAAAGAACTGCTTGTGGACTGGGATCAGCGGAGCCTCAATTGCCCCAAGCTCACCTTCGAGCATAGCGAATACACTCTCCGCGGGGTTGACCTCTTCGTCCTCAGGCCATGTAGATACTTTAACTATGTTGCAGGTGAATGATTTTCCCTGCCCTTCTGTTAGGTCCTCTTCTAAGTCAATGTGAGGCTCGGAATGAGCCTCCTCGTTCAGCGAATTTTCTCAGAAACGCTGGGCCATCAGTTCCGTGAGGTTAGGGCTGGAGGTACTACTTTCGGCACTTGGCGATGCGTCAGTCTCTGGCTGCCGTGGTCGCCACACGAGTTTGGTCGAGGGCTGTTTGTCCTCAGCTGGCTGCTTATCTGCGGCTAGAGGGATTTTGGCGTTGTCATTTGCCTTTTACGGATGAGGGGCTAAGACTTAAGGCTCCTGCTTGGCCTCCAGCTCTGGGTTAGATTGTGGTCAGGGCCGATGCAGTCGCGGTGGTTCCCTCTTTGCCTCAGGTTCCTGGTGAAGAGGCTCTCAAGACCGTGATGACCGAGGCGACTTGCGCCTTGGCTCAGGGTCTGAGGTGGAGAACAGTCTTTGCTTTACCTGGGGAAGTGGTTCCCTTCTTCTTTCAGCCTCCAGCGACTGCCTACGCCTTGGTGGAGGAAGCAGGTCCCTATGTCGTTCAGCTTATGGCGACTGTCTGCGCCTTGTTGGAGGAAGCGGTTCTCTTCTCCGGTCAAGCTCTGATGAAGGCCTGTGCCGGGAGGGCTGTGGATCCCTTCTCCTTTCCGGCTCTGGAGATGGTATGTACCTGGCAGGGCGCGGATCCTGTTTTGGTGGTACAGTGAGGCGACATAAGACATTTTCCTTTGGAGCGGGGTCATCTGCTACCTGTTCGTACACTCGTGGAGGCGTGACATGTGGCATTTGGAGTAAACCGCGCAGGCCTTCGGCTTCTCTCCACATCATCTCAGGTGTCTGCGCGAGCTGTGAGGGTCGGATGATGCCATCATCGGCAGCTCGCAAGGCACGCAGGATGCTACCATACTTCTTTTGTAGCTTCCGCTTCTTGGATCTGCTAATGGTAACTGGCCTGCCCCCTTGTTGCGTGTACCATATCCCTTCCTTGATCGCTGATTTGGATGTCGGGGGAATGTAGGGTCGGTCAAGATACCTTGCCGAGGGCTTGAAGCCTCGTTGTCTTGGTGCTCGCTGCCAGAGTTTGATATGTCCATCTCGCTTGAAGCTGGAGATGAAGGTACTTCTTCTGTCCAGTGTGATTGGACGAACGTCTCGAGACGCTTGATCCTCTGTTCCAGCTCTCCTGGGGCTCATGGTTTGGAAATTCTGCGCGAGGGACTGTTCATCATCCTGCATGATAGCCTTGCCCTTATCTTTCCTTGAAGGTCGATTGGCTGCAGTCTGGCGACTAACTGCCTTGCCGGGTAGTGGTTCCCACTTTGTTCGCCAACACAATATAGTCATTCGTCGGTCTTTTACGGTTTCGACCTAGCGGTTTGCGAGGGTTTGCGTTTGGAGAAATGTCCAATATGATCGCGCGCTGGCCGATGCGAGGCCAAGCAATGTTAGCAGTTGCGATCATGAAATCGCCTTTGTCCTCAAAGCGAATGTACTTGAGGTCGAGCCAGTCTTGGACTTGCTCGCGGAGCTGGTAGCAATCGTGAGTTCTGTGTCCCCAGCTATCATGGAACTTGCAGTGTACGCGGCCTTCCTTATATTTGATGGAACGTAAGGCCCACGCCACTGTGATGAGTCCACCATCAATAATATTGTCTAAAACCTTGTGTGCGAGGTTGACGTTGTAGGTGTACCGGCGAGATGGCCGAAATGGGTCATCATTGCCTTCCTCGCAATCTCTCATGGGTGTTCGGCGCGGATTGTCATCCTCTGGGTGTTCAGACAAGTCCAAGGTGACTCTACGCTGGCCTGGCTTCGGCGCCCGGTGATGGCTGTTCTCCCCTGGCTGGTCATTCCAATTCACTTCAACCATGCCGACTACGGCTGGGAAAATGATACACCCCGAACTTAGTATTATTTTTATGTTGTGGTTTCTTATTTAAAGGTGGAAAATTAATTTGGGAGTTGTGTTACTATTTCTGGTTAGAGGTGGTTTAGTTGAGTTAGCGGGTTTTTAGTTACCCAAATGGGAGTTTTAAATGAGGGGTAGCTAAAATAATATCAGTTCTATATTAGGGTGAGTGTATTAAGTAGGAAACCTTATATTTTTCGGTAAAGGAGGAAGAAAAATAGAAAACCACCCCTCACTTTCTCTCTCCCCGAGCCTGACCCCGAGCCTAACCCGTCCGACTTCCCTCCGACCGTTCGCCGCCTTCCGACCATGCCTGGCTGCCACACCGGTCGTGTTAGACAGCTGGGACGCCGCTCGTCCAGCCTAGGGAGGTTATCGGCTCAAGATCACCGGCGTTGGGGCGCGGTGACCCCAATCCCATCGCGTGTTCTGCCCTAGCCGGAACTCCCTTTTTCCGGCCACCAATTCCAGCGATTCTTGGGGGGGTTTTGTAGCTCTTTGATCAGCCAATCAACCATCCAAGAGTGGTAGAACGACTTGGAGTCTAGTACAAATTAAAACCTAGGGTGTTCTTGAACTTTAGAGGTATTTTCCGGCCAACTTCTTGATTTCTAGGTTTATTACTAGTTATGATTGCTGTTATGCTTGTTGAGAGGAAGAGACTGACATATGCCTTGTTAAATTTGGTTGAAGTTAGTATGGTGAGGATGGCTGACTGCCACTGCCGGCGGTTGCTGTCGGTTTTGGTGGGGGTTTTGAGGAATGTTGGATGATTTCTAGAAGGGATTAATGTTGATTTAGTATATGTGATTTTATTTGGTGATGGTTGCTTGGAATTAGGAATATGGTGTTGGAATTAGTTTTGGGAGGAGAGGATTTGAGAAGGTTCATTAGTTTGGTTCTTTATATTTTACACTAGAGCTCATTGTCGGATTGTAGGGAGTTGGTGGTAAAGTAGAGCTATAGGTAGATTTTGGAAAGTTTGGGCGAGTAAGAATAATGCTAGGATGGTTTTCTTTGTAATTGATAAATGTGTGATTTTTGTGTCGGGCCTCAAATCTCATTTTGTACAGGACGAGAGGAGACACCACGTGAGGAGGGCTCTGACTGACGTCAGGCTTAGCCGCCTATATTGTGAGTGGATATTTTGTTTTTCCATTTTTATGCATGCATGATTTTATAAGTGGTTCATAATATTTTCCAAGCTTAGATTATGAGTTCCGCTTTCAAATTGGTTATAATTTCACTAATGAACTTACGGATTTGAGTTTTACATCAAGGAATGGAGGTTTGAGATATGTTGATAGATTTAATGTATTTCTTTTCTTTTAGAATTTTCTGAGTACGGTTGGGAATCGTACTTAAGCTTTTAATATGAGTTTCGGGGAAACTCACATGAATCTATATTTTCCTTTCTTGAGACATATTTGTTGGATTTTATGATGTCAATGCTAGCATGTCGTTCCACCTTTCGAGGTGATGTGACTTCCATGTTCCAAGTAGAGTCACTCAAGCCCTTTCCACCCTAGTGGTGATGTGATGTTGCCGGCGGTATCACGCAAGCCCTGTGCCCTATCTGTCAACTCGACGTGAAGGTACATGGAGTATGGGAGTACTATGCCTGGGAGGCAACCGAGTCTGGGAGACTCACTTATATGGCCATATATGTTCCTTTGTTTGAGTTGTTATTTTGACTAGCGGGGCTAGTCCATTATTTTTGGGGCATTCCATATGAGAGACGTATATTTCCCTTTCTTGTTGTTTTACGGCTAGCAGGGCTAGTGTGAACTTTTAATGAGTTTAACATTTTTGCATGCATGGGAAATTCTATTTCTGCATAAAAGGAAAGCATTTCACATTAGATTTCGTACAAGCTCGTTCTTGAATACTTATTAATTAGTTTATTTTTCGTCCACTCACGCTAACATTTCCAATGTTTTTCCCTGGGCCCTTTTGTTTTCAAATGCCCAGATTACAGAGTTCATGTTCGGCTTCACTAGGAGTTGAGGCATAGTATCTCCCGCTGCACCTTGTTGATTGTAGGTTACCTGATAACCTATGTGTAGTTATTTTATTTTATTTTTCTTCCTGTAGTGCTCTGATATCCGTGGGGATATGTAAATTTAGTTGGAATTGTTTTTAAGGGTTATGACTCAAGTAGAGAGTTTAACTTTGGTCGATGTTCTTGTTTAAGTAATGAAGTTGAATCGTTGGTTTGGTTTATTTTAGTGCTATTATTGGAAACGAAGGGATCCAGGAGACCTGGTTAATTGATTTAGTAAAAATATTCTTGATTTTTCTCGCAGGTTGGGTTATCCATTTTTAGAAGAGATTATGCTGAAATTTTGGTATGATCTCTTTTAGAGTGGACCCCGTAAGACTTGCATGTTTTCCTGTGTGTTTTCAGGGCGGGTCTTGTCAGAAAAGGTTCACATCCACTAGAGAGGCTGTGCTCCCCGACGTCTTTAGCTTTAAAGTGCGGTAGCTGCAAGCAGATAGGTCACAACTCCAAGACATGTCATAGACATTTGCCAGCGAAGGAAAAGATTACTGTTACTGCTAATAAGAAGAACCTCAACAAAGAAGGACAAGCTGCTAAAAAAAAGTAAGTTGTATTTTGCTGTTGATATATATAAGGTTATTGATGTTAATATTTTGTTTTGCATTTATAACACATATAGACTCTAACCTTACAATAATATTGATGCAGTCCAACCAAGTAAAATGACCTATGACTACCAATGAGTTGAGGAAGAAAGCCAAAGAAAGGAATGAATATATGAGGGTAACTACCAAGTATTGTTATTGTTGATGGTGTCAGATTTGTCGAAAAGTTTGATCTCTTATTATAGTTGGTGTGCTTCTGAATTTTGAGAATATTTGCTGGTTTGTCAAACCTTTCAATCTTGTTGCTTGTTTGTCTTTGGGAATATTTACAATTTGGGTTAACTTAAGACTTTGTCTAACTTGTATATGTCTTTGTTTTCATTTGTTGTGTGTCTAGAAGAGGAAGGCTGACATGAAAGCTCAGTCTTCTCCAAAGAGAGCAAGACCTGGACAAGTTGCGTCTACACATCAAAGTTCAAGGCCTTGATATTAGTTAGCCTCTAATGCATCCTATTTTTGGGCAACCTTGTGCTTTGTCACTTGGTTGCTAGCAAGATGATTACATCTAATTAGTTAGTAGTTGAACAATTGGATGTTGCAATGTATTTTTGCAGATGTAATGTATTTTTGATGTTATTATGGATGACATATTTTAATGACTATCTTGCATAATATTTTTGGAGGGAAAGAGTTTATATTCAAAGGGAAATGATTTCAGTTCTGGAGCGGGAAAATAGGCTAGGGGTAGTTTAGAGATTTTACCATTGGATATGGATACTTTAACAGTCAATTTTAACAATTGGATCAAATTGGACCAAATTGTATGACATTGAAAATTAATAGGAGTGAGCTGTTGAAAATGAGAAAAAGAGAACTACACTGTCGAACAATAAAAAATAAAAGAAGTGATCAGTATTTTGTCCAAAAAAAAACTTTAAGGATCCATTGGAATTTGATAAATGTTGGTTTCACTCACCCAAAGAAGCAATTAGCAGGGAAGCAACCACAAGAACAACTGTGTTATAGCCAACAGATTTCGCCATCTTTGAGAAACTTTGAGGGGGAGATCTTGTTACTGGTAGTCGAATGGAAGCTCCAACAGATTTGGCAATCTTATTCGAATTAACTTCTACAATTTATAAGGCAGAGTTCTCTATCATTTCTATTATTTAATTTCAGAAAAATTAGGCATGGATTGTGTAGTACCTATAAAAAAATCACAAGAGAAAATAGATATAGACATGGTCGATTACTATTTTGATGAGTCTAATTACGTGCGGTTCTAGAAAATTTCAAGTGTAATAAACTAGATTGACGGATATAAGCACTAATTCAATACTATTTTTTAGAAGGATTAATTACTGGTCACTCCATTAACTTTCATGCGCTCGACAGTTTACTCCATTAACTTTCAATTTCAATCGATTACTCCATTAACTATCCAATGTCACACAATTAGGTCCATCCGTTAAGTGGCCGTCCAAATCAGTGGTTAAGTTGCTGACTGGACATATTTTTCAACTGAAAATTCCATTTAACACCCTCCCTCCCTCCCTCCTTAATCTCTTCAATCTCTTCTCTCTCCTCCTCCACCTCCTCTGCAACCACAACGCCACCACATCACCAGTTGGACCTTCAACAACACCGCAACAACAATACCAGCAACCAACCAACCAACCACTTCATGTTCCTCCCTCTTCCTCGTTATCTCTCTGCCTAACTTCTTCTTCAACCAGCCACCTCCCTCTTCCTCCCTCTTCCTCCGCTCCTCCCATTCTTTCTTTCTCTTCCCTTTCTCCTTCCTCGTCTCTCTCCTCTCCTTTCACAGTGACTGCTTCAATTTCCCAAACCATCTCTCACCTTCATCTCTACTTCAATCCCAAAACCCCACACCAAAAATCTAACCTGCCTCTCTTTCTCTCTCACCTATAATCAACACACCACCCTCTTCTCAATCTCACTTCAATTCTCATCAGCACCACCATGTCATTCGCCTCCTCTGCCACCACCACGGTGCTGCTTCTCCTCCCTCGCCAGGGGAGCGACGGCCGCGACTCCTCGTCAGACCTCGGCTCCCCGACGACGCGGCCGGCGACGCTCACGATGCTCCTCGGCCGGGCCATAGGGCGCCGCGGCCCGTCCATCCTGGTGAGGGAGACGGCGACGCTTGAACTAGGAGAGCGCCGCGCCGACTGGGTGTACTCGAAGCCGGTGGTGGCACTGGACATGATGTGGAACACGGTGTTTGTGGTGGTCTCGGTGGTGAACTGGTGATGTGGTGGTCTCGGTGGTGATGCTGATTTTGACCAGGGACGAGCGGCCGAACATGCCGATCCGGTTGTGGACGGAGGAATTTGGGTGTGGTGGGTGCCCAGAGCAAATTAATTCTAGGTGGGACTGAGTTCTGTGGTGGAATTTGGGGCGGTGGTGGAAGGGGTGGTGTACGTGACTGAGTTCTGTGGTGGAAGGGGTGGTGTACGTGACTGAGTTCTGTGGTGTACGTGACTGAGTTCTGTGGTGGAGTAGAGGAAGGCGCGGACGAGGTTGGGGTCAGAGACGTCAAGGCGGAGGGCGGCGAGGCTGAGAGAAGTAATGGTCGAGGCCACACGCTCCGGTAGCGAAGGGGAAGCCATGGTTGGCTGATGGGTTTTAAATGTGAGAGAGAGAGAGAGGTGGGGTGTTAAATGGAATTTTCAGTTGAAAAATATGTCCAGTCAGCAACTTAACCACTGATTTGGACGGCCACTTAACGGATGGACCTAATTGTGTGACATTTGATAGTTAATGGAGTAATCGATTGAAATTGAAAGTTAATGGAGTAAACTGTCGAGCGCATGAAAGTTAATGGAGTGACCAGTAATTAATCCTTTTTAGAATGGCATCTTTAGTATTAGAAAACCAAGCACTCCTTTGGTGTCTTTGGTGAAATCTTTTTTTTTCAATTACCCCGATATCTACAACAAAGCTACACCACCATATTTCCTAGCGCTTCAAACCGTCTCACAGTTTGGAAACTCTAGATGTAAGCGAAGGATATTCATGTAATCCCAGTCGTGGATCTTTGTCTCACTCAGAAAGACGATCATTTGACTTTTTGTTGAATCACACGCTACAGTAATTGCACTGCTGCATCATTTCAATCCTCGGTAATTCCACACAAGAATTTCCATGGCAAAGGTGAACTAGTGTTGCACCCTAAACCCTAGCATAGCGCCATGTAGAGTTTGTTGTTATTCAATTATTTTTGAGATTTTCTTTTTGATCAAATTACAGTTAATTTGAGGAACGGTTTTTTTTTTTTCCATAAAAAAAACTGTGTTTTTATTATTATTTTATTAGATGAAAGGCATTATGTAAATATTAAGGTGTAGATGGCACCCGAGGGTGTGCTCCGTCGTTCCTCTATGCATCCCCGGCCGCACTTCGGCAACCCTCTCCGCACCCCAGTGTGGGCTTAGATGTCCCTTTTCGCACAGGGCGTGCGCTCATATATTTTAACTATAAAATAAATTTGAGGTCTATAAGTAAGGAGGTTGAAGTGTCAATCTTAAAAAGTATGAGCTCGAAGCCTCTATTTGAAGTCCACCCTACAAAAATAGATGAAAAAAGAAAGTGTCACATTTCATTTGAATTCCTCTTGGAACCAAATTAACCAAATCTATGATACATAACCCAACAAGACAACTCCAACTAGTGACATCAACATTACACGAAGAAATTCGTATAAAAAAATAATTAATTACACGAAGAAATATCAAGAAATAGGTCTCCTCCTCAAACCCTAATATCATTTTGCCTTCAGGCGTGTTCTGGAACGTACACAGTACGTTAAGTACTACGGGTGTCTGCTCCACGTGTCAAGCACTGATTGGAGAAGTTTTGGCGCGTGGAGAAGATGACTCTCGCTAATTCTCCCTCCGCGAACGAGGGAAGCTTTGCAGCGGGTAATACCCGATCGGGTATGTTTGCCTGGCGGGAGAATCACCCAATTACATGAAAGTGGAGAATCACGTCTGAAGATATGAAGAGGTAGACCGAAATCTGGAAATTGGATTCGGCGATTCGGCGGTCTTATGCTGGGATGACGACGAAGCTCAAAAACTACTTTGAGGAATTGGGTAACGAGGTAAATCTTTACGCTATTTTCTTTCTGTGGTTCATTTGATTTTCATGGTTAATTTGATTGAGGCCTATGTGGATTTTGGGTTAGGTTCGATTCTAAAGTTAGCAAGAAATTTGAGAGACTAGTGATACAGTGAAGAGGAGAAGACGACGAGTCTGAGAGACAAGAAATAGGACTTTGCAGCCTATGCTATTGGATTGAACCGAGGCACACATCAGAAGTTGAAGAAAATGTATGCAGCTATTCTGGATTATGAGGTGGTTGATTTGTTATTGCTATGCGAGCGAAGTCGACAACTATTCTGAACCGGAGATCGATCCGAGCGAAGTCGACAATCCCGTTTCCAAATTAACGAGGGAAGCTTCTGCGAATTCAATAAATGAATCGGGTTGTTGAGGGAAACAAAATTAGTGCCCACATGAGTCGCGCGTTTGACGCGTGGTTTCTATAAAAACTAAAACGACAGCTGTAGTACGCTGCGTACTGCGTATATTCCAGCTGTTCCCTGGCTTCAACCCTTCATCAAAAGAAAAGTTTGGTCAGAGTATCCAACGGTGCATTATACTAATCCAAGTCCCATATGACCAAAACCCAGAAACACCTGAAAGGATCCATGGAAAGTGTTACTTGATAACTCCAAGACAGAAACTATTTCTATAATGAAGTGGCACTAGAGTCTATAAATAAAAAGCTGCACATGAGGTTGTTGATGATGGTGATGACTCGTAGCTGAAACAAATGCACAGATAGAAAATAATGAATTTGTTTCAGGCTTCTCTCGCACTTTATTTTCTTCAGCTTCTAGTCTACATTTTTTCTATAACCAAACTCATAGAGCTCGGAGGCCATGGAGATTCTCTCGTACTGCCCCAGAAATTTGAAAACTATATTCACTGTTCAGTCAGATACTAACACTAAAATAAAATAAAAAAACGAAATTGAAAACAGAGGACCCAATTGAATACTAATTAATCACAAACACTTGGTGGGAATGAATCAAGGAATCTGGGTCGAGCTTCTCTGCTGCTGTTCTTGCTGGTTCTGATTTACACCTTGTGAGAATCAAAGGCCGAGCAGACTCTGATCCAAACTCCCCTTCTTTCAAATCCTCAATGCTTGCAGACTTGGCCATTCTCTCTCTGATTGAGTTTTCCAATCCCTTGAAAAATTCAATCTTTTCCTCATTTTGCTTCTCAGTTCTCGATTCTCGATCCGAAATGGACTCTCCTTCCGATGTGGGTCTCTCATTTTCGCTCCCATTTTCTATGCCCTGTTCTTGTTCTTCTTCCCCTGTTTTGCTCTGTTCTTCTTCTTTTTCTTCTTCCCCTGTTTCTTCTTCAGCTCTGTTTGGTGAGCCCCAAAATCTACAAGCTAAAGAAGACGACCTGTACGGCGCAGATCTGCATCGAGTCAATAGCAAAGCGTTCTTCGGCGGCGAAGATGAAGAAGCAGCTAAAGCAAAAGCCTTGGCTTTTCTTTCAAATTCTTGTTCTTCTTCATCTGAACAAAACCCTTGGGCTTCTTCCCCAAATCGGGTCTCGATTTTCACTGGTTCTTCTTCAATCTGAGCTTTAGAGCAAAACCCAGCTTGGAAAAACGGAACCCATTTCCGCCAGAGCTCTCTGCAAGAATTCTTGGGCTTGATTTTCCCCGGAAAGTCGCTGCAGAACACGGCGTTTTGGATCCACCCGAACCGTTTCCGGGTCGGAGCTGCGGCCCGTCTCACCCTTCCGGGCCGCGAAGAAGCCGCGGAGGAGGACGCCCGCCGGACACGGACCTGGCCCATGCAGGTTACTTTTGGCGACGAAGGCTCTTGTGTTTCAACAGCGGTTGTGTTCTTCTTCCTCACAAACATCGGACTCGAACGTAACCGACCTCGGCTTTTGCTCCGGACATTGCTCCGCAGAAACCTCATCAACGGCGGCGGGAACTTGTCGCTCCGACCCGGACTCGATATGGACTTCGCGGGTAGCTTCATTGTCCACCCACCAAAGCCTCCCTCTCTCTTTCTACAAAGCTCAAGATTGAAGGAAGCTCTCAGAAAATCTGAAATGGGCGACTCTGAAGCTCTCTTTGCTCTGTTTTGGCTTCAGTTTTGGTTTTTTCTACTTTTCTTTTCTTTTTGGGTGTGAAAATTATTTTATCCCGTAATGGTTGCACGGATGGTGAATCGGAGTGTAAAGATTTTGGCTATATTTCGAGGTGTGGGGTTCTGTTTTGGACTCGAGCACAGTTTTCATGTTTCTATATTATTTTTTCTAATCTTGATTATTTATGTATGTATATGAAGATACACGTCGTGTACTAAAGATATTCTCTTTTGTGGAAATTTTTGTATGCACGACGTGTATTTACACGACACAATCTTAACCGTTCATAACAATTCATATGTTTGACCACCATGTTTCTATATTATTTCTTCTAATCCTGACCATCCATGTATGTATGTGAAGATATACGCCGTGTACTAAAGATACTCTCTTTTGTGGGAATTTTTGTATGCACGACGTGTATTTACACGACACAATCTTAACCGTTCATAACAATTCATATGTTTGACCACCATGTTTCTATATTATTTCTTCTAATCCTGACCATCCATGTATGTATGTAAAGATACACGCCGTGTACTAAAGATACTCTCATATTTTTGCATTAAACTTTTGGGACTCTATTTTGTACCGTAAGCAATAAAATATTACCCTGTAACTGCAATCACCTGCATTTGTTTATTGATGCAATCTTAACCGTGTGATCTTCATCAGTTTGGACCAGGAAGGTGATTGATGCATGCTTTCTTTTCAAGAATATACTCATTACTAATGCAATTAGTCTTTGCCTTGATCATGTGTGTAGGTTTTAGAGAGGAAAACATGAAGGACTTTAGGTCAAATGGATTTATAACATTTAGTGTGATATGAGCAAATATGGTATGGATAATTGGAATGGATTAATGAAATTATATGTGGTTGTACCAATAAAACATTTCCGACATCCAAACCTAATATGAAATTGACAATTCAGAGACTAATTTGGCTATACAACCAAGCAATATCCGTTTTCTTAAGTTTGCTTGTTTGATGAGCATCTCTATCAGTGAGATTTAAAAATTAATATATTTAACAATAATTTTGATATTTAGGTATCAATTTAATAATGTTGCTTCATCAGTAATTATTATTTATTATGTTTTAACAAATTGTAAAATGACATGTGAACAAAAGAGAAGAGAAAAAAAAAATTAGCTATTGCTTTAGTTATACATAGATCATTGACAAATTTGTTAATTTCATTTAGCAATTATCAAATTTAGTAATGGTTTATATATCCTATTGAAGTATTAATTTACCTCAAAAATGAACAAATTTCACTTTTAGCAACACTGCTAGAGATATCCTTGTCATTGGCTTAAATAACGAGGGTGGCTAAATTTCTCAGAATTTGGATCCTATTTGGTTAAAAGGTTGGATTGTCCCAATATGAGTGTTTTTGGACTATCGTATGTTCGCGGTAATCAATGTCTACTTCCGGCAGAACCGAATGTCCGAGCAGTTCAATACTTCAATTCGGTTCTTAGGTCGTTGTAAAAATTTGTACTGAGAATAAAAGTTAACCTCCAATCTTGAAGTTCCATCAACCAAACACCATCTTAAACAAAAGGGAAAAGATGTCATTAGGCCAAGTTCCATTACTTAAATCCCCATCTTCAAGGTACTAATCATCATCAGTCAAAAATAAAAGCACTAATCATTATGTGGGTAAAACCATAATATTCCCATTATTCTTTTAGTGACAGAGACCCTAGCCGTATATCATCGTTGAGGACTCGAGGTTGGAAAAGGAAAGCCAAAATCTCCAGCACGCAACTAAAATGGCTCCACATTCCTATCAATGTGTCTCTCTGCAAAGCCAGCGACCCATCCACCCACCCCACTAGAAGAAGTTTCTCATTCTCATCTCACTCCCATTTTTTCCAATGTTGGCTCTACCCATTTCACACCAACCTACACTCTGCTCGGTGCCATGATAGTAATTTGATATGCTACTGAATAATACCCCTTTGGACCAAGCAAGAAAACAGAAGGTCAACTTGAGTTTCAGAGGCACTAAGAAAAGAAGCAGGGCAAGGCAGGCAAGTCAATGTGGGACTTGGGGTTCAACTTGGTAAGGAGTGTTGAGCTCTGGACACAAAGCATTAGAATAGGGACCGAATGAGTTTAATATTACATGGAAAGATTGCACGAAAGGCAAACAGCTGATTCTGTTTACAAGGGAAATTTGTACACAGGTAATGTAGGGTAGCTATGATTTGAATCTATAGCTAACCCATGACATTATAATGGCCAGGCTAACATCATATATATCTATAATATTCTAGAAAATTGGTAAATGACTACCATACCCCTTGGGCTGTATCATCAGGCTTCATAATCCATAGGTCTTTTCATCCCAACAACTGATTTTAGTGACTCAGATCCCTCCATGTTGTGATTCCAATGAGTGGTCTGCTCTTGTTCATTGTGAGCCTCATTCTCATCATCTGGGAAACAAAGGTTTGTGTTAGTCTGGGGACCAAATAGAGTATCAAAATTTATGCAAGGAAAATAAGCAAGGTTGAGATGAAGTCCTGCCTGAGACAGTAGAAAGATTTAACTGAGTCAGGCGTTTAACACAATCCTTCAATGCTTGAAGTTCAGTTTCTTTTTCTTGGAGTTTTGATTGGGCAGACTGCAGTTCGGATTCCAGCTCCACAATTTGGCTTTCCTGCTGTTCAATGAGCACATGGCATAATTTCTGGTCTAGCTCAGCTGGTAATACTCCTTGAAATTGCTCAATAACAATACCCTTTGCTGCTTGTCCGTGAAAATTTTGAGCTGAATCATCAGAGGCAAAATCCTAAAATGGGAACAAGCAATTTTGTCAGAAAGGAAAAATATGTAATGCACAATTTGATTTTCACAGTTATAGTTTCTTTTTTGAGTTGATGAAAAATAGCAAAAGCACAATGCTAAGATACACAATCAGGTCACATTAGGAGTAGGTTTCTAGATTTACAACATATGGTTATCACTCTCTGGTACATCAAAGGTGTAATTAAAACCCTACTACTCTAGTGCTAATCAGTTTCAATGACAGCCGAACATGCATGATGCAGGAACGCCGAATTTGTGTCCACTATTTTATAAATAACATAAGCTAATTGTTAGATGTAGTTGATAGCAACAGCATAAAGAAACATTCAACATTTTCAAACAGCATTAACGACTGACCTTTCCCAGATTTCTGAACCCCTCTTGCTGAGGAGCTTCTGTAGAGCACCATGGAAGTTTTTGCAATTCAGACTCAAGTTCGGCTTCCAATTGATCCATGTCCATGACCTCTGCCTCTGGCTCCTGCTCCTCTGTAAGAACACTACTTGGACATTCAACATCAGATATTTGGAAGCTGGAAGCTCTCATATAATTAGGTTCACTGTATTCTGCACTTGACTTCGTGAGTTCTGTCTGGGAACGCTTGCAACTAGGGCTCTGATACTGTGTCTTGGCTTCACTTTCAGAACAAGAAACTTGCTGAATCTGTGATGCTTTTCTTTTATTTAGCTCAGATTTTAACTCCTGCACAACTTTTGCAGTCTCATCCATGGTTGTGTTCAGCTTATTGATTTCAGCTTTTCCAGCAGTCATCATGTACATGATCCCAATATTTAGTCCCCAGTTAAACAGTGAGGTAGTATCTGAAGTGTACAACCAAAAGTAAACATCAGCATTTTTTTTGAGTTGCCAATTTGCCATACCAAAAGCTCTGAGCTAATCCATCATGTATCTGATTATAACTGCACAACAATGGAGATTAAATGCTTTCGTAGATTGTAATTAGAATTTCAAGAGTGATCTTAAAGGATCTCAATAAGAATAGGTCTGTACCAAACTCATCGGCCTACTTGATATCTCAACCCTCTGATAATTTGTAATGCAATCGTCTCAAGACAGCAGTAATATGTAACAGAATACCAGTATAATTAAACCAGAACATCTCCAACAATGTTGGCTTTTCCTCTTCAACCCAAAATATTTTTGGAAGATTACAATATTAAAAATGATGGAGACTGAAGAACTGGATATGTTTAAATATACTTTTATAGCAACGAAAACCATCAGGGTCCACTAAATCCTTCAGCAAAAGGAGATTCTCAAGTCAAATGAAAAATCAAATCCTTTGTAATAAGCTTGGCCCCAGAAATCATCTTCACCAAAAATGATAATATTCTATTCAAGATTCTTATGGACTCATCACTCATGACATATGAATCAAAGTATTTTTCTCTTCAAGATCCAAAAGAAACCTTTTCATCAAATTAGTAATCAGACCCTACTTGTTTAAAATTCAACAAATCAGATCCAAGTTCCACAAGGTTGATGACACTATATAATCAAAAAATTTCAACCAGCAATGATCAAACACAAAAGTAATATTGAATCGAAAAGCAATAAATTCCATAAAAGAAACACATTGAGCATAATTCTTCACAAATTAAAGAAAAGCACAATTTAGGGATCAACCTTTGGGATTCGAAGACGATCCACATTTGGAAGGAACAGTCTTCCTCCTCTTCAAGCAAACGCCAACTCTCCTCCCACTCTTCTTCTTCTTCTTCTGCTCCTCCTCCACCGCATCTTTCTTCTTCTTCAACCGAAGCTTCGTCTTCTTCTTCTTCTCCCCACTCCCGCCGTCGCTCGAAAACCTAAAGATCCCCTCCTTCAACTGATCCTCGCAGTCGCTGTCCCACGGAGGCCGAGAAACCGAACCAACGGGGCTCCGCGGCGTCGCATCCTCCACGACGGCGTCGTTTCGCGGATCGGAGTCGGTGATCACGGCGGAGCGCTTGTAGAGGTGGTTCTTGGCGAGGAGTCCGGTGGAGGCGGCCACCGCCGAGGCGAAGAGAGCCGGCCACATTGTGAACTCGGTGAAGTGACTCAGTGAGTGAGGAACTGAGAGGGAGAGAGAAGAGAATGGAGGCTCTGGAAATGTGAGTTGTTTTTTTGGTTAAGTGAATGGCTACACGTGGTTCTTGCTTCCAGGGTTTTGTGTAGTTGGGAATATTAATTTGGGTTTGAATCCTCCATTGGCTTTCTGGTTCTGTTTCAGTGGCCAAGTCTGTTCAAATGAGAGAGAGAGAGAGTGGGATCTAGTGTGGGGGTTTGACTCTTTGGTCTTTGGTTTAGTGAATTTAACCCAGCAGTGATTTATTAGGTAATTACACTCTAACTGGGTAAGTGAATCTCTGATTGGATTTTATCTTTGCTGCCAGAATCACTAGTTACTTGATTGGAAGCCCTAATTAGATGGAAGTTTGAGTGATTAGTTGTTATTGTTCTTATGTGACCGATTACAATCTTGGTAAATTATTTGATTATTGTGCTAATCAATTCAGTGGGTTGAGAGTTTTGCTAAAGGGATTATAAGAGCACGTTACTCACTTGGAAAGGAAAAAAAAAATTAATCAGAGTACGTCTTGCAGAACCAAGGGACCTCTTCTTTTTGGAGCTCTTTGCCTTGGCATCTGCCTCCAACTTCCAAGGATTAATCTCCACAACCTTTGATTTGTTCTTTGAGCCATATGGTCGACCCACTTTGCGTTTCTTTGGTGGAGAGATCACCAAGGAACCAGCCAAATGAGGGAGGTAAAGTTCAAGAACAGGTCCTAGTTCTGCAACCCCATCCTCTGTCACAGTAGCACTGCATTTTGAGCGTTTCCCAAGGTCCTCAAGCATCACCATTGCTGCAGATCTTTTCTTGCCAGAGAGCATAAGAGCTAAAGGTTTCGGTATCACCACCGCCAGAATAGCCGGAGTAGTTCGAGGCGCTGCCGACTTCTGCAAGAATTGCAGAGAGGCCGTCAACTGAGCCGCAGACACGCTTGGCTTTGACAAGATGAAACCTGAAGCCGGGAAAGGGTTGGTCACGCTAGTGGCCGAACTAGGGTTAGGGTTTGGCGTAGGGTTAGCCCGAGATCCCTCCCCAGAGTGCAACACCCCCCGACATGTTCGGCGGGCCCTAACATCCGCCATGACAGTGCTCCAGCAGTCCGCAAACCCTGCAAAAACCACACATACGCTCGTACTTGAAAGTGAGCATGGCTGCAGTCAGATCTTTACCTTCACCAAATTCAAACAACATGGGAGGGAAAGCTTGCTTCACAGGGGAAGAGATTTGGTGTTTGATCGAAACCCTAGCCTTCTTCCCATGGATCAGACGTTGGTTGTCATGGTGAATGACCTTACCAAGCATAAAACCCACCATATAGAGAGACTTCTTCGTCCATAGATCCATAGGTAAACCGAATATCTCAACCCCAACCGGGACAGAGATGATTGGCACCAAGACTGCATCAGATATGTCGTCGTACTCCGCCAAAGCGAACACCGTCTTCCCATAGAACCAAAGGCCACTCTCGAGAAGTTCTTTGTGATCCGCCTCCTCCTGGAACCGTAAGATATTGAGACTTCTAAGGAATATAATCGTAGTTAGTTATGTTTTCATTATCTACATTAATGTAATTGATTGCATAGCACATTCTTTGTCAATAGATTAACTAGAATAGCTAGAATCAAGGAGATAACTCCTCCTCCCTTTCTGTATATATGTTGTACTCGATGATATGATCAATACAACAAAGTATTCTAAATCAATATCATTCTTATTATGGTATCAGAGCCAACGCACTCTTGAGATCCCCACCAAACACAAAAACCCTAAATCCAAATCCTTGTCGAAAACATGACAGGAGAAGAATGAAAAGCCGATGCAAATTCATCATCGGAGGCTCCGGCATGGGAAAACATCAATCATCCTCTATACATTCATCACTCGGATCAACCAGGAGCAATTCTTGTTCCACAATCACTCGAGGAAGACAATTTCAGTGCCTGGATCGATAGCATGAAAGCGGCACTCCAAATCAAAAACAAAATAGGGTTAGTTGATGGAACTCTAACCAAACCCGTGAAGAATCCCGATGAGCAAAATCAATGGAACCGATGCAACATCCTTGTCAGAACATGGCTGCTTGGATCAATGTCAAAGGAGATTTCAAAGAGCTTTTCTCATTGCAAGGACGCAAGGACCGTGTGGCTTGAGTTGTACGAAAGGTTTGGACAAACTAATACCGTTCAACTTTTTCATATTGAGAATGCTATACATGATTGCGTACAAGGCTCTTCTTTGGTTACATCCTTCTTCACCCAACTCAAAAGCCTTTGGGATGAGAAGGAGGCACTTTGCAATTTTCCTGGTTGTGTTTGTGACGCAGGAAATGAGTTGAAGTCTTATATTGAGACACAGAAGATCATGAAGTTTTTAATGGGCTTGAATGATGAATTTGCCACAACCCGAAGCAACATAATCAGCATGGATCCCCTGCCTTCATTGAACAAAGCCTATTCTATGGCTCTCAGGCATGAAAAGCAGGCTGTTGTTTCAGCCAACAAGGCAGCGCTCCATCCTTCTGAGTCCACTGCTTTCTACGCACAGCAGCAGTGCAGCAATCTGACCCCGAGTGAGCCCCTTGCAGCGTGTCATACAACGCACCAATTCGACCTATAGCAGCGCGCGCACAAGAACCTCTGCCTGAGCCCTATGAGGGTCATGCGCGCAAAACAGCGCATTCTTCAAGCAATTATGACAGGAAGCGGAGATGTGAAAAATGAGACAGGACCAATCATTCAACTGAGAATTGCAAGGCTCATCTACGTTGTACAATTTGCAACTGGAAAAGGCATACTTCTAAAACATGTCGACAACTCCTACGTTGCTCATACTGCAATCTCAAATGACATATTATGACGAATGTCGCAAAAGAAAAGCTGCTCAATCTGGAGAAGGAAGCAGCCGTGCTAATCACATCTTAGCAGCCTCTATAGGGTCTTCCTCCTTTCCATTCTCACAAGAAGAATGTGCTCGATTGAGAGAGATGTTGGATAGCAATCAGGCCTTAACTCAAGCTGGTAACATTGCCAATTATGAGGAACTTTCTGGTAAGGCTGCCTCTCTCGCCAATACTTGTTGTCACTATGGCTTCTAGACAGTGGTGCAAGTGATCATATTATCTGTGATGACAAATTTCTTACTTCAAAACAATTGGTCATGAATTATACTGTGCGACTCCCATCTGGTTCAGCTGCTCCTGTTACATACATTGGAACTGTGTTATTTTCATCTCACTTAAAGCTTGAGAAAGTGTTATGCGTGCCCTCTTTTTATCTGAACCTGATATCTGTGAGCAAATTGGCTCGTGATTCCTTTTATGTAACCATCTTTCTGAGGCAAATTTGTATGGTGCAGGACCTATGATCGGGGAGGATGATTGGGACAGAAACTGAGAAGAAGGGAGTCTATTGCCTTGATTATCACCAAAAAGGAACGTGCAATCTGGCTCAAGTTCAAACACCAAATCTTTTGCACCAAAGGCTAGGTCACCCATTTCTTTTTCCAAAAACTTTTCTGCACCAAATAATTGTTTGATTTGTCCTTTGGCCAAACAAACTAGACAACCATTTCCTTTAAGTACTACTTCCAGTAAAGATTGTTTTGAATTGATTCATGTTGACATTTGGGGAGGTTATCATGTTCCTTCACTCACTAGTGCACAATATTTCTTGACCCTTGTTGATGATTATTCACGGGCTACCTAGGTCTATCTCATGAAACAGAAATCTGAAACACGTCAACTTCTTGTTAATTTCGTCCATTTGGTTGAAATACAATTTGATAAATGTGTCAAAGTCATTAGGAGTAGTGATAATGGTCCCGAGTTTTCTATGCATGAATTTCATGGGTCAAAGGGTATTGAACATCAAACCACATGTGTCAATAATCCCCAACAGAATGGGGTTGTTGAAAGAAAGGATCGTCACTTCTTAAATGTGGCTCGTGCTCTTCTTTTTCAAGCCAATTTACCAAAAAGGTTTTGGGGGTGAGGCCATCTTAACAGCCAGTTATCTCATAAACCGAACACCAATTCCACTCTTAAATGACAAAATCTCTTTTGAACGCCTTTTCTCAAAAGAACCGATATATGATCATCTTAGAGTTTTTGGGTGTCGATGTTTTGTTTCCACACATCCCTCCAAACCAAGTAAATTCGATCCTAGGTCAGTTGAATGTGTTTTCTTGGGTTATCCCCATGGTAAAAAGGGTTATTGAGTTTATGATGTCAAAGGAAAGAAAATTCTCCTACTTTCTCTCCACAATCAAATTCCCCTACTTTCTCTCCACAATCAAATTCCGATCATCCTATTTCTTCTTCTCAAACTGATCCACTCTTTCATTCTTTTGATTACAGGGCATCCACGCGCACATTCATGCTTAAGAATCAAATCATGCACATGAAAATCTCCATTCTGCCAACATACATTCTTCTCCCCATCTCCTTCAGAGTTCACCCGAAAATATATAAGTTAGTTCATATATACTCATTCTGTTATAGCTAACGTGATCGAAATTACCTCAATAAGTACTATGATTGGACTACACAATCGAATTCGAATTATAATCTTTATGTTGCTACATATTCTAACTCTTGGGAAGTTATGAATTACTCAGAGCTCTTGTAGAGTTTATATGAGACGTATCATACATAGAGATATTGATGTGTATGGCTGGATACGCCATGATGATGTTTCAATGCTTTAATGTCAATTAGCTTATGTTGATTAGCTATTACGTAGTGTATGAATGTGGTCATATGACTTAATGAGGTAAAACTTATTTATAATTGTTTAGATCTGTTGGTATTGGTTTAACTTTGCAGGTTTGAAATTTAATGATGAGCCCCTATATGCAAAGCACGCATGGTCTCACTTTATTGATGGACTAATCAAACCGTTATTTACGGTGCATGAAGTTTGCAACGTTCAGGGGGAGATTCTCATCAGGGGGAGCATCTAGAAGTATTCTACCTAAGACATATGTGTGTTGTACTCTTTTTCTCCTTCGACCAGAGTTATTTTTCTTCCACTGGGTTTTTCTTACTTGACAAGGTTTTTAACGAGACAACATTAAACACATCCAATTTCATCATTCATTGGTGGACATCTAAGAGAGAGTGTTATAAATATTATAATCTATATGGTTGTCCACGTAATTACTCATTAGTTATGTACTTTGATGTAAACTCTACATCTATATAAGGAGGCTAATGAAAATGAATGAGAACACTTCTACCTCCTCCCAACTATTCTTTCTGTGTCTTCTCTTCTTCTTTTCTCTACTTTACAAAAAAAGAAATTCTTTTACTCCTTTTGTAAAGAAATTCTTTTACTCAATCAAAAAACAAATTCTTTTACATCATCGAACACCAACATGGTGTTCTTCAATGCGAAAATGAAAATCTCAGGTTTCCCTTTCTATATGACAAAGAGTTGTGCCCCTCTTCAAATTAGGGTCATATCAAATTCAGAATTGACATCTAATTTGTTTTTAAACAAGCAAACTTAATTGAACTCTATAAACTAATAAGCAATCCAATCGATTAGGGTTTGAGCAAACACATGATTCATATGAACTAAGATTAATTATGGACATGAGTAAACCCTTAATTCGTATGGGTATTAGAAAATTCTATGATCTAATCATGGGCGTTAATTCTTTGCTTTCAAAATATATGCAGTGGAAGGAATCAATCACCCTATGATTTGTATGAACTACAATCGTATATATCTAAACACGATCAATCTTTTTTAGTTTCCCTTCTTTTAAGAAGAATATGATCTTGGGTTAATTGGTTGGGTATTTCCGTTTCTTTGTTTTTTCTTTTTGATAAGAAGATCTGGATTTATAAGTTGACTTGCCTTTTACCCGTGCATATTTGCACGGAATCATAATCATGATCAACTAAAGATAAGCGTGAGCGGTTAATTAAGTTTACCGTATTATACAGTTATTCGTCATACTATCGGTAGTTTTTATGATTATTTATTTATTTATTTATTTAATTTGTTTTAATTTTTATTTTGCTTTTACGATAACAACTCTTGGTTTTTATTTGTGTTAGTTGATTCATTAAGGATAATTATGGAAGTTCATAATTTGGTGAAGCTTTTAAGAGCCTGGCTTTATAGTAGTAGAGATATGATCTCTCAAATTTGGTGTTTTATTTGAAGAGAATATGGACTTATCATTTTTGGTTAAGATGGATGTTCTTCGATTTGTAGTTCAATTCATGTAAACGAATTTATTAATTTGATTTTCTTTATATAAGAATTGTTTAATTAAATTTATTTACATTTTTTATTGAAAATATTACTATTGACATGTCACTTGCCAAATCATATTCACAATCAATAATAACCATATGATCAACATCCAAGGGTTAAAAAATAGTGTCAAAATTTGTGTCCCTTGAACCGGACTCATATATCAGCACTTAGGCCTCATCATTGGGCCTTTCGGCCCGAGCCCGCCCTACCCTATAGGGCCGAAGCCCTACCCAGCCCTCTGTTAGGGTGGGCCGGCCCTAGCCCTTTTCAATTAGGGTAGGGCAAGGGTCAAACAAATGAAATCCGGCCCTATCCTACGACCCTACCCTATTGAGCCTTTTAGGGCCAACCCCAGCCCAACACTATCCCGGCCCTAAAAGCCCGCCTTTTAGGCCCTAAAATTACTTATTTTCTATTTTTTTAATATGTTTCTTATTTTTTATATAATACAATTAATCTTTTAAGTTTTATTTCTTTAATTTATATTTTTCTTTGTTAAATAATGATTGATTTTTGATGATTCAGAGAGAGATAGTTAATGAAATATGAATATAACTACTTAGATTAATAATTCTAGATGTATTAAGTTAAATATAATATATATGTATGTTAAATATGACTAAAAATAGGGTCGTGTATCATATATATATATATATATATATATATATATCTCTTGAGGTAATATTTGAGAAAAATAAAAATAAAACTCATGAATTTATTTCGTTTAACAAAATAACGTCATATTCGGCCCTATTTAGCTCTATTCAAAGGGTCGGCCCTACCCTGCTTTATTAGCCCTAGCGAAATGGGCTTTAAGAGCAGGTAATGGCTTGCATATTTGAGTTCCGCCCCGATCCTACCCGACAATAAATTTTGTTGACCAAGTCAAAGCCCTACCCGACCCTACCCTAAGCCCTAAAATTTAGGGTAGGGTCGGCCCTAGCCCGGCCCATGATGAGGCCTATCAGCACTTATTATTCTTTTTTTGTTTTTGTTTTTTTGTTTTGTTTAGTGGCTATGATAGTTTTACTTTTGGGTTTATGTTTTTTTTTTTAAAATTGAAATTGCCGATGTGACGTGTTAGATGATGACATGACGTGTCAGTCAAAGTGTCAAGCCGTGTCATAAAAATAAACATTTTCCGACACGCCATGTGACATATCAGACACCGCGTCGTATCGTGTCAAGACATGTGCGTGCAACATTCTAAGGAATGATTATATATGATCATTTTTCCTTTAATAAGGGTGAAATGGATGAAAAAAAACGCATGTATTTTCATTTTTTGTTATTGATTCATTTCTGGCTTTTCCGGTTCCTGTTAATTTGGGGAAGCTAGAACCATTCTGCTGAGTAATTGATCTTTTTCTTTTTCCAACCCTTTCATCAAATGTCACTCAAGCTAATCTATACTTTCGATATCTACCTGTTCTGTGAAAGATTAGGCATGCAAATTGTACTATTTCATGTGTGGGAAACTGGGAATAATGTTAAAAATCCTCCAAGTCATATAGCAAACATATAAAACAGAGTTCCCACATACATGGATAAAAGATCTGAATCTGTAACCACATATATAGGTCAATATATGTATAACAATCGACTCCAGCACCCTAAAATGCTCTCTTTCCTAATACATGAGAGCTTCTAAAATCCAATTGACTTTCAAGTCGCTTCTGTCTTCTGGTACACGGGTTTTCTTTATAGAGATGGAAACAAAACGATAGAGTTTAATAATCTCATCCATGCAAATAAGCATCCGACAGTGGGATGGAATTCTTCAGCTACTTACCTGGAAAAAGAAGAGGGAAAACTTATGATACGGTAAGTGAATAGCATAAACGAATAATAATATTTGTAGTGATATGCCGTTCTGATATTGATTATCATTTATTGATGAAGCACAATTATAACTATGATTTGATGAAAAAGTGAAAAGTGCGGCTATTGAGACTTCCAAATTTGCTCACTAGATCTCACTCTATTTTAAATTATTAAATGACATATAGATCCTCATACATAATGACTATTAAGGACAATAATTATACAAAAGAAAATATTGTATTTATTCTCTTTAGACTTTCTAATTCAATAATAATTGATTCCATTCTTTATTATTTTCCTTATATATTTTTGTTTTCCAATTTCTTTTTATTAAAGCATATATATATATAGTTTATAAGAACTAAAAAAATAATCAACATCGATCATGTGACATAAAATTTTGTATTATCATACATGTTGAATGCATATACTTAGAAGGTGCATAAATATTTTTGCAAAAAAAAATATATATATTTATATATCTATCGATTATAGAAAATATATATTTATTGAAATAATCTATTATGAGGTACAAAATAGAGATCAAATTATTCAAAAGAAAAAAAATGAAGAAAAAATAACACGTACAAAAGAGAAAAACAATTAAAAAGATATATAGAGTAGTTCATGATAGAACATTTTCTTGCATGAAAAAAATAATAAAAAAATGAAGGTAGGGATAATAGATGTTGAAAAAAAGAAAAAGAAAAAAAAACAAAGAATGAGAGGTCTATTGAGTGAATAAGAGGTAATTAATTGATTGAAATATATGTCAATAAATAACTAAGGTTATGTTAGGAATTTGAAATGAGGTATAGTGAGCAAATGCTTATATTGAAAAGTAAAAGGGAGGTGTAGAGAGAATGAGAGGTATAGTGGTAAATTTAGAGGTCCCAATAGCCACACTCAAAAGTGAACCATCTTCCATGAAGAAATAATGAAACATTTCTAGAAGTTCCAACTCCAGGCAGAGACTGTGAAGGCAATTGATAAATGGCACACTCTTCCCTCATCCCCCACAGGGCCAGGAGAAAGAAACAATACTAAGTCAACTACCAGTACCAATCCAAGCTCTGAATAAGCCTTAAAAACAATCATACATCGAGGAAAAAGAGAGTTTAGATGCTGAGAAAAAGTCTATAAGCATCACAGAGGAGGCCTGAGTTCATGTCTTCATCCTAATTTCTTTCCCCCAATCAATGTGTCACTTGATGATGTTATACCACCTTGCCCTAACGATAGATAATAACTCTGTTATGTTGCAAGAAATTTGCAAGACGGAAGATGCAAAAGTTCAATCACATGACATTTACCTGAGATATTGAAATTCATCCAATTTTTATATGTATTCGTGTTATTCGTTTTGAGTATTTTCTTTACTCCTTACCCTAGCATATGTTAGTTTTATCTGAATTGCAGGAAAATGGATCACATCTCACATTTATTTCTCTTCCTTTATTCCCCTAAGATTTCTCCGGAGTATCATATCTGCCTCTTTTTAATTCAATTCCTGGCAATTCGCTGTTTGAGAACAACTGAAATGCTCTTTCACTTCCCGATTATTATGAACAAGCATGCTTATCATTTCAGCTTTGCTTGTTAATACCCATTAAGAGAGTGCAGGAATATAGATATCAAAAAAACATGTTCTGTGAAGCTTATCTAATGAATGCCTAGGTTCTACATGCAATAGACCATAATGTGGTGTCATCAATTCTATGAAAGAGATCAAGTAAACATACATAACGCATTGCAACATATAAAAAACAGCAAGTAAAGTTCCTCTAAGATCTTTAGAACCACAACAAAAAAAAAAAGACGAGGATATGATGCATCTAATAAATTTTTAAGACTTCCTCAAGTCACTCTAACAACCATCTCTCAAAACTCACTTCAATTTGATCAATACTAGGATAAACCAATTTTTCACTCAAATAATTTACAGCATCCCCTTCAACCAACACAGTCCGAGAAGCCGAGCTATGTTCATAAACAAATCCAATTCTAGAACCCATGTTCCCTTTAGAGTCTCTCAGAATTCATTCTCTAATCTATCCAAATCAATAAACACAGGTCACCAAAACAATTCCCAAGGCAACATAATCCAATCATAACAAATAATCCAATATAGCTAAAATGCAAGAACTGAAAATGCAAAACAATGTGAATGCATAAATCCCACATACCAAGTTTAACTCTTCATCAATCACTCAGACTTGGCAGCCATCTCGGTCCTCGCTTTCCTCGCATTGTCATACTCAAACTTCAACACATTGGGTATATGAGAAGTATCCTTAACATAAAAATACTTCCCAAACGCACTCTCCTCAATCGCCGGAAAGAAACAAATCAACACAGAATTCACAACCCAAAACCACAAACCCCCAAGAACAATCCCCAAACCCGACCCAGCAAACACCTGAGCCACAGTATGATACCCCAAATAGACCCTGGAATACATAGTCAGCAAAGCCAAGCACCACGGCAAGAAAATCACAGCCAACTTGTTCCGGGTATCCCACAGCCCGATTCCTCTGTAGGTCAAAAGAGTGAAGTAAACAGCGAAGAAGAACATGTACTGAGGATGACTTGAGGGCCAGCCATGGGAGTCACACATTTCGAGGAGGGCACACGTGGCGGGGCGAGCTTGCTGGAAGAAATCTTTGATCACTTCGTTGATGAGCTGGGAGATGATGAGGCCGATTGCGAAGAACATGCCTTGAAGCTCGCGGCGGAAGATGAAGTGGGAGACGAAGCCGCCGAAGGAGATGAAGACTGGGATGAGGGATATCCAGGCCAGGAAGTGGCCTAAGAGGTCGCCTTTTTGGTAGCGGATGTGGGTTAAAGTCACGGCTTTGTGGGGTGCCATATTATTGTGGGGTATCGTGCAGATCGATCTGGGGGATTGGGATGAGATGGGGAGGAGAAGAAGCGGCAAATCTGAGCTGGGAGAGAGAGAGAGTTGAGAAATGCGACGGAGTAGGGAGGCGTTGACAAAGGAAACTGGTTTCTTTTGGTTGATAAACGCAAGTGTCTGGGAGAGAACTGTCACCGTGAGACTCAGAAGAGAACCAGCTCTAAAGCTGAACTTTTTACGTTATCTTTTTTTTTTTTTTTCTTTTCTTTTTTGTGTGATTATGAGTATTTTTTTTGAACAACAATAGTGTAATTTGATTTCATCAACTGCTAAAAAGGATACGGATACATACATTTCCAAATTGAAATTGGACAACAGTCCAAGCATCCACGTCAGGCCTAGCCCGTTATCTCCAAGCATGTCGCACCGGCGCCTTCACATGACTTTCCTGCCAATATGTCGTGCGCCACTCCAAGCATGACCTCGACCGTAGTCCATGCTGCAAAACACCATCGTATAAAAGAAAACCGATGAGCGCCTTGACCACCAAGCACCTTCGCTCTAGAAACGATACAAACGTGTAGGACATGGAAGAGGTCGAAACTGACTGCAGTCTGAGCACAAAACCACCCTTGAGTCCCTCCAATATCTGTTGGATACCGGTCCGGCAACATACCCTACACTCAGTGATGTCAGAGACAATCACCATGTCAGAGTGTTGCCGGACGAGCAATTACACGATGAGACCAAGCTATTTAGGTTTTAGGGTTTTGTTTTATGATCCTGGTAATATATATGGTTACGTTAGCAAGTTCACAACAAACACATCCAGTCAATATTAAAACCGAGGTCTATGAGAGTATCTTAGTAAAACCATATTAATCTTCGAGCAATCGAGCTCCTTACCTCAATATGACTCAACCTCTAAGCTACTTGCAAATGTTTGAGTGTAACCTTGTACAACAAGCATTTATCGAATCCATCAAGAGAATAAATAATATTTATACAAGATACAAGAAGAGAAATGCTATAGATGGACGAAATAAATAAACATCCACAGATTTTCATATGGCAGATTTTTAATGATGGCGACCGGTGGATGACCATCTAAATTCAAATGACCTCCGTAATACATCACGGAGCTTTATGCAAATTTCCCTGCAGTCCTGCACCCACAATGACTCTTCAAATTATTTTGTTTTTATCTTTCTAAAATGCCAAAATAAAATGAGTTATTATTATTATTATATATATATATATATATATTTTTTGGATTAATAATGATAAGAATATAAAATGCAAGGACTTTTGAAGGTAGAAGCACATCAGCCCACAATCCCACATCACAGTCACACCACGGCGCGGCACAAAACCTCCTTCACCCCGCTATCAATTTTCTTCACATTCAAAACCCTCTCCCCATTTCTCTCCTCTTCTCTGCTCCAAAGACTCGACCTTTAGCTCGACTCTTTCTCTACAATGGCCGATGATACTACGGCTTCTCAAAGAAGAGACCCTATCAAATCCTCAGGTACCTCACTTATTCCATTACTCTGATAATTCCTGCTTTGCATTCTTTAGTTGTTGATAAAAATGAGGGAAACAGAAAGATAGAATCTTTAGCTTTATGCTGTATGTAATTACAGGTTCTGTGATTTTTGGGTTCTCTCCAAGTGAGCCAAGTCTTGAATTAAAGAAATTAGGAACTTATGTAACTTCCCCAACTCTTTATTGTCCTCCAAATAGTGTGTTAGGTTCTTGTATGACTAGCTTCAGTCTGTTAGGTCACACCAAGTTTTGAGCTTTATCTGTATTGAACTGTTATTATGTGGGATTTTTCAGTTGGGAATGTTGCGGGACAGCGGAGGCGGCAGAATGCAATCACAGTGGGAAAAGAAAGAAGAGAATCGTTGATTCGTGCAAAGCGCTTGTGTAGAGAGGGGACTAATGGTGATAGTGTTCATCCCTTTGACAGTGAAATGATGATTGACGAAGAGCAGCCGATCTTGGAGGCTCAGACTTCTGCTGCTGTGGAAGAGTTGAAGTCTGCAGTTGCACATCAGTAAGTGGATCCTAATTTTTTTTTTAATGAGTATGGCATGGTATAAAATCTCACTTTTCTCCTACGTGGGGATATAAGTCGGAAAGGGTGACAATCAGTGATTAACGAAACAACCAATTTGAGAACATGGAGCTATTCTTAAATCCATTTGACACCATCCTTGGTGTTTACTTTGTAGGGGGAAAGGTGCTTGGCAAAAGAGGGTGAGCGCCCTGCGTGCACTCAGGCGCTTACTGTCTAGATCAGAATTTCCTTCTGTTGATGCTGCTCTTAAAGCTGGTGCAGTGCCTTTACTAGTGCAATGCCTTTCATTTGGCTCTCCGGATGAACAGGTTGAGACATTTTCACATGATATGGTTTCATTTGAGTTTACTATGTTGTATGCCATTTTCTTAGTTCAACACAAACAGTAGGTTTTGTTTGAAAAAAAAATCAAATGAAAGGGAAGGTAGGAATTTTATTACTTTCTGCTAGGTTATGATATCACTTAGCAGTGGTTATAATTTCCGGTTAAATCTTCCATCATTCTCTTTTGGTTTGTAAAATCTCAAAAGATACAACTATGGAGTTTGTGCACTAAAGTATCAGAGATCTTCCGGACATCTTTGGCAGAAAGTAGCAAACTGCTTAAAGACTGACATGATGTATTCTGACAGTTTCACTTTTGCTTGATATTGCAGTTGCTTGAGGCAGCTTGGTGCCTTACAAACATAGCAGCAGGGAAACCTGAGGAAACAAAAGCTTTGTTGCCAGCCTTACCACTACTTATTGCTCATCTTGGAGGTGAATGGCTCACCTGCTTTTTCTTCTTAGATTTTCATTTTTTTATTTCAATTGCCTTACAAGTACGAAATGCACTTGAGTGATTGTAAGGTACCACCTGACTTTTGAAGTTTCGCTTCAAAATTTAAGCATAGAGTGATGGACGTTTGAGATGTCTATGATCTGGTGGCTGCTTTTGATATTGCATCTATAGTTGTACTTCTTTTGCAGAAAAGAGTTCCGCGCCTGTTGCTGAGCAATGTGCATGGGCGATCGGAAACGTAGCTGGTGAAGGCGAAGAGCTGAGAAATGTTTTGCTTTCTCAGGGTGCCTTACCACCTCTGGCAAGAATGATGCTTCCAGACAAGGGTTCAACTGTGAGAACAGTTGCTTGGGCACTGTCGAACCTAATCAAGGTGCCTGCTTAATACACATATTCTCAAGAAATGAATTCTTGGTTCCTATGGCCTCTTTGCTCCATTTTCCTGAGTAGCTATTATGATCTTGATTGACTTTACCTTCAAGTGTTTTTTTTTTGGTGACTTTTTTTGTTTTTGGTTTTTGTTTTTCGTAGCTGTTTTTTCATTGTTGGTAATTTTCACTGCAATTGTTGTTCGTTCTGAATAATGTACTGCCATCAATGGGTACTTCCAAATTTTAGTTACAACCGCTCATTGGTTTATTAAAAATGCAGGGACCCAATCCAAAGGCTTCAAATGAGCTCATTAGAGTTGAAGGAGTTCTGGATGCGATTATACGGCATCTGAGAAAGGCGTAAGTAGAGTTTAATCATTTTGCTTACATTGTATTTAGCTCTGGCATCATCTTTTATCACATTATACTTCTGGATTGCGATCTCTATGATGAATTATGTATATTAAACTCGTTAAATTCAGAGACGACGAGTTAGCAACTGAAGCTGCATGGGTGGTTGTGTACCTGTCTGCCCTTTCAAATATTGCTACCAGTATGCTAGTAAAGAGTGATGTCCTTCAACTGCTTGTGGAAAGATTGGCGACATCCAATAGTTTACAATTACTTATTCCGGTAATGTGAAATAAATATGACTTATCTATTCAGCTCTTATTTGACTTTGTTTATGTTTGAATAATGCTTGTGGAGTTATCTAGAGGTCACTGTATAAAAGTTAAAATTGGTTTACATTTTGAAAGTCATTTTTGATTGATTGCTGGGATTTGCTGCTAGTCCCATTTTTTTTTAGCCACTTTCCTTTTCTTCTTTATGGCTCTACTCTTTCCAATCTCCAAAAATTTGATTATGAAGTACCAGTATTCTCTCCTACAATCCAACAAAAAAAAATTAATAATAATTATGTGCCTGACCTCCCTCTAAGACGCTGCAAGATTTTTTTAGCTGGTGGTAGATTATGAAAATGAAATTTCTAAATCAAAGTGACCATCTATTTTTATGTAATCTTTTACAAGTGCGGGATACTGCTGTGAATGAGCTAAAACTGTGTGCTCTTACATATCGTGTCCTATTTTCTGTGTTCATGTAGCTGTCGGATTTGCCATGCTTAGGTTAGTAAATTATTATATAATACTTTTTACTTCCTAGAATGGTTCAATCATGTGAGGTTGCATATAATTTGGGTGGAGTATGTGTTTTTTATATTTTATAATTTTCTTTTGGGATAGTGATTGTATTTACTGACGAATGGTTTCCATCTAGGTTCTGAGGAGTTTAGGTAATCTAATAGCTGGCGATTCACAGACAACCCATGCTATTATTGTCCCTGGGAATGACATCACAGGCTAGTGAATTGCTCGTGTCTCTTAGATTGAAAACTGTTCTTTGAGAACATAATTATGTAAACTCGTTCGTTTGCATATAACATAACCACCTTTTCAGGTAATATCATAGAAGTCCTTGTGAAATGTTTGAGAGGTGAACACCGGGTCCTAAAGAAGGTAAATAGAAATTTCTTAATATTATGAGCGGACCTTATTTACACCTGTACTTATTCCAAGCTAAATCTTTAATGTAGGAAGCTGCTTGGGTGCTATCTAATATAGCTGCTGGTTCTATAGAACACAAGCAGTTGATATACTCAAGTGAGGCCGTGCCATTGCTGATACGACTTCTTTCCACAGCACCATTTGATATACGAAAAGAAGTAGCATATGTACTAGGCAACCTCTGTGTTTCCCCTATAACACCAACAGAAGGCGATGGAAAGCCAACTCTAATTCTGGAGCACTTGGTTTCACTTGTTGGTAGAGGATGCCTTCCTGGTTTCATTGATTTGGTTAGCTCTGTTGATACTGAAGCTGCAAGAGTAGGACTACAATTCATGGAACTGGTGAGTAAACATTGTGACCCTTTGGTGGTGAACTATAATGTATCAGAAAGTCAGTTTACATCTAATTGGAGCCATAGTGAAAATGTCAGCTTTTATATATATTTTCCGTTCAGGTTTTGAGAGGGATGCCGAATGGTGAGGGGCCAAAGCTGGTTGAGAATGAGAATGGGATTGAAGCGATGGAAAGGTTTCAGTTTCATGAGAATGAAGACTTGAGAAATATGGCAAATACTCTAGTAGATAAGTACTTTGGAGAGGATTATGGGCTTGATGACTAGACAAAGTGACCATGCATGAAGTTCCTTTGATTTTCATGTTTTATCTTCCAAGGTTCTGTCCATGGTTGATGTATTGTTGTAAGTGTAAAATTTTGGCGTGCTTGGGTTTAAGTGATTTCTCGTTCTGACAAAAATGAAAGCAAAATCGGAATTTGATGATTCGAATGAACTTAGAAATTCAGCCGAAAGGCTTCCTTCAATAAAACTCCTTGAATCAGATGCATTGTGAATAATCTATTGCTGGTTAACCTCTCATTTGAATGGCATTCGGGTTTTCTGGGAAGAGTTTCTCGAATGAGTTGAATTCAACAGTAATTTCCAGTCCAATCCCACCAGCAATAACCATTGCAACTTCTTCTCGGGTCCTCGTTTCCCTGCCTCATCCAACCCATTTCGGGTTTTCCTGTTTAAACCTGGGTTCCCATACTATTTTTCGAAATCCATCACTTTTGGTCATAACATAATGTTGAAACCTAAAGCCATGAAACATCGTTGTTCAACAAGATGGTTTATTGATAGACCGTGATATGTGAAAATCTAATGTTTCAACATGGTAAAGGTGAAATTTGATAATCTAAGAAAAATTGGGCCCTTTTGGGAAAATAACCAATATCTAAATGTAATTTTCAAAAAAACTATATTTGTTCTCTAAAACTTAAAAGTAATTTTATTTACACATCTCTAATTTCTAAATACACACCTCTTGATTTTTTTTCACCATTTTTCTCTATATACTTCCTATTATACCCTCATCTCTTGCTCTTGTTTTTCCCTCTCACTGCACAGAGCTGTTCTCTCTCTCTCTCTCTCTCTCTCTCTCTCTCTCTTAATCGCCTTCACCTCTCTCTTTCTTCAATTCCTTCTCCTTTCTTATAAAAAAAACATCATAACATGACTTGGTTTGTGATCTTATAAATTGATCATGAAGAAATAGTGAAAAAGCATTGTGCATTGAGAGAGAGATTAAAATTGGTTCATGTGCTCATTAAATTTATTAATAGTTGTGAAGATGATCATATGAATAATCTACATTTGGTATAATTCAGGAGGAATTTTCAATCAAAATATTCTGACATGTTAACAGAAGTGAGTTTTGCTAAGTTATTATTTACGCGGATGAATAAGAATAAACAACATGAGATTTGACGATTAGGTTTGCAGGTTTTGGTGAATGAAGAGGAAAGAGAAGACTGTTTATTGTTCTATTGTTATTTTAGAAGAAGAGAAGGTATAGAAAAAATTTAAAATTTTACAAAAACATGTGATATGCATTAAGTAAACAGGGTGTGACGGATTCAATAAAAAAAAAAAGAAGTTAAATGACGGATTTGTAATTTACCAAAAACAATAGCTCTGGCCTCTGGAGGTAAAAGGGTTTAAGCAATCTAAACTCTAAACCCTTTAGCTTCAACATCTCCGACTCGCCGCCTGTTAACTAATCGGAGAAAGCTATATCTGATGGCGGAAGGAGCTTCATTCTTGTTCGGCGGCATTCACTTCAACCGGAGGAAGTTCGCCACTGACTTTGCCCGATTCGAGGTTCGTATCTTTCAATTCTCTACAAATTATGCAACTTTATTATATCTGATTATGAAGAATTTGATTCAGGTGAAGAAGAAAGAGACAAACGATTCAAACATGGTCGAAGCTGCAGAAGAAGAAGAAGAGGAGAAGGAGGAAGAGCCAGTGAGAGTGTCTGTTAAGAAGAGGAAGAGGAAGACTGATGTTTCAGGTAAGCAATGAACGTTGGAATTGGATTTGTATGCATTTGGAGTCCTAAGAAATTTTGTTTCTAATTTTTTTCTTTTTGGTGTGAAATTAAGAGTCTGCGGATGGAATCAGTCTTTTTAAGAAGTCGAAATCAGCGAAGGCAGCTAAGAAGGAGAAAGATAAGCCTGCGAATGAACGCGCCAAGCAGAGAAAGAAACTTAATAAACAACTTGAGGTGGCTTCTTGTTTCTACATTGATGTTGTTTGTGTGTTTGAGTAGCTCATTGTGCTTAAAGTTAATGGTTTTTGTTTTTTGTTTTCGTGTATTAGTGGGATTCGTTACTCCGAAAGAAGCATAATGTGCATGTCTCAGGAAATAATATCCCATCCCCTCTTGAGAATTTTTCAGAGTTGAGATCAAGGTATGATATTTGGGTGCTATGTTGGAAGATGCTTGTGTAGATGATGTTTTTGCTTTGAATGTTGTGTATACTATTGAAATCTGAATTCAAATGGAAATGAAAAAATGTGTTTCCGATTGTTTCCAGATTTGGATGTGAAGAGTATTTACTTCGTAATTTGGCAGAGCTTGGATTTGAAGAGCCGACACCAATCCAAAGGCAGGCTATTCCAGTCCTCTTATCTGTATGATCTCTTATTTCTGCTGTTGAGGATTTTACTTTGTTTTGAATAGATGATGAATTGTTATGAAAACAGGTGTTAGCAGAATGTGTTGATACATGCTATGATCATAGTCATTGTTTGCGCTGACTATTTTTTATTTTTTTCTCCTTGTTTTTAAACAGGGTAGGGAATGCTTTGCTTGTGCTCCAACTGGGTCTGGAAAAACCCTTGCTTTTGTGGTTCCCATGCTTATGAAAATTAAGGTATTGTTAACTCATTCAACTGTTTCTGCAAGTCTTGATCCCTGAGTTTCTCTGATGAAATGTTTTCCATATTTCTAGCATGCATCTAAGGATGGTGTTCGAGCTGTGATTCTTTGTCCTACACGTGAACTAGCGGCTCAGACAACCAGAGAGTGCAAAAAGTTATCGAAAGGCAATAAATTTTACATTAAGTTGATGACTAAGGAGCTTGTTAGAAGTGCTGATTTTTCAAAAGACCCTTGTGATGTACTCATTTCTACTCCACAACGGTTACGGATGGCTATTCAAAAAAAGAAGCTTAATTTAAGCAGGTGGGTTGAAAAATTTATTGATCTTCATAAAACTCAGGGGAAACTATTTTATGTAAGCTACTGATGGATGGTATCTGTTGGAAAGGATCCTTAATGGGCAACGAAATGTGCAAATGGCTCTAAAATAAGTAGCAAGACTAGTTAGTCTTTGAATTACTAAATGGAAACCTTTGTAACATCTTATTCAAGCCTTTTTAATAGGAACTCACCGTGTATGTTAAATGATGAGTTAAATTGATATCATTTCTCATGAGTTTGTATCTTGCAGGGTGGAATATCTTGTCTTAGATGAGTCTGATAAGCTCTTTGAGCTTGGCTTGTTAAAGCAGATTGATTCTGTGGTGAAAGCATGCTCAAACCCTTCAATAGTTCGCTCTTTGTTTAGTGCTACTTTACCTGATTTTGTTGAGGAGCTTGCACGTACTATAATGCACGACGCTGTTAGAGTTATCATTGGCAGGAAGTAAGTGTGTCTTTATCTTATGATAGTCATGGAGTGGTTCCACATGCATAATGACTTACTTTCTAAATGTTTATACCCATACAGAAATACTGCTTCTGAGACTATCAAGCAAAAATTGGTATATGCTGGAAGTGAACAAGGGAAATTTATGGCACTTCGACAAAGCTTTACAGAGGTATGTACCATATAGTTCGTGCCATACCGTATTTCCCTGTATATTTTCAAGAAAGCTTATTTTCCTCACTTCTCCATAGGATCCATGAATGTGGTAATGGACATGCATTTCATATTGAAAAGATTTGCATGTTATACCCTTTCTTAGGAGTCACTATGTGACCAATCCATTTGTGACATGAGATACATTTTTCTCTGTACAAATAGTCATTGGTTATCAAGTAGCACAGAACGCCTTTTTCAGAACTTTTGACCTCATGAAGGCCATTGTCTAGTGTATGTCCTTCCCCAAATACATAAATGATAGTGAGAACACAAGACAGGCAAAGTTTGAATGTTAATTGGTCTAATAAACGTCCAACATATGCATCAGTAACCAAATTTTACTCGATCTACTTTTGACCTCATGAAGGCCATTGTCTAGTGTAGGTCCTTCCCTGAATACATAAATGATAGTGAAAGCAGAAGACAGGCAAAGTTTGCATGTTAATAGGTCTAAACAACATCCAACATATGAATGTTTTTGCATCAGTGACCAAATTTCACTCAATTTACTTGCACCCATTTTTAATATTGAAAAAAAAAAAAAAACTTCATGTGAGGTGAAGTATTTGTATTTCAGTTCAACCTCTCCAGATATTAACTGGACCAGTTTGGCTAATTTTTTTTTATCTTGTTACTAGAGTCTAAATCCACCAGTGTTGATCTTTGTACAAAGCAAAGAGCGAGCGAAGGAACTCTATGGAGAGCTTTTATGTGAGAACATAAGAGCTGGTGCGGTCCATTCTGATATGTCCCAATCTGAGGTAGTTCTGTTGCCATTGTTTTGAGCTAACTTGTCTTGATGTTATTATTCAATGTATTGTCCATCTGTAACTGGTATGCCACTCAACAGAAGTGTGATATAAATGAAACAGAACTCTTAAATGATGTCAAACCTGAATATACATCAGAGGGTGGACCTGGATCCCGTTACTAGTATCTGGGCTCATGTAGAGATTAGTCATCAATTACTATACTGTGATCTATTGCCTATTTTGTTATTTTTATATACTTAAACAGTAATTACTGCGTGTGTATGCTAAAGTTTGAATTCACTGCAGCGAGAAAATGCTGTTGACGACTTCAGAGCTGGAAAGACATGGGTTTTGATTGCCACTGATGTTATTGCTAGGGGTATGGATTTCAAAGGCATCAACTGTGTGATTAATTATGATTTTCCAGATTCTTCTGCTGCCTACATTCACCGGATTGGTATGCTGTTCACTCTCCTTTTGAAATGACTGTGCAAATATTTTTGGGGTGAATGACTTTTTGATCATGAAAATGTTTGTATATTTTTTTTGTGAAGGTCGCTGTGGCAGAGCGGGGAGGAGTGGAGAAGCTATTACTTTCTATACAGATGAAGATATTCCATTTTTACGGAATATAGCTAATGTTATGGTATCATCAGGTTGTGAGGTTCCATCTTGGATCATGGTCTTGCCCAAAAAGAAGTGGAGAAAGCACAGACCTGGAAGAGGAGGGTCGGTTTTAGCTGGACCAAAAGATGAAGTAAAGAAGTGGACAAAGAAGAAGGCAAAAAAATCTCAGAAGACAAACATAGATGATGAACCGAAAGATGAGCAAGAATGAGTCGAGTCAATTACATCTAAAAAGTTGTCTTTAGTTGACAACTTTTCACTACAATTGAGTGATCCAGATTTTGTATTTAGTTTGGTTTAAGAGTCCTGGAAGCAACCCATCAGTCTATTGTTGATGAACTTTTGGTTGCTAGAGGGACAAGGATAATATGGTTATTGTCTATTTGAGAGTTGAGCATGAAGGTAAGCTATGGTCGATGTTGTAACATGAGGATTAAAATATACAATTCAAGAATTACTTTCCTGTAAAATTGGATAGTGTTTTCAGTCGAGGCATTAACAAGCTGCTCATGATTAAGTTCCTCCTGCCCTGCTTTATACCCCTTTTCTTCCTCTTTTTCCCTTTGAATTTCTCCCAGTCTGTAGTCCAGAGCAGCAGCATGGTCTAGTTGAAAATCAGTCGTTATCACATGTTGCTGGCAATAGTTAGGCAATTGCCATGAAAATGTCAAGAATTGAGCGGCCTACCTATCAACAGCGGTTCCAAAATGTGCCATCACATTAACCCATCTATGTAGCTAGGCAGAGTAAACAGTCCCGCCTCTAAACTTCAGTGAGCACTCTACTCTGGTATTCATGGCAATAATCCGAGTTTTACCCTTCTTCATTGGATCAAAAAACTGGGGCAACATTTGTGTACCTTCTTGATTTGTGATAATTTTGGGGCTTCTGCAAAGTACTGAAGATGTCTTTACTCTGATGCAACATACCTGGCTTTGTCTTTCTCTTGTTTCTAAACAGGCAGATATAACTTCAGCTCTGGCACTGAAGCTTATGGCTGAAATGGATCACATCCATCATCCAACATCTGCAACCACAACTCCTCTAGCATTGCATATATTTGACCCCTCTCAGGGTGTGAACTATCTTCAACCAAAAAGACATGGATCCTATCCTTGATTTCAATCCAACTCTGACCTGGAACTTTCTTGACGCCACTTTCTCTCATCAAATTCCTCAATCGGGCAACTTCATCCCATCTGCCAGAAGAAGCATTGATGTTGCAAAGTAATACAAGAGCAGCAGAATTGGAAGGATCTAGTTCTAGTACCTTCTCTGCAGCCTGTTTTCCTATTTCAGTGTTCCCACGGGTTTTGCAGGCGGCCAGTAAAGTCTTCCACACCACAATGTGGTTCAAATGTCAATTGCTTGATGAACTCCTCCGCTTCATGTAAGCGTCCAGCACGAGCAAGTAAGTCGACCATACAAGAACAATGCTCTCTTGTCGGCACAATACCATGTTCAGATTCCATGGTTCTATACAATTGCCGCCCTTCTTCTACAAGTCCAATATGACTGCAAGCAGTAAGGACCCCCACCAGTGTAACTTCATTTAGTTTTAACCCCAATGCTTTCATTGTTTTAAACAGCTCAAGAGCTTCCTCTCCACATCCAGACTGAGCATAACCCATAATTAAACTACTCCATGATACAACATCTGGATTGTCCATCAAACTAAAGAGCTTTTGGGCACTTTCAAGCGATCCACACTTTGTATACATGTCAATCAATCCATTGCGGACAGTAACACCAAATACAAGCCCACTTTTCACAGTAAAGCAATGAATTTGATTCCCAACTTCCAGAGATGCTATATCTGCACATGAACCAATTACATTACTGACAGTAATATAATCAGGCCTAATTTCAGAAATAAGCATTAACTTCAGTAATCTGAAAACTTCTCCAGCCTGGTTGTGCTGCATGCACGCGGTAATAATGGCATTCCAAGAAACTGAATCAGCATGAGTTCTCATATCTTTGAACACAACAAATGCATCATCGAGATTTGAACACTTAGCATACATTGTTAGCAAAGCATTACAGACAGAAACAGTAAAATCAAGTGCTGTCTTGATAATGTAGGAGTGAACCTGCCTACCCTGAGACAGTGTTGGAGAGCTCATGCAAGCTGAAAGTACTGAGAGTACACTAACTTCATCAGGGATCAGTCTCATGTGCTGCATCCTAGAAAAGAAAGAAATGGCTCCACTAGCATCTCCAAAACTAGAAACTCCCGAAATCATTGCATTCCAGGACACCAAATCAGGCTGGTCTATGTGACGAAATACAGTTCTTGCAGATTCTAAATGCCCACATTTTGCGTACATGTCACAAAGGGAGCATCCAGCAAAATTGTCTCTCCCTAAACCAAACTTTATGCACATCCCATGTATCTGCCTTCCATATTCTGGTTGAACGAGGCCACTACACGCACTAAAAGCACTGCCGAATATAAACTCATTCGGAATGTAAGCACCCTGACACAGCATTTCCTTAAAATGAGCCAAAGCTTCATTTTCATAACCAAGTTGCGAAAACCCTGCAATGATTGAACCCCAAGAAATCAAATCCTTTGTCGCAACACGCGTAAACACATCAAATGCATCAGCAATTAGACCAAACTTAGTGTACATTGAAGTAAGCGCATTTTGTGCAATAGGGTGTGAACCAGTTTCTGATTTCACTACATGGGCATGGACCTGTCTCCCCAACCACATATTTCCCAAACCCGAACATGCTTTCACTACACTTCCAAAAGTGAACTGATCAGGCTTACAACCCGATCGAAGCATTTGAAAATACAACTCAACTGCTTTAACCTCTTGCCTATTCTGTGAATACCCAGCAATGAGTGAAGTCCAAGACACCACATTTCTCTCAGGCATTTCATCAAATACCTTCCTCGCATCCCAAAACGACCCACATTTCCCATACATGTTGAGAATGTGATTCTGAAGAACAATGTCTTGCTCGCAATTGGACCCCAAAATATGATCATGGATTTTCCTACCATGTTCAATTGACCTTAAAAACGAGCAAGCGGAAACCAAATTGGCATAAGTGCTGGGAAACACTTTGAAACTGGTGTTCTTCTCCAGAAAGTCAAATGCTTGAAGGGCTTCTCTGTAATGCTTTTGTCTACATAAGGAGGTTATGTAGTCATTGCCAAACAGTTCATTCTTGAAGTGTGGTAAAAGGGTTGAAGGTGGCTGACTGTGGTTGAAGGCCAATGGTTTTGAGGCTTTGAATATTTTCATCATGGTCTAAAGGGTTTTAGGGTTTTTAGTGTTTCTTTCACAGAGCAAAGTAGCATGGACTGAGTTGAAAACAGGTCGTTTTGCCTGTTGGGTTTAGGGTTTGAGTTGATCATAAGAAATTGATTGGTTTGAACTCTTTTCTCATGTGGGAAATGATGTTATTGCTTTGGAATGAAAATATGATGATGTAGATGAAGTGTCAATTATTGGTTGCTTCAAATGTTGGGAATGTTTGTGATTGATTTGGATTTATAATCATGGCATTATGACAAGAGAGTAAGAGAGAAATATTCTTGTAATAAATGATGGTTCAAGAATCACCATTGTTGTTGATGTTCAAGTGAATGACTTTCTTCTTTCCCTTGGTTGTTGACTCATAGAAGCACCGCACCCCCTCTAAACGGCTCTGTTCCATTGTCCTAATCAACCTTGTTACTCCTAATCATCATCCTTATATTTAATTAATCTTCCATAAGATTTTCCCCCACACCAAACTGAAATGAGTATGATTAAGAAATTCAAGCTTTGTTCTCATTGTTTAAGCACAACTTAATTAGTTTAAAATGCTGACTTGTTCCTATGTGTCTTGGAAGTTCCTTCAATTTTGATTCTTGAGCTTCAACAACATTGCCATAAACCGAGATCTTACTTTGCCTCAACTCTAAATTACCATAAGTATCAACTATCAAATAATTAAGTTTATTTCTTTCATATTATCCTAGTCATTTTGATCCCTTGCTAGCTTCTTTCTTTATGGAACTTAGAAGACTTCAATTCAACAAATCTCAGCTGCAACCCCAGTTGAACTTTGATACTAATTTGTTGATGGGTTCCATCCCAACCACTCTTTGGTGCAGAGAAAGCAGCTGAAGCCCTAAAATTAAAATTTTTGTCCTTTCTTTTGCTTCAAGCAACAACTACATGAATCAGTTCTTCACCAAAAAAACAGCACAAACTCAAAAACAAAACCAATATTGCACCAACTTAGCTCCCATATTTTTGTAATAAACAGCCTTTTTGGTAACCTTCCATTATTTCATGCATTCAAATTAAACTCTTTTCCTTATATATATTACATTGATACACTACTTTCCTTGTTGTCTATGAACAAAACCCACCTAAATTCAGTAACCCAAATACCTTTTAGATCTCTGTAAGTGATCGGAAAATGGGTACAACTGAGAGATCAAAGAAGAGGGTTCAACTATGGAAGAAAGCTGCTGTTCATTTTGCTTTGTGTTTTGTTATGGGGTTCTTCACAGGCTTCGCTCCCACATTTAAACCTTCCATCTTTTCTAAACCTGCTGTGAGTACATCAAAGAAAGTAGAGTTTTCACCTCAACCAGTTGAGCCTCCGCAACAAGTAGCAAATGTCGATAGAAGTTTGATAGCAGAAGCAGAAAATTTTACTATGCAGGCATCATCATCCCCTCCATGGTCTGAAGAAAACTACTCGGAAACCGAAAGGAGGATGCCAGAAGATGAAGAAGACGAAGTGAAAAAACCCAGCTTGACACCAAGAAGATTCATAATCATAGTCACACCAACAAGCACCAAAAACCCACTAAAATGTGTGTTTCTGAGAAGACTGGCCAACACCATCAAGTTGGTTCCTCAGCCATTGTTGTGGATTGTGGTGGAAGGGAAGACTGAGTCTAATGAGGTTTCTGAAGTTCTTAGGAAAACAGGTATTATGTATAGGCATTTGGTTTTCAAAGAGAACTTCACAGATACTGAGGCTGAAATGGATCATCAGAGGAATGTTGCTCTTAAGCACATTGAGCAGCACAAGCTTAGTGGGATTGTTCACTTTGCCGGGCTTTCCAATGTCTACGATCTTGGCTTCTTTGATCAGCTCAGAGAAATTGAGTATGTAATCCAATTCTTTTCCCTTTTCAGTTCAATGACTACGATCATATTTCAACCATTACTTAATTTTTTGGAATTTTCTAAAGTGTTTCAAACATTTTTATCTGGGCTATGGGGGGGGGGGGGGGGGGGGGAGTTTTGAGTAGGTTTTAAGAAAAATCAGTTGGTATGGTTGCTGGAAAAAAAAAAGTGATCTAGGATTTACCAACTAGTATTATATTATCCGCTTTAAAATTAGAAGTTCTTATATGTATATGATTCATATGATAATAGTCACATCACTCACATGCATAAGTGGTTGATGTTCACGTGTATATAGATGATCGTTAATTTATAATTCTTAACATAAAATTAAAAATATATCGTGAAAGAGCAATTTACACTCATTTGATTCTTTATTCTTACTAATCTCCAAACTCAAACAACTGAATCTCTGGTTTATCAGTTTATTACTTTGGGTAATATGATATGGACCAGCAGATTAGTCAAATGGTTAGGTATTTCAAGGAAAAATTATCTATTGCAATGCTGAGGTAATACCCCATGCATGTTGTAAAGTCATATTCGTTGAGATTCATATGATTTCAAATTTTGGATCTTTGAAAATTTTGACAACTTGGAGTATTATTAGATTGTCATTACCATTATTAGAACACTCGATGATAAACACCTTACCGACAAATTAAACGGCGATTTCATCTTTTGTATTGTAATATAATCGCTTATGCATGAGTTATATGATGCTAAATTGCTCATAATGTGACAAAAATTTATTGGATTGTATAACCAATTTAGCATCATAAGCGATTAAATTACATGATCTTGAAATGTAATTATGAGGAATGATATTATAGGACTGCAGAGTCTGCAGTTGGTTTAACTGAGTAAACTACTTTCTAGTTTGTGTTACTAAGAACATCTCGATCATTTGTGTAATTTGCAGGGTGTTTGGGACATGGCCAATGGCAATACTAGCAGCAAACAAGAAAAAAGTGATCATTGAAGGACCTGTATGCGATTCTTCACAAGTGATAGGATGGCATATCCTAAGGAAAATGAACAACGCTGATCAAACAGATGAGACTAACAGACTTCGCATTCATATTTCAAGCTTTGCATTCAACAGCTCAATCCTTTGGGACCCTGAAAGATGGGGTCGTACTTCATCACTTCAAAGCACCTCTCAGGTAATAATTAACATCAAAGTTATAATAAGCGTTCAATATACTTGTTTGAAAGTAACCTTAAAAATTATTTGACTATCACGTACTTTTGTTGTAAATATATGATTTCTGTATATCCAATTTAGGAGCCTGGTGTTTTTGTTTCCTCCACATTTGATAAGGAACCGGTTCATTTGTATCCTTGGTAGCTATTTCATAATTTCATTACTGCAATTGGGTCCTGTCACACCAAGCTGTTAGAATATTCATGATGTATGAATAAGTAAGCTGGTTCAGTTGAGGTTTGGCAAACCTCCAACTATTTTAAAATCATTGCAGACACATAAGGATTAGGTGTATGGATGAATTGGTATGAATTTGCTCACACTCTTCTGATAACCAATGCCTAAAAAGATTGATTATAAGAATGAGTATGATATCTAGACAAATCTGGACATTTATGCAAGTGTATAATATAGATCATTAACCCACTTGAGTAGTTTATCTCTCTTTTTTCTAAAACCTACAAGGAGAAAAATGATTGAGAGCATGTGCAAATATGTCTTCTTGATTTGTTATAGATTATATGTATGTTTCTTATTGGTTTTCTTTGCTGTTTTATTCTCAACAGAATTCCATGAAATTTGTAAAGCAAGTGGTTCTTGAAGATGAGACAAAACTAAAGGGAATCCCACCAGAAGACTGCTCAAAGATCATGCTTTGGTCTCTTCATTGAGTCACACCAAACAATCAATGAAAAGAGAAAAAAAAAATTCAATCTTTGAAGTCATTTTGATTTTATTAATCTCCTTCATTTCTTCTCCTTGTCTAAATTTTTGATCAGATAGGTAATACCACGAGTACATTCTTACTATTCAAATGTGTAGCTGAAATCACTAAACTCATGTTATACGAGTTGCTTTTGTTCTATTGTATAGTACGCAATGAAAGAGGATCATCATTTACCCTTTTTTTTTTCATCCCTTTGGTACTCTATGCTATAATCAGTATAATGCATGAGACATCTTTTTATCAGCTCTGTGAATTGAAATGCATCTATCGCAAGTAAGTGGTACTTATGATCCCCACACATCTATACTTTCCCATTAAAACTTGGATTTCTACATGTTACATTAGTTCTTTTAAAATACCTCGACACTGGTGTCTGAATTGTTCTAATTGAGCCTTCATGTGTTCTTAAACATATATTTCAATTAATTTTCTTGGGTTTTTGTGCTTGCCAACACTTGTAATAATTGGTTGTACTTGAATTTATACCCTCTCTTGGCTTTCAATTATGTCCGTGTTCGAATCTCGTGACCGGCTCGATCCTCTTTTGGAAATGAAATATATTCATTGAGGGAAGAGTCCCAGTTGCCTAAACGGCTTACAAACAGCATATATAAATACAAGAAAACTCATCATCTAAATCAACACAGAAATAGACATTCGAAGAGTTTTCTTGCCAACAAAAAAGAGCAGCGACCAGACCAGCCATGCTCAATCCCCTTCTACATGAGGGCAGGGCAATCCATCATTGCAAAGAACATTAGTGAGGGAAGGTGGTGGCTGGGAAGCCCATCGCACAGGATCCACCCTTCCGAAGGCAAGCGATGAGGCGACATGCGCTACTCTATATGCTTCTCTAGGTATCCAAACCCAGCTACAAGAATTAAACATGGAGCAACTTCTTCTAATCTGTTGGATGATGAGATGAGTTCTCTAGTTTAACTTGTTGTGATTCTTATTGATTTCTATAATGACTTCTTCTGAGTCCAACTCGAAAATGATATTTTGTAATTGCAAGGAGACAACCAATTCAGAACCGGCAAGTATAGCAGTAGCTTCTGCTTTTGTAACCGATCCACACTTCTTCAAAAGGCTAGAGCCAACAATCATGACCCGATTCGAGTCCCTTATCACAATTCCTATTCCAGTATGATCCGGTGGGAACCAAGAAGCATCTGAATTGATCTTGTGGTGACCAATGGGTGGAGGAAGCCATTGCATGTGCAGTCTCAAAACTCGGGAATTCCGCATAGACGCTGAGGCATGACGAAACTCCAAGGCAAGATTTCGGGTAGCTCTGATAGTAGAAGGCGGAGTCACCTCTCTATGTTGATAGACAAAATGACACCTTTCTTTCCAGATGGCCCAACAGATAGTACTAATCAATGTAAGTACAGCTTCCCTTTCACTTGTTGAGCAGTGATTGTAGATACTAATAAGCCATCTATCAAAAGTAGTAATCTTCCTTTTATCAATTCTGATTCCAAGTGGGGACCCAAACCAGATTGGGTCAACCCAGTGACATAGATGGAGGAGATGTTCAAATGTCTCTTCTGTTTTTCCATGCACAAGACACAGAGGGTTCGAAATGATCCTTCTCTTGTGTAGGCTGTACATAGTTGGAGCCGCCCCAGGTAGTACCCTTCATAAGAAAATTTTGACTTTAGGAAGAGTTTTTGATACACCCCGAACTTAGTATTACTTTTTATGATGTGATTTCTTATTTAAAGGTGGAAAATCAATTTGAGAGTTGTGTTGCTATTTTTGGTTAGAGGTGGTTTAGTTAAGTTTTTAGGTTTTTAGTATAAATGAAGGGTAGCTAAAATAATATCAGTTCCATATTTGGGCTAGTGTTTTAAGTGGGAAACTTTATATTTTCGGTGAAAGAGAAACAAAACAGCAAACCCACCCCTCACTTTCTCTCTCCCCAAGCCCGACCCCGAGCCTGACCCGTCCGACTTCTCTCTGAAGGATCGCTGTCGTCCGACCATGCCTGGCCGCCGCACCGGTCTTGTTTGATAGCTGGGACGCCACTCGTCCAGCCTAGGGTGGTTATCGGCTCAAGATCGCCGGTGTTGAGGTGTGGTGACGCCACTGCTGTCGCGCGTTTTGCCCTAGCCGGAACACCATTTTCCGGTCATCTATTCCAGTGATTCTTGAGGGGTTTTGTAGCTCTTTGATTGGCCATTCAATCATCCAAAAGTGGTAGAACAACTTGGAGTCTAGTACAAATCGGAACCTAGTGTGTTTTTGAACTTTGGAGGTATTTTCCGGCCAACTCCTTGGTTTCTAGGTTTATTACTAGTTATGATTGTTGTTATGCTTGTTGAGAGGAAGAGATTGACATATGCCTTGTTAATTTTGGTTGAAGTTAATATGGTGAGGATGGTTGACTGCCACTACCGGCGGTTGACCGCCACTGCCAATGGCTGCTGCCGGTATTGGTGGTGGTTTTGAGGAATTTTGGTAGATTTCTAGAAAGGGATAATGTTGTTATAGTGTATGGTAATTTTTGTGGTGAAGGGTGTTTGAAATTTGGGATAGTTTTGGGTACTCTATCGAGGGGAAGTGAGTTCAAAAGAGGTATTGAAATATTTAAGATGATTTTGGGTGGAAGAGGAAAAGTGAGTCTCATCCATAGGAGATTCTATGTTTATTTTCATGTGTAAGAGCATGGGGAAAAATTGGAGGAGATTGATAAAAAGAGTTGGAGTTCTCCTCAGTCTTTAGAGAATAGAATGAGTGAGGATGGCATCGCTTTACTTTGTTAAATTTGATATTCTTGCATTTTTGTATCGGACCTTAAATCTCGTTTTGTACAGGACGAGAGGAGACACCACGTGAGGAGGGCTCTGACCGACATCAGGCTTAGCCGCCTATATTGTGAGTGGACATTTTGGTTTTTAATTAATATGCATGCATGATTTTATAAGTGGTTCATTATATTTTCCAAGCTTAAATTATGATTTCCGCTTTCGGGTTGGTTATGATTTCAGTAATGAACTTATAGATTTGAGCTTGGGTAAAAGATTGGTATTTAAGTTATATTAATCCTAATGATTTTTGGATTTGAGATTTACATCAAGGATTGGAGGTTTGAAATATGTTGATTATTTGACTTAATTATTACATTGAGCATTTTAACGTGTGGGACATGTTATTAAATTTAATTTACTTCTTTTCTCTTGGAATTTTCTGAGTACGGTTGGGAATCGTACTTAAGCTTTTAATATGAGTTTCGGGGAAACTCACATGAATTTATATTTTCCTTTCTTATGCCATATTTGTTTGATTATACGATGTCAATGCTAGCATGTCGTTCCATCTTTCGAGGTGATGTGACTTCCACGTTTCAAGTGGAGTTACGCAAGCCCTTTCCACCTTAGTGGTGATGTGATGTTGCCGGCGGCATCACGTAAGCTCTGTGCCCTATCTGTCAACTCAACGTGAAGGTACATGGAGTATGGGAGTACTATGCCTGGGAGGCAACCGAGTCTGGGAGACTCACTTATATGGCCATATAGGTTCCTTTATTTGAGTTGTTAATTTGACTAGCCATTATTTTGAGAGCTTCCTATATGAGAGATGTATATTTCTTTTTCTTGTTGTTTTATGGCTAGCGGGGCTAGCTATAGTGTGAATTGTGATGAACTTACAATATTTGCATGCATGGAAATTTTTAAATTTCGTATAAAAGGAAAAGCATATCACATTAGATTTCGTACTAGTTTGTTCTTGAATATTTATTAATTAGTTTATTTTTCGTCCACTCACGCTAACTTTTCAAATGCTTTTCCCTGTGCCCTTTTGTTTTCAAATGCCCAGATTACAGAGTTCCTGTTCGGCTTCACTAGGAGTTGAGATATAGTATCGTTCGCTGCACCATGTTGATCGTAAGTTACCTATTAACCTATGTGTAGTTATTTTATTTTTCCTTCCTTAGTGCTTTGAGTACCATGGGATTATATGTAAATTAAGTTGAAGTGGATATTTTTAGGATTATGACCCAATTAGAGTTTTAACTCGGGATGTTCTTTTTCTTAGTTATGTAATGTAATTGAATATTGGTTTAAATTGTTCTAATGTTGTTGTGACTTGGGTTATGTTAGGTGGAGCAGAGGGCTCCATATGTTATGATTAATTGATATAGTTGAAGTGTATTTTAAATTTTATTTCAGGTTGGGTTGTCCATTTTTTTAAGGAGGTTATGTCGGAATTTCGGTATAACCTCTTTTGGGAGTGGACCCCGCAAGACTTGCCTGTTTTTTTACCTGTGTGTTTTGTGGCAGTGCAATGGTAGCACGGTCCTGCATGGCATTGGTGGGTTGGTGTTAGGCAAAAATTGTCAAAATATATATACCCAACATAACTTTACCACATTTTATTAACTAAGATAGGGTTTTAATTTATGTCTGGTTTGACCCATTTAGAATAAATTAAATTCCTTAATTACAACCCATGTTTTTCAGGAGAAAACCCTTTGATTCGATTACAAAGTACCAACTGAGAAATGTGTATGTTCGAGGGTGTTTGGCCTGGAGAGAAATGCGAATTTGGGTTATGGTTTTGATACTCTGGTGTTATGTAAATTTGGCCAGAGTTATTTGGACTGGAAGAATTTGACTGGTTGTGTCAGGGATTCTGTTTGGAATTTTGGTTGCATCTAGTGGGTTGCTAGATTGCCTACGTACCCCTTTGTGGGATCAAACCGACCGTAGTTCAAAAGAGGTTTGTAGGCTTAATGGCTTAATGCTTGCTTTTGGTTTAACAGACATATTTTGAGTCCGTTAACTGTGTTTCTTGTGGACACCCAATTTGGTAGAATGTCTGTTGATTTGATTTAGGCACCCAGAGTAGATGAGGCAGCAGCGTGACAAAAAGGCTTGAATGGTTTTGGCCACAGCCCTTGATAGTGGCGTAGGCGATCTCTGCGTGTAGGGGAACTGCTTCTTTCATGCGGACTCCGCGCGTATGTCGGTGAGCGGGCTCTGCGTGTATAATTGTGAGCGGGCTCCGCGTGTATATCTGTGAGCGGGCTCCACGTGTATTTCTGTAAGCGGACTTCGCGTATTCACTTGTGAGCAGACTCCGCGTGTATGTTAGCTCGTCACTTACTGGGCTTAGAGCTTCTGAATATTAGCTCGTCACCCCTTATGCTTCTGCTTCGATGTAAAATAACCTCGCCACCCCTTTGGGTTCCTGCCTTGGCTTGAATGTTGGTTCGCCACCCCTTAGAGTTCCTGCCTTGGCGCGAATGTTAGCTCGCCACCCCTTAGGGTTCCTGCCTTGGCTCGAATGTTGGCTCGCCACCCCTTAGGGTAAAGTCACGTCGCCACCCCTTAGGGTTAAGTAACCTCGCCACCCCTTAGGGTAAAGTCACGTCGCCACCCCTTAGGGTTAAGTAACCTCGTCACCCCTTAGGGTAAAGTCACGTCGCCACCCCTTAGGGTTAAGTAACCTCGTCACCCCTTAGGGTAAAAGTCACGTCGCCACCCCTTAGGGTTAAGTAACCTGGCCACCCCTTAGGGTAAAGTCACGTCGCCACCCCTTAGGGTTAAGTAACCTCGTCACCCCTTAGGGTAAAAAGTCACGTCGCCACCCCTTGGGGTTAAGTAACCTGCTACTGCTTTGGCGCGGTTGTAAGTTCGCCTTTGCTTTAGGGCATTAAACCATCTCGCTAGGTCACACGAACTCCGCTTCGCATGATTCTGTCATCTTTTCCTTGATTGAGTCGTCTTTTCCTTGATGAAGTTGATGAGATTGCGCGAACCACATAACTTCATACGTATATCCCTGTCTGGTTGCGAGTTGAACTTGAGGAAACTGCTCTTCTATAAATTGAGATGTCGTCTCCTTCTTTTTGATCTGGTCAAGGATTCGTCGAGTCGTCAAGGGTGAGTTTCTGCTCTTCGAACCCGCGTTGCTTGTTTGTATCCTCCCTTGCATGGCTTGTTATGCGAGCTGCAAGGCCATATGTTTGTTGTAACAAAGGGAAGGTCGTCTCGCCTTAGACTTGGTGACTGCCTCGCGGGGTCATCATGCGAGGGGAGATGGCGTTGCTTTCGGGTTTCCGGCGGAGTGATACAGAAAGATAAAGGCAGCTGCAAAAAAAGAAAAGAAGGTTAGAATGGGGGCTCCACCTTTGGTCTGGCTCGCCGCTTTTCTTCTGCCTTGCTTTCTTCCTCTGCGCTTCGCCTTCTTTCTCTCTGTTTCTCTCTCTGGTTTCGCCTTCTTTATCCCTTGCGCCGTGTCCGTGTCTCTCCATCCGTGTGTTCGCCTCTGTGTCTTTCTCTTTTTTCTTCTCTGTGTCTCTTTATATAGAGTGCACGGTTTGGAAGATTGAGTTTGTATTGGACTTTGTTATCCAGCTGTTTGCAAGAGTTGCAGTTGAACTCTGAAGCATTGTGCATGTATATATATTTTTTTAAATGCTTTTCTTTTCCTTTTTATTTATGTATATTTTTTTGCCGATCAACAATGATTCGCGTGGAGTCCATTCCGCATGCGAGATTTGTATTCCGCACGAAGTCCATCCCGCGCGGGGACTGCGTAATTCGCACGATGTCCCGTTTGCACGCGAACTCTGTAATTCAGCTCGCGTGATCTCACTGGTGGGCCATCACTTGTAAACTCAAAGAATTTGGGCTCGCCGGTTGCAACGTGAATCAAGAACGTAACTAATATTCACTTGGACATTTTACAGTCGAGTAAAGTATTATTACTTGGACAAAAATGCCATCTGGCTCAAATATTGCCCCCTAGGCCTTGAACTTTGGGACTAATCGAAAAGGCCTTATTGAACATGTCACGACGATTCAGGATTTGGAAGATGCTGACGTCTTGGCGCCATTGTGATCTTCATCTCACGGAGGAGAACACAAAGTTTTGAGGTGCGCGCTCCCCACCACTTCGCGAAACAACTTGGTTTTATCTAAGGGGTTCCTTACTCACTGCGTAGCGAGCAAGTATGTATCCTGACGTAAGGTCGGCGAAGTGAACTGCGTTATCTCGTTGGTGAATATAAGAATTACGAGGCTAGCCAACGAGAGAAACGAACCTCACCAACCTCGATGCCCCATGTGTACATGCTGTAAAGGAAACTTAAGAGATTCTGGTCCAACTTCATTTCACTTGTCATGTTGCCCCCATGTGTGAACTTTTTCACTAAGCAACAAAACTGCTGCGGTTCAAAACTAGTCTTCCCTTGAGAATGGGTAAAGGTCTCTACGTGACTGTTTGTTTGGAAAGCAGGAAGTCACTATAGATTCACGCATTCACCTTATCTCTAAGGCCCATATCTCGGAGTAGAGCTCTGCATGCAAGACACATGTCAAAGGGAGTCAGTCCCCTCTTTCTATAAGAGAATCCGTTGGCCGGGTTTGGAACATCGACCACGTCTTTCTGCCCCCTCGCCATGGATCCTTCTTCCCTTCTATTCATCCTTATGTCCATGCTTAAAGCGAAACCACCATTTCTACTGCTCATCGTTTGCTCTGATGAGTTTCGAAATCTACTCTTAGGTCGAGGGTGAGTTTCAAAATCCACTCTTAGGCCAATCCTCCGCTTGGAAGAACAAATGGTCTAGGCACCTTCTGCCTTGCGCCTGCTGTTATGTCCACGCGTGAGGCTTTGGAGGCCCTTTGTCCACTAATGCTTTAGGAGCTCACCAATGTTCTTGAAGCATTCCCCGAAACTTGGGCGGTAGCATGAGGGACCCTGTCTCCGGTGTTTCTAATCCTTAGATCCATGCCTTTAAGCGCAAGGCAACCAAAGTTCACTGTAAACTTGTTTTGCTTCGGCCGCAAAACCGCTTATGAAAATTGTATTAAATTGTAAGAAGGAAAAATATGTGATGTTATTACTTAGGGCCTCTGGGATAGGCCCCAATCTTGTATTTGTCTGTTGTTTTAGACTTTGCACGTTTATGATGAAATGAAAGAGAGAAATGAAGAAATTAGCACGTAAATTTTTTTATTTAGGGCCTCTGGAATAGTCCCCAATCTTGGGTTAGACCTCGCATGTTTACATAAAAATGAACTAATTACATGCTTCTCTCTCAGGTTGCCCCCTAGTGGGAGGCGGCGGAGTGTTATCGCGAAGGCGCGGAGCACTATGAACAGTGGTCGCGGGGTCAGGAGGATGTGGGGATCTGCGCGCTCCCAAACTCCAGCGATATGACGCTTTAAGAAATGACCATTAATAGGATTGGGATGGAGTGTACCGGCAAGGTTGCGCAAGTGGTATGCCCTCTTGGGTAATATGAGATGAATGACAAAGGGTCCTTCCCACCGCGCGGACCACTTCCCGCGGCCTTCGGTCCTCTCGCCCAATGGTAGCATTGCTCGCCACACTGCTTGGCCTTCAGCAAAGCTCCGTCCGCGGGTAACTTTATCATAGGACCACGCAATGCGCTGCTTCTCAAGGATGAGATTGTTGAAGGCAGTGATGCGGTGTTCGTTGAGGTCTTCAAGCTCTTGCCACATCGCCTGGACATAATTGTCACCAAGCAATTGGTGTTGTTCTTGGACGCGAAGCGAGGTGACGTGAACCTCAAGGGGAAGGACGGCGTCATGGCCAAACATGAGAGCATATGGGGTGGTATATGTCGGACAGCGCTTGGAGGTGCGGTAGGCCCACAAAGTATGGTAAAGCTCTAAATGCCAGACGCGGGGGTTCAACTCTAGCATCTTGCGCAAGATACTGAGAATAACTTTGTTGCTCGCCTCCGCCTGACCATTGGACTGTGCATAATAAGGGGTCGAATGCAAGAGCTTGACACCATAGCTGGTGAGGAATGTGACTATAGAATCGGCCATGAAAGGTGCCCCCCGGTCCGTCACGATGCACTCCGGAATACCAAAACGGGAGATAATGTTGCAGAAGATAAAGTTGCGGACTGAGGTTGTGGAGGCGACCTTGAGTGGCTTGGCTTTAACCCACTTGGTAAAGAAATCGGTGGCCATGATAATGAACTTGTGCTGCTCTGAGGAATGGGGGTGAATGATGCTGACGAAGTCTATCGCCCATCCTAGACCGGGCATGGTTTAATGATCGGCTGCAATGGAATGTTAGGAATGTGTTGCACTGGTCCGTGAGCCTAGCAATCCTAACAACCTTTGGCGAAAGCAATACAGTCCTTGAGAATGGTAAGCTAGTAGTAGTTGTGGCGATGAATTAACCACCGCATCTTTGGTCCTGCCTGATGTGAACCACAAACTCCAGAATGAACCTCGCGCATAAGCCGCATAGCCTCGTTGCCATACACGCAGCGGAAGTCATTACCATCTTCGCTCGCCGTTGTGAAGCACAAAGTTGAGGGCGAGAAACCTCATTTGTCGGGAATGAGTAGTGTCATGAGGGTCCTTGAGATAGGCGATGAACGGTAGCCGCCAGTCCTCATCGATAGGGTCCTTGAGGTAGGCGATGAATGGTAGCTGCTAGTCCTCATCAAAGGCTTTTCGCAAGTAGGGCTCAATGGATGAACTCAAACATTTAAACTTCGCAACAAGCTAGTTGACAACCAATAAAGAGTCGCCAAAGACTTGAACCTCGCAGACTTCTAAGTCTAGCAAGATTTCCAATCCGATGATGAGCACCTCGTATTCCTCCTGATTATTCGTACATTTGAAATCGAGCTGGAAAGAGTAAGAAAATCGGTCTCCTGTAGGGTTCTCGATGGCGATCCTGGCACCTGCAGCGAGTTCAGTACGCGATCCATCAAAGTAAGGAGTCCATGGAGTAAGGGAAACAACGGCGAACTCCAACTCGCAGAACGCTGTTAGTTCGGTTGGTGGGTGATGAGCGAGGAAGTCCGTTATGGCCTGTCCTTTGACTGCTTTCTGCGAAACAAATTGCAAAGAGAATTCAGACAAAGTCAATATCCATTTACCTATGCGTCCCCGTAGGATAGGGCGGGAAAGCATGTATTTGACTAGATCGGACTGAGCGATCACCGCCGTGGTAAAGGCTAACATGTAGTGGCGGAGCTTGCAACCTGCAAAGAATAGGGCAAGACACAACTTTTCCATTGGAGAGTAGCGTGTCTCGCAATCGGTTAACACCCTGCTAAGATAGTAAACGGTGTGTTCCACCCCGTTCTCATCGTCTTGTGCCAAGAGTCCGCCAATAGATAAGTCAGCAACGGTGATGTAGAGTTTAAGCGGAACGCCAGGGCGAGGGGGAACCAAAACAGGCGGGCTCGCAAGATAGTCCTTGATACGATCAAAAACTTCTTGGTGTTGTGGCTCCCATATGAACTCGGTTGCCCTTGGAGCTTTAGGAGAGACGAAAAGGGTTGAACCTTCCCTGCCGCGTTTAAAATGAAACGGCGGAGGAAGTTGATTCGCCTAATCAGTTGTTGGAGCTCCTTTTTGGTTGTAGGAGGCAAGGCGCTTATTACCGCCTGCGCCTTGTCTTTGGGGATCTCGATACCCCTTTGATGGACTAGAAACCCTAGGAAGTCGCATGCTTCCACAAAGAATACACATTTGGCGAGGTTCATCTTCAAGTTATGTCTCCGCATCCGCGTGAAAACCTGCCGGAGGTCTTCAACGTGTGTCGCCCGCATTTTGGTTTTAACCATCACGTCGTCTATGTAGACTTCAATCAACTTGCCCAGGATAGCATGAAAAATGAGGTTCATGGTGTGCTGATATGTTGCCCCTGTGTTCTTGAGCCTGAATGGCTTGACAACATATTCAAACACACCTGCGAACCCCGGGCAGTGGAAAGCGGTTTTATGGCGATCTTCTTCAGCGACAGGAATCTGGTGGTATCTAGCGGTTCCATCCATAAAGGATAGCACTTCATGCCCCGCGGCCGCGTCAATGAGGAGGTCGGCAACATGCATGGGGTATATATCCTTAGGCGTTGCGTTGTTGAGGTCACGGTAGTCAACGCAGAGGCGCATTTTGCCGTTCTTCTTGTGGACGGGAACGACATTGGATAGCCATTCATTGTATTTGGACACACGAATGATACATGATCGGTACACGTTCTCAATTTCTTCCTTGACCACGATCTGGGTCTCAGTTTGCATGAATCTAGCGTCTTGGCGGACTGGACATCTGTCAGGATGAGTGGGCAACCGATGACAAACTAAATCCGGAGACAAGCCGGGCATGTCTTCGTACTTTTCGGTGAAGCAATCCCTATACTCGTGTAGGAGAGTTAGAAGAGCTTCTCGTTCGCCTGCCGCCAGCTTAGCACTGATGGAAATGAGCAGGGGCTTCTCTGCAGTCCCCACGTCGACTTGTGAAATGGGAGCTAACTGAATAACTTCCTCCTTGATATCAGTATAATCTACTATCTCATCTACGTATTCCATAGTCTTGATCTTGTTATAGGCTTCGCGTTCTGCCCAATATGAGATGAGTCTCTCACACAAGGACTCGCCAGCCTCGCGTGCCTCTTCTGTGGAGGCACTATCCATCAGATGGTTGTAGGGGATCCGCGATGGTGTGAGGAAGTTGCAAGTCGTCCCTCGCCTGGGTGAGCCCCCATTGCGTTAAGTTGGAGGCCGTGACCCCATAGGGGCGGCCTTTGGAATCGACGTCTTGGACCTCCAATGGGCCCAGGTCAGTGTTGTAGTAATGGGCGTCATTGAAGTTGGCAGAGATGGAGAAAGGACGTGGATCCGCTTTGATGAGGACCGCCTCGCGTTTCTCAATATCCCAGATTATGAGTTCTTGGTGCATAGATGAAGGCACACAGAAACTTCTATGGATCCAGTCGCGGCTTAGGATCATGTTGTAGGATGAAACGCATTTGACAGCGAAGAAAGTATAGACCCGTGATGCCGATCCCACCTTGACTCGTAAAAACAACAATCCTAGAGTTCTGGAGACTTGGCCGGTGAAGTTCTTGACTGTCAGGGAAGTGGTTTGAATGATTGAGCGCGGGATACCAAGGAGTCCCATGGTACGACTTGTAATGACATTCACCGCAGCTTCGGTATCAACCATGACTTTGTTGACCATGATCCCTTCAACTTCAGCCGTAATGTATAACGGTCTCATGTGAATGGCCATATCTAGGGTTGGTGTGGAGAAGGTCAGAGTCTGCATGCATGTGACGCTGCTCGTAGCTTCCAGTTGTGAAGCGTTTTCAGGTATCGCCAAGTCTGGACCCATCTCGCTGCTACAAGGCGGGGACATGCCACAGACATTTTCATTATTGTCTGGAATATCTGCCGCGTTGCATGTTGTGTTCGGCGGGAGAGCATATCTTTCGGATATGAAAAATACCATTTCGACTTGAAAGGAGAATTGCTCGTGGATTAGGATCAGTGGAGTCTCAATAATCCCTTGTTCTCCTTCGAGCACAACGAATGCGTTCTCCGCTGGGCTGACCTCTTCTTCCTCAGGCCAAGCATATATTTCAAGCATGTTGCAGGTGAATGATTCTCCCTGCCCTTCTGTTAGGTCCCCTTTTAGGTCAATGCGAGGCTCGAAATGAGCCTCCTCGTTCAGCGAATTAAGATTTGATCGAAGATAAGGTTGCTAAACCATTGCTTGGGCCCAAATCCTTTTCAATTAATAACATAGCTAAACCATTTAGTCTGTCTTATGACATAGTTGATCGAAAATAAGATTTGATCAACTTTAACTTTGAAAAGCTTCTCTCAGCACATGCAACAGTAACAGGTATGGTTAACAAAAGTTTGTAAGCAATCCAAGCATTTGGATAACAACCATCCATTTGCTTCAAATAGCTCAACACATTAACTGCTTTTTTTGCTTTTTTTTGGTATAGACCCTTTCAAGTAACCCAACTCATAAAATAGCTCACCCCCAATAATATCAGAAACATCACCATCCTTGAAAAACTCTTCAAGATTCATATAAAATTTCATCAAACATTCATCATCTGCAGACTTCAACTTCTCCAACTTAAATAAATGTCCAAAATCTTCTTCATATTTCTAGAACTGTTCAAATCTACTTTGAAGTGAAGAAAGAGATTGATCAATAATATAAAAGAAGTAAATAACCTTAAATGATTCCAAAGCAGATTGTGTCACCTCTTTATTGTCGCTTTCATCAAAATGCTTTTTCTTCTGAATTGTTCTTTTTTTCACGAAATTCGGCTTCAATTCCCATCTCACTTGCAATTTCTTTAGCTATGATCAAGGCCATATCAAATCCATTTTCTCTATAGTTCTGCACAAAAGAAATAAGCTTCTCCAATTCCTGAATAGCAACATCAATATGCATGTCTTCGGTTTGAAGAATTTTACTCACAATATTGATAGCATTCAACAGTTCATACCAAATAACCTTGCCAAATAACAACTCAAAATTCTCCATTTCATATGTTGCCATGCATTGAGCATCACCCCTTGTTTTAGAATCAACACCATATTTCCCCAAGTAAGCTAAAGCATCTCTTATTTTGGGAGCTTGGAATCTAAATGCTCTCACACTTTCAACACGACTTTCCCATTGCGTTTCAGATAATGGTTTAAGAGTAAGCCCCTGCACATGATCCTTAAAAACTTGCCATCGTTTTGTAGAAGATGAGAAGAATGAGTATATTCGTTGCACCACTCCAAAAAAATAGTCAACTTTGGGAGTACAATTAGCCATATCACAAATAGCAAGATTCAAACTATGACAACCACAAGGTGTATATAATGCTCTAGGATTTACCTCAAGAAGCCGTTTCTGCACACCTCTGTGTTTACCTCTCATGTTAGAACCATTTTCATATCCTTGTCCTCATATATCACCAAGATTAAGTTTATGAGTGTGCATTGCATTTGTAAGCTCATTAAACAATCCAAGCCCTGATGTATCATCCACCTTTAGAAACCCTAAAAAGAACTCTCTTACCACAATTGGACTTGATGTAACATCAACACAACGGACAATAAGAGACATTTGTTCCTCATGACTTGCATCTGGAGTGCAATCAAGTACACCACTTCTTTGACTGTTGCAACAATGGAAGCCTTTACCTCATTTGCTAGTAATTGAATCATTTCATTTTGGATCTTGTGACTCAAGTAATGGTAATGAGTTTCTTTGTTTGAAATACGTCGGACATGTACTTGCATCACCGGATCAAATTCAGCAATCATCTCAATTATTTGTAAGAAAATCCTATTTTTCTCCTCATACAATTTCTCATTCTCCCCACGAAAGGCCAAATTGTTTTCTCCAAGTCTTTTCACAACCAAAAGGATTCTCAACAGTACTTGCCGCCAATGTTCTTTCTCTTTCTTTATTTGCTCTTGTAGAGCTTGATCAATTGTTGCTTTCTTTTTTAATCTTGTTTCTAGTTCAATCCAACTAGTGAAGCACTTGATGTGATGACCATTTTTTTCATGACCAACAAGCCTTTGACCCATATTCCTCCAATCACTCAATCCTTCATTTGCAAGTTTACCCAATATATTCTTGTTATGATCTCGCTTGAACAATTTACAGCAAAAACAAAATACCTTGTCCAAGGAAACCGAGTACACTAGCCACCTCCTATTCCTCTTTTCACCATTAGGAAAGATACGAAAATATTGTGTGGAACTAAAACGTCTCCCCAAGTCATCAACATGATATGTGAAATTATTCTCTCTTTTAGGACCCCTTTCGACCAGAAAGTCTCTAAAATTTTGTTTAATGTCACCCCAATTTCCAAGATCATCGATGTCAAATGAAAAATTAAATTCAGCATCTTGTTGATCATCTTCAACAACAATCATGTCGTCCTCATTCACCTGCATATCTGGTTCTTCTCCTCCGCCACTATTTTTAACATGGTGATGAAGGACTGGTTCCTCATTCAAATTTGATTCCTCATTCAAACCTTGTTCTTCATTCAAATCTGCTTCCTCATTCAAACCTTGTTCTTCATTCAAATCTGGTTCAGCATTCAAACTTGGACTTGCTTCTGCATTCTCATTCTCATTCTCATTCACATTCTCATTCTCATTCTCATCGGTAGAAGTTTGTGCTTGTTTAATACTTGCCTTTAAATAATTGCAAATAGATCCTGCTTGAAGCTTCTTTAATGCCTCTCTTCTCTACTTCTTTTTTCTTTTTTTAGCCCCAGAAGGATACTTCCTAATTGGAGCCATATAGCACCCTGCAATCAGTTATGAAATCAAAACCAAACCAAAATCTATCTCACAACCAGTCTTCCTAATTGAAATCAAAACCCTTCTCATTCTCAAATTCAAGTTCTCAATTATGAAATTGCAAAAACTATATTAATTATGGGATTAGAATCATTAGACCATTGGAGGAGGACTGGAGGACAGACCACAAACTTACCTGAGAGAACTCAGACTCAGAGACGACAAGTCGGCAAGACGCGTGCGCCATGCGGCGGTGAGGGTGGACAGCCGGATGGGGCAGCGCGGGAGACCGGGCGATGGGCGTGCAGCAGAGTGAGCAGACTGGAAGTCGGCAACCAATGGCTTCGAAGCCTTCGATCAAACATCAAAGAGATAAGAAAAAGACATAAAGTTGTAGACGTAAGAAACTAAGAGAGAACTCAGTTACTCAGACTTAAAGAGGAGTGGAGGAGAGGACACTTAGGACAGACCATAGTCCACAAACTTACCTGAGAGAACTCAGACTCAGAGGCCGAGAGACGGTAAGTCGGCAGGACACGTGCGCCGTGCGGGCGGACTGCTGGATGGGGCAGCGCGGGCGTGTAGCAGAGTGAGCACTGAGCAGACGGCAAGTCGGCAACCAATGGCTTCGATTCGAAGCCTTCGATCAAAGTTGGCAACTTCAAGTTGCGTAGGTGATTTGGTGATGTTTGGTTTTTTTTTATTTTTTATTTTCACTATATATATATGCTTAGATTTTTTTTTTAGGACCCTTAAATTTTGGGACCCAAAACAAAGGCTTGTTGGGCTTTAGCCCGGGGCCGGTCCTGTGTACATGGGACATAGAATCATAACAGTTCACAAAAATCTTACATCCATGAACAAGATTTCCATTCTCATAAAAAGAAGAAGCATGATATTGTTCAGAAGTTTGATGCTGGGCTCCCATTTGGCAATTGTGATTTGACATGCAACGCATTCTGAATGTGTGTATTAACGCGTTCTGCAGATTCACGGATTGGTGATGATCATGTCTATTATTGTTTGGTGGCTAATATATACAGGTCTCTTTCTCTGTATAAATCAAATTAATTAGTCAATTCACACCAAATGGGTCCAATCCTGAATCTGTTTTAATAAAAAAGATTTATTGAGAGTTTTAAATACCAAAACCAACTCATTTGATTGTGGTAGCAGTTTCAAATTCTGGCTTTTTCTTAGAAACCGAGTTGAATGAGTACTGGTACGTACGTACTCATCTTGGACATTAATTGGTTTTAAAATACTCGAACTAAAAATGAAAATCAAACATAAAACTAATTGTATTCTTTGTTTTTCTGCATTTTCTTATTTCTGAAGCTTGTTAATTAATCGTATATATTGAGTCACAAATTCATGATCTTTCGTGCCCTCAAAACTTATTGATACATGTTCTCTCAAAAAAAAAAAAAAACTTATTGGTACATGAAAAAGATTGGAATCACGCATTCTAAATTATCCTATTAGATGCATGCATTGTATTAAGAAACATAAGAATACTATGTGTATGATAAATGTACAGATATAATTAAAGGAGAAGAGATGAAGCAGATAATGAGAAACAATCATTAACGTAAGACGAGTGAAAACAAAATCACACAAACAAATTTTGTAACATGTGTTGGTGAGGGAACAAGATACTTAAACAAAAACACAATGACGTATTATAGATTTAAGTTTATTCATTTCAATGAAGTCGCACTAAACGCGTTGTTACGTCTCCGTCACAGAGTATGATAATTATGGGTAAACGGACCACAGAAAAACATAAATAGTTGTAGTAAGCTAACACAAAGGATGCTATAATGGCGGGCGGGGGTGTTACGTGGTAACGGTCGGTGAGAGGACAAAGACAACAAACAGTTAGCCGCAAGACCTAACAGTAACACAGTCAGTTACTTCAACCTGCTACGGTAAAAGGTCGTTACTTTGAAACAGAAGGAAGGATGAACAGAGTGTCGGAGACAAGACACAGAAAGAGAGAGAGAGGGGCATCTGATCCATCCATCATCCACCTAAGATCAAAAGTCTTCTGTTAAATCTGTGGGACCCACTAGAGAGAGTGGGGTCACACTAGCAAAACCCAGCTGGGGCTTTCATTTCCCTTCAATATCATATATTTGCTCTACCACCACACCAATCCTTTTGCCTTGAAATGTTCATGTGTGTCAAGATCTGAATTTTTTCCTTTACAAATGGAATAAGAGAGAAAGTTTGGCCTATTATTAGAGGTTGCTTATAATAAGTTTTCCTTTACAAATGGAACAAGTCTCTTGAATTGAAGAAGTACCTTTTGTTGGTTTCCTGAGGAAGAAAATGAAAAGGAGGAGGGGGCCATTTGAGATCTGCCACACTTTGTTCAAAGGTTTGTTCTTTCAGGCCTTCCAGTTGTTTTCACTCAATGGTTGCTGTCAAATGCTGGGTTTTCATTGTAAATCTTGTACAGTTTTGAATTGGGTTGCTAAATTTGGCTTAAAGTGAGAGTCTTTGACATCTGGCTCTTCTACCATGTTGATTTGGAAGCTACCCAGTTCCTTTAGTAACTTTGGAGAGATTTCCTCCTTGATTGATTTGTTGAGTGAGGGTAGGAGAATGTAGTGGAGACTGAGGATTTTGTCTTTTGGAGTTTTGTTTTCAAATTTGGTTGAGAACTTCTATGATATATGGTCAGTCAATGTTTAGCTATTTTGTTTGTTAGAAATTTATTAGCAGTTCTCTTTTTGATGAGAGTCATGATTGTTCAAACTATAGAAAGCATGAATTTGAGGAAAAAATCTCTCTTTTTCTTGTTCTCTCTCCCTTTTTGTTTGAACTCTGTATATTTGTATATGATATTGCTAATTCTACGCAAGTGATTTCTGAAATATAAATTGGTTATTGTTTTCCAAAGGAGTGCATCAGGGGAATGATAAAGAGATGGGGAGGAAAGGAACTTGGTTTTCTTCAGTAAAGAAAGCTCTCAGCCCTGATTCTAAAGAGAAGAAAGAACAGGTTTGTTTGTATATTCCTATTCGGCTAGCACCGTGTTTTCTTATTTTTTTTACTTACAGGTTTCTGATAAGAGCGACTCTTACTGCAGAGATCAGATAAGTCTAAGAAGAAATGGTTTGGGAAGCAAAAACAACCACAATTTGAGTCTACCTCTTTAGCACCACCACCAACATTGCCACCTCTTCCTCCACAAGAAGAGGTCCAATTAACCAATGTGGTGAATGAGCAGCAAAATCATGCTTACCCTGTTGCAATCACCACGACTGCAACTGTTGAGCCAGAGGTTCCTACACCTCCTCCAGCTCAAGCTGCCCCGGAGGTTGTCAGATTGCCCACAGTTACTCGATATGCTGGAAAATCAAGGGAGGAAGTGGCAGCAATCAAGATTCAAACAGCATTCCGAGGATACCTGGTATCTACTTTGCATAAAATATAAAAATATATATTGGTCTTTGACATCTTTACGTCAGTGTTTATATGAGTATCTTGGTTGATAGAAATACAACTTGCAGGACGTTCTTAGATATTTCATGAGTTGTTTCTGAACTTTTCAGGCGAGAAGGGCATTGAGGGCTTTAAGAGGGCTGGTGAGGCTGAAAACATTGATCGAGGGATCTGTTGTGAAACGACAAGCGACAAATACCCTCAAATGCATGCAGACTCTATCTCGTGTGCAAGCTCAAATACGTTCTAGGAGGATCAGAATGTTAGAGGAGAACCAGGCTCTCCAAAGACAACTCCTACTTAAACATGCAAAAGAGACTTTGCAGGTGTGTTTTAGTACTTTTAGCTCTTTATAATTTGTATCTATGACTATGAGGCCACCAGTTGGAATTGGTTACAAATTTTAACTGCTTTCCACAGTAACTGAAACCTCCCGAGTCCGGACCTTAGTTTGATTCAATCCTAATTCCCAAAAATTTCTTTTACTAATTAAATTATAGGCTTTGGGTTCAAAACTTTCCCCCAGCTGCCCAGCTGGTGGAAAATGCACTGGTTCTTGCATTGTTGATTCAGCCATAGCTAAAGAAAAAGCCTGTATTTGAACTTGTATCCAGATAATTATTCTTCGAAGCTATTAACTCGTCTTGAACGTTGTTACAGCTTGGGGATGAATGGGATGATAGCTTACAGTCAAAGGAGCAAGTTGAAGCAAACCTATTAAGCAAGCATGAAGCAGCAATGAGAAGGGAAAGAGCACTCGCTTATGCCTTCTCTCATCAGGTAATCCTAATCCTATAACATCACATAACATAAATGAGCTGAAAGGAGGAGATGGATAGCTAATGCATTATCTTCTGTCCTGAGTTATGGTGTGGTGATGAAAGTCATATGGGATTAATATGTTATATTACTGAATTACTAGGCTTTTGGGTTAACTATGAGTTTGGTTACCCTTTACAAGCCTGAAAACAAATTTTTGTACGCAAACCCTTCTTCTTTCAATTCTGCAATATTCAGGACTATTTCCTCCAGCCTTGTTCATTTGGCATGCCTTTTTTTGCTTTTTTTTGTTTTTGTTTTTGTTTTTGTTATAACTGTAAGTTAGATTACCAGTTTCACTTTATCACAGAACTTTCCATAATTGGAGTAAAAAGGCATACACTTGATTATTAACAAGTACCGACCCTTTGAGCTCATATAGTTTATGCATTGAGATGAAAGGGTTCAAAAAGTGCAGCTAAGTGAACTTATGATTGTAATTGTACAAGGGGTAATCAAATGAATGTACTGAAATTTTGAGACCTATAGAGGCCCACCTTTGAGACCATGATTGCATACCTAGATAAATGAATGTATAGTCAACTTTCCTGAAACTTAAATGCACCTCAGTCTGGTTTTAACCTTGGTTCACTACAGAAAAATGGGAAGAATTCTGCAAAAACTGTAAATCCAATGTTCATGGATCCAAGCAATCCCACCTGGGGTTGGAGCTGGTTGGAACGGTGGATGGCTGCCCGGCCATGGGAGAGTCGTGGCACGACCGATAAAGAAATCCACGAAGACCGCTCATCTGTTAAGAGTGTTATTTCTCGCAGCATTTCCCCTGGAGAAATCAACAAGTCGTATGCTCGATACCTCCTAAATTCTGATAAGCAATCCCCTACAGCCAGTGAAAAGCCAAGCCACCCTGGATTCCGGTCACCTTCAACTCCTTCAAAGCCAGGTTCTACAAAAGTAGCTCGAAAATTGAAGCCATCACCAAGCCCGAGGGGTGGTGTTCTTACCCCAGATGAAGACACAAAGAGCATAGCCAGTGTGCAGTCAGTTCAGTTTAGGAGGCACAGCATTGCTGGCTCTTCAGTAAGGGATGATGAAAGCATGGACAGTTCTCCATCACTTCCGAGTTACATGATACCAACTAAATCTGCAAGAGCCAAGTCCAGGTTGCAGAGTCCAGCAGAAAAGAATGGGATCACTGAAAAGGATAGTGAGTCTGTTAAGAAACGACTCTCCTTCCCAGCCTCACCGGCTAGACCGAGGCGGCATTCTGGTCCGCCAAAGGTGGATACAACTTTAATCACTACAGAAAGCAAAGTGAGCAGTGTTGAAGTTGGAAGTTGATTATAACCAGCAGAGAATACAGGAAGAAAAGCTGTTTCATGAACTGTTGGTGAGTTCATAGACAAAAGAGAAATAAAGGTTACTTATTCCTTTAATTTGTTGATCCTCAAGAATTGGTGTGGGTTAAAGTTGGTTGCAGGGGTTGTCATGCTGCTGCAGGCTATGGTTATTTATTCATATTTGTTGATTTATATTCTGTAATACAATACTTTCTGTTATCTGGGTGCTTGACATGGTGATATATCATATATGTCAGGGACCCAATTCATAGAAAACTGATAGTCTTGCAGATTTTTTCTTGATTTCTTGACTTGGTGAATAATATATGTATTTAATTTATGGGTTGTTGTTTATTTGATGTCGGGATTAAGGTTGTTAATTGTCTTGCCGGAAGAGTAGGTTTTCAAATTGAGAAAACAATCTGTTCCTGCCAAATTCTTAACAGGTTACAATTCAGTTCAGTGAATTACTAATAATATCAAATAATATTAATGATGAATCTCACCAACTTGAAGCAATAGTATTCATGCTTTCTCAACTTACATAATCAATTCATCAATTTATTCAGAAATCTGCTGGGGAAATCATTCCTGACTGTGTCATTGATGAAGCGCTTAGGAGTCTTGGTCTCACACTGCTCTCATTTCTGACATAAGATTGAAATGTGTAACACACTAAACTGATAGCATCAAGATGACATAAGCAGATAAATTAAGCACACTTGGCAATGTGCAGGTTACATGTTCTTCAATCCAAAATACAAAATACAAAGGCTTGCTAGGCAAAACCTCATGTCTTCAATTTTGCTCAAATTAACAAAGGCCTTTATTTGGGTTGTTTTTGCATCCATCCATCTTGGTTTATGAAAGAAGCTGCATTACTGAAATAAGACACTTCCTCAGCTGATAGCTTCTTCTCCCATGGTACACGTTTGGACAACTCTGCCCCAGGTCCTTTGCAATCCACCTCCGAGAACGCAGTCAAGTAGCTGTTCATCAACAAATGCCCAAAGAGAATCAGAAAAATTGAAGTGTGTATTCTTTTGCATAATTACAAGTTTAAAACAAGTTAAATCACTCTATCACTGACAAAAATAACAGATTTAAAAAGAATAATTGGACTTACTCTTGACCATTATTCCATGGTGCGATCCAACCCTCTGGCTTGATGATATCTTCCATATAAGTTCCAACAAACAACACTCTAGCGTAAGGCCTGTATGCTCTTCCCAGCAATGTAGGACCTGATCCGGATACATAACAATCTTTGAACACGAAACCAGTAGCATTGTATGCGCTATCACGACCCTGCGCTGTGATATAGCCTGAACCAAGTGAATTTATCTGACATTTCTGCAAAGAGTTTGATTGAATTAAAATCCAATTAAGTGAGAAAATAATCAAGTTAATTTCTGAATAGCTAGCAAAACAGAAAGAATCAAAGGAGGAAATGGATTTCTAACCTCATAGATGGACTGACCGAAGCCCCAAATAAAGTCTACACGGCCTTCAATATAACAGTCATAAAAATAGTGACGCCCTTTGATATCTGCCAATGTATCTTGCACGCTAAGGAAACGACACTGATAAAAGCTTGCTTTATCTCCATATATTGCAGCTGCCGGTGCTTGAGCCATTTTCCGTCCACGGCCGTCCTTTGGTGGAAGAAGACGGTTATATGTGTTCTATTACCAGATCAAATTAGGAAAAATAAATTATTAATGAAAACCAGCTATATATATACCGTAGTAATTATTACTGAACTATACGTTAATTTACTGCTTGCATAATCTGTTTTCTAACCTTGAATACTATATTTCGTGCCACAAAGTTATCTGCGTATAACTTAAATGCAGGACTCTTAACAACATCTCCAGCATCTGATCCATATTCGATCACAGGGAAGTGATTTGGGTCTCCTTCAAGAATAATATATGGTTTGTCTTGAGGGATTTCAACTTTTTCCCTGCACAGTATAATCAAAGCTAGGGTGAATTACTTGTACGAGGTAAAGCTTATCAGTAAAAACTAGGAAATAATATTTACTTACACGTAGATGCCGAAGTTGATGTGGATACGAGTCCACACATAATTATTTGATGGTATAGAATCAATGGCTTGTTGCACAGAGGCAAAATCACCTCGGCCATGCTTATCAACTGTAATGGTTCTTGAAACAAAGTCTTGTTGAGGTTCATAGTTCATCGGATAAGGGCGAGCTTCCAATGCACCAAAGAGAAAGAAGAGGGCCAGCGTTACTGATGTAAACGACTGCATATTACTGTAAAACTTCAAGGTTCTATTTGGACAAGACAATGCAATAAGCTAGTTCGATCAAGTAGTAGACGGCGCAACAATGATAAAAAGTTTTGAATGTTGTTAATGGTAGAATCCGCTATATGTAAACTTGAATTTAATGAAACTCTCTTTTTATAGGCTTTACATGCATTAGCTCTGTGAACACGTACACCTTGTGAGAGAAGGAAAGAACTTTCCTTAATCCTTATCTCTAACGGAAACTCAAGAAATCAAGACGATTTTGGAAAGGAAATCTTCATACATAGTTTTTGCCTGATTTACTTTTTTGTATTTTTTTTTTGCCTGATTTACTTAATTGTTCACTCTTTGTTTGCTTGTGTACTTGTGTTAATAGCAGTAATTGTTTTATAATTCTAGACTACTAGCTAGGCACATCATGGTACGTATGAGTATTGTTATTAGTCCACTTTTTTTCTTGTTGCTTGGGACTTGGGAGTCGAATTTGTCGAGTTCTGTTAGGGTAGCGGTTAATTTTGCTTTGTTTGGTGGTGGTTGCCCGAGGGGTGTTTCCTTGTAATTCAGTCTTTGAGCTTAAAAAAAAAAAAACCCCGAGACAAACATAGTGTTAGGTCGTGCAAGCAATCTCAGTCACTCAACGTTAAAATATCAATGAATTTGTAGGCACCGTACTTATCATCAAAACTTTAAGTTTTCTCCTTTAAAATTCGAGAATCCCAAGTTTGTTTTTCGTGATCGTCTATATATTGATCATTGTGTTTTTGTCGTACGCATTGTTATATGTTAAAAAAAAATTATGAATCTATTTAATATATTAAAAAAAACCGCCACGTCATAATTTGAGACCTTTTTTTTGGCTTCTTTTCCAAGCAGGTATGTTCTGGTCGTGGAGTCGGCGGGGGTTCTATTAGTTTTACTTCACGGAAAAGAAAATTTCCCATCAGATATCAGTCGCAGGAAAAACCCCTTAAACCCTTTGCTTCACCGACGCAACTGTCTCTTCGAACCTCCAAAACTCCAACCAAAATGGTGAGTGCCCTTTTCAATTGTCTCCATCTTCCTTCATGTATTTCTCTCTCGTTATACGAATCCATGTCCCTCCCAATCTGAATGTTCTGATATGCAAAAGGGTAATTAGGGGAACAACTTTAGGATTCGCTGAAGGGTTTAGCTAAACCCATCTTTGTTTTCCCAGATAAAAGAATGAAGCTTTGTAATATATTGAAAACTGTGTGGGAAATTGATGAAATTCCATCAGTTTGTGCCTAATTAATGAGGAGATTATTGATTCTAGTTTCTAGGCTTGATGGGCTCTGGGTTCTGATCATAAAGAAGTTTCCTTTGTGTTCACTTGTATGAAATTGATGGACTTTGTATCCATTAGCCATTTGTATTTGAATTTACATCTAAATTTTTTCGGGTTTTTTAATGTTAAAGTAAGAATTGACTGCAAACTTGTGTACATTAGATTTTTTTTTTCTTGCAATAATAAATGCTTATGCATGGGATTTGCATCAGGTAACTGCATTGATAGGGGGAGCGGCTGTTGCTGCTGCTGCGTATGCTGCTAAGCATGGCATTAGGGCTTGGCAAGCATTCAAAGCAAGACCGCCTACATTGCGTAAGTTCTATGAAGGTGGTTTTCAACCTACTATGACCCGGAGGGAAGCCGCTCTAATACTTGGAGTCAGGTATCACATTGCATTTTGTATAATGTTGGAATCCATAGTGTTTTAAGTCATGAAAAATGTGTGTTGGTATAGATGATAGGGTAGTATGCTAGTTGCCATGTTTAATGTACTTTACTGTGTGATGAAATTAATGTCCCTCTAATGTTTCTGCAAGTATGGGTCTGTTTTTTGGGTTGCCAAGTTTCTCAAACCCTTGCAACTCTACAGCCTTGTGTGTCTAGGATAGAAGATATGGATAGGATTACCCTGTCTAATAATTTTGAGCTTGGCCCAGTTGATTTTCAATTGAACTAACCGCATGATTACGTCGTTTTTATAAACCTAGAAAGGTGTAGATTCCAGCAGAGGCTATGGTTTAGTTGCTCTTTTATGGTGGTCCCTTCATCTCTCTGGTCTTCTAACCATAGTTGTAGTGTCAAACTGAGTGTCTCTATTCTTAGCCTTTGGGCACATGTCAATGTATAGTTGTGGCGTTAAACTGAGTGTCTCTATTCTTAGCCTTTGAGCACAGCTCAGTTGCCAACATATAACTGGCTCAGCTTGTGCTCAAATAGTTATAAAATGCTTTCTGGCCTGCTTGGCTGCTAAAGTATTAGAACACTTCTCTGCCATCTTTAAACCTAGCCGACTATGTAGATGTTTACCAAGTGCATGTTTTGCTGGTTTTCTTGAAAGCTTTCTGTTTTGGAGTAATTGAAGAATACGCTAGACTAAGAAGTTTCCAAAACTGACAAAGTAAACGGGAGAGTTATCAGTGCATTACACTCTGAGTCTCTGATCAACTCTTTGAGGTCAATGTCTGTAGTTACTAGCAGCTGTTCCTATGTTAGTTTGAGCTCAGCTTGTTAAGTAGATGAGCCCAAGATTAATCTTGTAAGCCTATTATTTGTTATGAAGTTGAATATATATTTACCTTACGTGAGCGCAGCCATCTACAGCTGGCCCTGCTCATTCGTAGCAAGTCCCAAGCTGTGATTCTGAATCTTTGTTATGTTACATTTGTTCTCAACCTGATATATTTGGTTTTTTTTTTACTTCAGGGAGAGTGTTCCTATAACCAAGGTTAGGGAAGCCCATAGGAGGGTGATGGTCGCTAACCATCCTGATGCAGGAAGTAGTCATTACCTTGCTTCTAAAATTAACGAAGCCAAAGAAACCTTGCTTGGAAGAACCAAGGGCAGCAGCTCTGCATTTTGATGATACTGGCTAGTACTGATGCTCCAAGGGAATTGAGGCTCGGTTCTCAATATTGGAGTTTTTGGAGTATCATCTCTGTTTCAAATTGACAATTTATGATGTATATTAGTGGGGAATTTCTGTAGAAGCAGATTCATATTACGAGGTTCTTATAGCTGGACCACGTATTGGCAGGGCCATTGTAATGTTAATTTCATGAATTTGCTTAGCAGGAATAAGTTAATATGTATTGATATTGAAAGGTTCCCAATTCTTTACTCGATCAGTTCTTATACTCTCAAGTATACATATAAATGCTGTCGGTTGTTACAGGCCTTCATAGCATGTCCTGGTCAAGGGGATGATGTGGTCATTTCAGAATTTACATAAAAACCGAAAGAGCAGCAGAGAAAGTACCATGAAGAAGAGTAAATTTGAGTAAATAATGGGTCAAACCCAGTGATATTCATAATTTGTGGCATATATATGTTCTCAAAAAGAGCTTTGATTTCCTTTCTTTGGCCACACAAAAGCTAGAAGCTTCGGCTGGAAACGTCAAACAATTCAATACATCATGTAAACTGCAGCATCATGTTCTCCTAAGTAGCTGTTATCAAAAATGCTAAATCCTCCAAAACTTTGGAACTCTCTTCTTTCATGCTCCGCTGAGAAGGGGAGCAACCTGTGGTATTTACATCAGAAGATTTAAGCTGAACAAATTAGCAGAGAATGTGTTACTCCGTGGGAGAATCGACATTTGATGATGATAGCTCTTTGGATTCCAATTGAGTTGGAACAACATCTTCATTAATTGGACCCTGAGGGCTTCCAAAAAGAGTAGTGAACATCTGTCTATGGCATTCATCACAGAAATACAGGTAGGAGAAGTGGCCTTCATTTGGGAGCTTATGCACATAAGCTCCAGGTAAAACCCGTGAAATGTAGTCAGTCACTGATGGTGGAATTATTTGATCATCCATCCCCTGTTCATCAATGATATTAAATTAATAGCATTCATAAATTTCTCAAGTCAAGAGTGAAGCTTGTTTTTTTTTTTTTTTTTTGCTGTGTTTATATTTAGTTATTTAAATGAAATCAATAATATGTGTGGTTGGGATTAATGGATTTGAGACATGTGCTCCACCACCTCCTTCCAAAACTTACGAAAGCAGCTGAAGACATGATCTGATGTTGATCTAAAAGATCATTTAGAATAAGAGATGAACATAATTTAGAATATGCATTATTTTGAGAATATGCATATTTATACCTTGTGATTGTACATGCTCTCAAAGAGAATGTCATAAGTGATGACAAAGAATTGAACATATATAACGAGGAAAAGTATATGCACAAACCTGCCATATGTGTATCTGACCTAGAAATCCAGTCAGTTCGCACTCTGCTTCACTGTAGAAGGACCTGAGCCAAGTCAGAATTCCTCTTTGTTGACACTTTTTCTGCACCTGAAGATCTGCCAGACTAAAACCCCACTTAGATACTTGTAGCACAGCTTCCTCTATAAAGGGTCTAGTACTGCCCTGGCGGATCGACTCTTCCACATCCCTTTGCAAATGTTGTTCCACTGTTGGCTCTTCAATTAGAATTTCATCCTGCACATGTCAAGATTTTGAAAGTTGGTATCTCATGCACTCAACTGAACATGTACAATCATCTATGATTAATCATAAGAAGCTGACTCAAACATTATAAGAAAAAGCAATCTAATTCCCAAGCATTCCCCATGTAATCATCATGCAGTACCAAAAAAGGGAGAAAAATTCAAGCTGGCGTTGATTCATTCTCTCTCACCATGATAGAAAGAAGGCAAAGAAATTTCTTATTATAATGAACCTACCCTCTTGCCCAGTGAGAGAGATAACCACTTGTTAATTCTGTCATGCTTTCCTGATAGGAAGCCTTGGCGATAATAAGAGTTTAGAAACTTTGGAAACCAACGTGCTAAGAAGTACATTGTCTTCCTTCTAAGAACCCATGGTTCCCAAGTTCTTTTCATCTCTTCCTTAGTCATGCCAGGTTCATAGGGATTAATTATTGGGGCCACCATAGCTGCACCTGCAAAAGTACTAAAGATAATTACCAAAAGAAGTAATGTAATAAGAATTGAGAGTAAAAGTTAGGCTAATCAATAGATGGACATAAAATAAGGTCCAGATCTCTAAGGGTGGTTAATTAAACAACATAATGCTAACCATGTGCAGAACCTAATTACTATTCAAAATTTATAGGGATGAGTATACCTGCAACTTTGTCAGGAATGTATCTGAGAGCAGCCCAAGCATGCATGGCTCCACTTGAGTGTCCCAGTACCCAGAACTTGTCTTCAATACCAATGGCGTTGGCTAAACACAGGATATCCAATGCAGATGAGTTAAGATTCCTGCTGGGATGAGGATCACTCTCCCCAAAGCCAGGAAGATCATATGTGATCAAGCGGATACCAAACTCTTCAAGCAATGATATTTTAATTCCAGGCATACCTTCAAAAACAGGGAAAATTCCAAAAACAAAATAAATGGAGTTAAGTTCGTATGAATTTCACCAAGAGCATAGATTCTAGTCCCAATATCACTACCATCTCAAACTATGTAGCATTAATTACCTGCAAGTCGGGATGAAAGAAAAGAATGAGGAGCAATCAGTGAAATCCGAGATGTTTTAGTTGGGACACCTTGCTCCTGATATGCCAATCGCCTTCCATCTGGAAGTAGTACATGACTAGCACTGGGAGGATGCATTTGCACTCTCTTCACTTGTCGAACCAAGGTGTTGTGTTCAGTAGTTATACACAAAGCTGCATACATTTGCCAATATATTACAAACCATATCAAGCTTATACAATTTTGGAATAAGCATATTGCAGTCAAATTCAAGTCACTCACAAAGTCCTGAGTTCAGAAGAAACCATTGGCTAATGTAGGATAACTTTCTGTGACACGATAATGTTGAGGACAGATCAAATTACAAATCAATGATTGGGAACAAAAAATTACACCCACCATTGAAAAAAAAATGTAGAAGAGAACTATAATTCTCCTATATGAATAACTCTCTCTCTTAAAGGTTTTTGCTTTTGTTTAATCATTTTACCAAAACTATCAACACTCACCAGAGTATCACCACACTAGTACAGCCGAATTGTATGATCCTTTACTCCTTTTATATACAAACCAGTTATCTGTTTGCGTACAATTGAATCGACTGAGTTTCAAGTGAAGTCTACTCTTGCTAGTTTAAGCATCAACATACTACTGACATGATGCTAGTTTAAGCATCACAAGAGAAACAATGCCATTCAGTGAAATGGTCGAAGATCATGCAAAAAACGACTCTAGCCCAACAAGAACACAAAATTCAACTTTTTAATATCACAAGAACAACCTAACCAAAAGAGTAACAAAATCAGGAAACAATGAATCACAACAAATAAGTACAGCTTTTCGCTAGATTAGTAAAGAGATGATGACACACTAGATTAGTAACAGGATAACTGCATAATCCGCTTAGCTATGAACATTCAAAAGCCATAAGTACCAGAACAATGTATTACCTGTAAGTGCAAGAATGAAAACAAAGAGAATAACCAGCCAAGCGTGCGCCGGATCCCGATCCTCCGGCAAGAACTCATTCAAGTACCTCAACTTCGCCGACGCCTTGGCGCAGGGCTTCTCAAGCTTCCTCACAATGTACGAGTCCTCCGTCAAAAAACTCTGCTGCACAATGTCCTTGCATCCTCTCCCCAAATCCAGCAGAATCTCACCCCATGCCCTCACAAAACCCTTCACCTGATCCTTCAAGCTCTCCGATTGCTCCGGCGACTCCCCGGCGCCGTAATCCGCCGCCGTCGAGATTCCGATATGATCGGCCGCCGCGTATCGGATCCCCGCGTCCCCCAAAAGACTCGCTAGCTCGTCACGGAACGAGTTCGATCCTCTCGCCTCCGACATTTTCACTGTGAAACGACGCCGTTTAGTGAGGAAGAAGAAGCTTCAAATAGAGCACAAGCATGTAACTAAATGCTATATGCTTATATACAGAGATATATAAGATACGAGGTAATCATGTACTTTTCAAGCGTGACATTCAAGCAAGGGTTTAGTTTATTCCAGATTTCTATAAAGAATAAATAACCGACCACCAAAACCGAATCGGAAAATACAAAAGAAAAAGGCCAAAAGCACCTGTGCCTCTCCTTTTAGCTTTTACTTTCCGACGCTGAAACCGTCGATACTGATCTGAGTCGTATACGGAATTGACTGCTGAGTCATTTAACTTTTCACCGGAAATTGACTGCTCCTAACAGAAAACTTTAGCTATCCGCCATTGATGGTTTCTCTGAGAGCTAAAAGGTTCAGTGCTGGAGGTTTATAAGTGAAGAAGGTGCATTTGACGGTGTGGATGTGTCCACGTCATCAACTGCTACGGCGTACACTTAACGGCTGTCGGCTGGGCCACCGGTTCAGCCGGCGTGTCGTAAGGAATTGCCGGTTCAGTGTCGTCGTACTGCGGGCGCATGTGATATGGGAATGTTCTTTTGCATTTTTTTATTTTTTGTGATACGGTGTCGTTTGTTTACGATGAGGTGTACGTTTCTATTGAACGTTCACCGTTGATTTGAGTTAACGTCTTCGGTTTTCCATTTTGTAGTTCAGGGCTTCAGGCTGACGGTGATTATGGCACGTTTACTAATCCTCAAAGGAATCACTAACTGGGGATTGATTCCCTTTCTTCTTCACTTTGGACGTTTACCAACCACCTAGTATGTGACTCCTGCACACAAACTCAGGATTGAATCCCCCGTTCTCATTCCGGTTGGGGGGGGGGGGGGAAGTTGGTATTGATTACTGAATACGAGTGAATGAATTTTTCATTCTCAAACTGTCCTTGGTGAGTTATTGTTAATCCAAAATTGCCCATCGAAAAACCCTACTTATCAAAGCCTCATCCTTGCGAAAGTCAAGCCGTCTCTCTGCTCTGCTTTGTCTTCGTCTTCTACCACTTCTTCGCCTCATCCTTTGTTTGGTCAAGCCGCCTCTCCGCGCCTCTACTTCATCTACCTTGGGGAAAACTTTCGCCTTCTACCACTTCTTCTTACGTCTTCTTCGTGTCCAGGTACACATTTGTCTTCCTTTGCATGGGTTCTGTAGTAGTAGTGCACGCTTTGCTTCTCCCTTTATTTGCTGGATTGATTTCAATCCTTTTAGGCATCTGTTCTCGTTGGTTTGTGGCTGCTGCAATTTCTTTCTTTTTTTGTTCTTTTTTGGGTGAATTTTGTTGTTCTTATCTGACTGGAACTCTAGATAAGTTAAATAGGTTAGCAATCAATTATATGAGAGTAATTTATAGTTTAAGCGAATGACAAGAAGTAATACACTAATTAAGAGATGACTGAGATGCTAATGCCAAAAATCAGTAGCATCTGTTCTTGTTTTCCATAAGCCATGATGATCTGTATTATACGGTTAAATGATAAACTTTAAAGGTTTGGTTCAGGGGTGCTCGCTGCATAAATTTTTGCATCGGCATTATAGACTTTAGGGGCATATGTAGAAGGGCAGGAGGGGAAAATTACTACTTTCATTATCTAAAATTTGAATGATGTTGACACTAGCATTTGAATTTGATAGTTGAACAAGCTGTTCGGCCATTTGTCTACATATTGTAAAACATTCTAGCATGAGAAGTCAAATATGAGATTTACTAGTGTCTGCAGATATGGTTAAATCAGTAGCATTTGTTCTTGGTATTGATAGAGAGAATCAATTAAAGGACAATGCTAATATAATTTCTATAGTTTTACATGACTAATTACTGTAGTTTTTGCACAAATTGTTAAATGTATCCCCTAAATTTTATTAAAGGTGTTTAAATTGATAAGATATAGAGGTTTAATCATACATTTGGAAAGCTTACAGTTCTTGCTAGTGTTTGAGCCAGTGGGCATTTTGGTCCAAGTCTGCATATTATGTTTGTCATGACCCACCTCTGATTTCACCCTGAAACCCGTGGTAAATCCTGCGGGGTCCACCTCGAAGGAAAATTTATAAAAAAATTCGGCTAAACCTTCCTTGAAAATGGACAACCGTTACCTGAAAATCCAACTTGAGACTTCTAAACAAAACAACAAAGACAACATTAAATCACTAGCTGGTTATCAGAACATATATAATAAGGAAATAATAACCATGAATAAAGCTGAAACGGAAGCAGTCCCTGACTATTGGACTAAGCCTCGACTCCATATACGCTCGACCTCATATATACTTAGCCTGCACACTGGGCATTTAAAAACAAAGGGCCCAGGAGAAAGTAATTTGAAAACGTTAGAGTGAGTGGAGAAAATAATTTAAATAATTTAACAAAAACCCAATTTAAATACTTTCCCACATTCAGCTTTAAAAACTTAGTTGCACACAATTTTAAACGTCCTTAAAATCTTAAATCCGAATTCACTTAATAAATGGATAAACCAGCCTCGCTGGTTAAATAAAACAGAAATCTCGAATAATGGATAAACCAGCCCCGCTGGTTAATCAATTATAACTGAGAAAAATAAATAAGGGGAAGAATTATCACCATGTAAAAGGAGCCTCCCAGGCTCAGGTCGGTGCCTCCCAAGCTATAATAGCGTCCCAAGCTAAACGCCCTACTTACTTATAGTGAGTAGCCGCTAATAATGGCTAGCTAACATATATATATATATATATATATAATTACCGATCGGTTGCCTCCCATGCTATAATAGCGTCTCACGCTAAGCGCACTACTCACTTATGGTGAGTAGCCGCTAATAATGATTAGCTAGCAATAAAGAATATAATCGACCCTATATTGTGGTGACTAAAAACATACGACAACACTTAAATCCACTGATCTTCCTAAGACCATACGAATAGTACAGTTCCCAATCGTACTTGAAAATCATCATAAGAAATTGTATTAAAACTCAATGACGTGTCTCACACGTCAAAATATTCTCAAACTTATAAATATACACGAGATTTCAATATCAAATATAAATCATAAATAATAATATCTCCAAGTCAAAATCATTAAATTATGATGGAGAGTTACCGAAAATCCTATTTTCGGTAATCATTTATAAATCCCAAAATCATCCAAAAATAAAACCGATAGTATTTAAATCCATTAAACTCAGTACAGTTCCCAACTGTACCTAAAAATATTGCGTAACAAAATAAATCATTTGACATGTCCCACATGTCAAATAAAATGCTCAAGAGAGTTCCCGAAAAATGAATGGAACTCATTACTCCAAGAAAATATTAAATTTCCAATATGCCTTTAAAAATTAAATAAACTTTATTGCATACAAGACATTCAAATCAAAGGTCCACTCACAGTGCTCGGCTATGCCTGCCGACGACCCGAGGCTTCCTCCAAATGATCCTCCTCACGTCCTGAACAATTATTAATATTAATTCTCATTCAACATTAAAACTTCAATAAATAAATCTATAAAATTAAGGGTCTAAAATCAATATTCTTCCTTGTCCATTTTCTCCATCCTTAATCCATTATAACTCAAGATTCACCACCATCACCGATAACCAAAAATTAACTTTATATGCATTTTAAAACCGGTTAACCCAACTACCGATATTCCAATTTAATCACCGCAAAAATCCTTAATCATTGAAATATCCCCAACATTAACAAAACTCTTCCAAAAATTCCAAACTATACTTCATTAAACTCCTCTCTTCAATACCATCTTAAAAACATGAAAAATCAGTCCCTAACTTTATACGCATCGGCAGCCAGCAGCCGTTCTCCGATGACCTCCAATGCTTTTCAAATTTTAACAGAATAATCCTCTCATCATACCCAACAACTTCTATAACTAGCACTTAGTCCAATTCTAAGACTAACTAGGGTAATCGAACCAAAACATCCATAAATCCCAAGATATTCAATTATACATTTCTCATTAACAAGATCGAATTAGACCAATTCCTTTTGAGAGATTGATAAGACGTATTTGCACACGCATCAATTAACCCTGTCAACAAATCAGTTATAGTATAAAGCAAGCAGGGATCGTTCTAAACCGGGGATCCAACTACAGGGTAGATCCATCCAATCTAATATAAGTGTCAAAATAAGCACATAGGTTTAAAAGTTTTATGATTTTGAAATAGACAATGAAAATAAATCCTAAATTACTTCTATACATATATACATGTGATCAACCAACAATCATGCAAACGCAACCAAACAACCATGCAAGAATAAAGAAGACGATTTCTAATCTCATTTAAGTCTACACCGTGAGCAAATATACAACCTAAATTTGATATGCACATAAGTTCCTACAGGGTTCCTATGACATAGACCAACTTAGAATTAGACTACGGGTTTCATTCAACATCGCGACACAACAAGCTCGGCTACGTGCTCTACTTATAGGTCACACACATAAACTAATCATGCAATTACGTATCACATAAAGAATTTGATGTGTTTAAGTACTAGTCCTAAATCAAACATAGGCAGAAAATCGGTGAAAAATAAAGACAATGCAACTTATCAACTACGTGTATCAAAGTCGAACTTTGGATGATTAACACATGCAATATCAACTACTTGTACCAACTACACATGATAATATAAGAATGCACCGAAAATCTTAAAGTATTTAGACATAAAACTCACGGCATAAAACCTAAATTCATTGATTAAAAACTGAAAACTTAAATTCAAAACATGGTTCAAAAGTTGTTCTATCTCATAGACAAGAATCGAAACATACTTAAGCAAAAACCTAAAACAACATAAAACAAGAACAAACACATACTAATCCGAAAGTAGAAGATGAGTACACTCTCAGAATGTCCCTACGTGTTCTACTCTTTGAGTGCGCGGAGTCCTAGGCTACGTGCTTTGGACGAGTGCTGGAGGTGGGATCGGATTGTAGTGTTTGGAGGTTGATAGAGTTTCGGCAAAGGCTTTGGTGTTATTTGCACGGGTTGATGATGATCTTCTACTGCCATGCCGTGCCCTATTTATAGAGTAACTCCAAGAATTCCTCAAGCACAAGGAATCCTAGTGAATCGGCAAAACCAAGTCCAAATTGGATTTAGTTTCTTCTCTTGTTCTTCAAGCAATCCTCATGCATTAAGGAATGACAAAACCATCTTGGACTTGGAAAACCTTCTCTTGGACCGCACGGGTTCTCTCTCCTTGGTGACTTGGGAAAATCTTCACGGCATCTCCATACAAATCTTGGATTGTACTTCTCCTAGCTCAAGCAGGAATTCCTAGCTGCCGGCCACCTTTCCCTCATGAGTCAGGAAAACATTTTCTTAGTCAACACGGGTTTAGACTTTCCTGAAATAGAAATAAGAAAATTAGAAACTAGGAAAGAGGAAAGATGGAATCCTGATCAAGAAAGGAATCCTGAGTAAACAAGGATTTCCAACACTTAGCACAATTTCAACACCAAATTCTTCAATTCCGAAATTACTATGTATTTTAATACTAAAACCTACATATTTCTACATTAAGCAATTATTCTACACTAAACACAAATATAAAACTAAAACAACTAAATATGAGTTAACAAAGGGTAAATAAAGGGTATAAACATATTAAAAACGTCACACTTTGTGCTCCTATCAACAACCCCACACTTAACCTTTGCTAGTCCCTTAGCAAACCACTAAAACAAAAACACAAAACAAATATCGAAAATACTACAATGACTCAATCTAATGCCTTCAACGAAAATTGTCTCAGAGATCTTCAAAATCATAGCATTAAAAATAGCACAAGAATCGAAATTGAAAGATGAATTTAATGGTTAATAAACATGAGATTTCGATGTAACAAGTAAGACATGGCAGAAACATAGGTGAAATTAAGCTCGACATGTTCCAAACAAGTTCAAATTCAACTCACAAAGGATATGCACTCCGAATTTTTTTCCTCTCAAGAACATAGCATATGCTTAAAAGCTTTTCACACACAAGAGTCATAAAGACATAGTGATTTCGAAAACCTCATGAAAGATATCAATCATATGCACAAATGAGCCACAACCATACGCTTACTCATGAAACAGACTCCACAGATCAAAGTTTACTTATCTTAAGAATCATGCGGATCTTTTAGAAAATAGGTTGGCTAGGCTCGGCATGGAAAAATTTTCAAAGTATAGGAATCACAAAGATCATCCTCAAGACTTAGCAGAGCAAGAACATCCACCTTATGTCACCAAATACCATCAAGGGCCAAATAACATCATGTTGGACCCATCCTTCACTTTAAACATTGTGAAAACGAATAAAGGCTAAAGTATAACATATTGAGCCTTCAACAAACAAATCACAACTCCAAATTCACAAAAACTTCATCTAGGCCGAGATACCTTCTTCAATTTGAAACCCTTTTTTTTTTTTTCTTCTTTCTTTTTCTCTCGGTTCATGCTTTTTTTTTTTTAAATTTCAAGAGCAATTTTTTTTTCTTTTCTCATGTGTATCTCGGCAACAAACTCCTTAGAACAACCCCACACTTGTATTGAATCATCACCTCAAATCACCACAAAAGGATAGCTCTGCCAAGCTCGAGACAAGGTAGAGGAATTCTATACTAGGCAAGGGATAATTTAGGTGAACAAGAAAGGCATAACGTAGGCTCTAGGGGGTTCAGACTAAGGGGTCCCAAACAGGGCTCAAAATAGGGATATATGGCTATTTAGATAAAGTGGTGGTAGTCCTAAGAAAGATCCACAATCCTATTCAAAATCAAAGCAAGTTATGATAAAAGTTTTGAAAGTTTCACAAGTAAGTTCTAGCAATCTCTAGTTCATTAAATCTATGGCATATAAATCGATCAAGTAATGTATAATGAGGTCATATATATCAAAGAATAGATAGAGTAAACTCTCCAAAGAATAGGCACATATATAAGGCTTGAAAATCTCACAAGGGTAACATGAAATCAAACAAGTAAGGAACATGCTCATTCTGTACCTAAGTTTCAATGGTCCTCATCTACTACAAGTTCGTACAATTTCAACATATCTATTAACCATCAAATAACATATAAGCTCAAATATTCGAAATTATGCTCATCTTAATAACTAATCAATCAAAGATCATATATTCATCCTAGACACGTTAGAAGGCACCTAAGACTTAACAAAATAAAAACAAAGAAACAAAGAAACATAACCAAAAATTCAAAAGTAATCCTAAAAATTAAAAACAACTTAAATAATATCAAAGCATAGCAAATCAACGAGTAATGACATCCCACCCCACACTTAAAATCAACATTGTCCTCAATGTAAGAAAACTAAAAGCAAGCCGAAAATAAAAGAGGAGGGATAAAGAAATATGCAAACTCTCGTTGATGGCTCCTTCTATGGGTTGCCTCCCATGCAGCGCTTAAGTGTTTAAAGTCCTTTAGCCTAGACTATCATCTCCTCTTGCTCATGCCGTAGCATCCAGGAGAGAGACTTCCTCCACCATGTGGTTCACCATGTTCTCCAAGTAAGGTTTTAATCGATGACCATTAACCTGAAATTCAGCTCCTTTGACCAAGCTCCTAATCATGACTGCACCAGAAGGAAAGATATTAGTGATAACAAAAGGTCCTATCCACCTAGAACGTAGCTTGCCTGGAAACAACCTAAGTCTAGAATTAAATAAGAGAACTTTCTGGCCAATAACGAAATCTTTCTTGCGAATCATCCTGTCGTGGAACGCCTTGGTCTTCTCTTTATAGATCACGGCAGACTCATATGCCTCATTCCTGATTTCTTCAAGTTCACACAACTGCAACTTCCTGTGAAATCCGGCCTCATCAATATCCATATTAAAAGTCTGAACCACCCACCAAGCTCGATGTTCCAATTCCACAGGCAAGTGACATGCTTTGCCGTACACCATACGAAATGGTGACATCCCCAAGGGATTTTTGAATGCTGTTCGATATGCCCATAGTGCGTCATCAAGTCGTTGGCTCCAATCCTTGCGTGACGGCTTCACACTCTTCTCCAATATCCGCTTGATCTCCCGGTTACTAAGCTCCACTTGCCCACTTGTCTGGGGGTGATAAGGTGTAGCAATCTTATGCTTGATTCCATACTTCTTCATTAGAGCTTCAATTGTCCGATTGCAAAAGTGGGAACCTCCATCACTTATTACAAATTTCGGCATTCCAAACCTGGAGAAAATATTAGAGCGTAGGAAATCTGCAACAACTCGAGAATCATTAGTCCGGGTGGCTTTTGCTTCCACCCATTTAGAAACATAATCCACACATACGAGAATGTATAAATTTCCTTGAGAATTCGGAAAAGGCCCCATGAAATCAATACCCCAACAATCAAATATTTCAACATGTATAATAGGTTGCATAGGCATCTCATCCCTAGGTCCTAAATTCCCTGTCCTTTGACATCTATCACATGAAGCACAATACATATAAGCATCTCGAAAAATAGTAGGCCAAAAGAATCCACATTCTAAAACTTTCAAAGCAGTCCTACGAGAACCAAAGTGACCTCCACAAATTTGATCATGGCAAAAACTAAGAATAGACCTATGCTCATTCTCTGGGACACACCTCCTAATAACTTGATCAACACAATGCTTCCATAAATAAGGTTCATCCCACACATAATGTCTAGCTAAAGCCTTAAGTCTATTTCTAGCATGGTAGGACATAGAATTCGGAAATTGCTTTGTAACAAGGTAATTCACAATATCGGCATACCAAGGTTCACTTACCTCACTTACCTTGAAGAGTTGCTCGTCCGGGAAGCATTCTTGGATGGCCACGGGATCTGAGTCACGCACCAATCGGCTAAGGTGGTCGGCAACAACGTTGTCCGACCCCTTCTTGTCTTTGATTTCCAAATCAAACTCTTGGAGAAGCAATATCCACCTTATCAATCTCGGCTTGGCATCCTTCTTTGTCAACAAATACTTCAAAGCCGCATGGTCAGTGTAAACAATAACTTTAGATTGAAGTAAGTAAGAACGAAACTTATCCAAAGCAAAGATCACGGCAAGAAGTTCTTTCTCGGTGGTGGTGTAGTTCTGTTGCGCATCATTGAGCGTCCGTGAGGCATAATAGATGGCATATGGCTGCTTGTCACTTCTCTGTCCGAGCACAGCCCCCACGGCATAGTCTGAGGCATCACACATCAACTCGAAGGGCAAGGACCAATCCGGTGGCGCCATGATCGGTGCCGATGTCAACATGGTCTTCAACCGCTCAAAAGCTTCCTTGCACTCGGCATCAAAGTGGAAGGGCACATCTTTTTGCAACAAAGAACTCAAGGGTCGAGCTATCTTGGAGAAATCTTTGATAAATCGACGATAAAAACCTGCATGTCCAAGAAAGCTTCGAACATCCCTCACACTCGTGGGGATGGGTAAGTGACGCACAAGATCTATCTTAGATTTATCAACTTCAATACCCCTAGAACTAACAATGTGACAGAGCACTATACCCTGATTAACCATGAAGTGACATTTTTCCCAATTAAGCACAAGATTAGTTTCCTCACATCTCCTAAGCACAAATTCTACATTTTCTAAACATGCATCGAAATCTTCACCATAAACAGAAAAATCATCCATAAAGACTTCAATCTTAGAACCTATGAATTCAGAAAATATGTGGTACATGCATCTTTGAAACGTACCTGGAGCATTGCACAAGCCAAAAGGCATGCGGCGGTAGGCAAAAGTGCCAAAGGGACATGTGAACGTTGTCTTCTCTTGATCCTCTTCCGCAACACTTATTTGATTGTAACCACTATAACCGTCAAGAAAACAATAGAAGGAATGACCGGCTAACCTCTCAAGCATTTGATCAATGAATGGCAATGGCATGTGATTTTTCCTTGTTGTTGCATTGAGCCTCCTATAATCGATACACACTCGGTGGCCGGTTACGGTCCTTTGCGGTACAAGCTCGTTTTCATCATTCTTCACCACCGTGATTCCGCTCTTCTTCGGCACAACTTGAACCGGTGAAATCCACCTTGAATCTGAAATTGGGTAGATGACTCCACAATCGAGCAACTTTGTCACCTCATCCTTCACAACTTGCATCATAGGTGGATGAAGACGTCGTTGACCCTCCTTGGTCGGTTTTGCTCCATCTTCAAGCAAAATTCGGTGAACACACATTGTAGGGCTAATTCCCTTGATGTCGGCTAAGGTCCAACCTATGGCCGTCTTGTGTCTCTTCAAAACTTCGATCAATCTCTCCTCTTGCTCCTTCTCTAATGATGATGATATGATAACCGGCAATGTTTCATTCTCTCCCAAGTACACATACTTCAAATGTTCCGGAAGAACCTTGAGATCTAATTTTGGGGCTTGGACAATGGAAGGAAGAAACTTGTTAGATGGAAAGAGAATTGGACTAGGGAAGGAGTAGCATACCTCGGCAGCCACCTCAAGGGACTGCACGGTTTCAAGCAAGGATAGAGGTACGGCATCTTGAGCTAAGGTGATTTTGTTCCCCATGGCATCAAATTCGATTCCTTTTTCCAAGGTGAGTGCCAAGGTGTCTTGAGCTATTGTCTCCACATACTCATCTGCAAGAGCATCCACAACATCAATAGAAAAGGAATCTCGAAAAAGTTCAGGAAGTGGATACCTCATTACATCAAAAATATTGTAACTAATGATGTCTCCATCTATTTCGAAAGTTAGTTCCCCTGAGTAGACATCAATTTTGGTCCTTACGGTTCTCATGAATGGTCTTTCCAACAGAATGGGAATTTCTTTGTCATCTGCATCCGCCGGTTCCATGTCAATGACATAGAAATCTGCAGGAAATGTTAAACTTGCAACCTGCACTAAAACATCCTCAACATATCCCAAAGGGATCTTGTTGGAGCGGTCAGCCAATCTAATGATAATGTTATCCTTTTTCAATTCGCCTAGACCTAAGTCCGCATAAAGATAAGAAGGCATAACATTTATCGAAGCACATAAATCTAACATGATTTTATCAAAACTATGAGTACCAATGGTGCATGGAATCGAAAAACTCCCTGGATCCTTGAGCTTAGGTGGTAGTTTCCTTTGAAAAACCGCAGAGATGGTTTCATTCATTACTGCTACATCCTTCTCTCGTGGTAGCCTCTTATTGGTGCACAACTCTTTCAAGAATTTCGCATACTTTGGATTTTGTTGAATGCACTCAAGCAATGACATGTTTACTTCCACCTTCTTGAATAACTCAATCATTGCATGATCAGCTTCATCATGCTTTGATTTAGCAAACCTGTTGGGAAAAGGGGCACGAGTATGGACATTAGTAGAAACTAAACCATTAGAGCTAGAAGACTTACCTTTCTCAAGCACGGCTTGAGTGGATTTCGGATCAGCAGGGACTGCAAGAGGCACGGCCTCTTGCACCTTCTTCTTCTCGGCTGGAACTGCCGCTTCTCTCTCGGACTGAGGCACGGCCTCTTTGTCCGGCTGCTTCTCGGTATAAACCTCTTCAATATCTTCGTCATCTTGCAGCAATATGCTCTCGGCCCCACCTTCCTTAGAAGGCTCCGACTTCTTCAACAAAGGCTCCTCAAAAACGCGACCACTCCTAGTTGTAACGATCTTGAATTGTCCGGCATTCGGGTTTGGCAAGGTTTGGCCCGGCAACTTACCACTTTCATGGATTTTACCCATGAAATCGATAACTTGCCCCATCTGCTTCTTGAGCTTAGCGATCTCTTTAGAATTAGCCTGTTGACCTGTCACTAAAGCTTGAGTTGCAGATGTTAAGTTCTGTTGCCCTTGAGCAAGGGACTTCAAGATTTCATCATAATTAGGAGTAGAAGAACTAGCATTATTATTTGAACCTTGAACATTGGCATTATTAGGCACGAAATTAGAAGAGTTAGGGACAAAACCTTGAGGTACCTGAGGCCTCACAAACAAACCTGAAGGACGAGGTCCTTGACCTTGAGTATTGGCCGGTTGAGCATTATTGTTACTCCACCAAAAATTCGGATGATCTCTAATTCCAGGATTGTAAGTGTTCGAATATGGATCATAACGTTGCCTTTGTTGTCCCATAAAGTTCAACTCCTCCTCACTCATAGCACCATTGGGACATGAATCCGTAGAGTGATCTGAAAGTGAGCAAATTCCACAAGCTTGGTTGCCAAGGTTCGAACCATTGAAAGCCTTGACCAAGACGTCAAGCTTCCTATCCAATGTGATCATTTGATTTCGAGTTTCCATGTCATAAACACCACCACGGCCCCCTGCCGACTTCCTTGAGGTCTTGGTGCTGAATTGACGATTGTTATCCGCCAAGTCCTCAATCAAGTTATATGCTTGCCGTCCGGTTTTGTTCATAAACGTGCATCCACATGCAGAGTCCACCATACCCTTGTTGGTGTTGTCAAGTCCCTCATAAAAAGCTTGAACTAACTCGTCTAAAGAAATTCCATGATGAGGGCACTTCCTCTGAAGTTCCTGAAACTCTTCACATGCCTCATAGAGAGTGTCACCATCCTTTTGAGTGAAGTTCTGAATCTCCCTCCTTAGCTTCTTCGTGAGTTGCGCAGGGAAGAACTATTTCAAGAACTTCGAGGTCATCTCATTCCAATTGGTGATAATTCCTGCAGGTAGAGAATACAACCAACGTTTAGCATCATCTTTAAGAGTAAAAGGAAATAAAAGCAATTTTAGGCCTTCAGGAGTAAGATGATTGATTGATTGCAATCTGCAGATATCGAGAAACTCTCTAAGGTGAACATTAGGGTCCTCCATTGGAGAACCTGAGTACTTAGGCAATTGCCCAAGTAACTGAACCGGTATGGAGAAGTTGGCTTCATTAGGCACATTGAAAGCAATGCATGAAGGTGATTCCGGGGCAGTGGGAATAAAAGCAGATTTGAGTGGTGAGTCATTCATGTTGATGGCGGACTTGTCCTCCTCACAATCAGATTCGGATGAAGATGAAGACTCGGAATGGATCCGAAATGGAGAAGGAGGATCTAGTTCTTCAAATTCCAAAGGTCCAACCGTGCTACTTGATACTTCTTGTTGCTTCTTTCTTTGTTGTTTCCGAGCACGGTCAATCTCCGGATTCAATGGAACAAGAGCTCCTTGTGAAGACGAACGAGTGAGTCGAGGCTGCATGCACTTCTAGCACCTGAAAAACCAATCGGCCAAGATCAAGTTAGAATGCATGAGAATAAAACAAAATCAAAAGCAATAAACTAGATTAAGCTAAGAAAAACAAAACGAAAGAAAAACAAAAGAAATTCAAAAATCAAGAGATAAATTTCAAAACAAATGAAATACAAAATCATACATGGCACCAATTTTTAAGATTACAAAGTCATACAAGTTGATTTTCGAGTTGCTACTAAAACACTTAAACAAATAATGATTCTAGATGGTAAGACACGGTGGACGTGCGGCCTGGATATTGATGTTTCGATCACAAGCTTGAAGCGTTGTTTCTAAAGGTCAATAGCTCAATCCAGAGATAGTGAACATGGTAGGACTCGTTTAGTGAGCAATGAGAACTCCATCACCGAGATGTATGTTTTCAAGGCTCTTGAGATCCAATTTTGGTCCCATGCACCAGAGTAATAGAAGGAGCGTACCAATGTACTCAGCTAGCAACAAACTTATGAACCAAACATGACTCCAAGTGTTAATAAAAGCCGCCCACAACCTCATGCAAACCCGAGGGTAAACAAGAAGGGTTAAGGCTAGAATTAACAAAAGGGATCCTACCTATTCCTGTGCAGTATAACCTACAACATTATTCATACAAGTATTAAAGTAGAAAAACAAAAATAAAACACAATTACATCATATACAAATTTATGGTTTTAACTTTACAAAATATAAACATATAGACATATATACAATGCAAATTTCGACAATTAAAAAGATCGAGGATCCCGAAGGATCCCCGGCAACGGCAACATTTGATAAGACGTATTTGCACACGCATCAATTAACCCTGTCAACAAATCAGTTATAGTATAAAGCAAGCAGGGATCGTTCTAAACCGGGGATCCAACTACAGGGTAGATCCATCCAATCTAATATAAGTGTCAAAATAAGCACATAGGTTTAAAAGTTTTATGATTTTTGAAACAGACAATGAAAATAAATCCTAAATTACTTCTATACATATATACATGTGATCAACCAACAATCATACAAACTCAACCAAACAACCATGCAAGAATAAAGAAGACGATTTCTAATCTCATTTAAGTCTACACCGTGAGCAAATATACAACCTAAATTTGATATGCACATAAGTTCCTACGGGGTTCCTATGACATAGACCAACTTAGAATTAGACTACGGGTTTCATTCAACATCGCGACACAACAAGCTCGGCTACGTGCTATACTTATAGGTCACACACATAAACTAATCATGCAATTACGTATCACATAAAGAATTTGATGTGTTTAAGTACTAGTCCTAAATCAAACATAGGCAGAAAATCGGTGAAAAACAAAGACAATGCAACTTATCAACTACGTGTATCAAAGTCGAACTTTGGATGATTAACACATGCAATATCAACTACTTGTATCAACTACACATGATAATATAAGAATGCACCTAAAATCTTAAAGTATTTAGACATAAAACTCACGGCATAAAACCTAAATTCATTGATTAAAAACTGAAAACTTAAATTCAAAACATGGTTCAAAAGTTGTTCTATCTCATAGACAAGAATCGAAACATACTTAAGCAAAAACCTAAAACAACATAAAACAAGAACAAACACATACTAATCCGAAAGTAGAAGATGAGTACACTCTCAGAATGTCCCTACGTGTTCTACTCTTTGAGTGCACGGAGTCCTAGGCTACGTGCTTTGGACGAGTGCTGGAGGTGGGATCGGATTGTAGTGTTTGGAGGTTGATGGAGTTTCGGCAAAGGCTTTGGTGTTATTTGCACGGGTTGATGATGATCTTCTACTGCCATGCCGTGCCCTATTTATAGAGTAACTCCAAGAATTCCTCAAGCACAAGGAATCCTAGTGAATCGGCAAAACCAAGTCCAAATTGGATTTAGTTTCTTCTCTTGTTCTTCAAGCAATCCTCATGCATTAAGGAATGACAAAACCATCTTGGACTTGGAAAACCTTCTCTTGGACCGCACGGGTTCTCTCTCCTTGGTGACTTGGGAAAATCTTCACGGCATCTCCATACAAATCTTGGATTGTACTTCTCCTAGCTCAAGCAGGAATTCCTAGCTGCCGGCCACCTTTCCCTCATGAGTCAGGAAAACATTTTCCTAGTCAACACGGGTTTAGACTTTCCTGAAATAGAAATAAGAAAATTAGAAACTAGGAAAGAGGAAAGATGGAATCCTGATCAAGAAAGGAATCCTGAGTAAACAAGGATTTCCAACACTTAGCACAATTTCAACACCAAATTCTTCAATTCCGAAATTACTATGTATTTTAATACTAAAACCTACATATTTCTACATTAAGCAATTATTCTACACTAAACACAAATATAAAACTAAAACAACTAAATAGGAGTTAACAAAGGGTAAATAAAGGGTATAAACATATTAAAAACGTCACACTTTGTGCTCCTATCAGAGATTACTCACCTTGATGAAGGATACAAGATGAGCCAAAAATCACGAGCTATGGTGGCCGGAGGAGGGAGCTCCGGCGAGATGACAGTCGGTGTCTCGGACGGATTCCTCTCGATCGGCGGCATGGTAGGCTTGCTCTCCAACCCAGTAAGAACGAGGGGACGACAGGGTTCGATTGAGACCGGGCCGGCTGTCTGAGCTGGCCGAACAACGGCGGACGATGGTAAGGGGTTGCCGGCAAGAAGAGAGCTCGGGGGGGAGGGGGGAGAAACTCATGAAAGAAGAGAGAAAGAAAAGAAAATGGGTTGGGCTTTCTCCCACTCGGTCCAACCTTAAAACCCAACAATAAAACCCCATTAAATTTTTACCCCTTTTTACCTACTCCGTAACTTTCGTTTTTAGACCATAATTTCTTCATACGAACTCTGTTTTAAGCATACCGCGTGTCCACGAACTCTGTTTAACATCCTCTACAACTTTCATGAAGAAAGTTTTCCCAGAATAATTATCCTACAAAAAGTCAACCCTAGGGTCCTTAAGGGTAAACGGTTACTCATCACGGTAAAAGACCAAAGTAATACCAAAGGTAAATAACCGTAAAATAACTTAAGAACCGGGGTGTGACAATGTTACATCTGAAATAATACTTTACTAGGTAGTAAAATGTCCAAGTGAATATTAATCATATTCTTGGTCCACGTCATACCGGCGAGCCCAATTTTTTTGGGTTTACAAGTAATGGCCCGCCAGTGAGATCATGCGAGCTGGATGACAGAGTTCGCATGCGGAATGGACATCGCGTGGAGTTAAAGAAATGGACTTCGCTTAGGCTAGGCGAGGTGACACTTCGCGTGGGAGTGGAGTCCTAGGCGAGGCGAAGTACACCTAGGCAAACTGGTCCGCGCAGGAGACTTCGCCAAGAAGGCGAGGCGTGATAGCTCCGCGTAGGAGACTTCATGAAGAAGTAACAGGCAAAGTCCGCATGCACGTGATTACCTACATTTATCGTTGAAGATTCTTACAAGTGTTTGACATGCTTTGGGCCAATCTCTGTGGCCCTTTTAAGGAAAAAGTCTTTTAAGGCTCGCGAGCTGCAAAGACCCGCGAGACAGAAACGAGCTTCAGGGGCGCGTGAGATGGAAACAAGCTTTAAGAGCTCGCGGAATGGTTTGAGTCCGCGGCCCGCGCGAGACATGTTTCCACAAGGACTGTGACACCCCGCGGGGTAAAGATGTTATGCGAAGTGTGTTATGCGAAATGGACATGCGTCACGTAGATGGTTGGTTCACACGGATGAAGCAATATCCTCACTACCAGAACAAGCACTTTAGCCGACGAAAAATTTTCGTCGGCCTGTTAAAAAAATTCGTCGGCTAAGACCTTAGCCGACGAAGGATCGTCGGCTATAGTGTCGTCGGGAAAAGGCCGTCTGTAATGACTTTAGCCGACGAAATTTTTTTTTTCGTCGGCTATAGTCCCACTTTAGCCGACGAAAAATATGTCGTCGGCTATAGTCCCAGACTTTAGCCGACGAAATATTCGTCGGCTAAAGTGTGTAAAAAAATTTAAAAAAATAACTATAGCCGACGAAATATAAAATATTTCGTCGGCTAAACCTTATTAAAAAAATTAAAAAATAACTATAGCCGACGAAATATTTTATATTTCGTCGGCTAAACGTTGTAAAAAAATTTAAAAAATAACTATAGCCGACGAAATATAAAATATTTCGTCGGCTAAACCTTATAAAAAAATTAAAAAATAACTATAGCCGACGAAATATTAGGTTATTCGTCGGCTAAACCTTTTAAAAAAAATTTAAAAATAACTATAGCCGACGAACTATTAGGTTATTCGTCGGCTAAACCTTATTAAAAAAAAATAAAAAATACTATAGCCGACGAATATAGTGTTTGAATATCATCGGCTAAAGTTGCTGGGTTTTGAAAAAAAAAACTGCAGAAACTTTCGGCTAAACTCATGGTACATGTAATTATAAACCATGATTGATTATTAGGAAGCAATCCAAAGTATTATGATCGCCCAAAACACTATAAAAGAAAAAAAAAATCCAAAGTATAAGCCATGATTGATTATTAGGCATAATCTAAAGTATTATGCCACCCAAATGCAAATGGCGGAGGTTGGTCATGTGAGCCACAGAAACCGGCAACACGCCGGTGAGGTTGTTGTTGTAGAGGTCGAGAACACGGAGGTTAGTGAGGTTGGAGAGCTCCGGCGGGAACGTGCGGTTGAAGACGTTGTTGGAGAGGTTGAGGAGGCGGAGAGAGCGGAGATCTCAGGCGGGATGGGACCGGAGAGGTTGTTCTCGGCGAGGGTGAGATTGGAGAGGTAGACAAGGAAGGTTAGTGAGATTGGAGAGGTTTACCATCATCGGCTATATAAAGGACTTTAGCCGACGAAATTCTTTATTTTCGTCGGCTAAACTATTTGGTTGACCGCCAAAAAATTTTGGTTCAAAATTTTGAAATTTTTCGACTTTAGCCGACGACTTTCCATTAATTTCGTCGGCTAAAGTCCTTTGAAAATTTTGGTTGACCGCCAAAAAATTTTGGTTGAAAATTTCGAAAATTTTTCGACTTTAGCCGACGACTTTTCATATATTTTCGTCGGCTAAAGTTCTTTGAAAATTTCGTCGGCTAAAGGTACCAATTTCGTCGGCTAAAACTTGGAAATAGAGAAATTTTAGGGTTTAGCCGACGAATACCCTAACGTATTCGTCGGCTATAGTATGTAATTAAAAAATTAAAAAATAACTATAGCCGACGAAATATTAGGTTATTCGTCGGCAAAAACCATCTTAGCCGACGAATTTTCATATATTTTCGTCGGCTAAAGTCCTTTGAAAATTTTACTCCAACTTCGGTTTACCGCCTAAAAAATTTTGAAATTTTTTGACCTTAGCCGACGACTTTTCATATATTTTCGTCGGCTAAAGTCTATAAATTCACGAAAACGCTCATATCTCCCTCTATATTACGTAGTTTGGTCAAACCTTCCACACGAAAAACTTTCACGTAGATGAGACGCAACCGCCTATATAAAAATTTTGAGACATTTGCCTTCCGACGATAGGGCTCCCCATAGGGAATAATAACGGTAAATAGGGTTGACCGCTACTATCGGCTCTGAGACTTTACCCGATTTACGTGATTTTTGAACCATAGCCGTATTTCACCATTTTGAACACATCTTATTTCACGAGATTTTTAATAATTTTGCTTCCTATGTAGAGTTGGTTCACAAAGTTGTATAACCTACTAAACAAGTTATACAACATTAGTAGACACGTTGTAATTCCGATGACTAAAATTCACAAACCAAAATTCGACCGTCAGATATGATCATTATGACGAAATACGTCTATGGTAAAAAATTCAACTGGATCCGACAACGTTAAGGGCTCGATCGAAACGGTCAACCATAATCCATCGTCACTTATCACACGAAAACGCTCATATCCCCCCTCTATATTACGTAGTTTGGTCAAACCTTCCACACAAAAAACTCTCACGTAGATGAGACGCAACTGCCCATATAAAAATTTTGAGACATTTACCTTCCGACGATAGGGCTCCCCATAAACCCGAATAACGGAAAATAGTAGACACGTTGTGATTCCGATGACTAAAATTCACAAACCAAAATTCGACTGTCAGATATGATCATTATGATGAAATATGTGTATGATTAAAAATTCAACTGGATTCGACAAAGTTAAGGGCTCGATCGAAACGGTCAACTCTAATCGAAAATAAGAAAACTGCATTTTGAAGCCCTAAACGGACTCGGATGGCCAAAAAAGCCTGTACATCATGACATTAGCAATGAGTTTGACTCGTAGGGCCGTTACGCTTCCGGAAAGGTATCATAATAGTCAATCGGACACCAAAAACCAAATCTGCAGCATAGTGAATAATAAGGGTAAGTCAACTATCGTCGGCTATAGTGTCGTCGGGAAAAGGCCGTCTGTAATGACTTTAGCCGACGAAATTTTTTTTTTCGTCGGCTATAGTCCCACTTTAGCCGACGAAAAATATGTCGTCGGCTATAGTCCCAGACTTTAGCCGACGAAATATTCGTCGGCTAAAGTGTGTAAAAAAATTTAAAAAAATAACTATAGCCGACGAAATATAAAATATTTCGTCGGCTAAACCTTATTAAAAAAATTAAAAAATAACTATAGCCGACGAAATATTTTATATTTCGTCGGCTAAACGTTGTAAAAAAATTTAAAAAATAACTATAGCCGACGAAATATAAAATATTTCGTCGGCTAAACCTTATAAAAAAATTAAAAAATAACTATAGCCGACGAAATATTAGGTTATTCGTCGGCTAAACCTTTTAAAAAAAATTTAAAAATAACTATAGCCGACGAACTATTAGGTTATTCGTCGGCTAAACCTTATTAAAAAAAAATAAAAAATACTATAGCCGACGAATATAGTGTTTGAATATCATCGGCTAAAGTTGCTGGGTTTTGAAAAAAAAAACTGCAGAAACTTTCGGCTAAACTCATGGTACATGTAATTATAAACCATGATTGATTATTAGGAAGCAATCCAAAGTATTATGATCGCCCAAAACACTATAAAAGAAAAAAAAAATCCAAAGTATAAGCCATGATTGATTATTAGGCATAATCTAAAGTATTATGCCACCCAAATGCAAATGGCGGAGGTTGGTCATGTGAGCCACAGAAACCGGCAACACGCCGGTGAGGTTGTTGTTGTAGAGGTCGAGAACACGGAGGTTAGTGAGGTTGGAGAGCTCCGGCGGGAACGTGCGGTTGAAGACGTTGTTGGAGAGGTTGAGGAGGCGGAGAGAGCGGAGATCTCAGGCGGGATGGGACCGGAGAGGTTGTTCTCGGCGAGGGTGAGATTGGAGAGGTAGACAAGGAAGGTTAGTGAGATTGGAGAGGTTTACCATCATCGGCTATATAAAGGACTTTAGCCGACGAAATTCTTTATTTTCGTCGGCTAAACTATTTGGTTGACCGCCAAAAAATTTTGGTTCAAAATTTTGAAATTTTTCGACTTTAGCCGACGACTTTCCATTAATTTCGTCGGCTAAAGTCCTTTGAAAATTTTGGTTGACCGCCAAAAAATTTTGGTTGAAAATTTCGAAAATTTTTCGACTTTAGCCGACGACTTTTCATATATTTTCGTCGGCTAAAGTTCTTTGAAAATTTCGTCGGCTAAAGGTACCAATTTCGTCGGCTAAAACTTGGAAATAGAGAAATTTTAGGGTTTAGCCGACGAATACCCTAACGTATTCGTCGGCTATAGTATGTAATTAAAAAATTAAAAAATAACTATAGCCGACGAAATATTAGGTTATTCGTCGGCAAAAACCATCTTAGCCGACGAATTTTCATATATTTTCGTCGGCTAAAGTCCTTTGAAAATTTTACTCCAACTTCGGTTTACCGCCTAAAAAATTTTGAAATTTTTTGACCTTAGCCGACGACTTTTCATATATTTTCGTCGGCTAAAGTCTATAAATTCACGAAAACGCTCATATCTCCCTCTATATTACGTAGTTTGGTCAAACCTTCCACACGAAAAACTTTCACGTAGATGAGACGCAACCGCCTATATAAAAATTTTGAGACATTTGCCTTCCGACGATAGGGCTCCCCATAGGGAATAATAACGGTAAATAGGGTTGACCGCTACTATCGGCTCTGAGACTTTACCCGATTTACGTGATTTTTGAACCATAGCCGTATTTCACCATTTTGAACACATCTTATTTCACGAGATTTTTAATAATTTTGCTTCCTATGTAGAGTTGGTTCACAAAGTTGTATAACCTACTAAACAAGTTATACAACATTAGTAGACACGTTGTAATTCCGATGACTAAAATTCACAAACCAAAATTCGACCGTCAGATATGATCATTATGACGAAATACGTCTATGGTAAAAAATTCAACTGGATCCGACAACGTTAAGGGCTCGATCGAAACGGTCAACCATAATCCATCGTCACTTATCACACGAAAACGCTCATATCCCCCCTCTATATTACGTAGTTTGGTCAAACCTTCCACACAAAAAACTCTCACGTAGATGAGACGCAACTGCCCATATAAAAATTTTGAGACATTTACCTTCCGACGATAGGGCTCCCCATAAACCCGAATAACGGAAAATAGTAGACACGTTGTGATTCCGATGACTAAAATTCACAAACCAAAATTCGACTGTCAGATATGATCATTATGATGAAATATGTGTATGATTAAAAATTCAACTGGATTCGACAAAGTTAAGGGCTCGATCGAAACGGTCAACTCTAATCGAAAATAAGAAAACTGCATTTTGAAGCCCTAAACGGACTCGGATGGCCAAAAAAGCCTGTACATCATGACATTAGCAATGAGTTTGACTCGTAGGGCCGTTACGCTTCCGGAAAGGTATCATAATAGTCAATCGGACACCAAAAACCAAATCTGCAGCATAGTGAATAATAAGGGTAAGTCAACTATCGGCACCGAGACTTTACCGGAATACCGTCATTTTTCAACCGTAGACGTATTTCACCATTCTGGTCATATCTTATTTCACGACTTTTTTGCATTTGAACGTTCTACGTATAATTTTTTTTCCCAGATGAGTTGTTGTCCAAATCTGTAAATATAAGACACTTTAGCCGACGAAATTATATTTTTCGTCGGCTAAACTCTTAAAAATTTCGTCGGCTAAACTTTTGAAAATTTTGTCGGCTAAAGTTCACAGACTATAGCCGACGAAATTATATTTTTCGTCGGCTAAACTTTTAAAAATTTCGTCGGCTAAACTCTTAAAAATTTCGTCGGCTAAACTTTTGAAAATTTCGTCGGCTAAACTTTTGAAAATTTCGTCGGCTAAAGTTCACAACTATAGCCGACGAAAAAAATTATTCAGCAGACGAAATTAATATTTCGTCGGCTAAAGTGGACTTTAGCCGACGAAAATTTTTAATTAGCCGACGAAGGACAATTTCGTCGGCTAAAGTCCACTTTAGCCGACGAAAAAAAAATTCGTCGGCCTGGTTTTTTTTTTTTCGTCGGCTAAACCCTTTCTTCTGGTAGTGCCTTGTGGTATTGGGTTTCAATGTCCAACTTAGAAAGTAATTAATTTTGGCAGAAAGCGAACCACTATATAAAAGGGCTCGAAACCCTAGCTCAAAAACATCAACTCTAAAAAAATACAACAAACAAAACCTTTCAACCTAGTTGAATCTCTTCGAGCTTCTCGAAAACCCTAACCCTAAGCGTGCCACCGCCTAGGTTTCCCAGAGCCCTTTCGGACTCTACTCTGATCACCCATGATCCCTCCTTGGTTGCTCTGCACGCGACACCGTGAGTATCGAATCCTTGTGCTTGTAATTCCTCATCCACGAGGTGGCACCGGAATCTCGTCGCTTGTTCAAGAAGTCAAGACCCGACGCATCCCACTCACTTTCCTTGTCCGCGAGGTGGCACGCCCCGCATCCGCACTAAATAGTTTACTTTTGGTACCGCTAAGTACCTCTCAACCCCCTACTGAGGATCGTGGTCAAAACATTAGCACGCCCAGTGGGACCGGGAGTACGAGTGATTCACCATAAGGAAGCCAGGAGAATCACCATACAAGAAAGCTTAGATTTCTTGTCTCAAGCACAAATCACATCGGTGTAAGCCCCATAATAGCGTGGCTTGCCGATCTCTCACTACGGAATAGATTTTTACTCAGTTTGGTAACCCAGACTTCAGTGAGACCGCAATGGTAGGCTCACAGTCAACCCAAGACCTAGGAGCCGCTCCGCCTATGGAGCGAATCCTCTAGATGTTTGAGGAACTTAAGGGCCGACTCGAGGCCACTGCTACCTAACAGAGCGTCACCGATCTTGCTGAGAAGGTCGACGACCTTGCTGAATAGGCCAAGAGGGACAAGACCCCTTTAGGAAGCAGACCATCATAACCTCGCCATACTCACTGAGGACTTCAACCAGTTAGCAGGCGAAGTAAGGGAAGACAAGGGTTTGGTCAATGATTCCCTCCAACGGATCCAAAAGGATCTGGATCAGAATGCAGAGACCGTGAAGCGAACCGTGGAGACCCTGTCACTCACTCGCACGACATTGAATGAGCAAACTCGTCGCTTGGACGAACACGATACCAAGTTGCACGACCAGCAAAGCTCATCTTTCTTCGGAAACGAGAACAACCTAGAAAAACTCGAGGAGTTCAAAGAAAAACATGATAGGTTGAACTTGAGAGTCCTGGAGGTGGAAGACAGGATGAGGTCTCAAGCACCAAAGAGTCCGGCCCTTGACCTCACCGGCGCAAGCGCGAACGAAGGATCATCAAAATATATTCCGCCTAATGAGCGCGCTAGGGCTAACCCTAAGGTGGGGGCTCAAAAGACCCCACAGTTCGCGTTAGGGGCTGGGACTCCAAAGACACCGCCCCCGCGTAACTCTGTTGCTGCAGTTAAGGGGATTAACGGTTCGCCACGCCAGGGAGCCGGGACACCAGATGACCCGCTTATAGCCCTTTCTAGCCCAACTCCAAAGAATGTTGGCCAGGCCGCCAGCTTCTCCGCATGGCCAAACCATGAGGAGGGAGTAGAATCCACACCGGTGACGGCAGCCGATTGGCGCCAACTTATCTCCACCATAGTCAAGGAGCAAACCAAAAATGGTGATGCTAACTTGCAATACCGCGACCCCTACCCTGATAGTGTGGCGCAGTACCCTTTCCCCCACGGGTTTAAGAATATTGTCTTCACAACATTCTCAGGGGGGGACAAGGGAAGATGCAGCAACCCATATGGCCTGCTTCAAAGTCCAATGCGGCCAATATGGGAATAATGACATTCTCAAACTCAAGCTCTTTAGGACTTCTCTGTCCGGAGCAGCTTTCAGCTGGTACTCCAGGTTCAAGCTTGGATTAATTGCGGACTGGCCTACGATGGAGAGACTGTTCCAAGAGACTTATGGCATCATCGAGCCAGAGGTTGGCCTTGACTCCCTCACCCAAATGAGCCAGCAAAGCATGGAGTCTGGAGTCTCATTCCTCCAACGCTTCAAGATCCAGCAAGCCAAGTGTGATTACCTACTACCTGAGCAGGAAGCTATCAAGTTGGCTGTTCGAGGTCTCAAACACCGCCAGCGGCTGAAGCACCATGGGGAGCGCTTCACATCCATGGGCGACCTAATTAACAAGGTCAGAAGCTATGAACTGATCCTCAATGAAATGGATGAGAAGGCAAATGCCTCTAAGGGGACATACATGCTAGGGAGAAATAGGACGGTGGGGGCACTAAACCACCGAACCCCCACGTTTGATCATTACTATCAGAGGTGTTTGAGCCAGATGACATTTTTGTCCAAGAAATAATACTTTACTGGACTGTAAAATGTTAGTTACAATCTTGGTCCGTGTCACAACCGGCGAGCCCAAATTCTTTAAGTTTACAAGTAATAGCCCGCTAGTAAGACCACGTGAGCTAAATTACAGAGCTCGCGTGCTGACTAACTTCACGTGAAATACAGGGCTCTCACACTTAATGATCCCGCGCACTGAATTACTTCGCGCGTAGGCGAGGTAAAATGGTACTTCGTGCACGAGCCCTATGCGAGACGGAATACATCAAGGCGAGCTGGCGAACTGGCTCGCGCGGGAGGTTTCGAGAAGAAAGCGTAAGCGGAGTCCGCGTGCGTCACATTTAGTCGTTGAAGACTTTCACCAGTTTTTGACATGCTTTGGGCCAATCCTTGTGGCCCTTATTAATTAAAAGACCTACTTTTGGCTCGCGAGCTAGAAGGCCCCTCGAGGTAAAGATGTGCCTAATTCCAGTTCGCATAGGAGTCTACAGTTGACAGTACAGAAGTAATGCCCTATGAGGAATGGAGTGTGTGAACTGGACATGTGTCACAAGCTGGTTGGTCTGCATGGACGAAACAGTGTCCTTGTGACATTAGGGTTTCAGAATCCGATTTGGACTGTGATTACCTTTCTTTTGCCGGAAGTCGAGCTTCTATAAAAGGGGGCTCGAAGCATACAACTTAAACACAATCAAATCTCTCAACAAAACAATAACAAACTGCAAACCAGTTACCCTTCGAGCTACCTCGAAACTCTAACCCTAAGCGCACCGCCGCCTAGGTTTTCTAAGAGCCCTCCTGGACTCACCCCCGATCTCTGATCCCCCTATTGTTGCTCTGCTCGCGATATACCGTGAGTATCGATCGCTTTGTGCTCGTAAATTCCTCATCTGAGGTGGCACCTGGAAACTCCCTTCCGCCTGATCAAGAAGTCAAGCTCGCATATAAACACTTTCCTCATCCGCAAGGTGGCACGCCCGTAACAATCTCCCTCACTATTTGTTCGCTATTTACCTCTGCTCCGCGTGCTGAGGATCGTGGCCAAAACATTGGCATGCCCAGTGGGACAGGGAGTACAAGCGATACATCATAGGGAAACTAGAGGAAGCGCCATACCGAAAGCCTCAGCTTTCCTGTCTCAAGCACAGATCACTACGGTATAAGCCCCATAACAGCGCGGCTTGCCGATCCCTCACTCAAGAACATGTCCTTGCTCAGTTTGGCGACCCAGACTTCAGCGAGACCGCCTTGGTAGGCGCTCAACCGGCCCAAGACACAGGTTCTGCTCCGTCTATGGAGCGAATCTCTCAGATGCTCGAGTAGTTGACAAGTCAGAGTCTAGCCACTCAATAAAGCGTTGCTGACCTAACTGAACAAGTCAAGCAAGATAGGAACCTTCTGCAGGCCACTCATGACAAACTCGCCATGCTCGGTGAGGATTATGGCAACCTTGACGCCAAGTTCAATGAAACCAAGGGCTTGGTCAAAGTAAGCCTTCAACAGATCCGCTCGGATCTGGACAAGAACACGGAAACCGTGAAGCAGAACATGGAGACCGTGAAGCAAAATGCAGAGATCCTGTCGCTCACGCGCGCGATGGTAGATGAGCAGACTCGCCGCTTGGACGACCACGATGCCAAGATGCATGACCAGCAGAATGCTTCATTCTTTGGAAGCAAGAACAGTCTGGACAAACTGGACGAATTTAAGGAAAAACAGGACAGGCTGAACTTACTGGTCCTTGAAGTTAAAGATTGGATGAGGGCGCAAGCTCCAAAGAATCCTGCTCTAACTCCTACTGGCGCAAGCGCGAACGAGGGATCATCCAAGTATATCCCTCCCAACGAGCGCGCCAGGGGAAACCCTAAGATTGGGACTCCGAAAGCCCCACAGTTCACGTTAGGGGCTGGAATTTCGAAGAGTCCGCCCCAGCATGGCTCTGCCGCTCCTTTTAAGGAATTTAACAACTCTCTTCGCCAGGGAGTCGGGACACCAGATGACCCGCTTCTAGCCTACTCCAGCCTTACTCCTAAGAATGTTGGACATGCTGTCAGTTTCTCTGCATGGCCAAACCATGAGGAAGGAGCAGAGTCCGTGCCTGTGACAACAGCCGACTGGCGCCAGCTCATCTCCTCAATCGTTAAGGAGCAAACCGGAAAAGGTGATGCTGATTTGCAGTATTGCGACCCCTACCCTGATAGTGTGGCGCGATACCCTTTCCCATATGGGTTCAAGAACGTCGTGTTCACCACCTTTTCTGGGGAAACAAGGGAAGATGCAGCAACCCATATGGCCCGCTTCAAAGTCCAGTGCGGGCAATATGGGAATAATGATATTCTCAAGCTCAAGCTCTTCAGGACTTCTCTGTCTGGAGCTGCATTCAGTTGGTATTCCAGGTTGAAGCCAAGATCCATTGCGGACTGGCCTACCATGGAGAGACTATTTCGGGAAACATACGACACTATTGAGCCAGAGGTTGGCCTCGATTTCCTTACTCAGATGAGTCAGCAGAACATGGAGTCAGGAGTCTCCTTCCTCCAACGTTTCAAGATCCAACAGGCCAAGTGCGACTTCCTCCTACCCGAGCAGGAAGCCATTAAATTGGTTGTCTGTGGCCTCGAGCATCGCCAGCGGTTGAAGCACCATGGGGAACGCTTCATGTCTATGGGTGACCTGATCAACAAGGTTGGCAGTTATGAGGTGATCCTTAATGAAATGGACAAAAAGGCGAATGCCTCCAAGGGGATGTACGTACCGGGGAGAAACAGGGCAGTAGGGGCACTAAACCTCTAATCCCCCACGTTCCACCCTTACTACCAAGGGCAGGAGGAGACTGAGGCCGCGCAACGATATGTCAACGACGTCAGAACAGTTGAACTGACTGGGAAGCCAATCGCTCACAAACTGAAGAATCTCAAAATGACTCGCGAGCCAATCACCATTCAGTCTTTTCCATGGACCAAGCCCGAATACGAGTCATACACGTATGACGCAAAAAACGCCGATCTTGTCTTTAATGACTTGATTGAGGCGAAGTACGTACGCTTGGATCACAAGATCCCGCCCAAGGAAGAGCTAAAGGACAAGAAATATTGCAGCTTCCACAACGTCTACAATCACAACACCAAAGACTGTGTCAAGCTCTGCGACCAACTGTAGACCTGGTTGAATGCTGGCGCCTTAAAAATGAAGACGCCAGAGAGCACAGCCTCTCTAGTGGATGTAGACCCCTTCTGGCCGTGGTTGATATGGTCGAGGTGAAGTGGAATGGCCGGCCAGAGGAGAACAACCGCCGCCGCGCGCCAAATCAAAGCCAATGGAGAGTCACTCTAGACTTGGCCGAACACCCAGAAGATGACAATCTGCGCCGACCACCCAAGCGAGATCGCGAGGAAGGCAATGATGACGCATGTCAGCCATCTCGCCGGTACACCTACAACGTCAACCTCGCGCACAAGGTTTTAGGCGATCTTATTGATGGCGGACTCGTCACGGTAGCAAGAGCCCTACCTTACGTTGAATACAAGGAAGACCGCGTCCATTGCAAATTCCATGATAGCTGGGGACACAGAACTTGCGATTGCTACCAGCTCCGCGAGCAGGTCCAGGACTAGTTAGACCTCAAGTACATTCGCTTTGAGAACAAAGGCGGCTTTATGACCAAAATCGCTGACATCGCTTGGCCCCGCATCGACCAGCGCGCGATAACATTGGACATATCTCCAAATGCGGGTCCACGTGAACCGCCAAGTCGACACCGTAAGAGACCGGCGAATGACTATATCGAGCTGGCAAACCAAGACGGGAACCACTACCCGGCAAGGTAGTTAGCCGCCAGACTGCAGCCCGATTGACCTTTAAGAAAGGATAAGGGCAAGGCTATCGTGCGGGACGATACACCGTCCCCCGCTGAAAACTATCAACCCATGAGTCCCAAGACTTGCGAAGAGCTGGAACAGAGGATTAAGCGCCTCGAGACCTTCGATCAATCACACTAGACCGAAGATGTACCTTCGTCGCCAACTTCAAGCGAGATGGACATATCAGACTCCGATAGTGAGCACCAAGACAACGAGGCTTCAAGCCCTCGGCAAGGTATCTTGATCGACCCCTATATTCCCCCGACGTCCAAATCAGTGATCAAGAAAGGGATCTGGTACACGCAGCAAGGGGGCAGGCCAGTTACCATCAGCAGATCTAAGAAGCGAAAGCTACATAAGAAGTATGGCATCATCTGACCCTCGCAACTCGCGCAGACACCCAAAAGGATGTGGAGAGAAGCCGAAGGCCTGCGCTCTCTACTCCAAAGGCCACCTGTCACGCCTCCACGTGTCTGTGCGCAGGTAGCAGATGACCCCGCTCCAAAGGTGAATGTCTTATGTCGCCTCACCGTACCACCAAGACAGGATCCGCGCCCTGCCAGGAATAGACCATCTCCGGAGACGGAAATGAGAAGGGATCCACAGCCCTCCCGGCACAGGCCTTCATCAGAGCCTGACCGGAGAAGGGAACCGTTTCCTCCACCAAGGCGCTGGCAGTCGTCGAAGGCTGAACGGCGTAGGACCCGTTGCCTCCACCAAGGCGTAGGCAGTCGCCAGAGGCTGAAAGAAGATGGGAACCACCTTCCCCAGTGAAGCGAAGATTGTTCGCCATCTCAAAGCCTGAGCCAAGGCGCGAGTCACCTCGGTCATCACGTCCCGGAGAGCCTCTTCTCTAGGAACCTGAGGCAAAGAGGGAACCATCGCGACCATGTCGTCCCCGACCACCACCCAAGCAAGAGCCTCAGGTCTCAATCTCTCCTTCGTTGAAGGCAAATGACAACGCCAAGGTCCCTCTAGCCGCGGATGAGCGGCCAGTTGAGGACAAACAACCCTCGACCAAACTCGTGTGGTGACCACGGCAGCCAGAGGATATCGCCTCGCTAGGTGTTGAAAGTAGTACCTCCGGCCCTAACCTCACGGAGCTCATGGCCCAGTTTTTATGAGAAAATTCACTAAACAAAGAGACTCATTTCGAGCCTCGCATTGACTTGGGAGAAGACCAAACATAAGGGCAGGGTGAATCATTCACCTGTAACATAGTTGAAGTATCCACATGGCCTGAAGACGAAGAGGTCAGCCCAACAGAAAGTGCATTCGCTATTCTCGAAGGAGAACACGAGAGCATTGAGACGCCACTGATCCCAGTCCACGAGCAATTCTCCTTTCAAGTCGGAATGGTGTTTTTCATATCTGAAAGATATGCTCTCCCGCCGAACATAACATGCAACGCGGCGGATATTCCAGACAGCCGCGAAAATGTCTGCGACATATCCCCGCCTTGCAGTAGCGAGATGAGCCTAGTCCTAGCGGAACCCGTGAATGCTCCACCATTGGAAGCCACAAGCAGCGTCACAAGCATGTCGACTTTGACCTTCTCCACTCTGACCTTAGACATGGCCACTCACATAAGACCATTATATATCACAGCTGAAGTTGAAGGGATTATGGTAAACAAAGTCATGGTCGACACTGGAGCTGCGGTGAAAGTCTTTACCACCCGTACTATGGGACTCCTTGGGATTCCGCGCTTGATGATCCAAACTACGTCTTTGACAGTCAAGAACTTCACCGGACAAGTCTCCAGAACTCTAGGCATGTTGTTCTTGCGAGTCAAGGTGGGATCGACATCACGGGTCTATACATTCTTCGTCGTCGAATGCGCTTCATCCTATAGCATGATCCTAGGCCGCAATTAGATCCATAGAAGTTTCTGTATACCTTCCTCTATGCATCAGGAACTCATAATCTGGGACAATGAGAAACGCGAGGCGGTTCTCATCACAGCGGACCCGCATCCTTTATCCATTTCCGCCAACTTGGGCCCATTTGAGGTCCAAGGCGTCGATTCCAAAGGTCGCCCCTATGGAGTCACGGCCTTCAACTTAACGCGATGGGGACTCACTCAGGCGAGGGACGACTTACAACGTCCTTACACCATCACGGACCCCTTCCAAACCGCTGATGATTAGTGCCTCCTCAGCAGAAGCACGGCAGGCTGGCGAGTCCCTATGCGAGAGACTCCTCTCATATTGGGCGGAACGTGAAGCCTACGACAGGGTTGCCACTATGGAGTATGTAGACTAGATAGTGGACTATACCGATACCGAGGAGAAAGTTATTCAGTTAGCTCTCGCTGCCTTGGATGACACACCAAGTCCGCGACCCTATCTTACAAGTTGATGTGGGGACTGCAGAGAAGCCCTTTCTACTTTCCATTAGCGCTAAGCTGGCGGGCAAAGAAAAGGCAGACCTTCTTGCCTTATTACATGAATATAGAGATTGTTTCATCGAGAAGTACGAAGACATGCCTGGCTTGTCCCCAGATTTAGTCTGTCACCGTCTGCCTACTCATCCTGACAGACGTCCAGTCCGCCAGGACGGCAGATTCATGCGAACTGAGACCTAGATCGTGGTCAAGGAAGAAATTGAGAACATGCACCGATCATGTATCATTCGTGTGGCCAAGTACAATGAATGGCTATCCAATGTCGTCCCCGTCCGCAAGAAGAACGGCAAAATGCGCGTCTGTGTTGATTATCGCGACCTCAACAACGCAATGCCTAAGGACATATATCCATGCCTTTTGCCGACCTCCTCATTGATGTGGCCGCAGGGCATGAAGTGCTATCCTTCATGGATGGAACTGCTGGATACCATCAGATCTCTGTCGCTGAAGAAGATCGCCACAAGATCGCTTTCCGCTGCCCGGGGTTTGCAGGTGTGTTCGAGCCTGTTGTCATGCCATTTGGGCTTAAGAACGCGGGGGCAACATATCAACGCGCCATGAACCTCATCTTTCACGATATCCTAGGCAAGTTGACCGAAGTCTACATAGACGACATGGTGGTTAAAACCAAGACGCGGGAGACACATGTTGAAGACCTTCGTCAGGTTTTCACGCTGATGCGAAAACATCACCTGAAGATGAACCCCGCCAAATGTGTTTTCTTCATAGAGACAGGCGACTTCCTAGGGTTACTAGTCCACCAAAGGGGCATCGAGATCCCCAAAGACAAGGCGCAGGCGGTAATAAGCGCCTCGCCTCCTACAACCAAAAAGGAGCTCCAACAATAGATCGGGCAAATTAACTTCCTCTGCCGTTTCATTTCAAATGCGGCAGGGAAGGTTCAGCCTTTTTTATCTCTTCTAAAACTCCAGGGGGCAACCGAGTTCGTATGGGAGTCACAACACCAAGAAGTCTTTGATCGTATTAAGGACTATCTTACGAACCCGCCTGTTTTGGTTCCCCCTCACCCTGGCGTTCTGCTTAAGTTCTACATCGCCGCTGTTGACTTGTCTATTGGCGGACTCTTGGCACAAGACGATGAGAACAGAGTGGAACATGCCGTTTACTATCTTAGCAGAGTGTTAACCGATTGCGAGACGCGCTATTCTCCAGTGGAAAAGTTGTGTCTCGCCCTATTCTTTGCGGGTTGCAAGCTCAACCACTACATGTTAGCCTTTACCACGGTGGTGATCGCTCAGTCCGATCTCGTTAAATACATGCTTTCCCGCCCTATCTTACGGGGACGCATAGGTAAATGGATATTGGCTTTGTTTGAATTCTCTTTGCAATATGTTCCGCAAAAGGCCGTTAAAGGACATGTCATAGCGGACTTTCTTACTCATCACCCGCCAACCGAACTAACAGCATTCCGCGAGTTGGAGTTTGCCGTAGTCTCCCTTACTCCATGGACTCTTTACTTTGATGGCTCACGTACTGAACTCGCTGCAGGTGCCGGGATCACCATCGAGAACCCTGCAGGAGACCGGTTTTCTTACTCTTTCCAGCTAGACTTTAAATGTACAAATAATTAGGCGGAATACGAGGCGCTCATCATCGGACTGGAAATCTTGCTGGACTTAGGAGTCCGCAAGGTTCAAATCTTTGGCGACTCTTTATTGGTTGTCAACCAGCTTGTGGCGAAGTTCAAGTGCTTAAGTTTGTCGATTGAACCTTACTTGCGAAAAGCCTTTGACGTCTTGGACTGCTTCGACGATGTTCACATTGAGCACATTTCGCGCGAATTCAACTTCGCGGCAAATGAGCTCGCGCAGATTGCATCCGGTCTTAGCTTGCGAGATGGAGTGCGCGAACGTTTGCTCAAAGTCGAACGACGCACTCTTCCTTCTTTTATTGCTAGGGGAAATATAAGGCAGACTCTCTTGACGTTGCTGCCTTAGATCATATCGATGAAGAGTGGCGGCTACCGTTCATCGCCTACCTCGAGCACCCTCAGGATGCTACTCATTCCCGGCAAATGCGGTTTCTCGCCCTCAACTTTGTGCTTCGCAACAGTGAGCTTCGCTGGCGCGGCGAAGACGGTAATGACTTCCGCTGCGTGTATGGCAGCGAAGCTAAGCGGCTTATGCGCGAGGTTCCTTCCAGAGTTTGTGGTTCACATCAGGCTGGACCGAAGATGCGTTGGTTAATCCGTCGCCACGGTTACTACTGGCCTTCCGTTCTCAAAAGCTATTGCTTTCGCCAAAGGATGTCAGGATTGCCAAGCTCACGGACCAGTGCAACACATTCCAAACATTCCGTTGCAGGCGATCATTAAACCATGGCCAGGACGAGGATGGGCGATTGACTTCGTCGGCATCATTCATCCCCATTCCTTCGAGCAACATAAGTTCATTATCGGGGCCACTGATTTCTTTACCAAGTAGGTTGAGGCCGAGCCACTCAAGGTCGCTTCCGCGACCTCGGTTCGCAACTTTATCTTCTGCAACATTATCTCCCCCTTTGGTATTCCGGAGTGCATCGTGATGGACAGGGGGGCAGCTTTCATGGCCGATTTTGTAGTCACATTCCTCACCGGTTATGGTATCAAACTCCTGCATTCGACCCCCTATTATGCACAATCCAATGGTCAGGCAGAGGCGAGCAACAAGGTTATCCTCGGTATCTTGTGCAAAATGCTAGAGTTGAACCCCCGCGTCTGGCATCTAAAGCTTTACCATACTTTATGGGCTTACCGTACCTCCAAGCGCGGTCCGACAGATACCACCCCTTATGCTCTCATGTTTGGCCATGATGCCGTCCTTCCCTTTGAGGTTCACGTCACCTCGCTTCGCGTCCAGGAATAGCATCAGCTGCTTGGTGACGATTACGTTTAGGCAATGTGGCCAGAGCTTGAAGACCTTGACGAAAATCGCATCACTGCTTTCAACAATCTCATCCTTGAGAAGCAGCGAGTTGCGCGGTCCTATGATAAGATTACCTGCAGACAAAGCTTTTTCGAGGGCCAAACAGTATGGCGTGCAGTGCTACCAGTGGGCGAAAAGACCGAAGGCCGCGGGAAGTGGTCCGTGTGGTGGGAATGACCCTTTATTATTCATCGCATATTGCCCAATGGAGCATACCACTTGCGCGACCTTGACGGTACACTCCATCCCAACCCTATTAATGGTCGTTTCTTAAAACGCCATATAGCTGGCGTTTGGGAGCGCGCGGACCCTCCACATTTGGCTGACTCCGCGACCGCTGTTCATAGTGCTCCGCGCCTTCGCGATAACACTCCGCCGCTTCCCACTAGGGGGCAACACGAGAGAGAAGAGTAATTAGTTTATTTCTTTGTAAACGTGCGAGGTCTAACCAACAGACTAATACACGATTAGGGCATATTCCAGAGGCCCTAAATTTAATTTTACATACAGTTTAGTCGTGCTAATTTTTTCTTCATTTCTCTCTTCCATTTTATCATAAACGTGCAAAGTCTAACCAAAAGACAAGTACAAGATTGAGACATATCCCAGAGGCCCTAAATACAACATTACATCTTCTTTCCCTTTCTCAGTTTTTCAGACTTTAGATCTTCTTCAAGTGTCTTAGTCATTATTTAGGCCAATCCATGTGGCCTCCAAAATTTTCAAAGTTGGTTCGCCATCTTTATGCGGCCGTTCGCCGACCCTTTTGTTTGCTTCTCTTTAGTTCGCACTGGGGGAAGGGGCAGCGAAGAACAGGCGAATGTGGAGGTAGAGCAGGCGAGCGCAAGCGAAGAGCAGACGAATTCGGAAGTGGTCCGTCTCTCTCGATGATTCGCCTCGTCATTCTTATGTTCACTTGTGAGATGATGCAGTCCGCTTTGCTAACCTTACATCAAGATACATACTTACTCGCTATGCAGTGAGTAAGGCATTCCTTGGACAGAACCAAGTCGTCTCGAGGGTTAGAAGGAAAACGCACCTCAAAATTTTCATCCTCAGCGGGATGAAGGTCACAATGATGCCAAGACGTCACCATCCTCCAAGTCTTGAATCATCGTAACTTGTTCAATAAGGCCTTTTCGCTTAGCCTCAAAGCTCAAGGCCTAGGGGGCAATGTTTGAGCCAGAGGGCATTTTTGTCCAATAAATAATACTTTACTGGACTGTAAAATGTCCATGTGAATATTAGTTACGATCTTGGTCGGCGTCACAACCGATGAGCCCAAATTCTTTAAGTTTACAAGTAATGGCTCGCCAGTAAGACCACGTGAGCTAAATTACAGAGCTCACGTGTGGACTCCCCAGTCTTCGCAGAACTATTCTATCTCGGCAGGAGACATGCCGCCCCCGGGCTCGTCGCACACGGTGCCATCCTCTAAGATATATCACCTTACCGAGCTTGCGATGTCGGTAATCAGGACGCCATGGAAAAACCCCGAGGCCCAGTCGACGTCTCCGCCAAGCACACCTTTGTGTAACTTTACAGGCTTAGTTGAAGATGACTCCCCCATGCGAGATGGTCGACTAATGTACTCCTCCATCCTCTCGTCGTTGTCCACTATCGCCCGAGAGGATGTACTCGGTCCGCTTAGATCGGTCGAACATCGGGAATTCATCTACCCTAAAATAACAAACCCTAAGATCAATCAGTACGTGCCGCCGGGAGTGCGCATACATTCAAAGTTAACACAGGTTCAACCCAAAAATCTCTAGAACGCTAACATTCCCAATTATACCCAAAACCACACAAACAACGCCAACGCAGAGCAAAATGAAAGACAAAAACAGAAACAAGCATGAAACGCAGCAAACTGAAGAAACCTTTACTAGATTTTCGACGTAGTAGCAACGCTGAAAACTCAGACGTCGGGAAACACCTCGCAATCGTAGGGATCGGCAGCAGCGAAACACAGAGACAGAGAGAAGCAGCAAGAAGGAGTGAAACACAGAAGCAGAGAGAAGCAAAGACAGCAAAGCAGAGAGAAAACAAAGAGAGAGTTAAGAGAGTGAGGAAAAGGGGGGAGAGTTTATACTCAGCGACAGCGAGAAGTCGTCTCGATCCACAAACCGGCGCATTAAAAAACCAGTAAATGAAAACGAGGCACCCCTAGCCATCCGATCAAACTACAGGATGGTGCCACGTGGCTTACACCGCCGTAGCTTCTTGAAGAAGGAAATGGTGAAGCGACGTGCATTAATTGCTTGGCAATTATCACCAAAAATATTGTTACATCTAGCAAACATGCATTTAATGCCCCTGCCACAGCAACACACAAACTTCAAAGTGTAAGATCCATCTCGGGTGAGAGTTACCGAGATCATAAGTGCAAGACCCATCTCGGGTAAGAGTCACCGAGATCATAAGACCCATCTCGGGTGAGAGTCACCGAGATCATAAGACCCGTCTCGGGTGAGAGTCACCGAGATCACAAGTGCAAGACCCATCTCGGGTGAAAGTCACCGAGATCATAACACACATCTCGGGTGAGAGTCACCGAGATAATAAGACCCATGAGAGTCACCGAGATCATAAGACCCATCTCGGGTGAGAGTCACTGAGATCATAAGACCAAGTGTAAGATCCATCTCATGTGTGAGTCACCGAGCTCGTACGAAGTAAAAAAACCCACCTTGGCTGAGTTCCACCAATATATTATATTCCACCAAGATTGACACTCGACCGAGAGGCATAAATAATCAACCAAAAGACAAATTTTATATCATCCCTTTAAAAAAAGAGCAAGTGGCTTGATAAACCACGGACGGCGTTAACACCCCGTCACTCGAGTAGTAACACAGGATGTAACACCCAAGTACAAGATTCATCTCGCGTGTGTCACCGAGACCCGTCTCACGTGGAACAAGATCCATCTCGGGTGAGTCACCAAGATGTGTCTTGAACGCGGAGCGAACTCCTCAGCTCGTGTTTTAGTCCTTGTGCGCGGAGCGAACTCCTCAGTTCGCGTGACAATTTCAGTCCTTGCACAGAGCGAACTCCTCAGCTCGCGTTTTAGTCCTTGTGCGCAGAGCGAACTCCTCAACTCGCGTGACAATTTCAGTCCTTGCGCGGAGCGAACTACTCAGCTCGTCGGATAGCATCAGCCCCTTTGTGCGAGGCGGACACCACAGCTCGCCCAGTAGACCCGGAATAAGCAACACTCATTCAACCCACGTCATGAGTCCGGACTTGGGGAGACTATGGGCGGGACCCATTCAAAATATTATACTAGTCTACGGGCTTATTTTAACAAGTCTCCACTCAAGATGTGTCTTGAACGGGAACTTGGGGGAACTTGTAGTCGGTTGTGCATAAAACAACCTCTCAAGCCCTTAAACCAGTAAGCATCTCATCATGATTAAGACAACCGAGGCTGCCATAGGATTCCCGTCCGAGAACATGATGGACCGGGCCCAACCTTGGTGGCACCATGGGCTGGGAACGATCTCGGAAGGCATAAGGAAGCTGGAAGCTTAAACAAACAGTGAAGGGGAGTTAGCCCACATTGATTATCAAGTGAAGGGAAGATCCACTCTTGGGCCATTAATATGGCCCAGCCACCAGCTTGTCAGGTATCATTAACTATCCTCATCAATTATATTCGACCAAAAGACTAATTTAAGCTTCGGAGGAGGAAAGACCAGAAGCTCCCGGTCACCCTTGTTATTGCAGGACAACAGGAGGATATCCAATCACCTATCAGACACGCCATCGGCTTCTGCAAACCCCTTCTAGGATTGTACAGAAACAAATTCTCATTCACAACTCGAACCTATTCTCTTTTCTTCCATGTGGTCTTCAATTTTCATCTTTCAATTGTGGAGGTGGATGGCGCATCCTTGCTTTATCGAGGAGGGAGGAAGAAAGTGAGGAGGAAGTCAATCACCCAAGTTGATTGTATAATTATAATCAATAATTTCAGAAAGAGATAAAATAAAAGAGAGAGAGAATAAAACGGAAGGCTCAGAAATGCTCTGGAAGCGAGAGAAAAGACAGAAATAGAGGGAAAATTAGACATTACAACAGTCAGGACACCACCAGCGCAAGCAAAGAAGTCTTAGCACTGTTCACGGGAACAGATCCTAGTGAACAATGTTCAGTGATCAGTGATGACGTCAGCATAACAAATATATATAGGTTAAACTGTATAGTTTCCAAGTCAGTTTCATTTTCAGCAATGAGTGTGACTTTTCCCTTTGCTTATAAAAGGGTATTGCTTTGCGCTCTTAGAAAATGATCACACATTATAAGCTATTCAAATACTAACTTGCTTTCTCTGCAAACAAAGTACTCGAGAGGCAAACATAAGTGTGACATATGTAGTTACCTAGTTATCATTTCAATCCATTAGATGGATAGAATGTGTTATGCTTCCCAAAATATAAAAGGAACCTTTAGTGAGGTTGATCCGTTGATGTGATTTTCTTAAATTTAACGATAATAATAGTCGTTGAATAATCCAAGCAAATACGTGACTCGTGAGTCGACAAAATTGAAAAGTCATCGGAAATGACACGTGGCAACGTGGGGATGGTCGGCCGACAACGAAACCTTAAATCTCGATTGAAATCAATTATCAAGTGTCGATTGATGATCAAATATCAATTAAATTAAATTAATTATCAAAACAAAGAAGTCTGACATCCTCAATAATAATTGGTGACGGTTCGCCAGGGGTCAGGCGAGCTAGATAGTAGAGTTCGCGAGGCGAACCAGACTCCGCAAGACAAATTGGACTCCGCGAGGCGAATTGGACTCCGCGAGGCGAACTTCACTTCGTGAGGCAAACTGGACTTCGCGAGGCGAACTATACTTCACGAGGCGAACTGAACTTCGCGAGGCGAACAAGACTTCGCAAGGCGAACCGGACTTCGCGAGGCGAACGAGACTTCGCCAGTCAAACCGAACTTCGCGAGGCGAACGAGACTTCGCAAGGTGAAATGACTTCGCGCTTGTAGATTTACATGAAGGCGAGGCAAGATGGCTCAGCGCGCGTAGATTTACATGAAGGCGAGGCGAGATGGCTCCGCGCGCGTAGATTTACATAAAGGCGATGCGAGATGGCTCCGCGCGCGTAGATTAACATAAGGCTACGCGAGATGGCCCCGCGTAGGGAACCTCACAAAGGAGCTAGACGACAGAGTTCGCATGCATGCGGGGATGTACGTCCAAGATAAGTCATCCGCGAAGTGGGATCAGAAATCACTGCTTGCTAGGAAATCAAGGTTCCTCGCCGGATACCTTCCATATCCGCGAGATGGCTCGCCCCTTACTAAAGATCTTGATCAAAACAGGACATTCAATCTAAAGCGATCTGGGCATATCTAAATCTTAAGATTTGATTGATTTGATTATGTTAAAATCGGCAAGTAAATCAATCAGTCAAGATTCATTGATTCGATTAAGGAAATATCATTGATTTAATATCTTTATTACTTGCCAAAAGCGAAGGCATGTTAACACTATAAATACCCCCTCTCATACCAAGAGGAGGGGGCGGAGGAGGAAGCGAACCAAGGAGCAAACAAAAAGAAGGCAGCAAAAGAGAGAGAGAGAGAGAGAGAGAGAGAGAGAGAGAAAACTCACTCCCAAGAGCCTAGAAGTCTTCCCTTGAAGAATCATCAAGCTGCCAAATAGCCGGTTCTTCATCAACCTCAAGCCTAGAAGTTGTTAAATCCTGAAGAATCATCAAGCTGCCAAATAGCCAGTTCTTCATCAACCTCAAGTCTAGAAGTTGTCAAATCCCGAAGAATCATCAAGCTGCCAAATAGCCGGTTCTTCATCAACCTCAAGTCTAGAAGTTATCAAATCCCGAAGAATCATTAAGCTGCCAAATAGCCGGTTCTTCATCAATCTCAAGTCTAGAAGTTGTCAAATCCCGAAGAATCATCAAGCTGTCAAATAGCCGGTTCTTCATCAACCTCAAGTCTAGAAGTTGTCAAATCCTGAAGAAACATCAAGCTGCCAAATAGCCGGTTCTTCATCAACCTCAGTCTAGAAGTTGTCAAATCCCGAAGAGTCACCAAGCTACCAAATAGCCGACATTTGCATCAACTTCAAGACAAAGAACAAACCACCACGTGAAACTGCTCGTGAATCAAACCTGATCAACCATCGTCTTCAAGTCTTCAACAAATCAAAACCTCTACCAAGTTCTTCAACAAACTCGTGGAGAATCAACAAGCACCGAACACACGTGCTGATTCATCCCTTGTCAAAGTCGAAGAACACGCACCACGTGACACTGCTCGTGGCCTAAGTTCGATCAAGAACAAGCTTCGACGACCCTTGGTCAATCAACTTCTACAAATCGTCAACACGACAAGAAATTCAAACTACAACAATTCAATTCAAGATTAAGTGCTCGTTACCCTTGGAACAAATCGACGTCGGAGATCAAATCAGAGGAAATTCTTGTAAAAGAATACCAACAGAGATTGTGACCTGCAAATTCTTCAATACAAATATTTGATCTTGTACACGTGTCTTTCTGTTATTTGTCGCAGATTTTTCGTGTTTATAGTGATGTAGACTAATTCGATAGAAAAATGTCGCGTTAGATCGTTGTGATGATCGATCGACACTAGTGTTTTACGCTTGATGTTGTGCATTGTTATTCAACTTTGGTACTAGTCATATGGAAGTACAACCCTAGGTAATGTCTTCTCTAAAACTTCACAGTTTCCCTCATGTGCATCACGAAACAAAAATAGATAAAGAGTAACGATTCTATGGTTTCGAAAGGCGACGTAATATTTTGCAGCTCCATTGTACGTTACATCTTACTAATCGACAACAGTGAAATTGGCAAATTTGAATGGAGAAACTCTTGCAGTAAGACTCTGATACCATATACAGTCACTAGCTAGCTTTAAACACTTCAGCTATCAAGAAATGTGGCACATGCATATTGAGGTGATATATACTTTCTTGTGGACATGCAATTTGACATACTAAATAGTTTGCAACATAATATTTATATATCAAATTAGAGGTATGAATGCATTGCGTAGACATATATATTCTGATAAACTACACACCTAAACACGTACAGATGGTCCCGCAAAGGTACTTTTTTTCTAATAGTCGCATACATTGCTAATAAAAAAGAGCTGCTCAGGCCTGACAAAGCCATCCTCCAATCTCAGTTTTGGCGGTTGCTACATTTGTTCCTTTTGTCTCATCTTAGTTTCATTGGTGCAGTGTGGCAGGACCCCATGAATCATCAGGGATCTAGCCCATCAATAATGTCATGTTTCATCTTCATTATGTTACCTACCATTACCACTGTCCTGTAACCCCAAAATTAAGGGCTTGTAGCACATGCCATGGTTGAAGGGAAAGCTTCACAGTATGACCTTGACCCATTTAAGCTAGGTCTAATCAGTTTTCGTTGTTCGATATCAGTTACATTGACCCTGTATGGAGTCCTTAGTCAAGGGACGGTTGAGAAAGGTTCAAGGGAAAAAGACTGGGGATCAACAAAACTGGGATCTGTACATTGGTTTGTGCAAAGAAGCCTCTATAATGAAGCAAAACAGAAGCATTAACATAGGCCCTAAGATAGTAAGATTGTGCAGACCAGCTGTAAGAGGTAGATGTATGAACTATGAAGGATGCTTGATTCAATGAACAGCCAATTTTGAACAAGGAGTTAGAGTAGAAGTGTAGAACTACAACTCTTTGGTTTGGGCAATCTCATGTGTGTGAGTGAATGTTTTAACTGTTCATGTGGGTGTCAAAAATTGACTGCTACAAATATGGCAAAGAACAAACCTGCTACAAATTGACTTACAAAATTTTTTATCCCATGCATGCAATAATTTAAAAATCCCCGCTTAAAACCGATTAATCATCATTTAAGCGTTAGGCGATGCTTCATTATTTTAATTATGGGCCGTTTAGAGAGCTACAAAACCGATTAATCTCCAGATTAATCCTGTAGGCTCTAATCACGTGTTGTCTGCCCCACTGACACCAAATGTTTTTTAGAACATTGATCCCATGTGGTGGAAAAATATAATCACATGATTCACATCAATCTTTTTAAGAATTAAGATATTTTATTGAATATCTTGCTTCATGATACTAAAATATCTATGGTACGTGTCCCACGTATATTCAAACGAGAAGATTTAAAGCATTCAAAAAAAAGAAAAAAAATTATATTCGAACTCTTATATTGTTTCGGAAAATGAAGTTAATCCTTCAATCATAATACCATATTGGATAAGAGTATTAGTGAAGACGAGATTCAAAAGACGTTTTGTAAGTGGTGTGGACAGAGTTTCTAGGTCCATAAAAAAAAAAGACGTTTTGTAAGTGTGGTGTGGACAGAGTTTCTAGGTCCATCATATGAAGATTCCTATTGCACCGAAAACAAAGAAAATTGAGACCCCAATAGGATCAGCTTAATTGGGATTAGTTTTATAAGCAGCACTAAATAATAAATAATCAAAGTAATCCATTTGTTTTTTCATGTTGGAACTTGGATGAGAGCTGGGCACACTGAGCTCTGAGCTTGCTCTTCACCCCTAAAAACCAAAAAAAAAAAAAAAAAAAAAAAAAAAAAAAAAACAAAAACAAATTGGGTAGCTGTAGAAATCACATACCCAGACCCACCACCATACCCCATGTGATTCGGAGCGTTAGAGACAGAGAGAGTCTCAGAAGCTAGCTTGGAGTAATAAGAGCTCTGAATAGTAATAAAAGCCTTTTTTGCTTATTGCTTTGCTCTGTTTCTCACTTTCCTTCACCACTGACAAAAGCAAAGACCTGAGAAGAGAAATAAGGACTTCTCTTTCTCACTCACTTGGGAATTGAGCATAGAAAGAAAGAAACCCAAGAACCTACCAATGCTAAAACACCAACAAGAGACAAACCCACCTCACCTTTTTCTCTCCTTTCTCGAACCTCAAAGCTTTAGGTCTTCTGGTATTTTGACAAGACACTAAGTTGAACTTTAAACCAGTACTCCGTATCAAGTTGGTTTTAGTTAGTACTTGCCAAGCATAGGTGCAGCCGCCACCTGAGCTCTGTGTTTAGATCTTTCTGGTAAGACCAAACCTTCGTCCTTCTCAGTTTAAGTGTTTCCCATTTCATACCATCCCTCCTTTCGTTTGTCTGTGTGTGTTCATTATGTGTTGTGCTTTCTGGGTTTTAAGTAAGCTTGTGGTTTTTGGCAGTTTCAGCTTCTGGGTGTCTTTGGGCTTGTCTTGTTCTTATGTGATCCTTTTGTTTTTCTAGTTTGAAGTTTTGGATAACTTGATTTTAAATTTTAAAAGAAAAAAATGGTGGTTGAGCTCAAAGGTTCTTGCTTTGCCATTTTGGGTTTGCAAGCACTTTTGGTTCTGAATGTAACTGGAGAAGAAGAGTTGAAGTTCCTTTCTTTTCATGTTTGGTTCAATAAAACACATTCTTTTTCTTCTTGAGCACAAGACTCTGTTTTCACAGTTATGCTCAGATGTTCAAGTGCTAAATTTCATTTAGATCTGTCATACAAACCCAATTTGCAATAGATCTACGTATTTCATTATATGTTTCTTCTGTGATGCTCGTCTTTCATGAAGTATATCTCTATCAAATCGCGGCGGCATATTCCAATTTAGGGAAAGAAAAAAAACGTTGAAGAGCATGGAAATTTTATAAGCTTGTAATTGATGCATTTTTAAGAAATGTTTTGGTTTTGTTTATAGTTAGCAAAATGTTAATTAAGAAAAATTTGGTATCATCAACTAAACAAAAATGTGCTTCAATGCCCTACACCCAATTGATTATTCACACAAAGACTCTGTTTTTATTATGAGCAAGAGCAACCCTGTGTGGTCCCTTTTGTCATTTACTAATTGGCGTTGGCCCATTGTTGGCTTTCATCATGTGTTTGGAACATAGTATGTCACAGAGTAAAAAGGAGGGAAAAGGAGAAAGGGTATTGAAAAGGTTGTGACATAGTTTGCTTCAGGATACTCCATGAGTCTTGCAGATGCAGCTTTCTTATACTTATTGAATATTGTTGAGCTTTGGTTGGTAGTAGTGGTGGTAGTTTCTGTAAACTTTCTTTCAAGGCAGGTGTGTTATTTGTTAGTTAAATGGTACTTAATACGGATCTAAGGTGGCCTTGCTGTTTTAAAATCCCTACTCTTGAGGTTCCATGCACATCTCTATATGTATGAAACTTTTGCTTTATGTTTCTTCCTCATACAAAAGAGTTCTCTGAAATAGTGCAGGTGTTTCGGGTCCCTCGATTTGAAAGGGAGATTACAAGGACAGCACTTTCACCGATTAGTAAAAGAAGATGCAGACACCAAAAGCAAAGTAAGATCACCATTTCTTTGCTTGATTCTGTTGTCTTCTGATAATGTATAGTAGTCTTCAATTCACTCTCTTCTTCACAAGAAAATTTAGAGACCTGAGGTAAATTTTGAAATTATATGCTCATTTTTAAGTCTCATCTGTTCATCCCCTGCCTGAATCATATAGCTGTTTTTGTATCTTAAAGGGAAGTTGAACGAATCTAAAGAATGTATTGCTTAAAAAATGCTTGAACTATGAACTAGGAGTCAGTTTCCAGTATATCTAAGAGATAGTGCCACCAAATGATTGTGTAAACTTTCCTTAATTTGATACTGATATGGGTGCATCAACTTCAAGATTAGCATCAAACTAGTTAACTTTCTTACTTCAGCCCCGTTTGATAACTAGTAGCCAGTTGATATCCTTTCATTAGTTTCTCCTCTTTAGCTCTTGTTCTTGATCAGTTTTTGCCATCAGTAGCAGCAACCTGTATTTTCTTTAAATCGTCCATGCATGTCTGTAAGATTTTTAATTGCCTTTCTTATTGGAGAACAGAAGTGGCTCTTTGGAAGTGCCTCAAAGAAAATCTCCAGCGACACCTAGAACTGCTAAGACATCTGGATCAAATCCTGATTCAGTATCCTCTCCAAATATGGCAACTCGGACCCCAAAAGGAAGTCCGAAAGTCGCTGAACGCAGGTTGCCACAAAGTCCAGTAGCTGAGGTATTCTGTGATAACTTATGAACAGTAGGTTGTCTAGTATGTTTCTTATCATCCTAAGCATAGCTAATTGCATCCAATGCTGTTGTTGTTATTGTCTAGGCTCTCTTTGATACAGACATTCTTGGTTTCATTATGCATAATTTGTTTTAGAGGTTACTTGCTCATTTGATTTCCCTTTTTCATTGTATGAGCTACAGAGGAAGCTGCCAAGAAGAGTGTCAGAATTGGAATCACAACTTTCTCAGTTGCAAGAGGATCTGAAGAGGGCAAAAGACCAGTTAAATTCCTCTGAGTCAGCGAAGAGGCGATGCCAGAAGGAGGCTGAAGAAGCCAAGAACCAACTATTAGCAATGTCTGCAAAACTTGAAGAGTCTGAACAGCAACTGCAGGAAATTTCTGCTTCTGAAGATGCTCGCATTCAAGAGCTCCGTCAACTTTCTCAGGATCGAGATAGAGCATGGGAATCTGAACTTCAGGCTGTTCAGCAGCAACGTTCGATGGATTCTACTGCCTTGGCTTCTGCTATTAATGAAATTCAGAAGCTAAAGGATCAGCTGGAAATTGTGGCGGACTCTAAAGCCACCCAGAGCAGGCATGCAGATTTAGCAGATGCCGAGATCCAGACCTTGAGAATGGAACTTTCTGAAACTCTTTCCCTGATTGAGAAATTGAAAACTGAGCTAAGTGATTGCAAAGAATCTGAAGCGAGGGCTGTAGATCTTATAGACAGTACTCGCATGCAATTGGAGAGGGCGAATGCAACCATAGAATCACTCCAATCTGATAGGACCAAAGGCTCGGAGTACTACAACTCTTTATCAATGGAGTTGGAGCAGTCTAAAGATCGCGTTAAATCACTGGAGAGTCTTGTGAGCAAACTTCAGGCAGAAGTTGCTATTAGTAACAGTAATCAGTTGGTGAACTCTGCAGGCAATTCAAAGCTTGCTCGCGAAGATGAAAATGAAGAAACAGTACAGTTAAAAGAAGAGCTGAATTGTTTGAAATCTGAAGTGAGTCAATTGAGGTCTGCATTAGATGCGGCTGAGATGCGATACCAAGAAGAATATATTCAGAGCACACTGCAGATTAGAAGCGCATATGATGAAGTTGAATCTACAAAATCTGAATCATGTCGGAGGGAAGCTGAATGGGCATCAGAACTGAAGCATGTAAGGGATCAAGTTGAAGACTTGAGGACTCAGCTGATGGATAAAGAAAATGAAAAGCAGAACCTATCGGAGGAAAATGACAGGTTGAGCTTGCAGATTGAGAACAATCTATCAACTCAAGGCGGGGAATCTGAACTTGCAATGGAGCTGAAGAAGTCGGAAACTGCACTGGTAGAGTTGAAGGCCAGTTTGATGGATAAGGAGACAGAATTGCAGAACATCGCTGAGGAAAATGAAAAGCTGAAGATTGAACTTAAAAATAAGGAAATGGAGAGCAACAAAGTTAATAATGACGCTGTTGTTTCGGCTGAAGCAGCAAGGGAGGCAGAGCGAGAGGCTTTAATAAAGGTTGGTCATTTAACTGAAGAAGCTGATAAAAGTACTCAGAGAGTAGCACGAGTGACTGAGCAGCTGGATGCAGCACAGGCAGCGAATTCTGAATTGGAGGCTGAGTTAAGGAGGTTGAAGGTGCAGGCAGATCAGTGGAGGAAGGCCGCTGAGGCGGCTGCTGCTATCCTATCAACAGGCAACAACGGGAAGTTTGTGGAGAGAACAGGTTCTCTTGACAGCCACGACAATCCCTTGAGTTCACCTTATTCAGAAGACTTGGACGATGACTCACCAAAGAAGAAAAATGTGACCATGTTAAAGAAGATTGGTGTGTTATGGAAGAAGCAGGGACAAAAGTAGGAGGAATCATGCAACAAGTTTCATTATCGCGCCGGTTAGTGTTAAGCTGGGTTCTGTACGTCCTGTTATTCTGTGATTTTCCTTTAATTGTATTCTTGACTGATCAAAAACAATTCTTGAAGGAGGTATTCAACTGCAGGGTATTTTCGAAGGTGTAAGCACCTGAGTTTCAGATGAAGTTCAAGATAGTTCTTTGCAGATTGTATAGGTATGTGGAAACTGGTGAACTGTGAATGTACCCTATTACCTTATGTATGCCGTGGCTATGAATAAACTCGATTAGTGTTGTATCTTATTTCTGTCTTAAACTTTATGTTAGTAAAGCATAACTATGAACAGGGCAAAATTGAAAAACAATATTTTATTTTGATATTGGAGATGTGTTGTGATATTGGAGATGTGTTGTGAAACAATATTTTATTGATACTTGGCTAATTGAATGTGATATGATGCACATGAAGAAATGCGTTCCTATCTGTGTGTGCTTCACATTCTCAATAATGCAGTTCAGTTTTGTATGAATTGCATGGCTAAAGCAATGACTTTAAATATGGGACTAGTTTAATTTGGCAGGTGCACTCAGACAACTTAATTAGTATTTAACGACCAAGTATTTTTTGTTTTCTTTCTTGAGAAATAGAAGTCGAGAGAGAAGATAGAGACTAATTAGTAATGATTTTCATTAGTAAAGATTAAGGAAATAAACACCAAGTAACATGCATCTCTAGACTAAATGCTAAGACAAATGCAAATGCACTCGAAACTGGCTGGATTTTTTTTTTTTTCAGTAGACCTATTTAATTACTATAAGAAAAATGATTTTTGGTCCTTAATAGAAAAATTTTTCAGCGCTACGAGGGGACCACGTGGCAATATGACGTGGTCCTACATTCCAATCAAATATTGACACTCTGATTTTACTGAGGAAAAATTACATCAGCTATTTTGTCAAATACAATTTTAGGTTTGTTGTTTGTTAGGATCATTCCCTCACCCATTGCTCTCCTAGCCCATTATCTCTAAAGCCCAGCTCCTCGGCCCAACAACAAGCTCTGTGCACAGTTAGTACATCCAGCTTCACGCCTCTGCAACTCTTGAACTCAGTCTCTGCATTTCCAGTTTACTATCTTGTCTCTTTAGACAAGCTCCAATCTTGTTTGCATTCAGTTAGTGGTGGTCCTGAGCTACAACTGTCTATTTTGAATTGTACCCAAACTCTTATATGTTGCTACCTTCCATGGAGAAGAGCTATGAATGAAATGCAATTGCTTTAGTTATCCGTTTTCCCCTTTCCCTCATGTTATAGTCCACACCATACCGCTCACCTAGAGTTGACTTACCACGATTCAATGGCGAAGATGTGCTGGGTTGGCTCACTCTCGCTAAGCGCTACATGCGGGTGCACCATGTGCCACCTCTTGACCGGGTTCAAACCGCGGCGCTCCACTTCGGCAACGATGCCTTGGTTTGAATGAGTTCTTACGAGCTTCGTCACCCCTTAGCGACGTGGGACGAGTTCGCTTCAGCCCTCCTTTCTCGCTTTGACAACGGCACCATAGTCAACTTCAAGGGTGCACTCTCTCACCTCCAATAGACAAGCTCAGTGGACGACTTCATTCTCTCTTTGACCAAGCTTTTTTGTAGAGCACCAGACTGCCCAGACAGTGAACTCCTTCACATGTTCATTGGCGGGTTACGACCCGAATTGCAGAATGATGTCTATGTAATGCAACCACACACACCCTAGAAGAGGCCTAACGCTTGGCATGGCTCTTCGAAAACCGGAACACACAGCTGCGCCTTCCCACATCTTTTCGGCCCTGCCCTCCTACACCTTATTCCAACCACTGTCCCCCATCCTCCACCTACACCCCCTATAACCCTTCCCAAAACCGGCCACCACTTCCCATGACCCAACCTCCACGACCACCATATCTCAGTCATAACCCTCCCACACAACACCACAAATCACCCTACTTTCGTCAACTCTCACCAGCTGAGCAGAGAGAACAGAGAGCAAAGAACCTATGTTTCAATTGTGACGAGCAATACTCGGACACCCATGTGTGCAAGCGGCCCTTCATGGCCATTCTTGATTGCACCGAAGTCTCGGAGACAGGCGCCATCAAGGAAACTGATCCACCCCACCTCGACGATGCGGCCATGACCACCTCTGACTAAACAATCTATCCCTTACACGCCATCACCAATACAAAACTCAATGAGATGATGCGCTTAAGGGGCTCAATCGATCATAACCCTCCACCATATCGACCGTGGGACAGCAATGAACTTTCTTCATCCGGAGGTAGTCGCCAAGTTGGGTACACCTATTTCACCGACAAGACCTTTAAGGTTCACAGCCGCTTTCGGCCACCTCCTCACTCCTTCTGGCATCGCCGAGAACCTTACAGTTTGCGCCAAAGACTACAGCTTTACAACTTCATTCCTTCTCTTTCCCGTTGCCGGCTGCGACCTTGTCTTGGGAGCTCAGTGGCTTGAAACATTGGGACTCATTGGATGGCATTTCAGGGATAAGATCATGGTGTTCATGGTTGATGGGCAGCGTCATGTGTTGCGCGGCGGACCCCAATTCTGAGATTGATGCCTCGGTTATCTTCGACCTCATCCCCTGAGAACAGTTTGACCATCATCCTCCTCTCATAGCCACCCTAGATCACCACCCATCCCCTAAACACAGACCCGAGATTGAATCTCTTTTACTCCAGTTTGGACCTCTATTTGACCCCCTTTGGGCCTCCCTCCCCACCGATCCATTGACCACTGAATTCCTCTAATTCCCAATTGTGGACCAATTAATGTTCGGCCCTATACTTATGCTCACTCCCAAAAATCTGAACATGAGACTCAAGTTGCCTCCATGCTCGCACAAGGCATCATTAGCCCTAGTTCTAGCCCATTCTCTTCCCCGGTGTTGCTTGTTCGCAAGAAGGACGATACTTGACGCTTTTGTGTGGATTATCGGGAGCTAAACGCGGTCATGGTAAAGGACCGTTTTCCGATTCCCGTGGCCGATGACTTATTTGCTGAGCTACATGGATCCTTCATCTATTCTAAACTCGACCTCTGGTTTGGTTACCATCAAATTTGAATGCACGAGGCCGACATCCACAAGACCGCTTTTCGGACACACGATGGACACTACGAGTTTGAAGTAATGCCTTTTGGTCTTTTGAATGCTCCCGCCACCTTTCAAGCACTCATGAATGAGTTATTTCGTCGACTCCTCCGCAAAGGTGTGCTCATTTTTTCTAATGATATATTGGTGTATAGCAAGGATTTTGAGTCCCATTTGTTACTCTTGGAGGCGGTTTTGCACATCTCGCACTCTAATCAATTGTTTGTCAAGTTATCCAAGTGTGAAATTGCTCAATCAAGTGTGCACTACTTGGGACACATAGTCTCAGCCCATGGAGTCTCCATGGACCTAGAAAAAGTTAGTTGCATTCTTCAATGGCTCAAGCCCAAGACTGTGAAAGCCTTAAGAGGGTTTCTAGGGTTGGCAGGGTACTACCGCCGTTTTGTGTGCACTATTTCAGTATCATATCCAAACCATTGACAGACATGCTAAAAACCGATGGTTTCTCTTGGTCTCCGGCGTCTAACAAAGCCTTCTCTGATTTGAATATTGCCATCACTTCAACCCTAGTCTTGGCCTTGCCCAATTTCGACAAGGAGTTCTATATTGAAACCGACGCCAGTGGCCAGGGAATCGGCGCAGTCTTGACTCAGGAGAAGCACCCAATTGAGTTCCTCAGTAAGTCTCTTTCTTCCCGGAATCAACTCCTCTCTACTTACGAGAAGGAGATGTTGGCAGTGTTACAAGCAATCTCGAAATGGCGCCAGTACTTGTTGGGTCACCATCGTCACCGACCATCAACCGCTGCTTCACATGTTTCAACAGCGAGTGAGCACTCCGGATCAGTTGAAATGGGTCTCCAAGCTCTTGGGTTTTGATTACTCGGTCCAGTACCATGTTGGCAAGTTGAATACGGTTCCGGACACCTTATCAAGGCAGCATGAATTCCTCTCCATTCAGGGAATTTTGTCTCCGGTCTTTGATTGCCTTCCGGCTATAGACCGCACCTGTCGCGCCAACCCCCTAACCAATGCCATCCTCACAGCCTTGGCAGCCGGTCGATTGGTTTCTAAACGCTTCTCTCTCCGCAATGACAGACTAATGTATAAGGATCGTTTCTTTGTTCCTCCGACATCAGACTGGTGTGAGAAGATTCTCTTTGAGTTTCATTCAACAATCACTGCTGGTTATTCGGGTTTTCTTCGGACTTTCAAGCGGCTCACACGCAATTTTGCTTGGCCTAGAGTACGCAACGATGTCAAGAGGTATGTTGCTAGTTGTGATACTTGTCAGCATGTGAACCATGAAACTCAGTCTCCTTCTGGACTTCTGCAACCACTTCCTATCCCTACAGCAATTTGGACTGATATTGCTATGGATTTTGTTGATGGGCTGCCCCCCTCCGAGGGCAAGACCTCTGTCCTTGTTGTGGTTGATCGATTATCTAAGTATGGTCACTTTGTGCCGGTGTCCCACCCTTATATAGCGGCAGAAATAGCAGAGACCGTATTATTGTCAGTGATAGAGACCGTGTATTCATCTCCCATTTTTGGGAAAGCTTTTTCAAGCTCCAGGGCACCAAACTATGTCACAGCTCCGCATACCATCCCCAAACCAATCGTCAATCAGAGGTCTTGAATCGAACCTTGGAACATTTTCTACGTTGCTTCATCAGTGACAAGCCGTCGACTTGGGTCAATCTCCTCCATTGGGCTGAATGGTGGTACAACTCCACAATTCACTCCGCCATTCAAATGTCTCCGTTTCAGGCTGTGTATGGCCGACCTCCTCCCACAGTTCAGCAGTATATACCTGGTACTACTTCCAACAATGCGGTTGATGTTGCGTTGCAGAATCGCGACACTCTCTTGAGCCACCTCAGGGATCATCTAGCTATCGCCCAAAACCGTATGAAGCAACAAGCTGACAAGCACCGGATTGAGTGTAGCTTTGAGGTTAATGATTGGGTTTTCCTCAAACTTCATCCTTACCGACAACAATCCTTGGTACGCAGGCCTTCCCAAAAGCTCGCTCCCCGTTTTTACGGTCCATTCCAGGTTGAGGCCAAGATAGGCAAAGTGGCCTATAAGCTCATCCTTCCTGCAAATTGCAAGCTCCATCCTATCTTCCATGTCTTGTTACTCAAGAAACGAGTCGGCAGTGGCACTCCTGCGGCCACAACTCTGCCTCAATTTGACACACAGGGCCTCATTGATTAGCAACCAGACCGAGTACTTGACATGGCTGTGGTTACCAAGCGCAAGAGGGCAGTCACGAAATGGCTAGTGGCTTGGAAAGGTTTACCTCTGGAAGATGCTACATGGGAAGAGGCGTACTCCATGGTGCGCAAGTTCCCAGACTTTCAAGCTTGAGGACAAGCTTGTTCTTATGGGGGGAGGACTTGTTAGGATCATTCCCTCACCCACTGCTCTCCTAGCCCATTATCTCTAAAGCCCAGGTCCTCAGCCCAACAACAAGCTCTGTGCACAGTTAGTACATCCAGCTTCACGCCTCTGCAACTCTTGAACTCAGTCCCTGCATTTCCAGTTTGCTATCTTGTCTCTTTAGACAAGCTTCAATCTTGTTTGCATTCAGTTAGTGGTGGTCCTGAGCCCCAACTATCTATTTTGAATTGTAACCAAACTCTTATATGTTGTTACCTTCCATGGAGAAGAGCTATGAATGAAATATGAATGAAATGCAATTGCTTTAGTTATCCGTTTTCCCCTTTCCCTCCTGTTATAGTCTATTATTGTTGCTTTTTAAACCTTAAACTATAAACTCTAAACCCTAGACCCTAACCGACCCCTAAACCCTAACTCCAAACCCTAAACCCTAGTCCAAACTCAACAAAGACTCATAGGTTTTTTCATAAAAAATAGAAAACCTTAGTTTATATTTTAGTTGTGATAAATCCAAGTGACAATATTTAATTGGAATGTAGAACCACGTCATACTGTCACGTAGTCTTCCTATAGCATCTAAAAATTTCTCGTCTTAACAAACCCTAAGATTTGTGAATAAAGTTTTCCATGCTCTTGGAGGACCACGTGACATTGCCTAATGGTCCTCCGCACCAATGAAAATTCGCCATCTGGATATTTTTAACAAGTCAGTTAACAACACATGAGCAATCAATTAATGGTCAAGAGTCTGCCGTTAAGATTGCCGTCACAAACTGCAAAGGCATCCATCCTATATGTATTGAATATATTCATCAGTTCATCCATAATCAATATGAAAGAAATTTTGCAGACATTAGTTTGCTTCAATTTTACGGATTTGCAGGTTAAATTCTTCAATCTAATTGCATTTCATTTTGCCAAAACGAATAATGGTGGTAATACATCACAAGTAGTTTTTGTGTTTGGAAAGAAGATGAAGAATTTCATCTGGGTTGTGTGTGTCTCCAACCTTAAGAGCGGATGTGGGTTTGAATTGGATAGAAATTTTCTTAAGGCGTTTGCCTCTGAGATCTGGGTTGTGTGCGTGAGTGCGTCCGCTGAATACATTAATATGCCCTTAATCTGATATCTGGGTTTCCAACATTCAGACTAGATATATGATAGTTTTTGTGTGATTTTTCTTTTTTTTGTCTTTAGAACGGTGTGATACGAATTATATATTCATGAGTATATGACTATATGGATATCAATTTTGGATAACTGATCCTTCACATCAAATCAGTTTCTTGTTCTTTGATTCATATCAAACAACAAAAGATTATCAGAAGTCATGAAGATGTGGAAAAGAAAGGAAGAAAAGAAAAAAGGATTGCAGATCTGGGTATCTAACTATTCATCAACCCCGAAACATATGCAAAGTTTGAGATTGATTATGGAGATCTCATTGATTATCAAAGCATCTATCCGATCTGCAAACTTTAGTTTCTACTACTTTGCTGCCTTCCCTAGTTACGATAAATTTTTCAGCGCTACAGGAGGATTACGTGGCAGTACGACGTGGTCCTACATTCTAATCAAATATTGACATTTGGATTTTAATAAGAAAAAATTACATCAACTATTTTGTTAAAAATAATTTTAGGTTTGTTGTTGCTTTTTTTAAACCCTAAACTACAAATTCTAAACCCTAAACCCTAGACCCTAAACCCTAACCCCTAACCCTTAACCCCTAAACCCTAACCTCTAACCCTAAACCCTAATCCAAACTCAACAAAGACCCATAAAGGTTTTTTCATAAAAAAATAGAAAACCTTAGTTTATATTTTAGTTGTAATAAATCCAAATGTCAATATTTAATTGGAATGTAGAACCACGTCATACTGTCTCGCCGGTGCTGTCTTGCCCGGAATGATCTCTGACGACCGGGTAATTGTGTCATATTCTCGGCTTGGCCAATCATTTTGGCTATGTACTAACACATTCAATTTAATATAGAAAGATTAATCAGATAAAAGAAATTCTAGAGCTACCTTAAATTCATGAAAAATTCAGCCTTATATGATAGCTCCTCGTTAACAATAATAAAATTTGAAATCACCAACAAATTATACATCCATGTTTTGTTAAGATTTGAAAGGGAATTGAAGTAATATATAAATGGACATGTTTCAGGATTGAGATCAAACTGTTGTTTTCCAAAGCTTGCCTACATATATCTCAAAATGAATAGTAAAATCTGATAACTCCTTTGAATGATTGAAGATATGAGATGCATTATTAGATCAACAAAACAAAGAATTTGGTAAAATAAAAACCAATTTCTAACCATAACCAAAACCCAATTTTCCCATAGTCAAAAGCAATGAATCAAAGATAATGAGCGACACCTAATGAAATCAAATTTAAATTTAGTATATGTGTGATAAAGAGAGAGAGAGACTCACAGGAGGCCATTGGTACTTTGGTAGCGGTTGTAAATCATACAGTGAAAATTGAAGAGGTAAAGCTGGTAGTGCCATCAAAGAGAAGAGGTGTGTTGGAACTGGCATCCGGCTGTGGGAGGAAGAATCTCCTGACTGCAAAACCCAAAACCCAGAACAATGTCAGCAGCAACAAAAATACAAATTCGGATAAACCCCAGAAGCTAAACTGAATCGAAAAGTGAAATCTCGTAGGCTCAAGGATCGAATTCAAACCTCTAACCGATGCTTCTCGTGCTCATATCAAAAACCCAATTGGGAATGGGTTTCATATTCCGTCGTCGTTGTTGGGTCGGTCATCAACCGGTAACCCGAGAAGTGGAGATAGAGGGTTTTGACTTTTAATTAGAGCATCTTTAGTACACGGCGTGTATTTCACATACATACATGGATGATTAGGATTAAAGAAAAATAAAATAGAAACATGGTGATCAAACATATGAATTGTTATAAACGGTTAATATTGCGTCGTGTAAATACCCGTCGTGCATACAAGAATTTTCAGTTATAAGCAGTATTTTGCGTTGTGTGCACAGTCGGACAAAAATTTATTGATAAAATAAAAATAGATATGAAATCCACACACCTCAAATTGAAATCTATACACCTTTTTTCCTTTTTTTAATTAACACATTCACAAAAGACAAAGTTTAAATCACTAAAAGACAAAATTTAAGTTACAAAAAAAAAAAGAGTATGTGGATTTCAATTTGATGTGTGTGGATTTCATAACCCAATAAAAAAAATACAAAAAGCTGGAGGACCAAGTCAATATCAGTCATATAGTGCAAATAACCTCTAAAACAAATAATAACATAAGCAAAACAAACAAACGAATTAACAAAACCGAAACTGTGGAAGACTTAAAAGATCACTCTCATAATAGGACAATCATAAACTGAGTTTCTCATATCGACACATCTAAATTACCATCAAAGTGAAAGCTGGAAAATGATTTTTGAATCATGCTTTCAAAGTTCTAACTATGGATGAGATGAAAATGCTTGTTATAATGCTTTGAAGCAATTGGAGTGAAAGAAACAGGGTTATACATGGAGAACGGCCTCGGCCCCATCTACTATATATGACCAATGTGTGTTGATGTGGGAAAGTCTGTTGGCGGTGCAAAATAGTATGCAAACACACAGGAGTAGTGGGGGGGGGGGGTTCTCTAAATGGTATGGCATGGCAACCTCCTAGCCCAGATATGTTAATCTTAAATACTGATGCTTCTGTTATTAATAATGGAGTTAATATTGGTGTGGGAGCTGTTGTGAGAAACTATTTGGGGGATCTGGTGCCAGCAGGAGGAGAAAGAGTCCAAGGCCGTTTTCGGCTTAGTGTTGTTGAGTTATTGGCAATTTGTAAGGGGCTGGAATATGTAATAGGGCATAATTGGCTGCTAGAGAAAGTCGAATGTGATTGTTTAGAGGCTGTGAGATTGGTGAATGTTTTGCTGAAGAGGGGATATTGGTTGATCCATTTAGAACACTGTTGGTGGCTGCTGGTAGTCCTAAGCTCTCTCATGTTCCTAGGACTGCGAATTGTGCGGCTGATGTAGTGGCTAAGTATGTAGCCCGATTAAATGGGCAGTTATCTTGATTAGGGGTTGAGCCCGATTGGCTCATGGATGTCATTGATAGTGACTGACCCGTAATTGTTTCTGGTAATAAGGAAATAAATGAGGAAATTTCTTCCTCTACTGATAATTCCGATGTTTTGTAATCTCTTTCATTTTGAATAAAATTCTTTTGTTATCGTTCTCAAAAAAAAATGATACACAGAGTAAGTATCATAAATTCATAATTGCACATGAAAGTATAAGTCACAAGGGTGATGTTTCAGACTCGACTCACTCGAGTCAGCAAGTGCTTCCGCATATCACCATGGAGGCTCATAATATATGACGCTAGAACAACATTTCATCATACATGTGAGAAACGCATTGACATCCCAATAGGCAAGACCTATATACGTGCTCAAGGGATTAAGTAGAATTAAAATTCTGTGACATACAGATGAGACATCCACAACAATAATGAGACCTCGGTGTCTTAATAGAGTAATAACTAATAACACGAAACCACTAATTTCCTGTTACAGGGCATTTTTGAATTATATGCACTAAATCATAATTTACACTAAAAATGGGGGAACAGGTCCAATTGCAAAGTCCTACAAGACATTCTATGCAACAAGTCCAACTTCATGCATGCCATTATCCATGCACCATCAGGAGACAAGATGGTAACATCAACATCTGGAAATTTTATGGAAGGACTTCATCCATCTGAATCCTATATAAGTAATATATAGCTTCTGCACATTTGCACTACTCCATGGCTATATCTTCACTGCTGAAATTGAGAAGAGGAAAGAGACTCACCAACAAGCGTTTGCTGAGCCTCTGCGCTGAGGTCCAAAGCTCCAACTTGTCTGATCAAGTCATGAACCTGCTCTTCAGTTTGCGATTCTTTCCTCTCCTTGAAGACATTCAAGCTATCTGAATCGTGCTTCACACTATGCGGTTCCAATGCTGCGACTTTGCCTACTTCCTCAATTATTACGTCAGGATCAGAAGTGGAGATTGACTCACAAAGACTAGTAGACTCTCCATTGATAGGAGTGACTTTTGCAGCCTTTACAGGACTACCCTTCAGTCCTGGATTCACTTGATCTTCTGAAATAGCAGTGACAGTTTTCTTCTCTGCAAAACCGTTCTGTTGCTCCTTGATGTCAATTCCATGTTCTTCAGTTTCCTTTTTCTCATCCTTCAACTGATTTTCTGTGCCAGATTTAGGATGTACTTTACTATCAACTTTGGGAGATATGCTCTTCCTTGAAGGAGTCAGGATTTTCTTTGCAGCATTTAATGAATGCTGAACAGGCACTGAAGATGTAGGTTTCATGTTAGAAGCCGTCTGTTGAGTATCGGGTTTTTTACTGCCTTCCTTCATCACAGTTCTAGCAGGTTGAAGTTTTCCCAGCTTTCCCTTGCTTTGGCCCCCATTCAAGCTAACAGTTCTTGTCCCATATTTAGGCGAACTACTAGGAACAAGAGGATGAGGTTGCTTACTTCCATTGGGAGTGGATCCAGCTGACTTCACCTACGCAAAGTAGAAACACCACAATGTTTATTTACAAGAGAAAGGATTAGAAAATAAAAAATGTGATTTCAAACAAAATGTTTATTTCAAGTTACTTAGCCTAGAGTTTGGAGTAAGAACAGAGAAAGGGCATACGAACCCCATCAAAGAAACCAATTTTTGGTGATGGCAATCGCAGTCCAGAAGGTTTAGAAGTTGGAGGAAGTGCACCATTTCTCTCCATAGGGGCATTCACCACGGATCTACGGAGCAGTCCAGTTGCCTGAGTCTCATGTCCAACTGCGCGTAGATCCTTACCATGGTTCTGCAAATCCAAGATCAGAGGTGCGTCAAAATCTACAGAGCCACTTTTAAGAGAGATCGTGTCGAGGCTAGCTCTTGATGACTCTGAGGACCATTCGCTGACAGAGGCGGCAGGTGATATGTTAGAGAGCAGCTTGGTCACAGGAATCATATTAGACGAGAGATGAGGTTTCCCAGACTGACTTTTATTCCTCGGTTCAATTTGAGGTGATGTTTTAAAGGTTGAACCAGAGGATGGTGAATTATCAGTTTTTCTTCTGGAGTTGAACGGAGATTTACTCATGCTACTGGATGCAGTACTGCCAGAACTATCAATTGAGGAAGAAGTTACTTCTCTCCTGGTTGCAGGAGAAGCACCCAAGTGGGAACTCTTAGTTGATGGTCTGGGCTTGGGCACAATTCGGGAACTTAATGGTGCTTTTGACACTGGAGCCCCTCTACCTGCAGTGGTCAAATGGCCCTACTCAAATCAGGATAAGAGACTGATAACTGAGATATACAGCTATATACCTTTGAGGTATGTAGATACATAGATACGACCAAAAGGAGGTTCAGCTTACCAGTTGTGCTTTTGACAGTATCCTTTTCAACTTTGACAAGGGCACCACCCGTAGAAGCTCTCTTGGTTAAAGCTGCTGAGCTAGGATTAGGATTCCCTAATACCTTTGGCCGCTTCAAAAAAGATTTGCTTGACCCTCCACTTGTGGAAACAGACTTCATTTCAAAAAAATATAAGAGTTGTGTCAATTACAATATATATAGGTCTACTTTCATAATGTTTGCCAGTTGGTAATCAGCACCAAGGGTCAAAGATCATCAATGAAACTCTTCATCGAAATAAATGAAGTGATTTCTAAGTAGGCTAAATCAATCAATTTCAATTTATATCTTTTGATAGATTATATATAGAGACATCCCAGTGGCATATGATCCAGTTTTGAATGTTTCATACAAGCAGTTGAGAACATATTATTGTTACATACCTGTGATACTTGTGGGCATCTAGAAGCCTGCAGTTTCAATATCCCTGGTTTCTGTACATCAATGCTTGTCTTCTTGAAAGCAGGCCTAGGCCTTGCCTGAAGTATAGAACATTATCTCTTATGATCATATCATGACAATTAGAGATTCCTGGTATAAACTAAACATACCTTATCTTGAGAAGCAAAATCCAGCCCCTTTAAAGCTGAAAAGAAACAAGGCTGTGTCAGTTCAAAAAGTACATCTGCAAAGTAAATCATCTGATCTTAGACCTGTCAAGGTTTCTAATTTATTTATGCTTCTTCGGTAAAGACTATTGATGTTTAATACTCAGACTACCAATAGGCTTCTAGAGAGAGAAAAAAATAAGAAACTCAAATAGAGACCAAATACACTGTTGTCTGGCATAACAACTGGACAAAGTGAACAATATGTTTATTTATATGCCAAATATGAGTCACAGAATTCTGCTTACCACAGGTACTCCTGTCTTCTGCAACTCCTGAACCCACTTTAATACTTTCATCCGCTACTTTTGATGCATTGCTAGATCTCTGGATTGAAGCTCTTACATCTTCAAACAAATTGGCCTCAACACTTTCGAGCGTCAAAGTATCACTTTCTAAGGTGGAGATTGTATCAGTGGACCTGTAAATTTCTTCCTGAATCCCAGGTAACATCCTTGTTTCACTCTTATCTCCATCAATCATGCTTGACAGCTCCTCAGCATCAAGGACACCTGACTCAAAAAATAGTACCCCCGCTACTGAGAATCTGAATGCACAAGACCGGAATAACCAAACGACATTACTTAATAAACTTCCAAACACTAAACCTACCTGGACCAGTGAGAAAAGCACTGTTCCAAGCTATACTTTCACGCAAGTTATACTTCCCCCTCTTCCTTGTCACGACTGGTTCCAGCGACTCCGAAGGTTGAATAACTTGTTCATTGAGCTCGAGGTTTTCCGGAACCGCATCTAACTTGTTAGCAGCAGCGCCCCCAAACAACTCAAGACTTCGGTTGACTTGGTCATCTGAACAGAGTAAAGACAAATATCAGATAACAAGGAGACCAATGCACAAATCATAACTAAAGTAAAGACCTTATCCTCCAGTAATCTAACCGGAATTTCAGAATTTAGTGTTCTAATTATCGAAAATAGACTCAGATACGGAAAAACAATAACAAATAAAGTTTTCATGGTCAAATTCAGCACCAAAAGCTGTACCAAGCAAACAAGAACAAATCAAGATCACTCTTTTCAGTAAAATTAGTATCAAAACTCCAGAAGCCTAACCGGTATCCAAAACAGCCCCAAATTTCGATATCGGAAATGACTAAAGCAACAAGATTTCAATTGAATTTGAACTTCAAGAAACAAATCAAAGCATTCATCCGAGCTGTAATCGCAGGCAAGCAAGATCAATCAGCTTTTAGAATCAAGAACTGACCGGAAAACCTAAGAGAGTTAAAGAAAGAGAAAAGAGCGGCTCACCTGAGAACTTGAAGTCTCCGGTGAAGGAGTCGATGAGGGAATCGTCCTCGCAAGAAACGTCGATGAGGCTGAGGCGTCTGGGCTTGTTGAGCAACTCGGAATCTTCCATATCGGAGATCGGATCGGAGTTTGGAAGCGTAGGTCTTTTTTGGTGGGGAGATGAGATGAGAGTGTGTTTGAATTAGGGAGAAGCGGCGGTCCAAAAATCTCAATTGGAACATGAATTAATGGAAAATACTAGAAAGGGCAAAAAGCGAACGGCCATGTGGAGTGGGAGCGTCTCGTGTGTACTTTGCCCTTTTTTGGATAGTGATGAAAATGAAGTGAAGGTCATCAACGTCAATCAGGATTTTATATGATTTTAGAGTTAGTTATTGTTTTATCATTTATTAAAAGTTTACTAATATGATGTTGTATCTTTTTTCTTTTTTTTCAAGTGAATTTCTCGATAACACCTAAATCGACACAATACTACAAAATACGGGTAGAAAAACAGGTAACTCAAAGTTGATAATGCGTGTATTATTTCCACTTTAGTTTATAACTACTAGAAAAGTAGAAAACGATTCCATTAATATATACTCTAGGTAAATTCATCCATCAAAAACTGCAACCACAACTTCACAACAGTATTTTCGGTTTCTAGATCGGTTGTTAACACAAGGGCTAGTCATAATATCCTATATTTTTCTGAAAGAAAAGGTTGGTACGACTGTCCTCACGTCTTGATTAATAAAACTGTGAAATACAAAAAGAGGATATTAAGCCTAAATCCCTAAACATCCTACATTTCAATTAACGAAAAAACATCATTCTGGATATGTGTTCAACGCACAGAGCAGGAAGAAGCCATTGAAGAGAAACTGTCGTCTGTGGAGGAGTTTAGTACCGACACAATACGCATATGCATTAGCAGTGCCCCAGTTGTGATGTAGAGTATAAACCATGAGAACTTAACCCAACACCAAATCCAGGCTATCCAGCTATCCATAGTTTTCTCTGCATTGCTTCTATTAACAAGAAAATTCAACAAGAATGCACAACCCACAGATATTATCAACAGGGTACTGTAAGTCTGTAACACAAAAAATAAAAATAAAAACTAAAAAAGCACAAGAATTTGAAGCATCCTGTTGCACTAGAGTAACTGAAAATGGAGTTCTGAGTACTCTACTCTTGCAGCCAGTTAAGAAATGAACTGTACTACTGCACTAGACTAAATCATAATGGAGTTCTGGCTCTCACGTCTCTCAGCTGATTATGAAACAAACTACATGAATGTACATATAATTGTTAATCTTGTTCCTAACAATTTCCATAAAAATATCAAGGCAACTACCCATTTTCCATTGCTTGTAAACCTGGTTATAGAAAAAACTAATAGCAACCTGTGAAACTCTCAACTTATCAAAGTCTCCTAGCTTTATCACCCTCTACAGATTCATCCCCTTGCTTTGCCACCTTTGGAGAAGGAGAAGCTTTACTTGGTGATAGCGGGTACTTGAGCCGATAACTTTCAAGTGAAGGTCCAAATGTACTGTATTTCCCGGCACTGCTGAAAGCTTTTTGAGCATCCGAACGCCGCTTGAAAACCACTTTGGCCCGGTTAGTCTTCTTCAGCAATTCGGTTTGCGATTCATTTAAAGGACCAAAGCCACTAAAAATCTTGTTCAGATATTCTTTCGAGGGAAGAGACTCCGAGTCTGAAAAGTTCAAGATCAAAGCTGCAGGAGAATCTTCCTCACAACTCTCACTTTGGGGAGCTGGCTTCACTGCTTCTGAATCATGATCTCCATCAGGAAATTTCAGCACAGAGTTCATATTGGGATTAAACTCAAGAATTTCTTGCAATTCCTTAACGGAACCATCTTTATTACTTAGAGCTCCAGCCACTAACACTCCACTTTCATTGTCCAGAGCTACCTTAGCTGCTTCCGAACCAGTATCAACGCCTGTATTTTCCTGTTCAAAATCCAAATTGGGATTCACTTTGGGATCTGCTGACAACTCAACAACAGAGATGGATTCACGTGCTAATGCTTCTTTTTCATCGTCCAGAGCTGGATTGGTTGCCTTTGAATCAAGTTCTCCACAAGCAATGTTCTGTTCAGAATCCAAATTGGGATTTAACTCAATACTTGCTTGTGATTCAACAGTGGAAGTATCCTTATCGCTGGTAGCAGCTCCATGCACCAACTCTCCATTTTTATTGTCACAGGCTGGCTTCTGTGCTTCCGAATAAAGACTTGATTGTGACTCCATAACACAGGTATCTTTGTCGCTGGTAGCAGCTCCATGCACCAACTCTCCATTTTCTTTGTCAAATGCTGGCTTCTGTGCTTCCGAATCAAGACTTGATTGTGACACCACAACACAGGTATCTTTGTCGCTTGCAGCTCCATGTGATAACTTTCCATTTTCATTTTGACTCTTCACTACATTATCAGAAGGAAAGTCTTTGACCAGCTCCAACTCAGATTTTTCAGATTTGCACAGTTTAATTGATTTTTTCGAAGTCTTGGTTGATTTCTTACCGCGCTTGCTACCAAATATTTGTCCCAAAGGCAATTGATCCTCATCTAGACTAGGAGGTTCCAGGCATATAGTATTCCTATATTTTGAGAAGCAGGCCATCAAGGATGTCATCATGCTGTACCCTTCATTAGGACTTATGGCGGCCAAGCAGAGGTGAGACAGCATCTCATCAGGAGAAGGATCCTCAATGTCAATCAGCCTTTCAGTTTGTGGTGCCTGTGATGTAGATTTATCTTTGCCTTCATCCTCTTCAGCATCTGCAGGTGCTGCATTGGAAAGCCTAAATATTGGACTTGACCCATTTAGCAGGGTCGCAACCCTACAGATTCTATCTCCAACTTTAAAAGTCTGCTTATTCTGTAGAGAAATATAATCATCCACTGCTAACGAAGCATTTTTACTTTGTTTCACTGCAGAGTCATCAGAGATAGCACCAACAATTGCCTTTCGTTTCTTACTGGAGGATTGTGAAACCAATTTACAGCCAGCTTTACTTTCTGATCCATTCTCACTCATGGGAGTAGACAAACCCTTCTCAGCAGAGACATGTGAGGAGTTTTTCCCTTTTTTACTTGGTTTGGAACTATCTTCAGAGTGCTTACGCTTATAGAATGAGAAGTTTTTCCCTTTTGATTTCCTCTCCAATCCATCATCGTTAATAACTGGAAGTGCATATCCCGGTAGTTCATTAACTTGCTCCTTTTCTCTCAATAGTGAAATGTCGGCGTCATTCTCCAGCAATCCACCAAGAAAATTGAACTCTGGCAGCTGAGAATAACCCTTCCAACGACAGAAAGATGATAATTGGGCCCGTGATGTAACAAGTTCTAGTTTGTCAGCTCTGACAAATGGCAACTTGGCAGCTTGTTTTGCAAACTTAATGAGTTTCAAGGGATCAAAAGAAGCAGCATCGAGAGAACTATCACCACCATCTCTTCTAGTTGCTTCATCCTTGATTCCAGCATTGACGATTGTCTGTGTTTTGAGCTTTGCATATACTTCTTTGGAAATGCAAGAACAGGCCAAGCCAAACTCTACCCGTCTTGAGACTTCATCCAGAGCACAAGCAACTGCATTTTGAAATTCCTCCATATTACTCTGCTTTTCCATTTGTGAAAAGTTCTCCAAAAAGGGCTTAATTTGTGGGGCTTCATTCCACGCAAATGTACAATCCCAAAAATAAGCAATCAGATAACTGCACTTCTTAAAATACTTGTTTGCCTGTTCTGATGAATCCGAAGGATTACATATCTGCCCAGGCCACCAGGGATGGCTCCTAACTTTTCCCCATACTAGATCAAAAGCTTGAAATTCTGGTTTTGAGGGACCAGAAACACCCATGTCATCTGAGTCATTCCCTTCGCTTCCAGAATATGATTCCAAATCAATAGCCATATAAACCAAGTTATTCTCATCTTCAGATTTCACAGAATCCTCTGGTGGGGAAACATTTTCAGGCATCAATTCATCTTCACCGGTCTTTACTCCCACATTAACTTCCAACGTCTGATTTTCTAGTCCACCACAAGTAGCCATCTGTGAACCCATGCATACATTGAGCTCTCCATCATGCACAGACTCATCGATACTGGCAACTTTCACTTCCACAGCTGGGATGTCCTGCGCTATCCCTCCAACAGACCCTCTCGCCTCGTGCTCCACATTAGAAGTTGAAACATGGACACTCTTCTCTTCAACCTGGCTACCCTCCGCATTCTGTTCCCTTTCCCTCTCTTCCTCATCTACTCGTGCAACTTCCTCCTCTTTCTCATCCTTTCCCTCAACTACCACATCCTCCTTCGCCTCGAAACTCATCGAATGACTCCCATCCACACATTCCCTCGAAATCTTGTCTTCCCCTCCATCCTTGTCACCAAAGACTGAACCTTCAACCTCCTTAGAACTCTCCTTCGACACCGAAACCAACACTTCCTCACTCGCAGCATTCACATCACTACCCCCAACCCGAGTCCCCTCCAAACCCTCTGTCACTTCACCTCCACCTTTCTCATCAATCTCCATATCTACAGGCCCTACTTTCGCCGCACCATCTCTCTCTTCAAAACCCTCATTCCTCTCCTCACCCACTACATCACTATCAACACTCTCAACTCCTCCCTCCCCGGATAAATTAACCCCGTGCTTCCTTATCCGAGCCATTCGAAACGACGCGTCGTACAAACAGTGAGCTACGCTCAGCTCTTATAAAACCCTAGAAAGCAGAAACGTTTCTACAATAAGCCCTAATTCACGGTGAAATAAGTGAAATTAGAGAAGGCGAAAGAAAGAGAGTACCTTTTGGGAGCTGCGCGGCTTGATTTCGAGTGCTTCAAATCTGGGAATTTGGGAAGAAATAGAAGAGGGTTTCCATTGGGGACGAAGAAGCGGAGGGTTGAGATGTCTGCGTTTCAAAATGTGGGAGACGTGAAGACCCAGGTATCTTATTGGACACGTGGGGCACTACCGGCAGGACTCATATTTGTCATCTTCCTCCGATTCCCTACTTGTTTTTATCTTTTACAACCACAGTTGTTTTCATTGATCACAAGCTTTTAGGTTTTTGATTATCTCTTTGCTCTTCGGTTCCATGTTTTGATTTGGGCATTTTGGTTTGATATTGTATGTTTGGTTTGATATTGTGTGTTTGGTTTGGATTACTCATCTATGATTGTTTCTGTACAATCCTAGATGAGGTTTGCAAAAGCTGATGACGTATCTAATAGATGATTGATTATTCTCATGTTGTCTTGCAATAACAAGGGTGACCGGGGGCCTCCGGTCTTTCCTCATCCGAAGCTTAAGTTAGTATCTTTGTCGAATGTAATTGATAAGGATAGTTCATGACTACGTTGCATGGAAACGGAAGCGGAAACGTGGAAGCGCGGAAGCGTTTTTTTCAAAAATTGTTAGAAACGGAAGCGTTTTGGAAGCGGCGAAATAAAATAATTATATATATATTATGTATTAATAAATAAATATCACCACATATTCCTAACGTTCCTAATTTTATTCTAAATAGTAAATACTAACATCATTATAATTATTATTTAGATAATTAGTAAATAAGATAATATTAAACAAAGTAGTCAAACATGAAGAACAATTAGTATTAAATATACCAAGTTGGTACGTCATAGTTTAAAACACATCAATATCTAAACCAATATCCAGTAAGCTCTGATTTAAAATATGGCTGTTCAAGCTCAGACCATGTATTTCTCAGAAAACTTGGGCATGAGTGGCTTCCCGCAGCAACAAGATTGGTCTTTGATCAACCCACCTCCTCTTTCCGATTCCGGGTTTGATCATGACTTCTTCTCCGGCCTCATTCCAAACCCTCAAACTCATCAGCAGCAACAAGTTCATCAGTTTCATCCAAATCTAGGAGTTTCTTCTGTTTCAAATTCTCCTAATTCCACTTGCAATAGCTTCCTCCCCACGACGTCGTTTTCTGATACTCTCACCGCTCAGCTCGACTTACAAAGGCAGGAGATAGATTTGCTTTGCAAGAGCAGAGGAAGTGGCAGCTTGCTCCCCTGTTGATATTGGCAGGGGTAGGGATATCAAATAGAGTTTGCTCAATTAAGGTGTTTTGATTTGCAGAGGTAGGGAAGTCGGAAGCTCGCGCTTCCAGATCAGAAGCTCACGCTTCCAGCACGCTCCCAATTCTACTTTTTTCGGAAGCGCACTTCCAGCCGCTTTCGGGCGCTTCCTTGAAGCTTCCGCTTCGGTTCCGGTTCCGAAGCGGGAATCGTAGGTCTCCCGGCGCTTCCGTGCTACGTAGGTTCATGATACCTGACAAGCTGGTGGTTGTGTCATATATATGGCCCAGAAGTGGGTCTTCCTTCACTTGAAAACCGATGTGGGACAACTCCATTTTGCTGTTGGTTCAAGCTTCCATTTTCCTTATACCTTCCGAGACCGTTCCCGGCCCAAGGCTGCCACCGAGGTCGAGCCCGGCCCATCATTTTCTCGGACGAGAACCCTAGGGCAGCCTCGATTGTCTTAACCATGCTGGGATGCTTACTGGTTTACGAGCTTGAGAGGTTGTTTTATGCACAACCAACTACAATTATAATATATGCATCCATGTTTTAGAGTCCCACCAGTGTTTATCAAGTCCATCAATACCAGCGTTTCTCATGACAATAAGAACTAAGGAAAAATAAAGCCTGAATTATCTTGGAGAAATAAAGAACTACATACTTCAGTTGTGATGGATTACGTTGTGATTGAGAGAAAAGGATCAGGGAAGCAGGGGTGGAGAGAGCACACCCTAGTTTCAATCTTTTTCTCTTGTTTTTGTCTATGATAATTATATTCCTGGCCGGCGCCGCCGCGAGTGAGGAAGATTAAGATGAAGGCTCTGGTTTATTCTATTTGAATAAGGAATTGGATTTGTAGAGAGGTTTAATTGTGCATTTTCAATGGTAGTTGTTGTTTGATTACATTTTGAGATTTTGATAAGTGTTTAGTTCTATTTCAATAATTATGATTGTGGAAATAAAATTGATTGTGATTCTTGGGGAGGAATTAGAGGATTGAGTAACCGGTGCGGTCCTATAAAGAAGCGTGGATACAATGTCTACACACTAGCAAATAGGTCTCCTAAGTTATCCCAAGATTTTGGTTCGTGGGAGGTATTACATGATAGAGATTATTGACTTGAAGAATCCAAGGGATTCGATCATCAGATCGTTCAGACATATAGTGGTTATCTTGAAGCATTTGGAATTGGGATACAGAGCATTGCTTTGTGATGAAAATTTTAAAGTAATTGGGTCCTCAAGTTGTTTGATTACCGTCTTTAATTTGGAATCATGTTTTAGTGTTACGGATTGTGCATCGAGATTTTTGACAGATGGGTATTGCTCGAAAACCATAAAGGTATTTTTTAAAGTAATAAATCATTTATATAATCCAAAGTCAGAATGACGAGGTTATAATGACCACAAGGATCAAAATAGTGTCATTACATTAGACATTTAGCTCACATATTGTGAGCTTAGCAGATGATAAAACTAGTTATATACAAGATACTAGAGAAACATAAAACCAGAGCTAAGACACTCAATTGCGGTACTTCAAGTTCTATGAAACCATCTTGTTGCATCTAGCTCGCACAGTCTATCAAGCTATCATGCACTAACACTATCATGCACTCATGTGAGATACCATTTTGAAGTTTTTTGAAAGTTCAGACACCAAAAGTTAGCTTTTTTAAAAAGTCAAACGCTATTTGAACAAATTTTCTATTATTTGAAGTTTTTGAAAGTCGAGACACCAAAATATAGCTTCTCTAAAAAATCGGACATTGTTTGGACAATTTTTCTAATAAAAAAAACAACTGGTAAAACAGGTTTGTTGGTCACAAACTCAGAATTCACAAAGTCCCACTACCACAAATCTTGGCAACAAACACCATTTTTAATGGTGTGAGTCCTCGAAACCATTTATTGGTAGCCAAAAATAGCAAACACGGTTGTTCACATCATTTCTTGATTAGAAGTCATTGTTGGCGTGGCTCAGTTCATATCCTCACCATCACTTTTTTGGTGTGTCAATTAGAAGTATTGTTGATGGCTTTGGTGACTTGATACATTTGATCATATTCATTGATACGTTCGAGAGCGGACGTCCGCACTTGGCTTAAAGTGAGGACGTCCCTCTGTTCGCCACCGTACGACGCCGGTGAGGGCGCGCCTCCACCCAGCGGACTTCAGCAGCATCCCCGACCACTTTCCATCCCCGACGAGTCCGCCAAATTCCAGTTTTCCGGCCAAATCGACATTGTTTGAAGTTTTGGATGATCTGGCCGGAAAACTGGAATTCGGCGGACTCGCTAGTGAGGGAAAGTGGTCGGGGACGCTGCTGGAGTCCGCTGGGGTGGAGGCGCACCCTCGCCGGCGCTGTACGATGACAAACGGAAGGACGTCCACACTTTAAGTTGAGTGCGGATGTCCGTTTTGGAACCTTCCTGTATGTATGTATGTGTGTGTGTGTTTATATATATATATATATATATATATATATATATATATATCCCTTTGCATGCCTACGTAGCCTAGGTGAGGCTTAGAGGGTAATAACTCCGTTGTTAGTTAACTTCGTTAACGCCTCTTTACTCTGTTAAAGTTAATCTCATTACTTTGTTAGGATCTCAACTCTCACTCTCTCTCCCCTAGGCCTAAAATCCAGATTTCAGTCCCTCTCTCTACTAACCACGACCTGAGTTGCAGCCTCTGCCACCTCAAAACCTAGATTTGCCATCATCCTCGTCAAAATCGAGGCTCCCGTCGACCCGACCTGAATTCCAACAGAGATCTAGAGGCAGGGGTAGCCGTTGAAGAATGAAGCTTCATCAGGTTGAGTATGACCTAGAGGAGAAGGAGATGAAGACGACGTTGAGAAGAGGAGGTATGATTTGATAAAGGATCTGATTGTTGTACTTATCTCAATCTAATCTGATTGTTATCCTATATTGTTTCTTCCTGCTTCGTCCTGAGCTGGGAAGGGGTCGCGAGTTGGGGTGAGGTAGAATCCTTTGGTCCTGCACTCGGAACCTGTACAAGTGACAACGTCAAGAAGTCGGGACTGGGGTGGCCCAATCTTCGACTCTCCGATGCTTAAGTTAGCTTTGGGCACTTGCAATGTAAGGGAGTGCGGAAGAGAGTTGTGTGTACCTTTTATGATAGCTTGTGCCTGTTTTATAGGCCAAGGTTGGGCACTTTGGCCTTAGTCTCCAATGTGGGACTACTTGTTAGTTTTTGTGGTGTCTCCCCTTTTGGGGGTGTTTTGCCGCTAGAGTGATTTTGGCAAGCGGTTTGTTACTGGCCCTTCACTCCTTGGATATCCGTGAGGGGCTTACCAGGGCTATCTTGTCTGGAACGACCTTCGGTGACCGGGTAATTGCACCTTATTCTCGGCTCAGCCAAGTATTTTGGCTATATACTAACAAGTCCCCAAGTCCCCAGTCCGAGAGAGCTCTTGGGTGGGGAGTTATTCTATAGATGCCGAGAATAGGTTTTACCCAGGTGCTGGAGGCATGGTGCCTAGTCCCCAAATCCCCACGCGAGGTGACGGGGGTGAAGTTCCGAGTTATGCTGGTGAGAGGAAACGCGCTAATGGTGTTGCGTGCCGCTACGGGGCGACGTAGTTCGCGCTAAGTGGTGAGGAAACGCGCTAATGACATTCGAGTAAGTTCGCGCTAAGTGGCGAGATTCTCGGGTGGCGGGCCGCTGCTGGGCGAGCAAGTCCGCGTTAGTTGGCGAGACTCTCGGGGGGCGGGCCGCTGCTGGGCGAGTAAGTCCGCGCTAGATGGCGAGACTCTCGCGGCGTGACGGGCAGCTGATGGGCGAGTCAGTCCGCGCTAGTTGGCAAGACTCTCGGGGGGCGGGCCGCTGTTGGGCGAGTAAGTCCGCGTTAGATGGCGAGACTCTCGCGGCGTGGTGAGCCGCTGATGGGCGAGTCAGTCCGCGCTAGTTGGCGAGACTCTCGGGGGGCGGGCCGCTGCTGGACGAGTAAGTCCGCGCTAGATGGCGAGACTCTCGTGGCATGGCGGGCCGCTGATGGGCGAGTCAATCCGCGCTAGTTGGCGAGACTCTCGGGGGGCGGGCCGCTGCTGGGCGAGTAAGTCCGCGCTAGATGGCAAGACTCTCGCGGCGTGGCGGGCCGCTGATGGGCTAGTTAGTCCCCGCTAGTTGGCGAGACTCTCGGGGGTCGGGTCACTGCTGGGCAAGTAAGTCCGCACTAGATGGCGAGACTCTCGGGTGGCGGGCCGCTGCTGGGCGAGTAAGTCCGCGCTAGATGGCGAGACTCTCGCGGCGTGGCGGGCCGCTGATGGGCGAGTCAGTCCGCGCTAATTGGCGAGACTCTCAGGGGGCGGGCCGCTGCTGGGCAAGTAAGTCCGCCCTAGATGGCAAGACTCTCGCGGCGTGGCGGGCCGCTGATGGGCGAGTCAGTCTGCGCTAGTTGGCGAGACTCTCGAGGGACGGGCCGCTGTTGGGCGAGTAAGTCCGCGCTAGATGGCGAGACTCTCGCGTCTCACGCTAAGCGCTCAACTCTCATATGATAAGGACCACCAGTAGGACTATAGTTGGCGAGACTCTCGGGGGACGGGCCGCTGTTGGGCGAGTAAGTCCGCGCTAGATGGCGAGACTCTCGCGTCTCACACTAAGCGCTCAACTCTCATATGATAAGGACCACCGGTAGGACTATAATAGCGTCCCACACTAAGTGCTCTACTCATATATGATGAGGACCACTAAATAATGTTAGCTAACGATAAATAATATCAATCGACCCTTTTAGGGTGCAATAGATTACCAAATATAAAAGATCAATTGACATGTCCCACATGTCAAAATAAATGAGCAAGAGAGTACCCAATTAACAGATGAAACTCATTAATCCCAAGAAAACACTAAATTTCAAATATGCCTTTGAAATTAAATAACTTTAGTGCATGCATGGAATTTAAATCAAATGTCCACTCACAGTATACAGTTATGTCTGCCGTCGATCCGAGGTCTCCTCCAAATGATCTTCATCATGGCCTGAACAATAATTAATGTTAATTCCCATACAACATTAAAACTTCAATAAATAACCCAAAAATTTAAGGGCTTAAAATTAATCTTCTTCCTTGCCCAATTTCCATCTTTAATCCACTAAGACTCAAAATTCACCATCATCACCGATAGCCAAAAAAATTAACCTTAGAAGAATTTAAAACCGGCTAACCCAACTATCGATATTCCAATCTAAACACCGCCAAATTCCTTAACCTAAGAAAATCTCAAACCTTATCAAAAATTCTCCAAAAATTTGAAACTATAATTCATTAAACTCCTCTCCTTAATACCATCTTAAAAACATGAAAATTCAGCCCCTAAGGTGCGGCGCCGCCGCCTGCTCCGCCGGCAGCCGTTCTCTGGCGACCTCCAATGCTTCTCGAATTTTAACAGAATAATCCTCTCATCATACCCAACAACTTTCATAACTAGCACTTAGTCCAATTCTAAGGCTAACTAGGGTAATCGAATCAAAACATCCATAAATCCCTAGAACTTTCAATTATACAAACCACTCTAACGAGATTGAATTTAGCCGTTTTCTTTTGAGGGATTACTCACCTAGATGAGGGATACAAGTTGAGCTAAAAATCTCGGCCTAAGGTGGCCAGAGGAGAGAACTCCGGCAAAAAGGCAATCGGCGTCTCCGGCGAACTTCCTCGCGAACGGCGGCGTTACACCGCCGGTCACCGGCCCAGGAAGAGAGAGGAGGTGGCAGGGGTCCGAACGGGACCGGTTTGGCGGTCGGTGGTGGCCGGACGACGGCGGACGAAGGTGGTGAAGTCGGTGGGTCGGGAAGAACTCACGGGAGAGAGAGAGAGAGAAGGAGAGAGAGAGAGAGAGAGAGAGAGAGAGAGAGAGAATGGGGGGTGTTGGGCTGCTCCCCACCCGGTCCAACTTAAAAATCCTCCAAAATAAACCCATTAAATTTTTACCCCTTTTTACTAACTCAGTAAATTTCATTTTTAGACCATAATTTCTTCATACGAACTCCGTTTTAAACGTGTCGCGTGTCCACGAACTCTGTTTAACGTCCTCTACAACTTTCATAAAAAAAAATTTCCCAAAATAATTTTCCTACAAAAAGTCAACCCTAGGGTCCTTAAGGGTAAACGGTTACTCATCACGGTAAAAGACCAAAGCAATACTAAAGGTAAATAACTGTAAAATAACTTAAGAACCGGGGTGTGACAAATTCATACCAAAAAAAACCTCTTCACCTACTTCTTCTGATAGTGATTCTAGTAACACTAGCCAAATTACAGAATTAAACCAACTACTTCAATCCTTAAAAATAGATAGGATAGCTCATCCAAAGAAACAACCTTTTAAAACTTGGACAAAACGTCCTCTCCCTTTAGATATACAACCTAGTAATCATCATAACAATCAATTCTCAGTTTCTTCTGATAAAACTTATGAATGGAACATTGATAATTTATCAGAACAAGAAATCTTAAATAAATTACATCACATGTCTATGGCAGCCAATAACTATGTCACCAATCATAATTTCAGCTAGCTCGAAATTATTGACATACTTTCCACAGGATTTACAGAAATGCTTCATTCCTGGTGGGAAAAACATCTCACTCCTGATTCTAGATCATCCATTAAACATGCCATTAAACGTGATGAAGATAGGATTCCCATCTTCGACGAGCGCACATGAATGAGGATTTCTGATGCTGTTAACACATTATTTTACACAATCATCAAACACTTCATAAGTACCCCTAGTCATATTACTTCCTGTTTCTGCAAGAACCTGTAGGCTCTGCAGAAGCACGGTGGAACATGAATATGAACAAAGACAATATTTATAGTGGTTTACCATGCCATCGGTGGGCACCGCTACGTCCACTTAAGATTCTACTATCATGGCCAATAGGCCTTTTGTGTTACAAGAGTTTCCATCCTGCACGGGGTACAAGAGGAACCAACCCGTGCGGTGGGGTTTATATCCGCTGGGTGGAGTACAGTTACAAGAGTTTCCATCCCGCGTGGGGTATAAGAGGAACCACCCCGCGCGGTCTGGAGTAAGGGAGGGATTGGGGAGGATCCATCCCGCGAGGTGGAGTGTTACAATTGGGGTGAGGGGCTATCCATCTCGCGGGGTAGAGTACAGTTAATCTCCTCTATCTCTCGCGGGGTGGAGTCTTATTCCTCTTCCTCCTTATATCTCGCGGGGTGGGCTATTATCTGATCCCTATATCTAGAGGGGAAGTCTTCCTTTTATAGATATGAAACTAAATGCTCAAATGAAATCCGATAAGAAAACAACCAAATATGAACTAGGAAATTTTTATGAACAATATGGTTACCCCCCTTACCTCCTTCAAGGAGACAAAAGGCAAGCAATAAATTTATTCCATATCATTCAAAACAAAAATTTAAAACTTATAAAAGCAACTTTGAACCAAACAACTTTTATTCCAAAAATAAATTTCGCAAAAATTGGTCCAAAAAACCAAATCGTCAACTTAAGATCGAGTAAATCTTTTGATAAAAGTAAAATTAAATGTTTTAAATGCAATAAGACCGGTCACATTGCAAATAACTGTCAAGTTAAAAATACTATTAATCAATTAAAAATTAGTCAAGAAGAAAAAGAAAAACTTATACAAACCTTAGAATTACGCAATACTGATTCAGAAAACGAAATGAGTGAAGATGACATCACTTTGATGAAATCTTCTTCCCATGAAACCGATGAACATTCTTCCCTGGATATTACTTTTGGGTGTAAGGATGCATGTGATTGTAAAACAATCAATGTTCTTTCCAATCAGGAAAAGCAAGAAGAATTATTAATTGATTTAATAGGTAAAATAGATAATCCTGAACTCAAAGCTGAGTACCTTAAAAAATTAAAAAAATTAATTACCCAAAAAAATATAATTAATCCTCCCTCACAAAAAATTAGTCTCACTACAACTTTTGATAAATTTTCTACTAGCAAAAAGGAAATCACAATCCAAGATTTGCAACATGAAGTAAAATCAATCAAGTGTCAAATCCATGCCCTTCAACAAACACATTTAGACCTTACGAATGACAATAAAGAAATTAAACAAGAATTAAATTTACTTAAAATAAATAATCAATTTCTTAAATTACAAGATCCCCCTGAAAATCATTTTTCAAACCAGCTCCCAGTAAATAATGAAGCTGAAACTTCTGAAAACAATACTATTAGTGTCATACGTCAAATTCAACTTAAAAAATGGTACACTACTGTCCACCTCAAAATAAAAGATTTCCAATTAACAATATCAGCCCTCATTGACTCCGGTGCAGATCTTAACTGCATCTAAAAAGGCTTAATACCCTCAAAATATTTTGAAAAAACAAAAGAGTCTTTACGATCAACCAATGGAACAAAAATGGATATTAAATACGAAATCCCTAAAGCCCATATATGCCAGAAAAATGTTTGTTTCAAAACTCCGTTTGTCTTAGTAAAAAATTTAACTAATAAAGTAATTTTAGGACTTCCTTTCATTACTTTGATTTATCCCTTCAAAACCGAATATGATGGTATTATTACCTACCCCTTTAATGAACCAGTTAAATTTACTTTTCTTTCTAACCCTGAAATCCATACTCTAAAAGCATTTCAAGAAAATAATATTTCAAAAACCATTAGTTGCATTCAAGCAAAAAATAAACAAATGGCCTTTCTTCAAGAATAAATTAATTTTAAAAGAATTGAAAAACAACTCCAAAATTCTTCTCTCCAGCAAAAAATCAAAACTTTTGAAGAAAAAATTATCAAAGAAATATGTTATGATATCCATACTGCCTTTTGGCATAGGAAAAAACATATTGTTTCTCTTCCTTACATCCATGAATTTCATGAAAAAAATATCCCTACTAAAGCTCGTCCAATCCAAATGAGCCATGAAATCACGGATTTCTGTAAAAACGAGATTAATGATCTTCTTAACAAAGATATTATTCGTCATAGTAAATCCCCTTGGTCTTGCCCTGCTTTCTATGTTCAGAAAAATGATGAACTCGAAAGAGGAATTCCCCGGTTAGCCATTAACTATAAACCTCTTAATTCAGTCTAGGAATGGATCAGATATTCTATTCCCAATAAAAGAGATCTTATTAATAGATTAAACAAATCAGTTATCTTTAGTAAATTTGATATGAAGTCAGGATTTTGGCAAATCCAAATCAGTGAAACTGACAAATTTAAAACTGCATTCGTAACACCTTTTGGTCATTATGAATGAAATGTTATGTCATTCGGCCTAAAAAATGCTCCTAGTGAATTCCAAAATATAATGAACGATATTTTTAACCCTTATAGTCATTTTTCCATCGTCTACATTGATGATGTTCTAATCTTTTCACAATCAATTGACCAGCACTGAAAACATTTATACCAATTCTTTGCCATAATCAAGAATAATGGTTTAGTTGTTTCTGCCTCAAAAATCAAATTATTTCAAACCAATATTCGCTTTATTGGATTCAACATTCACCAACTCCAAATTAAACCCATTGATAGAGCAATACAATTTACTGATAAATTTCCTGATGTCATTTTAGATAAAAATCAATTACAAAGATTCTTAGGATCTTTAAATTATGTAGCTGACATTTACAAAAATCTTAGAAAACAGTGCAAACGTCTATTTGATAGGCTGCAAAAAAAACCCTTCCTCCTGGACATCACTTCATACATCTTTAGTCAAAGAAATTAAGAGTCATGTCAAAACTCTACCATGCTTAGGTATCCCTTTTTCTAATTCCTATAAAATTGTAGAAACCGATGCCTCTGAAATTGGTTATGGAGGTATCCTCAAACAACAAATTTCTCCCAACCATCCAGAACAAATTGTTCAATATCATTCTGGAATCTGGAACCCAGCTCAGTCAAATTATAGTACTATTAAGAAAGAAATTTTATCGATTGTACTATGTATCAGTAAATTTCAAGATGATTTATTAAATCAAAAATTTTTGGTCAAAGTTGATTGTAAAAGTGCAAAAGATGTTTTGGAAAAAGATGTTCAAAACATTGCTAGCAAACAAATCTTTGCCCGTTGGCAAACAATCTTAAGTATTTTTGATTTTGAAATTGCATTCATTAAAGGAAGTGACAACCATATCCCGAATTTCCTAACTCGTGAATTTTTACAGAGCACCAAAACATGAAGCCCAGCTCATCCAAAGGGAGAAATCCCGAAAAATCAGTATTTGAGTCATCTCCCCCAATCAAGACAGAATCACCTGAGTCAAACCCCAATATAGTTCCCTATGCAGGTCATTCTCTCATTCCAATAGTCAATCGGTACAATACTCTTGGCAGTACTCTCAGTCTGAATAAACTCAATTACCAATCAGCTTTAGTAAACCAATATGACCCCTACGAAACAGATTCCTCATCAAACTCTCTAGTCAATTATAAAAAATCATCCCCTTACTTTGACAGGGCAGAACAGTTCATGTTCTATATTGAGCCCTCTATGAGTCATCTCAAAAATCTCATCTCTTTAGTAAAAAATTATTGTGGCCCAAATACTCATTACCCTCCCGGTAAATCTTTAGCATTCTATAAAGACATTATATTCAAATCTCAGACATTATCCATTAAACCAATCCATGACCTAAAAGACCAATCCAAAATATTATACCATTCTCTTTATATAATTTGCATCATTTCATTATCCCAATGGGGTGATTCCCCCTCTACTCCTCACAAATTAGAATCCATTACATTCACTTATCATGAGTACATTGAAGCATGAAGTAAAATCTTTCTCTACCAAACAGAAGATTTTTCTCATTCATGGTTTCTTAATTTTGATCAAAAATTCAATCGCCAATTCTCCATATGGTTCGGTGACTGGTAGGGTGATCATGGGTGCCCTTATGACCTCCTGCCCGTAAATCTCCAGAATGCAGTTACCAAATTTGCTTCAGTCATGTCCTTTTCAGAATACGAGAAAAGGTTTCCCCCCACTCTCCAATTCATGGCCAAATACAAAATCCCTTGGATCTTCAAATGGCAGTATAAAAGTGAATATGAAAATCACATGGTCTTACGACAACTTTTAGTCAAATGATGGGATAAATTCAATTCTGAAAGAGTTTTATCCTAATTTTGTGAAGAATTCTCAGTTATTCCATCCAATTCAAGAGCTCCAGTTTCTATTCAGCCGGTATCTCTGATCCCTCAGTTAAAGTCTCAGACTTCTCAGTTACCATCCCCTTCTAAGAATAGAGCCTCCAGTTCATTCTCATCCTCCAAAACAGATGAGTTAAAGGAATTGACCAAGCAATTATTACAATAAGCGGCCAATTTATCCACAAATGATGAAAGAGAACACTCTCCATCAGAATCATCATCATCACATAGTCATGAAAGTTCTCCCAGCCAACCAACCAGGTGGGCTGATTATGAAGATAGTTGTTTTGGCCATGATCCTCAGCGTGTGGAGCGGAGGTGAATAGCAAACAAAGAGAAAGGGGGAGTGTTGCGGGCGTGCCACCTCGCGGATGAGGAAAGGTCTTGACTACGTGTGCTTGACTTCTTGATCAGGCGGAAAGGGGTTACAGGTGCCACCTTAGATGAAGAATTTACGAGCACAAGGCAGTCGATACTCACGGCGGCGTGAGCAGAGCAACTATAGGGAAGATTCCAAGGAATCGGGGTAGAGTCCCGAAAGCTCTGAAGAATCCTAGGCAGCGGTGCACTTAGAATCGGGGTTTCGAAGTGGCTTCGAAGGAAACTGGGTTGCAGTTTGTTTAAGTTTGTGTGTTGATTGTGAGAGAGAGAGCTCGCTTCAATGGGAAAGCGGAAACAAAGCTCCTGGGAGCGTTGGAGATTCGACTGGGTCGAGGGTTTTCAACTAGGTTGAAGGTTGTTCTGTTTGAATGAGTTTGTGGGTGAGAGAGTTGTAGAGAGCCTTCGAGCCTTTAAATAGTGAGAGCCTGACTTCTGCGTGCGGAGAAAGATAATCATCAGAATCCCTATTAGATTCTGCAACGTGAAGCATAAGGACATTATTCCTCCCATGCAGACCAATCCTTATGTGACACATATCCAATTCGCACAGTCCATTCAGAATAGAACACTGCTTCCGACGCGCCTCTCAACTGTAGAGTCCTATGCGAACTGAAATTATGAACAATCTTATCCTGCAGGGTGCCACAGTCTAAGTAGAAAACTAATAGCTCGCGCGGACCGCGGACTCTGTAGCTCAATTCCATCTCGCGGGCTATTGCAGCTCGCGGGCCAAAACAAGGTTTTTTAATTAATAAGGGCCACATGGATTGGCCCAAAGCGTGTCAAAAGTCAGAAACGATTACAAGCATTCGCGCGGATTCCACGTTTGTTTACTTCGCTAGTTCGCGAATCAGTTCGCCAGCGTGCCTAGATGCATTCCGCCTCGCCTAAGCGAAGTCAACAAGTAATTCATCCCGCGCGAAGGCATTTGGCGCGAACTGTGTGTTCCGCGAGAAGCGCGCGAGATCCCAACTCCGCGCGAAACCATTTCGCGTGCGAGCTCTGTTTTTGTCTGAAAGCGCAAGATCTTTTAGTCCGCGTGGAGTCATTCCGCGCGCGGACTTTGCATTTCATCTCGCGTGGTCTTGCTGGCGGACCATTATTTGTAAACTTTAAAGAACTTGGGCTCGCAGGCTGACATAGACCAAGAATTTAATTAATATTCACATAGACAATTATTGTCCAGTAAAATATTAATTTGGGCGTAAACAATAGTCAAGACCCATATGCTGAATTCTAGTCAAAGACAAGTTATTATTCACCAACAGTAAAATCAGTGACAAACAAATTACTATTCATCAACAGTAAACCCGTGGTAGACAAAATATTATTCATGAACAATTACTTTTTTACTATTCATCACTTTGTAATTTCGATTTATAGAAGCGTCCAGCTTCACAATAGTCAGACTTTCATTTTTCCTCTCTTCCCTTTCTCTCTAGTCAGAACTCCTCCTAGTTAGTTTATGTACTGAGCCTTGCTTTTCATTCATGCATTGATTTCAATCAGTAAGTTGTAAACTTTTATATATATATATATATATATATATATATATATATATATATATGTTCAACTTCATGTTATATATTACTAGAGGGGTGAAAAGTTAATGTATGATCAGAAGGAAATTCTTACTCGCTTGTTCGCAAAGAATCTCATCGATTGTTAGTCCTTGTTGAAGAATCTAATTTGTAATAGGATTAGGGTTTTATAAGAAGTCTCTCTGTTTAGGATTCCTTGTTGTATCCCAACTCCGAGTGTATAAATTGATAAGAAAATTCTCCTTCTCCTCAATTGTAATCTCTATTTCGTGTGCAGAAACAAACAAAAATATGGATGCCCTATGTGACGATGAACTAGCCTTAATTTTGAACTGGGTAAAGGACTCAGACGATAGAAAATCAGTCTCTCAGGTCTGCAAGCAATGGTGGCAAGTGGAGAGTCAGAACCGGTCATCAATTCGTGTTCTTGACCTCGATATTCTTGCTGCATTATTACATAGATTTCCAAATTTGGTCACGTTCCAAACACCAAAGTCTATAAGCAACGACAACCTCGAATTATTAGCCCAAGGATGTCCCAAACTAGAGGTCCTCGACCTCACAGCACCGTGTCTTTCACCTGCAACAGTTATGACACAAGGTCTATGCATACTCGCAAATAGGGGTCCCGGATTATCCAAGGTTTCGCTTCGTGGGAGGCGCTTTTGGGATGGGCGTGACACAACAACGGCGTCGTTCGAACCTTTCGGGGATAACTTGAAGCATTTGGATTTGGGGCACTGTTGGAATGTTTATGACACAACCCTTTTTAAAGCAATTGAGTCCTCAGGTTGTTCCATTACGGTTTTGAATTTGGAACGCTCTAGAATTACGGATTGTGGATTGAGATTCTTGACAGACGGCTCTTGCTCAAACACCATAAAGGAATTGGTCCTTGGGGGGTGTCGCTATATCACTGATTCAGGGGTCTTGCTCTTGCGGAAGATGTGTGTCTTGGAAGAGCTAAGTTTGGCTTTTTGTGAACGAGTAACTGACGTTGGAGGTGTTGCGATCTCCGCAATCGGAACCCTCAAGAAATTGAACCTTGTTTCTGGACCCAGAGTGACAGACACCACCATTGTTGCGCTTGCCAAGAATTGCCTCAACTTGGAGACGCTTGAATTGAGGCATAATGAATTCGTGACCGGAGATGGTATCCGTGCGTTTTTGGGTCACAAATGCTTGCAAGTGCTTGATCTACGAGGTACTCACACTTCAGTAGATGGATGTGATTTGGAAGAGCTAGCGCTTGCATGCCCGTCTTTGAAGTCTATAGTTGTAGCGGAAGGATCAAAAGAGAGGATGTTGCGTGAAATGCAAGATAGCACTCTTAGCAGATTCATGTGCTTCCGTTAGCGGCGAAAGTAAAGTTTGGATTGTGTTCTTCTGCTTGCATATTTTGATCTGTTTATCGTTATTAGCAGTACAAGTGTATATCTTTTAATTGGATTTTGTTATGAACAGTTCAATTTGCTATGGATGAAGAAAATTACTAAATGATCGTGCCCCAAAAATAATTGGCGAAGATGTAAAATTCGTGCAGAGGTATTACACTGCACTTAGAAATTCACAATAAGATGACCACATTCGTTTTTACAGAGAGAAAAGAAAAAAAAATCCTTTAATTTACATTATGTTAAAGCAAGTGCAAACATGTTAAACAAGCTACATGCAAGTGCAAATATGTTGGCATGTAAACAAGTTCAAAGATATGTTAGTTAGTAGTTACGACGAAAACATAAAAACTGTTATATAGTCATATTAAATATCAACAGGGTGAAGAACAGACCTTGCTTCAGATATATGGGGTTTGTCTACACTACCTCTCCAGGTTACACATATCCAGCCACCCCTACCTATTCAGCTCCGACTCTTAAGACTGGTGCAAAAACAGGTTAAAAAACTCTTCAAGTCGAAACGGCTGATTGTTCAAATTGCTACCGATCCCCTGCGATGAATCACTCTTCACATGTTCCACAGCACCGTCATCAGCTATAGCTTCGACTCCCTTCCGTTTCTTAGTAGAAGGTTGTGAAATCAATCTGCTATCACATTTCCCTTCTTCTAATCCATTCTCGCTCAATAAGTTGGACAAACAATCCGTACCCATCAAATCTGACAAGATTTGTTTTTCTTCACTCGGATTTATACTATCTCCAGGGAGGTGCCAACACTTATGCAATGAGTTATCTTTAGTTTCTAATATCCCCACCAACTTGCCATCCTTAATAACTGGGAGTACATCTTCATCATCTATAGCATCAAGATCCTTTCTTTTGTTGCAAGGTTGCAAAATCAATTCACTGCCAGCTTTCCCTTCTGATCCACTCATTGGAAACAAACACTTCTGAGCTGTTGAATCTGATATGTCCATGCATTCATGCAATGATGTATCTTCTCTCTCTTGTTTTTGCACCAACTTATCATTCTCAATTACAGAGAGGGCTTCATCACTTGCTTCATTGCAGCGGTTCTTCTCTCCCAAAAAGGAAATATCAGTATCATTCTCCTCTGGCAGAGGCACATAACTCTTCCAGCGCCTGAAAGCTGATAGCTGGGCATGGGATGCTACAAGTTCTAGTCTGTCAGCTTTGCCGTATGGCAACTGGGCATACTTTCTTATAAACTTGATGACTTTCGCAGGTTCAAAAAAAGCGGCACTAAGAGCACTGTCACCACCATCTCTTTCGCTTGCTTCTTTCCTGATTCCAGCATTAATAATCTTCTGCGTCTTGAGCTTTTCATACTCTCCTTTGGATATGCAAGAACAGGCCAGCCCAAACTCAACCCTTCTCGACACTTCCTCAAAAGCACAATCAACCGCGTTTTGGAACTCTTCCTTATCACTCTGCTTCTCCATTTTTGAGCAGCGCTCCAGAAAGGGCTTAATCTTTGCTGCTTCATTCCAAGCAAATGTCTGGTCCCCAAAGTAAGCTATCAGATAACTACCCTTCTTAAAACACTTATTAGCCAGTTCTGACGCAGCCGAAGGATCACAAATCTGCCCGGGCCACCAGGGATGAGTCCTCACTTTCCCCCATACCAGATCAGAAACTCCAAATTCCATCTTCGAAGAACAGGACTTTCCATCCACACCACTCGACACATTCCCATCCATTCTCGAATTCCTTATAAATTCAGTAACACTGAGCGAATCAGTGTTGCCCTCTCCTCCCACATCAACCTCCAACCCCTCATCTTCGACTCCATCACAAGTCACCCTCTTAGCATTCAACTCTTGACAATCATTTTCACTCATAAGTTCATTCATCTTTATCAGAAATTAACAAACTTTCAACATTCCTACAACTATCCTTGGCTTCAAAAACCAACCCTTCACCATATTCAGGTCCCTCCATCAGTACATGCCCTATTTTCAGTCACTCTATAAATTCAACCCTTTTTGTTCTTAAACCCTAGAAAGCAGAATAAATTTACAATAAGCTGAAGTAGGCAAAGCAGAGAAAACCCAGTGGAAACAGAGAGGCAAGAAAATGAGATACCTTTCACTCTTTCAGGGCCTGAGCGGTGAGAGATTTGCTTCAAGTTTTTTTTTTTTTTTTTTCACTGTGTTAAAAGTCGCAGAGCTTCAGTGAGAGAGAAGAAGAGGCCAAGTGTGTGGCTTTTATCCTTTTCACCTCTAGGCGTGGAAACCTAGACATTTGGAAAGAACACGTGGCGGTTACAGGCGTGTGTTATGTGTAAAGGTTAGATGACAAAGAACGACACGTCGTCATATAGAGAGGAGATAACTAGTTAACTAGAAAAGGCAGACGGGTTTTAAACGCACCGTCGTTTGGGACTGGCTTCATTTTTTTCCCGCCAAAACCCGGGGAGGAAGACCAGAAGCGCAGAAGCCGAAATCTCGATCGGCGACGATGTACGGCGCCGCGGGGAAGAGCACGAGCTCAAGCCACGGCGATTTTGGGCTCGCCGAGTTATGGGCCGCGTACTTGGCCCAGATCGAGCTCGGCGACGACAAACCTTGGCTCAACCTCACTAAATCACTCGTTGGCTTCTTCAAAACGGCGCCGGGGGAAGCTCTTCTTTCTCAGGTATGAGTATATTCCCTCAATTTCGTTAATTCTGAACAAATTAGGGTTGGACTGAGTTTTCGTTGGTTACCGATTAGGAATTTGGGGGTTTAGGGTTTTGAGTATGTGAGGGTTTGGATTTACAGGTGAAGGACGAGGACGGCGTTGTTGTGCTGTGGCTTGACTTTGAGAAGTTTCGGAAAGAGTGTGGTGTTGAGGAGTTTTGTGAAGCGTTGGAGGAGAAGCCGAAGGTGACGCTGTTGTGTATGAGTATTGCAGTGCACAAGGTTCTGTTGAGTCATTGGGAAAGTAACAGAATGGATGATGATTTCCGAGTTAATATCCGGTTGCATAACCACGCGAAATCGATGATCGCTTTGAAGAACTTAAAAGCTGCCTGTATAGGTATATGGTTTTGTGTTTTTTTTTTATGTATACTGTTTAGAGTTTGAGGTAACATTTGGTCGTTTATGTTGGTTACATTTGCAGACAAGCTTGTATCTGTGCGCGGTAGTGTAGTCAAAGTTAGCACTGTGAGGCCTTTTGTGGTGCAAATGGATTTTGACTGTGGGAAGTGTAAGACGAGCATTACGCGTATGTTTCTTGATGGGAAGTTTTCGCCACCGTTGAAATGTGATCTACATGCGTGCAAGAGCAGAACTTTTGTTCCAGATCGATCTACTGCTCAAACGATAGATTTTCAGAAGATAAGGTAGGCATTTTGAGTAGAGTAATCTAGTTGACTGGTTTCATTTACCTTTATTGATCTTGTTAAATTTATTCTTTGATACTACTTAAGGATACAGGAGCTGCTAAAGCCTGAAGATCATGAAGAAGGCAAGGTGCCTCGAACAGTAGAATGTGAACTTCTTGAAGATCTAGTTGATGCATGCATCCCTGGAGATGTGGTGACTGTCACTGGGATAATAAGAGTCATTAACAATTACATGGACATTGGGGGAGGTAAATATTTTCTTTGGAGTTCACTTGAATGTCTTGCATGCTTGTTCAAACTTCTATGCCTTTAGAAATAGTTTATTATCCTATTCTTATGTATGTTGTTCCTTCGTGGTGAATGACATAACTAATTCTATCCCACATGCAACATGATTATGTTTTGTGTGTTCCAGGAAAATCGAAAGGCAAAAGTCAGGGAATATACTATCTGTATCTAGAAGCTGTTTCAATTAAAAACTCTAAGTCACAGTCTATGCCTGAGGGTGCACAAGATTCTAGTTCTAATGCTGGGTCGTTAGCACTTGTTGACTCATTTTCCCCAAGGGATTTGGAATTCATTGTCAAGTTCTTGGAGGAACATGGTCCAGATACCTTCCGGCAACTACTCCAATCTGTTTGTCCATCCATCTATGGTCATGAGCTTGTTAAAGGTAATATGCTATTTTCTTCACGTTACTGTGTTCAGAAGATCATGCCAGTATATGCTGCAGTTATCTTGTAGTCTCCCTTGTTTCTCTTGTATTTTATCACTGCTAGAGATTACAATGCATTGGTCCATTGCAACTGTGACCGTTTTCATGTTCACTGTATTTTCTAAAATTGCTGATATAGTGGTGTAATGAGGCTAATTACTTTCTTTAGCGGGGATAATACTGGCACTCTTTGGAGGTGTAAGGAAGCACTCAAATGATCAAAACAAGGTTCCTGTTAGAGGAGACATTCATGTCATTATTGTTGGTATGTTTGCACTCCGTCATACTACTTTGAAGAACTAAATTTGAAAAGTTATTCATGAAAAAGAGAAGATGATTATGTACCCTCCTCATTTTCTTAGGTGATCCTGGACTTGGAAAGAGCCAAATACTTCAAGCAGCAGCAGCTGTTTCTCCGCGAGGCATTTATGTATGTGGTAATGCCACAACCAGAGCTGGACTCACTGTGGCTGTTGTAAAAGATTCTATGACAAGTGATTATGCTTTTGAAGCAGGTAGTTCATGCCCTTCTTGTTCTTCTTTTATTACCTATTATGATTCACTTCTTAGTGATTGGTAAAATCTACAAATGAAAAATGAATGTTTATCTTCTTCTGGCAGCTTTAACCTAACTATAATATCTACAAAACAGAGCAGAAGTACTTTTGTTGATACTTTAACGCAATGGCATGTGATTTTGTCCAAGCAGTAGCATTAGTAGTAATATTTCTTTTGATGGGGGTGATAAAAAAAATCATATTACTGTTCTGGTTCTCATCTATATATAACTAAGCAACTGCAGTAAAGATAACATATATCCACAACATTATAGGGCTGGACCCATGACTGTTCAAGTAATGAATAAGTACAGAATACTCACAATCTATAAATGACAATCAAATGCAGGTGCCATGGTACTTGCAGACAGTGGCTTGTGTTGTATTGACGAATTTGACAAAATGACTACAGAGCATCAGGTTGGGTTTCATATAACAATTTCTACCATCTAAATTCTGAATATGAAGACTTATTTCACTTATATGGGTGCAGGCCCTACTAGAAGCCATGGAACAACAGTGTGTGTCTATTGCAAAGGCTGGATTAGTGGCAAGTCTGTCAGCACGAACCTCTGTCTTGGCAGCAGCAAACCCTGTTGGTGGTCATTATAAGTACTGCTCTTATTTCTTATTTGTTGGTGTATGGAATATTACGATTCTGGAAATTTATAATAGGATGTCCTTGATAATATAACCACTTGTGGTTTGCCTATGTTGGTGCTGATGCTTTATTGCATTTCATCTCATACTGATGCTATTTATAGTTCATTTCCAAGAACTCCTATAACAAATTGATTCTCTGCCGGACTCCTTCTCTCCATCTCCTACGCTATTGCAATGTCATGCAACTCATGTTTATACTACATTAGTGTACCTTTGCTATCATGATAGTTCAATTATGATAACGTTGTACTTCTGTACTGCAGTCGTGCCAAAACCGTGAATGAAAATCTGAAGATAAGTGCTGCTCTCCTCTCACGATTTGATTTGGTTTTCATATTACTTGACAAACCTGATGAACTTCTGGATAAGCGAGTTTCAGAGCACATTATGTCAGTAAGTTATCCAGCCTAGCCCTCATTCTGGTCCATATTTTGTCAATTCATTTGAAGCAACTGTAAGGCATGCTTACTATGCTGGACACTAAATCATGGTAAAATTTTCATACATGTTAATGGAGATTGTAAGACTCCAGATAAGGTTACTGGCAAATTCTGATACACTGCCACTGAAAGGAAAACGCCAAATTCTCTAGAAACTATAAACAACTCGGAAAATGAAACATTTGCTAGTCTTCTTTGATGTATAGATGTACTGAAATTAGTTTTATAAGCCGTGTGTAATTCAAGGACTTGGATGTCTATCATGCAGCTTCATACTGGATATGGAGAGGACTCACCAGCTGCAAAAAAGATTCGTAGAGGTAGTTTATACATATAGCCAGAGACATGATTATTTATTTTTAATTATTGTTTAATTGTTTGTTGTTTTACAAAGCAAGGTAGTGTCTGCGTATCTTGATATATGGTCCCTATTGGGAGAGTGCTTTTAACAACAAAATGCCTCCTGCTTCAGAAAATGCAGCATCACAAAGTGCAGAAGACATAGATATGAGTGGAGGTCGTTCTTTGGTTTCAAGGTTGAAGCTTGACCCAAAGAAGGATGCCGATTTCGTTCCATTACCGATGCAACTTCTCCGCAAGTACATTGCTTATGCAAGGACGTTTGTCTTTCCAAGGTAATTTTAGATGACATCTACTTTGGAATTCTTTTGCATTTGATTAGTTGATTATGTTTCTTTCATTTCACAATTTCTTATGTATATGCTTTCTTGGGTGAACCAGGATGTCAAAGCCGGCAGCAGAAATCCTGCAGAAATTTTACTTGAAACTGAGAGACCATGCTACCTCCGCTGATAGCACACCAATAACAGCGAGACAACTGGAGAGCCTGGTGAGGCTGACAGAAGCTCGAGCTAGATTGGATTTAAGGGAGGAAATTACTGCCCAAGATGCAATGGTTAGTTCTCTTATCTAGCAAAAAGACATTCCCCAACCCTCAAAGATAAAGAATCTTTTACTATTTGTCTGAACGTTACAATTTTGCTTTAGTTGTTTTTGAAATGGATTCTGATTGTCGTTCATTGAGCCAAAATTTTGGTTACTTCCAAATCAATATCAACTCTATGCCACATGAGCTTGACTTTTTGTATCATCCTATCTTGCAGGATGTAGTTGAAATCATGAGAGAATCCTTGTATGACAAATACATTGATGAGCATGGTGTTGTGGACTTTGGTCGCAGTGGAGGGATGAGTCAACAAAAAGAAGCAAAGCGGTTTTTAAGTGCCCTTAATAAGCAATCAGAGTTGCAGCAGAAAGACACTTTCACTATTTTTGTATGCCGATCTGAATTTTTGTGTACTTTTAAAACTATTCAGCTCCTTCAGTCACCCATATATGATGTATTACATTATTTCAGGAAATATACAGTTTGGCAGATAGGATTGGCCTAAGAGTTCCGGACGTTGACACATTTGTTGGTAACTTAAACAGTGTTGGCTATCTACTCAAGAAAGGGGCTAAAATATACCAGGTACTGCAACCCAGGAACATTAAACTTGGATTAGACTGCCAAGGATTTATATCATGCAGATTTAATCCCATGTGTCTCTGTTCAGGTGCTATCATCATCTTATTCTAGGAGTCAATCATCATCAAGGTGAAGAGGCCAACGTTCGGATTGCAATTTATAGCACATTGAACTTGTATATCTTTGTACTGATTATGGTTTCTGTTACAATTGGTAATAGCCAAATCTAATGCCAAAAGCAACACATTAGGAGCTATGCCATAATTTCTAACAAATTCCAATTGTATATAATATTTTCATGTAAATGTTCAGGACATTGGTTGCACACATGAAAAGATTTTTGACAAGGACATCGTTTTCAATTTGCGTATATGATAACATGATTATATTACATGGGATTTTCTTCCCTGGAAATTACATGAGAAAGTTCATACTTCATGATTCACTTTCTCAGATTTTGTGAATACACTACAACTATTTCTTGAGTATACAGGTGACATGCCAAGTGGTCAAAACTGAATCTGAAGCATAACTGTCAGTTATCTCCATCCAAATATCCTAACCTCCATTCACTCCCATAATAAGAATTGGGCAACCCCAACCAAAACTTGAAAGCCTCAGCTGCTCTCTTCCTTTCACTCCTCCTGTCCTGCCTAGCTTGTGAGGCATGCTTACTGGTAAACATCCTCGAGTGCATCTCGACATAGATTTTAGTGAACTTGGTCTTGTTTGGAGGAATTCCATTCTCTTCCATACATGCCACAATTTCCAGAGCCTTCTTGAAGAAAGCAGCCCTAACACATATATCAGCCAAAGTATCCAAGAGCCCTTCATCAGGTTTCAGTGTTGGAGGATCTGGATCATCAGACTTTTCGCCTTCCTTTTTCGCTGTACATCTGTCCTTCACTTCATTCCAAAGCAAAAGTGCCTCTCCTGGTTTTCTAGCCAATGCTATCCCATTAGCTAGGCTACCATAAGTAGCCACATCAGGGAGAAACCCGTGCTCTTTCATTCTCTGAATGATTTTCTTGGATTCTTCAACCAATCCCAGTCTGCAATACCCTTCAACCAACATGTTCCAAGCTACCAAATCAGCCTTCACACGTGGATCGTTGAGCATTTCATCGAACACCTTGTTAGCCAGCTTCGGCTGTCCGGACAAGGCAAAAGCTTTCATCAACGTGGTGTAGCTGATCTTGGTAGGAGCAATACCTTTTGCTCTCATTTCATTGAAAAAAGCAAGAGCACCGGCAGTGTCATCAACCTGTATGCACCCATCGATCAAGATGTTATACGAAACCACATCAGGCTCAATCCCTGCATCCTCAGTCATCTCTCTAACCAACTCCTTTGCCCGGTCTATCTGCAGCTGCTGGCAATAACCCTTTAGAAGAAAGATACAAAATTTAGCTTTATATCGCCTGAATGGGAAATAAGAGGAACTAAAAAATGAAGAAAACTATTAATTATAAACATATGCTCTATATAGTAAGTTTGCTTATATGAAGTAGGTGTAAAATGAAAGAAAAATATATATGGATTTATTTTTAAAAAAATATATATTTTAGATTTTTATCTAATTTTCTCAAATTTTTACTTGCACGGTTCGAACCCCTCATAGGTTTCGGTTTGAAAGTTCGTGTTGTTTAATCGAAGGATGTTGTTATTAACCCACCCCTAGTTACTATTCACACACATCATACAAATTTTATAATATTATAATTCAGTTTTGTTTAGCTATTACCCAACTTTACCTTCTTTTATTTTGTTTATTATTATTTATATATAATTTCTCTTGTTTCTCTTCTTCTTCCCTGTTTTTTGTTTTGTTTTTTCCCGTCTCCTCTGCAAATGAGTTGTTGGTGTCTGTCGTTTTAACTTCAACACTTTTACAAGAACAAAGTTGAGGGTTTGTCTCTCTTCAATGTAATCCTACCTTCCAAAGAACCTATCTTTAGTCAGATTCCCATCAATTTCTAATCACTTTATTTAACTAAAACTCATTCTTCATACCCAGATCAAGATTTCAATTTCTGGAAAAATAAAAACATTCCGGGTTTATTTTTTGGTTGTTAGTTTGTGAAGAGAGTGATCAAAAGATGATGAAATCATTGCTATGACTTCATAATTTCCAATCCATAAATCAAGATTCCAACCAAAATCCATGAACTCCTGGCCTTCCTTGCTACCACTATCGGCGGCCTCAGATTCACTGTTTTCAGTAGATGCAGAGGTGTTCGAGTGCACGTCCTTAGCTCCCGTTTAGTGATTAGAGCTGAACCACCAACCAATCAATGATACAATCGTAGTAACTAAACATCATCATCTGGTGATGATGATGAAGCACACGACCTTAGAGACTCTATCCACGGCATCGACGACGTAGAGGTCGTGAGGGCTCTGATGGAGAGGCCTTGAGCTGCATCGATCCCTTCCTGCTTCATCACCGTGAGAGAGAGAGAGAGAGAGGGAGAGAGAGAACTATAAAATAAAATAGGAGGGTAGTTTAAGCAATTTCTAGATAAAATTGAATTATAAAATTATAAAATCTGTACAGGGTGCGTGAATAGTAGTTTGGGGTGTGTTAATAGCACCGCTCTTAATTGAATTATAAACGCGATGGTTTAGGGGAGGGTCTGTATTGTCTTATTAGTTACATACAGATTAGTCTTTAGATTTTGGCTCTAGAGTTATAACTATGTGTAGATTTTGGCTCTAGAGTTATAACTATGTGTAAATATGTCTGATATGTTTTAACAAATCATAAACTGATATGCGGACAGAAAAAAGAGGGAAAATGTAATTTTTATTTTGGCAATTTATGACTCGATTGACAAATTAGCAATTTTGCTTAACAATCCTTAAATTTAACAACTCTTTAGGTATACTGTTGGAGCTCTTATTTGTCTAAAAAATTGACAAATCTTATAAAAAATTTAAATTAACAATACTACTATAAATTTTTTGAATTAACAATACTGATGGAGATGCACCTAGTACCATTTGGTCTAGTGGTATAAGTCTCCCTTTATGAGTGGAATGTCGTGAGTTTGACTCACAACAAAGTTATATCAAAACCTAATCAATATTAAAGGCTTAGTGATGACTATTTACAATGAGTCAAGATTTTCCAAATTATGATTGGATTTTTGAGTGAAAATATTAAAAATTAAATTGACAATGACAAATAGAAATGAAGAAAATTAAAAGAAAGGGATTTGGATATTGGGGGATTGCTCTAGCAATTTCAATTGTGATGTGTGTGGTTCTTTTTTTCATTAGCTTCTTGTAATTAGTGTGGTGTGTCAAGTAGTTGCTTGGTCGAGAATTAATGTTTGCTTAACTTTCTATTCTCCTGTGCTCTTCGTCTTTATTCCTATTGTTGTGGCCCTAACACGGCATAATATTGTGATTAGAGAGTTCATTTTGCTAGAGATGTTCATGTCTATGCATCTATTACTCACTACTCACAAGTCACAAATATATTGCCGCTTACAGACTTTTTAACAACTTTTTGAATAGTTTTTTTTGTTACCAAACATCATAATAGAAAATTATCTCAAATAATATTTTCATTCTCTTTCCCTTCTCATGTGAAAGATAAATGAACTACTCTCATTTCTGTAAACCAAACTTATTCTAAGATTTAAAATTATAAAGATGAAAAATTGTAAATGTGTAAGAGTAATGATAACTAGAAAATTGGATATCATAGTCCATTTAATATTGTTACAATTCATGAGTTATACTTAACAAATGGTTAATAAATAACAAGATACATTTGGATGAACTAGACAAATTAGCAGGAGGTTGTGAATCTGCTAATGAGGAAATATAAATATAACAACATTACAAATCAATTTTGTATCCACTAAACTCGCAAGTTTTTGAGAACATCAGAACTATATCTTTCTTATCATGTTCAACACCATACAATTTTCCATTTCAAAAGAAAACCATAAGAATTTCTAAAAAATTTCCAATATCTTTTTCTGACAAAAGAAGATGGTTTAATTTTTTCAGCTCTAAGCTTGGAAGCTTGCACTTGAAGTCACTCTTAGGATTCGATCAAATATAACACTCTTTAGGCATCACGATTATTTGTGTGTTCCTCTTAACCTTTTTGTTATATATTTCCTTTTGGTCAAATTTTATTGTTTAATATATGTAAATATAAATTTGTACATACAAACATAACAAAAAGGTATAAAATAGTAGTAATTTCTCATTGCTTAGTTTCCTATGATATCTCATACTCAAACGAAACAAAGACGCTTTTATCATATATTGTATGCTACTGTTATCTGTTTATGCTGGATTCATTTATAATAAGCTGATTCATTGTCGAATTCACAATTCTTATCATGCTTATTTGATTTCTAATGGATTTGGTCATGAAAACATGACAACCAGATCATGCCAAATACTTTTCCTGCATTGGCTTGCTTTTTATGCAAAGAAAAGCATACAAATCGAAGAGTAACAAAGTTTTTACTTTCTTACTTTGGCATGTCAACGAACGGCTTAAGACTTAACTGAACCAAATCGCTGACCAACGAATGTGCACCTTGTGCTGAAGTTATGAAATGTATCGAGTTAGATCTTACTTGATCCCCTAGCAAATGGATATGCGCTTGCATGTTCTTAGAGAAGTTGATCTCATCATCACTATTCTTTTCAATGCACAATTACAGGTGAAAAATAGAAGAGCAGCATTCTTGAGTGAGCGGATTTGCAATAAAACGACTAAAACCAGCTAAACTAACCGGAAACCTGTTCACAAAAAAGGAAAGAACTATTTTTCATTTCACCAAAAAGGATAATTTTATAGTGATAAAGAGCACTGTACACAGCCATGTAAGGAAATGTTTAGAGCGCAATCCATCCTTATGAATTCCCCATTCTTCATTTTGTACAACTCTCCCCAGTCAACTACCTAGGTCACCAGTAATATACACATCCAATCAATCAGTCAGACTAAGCCTCCTCTTGTTAATGACCTTCTTTATCATCAATTAAAACCATCACCATCACCATCACCATCACCCCCTTTTCTTTATCTACACCAGAGAGACCAACCCCTACTATACTACTTACAAAGTCACAGTTAAAAGGATCATTTGGATCTATGAAAGGTGGAATGATCCCTGCCCTTCTTTAATGGCATAAACGAGTTTCTCCTTCATCTTCTCCTGGAAAAAGAAAATCAAATTTGTTCAATATCAATTTTTCTGCAAAAAGGCTTTCAAAAAAAGATCAGTAGTGAAGGAAAGAGGTTTACTTTCGATGAGTATGGTGGCAACTTAAGATAGTTTGCACAAGTCATCACACTCGGTAGGTCCAAGTCCACCGAGTTGCTAGAGTGCTGTAAAAGATGGAAAGCAGAAGGAGATGTCAAATTATGCATAAAAATATATATTCAGAAATCAACAGAGTTGTTCACTGGTATTGACCTTTCGAACAATAGTTAACTTCGGATTGAGGGATGCAAAACCTCCTGGAGGCAAGCGAGGCGCCCCAGTCACAAATTGCAGGAACGCTCTTCGATGTTCTTGGTCAAGCTCGTGGATGATTTCCAGCAACTGAAATTTCAAAGAAATTAGTTACATCTACATCTAAAAAATTCACACAAGCTTTAACACACATCAAAGAAAAAGGAACACCAACATTAACAATGGGAGGGCTGCTAGCAGTGTAACCATGGTCAAATTTGATATGATCAAGGAGCTCATTGAACTGCCAAAAAGAATATTCATGAATTAGTAATATACTTGGTAGTACTTAAAAAAAACCCAAAATTCACATGGTTGTAAACATACAGCCCAAGAATCACGTTCTCCACATAGCAGACGCTCTAGTTCTTCTTCAGTGAAAATCTGAAGATGTTCTATGGGGAATACCTGTACATTTAAAAATTAAATAAATAATTTTAGTACATGACTACAACAGATTAAATGAAAGCATCAACATATAGACACGCTCTATCTTCCTTGCATGAAAATAGAATACATTCGAGTACATACCTGGTTAAAACCAGACTTAAAAGCTTCCACTTGTCTAGAAATTCCAGAATTTATAGTTGCATCCGCCATAAGTGAAACATACTCTTCCAAGTTCATGGAATTTACCTACACCAAACAGTGCATTCAGTTTGCAGTTTACTAAATGAAACACTTCAACAAAGAATACGAGAACATAGTCAAGGGAGACGCACCATTTTATGATCAAATCCGGATGCAAGAACAAAATCAGGGTACCCGGGAAGTGTAAAATCAAGGCAAAGATCCTCAATTCTAGTTTTCCTGAAGCACGAGTCAAACTCAGATGTTGGATTTTCTCCATGTACAGATTCCAAAAACCTTTTCCTTTCTACAAGAGCCTTGAACTCTAGTAATGTCCTTCCAAGCACAGGATCAAACGACTGGATGTCATACAGACCAAGGTCCTAGGAAACAAAAAAAACACACATGTTAGTCTATATTTACTAGCTTGCGTAACAAGCATCAGAGTTGCAGAATAAAATAGTCAGAAGAGAGCACCTGTCCAAGAATTAGTTTATAGAAGGCTTTGGAGAAGTGCAGATCCAAGACCCTCCCATCCTGAAGTGCTTTTCCTACAATTTTCCCTAAAAGCGTGAACTTTTTGATTACTTCACTGAACTGTGTCCCATCAGATGCATCCATAGTAGATGACCAAGGACGAGGAAAGAGAATACAAGGACATATCAAAATTCCAGTATCCTCGGTATGGCTTATACCAGTGGTGAAAAATCCACCATCCTCTCTCCACATGCCTAGGCCAGATTTCTGAAACTCGTGACTAACCAGGGTATAGAATTCGAGTGTCGGTCCAAGACCAGTACCAACTTCTTCGTCATATTCCACCTCAAGAAGTACCTTCTGATAGGCATGCAGGTCCATCATTTGGGCAGCAGAATCCAGAATGCGGTTGCGAAAAACTAAAAACTTTTGTCGAGGTAAGCCACCAGAGCTTTGTCGCCTATCACTTGTGATACCTGAATCACTAAGAGACGGTGAAGGAGACTGGCCCAGTAATGGAACAAAGGCAGCCAAGCGGAAATACTTGCATTTGACCTCAAAACTAAACAAAAAAGGACATGATGCCATTAACTGATTACACCACAAAGGCATGCCACCAACGGACACAGCCAAACCATCCCGCATCTGCTGTTCAAGCTTTTCAGTCAGTTTGCTGCTTAAAAATTCATTCTGTGGCACTGGGGTAACTGCTATCTGAAATGCATCCAAGTCATTGATTCTCCCTTCAGCAAAAGCACATATCCTTTGACGAGACATCAGATGAAAAATAAACTTGTTCATACTTTCCAAGCTTTTGAGCAGATATACAATGTCATAGATAGGATTTGACTTCTCCAAGTCAGAAGAAAGCTCACAAGGATACATGCTGGAGAAAAGTGAAGCATACAACGCATACACCCCAGCTTTATCTGATATAGCGGAACTCTCTGCTGGGTCACCACCTTCTTTATGAGCACTTTCTTGACCTACAGCTTTTCTATATGTCAATGTGTACATTTTACTCCACAGTTTTGAGCCAATGACAATTTCTTGTTCTTTCATTTGTTGTTGAAGAATCGCCTGATACAATGTCAATGACCATTCTAGCTGTTTCCCTTCAAGGTAAAAGAACAATTTCGGTGAAGTATCATCATTGCTACAAGATGAATGATACTGTTCTTCCATCTCTGTGTCTTCCTCAGATTGAGCTTCTACGTCCTTCTCCACAGTATCCTGAACCAAACCAATAAAAATTAGGGGATTGATACCATCTTAGACCTGATAGGAAGCAGCAGCAGCAGCAGCAGGAATGCAGGAAATGAGAATTACAAGATGGAGAAGATAATGTGAAAAACAGGAAACTAGGCCAAGGTCATAAAAATTAGACAAACATCTATTTCTCCATTGGCAGGCATCATGAGGAAAAGCTTTGTTTTGTTAGGACAAATCTGATTACTTCCAACAGGAAAATAGAAAGTGGCATGAGTTACAGCTTATGATTAATGGAAAGGTTTTCTTACAGCATAAGTTTCATCCAAAGATGTTCCAGGATTTGCCTGTTCATTACTGGGTTCTCGTTCAGGTTCCGGCTGTGTCAAATTGACCTCATCTGCCTGCAGAGAAAGAAGGACCAAGGATAAAGAAATGCACCCAAATAGCACTTATAAATAGAGAACAAAATAGTCTTTCCTGTCTAAAACTATCATATTGGGATAATCAACTGAGAGACCGTAAAGACAAACCTTCAACTCAGGCAAGTCTGTGGACATGCTCTCCGGTTCTCCAGCATTTTGACTCCCTCCTTGACTAGAGCTGGCACTTGATGGTGCGCATTCTGATTGACACTCAACTCCTGTAGCGAATTTGATGTGCCTGGTTCCTTTTGCATTGACTTTAGGCCACAGATATCCTTCAATAGCATCCAATGAAGAAAAAGGGTCAACTGTACAAGCATCTTCAGAGCAATCACCAAGGGAAGCCTCTTCCTTATCTCTAACAAACCGAACTCTCATACATGGATATGCAGTGTGTCGCTCATACGGAACAGTAGCATATGAGTTCCTTTGTTTGGGTATATGGCTCAAGATAACGGGGAAATTTTCCAAAGTAGATAGTGAGCTTTGTAATCTCCGTATCAATGTTATAATAGGCAGGTCCCTAGAGAACGGATCTGGCGAAGAAAATAATAGCCTCGCGAACACCTCAAATCTTTTTTCTACAGCATAGATGTCACCTTTAGTAGCAACAAGTTCATCCTTCTGTCGTAAATACCGGTCATTGGACAAGTACGTCATCAAGGACTTCAGAATTCCACTTTCAACTAATTCAAAAGTGGAAATGGGTTCTGTTCCACTAAGCTTCTCCATTACTTGATTCATTATACCATAGAAGCTCTCTTCATGCTGATCAGGAGCACAAGCATCCAAGGACATGTTCATCAAATCACTTAATGAAGCAGAAAAAGTTCTAAGCTTCTGAAGAACATCAGTTAATGATTTCTCAGGGTCACACAATTCTGGTGCAAAATACTTGTATCTAACATGCTTTGCAAGACTATAAACAGAATCCTTTTCAAGCATGCAACTTCCATTGTCTGATCCTGGCGAACTGCTAGGAAAAGCATAACATAAGCATCTCAGGACCTCTTTTGAAGCAGACTTCTGACTGAAGTCAGACAGCAGCCTTGTTTCACTAGACACTGGAAACACCAGCTTCGAACATTTATTCAGTGTTACTAGTGAGCATTTTTCTGGTGATAGCAAAGCATCAATGGCGAAAAAGACACCTTCTTTAATAAATGAATCCAAGAAATTATCAGAGAACTTTTGCAGGATTAACTCGGCAATCTGTAGGGTTGATATCAAAACATGAGGATCCTTTCGTGTAAAGACTCCAGCCAGAAAACTGACAAAGCAAAAGAATTAACAGCATGAGTGAGGGGTTATTCAAGATTGGATACAGTAACTAAGAAAAATATATGAAAATCAGGTCTACCTTGAAATGTTGGCATTCTTGAGCAATTCAACGAGCATGTCAGATGTGCTCAAATAAATTAACTTGTTGATGACTGACAAGCATCCATAGCAAATATATAAATTGGCACCGGAGTTTACAACCTGTTGAAAGGTGAAGGAAACGTTACTAAACTATTTACTGCTTTGGCCGAGGAGGGAACACAAAGGAAAAGCTACACATCAGGAGCCAAACCTGTATCAACAATGGAAGTATATCCATCCCAAACTTTTGCAGAAGTTCAGGCTGATTTATTAAATAAGATTCCTTCTCTGACAACTGTGGAGCATCTTGATTTCTTGCTGAAGTTGGGAGAAGCTCATTTAGCAACTTTAGAACCTCGTATACCTAAGGTGAACACAAGTTTTTCAAAGTAACAGAAGAATGTTGAGAATTCTCTAGCAATTTCTTCGTCTTTTACATAAAATAGATATTTAAAAACAATACTGGACCTTGTAAAGATTCAATCAGAAGGAAGACAAAAAGCAAAAACAGAACAATAGCCCAATTTCAATGGTAAAGATGTAAACCTGATAGCAATGCCCATCCACCACGTGAGAAGAGGACATTCCATGTGAGAGGTCATAAGTAGATAATAAATCCTTTAATATGCTGCTTATATTAAGCTCGTATAGAGTCCTGAAAGCTACAACTGAACCAGAAGAAAGTTTGACAAGTAGCCCTATCAAACCCTGCCAACCAAAAGAATAGTCAGACATCCTTCAAGGCACTAAGATATGGAAGAAGATCTGAGAAACATAATATTGAATTGCCTACATTATGAATTGGTTGAGACAGAGTAGTTCGGCCATTTAAGCTCAGAAAATGTATAGCTTGACGAATCAGCCCATGCTTACAAAGTTCATCCAGCATCTCAGAAGACTGACTCACTCGCTCTGTAATTCTAATCAAGCAAATGGCAACATTTTCGACAAGCTGAGCAATAAAAACAAAACATTAGTTCTAGATCAATGAAGGATCTGAAATTTACAAAACTTCACATTTGATACCTGTGGATCCTCATATTGAAGAAGGTTGCACAATGTCGGAACAGCATCCATGAAAGGAGAAGGACCTTCAGAAGGAAGTTTCTTACAAATGTTCACCACAGTAGAAAGGGCAACTCTCTGATGTAGACACGATTTACATTCAGAATAATACAAGAAGAATAATCTAACAAACTAAGCTACAGTGTAATACAAGACATGATTAACATACCTGTATGCTTGTAGAGAAGAAGTCTATATAGTTCAGAACAGCCATTATTGCCCCAGCCTGTAAGCATGCCAGTGGTTGCTCCCGTGACAATTTCTCCAATGCTTGTAAACACTGCAGAAGACCAAACAAGAATCCAAGTTGACCTCAGGCTTTATATAATGGTTATCACCAATTCCAAACTGTATAATATGATCAAATGCAGAAACATTACCTGCTCAGCTACATCCAAATACTCGATAGCCAATAGTCTTTGGCAGAGAGCAGAAACTGCATCATGTCGGACTAGGTAGGCCGATGACTTCGGATATACATCACATAAGTATGTCATTGCCCGTATTGCCAATAGCATGATATCCGCGCTAGTCTCATCCCTTGCCAGCTTAACAAGAATTGGTGACAACGAGTTCGATATACTACCAGACAGTGAATCCTCTGTACAAAAGGACAACACTTCGCACAACTCGGTGAGCATAACCAGCTGCTGAGAAAGATCCACTTCTTCACTCAGAGAAGATATTATGGTCTGAAACTTTCCATGATCACCAGGCGCTCTCTGCCTCTGAATGTCCCTAAGCTCACTGTGTCTGTGATCTTCCTCCTCATCGTCACAAGAATCATAAGCTGAATCCTTATCGGGTTCTCCTCCTTCGGATTCAGAATCCATATGATCAGCATGATCATTGTTTTCAGGCGTGGAGCTCACAAAATTCAAAGGGGTTTGAGACGAGCTTGATGTACTCGGCCTAAACTCCAATGAACTACAGGCCCTCTTATCAGCCGGCAATTCATCATCAATCTCGGAACGCTTTTGGCCACGACTTTCCATTTATAATTCACAAACTTTTTCACAGTAATCCGATTATATATTACCACTCCTGCATTGTCAAAGCTTGAATTATCAGTCTAAAACTCCACTTCCTAAAAACCCAGAATCAAAATCACAAAACGAAACAAAAAACAAAGCTTTTGCATTACACAGAAACAAAAAACGATCATCAAACATGTCAAAGTTTCCTTCTTTATCAACCTAAAATTGTTCTTAAGCAAAAAAGAACCAAACTTTAAGGGCCTATTCCAGAACAACCAAAAATCCTCACAAACCCAAAAACGCAACACAAAGACATAACAAGCAGGCCATATTCCATTGAACCCATAAAAACAGAAGAACAGAGGAATCATGAATCAAAAAATTTTGTTGGGTTGTGTTGGTTAAAAATTGTTTACCTAAGGGGGCTGCTGCAGTAGTTCCTGTTGTTAAATCGGCCTTCGATGAAAATCGAAGACCTGAATTATAAAGGAAAGTCTGAGAGAGGGGTTAGAGGGGGCAATAGGTTTTCTGTGTTCTTGTTTAAGAGAGGGGATGGTGATGATGATTGTGATGAGCATACGGAAGCTTAGAGATATATATGGAGTAGTGTATGTGAATCTTCTTTATTAAGATCTTTTTTATTTTGGATTGGAGGGTAAATTGTATCGTAGAGCCCAAGCTCAACACTGCATTATATATTTTGTTCCTATATAAACAGTGTTTTCTTTTTTCAGCTTTTTGGTATGCATCAAATTTCTTGGAATATAATCCCCACGTATATTGTGCTTTAAAAAGAGAAATTCTTTTAAGGTTAGAGTTTAATATCAAAAATTATAAAAATAAAAATAACCTAGCTGCATGAACATATGGTGGATAGACTTGTAATGTGACAAGACTGCGCTCCATCATATACGGTTTCTTTATTATGAAATTTATGATTAGATATAATTCAATTCAACGTTAATATGTCGAAAAACAATCAAAACATAAAAAAATATCACTATTCAACGAAAAAAATAATAAATATCGATAAAACAGATGAATTTTTATCGTAGAGAATATATCTTTAATATCTAAGATATGGTACTTTTTGACATTGTGATAGGCTCAAGTAAATAACAAATTTATAAATACACACAATAATTGTGATTAACTATAGTTTAATACTTGTCAGTTTTTTAGCGGGATGCTAACACAATACTAATCAAAACTAGGGAACATTTGTGTTCTATTGAAGAATTTGCACTTTTTTATTGATAGTAGGTTACTATCATACCAGAGACTTTAATGATGTTTTTTTTTATGCTAAGAGACCTGATTGGCCAAAAAAGAAAAAGAAAAATTAAGAAAGACACTGGACATAAAATCGGGCATGTATTTTCTTTTGCCTAATTAGACTCCTGGTGATGTAAAAATGTAAGTGACAGCGTAGGATCTTGTGGTACGTGGCATCAATTTTCACCGCCTGATTGAATATGGGACCATATCTTTTGATGAACAACGACATGATTCTGACATAATTAAAATCATAAATAATGTATTTTAATTGACTAAATATACAGATAATAGTTTAGACTATGACATTCAATCTTGTGAAATCAGCATGGTAAATTCTACGTCATTCTATCCGAGAAATTTTTATTCTTGACTATTACACATAAGAATTAATGTGAAAGCCAATTCCAAAACAGCATTTTAAGTTATCCACTGTTGATTCAAGACTCATACACCGATTTAAATATACATATAATCAATAATGTCTCGTTTTTCTTCATAATAGGAAGAAATCCCAATCTGGCTTGTAACTTTATTTTTGATGTGGTCGAGATCACTCGGTTTCCTTGTATGGTTATAGTATCATAGACTAATATGTGTTGCGACATCATATTAGATCACCACTTCCTCGTCTACAATTAACTGGATTCAAACCTGACAGAGGTTCACACTTAGACTTCTACTGACTCGACGGGTATAAATTGTTCACATGTGATTGCTTGACTTGTGACTCCAAAGTACTACTACTAAGGATAAGTATCATAATTAATCTGGCATGGGGTCAAGTGATGAACTACGCATCGTCCACTACGTATATGCCTCTATGCAACCCCACACCAAGAGCCAAAGTCCATCGACGTGTAGTTTGGGCACGTAACTTTGGCCACCACACGACACCATCTCTTTCTTTCTTTCATTTTTACTTTTCTCAAATGGAGATTCTTTTCATCTCTTCTGTCGCCACTCTGGTACATCTTTCATCGCCATCTCCACGAAATGATCAAGGCATATTCTCCGGAGCATGTAATTCTACCAGGAATAGGAATATAGATCACACGAGCAGAAATATTTTAGGACTGAACCTTGTTCGGCTACGGGAGCCGAATTCCGAGTTATCTGACCCGGCTCCTAGGCTGTGTACCAAGACCGGCAGCAAAACTAGAACGAAAAGCAAGAATTGAAATCTTCTTTGATACAACTAGCTCGCATCAATTGAATATCTTGTATCCTTAGGTTAAAGGAAACAGTGGTACAACCACCCCTCTCAGGGTGGACACATAACCAGAACATGACACCAGATATGAAAAAGATGGGAGCTGGATTTTGTGCATGAAAGAGACTGCCTGATCAAATTGAAAAGCACACAAACATTCTCAGGTGGTCCAAACCATGGGAATCTTGGTAAGCTGTAGAAAGCTGGCAATAGGCATTCATTTTTTTTTTTAATATGAAAACTGTCTACAACAAATAAAATCATACAATGTAAAAATTTGAAACATGCATGACATTTCCTAACCACTCTTAACAGCAAATGACTATCTCACAATACCAGTTTACAAATCAAAGGAATGCAATAGCTCTTCCTGAGACTACGCTATCACCTTGAGATAGGCATTGGACTCGAAGAAACTCCTAGTTTACAAACCATACCAGAAGACACTGAAAAACTAACCTCACGTTTATACCATTCACATCAGAATAATAAATTAATATGTTATTTTCCTGGGCACTGAACAAGATCTCCTCAGATAAGCAATTAAATTATGGTGTTGGATAAACACGAGTTGAACTACTCCGAGCCTTGCATATGAACCATCATTTGTTGGGTCTGCAATGATAGATAATTCATTAGACTAGAACATACAGTTTTTCCATAATTTCATAAACAGCACATTCCAGCAAACTTGAAACTAAAACAGGGGGTGGTATGCGAAAACAGCATCGGTATTACTATCACTCAAGCATCATAACAAAAACAGCATTAATATAAACAATGTAAGTTGGCACTGTTATCATATGGAGTGCCAAAAAGTAAAATGTGACTGACAGTAAATTCACTGTCATAATACTGATCTGCATATATTACAATCTTCTATCAAATAGACAAATACACCCTCTACCACATACACAAGCTGGTATGCAAACATTAGACAACAAAAAATGCACCCTGATAAACATTAGACACCAACAAATGCACCCTTTCACCAATGACAATGCACAGGAATTACATAAACTAATGTTGCAAGTTATCAACCATTAGGCACTCATCATCAACATGAACGTATCTAAGAGTAAAGTTAAAAAACCAACCAACCAAATGCAAAAACAGGATAGAATAATATGATGTGAAATCAGACTGTAAGAACTATCCAACTGCTTTGGTGTTTCAAGATGGAAAATGAGTAAGATTGCGGTATGATCTTAATTATTTAAGCAGGTGAGTCTTGTTTCAAATGTCAAGTCTTTAGCGTTTGATATAGCACATAAAGCATTACTCTAGCAAGTTGGAAAGCAATAACTAACATGCTAATTGTAAGTATATAAAAAATAAAGATATAAAAAATTAAACATGATATGGGCCAACAGTCCAACAGATCGTATACTTCACTTCTATAATCCCAGTGAGCGTTTGAAAATTAACCTCAGATTAGGAAGAGAATGACCCAAAATAGTATTATAATTAAAGATTCCATCAATGGGAGCACCCAATAATGCACCCTTTCTGCAACTAATACACTTAAAGCTTAACAGTTTTACTCGTATAAAAAATAAATAAAAAAATTAGGGTATCCGGATCTTTGACCCGATAATCCATAGGCTTCCTGCCTGACCCCACAACATTTGGGAAGCCGGAAACTCTAGCAAGAATAGGTGGGTACACTATGGGAGAGGGTCGAACCCCAGACCACTTGGGAGCAAACCAAGTGTCTGACAGCTAGATCAACAGCTCTTTGGTAAACAGTTTACTCCATTTCAAAAAGCAGTTAAAGAAACCCCCAAACATTCGAATCGGAAACGTTTAAATCCTAGTGACAAGAGATTGTATGCCTTTCTCCACTTGACTCTTTCAATAGTTGAAAAGCTCAACTGAAAGAATGCTTAGTCAAGTATCATTAGAAACTGCAGAATCAATGATACTCCCCAATAAGCTGCTACCTAAAATGAAGTGTTTCATTCACTAAACTAAAAGGCACTCGGTAATGTCCATGTATAAAATGCAATCAGTCCATATACAAAGGGATATATTACTATAGGTATTGTAATATTATAACAAGAATACTCCAACAAAATATATGAAGAAATCCCCATAAAACATATGAAGAAATCAAATACCCAAAATGAGCTTATAACCCTTCATGCATGCAAATGAGATGATGAGAATTTGATTTGATGCAGCCACAAATAGATAACATAATGACAGAGGAGAGGAGATTACTTGAGAATTTGAGTAAGTAGCTCCCTGAGAGAAAGAACCTTGGTGAGGAATCTGCCACAACACAAAATGTCTTATAAGTTACAACCTCCAAAGACCAAATCCTAGCTGAGCGTAACTAATAAACCAAAATCATAATAAACCTGAGCAATTGCACTTGGCTGAGCTTCTTTCTTAGAAGAAGAGTCTCCACCCTTGCCTGAACCCTTGGTGTCACCCTGTTACAAGACGCAACCAGAAACCCAATAATAAACAAAACAACTCACAGTAAACAATAGTAAGATCTACTAAACAGGGACAATTCAACTAACCTCCATCTGCAACATCCCAATCGAACCAGAAGACAATCAATGAAACCAAAAGTAACAGTATATTAGTCAATGTCCCACAATAATATCGTAATTACTACATCAAACCAACCATACCCTACAACACTAATGACATTACCAAACACTCATTTCACTACATATCTCAAACAATTCAGTTGTACAAACAAATAGATATAGAAAATTAAAGAGATTAATACATTCCCGCAAACAAGTTAAATACGAAATAGAATTACCTCTCTGTATTTCGCAAGGTAAACCTTGAGAGGATCAATATAGTCTTCGAAACCTAAAGTTGCCATAGCCCAAAGCAAGTCGTCACCATTAATCGTCTTCCTCTTTTCCCTCTGGCACTTGTCGCTCGCCCTGCACATATTCCCAAATCCTCACATCAAAATCAAAATTAAACTCACAAAAAGACAAAACAACAAACCAAAACGACGCCGTACTCGCTGGTGATGAAGCTGATGAACTCGGAAACGCATTCTTGCACAGTCTCCTTCGCATCCTTAGCGATCTTACCGTTCGCCGGAAGCGCCTTCTTCATAATCCTGCTAATATTCGCGATCGGAAGATACCGATCCTGCTCCCGGACATTCGATCGGGGACTGTGCTCGCCGCTGTCGTGGCTCCCGTGGCCGCCGGGGCTCGCCGGACCTTCCGCCATAGGAAACCTGAAACCCTAGCACCGCCATAAGAGAGAGAAGAGAGAGAGAGAGAGAGAGAGAGGAAATGAGGAATTGAGGAGGAGGATATATATATACCTGTGTGGAGATTAAGATTTGGCGCGAGAGGAAGGGAGAGAGGGGGCTAATCGGACGCTGGAGAAGAAAGGAGAGAGGAGACGAGTGGGATGAGAGAAACAAGGGTTATCAGCACCGTTGGTTAATTTTTTAGGGCTTTTTATATTTTCTGTGTGCCTGCTTTGCCGTTACGGTTCTGGGCTCGGTTTCGTCCACCCGGTTTACTACACGTGGTAGGGCCGCCCGGTTCAGGGATCCATTTCAACCACTTGGGCTAAACGACGTCGGTGCGGTTCCCCACCACCTCCACCTGCCTTTTTGTATGGGCTTATACTGTATTCTACAAAATTGGGCCCGTACGGTACGGTTCGGTCAGTCCAGTTTTTAAATAATTTTTTTTAAATAATTTGAGATGAACTAAGTTACCAAATAAGTACTCAAAATGATAACATGGCTCATTATATTTTTTTTTTAGAAATTGAGATAATCAAAGTTACATAACATGTGAATGATTGGTGGTGGACATAAACTCTTCTTCTCTCTAAATCTAAAATCATTTACAGATTTATCATTGTATTTGTTTTCCATAAGTCAAATAGACTAAACTCCTAACCATTTATAACGACCACTTTTTCAAGCTACAATGACTTATGAGAATTTTAATACCACCATTAGACATTGCCAAAATTACCAACGTCCTCCTCCATATTTTTTCCTAAGGGTACCAAATCATGAGGATGGAACACTCGACAACACATTCACCATGAGTTAACTCCTAAAATATTTCTCTTACATATTTTACAAGAGGAAATTTTTCAAATAGTGCCCCAAGTTAAACTCATTCATAATTTTGACATCTCAATTTTGAAAACTACAATAATGATACATCAACACTTTAACCCAATCTAACATTAGTTCACTCTGTGATTGACACCGTTAAATTGGACATTATGCATGAGCAAAATTGTCTTTTCATGTTTTCCCTCTGTAGTCGATAGTTGGAAACTAGCTTCCCCGCCCATAGACCAGTCAGGAAACTTGTAGACCGACATCAACGCTACCTCGCCATGGTGAAAGATCATTGGTACCACATCGGGAAGGTGCATCTCCAAGCTCTACAAGAAGGCACCATGATAAGATATATGTATAATTAGTCTCACATCGAAAACATGTAATAAGAGGGAACCTTCCTTAGCTATAAGAGGAAAGCTTCCCATATGTAGAAACCTCTCTCTAACCCTCTGGGAATGATAACTCACTTCATCCCGGAGGACTCTTGCAACACCAAAGGCTTATTGGCCATGATAGTGAAATATTAAGTGGATGTAGCCATGTCCTCCGATGGCATGGTGAACCACTATATGTCCTTGTGTCTCTTGTACATGATTGTCTGTTCTACCGTGATTCTACATAGCCTCAGGGTTTATGCAGAAACATTTGGCGCCGTTTGTGAGAATCAGTACTAAAAGTCTCGTTGCTCTACGAGTAAACTCATGCAGGGAGGTTAGCCCAAGGTATCCAATATGCTGGCCTAAGCCATCAAGCCCAACCCATCAGGAGGCAATATGCAGGTCCAAGCCTCCAAGAGGGATGGCATGACCGGCCCGGGCGGCTCATGTCTGATGCCTCCAGCCATCACCTAGAGATCATTCACTGGGACCCGGAGCTCAGTCATATCGGCCGGGAGCTTCGCCGGTGACGACCCACTTCTCCCGCTGCCCGACCATCTTATTACCCCGGTGACTTCAACAATATTCGTCGTCTTCCAGGCCGAGATGAAAATTTGTCATAAATAGCAAAGGGATCTGCCTAGCATACTCGGGGTCCCGTTGATAGATCGCCGGCAGTCTCTTTGCCTCCGAGATGGCGGAATCCGAGTTCAAGCTAAGTTCATGGTCCCGGTTAGCCGAATTCATCAGGAGAGGGGGTTCATGTGGAAGTCAAGATCACCAGACCAGCTCTCACTTTATGGATCGCCGATAGTTTCCCTTCCCTGCTCACCTTCTTGGTCACCGGTTCCTTGGAAATGTCTCTCAGTAGGCACGAGCTGTTGGGGATTGAATATTAGAGCATGCTCCCGAGATCTGGGGTAACATCCCGATCTGCCGACGCAATGGTCATTGGATCCGGGATACGCTTCCCGGCAGCTACCACCGACATCTCCTCTCGTTGATTTGTTTGGTGCACAGCTAAAAATTGCTATGGACACCCGATATGAGAGGTATGGGATGAAGAAGAAAGAAACTGGAGAAGTTAACAAATCTTGTTGGCAGCCCGACCGTGCCGGCGACAAGGATTCATCGTCCGAGACTTGGACATGCTCACCGAGAGAGAGGCATTCCGCCCGAGAGGCATGCCACCGAGATAGGCACTCCACCGTGCTCAACAACTGCATAAGAAATATAAGTCCCGGATAAGCCTCCCCGAGAGGCCGGAGTCGGGCAATTTATATTATCCCTTTAAAAACGGAGCAAGTGGCTTGATAAACCATAGACGGCATTAACACCCGTCACTCGAGTAGTAACACAGGATATGGAAAGGGTCCGCTACCTTTGACGGTGGAAAAGTGTAACGCCCGGATGGCCGTAGAAGGGGAACCAGATGGTAGCGCCCGGGATCCACCGGCAGCGTCGATCAATTGCCCGGCCGGGATGGGCACCACTCAAGCAGCTCAGTCTAGACACATCTGGTCTCACCTGCAAATCAACATGGCCACCCGGGAAATCCTAACTGAAAGAAGCAAATGGTGACGTCATGTCAGTAGAGTCATGCAAACTAAATGACGTCATAGTTCGCATGTGAGGTGGCTTCGCATAGGAGATAGAGGTCTAGTATGGAAGCGAAGCGAGATGACTTCGCATGGGAGACTTCGCCAAGAAACAAGAAGAGGACTTCGCATGCAAAAAGGGGACAAAATGAAGAGAGCCCCACATGGTTGGTTGACCGGATAAGAAAACAATTATCTTTAATTGCATAAAAGGCTACATGTGTGTGGCTCGCTAGTGGAAGAGTTGGCATGTATGAAAAATATCAAAACATATCCACAGTTATGCCAATAATTTGCGACCCAACACATATTTAACCTTTCACCTTTCTTACGTGCCCAGAAGGGGCGGTCATAGTAATGAAAATATACAACAAATGAATATGGTGGAAAAAATAATGCTCACTATCGAGCAGTTGGCCGCACAATAGACTCATCAAGTGACAGGTAATTATCAGCTCCACCAAGATCCAAGGAACCCAAGTTTAACGAAGAATGAATTGAATTCTTCGATGTGTCGTCTGAGTTACCATCTCTTGCTGCTGCAGCACCCCTTTCCATCAATATTGCATCTTGGATTTCCTTGAGAACTTCAGAAATTGAGGGCCTCATGTATCCATGTGCTTGAACACACATCAAAGCTTTCTCCGCTATCTTCCACATTGACTGGATGTCATATTCGCCATGCAGCGAGGGATCAATGATTCCTTGAATGTCCCCACTTTCGATGTGTAACTTCGCCTGGGATACAACCATTACAGATAATATGTGCTTAATAGGAAATTCATGCAAATAAATTTGGTGGGAGTGATTAGGGAAGGTAAGGGATAATGAATGGTAAATGATCACAAGTTTCAAATGCACTAAACTTTCGAGGCAAAGGAAACCACACACTCACCCATTGGACAATATTACGGCAATTAACACCAAAGTTTTCATTTGATATTGCTTCTTGACCGGATATTAGCTCAAGAAGAATGACACCGAAGCTGTAAACATCACTCTTGTCTGTCAACTGCTGAGAGATATAATACCTGGACACCAACGAGGAAAATTAACTACTTGTCATGCTTATGATTATGGGTGTATGTGAACTAAAGCTTCTGTATCTAGTGGCAAGTGTATGATCCTGACTGCTAAGCATTCGTATGAAAATCTAAGGAACCCACTGCTGGCACTGCATGTTAATACATGCAAGCAGGTTCTGTGCCCGAGAATAATCATAGCAATTAAGCTCGAACGGCTAATAAGCAGAAGGAGCAACAACCAAAGTAAAGGTGCTAGATGATCACTTGACATAGAAGCAATAACATTTTTGACTCATTTTAACATGAAGATTGACTGATCTCAAGTCACAAAAGAAAAGCAGAAATGTTAAGAAGCCTTACTCAGGATCAAGATACCCAACAGTGCCCCGAACTATGCTGGACACATGGGATGCTCCATCTACTGCAAGTTTGGAAAGACCAAAATCTGAAACCTTTGCCCTCATGTTTTTGTCAATTAGAATGTTGCTGCTTTTCAAATCCCTGTGAATAATGGCCGGAACACAGCCCGTATGAAGGTATTCGATCCCTGAACAAGTATGAGAAAGTACATGAATCAAATTGATACTCTATCCTAAGGGACACCATACTCTGTCAGTGAAAATGAAAAGAAAAAAATTTATATCCTTCAGCTTGTAACACCTTTTGCTGCATCTTCAGCAATCTCCAGGCGCTTGATCCAATTGATTCTCTGTTCATGTGTCAATGGGCCTACAAAAAAAACGTGGTTAGCCATCAAAAATTTTATATTTCCATCAAATACATGGGAACTTAATAGCTCACCATAAAGATGCTCCTTGAGAGTTCCATTGTGCATGAACTCATAAACAAGCATACTTCTACCATCTTCTTGACAATACCCAAGAAACTGGACCAGATTCCTGTGGTGTATTCTTGAAAGAAGAGTTACCTAGATCATATGGAGGCACATGTCAGTCCATAAGATTTATTTCCCAAGTCCAGCAATAATATGTCAGTTCAAAGTGATAGGATGTCTCTAGAACAACAGAACTTAAAAGATCCTTGTTTTTTCCATTAGCTCGAAGGAATTGAGCACACAATTGTGTTAAATGGAAACACCAGGTCCATTTTGGTAAAGGAACCTTGCTCTTTGAGGATGTTATTTACATAATCTGTTTTACAAGAAATTAGTAGAGGCTTTCAAATTTTCAATCAGACAAGACAATTTTTGTTATGAAATGCACATAAAAGTACATTTAAGGAATAGAGGAATCGTCAATAGTTTTATAGAGTTCAAGATTCAAAAGGGTACTAGAAAAAATACAGAGTTAAGCATTTTCAGAGAAGAAACAAAGCAGCCTGAAGGTCAGGGGAAGTAAATATTATCAAAATTGTGAAAAGCAGTTCAATAATAAAAAAACTGACCTCATTTGAAAATTCTCGCTTTCCCTGAAAGGAATTGCTGGTTAGAACTTTAACTGCAATTTCCTTTCCATCTTTTGTTTTACCATAGTAAACAACTCCAAAACCTCCCGAACCTATTTTCTTCTCAAACTTTCTAGTAGCCTCTTCAATTTCAGAGTGACTGAAGCAGTGTGCAGCTTCAGTTGGAGCATCATTCTTGTTAGACTCTAACCTTTGCACAGGTAAGGGCGGACTAAGTTTGCCTACAAGAAGTTAATGTCATCATGTTCATGCACATTGAGAATAAAAAAATATTAACAGAACATTTTTATCCCTAAGATTGTTTCAAACTCATACCTTGCTCATGGTATTTCTTTTTTCCCCTGCGCAAAAGTATGCAAGATGCAATGGTTGCTATAACTAGGACAGTAGCCCCAACTGTTGTACCAATAATTATACCTTTCCGACTACCAGTTCTCCCCCCTTTCTGAAGATTAATGTTTCCAGTGTAGCTGTCAGAAGCCAAAGCAGAAATTGGTGATTACATGTCGGAGCAAGACATAGAGAAGCCCCAGATGACTAGACTACAAAGAGATTGAATCTGAGAGAAAAGTATATTTGTTGAACCACAATATAGATGTATTTGTCTATCGAATAATCAGCATTGTAATATCAATTTAAGAAAGAAAATATCAGGTGCACTCAGTGTAAGACACTCTGACCGTTATTATAACTGCATGGAACATACACAAGGCAACTTTTCAATGACGACATTTCTTAATTTGTATAACTCAACTTCATCTGTAATAAAAATAAAAAAATAAAAAGAAATGCACTACTCACTTCATAACCACTTTGTCGTCAAGACCTGATGGTATATTTCCAGATAACTTATTATTTTGCACATACCTGCAACGATCAGATTCATCATGTGATACATCCATCAGAAAAGCAAAACTAAGATAAAAGAGCAGCACCAAAAAATTCCATGGTGATCCTTGTTTTCCAAACTCCAATTGTAATAATCATCTGTGTATTTTCTCAAATAGACAACTTAAGGTACGATATATCTTCCTCAAAAGAAAGAAAACAACAACAAAAAAGGAAGGGAACGGTATATCTTAGTAGCATGCTCTTCATTGATATCCATCAAATTATTGTTTGCCAGCATTTAATTCCAAATGATCAAGGCATTAGAGAATGGGCTGACGACACATATCAAGCTATCAAACTCTCACAAGCCATGTGGAGGTCAGACGGATAAGAAACTCATACATGCAGCTCTACCTTGCAACTTGCAAATCAAGACTAAGGATTTTGCGACTACTAATACCATGTTAGACAACTAGTAGAGCTGTTTATTGATACCATATATGCAGATACGGTTACACAATGACATATGGAAGGCCTTTTAAGCTGTATATAGTGTTGATTTGTGAAATAAGTATGTTGAAGTCAGGGGCTATATGCTACCCACTTAGTTACAGAAGGCGGACCTTGTGACTTGCAACATGCACACCTGTTATCTCTCCAAAATAAGGAAATGATGTACAAGTTCCAGAAAACTTACAGTTCCTTCAAACTTGGTAGGTCCATCAAAGAGGATGGCAGTCCACCCGACAACTGGTTATTCTCCAGGTGACTATAGTGAGAAGCTCTATTATTAGTGTTAACTCTGTACCCAAAAAAAAGAGCACTAAAAGAAGAAGTCGATTTTCTTACATGATCTTCAAGTCCAAAAATCCACTGAAATCAGGTATTGGACCAGTCAGTGAGTTCCCATCAAGCCATCTGTCATTATAAGACAAAAGGAACACCAGGAACATCAAATTTTATAGACCTAAAGCAAACAGTGGACACCAATCAGAAAACACATGAATACAACATGAAACTTACAACTCAACTAAACCGCTCAACTTTGTTAAGTCTGAAGTGATATTCCCTGTCAAATTCATACTGGATAATTTACTGCAAGGCAAGGTAAACAAAGCAGTTGTCAGCAGATGAGTGAAAATTTCTACTTACATATGCGTTGGACTATCACTAAGCAGAAGCAGAAGCAATGTACAAAAAACCTTATGCACGAACAAATTAATCTTTACATTTTAACGATTCTTGGTTGTGCATCAGAACTACACTCAACCCAAGACCATGGAACTGGAAGGCATGGATCACCACCTTCTTGTGCCCAGTCTGCAGATGAGTACTGTGAAATGAAACTAGCAATAGCAGCTCCTGCAGCGCATTAGAACCCAGTAGCTCACATATTACTGTACAGCTTCACCGAAATGATGACAAAAACAATACAATTGCAAATTATTATCAAAACACTTCAGTTACTAATAATGAACTTACCATCTTGAGACCCATCAGTTTTCTCCAGATATTTATTTATCTCCATTGCATTCAAGAGAGGGCCCCTGGTAGAATCGGATGTTTTCCCAAATCTAAAAGATAATACAAATGGAAGAGATAAGTTTGTAAATCCTGGTTCATAGAGACGATATTTTCCTTGGGCGTTTTCCTCAATATTGACAATAGCTTTGCTGAGTTCAGGATTTCCTGGAAGTACAAGCCTAAACTTTCTGGACTCATCCGGTGCCAAATCTTCAATTTCTGCAAAGTAGGTGACTGCCCAGCCAGTACCAGGAAAACCATCCAAGTTCAACCGGTAAGTCAGTGATCCATTTGTACCAACTACAGCCGTCTGCATAACTTTCTGAGGCGGTAGGTCATCCCTGTTAACATCAATTGGCAATTTGGTTGCGACTTTCTTGGTTCCAGCAGCAATGTCAACTAGGTAATTCGCTTTCTTGATAGAGTCTGATAACCAAATTCTATCAAAAGGGTCATCAGGGTACCTGAATATAAGAGAAAATGCATATCCTTCAAATTACACATCCTTGGCAAAGAAAAAGGGTTCAAATTACAAAATAGTTTTCCAATTTATAATCTCTCTAATTCAAGGCATATTATCCAGTTTGATTTGCATTTAGTTTAAAACATAGATTCAGGTATATACACATGTTAAAGAGTGAGCGAGCATACCTAATTGAATCTTCACTATCTGCACCAAAGTTAATCCTAGCCGAGACACTGAGGTAGAAGCGCTGTTCATAATCAGTAAAGTAAACTGAACCATTGAACTGTCGAAGCTCCAAGGTCGATATAAAAGGCTGCCCAGTTGTAGCATTGGACAGACACACACTCACAGTAGGACTAGTAGCCAGAAATATCAGCTCTCTCATTTCAATAGTATTCGCATCCGAAATCACAATCGTAGACCAATGAGTTGCCCCAAGAGAAATGTCGAATGAAGGATAAACATTATTGCTGTCGAAGTTACCATACAAGAATGTAGCTCTCAGTAGGTACCTAGTCCTACTTGTGACATTCATTGTGTAACAGTATTTTCTTGAATCAGCAGGAAAGTGCCTCAGTGAAGTGTATTGCTTCCTGGTCTCATTCACAACCTCTATAAAACTCGTTTCGCCGTAATGAAGTTCATCAGGACTCCAATTCAACCCAAGATCATCAGTGAAAAACTCTTCACCTCCACAATCCAAACTAACAAACCCTGCTCCACCAAAATTCACACCAATCAAATTCGACTTCTCTTGCATGCAAAGTTATCAACTTTAATTACGAAACCAAACCCAAACATGTTAAATTCATTAGAGCTTGAACTGATTTGTTCTTCATTAAGATACATAGAACAGAAATTTCCCAAAAATATACATGTATCTGATGAGATTTGTTTTTTTTACAACAGATAAAGATGCAAGCTTTACCAAAGCAAACAAAAAACTGGGTATGAAAGGTGAAGGCTTTGGATTGGATTCAAGATGAAAAGGACTTGAAAAACAAAGACTATGCAGATATATAAAGAAATAAGGGATGAAGAAGAAGAGGGTACCTGGCATTTGAGCAGAGGAAGGAGCTAGGAGGAGGAGAAGAGAGAAAAGGAGAAGGGTGTTCTCCATGGTGGTGTGGAAAGAGGGAGAGAGGTAGTGAGACCATATAAAATGGCTGCTCTGTGAGTGAGTGTGTGTGTGTGTGAGCTGGAGATAAAGTCACAAAGGCACTACTGAGATGGAAAAAAGAAAAGAAATACAAACTCCAAAGTGAAACCAACAAACCCAACCAGAAGATAATTTAGAAGAAAAAAGGAAAAAGAGAGAGAGAGTGATTTGGAGGGAGAAGGAGTCCTTTGGAGTAGTAAGTAGAGAGAGGAACAGGAGGAGGAGGAGTCCAACTGGGGGCCCACGACAGGAGAAAAAGGAGAAGCCTTCTCGCGCGTCAGAGTTCAACGTGAGGGAGGGGGGCGAGACCGTTTGGAGATTCCGACATCATAGAGAGAGACGAAGGAGTCGTCGTTTGCGGGTCCCGCCCATTTGTTTTTGCGCCACAGTCACATTCCCATCGCTCGCTTTTTTTTTTCTTTTTTTCGTTACGGGAGAGTTCTCGTTTTCTATTTCTGCGTTACGTGTAGTTCTATTAATTTTGTGTTTAGACAAAAAAGATCTTAGATATTACAGTTACGATGCAATATATTGATGTAATCGAAACTCAATTTAGATTATTTTCGATCTCCCATTGTTTTTCTTCTTCTTTTGAATGAAGTCCTGTTGTTTCTTTGGTAGTATTGGATTAATAGTGTCACCTCTCATTTCAAAAGGCAGTTGATAATCTTTTGTCATCTTTTTACTTCTAAATGTAGTCCAATTAGAACTCACTAAATACCAAAACAAGCATACATTATGGGGTTTTGTATATTTCTTAGCCAACAAATGATTATAATACGTATAACTCCATCATTTCCATGCAAGGTTGATCAACCTAACTAGAAGAATACAAAATTTAATGAACGAAACCAAGTAGCAGCAAACAAAACGAACCCTATAAAATATGATGTTAACTAATGTTCACGCAAAACATTTCCACTTCTTACTAGTGATTCCACATACTATAAAGTAAAACGTTCAACTCCTTGTGGTATGTGCTTGGACAACGGCTTGACCAAATCGTTCACCCCATATCATCAAAGTTACATTTAAGATTGTTTTTGTACTTGTTTAATAAGAGTATCTTCAGTACACGGCGTGTATCTTTAAATACATACATGAAAGGTTATGATTAGAGAAAATAATATAAAAATATGGTGGTCAAACATATGAATTGTTATGAATGGTTAAAATTGCGTCGTGTAAATACACGTCGTGCATACAAGAATTTTCATTGTTTAACGTAAAATTAGCAAAATAAAACTTTATTCTAAACGATAGATATATACTTGTATTGTGATAAGATGAAGAATGGCTCACATTGCATAAGAATTACTTATTTTTAGAGTATTTTTAGTACACAGCGTGTATCTACATATACATATGTGTATGGTTAAGATTAGAAGATCTAATATAGAAACATGGTTGGTCAAACATATGAATTGTTATAAATGGTTAAGATTGCACCGTGTATTTACACATCGTGCATACAAGAAATTTCCAATTTTTATTGACACGTTGTATGTAATAGTTTGAATATAAAAATTTATGAGTATCCATGTATGTATAAACTAGTTTATTGTAATTAATCTCATCAATATATAGCAGCAATTATAGATTTATTTTTATTTTTATTTTTTGGTTTGGAACCCAGTCTAGCTGGGAGGCCTGCCCCACGCCCGGATTTTATTTAAATAACCATAAAAAACACAAGGTCTGAAAGTAAAAATACATGACTAAACAAATAAAAAGAGAATAGGGTATACCCATCTCTTGTACAAAACCAAAAGAAAAAACATAAAAAAGTAGTCTATTCTAGTCAACAATAAAGCCGAAAGTCTTCAACTTGGCTTTCTCCATTCCCCAAAGTGAATACGGCAACAAGAAAAGAGATAAGCTCCAGACATATTAACTCGACCTATGGTATGGATTACCCATTGCATCCATATGCAAAAATGAGAGAAGTTCAACTGGGGGAGAATCATACCAAATTAAAGATGTGGATGTCAAACCGAAGCTCGTTATTTTATCAACCATTGCGTTACCCTCACGAAGAATATGAGAATAAAGAAAATTCATGGCACAAATTCGTTCAAGGCAATTAACTCATAAGATACGCAGTGGTCATGGTGGATTAAAAGAAGAGGAAGAGAGACAAGCCAAAACACTAGTTGAATCACTCTCAAGCCAGATATGATGTCACCTCAATTGATAAGTCAATTCAACTCTAATAATGACCGTCATTAACTCAGAGAAGAAAACACTTTGTTTACCTAGTCTTTGACAGTAACCTCCAATGAAATTCCCAAAACTATCTCTGAAAACACCAACACAAGTAACAATGTCTAGATTTCTTTTAGCAAGATCGTATGTATTAAGTTTTAACCAATGAATAAGAGGAGGATGTCATATAGCTAGATGTAAAACTCGTTGAATTTTCGGCACTAGAGTGACATGTAACCCCATTAGTAACTTATTGTCCAAGATCCCAGTAACGTGCCCAGGCATATGTTGAGCAATAAAACGGATCTAAGCTTTAATTGAGCGAAAGATCCTCATGAGAGAAGACTTTTTATTCTGAAAACGAAGCTTATTTTTAGTCTTCCAAATATCCATTAGCGAAAAGAGACCTAGCAATCTAAAAATTCATCAACTGAGAAGAGAAATGTTTACCAGAAATGATCTCCAAAAGCAATCATAGATCTTAAACGAGGAATCCAGAATGGTGCTCCATTCTCATCGTTTCCTTTTGTCTTTTATCATAGTTGTACGTAAGTGGAGCTTTGTCCAAACTTTACAAAAAGTGCCTTCATGCTTGCTTTTACTTCTTGGACTCTGGGGTGGAATCAAAATCTCCAAACACTCATGCATGGAGGTGGTTAAGATATAGACATTCAGTCCAGATAGTTGGTAATTTCTTAGTATCTAAGTATAAGATACTCCTGCACATCAACAAAATGGTATAATACCCTGCAGTACAACCCACTTGAGCTATAACATATTCATAATTGAAGAACAGATTGAATAAGGTATTTCCTCCAAACTTATATTCAAATACTATTAAACAATAGTTGATTGATGCATGATCTATGTGTGGATGATCGACTTAGTTATCTGTTACTAGCAATAATTGCTTAAAATATTGAATGAGTTCATAAACTTAGAGACTTGGGGAGTCTCCCCTCTTCCAAAGTTCAGAAAATTATGAATCATATGGTTGAAGCCAGCCTGATTTCTTTTCAGTTCTCTCCACCAAACACATTGCCAAATTGTTGAACCTCTTTGGCCAGATTCATCAAGTGAATAATCATTAGTTTGGGTAATATCATAATTACGTGCAACAAGTGGATTTCTAACAGTATAGTCTTTTGTTCCATTATGCAAAGATAGGTTCCTTGATAAGATTTTCTTTTGCAATCAAAATGCGTGACCTCTAGTTTAGCCACATTGAACCACAAATGAAAGCTGGTGAATTAACATTACGCACTTTCCTTGTTACATTTTAATGAGTTCTTTGGATCATCTAGTACAATCTTATTTCAACAAAAGAAAAAAGCATAACTTCCACTCCAATTTTCAAACACGACTACACGAGACATAGGATCATGTTTATAAACACTAGTTTGCCCATGCCAACCCCAACGACGTCATTGCCAGAAAACCAAATATATAGCACAAACTATTTATTACAAGCAAAATTTCAGTCTATTAGTATAGGAGATCGAATTCCAATATTGCACGACCTGGCTGGCTAGCAAGTTTACAATTCTTTCACTCACTATCTGCAAATCTGGTGGCAAAAAAGTTAATGATACAAAGGAAGTCAAAATTTTCAGATAGATGAAAAAAGAAATGCAGGGATTATAATCAGCAATGAAAGAATAATCATAATTAAGCACTAAGGTGAACTGTTTCATGTACTCACCCGAGCTCCGAGAGCTTCAGATGTCCCTCGGCATAGTCAGCAAAGAAAGCATCCTCATCCTAATAAGAGCGAAAATTTAAAACAAAAACAGAAGTAGTCAAGTAGCTAGTGTCAGATTAGTATAGCTAGATAGAGTACTGAGATTACACAATGGATTATGAGATACAGACCGCAGCATAGGTCTCGACATAAGTGCGAAAAACTGGATCCTCAAGAAGAGCCTTATCTGATGGAAGCTGGATCAGACCTTCCTTCTCTCCACTGATAAGTTCCCTGTTCAATTAGGAAACAACATATGCAGCTAGTGCATGGTTACTTGAAATAGGTTCAAATTGATCAATACAGATTATACATTTTTTTTTAACTGTAATACTCAAATGGGAGTTCATTCTTACTTGAAATAGGAGTTGTCGAAAATAAGGGGATTGGTTGTCCAAGGTCCTTCAAATCCAGAGCGCTCCTTGTGGCACCTACCCTGCATCGGAAAATCCCAAAGAGTAAAAATGTTAAAACTATATCCGTAAATTAGAAGCTAATGCTGAATCCTGGGGATGATGAAGAACTGACCAAGGTGTGTCCACCAGATAATGCAACAATGTCCTTGTCACTGAGACCCATATGACCAAACACATCCCTCAGATGATCCACACCTTCATTCATGGTAGGTACCAACAATAAGCATTTTCATCTTCGTCATCATATATATATATATATATATATATATATATATGCACTTGTAGTTATGATTTTATGATGACAAACCTTTATTGGCATTAGGCAATCGACCTTCCGGTGGTGCTTCTTTTTTGTCCTGATTTTGCACAAAAGGTTTATATATATTAATTAGAAGATATATCAAAAGAAAGTTGAACAAATTAATGAACTCTAGCTACGATTTCTTGGCTAAGAAGATTTATATATTGAGGTGTCTTTGAACCAAGAGCTAGAGTATATTAAGAAGGTGTTCGCTCACCGGTCTACCAGGGTGGAAAGGAATCTCCGGCCCTCCTGTTACTTCCACAGCTACAACTCCGGCCAACTTCAAAACACAAACAATCACAATTTCAAACAAGGCCAAATCACAAATTTAGTCATGTAGACAGTTCATTACTAATAACATTAACACAGTTCCAATTTTGTGAAGCGTACACTTGCAATTTGTGAAGACGTAATGACGTCCCATTTCGAGTCCATCACTTAAATTTGTAGTTCCAAATTGAAACAAGTCGCTGCAAGTTCCATACTTCCATTTACGTATATGATCGTTTTAAGTAGTTAAAATTGAGCCCAAGAAATGGAAGGACTTTCTTATTGATCTTTTATGTTCGGCTACATCGAAGCAAATAATGATCGAAACCCTAACCTAGCTAGCAGCCTAGCTAATACTAACTCACTGCCAAATTTCAGCCCTCTAGAGATCTCTCAATGGAAAAAACTGCGCTCGAGTTGGAATTGTAGTATAGTAGTTATCTAGTGAAGTCTAAAATTGACAAAACCGAAACCACAATTGTTCGCAACAATTTAGATCATCGAATATATACTTAAGCACAACGTTTATATATACCTGGTAGAAGTCTGCGTATGAGAGAATCGGAAACTGCTCCTTAACCGGCTCCAAAATCCTGACAGCAATATCAAGTCCCTTATTTGCTTCATGAGTCAGCTCCGCCGGATCCCTGATCGTCCCGAACGGCCCTCCGGTCTTTGTCGCCACATCAAACGTCCCAGCCGAGTGCCACCTGAGCAATTCATCACACACAAATCGCTCATGACTCGCCCTTAATTAGTTGATTATTCAACAAACAAAGAATAACAGAGTAATTTTATAAGAGTTCATACGCGATTCGGAGGATTATAGGAGCACAGTGCTTCTCGGCTATCAGTCCTCTCAGCTTTCTCTTGCATTTCTCAACAGCTTTCCGGTACTCCTCGCTCACGCTTGGATAACACTTGCCCATGGAAAAAGAACAGATCGTTTATCAGAAAACTTATACACAGATCAAGTCAGAATGCTCGAAACGATCAAACTAGTTGTAGTTGATCACTCGTGCTTATGAACTGAGACACACACAGCAAATGAATATATATAATATAGGAGAGCATGATGATCGGGGAAGAAGAAGGTTCTACTTGGCGCTAAACTAGTCGTATGAGAGGGACGGTTAGGAGCGTGCGACGTGGGAGAGATGCGGCTGTGGTGTGACCAAACTGGCAGTTGAAAAAGAGTATGGACAAGTGTCGGGGGGAGAGTACTAGACTGGTGGCTGGCGGGGTCTGTAGCTGCTCAAAGGGGTGGTAGTTGGTGCAGTCGTTTCAAGAATAAACTTCTGCGTTTTAGGGCGGGGGAGATTCTAGAGTCTTTTAGACTTATAAGTGTGACTATGGAATGAAAGAGACTATTTTCGAGCATCTCCTGTAGTATTGTTAATCTGCAAATTATGATTAGAAATTACGAATGGTCTAGCAGAATACATAAACCATTACTAGATTTGATTATTGCTAAATGAAATTGACAAATTTGTCAATGATCCCTGCATAACTAAAGTAATTGCTAAATCTTTTTTCTCTCCTCTCTTACCCACGTGTCACTTTACAATCTGTTAAAACATAAAAAATAACAATTACTGGTGGAACAATATTGTTAAATTGATACATAAATTTCAAAATTATTGCTAAATATATCAATTTTTTATTCTCATTGCTTGAGATGCTTTAGTGACTTCTAGAAGGCAATATGTCTTTGATTAATGTATATATCAAATCGAAGTGAGAATTTCCTACTTTATGACAGCTTAAATTCATTCATGCGTGTATATTAGTGTTGTTGTACCTGAAAGAAGACAGAATTGAAGAAATAACACTTCCTTGGGCTTTGGGGTAAGAATGAATTTGAATGAAGCAGCTATAGTTTGTTTAGCATGAAATTTGCTTAAAGCCATACACCTTTTACAAGGCAACAGAAGAAATCTATTAAAATGAAAAAAACACAGATTAGTGGATAAGAGACGAAGGAATTTAGTTTCAGAGATCAATTAGAATCTTTTTTTTTTCTTAGGTAAACAATTCAAATTCTACAACTTACTTTAAATAATTTATCTAAATTATATATGATTTATTTATTTATATATAGATGTCCATATGAGTACATGTTCGTTTTAGTAACGAAAATTGAAGTTCTTTTGAAACTAAACAAAAGAACATTCAACTAAATGAGAATTAGATATAAGCTAATATGACTTCAAATAAATAAAATGTTTTATAGTTCTTGTTTGTGTTACAAAGAAGCATGATTTGCCTAAAATAGACCTAATATACATCATCTTTGCCAAAAAAAGAAAGAAAGAGTTCATAGCTACATCATCATTGATAGTTTTGTTTGGCAGTAGTCATAGCCTAACATAAATATATATAGCTGCAAAGTATTAAACACTTGATATTAGTACACTAGAAAGTTGCCCGTGCGTTGCAGCTGGATTAGCTAACATATTCAAGAATTATGGACTGCATAAGACATAGAAAAAGAAAAATATTTGAGAGTTTACTATGTATCATATCTAACATTATAAACATAAAATAAAAACCAACTCCCAGCGGACTCCGCGCTCATCTTTGGGAATGAGAGAGAGAGAGTTAAAACAAAAAGAGTAATTTGAAAAAAGAAAAGAAAAAAAAGAGTGATCGGATTTCGCGCCCTTCTCTGGAGCGGAGAAATGGGTTCGTCCAAAAAAAAAAGTGATCGGACTCCGCGCCCTTCTCTGGGCGGATTAATAGAAAAATCTAGAGAGACAGAGAGAGTTCGTCAAAAAAAAAAACTGATCTACCAGCGGACTCCGCGCCCATCTCGCGGGCGGAGTCCGCGTCCTTCTCTGGGGCGGAGAAATAGAAAAATCTAGAGGGACAAAGAGAGTTCGTCCAAAAAAAAAACCCCAGCGAACTCCGCGCCCTCTGCTCGCCTCTGCTCTGCTTTGCTCGCCTCGCCTCTGCTCACCTCTGCTCTGCTCGCCTCGCCTCGCCTCGCCTCTGCTCTGCTCGCCTTGCCTCTCCACCCTGGCTGATCCTCCCTCCGCGAACGCGGAAGATTGGCAGCGGGTTCGCCTCGCCCGTCTCGCGCTTCTTCTCTTCTCGCCTCTCCTCTCCTCGCTTCCTCTCGCCTCGTATGTCCACTCCTCGCCTCCTCTTTGCTTGCTTATCCTCTCCTCGCTTCCTCTCGCTCGCCTGTCCTCTTCTCGCCTCGCCTGTCCTCGCCTCGCTTCCTCTTTTCTCGCCTCGCCTCCTCTCTTCTAGCCTCGCCTCCTCTCTTCTCTGCTCGCCTCGCCTTTGCTCGCCTCGCCTCTGTTCGCCACGCCTCGCCTCTGTTCGCCACGCCTCGCCTGTCCTCTTCTCGCCTCGCCTCTCCACCCTGGCTGATCCTCCCTCCGCGAACGCGGAAGATTGGCAGCGGGTTCGCCTCGCCCGTCTCGCGCTTCATCTCTTCTCGCCTCTCCTCTCCTCGCTTCCTCTCGCCTCGCCTCTCCTCTCCTCGCCTCCTCTTTGCTCGCTTATCCTCTCCTCGCTTCCTCTCGCTCGCCTGTCCTCTTCTCGCCTCGCCTGTCCTCGCCTCGCTTCCTCTTTTCTCGCCTCGCCTCCTCTCTTCTAGCCTCGCTTCGCTTTTTCTCTTCTCGCCTCGCCTTGCTGTCTCTTAATTGTTTTTTTTTTGGACGAACTCTCTTAATCTCTCTAGATTTTTCTATCTTTTGGGCGTATTTAACATTTTGAGTGTTGAGAAGGGCGCGGATTCTGTTCACAATTCACTGTTCATAAGCTTATAAACAGTGGTTTTGAGTGTTGTTTAGGCGCGGTGTCCACTGTTTACAAATCACTGTTCATTGGCGAGATCACACAAACCACTGTTCATAAGCTTATGAACAGTGCATGCGATCAGTCGCTTTGCAACACACAAAACCACTGTTCATAAGCTTATGAACAGTGCCCCGTGAATCACTGTTCATAAGCCTATGAACAGTGCTTGCGAACAGCCCACACAACCCACAAAACCACTGTTCATAAGCTTATGAATAGTGCTTCGCGGGACTGGTTGTGCGGGCTGTTCGCGGATTAGTATATAGTAAAAGCGACGAAATGCAACCCGAGCCCAACACTGTTGTTCACTGTAGATGAACAATGCTTATGAACAGTATTCAACCAATAGATATATACTATGAACAGTGCCCCACGAATCACTGTTCATAAGCTTATAAACAGTGTCCGCGAACAGCCCGCACAACACATAAAACCACTGTTCATAAGCTTATGAACAGTGCTTCGCGGGACTAGTTGTGCGGGCTATTCGCGGATTAGTATATAATAAAAGCGACGAAATGCAGCTCGAGCCCAACACTGTTGTTCACTGTAGATAAACAATGCTTGTGAACAGTACTCAACCAATAGATATATACTAAATGTTTTCTTAAACTACGTTAGATCGTGTTTTATTTGTCAACTTGTGTTTCTTTCCTTGAGTATTCAAAAGCTTCCGGCAAGTTTTGTCTTTGGATAAAATCATTGGATTAGACCTACAACATTCAAGGTTCTAAAAGGCATCGCCTTGCCCGCCTAGGCTATAGGCGGAGCTCAGCCGCCTGGATTTTCTGAAAATTGTTTCAGCTAGGCAGAGAGCCGCCCAGGCGGTCAAGACGCCGCCGAGGCGAAGCTTGGACTAGGCGGAGGAGGAAAAAAACACCAAAAACTAAAACGCGTAGAAACTTGAAAGCCTAATCCGATTCCCAAATTGATACTTCTCGTCGTTATGCCTCTCCCAAACCCAACAGCCACGAGGCCGTTCTCAACAGAGACCTCGTCGGTCTCCCAAACCCAATTACCCAAATCGATATTTTGAATTGGTTGCGCTCGCACCTTGACAAGTCCTTGAGAGAGCACAATTGACCTGGAACAAGAGAAAGATGTAGATGACGTCGGGGATCTGGAGAGAGAGAGAGATGACGGATCTAGTACAAGTCCTTACATAGCACAACTAATGACTCTGTCTTCTTGAGTTGCACACTTGCACGTGCACCTTTAATGGCCTTCTATTAATCTATTATGGGATTCATAGTTATCCTTTCTTTCTTTTTGTTGGTATGAGGATTCATGGTTATCCTAATTATATTAATTTTAAATATTATATCTAATTATTTATTAATTAAATATATATAAAAAATAAAATCGTCTAGTCCCTGTTTAGGCTGTCCAAGCGTTAGGTCATGGCTCGCCGCTCACCTAACGCCTAGCACCTTTTAGACCATTGACAACATTACATACCAACAAATCAGAAAGAAAGAGATAATTACACATTAGATTTTATTTTGTTTTATTTTAGTTGTTGATTCACCTATGTGCTTAGTTTGATACACATGTTTTACACTTCTTACCATATACTGTGCATCCACACTTTTGCTTGTGTTTTGCATGTAGTTGCTAAATGAGCAGCTTAAAACTTGGTCTCCAAGTAGAAAGTAGCTTCTGGCAGATAAAGATAAACTTCAACTTATTTTTACAGACATATTAGCTAAGCTATAGGCCTAATGATTACATTCCTTAGTATAAATAGAGGTATTCACCCAAGTAGAGTTCATAAGTTCATAAACGTAGAGAAAAGTTAGAATAAGAAAGAAACTAATAGAGGTCTGAAGCAAAGTGTTACTGTATAGTAGTGAAGTTTCAGCTTTGGTAAAACATGTTTGAGGTAGGGGAAGTTATGGAGAATTTCAACTTTTGTTTTATAAACTTGATATCTTGCTTTGCTGCTGAAGGTGCATAGAAAGGGACCAGCAATTGCTTTACTCGAAAGGGACCAGCAATTGTCTGCCTTTGTATACATGTAGGAAGAGAAACCCTTTCAATGTTATATTGATAAAATGATCTCATGGTAATAAGACACTGGTGACAAATGACAGTACAAGAGTACCAGCAACTGAAACCTAAAATTATGTGCATAGACTTTAAATATATTAAAATTATGGGCATGAGATTTAATATACTGAGCTTTTGACTCACCCCTTTATGAATTTGTGCAGATGTTACACTTGAGGGATATGACTTAATGTCTAGAAAGAATGAATTCTAGTAGGAGGAGTGAACCTATAGCTTAATGTTTTTTTTATTAATGTTTATGTAATAAGTCTTATTTTATAAGCTTACTTTCCTGTTTGTTGTAAGAACAAGACTTATGAAATAAATTTCTCTTTTCATCAAGTTACTCTGATTTTAAATGTTTTCATATACTTTTAACTTTTTAAAGGTTCTCTTTATCTTTGACAAGTCGAAGTTATTCACGTCCTTACCCAGGAATAAAACATTTTTTTTAAATTTCCGGGTCAAGGTGTGACACTCCCACTTATTAAAGGAAGAATATGCCGTGAGACCAAATAGTACTGGGCAACTAGAAGTCGTTATGCTGCTCAGTTTCAATGAAAAATGTGTTTAAGTTTTACATCATTCCCAATTCCATTTACACCAAAAGAATAAAACAAAAAAACACTTTTATCTGTCTAACTCAAAAGTTAGACACACTCATAATATAATTTTTTTTTGCATATATGACGTATGATGAAATACAATAAACCATTAAGGTAACGGTTAACACAGAGAAATGCTCGTTTGACATATTTACTCTGTGCTGGGAATGTTGGGTTATCTATGATTCTACGTCATTACTCTATTGTTAACTCCTGTTTTGCTCAGATTATGTTGTGTAAAAACAATGTTCCTCACACAATAATGTTGCTCTTACTTTGGAGTTTGGGGTCAACGGTCAACCAATTATTCGAGTGTCGAGTCTATAATGATGCTTTGCCAAAGGCCCAGCCCAGATTGGATGGCAATAACTCCGGTCAAAGCCCAGGCAAGAGTTAGTTGGCTGGTCGTGGTTTAGGGCAATCGGCTGAACGGACGGATTTGAAATAAAAATACCAATCCAACGGCGCCAGAGCCACGTCAGTGACACTCAGACGCGCACAAAAACAAAAGCAGACAGAGCAAGAGAGAGAGAGAGAGTCCAAACCAAAAAGCTCCGCCTACAAATCAAAAAAGCCTCTCTGCTTTTGCTTTTCTCTCATTTTATCTTATCCTGCGATTTGCAGCCTCTTCTTCTTCCTCTACTACTCTCTCACAGTCTCACAGTCTCACTCTCACTCACTCTCTCTGTAAGTCGTGACCTAAGTCTCTCTTACTCTCTCCGACTCTCAATTTTGTTTGAATTGCATGGTTTCAGTGAAACGCAGACTTCGGATTCGATTGTTTGGGGAATTGCAATGCGGTTGGTCTGAGCTGGATTTCTGACCTGTTTTTCTCTTGTTTCAGGGAAGCCATGAGTGACCTCGGAGAACAGACATGTCCGATTTGCGCCGAGGAGATGGATTTGACCGATCAGCAGCTCAAGCCCTGCGATTGTGGCTATGAGGTTTGATTGTTTGAACACTCGCTCTGATTCACTCAAATTCACTGGCTCGTGTTCGTTTTAGAGTAGATAACTCTTTGCTTTGTAGAGCTGTTTTTGTTTTCGTGTTTTCGGTATTTACTTTACTAGTCATACTCTGATTCTTCAATTTATGAAACAAACAGGTGTGTCTGTGGTGCTGGAACCACATTATGGAAATGGCGGAGAAGGATGGGAGGGAAGGGCGGTGTCCACTGTGCCGATCACCTTACGACAAAGAGAAGATTATGAGGGTAGCAGCAGACTGTAAAACAACGTAAGAGAATTTTCTGTTAAATGTGTGGAATTCTGTGCTGAGTTGTGGATTTTGTTTGTTAATTCTTAGACTTTTGAGCAGGTTGATGACTGAAGTTAATCAGAAACGGAAACAGAAGAAGCCTCCCAAAGGACCTGAAGCAAGGAAGCTTCTAACTGATGTTAGAGTTCTCCAGCGGAATCTAGCTTACATAATTGGATTGCCTCTTAACCTTGCAAAAGAAGAGGTAAGTAGCTGTTATTTCACCCTGTTCTGTTTCCCAAGAAGTTTTGTACTTTCATTAATGTAGATTCTGGGCTACAATTTCTTTTTGTTGGGTTGTTACTAGCTTCTTAAGCGAAGGGACTATTTTGGCCAGTATGGAAAGGTGTTGAAGGTCTCTATTTCTCGTACATCGACTGGGGATATTCAGCATGCTACAAACAATAGCTGTTGTCTGTAAGATGGCTTACCACTTTCAATCTCTTAAACTTAAATATGCTAGATGTGGACTGAACAGTTTTCGGCTTGTCTCGCCATCTTGATTAATTGCTCCTGACCCCTTATTTTTGCATAACCAAAATAATCATATTAAATTTTTAAAATTTTGGCTAGGGTATAGATAGACTTACTAGGCATGGTGGGTGGCTATCGAATGCTGTATCATTATCTTTTAACTTCTTAGTAATGATTTCATTCCATCTGCTAGGTATATAACTTACTCAAGTGAATATGAAGCAGCTCGATGTATTCAATCAGTGCACAGTTTTGTATTAGATGGTAATTCTTTGAGGTAAGCCTGTCTTGTAACTCATTAAGATTATGATGGTAGGATTGCCATGTTGTAACAGTTACAGTTTGCTTCTGTAGAGCATGTTTTGGAACAACAAAGTATTGCCATGCGTGGTTGAAAAATGTGGTAGGTAATTATTTCATCCTCTGTGGTTCTCTTTGTAAAAAGAACTTGGTTGTGATCATTAAGGACAATTATTTTTCTGTTCAGCCTTGTAGCAATGCAGATTGTATGTATCTTCATGATTTTGGCTCTCAGGAAGATAGTTTTTCCAAAGATGAACTGGTTTCGGCCTTTGAAAGGTATTAAGTTCTTCTGGGATGCATATGCTTCATTCAGTTTCATCGTTCTTTTATCTTTGGGCAATAATATATTATAACTTTACCTCTACTGGCTTCACAGGAGTAAAGATTTACAGATTATCGGTGTAACAAATAATCTGCATCAGCATCCAGGAAAAGGGTTACCTCCCCCAGTGGATGAGAATAACAAATCAAAAATATTATCTGCAGCTAAACCACTTGTCAATCATCCTATAAATGTAAGACTCTCAACCATCCTATAAATGTAAGACTCTACATAATTTTGTGTGTGTTTGATTTGTTGTTGTAATTACTAACAACAAACAAACAGCTGAAGATCATGGATGAAGTATTATTAGCATTTATGGATATATAATAGACGGTATGCCCTATGAGCAACGGTAGTAGCCACACTATGCATACCGGTTATACTAACCTTTGACTTGCCTCATTTCAACAGATTACTAGGGATGAGTTTAAGGGATCTTGTGCAGATGAAGACTCTAGAAGAGCTACTCCTGCAAGAACTTCTTGGTATAAAATATAGTGGTCTGGTGTCCTGCCTTTATTTGTGTGATTTGAGATCTAATGTTGTCTGATATCCTCTATCAGGGTCATGCAGGTTGGCCCTAGTGTACCCCTGGGAACAAGTGCTGAAATGCCTTCCTATCAAAAGCCTGAGACGTCTAATGATATTCATGCCTTGAAAGTTGCGAGCACTGAAAGTTCTAATTACGGAGTAAGATCTATGACATCTGAAGATAGCTGTGAAGTGCGTTTTAATAGTTTGGATCCGTTGGTACTGACTAAACAGAATAATGAAGAAAATGTTGAAGTAGCTGTATCGAATAAACCCGTGGAAGCCTTTGTAGATAGCACTCTTGTAGATTTAACTTCGAGACATTGTCTATCACCGGATAATGGTGTTGGTCGAGATATTGAATCCGTCGACTTTATAAGCAGCAGAAACTTTAATTGTCTATCATCAAACTTATCCAAAAGTTCATGTGATGACAAAGGAACTAGTGTTGCTACATTTGATCCTTCCAGTGTGTTACCAAATATGGAATTAGGGAAGTACTTGGAAGGGTTCGAAAACAATAAAGCCAGTATGGACCGCAATCTTTCTTCAGATATAGGGGAGAGTGGCATAATCTCAAATATTTTGATGATGAATTTGGATGCACCTGAAGGTTCTTTAACTGAGCTTCATAATCTGGTTAATTGGTTGGGTGAAACTGATAAAGAATGCAGTCTTCTCAGAGTACCAAGTTTACGCAAAATGCCCGAGAAAAAGCAGTCCAGGTTCTCATTTGCCCAGCAAGAGGATTCTTCTGATAATATATGGCATCCGCCCAAGGACTATTCTTTACCTGATTTAAATAAGAATTCTTTCATACATGTGGAGTCTTCAATTCTTCCCAGGAGCCATTCTTTTTTGTCTCCTAAAACTTCAGGTTTGTACCTTGCTATATAATCTAACTACGTTACTGTAATTCGGTCTTTTCCTGTTCTACTGGTTTGCCTCGTAACTTTTTTACTTATTTTTTCTAAACAGCTGGTAGAGTCTGCTTTTCTAGTTCATGGTTTGGGATTTATGTTGGGTCCCTCTCGCAATTATAGAGCTGAGATCTAGCAATGATTTTAATTCTTTTTGTAAGGATTTACTAATTATCATGCATAAATTTGTCCATTACCTTGACTCTTTGCTTCAATATAATTTGACAGCTACAGAGGTGCCTAATTCGATCCCACCAGGATTTTCAGTACCAAGAAGGGCATCACCTCCCGGTTTTTCTTCTCATGGGAGGTCTAGGAGGGGGGACCAGGCTTTTGACAGTTTTGGTTTGTATTTCTCTTTTCCTGAAATTGGTTTGTGTTTTTATTATATTATTTAAGTAGAACAATTCTTAATAGTTTGGCTTCTGTTCCCCAGTGAATCAATCGGTGCAGCCATCTGTTATGCCCACTGGTTATCCTGGGATCACTGGCGATGCTGAGCTCTTTGAGCCATCAAGTTTCGATATTGGTAATGGTATATTGGAGAGAGGGAGAGCAACGTCATCACAGTATAATTCTTCTCAGCCAGATGCAAGGCTCCATATGATGCGACAGCAGTCAACTCTTACACAGCAAAGCTTAGGATTTCATGACCATTTCAGGAATACATGCTCTTCCTTGAATGATGGACGACTACTTTCTCCACAAAATCCAAATCAATTTCAATCCAATCCATCTATATTTGCACAGTCCAATCCATCTATATTCGCACAGTCCACCCCTCAACAGGTCAGTGATGTGCTAGTATCAAATAGTCATTGGGGTCAATGGAATGGGGTCAAGAGTGCAAGTGATTTAGGAATATCAGAATTGCTGAGAAATGAGAGACTGGGATATAACAAATTCATTCCCTATTATGAAGATTCGAAGACTCAATCAAGTTACTTTAGCAATCTAAGCAGCAAAGGGTTTGAAATGTGAGTTTCTTTGAGCTAGAGTTTCTTTTTCGTACTTGGGTCCAATGTGATGGAGATGGATGCTTCGATTGATGTAACCTTTCCCTTTGGGAGGATATATTCTCGGTTGTTTGTGCCATCTGGTAAGGATCATGTCCTCGTCTTTTTATTTGGGAATTTGATTTTTCTGGATGAAGGAATGTTATGCATTCACTGGCTTTGTGAGAAGCCCAAAGCATTGGCATTCCTTTCGTTGTGGTAAAGTTTGAATGCAGCGACTGTGACACTCCATGGAGTGGAGGCATATGTTACCAATAGAGACCTATTTGCACACTTTCTTGAGTTGCAAAATATGAAGGATATATATATGCTATGATGGATACCAGGGAACACGAATGTGCTGATACCAAAATTCGTGTAAAGCAAGGTCAGATACTCCACATAGATATTGAAATAGATAAATTCCTTTTTCTGTGATTATGTTAATATATTGTTTTTTTAATATATATAGTAGTTATATACTGCTTCGTATGATTAGGGATCAAAATCTACCATGTAAACTTTTTTTTTTTCTATACTTGAATTATATGTTTCCTCTGTGCGAAAGGTGTTCTACATTTTATGTTGATGCATGTTCAAATTCAAAAGTGTTAGTTCTAAAGTTTGGCGCTATTTAGGAGGTATGCGATATGCATAATGAGGTGATGGAGAAGTTTCAAAATTGATTGTGGATAGAAGTCTCTATGCTGCATGTTTGGAATAATTATTTTTAAATAAAGTATCTGCAGAATTTTTTTTTATTCTTTATTCCCACTGCTGTCTTGTTCAGATAAATGTCCCTAACTGTCGTAATGTCTTGTTCTTTCTATGCAGGTAGTGCTGCTGGTACTAGATTGGCAAATATACTTCGGTCTTCTTTGGTGAACTTGATGGACGGGTCTAATCTTACCTAATGTCACCTAGTGAGTTTGAGAACATTCACCCGTCGGAATATGTAATGATTAAATAGATGTTAATCAAGTCCCTGGATGTTCAGACTGATTCTTATTCTGTTGTCCCTCGAGCATCAAATACATGAAGGAATTAGTTCAAGTGGACTGAAGGGGAACCCAGTAGGACTGAAGCATATAAAAGAAATACTCGATTGGCTGCTTCTGGGGTTTGGCTATTTCGATTTTGACGCTAGTTACGTTTAAAGTCAGAAAGATCAAGCCCTCATGGTTTGTGAATTGTGATGATATCTTTCTATCCAGGCCCTATGGATAGACAATGTAAGATTCGATACATTATCTCGCTGTTTGCATCAAGCAGACCGCTTTGGTTTTCTTGTTGCTATGGATTTCGGTAAATTGTCGCCTGGGATAGGTTACATTTCTGGAGTTGTTAGAGCCTTGAGCTCCACCTGAATCCTTTGTTCCGAATCTCCGAGCACTGAATCTTGGACGGTTGGACCTTGCTTCCTTGATATCAAATCAACTCATGGACTTGGACCTCTAAACTACTGTATTGAAAAAGGGTTGCTTGAATCAACAGAGCGACCAATCAACTCATTCCAAACACACCTTTAACGCTTAATCATAGTTTTCGAATGGTACTTGAAGTTTAGTATGCTTGAGACGTTTACTACACTTGCGAGTTGAATACATCCATTACAACGATTTCAATATACATGAAAGCACCAAAGCTTAAAATCAATAATGATCGCAGAGATACAGATTCAAGTTCTAAAAACAAAACAAGAGAAGAAAGTTGGGCTTCTTACCGCTCTGTTCGGCTGGCGAGAGCACAATCTGAAAATCAGCTTTCGGAATGCCTAATCTTTCGTGAAAAAAAAAAAAAAAAAATCTTTCGTAGACGTATGTCCTCTACGTTCACTGGTCTCATGACTCTCATCGCCTTTAGGAGTCAACCGTGTTTGTAAACCCACCACATCACAACTTACTTTGCTTCCTAACAATGTTAATCCAGTTTACGTAATCTTGTGGAATCCACCAGTTAGGTAATAGGTACCTCATTACAAACCATTATATTTTCTGTAAGAACTGACCAGAAGTTCAATCCAAAAGTAGGAAAAAAAAAAAAAAAACTAACTTGGAGATAAATTTAATTAATTTGAAGTTGAAACGTGTTTCTCCGATGCTCTGGACTGGCGCAGGATCTCACGGTGTCGGCGGTGATGGTTGGAGCATCCTCCGTGGCAGTGCTAGCAGCAAGCAGGTTGGCGTTGGAGATTTGGATTCGGATCTTGCAAGGTTGAAGGTATGGTCGACGTGTGCGATGGTGATTCCGACGGGATCGGCTTTCGTCTTGGCTGGCCGGAGTAGTGACGGTGATGATGCATATCGGAGATCGCTGCCGAAGAACCCTGGGTTGACTGGAAAAGCAATTTCTGGTGAGGTGGTGGCTAACGGCGGTGATGAATTTTTGGGGGCTTTGGGCCTCAATTCTACGGTACTAGGGTTGCAGGTTTGGGCCTTGGGCCAGCTATATATCATTCTGGTTTGGATACGTTCTTGCTACTATATCAGAGTCCATGCCGGCTGTTATGGCGTTGATGGTCGAGGAGGAAGGCCCCGGAGATACCTCATATGTGTAGGGTGGTTCCGGGATCTGTCTAATAAACCAGGATTAGGGCATGCCCAATCCTGTTGGTTATGGTCTCTTGGTCTTAGTTTTAGTTTTATTATCTGTTTGGTTGAACTCCATTTTAGTTTTATTTAGGTTGCTTACGGTTATCTAGCATGATTTTTTCTATTATTATCTTTGTGGACAAGTTATGTTGTAGCTGTTATTTTTCGTTGTAATATCAAAGGCTTTACTTCCCTGTTTCAAAAAAGAAAAAAAATTGAAACGTGTTTGGTAGTCGAAAATGAAACTTGTGTGTTGAAACCTGAAACCCTAACTGAAGGACTGAGAAGATAACTCTAGGTCAGTCCCCGTTTTAAAAGAAAAAAAAGAGAGAGAAGACCACTCGTGGGGGAATAAGCTACGTACTTGGTGTAACGTTAAATAATTCAGTAGGCTTTATTGTCCAATGCGCATGCAATACAGACTACAATTTCATTATTGAAAGTTTGAAACCCAGTAGTACTGTTTGCCCTAGAAAAGATGAAGCTCGGATAAATACAGAGAAAACATTAAAGACTGGTACTGGATTCTGGATAATCAATTAATCACTCGTCATTCTCTCTTAAATACAGTGAAAAATAGAATGCCATAGATGGGATAAGAATAGGTCGACTAGTTTACTAACAGTACGTAGTAGCATGTAGGAGGAGGAGGAGGCTCTGATTATGACTCGTCGACCTGTCATGAATTAATTCTGAAGATTCGAGCTGGCCTGGCTAGCCTATGGAAATTCAGGTACTTGTTAGGCGGAGGGTATGAATATGGTGACTATCCTTTGGGCTATAGGCTCCGGCAGACTGATTTACGCTACTGTTCTGTGTATGATGATCTGGTCACGAGAGAAATTGAACCTAGGAACCCAGGTTTTACATGGAAGATTGATTACAGAGAGAGACAGAGAGAGAGACCACTACTCTACGGAAGTGATGCATCAAATTTTTGGTTGGAATAGTTGAATGAAGAAGCATATAGCAACAACATTATGTGTTCTCTGTGTTGTGTTGTCTCTCCATGATTGCTAGAGAGAATAATGACATCCTATTATTTTTCTTCGATGAGATAATGGCATGCTATTCGATGTACTGTGTTTACATAAAGAAGGGAAGGATTGGTTATTATGTTTTACATTTGCACCTTCAGTGATATAATTTCTGCCTTTCTGGGCACAAATCTGTGCATAATTAACCGTCAATCAATAAATCGAGTCGACTATTCCTTAGAAAAGTAATGCGGGGTTTACATGTTTACAACTAGTGAAAATAGATCTGGGACCGATTTAATAGTCCCGAATTCATCAAGGACAATGCAAAATTAGAAAGTGGATCAACTAAAAAGTTTCTATTCACGATGAACATGATGAGCAAAGATAACTTCACTACTAGCGTAGGTTACTCTAGCTCTCAAAACAGAGCTCTGCTAGAGGTTTTTTTTGTTGAGGTGAGTTGAATTTGGATGAACTTAGGTACATAAGGGAGGTTCTTCAGTCCACCGGGTAAATTTTCACCAATGTGACATGACAACATCATAACCTCTTGTTTCACTCAAGTCCAAAAGTCTACTAACAATAGGTTAAAACAAGGTGTTACGATGCAGCCAAGTCACCGTAATAAAAACTCACCCAGTGGATTGAAGAATTTCCGCAGAAGTAGTTGTTATCACAAACGGTCCTAAAGTTTGGATTATCCCACAACTGGCCAAGTTCCTTATCATATTGCTACCTTAAAGTTGCTTAGCTCCTAACATAGTTTTAGTACATATGTTCATAACAATGTTAACTCATTATTTTTGTCAAGGACGTACATGCATTTGTGTTTTTCTCGCTCCTTCATTGTTTTTATATTTTTATTAGGAGTAAGATAACATGTATGCTACCTCTGGTATGTTAACAAGTTAATTAATAACACGCGCACTTACTCAGTATCCTAGCAAATCCAAACTAATCTTCTATCACATGCACATAAACACGGAGATCCCTCAAACCGGTTGGCCAGAAACTGATAAGAGGCTCGACCAAACTAAGACTCCTCTGGCAAGTTTAAACTAATGTATTAACTTAGTTTAAATGATCCAAACCCCGGGAACTAGCTCAATTGAACTTTTCCTTGCTTTAACTGTACCTGAGGTCGGTTTACAGACTTGGCAAACCTAGGTAACCAGTTAATAGCTTACCCTATCGTCAAAATTAGAACTATTAGTGGATGAAACAAACAAACCAAAAGGCGGGAAAAGAAAAAGGTTGATCGTGAAAATGACAGAAGCATCATCATCATCTCCCAACTTAAAGCATTATAGACAAAACGGAGTTAGAGAGCCGAGGAGTCGAGTTGAGTTTGGGTGCGATTATTCATGAGACTGAGCCAACCACACATTGAACGAGCTTGGTTAAGTTTACTGTACCTGCAAGATTGATCAGAGAGAGAGATGCAAATCACGAGGTGATCTTTCTTGTTCATCAAAATGTGTTCTGGTTCTTCTGGGCCATGTCCATATAACAACAGTGAACCTTCCTTACATAAAACCATAAACATATACAGATATATGCAATGATGCCATGCACTCAGAGCAGTAAAAGACACAGAGGTCACAGAGACGCAGACGCAGAGACGACGAGGCTCAGAGCACAGCTGTATTAGCGATGAACAGTACTAGTACGTACTGAGCTCGCTCCAGAGATTCCAGAGATATAAAGGTCGCTATTCATCGATCTTCCTCTCCTATCATCCCTATCTCAGATGATACGAGATGATCAGGTTTACCCAGTCGTAGGTGACAGCATGCAGCCTCGTAGCCCTTGAAGTCTGTGGAAAAAAAAAACGAAAGACTCAGGAAAGTCTGAAAAGCATATAACCCAACAAAAGAAGAGTTGCTAGCACCATCATTACTTTTTTGAAAAAAATCTTATCAAACTAAAATTTCAGAAAATAACTTGAAGAAAATATTCTTTTCTTCGATCGAATAAGAAAATGTTGTAGAAATGAAATTTGTTTAATTATTAAAAAGAAAGTTTATCATTACATAATTTTTGATATAATGACTAAGAAATAACTATCTTCGCATCCAAAATTTTCAAACACCTTCAAAATATTTTATCGAGCTCTACACATGTAATTTTGTAAGTCTCATTCGATTATTATGTATCAAGAAAAAAAGAAAGATCGAGATCATAAACATAATATTCTTGAACTTTTAGTATTAGATTGTAAGAAAAATTAGTCTAACATGCAATTATGAAATTTTTTGAATATAATACGTACTTTAAATTTGTTAGGATGACATGAGTACGTAGTAGTATAGAGTCAGACTCGGACTTGAGATTTTCAGACCTGAGTCAAATTTTAAAAATTAGGCTCTCAACAAAGTATAGACTGTATAGTATTCATTCAATTTCATTTTCTCTTTTTAAGAAACACATAAAAATTTTCAAGAAATAAACATATAAACTCAAAATTTAACAGCAAAAAAACATTAAAAATTCTATTTATATTAAAAATCTTATTTATACAACAAATCTCTTATTTACGCTGCTCATTTTTTCTAAAATAGTAACTAATGATAATAATATAATGGGTAAGATTGTATATTCATTTTTCTCTTTTGTAATTTAACACGCACCCTAATTGGATGCTGTTAATTATTTTTTATTTATTTTAAACTAAGATAATGTGATCACACAAAGAGAAATTTTTTTTTAGACCCCTTAAGATTTCAGGTCCTGAGTCCATCGACTCTTAAGACTCTATTCAAGTACAAACTGTATAAAATAAGTTAGTTTGGTCATTTATAATTCTTAACCTAGTTATATATACTTTTATAACATACATTTTACTATCAATAAAAATAGTCACGACTCACGACATCGCATTGCTGCTTTACTTTCATGGGTTAATAAAAGTACGAGTGTAACTGTTTAAGAAAAAAAATTAAACAGGAAATTGTAAAAGATAATAGGGTTACAAAGGTTGGGGGTGGGTGGTAGTAATGAATGGTGTTACAGAGTGGAAACAGTGAAGAGTACAAAAGACTTTTCACGCTGCTCATAAAACACCAAGATGCTAAATGTAACAGATCAAAGGACAACCGAGGCCCCTTGCCCATCCTTTTCCAGATATTGTACCCAAAGCCGAGGATTCCGGATTCTCACTTTACCTTTTACTTTACCCATGAAATTATACATGATGGTACTCGTGAACCCATAGCAACACAAAAAACCCAAAGTTGTTGTGCATTGCCAGCTGATCATTGGGACTTTGTTGAACAATTGGATTAGGCCAGTTAGGGGTTCCATCGTCTTCACTGACTTGGTTATCGCCTTTAATGTCACCCTAAGAGCCTTTAATGTCTCGTCTCCGCAACAGCATCTGTCGCATAGTTTGCTAAGATTACACAAAATGCTCTAGTTGTCCTAAAATATGATATTCATAGTTATGCAGCCTGTTGCTGTATGTTTAAACTTTGAACCACAGTTTTTTGCTCTTACTTTTCCTTTTAATATAATCTCTTTTGGACCTGGAAAATGTATCATTTCATTACTAATAAGGTTTAGTGAATGACTAAGCATTATAATACCCAATACAACCAATTTGGCAGGGGAATCAGAATAGGGTAACATAGCAAGCTATATTACAGAGTTCAGCACCTCAAAAAGAGGTGTTGTGAGATAATTGGACCTACATGAATTTCTCCCATAGTGCCATGATATTGAAGACGCTTCAAAGCTTTACATCGTGGAAGAAATAAAAAATTTGTTACCAGTCCTACCCCAGGGTTAAATTATTACCGTGGTTAAATCCTATTTGGTTTCTTCAGCTCCTGCAATAGAAATGGGGTGTGCTGTTGGTGAAGGATGGGGAAAAGTGGCGCTGGAGAAATGATGTGTTGGGAAAATGAAGCGGAGGGACAGCAGCTGATGATGGTGGTGTTGAAGAAGGGAATCCTGATGATGCTGCAGCAGAGAAGAGTGGCATTGGAGTTGCTCCATCATTATGGCCTTGCATTTGCCATGCCCAGTTACGGAAGGAGTTAGCATCCATACTCTTCTCCGTTGCTCTTTCCTGAGTGTAACAAGGACAGTGTTGATGTTATAAATTGGACAAGAAAACCACAACACTCATAGACTGGTGTTAATTAGATTGTATATTTCTCTGCACCAAACAATGCAATTACTAGGGGAACCCTAAGTTGATGCGTAGTTCTGAAGTCTTGACAATAGAAAAGAGATGTAATACCAAATAGTACATCCTCACACACGTGTTTTTAACATTTCATTCGGTCTAAGTGCATATTCATGTTAAATCAAAATAGTGCAAAAGTCGAGATATAAAATTAAAGGTAGAAATGAATAAATTACCATATGTATGGGAAAGAAGTTGGAGTTCATGTTACTCGTTAGAGGAGGCTCCGCAGATGCCACCATTAAGCCACGAGGTAATTGAGTCCTCATAGTTGCTGGAAATCCTGGAACAGAGTTCTCATTCTGTACAGAACAACAATGTTTTGAAGTGAGTAGCTTATTTGCTAAAGTTTTGAGGTGAGATATATATAGGTAATGAATAAGTTCTGAAGAAAATTAAAGTTGAATTGAGCTGGGTGGAACTTTAATGGATCTGAGCATTACCCTTGATCTCATGTGAATAGGCAGGTCATTTCTGCCTAGCGGAAAAGGAAAACTGCTCAAGTTGATGTTCTCATTTGGACATTCAGAAGCCAAGGGGGGAGCAATTCCCAAGTTTAGATCAAGACTATCATCCATGCCTGTACCAAAAGGGGTTATGAATAAATGACATAGCAATATTAACAAAAGACAAAGATTGTGTTCTGCTCAGTTCATATGAAAGATCTAATAACAACAGTACCTGCATTGTTGGCCTCAGCCTCTATCTCCCCATCATATAAGCTTGGATTAAAGTTGGTGACCGCTTCGCTTCCATGGCATTTGATGGCAGCTTGGTCATACGCTCTGGTTTCAAAAGGACAACACTACACAGACTTATAAATGGCATCCCATGATTCGTAATATCTCAAAACTTAAACATCAAGTAAAATAGTGCCTATTTATTAACGTAAAAACCTTGCAGCTTCAATCTCGGTATCAAATAGGCCAAGGTATATATACCTGCAGGCAAGTCATACCCAATGAAAACCAATTTCTGAATTCATTCCAAAAACTTTACAAAACCAAGTCCCATATCTTAATCAATTTAGGTCCCAACAGAACACAAATTCGTTGTTCCCTTCTTCTCTTTTCACATTTATTCACACCGCAACTGATTACCAAAAGATTGTGAAATGTAGAAATCAAAGAAAAGTAAAAGGGAAAACAAAAAGGGCTACTCACTTCTTGCCCAGCAACTGACCCATACGAGCTTCCCAGCGGCCACATTTGTGCAGCGTGACTCCCCTGTATTTCGAGCTTCCTCTGGCGAATCCGGTGCTCTGGCGACGCAGAATTTGCACAAACTCTTCCTTTGTGTAATTACTCATCTGCAATATAATTTCACAATCAAAATTAACCCCAGAAGAAAATCAAGACAATCCCAGTAAAAAAGCTCTCTCCAACACCCACTAACCTGCTTAATATCTTCATCATAATCACCAACACTGAAATTAATATCAGCCTCGGTTCCACGGAACTTGATCGCAGCTCGATCATAAGCTCTGAGATCAAATCACCAAACACCCAAAAATTACAAACCAATCAAACAGTAAAAAAGTCACTAATCATTACTAATAACATTAACAGTTCAGAATCAGATTCTTAGTTCTCACCTAGCTGCAGAATGCGCAGTGTCAAACCCACCTGAAAAATAAAATAAAATTAACCCACAATTAATTAAGCAAATCAAACATTAAGCACAACAAAAAAGTGAAAATGAATTTTGCTTACCCAAGTACACCTGCTTCCCATTATCCCTACACAGTAAAAAAACAGAAAGGGGTAAAAAACTGAGAGCACAATCAAGGTTTTACCAAAACAGACCGCATAAAGTTCCAGAGCCTCACCAAATATGCGATTCCCACCGGCCGGTCCTCCGGTAAAACGTGACGCCGCGATACTGGGAGCTCCGGGACCTCGGTCCGCGGCGGCTCTTCTTGACCGAGAGAGGCGCGATCATCTGCTCCTGCGGCTGCGGAGGAGGAGGAGCGCGGTAAAGATAGGTTGCGGAGGAGGCGGAGGAGAGGCCGAGCCACTGCTTGGCCGGAGGGGGGAAGAGCTGGATGGTGCGGGAGTCGGAGGAGGGGTGATGATCGGGTTCGGCGGCGACGTCGGATTGGAGGTCGAGGAAGTTGAGAGTGGTGGAGGAGGAGGTGTCCATATCGGGGGTGAAGACGTTGAGGTTGAGATCTAGCATTGCGTTTGGTTTTACGTGAGGAAACGGGAATGGAAATTTTAAATTTAGCAGTACTAGTAGTTGTGGCGGTGGAGCAAATGAGGAGGAGGAGGAGGAGTCTGTTATGAGAGAGAGAGCGAGAGAGCGAGAGAGGAGGTTGTTGGAGGAGGAGGGCCGGCGTGAGAGATTCAGAGGCCGGCTGGGACTGGGGGAGAGGAGGGAGAGATATTCATGCACAGAAGAAACAAGGAAGATATATATTAATAAAAAGAGAGAGAGAGAAGCTTGGGGACGGAGGAAAGAACAAGAGGGGGCTATTGGTATTTTCCCAATTCTTCTTCTTCTTCTTCTTCTTCTTTGGTTTGTTTTGGCGGGTCTAATTTTAGGCTTCTACTGCAGTCGCATTAAACCTAGGCTTCTATATGATAATTCCGTTCTAGATTTTTGTAACGGATACAGACTAACCTTGAATGTAATGCTTGGAGACCCCCATTGACAGAACAAACAAAAAGTTTTAATATCGGGTTAAGAGGGTGAGTCAGTGAGATGCACTGTAAATAGGAGGGAGATATGTAACTAATGTCACATCACAAATAGGAGGACTCAGTTCTATAAATGTGACTAGACCCTTCATATTGCCCCCTACCATCCTACCCCTTTATTTGGCTGACACCTGTATACCTATGTCTAGGCCCCCTAGCCATTCATATATCCTAGATCTAGATTTATGACTTGTTTAGTTGGGGGACTTGGGAACGACCATATTAATGAACCAACTCATGCATGGCAAATTTACCTCTTTAAGCTGGTTTCAGAGAAGATGTGTTCTACTTTTCCCCCCTTTTGCTTTTGATGTTACTTCTGATATGACTAGATAGATGAGAGGAGACTGGTTAAAACCTTCAATGTACCCATGTGAAAAGTAACATTTCTGCATGTTTAAAATGAAGGGCAACAAATCTCAATTAACAAATTATATCGGTCATTTATAACAGTGATTACTTCGAATCAACCGACACTATAATCTCACTAGCGTATGAATAGAGAGCATAGAAAGAATTATGATTCAGACTTAGCCAACAAAATAAAAAAGAAGCAATGCAAATCATGTCAGAGTATAAACTACTCAAATATGTACGGCCGGAGCAGTAGGAAGACGAGTCTTCGAGGTACACCCATTACCGCTAGAGGCCCAAATCCATCAAAGCCCAGTGGCCCGCCAGAACGAATGCGTTGACTAGAAGTTCGGTGAATTATAATACAAAACAGTCCAAGTAGAGCCATAGCATGTATAACGAATGCGTTGTAGTCGGAGTGTACAAGGTTATCCCATGATGTCATGTGGGAAAATAGCACAGCTGCTGTACCTGTGTTGTGTTTGCCTATTTGATTGGCATATTAAACAGCAAAGAACGAATTCTAACACTTGTCCACTTGAAGGTCTGACCCAAAAACTACAAATGAGTACTAATCAAAAGGAAAAATGGATGGAGATATAAATATTTAAGGAAATCCCAAAATTATGCATGTGTTGCAAACCAAAGTCTGCTAGCATTGTCATCATGGTAAATGGAGTAACTAATCTCATTCCAGACCTGTTTATAAGAAAACTTTAACCGGACAAATAGTAGGAAAAATGTAACTCTCATTATACTCATTTTCCAGCAACATCTCATCCATGACTCAAACTAACAAAATGACACAGATAAGTACCACAACAAAATAGTCTAACATGACACATGTCTTGGATCTTTTTATAGCAGGAGACTAAATTACTGGGAAACACCAAGCCACTTTTGGAAAACATCAAACTCTGTGTAATCACTGTCGGAGATCATTGTTTGGTACCAGGCTTTTCCAGCCGCCTTGATTTTAGTAGCTTCCTCCTGGATTGAATTAAAATGAAAATCCATAAGTAAAAGTTCTAATATGAAATGGTATATTATCACACAACAATACTTGTTCAAACACTTCATAAACCTCAAATTCCAATACGAGAACATATACCAAGACAACAACATACAGAATTTCTGAATTCTACACACAGATCACACCAAGATTATGAAAGGTAATTTCAACTCCTACCCAGGAATTGCCATTAAGACAAGTTACTGTTGCTTTGGCATAGAGAAAACAACAACTAGACTATCACTGTAATCTGGACACTCAAAGGAATCGTCTATATTGTCTAATAAATTCTATTACAAGTTTTTATAGCTTTCTATAGTAAAACTGCAAATTGCCTTTCATTGTCTAATATAACAAGTTACTACTGTTTGGCATCAAAGTAAAACTGCAAATTGCCTTTCATTGTCTAATATAACAAGTTACTACTGTTTGGCATCAGAGTAAAATGACAACAATCAAGAGTACCCTAATTGTTTGATTTCAAATAAGGCAGCCTACCTGTTTCGGCTAAGGGCAATGTTATACACACTGACACAATTTTCTCACACAATACAGCTCAGCTCAGATAGCAAACTCTAGGTGATTATTCACATTTCCAAGCGTACTTATTTTGGCAGAGGGTAGTGTTATACACACACCCGACTCATTTATCCAACACAAGAGAGCTTAGATAGACATACACAAAATAAGTTTTCATACTTCCAAGCCAACCTGTTTCGGCCAAGGGCAATGTTAAACAAACACCGACTCATTTATCTCGCACAAGAGAGCTGGATGGACAAACTCCAGATAATTATTCACATTTCCAAGACGATGGTTCTCTTACTAAAACTTTAACATATGGCTGGGATATGAAGAGAGTTCTTCACCTATACTATACTGTGAGGAAGATATGCTTGATTACCATATTATAATTTCAAATGTAACACTTAACATTCAGACAGACACAACTTGTTCATCATTTAGTAATAATAATGCACATAACAATCAAATGATATAAACAATAAAAGGCGAGACAAATTACCTTGGTGACCTTCCTCTTCTGTTCGAGCTTCTCCTTCTTAGACTTGAGGCGTTGTTCCTCAGCCAAAAGAGCCATCCTCTTTGCGGTCTTGGCATACGGGTTCAACCTAAGCATGGTGTTGAGGTTCTTCAATGGGTTCTTCTTCAATGGTGCCCTCTTCACATCCTTCTTGATGGGCCTAACAACAGACTGAACCTCATCGGAGTTGATGATCCTAGCAAGATCAGCATTCACCATCTTAGCCCTGGGCAACACATACCCCTTCTTCTTCTCAGAAGCCTTGTCAAAGGACCCATATATTGAGTCCAGCTTCTCAAATGCCGACTTGGTCCAGATAACAAACCGACCAAGATGCCCACCAGGTGCGAGCTTCAACAAGTTAAGCCTCTCCACATTGATGATATCAACACCGGGAATGTTCCTGAAGGAGTTAACAAGCTTAGCGCCCTCGCTGCAGTACACAATCAGAGGACCCTTGCGGTTGATGTAGCGGCGGTTCCTCATCTTCCCCTTCCCCGGCCGAATCGAGTGGCTGTCCTTGGCCTTCTCGGCGTCGTCATAAGCTCCAATCTGCTTCAGCACCTTGATAGCTCCAGAGGTCTTCTCCACGCTCTCGGCAGAGTCACTGATTACCAGGGGCAATTCGGGAACATTCTCAATCTTGTGACCCCTAGCCATGACCAGAGACGGCACCGACGACGCCGCAATCGCCGAGACGATGGCGTACCTCTTCTGGTTCACGTTGATCTTGCGGTGCCAGCGGCGCCAGATCTTGGTCGGAGCGAACATCCTTCCGCCGCGGCACATGTTCCCGAAGGCAGCCTGACCGGCGCGGTGGGTCCCGCCGCCAGGAACACGGGGGATACGAGAGACGGCGCGGCCGGTACCCCAGGACTCGGCGGAGGTCTGGTGGCCGGCCTTCTTGGAGACGGCGTAGGCCTGGCGGCTGTTCTTGGAGATGTTGGAGTGGACGAAGGTGACGATATCGGGACGGATCGAGGCCTTCATGACGTCAGGGAGAGGAGCCGTCTGGGCTTGGTCGGTGGCCATGTCGCCTTCGAGGGATTGGACGGTGACGAGGGGACGGACTGCTGCGACGGCGGCCATTTTTGGGAGTGAAGGGGATGCGCTTTTAGGGTGGCTTGGAATTTATACGGAAAGTGTTTTCGGTGCTAGGGTTTACGGGTGCGGCCGTGCGAGGCCCATTTCATTTTATTTTACGGTTCTATGTTATGTTAAATTATTTTACTAAAGGTTAAAGTAAATTAAATTCACAAACCAAAAGTTTCACAGTAAAAAAGTGTAATGTAACACGACATTTGTTTAGTCAAAAACAAAACAGATATAGGTGTAATTACATCAACAACTAATTATTATACCAATTAGTTACCCTATGAGTAGAACTATGACCTATCGTTTAGATCGAGAAAAACTTTTGTCATTAGATCACATGATACTGGCCATGACGGCCACATTTAATTCATTGGTAATGCATTTGGTTCCAAGAAAATATTGAAAGAAAAATGACCTAACGCACAAAAACAGCAAAAATAAAGCTCACTTGAATGAAAAACTGTTTGTTATGCCTATTTCAATTAATCTTACACAAGTGACTTTATACCCTCTCTATTATATTTTCTCTTCCATCTGAAACTCTCCCTCTTTACCCCCTCTTTACCCACACAAATCTCTCTCTCTCTCTCATCCACGAGCACAAGGAACACGACGTGTCAGTTTCGTCAGATCCACAATGACCACGACGACGAGGACGTCTCTCAATTCCGATGCGGCAACATCCAGATTCATATCTCATGTCGGCCGACGATGACGCAATCGTAGATCGAACGCTCAGTTTTGAGTGATGCGAACGAATAAGAGGTCGGAGATGGCCAGGTCGGAGGTCTTCAAAACAAAGCCTGCATTCATATCTCTACAAAAGCAGAGAATAAACAAGCAACGAAAGCTTTTCACGAAGTTGAAATCCTCTACTTCGAGTTTGTCGTTGGTCAAACTTATGTTGCAGTTGAGGTTGAAGCTTCCCCGGCTTTCAAAACGGAGTCTAAGTCTTCAATTTTTATACTTTCGTTGTTGCATGCGTTAATGGCCAGGTTGGTTATACTAGAGCTCATCACCGCGCCCAAACATCTTATTTCCATTAAACATCACTTCTCCTTTTTTCAATCTGGGCAGCCTTGAGACAAAATAGTAATTAATGAAATTCTATCTTTTTTTCCCTTTTCATTATTTTTCTTTCGTTTGAACATTATCGAGGTTGATAAATCAGAGATCAGAAACTGAGTTTTTGGGTGCAATGTCCTGATTACTGGGGAACAATAACCTGAATATTGGGGCAGTAATAACTCGATTATGTTCTAATATTTCTTTTTTTTATTAAAATAAGTTGAAATAAGTTGATTATTAAAAGTAGTAACTGTTTATTGGGTCAGTAATCAAGTTATTGGAGGCCAATAACTGATTATTGAGGGTCAGTAACCGAGTTACCGGTAACCGAAATCCGACGACCGGACAAAATTTGAGTTATTAGGGATCAATAACTAATTATTGGGGGTCAGTAACCAAGTTACCGGTGATCGGAATCCGGTTACCGGAGAAAATTTGAGTTATTAGGGATCAGTAACTGATTATTAGGGGTCAGTAACCAAGTTATTGGGGGTCAGTAACTGATTATTAGGGTCAGTAACTGAGTTACCGGTGATCGAAATCCGGCGACCGGAGAAAATTTGAGTTATTAAGGGTCAATAACCGAGTTATCGGTGACCGGGAAAATCCGACAACCGAAGTCCGGCGACCGGAGTCCGGTGAGGTTCCGGTTAAGGGGTGAGGGTAAAATAGTCTTAAAATAATATAGTTTGTTAAGACTTTAGTAAAAATTTGTGCATTTGAACATAAAAAATGTTACCTTATATTAGAATTGGCTCATGAAAAATATTATCATTAGAACGAGGATCAAGAGGTTTAAATTAGTACTAAATGATCATTTTCCCGATATTGAAAACATATTTGGCAGTGGGAGGTCGGATTTGGGGATGGACAATACATCTCATGTTCTTCGGTTTTTATTCTTATTTTTTATTGCAAAGAATTCTGATTCTCGTAGTTTACACTTACTTTTTTTCTCCAAAAAAGGAGAGAAAATGGGTTTCTAAAACAAATAAGACTACCCCAAAACAGATCTTGCAAGATATACATAAACAACTGGAAGGCCGGAAGAAGATCACTATATTAATAATCACTCATAGAGATCACCAGACAATCAAAACCTCCCAGAGCTTGAAATTCATTTGAAATTTTTCTTCCATTCAGCACCATCTAATAATCTCCTGGTTGTGGCTGCAGAACTATAGTCCGAAGATCATATTTGGCTGGCTGTTCTAGAACCACTATAACTTTTCTCCAGGACCATTCCTAATAATAAGAGAAATTACAAGCTTAATGTCACCACCGTTAAGAGAGTGAATTAGTGTATGATAGAAGAAATGGAAAATGCATACCAGTCAGCAACTGTATGTGCTACTAAGTTCAGCATGAAAGATCGCTATTTTGGTAACCGGGAATATTTCCTGCGGCTGCGGTTTTCATATTGGCATCATTTGATACCAGGACCTTCCTCTGAACAAAACAATGACCGGTTAAACCACATCACAAGCTGATATAAGAATAAAGGTATGGTGAAGCTGAAATAAGTGATCACTAGTTAGTTATCCAGTTGAAGTTAAGGGTATACAACGAATAGATGAGCAGTCAGGACATCAGAGAGAATGAACAGAACATGTTGCTAACCGTTTACTCAACAAGTGATTAAACTTTCATGATTCTGAATTGTTATTTCAAAGAGAACAGTTCAAGTAAATTTTACCAACATATCGAATCTGAGCCTCTCTAAAGTCATCTGAGCTTTTCATTCTCTACAGAATGCAGTTGACTCATCATCTTTGTCAACTTACGAATTACTAATAGTAGTACTTTTAATACCAAACTTCATTTCCACAGAAAAAATAGCAGCTCAAGGAGATTGAAACCACTTTTATGATAATACAGAATTACAGATAATCCTTCAGTAAAAAGGTCAGGCGTGTAGTTTCTGTGAGAAAGCTTCATACCAAGGGGATTTAGCTTGACATACTAACATTCGCCTTACATGACAGAAAATCACATTCATAATGACAAGTAATATCAGTACTTACAATTGGTTCAAAATCTGGGCCAGACAAGTTGATGCTGAGGTTTCTCATTACCAACAAAACCTGCAGATATAGCAAATTTAAATACAGATAAGTCTCACCAGATTATTCATAATAACTATATGTTTAGAGTAGCCTCTGCTAAATATCACGTTAAGCCTATCATGAAAGTTCAGATTACAGGACTTTGTTTACAACAGCTTTTGGCCACAAAGTGCCAGAATACAGGGTCCTTAGTATCCAAAATCTCACTAGTAATGGAAAAGAGCCAACATGCTTAGAAAACTTCAGACATCATAAATCGCAGTAAGTAGACAGATGAAATCATTGAAAATGTTATATAATTCCATTAAACTCACAGTTTCAAAATTGATGGGATCCATTTCCTTGAGTTTCTGAGCATGGCCTTGGGTGTCTGGATCAAAAACACCTCCAATGAAGCTATAAACTTCGGCAAAATCTGGAAGACCTAGAAAATTGTAGTATACTTACGTACATGAAAGACAGTCGACCAGAAGAACACTTTTGAAGTTTCTAGCCGAAGACAAACATAGTGAAAAATCATGATCTGAGAAGAGGCTTACCATGGCGCACAGGAGCTTGTGACCCTTGCATTGTTATCTCGGAACTAGGTAGGGTTCTACTTGAACTTCCGATACCACTAGGATCACATTTACTAATTCTCGCCACCCCCTTTGATCCAATATCAGCTGAATCAGTAACCGCATACCCCATAATAAGTTCTCAACAACACTAATCTAAGCGAAGTGACATGAATCAAAAGAAACACAAAAGAGAAAGTATACATGCCTTCCGCTGCTTGACGATTAATAAATTCTTTGTGTGACAACACAATTTGGTCTGGTCCAGCATTTAAGAAAATTGAAGCTTCATCCCAAGGACAATAGCCAGATGCAATGGCATTCATGGAAGAAGGATAAGCAAGTGATGCTTGGAAGGGAATAAATTCTGCCAATCACATTGAACAAGTAAGGATGAAAACAGATAAGAGTTCCAGAAAAATATAGTATATACCACTATCTTAAAGATTGAACAACCATTTTTGGAGGCCTTCTGCGGGTAAGGATGCGAAGCCTTGCGCTTTGGCCGAGGAGGAGGCACATGCGCTGTTGTCCCATTCTTTTGAACTTTCAAGAAGTACTTCTGTGCATGACTTCTAATCTGCAAAACCACAGCTCTTAAGAAAAAAGAAAAAGTTGCCCAAAATCAAATAAATAACCAAAAAACAGAATCACTTGCTGTTAAACCTGAATAACCGTTTTAGAACCCACAAAATCTTCAATTTTCTTCCAGTCACGATCAAACCTGAAAAAAAGAAAATAAAACTCACAAGAATTCAAAATCTACTCTAGGGATCTCAAATCTTCAGTCTTGTGTTATAGGCCAAAATATTTATGCTTTACAAATTGCTACAATTAAGAACAGAGAAAACTTACTACGAAAAGCTATACAAATAAGCAATTACACCGGCCAGAATAACACAACAGTTCAAATTTTAAGCAAATTTTTTTCAATCTTCTCTTGTAACCAAAAAAGAAAAAATCAATCTACTCTCATAAGTCAGATACTTCCTATCACAATCACTCTAGTTGACTAGTTACAATTCTCACATATAATCACAGTAGCTGAAAGATTACAAAAACTAACAAAATGAGAAATTCCTCATGAAATAAACAGAGAAAATGAACTTAAGCAATACACTATAAAAACCATTGATCATACAAATTGAAGCATCTGCTTAATACAAGAGCAATGAAATGAATCAAGAAAAAGAAGAAGGGAGAGAAGAAAGAGGGGTTACGGACAGTTGAAGAGCCTCGAGGAACTTGTCGTGCTCTTCTTCGGTCCAGCTCTCTCTGGACTTGGTGATGGTGTAGGGCTTCCGGACCTTCTTACCCGACCCGTCGGAGGGCGACATGGATTGCTGATTGGAATTGATCATGTTTATTTGGGAAGCAAAATCAATACGAAAACTGAAAAATTGAATGTGAAAAATGGAACGACCAAGAGGGTGTGTGGCGCGCTGGACTCTTGTGTATATGTGAGGGAGCTTCAAAACTCAACTTGAGGCCCTCCTCTGTTTTGACCCCACTACTCACCTCTTTGACTACGCCGATTTAATCGCCTCACTGTGTTTCGACTTACTCGTTTGAGGAGTCATAGTGCGTGACGCTGTGCCGATGTTCCGTTTCCTGACGGAGTATTAATTCTATGTACCCGAACACTACCCGTACTGTTACGTGGTGTTTCTAGCTAATCATATAACTTAATTTTTTATGGGGATCAACATGGGTGAAAAAAAAATAAAAATAAATAAATAGACCAATTAAAAATAAGATAAAAATACTTAGACCAATAGTATTAGAGGGGACTAAATGACACATCCCTTCGTGTGATTAATCATCCCTAATTAAGGACTTTGCTTCTCTGCATGGCCACATAGCACTTAGATCTGCTTGGACCTTGATAGCGAGCTGCCACGTTATTTCAACGGCCATGAGTAAAAGCATAAACAAAACAAACCATAGACCTCTCTTATTAGATCAATCTTCTTCTTATTCTATCTCAACCTCCAATAAAATAAAGAACTTCCACTCGATCGTAAAAAAGGAGATTAGGATTTAGGAAGACCAACCGGTAACAACTCGTAACTGAGACCTGTAACAACTCGTAACTGAGACCTTTGCTAGTCAAGACAATTTATCTGTATCAACGAAGCGAGCTTAATTTGAAGCCAATTCATGCTCCATGGAAGTGAAGGACGAACCATAAAGACAAAACAACTCCTTGTGGTTGACAAATGCTACCTTGTGAATCAAACCAAGACAACAACTCAATTTATTCAGTGTTAGTACATAGCCAAAATACTTGGCTGAGTCGAGAATAAGGCTCAATTACCCGGTCACCGAAGATCATTCCAGACAAGATAAGCCCCTCACGGATTTCCAAGGAGTGAAGGGCCGGTAACAAACCGCTTGCCAAAATCACTCTAGCGGCAAAACACCCCTAAAAGTGGAGACACCACAAAGATTAGCAAGTAGTCTCACATTGGAGATTAAGGCCAAAGTGCCCAAGCTTGACCTATAAAACAAGCACAAGCTACCATAAAAGGTATACACTCTTCTCTCTCTCACACTCCTCTACCTTGCAAGTGCTCAAAGCTAACTTCTTGACGCTGTCACTTGTACAGGTTCCGAGTGCAGGACCTAAGGATTCTACTTCGCTCCGACTCGCGACCCTATCCCGGCTCGGGACGAAGCAGGTAGAAACATCCAGTCTCCACAAATCGAGTTTTACCCTTTCAAATTATATTTTTGGAACCATCCACCATGTTCGTCTTACCACCTTAATTTAAGAAGTAGCATGACATAAACAAAAATCCTGCATCACAATATAAATTTCAAAATATACTTTATTTTCATTTTTCAGCATCATTAAAAATTAAGAATATGGTAACCGATAAAGTAGTATGAGGTTCATATTCAAAACTAATTGACAATAAATGAAGTAGCCTAAACTCTTATAAAACCACATACAATGTCTCGTTTTCCTAATATGAGATTCATATCTCAACAATAAGATCATCTATCACGGTAAGCTACAACTCTAATAAAGCATACCACCTCCTCCCACCATAAGCTATTCCACACATCTCCAAAAAAAAGATGCTGTATGTAAACAGTGTAGAGCCATATATGGTTTTCCATTCCGTAAGCCATATTCACCTACTTGTTTATTGTTTTACTTTTTTGTTCCGTCTTTGCCCTTTTCATTCTGTTGCATCCTTCATTTTTTAGGCACGTGTACTAACTTGGAATGAAAATTATCAAGAATCGATATCAACAAGAATCAGTATGAAAATATTTCATATCATTCTACTGTTTACTTACCATAAGGAATCAAAACAAGAATAGAACTAATTACGATTGATGTGGTTTACTTACCATATATAATCAGAATTAAAACTAGTTTGACTATTAAAATATCTTTACATAAAATGAATTTAAAATACCCTTCAAATACAATATATATTTTTAAGGTTGAGTAATTTAGAAATATTTTAATTATGTGAAGATATTTTGGGGAGAAAAAATTGATTACATTACCTTAATTCTGATACTCATCTCCCCTTTGGGTATCGAATAAGGGGTTTCGTCAAAAATTGATTCATGATAATCAAGTGAGACCCACATTCATTTCAATACCTTAACATGTTAGTAAACGCCGTGATTCACCCATTTCGGAATCAATTACACTACTGTTAATTCCATTACAAATTAGTAAACAAGTCCTTTGAAATATGGCTTATGATATATGTCTTCCCGTAACAACCCCTTTTAAATGATTTCATGTTTGCTTTTGAATATTCCTTCATTGTAAGCCGTAATTAGCAATATCAATTGCTCTAATGAAATCTTTACGGAACATTATTCAGTCATGGAGAATGTTGATGTAACGCCCCAAACTGCACCTCTTCAGTTTAGACACGTCAGTGCCGCGAGTCTCAAAAGGATAAACGCAAGGGAGTTAATGTAAAAAAAATCATTTAAGAAAAACACAACATAAGCGTAAAAATATTTTGAGGTGTAAAACTCAATTTTTCTCAAAGTACTTTAATTCACCAAAAACTTGATACAAGGAATGATTATGAAATCATGAACTCAAAGGAATACAAATTATCAATAAAGTATCATATAACAAACTCATAATAGGATTGGGTTTTTCCTTTCGCTTAAAATTGATTTACGAAATGACCAATAATAAATAAACTTAAAAAAATAAAATTATGAAGCATAACAGAACAAGACCAACAAGATATAATTTGGTACATGAAACTCAAATATAAAAATAAAAGGGACAACATAGAAACCAAGTTACCGATCATAAATATGCACACCCAACTCCTCGTCACTATCCCGTCCCAGTGCACACTGCATCCACAAACTGTTGTAGGGGTGAGCTTTCGTCCTCGCTGCTCAAGGAACTCTTGAAAAAAGATAAAGAAATAGTTTCATAGGGTCCAGTAAAAAAACAAGATTGAATCCAAATATTTAATGAACGACAAACGTTCAAAAACATTTTTATGATCAAATAAATGTGGCGTCATAAAACTGTACCTAATGGCCGGTCCTTTTTAGACCCACTACCCAACTAACCTCACTATATATGTGTACAACAGGTAAGTGTAGTGAGAGTGTCTACAAACGCCCTATCGTCTAGAAGCAGTGCCACTCCACAAGGGATGTAAGACACTCTTCCGTCCATAAAGGCCCCTCCGGAGGTTTAGGGGATCGAACCCAAGGTAGTCGCTATGCTCCTCTCACTCTCAAGCCATCAATATCTCATAACACAGGTTTCCATATTTTTATCGGATAACCGGATCAGGCAATGTCATATATGCATAAACATTTTATAAAACAAATATCATTAATCAAAGGAGTTCCGGGTCCCCTACCTGGATTCTGAGGCTTTCCTCACGAACTCCGAGAATCACGAGCATCCTGCTCCTCGGGTAACTGGAGTCCTTAGCGTCCGACATTTCAATCATAAATAACTTATTAAACAAGCAAAAGCAATCACGACAATCAACCGATCACTCCATCAACATTAACCTGGTTTGACCAGGATTAACCGTCATAACTAAACTCGTTTTGACCATTTCCACAATTACTTTCGATTATCAGATACTACTATCTTTTGAGATATCATCCAATTCTTAGATATATTCACATTTCCTTCCGAATATCGTCACATAGTAATTTAGTTGGACAACCATTTACTATGGACACCCACCTTAAGTTCAAGACCACGCACAATGATCACATTATAATCCTATAATCTAAACTAACAACTCAGTTTATCTTCTTAATTAAGCAATAAGAAACTCTTGGTAAGCTTTGGAGCTTTGATCAAATCGTGATCACCAATACAAACTCACAGACCAAACATTTATTTATCAATATAATTATATAGTTCCAAGCTATATATTCAGCAAGTACCTTGTCAACATTGGATAATCACAAGTACATGACTTGCTCAATCCCTCTGCCCACAACGAACAGATGCCACCTTCACCTTGGCTTCCATATCATTTGCCATTTTAGACTTCACCGTCTTAACATGTATAGCAACACAAATCACAATGTGATCAAAATGATCATCAAATCTTCAAACATTATCATTTTCTTTTCATAACTTCAAAGTAGTCGCAACTCACCTTATTATCAAACGAATGCCAGGAAAACTAGCATCGACGATTAACATGGTGAGCTAAATTCATTAGCTTCTCCTCACTTCTATCTCAATTCACTGATTCTGTTTCGCCACAACCATCAATTACCAACCCAACACAGTTAAAACTCAGGATACATAAATTTCAAACGCCGAACATAATTACCTTGAAATCAAGCTCAAGTTTAAACCTTAACTGCTGTTCCCGTTTTCAACTTGCTGGTTTTGGCTCCCTCCATGATATCAAACTCGTCCTACTGCCATCTCGGATTGCAAGACATTAAAGAAGAAGCAAGGAGTCTGAGAACCACCGCCATGAACAATGAATTCCGACGAAGCCCGGAAACATCAGTCAAACTCAACGAATCAAGAAACGAATTATAACAGGACATAGAGGATTGCGCGGGAAGCAGGTTTCCTTACCTCATACGCCGTCAACGGTTGCCGGAAAACGTAAAACATCGCCGAGGAACCCAAAACTTCTCGTTTTCGGCCTCCGTCTTCTTTTGTTGCATGTGTGATCTAACTATCTAAGCATACAAGCTTGTCAGGGACGAAGACAAGAAGAAGGTGGTTTTGGTGCGTCGCCAAGAAGAGGTCGGACGGCAAAGCTACGGCATCGCCGTCTTTCTCGAGTTTGTCAGTTCGAATGCCGACCTTGGGTCATCTGGAAGTATCTAGGGCGTCCAGTCACTCCTTATTTACACCACCATTATTAATAATTTCTAACGATTGAGATGAAATGGTGGAGATTAGACGGCCCAGATTACAGATTACACGTTGAGACAATTTCAATCTTCCGGAACTTATAGAAATTAACTCAGGTGTCAGAAAAACTCCCTAAAAATACTCACGAACTCGTCGTACCACGTGCTTTATTATCAAACTCTTAAATTAGACTTGACCAAATACAAATTTCTCAAAATCTCCTCGAGCACATTTCAATACTATCAAGGTTGACAAACTATTTACCGAACTACCTCAAATTAAGCTGGTCAAATATTCCAGGTGTTACAGTTGATGCCCGAAAAATCATGCATTTTACCACACGACAATTCATTATGCAATTCACGCAAAATCGTATAATCTAAATAGGAGTGGGCACGGTGCGGTGTGGTGCGGTTTAAAGCCGAAACCGCAGTGCATACTACATTTTCGGTGTTCTAATTTTGCAGACTGCAACTGCTTTTAAATAATGCAAATTAACTACATTTTCGGTTGAACTGCATTTTCGGTGCAGCTCGGTGTGGTTTTCTTCAAACCGCATTACATAGTTAAACCTTATTCATACTGAAATAAAAACATTCATTCAACTGATATTTCAAAGTCACAGTCTTCAATCTGCAAAAATCACAGTCTCCAAAAGTCCCAGCAGCCTTCAATTTTCTTCATCACTCACATCCCTTACACCTATCATATTGATCTTGATGTTTAGAAAGACTACCCAGTTAGTCATCGATTGCAAATTCATGTCTATAAAGGCATGGAATCATTGATATTGATTAAAGGAGTAGGATAGAAAGAATAAAGCCAAAGACATTGGACCATAAAACAATTTCATTGTCAACAAATTCATACCACCAAAACGTTTAATGTTTGTGTTCCACTGTATCACAAATTCATGCCCAAACGTTTTATTTATACCACAAACGAAAAACAACAATAATAAGATCATACATGAAACCAAGTGAACCACAAACAACAATGACTAAATTATTCAAAGAGATAACTTAGAGAAGAACAGAAAAATAGAAAGAAAAAAGAAGAAGTTAGCAACGCAATTGAGAGAGCGTGGTGAACTGGTGATGGCGGAATGAGAGAGCAAGAGACCCAGAGCTTCGAATCCTTCTATGCATGGTTTGATTGATTGAGTCTCTAAGTTTAGGGTTAGGAATTGGGAGAGTGAGGGGAGAGGGGAGAAGAAACATATGCGGCTAGGTTATTTAGGTTGAGAAAGACACCTAGTTGGTCTCTGTCTCTATATATACCTACATATAATATATATATATATATAAAAACTAAAAAATACATATATAAATGTGGGTCGGTCGGTTTGAATGCGGACGGTGTTATACCCAAAACCGCAACTGCACCTAATATATCGGTGTCGGTGCGGTGTGTGTGCAAAATGATGTCATTTTGCCTACATTCGGCTAACCGCACCTAATATTGCGGTGTGGTGTGGACGATGACTGCATTTCGGGCTCAATAATCCCAGCCCTAAATCTAAAGATAAATTCTTGATTTTAATCCGCCAAGCAAACATGCTCATTAATGTGGACCCAAACCACATCCAAGCATCGTTAGGGCTTGCAGAGATGGGTATGGTGTGGACGGTTACGAAGACGCATGTCGCTCGTTCATCAATTTAATGTCATCAATAAGTTCGGTCTTGGGCCTGAAATTCAAGCCCAACGGCCTAAATTGATAATGAAATGATGAAAAACAAGAGAATTGGACTACTCATTCCCTAAAACAAAAACACGTTTGATACACAAAAAACCCAACTCCTTTTAAAGACCCAAACCCCTCTCTTTTGCATAATAATAAATAAATAAAAAATAAAAAACCCAATTTCCTTCTTTCTCCCTTCTCGAACCAGTTCTTCAGCTTTCTCTACCCGCAGCAATGTCAAAACCTGGATTCCCGACTTTATCCAATGGAGAAGTCCCTTTCTATTATGAGACGAGGAAGGAGAGAGTGTGCGAACGATTCCAAAGCATCTCCTTCATCCTCGAATGACGATATCGTGGGCTTTAAGTTTCGTCGACCTTGTTCCTGGTTTTCTATCTTTGCAACCTTCCCTGCAGTGAGTCAACTCTTTCATCTTCCAAGCAAGCTTCCTTTTCCCGATTTTCTAAGTCCATAATCACGTGTAGGAAGGAAATTCTTTTTATCCAATGGTTTAGGCATTGGAAGTCATCGCAAAACCCACCAATATGAGTCCTATAAGAAGAGGGATTTGGAGCTGAGAAAGGGATCAAGCAACAAACCCAGAAATTCCCATAAACACTCAAGTTCTCATGTCTTCAAGCAATAATCTTTGTTACTCATTCCCCAAATTCTTGTTATTGAAACGCAACATTTTTCCAGAAAACTCAATTCTCAAAATTAGTCTGCTTCTCTCACCGTTGATGCGTCTTTAGCTCCTACACCATACTTCATACCGCAACCTTGTTTTGTTGTTTGAATCACGTGTTAAATTTCCCATTAATTAGATGATCAGGATCATGCTAATTTCAAAAAGGACGCTCAATGAGAGATATCATTTACATCAATACCTTTACGTATAAGGGGTCATCAAAAGTTATGGTTCCAGTTCAACCAGCTCGGACCGAGTACCATCACTTGATGCTGACCCATCGGATGAGCATGGGGTGCAATCCAGGGAATGACGCAGCGTCACAGCATCAGTGGGAATGACGCAGCCTCAGTGCGCCAGCGCCGCCGATGAATTGCGAACTAATCGCCGAAGGGGCCCCATCTCAGATTACGATGCTACGTGTAGCTCCCTAATGACCACTAGTACAGTACGAGTGCAGGGGGCCCACTACCGGAATCATGTCGACTTCCTACATTTGGTTAGCTGAAACAGCTGACCTGGCAATTCACATGACGATCCTATGGCTGTGAAGTTCTGGTCCACAACCTTGTGGTGCAAACTCACCAAACTGGGCGCCCCTTTTACCAAAAAAAGATGTACGGACACGTGGAGAAGGATCACCAGCTTGCTGGGTTTTGGGTTAGGCCTAGGCTGCCCGAGCTGAGCAGGCATGCCTAGGTCAAGTAGTCCCGGTTCTCAAGTTTCCATCACATGGGCTCTTAGGCCCATATTATTTGGTAGTTTTTTTTATATTTTATTTTTTTATGAGTTAAATAATTCAGTTATTACAACGAGTTTGTTTTGTTGTGAGTCAAATTCACAAATTTCCATTTATAAATTGAGACATATGCTACTACACTAAATGATACTAGCTATTTAGTTACTTTTTGGCCGACACTTTTTCAATTTTTTCTTTTAAATTATTTGAAAGAAATTACAGGATAAAACCACGAGCACAATCATTTCCATAAAGATCAAGATGGAAAGCAGAGCTTGAGGAAATGGGGAGATTAGCCATCCAAACGGAAGGAACTGAAACAAAATGTTCTAAGTAGGTAGACATCGACTAAGAAATTGGCTTCTCGCTTACATGACTAAAAGAAACAAAGTCAAACTGTCAAGTTAAGTCTAATATATCAAACAACAAACTTGGTCCTCCATGAAACTTGAGTGTGGCCATTAAGTACAATGATCTACAACTTGGAATCGTCGTCCAACAAAAGAGATTGATAAGTGTGACGAGAAACAAATTTGCTACTTCAATAAGTATTTTGAAGACATTTCTCTTGAGCATATGTACAGAGACCATGGGCGAACTCCTTCAAGTAGCAACACAGTTCTGCCCCTGACAAAGACAAACAACTTTATTGCCGATGCTTTAACTGATATTGATCATAGCATTTATGAGAGTCGCTTTTGGAATATGTGTCACACTCCGGTTCTGAAGTTATTTTACGGTTATTTACCTTTGGTATTACTTTGGTCTTTTACCGTGATAAGTAACCGTTTACCCTTAAGGACCCTAGAATTGACCTTTTGTAGGAAAATCATTCTAGAAAAACTTTATTCATGAAAGTTGTAGAGGACATTAATACGAATTCGTAAACATGCTATACGTTAAAATCAGAGTTAGCATGAAAAAGTTATCAATTAAAAGGGTAAATTTTGAGTTGGTAAAAAGGGGTAAAAATTTAATGGGATTATTTTTGGAGGGGTTTTAAGTTGGACCAGGTGGGAAGCAGCCCAACATCCCCTCCCCCCATTCTCTCTCTCTCTCTCTCTCTCTCTCTCTCTCTCTCTCTCTCTCTCTCTCTCTCTCCCGTGAGCTCTTCCTGACCCGCCGGCTTCACCACTATTGCCCGCCGCCGTCCAGCCACCACCGACCATCGGACCGGTCTCGTTCGGACCCCCGCCACCTCCTCTCTCTTCCTGGGCTGGTAACCGGCCGTGTAACACTGTTGTTCGAGAGGAAGTTCGCCGGAAACGTCGGACTGTCCAGTTGCTGGAGTTCCCTCCTCCGGCCACCATAGGTCGGGATTTTTGGCTCATCTTGTAGCCCTCATCAAGGTTAGTAATCCCTCAAAAGGAATTGGCTAAATTCGATCTTGTTAAGGTGAAATGTATAATTGAAGTTATAAGGCTCAATTTAAGGTTTTAATTCGATTGGCCTAGTTAGGCCTAGAATTGGACTTTGTGCTAGTAAAGGAAGTTATTGTGCGGGTTGAGAGGAGTGTTGTGCTAAAATTTGAGAACTATTGGAGGTCGCCGGAGTACAGTTGCCAGCGGAGAAGGCGGCGGCGGCGCCCCTTAGGGGCAGTTTTTCATGTTTCTGGGTTATTTTTCTAGAGAGGAGTTTAATGAAGTGTAGTTTGGAATTTTTAGAGGAGTTTTGATAAGGTTTGAGATTTTTCTATGGTTAAGAATTGTGGCGGTTATTAGAATGAAATTTCGGCAGTTGGTTTAACAGGTTTTAAATTCTAAAAAAGTTAATTTATGGCTATAGGTAAGTGTGGAATAATGAGAGCCTTATTAGATTAAAAGTGGAGAAGTTGGGCAAGGGAGATGAAATGCTTCCTTTTTATTTTGGAAATATTTATTTAAGCTGTAATCTAGTATGAAGACTTAATAATTATTTATTGTTCATGACGTGAGGATGATCGTGTTGGGAGATCTTAGATCGATGGCAGGCATAGCCGTATACTGTGAGTGAACATTTAATTTGAATGTCATGCATGCACTAGAGTTTATTTAATTTTCAAATGCATATTGGAGATTTAATATTTTCTTGGAGTAATGAGTTTCATTTATTTTTCGGGAACTCTCTTGAGCAATTTTATTTGACATGTGGGACATGTCAAGTGATTTATTTTATTACGCAATATATTCAGGTACAGTTGAGAACTGTAATGAGTTCAATGGATTTAAACAATATCAGTTTTATTTTGATGGTTTTGGGATTTTTAAATAATTACCGAAAATGAGATTTTTGGTAGTCCTCCATCATAATTTAATGATTTTGACTTGGAGAGTATTTTAGCGAGTATTTTCGAGTGGAGATATTATTATTTATGGTTTATATTTGATATCGAGATTATATTTATAAATTTGAGAATATTTTAACGTGTGAGACACGTCATTGAGTTTTAATACAATTTCTTATGATGATTTTCAAGTACGGTGAGAACCGTACCATTCGTATGATCTTGGGGAAGATAAGTAGATTTAAGTGTTTTCGTATGTTTTTAGTCACCATAATAGAGGGTCTATTATATTGATTATTGCTAGCTAGTCATTATTTAGCGGTCCTCATCATATGTGAGTAGAGCGCTTAACGTGGGACGCTGTTGTAGTCTTACTAGCGGTCCTCATCATATGAGAGTAGAGCGCTTAACATGAGATGCTATTATCGCCTGGGAGGCAACCGATCGGTATATATATATATATATATATATATATATATATATATTGTTAGCTAGCCATTATATAACAGTCTTCATCATATGTGAGTATAGCGTTTAGCGTAGGACGATATTATAGTTTTACTAGCTGTCCACATCATATGAGAGTAGAGCGCTTAGCGTGAGACGCTATTATAGCCTGGGAGGCTCCTTTTACATGGTGATAACTCTTCATCTTATTTATTTTTCTCAGTTATTATTGATTAACCAGCGGGGCTGGTTTATCCCTCATTTGAGATTTCTGTTTTATTTAACCAGCGAGGCTGGTTTATTGATTTATTAAGTGAATTTGAATTTAAGGTTTTAAGGACGTTTAAAAGTGCGTGCAGCTAAGTTTTTAAAGCTGAAATGTGAGAAAATATTTAAATTATTGAGTTTTTGTTAAATTATTTAAATTATTTTGTCCACTTACTCTAACGTTTTTTTTAAATTACTTTCCTCTGGGCCCTTTGATTTTAAATTCCCAGTATGCAGGATAAGTTTAAATGAGGTCGACCGTACATGGAGTTCAGACATAGTCAGAGGCTGCTTCCGCTTAATCTTTATTCATTGTTATTATTTCGTTATTAGATATGCTATGATAACCAGTTAGTAAATTTATTTTGAGTATTGTTAGTCATGAAATTATCCTAGTTGAGTAATTAATTTATTGGGAGATGTGATAAACTTGGGAAGCAAGAAGGGTCCAGGTGTTGAGGATGAATGTTTGGATATAGAAGTGTCAAGGTGGATTTTTTAGGTACGTGTTGTCCATTTTCAAGGAAGGTTTAACCGAATTTTCGGTAAATTTTCCTTGAAGGTGGACCCGCAGGATTTACCTCGGGTTTCAGGGTGAAATCCGGGGTGAGTCTTGACAATATGAGATTTCTTCTTTCGGCTCTATCTACTTTTAATCTTGTGAGTTTTAGTTTGGATTGTAAATAAGATTTTCGCTTATCGAAGATGAAATTTTCCGCGTCATCGGATTTATATCTAACGGTGGTTGAGCATAAATGGGTCCGAGTAGGTTAGCTTTATGAAGTAGAAAAATAATAACACGTGTCAAACGGAGAGACGGCATGAGAAAATTAGAGGCTGGCAATCTCCAAGAGCGATAAGCTTTGGGTATGAGAGAAAGCACCTGGAAATAAGCGAGATGCGAATCAGCAGATGGATATTCAAGCTCGATTAGGAAGCGTAGCCTCGCCTCACTTTCTCTGGGTCACTCCAAAACGCAAACCTTCATCTTCTTCTCGCTCTTCGCCATTGAGACCTTTCTGCAACAAAAGAGGCTCCCAAGAACCCCGGCAAAACGGTGACAGTGGTAATGGTAATTCACAGTTTCATACTCCCTCATTATTGTTATTGATGCTAGAACGAGCAGCCAGTTCATATATGTTTTACATTTGCTTTAGTAGTTATGGATTTCCCAACTCTATGGCTAGTTGGCTGCTACGAACAATCGCTTATTCATTCATGCATCACCTGAGATGATCCGACTCCTGTGATCAGTGTGATGGTTACAATAAGAGCTTAGGGGTTGGATTTAGAGAAATGAAGAATCTGTTAGGACGTATCCTCTATTATAAGCAATACGTGATGGGTAGGCTTGAGAAAAAGAGACGTATACAATCGTACCTCTATTATGTGAGCATTACGTCTACATTTCTCACCAAAAAAGAACAACTTGCTTGGTTAGTTTTGGCAATTCGAATCAATGATCGATGTTTCTGCTCTTTTTCCAGAGTTAGGTAAGCGTCATATGAGTAACATGTGATGAATATAGGCATTGGCGGAATGGGGGAACCTTGAATTTAGTATGTCATGTGTTAGAAAGGCATTAGAAGCAGGTCATACCCGACTCCATGAATTATTCTGTGATAGTCTTTTGACCCAGATTTTGCCAGCTCTTTCATTTCTTAGTTGTTAGCAAGACATTTTCGTGCCTGCAGGAGATTCAAGTTAGATCAATAGTGATTAACTAGGTTTATTTTTTCCGAGCATTTTTACTGGTTTGTTATTAAGTTGTGAGGAGATTTGCTTGAATGAAAAGGAGCATATTTCACGAAAGCTTAAGGCGGCTCCGTCACTGCATAGGCGGCGTTTGTAAGACAGAGGACCTATACCATAGCCAAATCAGCCTTAGAATTATCGCTCAAGTTTTCCTGTAGTATTGATTATAGAAATTTGTTAGGAGGCCAGATGTATTCACCTCTTGCGAAATCATTCATCGATCATGTAAGTAGCGAGATTCTAGAGGCCTGAGGTGAAGAACTAAAATGTGGTCTCACATAACCTTTTTTTCCGAAAGGCCTGAAGCCTGCACATACCCTACTGACCTTGTAACTTATGCTTCATTCAGCCTAATACTAATGTTAATATATCACTAAGCTGAGTATTATTAGCTGCTGATCACAAAACTCACAATGGTTCAAATGTTGATCCCCACACTTGATCAGGTGATAAATTCTCAACAGATTGGGACAAGGCCTGGTCAAATATCAAGAAGCAAAAGAAAAACAAGAAGGGATTCTTCTCACACTTCTCTCCCAACAAGTATGTGACCTGGGATCCTAGGCCTTCTGATTATCCACTATCTGAGGAAGTTGATCCCATCAAGAGGACAGAGAGGTCCAACCTTATGTTATGGACTAGCCCAAGGTTTACTTTAGCAGGAGCAATTGTAATTGTCACCTTCCTCTTGGTTTACACCATTATTGTACCATATCAAGGTAATTAATTTCAGTATTACAGGAAAATAATGCCTCATTTTGCTGTAAATATGATGGTATGTTGATGAGAAACTGCTATTTGGGGAAGCAATTCTAAATGTGACTTGTTATATAAGCAAGTCCGACAACTTGCATGTTTCATGCTTCAGCTGCTGTTATTTTTTCTCCATCCCAAGCATCATTTTCTGACTTTGGTTAGGACCTTAGGACATAGAATCAGATAATTGTTGATATATCCAACAAATGAAATTATTATCATGACAACATTATACAATTGTTATTGATATGAGCTTTCATTTTCATTTCTTTTAGTGCACAACTCCAATTAATTCAGATGATGTTCAATGAAAGCTCCATTCCTCTTTTCTAACATACATTATTACATTTAGACCTCGTTTGGTTTGAGGACTAAAACTATGAAAATGGGAGATGGATTCCCTCTCCATGTTGAGTGATCACAAGTTCGAGATAAAGGAACCTGTTTGGTGGGAATTAATGCTCAAAACTTGATGATATGTATCAGCTAACGCTCCAGATTTTGCTCTTCCCTTCCTGAGGGAAATTGATATATTGGCATTCCAGGAGATAAATGGGGCTTTAGTTTCTTTGGTAGTGTGTACATATATTTTAGTAGAAGCAGAAATCTATCGGATTATATATAGAAATTCTTTACATATAGAATTTTTGTTTGGATGACCTGAAGGAACTGAGGTCAAGATTTATGAGTTTGTTCTATTTAGATGTTCTGGTGAAAGTATGCATTTTACATTTTGTTCTTTCATGATTGATTCTGGCGTTGAAATAAAATCCTCTAGTGTCCCCTCCTGTCTGCTCTTCATAGCCAAAAGAAACTTTGTAGGATTACATGTTATAACCCACTTCTCAATTGCATACAGTTATAAGCCAAACCCAACTATTTGTGATGCTAACAAGAATGATAAGAAAGTTACTGGAAAGCACACGAGCATAAGCCATTGTGGCAGCATAAGAGCTTTCTTACTTGATAATTATGTTTCTATGTTCTACTTAAAAGTAGAAGCAGAGTGACCCAGAAGTCGTCATTATGTTTGCCATTATTGATCTCCTATATGCTTCTTCATTATTGGTGAATGTAGATGATTATTGTGGTTTGATCCAATTATGTTTCCACTTATTTGTGTTCACTTCACCGGCTACAAGAGGACATCTGCGATAGAATTGTCTGCTCTTTGCACCAGAAGAACTTCTCAAGTCATTTTCATAGGGGACAGAGGAGACTCATTTTTGGAGAGAGGTTAATACAGCAATTGTTATGTACAAGAACTTGTTGAGCTTGCTTGGTCGTGTATAGACCAAAGTGAAGAGAAAGTGGTAAGAATTTTCTTTCTTACATTTCATTGATACAGTACTGCTATATATACAAGAAGTATGATCATTTTAGATCCCAAAGATCAGCAATCATATTTAGGATTTGCTGTCAATTTCTATCCTACAAATATGTATCAATTACATCTCTATGATTATGCAGATCTCCTAAGATAAAGCTGATTAATAAGAGATAAGAACCAGTGATTATGCAGCAGAAATTTAGCACAAGATTATTGCTTATCACAGAGACTTTGACAGCTTCAAGTCTTCTGCAATAGCACCCGTCAGTACAGTTTTCCTAATCTAATGTTGAGATAATGTGGAGTGTAGAAAATAAACGCTTGCATAGAATTTTGTAAGGTACTTCGCGTCTCCATCCAATGTCAATATATAAGGTTTGTTAATGCTCTAGTTTCTTCACAGTATCAGAGTAGGTAAACCTTACGTGTTTGGTGGACTGGTAACAAGTTTTTCAAGCCATTCAGATTAGTTGTGCATGTTTGGTCCGATACCTTTAATTTTTAATTTTTTTTATTAACATCACACGGTTTCTTCAAAAGCTTTCAAGACTTAGACGCTAATCAGTGTCAGGGATCATGTCAGAACTCATCCTCCCCTAGCCACCAAGAATAAATTGGGATTAAGTTTCAATCAACATCGATGAGATTCGAATTTATCTTCTCTTGTAAATGCATGTCAAATATTTTAAATGATTGAGCATAATTTAGGTAATGGTCTAATCAACCTGCTAATGATCATTGAAAGTTTCATGCTGTGGGTGACTGGGTGATACGGATCATATGAATCCAATACTTGACATCATCTTGTGAGGATACATCACCAGCATATTATCTGTTTAACTAGGTGGACCCTTTGCACTGATTAACAGATTAAGTATGCAAATCCATCTGAGGAAGCAACCTTATACAAGCTTTGAAATAATCAAGATACTAATCGAAGTGAGCATAAACATTAGAATACAGTGCATCTTCCCCATCAGCATTATAAAAGCTGTCTCATTGACTCATTCCCACGTAAACAAAGTATAGGTTCAATTCTAGCTTTGTGTTGTTCTTCGACTCGAAATTCCCAAAGCAATGGCTGTATCTGTTGCAAAAGCCACGCCTTCAAACACAATCAAATTCAGGCTTCCTCCAAAGCGAGGCGAGATCATAGCTAAGATAGTTTGTGAGCTTTTCATGTCGGTGGTCAGAGTATTTTTAAAAGCTGGAAGACGACTGAGCCGCAACGGAAAGGTGGCAATGGAGGATTCAGCAAAGGCTTCAGAAGCGCATTGATGTCTTCTGCCTCTCAACTCCTCAAACCTAACCTTCTTCCACGTTAGCTAGCTGCATGATTATCTAGAAATGCTGCAATGCTATACATGCAGCAGTCAATAGTTTCAGTACACCCTCCAATTGCATGAGAAGTTTTGTAACTGTGGGTGTGCTTTGAAGTTGTGTATTTATCTATTCTTATCATAATAATCTTCTTTCTAGCTTCTTACTCATTTCCATTTTATTACACTGTTATTAAGGATGGATTTCCTCAGAAAATTATTTCCTGATTTTTGTATCGGTTTAGGCTTTGAACAAAAGTAATGCCAGTTATATACTGCAATTTGCGAATTGTAGACTATAACTACATGTCTTAGTACCAGAGTCCTCTTTAAGTATATATGGGCTAAGCTCTTGGTACCTTTTGATTCAGGGCACGAAAAATGGCAGATCGTTCATACCTTACTTCTTTTCTCCACCCAGATTCTGTCCAGTAGCAAAAGACCTTATCTGCGCGCTTTCTATTAGAAGGAAGAAGCAAAGAGCTATGTAATTGTATAATTCATACTATTTAGTACGAGTAAGACAACGATATAGTATCATTCATACCAAACAATATTGATATGACAACCTTATGAAATTGTTGCCTTCCAAGGAATTCACTTTGATACCTTGATCTGTGGTTTGGTGCATTTTGTCTTAACTTTGCATTTTTTTTCTTAAGAAATTTAAGGAGTATATATTCCCGTACAGTACTGCAATCATATATGATCAAGGCAGCAAGCACTGTTTAGAAAATTAAATACCCAGGCGTGCGCATCTGTGACCAATAAGCACAACATTCAACGTTCTTCACTTGAAACATGGGTGCTCCAGTGTTGTTTGTCAAGAAGAAAGATGACATCATAAGACTTTGTGTGGAATATAGGAAGTTGAATTAGGTTACGATGAAGAATAAATATCCCTTGCCCCGTATTGACAATTTATTCGATCAGTTGAGGGGTGCCACAGGCTTTTCAAAGATTGATTTGAGATCGGGATATCATCAGTTGCGGATTCGGGAAGGTGATATAGTCAAGACTGCATTTCGATCACGATATGGTCATTATGAGTTTATGGTGATGCCGTTTGGACTTACTAATGCACCCGCTGCTTTTATGGATCTCATGAATATGGTGTTTCGTCCATACCTCGACCATTTCGTGATTGTACGTATTCATAGATGGTACTAATGAGAGGGGTTTAATGAAGTATAGTTTGTAATTTTTGGAGGAGTTTTGATAATGTTGGGGATTTTGCAATGGTTAAGGATTTTGGCGGTGATTAGAATGAAATATCGATAGTTTGGTTAGCCGGTTTTAAATTCTTATAAGGATAATTTTTGTCTATCGGTGATGGTGGTGAATTTTGAGTTATAATGGATTAAAGATGGAGAAAATGGGCAAGGAAGAAGATTGATTTTGAACCCTTAATTTTATGAAATTATTTATTGAAGATTTAATGTTGTATAGGAATTAATATTAATTATTGTTCAGGCCGTGAGGAGGATCATTTGGAGGAAGCCTCTGGTCGTTGGCAGACATAGCCGAGCACTGTGAGTGGACCTTTGATTTGAATGCCTTGCATGCAATTAAAGTTTATTTAATTTTCAAATGCATATTGGAGATTTTATAATTTCTTGGAGTAATGAGTTCCATTTATTTTTGGGAACTCTCTTGAGAGTTTTATTTGACATGTGAGACATGTCAAGTGTTTTTATATTAATTTTTAGAGAAGTGACGTTCAGGATATTTGTTATTTCTTTTATTTCACCATAGGTGAGTAGTGCGCTTAACGTGGGACACTATTATAGCCTGGGAGACAACCGATCGGTATTTATATTTATATGTTAGCTAGCCATTATTAGCGGCTACTCACCATAGGTGAGCAGTGCGCTTAGCGTGAAACACTATTGTAACTTGGGAGGCTCCGACCCTAGCCTAGCCTGGGAGGCTCATCGTTATGGTGAAACCTCTTTCCCATTTTTATTAATTAATGAGAACCAATGGGATTGGTTCATCATTTTTATTTGTAAATATTTATGGAGTATCTTCCATGAATGACATGTAAAATATTTTTCTAATGGAAATTATGGGAGAGCATAGATTTGATTTCATTGCTCCATATTTTTGTTATTTATTTTTGTCCACTCACTCTAACGTTTTTAAATGCTTCTCCCCTGGGCCTTTCGTTTTAAATGCTCAGTCTGCAGAGTTCGTTCGGCGAGGATATGAGGCGTGTCATAAATCCCCACCTCATCCAGTTTTCCCATATAGGTTACTAGTTTAACCTATTGTGTGTTTTTCTCATTTTCCTGGTAGATGCTCTGATAAATATGAGATGTTTTAAGTGTGTTAAGAGCTAATGAAAAAGATTTATTTGATTATGTTTATTTGAGAGATTATATTTATGGATATTGTTTGGGAATTATTTTGAGTTTGGGGTGATGGTTGTTTATTAGAGGGAGCGGGTGGCTCCAAGAGTCGTGAATTTTTAAGTGTTTTAGATGAGTTGGGTTTGATGATTTTTCTCTCAGTTAGGATTACCCATTATCAAGGGAGGTTTCACCAATATTTTTGGTAGAATTTCCCTTGAGATGAGTCCTGCAGGATTTATTCCGGATTTCAAGGGGGAAATTCAGGGTAGGTCATGACAATTGGTATGAGAGCATTAGGTTGTCTGATTCCTGTGTTTCTTTATCACTACCACATATGCTTAGTAAAACTTAGTGATATGAGAGTGATGGTCCGACCGCGGCGGATCCATTAGCGCCTGTATGTTAAGTGTTTATTAAGTATGTGGGTAGTTGTCCTCTTCTTGTTTCTTGTGCTAAATATTTTATTCTCAGGTAGTATGCATCCTCGCCGAGCACCTAGGCAGAATCCTCCAAGAGAGGAAGATGAGGACATACAGGGTGATTGGACTAATGCTATGGAGCAGTTCTTTCAGCGTTTTAGCACTAGCATGGTTCCTGAGATAAATTATGATAGAGCCTACAAGAATGGTTCTAGAGCATTTAGCCATGTTGTTGAGCCATTGGATGCTCAGAATTGGGTAGAGACCATCGAGAAAATGTTTATGCAGGTGAGATGCCTAGAGGATAGGAAAGTGGGTTTGGCTACCCAGTTTTTGGAGAAGGAAGCATGACATTGGTGGCTTGATATGAGTAGAAGTATGGGTGATACTGCTAATCATATGTCATGGGATCAGCTTGCAGCTCTTTTTAGAGAGCGTTATATTAGTCATGCTCATGTCAACCGAATGAGGGAGGAGTTCTAGAGTCTGCAGAAGGGTGATGACATGACAGTGATGGCTTTTGATTAGCGATTCCGGGAGTTGTCCTATTATGTGCCGGATTTAGTGAGGACAGAGCATGAGAAGATTTATCAGTTCACCAAGGGCCTTGGTGGTATTTATGCAAACACGATGACAGTGGTGCCATATCAGTCCTTTCACCAGGCCGTGACTTTTGCTCTAAATATTGAGGCACATGAGTTGACAGCTGGCCGTCTTCGTGATTCTGGAGGTCATGGCTAGGTTTCATCAAAGAAATTGGCGTCTACCTCTGGTTTTGGATCATCTTCTGGTAGTGTACATGGTAGCAGTTCGAGTTCTGGCTCTGGTTTCAGAGGGAGGTTCAAGAGGCAGGGCGATAGATCCTTCAAGAATTTCTTTGGGCGTCAGTTTGGACGATTCAGGAGTGGATCGAGTAGCAGGAGTGAGACTTCTGGTGGACAGCCTTTTCAGTCTGGGCAGAGTCAGTTTCAGCCAGGGGGATGTTTTCGATGTAGTCAGCTGGATCACTTCAAAAGGGATTGCCCTCTTCTGACTCAGGGAGCTACATATGCTCCTACTCAGGCCATGGGTCAGTCTTCAGCTGGTGCTTCTGGTAGTGGTACTCATGTCATGACTCCAGCCAGAGGCAGCTTTCAGCAGGGCAGAGGACAGAGAGGTCGTCCTGCCACTAGTCATGCTAGGCTTCATGCCATGACTCAGCAGGAGGGACGTACTTCCCCGGATGTTATTATTGGTACTTTTTTGGCCACGATCCTCAACGCGTGGGCGAGAGGTAAATAGCAAACAAAGAGAAGGGGAGACTATTGCGGGCGTGCCACCTCGCGGACGAGGAAAGGGTGATTGTAACAGGGTCTTGATTTCTGATCAGGCGAATGGGGTTCCAGGTGCCACCTCAGATAAGGAATTTATGAGCAAAAGGCGATCGATACTCACGGTGGGACGCGAGCAGATCAACAATAGGGAGATCAGAGATCGGGGGTGAGTCCAGGAGGGCTCTGAAAACTAAGGCGGCAGCGCACTTAGGGTTAGGGTTTCGAGGTAGCTCGAAGGATAACTGGTTTGCAGTTTGTATTTTGTTGAGAGATTTGATTGTCTGTGCTTTAACAGGGAAGCGAAGGCAGAGCTCCGGGGAGCGTTGGAGGTTCGACTGGGTCGAAGGTTTGTATTGTAAAATTGATTGTTGAGATGTATTGAGAGTTGTCCATTTCTGTAAACCTTCGAGCCTTTTATATAGTGGTTCGACTTGGGGCAGAAGAAAGATAGTTTAGAATTCAAGTCGGACTCTAAAACCCTAATAGCACAAGGACACTATTCCGTCCGTCCGCACGAACCAACGATCCTGTGACACATGTCCAGTTCACACACTTGACATAGGACACTGCCGCTCAATTATAGACTCCTATGCGAACTGGAATTAAGAATATCCTCATCCCGCGGGGTCAAAAAGCTTGTCTCCATCTTGTGGGCCTTTCTAGCTTGCGGGCTTTAGAAGTACTTTTTATATTAAAAGGGCCACAGGGATTGGCCCGAAGCATGTCAAAGACTTGTAAAAGTCTTCAACGATTAATGTGGTGCACGCAGACTCCGTCTGTTGCTTCCTCGCGAAGTCTCCTACGTGAACTAGTTCGCCAGCTCGCCTTGATGTACTCCGCTTGCCTCGCCTACGCGAAGTCAACTAGTCAATCCACGCGAAGTCATTCCGCGCGTGAACTATGTAGTTCGCGCGAAGTCCCTATTCGCACGCCAGCTGCGTAATGTGCGCGAAGTCCTGTTCACACGCGAACTTTGTAATTCCGCTCGCGTGGTCCATTCCGCACGCGAACTATGTAATTCAGCTCGCGTGGCCTCACTGGCTGGCCATTACTTGTAAACCCAAAGAATTTGGGCTCACCGGTGTGACATGGATCAAGAATTTAATTAATATTCACATAGACATTTACTGTCCAGTAAAATATTAATTTGGGCGTAAACAAGTACGTTGTTAATTTTTGGTCATCCTGCTTTTATATTGATAGACCCTGGGGCAACACATTCTTTCATGTCTAGTGCTAAAATTTGAGAAGCATTGGAGGTCGCCGGAGAACGGTTGCCGCCCGCCGCCCCTTAGGAGCTGTTTTTCATGTTTTTAAGATGGTATTAATGAGAGGGGTTTAATGAAGTATAGTTTGAAATTTTTAGAGGAGTTTTGATAATGTTGGGGATTTTGCAATGGTTAAGGATTTTGACGGTGATTAGAATGAAATATCGATAGTTTGGTTAGCCGGTTTTGAATTCTTATAAGGATAATTTTTGGTTATCTGTGATGGTGGTGAATTTTGAGTTATAATGGATTAAAGATGGAGAAAATGGGCAAGGAAGAAGATTGATTTTAGATCCTTAATTTTATGGAATTATTAATTGAAGCTTTAATGTTGTATGAGAATTAATATTAATTATTGTTCAGGTCGTGAGGAGGATCATTTGGAGGAAGCCTCGGGTCGTCGGCAGGCATAGCCGAGCACGGTGAGTGGACCTTTGATTTAAATGTCTTGCATGCAATTAAAGTTTATTTAATTTTCAAAGGCATATTGGAGATTTTATAATTTTTTGGAGTAATGAGTTCCATTTATTTTTGGGAACTCTCTTGAGCGTTTTATATGACATGTGAGACATGTCAAGTGTTTTTATATTAATTTTCGGGGAAGTGATGTTCTGGATATTTGTTATTTCTTTTATTTCACCATAAAGGGTTGATATATAATCATTATTGTTAGCTAACCTTTATTAGCGGCTACTCACCATATGTGAGTAGTGCGCTTAGCGTGAGATGCTATTATAGCCTTGTAGGCAACCGATCCGTATTTATATTTATATGTTAGCTAGCCATTATTAGCGGCTACTCACCATAGGTGAGTAGTGCGCTTAGCGTGAGACGCTATTGTAGCCTGGGATGCTCCGACCCTAGCCTGAGAGGCTCATCGTTATGGTGAAACTTCTTCCCCATTTTTATTAATTAATGAGAACCAATGAGATTGGTTCATCATTTTTATTTGTAAATATTTATGGAGAATCTTCCATGAATGGCATGCAAAATATTTTTCTAATGGAAATTATGGGAGAGCATAGATTTGATTTTATTGCTTCATATTTTTGTTATTTATTTTTGTCCATTCACTCTAACCTTTTTAAATGCTTCTCCCCTGGGCCTTTCGTTTTAAATGTCCAGTCTGCAGAGTTCGGTTCGGCGAGGATAGGAGGCTTGTCATAAATCCTCACCTCATCCAGTTTTCCTATATATGTTACTAGTTTAACCTATTGTGTCTTTTTCTCATTTTCCTAGTAGATGCTCTGATAAATATAGAAGGTTTTAAGTGTGTTAAGAGCTAATGAAAAAGATTTATTTGATTATGTTTATTTGTGAGATTATATTTATGGATATTGTTTGGGAATTATTTTTAGTTTGGGGTGATGGTTGTTCATTATATGGAGCGGGTGGTTCCATGAGTCGTGAATTTTTAAGTGTTTTAGATGAGTTGGGTTTGGTGATTTTTCTCTCAGTTAGGATTACCCATTATCAAGGGAGCTTTCGCCAATATTTTTGGTAGAATTTCCCTTGAGGTGGGTCCCGTATGATTTATTCTGGATTTTAAGGGGAAAATTCGAGGGAGGTCCTGACATTAGATCTAAGAGAGAGATTAAGGTTTAAAAGATATTAATTAAGGTAAAAATGAATTTTGGTAATTAAGAAAAAAGTTGAATATCAAACATAAGAAATCATGTTTTGATGATATGTCAATGCCATGTCAGTTACCACGTAAGATGGTGTCTAGGTGGTTCTTAAAGATGCGGTTCACCTAACATTACTCATCAAATATAAAACTATGAAGCTAATTAGCACATGATTTACACAATGTTGCACACAACAGAAGAGAGTTAATATTATGCACTTTGTTTGTCGCTTAAGAGCAATTGAATGATTTGAAACTATAGTTTAAACAAAGGATATTAACTGTATAATAAAAATGTAAACAAATTTCTTGTTATTGAAATCAGTTTGAACAAAATTTGTTATTTCATCCCCCTATTACAAATGCCTACCGAATAATAGTATAATACCAAAATGATCTGAAAAGAATCTGCATGTTATCTTGCTACAGAAACTATCAACACGATGACATTTACTATGAAAATGTCAACTGTTACTAAAATGGTAAATCGGTATGTACGTAGTGATAATCACACAGATCACTTATCAAGAATCTTATGATCACCCACTCTCGGATTTCATTCCGTGAGTTGAGTTTTTGTTCATTCCTTCAATCTCAACATGTGTTGAAGTTTTGAGTATGAGAATTGTATTGATTGATTTAAAAAACGTACATGGCATAACACACACACACATATATATATATATATATATATATATATATATATATATATATACCGGTATAGAATACCAGCTGGAGAGCAACATGCCAACAACTACCCTAAATACTGTAGAGTATGGTGATCCCTTAAAGTCAAGGACACCCTTAAAACAAGGAGAGGATGGTAGACTATCATGGAGTGATGGACATGATGGAGTGTAGGTAATGCTAACCCCTACACACTAGTCAGAAGCTTCCAATACTCCCCCTCAAGCTGGGTCGAGGGAGTTCCTTGATCCAAGCTTGGAAAGTAATCGTTCAAACTGTGTGAAAGCAAGAACCTTAGTGAAAACATCTGCAAGTTGATCACATGATCTGGTGTAGACTGTTTCAATGAGCTTAGCTTGGACTTGATTTCGAACAAAGTGACAGTCAACCTCGATATGTTTGGTACGTTCATGAAAAACTGAATTGACTGCGATATGCATAGCAGCTTGGTTGTCACAATGCAAAGGAATAGGTGTAGAGCTTTCAAAGCCTAAGTCTGCCAACAAGCTTTTCAGCCAAATGAGCTCACAAGCTGTGGATGCCATGGCACGATACTCAGCTTCAGCGCTTGATCTTGCAACCACTGTTTGTTTTTTACTTTTCCAAGTGACAAGGTTACCTCCAATAAATGTGCAATATCCAGTTGTGGATTTTCTGTCAATTGCATTTCCTGCCCAATCTGAGTCGGAGTATCCTGCCATCTTGAAATGAGAATTGTTTCTCATCACTATTCCTCTACTAACTGTGCCCTTCAGATACCGCATAATTCTTTTTACAATCGAGAGATGATGAGTTGTGGGAGAATGCATAAATTGACTGGCCAAGCTTACTGCATAGGTGAGATTTGGTCTTGTGACTGTCAGATAGATCAACTGTCCTACTAGACGCTAGTAGCTGCAAACATCAATGAGATTTTCTCCTGTAATGTCTAGTTTGAGTTTGCTATCGAGAGGAGTACGAGCAGGCTTGCAGTCTTTCATTCCTGCTTCATCTAGGAGATCAACAACATATTTTCGTTGATTTAGAAAGAGACCGTGTGGTGATTGGTCTATTTCAATTCCTAGAAAATACTTCAGTGGACCAAGATCTTTAATGGCAAAAGTGTTATGTAACACAGTTTTGAGAGCTATGATTTCATCCATATTCTCCCCAATGATGATGAGATCATCTAAATACACAAGGACAACTAGATTTCCAGCTTTGCTATTGCGCACAAATAAGGAGGAGTCTACATTACTTCTTTGGAACCCTGATGCAAGAAGCACATAACTCAATTTCGAGTACCATGCACGAGGGGATTGTTTCAACCCATATAGCGCCTTGTGAAGTTTACACACCATGCCAACTTCTTTTTCACGAGGATGACCAGGAGGCAATCTCATATACACATCTTCTTCTAGATCTCCATGCAAGAATGCATTCTTGACATCCATTTGATAAAGAGACCAGCCAACATTATAGCAATGGACAATAAGACTTGAACTGTATTCATTTTGGCAACTGGAGCAAAGATCTCCTTATAATCAACACCAAATGTTTGAGTGAAGCCACGAGCAACTAACCTTGCTTTATGACGCTCAAGGGAACCATCTGAGTTATACTTCAGTTTGTAGATCCATCTTGCTCCAACTAGCTTTTGACCTTTCGGAAGAGGGACAATGCTCCAAGTGTTGTTATCATCAAGAGCTTGGAGTTCGTCATGCATAGCTTGTCTCTATATGGAGGACTGATTGACTTCATCAAAGCTCCTTGGTTCAGTCTCAATAAGAATTTTGCTTAAAAAAGCACAATGTGTAGAGGTGGCACCATAAAGTCCTAGCTCAAGAGGGTAACGTGAAGAGTAAGTTACAGACTCTTGGAGCCTTAGTGGTGGTTGTCTAACCCTTGGAGGGTTTCTTCGAGGAGATGGAGGATGTGGTACTTCCTCATGTGGTTCTTTCTCCACTTCATGAAATATTTGTTCATTTACATTTGGTTGAATTGGAGCTTGTTGTGCAAGAGGGATGTCTGCTGCATCTTCAGCAACAATTGGTGTTGGAAACAACTCTCGAAGATGCTCCCCCTGAACTGTATCAACAGAAGACTGAAAGAAGGAAATGGACTCATAAAACCGAACATCTCTGGACACAAAGAGCTTCCTAGTTTTAGGATTGTAACATTTGTATCCTTTCTGAGTGGATGAGTACCCCAGGAATACACACATGATTGCTCTTGGATCAAATTTGTCCCTGTGGTTAGCCTGTACATGTACAAAACAGGTGCATCCAAAAACACGAAGATGAGAAATATCAATTTTCCTGCCTTTCAGAACTTCGAAAGGTGATTTGAAGTTCAACACACTGCTAGGTAATCTAATGATGATATAGGCTGCTGTTTGGATTCCTTGAGACCAGAACCGTTTTGGGACATTTGTTTGGATCATCAAAGCTCTAGCTTTTTCAAGCAAGTCTCTATTCTTCCGTTCTGCAATACCATTCTGTTGTGGAGTTCCCACACAACTAGTCTGGTGAATGATTCCTTGCGCACTAAGATAATCAGTCATGATTTTGGAAGTATATTCAGTGCCATTATCCGACCTCAACGTGAAAATTTTAGATGAGAAATTGTTTATGATGAGATTATGGAAGTCTTGGAAACATTTGAAAACTTCACTTTTGAACTTTAAGAGATAAACAAAGGTAGTTCGAGTGAAATCATCAATAAAGGTAACATAAAATCGATAACCATCGAAGGATTCCAAGGAGGCAGGTCCCCATACATCAGAGTGAACAATTTCAAAAGGTTGAGTTGCTCTCGAGTGTGAGGTTTGAAAAGGTAATCTAGTAAATTTTGACATATGACATGTCTCACACTCATGAGAGACTTTACAAAAATTGGGAAAAAGCAATGACAAAACATGAAATGAGGGATGAGCAAGACGTTTATGCCACAATTGTTGTTGTGTTGCAGATTTGGAGTCTGTTAAAAAGCACTTTGAAAAACTTGATGTAGAGATGTAGTAGAGGCCATTTAGGAAGAATCCTTCACTAATCTTCTTCTTGGAAATTCGATCCTGAAAACACAACATTGTAAGAGGAAAAAATGGCTAGGCAATCCAACAATTGTGTCAACTTTCCCACAGATAGGAGTTGAAATGGGAATGAGGGAACAAATAAAGCACTTGACTCAATACATTTTGAAAACAGTTTTAGTTTTTCTCTTCCTATAATCGGAACACTGTTGCCATTTGCCACAGACACATGGGAAGGTTTTGACAGAGTTTCAAAGTCATATAAAATGGTGGCATTGTTTGTTATATGTTCTGAAGCATCTGAGTCAACTATCCACAAATCATGAGTTTTATTGATATCTAGAGCTGTGGAAAATGCGCAAATGATACCTGGTATGTCCTCTGCAGAAGTCAAATCTGATTTTGCCAAGAAACCAACAAATTACCCAAGCATAGCATTTGTATTTCCAGTCTCATTGCTCTCCCTGCCACCTTGTTTCTTCTGAAGATAACTTGTAAACTCATTTATGAGAGTTATTGGGTTTGATGTGAAGTTCATCATGTCTTCAGAAGTACTGCTTAGATTTGCATTGGGATTAGAAACAAATGAACCTCGTTGTATAGAGCTTCTTTGTCCTCGCTGCTCTTCATTGAACTTTGGCTTAAACTCTAGATGGAGGATCCAACATCTTTCTCTTGTGTGACCTATTCCACTTCGACCAATGCTTTCATAGTGTGAGCACTTCAATTTTGGCCTTTTGCCTTTGTAAGGTCGATTGCTTGCAAACCTTTTATTTGCAGCAAAAGCTCTAGCATCTGATCCTCCAGTGTTGATGTCGACATTCATCACCTTTCTACGTACTTCTTCTCTTTGGATGATATTACACACCATTGTAAAGGAGGGTAGCTCATGACTCATTAAAAGATGACTCTTTAGGTCTTCATATTCTGACCCCAAACTTGCAAGCATTTGGAACACTTTATCTTCATCATCTCTCTTTCGAAGAATGGATGCATCAGTGGTATGAGGTCTATACATGTCTAGTTCATTCCACTTAGCTTTTAGATTGCCAAGATATTGAACAAATGAAAGGTTACCTTGTTGGAGCCCTGAGATGTCCTTTAGTTGAAAAACTCTGGCTGCATTGTTCAAGTTGCCATACATGTCTTTGACAGCATTCCAAAGATGATAAGAGGACTCGGAGTAGCTGAAGATTTCTGAAATCTTTGGCTCCATGGAATTAAGAAGCCATGACATGACAAGTTGATCTTTGTACAACCAACCCTCATATTTAGATGATGAAACATCTGGGATCTCCTCATCCTTGATGAACTTGAGCTTTCTTTTTCCACCAAGAGCTAGTGTGACAGCTCTTGACCAAGGTAAATAATTTAACTCATTCAAGGCACAGAACACAACTTTGATTTGGATTGCCCTCTGATATTTCATTTTGTGCAATAATAGGTTGAGTAGGTTGAGCAGTCTCAACCGATGAATCATTCTTTGTTACAACTATACCTTTTCCTTCCATCTTGGTGGAAAAGATATCAGCAAAGAAGGATTATGAAGAAATGGATGAAAAACACAATATAGATGCAGGTCCTATGAGGATCACTGCTCTGATATCATGTTGAAGTTTTGAATATGAGAATTGTATTGATTGATTTAAAAAACATACATGGCATAACACACACACACATATATATATATATATATATATATATATATATATATATATATATATAGACCGGTATAGAATACTAGCTGGAGAGCAACATGTCAACAGCTACCCTAAATACTGTAGAGTATGGTGATCAAAGCTTTAAAGTCAAGGACACCATTAAAACAAGAAGATGATGGTAGACTATCATGGAGTGATGGACATGATAGAGTGTATGTAATGCTAACCCCTACACAGGAGTGATGGACATGATGGAGTGTAGGTAATGCTAACCCCTCCACACTAGTCAGAAGCTCCCGATAACATGTGATATCAAATCTAAAATGAGCGTAAAATCGTACGCCGTATCGACACTATTGATGATCCGAGCGGTCTCAATGTGATGCCTGCCCAAGTTACCTGGATTACAAAAATCCCAAGCATAACATGGACCGTTGGAAGATATTTCCCTGCACACAAAATACGCGCCTTTCAAATCCAATCCTCAAAACCCCAGACAGACTCCCTCCACTCCCACCGGAAAATCATTTTAATTATCAAAAAAATGAGAGTGCTGGTGATCCTAGGCTACACCAGCTCATCAATTTCGACTCCGCCAAACCCAAACCCCAATGGCAACCACCGCTCCACCAAACCCTACAAACCCCCAATCCCCAAGCTCCTACCCCCCTCCAAATCCTCCTCCTCCGCCCCTCCAATAATCTCCACCCGCCCGCCGCCTCTCTTCGCCGGCACACGCTGGGACCCCCACCACACTCACCTCTCCTACTTCGCCGACCTCGCCTCCAAGCTCGCCCGCGACGGCAAGCTCCACGACTTCTCCATGCTCCTCGAGAGCGTTGTCCTCTCCGGCGTCAAGCCCTCGCAGTTCACGGCGGCGCTCCAGCTCGACATGGTCTCCAGGGGCATTTCCGGGATTTTGAAAGAAGGCAAGGTCAGGGGCCTGGTGGAGGTGTTGGTGAAAGTCGCGGAGCTCGGGGTTCGGCCGGTGGAGCTGTTTGATGGCTACGCTATGGAGTTGCTCGGAGCACATTGTCTCCGGCTTTTGAAATTCAAGCAAGTTCAGGAGCTTGTTGAGCTCATGGAGGTTCTTTACGGTAATTCTCCGATAATTTATTGACTGATTTGTTCATTTTTAGGGGGTTATTTAGGTTCTGAAACGTCTAATTGGGACTCTAATTGCTACATTGTCAGCTGCATTGATGATATAAATTAGGAAATGATTCTATTTAGTTAAACAATTACGACCAGAATGTAACTTGTTTTAGCTGTTTAAGCTGGCTTAAGGGATGTAGGAGATGTCTGATAATGTTAGTAAGTTGTTACCGGAATGCGGTTGAGACTGTTTGCAATTGTAACAGATAATGCTTGGTTCAGGTTTGCACTTCCCAATCAGAGAATTGGTGGAGCCGTCTGAAGTCATCAAAGGATGTGTTGAGAAACGTAGGCCGAAATTGGCCATAAGGTATAATTGATTGTTACTCTTGTGAGTTTTGACAAGGGATTTCTCTTATCTACGTTGTTCAAACTTTTTCTTATGTGGAAGTTTTGACTCTTGATGTGGATTTTTCTGTGGTAGTGACTATTTTATGCTTTGGTTATTAAAATTTTGCAGGTATGCTTGTATATTTCCACATTCGCATATGTTATTCTGTAACATTATGTATGAGTTCGGAAAGAGGAGGGCATTGGCATCTGCTTTGACAGCATATGAAGCATCCAAGGAAAAATTGAGTGGTTCTAATATGTACATCTACCGCACAATAATTGACGTCTGCGGTGTCTGTAAAGACTATATGAAATCTAGGTACATTTATGAGGTAGACACCATGAACTGTCTTAATCTTTGGAACTACTCTTGTAGCTTGAATTTTGAATTAACAATATATGTCATTCCTATGGTTCAAAATGAGTTCTTAAGTATCTGTCTGATAATTAAGTTGTGTTGGGGTGCTAATATATAATGGCAACTGTCACCCTATCAGTCAATAAATCTGATTACTTGTGCGTAATGATATTAGTTTGTAACAATGTTTTGTTTTGGTCTTTTATTCCCTGGATACTCTTGGCGTTTTCATAACGTTTGTGGACTTTTCTTTAGTTAAAAAATGAAAGGGAAAAGAGATGAGAAATGAGCTATGAAATTGATCATGAAAGATAGGCAGGAGAGTATATATAAATATGAAATATGAAGAAGCAATTTCTTTTTTTTTGGTCTTAGTTTAGAAACTATGTAGGTATCTTCATGTCGTCTCCCTGTGAACAATAGTCGAAACATTACAAATATGTGTTCTTGGATACTTCTATAGTTTTATTGCACTCATTTACGAGTTGGGTCTTTCTTTACCATGATTTTTTTTCCTGTAGGACTTGCTCAGACAGAAGGTGATTCCCAATATTTATGTTTTCAACAGTCTGATGAATGTGAACTCACATGATCTGAGCTACACATTTCATGTATACAAGAGTATGCAGGTGATCTCTCTCTCTCTCTCTCTCTCTCTCTCTCTCTCTCTCTCTTGTAGCTGAGATTATGTTTTGCAACATTTGTGAATTTAGTAGTGAATTAAATTGACCTGTTATGACTGAAGCTACAATCATCTAAATGAGTTTGTTTTCTATATCCAGAATCTTGGTGTTACAGCAGATTTGGCATGTTACAATATTCTTTTGAAGGCATGCAGCCTTGCTGGAAGAGTTGATCTCGCACAAGATATCTACAAGGAAGTACAGCATTTGGAATCAACAGGAGTGTTGAAATTGGATGTTTTCACTTACAGCACTGTTGTAAAGGTAGATGTCAATCTGCTTACGTGTTATTATATTTCAGCTCTTGCATAGCAAGTACGTATACATACAAGTAACTTTTTGTTTAAGTTAGTACTTAGTAGTAATGGATATTCATAGTGGTCCTCCATAACTATTGGCCAACTTTCCAGGTCTTTTCAGATGCAAAAATGTGGCACATGGCTTTAAATGTCAAAGAAGATATGCAATCAGCAGGTGTTATACCAAATACAGTTACATGGTCATCATTCATCAGTGCCTGTGCAAATGCGGGTCTTGTTGATAAGGCAATCCAATTGTTCGAAGAGATGCTCTTGGCCGGCTGTGAGCCTAATTCACAGTGTTTTAACATCCTTCTACATGCTTGTGTGGAGGCTTGCCAATATGACAGGGCTTTTCGCCTTTTCCATTCTTTTAAGAGTAATAAACTCCAGGAGACTTTTGGCAAAAATTACAAAGGTAGTGCAGGTAGCAGTTCAACTGGAGCATACTTGTGCACTTTCAAATACTGTTATGTCTAACCATACCTCTAATCATACTTCCATCTAACTTTGCTGAAGGGCTTTCTTTTAAACCCACAACTACGACATACAATACTTTGATGAAGGCCTGTGGATCTGACTACTACCATGCAAAAGCACTGATGGATGAGATGAAAACAGTAGGTCTTTTGCCTAATCAAATAACCTGGTCGATTTTGGCTGATATCTGTGGAAGCTCAGGGAATGTTCAGGGTGCCTTGCAGGTAACACACTAATGGTTGAGGATTTGTTTTTAATATTTTATCTTTTTGCTCCATGTTTTGTTGCTCTGATTTTCATTTGACGTCTTCTTGAAGGGATACATGTTCACTAATTAATAACACTTTATTTCAGTGCAGATCTTGAAAAGTATGCGTGTAGCTGGTATCCAACCTGATGTTGTTGCCTATACAACCGCTATCAAGGTTTAAAAGCTTTCTTGTCACTTAGGTTGTCTTGTCTCTTTTCACCTAGATCTGATGAATCATGCCCTTGGGTTCACAGATTTGCGTAGAAAGTGAAAATTTGGACTTAGCATTGTTGCTGTTTGCAGAAATGAAAAAATATCAGATACACCCAAATTTGGTAAGTACTACGAATTGATGGTTCTAATTGCAAATCATATATTACTTGATCCTTATAATGAGAAATGCTTGAGGATGGAAGGAATAAGCATCGATTCACTTATTTCCATCAAGTATCATGTTAGATTTCAGGTTAATTTTTTATATTCACATAAGAAAATTATTCGGTTTTTTCCCCATATTAGTAACCTCTGCAGAAAGACATGGTAGAAATGACCAAGATTATTTTTATTCTCTTTTTGCAAACCTAATTTTGCAGTCTACATATGGTTCTCCATAGAAATTCGAATGTTTTTGTAAACAACTGATGGCTATTAACAGATCTGTATACAACAGTAGCCATTCTTGATCACGTCAACAAGTATTCTCCCTATGGCTTTTCAGGTGACATATAATACACTTTTAAGGGCTCGTAGCAGATATGGTTCTGTAAGTGAAGTACAACAATGCCTGGCTATATATCAGGACATGCGGAAAGCAGGGTATGTCATCTTGTATTTCAATTACAAATGAATATCTACATCTTGCTAATTAAGTTATTCACTTTTCAGTTACAAGCCCAACGATTACTACCTTGAGCAACTAATTGAGGAATGGTGTGAAGGAGTTATACAAGACAGCTGCCCAAAACAAGGGGAGTTCAGTTACGGGGACAAAGCTGACATAGGGAGACCGGGGAGTCTGCTTCTTGAAAAAGTTGCAGAACACTTGCAACAGCATATTGCTGACACTTTAGCAGTTGACCTTCAAGGACTTACAAAGGTATGCTTGTACACGCCAGTTGATTTTTCAAGCATAGTGGCTACATTAGTTTGGTCAAAAGATAGTTCATATTATATATGTTCAAAGAAAAATAACATGTATTCAATTGTTTTTATTGCAACCTTCTAAAGGATTCATCTCTGTTCTTGTGCCGGTTGTTTTCTGATATCCTTTAACTATGCTAACAGGTTGAAGCTCGGATCGTTGTTCTTGCGGTTCTGCGAATGATCAAAGAGAACTATATCTTAGGTATGAACAGAATGCTTCACAAGGGTTTAGCATTTCAATTTTCGAATGCCTCTATATTTAATTTGAGAAGCCATTAATTCATATAGATCAGAATTTAAGCAACACTCATGCAAGTGAGGTAAAGAACTCAGAATGCTGATCTGTACATTTGAAATTTCTAAATATCAGCTTGTTGATGTTAGAATTTAATTATGGTCGCAGGAGATTCAGTAAAAGATGACATGTTGATAATGGTAGGAGTCCATGATGAGGTTGATGGAGGCTCAACAGCTCACAATTTAGAGGTTAAAGATGCAATAACCAAGCTTCTGCAGGATGAATTGGGGCTCAAGGTTCTTTCAACAGTACCTAAAGTTACACTTGATACTACAATAGTATCCCAGAACACTAAAGATTCAGATCAAAATTTGGACGAAAAGCCATTGAGGAAGGAATTACAGCCAGAGTTGATTTACTCCACCAGAAGACCTGTGGTTCTGGAAAGGCTAAAGGTATCCAGGAAATCATTGCAACAATGGTTGCGAAAAAGAAGTTCCCTTAGGAGGCGATTGATTCAGACGTAAGAAAGCAGAAAAATTTGTATATGCTATTCAAATAACAGTAGATATTCATCCAAAAAAAGAAAGAAAGAAAAAGAGAGAATAATAATTACCTATCCTCATTTTATTTATAAACGAGGACATGGGCACACGAGACCAGAACTTACCTATTAGTTGCCTTGTGTGCAAGCCATCGAGTCTGTTGTACAGATCAATATTCACATGTAAGTTATGCACCACGGCAAATGTAATCTGCAAAACCAATTACGATTTTTAAGTTTCGTATGAGATTCTTAGAAACTTTGCTGATCTGGAAAACCAGCCACAAGTTCTAGGCAAAATTGAGATTGCTAGGGACATCCCAAGAGCAAACCACAGAAGGATAAAAAGATTCTCTCATGTACATCAGCACCAAATAAATCCACATTGCCAACAAACCCTAAACCTTAATAAGCAAGACAGAGGAAGAAAGCACTAGCTTATAATGCAGAACCTTGCTACAAAAAAAATAGAAAAAAAGTGAGGTTGAAGGACACGCAATCACCAAAGAACACTATTTTTTTGAAGAAACAATTATTATTTTTTTAATTAAAGAGTTGGTGTGGTTGCCCTCAAATCTTCATTCATGAAACTGTTCAATAAAAAAGGAAACCGCAAACACTGACATTGCCACAAGCGGGAAGTACTTAAGAAGAAGGCTCAGGAGATCCACTTCAATACATAGGCGGAGAAATGCAAAGTCACAACGTCACATATATAGCAATAGAGAATAAAAGCTCGATAATTGTAATTAAGAAGACGAACAAAGGAAACCTCTTGACAAAGAAGCAGCGGCAGCAGCAGCATAACATATAGGCAACCTCCTCTCCTCTGATGAATGATAGCAAGGTAGCTATGCAAGAGAGATGCATAACACAGAACCACCAGAGTAAAAGATGAGATACATAACAAACCAAATTCAGTTGAAATTTAACAAGAAAATCCAATCAAACAATAGCTCAACACGAAATTACGTCTGAAGAAGCAAGTTCAGTTTAACCAAAAGCAGATAAATACAAGGTCGCAACGTCACATACACAGCAATACAGAACATATAAAAGTAGCAGCTCGATAATAGGTAATAGTTGAGAAGACGAACAGAGGAAACCTCTTGACAAACAAAGAAGCAGCGGCAGCAGCGGCAGCAGCAGCATATTATAAAGGCAACCTCCTCTCCCTCCTTACCAATTAAGACGCCTCAGGGGATTGTATGCTGATGGTGGCAGCTGGGTCTCCACCGGCATCTGGTATCGGCACATTGGACAAAGATGATGAACGCTCAGCCAGCGGACAATGCAATCTCCATCATAACAGTGTGAGCAGGGCATGCGAGTAAGCATCCCTTCTTCCGGTGTGAAATCCTTCCAACATATAGCACACATGGGTAATGATTCTCCATCAGTAATGGCAGCATCAAGTCTCACTTTCTCCAAACCCTCGATGGCGGATTGAGCTGTAGGAGTGAAACTCAAGACCATCACTCTCCCTCCGGTAAATGCCGTCGGTAACGACTACAACAAGAGGCACCTTGTAGCACTCGTGGCGTAAATCGCCGGGAACAACTTGTCCAGAATCTCTTCATATACAGTTTCAGGTAGACTTGTTCCCCAAAAACCCGAAAGATCGCGCTTGTTCATCTCTCTGTAATCCGACTCATAACGTGGTTGCTTGATTGAGTAGAAGGGGATGAAAAGATCATACCGTTGTACTAGACCCACGTCCACATGGAGGGGATCGGACAGCGAACGATGGATATAGCATGACTTGCCAATCTTGACAATAATTGGAAGATAATCTTTTCTCACCAAGTTGTCAAGCCCTTCGACTGGAACTATGTCTGTCTGATACACAGACACACTGAAGAACCCTAATCAATCGTATAGAATTTATACGAGCTCCGGAACCCTAACCCTATTCCTAGAAGATGACTTGCATTAGAAGCGATAGGGTTTCGTTGATGATGACTAGCAATCAGACAACAGACAGAATGTACGTTATGGTGAATTAGGGTTTCGTTGTCTTGGTCTACAAGCAATGATTATTTTCTTTACTAGAAACTTTTACCTAATACTATTAGGAATAGGGTTTGCTCATTCCTATTGGAATTCGGATTTTGTATTAGTGCTCTATATAAAACTTGTGAATGCCTACTACTAGAGTACTTGATATTTTCTGCTAACGATCTTTCTCTCAAGGAAACAGAAAAATCTAATCAATCAACTAATAATCATGGCGCCAAACCTAGAGTGCCGCATGTACGAAGCAAAATACCCGCAGGTAGACGCGGCGGTGATGATCCAGGTCAACAGCATCGACGACGAGAATGGCGCCTACGTCTCCCTTCTCGAGTACAACAACATGGAGGGCTTTATTCCCGTGACGGAGCTAAGCAACCGCCGCCTCCGGAGCATCCACAAACACGTCAAGGTTGGCCGCATCGAGCCCTCCCTGGTTTTCAAGGTCGACGAAACCAAGGGCTACGTCGATTTGAGCAAGCGGAGGCTCTCCCCAGAGGACATCCAGGCCTGCGACGACAAGTACAACAAGAGCAAGCTCGTCCACTCCATCATGCGCCACGTCGCCGAGACTGTGAATATCGACTTGGAGGAGTTGTACGTGAACATTGCATGGCCGCTGTACAAGAAGTACGGCCATGCAGCTGAAGCTTTCAAAATAATCGCTACGGATTCCAATTTGGTTCTCGACTCCCTCACCCCCGCCGTGTCGGAGGAGGTGAAGGAGAGTCTGATTAAGAACATCAGGAGAAGAATGCCGGTGCAACCACTGAGAATCCGAGCAGATATTGATGTGACATGTTATCACTTCGACGGCGTTGTTCATATCAAGGACGCGCTCCGGAGGGCGGAAGCTGCCGGGAACGATGAGTGTCCGGTGAAGGTTAAGCTAATTGCTCCACCAAGCTACGTTGTTAGGACGCAGACGCTGGATAAGAAGCAAGGGATATCAGTTTTGAGCGAAGCCATTGAAGCCTGCAAGGAAGAAATAGAGAGGAACAAGGGGAAACTGGTAGTGAAGGAGGTACCGAGAGTGGTGAGTGAGGTGGAGGATGAGATGCATGCAGATCAACAGAAGAATGAGGAGGTTATGAGTAGTGGTGATGAAGGTAAGGAAGAAGAAGAAGAAGACACAGGATTGGGAGACGTGGACGTGGAGAACGCAGGCCAGGGCATTATAGTTGATTGAAAAATCTACTAGAAATTTTTATTTTTCTTTGATCGGGTTATTGTTTTATTTCGGCAACGTCTAGTAATTTGTACTTCTGATTCAGTTTATTGATCAACAAAAGAAATTCTAGAAATATATACTTCTTCATTGTTCTCACTTCTCAGTTTAACATTCACCAGGGTTATACGTACACAGACTTGCATAATAATGATCATCATATTGTGCCTGGTCTGCTGTTTTCTTTTCTTAACCTCTTAACGTGTTATTAGTTCTGGATTAATCCCCGCGTCACATAGTTGAATCCTTAGTGTTGTATTAGATAGGAGGCAATAGAATCGTCTAACAAGGTCTTTAATACAACTAGATAGAAAATCTAATCAAAATATACTGAATTCATCTAGGATGTTGTTTCATGATTAGGTGATTTTTTCTGAATAGAGTGTGGTTCTAGCTAGACGGATATTTTTATGATGTGTTGGTACAAGAATTGTTGGTTGTTTTGGCCACATCAGTAAGCCTAGGTATGCAAAGTCTCTTTTAGTCGTTGCAGGCGTGCCACCGCTTGGACGCGGAATGTAATGATTGTAGTAGCAAGGTGCACTTAGCCTTCTGCTTCTAATCAAGCGACTGAGGATGGAGAGAGCACCAACTCCACCGCAGGGTTCTTCAGATTCACCTTGCGTACTGGGCAAGGACTTACAGTAGTCCGCCTAAGCGTCACAATATCGATACTCAACGTAAGGTCAAGCAGAGCTTCAACTGGGAAGGAAGGGAGAAAAGACAAAGCTCCGGGGAGCGTCTGGAGGTTCAACTATGTTAAAGGTAATATTGTATTTTTGTTGAGTTGTTGAATGTGTGTATAGAAAGTATCCTTGAACTCATTTATATAGAGTTGTTTTAGGGCCACATGTGTTGACACAAAGCATGTCAAAGACTTGTAGAAGTGTTCAACGTTGAAACATTGTAGGCGAGAAAGATCATCACCTTTGATACTATGTTGCACGAAAACGGAAACGAGTTTCGGTTTTCGATACGATCCAATACGCGGAAATGTTAAATTAAAATATAATCTGATACGAAACGTGTAGGAAACGTAATTTTTTTTAAAATAAATATTATTTATGTCACATATAAATATAATTGAAAAAAAAATAATGATAATTAAATGACTAAATATTTAAAATAATAGTTAAATATTTAGTTTAACAGGAGGTTAGTTTACTAACCAACTATTATTGGTTGAAGAAGGAAGAAGCCTTCCCTGCTTTCTCTCCCCCATGTGTGCAGTTTGCCCATCACAGTCAATCAAACTCACCCACGTTACACCGGCCACAGTGTCAAACCTCTTGTATCTTCCATCTTCTTCGTTCGTTCTTCTGCCACTAACCCAGATCTTTCAGACTACTTCCAGTCCCAGAATCCAAATCCTCCACCCAAATCCAAAACTATGCAATTCCAATCAATACACATCTAAGAAAACAGCAAAACATCCAATACCCAATTCTCAAAATACGTTCTTTTATTCGTTGATTCATTCAAGCAATCAAGCACATAAACAATCAAATAACATAGAAATATGGTAAAAAAGCTGGCACCTTTATTAATTAGCTTACACGAACCCTAGAAATTTTGTCCCTTCCTTCCCAACTAGCAATCTATTCAAAGAGAATCAGAAAGTTGTTCCCGGCAGCTTTCAATCTGGAGAAGCTTCCTCCGTCTCTGTGTAAACGAGATATCTCAGTCTCATCTCGTTGTCTAAATCTTTCTCAAGCTCGACCAACGGCAGGTACAAATGTTTCCATTCAAGAGGAAACACGTTTCCCTCGCGTTTCATAAATCACCTTTTATAGAAACGCGTTTCGGATGCGTTTTGAATCGCAAACATATCTGAAACGCGAAACGGTTGTTTTTCGGCGTTTCCGTGCAACATAGTTTGATATGATTCTACTAGAAAACGCCAACACATTTGTGGATATGCATGAAACTTGACGTGATCGATTATAGAATGCAATTAAGGATGTAGCTAGCTGGTCTTCTTAACCTTTTATTTCACGTCCAACAATGAATAATTATCCAATGAGCAACATGGATAAGTTAGCTACTTGATAACTATTAGTATCCCATGCAAACTTTGCTTGTAGCACGCGAACTCCACACTTCGCTTGCATACAGAACTTCGCATGCAATTAAGGAGGGTGTATTCAATGTAGATTTTAATTGATTTTATTTGACTTTTTATAATCCACAGATTCTATTAGATTTATAGAATCCGACTGATTGATTTAACTCCATGTGGAGTTTATCAGATTCTATAGTATTGTATTAGAAAGATTTGTTTGGATTTTTTTTTTGTATGTTATCATTATCAACCATTCTGATTATAACCACATTGAAACAAATTGCATCATATGGATTTTCTAATTATATGGGAAAACAACACATCTGGAAATTCATATATAGAGTTCTAACATTTCATCCAACATATAGGATTAGGGGGCACTTTCGAGCTGAAAACCAAAAAAACCAAGCCGAAACCGTAAAAACAGGGCCGAAAAAAAAACCGGGCCGAACCAGATCTGTTCAGTCCTGAAACTGAAGTCTACCCAGTCAACCTTTCAAAACGACGTCGTTTTGGGTTTTTTTTTTTTTTTGAAACCCTAAATCCCTAATGAGTAATGAAAGACAGAGAGAGTCTTTGACAATGACTCTCAGTCTTCGCCTCCTCTCATCCCTCTCAACCTCTCCTCGGCTCTCCTCTAGTCCTCCTTTTTTTTCTTTGTCGCCTCCTGTCCTCCTCTCCTCCATAATTTGATCTCATCTCCTATCTCCGCCACCGGATTCCAGTCCTCCAAGTCTCCAACCTCTCCTCTCCTCTCCTCTCGGCCTGACCATCACAATGAAGAGGGGTAAATTGAACTCATCGAAGCAGGGCTCAACTGGTCGTGGCCGTAGTCATGGTGTTGCGATCAGTGCGATGGACAAATCGTCCTCATCTTCTCAGGTATTTTTTTTCTTTTCAGGATGTTCTCATCTTCTCTACTGTATATGAACTTTGAAAAATCATAAGTATTTGTAGAAAAATCATTTTGCTGCGATTTCAGTTCTCAAATAATCTTTAGGTTATCTATTACAATTGTTATGAAGAGACCAACTTGAAATTCTTAGCTGAGCTATACTGTTTTTAGCCAAAAAAGTATGCTGGTCAGGAAGACAGGAACTCAGGAAGTTAGCAGTTTTTCTCTACTGTTTAGGAATTTTGGAAAATCATAACTATTTGTAGAAAATTCCTTTTGCTCTGATTCCAGTTCTCAAATAATCTTTAGGTTGTCTGCTACAATTGTTATGAAGAGACCAACTTGAAATTTTTAAGAAAGAGAGAGAGAGAGATAAAAAATCAGATTGAGGTGTGGAGGAGAGGGTATAGGTATGGGAGAATGTGTGTAATTTTATTGTAAAGAGTGGACATTTTGGTCATTTGCATCGCAGTTTTGGAGCAGGCCAGCTGGTTCTATGAATTATGAGCTTAAGACTGATGTCTTAATTTGTCTAAAAATTATTAGAAGCGAGTATTTTGTGTTTTTAAATTTGGTCATGTATTACTATGTAATTTTCTCTTAAGAATAATAATAGTCTATAATTTACATACATTTGCCATTAAAGGTATACCACCACACTTTTTAGCAATCTCCTTAGCTGTTGCCTCTTGCTCTTCAGACATAAGAGGTATATACCACCACACTTTTTAGCAATGTCCTTAGCTGTTGCCTCTTGCTCTTTAGACATAAGAGCAGTCCCAACTGGAATTGCTTTATCCATCATTATGTGCAAACATTCATCATCTGATAGTTTTCTCAAATCAAACCGAGGTAGGGTCTCCATGATTCTAGCAACTTGGTCACCACGAGTTCCTCGAGAACCATTGGCCGTTAACAAACAATTCTCCAAGTATTCCCATTTCTCACGATCTTCGCTCCAAACATCATCAAGTACAAGAAGGTACGTTTTCTTTTCAAGCTTTTGTCGAATGAATTTGCAGATCGCCTCCTTTCTTTGTACCGCGGCTTTCTCGGGATCCAGATATTCCAATATCCCCCTCAAGATCGTCGTGACTTCAAAAGGGGTGGATACACACACCCATATTTTTTCATCGAAGTGTTTACCAATCTCAGAATTGTGATATATTGATTTAGCCAAGGTCGTCTTACCTAGACCTGGCATTCCCACGATAGCCAGAACTGGAAGATGATCTTCTTCAGTATAGTTTGACTTGATCAAGGTCTTGACTATATCTGACACGACCTCCTCCCTTCCAATGATGAGACGCTTTTCATCGCTATCAAAGATGGAGACGGTCTCCCTGTCAAGCACTTCAATATCTTGTGAGGTTGCATCTGCTATTCTAGCAACTAACCCAACAGGGCCAGCTGCCTGCTTGAATAAATCCTCCAACGATGTGTTGATTTTCTTGATTTTGTGTGCCATTTTAAGCGAAATGCAACAGGATTGGAGTGGGAGAAGAAAATGTTCACCTTTTTCTTCATCTGGTCTTGGAGTTCTGCTTTGCGTCGGAGAACTTCATACCCAATTTCATCGAGTACATCATCGGCTTTCTGAGCTATGTCCTCGAGATCCTTCACCCACAACTTCACAGCCTCCCCCCGAACATCTGAACGGTTGACATCTCGTAGCAAAGCTTCAATGTTGACGAACGAGTCACGCAGCTTTGCTAGATCTCCTTTGAAACCTAACACGAGAGTGATTTCTTGAACAGCAAGGGAAGTCACCTTGGTCAGTATTCCCTCGGCGGCAAAAGTGAGCAGAAATTCTGCCATATCTTTCAGAATTCAAGGCAACTGAAATATTGTATTAGAAATAAGGAGGAGATTTGCAGTGTACGTGAAGTTCTATAGCTAATTTATAGGCATACAGAAGAGTTAGACTAGGCTAATTGTGAACGTCATATGGCTGACGCCAATTCGTTAGGTAGAGGGTAAATGATAGTATGATACATTATATAAATAGCAAATCACATGTACATCTTTTAAAAGGATTTGAAACACAAATAAATCCACTTGTGTTGTTGTTAAACATATAAGGACAGTTTTTAACAATTAATAACAATCTTTTTTCTACATGCCATGTGTCATGATTTAATCCTACACTAATTAAATATACTTTTAGAAGAGAAAAGTCTCTCATTTTTGAGATTTTTCAGTAAATGGAATACAGTAGCAGATTTTCAATAATTTAGTGTAGTAACAGTTAATTTTAGTAGAAGTAGTAGCAGAGGTTAACATTCCAGTAGAAGTAGTAGCAGGGGTTAACATCCCAATAAAAGTAGTAGCAGGGGTTAACATCCCAGTAGTAGTAGCAGTTAATTCTAATAGAAGTAGCAGCATAGGTTAACATAACAACAACACAGTAGCAACACACAACAACAACAACACATAGCAGCAGCATGAATCAATAACATGTAGTAGCAGCACGAAAAGCACGCAGTAACAGCACACAACAACAACACCACACAGTAGCAATATATAAAAACAACATGAATCAACAACACGCAGTAGCAGCACATAGCAGCAACAAGTAATGTAGTTGTACACAGTAGCAGCATGAATCAATAACACATAGTAGCAGCACGAAAAGCACGCAGTAGCAGCATTATACAACAACACCACACAGTAGCAGCACATAGAAACAACATGAATCAACAACACGAAGTAGCAGCACATAGCAGCAACAAGTAGTAGCAGCAACACATAGCAGCAACAAGTAGTAGCAGCAGCACATAACAACAACACACAGTAGAAACACACAACAACAACACGTAGTAGCAGCACATAGTAGCAGCATGAATCAACAACATGCAGTAACAGCACACAACAACACAAATTGCAGAACACAGAATAAGACACTGATATAATAGAAAATAGCACCAGAATATAATTTGATGTCAACATTCAAAATCAGAGAGGACACCGCAAAATCCCACATTGTAACCCGTTCCTACATGATGTTCTATTTCAATGTCAGCATTCACAACAATAGAGAACAACACAAAATCCCCTCTTCACACAGAATCCTACATCAGTTCCTACTCTGACTAGCTACCCCATCTGAAACATCCTAATCCAAAAGCAGCTTGCACAAAATCCACAGAGCAAAACATCAGCTCCTCAACTTGGATAGGACAATGTTCATTATTCCTCTTATTAGAGATTTTGGTCTACCCTTTAAAACCTCTGTCATAGCCTTTGCGTTGGGCACAAACTCCTTGCTTATCATAACTTCCATCAACTCTTTGCACTCCTCCTCACATGCCTTGTCCTCTTACTTTGCAAAGCTCTCTATCACAGCAGTGTAGGTAGCAACATTGGGCCTCGAACTCGGCTGATGGATCCTCGACCGGACAAGCTGGAGCGAGATGAGGATCGGTGGAGCTCGGCGAGGTTGGAGGAGGAGAGGGAGGGAGAAGGCGGTTCTTAGTCGAGTCGGGAGGGAGCTGAGAAGGAGGCCTCCTCGGCCTTGGACGACGCCTTGGAGCGGGACGATGCGTCTCATCCCGGTGGTGGCCGCGACCGGCTTTTTATCGGAGGAAGAGGTTTCGGGTTTCCAGGTTCGGGTCATGGCATCGCCGTAGGGGGGAGATATATATATATATATATATATATATATATATATATATATATAAAAGATATATTTGGTTGAGACATTGGCAGTTTTGTAGTTACTTTAGAAAAGACTGTTTTTTTGGGTATTTTGCTTAAAAGTTGCGACAGGGCGTGTGACTATGCATTGTGGGTTTGGGCTTATGTCCTTATTTGTTTAAATATGTTAAAAGTTGGTTTTTCTGTGTTTTTCAACTGTCTATGGTAGTGGTTTGTCATTCTCTCTTATATAAAATAAAACAATAAGGGGAAAAAAACTCTTTATATATTTGTTGAATTGTGTTTTTCTCTCAAGTTCCGGTGGAATTGTATTTTTGCCCCTAGTTGGTGAATAGTCGTTTTTGCCTTTTAATGCAATTTATTTACGACTCTACCATTATACTGTTCAAAAAGACTATGTTATTCCTTAATACAAATTTATTTACAAATGTTCAATTGTTCTGATCAAAAAGACGTTTGTGTCCTTGAAAATTTTGTTTCTTCATTTTCCATTTTTTACTTGGTTGTGGGCATGGCATGGGGTCAGAGATGTCCATGGTGGGTTTTAGCAAGAGCAAGGTCATGGTGTGGTGGTAGAATTAAAAAAGGATGGTAGAGGCTATGTGGTTGATGGTGAATTTTGTGCAGGTGGCGGAATAGAATGTGGTAGAATTGGAGGTGAGTGGTGGATTTTGCAGGCATGGAGGTCATGATGTTGGTGGTGGATTTGGGGAAGATGGATGTGTTTGTGGAAAAAATAGGGAAAGGCGAGGTAATTGGCGATAGATTTAGAAAAGGAGGTGACATGGGAGGCATGAGATGGGGATTGAATATTGTTTATCATTAAGAAATCATAGCCCGCAGCAACGCGTGTGTGGTATCTAAAGCACTGTTAGACATGTTTTATTTACTAGTCCATATATATTTTAGTTAACGCTTAGTATAATTATACATGTGTTTACTAGCAGTATTTGTATGACTTGGAAATTGCAGAAGATGGACTGCCGGCCTGACGATTTGTATATATATAGATGATGACTTGCAACTTGAAACCTGGAAATATAAATGTGTAGATTCTCTTTCACGGCTCACATAGGTAGCATAAATTTCCCAGTACTTCCATTAGTAATGTCACATGGCTGACAAGGAATGTTTGTTAATAAAAAGACTTGTGTTATTATCCAGATTCCTTTCCTTCTGGTACGTTTCATTTGTATTATTTGGATTCCCAGACCTGGCATGAGGGAGGTCTCATGTCTCATCTGCCAACCGGTGTGTCAATGTCCACCTAATTTTTCTAAACAACATACTGACTACATGTCAGATTACCTCATACCTGGTGACACCGCAGAACCAAATATATCTGCGTTATTTGATTCCTAAACACAAGTCATCGCGAACGATGTCGTCGGTGGAAATTTGAGTTACGAGTATCTAAAATAAATGACTCACTAAAATGATATTTTAATTAATTTAATTAAAAAATAGTTAACATTACAAAATATGCTATAAGATCTTATGGTTCTGATCACTAGAACTATAATCTCTTATGATCTCCCTGGCAACTACAACAAATTGAAGAAAGTTCAATATGGAAGGTTCCCGTAGGAAGCTGATTCAGCGTTGATTCGGTTCCAACAGATCGATCTGCACATCATACTTACCTGTGTTTTAATCTTTTAATATTTTTTTTTTCGAGAACAAGAATGAATACATTGCATCAACGTATGAGATACACACAAGTATGAGAGAGCCAAAGAATTTCTTGAGTTAAGAGAGCAAGCACATAGAATGATATAGCCATGTACAGATGCACTGATATATATATATATATATATATATATATATATTATATATATTACAATGTCACCGAAACGTGTACCATATCAAATTGGATGAGCTCCGTATGATGGGATTCTCCTATGTTCTCCAGGTGACCAAAAGACCAGCAAATGTCAGACTCGGACTACAAAGAATAACTTATAGCTCACAAGTTGACATATGCGTAACTATAGATACACAGCTTACACCCCGAAGTTTAGTATCACCATATACTAAGAAGTGAATTGGAAAAGGTCAGATCGACTACACAGAACCTACGCCCCACAACATGCATTGAGAATATCTTTGATATCTGGATCATCCCCGGCTTCTTTGTCCTACGAAGAAGAATAACAGAAGATCATAAATTAGCCATAAGTCATTAAGATCATGTCTAAATGCAGAGACCGAAATCTTAAAAACTGTCTCTACATGTACAAATGGAAGGCATTCTGTATGACTGTATGCTCTAAAAGCCACTATCTACATTCTTCCCCTAACAAAAATTATTGTCCTGTTTTGATGAAGAAACTGTCACTTCTCAAGTTATTTTAACCAAAGAAACGGTCTTTAATTTTCAGTGTCTCTGGAGTTGAACTCATTAATCCCACATGAGATGGACCATGCAAATGACAAGGCTATTGAGGATAAGAGACCTTGTACCTTGTGAATGTACAAAATGTTACTTTTACCAGGACCTGCAACTATAATTCCACCCTGCTGCCTGCCAACAGACAATTTTACCACAGTAAAATTGGTGCTGATTACTACTAACATTGGTAACATAACAAACTTGCAAAAGATATACCAGCCCCCTCTGCTCACAGTGTCCTGTTCAAAGGAAAGTTTCCAGTCTTGTCTATAACCCTCCATGTACAACTGTATTATCTTGAGACCTGCCTATAATGTGGTGGAAGCAACTTAGATGAGAACCCCTATTTGCTGTTAGGAAATCCTCAGATCTCCAGAATATTGAAACAAAATGTACGTTTACTACATACTTTGGGAGTGAATGTGGTTGTGACACCAGAAACAAATCTTAATGCTTCATACGATGAGTGACTGGGATCTGCATAAACTTCTGAAAACAAAATAGATAGTTCGAGACTGTAGTACCTAAGAAGGAGGAGAAATTTAAACCGTACAGCTGGTAAGAGCTCTTATTACCTCCTTTGAATCTGGTTTGCTCAGAAAATGATTTTGCCTGCACCAAATTACTGCTTATAATTATAATAAAAAATGATTGCACTTACAAAAGATATCAGATCAGAATATGGAATCGTTGGCAGAGTCTAGACAAACAACCATTGATAAAATTAAAGCACAAAGCTATTCAAACCAAAAGTACAAGAATGGTAATCGTATCATTCTTAGAAAACCTGATCGATGCTACCAGGTCCAATCAAAACAAGAGCCACACCAGATTTATCCATTATATCCTGTCAACATATGACATGTGTTAGAACTTAGAACTATCTTACCATAAAAGTATGTAATCAAAACAAGTATGCACCATACAATCTCCCAAGGGAGGCAAGCTAGACAACCAGTGACTTGAAGTTGTTTACCAATGAGACGTCAAGCACAAAAAGACTTAGAACTCTGTTTAACAATATCCCTATGTTAGCAAGCTAGAGAGCCCATACCCTTGTACTAACTATCCTCAATTCCGTAGTGTGAGTTGAGAAAGTAACAGATAACTAGACAAGGACAGAGTTTAAGTGGAAACATACATAACAGGCCCTAGTCAAATTAAGAAAACAGAAACTAAAAGAACGAATACTGTGTAGCTGCGGCAGGTGTATTACATATCAGATTCTATGTAATCAGCAATAAGGTACCTTCTTTGAGGCAAGATAGTCAGCCCGTTTGCGGCAAAAGACACATCTGAAAGTAAACAACAACAAATTAAAGAGTATCCAACAACGCATTGTCATTCATGGCTTAATTATAGAAAAAGCTAGGTCGTCTCAAGCCTTCTAATTTCTAAACTCTCAATCATAAACCCTTAACCAGGTCACTTTGAGTTTTAACAGAATCATAGTTGAGTTGGTATTAGAAATTAGTATTACCCGAAATGGCGCGCAAATGCGATCACAGCTGTCCTATCCTTCCACAAATCCGAAATAGGAATTCCATTACCATTCAGATCAAAAACTTTCACCCTGTCTAACAAACTTGCTGTATCTTCAGCATTCGAAGAGGAAGACTCAATTCCTGTTCACATCCACAATTTCATCCCTCTGTTTATTCTCCATTGTAATAACTCATAATTAAAGATTGCCTGATGAGCCCGACGCCGCCTCGACTCCGCTGCTGCAGCTACGAGCGATTGCGTTCGAAGATGGGCTGGATATCACACGTGTCGAAGTCTGATTGCTGGAAGTCCTTTGAGCTCCGAGTCTACTGGGGAAGAGAGTATAAGAAGAGAGAGCAACGGCCATCGTTTCTCAGAGAAAGAAAGAAGAAGCAGTGAAGTCACAGTGGCGAGGTCATAACCGTTGCTTTATTAGAGGAAAAAGATCCGACACGTGGCGCATTCTGCTTACCAAGACTCCCAGCGACATGCCGTTTCATCGCGACGTTAGGGTATAAATTATAACGAGCTCGTCATCAACTACGCTTCAGTCTCAGCAAACCGTAACCTTCTTCCAATGGCGGCTTTAACCCGCCTTGCTAAGCCCTCGTTCGCGTCGCACTCCCCTATCTCTTACCTGAGCCGGTACTTGTATTCAGGCGTGGCCTCCGAGCCCAGTTCTCACGCCGCGTCGTCTTACAACCCGCACTTGGGGCCCAAGCCCAGTCGCTTGGTCAACGATTCCAAGAACCGGAGCGTACAGTGGGTCTTCCTGGGCTCGCCGGGAGTCGGGAAAGGCACGTACGCTAGTCGGCTATCTAATCTCCTCGGCGTGCCTCACATCGCCACCGGAGATCTCGTCCGCGAAGAACTCGCTGCCTCTGGTCCTCTCTCTCATCAGGTCTGGCTTCTTTTGATTTCTCATTTTTCTAATCAGATCTGATGCTTTAGTATTTTCAAGAGTCTGATCCTGATCTCTTTGTGTGCTGCAGTTATCGGAGATTGTGAATCAGGGGAAGCTGGTTTCCGATGAGATTATAATAAATTTGTTGTCCAAGAGATTGGAGGCTGGAGAAGCTAAAGGCGAGCTAGGTTTTATTCTTGATGGTTTTCCACGAACCATTAGACAAGCGGTGGGTTTCTTAAGCTAGATCTTGATTGTATAAAATGTGATAAAACTTGAGATGGAAGTTGTTAAATAGCTAATTTTTGTATATGTTGGAAGTTATAATTTGGGGAAAAAATGGTGAAAATGAGGTCTGGGAATGATTGTTTGTATGTTATGTGATCTAGGAAATATTGGAGGGGGTGACAGATATCGACATGGTGCTAAATTTGAAGCTCCGGGAAGATGTGTTGCTTGAGAAATGCCTAGGTAGACGAACTTGTAGTCAGTGTGGTGGAAATTTTAATGTGGCTTCAATTAATGTCAAGGGCTCGAATGGTAGTCCTGCAATTAGCATGGCTCCGCTTCTGCCCCCTCAGCATTGTATGTCAAAGCTTGTTACTCGGGCAGATGATACTGAGGAGGTGATCAAGCATCGGATTGATATTTACAATGAGAAGGTATATCTCATTTTCCCCAGCATATGAGTAACATTTGTACAAGAGAAGCTCAGCTTGTATTAGTTTTGGAATCGATTGTTTGTCTATTAAGTTCTGTTTTGATTAGTGATGGTTTGTCCTCTGATGTTCTTGCAGAGTCGGCCTGTGGAGCAATTCTATCGTAGTAGGGGGAAATTGTTGGAGTTTGATTTGCCTGGAGGGATTCCAGAGTCTTGGCCAAAGTTGCTAGAAGTTCTTGATCTTGATGACTATAAGGAGCAGCAGTCTGCTGCAGCCTGATTATAATACTTCTCATCTAAAGGTGATTATGTCATGCCTTGGACGCGTGAGGTGTGCGCTGGGGTTTTGGTTATTGGTCAGTTTTCTCATAGATAAAATTATTGGAGAATTTCCATGAGTATTTGTATGGTGAGGGACAATTTATTTACTAACAATTTTGTGACAGCAATAAGCCTCGGTGATGAAGGCTGGATGATTACACTGAATTTTTGTACTTATAGACTTATAGTTGATCAACATATCAAATTGCATTTTGTGGGCATCAATTGCCACTCAATAAAACTTTTCTTCCATGTTAACCTGTAATGTGGAACTCCCTACTTAAATCTGTTCTGTGTAAGATATGCAGTCAACCAAGATATGGTACGCATAATTGGATATAAAGTTTTATTCAGTGATTAGATGTGTTGGATATATAGGTGTATTCAGTGTTCTATTCTTTACCCGAGTTGCTTGCAGCTGGCCGAGCTGGTTGGCTTTAGTATTGCCAATCAGGAAGTTAACAGCTGCAGATATTAATTTGTGGCACAATACCAGCTCTTGACTGCATAAGGTTCAGTGGTACAAGATAGAATGTGCAGCACATTTTACTGTTCAAATTTGTTTCATTTTTGCAATGTTGTTCTTGAAATTATTGTGACTGTATTGTATACCCCATGTGCTTAGGGTATAAGGTAAGTATGTGTGTGACTGAAGTATGTAGTTGAAAGGGTTTGGTGTTCTCTATTAATGATATCTGAAACCTGAAAATAGTTTGAGATGTCTGTTCAGAAGATTTGTGTTTATTTCTTTGTGCCCTTTTGCTGGGTTTTCTTTCCTTTTTGTAGTTATGACTTATGACTAGCCACATGTTTGATAGCTTATCATTACATGCGTCTCATTCATTCCTGTATTTTTGTTTAGATTTGTTCTCCTTCATTCCAAAATGTTATTCAGGCTTCCTTCCTGTATGGAGCATATATACATAGCATCGCAGGAAAAGGAGCTCCTGAAGAATATGAGCATGAGCAAAGCAGGCTCTCAGACCAGAGGTTTATTTGGTCCATATTCATGTTCCTTTTCTCTTTTCATCTTTTAGCGTCTTCCTTGTGGATAGGATTTTAGTGCAAGGCCAGCACCCAAAAAGGTATGAAGGACATCCCATTCCAGAAAAAGTCTATTTGTATTGGTTGTGTTTTTGTCAAAAGCATACATCATCATGGCACCACAATTGGGCAATGAAGAATATTTTATTCCAATTATTGGAGAATTATAAATTGTGGGAGCAGGTAAAACTCATGTATGCATTCTATTTCTTGTTGTTTAAAATAGTGGCCGGGTGAGTGAGTTCACTGAGGTTGGGAGCAATTTAGATATACAAAACGTAAAATGTCACTCAACGGACTCTTTCCTGATGGAGGTTTTTACAAGATGAGGTTCTAACCAAGTGCCTCTTATTTCAGGTAGATTGTCAGATTCCTTACAACGCTCGCACTATTTGCAACCTAACATGTACCAGACCAACACCTCATTGGGTCATGTGCGTGACAAGTCATTTTCTCACTTTTTTGTTCGCAAAATAAAACAGTTAGCTTCACAGTTTTTGATATAAAAAGTTTCTTACCGAAAGAAAAAGTAAAAAACAAAAAATAAAACGATAAAGATGCTTCTTCAAACCTGAAACATTATAAGTAAACCGTTCGGCTCGTAAGAATGAACATATAACTAATATAAGAATGATATCAAATAGCGAATGTCATTTAATCGAATCTCTATCATAGCAAAAGATACACCACAAAAAATAGCAATCGAGACTTCGAGAGTCGTGTTGTAGAATTTCAACATATGAAACAAAACACTAGTATTTTCTTTAATTTATTAAATACATAATGTGAATCAAACTCACCACTAAACACTATTATTTAAGTTATATATTTGATTAAGAAAATTAGAATTCTTTTTTAATTAAAAGAGAAAAGGACAAAGACAACTCTTAAACCCTGATTTAGATATTCTACGACGTTTTTACCTAAAGCCCTCCAGCAGCCATAAAAGGATATTATTGCCAATTACTACTTAAACCAAAACCCGCCGCCACCGTCATTTCAACCCAACAGTAGACATAAACAAAGCAAATAATAGGTCCTCGAAACCGACACCTGCATTTCCCCTCGTCCCCACTCACCGGCACGTGTCCAAACCAGATCCCCCTAGATCTCTGAGATGCCAAGCCAGCCCTGCTTTTGATTTCCTCCACGTCAGCCACCCTCGGCCCCATATTCCGCCAAGCTGGAAATATCTCCTCCCACTCCAACACCCGACCTCCCCACATCTGCACCGTGGATTTGTCCACGTCAGCTACCCCTGGATTCACTTCTCTCGTACCCAATATCTTTTTCTCATTTTCCCTTGTTTCCCTCGACGAATGGATCGGCGATTATCTTTCTCTTCAGTAAAGCTCTGTCTCCCCCAAACTTGAAACCCTAAAAAAAAAACTCTGTAAAAATATCTGGATTTAGATTTTTTTTAACGACGATCGGATGTAGGTTATGGCGGGGTATTAGTTTTTATTAGTGCAATGGTTTGGTTTGTAATTTCGGTTTGGATCTAGCTCAGTTATGGCGGTTAATGAAGCTTTGCAGGTGATTTCTTCCATGTTTTCTGTTTGATTTCTATTCTTACTGTGTTTATCTGGAAATTTAATTATTCACTTGGCTTCGGATAATTGGAAGTTCATTTTTATTGGTGTAATAATCGTTATTTGTTGAAGTTGATGTTGAGTTTTAATATAGCGCTGATTGTTAATATTGATTTTGAATATTTTTAGTTACCTGTGGATTGAGATTTTAATATTCAGTTATGGTTTGAATTTTTGTTCATGCTGCTGTATTTTCATACTGAAGAAGCTAGTATTTGGTTTGACAGAGTTGATGTTAATAGTTTATGGAAGAGAATTTGACTGATATAATGCTATGGTGTTGCAGGGTGTGAGCAATTTGTTGGGTTTCAAGCCGTTTTTAGCTAGCTGACATCAGTTCTATATATTCAGCTGCGGGTGGAATTAGTTTGTGATCCGTGAATAATCTGTGATTAGGTTTTAGAGGGGTTTGTAGGTGTAGAGGTTTGGTTTTTCTAAGTAGACGCTATGCGCTATTCTTTTTCCCGATTCAAGAGAATTTTTATTTGCTCTGAACTTGGGCGGTCTTTATTATTAGTCTTGTGTCTGATTCATAGGGAGTGTTCTGATGAATGATGAGGGAAAACAGCTGGTGGAGCTGAATCGCCGTTCATGGGATGGGAATAAGGGGTTTAAGGAGGAGGAACAGGGGTTGGTTAAGGGAGATGAGTTGAAAAGTAGTGGGAGAGCTGAGGATGTGAAAGTTGGCAATGGAGGGGTTGTTCAACCCCAGTTTGTTATGCAACAGCCTCAGGGGTCAGCTGTTTGCTGGGAGAGGTTTCTGCATCTGCGATCTCTGAAGGTTTTGCTGGTGGAATATGATGATTGTACTCGCCATGTTGTTGCTGCACTTCTTCGCAATTGCAGTTATGAAGGTTAGTGACCTGGCTTCTGGATTACTTATATGTACACATGCCCTTGTCCAGGCACTGTATTCTTAAAGACTACTGAGGGGATGCGTTATCAGCATATAGAAGTTGAGTAACTTGTCAAGTTTTTGTTGTTTTACAAATGTATTTACATGAATTTGATTTTTCTTTCTCTTAATTACTGATCTTGACCCTATCATCAGATTATTGTGTGCCGAAAAGCACAGATGTGACACATTTATACTTCACATGATTCTATATATTTTATTAAATTCTTGTGCCTGATGTGTAAATTGAGGAACTAAATACTGAGAGATAAGTAAAAGAGGATGGCAACCTTAATGGAAGCTTGATATCCTGTTTTCCGTAGACTGCATGTGCACTGAGTGTAGTCTTTCTTTTCAATAGAAGCATGTTTCATGATACACAGACACAATAGACACAAATATACATGATACACGTGTATATGCGTGTGTGTGTGTGTACATAGAAGCTTGATGTCCTAATTATGGAATGAAGACTTTATTCACATTACCAAATTAAATCCTCTACACCTCAACTTAAGGAGCAAACCAGAAGTAACTCTCAGGCTTACACACGGATATACATAATACATATGTATACGTGTGTGTGTATACATAGACGCTTGATGGCCTACTTATGGAATGAAGACTATATTCACATTACCAAATCAAATCCTCCACACCTGAACTTTTAAAGTATGTGTTGCGAACCAGAAGTAACTCTCAGCCTTACACTCCACTTGACTTGTTACAGCCTTGCTTCTTCTTTTTTTGTATTATTTCTTTTTAATTCCATGATTGGTCCTTGATAGTATAAGATGAATCTTCTTATTTTCAGTTATTGAAGCAGCAAACGGAATACAAGCCTGGAAGGTTCTTGAAGATTTGACCAATCATGTTGATCTAATCTTAACTGAGGTAGTTATGCCTTGTGTATCAGGCATTAGTCTCTTATCCAAAATTATGAGCCATAAGTCCCGAAAGAATGTTCCTGTGATTAGTAAGTGATTTCGCCACCTCCCAATAATAGTTGTATGGGTTAGATGCTCTGCTATGACAGCTGAGCAAGTAGAGACATGTATAACACCTTTTGATTTGTGTGCAGTGATGTCATCTCAAGATTCAATGGGTGTGGTCTTTAAGTGTTTGTCAAAGGGTGCTGTTGACTTCTTGGTGAAGCCCATACGAAAGAATGAGCTTAAGAACCTCTGGCAACATGTTTGGAGGAGATGCCATAGTGTGAGTTATTACTACCTGATGTTAGACTTTTCTTTCTTACAAATAGCTTGTGTATAGGACTGAGAAGATTTACCTTTTTCCTGTTTCTTGGATCCCTAGCTTGATATATGAAAAGTAGTTTGCATCTAACATGGCTGGGTGCATTAGTATTGTTTTGTCTTGAGGCAGCACAAATGTCATTGAGGAGCTTTTGCATTATGCTGTTTCAGTAATTTTTTTTTTTCCCGGAGGTGTTGTATGACTAGTATCTAATTTTTCTCTCAGTCTAGTGGTAGTGGAACTGGAAGCGAAAGTGCTACACAGACTCAGAATTCTGGAAGATCAAATAGTGTTGACAAGTCTGACAACAATAGTGGAAGCAATGATGAGGAAGATGATGGGAGTATGGGTCTGAATGCAGGAGATGGAAGTGACAACGGAAGTGGTACCCAGGTATAGTAGTTATTATAGCAAGGTCTTAGATGTTACTGTCCTAATGCTGGAACTTCACATTAGTTTGTACAAGGCAGTTACATACGTAAGCGCACCCCACCCAGCCACACAGTCTGTAGTAGCAGAACTAAAAAATTTGTAGTTTAGACTTTGCAGTAAGCCCATTAGAGTGAATAAATACTTTAGCCAGACACCAACCATCTTGAGTTTTTTTTTTTTTCCTTTTTTTTTTTTCTTCTTTTTCCTTTGCTGTTGCCAAATCTCATTATATAGCTGTGCAGAGGTGATGTCAACTGTCAAGTTATAAAGCGTCAGCTGTATGCATTTATTGATCCAAGTCTGGGCAATCAACCACTCACACTGTAGTAACGAAGTAGTTGCTATAAAAGAAAATGGAAAGGAAATATGAAACTTCTAGACATTCTTTTACAGCAATAAAATGTTCATCTCCTGTAAGTAACGAGTGAAGCTCATATAAAATCTGGACTTAGAGATTCACACGATGTATTGATTGCTGTCTGTAATTTTGCAGAGTTCTTGGACGAAACAAGCTGTAGAAGTTGACAGTCCACGACAGATGTTTTCATGGCATCCTGATAGTACTTGTGCCCAAGTAGTTCACTCCAATGCTGAAACATTTGGTAACCAGTTGGTCACTGCTACTGCAGCAAGGGAGTGCCAGCAACAGAAGGAAGAACATGGTATTCCCATTATTTAAACCTTTTTGAAATTTTCAGATAATGATGTGTGTGCATGTGTAATTGCACATGTGTATCGTTGTTTTATTTTGATGTTGACTAGGCTGTGATTTTCATTTTCAGACAACTTTGCAATGGGTGAAGATTTGGAGATTGGCATGAGTAGCAAGAGAGATGTACAGAGTGAGCATGCTACTGAGTTACCAACCAAACTAACAGGGCCAAGGAAGAAAAATCTGCTCAAGATAGGTACCAGTAAATATGATGAGCAGATGAATAAGGCGAAGCTGAACCTCAATTGTGAGAGTCCTTCCGGCAAGCTAAAGTATGATGGTGCTACTATAACAGGTGGTGTCACCAATTCCTCTGATCCCCAGTTGGATAGAACAAAATTTGAAGCTTCTGACAGACATATTAAGGTCTCGGACATTAGCAATACACCTAACAACAATACTGATGAACTACCATCCCTGGAGCTCAGTTTGAAAAGACTTAGAGGAGTTAAAGGCACTGAGACAACATTACAAGATGACCGCAATGTCTTGAGGCGTTTGGACTCTTCAGCGTTTTCAAGGTATATGGATCTAGATATTAGTATTTACTGTTGACGAACAGAAGTAATAGTTTTCTACTTTCTCTTGAGCTTTCTATTAGGTTTCCCTTAGTATGTTATTGCCTCTACAGGTATAACTCAGCTTCAAATGCTAACAAGGATCCTTCCGGACATGTTGGAAGCAATTCTCCGCCGGATAATATTGGAGAAAGTACAAACAAGGATCTGTTTAATGATATCCCATCTCACTCAAGTTACAATCCTCCCAATCAATGCTCAAATGGAGGCAGTAATAACATTGATATGGGCTCCACAACTAATAATAATCCTCCTGAGTCTCTTGTTATAAACAAGTCGGCAGCTGCATCCACAGTTCAACGCTTGCATCCATCATCTGCTTTTCATCCTGTGAAAAAAGACCCTATGAATGCTACACAGCCAGTTTTAATAGATAATGCTAACAATGCAACAGTACTGGCTCAATCAAGATGTGCCCAGACACCACAATTTCAAACTCAAAACCTCCATCAGGATTATGATCACCATCAGGTCCATCACCCAGTTGCCCAAACAATGCAAAAGCAGCAGCTTCATGACCATAGTGATTTGTCTTTAAAGAAATTGGCTGCAGCAGCTCCACATTGCGGATCATCAAATGTTAGGAGTGGGCCTGTTAAAGGTAATCCTGGAAATTACAGTGTCAATAGAAGTGCTTCTGGCAGTAACCATGGGAGCAATGGGCAAAATGGAAGCAATATTGGAGGTACGAACATGGAAAGTGATAATGGAGTTGCTGGAAAAAGTGGGAGTGGTGAAGGTAGTGGAAACCAGAGTGGAAATAGAGTAGATGAAAACAAATTTTCTCGAAGAGAAGCTGCCTTGACCAAGTTCCGTCAGAAAAGAAACGAGAGATGCTTCCGGAAAAAGGTAACTGATATTCACTTGTTTCAACCTCAGTTCTAGGTCCAAGTGGTTCAATTATTATATGGATGTTGCACTCCTTTTTTATATTTTTTGTTAACTTCTACTCAATTCATGAAAATGTTGGTGAGATGAAATTACTCTTTTCTTCTGTATGTGTAACATATATATGAAATGTACAGAAGTTCAATCGGGTAAATGCCTCCTCACTGGCATCATTTTCATGAGTTGCTTTCTCAATGCCGTTAATCAATATGAATAAATAAAAGGAAGCAATCAGAATGAATTGAAGGCATTTTTCTTGATTTGGTTTTGCAGGTTCGATACCAGAGCAGAAAAAGACTAGCGGAACAGCGACCTCGTGTTCGGGGTCAGTTTGTACGGCAGACTGTGAGCGAGAACACTAGCAGGACAACAGACAGCTGACATTGCTTGGAAATACGATCAATATATCTACATTTGTTTTGACTCTTGTGAGTGAGTACTACGTAAATATTCAGGTAGAGAATTGGAGGTGTAGAACAGACACCTTAAAGTGTATTTGCTACGGTTGTGGATGTAAATTGCTTGTTTTTGACATAGAGACCGTAAACTCTATGCGATCACAGTATATACTTCAATCCATTTGATGTGAATTTGATAAACTTGTACTGGGATACAAGATCCTATCTAAGTTGATGGTTTCCTGGTGTTCACTCAATAGAGAGAGTCTGATAACTAGTCAGTAATGACTGAGCAGGAAGAATTGTCAAACAGGCCTTAAGAGCCAAACTACTTTTGATTTTAGATATTGCCATCAACCATAGAGATTCAGAAAAAAGTGTCATAAGCTAAAACAGGTGTGAGAATGCTTGGATCTTCTAAACCATATGGGGAATCTGGGTATTATTGTAGAGAGTTGGTCATTGTATATGTACCAACATGATATATATATATATATATATATATATATATATATATCAATGTATGGTAGACCTTTCCCATATATGAATTGCAAAGTGAGAGTATCCAAATATGGGTTTCAGGGGAAAATGGGAATCTAGCTAGTTGTAAAGAAGAAGAGAGAATCCATTCTTTTCTATTCTTCCTTGTTCTTTTCTTCCTTGTATTGAAGAATGTTTTAAAGCTTCTGTGATTTGCTTTGGCGCTTTGCCCTAAAGTTTCTGAGCCACATTATAATCCACCAGGAGAGAGATCAGAGATTTACAGGGACAACTCCTTGGTATATAGTACTGAAAAAAGCATCGTTTCAGATCACCAAATCAACTATATATTTATAGTTATAGACACATTTCCCGCCAAATCAAGTTCTGGGGTAAAAACTGGAAGCCAACACCCAGAAAGAAACAAAGTAGCAAAACCAAACAGAGGCAGCTAAAGAAACAAAGCTAGACAAGAAGAGGTTGAAACTGCACACAAAGTTGAACAGACTCAAGCAGCAAGACCAGAGACTCGCATGCTTCTCCACTCGATCAGTATTGTAATAACAATATGAATTTCTCAACTCCCCGTACGTTGGTCTTAGTATAATTGTCCTTAAGTATCTGATTAGTTTTGTTTAATTATGCTTAGTAACGTGAACATTCCTGTTCACTGTCACGGTCCGAGATTTTATGCAGCAAAAACCTTGGACGTACTCTACGGTGCAAAACAGCCAAGACTTCTACCTAGCTAGTCAAGATTAGCCTCATTACATATGATTAATCTTATAACTAATTCCAAAAACATGTTTGCAACACTCCTAGCTAGGTCCGAGATACAAATTTTGTTTGTTTTTGTAAATTATGTTCTTGGCTTAAAAGTGATGGTTCTAGCTCTTAATTCGTAGAATAAGATATTGTATTCTCGGTGTTTTCTGTTGATTTATTTTTTCCATTTATAAAAAAAAACTTCGAGGGAACTTTTTTTTTTTTAAATAAATAAATTTATTAATAACTCACACACCTTACATATGTTAGTGAGGTTTGAACCCATGACCTCAAAGTTGTCAGTTAAACACCTTAATCAACCAAAACACGGCTCACCGATAAATAACAATAAGTACTATACCCGTAGATGGTACGTAATATTGATATTTAGTTAGCAACAACTCGTTTATATAAATATGGAGCGAACAAACTCTCCCAGCTTATCGTAATGAGTTTCACCTTTACTGCAGCTGTGACCATTTCATTATTGACATTTATATAAAACCTGCAGTACGTCCGTTGTAACCATTTCATTGATATCTTCTGCAATATAATCTCTGTGATGGGTAGCTGTCTTTGATCAGCGTCGATCACTCACGATCGATTTTTTCTTTCTGGGTTTTCATAGTTTGGTTGATGAAATCTTAATGGTGGTGGAAGAAGTGGGTACATGTTCATAATTGGTGCAATGAAAACTTGAGTTGTTATGATTTGTTCTATATAGTGCGTGGCAGTAGTGTGTGTGTGTGTGTGGCACTATAGCGAAGCTAAGCTAAGCATCCTATATCGAACTATCGAAGTGTAGTCATTGTTAACCAACTGCAGAGATCTCACCTAACATATATATCATCTTTGACTTGCCAATGAGGTCAGATAAACTTCTGAGTGATGCCTCTGAATTCTTATGAAGGTCATCTGTTATTATCATATGGGAAAAATCTCACAATGAATTATCTAAACGAGGTGAAACGTAAGATACCATCGTTTAGTCTTTTATATGTTTTACATGTTTTATATGTGCATGTTTGAGCTAGATTCTAACTTATGACATCTTAAACGTTAATGTAGCTAGCTAACCAACAAGTTATCGATTTAGCCAGGTATATAATTAAACTGATCCCCATCTATATTAGTTGTACCCAATTAGCACCGGAGCATGTAGCTCAATACTTAAAACACATGTATCATGGTGTAATTTCAAACTAAATTCATTTTCTTTTAATTGGTGTAGAACAAAAAGTAAATGCATAGTGTTATTTAGTCTGGTGACCTTAATAATGAGGACTCACAAGATACTAGTAGTTGTTGTAGTTGAGGTTTCCTTAACTAAAAAGTAAGAACTAAGTAATTGGTGATATGAGAAATGACTACACATATATGACATTGTGACTCATGTGACATGGTGTTGGCACAATGCAGCATCAGACACAAATACAAAATCTAGAACTCGACACCGCTAAATGTCAACTATCTGACACAGATTTTCCAGCAAACAAATTCGTGATCAACTTTTATGTCACTATCTTGGCCCAACTGTGACATATTATTCATACTGAAAATGAAAAATTACCAAAGCATAGAGAAATAAGCAAAGCAAAACAATAAGATTTTGGCACAAAAACTCCACAACAAATTAGTCTCTACTGGCACGAGCCAAATTTCACAACTACCAGTCTTCCAAAGAATTTTAGGAGAACTACTATGTGTTCCTTCCCAACTAACTTTCCAAAGGCTACAAATCCATCTTCAAATTTCAAACCCTCAAAAAAGGTCTTTCTATATTCTATTATTCTATATATTGCTACATGACAAATATCCATCTCCCACAAAAACCCTAAACTATGCTACTCGGTTATATTAAACTTTTTCAAGTTTGGCCTACTATTGCTCTATCTATACATTTTGGTTGCTAATTGAGAGCATTTCCAACAGTTTTTATACTTTTTGAATTTCTTAATTTTAAAGAATATATAACTGTTTTTAGGTCCAACAGTTTCCTCATCTCATTCTTTAAAATGGGATGGAGAAGAAAGAGAAGCCTTCATTCCTCAAATTTGCAGCAAAGCTTTCATTCCCCAAAATTTAATTTTTCACATGCTCCAACGTATTCAAGACAACAATAGAATATTTTATTGTGTATTTTATTGTTACAATGAAATATATAATGGTTTTTTTTGTTATAATTAATGATGATATAGTATATTTTATTGTTGTATTAAATGCCAAAATCTTCAAAATGGAAAAGCTATTTGACTTTGAGCATAATTTTTTTTAGAGATTTTAGCTTTTGTTTTCCCATTTTAAAGAAATTTTGAGGAAATTGTTGGAGATGCTCTAAGTACCCAATATTGTTATAACCAAATTATATATAATAAAAATGTATGTAGTTAGGTACCCAATATATTCTCTTCTCTTGGCATATATATACATGTAACTTACATTAAACAAGTATTGGTTTTGATTGGTGTTTAATGTATATAGTTAGGGATTTTTCCTCTTCTTATATTGCAAGTCATACCCTTCAAAGTTTGTTACAACCAATAGGTCTAGGTCTCTCACTTCAACAGTAAGTCACCTGGTTTATTACACTCAACAAATCTAGCTCCATAATATTTTCCATTTTTTACTCTCTGTTTTTTTCTTCAGTGAGAGTAGTGTGGTACAACATGATCAAGGACCTCATACACCAAATGTTTTTAAGTAACATTTTTATATACTTTCTCAAGCATATTTGACTTCATACACCAAAGATCTTACATAGATCTCACTTAGTCTAAAATAATCACACCCAAACTCCAAAGTCAAAACATCTAAGATTGAGTTACATCTTAAGCGCCCGATTGCACACACAATTGTAAGCTCGCTTGACATTATTTCGCCTTCAATTTTATAATTTGAGGATTTGACATTATTTCGCCTTCAATTAAAAACTTGACCGACCCCATCAAATCAGGATTCATAATTGATCTCAAATTGAACCTGATTGTGCCCTTTTATCAGATCACTCCACTGTTCCAACAAAACTTAGTTTGAACATTTTGTTCTACAAAGGGCCTATGACTAGGTACATTGTTGTCATCTTGGATATGATTGTATTATTGATCAAGTTCAAACAAACATTGTATATGTGAGGTGAGGAAAAGCTTCATATGGATCCTTTTCATTATTCCCTAAACATAGAGTTGCGTTATACGAATAATACAACACTTTCCTTTTGTACTATATACACAAAGAGGAGTCACATGCATGCACATCATTGGCAAGTCTACATTAGTCTCCATGATGAAAATTATGGTTGTAAAGATTGAAACTTTTTGTCCTTGAAAAGGTAATTGTATCATTTAGATGGCTTTGAGTGGTCACTGCTGGATCAAATTTGGATATGGAAATCATAAGCATCTTCAGGGTCCAGAAAATAAAATGTGAATCATAACTCATAAGTACTATTGGTCTCCAAAATTATTGAGTGCTCAGTAACTACTCTACCAACTTAACGTTAGTTTGGTATTATTGTGACTTTAAAAAAAAATTATGACGGTTGTATTTTGAAAATAATTAGCTGTGAATTAATTAAAATAACTTTGTATTTGATAAATGTTAATGTTATCAAGACAAAATATATTAATTTCTAGCGTTTTTAATGACGGCAGCTTCTAAAAGCAACTTTGACCTGTAAATTTTTTTTTTAAAAAACTGTGTTTTTTTTTTTTAGTTTTGCCAATCACTATTAAATCTGAAAGTCCTTATAAAAAATCCAGATAGAAGCTGGTTTTATTCTTAAAAACGAAAAAATGAAGTTATACCAAATGAGACCTTAAATCGATATGAAACGAAATGGTTCATAACTAATGTGAAGGGATTCATGGGTTTGCCTCCACGGTTGAAAATAACTCTGTTTTTTCTGTTCTATGTCAATTCTATTGAATGGATCTCTTTTTGTACCACCAATTTGCTATGTGAATAGACATTGTCAGAAAGTTTTATACCACCAATCAATCAACTGTTGTAACTCGTATGTTTCTAACAGTTAAGTGACTAATATGTCGATCGAATCATAATTGAGTGACTAATATTAATTCTTGCAAATTCACTAATGTGAAACCTAGGCAGCTAATTGCCCATTTTCTATCCTTATTTGGAGTTCATTGTCAGTTTTGATCTAACATGAAACTCACATAAATTAACTTTGCACAATTAAAAGGTAATTCATTCGCATGTCAACATTTCACCATCTATTCTAGCAAACATGAAATTAACTCATGTATTCGGTTTATCAAAGGGATACGATTGTATGTTAGAATTCTAACACAACCCATTAAAGCTAAGTTATTTTGAATGAATTTAGGAGTTCAAGCTTAATGAGTGAAAGTTCTAAAGTTGTATACTATCATCTAAATATAGATAGACAGAAAATTTAAATTATTTTCATAATTAAGTCTCTAATATGTGAAACAACTAAGGTCTAGCATTGTACCACCAATATCCTCACCCTGATTCATTTTTGTTGCATAACCTAATTCTCTCTACCACCGGCAATAAAAGAGTTTACTAACAAGAGTTTAGTCCCGACCAATATGTAACGAATACTCTCATAACCGACCTAAGAGTTAAAAATCTAGACTCGAGACATTTTAGAATTAAGCGCATCAAGACAACGGTTAGTGTAATATTTTCCTTTTACTATCATAATCCGAGATGGGACGCTTCCTTTTTTGGTTTTCAAATAATAGTTGCTAAACTATATGTAGTTGTAATTGCAACGAATAAACTAAAAGCTATCATATTTGTTTTCATAAACCAAATAGCTTAGTAGTTTTCACTAACTTCACACCCATCCATGCCTCACCTAACCCCATCTCTGCCTCAATATTCCTACTCCCCAAACTCATCTACCATTTCCCATACCCTCCAATGTAGGCAAACTCTAGCCTCTAGTAAACCTAACCATGACATTCATCTCTAATTTACAAATATGATTCCTACTTGAAAAAATAAATAAATTCCTAGGTGTAGATATCGTCCCATGGTCCAAGAAATAATAGTAACATGAACGTTACCAAATTACCCTTTCGACTCACCACTTCCAAGATTCATGGGTAACAATGTCTTTTCCACTCCCCTAATAAGAATCACGGCCAAACGGGGACCCAAAACTTAAATACAGCACTGAAACCCAGCAAATCTCCACTCGCCACATGTCCCCCACATATGACAGTTTCCCAAGTAGCTGACAGCTCGCGAGTGCACTGCACGCGCCACCACATGGGCCCCGGGTTTATAAATTCGGAGATCAGAGAGTCAAACGAAACGGAGAGAGAGTTAGTTGGACGTCGCATCAGGTCTCATTGTTCATCTCTGTTTTTAAGACCCACAAAATAAATTTAATCACACAAAACAACCCACTTTTTCGATTTTCAATCTTCATTTTGCAAAAAAAATTCCAGCTTCAAAATGGTAAAATCCCAAGAGGAAATAAAAATGAAAACTTTATAATACAGACTATAATATACGGTTGCAAATAGTACCTCCCTTTTCTGGCAACTCATGTTCTGTGTCACTAAGTGTGTGTATTTTTACCTCTGAGAGTTTTTGGTTGCAGAAGAAGAGTCTGTGGAGTACTCCATTAAAAGGGTACTGTTCAAACTCTGAGGAGCTTCTCTAAGAAAACGACTCGTTTTGTTTTTTGGTTTTTGAGCTTGAGCTGTGTTCGTACTTGGGTCAAAAAAAGAAAAAGAAAAAAGACGAGCCCTTTTGCTTCTTGTTGTTCATACTCAAACCTGGTTTGAGGTTTCTGTTTCTCCATCTCCATTCTCTGAGGTAAAGCTAGCTCTTGGTTTCATGCCCACGTTTATTCTTTTTGTTTGTTCGTGTTCATGGAGTTGTGTTAGTTTCTTATGGGATTGGTGGTCGTGTAATGCAGAGTAAGCTGAGTGGTTTGAAACTTTGCTTATTAGGTTTGTGGACCCAACAGATTTGTCTTTGTGAGCTGAAACTTGAACCCCCTTCCGGGTTAGTTTGTATTTCGTGTTCTTTCCATGTTTTGTTTGCTACTTAAGTAAGTAAATCTCTGGTTTTGATATGAGTTTTGATTCTTACAATTTCTGGGATTTTATGACGTTTTTGGTTTTCAATTATAACCACCAAGGTTTTCTTCGAACTCGTTCCTTCTTTTTTGGGTTAAATTCTTGTTCTTGTCTATAAGAAAAAGAAAAAAAAATGGGTTGGTTTTCTGGTTCTGTGTTGTTGCAAGTTCATGGATTAGTTTGCAAAATTTGCTGCTTGTATCTTTTACTTCTTCTACTTCTTCTGATTCTTTTTTTCTATACCAACTTTATCTCGAAGAGAAATGGAAAAATCTATAGAGATTAAGCTCCAAGTCCAGAAACTTTATGGCAGTTCTTGTCACTAATGTTCCAAAATGTGTTTGAATGTTATGGTTTTTGAAGAGAAAGGATTAGAGTTGTTTCAACATTCTGAAGATTGTGAACTGAAATTAGAATGCAAGCCTGACCGGTACTAATTTCATTACTTTGATGGAAATTTAAGGTGCAGAATTGTTAAGATAATTGCAATATGTATTGACTCGCTTTGATGATATTTTTCGAGACCATCTTCTTATAATTCTACAAATGCAGCCTAAGGCTTGCTTCATCTTGATTAATAAGCCACAATGTGTTTATCTATGAGAGTGATTCAGTCTATGCTAATACATACTCCTATGTGCAGGTTTGAGGAAGGTTGAGCTCTGATCAATTGGACCAAAGATTGACAATAGCAGCTTAGGCTTCTGCTAGTTCTCAATCCATCTCAAGCTAAGGCACTGCGTAACTTCTGGTTGCTCTTGGAAGATAGAGATACATCGAGTATTCCAGGCATAATACAAATGTACCTAATTATACCATAACACAATTTTTGGACATGGACATTAAGGAGGCAGAGCGGGTAGTGATAGCTAAACCTGTTGCGACAAGGCCTACTTGTTCCAGCTTCAAGTCATTCACGGAGCTTCTTACAGGTGTTATCGATGCAGCGCCCTCTAATGTATCTTCTGAAACTGCTGTTCCTGCCATCAGACCAAAGACTGTAAGGTTCAAGCCAACAGCCAATCATCCTGTTGCTGCATTGGTTTCTTCCCAGGTAACCTTACTAACTGATAAATGATCTCTCCTCGAAGTTTTCTCCTTTCTGATTGTTGGTACCTAAAATTTCAGGCAGAGACCTCTGGTGCTGCAATTAGTAATTTAGCAGAGAAGGTTTCAAAATCAGATAGTAAATCAACTGTTGTATACAAACCATTGGCGAAAGTTGTATCAAGGGCGACTGTTTCTGCCTTGGCTAATCTGGTAATACTTATTTGTAATTTAATTGAAACTTTCTTTTTCCAGATAAATGTGTCTTTTATCATTATTAGAACTATCGGCTCTAACTATGATTTTCTATTCAATAAAGTGCAAAGACATGGACTTGGACATTGTTTGAATACTGAAGATAACCCTTTTTCCTTTACCAGGGAAACTTCAATACTAGCCAGCAACAAACACAGTCATCAGTTGGAACTGGTGTGGTTCTACGTCCAAACCGTGATAAATCCTATAAAACACAACTCGTCTCAAACATTTACCAGAAAAGTCGATCATGTGCCGAGACAAGCCAGACTACAGAACCAGTAAAGATAGTATCACAAAATATGGAAGAGGATGCAAAGAATATCCCAGCTGCAGCCAATAGTGATAGGCCTTCTTATGATGGATACAATTGGAGAAAATATGGACAAAAGCAAGTCAAAGGAAGTGAGTACCCACGAAGTTATTACAAGTGCACACATCCGAATTGTCCTGTGAAAAAGAAAGTCGAGAGATCTTTGGATGGACAGATAGCTGAGATTGTATACAAGGGTGAACACAACCACTCAAAGCCTCAGCCTCCAAAGCGCAGCTCATCTGGGACGCAAAGATCAGGATTTGCAACTGATGCAACTGGTCAAGATAACAACACCCGGTTATGGAATAGTCATCTTAATGAAAAGAATGAAGGTTCTGAAGGTAGAGTAGAGGATCAGAATGAAGTTGGAATACCAGTGCATTCTTATCAAAGCAAAAACATAGTACATTATGATCCGCTTGCAACTGGAACACTAAATGCTGGCACTGCAACTCCGGATAATTCTTGTGGAGTTAGCGGAGAATGTGAGGAAGGAAGCAAGGGAGTTGAGACAGAGGATTACGAGCCTAGAAGTAAGAGAAGGTAAGACCATTCAGTGTACTAGCAGTGCAAGTTTTAGCTTACTCTAGTATTAATTATTTCTCATCATGGTTATGGCTATATCACTTGTATGTGTCCAATCTCTTTCCTCTTCCCCTCTCCTTGCTTGATAGACTTTATCATATGGAAAACATATTTCGAAACAGGTTGATACTTTCCTGCTTGGGAGCTGGTTATTTCTTGTCATTGATTCTCAGTCAAGGTTAATGTCATTGATCTTTGTAAATTGCTGTCTATTCAGAAAAAGTGAGAATCAATCAAGTGAAGCAGGCATATCGGGCGAAGTCATGCAAGAACCTCGTGTTGTGGTGCAAAGTTCTGCAGATACTGAGATTACAGGTGATGGCTTCCGCTGGAGGAAATATGGGCAGAAAGTTGTCAAGGGAAATCCATATCCCAGGTTAGAATTACTTCTTTGTTATCTGTTATGTGTGTATTTCGATATTATGAAGGTAATCCCTTATGTGTTGGCCAAAGTACTTTGCTTAATTCTATTTCACGAGTCAAGACACTACTTTTAAAATAAGCTACAAAGCATCAAATCCTTTGGATTAAAGGCTATGACTGTTCATTTAATTGTTTAAGAAGTGCATCTTGTGCTGAGAATTTTGATGGTGGAGAGTTTTTGGGTTCTTTCTAGAGCATGTCATCATCTGGTTTGCTAAGATTATGGGATCAAATACCTTTTATTCACAACAGTTAAATGACTATCCAATATCGATCCTACTAGGGCCGAAAGATGTTTGCTCTTAACAGTCATCAAGTCACTCATGACATATTCATTGTGACCCTAGATTCGCTTTGACTAGTAGGCTATAGCATATTACTTGCAGCCATGGATTGTGCTAAACACTGGCTTTATGCATATTGCAGAAGTTACTACAGATGCACCAGTGTCAAATGCAGTGTGCGTAAGCACGTCGAAAGAGTCTCAGAGGATCCGAAAGCCTTTATCACAACATACGAGGGAAAGCACAACCATGACATGCCACTAAGGACCGCAAACCCAGGGGCATCATCGGAGAAGGATCCACAGGCCCCTCCTTCAAGTAAAGAAAAGCCATGAACCTGTCAAATTCACACTCAGGGATCAAGCTGTTGAACTCCATCTTTAATCTGACAAAAATGTCAAATTGAGCTCGCAGCGGATTCAAATCATATATCAGACACCAAATAAGATGCAGTGGTATTTCTGATGCCCACTTTGATTGGTCTGCTGCAAATACCTGGTGGAATGGAATCTCTTTGAAAGTTGTTGCTCGATGGAGACATTTATTTATGTGGGATTCTGGAAACATAGAAATGGGTGAAAATTATTTTGGCTGACTTTTCCCTATTGCTGCCGCCGCCTTAGTTCATCAGTAGAGTAACATCATTTTTTTTTTCTCTTTTGATTGGTACCCATCCCAGCCACTTCATAATTCATATAATAAACCTTTTGTAGTAATGTAGTCACACATTGATGGGAGTTAGGTTGATAACTTGGTAGCACTCATCCCACTGAATTGTAAGGACAGAGACAAGTTTAAAGATTCAAATCTTAGTGAGGTAATGGATGTGTTACTATTATCAGCAAAGTAATATTTACAGATTGCATACTATCATCAAGGCTTCGAGTAAACTTTGGGTACCTTGGTAAATCCAGGTTCTTTATGGTTACTGCAGCATTTTTCATCCTCGCAAAATTGAACACAGTGCACATAGTTGCCTACAAACACATTGCAGGGTAGAAACAGAAAATGAAAAATAATGCATCTTTAGTCTTTACCCGATGAAATTGACGTCGCTAAAGTCTCCGGTAAGGACTTTTTAGGGACGGTGCTACGGTGGTTTCCATGGCCGCAAACCCGCAATGGTGCTCCTCGGGGTTGGGCCTCTAACATTTCGTTTTGGGCCTACACTCAGTTCTGGCTGCATGTACAAAAACTCCTTCTTGTATTTTTTTCCCCTTGTTCTTTTCTCTCTGTTTGCCTAGCAAGTTTGTTGTGTTGCTTTTGTTTTGAATAACGTTGATCTTTGTCAGATTGGGGGGTTTCTTGGTCACATGGACACTTTTTCTAGCCTCGTGATGTACGTTTGTAATAGACATTGTGTATCTCGATCATTTGTTAGGTGAATGGAAGATATGTTTAGGTTTTTTGGTCCGACTTGTGTTATAAGTAGAGATATCGGTTACGGATCATACTAACATGGTAGTTACCGACTAAGAGAATGATAGTTAATCATCTATTGGATGTAAATCTAACAGTGAGAAGTATTATTTAAAGTTAAATTGTTATGTTTTCAATCCTTAAATTTACATCTAATGGTGGTTGACTATAAATTTCTTGGTCAACAACTTACCAGGTGAACATGACTGATGAATTGTATTGTTTCAATCTACTTCTAACAAATTTCTACGTGCTGCACATTATTATGATTATAAAAGGAAAAAGGGCACAACGCTTGTGCTTTATTTCGATGATCACCACGCTTGTACTTACATTTAGAGACTAATACAAAATCCACTTTTGCACTTCTGATGTCTAGCAAAATCCATTTCTATCAAAAGCACTGAAACTCTGAAAGTCTAAACATAGCTCATGAATGTATCCGTCGCGAAAAAGGAAGAAAACAGAGCTCATGAAGTATGCTACCTCTAAACTGTAAGCAATGTGGTCCAAAAAAGTTGATAGGAACAATGACATTTTTTCTATAATTAGATTTGGACCCAGAATTGAGTTGAACACTGTTGATTTGTTGATCCCATCTTGCCCTAATATCAAGAAGGTTTTGGAAGGCACCTCTTGTCCTGTCCTTAACTCTCGCATCATTTCCATTGCTGGTGTCTCAAGCTTTCATATCAAATTCTCAATTCCATTACTCTTCCAATACATCGATCCCTTTCAATGTTATGATTCTGTGAACCTAGGATTAAGTTCAGGCTTTGGTATTAAACAACTTTGTGGTCTTTAAGAGGCTATCATATTCATATCATATACAGTTGAGGTTCCCCATCCGAGTCACAGGCGGTTGGAAAGGCATGATTTGAGGGTAGAGTATGGGAATGCACCGACCGAGGTCAAGTGTCTAACACAGTATGAGTTTGTGTTTTAAACTACTTCCTTGATAGGATCAATTTTTCCATTTTGTCGGAACACCTGATATGCTGCCATAGATGGAACCAGAAAGTCGAGGATTAATAGCTCCAAGTTCTAAAACGTAATCTATACAAAGTGTTAGTTCTAGACCTTAAGTTTCATTATGAACAAATTATCTATATTTTAACGTGAATTAATTTTATATCTTTTTTCGACAGTAGTTGGATGATACTTTAATGATTGTCGTAACTTAAAATGATAACTTGTATAAATATGGAACACTTGATTTGAGAGTTATTCTTTAAATAAAGTTGAGCTTCTTGATTAAGTGATGATGGCTAGTTAAGTATGTTTAAAACTAGTTAAGATTTGTGAACTTCCTTACTTCATCTCTCATCAATCATTTAAATCTCAACAACCCCAATACTTATATGTTTGCATGAACTAACTAATATGACTGATTAAGCATAAACAATGGCTTCTTTCTTCGTGCTCTTCTCACTAGGATAGCTCTACAAGTTGAGAAAGGATCAAACAAATGACAGACCAGAGTCGACATTGTCACCAGCTAAACCCTAAACCACCCAACACCAAGATTTAGCATTACAATACACACACACACGTAGTGATCTCTTGGATAAGAACAATGGAGTAGACGAATCTTTTACCTAAACCTTGGGGTCCAAGTCTTAAGTATACCACATATGAACAGAATAGAAAAAGAGAGTTGGTGCAAACCAAAATGTGCTTACTTCTAAGTTCTAAAACAAGTTTTATAAAATCCCAACGTGCTCCCTACCATCAAAAATCTCTGAAAGTCGCATGATAAATTACATGTATTTTGCTTCTGATGTTTATTCAAGAATTTATTATCTTGTCTAAAATAGATCCCAAAAAGAAAGTGTCAAATGTTACAAAAATGGAATATATTAAATAAAGAAGGGGGCGTGTTTATGTGTTTTGTTCTATAAATTGGTGATGAGAATATACAAAGTCAAGTTGTACAATTTAACAAGGGCCTGCAAGCTCTCGCTATCAGTGTGTGTTGCTCGTGGTGGGTTCTGCAGCGTTTGGTTTATTTGAGACTTGGGAACGCTTGATTCTCTATTTTTCAGTCTTTGTGGATATTGCTCTCGCTTCTTCTTTCTCTTTCGAGTCTTTTGGCTTCTGCAAAGAGTGATTGGAGAAAGTAAAAACCATGGGTTGGATTCCATGTTCTGGTAATTCCAACACTAGAGCAAAGAAGAACAAGAAGAAAAGAAAGAATTCCATAGAGCTGGAGGAGAGGCCATTTGACCACATCAAACCCGCTTCAGGTACTTACTGGTTTACATGTTTATGACATGAAAGTTTGATTCTTTAGCTTTAATCTAACTTCAGCACAATGATCAATGTTTGTTTTGATAGCTTCTGGGTTTGGTTAGTGTTATTGGGTTTTGTTGGTAGTTCATCTGGGTTGGTTTAGTTGGAGCAAAAATGAGTAATTTGGTCTGATATTTTAAGGTGCAGAGGTAAAAATTGGGGCTTTGATTGCTTGGTGATTGATCTTAATTGGTGTTCATTATGCATGTTAGTTACTTTCAGGAGTACTTATTAGTTTAAGTTAAGTTGGCTTGAAGGGATTCTGTTAATGGTTTTGCATTTGCAATTAGATTTTCTGTATTAAGGTATATGGAGTATGAACTATGTGGATTTAATTACGTACAATCTCGGAGTACTTTGTGGGCATCTCTTTATAATTTTGTTGCTGTTTTCTTGGTACAAATGTAGCATTCTACAATCCTACTCATGTTAATCCGTACTAAGCACTATTCTGGTCCAGATTGCATCCAGTTATTTTTAGTTTCCTATTATGTTCTTTGTTGTCTTGCTGAGGTCTTGATAATTTTTATTTTGTTTCCCCATTGTGAACCAAATCCTAAACCTGCTCTTCCTGACTTCATATTCCAAAGATTCTTACTTTTGTGTCCATATATGATTTTAGAATTTTCAAAGACCAATTCCTCTTTGAGTGTCAAAGAGTCTTTGAAAGATGGGGAACACATATCAGCACAGACTTTTGTGTTCCGTGATTTGGCAGCTGCAACTAGAAATTTTAGAGCAGAATGTCTTCTGGGGGAGGGAGGCTTTGGTCGAGTATATAAAGGACATCTGGAATGTATAAATCAGGTCAGTGATTGTTGTTGTTGTTGTTGTTGTTGTTGTTTTTATATATATATATATATATATATATATTTATTTTATCATTTCATTGAACAGGAAAAGATTGAATGTGTTTGATGTAGTTGGTCATGGAGTTTGATCCTTCTTGTCGTGTTTGGTGTAGGTTGTAGCTATCAAACAACTTGATCGTAATGGGTTGCAAGGGAACAGGGAATTTCTTGTCGAAGTGTTGATGTTAAGTCTGCTTCACCACCCTAACCTCGTTAATCTTCTTGGTTATTGTGCTGATGGAGATCAGAGGCTGCTTGTTTATGAGTACATGCCCTTAGGATCTTTGGAGGATCATTTACATGGTATATGTTGCATTAGTTTCACATGCATCGTTTTCTTTGATATTCACATAGTAAGATCTTTCCGGGATATTGGTTTAATAAGCTTGTTTCTGCAGATATGTCGCCTGGTAAGAGAAGACTTGATTGGAATACAAGAATGAAAATAGCTGCTGGGTCTGCAAAGGGACTGGAGTATTTACACGACAAAGCAAGTCCTCCTGTAATATACAGAGATTTGAAATGTTCCAACATATTGCTTAATGAAGGGTATCATCCCAAACTGTCTGATTTTGGCTTAGCCAAGCTTGGGCCTGTTGGGGACAACACCCACGTTTCTACAAGGGTTATGGGCACCTATGGATATTGTGCTCCAGAGTATGCAATGACAGGCCAATTGACTCTTAAATCAGATGTTTATAGCTTTGGGGTAGTACTTTTGGAAATCATTACCGGAAGAAAGGCAATCGACAATTCTAGAGCAACAGGAGAGCAGAACTTGGTTGCATGGGTAAGAAATCTTGTTTGGTTTTCATGAGCTTTTTTATTGTTGTTGAAGTCTTGTTAAGTTGACTATTCTTTCTTCAAAAGCTGAAGTTCTTGGGTCATGCTGATCATGGAATTGAGATGTTATTTTGACATTTAACAAATGATATGACTTCTTGTATTCAGGCAAGACCTTTGTTTAAGGACCGAAAGAAATTTTCACAAATGGCAGACCCTGCGCTACAAGGTCAGTATCCTGCAAGGGGATTATACCAAGCTCTGGCTGTTGCGGCAATGTGTGTTCAGGAGCAGCCTAATATGCGGCCGGTTATAGCTGATGTCGTCACAGCTTTGACATACCTTGCTGCACAAAAGTATGATCCTGAAACACAGCCTCCCCAAAGCTCCCGCCTTGCCCCTTGTACTCCCCCTAGAAGCAAGCGGGACAGCGAAAGGAAAGCTCAATGGTGGTAGTGGATATGAGCCTAGAAGATTGAATTCCTGATACTGCAAGTTGTTGGGTTTCCTGTGAATGCTGGTGATTGTTCTGATGTATACAAGGTATGGGATAATTTGTAGGGCTGATGGTTCTTAAAGCATGTTAGCTGCAATTCCTGTGTTGTCAGCGATTAGTTGTGTACCATCACACATAGAAAGTCCAAATTTTCATCTCCTCGTGTTGCATCAAGGAAAAGAAGAAAGCAAGAAAAAGAAAAAAAGAAAAAAAAAATTTACCTCCTCTGTTCACACTTATAGAACAGAAGCCTGTAATATCAGTGTGCCTTCTTACCTTGGTTTATCATTAAGCAGCCAAGGGGTTCCCTTCAACCCTTTTTTTACCTGTCTCTTATTAAATATCTGGTTTGTTTCAACTTATCATAGTTGTGTGAATGTGAAATCTTGTCAATATCTGCATCCTTCCGCTGTAAAAAAGCCTGCCGATATTGCTTCTGACTTGTGCTGTTGTATTCTCCTCAGTACTTGTCCTTGACAGGGTTGTTGTGTCTTATATACCACTTGTTTATGTTGATTCAAGTTTCAATCTTGGCTTTGGAAGTGTCCGGTCAAGTTAAGCCCAACAAGTTTCTCACTTTCTCTAATAAGAGAAAAAAGAAACCAAAATCATTTTGTGATCCCAAACTATAGAATGGAAAACGAAAATAAAAATACACTTCAAGTTCAACTTTCAACCATCTCTTAGATAAAGACTGAGCTTTTCTACACTGAACCAGTTCCCAACTTAGTAGTCCATTCTAGTTTTTCCCAACATAGTTTACATCGAACTCTCACCACCCGCCACCGACCAACACTGCACAAAATGTCATCCTCAGACCCAAAACCTGCTCCTGACTCCCAAGGGGTCAGAAAGTACGACGCCGGAGACGTCAAGTCTCACGGCGTCGATGCTGCAGCAGCCAAGAAAAGGGCGCACTCCCATCACCTCTTCCGGCCCCGTCAACGACCACCGAAGGGTCTCTGCTACCAATCGACCTACTCCTGTTCGCCATCCTGGCCTGAATATGTACATCCCCAGCTTTGGGATGATGTATTATATCATGATCGCCATGCTGAACAAGATTAGCTCCCTCCCTCCTTACGGAGACACTGGAGCCGTCTCTGATTGGATACCCCATGTATCCCTCATTGTCTACTCCATCCTGGCTTACGTTCAAGTCCTTGGAGCTCAAAAAGCAGCCTGCAAGATTAGGGATGACCGGTCTCTATTCTTGGACCAATTCGTGTCCAAATTCCCTCGGGAAAACATCGAGATTCCTTGTCCATTGATCCCCTTCTTCCGTTCACTTTCTGTTGCCTCTCCTGGCACTCACAGCTTTGAAGATGTGTTACCCTTTATTCCTCCTTTCAAGTGCAATGGAGAGCGACCATACAACATTGACTGGACAATCCCCTCGGCAGACCAACCATTCGAGGGCCTCGATATGATGCTGCCCAACATTCCATTCATGTGTGATCAGTTTGCTCATCTTATAAACTATACTCTCACCGCTGTGACTCCAGCTACTCGTCCCTATGACCAAGATCAGCAGCTGAGAAATGTCTTTGGGCTCAACACCAATGCTGTCCACCCTGATGAACTTCAACCGCGTGTCACTCGCCTCAAGAAGTCTGTTGGGTTTTGGGACCGACCATTCGCCTCCAATGGCCTAGGAAATCGGTCTTCGAAATATATCCGGAGTGTGATCACCTACTTTCCCCGCCCTACAGCGTATGCTGCAATGCCTCAATTAGCCTGGGAAGATTTGTCTGATCCAACCAAGTTCTTGGACTCCACCGAGACTCCAACTGGCTAAGCGTCTTCTTCATGTGCAATGCCTGCTTCACCAGACATTGGAAACAAAATTGCAGCATGCTGTCAACTTTTCCAGTCTCATCAAAAGCGGGACTGATTTTATTCAAGAGTGTTACCTACAGTCAAGCAACTCTTGGAACCAACAACTTGAATTTGTCAACTCACCGCCTAGTATACAATACTGAGGGAGCCACTGCCTGCCCCTACATTCTCACTGAAGATGCTCAGGACGCTCAGAGGTGGCTCTAGTCAACATTGCCTCGCTGCACACCTTCAACAATCAACAGCGCATCGGAGCAGTTAATGTCACCCGCTTTGGAGAATACTGGAACGTCAAACCCCATGTATTCCAAACTGCCCGCCGCGACCTTACAGCGCAGTTCCAGACCGTCGCCTCCTCCACTGCCTACTTCCAAGAGTAACTCGGAATAGTTTGATTTGTTTTCGGACACTCACTTTTGTGGTCTTCCTTTTCCAACCACTATTTTCCTGCGAGTTTACTTAATATTTGTCCTGAATTAGTACTTTCTATTCCCAGTTGTATTAGCTTTCTTGTATTTCAATTCCCATTGTAATCTCTAGATTCAAAATGTATCAAAAAAAATCCAGCTGGTATCCCAAAACCTTATTTATGCGCAAGAAACTGCAGGAGAAACTGATCTATAAATTGTGAAGTATGGATAAAACCGAGTACTATCTAATCACTGAGAATGAGTGTCAACACTACAGAACAAAAGAACTACAGCAAACTAACATGATTTACATTTTGACTGTCTAAGGGGTTTAATAAACCCACTTCTTGTAGGGCTCCCTTAGCCACCTTAACATAATTACAAAGATTATAGTGAGCAGAACAAAAACATACATGAATGTAGTGAAATACATGGGTATCACTTCCCCTCTACATGTTCCTGCACTTCCTCACCAGTTTTCTCCTGTGGAGCGGGAGCGGTTTTCTCTTGTGGAGTGGGAGCATTTTCCTCACGTGGAGGTTGTTCATTGCTTGGTTTACTGTCATTGGATCTCTGAAAATGTTTACAAACAAAAACCAAAAGGAGGTTATGTCCATAGTTTAGGCTAAAAGATCATAGCTATAGTACTATAGAGCGATGTGAAATACCACTTCACTGTTAGTTTCTGCCTTTCTGGCTACTTTACGTACTGTGAGTGCTTTAAAAATGACAAAACTACTAGCATGAACTAGCAGCTGTCCTGATTTGAGAATCTAATATAGACTGGTATCATTGATATAAATTTCACACCACCTATTGTTTCAGAGTACAAAGAATACACTTTAAACTGTATCTGAAGTGCAGTTGGCAATCATCTGTAACAGTAAAGGGGTATCACAATACCTTCAGTCTATCACGCCAACCTAGTCCAAATGACAGAAGAGGTATCTTTTTTGTGAGGTTTCCCTGCGTTGAGTCTGGCACAGACCTACGAAGCATACTATTCCATTCTTGTATCATATATTATACACTGATTGTAACTGCATAAACCATCATAAAATGAGTTCTAGAAACTCAGCAAGCAGAATTTCAAGTACCTCGGAGAAGATAAAGCTTTAGCTTGGCCAGATTCATATTGCAATGTAGCCTCCAGCATTGATTCTGCCACTTTTACCCTCCTTTCCATCTCAGTAAGTGAAGACATGGCGTTGTCATAATTTTCCTGAATATGAGATATTGACTTTATAAACTCACTTGCAGACGAAGTATATAGGCATCCAGATAAAATTTGTGTTTTCAATAGGCCTTCATTTACTTCCTAAATGTTAGGAGATGGCTTCAAATAGGAAACGCATATCCCGAAAACACAATTTATACCAGTTTAAGAGAAAAAAAGGAACCTGAAGCACACCAAGAGCATGTTTCTGTTTTATGGCTTCTTGCTCTGCACTTATTCTGGCATCTTCAGTTACCTTTTGTTCTTGCTCCACCAACTTCAATACCTAAAGATATAGGAAAAAAAAAAAAGAGAGATCATCTTCCCTCTCATTTACCCAAAGGAGAAAACACGAAGTAAATTTAAACCTTAATCACTGCAGCTTCTTGCTCTGTCTTGTCATTGAGGGATTGGCGTAGCTCAGCCACCTCGTGCTCCAACTTCTCAATCTGCACGACCATGAACATCATCTCCAGCAATTTAGACGGGAGAAGAAAAAAATTAATAATAATAAAGAAATCAACAATGTCACTATTTATCCTAATCGTTGAGAAGATTATATCCAAAGGGTCAAATTTGTGTCCAAATGGTGGTTTCTTTAAGGAGGTCATCCTTGCCCTTTTTGATTGATAAATCATGTGATTGAAAAGAAGTTATATAACCCTACATTTTTTCCATCAATTAACTATCAATTCAGCAGACAGTAACATTGATGTTGCAGAAATTATAATATGAGTAACATTGAAGATCATACAACAATTTCAGGGATATATTCTGCCCCTGGGAGGTGGTTGTACTGAGGAATCTCAATGCAGAAGTGCACACAAAAAACATAAAGCATCCAATGAATTAAACATGATAGCGGGAGGTGGTTGCAATGAGGAAGCTAGGAGTCATCACCATATAACATAGAAAGAGGCAAACACAAAGCAGCAAAAGCAGTTGGCTAAATCAATAATTAAATTACCCTTGCAGTTAATTCTCGTCGATTATCAAGCTTGACCATCTCCATAAGTGCCGTCTCCAACTCCTCGGATCTGGAAAAGAAAAATAATAGCAAACAGAATTTCAGTGATTGTTTCCAGAAGTCAAAAACGTAAGTATAAGATAATTATAATTCAGGCAAAATGTTATTATAGCTATAGAGTAATGACATGCATGAAATAGATGGCCATCTAGGCTTCTATGGACATTTATATGACCTTTTGATCTTTCATTCAAACCCCTATTGAGGCCATTACTGAATAGGTAGAGTTAGAAGGTCTGAGCATGGAAGTTTCACATCATTGATGAACTCAAAAGAAACAAAATGGCATACATCATGGAGAATAAAAGCATTGAACAAGGGAACACAAGGTGTGTTTCTATTTTCCAGAAATGAAAATGTTGAGGTAAACTCATGATCATACATTAACCTTGAAAGTGGATGTAGCGTGGATAGAGTAGGCAATGCATGATAGGATTCCAACTGCGTTGGAACCAGGCTCACAACTAAAGTGCATCAATTTATCTCAAGACAAATAAACTTTTATTGGAAAAACTAAGAAAACAGGTCACCATAAGTAGCTAGTAACCTGAGTAGAGCAGATCTTTTCTCCTCCAGCACCCTGCATAACTCAACCTTCAACAAATCCACCTGCACAGAAGCAGCAAACGACTGAAACTTAAAAAAGAAGTTGGATATGGGTTTGCTCATATTGTTGCTATTTGCTGATTACAAGTAGAACACCTCAGTACTATTTTCCATAAATCAGAAGCTTTAGTCCTATTATGTAAATGAGGAAAGTTTCCATTATGGTAGAAACATAGTAAACTAAAGCAACAGAAACAGCAACCCACATCTAAGCCAACATGGATTTGCCTAGTATATCAAATGATACTGCCCAAATTTACTGATATATTCAAATAATTTCACATCATTTTGGGGACAAAAACGTTGAGAAAGAAAGCAACCTGGTCCTGAGGATCCGATAAGGAATCTAGTTCTGAAGAAAGAGATAAGACATTAAGCATTTCATCTTCATTACAGAAGTCAGATTTCGATTGAGATACATCTCCATTGGCACTTTCTTCTTCAGTAGTACTTTTTTCTTCTTTTATAGTAGGATCATGCTTAAAACTGTACAGCTTAGATGATAGCCCTTTTGAATCCTTCCATTTCTTAGCCCTAACTCTTTCCTCGACTACTTCTAATACAGTTGGCCGATGCTTATCTCTCAAATCTTTCAACTTAGTTTCATTTATAGCTAAAAATCCCATGCAAGCAGTCAAAACTAGCTGGCTGCTATCAAATGTGGAGGCAACAAGGGACTGCAACAAAGTAATAGCATCCCCTGCATCTTTAGTGGTGACTACAGCAGGACCTGCAGCCGCATATGTAAAAAATGAAACTATATTGCTTTGGCTATTGAAAAACCAACAAAATCTTATTTTATAAAAGTAATGAGTTTATAACACTACAGGAACATACCATGTAACTCCAATAAAGCTAGTGCTGTTCGAAACAGCATAACACGATTTCCTTCAAACAGAAGCACATCCCAAACTCGAATAACTGAAGACCAAGGAGGCAGCAAGAAGGTAGACAATATATAACAGAAAGACCTCAATGTTAACCTCAAAACTCAACTACATTTATATAATAGAAAGTACAGGCCAGATTAATCTCACCACTTTCCCAAGGAATCATATTTACAAAAATGGAAAGAAACCAAGGTCCAATGATCCATGTCACCTGAACTCCCAAGTAATCCAGATGATTCGCTGCAATGAATGCTAGTCATAGTAAAAATAAGGTATGAAGAACCAGAATGTGATCCAATAATTGTAAATTAAAAGCATACGAACCCAATTTTGGGAACTTTTCTCGCGCTAAGTCCTCAAAAACAAGCTGGTCCACCTGATAAACAGAACAACTACTTCCAATGTAATTTTCATAGAAGAGATTGCTCACTTATTATACAACATAAGCTTAGGTTCAACTATTAGGGAACTACTGGTAACCTAACAGCTTGCATGGTTTACCTTCATGAATTCTCAAGGACTCGAAACTTTGAAACCATACCTGCGATTCTATCATTTCTTCAGTATAATAGCCACCGAAGTAGTCGTCGATAATACCCACAAAAGTCCTACATGAAGGTTCATAAGAAGAAACTAATTTATACCAGGAGCCAGGTTGGTTTAAAACATTTCTGTACAAGCTGGTGAAACTTACCTGTTCTAATGTTCAAAGCTAACTATAAATTACTGAAACAAACATACACACACGCGTGCAAGCACACACATAAGAAACAAAGTGTCATCCACGAAGAAATCACACATATATGCTCCATGGACAGCTGATGTACATTTCACAAGTATTATTAAACAATTTCTCTACAGAATAAGTAGAGGGAGGACCCATTTTGCGATATAAAAGATAAAGTACAATTAGAAGAGAGGTAGAAGGATATGATCTCTTAGGACTCACCAAAAAGCATTTTCCTCAGGCATTAGAAGTAGTAATAGCCCTGCAAAGAAATTCATTGCCTGCATATATTTTCATACCAGAATAATAATAAAATAGATGAAAACAGTAACATATCCAAGATATAAATGAATGGACTGGCCAGAGAAAAAGAAGAAAGAAATGTTTTTCCTTGCAAGGACTGAAATGTTTACTGAAACAAATTTATAACAAAATGCGGAATATCCCTGATTACCTGACAGTACCCAACAGAGGGATTATGACGAGCATAAGCTAAAAGCAAACGCCTCAATGAATTCCGACCATTCTCATCTAATGCAGGATGTCCTGGAAAGGTACGTGGTATGTCCTGCATTAGTATACGAACAATTTAGTTTAGGGAGAAACCCAGATTGCAATATGAAGCAAAAGAAGCAGCACCTACGAATTGAAACGATAAAGTCCAAGGCACATGCATCTAATGACCTTCTCAATCTGCTTTCTCCATTTTCTGAAAGCATCACCTGCAATATCATTATCCATGCTATCGCCAGTATTTGTTTCTTCAGCCAGCAGGTCATAATAATATTTCTCCACCCGACGAGACTTCACACCTACAAAAGCTTGCCATACCTGAAAAGTATAAAGAGCTAGAAAATATTGAATTTCCTCTCAAAAAAGTAAATTGTTTGTATCAGTTGAAAATATTTCTTTGTCAATGACATCAAGTTGAAAAAATCGGTTTTACCTCTCCCCTGAGATCCCTTGGAACTCCTCCATAAACAAGGGACTCCAGTTCTTGTTTCCAAGGAAAGAAAGATTCTGGATGGATCCCATTAGCCACATCCTCTTTTGTCTGATCAGCTGGCACACTGTTACAGACACCATCATCCACAACCTCTTCTTCCCCAGAAGCTTTCATGCCATCAGATACCCCATTACTTGCAGAACTTGATCCACTGGAGGCATCAAGAAAAAGGTCTTCCTCTTGACCATCCTCACAAGCCTCCTGTGAAGGAACTTCTTCTATTGATGGAAGATGGTCTGTATCCACCACTATCTGCTCATCTTTCATAGGAAGATGGTCTTTATCCACAATTATCTGCTCATCTTTCATAGGAATATGGTCTTTATCCACAACTATCCGCTTATCTTTCATATTCTTTTGTTTCCTAACACGAATACTCATCATATATTCAATGGAACTAAGGGATGGCCTAATGGAAGTCCATGTTTGGAATTTACTTGTTTCTTTTGGAAGTTGAACCTCCTTGAAATCTCTTTGTGATGAACTTTTGGAAATAGATTTCCGACTACTTTTGACATTCCCTTCCTCACCACTCTCAGAAGCTATCTCTGCTTTCTGCTCAGTAGGTTCAGCTTGAAGTTCCTCTCTATGTGCCTTCTGCTCTGTGGCTACTGTTGGCAATTCATCTGTATGTGCCTTCTCAAGAGAGCACGGCTGAGAAGATTTTTCTACATGTTCAAGAAAGTTCTTCCATTTATGTGATCGTTCACCTTCCTCCTCCTGATACCATAAAGTTATCACTAAACTGAACAGTCAAATTTTACTTACTTCACTCCATTGGGTGTTTCAACAAAAGAAGTTCTAGAACATAGACATTTGCAAAGCCTCCATTTATTTTAAAACTATAACAATGTGGAAACCAATTTTCATGTCACTTAAGTTTCCTATAAAGGTCAATGTCTAGCTTCAATACTAAACACAAGTTTCAGCACAATATATCTCCTACAATTGTCACATATAAAATATCAGTTTAAGCTTTAAAGTCGAAGTAAGAGCTTAATTTCTGTACTCCCTGCGCATTGAATTCAGGCCTGGTTGATAGTATGATACAAAGGTTGCAGTAATTCCAAAACAATCTCAAAGTCATTTGAATAACAGAGAAGATGGTCATAAGTCATAACATGTGCCTCTAATATTCTTCTATCAAGGTAGGACAGACAGACCAGATTATATATGATTTACCTGGTAAATATGAGCGTGTTCTTTATATGTTTGTACATATTGAGGTCTCAAAGCAAACCCATAGGTGTCCCTGTTGACAACAGATTCTCTATGAGTCACAAGAAAGCATAACCATCACAAAAAAGAAAACAAAAGGAACTAAAACAAAAAAGAAACTATGATTTCACAACAAGAAAACAACCAAAAGCAGCATGAACATGAAATAAAAAAAAAATCGCCAACAAGAAGAGCAACAAGGATCAGAACTTCAAAATTAAGAAGCATAAACCGGAAAGGAACAGAAAACAAGAACAAAGATTTGCTTAATCAAATCATTCAAATGTGAACTCGGAAAAATAAGTTGCTGAACTTTGCAGACCTGGAATCAGCCTCCAAAGTGCGCTTACTCAAGAAGGACAACAACATGCTTCACAAAGAGTTTCAATGCTACTTCCCATAGCTCTCATTTTCTCTACAACCAACCTCAGAATTCTAAACCTCGCGCCACATTACAAACTCAAAATCAAACATAAACCATCTACATTACCCTCTGGAACGAAACCTAACCTTAACCCTTGAATTCTATAGATTACTTTAAAGAACCAATATCAACAGAGAATCGATCTAGCTACAATATCTAAATGAAACAGATGATTTTGGATGAGACATGACTCGGTCACTCTCTGTTCCGGAGTATCAGCAAAGAAGGATCATAGTGACTCAAACACAACACATATATTTCCATCATAGAAAGTCCGAGGATTCAGGTTTACCTAGACACGTTGGTCGTTGCGAGGAAGAAAGAGGTATAATACAGTGTGTGAGGGTGTAGGGTTTACCTCCTGGGCTTATGAGCGTGGCGGACATTGAAGCGCTCTACCGGCATCGTAGAATGAGAGAGATATTAGGGTACGAGGCGTTTGATTCGGAGAGTGTAGTGATCTCCCTGTGAAACGGAAGCGTTTTTTTTCTGTGGGAGCGCTCCGCCACTGCGGGCCGCCATGTGTAAGTTTCAAAGGTTGAAACTGCCCGTTTCGATGGTCACGTGAGCTTTTAGCGGGGATTGGAGGGAAACACGTGAGAGAACAAAAGGAACGAACGTATTGGGTTTTAAGCCAGCCATATTGGGTTTTCACTCGTTCGGCCCGTTTAGTTGGCAGGAAACCATGATATAAGAAATGAATTAATTTGGTTGTATATAGAGACACGAAAGGAAACAAAAAAAAGACCTAACTGAAAATTGACTCCCTTACTTTTTGTCAAGAGGTGGTATTTCAATTCTATTCAAACTGTCAAAGCCACAATTATATAAATTATTCTCTAATAAATTTTAATGTTGTATGTATTTAAAAATTATAAATGACTTACCAAATATTACAATAGAAATTAATATACTTGATTCTCTCATTTAATTTTTAATATGTACCAAATACCCACATAGAAATACCCTAAACATATTCTCATTTTTATTTTCCTGTTAACCAAACGGGTCTTCTTATTTGATCGAGTCGGAGAAAAGTACTTTTTATTTTAGCACTTTTTCAACTTTACATTTTGTAATTAGGTTTCTCTTTTGATTAAATAAATTATTCATTTATCTCTAAAAAAAAAAACCCCACAACAACAATCGCCCCCAACACTTCACTTCTTCAGTCACTGCTCGCTGCTTAAACCCTAGTTCATCGTTTCATTTTCAGACAGTGATAGTGCAATGGAGGAAGCAGCCCTACCTGAAGAGACAATAGAGCATATCGTCACCTTCCTGCCCGTGAAATCCTTACTCCGATACACCTGCGTTTCCAAACGCTTCCATTCCCTCATTCTCTCTAACCCCAAATTCGCTCAATCCCAATTCCGAGCAGCTCGTGACCGCAAAACCAATACTCAGAGACTCCTCTACACCACGAACGCCCATAAACTCGAATCCCTAGATTTGGATACGCCCTTGTTTGGAGATCCTTCCACTGTCAGAGAGCTCAGATTTCCTTCCCAGCTACCGGCCCGTGATGTCTCGCTACTGTGCTCGTGCAACGGTATTGTATTCCTCGCTTTTGGTGCTTTTTTTGGTGTGTACATATTTTATATGTGGAACCCTTCAACTGAATTCCTCAAGAAATTACCTGACCCGGATTTTTTCCCAAATAATTATGAGGTCCTCGCTTATGGCGTTGGGTATTTTCCGGCCACCAACGACTACAGATTTTTCGTAGTCTCCGCTGATTATTTAGAAAACGGGTTGTTCCTGTTTCGGTTCTGATTGTGCTTTGTTGTAGCCTTCCTTGACGTTTGGCTTGTTGTTTACCTATCTTGGAGTGGAAAAGGCAACAGAAAGATGGAGTAGAATTCCACGTTCTCACTCTACTCTCAGGCCTCTTAAATGCTTATTTGTTTGACATAATTGCCAATTTGCTGTCCAAATTTTCATCTTGATGTCAATTTGCTACCCTAATTTTTATTTCAGCCAATTTGCTACCATAGTTTTTCATAATTAGTCAATTTGTTATCCTATTAGAGCATTTCCAGTAGTCTAGGATAGTTTGTTGCTAAATTTAACAATAGTTAGGATATTTAACAATTGAAATAGCAATTGTGCTCCAACAGTAATTGCTAAATATAAGTTAAGTAATATTTTTAACGAATCATAAACGTGCATAGAAAGAGGAGGGAAAACATAGGTTTCTTTCTAGCAATTTTTGTCTAGGTTGATAAATTTATTAAATCCGTTTAACAATTTTAGGATTTAACATTTTTTTAGGCATTTTGTTAGAGCTCTTAATTATCCTAAAAGTTGACAATATTTTTTTTGAATTAAGCATTTTGTTGGAGATGCAAATCTGTCAATTTGCTACCCTTTTATCAAATTTGCTACTCTAGGCTTTCAAGATTAACTAATTTACTTATCAAAATTTTAATATCGACCAACTTTAAGCTTCGATTTTCAGAATTAATTCATGTTTGAATGAAGAAATGAACAAAATAAAATGACAAAAATGTAGCAAGTTGGCTAATTTTGAAAACATAAGCTAGCAAATTGACTAATTATGAAAAGTTAGGGTAACAAATTGGCTGAAATGAAAGTTAAGGTAACAAATTAACACTAAGGTGAAAGGTAGGGTAGCAATTTGACTAAAAAGTCTATTTGTTTAGTTTCTTCTCTAGGGTTCCGTTGTTTTGTTTTAACATGCACAACACTTGCTTTGTTGATAAGTTTTTTCTTAAATGCTTATTAAGTTTCCATTTATTTGTTTAGAAAATCAGCCTTTATGATGAAAGATGTATGTAATTAACGTTGCCATTTGGAAACAAGTAGGGGTGGACACTTCACACCAGAAATGCAGTACCGCACCATACCGCATCGGTTCAAACCATATTTCAAACCGCATCGGTTGTAGTGAATTAGATTAGGATTGGGAAAACTCCAACCTGCAAGAAGCGGATTGGATTAGGATTGGAAAAACTCTAATTCGATTAAAACCGAGCCACACTGGTTTTATTTATTTTATTAATTAATTAATATATTTCATTATTTGTAATACATATATGTGATTTAAATCCTAAGAGAGTAAAGAGGTATTAATCCATAACACCCGCTAGGGGCCCTAATATATGTGATTTATTTCAGGTTTGTAATATTGTTTGGTGATTTTGGTCTCTATGAATTGTTTGATGTTGTGTTTCTAATTGTTTTTGTCCATATAGAATAATGTTGTTAGACCTAGTTATTTGACTAAATAGAATATGGGTCCAATCCGAAACCAATCCGAAAGCGGGTCACCCGGATTTGTGGATTGGGCCTTTTGAAATGTGGATATGGTTTGAAGAATTGTCATACCATTTGAAAAAGATTGGATTAGGTTTGAGCCCTATCCTGTGCCCAACCCTAGAAACAACGGTCTAGAAGTAGCTGTTGTATCTCTTAAATGACGGCAAATTTTAGTTTACTACCCTTTGTATGACTATAACAGTCAACATCATGGTGGTCCGTCCCCTTTCAATTTGATCAACACCCGGTGTCTCTATTTTAAATTTTCAATTCAATGACGAGCTTAGTTTGTACTCAATTAAATACTTACATAAATTTCAAGCAAATCAAGCCTAAAAACCAAATTCGCAAGTACCCGGGCCAATTAGTGTGCAAGAAGCCAAGAAGAACTTAGTGGGCCGACTATTGTGCTTAGCAATATGCATAAAGCCCACGACTACCACTGTCATCGGTCACTACTCAGAACTCACTCTCAAACCCTGGTTCATCGTTTCGTTTCCAAACAGCGATAGTGCAATGGAGGAAGCAACCCTACCCGAAGAGATTATAGTGCATATCCTCACCCGGCTGCCCGTGAAATCCTTACTCCGATTCACCTGTGTTTCCAAACGCTTCCATTCCCTCATTCTCTCCGACCCCAAATTCGCTAAATCCCAATTGCAAGCAGTTCGTGACCGCAAGACCCATACTCAGAGACTCCTCTACTCCGCAGACGGTCCTCGATTCAAATCCCTAGACCTTGAAACGCCGTCGTTTGGGGACCCTTCCTCTGTCAGAAAGCTCCAATTGCCTTTCCAGCCAGATTCCAAATGTGTCACGCTGTTGGGTTCCAGCAACGGTATTGTATTTCTCACCAACAATAAGGAAGTATATTATATGTGGAACCCGTCAACTAGATTCTTCAACAGATTACCTGACCCTGGTTTTTCACCAAGCATAAGGGCGCTTGTCTTTTATGGTGTTGGCTATTTGCCGACCACCGACGACTACAAAGTTTTTGTAGTCTCCCCAGAGTTGCTCAACAGCAAGAATAGTTTGAGCCATATCCCGAATGAGGCCGCCATTTGCTTGGAAAACTTTTGAGTTCGATGCATTACCTGTTATGGATTGGGATTGCCAGGGGACTCTTTTGAAAGAGGCCCTTCATTGGCTCGGTACTCAAAATCAAATCGTGGCTTTCGATTTGGCTCAGGAGGAGCTGCACAAGTTCAGGAAAATGCAGCTGCCGCCCAACCTCCATAATGGAAGAGGAGGTGGCAATTATTCAAACCGTTTTAGCGTTTCTGCTACTGGAGGATGCCTTATCATCCCCCTTCTTCATGCTCAGAAAGTCCGACTGAATCCTGATACGCTGAGCGTGACCGAAATATTGACCCAAGAAGAGCGTCCTAAACTCCTCTCAAGTCATGTCCTGAGCACCACTACTATTTCTGCTAGCAAGGGTCCACCAGTGATGCGCTGAGTCATCCAGAAAAATCACTGTCATCTTCACTTTTTTTTCTTCCGGCAGGTCAGTGCTCTCAAAAGCCATTTCCATCTTATCTACCCAAGTGTGCGCATCAAGGGGTCCCTTGACGCCCTTGAACTCAATTGCACCAGCATCGAAGACATCCTTCTTCTTCACAGACCGAGGCTGCTGTACTCTATCTAACAAACCTCTCAGCATGCTCCCAATCGAATCAACCAATCCTCTAACCTCATCACCCTCACTGGCGTTGGTCAAGGTAGCTACACGGGGTCGGCGTCTAGGAGGCATAGTACCTGAGGAAGAAGATATTAAGTAGTCTGTCCACAAGACTAACAGAACTATCACACATACCCAATAACACATAGTATCAAAAGCAGAAACTGCCGATGAATCCGCCGCGGTCGGATCATCACTCTATAGACACTATGACTACTTAGGCAAATACAATAGTGAATAGGAAACATAAGATGAAACCTAGAGCTCTGATACCAACTGTCAAGACCCGCCCCGAATTTCACCCTGAAACCCGAGGTGAGTCATGCGGGGACCACCTCCAAGGAAAACTTACCGAATGACTCGGCAAACCTCCCTTGAAAATAGACAACCCTAACCCGGAAAAATTAAATAACACTTTTAACCAATAATATAAATTCTTCAACTTAATCCAAATAACCAAATAAAATAAAACACAGTTATTTTTCCGAAAGTATTCAGAGCTACTACAAGAAATACAGCGGAAGCTACTAGAAATCCTAGTGGGTTAAACATGCAGATGACCTACTGGTGAACAGTAGTGGAGAAATGAGTGACTATGTCTCGTCGCCTCCTTCTAGACCCCACCCGGACTCTACAGACTGGGCATTTAAAAACGAAGGAAAAGCCCAGGGGAAAATATTTCATCACGTCAGAGTGAGTGGACAAAATAATCTCAACAACAATAATATTTCCCCAAGAAATTTAACAATGCAAACCACTAGTTCTGGCTAGTCTCCAAATCATAAACAAAACAGCCTCTCAGGCTCAAATTATAATTATATATCAGTATGTATTAACTACTCGTCTACTCCATGTATGCTATCTATGAATAAGCTTTAAAATAGATAGTCACACTAGGCTAATACGATCGCGTCTAACGCTCAAGTCGCCTTATACTGACATTTATCCTCAGAATGGGGGTAATGACCGAGTGGATATAAATACGTGCTTACTCCTTGTACGATTTCTATGAATGAATGTAAAACATAGAATAATCTCAAAAAGTAGAAAATCGTACAAGGGTACTACGCTCGCGTCTAACGCTCACGTCACCTCATACTGGCATTCGTCCTCAGAACGGGGGCTGCCACGTATAGCTAGCTAGCATTCTCTCTCATACATACTATTCTCGAAAACGTCAATAAATGAGTATAAACTCCGAAATTCTCAATTTCCGGATAAAAATCCAACCAAGGAAATTACTCAACAATAAAACAATTCAAACACATTATTTAAAACAAAGGTCCACTCACAACTTAGGCCTAAGCCTGACGTCGGTCGGAGGTCTCCTCTGCTCGAGCCTTCTCGCGTCCTGTTCCAAACATAATTAATTCCTTAAAATAAAACACCGACGCTTAAATAAAATATGCATAATTAACTATGAGCTTCTAGCGCTCAACCATGCCTATCGTCCTAAATCTTAACTTCACTGCCAACCACAAATCTCCATAAAAAACCAACTTCTCAAAACCACCTTCCACCAAAAAAATCCAATGGCCGGATTATAAATTAATAATCCGCCAAAAATACCAAACTTCAACAAATCTCAAACCTATCCAAAACTCCTCCAAAAATTCTAAAACTTATACCATTAAACTCCTCACATTTTTCTCCACCAAAAACATTTTCTCGGCGGCGGCGGCCGGCGACCAACTCCGGCGACCTCCGATGGTCACCAAAATTTAGCAGCATCTTCCTCTCAACCTCCTCTACAACATTCCTAACTACCACAAACTCCAATTCTAAGCCTAAGCACATTAATCGAACGCAAAAAACACAATAAGCCCAAGAAAATTCAAATTCCGCTTTCTCCTTACCTAGCTCAAAACAGAGCGAGCCCTTTGGAGGGATTGAAGCATGGGAAGAGGGCTTCCTTTTGAGCCAAGGCTCGCCGGCTATGACGGCCGGAGGAAGGAGTTCCGGCAAAGAATGGCTTTCGGCAGTCGGACCTTCCGGCGAGCTTTTCTCCCTCACGACGGCGCTAGGGAGGCTGTCACCGGTCTAGGATTGCAGCTGGGATGAAGACCGACCGAACGGGACCTGTCCGGCGGGGAACGGAGGCGGACTGGCCACGGGAAATTTCTGGGTGTAGAGAGGGGAAAACCGGGTGCGGGAGAGAAGAGAGAGAATCGAGAGGGAGAAGAAAAGAAATTGGGCCTAGCGCAAACCCGGGTCCAAAACCCCTCTTTAACCCAATCCAAAAATATTCAACACCTCAAAATAATACCCCAATAAAAATTACATTTTACTAGCTAAAATTTACAATTTTTACCGTCGTCACATTTTCTTCCTTCAAATAATTCCTTCAAAATATTAGTCCCTCAACACCCTCTGGGGACTAATTAAATTACACACTTAGTGACGAACACGGTAAAAACTCTTATTACCACTATGCTAGTAATTAAGGTAAAAATTAAGGTTCGGGGCGTGACAGTTGAGGTGCTCATTCACTCGAACGCCTCCCCGATACTTCATGTTGACGAGCTTTTTAATGAGAAAAGCTTTCTTGGCAGTAGTCTTTTTCTCAAACAAGGACTCCAACTTCAACCATAGCTCATGCGCACTGGTTTCGTTGGCAACATGGTGGAACACACTGTCGTCCTGCCATTCACGAATATGACCGATGGCTTTGTGGTTCATCTTCGTCCAAATTGCTGGTGTAGTCCCTTCTGGCTTGGCATCGTCTCCCTCAATCGGCTCGTGCAAATCTTTGCAATAGAGAATATCCTCCATTCTCGGTTTCCACGTAATCCAGTTGGAATGATTGAGTCTGATCACGATACTCCGTGATCCTTCCATTCTAGCAGCTCCCGGTCAGAACCAAGAGCTTTGATACCACTGTTGGGTTATGCGGAAGAATAAACTGTAGAATGGAATCAGAAACTCACAACCACAAATGTAAAATGTAGCGGAAATAAAATGATAAAGAACACCGGGAATTAATGTGGTTCGGCAAAGTGCCTACGTCCACGGGGCAACAACAACAAAGAACCTCTACTATACGAATAATGGTTACACGGAGAGAAACACTACTTCAAGACTCACACTTGAAGGGATACACTCTCACACACACTTTGTTTTGCTACACACACAAACTCTTTACTTAGGAGTTTTCTATCTCACTCTTGATGATCACACAAGATGAGCTCCCCCTAGTACTATCACAAACTCTCTCTATTTTTTTTTGTGACTCTGCCTTGGGTTTTTTTTTGTTTGCTGCATTCTTTCATGCCTTTATATAGGCAATTGGCTCCATGCATATCTCATCTACGTAACATGCAATACCATGCAATGTCAAGTTTCTTCCTCATTTTATGATTCAATGCTTGCATGCTCATCAATGCATGTCTCCTCCATTTTTCAAAGAATGCTGCCACCACCACCCTAGGATTGTAGCTTTGTTTCTTACCTTTCAAAGATCATTGCACCCACTTTGCTATTCCTATAGCAACCAACCTTGTTTTCATTGAATGGGTCACCAAGGCTACAGCATCAAATGCTTTCCTCATGCAGTAAAACACCATATGCATTTCAACCTCCAATTAAGGAGGGACTGACCCATCACTAGATTCAAAGTGAGATCAGGTGATGCATTTCTCATCCGGATTCGACAGCGTGCCAAACAATCGATCCACCGATGCCAGCCCAACCATCGGACTTCCATCGCCGACGCACATCCACTGTGCCCGCTAGAGCCACTCCTCATCCTCCAAACAAACAGATCGAAGACCATATCTGAATCTACTATAAGATCTGGTGAACCACTGACGCCATACCATCCACCAACAACTATGAGGTGTCGCACCAATCCCGCAGCACTCCCATCTCTGATTTGTCCGTCTTCTGTGCCAAATCCATCGATGCAGCAACAACCACATGTTAGAGAGGACATATGCAAGAACTACTCCTCGATTCGAGCCTTCGAACCAAGAGCACATCCACACAACAATGATTAAATTATCGTCCGACCGTGACCATCGTACATCGGCGTGGCCAGAGGCCGGCACCAGCGCCGCGACACAACCAGATGAGAGGGAGAGAGCACGAGAGAGAATTCTAGGTTTTGGCGCGTGTGGTGCGTTCTAGAATATATGTTCATCAAGCATGAGAGTTTGCATGAGGTGCATGCTGCATCTATGTATACGCAGTGGAATTTGAAAACTCAGCTTCATCTAGTATAAGAAGCAAAGTGAAGAGAAGAGATAAGACGCTTAGAGAAGAAAAAATCTCAATACCTCTCTCTCAGCTTGTAAACTTCATCTCTTAGTTTGTAGTCTCAGATTGTGAGGACCTACCCCAGATTTCCCCATGAAATTCGGAATAAACCTTGCGGGACCCACCTCAAAAATTCTATCAAATTTTTGGTATAACCTCCCTTGAAAATGGGTAACCCTACCTGAAAGAAAACTCACCAAAAACCCAACACTTCTAATCAATTTAATTCACATCTTCTGGAGCCATCTGCTCCCCCAAATAATCATCCACCACCTCAACTAAAATAATAATTCAAAATAATTTCATGAATTTAATCTCTCATACAAACAAACCAAATAATTCTCTTTCAACACTCCTAAATGGAGTCATAAGCTCTTAACACACACAACCTCAATAATATCATTTAAAACATCTCATGGTTATCAGAGCAACTACTAGGAAAAAGACAATATACAAGTAGGTCAAACTAGTAACCTACGAGAGAAAACTGGATGAGGTGGGAAATATGACTCACCTCCTGCCCTTGCCGAACAGAACTCTGCAGACTGGACATTTAAAACGAAAGGCCCAAGGGAGAAGCATTTAAAACGTTAGAGTGAGTGGACATAAATAAATTATAAAAATGCTGACTTAATGATAGAGCCTTGAAATCAAAATTTATGCTTTTCCCATATTTTTCATTGAGAAAAATATTTATGCATGCCACTCTTGGAAATCTTTCCGAAAATAATTATAGACAAAAATAATGAACCAATCCCATTGGTTCTCAATAAATCAATAAAAATGGGGAAGAGGTTTCACCATAACAATGAGTCTCCCAGGCTAGGGTCGGAGCCTCCGAGGCTATAATAGCGTCTCACGCTAAGCGCCATACTCACCTATGGTGAGTAGCCGCTAATAATGGCTAGCTAACATATAAATATAAATACCGATCGGTTGCCTCCCAGACTATATAATAGCGTATCACACTAAGTGTCCTACTCACCTATGGTGAGTAGCCGCTAATAATGATTAGTTAGCAATAATGAATATATATCAACCCTTTTATGGTGAAGTAAAATAACAAATATCAAGAATGTCACTTCCCCAAAAATAATATAAAATCCATTGAACTCAGTACAGTTCCCAACTGTACCTAGAAATATTGCGTAATAAAATAAATCACTTGACATGTCCCACATGTCAAATAAAATGCTCAAGAGAGTTTCCGAAAAATAAATGGAACTCATTACTCCAAGAAAATATTAAATCTCCAATATGCCTTTGAAAATTAAATAAACTCTAGTGCATGCATGACATTCAAATCAAAGGTCCACTCATAGTGCTAGGCTATGCCTGCCGACGACCCGAGGCTTCCTCCAAATGATCATCCTCACGTCCTGAACAATAAATAATTATTAAGCCTCCAAACTAGGATAATACTTCAATAAAATTTCTGAAATAAAAGTAGGCCTATAAATTCTCTTTCCTTGCCCAAATTCTCTACTTTTAATCTAATAAGGCTCACAATACTCCGCACTTTCCGATAGCCAAAAATTAACTTTTTTAGAATTTAAAACCTGCTAAACCAACTGCCGGGTTTCCTCTCGAATAACCGCCAAAATCCTTAACCACAGAAAATTCTAAACCTTATTAAAACTCCTCCAAAAATTCCAAACTATACTTCAATAAACTCCTCTCAATAAAACCATCTCAAAAACAGGAAAAATTTCCCTTAAGAGGCGGCGGCCGGTAGCCGTACTCCGGCAACCTTCAATGTTTTCTAAATTTTAGCACAACAGTCCTCTCAACCCGCACAACAACTTCCTTAACTAGCATAAAATTCATTTCTAAGCCTAACTAGGTTAATCGAACCAAAATCTTAAATTGAGCCCTAGAACTTCAATTATACATTTCTCATTATCAAAATCGAATTGGACCAATTCCTTTTGAGAGATTACTCACCTTGATGAGGGCTACAAGATGAGCCAAAAATCCCGACCTATGGTGGCCGGAGGAGAGAACTCCGGCGAAGGGGCAGTCGGCGTCTCCGGCGGGTTTTCTCCTTTCCGGCGACGTCACAGGCTCGAACGCTTGCCCAGGAAGAGAGAGGAGGTGGAGGGGTTCGAACGGGACCGGTCCGGCGGTCTCTGGTGGCTGGACGAAGGCTGGGTCTCCGACGGGTCGGGAGAAGTTCACGGGAGAGAGAGAGAGAGAAAGAAAGTGAGTGCGGGTGTTGGGCTGCTCCACACCCGGTCCAACTTAAAACCCCAACAAATAAACCCACTTGTTCTAGGATATTCTGTATCTTTCTAGATATTCTTTATATGTGTCTTGGCCTTATGCCAATAGGATATGTAGTTTGACTAGATCCATGTATTCATTTTCCTTACCTAATTGGTATTATGTAATTCCCTATATAAAGGGCTCCTATCAATGAATAAGATATCATCTTTCACTTGCTATCTATTTGTCTCTACACTTTATCTTTCATCACGTTATCATGCACTTTGTTCTAACCTTAGAGCCAATAGCCCACCATTTGTTTTCCAAAACCCTAAAATCGGGCAGCCTTGTTTTTCACGATTTCAGACCAATCCCCAGAAAGATCTCTCCGTCCCGGATCCAACGCCGCCGGCATCACCCTGAGAACCGGCCGGAAAGTCTCCGAACCGGCCACCGGAATATTCCAGACCGCCGCCACTACCGACCACCTGTTCACCATCTTTCCTTGCTCTGATCAACCTGAATTTTTGACAGAAGCTTCCCCATCCAGAGCTTCTCCACCTATCAAATTTTCAGCCCCAAATTCGAAGTAGAAGTAGGCGAAACGTTGTTTCTCCTCTCGGCAACCTCTAGAAACCAAAAATTTCAAGATTGCTCATCTTCCAAGGAAATCCAGAAAGGTTCCCAACCCTCGGTCGAAGCCTGCAATCGACTCAAACTCATCAGAGCTCCTATAAATGCAGTTTATTTGGTAAACTAGCAAGTAAGCTTTAATATTACATTTATTTACTTTGGAATAACTCGGCGGGATAAAATCCTTTCTCCCTTCTCCATCTCCATTCTATGCTTGGGATTTTGTGCGTACAGGTACCAAAAATCCAGGAATTTTATTCGCGGGTCAAGAGTGTGTTTGATCACTCTTGTTTCCTTGTATGGGTTGTGTATGATCAACCCTGACCTATCATCGGATTGTGTTTGATCAATCCGAGGCCTTTTTCCGAATTGTGTTTGATCAATTCGTGGCTTTTTCGGATTGTGTGTGATCAATCCGAAAGACAAACCATTAAAAGCATTGTTTGTGACCTCGATATACTCACATTAGCAATAATGAATGCCTTGAGAATTTTTTCGAGGTAATAAAACTATTCTCCTCTTATGGTTTGTATTGATTTACAAACAAGATGTACATTTTTACATCATCCTTAGAAGCATGGCATATTTACAATCTACATAGTTAGATTGTGCTGTTTTGGTCTCTTCCAAGTGAAGATGACGCACGGCCTTGCATCCTCAAGGAGGATCGCCAACGTGTTTTTGGTTAAGTCTTCTACCCTATAGCGGATCTTCCATCATCAATTGTTCAACGAGGCTCATCCAAGCTCAGTGTGATGTCTTAGAATTGTCCAAAATTAAGGAGATAATGGTTTCAAGTGTGCCTCACACTACCGACCCTCCACGGACATGCCTAGTCATACTGACTTGGAGTTACCGAAAGCTTTTGATTTTAGATCCCCCTACGCTATTAAACCAATTTCCATCTTGCAAAAGACGTTGAAGACTTATCAAAACCGGAAAATTATCATCATGATCGAATCCTCTAGGTCCTCTGAGTTAGTTTATGTTCATGTCAGGGAGCTTTTGCTAACTAGTCATGGAGTTTACGACCTTAGAATGACCGAAAGGACATGGTTTTAATCATACACACGTCACTTTTGGCTAAGGCAAAAGCCTACACGCCACCTGCAAGCTTCATGGCTTTGCACATGCCAATTCTGCGAAAAACAGCAATCTGTCCCTTCTGGACAGTCAACATCATTTGAGCTTTGTGAATAGCTCCGGACGAACCAATCAGTGAGCTTTATATCATTAGAAAGCTCTACGAGTCTAGTTTTCAGAACATTTCGTGTTTCATCCATATCTATTTTAACGAAGACGTTATGACTCTTTTAGTGCGCAAAGGTCATTCTGCGCGGAAATTGTTATGCACTCTCGGGATTGCAGTTTTTCGTAGCTTCCTTCAATCCTTCTAAATGGTTCAAGTGGAGCTATTAACTCGCCTATCTACTCCTTCTTGTAGATATGTCTCATTGAGACATTGAGTGCTTCGCAGATAGTGGAACTATCCACAACATTCTAAGGAACCGACAACTATCTTTGGATTTTGTACTCTTGTAAATCTTCTGTGACTTCAATGATTGAATCATACCGGTCATTCAGGAATGTGGTTTAGCTTGAATCTTGATGCCTCGTAGCACCATAATCAACATCACAGATGCCCTCTATGCATTGAGAGGCAACCGAACCATGTTGAGCTTTAAAGACATTCATGCTAATAGTTTTCATTTGAAAACACATTGTGAGAATGAACAAGAATTCTTTTGTGTATACCTTCTCATGAATGCGGACTAAAGTGCATCTTAGAGAAGTTCATGAGTTAATCTAGTGGACTATATGTCACTACGATTCGAATATCGAATCTCATATTGTCATCAAACATGATATTTGGGACACCGACTCATATAGGTTTTGGTTTGACCAAATCGGTCATTCTGGAAGAGATGGTCCAAATTTTGAGATTTTCTCATGGACATCCATTCTTCCGCTCAAAACGAAGACATTCGAGATCTAGCATCACCATGAAGCATGGTGGTGACCTGGGGGACATTGACGTCACCCGAATACGACTTCAACTTCTTGGAGTCCGTCCGGTCAATTCCTCGAGCAATTGAGGTGCACCGGTCTTCCCTCGATATTGCATTGGCCCCCTACAATGTTTATTGCTCATTTGAAAGCCTATTCTTTAGCTAAATTAGGAGTGAGACCCTCCTATGCTAAATGACACAAAAGTGAACATTTCATTCTTACATCAAACTATGTAGATAGATACAATCAACTTGCGGACAACTTTTTGTGCTTTATGGTGTTGGTTGAAGTGTTAACACACTGGTCACAAGTTACACTATTATCTACTGTTTATGTTGCTTATACTTCTACCGGCTCACTACCCATTCTTTAAAGAAGTGTATCAGGATGTAATTTGAAGTGTCTTGTACCCCATGTTCACATGCAATACGGTCTCAACGAGGCTACGACTAAGCAACTTTAACTTATCGCTCGAACATTATTGATGCACACCAATCTTTCTATTGCGTCTTGGGGCTATGAATATTTACATGTAGCTTTACCATTCACCTACGACCCACCATCATTGAATATTGTTGTACTACAGCTCATGACTGTGTACTAGGATTGACACGAAATTGCAATCCTTGAGTTCGGCAGGATTGAAACGGATCTCCAATCCTTGAGCTCGGCTAGATATTATTTCTAGGTGCCAAATCGCAATGCCACTGTGCACAATGATGGGTCATTTGATATGAATAAGTTTCGGTTGGATATGAACCTCCACATATAATCCACATATGTAGAAACCTTGTCAGACGATCTCATTCACCGCTAAATTGCGAATTGTCATTTTGATGAGACAATATTCCCGCCGTTAGGGGGAGATAAGAACACAAGTGTTCAAGTGGAACGATGTGAATTGTCGTGGTTTGTCCCCACTAAGTCTCATCTTGATCACAAATGCTTAAAGTGTTCAAGTGACGAGATCACATGCTGCAAATATGTCTACAAGGATTGATGTCCTACAAAAGGACATGGTGTGACCAAAAGGTGTTGGTCTTGACGCCATCACCATAGATTGTGAAATGGTAACGCCATATAGTGACAAAATTGGTGTCACAAGGCCGTGTGGCTCCCCATAAGGAGGGAGGCCCTTAGGTTCGATACTTTCTCTCACTAGGAAGAAAGCGAGTTTGGCACAACCTAATCCATTGATCAATGATACTCAAATCTTTCTCATGAAGTCTGAATTGTGATTATTGTTGAGGGACGCCTCAATGTCAAATCTAATCCATATAGAGATCTCTACAAGTATTACACTAGTGTACATGAGGACGTGAGATAATGAGTCTACTATCGAATCTCCTTTCGTTGATGGATATCAACTTAGTTGATTGGCCTAATGGAAAGATACGATCCAACATTAACAAAGAGATAGGTCCTTAGGCAGGTGATGTCGACACCGCAAGCTAAACCCTATCAACTATGTCTTTGTTAGACAGTGTAGTGAGAACAAGAACTTAGACTCACCTTATGGTGCAAGGTCTCTCACTAACACGCACTGAGATCGACTACGATGAGATATGCTCTCGTAATGGATGTCATTGAACTCCACTACTTAGTCAGTTTGGTAGTTTCTAAATAACTGAACATGCAACCTATGAATGTAGTCATAATAACATCTCTATGGGATCAGTGATATACATGAAGGTCTTAAAAGAACTTCATTCATCCGAATCAAGTGGCTCCAGACCACAGGAGCACGCGTTTGTTAAAGGAATTGAAACGCACATGGACTCTACTTGATTTGGAAGCAGGGATATGGTGAATTATGTCTTTGCGTGTTTATTCCAGATTTACATGGACTCTTGATGGATCAAGAGATTCCCATATGTATCAACATCCAAAGAAAAATATCTTGGGAAAACACAGTCTCGAAAAGGTACTCGATGACTATATTGATGATGATTTTCCATCAATCGGCTTAGACACTCTGTAGCTAGTGAGGCCTGCATATACTCCCATGATTAGTCAAAGTCTTTGTTCTAAAGAGAGATCCGTTGTTTTGTCTAAAGCAAGATGTCAAATATGTGGTAAGAGATGGAGTTCCCATCTAAGTATAATAAGAAGCATCAATGTACTCAACACAATACAAAAGACTTGACATCTCATTCGCTATGAAAAGTTGTAAAAACTAAGTGTAGCTATGCTCCCACGCAATGCCAATGTAATGGCAGTAACTCTTTTTTCAATACTTAATGGTATGAAAGGTTGAGCCTTATTCTATCCCTACATAAGAAAGACACATCAAAAGCGAAATCAGAATCTGCCAAGTTTCGTAGGTCAAATTCCACGGGACATACAGGAAATCTCACTCACTGGAAAATGGTGAAATTAGTACCAATGGAAAGGTCTATGTGTATACTTTCCAGGGGCACCAACCATTTGATCATAGTTATCATATTCAGTGAGTAATGGCCGTTTTCGTAAAGTAGGATGAATCTGTCTGAGAATCTGATTTTGGCAAAACAGTCAACTTCGACGGGACTTTGTGAACAGGTCCTGATGAACCAGAATGTGTGTAATACAAGGCTGGAAAGCTAAATGAATCTAGTTTCCAAAACCATTTACGGTTCGTTCATATGTATTTCCTAGAGGAAGTTACGGCTGTTCTAGTAACTGAAGGTCATGCTGCGCGGAAATCTGATTTCCTGCACGAACTTTTGTTTTGAGTTCACAAGTGACCTTCCCCTCAAGATCTAACTGGAAAAGATCATGTTTGAAGACAATACGGTATGATTTAGTTAATCATTACCCAATGCCACATTTGAAGACATGTTAAAGAGCATGGTCATGCTAAATTGTTGAAACGTCCGTGATTAGTAAGAATCAGGAAGAACCCTGTGATTGATATAAAGATCAGGGGGAGGTACGAACTTCAGGGGGAGTCTAGTACATACATACATGTCACTATCAAATGTGAAGGGTGCGTTGTACTCTTTTTCTCCTACGATCAAGGTTCAGTTTTTCTCTCACAGGGTTTTTATGACTTGACGGGGTTTTTGACGAGGCAACAGATCAGCACCATCGGTATATCAGCACGCCGCACAAGGGAGAGTGTTCTAGGATATTCTGTATCTTTCTAGATATTCTTTATATATGTCTTGGCCTTATGCCAATAGGATATGTAGTTTGACTAGATCTATGTATTCATTTTCCTTACCTAATTGATATTGTGTAATTCCCTATATAAAGGGCTCCTATCAATGAATAAGATATCATCTTTCACTTGCTATCTCTTTGTCTCTACACTTTATCCTTCATCTCCACTAAATTTTTACCCCCTTTTTACCAACTCAAAATTTACCCTTTAGTTGATAACTTTTTCATGCTAACTCCGATTTTAACACATAGCATATCTACGAACTCGTAATATCGTCCTCTACGACTTTCATGAAGAAAGTTTTCCCAAATTCCAAACGGAAGAAAAAGTCAACTTTTGGAGTCTTAAAATAGTAAACGGTTACTTAAAACGGTAAAAGACCAAAATAATATCAAAGTAAATAACTATAAAATAACTTAAGAACCGGGGTGTGACACTGATTGTGACATTTCGAGTATCAATAAAACTTTCTTAGTTCACAACAACTCGATCTCTGTTTAGATTTCTTCAAGTATACTCTCGTATCTCTTCAACCATAAACAGATTCCCTCGACTATATATGCATATCTCGTCAACTATATACATATCTACTTGAGCATATGTTTATGTAATCTCCATCTACCTTTCTGTTTAAATCTCCTCGAGCAAGACGATAGCAGTAGCTGTTCAAACCTTGTGCATGTCCCTAGAGCAAAAAGAGAAGCAGTAGATGTTCAAGCAATCTCCTCGAACAAAAAGATAGTAGTAACTGTTTAAGTCTTGTGCATGTTCATATTCTGGTGAAGATAGCATTTCTAGTAGCAGTTCGTGTTTTCATGTTCCTAATATTTTGAAGAACTTGAAGAGAAGATTGTAGTGAATACTACTAGCACATACAAGTAGGTTTCTCACCTCTTTATTTTCTGGTTTTCTTAAAGTGCAAAGTTGTGAGTCTTTGAAGGTCAATTGAGTTCAAGATTGAGTCTTGAACATGAACAAGAGCTTAAAACTGCATATACAGCCAACTTATGGGCTAAACAAAAGCAGAAACAGAGGTTCCCTAACTGATTTTTATTAGTTATCTTGGCATGCATGTTAAGTAAAACAACAGTCTTCAAAGATAATACAAAATTGTCAGTTTAGCAGAATAATAACATAATCATTTCAGTGTTTCCTTGTTTTGGACTAGAAGCCTACTAAGAAAACCATAAAATAAAGAGGTGAGGAACCTACTTGTATGTGCTAGTAGTATTCACTACAGTCTTCTCTTCAAGTTCTTCAAACGATTAGGAACACGCAAACACGAACTACTACTAGAATTGCTACCTTCACCAGAATATGAACATGCACACGGCTTAAACAGTTACTGCTATCTTCTTGTTCGAGGAGATTGCTTGAACATCTAGTGCTTCTCTTCTTGCTCGAGGGACATGCACAAGGTTTGAACAGCCACTGCTATCGTCTTGTTCGAGGAGATTTAAACAAAAAGGTGGAGGAGATTACATAAATATATGCTCGAGTACATATGTATATAGTTGAAGAGATATGCATATATAGTCGAGGGAATTTGTTTATGGTTGAAGAGATATGAACATATGCTTAAGGAAATCCAAATAGAGAGTTGTTGTGATCTAAGAAAGTTTTATTGATACTGGAAATATTACAACCTAAGACTACAAATTAAGAGATGAAGTTTAGGAGATTACTAAGCGTCTTAAGGAGATTACTATCACCTAGAGCAGTATCAAAGTCTTCATTTTAAGTTGTTTGTTTGTAGTAGGTAAGAAAAGACAAAACAATATAAGAGCATTACTTTGCACTTAGAGTAGAAATAAAATTATTTTACTTGAATAAACAATAGATGAGTAATGAACGGACTAGATTTATGAGGCATGTCATACAGTTCGGCACAGCAGCCACACCCACTATATTGATGTATATATTTGTTCGTTCGTTGTTCAAGTTTTCACTATGTTATAATTATCGAAGCAGAAAAATGAGGAAGAATAGCTCTTTTTGTGCGTCGGAGAGTGCGATTTTGCCTCGTTCTCACTTCTGTACTCATGTCTCTGAAAATGACTAATTTGCGTACTTTCTGCTTCAGGCCTGTACTGGTTTCAACATACAGTAGTTTTGTTGGAAAGTTTTCTAAATATCCCTTCTTTTTTCAGAAAAAGCAGCCTGGGATTGATTTGATGCCTTTGTTATTGAGTTACAAGCTGGAGCTTAGATGGTTGATATTTGCAATGATGACATTTAGAGAACACAAATTTATGCCATGATGTCTTAAGGTTGGACATCTTTATCTTCCATGTCTTCCTTCATCTTCGATTTCTTCTTTGTTTTCAACTCGACCAACGTGTACTGAACTAGATTTTTGGGTTGTTACCGATAATTATCTCAAATTTTCAGTTTGTGAAGATGACTAACATGTTACTCTGAGCTAAGAAATTGATTTTTTTCGCTTTGAATTGTGGCGACAATGAAAATGTACAATGAATACTCTTCTCATATATTAGGGTCAAATGAAAATGTACCATATCACCAAAAAGAAAGGACCTTCTAGTTTTCACAAAACAAAAACAGACAATAACTTTCGTAAATGTATTACAACAGAAGTGACCTGAATTTATTGAAGGAACAAAGGCAAGTCCATACCAAAAACAACACTACATATGCATACACAAATTTAATATCTAGACTGGCACACATCCCTGCTACTGAAGTACTGAACCACTTACACCATATCTTAACAACTTCTTCTCGCATTCACTGTTGCTCCTGCAAATGACACGTGTTTTTTTTAGAGGTCAGAAGCGGTAATGATACATCACTGCGATATACAGAAAGAAAGAGCGTGAAAATGATAGCTTGGTTGGCCAAAAAGTATCATACCAAGAACCGCTTCTTGTAGTTTCCAACAAGCTCGTTTGGATCAGTTTTGGTTACCTTATAAGCATCAATCTTGTTGATTTCCTGCAAAAGGATATAATCATCAGATTAACCCACCATGTTTGAGATAACAAATGACTGAATATTTTCGCTTAGGAGTTTCTTGCTGGAAAAAGGAAAAAAAAAATCCTTGATCAGCTGGAAATTAGCTTGGTTTCAAGAGAAATTCCTGCATCTTTGCTGTACTTACACTACAACAAAGGGTCCATTATTGTGTACCTTATTGCAATGTCATAAGCTAGTTTAAGAAACTACTCAAATTTTTCATATAATGAATGAGAGATTACATCTTGGATGAAATAGATACAAAAGTTCATGATTTTCTATTCATATTATATGTTATAGGTTTTATTGTACCTCCAACCATGCTGCTAGTTTAGGCCTGCCTGCTGTGATGTCATACTTCCACACCGCTGATAAGAAGCTTTGGAATCTCTCAACAAATGGGATATATGCAATGTCAGCCTGAAGAAAACATATTTCTATCATAAGACATTAAGACTAGAACCATAACTTATAAACTTAACCACTTAATTGGTCATCACATTGCTAAAAGGTCAGAAAATATTCCTCAGTTTCATATTATTTGGTATTTGAAATCAGCAAAGGGCAAGGTACATAATTGCATATTTAAAACTTACCAAACTGAACTGACCCAGAAGAAATGGCCCATCGTCAAATTTTTTTAGAACATTTTCCAGGTAATCAAACTGAGCATCTGTTCCAGGTAACCAGTTTTGGTCAGTGTACATTCATAAACAAAAGCAGTCTGTAATGGGAGAAACATTAGGATCCTTACCAGCCTGTTTTACTGTGTCGTCTGCTTTGAATGCAGTAAACAAAGCCCCGGTGAAGGTACCGACATGTGATATTAATTCTTCACCAAATTTTGCTTTCTCAGGGTCCTAAATATGATTTCACAGCATCAGTTTGGTCACTCTTTTAGATCCAGATACAGGATATCTAGTTAAATTGGGCATATAACTCTTACTTTGGGGAAAAGTGAAGGCCCTTCAAAGTTGTTATCCACATACTTGATCAGATCAAGACTCTCCCCAATGATCTTCCCATTGTGCTCCAGCGATGGCACCTGTAAAATTAATCATTCAAGAAACTTAAACAGCTTCACCCAAGTCTGCAACAACATATACTCAATGACCAACAAGATTACAAGAACATAGCTATAATTGTTCAAATTTCAAACACATTACCTTATTCTCAGGGTAGACCTTTTCCTTGTACCAAGCAGGCCTGTTTGCGAGATTTATAGGAACTAACTTAATCTGATCTTGTAAACCCTGCACATCATAAATCCAACAAAACCAAAAAACAAATAAAAACAAAAAATAAGCCAAACATAGAATCTGGGTACTTCTGGATTCCAAAATATAAAACAAAACAAGGGTCTTTGTCAACATTCCCCCAAATTTAAGACGGTGGAAAAAGAGAGAATAAACAACCTTATAATTCCTAGTGATCCAGACCCTCTGTGCAAATGGGCATGAGTAATAGGTATACAGCCTTGTAGTGCCATCAAAGAGAGGAGGTGGGTTGGAGGTGGCATCCAACGGTGTGGGAAGAACCTCCTGACTGTAAAACCGAAAACCCAGAAGCAATGTCAGCAACAAAGGAACACAAATTCATACAAACCCAGAAGCCAAAATGAATCGAAAAGTGAGAAGTCGTACGTAGAAGCCATGAGTGATGGTCTTGCAGAGAGTCGAGTTAAGGTTTCCTTGGAAGTGGGAATTAGGTGCGCAATGTTGTCTATGTATTGTTCACAATGGGTGATCGTTTATATAGGGAGTGAGGTAGACTGAGATCGTGTAACTGTGAAGTGAGCAGTGACGTAATGTTCCGAATCGGTGCGTGAGTGCCTACGTGTTTCCTGTTCTTTGGTAAGGTTGGGTGGTTCTTATCTTTAGCCGTTATTTGAAAGTTTGGTATAGATCCTACGGTCGCCAAACGGAGAGCGATCAACGACTTTTCTATATCTAAACTATTTACCTATACAGTAAAGTAGGTGAAACTGACACTATTCATAAGTCATTTTATGAATCAACCAATTTGTTCTGACTAGATAGTGTGCCCTCGCTTTGCTGCGGGTTGTCGTAACTAAATATTTGGAAACAACTCTGTTTATAAACTGTTTATATCAGATTTCTAGTCTTGAAAAGTATATACCCTTATATACAGTTGAAAAATATATAGCACTACAGAGTTGACAATGCGTATCTAGTCTTGGCAAAGATCTGATTTTGCCCTGCATCTTCCTACAAAGCCAATCAAACCAAAACATAGATTATTACTTATGTAACTTAACAACATGCCAACATGATTTCAAATAAATCAACAGATAAGATACATGTAATTAGATCCTTACATTAACACTAAAGTTTGGTTGGTACCCATAAAGCCCTCCACTGTTAGCAATGGTCACCTGTGCAAGAAATAGACATCCGACAACATGATAAGCTTGACAACATATCTATTCATCTTCTCATGCAAATCAAACATATAAAAACAAATTATAACACCAATCAACATGTTAAATTAAAACAACATGAAAAGAACATTTGGCCTTCAGTCCAGCATTTCCAAACAAAAAAGAATCTAAAAAGGAAAGAAAATAAGAACACAAATGCAATCCATCATTTCCTGGACAACAATAAAAATTCTCTAACTTTGTTGACTTTTGTAGAATAAACAAAAAACAAACACAATATCTAAGGTTCATATTCTATAAATTGTTCAGAGAAGCCAAAATTTAGTAAACACCAAGTGTACTTTTAAACCAAGAGGAGTTGCATTTTGCAAAATAACGTATTTAGCAGATGACATGAAATATATGAAGTTTCAGAAAACATTATTATCAAACGCATAGCAGTATGATTACTTCATTATTTCTTAATTTTACAGGAAGCAAACAGATATCCATCTTAAAGCTGGTCTATTCTCTGGTATAGAATAGATGGAATAGCAAGCCCAACATTTCAACTGTTCCTAAATTGGAGGATTAAAGGACAGAGATGATAGATATGATTTCTCTAAGCAACAGAGTTGTTGTATCCTATTATTGTCATTCTTCATGCATAAACTATTTTTATACTTTCATTCATCCATAGCAGCCATGGTATGAAATGTCATCAGAGAATTTAGGCATATACTAACAAAGAATTTGATAATACCTCAATAGGAGTAAGCTACTTCTTCTCACTGATCTTGTCATATTTCTGCTTTCAGACACCTGTTTTTAAGCCATGCCAGGAAAGGCTGAAACAGAAATTATACATTAATGTCAAAATATGAACTTAGAAAAAAAAATACATAAAAGATATTGGTAAATTAACCATCAGACAAACATACAACCTCCCCCTCAAGAAATACATAAGCACATAACCAAGAGATTCTAGATCATCTCTCCTGCCTTGCTCTGCAAATGATTCTATTACAATTACATTTTTTGAATATTGAAAATCATCTAAAAACACCATTTTTTGAACATGGATTTGGTTTATATACAAATATTGGATATAGTATCAATTGTTATATAAATGAATAACGATATCAACCACAACTGAAAAGGTAACAACACTTTGGTACTATATTCAATATTTGTATGTACTTGAAACTTCACATGGTTGTCATTTCTCTTTATTTTACTCTTAGCCTTTGTTTCCTATAAACCCCACAAAAATTGGCAAAGGCATCAGACAACATTTACTTTATAAACCAAATATTTTCCAGTCATTCACCAACTCCATATTAAAATTGTCATTGTCAAAAGAAAAGGCATGATAAAAGATGAAGATTCTTCAGAGCTAAGCCATGAATAACCATAAAAAATCATAAGATAATTTATACCCAAGTCCAAAACAGTCACAAAACTTGACTCCACTGTATTCAACAACCCTGCAAAATGAAATGGAATAAGTCAGTCCACTTACATCTATGAACCCTTCCTGTTATGACACCAATTTCATCAGCATGCAAAACTAACAAATATTTAATGGGTTATATAACCCAACAAAAACAAAGCCACAGGAAGCAGACCCAAATAAAAAAACTATCAAATGCCATATTTAAAGCTTACTGATTCTATTTTAAGAAAACAAAAAATTCTAATATTATTTCTAATGGCTGCTCAAAAAACACTCGTCTAAGTTATGCTTGAATATTTCCCCTAAATTCAAATTATGATGAGATCTTCTTACCAACTTGAGGATCTTAGCTACCTGCAAAAGAAAATTCCTGGTGAGATCTTCTTATCATTATAAAAGTACCAATTATAAACGTGTCAATTGTGTATAAACATCTTCTACAATCTAAAGTTCAGAAGATGCAACAGCAGTACTAATGAAGCTTAAAGACAATAACAAAATTGGGAATATTAATCTGATTTCTTTTATAAAGCAGAGGAACAGAGAACATGATAACACAACCAAATCATAGTCCTATGTATTCTTGGAATCTTGGTTCTTAAAAAATACCAAAATTGAAGTTTTTGGGTACATTCTTGTTTGCACAAAGAGTAGTACTGATGATAATAAAGAAAACAGAGCCCAGCAATGAAGCCAAGATTTTTCTACCCAGAATAAATTAACACAATGATCAAATTAGTTTTATTTATTTGTGAAGAAGGTACCTTCTCGTGCATTATGAGATAATGCAGACCATCGTACATATTGCTGCCATATTTTTTTTTTGCTCTCCATATTCTTGTTTAGCAAATTCAGATTCTAATATTGGGTTGAAAGGGTCTTATATTACACAATAATTGTTGGACCTGAATTCTCCTGTAGGTGAAAGTAAAGGCGGATACGCATTAGCTTTATAAGAGCAAAGACTGTCAATTTTCTTGTTACAGACATTTTGAAAAATAGCAAATGCTTTCAAGCTTCAGTGAAAACTGACCAAGTTTCTTCTTTGTAATTCTAAGCTTCAAAGCATCTGCAAAATTTATCAGTTGGTGAAAAAATCTAACATGCAAAGATTCACATGTTAACAATAAGAACACTGTATCAAGGGTCAATTATCAGAATTGAAAACAAAACTTTCTATATTGATCTTAATGAACTCAGGAGTAACAATTCTTAATCTCATGGTACGTTGCTATGGTAGTTTGTTGGGTCTAACTTCTGATCAATGATTACACAGTAATATGATTCGACAGAAAACTATTATCAAACCAGGAAAATACCCATAGCATCAACCGAACATTCAAATACTGTGATTTTGAAACACCCTAAACCCAACCTACAAAACCATTTAAATACCTAGAAATAAAACCCGTCAAGCATACCTGATTTGAGACCCGCCCAATATAAACCAAATCTCAGCCAGAAACTGATATTTAGAATGCCAAACCGTAGGGATTTCCTGCAGATCAACATCCTTATTGTCAACGGTCAAACCTTAACCGTTAAACCCAGAAAGATACAATGAAGAAGAAGAACAAAGAACCAAAATCGAACTAACACTAACCAATAAAAAAACAAAGAGTTGACAGTATTTTCAGTTACAAAATCCAAGTATAGAATAATTAACGAAGAAGAAGAAGAAGATCAGGAGGCTTACACAACAACAAATTTGATCTTCAATCGATCAGTCAACTCTAGTCTCTCCCTCTATCTGCTTCTGTTTGGAAAAATAGGAGGAGTCCAGATTCTTCTAGAGGTGTGCAGAGCAAGAGAAAGGGCAAAACCGATGAAGGAAGCGATGAAAGAGAGGGAAGGAGAGCTTGAGATCTGGAAAATGATTCGGTGGAGTTTCGAGAGAGATCGAGAGATAGAAAGAAAAAGAATCAGAAAACAGCAAGACACAGGCCCAAGCCCGACACTGTTCTTAAGAACAGTAATTAGGAACAGTTCTGTGAACAGTGAATCGCGTTAAATGCACAGTGGACAGAAAATATATATATGTTAAATTTTGTTTTTAACCACGAATTTGTCATCTTATTTGTAAAAACAATGATTCTGTCCTCATTTACGTCATAATTACAGTCCTGTCATCACCTATATATTTATGTATATAGTAAAGTAAAGTAGGTGCGCTGACACTATTTATAAGCCCCTTTATGAATTGACCAATTCATCCTGATTTTGTTTTTAATCACGAATTTGTCATCGTATCTGTAAAAATGACGATTCTGCCCTCACTTACGTCATAATTACAGTCATGTCATCACCCCTATATAGTAACGTAGGTGTAGCCGGCTGATAGGAGCACAAAATGTGACGTTCTTAATATGATTATACCCTTTATTTACCCTTTGTTAACTCCTATTTAGTTGTTTTAGCTTTATATTTGTGTTTAGTGTAGAATAATTGCTTAATGTAGAAATATGTAATTTTTAGTATTAGAATACATAGTATTTTCGGATTTGAATAATTTGGTGTTGAAATTGTGCTAAGTGTTGGAAACCCTTGTTTACTCAGGATTCCTGTCTTGATCAAGATTCAATCTTTCCTTGAAGCCTAGTCCATGAAGGAGAGGTCCAAACCAAGTCCAATATGGAGAAGAAGATCTAAATTCGGCAGAATTTCAAGAATATCCAAGCCTTGAAAATCTGGATTAAATCGGGAGAATTCCTGTGCACGTCTGTCAACTTCAACGGACTCTCCAGGACAGCTCACAATGAATCAGAAAACGTGCCAGATATGGATAGAAATCTACGGGAGTCTAGTTTCCAAATCAATTGGAATCACCTCAATATCTATTTTCTAGAAGGAGTTATGACGTAATCATCAGACGGAGGTCATTCTGCCGAAATTGAGAAGAACTAGGAATCCTAAACCAACTTGGTTTAGGCTTTGTGGCCGACTTCTCTAGGGTTTTTCCTCTATATAAAGCACGACTTCAAGGACAGAAGATCATCATCAACCCGTGCAAATAACACCAAAGCCTTTGCCAAAAACTCCATCAACCTCCAAACACCACAATCCGATCCCACCTTCAGCACTCGTCCAAAGCACGTAGCCTAGGACTCCGCGCACTCAAAGAATAGAACACGTAGGGATATTTTGAGAGTGTACTCATCTTCTACTTTCGGATTAGTATGTGTTTGTTCTTGTTTAATGTTGTTTTAGGTTTTTGCTTAAGTATGTTTTGATTCTTGTCTATGAGATAGAAACACTTTTGAACTATGTTTTGAATTTAAGTTTTCAATTTTTAATCAATGATTTTAGGTTTTATGCCGTGAGTTTTATGTCATTATACTTTAAGATTTTCGGTGCATTCTTCCATTATCATGTGTAGTTGATACAAGTAGTTGATATTGCATGTGTTAATCATCCAAAGTTCGACTTTGATACACGTAGTTGATAGGTTGCATTGTCTTTGTTATTTCACCGATTTTCTGCCTATGTTTGATTTAGGACTAGTACTTAAACACATCGATTCTTTATGTGATACGTAATTGCATGATTAGTTTATGTGTGTGACCTATAAGTAGAGCACGTAGCCGAGCTTGTTGTGTCGCGATGTTGAATGAAACCCGTAGTCTAATTCTAAGTTGGTCTATGTCATAGGAACCACGTAGGAACTTATGTGCATATCAAATTTAGGTTGTATATTTGCTCACGGTGTAGACTTAAATGAGATTAGAAATCGTCTTCTTTATTCTTGCATGGTTGTTTGGTTGAGTTTGCATGATTGTTGGTTGATCACATGTATATATGTATAGAAGTAATTTAGGATTTATTATTAAAAGTTGTTCCGAAATTATAAAACTTTTAAACCTATGTGCTTATTTTGACATTTACTTTAGATTAGATGGATCTACCCTGTAGTTGGATCCCCGGTTTAGAACGATCCCTGCTTGCTTTATACTACGATTGATTTGTTGACAGGGTTAATTGATGCGTGTGGAAATACGTCTTATCACCGGCACTGTTCATAAACCCCCCATGAATTGACCAATTCTTCCTGATTTTGTTTTTAATCACGAATTTACCATCGTAGCTGAAGAAATGACTATTATGCCCTCATATACGTCATAATTACAGTCGTGCCATCACCCTCTGAATTATATTTTTGCTCCCGCTTTTCTACTGATTTACACTACTACCATCCGATCTAGGTGACTTTGTAATTACCATTTTGTCCTCAATTTTTTTGTAATTGACAAACTCTCTCTCTCTCTCTCTCTCTCTCTCGCAGCGGAGCGCGGGTAAGCTACCTAGTGATGTGTGTTCTATAGGTATCGCGTCACTTGCAATGCTAGACTATCAACAGGAACATAACTAAGACTTCGTCAGTTTTCTTATAATTTCTCTATTATAGGGAAACAAACGACAAAGTTTAAGCAATTTTTCTTCTCTAGTATAAACAGTTTGTCTATTTAGAGATTTCATGATCATTCCTCAAATCCTTCTATAAAATTATAGAGTTTGATGCAAATGGGGAATTTAGTCTTTTCTTTCATCACATATCCTATATTAGAAAAAGTTTTAGGTGTTGGAGCAAAACAACCAAAATCTTCTTCAAAATTAAAAATATGAGAAAGTTGTTGGAGATGCTCTAAATCTTTATAGACTTATTTCGACATGAGAAAAGACTACTTGAGTACCCACCGAGGCACCCTGCATCTTGCTACTTCATAGGTTGTAAGCTGACCACTTTAGCCCATAGCCCATGCCCAAAACCTAAAGCAACTTCTAAAGATGTGCCCAGATGTTACGCCAAGGATCCAAACTTAGAAATCCTAGCCCCTTACGACTCCCTCTCGGACGTCCTAGCTTCTTCGGTGACTTACCAGTCTTCTTGATCCATAAGGCACCACCATCTGAGGAAGTAAAACCCACCTTCTCGGGATTCAGACGCAGAGGCACCAAGGCCAATGCATGTCATGCCTGCTTCCCATCAGACGGCTCATTGACTTGAATCATATACTCGCAAGCGTACGAATCGTGTCAAGTAAAGGAGTTATTTAGACCTTAATTATCGTACCACGAGGATTATGTTAGACCTAACCAAGGTAATCGGCTTAGGAGTACTAAAAGACACACAAGAAAAATAAAATAAAGACAAAGAAAATTATAAACAAACACTCAAGGCACCAAGCCTTGGTAATGCTTGGCCTAGCTCGCACTAAGCCTAAACAAGACCACTAACTTGTAACCCCAAGGGTGATTATACACAAATGAGTCGATAGTTGAAAAGAAGTTGAATTGGGGATTAGCTAAATTAATACAAACTACAATGAAAACTAAACAACTAACTAACAAGCTAGAAAGTAAATTTGGTTTTTCAAATCAATGGAGACATGGGAGTGTCGGGTGATCCACACTAACCCTCTTGCAAATATTGACGCCAATCTCATAAATGCATGCATTCTCTAATGTGTCAAGTCTCGTATCTAATACCGTTTAGGGCTATTAGACCCATTGTTTTGGCCACGATCCTCAGCGTGCGGAGCCGAGGTGATTAGAGAACAAAGAGATAGGAGGAGTTGCAGGCGTGCCACCTCGCGGACGAGGAATGTGTTGAGTGCGCTGCGCTTGACTTCTTAAATCAGGCGGAATAAGTTCCAGGTGCCACCTTGCGGACGAGAAATTTACTAGCACAAGCGGTCGATACTCACGGAGGGGTGAGCAGAGCAACTATAGGGATGTTTCCGAGGAAACGGGGTCGAGTTCCGGAGAGCTCTGAAGAACTCTAGGCGGCAAGGCGCTTAGAATCAGGGCTTCGAAGAGGCTTCAAAGGGAATCGGCTCCTAGGAGCGCTGGTGGTTTTTGTTTTGTATTTGAGTAATTGTGGAGAGAGATGTTTGTAAGCCGTGGAGCTTCTTTATATAGTGGGAGAGAGAGAGAGTCCACCGCGAAAGATAATGAGAAACGTGTTGGAATCTACACCGTGAAGCATGAGGATACTATTCATCCCATGCAGACCAATCCTTGTGTGACACGTATCCAATTCGCACAGTTCATTTAGAATAGGACACTGCTTCTGACGCTCCTCTCAACTGTAGAGTCCTATGCGGACTGAAATTAAGAACAGTCTTATCCCGCGGGGTACCACAGTCCATGTAGAAGACAAATAACTCGCGCGAACCGCGGACTCTGTAGCTCAATTCCACCTCGCGGGCCAAAATAAAGCTTTTTATTTAATAAGGGCCACATGGATTGGCCCAAAACGTGTCAAAGACTGTAAAAAGTCCAAAACGATTATAAGTGTTCGCGTGGACTCCGCGTGTGTCTACCTTGCGAACTAGCGAATCAGTTCGCCAGCGCCTAGATACATTCCGCTTCGCCTGACGCCAAGTCATTCCACGCAAAGCATTCCGCGCGAAGCACGCGAGATGGATCCCCACTCCGCGCGAAGTCATTTGGCGCGAGCTCTATTTTTGTCCGGAAGTGCGCAAGATCGCCACTCCGGGCGAAATCATTTCGCGTGCGAGCTCTGCTTTTGTCTGAAAGCGCGCGAGATCCGTCAGTCCGCGTGGAGTCATTCCGCGCGCGGACTTTGCAAATCACCTCGCGTGGTCTTGCTGGTGGGCCAATATTTGTGGACTTTAAAGAACTTGGGCTCGCCGAATGATATAGACCAAGAACTTAATTAATATTTACGTAGACAATTGCTGTCTAGTAAAAATATTAATTTAGGCGTAAACATTGCCCCTAGCCTCGAAGTCATGAATCACAAGAATGACTGAAGAGGGTTATGTTCATTCAGCTCCAAAGCCACTGAATTGGCTCGGGTCATAAGATGAGTGTGAGTAGAGAAGCCTGTGAATAGGCCTTGAAACCCAAGCCCCTAACAAGGCATTGTAGCGAAATCGTTGTATGGCTTGCCTAGGCACCTTGGACTTGGACTTCAAATGCATTCGCCTGCTCTTCTGCTTTTCTTAGAAGACATAGTACATTGTACATCCCGCGAGCGAATGTAGCTCGCATGGATATAACTTAACTGGAGCGGACTTTTACGTTGACTAGATTCCAAAAAAGCCCCCTCGCGAATCTTGGCGATGGCTCTATACTTCGCTGCCCCCCTTGCGCGGACCCATGAGAGTTGGCGAGCGGCAGATGAAAAATTTTAGAGGCCATGCACTTCGCGAGCTGTATGCGTGGCAAATAGTCATGTACCTCGCTGCCCCCAAGCGCGAACCAAAGAGAAGGATCGGAGAATGGCTGCATAAAAGTAGCGAACACTTTGAAAACTTGGAGGCCACAGGGATTGGCCTAAATAATGACTAAGACACTTGAAGAATGTCCAAAGTCTGAAATAACTGGAACAATGTTTTCGTCCCAATGTGCCCCCCAGTTTTGATGTCTGTCCGCCGATGCTTGAAAAGAATGAAGGACATCAAAACTTTAGTATGCCCCCCAGTGAAGAAGGCGGGCTACGAGGTCATGAAAACACTTTGAAAAAAGCAACGTGCAAATCCGCGCGTCTCCTGACCTGTCTGCATTCAAAATGCCATAAGTCTCTCCAGGAATGGCGGAATAACGAACCGTAAAATCTTCTGGAAAGTAGACATCTGGGGCTTTCTGTTGATGTAAAGCGCGCCAACTAGTTCTTCCTGGATCAGTCCAATTTAATCGGCGAAGTCGACTGTTCAGTAGTGGCTGTTGCAACTTGCAGCATTGCAACCTGTCTTGACTTCGCTAGCAGCTACTCAAGGCATATGTAATGCCTATTGACGTCAAGCCTCAGGGATAGGCTTCTAAGCAAAGGTCAAGCCTGATATAGGCAAGAACATTGTCCTGCATTTCAGCAAGACCAATGATCTCTTTTTGTGTTTTTTGGCTATTTGATTTTTTTTTAATTTTCTTTTTCCAATGCAAGAAACAAAGAAAACAGAAGTAAAAACCAGAAGTAAAAGCGAGGAGTAATGAAGAGATCATAGCTTGATTAGGGATCCCCTGTTAGGCCACGGGGGAGGCCATCAATGCTTCACTCCAAGTCTCGACGTTGTCATGCTTCCAACGTGGGACTGTTGCTGTTGACAAATTCCAAGTGTTGAGCAGAGTTGTCCCGCGTCAACAACTTGAAAACTTGGGCAAGGAATTTCGTAGGGTACTCGTTGCCCCCCACGCATCTTTGTTGCTTGACCAAGCATGATCTTCAGCTGCTTTATTGTGGATCGTATGATGTTGAAGTCTGCCTTGGTGCCGACTATCATGTCTTAATGCATGGTAAGACTCCAAGTACATTGGAATGTGCAACCGCGGATTGGCCAAGGAATATCAACAAACCATATATAGTTAAGCGCAATATGATCATGGTTTGGCGAAGCAGACTGAGTTATCTCGCTAGTGAACAAGAGATTGGCGAGATGAACTTTTAGGAAAAGCGGACTCCGCCAGCCTTGTCGTCCCGCGTGTGCATGTTGTAGCGGAAACTCAAGAGGTGCTGATCCATCTTCAGTGCGCTTGTCATGAGTTGGTAAAGAAAGCAGGCGAGCTCCGCCTTGCCCCCCATGCGGCTGACCTGTGTCCACGTATACATCTCGCATGGGACAGTTGGCGTCTTGGCGGTTGTGGTTCGCCATCATGCAAAGTTGTGGTTCACCATCATCATTAGTGAGTGAACTACTTTCTGCTTCTAAGATGGACTGTTCTGTCCTATCTTCCGGTTCATTTTTCTGAGGAACACCATACGAGATGGATTCATTATCCATAATCTCGCCGGCCTCAACCTCAGGCTTTTTGTCATTGATTGACAAAACAGTTTCTTCTTTGGATGTAGGTTCATCCAAAGGAGAGTCTTCATCATTAGACTGGCTGCTAGACAGTTCAATCTTTTCGGCAAAGACATGCTCATTGAAGTCTTCATTGGGCGATTCAACCTTTTTATCCTGGTCGGCTTGCAAAAAGGCTCTGTTTTGCTTGGACTGCTCGTTCAAGTTAGCAAAGATTTGTTGAGTGGTGGAGACCTGCTCAGTTAAGTCAGCTATACTCTGTTGAATGGCCATACTTTGCTCAGTGCCACTTCGTTTGAGTTCCATAAGCATTTGGAAGATTTGCTCCATAAGAGGAGCAAATTTTGTGTCTTGGGTCGGCTGAGAGCCTACCATGGCGCGGAATCACAGGTTTTCCTGGTTTCCCTATGATGTCTCGCTTGTACTCCCTGGTCCCACTGGGCGTGCCAATGTTTTGGCCACGATCCTCAGCGTGCGGAGCCGAGGTGATTAGCGAACAAAGAGATAGGAGGAGTTGCGGGCGTGCCACCTCGCGGACGAGGAATGTGTTGAGTGTGCTTGCTTGACTTCTTGAATCAGACGGAATGAGTTCCAGGTGCCACCTTGCAGACGAGGAATTTACTAGCACAAGCGGTCGATACTCACGGCGGGGTGAGTAGAGCAACTATAGGGATGTTTCCGAGGAAACGGGGTCGAGTTCCGAAGAGCTTTGAAGAACTCTAGGCGGCGAGACGCTTAGAATCAGGGCTTCAAAGAGGCTTCAAAGGGAATCGGCTCCTGGGAGCGCTGGTGGTTTCGACGGGGTCGAGGGGTTTTCAACTTGGTTGAAGGTTTTTGTTCTGTATTTGAGTAATTGTGGAGAGAGATTGATTGTAAGCCGTGGAGCTTCTTTATATAGTGGGGATAGAGTTCGCCTCGAAAGATAATGAGAAACGTGTTGGACTCTGCAACGTGAAGCACAAAAGAACTGTTTATCCCATGCAGACCAATCTCCACGTGACACATGTCCAGCTCGCATTAGCTCATTTAGAATAGGACACTGCTTCTGGCGCGACTCTCAACTGTAGAGTCCTATGCGGACTGAAATTAGTAACAGTCTTATCTGGTGGGATGCCACAGTCCATGTAGAAGACAAATAACTCGCGCGAACCGCGAGCTTTGTAGCTCAATTCCACCTCGCGGGCTATTACAGCTCGCGGGCCAGAAGAAGACTTTTAATTTAATAAGGGCCATAGGGATTGGCCCAAAGCGTGTCAAAGACTGTAAAAAGTCCAAAACGATTATAATTGTTCGCGTGGACTCCGCGTGTGTCTACCTCGCGAACTAGCGAATCAGTTCGCCAGCGTGCCTAGATGCATTCCGCCTCGCCTGACGCCAAAGTTATTTCACGCGGACTGTATATTCCGCGCGAAGCGCGTGAGATCGCCATTCCGCGCGAAGTCATTTTGCGCGCGAGCTCTGTTTTTGTCTGATAGTGCGCGAGATCGCCACTCCGCGCGAAATCATTTCGCGCGCGAGCTCTGCTTTTGTCTGAAAGCGCGCGAGATCCGTTAGTCCGTGCGGAGTCATTCCGCGCGTGGACTTTGCCTTTCATCTCGCGTGGGCTTGCTGGTGGGCCATTATTTGTAAACTTTAAAGGAAATTGGGCTCGCCGACTGACATAAACCAAGAACTTAATTAATATTTACATAGACAAATACTGTCCAGTAAAATATTAATTTAGGCGTAAACACCCATTATCCTTATGGTGTATCGATTATGCCGGTTAAGACCACAATCAACTCTCTAATTTAGGCACTACGCCGGTTAAGGCCGTAATATCTAGATTAGAGGCATAGAGTGCAAGATAATAGAGACCCAAGTAAGCTTAGCTACAATTAAGCTAGCTAATGGTTACCATGTTTAAATCCTAGATGCCACAAGACTAACAAGTAGTCAACTCATTAATCTACTCATCACAATTGCCCACAACATAATTTCAAAGGGTGACTAAGCCTAGAAACATGCTTCTAAGGACCAATAAATTTGGATTCAAAGCATACACAATGAAAATTGCATATATTAAAATTAAAGCATCAATATCATTACAAGATGAGTTAGGGCTTCACAACCCTAACTCCCAAAATCAAACTACTCACTACCCATTAACAAATACATCATCAAATACATAAGAAATTGAGAGAAGGGTTAGAGAAAAGAGGAACACAAGTTAGATTCACAAATTGCTATAAACAATCATGAACCCACTTGATATTAAGTCTCCTTTCTTTACCAAAATCAAAATCATTTGAGTTGGTGAAGCCTTGATGATGTTAGTGAGAGCTCCTTCTTAATCTTTTTTGAAGATGAAGTGGTCTTGAGGAGAATGATGGCCTTGAGATGAATGGTGTTGAGATGAAAATGGAAGTATGAAAACTGGGAGAGACTGGTGAAAATGAGGTGAAATGGTGCGGCTGAGCGTTTGTGCGGCTCTCTCTTTCTTCTCCTCTGTGTGCTCTCTTCTCCTTTCTCTGCTCCCCCCCTCTCCTCTGTGTCTAAAAGGAATATATATAGCTCAAGGGTGAGAGGATCAGCTGCTCTCTACAGAGAGAGGAGAGATGGTTTGATGGTGATGTGTCAAGCCATCATTGGCTCAAGTTGTGCACCACATGAGATGAAGAACATGGCTGCACGTTCTTGAGCTTAATTAAGCTATTAAGCTTAATTGTATAATCAATCACTTAAACTTAATTTGTATAATTGAGATCTCCACCGTTTCGTTCTTTTGCTTAAAACTCCAATTTGCTCAATTTCCACGAGTCTTTTCTTCTCAATTCCGCAACTCCGCTTATTTTCTACAAAATAAACAAAATAAGATTAACTATATCGTAAATAGCTCGAATATTAGCTTAGTTCATATGTTTGGAATGTAATTAAGTGTATTAAAATACACGTAATCACTCATCCTCTTCCCTTTTACGCCACACTTACTCCATCAATTTTGGACGGAGAGGGAAAAGCCAGGACTTCTCTTATTTGTATTGGTCGTTTCTCTTCAGGGAAGAGAGATGACAGAGAAGGTATAGAGGGCGCATTTAGGGTTTGAGATGCATTAAACCCTAATGCGACGTTCCAGTCTGATCGGCTAGTGCAGAGGCAAAGTGATGCGGACGAGCACAAGTGCACGCTGGAAACTGCTTTGTTGAACTTGCAAAACAGAACTAATTGTTGAACTTGCAGTAGAAAGTGTCGTCGCCAAACCCTTGGATCTCAACCCATATCCAAACGAAATCCTGAGGCACGGCTATGATGTCATAGAAGTCATCGTAATCATTGAGGAGAATCATAGCCCTCTAATAAACTTAAAGACCTCTTTGCTTGACCCGGGTGACCTCCCTTTCTGATGCGAAGGTGAATAAGAACCGATCCCCCCTCGTTTGAACTTCCATCGGAGTTAAAGGCCTCCACATGGAGTGTACTACGCTCTGGAAAGCATCAAAGACGAGGTAGAAATGTTGGGCTTCGAAACCGCTCTTGGGACATTAGAGATTTCCCATGTCCACTGGTTCATCTTCATTGCAAAGAGAAAGCTTCAAGATGAGGCTTGCAGTGACGAAGGTAGCAAAGGCTTCTACTATAGTCTTCGTTGCCATGGAAGTCGATGCCATGGATTTGGAAAAGCGCCGCATATCCCGAAGAAAAACCGTAACCCTAAAAAGAAAGGGAGCGAAACTTAAGCCACAATATTGTGGATGTAATTTTTTCTCAATTACATGTAAAATAAGGATATTATAAACATCCAAGGATTAATTTCAGTTTACACCCCTGAGGTTTAGGATTAACATCATTTCACTCCCCATATTTTTAGTTTTGAAAATTTACCCCCTAAAGTTTTTAATTTTCATAAATCATGCCTAATTGCTGAAATTCCATCTAATTTGGACGTTAATTAATTTTGACTTCATAACTCATTAAAATGGCTAAAATAGTCTTATAACAACATAAATCGTCTTTTATGACCTTTTTTTCCCCAAGATTTCATGCTATCATTTAACCTCCAAATTGGACGGAATTTTAGCAATTGTGTCTGATTTATGAAAATTAGAGACTTTAAGGGGTAAATTTTCAAAATTAAAAGTATGGGGAGTGAAACGATGTTAACCCCAAAACTCAGGAGGGTAAACTAAAATTAATCCAACATCCAAATACCATAGTTTGCCTCAACATTCTTACACTATTTAATTTGTTATGACTATTGTGAAATTTTAATATTCTAGTTGGCATGTTATTGCTCTTTAAGTCTGTTAGTACATAGCCAAAATATTTGGCTGAGCCGAGAATAAGGTACAAATACCCGGTCGAAATAGCCCTAGTGAGCCCTTCATGGACATCCAAAGAGTGAAGGGTCGGTAACAAACCGCTTGCCAAAATCACTCTAGCGACAAAACACCCCCAAAAGGGAAGACACCACAAAGACTAGCAAGTAGTCCCACATTGGAGACTAAGGCCAAAGTGCCCAAGCTTGGCTTATAAAACAAGCTCAAGCTACCATAAAAAGGTACACACTCTCTCTCTTTCACACTCCTCTACCTTGCAAGTGCTCAAAGCTAACTTAAGCATCGGAGAGTCGAAGACTGGGCCATCCCAGTCCCGACCCCGTGACGCTATCACTTGTGCAGGTTCTGAGTGAAAGACCCAAAGAATTCTACTTCGCTCCGCCTTGCGACACCTTCCCGGCTCGGGATGAAGCAGGTAGAAACAATTGGCGCTAGAAGGAGGGCCCCTATCTTGTGGAACTCCCATTTGCCTCGGCACTCAGCACCATGGTGGAAATCATTGATGACCCCGTGGACCCTGGCACTTAAGTGGAACTTCAACTCGGCGACACATCCCTTACCCAAACCAGCAGCCCAGCCCCTATTAGCCATCCCGACCCCGCCACAGCCCTTGAAATCCTCAAGCGAGACTTCCATTCGTTCCGCGAGCAAGCGGCGAAAGAAAGGGCAGAAGCGGAAGCGTACCGGGTACGCATCGCTGAGTTGGAGAAAGAACAATTCTTGCTCCGTGCCACGTTAGAGCATCGTAACGTGTACAACGATAGCTTGGACCGCGCGGCGTGAATTGCTGGGACCCCGGATTCTCTTCAAGGCCAGACTGGTTCGATGCTCCCAAGAGGGCCTAACCAGATCGTATACATGTCCCATCCCCTGGCCCACCCCTCATTTCCACTCCCAGCCCCCTAACCATCTCCAATCCTCAATGACTCCCCTCTGCCACATCAATCTAATCCATCTACCCAACCTATCTCCACTTCAACCACTGCCAACTCTCCCAACCCACCTCTTGACATGCCAACCGGCCTACTGCTCCAACTTAGCCAAACTGTCACGCAATTAGCCTCACGGGTTGAAGGCGTCGAGAGTCGCGGGGCTCAGCGACCCTTGTTCTCTGGCTATGGACATCGCCCAAGCCCCTTCACACCCCGAGTGCAGATGGAGAAGCGGCCTCCGGGAACCAAGCCATTCAAGATGGATAAATATAAAGGCACAGGGGACCCTCATCTCCACCTCGAGACATTCTTCTCACTCTGTAGCTCCTCTGGCTACAGCGACGCCATAGCCTGCCACGCCTTCCAAGAGACCCTCTCGGACGAGGCCCTCAGTTGGTTCCTCAGCCTGCCACCCAACTCCGTAGACAACTTCGACCAACTCTCGGAACGCTTCCTCAGCCGTTTCATCTTACACACCAGCATTTACCGCAGTGTAGACGCCCTGTTCCACATCAAGCAGAAAGATGGCGAAGGCCTCCACGAACTGCTGTCCCGATGGCAATCTACCACGGCGAGATGCCACAACTTGGAACCTCGCGTGGCGGAGCAGGCTTTCCGTCAGGCCCTACTCCCCGACAGTTTCCTGATGGAGATCAATAAGAACCCTCCAGGATCCTACGATGCCTTGATGGACCTGGCGGTGCGGTGGGCCTGTGCTGAATTTGCCACTTTCGGACGTCCCGCCCACGCAACGCTAGCTCTTACCGCCCCGGCACCAGATGAGCACTTTGGCCGCGGGCAAGAAAAAGGGCAATCACATGGCCCATCCCGAGAACAGGGGCGCGGCTCCGACCGTCGCCATGGGGGACAGAGAAACCGCCACCACCCTTACAAATCGAGGGACCATAGCCCTCCACAGCAACAGCGCCGTTCCTCCCCGCCGTCTCATTATGAAGTCCACACTACTCTGACCACCACATATGAGGACATATGGGCCAGACACAAAGATCTCATCCCCCACCTCCCAAAAGCAAGTATCCAAAAAAGCCCCGGCGAACCACCGGCAACAGGTACTGCGCTTATCATGACAATAACGGCCACACAACAGAGCAGTGCAATGGCCTCCGCAATGCAATAGAGCATCTGATCTAGAAGGGGCAACTCCATCAATACTATGCTCCCGCCACAGGAGCCAACGCCATTGAAGTGCATGGCCAGATCCTAACCTTGCATGGTGGAGCCCCACGGTTCCCCCCACGCCAGCCTTCTGTAAAAAGGCAATGCACGGCACCCTCAGAAATCCTAGACATCCAACGCGGTGTCAGGATCACCCCATCAACGTGGGATCAAGTGACATTTTGCAACGATGAGAATACCCTGCATTGCCACCACAGCGAGCCATTCATCATCAATGTGCAGGTGGATCATTACAGGTGCCACAGAGCTTTAGTGAACACATGGGCCGCTGTAAGTGTCATGTTTTCTGATTGTTACAAAGGACTTCGGCGAGACCGCGCTAAGTTGTACAATAACCACGACCCACTTGTCAGCTTCTCTGGCGAGACAGTACAGCCATTAGGCTCAGATCGCCTAACCGTGTCGGTGGGAATAGCTCTTTGCCGCTCTTCTATTACGGCCCGCTTCCTCATTGTCAACTGCCCTTCATCCTATAATCTCATCTTAGGCCAGAACATCCTCTGGGGGTTGCAGTGCTTCATAGCTGGCCACATGTTTCTCATGAAGGTTCCTACCCCAGGTGGCACCCTGACAATTCAAGGGGATCGAGCAGCCGTCGAGCATGGCCATCTTAACACCATCCAGCAGAGGCGAGGAGCCTATGAAATGTTGCCTCTCAACCCCCCGGAACCCATAGATGATCCGCGGGACGACACAAAGGGGTGCAGGACAGAGAGCCCCGCGACCTAGTCCTACAAACGCTCGCCACCACCTACCTCAGACCAATTTTAACCTTGGCTCCGAAAGCCGTTACTTCATTGTTACTAGTGTATATACAATAGCCCAGTAGCGGCTCCACCTATGTACACTTTGCCCGCTAGCGGCTACATCTAAGTACAATGAAGTGTTTTGTCATTCCAACATGCTATACTTTGCCCCCGCAACGCAGGGCTACAAACCATACAAAAGTATACAGCAAGACAAACACAAAGGCTACACAACGCCAAAACATCAACCTGGACCCCCAAGCAAATTAGTACAAACTAATTACAATGGCTAACCACGCCACTTACATTGTTCAAAACAAAGTTCTACAAACTATTAAAGTGTCCAGGCACATCTCACTCCCTCCCAGTGAATGAGTCACCAGACTTGTTCACACTTCCCTTCGACCCGCCACTGCGGCCACGAACCTGGCTCACAGTCCCTGCTACCCTCTGCCCAGTCGACTGCTTCAACTGGTCCCGGGACAAAAAGGAAGGCCTCACAGCTACGGCAGGGCGAACAAGTGAACTACCAGGAGCCATCTCAGGGCCGGGGCGTCCCTTTACTGGAGCCTTCTGAACTTCAAGGCCTGTACGCGCCACCAACCCCGGAACCCGAGGATTGCGAGCCGCAATGGCAGAAGAAGCTACCTGCGACACTACTACTTGGGCAGGCATGGACCCCTCGGGGCCAGTGGCCCTCACAGATGATGCAGCTGCAATGGCAAGAGGTCGCGAGTCACCTGCAGCTGACGTCCCCTTCTGTCCAGCAGACGTTGCGCGCCACGCCTCATGCTGCTTCGCCAGAGACCGCGAGATATCGGCTTGCTTCTTCTGCTCGGGCGTCATTTGTTCCCACGCCACCTTCGCAGCATTTTTCTCTGCGTACCACTTGCGCATGGCCGCCTCGTTAATCCACTCCGTCTGGCAGCCTAGCCGGCTCAAGTCATCCTGCCCTTTGTTATAGGCACCCTTCAGCTGCTGCTTGTACACTTCACCCTCCCGGAACAACCTTTGCCCCGCCATGACAGCTCGCTCGCACTTGGCCTTCCAGGACACCTCCTGATCAGCAAGTGCCTGAGTCAACTTAGCCACCTCAGCTTCCAAGGACGCTGCCTTAGCAGCCGTCACTTCCAAAGCCTCCACCTGTTCATCCTTCTTCCTCACAACTTCCTTCAACTCCGCCACCTGAGCCTGGAAGACAGCAGCGTTCTGCTCCGCCTGAGTTAGCTGCTCTGCAAGGCCACAGTTACGTTCTTCAGCCTCCCTCAACTGCTGGCTCTTCGCCTCAGCATCATCCTGCCAGTGGGAGGCGGCCCGCTCACTCGCGGCGTACATCAACAATGTCGCCTGCAGTCACATAGCAACGTATAAACCCCAAGCTCAAACCAGTGGAACACAAAAGCATGCAAACACTTACCCGAGTCAATTTCTCCTTAACAAGAGCCATTCCCGCTAGCGGATCCACATCCTCCAGTACATGCATGTCGCGAGCACGGTGATGCATGTCGAATGCCATCTGAGCTAAGTATGGCTGTGCGTCCCTTGTCCCTTCCAAGGCTTGGGCAACCTCAGCTAGACTTGCAGATCCCCCAGACCGGTTGTCCCTCCGCGACCTCTTTGATTGGCCCTCGCGAGCCGGGTCAACCCTCTCCTTCCTCTTCCGAGTCCGGGCCGCACCTGTCACTTCCTCGCGGTCTGCAACCTCCTCTACAACAGGTTCCTCCTGCGCCTGGTCGGGTTCGCCCTCGCGATCACCCTCTATCGGCACCTCCTCCACCTCCAACTCCACCTCCTGGACGCCTAGACCCATCGCTTCCGCCACCAACGGAGGCACATAGGCGTAATCCTCATCCGCCAGGTTCAATCTCATAAAATCTTCACAATCACCCAGCTCCACCTCCCTTCCCTCCCCCGTCACCAAGTCAATGTCATACTGCTTGGCATGGTCAGCCTCAGCCAGCAGCCCATCTAACACGTCCTCATCCGACACCTTGTCATAAGGACCTTCCTTCTTCCGCGAACCCCCGTTGCGTGGCATCGTCACTGCAACAAACAAGCAATAGTCAGACAATGACTCGCAAACCTACAACAGGTAACGCAACCACTAAAATACAGACCCGGAACCCGGGCGTAGCCAAAGTGGCTGTATATGCCAAGGCGGCATATCCGATACGAGCTCTTACATTCAAACTCCCATATCACCCGGCGAATCCGCCGCTCCATCAGCTCAGTTAGATTGTACTCTTGCGGCACTGCACAAAGCTAGTTGTCAGCAGTGACAGAGCAGACAAAACAAAACAAAACAACACAAGGTACAAGAGCACGGTACCTATTCTCTAGAAACTCCCTGGGACCCGGAAAGGATGCCCGTGCCACTCCTGCCACTGCCCCCCAACAAGGAAACACTTACGCCTCTAGGTTTCACTTGTTGAGGTGGGCAAGTCTTCCACCAACACTTTAAACTTCCCCCGTGACTTCATCGTCACGCAGCCCCGACTGCCCTTCTTCGCTCACCACCCCATGTGCCAGCACGCATTGAACTCGTCACAATTTGGGAACTCCTGCTTCAGCAGGCGAAATAACACGCTCGTTCCCAATATTTGCTTCAGCATGTTGGGGGTAACCTGCCCCGGGGCGACATGCAGACACGCTAAGGTGTACTGCACAAACGGAGGCAGTGGGAACATCAACCCGCATCTTAGTTGGTACTCGTATACCAACGTAAAGTTGCCCGGGGGATCCCAAAACTTTACCCCCCGGCCAAGCGGCCGCAACAAGACCTCCTTCGGAATACTCCAATTTTGCCGAAGCACTTCAAGCTTTGCCGAAGCACTTCAAGCTCCGACGAAGTCAAACTCTCGCCAGGGGGTTCCCAAAATGAATCATCCTCCTCACGAGATGTTGCCATGATCAATTCCTCTACCTCCTGCAATAGAGGGTCACACGAGGACATATGAGACTTAGCATCCATCACATGAATGCCTTCCCCCAAGTCAAGGGCAATCTCCGCCATAAGGTTATCCAATCCCTCCTCCATCCGGTGCAAAGTGTCTGAATCGGCACTAAGCGAACTAGAGACCACCACGATTTATTCGCTGGACACCCACACCGGATCTGCCATACCCCGCTACCTTAACCCTAATCAACCCGACAACAAATCTCTCACCCTAGAATTCCTACCAACACCACAAACATGTGAAAAATCCCACACCCCAAATAACCCGACACAACGCCGCCACCACATACAAAACCAAAGACAGAGAAAACGACGAATTCATATCTGGAAACAGCGGGTTTGCGTAGTGGCAATGAAGTTGATTACAAACGGCTGAGCGCTCGCACCCAATCGATCGAGGATGAAATTGGACGTTTCCCAGTCTGAAGCTTGTAGAATAGCCGAAACCCTAAAACACAAATTACGGCTCAACAGTTTCCAGTTTCAAAAGCACGAACTCCCCCTTTCAGTTCTCTCCAACCCTATTTATAAGCATTCCCCTGGACCCCATAAACCTGAACGGTCAGGGTAAAGCCACGTCACCTTTGGCCACTACAAAAAAAAAAAACAACCCGCGCGCGACAGTCCCCAACCAAGCGCGGACTGACTCGCCACGCAGCGGCCGCAACGCTTAACAGCGACAGTCCCCAACCAAGCGCGGACTGACTCGCCACGCAGCGGCCGCAACGCTCAAAAATGACAGTCCCCAACCAAGCGCGGACTGACTCGCCAGGGCAGCGGCCCGCAACACTCAATAGCGTGACAGTCCCCAACCAAGCGCGGACTGACTCGCCATGCAACGGCCGCAACGCTCAACAGCGACAGTCCCCAACCAAGCGCGGACTGACTCGCCACGCAGCGGCCGCAACGCTCAACAGCGACAGTCCCCAACCAAGCGCGGACTAACTCGCCACGCAGTGGCCGCAACACTTAATAATGACAGTCCCCAACCAAGCGCGGACTGACTTGCCATACAGCGGCCGCAACGCTCAATAGCGATAGTTCCCAACCAAGCGCAGACTGACTCGCCAGGGCAGCGACCGCAACGCTCAACAGCGACAGTCCCCAACCAAGCGCGGACTGACTCGTCACGTAGCGGCCGCAACGCTCAATAGCGACAGTCCCCAACCAAGCGCGGACTGACTCGTCACGCAGCGGCCGCAATGTTCAATAGCGACAGTCCCCAACCAAGCGCGGACTGACTCGCCACGCAGCGGCCGCAACGCTCAATAGCGACAGTCCCCAACCAAGCGCGGACTGACTCGCCAGGGCAGCGGCCCGCAACGCTCAATAGCGAGTCTCCCCAACCAAGCGCGGACTGACTCACCACGCAGCGGCCGCAACGCTCAACAGCGACAGTCCCCAACCAAGCACGGACTGACTCGCTAGGGCAGCGGCCCGCAACGCTCAATAGCGATTCTCCCCAACCAAGCGCGGACTGACTCGCCACGCAGCGGCCGCAACGCTCAACAGCGAGTCCCCAACCAAGCACGGACTGACTCGCCAGGACAGCGACAAACGTTTCTTCTCGCCAACCTGTTTTCGGAACATCACCCCCGTCACCTCGCGACTCTCGCGTGGGTACTTGGGGACTCGGCACTATGCCTCCAGCACCCGGGTAAAACCTATTCTCGGCATCTCTAGAATAACTCCCCACCCAAGAACTCTCTCGGACTGGGGACTTGGGGACTTGTTAGTACATAGCCAAAATACTTGGCTGAGCCGAGAATAAGGTACAAATACCCGGTCGAAATAGCCCTAGTGAGCCCTACATGGACATCCAAAGAGTGAAGGGTCGGTAACAAACCGCTTGCCAAAATCACTCTAGCGACAAAACACCCCCAAAAGGGAAGACACCACAAAGACTAGCAAGTAGTCCCACATTGGAGACTAAGGCCAAAGTGCCCAAGCTTGGCCTATAAAACAAGCTCAAGCTACCATAAAAAGGTACACACTCTCTCTCTTTCACACTCCTCTACCTTGCAAGTGCTCAAAGCTAACTTAAGCATTGGAGAGTCGAAGACTGGGCCATCCCAGTCCCGACCCCGTGACGCTGTCACTTGTGTAGGTTCCGAGTGAAAGACCCAAAAAATTCTACTTCGCTCCGCCTCGCGACCCCTTCCCGGCTCGGGACGAAGCAGGTAGAAACAAAGTCTTTATATTTTTTTAATTTTATAAATAAAAGTTATAAAAATAAAATAAAAAAGTAAAACCCTCTTGTCCAGTACCATTTGGTCTAGGGGTATAGTCTCCTCTTTTTTTAGGAAAATTTTCAATAATATATAATCAAACATTACAACCAACGATTACAGTGGACAAGAACTGAAAATGGTTCAACCATAACCTAAAAATATCTAGAAGCCTCGATACATCCTCACAGTAACCTCAAGAAGAAACAACCATTTCAAATACTACATGCCAAAACTACCAGAATATATACACAGGTAACCTCCCAATTACATTGACAACAAGAACTAATTGACATTAAAATAGTTTTTGGACACGACACCATAACCATGACACAACAACCAAAGACACGAAACCTACCAAAATACTTAACCCTCGCTCAAAGAGGAAAGACCAACGACACTAACCTACCAAAACCTTAAACTCTTGCTCATTGAGGAGGGACCAATGACACCAACCTACCAAGACCCTGAAGACTCGCTCAAAGAGGAGGGACCTAAACCAAACTAGACCAAAAACCTGAAAAATAGAAAAACAAAAAAAAAACAAAAAGGAAAGAGACCCAGCCATAGGCTCAACAAGAACCCAGGGCCCACCCAAATCTAATTGGAGTCTTCTTTTTAGTAAGTGGGAGGTTGTGAGTTCGACTTACGTGGTTGTAATTTACCTCATCAAGAAGAAAAAAGGAAAAAAAAGTCAAACCCACCGAAGCCAGTGTAGGCACTCCATGCCCGCCCTCCAAGCGGCGCCTAACAAGTTTCTAAGTTCTAACACAATAATAGTAGAGATCAAACCCAATGTGTGCAAGTACAGAATTAAGTTTGGACATCATAGTCCTATTTCTTTGAACAAAACATACAGCCCCTAAGATTATTTTGTTGATCCCAGTTTATCATCATCCGCCTCAAAAGCTTTTCTCAGGTTCTCTTCATCTGTATCAAAAGCCTTCCTTGCTTGTTTTAGCTCTTCATTCATAGACAACAATTCTTTACAGCGGTTAAGTTTCGGAGAATCCTTGATAGCTAGCTTTCCCCTATTTGATCTAGAGAAAATCCTCCACCGATAGCTAGCTTTCCCCTATTTGATCTAGTATCTTATGCTTTATGTACCAAATCTGTAATGTATTCAACCACTATGTCCTCCATGAGAGCCACACTCTCTAGAAGAGGATTAGGATCATCTCTAAAACCATACTTCATGTGCTGCAAGTCTTTTTGGAAGACCCCGCGTTTGCGCTTAAATGACGTTTCTGCTTGCTGTGAGGGTCCAACTTTCGCTTTTGAGGACGAGCCTTCCCCTATGGAAAATGTAGGTATGTGGCAGTCATATTCAATTCATATAAGGAAAATAAGTCTGTCGAAAAACCAGGAAGTAAAGGATTCCCAGTCCAACTAGGAGAAGCAAAGTTTTCAAAGAGAAGTCTACCGATTTACCACAGCAACACTGATTTCAGATCATCTGAGGTAAATGCATTTCATGCATATTCATATCATGATTATGGTATTTTGTTTGAGGAAAATATTCAGTCCTTTTATGGTTTTAGAATGACTATAATATCTTTGAGATGGTTTAGGAAATCTTATGCAAATCTTTTTTGAAAAGGATTTGATTAGATCTTATCACTTGGTAACATATTTGTTTTTGAAATAAGTTTCCCTCTCAGTTTCAATCAGTGATCAATGGGATCCGATTGAGGGGGAGCTGTGACACTATATATATGCCTCAAAGTAATCTGTAAAGAGTTTTATTTTTGATAAGAGCATTGTGATATTGACTACTTGCGCTAAAATTGGTTTTTAAAACTCATTCATTCCTATTCATTGCATCATCTATCATTTGTGTGATTGAGATTAGTGTTGTTGGAAGTCGAAATGAAGAAATCTGCAAAGGTTCTTCAATCAGAATTTATTATTGTTTTAGGAGAGTTCATCAGTTGTAAAATCAAGTTTATTATTGAAACTTTTAAAAGTGATAATGGTGTATATCACTGCTTGATCTGATTGTAGCTTCATTAAAGTTTTAGTGGATTGTTTGAGTGTGAACTACTATAAAGTCTCGCAGTGACGTTTCCCACAATATAAATAAATAGAATTTTGTTTCCTAACAAGAGAAGGAAAGCAGATAGGTTTTGGATACTGTTTCCGAAACCAGAAGGGAAAAGAAATCAGTAGCCAAAACTTTTCCTTTCCACACCACAATTTAAACCATACATAGTTCCCTTCTTCCCATAGCCTCCTCGTAACTGGGTTCTTACAAAATATTGATGCAAACAGTTTCTCACTTTTTTCAATTAGTTTGATTGATGACGATTTTTACCGTGTGCGGCACTCTCCGGGACTCGTCATGCCGGGCATTCGATTGGTGCTGCCGGTTTCTTCCTTGCCTCTCTGATCCCGCTCGGAGGTCTGCTTTGGGTTTAAAGGTTGCATTGGTGACGCTGCTGCATCTTATATATGCTGGTGTTCTTTTCCTGTTTGATGAAGGTTTGATTGAGAAACTTGAAACAGAACCATGGTATACAGGAACATATTTGACTCTCTTTGTCATTACATTGGTTCAATACTTGGTTACTTCTGGCTCTTCTCCTGGCTATGTCCTTGATGCAATGAGGACAGTGAATGAGGCGAATGCAACAGTATCAAAACAGCCTGCAGCTTCAAGCAAAGGAAGCGTGGTTGTGACAGTGGGAAGCAGTTATGGAACACCTTGGAGAAAACTTGTAATGGGCTTGTATCCTCTCGGAACACCGATTAGCATCTGCTCCAAGTGTAATGCAGAGCAGCCACCTAGATCAAAGCATTGCCGTGATTGTGAAACATGTGTTCTTCAGTTTGATCACCATTGTCCTAGTCTTGGAATATGCATCGGTGTGGGTAATCGTTTTAAATACTGGTGCTACATTTGTGAAGAGACTGCATTGTGCCTCTGGACTGGTACATATCACATACCTGAAGACTCGTGACATATCAAGTGCTTGGTGGAAGGATGCAATCATGATTGTGCTGTTGTTTCCCATGTCGATTACGCTCCTCTTTCTCCTCTTCTTGCTACTCTTTCACAGCTATCTTATTCTCACCAATCAAACTACCGATGAGTATGTAAGACGTAGACGGATCACATATTTCAGGGGAATTCCTGAAAGAGTATATCCTTTCAGTAAAGGAGCATGCATAAATTTATATGAGTTTTGCTGTCTTCAAAGCAGTAAATACAGAATGGAATCGGTACCAACAGCTCTGGAACTTGAAGACAAAGCAAGACCTTATAAATGTACGGATGTGGTAACATGTCGATGTTGCTGACATTGAAACTGTATCACTAGTTTTTATTCTTTTCATTAAAAAAAAAGAGTTACTGTATAACTTGCCACATTATACATGAATCTAAGAGATTTTCTTCCATTTCCTCTGTTTCTCATTACAACCAAATGAAAGCCAATCTCTTTTTACAAAACTGAATGACATAATTCAGCCAGATTATGAGTACGATTGATGACACAGCCTTATTGGTTTGTCCTTGTTGGAAGAAGAGGAATTTTCACTCTGCGGCAAATGTATTCCAAGACTTCCTTCCTTCGACCTTCAACCTCACATGTTTCCCTTCTATGTATTCCTTATACTATCACAACAAATCGTTTTGTTAAAATTTCAGAATCTTTGAGACAAACCCCCAAAAAACCCTTTTCTTTCTGGACCAAAACGAGCACCATATGATCAAAGATTACTTAGTACTTTTTGAAAAGGAGATTACTTAGTACTTTGTAGAATTAGATGTTATAATTCTGGATTCAAACTATCAAGTGCAGTGATTATTAAAAATCAACGACGGCAATTGCAATTGCTAGTCTCAGTAGGCAAAGTGCATAATACGTTACCTGCTCTGAGCTTGATTTACTTCTTAAGCTAGTCAGATTTCTTCATTAGACTTAATAACACCCCAGCACTAAGACTTGTAGCTACAAAACCAAGAGACACCTCCGTTGATATGTGGAACCCTGTGAAGGAGTTGAGAAACTAAGCTTCAGATATAGTGAAGATTATGTATAAACACAATAGTGCTCGAAAAACCTACCAAAAAAATCCAGGATCATTTTAGACCCAATAAAGCCCAGAACAACACCAATTGCCGGCTGAAATGAAAGAATCAAAAGAGCAACAAACCTTGTGAATTTTCATAGGAGAAAATTAGAATAAATCCAAAATGAGATGCAATTCCATATTAACTTAAGTTGGATTAAATGAAATGACCACGTGTTCATATAGTCTCATTTTAAGTAGGCGTATAAGAGAGGAAACATGGTCTGTATTGATTGCCGTCTACAGATAGATGATCATTAGTTGGCAGAAAGCCACATAGGCACATAGTGTGCAGAAACTAGAAAGCACAAGAAATGAGTGTGTACCTGTAAATACTCCAAGTCTGCCATACCCTCAGAAATGAGTGTGTAAAGTGACCTTAAACCTACATTAGAAGGAAATAGGATCAGTATCATCTTCTGCACACGCACATGCATATGTGGATTGGAATATTCTATGGTTTAACACAAGCTTAGATCTATATTTTTCCAGAAATATGGTTGATTAAACCTACTTTTAACAAGAATTACCTACGATGGCAAATAAATTAGAAAAGAAAACTATGAAAGGATCCCGGGTAATGCCAAAAACTGCTGGTATGGAGTCGACCTATAGAAAAGTGAAATATCAATAACATTTACAAAAATAGGTAATTTTTTTTAATATGTGCATTATACACGACTATATTGATAAGTAGAGAACATACAGCGAATGCTATATCACTGAGCTCAATAACTGCTACCGTGAGAAGCAAAGGTGTGGCCTGCCCAAAATGTTTGACACCTGTTAGAGATCAATTACCCATTAATTTAACACATAAACTGATACCAGTAACAGACACAAAAATGGTGGCATATTTATCCAGTCATCGTATCGGTAGAATATCTAATCAGCTTACCTTACGCACACCCTCTTGAATTGTAAAAAATCGATTGCCATCATAACTAGCTGCAAAAATTCAAACATACATACACATTAACATTTAGGTCACAAAGCACAAAGAGAGATTAGTACAAACTGTGATCATAGTATGCAAAGAAATGTTAACTCTAACCATAATCTACCGAAAAGATAGGAGGCAAAATGTAGACTTGCAGGAGGATTCAATCTGTGAATTCAACTTTCTTAATATCATTTAGCAGAAAAATCAAGCGAGGAAATTCTTAACAAAGAACAGTGTTCACCCTAACCATGACCTCCTAGACAGGCAATATATTATGGTTGTGCTCCTGCTCATTTACTAATATTGAGTTCAAACTAAGCTTGACCAAGATATGAATTATCTCCAAGGGCCCCAATAAACATAGAAAATATCTAAATGGGATATAGTTTTGATTGCGTACACATGATCAGAAAACAACACTTCAACAATAAAAATGAAAGATATACACATTCAAAACTTACCGGTGACGGGGATAAATTTCTGGCATGTCTTCACAACAAAGTTGTCAGATAGATCGGTATCATCTTCTTCACTGGAAAATAACTAGAACAACAAAATAAACATCGTGAGAACCTACATCAACATTTCTTTGATGAAAAACAGACTTGCAATAAATTGAGCACGGATATTACAAAGATACAATCATATAGTGACAGAAAGTATCAGAAGAATCAGTTTCCCATCTCATTGTCCTCATTTTTCTTATGCAAGAATGTGGAGATGATTTTCAAGATAAATAGCTAGGTTTACAGAACCATACATATGGAACCACCTGAGCCAACTAGCACCTTTTTAATTAAATCTTGAAACACACCCTAGTCTCTAAGTGCAAAATTGGATCTTTAACTCAAAAGCTAATCTCAGATAATAAATACCACCATCTTCAGAGCAAAGAATATATACCTTGAAGGATGAGTAAAGTAGTATTGCAGCGAGGAAAAGATTTACTGCCTCAAACCTCTACAACAACAGCACAACACCAGATCTCAGGAAGAGCAACACAAACAGGAAAGCAGCATAGATGGAAAACACACACACTCGTTGACACGCGCATACAGAAAGGAGATATATTTACCTGAAGTGTAACTGTTCCGAGGAGTATCAATGTCAACCGAAAGATGATTGCACCAGCAATACCATATGAAAGAACACGACCCTATAGTTGAACAGAGCAAACTATTCACAATTCATTCAAAACCAATATCAACATAGAAATTTTGAGAACATATGAACCAAAAATTAGAATGTTAAAAGGACTACTAAAGACCTGATACATAAGTGGCACTTTGAAGTACTTGAAAATCAGAACAAACACAAAGAGATTGTCCACTGACAAGCTTTGCTCCAATAAATACCTGAAAAGTCCCAATATCAAAAGATGCAGCAAATAGTGTTAACATGTAGAGTCACAAACAAACACAATATGCATTTAGATAAAAAAAAATATATCACTAGATAAAGTGTGTGTTCCCTATTTCATTTGAATTAGACACTGGATATATTTTCACCTACTTTGGTAGTCATATGGCTAATGTGGTTTAGAAAATAAAGAGAGCTCAACTTTCTATCAGCTACTAACAAGATCATAAACCACACATTTCTTCATACCCGGCAAAAAACTCGGTCGCCTTGCCAACACCTTCTTTAAAACCCACACCAACTCCAAATGCAACTGCAGCGCACACCTAAAGAGACAAACATTTATCAGCAACCTTCGACACTAACAATTCCAATTAAGCCAAGAGATGCTCACCCAAAAAGCTACAGTTCTTACAGAAGTAACATAAGCTTCGGCTCCCTTCGATTTATCCAGATCAGAACTGTGAGAAGTGTCCACATTACTAATGCCATCATACGACTGAGGTTCAATCCTCTCACCTTCTCAAAAATCAATAAACTTTTCAAATAAACCACATAAAAGATCCATAATTGGAGTGAAATTTCACGATTTTCAAATACATGATCACATAAATTTAATTGAAAAATGAAGAAGTGATAGAGTTACCTGAGGTGGATACATCATCGTCCTGCTCAGTTGCTCTAGAACACACAATCGGTACGGTCTGCCGACCATGGCCACCGCCTGCAGCAATTCAAATTCAACGAATGCAGATATGTAAAATCGGCGATGACTATTACACTGTTAGCAAATTGAAGAAGGGGAGAAGCAATGGACCTGTGCGGAGGCGAAGAACGAGGTGGTGAAGAGAGAGAGGTCTGCTCCATTTTGGGGCCGGGGAGCGTGACGAAACCCTAGGAAGGTCGGAGTTGAATTGGAGGGGAATGTGGACGCCGTTGTGGATGACGGAAGCGACGCCCATGGCTGAGAGGGAGGAGGAGAATTCAAATGGGGATGAGGAAGAGGAAGAGGAAGAGGAAGAAGAGGAGTTGCATAATGTTGATGTGAGCGGGTATTATCTTATCTTCTTTGTTTTCTGAATAAACGGCCATGCTGAGAGAGATATTGACATATATCCAGAATCTGAGCTACGACAAAGATTAAAGCTGGTAACAATTTATTTCACAGTTGCTGTCAAAGGCCTCAGCGACACACCTGTGGCCTCGCCAAGTTCTTTTGAACATCAACGAGAACAAATTAAACCTTGTTTTTTTTCTCTTTTTTTTATAAAAAGTTGAGGTGAGAGCTTCGTTTGGTTACACCACTTTTGTCACGGCATATCTACAACCTTAATTTTGAATTTAAAATAATAGATATGTACATGTCACACCAGCCCTCAGTGGAAAATTTCCACTAGAGAATTCACAAATCGCGAACGAAACGAGACATGCCGGCAGTAGGGGATCAAACTTGCATACTAATAATTCGATCATTTTTCTTTGTTGGGTATAAAAATGATAATTATGCCATAAAACAATACAAATTGATTAAGCATATCAAACTAGGTGTGACACCCCGTGGCAGAACAAATTGGTTAAGTATATCAAACCGTTTTATACCATAATTTGAGTAAGAAAAAGCCGACTTCTAAACTGGTTATGGTAGCGAACGACCTCGGTTACGATAGCATGTTTTGATAGGATATAATTCTAAAATTTGCAAATTTGAAAAAATAATTCATGTCGATTTTCTTTAACAAAAAAAGAATTTTTTATTTATTTTTTAACAAAAGACAGAAAATTCTTTAAAGAAAAGAAACCGAAAAAAACCAATCAAACCCGAACAAGGAAAATATCTCCGAATATCACACGGTTAATGCTGGCACTGCCTATAAATACTATCACACCACACCACGACACTTCACCTTCACAACCTAACCCCATTCCAAACGACACCCTCTCTCTCTCTCTCCGTCGTTGCCGCCGGTCTACGCAATCTCCGATTCAACCTAATCCAATGGCCACCACCAATACCCAGAAGCCCACCGACACCACCCCCGCCGTCGAAAACCCTCCCAAAACCGCAGACCCCCCCGCCCCAGCCGCCGCGCCCAAACCAGATCTCCCCGTAGACCCTCCCACCGAGACTCCCGCCGCTCCCTCCGCCGTTGAATCCGCTGAAAACGGGTCCAAGGCGGACTCCGAGGACCCGAAGACCGCTCCAGCAGCTGAGGATGGCGCTGCTCCGGCGGCTTCTGCTATTGTGAAGAAGATGCGCCGCGCCGAGCGGTTTGGAATATCTGTGCAGCTTACTGAAGAGGAGAAGCGCAATTCCCGAGCTGAAAGGTATGGATTGGATTAAAATTTTCGTTGAATTTTAGGGTTAGGGTTTTTGAGATTCTTGAATTGGGTTCTAGATAATTGTTTTCTTTATTTCGTATTTATGTGGGTAGATTAACATGCATAAGGCACTCATAGGCCATCGTAATACTAGTTGCTATAGATCCTAACCGAGTGTGAGCTATATGTAGATTGGAAGTAGGTTAATTAATATTGACTTGTGCGTGAGCTGTGAAGATTAACATAGAAGTTGGTCAATATTGTTATCTTAGAAACTGATTTTGTTAATTGGGTTACAAATAGTTCACGGATGTTTAACATGGTGCTTCTTTTTTAGCTGATAGTAGATTTTCATGTTCTTGAGATTTTGTGTATAAAATCGGTTCGGGGTCCATTGTGTGGGAGTCTTGTGACTGTGAAAGGCTGAATCTTTAGTGGTTGGAGTGTAAAAACCTTTTTGTGCCGATCTTTTGGGGTTTAGGGAGGAGTGGAGTGGCATTGTTGAAATTGCGGGTAGTTTATTTGAAGTTATGAGGATTTGATTTGATGTTACTTTTTTTTCAATTTTTTTTATTTCTACTACTGAGAATTGAGTTTCTGAACACACTGGCTTATGTCATGGCAGATTTGGTACTGTTCCTACATTGCATGGATCAGATGGATCCAAAAAGTCAGAGGAGTTGAAGAGAAAGGCTAGAGCAGAGAGGTGTGTACCTTTTATTAAATCAGTGCTGACACAACATCATAAATTGAATGGGTTAAGTCTGAAATTATATGGTTTATTTGTGTTGAAAGCTTTGCTGACCTCCTTTTTTGCCTCTATTAGGTTTGGTATTGCTGCTCCACCTGCGGCAAGTGATGAGGATGCGAGGAAAAAAGCCCGACTGGCCCGATTCACACCTGTTTCTAAGACTGCTGCTAAACCTGACCCTCAGGAAGAAGAAAAAAGGAAGGCAAGGTCACTCAGGTACAAGTCAGGGCAAGCCCTCTACATTATTTTGTCAATAGATCATTAATCATTGGCAGTTAATCATTGAAGGCATGATGTGCTTTGTTAAAGTTCTTCTAATTATTGAAATCCTAAATGTTCTATCTTTCCAGGTTTTCAAATGGTTCTGCGGTATCTCTCTCTCAAGTGAACGATAAGGGAAATATTGAGCCGGTAAGACTTCAAGCTCTTTCTTTGTTCTGAATGCCTAACAAATGAGTTAGTTCTTCTCCGATTCTGCTACTTGGTTGCTGATTTCTATTTTGTTTGAAATTAGAAGGCAGCAGTTGCAGGCGAGGCTGTAGGAAAAGCATGAAATGATGTTTCTTTTCTTAGTAGTAGTAAGTAAATTTTTCTTTGCAAGTTAATCTTGCCTCCCCCCTCTGGAGTTATCATTATGCCTTTCCTTATGCTGTTATTTATACTTTGTCATCTCTTATGCAGGTTTAGGGTTCTAACATTTTATGATTCCCTTGAGGCTTCCTACCTATACCTACTTCTGATTGCATGGATTATTGGCGATGCATTTTCCATCTAGATATATATCTTCTACAAGTCGGTGAACAAGCTTTGGCGGGAGGAGCTTTATTTTATGCTGGATTTGGTAATGAAGAACTACCTGCTTAGTGTTAGTATACCTTGAAATCTACCAAGAATGTCTTAAATTCAGAATACGACCTAGGGAACATCATTAATCCACCAGGACTGTGGTGACCGTTGGGTGGTTACCCTTCTGATATCTCTATTGACACAAGGACAACTGCTCTTAATCTTTATGGTCACGTACTCATGATGCAGTGTTGAACAGTAGTACCAAGTTGGTATCTGAGCGAGTCTACATAATCTGATGGATGATAATCAACATTATAAACTGGTAGGATGAATCATAGAAAATTATAAAACCAAAATTGAGAAGGGTCAAGTAGTGAATAATTGAGAATGTCTGCCAAGGTATGACTTATTTTGTCTGGGCTGGCTCTTTTATCTTTTTTATTTTGCTTGTGGTTTGAAGTATTTAGGTTTCTTATTCGATAATAGGGTAAGAGTAAATGTTTCAGATGGTCAGGTGAGAGGTATAACCAGATAATGTTGAGTAGTATTGTCCAACACTGTGTCATGAGAAGGATGACCAAGATGGGTTCAATAGTTGAAGGTAATTATTACATGTATTAGATTGTCAGATTTGCTTGACAGAGGATTTAAGAGTTGGAACCATTCCCTAGATTGTATTCCTAGAATTTGTGATACTCTTGGTTGTTGATTCAAGGTAAAGTGATCGTTGAGGGTAGTTGTGGATTTTCTTAAGCTTTGTTGGGTGATTTGTGCAATCTTGAGGTAGGATTTTGGGAAAGGGTGTTACTCTAAATCAGTTTTAGCTTTGTAATTTTTATGTTGTATATGAAGCTTTCACTGGAAGAATGTAAGCACAACCACCTTATGCGACTTTTTTTTTATGAATGGGAATCCTACAATATTGGTTTACTTCTATTGTCCATCTTTTATATCCTGTTAATTTCCTTTATTTCGATCATGCTGAGTGCTTGATGGTATATAGAATTGCATTCTGAATCCCTTTATTTACTTCCATGTGGATTGGAGGGCTGACCTTTTGTTACTAGTTGCTAATTCCCTCTTTTTTCTTGAAACGAGTTTTTTCCTTTTTGTTTGAAATGGATGTTGCACAGTATTGCAGTTGGGTGGTATTCAAGTTGTACATGTTTTGTATCAAATGAAGGTGGTGCATGGAATTGGAGACTTGGTGGTGAAATATTTATGTTCCTTTTGGATAACAAACGTAGGTGATGTTCTCATAAAATTTATGACTACCAGGTGAAACCTAACATTTAAATTACAGAAGTTGCAACAAGTAATCATTTTTTACTACTCCCAAGTTCTATGTGCGGTCGCATAAGCCATATGAAGAATGTCGTGTTGAGAGTTGATGCTCTTTGATTACCATTTTTCAGATTTCAGCTGTGGTAGTGGCTATAATGCGGTCGTGCACGACATTCCGCTACATCGACTTCCACACTAGGATGACGCAGGAGATGAATGAGGCCTGATTTAGAAGTTGGGTGTCACTGAAATATTAGATCTGCGAGGAGAGGTTCCATTTTTCAGCTGACTGTGATCTAGAAACACTACTACTACACTGATGTCGTCGTGAAAATGTCGTCTCACTCCTCGCTCTATCTTTTTCAAGTCTGCAAACCTCACTTCCCTCTTTTTTGCTGCTTCTTGTAGTGCAACTTCTATAAGTTTCCTGGCAATTCCCTGCAGATCAAGTGTGAAATGACTCGTTAGTATTAACATCTCGTCATCTCCTTTGAATTTCTAGTTATGTACCATGCCGGTTTTTGTCATTTTGATTCTTACCCTGCGTGGGTTATTGCCAACAATGTCGACAGCCTCCTGGTTGCTAAGATGCTCCCACAGACCATCAGAAGCAAATATGAGAAACTGATCTTCTGGTCGGAGTTTGAGTACCGATATCGATGGATCCGGACTCAGGATTGGTTTGAGGAATTCAGGATCTGGTAACCTAAACTTGGGTAGCAAAGGTTCCCTGTTGAACTCTGGCTTCTTTAGATATGCATCACCAATGGATCTTGAAACCTGCAGAGGACATCTGATGTTTTAGTTCACAAGAAACACTTGTGTTGCAACTCCTACTTTGTTATCCTGGCTAGAAGTTTTCTAACTTGTTCAAAGAAGTTCTTACATGTCACATATGAAGATTTTATGAATGAGTTGAAGTAGCAGTTCCAATAGAATTTTTCATGAACTGAAAAGCTTGAGATACCAAAGGGGCCTGTTTGCATCGACATCTACAAGTGTTCTCAAAGACATTTTAAAGTGATTTTGAGTTTGATTGATTAGATGCTAGAGATCATATGAAAACATGCAGCCATCATCAATGATTAGAGATGCAGACCATGGCACCATGCCAGTACCTGTATGAGGCCCTTGACGCGCCAAACTTTGTGTCTCAACACCACAATCTGTGGATCATGGGGATGAGTAGTCTTGAGTTCCTGTCTCACTGATTCTATACTTGCATTGTGCTCTGTAGACAACTGAACAGCTATGACTTCCCTGGTGGCCCTTTCTAGTTTCCCTAGAACCAGCCTCGAGTCCCCTACATTCGCTGTGTATAAAAGTCCATTACACACTACTCCGACCAAACAACATGTTCCTGCAGATGCAATCTGCGGCTTAGTTAGCCACTGCTTCTTCACAACAGAGAGGAAGTTCTCTTCCGTCGCCAAAAACGCCTTCCGGATAACATGTTCCGATACGCTTCGATGCTCTGATGCAAATCCTGTCAACACAGAAAATGATCAATGAGCATAATTTATAGAGATTGCAAATTCATCTAGAGTTCTAGACCATTTGAGCATATATGATATGCTAAACTGTATGCAAATGCTTTATGACTATTACAATCAAAGCATTAAACTAAAGAAACAGTTTGATGGAAGAAAAACCATACTCTGCAGATTGCTGAAAAGATTGTCGTTTACAAATCTTGAAGCCTCGGGGCCTCCATGTCCATCGTAAATTCCAACGAAGGTCCCCTGAGGACCGGACTTATTTGAACTCAGAAACCCGGACTCGAGCTGGCTTTGATCCTCCAAAGTACTATTGGCTTGGATCACAGCCATTGAGAATTGCCCCCAAGCATGGTTGCCCAAGTCCTTGTACCACATCAACCCTTCAACACGTCCACTGGCTTCGCCAACCCGTCGAGCACCATCTTCCTCCAGAGATGGCCTCCAACAGGGTACAATCATTCTAAGCAAACCTTTCTGTATCATCCAAATGACCCGGCAATCAAAAAGCTCATCAAGTCAACATGAATGGGATTAGGACTAGTGCTCAAACCCAGCTCCAGTTTCTTCTGTATTAAACCCACAACTCCATATTCAAGTTTATAGAACAATCCAGACACCATTAATATGAACAAAAACTCAGAGAGGAACCAATTGGGTATGGGCTGAAGTCAAGTCACAAAAATGTGTGTATTGATAGGGACCAAAAAACAAGATTTTAAATTGGAGTTCAGAGAATATGGAGGCCTGCTGGTTCTGTGTATCTTGAAATGGGGTTAAATACGTTTGGCTCTTCCATGCTTTGCCATCTCATATAGAAGCAGAGTTAGCTGTAAAAGCACATAGAGACTTAGAAAATGGCAGAGCTTGGTCTGTGATCAGAGTGATCCAGGGAAACACTGGATAAGAAAAGGGTTTGGAGTTTTTGGGGGGCACAAGATCTTCAGAAATTATGTCAGATGAGATCCAGGATAGGAAAAAATATGAAGCTCTGAGCTACAAACTCTGACATTGTTTGTTCTTCTTCTCTCATCTGCTTTCTTTTGGTTTTGTGGGAGAGAAGATGGTAGTTTTGTTAGAGCTTAACATATTTCCAATGGTTGATATTTTGAGCCTGCATGGCCTTTATTAGCCAAAACCCACCAGTTTAGGCACCATTTTCTCATCTTAATCTTATTCTTGTTATTATTTTCAGCAACGCGATAACTCTTTTTTGAGCAACGCGGTAAAAATTTGACAGTTTCACTTTCTCATTTCGTATGAAACTGGTCTTCACGTAAAACATTTTTAAACGCGTGAAAGAATAGGTCGTATTTTGACTTCCAGTTAATTTCAGGTTTAGTGAAAGTACCTAACTTCGATTTTGTATCTTCCGCCGCAGCCACAGTGGATCTTGCATCACTCCCATCAATCACCTAGTTGAGGAGCTGAAACGAAGCAGAAGAACATGTGTTATTTTACAATAAAGCCTGCAAATTATGGTCTTTTTAAAAAAAAAACATTTTATTAATAACTCACACACCTTACATATGTCAGTGAGGTTTGAACCTATGATCTCAAAGTTGCCTGTAAATTATGGTTATTACGAGATCAAGAGGTATACGTATATCGTGATGATTGAGCTGTGACATGCTAGTTATTTGAATTAACTGACAATGTTGACATCACAAGTTTCAAAACATTACGAGATTGATGAGGGGGATACATACACTGTTTTTATGAATTATGATAGATGGATGAACAATCTGATGTTCATGATCATGAAATTAATGTACTGCACACTGGACTCATGATTTGATTTTTCAAGTAAATAAAAATATGTTCTAGATGACTTTTTCATACATATACACACGCTTTTCAATGATAATTTCATAAGATGACTTATAATATGGTTAACGTTTCAATCGATTGTGATATTGGAGAAAACTAAAAGTTCACATATTATACATTTTCAGAAAATAGAGTTCTTATGTATGTAAAGGCTGTAGAAATATTTGATCTAATTAAATTGTGTTATATCAAAGCAAGAATAATTATGATTCCAAAATCATCGATCCCTCTTCATCATCACACCGTATTAGATTTTATGGACAAGATAATGATCTTGCCACACTAACTTACATACTTCACCCTAAGTTTCTAGACGATAAGTGTTGGGATCCTTGTAGGGCGAATGAACACCAAAAACTTTGTGGTCTTCAACCCATGCTCCATAGCTATTAGCTAGGTTGGCACATCAACAATAAACACTTAGTTTTGTGATGTAGGAGCTTCATAGATGTATGGAGAAACACCGTCTTAATGGAGCACAAGTGTTCAAGGTTGGTATCGTACTCAAACCTGAGCTGAAAAAATATAGTAGGCGTTCCCATGTCCCAATTTTTCTTATACAATTAGCATAAATATTAGACAAGAAAAAAAGTTATAAACTCGAAAGCAACAATTTCAATAAGAACATTACCAAACTACTCGATTATTATAATCTACTCCTCATTATAAACCATACCAGTCCTATTTGACATGTATTGCTGATAGCATTTGGAAAGGAGAGTTTATCTCTGAGTATTTGTGTTACCCTTCACCTCATTTACAAGGTGTCTCAATTTGCATGTCAAGACATATAACCAATATTTACCAAAAAGATTAGATCAAAATTTTATTGCAGCTGGTTCCATTTTCTTGTCATCACGAGAAAGAGGACCGCTGCTCGTGTGTGTGATGCTCACGAGAAAGAGCTACAGTTTTACCACCAATAATGCTACGTAGAGCTAGAAATGCAAGTTTCACCGACTTTTTTAATGGCAGTGTCTCTGCTAATTCACTTCTTGCTTCAAAGAGTCTGATAATGGTGGTTCAACTATATATGGCAAGCATTAGCCCAAAGTTTTATCAGCAGTGACTAGTCACAGCAGTGTGTGCTTCACTTTGTGTGACTCTTCAACACTTCAATTGAGCAAAACTCATGGCCATTGATAAGGACTTTCCATGGACTTCTTCCACATGCTGTGAAATTCTTACTGTTAACAAAGAAGTTTGAGATAGAAATAATCGTCTTGACGTACTAATCGATTCATGAGCAAGAACTTTTGTGGGCATTGCTTGCCCAGTTTTGTGTACATTTCTTTCTTACAAGTGGTGTTAGAGGTGGAGCGCATTGAACTCAACATGACATTTCAAGGGGTGACAAACTGAGCTAAACATATTCATTCACATTAGGTAGCAATTTTGAAATGCGCATGACTTTACTAGGCGTAAGCCTTGAGTGAATTTGTCCAATTTGATTCGTGGTGAATCTATGAATTTTTCTTCGTGGAGCAAGATGATGAAGTTTTTCAAATATTTTGATGTGATTGAGAACATTAAGAAAGAAGATAAAAACGATGCATACCATCTATTAACTCAGAGTTCATTGTTGCGTCTTTTCTTCTTTAAATTTAGTTTTTGGTATTTCAACAAACATTTTACTCTACATAAACGAGGCCCTGGAAGGACATTTGTCTTTGCTCACCCCTTTAATCCGGCACTAGTTCTAACCATGTTAAACTTGAAGCAGTTAAATTTGAAGCATCTAATTGATGATGAACAAAGAGGGAAAATATTATGATTTTAAAGTTGCACAAAGTAAATGTAAAATATGAACTTGTCAATTTGTATCGGGAAAAAATAAAAACGATCTTCTACATGAGTATACAACACTCCCACATGAGCACCTCTATACATCTTTTAGTGTGAACAACCATCTTTGATTAACAAATTCCAATTGTTGAATTCAGTATTAAGTAGCTCTGAAATTCCAGTTATCATAGTCTTGAGAGAATACTAGACAATATTGCATTTCATGTGTGCACTAGAGCAGGTGATGGTCCTTCATGTAAATCCTAATTAAGCACAGACTCAACTGCAAGCCACACCAGAAGGATTCAGTTCTAGTGTTTATCATCCTTGTTTCTTTATATAAGCAAATCTTAACACTAATTAATTAAACCTTATTGCGTAGCTTCAAAATGGTACAACTCCAAGGTTTCTGAGTTCAATAAATTAACCTCTAAAGTTAAGAGCCTTAATTAACACAATATATAGCAATTGTAGAACCAATTCTGTCAAGGACCAGATCAGACCAACTTTTTTGGCCAAAAAGAATAAGTAAAGAGCTCCAGCCATAGCCAAATCACAACAATAAAATCTGAGGGTCACAAGGATCAAGCCATAAAATCCACCCACCTCCTAAAAATTCAATTACACTGAAAGCAAGCTACACAGGCAGAGAAAAAAACCAAACAAAGAATATGGCCAAAACTTGGGACCCAAACAAAAGCATCATCTGGGAAACAAACCCCACAGTTCACATGCTCTCTGTGACTGAATTGTGTACTTCCCAGTCAATTTTATTACACACCACAAATATTAATCCATCCAAACACTATGCTCATTCTTATACAGTGTATCATATTCTATAACTAGATCATCTAAAAAAAATTAAATTTGATTATAATCACATTATTATGTACTGCTATATGGATGTTTGAGTTTGATCAGTTGGGCCAGTAACTCTAGTCATGTGCCTTTTCTCCATTGAGCTTTGAAGATTTTCTATGATATTCCTTAGAACATCAAAAACTTCTCTAACACTTGCACTAACTGGCTTCAGGTTAGTTGTACTGGTGTGAGAGGTAGCAGCATGCATACTCACAGGAACTAATGCAAGTTTGTTATCAACATAATCCAAGTCTCTATTCTCATTCTCAATCTTTTCCACTGAAGACTTTAGATTTGAGTAACTGAAAAATTACAAAATTTTATGTTTATTAGCTATACTAAGCAAACCCATCATGGAAAATGAAGATCTTTTGAATACATGCATTACTCAAAATCCGATAATGCTAGAGGCACCAACTTTTGTCCCAACTTTTCAATCCCAATGGATGTGATTTGAGCTCACTCAGGAGTCAGGACCTTATTTATATATAATGAGTAACAAAATGGCATGCAACACTTCAATTAGTAACTAAGAGTTGGGTTAAAAGTTGGTGCAATGGTGCCCTGATTGGAATTACATACCTAATATGATCACCACTCTTTGAATCTTCAGATTTGTGAATTTGGTATTCTGGGGAAGGAAATTCTAAGCTAGAAGTTGAACTGGAGGCAGGACTAGTACATTGAGCAGTTGAATGTTCTTCAGTGAAAGGATCACTTTCATGGCTTTTCTCAGATATGGTGGACTTTGCTACTTGATTTTGACTTGAATTTCCTGAGAATTCTGAGTCTTTGACTGTGGGCTTGGGCTCATTGTCTTCTGGGTTATGGGAGCTTGAAGTACTTGTGGATTGCCTTCTGGATGTTGCACTATGTTCTGAGGAACATGACTGTTCTGATTCAACTGATACAGAAGAAGGTTTCAAAGATTCAAGCTTTCTCTTCAAGAATTTGAGCTTCTTTTCAGCTTTGTTCTTCAGTTTGATCTCTTCTTTCAGCCTATTCTGTAGCTCTATCAACTGTCATCAGACCCCAACATTTTTAGAGCATTAAAATAACAATCAATTATATACTCTAGATTCAACTTAGCAAGTAGGATTGAGAAGAATAGCTTCAAACTGAAAGTTACCTTCTTGCCTATGAACTCTGCATCCTCTTTTGCCACTCTTGAAGCTTGTCTCTCTGCCAGTAGTCTTCCTCTTAGGCACTCCAATGTCTTCATACCCTCATCACCTTCCATTTTCCTATCACTGAAACAAAACTTATATCACATTATGAACAATCATCCAAGAGATATGTGTATGAGACAATGAGTGAGTGAGTGAGTGAGTGAGTGAGTGAGTGAGAGCGAAAGAACCAACCTCAAATTCCCATCTTCCTTGCTACTAGCAATCATTGTCATTCTTCTTTGTCTTTCACTGTAGCAAATTCTTGATCTTAACCTTTTCAGATCATCTAAAGCTCACAAATGCAGAAATGGTGCATAGAAATCTTGAGAGAAAATGGGAAACTTTCCTCTTTCTGGGTGGAGAATGTATACTTGTGCAAAGGTAAAGCTGCTACTGTCAAAAGTTTAGAAAACCAAGAACAGAGCTTGGACAATTTGCTAACCCACCAGGTGGGTGATGAACATTCATTGACAACAAAAACACTGCCTGTCTGTACTTAAAAGTAATGTTGGTAACTGTGATGAGCTTCTTTTTTTGAAAATTAATAAATGTGATCTAGTTTCTTTTTTCACTGAATTTTTTTTAACTGTAGACAATCATTAACAAGAAGAGCCTATGTTAGTTTCTACACAATCATTTACTTAGTTTTCTTGGTATCAAGCACTTGACTACTTTAGATAAAGTTTTACCTAAACTATACCCCATTCTTGGTCTATACTCTTACAAAGGGAAATTCCAGATTTGAAAACTGTAAGATTAGTGTTTCACTTTTCAAGTAATTTGATTTGGAACAGTTTATCAAAAATTGACTCTGAGGACTCTTAACTCCTGTGAGGTGAGGACCATTTTGTTTCAGTGCATTTATTAATTTCCAATTTTTTCATGCAAACTTTTAAATTTAATATATAGGAGTGGGATTCAAAATTCGAAATTTGAAATTAAGGGGGATCACATCAGAGATCTGAGAAGTATATAGTTTGATGCAGCAGCTACTTCTGGCTGTTACTGTCACGTGATGCTAATTGAATTGTCTTCCTCTACCTTCATTGTTCAGTTTTGTTCATACTATCTGTCATTGTATATAATTTTTCTGTTTCTGACTTAACAATGGCATAAGTGCTAAAAGAATCTGTGCATGTGGTTTAGAAATAGGTGCTCAAGAATTGGAGCATAGTGGTTAAATATTAAACATTACACAGTTGCTGCATATGAATGTTTCATTGTGTTTATTTCTCAATTCATTTTGCTCTCTGATCTATATGCCTCATTCTTGAGTATCACACAAGTTATTCAAAAATAATGAAAACATTGCTCCAAATGATGATTAACATATCTTATGCTACTGTCTATATATACTTGAAAGAAAAAGAAAATGGAACTCTTTAATATTGATTTTCACCGTCGAAATATACTATATCAGATAGTTTTGAAGCAGATAATCAACAATGACATAATGAGGGCTTAATACTTTAGAAAATTCCATAGAACATCCTAATCTCATTTAATCTGATTTTTAGATAGGATATATCTTTAAGAAGTTAAAAGCCAAAAAAAAAAAAAAATTTGGTTGGTGACTTTACAGATCTACAGTCCCAAAGTATTTTGCTTAATGTAAAAATTGTTGTATTATCAAGCAAAGAAGAACAAAGAAAGTTAATCACTGAATATTAATGCAGCATGTTACTAGTTTAAAAATGCAGGAAGCATTCGATCATTTTGGTGCAAGATTAGATATAGCCAGCTTACTAGCTAATAAGGCAGTACCACCCTACAATTCAATCTGTGTGACCAGGCCGGTTGCCATTATATTTCATCTTTAGTTTTGAATGCTTTTGTGTGAAGAAACAAATCATTCTAGCTCCAAAAACCAGTAGATAAAGAACACTGGTACTGTTTTAACTAATGGTTTCAAGATTGGCTTGCTTTGTACTTCAGAGAAATGAGTAAGCGACTCTCATTTGATCATGAGCCATGAATTTTAATACTTACTACCAACCAAGCTCCACGTTCCTCTTGAATATGCAATATGAGCATGCCACAGCTTTAAGCACACACATCATCATCATCTGGACCCCTTGTGGTATTGTGAGTAGGGTCTGGGTTTGGCACCAAGGCTGTCATGATTCTAAAATCCAATTGGAGAACTAAGAGGGTCAATAATCAAATATATGTTTAAAAACATTCTCCCAAGACAGAAATATTTTGTCCTTTTAGCTTGCTCTATAAGAGTGATAAGAACATGTTACAAAAGACTAATTGAGGCATCCAAATTGGAACATTATTTGAATGAATGTAATCCATAAAATCTATGATTGTTAGTTGAAGAAAAAAAAAATTCTTCCATTAATATAAGCAACTTAAGGTTTGTTCTACCATAATCTTTCTTCTGTTGTTTAGCTGAGATATGCGTGTTTTTCTCTATTGTTGTAGATCCCAAGTTGAACTTCTTTTTGCGGATGGAATGTACATAATGGAAATGGATGAGTTCTTAGACCCGGTGGTTATTGGGTACTTTTTGGTCCTCCTATTAACTGGAGGAACAAATTTGTTGCATGGTAGCGACCTAAAGCTTTCTAGGCCTAAGACTAATCTATGTCAAGAGACAACTCCAACCAGCATCAGCGAGATTCGACTTGTGTACGAGAGTTCCCCACATAAGACCCGACTTCATAAGGTGTGGTTAGAGCAAGTCCATCCATTGCTGAAAATCCAACACAGGTTAGAAGCCACATCAACAATCTAACCTAGACCCAAAAGCTTCAATCCACCCATAAAATGGGTTCTCTCATTTTCTAGCCCAAGTTAAATTGAGAGGGAGAGAACCAATCCAGGTGAGAGGAAAAAAGAAGCCTATGTTAGATTGATCCATGTCAGCCCAACCCCACCCATGCGGGATGCGTCAGCCCAAGCTTACTTGTATGTTGATCCTCGCCGTTCCTTTTACTAAGGTTTTGCAGATCTAATGGTCCACAATTGGTGACCGTTGGGTCTAATATTTTATTGAAAAAAAGAATTGCTGACCGTTTGGGATTAATCACGGGAGGAAAAAAATGTTATTTCCTAATAGTAACTAACAACTAAATATTTCAAAAAAAAAACTAACAATTAAATAAAAAATAAATAAATAAAATCTCCTACCAATTTTACATATCCCACTACATATTTTTTATTTTTTTCCTAGTCATTGCATGTCAATTAAATGTCATGAAATAAAAAATTAGTTTTAATTAATTATAATGCTTATTTAATTACTATTTATTTACAACTAAAATCATTATTCATACTTAAAAAGTTTTTTAAAATTCAATAAACAGTCACTGTCACGTAGCAACAATCACATTTTTCAAACAGGTGAAAACTGCTGCCTAGTTAGAGTGACCCAGGTCACTGTGTTCATTCTAACCCAATGGGTGAATTTGCTCTTGTTTTGGCCACGATCCTCAGTGCGCGGAACATAGGTAAATAGCGAACAAAGAGAGGGGGAGTGTTGCGGGCGTGCCACCTCGCGGACAAGGAAAATGATGATATGCGAGCTTGACTTCTTGATCAGGCGGAAGGGGTTTCCAGGTGCCACCTCAGAGGAGGAATTTACGAGCACAAAGCGATCGATACTCACCGTGGGACGCAAGCAGAGCAACAATAGGGAATCAGGGAGATCGGGGGAGAGTTCAGGAGGGCTCTGAGAAAAGCCTAGGCGGCGGCGTGCTTAGGGTTAGGGTTTTCGAGTAGCTCGAAGGGTAACTGGGTTTCAGTTTTGTAAAGAGATTGTCTCTGAGTTGTTGTAGAAGTTTTTGTGTGTGTAGAGAGACTGCTTCGAGTCCTTTATATAGTAGTCCGACTTGCGACAGAAGAAAGTTAATTTGGAATCCAAGTCGGGCTCTGAAACCCTAATAGCACAAGAGCACTGTTCCGCTCACGCGAACCAACTATCTTGTGACACCTGTTCAGTTCGCACACTTCAATCCGCATAGGGCATTGCTCCCGCACCGCCCAATTATAAACTCCTATGCTGACTGGAATTAGGAACAATCTTATCCCGCGGGGTGTCACAGTCTCAAACCATCCCGCGAGCTCCTGAAGCTCGCTTCCATTTCGCGGGCTATTGCAGCTCGCAAGCCTTAGAAGAGTTTTTTTATATTAAAAGGGTCACAGGGATTGGCCCGAAGTATGTCAAAGACTTTTAAGAGTCTTTAACGATTAATGTGATGCACGTGGACTCCGCATGTGCCTTCTTCGCTGAACCTCCCACGCGGGCTGGTTCGCCAGCTCGCCTCGTGTAATCCGCTTGTCACCTACGCGGAGTGTTAATCTCGCCTCGCCTGTTTTACGCGGAGTCATCCCGCCCGCGAGATCTGTATCTCGCGCGAAGTCCATTAAACTCGCGTGAAGTACGTTAAGTGTGCGAAGTCCGTTCCGCGCGCGGACTGTGTAACTCAGCTCGCGCGGTCTGCACGCGGACTGTGTAATTCAGTCCGCTTGGCCTCACTGGCGGACCATTACTTGTAAACCCAAAGAATTTGGTCTCCTCGGTGTGATGTGGACCAAGAATTATTTAATATTCACATAGACTTTTACTGTCTAATAAAATATTAATTTAGGCCTAAACAGCTCTTACTAGATCCGAATATCTAATTATGGTGATTAGTTTATATAGTAATTTCAAGTCTCGCATATAAGGCTTAACCATACATTTATTTATTTTTTTATTGTTTTAAGGTGTTAGTAAAACAGTACGCTTTTTGGAAGTTTAAACTAACAAGATCTAACAGTACTATAAGAGATGCATATATAGCAACACATAGGTCAGGAAGAAAACCCCATTCTACAAATAAAAACTTAATACAAAGGGAAGAATTCTGTATAGCTGCTTAAATCTTTCAAAATACATATTGAATAATGGAATCTTATAAACTTAATACAAATTTTATATTGTAACATATAATTTCCTCCAATATCTCGGTTGTAACATTTTAATTTCTTCCAATCCTATCACTGACACCTTGATTTACTAACCAGTTTAGTATTACAATTCAAAAATGTGAAAGTTTGGGTTCCAAATGAATTACTTATCTCCCATTCAATTGAGCTACTATGTCTTACCTCTCGTGTCAAAATTAATACTGATGGGGCTCTAACCAGCTGGAGATGCTGTCACCTTAAACGATCACATTATGTTGATAGTTTGTATGAACTAGACGATCAGTTCTTATATCTGCCGAATCTTTACTAAATTTAAGATAATGCTATATCAAATTAATTGAACCAACCTACACTTTAGTTCCATGGTCAGGTTTGTATTTGCATCAAAAAAGAGATTCAGAAATTGAGTGATCCATAACAGCACATTTCAGCATAAAATCAGCATGCACAATCATGCCTCTATGTCTCTACACTCCCTTCATATTAAATCATGTCTTAGAGCTTGGTCTTGCAATTGCACATCCAAAGGACCCTACAAAATCAAAGAAATGACACAATCAATCATCCGTCAAACAGTTTTATGAAAGCCAATGAGTCGACGATCAGTCAGGATGAATGGTCTTTCCTTCTGCCTTTTGAAAACAATACAAGCAAAGGAGACTCCAAAGTTCTTAAATATAAAGTTAGCACTCGTTTGATAGGACAAAATATGACCTCCCTCTAAGAATTTAAGATTTTCAACATGTTTAGACACATGACAAGAATACAGTGAGGGGTGTTAAGGCACGAAAACACATATCCCTGTAATGACTGGAACAAGAATTAAAGGCTGAAGGGGAACTCGTAAGAAACATTTCTCAAACACTAGCTGACCCGAGAAAACGACTGTCCAACAAAGCCATAACATGTTGGGTTACATGGAAAAAATGAAGATTGTCCAACCTGACTTTGCATTAGCAGTGACTCTTTACACATAATGAGAAGTTTAACACTAGTTGAGATAAAAGTATCAAGCCAAATTACACAGTAAACATATAACTTGCAAATAAATCTACCACACACCCACCCACCCATAATGTTTTCTCCTAAATCCGACTCAAGTAGCAAACAAGGCAGTGAACCAGATTTGATATTTGATATCAAACCTATACAACAAATTTCATGCAGTTCATTAACACATTATTTAATCAATCTAATTCAATCTGGAACATGAAATACTGATTCAGAACTCACATGCTCTGTTCTACTTCTACAATAATTTAAGATCTACACATAGCAACTTAGGATCCCATTTGAACTTTCAGTACTACAATAATTTATTCCATTTTCTTGGTATTGTTGTACCATCAATGCAAGAGGGCAATCAACTAACTCCAGAGCACAGATCCTCTGCTTGGTTTATAGCATTTTAAAGCACTAGGTTAGTAGAAAGTAGAGTTTACATGTACAAACTAAACTTAAAAACATAGGAGGAACTCCGATTAGTCGCTAATAGAAACCAACAACACGAAAGCCTGTTCTGCACTTCTGTGTATCCTCAAAGGCATCCTAATGCTATTTACTATTTAGCCAAATTTCACAATAATACAACTAATATTCAGACGCATGAAAGAAGAGTTAAAAATAGGAGTAACTAACCAGCATTGTATGGAAAGAGCTAAAAGGGCTAATCATCTATCCGAAGTAGACTCTCTTGATATTGAATACAGTCAAGCCAAAAGCTCTCAACCTTATACAAACATTTTCCTGAACTTGTATTCCTTTTGCTGTGTCAAATCGAAAGCAATGATTGCATTCCGAATATTGAGCCAATGAAGCGCCTCTTTCAAAAGAGTCCCCTCAAAAGAGAAAGAAGAGAAGGCAGCGACCTCATGTGTTTTGCTCGGGATGAGTAAACGGCGGCCTCGTCCTTGTCATCAATACAATCAACGGATACTACGAGAACTCTGTAGTCATCGGTGGCTGGCAAATAGCCAACGCCATAAAGGATGAACCCATTTTCAATTGGGGAAAAAACAGGGTGAGGTAATTTCTTGAAGAAACCAGTTGAAGGGTTCCACATATAGAATATATTTTCATCAAAAGCGAGGAATAGCCCAGTAGCGCCACAGCAGGGGCTGGTGACCCGAAAGGCAAATTGAGGTTTCTAGCTGAGGAAGGATCTCCAAACGACGGCGTCCCCAGGTCCAGGGATCCGAATCGAGGGCCTTTTACGGAGTAGATAAGTGTGTGATCCAGGGTTTTGCGGTCACGAGCTGCTTGGAATTGGGATTTTGCGAATTTGGGGTCGGAGAGAATGATGGAATGGAAGCGTTTCGAAACGCAGGTGAGCCGGATTAAGGATTTCGCGGGCAGCAAAGTGAGGATGAGCACTATCATCTCTTCGGGTAGGTTTGCTTCCTCCATTGCACTACCACTGTTTTTCTTCTCCTCAGGTTTCCGAGTGAGTACTGACTAGGGCTGCCACTCGGTCGGTTCGAATCGGTAATGGGCGTTATCAACTTCAAAACCAAAGTTTTCGGTAATGAAATATGACTTTCAATTACCAAACCAAAAACTTCGGTATGAGATAAATCTTACCAACTTCGGATGTCGGTTTTTCGGTATTACCAAACTTCATAACAAATATATTTTCAAAATATAACAAAACGATACAAAACTATAAAATTTAAATATCACTTGAGTTTTTAGAGTATGATAATACATATACAAAAGATAGTCATTTCAGTATGCATTATCGAGTATGGTTTAATTTTCTACCGAAATAGTCAGGATGTAAATGTTTCCAAATTTTTATATGAACAAGTTATGTGTCATCTATGTGAAAGTATGTGTGTGGAAGAGTCGATCAAAATAAGTCACATAAGGGCAGTAAAAGCTTTTTCGTGTAATGAGTGACGTTAAATTATGGTTGACCGTTTTGATCAAGACCCGAGCATTATTGAGTACAATTGAAGTTTCTATCATAATTGTATTATACTATAATGATCACATCAAACGGTCGAATTTTAATTTTGTGAATTGTAATCATTGAAACCACAACATGCCTGGTAATGTGGTATAACTTATTTAGTAAGTTATATGCATATGTACATCTTTGAGAACCAACTACAAAAAGGAAGCAAAATTTTCAAAAACCTTGTGAACTATGTTGTGATCAATATAGTGAAATACGACTATGGTAGAAAAATTATGTATTTTTGATAATGTTTTGGCCTTGATCAAGGCGGCTAACCCTATTTACGCTTGTGCTTCATATGGGGAGTCCTATCATCAAGAGAGGTAAAAACATTCCTAAATTTTTACATGGGCGGTTACATGTCATCTAAGTGGGTTTGTTTATGTGTGTGTGTGTGATGAATCGACTAAGATGGGTAGGTAAGAGCGTTTTTATATAACAAGTAACATTGAATTAAAGTTGATCGCTTTAATTGAGACTCGAATGCTACCAAGTATAGTTGAATTTTTCTATTCATTGTCTTGTTTTTTACTAAATGGTAAATACAATTGAAAACGTGAGATAAGATTATTAGTCTGTGTGTTTTTAGAAATGTAAGTCTTTAAATAATTAGAATTTCGGTAAATTCGGTATTTACCAAAAACCAAACCAACTTTTTCGGTATTTCTCTGTTTCGGTTTTTTTTATTTCGATTACCAAAATTCGGTTTACCAAATTATAAATTTTCGGTCGGTTGTCGATCGGTTTGGTATTTACCAAACCAAGTGGCAGCCCTAGTACTGACACAGTGACATGAGCATTCATGGGCTTTATGTACGCAGCCTGAGCCCAATATTTCGCCCTCTGTACCATAGCGGGCTTTCAGAATTATTAGGTGGTCCCCTAATAATAATTCATACTAATCAAACTTTTCTGTATCGACCCAAAAAAAAAGTCAAACTTTTCTGTATGATCTTAAGGACAAAAGATCTCAGGCATTAAGCTTCAAGATAAATTTATTAATATATTAATCTCAATGAAAAAACTACTGCAAGTGACCTAACAGTAAGATTTCCTAGGTAGGTGTGCTCGTAGATGATTGTTAAAGTGGTCAGACACTGATGTAATATATATAGTTAGAGTATTTCACATGTGGGCGGTGTTAAGAGACCAACTACTTCTCGGTCTAAGAAGTCTTTAAGCTGCTTAAACATCGTCCAAGAATAAAAATAAAATCAATTTCACAAGGACATATCTAAACTCGTCATTCATTGCATCAATTTCCCATAACTAATGGCAACATAATTTATGGCAGCAATGAAGTGAATTTCATCATTACTCCTGTAACGCTACCTGAAATATCTGCTTTCACATTTCATAGTCCCCGTTAATTTACGTAGCCACATACTACATGCTAAATCTAGACCACAGGAGTCAAAATCAAGAACTATGTGTGATTCTCTACAACCCATTCATCACATCCATACAAAGACCCCCTCCTTCGCAGCGTCGACTCATCTGATCTTTACACTCGTGCACTTCGTATTCATTGTTCATGATTACGATAGACTATAATCCAACGGACCAATTCTGTAATGTGTATTGTTGAAGGCACTAATTCTCTATACTCGTACAATATATGTAATAGACGTACATAAATTTTCTGATCACGTTCGCCTGACTCCAGACTTTTTAAACATTACCGGAGTAACCTAAACTAAACCCTTTGTCGGAACTCACACTAACCAAAACCTCCCACAGCCGCTGGATCTCCCCGTAGACGTCATCGGTCGGAAGACCGAACCGGCAGCATGGACACGTGTTCCTCTTGCTCAGCCACTGCAAAATACACACCCAATGAAACAAATGCCGACACGGCAGCTCGCACACATCTCTGTTCTCCGCCATCTCCTCCTTACATATCACGCACTCCTTTGTCCCACCGCTTTTCACCTCCACCGACGGTAGAGCCACCACCACCGCTTTCGACGCCGCCACTTCCCTCCCAGCCTTCCCGCCAAAACTACAACTAACGAACCTCAGACACCTCGTCAGCATTTCCACGTAAGAAACCAACACCGACGCGTTGTGGTCTCCGATGCCGGAAACCGTTAGCATGCTGTCGCAGTAGAGCTTTCCGACTACTTCCCGCCATTTTGTAACTGGGGCTTGGAGGGTGCCAGGGTCGCGCTGGTGGGCCTCGCAGAGCAGGAGCAGGAGAAGGACTGCGTCGAGGTCTCTCAATTTGACACGTGGCTTTGGGGCGTTGGCGGCGGGCTGGAAGTGGAGGATGAGAGGGTGGAGGGAGGAGATGACGTGGCTGGCGATGAGGAGGGTCTTGTGGTGGAGGGAGAGTGAGTTGAGGCGGCGGATGGTGAGTGTGAAGAGGATGGGAGAGGAGAGGAGAGAGGAGATGCGGCGGCGGTGGTGGTGGGAGAGGGAGAGGAGGGTGTGGGTGAGATCGGAGAGTTGGGGAGGTGTGAGTGTGGCCAGAGCGGTCATGATGGTTGTGGTGGTGGTTTCTTGTTCCATCATGTATGGGATCGTGTGCTTTTGCTTTGGATCAACTTTCACTTTGCACTTTTTATAGAGTAACTTGGGGGAAAGCTTTGAGGAATGTTGTGGTTTTTTATGCGCATTTTGGCCACCCGTTGGATCCCTTCCAAATCCTATTGTATTGTATTTACGGGGGCAAATTGTTGACTATATTGCTCACAAATTTGAGATCCATGCGCATTTGAGAACTAGTTACCCCTTACTTTTATGTGATCAAGAATGATATTGTAGATGTGAAACAAGCTACTACAAAAATACTGCTATAAATTGGATTAATAAATGAATGAAAATTGATGTTTATAACAGTTTAATATCTATGAAATAATTGTCAATAGTAATGCACCATGTGTTGATCACTAGTTCTGTCGATTTTGTGTTGAAGTAATTTGTTCCACGTCCATCTCCTCTACAAAATGAAACAAATAAGGTCATTAGGGAAGTTGTAGTAGGGTAGATTTGACTATTATGGCGAGGTGTGCAGGTTTTTTTGTCCACAAGTTCGTGTCCAGTTCAACCCCATTTGTCATTCCCTCTTCATTATCTCCATAACTACTCTCATTATTGATTTGCCTCGCGCAAAACAAGTAGAAGAAGAAAAGAAAACCACAGGCCCATCCATGGCTCATTCCTCTTGTCCCCTATAACACCAATAATGCAGATCGAAGCTGGTGGAACTCTGCAACTACGCCATATATTCTTCACTTATCTCAAGGCTTTGTGCCGCCCTTTACCATTACATTCACCGCCTTCAACTCCATGTAATTTTCTTTGGAACTTGAGCAATGAGCCTCATGTTACCCCTGCTTCATGAAAACTTGAACATTGCTATGGGTGGTGAATCCCCAAATGGGTACCTTGGTCACCACAACCCATCCTTCAAGGCACAATGCCTTTGCGAAAGGAGGCACAATGATAATCTTGTAGATCAGAATTCAGGGATGACAAGTATCAGTTTCCATAATTCCGTTGGATTCTTAGACAGCAAGCAAGGGTTTACAGCTAGCTTTATAAAAGTAATGGGCAGGTACATACCGAAAGCTATTTACAACTATTCGGATCTCAAAAAGCAAAAGAATAGAAATTCTCAGACAAAGTGTAGTACCAGAATAATCATAAAAATGGTGACAAACCTCTTTAGTAAAAGATGTGTGTGATCAGCAAAGCGGGTGTAAAAAGGAACACCCAAGTTTCAATCAATAGACTTACAGTTACTGATTCTAGGTCTCAGCAAAGTGTGATAATACCCTCATAAATTCCTGTGTTGGATCATTCTTCCTCTAAATTTATAATAATTGATCTTGGGTTCAACCAACATTGACACTCTCCTCATCTAATTCCTCCTGCAAAACATACCCTTTCTCTTTCATCAATCCTAGCAATCCTTCAAGTATTTCATAGATAGCTTCAGTTCTTTCATTAGATGCATCCCTTGCTATGAAGCTGTGTAATCCATCACTTGTTTCAATCCAGCTAATACCAGGAATTTTCTGTAATCCAACTTCTTTCATTCTTTTCCTGACTTTATCAGCTTCTTCCCACCTCCCAGCTTGTGAATATAAATTTGCCATAATGACATAGTTCCCGGTATTCTCAGGCTCCATCTGAAATAGACGGTCAAAAACAAACTTCCCCAGTTCAACATCACGAGCAACTGAAGCCCCATTTAGTAATGCACCACAAACTTTAGCACTTGGCTCGATTGACATGTTTTGTATTAACTCTGCAGCTTCAGTGAGTCTCCCAGCTCGGCTAAGAACACCTACCATGCATGCATAGTGCTCAACCGAAGGGTGAATGCCGTATACCGGAAACATAGCCTTAAAGATTTTCCAAGCTTTGTCTACCACTCCAGAATGAGAACAAGCTGTTAATACTGCTGTAAATGTTACTCCATCTGGCTGTATCCCACTACCGATCATCTTGTTAAACAGACCAATAGACACATTAGCATCTCCATGGGCAGCATAAGCTGAGATTATTGCTGTCCAAATGACCAAGCTCTTATATTTTGATTGATCAAAAACCTGTTGTGCCCCAGAAAGAAACCCCGACTTTGCATAAGTATCAATAACAGCAGTTGCAACATAAATATTCCAATCAAAATTGTTTCTGACTGTATAAGCATGTATTTCTTTCCCTACTTTCAAATTTGAGAAATACGAAATTGCAGGAAGAACACTTGACAATGTCACGGTATTTGGTTTGAAACCACATGCCTGCATTTCACCAACTAAATCTATGGCAGACTCATGCCGATTGTTCTGAACCATACCCGAAATCATAGCATTCCATGTACTTAAGCTTTGGTTGGTACGTTCTCGGAAAACATCCATGGCTTTATCAACGAATCCATGAAACATGTATCCCGAAACTAATGAGCCATATGTCACTTCATCCTTCTCACTCATCCCATCAAACAATTCTCGAGCGCAATCAAACTTACCACATCTTGCATATAACCCTATAAGAGCATTATAAAGCTTGACATCCATCTCAATTAGACTCTCGTTCAAAAACCGATGAACCTCCATACCAAACTCAAGATCACTAGACTGTACACATGCCTGCAACACACTAACTGCAGTCACATCATCAGGCCTCACCTTCACAGACTCCAACATCTCCCTATACAACTCTTTACACTCTCCATAACACCCAGCCTGAGAATACCCGCCAATCATCGAATTCCACGACACGATATCTCTCTCCGGCAGCCTATCAAACAATGCCCTGGCCATTCCAACCTCATCACACCTCGAATAGAAAGTCATCAAACAATTAGCAACAAACAAATCCGAATAAAACCCATTTCGCAGAACAAAGCAATGCACCTCCTTAGCCAAATCGGTCCCGGAAAACAAACCCCCCAGCGCCTTCATCACACACGTCATAGTGAAATTATCCGGCTTCACTTCCGGTGAGCGCGACGCCATCATGGCCGAAAACAGCCTCAGAGTATCAGTATGCATGTTGCAAACGGAATACCCAATAAGCAGGGCGTTCCAAGCGAAAGTGTTCTTCTGGGGAATTTCGTCGAACACCTTGTGTGCTTGTTTGAGCTGGTTGTTTCTACAGTAGAAGCTGATGAGCTTTGAGGCGAGGAAGTTGCCGGGTTTGACGGAGAAGAGGAGGAGGCGGGCATGGAGCTGCTTGGCCTGACGCGGGAGGTGGCGGTCGGTGAAATGCTGGAAGAGGCGGCCAAAGGCGGCGAGGTCGAGGCCGTCGGTGTGAAGGGCGCGTTGGATGTAGCCGTTGGTTTGGGCAGAGATTCGAGTGCTCAATGGCTTTGTAATCCACATTCATTTGTCGTTCTTACGAGTGTGACTGCGGCTTGCACATTTATAGGTTTTGTGTTACAATTTCGTTCCAAGCAACCTAATGCATCAATCCATAACCCTAGAAATTTAATTTGATCGAAATTTTGAAAAGGAAAGTATCTCTTTCTAAAAAGTAACAGGTATAGCATCTCAATGACAAGATGCTAGTATAACACTTTCATAAGTTGCGATTTCATCTTCTATCAAGTTTCTTTGCGCTCCTTGTCGATTCATACAATATAATCATAAATTCTGTTTTTTTATTTTTTGTTTAAGAATTTCTTTGTATTAAGAATGATTATCGACTTCTGCATAGATCTTTGTATTGGATATGTGAGTTCTTTGATATTTAAAAGCATATTCATGTTTATAAGTGTTTCTGACGGATCCCGTAGACCTCGTAGAAACTGCCGCACGTGGTCCGTCCTTGGATATGTTCCTTCTTTTCTGCAAAAGGAGACCGACCGGGACTTTCCGGTCTTTCTCTCTCCGATGATAAAATCAGTTATTGGTAGGTAAGTATTAAATGCTAAGAGATGTTTCTTACCATTTTCGTTGACTTCACCATTGTATTTATAGCCCCGCATTAACTTATGTCTTGCATGTTATTCGATGTGGGACAAGTATACAGTTGAGGTCTGTTAATTTGGCCTTCTGTGGAGTCTCCCCCTCCTGGCCCAGACTGCTATAGCATCCAGGATGTGGTATGTTCGATCTGCCTCATGCTGGGCTTCGTAGCATCGCGGGCCAGAGGAGGTATTTATCGACTACCGACTACAAGTCCCCCCAAGTTCTCGTTCAAGACACGTCTTGAGTGGGGACTTAAAGAAATGGTTTGTGATGCCGAATTATTAACGGGTACCCGATCATAGTCCCCCCAAGTTCGTACTTAGGACATGTTTGAACGGGTTATTGTTGCGATGGAAGGTAGCAAGCCGTTCCACGTTAGTTGTTGTTGCTCGAGCGTGGGGTATTATCCCCGCGTGGGTTATCAAGCCACTATTCTCCGTGTGAAGGGAATGATACAGACATGCCCAACTCCCGCTCTTCAGGAGCCGTACAAGGGACTTACAGCTCTCAAGGCTTAGTTGTTTCAACCTTGCTTCCTGCTGAAATGTTTCCAAGGCGGTATGCATGTCTTAGTTCACACGCATGCTTCCTTTAGGTTCATGTTCGGGAATAGGAATCTCAAGTAACAGTTGTTCCTTCTTTTCAAGCGTTTATCCGGAGATTGAGATTATTCGGGGACTTGCAGTTGTCCTTCTATGTTGCCCACACTTATCTGAGACTTGCTATTTTGGCCACTTAGTTGGAACATAATGGCCCCGTTGTGATCTTGGCGAAATGTATGTGTGATGGATCTCGCGCCTGAGTTCGCCTCGCGCATATGTAATGAAATTAGTAAGCGAGCTGAGTTCGCTTCGCATGGAAAGAATGACATTACCAGGCGAGCTGAGTTCGCTTTTTCATTCCCGCTCGTACAGTGACCCGCCCCCGCACCCTTTTGGAGGATTATCTATCCCGCTTGGTGGTGTTATTCGGGGTCGAAACTTGTTATAGCAGAAAGTCGATCGCAGTGGATCGCCACAATGGTTGAGGATGATTTGCGCATGTTTGGAATTGCTCCCGATGGAATATCCGGGACTCACCTTTTCTCCGGATGCTACGACATCCCTGATGGCTTAACCGATGGGTCTGTGCACTCCCCGGGAGCTTGGTGACTGCTGGCAAGTGCTACCGGGTAGTGTCGTTGGGTTGGTAGTCTGGGTAGGTGGTGGTGTGTCAGGGTATTAATTGCATGTCCGTCAGGTGGCGCTGTAGGGGGGGTGAAGGGACGTGCATTTAATGCAAGTCGTTTCACTCCTCTCTTGTTCGAGAAGTTACCCGGTAGTGGGGCATGTGTCACGATCCTACGGTGGGTCGCGACGGATCTGATTTCCTCGGTTGCAATAAATGAGTTGGGGGGAAATCAAGGCGTCCTTTCCCCCGCTTTGTATATATGTTCAGTCCCGAATAACCTGCCTTCTGTTTCATTCTTCTTTCATTCTGTCTGTTTCTGCGTTCTTTCGTTTTGCTCTTTCTCTCTCTCTCTCTCTCTCTCTCTCTCTCTCTCTCTCTGTTTTCATCTTCCTTCCGTTGAAACGTAGACCGGAAGGGGTGCTGCGGAGCTGAGCTCAGAAGAGAAAGGGATTCTTGCGCCTGGAAGGAGTTCTGCTTCCCTGCTACAGCTGATCTTTCGATTGCGAGGTGTTATCCGTTTGCTGCTCCAGCGTGTCTCCGGCCTTCACTATCTAGTTAGTTTCCCTTCTCCAACGTTTAGTTATGTTACTCTTGTAGGGTTTGTAGATCGGTAGACTTTTCTGGGTTTCTAGGTGTTTCTGGGTTGCTTGGTTTGTTGTGAACTTTCGCCGTGTTTAGATGGGTGGTGTCAAAACCTCCCGGCAGCGGTACACGATGTAGGTATCTAATAGTCCATTGGGTTTTTATAGGGTTAAAATGGAGTCTAGGGCTTCCGATGCCAGTGTCTCTGGTTCATCTCGACGAGCTCCTGCTGATGATGATGAAAGGATGGAAGGATACATGCACAAGGAAACTAATAGAGATGTCGGGCGGGAAAAATCCCATTCCGGATTCTCAAGCTCGAGCCTCGAGCACCCTGTGCTCGCCCTTCACCGTCTAGAGGACGGTAGGGTGTGCGATGAGCCCATATGTAGTTTCACGCCCGAGGAGATCGAACAGTTTAGGGAGGAGTGGAACATTCCCTCTGGTATCCCTATGCGTGGCTTGCACCCGGGAGAACTAGAGTGCGCTCCAAGAGACAATTATGTAGCGGTGCACGATAACATGTTCAGGAATGGGTTCTCTGTACCGCTACCCTAATATGTGCAGTACATACTGAGCATGTTGCAGCTTGCTCCCGGCCAGGTCCCGCCGAATCAGTGGCGTCAACTTCTGGGACTCGGATGTCTGTACTGCCTTTCGAACATGGGGTGGCTAATAATCAATGAGTTTCACGCGCTCTACAGACTATCATACTCGAAGAAGGCGGGAAGCTCCGGGTGTGTAGGCTTCACAGCGCGGGACTATGAGTCAGTCATCACCAATCTCCCTTCTTCGATAAACAAGGAGTGGAGGGCGAAGGTAGTCCTGGTGGGGGCCCGTGGCAAAGAAGGACGAGATAGCACACGGTTCCCAACTACTTCCGGGCTATTGGGGATCAGAGCTACTCGTTGACAGCGATCGAGCGGGAGCGTATTGCCCGTATATTTGCTACCTGGCCCCACGACGAGGACCGTAGCTCGTATCACTTGACACGGTGGGCCGTTCTCGCGCACTGCAAGATGGGTAGAGTACCCGGTGGGTTCATCTTTACTTCCGCTTTACATTTAAAGTCCTCGTTATGCTCAGCTCAATTAATATTATGTCTTTGGTTTGCAGTAAAAATCCCTAGGCGTGTTCCTCGCCCTAATCACCCTCTTGACATGGAGAAGGATCAAGCCCTCTTGAAGAAGCTACTGACCAAAGGGGATTCGGCTTCACGCACCGAGGTAGATGTGGATACGCACACGGTACGGGTCTTGGACAAGCAAAAGGTACTTGAAGTTCCCGATGAAGTATACGGGTCAACGGAGACTCCATCGGTACCTCCTCTTGCTGTCTGGCGGACCACTTTGGATGAAAAGAAAATGCGCCACCATCATTCGAAGAAAACCCAAGATGCTGAGTCCCAGGTGACATATACGGGTGAGGACGTATCTAGGAACCTCGCTTCAAAACTGAAGAAGCATAAGGAAGCTCCCGGGGGCTCCGTTTCGACTCCCTTGCTGTCTATACTCGCCCCTGCAATTCCTAAGATTTCGAAGACCCCGATCAAGCAGGTTCTCGATGAGTACAGTTGTGCGGATGAGAAGTTCGTCCGTGCAATGATCAGCGACTTGAAAGGGATCGATCTCGACCGGGTGAGAGATTCAAGGAAGGTTCTCCTTTTGAGTCTCGAAAGATAGCACGGGAACATCTGATGAAGGTTAGCGTATTTTTTTTTGAATTGTTCTTGGGGGTTTGCTTATTTTAGCCGTTATTTGTAGTGTCTCTTCGTGGTGTATTCTATTGACGCTAGCGAGGACACTGCCGAACTGAAAGAGGAGGTGGCCAAGCTCAATGGTCGTGTGAGCTACCTTCAGACTGAGAAGGGGTCTCTGGAAAGGGAGAAATATGCCTTGGCCGAGAAACTGGCCATGTTTCAGCTGCATGTTCGGGGGGTGGAGAGCAAAGCTGATCAGGTCCCAGAGCTTGAAGCTGAAGTGAAGTCTTTAAGGGTGGAGCTTGAAAAGTATCGCCCACTGGAGGGTAAGCTTCGTGAGAAGGAATCCGAGATCGCGGAGCTGGAGAGCCTTGTTCCCGCGCGTTGTGATCAGGCCGTTGCAGCTTTCAAGGATTCCTAAGAGCTCAAAGATCTTCTCCAGTCTGCTCGAGATAAGGCTATCACTGAGAAGTTCACGGAGTGGAGTGAGCATGGATACCTTGACAAATCCCGGATGCTCGTGGATCTGCTTGCTGCGCAGGAGAAGGCCAAAGCAAATGACTCTCAGGCTATCCACCCGGAGGGTCCTCCCGAGGCCAATCCTGACAGTGCCGGTGTCGACGTGAATGTGTCCGAGAGTGAGGACGAAGAAGATACAGTCGACTCGGTCGAGAATGACTTAGCTTATGGCTTTGAACTGAGTGCAACCAAATTGTAATTTTTGATTTTTTTTTTTGGAATGACTTTGTGCCTGCTTCGGGGAATATAGACTTCTGCCCGGAGGTCCGGTTGTTATACTCATAATTTATTTAAGTGCCCATATTGAATCCCCCATTTTCGTACCTTTGAATTCTCTGTGTTTTGCCTCTATTTGTTTTGCCCTTTTGAACCCGATGTATCAAATTGACAGTTTTACTCCAGTGTTACGAATTTAACTTCACTACAATGTTACGAATTTAACTTTTTCATTTATGTAATAGTTGTTATCAAAACAAATGAAGGCATCCTCCCGTGTTGACCTAGTCAAACCCGGTGGGCATGATTTACAATTCCTGACTTTGATTAAACGGGGTAGAACCTAAGGTGCTCGGTGTTCCACGGGTGTCCGGTGACTATGTCGTTCCTGTCCCTTAGGAAGAACGTTGCAAGGCCGACTTCCTTCACTATCTCGTAAGGGCCCTCCCATGTTGGATCAAGGGTCATTGGTTGGGTTATCACCCGCTTCATCACCCAATCTCCTAGACCCAAGGTTCGTGGTCTGACCTTGCAGTCATAGTGTCGGGCGACGCGCTGCTTGTAAACTTGGTTGTGTAGGTCAGCCTTGTCCCTTCTCTCCTCGATGAGATCCATGTTTAACTGTAGCCCCTCTGTGTTGGTATCCTCATCGTATCCCTCGACTCTTCCAGTCGGTACAGTCACCTCGATAGGAATGACAGCCTCCGTGCCTAAAGCCAAGCTGAAGGGCGTCTCTCTCGTTGACTCCGTAGTAGTGGTTCGGATGGCCCACAGAGCTTCCGGGAGCATTTCTTCCCATAATCCTTTAGCGTCGTCCAACTTCTTCTTCAGCAGTTTCTTTACAATCTTGTTGACCGCCTCCACTTGCCCATTGGTCTTTGGGTGAGCTACCAATGCAAACACCATCCGGGTTCCCATGTCCTTGGTGAACTCGATGAGCTTCGGGTTGTTGAACTGTGTACCATTGTCGGTTATGATAGTCTCCGGGGCACCGAACCTGCAGTAGATATTTTTTATGAGGAAACTCATCACACTGTCGGTGGTTATTCGACTAAGCGGTTCTGCTTCGACTCACTTGGTGTAGTAATCCACCGCCACTATGGCATATTTGTACTGTTTGGGAGCAGTGGGAAATTTCCCGATCAAATCTAGACCCCACTGCGCGAAGGGCCACGAAAACAGCAGGATAGAGAGTGCAATGGACGGGGAATGGACCTTGTTAGCGTGTTGGTGGCATTTATGGCATCTCGCTGACACTTGATCTGCCATATTCCCCATATTGGGCCAAAAATACCCCGTTCTTAGCGCCTTGAAGGACAGGGATCTTGATCCGGAGTGATTACCGCAAACACCTTCGTGGATGTCCCGGAGGATCGTCTCACCTTCTTGTACTGATACACATTTCAAGTTGGGGAAGCAGTAACCCTTGCGGTACAGTTTACTGTTGATCAACGTGTATCTAGCGCATCTCGATTGCAACTTCCTCGCCTGCCGCCTATTCTCTGGGCGGACACCCTCTTTGATGAACTCGATGATGGGGTCCATCCATGTTGGTTCCTTGGGACCGGTAGTGATGGTAAATATCTCTGAGATCGTCTTGTCGATACTCAGCCGGTCTAGGATTTCAACCTTCACTTTTTTACGCCCTTTTTGGCGGGTACCGGTGGCAAGCCGAGCCAAAGCATCGACATGGCTGTTTTCCTTCCTAGGGATCTGAGCCACAATTGCTGACTCTAATCCGCACAAGAGAGCCTTTGTGAGTGCCTGATAAGAATTCAAGTGAGGTTCTTTAACTTCAAATGGCCCACTGACTTGGTTCACCACAAGCTGCGAGTCACTGAACACTTCGACTCTTTTTACTCTAATCTCTAGTGCCAAATGTAGCCCCCCGATCAATGCTTCATACTCAGCTGCATTATTGGAAGCAGAGAAATTAAACTCCAGGGCGTACTTGTACACGAACCCGTCCGGCTAACCAATATTATTCCCGCCTCGCTCTTCTCTTTAGTGACAGAGCCGTCTACGAACAACTTCCAACACGGCTGGACTTCTTGAGGATCCATTGTATCCTCTCGCTCAACGTCCGAGCATTCCACGACTCTTTCCATGGGGGTCAATTTTGAGATAAAATCCGCAGCAGCTTACCCCTTGATGGAATGTATGTCGAACTCTCACAGTTCTATCGCCCATTTGGCCAGTCTCCCGCTCGTCTCTGGCTTATGGAGGACTTTCCTGAGGGGGCAGTTAGTGAACAAGGTGATGGAATGAGCTTGAAAGTATTGCCGCAGCTTCCAAGCGGTCACGATGAGTGCTAAGGCCAACTTTTCTAAATCCAGGTACCTGCTTTCAGCCAGCGTATAGCCCTTGCCTACATAATACACCGGAAGCTCCATGGCGTCATCTTTCCTGATCAAAGCCGAGCTTACTGCCGTACTGGATGCTACCAAATAGAGATATAGCATCTCCCCTGGAATTGATTTTGAAAGCTTTGGCACGGATGCCAAATATACCTTGATATTCCTAAAAGCCTCATCTTTCTCAGGCCCCCAATTGATCAGCTTGCAATGCTGGCTCTTGAGCAGTTTGAAGAACGGCGCGCACTTGTCCGTGAGTCTGGAGACAAACCTAGCGAGGCCGCCACCTTGCCCGTTAGGGACTGCACGTCGCTCCGGACTTTCGGGACCACCATATCCATAACAGCTTGGACCTTCTCCGGGTTCGCTTGGATCCCCTGCCGGCTAATCATGTGGCCTAAGAACTTCCCCTTGACAACCCCAAACAAGCATTTTTCCTGGTTCAGCCTCATACCGTATGCGAGTATAATATCGAAAGTTGCTTGCAGGTCGCTAACGTGCTTGACCGCAGTGAGACTTTTCACTAACATGTCGTCCACATACACTTCCATGGTGATCACCAGCTGCTTAGCGAACATCTTGTTCATCAGGCGTTGGTAGGTTGCTCCCACGTTCTTTAGTCCGAACAACATCCTCTTGTAATAGTAGACTCCTTTGTCGGTCATGAAGGCGGTATGCTCCTCGTCGGCTGGATCCATCATTATTTGATTGTAGCCCGCGTAAGCGTCCATAACTCAGCATTTCGAACCTGGAGGTGGAATCGATGAGTTGATCAATTTGAGGCAACGAGAAGCTATCTTTGGGGCACGCCCTATTAAGAATGGTGTAGTCCACACACATCCTACATTGCCCTACCGCCTTCTTGGAGACCATGACCATGTTGGCCAACCATTGAGGGTATTTCGCTTCCTTGATAAACTGGATATCCAGCAGCCTCTGTACCTCTCCCTTGATGATGTCATACTTGGCCACATCGAACGACCTCCGCTTCTGTCGTACCAGAGGTACGCCTTTACGGACTCCCAACTTGTGCGTGACTATATCACCCGAGATACCAAACACGTCAGCATACGACCACGCAAATGCTTTCCTGTTGGCCTTCAGGAAACGCACAAGCTCATCCCGTACGACGAGTGGCAACCCCCACCCGATCCTTATGGTTCTTGCTGGGAACTTGTTCGAGATGCAATTGAGCTCTGTTTCCTCAACTGATCCAGGTCTCTCAGACTTGGTTTCTTCTGCTGCAGCATTAATTCTGGGATCCTCGTACACATCCGACATGAGTTTACTCGTGCTCCCAGAGGCTAATACCTCTGCTCTTTTCCTACCATTATCTCGGTCGATAACGTAGCATCCTCTTCCAGCCAACTAATCGCCTCGGATGGTAACAATACCTGTTGGGGATGGTAGTTTCATCATCAGTATGTGACTGGCGATGAATACCTTGACTTTCTACAAGGCCGGTCTCCCAAATATCCTATTGTACGACGAATCACAGTCGACAATTATGAAGTCTACCGTTGTTCTCAGCGTGTTCCCCTCTAAACCTCTGAGGATCATAGGTATGTAGTCAGATCCAAGAGGCTGCACCACGTCCCCGGAGAAACTTATCAATGGTTCATTATCCTGCGTGAGCTTGCTGCTCCCCCTCTTTAGCGCCCACCAAGCAAATCTGAACAGCACATTCACGGACGCCCCTGTGTCGATTAGAATTTTCTTGCAGATATAATGATCCAATTGTGCAGTGATTAGGAATGGATCCTCTTGAGGCAGTCTGGTCCCTTGTTCTTCTTCTTCTTCGAACATCACTGATTTCCACCTCACGTTGACATTCTGAGCGCTATAGCTTCCGAAGGCGTATATCTCTCGCCCATCTTTGATCCCGGGGCATTGCTTCTTGGCTCTGATCTCCTATGGTCTATCCGTGCTCCCCCATGGATCGTGTTGATTGTCCCATACACGGATTCTCCCGCTGCTTGTCGCTGACTTGACACGTACTGCTGAAGCTTTCCTGCTTTTAGTTGGCTCTCGATCATTTTTTTAGCTCAAGACAGTTATTTATCGCGTGCGTTGCTTCCCTGTGGTATCCGCAATACTTTCCGGTATCCTCCCGGGTCAATCAAGACGGTGGAAACTTTCTGGTTGCTGGTCCCGGGATCGCGCCCTTGTTCTTGTTCCACACCACCTCCGGGGTTGCCGTTAATGTGGTGAAGTTCTCCCTGGCTACGGGAACTGCTGCTCTAAACCCATTGTCCTGATAGCTCCCTTTTTCTCTTCCCCTGTGGACCCCCTATTTGCTTGGCTTGCTTCTTGCCTCCGTCCTTAAACCTCTTGCTAGGAGTGAAAGCTTGTCCCTCTTGGTCCCCTTTCCAGGTTCTTACTTCTTGGATCGTCTGTCCTTGGGATTCATACCTCATGTCTTCCTTTCTCTTGCCCGCATGTTGATCCCCGTATGTGTCATGGTCTGCCTGGGCATGCCTGATCGCCATTTCCATTAGCTCATCATAGCCCCGGGGGTTTTCAATTCGTACCGCGTATAAGAACTTCTCGGGCAACAGGGCCTGGATGAAGGCTTCCTCCGCCACCTTGTCGAAACTCCTGATCTGGGTTGTGGCCCCTTGCCAACGATTAACAAAGGTCTTTAGTCCTTCGGCGTGCCCTTGCTTTACCTTGAACAGCTGGGCGGTATTCTGCCTATCCGTACGCAGTATGAATCGGTTCACGAATCTGTATGCTAGCTTCCTAAAGCAATCTATCGAGCCGGCCGGGAGCTCGTAGAATCAGCTCAGTGCCTCTCCCGATAGCGTCTCTTGGAACATGTTACAGCACGCGACATCCGAATAACCCTTTGCGTTTGTATGAGATTTAAAGCTGTCAAGGAAGAGATGCGGGTCCCCTTCCCCCCGTAGTTCAACTTAAGAGGTTTGGCTGCGTGAGAACATAAGGTCTGCGTGATGGTCCTTGTGAATGGTCCCCCTCTTTCTTCAAATCCCATGTTGGGCGGGTTGCGGGCCACACTGCGGGTTGCGGGTCCCCTTCCCCCCGTCTTTCTGCTTCGTCTACCCTCATGGTTAGGTTCACCACATTGTCCCGCATGGCCATCAGGGGCGCCTCTACTCCTGTTGTCTCCAACCTTCTGTCTTCGACGGGCGTTGGGAGCGGCAGGAGGCCTTCTCTTTCCATAGCTTATGGGAACAGGTTCGCCCCGACAACAACCATCCTGCGGGTGACTGTCGGCGGTGTTATCGGTGAACCTCCGCCCTCGCCCTGCGCCTCGCAGTTAGTGGCGGCCGCCCGCTCAATTGCCTTGTCACTCTCTAGTCTTCTCGATAACGCGCCCATTATCGTCGCGTTATCTCTCTCCAGTTTTTTTCCCGAGCGGCTGTGTTTAAGCGGTCCCGCGTCCTTTCTCTCTCCGTACGCGCCACGTCTGCTCTCAACCTCTCCACCATGCCCTCCATTTCTTCCTGCGTGAGATCGTGCATCGTTCCGTTAGGGGTCCTTTGCAGATCGTTTGTCGCCGGTGCGCATTCCAGTCTCTCATCCATTCCTCCCGTCTTGGTATTGCTTCCCAGCGTCCTATCTCCACTGAGGCCACTGTGATCTCCTGTCATTATCCTGCTCCCGACTTCTGCTTCATTTGACTCCGTCATCGAGACTCTGGCTTTTCGTAAGATTTCCCACAGACGGCGCCAATTGTTTCTGTCGGATCCCGTAGACCTCGTAGAAACTGCCGCACGTGGTCGGTCCTTGGATATGTTCATTCTTGTCTGTAAAAGGAGACCGACCGGGACTTTCCGGTCTTTCTCTCTCTGATAATAAAGTCAGTTATTAGTAGGTAAGTATTAAATGCTAGGAGATGTTTCTTACCATTTTGGTTGACTTCATCATTGTATTTATAGCCCCGCGTTGACTTATGCCTTGCATGTTATTCGATATGGGACAAGTATACTATTAAAGTCTGTTAATTTGGCCTTCTGTGGAGTCTCCCCCTCCTAGCCCAGACTGTTATAGCATCTAAGGTGTGGCATGTTCGATCTGCCTCATGCTGAGCTTCGTAGCATCGCGGGCCAGGAGAGGTATTTATCGACTACCGACTACAATAAGTTTCAATAGCTATAAATCTTGAAAGCATGTTTATGTTCACTTTTATGATTTCCAATAGCTGTGAAACATGAAATTAACGTTTGTAGGATTCAAATAGCTATTGGAAATTATATACATAAACATGTTTCATGTCTCATAGTTATTAGAAATCATAAATATAAAGTTATAAATATTCTTTTAAGTATCAAAGAACCCGAAAATAACCAAAAGAAAAACCTAACAAGATAGAGTGATAATCATTCTTAATACAAATAAATATTTATCCAAAAACTAACAAGATAGAGTTTATGGTTACACTCTATGAGTTGACAACAAATAAAAAAGAAACTTCAAGATAATGACATGATTGCAACTTCTCAAGAGTTAACCGGTAAACTGATCTTAAATAAAACAACTCTAAACTAATCCTAACTTGAACTCATAGTTGAGAAATTAACCGATAAGTTGATCTTAAATCAAACAACTCTAAACTAATTCAATATGGACTCACAGTTGAGTTAGTTATTTTTATTATTCATCTATCTTGAATTAACTCACATAGAATTTTCCCTTTTTTTTTTTTTTTTGAGGAAATAGAATTTTCCATGAAAGTCAGCAGTAGAGCGTTGGAAAATGACCTTGGTATCCCCGGGGTAAAGACGAGAAATTGGATAAATCCCATTACAATCACCTGATACAAATACAGACAGCCGGACAGTTAAAAGACCTGTGCTGTTGCTGTTGGTTTTCCAAACCAAAAGACTTACAGCACCGCTACTTTTCCGATTCCAACCTCCGCCTTCTTCTTCTCCTCTCAACTGTTTTGTTCAAAAGCAAAACCTCACTCTGGTAGAATGTGCTCCTCTCAATAATATAGCTCTGGGTAACCGAGATTTGACTCCTTGTCGCCGTCGTCGACACATGTAAGTTGCAAACAAACTAATTTTATGCCGTTAATTTTTCGTTTTCTTTTATGGTTTTCATTATCTCTGGTTTTGTTTTTCGCACCACCTGAGATTGAACTAACTGAAAGAAAAAAAAAATGAATATTGTCTTGAAGTTTTTATATTTTGGTAGATTTTGAGAGGTGTTTTGGGCCTTGGATGCATTTAGTAGGGGAAGGGATAATTGATGAAATTTGGGTTTAAGACTCTTTATGCTCATAATCTTGTTTAGTTGTCTGAATTGGATTTTGCGTTTATCTCTTTTTGAGTTGTGGAGGTTTTAGGGTGTGTAGGTGTACTATACCATCTGTTTGAAGTATTAATAGTGGGGATTTTGTGTTAGAATTGTAATTCATCTAAATGTGCTTGTCATTGTCGTTTTTGTGTGATTTTACTTTAAAATGACCTCAAAGTTGAGGCAGAATTTTAACAATTAAGGGTTTGTTGGTGTTTGGAATTGTCGTTTTTATTGAGAGAAGGGAGAGAGATTCGTGATATGAAAATATGCGAGAGTTTTTTGAATTGATAACTGAAGGAAAAGGGAGAACATTATCAAATGCAGCCTAAGTATTTGTATGTTTTGACCTCTTACAAGTGTGAAATGGGACTAGTCTAAATTATGCAATATCTGTCATGATATTTACACTTGGTTTTTGAAACTTTTCTTGGTTACTTTCCCTTGTATATGCTTGCCTGCCCAGTTCATGGTATCACATTCTGTCTACTATTTGAAGTGCTAGTTCTCTTGTATTGTACCATTGCCATTACAGAGTTATGCGTGTCTTGAAGGTCAGATGACGATCTCTTGATCTTACAAATCATTTCAGCCGTTTGCATTTTTTAGAGAGTCCTAGAAATGGAAAACAACAGTAAAGAACAGGAGGATAACACCAACAAAGAGCAGGTAGTAGAGCTGTCACCATCATCATCAGCATCGGTTTATGAAATACCTGGGGAGCCTGCTGTTGTCATTGATGGAATGCTTGTGGTTCCCCCAAGTAATGGCTCTCTTGTACTCTCTGAGGCCGTGAACGATGCAGCATCACTCGGAAATACAAGATTTGGTTTATGGTTGGTTGGAAGGGAAGTACGAAAGTTGTTTGGTGAGCAATACTACTCTGGTACAGTGACCGAGTTTGATGAAGAATCAGGCTGGTGGAGGGTTGTGTATGAAGATGGCGACCTTGAAGATCTCGAGTGGAATGAGCTGGAACAGGTGCTTCAGCCCTTGGATATTATGGTCCCATTGAAATCGTTAGCCCTGAAGACTCTCAAGAAAATGAAGAAGCCTGTCCAGAAATCCAAGGGTGCTACGGCTCGACCTCTAAAACAGAAATCCAAACGCTGGGCAAGTAGTGGAAAGAAAGTCTCAGTGCCTGAAGATGTTCCAATGATGACTCCAGAGGTGAAACAGGCTGGAGAAGGTGTGAAACAGTCTGCTAAAAAAAAAGAAATGATTTGAAAATTATTGGTTGTGCTAGAAGTTCGAAAATGCATATTTCTTATCCTCAAAAGGGTGCTCAACTAAGGTAAAACTTAGACTAGTTAAGGATACTTTGATATGAGTCATTGTAGCGTTGTATTGGTTAGGTACATTACATAGATGAGGTTAACAAGACTAGTAACATTCGTGATGGATATTGTACTGTTTGTATCTGCCAAATGTGACTGCAGAAATAACTTGCTCTTGTAGAACTGTATTTGGAACGATGATTTAAAACTATTGAAGCGGGATTTGATGAACTTGATAATTTGGGTGACCGCAACATTTGGTTATGTTTCGATCGAATCCCTTTTTAGTTGCTAGGTTTTGGTACAGTATTTCACTCTCTTATTGCTCACCGGTACTCTGATCTTAACAAGGGTGCTCGAAATCATACTATTTCACCAGGACATTTAAATTCGAAAACTAATTAGAGTTATGGGTCTTGTCAGAACGTTTTCTTAGTTTTTTTTTTTGATACTCGATTTTAACAACGGTGCTCTTGTAATCATACTATTTCTTCAGCACATTTAAACGAGGGTTTTGATCTTTATCCTCTTCGTTAAAAATAAATCGAGATTTAACTTTAACAAGCATCGAGATTTAATTTTAATGAGCGTGACACGAGTCTGGCGTCCACAATATTCTCGTCACGCTGTTCCACGTCAGCTTCATCTGCCTCGGCGCAACACATAAACCTCCCTTTTTTCATTTTCACTAAATCAAATCCGTCGTTCGTACTCCCTCTCTGTAATTCTCTTGGGTTTCCTGAATGCTCGTGTCCTTCATTTGCTTCAGGCCTCGAGTTTCTGTACTGCTATAGCCGTCCGATTTTTGGAGTAGCTTACAAGGTACTCTCCAATTTATTCATTTCATTATATATTTTTTTGTATCCCCAATTATGAATCTATGCTGTTATACAATGATCACTGTTCGTTTGGTAGAATCTGAGTTTGAAATTAATTGCAGAGAGAACAGAGTTAGATTGAGAAAGGGAAAATGAACTTTGAGGTTCATTAATAGTTTTTAGGAACTTTAGGAGTTGGTATATATGCCACCTGCTTGAGGCGTGGCTTTGATTTGCTGTTGACGAGTTTTTGTGAAATGGTTGTATCATTTTCCCTGTGGCTTTCAATTTCTCGATTACTCGATTTCATGGACTTTTTGGTGGTGACAATGTGACAATGAAAAACAAGTTTAGGTTTAAAATAGGATCAGAATTTTTTGTAAAATCGGTTATGCCTATTCTAGCTGTATGATTTCTTTTAATGATGAACTTCTACATTTTTTGACTTGTTGATTGTTGCAAGCGCTTCGATTTTCTTAGATCAACACAGCCTCTGTATTTTTATTTTTCATGTATGTGCACATAACCAGGGACTTGTCTTCTCGAAGATTGTTTACTGCGGTCATTTACTGGTAGGACGTAGGATATATTTGTCAATGATTGCCTTTGACTCCGAGATTGAAGAACAGGTGAAACTGGAATCTATGGTAGAGAAAAGTAATTCCCTGGAAAAAGCAATCATGTCAGCGGAGCAAGTGAAGCATGAGGAGAGTTCAATGGAAACATCTTTGTCTCAAATGGCTACTGAATTGAAATATCATCAGAGAGATATAGTTGCTGCACTTATTTTGCTCCAGATGGCCAATGAAGATTCTGGTTTGCTTTGTCACAGGTCAAGTTCGCATGGAGTGAAGTACAGCATGAAAGGGAACCTGAGGATGAGGCGGGAAACGAAAGGTGATAGGATAGGAGGGGGTGATAGTCATTCTGAAGTGGCTAGGAAAAAGGCCAAGTTTGTCGCAAAGCGCCAGCAAGAGGCGGTTGGAGGTCAGATGAATGCTGCAGATAGTGTAGTCTTAGCTTTATCAGCAATGCCATGTTCTGGAAAGAGAAAACATAAAAAGATGAATGATTTATATGAAGTGGGTGGATTTTTGGATAGTCATGAGCTGGCTAATAGGTGGGGAAACAAATCAAACAATCATCAGGAGTTTTGAAGCTTGCGTTGTGGATCATCATGGTAGATTAGGCGTGTTAAGAGAAGAAAATGTGCATGTTGCAGGTCCAGTAAACATACCAAGACATATGGAGAATGATGTCAGAGAGGAGAATGGTGACGATTTGCATGAGATGTGGCAGGTTTTGGATAGTCATGAGATTGCTGACAGATGGGGAAACAGTGATCAGAAAGCAGTTGGAGCTGGTCTTGAGGATCCTCATGATAAATTAGGCATGTTAAGTATTAGGAAGCGGAAAAGTGTGGCAGGATCCTACCTCGAAAGAGATGCCGAAGATGTTGCAGTACCAGTGAAAATGCCCTTCAAATTGGCAGTTCCTACTGTTGAGAGACTTCATCCAGTTGGAAGCCCTCCTGCACCACCTCTAGTTTTGATGACACCAACATTATACAAAAGCATGTGGGTTGTAGGAGGAGCATCGCAACTATCAACCCAAGTTCTGAAGAAGTAAGAGCTCACTTTCATAAGGAAGAAGCTTTGAGGTACTTATCCCTGGATAGGGGATTTTGTTACACAGCACTGGATGGTAGAAAGTTTGTTGTTGCTCCAATACGAATAAGGAGCAAGGTATGCCTAGACCATCTTAAGCTTAAAGCTGATAGGCCGTGGGTTGTCTCTATCAACTGTCTTGTGCGAGATGCAGCTGCCAGATTGCCTGGAGGTATGGGTATCAGAGCAGATATATGTACTCTCATGCGGGACTCGCAGTATCTACTGGAAGATGTCACTGATGAACAACTTAGCCATTATGCTAGCAAAGGACTGAACCGGCTCCACTGTGAAGTTGACCCGTGCGTTAAGTATGATGGGAAGGTGTGGGTTTATTTACATCGAAATAGGGGGGTGGAAGACTTTGAGGAAGATGCTCCTTTCATACTGACTACTGAACGAGAAAGTCATGAGAATTGTACGTTATTGGAGCATTCATGGATGAAACTTGCACATTATTCATAATAGGAAATGGTAGAAGGCAGCTAGCTAGCTCTTCTGTTTTGGTTCGAAGAAAACTTGAGCTTTTGTCATAGGTGCCACGACAGATGCTGATTTTGTACATGAAGCCATTACAAGGTCTTTCATTTTGATCCTGATACTGCAACTAAAGAATTTAGATTGTTGCTCGTGAACTAGGGGCAGTAGATCTTGACCTGGAACAATGAATGAAAACTATGGAAACCGACTGTGATTAGCTAGATACTTTTGGTGGCTGTAACTTCTGGTTAAGCTTTCATAGTTTCATTCAGGTTTCTGTTCTCATTTCTGCAGCTTAAAGTTGTGAAGTTGAAGATTGCCTGCAACATAACTTCCAAATTTGGCAATCAGATACCTTGAAGATGTCGATTAGTGATTTACTAACCCAAAATTATAAGTAATATGTCTTAGACTGTGTGTCATCGTATTATGTTATGAGACTAATAACGGAAAAACACACATTACGAGTCCATTTCATCAACTATCTCAAAGTAACGAGAATTATTGCGTAGTCCAGAACTATCAACTCAAGTGCCTGTGATCCCGATTATTATAATGACAAATATACCCTTTTCGTTAGATACTGGAATCCAAGTCTGAAAGAGTATGCTTAGAATCTCTACGTATTCTTGCTTCTTCCTTAATCCTAATCTAATTACCAGGTTAGCCACAAATCAACTTAGTCAATTCCCGTCTTGTCCTTTCACGTCATTTCACAACTGCCAACATCACCAAATCCCCCTGTTCCACGTCAGCTTTGTCTTCCTCAGACGCCATATATAAACCCCCACTCTGCTAAGCAAGAAATGTAAAAGAAAGACGTTTCCTCTTCCGCCGCCGGTACTCTCTGTAATTCTCTAGGGTTTTCGTTTCCCGATCAATCAAGTCCGACATATCCTTTTATGTTCTCGCACTAAACAAGGTACTGTTAAACTCTATTCTCTTCAAGTATTTCAGTTTTTTAAGAAGATGGAATGTCTTAAAGAGTTAGGGAAATCAGTGAAACATGTACATTTTGCTTAAATCTGAACTCTGAAGCTAGAACCAATAATCGGATTCATATCCTCACATTTTCTCTGCAAATGCAAACACTTAATTATTTACGCTTTCTTTGCCACAATCTTGATTTTGCATTTTCTTGATTTTATTTGCTGAGAAAGGGGAGATGAACTTTGGTATATGTGCCACTTCTTTCTTGCTATTTGAGGCTTTTCTTTTTGTTAGATTTTCTGTCTAATGCTCTATGAATCCAAGTGCTTGTATCATTTTCTTTGAATTCTTGGTTTTGTATTAGAAAGTGATTCATGGACTTTTAGGTGAATTAAATGCTGGTTTCCGTGTGACTACCTTAATTTAATACAGGATTTGTGTTTGAAATGGGGGTTGAGCTTTTGGTGGCTGGAGTTCAATGCCTCTGTAAAGCAGTGGTGACGATAATGTAATTTCACTCTGTCAGCTAAAACTAGGATTTTTCTCAATGGAGGCCTTTGACTCTGTGATTGAAGAAGCAAGGAAACTGGAGAGCACGGTTGAGCAAAGTCACGCCCTGGAAGGAGAAAGCATGTTGGCTGAGCAATTGAAGCAGAATGAGGAGAGTTCGGTGGGGGCATTGATAAACGCACTAAGTGTTATGATATTAACGTATTTTCTATCTTATTTAGTTATGTTATTTTTTTAATAATGTTAATTATGACATGTTTTATGATTGTAGAGGCAATAAGAGCATAAATTGAGAAAGAAGGCTAAATCGTGGATCTAAGAGGAAAAATGCAGGACAAATGCAAAGAAGCTCTTCTTGACGTTAAAAAAGAGAAATTCAAGGAAGAAATTCATCATTAGTTATCATTCAAGATTTGAGGAATTCAATAGTTTAAGGAAGGAAGGAGAAGTAAATTTAGATTTCAAGTCTAAAAAGGAAGGAGAAAAGTCAAACATGTTCACCTAGTCCCACATCATTTTGGAAGGAGAAGTAAATTTGGATTTCAAGTTTAAAAAGGAAGGAGAAAAGTCAAACATATGCACCTAATCTCACATCGTTTTGGAAAAGAAGTTTTACCAAGATATTCACTATATAAAGATAGCCTTACATAGCTCTACAGAGCAGCCTCTCTCTTTCCTCTGCCAAGTTTCTTCCTCCTCTGCCAAAGCCTTGTCAGACGTTCCATAAGAGCAGCGACAGTGAAGTTTTGAAACCTTGAAGCCGGAGCACTTTCTAGACATCTACAAGCTTCTTGAAGATCGATAAAAGTGTAACCATACATCTACTTTGTTTAGTTTTCCTTTACAATTTACAAAAACATGTTTTCGGTTTTCAAATATTGGATTTGGATGTTGTTTCGATGGTTTTGTTGTTAGTAAATTCAAAATTTTAGTAAAGCATGTTGAAGTTTCATTCATGATATTTTTAGCAATCTGATATTGTCAACTCATAGGTTAGAAAGTATGCGTTGTTGTTTGATATAGATCGAATGCATGTTAACTAATGTCATGATTTATGCTAAGCCTCGTAGGTAAGTGTAGATCTCTAGTGGTGGAAGTTGTGTCACAGATATGGCTGAATCCGTATACTATGTAATTCCCTGTTGTGACGTTCATAATATAATTGTGTTCAATCTCGTTCTATAGATTCTAAGGACTCATATTAAATGTATACAGATACTCGTAGTATTGATAGCAACCTTGCATGAGATGTCCTAGTTCTAGACGTTTTGTGCTAGCTAGGGATAATTAAGTAGAACTACAAAATGCATGATCTCGTAGGTTTGTGTTTTGAGATTGTTTATTGTCCTCTGAATTGTCATGTTATCGGATTGCTAAGGTTGAAACGTGATCTTTGATGTGTGGTCAGAATCTGAGTTTCTCTCTGATGGATGTGTTGAAATAATCGATCACTTGTATATATTAGTTTAGCTTTTATTTTTATCTTTTAGTAGGAATGTTAGAATCAAACTCTCAACCCCCCCCCCCCCTCCCTTTTTACCTTGTAACATGTGTATAATTGTAAATGAATATTTGTAATTACTTTTAGTTATTGACTCATTAGTGTAACCGTGATTGCATGAGCACCATTTAAGTCCCCGGATTGATCGAACCCTATTTGTCAATAATACATTCTGATAAAAAAGGGTTTTTAAATTGTGCTCCCGGTAACGAGCACGTGAGGCATCGTCATGTCAAATGGCTACTCGATGGAATTGTCATCAGAGGGACATAGTTGCTGCACATATTCTGGTACAGATGGCTAATGAAGATTCTGGTTTGCTTCGTCACGAGTTAAATTTGGATGGGGTGAAGCGTAGCATGGATGGAATGCTGAGAATGAGGTGGGAAACGAGAGGTGATAGAATAGCAGGTGATAGTCCTTTTGAAGTGGATAGGAGAAACACCAAGTTTCTTGCAAAGCGCCAGGTAGCTGCCTTGGCAGGTCAGGTGAACGATGGAAGGAGAAAGCATGGAAATATGAACATTGGTGAGGAACTATCTTCTCTTAAACCAAAGTTTATGAACTATAGTGTCAGTGAGGGCAATGATGACTATCTGTATGAAGGGTTTGGAGTTTCGGATGGTGATGATCTGACTAATAGATGGGGAAACTATGATCAGAAATCCATTAGCTGATCTCGAGGATCTTCATGATAGATTAGGCATGTCAAAGATAAAGAAGCGGAAAAGAGTGGCAATATCCTGCTTTAATTAGTAGGGAAATTGAGGATGTTCAAGATAGTTTTCATCATGTTGGAAGCCTTCCTGCACCACCTCTGGTTTTGATGGAGCCAACATTCAACAAATGGGAAAGGTTCAGGGGTATCAAACCTAGGATGAACATCGCCACTATAATCCCCGGCCCCAAAGAAGTAAGAGCTTAGTCCCAAATAGGGGATTTTGTTACACTGCTCTGGATGGGAGAAAATCTGCAGTCGCACCTCTAACAAACAGGAACATGAACATTTCCAGATATCATGTTATTCTCAAACCTGACAGGCCGCGTCATATTTGCACCCTGTGTCTTGTGTGTGATGCAGCTGCTAGACATTTGTACACTCATGCGCGACTCACAATATGTAGCTGAAGACGTCTCTGATGAACAGCTTAACCAAGTTGCTAGCAGAGGACTGGACAGGCTGCATTATGAAGTTGATCCATGTGTTAAATTCAATGGGAAGGTGTGGGTTTATTTACATCGAAATAGAGGGGAGGATGAATTTAAGGACAATGCTACATCATCTACTTATGTAAGAAGGTACAGCAAAGCGTAATGGAGCAAGTTCATGGGAGAAACTTGCATACTATTCAGTGTAGGAAGTGATAGAAAGCAGCTAGCTAGCTCTTTTGTTTTGGTTCAAAGATGACGTGAACTCTCATCAAAGTCGCCGCAATATATGCTAGTTTTGTACATGAAACCAATACGAGGTCTTTCATAATGATTCTATTATTGCAACTGAAGATTGTTGCTTACAATCTGAAACAGTAGCACACATCATTGTTCATATGATTTTTGGATATATAACAGTAACAGGTCTTCATTTTTTTTTTTTTGGGTGTGTGTGTGGTGGAAACCTATGTATATAGTGTTTGGGTGTTAAGCTTCACTGGCTTTATTCCAGGAATGAATGGGATTCCCTTTCAGATTGGGGAAGAAGCTTTCTCAGTCTTTTCTACACACACAATCTGGGCACTTGAAGCCCTCATCTTCTCGGAAACTCACTCAAATATTACATAAATCCAAGAACCAATCCAATGCTCTAAGAGTTCTTGACCTCATCACCCCAAAACCAACCTTCACTGCATCTCGTCGCCAAGGCCATCTTCGGCTTATTCAGGGCGTTCTACACTCCGATTCCGATCAACTCAGCAACCCTTCTTTCCCTGCTTCACATTCATCAATACAATTCTCCAATTTGTTCGATGAGCTTTTCGATTCTAGCTCAGTCGACTCTCATTCATACCCAGAAAGCTTTAATTTTGATGCGAGTGTTATATCGCATGCGATAAGTTCATGTGGGTCTAAGCGTGATCTTCATGGCGGGATTCAGTATCACTGTGCAGCAATACGAAGTGGGTTTGTGGCGAATGTTTATATAGGAAGCTCTTTGATAAGCTTGTACAGTAAATGTAATGAATTAGAGAATGCATGTAACGTGTTCGATGAAATGCCTGTTAGAAATGTGGTGTCATGGACATCGATTATTTCGGGGTTTGCACAAGAGTGGCAGGTTGATGTGTGCTTGGAGCTTTTCAGTGAGATGAGAAACTCTGGTTTGAAGCCGAATGATTTTACGTATGCGAGTGTTCTGAGTGCTTGCACGGGCAGTGGAGCTCTTGGGCAAGGGAGATGTGCCCACAGCCAAACGATTCGATTGGGTTTTGATTCGTATGTTCACATTGTGAATGCTTTGATGTCGATGTACTGTAAATGCGGCGCTGTTGAGGATGTCCTTTACATGTTTGAGAATTTGGATGGCAAAGACAATGTGTCTTGGAACACTATGATTGCAGGGTATGCGCAGCATGGGCTTGCGCTGCAGGCCATTGGTCTTTTTGAAGAGATGAAGACACGAGGTGTGGAACCGGACGCAATCACTTTACTTGGGGTGCTTTCTTCCTGTTGCCACGCAGGTCTAGTAAAAGAAGGTCGGCATTACTTCAATTCGATGGTTGAAGAACATGGCATTCAGCCTGAACTAGATCATTATTCGTGCATTGTTGATCTCCTTGGTCGGGCAGGTTTATTGGATGAGGCCCGAGATTTCATTGAAAAGATGCCTATTCGTCCCAACGCAGTTATTTGGGGCTCACTTCTTTCTTCTTGTAGGGTTCATGGGACCGTTTGGATTGGCATTGAGGCTGCAGAGAGCAGGCTATTGATGGAGCCAAGGTGTGCTTCTACGCATGTGCAATTGGCAAACTTGTACGCTAGTCTAGGTTGTTGGGATGAAGTGGCAAGAGTAAGAAAACTGATGAAAGACAAGGGAATCAAGACTAGTCCTGGGTTCAGCTGGATTGAGATCAGCAACGAAGTTCACAGATTTAGAGCAGAAGACAGTTCAAACCCCAGAATGGTGCAAATAATTGGAGTCTTGGATAGTTTGGCAGACCACATGGTCCGCCTAAAAACTTCAGGTTGTGAGCTTCAAATGCAAGAAGAAGAGGATGCTTCATGATGCTTTATATATACCATCAATTTTTGGAGGTTGAATAGAGATTTCCTACAGATTGTGTCTTTAACACAGTATGGAAATCACCCTGTAATACAGGCAATACAATCAGAATTTCCTGTGATATATTCATATATTTGACACTTCCCTATGAATTTCAATGTGCAAGATGAGAGCCAAATGAAAATGTATAAACCATAAGCATAGGGAAAATTTTCAAGCATGCTATAAGAGGGTAGAATATCTAAGGGTCGAATACTGTCACCATCACAATTAGAGAGTAAAACTACATATCCTGTCCTCATCTTATGTCTCCCAGCCATGCTACACTGACAGAGGGAATGAAGAAACTAAAACACATTACTGGAGAACACGCATCAAGACTTGATCATTTTGAATGAAGCCCTTGTTCTTTGTGATGTATGCATTCTTCGCCTGGATTTGCGAAGGAAATTGAACAGTTGCCATTCTGATGGAACCTTGTCTGCAACAAAATTTTAAATATAAATTTACGTCAAGATCAATTAAAGATACATGTAAGGTATATTATACAAATTATACTAGGCACTAACTTCATAAAGATTTTAATGGAGGAGGCCTCATATGGAGTCCCAGACAGAAAGCGCTCCACATCTTCCTGAAGCGCAGTTCGAGGGATCCCCTCTATTAACACCTGATAAAAGCATGGAACTGTGTTTAGAGTTCAAAAAAATCTTCAGTATGCCATAAAAAGATTGATGAATATGACTGAACAAATAAAGAAAGATTCATATATTCATGGCATACATTTAACATAGGGGAAACAAAATCCACAAATTTTACATTCAACCAAATCTTTCAGAAAGGTATACTCAAACATAGTAAACCAGAAGATGCCTCTATCAGGCAAGACTACAGCAGTAGAGTTAATTTCTTTTCTATTCTTTTTCTTTGGTTCTTTTAAAGGGGATTCTATAATAGCTCAAGGCTAACTCCTCATAAGTAACATAGAGAATTAGAGATTCTTCTTTGATCCTGAATAAGCGTTCATTGCCATATGTCCAGATAAAGACCAACATGAATTGTACACAATTATCCAGCTCCCAGTGGCATGTATATGAGTATATATCCCACCAGGCTTTAAAATTATTTAGGCAGTGTTCTCAAAAATCAATATGTCAACAGTTTTCACAGCATTATTGTGTGAAAGACAACTGATTCTATTGTTGCATGAAGTAACACCCAAAAGACCAACTTTACTCTAATTAAAAGGGAAAAGGCAATCAAAAATTTAGCTAAAACCCTTTACTTACAGTTTTTCCATCATAATGAGGTATATCATACCACAAGTGTCGATCCAACTGTCATCCATAAACAAGCATCACCAGTAAATAACATGTACACAAACACAATATGGGCAACAATTACATATCCGCAAAGTAGCCACGGCAGCATTACCCTTTGCAATCTGAACACCTGGGCCAGGCCCCGGCCTCTAAGCACTCTAACCGCATTCTCAAATTCTCTTTGTGAAGGAAATTGCACCAGCCTAAACACCACAACAACAACAAACACTCAACCATCAAACAAACATTACATTGCATCTAAATGCATACATTTTGCCTATTAACAATTTGACAAATGAACACTTACATTCCAGTGGGAATGAAAGGCCCATTGTAGTGGACTTTAACATCTTCCAGAGTCAAATTACAGCCTTCCAGCAAGTTCACAACGTCAGTCCTGAACGTATTCCTCGTAATCCCAACCAATTTCCCATACACCGCTGCACCTAAAGATCCCACATTTTAAACTCTACCAAAATTGGAAAACCCTAAACCCTGAAATCATAAAACCCTCAAATGCCGAAATGGGTCTTTTGTACCTGTGTTTGGGTTTCGAACAATTTGGTCGACTGTTGCATCTAGAGACGGTGGTTGTCCGGGTGCCGAGTTCTGCGGCGGTTGCTCCGCTGCGGTGGAGAAGCGTCGCGGCGGGTCGCGGAGGAGGCGGTGGGTTTGTGAAAGGGAAGTACGGGCGGCGAGGGTTGATCTGATTGAGGTTTGGAGAAGACCAAGCTTTGACATGTTGGTTTCAGATTTCAAGGTGTGTTGGTTCAGTGGGAGTGAGGGTGAAGATGGATTGGCAGAATTGGAAGGAGGCTTTTGGTTTATTTTGAGGACGGTGGCTTTTCGTTTTGGAAAGGGTGCTGTTAAATGTACCTACCAAATTGCTGTGTAGACGCAGCAGTGAAAAATTTACCACTAATCTTTCAATATTACCCTCTTATTTTAATTTATTAAAATAAAATACGAAACTGACTCTTTGTAAAAAAAAAAAAAAAAAACAAAGTATGGCGATGTGGCCTAGTTCTCCTCTTTCTTTGTCCTCTTCTTTCGTTTTACCCAGATCAGATATTGAATATGTAGGACCTTCATCTCCATGTTGTTATTATGAAATTTAGAAATGACTCATCGATCATGTATATATTTAATTCATCCTCTTATAAGAGACATGAGATCATAAAGATCTCAGATGATTGTAACCACACACTTCTTCAAAGAGACCAAAACCCAGAAACATCTGCAACAAGATGGTTTCTCCTCATAAATTATAGTGTTAATTAACCACTCAATATATGATGAAAGAATGGGGATTGAACAAGGAGGAGAATAGAATCAATAGATCGAATTGGAAGAATAAATAGTGGGGATTGAAGATGGAAGTGGAAGAACTCTACACGTAGAAAATTTGGTTTTCGTTTTTATGTTTGTTTAACAAAGAGTTTTCTTATTATCTAAATGAGAGGGTAATATTGGAAGATTGGTGGTAAAATTTTCACTGCTGGGTCTACATAGCAATTTGCTGGGTACATCTAGAAGCACCCTTTGGAAATTGAATTTTGGGGAAGACGGCCCATAATGATCGGTCCATTTTCTCCAGATGAAAGGAAACTAAATTTTAGGTTTTTTTCCTTGGTCTTGTAATTTTAGGGAATGTACCAAGTTTGCATTCATGTTGTATTGATAATATAAGTCAAATTACAACCTAGAGGATGTAACTTTAGTATAATGTAGCTTGTATGGAAATGTTAGTGTTTCTGTACAATCCCGGAAGGGGTTCGCAGAAGCTGATGGCGTATCTAATAGGTGGTTGGTTATCCTTCCGATGTCCTGCAATAACAAGGGTGACCGGGGGTTTATGGTCTTTCCTCCTCCGAAGCTTAAATCAGTCTCTTGGTCGAATGTAATTCATGAGGGTAGTTAATGTTACCTAACAAGCTGATGGCTGGGCCATATTTATGGCCCAAGAGTGGATATTCTTTCACTTGATAACCGATGTGGGACAACTCCCCTTTGCTGTTGGTTTAAGCTTCCAGTTTCCTTAAGCCTTCCGAGATCGTTCCCAGCCCATGATTCCACCAAGGTCGGGGCCCGGTCCATCATGTTCTTGGACGGGAACCCTAGGGCGGCCTCGGTTGTCTTAATCATGATGGTTTACGGGCTTGAGAGGTTGTTTTATGCACAACCGACTACAAGTCCCCCAAGTTCCCGTTCAAGACACATCTTGAGTGGGGACTTGCTAAAATAAGCCTGTAAACCAGTATACTATTCTGAATGGGTCCCGCCCATAGTCTCCCTAAGTCTGAACTCATGACGTGGGTTGAACGGGTGTTGCTTATTCCGGGTCTACTTTTCTTGATATCTTCGCACATGACTGACTTTATCAGGCGAGCTGTGGAGTCCGCCTCGCACAGAGGGGCTAACTCTATCGGGCGAACTGAGTAGTTCGTGAAACGCAAGGATTGGAATAGTCACGCGAGCTGAGGAGTTTGCTCCGCGCACAAGGATTCTAACGCGAGCGGAGGAGTTCGCTCAGCGCACAAACTAAAATTGTCACACGAGCTAGAGTTTGCTCCGCGCCCAAGGACTAACACGAGCTGAGGAGTTCGCTCTGCGCACAAGGACTATAACGCGAGCTGAGGAGTTCACTCCGCGCACAAGGATTGAAATTGTCACGCAAGCTGGATCTTGTTCCACGCGAGACGGGACTCTGTGACACACGCGAGATGGATCTTGTACCTATGTGTTACATCCTGTGTTACTACTCGAGTGACAGGGTGTTAACACCGTCCGTGGTTTATCAAGCCACTTGCTCCGTTTTTTAAATGGATGATATAAAATTTGTCTTTCGGTGGATTACTTATGCCTCTCGGTCGAGTGCCAATCTTGGTGGAATGAATATATTGGTGGAACTTAGCCAAGGTGGGTTTTTTACTTCGTACGATCTCGGTGACTCTCACCCGAGATGGATCTTACACTTGGTCTTATGATCTCGGTGGCTTTCATCCGAGATGGGTCTTGCACTTGTGATCTCGGTGACTCTCACCCGAGATGGGTCTTGCACTTGGTCTTGTGACCTCGGTGACTCTCGCCCGAAATGGGTCTTACACTTGTGATCTCGGTGACTCTCACCCGAGATGGGTCTTATGCTTTGAAGTTTGTTCATTGTTGTTGTAGGGGCATTAAATGCATGTTCACCAAATGTCGCGATATTCCTGGGGATAACTGCCAAGCAATTAATGCACGTCACTTCACCCTTTCCTTCTTCAAGAAGCTACGGCGGTTTAAGCCACGTGGCACCATCCTGCGGTTTGATCGGAGGGCTATGAGTGCCTCGTTTTTGTTTACTGGTTTTTTAATGCGCTGGTTCGTGGATCAAGATGACTTCTCACTGTCTCTGAGTATAAACTCTTCCCCCCCCCTTTTTCTTCGTTTCACTCTCTCAACTCTCTCTGTGGTCGCTCTCCATTTTCTCTCTGCTTCGCTGTCTCTGCTTCTCTGTGTTCTCACTCCTTCTCTCTGCTTATGTGTTTCACTGTTGCCGATCCCTACGATTGCCAGGTGTTTCCCGACGTCTGAGTTTCCGGCGTTACTACTACGTCGAAAATCTAGTAAGGGTTTCTTCAGTTTGCTACGCTTCATGCTTGTTTCTGTTTGTGCCTTTCATTTTGCTCTGCGTTTGCGTTGTTTGTGTGGTTTTGGGTAGAACTAGGAATGTTAGCGTTCTTGGGATTTCTGGGTTAAACTTGTGTTAGCTTTGAATGTGTGCGTACTCCCGGTGGTGTGTACTGATAGATCTTAGGGTTTGTTATTCTAGGGTAGATGGACTCCCGAAGTTCGACTAACCTAAGCGGAGCGAGTACAACTTCTTGGCCGATAGTGGACAACGACGAGGGGATGAAAGAGTACATTAGTCGATCATCCCGCCCGGGGGAATCATCTTCAACTAAGCCTGCCGAGTTACACAAAGGTGTACCCGCCAGAGACGTCGACTGGGCCTCGGGGGTTTTCCATGGCGTCCCGATTACCAACGTCGCAAGCTCGGTAAGGTAATATATTTTGGAGGATGGCACCGTGTGCGACGAGCCCGAGGGCAGCATGTCTCCGGCCGAGATAGAACAATTTCGCGAAGACTAGGGGATCCCGCCCACGGTTACCCTTCGTGGCCTACATGAAGGCGAGCTGGTGTGCTGTCCAAGAGACGGTTTAGTTGCGGTGCACGAGCACATGTTTAAGAACGGTTTCTTCCTCCCGCTGCCTTAATGCGTGCAGTACCTGCTAAGCATGCTTCAGCTTGCTCCCGGGCAGATTCCCCCAAACCAATGGCGCCAGTTGTTGTCCCTATGTTGTTTGTACTACTTGTCCGAGATGGGTTGGCCGACCATCAACGAGTTTCGCGCACTGTACCGTCTCTTGTACTCGAAGAAGCAGAACTGTCGTGGGTGTGTTTCGTTTGCTGCCTAGGATTACTTGTCTACCGTCACTGATCTCCCGACGTCCATAAACAATAATTGGCGTGCAAAGGTCATGCTTGTCGGCGGTCAATGGCAAAAAAATTGTCCGACGTATGTTGTGCCCAACTGGTTTAGGTATATTTGGGATCAGTCATTCTCGCTGTCCGAGGTCGAGAAGCGACGTATTGGGCGGATATATGCAGCCTGGCCCTCGGATGAGGATCGAAGCTAGTACAACCTGACCCGATGGGCACTCTCGGTTCACTGCGAACTCGGCCGTATGCCTGGTGGGGTTCCAAATTAGTGTCGTTTGTTTTCTGCTCTCTTTTTACTGGCCTTTTACTCTTGGTACCCGTGATCTTGACTGTTGGTTTTATTTTCAGCTAGAAAACCCAGGCGCAAACACCGTGAGTCACACCCGAGCGACATGGAGTCCGACATGGATTTGCTGAGCAAACTCTTGGAGGTCGGGAAAATGGTGTCCCGAATTGTCGTGGACCTTGCAGACAAAACTGCCTGTGTCTCGGATGAAGCTCTGCTCTTGGAGATTCCCGACGAAGGGTATGGAAACCGCCTTCTGACAAAGAGAGGCCCGTAAAGACCGGGGACGTGGTCAACGTCCACTTGGGCGAGAAGAGGAAGAAATCGTCAACTAAAAAATTGAAGTCTCAGCATGATGAAGGCTTGACTTTGACGAGGTTGAGTATATCTGGCGCCTCGCCACCTCTGAAGAAGCAAAAGGGTGTCAGTTCCTCGGTCGGGAACCCAATTTCAATGAGCGTTCTCGCTCCGACACTTCCTCAAATTCGGAAGACTCCCATTCGGTAGATCCTGGACGAGTATGGGTGTGCGGACGAGAAATTTGTTCGTGCCATGGTGGGTGACCTGTAAGGTATTGAGTTGGACCGGATCAAGGTCGGGTCCAACAATCCTCAAGAGATCCGACAGTATGCCCGGGAGGCAATGATGAGGGTAAGCTTCTCCAGAGTAATGCCAATTTACTATCACTGTCCAGGATGTGGAACTAACTTTACTTTGCAGGCTCTCTTTGATGTCTATGCTATTGACGCCAATGAGGACTCCAACGAGATGAAGGAGCGTCTGGCCAGTCTAAAAGGCCAGATCAGCTATCTCAGGGTGGAGAGGAAGAAAATGGAGAAGGACTTAGAGGCCAAGAGGAAGGAGAAAAGCTCGTTGGCCGACAAACTTGCCAAACTTTGCCTCCACACCAAAGAGATGGAGAGAAAAGCTGAAAGGGTGATCGCTTTGGAGTGCGACATAGACGCGCTTCAGCGGGAGAACACGAAGCTGCGGTCTAGGCTGAAGGAGATGGACAACTAGATAGCTGATCTGCAAAGCCAGATCCCCGCTCAAGGCGAGCTGGCCGTTGCCCGGTTCAAGGAGTCGGAGGAGCTGAAGGCTATGCTCAAGGCTGCCCGGGAGAGTGGCATTACCGAGAAATTCGGCTAGTGGAGCCGCCATGGGTACCTGGACAAGGCCAAGATGACTGCCGATTTGCTCGCTGCCCAGGAGGCCAAGTCCAATGCCGCGGCCGAGAAAAAACCTGAGACAGGTGAGCCGTCCGAGATGGTTGCTGAAGAAAGAATTGGTGAAGACGATGACTTGGCTGAATCGTCCGGGGATGAGGGAGAGGACCTCGGTCAGTCGTAAGCTGTAATTTATTTTGGTTGCCCTTGCTTTTGTAAGACAGTGGCCTCGTGCTGTATCCCTGTGATTACACATCTCGGTGGTTTTTTTAAATACCCATTGGTGGTATACGCCCGGCATCCCGGGTTTTAATATATTATGCCTTGGCTAACCTTATTGCTTGAGTCTCCGTTTTATATACAATTTGTATTATGCCTGTCCCGCTTGGTGCTACTGGCCGGGGACTTCAATAACTTTTGCCTCGAGGGTGATTACATATCCCCTTCGATGTTACTCGGGATTGTATTGACTTATGTCTCTCGGTGGATTATCTATCAGTAGAGTTTGAATTGAACTTTCCATTCTTATATTCATTAAAAAAGAATGGAGGCATCCTCCGGGACAGGATGTTTCTTTTCTTCTCCCGGGGACAGCAACACTTACAACTATACGTATTACAAAAGATGGAATGGACCTCGGTCCTTCATACGGGGTAGAGTTTTAGGTGCTCTGTGATCTAGGGCCACCTGGTGACTATCTCATGTTGGTCCTGTAGAAAGAAAGTTGATGGGCCGACCTCTTCAATGATCTCGTACGGTCCTTCCCAAGTTGGGTCCAAGGTCGCCATCTTTGTCATGATTGTCTTCATTACCCAGTCCCCCAGTCCCAACGTTTGGGTTCTGACCTTCCTATTGTAATGTTGTGCCACTCGCTGCTTATAGACCTGGTTGTTCAAGTCTGCTCTCTCTTCTTTCCTCGATGATATCGATATTTAACCGGAGGCCTTCCTCGTTGGTGGCGACATCAAAGTTCTCCACCCTTCCCGATGGTATTAAGGTCTCGATTGGCAAAACAGCCTCCGTGCCAAAAGCCATGCTAAAAGGTGTTTCTTCCGTTGCTTCAGTTGTCGTGGTCCTGATTGCCCACAACACCTCCGGCAGCTTTTGCCCCCACAGACCCTTGGCGTCATCCAACTTCTTCTTCAGTAGTTTTTTTTAATGATTTTGTTAACTGTCTCCACCTGACCGTTGGTCTGAGGGTGCGCCACCGACATGAAGACCATCTTGGTGCCCATGTCCTTCGCGAACTCAATCAGATGGGTATTGTTGAACTGTGTTCCATTGTCTGTGACAATTGTCTCAGGGACCCTGAATCGACAATATATGTTTTTCATGAGGAAATTCTTCACACACTCGGTGGTTATCTTTCCCAAGGGTTCTGCCTCCACCCACTTGGTGTAGTAGTCACGGGCCACTATCACGTACTTAAACTGTCCGGGTGCCGTTGGCAGTATCCCGATAAGATCGAGGCCCCACTGCGCGAAATGCCAGGGTGACAACAATATTGATAGAGCAATAGAAGGGGAGTGTATCCCGTTGGCATGCAAATGGCATTTTCGGCATCTTGCCGACATCTTATCCCCCGTGGTGCCCATGTTGGGCTAGAAGAACCCTATGTGCAGTGCCTTGTGTGCCAATGACCAGGATCCAGAATGATTCCCGCATTCCCCTTCATGGATTTCTCCCATGATCACTTCTCCTTCCTCCTCTGTCACGCACTTGAGGTTTGGGAAACTGTAACCTCTGCGGTACAGCTTCCCGTTCATGAGCGTGTACCTTACACATCTCGATTGAAGTTTTCGTGCTTCATGCCTGTCCTCCGGGCGTACCCCCTCCTTTATGAATTCGATTATGAGGTCCATCCACGTAGGCTCTCCGGGTCCCGTCTCGACCATGAATATCTCCGAGATTGTCTTATTGATACTCGGTTTTCCAAGAACCTCAATCATTGCCTTCTTTCTCCCTTTACCTGGCCCTCCGGTGGCTAGTCGAGCAAGAGCATCCGCATTACTATTTTCCTTCCGGGGGATGTGGGAGAGAGATGCCGACTTGAACCGTTGTATAAATGCTTTTGAAAGAGCTTGGTAGGAGCTCAACTGAGGCTCCTTTGCTTCAAAGCTCCCGTTGACTTGATTCACAACCAGTTGTGAATCACTGAACACCTCCACTCTATCCACGCCAATGTCTCAGGCGAGTTGCAATCCACCAATCAAGGCTTCGTACTCTGCCACATTGTTGGATTCCTTGAATTGAAATTCCAGTGCGTACTCATGCTTGAACCCATCTGGGGTCTCCAATATTATTCCTACTCCGCTTTTATTTCTTGTCACCGAGCCGTCGACAAAGAGTTTCCAGAATGGTGTCGATGACTCCTCGACTTGTACCTTTGCCTATGGCTTGGGATCTGTTTCCTCCTGACCGGCTTCAGCTGACTCTTCCACCACTTTCATAGGCTTGAGATCTGCCGGCTCCCCCATTACTTTCATGGGTGTGAGCTCAGATATAAAATCGATCGTTGCTTGGCCCTTTATAGCTATTCTTGGCCGGTAATGGATATCGAACTCGCCCAATTCAATGACCCATTTTACCAGCCTCCTACTGATCTCTGGCTTTTGCATGATCTGCCTCAGGGGGTGGTTGGTATAACGGGTTATTAAATGGGCCTGGAAATAATGCATGAGCCTTCTGGCAGTTAAAATAAGGGCCAAAGCAAGTTTCTCGACGTCCGGATACCTCTCTCAGCCGGTGTGAATCCTTTCCCGACGTAAAATACTACATGCTCGACATCATACTCTTTTCTGATGAGCACCAAGCTGACCGCGGATTTTGATGTCGTGAGGTACAAGTAAAGCATCTCGCCCGGTATTGGTTTTGACAAAACCGGCCCGGACGTGAGGTACGTCTTTATCTGTTTGAAAGCCTCTTCCTGTTCGGATCCCCATACTATCTCCTTACATCTCTGGTCTCGTAACAGCCGGAAGAAGGGGGTGCACTTATTTGTGAGCCGTGACACAAACCTAGCCAGCGCGACAACCTTCCTGGCCAACGACTGCACTTGGTTCCTGAGTGTGGGTCTTTCCATATCTAAGATGGCCCTGATTTTCTCCAGTTTGGCTTCAATTCCTCTCCGACTGATTATATGACCCAAGAACTTTCCTTTAACAACCCCAAAGATGCATTTTTGAGGGTTCAACCTCATCCCGAACCTCATTATGACTTCAAAAACTTTCTCAAGATGCCTTACATGCTCCTCGGCCTTTAGACTTTTGACCAGCATGTCATCGATATAGACTTCTATTATTTTCCTGAGGTACTCGACGAACATGACATTCATCAGCTGCTTATAAGTGACTCCCGCGTTCTTCGGTTTGAAAGCCATTACCTTGTAGCAATACAAGCTCCTGTCGATCGTGAATGTCGTGTGTTCCTCATCCCTTGGATCCATCCAGATCTGATTATAGCTTGCGTAGGCGTCTATGAAGCTCATGAGGTCAAACCCGGATGTGGAGTCCACTAGCTGATCGATGCGTGGGAGCGGGAAGCTATCCTTTGGGCATGCCCTGTTGAGATTCGCATAGTCCATGCACATCTTCCATTGCCCAGTTGACTTCTTTGGAACCATGACCACGTTGGCCAACCATTGGGGGTATCTAACCTCCCTTATGAACTCGATGTCTATTAGCTTTTGCACTTTCCCCTTCGTTGCTTCATACTTTTCTAGCTTAAACGTCTTTCATTTTTGCCGCACTAGAGGGAATCCGTTATGGATTCCTAGCTTGTGTGTTACGATGCTATTTGCTATCCTGGGCATGTCTATGTACGTCCAGGTGAACGCCCCGTTGTTTCTCTTCAAGAAGTCTATCAAGGCCGCTCTCACCTCGGGTGACTGTCCCGTCCCGATGGTCAACTTGTGATCTGGGAACTCCTCTGAGATTGATACCGCTTTTGTTTCGTCTACTGATCCCGGACGCTCCTCATCCGAGTTGGCATCATCTCTGGGATCCATGTAAGGGTTTGAGGGTGATGCCGTGGGCTGGCTAGCCGACAGGACCTCTGACCTTTTCCTCTCATTGTCTACCGCACAACAACTCCTTGCCGCCCCCTGGTCTCCCTGGATCGTAATGATTCATGTTGGGGTCGGGAGCTTCATCATCATCATGTGACCAGCAACAAATGACTTTAACTTCCACAAGGCCGGCCTTCCCAAGATCCCGTTGTAAGACGATTCACAATCAACAACGATAAACTCTATCGTTGCTTGGGTGACCCCCTCCCGTCCTTCCAAGCTTACTCCAAAGCTGTCTGAGCCGAGGGGTTGAACAACATCGCCCGAGAAGCTGATCAGCGGCTCATGGTCTTGTATCAACATATTGCTTCCTCAATGCAGTCCATTCCAGGCACTCCTGAATAATACGTTGACTGAGGCTCCCGTATCAATGAGGATCTTCTTCGTTATGTAGTGATCGAGTTGTAACGTTATCAGGAACGGATCCTCGTGTTGCTTTATTCCCTCCTCTTCCTCTTCCAGGAAGGTTATAGACTTCCAACCGGTGGTTACCCGCTGATTGTTACTACCAAAGGCGAAGACTTCCCTGCCATCCCGATGTCCCGTACATTGTTTTTTTACCTTGTTGCTCCTGTGATCTATATGGGACCGGCCATGGATGGTGTTAATTGTCCCATATACTTCAATTGCCCCTACGTTCCTCGACCCGGGCACATACTGTTGCAGCTTTCCTTCTTTTATCCGGCGCTCTATCGCTCTTTTCAATACTATACAGCTGTTAATGTTATGGCTCGCCTCACCGTGGTATCCACAAAATTTTCCGGTGTCTTCCTTAGTGAGCCGAGATTGGGGAAACTTTCGGGCCGGGGGAGGCGGAATGACAGTCTTATTCTAGTTCCATATCGCCTCATAAGTGGCGTTGAGTGCTGAAAAATGCTCCTTGCCGGCCGACACCGTTCTCGCATACCAGGTATCTTGGTAGGGCCCTTTTGCCTTCCCTTGCGCATTATGTTGCTTCCCTGCTTTCCCCTAATTTCTTTCCTTGTGCCTCTTTCCAACCGGGCACGTGTCCACTTCCCACTCTCCCCTCCAAGCTCTAACCTCTTGGATCACTTGCACCGGGGACCCGCCATCTCTCCCTTTGTCTTTCCTTTTCCCGACTGAGATTCCCCCATAAGTATCATGGTCTGCTTGTGCATGCCGGATCGCTATTTCCATAAGCTCGTCGTAGCCTTGTGAATTTTCGATTTTTACTACATATAAAAACTTCCCAGGAAACAATCCTTGAATGAACGCCTCCTCCGCAACCTTCTTGTCAAAGCTCCTGACCCTGGCCGTGGCTCCTTGCCATCGGTTCACGAAACCTTTCAAACCTTCTCCCATGTCTTGCTTTACTTTGAACAGCTGGGCGGTGTTCTGCTCGTCCGTCCATAAAATGAATATTGACGAACTTGTCTGCCAGCTCCCGGAAGCAATCGACCGAGTTCGACGGGAGCTCGTAGAACCAGCTTAGCGCTTCCCCTGCTAACGTTTCCTGGAACATATTGCAGCATACCGCGTCCGATAATCCTTTAGCGTTCGTGTGAGACTTGAAACTATCAAGGAAGAGGTGGGGGTCACGATCCCCATTGTAGCTAAGTTTCAGTGGCTTGGTCGTGTTTGGCCGGACGGATCGGGTGACCGCTCTTGTGAATGGTCCCCATCTTTCCTCGAAACTCGCACGGGTTGGGTTATGCATTCCCCTTCTCTCGGTGTCCGAGATTCGGTCTGCTAAATTCGCCACGCTGTCCCTGATTGCTCTTAAGGTTTCTTCCGATTCTCCCTGCCTTCCAATTTGGACTTCCAGGACTGGCTCGGGCAAGGGCGGCGGTCCCTCGTTCTGCATCTCCTCTGGGAACAAGTTTGTCCCTATATGCACGGTCCTACGGTTCGTTCCCACCGGAGCGCTCGTCTATCAAGACGTGGCTGCCTGATCCAACTCACCCGCCCTATCCAATGCCTCCTAGTGCTCAACCCCTCGGGCTAGTGCTCTCATGAGCATGACATTATCCCGTTCCAACCTGCGCTCCCTCTCGGAGGCCTCTCCTCGATCCTTAGTACTTTGCTGCTCTAGCCGGGTGATTTGGGCCTTTATATCTTCCAACATTTCCTCTACCTTCTGGGGATTGAGATCCCGCGGCACATACTCTGGTGTTCCATCCCACAGGTCTCTCCCCGTAATTCCTGAACTTCCCCCTCCTGACTCCGGGGTCCGCCCGTATGTCACCTCCCTTCGCCCTTCCTGTCCCGCCTCCTGGTCTTGCTGCTCGGTTAACTCAGCCATCGAGTCACGCTGGCTTTTTTGTAAAAATTCCCACAAACGGCACTATAGACATGTAAAATTTAACAAAATAATTGGGTTTATAAGTGATGGCTCGCAAGAAGTCAGGCGAGGCGAACTGGACTTCACATAGAAATAAATGAAGGCAAGGCGAACTGGACTTCGCGTAGAAATACATGAAGGCAAGACGAAATGACTCCGCGCGCGTAGATGTACATGAAGGCGAGGCGAGTTGGCTCTGCGCACGTAGATATACATGAAGGCGAGGCGAGATGGCTCCGCGCGTGTAGATATACATGAAGGCGAGGTGAGATGGCTCCGCGCACGTAGATGTACATGAAGGTGAGGCTAGATGGCTCCGCGCGTGTAGATATACATGAAGGCGAGGCGAGATGGATCCACATGAAGGCAAGGCGAGATGGCCCCACGTAGGGAACTTCGCGAAGAAGCTAGTCAGTAGAGTTCGCATGCATGCGGAGATATACATTCAAGTTGAGTCGTCCGCGAGGTGGGACCAGAAATCACTACTTGCTTGGAAATCAAGGCTCCGTGCCCTTCCTTCCATATCCGCGAGACGACACGCCCATTTACTAAGGATCTTGATCAAAACATGATATTCAATCCAAAGCGATCTAGGCATATCTAAATTTTAAGATGTGATTGATTTGATTAAGGTAAAATTGGCAAGTAAATCAATCAGTCAAGATTTATTGATTCCGTTAAGGAAATATCATTGATTCAGTATCTTCATTATATGCTAAAAGTGGAGGCATGTTAACACTATAAATACCCCCTCTCATAACAAGAGGTGGGGGCCAAGGAGGAAGCGAACCAAGGAGGCAAACAAGGACGCGAACCAGGTAGCGAACCAGAGAAAGAGAAAACTCACTCCCAAGAACTTAAAAGTTGTCAAACCTTTGAAGAATCATCATGCTGCCAAATAGCCGATTCTTCATCAATCTCAAGCCTAGAAGTTGTCAAGCCCCTGAAGAATCATCAAGCTGCCAAATAGCCGATTCTTCATCAACCTCAAGTCTAGAAGTTGCCAAAGCCTCCGAAGAATCATCAAGCTACCAAATAGCCGATTCTTCATCAACCTCAAGCCTAGAAGTTGTGAAACTCCGAAGAATCATCAAGCTGCCAAATAGCCGATTCTTCATCAACCTCAAGTCTAGAAGTTGTCAAACTCCGAAGAGTCACCAAGCTGCCAAATAGCAGTCATCTTCACCAACTTTAAGACAAAAAACAAACCACCACGTGAAACCGCTCGTGGATCAAACCCGATCAACATTAAGCATCCCCGGCCCTTGATCAACCATCGTCTTCAAGTCTTCAACAAATCAAAACCTCTACCAAGTTCTTCAACAAACTCGTGGAGAATCAACAAGCACCGAACACACGTGCCGATTCATCCCTTGTCAAAGTCGAAGAACACACACCACGTGTCACTGCTCGTGGCCTAAGTCCGATCAAGAACAAGCCTCTACGGCCCTTGGTCAATCAACTTCTACAAATCGTCAACACGACAAGAAGTCCAAACTACAACAATTCGATTCAAGATTGAGTGCTCGTCACCCTTGGATCAAATCGACGTCGGAGATCGAATCAGAGGAAATTCTTGTAAAAGAATACCAACAGAGATTGTAACCTGCAAATTCATCAATACAAATATTTTATCTTGTACACGTGTCTTTCTGTTATTTGTCGCAGATTTTCCGTGTTAACAGGCGTCAAATGTTTCTGTACAATCCCGGAAGGGTTCGCAGAAGCTGATGGCGTGTCTAATAGGTGGTTGGTTATCCTCCCGCTGTCTTGCAATAACAAGGGTGACCGGGGGCTTCCGGTCTTTCCTCCTCCGAAGCTTAAATCAGTCTCTTGGTCGAATGTAATTGATGAGAGTAGTTAATGTTACATGACAAGCTGGTGACTGGGCCATATTTATGACCCAAGAGTGGATCTTCCTTCACTTGATAACCGATGTGAGACAACTCCCATTTGCTGTTAGTTTAAGCTTCTAGTTTCCTTATGTCTTCCGAGATCGTTCCCGACTCATGATGCCACCGAGGTCCATCATAATCGGGTCGGGCCCGGTCTGTCATATTTTAGACAAATTTATAAACCTCGTAGATGGTAGATGTGACACTCTTAGCGTCATCCAAATAAAATAGCAATTATTTATATAATAAGGTTGTTAACATGCTTAATCTGATCCCAATCAAGTTTATTTTGGCACCACTCGACCCCTTGCCAAATATCCAGTTTAACTGTTACCCAACACACACATACAATTTTCTCAATAGGACCCACCACTGGATGGTTGCCACGTCAACCCTCGCAACGTGACCCCGGCCGGCAAAACACCAAGCGCAGTTCAAGCCGTTCCCAGTCGAACCAGTCCTTTCGTTACGGTCGTACGTACAACCCAACCGTAACAACCCTACGGAATCTTAAATAGCTCAATCATTAACTATAAACCCCTCCCTAATTAATTAGCTCTCTTCCAAAACCCCGATCCCACGTTAACAACTTCACCAAGTAACTCACTCCGAAGGGGAAGGTCGCTTCTCCTCTCTCTCTCTTTGTCTCTCTCTAAACTATAATATTCTCAGTGCTCGTCTACATCAACTGTCTCAGAATTAATTTCAGTGACCTTTTAACAATGGCATAATCTTCCTCGTCACTCTTCTCCTCCACCACGCAAAACCACACAGCATCATCACTACCCCTACAAGGCCTCTATGCTGACCAGGTTTTTCTTCTTCCGTTTTTTGATGCTCTTGGGAAAATGGACTTCTCATGGATGGTGGACTTTCTCAAGGGGATGGTGAAGCCTTTGGCTGCCACTGTGGTGGTGCTGCTGGCGGTGGTGCTTTCGTATGTACAGAAGCTTGGTTTGGGTGGCGAGATGGTTTACTCTATTGCCAGGGCGTTTGTGCAGCTTTCGATTATTGGGTTCGTTTTGCAGTTCATTTTCACTAGGGATAGTGCTATTTGGATCGTCCTTGCTTACATGTTCATGGTAATTCGTCTCTCTTTCTCTCTCTCTTCTTGTCTATAGTGTTTTTGATTTCTATGGAAGCTCAATACACTTCATGGATTTAGCCTTTCTAGCTTGTAGTATGGTTCAATTTCAATTTTGGGTTTTTAGGTCTCTGTTTTTGCTCTGTTTCTTGGTAAATATCAAAACAGAGAAAGTCGCTCTGTTTCACTATTTACATGTTAATTAACTATCATGAATGTTTCAGCTTTTTTGATTATGATGACCTTTATGTGATTGTTACTCTCCTTAAGGTCTCTGTTGCTGGCTACACAGCTGGTCAGAGGGCTAAACATGTTCCTAGAGGGAAGTATGTAGCAGGGGCATCAATATTGGTTGGAACTTCAATCACAATGTTCCTTCTAATTGTGCTCAATGTCTTCCCATTCACTCCAAGATATATTATCCCTGTTGCCGGAATGATGGTCGGAAATGCAATGACGGTAACCGGGGTTACAATGAAAAGACTGCGTGATGATATCCGAACACAGATGAACTTGGTAGGTTTTCTGTCACATAAATGTGTGGTCGAAACACTCGAATGGTCAGATTTTAATAGTGTTGGAAAGCTAATACGAATCTACGGATTTTGGTTTACCCAGGTGGAGACAGCATTAGCTCTAGGAGCAACACCACGCCAAGCAACACTTCAGCAGGTGAAGCGAGCTTTGGTCATATCGTTGTCTCCGGTTTTGGACAACGCCAAAACCGTCGGTCTGATCTCACTTCCAGGAGCAATGACCGGCCTCATCATGGGAGGAGCTTCTCCTCTGGAGGCGATTCAGCTTCAGATTGTTGTTATGAACTTTCTAATCGGTGCATCTACAATTAGCAGCATATTGTCAACATATCTGTGTTGGCCTGCCTTCTTTACCAAAGCTTACCAGTTAGAGACCAAGGTCTTCTCCACAGAATAGTATTTTAGTCGCAGAATGCGTATTGAAACCAATATAAGAGGATATAGTGACTACATTTCAAGTGTTAGATTATTGTACAATATTATTGCATCACCATGTACCAGTCACTTTTGAAGTAATAAAAATGTAAGATGGATGAACTACTCTGGAATAACACTAACACTTTCACAACTATTAGTTATAGTGTATGATTCAGAGTTTAGACTCTGATCTTCGTTAGATATAGGGAGCTTAGATATGTGGATGATATATACAGTGAGTAGCAAAAGCGAGGGAAAGAGCAGACTTGTTGCCCTCTCTTCAGTCTCTTGGGATGAAATTGTCTACTTGTCAAGTAGTTATCGTCAAGAATTAGATTTCTCTGCAATAGAAATTTTCTTCATGATTATTTGTAAAATTTGTAAAAATGAAGTATAATACACAACCTTTATTTGTTTGTTAATCAAATCAAAATGATTTTATTAATCTCTAACGGTGAATTATTGACATTTTAGCTGCTTTGCGTCCAAAAAAAAAGAAAAAAAAATTAGCGGTATATCAATTCATACTTACAAAATTAGCGAGCCTATTACATAATGAGAGTGTAGTTTATACAATTGAGTGTGTGGATTTCATTATTATAATATGGGCAATAATATTTTTCTTCTTTGATATAATCACAATCATATCTTAATTTTCTTCAATATCTTAGCTTAAACTCGGTGCAAAATATGTACGTGTTTAATTATGTTTATATTGACGAAACTTTCTACTGTTTGCTAATCTAGATTTCACTGCCATAGACGTTTAAAACCTTAAATTATGCATGCCCATTCCAATAACATTTTTTGAATAAATGAAATTTGCATTCATAAGAAACTAATTGTCACGTTATTAAGAAGTGCCAAAACACACTATGAACATGAAGAGTGGGTAGTTATGTGTATGTTTATATTTGAATGCGTATATATCAAATTTATTTTATTAGTTGTGTTTAATTTGTCGTTTGATTCTAGTTGAGATAGATAGACCGTCAAGAGTTGTATTTTTGACTCTCCATGTTAATAAAAAGAAATAGGGTAATACTATTAACACACTCTGTTTTGCTATTCACACACTTCATGCATTTTCATAATACTACAAATTTGATTATGTTTACGAAATTATCCCTTAAAATTGTTTTATAATTGGTCAACATCATAAATGAGTGTGTAAATAACAAAATAAGGACCCAAAGAAATAACTTGAAGTCTACACAAACTCAAAGATGAATTTTTTTCATTTGAATTAAAAAATGAATTTTTTTTAAAACAAAATAATGATTACAAAAAAACAATTAATTATTTTTGAGCAATTAAATAGCTTCATAACCTACATTAAATACCAGAAGAGTGGTCAACCTGGTAGAATAGCGCGAGGCCTGAACCGGTCCACAGTCAACAACCCAGATTCCTCTTTGTTTTCTCTTCAACCTGGTAGAATTCTGCTTTGTTCCTCTCTTCTGTTCAGACACAAAACCCAGATTCCTTTCTTCCGAACCACTGCACCCACCGCCACGTCAAAGACCAAATTGCCCCTCTCGCGGTGGTCTCCGAGCACACCCACAGAGGCGATCATCTTCTCCGCAACGTTTTAATCCACACGAGACTCCAGAATTTGGCAAATCGCAATAATAAAATCGGCGATTATGCCGATTCGGAATCAGCTGAATTCCAGGGTTCGGATCAAATTCCTCGCCTTATGCGTCTTCCTCAGCTGCTTTCCCGGTAAAATTCCCCGTGAAACCAACAGAATCCACCGGAAACGGCACCGTTTTGTGCGAAATTGACAGTTTTGTATGTGTTGGCAGGATGCGTGCTATCGGTGACTGTGACGCTTGATTCGATTGAGATATACAGGACGCACGAGCTGCTGAAACAGCCGACGGTTTATTTCAAATGCAAAGGCGATCAGAACAAGACGGTGTTGCCGGACGTCAAGAACAAGAAGGTCTTGTATAAATTCAACGGCCAAGAGTCTTGGCAGGTATTTATATATGTTATGTGATTTAATCATTACTCGGTGATTCATATATGTTATGTTGTTAAATTGTGAATTAGAACCGCGCGTTCCGAGTTTATTAACTTGTTTAGTTGATGAATTTGGCTACTTTTGTGATTTGATTGTGAATTTTTGTGGTTCCAGCCTTTGACGAAGCTCGAAGGTAACAAGTGTAAGCGGTGTGGATTTTATGAGGAGGATACCATCAAATCGGATGACGTATTTGAGGAGTGGGAGTTGTGTCCTTCTGATTTCTCCGGTAATGATGGAAAGTTCCGGCGGATCACCAAAGACGAATTCAATGCAACGTTTTTGTGTCCAAAGTGTGACACCACTGGTGAGTGATAGTATGTTCAGTTGATATCTTTGAGCTTATTTCTCTCATGCTCTCATGCCTAGTTTGGATGAATGTTATCCTTCAACCTATCGTAGTTTAACTCACTTTGCGATCAGCTCAGTCAAGTTTTTTGAGCTCATCTTCCTCGTGCATGATTTTAGATGACAAAAATTTTGTGCTTTTAAATGATCAGATTTAGATTCACACTTGGGACGAGCTCAGCTGAATTTTTTGAGCTCATCACCCTCATGCCTACAATTAGTTTTGTGCCTAAACTGGGTAGAGTTAAATGCACATCTCCACATGCATAGTTCTGGTGATAAGGATGTTTTGTTTATACTGGTTACAGTTTCATATCTGAGATGAACTTTTAATTGAACTTTTTAGCTTATCTCCCAGTTTTTTTTTTTTTTTTTTTTTGGGATGACAATGAGTTCTATACTTAAACAGAACAGAATCAAATTCACTTTATGAGCTTATTTGGCTCTCTCATACCTTGTTTGGAAAGCTGAATTAAATTTACTGTTGCTTGTATCTCAGATGGATTACATTTGTAAGTCATCAAATGAATAGCTAGGAAATTTTAGGGGTTTGTGTAAATAGCTTAAGCCAGAGTTGTGCATGATTCTTAATTCTTAATTTTAGGTTATGTATTTCTGTAATTTGGGAATTTCCATCATCTCTGGTTGCTGATACTGTGATTTGATGTTAACTTAATTACAATTGGGCGCACTTTAACTTCAAAGTTGAACTAAATCAGAACCGTACAAAAGAGTAGAAAACATACATATGTAATTAAACTCAAGCTACTTTTTTTTTGGGCGAATGAATTCAAGCTCCTTTATAGTTTACAACTGATGCCCAAATTTGTTTTTTGTTTTTTTTGCCACTTTGTAGGATCCAAATCCAATAGTAAGTCTCATGAAGAATCAAAGGGAAAGGGAATGCATATTGCTCTAGTGGTATTCATCATTATTGTCGTGATAGCAGTGTGCATGGCTGGAGTAGTAGCTGGATACAAGCACTGGCAAAAGAAGAAGCGACAGCAAGAACAAGCTCGGTTCTTAAAGCTGTTTGAAGATGGTGATGATATTGAGGATGAATTAGGGCTTGATCATGTAATTTGATAATGACTAGTACATTAACTTGATTACCTTACAGTAAGTTGATCTTACACAAATTTTGCTGTTGTGAACAGAGAAAAAAGAAAAGAACAAATATAAAGTTGCATACATATTGTGAATATTTTTTCGATAAATGAGATGCACCGGTAGTTGAATTGATATAGAAAAATGCAAGTGATAGAGATTAGCAAAGCTCACAAAGTACTTCGGCTCTCTAAGATTCAAAGAACTTCATATCGATACAAACAAGGCCAGTAACCAAAAATACTTTCACAAACTGCAGTCTCCGGCAGATGGTAAGAAATCAAAGTTCTGGATTCTTGCTCATTGTAGCCATGAGAATCAGCCCCCCACAAGGGAACCAAGAATCAAAAGACCAAGTGCTTAAAGTAGGGTAGTCTTCTTGTGTGACTTCATGCCCAGAACTACTTTCATACTGTTGCTCACATCTCCCGGAGTCGTCTTCCACCTTCCTCAATTCACTGCCATCTTCATTCTTCTGCATTCCATTTCCAAGTGAGAAGTACCCATCTGCCCAACAGTGACCAAAGGAGTGCTCGTATTCGCTAAGCCAATTTCCACAGGTGTAGTATGGCAACTGTTCTTCCCCCTCATAAGCCTCATCAACAGGTTCCTTCTCATTGTAGTGACTGCTTGAGAAATCGGCCTCTTCCATCCCACACGATGAAGACAACAAACCACGAAGAAATTCGTCCTGGGAGTAACTGGGGCTGAAGAAAAGACAAGGATGCCATCTCTCATCATATGAAAGATTTTCATCACTGCCAGCAGCGTCATATAGACTGAGTTGGTTGTCCATAACTACAATTTTCTCAACTTCTCTCTACAATTCTGTTATGGGAAGGACGCATTGTAGAGTTGGAGTCATCAAGGGGACCTAATTAAAGCATATTATCTTCTCTGAGAAAAGCTTTGACAAAGACAAGGGAATATGATCATATCAGAGACAAGCCGACACTATCCAGATACTGATCAAAAATTCGATTTCAATCTCTGAAGCCTCTCAGAAAAAAGCCCATGGATTTGGTCGCCTACAAATCCTTTCCTGAATCGAATCTCTCTTTGTATGAAAAAGCAAGCACTGAAGTCTGAAGATGACATTACACAGTTAGTGACCTTGGCATCTCTATCGAATTCTCATTCACAGAGAAGAAAATAAAAAGTTCACATGTACACTTCTCCACTTGCATGCTGAGAATAAGGTCACACGTACAATAAGGCGGAGTTGGAGTAGTGCAGAGTATTTAGCAAATCACCTAAGAATAAATTAGAATTGAGATGCATGGAAGCAGAGACAGAGGAGAAACAAACCAGCACTGTTATACAAAGAGCAGTCGAGGACTAATCCTCTATCCGAAGTAGACTCTCATCATAATGAATCATTTTAATCAAATCGCTCTCAGTGATATAGAAGCTACACTTGTCTTCTTCTTTCTGAAGAATCCTTAGCAGTCCTCTTTTATTGACATCGCGCTTCCATAAACTTATACAAACAACCATACCAGTTTCCAGAACCAAATCTCCATTGTAAAACCAACACTCCTTTGGGGGGTCCGAAAACTTTAAATTATACAGCTTAGTCCACGAGTAGCGCACATCATATTCTCTCATGGTATACATGAATGCCGTCAGCGGAAGATTGCCGAAAACGAACTAGAGACAGACATCCTCCAGTAGAAGGAGAAACACCAAGACGGTTAAAATAATAGTCAACCCGCGGCAGCAGCATTGTCCTGAACTTGTGCTCCTCTTCCTCCGGAGCCAAATCAAAAGCCAAGATTTTATCTCGGTCATGGACCCAATGAAGTGCCTCTTTCAAAAGAATCCCCTGATTATAGACAACAGAGAACACATCGAAATCGACCTCCAGTGTTTTCCATGCCTGAGATCTGGACGAGTAAATGGCGGACTCATTCTTATCATAAAAAAAAAAACTATGTAGTCGTCGGTAGCCGGCAAATAGCCAACGCCGTAAAAGAGGAGATCATTTTCATTTTCATTTGTGGAAAAACCAGGGTCAGGTAATTTCTTGAAGAGACCAGTGGAAGGGTTCCACATGTAAAATATTTTGTAATCAAAAGCGAGAAATACAATACCATTGCAGGAGCCCAGTAATACAATACCATTGTAGGAGCCCACTCTTACAAGACGGGGAAGGAAAGTTGAGCTCTCTGACAGAAGAAGGATCTCCAAACGACGGCGACTCCAAGTCTAGGTGCTCTGAGTTCAAAACAAGAGGAGCAGAGGAGTCTACGAGTTGGGGTTTTGCGGTCATGAAAAAGAGACGATGGAAGCGTTTGGAAACGCAGGTGAATCTGATTAAGGACTTCACAGGAAGGAAGGAGAGGATGTGCATTATTATCTCTTCGGGTAGGTTTGCTTCTTCCATTGTACTATCTCTGTTTGGAAACCAAACGATGATCTAGGGTTTTAGCAGTGAGCGACTGAGACTGAAGAGCGTGATAGGGACAGTCGTAGTTGTGCTTTATACACACAGCGTGAGCCCAATCCTTGGGCCTTCGTTTGAAGGAAATAGCCGGTCCACTAAAATAGACAGGAAATCGATGGACGAGAGGGTAGTCAAGAACACAGGTTGTTTGTTATTTACCATAGTTCCATCTTGACCTATGACCAAAGAAAGTTACTGGCTCAACTGAACCATGGAAATGTGTTATGCGAAGCAAACTTTGTTGTTGATGCCCTCACAATCTAAGACACAAGCTTTCTAATCCTTGTTGCTGGGATGCCAACTTTCTTTTTGTTTGTTAGTTTGAATTTCGACCTCTTTGGAACAAGTTGCTAATGAGGTTCTTCTTTATAATTTAGTCGTTTTAGCATTAAAAAACAAAAACAAAAACAAAAACCATTGGAAAAAATATATATTAATGAACAAAACAGTAGTTTAAGAAAGTTCTTTCTATAGCCAAATTTTAGTTACGAGTTTAGTAGAAATGTCTTACAAGCTAGCATGCAGAGTATAAAGCAGGAATTGCCACGGTGGCTTCAACATTATACAAGACAGATGTTGAAGATAAAGAAGCACTTTGTGAAATACATTAGCTTGTCATCTCCAACATTATCAGCCTATTCCTTGTCCAAATATAAAGCCTGCAGCTGCTGAAAATGTCTGGCGCTAAATGCTTCCTCCCCGAGTGAAATGCACAACTGAAGGGGTTAGCGATTATGATGTTGCTGAAGGGGTTACTGATCATTTAAAACCTTTGCGCCTTCACCTTATCTGCTCTAACCAAGCAGCGGAAAATTGCAATGGTACCTTAACTAGTACTGGAGCTCATTACTGTGCTATTGTAGTTAACTAGTTCTTTGGAATAGGGACCATAAACAGACTTGATGGTGTCCGTGCAGCTCCTATACCAAATGGGTAAACAATGAACTGAATAGTACATGAACTAGTTATATCGATAGTCGTATCGAATTTTGTATATAATGCATAACTCGAATTTTGTACCTGCAAGCTTCCACATTGAATTTCTTCTTGCTAATCCCATACAATTTATCAAACACGTCTGCCTCCACACGACAAAAATATGGACGCTCTGTAACAACAACTCCAATGGTGTTAAACCAAAACTTCGAAACTAACATGGCAAGACTAAAAAACCACTAGTACCTCACCATTGTAAATGGAGCACTTGCGTGAGCTCTTCTCAAAGTGCACGCACCACCCGTCTGAACCCACCATACTTTTGTATAGCTGAACCATGAAACTAAATCATTCCCAAAACCAACAACAATTTATTGAGGCATTTCGTCGAACACCTTATGGGGCAGTAGCACTAACCTCAACATCAGCAGGGTCAGTGAAGATTTCTTCAGGGGTAGCGAAAGAGGGACCCTTGACGAGTTTGCAGCAAGCTCCGCAACCCTCCACGCATTGCCAGAGCGGGTCCTTCCTCTTGCCCATCCCGAAGCCGACGGTCGTCGGCGGTGGAGCTTGCTTAGTCTTTGCCGTGCGTTTTGGGCGGCGCGCCATGCTGACTATGCCGAGACACGGCGGAGACAGTGCGTTAGACATTTGTGGATAAGAGTTCAAGTACTAGTTTTGCGTTGCTTTGCTCCCAGGTTCGTTTAAGCAAGTAACACATCACTTGTGCACTTTTTCTGTGTATGTTGGGTAAAAATGCTCATTTTTTACGATTAGCTCTACCTTTACCTGTCAGGAGGATCTTGACAAAACGACTGTAAAAATTAGATTGAATGAGAAAACCAACGGAAGTCTGAGGTAACTAGACCTCAATAACGAAAACGTAACTAGACCTCCCAACCACGATTATGAATCATCAATTTCCAATATATATGATCATGTTCTGTTTTGTTCAGCTATCATGGTAGAAGTCTCAGCAAACACTAACAATATCCAACTATCCAATTCCAATATATGATCAACAACCTCAATTTTGAAGAAGAATCATTTATTCATGCCCAGCAATGGTTTGAATAAAAATTGATGCTATAAGATAATATAATAACAGATAACAATAAACTTCATAAGTTCTAAAATACGGTCACAGAACAAGCAAGTCAAATCTGCTCAGAACAAAGCACAACATAGTACAATCACTACGATGTCTTGCAGACTTAAAAGTTTGTTCAACAGACCAATATTCTTTAAATTATCACTTAAAACCATCAACATCAAGGGGAGCGGCGGTTGTCATCATCGTCCTCATCAACAGGGCTCATATCCTCCCTCGGGCTGGGGTTACGACCATAAGCAGAGGGGCGAACAGGGCTATCAATCTCACGGTCAAGGCTAGGACTTCTGCTCTTAGGGGTAGGGCTTTTTCTACCATCTCTGGGGCCCAAGCTGCCATTTCTAGGAGAAAGGCTACCCCTTCCACGAGGGCTATCATCCTCGGGTGTAAGGCTGCGCTGCCTCCCCTTTGAGGGCACTGGACTCATGCTCAGATCACGGCTTCTATAAGAAGGGCTCCGAGATCTATAATCCCTTTCCAAGCTTCGTTCTCTCCTTGGCGGGGACCTTGATCGGCTAGAAACATAAAGTGATCCAGTTGATTAGTATACATACATATAATCAAAGAAAAACCAAGCATCTGAATCAGAACATATATGTACAACTACATTAAAGGGATCAGGATGCTTGTACAAACCTGTAGCTACGGCTGTAACTTGGGCTACGACTTCTACCACGGCGAGGAGAACGTGAACGACTCCGCTCATGCCTGCAATTATATAATTCAAACAATGTCAGATGAAAATTTGAAAGTAATTCACCTAGGAGAGGCAAAGAAAAATAATCAACGAAACAAGTCTTGGAAGTATGTAACCACCTTAATTCTTTTGGGCTATTTTTGCACTGCCTCTCAATATGGCCTCTTTCTCCACAGCGATAACATTTATTCTTCCAATCACCAGCCTTACAATCACGAGCCCAGTGGCCATCAATACCACAATTAAAGCAGCGCCCAGATCCAGGTGGTGGACCTCTGCCCATGTATTCCGGGGAACCACGTGGAGCCTATTCAAAGTAAAGGAAGCAGGAAGATATAAGTTTCACAAATGTAACATAACATCTATACAAGCTAAGAAAAATGAAAACTTACCCCCTTAGCAAACTCCACAATCAGACGACTACCATCAACTTCCCTACCATCTAAGCTATATCTTGCATCATCAGCATCTCGTGGATCACAAAATTCCTGTTAACAAGAGGTGAGAGCACAAACCAACATAGTATCCATGAAACATAGTCAATATCGATGTGAATCCATAACCAAAAAGGTACAATTCCTCAAAACAGTTTAAACAGAAAAAATTGAAAATTTGAGGAAAGAGAAACTTACAACAAATGCAAACTCGCGCTTCATGTCCACATCTCGTACTCTGCGTAAACGGTTGCCAGAAACCAGAAACAGTAAGGTTATCATTACTTAAGAACTTCAAGTGTATGGTACTTCGCCCGTCACAGACGAACAAAACACCAGATTGAGTTTGTTGCCATTTGCATAAAAACACGCAATAACACTACAGAAAGAATCGCCAAAGTCTCCTATACACTCGGTAAGAATTTCCACCAATTCCACCAAGGCCATCACCCTCTCACCATAGAGTCATAGACCTCCAAGTAAGGCCAAACCCCAGGAAACCTTCAACAAGATCATTCAAGTTAAGAAAACACCAGACCTGGGGCAAAGCGCTCCCACACACAAGATGATGAAAACTCATATTAAACCAAGCACACTATCAAGCTTGGTAAGGAACTGATCCGTTCCCAAACATTTTTGGTGGAAATTTCTAACATCCCTCATAAACTAATTAATCTTTCATTCTTTTACATCTAAATTCACAACACACACATTCATATGATCATTCATATTCCATCCAAATTAATGCATATATGATGATAATGCTCAAAACACTGAAAAATTATATAAATTTACCTCCCATATCTGCTGAAAATCCGGTCCAGATCACGGGTCCGGGTGTGTGAAGCCAAGCGACCAACATACAGACGCGAATTCCCATATCGATCATCGTAGCGAGGCATCTTCAGTCTGCAGTAAAGCAATTAGCATACATCAACAATCAATACCCAAGCCATACAGCTTTCTTCAAATTCCGTCTTCCAAAACAAACAAGAACCTTAAATACTTTTAGCTTTACACGCAGTAATCAAATTCCAATAGCATTACAATTCAAAAATTTCAGACCCCAATAACGAAAATCAGCTCACTTACAATTTGGGCACATAAAAATCATTGTTCTTTCAAGAATCATGGCCAGAAACACTAATTACATTCTTTAATTAACAATTAATGAATCAAAGATCTTTAAACCTCTTCGAAGCTAGTTAAATGTAATTGAAACCGATTTAAATGAAACAGCAGGTAGAAAGAATCAAAATTCGTAACGGGTTATTGATGCGAAGGAGTAACAGACGAGATAATGGGTTAACGTTCGTACCTTCGGTCAGGTGAAAAAGAAAAATCCCCAATTCGATTTAGCCCTAGAACTCTTTCAGAACACAATGGAAGATTTGGTGTCTCTCTCTCTTATTTTATAGGGCGAGCCGACAGGTTGAGCGGCCAGGATTGGTTTAATCCAACGAACACTAAGACTCCAAAATTGGTGTCACCGCCAATGGTAATAGTCCTGTTTTGGGCTTCAACTTAATGAACGGCCCATGGTCTAAGACGTTTTTGGTAAGTGACAAAGTACTGTCCTCTAAAACATAGGTATTGATATATTAATTGGTCAATCCTATTCAAACACACAAAATCCTTGTGGAGTTAGGAAAGACAAGAAGATAGTGATCATAGCAAAAGAGCTTGAAGTCTTGCATGGTCAGTGTCACGCCCCAAACCGAGACCAATATTATAAAGAAATATGGTGCCCGAATTTGCGGCGTGAGTTAAAACAAGTAAAATTTTCTCAAATAATTTATTAGAAGAAGAAATATATATGTCTGAATAATACTTTTATTAGAAAGTGTAAACATTAATATTTTACAATACCAAATATTTTACAATACGAGAGTTTTAACAAGAGTATATAAGACATTACATTTATTCTCAAAATAGCAATAGAAAACATTCTTTTATTTAGCAGGTTCATCTCATTCCCCAAACATCTATTCGTTACCTGAAAAAAAGAATGTGAAGCATCATGAGTAACACAGGCCCAGTAAGTACAGCTTACATTCTTATAATAATGTGTCTTATAAGAAATCAGAAATAAACACAACTAAGTAAAAATGTACCAAGAATCATTTTTATTTGTTCATACCAATTCTTATTCACACACACACACACATATACAAGTGTGAATAAATTCATCCATGTGAATATTTAGGAAACTGGTAATAAATCACAAAGATCACATGCTAGGTCCACTATATTAAAACACAAATAAGCAGCAACATACTAAGAACAATACCAGAGTATGTATACTCAAGGTCGACACTTTCTTCTTATGAGTATAATAATGCACTATCTATAGGGACTAGGGCCCAGGTTAACTCCATAAATCACAAAACACTTTTACCAGTAATTCACTTAAGCACGATAGTACTAATCACCCGGCTTCACATCTCCAAATATAATTACGTCAATAAATATAAGAAACTTTAGTAAGTAAGACAATTACTTCAAGACCAACAAAGTATATAAGCGTACATCAATATACTTTAAAAATTGTCAATAACGCAAGGTATGCACAAGATAAGCAATTTAATAAACTTGAAAGTAAATGTGAAATAAAGTAAATTTACTTTAAATTAAATAAACAGAAAATATTAGTTAGTAGTCAAAGTATTAGTAGTCACATTTCCCATAGTGAGGGAAATCCTTGTCCAAAAAACCGTCAACTTATCATTTTCATATCTCATTCAATTTATGTCCAAATTAGGCAAATGAGCAGTCCATGACGAAGGATTTTTCGTAAGGAATCCAATGAGATAAGTCATCTAATCCAGTTCGAAGTCATAGAGTCCAGAAATGGTGAAAAACAGTAGCAGTGTAGAAAACCGATATCTTTTATATTACCTTTAATGTCTAAGTCTTTACGTGCTTTATATTTTACCATTGCTTCTAAAACTTCCTAGATTTAAAGTAGAGGTCCTAAGCTTCAATTTGATATAAAGTTTGTAGAAAAAAGTTAAGAAATGAGTGAGATATGAATTTTTGAAGTTGTGGTAGTTATAAAGGAATTTCAGCGAGTTTATTAGTTTAAAAGTTTGATTAGACATAACTTGTTCATTTCCAAACTTTTTTAAGTGATTCAAAAGTCTAAACTGAAGCATTTTTCATGAAGAATCTAATATTGTGATCAAATTTATAAAGTGATATTTAATTATATACGAAAATATAAGTTTCTAGAAAATATACTATTTTCCATTTTATCCTTAGTTATGCAATTTGATAATCTTAAAGACAAAAGAGCATAGGAATGTAACCATGTACTTACTCTTAAATTTTTAGAAGTGAAGTGAAGGTTTTGGTATTGACTCAAGGTTGGACTTCTTTGACAAAGAGAGAACTTTTCAAGAGAAAAAGAGTGAATGATAAGATTTTGGTGTGGGAGCTTTTCTATTCAACTAAGGAAGTTTGTGATCATCTTTACGTTTGATCTTGGAGTGTGAAGAAAAGATGTTGCAGCTCCCAAGTATAAATAGGCCATGAAGCATGCATTGTAAATTAATTTCCACTAATTTAATTTGACTTAAAAGACCAAACATTAAATTTGAGTGATAGTCTAGCTAGTTAGGGTGATTGTTCACAAAGAAAACCAAATAGTAAGAGGGGTAAAAGAAAAATAAACTAATACATGAATCTATATATGAGGTATACTTTATATATGAGTGTGGCTATTGGGACCTCCAAATTTACTCACTATACCTCTTATTCTCTCTACACCTCCCTTTTACTTTTCAATATAAGCATTTGCTCACTATACCTCATGTCAAATTCCTAACATAACCTTAGTTATTTATTGACATATATTTCAATCAATTAATTACCTCTTATTCACTCAATAGACTTCTCATTCTTTGTTTTCTTTTTCTTTTTCTTTTTTTTTTCAACATCCATTATCCCTACCTTCATTTTTTTTTTCATGTAAGAAAATGTTCTATCATGAACTACTCTATATATCTTTTTAATTCAATTTCTCTTTTGTACGTGTTATTTTTTCTCCATTTTTTTTCTTTTGAATAATTTGATCTCTATTTTGTACCTCATATATAATAGATTATTTCAATAAATATATATTTTCTATAATCGATATATATATTAATTTTTTTTGTAAAAATATTTATGCACCTTGTAAATATATGCATTCAACATGTATGATAATACAAAATTTTATGTCACATGATCGATATTGATTATTTTTAGCTCTTATAAACTATATATATGCTTTAATAAAAAGAAATTAGAAAACAAAAATATATAAGGAAAATAATAAAGAATGGAATCAATTATTATTGAATTATAAAGTCTAAAGAGAATAAATACAATATTTCCTTTTGTATAATTATTGTCCTTAATAGTCATTGTGTATGAGGATATATATGTCATTTAATAATTTAAAATAGAGTGAGGTCTAGTGAGTAAATTTGGAGGTACCAATAACCGCACTCTTTATATATGTATTGACATGAATCTATAGATACACATATATTTATATATGTATATATAGATATATATTTACTCAAGCTAATAAGTAAAGGAATATGACCTCTTATTCTCTCTACACCTCCATTTTACTTTTCAATATAAGCATTTGCTCACTATACCTCATGTCAAATTCCTAACATAACCTTAGTTATTTATTGACATATATTTCAATCAATTAATTACCTCTTATTCACTCAATAGACTTCTCATTCTTTGTTTTCTTTTTCTTTTTCTTTTTTTTTCAACATCCATTATCCCTACCTTCATTTTTTTTTTATTTTTTTCATGTAAGAAAATGTTCTATCATGAACTACTCTATATATCTTTTTAATTGTTTTTCTCTTTTGTACGTGTTATTTTTTCTCCATTTTTTTTTCTTTTGAATAATTTGATCTCTATTTTGTACCTCATAATAGATTATTTCAATAAATATATATTTTCTATAATCGATATATATTAATTTTTTTTTGTAAAAATATTTATGCACCTTGTAAATATATGCATTCAACATGTATGATAATACAAAATTTTATGTCACATGATCGATAATGATTATTTTTAGCTCTTATAAACTATATATATGCTTTAATAAAAAGAAATTAGAAAACAAAAATATATAAGGAAAATAATAAAGAATGGAATCAATTATTATTGAATTAGAAAGTCTAAAGAGAATAAATACAATATTTCCTTTTGTATAATTATTGTCCTTAATAGTCATTGTGTATGAGGATGTATATGTCATTTAATAATTTAAAATAGAGTGAGGTCTAGTGAGTAAATTTGGAGGTACCAATAACCGCACTCTTTATATATGTATTGACATGAATCTATAGATACACATATATTTATATATGTATATATAGATATATATTTACTCAAGCTAATAAGTAAAGGAATATGATGTTTCCCTTTCTTAAGATCTTGTAAATGTGTTACTAATATTTAAAATTAGAATAATATGCATGATAAAAGCAATACTAACTCGAGTCTTAAATTCGATCACGAGTATTGATTATATGTAAGAAATACGGGTTAAGGTATTTAAGTAGTTGTGAGGGTTTTTTTTGAATTAAATTGCGACTAGGCCAAAATCAACCCAATAATCCGATTATTGGGAAGACTTTTTACGTGATTCAGATCAAGTAGAAATCAAAAGGAGCTTAACAGCGTGAAGCATGGTGTGGGAGCTAGAAACACACTACGGTGAGAGAATTTGGGGGGTTTTTCCTGGGCAAGGGATTTCTGGAAAAAATAGATATCGAAGGTGGTTGTTTGGAATGGTGATTAAGGATTGGATTTGGTGCTTAGAGGCTTGAAGGCTTGAATGCTTGAGGGCATGAAAGTTGTTTCTAGGCGTTTTCTGGGTTTCACAGGATTATGCCCCCCCCCCCAATTTCTACTGCAGGGACTCACATTTTATAGGCTAAATGGATAAGGTTTTGATGAACAAAAGCATATGAATATCTGGGTAAAACAAAGTAGTTTTCTGTATACGTGATTTCTACCTTAAAACCAGGAAAAAAGAAGCTTACTTGTGATGACTGTTAATTGCTGCAGTGACAACGATCATGACAACAAAAAACAAGGAGCGATGTGGACAAGAGAGATTGAAAAATGTGAGCTCATTGTTTGGGGGGAAGGAAGAAGCTTTTCTCTAGTCTCGTGGCTTCTTCTAACAGAACAAGGCTATGATTCAGATAAGAGTTATTTTGGACTGGGTATTCATGTGCTGCTAGGAAGAAGAGATGGGTTATTTGGTAGCTGCAAGGAAGAGAATACATGTTAGAAACGAAGAAGAAGAAAGAACGGAAGTTAGGCTTTCTTATATGTGTATTGGGTTTCAAATGAAAGGCTAGCTGACCCAATTCTCATGTTCACCATTTCATTGCCGATTTAAATCGTTGAGCTTGGATTTCGGGCCCAAGACCAAAATCATCAACGATATTAAATCGGCATATGAGCATTATGCGTTCCAATAACCTTCCACACCACACCGACGTCTGCAAGTCCCAAAGATGCACGGATATGGCTTGGGTCCACATCAATGGGCATATTTGCTTGGCGTGTTAAAATCCTAAGATTATAGGAATTTGCATGAATTGCATAATAAATTGTAGCGTGGCAAAGTGCATGATTTTTCGGGTATCAACAGTAGTTTACTCAAATTCTAATACTTAATAAAAATACTTATCTTGTAAGTATGATACTTAGAGTCATTGACTTCTAAAACGAATACTTTCGAAGATATTTGGATTACTATCTAAGGTTAAGGAGCCTTAGTGTGTTATATAATTAGTACTAAGTTTCGGGGTACTACAGTCAGCGGCTGCAGTAAGGTAACACATAATCAAATGTTTGATTAGGTACAAAGGTAACCGGTCTTTATCTCATTTTGGTAAGTTGATAATTGAATGATGAATTTGTGGGATTTTACATTCATAGTTATTACCTCCATGATCATTGGTATTCATTTCATGATTTCCTTAACAATTGATATCTGCTCTTTTATGAGAGAAATATTTTTTAGGAAATATGTTTATACTGATATGTAAAGTGCTTAATCAAAGTAAAAGATATGATTGAGGAATATGATTGCTAAGTGTATGTGTTATGGAAAATACAAAGTGATGATTCATTGATTGTAGTCTATGAATTGAAAAGCTTTAGTTAAGGGGGAGAATTCTATTCTCTATATATATAGCTCATGTTATGCTGTGGACATGTGTGCTTGTTGCAGCTGTTGTTTAGACTTTGATATCTTAGTCTCTGAGTTAAAACTGTGTTGTACTCTTGCTGCATACTATGTGTGTATGAACATATGATCTAAAGTTTCTCTCTTACTTGCATTCAGGTTTCACTTAAGTTTAAGTTTAGTGAAGTTGTGAGTGATCCAAGTGGTAGTTGCAGATTGTGTTGGAGAATCAAGCAAGGCCTGGTTGTGTGAAGAACCTTTGTGATGGCCATGAGTGAAATAAAACTCTAGATTGTGTGAAAGAACCTGAGTTGTCAATACTGATAGTTTAGATATATCAGTAGGAGAAGTTGTTCAGTTGTTCTTGTGTATAACTAATTGATTAACAGATCATGAGTGTGTAGAGAGAAATGTGTGAAAACTAGAATGACTAGTTCCTTGTGTAGTTGTGTTGTAGAACTACCTATCTTTGTATACTCAAATTGAAGATTAGTGAAATAATCTTATCTGGTGTTTTTCCCCTCTTTGAGGTTTTGCATCACATTTTTGATATCACTCTTGTTGTGTTTATTGACAAATCTACAACATTTCTATATCTTTAATAGGAGATTGCTCACATTCTTCCTTTCCTCTTATTGTAACTCTAATATTTTTTTTACTCGCGTGTTTTGTATTTGGTTTGTATTTTTGTGAAAACATTAATAAAAAAAGATAAAAATGAATGTGGATTGTAAAATAGGGAGTGCAATTTTCACTCCTCATAATATATCATGCCTCAAAGAGGAAAATAGCTATAGAAACAGTCAACAATTAAGCAAAATATGGATTTGTATACGTCTCAGTCATAATTTATTTTTCTGAGAAGTTCCCATTCCCATCCAATTCAGATGGAAAGCTTTGTTTCAATCATAGTCTTGCTTCTCCATATGGACTTAGAACCTTTCCTTACCCTTTACATAAGTGAATGATAAAGTTAATAATCGAAGAAATTGATTTATAAGGTTTTTGGTTATTTAGTGTTTAGTTGGTATGGTACCACCACACAAATGGATAGTTTTGATTCTTGAACCTCCTATTTGCAAGTACCGCATACATGATGAAGAAAAACAAACAACCAACAATAACAACAACAAAAAACAATAATTGTGAAAGTGCTTAGCCTCACTTTACTAATCTACTATGTTCTACCTTTCGTATAATTTTTTACAATTACATAAGAACAATTAATGATGAGATTGAAAATTCTAAACAAGCACTCAAGCAGAAGTAAGGTTGGCATTGATAGGTATACCGACTTTGTTTACCAATACCATGTACCAAAACTAACCGCCGAAGTTGGTATACCGAGTTTAGATTGTGACCCAAAAACTGAAGTGATAAATATATTTTTTTACACAAATATAATGCAATGATAGCTTTGGTCTGGTGGTCTAGAGTGAGAGTTGTTTGAAAGAGGTTTAAAGTTCGAGTTTCACCTCCACAACGGATTCTTAACATTTTGTATTATTTATATATGTAGGATATTATAAATATAAAATATGCATGTACCATAATGAAGGCGCCTTGTGCTTCAGTGGTTGGGAACGAACGTTGTTCGTAAGAGGTTGGAGGTTCAATTCTAGTTTCCTACATTGTTGGGTTTGTGGACCCGATTCCACCTAGGATGAGGATTGTATCATACCTAATCTGACTTGGTAATGGTTTTCTATGTCTATTGGGAATAAGTTTCCAATGTGTTATAGGTTTCAGGTTAGATATCTATAAATAGAGGCATAGGGTACAATAGTTGTTATGGTTGTGGTTGAGAGCAATCATCGTGATTGTAAGAGCAAGTGAGATCTTGAGAGTTGGTGAGAACATCTTGTGAGAGATCTTGTACTCTTGTTTTTGTGTTCTTCTTCTATAGTGAAACCCAGCAGCCCGGAGATGTAGGCAAAGTTCTTTGTTGAACCTCATTACAATCTCGTGTGTTCGTGTTTGTTATTTCTCGATCGTTTATCTATATTGTTTTGCACTTGTCTACTTCCACAAGAGAAATTCTAGGCTGAATTCCTATCACACATATATGGTTGGTACGGTATACCGATGATATGAAAATCTCAATATCAAGTACCAACCATGTTACCAAGACCAGTATGGTATACCGTAAGTCAGTTACCGAGTCTTTGGTATACCGACTAGGTTGGTAAGGTTGGCACTTAGTTGGTTGGTTTCGACAAGGCCCAAATTGCCAGCCCCAACCAGAAGTACAAAAAATCCACAATGTGATCTCTCAATTTCTCATTCATAAATAACCATGTGTTATACTAAAAATGTACCTCTTGACAAACAAAAGAACACGCCCCACGCGCTAAAACCCTAGATCGGGTTGGGAAAATTTTGTTGCCTGTCCAGCTGCACAAAGGCGTTGGGGATGGTCTCTGGCCTCTCCAACGTTGGCTTTGGGTGCCCAGATGGGAGGTGTGTTGTGTGGGCATGTCTGGTTCGTTGAAGCAGAGATAGGGAGGGGGCTTTCAGTGGCTCTTTGGGTTCAAGTTGGTGGCTACATATGGGGAGGTGGGAGTTAGGTCTTAGATCGGGGTGGTTGTGGAGGCGATGTCCAGGAAGGTGGGGTGGCTTGGTTTCGATCTGGTCTCCGGTGTAGGGTTGCTTTCATCTTGTTAGCCCGATCTGTCATGGGGGAATAGATGGGCAGGTGGTGGTGATTTGAGATCAAGGGCGGGAGATCTGTTTTGGGGTGGCCATGGCCTTGGACTTGATCTTGGGTGGAGGGTGGCCGGTGTTGTCAACAGATTCGTCGTCCAATTGTCTGATTGTGTCATTATTGTGGCGGCGATGATCAGGCATTGGCGGCGCTTGGTCGGTTACATAGGTGGGGAAAAGATGGTAGGGCAGCTGCTGAGTTGGGCCCATGTAAGTGGACTGATGGGCCTCCTTGTGGTTTTGGGCTTCACGAACTGGATTTGGTATTCTGCCCATTTTGTGTTTTTATTTCTACTTTGTTTCTGTTTTTTCCCTTCTTAAGTTTAGTTTGGTTAGTTGTTGAAATAAGTCACCATTTTTTAATGGCTGACGGGGGGCTATGCCTTAGCATGTGCTCTTTTTGGTTTTTAGTTTATTATGTTTTAGTGATTTTGGATATTGGTGGGTTATGTCCTGAAAAGCACACGTTACGTACCATGTTTGTCTTAATGAGGCAACGAGTTCCTTACTTTGTCAAATTGTTGTTGTCTCCTAGTGGCAAGATAAAACTTGAGGTCACTGGTTATTCCTAGTGGCATCATAGCCGGAAAACTGAAAGATATTGTAACTTATGGCTCTGCATGAGCGGTATTTTTCTGGTATGTCGTTAAAATTGCAAAGCAAATAGAGTAGTTAATGATACACTCTTTGCTAAATGGTGCTTGTTAGAATGCATAAATTTTGTAGACATGTCTAATGTTAATTTAGGGTGTTCTTATACTATGGGGTTTAGGCACAATGTCCCCCCCTTGTATTCTAAGGTTTCATTAATGGTTATGGCGTGACAGCTGCCGTTTAGCCCTTGTAGTCAAAAAAAAATAAAAAATCCATGTGTTTATCATTAAAACCAAATTAAGTACATGAAATATATAAGTGGTAACTTGCAAGTATACAATGAATTACCAAAAGACCAACAAACAACATTGCCATTTGCCAACCATTCTCCCTATTCCATTTACCTCCTTTTATTTTTGCTCCCCAACAACAAAGTAAAATAAAACAAAACTCTAAAGAGAAACCCCCAAGCAATTGTCACCCACAAGCAATTCCATTTGCTAATATCCGTTATACCCTGCCGTTTCAGTATGTCTAATCCGGTGGTCACACAACTAGACCCAGTTACATTCAACCCCAATGTGTTGCTCATGTTCTCCAACAGCTTCAACTTCAGTGCAACAGGGACGTCACCCAACGGCGTGTTGTCGAACATTTGAATTCCGGTCACTAAACACTTCATATGGTCATCAAACTCGTTCTGCAAAACTGCTTCATATGGATACTTCACCAGAGATATGTAATGAAACCAAATCCAGTATACCGGAATCCGATCTCTGCTAATGAAGAACCCACTAAAGAGGAGAAAGTAGGCTAGAATGGCCACCACAACTGTATATCCCAACATGACATGGGTGACAACACCGGATAAAAATGTTACGAACGAAGATCCGGCCCAAAATGCCGAGCATATTGTCAACAAGAAAAAGAGAAACCCTTGAAGGCCACCGGCCAACCCCACGGCCCAAAAGGTGGTGGCGGCGAAGGCCAAGGAGAGGATGAGCAAGGAGGGAATGGAGAGTAACGAGTGAGCTAAGATATAAGATGACCTACGGTAGGCATTGTAGGCGGTTTCTCTCATGAATATGTAACGTTCTTGGAGGAAAACGGGGATTGCTTCCGCGCAAGTGTAGAAGGTTGTGGACATTGCAAAGGCGAAAAATCCAAGACGCTCTTCAACACCCTTGGGGGAGTCGTCGAGGTGCCAAAACATAGTGGCTAATATGATTCCGGTGACGAGTACCGCCCCCAACCGGATGCCGAAGAGTTCCGGCATTCGTGTAGAGTTTTTGATGGAGCGTTTTGAGATGACCAACATTTCTGTCCATATAGGGTTGGCAAAGGTAGGGACTGAAGAGGCTAGGTTAGTGTCACTAGGAGCACCAGAGACTAGCTTTCCTCTTGAAATGCTAGCACTTATTGCGTCTTTGAGCGAGGGCTTTGGCATATTGCTGGCACTGTTGTCCGAACCGTTTGCTTGTTTGTACTTTTGCCTCTTGGTGACTTGCCATTTCTTGTTGAACTCTACCAAGCTCTTGGTTCCACCTATCCAAAATTAATCAAACACGCATTTAATTTAATTATACGTAATTGTACGTATAAAATAAATAATGTGATTTACTTGGCATTTCTTTATAAATATGTTAGCAGTCAGTTTGGCATGATAAATTACCTGGAGTTTCTTCCAGTTCTCGAATGAGGTCCAAAGCGAACTCAGTCCTGTTCTCGGTTTCGGGTATAGGGTGCCCGAATTCGCGGAAAAAGACCGGAAGATTCGCCGGCGAGCCACTGTACACAGTCTGTCCATGTGACAGAAGTACCAACCTGTCCAACAACCCTAGAATTCTGTAACTGGGTTGATGTACGGACATGACCACAATGCTACCACTATGAGCTATTCTTTGCAAAACCTTCACCACCATGAAAGCACTCGTCGAGTCAAGCCCGGAGGTCGGCTCGTCAAGAAACAAAACAATGGGGTCGTGAATGATGTCAATACCGATAGAAACTCTCCTCCTCTCACCTCCGGAGACGCCGCGGTGGCCCTCATCTCCGATCACCGTCCTCGCGGCGTTTTGGAGGCCTAGTTGGTCGATAAGTGCCTCCACACGAGACTTCTTCTTGGATTTTGATAGAGACCGTGGAAGCCGGAACTCGGCGGAGAACATGAGAGTCTCCTCCACCGTCAGCATCGGAAACAACAGATCGTCCTGCATGACGTAAGCCGATATCACCTTCTGCATCCTCGAGTTGAGAATCTCATCGTTTAACGTGATCGTCCCTTTCAAGCTGTCCTTGGCGATCCGATCAGCCAATGCGTCTATCAGTGTTGACTTGCCTGAGCCACTTGCTCCGAGAACCGCCATGATCTGGCCTTCTCTGGCCTCGCCTGAGACGCCGTTCAGCAAAACCTTGGTGCTGCTTGCGCTGCCACCAAGTTTAGCCTCTGCTTTTATGAAGGAGGGCAGTAACGTCATTTTACGGCGGACCTTGACGCTGTAAGTGAGGTTGTTGAAGGAGAGGACGAAAGGGTAGGTCGACTGAGACAAAGAGGTGGAAGGAAAGCCGAGGTCGAGGACGTGGTGGGCATTGTTGTGGCTTGACGACGTCGTTTTCCGGTCGGGGGTTTGGGACTGCTCGACCCATTGGAGAAGCTCGGCGAGAGTAGGGTTGACGCGGGGTCTTGTGGGGTTGAATTCTCGGAGCTCGAGAGTGGGTGGCGCCGCAGACGACATGTGGTGGTTTTTGGAGGTGTGGTGCGACATGAGAAGTGTGGCGTCGTTTTATCGGGTTTTAGTAAGAGAAGTGTTCGGGTGTGTGATTTATAGAAAGGTAGTAGTAGTTGGCAGTGATGGTTGTGTTTGGTGAGCTTAGCCAAGGGTTGCGTCATATGGAGTGAAATGGGGCAGCTTTCTGGTTATTTCTGTTCACCAAGTCTAAAGGTCCGAGGGGACTGTTAGAAGGCTTCACTTGCATGTGTGTGGTAAAGTTCTTTAGCATAGTTATAGGCGGTGTGGTTGTAGACATATAAAATTTAACGATAATAATAGTCGTTAGATTATCCAAGCAAATACGTAGCTCGTGAGTCAACAAAATTGGAAAGCCGTTGGAAATAACACGTAACAACGTGGAATTGGTCGGCTGACAACATAAACTAAAATCCCGATTGAAATCAATTATCAAGTGTCGATTAATGATGAGATATCAATTAAATTAAATTAAATTAATTATCAAAACAAAGAAGTCAGACATCCCCAAAAATAATTGGTGATGGTTCGCCAGCGGCCAAGCGAATTATAAAGTAGACTTCGCGAGGCGAAATTGACTTCACCAGGCAAACTGAACTTCGCCAGGCGAAATGGACTTCGCGAGGCGCACAAGACTTGGTCAAGCGAACGCGACTTCGCGAGCGAATAAGACTTGGCGAGGCGAACCGGACTTGGCGAGGTGAACCGGACTTCGCGAAGCGAACAAGACTTGGCGAGGCGAACTAGACTTAGCGAGGCGAAACGGACTTTGCGTAGATTTACTTGAAGGCGAAGTGAAATGGCTCCGCGCGCGTGGATTTACATGAAGGCGAGGCGAGATGGCCTCGCGTGGGGGAGTCCGCGAACTGGGATCAGAAATCACCGATTGCTTGGAAATCAAGGTTTCTCGCGAGATACTTTCCATATCCGCGAGATGGCTCGCCCCTTACTAATGGTCTTGATCAAAACAAGACATTAATCCAAAGCGATCTGGGCATATCTAAATCTTAAGATTTGATTGATCTGATTGTGTTAAAATCAGCAAGTAAATCAATCAGTCAAGATTCATTGATTCGATTAAGGAAATATTATTGATTCAGAATCTTCATTACTTGCCTTAAGTGGAGGCATGTTAACACTATAAATACCCCTTCTCCCCTTCTCATATCAAAAGGAGCGGGCAGAAACGAAGGAGCATAAATAGAAGCAGCGGATTAGAGAGAGAAAGAAAAATCCCTCCCGTGAGTTCAGAAGTCTCCCCAAAATCGTTGAAGAACTATCAAGCTCATAGCCAGTTCTTCACAAAATCCTTGAAGAACTATCAAGCTCATAGCCAGTTCTTCATCAAATCCAAATTCTAAACCTTTGAAGAACTATCAAGCTCCCTAAACAACCAGTTCTTCATCAAATCCAAATCCAGATCTCAAATACTTGTTACGTGATCAACCTGCGTAACCCTCAAGAATAAGTGCTTGTCACCCTTGAGTTAAACATATTCGGAGATAGAATCAGAGGAGTTCAAAAAGATTGTAACCCGCATTCGCATTGATTAAATTAAAAATTATTCTTTGTACACGTGTTATTCTGTCATTTGTTGCAGATATTTTCGTGTTTACAAAATTGGCATGCCTAGTGGGACAACTTTGCCTCTCATCTCCTTCTCCACAAGCAAGCTCAAATCCGCTCAAAGTAATGGCCTCTAAGAGCTTGTACACGTGTTATTCTGTCATTTGTTGCAGATATTTTCGTGTTTACAAAATTGGCATGCCTAGTGGGACAACTTTGCCTCTCATCTCCTTCTCCACAAGCAAGCTCAAATCCGCTCAAAGTAATGGCCTCTAAGAGCACTCAAGCCATCTCGACGAAGAAGTCTAAACTAACGACCGCGAGGTCAAACAGCGAGCCCTCTGGTCATGTCACCCGTAGCGTGGCGAGGAATCAACCCACAACATTTGTGGTTTTGCCTTCCAACCCTCGCGAACCGGTCATCACCTTGGCGAATCTCGCGGACAAGCATGCCTCACGAAGTGAAGGCAAGCGCGCCTCGCGAAGTGAAGAGAAGGAAACTCCAAACAAATCAAAGGAGCGATCATTCTCACTTGCCACGGATGATGAATCAAGCACGGCTTCATATGATGGAAGTCCAAATGGTGATGAAGACAACACGTATGGCCTGCCAACGGACTATTCATCATAACCTATCCCCATGCAAGTCATGGTGACAGGCGCCTCCACCATCAAATAGCAAATAGCCAATCTGATGGGAGCGGTTGAGAAGCTTACCAAAACGGTGGAAGAAAAAGACCTGCAAATTGCTCCAAGATGAAGAAAAGAAGCACAAAGTGGGCGAGAGCTCCAAGAACGATGGCAAAGACAATGATGACTCGCTAAGATCAATGTCCTTTCAATAGTTGCAAGACATCGTCACCAATTCCATCAGAGCTCAATATGGAGGTCCTTCTCGTGATTCTCTCACCTACTCCAAGCCCTACACCAAAAGAATCAATGGACTAAGGATGCCGTTGGGATACCAGCCGCCAAAGTTCCAGCAATTCGAAGGGAAAGGTAATCCAAAGCAACATGTTGCTCACTTCATCGAAACCTGCAATAACGCCGGGACCGTGGGTGACCACCTTGTCAAGCAATTCGTTTGCTCTTTGAAAGGCAATGCCTTTGAGTGGTACACAGATTTAAAGCCTGAGTCCATCGACAGTTGGGACCAAATGGAACGTGAATTCTTAAACCGCTTCTACAATACAAGGCGAACTGTGGGCATGATGGAACTCACTAACACAAAACAATGGAGAGATGAACCAGCCATTGACTTCATCAACAGGTGGTGCTCGCTCAGCCTTGATTGTAAAGACCGCTTGTCGGAGACGTCTGCGGTAGAAATGTGCATCCAAGGCATGCATTTCGATTTGCTGTACATTCTCCAAGGTATCAAGCCTCGATCCTTTGAAGAACTAGCTAAGCGAGTTCATGATATGGAGTTGAGCATAGCTAGCCACAAGGGTAAGAAGGAGTTTGTCAATGATCAGCGAAAAGATAAAGCTTTCAGCAGCAAAATTGACAAGGTCGTGAAAAGATCTACAAAGGAGTCGATGACTGTAAGTGTTGCTCCAATCAAGATCTCCACACGAGACAAGAAGGAGGTTACGAGAGTAGAACCGACTCAAGCCTAAGGGAGGAAGAAGCACTCATTGACTGAGTGGGAGCAAAAGACTTATCCATTCCCAGATTCCGACGTAGCAGACATGTTGGAAGATCTGCTTGAAAACAAGGTGATAGAACTCCCAAAGTGCAAACGTCCAGAAGAAATGCATCGGGTCAATGATCCGAAGTATTGCAAGTTTCATCGCCTCGTCAGCCACCCAGTTGAGAAGTACTTTGTTTTGAAAGATTTGATCATGAAGCTTGCCAAACAAGGAAGAATCGAGCTGGATGTCGATGAAGTTGTTGCGGTCAATTGCACTACCATTTCATTTGGGTCTTTTGAGCCAGTTCAAGTACCTTCCACACCGGCGAAGGCACCATGCCATTTCTCAAAAGAGACGGGCAATGATAAAAAGTTAGAAGGAGTGAAGCCAATCCGGCAAATAAACCTCGCTCCTAAAGCTGCCCCATGCGATGATGGTGAAAGATGGATACTTGTCACTCGACGAAAAGTGCGCAAAGGTGTGTTGTCAAGTCCACCACTCTCGCAACCAGATCATAAGCGACCACATGGGAGTCGTCAATGCATCGCGAAGAATGAGACAAGGTGTATAAAGGAGAAATTCGCTCCTTGTGTACAAAAGTCCCTCAATCAAAACCCGCCAACAAAGTGCGTGCCTAAGGCGCGATTGAGTCTTCAAGCTAGCTCAATGACAACAAGTTTCGAAGGTGATTCCAAAGATGCTGAGAAGGTTGAAGAAACTGAAGTGCCGAGACAATTGGAAGACTTACCTCTAAAATTTAGCCTCTTTAATTTGTCGCAGCTTTCCAAATTAGCGAGACGTGCGTTAGTCCAGTTGTTGCTTGATGATGACCAGCATTCTTCAAACATCAATGAATGTGCGGCATGCGTAGCATGTTGTGACGCCATTCATTTCACTGATGAAGATTTACAATTGGGTTCAAAGCCACATAATCAACCTCTTTTTGTGACAGGCTACATGCGAGAGAAAAAATTAAACCGCATGCTTGTAGATGGAGGGTCTGCCGTGAACATTATGCCAAAATCGACAATGTCTCGACTCGGCATCAATATCAACGAGTTATCTAAAAGTCGTCTCATGATCCAAGGTTTTAACCAAGGAGAGCAAAGAGCGATAGGCATGATTCGGCTAGACATGGTTATTGGCGAATTGGAGTCACACACTTTGTTCCACGTGATCGATGCAAAGACTTCATACAACATATTGTTGGGACGACCATGGATTCATGAAAATGATGTCGTACCTTCAACTCTGCATCAATGCTTCAAGTTTTACCGCAGAGGCGTGAAAACAGTGATAGGTGATACCAAGCCATTTACCGAGGCTGAATCTTACTTCGTAGATTCCAAGTTCTATTCAGATAAGGAATCAGTAATTGAAGTTCTGCCAGTCAAAGCACCCTCAACAGGGAAAGCCACAATGGTGACAAGGAAAGAAGTTGAAGTGAAGGGCAAGGGAAATGAAGAGTCACACAAGTCTCCACCCCAAACTGTGACATCAGACAAGTCTAGTCCAATTGTCCCAATTCTTTGATATGTGCTGAAGTCCAAGCGCAAAGAAGGAGAGTCTCCGTTTGCGGGAACAAAAAGGCAAGTGAGTCCTCGGAAGTTGAGTGAAGAGGACATAAAATTATTGAAGGAAGCATCAATATTGCCATTGACGAATTTAAACGACCAAACTCCTACCAAGCAACCATTGAAAGGATTTGTCAAACCAATCCGAGGAAGGGTAGAGCACGGGCCTTTACCCGAGAAAAGAACAAATGAAGGGTTTGACCCCAATGCTTACAAATTGTTGGTAAAGGCTGGATTCGACTTTGGTTCGTCAAGTAAAGAGGATGATCAAGCTGTCAGTAAGAAAGCTCATGAGCTCAATGAGTTTCAAAAGAAGCTAAGAGAACAGGGAAAAACAAGTGATTCAGTTAAAACAGGTCTTGGTTTCACCCCAAGCAAGCCGATCAAAATCTCAGGCAGAAGGAAAGCAGAGAAAGCAAGCATGCAGTACATAAGCGTCGAAGAAGTAGAAGATGAGATTCCACAAATCCAATCTGTTTCTCGCACTTCAGCGTTCGATCACATCTGCCCAAGTACTCAAAGTACTACTAAATCAACAGGCAGAGTTTCGGTGTTTGAACGTGTTGATAAATCAACAAGTCGAAGCTCCATCTTCAATCGTCTTGACATTGCAGCTGCACGAACTTCTGTGTTCAAAAGGTTGTCATCGTCAAATAAAGAAAGTAAACAATTAAAGTCAACTCCTCGAAAGTCGGCACTTGAAAGGATCCAAACTCCTAAAGGTCAACAAGATAGAAAAAGAAAAGAAGAAGTTGGCCAATCGGAAAATAAAGAAATCCAAAGTCTCATCCCATCACGCATGAAAAGATGTTGTGTGCTAGAGGTGAATTCGACTGACCAACTTAAAGTGAGGCAACATACGTTCATACTCACTAGTCAAGATAAAGAAGGCGATGATGCTAGCGGCGATGAAGGTGATGTTATTCAATGTGCCTATCACATCACAGTAGCCGAAGTGGAAGCTTATGAAGAGGATGACCATGAAGGCTTCGAATATGAAGTAGAGGCAGCTCCTCCAAAACTTGAAGATGGGGTGAAATCTACTGTCGACGAACTTAAAAAAATCAATCTGGGGACGGAGGAAGACCCAAGACCGATATTTGTGAGCGCGTCGCTAAGCTCCCAAGAGGAGAAGGAGTACCATGACTTGTTGCTTGAATACAAGGATGTCTTCGCTTGGACTTATACGGAAATGCCCGGTCTTGACCCTAAAGTAGCAGTTCATCGATTAGCTGTTAAGCCGGAGGCTCGACCCATCAAACAGCTGACACGACATTTTCGAACGGAGGTTCAAACTCAAATTGAAGAAGAGGTTGACAAGTTGATCACTGCAGGCTTTATCAGAGAGATCCAATATCCCAAGTGGATCGCAAACATTGTCCCAGTTGAAAAGAAGAATGGGCAAATGCGTGTGTGCGTAGACTTTAGCGACTTGAATGATGCATGTCCGAAAGATGACTTCCCTTTTCCTATCATCGAACTCATGGTGGATGCAACCACATGTCATAAAGCTTTGTCTTTCATGGATGGATCGTCTAGCTATAACCAAATAAAGATGGCGCTAGAAGACGAGGAGTTAACTGCATTTCGCACTCCCAAAAGTATTTACTGTTACAAAGTCATGCCATTTGGATTAAAGAATGCCGGTGCAACATACCAACGTGCCATGCAGAAAATCTTTAGAGACATGCTTCACAAGTACATCGAATGCTATGTTGATGATTTGGTTGTCAAGTCAAGAAAAAGGAGTGATCACTTGCAGGACTTACGAAAAGTGTTCGATAGGTTACGCGAGTACCAACTCAAAATGAACCCATTGAAGTGCGCTTTTGGTGTGAGTTCAGGTAAGTTCCTTGGATTCATTGTAAAGCACCGGGGTATTAAAGTAGATCAATCGAAGATTAAGGCCATTCAAGAAATGTCGGAGCCAACAAATTTAAAAGAATTGAGAAGTCTCCAAGGAAAACTCGCGTTTATCAGGCGGTTCATCTCTAACCTTGCAGGTCGATGTCAACCTTTTAGTCGACTCATGAAGAAGAATGTGCCTTTCGTGTGGGATGAAGCATGTCACAATGCTTTCGAAAGCATTAAAAATTATTTGGCTAATGCTCCGGAATTGGGTGCACCCATTCCTGGGAAACCTCTTACCCTTTACGTCGCAGCTCAAAAAAGATCGCTTGGAGCACTTCTAGCCCAAGAAAACGAGGAAAGAAGGGAGATGGCCTTGTACTATTTGAGTCGAACTCTCACAGGAGCTGAATTAAATTATTCTCCAATAGAGAAGACATGTCTCGCTCTCATCTTCTCCATCCAAAAGTTGAGGCATTATATGCAAGCTTACACGGTACATTTAGTAGCCCGAGCTGACCCAGTCAAGTTTGTCATGTCTAAACCAGTCTTATCAGGACGAATGGCAAAATGGGCTTTGCTCCTCAATCAGTCAAGATTCATTGATTCGATTAAGAAAATATTATTGATTCAGAATCTTCATTACTTGCCTTAAGTGGAGGCATGTTACACTATAAATACCCCTTCTCCCCTTCTCATATCAAAAGGAGGGGGCAGAAACGAAGGAGCATAAACAGAAGCAGCAGACTAGAGAGAGAAAGAAAAATCTCTCCCGTGAGTTCAGAAGTCTCCCCAAAATCCTTGAAGAACTATCAAGCTCATAGCCAGTTCTTCATCAAATCCAAATCCTAAACCTTTGAAGAACTATCAAGCTCCCTAAACAGCCAGTTCTTCATCAAATCCAAATCTAAATCCTAAATACTTGTTACTTGATCAACCCGCGTAACCCTCAAGAACAAGTGCTTGTATCCTTGAGTTAAATCTATTCGGAGATAGAATCAGAGGAGTTCACAAAGATTGTAACCCACATTCGCATTGATTAAATTAAAAATTATTCTTTGTACACTTGTTATTCTGTCATTTGTTGTAGATATTTTCGTGTTTACAGTGGTATCCACATTATGCATATTTTACAGAAGTATAAGAGCTATCACAAAAACAACCTTTATACAACAAAACATCTAGTCATGTGTTATACTTATAATATAAATGCTCAAATTGTTTTTTATTTGTACGTATACAAAGCAAAAGAGAAAATGACATAAATAGTTATGTGAAACAGCGGGGTAATAAATCATCACAATAATATATTAATATCTCTAGACTCTTCTATTTTGTGAGAAATGTTGGAGCTATTTCGAGAAGAGTCTAAAGAGTGTGAGAGAGATGGAGAAATGTTGGGCAAGAGAGAGCGAGAAGCGGCGGAATTTTTTTATATTTTACGCGTAGAGTTGAAACGAAAGGTAAATACAGAACTACACAGCTCATCAACTGGGTAAAAAGGTTCACGCACTGTTCACATGCTTATGAACAGTTAACCAATAGTATATAGGTAAATGGGTCTAGCATGTCTCTAGACCAGACCAATGATTGAAGATGCCATTAGGAATAAGATATTTACTGTACCACACATATGCAAGTGACCCCATAACAAACACAAGTTCTTTATGGGTAGGTTGATAAGTACTAGAGACATGCTAGACCCATAAAACGATAGTAAAAATTTCAGCTTTCAATAGAGTCCGGATCATCTTAAGACTCAACTGTGGATGCCTGCAGGATTACAAGGTGGAAAACCTTGGACCAGTGGGGTCTGACTGCTCTCACATGGTAATCAGTTTGGACCCATGTGTTAGCTAGTTTTCTACGGGCCCCAGTCGGTTCATACTGTTTCTACATTCTAGCTAGGTTTGTGGGCTTCCTCCTTCTGATCCAAATACCTTTTACAAGGAAAAAACATACAAATAAAAAAGAATAGTGCAATATAGGTAAGATTCTTCTTTCCGTTGTTTACAATTGTGTATCTTTCTATCGATTCATACACGGTATGTTGATATTATTATATAATTTTATAATAAATTTTATACTGATAATATTGAAACACTAAAATATATCATGATGCATGTGCGTTGATCAAACACTCTTCTCCGTGTTTGAACAATTGAACTTCGAATAACATCTCAAATCTCATTAATAATCAAAAACGTTGTCAATGAGGGTTGACAGAAATGATAGGGCACAACTTTGAGTGAAACCCTCACAAGTCTCTTATTGGTGTTGAGTACGGGAGACTTTTAAAAACCCATATAACTTTGGTCAAAAGTGTCAGCATCTAAAGAGTTTGAGTGAAACCCGACTGTCGAATGCCTACAGAGTCAGAAGATAGAAAACTTTAGACCCAACGAGGTCTAACTACTCGGCTTGGACTTAAATGTCAGTTGGGTTCTTACAAACCATCAACTATTCATAATGTCCTAAATACCATTCACCAAATAACCCGGAAGCGTTGCGCATGAAAGAAATGAACACAACTCGATCATATGAAAAGTTTGGTAGCTTTGGTCTAGATATTTATTAGCTAGAAGAGACTCATTTCCCTCCATCCCCAGCTCGACAAACTTTGGTAGGTTGTCAAAATCGAACAAAACCTCGTTTCTTCTAACTATCACCAAATCATTTCTTGGATAGTTTATGGATTTGTTTATTAGTTTATTTGATTCACATTTGAAGGTATAAGGATAGTTGGCAATCCTTGTATCCTGCAAAACACCTTGAGACAATGTTATTTGATCAAGAACAAGTGGAGCTACTATTCCTCATGGTTTCAGGTAAAACATGCATCTGCATATCACTGTTTTTCACAGAGGATAGCAGCTTCACTTGCTATCCTAGTTCTGAGTTTCCTGCAGTACTGAGTTTCAAAGTCTGTTATATTAGGTATAATATGTCTTTCATTTTCAAATGGACAACTGAGTTTTTTTTTGGGAAGTGCTTTAGTGCTCAAACCAGTCAAAGGGTTGAGATCTTCTGTTTGGCCAACCCGTGACCGAATGGTTAGAGGCTTAAGGCTCCAGCTGGGATATTCATGATGCGTTATCCAATATATCAGCTGGTCCCCGTATGATTCAAAGACCAGTTGCTATCAACTGTGTCAAGGTCCACTAATGGACTGAGTAAGAGGGTTTCAAACCTCTTTGCTCTCGGTTTGAATCATTCATGTTTTAGGAAAGGGTTATTTGTCTTATTAAGATTGCTTGTGTCATCTCTGTGTTTGGACACATCACTTTCAAGTATGGGAGCCAAACACTTCTGTCCAAACTCTTTCTGAAACACTGCTGAGGTCAGCTGGCGTCACCGGTTGATGCTCTGTCTGCCTATATATAGCTATAGCTACGGCTGTGCTCAATGGTTGTAGAAAACTGCCTTCTTGCATTTTTCTTTGTTGAGTCTAGTTTCTAGCTTGCATTGTTCATGCTGCTCTAAGTCTTCTTCGTGACTATAAACCTTAGAGCTTGAACTCAAACTTTCTTCATTAACTCATATCATGTTGCATACTATGAGGGATGTGTAGTGCAATCAACCCATGAAGCGTTCAAGGGTGAATCTGCTAGTGGTTAGCTGAATTCACGAACAAGGCTTCAAAAAGTGTCCCATGTTGTAAGAACTTAGAAACAAGAGAGGGAATAGGTCTAGACTAGTTCGGGACTAGGTAGGATAGCACTGTGGTAGTATATCACTAGAACTATTATTCTTGTAAGAAGTTGCTTCAACTTAGTGGAAGTTTTTGTCTCTCAAGAGTTGGAGACACGCAGTTTTTCTCCCTGCATTCAGGATTTCTGCGAGTAAAAAACATCCTTGTGTTGTTTCTTTATTTGCTGCAATTTACTTTCTGCAAACTCGTATCCTGTAACTTGGGGATAGCACAAGTCATTGCTATCCTCGGATCCAGAAGGCAACGAAAATTTAAAAAAGGCCTATTCACCCCCCCTCTAGGACCTTTAAGTGGTACCAGAGCGGTTCCTAGCCTTTGCTAGTAAGATCCTCGGGTTTTAAAATGGGTGATAGAGGCACCTCTGTGAACTGTCCTCCACTGTTTGAGGGAAGGAACTTTTCACAATGGAAAATCATGATGACCGCATTCTTTATTTCCCAAGACGATGGGAAACAATGGATGATGGTTGAAGATGGCTGGTCAGCCCCTGAACGGACCTCGATCCAGGCAGGTGCAAGTATACCAAAGCCTAGATCTGAGTGGACCGAGTCAGAAGAAATTGCTGCTCGGATGAATATCAAAACTCTCAACAGTTTGTACTCGGCTCTTTCTGAGGGGGAGCGCAAACGAATCATTACCTGTACCTCAGCCAAACAGGCTTGGGAAGTGTTGCTAACAACCTATGAAGGTAATGAGCAAGTGAGAGAACAGATGCTTCAAGATCTTTTGTTAGATTTTGATGAGCTGAAAATGTCCGAAAGTGAGTCAATAGATGAGTTCTATAGTCGAATCTTGAACATAACAAATCAGTGTGCTGGTCTTGATTCCCCTCTAGAACAATCTAGGATTGTCAGAAAATTACTCAGAGGTCTTCCTCCTAGTTTTGAGAATAAGAGAGTAGCCATACAGGAATCAAAGGATTTAAGAACCTATTCTTTAGAAGAGCTAGTAGGAAACCTGAAAACCTATGAAGCCCATAAGAAGGGTTTGATGAAAGAAAAATCTATTGCCCTCTCGTCCGTCAAAGAAACTGAGTCAAGCCTACACATTAAGATTCCAGAGGATATTGAGTATAGTCTAGAAGAGTGTGCCCTCCTTACAAAACAGTTTGAGAACTTTCTCAAGAAACGAAGGAAACCTTTTTCTTCGAACCGGGGCTTTGGGAAACCTAGATTTGGTGAGACATCACAAGATAGAGGTCATGACAGATATCCTAGGAATTCTCGTGTTGAGACCTCTCAGGATAGAGGACAAGATAGAAATCCTAAGGGTAAGAGTTCCCAAAGAAGCGATGTGTGTTTTGAGTGTAAGGGTGTGGGACATAGAGCTGTTGACTGTGCAAATAGGAGGATTCGCCCTCAGAAGGCTCTTGCCGTCACATATAGTGACAGTGAAGAGGATCCCTTGTCTGATCAAGAGGAGGACACTGTGGCTTTCATAGCTCGGGTTATCCCTGATTCCTCTTTGGATCATGATAAAGATCCAGTTGCCTTCATCGCCACGGTATCTCAGATCGAGACTCCGGAGGATGATGAAGATGATGATGGAATGCAAAAGTTCACTGAACTTGTCAATGCATCAAAGTCCATGTTATCTAAGATAGATATCTTGACCAAAGATCTTGCAAAGTGTGAAAAAGAGAAAGCAAGGATACAAGCTGAATTGCTGTCCCAGCAAAAAGTGTGGAAAGCCGAAAAGCTGTGTCTAAAAAGTTCTCTTAGTGATCTTAGGACTGATAAGCTAGCTCTTGAAGTTTCTCTCAAGGAATCTCAGCAACAGTTTGCTAAATTTTCAATAGGGTCTGAAAAATTGACCAAGATGTGTGGAATGGGTAGACCAGATAAGAACAAACAGGGTCTAGGGTTTGGATCTGGCGAGAACTCTAAGAACAGTGGAACTGTGTTTGTCAAAAGTAAGGTTCCTGATGATAAAATAGCAACTAACAAGGTTGAGTCTCCAAAAAGATTCAAACCTACCTGTCATCACTGTGGTGTCCCTGGTCACATCCGACCTTTTTGTAGGAAACTCCAAAACAGCCATGCATACCCTAGGAGAAACCAAGAGTCTACCAGTTTTCGGAGCAATGAGTCGGTTGCAAGTTTCTTCACATCTTTTCAAGCCACTCTAGAAAAATCTCTACAGGAATTTGCGAGGATAGCTAAGGGTCTTTCTGTCCCTGGAACGAGGAAACCAAATAAGAGCTTAGCTTGGGTTAAGAAGAAGTCCAGACCTCATGCCCTCAAGCCTCCGCACATAGATTCAAAGTCCTTTGATGAGTGTGATAGTAATCCTGATGAGGAGAACATTGTCTGTTTCTTGTCACGAGTCTGGACAAATCTAAGGCCTGTTAAGGAGTCTAGAACAGTAGCAGTTTGCCGCGTAGCTCTTACAGCTCTCACAGCGCGTTGCGCTGATTCCTGGTATATAGACAGTGGTGCTTCAAGGCACATGACTGGAGATCCCAAGTGGTTCTCGTCTATGGATGACATTCATCCTGAAGGAAATGTTGGTTTTGGGGATGGAGCTCGGGCTCCGATAGTGGGAAGTGGGACAGTAAATGCCCCCGGTCTTCCGTGTCTGAAAAACGTCCTACTGGTCAAGGGTTTAGAAGTAAGTCTGTTAAGTGTAAGTCAGATTGTGGATGAACATGACTCAGTCACCTTTGATAAGCAGAAATGTGTTGTCTTAGATGGTAAAGGAAAGAGCATAATGAGAGGAAAGAGAACGAGGGATCAATGCTATTGTGTTGTAGCGAAAGAGAAGTTTTCTCCTCAACTCTGTTTTAGATCTATGATCTGTGAAGAACCCTTAGATCTCTGGCATAGACGAATGTGTCACTTGAACCATCAGGATATAGTGAAGCTGTCTTCAAAAGAAGCCGTCAGAGGGATACCAAAGCTTGCTGGTATCCCCCAAGGTATGTGTGGTGAATGTAAAGTTGGTAAGATGACTCGGACCTCTCATCCTTTATTAAATGCTGATCCTACTACTCATGTTCTTGAACTGCTGCATCTAGACTTAGTAGGACCTGTTGAGACTAAAAGTATTGGAGGAAGAAAGTATGCTCTTGTAATTGTTGATGATTTTTCTAGATTCACTTGGGTGAGATTTTTGTCTAACAAAGGTGAAACTTTTGAAAATTATTACAGTGTTGCTAAGAAAGTCACAAATGAGAAATTGAATGATGACATGCATATTGTTAGGATCAGATCAGATCATGGTACTGAATTCGAAAACTCTTATTTTGAAAATTATTGTGAAGAGTTTGGTGTGCATCATGAATTCTCTGCTCCTATCACTCCACAGCATAATGGCATTGTAGAAAGAAAGAATAGGGTTCTTGTGGAATTATCTAGGGTTATGCTAGCTGCATCTGGTCTTGATCATTCTTTTTGGGCAGAAGCAGTAAACAACGCTTGTTACACTTTAAACCGTGTAATTCTTAGACCTGGAACAACCATGACTCCCTATGAGATCTGGAGAGGTAAAAAGCCAAATATCTCTCATCTCAAAGTTTTCGGAAGTCCTTGTTTTATCTATAGGGACAGAGAATATTTGACAAAGTTTGATGCCAAAAGTGACAAGGGTGTGTTCCTCGGCTTTGCTGGAAATAGTCGAGCCTATCGGGTGTACAACAAGAGAACTTGCAAAATTATGGAATCAGTAAATGTGGCTGTTAATGATGCTCTTGTTTGCAAGAATGATGGGTGTGTTTTGTCTGAACAGGTATCTAAACAAGAAGCCGAACCGATCTCATCCGAAACCGAGTCTGATCAAGGAGATAATGACTCAGGGATGAATGAGGACACAGATCTTCCAGGATCCAGAAAAGATGCCACGCTTGCCGTTCAGCCAATTCACAGAAGCGGCAAAAGACAAGTGCAGAAGGACCATGATCTATCCCATGTAATTGGAGACGTGTCTGAAGCCAGAAAGACCAGGAGTAAGACTGGTCGGTTGGATACACGGACTCGGATTGGGCTGGAGATGCAAATGACAGAAAAAGCACTTCCGGTGGCTGCTTCTTTGTAGGCAACAATCTTGTTTCATGGCATAGCAAGAAACAAAACTGTACCTCCCTCTCTACTGCTCAAGCTGAGTATGTAGCAGCTGGTAGTTGTTGCACACAACTCATGTGGATGAAACAGATGCTTGCAGACTATGGTTTCCAGCAGGGTACGTTGTCTCTTTTCTGTGATAATACCTCTGCCATAAACATCTCAAAGAATCCAGTGTTGCATTCTAGGACCAAGCATATAGAGATAAGATATCACTTCATTCGTGGCTTGGTTGAAGAGAAATTGCTTGAGCTCACTTTCATTCCAACTGAAAAACAATTAGCTGATTTGTTCACTAAACCACTTGACAATGCTAGGCATTTGAGTTTGTGCAAGGCTATAGGATTGTGTGACAACAAGTAAACACTTCCCCTGCTAGTGTGTGTGTTCTGTTGGTGTTTATATATGGTGTCTTTTAATAAAAAAAAAAAAAAAAATTTTTTCCTTTCCAGTTACTCTTTGCAGGCTCAGGATTAGCAGACCTTCTTGGTATCCTTAGTCAGTTTCTGAACTTGACCTAGGTGACTAATTGTACTTCCTTTCCTTGTTTCAGTCTTACTCATCACATAGTTTTGTGTACATGTTCAGATACTGTCGTATGTGGTCTGATCTTTATTGCAAATCTGCAGTATTTCCTTGTGCACCATTACTAATCACCTTGGTTGCACTAAAGCTTGGGCTATATACTTGAGATAAGAGTTAATACAAAGGGTGAGTTTGCTTTCCAAACTAATCTCAAAGTAATCATTCCTTGGTTGTGGTGAACAACTTAAGGGTGAGCAGAAACGAGGTTGGTTTGAAGATTGAGGTTCACAAAACTCAATGATCTAGGCTAATCTCAAAGTACACATTCCTTGGTCGTGATGAACGATATAAGGGTGGGAAGAAACGAGATTGGTTTAGATTTTGGAGGTTCTGGTTAGAACAAAGTTTGAAAACAATGATGGCCAATCACAAATGCCTTCTTGAATCAGCTAGTCCTCCACTTGTCTTGGTATGCAGTGGGGATTTCTGAGATGCATTCTATCCTTCGATGGGTTCGGATGATGTGTCCATATGAGTGTCCTTGTTACACATATTGTCCAAGGTCAACTGATCTTGTGAAGCAATGACACATTTTCTGCTACATGAACCTATGAGGACGATTTCTCAGTTAAAGCTATGACATTAATGTTTGGACCAAAATAAAGTTACGGTTAAACGTAAACTCTGGACTTTAAAACCAAATTCTGGAGAGATAAGGATGGAAGGACCAGATGATATCCCTGCATGACATGGCTCACATTAACAATAAATACTCAGTTGATGCCTTCAAGCTTTTCAAGCACCATGTGGTTATTATCTCACTTACACACTCACTCTAAAGTGCTGCAAATAAAAATAGAGACCATTGGGACTTGTCACTATCACAAACCTATGTGATTTGCTTTTGTTTGATCAAGGTTTGTTTGCTTGTTATGATATGTCATCTTGTGAGTCTATGCTTAAACTGACTTCAAAAACCAAGGATGCAAATTGAATGGTCATTTTCCTTGAGCTTGTTTGTGCTGTCATTTTCTTAAATTTGTCTTATGCACACTTTTAGGGGGAGTGTAAGCTTGAGTAGTGTTATTCTTGGTCTCTGTTTTGTTTGCATATGCTTACGTGGTTGCTTCTATGGGTTTTCATTGGTCACTCTGAACGGTGGTGTTTTGTCACGTCTCAGAGCATCATCAGTGCATGCATGGTCTTGTTTTTTAATTCTTAGTCTTGTTGAGCAGTTGGGTTTAGTGGGCTTTACAGTTTTCAAGACACTCCGATCGTGTCCAACGCTTCCGCTCTCACTCTCTCTCTTGTTCTTAACCTTGTTTTTTCCTCTCTTCTTCTCTATCTTCTCGAAACCCACTCTTTTTCTTCTCATCTTCTTCTCTGTTCTGCCTTCTCTCTGTCCAAAGATCTCTCAGCCAAAAATGTCGAACAAGCCTGTTGGGCCAAATTTTGTCAATCTTGGGGAAGAACCCACCATGCAGGAACCCCTAAACCTGCTTCCCATCCAGGCTGAAGTGCCTATCTCTGGTGGTCAATCACTTCGGCTTACCGCTACCCCTGGCGGTCCGTCCATAGCAGACAAGCTTGAAGCTCTAAGAGACCCGGCTTCTCCTCCTACTCTGGCTAAGAGGCCTCGCTCTCCCTCCGGTGACAAACCGGTCAAGGTCGGTAAGCTTTTTCGATCCGGTGGTGGTGGATCATCTGGGGCAGTCCCTTTCTCTTCACCGTCTCCGGTTAGGTCGCCTTCTTCTGAGGTACCTATCCCAGCCCCTGAGCCCAAATCCAAGCAGGGCTCCTCTCAACGGCGGGTTACCAGATCATCCTCTGTCCCTCAGGAGCCCTCTGCACCAACCGGTGCTCCAGCTCCAGTGGAGACTCCCTCGGCGGTCCCTGCTTCTGGGTCTCCGGTGTCTCGGCAACCTCCTTCCTCCAAGGCTCCTGCCAAGCCCTCCTCCAGTTCTAAGCCCTCTCGATCGGGTCCTCGGAACTCAGTTGACAAAGGCAAGGGTCCCATGGATAGCACCAGGCCTCCCCAGTCCACCGTGCCTCCTAAGAAGAGATCTGCTGAGGTATCCCACTCCTTTGTCCCTCCTCTTTCTCACTTCAATTCGGCGGAGGGTCGAGATCATTTTTGTACCTCTATTATTACTAAGCGCATAGTCTTTGAGAGACCAATCGCTTTCGAGTCTCTGCACCCTGAGGTCAAGAAATTAGCTGATTACTGGGGATGGGATCAGGTTCTGTCATCCTTCCCTAGGGTTAATCGGACTTGGGTTCAAGAATTTTATGCCAATTTTCCTTCGAATACACCTGAAAAGGTGAAGATTCAGTCTCAGCGCCCCATTGTTGTCAGAGTTCGGGGTAAGGATGTTGACATTTCTCCTCCTAGGATTTGATCCAGTCTGTCTCTCCCTGCCACAGAACCCAACTCTATCAAATTGGTTTTGGACTACATCAAATCTGTCTCTCTTACTGAGCTAGGTGGAGCTCTTTATCATTCCACTTTTCCTCCGCCAGAGCTCACTGCCTCTCATCTGTCCAGTCAATTCATGTCTGAGTTGTGCAAGCTTCTAGGCTTCGTGGTTCGCACTCTTTTGACTCCCACCTCCAACACGGGCAAGATCACTCACCAACAAGCTGCTTTGATCAAATATCTGATTTCTAGCCCTTCCAAACCTCGTTTTCCGGCTGAGTACTTCATTTACAAAGCCATCAGGAGTGCGGGCACATCCCTTCGTGAGCATAGCTCTCTTGTCTTTCCAGCTGTCATCACCAAACTCTGCTTGGATGCTGGCGTACATGTCCATGATGCTGATGTCATGGCTACTGAAAATGAGGCTGCTCCGGTCGACAAGTTCTCCCTGGCCAAATCAATGAGCCAGTCTGATGTGTATGTGGAGTCGTTGGAGCAGACCCTGCTCAAGCAAGAGATCAAGCGTCAAATTTCCAATGCTGTTGCCACTCTGCAAGCGTCGTTCACGGCTCAGTTTGAGGCTCTGCGCAATGAACTGAAAGAATCTGTGGGGACACATGCGCCTCCGGCTAACCCCTCTGGTGGGGATGGAGCCTCGTCTACCCCTTCTTCCGGCTCTAGTTCTGAGGAGTCTTCTGACGCTTCTGCTGAGGAGTCCGAAGAGGCTGTTTGATCTTCTTGTATTTGTTGTCTTCCGGTATACTTGTTCTGTTTTGTGTTTTTCCATTGTAGGTTTCCTTTACTTTTAAAAACCTCTCGGATATTTTATTCTCCGTTTCCCTTTGGTATTCCTTACCAAACACAGGGGGAGAATTAGTTTGTAGGAATTTATTGCTGTTCCTTGTTTTTGTTGAAAGACACTATTATTGCTTTATGACTGCTTAATGCGAATGTTAAAACTCTCAGTGTTAGAATGCAAATAACTCAGTTATAGTTGCTGTGATTCTTCACTTGTTCTTGAAGTTGTTTTCTGCAGGTTATGTTCCCTACAAATACAATGTTTTGGGAAGGAATGCCAAAGGGGGAGATTGAAGGTATAAGGATAGTTGGCAATCCTTGTATCCTGCAAAACACCTTGAGACAATGTTATTTGATCAAGAACAAGTGGAGCTACTATTCCTCATGGTTTCAGGTAAAACATGCATCTGCATATCACTGTTTTTCACAGAGGATAGCAGCTTCACTTGCTATCCTAGTTCTGAGTTTCCTGCAGTACTGAGTTTCAAAGTCTGTTATATTAGGTATAATATGTCTTTCATTTTCAAATGGACAACTGAGTTTTTTTTTTGGGAAGTGCTTTAGTGCTCAAACCAGTCAAAGGGTTGAGATCTTCTGTTTGGCCAACCCGTGACCGAATGGTTAGAGGCTTAAGGCTCCAGCTGGGATATTCATGATGCGTTATCCAATATATCAGCTGGTCCCCGTATGATTCAAAGACCAGTTGCTATCAACTGTGTCAAGGTCCACTAATGGACTGAGTAAGAGGGTTTCAAACCTCTTTGCTCTCGGTTTGAATCATTCATGTTTTAGGAAAGGGTTATTTGTCTTATTAAGATTGCTTGTGTCATCTCTGTGTTTGGACACATCACTTTCAAGTATGGGAGCCAAACACTTCTGTCCAAACTCTTTCTGAAACACTGCTGAGGTCAGCTGGCGTCACCGGTTGATGCTCTGTCTGCCTATATATAGCTATAGCTACGGCTGTGCTCAATGGTTGTAGAAAACTGCCTTCTTGCATTTTTCTTTGTTGAGTCTAGTTTCTAGCTTGCATTGTTCATGCTGCTCTAAGTCTTCTTCGTGACTATAAACCTTAGAGCTTGAACTCAAACTTTCTTCATTAACTCATATCATGTTGCATACCATGAGGGATGTGTAGTGCAATCAACTCATGAAGCGTTCAAGGGTGAATCTGCTAGTGGTTAGCTGAATTCACGAACAAGGCTTCAAAAAGTGTCCCATGTTGTAAGAACTTAGAAACAAGAGAGGGAATAGGTCTAGACTAGTTCGGGACTAGGTAGGATAGCACTGTGGTAGTGTATCACTAGAACTATTATTCTTGTAAGAAGTTGCTTCAACTTAGTGGAAGTTTTTGTCTCTCAAGAGTTGGAGACACGCAGTTTTTCTCCCTGCATTCAGGGTTTCTGCGAGTAAAAAACATCCTTGTGTTGTTTCTTTATTTGCTGCAATTTACTTTCTGCAAACTCGTATCCTGTAACTTGGGGATAGCACAAGTCATTGCTATCCTCGGATCCAGAAGGCAACGAAAATTTAAAAAAGGCCTATTCACCCCCCCTCTAGGACCTTTAACATTCTATCAAAAAGATTAACTCAGAGGGCAACTCATGAACCTATCTAAAATTGGTCTTCAAAGAGAGATACGTAAAGCAAATATATAGTCCTAGTTGGGTACAACAATTTCAAATAATGATGGCAGTTAAACCAAAATCTTTGACATGAAAATGATTAATCCTATTTGTATATCAACTCGACTTTGCAATCTCTATTATTTTGGATCACGATTTGGTTGTCATCAAGGAAAGGTGACTTATGAGTCAATCTTCTCTTTACACGCCTTCATTTCTTCACGAAACCCCCATTTCTACACATAGCGTGATGCATTTTGTGTAACTTTTTCCTATCTAACTAGTTGATTCATCTCTAACCAAGTTATTTATGAGTTTTAGTAATACATGCATGCATATCAGCATATCTCTACATTAGGTGTGGATGCTATATCTGCTGAGGACTAGTGTCCATCTGCTGTCAGCTGACACTAATTATAATTGAAAGAGTGTAGTATTCATTTGGCTTTAGAGAGACCTCCATAAAATGCAGGTTAAAATCATTTGTTACTTTTCTTTTATTGATTGTATTTCAATCTTGTAATGTTGTCGATTTCTGTCACTTAGAAGCAAAATCTTAGTAAATTGCTGTTAAAATCACACATGGAAGATTTTCTTGTCTTTTGATTATGACGAGTAAATTTAACTTTTGCGTGCTTGACTTTAATTGAACTTGGCGTGATCCACCAAAATATTGAAGACTCGTCAAACAAGAAATCCGAATACATACAGAGACCAAATGTTCAATCTAAAAACACAAGACCCAACAAAATTACACTAAATCTGTTATGAATCATTGTTGTAAACCATGCTTGTTTCCTTCATCAACATTTAAATTTCTAATCCTGGGTTAGGAATATAGGTAAGCAATAAATTGACAAGAACATGCATGTTTAGTCTTTTGGTGCTGTATCTAACTATCTCGTCCTTGGATAATGGCTTGTTGCAAGAGGATGATAGATGTTCTGGCAAGCACATGAGTAGGGGGGAGCAAAAACTTGTAGCAGTTGTTGGTCTTGTCAATTAGGGGATCCCCTTATCAGTTTGGGTTGTATTTTGTTTGGTTCTCTCCTATTCAGTCTCTCACTTGAGTACGAGTGTAGGGCACCTCTTTTTGTCTTAGAGTTCCATTGTCTCTCGACCCCGAACGTTCCCAAATGCAAAAGGAAAGAAGTAGCCGGAGCAAAACAACTTGATTACAAGCAAGAGCATATGCATTTGATGTCTAGTTCACTAATCACATGCAAATTGTTTGCGATGCTTAGCTCTGGATAAGAGATGAAGCACAAGCTATCGATCCGACACTCGCTAAATGCTGGCAACTTTTGAATCTTATGTTATCAGAAGAGATCTTGAATCATTCTAAAAGCTTGCAAGTTGAGATCAATGATGACCTAACTAGGCAGATGTAAAGAATCACAAGGCTCTAGATCGACTTGTCTAAACCTGAAACTGGTTGATTCAACAGCGAAAACCTTGCTCAGTTAAGAAGCTAATACCATTAGAGGAAAACGCTTCTGCCCGTAGAGTCAACTGTATGATGGGGAGCAGTTGGAGAATGGTTGATTTCAGCATGCTCTTTAGAGCAAGTCTAACAAATTTCTTAAATTCTTTGATTTTCTCTATTTTGGAGAATATGAGGTCATTTTCCACTCCAACAGCTTTCTTATCTCATTCTCTAAAATAAGGAAAGAGATGAAAGAGAAGCTTTGCTTCCCTATATTTACATATTCTCTAAAAATATTTAGGGAAATAAGAATTGAATGTTGCACATTTTTCAAAGCTCAAAGATAAGAAAGAAAACATAATTTATTCTAAAAAATAAACTTTGAAATTTTTATACTTATTATTATATTGTAATAAATAAGGATTGTTGTTGTAATAAATATTTGAATCTTTAAAATAGGGAAACTGTTGGATTTGGTATACAAATTTTTTAGAGATTTTGAGTTTTGCTTCTCTATTATGTAGAAAATATAAGGAAGCTGTTGGACTTGCTCTTAGTCATGCATCTAAAATCATTTCCCTTACGTCTACTTGTGTAGTTTAAGGAAGGCTTTCAATGTGATCCAGCTAAGGTCTTACGTTTAATCTACAAACGAGAGACCTTCCCGGATCGTGTTGATCTGCATATGAGTACGTCCTATAGATGGTTCAATCTTGTCGTAACCCTTTAAGGATGAGTTATTTTTATGGACACTATATGTAATTCAATTGATAGTAACCGTGGCGTTTCTTATTTTGGCGACAGTAGATCCACGAACCCCTACAACAGGTTTGAGAAAAATGCATTCAGTCATTCCATTTCTTCAAGTGTGATGTGATGAGATAGAATGAAGAAGGACAAGATCTAAAAAACGCAACATCCTCAGTAGTCAGTACATGGTTAGTTGACTTGAAAACAAAGTAGAAATCAAAGGAAGAAGATGTAATTCTTGCCATGTAAGATATTAGAGGCTTACATAAATTTACCTCGTATCTAAATGATGTCATGGTATCTTAAGTTACACACATCAACCATCTAAGCTCTAGCAAGGCATCAAATCAATCCGAGACCGATTTTCTAAAACTCACAAACAACACAGTTGTCTTGAATATGTTCAAACCAGTGCAAGCCTGAAGCAGAAACTACACAAGTCATTTTTAGAGGCATGAGAGCAGAGTGAGAACAAGGAGGCCAAACCGCACTTGGATGCATGGAAAGAGCTATTCTTCTTCATCTTTCTGCCGGGCCCTTTATTTCCACTCCATGATAGATAATCATCAAGCCAAACTTTGAAAACATATAACTTAAACTTACACAATAACAAAAAATTCTTATAGCATAATAAAGAAATTCCGACATGAAGGTCCAGGGAGGGGGGGGGATGAATAGGCCCTTAACAATTTTTTTCGTATAAATTTGTTCTCAGAGATAGCAAGGGTTATAGCTGTCCTAAATAACAAATACACAATGACAATAAATAAAAGTTGCAGTAAAATAACAATGAACACCAAGATGTTTTTTACTCGCAGAAACCCTGCAACCGGGGATAAAAACTGTGTGCCCCTAACTCTTGAGGGACAAACTTTTCCACTATGTAAAACTCACTTTTTACAAAATTATAGTCTAGGGATACATCAACGACTTGCTCTCCTGCCTAACCTACCACCAGTCTAGATCTATATTTTCTCTCTTGTTTCTGAGTATCTTCCTCCTTACAAGATTATAGTATAGGATACAGCAACGACTTACTATCATACCTAGTCCCAAACTAGTCTAGATCTACCTCTCTTGTCTATAAGTGGCTACACATGAATATATAAAAAGTTTCAATTCAGAACTCAGTTATCACTTAACTGATTCTTCTTGAACATTTCTCAAAATTTTCACTCTTAGAAACTCAGCTATCCTAAACTGATTCTTTCATGAACCCAGCTACCTCAGCGGGATACATTAGAACTCAGCTATCCTCAGTTGCGTCTTTCATGAACACTTCCGAGGTTGCTGCACTACCAACTGATCTCATGGTATGCAGAATGCAATGAGTTTATGAGAAAAGGTTTTGTTCAGCTCTAAGGTTTATAATTATAAAAGGAAGACTAAGAGACTAATGAACAATGCAAAGGAAAACCAAAACCCAACAATACAATTGTAAAAACTACATTTAGACAACCATTGAGCAAAGGCAGCCTTGCTCAATATATATAGGCTGATGGAGTCACTACCAGAAATTTGAACTTGGGCGACGAAAAAAAATCGTCGCCCTGTTAAAAAATTTCGTCGCCTAAATACTTAGGCGACGACATGTCGTCGGCCAAGACGTCGTCTTCAGAAGTGCGTCAGCCAAGAACTTGGGCGACGAAAATTCATTCCGTCGTCGCCTAAGAGTAATTCTTAGGCGACGATACGAATTGCGTCGCCTAAAATCTACTTCTCGTCGCCCAAAAATATTCGTCGCCCAAGATTTAACACCTTGGCCGACGAAAAATTTTTTCGTCGCTTAAGATCTTATAATCTTGGGCGACGAAACTAAATATTTCGTCGCCTAAGATCACTACATCTTAGGCGACGATAATTTTTTTTCGTCGTCTTATATGGTAAGTCCTTGACCGACGATTTAGCAATTTCGTCGCCTAAGATATATTTAAATTTTTAAAAAAAATATTTAAATAATTTTTTTAAATATATAAATAATGTTTTTTTAATTTTTGCTGGAATTTTTTTTTCGGCATTTCTTTAAATTTTTCTAATACTAAAATTTAATTAAAAATAACACAAATTTATAAATTTATAAATAATTTATTACAAAAATTCAGCCCATCTGCCTATGGAGAAACTCGAAATCTAACTCATCATTCCCGTTCGGAGGGTCCTGAGGCTGAGGCGGCGGCTGGTCAGGCTGAGGAGGCTGCTGCTGAGGCTGGGGCCACTGAGGTAATGGTATAGGCGTAGGCATGGGCGGAAAATCAAGTCCGGCCGCATGTGCAGCGATGCAGGCAGTCATCCACTGTCCCATAGCCGCCTGGTTGACATTGGTGACTTCATTCAGCCGCTCCATATGCGCAGCCGTGGAAGCCGCATATGATTCCGCCATCACCGCCATCTCCCTCGCTCTTTGGGCTTCCAGCTCAGACTGTAGACATTCGAACTGATCCTGTAGCCGACTGTTGCTGCTTGAGGCTCAGGCGGCTCCCTTGCGTTGAAATCCTGGCGTCGTCTTCAGGATCCCCTTTCCAGCGCCTCCCATACCCCGGCAGTAGTAGGTGTTGGAACGCTGCGCGAAGGCAGTGGCCATAATCCGCGCCCCAACGGTAGGATCTGAAGTGTCGATCCTGGACATGGCCTCTGACATGTCATCCTCTGCCGTGCCCGGCCATGTGTCGTTCACCATGCCTCTCATGACCTCTTGCTCCGCCTCCCTCACCCTCGCCTAATTGGATATATTAAAAAAATATATTAATATACATTTAATAAAATGTAATTAAAATTAAAAATTAGAAAATATAAGGAACTTACAAGATCCTCCTCAGAATGAGGATATGCCCTCTGAAAGGTCCCCACATAGGAGTTCTCCTCTGGCCGCTCTCGCCGCACGTCGTCCATGATGGCCGAAAACGGCCTCGAACCGGCACGATGGTTGGTTGTGTTCTGTTGCCGGTTCTCAGCGTTCACCCGGGCGAGGTGCTTAAAAAAAAATTATCGTTAGTAAATATTTAAAAACATACAATTATAATTAATTCACTAATTAAATATTCAAATTTGTTTACGAATTACCTGTTTATGAGGGTCGTTGAACTGCGTGACAAGAAGCCACCGCCACTCGTACTCCCGATACTCGAACTCCTTCGGGGTACCCGAACGGTCGCTCCCGTACTGCTTCCAGTGTAACCGGAGGTCGTGCTTCCACTCCTTGAACCTACATATACAAAAAAAATATTAAATATATTATTAAAAAAATAAAATTTAATAAATTATTAAATAGAGGTACCTCTCCCTATGGGCCTTGTCCGCCCAGTCATGTCCCTCCGCAATTATTACAGCACAAAAATTAATTTACGAATATTTACATCCTTACTCAAAAATAATCCATTATTTTTTACAAAATTTCCACAATATATTTACAATTATAATTTATATTATTTAATTATTTAATCAAAAATTATTTAATCATTTACAATATATTTACAAATTATTTCCACAAATCCTAAACCCTAAACCCTAATATTTTACAATTATCATTTACATCACAATTTACCATAATTTACCCTAAAATCCTACCATAATTTACACAAATTTACCCTAATTTACCATTAATTTCCTAAATTACAACAACAACAACAATAATTTCACCAACAATTTCACAACACAACAATAATTTCACCAACAATTTCAAATAATTTCAAACAATTTCACAATTTCAAACAATTTCAAACAATAATTTCAAACAACAACAACAACAATTAAAATTTTGGGTCGGGGTCGGGGTCGGGGTCGGGGTCGGGGTCGAGGTCGGCGTCGGGGTCGGCGTCGGGTTGCGGGGTCGGGGTCGGAGAGAGGGAGAGAGAGAGGGCTTCGGTGGATTTTCGAAGAGAGAGAGAGAGGGCTTGGATTTTCGGAGAGAGAGAGAGAGGGCTGCGCGAATGGTTAGGGTTATGAATTTTTGCCTTTTATATTGGCGTTCTTGGGCGACGATTCTCTAAAAATCGTCGCCCTGTTTTTTGAAAATCGTCGGCCAAGATAATCTTGGGCGACAATTTTTAATGTCGTCGCCTAAGATACTCTACTTGGCCGACGATGTTCTTCACTATAAATATCGTCGCCCAAGATGAAGAAAATCGTCGGCCAAGAGTTCTATCATAAAATTCAGAATATCGTGATTTTGGTGATCGGAGAAGAGGAACTGAAAACCTACCGTCAGATATGACCAGCATAACGAATTACGTAGGTGGGCAAAAATTCAGCTCCATCTGACAAAGATAAGGGCTCGATCCGTCCGGTCAATCGGCGCGGTCAAACCCCTAAACGGACGGAAACGGCTATTCGACCCTCCAAATCAAGTAATCTGGCCGGACCTTCAACTGAGAATAGTTTCCAATCGACGAGACTCTTACGGGGCTATAAAAATTTGGTAAAAAATAAATACCCGGGATAGGGCTACCACTAGGTAGAAATAAGAGAAATTCGTTGACCGGAACAACCGGCACCGAAATTTTACCGAAATATCTTCATTTTTCACGGGTTGACGTATTTCACCGTTCCGGTCATATCTTATTCCAAGACTTTTTTGCGTTTGAGGCCTCTACGTATACGTTGTCTTCAAAACGAAACTTAAACTCAACACTTATATAAAAAAGTTATACAACATTAGTACATATAACGTGAGTTTGGTGATCGAAGAAGAGGAACTAAAAACCGACCGTCAGATATGACCAGCATAACGAATTACGTAGGTGGGCAAAAATTCATCTCCATCTGGTAAAGATAAGGGCTCGATCCGTCCGGTCAATCGGCGCGGTCAAACCCCTAAACAGACGGAAACGGCTATTCGACCCTCCAAATCACGTAATCTGGCCGGACCTTCAACTGAGAATAGTTTCCAATCGACGAGACTCTTACGGGGCTATAAAAATTTGGTAGAAATAAATACCCGGGATAGGGCTACCACTAGGTAGAAATAAGAGAAATTCGTTGACCGGAACAACCGGCACAGAAATTTTACCGAAATATCTTCATTTTTCACGGGTTGACGTATTTCACCGTTCCGGTCATATCTTATTTCACGACTTTTTTGCGTTTGAGGCCTCTATGTATACGTTGTCTTCAAAACGAAACTTAAACTCAACACTTATATAAAAAAGTTATACAACATTAGTACATATAACGTGAGTTTGGTGATCGGAGAAGAGGAACTGAAAACCGACTGTCAGATATGACCAGCATAACGATTTACGTAGGTGGGCAAAAATTCATCTCCATCTGACAAAGATAAGGGCTCGATCCGTCCGGTCAATCAGCGCGGTCAAACCCCTAAACGGACGGAAACGGCAATTCGACCCTCCAAATCACGTAATCTGGCCGGACCTTCAACCGAGAATAGTTTCCAATCGACGAGACTCTTACGGGGCTATAAAAATTTGGTAAAAAATAAATACCCGGGATAGGGCTACCACTAGGTAGAAATAAGAGAAATTCGTTGACCGGAACAACCGGCACCGAAATTTTACCGAAATATCTTCATTTTTCACGGGTTGACGTATTTCACCATTCCGGTCATATCTTATTTCACGAATTTTTTGCGTTTGAGGCCTCTACGTATACGTTGTCTTCAAAACGAAACTTAAACTCAATACTTGTATAAAAAAGTTATACAACATTAGTACATATAACGTGAGTTTGGTGATCGGAGAAGATGAACTGAAAACCGACCGTCAAATATGACCAGCATAACGAATTACGTAGGTGGGCAAAAATTCAGCTCCATCTGACAAAGATAAGGGCTCGATCCGTCCGGTCAATCGGCGCGGTCAAACCCCTAAACGGACGGAAACGGCTATTCGACCCTCCAAATCACGTAATATGGCCGGACCTTCAACTAAGAATAGTTTCCAATCGACGAGACTCTTACGGGGCTATAAAAATAAAAAACATTACCTTACAATTTAAATGTGCTTTATTTATTTTAATTATTCGGATTATCTTGGCCGACGAAATTAGGGTAATTCGTCGGCCAAGATCATACTTGGGCGACGATATTTGTTAAATTCGTCGCCCAAGAGTAAAAATAAAAATTCCTGTACAATGAAATTTAAATGTGTTTTATTTTATTTTAATTATTCGGATTACTCTTGGCCGACGAAAGTAGGGTAATTCGTCGGCCAAGATAATACTTGGGCGACGATATTTGTTAAATTCGTCGCCCAAGAGTAAAATAAAAAATCCTGTACAATGAACTTTAAATGTGTTTTATTTTATTTTAATTATTCGGATTACTCTTGGCCGACGAAAGTAGGGTAATTCGTCGGCCAAGATAATACTTGGGCGACGATATCTGTTAAATTCGTCGCCCAAGAGTAAAAATAAAAAATCATGTACAATGAAATTTAAATGTGTTTTATTTTATTTTAATTATTCGGATTACTCTTGGCCGACGAAATTCTTTTATTTTGTCGGCCAAGTAAAAATAAAAAAATAAAAAACTTAGGCGACGATATATTTGAGTATCGTCGCCTAAGGATTAAAAAACTTAGGCGACGATATAAATATCTTAGGCGACGAAATATTGTTTCGTCATCCTAGTTTCTATATTAGGCGACGAAATTTATCCTTAGGCGACGATTTTATTTTCGTCGCCTAAAGTTGAACTTTAGGCGACGATTTTGTTAACTTGGGCGACGATTGTTTTTGTCGTCGCCTAAGTTTTCTCTTAGGCGACAAAAAAAAAATCGTCGCCCGGCTTTTTTCATTTAGTCGCCCAAGATCTATTTTCTGGTAGTGAGTGTTCTAACAAGAGAGAGACACAAGCCAAATGGGTGCCACAAGAGGGCAGGCACGAGGGCCAAAGCAAGGACAGGATTTTGGACTTTTGTCCTTGGCCAAACTCAGAAAGTGAGAGAACATATGCAGTTGTCTATGACCAAGCAAAAAGACAAAACAAAACTATCCTAAACAATGTTTGATTTAAAAGCAAGAGACAAAAAGTTTTGCAAACTTTTTTTCAAAAGCATAATACCACATTGGTTTAGAAAACTACTTTTTCTCTGATATCAAACAAAGACAGCTGATATATTAGTTTGTGTATCACAAACACAGCTGTAGCCTTAGAGCTCTAAACCATGAGTCACGAGTTGAGGCAAAACCATCAAACCCAAAACTAAATAGAGCACAAAGGCAAGACCTTTATATATTCTAGTTGTCAATTTGAATTTCAAATTAGGATCTCCTCCAGACATAAGATTAATGTCACAAGGATAAATAAACTTAAGGACAAAATACTGGTCATTCCTCTTATTTTCTATGGTTCGACAGTTTAGTCCTCGTTTTTTCAACTTCAACAGCTCACTCCTATTAATTTTCAATGTCATACAATTTAGTCCAACTGTTAAAATTGACCGTTAAAGTATCCACGTCCTGCTAGAAAATCCCTAAACTACCCTTAGCCTATTACACCCTTATCAACGCAACCCAGAACCCATATCAAACTCTTCGATATTCCTTAGCAGCAATGAAGAACCCAGAACCCATATCAAACTCAAAAGCAGTTTGATCTTCCTACTTAATTTATAGAACCCATCAAACTCAAAGCCTTCGAAAACCTTCATACCCATTCCAAGCCTTCATTCAATCATCAAAGGGACAACGTCGAAAGCAGCGACATGATGAACAACCCAAAACTGTGGGTTCCTAGAGGTCGAGATCGTTTGCACGATGGTATCCCTGATTACAGTAAGTTCATGGGTTTTCATTTGGTTTTGGTCTATGAAATCGAATGGTTGAATTTGGGCAAAAAAATTTAGGGCTTTTGAATTCAAGGGTTTCAGAGGGGAGAGAAAGTAACCTTGTTTAAGCGAATGGCTCGAACAACGTCTTTGTCAGAGGTGGAGGTTGAGGTGGAGAAGCGGCGGCCGCGGCCTCCGGGTTTGGGGGCGGTTGTAGTGGAAGAGCAGCAGCGGATGACAAGTCTAGTGGTGCCGTGGTGGTGGTGGTGGTGGTGTGAATTAGTTGTTTCAATGGGTGCGAGGAGGATAGGCTTCATAGCCTCACCACATCCATCTCTCTTTTCTTCTTTTGTTCTTTTCCTACTCAACTACTGCAAGTACTCAACTATGTACTGCTTCAGTTCCTCATCATGGTTTCAGATATGGAGGAAAATGGTTTCAGTTTTGGAGTGGGTGTAATAGGCTAGGGGTAGTTTAGGGATTTTATAGCAAGATGTGGATACTTTAACGGTCAATTTTAACAATTGGACCAAATTGGACCAAATTGTATGACATTGAAAATTAATAGGAGTGAGTTGTTGAAATTGAAAAAACGAGGACTAAACTGTCGAACCATAGAAAATAAGAGGAGTGACCAGTATTTTGTCCTAAACTTAAACATAAGACAACATAAACAAAAGACCAAAAAGCTGGAAACCCAGATTTTTAGGATGACAGAAAATACTGGTAACCTTAGTGAAAAACCATGAAATGCATAACATGATTTTACCTGAGTTCCATGAGATCATGTTGGTTCTTCTACTTCTTCAACTTGTTCTTCATATGTGCAAGACCAATCTCCCAATTGCTTTAGGCCTCATAAGTTGTGTTTTGTTCTATATAAAGATTGCCAACAACCTTATACCTTCAATCTCCCCATTTGGGATTCCTTAACAAAACACACCAAGACAAGATTGTTCAAACATTCTCCCAACCTGCATAAGCACTTTCAAGAACAAGTGAAGAATATGAGAAAAATTATGAATATTAAAAACAATCAGGGATAACATATGCATCATATATCCAGATCACCGACTCATAGGTACAAGGCATAATATAAGCACAAATCCCAATATTCATAAATCCCAACTTCCAACAAGCTCTAAGGTATAACCAACCGCTCTTAGGAACAACCACCAACAATCCGAACAACCAGTTCTCCCCCTTTTTGTCAAGGAATGACAAAGGGAAACCATATATTCAAGGAGACATAAAGAGAGCTGAGAATGATAAAACCAAACTAAACAAGGTCAAAGTTCAATATAATCATATATACGTATCATCCTCAGCATTATCAACATCATTTACAACATCCTAATCCTCACCATTAAAGGCGGCAAGAAGCATCTCTTATTTGAGCAAGTTTTGCTCAAGAGACTCGACATACACATTGAATAGTCATAAAGACTTAGCAATGAGTGTCAACAGGGGATAAGTGAATAGCAAAGACATCATGATGTCACACTCAAACATTAGCTACAAAGCATAGCTTGGTAGGAAGACTTGGAAAGACCAAGAGACAACTCTCGGAGGGTATATACGAGAGATACCAGCAAGTCTTGATATCCTGAAGAAGTATGGTTAAGCACAAAGGAATATATTTAGATCTAAGCTTAACATCTGAACCAATGTCTTAAGAGAAATCTGCATAAAAACCACACACCCATGTATGGTTAACCCTAAGAAAAGACCCTAAGCAATTAACCCATCCTAACCCATCAACAAACAAATTCACAGCAAGAGGAATTATTTTAAGGTCAATGGAATTCTCATAAACAATCATTCTCGAAAGAGTAACATGAACTCATAAAAGGCAAAGTGAGAACAAGGAGAGAGAGCTAGGGATATCTAAGGGATCATCCTTACGGGAGACAAGGTGGGTTTGTCACACCCCGGTCCTTAAGTTATTTTACGGTTATTTACCTTTGGTATTACTTTGGTCTTTTACCGTGATGAGTAACCGTTTACTCTTAAGGACCCTAGGGTTGACTTTTTGTAGGAAAATTATTCTGGGAAAACTTTCTTCATGAAAGTTGTAGAGGACATTAATACAAATTCGTAGACATGGTATACGTTAAAATCGGAGTTAGCATGAAAAAATTATCAACTAAAAGGGTAAATTTTGAGTTGGTAAAAAGGGGTAAAAATTTAATTGGCTTATTTTTTGGAAAAGTTTTAAGATGGACCGGGTGGGGAGTAGCCCAACACCCCCATTCTCTTTCTTCTCTCTCCTTCTTCTCTCTCTCCTTCTCCTGAAGTTTCCCCGACCCGCCGGCTTCACCACCTTCATCCGCCGCCGTCCGGCCACCACCGACCGCCGGACCGGTCCCGTTCGGACCCCAGCCACCTCCTCTCTCTTCCTGGGCCGGTGACCGGCCGTGTAACGCCGCCGTTCGCGAGGAAGCTTGTCGGAGACGCCGATTGCATTTTTGCCGGAGTTCTCTCCTCCGGCAACCTTAGGCCGAGATTTTTAGCTCAACTTATAGCCCTCATCTAGGTGAGTAATCCCTTAAAAGGAATCGGCTAAATTCGATCTCGTTAGGGTGGTTTGTATAATTGAAAGTTCTAGGGATTTATGGATGTTTTGATTTGATTACCCTAGTTAGCCTTAGAATTGGACTAAGTGCTAGTTATAAAAGCTGTTGGGTATGATGAGAGGATTATTCTGTTAAAATTTGAGAAGCATTGGAGGTCGCCAGAGAACGGCCGCTGCTGCCGGCGTCGTCGCCCCTTAGGGGCTGATTTTTCATGTTTTTAAGATAGTATTAAGGAGAGGAGTTTAATGAAGTATAGTTTGGAATTTTTTGAGTAGTTTTGTTAATGTTGGGGTTTTTTCATTGGTTAAGGATTTTGGCGGTGATTAAATTGGAATATCGGTAGTTGGGTTAACCGGTTTTAAAATGCGTCTAAGGTTAATTTTTGGTTATCGGTGATGGTAGTGAATCTTGAGTTATAATGGATTAAGGATGGAGAAAATGAGCAAGGAAGAGGATTGATTTAGACCATTAATTTTATGGAATTATTTATTAAAGTTTTATTGTTGAATGAGATTTAATATTAATTATTGTTCAGGACGTGAGGAAGATCATTTGGAGGAAGCCTCGGGTCGTCGGCAGGCATAGCCGAGCACTGTGAGTGGACCTTTGTTTTGAATGTCATGCATGCACTAGGGTTATTTAATTTTCAAAGGCATATTAGAAATTTAATATTTTCTTGGAGTAATGAGTTTCATTTATTTTTTGGGAACTCTCTTAAGCATTTTATTTGACATGTGGGACATGTTAAATGATTTATTTTATTACGCAATATTTTCAGGTACAGTTGGGAACTGTACTGAGTTTAATGGATTTAACTACTATCGGTTTTATTTTTGGATGATTTTGGGATTTATAAATGATTACCGAAAATGGGATTTTCGGTAGTTCTCCACCATAATATATTGATTTTGACTTGGAGAATATTTTAACGAGTATTTTCGAGTGGAGTTATTATTATTTATGATTTATATGAAATAATGAAATCTCGCTTATATTTATAAATTGAGAATATTTTGACTTATGAGACACGTCATTTAGTTTTAATACAATTTCTTATGATGATTTTCAAGTACGGTTGGGAACCGTACCATTTGTATGATCTTGGGGAAGATCAGTGAATTTAAGTGTTTTCATATGTTATTAGTCACCTTAATATAGGGTCGATTATATGGATTATTGCTAGCTAGCCATTATTTAGCGGTTCTCATCATATGTGAGTAGCACTTAGCGTGGGACGCTATTATCGCCTGGGAGGCAACCGATCGGTATATATATACTTATTGCTAGCTAGCCATTATATAGCGGTCTTCATCATATGTGAGTAGAGCGTTTATTGTGGGACGCTATTATAGTCTTACCAGCGGTCCTCATTATATGAGAGTTGAGCGCTTAGCGTGGGACGCTATTATAGTCTTACCAGCGGTCCTCATTATATGAGAGTTGAGCGCTTAGCGTGGGACGCTATTATAGCATAGGAGGCACCGACCCGAGCTTGGGAGGCTCCTTTTTACATGGTGATAACTTTTCACCTTATTTTAATCTTCTCAGTTCCGTATTGGTTTAACTAGCGGGGCTGGTTTATCTCTTCTGTTGAGATTTCGGTATTTGATTAACCAGCGGGGCTGGTTTGTCCATTTATTTATGAGATTTCGGATTTAAGGTTTTAAGGACGTTTAAACTGCGTGCAGCTAAGTTTTTAAAGCTGAAATGTGGGAAAGTATTTAAATTGAGTTTTTGCTAAATTATTTAAATTATTTTGTCCACTCACTCTAACGTTTTTAAATTACTTTCCCCTGGGCCCTTTGGTTTTAAATGCCCAGTGTGCAGCTAAGTATAGATGAGGTCGAGCGTACATGGAGTCGAGGCTTAGTCCAATAGTCAGAGGCTGCTTCCGCTTTATCTTTATTCATGGTTATTCTTTCCTTATTAGATATGCTCTGATAACCAGTTAGTGATTTAATGCTGACTTTGTTGTTTAGTTTAGAGGTGTTAAGTTGGATTTTCCGGTAAGGGTTGTCCATTTTCAAGGAAGGTTTAGCCGAATTTTCGATAAATTTTCCTTGGAGTTGGACCCCGTAGGATTTACCACGGGTTTCAGGGTGAAATCTGGGGTGGGTCCTGACAGGGTTTGACATCCCCTACAGTAGCTGAAGCTTTGCATTTGATAATAGGGACATTGACCCCATATCTGAGTTTGGGCATATACTCCAAACAATAACATCAACAACAACTAACACCATGGTCAATGCACCTCAGTATGAACTAAAGTGAATGATGGTGGAAAAACTATCAAGGGAGAGTGAAGGTGAAAATGATCAAGGGAGAGTGGGGCAGTTAGGATGACAACTAGGCAGCGGAGAAAACGACGTGGTTTGACTCAGAGTATGCCACTGAAAACTACAACTCACTTATGCATGCTTGAAACAACTATAGTTCAATCCCTTCAACTCTCATGTCCACATACTTGAGAGAGTCCAACTATCCTATAGAAAACAAGTCAATGATCAAAGCAAAAGTCAAGATGCTTCATATCACATAATTACAACGCACATGTAATAGGGCACAACCACAAACAAGCAATCTCACACTCAAAACATGTAAAACATGAGAAGAAGTTCCCTCAATGTTTTGACAACCTAAAAAGAACTAAGATGCAAGTATGTGTATGGCCCACATAATCAAAACTACTCTCTATAAGAGGGTGCATTGTTCCCCCTATGAGTGTGCACAATATAAAAGAAGGAACAACTAGATGCAAAACCTAGGAAACCATCCTATAATCATATCCCAACCAGATCGGCATATACTTACAAAATCCTCAATCAACAACCACACACTTATACAAGAGTTTTCAAAAACTTTTAACAACCTTAATTTAATAAAAATAAGGTGCATGTGTATACCACAGATTATCAATTACTCCCCCTGAACAAATTAAACTTATCTAATTTCAAATAAAATTACACACAAGAAGTAATGACTAAATAACCAACTGAGGATACCAAGGTCCATTCAGATCCCTATATATAGATAGTTTGAGCATAAACTCACAAAGTAAGACACCAAGATTTCAAATGTCTTAATCACTATGATATCCACATGTATATATGACTGTGAAGTATTCTCACCATGGTCCATTAGACTAATGCAAACATCAGAGTGTGTGTGTGAGATAGTTTCACTTATGGGCTTTTAGATCAGCATCAACTGAGATGAGAGATGATGTATCATATAGTTCCGGAGAGTAATCGAGATCATATCCATCCTTATAACACTAAGAATTGGGGTTGGGTTTTAAATCAGTTCAACATTTTCCCTTTTCTTTTTTATACGGGCCAGACGGAGTCTTGCTACGTCTAGGCGAATAGTAGTTTGGTTGGACCTAGGCAGGTCTCTTGTGCCTCTAAAGGAAAATAGAAAATCATTTTATTTTATTTTTCTTATTTTGGGGGTAGTTTAAACATATTAAATCAGTTTAATATTTTTCTTGTTTATGCGGGCTAGGCAGAGTCTTGGGCCGTCTAGGCGGAACCCATTTGTGCTTGGCCAAGGCAGGCTGATTGGTCTGGAAGAGATTAATATTTTCCTTTTTTATGCGGGATTGGCGGATTCTTGGGCCGGCTAGGCGGTTACCAGTTGTACTGGGCCTAGGCACGTTTGTTGGTCACGTCTAAAAAAAAGTCAAAAACCTGATCCTCCTGGTTCTCTGTGTTTATGGAGCAGTTTTCATATTGGAATTCTTGATTCAATATTTTCCACACCACACGATAGAGAAATTCATACTTCAAAAATTTTCCCTACCTATAAGCCCTTACTATCTCTATTAATTAAGGCAATTTGCCTTATGGAACCGTCAATGGTTAAATTTTTCAAAATCCCTTCAAATGCCCTTACCTGAAATTCAATCTTGCAAATTAGAAATATATAAAAGAAGGGTAAAAATGACAAAATTTGATAAAAAAAAAAAAGGGCTTTCGTTTTTAGAATCCGGTAAAAAAGGATTAAGCAGATAAAATTTAAAATTTCAAAACAACAGTTGTTCAGTTGATTAGCATTATCACTAACCAACTGAACAAATATCTTCCTCCTCTTAACGTGCACGTATATACGTCTGCCAAAACTACTCTCCTTCTTTGCCAAAACTGCTCTCACGCATTCTGTTTACACCCAAATTAATATTTTACTGGACAGTAAATGTCTAAGTGAATATTAATTAAATTCTTGATCCACGTCACACCGGTGAGCCTAAATAATTGGGTTTACAAGTGATGGCCCGCCGACAAAGTCATGCGAGCTAGGTGTACAGTTCGCATAGAAGACTAGAAGACGTGGGTTGACTTGGTCTAATGTTTAGCTGCCTACAAGGTGTCGCGAGCTAGATGATACAGTTTGCATGCGAGGTCTATACGCATGCGAAGTGTAAGGTTGCATACGAGGTGGACTTTGCGTAGAAGTACATGAACGCGAGGTGAGATGGCTCCGCATAGGAGACTTCGCAAAGAAGCAAGAGGCGGAGTCTGCATGCACGTGATCACCTACGCCACATTTATCGTTGAAGACTCTTACAAGTGTTTGACATGCTTTGGGCCAACTTCTGTGGCCCTTTTAATGAAAAAAGCCGTTTAAGTCTCACGAGCTTCAGGGGCACGTGAGATGGAAACAAGCTTCAGGAGCACGCGAGATAGGTTTCTACAAGGACTGTGACACCTCGCGGGTTAAGAATGTTCTTAATTTGAGCCTGCATAGGAGTATATAGTTGAGAAGCGCGGAACAATATCCAATTGTGGTACTCTGCTTGAGAGTCCGATTTGGATTCTGATTACATCTCTCTTGGTAGGGCAAGCCACTATATAAAAGAGTTCGAACGACTCTCAATGGACACACACAAAAAACTACTCAACAAAAGTACAATACAACTATCGACCTAATCGAACCCAGACGCTAAAACATCTCGCCTTAGCAACCCTTTACTTTTCAAGCTCCCCGAGCTCCCTTGTGTTCTCGTTTTCATTTCCTTTGGTTGCTCTGCTCGTTACAATTGCGAGTATCGATATCGGTGGTGGAGAAGCTACTGTAAATCCTCATCCGGGAGGTGGCACCGGAGCCTTATTTTCATTTGATTAGAAGTACAGGTCAGCCCACTACAACAACAACTCTACTACATTCCGCGTCCACACGGTGGCACGCCCCGCATCCCTAGAAGCATTGATTGCTACCATCTCTCTGCCCTTTGTTGGGGATTGTGGCCAAAACACATTCCATTCAGGTAAAAAAATTGCATCGCTCCTCTTTTCTCTAATTCTCTATCAATAATTCTCTATTTATTTTGATTGTGTTTCATCTTTTCCTCATGATTGTGTTTTTTCTGTATCAGTGATTTTCTGAAGGTGATTCACTAAAGCTATTAAAAATTTTGGTTTCCCAGCAATGGAAATAACATGTTTGGATCAAAACACTAGACAATGAGAACTGAAAACCGGTAAATGTGTCTTATTCTCATCATCAAATGTATTACCATAGCTACATCTCTGGCAAAGCTATATCATTTGTTTTAGTCTATTACCTTTTTGCTTAATTTCTGACATATTTGATGCTCTATTTATTTATTTTCTTTTTGGTTTACGATTTTAGTGGAAGTTTTAATCAAACAAAGAATGACTTATTGTTCCTTATTGTTCTTCGGGTCAACGTATTCATTCTAGCTTTTAGTCTTTTACCTTTCGTTACTTTTATTTCATTGGAGTTGAGATGCAGGAATTTTGAATATGAGGTAATTCTATATGTTTAATTTTATGAGGTAATTATATTCTTGAACTGGTGATGTGGTTGTGTTGTTTCCTTTCTACTTGACCAATTTAGAAACCGTTCATGAAACTTACTTGGTAATGTTGTTCAATTTTTCGATGACACTTAAGCTTGACGTTTTTGTTTTTGGGTTCTTCATTTTCAACACCCAAACAATTACTTCATAATGTTTTATGCTTATGTAGATTGCATTGAGGGAAGGTAGTGATAAAGTCATACTAAAATTAATATTAAGTGCACTGAAACATGGTCGATCATGATAACAATGGTTCCCTTTTCCTTTCTGCTCTATTCAGTAATAAATTCTGGATTAAACGATGAATGAGGAAAGCTAGAGTTCTAAGAGTTGTGTTAGCACTAAATTGTTTTCCTAGGTATTTTTTGATGATTTACAATGAATACCATACTGAGTCCTAACTTCTTTTTACATAGTTTATTTGTTTTTGATGCGAGTGTATTTGCAAAGCAAGTGAATTTGGTTATTTGCCAGAGTTATGTAAAGTGTATTTGCAAAGCAAGTTAATTTGGTTATTTGCCTGATTATGTAGCGTCTACAATGCTTGGTGTTAAGCTACGCTACTATAGCCTCTTTTAACATGACATCTGGATGAAAGAAGAGCATTTTCAAAAGTTGATCCGGCCACAAATTGTAGCTAGAGAACATGGGATTTCTGAAGCACATAACAAAAGAATGATGATCTAAAAATCATATGAAATATAAAACGATAACATGCACGCGCGAGCGGGGCCTTTTTGCACGCTGTTTCTGCACAATCCCGGATGGGGTATGCGGAAACTGATGGTGGGTCCGATAAGTTGTTACCTCATTTCCTGGTACCCTGCAAGTGAAAGGACGACCGGGAGCCTCCGGTCTTTCCTCCTCCGATAATTAAGTCAGTTTCTCACTGGCCAAAGAGTAATTAACAGGGGTAGTAATTGTACCTGACAAGCTGGTGGTTGGGCTGTATTTATAGCCCAACCGATGCTCCCTTTCCAAGGAAACCGATGTGGGATTCCATGTCCAGTTTCAAGGTGGATTTCTCTCGTGCCTGTAATCGTCCTGAGCCCAGTATTACTACCATGATTAACCCGGCCCATCCAGCTTATGAGCGGTATTCGTAAATCGGCCACGGTTGTGGTGGAATGCCTGTAAGTTTACGGGCTAGAGAGGTTGTTTCACACACAACCGACTACATGTCCCCCCCCCCAAGTTCCAGTTCAAGACGCATCTTGAGTGGGGACTTGCTAAATTAAGCCCGTAAACCAATACTTTCCCACCCACCGCACATAGTCCCCCAATGTTCTGACTCATGACGTGGGTTGAACGGGTGTTATACTTTCATGGACAATGGTAGCGAGCCCTTTCCATATCCGGTGTTACTACTCGAGTGACGGGGTGTTAACGCCGTCTGTGGTTTATCAAGCCACTTGCTTCATTTTTAAAGGGAAGATGTCTTTCATGTGTTGCGATCTCGGTGACACTCACCCGAGATAGACCTTATGCCTAATCTTATGCTTGGGTGTTACGATCTCGGTGATACTCCTCCGAGATGAATCTTATGCATGAGTGTTACGATCTCGGTGATACTCATCCGAGATGGATCTTATGCTTGGGTGTTACGATCCCATGGATCTTATGCCTGGGTGTTACGATCTCGGTGACACTCACCCGAGATAGATCTTATGTCTGGGTGTTACGATCTCGATGACACTCACCCGAGATGGATCTTATGCCTGGGTGTTATGATCTCGGTGACATTCACCCGAGATGGATCTTATGCCTGATCTTATTCCTGGGTGTTACGATCCCGGTGACATTGACCCGAGATGGATCTTATGCCTGAGTTTCGCGTACAAGGGCGAAACGTATAGGGGCGAACTGGGCAAGCAAGCTGAGAAGTTTGCTCCGCGTGCAGTGACTACCACGCGAGCAGAAGAATTCGCTCCACGTGCATGGACTACCACGTGAGCTGAAGAATTAGCTCCGTGCGCAAGGACCACCACGCGAGCTTAAGAACTCGTTCCGCGTGTAAGGGCTAAATTTATCGCATGAGATGAGGAGTTCGCTTCGTGGACAAGGACTAAACAGGTCACACAAGCTGAGAAGTTGGCTCTGCGTGCCATGACTACCACGCGAGCTGAGGAGTTCACTTCGCGCACATGGGCGAAACGTATCGGTCGAGCTAAGGAGTTTGCCTCGCTCATGCTTTGTTTACTGTGCGCGAGCTGTGACAGGTGCATTAAATGTCTGTCGCCACATTTATGGTGATCTGACGAGCAATTAATGTCAGTCGCTTCTGTCTTGCCTTCTCCAAGAAGCTACGGTCGTGCGAGCCACGTGGCATCATCCTTCGGTGTGATCCAACGGGAGGGGTGCCTCGTGAACTATGGTCGAGGTTCAATTGTTCATCTCGTAGATCGAGGCGTGCACTCGTTGTGCTTGTATACAGACCATCCCGCTTTCCCGTTTTAACTTCCATTTCTGAGAAACCGCACTTGCTTCTGTGGTTTCTCTGCTAGCTTCTTTTCTTGTGCTCAGTCCTGCGTTCTTACTTGTTGTTTGTGTTCTTCCTCCCTTGGTGGCTCTCTATTTCGCATGCTTACGCCAAGCCGGCGTCTCTCTGCAATTGCGAGGTGTTTTTGGACGTTTGGGTTTCCGACGTTGCTTCTGCGTCGAGAATCTAGTAAGCCTGACTTGCTTCTGCCATTCTTTCTGCCATTGTTCAAATTTCTGTGTTTTTGCACTTGTTTGGTTACACTAGATGAAATATGAGTTCGGGATTTCTGGGTTGCGGCTGTGCGCTACGCGCATGTTTTCGGTGACATACTGATAGGCGCTAGGATTTTATTCTAGGGTAGATGGATTCCCGGAGTACAACGGACTCGAGTGGGGTTAGCACATCTTCTCGGCCGAGAGCTGACGATGACGGAAGAATGAAGGATTACATTAGCCGACCCTCGCGTCAGGGAAAGCAGTCGGTGAGGCCAAGAGAGGTAACGTATGTCATGCTAGCCCATGAGGTCAATTGGTCTGCTGGGGTTTTCCATGGTGTCCCGATGACCATGTCGCTGGCTCTTCCACATTTAAAAGATACATATTGGAAGATGGAACTGTTTGCGACGAACCCGAGAGCAGCATGACCCCGGCCGAGATGGAACAATTCCGGGAAGACTAGAAGATCCCACCGATAGTTACACTCCGGGGACTGTACGAAGGTGAGCTGGCCTGCTGCCCGAGGGACGGCTTTGTCGCGGTACATGACAATATGTTTAGGAACAGCTTCTCCATCCTGCTGCCTCAGTGTGTGTAGTATCTGCTTAGCATGCTTCAGTTAGCGCTCGGGCAGATATCCTCGAATCAGTGGCACCAGTTGCTGTCACTCTGCTACCTGTACTATCTATCGGATATGGAATGGCCAACTATCAACGAGTTTCGAGCCTTATTCCGCCTCTCGTACTCGAAGAAGCAGAATTGCGGGGGATGTGTTTCTTCTTCCGCTCGGGACATACCTCCCGTTACCGACCTTCCCACGTCCATGAACAACAACTGGCGTTCGAAGGTCGTGCTTGTAAGCGGTCGATGGCAGAGGAACTGCCCGACGTATGTGGTGCCTAATAGGTTTAAGCCTATCCGAGACCAGTCTTTCTCGCTCTCGAAGCTCGAGAAGCGACGTATCACGCGGCTGTTCGCAGCTTGGCCGTCAGACGCGAACCATAGCTCTTACGACCTGACCCGGTGGAGCGTTTTAGTTCACTGTGAACTCGGCCGCATGCCTGGTGGGGTTCCTGGTTAAATGTCTTTTTCTTTTTCTTATACTCGCGCTGCACCTTTATTCATAAATGTTGCACTTCTAACTGTTGTGCTTGCTGGCAGCAAAAATACCTAAGTGCAAACCCCGGACATCACACCCACGCGACATGGATTCAGACATGGACCTCTTGATTGACCTTTTGGAGGTTGGGAAGGTTGCCGCTCGTACAGACATAGGCGCAGAGAACTCTACCGCCCGTGTCTCGAAAAGCCCTGTACTCCTGGAGATTCCAGACCAAGGGTACGGGAAGCCACCGGGCGATACTGGGGATCCCGGGAGGACCGACGACATAGTCAATATAAATTTTGGCGAGAAGAAGAAGAAATCCTCGTCCAAGAGGTCAAAATCCCGCGACAAAGGAGTGACGCTTATTGGAATGAGCGTGCCGGGCACCTCGCAACCCCGAAAGAAGCATAAAGCGACGGGACCTTCGGCTGACCAGTCAGTGAGCTTAGCTGGTCTAACTCTGGCAGTGCCCCTGATTCGGAAGACACCCATCCGACAGGTGCTGGACGAGTACGGCTGCGCTGATGAGAAGTTCGTGCGCCGCATGGTGGCCGACCTGAAGGGCATCCAGTTGGACAGGATCAGGATAGGGTCCAACACACCCCAGCTGAATCGGCAACATGCGCGAGAAGCGATGATGAAGGTAGATTTCTTACTTCCTCTGATTTCCATTTACTGTCCTGGAGTTTGTATCTTTAACAACACTTCTTGCAGGCTCTTTTTGCTGTCTATGCTATTGCCGCCAACGAAGACACGAACGAGATGAAGGAGATTAAGAAGGAGCTGAACGGATTTTGGCCAGCCTTAATGACCAAATCAGCTATCTTCGGGCCGAGAAGAAGAAGATTGAGAATGAGCTGGAGGCGGGGAAGAAAGAGAATATCACACTAGCCGATAAGTTGGCCAAAATCCGCCTTCATGCCAAAGAACTGGAGGGGAAGGCCGAGCGGGTGGTCGCCTTGGAGCGCAAAATAGAGGCGCTGCAGCGGGAGAATGCTATGCTGCGGTCGAAGCTGAAGGACCGAGACTGCCAGATTTTCGATCTGCAAGGCCAAATTCCCACACAGGGTGAACTTTCCGTTGCCAAGTTCAAAGAGTCGGACAAGTTGAAATTCATGCTCAAGGTGGCCCGAGAAGGCGGTATCACCGAGAAGTTTGGCGAATGGAGCCGCCTTGGCAACTTGGACAAGGCGAAAATGTTAGCAGACCTGATCGCGGCCCAGGAGGCCAAAGAGAGGGAGTCGAAGTCTAAAGCTGCTGCCGACAGGGAATTGGATGCCCTGGAGGGTGAACTGTCCGAGAGGGCTGCAGAGAAGGAAGGCGATGGTGATGACGACCTGGCCGAGTCGTCCGAGGATAAGGACGGGGAAGGCCGCGAAGTGTAGGGTGAACATAGGCTTTTGTTGTTTTTATTTTTTTGCAAACCATGTACTTGATCCTCGTGACTTAACATCCCGTTGGTGGTATACACCGGGATACTGGGTTGTAATATATTATGCTTACCTTATGCGTCACTTACATCGCCTGGTGTATTGCCTCGACTATACTCGGGATTCTAATGGATTGACTTACATCCCGATAGACATTACTCGGGATATTATTTGACTTATGCATGTGGAATGCCATCCCGGTCGATATTACTCGGGATATTAATTGACTTATGCCTGGAGTTTGGAATTAATCAACATTCATGTATTGTATTTTCTTAGACCTTTGTGGGGGGGGGGGGGAGGGGGGGAAGCACCTACCGGGACATGTTAACCTCCTTTCTTGTTAGACTTACAAAAATGACAATGGGTCTCCTTCCTCCCTTTAAACTGGGTAGAATTTAAGATGTTCTGTATTACAGGGGTGCCCGGTGACTATCTCATCCGGATCCCAGAGAAAGAATGTGGCCAAACCAACCTCCTCGACTATCTCGAATGGCCCTTCCCATGTTGGATCCAGGGCGCCCGTCTTGGTCGTGATTTTCTTCATCACCCAGTCCCCCAGTCCCAACGCCCGGGTCCAGACTTTATTATTGTAATGACACGCATCTCGTTGCTTGTAGACCTGATTATGCAAGTCTGCCCTTTCCCGCCTTTCTTCAATGAGGTCGATATTCAACTGGAGGCCTTGCTCGTTGGTCGCAGCATCAAAGTTCTCGACCCTTCCCAAAGGTATGTAGGTCTCAATCGGCAAGACAGTTTCTGTGCCGAAGGCCATACAGAAGGGTGTCTCTCCCGTTGCTTTTGTTGTTATGGTTCTGATTGCCCATAATACATTCGGAAACTTCTGTGCCCACAGGCCCTTGGCATCATACAACTTCTTTTTTAAAAGCTTTTTGATGATCTTGTTGACTGCCTCTACCTGACCATTGGTCTGCGGGTGTGCCACGGACGCGAAGACCATCTTGGTGTCCATATCCTTGGTGAACTCGATCAGGTGGCTGTTATTAAATTGAGTTCCGTTGTCCGTGACGATTGTCTCTGGGACCCCGAATCTGCAATATATATTTTTCATTAGGAAGTTATTCACTCACTCGGTGGTTACTTTCCTAAGAGGCTCCGCCTCCACCCATTTTGTGTTGTAATCAACGGCCACTATCACATACTTGAATTTCCCGGGGGCCGTGGGCAGGATCCCGATGAGGTCCAAACCCCATTGTGCAAAAGGCCATGGCGATAGCAAGATCGATAAAGCGATAAGAGGGGAATGCGTCCCGTTGGTGTGTAAATGGCACTTATGGCACCGAGCCGACATCTTGTTCGCCATGGCACCCATGTTGGGCCAGAAAAATCCTGCGCGTAGCGCTTTGTGTGTCAACGACCGAGATCCTGAAAGGTTCCCGCATACTCCCTCGTGTATCTCCTCCATGATTACTTGCCCTTCCTCCTCTGTCACACACTTCACGTTGGGAAAACTGTAACCTATGTGGTATAGCTTCTCGTTCATGAGCGTGTATCTAGCGCACCTAGATTGGAGCTTTCGTGCCTGCCGCTTGTCGTCCTGTCGCACCCCCTCCTTCATGAACTCTACTATGAGATCCATCCAAGTAGGCTCCCTAGGTCCCGCGTCAATCGTGAATATTTCCGAGATGGTCTTACTTATACTCGGCTTTCCCAATACCTCGATCTTTGCCTTCCTTCGCCCCTTCCCGGGCACTTCGGTAGCAAGCCGAGCAAGAGCATCCGCATTGCTATTTTCCTTCCGCGGGATGTGCGTCAAAGAAGCTGACTTGAAGTGTGGCATGAAGGCTTTCGACAGGGCTTGAGAGGAGCTCAACTGTGGCTCCTTGGCATCGAAACTCCCGTTGACCTGATTTACGACCAGCTGAGAATCGCTATACACTTCGACACTTTCCACGCCGATATCACGGGCAAGCTGCAACCCGTCAATCAGTGCTTCATACTCCGCAGCGTTGTTGGAGGTCTTAAATTGGAATTCCAAGGCGTACTCATGCTTGAACCTATCGGGAGTTTCCAATATGATTCTCGCCCCACTCTTGTGTCTCGTCACTGAGCCATCCACGAATAGTTTCCAATGTGGTGGTGGCAGGCTATGATTACCCTGCCCGGCTTTGGAGGAAAGCTCGCCTGCCAGTTGCTGGAGCTCTGCCGGATCATCCACCGCCTTCATGGGCGTGAGTTCGGATATGAAGTCAGCTGCCGCCTGCCCCTTTATGGCTACTCGCGGCCGGTAATGAATATCTAACTCTCCAAGCTCTATTGCCCATTTCACTAGTCTCCCGCTGACCTCTGGCTTTTGCATGATCTGCCTGAGGGGGTGATTGGTGTAGAGTGTTATCGAGTGTGTCTCGAAATAATGCCTGAGCCTTCTTGCTGTCACGATAAGCGCTAAAGCAAGTTTCTCAACGTCCGAGTACCTGCTCTCAGTGGGAGTGAATCCCTTCCCGGCGTAAAACACTGCATGCTCAACGTCAGACTCCTTTCTTATCAACACTGAGCTGACTGCCATTTCTGATGCTGTGATATACAGGTAGAGCATCTCGCCCGGGGATGACTTTGACAAGACTGGCGCGGACGTGAGGTATGCCTTTATTTGTGTGAAAGCTTCCTCTTGTTCAGGTCCCCAGATTATCTTCTTACAATGTTAGTCCCGCAGCAGCCGAAAGAATGGGGCACACTTATCTGTGAGTCGTGACACGAACCTCGCTAAGGCGACGATCTTCCCGGCCAACGACTGCACTTCATTCCTCTCCTTGGGCCTTTCCATGTCCAGGATGGCTCTGATCTTCTCCGAGTTGGCTTCTATTCCCCTCCCGCTCACTATGTGGCCAAGGAACTTCCCTTTCACCACCCCAAATATGCACTTCTGAGGGTTCAGTCTCATCCCATACCTCAGTATCACCTCGAAGACCTTCTCCAGATGCCCCACATGCTCCTCAGCCGTTAGACTTTTGACCAGCATGTCTTCGACATATACTTCCATTATTTTCCCGAGGTACTCGGCGAACATGAAATTCATCAACCGCTGGTAGGTGGCCCCCGCATTCTTTAATCCAAAGGCCATGACCTTGTAGCAGTATAACCCCCTGTCAGTTGTGAAGGTTGTGTGCTCCTCATCCCCCGCGTGCATTTGTATCTGATTATAACCCGAGTAAGCTTCCATGAAACTCAATAATTCAAACCCGGACGTGGAGTCCACTAGCTGGTTTATGCGGGGAAGCGGGAAACTGTCCTTGGGGCATACCCTGTTGAGATTCGAGTAATCCACACACATTCTTCATTGTCATGTTGACTTCTTCGGGACCGTAACCACATTGGCCAGCCATTGGGGGTATCTGACCTCTCGGATGAACTTGATTTCCATTAACTTCCTTACTTCTCCCCTCATTGCTTCGTATTTCTCTGGTTTAAACATCCTTCGCCTTTGTTTTACGGGAGGGAATCCATTCTCGATGCCAAGCTTATGGGTCACAATGCCGCTCGATATCCCAGATATATCTTTGTAGGTCCAAGCAAAATCCCTATTGTTCCTCCTCATGAATGCCACTAAAGCCTCTCGCACTTTAGGTGCTTGCCCCTTCCCTATAATTACTTGCCGACTCGGGAATTCTTCTGACACCGGCACCATTTCTGTCTCTCCTACCGCGTCGAGACGCTCTGTGTCGGATTCCACGTCGTCCCGAGGATCCACATATGAGTCAGAGGTGGAGACCGCGGCCTGGCCTGCAGTGAGGACCTCCGACCTTCTCCTCCCGTCATTAACCGCGTAACAATTTCTTGCCTCCGCACGATCCCCTCGGATCATAATGACTCCAGTTGGGGTTGGGACCTTCATCATCAACATGTGGCCGGCAACAAACGACTTCAGCTTCTTTGTCTTGTATTAACTTGATAAGGGCTCATGGTCTTGTATTAACTTGTTACACCCGCGATGTAGTCCATCCCAAGCACTCTAGAATAACACGTTGACCGAAGCCCCCGTGTCAACCAGGATCTTCTTTGTTATGTAGTTCGAGTTATAATGTTATTAAGAACGGGTCCTCGTGCAGCCTTATACCCTCCTCTTCCTCTTCTAGGAAGGTTACGGATTTCCAACCGGTAGCCACCTGTTGATTGTTGCTACTTCCATAGGCGAAGACTTCCCGGCCATCCCTCCTTCCTGTACATTGCTTCTTGGCTATGTTGCTCCTGTGATCTATCTAGGAGCCGCCATGTATAGTATGTATTGATAGGAGCACAAAATGCTACATTTATAATGTATTTCCGACCCTATTTAGCTATGTAACTCCTTTAACAATATTCATATTAACTAAGTTTGTGTTTTTAGGTCATAAGTAAAGCCGAGGAGCTCAAAAGAGACAAAAGAGAAGAAATCTTGAAGGAAAAGGAATTCATGTTGTGCAAGGAAAGAAATCAGAAAATTTGTCAGAAATCGTTAGTCAATTTCGACAGAATATTGTGATCACTGTGTATTGTCCCGTACACTTCCATAGCCCCTACATGCTTCTGCCCGGGCATGTATTGCTGCAATTTCCCTTCTTTCAGCCAGTTTTCTACAGCTCTTTTCAACTCTATGCAGTTGTTTATGTGATGACTTGCCTCCCCGTGATACCCGTAAAATTTCCCCGCGTCTTCCTTAGTGAGCCGCGATGCAGGGAACTTTCTTGTAGGGGGTGGCGGAATGACAAACTTATTTTCATTCCATATTGCCTCGTAAGTGGCGTTGAACGTCGAGAAATGCTCTTTGTTCGCCGGTGTCGCTCTCACGTACCCCGTGTTCCGGTAGGAGCCCTTCGCCTTTGCTTGCGAATCATATTGCATCCCTGCCTTCCTGCCGCCCTTTTCCTTGTGTCTTTTTCCCGAGTAGGAACTCGGCTCTTGCTCTCCCTTCCAAGCCCGAACTTCTGGGACCACTTGCACTGGCGATCCTTCACTCACCTGGATCTTTCTTTTCCTGACCGAGCTTCCCACGTAGGTATCGTGATCCGCCTACGCATGCCTGATCGCCATTTCCATAAGCTCGTCATAGCCTTGTGGATTTTCGATTCTTACAGCATACATGAATTTTCTAGGAAGCAGTCCCTGAACGAACGCCTCCTCTGCAACCCTTTTGTCAAAGTTCCTGACCCTGGCGGTGGCTCCTTGCCAACGGTTCACGAAGGCTTTCAACCCCTCGCCCCTATCCTGCTTAACCTTGAATAGTTGGGCGGTGCTCTGTCCGTCCATTCGCAGGATGAATCTGTTGACAAACATGTCGGCCAATTACCATAAGCAATCAATCGAGTCCGACGGGAGCTCATAGAACCAGCTTAGCGCCTCCCCCGACAAGGTTTCTTGGAACATGTTACAACATATCACGTCCGAGTACCCTTTGGCGTTGGTGTGAGACTTGAAACTATCTAGGAAAAGATGAGGGTCCTGATCCCCGTTGTAGTTTAGTTTCAACGGTTTAGCCGTGCTCGATCGGGCGAATTGGGTGATCGCTCTCGTGAACGGCCCCCCTCTTTCTTAGAAACTTGAGCAAGTTAGATTACTTGCGCCCCCTTTTCTCAGTGTTTGTGACCCTTTCGGTTAAACTCGCAACACTGTCCCTGATCGCCCTCAGGGTTTCTTTAATTTCTCATGATCTTCCAGCATGGCGATCCGGGTACGGGTGGGGGTCTGTCATTTCTCATTTCATCCGGGAACAGGTTGGTCCCTATATGCACGGTCCTACGATCCCCCCCCCCCCCCCGGCCGAGCTCCTGTCAATCTTAACGCGGCCGCCCGGTCTGACTCGGCCACCCTATCCAACTCCGCCGCCCTATCCAACGCTTCCCGTCGACCTATTCCTCTGGACAGGGCGCTCAGTAGCATGGCGTTTTCTTTTTCTAGTCTGCGCTCCCTCCCGGAAGCTTCTTCCTGATCTCTAACCCTCTGTTGCTCCAGCCGAGTAATTTGAGCCCTCATCCCTTCCATTGCCTCCGCTATCTCTTGAGCGTTTAAGTCTCGCGGCTCTCCCTCTGGCGTTTCCTCTCGGATACCTCTTCCTGCCCCTCACGAGCTTCCTCTTGCTTTCGGGGTTCTTCCAACTATCGGTTCTCTTTGTTCTTCTCTTCCTACCTCCCGCTCTAGGTGGTCGCTTGATTCGGTCATTGAGTCACGTCGGGTTTTAGTACGAGTTCCCACAGACGGCGTCAAATGTTTTTACACATCTCGGATGGGGTATGCGGAAATTGATGGTGGGTCCGATAGGTTGTTACCTCATTTCCTGGTACCCTGCAAGTGAAAGGACGACCGGGGGCCTCCGATCTTTCCTCCTCCGATGATTAAGTCAGTTACTGACAGGCCAAAGAGTAATTAACAGGGGTAGTAATTGTACCTGACAAGCTGGTGGTTGGGCTGTATTTATAGCCCAACCGGTGCTCCCTTTCCTAAGAAACTGATGTGGGATTCTATGTCCAGTTTCAAGGTGGATTTCTCTCGTGCTTGTAATCGTCCTGAACCCAGTATTACGACCATGATTAACCCGGCCCATCCACCTTATGGGCGGGATACTTAAATCGGTCACGGTTGTGGTGGAATGCCTGCAGGTTTACGGGCTAGAGAGGTTGTTTCACACACAACCGACTACACACGCGCACTGTGCGGGAAGGCTAGTATTATAGTTATGAAATTTAACATTTCAACAATCATATAATGAAGCTTTGCATTGGATCAATGATTTTATAACTCTGTTCTATGGATGAGAAAATATCAAGGGCGGTTTTTCTTACTATGTAACGGTAAGACAGCATTAAAATTGCAAGAAAAAGTATGTCACTATCAAAGTCATCCTTTCTTTTTTAATGTGCAATAGCCACGATAGCCCTTCAAGTGTTTCTATCGACCAGACGTAGAATTTAACAACCACCATGTGGCAACATTAAGCTTTTGGTGCTACATCTTTTTGGTCATAAATATATAGCATTAACATAAGGCATCAGAATATAACTTGAATACTTCTTTTGCTGCATTTCCTAATTATGAGAAGAGTTATCAAAGTCTTTACAAAGACCTAAAAAAATAAGATATTTAAGCGAGGACAGCAGGCAAAGAAAAAGTACTGTTTATCCCTCAATAAATCGGGAGGGTCAGGTTGAGACCCATGGTAAAAACTAGCTCTGTTCGAGTAAAGCCCATATTCAAGGTGTAACAATAAATCCGCACCTCACTCTGCCTTGGGCTTTGATGGTTTTCTCCTTCTGGTCGTTTCGGACTTGTGTATCCATCTGCCAACTAACTTAAGGACCTCATCAATCAGTATCACCGGCAATGCAACAGCCAAAACCAACAGCCATTCGTTTAGGCTCAGAGGCACAATGCCGAATATTTGAGCTAGGAAAGGCACATACAAGATCAAGAAATGAGAGCCGAATGAAACAGACATAGCCACAAGGAGCCATGGGTTGACCCACGGGGGCATTGACAATAAGCTTCCATCCTCAGAAAGGGCATTAAGCGAGTTGAACATTTCGATTGCAACCAACACAGAAAGGGAGAGGGTCATAGCCTTAACTTTGCCGCCATGGAAATAATCACATGGGTTGTCGTCAAAGGAGATAACCTGGCTTCCTGCTGTAAAGGGTGAAGCAGTAAAGTTCTGCCATGTTGAGCACTGTCCCCAGTTGGAAAGTTGGGAGTAAGTAACAAGGGAGTGACCATCCCCACTGAGGTCAATACCCAAGAAGGAACCATGAGTATACCAAATGATGAACACACCAACTGTTGCTACTCCAACATACAACCCAATTACCTGTTTAGCATAATCAAGTGAATATCAGTAACAATTATTGCATGTCAAGTCGTGCAAGTTCTCAAAATCAAAATATAGTAGGAAGAGACAATAGACAGATGAAAAGTGACCCACCAAATATCGGAACAATATCCAAGCACTGATAAGTGAATCATCACTTCTGCGCGGGGGTTTCTTCATTATGTCCTTGTCCGGAGGATTAAATCCTAATGCTGTTGCAGGTGGTCCATCAGTGACAAGATTGACCCACAAAAGCTGGACAGGGATGAGCCCTTCAGGAATGCCCAATGCTGCTGTTAGGAATATAGATGCAACCTCACCAATATTGGAAGAGATCATATACCTGAAACAGGGTTTAGACAATAGAACAAGAAGAAAAATTACTAGGTGAATCAACAATGTAGCTGCTTCCAAACTCCAGATAAGGGTGAAGTGAAACCACAAAGAGTAAGCACCACCAGGTGTTATAAATTCTTTCCCAGAACTGAGTATGATGAGATTCATAAGATGCCAGCCACTTGTATAACTTGAAATTGATTTTATTAATTGGGAATTTGGGACACTACTTTCCAAAACATGGAAAATGAAGATCTAATACAGACCTGATAAAGGCCTTCATGTTGTTGTAGATTGATCTTCCCTCACCAACAGCAGCAACAATTGTGCTGAAATTATCATCCGCCAAAACCATGTCGGAAGCTTCCTTCGCAACCTGCAAAGAAATAAGAATTGGGAGGTTCATATAATAAAATTGATAACCAGGACTGAAAACAGAGTTAGCAATAACATAAACGAGAAATTGATAATCTATAAGAACGTTTTTATGAAATATGTAAAAACTAAAGATTAAAGACCATCTTGTTTACAAGACATCACTGTTGTTTACAAGACCTCATACTTCATATTCATTGACTGATAAAACAGAGGATAGCACAAAAATATATAAAATGAACCCTCACACAATATAAAATGCTACCTATGAACTGCCCAAATGCATGCATATTGTAGTATCATACACTAACGTACCATCCTCGCTGTAATATTAAAGATTTCAATTCAAGCTATTACCAAGCTAACCTATTTAATTAATTGCATATGTCACTAAATGGACTAGAAACTTTATTTCTAGTGTGCCAACACAACAGTACATGACAGTAGCCCTAAAGAGCAGACATCAGAAAATTACTGAACAAACAAACTATAGAATAATTACCTCGGTTCCAGCAATGCCCATTGCAATTCCAATATCAGCAAGTTTCAAAGCAGGAGCATCATTCACTCCATCACCAGTCATGGCAACCACCTCACCATCCTCTTTCAGCAACCTCACAATCTCTTGTTTGTGTCTTGGCTCAGCCCTTGAAAAAAGTAGCCCACCATCTTGTTTCAGAAAGCCTTTCTGATCAGCATGATTCATAAATTCTCTTCCTGTTATGCTTCTTGACTTGATCTCTTCATGAGTACCAAAAACACCTATTTCACGACATATTGCTTCAGCGGTGTTCTTGTTATCTCCAGTAATTACCATAACACGAATTCCAGCTGCACGGCAATCTTCGATTGCATCAAAAACCTCCTCTCTTGGCGGATCCTTTGATACAAAATAAAATTTTAATTATAATTAGTGAAAGTTCTATGATGAATAATAAGCAACAAGATACAGAGATCGACATGTGACAACTCACCCTCAGTCCAACCAATCCCACAAAAACAAGTTCGCTCTCTATCGATGAATAATTGGATGGATCAAGTAATTGCTTGTGAGCTGGATGTTCATCACCATCATAGAATTCAAAGTCGGCCAAATCATCTTTGTATGCAAAGCCCAGACAACGTAGTGCCTCAGATGACATCTCATTAAGAGCTTGTAAGATGTAGTTCCTTGAGTTATTATCTAGTGGTACAACAGTTCCATCAAGCAACTGAACTTGAGTACTTCTCTCCAACACATTTTCTACAGCACCCTGCCATAATGTAGCACCTCATTTCGAAAGTGAAATCAGGGAAATTGAAAAAGAAAACTGGAGAGTGCAAGAAAATATGAATGCCCATGTTAATGCATCTTTCCATTGTCACCAACCAAAGTACATATTGTGAGGAAATGTAAAATATATATATATATATATATATATAAAAATAAAAAATAAAAAAAAACAAGGCACTTCTCTTTGTCATGCTTTCTACCTCCAAGAGAGGCACCAGTCAAAAATTCAAACAAACTATTTTTACCATAAATGCATTGTCATAATAGTCAGGTGATATCAAGCTAGAAAAAGTTGCGGAGAGATAACAGTAGTCTCCCAATATCAAATCTTTCCCAAAACACACAACTAGATAGTTTCTTATAAGTTAAACTACAAAAATTCATCTCCAAAAAGGGGTTAATGGTGTGCCATTCCAGATACCTCCAAACAGAAATCATTGCCCATAAGGTTGCACATTGCAAAGTGCAATACGAGCACAATTTCTTTCTTTGACAGATCAATTAACATATATTACTCAAATTCTCAATTTTTATCACTTCACAAAAAAGACTTACAGTTTTGAAATTCAAACACGATCAAGTGACATAGGTAGATCCATACACTTATAATACTGGAAATTTATAAAGTGGTTATATCAACTTTTGTACAAGCACATACCTTCACCAGCAAAGAATTTTTCCCTGAACGGGAGGTGGCAATGACACCCATAGATTTCCTATCACGATCAAACTCAAGTGTTGCAACTCGGCGCTCGGATTCATTCCACTGCTGGCAACAACCTTAAGAGCAGAAGTAACCAAAGAAGCGGAAGTCAATACTAAATGTTCAAAAGTTGTAATCACATCGATAAAATGAACCATTTCAAGTCCACAGTTTGGCTTTACCTAATAAGTCGGTTTTACTTGATCCCACACCTCGAGATGCTTCAGGAAGCCCCATCTTCTCAACTAAAACCTGAAAGCCAGAGTTAACAAAATGACTTGCTTTCACAGGATGGAAATACTTGACAAACAGCCTACACCTCATTCACCACAAATCTTGTTTGCTAGGTTTCCAACATAGAACATTTATTCAGGGAAACAAACACAATTAGAAATCAGTATAAACTTATAGCATAAGGATATAAACTAACCTTAAGAGCTGCCTCGGTAGGCATTCCATGGGCAACGTACTTCTGTTCTGATTGGGTAATACCAGCATCATTACAGACAGCAGCTACCTTTGCGATGGTCTGAAGATTAGTATCCATCCGTCCAGTTGGCCAGTCATGAATTTTGCCATCTGCTGGATTGTATGTAGTCCCGTCCACCTTAAACTTCCGTAGTATAGTAGGTCTAGGACCCAAAGCTACAAGCCTGGAAACTGCCATTTGGTTCGTAGTCAAGGTCCCTGTTTTGTCGGAACAAATAACTGTAGTACAACCCAGAGTTTCAACACTGGGAAGCTTTCTAACCAAGGCATTCTTCTGAGCCATTTTGCGGGTACCAAGAGCCAAGCAGGTAGTGATGACTGCAGGCAGACCTTCAGGGATAGCAGCCACAGCCAATGCCACTGCAATCTCGAAGTAATACGTGCACTTCTCAAATGAAAACTTGAAGTTCCTCGGCATCCCATCAACAAATTCCCAAGTGAGGAAGTACTTGACATTGATGAGCCACACCAATGCACAAATCACTCCAATTATCATAGTGAGCATCTCCCCAAACTCATTAAGCTTCTTCTTCAACGGAGTGTCTTCCTCACTCTGCGACGCCACATGAATTTGCATATGCACCTTCCCAATCTCGGTGGCCATCCCCGTCTGCGCAACCAAGCAAATGCAATTCCCATTCACAATCGTCGTCCCTGCAAACACCATAGACCACTTCCCCTGAATATCAGCATCCTCTGAAACCGGTTTGTTAGTCTTATTCACAGCCTCACTCTCCCCAGTCAACGAGCCCTGCTCAACCCTCAATGTCGAACTAATCAACTCCACTACACGCATATCGGCAGGAACCTTATCCCCAACCTTAAGCTCCACAATATCTCCAGGAACAAGCTCCTTCGCAGGCAAATTCGGAATCTTACTCCCATTCCGAATCACAGTGGCCTGCTCCGACTGAATCTCCTTAAGCGCCTCCAGCGCCTTTTCGGCATTACTCTCCTGCCAAACTCCAACGATCGCGTTCACAATCAAGATCAAAAAAATCACCAACGGCTCCACAAACGCCGTGATCTCCTTCTCGCCGCCTTCCTCGCCGTCCAGCCACGCCAGCACAAATGAGATCACCGCCGCGGCGAGGAGTATCCTCACCAGAGTATCATTGAACTGCTCCAGCACCAGGCTCCAAATCGACTGCCCCTCATGCTTCTCCAGCTCGTTCAATCCATACTCCTCCCGCCGCTTCGCCACGTCATCCGAATTCAACCCTACCTTCCTGTTCACACCGAAGTGCTTCTCGCACTCGTGAATCTCCTTGCTCCACGCCGGAAACACATCGCGATCGGACGTCGTCGCCGGGCCCGCCGCCGTCTTCTCCCGCTTACCGAAATCCTCACCTCCTTTCCCCATTCAGATCTAGCAGAAGGAAAAGAAAAAAAACGAAACTTGAAATCTCTATCAAGAAGAAACCGGATTCCGAAGCAATCGGAAACCCTCGAAATCACCGAGAATCGGATTCGTAGGTAGCCGAAACTCCAAGCGAATCCGAAACTTGAACAAATCAAAATCAAACAGGTAAAAATTCCAAGAATTTAAAACCCCTAGGGTGTTTGACTGCTCAAATTAATCGAGAGTACCTCTATGGTCAAATATTTATTTTCTCCTCCGGAAATAATTTTGAGAGATGAAACCAGAGAAAGAAAGCGAAAGCTTTAAAATTTTCTATGGCTGGTTCTTCTTCTTCTAGCCCGCATCGACTGCTGTGCTCTCTCTCGCACCTACTCCCACTATCACTAAGCTTCCACTCTTTCTCTCTCTCTCTCTTATTCTCTCTGCGACTTTTTTTTTTTTAAAGCTCTCTGCGACTATTATAAGAGAGATTAATGGGTGATTAGCAGGGTGATTAAGTTTGGGATTAGTTGAATTTCGAGGAAGCTGTGTTGGATTAAGCTTTTAGACGTAGGTGGGATGTGACAGCGCGAGGGGTGACGTGGCGGGATTTTATTGGAGAGGTTTACGTTCTGCTTTGTTTTAATTGGCTGGGTATCCTATTCCCGCGGGCGGGGTTTCAGGGATTTATTTATTTCTGTTTTGGTGGATACTTTGGATCCTCTGGATTATTCTCAGTTGTCGTTTTGTGTACGGCTCATCACGGGCGTATAGTCTGTACATCTTTCTCCTGGTTGACCATCTGATCGTGTTACGTCAATTTTTACTGCTTTTGTACGAATTAACCTTGTTTGGATGCAATAATTTTAATTTTTATAGAAATTTTAAAATTATGAGAATTACAATTTTTTGAATTTAAATTTTATTAATTGAGAATTATATTATTTAAATTTCATGATATAGAGTTTTAAAATGACAAGAATTTGTATTTAGACTAATCTTAGTTAAGGGAAATGACAAATGACATCTATTTTGTGAGGAATTCAAGTCAGGAATTTAAACTCCTAAATTTCACGATTATTTTCCCGTAGAAATTGTTAATTACACGGGATAAGAATCCAAACAGAGGAAACAGTCCTAAGAAATTGAGAATTCCTTAGTTTTGATTAAATTCTCGAGAATTCGCCTGCATCCAAACATACTGTTGAGAAATTTTATTCACACATCACAACTTGCTAGATACACATCCCAATTTTTTGAGAAATTCGTCTGAATGGTATACTAACTTTTGCTTTTTATAAACTTTGGTATATCAAGTTTTGAAAATATCAGAACGATATTCTCATGTTTTCATCCCGACTTAAGATAGGTATATATAGCTATTAAGGTGACCAATTTAACCTTAAGTTCTCTTTTTTTCTTATTTTTTTTATTTGTTTTCATATTCCAAAAATATTAGAAGAGGTTTTGGAATTTGATGATTTGGGTTAGCCTTTATAAACTTGAAGAAGATTGAAGAGGGGAAACATACAGAAGTTCAATCCTTGTTGTTTCGGCTGACACTCAATGATCTTTTGTTACCGTTGACATTCAATGATGATTGAGATGAAGAACTGATTATTAACAAGGAGAAAGTGACAATGAATTTTTTCTCTAAATTCCTAAAAATATAAAAAACCAAAAAAAGAAAATTAGAAAATAAAAACAAAGAAGAAAAACTAAGAAAAAACAAGATAATTTAAGGGTAAATTGGTCCTCTCTTTTTCTATCTGAGGGTAAATTAGTCATCTTAATGGCTATGTATATATATATATATATATATATATCAATCTTAGGTCGGAATGGAAATATGAGATACCAATCTGATATTTTTAAAACTTGATATACCAAAGTTTATAAAAAGCAAAAGTTCGTATATCATTCAGACAAATTTCTCCAATTTTTTTTTTCCTAATTGTTTTTGATAAAATACCTATTTTGCCCCAAATCCTCCTAAACCATCACCCAAACGCCTAGCTCATTGTCATCTCATCACAGCAAGCCACTTTATGGAATTATGATGTTAATCATCTTGGTTCACCCATGATCATCTTTTTGACGATTTATGTAACGAATATAATCAAATATAAGACAACTAGATCAATACTTTTCAAAACTACACAAATTTAAGTTCATCCTATGAAATATGTTCGAAGCCATGAAAATGAATCCAAGTGACCGTCTGTATATGTTTTAATTTTCATTCATGAATCATGATTATTCAACTACATGACATGCACAATTTATTGGTTATGCTATGAGATTCACTTTTGTTTGTTGCAATCTCATCACTACGCGCGCATAGATAGATCATGGCTTTTAGGGATTGGATTGTGTTGTCAATTTCATCAAGGGAAGAATAAATGGAAATTTTTAGGGCTCATGATTTGAGAATGTAATTTTAATTATGTTTTTTTTTCGACAAGAGTAATTATAATTATGTTGGTGTTTTAAAATGCATCAAAGGGTAAAATTGTATTTAAAAAAACTTTCAAAAAATAGGGATGTGTATTGAGTAATTAGAGATGTGTGAATAAAATTTCTCATTAACCTTTATTACTTTATCTTTTATGAAAAAATGGAAGAAATATGATTTTACACATGAAAGATGTGTCTCATAATTTTCATTTGCTTGCCCAATAGATTTAACATGGTATCTTAAACATACGATTGGTAAAACGCCCATTTTACATCATGTTTCAAAAGAACTGAAAACATGAATAATAATTCTCATTTCAAGCCCTTTTTTTCCCCTCGTTTTTACAGGTTGTTAATAATAAGTAGAAACCGATTAGATTGATAGCATCGTGGTTCCATTATCATCAACTACTAAAGTTTAAAGTAACATTTAGATATACATAATCACTTGAGAATCATCATGAAACAGAAATAAGTTTTAAAATACGCATTCACTTGCAAATCATTTAAAAAGCAAACAAACTCCAAATACATGTAATCACTTACAAACCATGCATATGTTGGTAGGTTGGTGGGTTAGGAGGTTGACGAAAAAGATGTCTTGTGCGAATATATACATTTCAAAACTCGTTATATAAATACGAACAAACACGTCACTTCAGAATTAAACATCAACCCTTACAAAGCATCTATGTTACACCGAAACTCCACCCCTATGGAGTGTCGGAGTGTCCGACACTCCCGACACACTGATACCGATATGATACACCAAAATGTGTGTCTGATACGCCACGTGGCTTGTTCAAAAAAGTTGACTTTTTGGACACGTTGACTGACATGCCATGTCAGCCTGAGACACGCCACGTCACCGTGTATTGACTAGAAAAAAAAACATAACTAAAAGTCTAAAACCTAATCGAAGAGGAAACCCACTTTAACGAAGTCGCATAGAAGAGGAATGACAAAAAAGGAAGCCGAGGAACGACGTCGCCTTTCCCTGTCAGTGCAATTGTTCCTCAGTCGACGCCACTTTGCGAGAACGACGAGAACGGTGTTGCCTTTCTCTGTCACAGTGACTCTTCCTCTGCCGACGTCGCCTCGGCCTACAGTCGTCGGCGGCCTAAACCCTCTCTTTGGTTATAAGGTCAATCTTCATACAAGGTTTGAAGAGAAACAAATTGCAACCAATAAGAGCTCAAGATTTAGTTTATGTCCATACTAATCTGCGTCTATTAGCAAGAAAGAGCTCTAGCTATTACAAAGACAAGGACTCAATGTGGGATCTTGGAGGAGATGACCATGACTCCATGGAACAAGGCAATATTGATGTGGCGTGGCGTGGCGTGATTAAGGTGGTTAACTAACAACTTTGACATTATGGGTTCAAATCTCATTGACATATGTAGGGTGTGTGAGTTATTTAATAAAAAGTTTTTTTTTTTTTAAAAAAAAGGCAATATTGATGTGCCAGCCTTGGAGAAGATGGTAATTGATGATGAGATGGAGACTTGAGGTAAATTTTCAGTTTGTAACTCATGTTATATTAGTTTAATTATTGAATGATTATGAAGTTTAGATTAAGTATGGATGTAAATATATTGACTCATCTTCTTGTTTCTTAGGTGGTAAATGCATATGAGTTGTTGGTGTGCCTACTGCCTCTTTTTCAAATAATGCTACTGTCTCATTTTTGGTTTTTTTTTTCAGAGAATTGCTACTGCCCAAAGTTGATGGATTGCTTCTTTTTAGCTTTTATGTTGTTAATTATGAACTTGAATCATTTTATCTATCAAGGATAAAGGATGATGCCAATGCATGCGTGTCTTGCTTTTCTATATTTTGAATACCTCAGTTATGGGGTTTTAGGCAGTTGGTGTTGTTATGGGGTTAGGAAAGTCGGATTTTCATTCAGTTTGATGAATGTGTTGAATTTGATAGAACTATTTGGTAATCATCCTTTAGATTAAATATTGACTCTCTTTTATGTTATTTGTTACAGTTATGCAATTGCTTAAATTTAGAAAATTATTTAAGTAATGTGATGAATTTATTCATATTTGAGCATTTTTTTTATTAATTAAAAATATATAAATAAGTAATTATATTTGCCGTGTCGAAAATACAGTTATTGAATTTTGTCATGTCACCCTGTCAGTACGTATCGTGTCATCGTATTTATGTCTGTGTTCGTGCAACATAACAAATCATAATAGCTGACCACAACTTTTGCAGCAAGTAAACTTCTCATCCTCAAACTTGGAATTTTCTCAATCACGAATTTTCAATAATTTTGATAAATGGAGGGAAGAATCGTTCACGCAATCTAGCTTTTTTCCTAGTCATTGATCATGACTGAGTCGTGACCATGACGAACTTTAGACTCGAGACCTTGACACCTTGATCCCGAGGGCAGCAGATCTTTCCTTTAAAGGCATAAAGTAATGTTTGAAGGGAAAAGGTAAACATCGGACTTTGAACTGGAAACTTCCAGGAAGATCACCAAAGTGAAAGAAAAAGAGAAGAAAAGAGGGTTTATGTGTTAGGTCGAGTATGAATATCCCATTGAGGTGGTTAGTTGAAGAGTGATCAAAGTGTTCACCATTGCATCACCAATCGTGGATTAAAAGGGATGGGACCAAAACGCCTCCTTATTTTATTGCAAAGGACCAAGGGCATAGCCACATAAGCATATATAGCTAATTAGCTAGGCGGCCAAGTTCATATTCTAACATTATGGATGAGTTATACACTTATACTTCTAATTCTTTTTATGGATGAGTCATAAATTATTGTAATTCATGATCTAGCATAAAGAAATAAAGAAAGAACCACCATTTTGTTGATAACCATGCAACTTTGACATTTTTATAGGTTTTAACTTTTAACCACACAGTATGATAAAGTTAGTCGAGTTGTCTAGCACGAAACCCTCATTTTTAAAGTTTGAGTCTCGACTTCCACCGGTCAATTTGTGGCCAGCATGTTTGAGGAATGTATGGGGATGTGCATATGCGGCGGGACATAATAAGTCTGGTTTTGTTAGGATACTCTCGTAAACCTTAGTTCGCATACTACCTAGGTGCATGGTGTGTTACTAATTTGTTGACGCAACCAATTGAATTGGTTTGAAATATATAAAAACAAAAAACATATAGATTTTTGTTCCCATGTAATCTTTACTTGCATGTCATATTTTCATTGTGGAATTGTGGTAGTCGCACACTTGAATTGTTCACAAAATCTTGTCATTTTTTTGAAGAATGCATTACTATAATTAGTTGGCAAAACAACCATATTATCCATCATTTATCGATTATTCATAACCCATCAATAACGCTACAAGACTTTAGATTTGTCACAACACAAAAGTTGTCAATATTTGCGTTGTAACATATCTAATTAGGATTTTCAAAACAATGATTATTTTACTTAGTATGAATGTCTATAGATCACATTTTCAATTTTGTCAATTATATTTGTCACCCTTTCATCTTCTAAGTTTATACACCAAAATAGAATGTTAGTTTAATATACATTGTCAGCTCTTTTTTTTTTCATTTAAAATTTTAAACCGTTACAAAGATAGTGCCTACTAAATTACTAATACTATAAGGATGATGACAACTCTACGCATCTTCATTTCCAAATGCATAAATCGCAAACTCGATAGAGCTAGAGAGTAAAATGCATTTTGTACATATTTGATGTACAAGATAGCTAGACCAAGCTACTCGTGAATCTCCAACAAGCTGGCTTCCCAGATTTCGCAGCTGTTCCTGTATTGGTTTCGCTGATGAGATCGATTGAGAAAACAAGATCCATCTTACAGAAACCTACAGCTACAATTATATACAATACAGATTTGGCAGGATATGTACTCCACGCCCTTCTTCACATGTTCGTTCTTTCTTACTATTCAAAACCTGATTCTCTCTTCGCTAAAAACACTAATCAAATTTCTACTCGTTCTGATTAGATCCATGCAAACCCTAATATATAAAATGATCCCATATCAGTGTTCTCAGGGCTCGATATGAGAAGGGTACCTTCCTGTACTGCTTTCCCTTTCTTTGTTTAATGTTTATAAGTAGAAACTTGAACTGTGACCAGTGCTATTGGAAGTAACCAGGAAGCAAAATATATACTGGATAATTTGGGATGAGTAGGAACACAGCCAAACGAAATAAGATAGATTAATATAGGGATGCTGGTGTCGTTGTCGGTTGTTGTTCTGGAGACGGAGATATATTCCAAAGTTCCAAAGCATATACTTTGACTGCATATTTAGTATCCAGTACTGTATTACACCTCCTTAATTATTAAGACTGTCATGGACTAGTATGAACTGCCTTAAATTGTACCAATACTGGGCCATGTTTAGTGTTGCATGAGATTAGGAAAAAAAAATATTAAATTAGAGATGTCTCATGTTTGGTGATGCTAGGGGTGGGCATAAAAAACCTAAATCCCGGTCTCATCTCGATCCCGTCCCGAAATTTGACAGGATGGGATGAGATTTAATTCTAAAAACACAAGGCTCGTCTCATCCCATCCCGTAGAGAAACAACGGGACGAGACGCGGGACTGAAAAGTTGAGGTCTGTCAGGCCCGTTCCGTCCCGTGTAAAAATATAGACTAATCTGAGCCATTAGTTTTTTAGATGTTTTGATCTCAACCTTACATTTTTGAACCTAATTAGACTACTATGTACGCAGTGTCGCAGTCTTCACTCTTTCTGCCATAGACTACCGCTCTTTCAAATCGATGATGCTTGAAATCGAATATCCCAATCCAGCCAAACAGCCTCCTTGAACTCCTCCAGCGCCCGCCTCGCCTCGGCCAGTCCTCCACCGCCTAACCTCACCGCCCACCTCCTCCTACCCTCGGCGCCCGTATCCACCTCGCCTCGCCTCGCCCGCCTCCTCGCCTCGCCTCGCCTCGACCGTCTCTTCCTTGCTTCGCCTCACCGTCTCCTCCTCGCCTTGCCTCTCCCATCTCCTCCTCGCCTCGCCTCGCCCATCTCCTCCTCCCTGTTGAGTAAAGGTGAGCTGATGAGACTGTGACTTGGTTCAAATGGTTACGGTCATGTAATGTTCTTCTGATAGTTTGTAGATTGCAGAAGTTTCAATTACTTGGTAGTTGCTACGAATAAGTTTATTGTGAATGGATGAATGTAGGGGGAATTACTCGAAAACGATGGCGAGAGGAAACTTGTATATATTTGGAGCAGCAGCTTTGAAACTTGTATTGTTGTGCTTTCGATAATTAGATTCACTACTGTTTAATTGTAGTTATGAATTATGGATTCAGATGATGCAGTCTTTATATATTGTAGGAATATATTGGTAGGTAATATATATTGGGGCGGGATGACGGGATTGGGCCTGTCCCGGACGGAACTTGAGTGAGATCAATTCTTAAAAACATAAGGCCGTCCCGATCCCGTCTCGTGTGTAATGTCCGGGACGGGTCGTGGGATGACCCTAATCCCGTCCCATGCCCACCCCTAGGTGATGCATTTGACTGGACTACTCTAACTAGTCAATCATTTCTATTTCGATTTCAATTTCTTTACTTCTTGATTCATAATCCCCTCTTTCATTCACAATGACACCAAACTAATCAATCAATAAGTAACTAGTTCAATTTCTTGGCAGGAAAAGAAAGAAAGAAAGAAAAGGAAGCAAACCTTGAGCTCATTGCTGGAAAAATCAAGGTGTAGCAACTCGGCGATCCTGCCAAACGCCTCCGGCAAGAACCTTAAGCGGCGGCTGGAGAGGTTGACGCGTTCGAGCGCGGTCACGTTGGCCTGGTGCAGAATGCCGACGACCTCCTCGTGGAGTTTGTCGGAGACCGGTGGCTCCTCCTGGAAGACGCCGTCCTCGGTGGAGCAATAAATCTTGTTGAGCCTCTCCTCGGCGTCCTTGAGAAGCTTCTTGTAGGTGGGGTGGAGCTCGTCGAGATGGAGAATGGCCTTGCAGTCCTGCCTATCTTTGTCGGCGAGTCGCGGCACTCTTGCTCGCGCTCGACGAGGTGGGCCCGCCACTGGAAGCGGTGGACGTCGGAGGGGCGTGGGGAGAAGACGAGGTCCTCGAGCTTCTTGGAGAGAGAGGAGTCAATGAGGGCGAGCTTGGCCTTGGCGGTGTCGACAGCCTCGTGGTCGGGGCGGGGGCCGAGGGCGTTGAGGACGGAGTGGGTCTAGGAGACGTCGGAGACGGCCTGGGTCAGAGAGGAGGTGAAGAATGGAATCGTCTATGAAATCGGAGAGGAGAAAAGTTGTGGAGCAGAGATTCTTCGGGGTGGAACAGAGAGGAGCTGAAGAATGAAGAGAGAAGAGTTGTGGAGGCGATGTGAATGAGAGGAGGTTAGTGAGTCTTAGCTAAGGGCCTCTAATCGGAGTACCCACGCTAAGCCCTCCTAAGGAGGCGAAATCAAAAAACATGGTCAAGTTAACACCATTAATATTAGTACCGAGAGAGACCAAACATGAGATTAGCCTTGAAGGACTCCTTATTTAATACTGGCTTAGGTAATACCAGGTACCAAACGTACCTAAAAGTTTAGGATGAGACCCAAGAAACCAGTGTTGGGTGGAACATATGACACATGGATTAGGATTTCTGTTTCTATATACAGGGGAGAGTCAATTGGAATGGCTTATAATAAACTAGTTGAATTTAGGAAAGGGTTGGAACTGAGGGAGGTGAGGATGGCATGGGCAAAACCCAGCAAAATACCAAAACACTGCAGTGACTTGGAAGTTGGAACTTGGAAAGAAGAAGAGCCTAGAGGGTTGTTGGATGTGAAGTTGTTGTTGGTGACTTCAAACTGAATCAAAGCCAATACAAACCCATCTCTTTTTTCTTTTTCTATTTTGGCAAAGAAATGGAGACCCATCTAGATATTGTCATAAGAGGTTGGGGCTTGCTTCTTACTCTTGAAAAGTTGAAAGGTTGGTAGTCACCTCTTGAATGGTGAAAACACATATATCATAGTTAATGGGTATTTTGTTGGTAAGTATTTATCACATTCAGAATTATGTTTCTAACTCGAGTCTTTTGTAACATGCAAAAAAGATAAACGAGCTAACGGCTAATGTTATTGATATATGTAAGCATGTACTTGGTCATCCACACACACATCATTTGACAACAAGCTTCAAAAGTTGTGGGACTTGCATATATTAACCGGAGTTCATTTATGTACATTAATTATGTATCAATACATTAAGTACACTAGTTCTAGATAAATGTAAACTAACTCCATGAATTGGTCGATTAGTTTAGCCTATTCTTTGTCTAACTTTTTAGTTTTTACCAACAATTAGAATCGTTCACATATTCATATAAACTTTAACTCTTGACTAAAGAAATTGGACTGTTAGATCAAATGAGATGTGATAAGGGTATTGAAAGCTCAAAAAGGAGTATAGTCACATTTATCCTACAAAAAGGTATAGATTCTAGGATCAGAGGACAAAACATGAAACACATTGTACGGTAGATTCGGTGCTAATGAGTTAAAATGGATTTGGTTGACTAGTACTGATAGTGGAGGGAGCACCATGGATCGACCTCAGAAATGGAGGGCCACTAAGAACATCGAGATCCCTTTCGATGGTTAAGGCCTAAGGGCTAGTCAAATCAGTGAACCAGACTACCAGAGACTCCAGTACTGTGGCGGAGAGTAGTGAGGGAGAGGCCGAGAGCCATTAAAGCTCACCTTGGACTATTCTATACGGGGGGCAATGGAACCTTTCTGTTCTTCCCCACATTCATGTGTCCTAGTCCTACCATGGCGTCGAGCTGAGTCAGGTATTAGATCATGGATTTGGATTTTGAACTTTGCCATCCATCTCCTGCTGTCTCTAAAAAGTGGTACGTATGCTTCTGCTTCAGATACATACATTGATTTCAGAAGAGTAGTATTCGTTGATCAGTCATTTTTGCAGGCTTGGCCGTTCTTCTGACTACTGATTCAGGTGTACAAACTGGGTAATAAATCTGGGCCGAACAATGCAGATTGCACTACCGATCAAAATAAACTGCAGATTGGACTTTGTGAACGGTTAACAGTTTTAAGTACTGGTTACGGTTGAACTATTGGGCTTTAGCTCTCCTCCAACACGAAAATCGGGCTTCGGCTCTATTAGCCTTGTTTTTGGTCACACTAGGAAACAATAGGAACTAGGATTCACCCAAAAAAAGTAATGAGCAATATTGGGAAACTATTGATTTTATTTTTTGCAGTGTCGTGTGTATATAGTAAATTCTTTTTTCAGGAATCACTGTGAACCGATTGTGGCTCGCAGGGTTCCAATTATCATTTGGGTCTAAACCGGTTTTCACCGATCAAACCCACTGACATAAGGTTTTCCACCTTGTGAATCTGCATGCATCCGCAGTCGGCCTCAAGATGACTCAGACTCTCTTGGATGTTGTCACTTTTTACCAAACGTCATATGGGTTCTATAGGTCTTAACTACTTAGCAACCTACCAATAAGGGTCTTGTGATTGTTAGGGCTTGAACTTGAGTAGGGGTTACAGTAAATTCTTAGAAAGTATATATGAGGGGGAAAAATATATACTCTTCAATTTCTCCTTTTGATAGAATATCACTAGAATTATACCCGCGTCTTGGCGCGGTATACATTTACGATGTGTTTGGATGCGGGTGAATTCCTGAAAATTTAATCAAAAATAAGGAATTCCCAATTTTTTTAGACGGTTTCCCTCGTTTGGATACTTGTGAAAAGATGATAATTTGACTGAGTGAATTTCATTGATACAGAGGGGATTTCATATACAATGTTCAGAGTTACCAACTAGGAAACTATCCTACAATCAAGCTACCTATTAGGAAACATATATTCACATTCCTAACATAGATGATATTTTGATATTCTTTCCAACTACATAATATTTCCTTACACTCTCCCTCAAGTTGGAGAGTGGATATCCTGCACTCCCAACTTGCGAATCATAGGAACAAAAATCCCCTTCCCCAAAGCTTTGGTTAATACATCTGCCAGCTGATGTGATGAACTCACAAACCTTGTGATCACAGATCCGTCTTGGATTTTATCCCTAATATAATGGCAGTCTATCTCAATATGTCTGGTTCGCTCATGGAAAACAGGGTTTGCTGCAATGTGCAGCACCGCCTTGTTATCACAATATAGTGAGGCAGGTTCTCAATGCTCTACACCTAAATTTTTAAGTAAGTATCTCAGTCAAGTTAACTCACAACAGGTTCCAGCCATAGCACGATATTCTGCCTCTGCTGATGACAATGAAACAGTTTTCTGACTCTTTGATCGCCAAAAAATGAGTGAAGGTCCAAGAAAAACACAATAGCCCGAAGTAAATCGTCTAGTAAGCGGACACCCTGCCCAATCCGAATCACAAAAGGCTCTTAATCTAAGGTCATTATTGAAGGAGAAGAAAAGACCTTGGCCGGGTGCACTTTTGAGATAACGCATAACTCTAAGTGCTGCTTCCATGTGAGATTTTCTCAGCTGATGCATAAAACGACTTAACACATGGACAACATAAGTAATATATGGCCTTGATACAGTCAAATAAATCAACCTCCCTACCAACCTCATATAGCGACCTTGATTCTTGAGCAAATCACTCTTGTCAGATAATCTCAATCCTCGTTCCATCGTTGTATCAATGGGGGCTGCGCCCAACAACCCTGCATCCTTAATGATCTCCAATGCACACTTACGTTAGGAAATGAAAATCCCAGTAGTAGAAGTAGAAACCTTAATGCCAATAAATTATTTTAAATTACCAAGATCCTTGATATGAAAATGGCTATGCAAGAAAGCTTTAGTCGCAGCAATGCTTTGAGGATCATTCCAAATAATCAATATGTCATCAACATATATTAAGAGGATAGTAAAAGACTTGCCTCGTGTTTTGGTAAAAAGAGAGTAATCTGTCCAAGACTGCACATAACCGGCAGAGCGAATGGCCTCTGAAAACTTGGCAAGCCATTGACGAGATGCTTGTTTTAGGCCATAAAGTGACTTGTGGAGGCGACAAACCAAGTCATCCTCTCCCTGTCGCCGAAGCCCTGGTGGCGGAGACATGTATATTTCCTCATTTAAATCACCGTGAAGGAAGACATTGTTGACGTCCATTTGATGAAGGGTCTAACGCCTTGCAGTAGCCAAGGCAAGAAGGCAGCGGACTGTAATGATTTTGGCTATTGGGGAAAATGTATCATGAAAATCAACACCTTCAAGCTGAGTGAAACCCTTGGCAACCAGGCGTGCCTTATATCTCTCAATGGAACCATCAGACCGGTGTTTAACTTTACACACCCATCGGTAACCAATTGGTGTCTTGCCCACTGGAAGCTTAGTGAGCGACCAAGTGCCATTAGCCTGAAGAGCTTGTAATTTTGTATCCATAGCGGCTCGCCACTCAGGATGAGCAGCGACCTCAACATAACTACGGGGTTCTGTGACTGTACTAATCTAAGCAACAAATTGTTGATAATCAGGCTTATAACAATGGTAAGTGTCAAGACTCACCCCGAATTTTACCCTGAAATCAGAGGTAAGTTTTGCGGGGACCACCTCTGAGGAAAATTTACCGAAGAACTCGGCAAACCTCCCTTGAAAATGGACAACCCTAACCCAGAAAAATTATAGAACCACCCTCTTAACCAAAATATAAATTCTTCAGCTCAACCCAAATAACAGAATAAGATAATACACAATATTTTTCCGAAAGTATTCAGAGCTACTACAAGAAAGACAACGGAAGCTGATAATCTCCTAGTATATTAAACAGATAACCTACTGGCGAAAAGTAGCGGAAAGATGGGTGACTATGCCTCGACATCTCCTTCTAGACCTCACCCGAACGCTGCAGACTGGGCAATTAAAAACGAAGAGCCTAGGGGAAAATATTCAATTACGTCAGAGTGAGTGGACAAAAGTAATTTCGACAAAACATTAATATTTCCCTAAGAAAACTTTATAAAATGGCCTCTCAAGCTAGAATTTTATATATCAATATGTATTTACACTCGTCTATTCCTTGTATGATATCTATGAATAAACTAGAAAAATAGATAGTCATACAAGGCTACGACGCTGACGTTTAACGCTCACGTCACCCCATATTGGAATTTTTCCTTATTATGGAGGAAACGCATGAGTGAATATATATACGTGTTGATTCCTTGTACGAATTCTATGAATGAATTCGAAGAATATAAAGTCATACAAGGCTACGACGCTGGCGTCTAACGCTCACGTCACCCCATAATAGAATTGTACCTCATTATGGGGGGGGAAATCACGTATAGCTAGCTAGCATTTATTTGTATACATATTATTCTCATAAATCTCTATATATGAGTATAATCACCGAAATTTCCAATTTCGGTTAATTTCCAACAAAAGAAATTATTCAACAATAAAACATTTCAAGCACATTATTTAAAACGAAGGTCCACTCACAACTTAGGCCTAAGCCTGATGCCGGTCGGAGGTTTCTTCCGCTCGGGCCTTCTCACTTCCTGTTCCAAAAACATAGATAAATCCTTAAATAAAACACCGACGCTTAAAGAAAATAGACATAATTAAATATGGGCTTCTCGCGCTCAACCATGCCTATCGCCCTAAATCTTAACTTCACTGCCAACCATAAAGCTCCACAATTACCGACATCTTAAAAATCACCTTCCACCGTCCTAATCATAAATAATCCAATGACCGGATTTTGACTTATTAATCCGCCAAAAATACCAAACTTTAAAAATTCCAAAACCTATCCAAAACTCCTCCAAAAATTCTAAAACTCATTCCATTAAACTCATTAAATTTTCTACTAAAAACACTTTTTTCTGCGGCGGCTGACGACCAGCTCTGGCAACCTCCAATGCCCACCAAAAATTGGCAGTACCTTCCTCTTAACCTCATCTATAACATTCCTAACTAGCACAAACTCCAATTCTAAGCTTAACCATGTCAATCGAACGGATACAACAATAAAGCCCTAGAATTTCAAACACTGATTTCTCCTTACCTAGCTCAAGAGGGAGCGAACCCTTTGGAGGGGTTGCTGCACGGGAGGAGAGCTTCCTTTTGAGCCAAGGGGCTCCGACTATAGCGGCCGGAGGAGGGAATTCCGGCGAGAAAACCACCACGGCAGTCGGGGCTTTCGGGGCGGCTTCTCTCTCACACGGCGGCACTAGGGCGGCTTCCACCGGTCTAAAATGGAAGCTAGGTTGGAGACTGATCGATTAGGACCGGCGCGGCGGTCTGGGGCGGCCGGAATTTCTGACAGAGAAAGGGAATCGGGAGCAGGAGCGGGAGAGAGAGAGAAATGATTTTTGGGCTTTGACCAAAAACAAGAGCCCGGTCCAACTTAAACATAACCCAACTCCAAATCTTCAACACCCCAAAATAATACCCTAATAAAAATTACTTTTTACTAGCTAAAATTTACCATTTTTACCGTCGTCACATTTTCCTCATACGAATAATTCTTTCGTAATATTCGTCCCTCAACACACCTCTAGGGACCTTAGGACTATAAACTAAATGACGAAGACGGTAAAATTCTTATTAACACCATACTAGTAAATAAGGTAAAATTTAAGGGTCAGGGCGTGACAGTAAGAGACATAGTTTGCCAATGGATATCGCGTACCTTTTGTAGGACCTGGAGTCAAGGAAGACGATTGATCAGAGCAGACAAACGAACAGACATAATCGGTTAGCTTGACTGGCGGAGCAGTGGTGCGGCTAGAGCGACGGAGAGAGATTGGTGCGGCGTGCTGAGTAGCTGGTGAGAGAAGGGTGGGTTCGGGTGGCTCGAAATCTGGAGGAGTTGGCGAGGATGGCGGTGCAATGGAAGGCGACGCCGAAGATGGAGGATCGGGTTGGGATATCGACGCAGGAGGAGAAGGATTGGCGTCGAAAGAGGGCGGCGGCGGTGTGGCTGAAGCCTCTGGATCGAAAGAAGATTTTTCTGAATTAGAGTTGTGAGGATTGGAAGCGGGTGGTGGAGGTGTGGAAGAAGATGACTCAAAAGAAAAGTCAACAGGTGAGGAGGAAAGAATTGGGCCTGAATTTTGGGCCTGTGAAGGAAGAGATAGATTGGGCTGAGGAGATGCATAGAGAAAGATGTACTAATGAAAAACATCTTGGTTAGTAAAGATTTTTTTGGTCGATAAATCGAACAATTTGTAACATTTTTGTCCAATGGGATAACCGATAAAGATGGATTGCTTGACACGATGATCGAATTTGTGTGATGGGTGGACATTAGTGGCATATGCTAAACAACCGAAAACGCGAAGATGAGAAAAGGAAGGCGGTCTTGAGTACAGTAATTCATATGGTGTTTTGAAAGAGAGTAGAGGGGAAGGTAACCGATTGATGATATGGACAGCGGTGAGAGCACACTCTCCCCAAAATTTGGTAGGAAGGTGAGCCTGAAATTTCAAAACACGGGCTACTTGCACGATATGAGGGGTTACAGTAAATTCTTAGAAAGTATATATGAGGGGGAAAATATATATACTCTTCAATTTCTCCTTTTGGTAGAATATCATTAGAATGTACGAGAAAGAAGTGGGTGGCTGACAAAGATTAGGGTTTTCAAGATAAGCATCTAAGCCCATAATTAGTCCACACCAGTGTCAAGCAGGTAGAGATTTTTCTTTAGGCCATCTACCTCTCACGCCCAAAACCACACACCATTTCACAATGAGTCAATGACACCAATGCCACCAATCCAAAGAATCAGTCATTACCAATTATGCCAAATCATTATATACACCGCTCTCATAATAACATGCCTAATTCCCCACTACAAATTAAAACAATTCATCCAAACCTCAAAATCAAAAGCGCACACACACACCCATTTGTCCCCCTCCTTCTCTTCCTCTTTTGCCTATCATCTATCTTTTCTTGCAATCTAAGTCTTATCGTGTTTTATTTTCCTCTTCTGTTGGTCCAACTCATCATCCCCACAATTTATAACACCACCCTAAAACCCCCCTCACACAACAACTCTCCGTCTCTCTCAGCCTTAACTGCAGAACACAGAAAATGACCTCAGTTTGTATATCAAACTGTGTCAGCGACGCCCACGATCCCCGCGTGCCGATCCGGGCCACCTACGTCAACCTGTACAAGTGGCCCGAGTCCGACGCGGAGTTCGTGCGGTCTGTGAGCTCCAAGGGGCGGCGGTACAATGCTGCGGGGGTGCCGCATTGGCACCACCAACACCCTCGAGTGGTGGACAGCATATCATGCAGGCAAATGTACCTGAGGAGCTACACGTTCACGAGGAAAGAAACCGTGCCGGAGAAGACCCAGAAGTGCTTTGGCAGAGTCAAGGAGAGAATGGCAACTAACAACAACGACGAGAGGAAGGGGAAGAAGAAGAAGAAGAAGGGTAAGAAGAGTAAGTGTTTGGTTCTGAGGAAAGTGAAGGAGTATTCAACTGCTGCTCTGTTTAGAATCTTTCAGAGGCTTCTGTCTTGTTCTGCTAGTGTAGATGTGAATCATGATCAAGACTAAGTCATAAACTCGATTTTTTTTTCTTTGGTATTTGGTGCTTCTGTAATTTATAAGCCAGAGATGATGTTGTGTTTGTGTTTAAATTTCTCTAATATGTGTCAAATTTGGTTCTGCAATATTTCTGTACTTGAATGTTCTTGGTCTAGTGTTTTATTTTATTTTATTTTAATTTTTTTTTTCAGTATCCTCTGTTTCTATGCTTTGTAGATGCAGAAAAGAAAAACCCAGATACCAAAAGAAGAGTAATTTGGTTATTTGGGTTTTACCTAGGTACTTTTTATTACTTCATCATAGCTTTGGGTTAATTTACATTTGATTAGAGTGATTTGTCTTTGGCTTTTGGCCTAGTTTGGTTCATGATATAGACTAATAATATAAACTTAGCTTCAGCATATATCGGTAGCTTAACTAATTTTATAGTTGACTCATGAAAGCTTAACTAGCAGGGTTGCTAAATTTTGGTAAAGAATAGCTAAACTGTGCAGGGTAGAAAGTTTCAGTCAGCAAGTAATGTTTCAAACCTTCATGTTCATTGCATAGTAGGACTAGTTTTAGAGGGTCATGCTCATTTGCAGAAAATTATAGCTGGAACTGCCCATTGGTTTATATGAAAGCCTCCAACAGTTGCAGCTTGAAAACTATACATTAACACAGACTTTAGCAGAAAGTATTTGCTAATTCTGGATTTGGATTCGATTGGGCGGGAAGATATGAAAGGGACTGCTAGCTCTTTTGGTCAAAAATAGTAGAATAGCTCTGTGTCTAAAGGAAACGCCTTTAGTTACGGGTGAAAACTCCAAAGATTAGGTGCCAACTACAAGATATAACAAAAAACAAAGCTACTAAAATGAACAATGGACCATGGTGAATGAAATAATTGGGTTGGCGTTGGATTTAGGAGTGTTCTCATTCTCATCCTCCTACTGCAAATCTTGAAATTTTGCGTTTGGAATAATAGGAAGAGACACACATTAACAACCATGAATTTGCAACATAATATATTGAGTTTTCTTTGCCTACTTAGTTGATTGACAATCTAACAACATAAAGTGTCAAGCTATCTACAAGAACGGTTCCGAAATTGTAACAAATAGGATTTTATCTTGATGACACTCATATGATAGCTAAGAGTGACAACTACGGGCACTGGGACAAAGAAACGAAAGATGTAATGATAATAGCCACCAAACGCATTGGCTTTTTGCCGATGGAGACTTGCACTCTAAGTCTCCAGGAAGTTAATCAATACGCCTGCTGCTCAATCAGTATAATCTGAAACTTGTAATCATTAGCAAAAGCTAGGGGGTTCATTGAGATTTTTACTGAAGCCACAGTTTGCTTGGGGCCTTGTTCTTCCTTTTGATAGCTTTGGAAGAACCCTGGCCCTCTGGAAAACCAAGCACCCCTGCTGTCAGTTATGTACAGTGTCCTAAAGCCATGTGTTTCTTTGGGGCCGTTTTCTTCCTTTTTCAGCTTTTGCTTAACTAATCTGAATTCAGAACCTGGCCCTTTTAGTTTATGTTCAACGACTTGCAAGCCCAACATTGAAGCTTTAATTAGAAAAGCTTTAATAACCTAACGTCCTAACCACAACTCCACAAGCCTCCAGATCTCAACAGTTTATTAAAAGCAAGGAACCCAAAATCCCACAGATTTAATCCCACACACTAAACTATTTGTTTTCCATTTATTTCACAATGTAGTCTTTTAACCATTTTTACTATGAAATCGGAAAGAAAAAAAAAGATCACTTTTACTATCTTCAGTTCTCTTCCTCAACTCTCAAGAAGTCGACAGTTGCTGCATTTGTTTAACTGGATATATAGGTCCTAGATTGGAGATAAATATCTCATATCCGATAGACAATTGTGTTTGATAACCCAGACAATATACAACCTGATAAAGTTAGCTTGTCAGGTTGGGATATGTTAGAAATTGTTGTGATTTTGACACTACTGTTAGAATTTGTAGCTTGTTACCGCTATAAGGAAGATGGAAGTATAAAGAAGGGATTATTCCATCATGTTCAACGAGAAGCTAACTTTGTTGCAAATCGGCTTGCTTCACTTGGTTTTTCATCTTCCTTTCTGTTAATATGGTTTTACTGCCTTCCTCTCACATTGTCCCAGCGTTCCATTTGGATAAACTGGGAAAGAGAGTTTCTAGAGATTTTCTGGTTTTAGGGCTAATTTGGTATTGCTATGACTTAAAAAAAAACTGTTGTTGCTGTACTGTGAAAATAATCAACTGTGAATTAAAACAGTTTTGTGTTTGATAAATATTAGTTTTAAAAGTGTTGCTAAGATAAAATTTATTAATTTCAATGTTGCGTTTGGATGCAAGAAAATTCCCTGAAATTTAATTGAAAATAAGGATATCATAATTCCTAAAAGTCAATTCTCTTGTTTGGCATTATCAGATAGATAATTTTAAATTTCGATGGAATTGAAAACAAAGGAATTCATTGATTAAATTCCTCACTTGAATTCCACCAAAAATAGTTGTCATTTACAAATTCATTTGCAGGATTCAATTTTCATTTCCAAAATAAGGCTTTTTAAAATTTTATTTTTTATATTTCTTTTAAATTTTCTTAATCAATCATACACTTCAAATCTCAAATATACATAGCCAAACAATAGAAATTACAATTAACGTAATTTCAATTGATAGATATCTAAATTCCACCATTTCAGAATTCGTCAAAAATTAAAAATACTCTCATCCAAAAGCAGTGCTAGTGTTTTTAGTGATAGCTGCTTTTAAAAATAACCTTCAGATTGCTTCTAAAAGCTGCTGCCAGTAACCTGTAATTTTCAAAAAAAAAACTGTTTTTAGTGATTTACTAAATATTATAAAATCTAAAAGTTCGGATAAAAGCTGATTTTTTTTAAAAACGAAACTGTACCAAACTAGACCTTATTTTGTTACAAGAAAGAAACGGCCTTAAGCTTTGCTTCAACCATATTCTTTCATAATTTCCTTCATTCATTTGATTACAAGAGTACATGCCTATGTCTATTTATCGGCCTTTTTTTTTTTGGTCAAGTATTTATCGGCCTTGTTAACCGACATACTCACTAGTGATTGCCGCCGATATTGTTTTATGGTGGTCAATTACCACCGACCTTGCAGCTTAGTTACATTTGTTTAATTACATGATCCTTGTTCTAAACACTTGCTCACATTTTCGAGATTAATCTAGCTACTTCAACGTGCATTACATTTCTTGACCCAAAAAAACGTGCATTACATTTCAACCAGGATATCCAATCTGGTTGAAATGGTGAGATAAAACTTACCCATCACCGGCAACCACTCTTTTCCTCTCTCTCTCTCTCTCTCTCTCTCTCAACCTTCGACCACGGACCACCATTGTTGTCTTCAACCACCAACAAAACCTCCGTCTCCTACCTCATAACAGGCATCAAATCCTCATCCTCTATCATCGTCTTCAACCTCCGAACCTCCACTTCTTCTACCTCATTGCAGGCATGAATTGCTAGTCAGTCCCAGGTGCTTCGATTAGCTTATTTAATATTACAATTTTTAATATAGTTATATTCTGTTTGAATGTCAGTTAGCTAATCCATCTCTTATCTGATCTCTTGCCAAAGTACCAAACACAAGATCAGATCTGTGCAATCTGTTCCTGTCTATATATCCTTCTCCAATGTAATCATGTGTCCCAAACACAGCCATTGTTTCTTCTGTAATAATGGGTATCAAAGTTTTGGTATTGAAGGTCCTAGAGGGGGGGTGAATAGGCCCTGACAACTTTTTTGCTCTATCCCGCGCACAAGGATAGCAAAGATTGTGCTATCCTGTTTGCTGTGAGACTAAGTTGTGTAAATAAAAAGGCAAGTACTGAAAGTAAAAGATATAACACCAGTACGTTTTTTATACGCAGAAACCCTGCACCCAGGGAGAAAAACTGCGTGCCTCTAACTCTTGAGAGACAAACGATTCCACTATTGTAAAGACACTTCTTACAAGACTCACAACTCAGAGAATGGCACAACACCTAGCCATCCTGCCTAGTCTAACTACTAGCACACAACTGAACTTGCTCTCTTGTCACTCAAGTGTTTTACACATAGCAGGAATCTAAGCTTCTATGCAGAATTCAACTAACATCTTTAGCTAATTCTCATGGACAGCTTACACCTTGCTTCACACGAACTTAGCTAACACCTTTGCTAATTCTTTATGAAGACTTCACCGGGTTGCATCACCTAGACACCCTCAAGGTATGCATGAACAATAAACAATGAAATGGGTTTTGAAAATGTTTTGATGCTCAGCTCTAAGATTTATAATCAACAAGGAAGACTTAGAGCAAAGGAGCAAGGAAGCAATAAAGCTAAGACTCAAAGGGAGAAAATGCAAATGACAATTTTCAACAACCAAGGAGCAAGAGAGGTCTTGCTCTCTATTTATAGGCAAAGTGCACAGCTATGAGGAAGCAAGCACGTTTGCCACATCAACAAGATTCTTTTGGACTTTAAGCTGCTTTTCTGGAGACTAGGACGGATAGTACCCTAGGGATCCCTCCACTCACAAGACAAAAGCTGAGAATAGACTTTCCTAGGAAAGACTAAAGCCAAAAGGATAAGACAAAAGGTTTTGGGAAAACTAGGCTAGATTTAGTCAAACATAAAGACTCTACAAAACCACTTTTCCTAAAAGGACACTTAGGACAGCTGATAGCTTGGGCGGTGCAACATATAGGCAGATGTCAACTTGGTTTTTTGAATCACAAAATCCAGCTGGTTCCCAAAGGCTCAAGTTATGTGGTCACAGGTTGGTTTGCCACACCACCCTAGACTAACTTGGAGCTCAAGTATGAATAGACTAATGTTTTGCTAAAAGGTATTTGAAAGTCAAACACTTAGAAAACTGAAGCAAGCACATTTGAATATGCACATGGTCAGACCCAGATGATAGAACAGATACAGCAGGGGTATCCGTGTAATCGGGATGGCAAGCACGGCTGCCATCCTTAGTGAATGAATGTGATGCACATGCATGAACTAACTGATGCATATGAAATCTGTCAGGTTCTTCATTCTTCACTTGAGTAGTCCTTGCTACCAGGCTACAACATGTAGCATGTATCCTTGTGTTTTGATCATAAAGAGATAGCCAACAATTCTTGTACCAACAATCTCCCCCTTTGGCATTCCTGATCAAAACACACCTTCAAAGGTTGTGCTGGTTCTAAACACAAGAATAGACTAAACACCTGCACAAACATCTCAAGAACAAGTGAAGGTATGGAGGGCCAAAAACTCTTATGAAATACAAGCTGTGGGATACCAAGACAATCATGCATCATAACCAACAGAATAGCATAACCAGCAAACAACATAAGTCAAGAAAATAACCACACAGCATTCATACATAATTCAAAGTTTTGACAACATAAGCCCTACAATTAGTTCTCCCCCTTTTTGGCAGTGAATGCCAAAGGGAAACAGAGAAACCGATGTTCAACATAAAAACAACCTACATCCGAGAATGGATAAAAACAACATTAATGCAGAAAACCACAACAGAAAACCTAAATAGAAGCATCCTCATCATCACTAGACTCCCTGCGGATCACATCATCATCACTTTCACTCTCCTTATCATCAGGATCAGAGGAGGCATGCGGATCCTGAGAAGAAGCAGTGGAAGAACCAGAGGCATCCTCATCTCTGCTGCGCTCAAACTCTCTTAAGATCGCAGGCATCTCCTTCTTGAAGGTGTAGAACTGATGTCCAACATAGTCCCTAAAACCAATGACTGCCTCCTGCATTGCCTTGTCCACAATGAGCTTGATCTCCTTTTTCAGCAAGGTCTGCTCCAAAGACTCAACATATAACCCGGACTGAGCAGCGGATTTGGCAATTGTGACACGGTCAACAGGGTTGACAGGCAGGGCAAGAGCATCATCGCCATGGAATGGGACATTGCTCTTGATGTAGAGAAGAGTGATCACAGCCGAAAAAACAATGGAGCTGGAGACAGAGAGACGCTGAGGGATAGCAGCGCGTCTGATAGCCTGAAAGATATAGTACTCGGCTGGAAGGAGAGGCTTGGTTTTGTCACAGAAGTAGGCAATCAAAACAGCTTGCAGGTGAGTGATTTTGCTGGTTTGGGTTGTGGGAGTGAGAAGAGACCTAGCTACAAAGGTCATAAACTTGTACCACTCAGGCATGAGGCTACTGGAGAGAAAAGGATCTGAGAGAGGCTCAGTAGGAGGAGGGTAGTACATGAGAGAGGCAAGGTGATCTATGGTTGTTGAATCCCTGTATTGAAAAACCTTAGTCATGGTATGCTTCTCAGTAATCGGGAGGGATAAGACCTCACGTATCCTAGCTGGCCGGATATCAACTTCCACTCCCCTCACCCAAACCATAATGGGATCAGTGGACCTAAGCTTAATCTCAGAAGGGACATTCTCAGGGAAGTTAGCATAGAATTCCTGAACTAAAGAGATGTTGACCCTAGGAAATGACTCCAAAGCTTTGACCCACCCTAGCCTATCAACAAAAAGCTTAACTGCTGGAGGAATGTTTGTAAAATCAAATGGCTTCTCATAGATAATGGGTCTACTGATAGTGACAGAAGAGAAGACGGACATGGCTTTATTGGAACGGAAATGGGATTTAGAGGGGATATCAGTTACCTCAAACATCCTTTTCTTAAGAGGCAACGAGGGTCTCCCATCCTGGGCTCCAATAGGCTTGGCTTTGGAAGGTTTGGAAGGTCCAGAGGAATCCTTCGATCCAGACTTAGAAGAGCCGGCGATTGGCTTGCCGGAGTTCCTGGTGATACGACGGCGAGGAGCGCGAAATTCCGGATCAGAACTGGAGGAACCAGAGAGCTCCATAGGCTCTTCTTCTTCATCATCGTCATCAAGAATTGGAAATTTGGGCTGTTTTCCAACCTTGGGAAGTGGATCCTTGGCAGATTTGGGGGCGGCGCCGGTGGAGGAAGGTCTGGACTTGGCAAATCCCTGGGAGCGGGATGCAAGGGCATCGAGTATCCCTTGAGTGCGACCCATGCCAGAAGGCTTGATCTTCTTGGCCCGAGCAGATCCAGCATGAATGGTGCCCTTTCTCTTCCTAATTTCATTCAAGGTTGCAGCAATGGAGGCTTCAACCTCTTTGGTGGATGGATGAGGTGCAACGATAGTGGAATCCACTTGTACAGGGACAAGGGACGGAGTAGCGACAGCGGAGGAGATGGGAGTAGAACTCGGAGAGGAGGAGAAGGCTCTCAACACTTGAGAAGCAGTAAGCAAGGGATCAGAATTCGCTCGGAGCGAAGAAGAAACCATTGGAGAGGTCACTGACCCGGTTTCTTTTGCAGCAGAGTTTTGGTTTGGTTCAGCCATGGGAATGGAGGAGCGGAATGAGGATGAAGAAACAGAGATGAGAATTGGTGAGAGAGAGATGAGGAAGCGAAGTGACTGGTGAAGAAGATGAAAGAGTGGAAGGAGAAACTAGTTTTTAATAGGCATGCAAAAAGCAACCCTGATTAGACGTAGCCGTCTTGAGAATTGCAAACCCCCAACGGCTGTGGGAAGTCTCCCCCTCTTTTTCTCAAAAGCTGACCCTCACAAGAGTCCATGGGAGAATAGGCCTAGCCCATCTCAGAACCGAAAGCAAAGCCCTCTTATAAGCCTAGAAGTCCTCATAGAAACTCAAAAAATCCTAGGACTGCAAACAACATAAGAGATACAAAAGGCAACTGCCATCCTAGCAAAAGCAAGGTTCACATACCAACACAAGCAACAAAAGGCTTAAACATGTGTAAACCCGTGAGTGTCCCAATTTTTGAATTTACTCCCCCTTAGAAAGTGCATAAATTTGAAAAAGAAACTAACAAATTTAGCACCTTGAGCAAAAAAAAATAGAGAAAGAACGAATCCCAATGTTTTAGGATATGTGGTGCATAAACACACAAAGCATGGACACTAGGGTTTCTATTAACCTCACCTACTCACACAATACTACACATGACCATATGACTAACAAAATTACATGGTCCATATATCATGACATATATCAGAAGGAGTGTGTGTGTGAAAAGCAATCTTAATGGAGCATATGATTACATCAACTGAGATAAGCAGTGAGATATCACAAAGAAACTGAGACCAGAGGTCTCTTCCCTCCTTATATCTCCAGAGAACATTTTCAGCACTGTTATTTATTTTCATTTTGAAGGCCTAGCTGGAAGGTCGTCCTCATAGGTTTATATAACGAGAAAACATTGTCGTTGACTCCCAAACCAGTTGATTTTAGGGCAACACGTGTAACAAGGACACGTCAAGGACAGTTTTCCAAACCCATAGAAGGATAGATCATAACTCAGCAATCCTCACAGATGTGAGAACTGGCTAGCTTACACAGTTTGTTATATTTGTGAAGTTCCAACCTTTCTTCAAAGACGTCAAACCAACCTCATTTCTGCCCACCCTTATATCGTTCGTCACGACCAAGGAATGTATACTTTGAGATTAGTTTGGTAAAGAATATTTTTATCAACCAACTTCAACCTCAAACTAGTCTCGTTTCTTCCCACCCTTATATCGTTTGTCACGACCAAGGAATGTATACTTTGAGACTAGCTTGGAACAACTTCACTGCACTTACTTATCTCAAGTATATAGCTCACCATATTGCGCACCACTTAGAGAAGCTTAAGTGAGACATATAGTTCTTCTATTTGTCATAATAACCAGACCACAGAAGAGTGTGTAGAAACACATAGTCATGCAAGGATTAGAGTAAGGGAAGCTAATGAAAACCCTAGACACATCCTTAGGTTAAGATCAACCAAAACATATCCTGGGATATCAACAAACTTAGGAATCCTAAACTCGAGGAGACCACAATAACCACAACAACAATTATAAATTTTTTGATTTTCCATGGAACAATAAACCCTACACTACATACTTAGGTACAGGGGAGAAAAATCAATCATTGTTACCCACACCAATGGCCTGACGAAGGCTGATGAAACGAGCATTGTCAAGTGGTTTTGTGAACAAATCGGCTAGTTGTTGCTCAGTTGGAATAAAAGACAATTCAAGCAGTTTCTCTTCAACTAGGTTCCTTATGAAATGATACCTTATTTCTATATGCTTTGTCCTAGAATGCAACACAGGATTCTTAGAGATATTGATGGCAGAGGTATTATCACAAAATAAGGATAGCATACCTTGCTTGAATCCGTAGTCAGAGAGCATTTGCTTCATCCAAAGCAGCTGAGTGCAACAACTGCCGGCTGCAATGTATTCGGCCTGAGCGGTGGACAGCGAAACACAGTTCTGTTTCTTGCTGTGCCACGATACCAAGTTGTTCCCAACAAAGAAACAGCCCCCGGAAGTGCTTTTCCGGTCATTAGCATCTTCGGCCCAATCGGAGTCCGAGTATCCTGCAATCTCAACGTTAGTATCAAAAGTATACTTGATGCCATAATCAGACGTATACTTGATATATTTAATGATACGTTTTACCACCTTAACATGAGACTCCTTGGGGTTGGCTTGATACCTAGCGCACACCCCAACGCTGAAAGCAATGTCTGGCCTGCTGGCCGTGAGATATAGCAGACTACCAATCATACTCCTGTAGAGAGTTGGATCAGCATCTATCCCTTCAAGATCAGCACTGATTTTGCAACTTGTCCCCATTGGATTTTGGACAGCAGTGGAGGTTTCCATCCCAAACTTCTTGATAAGTTCCTTGGCATACTTCGATTGAGAGATGAATAATCCATCCTTACCTTGGGACACTTGCAAACCTAGGAAATAACTAAGCTTACCACACAAACTCATTTCAAACTCCTTAGTCATGAGAGTGGTAAATTCTTTCACTAGGGTCTCGGATGTGGATCCAAACACAATGTCATCCACATACACTTGGGCAATGATAATGTCCTTAGAGGTACACTTGACAAACATAGTCTTGTCAATAGAACCTCTCACATACCCGTTCTCAGTCAAATATGTAGAGAGTCTCTCATACCAAGCCCTAGGGGCTTGCTTAAGACCATAGAGGGCCTTATCTAACCTATACACATGGTTGGGATGGCTGACACTCTGAAATCCTGGGGGTTGTGCCACATAGACTTCCTCCTTGAGGATACCATTCAGAAAGGCACTCTTCACATCCATTTGATATAGAGTGAATTTCAAATGACATGCTATGGCTAGAAGGAGACGCACAGATTCTAACCTAGCAACAGGGGCAAAGGTTTCATCAAAATCTAACCCCTCAATTTGGGAATAACCCTGCACAACCAATCGGGCTTTGTTACGGGTTATCACTCCCTTCTCATCAGACTTATTCTTGAACACCCATTTGGTTCCTATGACATTCTTATCACTTGGCCTAGGAACTAAATGCCACACTCTACTCCTCTCAAATTGATTAAGCTCTTCTTGCATAGCACCTATCCACTCAACATCTAACAAGGCCTCTTTCACATTCTTAGGCTCAATAGTGGACACAAAACCATAACAAGTGATCTCATTGATCTCACTTTTGAAAAGAGCTAGAAAACTTCTAAGCATAGTAAAGTTGCTTACCAACTGAGCAGACTTACCCCTTGTCTTTCTTGGCTCATCAAGCTTACCAATGATGTCGGAGGAATTGTGATCTTTCTGAACTTGGCGCTTACCAGTTCTGTGAGGCTTCTGGATAGCTAAGGTTGCATCTATCCCATCAGTGAGGATCTCAGCCGGAAGATCAGGGTCACTTACCTCTTCTTCCACTTCAGATGTGGAAGGTTTGTCTTTGAGAGCTAGGCTCTGAGTTGGCTCTTGTTCCTGCATAGGAACATGAGGAGAACCGTGACAGGAAACAAGGGAATCATCAATAGCAACATTTATGGTTTCCATAATTTTGCAAGATATTTTGTTGTACACACGATAAGCACGACTGTTCAAGGCATAACCAAGAAAAATACCTTTATCACATTTAGCATCAAATTTGGTCAGATATTCTCTATCCTTATAAATGTAACAAGGGCTCCCAAACACCTTGAGATGTGATATATTAGGTATCCTTCCCTTCCATAACTCGTAAGGAGTCTTGAAGGTTCCAGGCCTAAAGATAACCCTATTCAAAGTGTAACAAGCATTGTTAACAGCCTCAGCCCAAAAAGAGTGAGCGAGTTCAGCTGAGTTTAGCATTACTCTACCCATTTCAACCAATGCTCTATTCTTCCTTTCAACTATCCCATTGTGTTGGGGAGTGATAGGAGCAGAGAACTCATGGTGCACACCATATTCATCACAATAATCAGCAAAATTGGCATTTTCAAATTCAGTGCCATGATCGGATCTGATCCTAACAATATGCAACTTCTCATGTGACTTCTCATTTGTGACTTGTTTTGCAAAGCTAAAATATTTCTCAAAAGTTTCATCTTTACTTGCCAAAAATTTTACCCAAGTAAACCTAGAGAAATCATCAACAATAACAAGCACATACTTCCTACCACCAACACTTTCGGTGTCAATGGGACCTACTAAATCAAGATGCACTAATTGTAAAACTTTGGAAGTAGGTTTAGCAGAGAGTGAAGGATGAGAGGTACGGGTTAGCTTACCCATCTTGCAATCCCCACACATACCTGGGGACTTACCTGTGAGCTTAGGTAGTCCTCTTACCCCGGATTTTGCAGAGAGCTTGACAATGTCTTGATGGTTGAGATGACACATACGTCTATGCCATAGATCAAGAAGGTCCTCGGCAACTTGAGATCGAAAACAGATTTGGGGAGTGAACTTCTCATGGGCAGAGATACAATAACATTGATCTCTAGTCCTATCACCTCTCATGATACTCCTACCTTTCCCATCTAAGATGAGACATCTTGACTTGTCAAAAGTGACAGAGTCATGTTCATCCACAATCTGACTGACACTCAACAGACTGACTTCTAGACCTCTGACAAGAAGAACATTCTTCAGACATGGGAGACCAGGAGTACTAACTGTCCCTTTTCCTATGATCTTAGTCTTGGCACCATCCCCAAACACAACACTGCCTGATGGATATGTCTCATCCATGGATGAGAACCACTTTCGGTCTCCAGTCATGTGCCTAGAACAACCACTATCAACATACCAAGAGTCGGGCTTCCTAGTTGAAAGAGCAGTAAGGGCGACATTGCAAATGGCTACTATCCTATCCTGAGGTTTAGGATGGAAGCTGACCCTTGTAACAAAACATGACAGATCGTCATCATCAAAATCATGGTCTCGAACATGTTTATCAAGAGAATTTGTCTCAAAAGTTCTCCTAGCCTTTCCTACCTTAGGGTTGGCTCTTCTCCTAGCAGGAGGATTCCTAGCTGGGATTTTTGGCTTTGGGATGGCAAGACTCTGTGCTATCCTAGATAGCTCCTTAAGGGAGTCCTCAAGAGTTGACTGAAAAGTAGTGATACTCTCCTTCTTCTGTGACTTCCTAGAGTTTTTCTGACTGAATCTAAGCTTCCTACAATGAGGACGGATGTGTCCAGTTACTCCACAATAATGACAAGTGAGAACAAAACGTTGTGACCTAGTAGGCTCTAAGGAAGTTGGATTCAAGGGCTCTTTGCTCTTGACAAACACGGTCTTGTTACCCTGACTAGAGCAACTTCCAGATACAAACCCTAGACCAGACTTGTCCCTATCGGACTTACCCAAACCACAAATCTTAGTCAGCTTTTCGGACCCAAAAGAGAACTTCTCAAATTGTTGACGTGAATCAATTAGGGCTTTTTCAAGATCTGACTTTTCAGAGGTTAGAGTAGAAACTAGTTTGGTCTGAGAATCTAGACTAGTTTGCAGAGACAATACTTGGTCCTCTAGACAAACCTTTTCTGTCTTCCATTTTGACTTGAGGGATAGCAACTTCTCATGCATCCCTTCATTGGTCTCCTTGCATTCCGAAAGCTCATTAGAGAGAGCTTCAATTTTTGCAAGCATGGACTTAGAGGCAGACACTAACCTATAACACTTATTGTGCATGGAGATATCACAGTCATCATCCTCAAGGAACTCATCTAACTCAATAGAGGCAACAAAAGCTATATTCTCATCATCATGATCGGAGAATTGCTCGGAATCACTATCACTCCAAGACACCTTAAAAGCTCTGTGGGATTTATTCTTCCTACTTGGACATTCAACAGATCTATGTCCGACACCACCACACTCATAGCACTTATCACTTTTCTGAAAGGTTTTAGGCTTGGGAGTCCTATCGCCTGTGGTATCACTAGGTTTGGGATTCCTAGAAGCTGATTCTCGGGAGGGATAACGACCAACAGGGAAAGACCTTCTCTTCCTAAGAAACTTATCAAACTGTTTAGTTAGGTAGGCAATCTCATCCAAACTATCCTCAAGAACCTCTGGTTCCTTTTCTTTCTCATCTACCTCATTGACAGTGGATAAGGCTATGGTCTTTTCCTTCCTAGACTTCTTTCTCTTAGACTCGAAAACTTTCAAGTTTCCTACCAACTCATCTAAGGAATAGGTGTCTAGATTCTGGGCTTCCTCTATGGCAATTTGCTTAGCCTCATAACTAGACGGAAGAGCACGAAGGAATTTTTTGACAATCCTATGGGAGGGAATGGGGTCTTCCAATCCTTGACACTGGTTCGTGATACTAAGAAGGCGACCATGAAACTCATCTATACTCTCATCCTCACGCATAGACATTTCCTCAAACTCAAGGAACAGGCTCTGAAGTTTCTGAGCCTTTACCCTAGTGTTACCCTCATAGGTAGTGGATAAAGTATCCCAAGCATTCTTAGCGGTAGGACAAGTGATGATCTTTCTCCGCTCTTTTTCAGATAGTGCAGAAAACAAGCTGTTGAGAGCTTTGGTGTTCATCCGAAAATCACCTTTTTCAATATCATCCCATTCAGATTTGGGTTTCTGCATTAATACGGCAGAACCCTCATTCATGGGTTTCATAGGGTGTTTCCAACCCTCTTCGACCATAGTCCATTGTCTCCCATCATCTTGGGAGATAAGGAAAGCGGTCATCATTACCTTCCACTGGGAATAATCCGTTCCATCAAAGAATGGTGGAGTATTCACAGGGGTAGGGCCTCTACCACGGTCCATTCTCGGGACACAGAAGGATCTCACTAGCTAGGCTAGCGACCCGCTCTGATACCACTTGAAGGTCCTAGAGGGGGGGGTGAATAGGCCCTGACAACTTTTTTGCTCTATCCCGCGCACAAGGATAGCAAAGATTGTGCTATCCTGTTTGCTGTGAGACTAAGTTGTGTAAATAAAAAGGCAAGTACTGAAAGTAAAAGATATAACACCAGTACGTTTTTTATACGCAGAAACCCTGCACCCAGGGAGAAAAACTGCGTGCCTCTAACTCTTGAGAGACAAACGATTCCACTATTGTAAAGACACTTCTTACAAGACTCACAACTCAGAGGATGGCACAACACCTAGCCATCCTGCCTAGTCTAACTACTAGCACACAACTGAACTTGCTCTCTTGTCACTCAAGTGTTTTACACATAGCAGGAATCTAAGCTTCTATGCAGAATTCAACTAACACCTTTAGCTAATTCTCATGGACAGCTTACACCTTGCTTCACACGAACTTAGCTAACACCTTTGCTAATTCTTTATGAAGACTTCACCGGGTTGCATCACCTAGACACCCTCAAGGTATGCATGAACAATGAACAATGAAATGGGTTTTGAAAATGTTTTGATGCTCAGCTCTAAGATTTATAATCAACAAGGAAGACTTAGAGCAAAGGAGCAAGGAAGCAATAAAGCTAAGACTCAAAGGGAGAAAATGCAAATGACAATTTTCAACAACCAAGGAGCAAGAGAGGTCTTGCTCTCTATTTATAGGCAAAGTGCACAGCTATGAGGAAGCAAGCACGTTTGCCACATCAACAAGATTCTTTTGGACTTTAAGCTGCTTTTCTGGAGACTAGGACGGATAGTACCCTAGGGATCCCTCCACTCACAAGACAAAAGCTGAGAATAGACTTTCCTAGGAAAGACTAAAGCCAAAAGGATAAGACAAAAGGTTTTGGGAAAACTAGGCTAGATTTAGTCAAACATAAAGACTCTACAAAACCACTTTTCCTAAAAGGACACTTAGGACAGCTGATAGCTTGGGCGGTGCAACATATAGGCAGATGTCAACTTGGTTTTTTGAATCACAAAATCCAGCTGGTTCCCAAAGGCTCAAGTTATGTGGTCACGGGTTGGTTTGCCACACCACCCTAGACTAACTTGGAGCTCAAGTATGAATAGACTAATGTTTTGCTAAAAGGTATTTGAAAGTCAAACACTTAGAAAACTGAAGCAAGCACATTTGAATATGCACATGGTCAGACCCAGAAGATAGAACAGATACAGCAGGGGTATCCGTGTAATCGGGATGGCAAGCACGGCTGCCATCCTTAGTGAATGAATGTGATGCACATGCATGAACTAACTGATGCATATGAAATCTGTCAGGTTCTTCATTCTTCACTTGAGTAGTCCTTGCTACCAGGCTACAACATGTAGCATGTATCCTTGTGTTTTGATCATAAAGGGATAGCCAACAATTCTTGTACCAACAGTTTTGGTAGTATCTCTGATGCTAACCTCAATTCTTTTCTCTTTTCTGTACTTGATTCCAACCAGATTAACAACACCCACTCAGCCCATCATCAATCTGACCAAATCCAATATGACTATTACTAGTACCAACCCATATCCAGTGACCTTTTCATATCTGATCTCAGCTTCAAAAGGCGATTCCGTTAAACTCAAACGCATGCTCTATGCTCTTTATCATCCTGGAAATTACTATCTGATCCACATGGATTATGAAGCAACGGAAGCAGAGCACAGAGACATAGCGGAGTTTGTGGGTGGAAACCCAGTTTTTGGGCAAGTGGGTAATGTTTGGGTTGTGGGAAAACCTAACTTGGTAACCTATAGAGGACCTACCATGCTTGCTACCACTATTCATGCTTTGGCTCTGGTCTTGAGGACTTGCAGCAGGTGGGATTGGTTCGTCAATCTCAGTGCTTCTGACTATCCTCTCATTACTCAAGATGATCTGATCCATGCCTTTTCTGACTTGCCAAGAGATCTCAATTTTATTCAGCACTCCAGTCACTTGGGTTGGAAACTAAACAAGAGAGGCAAGCCTATTACAATAGACCCAGCACTCCACAGCCTCAATAAATCAGAACTATGGTGGGTCATTAAACAAAGGGCTCTCCCAACAGCTTTCAAGCTATACACAGGTTCAGCATGGACAATGCTATCAAGGTCTTTTGCCGAGTATTGCGTAGTGGGTTGGGACAATCTGCCTAGAACCCTCCTCCTCTACTACACCAACTTTGTCTCATCTCCTGAAGGTTACTTCCAGACTCTCATATGCAACTCAGAAGACTACAAAAACACCACCATCAACCATGACCTCCACTACATTTCATGGGATACACCTCCAAAGCAACATCCCAGGTCTCTCGGACTCAGAGATTTTAGAAGAATGGTTCAAAGCAACCGTCCATTTGCTAGAAAGTTCAAGGAGAATACCCCTGTGCTTAAAAAAATTGATCAACAGCTGCTTAAACGACGCCGAGGACAATTTGCTTATGGGGGATGGTGTTCTGGGAAAGAAAAGACGCAGAGTTTATGCTCAGGCCTGCAGAGTGAAAATTATGGAGTTTTAAGGCCAGGACCCGGTTCTAGGAGGTTGAAGTCATTGTTAACAAAACTTATTTCCACGAGGAATCATCAGAAGCAACAATGCAGATGATTCCTTTGAACTAATATGAAAAACTACTTTTTTTATAGTTAATATGAATAACTACTGCATGCTTGTAATTTGTACATGCCTTCTCTTCTAAATGGTATCAATTCTGTCAGCCAAAAACAGTTTAATGTATGTTTCACTGGTAATATCTTTGGCAGTAACACATGTACAAGTAGTTTACTGTATTTCACTTCCTACAATACTGAGTAGTGTTTAGCTTAGGAATTAGGATCTTTCCTAAGCATTATATAGAAACAAAACAAACTGATTCGATTGTTGTTTCAAGCGACCACCTAAATATTTGTAATATAGTATTGCAATAGCAATTGATATTCCTCTTTGTTCTTAAGCGGATCTTGAATTTTGGAGCTGATATATAACATGCCCAAATGGGTTGTTTGGCATTGCTCATCCTATTGTGCAGACGAACTAAATAAAATACCAGCAAACAACAAAATGAATGTAATACAAAATCTTTGAATCAATTGTAGGAGCCATTTATCAATTATGGCGCTAACAAAGATAGAATGTTCAAAACCAGCACTGCTTTTTGTCAAGGTGTTCATGACATGATTCAATACAAAGCCATTATAGAGTGCGTTTTAACGCACCAGCTGAACTCACTCTTATGAACTAGCATTTGTATGAGCTCAAAAAAGGAAAAAAAAAACAATGAAGAGCTGATGTTACTTCCAGTGTAGAGGTCAACTATCGATGCTGCCATTTTTATACAAAACAAACAACCACTTCATACACGATTCATACTCGGCATATAAATCATCAGATGAATTCAATACAAAGTTTCAACTAAAAGAGCATCACAGACCATCATCAAGTTTGAATGTGTGATACATAGGGTGAAAAAAAGTAGGAGCTTTAACAAAAAGAAGTATTCTCTAGCTGGAAAAACAAAGTATTCTCTAGCTTCCACCCAAAAAAAGAATACTTCACCAGCATCCGATTGAGAATAATGAGTCTTTTCAAGGAGAGGACAAGCAACAAGGTGCATAGAAACAGTAATATGTACAGCCATATCAACCTTTCTGAAAAATAAGCAGTTTTGAAAAAAAAAAAATGAAATAAAAAGAACCCCTGTGAGCAGAGGCCCAAAGAGCAGAACGTCTCCACTCTGATCATAGTATGATCTATGGAACAACTCAATCTGAATAGAGTGCAAAGATGCATAAAGACGAACACAAAAGAAGCTGGTTACTAACCTCTGAATTATGACTCAGAGGTCCAATGAAGATTAACCCTTTCCTAAATGACCAGTTGTCGCCAGTCTTGATTTATCTTCTTTGAGATGTCATGCTTCCAGATTAGCTCCGGCTGAGCTTGAGGCAAGTCTTAGAGGTCAACAAAATTTGCTACTTTCTCAAACTTCTAAAACAAATGGTAGCAGTAACCTTGTAACCTTATCCTCTGCCTCTGGAAGTTTCCAACTAAGCTTGTATTAACAGTTTTAACTTCTCTTTCATTAACTTCCTAGTGCCTTATGATCCTATTCTGTGCGTCTGCTAGTTAGAACTAAGCATACCGTTACCGGTCTAAAGTACTCATTAATCTTCTTAGTGCTGTATGATCTTACCTTATGCCTTCAACTAAGCTTACTATTAACAGTCTTAGCTACTCTTAATGAGTCCTAATTGGCTTAGGAAAAAGGTAGATATTTGACTAAATCAGAAATGAAAGACTCTTACAAGCCTGCACACTGTTAAGACTAATATAGAACCCCCCAACACATTGTAAGTATCTTCAAAGAGTATAATTACAAAATTTCAGAAGAGATTTGTTCAAAGAACATGGCACTAAGCTTATCACCATCATGAATGAAAGAAATTATCACACCTTGGAACGAATAGCTCAACTCTGACACTATTGTGCTTTCCCTTATCAGCATTACGGTTTATTTTCTATTAGCAGACCTATATGGATGACATAAATTAAGTGTTACATACCACATTCAGACGGGAAAAGTTAGCACTACATTCAGAATTTAATTGACATGACATTATAGTGCACAAATATTCTCAGAATCATGAATTGAAAATCATTAGCAGTATTTAAAGATGAAAATCCTAACAAATATAAGCTACACAGATGGTATCTTAAAGCAGCAAACTTCTTATAACAATTCATTTGAAAAATAATACAATTTGAAAGGTAAACAGATGACGCAACAGTAGTAGCAGCAGACCTGACCCAGCAACTCTATCCATATGTCCGATAAGCGGAACTCAAAACATCAGCGGCATCATATCAATACAAAGGGGCAGCACAGAACCAATTCTACCCAATTCAAAGCTCGAACTCTTCGTCCCTTAGAGCCATCTCTGCAGCCTCTTCTTCCTCCTCATCAAGAATGAAGTACTCGTTCCTCTCCACCGGCCTGAACATATAGAACATGACCATGTAAAATGCAAGACTCGCAGTCTCCTCTGCGGCATTGCTCACCCACTGGTACTTATAAGCCGCAATGGTCTTGAGCGCAAACACCACAATCCTTGTGAAGTACAAGTACCCAATAACCACAATGTAGAACTGCCTGAAAAGAGTCAACTTGGCCAAGTTCCTAGCCGCCTTCCCGTCGGTCTTGGAAGTCTCCCTTAAAGACCGAATCGACCACACAATGGGGAAAATAATAGCACAGCAGCAGATAATATCAACCAACAAGAACACCTGGTTCCAAGTCACCCAATCTTTAATAAACGGCCCGGTCTCGCCGATCACAACCGAAGCCAAATTGGCCAGAACCTGCAGAGGGATCACAATCATCAATACCTTCTTCTCCTTCTCCTGCAGAAACGGCTTCAAGAAAGACCACCCGGTCCCGATCAACACGATCACCGTAAACAACAGAACCACACGGAGAAACTGGAAAATGTAGAAGAGCACATCCCAGCCGTGCGCCGTGCCGGTGACCTTGACGTAGTGCTTGTCCTCGGCGGCGCAAATGAGATTCAAGGCCTTCATGAGGAGGAGTCCCCCCATGAGGATGTGGATCCGGTGCGTCGAGAGCTTGTGAGAGTAGCAGAGGTAGATCCAGAACCCTAGGAAGGCGAGATACGCGACGGAGAAGACGGAGAAGAGCGAGGGGAGGTGGGTGAGGCCGGCAGAGAGGTAGTCACGTGAGCCGTCGGGGTCGAGGTTGTAGACCTCGGTGCGGACGTCCATGGTGACGGTGGTCTCCGGCGCGCAATTGGCAAAGAAGAGGGAGTACTCGTTGGGGGAGGTGACGGGGTAGGAGTGGTTGAAGGTGGAGGCCGGCGGCGGCGAGAGGTTGCGGAAGTCGAAGAGGCGTGAGATGTAGCGAGAGTCGAGGACGCAGAGCTGAGGGTTCTGCTGGATCTCGACGAGGACCTGGAGGAGGGACTCCTCCGACAGGAGGAAGAAGCCCAGCCGCGAGGGGTCGAGGTCGGCGATCTTGGAGGTGACGGAGACGGAGGAGACGCCGATGGTCACGTGGCCGGTGTGTGTGAAGCCGAATTTCCCGAAGAGGATCATGGGGCGGCTGTCGGCGGAGATCGTGAGGGACTTGATCTCCGCCGCCGCGAGGGAGGCGAGGGCGAGGAGGACGGCGAGGAAGAGAGGGGCGAGGAGGGGTAGTTTCGTCATTTTGCGGTTCATCGACGCCGAGGTCAATGGGGGTAAGGAGGAGGAGAGGTGGGGGGATCGAGGAGGGAGAGGTGGGGGGATCGGGGACGAAGGAAGCAAAGTTTTCTGGCGTGGATTTTAAGATTTGTTTCGGTTTGACGATAATGACCCTCTCTGGATCTGGATTGAACCTCCATTGGGCCTGTTTTTGGGCTCGGAGGGACGGCAGGGTCGGCAGGCCCGGAATCTTTTACTTTATTGGGGAATCATTTGCAGAACGTGAACCTATAATTCGGAGTAAGCGATTGACCAAAAAAAAAAACACAACTTCCAAGTAAGCGTGGACTCCCTGTAGTAGATTTGGTCAACATCGGGTGGACTCACTGCAAATTTTCCCAAATGTGCCACGCTGTAGAATTGTTTCGATCTACGTTAATCGGAAGTGGAAACACAGAAGCGCGAAAGCGTTATTTTTTAAAATATTTAGAAGTGCAAGCGTTTTTTTTTTATAAATATTTGGAAGCGGAAGCGTGTCAAAATAAAATAATATATATTGTTTTTTTAAATAGTATGTGAGTAATTATATATAGGAAATTAGCAGTGGTCATTTACCTATTTTTTTCTTAGACAAGAGTCATTTACCTAATTGAGGAATACCAATAGCTTGGAAGTGGCACTAGCTATGTCCTCTTGATATGACATTAATCTTTGCAGACATATTTGCAGCATGTGATCTCGTCATTTTAACACTTTAAGCATTTGAGATCAAGATGAGACTTAGTGGGGACAAATCATGACAATTTACGTCGTTCAACTTGAACACTTGTGTTCTTGTCTCCTCCTAACGGCGAGAATATTGTCTCATCAAAGTAACAATCCACAATTTAGCGGTGAATGAGATCACTTGATAAGGTTTCTACATAAGCGGATTATAGGTGAAGGTTCATATTCAACCTAAACTTATTCATCTCAAATGACCCATCATTGTGCGCAGTGACATTGCGATTTGGCACCTAGAAATAACATCTAGCCGAGCTCAAGGATTGGAGATCCATTTCAATCCTGCCAAGCTCAAGGATTGCAATTTCGTGTCAATCCTCGTACATAGTCACGAGATGAACAGTAAAGCTTCATGCAAATATTGCATAGCCCCAAAACGCAATAGAAAGATGGGGTACATGACACTTCAACTTATATCCCGATAAACTTATTTAAAGAATGGGTAGTGAGCCCGTAAAAGTATAAGCAGTAAATAATAGTGTAACACGTGACCGGTGTGTTAACACTTCAACCAACACCATAAAACATAAAAAGGTGTCCGCAAGTTAGTTTTATCTATCTACATAGTTTGATGTAAGAATGAAATGTTCACTTTTGTGTCATTTAGCGTAAGAGGGTCTTACTCCTAATTTAGCCAACAAAAATAGGCTTTTAAAACGAGCAATGACCATTGCAGGGGGCTAATGAGACATCGAGGGAAGGTTGGTGCACCTCAATTGCTTGAGGAATTGACCAGACGGCCTCCCGAAAGTTGGAGCCGTGTTCAGGTGACATCAATGTCCCCAGGATGCCGCCATTTACAACCATGGCGTCACCATCATACTTCGTGGAGAAGCTATATCCCAAATGTCTTCGTTTTGAGCGGAAGAATGGATGTCCATGAGAAGTTCTCAAAATTTGGATCATTATGTCTCTTCCAGGATGACCGATTTGGTCAAACCAAAGCTTATATGAGTCGGTGTCCCAAATATCATGTTTAGCGACGACATGTGATTCGATATTCGAATCATAATGACATACCGTCCACTAAATTGACTCATAAATTTCTCTAAGATGCATTTCAATCCGCATTCATGAGCATGTATACACAAAAGAACTCTTGTTCATTCTCACAATGTGTTTTCAAATAAAAACTATTAGCAGAAATATCTTTAAAGCTCAACATGGTTCGGTTGTCTCTCAATGCATAGAGGGCATCTGTGACGTTGATCATAGTGTCATGAGGCATCAAGATTCAAGCTAAACCGCTTCCCTGAATGAACGGTATGATTCAATCATTGTAGTCACATAAGATTTACAAGGCACAAAATCCAGAGATAGTTGCCGATTCCTTAGAATGTTGTATTCTATTATCTACGAAGCACTCAATGTCTCCTTGAGACAGGTCTACAAAATGGAGTAGATAGGAGAGTAAATAGTTTCACCTGAACCATTTAGAAGGATTGAAATAAGCTATAAAAAGCTGCAATCCCGGGAGTGTATAAAAATTTCCGTGCAGAATGACTTTTGCGCACTAAAACAACCATAACTTCTTCGTTAAAATAGATATGGACAAACCGCGAAACGTTATGAAAACTAGACTTGTAGAGCTTTCCAATGATATAAAGCTCACTGTCTGGTTCGTCTGGAGCTGTTCACAAAGCTCAAGCAAAGTTGACTGTCAAGAATGGACAGATTGCTGTTTTTCGCAGAATTGGCATGTACGAAGCTGTTAAGCTTGCAGGTGGTGTGTAGGCTTTTGCCTTAGCCAAAAGTGATGTGTGTATGCCAAGTCCTTTAGGTCATTCTAAGGTCGTAAACTCCATAATTAGTTAGCAAAAGCTCCCTGACATAAACATAAACTAACTCAGAGGACCTAGAGGATTCGATCATGATGATGATTGTTCGGTTTTGATAAGTCTTCAACATCTTTTGCAAGACGGAAATTGGTTTAATAGCGTAGGGGGATCCAAAATCAAAAGCTTGCGATAACTCCAAGTCAGTATGATCAGACATGTCTGTGGAGGGTCGGTAGTGCGAGGCACACTTGAAAACACTATCTCCTTAATTTTAGACAATTCTAATACATCATACTGAATTTGGATGAGCCTAGTTGAATAGTTAATGATGGAAAATCTGCTATAGGGTAGAAAACTTAACCGGAAAACACATGGGCGATCCTTCTTGAGGATGCGGTGCTGTGAGTCACCTTTAAAGGAAGGGACCAAAAACGGTACAATATGCCATGTTTCTAAGGACAATGTAAGAATGTACATTTTTTTTGTAAATCAATATGAACCATAAGAGGAGAATAGTTTTATAACTTCGAAAAATTCTCTCAAGGCATTTATTATTGCTAATGTGAGTATATATCGAGGTCTTGAATAAACAAAAGACATCGATACGACGTCTTATTATATATAAGCTTGGAAAGAAAATCAATGTCTACCCAATGACGTCAAAGTCATGGGTAGCTAGAGCAGGATTCGAATCTTTGAAATTCGGGATCATGAGGATGACGTTTTTGTCCTCATATTGATTTTCCATACCCTTTTGTATGCATTTACGATTTGAGGATGAACTTGACAATCTTGAACTAGTGATCCGGAGATCCACAATGGTTGTATTGTCATGAGCTGGCATGAGTAGTTTTAACAGATTGGTGTCTAGACCAGGAGTGTCATCGGGGGAGTGTCGTCATTAGGGCCGGCGACACCTCCCCCTCTTTTCTAGACATCGGCACGGCGTTTTCTGCCGTTTTCGTGACCCATATTGTTGTCCCCACATTAGGGGACAATCCCAAATACGTTTATCGCATTAGCGTATATACAATTCTCGTTTGAAATTGTATGATCAAAATCAAGTATCGTTGGTAATTCCAAACCAACTTGGAGGACCTAGAGAACTTGATGATGATCGAATCCACTAAAGATTATGGATCATGATGCCACGGAATATAATCGACGATATGTAGTCAAATAAGGTGGTAAGCAATCCACTTGACTTAGTAACTCAACTTTTTGAGTTAGATGGACGTTTCAGGAAACGCTCCATAAGTGCATTCCACAATACTTTATGATCGTTACTTTTTGCATAGATTGCCCTTGAAGGCTTTTGTAGATGTGGCACGTCAAAGACTTTGAGCACATGAGATGTGAAATCTCGGCATCTAGGGGTGTTAGCTTGGGGTCAAAACATGTGGTTTAATCATTTCCAATGAAAGGTTCCAAATATACCAAGCGAAGATTCGCCTTAGGTATCAAGTACGTCAAAACTCAAATGAGCAGGATGTTACGTTGCTCTTGCATACAAAACCAAGCTGTTATGAGACTCGATAGAGGTCACAAATGATGTTTTTTCATGGTTCGTCTTATGGATTGATCACACAAAATCCGAAAAAGCCGTGAATTGATCAAATACAATTCAAAAAAGGCCTCGGATTGATCAAACATAATCCGGAGAAAGGTCGGGGTTGATCACACACAACCCGGACAAGGAAACAAGAGTGATCAAACACACTCTTGACACGGGAATAAAATTCCTGGATTTTTATCTGCACACACAAAATCCCAAGCATAAAATGGAGATGGAGAAAGGAGGAAAATATTTTATCCTCCCCGAATTATTGAACTTGGAAAAGTTTAGGGTTTCAAAACATACCTTTCAAAACTTTAAACACTTGAAAAAGTGGAAAATTGTAGTCGGAGGAAACCAATAATCGTTGGCGGGTGGCAACCAAGGGATTGGCAGCCGGTGATGTAGGACGGTGACTAAGAAAACGGGTTGCTGCGGCGGTCGGATAGAAGAGCCAAAAAACATTTTTTTGGTTTTCGAAAAACAAATGGTGAGCTATTAGCTTTAGGGTTAGAACAAACTGCATGTCAACGTGATGAAGTATAAACTGTAGAGAATGAGAGATAGCAAGAGAATCATTGTCTTATACATTGATATGAGCCCTTTATATAAAGAATTACAAAATACCAATATGGTAATGATAAAGAATACATAGTCTTATTCTAACTACATATCATGATGACATAAGGTCAAGACACATATATAGAATATCCTATAACATATTTATGATACTTATTTATTTATTATTTAATAATTTACTTATCATAATTTTTGTAAAATATTTTTTCACGTTGTATATGGATGTGACATGTATGATAATATAAATATATAAATGCTTTAATAAATATGTGGTAAAACTAGAAAATAAAAAATTAATAAGGAAAATAATAAAATGCAATCCATTATTATTGAATTAGAAAGTTTAGAGAGAATAAATGTAATATTACTTGTTGTTTAATTAGTGTCATTAATAGTTATTGTGTAAGAGGATAAATATGTCATTTAATAATTCATAATAGAGTGAGGTCAAGTGAACAAATTTGAAGGTCTCAATAACCGTACTCTTCTGAATATCTTGCAGCAAAAAAAATTAAGGAAAAGTGGGCTTGCACATTTTGTGTCAAACGTGATTCGGTGATTGGCCGAGTTAACTGATTTTGGGCTGAGAAGGCCGGAAAGCCCATAATCTGGTCTCTATGACCCTATCGTCTTCTAGCTGAGGGTGTATGACTGTAGGTAGCTGAGGGTGTATGACTGTAGGTAGTAGGGAGGAAACGTATATTCGGACATCGGAGAGACCCAATTGTCCGATTTTCCATTAATGTATCGACAATGTCACAAATGCCCTTTGTTCGGAATTGTAGATGTCTACGTTTGTTTTTTTTTTTTAGGAATTGAAGATGCCAACGTTAAACATAATAAACTTATGAATTGACAAAAAACAAACGAGGTTAACAAGAAACCATAATGATTAATGTGGCTGGGATACAAGTTTCGTAAGCCAACGATGTCACTTCTGAATATTTTTCTTTTCTTTTTGGCATCTGTTCTAGAGTCTAAGTTATGTGATAGTTGAGTTTTCAAATTCAATTTTGTATTTTTTGTTTTTCCTATAGAATATGACAAAAGTTTATTTAAAAATAGTTGGCATACACAACGAGTGAAAACATTTAAAACCGCCATATCTTTTTTGTTTATTCGGAGCGATTAATTGAATATATGTTACTTCGCTTTCTTGATTTTCAAGTGTCACTATCTTATTCAGGTTACAGTTTATTTAATGCTTTAGGTGAATATTTCTAATAAAATTGTGGTTGATCTTTCTTTTGTATTTGATAAGCGAAAAAAGGTAAACCATTTGTTCCAAAACTAAGGTCATAACAATATCCTGTTTGTGTGAGATACTTCAAAGGTTAAGAGGAAAGAAAGAAAACAACAAGTTGAGCTCCGAGATAAATATCGAGGCCCTCTTTTTCTTTTCACCTCTCAGTTCATTTGAAACTAGTATTCGAGAACATGTTTAATACGAGTCACGATGATAAAGTCTTGTGCTCAGTTCCACTACACAAGTTCACAACTTTTTCAGAGACTTTTTTTAGTTGGAGTCCTACTGTACGAGTTCGTTATAGTCCGACGCTTTTGAATCTGAGGTTCATCAATGTCGGACCACTTAATTTGTATTTAACTAAGGATATTACGGGAAACTTGTATCTAGACCGTATTAATTTTTTGTTCTCTTCGAGACGAACAGCAGCACCACGAGGTGCCGAGGTGGAGAGGTCCGACTCAACCCGTTCAAACATGGCGACACGACATGTAACTAAACGAAGATACTTACATCGATATTACCATAATACCCTCACCCAAACCGCCACAATTACACATCTGTACTGCGAAGCATCCCCGTAATTTCACTCATCTACAGTACCCTTTTGATATTTCCAATCCAGGAGTACCTATTTAATGGTTTTAGCCATGGTGTTTTCTCTCCCTGGTTTATTCCTCTTATTATCCAAATATTCGTCCCACACGAAAATTCCAAAAGCTTTAACTGACTTCAACCCAAGAAGCAGCACAGCATTCCCAATTTCCCAGAAGCCCAAGAAAGATCAACGTTCGAACAAAGTTGGAGTCTTTGAGCTGTTTGATTGCTCACCAAAGTCAAGCTGGTAAGTTCAACATCACAAATCATCAAATTATTTTACGTTTCTTTGATTTTAAAGCATAAAGATTGAAGCTTTCAAAGCATTTTCGTTAATAATTACTGGGTTTGATTCTGTTCTTTGATTATTGTATTGGAGAATCATGGTTCTTGCTTCGTTTGATTACCTAGAAACTCTTAAAGTTTGAAACTTTGGTTTCAAAATCAGTGCCTAAATGGGTCTTGATTGCACTTCTTTGTTGTTGAATTAATGTGTGATTTTTTTGGTTCCATTTTCTGTTATGCAGATCATAATAGTAGTTGAAGATTTTGAGTTTAGATGTTAATTGGGGTTTCACTAAATTTGGAGAGGTGGGATAGTCTGACCAGATGAATGTGGTTGGCAAAGTTGGGAGCCTAATTTCCCAAGGTGTTTATTCTGTTGCCACCCCCTTTCATCCGTTCGGTGGGGCAGTTGATGTCATTGTTGTTCAGCAGCAAGATGGGACGTTCCGAAGTACACCATGGTATGTTCGGTTTGGAAAATTTCAGGGTGTGTTGAAAGGTGCGGAGAAGTTTGTTCGGATAAATGTGAACGGCATCGATGCCAACTTCCATATGTATCTTGATAACTCGGGTGAGGCTTACTTTATAAGGGAGGTTGATACTAGCAAAGGAAGTGAGGTGAATGGGGCTGATCCAGATAATTTAAAACGAGAAGATGGTGATGGCCAGAATGCCGGTAATCTTGACCATCCTAGACTTGAGCATAGTGTCTCTGATTCGGCAGTGTTGCATGAATGTGATTCATTTGGTGCAAATCAGTTAGAGAGGGCAGAATCTGATGTTGATCGGAAGTTTTATGAATTTCAAAATGATCAATCTTCACTAGAAGGTTCAGCTGAGTTATCAGAGTATGGGTCGTCTCGATATGATAATTTTGATACTGATCTTCTTGGGGAATCACAGACTTTAAGCCCAGAAGTTATATTGGTGAGTGTGGATGGTCATGTATTGACTGCCCCCATCTCAGCATCAGAACAGAATGCAGAGAATTTGCAATTAGACACGCCTCGGTTTAATCTGGGCCCTGGTGAAGAGACTGACTTCTGTGAAGGAAATGAGGAGTTGAGTTCGGGAGAGAATGCTTGGGCCGCTGATTATATTAGTAAGCTAGATGCACCTAGAACTAGTGTTGCAGCCAGTAAAGTTCGCAGCATTCAAAATGATAATAATGATACTGGTCTCCAAATTGAAGTTTGTGAAGGAAAAGAAGAACAGGCCTATCAAGCTCAAGAAACCCAAAAGACTTCAAGCCCGGACAGGGATCTTCAGATGCATAGTGATTCAGAAGATGTAATTGCTAATAAGGCAGAGTTTTCTGGGAGCTGCTTGGAGCTAACAGAGCTGGGCGAACGTGCTGGTAAAAATGATGTTGAAGATGAGGATTCAACAGAACAGTCTCAACAGATTCTGGATGCTGGTATTGTCGAACTAAAAAAGAACAATGAGTTGTCTGCTTCCTGTGGTTCTGTTTTACCTGACAACAATATGTCTCTGGATTTACAAGTTGGAAATGATTCAGGACTTGCATCTGAGGCTAGTGTTGACAGCACTTCAATGTATTCTGTCAGCAATGATATAGAAAGGAAGGATGACCAAATGGGTGCTGACAGCAGTTCTGTTCAGTCTGTCAGCTTTGATTTTGAAAGGAAGGATGAACAAATTTCCGCACATTCTGTCAGCAGTGGTTTAGAACGGAAGGAAGAAGAAATCAGTAATGACAGTGTATCTGTCAGCAATGCATTGGCAGAAGTTAATGGGACAGAGACTGGGCAAGAAAGAGGTGAAACCGGAGATGAATGCAGTAAAAGTGAGTCGATAGAACCCCGAACAGCATCTACCAGTGAAATAACACAAGATTATTCAAGTACTAGTAACTACCTTTTACTGGCTTCCATTGTTATCTAACATTTTTGAATCTTTCTATTTCCGCTCGATTCTAGAATCTTATTTTTGTTTATCCATTATGCAATTTTCAGGGTTTGAGATCTCACTGTGTAGGAATGAACTTCGGGCGGGTATGGGCGTGACTGCTGCTGCTGAAGCCTTTAATGCCCATCGTGTTTCTGCAGAGGATTTCAAAGCTTCTGCTTCAGCAATTATAAAAAATGAAAACCTGATCATCAGATTTAAAGATAGATACTTTTCATGGGAGAAAGCAGCTCCAGTTGTTCTCGGAATGGCTGCATTTGGTCTAGATTTACCCCTTGAGAGCAAGGATGCAATTCCTGTAGAACAAGATGATACAGAAAAACCGTCCACTCCTTCTGGACGCAGATGGAGGCTGTGGGCTATTCCATTCCGAAGGGTCAAAACACTTGAGCACACCAGCAGTAATTCTTCAAATGAGGAGGAATTTGTTGATTCTGAATCCAGTTTGCTTAACTCTCAAGTTGAAGCAACTCCTGAGTCCCCTCAAAAGCAATTTGTAAGGACAAATATTCCCACCACTGAGCAGATAGCATCTCTAAATCTCAAAGATGGCCAAAATGTGATAACTTTCAGTTTCTCTACCAGAGTTTTAGGAACACAACAGGTTTGTCAATATCTGGTGCTCTTTTAAATCCGAACAGTAGCATGCATAGTTGGATATTCCTAATAACTGATGCTTCTGTTTACCAGGTCGATGCACATATATACTTGTGGAAATGGAATGCACGCATTGTAATTTCTGATGTTGATGGAACTATCACCAAGTAAGGCTACTGTCTGTTTAATATGTTTTTAATTGTTAATGCAGAATTAGTTTAGCAATGCTGAAAGTTGTGATTTTCTTCCCCACCCCACCACCATAGGGCAAAACCATAAGATGACCTGGTCTGTTTTGTTAGACTAGTACCCATGGACTATTGTATGATAGTACAAGAAACCAACAAAACCTGTTGGAAATAAAAGAAAAAAAAAGTTCAAAAGTCCATGAAGGACAAGAATTACACTATTATTATTGCCTAGTTCAATGCAACTTTAACCTTGATACGTCTTTCCAGGTCTGATGTTTTAGGTCAGTTTATGCCATTAGTTGGAAAGGATTGGACACAATCTGGGGTGGCTAGACTGTTCTCTGCAATTAAGGTACATTTCTTGCTTATGTTTTAGCCCGATGATGTTAATGTTTTGTTAAAGACTTGAATCTCAGTGATCCAACTGAATTTAGTGTGACTGCATAATATTTTGGCAATTTGGCCTATAAGAACCTGATCTTAATTGAGCTCTCGTGTTTTATTTGTTGGACCCTCACAACTAATTGTTTTATACATCATTATGAAATGATCTGGTTTTCTTTTGTAAATTGATATCTAATACTGAGGCCTGCTTTAACAACAGGAAAATGGATATCAGCTACTGTTTCTGAGTGCACGTGCAATTATACAGGCATACCTCACGAGAAGCTTTTTAAATAATCTAAAACAGGTAACCTAGAAACCTGGTCTTTGGTACCCGTCATTCTAATACATCACCAAAGTTTGGTTGCTTTCTTTTATGGTCATAGGGATATAAGGCTTGTAGTGTTGAGTTTGTTAGTTGCTTGTTGATATTCTGTACTTGCAGGATGGAAAAGCTTTACCCAGTGGACCTGTTGTTATCTCACCTGATGGATTATTTCCTTCATTATTTCGTGAAGGTGAGGTTGTCTCTCTTAACATGTTCAGAACTACTTCAGCTTGCTGTACTAACCTTACTACAGAGTTTTTGCATGTACTGTCATTGCTCCTTTTGTTTTCCATTGAGTCTGTGAAAAATTAAAAGCAAAAGGGAAACTGATAGTGGAGAAACATAAATTAGCAGGAATGTTGGTGGTATGTGTTTCTTTAACTGTATGAAGTTTACCACAATAATAAAATACTTTAGAGCTGGTAGTTTACTTTTCGGCCAAATCAGTGAATTTTGACCTTCATAATGGGGTGCCCAGGCTGAAGAAGCCACTTTTTTTTTTTTTTGGGGGGGGGTTCTGGTTCTGGTTCACGATTTTTTTTGATAGCCTATAACATTCCCTATGTATTCGGTCTCTGGTTCAACTATAAGAAATCCTTTTCTTGATGATTTTTCCTTTGCCTTTTACGGTACTAACTCGACCATTTGTTGTCATCATTGATCCCAAATAAAGAGCATGTGGTATCTAGATTATATGTACATCATAGCGCTGTGACCAGATTCAGCTGGCGTATCATTTGTCTGAATATTGGAATGCTACCTACTTTGAAGTTTTATTTTTATATTTATTAATATTTAAATGAAAGGTTAACTTGCTCTTATTGATTAGTTTGTATTCACCCATTTTCTGATGGCAGTTGTAAGAAGAGCACCACATGAGTTCAAAATTGCCTGTTTAGAGGTAAATGGCAATAAAATCCAACTCAAGTTCATATTCACACTTTTAATTGGCATTGGACCATGTTCTTATTTTATGTGTTAATCATATACCGCAGGACATAAAAAAACTATTCCCCCAGGATTACAATCCATTTTATGCGGGTTTTGGAAATAGAGATACAGATGAGCTCAGCTACAGAAAAATTGGGATTCCAAAGGGCAAGATTTTTATAATCAATCCCAAGGTTTTTATCTTTTCACTGTTGTCTTCCACAACCAAAGAGGCAATGCTCATATTTTTCTGTGGCTTAACTTTCTCATGTCTCATTGATTTGCAGGGTGAGGTGGCCATCAGCCACCATCGTGCTGGTGATGTGAAGTCGTATACATCTTTGCATACTCTTGTCAATGACATGTTTCCTCCAACTTCATTGGTTGAGCAGGTAACTTAAAAATCTTCTGCATCCTTTCCTCGCAAAATAAACTTTAAAATGGGTAGAAAGAGATGTGCAACTCTGACGTACTCTTACTTTGCTCTGAGTTTGCCCACATGAGTGACTCAGTAACAATCATTACTATGTTTTATGTTTGATATAAACCTGATTTCCAAAAAAAATAGCAGGAAGACTTTAACTCATGGAACTATTGGAAACTGCCATTGCCAGAAGTTGACCTATAGTGATGTTTTTGACCAAGAGAAAATGTACATTTCCCTTTTGGCCAACATTAGTGGCTTCAAGGAGCATATACAACATAAGAGGATCACAGGCTTTGCATTCTTCCTGATCTTCAAAATGTCTGCACAGAACTGGCCAGTTGTACTTATTAGCGAGAATTACAGTCCATTGACGCTGTACTTGTAATAGAAATATGGAATCATTGATAACCAGAAAGCTCTCTTAAAGAATAGACAATTTAGTTATATTATGTGCAAGGCAAACTGAATGAGTATGACGCATCGAGTGGCTGTGTTCTTTCCGATGTTAACTAGCCATTCAAAAAGTACTCTTCATTTATGTTGAGAAAAACAATACAGTACTACTACCATTAGAGTTCTCTTGAATTTGGAAGGAAACGCAGGTACATATGCTTAAATTCTTCGACTCATGGTCGAGATACTGGAACTTTAGTCCTATCCTCTGTTCTAGCTGAAACTTGTTAAGATAGAGTTCCTCAAAAAAGTCACAAGGAGTTCCTCAAAGAACTCACAAGGTCATAGAATTTGAAGGCTACAGCTGGGTAAAATGAGAGGTCAACATCTTATGAGTCATGACATGATTGTTTTGAGTTTATTTTGCTTTTTGCCTCATTTTAGTCTTTTTCATGTTTCAATCTTCAGACCCATTCACCCATCCATATCTGATACTGTATACTACAGAATATGATCATTATGATGGAAATGCTTCAAGGTTGGCAAAAACCACTATTCAAAACTTTCAGATTCCTTGATGCAGTAATTGAAATACGAGTTTACGACCTACCAATGCCTCGTACAATGACAACAGCAAAATAAAACTAGAGTGGAACAGTGAACGGCGAGGCGTATATGCCAGCCTGAGGCAACCATTGTGCTTTTGGTGGCCACAAAGTCCGAATTGCACAACCGGCCATGGGTTCATCCTGGTTAGCTTTAAATCTTTTAGAAGAAGAAGATTGCTCAGTCTGCTGATTCTGCTTCTTCTCAAAGAGCCATTCTTCATCACCAGAATCGTTGAACATCGAATGGATTAGAAGCAGAGGTGGAAGCTGATCAAAGTTCTTGATCAGAGTTTCAGAAGCTTGTGCATCAGCTTGCCTCTGAATCTGGTCGCCAACTGGGGATGAGGTACCCACGTAAACTTTTGGCGACGACCCGATCAATTCGATTTTCTTGGTGTCTTGTGGGGCATCTTGGCCGGTTTGCAAATTTCGTTTCAGCTTCAGTTTCAGTTTCTTTGTGGCTCCGAGTTGGGCACTGCAGCTCCAAGCTTCTTCATGTTTCATGATCATCATTATCTGACTGAAGGAAGTGAGACGGGTATGATTTATAAGCAACTTTCCTGGCTAGTTTCCTTGGGTCAAGTGGAAAGCAAATTAGACCAATCAGATTGAACGACAAATAACTTAGAGGCTTTCTTTTCCTTGTCAAGTAGGGAAAACCACACATTTCATGCTTAGCTCTGTCGAGACCTTTCCCTTTGTATTCGGGAATAACTATTTCCTATTGAGCATTTGAATTTTCTTGTAAAAATAGAACTTGTGCAAACTTTATCAACCGAAGTTGTTTGTCCTTGTGAGAAATAACGTGGTATGTTTCTCTCACATTAAAAATTGAGCAAGAACATTGAGAATTTAAATGTAATTATATTTATTGAATTTAATTAGACGTTTCGAGCTATTGTCAATAAGTTTTGGTACTTAGTACGTAGGGTATATTGACTTTATTCAATCAGGATTCTGTGAGATTGTTTTGCATTTAGAAGCCCTTTAAAATTTTATGGTATTTAGTAGGGCTGCGCTTGATACCTCTAGCATTTGGAACATTTTCTTCTTCATAAAAAAGGTTTGCAATGCGCAGATCTTCAATGTCATCTGGTTCATTAGATAGAACAAGGTTGCAAGGCTGCAGAGGCTGTTCCATTACAATTAGGTCCAAACGTGGACTAGTGATTAGTGTTAGAACCAATCCAAAATCTGTTCAAACAGTATGTATATATAATAACAAACTTAAAACGAAATTGAAAAATACAACGAAATAAAATGAATAACACTAACTTGATTGATCAGATAGAGACATGCATTGCAGTGACCTAAGACAGAAATTTATCCCCGCTTGTGCTGCAGATTCGGACGTCTATCTAGAGGATATAACTATCTGGTTTAAGTTCTTGCACAAGAACTTGACCTTGGCGAATTTACTTTATGCTTCAGAAGAAATAGTTTTGGGGAGGAAGAAGAAGAATGAATCGATGGATAAAACAACAACAGAAGTCGTCCTTATATAAAAGTCAATTCGAACAGGTATAACTGTTCGAACAGACACAACTGCTCGGACAATTATGTCTTTTGATATTTATCCGAATTAATAATTTAAATTAAATGATATTAATTTTCAAAAATTGAATTCGGATTTAATCAACAGAGCCCAAGAGCCCAATCTTTGACTTTTATTATATATATATATATATATATATATATATATTTCTATTGGAAAACCTAATAGAAAGCCCAGCAAGCCCATATTAGGCCTATCATCCATTTAACGAGTCACATATATGGGTGTTTCCATATAAAGACTCACACATTTAATGCTTCTTTAATGTGGGATTAATACCACACAAGTTCCAACAATTAGCTCCGATGACTTTTCTTGAATCAATGTGTTATTAGCTGCAGGCATAATCTCAATATGTCATCAGAGGCATCCTCATGAACAACCATAGCAGTAACTGAATTCTTGCTTGTTTAGGGTCTGGTTCAATGAACAACTTCTTAAGGATTACAAGTTTACGGATGTTTGGTTCAGATAGAGGAAATCAATGGCGGAAGCAGGTGGGGGCCAACGGGGTCATTGCCCCACTCAGCTTTTGACGGTCACTTTTTCTTTTTTTATTTATTTTCCCCTACGGAGCCGTTCGAGAGCGGACGTCCCTCCGTTCGCCACCGTACGGCGCAGGTGAGGGCGCGTCTCCACCCCAGCGGATTCTAGCAGCGTCCCCGATCACTTTCCATCCCCGGCGAGTCCGTCGAATTCCAGTTTTCCGGTAAGATTGACTTTGTTTGAAGCTTTGGGTGATCTATCTGGCCGAAAAACTGGAATTCGGCGGACTCACCGGTGAGGGAAAGTGGTCGGGGACACTGCTGGAGTCCACTGGGGTGGAGACGCACCCTTGTCGGCGCCGTACGGTGGCGAACGAAGGGACGTCCACACTTTAAGCCGAGTGCGGATGTCCGCTCTCGAACGGTGTTGTGTGTGTGTGTATATATATATATATATCCAGAGCGAAGCTTCGCTTTGAAATTAAAGTGTGAAGTTCCTTATTTGACTCACTTTTCGGTCATATTTCCACATTTCCAGCGTTCAGTTTGTAGAACCTAATGCATGGATCACTCCTGCCAAGTTTCATTGAATTTGATGATCATTAAGGTATTGAATTAGATTAAATCAACAATTGGACCATAAATCTGTCTATTCAGAACTGTTTGTGTAAATAACGATTATGAAAACTCAAATGATCATTGTTTTGGCCACTCCAGTAATTCTGGGTATGCAAAGTCTTTTTTAGTCGTTGCGGGCGTGCCACCGCGCGGGCCCGGAAATTGGTGGTTGTAGTAGCCGGGTGCGCTTAGCTTTCTGCTTCTAATCAAGAGACTGAGGATGGAGAGAACACCAACTCCACCGCAGGTTTCTTCAGATTCGCCTTGCGTATTAGGCAAGGACTTATAGTAGTCCGCATGAGCGTCATAATATCGATACTCGACGTGAGATCGAGCAGAGCTTGAATTGGGAAGGAAAGGAAAAAGGCAGAGCTCGGGGAGCGTTTGGAGGTTTGACTGGGTCGATAGTATTTTGTACTTATGTTGAGTAGTTGAGTGTTTAGTTGTGTAGAGAGAGAGATTAGGGTTTCGAGCCCCTTTATATAGTAGCTCGCTGCCAAGAGAGAAGTAATTGAGTACCGGAAGGACACGGCCTCGCCCGCTGCTCAACTGTAGACTCCTATGCGGACTCAAACTTATCCCGCGAGGTGTCACAGTCTTTGTAGAAGACTATCTCGCGTGCTCCTGAAGCCTGTTTCTATCTCGCGGGCCCTTGCAGCTTGCGAGCCTTAAAAGACTTTTTCCTTAAAAGGGCCACAAGGATTGGCCTAAAGCATGTCAAAGATAAATGTAGGCGATCACGTGCATGCGGACTCCGCATGTTACTTCTTGGTGAAGTCTCCTACGTGGAGCCATCTCGCCTCGCCTTCTTGGCGAAGTCTCCTATGCGGAGCCAACTCGCCTCACCTTCTTGGCGAAGTCTTCTACGCGGACCAGTTCGCCTAAATGTACTCCGCCTCGCCTAGATGTACTTCGCCTCGCCTAGCCTAAGCGAAGTCCATTTCTTTAATTCCACGCGATGTCCATTCCGCATGCGAACTCTGCCATCCAGCTCGCATGATCTCACTGGCGGGCCATTACTTGTAAACCCAAAGAATTTGGGCTCGCCGATGTGATGTGGACAAAGATTTATTAATTAATATTCATATAGACATTTACTGTCCAGTAAAATATTAATTTGGGCGTAAACAATCATCAAATTCAATGAAACTTGGCAGGAGTGATCTATGCATTAGGTTCTACAAACTGAACGGTGGAGAAGTGAAAATATGACCGAAAAGTGAGTCAAATAAGGAACTTCACACTTTAATTTCAGAGTGAAGCTTCGCTCTGGATAGAAACTATATATATATATATATATATATATATATATATATATATATCAGTTCCCTTCTAGAGCGGGACACCGCTTTGAAATTAAAGTGTGGTGCTCCTCATTTCTCTCATTTTTAGGTCACAGTTTCACATCTCCACCGTTCAGTGTCTAGAACATAGGGTGTGGATCATTCCTGCAAAGTTTCATCCAATTTAGAGATAATTTGGGTACCGAATTAGATTAAATAAATCAACTGAACAAAATCTGTCTAAAAGGAACGTTCGTGTAAATCACAATTATGGAAGCTCAAATGATCTTCAAATTGGATGAAACTTTGCAGGATGATTTACATGCTATGTTTTAGACGTTGAATGGTACCGGTAGAGATGTGAAAATGTGACCTAAAAATGAGCGAAATGAGGAGCACCACACTTTAATTTCAAAGCGGTGTTTCACTCTGGAAGGAAATATATATATATATATATATATATATAAATATATATGAGATCAATCACACCAACAGAGCCCAAAATTGGGTGTTTAGATAACAATTGAGCCCAAAATTAATAAGTAGAGTCCCATTTCAACTCTTGTAGAATTGAGTGATCAATTTTTACGTTTTTTTCTTTCTCTATCTGGGTTTTCTTTGCTGAGGAATTTCAATGAAAGATTAATGAAAGGTGAATTTATAATCCCTTTATTCTCTATTAAAGGAACAATGAGTCTATTTAGATGTGTTGTTAGATGTTTGATAAGGAATTAATGCCTGCAATTTTATATTGTCTAATTAGGATTTCATATGATTAGTGAAAAAAACTTCAATATATTCCAGAATAGTATATATATTAACTAGCTTAAGAGCTACAAAAATAGAGATCGGAGAGAAAGAGGAAAATGAACAGTGTGCTGTTTCTATAGGTTGCTTAGCCTCAATTTTTTTTCCCCCTACTTACGTGACTTTCTGCGTTCGCCACTGGAGGAAATAGATGTCGGCTTACATTAAGGTGACTTGATGTGCCCTGAAAATTGGAAGCCCCTTGCAGGAAGGTAGTACTAAAACCCAGAGGAGCTGCCAAGGTTGAAAGGCGCTGCTGTGGCGCTACAGAAGTGGAACCTGCATTGTCGAGTTTTGAACAAATACCATTCTCATGGAAAACCAACAGACATTTGTCACATAACAAATGCAAATGTTCAAAATTAATTAAACTGTATCACGGCTTCAATTCCATTCTCAAAATGCATAGTTTTTTTTTTCCAGATAAAATGGTGTAGTCAATTCACGCTCAACATGAACCCTAACCTTTCCAGTTGAATTGAACATTTTCTCATCAGGAGCCTTAAAGCTACCAACGACAAATAATGCAACATCCCGGATCCAATCCGGTTCCTCATACTTAGAATGGAATATTTGTGATATTAACCCAGACTTAGAATGGGATATTATTTGTGATATTAACCCAGAAAAACAATGAGGTCATTTTTACCTGTTCTACTGGCGTAATACCATCATAAACTTCAAGGACAATTGAAGCTTTTTCATACCACCAAGGTCCACCTCGAAGCACTTTGTTGCGATCGAAACGCTGATTGAAAGACACAAACTTGATCAGCGTTACTTTCAAACTCCAAGCAGTTCCAATCACAAACTTGATTCTCGAAATTGACACAACAAGCCTCAAAACAACACGATAAATTTTATTAACGGAAAATTCTACAATGTGTTAATGCATGTGAATGATGTGATGCATCAATTTTGTAAATTGAGTCCTTAAACTAGTAATATTATTGAGTCCTTAATATGAATCCTTAAAGTGGTAAAATGTGGTAAAATGAATCCTTAAAGTGGTAAAATGTGTGCTAGCTTAAAATGTGGTAAAATGAATCCTTAAAGTGGTAAAATGTGTGCTAGCTTAAAGTGGTAATTGAGTCCTTAAAGTGATTAAGAAAAGTTGTTACAACTTTGAGGACTTGTATTACAATTTTGAGGACTTAATTACCACTTTAATGACAAATTATGACTAATGTTGTAACTATTTTTTTTACAACTTTAACGACTCATATTACAATTTGGACTAATATTACTATTTTAAGGACTCATTTTATAACTTGAGTATAAATTTCATGCATCACATGCATTAACACACCCTAGCCTTACCATTTATTAACTAGGAGAGTTTCTAATGAGGACCAAGTGAGGACTTATAAATGAACGGTTAGATAAATGTTTTAAATTTTAATTGATATTTTCAAATTCTCATGTGCATGTAAAAAAATTTGAAGATTTTTAAGAGGTAAAAAAATAAAAATAATTTCGATGTCCCACGATTGATCTACCAATCGAATAATATTTCTGACATCGTGGTGAGGGAAATTATTATTTGTACCCGGAACACCACATGTTTTATGTTCCCCTTTAATCTCATTGGTCCACGTGTTTTATTTTTATTTCTGATTAGTGTATTTAATTACTTTTCTTTTTTTTTTTCACCCCGTGCTGGTTCCCACATGAATCTGAGTTATATGATTGGCCGGGTACAACACCTGGCAGTGCCACGTGGTGTTCCGGGTACAGAGAATAATTACTCTCGTGGTGATATGTAAGCGCTCAATCTGCCGAGAAGTCCTGAGCGCCCATAATTGCAAAAACCAAAGGGGAAACAAAAGCCCGCAAACCTCTCAATGCTCCAAGAAACCCTTCTCCTTCTTCCTCCGCTGTCCCATCTCTAACATTTTACACAGACCTCATTCTGTAACATCATTCAAATTCCGCAGCGGATGACATGTCGTGGTTAAGAAATGCGGTGAACTTGGCCGTGGAAGCAGGGGCCGGCAAGAGCCTCACTCGCACCGTTCGTAACTACGCCGACACCGTCGTCCTCCATGCAGGCAATGCCGTCGCCGGCGGAGCCAAACTTATCCTCCCTGACCGCATTGTAACATTTCCTAACCATTTTGTCTGACATTTTATGTGCCATTTCAGTTTCATCATTTGCATGTTGGAAACAGGGTCCGCGGAATTTACAGAGCTTTAAGCATACTGTGAAAAGATTGGAGGAAGTGTCGGTTTCGTGTAGAGGGATAGAGAGAGTTCAGCTCTTGCGAAGGTGGTTGGTTTCTCTTAAAGAAATTGAGAGATTGACTGCCATTTACAATTATCAGGAAAGGAACTCTGAAGATCACATCATTTCCGATGAAAACTCTGATTCCCCGAAAAGACCTACCCTGGTGCGTAAACCCCCTGCACTCTAGACGTTGATAACTTTCAGTCATGTTATATTATGTTATGTATGAGATATATGCATTATTTTTTTGAATAGTTTTGTGGTTAGTGTAGCTTTCTTTGTGATATTTGTGTGTTACTGTTTGGGACAGGTTTATTATGTTGACGCTGATATGGGTGATGAACCGAAAACATTTCGCGATGTCTTTCTCCATAGCCAAGCTCTTGAAGGCATAACATTGTCCATGGTAAGTTTAGAATAATGCTTTCCAGATGCATTATACCATCTTTTTCTATAGATAAATGCTGATAATGGATCATTGTCTGTATCATTTCTTAGTATTTAGCCGTGGTTTAGGTGTTTTGCTGCTTTAACATTTGACCACAAGGCTAGATGCGTAGTGTATAATATGACGATTGAATAGGGAACATGATCATATTATTATAAATGAATGGAACTTCCGCTTGAATAATAGTTGCATGTTAACTTGAGTAGCGAGGAAATCTTCTTGGACTATAGACAAAAAACTGAAATGAACTGGTTGTTATTGATTAAAGTTATCAGTTAAGTTATAGAATTTGACACGTATTTCTTTCAGCTTTGCCTTCAGTTTTTCTTTCATTCTGCACACATTGGGTAAGCTTTGAATTTGCTGATCCATGGAGTTTAACCGCAGGTTAACTCTTTTGTATGACTCAGATTCTTGAAGAACCAATTGACGAAGAAGTTTCGCTACTTCTGGAGATATATGGGTGATTTTTCTCAGTCCTCTACTTCTCATAATGGTTCATTGCCCCTCCTTTGGGATATGTTTGGTCCCAATTGTGTTCAATTACCAAACAACTATTTAAGAAAGAATATAGTGTACATGCATAAAATTGATGTTCTTGATGATAATATTTCAAATACTTGTGAACTTCCTTATGGTATGGTTATACACAGGCTCTGTCTTACAGGAGGAAGGGAAGTACATGGTGTAGTGATGAGCAGTGTACAGAATTTGGCGAAAGCACTTTCATTCTACCAAGATGAAGTACTGGTAAGGACAGGGTTGTATCAGTTCAGTATGCATTTACATGAGTACAGTTCAAGTTGCCTCTAAATATTAACAATATTAAAGATAAAAAAAGGGCCCTATATTTTCAGCTTTGATCGAGTTGGGGCTCTATAAAGCTCACGACCTGACATGTACTTGAGCTGTTTGGACATTTAAGTTTTCCAGTGTGATGCAATTGTGTGGTTCTTTGTGGTTATGGAGCTACAGGGTATTTTGTTGTTGAGATCTTCAAGTCTCAGTTTAAAAGTACATTCTATATATCTATTGAGTTACTTCTTATTCAGACATATATTTATCATTTGAGGCTTAGGTTACCAGCAAATAACTCTGTTACTTGCTCAGTAAATTGAGATGCATGCCATCTCCCCATATGGCATAACACTTTCTTTTGCTGCATGTCTGTTATTTAATTATCAGTTTTACATTATATATAGCTGCTGAAAAATTACTTCATTTCTCCAACCGTTATAGACAACAGCATTACATTTTTTCAATGTTGTTGTGAAATAAAGATTTGAGTTTTTAACAGATTCATCCTTCCTCTTTTCTTTCCTCCTTTTTTGAACTCTTGTTTCCAGATAAAGCGAGAAGAATTGCTCCAGTTGGCTCAAAATGCAATTTCAGGGCTTAAAATAAAGGCTGATCTCACAAGGTGGTCGATGAAACTTGTTTTGTCTTTTTATAAGCTAAATGTTTTGTGCGCTAAATGATATTCTGGATGAAAATTGCTGTTCTGTTATCCTATTTATGGCTACAGAAGTTAAATTTGTGTCTTTTTATGTATATAGAGTGGTAGTTTTTAAATATATCAAAGAGAATGTTTCATGTCTGATGAACTAGAACTGTGCTTTCAAAATTATGTATATATGCTTCTCTCTATATGTGCAGGCGTGTGAATTAATCATGCTTTGGACCAATGGAACTCTGAAGTTGTCAAGTATGACTTCACAACTGTCTGGACTTGATTGATGAAACACCAAGTAGTGTGCACGTCCATGGTTTTGGGAATTCATGATTTTTATTGATGAAATACCAAGTAGTGTTGGTGGGTGAATGTGGGAATTCAGGCTTATGAATATGAAAGTCCAAAGTCCAAACTAGTTAAGTATGACTTTCACAATAACTTGGAATCGATTAATGAAATTCCCAGCACTGTGTGTAGGAATGGAACTGATTCATGTTTTAGATTATCAATTCTTAGCATGATAACATAGTTTTCTTTACAGACCTCTAATAGCTTTCTCATTTCTCTATGGTTAGCTATGATGTTCTTCAGTATGGGATATAGTTTATACATATAACTTTGTTTCAATACCTCTATTTGACCTCGTTTTAACGAATTCTTGACAATTCCAGCTACATGTTTTGATTCTTAAACGGTATGCATTGATATTTGAGTGCAGTATATGCTCTGTTCAACTTTCGCCTAATCTTTTGCTTGTGGTTTTATGACCTTATGCTCTCAGAATAGATGCTGAAGCCTGCAGTATAAGGGAAGAACTTGATAAACTGATGGCACTACAGCAGCCTTTAAGTGAAAGTTATAACATTTCATCTGAGACAGAAAGAGATGCAACGGTAGAGGTATACTAAATCTTCATGCATAGGCTAATGCGCATATAAACAGATCCGTACTGCACAAATTTTAGGAACTATTTTATACATGTATCCAACTGTATTTCCATTTTAATTAGCAAGGCACCCGCTTTTTGTCAGTGCATCTTGTTCTAATTTGTCCTTCGATTTTTCTATGCCTCTGTAACAACCATTTAATGTTTGGTTCTTCCATTTATCACATCAAAAAAGACACAACATACATGTTCACTTCCTATATTTTATCTCTTTATTCACAACTAAGCACTTATGTTGGTCCTTCTATTTGAATTGGGATTTGGGACGATAAATTTTCATGGAAGGCAAAAAAGTAAACAGTGTCTTTGGGATTAGTTTTTCTCAGCTGTGCTAAACTCCTGTATGCTTCTGGCAGCTAATCGGACCAATAGTGATACTTGTACCTGATACAGTTGTGTTGATATGAGTTTATTTCTTGTTTAACTTTTTAAAGGAGTTGTGATAATTGTATAGGACTCACCAAGCCGAAAGCTCTAATTTCCTTGCAGAATTTAAAAGCAGCGCTCGTAGATATTCAATTATGTTCCCGGTTAGAGTCACTGTTACTAAAGAAGAAATCCTTGAGCAATGGGGATTCACTTGAGCTGCACACTGAAAAGGTACAATTTGTTGTCATATCAGATCTCCAGTAAAAGGGCATTAGAACAAGCATTCTTGGTTGCAATGGAGAAACATGGTGCTAATTAAATAGAAAGATACAAATTTGAATTAAACTTATAAAGAGTTAATTTAAGCATTGTACTTTTTTCATTTATCTGGAAACTAAGTGATTTCTTCGAGAGGCAAGCATGTGGTTAGTTAACAATGAACAATCTTTTCTTTCTTTTTTTTCAAATTACTATTGATCTCTCCCTTTAAAATTGCAGGTTGAGAAATTGAAAGTATTATCAGAATCTCTTTCTAATTCTACCTCACAGGCAGAAAAGCGCATTCTGGACCATAGGTTTGAAACAGTCTCTTGAAAGTTCAAACATATTGCCAGTTTCTACGTGGCTTTTTTCTCAGAAGATAAATGTCTGTCCAAGAGTATATTAGAGTGTTTTTCTTTTTCTTTTTCTTTTTCCCAAGAGCAGTAAGTTAAAATGACTATATTTATTACTTTCTTTATTTGAAAAAACATATGTGCATATTTTTAGATGAACTTTAAAGGGAAGATTGATTTAATTATAGGGTTCTGCTATCAAATATGGTGTCAAGTACTATTATCAGTTATATTTATGAACTTTTAGGCTAGTTCAGGATTGGTTGCACTTCCAGGACGTGCATCTTCAATAAGATATTTGATTGGCCATACTGATGTTTTCTTAGTCTGGATTTCGTTCGACTTTGATAAATTTGATTTTATTCTTTTCTTCTATACTTCAAGCAGATATCAGAAAGAAGAAGCACTTAACTTTCGTGTAGCTAAAGCTAATGAAGTAAGCCAACTTGAGAAGGTATGCCTCTAAAGATATCTGTCCAATTAAGGATCTCTTTCTCTTACAGATATATTGCAAGTCGATAAGCTACATGAGTTAAAGGAATGGAAAGCTTAAATAATAAATTTGCACCTCATGAGTACACTCTATATTTGTAAATCAAATTTAAAGAGATGCGATTCACTTGCTTTAGCATTTGACGTATATGCTCCTTTTAAAACTTAATCATGATACTTTTGCACCTTACATATAAATTTCCCCCCTTATTTTTGATGATTAATCTTAGGTTAATCTTATTGTTGGTGGCATTGTGTCAATCTGTTGATGCATAAGTAAATACTGCACAGTGCAGTTCCATCTGATGATATCTCAGGAGTTTTCCTAATGCACACAATATATGTTAAAAGCCCCACTATCTTCTGCAATATACTTTACAGACTTGATACTTTAATGTTTATTTATTTATTGGCTGTTAAGTTGAATAAGATTATATAAAACCTATATCCCATTTTCTTTACCACTTAGTGCTATTGTGGGGCTGTGTCCATTTTGCTGCTGCGGCACAAATTATAGTACGTTGGCATCTTTCAGGATTTGGTGGCAGAGATTGCTCAAACGGAGAGGCAAAGAGAAGAACTCCAAGAAGCACTGAAGAAGGTTCCCTCTTGATTCCTTCAAGTCCTTCTTGTATGCTATAGTACTGTACATATATACATTGGAGTCGCTGCAACTTCTGATTAATTGGATTTAATGGAGTTTAGCCTAACTTCTCAGCTTCTATCAACTGTTACGTGAAATCCATATTGATGATCCCCCTTAGTGTGTATTCTTTACATTTTTCTATTATATGTGCAAGACTTATTTGATCATTGGAGGATCCCCTTGCTGTGACGTTTAAGCAACTACAAGTTCATTGATGTGTGTATGCGTAATGTCGTTTTATGGGTCTTTTGTGAACATCAGTAGAGGTTATAACAAATTTTGTTCATGTCAATTCTGTAGTCTGACAATCAGTGATCTGGTTTGTTTTTTACTTATCTTTTGCTGGAACTGCTGAACATTTTATAGGTCATTATCTCATTGAATGTTCTTCGTGGGTGCCTTCACAATGCAAGAGAAGAAAGAGAACAATTTGATGAAGCAAGTAATCAGATTATTGTACACTTAAAATCAAAGGTATTGATTTTATGTTGCCTAGTCTTGTAACAGTGGTGAAGCAAAGTTTTCTACTGCCGTTATTGTTTGCTACAGACACTTTGACTACTGTTTTCTGTGTTTTAAACACAGGAAGATGAACTTTCACGATCCATTGATTCATGCAGAGCAGAAGTTGATGTTGTCAATACCTGGATTTGTTTTTTGGAAGATACCTGGGTTCTCCAGGCATCATACACAGAGAAAAAGGAGAAGCAGGTCAAGTATGTAGTTCTGATTTACACTGATCAGCAAATTACGTACTGTGATGCCAATGTTTCACTTTGGATTTGTATTCTCAAAATTTGGAGCTTAATTAATATCATATAAATTTATTCTATTTTGTCTTCTTTTGTCTAACCATATTGTATATAGTTATTCTAATAAAACGATAATTGGTTATACTTGTTTTAGTGAGGAACTGGAGAAATACGGAGGCTATTTTGTGAATTTGGTAATCCATCTTCTCTATACTTATAAGGTAATAGCTGGTTTTTTTTTTCATATAGTTCCTCTGTAGTATCATCTCATATACTTTGGTAACTGTAACTATGATCTCCTTTTGACTTTCCTGTCGGTGTGCCTGATACTATTAGGAAAGCTTGCGTTCATCCATCACTAGTATTAGGAATCTTGTGGAGAGATTGCGTTTAACTGAAGGGTATTTTTCTTAATCATTTATTTTTTTATTTTCGTTACACATTTATATGAAGCCGCTAATGTTTTGCTTACACCAGTTCAAGTATACCACTCGGTAAAGATGATGGAAGTTCACGCAGAAGTAACCCTAGGAAAAATATTGAAGAGGAATATCTGGATGTGGAAGCCAAGGTGTGCTCAAGTCTCTTTCCTTCTGTTATGCATTATTGTCTTTAGTAGTTTTAGCGTGTTGTAGCTATTTCATCATTTCCTCTATATGCTAGTTTGCATAACCTTGTTTATCTTCAGTGTTTCTGCTTTAAATTTTTCTACAGAACTTTGAAAATCGTAAGAAATATTGTTTTGTCACTCAGAATATGACATTAATATTCCCCCCCCCCCCCCCCCCCCCCTCCCCTTTCCTGCAAGGAACTGGGACTTCTGTTTCTGTTCCTTTTTTTTTTCTTGGTAAACAAGGAACTAATAATCCTCTTCTTCTTCTTCCTGTCTTTGTCAGTTATTGACCACCTTGAGTGTAGTAGACACCATGAAGAGGCAATTCTATGTTCAAAATGAAGGCATTTACAGGTACTCATATCTGCTACATCAGCTATCATTCCTCTATCTTCACTATCTTCATAGTTCATAGCATGAGCATCATATCTCTATCTGCCAAAGTTTATAACATGAACATCACTGCCTTAACATGGACACATGCAGGAAAGATGGCCAGAAGGTCAAAGAGCTCTTCAATGACCTCAAGAACATAAAAGATGAGTTTGAATCCATTGAAAGACCTGTATTGGTAATTGAAGCTTCACCACGAAAACCAGACACACCACCTAGTGATGGGCCGTTTTTAAGTCCAACTCCTACCTCTACCTCACCATTGGGAATCAGGACTCCATTTTTCAAACGGGACGGTTCATCCAAATCTTCGTTGTTTAAGAAGGAGAAGAAACTAGATCAAAATGAAGATTCAGTAAAATTAGATCCACCTCTGGCTACTAAGTCTCCTCGCTCTTCCTCGGATAAGGAGGAGAAGAAATCAGAGCCAAAGGTAGAAGCCAAGTTATATCGAGGACTTGATATTGAGAGCAGAGAAGGCTCAGCAGAATTTGAGATTACTGATTGGGTGTTTGATGAACTTGAAAAGCCAGTAAACACCCCTTCTCCTGCTAAAGAAATCACCACTGCTTCTGCCAAAGAAAACACCACTACTCCTTCCAAAGATATCACGACTGCTCCTGCTAAGGAAATCACCACAGCTCCCCCTTCCAAAGATATCACCACTCCTCCTTCCAAAGAAAACACCACTGTTGCTCTACCCCAAGAAAATATCACTGCTCCTTCCAAAGAAAACACCCTTGCTCCTGCTAAGGAAAACACCACTGCTACTCCTTCCAAAGAAAGCACCACTGCTCCTGCTAAGGAAATCAACACTGCTCCTCCTTCAAAAGAACTACACACATCCCATCCTTCAAAAGAACTAATCACTGCTCCGGCCGAAGAAAATATCACTGCTCCTGTTAAGGAGATCACCAAAGTCCAAGCTAAAGAAATCACCACTGCTCCGGCCCAAGAAAACGTTACTGCTGCTGTTAAGGAGATCACCACTGTTCCTCCTCCTAAAGATATCACCACCACTCCGGCCCAAGAAAACACCGCTGCTCATGCCAAAGAAAACACCACTGCTCCCGCTAAGGAAGTCACCACTGCTCCTGCCAACGAAAACGCCACTGCTCATGCAAACGAGAACACCACTGCTCCTTCTCAAATAAACGCTGCTGCTCATGCCAGTGAAAACACCACTGTTGATCCAAACAGGGAAAACACCAATACTGCTTCTGCCAAGGAAAACACCACTACTGCTCCTTCTCAAGTAAACGCTGCTGCTCATGCCAGCGCAACCACCGCTGCCGCTCCTACCAAGGAAAACACCACTACTGCTCCTGCCAAGGAAAACACCAATACTTCTCCTGCCAATGAAAACAACACTGCTGCTCCTCCCAAGGACGGCACCACTGTTAACCAGTAGCAAAAGTAGGCCTAATGCATAAGATGGCTGCTGCATACGGGTACCTTTTGATTTTAGTACAAGACTGAATGATTGACACTGAAAACAAACTTTGCGAAAATCAGATCACGTCTAGTTAAAAGTTGCAATGTTATGAGCAAGACTCGTATAGGTTTGTCATCAAGTACAAAGAGTAAAATACTTGAGCGAGTTAGACATACTGAAAAAACATTGTCCAAAGAAAGAAAATATTGTACTGAATTAGAATTGTAAATTATCTGTAGACTCTTTTTGGATGTAAATTCTCATTGGTATTTTTTTATATAGAATAAACAACTCAAATATTACAATTAGCATATCGTGAGTTGAAATCACAACATTCCACTGATGAAAATGAGACTGCCACTAATCAAATATTTTGGCCAGTACATTGAAATCTTTTTACGAGACTTTTACAAAGCAATACATTTCTAAAAATCTGGGAATTTACATAAGGTCATTGGCCCAAGCTTAGCCCACTTTGGCCCAGGTCCGGCCCTGACTGCATGTCCTATCTTCTTCTTCTTCTTTTTTTTTTTTTTTTCAACTCTTAAACTCTGGACCAATGTTTCAAGCAGCACGCTTCATGAGAAGGTTCTATACGACGGCTGCGCTCGTCGGCCAAACATGTTCAAAGGTGCCGGAGTTCTCAAACGTGATAAGTGAAGTTATGTACCATTTGAGACATGCCTAGCCTACTTGGATATAAAGAGAAGAGGACCTCATAAAAGTGGAAAACCTACTGGGAATTGCCAGGAGCGTACTTTAGCTCTCTGCAATGACACATACATATCAGTTTCATGGAGTCCCAATTATGCAGAGAGCATGGGAGCTATAATGTGATCAATCATGCATGTGTTCAGTATATATAGCACTACTCATTTTCTCCAGCATCTCATCAGAATAGAATCACGTGACCTCTTCCTCCGTCTCGTGTAGGCACGTGGTTGCTACCATTGCCGGCAGTGAGCTTCCACTGCTATTGTTCCTTTTTATGGGCATAGGCTGCAGAGAATGCTCTCCATGGCTCCAATTCCACTCCCAAATAAGTATTATTTACAAACCATGTCAACAAGAAAATGAAAACAAATAAAAAGGGGAACTCAAGTAGCCAAGGATGGTAATTGCTAGACAAATTTTCTTAGTATTATATAGAGAAATCGATGAGTAAACCTGCTTGTTCGATCACCCTATTTTCTGCGATGATAAATTATAACCGTGCATTTTCATGAATAGATCATAGATCATTTTGTTAACAAGCCGAACCACGATTCAAGTCAATTGTACTTGAAGCAGATGATGTTTTTGTTCTGAAATGTTTCTGCTTAAGAAATGGACATTGTGGATTTGTTCTAGTGAGGTCAACAGTTGAAGCTTTACAATACTTGAAGGAAGGTTTGTCATGGAGTCTAAATCTTTCCAACATTTTGACTAGGTCAGACTAAGGACACCGATACACACACCTTAATACAAATGATGGTAGCCCATGTTAGATTTGGAGACATACAATAAATTTTTCTTCTCTTGTTTCTCAAGAAAAAATAAAATGAACTCAAAAGGAAAAGTCTCTGTCTCCCTTCCCATGATTATAGAATACTGAGAGTGCAGAAAACCACATTTCGAGAAGTGGGGTTTTCCCCCAAAACAAAAATAGAAAACTAACAAAAAAAAAAAGGGTCGGATTTTTGTATATATTTTTCAAATTCAAATCTTTGGTTGCAGGGAGGCTAGTGGAGAGTTGCAGAAATATCACAAAATTACATATGGAATTGGCATATACTTCTAAACATATGCTGGCATTATTTTGAATAGAGCTTTGTTCCTATAATCCAAACCAAGGCATGTTCATCTTCAGACCAAAAAAAGAAAGGAAAAAAAAGAAGAGGCATGTTCATCCCAAAAAAAAGGTCAGAAAACCAAATTATACACTCCTACTGAAATTAAAAAATTGAATTCTATTGTTTCCTAGATCTTAGATATAGTAGCATTTGGTCTTTGTCCTAGAACATAAAATATGGGTTCAATCTATTCAGTTAACTGAACAGGAAGCAGTGCATATCATGAACTTCAGATTAGATTCTAGCTGAGATTTTGCTTTGGTCCTATGTAATTTCACTTTCTCAACACAGTTCCATAAGATAGGCCAATAGGGTATGTTACTTACATTGAAACTCACAATAAAAACAGCAGCACTGCTCTGTCAACATCTCTTGTAGTTAGTGGAACTGTGGAAGAGAGTGTAAAGCCTTCTGCTCAGACATTCTAAAGATCCAAGTTCATGGTACATGATAGTTGATAAGAGTGGATGTAGAATAAGAGAACACATAGATGGGACTGTTCCACATATGTCACCCATAATTTGATTGGATGGGTTGAGCTTTGAATTCAATGTATGCAACTATAGGACAGACTGAATTGATCAAGGGAACTTAATATGTGCTTCTAATGTGTTGTCCAAAATTCTGTTTTATGGATGAAGTTGAGCCTTTTGGGTTAGAATCAAGCTAGGATCAATGTGGTTAAGGGTGTTATTGAAACAAATATCAAATAAAAATCTAAAATGATACAACGATACCTTACTTGAAATGAAATAAAGAATCTGAAGCTTAGGTTTTGTAGCTTTTACAGTATGGAAAAAAGTTTTACTTTCTGTATTCTAGTCCTTGGAAGTAGTAGTCAATAGTCAAGACTCAATATATGCAAAGGAAAAAATCAGAGAGATTATTATTTAAAAAATTATAATTCAAACTAGAAAACATCTTTGCTTTAAAGGCGCTCTGCCTCACCAAGCTCTTCTCCCCATAAGCATCTTCACCATTATCACAGATACACAAAACACACAAAGAGAAAGAGAGAGAAGAAGAAGAGAGAGCAGGCTTCACATGAGAATGGCCATAAACCAAGCTTCAAGTGATCATCAAACATCAGATGAAGACTACATTGACATGGAAGTAAGTTCTTCTTCCTCAAACTTCTTCTGTTACTCCATTAGCTCTAGTCCACCACAAACCAGAGAGTTTGAGTTCCAAATGTCCTCGGTTCCTGACCATGACAAGCACTCCACTACTTCTCCAGCTGATGAGCTCTTCTACAAAGGAACACTCCTTCCTCTTCATCTCCCACCTCGCTTGCAAATGGTTCAAAATATCCTTCAAACCTCAAACACTACCAAACTTGATAACAAAACCCAACAATCCATTGAACAAAGCTTCAACGTTCCCTTCATCAAAAGCTCTAGAACTGCTCCAAACACTAACACAAGTACCCCATTTGATAGGTCCTGCAATATCTCACCCTCAGAGTCTCGCAGGGTCAGTAGTGAGCTAAACCCTGATGATTACGTCTCTGGATGGACAGAAGAAATGAGTGTTTTCATTGGTGATGATCCTTCAAAAAAATCTAATTGGTCCAAAAAGCTTAAGCTGATAAAACAGTCCATTCTGAGTCAAAAGCTCAAGGCTTCAAGAGCATATGTTAAGTCCTTGTTTAGTAAGTCCCCTTGTGCAGATCATGGGTACTCCTCAGCCAAGTTAGCAAGCAATACAGAACCAGAAAATGGCTCAAAAGGTAACAAGGAGTACTTAAACAAGTACATGAAGATGGCAAAGAAGAACCCTTTTGGGAAAATTGACAATGGCAGATATCAGATTTCAAGTACTACTCTCATGAAGAGCATTGAGAAAGAAATGGCTGAGGAAAATGCCACCACAATCCATAGAAAGTCATTCTCTGGGGCATTTCAACAACACTCAATGTCTTCATCAACAACTTCATCTGTCTCTTCTTCTTCATCTTCTTCCTTTTCATTTAGTTCAAGTGGGTTCTCAGATTCACAGTTGCTCAAGAGGAGTATCAGTGCGAATTCTGAGATAGAGAGCTCAATTGAAGGAGCCATTGCTCACTGCAAACAGTCACAGCAGATTGTGGGTGTGAAGAGACAGTTTGTGGGGATCAAGAGACACCAGGATTTGCCCAATGCCACATCCAAAGCCATGAGAGAGACACACATGATTGCATTAATATAGGATTGAGGATTTGAGATAGTTCCCACTATCATGTTTCTTGCTTGTGTTTTGAGTTTGGGCTTCATTTAGTGAAATATGATATGTACAGGCAGCACTGTAGACTAAGATCTTCAATCATTAGAGTATTTAAAGTTCAAATCAGAAAGTCTAAGTTTTGTAGCTATTTGAGTTTCAATCAAACAGTGTTTGGTTTGATTATTTTTATTGGTTAGTATAGTACATTGTTGCTATTATTCAGTGTGCCAAATAGTTTACAAAGAAGTCTTAAGATTCACAAAGTTTCTGCCTTTGTTTCCACAGTAACAACTGCTACACTCGAAGATGTCTTAAGTATCTTACTTGAACTTTTGTTAAGAACACATTAAAATTATGTAAGTAGTATGAGTTTCTGCTGACAATCAAAATTATATAAAGATTTTCTGCTTCTTTTGCTAAAGGTAAAAGAGAAAGTGAAGTCTATTATTTTCAAAATATAGTACAAAGCACCCAAGTTATGGAAACCTTTTTTTGCAAAGTGAGCAAAAACTTTCTGGTAGAGATTGGCATTGGCTACAAGAAAACTAGCTTGCTCTAGCTAAGTCTTTGTCCACACTAGCTACTTTAATTCTAAGTTTCCTTCCCAAACTAGATTCTCAATGAAGGAACCAGGCTTTATGTCCTCCGTCATCATCATCATCATCATCCTCTTAGTTTTACATGTCCCCAGAAGAACTGTGGCTGATATTTTTCTGGACTTACAGTCACTGCTCTGCATGAAAGTTATCCATATATCTTTTTCTGCCTTGAAAGTAAAGAATTTCCCAAAAACAGATGGACCTCATAATCAACAATGAAAAGTTCCAATCATATGACCCAATTTGCATGACCAAAAACAAGTAAAACTGTTCATAGTATGATCTTATAATTTCACTGCAATGAAAAATATAATTTAACTTCTAATTATTGTGGTAAAAAAATGTTCCCTGTCTACCTCTACAGAGTATCCAAAGACTATTCCATGCATTGGAAGGATACACAGCATTAGAAATCAGGAATCAAAACAAAAGAACATGCAACAGCAATGTGACACCAGAATTATTATTAAAGAGATTGAAAATGGTATTTTCCAGACCAAGAACAGTACAGCATTCCATTGATGTTCATTTTGATTGTGACTAAGCATTCATTGTGTGAAAATGTGTCTGCTAGATTTTTGACAGGACTAACTGAGAAGAATGATGTAGATAACTCATTTGTAGAGCACTAGGAGATTCATACCTTTATGTATTTGAAGAATAGATCCCCACCATTGACTACCATTAACATTTTGCCTATTCCAAGAAGAGAATATATACTCCTTGTGTGTGTCCAGAAAGTTCTGCAAATGAATTTGTACCTTACCCATACCACATGGTATAATGCATAGGCAACACAAGTTACCAATACGATCATTTTCCAAGAATGGTTTAAGGGTATGTGAGGAAGGCTGTCTAATGATAATAATTTCCAGTTGAGACCAGTATGCCCACAATAGCCCAGAGAAAAAAAGGTTTAATCATAGAAATTAGAGGTCCTCATACAAATGGTCTGATATCATAAATTTGGCCAACTGGAAACTTTAAGACCAATATGTGATGAGTACCAGTAGAGACACAAGACCAAATGTTGGATATGTGATGAGTAGCAGTAATGGAGATTGAAACTTGTGTTCTGGAAAGTACATAATGATTTTTTTTGGAGCAGTTTTAGAAACACAGAAGTAATTTACAGCATTTAGTTATTTACTGGAAAAGTTGTTTTCTTCTACTATGAAGTGATATGCTTCACTAGTAACTTCACTTATCTAACCTTAAGAGAAAAAAGGGTCAATTACCACTTTATTGGGTGAATTTCAATTGAGCTCCCAATCTTCAAAACGCTTTTGAACTTGGGATTCAGAGGATTCAAACTGTAACGATTTCGAAAAGAGATACTAAATTGAATTTCACCAGTAGTAAAAAAAAATATCATAACAAACTTGCATCCAGTCAACACCCATCATTTTCCAATTTAAATGTTACAGGAAATATATAGCGAGTGTTTGGCTGCATAAGAAAAAAATATAAAGAGTTGGAGCATGTATGCATGTGGTAGTGTCAGTAATAGAGATGCAAGGCATCAACATCAACTTCATTGCTTGCAGTGATGTCTATTTCTAGACTGAATGTTTTCTGCAAGTAAATTGTCATCTTCTTTCACTTATATTCTGATTCATGTCCTCACTAACTTACATGACCACCTGTAAAATCAGAAATAGATTACAGAGGGAAAATTGTTTCTCCTTTTTATCTTGTATACCTCTTTTCGGAGAAAGGACCAAACAGACTCCTGTGCAGATCAAACAATTTGTTCCCTTTACTACTTTTAAAGTGGAATGGCATATACTTTTCTCTTCATAGGAGTTTAGCATAGTGGTCCAGATACCAGTTTTGATCTCCCTCTATTACTCACTGTTTCAATTCCACATCTAGACTTTTAAGTGATTATCTTTATAACAAAGGCAGTTTTGTTTTAGTAGTATCAATTAACAACAAGAGGAACGCCTTCATAAATTTTTTGATATTGGTTTCTAAGCAGATGATATCCCACAAAGAGTTACTTTCAGAATTTGCATAGAAGATTTGGGAAACAATTACGGGTCAAAAAAATTGATCCAGGAATTTGGGAAGCTACTCAGGAGGGCATGCCATAGTTGTTGATAAGTTGATTCATGTCACAACATATACACGTACTGAGAACCCAAACCACTTGGGTGACAAGTTTTTCTCCTTCATCAATATACAAATCATTACCAGTCTCTGCTGTTACATGTTTAACTGGCTGACTTGTTAAATACATCGATCAAGTGCTACTTGACTACTTGTAAATGTGCTTAATAGAAGATATTGTGTCTTAATATGAGCTATATCAAATTGCATACACTTTCTTCTTCTTAAACTCAGTGTTGATGAGCTCAGAATCTGACATCACTGAAAAAGTCCCAGAATGTGAATGTGACCTAGTGCTCATTGATGATCTTCGAGTGCTGCTACGAAGTTTTGAAGCCTCAAGCCTCTGCACAACCATCCAATAACACATTGTTCCCAATGTCATTCCCATAATCACTGTACCTATACCTGTTACTCCAACAGCCAACCATTTCTCTTTCTCTCCGACGATCACATAAGACAGTGCAAGAAATGCAACTGAAACCATCACACAAGCCATCCACATTAGCTTGTTTATGATTGACATCAACTGCTCTTTTTGCTTCCTCTCTATAACAACAATAGAAGTCTGAACCACCACTACAGCCAAAGATATGAAGAGTGCAAAAGAATCAAAGACGAAGAAGACTATAAACTCGGCTTTTGGAGCAATGTTCGCTTCTCCAGGAGAGTATTCAGGTGGCAGATTATCCTCGTCTTTGGGGTATTGGCCTGGGACTGTGAAAATTGCAGCAAAGGCAACGGTGGCAATGAGGACAGCCACAACTGTGGTGGAGTTTATTGCGTTGTTAAGCCCATCCGAGTGCATTTTGCTGAGCCGTTTTACCATACCATGCACTTGCTTTCGTGTATGCCGTGTTTGCTTGATCTGGTCATGCACCTCATGTTTTATGTCACTGACAGTTTGTTTGAGCTCTCGGTTTGCCATTATGGTTGGTGGTCTCATGGATTTGGCACTTTGAATGCTTTGCTCTTCTAGAATGGCAGCAATTACAGATTGCCCATTTTTCTGAGCAGTGTCAAGAACAGTTTCACCAGATTTGTTAATGATAGTCGTGGCAATTCCCTTGTAACCCAACAGCTGCTGAACAATCTGCAGAAGTATAATGCTAGAATTTGTTATTTCGATATTATGAGATATGATCATTCATATATATAAAAAAAACAGTACAAGCTCACTCAATGTCTCTTGAAATATTTGCCAGATGTTCTTTTAGACTAAAATTCAAAAACCAACTATCAGTACCTGAGCTCTACCCTTCCGGATAGCTATATGCAAGGCAGTGTTACCCTTGTTATCCACCATGTTTATCATAGAAGGATCCGCTTTTGCTAGCTCATCCACCAGCTCAACATTCTGTCCCTTAACTGCCATATGGAGAGCTGTCTGCTCCTTCTTATCCTTCCTCGTTGCAGTTTCAGGTTCTTTTCTCAAGAGTGCCTTGATGACATCTAAATGCCCATTTCTTGCTGCAGAATGAAAGGCAGTTTTTGCATTGCTTCGTGCTATGGATACCAAGCAGCAATCATTCTCCAAAAGGAAATTTACTACTTCAATGTGCCCTTGTGCTGCTGCAGTGTGCAGTGCTGTGGTGTTTGTTTGATCAACCGTCATCGAAAGTTCTGGTATTGCCTCCATGAGTACCTTCAATACCTCTGAAACACAGCAACAAAACAATGACTACCAATAAGATTTTCCCCACATATAACATGCTATTTGATCATTTTTCAATTTCAATCATATGGTTTACCAAATTTAATCAGATTTCTACATAAATTACATATGAAAAGATGAGGTAATGAACTTCATGCATTCACCAGAATAGCTTTAACATCATGTTAAGATAAGAAACAAGTTTACATACTATTGCAACAAGGCAACAATCATATCATAGGTAAAAGGTAATAAAACCCTGAAATATCCATATAGACTTACCTAAGTGGCCTTGCTTGGAAGCAATGTGAAATGCATCAAACCCATTTCTAGCTTTGATACTAGCTAAACCAGCATCACAGTACTTCATCATTTCCTTCACCACATCAACATAGCCACACTCAGCCGCCACATACAAGGCGGTTTCACCCGAGTGATTCTGCTTCATCAACACTTCATTCAACTCTGCCTCCCCACAATTTGAGATGATCTCTAACACCAATCCCAAATTTCCTGTTCTTGCTGCCAAATGCAAGGGCGCATCTTCCCGCTTCCCTGTCAACTGCTTCGTCATCTTCTTCTCACAGAAGCTTTGCTGCCTCACAGGTGCTTCCATAGTTCAGAGAAAACTCCCAAAGAGCTCCAATCCAAATTCCTCCCTAAAATTCAATCAAGACTTCCCCTTTTCAATATGAAGGCCTCAATCAAAGTCAAGCAAAGAGCACCACCAGAAAATCAATCTGTGAATGATGAGGATAAGATTATTCAGATGATTCCATGAATTTGCACGTGGGAAATCTGGAGGTTTGATTCCTTGATTCCCATTACACACAGTCTGACATCTTCTGCACCCAAACAAAACAATTTCCAGTATTAAAATAAAAGCTAAAACCCTCTCTCCTTGTCTCTCTTAATATATGTAATCAGCATTGTTATATTCATATTCAATCAGTGTTGCTACTCATTACAAGAATGCAAAGAGAAAACAACAAAAGTGGTGTGAGGCTATACAAAGTTGAAACCGCGTTTACTGTTTGAAACTCAAGCATGTGCAGCCATCCAATAAAACCATAGTTGCCCACTAAGAACAAAACTACAAAACCACTACCGTTTAACAAATAAGAAAACGAATTTGCAACATGGCATGAACTACTTACTGATCTTGTGCCTGTGCGTTCAGAAAAGATGGAGCTTCTTGGTTGTCCCCAACTCAGAAACGGAGATGAACAACCCAATCACTTGAAAAAACAGAGAGAAACTAGAATGAAACAGTGTGTGAAAAAGGGTAAAGCCCACAACATGAAGTTCAGTGAACCAGTGGAAGACACTTTGCAAAAAGACGATGTTGACGGGGCACTAGAAGAAGATGGAGAGGTCGGTTTACTGCGCTCTCTGTATAACAAACCAGCTTCCTTACAATAATGATTTCACTCGCTTCTATCCTCCTCCTCCTCCACCTCAAATTCAGCTCTTTACAAGTTTTGGACACTGGGTCCTCACGTTTCATCACGTCCGCATCACAATGCGGAAATAATGCACCGGAGTAGTTCTTCCGTGCAGACAAAACAAAATAGAGGGACTCGGTAACTTTGGCTGAAATTTTGCATAAATGATCTACACAATATTATCTAGATATTATATTGTGGAAATGAGTAAATTCGATCGAAAAGTGGTGTAAAAATAAAAATTGGCACCAAAACCATTGATGCGAATGTCCACGGCTGAGAAAAATCCTATATATACATATAGAGAGAGAAATATCCAGTTATTCACCTGAGCTTCATGAACACACCGTGGAGTTGTTTGTTTTTTTTAACCCAGAAGGAAAGTTCACAGAGGTGACAATCACTAACAGTATAATATAACATCTTTGGGATTTAAAGAATACCAGGGAATAGTAGATAGAGCTGGAAAATGTACCAGTGAGATGCATGGAGCAAAGTCAGTGTAATGCAAAGTGGAGTGTAGTCCACCATAGTATATTCTTTGACTACCATATTGTATACACAAAATACAGTATGTAAGCACATCAAAATTGTGATTAACTAACTAACCAACAAGCCACTATCTATTGTCAAATTTGTATAGATATCACCAGCAATGAAACCTATATAGGTTACAAATCAAGTCTGGTACCATGATACCATACAATATACAGATGATATTTCACGCTTGCTCCCTTCAAAGATGTGAAATCGCCATCAGTTTCGCTCCCAAATTATAAAACCCTTGAAGCATCCACGAATTCGTTTCGAAACATCTAGCCATTGATGCTGTTAGTATTACAATGGTCACTCATTTGTTACTATAGATCGATATAAGAACCTCAAATGACCCAACTGCAGAACTGCTCCCATTTTTGTTTTGTTTCTTCATGTATAAAAGTCAGACATTGAACCATAGGTTAGTTCTGAAGCACAGTTCCATTATAGGGCGTAAACACGATTCACTTCTGAACCAGAGTCCTCTGTGTACAAGGTGGATCCAGTCCTTGTAAGAAGCTTCTCTCTCTTTCTCACTTTACGAATTTTTTTGGACTTCATCACAAGATATGTCATGACACCAAGAACAGCTGAAATTATACACCCTCCTATAACTGTGACGAGGACTGCAGCCCACCGATTATGTCGACCAACCACTATATATGACGCAGATATAAATGCTATTGTAGTGGTCATAGAGGCCAACCACATTGCCTTATTGATCACTTGAATAACCCTCCTCTCAGTCTTCGTCTCACCCCGAACAAGGGTGATCTGTACCACAACAACAGACAATGCTACGAAGAGTGAAATGGCATTGAAGAAATAAAACATCTTGAACGGTGCAGTTCCAACCGTCACAGCCAACCCACTATCTAAATCACCACCAGGAACAGTAAATATGGCGGCAAATGCTAATGTTGCGATGAGTGACGCAACCACTGTGACTGAGTTAGTTGCAATGTTGATTCCTTCCCTTTGTAGCTTACGGAGCTCATTGGCAATTCCATTAACACTCTTACTGGTTTTGCGGGCTTGTTCAAGCTGAGTGCGGACATCTTTTTTTATAGCTGACACAGTGTTTCTAAGCTCATCCCTTGGCTGGTTAAGTTCTTGGGCTCGGAGACCACCAGCCTGAGTTAAGCTTTCCTTAATCGCTGTGGATTCTTCAGAGAAAGGAAGTGCTTCAGCTATATCAAGGGAAGTTTTTTGTTCTCTTGTTAGAGCATTCACATCTGTGCGGGGATGGGCTAACAGCTCATTCACTATCTGCAAGCGTAATGAGATATAAATTGCTATAGATATTCACCTAGTCTGATACCAGTTACTCAGTGAACAATGCAAGAACTTTTTTTTTAATTTGGTCAAAACACAATACAAAAACTTGCCACACAAAATCTCACACCACATCAACTGATCAACATATGGCGTGGAGGTTTAAGAATACAAACTAAATAGCGAACGAGCCCTTTTTAACAAGAATGGAAAAAAAAAACATTGTGAAGATCCAGAAATGGAATTACATACCTCTGTTCGCTTCTTCCTCGTGGCCACATGTAATGCTAAATTGCCATACTTGTCTGGGTGCATGACAAGAGCTGAATCTGCTTTAAGGAGCAACTTCACCACCTCCCAGCTATGACCTTTTACGGCCATATGCATAGCAGTCTGTCCTTTCTTGTCAACTCTGTTTACTAGTTGTGGATCCTTGTCAAGCAAAGCATTCACAATATCAACATGTCCCTGCCGTGCTGCAAAATGCAATGCATTCTTCCCATTGGATTTAGAAATTTCTAGCAAGCTAGGATCATGAGACAACAACACCTTAATCACTTCTATATGCCCTCTTGTAGCTGCGGACACAAGAGCTGTTGCATTCGATGGGCCAAGTGTTTTGCTAAGTCCTGGTTCATGGTCTAACAGAACCTGTACAATTGCTGCACAAAGGTAGCTAGTATGTATATATTATTATATTTACAATCAGATCACAAACAAAGTTGCTAGAAACTTAACACCAGAAACAAAAGACAAGCAAGTAGCAAGTAGTGATCGACAAGACATGGTTCCAAACAAGCCGAAAACCTACAGTCCATGAATTCATAACCAATCCAGCCATGATCGTCAAGGCCACACAACAACATTCCAAGTCTAGTGTGAATAAGATCATACAATAAATCAATAAATAATGTATATATAGGAAACCCATCTCCAATGTAACATGTAAGGATCACAATAGCAAAGTAAACAATAAGCATTACAATTTACAAGTCTATGATATAAAAGAGAACTGAGGTCTATGGTTACCTTGGTGGCCTTGACTAGTAGCAATATGCAATGGATCATAGCCGATCCTATTCTTCATGTAAATCCCCTCCGTGGTGGTAAAAGGCAAGAGCTCCTTTACCACACCAAGGTGCCCCTTCTCCGCGGCCGCGAAAAGCGGCGTCTCTCCCAACTCATTGACCTCATTAACAACCGCCGACCTAATCTCAGCCACCTCCGCATCAAACTCAGCCCCACTCAGCGTCCCCATCATCTGCGCATCAATCTCGCCGATGATATGCTGCACGGCGGCCACGTCACCCCGCTTCGCCTCCAGGTGGAGCTCGGTGTCGTTGAAGCGGCCCGTGACCTGCCGCACGTACTTCTTCTTCCCCGCCTGATCCATCCGCTTGCCGGAATTTGACATTCCCAAAGACTTGCCGGAATTCGAAATCATTAGAGACTTGCTGGAATTTGAAACCATTGGAGATTTGCTGGAATTCGAAACCAATAGAGACTTGCTGGAATTTGACAGATGCAGCGCCCTCGATGCGTGGGGTGACATCGGCGGCTCCGATCGAGCTCCCGGCGTTGATGGCTCCAGCAGCCCCTTCTCCAGGTCCCTATCACCTGATCATCATCATCCATTTACTCAATGCAATCATCAAAGTTAATATTTATCGAGACGATAATGTGACATTTTACATTTGCTGCGATCAATCTAGAGAAAAATTGTGTACCTGCATGTCCGGATGACAAACGGACATTCAGCATTTTCGAAAAGTCGATCCCTAAATTATTTGTTCATAGGATGAAATATGGGAATTGAATTTGTTCGGAGCTGAGGCTGAGGGTGGAGGAAGGGGGTGGGCGGGAGGCCAACGACCGGAAAATTTATTTGCGGGGTTATTATATTGAAAATAAAATTAAAAAAATTGAGGTTGGTAATTTTTTTTTCTTTGTTTTTGTTGGTTTGAGTGAGAGGTCTGGGAGTTGATGCCAGCCGCGCCCTGCTATTTTCCGAAACCACGAGCCGCCACCGGGCAGGGTTGAACCCGCGAACCACCAGACCAGGTTTGCCCACGTCAGCCTAACTGACATTTTCCCTCCAAAGCGCGCGCGTCCATTCCACGCTTACAATTTCACTGGTCGATTTTCTAATCCGAGAAAATGATGATCCAATCTCAAAAAATATATAGGAGTAAATTCTTGTGACACCTTGTAGTTTACACCTAAAATCAGTTTTGTCCCTCACTTTTTTTTTTAAACTGGTATACCCCTATACTTTGAATTCTCGACTGATTTACCCTTTTTTTAAACTGGTATACCCCTATTCACAGTCATAATCAGCTGGAAAAAGGGCAAATCAGTCGAGAATTCAAAGTATAGGGGTATACCAGTTTAAAAAAAAAAGTGAGGGACAAAACTGATTTTAGGTGTAAACTACAGGGTGTCACAAGTATTTACTCCAAATATATATATATATATATATATATATATATATATATATTTCTGTTTTGCACATATGCCGGTCAGCAGATAGTCAGACACCCAACTAGCTATACTATCACTGCTCTTCTCTCCGGTGAATGTTGGCAAGGAAAAATTATGTTGAAGAGTTTGTCAATATTTACGTACCGACTGAAGCGAGAGCTAACCTCCAATCATCGAGATGTTTTTTGACCGTCGAGGGAGAGGGTACCTACAGATAACCCTCTGACGCTCAAGTTAGAAACACTCTTAGCTCAGTAGACGGAGCAACCACCATCCATCTAGTCATCCTTAACTCCCGTCCGACGACAGCGTCACCGGACGTGCCGTCAGATGGAGAGAATGAAATAACTTTTAAACCTCTAAGATACTCTGGTATCAAGGAGCGCATGGAGGAAAAGAAGTGTGAACTCTTCGATTGTGTTACATGCCCTAGTAATAACATATAAAGTAAAAAATTGTTTTTTTAATAGAATAAAGTAAGAATTTTTTTTAAAAAAAGTGGGTGACAAAGAAAATTTATGCTTTTGTTTCATTCACTAAAAATTCTTACTGTATACAAGGTAGCGCAAGTACATGGGGCTATTTAACAATTCAAAACTATTCATGTGTGAGGACCTCCCATGAACCTATATCAGTGTTATCTAATTTTACTCATCCACATGATATGTGTAGATACACACCGTTTTACCGAAAATTCTCGTTTCATTCACTTATACATTATCAATTTAGAAAAGTTGTGGTGTTATTCACACACCTTTTTTTTCTCTATTCATACACCTCATTTATAGTGAACCAATCATGAAAAAAATTCAACGAAATAGTTTGTAAACTATAGATGAGGTGTGAATAGAATATAAGGAGTGTGAATAGCACCATCTAAAGAAATTACTTTCATCAAATATCAATTAAGAAAAAGTAGAAATGTGCAGTACTATTTGGTTTGGTGCAATAGTGTTTCTCATAATATACTAGACGTAATGTCACGTCCCGACTCTTAAATTTTACCTTATTTACTAGCATGGTGTTAATAAGAGTTTTACCGTCTTCGTCATTAAGTTTATAATTTAATTGGTCCCTAGAGAGGTTGTGGGGGACGATTAATTCGGAGGAACTTTCGTAGGAGAAAAATGTGACGACGGTAAAAATGGTAAATTTTTGCTAATTAATGAAAGGTAATATTCATTAGGGTATTTGTTTCTGCATGAACCGGGAGGGCTATGCGGAATCATGGTGGGGAATGAACAGTGACAACACAAGGACATATAGTGGTTCACCATGCCTCGGGGGACACGGCTACGTCCACTTAGAATCAATTATCATTCTTTGGTGTTACAAGTACATCGATCCCACGCGGGTTACAAGAGCACCCATCCCGCGTTGGGTGGAATAAGGAAAGGATGGTGGAGCCTATCCTGGTGGAGTATGATGCCCATCCCGTGGGATGGAATGTATCTCTCTCCGCGGGGTGTACTATCTTTCATATCCAGATCCTATCTCTAGATGGGGAGCCTTCCTTTTATAGATAAGGAAGGTTCCCTCTTACATTACATTTCCGATGTGGGACAGACTGCACATTTATACTCTCATGGTGCCTTCTTGTGGAGCTTGGAGAAGTACTTTCCTGATGTTGCATTGATGATCTTTCACCATGACGAGGTAGCCTGGACGTTGGTCTACAAGTTTCATGACTGGTCTATGGGCAGGAGAGGTAGTTTACCGACTACCGACTACAAGTCCCCCCAAGTTCCCGTTCAAGACACTTCTTGAGTGGGGACTTAATATTCAAAATGCCCATAGACCAGTCAATGCTGCCCGGTCCCAGTCCCAGTCCCCCCAAGTCCGCATTCAAGACGTGTGGAGAACGGGTCTTGTTTTTCTTGACATCTTCAAGTTCACCGGGTCCCTCCTGACCCTAGCCTCAAAACTGATTCGGCCTCGCGGGGTCTTCTAACGAAGTGTGCGAGCTGTGGGGTCCGTCGCGCACAGAAAGGATGTTGAGTCCGCCATGCATGCAAGGATTCATGCGAGCTGAGGAGTTCGCTCCGCGGCCCAAGACAACTCGCGAGCTGAGTTGAGTTCACTTGGTTCTTTAATGGAGTTCGCTTCGCACAGGCTACAATACCGAGGCGAGCTGAGGATTTCGCTCCGCGCACATTGACAATGCGCGAGCTGCTGCGTCCGCCCCGCGCACAAGGAATACGCGCGAGCTGTTTCTTTCGCTCCGCGCACAAAGGAACACACACGAGCTGAGGAGTTCGCTCCGCGCACAAAGACTGACACTCGGGCGAGCTGGTGGAGTCCGCTCCGCGACCAAAGTCTGACACTCCTGCCTCTTGGTGGATTACTCATCCTGCCCCGTGTTGCTGGGGAAAACTTATGCCTCCTAGTCGAATGCGAATCCCCCCCGGTCTTACTGAGGGAAATTTTTTTACCTCTCGGTCGACTGCCAATCCCGCCCGGTCTTACTAGGCGGAATTTTTTTTTTGCCTCTTCGCCTCACGCAAAAATACTAAAGAGGTCACGCGGGCTGACAAGTGTGCTCCGCGTGCCAGGAACACCACGCGAGCTGTTATGGTTCGCTTCGCGCGTGAGCAATAGAATCTGTTCCGCGCACAAGGAATACGCGCGAGCTGGTCAGTTCGCTTCCCGCGCCATGACTACCGTGCGAGACTATGAGTTCGCCTCACGCACAAGGCATACACGTGAGCTATGGAGTCCGCTCGCGTGCCACTACTACCGCGCGAACTGTTGACTTCGCTCCGCGTGCAATTAGTACCGCGCGAGGTGTTGACTGTGCTCCGCGTGCAATTAGTACCGCGTGAGCTGTTGGCTTGGCTCCGCACACAAGGAGTCCGCTCCGTACACAATGACAACCGCGTGAGCTGAGGAGTCCGCTCCGCGCACAACTGTGCGAGATGGGTCTTAAAACTTAGCATTACACGCGAGGTGGATCTTGAACCTGGGCGAACTAGGTTTTATGATATTGGAGACACGCGAGGTGGATCTTGAACCTGGGTGTTACCTCATGTGTTACGACTCGAGTGACGGGGTGTTAACGCCGTCTGTGGGTTATCAAGCCACTTGCTCTGTTTTTAAAAGAAGGATGAGTTTTATGACTTACGGCCGTATGCCTATCCCGCTAGGTGTTACTCGGGAACTCGATGACTTGTGCCTCTTGGTCGAATATCCATCCCTCTTGATGTTACTTGGGATTTTAATGTATTATCCATCCCGCTTAGTGTTACTGGGATAAACTTGCAACTCTTGGTAGAATGCTCATCCCGCCTGGTCTTACAGGGGATTTTAATGTGGATTTTCCATCCCGCTTGGTGTTACTGGGATTTCAATGACATGTCTTTCGGTAGATTACACATCCTGCTTGGTCTTTCTGGGGAATTCAGAGCCTTTACTTGGGATTTCAATGCCTCTCGGTCGAATGCCTATCCCGCCTTGTCTTTCAGGGGATTTCATTCAACTTAGTCTCTCGGTCGAATGCCTATCCTGCCTGGTCTTACTGGGGGAATTTTTTTTTAACCTCTCGGTCGAATACCAATCCCGTCCGGTCTCACTAGGGGAAAATTTTATCTCAATGTCGGATGCCAAAATCTAGGTGGAATGCCTCTCCCTCGGTCGAATGCCAAAACCTACTGACGCGAGGTGAGGAGTTCGCCTCGTGCAAAAAGACCGAGGACACGCGAACTGACACGTGCGCTCCGCGTGCTAAGACCACCACGTGAGCTGGTCCGCCTCGCGTACATTGCCTAAACGCGAGCTCAGTTCGCTCCGCCTTCACATACTTTCACGTGACCCTACGAGATGAGGAGTCTGCTCATGTGCCATTACAACCGCGCGAGCTACGGAGTTCTCTCCGCGCGCCCCACAACCATACGACCTGTTGACATCGCTTCGCGGGCCAAGACTACCACGCGAGATGAGGATCTCGCTCCGCATGCCATTACTACCCCGCGAGTCTGCTTCGCATATGAGGACTATACGGGAGCTGAGGAATTCTTCAATAAGATAAAAATATGCCCCTCACGACCCGCAGCCTCAAAACTTGCTCGGCGGAGACAAGATTGCTGCACCAGAATATTATGAATTTTCTCAAACCAATGAGATTATAACAATCATAATCTAGATGAGACTTATCTGGGATAATAGCTGCCGAATGGGTGCACACAAAAGGTGCAGACTTACTCCCGGACGATGAATCCTTGTTCCCGGCACGGTCGGGTTGCCAAAGCCAACGCTTCTTTTTTTTTTACTATCTCCAAGTGTTCCTCTGGGAAATGATGTCTCTTGCATAATGCCTCTCGGTGGAATACCTCGTAGAGCAATAGTTGCCAGAGGGAAGTGATAACCGAACTGGACGACCGAGATCCCTCTTCTAGGAGTTGTCAACACTTTACAAGGTCCTTCATGCGGGGTCCGCCTGCGCGATGTCAATACTTCGAGTAGCACATTTTCTCGTGAGGTCAGTTCGCATGCAACTCATTTCACTGTTTCGATACGTGCGAACTCCGCCCTCGCCTGATAATTTCAATCCGCCTTAAAGTGAAGTCCTTTGAGCAATCAGGTCCTACATCCCGCTCGCCTTAGAACTTCGGCGAGGTCCATATCCCGCTCGTGTGATAACATTGGCGAGGTGCACTTCCTGCTCGCCTTATAACATTGGCGAGGTCCACTTCAGAACATTTGTGAGGTCCACATCCCGTTCGCCTTACAACATTGGCGAGGTCCACATCCCGCTCGCCTTACAACATTTTCGAGGTTCACATCCCGCTCGTCTTACAACATTTTCGAGGCGCACGTCCGGCTCGCCTTATAACATTGGCGAGGTCCACTTCCTTTTCGCCTTATAACATTGGCGAGGTCCAACTTTTCCACTGGCGAACCACACATAATTGCTTTCTTATCCGGTCAATAAACCATGCTGGGCCCGCCTCATCTTGTCCCCTTTGCGTGGTCACCTCCCTTTGCTTCCATACTTGGCCTATCTCCTACGCGAAGCCACCCCTTCCAATCTCTCGGTTGAATGTATAACTCTCTGTCTTACGTGATATATGCCTATTGGTGGAATACCGATCTCTCGGGCGACTGCCTCTTGGTGGAATTCCGATCTCTCAGGCGACTGCCTCTTTCTTCACCCCGTACCTCTCATATCGGGTGTCCATAACAATTTTTGTCCCGGATCCCATGACCATTGAGCCAGCAAATCGTTGTCACCTGGGGTCCCGGGTGCTTGTTCTAATATTCAATTCCCAAAAAGTTCAAGTCAACAAGATGGTCGAGCAGCGAGAGTGGATCGTCACCAGCGAAGCTCCCGTTTGACAGGACTGAGCTCTGGGTCCCGGTGAATAATCTCCGGGTGGTGGCTGGAGGCATCGGACATGAACTGCCGTGGATCTGCTCTTGGATAATCTATCTCGCTGACTAAGATAACCCGGGGAGATTCTTCTTCTGGACTGCCTTTCCCGCTAACAAAAGAACGCGGGCGGGAACCTACTTTTGGTCTGCCTGTCCCGCTCATAAAAGAACCCGGGCGGGAATATGCTTTTGGACTACCTGGCCCGCTCACAAAAGTACCCCGGCGGGAATCTCGCGTGGCTCCCAATGTAATCTCGCCTCAAATCCATGCAGCCTATCTCGCCTCACACCTCGGGCGGGACTCTGTTCGAGGACTAGCTAGCTATCTCACCAACAGAAAGAACACCGGCGGGTCAGCTCGCAACGCACCCATGCATGCTAGCTCGCCTCGCCTCCCCGCGAGGCCATCTCGCCTTTCTTCCATTTTAGCGATCTCGCCTAACTTCTATGTGATTTACCTCACCTCACTTCCACACGGGCTACCAGCCCTTTAACCCTGGGCGGGCCATCTCGCCTCACACCTCGGGCATTGTTCTGCTTTTTGACTACCAATCCCGCTAACAAAAATAATCCCTGGCGGGCCATCTCGCCCCCTCCTATGAGGGCTACCTCGCCTCTTATCTCATGCGAGTCATCTCGCCTCGCATCTATACTGCCTCTCGAGCGGTTGAACAACATGACTTTTTGTAACATTCCCACAGACGGCGCCAAATGTTTCTGCATGAACCGGGAGGGCTATGCGGAATCATGGTGGGGAATGAACAGTGACAACACAAGGACATATAGTGGTTCACCATACCTCGGGGGACACGGCTACGTCCACTTAGAATCAATTATCATTCTTTGGTGTTACAAGTACATCGATCCCGCGCGGGGTACAAGAGCACACATCCCGCGCGGGGTGGAATAAGGGAAGGATGGTGGAGCCTATCCTGGTGGAGTATGTTGCCCATCCCGCGGGATGGAATGTATCTCTCTCCGTTGGGTGTACTATCTTTCATATTCAGATCCTATCTCTAGAGGGGGAGCCTTCCTTTTATAGATAAAGAAGGTTCCCTCTTACATTACATTTTCGATGTGGGACAGACTGCACATTTATACTCTCATGGTGCCTTCTTGTGGAGCTTGGAGAAGCACCTTCCTGATGTTGCATTGATGATCTTTCACCATGACGAGGTAGCCTGGACGTCGGTCTACAAGTTTCATGACTGGTCTATAGGTAGGGGAGGTAGTTTACCGACTACCGACTACAGTATTATATTTTGGGGTGTTAAATTTTAGAGTGGGTTTTTAATGGGGTGTTAGACAGGTTTGGGCCAAGCCCACTTTTTCCTCCCGCTTCTCTCTCTTCCTCCTGACTCTCTCTCTCTCTCGTCCCGAGCTTCTCCCTGCCAAATTTCCGACCGCCGTCCGGTCGCCCGTTCGCCGCCGTCCGGCCCCCCAGACCACCGCGCCGGTCCCGATCGAACCACCATCCTCTCCTCTTCCATCCTGGGCTGGTGGACGAGCCCCTAAAGCCGCCGTGAAGGAGCAGCCAAGCCCAAAAGTCCCGACTGCCGGGGTGGTTTTCTCGACGGAACTCCCTCCTCCAGTCGCCATAGCTGGAGCGGCTTAGCTCTTTGGAAAGCCCTCCTCCCGTGCAGCAATCACTGCTGCACGGGATCTGGTGTTCGTCAAAGATTGGATCACATAATCTTGGAAATTTGTCTGAATTTAAGGAAATAGTGATGCAATGACTACAACAATGTCAATTGAGGCATGTGAAGTTCTTATATTATTGGGAAATGTATGGGGCTGTATAAGATTTTATATATACTTTTGTTGACAAAAAAAATAAAAAATAAAACTTTACATATAGTTCTGGAACTGCTATCTGGTTGTATTTGCAAATGATGACTAGCTAGAAACTTCTGTTTTACTTTTACTATATGAGCAGCAGTTCTAAGTTGACTTGGTATTTGTTTTCCAAAACAAATAATAGTTGACTTGGCATTTATAGTTCTAAGATTTTTCAACTCTGAATGAGCAGAATGTCATGTTTTTTTTCAAACTTAAGAACGCCAAAGAGTGAGAGTGATGACAACCAAACCATAGTTATGAAGAATTAATCATCTTCTTCACAGGATTCTGCCGTTCTGTCATTGAAATAGTCCTAATATTTGGAGTAGTTTCAGTTTTTGATGCTACTTAATTATTGGTTAACATAATTAGTGAGGTTTCAACAAAATCTATCATCCACCAAAGAACCATGAACTTTTCTCCAAAGAAGAAAAAACAGTAAGAAACACAAGGCAATCTAAACAAGCCTCTGCCTTCCTTTGACAAAGGTGTTACGTTTCCCTTTCAAAGTGACGCATCCCCCCCTTTCTTCTAACAGAAAAGCCTCATGAAAATGAGTGCACCAAACCTTTTAATGGTCACCATCAAATCTGAATCACAACCAACTTGAACATAACCTGCAGAATTGGTAAACAATAATTTTTAACGGCGTATAACCCTATATCTTGCTGATTTGCTCATTCAAATGTTGCTAGCTAATGATAGAAATGGTCTTTTATCCAGCATATATATGGATTTCAATTTGGACTATTCACTTTGCTCAAAAGACTAATATAAGTTGCAATTTGATCCGTACCTTTTATTATGATCGATAAGAACAAGTAGATGTCAATTCATACTCCTCGGTATGAACAGGTCGAAATATTCGTGTTCATGCTTAGAAATGATGAAGCACAAACCATGTCGTATGATTGTTATGAAAACAATATGAAAGGAAGAGAAATACGAATATGAACACAGGGACTCTGGGAGCAGCACAATGTTTAATGTACACAAACATATGTTTCAAAAAGTCGTTACATAGTTATCTTATTCAAAATGTTCTACACAACGTATATACACCACCGTGTTAAATCGGGAAAAAGATCCCGGCGATCAACCTCGCCGGAAAATGCAGTTATCAGTGAGAGCGCCTACGAGACGAAGAACTAACAGGTTGCATCGTCCCGGAAAATAGATCCGATAAGTAAGCTTCAACATCTTCAGGGGTTAATCTGACATTCAAGGCCAGATTTCTCGCACTCCCGACAGAAACCCTATGCGTATCATGAAACTCCTTGTAAACCGAAACCAGCGTCTTTACCAGCAACGCTTTGATTTCTTCCCGGAGTTTCTCGTCCGGTACAACACTGGTCTTCTGTTTCCGGTAAGCTTCCTCCAAGCTGAAGTTGAAGTTCCGGAAAACCAACCTCGCTTCGTCAGGGGAAACCTCCGCTGTCAGATTTTCCGGTAACGTGGAGAACACCTTCCCCCAGGCCAACTGCTGGTAGTTCATGGCGAACTGTCTCACCTTCCCCTCGTACTTAGTTATCCACTGCTCGCCGAGAAGGTACTGCAAATTTGAAGACCGGACTTTCGAGATTACGTGTTGGAGATTATTGGTTAGGAACAGATAAGAGACCGAACCGTCTTTGTAATTCTTGGCATTGCCGTCAAGCTTGCATATTAGAATGAGGACAATCCAAGCCATAATGTGGCAGATCGGCGGCGCTGATGACTCTTCAGAATTAGGACTGTCGAATTCCGGCAGCAGCCCCTTCGCCGGCGGAGGGCAGTCAACGAAAATGTCAGCCAACACGTTGCTGTAATCGGTGAGGATAGATAGGTAATTCATCACGCGTTGAGTCAGAGGATGCACTCCACCGCCAGCGACGGGTGTTTTTGACGATTCTTTTTGAATTGACGCTTCAAAATCAGACAGCATTGACCGAACAGCCTCACCGATTCTGATCAGGGAGTTGAGAGCTTGAGTTCGGACGGTAGCTGTGGAGTCGAAAGAGAATATGGAGTCTATTTCCGGCCAGTTTTCCGATATAGCGGTGTACATGTCCAGCAGCCGGAATATATTCTCCTCCGAGGAGAAATTCTTGCTCTTTGCGACGAGAGCTTGAGGAAATCCGAAGAGAAGAGTTGCGGCTTCTATGGCGATGTGTGTGAAGCAAGACTCTCTGATTGAGTTCGAGACGGCGAAAACGGTATCGCATAGAATCTTCTCTCCGTTGAAGAGCGAGGTCATGGCCACCTTCACCGCATTCAGCCAGTTCTTGATTCTAATATCGAGCACCTCCTTGTCAATCTTGTGAATCCTAGAAGAGGCGAATCTCTCCACTCCGAGCTTGTACATTCCTTCGTCAATTATGGATTTTCTGATCATTTTGTAAATGTGAACGCACTCCTTGGCGTAGCCGGAGGAGATCATGCACTCAGCTATGGATTTTAGGTCGGTCACGGCAACGGAGGACACTTGTTCAGCTTCGGAGACGGATTCTCCGGCGAAACGTAAGTCTTCGTCTGTCACGGCTCCGTCGTCGATTTCGTCATCCGAAGTGCTGACAGAAGCGCGGGAAGACCTGGACCGGATCGAGACCGATTCAGGGTCAAGATGAGCCCGGTTCGTGGAGAGAATCATGTAGAACTCCTTCTGTAACCGCTTCATGGCGATCTGCATGAGGCTGTGGCAGTGGACGAGCTTCTCGGAGGCGGGATCCTCGGCGACCAAGAAATGCATGACCTTCTGGAGGTCGTTCACGGACTTTATGAACAGGTGAGCTTCGGTCTTGCTCTCGTAGAACATGGAGGTTACGTTGGCGTATCCGGAGGCCTCCGGGTCCCATTTGATCGCCAAAACAGCGGCGTTTCCAATGATCTCCTCGATCATCCCGTCGGAGAAGCTAAGGCCGGCACTAGGGTTACGGCGAGGAGTGGGGAAGGAAATGGAGGATCTTGAGGGTGAAGAATGTACGGAGAAAGACGGGGCCTTGTGGTGAAAGAGTAGGCTCCTCATTCCTTTGGTCGGCATTTTCAGTTTAGTTTAGTTTACAGACTCTCACTTTCTCACTCTCAGATGAGAGAATATTTGGTGGTTATGGTAGGTTGCTTGGTTGGTAGTGAGATTAGACCTGAGAGATTTGGGGTTTATGAGTTTGAATGTTGGAGATGTGAGGTTGGGGTTATATATAGAGGGAGATGGAAGAACGACGCCGTTGCTTGTGAGAGAGAGAAACTTGGCTTGGATTGACTTTAGAGTTTGGAGTCGTACAAAACGAACCCACAAATTTGATTCTGAACGCGTTTGATTGAAAATTCATACGACAAATTCATACTTTGGGGAAGAGAGGTAAAGAGAGGTAAATTTTAATGTAAATCAATTGGCCAAGAATAAGAAGTAGGAAAAAGCTGCAGTAAAAACTTAGGTGGAAGTTAACAGAGAACATAAGTTTCTTGTGTATTACGTTATTTGCAATGGCGGTGCCTATAAACCAGATAGGGAATAGTAACATTTACATTTCACCTAGCTTGTATGTGTTTCTACTTCATAGTCGCGTACTCGCGTGGCCTGATATATGTTGAGGATATAGTTCTTTTTTCTTCTTTTTCTTGAGAATTATGTTGAACATATAGACAGTCCTCGATCATGAATAATATATACACACACAAGTAAGGCATGACGTTTTTACTGAAGTATATATACAAAAGAAAATATATGAAGAAGAGAAATGAAATAAGAATATGTGTGTGTAAGTACTCGTATATACCTTTTAGAATAGGAAAAATAGTATATATTAGCTTGCTGCATGTTTACTCTTAATTTATATTTTGATACAATGAGTTTTTGTCATCACTCATCAGTTTATAATTTTATATCAATGAACTTACAAAATCATTGAGTTGGTATCTAGCTAGGAATTTTATATAAGATTTGATGTTGATTAATGTTCTCAAGTTTATAATAAGTTCCATTCCAATAGCATAATGTTGATAAAGCAGGTTTGGTTAGCCAATAGCCACCAATATGATGAAAAACATTTTAGCGCTACGGGAGGACCATGTGGCAGTATAACGTAGTCTTACATTCCAATCAAATATTGACATTGGATTTTAGTAAGAAAAAATTACATTAGCTATCTTGTCAAAGACAATATTGGGTCTGTTGTTGCTTTTTTTTAAACTACAAACTCTAAACCCTAAACCCTAGACTCAAAATCCTAACCCCTAAACCCTAACCCCTAACCCTTGACCCCTAAACCCTAACCCCAAACCCTAAACCTTAAACCCTAGTCTAAATTCAACAAAGACCCATAAAGGTCTTTTTATAAAAAATAGAAAACCTTAGTTTATATTTTAATTGTAATAAATCAAAGTATCAATATTTAATTAGAATGCAGGATCACGTCATACTGTCATGTGGTCCTCCTGTAGCATCTAAAAATTTCTCCAATATGATGACTTTGAGAATTTAATTAGGTACCAATTGATAATTTGATGCCCTTTAATTGCGAGGCATTTTTCTTCTTCTTAATTTGGTCTTCGAATGTTGCGAGTTTTGAATACAATTTATAAAATTAAAATACATTGGCTCGCTCATAAGCTAATGGACTATTAGCAAGCTAGGGTGATATTCACCGCACGAGTGCTCCTTCTCGAATGCTTGGTATCCTCCCGAGACTTTAGTCGTGCAAATGTAAAGCGGTAATCTTGTTCTCTAAATTGATGATTAATACGTGCGCTTTTTTAAGATGAAAAGTGAGATATTAGTCTTGATAACTATTAGTTAATAATTCCCAAATCAGTTGCCTGCCGGTTGAATCAGTTGCCTAAGGATTCCACAAAGCAATGATGATTCAGGTTGAATGTGGTGTATCTAAATCAAAGCTATCAAAACCCTGTTAAGAATACAATATCCACGAACATTTGGATTATACAGACAAGTCTTGTTCCAACTTGTTGCAGAGTTGCAGCTCCCCCAACAATGACTTGACTAGAAATTTGCACAAGAAAGACCTAAAGAATTAAAACAGAAAGAAGCTTCTTCTACGAAGAATTTCTTATAGCACGTTAGTTATGAAATGCATCATTTAGCACAAAGCTAGCTCTCACTTCGTTTAATTAAGTTGTTTCGATTGCATATCACGTAAGGCTCTTGTCCTATTGATGTCGGCATATATTTGACAATCTTCACAATAATGGATATCAGTTATATATCTAAAATTCTAGGGTTTATATATGTAGCTAGGATTTTGTCTCGACTAGTGTCGTTTTAGGGTTTAGTGATCGCTGCATGTCTAATAAAGTTGGAGCATCAGATCACCAAACGCTGTTATCCTTCATTAGTTTTTGAAATGATACCATTCTTCTCATGTAATACAAATTAGGATGATCCAAGCTAGAACGAATGTTTATATTATCATGACCTCGATTATGCGCGGATTCTAGACGATGGGAGCCGCAAATTGGATATAGATCGATTAAAACACATGTTTTACAAATAACTCATTTGTATGATTGTATGGGGTTGCAGGCATACAAGAGTACGCGGCGTATCAAACGTCTTCGATCTTATTCTCGTTTGACACAAACAAGAACAATTTATGATAGAAGAAGGCATTATATATTGATGACTCCGGGACGAATGAAGTGCTGCTACAAGGTGTCTAGCTAGCTGACTAGCTAGAAGTTGAAGACGAAGTTTTAGAAATCAAAGAAAAGAACAAGCTTATTAATTTGTAATATAATTCAAGAAGGTTTTAGTTGTATGTTGCGCGCCATTAGCCATATTTTTCCTATGATTAATAATGGTTTTAGTTCTAAGATCGACAATTAAGAATGGTTGTTATAGGGTTCGATCCCCTTGTTATATTGCTTGGTAAAGAAAGATCAAGAATACAGGTTGAAATACGTAGCAGCTGCTTATTGAATAAGAGCTAAGTAACATAATAAGTAGAACGAATTAACCAATTAAGTACGTAATTTCCAATGTTCTAAAGCAAGGCCGCCCAGTCCGCCTAGCTAAGTGACGCTTAGGCGTTCCAAGCCAACCATTCATCCTAGTAACGTCTAATGATTTTCTGACTATATGAAATGTTCTAAAACAAGGCTGCCAAGTATGCCCTCCGCCTTGAGAGCGCCTAGCGCGTTTTCAAACCTTGGCAATTACTATGATATACCCTGAAGCATATCATTATTTTTTCTTTTGTGATATTTATTTTGGGTTGAAGGTGAAGATTCAGCTAGCTAGCTGCTATATGATAACAAATTGCAGATTAAATTAGAGCAAAGGGTCGTCTTATTGAACGGTCCCCTTTTGCTCCGTAAAACGTAAAAAAGATCCTTAAATTATCTAGAGTTTTAGATCTTTTTGTTTTGTCTTTCGCCCGACGACGTCATGTCTAAGACAACATGGTAAATTAGATGGGATTTGCAGGTGGTTATCCAGTGTCTTGGTGTGTAGGTTGGTGGCGGTGGAAGAAGTGAGATAGGTTGAGGGCAAATCGAGAGTTGTTGACAGGCTTGGGCGCGGCGAAGACTGTTCCGGCGTGGAGGTCAAGTCGTCGAGAGAAATGACGGTGCGTGTTTGGAGGTGTTTTGGAGCGACGGTGAGGGTAAAGGTCTGGTCGGATCGATCTGATCTAGCTAGGTTGAGCCTCTATATTATGTTTTATTGCAGATCTTGGAGGGAGTGCATTGCTTTCACGTGGTGACGAAGATGGTGGAGCTCTTAGGGCGACCGACGTTTGGTGGCAGGGCGGAGGTTTGTGGTGCTTTCAGATGTCGGCAGTTCGTCTGAGCCATAAGGTGTGTTGGGCTCTCTTAGGCTTAGGTCTTTTGGTACGTTTTTTCTTTTTTAGGTTTTTGTTGTTGTTTTGTATGTTTTAGATCAAGTTAATCGTCCTTCCTCTTTGAGCGAGAGTTTTGGATCTTGGCCGGGTTGGTGTCATTGGTCGAGTGGGTGTGTCATATAGTTTGGGTGTCACGTCTATTGTATTATTGATTTTAATATCGGTATTTATTGTTATCGATATAATAAAAAGATGCCTCTGCGCACATATATTTTAATCAGCCCTCTTCCATTGAGGGATCCCTATTTTTGGCCACTTTCTAGGGATAGGGCATTACACCACTTCCCAATTGAATTTTTACATCTCCACCGTTCATATCTTAGGTCTATATGAGTAGATCACCTCTACAAAATTTCATATGATTTGGTGATCGTTAAGACTTTCAAAACTTTGATTTAGTTTTAATGATTTTGAACGGTCCAGCTTATGTCAAACTAAAACCGTTGAAGGTCATTAAAACTAAATTGAACTTTTGAAAGCCTTAACGATCACCAAATCATATGAAATTTTGTAGAGGTGATCTACTCATATAGACCTAAGATATGAACGGTGGAGATGTAAAATTATAATCGGGAAGTTGGTGTAATGTCCTATCCCTATAAATAGCTTAAAATAGAGATCCCTCATTGGAAGGGCCCTGATATTTTAATAGCTTTCTTTAGTGTTTGTTTATTCTTGAGAATAACTGTGAAAATATAAATGAATGAGGTGACTTGGTTTAACACGTGGGGGGATTTAAATGGGTCATAGATATCACCATCATCCCCTACCTGTATATCTCTAATTCTCTATTTCGATATTGAAACAAGAAGCTTCCTTGCTTTGTTGCCGAAAATGCTACACTCCTACGTAATACTGTGGCAGCAGACTGAATATACCGCTACTCAATATATATATATATATATATATATATATATATATATATATATATATATATATATATATATATATATCCATGACTTAATTTCCAATTTCTTGACTGACTTGGAGTCTATATATGGTTGTATTGCCTCAATCCACCTTATTAATTTGCAAACTAGCTTGTTACGTACATATGAACTCAAAGCATGAGAAACCGGCTGGATATTATGGTTCTTTCTATGAGAAGAATTGAGATGCATATGTCTCACATGCATTGTTGAATTTCGATGACCGTAAGTGATATAATCTTCTGATATTTAAGCATGCAGGTCTTCCTATACGGCTTTTGATGCCATAATAAGAAATTTAAGTATGCATGTTGAAATATGATTGAATATATTTCCTGAATGTAGTCCATTTCACCTGGTTATACGCAATTCATACATAAACAACAGAAAGAACAGTAAACATCAACTAGAAATAATTTCGTATCATCAAAGCAAGAAGAAAAGAAAAAAAACGAACAGTACGTCACTAGTGCTGAACTGCTCATACAAGATGTTTACGATGAGAAAGTAAATCTCTACGTACACTCTAATTCATCTGGGACTGCAGAGAGAAAGAAAGTCCTACCTAACTAATTAAGGAATAACATCTGTACAGCTGATTAATCATTCACTAATTAATCTGCTGGTCTGCACTAGATAGCTAGCAGCCTGACGAGCTTGCAGGTTAATTAATTTAGTGGAAGATCCCACGGACAAACATGCAGCGGAGAAAGCTGCCAGTCGGCGACCGACGTCGCTCCCTTTCTTCAACAATTATAATCAGTTAATGTCGACATTATTGTCTTGATTATAAGTTCATTTTGCTGATAAATCTTGACGTTTATTGTATCATTGAAGAATGGAATTAGCAAGAGATGGAAATGAATTTTCATTAGTTTTACATCTTGAGATCCTAACTGTTTTGAAAATGCTGTGGTTTCCCTTTCAGCATTTAATTTTTGACAATCGACACTGATTTCTCTTGACGTCCAAAATTAATCATAGGTGGTACAACAAATTGAAAAGTTTCATGGTGAATACTTCAATCAGATCAAGTATTCATGGCGATGGATGTGATTGAAATTCTTGTGGTGCATCCTTGCATGTAGTGCCGATTCAAAATATTAAGACTTAGAGTGCTCTCTTCAGTTCCCACCATAATTTACTTCTAGCTCATATATATATATATATATATATATATATATATATATATATATATATTCTTTTTTTCTTATTTTTGAATTGGGTAGAGGAAATTTACCTACATACAAGACTCATCTCGACTCTCATTATTTATATAAATAGATTTGTGATTGACCGGGGGATATAATACCATGGCCCCGGTCATTCACTAGAAACATTACATATGTTCTCATAGAGTACATCTTGGAGAAAACATCGACATAGTAATCTAGGCTAGCAAAATGTGTTAATCTATGGGCAACATCATTTGCTTCATGATAAATATGTCTAGCTAATATCAATAACATCAAACATATATATATATATATATATATATATATATATTCTTGTATATGAAGAATACATGACATACTTTAATTACTGGCCAATGATCGACATTGAACATCAATTAGTAAATCTTAATTCGACGAGGCTATAGTTTAGTGACCAAACGTTATAGCTTCTTCTTCTACTTCATCCATCTTTTCTCTTCAAGCTGAATCAGTAGTAGTATTGAAGGTGATTATCAAACATTTGCATCGACCTAGTTACATGTATGCATCAAAGTCTTAAATTAGATCAATTGAACCCAGTCTATCCAACATTGAATTTCGGGGCTCGATCACCAATTATTAACAGGACTAATATTTCATGCAGGTTTTTTCAAGGCCAATATTTTTTTTTTTTAACTTTGAGACAAATTTGTTATTAGTATTCAAGTAAAGGGTACAATACAAATTGATCCGTTGACATGCGTATAGAGGACAAACAAGATCATAAGATTCGTATGAGGGTTGTATCCTCATTTACATTTCAGCTCACAAGTGAATCTATAATCTAATAGAAAATAGATTATAGGCTAAAGATCCCACTTAGAAAACTAAAAAAAAGACTAAAAGAAAAATATACTCATAACGCCAAGACGTCATAAGGCAAAAAAAGTACTTAGAGTCCTAATGAAATAAACTTATTGTACTAGAAAACTATAAACTAAAAAAACAACACAAAGCTTAAAAAGAAATTAAACTTAAACCCAAAACAGTTGACCTAGCTCAACTTTCTTTCACAAGTGTAGGAAGAACATGGAAGAAGAACACCGTAGCCATCGCCGCCGTGAGATGAAGTTGCCTTCGTGAGAAGTCGCCGTCGTAGGACGCCGTCACCTTGTTCCGCGCAGCCACAAGCACACCCCGGAGAGAAGAAACTCCATCATCGCTACTAACTTAGAGGCCAAATAACATCTCCACCAAACCAAAACTTCTCCCCATGAATAAACAAGGACGGAGATGGAATCGGGAAGATGAAACCAGATCTGCTCCTCAAGTCCATAGTGTCATACCTCTAACCTGATCTGAAATGCCACACTGATAAAAAAAAACTGTTAAGAACCTTTGGTCAATTACCTCTCAAAGCATTTGGTTGCTGACATATCTTTCATTCGGCAACAAAGTCATACGGCTTCAGCAGATCTAGAGATTCGCCAAGCGTTAGACCGCCGTCGTACGAGGGTTTTCGTGGCTAATATTTGCTCTAAGAATAATTGAATAAATCATACATAATGAGTCTCTTGGTCTTTGATAGCAATCTCCTACTTCATCAGTTTCCTGGAAATACATGAGTTCTCTCTCAAACAAAAACTTTGATTTGAAAAGGAACTGAAAATAATCAAAATATAGTACGTGTGGTTCGTGAGTCTCGTGAAGACAAGTAGGACTGAAATTGCTTGGCAAATAGCAAACCAAGATTTTTTTTTTTTTTTTCTGAACAATGTAGATCTAGCTAGATTTTTTAAAAGGCTTGCATGATCTTGACGTTTCAAAAATAATACTCCAACAAATTCAGCAAAAGATTTAACTCTTACAATCTAACATTTGTCATGACACTGGAAAACTATCCCTTTATATATATATATATACACATATATATACATGGCCCTTCCACTAAATGATCATTTTTTTATATATATATGAGGGATTATGGATTACTCCAACTTTTTGATCACAAAATCACATCTCCACCGTTCAATATGTAGTTCTATATGAGTAGATCACTTCTGTAAATTTTCAGAAATTTTGGTGATCGTTAAGGCATTCAAAACTATGATTTATAATTATAAGCATGAACGGTTCAGGTTTGGCAGATTTGGTTCGTTCATTGATTTAATCTTGTTCGACATCTTAACGATCACCAAATTTGCTGAAAATTTGCAGAATTGATCTATATATAAGGACTAACAAACTGAACGGTGGAAATTCAAAAATTATAATCGAAAAGTTGGAGTAAACCCTCATCTCTCATATATGTAAAAAAAAAAGGATCTCTTAGTGGAAGAGCCCTATATATATATATATATATATATATATATTCAAACTCGAAAAACAAATGGACGAACTGAATTCTGTCAAACATGAACCGTTCATGTTTAGAACAGAAAGACGCAACTTTGAGAGCCTTAACGATTACTAAATTTGCTGAAATTTTGCAGAGATAATCTACACAATATTATTTAAATACTAGACGGTGGAGATGGGGAAATTCGATCAAAAAGTGGTGTAAAAATGAAAACTCGCACCAAAACCATTGGTGTGAACGTTTGTATATATATATATATATATTCAAACTCGAAAAACAAATGGACGAACTAAATTCTGTCAAACATGAACCGTTCATGTTTAGAACAGAAAGACGCAATTTTGAGAGCCTTAACGATTACTAAATTTGCTGAAATTTTGCAAAGATAATCTACATAATATTATTTAAATACTAGACGGTAGAGATGGGGAAATTCGATCAAAAAGTGGTGCAAAAATGAAAACTCGCACCAAAACCATTGGTGCGAACGTTTGTAGCTGAGAAAAGCTGTATATATATATATATATATATATATATATATATATATATATATATCTGTGTGTGTATCCATCTCTTAAAAATAACAATTGGAAAGTAATTAGAGATTAAACATGAGTATCTACGTAATACATGCACCATTTTCATAATAAAATAGGTTTCATTCTTGTCGATCCTTGAGGTTGGGCCTTTGCATAATCCTGGTTCCGTCCTGATTATTTATGTTCTTGATGGAGCATATACAATTAAGCTCATCATCACATCGATCGACATGAAGATCATGTGTTGTTTCAACTATTCTTAGTGCACCAAATGGTACGCGCGCAACCTAGAGTATTGTCTAAATGATCTTGGCTCATTGCAATATCAAGTTGGACATCTTCAGTGTTGAGAAATATTAAGAACAAAGTAACAAGTTCTCATACAATATTAACGATCACAATGAATCACTTTACAAGTTTCATCCATTTTCAGGTTTTCCCTATATATCTGTACCGGCGATTAGATACAAAACATCGCCGAAAAAAAAAACATGATGAAGATCCATCATTCCCTTAATACAAGTGCGATAAATCATGTGCAACATCTTCCGGAGTAAATCTGGCATACATCGCCGCATTTCTCACACCACCAACCGAAACCTTATGCATATCGTAAAACTCCTTGTAAACCGAGACAAGCTTCTTTTTTAAGACTATTTTGCCCTCACCCCTTAAACATGCATAGAGAGAGAAAATGGAAGAGAGAATACTTGGCCGGGATCTCACCGGACTCCAATCACCAGCCGCCAAATTTCTCCGGTCACCGGTGACTCGATTACTGACCCCTAATAACTTGGTTAATGACCCTCAATAATCGGGTACTGACCCCAATAACTTGGTTACTGACCCTCAATGATCAGTTAATGACCCCCAATAATCGGGTTACTTATCCTAATAACTTGGTTACTGACTTCTAATAATCAGTTACTAACCTTCAATAATCGGGTTACTGACCACACAGAGAAACGATTTGACAACACATATTCTACCGTACAAAAGATTAAAGCCCACACAGAAATACTGAAAAGATTAAAGTCTGTGCCACTCTAACCATACAAAAGTCTTCAACAAAGTACACACTATTCCATGGCTTAAGGTCCATGGTTGAGAATCTCTTTCACCTTGGAATCATCATCCATATCAATCAAAAATAAGGGGGGGGGGGGGGGGGGAACCCTATATAAACCCTAGACATGTAAGATCTAGACCACGACGAGCTGACAAGCATCAGAAATCTCTACATGTACAAAAAGAGAACACCAGCCTCCGTCTGAGCACGTCATCCTTTTTGCCATAATTCTTCTTCCGCCTGAGCACGTCTTCCCCCACCGACGGTGTGGTAGAGGCGGTGAAGCCAGGAAGGAACCATGACTCAGGCTTCCTGAGAACCTGATCAGGTCTTTGCAACATGAGATATATATATATATATATATATATATATATATATATATATATATATATATGAAAACTAGATCGGGAAGAGAGCATAAGAGAAGGAGAAAGAGATGAGATTTGTGTGGCTTTAATTACACAGGGTAATATCGTCGTTTTGTTAAAAATCATTGAAATGGGCACAAGGAAAAAATTATCATTGAAATAGGGTTTGTTTTAGCTGCTTTTGGGTATTTGGGCATTTTCCCTTAAGATTATGGTCTGAGTTAACAAAATAAAAAAAATAAAAAAAAGTATATAAATAGAAAAAGAGTAAAAAAAATATAAAGAAAATAAAGAATGGAGAGAAAACCCGAAATCACCATTTGAAAATTAAGAAATTACATAAAGTTAACAACGTTACTGACGCCATGTGCTAAAAATGTGTCGTGATTTTAATGTCATGTACTTTTATGATTGTTTAGAAACTTGAAACACCAAAATTATGAGTGGACCATTTGTTATATACTTTTTTAAAATTTTCCCTAGTATATATGTACTCTTATCTTTTTTCTTCGAAAATATGAGGTGGGTTGCAGCAAACCCTAACCCACCTCTAGTTCCATGCCTGGAACCACATGCATAACCATGCACACGCGCACACACACACAATAATCATGTTAATTCATCCGGTTACTAACTGATGAAATGATTCATGCTCAACCACCTTCGCACGTAAATCTAATGATAGAGAGAATTGTTTCAAGTATATTTGTTTTGTTTTTAACCATTGAATGTAAATCTAGAGGTAATCGAGCGTGAATTTCTTAGTGACTAAATGAATACTACTGCATTCATATATATGGACCGAGAATATCAAACATAATCTAATCCTAACTCATATTCCTCATCCTTAACTAACCACCTCTGCATGTTTATGAGTTTTCTTTTTGCAGCTTAAATACATGTAACAACGTGTATCCTATATACGTATTGATCAAGGGAACAATTCAATCGTGAATCGCCATGTATAAAATTACAAGACTCGAATGGTTCCCAAGTCATCGATCTCATGGTTGGTGACTAAGTCACTATATATAATCCTCAATAATCGACCAGTGTTTCAAATCCTAACTAAGGGCGGTGCCTGCTACCCGTTCCCTTACATTTAATGGCATAAACATTCAAGTGTTCATGAAGTCTTCTGACGTTGTTCGACCTGGAGTCCTTGATCCTTATGCATGTCGTAGCGTCTTAGGTCAGAATCTCTTGGTGTCCTGGACACGGAGGCCTAGTCTACCGGACGTTGAAATTTAGAGCTCCCATGACAAGACCAATTCTTGTTCTTCTTCTTCTTCTTCTTCTTCTTCTTCTTGCATTAAAGATCAGCTAGCCCAAATTAAGCACAAACAAGCCCTCTATGGAAAGCCCACAGAAAAGTCATTATCACCTTAGTGATCAAGGATGGATCTACTGAGACAATGCACTTGTCAAGGATGCTGGGGTTAAGCTTGCTGTTGCTTAAGGAAGTTGCTTAATGTGTTACACCTGTTTGATATCTTCAAACAGGTGATTGAATTTCTGCTCTAAACTATTATTCTTCACAGCTTCATTTTACTACTAAAAAACTCCTAGTGTATCAGTCTACTCATTTTACAAATAAAATAAGCCTCAATTGATTATGTGGTTGTGAATTTAGATACTGCAATTGCACTGATTCAAATATACACAAGTGTTTTCTTGCCTAGGCAAATCCCCAAATACATATACTTTATTTAGTTTATAATAATATACTCATTGTGGCATCAATATGAAAATATATGCATGGGTCATGGGTGATTAGAAAAATTCAAGGTTACGTAGATATATAAAAAGAAGCAGACCTATGCAAGAGAGACCGCATAGCGCAGTGGATTAGCGCGTTTGACTTCGGATCAAAAGGTCGTGGGTTTGACTCCCACTGTGGTCGCAATTCATAAACTTATGTCCTCTGTTTTTTTTCCCCTCCATTTACATGGACCTCCTTCTTATCTTTTTTTTTCATGTCGATATTTCATGAACACTCGATCATCTTCAACACAAAACCATTTTTTCTTAGTTTTACTAAGAATTGTTCTTTCAGAAATATCACAAGGGGTTAAGATCTCATGCAAGTATCATCAACGAAGAACATATCACTACGAATAAAACTAGTGAACTAAACACTTTCAATTTTGTTCACCCTCTTTACCCCCGTATCCATGTCTCAAGTCAAGCTCTTGCTTACACCATAAGGAGATTTCAATTTCGAATGGTGGTTCTTCTTTGATAACATTCCGAGCGGCTACTATAATACTATTGGTGATTCTTCTTTAACAACATTTTGACCGACTACTACTACGAATTCATTTTTCATTCAAAAATGCTCTGACAATTGGAGTTTAATGTTCCAATTGCATACTTATCATTAACCAACAATGTAGAGTTTCCGCTCAATGTTATATATGATTTCTCAATCATTATAAGTATCGCAATGTCGACATTTGTTTTCATCACTCATTTCAAATTTGTATGATGAGTTTGATACGAGTTTCTCTGTTTTCGTTTAGATTTATTATGTTACTGTATAATTACAGTCTTTCAAATTCCGACACTTGTCTGGACATACAAACTAACATGTCATTCATTTACCTTAGGACACAATGTTTCAAGTAGTGTCTATTGGGAGAGGATAGGATTCCAAACAATACATCCATAGCTCTACTCTTCGACATTGTAAACTTAGGATGCCCTCGCCCCTCGTAGATCCACGTTTTTTTTAAATGAATTTCTTATTTTTGTACCAGAAACACAAGTTCCCCCTACGGTTGCAGCTTCAGTGCATTCACCGCAGCCAAATCCTCCTTTGAAGGGAGGTCGACATGCACTGCAGCTATTCCTACCGTTAATGCTTTTGATGCGTTTTTGATGAATCCGAGATATTTTATGCTTGAACCTTTTGTTAGTTTGGCTTCTGTTGCTTCTTCTTTTTGGAGTTCAATGAACATGATTACTGTTGGCACCAACGATCTGATTGGTCAGGTTATGGTGAAGTTTATCGTGATTTTCAAGGTGAGGTTGTCGGTGCTTTCTCTTCGTCCCTTTATATTCCTTCCTCCATTGTCGCTGAGGTTATGACAGTGATAAGGCAGTTGAACTCGCTTGGGTTCGTGATCGGAAGCATATCTGGCTTAAACTTCACTCTCCCCATATGGTACCATGGCAACTACAAGTGACATGGAAAAATTGTGTACATTGAATTTCAATGATGCAATTCCGTTGTTCACATATTTTTTGAGAAGGAAATCAACTGGTTGATGCATTGGCCAATTTTGATGATTCAAGTATAGGTTTTACTTGGTTTGATTCATCTCCGAATTTCATTAGTTAATTTTAGGTTAGAGATAAATTGGGTCTTCTCAATTTTCGTTTTCGTTAATTAGAACTTTACTCTGTGATGGAGCAGGGTATGTCATGTTCTCATTCTTGTATTTTTCTTCATTCTTAATAAATCTCTTACTTGGAAAAAAAAAATGAATTTCTTGTTTTCCATAAAAAAAAAAAAACATGTCATTCATTTGGTTATACGTTGGATGCACTCGCGGGTGGTGAGCAAAGACAATCCCTTGCAAATTACTCCAAAAACAAAAAGGCCCCGATCTCATTTTCCTCTCTCTCATAATAACCAACTCCTACCTCTCTCCGAAACAGACCCTTCAACTCCTTCCCTTCCTTCTCAGAAAAAATTCCCCAGCTGCTTCACTCCGTCACCGTCACCATCATCAGAAGAAGACGATGATGAAACAGCTACACAAGCAATCGAGCGTGAACCACAGGAGGGACGAAGAGGTCCCAACCTCGCTCTCCTCCTCCTACTCCCCCAAAGCCTTGAAGCACCCCAGATCCCTCAACTACATCTTCAAAGAGCAACGCCTCCTCTTCATCCTCGTCGGAATCCTCATCGGCTCCACCTTCTTCATCCTCCAGCCCACTCTCTCCCGCCTCTCCCCCTCCGACCCCCACCCCTCCATCCCCCGCTCCTTCTCCTCCTCCGTCGTCTCCCACGACCGCATCTCCACCGCCTCCTTCTCCTCCGACCTCCGCAACAACGCCGCACGTATCCCCGCCGGCCTCGGCAAGCGCCGCCTCAGGATCGTCGTCACCGGTGGCGCCGGGTTCGTCGGGTCTCATCTTGTGGATAAGCTGCTTTCGAGAGGGAACGATGTGATCGTCATTGATAATTTCTTCACCGGGAGGAAGGAGAATGTGGCGCACCATTTCGGTAATCCGAGATTCGAGCTCATTCGACACGACGTCGTTGAGCCGATTCTGTTGGAGGTCGATCAGATCTATCACCTGGCCTGCCCGGCCTCGCCGGTGCACTATAAGTACAATCCGGTCAAGACAATCATATCCTTTTTTGTGTTTGTGTTGTTTAAATTGTTGATTTTTGATTTAATTTTCGGCTTTTTTTTTTTTCGAAATGGTTAACCTTGACTGTGATTACAAGACCAATGTGATGGGGACGCTTAACATGCTTGGCCTTGCGAAGCGAATTGGGGCGCGGTTTTTGATAACTAGTACCAGTGAGGTGTATGGTGATCCGCTGGAGCATCCTCAGAAGGAGACTTACTGGGGAAATGTCAATCCTATAGGTGTGTTGCTGGCTATTGGTTTTGATATGTTGGATGTTTATATCTGTAATGTACTTGTACTTGTGCTTTATATTGTGTAGGTGAGAGGAGCTGTTACGATGAAGGAAAGAGGACGGCAGAGACTCTGTCTATGGATTATCATCGAGGTGCAGGCGTTGAGGTAACTGAAGATTTCAATATGATAGTAGTTTTATTACATTGTGAAAGCTATAACTTGGTGTCTGGACTATTAGGCCTAGAATGCAGAGTGCTTACATGGTTGTATCATATTTCTTTTTGTTGTTGTTGGTCTCCATGGTTGTATCTCAGCATGTCTGATTGATATTTATTTCTCCAGTGTTTGTTCCATGCCATTTGAATCTTCAGATACTGTCCTGTTATTAACTTATGGTACCGTTATGTGTGCTTCCTTGTTTCTCTTGCTCTGAGAGTTCTAAGTCTTCTTACGTAGCCTTGGAGTTACCTATTGGTCGAAAGGGAAATGAATTATAAGTTAAAAAGAAAGACTTGGAGTTGGCTGGTTGGTCCTGCGAATGTGGTCTATGCCCTGTTTTTTTTTTTTTTGGATGTCTATCCAAGGTACCTTTTTATTATGGCATGGTTTTGAAGCTGATGCACATTTGTGTTGAGTGAGAATGTGGAAAAAGTTTTAACCTTTTGCATGTTCAGTAAGGTCCTTCTAGAGGTTTGCAAACCAGAGGTGAGCCTAGATTTTATAAAATTAGGGGTGAAGGTAGCTCAGTTTGGTCTTTCCTTGTATGATTGCTTGACGTTTATAATAATACCAATTTTCACCCTGGATTAGTTTCACTTCTAATCTGTCCATGCTCACTCTTATGCAAGTCGTTTTATCTGAATGCTTATGAAATACTTCCAAGTAAGATGTATTTTGTTCATTCACAATAGTTGGCTTGTCAGACTCTCACAAGGCTTTCTGTTTTCAGGTTCGTATTGCTCGAATTTTCAATACATATGGGCCACGTATGTGTTTGGATGATGGGCGTGTTGTCAGCAATTTTGTTGCTCAGGTCAATCACTCACCTATTTTGTTATGCATGATTCATGACTAGTACATTGGGTGTTTCTTATTGTGATTATCACTCATATGTTTACTTATCCCTCTGGCTATTTGTGTAGGCTATTCGCAAACAACCATTGACTGTGTATGGTGATGGTAAACAAACACGAAGCTTCCAATACGTCTCTGATTTGGTATGGATGTCCTTTCTTTTTTTTCTTTTCTCTTGTGTAGTTATTTCTTGCTTCTTCCTCGGGAGCCTTGGCAGATGCCCACTTTTACATTTTCCCTTGCGGCTTTTACATGTTATGAAAAACTCTTTGAAGAATCTATGTTGTATGCCTGGTGCTATAAATCATATGACCTTCAGCTTCCTGTTGAACTTTAGACTATGAGCTGAAAGCCAGCAGACATTATATATTTCTTTTGTAAAGATATGAACATCATAGTGTTAATTATCACCTGAAACAGTTCAAGCTGTTGAAATAATTGATGAATGATCTGAAACACTTGCTTTGCAATAATAGGTAAATGGGCTGGTAGCATTGATGGAAGGTGAACATGTGGGGCCTTTCAACCTGGGAAATCCTGGGGAGTTCACCATGCTAGAGCTTGCTGAGGTATCTTTTACTTGACTCATTTTTCATAATCTTAATTATTTTTTCATATACTCCATTTACCGTTCCGAAAATACTCTGAAATACTTGGATGCTATTTGTGCTTGAGCTTTTAATGTTGTTCTCCCTTTACTCCTTGCTTATTCTTGGATTCAAAAAGTGTTTGGTATTGTTGAATAAAAATTTCTTTGTTCCAAATGGCGAGAGATCTACAATGGAATGCTCTAGTACTTCTCTCATTGTCTTGAATGAACAGGTTGTGAAAGAAACAATTGATTCAAGTGCGACAATTGAATTCAAGCCAAATACTGCTGATGATCCTCATAAGAGGAAACCTGACATCAGCAAAGCAAAGGAACTGTTGAACTGGGAGCCAAAAATATCACTGAGGGAGGGACTGCCTCTAATGGTGAGTGATTTCCAGAACCGCATTTTAAATGAGGATGAAGGAAAAGGCAATTAATTAATAACGAAAGGACAACCAGTATGTATAGTGTGAAGCATGGCTGTATCTTAATCCATTTGTTCATTTTTGTCATCCTCAACTTACATTACCTGGCAATTCTAGCAAAATGCAATATTAGGAAGATGTATCTCTTGCTTCCCACAGTGCTTGATTAGCACAAAATCTACAATCACTAGAGGTTGATGGCAATTTTGACCACCGTTTCTGGCACAAATTGTGGTGGTGGAATGTAATCCTCAATTGTTTTTGTCGACAATTTTGGTATCTTGAAAGAAAAGTGTTTCTATATGCACAAATATTCTCGATTTTTCACTTTGCACCAGTTCTACATGCTGTCCAGGAAGTTGCTCTTTTCAATTGGAATAGTGACAAGTATAACCTTCCACATGATACTTTAACACAAGCACAGATATATAGTTCATATATACTCTTTTAAGTTCCACAGCTTTAGCCATTTCTAAAACAGGAAATCGACGACTTAGCTTTACAGACCCCTGTTTAAATCTGTGATCGCTGGGACTTTCCTTGAGTTACAAGTTAAGAGTTCTATCCATTCCTCAAGATGAAGGGAATATGTTTTGAGCTGGGGATCTATAAACACAACTACATTCTTACTTATATATATGGGTACTTACAGAAAAGATTTAAACGAATCTAGTGTCGGCTGGGAGTTTGATCTTTCTAGTAGGTGGGTGATTTAACCATTTGGTTTGTACGAAAAAGTTGAAAGTATTTAGGAAGAACGACTAGTCAATTCTATGAATGAATCTGGTCCAAACGGGGGTTCCCCGAACTAAAAGCTAAGCCAAGAAAATTTTGTTTGTTGTTTCGACCTTTTCTTGTTGATGGGTAAACTGGGATCAAATTCTTTCATGGTTATTGGATAGGACACATGGTCATATATGTATCCCTATTACCTATAGGAAAAGTACCAAACTCTATCCGAGTGATGAAAGCAAGGATAAAGTTCTGACCAAAATTTTGAAGCAAGAAAACCCACTCCACTATAAGAAAGGGTCGTGAAGAAAGCAAAATTTGGATGTGAAACACTATCTTGGTATGAACACAATCCTCAAGAATATGAGCATGTCCAAACTCGGACCTTCTAGGGTTGATCTCTCACCAAAACATTCAATTTACAAAATACGTGACAGTATTACACTTGCAAGATTATGTCGATCATTTTACTTGGGATTATTTCTAATACTATTAGAATCCATTTCTCTTTAGAAGAGGATTGAGAATCACAAAACCAATGGCCGGCATAAGCAGTATATGATATCTCAGACAAGAAGCAAAACAGGTAAATACCCCCGTGATATATATTCTTCCACTTAATAAAGTCCCGAAACAAAAACAATAACAAAACATGAAACGTTTACATTTGGAACTCTCAGTGGTGAAAGTGCAAGGTAGGCAGGGATATAAAGGGAGCAAAAGAAGAGTGTGCATGAATGGTAGAAAGCATCTGATTCTATGAGCTTGCCAAGTAGAATTTTGATATCGATCAGTGGTTGCTAGAGAAAGAGAATGGCTAGCTTTGTGTCTCATCCATCTGCAGAAAAGAAAAAAGAAAAAATCCAAATGGTTTTGTAATCTGCTGGCAGAATTTATTCCCCATGAGGAATCTAAATAATTGCATGATAAATATCATCTGGAAAGCTCTCCTCACAAATCTTTGTTCCATTGCTGATATGCATGGTTGATGGAGCTTCTTAGAAACGTTTGTGGGGGACCTTTTGCTTTAATTCCTTGTAGCTTTGTGTTGCAAGATTGTTTCTATGATATTTTTCCTTCTGCGTAAGAATAAGTTGTTCGATGAAATGTACAAGATTTAGTTGAGTAGATAACTTACAATTTGATGTGTGTTTTTTTTCTCAATATTATTTCAGTGTGTGTTTAGGTTGCAATTTCATGTGTTTAATTTTATGAGGGTAAATACAGGAGCAACCAACAAGTTTCTTCTTTTCACCTCCCAAAGCTAGAAAGATCTTGAATCCTGATCTCCCAAGACAATGCCGTTGGTGAGGTTCTGACCTATGTTTCCTTTCAGAAACTGAAACTGAACTCAAGGACAAGTTGGGTTTTTGCTGTTAAGCTTGAATATGAATCTGTAGGGCATGCATGCCCAACAAGCAAACAATGAACACAGTACCCACCATTATTTTAGGGCACCCCCTGGAGGATGTGTTCTATATTAAATTCACCTTTCCTGTATATATATACAATCTTAAGGGCAACGCATTCTACGCAGTTGTCACGGGCACTGGCTCCACACTTCTCCAAGCTCATACAGAAATATATTCACACAGTTCATGCTATTTTTATTGCATTACATCTCAAATGCTGTATTTGAATACACATTTATCTTGGTGCTAGTGTCCAACATCTGCAATATGATATCTGTTTGAAACCCTTAATTACTTGTACTGCGTATGAAAAGATTACCCAGAACTAAGAATTTAACAGACGTCTTATATATACTTGAACTCTCAATCACAAGTCATGATGATCATGCATAAGTATTAAACATGAACTTGTTTACTGTTTTTATAATATGGACTAATTTCAGTTTACCCCTATCAACTTTAGGTCGATCATCATGTTAGTCCATTTTCTTTGAATTTCATCAAAAACACTCCTCAACTTTTAATTTTCATCAGCCGTGTCCAAACATACATTTTTCATCCAAATTTCTTGTCATGTAATGACTTGCATTAAGAAGAAAACCAAATTTGAAGTCGACCCACAAAAAAAGGCAAAATAGACAAATTACATTCAATCCCACCAAAATCACTAAGGTTAGGGGGTTGTGATGGTACGGAGATGTGTATCGATATGAGGGAAAATGATCAGAAAAGTTATTTTTTTCAGAATTTGACTTTCTTCTTGATACAACGTCATCACTTGACGGAGGAATTGGATGGAGAACGGAGGTTTGGACACGGCTGCTGAAAATTGGGAGTTAAGGAGTGTTTTTGATGAAATTGAAAGAAGAAGGACTAACATGACGATCGACCTCAAGTTGATGGGGGTAAACTGAAATTAGTCCTATAACATTCAGTTCAAGAATCTGTAGTTGATAATTAGAAGTAGACCTTGAAGGTGTTCTTATGAATTCATTGCCGAAAAAGAAATGTGATTTTCCCCCAAGTGATTGGACAATACGACTCCATTCCTTGAAAGATACACTTAAAGGTGGAACTTAAATTGCAAGTGTCTTCATCAAGAATGAAAGCTAGCTAGGTGAAGATGTTGAAATTGTATCCATAATGCAATTAGTAACCACTTTGACATAGAAAAAAGAAACAAGGCACTTACCACACATCATTTTCATCCTTTAAATCCATAGAAAAGTTAGATGCAAATCATAAAGATCACTCTGCAATGCTTGGTAGGCTGCTCTTAAGAAAGAAAATGTTGCCCCACTTTTCTTCTTCAACTGCTTTTGTTTTCTTCCTCCATTTTTACTGTCTTATGATCAGGCTAGACATCTGCCATGAAAACAATAGTCCAGGTTTCCTATACTGTGCTAAGACACAGCTTCCACCTCAATCCCAATGATATGTGGATGACCCTTTCATTGGTGAATTCCAGTTTTTTTTAGCATTAAAGCTGTTTGTGAACTACTGTCAATGCACAAGTGAAGTTCTGCTGGTAAACAGTTACTGATGGAGAGTAAAAACTAAAGGCTTAAGAGTTCACAAATATACTGTATGCAAACTCCATAATCTACACAATGGTATTAGCTTAGAGAAAATTAGATAAAAACCCAAAATACTAGACCTTTTTAAAGATAAACTCATACATATTTTTCTTTTATTTTACACTCATTCCACATAAGCAAACATACCATATAGAGCAAATGTTTATAATTAATAGTTTTCTTCATTTTTCGGTTTCTCTAATTTTCCCTTCAGATAGTAGAAAACTAAATTTGGTATATTTCTTACTTTTAGCATCAATTTGAAACTCAAATACTAGCTAAAATTTAGTTGGATTTTTTTTTTGATTAAAACAAATTTCATTTAATAAACTGCAATTACAAAACAATCACAGCACCCACCAAGAGATTACGACTACAAGCCAATAACACTAGCCTCAAACTACTTGTCTTCACTCCGAAGAGGAGAGACTGATATGTCAATGGATCTAATAGAAACCGAATTGGGCAGCCGACCGAGTTAACTTGACCAACATAGGTAGTAATTACTGGGACATGATCTAACCACAACAGAATACTATTGGGTGGGTCATCCCAGGATCTCCCGGCACGTTCAACACAGGCTGATAAAATGCGCGGCCAAAGACCGGCTGAAATCTGGGTTCTTGTAACAACAAAACAACTACCCGAATTCAAGTACCTATCAGAAACCATTACATCTATCCAACAAACTTGAAAGAGTAAGGACTTATTTGAGATCTGAAAACCAGACCCAAAAACTAACTCAAATAAAACTACAACAATAACTCCAAAAAGGCCCAACAATTGAGCCCAGGCCCAACCTGAAACCCTAATCCAAGAAGTTGAGACAACCACCGCCGCCGACCAAGTCTTTCCTTCCCCATCCCGCCTGATACGCCGAACCACCTTCCTCTAAGTACAGCCGTCGTCCTCACGTCGGAACCCGCACCACGTCCTTTCCCAAATCGGAGTCGGATCCATAACAGTTCCAGTGGCTGCAAACCAAATCACACCACCACAAAGCCATCCCATCGACCTTGCAGAACGACACAAACTCACAAACGAGTCCAGCCATGCCACCACGCGCCAGCCACCATGGCGAACCCGCCACCAACAAACTCCGCCACCGAGACCAGAGAAGTTGGAACCAAAACCCAGCCACTGCCATGAGGATCCCAACCCTTGCATGACCACCTCAAATCTTCGATCGAAAAAGAAACTTCGACCGAGGACCCGGCTTCACTCTACCACCACGATCTACTCAAGCCCATCCGACGATGGTGCTGGGCTCGTCGCCGGACAGGTTAGGGAATCCTGCTCTGGGGCTCTTCACTCGCTCTAAATTTAGTTGGATTTAATTAACTTTGTCATAATTAATCAATTACATTCTTTAATTTATTACCTTGTTATTACTAACTTGAATATATATATATGTTATATACAGAAGTATGTCATTTGTAATAGGATGATATTTTTCATTCCTAAGATCACATTTGGTGTCTCTCTACATAGTCAAAAAATGTCTAATTGTAAGGTACACATTCATGTTCTTTGATTAATTTTCTTCTGTTTAGGTATATTATTATATCATTTCCCATCCTAATTGAGAGAACATTTTACTCTCTACTACTTACGTTTCTAATGTACCTATTAAGTAGGGCATGATATGATAATATACCTAAAAAGAATAAACCCAAGGGTATAGGGTTTAGGGTATAGAGTTAGGGTATAGGTTCAAGATATAGGGTTTAGGGTATAGGGTTTAGGGTTTAGGGTATAGGGTATAGGGTGTAGAGTTTAGGGTTTAGAGTTTAGGCTATAGGGTTTAGATCATATATCTTATTCATATTATATTTTACCTTATGTATAGATTAGAGAATGAATTCCTTTAATCTAGATTCTTTTTCATAAAAATAAAGAAAACTACATGATTCTTGCAAATTGATTGAAAAATGTTAGTGTTAGGAGAAAAACTCATAATCAAGGTATTTAAGACAACATCAATTAAGCTTATTTATTATATTAATATGTTATAGTTGAATGATGGCAATTGTGTAAAATTTAGAAAAAAAATATGACATAATATTTATCATAATTGATATATTTTAGATGTCTATCAGATATGAATATTAGGTGAATTTTATTTAAAACCACTCTTTAAAATTATGAAAATTCCCCGTTAGCTTATACTGTATTCTGTATACTAAAATCACATCCTAATTATACTATATTTTGTATAATCTAATCATTTTCTAATTTTCGAATTCCCCTTTATCCACTAGAGTAAGCTTCAAGCTCTCTCTCTCTCTCTCTCTCTCTCTCTCTCTCTCTCTCTCTCTCTCTCTCTCTCTCTCTCTCTCACACGTACATCTCTTTATGCAGATTCTGCATACCACTACTACTCCCCTATAGTGTCATCATTATCAAAATGAAGCTGAAAGGCATAGATATCTTGTGTGCATCCCAAGCTTCAACAGCCATATGTTTCAGTATGGATCAAGCCTCATCCTCCTCATCAGTTATCCAACTTGGTGGTCGAGCCATCGATCGTCACAATCCTATTATCAAAGATGCAAGAAGATCAAGCACTAGTAGTAATAGTACTAGATTTATCAATCCTCCTTGCTATTCTCAACCACCAATCAATCCCAAAACTTACCAACAACTCCAGAAGAGCAAGAAAAACTCCTCATCTTCAAAGACAAGTAGTGACAAGAGCAAGAAGAAGATTGTGAGCTTCCCAAAAGAAAAGTATGAGCAAAAGAGGAAGAGTACTTCGTCTAACAGTAAGAAGCCGTCTGATGATAATGTTAAGAAGTACTCTTCAGTCCCAAGTGGAAGTGTTGTTAGGAAGAGCTCTGCTGAGCCAGTTGATCTTATCAGTATTACTCCTCCTGGATCATCCAGATACCTTTTGAGTGACAAGGTGTTCTTCGATGGGGTATCGGATTATGAACCGGTTTCAGCATTGGTCCCAGTTGGAGACAAGGAGAACCAAAGCACAGTGATGAATAAGCAAGAATATGAATCTGCTTCTTCAGCAAGCTCTTCCTCATCTCTGTCAAAACCACCTCCTCCTTCCAACCAGGTTTTTACAGATCTTTCCATCATCTTTTTTTCACATATATGAGTAGTAACTTTGTATAGAGGTTTAGTTCTCTTGCCAATTAACAGTGTAGTCTTAACCGCACATTCAGACAAAACCAATCTAATTAATGATCTGATTTCACCTTGTAGCGTTTAATTTTCATAATTCGATGATGATTGTCTGCAGGTTGTAGTGTTGAGGGTGTCACTGCACTGCAAAGGCTGTGAAGGAAAACTGAGAAAGCATCTATCAAGAATGGAAGGTACACCAATTATTGTTTGTTTATATCATTGAACATTCAAACTTATACAAGATTGGAGCTAGCTAGTTAGTAGTTACTTCATTAATCTGGAAAATATCACATTTATATGAGCTACTTAATTATTGTTGATTTATTGAGCAGGAGTGTCATCTTTCAACATAGACTTTGCAGCAAAGAAGGTGACTGTAATGGGAGATGTAACCCCAGTGAGTGTGCTTGCAAGTGTCTCAAAGGTGAAGAATGCTCAGTTTTGGCCTACTGTGTCTGCAACCCCATCTGCCTCACCAGCACCTTGTCCTACCAAACTAAAGGCCAAGAATTAACATAATGCAAGTTGCAAGAGGTAATTCAAGAAAGAGAGAGAAGAGAAAAACAGAAATTTGGGGAATAGTATTGTAATGTTATGGTTTGCATGCATGTGAATTAAAAACTGATTAATCTAGTGTAAATGCACTGTTAGCATGGGTGGAAGAACCAGATTCTATATCATCTTGGTTAGTATAGAAACTAGCTAGGAACTTGAGTGGTAGAAGAGAAAGTTCACTTTGTTTTCAAACTCTGCTATGAGTTTGGGACCTTTTGTTAAGAAAAGGTGGAGTCTTTGAGGAACCATCCAACAAATTAGAAGTCCGCTTAGCCATGAGCTAGCCAATGGCTCCATTCTGTTCAATTCTATCAATTCCCCATGTTTTTTGTTTAATACTGCATGCCATGCCTTTGTGCTTCCTAAAAGCTATTATTTTTTCTTTATGTATTTACCACAGTTTGCTACTCTGAAATGGTGCTTAGAAAACCGTAATATGATCCTGATTTCTGGGTTGCTGGCTCAAGAACCATGCCCTTGGTTCAAAGGGTTTCAGATTTGAATGCGATAGTGCAGCCAGGCCAAACCTACCAGTTTTTGGTTAGGAATAAGAACAAAATGCTCCTTGTGATTCTATATTATTGATGTTGACACATAAAGAGGTTGCACATGGTATGAAATAAATGGGGTAGAAAGACAACTTGCAAATTCCAACAGTGAAGCAATGCACCATGCAAGGGCACAAGTACACAGTGTAAAAAGGAAAAAAAAAAAAAAAAAAAAAAAACATTGATTTAACCTTCATGTTTATCGGCAGTTGCTCCATAAAATTTTGGTCTTCAATATTCTCTGAAGCAGTAGGATAAATAGATGTATAACAAATATCAAAGGGTCTATTTGGCTCAATTTGTTTCAACAATCCTATATAAGTAAGATACAAAACCCGATCTTTAGCACCAGTCTTGTGATTCTTGGTGTGCTTGCAGGAATAGTACTTCAATTGATTGAGTTTGGACATTCCGGGCATTTGACCCAAAAGTAGGAACAACCAATTGATCGACCTCTTATTGTCGATCAGAGGCTTCATACAATTTCTCTAAGACGACGCCATGGAAACCAACCATGATTGCGATTTATCAAAGATTCGGTCAGGGTTTCATCTATCTTTGCAGGTAAGGAAAATCAAGCATTCTTCATTCTCTTGTAGCCAATTCTTGTTCTAATGTTCGGGGAGAGGATTAGGGTTCGAGGTAATTAGTGTCTTAATTCAATCACTGTGGTCTGTAGCTAATGCATTATTTGGTGTGATTGTATTAGTTTGATTGTTGGCTCTCTCTCTCTCTCTCTCTCATCTAAACTATCATCGTCGCATCGCGGAGCTCCGGTGGGTAGGTCGACGACTCAGATCGGGTCCTGCAACACGATTTTCACATAACACTACCAGAAAAAAGATCTTGGGCGACGAAAAAAAATCGTCGCCCTGTTAAAAAATTTCGTCGCCTAAGTACTTAGGCGACGACATGTCGTCGGCCAAGACGTCGTCGCCAGAAGTGCGTCGGCCAAGAACTTGGGCGACGAAAATTCATTCCATCGTCGCCTAAGAGTAATTCTTAGGTGACAATACGAATTTCGTCGCCTAAAATCTACTTCTCGTCGCCCAAAAATATTCGTCGCCCAAGATTTAACACCTTGGCCGACGAAAAAATTTTTCGTCGCTTAAGATCTTATAACCTTGGGCGACGAAACTAAATATTTCGTCGCCTAAGATCACTACATCTTAGGCGACGATAATTTTTTTTCGTCGTCTTATATGATAAGTCCTTGACCGACGATTTAGCAATTTCGTCGCCTAAGATATATTTAAATTTTTTTAAAAAATATTTAAATAATTTTTTTAAATATATAAATAATGTTTTTTTAATTTTTGCTGGAATTTTTTTTTTCGGCATTTCTTTAAATTTTTCGAATACTAAAATTTAATTAAAAATAACACAAATTTATAAATTTATAAATAATTTATTACAAAAATTCAGTTCATCTGCCTATGGAGAAACTCGAAATCTAACTCATCATTCCCGTTCGGAGGGTCCTGAGGCTGAGGCGGCGGCTGGTCAGGCTGAGGAGGCTGCTGCTGAGGGTGGGGCCACTGAGGTAATGGTATAAGCGTAGGCATGGGCGGAAAATCAAGTCTGGCCGCATGTGCAGCGATGCAGGCAGTCATCCACTGTCCCATAGCCGCCTGGTTGGCATTGGTGACTTCATTCAGCCGCTCCATATGCGCAGCCGTGGAAGCCGCATATGATTCCGCCATCACCGCCATCTCCCTCGCTCTTTGGGCTTCCAGCTCAGACTGTAGACATTCGAACTGATCCTGTAGCCGACTGTTGCTGCTTGAGGCTCCGGCGGCTCCCTTGCGCTGAAATCCTGGCGTCGTCTTCAGAATCCCCTTTCCAGCGCCTCCCATACCCCGGCAGTAGTAGGTGTTGGAACGCTGCGCGAAGGCAGTGGCCATAATCCGCGCCCCAACGGTAGGATCTGAAGTGTCGATCCTGGACATGGCCTCTGACATGTCATCCTCTGCCGTGCCCGGCCATGTGTCGTTCACCATGCCTCTCATGACCTCTTGCTCCGCCTCCCTCACCCTCGTCTAATTGGATATATTAAAAAAATATATTAATATACATTTAATAAAATGTAATTAAAATTAAAAATTAGAAAATATAAGGAACTTACAAGATCCTCCTCAGAATGAGGATATGCCCTCTGAAAGGTCCCCACATAGGGGTTCTCCTCTGGCCGCTCTCGCCGCACGTCGTCCATGATGGCCGAAAACGGCCTCGAACCGGCACGATGGTTGGTTGTGTTCTGTTGCCGGTTCTCAGCGTTCACCCGGGCGAGGTGCTTCAAAAAAAAATTATCGTTAGTAAATATTTAAAAACATACAATTATAATTAATTCACTAATTAAATATTCAAATTTGTTTACGAATTACCTGTTTGTGAGGGTCGTTGAACTGCGTGACAAGAAGCCACCGCCACTCGTACTCCCGATACTCGAACTCCTTCGGGGTACCCGAACGGTCGCTCCCGTACTGCTTCCAGTGTAACCGGAGGTCGTGCTTCCACTCCTTGAACCTACATATACAAAAAAAATATTAAATATATTATTAAAAAAATTAATAAATTATTAAATAGAGGTACCTCTCCCTATGGGCTTTGTCCGCCCAGTCACGTCCCTCCTCGGGAACCACAAACCATTGCTGCATTACCACTTGTTAGTATTTTTTTCGATAATTAAATAATTTATTAGTTAAAAAAATAGTAATTGATCGAGTAAACTCACCGACATCGACTGATGGAGCATCTCCTTCACTCCATCAGGAACCTGGCTCCAAACTCCCCACAACATAGGGAGTCTGGAGCGGATGGTGCCTCCCGCGGCGCGCGTGTACCGGTTTCCCAACACGGCGTCCACCGGTTTCCCATTGGAAAACGGGATGGCGATCCGTCCAGCGGACTCGACCGCCCTATCGAGTCCCTTGTTGCTGACGGTGCCTCTTCTGTTCCGCCTTCTCGTTCCGGCGACTGTGACATTGTGAATCAAATTTAATATTAATAATACATTTTTACAAAAAAAAAATTAAAATCGACAAAACAGTAATAATAAATTACCTGAGGATGAGGCTGAGCCGACGGATTCGTCTCCGTCCGCCTGCTCGGAGACCCTCACGGGATGAAGAGGCGTGGGAAACTCCCTGTAGATATAGGGCTCGTGCGGTGCCACATGCGGGAGCTGCTCCCGAATCGGTCGACCCTCCTCATCGACGCGAGGTATCGCCGGTATCGTCGGAGGAAGGAAGAGGCCGGACGGCACCGTAGGGACCCCGGATGACCCGCCATCACCGTCGGTCGGGGACGACTGTGTGGGGGCGGTGTTAGATCGCGACCGGAGAAGTATCTCTGGATGACGAGGGGCCGTCGCTGCGGGACCCGACTGCCCAGCAGAACGCGAGCCGCTCGCGCCACCCCTAAGCGCCGCATGTCGGGCCGTCAGCTGCCACGGAAACCCGATCGACGGTGATTCCGACGGGTTGTTTGAGGTACCGTCCGAGGAATATTGGCTCCTCGAACCCGAACGTTGTCCAGAAGTTCTCCTCATGCCCATCCTGTTTAAAATAACCATAAATTTATTAAAAATATTTTACCGTCTTATAATTAATTTAACAAAAAATAACCATAAATTTCGAAAAATTTATCAACAATAATAACACAAATAAAAATTAATAGTTCTTATAGGATTTATTATTTTTTTTCCCCTCATAACAAATTATTTACATTAATTCGTAATTATTACATCACAAAAATTAATTTACGAATATTTACATCCTTACTAAAAAATAATACATTATTTTTTACAAAATTTCCACAATATATTTACAATTATAATTTATATTATTTAATTATTTAATCAAAAATTATTTAATCATTTACAATATATTTACAAATTATTTCCACAAATCCTAAACCCTAAACCCTAAACCGTAAACCCTAATATTTTACAATTATCATTTACATCACAATTTACCATAATTTACCCTAAAATCCTACCATAATTTACACAAATTTACCCTAATTTACCATTAATTTCCTAAATTACAACAACAACAACAATAATTTCACCAACAATTTCACAACACAACAATAATTTCACCAACAATTTCAAATAATTTCAAACAATTTCACAATTTCAAACAATTTCAAACAATAATTTCAAACAATTTCACAATTTCCAACAATTTCAACAATTTCAAACAACAACAACAACAAATTATTATTTTCATCAACATAACCAATTTAGGGTTTTAGGGTTATACCTTAAATTGTTTGAGAGAGGGAGAGAGAGAGGGCTGGGTCGGGGTCGGCGTCGGGTTGCGGGGTCGGGGTCAGAGAGAGAGGATTTGTGAGCGGCTGCGCGAATGGTTAGGGTTCCAAATTTTTGCCTTTTATATTGGCGTTCTTGGGCGACGATTCTATAAAAATCGTCGCCCTGTTTTTTGAAAATCGTCGGCCAAGATAATCTTGGCCGACGATTTTTGAAGTCGTCGCCTAAGATACTCTACTTGGGCGACAATGTTCTTCACTATAAATCTCGTCGCCCAAGATGAAGAAAATCGTCGGCCAAGAGTTCTGTCATAAAATTCAGAATATCATGATTTTGGTGATCGGAGAAGAGGAACTGAAAACCGACCGTCAGATATGACCAGCATAACAAATTACGTGGGTGGGAAAAAATTCAGCTCCATCTGACAAAGATAAGGGCTCGATCCGTCCGGTCAATCGGCGCGGTCAAACTCCTAAACGGACGGAAACGGCTATTCGACCCTCCAAATCACGTAATCTGGCCGGGCCTTCAACTGAGAATAGTTTCCAATCGACGAGACGCTTACGGGGATATAAAAATTTGGTAAAAAATAAATACGCGGGACAGGGCTACCACTAGGTAGAAATAAGAGAACAATTTGTTGCCCGGAACAACCGGCACCGAAATTTTACCAGAATATCTTCATTTTTCACGGGTTGACGTATTTTACCGTTCCGGTCATATCTTATTTAATGACTTTTTTGCGTTTGAGGCCTCTACGTATACGTTGTCTTCAAAACGAAACTTAAACTCAACACTTGTATAAAAAAGTTATACAACATTAGTACATATATCGTGAGATTGGTGATCGGAGAAGAGGAACTGAAAACCGACCGTCAGATATGACCAGCATAACGAATTACGTGGTTGGGAAAAAATTCAGCTCCATCGGACAACGATAAGGGCTCGATCCGTCCGGTCAATCGGCGCGGTCAAACCCCTAAACGGACGGAAACGGCTATTCGACCCTTCAAATCACGTAATATGGCCGGACCTTCAACTGATAATAATTTCCAATCGACGAGACGCTTACGGGGCTATAAAAATTTGGTAAGAAATAAATACCCGGGATAGGGCTACCACTAGGTAGAAATAAGAGAAATTCGTTGACCGGAACAACCGGCACAGAAATTTTACCGGAATATCTTCATTTTTCACGGGTTGACGTATTTCACTGTTCCGGTCATATCTTATTTAATGACATTTTTGCGTTTGAGGCTTCTACGTATACGTTGTCTTCAAAACGACACTTAAACACAACACTTATATAAAAAAGATGTACAACATAAGTACATATATCGTGAGTTTGGTGATCGGAGAAGACGAACTGAAAACCTACCGTCAGATATGACCAACATAACTAATTACGTGGGTGGGAAAAAATTCAGCTCCATCGGACAACGATAAGGGCTCGATCCGTCCGGTCAATCGGCGCGGTCAAACCCCTAAACGGACGGAAACGGCTATTCGACCCTCCAAATCACGTAATATGGCCGGACCTTCAACTGATAATAATTTCCAATCGACGAGACGCTTACGGGGCTATAAAAATTTGGTAAGAAATAAATACCCGGGATAGGGCTACCACTAGGTAGAAATAAGAGAAATTCGTTGACCAGAACAACCGGCACAGAAATTTTACCGGAATATCTTCATTTTTCACGGGTTGACGTATTTCACTGTTCCGGTCATATCTTATTTAACGACTTTTTTGCGTTTGAGGCTTCTACGTATACGTTGTCTTCAAAACGACACTTAAACACAACACTTATATAAAAAAGATATACAACATAAGTACATATATCGTGAGTTTGGTGATCGGAGAAGACGAACTGAAAACCTACCGTCAGATATGACCAACATAACTAATTACGTGGGTGGGAAAAAATTCAGCTCCATCGGACAACGATAAGGGCTCGATCCGTCCGGTCAATCGGCTCGGTCAAACCCCTAAACGGACGGAAACGGCTATTCGACCCTCCAAATCACGTAATCTGGCCGGACCTTCAACTGAGAATAGTTTCCAATCGACAAGACTCTTACGGGGCTATAAAAGTTTGGTAAAAAATAAATACCCGGGATACCACTAGGTAGAAATAAGAGAAATTCGTTGACCGGAACAACCGGCACCGAAATTTTACCGGAATATCTTCATTTTTCACGGGTTGACGTATTTCACCGTTCCGGTCATATCTTATTTCACGAATTTTTTGCGTTTGAGGCCTCTACGTATACGTTGTCTTCAAAACGACACTTAAACTCAACACTTATATAAAAAAGTTATACAACATTAGTACATATAACGCGAGTTTGGTGATCGGAGAAGAGGAACTGAAAACCTACCGTCAGATATGACCAGCATAACGAATTACATAGGTGGGAAAAAATTTAGCTCCATCGGACAACGATAAGGGCTCGATTCGTCCGGTCAATCGGCGCGGTCAAACCCCTAAACGGACGGAAACGGCTATTCGACCCTCCAAATCACGTAATCTGGCCGGACTTTCAACTGAGAATAGTTTCCAATCGACGAGATGCTGACGGGGCTATAAAAATAAAAAACATTACCTTACAATTTAAATGTGCTTTATTTATTTTAATTATTCGGATTATCTTGGCCGACGAAATTAGGGTAATTCGTCGGCCAAGATAATACTTGGGCGACGATATTTGTTAAATTCGTCGCCCAAGAGTAAAAATAAAAAATCCTGTACAATGAAATTTAAATGTGCTTTATTTTATTTTAATTATTCGGATTACTCTTGGCCGACGAAAGTAGGGTAATTCGTCGGCCAAGATAATACTTGGGCGACGATATTTGTTAAATTCGTCGCCCAAGAGTAAAAATAAAAAATCATGTACAATGAAATTTAAATGTGTTTTATTTTATTTTAATTATTCGGATTACTCTTAGCCGACGAAAGTAGGGTAATTCGTCGGCCAAGATAATACTTGGGCGACGATATTTGTTAAATTCGTCGCCCAAGAGTAAAAATAAAAAATCATGTACAATGAAATTTAAATGTGTTTTATTTTATTTCAATTATTCGGATTAATCTTGGCCGACGAAATGAGTGTAATTCGTCGGCCAAGTAAAAATAAAAAAATAAAATACTTAGGCGACGATATATTTGAGTTTCGTTGTCTAAGGATTAAAAAACTTAGGCGACGATATAAATATCTTAGGCGACGAAATTTTGTTTCGTCGCCCTAGTTTCTATATTAGGCGACGAAATTTATCCTTAGGCGACGATTTTATTTTCGTCGCCTAAAGTTGAACTTTAGGCGACGATTTTTTTCCCTTGGGCGACGATTTTTTTTGTTTCGTCGCCCAAGACCCATTTTCTGGTAGTGTAACCAGCACTAATAAAAACACTATCCAATCTCTCATCCACTTGTTTCAGATTTTCAAAAAACCCACGTCATATTCATCTGCAACTACAAATTGAATGAGAAACCCATGTTAAACACCGAAATGACTGCAGTAGCAGCAAGATCTAACTGTCATGATAACAATACCAGCAAGATCTGACTGTCATGAGAGCAGTAGCAACAAGATTTGACAATATACAATAGCAGCAAGACTTGACCATATACAACAGCAGGAAGATCTGACCGTTATAGTAGCAACAAGATCTGACAACATACAGTAGCAGCAAGATCTGACAATATATAATAGCAACAAGACTTGACCATATACAACTGCAGGAAGGAAGATCTGACCGTCACAGTAACAGCAAGACCTGACCATATACAGTAGCAGTCATGAAAATATATATTAGCAGTAAGATATGACCATACACAGTAGCAGCAAGATCTGAACATCATGACAATATACTGTAGCAGCAAGACCTAAACATAGGTCTCGATGAAACTAGAGGATTACCGAAACATACTTGTGTTACTATTGAGTTGTTAACCCCTGCTACTACTTCTACTGGGATGTTAATCTCTGCTACTATTTTTACTGGAATGTTAACCTCTGCTACTATTTTTACTAGAATTAACTGCTACTACACTAAGTTATTGAAAACTTGTTACTGTATTCCATTTACTGAAAAATCTCAAAAAGAGAGACTTTTCTCTTTTAAAAACATATTTAATTAGTGTAGGGTTAGTTTGGTAAATTAAATCATGACACATGGTATGCAGATAAAAGATTGTCTTTAATTGTTAAAAGAATTAATTACAAAAGACCTCCCGAACTATGGAGTCACTTTCAATCTGATACCCAACTTCTGAAATCTTAGGTTTACATACCCGAAGTTCTTCCCATTTGACAAGTTAGTACCTCCGTCAGTCACCCCTTCAGTTTAAGGCGTTTTCTGCTAACTTGGCACGCCTAGGTCCCACAACAGTCAGTTTTAAGTATATTTTATAGGTATTTTGGTGCAACTCTATTTATTTTTTCCCTCTTAAGGACTGAACTTTCTGTCCTTTCAATACAGTGATGCGATTTCATTCAAATTCAAGTGATTTTTGGTTCTCTCTGCAAGTGATTTTTGCTATCTTATGCCAATGAGGTCAGTGATTTTGAGTTCTTTTGACCATGGTTGGGTACTTGTACCGCACTGAATGATGTAATATATGTTGTGTGGTTGTTAAACTCATATCTTGTCCTTTTGTTGGCAGTCGATTATTCTGAATCTTTTGCTTAAATCTTCTTTGCCAAGTTCTTGTTTATTTTATGAGTTATCATTTGACTTTGTCTTTTTTTAAGCTCAAGTGTTTTGTTGATTAATGATTTTGCTGGGCTGTGTTTTGGCTTTGAATTTGAATGAAATCGCATTCTTTGGATGTGGTTTTCATGGACAAAAGATATAAACCATTATACCGTACCTTCTTATTTCCTGTTTTTTTTTTTTTTGGTTCTGGATGTTTACTGTTATGAGAGTGAGACTAGATCAGCAAGACTCTATACATCCAAAGAGCAAGTCAATAACCATAACAAAGTGGGTTCTTTAAATCGCAGCTATCAATGTTCACAAGTGGCTCCTCCACACATCCTCCATTTCGACCTCCTTCTGAAACAACAAATTTTCAATTGAATCAGTATAATCACTACAATGTGTTTTGCCAATTAACACAGACAATCTAAAAGACTTGCACATGAAGAAAGACATTGACTTCATTAATTTGCTCCTGCTTGTTCTAAGAACATTGGCTATGGCTGGTCAGTCTGGTTTTGTGACTTGAATTCCTCATCTATGAATATAAATCTCAAAAACTATCTGAGGGTTTCTGAATTTCCTGTTCATGAATCACACCACCCATCAGATAAGACAAAACAGAATTGCTCATATGTTTGCAATTACACCTATACATTAAAATTCAAGTCTCATCCGCTACAAAAATTGAACTAATCAAATCCAATCCAAAATCAATACAGCAGAAAAAGAATGAGATATACCTTTCCAGACACAAAGCAGACAATGCAACATAGAGACTTGCAGCCATCGCAGGTCTTCTGCATGTCCTTGGAAGGGGCAGAATAGTCTTTTAACCAAGCTTTCGGCGACTGAGCGCCGCTTTGTGCGGTGGATTTGGCGATCCTTCTCCACCCATTTCAGCGCGTTGATTGACGAAGCATAGTGATCAAACCCCAGGCCTCGACGAAGAATTGTAAAATCCTGAGAATCGAGTTGACGTAGCCAACTAGGGTTTTAAGGACGTTGGCGAAAATGAGGGGGCGGCCGGGGTTGGAGCCACAATGTCGGATGATGTGGTTGCGGAAGAGGTTGGGGTTTTCGCCCAGCGAGCAGAAGTTGAAGAATTTAGATCGGAGCACGGTTTGGCAGATGTAGCCAAATTCGGGAATGACAGAGTCAAATAGACGAAAACACCCTCAAATCTGATATCAATCTGACAAAGGTACTAACTTGTCAAACCGGAAAACTTCGGGTATGTAAACGCAATATTTCAAAAGTTGGGTGTTAAATTGAAAGTGACCTCATTCTTTGTGGGGTCTTTGGTAATTAATCTTTGTTAAAAACTGTGTTTATTTGTTTAATAACAATACAAACAAATCTGTTTGTGCTTCAAATCCTTTTGAAGAATGTTGTCTTATAATGCAAACTGTTTTGGTCATCTTGTTAGCTTTAGCTAGGATGGCTACTCAAAACTCTTAGGAGAAACATTTTATGAAAGATAAAGTTTCCGGATTGTTAGATGATGGTGAACAGGTTTTTTTGATCATGAGCATGGTCTCGTTTTGGCTGATCAACTTTTTCAGATACCATCTCTCACAGATTCCCTTTCAGAAAACATAAGCTTTCGGTTAGAAGCATCCTTTAAAGTATTGCTTGGAAAGGTATAACCTCTGTTTCTGTTGCTCTCTTTGTCCTGATAGGAATCTGTACTCATCAACTTTTCCTTGGCATTTTGCAGCATACCAAGGAACAAGATGAGATTTTACGAGATTAGGAATAGAATTGATTTTTCAGGGTACTCCAAGTTGATGTTCAAGCAGGTGATGGCTCTTTGTCTTCAGCTTGCACTTCAACGACTCTTCAAGTAGACCCAATTTCACATTTTAAGGAACTTCAATTCCATGCTTTAAGGGGAGGATCACTCGACATAAAAGAAGCTACCCGTTCAATGGGATTAGAGGACTATTTTGCACACTTGTCAGTCTACTTCGTGGCTGCAGTTTACTACGGGCAAACTCAAGTAAGGATGGCAACAAGAGAGAGTAGGATCAGGGGATCAAAAAACCATGCTCATATCATATTTCATTAATTCTCAATCCTTATACCCGTCTCAATCTCTGTAATTAGATAATGGGGATTTCTTGTTCCCGTCCTTTTTAGGAATTACGTTCTCATACCCGCCCCAATCCCCATTAACAATTATTTAATAAATTAATTTTTTTTAAATAAAGAAATATGAAATTAGAATCAATACCAAAATAATTAATAAGTATATTGATTCAATCTAATAAAAACAAATACAAGTCTCGCTTAAAAAGAAAGTTTCTATAAATATTCATTATGAGAATCAGAAAAAAAAATATTGCAAAATTATTTTACATACATATCTATTTATAAATTATATATATATATATGTAATAATATTTCCAATCCTAAATGGGTGGGGATGGGGACGAATATCAAAATATCATACCCGCCTCGTACCTGATTCAAGAATCCGAATACTGGAGATAACCATACCCGTTATCCGTTTATCCCCGTATATCTTCCCCGTTATAGTCGAATACTCGTGGGTACCCTACCCACTGGGGATTATTGCCATCCCTAAACTCAAGTTCAATGTAAACCATTTTTCTTCGTAGCAACACTAACGTGTTTTAACTGAACCCGATTTTGGTGACAATGGTTGTAACCTGAAGGTGACAACAGCCAATGAACATGTGACACGTGTCTATTTTAAAAGACTTGGTTGTAATTTAAAGACATAATAGGGGGTTTTGGGTATTTGATATGTTTGTTTATAATTATTGTTAACATTTGTCTATCTCTCATTGGTGTTTGTTACCTATAAATAACTATAGATGGTCACTAAGTTATTTCTATTTTAATTGCTATTCTGTTATATCGGCATCAACGTTTCGTCTTTGTTATCTAATTTGCTGAGTTGTGCATTTAGCCTTGAAGAGATTGGCTACCTGCTCAAGAGAAGCAAATGAAACATTCTTGCTCAGATTGATGCCATTGCACATTTTATGCTAGTCTGTTCATTCCCCTTCTAATGAAATTACCACTTCATTGCCTCATATACATACTTTTCAGCATTCTGGATCGAAATGAAGTTTGATTGAAATCTATGGCTCTGATTTGCACTACATAACCACTACCTCTGCAACTAAATCATCTAACACCGACCTTTCTATTTCCCTACCTATTATGTCAATGTAGTCTCCGAAATGCAACCACAGCGAGTCCCTTTCCAGCAGTTTATCCAAACTCTCCTCATTGGCCTTCTCTTCACCAGCTAGCAACTTACGGAGACCATCTTGGAGGGCAGTTCTGTTAATCCACTTTGAGCCAACTGTTATCTTCATAGGTCTAACCCATGGGTGAGGATCACTGAATTGCTGAAACATCTCCAGAAGTCCTGAATTTATCCGGTCGAACAGTAATTTTCTCTCAGATTTCGGACAAGAAGTCTTGTCACAGTACTTTTTCTCCAGCTCTTCAAATAGTTGAGGACTCACTGGACACTCAGTAGTGTGCCATGTAGCCAAGAAGGTCTCATGGTCGGCATTGTTTAAACCTGATTCTGTTAACATATCAGCCATGTATGAAGACTCCCAGCTCTCTTCTTCCCTACATATTGCATGCCGAAACCAAGAGGATCCTTCTCCTGCATCCTCGTCACTTGAGATTAGCATGGATCCTTCTGCATATGAATCCGATTCCAACTTGAGTAGCTGAAGCTGCATCCGAAGCCCTAGAAGTAGAATACAAGATGGAATATTAAAGCAAAGAAAAGAAATAAGTAAATCGAGTAAAAGAAAACCGAGTGCAAATTAGTCCACCACAATGTGGAATTATGGTAGAAAATCACAGTTGGTTATCAAACTCCAAATTAGATTGCAGCGTTCCAGATTCTCTAACTGAGATGGCAGACATAATTTCAACTCCCAATGATACAAGATGGTGATAAAAGCCCTTCCCTATCATCCTCTATGATAGGTTGATGATAATTGCCATCCTATCATAGAGGATGGCAATTATTTTCAATAGAAAGCATTGGAAACCAGTACTTTTATAGTATGTATCATTGTCTACTCTAGAATAGAAGTAACAATATCAAGCAATTTCTGGTATTGTTTAATTTTCTTTTACTTTATTTGTTGAGGCTCCAATCATCATATGAAATAAAAGCACACCTAGATGCAAAAATAGCACCAATATAATGGATATTGATATGAAACAGTTTTAAGTTTGTAACTATCACTAGCAACAGAAAATCACTACAAGTGGTCTTCCAGTTACCTTGCAAGTCAGCACTGAGAGTCTCAAAGCAGTCGGAAGAAGATGAAACATCATCGTTAAAAGGAACTTCCAGAACTGAAACCGGACTGGGCTGATCAGCCTCTTTAGAGCTTGCAAGAGATTCTATACCCGGTACAGAGTGCTCAAACGGTACTGACTTGTCATCAGATGGTTTAGTTGATGATTCCTGGAATTTAATGAAATGTTAGGGAGAAAAAATTCTTAAAATGCAAAACTAGAACTCCTATGTCAACTGAGCAATAAATCGCAGGATTCAGACATAACATACGAAGATACGTCAACAAATTTTATGGCTGGTATATGATAAATTCTCAAGAATAAGGAATATCTCAGAAGCAGGGGTAAATGCACCAGTTTCTTTTTTCCCTCCAGAATGGCAAATTACCTAAGCAACAGTTTTAAGAATCACTTTAGTTGTTTTTTAGTTGACCGTGTTTTCCAGCAGCAACAAGTTTCCAAAAATTTGGTTACAAGTATAGTAATTGAATCTCAATCAGAATACTGAAGCACAAACCTCTGCAATTACTTGGTGACTGCTACAGGAATCGCCTTCCACCGACAGACGAGCTGATAATTCTGGAGGGAATGCGTCGAGTGTTTCAGAAGAAATGGATACATCCAAATCCACCAACTTTACAGAAGCTGGACTAGCATCTATATCATTACCAGATGATGACTCAACAACAGCCATATTCTGCTGGGATTGCTTGTTCTCTTCAGGATCTGCTCTTACTCTGTCAGGAGTATTGGGAGTTTCAGGTGAAATGTCCATACTTTCCCTACTTAAGGAGCGAGAACTATATGATCTTTTATTCCTGGATCTATAGTTTATGCGCCCACTTTCTCTATGATCAAAATCAACTTCTACTGATTGGTTTCTTTTATGCTTCAACGCCTCCGCTGGTATCAGATACCTGTTATCACGTATGGTTTCCTGGCGCATTGTCTTATAACTCCCAAAAGCACCAGAAGAAGCAGGGAGGGATCTTGATCTTGATAAACTTTTGATGCATTCATCCTTCCAGCCATCCCTACTGCTGATACCAAGAGGTCCACCCCACCCTACAGGTCCATCTTCCCTGGCAAATTTATCTCTGAATCCTGCCTCACCCTTCATGGCATCCAGTTTTGCGGCTTGCATTTCTTTGTCTGGGATAGCAAGCATTTCAGCAAGTGTGTTGCCCCTGCTGGCCACTCCTATTTCCTGAGACCTATGAGTCATTTTCCACCTCTCTGAGAGTCTCTTCTTGGCCTCTCTACTCACAGAAGATTCAGCAGAGCAGGTTGATGAGCGTCTGGAATGGTTATGTCTGTCAGAGAATTGTTTGGAAGCTACTGAAATCACCTCTGATTCATTTACTGATTCATTCTCAGACATGCTACAAGAACTCTCATCGCCAGAGTACCCTTTAAATCCAGATGATGAAATTTGCACAGAACCCATGCTAATGTTCTTTCTCATTTGTCTTGTGATTTCCTTGGCTACTTCTCTAGACTCTCTAGATTTATGCCTTGACTGCCCCTCATTATCTGGGAAGTTTTTCTTTCCCCATGCATCGACCTCCCTATTTCCAATGTTAGGAAAATCTGAGCGGTTCCTGCAAACTGACATAGAAGCTTGAGAAGAACAAGGTGATGAAATAGTTTTGGTAGCATTCAGAATTTTCCCAAGGTTTGGCTTCAGAACAACTATCCTTGTGGGAGTAATGGCAGTTTCATGTTTTGCTTCTGGTCGGTATTGTGACTTGAGAGAATAACGAGTAGCATGTCTACTATCACAGTAGCTGGAAAAAGAATCGCGATGCCTCTGAGGAGATTTACAGTAATTCCTTGGAGGAGTTTCTCCTGCTGATGTCCAGCCAAGGTCAATTTTCTCGTACTTCTGAGCTTCTGATGACTTCATTGATGCTACTCGGCCACAATGGGATTGGGGACCACTATGCAGATCATGCAGATGCTTTGTGAACAATGAGTCTGGTTGCTGAAGAAATTTCAACAGAAGATCCTTGTTAGAATCCAACACCTCAAGGGCATTGTGGAATTCCTTTGAATCTTGTAGCTTCTCATCAGTTGAAAGTCGTTTAGCATCCATGAACTTCTGTCGAACAAAGGCCATCTCTGCATCACTGAGCTTGGTGTTAGCAGCTGCTCGTGCTGAGTAACTACAACTTTCCACCTTGGAAGTCTCCAAAACTTCAAACACATCCTTAAATTCCAGCTGCTCCTTTGAGTTCTTCCTAGATGACCGGTGGTCATAACACACGCCACTTCTGTGCTCTTTCTCTGCTGATCTTGTCCTCTGGTGACGATTCTCTGGAATGCCTTTTTGTTGTTTATGAGCGATGGGCTGTTGGGGCGGCATCCCATCAAGACCCATCAATTTGGCAATAACACTTGGTGATCTCCTTCTCGATTCAGTTTCTCTCAACATCTCCTCAGCTAATAGTTTCTTTATTGGAGCTCCACCAGCTTGCTTTGAAGATCTCCACCCCAACTCAAACGTCAACTGCAAAGGACAAATACACTTGATCAGGAATGTAAACTGTAATTGCTCTTTTAATACCAATACAAATCAAAATTCAGCAATAGAGAAACTAATGGCCCATTTCAACATAGCAAAATCGCAACTCTGTTCATGCTACAAAGGAAAGGCAAAAGTAAAATCGAGTCTTACAACTCAATAAACACAACTCGAAATTGAGCTTACCGGATCTTCCCCTGTAGAGCCACTACTGCAAGAGCTCGAATCAGAGCCGAATTTCTTCTGCTTCTGAACTAACCTGTTTCCTGGAATGAAAATCCTCACACAACATCAGGAAATGATGGTTCCAAAGCAGTGGTAAAGATTCAACTTTATCATCAACCGAAATAACTAGAATCCAGCATATAATCAGCTAAACACAAAACAAAGAAAGCATGGCAATGTCTGGAAATAGCAAGCAGAAATCACAGGCCTGCGTTGATTGTTCCTTTTATCACAAATCAAAAAGGAAAATAGAATTATAGCTCATCATCCCCCAAAAAATTCATCATGGAAACAAAGGAATCATAGCAAAACCACTACAAAAAAGTCACAAACTTTCCCAAAATTTACGTAAATTCCCAAAAATAACCTGCATTGCAGAAACAGTAAATAATTGAAAGCTACTCACAGAAAGCAAAAGGCAAATTCACCTTTGGTTGATACCTAAAATCAAACCAAAAACCGACGAAATTCAAATTTTCCGAATTTTATTAAATCCGAACAAAGTGAGCTAAACGGAATTCAAAAATGAGAGAAGTCAGAGACCTCGAGATGAAGCTCGTTCTTTGGAGGCGAATCTCTCACCGGAGCTCCGCCGTCCAGAACCGCTCGGAAGCTTGGACCTCGTTGGCCGCAACTTCTCCATCTCCGATCATCAAAAAGAGAACCTCAAAATCAAACAATTCCGAAACGCAGGTCGGAAACTCCGCCGAGTCTGGAAGCTTCCTCGAACCTCTACACAGTCCCGGAACCCTAGGCTTCCAGCTCCATTGCCGAAACCAGAACCGCACAGATCGAAGAAGAGAGAGAGAGAGAGAAGCGGAAGAGAGTAATAAAGAGGAGAGACGGTTAGTGAGAGAGAGAGAGAGGAGGCAAATGGCGAAGAGTGGGTGTGAAAAAGAAGGACGTGGGTAGAGAGAGAGAGAGGGTTTTTTGAACTTTCAAATACCGATGGGACTGACAGAGAGAGGGAGAGGGAGAGAGAGAGAGCTGAAGGGTCTGGGCGGGCAAGTGGTACTGTCTCTGCCTGTGGACTACGGTTAAGGGCGAGAGTGTACACAACTGGACTGTGACCCTGACCCTATTTTCTACGTGGCGGGTTTGGGTGCGGACACGTACTTGTCCTGCTTGGTCCGGTGAGGGAGGTAATGGCATGGGTAGCTCTCATTTGCATAGTAGCATGCTTGGGTTTTTCAGGCAAGTTTTTTGACTTTCGGTGTTTGCCTGATAAGGGAAAGTAATTTTTTACCTCTGCAATGATTCATGATGGAGCTGAAAGATTTGAACAGGGAGCTACATTTGCAGAGATGGAGCTAGGATTTCAAAATAATTTAGGTTAAACTTTTTTCTGATAAAAATTTTAAAATGTACGAAAATAAATAAATTAATAATGCTTATATCAAGTATCTAATATTAAAAAAATATTTTGCACTTCTTAGTCTTTGATATTAGGAAAATCAATCTAGAATGGTAGAAATGATATTGATAGACAAGGATAATTCATAAAATTATCATATTCACATCCCCAAATTCAGACTTAGTAAGACTAAGAAAGAGCTTAGAATTAAAATTTTGAAATTCAATGTAACAAGTTAGAGAACAAAATACTAATATACAGCATACTTAGAAAATCGAATAAAATTGAGAAAAAAAAACTATCTCAAAGAAGAAGTTTGAGACTTGGACTTAATATAGACCAATGAATCTTTTTAAATGAATAAAAAAAAAGTGATGGTGGCGCGTAGAATAAGACTTGGGTCTCTTACAATCCTTATTTAGTATAACATAATAGGTTTTGACTTCTTTTAATTACTTTTTACATGGGTTAATAGTGCTTAACTCATATAATAGAATCTATGCTAATTGAAAAAAGGGAAAAAAGTGTCTGGGCTACAGCCCCATAGACCAGTGTACTATCCTCCGTCCCTGTACATTGGGTAGTTTGGTATGTCGAAGTCTAATTGGATCGTTTAGATTCTTATGTTATCTGTTTTGATATGATATCTCTAACGATTGTTTTGTCTCAAAACGGTATATTCCTAAAGCAAGTCTGCAAAGTCAAAGAGTAGGCTACATCACTGCATGTGATGAAATCGATGTAGCAACTAATAGTTGTATTCATATCTTGAAGCTAATTGGTTCGTGTTAAGATTTTATGTGATCAGTTATTGTGTGAATATACAATATTTATAACTATCGTTTTGTCTTAAATTATATATTTGAAATAAAATTTGCATAGTTGAGAGTGGAATTACAAAATTGATGTAGTAGCTAATAGTTATAGTCATATGATTGATACTCATTAATCACAATACAATGTGATCTTAGGTGAATTATAAAAATAAAAGAGAAAACGGTCTTCGACAATAGCGTGTTACAAACTTATATACAAAATGTCTAACGTATTAGTTGTATCTTAGTTGTATCGTTAATCCACATAGATCATATAAATCAAAGGCAAACACTCTCTATTATATTTGCATCGGTTTTTTTTTCGAATTTAACTAAACTATATGAAGTTCAAACCATAAAAATGTAAAATCACTCAATATATCTTATGACTTTTATCTGTTGTCAAGATGGTTAACAGAGTTTTCCCTTTGCTAAAAACCCTTTAAACTACTTTGGGTAAGAGTAAGATTTCCATAATGAAGATCTTGGAAAATGAGTACTTGGCCAAACTAGTGAAACTACATTAAAACCAATATACATCAGATATAACAAAACATCCATCCTACCAAGCTTGAAAAGCTTCCTCTATATAACGAATGCATTTTTGCAGCAGATGATGATTCATTGTAGTTAACTTGGGATGCCACTGTCATTTTTAATAGCAAACTATAGTTTTGGAGACGAATGTGGCTATCATCTTTAAGATACCTACAGTGTCACAGACCAAACTAAGAGAGGAATCATTAATTTTGAAAGCATATATTCAGCTAAGAAGATGGGTATAGGTAGGCCTAGAAATAAATTAAGAACATATATGAGAGTTTTGGTAGACTCTTGTGGATGAGGGTTTTGTTTTTGTTTGTGAAAATGTAATTTGACACACCCACCATTTTGTCTTCTTCTTGATATAGGAGCAAACATTTGTCATTTCAATCATGGGACTTGTGTCAATTTATTATTTATATGCCATGAAATATGAAATGGGTACAAATTAATGTGTTTGGACCCATATCAAAAACATTTCAAGTAGAGTGGACAGGTCACACAGTGGGTTATGGAAATCTAAGGGCAACTGTGTTTTTAAGAGTTTGGTAGTCTAGAAGACAACACTTGGCAACTTTTGTGTTCAAGACAAAATTAGGAAGTCTATTCGTAGTTGTAAGTGGCCTAATGATCGATCGTCATGTAGGAAATATTCCAATCTATAATGCATAGTTGTGGCTTAGTAATCAAGAGTCAGATTGACGACATTATGCTATCATAATTGAGACATTTCACATACATCGAAGAATTAAGTACTAAGTCAATAGCTAGAAGCCTTTAAATTATCTTGACACAATTAAAAATAAAATAAATAAGAAGATTTTATGTAAGTTGCTTGTAGCGTAATTTATTTAGTGTCGATCATTGAACAGTATCAACAACCCAAGAGTCTTATATGAGGTTTAGTGAGGGTTGTTGATTGAGTATGTTTTAGTTTTATTGTTGTTGTTTTCCTTCTTCCATTCCATATGCATTTACAAAGATATGATGTATTAACGTTTCTCAAACATTGGTCGTCGTTCATATAAAATCATAGACCCTCCATTGTTCATATTAAACATTGAAGTGAACAGAGTCATTAAGGCCTTAGCATACAAAACACTAGGTACATAACATAACTGTATATAGCTAGGCATGCTGCATGCAAACCCATTAAATAAAGCATATATGTAGATGCAATGTGTGTGTATTACTCTTACATATGAATTATGGAATGATCAGATACCCCACAAGTTTTGGTCCCCCATAAATAATTTGCATGATTTGCTTGGCTCCTTCATTTCAGTGTCCATACATGGAATCCCAAGCCAAAGAAGATCATTGTTGTCCCCAATCTCTACCATTAGGCTGCTAGTTGACAAGGCAAGGCTAGCTCTGGCTCTGGTTGTTGATTCATTTCTCTTTCCCCTCCTCACTTTTCTTGTTTCTAATTTGGTTTATACTTTCCCGTAGAAGCATGCCAAAGCAACAGGGTTCATACCCCACAATCCCTATATGATCATATCATTCATATGTAGTTATGTGCCCAATTCATCAACAACAAGAAGAAGAAGAAGAAGAAGAAGAAGAAGAAGAGCAAAGGGAGATTGGTAGAGTGTTCCTTCTAATTCAGGCTAATTCATAGTTGCTAGTAATTACTAGTTGGTAGAGTGTTCTATAATTACGAAAGCAAAAGTTGAAAGCAAACTAGCTAAGCTACCTTGACTGAGCTAAAGTATGATTTAATTAGGTGGAAATCCACAATTATGGCTTTTTGCCCGCAATTATCTTTAAACTTTTTGACAAACTAGATGCCTAAGTTTACTAACTAGAAGTCTAGAAGACTAGAACTATACATGTTACAATAGCATTGGTTATATAACCAGAAGGTTGCAGCCCTAATTAGGCAGCATGCACAAAGCTCAATTAGGACGACATTGTTCTTAACTAACAATCTAGATTCATCTCTTCTCAAACTCTGGTTAATAGTCAATAGAGTCATGTCTGAATTAGTCTCCTTTCTGGTACCTTAAACCTTCAATTATTGTGGCATGCGTATTATGTAGAGAAACCTAGCAAGTTAAGCTAGGAGAAAGAAAGTCATATACTCTAGTCGATTACTCGATGCACAGCTAATGAATTGAAAATGAATAATGCCAAATCGAATCCATGTCCAAAAGATCAGATCCATGGCATGACTTTGGTAGGTCTATATAAGTCTCATCATATCAAGTTGTTTGTAATTTTATGTAGCACAATCGTACGCGATAAAATTTTGCTGACGCGGTATGATCAATTGTTTTATAGTAGTGCATATTTCGCAATTTCATATGTATTTTTTTCTTTGATAAAAGCAAAATAACGTACACTACAACAGTCAATCATTTAACGTTTATTAGAACATAACCCTATTCTCTAACCCTTCATCACATATTTGGTTCACAAAAAGTAACTATCATGAAATAAAAGTTGCTTATTATCTGCATTGGAGATAGTAAAAAGAAAAACCCAAGGTAAATTAGATGAGAAAGTTGTTCATTCCAAACTCCAATGATTCATCTCTTCCCCTTCTCTTTTTCTTACATTTATTACTCATAAAACATTTGATTTCATTGATTATAAATTTTTAACAACTCTCCGGATGACTTACGATACATTATCAAACATTGAAATTGAAAGTTCTTGTTGGACTTAGTTTCCTTTATCTTTCTATCCTATGAGATACGAAGTTGTCCATTTTCCTTTCCTCCAACCACTCGAAAATCTCAAGACTCAAGAGGGCAGAGGCGGCGAGGCCTTACCCAAAATCCTCCACGAGACTCGTTGAATTCCCCACAAACACAACCCGTAAACCGTGCATCTTCTTTTACAAGTTTCACGGCACAGGTAAAACCGTAAAAAGCCTCCTTCCATGGCACCTAGCGTAGCTAGCTATAGCTAACCAGCCAAGAGAGAAGATTACAAACACTACCATGGCTAGCTGCAGAAACTCAGAAAAAAGACCTCATATTTCGGACTCTACCCTCCATGGACGAGACAAACACAGTACACAGTCCGTCCCCTTTAATATTTGAAACCACCACCACACCAGGAGGATTTGATTTCCTTCAATTGCGATCTCCCGGCCGGATGCTCCCCCTAGCTTGGAATTATTGGCTCCCATGCTATTCATGTGTCACTTCAAACTGAGAAAGAAGAGAAAATAGTAGTACGACGTGCCAATTACAAGGACGAATCACACGAGTTTCACACTTTCACTCAAATTTGTGCATTATTTCGACCTTTGTCAAGTACTATGTACAAAATGGGAGAGCTCGATCAATCTGAATTTTCATTGCTACCCCTCTTCAATTATGACTAGAATTCTCTCCAAAGAAATGTTCACATGTTGAGGTTCAAGTTCAACTACCACTTGGGACGGGCAAGAAGGGATCTTGAAAGCATAGTAACAAGGAGGATGCCAAAATGGGATATACAAATCGATTGAATCATACGACAAATGCCATAATGTTCATACAGATCGCTCAGGAGTTCCATCCATTCTAGTATAACTGATTTTATGGTTAAATGTAACTAAGCTATGATGGTTCAACATTTGACAGTTTGATCGATTCCGGTGTAAGAACTGAAAGATTTTGTAAGGGGTAGAAGAATTGGACCACTAAATTGGACTTGCCTAGCATGGCCAAACTGTGCTTTACCCAAAAGTTCATAACCCTTCTATTATCAAGTTTCATCACTAGTCTTCGGTCTTCCTGCCCATTTAAGATTGTCACATAAGTAACCTTATTGCTGAGATTTGATCACCATCTGAAACTTGCCTAGACGGGCAAGGACAACAGCAAGAGATACCTGTACTAAAGGACTCTTTTCAAGCAAACAACCAGCACACAGCAAAGGTAGTGGGAACAAAGCAAGAAGTGTAAGCAACTAAGCATAAACATTGGCAAAGGTCCAAGCTTATCACTGAGAACATGATTCTATGCAACTTGCTTATTTGGGTATCAGAATGTGCGACTTCAGACTTTGTACATTGGAAAACTTCAAAGTACTAAACTGCACCACTGACAGCAAAATTGCTACTCATATAACACAATTCATGTTTAACATCTACTTTGATCATTGGACAAAGAACAAGAATCTCCATCTCCATCTGCTATTGTAGTCGACACTGGATACAAGCACACCACCTCCACAATATCTATGTATAATATCTACTACACCATCACCTCCACAGTATCTCTGTATAATATCTACTACAGCTATTTTATTTACTGGTATAAATTATATGCAACGCTATGCAGATTATATGCAAAGTGGCCACCTGTTCACCCATAGTATCAACATCACCAGTACTGTGCATGAATATGTACAGAACACAAAATTAATGATTAATAAAAACAAACTACATGCAAAGTGTATGAGACGTTTTTGGAGTTCATCGGACAGCATTCTTTTCTGACTTATAACTCTGGCACCAGCTTTCACACTTCAAATATCTCTATATAATGAATTCGCTTGATTCCACATCCACATACCAAGTACAGTGCTAAAACAAGTGAACTGCTTCCTAAATCTTTGAATGATCTCTGAAGAACAAAGGTGAAATTGACTCATTTGACTGTGATCATGACTATAAGTCTTTAATTACGATAGTTACTTATAGTTAGGCAGGTAATTTACAAGACTGAAACTTGTATGTGTATAGATTAAGATATTGCATAGAAATCAAGAATAATATAGCATCTTATGTGTAGGCACAATATGCAAAAGAGCTTGAATAAGAAGTTAAAATCTGAAATCATAGTATCTTGATAATTTTAATGTTAAAACAAAAACATGTTTATCAAATCTTTGGAACCATTTATGCAACATCACCACCCATAAAGAACGTCGCTGCATGCATATGGATAATCAAAGCATACTCAATAAATACGAACACAAGAAACCATAACATGAAGTTAAACTATTTCAGCATATAATCCAAAATCATTTATCTTAAATATTCAGGCAAAAGAAGGGAAGCAAACATGAAATTTCCCCGACTGGTGTGCAACAAAAGCTCTATAGTTGAAGCACTTATACAACCACTACCCTCAGAGCTCAAGCATTAACTGGAAAACAGGGGCAGCAAATATAATGATGATAAATGAAATTGACCCTTTGTCATTCAATTGTTGATGTGCAACATACCTCGGCAGTTTTGAATACTATCCTTCTACTACTACCAATACTATATAGTAAAGTTACCACTAGTCTTGCTCTATAGTACTAGGTGAAGCCTTAAGCCAAAAACAGAGGTCCATCTCCAAATTCTGCACTTCTTGATAAATTCCCAAGTAGCATTACTTAATATGACAGTGAACAAGCAAAGATTGAAAACCATAACTCATGGTGACGGGCTTAAAAACAACACAGTTATCCGAAGTATTTACCATTATGTAGAGATTATCACAACCATTTCTGCAACAAAGAAGCACTGCCCACAATAAATAACTACATGCACCATACAGTTTCATCTATGGGAGGATATAAAAAAACAAGCTCTTTCAGTATAAAGAGCATGAAACCAACACGTCTTAATGAACATCATAAAATAATTCTTTCTATCTATAACTTCAAAATTGACACAGACTAGTTCAACAAAGTACTAAATTTCACTGATAAATCTGCAAGATACCTCCACATTCTGAATACTCATAGTACTACTACTAAGTTACCTACATTTCCAATGATAACACTAGAAGCCCAAGTGTTAACCGGAAAACCGAGGCATCCACACAGTAACCTTAAATCCAGCAACAAATTTCCTCTCACCTCATACATTCGAACCAGCCGCCTCCCTCTCCACCTTTGCCCCAAAAAGCTTGGTCGCAAACATGTTATCATCAAAGTACTCCTTGTAAGGGTGGTTCTTGGGAACAAGCTTCCTGAACGTCGCAAAATGTTTCTCAGCCTCATTCTTTTTCCTCAACAGAGTGTATATAATTCCCTGACACAGATACGGCCTGAAATCCCTGGGCTCTTCCTTCACAAGCTCTTGATAAAGCTCCAATGCATCCTTGTACTCAGCCTCCATCACCCGAATTTGAGCAATCAACAGCTTAAAGTCCCTCACATCCGAAGTGTTCCCCTGCTTCTTGCACGCCTCCATTGCCTTCTCCACCCTCTTCAACACAAGCTCCAGCTTCTCCTCCGATTGTGACGCAGACATCACCAGCCCATGATAGGCCTCAACTCGAAGAGGGTCTTTAGCCAAAATGTCCTCAAATTCACTAGCAGCTAAATCATTCTCACCCATGTAAGTATGAACATTGGCCTTCAACAGCTGCCACTCAAAGTCTTCCGGTTCGACCTCGATCAACCGGTCCAGCACCTGAACCGCCTCGGTCAGCTTGTGGGCTTTGAATTTCACCTCCATCAGAGACCTCAGCGCCTCGACGTCGTTCGGGTCACGGCTCAGTTGCTCCTCAATTTGTCTCTCCTCATCCTCATACGTCACCTTCGCGGGCTCCACCGTGGAGGTTGGGGCGGCGAAGGCGGGTTTGGTCGGGTGGAAGCGCATGGTGAAGAACGCGGCGGCGGCGACGGCGGCGCAGGTGAGAGGGGATAGGGTTTGGAGGAAGGAGGGTTTAGGGTTTTGGGGGGCTTGGTGAGGTGGGTCCGCGGAGGAGGCGCGGATTTTGAGGGAGGAGGAGAAGGAGGAGGAGCGAAGGGGGCGGAAGGAGGAAATGGGGATGGGGGGAGATGGACGGTGGGGATTGATGGAGAGGTGGAGGGGTTGGTGGCGGAGGTTGAGTTTAGAGAGGGACTCCATGGATGGAAGTGAGAAGAGGGTTGGGGAGTGAAGAGGTCTAAAACCCTGGTGAGATGGAATGAGAGATGAAGTGAAGGGAGTTGGAGGAGAAACAAAGGGAGAGTTCAAAACCCTGAGAGAGAGAGAGAGAGAGAGAGAGAGAGAGAGGTAGGAATCTGCTTTGCTTGTTGATCCGATCAATATTGGGAATTGGGCCCAATGGTGTTATGTTAGAAAATGGGGGCTGGCTTTGGTGGGCTTTCGTCCAACGTTCGACCTTTTATGGGCCCCAAAATTGGGCCATTACGTCAGTGCGGTTTTCAACATGGTTTTAAGAAAAAAAATGAAGCTTTTGGTTGCTCTTGAGAGTGTTGGAATTGTTTCAACCTTCGTGCTCAACGACTTCAAATCCTAATTAAACATAAACATGAGCGATGAATGTGGGGTGTATCAGGATTATTAGTTCTGTCATTTCATATTTCAACTTAGCTATATATTCTTGTAACCTATATTTTCTACTATCCACGCCATGTTGCCTCCATCTCTTGCATGTGTTTTCTTTAATTTTATGCACTTTATTTTCAATAACCCGTGTCAGCTTTTTTAAAATGTAGGGTGAGCTTGTGATTCCTACTTGCTATCTTCGAAAGTTTTGACAACTGATCGAAGTACCAAAAATGTCATATCTAAAGGTGAAGAAGTGTTTGTCCACAAAAAAAAAAGAGAGGTGAAGAAGTGAAGCCAATAATGGATCAAATAGTTTCTAATGTCTACGGGTTCGTGTTCTCAAATCTCAACTAATAGAATAAACAAATACAACAAAACTCTTAAATAGTAGGCTTCATTTTAATCTTGATTACGATTATACACTATGTTGCACGGAAACAAAAATGAGTTTTGGTTTCCGATAGGATCCGATATACGGAAACGTCAAAATCAAAATATAGTCCGATATGAAACATGGAGGAAACGTTAAAATTAAAATAAATATAATATTTATTATAATAAATATAATTGAAAAAATAACATCAACAAAATAGTTTCTACGAGTTTTCTGTAACATCATGTATCTAACTTTACCAATTTATCGGGTTTTCTACGAGTTATTAAAGAATTTAACCGTGCTCGGTAACTTAGTAAGTTAACGTTTAAGCTTTTTTTTGAGTTTTTATCAAAATGTTAAACTATTCTTTTAAAGTCTCGATGTCGTAGTTCGCAACGACACGAGTTCACTGCTATTTTCGAATTTTTCAGAGCATCGAGCTATTTTCTACATTTTATCAAAGTTACGGTAAAACAAATTCATTTTATTTCAGAAAAACTCAAATCAAATCAGAAATGTTACACATCAAATCCAGAAATGTTACACTCAAATCAAATTAGCAATGTTCACTACCAGAACAGGCATTTTAGCCGACGAAAAATTTTCGTCGGCCTGTTAAAAAAATTCGTCGGCTGCAACCTTAGCCGACGAAGGTTCGTCGGCTATAGTGTCGTCGGGAAAGGGTCGTCTGTAATGACTTTAGCCGACGAAATAATATCGTCTGCTATAGTCCAACCTTTAGCCGACGACATTATTTCGTCGGCTATAGTCATACTATAGCCGACGACATTATTTCGTCTGCTAAAGTGTAAACTTTAGCCGACGAGATAATGTCGTCGGCTATAGTCCATACCTTAGCCGACGAGATAATTTAAAATATTCGTCGGCTAAAGTTTGTAATAAAAAAATATAAAACATCTATGGCCGACGAAAAATTGTATTTTTCGTCGGCTTTATAGGCATTTAGCCGACGAATTAAAGCTTATTTCGTCGGCTAAACTTTTTTTTTTTTAAAAAAAAAAACTTTAGCCGACGAATTAAGGCTTTTTTCGTCGGCTATAAGTGCATTCCCAGTAAAAAAAAAACCCCGAAATTTCTGAATTACCATTCCATGCAAGCTGCAAAAGACATATTTAACAATTTCATATAACCAACAACAAACACATAAAAGAATATATGAACTACATAAATGTATCAATTTACATAAAAGTATATATCAACTACGTAAAGTCTATATCGTCTAAATTGAAGTCATCTTCTAGGGGCTGCTGCGGAGGTTGCGGCGGCTGGGGTAGCGTCATGGGCGGAGGCGGAAGTCCCTGACTCTGGGCAGCTGCAAAGTCCTGCATGTACTGCAACATCTGCTGCTGCTGGGCCTGCTGGATGGCATATATCTCGGCAACATAGGCTGCCTGGGCGGTATTAAAGGCTGCCAACGAGGCAATATAGGCTTGCTGCGAGGCAGCCTGAGCAGCTTGAGCAGCTTGCTGTTCTCGTAGTCTCTGAACTTCTGACTCTAGCTGAGTCGTCCTGTTGATCGTGGACGTGGTGCTGGTACCGGTCGAGGTTGCCTTTCGTTGAAATCCTGGAGTGTTCTTCAGGACCCCCTCGCCTCTCTTTCCTAGACCTCGGCAGTAGAAGTTGTTTCCTCTCGGTGGGAAGGCTGTGCCCATGATCCTCGCCACAATCGTCGGATCCGAATTGTCGATCCGGGACATGGCTTCGGACATCTCGGAATCCTGCGTGTTCGGCCATCCCTCCCTCACTAAGGTACTCAGGACCTCGTCACTAGCCTCCCTCACCCTCGCCTATATGGATAGGAAAAAAATTATTAATTAAAATTTTTACATAAATTTAAAAATTTAAAAACGTAAAGTGACTTACAATATCCTCCTGGGAGTCAGGATATGCCTTCTCGTACGTATAGACGTAGGGGTTGACTTCTGGATGTTCCTTGGCCGCCTCGTCCATGAAGACACCGAACGGTCTAGAACCGGCATGATGGTTCCTTGTGTTGCGTTGCCGGTTCTGAGCGTTCACCCGGGAAACCGCCTTCAAAGAAAAAAGTAAACTATTAGTAGAATATTTTAAAACGCACGTACTTATTTTTAAATTAACTAACTAATTTATTTAAATACCTGTTTACGAGGGTTGTTGAATTCTGATGTCAGAAGCCAACGCCACTCGTACTCCCTGTACTGGAACTCAGTAGGGGTACCAGAACGTGCGTTCCCGTGCTTAGTCCAATGGGTCCGCAGCTCGTTCTTCCACTCCTTGTACCTACAGATACAACAAAAATATTAGAAATATTATTAATATCACATACAAAATTGTTTTTCATTAACTTCCCAACGTACCTTCCCCCATGCACAACGTCGGCCCAGCTGTCCCTCAAGTGCTCGGGAACCTCAAACCACACCTGCATTTAACCGATTATTATTAGTTTAGCTTTTCGAGAAATCAACAATTTAATACATAATATTATTTTGTAAACTCACCGACATCGCGTTGTGGACCATGTCCTTAACCTCCTGCGGGACCTCGCCCCAGTCGGACCACAGCATAGGGACTCTATCCCTAATGAGAGCACCCACGCGGCCGGAGTACATCCTCGACTTCCCGCCCGATACTGCGTGGCCATCCCCGTCAGTATCGATGGGGATCCTCCCCATGGTACTCACCATCTTCTCGAGAGCTTTCCCTGTGACGGGGCCTCTCTTCTTCTTTGTGCCTATGACATGATTCGGCCAAATTGATTATTAAAATATATATATATGACCCTTTAAAAGTAATCAAGTTGCCTGACTGATTACCTGAGGAGCTCGCGACGGATTCCGGCTCTGTCGCCGATGATGATACCCTCGCAGAAATAAGAGGCTTATCAAAAGGCAGGAACCGGTACGCCGCTGATGGAGCCACTGGCGGGGGCAGTGGATAAATCGGCGTCCCTGAGTCATCGACTACAGGTATCGCCGGTATCATCCGCGGAAGGAACAGATGAGGCGGCGGCATCTGTACCCCAGATGACCCACTATCCGAAGAAGTAGGACCCGGAGTGGGCGCCCGGTGTATCTCGGGCATACGAGGTGCAGACACCTCCGTCAAGGGCCTCGGGGAACGAGGGACGGCCGCCTGCCTCGATGAAACGGGCACCTCCGGCGCCGTCTCCAGAAGGCTCGCACGTCTGGCTGTCATGTGGCCCTGAAACGTCGTTTGAGGGTTGCTAGAGGTTCCCTCAGACGATTCGGACCTTTGGCCCTTCGAACTCTTCTTCGATCGAAAAAAGCCGCTCATCCTATTTATAATATTAATTAAAGGCTTTAGATTATTTTGTCTTTGTTTTATAAAAAATTATACATTTTTAAAATTATACTTATTCAATAAATAGATACACATACCAATATATATATAGATATATATATATATATTTTACTTACATAACAATATTATATATATCAACATCATCATAAATTAACTAACATATCGTAAAACTAAATTCGAAATCAAAAATAAATTAACACATATATTCAAAAATAAACACATATATTCAAAAATAAACACATAAACTAACATAATTAAATTAACACAAATTAAATTAACACAAATTAAATTAACACAAATTAAATTAACAAAAATTAAATTACAAGTTTTATTCCTTTCTTCAACTTCGCGTTTTCATCCCGATTCTCTAATTAATCTAGTGTTAAATTTTTAATAATATTAAAAATTACAAAACAACAATTCAATAATATTAAAACAACAATTCAATAATATTAAAAATTACAGAAATGTTAAAATTTAAAATGTTACAATAATTTTAAAATTTTGTAATGTTAAAAATTACAGAAATGTTATTATTGATTCCTTTGATTCCTCAAATTTTCCATAAGATGGCTTTTATTTGCCTTATTTTTGTGCTTCGAATGTTTCTCTATAATAATTTAGACTTTTAGACTCCAGTTTAAGAACAATAGAGAGAGATACCTCAATACAAAAGCAGCAGTACATAATCACACCATGTAATAACAATGAGGGCACAAATTAACAAAAGCAGCAGTACATAAGCAGCAGTACTCAATTTGCTAATTGGTTTTTGTCAATAGATGAAATTAACAATGAGGGCACAAATTAACAATGAAATAATCACACCATCATCAATCCATATATTTTGCAGAAAAGAAATCGATGAAACCAGTGGTTTATGGGAGCGTACCTTGAGCAGACAAACAGCACCACTAGCGTTTTGGAGACCGGGAGGGAGGAGGGAGGAGACCGCGCCGGGAGGGAGGAGGGAGGAGACCGGGAGGGAGGAGGCTAGGGTTGAAAAACTGCAGAAATGAGGGAGGAGCCTAGGGTTTGCAATTAAAACCTGAGGACTTTAGCCGACGAAATAATTTGTTCGTCGGCTAAAGAACAAAATTTCGTCAGCTATACATATATTCGTCGGCTAAACCTTTGAAATTCGTCGGCTAAACCTTTGAAATTCGTCGGCTAAACCTTTCAAATTCGTCGGCTAAACATTTGAAATTCGTCGGCTAAACCTTTGAAATTCGTCGGCTAAACCTTTGAAATTCGTCGGCTAAACCTTTATACATTTGGCATGTTGTTCTGGTGATGACCAAACTTGAGAAACACAAATCCAGCCGTCAGATCTGACCATCATGATAAAATACATGTATGGGAAAAAATTCAACTTGATCCGAAAAGAATAAGGGCTCGATCCGGACGGTCAATCTCGTAAGTCAAACCCCTAAACGCACGGAAAAGGTCGTTCGACCGTCTAAATTACGTATTTTGGCCGGACCTCCAACTGAAAATAGTTTTAAACCGATGACACGCAACAAGTCGTATAAAAATTTTACGCAAAATAACCACCGAACCCGGGGCTACCCATAGGGAGAAAGAATGGAAAATTGAATTGACCGCAACTATCGGCACCGAGACATGACCGGAATACCGTGATTTTTCAACCGTAGACTTATTTCACCATTCTAGTCATGTCTTATTTCACGACTTTTTTACGTTTGAAGGATCTACGTTTAGTTTGTTTTTTAAACGGAACATTTACATAACACTTGGTAAACAAGTTATACAACATTAGTACACATGTTGTGATCGTGATGATCAAACTTGAGAAACACAAATCCAGCCGTCAGATTTGACCATCATGATAAAATACATGTATGGGAAAAAATTCAACTTGATCCGAAAAGAATAAGGGCTTGATCCGGACGGTCAATCTCGTAAGTCAAACCCCTAAACGCACGGAAAAGGTCGTTCGACCGTCTAAATTACGTATTTTGGCCGGACCTCCAACTGAAAATAGTTTTAAACCGATGACACGCAACAAGTCGTATAAAAATTTTGCGCAAAATAACCACCGAACATAGGGCTATAGTAGGTAATAGAAATATTTTAGGGTTTAGCCGACGAATACCCTAACATATTCGTCGGCTATAGTATGTAATTAAAAAAATTTAAAAATAACTATAGCCGACGAATTATTAGGTTATTCGTCGGCTAAAACCATATTAGCCGACGAATTACAGTGTATTTCGTCGGCTAAAGTGAGTAATTAAAAAAAATAAAAAACAAGTTTAGCCGACGAAATTAAGGCTTTTTTCGTTGGCTAAGGTAGTTTAGCCGACGAATCACAGTTTATTTCGTCGGCTAAAGTGTGTAATAAAAATAAATAAAAAACATCTATGGCCGACGAATTAAGGCTTTTTTCGTCGGCAAACAACATCTTAGCCGACGAATTATAGTATATTTCGTCGGCTAAAGTAAAGAAACAGGGAAAAAAAAACAGACGATATTCATAAACCATACATTAAAAAAACCCTGTTCATCATGTATCACCAAAATCTCATATATTCATAACTGAAATATGAATTCAACATGTGTAAACTATAAAGGAAAAAGTCTTTGAAAAATTATACAAATTAATCGGAATCATACATTAAAACTAAGGCTCGTAATCGGAATCATCCGATGAGTCTTCTTCGGTGTCAGAATTAATTTCTGGTAATATATGTAATTCCTCATCGCCAGAGTCTTCGTCTGACTCTTGATTTGGATCAACATCAACAAGCCTTGGCTCTTCATCACGAATTCGCACCGAACGACCCGTTTTAAAATTATTAAGGCGAATGGTAGAGGAGTTAGGAATACCTATTGCGTTGGGCTCTTGATACGCAACATCTTCTTCCTCGTCTTCGGCCTCTCCAAGTGTAGCCGCCCGATAAATGTTTCGAGTGTGCACAAGGTTGACTACTTTCCACGCGTCACCCTTAGCAAGGTCATCAAGATAAAACACTTGTTTTACCGATGTGGCAAAAACGAAGGGGTCATCCTCGTAAGAACTTGTAGCAGTGTTTACCGATAATATTCCGTAATGATCGGTCTTCATGCTCTGCGGCCTAGTATCAAACCATCTACACTTGAAGAGGTGCACTGTCATGCCTTCACCGTAAACGAGTTCCACCACTGAATCAAGAACACCGTAATAGTCAACTCCATTCCGCCCACCATGTGCCATGACCCCAGAATTCTGTGTTCTCTTTCTGCTGTCTCTTTGTTCGCATATAAATTGCACGCCATTCACCTTGCACATCGGATAAACTCTTGAGACTATCGGCTTCATGGCTAGAAGTCTTAGTTCGTGCGACCAATTTGGGTGACCATCAGATTGAATATGGTTCATCTGCAACCAACCATCTCAACTGTAAATATGGATAATTATGCAATAAACATAAACCCGTAGAGAAAAATTAAATTACGTACCCAACCGCCAAAATAATCTGCGAACTCCCTGTTGTGGTACTCGAGATCACCGGCAATGTTGGGATGATTGAGATGGATGTCTTTCCAGTATTCAACTTCTGGACAGTTAATCAATACCCACCAGTGGGCAATGACTAGCTCATGTGGTTGCAACTTGTAGGAGTTTGGCAAAATTCCATACACTTCAACATCACTAGAGACTATGGAAAGATTGAACTTCGGTACATCTACCGGCATGGTTTGCAGAGTTTCCTTCAACGCTCCTAAATACAACTTCATGTAGGTGACGCACTCGTGCGCAATATATGCTTCAGCTATACATCCTTCAGGAGCGGATTTATTAGCCACATAATCTTTGTAGTCTCTAAGTTGCCTGTAAATCAAGTTGCAAAATGTTATGATTATTGAACATGTATATGTATTGAGGAATTCATGAAAGTAAAAAACGTACCTTTCCATGGGATACATCCAAGTGTAGTGTACTGGACCGGTAAGCAACAATTGCTCGGGAAGATGGATCATCAGGTGAGGCATGATGTCAAAAAAATTTGGAGGAAATATCCTCTCAAATTTACACATGATATAAATGATGTCCATTTGCATTTCCCGGAGGTCACATCGAGACACTTCCCGTGTGCATAACTTCTGGAAAAACCTTCCCAACGCTACTAACGGCTCCACCACCTGACGGGGAAGGAACGGTCGAATGAAAACAGGGAAGAGACGTTGTAGCAGGATATGACAGTCATGACTCTTCAACCCGTACATCTTATTGTCCCGGAAGTTCACACACCGGGCAATATTTCCTGCATAGCCTGAAGGATACTTCACACAACTCATCCACCTGAAAATTAGGTTCTTCTGGTCAGGCTTCACGGTGTAAGGAGCTTGAGGCATTTTTTTCTTCCCTTCTTTCAACCACAAATGTCTTCTTATTCCGCATTTTTTTAGATCAATGCGTGCCTTAGGACCGTCTTTCGTCTTCCCCTCCAAGTTCAGCACTGTGCCCACCACACTGTCGCACACATTCTTTTCTATGTGCATCACATCCAGGTAGTGCCTGATCAACAACTTACTCCAGTATGGGAGTTCCCAGAATATGCTCTTATGTGTCCAGAATTTGTACCTGTCGGGTCTTTCAGGTATAGCGGCCACAATGTTGGGATGATTGCTGAGCTGCCCAAAATCGTACTCATTAAGCACCGCTAAAATGTCTTCCCCCGTCCATCTTCTGGGAGGCACGCCGTGTTCTACGGTCCCATCAAATGCCTTTTCATCGAACCGCCATTCGTGATCATATGGAAGGAAAGCACGGTGACCCAATCTGCATATCTTGTTGCAATGACTGCTGCTCCCCTCATCGCTAAGGCACTCTGGACAAGCCTTGTATCCCCTAACAACGTTGCCCGACAACATCCCACGGGCAGGAAAATCACTGATGGTGCCAACAACCATGACATGCATCTGGAACATCTCGTTCGTGTACTTGTCATAAGTGGGATGACCAACGTCCCACAAAAATTTAAGCTCTTCAATCAAAGGTCTCAAGTACACATCGAGACACTTCCCCGGATAACCGGGCCCCGGAATCAACAAACTCAACATATTGTACTCCTTCTTCATGCACATCCATGGGGGAAGGTTGTACGGTACCAAAATCACCGGCCATATACTGTATTGCAGACTCATGTTCCCAAAAGGGTTGAACCCGTCGGATGAGAGCCCGAGCCTCACATTTCGGACCTCTGACGCAAATTGAGGAAACTCCCTGTCTATATGCTTCCAAGCCTCCCCGTCAGCAGGGTGTATAAGGGTATCTTCGTCATGCAATTCCCTATCAGCGTGCCATCTCATCGCTTCGGCCGTGTGTGAAGACATGTACAACCGCTCCAACCTATCCGTCAAAGGGAAATACCGAAGTACCTTTACAGGTTTCCTGTTGCCTGCAGGAGTCAGCTTATATCTGTCAGTGTGACATACCGGACATTCGTCAAGGCCACCAAGGTCATTCCCTTCTGGATCTTTACCCCAAAAGAGAACGTAGTCATATCTGCATACATGGATCTTGATGTAAGAAAGCCCAAGATCTTTCAGGATACATCGGACCTTCCGATGAGTGGTAGGAAGACGATGACTGTTGGGCAGCATCGAAGCAGTGTACTGTTGATACTCATCAACAGCCTTCACGGTCGATTTTGTCTCAACTTTAATCCTCATTACGTCCATCACACTTTCAAGAACGGTCTTCTGACAACCGGGGTACACAGGGGTCTGTTGGAAAGCAAGCAGTTTGTTGTACTTTTCAATACCAGCAGTGTTCACAGCTCTAGGGAAGGGCTGCACCGGGTCAGGCATATACTGTCCTTGAGCGCATACACCGCTCTCATAAGGAAACATGTCGTTGATGAATGTCGTTGTTGGATCGTTGGATGTACTAGCACTGCCCGTCTCGGAAAATTGGCCATGATCATGCGGACCCCCTGATGATGTTTCACCGTGATATAACCAACATGTGTACTTCTCCCAAAACCCGTTACTCCTCAGGTGCTGCCATACTTTGTCAATGGGAAATCGATACATATCGCTGCGACACTGACATTTCGTGCACGGGCAATAGAAAATTGTATTCTCGTTAGCATTATCCATCGCATATTCTAGAAAACTCATAACTCTTGCACCGTATCTTTTGTCCCATTTTGGAAGCGAAATCCAACTCTTATCCATATCCTGAAAATATAACAAAATATATATATATTTATAACGCTGCTAGCTAATTATTAATAAAATTTCATGCCATATATAAAATCTCAATTCATTTAGTATATATATATTCTACGTACGTACTACAACTAATTAATTACAAAATTATCATTATGAACTCATATATATCATCAACAACTTTATACCATATCAACACAATAATATTATAAATTAATATTAACATATATATATATATATTTACTATTTATTAACAACAAATTAATTCATATATATTATCAATTCAAATCATCAACCAAATCGATCAACACATATATATATACATCCAACGTACTCAAAATTAATCAACTCAATCACAATCAAAATCAATAAACTCAATTAATCACACTAATTAAAATCGATCAACTCAAATAAAACTCAATTAATCAACATATATATACATATACGTACCTATATATGGCTCCACAAACTGATTATGGACAGATTTCGACAACACCCAAACTTTTTCTCCCCTTTTTTCTTCTCCCGTTTTTTTTTCCGTTTTTTTCGAAATGAGCTGCTGCTGCCCAGATCTGCAAATATAAAGCACTTTAGCCAACGACTATGAATTTCGTCGGCTAAACCTTTAAATATTTCGTCGGCCATGGTTTGTGAACTTTAGCCGACGACCTAAATTCTTTAGCCGACGAACTTTTTTTTCGTCGGCTAAAGTGTGTCATAGCCGACGAAAATTTAAAATAGCCGGCGAAATAAAATTTCGTCGGCTAAAGTGGACATCATAGCCGACGAAAATTTACCTTAGCCGACGAAAGAAATTTTCGTCGGCTAAAGCCCACTATAGCCGACGAAAAAATTCTTCGTCGGCCTGGTTTTTTTTTTTTAGTCGGCTATAACCTTTCTTCTGGTAGTGGTTACACTCAAATCAAATCAGAAAAACCCTAAACCCAGAAATGTTACACATCGATCTCTGATGAAAGAGGTCTATCAATGTAGAGAACGGTGGAGACAAAGAAAAGACCCCTCAAACGCTATGTCATGATGCACATCGTTTTCTATACTTGTCACACTTCAATTATTATAAGCGAGCAGCCAAATGCACTCAATTGAATATTAGATATGAAGAAATTGATCTCTACCGAATGTATAACGATTATTTGTCATTTTACTTGAACAATCATGTACATGTTCTATGTTTGAAACCTTACGATTGATATCGAGCTATATATATATCGAGCACCTAACTGCTAATAGCCTGTACCAACTAGCCATTTCAGAAACACTTGAGAAACAATTGGTAATCCAAAGCAACAATCTGATATATAGGTCAATGTGGCTGTGATTTTCCCTTTATTTCTTTTGTATACATGCACGTATATGAGGGCTAATTGTGGTGCAAATCATGTGGGTGTTCACTTATGGAATTCTTGCCCTCGTACTCTTGCGGCATATTCCAGAGATCTGGCAGACCTTCCTAATTTTAGGTCTGCATAGTACATAGATCTTGGTTGGCTTGAGTTTAGGGTTTCTTGAGTTGCTAGTTTTTGTTGCATGTCCTTTGATAGTACTCTGTCTTCTTCCTTTTAGAGGATTAGAGATAATGAGTTTGTTATCTTTAACGATAAATTGATGACTGATTATGATGCTTAGTATGAACCAAATCCGAGTTAAAAGTTCGAATCCTAGCTCGCATCAGTTTATAACCAGCTAGCGTAAAAGGCACTAGTTTATGACTAGCTAGTTTAAGAGGCTTTTGAAATCGTACGTATAAAACGGGAGATTAGAGATTAATCTGACTATATATGTTGTGATACATGCTCTTGTGCACATTGGTCCAAATGCTAATTAAATAATTGACATTGGTCCGAATACTAATCAAATAATTAAACGTATTGCTGACGCATTTGAGATGGCTTATTATCTCATATTGAATTAAGAAAAAAAAAAGGTATGGAATTGAAGAGAAAAACTACAAAAGCTAGCTGCAAATTATGTATTTACAGAACAATAATGGATGATTAATTCGATGCCATCACATACATCTGCATGAGAGACACATACACACAATGGAAGCCAAGTCAGGCACAGGGGCTTTGCCACGTTAACGCCATGTGTGGTACCCTAGCCACAGAATCACATTTCCCAACTACACTACTCATCACCACCAGAATATATGACAGCCAAAACAACAAAAGCTACTACTGACTGATAACTACTACGACGTCGTATGTGCCGTCCTCTCTTGTGGTTGGTTTTGCATTCCCTTGCTTCTAAAGCCAAGCTTCAGATCTAGTTTACTACCTTTATGCTGATGTTACACATATATAATATCTAGCTAGCGGTTCTCGATCTCGCTAGCAAAGCTGAAAAGGTCAGATGACCCTCGATACCGATCGTTTGTCTAGATCAAATATCGAATACATGCAAATTACTAGTCGTCCGATTCGGTTGTAGTGCAGCTGCTTTCGTCTGTGTCTGCTTGAGAAAGATGACCCGAGAGCATCTTCTGGATTCTTTGCTTTCTCTCCGTTTTGGATTCTCTCGCAGCTTCTCTACTGTTTGTGTAGGCCTCGAAGAACTCCTTGTTCTCCTTCTCCAGCTCCTTCCAGACTGAGCAACCCAAATCAATCCCATGCAATCAAACATGTTTCTGTTAGAAGATAGACATTCAAGCACCTGCATATGTAGTGTCAAGGTGATGTTGTACGTACCTGTGGCGGTAATAATGGGTTTTATGTTGGCATGCTTGGAGAGGGCTTCCATGCACTCTTCTCTGGTCATGTTGAAGATGATGCACTCCTCGATCAAGTGGTGCACCTAACCAAACCATGGATAATCATCGTTTTCATCATCATCACCATCCAATCAGAAAAAGAATGTACACGATCGATCACATATTGAATCATAAAAACTAGTACAAAACTTAAAGCTATAGCTGCTCACAAGACGTGTACCAAGAGCTGCAAGAGTCCCAGAATAAGTCAGGGGTTCGATGGATCATAGATCAGGGACGACAGAACAAGTCGATCTCTTGCATGCTTGAAGAGTTCGTCGACCCTGAATATGATCATCACCGATGAAGGGAGAGTCACTGCTGCATCTTATACACTAGAAGCAAGCTAGCTTACCATGTGGATGTATGAAGCAGATGAAGAATCGCCCATGTTGCAGAAGAAGCTAGCTCTATCAGAGACTTGGTTCAAACTGGGAACAAATTAGGTAGAGTGAGAGAGCTTGAGATGAGGATTGACGATGGCCGAGATCATTATAACTAGGAGGATCGGATCAAGAACGTTGAGTGTGGTACTGGAGCACTGTGTTGGGTTATAGGTTAAAATAAGTAAGGGGGGCCATGGAGGAGGAGGATGAATAAAAAAAGAAAGTAGTATCCTATGATGTCATGGTTGGAATGCCCACGTGGGAGAGAGGAGATGATTGGTGGAGAGGGGATTAGAGGAGATTCTGCAAGCAGCCTTTGTTTGTCTCTTACACGTGGCCACTACTAACCCCACTCTCCACATGACACGTGGGGTCCTGTCGCCTTGTCCATGTGTTACAAGCCTCTGTATCCCACTTCGTATGTAGGTATACCTTACGCCGCGCAAGGCCACCCACACTTCCTACAGGAGGGTTCTTCATGCGCAAAAGTCCTTACACAAGTATTTACGGACGTTGATTGAAATTAAAAACTCAGTTTAGCAAGTGAGAAGTATTTAGGGACATCGTGTATGTTTTAGCTTGCTCATACAAGAATAAATATGTTTCTAAGTACTACACAATGAGTAAGTCGAGCATAAGATTTCAGAAACTCTCTAGGATCAAGTATTAGACCATATGTGTTTCCACTCCAGTGAGTGGAAGTCGAATATCAAATTCTTAAGCTTCATTAATATCAATTCATCTAACATGCATGCATCATCACTCCACCTTAGTGTTGTGACATACAACTTCCTTTCTATGAAAGATTTTGCATTCTGATGACACGAGTTAATATTTTTGTAATGAGTTTGATCGATGATTTGTTAGGTCTCTACAATTACTTGATCATTTAATCTTAAAATTGTTAGTTAAATTACTTAACCAACTAAGTCACGACTCATTAGATATATGTCCGTCTGAAATATAGTTAACCTCTAGAGGAACTCTACTATAGACCTATAGACCTAAAGTACATTATTATGTATAGTAAATTTAGTACAATCATGCATACCGAGTTTTGGGACCAGCAAGCAGAAAAAAAATATAACAATTATGAGCTCCCTGGTGCTTTCTAGGCTCTTCAATCGGTGTCTTTTGTTTGCTTTTACATTTTAGTTCTTGCTTTGTTCGCATCCCAGGCAATCCTCTTTGCATGATTAATGGCCATTATGGAAGTTGAAGATATGTTATTTGATCTCACTTATGGGCTTCACTGCGGAAGAGCTATGAATGGGATGGGAGGCATGTGATTGTGTACAAAGAACTACTGCATATCCAAATGGTGGCCATGGACGAAGATCATTGTCTGTGTACTCGTCTTAAAAGAGAATAAACTAACAGTAGATTTTCACCAAATTTACAGTTTCTGTAGTTTCCTCCTGGAAGCTGTGGACTTCACTCCTGCATGCTATTCCATTTGCATTTACGTACCTCTGCAAGTTCAACTCTTTTATTATTAGATGATGACCTAGTTTGATGAGTGACGAGACATACTTTACCAAATGCCAGAAACTTCAATCATGCTAGCTTAGGGTGAAATTTCTAATGTCTATGGGGAATGATGAGTTCATAGATTTTTCTTCCTACATAGGGTAGGATGGAGTTTTTTCTTCCTACCTACAATGGAGAAGGATGAAGAGTAGTGCACGCGTTCATCAATTCTCTTTTTATATTTATTCGGATACTTCTGTATTTGTTAATTCCACTCGATATGAACTAGAGAATGGTTCACATCATATCCGCGTGTGCCTCAATACGAAATCTCCAATTTGTTTATAGTCTCAAGCTACTCTCGTGTGAAAGACATATCCTAGCACAATTCGACCTAAATAAAAGAAAAAAAGGGTATGCATAATGTGAAAATTATAGAAAAGCATTTAGAAATAGGTAAACAAAATTCAAAAGGATCCATCATCCTTGTTAACTGCTGTAGCAGTGTTTCAAATCTTTCAAGTTTTATTTTAGAATATCATCAAATATGGGCAGAGTCACCAGTATGATTGCGTTGGGGACTTTAAGGGAGGATTAAGACAATATAAGCCAACCAATGTAGATTATACAATGTTAGTTAGTGCAATTACAGCTCAAGATGATAATGACTTGGTCTGCTCTACTGTTCGTTCACGGCTTGTCACTTGCAGCTAAATATCAAATGCAGCAATGAGCAATCTACAATTCACATTTTCAAAGTGCCACAAGACATTCAGTTCCAATCTAAATAATAGTCGAATATTGAACTGTCCTCTTTCAGAAATAGCCCTATTTCGATGCAACTAGCCAAAATGTGTTAATTAAGGTCTGCTTGAATTTCAATTATAGCCGTATGAATCTAACGGTGCGTGAGCAAACGAAGAAAAATGAAGCAATACTGCCTTTACAAATTGCATACGGCAGAAGCTAGAAGTGGACATTCATAACTCTTGAATTAGCGAAATCGAATAAGAGAATTCATGACCTTCTTGAAGTCGTGTGGTTTCCTTGAACCATTTTGCTCTCAACTCTCTCATTTTCCACAATGACTGATGGAAAACTAAGACATAATTAAACAGACAAACAAAAAAACCTACAAAGAGTAGAAGCACAGAAATCTCGTAGTTATTTCAAAGTCCCAGCGAAACATTAATCAAACATCAGGAGTACATTGACAAGTGATTGAAATATTCAAACATAGATCATATCAAGCAAAATCAACCAGATAATTCCATATGGTCAGAGAAAAATAAAAGCTCATAATCAAGCTTCGAGTGAACTGATGAAAAAAGGTCGCCCCCTTTCTTTCATATCTCAGTTGGAACAATTGCTTCTGTCACTCGCAATTGTAATCCCTTTCTTCTGGCCAGTGGACTTGTCCTCAGCAGAGACACTTAGGATACCATTCTCATCAATTTCAAACCAAACATCGAATGGATATCCCTCAGGAGCCGGAGGAATGTCCACAAGCCTAAATTCACCCAAAAGGTTATTATTCAAAGTGCTTTCACTCTCACCCTCAAAAATTGCGAAGGTAACAACACTTTGGTTGTCGTAAAGGGTAAATAGTTGTGTATTCTTCTTGACCGGAATTCTGGTGTTTCTTCGAATAACAAAATGCATGACATTATTATTTTGTATTCTTACTCCAAGTGACATAGGTGTGACATCCAAGAGAGTAAAGTCGTGAAGCTTCCCATTCCCATTCCCGCTCAAGATTGCAGCTTGAACAGCTGCACCATATGCTATTGCCTCATCTGGATTAATGCTCTTGCATAGCTTTTTTTCCCTTGAAGACATCTTGCAACAATTGCTGCACTTTGGGAATTCTAGAAGATCCACCGGCGAGAACAACATCATCAATTTGGCTTATGTCCATGTTAGCGTCTCTTATACACTTCTCCACAGGTTCCATACGCTTGTTGAAGAAATCCATGTTCAGCTGTTCAAATTTGGCACGGGAAATAGTCATATACAAATCAATGCTCTGTTCCAAACAATCAATTTCAACATCCACTGAAGATGTAAATGAAAGTCTCCTCTTCGCCTTCTCACAAGCATTTCTTAGCCTCCTAAGAGCTCTCGAGTTTCCACTCACATCCAAGTCATGCTTCCTCTTAAATTCCGCAGCACAGAAATCCACCATTCTGTTATCAAAGTCTTCACCACCAAGGTGAGTGTCTCCAGCCGTGGCTTTCACTTCAAAATCACCGGTGCTTATTGTAAGCAGTGACACATCTAAATTTCCACCTCCCAAATCAAATATCATCACATTTCTCTTGCTATACCAGCCAGCCCTCTTTTCAAGGCCATAAGCAATTGCTGCAGCTGTCGGTTCATTGATAATACGCATCACTTTTAGGCCTGCAATTTCACCCGCATTTCTTGTAGCCTGTCGCTGGGAGTCACTGAAGTAAGCAGGGACGGTGATAACTGCACCTTTCACAGGTGAGTCAAGGTACTGCTCAGCAATCTCCCGGATCTTTGCCAAAACCATGGAGGAGATCTCTTCGGCAGCAAACAGTTTCTCCTGACCCTCATGAGTAACCACAATCATAGGCTTGTCATCAACACCTTCAATAACCCCATTCATGGACAAATCTAATATTTCATAAATAGAGCAGTTCATGTAACTGCTCTGGGAAGATACAACAAAAATGAACCCCATTCATGGACAAATCTAATATTTCAGAAAGAATTGGCAATAAACTGATGAGGGTTTTAGGAAGCAAACCTACCAAAGATGGAATTGGTTGGGTTTTTGAGGACCTGGCTAAATGCTGCATCCCCAACCAATCGTTCAATATCATTGAAGGCAACATAAGAAGGAGTAGTCCTGTTGCCTTGATCGTTCACTATGATTTCCACATGATCATTCTGCCACACTGCCACGCACGAGTAAGTCGTCCCCAGATCGATCCCAATTGCATGGCCCTTTTCATCTTCCGTCATTTAGGGTTTTCAGATGAGGAACTGGGATGTGTGTTGCTTTTCTAGTTCAACTACTTGGGTTGTGTGAGATCAAATAATAGTCAAGGCTGGTTCATTATACAGACTCGTATAAAAGAACTTTTTGAACATAGAAAACATAACAAAGATGTCTTGCAGATTTATCAAAATCTTCACCACCTAGGAGAGTGTCCCCGGCTGTAGCCAAAACTTCAAAGACCCCGGAACAAATGTTCAGCAGCAAGACATCTAAAGTTCCACCACCCAAATCAAATACCATCACATTTGTCTTGCTATACCAGCCAGCCCTCTTTTCAAGGCCATAGGCAATTGCTGCAGCTGTCGGTTCATTGATAATACGCATCACTTTTAGGCCTGCAATTTCACCCGCATTTCTTGTAGCCTGTCGCTGGGAGTCACTGAAGTAAGCAGGGACGGTGATAACTGCACCTTTCACAGGTGAGTCAAGGTACTGCTCAGCAATCTCCCGCATCTTTGCCAAAACCATGGAGGAGATCTCTTCGGCAGCAAACAGTTTCTCCTGACCCTCATGAGTAACCACAATCATAGGCTTGTCATCAACACCTTCAATAACCTTGAATGGCCACATCTTCATATCAATCTGAACAATGTTGTCACCGAATCTCCTACCTATTAACCACTTAGCATCTTCGGATCAATGCCAAATTCACAAACAAAGCAGATGTATCATATGATAGAAACCTCAAAAATGCACATTTTACACAAACCAAAGTGAAACATATCTAATCACACAAAACTGCAAGAAAAAACCAAAGATGAGAAACATTTCATAAATAGAGCAGTTCATGTAACTGCTCTGGGAAGATACAACAAAAATGAACCCCATTCATGGACAAATCTAATATTTCAGAAAGAATTGGCAATAAACTGATGAGGGTTTTAGGAAGCAAACCTACCAAAGATGGAATTGGTTGGGTTTTTGAGGACCTGGCTAAATGCTGCATCCCCAACCAATCGTTCAATATCATTGAAGGCAACATAAGAAGGAGTAGTCCTGTTGCCTTGATCGTTCACTATGATTTCCACATGATCATTCTGCCACACTGCCACGCACGAGTAAGTCGTCCCCAGATCGATCCCAATTGCATGGCCCTTTTCATCTTCCGTCATTTAGGGTTTTCAGATGAGGAACTGGGATGTGTGTTGCTTTTCTAGTTCAACTACTTGGGTTGTGTGAGATCAAATAATAGTCAAGGCTGGTTCATTATACAGACTCGTATAAAAGAACTTTTTGAACATTGAAAACATAACAAATTGTTGGTTCAATTTGTTTGAGGCTTCTTGTTGAGCTTGAATGCTTGAACGACTTGATGGAGAGATTTCCCTAGCTTGGTTCTTTAAAAATAGAACAGAATTTCCTTGAATTTCGATTATGATCATATAATCACGTCAACCAACGAAAAGATGAACTCATAAGTCATAACACTTAAACAGTGCATAAGGAGTTGCAATTAGGAATTGAAAAAAAATTCTATGCAATAGTTGTTGAAAGCAAGTGTAAGATGAGGATCCAAATTCTGTAAGGCTTTCACCATATAGACATATTTTCAGCACTATGGTGAGAGGGCAGGGAATTGTTCACCTGCCTGTGTTTTCTTCAAACCATTTTGTTCTCTGGTGTCTCATATGCTACAAGGGATTAGATTAAATTGAAATAACATAAGAGGTGGGAAAACTGTAGTAGCACACAAAATCATGAAAGACGCACATATATTTCAAACATGTATTGGACATCAGATCCCATTGACAAGCGATTATAAGATTAACTTCAAACAGAAATACTCTTTATGAACTACAACAACCAGATATTTCCAGGTGAGAGAGAAAAAGAGAAGCACATGACCAAACTTGTGGACATTGTTGCGAACAGGGTTGCTCCCTTTCTTTCATATCTCAGTTGGAACAATTGCTTCTGTCACTCGCAATTGTAATCCCTTTCTTCTGGCCAGTGGACTTGTCCTCAGCAGAGACACTTAGGATACCATTCTCATCAATTTCAAACCAAACATCGAATGGATATCCCTTAGGAGCCGGAGGAATGTCCACGAGCCTAAATTCACCCAAAAGGTTATTATTCAAAGTGCTTTCACTCTCACCTTCAAAAATTGCGAAACCACATACACTCTGGTTGTCAATACTTGTATATAGTGTCGTATTCTTCTTTACTGGAATTCTGGTGTTTCTTCGAATAACAAAATGCATGACATTATCAGTAACAAAATGCATGACATTATTATCTTGTACTCTTACTCCAAGTGACATAGGTGTGACATCCAAGAGAGTAAAGTCGTGAAGCTTCCCATTCCCATTCCCGCTCAAGATTGCAGCTTGAACAGCTGCACCATATGCTATCGCCTCATCTGGATTAATGCTCTTGCATAGCTTTTTTCCCTTTAAGACATCTTGCAACAAGTGCTGCAATTTGGGAATTCTAGAAGATCCACCAGCGAGAACAACATCATCAATTTGGCTTATGTCCATGTTAGCGTCTCTTATACACTTCTCCACAGGCTCCATACACTTGTTGAAGAAATCCATGTTCAGTTGTTCAAATTTGGCACGGGAAATAGTTATATACAAATCAATGCCCTGAGCCAAACAGTCAATTTCAATGTCCACAGAAGATGTAAATGAAAGTCTCCTCTTCGCCTTCTCACAAGCATTTCTTAGCCTCCTAAGAGCTCTTGAGTTTCCACTCACATCCAAGTCATGCTTCCTCTTAAATTCTGCAGCACAGAAATCCACCATTCTGTTATCAAAGTCTTCACCACCAAGGTGAGTATCTCCAGCCGTGGCTTTCACTTCAAAAGCACCAGCGCTTATTGTAAGCAGTGACACATCTAAAGTTCCACCACCCAAATCAAATATCATCACATTTCTCTTGCTATACCAACCAGCCTGTTTTTCAAGGCCATAAGCAATTGCTGCAGCTGTTGGTTCATTGATAATCCGCATCACCTTTAGACCTGCAAACTCACCTGCATTTCTTGTAGCCTGGCGCTGCGAGTCACTGAAGTAAGCAGGCACTGTGATAACTGCATTTTTGACTGTTGAGTCAAGGAACATCTCAGCAATCTCTCGCATCTTTGCCAAAACCATGGAGGAGATTTCTTCAGCAGCAAACTGTTTCTCTTGACCCTCATGGGTAACCACAATCATGGGTTTGTCATTGGGGCCTTCAATGACCTTGAATGGCCAGAGCTTCATGTCATTTTGAACAGATATGTCACTGAACCTCCTACCTATTAACCGCTTTGCATCTGCAAACCAATGTCATATTCACAAGCACATTTCAAATTTCCAACAAAGGAAAACAAGAGGAAATGCGCTGACAGATCACAGATGCACCATCATGTTTTGCAAAGTTACAAACTCCGGTGAAATAAATGTTTGACTTCCAATTTGAGGCTATCAAATGCATCATTACATGGATCCTCATTATATTTACAAGTGCACATGTTATACAAACAACCATGAACAAAGCAACAGTTTCTATATTCAGAAAGAAACAGATCATAAAACAGTAATAAATTTGTTCAAACAAAACCAACAGCAGTGGACTCTGTTCAAAATTCACAATTTATGTTCTATTCTCTGAAACCCTGAATTCCAAATTGGAACATAAATCCATTTGAGAAATGAAAGTCTGAGGAGAAAGAGAGAGAGAGTACCAAAGATGGAATTGGTGGGGTTCTTGATGACCTGGTTAAATGCTGCATCCCCTACCAAACGCTCGGTTTCGTTGAAGGCAACATAAGAAGGAGTAGTCCTGTTGCCCTGATCGTTCACTATAATTTCTACATGATCATTCTGCCACACACCCACGCACGAGTAAGTCGTGCCCAAATCGATCCCGATCGCCGCTGCCGCCATTCTCACCACTTCAAAATCGGTTCTTCCTAGTTAGGGTTTCTACTTTTCACTGAGGAGACTGAAAATGTCGTCGTTATTCAGCACTGGAGGGCTAGGAGCTACTGTAATAGCTTGTACTTGTTTAGTGAAAATATCTGTCTTTACTTGCTCTTTTTATCCTGCCAGATCAGATAAGTAAAGGTTTTTTTTTTCTTTTTTTGAATGGGGAACACACTTTAAGAAAAATTAGAGGCAAAACCCTCTTGCACTACCAACCAAAACTAGAAACAGAACGAACTATAACTAGAAACATCACCCCTGAAAGATGAACTTCCTCACTAAAAGCAGACAATGTAATAAACTTGTTCTTCATCAACTCTTCAACCTGTTTGAGATGTTAAATCCAGGGGAACAAAGATGGGGGCAAAATTATTTTTAAATGCTTGATGACCATGCTTCGACAGTCCTAATAGTTTTCTAGAGCTTGAACCGTACTTACCGGAGGTAAAGCCAAACAAAACACATCCCAATTTACCTCCTCATTGCTCCAATGTATGTTAAGTTAGGTTTAGGGGGCAAATCAGGCAGAAGAACATCATTGTAGTTAGAATTTATTCTTTAAGTCGAGCATTTTCGTCATCAAAATCACAAAACAAACACCAATTTATCAAAATATAGATACATATAAACAAGAAATGAGAGATGGGAGGCTTTACTATACATAAACAATCATACAGTTGAAAAATCACATGTGGAATTTGACTCATTTAAGCTATGAAGCTTTTGTGCTCATGACTGATGTAGATGAGTAAGGTTGTTACAGGGGATAGCCACCCCTTCTCACATCTCTAGTGAAAAAGGGTTGTCTTAGTGCTTCCCTTGCCTTGAGCCGCTCTGTGGGCTCATATCTTAGGAGCCCTTGCAGTAGTTCAATAAGATCACCAGCGGAGTGATCCACATGTTGCATTATTAAGTTCTGCAATGCATTATTAAGACAATAACCAGGTTAATATGCTGCCAATTAGTTAAAGATCCAAGTGAAAATTTTAAAAAAAAAATGTTAACTTTTTGTGTATTGAATCAGTACCGGTAATCTGGGTAATTTGAATACTGCTCGCATGCTTTCCCTAGATGCGGCCCCATCAGGCCAATCGAGTCGTGCTCCCCTCCTAAAATATTTCTCAGCACGACGGCTGCAAAAGTCAGACACAATATAAGCGCTCCATACCTGCCTGCCACATAGAAGACATGGGGACTATGTAGAATAAGAATCTTACTCAGCTCTGAGCACCATATGCTGCGGCAGTGGTCCCAACACCCTCTCCATCATGGCAAGATGCTCCAAGTTCTCATGTGTTTGAAAAAGGGCCTCTCCCTGTTCAAAGACAACATAAAAGGAATGACATGTTAAGAGAAATTCACCCCCTCTAGTCAAGCATGGAAACTAAATTTCAAAGCAGTCCCAAACATATACTTCTCCTAGCCAAACAATGAGAATGTTAAACTTCTGTCCTTTCTCACAATGTCTCTCACGCAAGTTGCATTCCTTAATGGTCCTTTGAGCAATCAGAAAATCTTAAACTGAGATCCTCAAAATTGTGTGTCCGAAGAGGCAACAAGTTAATGGTCAGCCATAAGAGGAAACCTACTGTCAAAGGGATATTTATAATCCCATGACCATTGACCTTGGGACGCTATAATTAATCCTACTTTAAAGGGAAAAAACTCGATTGTAGATGATGGAGCCATATCAACACAAGGTACTTACAGAGCAAAGTTCAACAAGTATGCAGCCCACACTCCATATATCACAAGGATAGTTCCACCCGAGACCTGCAGATAACATCATGAGTGTTACCAAAAATGCAAATCAAGATTGGCCAAAGTATCCAGGATTTGTTTTTGAGCATCCAAAATTTGTTTACCTAAAATAACCTCAGGTGCACGATAATGGCGTGTTGACACCACATAACTATGATCCTGATGTTCAAATGTTGTACTTCCAAAATCAATGAGCTTGATGGCACTTGACTTGGGCAGATTCTTGAAATAAGAACCCTCTTTAGTTGACCGTGCTAGAAACTTGATTGTCATTGAGAAAAAAACAATCAAGTGTCAGAAGTATGAAATTGTACTGATAACGGGGCACAAGCTTGGGATAGTACATCAAGTCCGAATTGAACTTGTAAAAAGACACAATCTAAAGCTTCAAAGATCAAATCAGAAAATATGCTTGCTTACCCTAAAATAGCTCAGTATTACTAGAATGATGGACAAAGATTAGACAATCCAGAAGATAATGAACTAAATGCACACAATGCTGTTGTATGCTTGTGCATGCATGCATGCTCATTTATTATGTTACATATTAACAAAATATAAAGCGTGAGTTTGGAAACAATACCCTATAGTCTGGCACTTTGATGTAGTCGGAGGAAACAAGCAGAATATTTTCCGGCTTCAAATCAGTATGAATAAGGCGTAAATCATGCATAACTGCAAAGTAAACCAGAACACAGATCAAAAGAAGTAAATTAACTGCCATTTATTGTACTTTTAACTACATGCTTAAACAAACCAATGTTGTCTTGACAAAAATGGAGAAACTGGTGTGGAATTAAAATATGTATCAATGCAGATCTCAGCTTCACACTAAAACATATTGAGCATCAAGTTGCAAGAACTTAGACAAAAATGGTGCAAAGAATTGCCCACACACATGCTACAGACTCCAAAAGTTGTCTGGCAAGCTCCCGAACAAGATCAATGGGAAATGAACGGTAGCTGTTTTTGCGAAGAAAATCGTATAAGCTAGGTCCAAGCTTCTCAAATACCTGTTGAAACCATTTAAATCCATCCGCAAGTTCTTTTAACTCACAGAAAATTCAGGCATGAAGGATTATATATCGCTCCTCCAAGCTAATGAAATCAGAAGTACCAAAAAATACTTACAATACAAATATGATTACGATAGTCAAACCAATTCCGAATTTGCACACAACTGCAAAGAATGAAACCGCTTATACCAACATCAAACTTCTACAGTCAATAAGTAGACAGAAAATCAAATATCCTTACCGAGTGCCACCAATATCATGCCTTGCAAGCCTTTGTAGGACATCAATTTCAATCATAGCAGCTTCACGATACTTATGAATGGAGCGGATAATTTTAATAGCCACAAATTCTTTCTTTTCATTATCAAAACACTCCAACACTTGCCCAAAAGTCCCTGGAGAAAGTCGAACCAAATATTAATGTCTGAAGAATAAAAAAAATAGAGATATGTACCCTTTCTGACGAAGGTGTATTATACTCCCATGAAAGCAATAAAATACGAACCCTCTCCCATTTTGTTGAGAATCCTATCTGCAAAATTGAATGAGAACAACGTATTAGTGAAGATATAACATGCTACATAAATAACCAGCTAAAGCTATCAACAAAAACATCAGCATGCTGCAAAACAATTCGACCTCCTTGCACATAATAACATCTATAGATGCAACAGTTGAAGAGACTTACATTGAGGGGTTAAATTATCTCCAATGCCAAACACATAATGACCATCTTTATCATCAGGCCTCCACGGAGGGGAGGCATTCCGAGGCAATCCCCCATAAAACATAGACGTATATGTATAATTGGGAATCGGCCCATTTCCAAACTCCGGCCCGCAGTATATTGGGAGCAGCTGCAGAACATATCAAGCACAATCATATATCGCCTTATACAGTTATACATACATATTCCAGGAATCATCAAAATTTCCAGCTTCTGATACACCAACACTGAATTGCATTTCTAATTTCTAATTCATATCATTCAAATTTGAATAATAAAATTCACATAAATTGAATTATAATAAGGGAAATGAGTATTTCATATCGTAGTAATGATCGGAGAATCAATCAGAACACATAAACATAAAAAAATAAAAAATAATCAAAATTTGAAATTGAAACAAGAACAAACCTGGGGAGGAGGAAGAGGAGGAGGCATGTCCCAAGTTAATCGAGGTCTCTTTCTGGGCCGCTTATCCATATTCTGATGAGGAAATTCAATTATCCTCTGCGTCTCCATTTTGCCCCTAATTTTGAGCTCCCACTTAGAACCAAACTCTATCAAGGAGCGACTGGAATTTCAAGGATCAAGAAATTGAGGACCTAATTGTGCCTCTGAGTATTGAAATTAGAAAAATTGAGAAAGGAATTTGGGGAATTTGGTGAGGGAATTTTGAACCCTTTGGAACCCTAATCTTGGATCTGAAGCTCATAACAACGGGTTTGGAACTAACCCTGGTTAAGAGGGTTGGAACTGTTTTAGATGTGGCTTAACTGGGGTTAGATATATGGGTCCCACAGATTTTGATTGAAAACGCGGGCGCGGGACCGCCCGACCGGTTTGTATGTTCTTGCGCGCTTTTCATTGTGAATTTATCTGACACGTGTCCAGAGGTGGACCCGTGAGATATACCACGCGCATATTCGATTTCAAACTTCGTTCTGTAATTCTTTTGAAATATTTTGATGTAAAAGGGAGTTTTGGTTGTATTACTGGAGATTTTTCTACAATCTGTCGACCTGTTGTTTCTATCCAACGAGACGTATCATTTTCACTCGTTAAAAATCACGGCGCAAAAATATCTTAGTTGCTACTTGTCAGTGGAGTTATTTCTGTGAGGATAATAAGATAAATGAGATTCGAACTCTAATCTTGAACGTAACAGTCATTTGTAGATAAAATGGATAAAAAAAACATCTTACTTGTAAACGAAAAACAGAAGAATTTTGAATTCTGATCCGTGCAGTGACATCTTAATGTGTAACCAGCACAAATTTATCATAGAAGATGCCCATTTTTATAGCTATGAGCAGCACAATTAGCTGACATAGAACACCTTGTATGAATGCCATCCTGGCAAATATCAAAATTTGAAAGCAGGTTTTGAACACATGATGTCATGAAGAAAAACCTATTTCATATCAGGTAATATTCTGTTCTATACATCTAATCCAAGAATTTGAAGCTTGAGTTTGGTTAGGCATTCCCTTCCCGGATTATGTATTTGAACTTTTGAAGCTTCCTCAAGTAGTCAAGTTCCTTGCACAGAAGGACTCTTAGGCTGCTGGTCAGCTCCAGCTAAATGTTGGTGCAGTAGAGAATGAGATATCATCATTGCAATTTTTAACTCTTGATTTATTCTCCTTCAAATGCTCTGTACATAATTTCTAACACGGTATAAATTTCATTCATTTGGTGATGATTCTTATCCGCAGTGGTAAAAACATGAACTTTGCTTCTGATTTCTATCCAACTGCAACCTGGAATCCTCTTCATCCCTTTGTCTTTCATTTCTCTCCTTATTGTTGACACATTCTGCCACCTTCCAGCTGCAGAATGTGCATTAGACACCATAACATAAGATGACACATCTCCAGGATCCAAAGCCAGGATTTTTCTTGCCGCAAACTCCCCCAGTTCCATATTCGAGTGGATTTGGCAGCCACCAAGCAATGCCTTCCAAAAACCAATGCCTGGTTCAAAAGGCAAATCACTAATAAATTCCTCAGCTGATCTGAAGCACCCCGAGCGCGAGAGTAGATCAACCATACAAGCATAATGCTCAGGCTTTAGAATGTAGGGGTCCTCCATTCTTGCCTGGTTAAAATAGGAGTAACCCTTGTCAACAAGACCAGCATGATTACAAGCCCATAGCAACCCAAGAAGTGTAACACTGTTGGGTTTACATTCTGAGACCCTCATCTTTTTGAAAAAGCTTATGGCTTCCTCTCCTTTACCATTTTGAGCGTACCCACAAATCACGGCATTCCAAGAAACAATGTTTCTTCCCCTGAGTCTATCGAAAACCAAGAGACTATCTTCCATGCTCCCACATTTTGCATAGAAACTTATTAGAGAATTGCTAATAAACACATCAAACTTACACAAAGCCTTGACAGCACAGGCATGAAAGCTTCTGCCAATTCCTAGTGCTGCTATATTAGCAGCTGCAATTATAGCACAAGGAAAAGTAGATTGACTCGGCACCAACCCATTTCGAAGCATCTCGATGAAAAAATTTACAGCCTCTTCATTGTGACCTGTTTGGCTAATCCCTCCAATCATTGCATTCCATGAAACTACATTCCTCTCTGGCATCACTTTAAAAAGCTCAAGAGCATCTTCAAGCATCTCGTTTTTCAGGTAAGCACATATCAATGTCGTGTAGGAAACAACATTCGGCTTCTGGGTATCTTCAAAAGCTCTCCGAGCATCCTGGATTACGCTCAGCTTGGCATAAAGATCCAACATTGCACTCCCCACAAACACATTCGAATGCAACCCCATCTTTATTGCAAATGCATGAAGTTGCTTGCCTATACTCAAATCTCCAAGCGTGGTCGAGGAGGGAATGACAGTGCCGAACGTGTACTCATTGGGTCGAATATTCAACACAAGCATTCTTGAAAAGAGGTGCACAGCTTCTTCATGATGATGCTGTCGAGCAAAGCTGCCTATTATTGTTGTGGCCGAGACCACGTTTAAGTCAGACGTTTCGTCGAACACTTGGTGGGCATTCAAGAGTGCATCTGAGGTCTTCGAATGCCTCACAAGATAGGCATTAGCTTTCCCGGTTTCAGTAGGAAGGGTACAAGCTGAAGTGTGAACTGTCCTTTGTAGGCATTGAGAGAGGGGGTATCTGCAAAAAATGGGTTTCATGTGGGTTTGTTAAAGGGAAGTAGTAGGTGGTAAGCATATTGGGTAGCTTTTGATCCTTGGAACCAAAACTACATAGAATGTAGCTTGGGATTGGAAGTGTGGGTTTTAAGTTGGTTTAACAAAGGTGGGATAAACTAACTGAAGGGTTTTAAGTAAGCTATAGTTGTCACCTTTGGGCATTATAAGGGTAACGCTAACGTCAAAGTCTCAAAGATGAGCAAATCCAACAACACCATTATTTTTCCTGGAGTTGCAATTCGACATGCATTGACGAATTTCAAACTCACTCTCTTTGACTAGACATTGCAAACTGTATTTTTGGTTTCATATTATCCATAATGGACAGAGTTTTGATTTAATTTTTTTTTCTTTTTCAGAAATGATTGCTTGATCTCTTTCATACACATCCTTAATCTCTTTTATGCACGCATTCGTTCGGACTCTCTTATGTGGTCTAATTCCATTTTGTTACGCTCCATTTTGTTTTGTTTTAATTTTTCTTATTTTTTATATATTTTATAATACTCCTGTAGGGATTCTTTAAACATAATCTAAATTTAATTTTTTTAGTAGATAATCTAAATTTTGCCGAGCGTGTTTGTTGGATCTTTAGAGAAAACAAGAAGAACAAAGGAGGAGGAAAAAGACTGCAGGAGGAGGTATAAAAGCTCGTGAGTCGCAGAAGCGAGCCATTTTTTTTTCTACATTCAGATAAACATTTAGCTATTAAAGAATCCCTACATAAGTATAATCTATTAAAAAAAAGTGAAAAATCCAAACAAAACAAAATGACATGCGGCAGACGTGGATATTGGAACACGTATAAGAAAGCCATCTCCAACAATTAGTCTAAAATCTAAACCAATATTCAAATTTTAGGTCACTCAAACCTGTAATTATTCATATCTGCCAATAATTAAGCATCAAACCATTAGTTAGAAACTTAGAATAACTAAAGTAAACCTAGGCCATATGCTTAATTTTGATTCCATCAAAGTGAGAAGGCTCTAACAACATGAAACTTTTACCGAACGGATTAGCAAGCTAAAAAGTTGGTTTCATCAGCATCAGTAAAATAGTGAACAAGCAAAAAGAAAGAAATCAAGATCTAATAAACAAATTGAACATAAAGTATTAGGATAAGATCTGAAAACATACCTGAAATTTTGAATCTAGTTTTTCTTATATCTGAAATCGTATCTAACACGATTTCGCCCAGTTGGAGAGTGGATCGATCATCGATTCCGGATCCTCTCTACTAAGTTAGGGTCGCGTGTGGTGGGTTGGGGCGGTGTATAATGTGGTGGCGGTGTGAGATGCCGACGACCCTATGATCGCGTCTGAGAAAGATAAAGAAAATAGGGAGAAAGAAAGAGAAGAGAGAGACTGTGGGTTTGAATCAAGAAAAGAGGCAAGAGTTTAATTATAAGGGTTAGTGTGGATGTATCTCACACGGATAAAAGCGTCTCTCACATTTCACACGGCTGTCAGTAACAAAAATAATTTGTTGATACGAAAGTTTGTGTCTAATTTTTTTTATACACAAATATCCATGTCAACATTTCACATGGTTGAGAGTGTAATTCATATTTCACACAGATATCTGTGGCCAACTGTATTAGTCATGGAAGACTGTAAAATCTAGTTCGTATAAATGATAAAATTAATTATTTTTAATTATACTAATATTTTACTCCTACAGATATCTATGTCCATTATAGTATATACAGATATCTGTGTATAAAGTTAATATCATGTTTCGTATTCACACGGTTTTCTGTGTCCATTAGTATTTCACACATATATTTGTTGCTATTATTATTGTATAAAATAATGTAAGCCCAAAAGAAAAAAAAAATCACACAATTTTCTGTATAACTAAGCATTTCTCACAGATTTCTGTAAGAATTAAGTAGATGTGAAAAAGAATCCGTGTGAGATCTTTTTTTCTAGTAGTGAGATTTGTTGAACAAAGGGATGCGTTAGCAGGTGGGAAATGGAGAAAAAAAATTCAGTTTGGACAGATCCTTGACTCCCACTACCTTATACTTTTCGGCCTTTCTCAACTCCGATGGAGGGCACTGAGGCCATGAAAGTTCAAGAGCTAATTGATGGGGAGAGTAGGGAATGGGAGCAATGGTTGTTGAAGGACTTGTTTACTGATGCAGAGGCACAAGTAATAGGAAAAATTCCGCTCAGTTTGAGAGGAGGGGAGGATAGGTGGATGTGGCACTTCGATCGAAAAGGTTTGTACTCAGTGAGAAGCGGGTACCATGTTGCAAGGAAGGTGGAGCACATGGAAACTATAGCCTCTTCGTCAAGCTCACAAGGTGGTTGGGGCTCCATTTGGAAGAAGGTATGGAATGTGAATGTACCACCTAAAGTACGTATGCATTGATGGAGGACTTTGAAAGAGGTCACTACCAGAAGAAAGGTTATAGCCGACGAAAAAAAAAAAAACAGGCCGACGAAGCATTTTTTCGTCGGCTATAGTGGGCTTTAGCCGACAAAATTTTCTTTCGTCGGCTAAGGTAAATTTTCGTCGGCTATGATGTCCACTTTAGCCGACGAAATTTTATTTCGCCGGCTATTTTAAATTTTCGTCGGCTATGACAAACTTTAGCCGACGAAAAAAAATTTCGTCGGCTAAAGAATTTATGTCGTCAGCTAAAGTTCACAAACCATGGCCGACGAAATATTTAAAGGTTTAGCCGACGAAATTCATAGTCGTCGGCTAAAGTGCTTTATATTTGCAGATCTGGGCAGCAGCAGCTCATTTCGAAAAAAACGGAAAAAAAAACGGGAGAAGAAAAAAGGGGAGAAAAAGTTTGGGTGTTGTCGAAATCTGTTCATAATCAGTTTGTGGAGCCATATATAGGTACGTATATGTATATATATGTTGATTAATTGAGTTTTATTTGAGTTGATCGATTTTAATTAGTGTGATTAATTGAGTTTATTGATTTTGATTGTGATTGAGTTGATTAATTTTGAGTACGTTGGATGTATATATATATGTGTTGATCGATTTCGTTGATGATTTGAATTGATAATATATATGAATTAATTTATTGTTAATAAATAGTAAATATATATATATATATATATGTTAATATTAATTTATAATATTATTGTGTTGATATGGTATGAAGTTGTTGATGATATATATGAGTTCATAATGATAATTTTGTAATTAATTAGTTGTAGTACGTACGTAGAATATATATATATATACTAAATGAATTGAGATTTTATATATGGCATGAAATTTTATTAATAATTAGCTAGCAGCGTTATAAATATATATATATTTTGTTATATTTTCAGGATATGGATAAGAGTTGGATTTCGCTTCCAAAATGGGACAAAAGATACGGTGCAGGAGTTATGAGTTTTCTAGAATATGCGATGGATAATGCTAACGGGAATACAATTTTCTATTGCCCGTGCACGAAATGTCAGTGTCGCAGCGATATGTATCGATTTCCCATTGACAAAGTATGGCAGCACCTGAGGAGTAACGGGTTTTGGGAGAAGTACACATGTTGGTTATATCACGGTGAAACATCATCAGGGGGTCCGCATGATCATGGCCAATTTTCCGAGACGGGCAGTGCTAGTACATCCAACGATCCAACAACGACATTCATCAACGACATGTTTCCTTATGAGAGCGGTGTATGCGCTCAAGGACAGTATATGCCTGACCCGGTGCAGCCCTTCCCTAGAGCTGTGAACACTGCTGGTATTGAAAAGTACAACAAACTGCTTGCTTTCCAACAGACCCCTGTGTACCCCGGTTGTCAGAAGACCGTTCTTGAAAGTGTGATGGACGTAATGAGGATTAAAGTTGAGACAAAATCGACCGTGAAGGCTGTTGATGAGTATCTACAGTACACTGCTTCGATGCTGCCCAACGGTCATCGTCTTCCTACCACTCATCGGAAGGTCCGATGTATCCTGAAAGATCTTGGGCTTTCCTACATCAAGATCCATGCATGCAGATATGACTGCGTTCTCTTTTGGGGTAAAGATCCAGAAGGGAATGACCTTGGTGGCCTTGACGCATGTCCGGTATGTCACACTGACAGATATAAGCTGACTCCTGCAGGCAACAGGAAACCTGTAAAGGTACTTCGGTATTTCCCTTTGACGGATAGGTTGGAGCGGTTGTACATGTCTTCACACACGGCCGAAGCGATGAGATGGCACGCTGATAGGGAATTGCATGACGAAGATACCCTTATACACCCTGCTGACGGGGAGGCTTGGAAGCATATAGACAGGGAGTTTCCTCAATTTGCGTCAGAGGTCCGAAATGTGAGGCTCGGGCTCTCATCCGACGGGTTCAACCCTTTTGGGAACATGAGTCTGCAATACAGTATATGGCCGGTGATTTTGGTACCGTACAACCTTCCCCCATGGATGTGCATGAAGAAGGAGTACAATATGTTGAGTTTGTTGATTCCGGGGCCCGGTTATCCGGGGAAGTGTCTCGATGTGTACTTGAGACCTTTGATTGAAGAGCTTAAATTTTTGTGGGACGTTGGTCATCCCACTTATGACAAGTACACGTACGAGATGTTCCAGATGCATGTCATGGTTGTTGGCACCATCAGTGATTTTCCTGCCCGTGGGATGTTGTCGGGCAACGTTGTTAGGAGATACAAGGCTTGTCCAGAGTGCCTTAGCGATGAGGGGAGCAGCAGTCATTGCAACAAGATATGCAGATTGGGTCACCGTGCTTTCCTTCCATATGACCACGAATGGCGGTTCGATGAAAAGGCATTTGATGGGATCGTAGAACACGGCGTGCCTCCCAGAAGATGGACGGGGGAAGACATTTTAGCGGTGCTTAATGAGTACGATTTTGGGCAGCTCAGCAATCATCCCAACATTGTGGCGGCAATACCTGAAAGACCCGACAGGTACAAATTCTGGACACATAAGAGCATATTCTGGGAACTCCCATACTGGAGTAAGTTGTTGATCAGGCACTACCTGGATGTGATGCACATAGAAAAGAATGTGTGCGACAGTGTGGTGGGCACAGTGCTGAACTTGGAGGGGAAGACGAAAGACGGTCCCAAGGCACGCATTGATCTAAAAAAATGCGGAATAAGAAGACATTTGTGGTTGAAAGAAGAGAAGAAAAAAATGCCTCAAGCTCCTTACACCGTGAAGCCTGACCAGAAGAACCTAATTTTCAGGTGGATGAGTTGTGTGAAGTATCCTTCAGGCTATGCAGGAAATATTGCCCGGTGTGTGAACTTCCGGGACAATAAGATGTACGGGTTGAAGAGTCATGACTGTCACATCCTGCTACAACGTCTCTTCCCTGTTTTCATTCGACCGTTCCTTCCCCGTCAGGTGGTGGAGCCTTTAGTAGCGTTGGGAAGGTTTTTCCAGAAGTTATGCACACGGGAAGTGTCTCGATGTGACCTCCGGGAAATGCAAATGGACATCATTTATATCATGTGTAAATTTGAGAGGATATTTCCTCCAAATTTTTTTGACATCATGCCTCACCTGATGATCCATCTTCCCGAGCAATTGTTGCTTACCGGTCCAGTACACTACACTTGGATGTATCCCATGGAAAGGTACGTTTTTTACTTTCATGAATTCCTCAATACATATACATGTTCAATAATCATAATATTTTGCAACTTGATTTACAGGCAACTTGGAGACTACAAAGATTATGTGGCTAATAAATCCGCTCCTGAAGGATGTATAGCTGAAGCATATATTACGCACGAGTGCGTCACCTACATGAAGTTGTATTTAGGAGCGTTGAAGGAAACTCCGCAAACCATGCCGGTAGATGTACCGAAGTTCAATCTTTCCATAGTCTCTAGTGATGTTGAAGTGTATGGAATTTTGCCAAACTCCTACAAGTTGCAACCACATGAGCTAGTCATTACCCACTGGTGGGTATTGATTAACTGTCCAGAAGTTAAATACTGGAAAGACATCCATCTCAATCATCCCAACATTCAAGGTGATCTCGAGTACCACAACAGGGAGTTCGCAGATTATTTTGGCGGTTGGGTACGTAATTTAATTTTTCTCTACGGGTTTATGTTTATTGCATAATTATCCATATTTACAGTTGAGATGGTTGGTTGCAGATGAACCATATTCAATCTGATGGTCACCCAAATTGGTCGCACGAACTAAGACTTCTAGCCATGAAGCCGATAGTCTCAAGAGTTTATCCGATGTGCAAGGTGAATGGCGTGCAATTTATATGCGAACAAAGAGACAGCAGAAAGAGAACACAGAATTCTGGGGTCATGGCACATGGAGGGCGGAATGGAGTTGACTATTACGGTGTTCTTGATTCAGTGGTGGAACTCGTTTACGGTGAAGGCATGACAGTGCACCTCTTCAAGTGTAGATGGTTTGATACTAGGCCGCAGAGCATGAAGACCGATCAGTACGGAATATTATCGGTGAACACTGCTACAAGTTCTTACGAGGATGACCCTTTCGTTTTTGCCACATCGGTAAAACAAGTGTTTTATCTTGATGACCTTGCTAAGGGTGACGCGTGGAAAGTAGTCAACCTTGTGCACCCTCGAAACATTTATCGGGCGGCTACACTTGGAGAGGCCGAAGACGAGGAAGAAGATGTTGTGTATCAAGAGCCCAACGCAATAGGTATTCCTAACTCCTCTACCATTCGCCTTAATAATTTTAAAGCGGGTCGTTCGGTGCGAATTCGTGATGAAGAGCCAAGGCTTGTTGATGTTGATCCAAATCAAGAGTCAGACGAAGACTCTGGCGATGAGGAAATACATATATTACCAGAAATTAATTCTGACACCGAAGAAGACTCATCGGATGATTCCGATTACGAGCCTTAGTTTTAATGTATGATTCCGATTAATTTGTATAATTTTTCAAAGACTTTTTCCTTTATAGTTTACACATGTTGAATTCATATTTCAGTTATGAATATATGAGATTTTGGTGATACATGATGAACATGGTTTTTTTAATGTATGGTTTATGAATATCGTCTGTTTTTTTTTCCCTGTTTTTTTACTTTAGCCGACGAAATATACTATAATTCGTCGGCTAAGATGTTTTTTGCCGACGAAAAAAACCTTAATTCGTCGGCCATAGATGTTTTTTATTTTTTGCCTTCACACACTTTAGCCGACGAAATACACTTTTATTCGTCGGCTAAGATAGTTTAGCCGACGAAACAAGACTTAATTTCGTCGGCCATAGATGTTTTTTTATTTATTTTTATTACACACTTTAGCCGACGAAATAAACTGTGATTCGTCAGCTAAACTACCTTAGCCGACGAAAAAAGCCTTAATTTCGTCGGCTAAACTTGTTTTTTATTTTTTTTAATTACTCACTTTAGCCGACGAAATACACTGTAATTCGTCGGCTAATATGGTTTTTGCCGACGAATAACCTAATAATTCGTCGGCTATAGTTATTTTTTTAATTTTTTAATTAAATACTATAGCCGACGAATATGTTAGGGTATTCGTCGGCTAAACCCTAAAATATTTCTATTACCTACTATAGCCCTATGTTCGGTGGTTATTTTGAGTAAAAATTTTATACGACTTGTTGCGTGTCATCAGTTTAAAACTATTTTCAGTTGGAGGTCCGGCCAAAATACGTAATTTAGACGGTCGAACGACCTTTTCCGTGCGTTTAGGGGTTTGACTTACGAGATTGACTGTCCGGATCGAGCCCTTATTCTTTTCGGATCAAGTTGAATTTTTTCCCATACATGTATTTTATCATGATGGTCAGATCTGACGGCTGGATTTGTGTTTCTCAAGTTTGATCATCACAATCACAACATGTGTACTAATGTTGTATAACTTGTTTACCAAGTGTTATGTAAATGTTCCGTTTCAAAAACAAACTATACGTAGATCCTTCAAACGTAAAAAAGTCGTGAAATAAGACATGACTAGAATGGTGAAATACGTCTACGGTTGAAAAATCACGGTATTCCGGTCATGTCTCGGTGCCGATAGTTGCGGTCAATGCAATTTTCCATTCTTTCTCCCTATGGGTAGCCCCGGGTTCCGTGGTTATTTTGCGTAAAATTTTTATACGACTTGTTGCGTGTCATCGGTTTAAAACTATTTTCAGTTGGAGGTCCGGCCAAAATACGTAATTTAGACGGTCGAACGACCTTTTCCGTGCGTTTAGGGGTTTGACTTACGAGATTGACCGTCCGGATCGAGCCCTTATTCTTTTCGGATCAAGTTGAATTTTTTCCCATACATGTATTTTATCATGATGGTCAGATCTGACGGCTGGATTTGTGTTTCTCAAGTTTGGTCATCACGATCACAACATGCCAAATGTATAAAGGTTTAGCCGACGAATTTCAAAGGTTTAGCCGACGAATTTCAAATGTTTAGCCGACGAATTTCAAAGGTTTAGCCGACGAATTTCAAAGGTTTAGCCGACGAATATATGTATAGCCGACGAAATTTTGTTCTTTAGCCGACGAACAAATTATTTCGTCGGCTAAAGTCCACGGGTTTTAATTGCGAACCCTAGCCTCCTCCCTCATTTCTGCAGTTTTTCAACCCTAGCCTCCTCCCTCCCGGTCTCCTCCCTCCTCCCTCCCGGTCTCCAAAACGCTAGTGGTGCTGTTTGTCTGCTCAAGGTACGCTCCCATAAACCCCAAATTCATCGATTTCTTTTCTGCAAAATATATGGATTGATGATTACTTCTGCGTTTTGCCATTTTGGTTGTATAAAACTGAGAATGACCGTAACTTGTACGTGTTGGGTTTCGATTTGTAGTACCAATTATCTTGTTTTGATCTAAAGAAACAATTCAAAAACCAACTGGAACGAGCCTTTAAGATTGTGAGATTTAGGGGTCTTTTGTAGAGAAGAGTTTATCACTTGCAACGTTTACAATTTTGAATGTTGAGGAGGAAAACCAATTGGAAAGAGCCTTTAAGATTGTGAGATTTAGGGGTCTTTTGCAGTTTACATAGAACATATAGTAATGAATTGTTGTAACATTTTAAAATTATTGCAACATTTTAAATTTTAACATTTCTGTAATTTTTAATATTATTGAATTGTTGTTTTAATATTATTGAATTGTTGTTTTGTAATTTTTAATATTATTAAAAATTTAACACTAGATTAACTAGGGAATCGGGATGAAAACGCGAAGTTGAAGAAAGGAATAAAACTTGTAATTTAATTTTTGTTAATTTAATTTGTGTTAATTAAATTTGTGTTAATTTAATTTGTGTTAATTTAATTATGTTAGTTTATGTGTTTATTTTTGAATATATGTGTTTATTTTTGAATATATGTGTTAATTTATTTTTGATTTCGAATTTAGTTTTACGATATGTTAGTTAATTTATGATGATGTTGATATATATAATATTGTTATGTAAGTAAAATATATATATATATATATATATATATATATATCTATATATATATTGGTATGTGTATCTATTTATTGAATAAGTATAATTTTAAAAATGTATAATTTTTTATAAAACAAAGACAAAATAATCTAAAGCCTTTAATTAATATTATAAATAGGATGAGCGGCTTTTTTCGATCGAAGAAGAGTTCGAAGGGCCAAAGGTCCGAATCGTCTGAGGGAACCTCTAGCAACCCTCAAACGACGTTTCAGGGCCACATGACAGCCAGACGTGCGAGCCTTCTGGAGACGGCGCCGGAGGTGCCCGTTTCATCGAGGCAGGCGGCCGTCCCTCGTTCCCCGAGGCCCTTGACGGAGGTGTCTGCACCTCGTATGCCCGAGATACACCGGGCGCCCACTCCGGGTCCTACTTCTTCGGATAGTGGGTCATCTGGGGTACAGATGCCGCCGCCTCATCTGTTCCTTCCGCGGATGATACCGGCGATACCTGTAGTCGATGGCTCAGGGACGCCGATTTATCCACTGCCCCCGCCAGTGGCTCCATCAGCGGCGTACCGGTTCCTGCCTTTTGATACGCCTCTTATTTCTGCGAGGGTATCATCATCGGCGACAGAGCCGGAATCCGTCGCGAGCTCCTCAGGTAATCAGTGATGCATGATTACTTTTAAAGGGTCATATATATTTTAATAATCAATTTGGCCAAATCATGTCATAGGCACAAAGAAGAAGAGAGGCCCCGTCACAGGGAAAGCTCTCGAGAAGATGGTGAGTACCATGGGGAGGATCCCCATCGATACTGACGGGGATGGCCACGCAGTATCGGGCGGGAAGTCGAGGATGTACTCCGGCCGCGTGGGTGCTCTCATTAGGGATAGAGTCCCTATGTTGTGGTCCGACTGGGGCGAGGTCCCGCAGGAGGTTAAGGACATGGTCCACAACGCGATGTCGGTGAGTTTACAAAATAATATTATGTATTAAATTGTTGATTTATCGAAAAGCTAAACTAATAATAATCGGTTAAATGCAGGTGTGGTTTGAGGTTCCCGAGCACCTGAGGGACAGCTGGGCCGACGTTGTGCATGGGGGAAGGTACGTTGGGAAGTTAATGAAAAACAATTTTGTATATGATATTAATAATATTTCTAATATTTTTGTTGTATCTGTAGGTACAAGGAGTGGAAGAACGAGCTGCGGACCCATTGGACTAAGCACGGGAACGCACGTTCTGGTACCCCTACTGAGTTCCAGTACAGGGAGTACGAGTGGCGTTGGCTTCTGACATCAGAATTCAACAACCCTCGTAAACAGGTATTTAAATAAATTAGTTAGTTAATTTAAAAATAAGTACGTGCGTTTTAAAATATTCTACTAATAGTTTACTTTTTTCTTTGAAGGTGGTTTCCCGGGTGAACGCTCAGAACCGGCAACGCAACACAAAGAACCATCATGCCAGTTCTAGACCGTTCGGTGTCTTCATGGACGAGGCGGCCAAGGAACATCCAGAAGTCAACCCCTACGTCTATACGTACGAGAAGGCATATCCTGACTCCCAGGAGGATATTGTAAGTCACTTTACGTTTTTAAATTTTTAAATTTATGTAAAAATTTTAATTAATAATTTTTTTCCTATCCATATAGGCGAGGGTGAGGGAGGCTAGTGACGAGGTCCTGAGTACCTTAGTGAGGGAGGCATGGCCGGACACGCAGGATTCCGAGATGTCCGAAGCCATGTCCCGGATCGACAATTCGGATCCGACGATTGGGGCGAGGATCATGGGCACAGCCTTCCCACCGAGAGGAAACAACTTCTACTGCCGAGGTCTAGGAAAGAGAGGCGAGGGGGTCCTGAAGACCACTCCAGGATTTCAAAGAAAGGCAACCTCGACCAGTAGCAGCACCACGTCCACGATCAACAGGACGACTCAGCTAGAGTCGGAAGTTCAGAGACTACGAGAACAGCAAGCTGCTCAAGCTGCTCAGGCTGCCTCGCAGGCTGCCTCGCAGACAGCCTATATTGCCTCGTTGGTAGCCTTTAATACCGCGCAGGCAGCCTATGTTGCCGAGATATATGCCATCCAGCAGGCCCAACAGCAGCAGATGTTGCAGTACATGCAGGACTTTGCAGCTGCCCAGAGTCAGGGACTTCCGCCTCCGCCTATGCCTCCGCCCATGACGCTACCCCAGCCGCCGCAACCTCCGCAGCAGCCCCCAGAAGATGACTTCAATTTAGACGATATAGACTTTACGTAGTTGATATATACTTTTATGTAAATTGATACTTTTATGTAGTTCATATATTCTTTTATGTGTTTGTTGTTGGTTATATGAAATTGTTAAATATGTCTTTTGCAGCTTGCATGGAATGGTAATTCAGAAATTTCGGGGTTTTTTTTTTTACTGGGAATGCACTTATAGCCGACGAAAAAAGCCATAATTCGTCGGCTAAAATTTTTTTAAAAAAATAAAAAAAAGTTTAGCCGACGAAATAAGCTTTAATTCATCGGCTAAATGCCTATAAAGCCGACGAAAAATATAATATTTCGTCGGCCATAGATGTTTTATATTTTTTTATTACAAACTTTAGCCGACGAATATTTTAAATTATTCGTCGGCTAAAGTTTGGAAGATAACCGACGACATTATTTCGTCGGCTAAAGTTCATACTTTAGCAGACGAAATAATGTCGTCGGCTATAGTATGACTATAGCCGACGAAATAATGTCGTCGGCTAAAGGTTGGACTATAGCAGACGATATTATTTCGTCGGCTATAGTATGACTATAGCCGACGAAATTTTTTGTCTCGTCGGCTAAAGTCATTACAGACGACCCTTTCCCGACGACACTATAGCCGACGAACCTTCGTCGGCTAAGGTTGTAGCCGACGAATTTTTTTAACAGGCCGACGAAAATTTTTCGTCGGCTAAAATGCCTGTTCTGGTAGTGGGTTCTCCCAACAAAATGGGCATTAAAAAAGAAGGGGGTGGATCTGAGTGTGGAGTGTCCTTTCTGTGGAGGGGACAAAGAGGATGGGCTCCATATTTCTAAAAATTGTGGGTTGGTCAATCAGCTTTGGAAGTGTTCATCTTTGACCTTACTCCGAGTACTCATCCGGCGATGGAGATTAAAGCCTGGTTATGTGGTATGGTAGAGTTGATGCAGGGGAAGAAATTAGAGGTGTTCTTGTATACATTATGGGCCATTTGGGTGGAACGAAATAATGTTGTTGTTTTTTTTTTTGGCAAAAAATAACGTTGTTGTTTGGAGGGGTGGATGTTTTGTTCCGATCAATGTGGGTGGGTGGGTTGATAAACAGGTGGATGAATACATAAAGTATCATTGTAGAACTGGTAAGCAGAATAGGCGAACGCTCACCAAATGGAGGTGTCCACCTAGTGGCAGACTCAAAATAAATATTGATGGTAGTTTCATTGAGGTACAAGAAAGAGGTGGTATGGGAGTGGTGGTCCGGGATAACAATGGTGATTGCAGAGCAGCCTTTGCTCGACCAGTTCATTAGGCTTTGTCTGCATTGCACGCGGAGGTACAAGCTGTATGTGCTGGCCTTCTTATAGCAGTGCAACAAGGGTGGGATGAAGTCGAGTTTGAATCAGACTGTGTTGCATTAGTAAAAGCCTTTCAAGGGGATGATGATGACCTTTCTGAAATTGGTCGTCTGATGGAAGACTGTAAGAGGTGAACTAAGTCCTTCAAATTCTTTTGCCTTCAACATGTATTTCGAGAAGCAAATGGTGTGGCACATAGATTAGCCCATGCCTTACTAGCTAGAATAGTTTAGATGATTTTTGGATTGAAGAGACACCTGATATTATTCGGGATGTTATCTTTAAAGATATATGTAATAATGTAAGGAGTTCAGATAATATGTCTCTCCCGGGAATTTGAATTAGATTATCTTATTAGTAATATTATTCCAACTAAGGAACCCGGATAGCGGGTCCTCAAGTTCCTCTCAAAAATGTTTTCAAAAATAAAAAAGGTACATGCTTATGATCGAAGTGAGTTTTTTTCTATCGCAATTCAACCATATATCGTATGTCGATCAATCTACATTGATTATCTGTACATTGATCAACCATACATTGATTATGTGTATTTTATAAATATACAGGTGTGGAGCATAGAAGTGGAGATATGTTTGAGTCAATACCAAATGCACAGTCAATCATGTTGAGGTTTAGTTTTCTTTGATCTGGGTTTCACATCCTTCATATACAATGGAAAAACCATCATATAGATTTCGAACTTTAGATCAAACATCAACTATCTGATCATTAACGTAGGAATATTGATGTTTGTAGTGGGTAATCCATAATTGGGATGATGAACATTGTAAGAAGATATTGAAAAACTGTTGGGAGGCAATACCAGATGATGGGAAGGTAATAGTTGTCGAGTATTTTGTAGTTCCTGGAATAGTTGATAATACGACAGAAATGAAGAACGGGTTCTACCTCGACATATTCATGATGGCCATGTGTTCCGGTGGTAAGGAGCGAAGGATCGCTGAATTTGAGTATCTAGCCAAATCAGTAGGTTTTGTTGAAACAAAGATCTTCCCACTTCCTCATGGGAGCTATGTTATTGAGTTTCTTAAGGGTTGAAGCATGTGATTGATCGTTGGATAATTTAGTAATGGAAAAGACATTACTGTTGATCTATATATCTCATTCCTTTTGAATCTTTGATCCATTTCTGTGTGGCTTTGGTCTTATATTTTAAGTCTGCTCGCTCTTTGATTTGGTTCTTTTCTTGAGAACGATTTGGTTCTTTTCATATTTGTACGTTTTGTGAGAGTTTGGCTGTTGAGGCCTGCCAACCGTTCTTTCCATTGTTAGTTTGTACCAGTGTTTGTATGACTGCATGTATCTACCAAAAATAAATATGATCCACTCTTTTTTTCTTTGCAGAATTTTCCTAAATTCAAATAAAGGACAACTTAAATATGGAGTTTTTTTTTAGCCTTGCTGAAACATACAGAAATTGATCAAGTGCATCCATCTAAATGACTGTCTCCTGGTAGTCCGAACTCCGAACTAAGGAAAGAAACATAAATAAGTGATATGATACTGAAAAACAAACGAATTGTCAAGTACCTTGTGTGGTAACAGGTGAAGTTAGCATGAGACCTCATGTGAGTCATGTCTAGCGTTTGAGTCTCAACTCCCACCAATTAATTTGTGACCGTCAAGTTTGAGGTCTTCAGGCCAGTACTCCTGTTGCGGGGGGAATCTGACTTCATTTGCTGGGAGATCTCTCTCATGAATAGAATACTACAAAGTGTTTATTCTATTCATAAATGATATAAACCGTGATTTCTTTGACTACAACTCACCAAACCCTATTTGTACTAATGTTTAGACACAAGTAAATTAAAAGGATTTACTGCTCTCATCAGAACCATTTATTCCTTCTCTTAGAGGTTCCAATCTGACTCTGCATGAGATCACTTGAATTGTTATCAACTCCAGTCTTCATACTTGCAGAACCATGTGCAAAGTTCAACACAGATGAAGATGGTATAGGAGAAAGTCCGGGTGAGCTGGATTCTTGTATTGCACGAATCGGACTGACTGCTTCAATCTGTTCTTCTGTGCGCAAGTCACATCCATAAATGAGATTGGATGAACTTTTTGAAGGAGGAATAGGTGGAGGGTTTTTCCACTTGGGAAGAGGAGCAACAGGAAGTGTCTGAAGTAAAGGCTCATTTTCAAATACAGCCCGGAACAATCTTCCTTTCGTAGGCAGTGGTCTGACCCTAACAATATTATCAATCAAAACATCAGCGCGATCAGTTATCTTTGAGTTCGATGAAGACATTGTAGCCACCGGAATGGACTCAACACATTCTTGAACAGCAGCATTCTCGGGAAATCCTAAGTTACTTGATTCAGCAGCAAAGTTGCATATAGTGGGATATGAACTAGTTTTGGCTATAACATCTGGTTCTTTAACTGCAGAGAATTCTGAGGCGTTTTGCAGTATCTGATTATTTTCATTGTTGAAATCAGAGAATATAGGACTTGTTTCATTTTCAGCTGGTATGAGCAAGAACATTTTGAGTAGGTTTTGCAACTGGTCTTTTGCTTCGTCTCTTTCTCGACAAGCTACCTTCAAGAGATGAAACAACTGCTTTGTAATCTCCTCATTTTTGCTTATCTCGTGGCTCGCCCTTATTTTCGCTGATTCTAGTTCATAATTGATGGAGAAAAGCTTGTATTTCAGCTCATCAACAGTCTGCAGTCATAAAATAGATTAAATTTAGAGACACATTACAGAAAGACATTTGCAAAGCCTATACATAGGCACAATTAATCAAATGCCATATACAAGTAGTTCAAACAAATACAAAACAGCTCCTCTGAAATAGAATGAACATCATAGTTCAATGGCTGAAAATATCATTCACTACAAAGAATTAATCTAGAAAAAATTTACTTCCCACCACTTCTTTTGTAATAAAAAAGAAGCTTTTCTGTTTGGTACCTGCATATATAATTAGAAGAAGAGCAAGCAACAGATATGTATTTTGATATTACATATGAGACCTAATTTGTCTAATCACCACCTTCAGGGGATAAACAAGTACAGAAGAGTTTCAATAGCCACTTTCAGCATTGTCATATTTATCTATATGATAAAATTATTTTGCAAACACAAGAAAATGAGAACTTTCAGAACTATCTGTAATCATCACTATGCAATCATATGTAGGATATGGGGATTCCAATCATACAAATTGAGTTATAAAGTAGATGAAATCTAAGAATATGCGAAGGAATCCGAAGATTTTGAATTGAAGAAATCACTCACCTCTTGATCACTCCAAATGTAAACCATTTTCTCTCTATCAGTCTCTCTGTATTTCTGTAATTACAAAGCAAAAGAGATGTGGAACAACAAGGACTAGCCGACTTTTAAATTGAAGACGAGGTGCCCAGTGCTACAATTTAGCAAGCTTCCATTTCCACAGACGTAATCTTAAATGGTGGGAGGAGTATATATAAGGTATGATTGAAACCATCTTAAAATTACTGGCAGGACTGTTATACTGACGTCCACATATTTAGGTCACAAATTAATTCGCCCATAAATAGTGGGATTTGGTCTCTAGTTTTCATATTTCTGTCCATGTCTCAATCTAATGGTTGCTACAGGTATGATTAGTAATTGCACACGGTTAGACAGAGACTCATTCTAAAATAGGCATAGCTAATTAACTCTTATATATATATATATATATATATATATATATATATATATTAATCGAAAGTACACGGTTTCCTCAAATGCTTTAACTAATAGCTAATGAACCTTGATTAGTGGGTTTAGTGGCTTTGAATACCATTAGATCAAAGGCATATATAGCTAGTGCCATTTTGAATTTTGGACAATATTTGGTAGCTCTATCAAAAATGCATGTCAAGACAAAAGATATATTGTTTTCACCTTAGATCATCTCCAATTGCTCATGTTAAACTAGATTATCTCTATTTTAGAGGAAAAACACCATTTTTTGGCTTCAACAATTCATGTAAAACATATTTTATAATATGGAAAGTGGGAAGAAAGAGAAACATATCTTCTATATAAAATTCTCAAAATTTGTATATTCATGAAGAAATCTCTAAACATTCTATATATATATATATATATATATATATATATATATATCTCAAAAAAATGAAGAAATCTCTAAACTTTATTGTTTACCTTATAGAATTCATTCTCTTTTATAAAAAAATGAAAAATTTTGGTAACAGTACATGATTTATGCCCACTATGAGTCAGACATCAAGTTTGATGTACCAAAATATATTTTGAAACTTAATGTACAAATATTCATATTGGACCTTACTTGAGGTACTATTCATGAATTTTTCCCATGACGAAATAAGGAATAGCATATATATCCCACCATGTCATACTAGTTAGAATAAGGTAAACCATGATTTGCAAGTCCTTCCTAGTAAATTTGAGCATAGCGGAATTTAATATGAGATATGCGATCGATGCATATGGTATTTTCCTCACTCTACACAAAACAATGTCTAAAACTCTATATGTATCCCAGCGGTTATTTTTGTTGTTGTTGCTGAATCACCAATACACTAGCTTTGCTCTGCGAGTCGGTGGAGGATAGCAGGTCTCCGATAATCCCTAACTCTGGGAACTCACACCATTGTTCCAGTCCTGAAGTCTGGGGACTCTTCACCTTGTGTCGTCTCCCAACAATGAACATGTCGTATTCATCTTCATCCAACAATGACCTTATTTTCGTCGTCGTTTGCGCTGCGTCTTCCACCACCACCTCCACATAACTCACGTACCTGTTCCCGCTACTCATGTCCATATTCCTCAACATCTCCCTCTCTTGTAGCCTCTCCCATTTGGCTTTGTCCAGCTTGACTTCGTTGTTGTCGTCCTCCTCGTATTCAACTGAATCAAGTAAATGTATCACCGTGAGGCTTATGCACGAGTCCTTGGCCATGCGTCTAGCGAAGACGAGTGCTTCCCTGTCGTCGTTTCCTCCCAAGAAAATCATTGCCACTCGAAATGTCTCTGATATCGTTGCGGTTGCGGCCTCTATGCTTTGAATGCGTCCGCGGTTCACAAGAATACCAACCGAACACGGCGCTGTTTCAAGCACGCTCATGTTCACTTCTCGGATTTTCTCGTTCTCTGATTCAATTGTAGTATTTGAGCCAAGGATTGACCACTTTCGATGGAAGGGGAGGATTATAAGGGATGTGAGCTTGTCAAGTGCGAGGGTGCAGATGTCGTCGTGCATGTACTGCGCCGGAGTAATAGATGTGAACACGTTCACGTTCATTGCTCCAGCGTTGTCTCTTTGGAAGTGATCAAATGAGAGGATCACATTTTCCGACGAGGTGAAGCTGGAGACAGTTCTTTTTTGTTTGTTGTGAGAAATGAAGATCGGAGTGGTCCGGCCGACTAGCTCGATGAGGTGGAGGACGTACACAGAAATTGGGCTCTCTTGTGTCGGACACACGGCGTCGATGAGGTTAATGATCGCCGGAGTGTTGTCGGATCTAGTGACACATGCAAGAATTCGAAGCTCAGAATTTGGTTTGCAATTGGAGATGTTTCTTTTCTCATAGCCTGTGTACTTCCTTTTAGGGTCGTACAATCGTTTTACAAAGGGTGGAATGATGATTGCATTAATAACCACGCCGCAAAGTAGAGCATTATACATTGATAAAGTTATGACCTGCACCATATATCTAGTAAATCTTCAATCTTGTAGAACAATATCCATCAAATATATATATATATATATGACGATAGTTAATCACATTTTAGAGTAGAACCCACTTAATGTGTCAGCTTATAAGATAAGCTGTATAGTTTCTTAAAATGTGATTCACCTAACATTGTTCCGAAGACATTATATGTAACCAAAAAAATGTGAAGGTAAATGTTAAGCACTAGCGAGAGTATATACGTACCCAAGTGTCTCGAGCCAAAGAGTAGACAGCCATCTCAAGAACGCCTTGACTGCTCAATATGAGAGAAAGTGCCAGTGCATCACTCACAGGCATCTTGCAACACAAGGCAGGCACCAAAGATGCCAGAAATTTGCTGAGAAATACTATAACGATGATAACTCCGGTTGCGACAACTACCCAATGGTGAGCCCGAGGCACTTCTGGCAGTAGTGTAACCCTCATCATGCATGTTATTACAAACACCGGCATGAACACCGAGTTGGTGATAAAGTCGAGCTTCTTTACCAATGTAGATCCCAACGGCGGTCCGCTAGGCACAGCCAAACCTAGGATAAAAGGTCCGGCCGTAACAGTCATACCACACCAGTGTGTAATCACCGCGGAGAACAAAAATGCTATCATGATGCACATTACATAGCTGTTCTTCACCACTCTTCCCTTAGGGGTTTGTCTAATCATCCAAAACATAATTGGGCGACCGACGTAGAAAACAATCAAAACAAAGGCCACTAATATGCCTAAGTTGAGCGCACCTGTTAACAAATCATAGTCCATGCTTTTAGCAACGGATCCGATGACGACGACGAACACATAAAGTAGGTCACTGATGAGTACAGAAGATAATCCAAGTCGGCCAAGTTCCGAGTTTAAAATCTTAAGCTGATTAAGGAGAGAAGCAATGACTGGAAGCGTAGTCGAACACTGGATAGCTGTAGCAAATAAAAGCTGAACAGCTTGTCCGTTCCCTAATGGCCAGTTACGGTGAAAGTAAAGAACAGCTCCCATGCCAGCCATCATAGGAACAAGAAAATTTGAAACACCAACATACACGGCCTTTCTTCCAGTTTTGCAGATTAGGCTCAAATCGATTTGGACTCCGATTAAGAATAAGAAGAGCGTATATCCAAGCAAAGCTATTAGATTGAGTATTTCTTGATTGGTGAAGGTAAACATGGGATTTTGCATATCTTTTTTTTCAGTAATTCTGTGAAATCCTACATCACCTAGGAGTATGCCAGCCTGCAGAAGCAGAAGGAACAATGTACAGTACATCAATATAGACAGTCAATAACCAAAACAAAATTGTGTTATTACACTAAATTATATGAAAGTTAAAGAATTGACAGAAAATGACATTAAAAATAATAATTAAGAGGGCATTCTTATTTATTAAAACATTATGCATGCATGTAGGTGCGTGATCACCTTCTCAACTATTGATGCAAGAATACGTACGTACCACAATTTGAGCGATAAAGCCAGAGAGGCCAAACATCTTGAGAAAGAAATACGAGAACTGCGTGAGGATGTACATGAAAGTCATTTCTAATTCCAGCAATGGCATTGAACGATTTGGAAGTGGAAAAGAGTGCTTCCCAAATTGAGCTGTCATATTTAGGACTGTATGCTCAGATCTATTCCATAAGCCAACCGAATTAACGCGAGGTGGAAAATTTACACATAATTCACTTGCAGGAATCTCAGTAGTGAATGTTCCGAACACATTGTGCGACATGATCGAATCGATTTGTTCATCCACCAGAAGTAATTAGTGTCGTTTGGATCCAAATTAAGTTGTCTAAGTTACATATGCTTAATAATTTGTAGAGGTACAAAGCGATTTATACCATGTTTTACCGATGTTGTTATAACCGTACCAGCGTAATTAGAAAGAAAATTAACTAACCAACCATAGTTGCTAGCAATTCCTATGAATTGAAGTCGTTTGGCCTGTGGTTGTTATTGGGAGAGTTGAAACAGTTCAATTTTGACATGCCCAAAAAGAATACTAGCTCATTGATCTTTGACTCGAATTGAAGATAAAACTTGAAAAGAAGGTTCCATCTTAACAAAAGAGCTACAGTTTTTTTTTTAATTGAAATTTGTTTAGGCCTTGTAGTTTAAAGTCAACATTTGTTTAGTCCTTTTGGTTTTATTTTAATCTGAATAATTCTTAAAGTCAAGTTTTTGCATCCAAATAGTCCTTATGGTTTTATTTTAATCTGAATAGTCATTAAAGTCATGATTTTTCATCTAAATAGTCATTCAAACAATTTTCTCAGTTAAAGGCCATAATGACTATTTGGATGAAAAATCATGACTTTAAAGGCCATAATGACTATTCAGATTAAAATGAAACTATAAGGACTATTTGGATGAAAAATCTTGACCTTAAGGACTATTCAGATTAAAATAAAACCATAAGGACTAAACAGATATCGACTTTAAACCACAAGAACTATACAATATTTTACCCATTTTTTTTTCTTTAAACACAAGACTACATTTCTTCGTTAATTTTAAGAGAATATTATCCAAATAGTGTCTCACCTTTTAGAAAAACTAACTTTTGGTATCTCAACTTTTAAAAACTTCAAAACGGTATTCCACGTTACCTGCAATCGTTAATTCCGTTAAAACAACTGAGGGCTGAACCATTATTATCATAAAATGACTTATTTACCCTTTAATTAACTGTTTTGATTTTTTTTTTAGAATCAAGTTTTTGACAAGCAGAAAAGAATAACCGGTTCTTCTGTTAAGAAGAATCTCAGTCCAGAAAACTCGTCCACCCCCTGCGGCCAAGTTTCGCGGTGTTTGAAACGGCGTCGCTTTAATCTTTGGGTCATGCGGGTGATGGGCGATGAGAAGTCGTCGTCAATTGTAATTGGCAAGCAGAGACAAAGAGCCGTGAGATCGAGAGCTCCTCGTTCCGGTCGCCGACTCCGATGATGAAGACCTTTCTTCCAAGCCCTCGTCCTCTTCGTCACTGGCCGGGAGACTTTCTACAAGATTTTCAGAAGTTGGGCGTCAAAGAAACTTATGACTGGATGCATGTGTGATCCTATTTCCAACAGCCATCACTTTCTACATAACTGGTGGTTTATTCACTTTGTGGATGGCTTCTTCTCTCCAATATATGCTCAGCTAGGAATCAACATTTTTGGCCAGGGATTTATTACTTCCATTACATCCATATTTTTGGTTGGGGTGTTCATGGCTGGGTGCATCTGTTTTGGGTCTTGGAGAGTGGTTTATCAAAAAAAAAAGTCATTAGTCATTCGCTATATCTATAAGGATTAATTACAAAATATCACCTGAATTATGATGTTATTTTCATTTTCATACCTAATTATCAAAAACTTACATTTTCATACCCGAAGTTTCATTCCGTTAGTATTTTGATACACTAACCGCTAACATCGTTAAATTTTGAGGACATTTTCATTTTTTTAATAAATATATCATTTTTTACATTTACTTTAACAAAGTAATTTATTTTTTGAGGTTATTAAATACAAATAATACAATTTACTTTAGCAAAAATATTAAAAAAAACCTCCAAAATTAAATATTTATTTTTGCAATAATAATGATAAAGGTTAGTAAAACTCTTGTATGTATATATATTTTTAGAGTTACATGTTAAGCAAAACAAAATAAAATAAATTATATCAAGAAAATATCGAATATAAACATGTTTAATCTATCAAATTTTATATAAACATGTTTAATCTATTTTTGGTTAAATATTACATGCTTATATAAAATATGAAATGACAAAAATGCTCTCAAAATTTAACGGTGTTAGTGGTCAGAGTATCAAAATGCTAACGGAATGAAACTTCGGATATAAAATGTAAATTTTTGATAGTTAGATGTGAAAATAAAAATAGTATCATAATTCGGATGATGTTTTGTAATTAATCTTGCCCTGTAACACCTCAGATGAGTTCTGCCGGCCATATCCCCAAATCAAAACATGAAAGCCTTCAAGGAAGTGGCCATCATATGGCATCCACGTATTGGAGAATATGCATTTGGGTTCATTACTTAATCACTTACCCTTCAAAGCTGGGATGGGGGTAAGGAAGTGTGTTGTGTTTATGTTCCCAACAACCAAATTGATCTCAAAACCCACATACACATAACCATGAACCTGACACCCAACATTCAATCCTCTTAAACCCACACACCCACAAAGAACACTGCCTAATATGAACTCATCCGGCGAAAACCCAATGCTCATGCATCTCTGAAAACAACCTAGATGTAATTATTAAAGAGTTGAATCGCGCAAAATATATGTGGTCTTCGGCGGACTCGGGTTTAGGGAATAGATTGGTTATTGGTTTTCGGGTATGTTTGAGTGAAGAAAGAAATGAATGATCGGGAAGTGGAGTTTGTGATGAATTGAATTGTTGAGTGAGGGACGAGAGAGAGAATTCTGGGGCTGGGCTTCAATGGAGAGAGTCTCCTTAAAAAAAGATGAAAAAATAAAGAGAGAGTTGAAAAATAGGAAAAAAATGATAAAATATTAAAAGGACGAAAGTATCATTAATATGACAGTTGCTTTAACGGAACTAACGGTTACAGATACCATTATTAGATGAGATAAAAACGTGAGATACTATTTTAAAGTTTATAAAAATTGAGGTACCAAAAGTTAATTTCTCTAAAAAGTGAGACATTGTTCAGACAATTTTCTCTAATTTTAAATTCAATTCATGGATAACTCGACATTAAACCAACACCATTAGTTTTGTACATTAATCTTCTCGAGGAATTTCCAACTGAATTTATTGTTAAAGGCATCATCATCATAAATAAAATTATTTGGGCAAGCATTTCAACATAGGCGTATGTAGCGAAAATTAAAATTTCTAAAAAAATTGGTCTAAACAGAGGATGGAATGTCGTGAAACCTAGGGTTTTGTCATGGCGGATGCTCTCCTTCTTGGGGAAGAGGGTTGATCGTGATGTTATGAGGAAGATGGCGGCAGCGGAGAGTAATCTCAATGTTGATCATGTGTTGGTGGTAAGAAATCATTCCGACGGTGGCTTGATGCGGCTGGAGGAGATTTCTTTGATCGTGTTTATCATTGTGGGTTCTTCTCGTGAATGGATCGACTCGTCTATGAAGAAGTTGATCTTGAAGATCTGGTTGCCCGTGGTGAATTCATGGTCATCACCGATATCGGGTGTGGGTGTGAACTGGGTGAGGGCGGAGATTTCTTCTGGGGATGCATCGGCCTCATCTGTTTGTGTGCTAGGAGTCGATGAGCAAACGTTATCGCCGGACAAGGGTGGCGTTATGCAGAGCTTAGAGGAGGATGAGGCAAGGACCGGGTCTACAACTAGGGTTGCGATCTGGATTCTGGTTTGTGGGCCTCGATCGTATGGCGGGCTCAAATTGGTTATGGACTTAGGTCTTTGGGCTTGGGTCTGGGGCTTTTTCAATTTAATGTTTTTATTTCCAGCATTAGCCTATTTTTTATGCCATGTTCAATAGAAGTAGGCAACATAATAAGTGAGTGAATATGATTAATGAGTATTCTATCATATGTACCGGTGTGAGTCTCAACTTACGACTACTTGACTATTTGACTATTTGTAGATGGTAGAGGTAGAATACGTAATAACTGCTTCTTACCTTCGATTTTATCTTAATATATCAAGTCGTGATTGACTTTTAAAAAAAAAAACAGAAAGACGTATGTGGCAAGATGCAACCCAACCCAGAGTTTTGATTATGCTACAACGAATTAAGTAGGTTTATTATTATTATTATTATTATTATTATTTTTAAATCAAACTGGTAAATGAGTAGGGGATATTAGCTTTACAGAGACAGACAATGTATGGAGCAAGTCACACCCTCAATACGGAAAGAGAAGTGTCTACCTCATTCTGAGAACCCACCGCACATCCACTTACTGGAGAAATTTTAATGAAAAAAAAAAAACCATAAAAACAAAATCTATGCGTGAAATTACAAAGGAGAAAAATAAAAGATGGAGAACCTAAATTCCCATATGCTAGAAGAGTTACACCAGAACCATAAATGAGCATAAGCCTCGATGAACCCCCATTTGCTCCCGTAAAGATTATATATTCACATATACGTTTCTTTATATAATCATCATGTACTAATTGCACACGACCCGGCATGCCCTGGACAAGTTCACCTTACCAGCCAAGAAGACGAGACTGGTTTATGTGCTAAACCTTAAAGATGAATTCGACGTGGCTTTCCTTTAAAGACAGGTACACTCAGTAGGTGAATGGGGAAACCCCTAATTTAATACCAAGAATCTGCTTCACTATCTTACGTTTATGGGAATAAGACTACTCCATACAGAAAGAACACAATTATCTTTGTTCACAATTGCTTCGACGCAACACCATGTGTTACTAGAAACTTTTGTGCTTGTTTAAGAGTAGTGTCATCCCCACGACAATAAATAAACAGATCATCAGCGTTGAGCACATGAGTGAGAGCACAACCTCTTGGCTGTGAAATAGGCTTAACACGCCGAGAAGTAAAAAGTGGAGAGAGTCTCCCACTTAAAGCTCCCCCCCCCCCCCCCCCCCCCGGCGGTGTACAAGTCAAGTAACCATGAGAGACCCATTTATTAAAATTGAGAGCTTTGTTGACTTTAGAATTGTATCAACTTTAATGTCTACGTTACAGCCTGAGATTCTCCGATCCAACAAATTAAATCCTTACGAAACCAGAGCAATGCAATCAGAATTCCTTCCTTCGGTCTTTGAGAAAAGCAGTTTGCTGAGGTGATATGCTCCGAGAAGCAATGTGCCCCAATCTGCTAGCCATGATCTTTAAAAATAATTTTAAATAATTTTGAATAGAAAGTAAGCAAGTGCAATGTGACTAAATTGGACGATAGCAATTGAGGCAAGAGTTAATCGCTTATAGTTGTTGTAATCTCATATTTAGATGATGTGATTGTTTTGTAATTACACTTTATTAAATGAATTTTCTATTTGTTTAATCAAATTAATATTAAGATAAATAACGAAAGAACCAATCTCACATGTCACGTTTGTCTTTGCCAATACCTCATGATGGTCGGTCCATTCAAACACTAGGTCTCGTTTGGTTTGTGGAAATGAAAGTAGTTCATTCCTCTCTCCTATGTGAAGAGAAAGTGAACGAGAATGAAATTTCAAGAAAAGTTTTAATTTCGATATTTGGAAATACAAGGAAAGTCATTAGGAAAGTTCCTAAAAAATATAATAAAATATTATAATGTGAGTAATAAATGCAGGAAAAGAAGGAAGAAAGTGGTTCCATTGGATTTTAGAAATAGCAACTTTCCCCTATATTTTTCCTTCAATCATGAAAGTCTTTCCTTTTCTTTGGTTTTCCCAAATACAGGAAATGAACAACTTTCCTATCATACATGTTTTCCGCGAAACAAACGAGGCCTATAAATCAAGCCCTGTATGTCAATCTCGCTAATGTCATTCTTATTTGCGGTTCCTTTTTTCTTGCTGTGATTGAACTCAACATTTTCCTAATTAATATGTGATCTACCTCTTTCTCTAACACTTGGTTCAAATCTCCTAGCTAGTAGGACAACTAAAATAAGAAGAAATCGACCCTGCCGTTGGTTCCTACTTCAGATCACACTATGCCATATTCATCATCAGATGACGGTCCAAGTCCGTCGTCTGACGTTTTTTTTTATGTCGTCTGAGGAGCTGTCGGGTGATAGTCTATCAGACGACGGAGAATAGCCGTCGTCTGAAATGCTATCACACGACATATCTTATGCCGTCTGAGAAGAGTGGAGATTGAAAAATTTCAATAAACACACCACAGTTAAGTGTGGACTAAATAAGCATCCAAAAACTGTAATATCATATCACAAGACACATCAAATGTCGTCTGTTTTTTATACCTACCACATATAAGTGTGGACTGATTGGAGAATAATTTGATTTATTAGAAATTTCTATCAAATCACACTTCAATTAAGTGTTGAGTGTGTGAGCTTACAACGTCAAAAACTTGTAATATATGTGGTTATATAGAAGATCTAACCTCACTTATCTGTCGTTTCACATTGTAAACTATTAAAAAAAAATTTGGTGTTTTTGTCATACGACATTTAGTTGTAGTTGCATTTGTATTCATACCACATATTTTTACTTTTCGACTTGGTATTACCACAGTTAACTGTCGACTAAATGAAGCATTATCATAGTTTGTTATGATTTTGTCATGCCGAGGTCCTTTACTTGACATATATATGCCATCTGATTGAAGAATTACAAAATTTAATCTTGTGAGTCCTTCTCAGTCCACATATATGTGTTGAGGTAGCTTATATCCATCGACAATTTTTTTTTGTTTTATGTTGTTACATGACATTTGGACCACATATATATGTAGGTTGAGGGATAGCAAGTAAGTTTTTCCTATCCTAAGTCGACATTTTAATAGAGTTTGATTCTGTAAAATATGTCGTTTAATGCTCAATTGCACTACATTATCATGTTTTTTGGGAGTTTACATATGTTGTTTGATCTAGTACGAGACGACACATTTGTGTCTTTAGTTGCATGATGTTGTCTGTCTATTTTGGCTCAAAAAGTACTATAAGTGTCGTGTGATTGAAAAATAAAAAACGTTCAATCAACATTTTGTCTTGTGACTCCAGCTCACACTGCATATTTGTGTTGAGGTTATGTTGCTTGTTATAAAACATATGTTGTCGCTATAAATTGAACTTCATATATAAAGAAAAACCAAGAATAAAAGAACAAAAGAAACAATACTTCATTGAACTTTGATAATCCACTTCAATTACAAAATCATTTGAAGTGTAGGAATCCATGAAAATAGCTACAATACCAACTTGTCCTAATCTATATACAACTGCATTTTCATTGCTATGGAGTGTGGCTCAGGAGTAGACTGAGTGAAAGAGAATGGCTTAATTAGCTTATACCAAGTGAAAGTCTAAATCATCCAAAGCTATTCCTTATCCTAAGCCAAGGAATCTTCAAACATTCATTGATGACAAATGATTGTATGAATATAGATTAGAAGCCATGAGTTCATCTAAGTTTCTATGATAGATACAGATAAAGCCAAGAGTTATCATGCATATGGAGCAAGTCTTCACTTCAGGAAGATGCTACTTGGCAGAAGGAAATTGCAACAATGTGAGAGGGGAAACTGTCAAGTACCTGATAATCTCAAGTATGGAACAATCTCCCTATATCGAGCAAGAGCTTCCTCAAACCCAACACAACATCGATCATCAGGATAAAAGCTGAACACACCTACATCATGTGTTGATGCTACAAAAGAAGATATGATCAGAGAGCTCTGTGCTGACAATAGGTGTGTACTTTCAATCAGAAGTAAAAATAATAACTAGACACTAACCATCACCGAATCCAAAGCAAGTAATTATATTATCTTCATCGAAAGGAGACAAAGTGCGTCCGATTATAGAGATTGCTTGCTCGTACGGATTAGGTGTGCTACCGATAGCATGAAGACTTTTTCTGTTGAATGAATATTTGCCTACAATCATTGAAATGTAACTTTTATCTACTTCCATAAAAGGTCAAGAAAAATAAATCATCTAAAGGACTAGGAATATCACCTGTCCATTCATTGCTCTTTGTGAAGTCGATACCAAGTATTAAATTGGATGAGCAAAAACAGCTGGTTCGAGTCCTGTACAAACCCAAAGGAGCAATTCCGGTTACACATAAGGACAAGTCTACATGGTAATTTAGGGATGATGAGTTATACTCTAAATGAGATTTTCATATTGATGCGCAGAAAAGGGGAAGGAAATTAAACATGTAGTGACATCCAAATAATCAGGCTGTTGGGAAATCTATAACACAGTTATTCACTATTAGGTATTACAATAGATCTGAGTTGCTTGAAAATCAGATCATCAGGCTAACGAATCACATACATTTGAGATTCTTCAAATGAATAAACTCAACGAACTTATTCAAGTTAATGCATAACTAGAACTCATGAATCTATGAGCTTTGCTAAGATTACAGTTCTTATTGCCTTACTAGAACTCATGGATCTATAAGCTTTGTTAAGATTACCAGTCCTTTTCTTTTTTGCGGTCAAAGTTAGCAATCTAATCATTGTAAAGAAGACCAAATGATAACTTTATATGGGATGGATAAAGAACTATAGGGCACCTGTCTCTGGAAAATCATCAATCAACATCGTCATCTCTTCCCCACTAAGACCGGCCAGATAAGAATGGACAGGTATGAGAACAAAACTAGCTATGCTCACTGCTATGATAATTGACCTATGGCCTGAGTTGTACATTAACCAGGATCAATGTCAGAAAACATGTTAATTGAATCAATTCATGATAATTACTTTTTGGTGATCAAACATTTTGGAAAGGAAAATCACTTTGGCTGAAAATCAATGCAATGTAAATAAAACTCTTTTCCACTCAAAAATCAAAACATATCTCTAAACTATGTGATTAGACAACCACCGGGGAAACGGTGGGGTGGAAAGCACTGTCTTCTCTAACCAAGAGGTCTGGTGTTCGAATCCCCATTAAGGCCTTGGTGGCCAGCCGGCGGTGGCCCGTGCTAGGCAAGTGTGCCTGGTGTGTGGTGTTCGCTTTCATGCCCCGTGGCGATGCAGGGATTAGTCCGGCTGTGCTGGGATACCCTGCATGGGTGTGTGTGTTACCTAATCTAACAAAGGCTAACCCCCCCAATCAAAAAAAAAAAAAAAAAAAACTATGTGATTAGACAGCATACCAGGGATAGTAATCTGCAGGGTATCCAGGATATACATCCGGTTGAGGATAGCACACCATTCGGTTGCTCCTGTAATCCGTATCGCACAGCCCATTGCAGTTTTGACATTCTGGGAAATAAACCCATGGTTTCCACTCCAGTAATAAAACATTGTCTGGTGCACAGTCCTGAGCACTGCCTTTTACACTTCTCAGCGGAAGATAGAACTTTTTTGGATGCTGAAGCAAATCACCCACAAACCAGTAATCTGGATGCTGAAGCAAATCACCCACAAACCCATGAGAAAGGAAAACGACTTACCTTTATGTTCCATGAAAGAAAGCAAGAACAGAGAGAACGAGATGAGAGGAGAGCTGGAGATAGAGGAGAGGAGAGGAGAGGAGATATGATAATGAGGTGTATGATGATGAGGTGTTGAGAACTGGAAAGGTTCTAAAATTAAAAATGGTTTTAATTTTAGACATGAGGGAGATGCACCGCTCTAAATTTTAGAGTCCCACCTTTCATTTTAGAAGCCCGCCCTCATTTTCAATTTTAGTGTTAACTTTTAAAAGTATTGCTCATACGACATATATATGCCGTTTGAAGTTACTAAGCAAGATTCGATTAACATTGACCGCATCGACCGAGACACGAACTTTATCGAAAATGCATGAATTTTGTTCTACATGCATAATTCACTATCATGATGACATCTGACACTCAAACTTGAAAAAAATCTATTTCCGTCATTTGAATCACAACATGCGTACTAATGTGCTATAACATGTTTACTAAGTTCTTTGTAAACATACATCTTTATAAGGCAACTATATACAAGAGACAAAATTTACCTAATCTGACCGTTGGATATGATCGCAGTACTTAAATATGTATGTGGATGAAAATTTACCCATTTTCAATAACTTATAGGTCTCGATCATTAGAGTCAACTTCATATATAGATAAACGTTCGTATTCTTCCTCATGGGGAGCTATATGATCGGTCGATAAACGGGTCTGAATGTTCGCATAAAATAGTTTCGTTGACACTAGATGATGATATAAGAATTGACGAATCCCAACTTTAAGTATTGGTCGGTCTAGATAAGAGCGTTTTCGTTTAGATAAAAGTGTTGACTTTTAAAAGTATTGCTCAGACGACATATATATGTTGTCTGAAGTTACTAAGGAAGATTCGATTAACGTTTACCGCATCGACCGAGACACGAACTTTATCGAAAATGCATGAATTTTGTTCTACATGCATAATTCACTATCATGATGATATCTGACACTCAAACTTGAAAAAAATATATTTCCGTCATTTGAATCACAACATGCGTACTAATGTGCTATAACATGTTTACTAAGTTCTTTGTAAACATACATCTTTATAAGACAACTATATACAAGAGACAAAATTTACCTAATCTGACCGTTGGATATGATCGCAGTACTTAAATATGTATGTGGAAGAAAATTTATCCATTTTCAATAACTTATAGGTCTCGATCATTAGAGTCAATTTCATATATAGATAAACTTTCTTATAGCTTCCACAAGGAGAAGTACATCATCGTTTCATCAAAGTGTCCAAACTATTACATAGAACTGATTTCCTACTCTTAACGGGAGTTTGAAAACCGATTAATCAAAAATATAAGTTTTGGTCGGAGGAGATAAGGGCGTTTCCGTTTGGAAAATATGCACATTTTATGTTGACCACTTATTTACAACCTCAGACGACATATAATCGCCGTCTCACATTGAAAAAAAGTGAGGGAAAACTCTAGCGCCCAAATTCAAATATTTCAGGTCCAGACGACATTTTTATGTTGTGCGATGAATACATTAAGGTTGGCGCCCTCTCCCAAACTCAAATGAATTTGAATATTTCAAGTTTATACAGACGACATATTAACCTCGTCTGATGAATAGATTAATAGGTTGAGCCATTTTTCAAACTTATATATCAGGTTCCCACAGACGACATTTATATGTCGTCTTATTAAATACAATAAAAGGTAACCAAACTCAATATTTAATTATAAATTGAGTATTTTAGGGTCAGAGAGACCACTTTCATATGTCGTCTGAAGTTATATCGCATATGATCGGTCGATAAACGGGTCTGAATGTTCGTATAAAATAGTTTCGTTGACACTAGATAATGGTATAAGAATTGACGAATCCCAACTTTAAGTATTGGTCGGTCTAGATAAGAGCGTTTTCGTTTAGATAAAAGTGTTGACTTTTAAAATTATTGCTCAGACGACATATATATGTCGTCTGAAGTTACTAAGTAAGATTCGATTAACGTTTACCGCATCGACCGAGACACGAACTTTATCGAAAATGCATGAATTTTGTTCTACATGCATAATTCACTATCATGATGACATCTGACACTCAAACTTGAAAAAAATCTATTTCCGTCATTTGAATCACAACATGCGTACTAATGTGCTATAACATGTTTACTAAGTTCTTTGTAAACATACATCTTTATAAGGCAACTATATACATGAGACAAAATTTACCTAATCTGACCGTTGGATATGATCGCAGTACTTAAATATGTATGTGGATGAAAATTTACCCATTTTCAATAACTTATAGGTCTCGATCATTAGAGTCAATTTCATATATAGATAAACTTTCTTATAGCTTCCACAAGGAGAAGTACATCATCGTTTCATCAAAGTGTCCAAACTATTACATAGAACTGTTTTCCTACTCTTAACGGGAGTTTGAAAACCGATTAATCAAAAATATAAGTTTTGGTCGGAGGAGATAAGGGCGTTTCCGTTTGGAAAATATGCACATTTTATGTTGACCACTTATTTACAACCTCAGACGACATATAATCGCCGTCTCACATTGAAAAAAAGTGAGGGAAAACTCTAGCGCCCAAATTCAAATATTTCAGGTCCAGACGACATTTTTATGTTGTGCGATGAATACATTAAGGTTGGCGCCCTCTCCCAAACTCAAATGAATTTGAATATTTCAAGTTCATACAGACGTCATATTAACCTCGTCTGATGAATAGATTAATAGGTTGAGCCATTTTTCAAACTTATATATCAGGTTCCCACAGACGACATTTATATGTCGTCTTATTAAATACAATAAAAGGTAACCAAACTCAATATTTAATTATAAATTGAGTATTTTAGGGTCAGAGAGACCACTTTCATATGTCGTCTGAAATTATATCGCATATGATCGGTCGATAAACGGGTCTGAATGTTCGCATAAAATAGTTTCGTTGACACCAGATGATGGTATAAAAATTGACGAATCCCAACTTTAAGTATTGGTCGGTCTAGATAAGAGCGTTTTCGTTTAGATAAAAGTGTTGACTTTTAAAAGTATTGCTCAGACGACATATATATGTCGTCTGAAGTTACTAAGGAAGATTCGATTATCGTTTACCGCATCGACCGAGACACGAACTTTATCGAAAATGCATGAATTTTGTTCTACATGCATAATTCACTATCATGATGACATCTGACACTCAAACTTGAAAAAAATCTATTTCCGTCATTTGAATCACAACATGCGTACTAATGTGCTATAACATGTTTACTAAGTTCTTTGTAAACATACATCTTTATAAGGCAACTATATACATGAGACAAAATTTACCTAATCTGACCGTTGGATATGATCGCAGTACTTAAATATGTATGTGGATGAAAATTTACCCATTTTCAATAACTTATAGGTCTCGATCATTAGAGTCAATTTCATATATAGATAAACTTTCTTATAGCTTCCACAAGGAGAAGTACATCATCATTTCATCAAAGTGTCCAAACTATTACATAAAACTGATTTCCTACTCTTAACGGGAGTTTGAAAACCGATTAATCAAAAATATAAGTTTTGGTCGGAGGAGATAAGGGCGTTTCCGTTTGGAAAATATGCACATTTTATGTTGACCACTTATTTACAACCTCAGACGACATATAATCGCCGTCTCACATTGAAAAAAGTGAGGGAAAACTCTAGCGCCCAAATTCAAATATTTCAGGTCCAGACGACATTTTTATGTTGTGCGATGAATACATTAAGGTTGGCGCCCTCTCCCAAACTCAAATGAATTGACTATTTTAAGTTCATACAGACGACATATTAACCTCGTCTGATGAATAGATTAAAAGGTTGAACCATTTTTCAAACTTATATTTCATGTTCCCTCAGACGACGTTTATATGTCATCTTATTAAATACAATAAAAGGTACCAAACTCAATATTTAATTATAAATTGAGTATTTTAGGGTCAGAGAGACCACTTTCATATGTCGTTTGAAGTTATACATTACAAGGTTCGTACACTCAATTTTATGGGTTTGTTATACGTCATTTGTTTGTCGCCTGAATAAGTGAATTTAAGGATTCAAAATGGAGGTATAAATCAAAGATTTATGGTTGTTTCAGACGACATTAATATGTTGTTGGACGAAGTATATAAAAAGGGGATTAAAAGTAGATTTCACATTCTTTCACAGAAAACTTTTATATGTTGTCTGACGTATTACCATAAAGTTGCTAAATGTTGCTTTTTTACACTGCATATATATGCCGTCTGAAATTTTGCATATGACAGACAAATTGAGCAACATCCAGACGTATGAAGGGAGCATGGCACTCATACGACTTATACTTTACAAATGTCGTCTGAAGGGTCGAAAAATTAATCAGACGACACAAACTCAAAATCGTCCAAAATATGTCGTCTGAAAAGTGTCGTCTGATGATATATATGGCATAGTGTCATTACTTATGGATTGAAAAATTCAAAAATCAACATCGTGGGCATGGCATGCCTAGCTTCTTCGGTCAAAATCTACGTCTACCATTGCATCCTCATTTGAATATTCTTGAAGATTATCTGTATTATAAGTCGACATAAATATCATATTCATAGATGATATGGAACATCAATCTTTATATATACAAAGCTCAAAGGTCTTTGTCCTGTCATTGGCATTCACATTTGAAACTAAGCTAGCCGACTCACACATTTTGGTTTTTTTTGTTCAGGAAACACAGAAGCACAAGCACCGATACTTATTTCTGTCTTGATAATTTATTTTCTTTGAAGGTGGGTTTATAGAGAATTGAAGTCATGGAGGAAGGAAAGATAGATGATTTGATCAGTAGCTTACCCTTTGAAATACAGAAAAGAGTTGTTTCCTTGCTGCCATTGAAGGAAGCAGTAAGAACAAGCAGTCTTTCTACATATTGGAGAAGCCTCTGGTCTCCAATTCAGCTAAGCTTGGATTTTGATCCAGACCCACTAAACCATGAAGAGGCTGGTCAAGATATCGAACAGGTTATGGGCATGTTCTTGAGGTCTTTTGCTTGTCCGGAGAAATTGGAGCTCAATCTGAAAGTACCTATTAACAATAAAAATGAAGAATTGGTTGTCAAAGCTACCAAGGGGGTTAAGCAAGAGCTTCATGTTGAGTTCTCTGAAACTCAGAATGTTCCAGCAAAAACTTGTTTGTGCCTTCACAGCACTCCTACCCAAAGAGCTAGTTTCTTTGGGGTCAAGCTTCTTCACCTCAGATCAGTCACCATTCTTTCCAAGCCTTTGGTTTCTATGATGTTTTCAAATTGTAATGTTCTTGAAAGTTTGAGGCTTGAGAAATGTAGAGGGTTGGAGAGCCTTGAAGTAGAGACCTTGAGTCTTCAGAGCTTGGTGGTGGAAGACTGTTCAGACATGGCTGCTATTATGGTTTCTGCTCCAAATCTAATATCTTTCGAGTATCATGGTGCTCTTCTTCAGATTGAGATAAAGAAAACAGTGACCCTGGTTGATGTTGTGCTCGATTTGAGAGACGGACCAGGAAGAAATGAGTTTGATTGTGAGGATGTCTTGCCCATCCTAGCTTCTTTCAAGGATGTTGAGGTTCTCACCATAAGTGGCTGGCTTCTTGAGGTACGTATGATTGTATATTATGTTCCATCATAAGAGTTTTCACTTCTGCAGGTTGTTATGTCATCGAATTGTCAATTGTTTAGGGTAATGAAGTGATAACTGGGGTTGATATGTGACATAGTGATTACATAATATGTCACATTATATGAGTACAAAATTTTCCTCATATATATTGCAATTTTTATGCTTCTGACGAATGGTGCAATATTCATCTAGTGGTTGTGTTCGGCGGGAGTGATTTTTGAAAAGCTTGAGTTCAATTTCAACAAACTGAAGGAGTTAAGTTGCATTGATTTTGTTATCAGCAAGGACAAAAGGGATTCTCTTGCCTGCTTCCTAAACTCATGTCCTTCCCTAGTGAAGTTGTCCGTCGAGGTAAGCATTTCAATTGTGCTACTTTGTAGCATATGAGTAATGCTATATAAATCACATTTTCTCACCGTGACATGATTATCGGCTCGTCATAATCACGATGAGAAAATGTTGGTCCATTTAGTATGTCACCAACTATTTTCTCATGATTGTGTGAAATAAGCAGATTGAGAGCAAGCTGAACATCATCCCATGTCCGTGCTTCCATCAATTTTGGCATGAACCTCACCTCTGGATGGACTTCACGACCGTAAGGTCGAATACTTCGAATCTTGAGCAGCTCAAAAGTGTCAATCTGGTTGGCTTTGTCGGCAAAGAAGACGAATTGCTTCTGATGGATCTCTTACTTGAAAAGGCAACGAGGCTCAACTCGTTGATTCTTGTGTAACCAACATTTCTCTCATTCTCTGTAAATCATGGCATGTAAAGAATCCCCCGAGTTATCATAGATCTCCGAGCCGAGTATGAACATCTGATTTATATAGCATGATTTCGTCTTGGGTATCTTAGATTTTATTTTGGAAGGACAAATGCGAAGGGCAAAGTTTTTTCTTTCTAATGCTTACTTTCCCAGTGTACGGGATGTTTTTTTCTTATGGTCAATTGTTGAGGTAAACACGTCTATTTTTACAGCAACGGCACAGTAGCTCTCAGACAAATAAACACTAGCCGCCGAGGTTTGTTTTAGAGAGGGAAACTCATACACACTCTGCTACCGTCAAAGTCATCATGGCCATAGCCGCCGCCATTACGGTTCCTCTCACCTCCCCAACTCGCCAATCACTCACCTCCTCCCTACCTCATCAATCATCTCCTTCTCCCATCCTCAAATTCACCTCTCTCACAAAAACCGTCACCTCTCGTTTACGCCTAGCGGCGGCGTCTTTAATGACCGTCGGAGCAGCCGAGAAGGCGTCTCCGGCTTCCTTTCTGGACCGGAAAGAGGCCGGAATCCTTCACTTCGTCAAGTACCACGGCCTCGGCAACGACTTCATCCTGGTATTTGATTGATTTCTCTGTAGATTTTGGTAAATGTTGAAATTGAATGTGACAGGAAAAAGCTAGGGTTAGTTCGTTTGGTTTTGATTCTTGGTTTATGTGTGTGATAGGTTGATAATCGGGATTCTTCGGAGCCTAAGGTTACTCCGGAGCAAGCAGTGAGGCTATGTGATCGGAACTTCGGGATTGGCGCCGATGGAGTCATCTTCGCGCTTCCTGGCATCAACGGCACTGATTATACCATGAGGATTTTCAATTCCGATGGAAGCGAGCCCGAGGTGAATCACATTTTACAGTAAATATTGATGCTTTCAACTGTGTGTACATATGATATAGTTGCATTGCGTTAGATGTGCTCAAGTCTGTGTATGAGTAGTATTTATAGATATCGGAGAGTTTGATGTTGAGTCTTTATCGTCTAGATGTGTGGTAATGGAGTCCGGTGCTTTGCGAGATTCATCACAGAGCTTGAAAATCTACATGGCAACCAGCGGTATGGTTTTGAGATGAAATTAAATCCTGTTTTTAATCTTTGGTTTACTGTACATGCTTTTAAACACATATACTGCATCAGTTTTCATTTGCATATGCTAATGAATGTAATTCCATGTGTGAATTTCCATGTGTGAATCATTGCAGCTTTACAGTACATACTGGTGCTGGTCTAATTGTTCCCGAAATTGTAGATGATGGGAAGGTATGTTTTTTACCCTTGTATTTTAGTTGAAGTAAACTAATTGATGATAGGAGTTAAGACGCCATGAATGCATCAAACATCAAATCACAAAGTATGACACTTTGAGAAGTATTAATGCAATGCACAGACTCCTGCTCCAGATGCCTTGTGGTGCTTCAACTGTTGCTTGTTCATATTCACTTTAGATGATATTGTGTATTTTTATTACAGGTTAGAGTTGATATGGGGGAGCCAATTCTTAAAGCATCAGATGTACCCACTAAATTAGCTCCAAACAAAGACCATTCTGTTGTTAAGGCAGGTTTGGATGTTGATGGAGTAACCTGGAATGTAACTTGTGTCAGTATGGGAAATCCTCACTGTATAACTTTTGGTACTGAAGGAGGCCAGGTAACTATTAGTAGAATAACTTAAGACACAGTTCACTTCTATGATCTACTTGCTGAGTTTCTCTTATCATACCTTCTGATAATTTTCTCTTAAATTGATTTGATAGTAGTAAAGATATTATCCAAGAGAGTACTTCTGTTTAATTAGGTTTCTATTAGTTCCAATGAAGCTTTAAAGATGGATAAAAATGGTTATAAGCAGCTTTTATGCTTCTTCACCTTGACGTGTACTTTGCTCGTTTTCTTTGTCTTTTAGCAATTTCTTAAAGCTCAACTTGCATAATCTAAATACCTTTATAGCAATGTCTTAAAGATTGATTATTTTGCCATTACTGACTGTAACTTCTGTAATTTGGATGTAATGGAACAGGATTTGCAGGTTGATGAATTGAATTTAGCTGAAATTGGTCCAAAATTTGAGCACCATGAGGTGTTTCCAGCAAGAACTAACACAGGTCAGAGTTTATTTACTCTGTGGATACGGAATCAAATATTGTTAACTTTATTGTTATGATGCTACAGATTGTTATATATGTATATGTATTTCATTATTAATGCCTTATAATAGTGATAGAAGATTGAGAATGCGTCAATTCAAACATTTGAACCATACAAAACTCCTGGTCTCACTGTGACTTGTTGGATTGTGCTATGATTTTGAGAAATAAGTCGAGGAATGTAGTATTGTTTCAACTGTGAAGAACCCTTGCTTTCAGTTTACAAGGTTGGTTTTTGGCAAATGCTAAAAAAAATTGCTACTGAGCACTTGTATGTTCTGATTAATATGTCTCAAGTTGTAAAACTAACTTATGGCATGTTGTTATTCATATATGATACATATCTCCAGGCTCTCCACTCTTTCTTTAGCAGGGTTGGAAACACACCTTACTTATCTGATCATATGTCACTATATATTCTAGTGCACTCTAGATGTTTGTTTCTTATTTGCTCTTATAGATTCTCTATTCCTTCCTTCACTAAAATGGATTTGTATTCACAAGTTCCACTTGATTGTGATTGGCAGAATTTGTGCAAGTTTTCTCTCCTTCACACGTCAAAATGTGAGTTTGGGAGCGTGGTGCAGGTAGGTTCTTTTGCAAGCAAAAGAAAATTTAAGTGGAGTGCATTCTGATTCAAAGTCTTTTGTTTTTAGTTGGAATCCTAATCACTTTCAATTGTAGGAGCAACACTGGCTTGTGGAACTGGTGCTTGTGCTGTAGTTGTAGCAGCAGTTCTTGAGGGTCGTGCTGCGAAGGTAAGTTTTGGGCTTTTCTGTAGAAGAGTAATCTTATAATACTGAAATATTTTACATGGAAATGAATTTCTTCCATTTGCTCTAGTATGTTTTAGCATTATCACCTCATAATTGAGTAATGTAACTATAGTCTGTAGTACCCGTTTTCTTACAAATATTTGTGTGAGCTTGATATCCCTTCCATGATCCCCACCATGCCAAGAAGGGCAGGGCCAGATAGTGTGGTATCTGTAGCCTTCAAATTAATTTGTTATAATAGCCCAAGAATGCTTCATCGTAATGTTCATCATGTATCATTTTCATATCTAAAGACCACAGAAAACACAGAAACACCTTCTCATCAACGTCCAGTTTGGGTATAACTTGTAGAGAAGTGTGCGGTCTATTGTAAAACTCATCTTTTGATCTCTGTTCTGCCGTTGAATGCTATAAATGGTGTCCTAATTGATCTCATTTCACTGTCGTTTTTGTTTCATGCATTTCTGTATGCTCATCTGTTTATGCTTCTGTTTTGGTAACAGAATTGCACGGTAGATTTACCGGGAGGACCATTGCAGATCGAGTGGAGAGAGGAGGACAATCATATATACATGACTGGCCCAGCCGAAGTAGTTTTTTACGGATCTGTTCCCCTGTAATTACTTGAAACTAAATTGTTGTATTTCTATGATCGATTCAGGATAGATCCTTGTTATTTAACTTCAGTTGAGTTTTTGTAGAATTGCAAATCAGAAGGTTTGACACACATACATTGAATAAAAAAACATCTTGTTTCTCCTGCTTTCTGAAACTCGCAACATCTTATGATTTTATTTCTTTCCCTTGCTACGATTTTCTTCTAGCCAAGATAAACTCACCATGAATGTAGCCAAACAAACAAAAAATTGCCAGAAAACCATAACAGAATAAAGACAGTGCATTGAAAAAAGCTTATATTACATTCAAAATTCATCTAACCTTGCTTACATTACATTCAATATTCAACAAAACCTTACAGTCCAAGTCACAAGATAAAGATCAGGTTTCTTGGTCTGAAAACCAAGCACCAAAGCGCTTCAACGCACAACAGTCCTCTTGGTCTTCTTGGACGAGACCCATTTCCCATTGCGCCAATCTTGATGAACCCTTAGCTTCAAAACTGGGTACTCCAGCTCTTGCCCAGTATACTCAAAAAGCACAGACTGATACCCAGACCCATTATCCTCCGACGAAACCGTACCGACCCACCACCCATCAAGATCGTAAGCATCGATCCTATCACCCACATGAAACCCAGCACCATTATTATTAGCCTCCCTGATTTCCGGCGGCAAAGGGCGGACCTCAGCGGCCTTGACGGTCTCTTTCAGCGGCACAGCGTCGTTAAACTCCTCGACCAAGTTGTTGTACTGGATGACGTAGTTGGTGCCCATGTTTGCCACGACGGTGGCCTCGTAATAAGAGCCAAGAAAGCCTTCGAGTTTGCTGCAGACTTCCACCTGGTCGCCTCTTTGGAACGATGAGTGTGCCATTTGCGGAATGGGAAGGAATTGAAGTTGGAGAGAGTGAAATTGGAATTCTTTGCTCTCTGTTTAGGGGAAACCCAATTTTTATAGTCAATCTTTCCCAATCCAATCGGGTTTTACGTTGTTTAATTCTAGGCATTTTCTGCATTTGGGCCTTTGGGTCTCGATTTTCTTTTAGTAGGGTCTCGATTCTTTTCCAATTTGGGCCTCGGGCCTCGTTTTGATTATATAATAACAAAAATTATTATTATAATATAATAAGAATATGATGAGCGAAAAAATTATGTTTATACTATCAACTGGTTCATATCTATACCTTTTTGTCTAGGATCCTAATTACCTTTTTGTGCAATATTATCTGATTTGATTTCTATTTAGAAGTGGCAGATCAGGTATCATTTTAAATCATTTTTGTCTTTGTAATTATTATTCCCTATATATATGAGAAAATTAATATTTGTGCAATTGTGCAGGTTATCTTCAAGTCTTCAACCCATGCATGGAAATCAAGGAAAATGAAAAAGAGCCAAACAAAGCAAAGAAGCAGGTTAATAGAAAGCAACTTATAAACAACTAATATCAGACAGCTCATAAAATGATGAAGATTCTTGATTAAAATGGGGTAGCTAAACTGCTACTACAGCAAATCAAAATAAAGCACACATTAGTATACCATGCTACTTTATTGAACAAAATCAACATTATTATGGCCTAGACCAACATTTACCCAACAAAACGAGCTTGAAATCACACAACTGGTGAAGGATACGAGGGCGTGAGAGCAACCCTCAAAATTTTAAAGACTTTCGTGCAATTCTTGAGAAACCTGAAGGAGGAGGAGTGTCGGTGCCAGGGTCCGGTGCTGATGGTGGAACTGGCACTCCCTTTGGTAAAATACCAAAGTTTAAGCTGTTATGAGGAGGAGGAGGAGTGTCGGTGCCAGGGTCCGGTGCTGATGGTGGAACTGGCACTCCCTTTGGTAAAATACCAAAGTTTAAGCTGTTATGAGGAGGAGGAGGAGGAGGGTAGCCACCAGGTGCAGATGGTGGAACTGGCACTCCTTTTGGAAGAATACCAATGTTTAAGCTGTTATGAGGAGGAGGAGGAGGAGGGTAGCCACCAGGTGCAGACGGTGGAACTGGAACTCCTTTTGGTAGCATACCAAAGTTTAAGCTGTTATGAGGAGGAGGAGGAGAGTTCGATTTATGGACAGGTTGAGACGGTGGAATCTGCTCTCTCTTTTGTAGTCTTACGTCGTTTAATTTGTGTGATGATGGAGGAACATGACCACCTGATTTGTTACTTGGTGCAGATGATGGAATTGGTCCTTTTGGTAGACTACCAAACCTTATAGGATTATAGCAGGAGGCAAAACCTAGAAGCAACGAAAGCACAAATAAGGCCACAGGCCAATATTTGTCATAAGTAGCTGCCATGGTTTTGTGAAAGCATCATGGAAAACCATGCATTATCATACTACCTTTATATAAGAATTAGGGTATACTCCATTAGGAAATACTAGGTTTTTTTTATGAAAGATTAGGAAATACTTTTCTCGACATAGAAAGTATGTATTAAATTAGTAGAGAATATACATTTTAATTTCAATAGGGATATATGGATCCATGATACCTTTTGAGGATTTGATTTGCTTTATGTTTTGATTCTTGTCCAACTTGAGAATTTGATTTTTGTGGGATTGTCAAATAATTTGCATTAATTAGCAATTATCATCCGATTCCCTGCTGGTATTCAATTGATTGAGAGTCTAAGCCCCGTTTGGTTGACATAAATGTAAAAATAGGAAATGATTTATTTTCCTTTCCAAACAGATATGAAATGGAATATGTTTTGGTATTTCCATGTGGGTGTTTGGTAGATTTTTTTTTGGGCCAATGATAAAATAATACATTTAGAAGTAATAAATGATAAAAATGTTAACAAATGTTCCTTGATGATAAGATAATACACCTATTTAAAAGTTTTAAACCGTTGTCCATGAAAATAAAAAAAATTACGATCATACTACTGAAATCTTTTGAAGCGTTGCCCTTAAAAATGAAAATAATTGCGAATTGTGCCACAGACGCAGTTACCTCATCCACACCGTTACCTCATCGATTCTCAATTTCTCATCTCTCTCTCTCACTCTCACTCTGGCTGAAAACCCTAATTCTCTGTGTCTCCAGTGAATCGATCATCCATCTATCTCAGGTGAATCCGTCGTCCTCCCTAGTAACTGTCGACACAAGGCTCATCTTTGGCTCGACGGCGACATCGAGAACAATTCCTCCACAATACCAGAATTCCAAAAACCTCAGGTAACATCTTCGCAGTCCTTAATGTCTGTCTCCTGCTTTCGATTCTTTCTGATTTCATAGTCATTCTGATTACACAGTATTTTAAGCTTGACTATTTTGCATTTTGGTTCAGTAAATCCTATTAACAGAATTTGAAGGTTTTGAAGTTCTGGTGTTCAGGAATAGGACTAGAGATTTATGATTTAGGGGTTTGGGAGTTCGAACTTTGATATCGGTGTGGTTTTGAAGATCTAGGGTTCAATTCAATGATATTCTGTTTCAAGTAGCTATTCAATACTACTGAGACTTTATCCTGTTTAGTTTTGGATTATGATATTGCTTTTGGTGTGTGTATTTTTTTTGTTCGGATTTTACAGTTCATAGGTATGCATCTGTGATGTAGGGACATGGATAGTTACATCCATGTAAGTAGCATTGTAGCTACCTAGGTAACTAGCAATTTGTACTTACATGGATAGTTACATAGATAGTTACATACATGGATAGTTACATGAATAGTTACATGCATAGTTACATTGCTAGTTACATTCATAGTTACATTCATAGTTACATTCATAGTTACATGCATAGTTACATGGATAGTTACATGGATAGTTACATGTAACTATCAAGTAACTATCCAATACTACTGAGACATTCATTTTTTTTGTTTGATTACTGTTTTTATTCATTGATTTTATTCTGTTCAGTTTGGGATTATGAAGATAGCTATTAGTTTGGTTTCTACAGTTCATATGTATGCATCTGTGATGTAGAGATTTGAGTTGTATTAGTTGTTTCTGCCCATGTAGTTTTGAAGATGTAGAGTTTACTGATATTATGTTATTTGCCCTTATTTATTTTATAACAAATCAAATCAAATTAAAATAAAAAAGAAAACAAAATCAAAACCTGAAACCTAAAATCTGAAATCTGAAAATCAACATCGATCCGTGCGATTAAAAAAAAAGACGACAGAATGCAGAAGACCTCAAAAGAACACAGATCAAAAGAAAGAAGAGAAATACGGACGAGCAAAGAACAATTCTGTATTAGGACGACATTGATGAAACTCCAGCAAGACATAACCTGATATACATGGGTGATTCCTTTAGGGGAAGTCTTTGCTTTCGGGTTTCTCTTATACCAAGTTCAATATTTCTAGATTATTAGTACTCTTGAATCTTGCTGCAACAAAACTAATGAAGTACCAAAATCTCGTTAATCCAAGCCATGATTAGCATGGTTTGTTTGCTAGCTTCTCATGTTCCAATAGTATTGAGTTCATGAATCAAGTGAATGATGCAATTGTTGTTTTCATGGTTCACTTAATTACCTTTAATCAACTATGACAATTGAAGCACTACTTTTACAAAGGGATATTTACAAAGACAACGTACCGGCAACAAGTTGAATTTTATTATTATACATTGTTTCAATGGTTTCAGTTTTTGCTTGAAAATTCATCCACTAAATAAGCAAAGCAACGTCTGAAGTCATCAGTTTTTGATTTTCAGATTTTAGGTGTTAGGTTTTGATTTTGTTTTCTTTTTTATTTTAATTTAATTTGATTTGTTATAAAATATGTAATGTCATGTCAATTGTCACGTCAGTTTTTATAGGTTGACATCATATCTATAATTGATCTAGTCTATCAATTTTTTTTAAATCAAAATTGTATCAAAATTAGTGTAAAATGTAATCTCTATCAAGCGGACTCAAGTTATTTATTTATTTTGTTGGTAAAAAGTAAAAACGGCGCTTCCGGTTTTAAGTTCTTTTAACCAAACGTCTGAGCGCCTGATTTGAAATTCTATAAGCTACCGACCCTACCATTTTGAAAAACGCCCGGAATCAATCTGGGTCCCACCCGCTCCACTTCTTTTCCCCATTACAAATCGCATAGTAGCCGTTTGCACAAACACCTTCCTCATTTCAAATCCACTCTTCTCCATTCTGTCCCCAAACATCTCAATTCCTCTCCACCCCAAATCTTCGAAACCCTAATTCTCTGTCCCCCCAACGATTTCGAGGTTCAGATTCTTAATTGCGTTGCACAGGTAATCTCAGCTCCCAAATTTAATTCCTCCGATTTTGGTTCCCTTGGCTGATGTTAGGGTTTAATTATCGCAGTTAATTCAGTTAATTAATCAGCTGGAAAGAGTATTGGAACTGTGTTGGTGTTTCGTGTTAGGTTTTGGGAGGACTAAAAGATGACGTCAGTGACGCCTGATGCTAGGAAAGCTGGGACTGGGATGGCTGCATCCCCGTCTCCTTTCCTCACGCCTCACCCCGAAAAGCGGCGTGGAGCTCTTGATTTGAATTCGAATCACAAGGATAAGAATAAGGAAGTTAATGTGCAAGTTGTGCTCAGATGCAGGTCGGTTGATTTTTATCTCTTTCTTGTTACCATTTGACACTGACTTGAAATCTCAATTGAATTTGAATGGTGTTTATTTGTCGGGTTAGATTCATATTTGGGCTGGGAGCTGGATGTGAACTAGAGGGTTTGGTTTGTTTGCCATTTGAATTGGATTATAGTTATAACCAATTTGCTTACTATCTTTGTTGGTTGCTAATTTATTTTCAACTTTCCTTTCTGTGTTGTTAATGAAGTAGGAGGGTACTTTCAGTTCATTGTCACGAATGAAGTTGTAGTGTGTGATCATTGGATTAGTTTTTCGACTTGTGGACCATTTGTTTGTTTGTACTCGTCTTGGCATTGAAGTATTGTAGCTTCAATTTATGTTTTAAGCTGATATGTAAAATATGCTTAAATGGTTGATTGAGATGAGTGTTGAGTTATCTAAACAAAAAGTTCAGAAATATCTTGTTAGATTATTGTTGTTATTAATTTCAGGCCTCTAAGTCATGATGAGCAAAAGTCGAATGTTCAGACGGTGGTATCGTGTAATGAACAAAAAAGAGAAGTCACTGTTGTGCACAGTCTAAATAACAAGCCAGTAGATAAAGTTTTCACTTTTGACAAGGTATATACCCCTAAACGCTTCTGCAGTGAATCTCTAATGTCGTCTTGGATCCATGTGGTGATTATCAGCTCATTTACTCTTACTCTTACTCTTATTTTTCAGGTTTTCGGGCCAAAAGCACAGCAAAAATCAATATATGAACAAGCCATTTCTCCCATTGTGAATGAAGTTCTTGATGGTTTCAACTGCACTGTATTTGCATATGGGCAGACAGGCACCGGTAAAACTTATACAATGGAAGGTGGGATGAGAAATAAGGTATGGATCAGTAACGCTCAACTTATTTAAATTATAACATGAGTAAGGTCTTCCCTCTCAGCTATTATAAAGTGTACATAACATATCTTGTAGAATGGCAATTTACCTGCTGAGGCTGGTGTTATTCCACGGGCTGTTCGTCAGATATTTGATACACTTGAAGCACAAAAGGCTGACTACAGCCTGAGAGTTACATTCTTGGAACTATATAATGAAGAAATAACTGATTTACTAGCTCCCGACGACTACTCAAGAAATTCTGAAGACAGGCAAAAGAAACCTATTTCTTTGATGGAGGATGGAAAGGGTTGTGTAATTGTGAGAGGCCTCGAAGAAGAACCTGTGTATACTGTAAATGAAATTTACTCTCTGTTGGAAAGGGGGGCAGCCAAAAGGCGTACAGCAGACACTCTTCTGAACAAGCGCAGCAGGTCTGTTTTTTTCATTTACAAAAAGATGTTGACTCTTGAAGATATGGTGTCTTATCAATTTTTTATCCTCTTTTGCAGTCGCTCCCATTCTGTCTTTTCCATTACTGTCCATGTAAAAGAAGCGACAGTTGGTGATGAGGAGCTAATTAAATGTGGCAAACTTAATCTTGTTGATCTGGCCGGATCAGAAAACATATCTCGTTCAGGAGCACGTGAGGTATTATATTAAATTCTTTTTGTATTGCTGGTTTGGCAAAATTATCTTCTTAGTGACTGAAATTGCACCCAGTGACAATCCCAATAGTAACATATGATTGTTACTTTGACATAGCTAAGCTCTTCATGATTGCAATGATTGAATAATTCCTATCTTATGTTATGTAAAGGCATGCGAAAGTCTATGAGTTTGAAACAGTTCTTAAGTTTAGCATTGCTGTGTATATCAAGTTTACATAAGACATTTGTGTATAAATTGTAGGCTCGTGCAAGAGAAGCAGGGGAGATAAATAAGAGCTTACTCACCCTAGGCCGTGTCATAAATGCACTAGTGGAGCATTCCACTCATATACCTTATAGGTACTTAAAATATCTAAAATCTTTTTCTTTTCTTATTTGAATAGTCTTACCCAATACCTGGATTTTGTCTGCAGGGATAGTAAGCTTACAAGACTTCTAAGAGAATCACTTGGAGGCAAAACAAAAACTTGCATCATTGCCACAATTTCTCCATGTTATCATTTCGTGGATGAGACACTAAGCACACTAGATTATGCCCATCGTGCCAAGAACATTAAAAACAAACCCGAGGTTTGTTTGGATGATGCTATGCCTCCACATTGTTCTTCCAAGTGTTGCTTCATGATGATCAATGTTTCATTTTCTTTTGGCAGGCAAACCAGAAAATGTCAAAAACTGTGCTGCTCAAGGATTTGTATACTGAGATTGAGAGAATGAAAGAAGGTTAGATGACACTTGCATACTTGGATTAAATCCGTAAGGAAGAGGTCTAAATTATGTGTATTCTTTCATACCAATGCAGATATTCGGGCAGCACGTGAAAAGAATGGTGTTTATATTCCACGTGAAAGATATGTCCAGGAAGAAGCTGAAAAGAAGGTGAATCACGTTTGTTTTCCCTATAGGATTTAAACATAGGATTAATTACAAAATACCACCCGAACTATGATGCTATTTTCATTTTCATACCTAACTATCAAAAACTTGCATTTTCATACCCGAAGTTTCATTCCGTTAGCATTTTGATACCCTTACCGCTAACACCGTTAAATTTTGAGGGCATTTTCGTCATTTTAATAAATATATCATTTTTTACATTTACTTTAACAAATTAATTTATTTTTTGAGGTTATCAAATACAAATAAAACAATTTACTTTAGCAAAAATATTCAAAAAAAACCTCCAAAATTAAATATTTATTTTTGCAATAATGGTGATAAAGGTTAGTAGAACTCTTGTATGTATATATATTTTTGGAGTTACATGTTAAGCAAAACAAAATAAAATAAATTAAAATATATAATTAAAATAAATTATATCAAGAAAATATTGAATATAAACATGTTTAATCTATTTTTGGTTAAATATACCATGTTTATATAAAATATGAAATGCCAAAAATGCCCTCAAAATTTAATGGTGTTAGTGGTCAGAGTATCAAAATGCTAACGGAATGAAACTTCGGGTATGAAAATGCAAGTTTTTGATAGTTAGGTATGAAAATGAAAATAGTATCGTAGTTCGGGTGGTGTTTTGTAATTAATCCTTAGACATATTAACCATAGCTTGGTCAGAGATTTCTTTAAATTAGGTTGTTTACTAATCACACTGAACTCTTGATTTCATATTTACTGAAGGAAAATTGAAACTTGAAGCCTTAAAATTAATAGATTAGTTGACTATCCGGTATATATAAAATCCAGGGGGTGCTCAACTTATTTGCATCATGTATATAGTTCTTTTTTTGCTTTTATATAATGTGGTTTCATCTGTTTAAAATTTGGAAACCCTGCAGGCTAACGTTGAGAGAATAGATAAATTGGAGAATGACCTCAACCTCACAAGAAAGGTTCATTTTTTTTCCCCTTGTTTAAAATCTAAAATATCTTCTACATTATTTATGTCATCAAAGTCATTTCTTCTTACAGCAAGTGGACAAGTTTCGAGAGCTCTATCTCTGCGAGCAAGAACAGAAATTGGATTTCCAAAGTGAGCTCAAGGACTGTATGGTATGTATCATGGACGTGAATGTATTGTTTATTTCCTTGTCTTTTAAGTTCATGCATCTGATAAAGAATTGAAATGCGTGTGTTCAGATAAATCTGGAGAATCGTAACAAGGCATTGCTTGAACTTCAAGAGAATCACCAAGTAGCCATCTCAGCCCTAAAACAGAAGGAGCATATCATCTCTAAACTGCTATACTCAGGCAAGGCACTGAGATATTGTAGAGGAGATTGTGTTTGTTGTTGTTATTTGTTTATTAAATATATCTTTTTGTATGTTTGATAATGAAACAGTTGTGACAAATATCTTTGTTCTTAAACAGAAAATCTTTTAATTGAACGAGCAAAGGAATTACGCGGTGATCTACAGGCGGCATCAGAGGATATAGATTCACTACATGAAAAATTAGGTAAAAACTTCAGTATTCAAGCTTATAAGCAACTCTCGTATAGAAACGTAAATACCCTCCTGTATACTTAATGATTTGAAAATGCTTAGTGGTTGTTGTGATTGCTGGCTAGATCTTAAGCATGCTGCATGAGCTATTGCATTATTATCTGGACACAAGTAACTGGTCTTTGCTTTCTATAGATCAGAAAGACAGAATGGAAGAAGAAAATCAAAGCTTGGTTTTGACATTTGGTTCTCAGCTTGACCGGAGTCTGAAAGATCTGCATAAGACCATCTTAGGGTCTGTTTCTCAACAGCAGAACCAACTAAGATGCTTGGAGGAACATGTTCATTCATCCCTTGCAAGTAAATGTGATGTAAGGGAGATTTTGTTTCTCATCTACTTTAGTAACGCTTGGCTTGGCTTTATTATTAACCTGATGAACACAATTAAAATTACCAGGCAACGAAGGTTCTGGAATCAAGGATTAAGAAAATATCAGAGACATACAGCTCTGGAGTATCAGCCTTGAAGGAGCTAGCCAACATGCTGCAGATGAAGGCATCATCTGACCTGGAGCAGATAAATAGTAAAACGTTATCACAGACGGAGGTTGTTGAGAAGGTATTGTGTCAATAATGTTATATATACATACATCATCCATATTACTATTTATAGGATGTTTTTAATTTATAGCTGAGTATTGAATGATGATGTCTTCTAGTTTCTCGGAACTGCGGTTACAGAGGCCAATGAGGTCATCCAGGATATACAGCAGTCTCTTGTTGAGCAGAAACAGCTATTGGCTTTCTCCACCCAACAACACGAGCTGGTACGTTTATTCTTGTTTGTAATCTAAACTTGAAAAGGATGAACATATATCCTAACCTTACTGTTAAACTGTAGGGACTACAACGAAGTTTGCATTCAGCACATGTTATTTCAAAGGCCACTGTTAATTTTTTCGATGACCTCCATGACCGTGCTTCAGAAGTTGTGAAAGTTCTTGAATCTAGTCAAGTCAGACGATTCCAACAGTTAGTGAACTTTGAGAAGATGTTTAAGGTAAGGCCACCAAGCAGATGGATGTTAACAACGAGTCGAATAATGGCTGATGATTGTTGCTGCCTTGAAACAGGAAGAGGCTGCTCGAGAGGAAAAACAGGCTTTTGATAAAATTGCATCAATATTAGAAACTTTGACGTCTAAGAAAGTTTCTATGGTAAGTATTCTTACTATAGTCAGTTGAGTTAAAATGTGTTATTTGGTAATTTGTGATTGACATTAAGAAATAATATTTAGGTATCGGAGGCATCAACCAACATCAAACACACAGATACACAAGAGCATAGCATATTGCAAAAAGAGGTGTAACCATGAAACAAGTGGCAACAGATGCTAGGAAGGAGTTGAGTGAACATTTGGAAAAGGTGGACAGTCATTTTATGGAAGACATGTTCTCAGCAGCTGAATCTCAAACAATCATGGAAAACTGCCTTCAAGAGTGGTATGTTGATTCATTTCTATGATTCATAGGTAAAGCATAATAGAATTGGTTATTTCGATTCATAACGTTATTCTTTCTATGGGTATATGCAGCTCAGAGAGAGTTGGTTATTCTAGTAGACAGTGGGAAAATACCAAGTCAACCGTAAAGCGAATCAATAAGAACAGTGCTTCAAAGATTGAGTCCACTGTGAAGTGAGTTTTCATTCCTTGGCTTGTCAAGTTTTGCAGTATTCTTAGTTTGTACTGCTTATAAAAATTTCATTCCATGCTCAAACAGGGAAAACATCTCTGCAAATCGCTTGGCACATGAAGAGTTTGTGTCTACATCATCCCATGTCAATGCAGATTTTGATGCTATAACATCTGACACGCTAGCATGCATTAATGGTAAACTGAATTTACTTATGCTGAACTAAATACTTCACTCCTGTGTGGTAATGACAGTTCCCCCTTTCATCCCTTGTAATTTGTTCTTTCTAATTGACAGCTTCACTAATGCAAGACCATGAAAAGACAAAGGAGATGGATTCCTTCACTACCCTGTGCTTGGATCAACTCAAATCAGTACAAGACAATCACAGTGAAAGCGTATCAACCATACGTAACAAAGCAGAAGAGTGTCTCGTGCAAGATTATGTGGTATGTTCCATTTAGGGTTAAATGATGTTTAAAATAGTCAATGATGGTTTCAATAGGGTGGCATTATAAGATTATGTGGTATTTTTCTAATTCATATGCATTCTGGTACTAAAAAAATAGGTGGATAATGCTGGAACTTTAAAGAAACGAGTGATAGAAGTCCCCAGCTTGGCATCTATTGAGGAAATGAGAAGCTCCCTTGATGTCAAAGAAGAGAATGTGAATGTTTTTGATAACAAATTGAAGCGGAGCCTAACCGAAAGCAAGATCCCGTGTGCTAGAACTCCCTTCTCAGATGTCAACTGATTTGCAAGTCAAGAATTTACACTACAAGTTGTATGCTAGCTGTTCCATTTGTCAAAACAAGCTCATCAACTGATGAGGTATGAGAACAAGTCCATCTATTCTGTGCTGCTCATTTAGACAGCAATCGATGACCGGGCATCTTGTTCCCATTGATTCCTTAGAAGTTCAGAGCACAGCATTATCATATTTTCCAGTTTAATGTCAATCCATCTCTTCTTCTCCAACTGATTAAGCTACAACAATGTCGAAAAGCACCGGGAAGTTGCTCAACCGTAGTAATCGACACTAGTATGGGGACAAAGAATGAGACCCCCCCATTTTAAAACAGAGAAACTTATTAGGTGCACCAATACTTCAGCTGCCTGTTCTTTTCTGGGACTATTCATTCTTCATTGTTAAGACTTGAGAGCATTCAGACTGCACTTTTGGAACTCCTTCTGGAAAAAGCTTCGAAGCTGCGGAGGAGCTTCCTTAGCTCAGTCGCCACCCACGACTGGCCACAGCTACTTTACAGGTCCCCCTTCGTTTAGAATCAAAGACTGGCCAACTCCTCACACGGTCTAACTTCTTATCTCTATATAAATATTAGTATTAAGACTCGTAATAAGCTAGTGAAATTTATCACGTGGAGAAAGAATATCCAATCCATTATTCCATTCATCATTACAGAAGGAAGGAGGGACATCATCCTTCGCCAAGTCAAGTCAAAGAAGAAGGGTCAAACTCTTTGATACCCCTTAAACCCCCAATTTTGCACTTCCCTTTTATGTTCCTAAACGTTGACAAGAAGGGCCATATGGTAATTTGGAGAAAAAGTCAAACTGTACGACTTCCAATTCCTATAAATAGCTCCATTGAGGGTTCATTTCTGTCATATCGATCTCCTTCATTCTTCACTACAACATATAAGCCTTCCTCTTCTTCATCACTATACTCGTCTCTTTGCTTTGTTAACTTAGCCATGAAGACAATGAGAAATCAAGAGGTTATGGGATTGGACATGGCGAAATGTCTGATGCTACTCTCTTGTAGGTTAGAGACCAAGTTCAAGAAGTGTTCATCGTCGCCAAACCATGTCTACGAGTGCAAAACCTGCAACCGCCAATTCTCATCGTTCCAAGCTCTTGGTGGCCACAGAGCGAGTCACAAGAAGCCGAGAACGTTACTGGGCGGCGATGATGACCTGAAAAGTGACGCCAAATTGGCGCAAGGAAAGCCGAAAAAGCACGAGTGCTCCATATGTGGGCTGGAGTTTAGTTTGGGGCAAGCTCTTGGGGGTCATATGAGAAGGCACAGGATGATGAACGCCGGGTTTTCTTCTTCAGCTCCTTCTGCGGTTGATGTTGCTTCAAAGATTCCTGTGCTGATGAGGTCGAACAGTAAGAGGGTGATGTGTTTGGACATGGACTTGAACCTGACGCCTCTGGAAAATGACCTCAAGGTCTTGTTTGGGAACATGGCTCCAAAAGTAGATACTTTGGTTTCTTAATTCTTTTCATCCGATCGCTGTTGTAATCATTCTTTCATTAGGTCTAAGATTATTTTCTGTAACATACCATTTGATGTACTAACCGATTCTTTTTAATTAACTTTATTAATTATTCTTTTGTACAACTTCTCGATATATCGTTTATCATACTTCATTTATTTATCAATTGTTTACAGGCACTCCTTGTTTACCTTATTCATTTGAATCCAGAAACATGATCAATCATCAATTCATCCTAATCACTATCTATCAGGCCTTTTGCACTTTGTAATTGGCTTTGTGTATACTGTATTTGATGAACCCAGAACAGAAACGTGAGTGCAAAACTGAACAATAAATCGAGTTTCTTTAATTTTTTAAATGATTAATTAAGTATGTTCTTAACGTACTCAATTCAAGTAATTTGAAAAGCGGCGACAAGTGACAGTCAAATAGAACACAACTTTAGGAAGTATTGAAAAAATGAATTTTATTTTTATGATCTGTTCATCTCAAATGAAGTGAATAAAGAGAATACAAGAGCTTCAATTGTACAACAAATCTAAGCATTATGTACTACCCTACACAGAGGTAAGTACTAACTACAACATATTCTTACTAATTACATTCATAATGTACGTAACACCATGAAGGCATGTCACCTTAAAACTATCCTTCAAGTTTAAGCATACAAGTCAATCATGCTTAACTTTCTTAGAGCATCTCCGACGGTGGAGTCAAAATCCACAGTGGAGCTCCAACGTTAACAAAAGACCACACCCAGCTAGCCTCTCCAACCCACCGTGGATGACCACTCCAGTCTCACCCTAGAAAATTTTGCTTACAGTTTCTACTTTAGCTTTCCCCTAATAACACAATAGATAACTTAATTTGTTTTTCATTGCAAACCAAAACAAAATTTATTAACCTTGTTTCCTCAACTAGCAAATTTGCTTATCATATCAACTTTAACTCGATCCCCCGACTAACTCAACCCTTTTTTTCTCATTGCAATTAATCATTCGTTATAAGACTACGTACAGCCTGTTCACCCAAAAATCATCATATTTCGCTACATATACAGTGTTCTGTTATAAGTTCTATCACAACCCAAAATGCATGGATATTTTGCTCCAACAACTGCAAAACATGGACACCGTGATGAACATATATCATATACAAAGAATGACAAACTTCTTCACCATACATATGGTTTGTATTTGAATTCCCGTTTTATTTATGGAAAATATAGAAGGAAAGAACATTGACAAAACACTCCAGATGTACGTGCCACAAAACCCTTGAAGTATTTCAAAATTTTCATTCTTTCTTCACATTGTGGTTGCGGTGGAGTTCATATGAGAAAAAAAAAAATAGGGAAACTATTAATGACTTTTTCTATAACTTTTCCAGGCTATGTACAAAGTTTAGGGTGTTTCTTTGGCCTTTGCATACCATTTATATTGATTGATACATTTATAACCTTGTTGCAAAAACTCTTTACAATCTCTTAAGTTACTTTTTGCCCAATACTATGGGAAATCTACAGTAATCCTTTCAAGATAGATTAATATTTTCTCAACAATGAACATAGTGATTAGTGTTTTAAATCTTTACTTTGCGGTCGATATCTTCTTATTAACAGTCTGAAAACACAGATCTATAAGAACTGGAACTCTAGAAGTATATGCGATCGAAAACAACTAAACTAAAGTTCCTATGAAATCTTCAGAGTACAAAAAAGTAGTATATAGAGATGACCAAATGTTTATCTAAGGATTTGTTTACAGAAATATAACATGAGAAGTCCCATTTTTCCAAATGACCAAAAGAAATTAGACATTTTCGAAAAGAATGAATCATTCAAGCAGCCTTTCGAAGTAGCTTAGCTAACTAAGCTAGGAGCTTGTGTTTGGCGTGTTGATTTGACTACTCTTCTACAAGTCTCATAGTCTCAAACTTTTAACTACTAAACTGTGTGTTTATGTTCCAAAAAAAAAAAAACAATAGAAACTGTGAGTTTGTGTGGGCAAGTCCGTCTTTGAATATTGTTGTTTTTTTTTCTTTCAAATATAAGGCTATTTGTTGGGAAGCATATCTTGTAGCTTTGTATAGATATTATCTTGATATGCAAGAATATTGTATTAAGTAGTGTGATTCCGTATGACAGTGTGAATTAATCTTTTGATTCAGTTGTAATTGTGATAGATGTCTTGCCTTACTGGTATCCTAACTTGTAGGAAGAACCAGACGATGTAGACTAGGTGCTTTGTATATATATCTCATAGTTGAATACAATTATTCATTCAGCCAAAACATCTTTTCCTTTATGGCATCAGAGCAGGCATAACGACCTGACTCTTATTCCTTCTGCAACGAACCCTTTTGCAGCCTTAACCTTTCTTTGTCTTCACATATTCCTCCATGCTCGGAGACGATACATTTTCTTCAAACCATGGGAGCGGCGGTTCATCCTCCTCGGATGAATCAACTAATCCCTTGTCTCTTCATCATTCAGACCATCCAGGTCTGCTTCTTGTTTCCAAGAAATTGACAGGTGACAACTACAATTCTTGGTGTCGTGCTATGCGCATATCTCTGAGTGCCAAAAACAAAATTGGCCTCATCACCGGCAAAATCAAAGAGCCATCTGCAACCCTAGACCCCAATGAACATGCACTATGGCAGAGGTGCAATGACATGGTGCTTTCATGGATGCTTAACTCTCTTGAACCTGAGCTTGCCAATTCAGTTCACTGCTGTACCACACCACATGCTGTTTGGGAAGATCTTCGAGAGAGATTCGCGTTAGGCAATGCCCCTCACATATTTCAAGTGCAAAGAGACATTTACCGCATTGAGCAAGGTCAATCATCCATTGCAGCATACTACACAAAGCTGAAAGGCCTTTGGGATGAGCTTAGTTCATACAATACTATCACCTGCACCTGTGGAGCACAAAACGATCGCAGTAAGTTGATGCAATTTCTTATGGGATTAAATGAATCTTATGCTGCTACTCGTGGACAGATTTTGTTGATGAATCATTTGCCTTCGGTGAGACAAGCTTATGCTTCCCTTATTCAAGAAGAAAAGCAACGAGAACTTGGTTCCTCTCTTCTTGCTTCATCCAGCACTGCAGCAATGGTGGTGCGTAGCAACTTCAAATCACAAACTCGGCTGCAAGGGAATCGAGGCAACACTCAAGGAAATAACTTCCGTCCTCATACCCCAATCAAGCATTGCACTTATTGTGATCGAGACTATCATACTGAAGCAACTTGCCATAAAAAGCATGGTTACCCTCCTGGTCATCGTCTCTACAAAGGCCCTAAAGAAGCTAATTCTACAAGGCAACGTCAAAGAAATTCCTCTATTAACCATGTCAATGTTGATAATCATGTCAATGCTGCCCCAACATTCAAGGAACTCCAAGGAATGCTTCCTAACCTCACTGAGGATCAGTACACTCAAGTAATTACTGCCTTGACTCCTACACCACAAATTCCTCAAGCCAATTCTGCTTCTGCAACTGAATATGCTACAAGTTTGTTACCTATTGCTCAAAATCGTTGGATACTCGACAGCGGAGCAACTCATCATATTACTTCTTCTCCTACATCATTGATAAATGCCGAGCATCATTCTTTGGCACCCGTTTCTTTACCTAGTGGAGATACGGCTAGAATTACTATGACTAGATCAATTCGCTTTAATGATTCTTTTCAGTTAAATGATGTTCTTTGTGTGCCAAGTTTTAGAGTTGATCTTATGTCTGTTGGCAAAACAACCGATGATTTACGTTGTTCAGTGACATTTTTCCCATCTTGGTGTATTTTACAGGACTTGGCTACGAGGATGATGATTGGTGTGAGTAAGCGACGTGGTAACCTTTACTACCTGGTGGCCTTGGCTTCAACTTTCCCTTCATCTCACTTCGCTTGCAATCTCATCATATCCTCTGATCTTTGGATCGAAGATTGGGCCACCTCTCCTCTGCTCGTCTACAATTTTTAGCCAATAATTCTCTTAATTTTGCTTTTGATTCTAGTCATAAATGCATCGTTTGTCCATTGGCAAAATAAACTTGTCAACCTTTTCCTTTAAGTTAAATTCAACTTCAAAGTGTTTTTCTCTTATTCATTGTGATATTTAGGGACGTTATAAAACCCCTTCTCTTTCTGGTGCTCATTATTTCTTAACTATTGTGGATTATTTTTCACGTTTTACATGGATTTTCTTAATGTGACACAAGAGTGAAACACAACCTCTACTTCGTCATTTTTTTAGTTATGTAAACACTCAATTCAACACAAGAGTCCAACAACTTCGTTCAGATAATGGGGCTGAATTCCTTTCATTACCAAAAAAAATTCTTGAAGAAGGTGTTCTTTTTTAACGTTCTTGTGTTTATACACCGCAACAAAATGGCGTCGTTGAGCGGAAACATCGACACATCCTTGAAACAGCTCGTGCCCTTCGTTTTCAATCTCATCTACCCATTGATTTTTGGGGTGAATGTGTCATCACTGCCGTCTATATAATCAATCGTCTTCCCACTTCGTTGCTTCACAAGAAAACACCTTTTGAAATCCTTCACCAAAAACTTCTTGATTATTCTCATATGCGACTTTTTGGGTGTATTGCTTTCGCAACCATACCCAATCCGTCTTCCAAATTTTCTCCTCGTGCTACCAAGTGCATTTTTTTGGGTTATCCCATGGGACAGAAGGCTTACAAGCTCTATGATATCGAGAAGAAAAAAAATTTCACTAATAGAGATGTAATCTTTCTTGAGGACAAGTTTCACCATGCACCAAGTACAAGCCCAAGCCCAGAAAAATACTCAACGGCCCAACCTATTCCTCTCCCTGTTGAATCTGATCCTTTCCTAAGTACATCCTATTCCACCCAGAACACATTCTCTTCATCTCCTTCTAAAAATCGCCCACCCCCATCAACATCACCTAATCTGTCGTCGTCGCCCCCTCCACCAAATACGCCATCGTTCCCTTCACCACCCAGTCCACCGCTGCCTTCTACCCTTAAAACCTATGTTCGTCGTCTTCGAGTTCCAGCGCCGATGTCTTCTTCTCTTCCTCCGCCAGCGTCGTCCTCTCTTCCTCTGCCGGCGTCGTCCTCTCTTCCTCCGCCGACGTCGTCTTCTCTTTCTCCACCTGAGTCGATTGATATTCCTCCCGAGCAGCCATCAATTGATTCTGCTATTACTGACTCTCTTCCCATTGTTCCCACTGAGCCACTTCGTCGTTCCTAGCGCATGTTCGCCTCAGAGACTACGTTTGCTCTAGGTGGTTCTGCCACCACACTAATTGTCCTCGGCCTCGTCTTGTTCTACACCAGGTACGAAATATCCTCTTTGTCACTACATATCCTACAATCGGTATTCTCCTGCATATCTTCATTATATTGCTAATGTTAGTCGGGATGAGGAACCGACCTCTTATGACATTGCTGCAGCTAATCCGAAATGGCAGGAGGATATGGATTCTGAGCTTCAAGCTCTTGTTGATAATCAGACATGGAGTCTGGTTCCTTTACCTCCTGGAAAGCGGCCTATTAGTTGTAAATGGGTATATTGAATCAAGCGTAAGGCTGATGGTTCAGTGGAGCGCTATAAGGCCAGGCTTGTTGCTCGGGGCTTCACTCAAACTGCAGGTATCGATTATCAAGAATACTTTTTCCCCTACTGAAAAAATGATCACTATCTGATGCCTTCTTGTTGTTGCTACTAGTCTGAACTGGTCTTTACATCAATTAGATGTTAATAATGCTTTCTTGAATGGTGATTTACTGGAGGAAATTTACATGTCCCCTCCTCCTGGTCTTCGGCAACAGGGGAGAATCTAGTGTGTCGCCTTCACAAGTCATTGTACGGACTGAAACAGGCCTCTCGTCAATGGTTTTTCCATGTTCACGGAGGCTATTCTTGCTGTTGGTTTCTCTCAATCCAAGGCCGACTATTCTTTGTTTGTCCGCAAGCATGGTACATCTCTCACCGTTTTGTTAATCTATGTGGATGACATTCTGATAACAGGAAACAATATGAAGTCTATTAATGCTCTGAAGCAATTCCTCCATACTCGTTTTCGCATCAAGGATCTTGGTGATCTAAAATTTTTCCTTGGCATTGAAGTAGCTCGTTCCAAGAAAGGGATTTACATATCCCAACGTAAATATACCTTGGAAATTATCAAAGATAGTGGCTACTTGGGTGCTAAGCCGGTTGAGTTTCCCATGGAAGAATCCAAGCTTTCAAATAAAGGAGAAATATTACTCAAAGACCCTGCTGCATATCGGTGCCTAGTTGGTCGGCTAATTTATTTGATCATTACTAGACCAGACATCACATACTCAGTACATATTCTTAGCCGGTTTATGCATGAACCTCACTTACAACATATGACTACCGCTCTTCGAGTTGTTTGTTACCTGAAGTCTTCTCCTGGTCAAGGTTTACTTCTCCATGCCAATAACTCTTGAAATCTGAAGGCTTTCTGCGATTCTGATTGGGCGGGTTGTCCTATTACCCGTCGCTCTACTATGGGCTATTATGTATTTCTGGGAAATTCTTTAATTTCATGAAGGACCAAGAGGCAAAAGACCGTATCTTTATCAAGTGCAGAAGCTGAGTACAGAGCAATGGCAGGTACTTACTGTGAGCTTACTTGGCTACGTTATTTATTTGCATATGCCTATTACAAGTCCTGCTGTTTTACATTGTGATAATCAAGTTGCTTTGCACATTGCTAAAAATCATGTGTTTCATGAGAGAACTCGACATATTGAAATAAACTGTCATTTTATTCGGGACAAAATTGTTAAAGGTGAAGTTATTACTTGATTTGTGATTTCTTCACAGCAATTAGCAGATGTTTTTACAAAAGCTTTGGGCAAAGAAAAGTTTAGACGGCTCATGTGCAAGTTGAGAGTTATTGATATACACTCTCCAAATTGAGAGGGAGTGTTGGAAAGTATATCTTGTAGCTTTGTATAGATATTATCTTGATATGCAAGAATATTGTATCAAGTAGTGTGATTTCGTAGGATAGTGTGAATCAATCTTTTGATTCAGTTGTAATTATGATAGATGTCTTGCCTTACTGGTATCCTAACTTGTAGGAATAACCAGACGATGTAGACTAGGTGCTTTGTATATATATCTCATAGTTGAATACAATTATTCATTCAGCCAAAACATCTTTTCCTTTGTTTATGTTCTAAAAAAAACAATAGAAACTGTGAGTTTGGGTGGGCAAGTCCGTCTTTGAATATTGTTTTTTTTTTTTTTCAAATATAAGGCTATTCAAATTTGTACAATGAAACGTAAAAATTCGTTGTTATTGTTAACGTACTTCAATGTTCCTTTGTCAGTTCCATGGCTATTGCGTATAGCTTGGGGAAATTGCATGCATACTGATCGCCAAATGAATGTTCACATCTCACATATATACAGGAAAGGTAACTCGGTTGTCGATAAGCTAGCTAATTATGGTGTCAATTCAGAGGGTTAATTCTTCTTGGTGGGATTCTTTACCACCTTTCATGCACTTACCTTTCGGTCATGACCTCTCAGGTCGGCCTATCTACAGTTTTTCATAGTTCTAAAGTCTCTTTTTAAAAGGCCATTTTTGTAATTCAATTACGACTCTTGTTAGTTTTGTACTCTCTGTTAGCAAGGTTTTGGTGTAGTCCTCTTTACTTTGTATCTCTCTTTTTCACATCAATAAATTTTCGGGTAAAAGCGATGAGTTAGCTCTTAACCCGATTACCCAAAAAAAAAAAAATTGTACAATGAAACAGAAACCCCTTCCCGCCTTCCACGAAATTCCTTGTATCAAGTGGAGGTGAGTCCAATCTCACCTATTCCTTTGGTACATTACTCGCTACGTACCCAAAATTCATTGAGATCGACTTGAGTTAGGTTGCTTATATAGTATCTCACCGTGGTTTAAATTGAGCATTTTCCACTTTTCAGTAAAGTGAAAAGTAAAGAAATGATACAGTAAAGAAACTATATGCAGTAAAGAAATGATACTTAAATATTACCAAACAGAAATTATCAGAATTGTGAAAGGAACCTGTATAGTTGGCCGGCCCTCTTCCAATCTCAGATTAGCAAAGGCAAACTAAAAATAAACTAGACGCCCAAGGCCCAAAACATCAAGACCCAAAGCCACGGCTCACCGTGCAACCTCTGCTGCCATGGCTTGCTGTCTGCGCAGCATCATCGATCAAGTGCATTGGCTCAAAAGAGTCGGTTTCAATGATTAAAGGCCTAAATCTTCCATCAATGGTAAAGTTAATACCATCATAGCTAGGTACCCTTAAGTTCACTCTCTAGATGAATGAGGATTTCCCCTTTCTATATTCCCAAGTTCTAAAACTCGATCCCATCTCCTTTCTATATTCCCAAGTTCTCACTCTCTAGACCTCATTAGTTCACCTTTAAAATTCCAAACCTCAATGCTAATATCATCAGTGGCAGCATCAGTATTCTTTTTGAAAGTATAGTTTTCCTCCTGCAGGGTGGATGGGATCCATTTTACTTGTTATATAATTCTCTGCTTAATAACCACCACATTTGCCTCTAATTTGGAACTCTTCAAGCATTCTCAAAACTTTCTCAGCTAAACTAATAACCATAATAGGGTTACACCGGCAGATTGCCAAAGTGAACCTTTTTTGTTTTTTGAATTTTGAGAATCACCAAGTGAACCTCGTTGGTGAGTAGAGGAGTAATTCTCAGCTACACTAACAAGCTACAACAGGAATTCAGCATCCGTTGTGATCAGAACTCGGATATACGGAATGACTTAATAAGCATTTCTTTGAGCTTGATAACGAGAATCATAAGCAAGTTTCTATTCGAATGACATATCTCGACTACAAAATTAAAACGATAAGGTGGTCCAAACCAATGAGAAATCACTATTCTATGGATGATCGATAGAAGACGTTACTATTAAGATCGATGCAACAGGTTTACTATAGTTGAGGTTTGGTCAGCCATGACTTCACAACTGCATGCAGTCCAAATATATTTGAATGCAAAATCATTGGGGGCTCTTTATCAATATTGCTCATGATACATAGGAAGTTTCTAGCGTTCTGAGATCGATCGAGTTACTCAATCGTCGATTAAAAATATGATCTGACTTAACTTAATCTTCTTCTGCTTATAGAATACTGGCAGGAGTGAGCGCAGGACCACTGAATCTGAAGTGATAATCAATTTATGAGAACTACTTTAATCAGTGGTCGAATTTACTAATGCATTGCCTCCAAGTTCTTAATTAGTCATATTGCGACTACGTGAATCATGTTTTTGCTGTCCGTTCTCTTCTGAACACCAACAAAAAAGTAACCTGAGAATCAATAGAGAATAGGTCTGTTGTTATTGTGTTTGATTGGAACACAGATGTTTACAAATGGAAGGGACATATCAGTTTCTTCGTAAAGTACTGGTCGGTGATGCTACAGAAAATTCCTTAATGAGATTATAAGAGATCGTAGGAAGCCACAATCCTGATTAATTAACATGCTTAAACCAATTGTTTACGCTAATGCGCTTGTTGTTGAATGAAGTTCCAAAGAAAACGATCCATTTCAGCTTACAAACCATGTGAAATTAACGTTCATTAGAGCAGGCCTTGTATAAATTATAATGGATCTTCACTTTGAATACCTTATATATTAATCTCCATTACAGTACGTACATAATAGAAACAGAAAACTTTTGCAGCTTCACGACAGTGTTATGGAGTAGTTTAAATCGGGGATGAGAGTTGTCAATTCAAACCGTGGCCAAATGAAATGAACAACGTACGCAATTTGAAGTTGTTTATGGACTCCATGTTCTTGGGAGGTATTAAGGTATATATATAAAAAACCTAATTCAAAAAGCTAGCAAAATGCTGTGATGCACTTCAACCACGCACTGAAATATCACCAAATTCTTTTTAAAAATGGTTTGAAAAACGAGCAATATTTTTCTCTATTATTAAGACCATCAGTCTATGAAAATATGTTATTGAAGGAGAAATTATCAAACATCAGCACTACTGATTCTAATAATGAACAAATATATATTACTCATGATCGTACAATGACTTCATATATTTTCTTTTATAATCAGTACTTATTAGGGTCTCATTTCAAATGACATGATCTCTGAGAAACGAATAGCTTGATCAGAACAATAATATTCACTACTCTCTTCAATGGCCCAATATCTGAATCTTTCATGCATGAGAGAATCATTGCTTATGATATGCATAAACTTTCTAGTGCTTCCAGAGTTGCTTATACAGTCGTGAACTAAATAATATGAACCGACTAACTTAATCGTCTTCTTCTTAATTTCTTCTTCTAGCATATTGGCAGGAGGCGCAGGACCCTTGAATTTGAAGTGATGATTAATTCATGAGAGCTACTTTAATTAGTGGTCTAATTTACTAATGCGTGCCTCCAAGTTATGCATCGTATTGCGACGACGTGAATCACGTTTTTGCTGTCCATTCTAGCTTCAACAGCAACCAAAAGCAACCAGCTGAGAAAAAAGAAATGAGGAAGAAGAAGAAGAGGCTAGGCTAGCTGTATCAGAGCAAGAGATCGACGTTAACAAATGGAAGGGACTTTGGAATTTCATCGTAAAGTGGTCGGCGCAATTAATCTTTATATGAATATAAGAGATCGTACGAAACAATAATCCTGATTAGTTAAGTTGCTTAAGGGACAATTATTTAGGCTAATGCGATAGTTGTTGAAAGTAGCTAGTTTCAAATGGAATGATCTGTTGATTTCAGCTTACAAACCATGCATGTGATTATAATAAAGCTACCTGCTTAAGCATTCCCAGCATAATTAAAATTTGAAGCCAGCAGATATATCCGCCATTGTACGTACGTATATATCTGGTATACAAAGAAGAACTTTTGCGTATATATTTGAGTCTGTTTATGGAGTAGTTTAAGTCAGAAGGGTGGGATGAAGAACACCGCGGTTTGAAGACTAAACCATAAACTCAAAACGATAATTGAATTCTTAAAAGACCAAAAGGACGTGTTTTGAACACAATAAGTACAAGCGTAAGAAATTAATGAATTCTCTATTTATACTATCACAATTAAGTACTTGTATTCAGATTCTAGGTCTACTAACTACTACATACGTACTGAATCTGTGATATACAATAATACAAGAGTAATGAACTTGTTGATGAGAGAAATGATATTCTTCTATAAAGTCAATCAATAATGCATCCGGCTTCTATATTATCTGTAAGTTGCTACTAATAATCTCTATTACGAACATCTAATGAGCCCCATATGAACATTTAATTGTTATACACACACATATAGGGAGGATCTAAAGATCGAGGACCTCCTTTCTTTAAGAATTTGAGGATTTTTATTATTTTACATTAATAGATGACTTTTTTTTAATAATCTCAACCATTGTCCTCTAGATTCATATGAAAGAAACATGTCTACAAAATTTCAACTAATTCCACACTACCAGAAATTTCACTTTGGGCGACGAAAAAAAATCGTCGCCCTGTTAACAAATTTCGTCGGCCAAGAACTTGGGCGACGACAGGTCGTCGGCCAAGACGTCGTCGCCAGAAGTGCGTCGGCCAAGAACTTGGGCGACGACAATTCATACCGTCGTCGCCTAAGAGTAATTCTTAGGCGACGATACAAATTTCGTCACCTAAAATATATTTCTCGTCGCCCAAAAATATTCGTCGCCCAAGATTTAACACCTTGGCCGACGACAAATTGTTTCGTCGCTTAAGATGTTATAACCTGGGGCGACGAAATTTTTTTCGTCGGCCAAGACGTCGTCGCCAGAAGTGCGTCGGCCAAGAACTTGGGCGACGATACTTTTTTTTCGTCGTCTTATATGGTAAGTCCTTGCCCAACGATTTAGCAATTTCGTCGCCTAAGATATATTTAAATTTTTTTACTTTTTATAGATGATATTTATCCTTTATTTTTCCTTTATTTTTTTTCTTTTTTTTGATATTGAAATTAAGATATTGTATGATCATTTTGAATTGAATCATACATTTCAAACCACAACACATCCTATTTACAAGTACCATATCCTTTGCGTTATTCATTGTTAAACACATTACATAAACACATTACATAAACACAATCTTGAATCATTTTGATTACACCGATACAATCTTGAATCATTACATAAACACATTGTTTCTCAAAGATACAATCTTGTTTGAATCAAATCAAAGATGCAAACTTTCTTTGAATCAAATCAAGGGGCTTTTAACCTGCAAACAAAAATAGAAACAGATTGAGAGCGAAATGGATTCGGCGTCGGATCGGGGAAGCGGAGTCGATCGAGAGACAGAGGATCACCGTTCAGAAACAGAAAAGCAGAGAGAGAGAGAGAGAGAGAGAGATCGGAAATATTGGGTGTTGGTTCCGAATTTCTGCCTTTTATAATCGTCGCCCTGTTTTTTGAAAATCGTCGGCCAAGATAATCTTGGGCGACGATTTTCGAAGTCGTCGCCTAAGATACTCTACTTGGGCGACGATTTTCTTCACTATAAATCTCGTCGCCCAAGATAAAGAAAATCGTCGGCCAAGAGTTATCTTGGCCGACGAATTTTGAAGTCGTCGCCTAATATACTATACTTGGGCGACGATGTTCTTCACTATAAATATCGTCGCCCAAGATAAGTTTTTGTAAGATTCATATGTGAGTAAGTAACTAGGGAATGAGTGGTTTTGATTGTCAAAATACATGCTAGAACTAAAAATATTCTTACTTTATGAGTCTAAGGATGTTCTCTCTGTAGATCCGGACTCACGTATGTATATATACGAATGAATCATGACGGGGATCCGGATTTGCATGTTATGATAGTGGCCCATACATGGTAATCGAGCTCAAAGTACACTAATTTAGACGTGACTAGCTAGTTGAGATTGATATAAACTACATGCATGTTACTTAGCTGACCCCGAATGTGTATAATTAGCTCGTGAGGCTAATGATTAGAGCAGTTAACTCTAATAATGCGAGCACTGAACCATTATGTTAATTTGGTCGGCTTATTATTTCTAGTTGTGCTGATTATTAACTAATCCACTTTCCGTTGCATTGTGATCGATAGGATCCTCTCCAAGGCCAAGAAGCTAGCTTCACCTAAACTGATTGTGCCCACTTTTCTCGATTTGTCTTTAAATAATACCAATTAACCTATCAAAATTATGGGTACGAGCTGTTACTAGAACTTTATGTACGATCGTTCATGAGGGGTTGATATTATGTCATCTTTAATCTATCAGCGTAGCTAGTTAAACATCTATGTTTAGGAATGTCTTTTTGACAAGTCAATCGGACACAAGGTGTTCGGGTACTCCAATTCCAATTTTCGATCAAATATTCAATGGATCATATCTCGACTACAAAATCTAGCTAGTCGATCATTGTCATCCATTTTCTGATTTCACCTCTTTCTTTGTACGTTAGAACCCAAAATGGGAAACAAAAAGGGTACTACTCGTACATATCAACGTACGTAAGCATGCAGATCGATAGTAGTAAAGCTTTGAAGTTTCCTATCAAAAAAGCAAAAAAAACTTTGGAGTTTTCCTCATCCATCCAATTATTTCGAGTCCCCAACTAGGAGAGACGCAATAGAAACTTGGGACATCTAGAAAACTCTAGATCCTTGTGATTCATCCATTAAGAAAGCAAAACCCTAATAAACTAACGTCTTGACCATTTGGGATTTTGGGTACCCTCAATTGATCGACAACACTTTTTTGGCTACTGCAAGTCTCAACTTAATTAGAACCTTCTAATCATCAGATTAATTCTATTAAACATACACTTAGTGGTACCACGTCGGCTTAAACCTTTGGCTTCTTTCGGTAATTCTTCTTATCATGTTTAGGCGCGCGTAAGCTAACAAAGCGACCCATTGATCGTTCGTTTTTCTCTTTATACTTGTAATTTTAGTGATTCATTTCTTAAGTTCTTAAAAAAAAAAAAATTCGTGAATTAGTTAATGTACACTAATTTTTCATAGTTCTGGTATAAAACAAAATTCATAGTAATGTGTATAGTAATTTTTCTATTGTCTCCCATTTCAACCTGAAGATACTTAAACCAGCTGGCTGAGTGTAATAACGTAAGAATACATATATAACTAAGCTATATATGTACCAGCTAGTTACCAATAGAAATAAAAGCAACAAATTAAAATAAAATGTAAACCTCATGACCTAAACTTTCTTATCATCATGCATGCTTATCTTGGTAATTATAGTTTGTTAACATCACGTAATTTGGAGGCATTTGTCCCCAAATCCCCGAAAGTTGCTTCATACAATCACAACAGAGATCGATCGTATGGAAGGTTCTAATTAGGGATAAACACCGGGACTAACTAATTGGCTGTACTCGATCTCCATCTCAGATTATATATGACTCTGCCTGCTCTTCTGAATAATGCTGAGGGCTTTGCTGCTATTGCGCTCGTCAAAAAGGTGTTCTTCGTGTGTAAAATTTAGACTACGTGTCAAGTAAATCAAAGTGTATATATATACAGAGGCCCTCAGTATTATATTTAATTTCCTCTTTTCGGTTCAAATATTGTATTTTTAGATCTCAAAGATTTCTTCACATCAGAAATGGATGGCGACGTATAGGACAACTGTTTTATCAAGTTGAAATACAGATTTAAGTTACTGTCATGCAAAAGAAAATCTCGTTAATAAGACAATACAAAGGTCAGCATTTGCAAAGATCAATTCGATTCATATATATATAGAAAGATATTATCATGTCCAAATATTCTTATTTATTTAAAATGTACGGATTTTCTTAATTAACCTATTTTTAGATTATATTTTATCATCTTAACCATTCACATTCTAGGTATATATGAGTAGATCATCTCTACAAATTTTCAGTCAAATTAATAATCGTTAAGGTATCGAAATTATATGATTACAATGAATGAACCAAATCTGTTCAACATGAACCGTTCGTGTAATTCACAATTTTAAATACCTTAATGATTATCAATTTGGCTAAAATTTTGTAGAGATGATCTATTCATATATACTTAAAAGATGAATGGTTGAGATGAGAAAATATGATAAAATAATATACCAATTAAGGAAATCCGTACCTTTTAAAAAAATAAAGAGGTCTGTATCTGAAAATGCCTATATATATATATATATATATATATATATATATATATATATAGATGGATTGAGATACACGTACTCTTTGTCACAATACACAATGTATATGCTTGTAATTAGGTTGTCAAATTATATGTCCGATAACAATATAATAAAGAGTATATATATATATATATTTCGGGAGGTGAATTTCTTCGATATATAGCGGCCTTGATATAATTGGAGAATTTTTTTCTCCAATTACTTCAGCCCAGACAATTTGATAGATGGATATGAGCTTTTCATGGTGTTTGAAACTAAGAATTTGACGAAAATTAATAATTGAAGCCCCCCATTATCAGATGGGTAAGAGGCTTTCTTCAAATCAAATTTGATTTCTGACGGCTACTTTCTTCAAACCCAGAAATATTCTTATCCCTTCTCATATGAACTCTCTCAAATTCTCCATCAAGTCCAGAATTAATCTCATCCATTCGTGATCATCATCATCCCCAATTCAAACATGGAATCTGTTAGGATCAGGCCCAGACCTAGCCCAATCTATAGCCCAACAAACCCAAAATATCTCTGCAGCTTCAAGCGCCCTCAACAGCTCCACAACTACCTGCATATTTCAATCTGACTATCCACACCCCTGACACACAATTTTTCAGACCTCCGAAGGTCGACTTACCTCGTTTTACAGGGGAAGATGTCATTGGTTGGTTCTCTATGGCTGAGCGATACCTCCAGGTCCAACGCATTCCCCTCCATGAGCGTGTTGCTGTTGTGGCTTCCCACTTTGGCCCCACGGCGTCTCTGTGGATGAACGCCTTTGAGCGTCGACACCCCAACGCTCCTTGGGAGGTGTTTGCCAGCGCGTTTCTGGAACACTTCGGCTCATGTAACACCGCCGACTTCAAGGCTGTGTTGGCTCATCTCCAACAGTCTTCGTCAGTAGATGCCTTCATCACAGAGTTCATGACGTTGTCTTGCCGTGTTCCTGACTGGTCCGACTCGGACCTATTACCCATCTTCGTCGGTGGCCTCAAACCAGAGCTCCGCCACGACGTCGATGTCATGCAACCTCGCACATTGGCTGCCGCCCAGCGAATGGCTCGTTGCTACGAGCGTAAATTGGCGGATATCTGTGCCGCACGTGCCAACCGTCCCTCGCCATGGTTGCCCTCTGCCAAATCACAAGCCCATTTTGTCTCTACCCCACCCCATACTCAAACTCCCCCCACTACAAATCCTACCAGACCACCTGCCCATCCCCAAACCACTACCTCCCAAAACACCAACATAGAGGGCCCCTACCGTTCCCGGTCTGGCATGGCACAACGGGAACGTCGTGCTCAAGGGTTGTGTTTCCACTGTGATGAGGCGTGGTCCAAATCCCACGTCTGCAAAGGCAAACCAATTCTGGCCATCCTAGAGGCACCCATAGCGCCCGAAGACCCACTTCCGGCCGAACCCACTCCGGCGGAACCCACCTCAGATGATGAGCAGCTGCTTCCTCTCCACGCTATCACTTCTACCAAGCCCAGTGATATGATGCGCTTCAAAGGGGAAATCAACGGCCAGGTAATCGACGTTTTCGTGGATTGTGGCTCTGCCATGAACTTTCTCAATCCCAACGTCGCCGCCCGCTTAGGACTCCGCACTGCTACCGCTGACTGTCGCCGCTTCACCGCCGCCACCGGACAGGTCATGACCCATTCCGGTCAGGCACTTGATGTGACGGTCATGATTCAAGGCTATAGCTTCACAAGCTCCTTCTTGCTTTTACCGGTGCCCAAATGCGATCTCCTCCTCGGTGCCTAGTGGCTCGACACTCTTGGTTTCATGGGTTGGCACTTCCTCGACAAAGTCATGGTGTTCTGGCAAGAGGGGCGCTGCCATGTTTTACAAGGGCTGAAACCTACAACCTCGTTGACAGACCATTCGACACTGATGTCTCTTCTATCTCTGGAGCAGGTTGACTCCACTAGTGCACCTCCAGGCCCAAATGTTCCTCCCTCCACACCCTTAAGCCCACCTCTACAGAAATTGCTGGCCTGTTTTCAGTGTCTTTTTGAAGCACCTACCGAACTTCCGCCGGTGCGACCCACTGATCATAGAATTCCCCTCCTACCCAATGCTGGCCCGGTCAATGTCCGACCTTATCAATACCCTTATTCCCAAAAAGCCGAGCTGGAAACTCAAGTGAGGGAGATGCTTGCCAATGGGTTGATTCGGCCGAGCACTAGCCCGTTTTCCTCACCGGTTTTGTTGGTCCGCAAGAGTGATCACACATGGCGGTTTTGTGTTGACTACCGCGCACTCAATGCAGTGACCGTGAAGGATCACTTTCCTATTACGGTAATGGATGAGCTCCTCGATGAGTTGCATGGCGCTCATTACTTCTCCAAGTTGGATTTACGCGCGGGTTATCACCAAGTCCGGATGTGCGAAGAGGACATCCCCAAGACAGCGTTCCGTACTCATGAAGGACACTACGAATTCTTGGTAATGCCCTTCGAGCTCTCTAACGCTTCTTCTACCTTCCAAGCTCTCATGAATCATATCCTTAAACCTCTTTTACGTAAATGCGTATTGGTATTTTTTGATGATATGCTGATATATAGTCCTGATTTTGAGACTCACCTATCACATCTCAATGAGGTTTTGAGTATTCTCCGGGAACACCAACTCAAGCTCAAGTCATCTAAGTGTGCATGGGCCCAGAAGTCAGTCCACTACTTAGGACATGTTATTTCTAGCCAAGGGGTTTCGGTGGACCCAGAAAAGGTTAGATGCTTGCAGGAATGGCCCAAGCCTACAACTCTCAAAGGCCTGAGAGGCTTTCTAGGCCTCGCTGGGTACTATAGGAGATTTGTGGCCCACTTTGGAATCATAGCACAGCCTCTTAATGCTATGCTACAGAAGGATAACTTCATTTGGACACCGCAAGCAACTGATGCCTTCCACCAACTCAAGACCGCTGTCACGACGGCGCCAGTCCTCGCCATGCCTGACTTCACCAAGCCGTTTACCCTTGAGGCAGATGCAAGCGGGCTTGGAATTGGAGCTGTCCTTTCCCAAGAGAAACACCCAATAGCTTTCATCAGCAAAACCCTTTCGGCTCGCAATCAGATTCTCTCTGTCTATGATAAAGAGATGTTGGCTATCCTCTATGCCGTGGAAAAGTGGAGGCCGTACCTATTAGGCAATCAATTCACCATCCTCACAGATCACCGAACCCTCAAACACTTGTTGGATCAGCGGATTTCGACACCGGCTCAACATCAGTGGTTGGCAAAGCTACTTGGGTATGATTACCGGATTGAGTACCGTGCCGGCAAGCTCAACACGGTGCCAGACATCCTCTCTCGGCGGCATGAACTTATGGCCATTCAAGCGGTCTCTTTCCCCCTCTGTGATAGCATTTCTCTTATTCAACAAGCATGCTCCAGGGATCCCATGGCTCAGTCAATCATCACAGCTTTGCGTGAAGGTATCCCTACCAAAAAAAGCTTTTCCCTGCAGAACAACAATTTGATGTACAAGGATCGTTTTTTTTTTGCCTCAGACATCAGAATGGCGTGTCAAAATTCTCACTGAGTTTCATGCTTCCGTGGCGGCGGGACACTCGGGATACCTTCGGACCCTAGTAAGGCTCTCGCGCAATTTCAAATGGCCTGGAATGCGTAAGGATGTCAAGGAATTCATAGCCGCTTGCGACCAATGCCAACGCCAAAACTATGAGGCAATCCACCCACCCGGTCTGCTTCAGCCACTGCCCATTCCGGAAGAGGTGTTCTGTGATATTTCAATGTACTTTGTCGATGGATTGCCTGCCTCCCAAGGCATGAATGCGATTTTGGTGGTTGTTGATCGTTTGTCCAAGTATGGCCACTTCATTCCCATTCAACATCCTTACACCGCTTCTCAAATTGCGGACGTGTTCATCCGTGAGGTCTTTCGCCTGCACGGCATGCCTCGTTCTATTGTGTAGGATAGAGACCCCATCTTTCTGAGCCGGTTTTGGGAATCGTTCTTCAAGTTACAAGGTACGAAGTTGTGCCGGAGTTCTGCTTATCACCCACAATCCGACGGGCAGACCGAGGTTGTCAACCGGTCACTTGAGCACTACTTGAGGTGTTTTGTTGCTGACAGACCCTCTTCTTGGCGCACCCTTCTGCATTGGGCAGAGTGGTGGTACAACACCTCTTACCACTCCACGATCAAGATGTCACCATTCGAGGCCCTTTATGGTACCCCTCCACCTTCGGTTCGACGATACACTCCTGGCTCCACTGCGGTAAAGGCGGTTGCTGCTGATTTGACTTCTCGGGATGAATTACTACAATCCCTTAAGCACAACGTGTCACTGGCCCAAAACCGAATGAAGCAACATGCTGACAAGCTTCGTTCGGAGCGCGAATTGGCTGTCGGCGACTGGGTCTTCTTGAAATTACACCCTTACAAGCAATACTTCATGGCCAAGCACCCTGCTCACAAGCTCTCTCCCAAGTTTTACGGCCCTTTCAAGATTCTTGAGCGAATTGGCAAAGTAGCTTATCGCTTGGACTTACCGGCCACCTCTAAGATTCATCCCATCTTCCATGTCAGTCTCCTGAAGCTGCACATCGGCGACACTGTCCCAACATCTCAAACCCTGCCCCGCTACACAGAAAATGGCACAATTGAGTGGCAGCCGGAGCAAGTTTTGGACATGCAGGTGGTGCGACACAAAGGGAAAACCATCACCCAGCGGCTCATCAAGTGGGAAGGCATGCCGGAAGAGGACTCCACCTGGGAATCGGCTCGGGCCATTCAGCATCGCTTTCCCTCTTTTGCCAGTCGAGGACGATCTGCAACTCAAGGGGGTGGGACTTGTTAGGATCAGGCCCAGACCTAGCCCAATCTATAGCCCAACAAACCCAGAATATCGCTGCAGCTTCAAGCGCCCTCAACAGCTCCACAACTACCTGCATATTTCAGTCTTCATTCTGCATTCTCTAGTTAATTGTCTCTTAGCTAAGCTAGCTGTTATCTTGGCTCTTTGTAGAAGTAGTGGTCCTTGCCACGTGTTCTCATCTCCTGTGATAGAGCACCAATATATTGTATGCAAGAGACCTCTTTTGGGTCAGAAATGAAATGTTAATCTCATGAATTCTCCTTCCCCCTCTTTTCTCTTCTTGCACCCCAATAGAATCCCCAAATTAAAGATAAAGGATTGGGTTCAGAATTCCAATACCCATCTGGATGCAGATGTAGAGGCTCCTCTAGCATTGTTCTGAGATAACTTTTCTACCCACATAGAGTTCATATCTCCGTCACGAAAGTTTGTGGTTAAAGAAAAGAAATCAGGTTCAGAATTGCCAATTCTTTGGCTCATCTCTCTTCTTTCGTATCCTTCAGACAAATCTACTACTTTAAACAATTCAAAAGAAGAACAATGTGGGTTTCATGCAATTCTCAAGAAACTAGCACATAGCAATTCAACCTCGTCTAAACAAACCCCAGCATAGCCAACTAGAAATTAGGTCCCTCAATTTCAAGAAAAGCCCAATTTCTTCTTGGGGCAAAGTTCAAACAGAAACTAGAGGCAGCTAGAAGCCTAAAAATGCATCAAGAACTGAAGAGAGAGTGAAATCGAAAAGAAATCGAAAAAAGAGACAAAGAGAGAACACATGCGAATTGGAGAGAGAGAGAGAGAGAACGGAGACGAATTAGAGAGGAAAACATATTTAAAGAAATAAAAAATGAATTAAAATACGGTAAGACGAAAATACCCTGCAAATTATGCCACCTTACTGTCTCCGTAACGGAACTAACGGTTATAGATATCAATGTCTCCGTAACAAAACTAACGGTTATTGATATCAATGTCTCTGTAACAGAACTAGCGGTTATAGATATCAATATTCGATCGATGTAAGAATGTGAAATGCCGTTTTGAAGTTTTTAAAAAATAAGATAACAAAGAATAGTTTAGATGATAGGACAATGTTTGAAAAATTTCCCATAACCAAACCATGCCACCATTAGAGCACCGTCTATGCCTCCCTTAAGGTGAACTTGACCAAGCCAATATCATTTTAAAACCAAATTCCATTCCAGCAGCATATTGGGTTAGGTTTCTAGGCTTGATTTATCGATTATCGAATCTCTTCTCAGCCACTGTGTGAAGGCCACAGAGCCCCAACTCTTAACTCTTGCAGGACACCTTGCTCAAAGGCATTGGCTACAAAGTTAATTATAATTATAGAGCTTAAACTATTCCATACGGTACGTATTAACTTCTGTTTGTTTATATCCGGGGCACAAGCTAGATTAGGGCCCCTTAATCCACCTCTAATTATATAATTTTTATTTGGATTACTACGGATTTTTGCATAATCTTGGATGATCAATGTTGTCAAGCTACCCTTGACTTGTGCATTAAGGCACCGGCACGTGTTTAAACACAAATTAATTTGCTCTTGTCATTGTGGGTAATTAGTAGTAAGCCCCAAACGTGCACTAATAAGTCTAATTACCCGATTACGTAGATAATTAGTAAGGATTTTACTTGGGGTAATCACCCGATTCACTTGGCAACAAAAGGACCTGGCCAAGTGTTGGGCTGATATATAGTTTAGTCGAGGACCATTTTGACACTGCTGCGGTGCTGCCGTGTGTTGTAATTAGGCATTGAAATTTATTCCCAAGTTCAAGGCTAACCCCCCCAATCAAAAAAAAAAAAAGTTCATGTAACTTCATATTGTTTCAAGTAGCTTAAATATACTTGAAACAATATTGGTTAGAAACTTATGGCATATCACAATTCTCTCGCTCGCTCTCTGGAACTTTGGTAATGTAATGGATAACCTTTCCGGTATTGGCAAATAACTAATTAACAATTTATGATTAGCTTACTTGTGCTGATCAGGGAAGTGGTGCTCTTGCTCTCAAAGAGACAAAATACGTCGATCCCTCGTGATAAATTTAAGTTGCAGTATGAGAGACTGCACATCCAACATTAGGAGAAAAATGTCACACCAATGGAATCACGAAATATAATTCAGATCTTTCGAGATGAATACTACGTACACTTGGAATCCAAGATAAAAAGTTTAACGCATCTTTACTTGTACGTAACTGAAGTGCGTAGCTGTTTTGCTTGCGTTGTGCTCCCTAATATTGTTGCTGCAGGTGTATGTATGTTTCAGAAAACGAACAAATTAAGACCAGGTTGGTGAACTACCATGAAACCTGGCAACGTTACACTTCTTCTACTAACAAACAAGATTAGTTGTTAGAATTGGCGTAGCTGGCTAGCTGCTGCACCTCTTCATGAGATGGAAGTACTTAATTATCACTATCAGGATTCACTGCTCTCTGGTTCTTACTATATATTTTTGTCACATCGATCAGCTAGTTGTAGCCACCATTTTATTTATTGGATGTCAGTCTGTAATCATTCTACATTTCTACTCCCTCTCGGTTCTTGAGCTGCAAGTTACATATTACTGTTGTTGTTTTTCCTTCTTTGGAATCAAATCACCAAAAATTTCTTTTCATTTAGGAAACAATTTGATTCCTCTTTCTTTTCTTATATGGATTTAATTACCTCAAACTGCTAATTAACCAGTTGCTCGAGCCGCTGTTCTTGCAGATTGATGCTTCCATCATCCAACTGTCTACATGCATAAAAAGATTAGAAACCAGAAAGTGAATGAGAAAGAAGAACATCGAGTGCTTGATCCGTGCTGTATTGTGTCCGTGTACCTGTGTATATATACATCGAATACGTACTCATACATATGTACTGTATATATATATATATATATAGAAATTTCAAATATTTAGTAAATTTTAGGATTTTTCATATCAAAATTTGGACTTGGCTTATTTCTGTCTGTTGAGCCCTATCCTCTTAATCCTCGATTTATCTTTTGTAGAATATAAACATGTCAAGTATCACATGTTGTCAGTTTGATAAGAGCTTTTTTACGGTGCATGTATTATTGTTTAAAGGTTGTTGGACTTCCTGGTTGTAGAAAACCACTCGATTTCCGGCCACTGATGCATCCGTAAATCTATTATTAACAGGAAAAAACTTGCGTTCGACCCAGTCTGGACGCACTCGTCCAGACTCTCTTTTATTTACATATTTTTGTTAATTGGTAATGTAAATCATAATCCTAACCGTTTAAAAGTTAAATTAACTAATAAAGATCACTTCTGTAAAAAATCAATTTAAAAAAAATTCATGTGCTCAGCTGATTGTATTAAGCAAATCGAGGTGAAAGTAAGCAATCTCATGATATGTCGTCCATTAGTTTGATACATTCGGCTTAGCAGACGATTTTTGTTTACATATTGATTTTTTGCATAGGTGATTTTTTTATTGGTTAATTCAACTTTTGAACGGTTAAGATTATGTTTTACATTAGTAAAAATATGTAAATAAGAGAGAGTTCGGACGAGTGCGTCTAGACTGGGTCGGACAAGTATTTTTCTTATTAACATAGAACACGACGTCATATGCTTATAAAAGTAAACTCTAACAGGAGGAAATGTATTTACCTTCTCTAACAAAAGAACTCATGTACAACGTACATTATGTGCATTTTGAATCTTTAATGAAATTGTTAGAAGTTAAAGAATGCAACAGAACTAAAAGCTTATCCGCTCAAACTCCATATATGAGAATTCAGTACATAAACGTCTCTCTTGATTGTTCTACCAGATGGTGCTCCTAGTCCGAGTTTGTATATCATGACATAGAGTTACGAGTGGACCCAGAAAAGGATACGACGGTCTCTACTGGAGCAGGGTTAATAGTTGCAGGCAACCCAAAGTCCCAAACAAAGCGCACAAGACTGAGCTCTGGGAAGAGGTACACAGACCCTTAACCGATTTGACCATTCTTTTCATTGTTTATGCATCTTGCTCAATATGAACTCTGCTGTGTCTGATGCAGTTTTTTACCCCATCAATTACAAATTTACATAAGCATTGAATGTGAATATTGAATCTAAATTATGGATCTCTTGGGCAGAACTGAGATGGAGTGCTCAACGTACTTTGGCCAATGCCTTCATCAAACTCTTTTTTATTTAGTATTTTATATTTTTAATTACAGTCATATACACTTAAAATATTAACTTACTTACCAACGAAGGTTGGTCAGAGTGGAAGGGGCTCTGGCCGCTTAAGCAAGTGGTCTCGGGTTCGAGCCCTTGTGGATGCAGAAAACTTTTTTGGGAGAGGTCTCCGCTTTGCGCCCGACAGTACCTCGGAGGATTAATCCTGGGCAAACGCCTGGGGATACCTCGTGAGAAGCAAAAAAAAATATTAACTTACCAAAAAAAGAAAACTTTTATTACGATAATCAGACCCGTAGTGTATATAAACTCCCCACGCTTAATGCTCTCTTTTAAATCTAAAACCAGTTAAGAGTCCGTCATTATAAATGAACACACACATAAACTTCTTCTTATTTCCTTTCCTTTAACAAAGAAATCTGAAAATTGCCTTGATGACAACTCTCCAGTGCAAATTGGGTTGACTTTTCATCTAGAAAAAATGTCAAATCTAAGAAAAATCATGGACTAATTGGCACCCCACATGATATTACCAAAGATTCCCTAGTTTCATGTACCAAAGTGACCATATGCCATATATATTGAACAAAAGATGACAGGTAATAATTAAGATGGAAAAACCCAAATTTCCATCTTAACTTAAAAAGACCCTATGTGGCAAAGGACACAAACTAAGCAGAATTTTGATTACAACTTCATCCCCAAAAAATAGCAAAAACAGATTCAAATTAAGTAAATCCCTGGATGGTAAACACTAACAGAGTCAAATTCTCCATTACTGGAATTTAGTTACACAAATCTCACCAAGCATGGTAATTCCATTCCTCTAATTTTGACACAATGAATAAAGTGTGCCTGTAAAGTTGGACTTCAAAGTTCAACACCCCTCCCCCCAATCTTTCTCTTTCTCTCACTATAATCTCTGTGACTTGCCTTTTTGTCTCTCTAAATGTTTATAAGTTTGAGAAGCAAACCGGAACCTTTTTGCTTTTCCGAGGAACGCCCCCAAAATTTCCTCTGCATTCTCTCCTCAAACATCTTCTCCAGCCAACCAAAAGAGGCAAAGAAGACCACATCGAGCTTGCTTCCTTGTCTCTTTTACCTGAACGAAAACGAAAGCACAAAAAGAGAAGCACAAGATTTTGAGCCTCCTCTTTCTTTTCAGTCCCTTCACTCCCTTGTCGATTCTGGTGAGTGCCCTCACTCTATTGTTTTACCTTACAAAACCAAATTTGTTTTACTTCATGTATCTATTGGTTTTGGTGACCAGAGGAGTCCATTCCATTTCCAATCTGCAATGTCATACAGTGTTTATGATTCCCTCTGTTTCATTGCTTCGCTATTTCTGTGAGGCCCTGTCTTTTTCTGTTTCTGATATGTTTCACAATTTGCTCAGTTGGGTTTTCTCACATGATCAAGAGCTTGAGACCCTTTTACCTCAATTTCAGAACTCAAATCCTCAGTTTCTGAAACCAGGACCATTCTGGGTTTGGTTCTTCAAGCTTCAATCTTCATTTTTACAGGTAGAATATATCCCTGAAACTCAAAAAGGAGCCTTTTTCACATAGTTAATTAGTTTTTGATCTCTGGCTAAAGATCTGATAAAAAAGATCAAGTCTTTTTTGCTTGCCATTGTTCTTTGTTTAATTCATGGTCTTCCACTCTGTCTTCCCTTCTGTAAAGGCTATAACAGCGTTGCCTTGTAAAGAAAATATTCCTCACTAAAAAGGATGAACCTGGCCTATTCAGTTTTCTCCCATTAATTATATCTTTAGCACAAAATAAGACATTTTCAGTTTTAATTTTCCCATTTTCAGCTCGATTACGTTGATTCCTAAGCTGTCTCCACTTCCCCTGCAACTGGGTCTTTTATATTGCCGTTGAATGATCCATTTTAACACTTGTTTAAGCCCCTCTCTTAGATATTCCGTTTTCCCTTGCCCGAACAAAAATCTGTTAACAAATACTGCTTCTTTAACCCCCTCTTGGTATTTGATTTGCACCCCAATTTGTTTTTCGACGACTTTCACTTCCACAAATCATATTCTTCTCAGTTTCATAGACAAAATACTCATTATTCTGTAATAGATTCGGATAACCTTGAACACTTGTTAAACTCTCTTCCATCCCATTCAGATTACAGAGCCCACAAAATTGTGATCACTAAAAGCAATGCGGACTAACAGAGGAAAGATCCCAAAGGTGAGAAATTTATCTCCATTAAAGCTTTTGTTTTGTCGAGAATATCGAGCTGCCTGAAAGCCTGAAACGGAAAACCCGAAACGTTTCGTCGCAGAGTTCGTGGCCGCGAGCAGTAGTGAGGAAATGGCTCAACATACCAACCGGAGGCGACGAGTTTCATTCCGATTACTCCGTGAAAAGTAAGTATTCCGGTCCCCGGTTTTTTTGTTTGGAATGTTTTCGGTTGTTTTTTGTCTGGTATAACTGGTTTGCTGAACTTGGTGTTTGTTGTGAACTGTGTCAGATGCAACTGAGAGTAGGAGGAAGAGTTGCTCGGACCAGGACCAGTACGTCGTCGTACCAGACGATGTTGCAGGTACGAATTCTTCTGTGTAGCGAGTGTGTAGGGTCACTGTAAAACTTCACGGTACATCCACGTGGCACATGCCTAGTAATTTCACTGCCCCGCCGGCAATGATCCAGTTGGACTGAAGGTGAGTCCGTCTGGGTGTGAGTTGCGTCCAGTTGGGTCTTTGGCTCCGAGAGGCTGTGGGTGTGTGCCATTTGTACGGTGGAGTGTGTGTGGGTTGTGTTTCTTTTTCTTTCTTGAGAACTGTCCCAACTCGAACCCAGAATGGTTGTGGGCCTGCCATGTGACGGTGGAGGAACTGGGGGTTTGAGTTTCATGTGGTGCAGTAACATGGAGTCTACCTAGGAGTCACTTGCCCCTTCCTTTCTGTGAAAGTTCATAGGCTTTTTCCAGTTTTGGGGGTTGAGCTTCGAGTGTTGTTAGGGTATTGATCAAATTTTATTTTGTTTAATGTTTTTCAAGATGGGTGGTTGATGGAGGAAACTTACGGCCCAAGTTTTGCACCGGAGGCAGCAGCTGTCACCGACAATCTCAACCTCAGGTAACCAAACCCTACATCGTATACTCGATGTAGCTTTATTGTTGATGTGTGTTGTGATTGTTCCGAAAACACTTTCCGAAATTGGAGATTGAGTTGTATGACTTGTATCTATCTATGTTCTAGTTTTCCACGGTTTTGCTTTGAATTTGGTTCTTTTGACAAGTTTTTAGTTTTTGGCGTTTAACTAACAAAATGGTGTTTTTTTTTGGATCTGTTTGTTTGGTTTTAGGATGTTCGTGGGGACATGGAATGTTGGAGGCAAGTCACCACACGAGGACTTGAATTTGAGGGAATGGCTTAGGTCCCCAACTCCTGCAGATATCTATGTTCTAGGGTAATGGTCTTTCCTCATTTGTATCCCAAATTAGACTGCTTTCTTGTTTTTTACTTCGTCTGTTTAATAGGCTCTACTAATAGTGGTCCAGCCTATAATGACACTATTAGATCCAATCTAACATTCCTTGTATGTTTGGGGGCACCGGTTATTCTGCGTATTTCCTAGTAACGCGACATCAACGTTTTAAAAAACATAACGTATCTGACTGTTTGATTTGTAATTTGCCGTATCATTATTAATAGGTTCCAAGAAATTGTTCCTTTAAACGCGGGTAATGTATTGGGTGCGGAGGACAAGGGGCCGGCTGACAAGTGGCTTTCCCTTATTCGAGATGCTCTTAACAAGAATGACCCTGGACTTCCTAATTCCAACAATGCCAACCATAATGATCATCTTGATCAGCAAGGCAACATGATGCCAAGGCTCAGCTTCTCGGACTTGCTTTCCTTAGAAGACGAGCTCAGTAATGCAGATTTCGAGAGACTGCTGAATTTGAATCCCGCATCAACTAGTGGAGAAAGCTCACCGAGCTCCCCATTGGGGCAGGGGATGCAGGATAGTAATCCAATGCAAAGACATCGTTATTGTTTAGCAGCGAGCAAGCAGATGGTGGGAATTTTCTTGTGTGTGTGGGTTCGTGCTGATCTTTGCAGACACATTAGCAACATGAAGGTCTCGTGTGTTGGTCGAGGCATAATGGGATATCTTGGAAATAAGGTTAGCTACATTGTGTTGGACTCTTGGTGCATGGTTACATTGAGATTAAGCTTTATAATGTTGTAATTTTTTTTTTTCACAGGGTTCCATATCGATAAGCATGACATTGCATAAAACAACGTTTTGCTTTGTCTGTGCTCACTTAACTTCTGGTGAGAAAGAAGGGGATGAGATGAGAAGGAATTCAGATGTCATTGAAATTTTAAAGAAAACAAAGTTTTCTCACTCTTGTAGAACACGACCACTTCCTCCTGATAGCATATTAGACCATGAGTAAGTCTTTCCTCTCCTGTATAACTAAATATATTTTATTGAAAATCAGACCATTTAACTGGCAAAACAGAATTAGCGTTTCTGAATATTATGGATTGTTCTTCATCTCACGACAAAAGTTTATTGTTATGCGTCAATTATCTTACAAATCTACTTTCCTGTTCAGCAAGATTATTTGGCTTGGGGATTTAAATTACCGGCTAGCAGCTGCTTGCGTCGACACACATGAGCTTCTGCAGAAGCAAAATTGGCAAGCACTTTTAAAGAAAGATCAGGTAAGATTGTAATTACTGAAAGATGTTTTTTTTTTTTAACTTCATGTATAGAGGAAGGCAGTTTCAATCTTATGCTTGGATTTGATTGTTTTTGGCAGCTAAGAATAGAGCAACAAGCTGGTAGAGTATTTAAGGGGTGGGAAGAAGGGAGGATATATTTTGCTCCAACTTACAAATACCTTGCAAATTCTAATCATTATGTTGCCCAAACTTCGAATTCTAGAGAAAAGAGACGCACTCCTGCCTGGTAAGAATTCCAATAAGTTTCCTGTTTCCCTATTATTTGAGCTGTACATGAATTATTGCATACAATGTAGAATATTCCATTCATTTAGTTTATTGAAATGAGGACCAAGTAGTGATCACCATCATCACACACACAAACACATATGTAATCTTATGTCTCATAATGTTTTAGAATGATTTGTTAATTATATACACATTTCACCAGTGAGTTTCATCTCTCTTTGAGTGAGATCTCCACCACAATGTGGTCGAAAAATGCGGTACATGTAGCAATACTTCATTCATAATCTTTTTAAAACTACGCCTCAACCTAAACCTTTGCTGCATAGTTCCATACATATATGTGTGTATTATACATACTTATATACACACCAATTGATGTTATTGGCATGGTTAGCTTAATGTAATTGAGCACCTCCAGAATCTTTCTGGACCAGTTCTATCACTTTTGTTGAACATGTATCGACTCCAGGCTGCAGGTTCTTGATTTGTTGAAAAGATGTTTCAATTGTTTTTCTGCTACTTACTCTTCACATTTCTGTTAATCTGATTTCACTTAAAGCATTAATCTTTAAAATAAGCACAGAGGGTGGGGATTAAGATATCACTTTCCAATTAGTGTTTCTGCTGTAGACCACATGAAATCAAGATTCTTATTCAACATCATCATCATTTGCATTGCACATTAATTGAAGCATTGTGATCAGTACAGTTTAATATAAGTGGTAGAGTTTGGCAGGTGAGACCTGTTTCCTTCATCTGCTAAAAAAAATAATACAAGTGACATGTACAGACCGGCCATGTCTGCAATATATCTTATTTCAACAGCATCATTATCTTCTATGAAACATTGTCACTCTCAAAACAACTTGCCTTATTTTATAGTCTCTTGGTACTATTTTTCTATAAACCAACCCAAACCAAGTAGGAATACCTAATAGTATTCATAAAATTTGCATTCATCGAGACTTCAAGTTTCTATCAAACCGGATCACATATGGATTGGGTGCACGCAATCCACTCTTTCCAAAACCGGATTACATTTACACTTGGATGTAAATGTGTTACAGATAGTTCATATAACATTGTTGGGAAGCTAATGTGGGTCTTGGTGCATATTGCAGGTGTGACAGGATTCTATGGAAAGGAGAAGGACTTGAACAGATTTGGTATTTAAGAGGGGAATCAAAGTTCTCGGACCACAGACCGGTCTATTCTTTGTTTGCAGTCCAAATAGACTTGGCCAGCAAGAAAAAACCCAAACCTGCTGTTCCCACAAACACAGCAAGTAACAGAGTTGGTCCGAATTCTCGGTTGCCAGTGACATGCGTGGCCAAAGTGCAAGCTGAAGAGCTTTTGGTACTCACAAGAGCAAAAAGCTGCTTAAACACAGGCTCCACCAGGTTCTGAATCACACAAGCTAAGCTTACCTTTTGAAGACCAATGCAGAACTTAGAGAGTGCAGCACATTGTGTAATGGATCTCTGAAACTGTTAAGACAGACAGAAGCAGCAGTTGGGTTTCTGACGGGTGTTCCCGACATTTTCAACAGTTTGGGACGGTGGCTGATTATATATAGATATATATATATAGAGTAGTGAATCACAAGCAAATTAAAAGCTTCTTAAGACTACTGAGAAGTTGGTATGGAGAGTAAAGTGGCTGCAGCTCTGGGCATATTGGACATGCGTGGAAGCGTGAGTTTATAAGCTATTTTGAAAACCTGCTTTTGATACAAGTTGATTTGGGTGCTGGTGATTAACTGTAAATGGTTCAGCTTTTGGCAGAGGATTTTTGATCTCTTCCCTTTGAATTAAATAGAGGAAGGGATAGGACAGTATTAACTATGAAGTGAGGCCCGGGTTTAAGAGGAACTCGGATGATTTAATCTCCTTGTTCGTCATTTTGGTTGTCTTTACAAATTTTTAATGAAATTGAAATTATTTCAATCCCTGGCGTTCTTCATTGTCTATGTATGCTAACTGTATCGGATAAAGTTGAGCTCATGGCTAGTGTCACTCATTTTGTAAAGATGCGACCCGTCACTCATTAGGATAATCCGACCTTAAACACACTTAAGTTCCTGTTCAACAAAAAAAACACCCTTAAGCCGTCAATATATATATATATATATGATGAAAGATAAAGTGTAGAGACAAAGAGATAGTAAGAGAATCGTGAAAGATGATATTTTATTCATTGATAGGAGCCCTTAATTATATAAGAAATTACACAATACCAATTAGGTAAGGAAAATGAATATATAGATCTAGTCAAACTACATATCCTATTGGCATAAGACCAATGCACACATAAAGAATATCTAGAAAGATACAGAATATTCTAGAACAATATATATATATATATATATATATATTTTTGTTACACTTAAGCCGTCAAATTACGATACACGAAAATTATTTTAACAGCAAAGAGTGCACACCTGGATACTCAATTTGGTTTTACAAAACGGTAATACACGAGAAAGATAATTTTATGTAGAAGAAGCATCATTACAAATAGCTCAGTTTTCTCAATAAGTTGTCGTCCAAAATTAAATTTGACGACACTTTGTTTCATAATTTCAGTAGATGTTGCGTTTATTTAATCTGGCAAATAGCTTGCCTCCTCCTTAGGACAGTCAAGGTACACTGGGTGTGCATACCGGGACAAAGACAACGTCGTAATACCACATATCGGTAGGGAATTATTATCGGCTAAAGCCGTAATTAGTCAAAATTGAAAACCAAAAAGCAACATGGGTTCAAGCTCAAAGCCCAGGCCTTAAAACGAACCGGTCAAAATTGTGTGCTATAACAAATAATATTTTTGAAATCCTGATTTCTTGAATTTTTTTTGGCCCGTGATGAAAGAATAAGTCTAAATCCTCATAAGATCCAATTCGCTTGTGATTTTTCGCACAATAATGACAAGTTTAATCGATTATTTACTCAATTGTACTTTATTGTCTATGGATTCAAATTTAGTTGTGGAGAAGACACATTATTTCTTCAATTTATGAGTCTAGGCCAAGGATTGCAAAATCGATTTTATTGCTGATATTATCTTCTTCTTCTTTTCAAGTATGGAAACTTATAGCATGTACCAACAACGTATTGTGCGACATTTTGGAAATTTCACGATATTTTGCTATTTTTTTGACTTATTTCCGAAATTCTCGATAATTTATCTAAAAGTGGGCCGATCGGGCCCAAATTCAAAATTTTTGAGTAAAACAAAAAGTAAAGAAATTGGGATTTGAACCGTGATCCCCTAGAAAGAAGGGAAACACCTTAATTACTGTCAACATATACATATGTTACAAATTAACATTTAAACATATTAATAAACTCAATAAATGTAACTATCTTTTCATTATTATTTTTTCGAAACTTCAATGATAACAATACTTTCCGAAATTTCCATCAAAATCTCCATTTTTCAGAGTGTCAATATTTCTAAATCATCGAAATTTTAGTCGTTAATCTAGGCTAAAGACTCATGTATTGGCTAGTATACTATCCCGTGCAGAATTCTTTGTTACTCATCATACCACATTTCTGTGCTTGGCATAGGGTATATTTTCTATCCAAGTTAACTGTTTTGCTTAGCTATCGATTATAGACTACCATGGCCTCAAAATGAATCAGGTTGAGCAGTCTTTGACTCCTTGTGCTACTCCAACATTTTGATTAGAGTCAAATAGAGACTTCTTCAAACACCTATTTATGACATATTTGTGCTACTCCAACATTTTGATTAGAGTTAAGAACTGAAAGATTGAACAATGGACTAATATGGATTTATAACTAACTAGCTACTTAGAGAAACATTTCCAAGAACACAAATGAAGATGGACACGAACAAAAATCCCAACAAATCGAAAAGCTCCGTAGTCAATTTTCAGGTGCTTTGCTGATAGCCCTACTACTACTACTACTCCTCACCATTTCCCCTCCCTCCTGGTTTTTGCCAATAAAAATGAGACTTGGTAGCCCATTTCAAATTTCAATCTGTCTTGCCCACCAACTCGCGCCACGTGTCCCATGACGCGAGCCACCTTCGCCGCTACGTTAGCCTCGACGTCCCTGACGCACCGCACGCTAGAACCGAAGCTCCGGCGCCACGTGTACGGCCTCAAGCGACCCTTCAGGCCTTGTGATCGTGCAACCCACTTCCCATCTCTCTCTCTCCTTTCCACACTAAAACACAACCCCAAACAAAACAAAACAAAACCAAACCAAAGTGCTCGCTGCGTTACATAGATCTCTCCCACGATCTCCATTTACACTCGCCGGCGCGTTTTCCTGTGATTCTTACGCCTGGAAGTTTATCAGTTCCTACTTACAGATCCCCTGCGATCGCGGCCGAGAGCTTCTGCTTCAGGTTCGCATTAAGCAACGTTGTTTCGATTCGTTACACAGTGTGAACTAGTTAACAGTATCTTCACGTTGATACATGAGATGGTTTGGGTTCTGAGAAATCGAGAAGTGAACAAGTAAAGAAGTGATCTTTTTTGCTAATATAATTAAATTTTTGATCTTTTTTTGTTTGTTTTCGTTTTCGTGCTTTACTCATTTACACTTGGATGCCTGGTTGCATTGAGTTTGTCTCTGTGGTTTTCGATTGTGAGGGTTCAAATTTGACATTAATGTACTACATTTTCTCGGTTGTCAAAGAGATCATGATGATATGTTTATGGTGGATGTTTGTTGTAATGTTTGTTACCGGTTTGCAGGTGACATCAATGTGCATTGTTGGTGGACAGATATTTGCATTGGAGGGTGTTGAGAGTAGAGTAATCGGAGCGCTGGACCGGATAAGGAAGTGTGATAGCTTTGTCAGCGGTGAGGAGTTTGAAGTGAAGCAACAAGAATGGTATGTTTTGCTTTCGCTTCCATTGCATGCATCATTTAGCACTATAAAGTAATGACATTGTGTGTATCTTGAAATTTTGGGCTCTGATGTTAGGAACTTAGGATGTGTATGGAAATGTTTTAATTTGTGCATTTACTTCTGTGTGCTATATGTCTGCTGATGCATTTCAGTCAGTTGTGATTAGCATTGAAATCTTTGTGATGAAAGCTCTTAGTGAAAGTATAATGTAGTGCACTCATAGCAAATATCAGCAAGCAGTGGGGCATTTTGTATAATTATTATCTTAGTTTTAATGAACAGTAGTTATAACTGGTTAAGACATTTGGGTATACTCAAACTGAGTTATTTACACATTGACTTTAGTTTGGTAATTTACTCAACTGGGATATGAATCTTCCTTATTTCTGTAAAAAGGCTAAAGATCTGGTGAAGACATGTTATTGAAATGTCATTTGTAACAGTCTTTTCAGAATCAGGGCTTTTGGATGGCGAAGGGTACCAGCGGTGTTAATGATGGTGAGAGGCTTTATGATAATTCTTCTACAACTGAGCCCAAGCGTTCTCATCAATGGTTCATGGATGGTCCTGTGGTAGAGTCATTCCCCAATAAGAGACAAGCTCTTGAAGTTCCAAGCACCAATCTATTTTCAGGCTTGTTAAATGCAAATGTTTCTCCATGGGGAAATGTTCCCAGTTTTCAGTCGTTCTCTGGCCAGTTCACGGAAAGGTTATTTGATTCTGAAGCAGACAGAGCAGTGAATTTTGAGGACAGAAACATGTCATCAGTTGGCTCAGAAAAATTGAGAAAAGTTAATGAGGATCTATATGGGAATGATTCCTCATTTGGTTTATCTATTTCTCATTCACTGGAAGATCCTAGATCGAGTCCTAACTATGGTGGTTTTAGAAAAGTCAAAGTCAGTGAGGTCAAGGACTGTGAGAATGTCACGCGTGTTTCTGCCAGACATGCTTATAATCAGGGAGATAACGATGCCATGTTGGCACCTCATGTTTACAAGACGGATGACAACTCAGGATCAATGGGTGTCTCTTATAAGAAAGAGGATGAGAACTTCATATCTATGAGTGATTCCTATAACAGGGCAGATGACAATTTCAGATCAATGGGACAACCCTTTACTAAAGGGGATGAGTACATAGGAATTGGTCAGACATACAAGGAGAATAACAATACTCTACTGACGGGTCGAACACTGAACAAGGGTGACAGTACTATCATCTCGATCGGTGAGACCTACAACAAGGCAGATGAAAGCACCATATCAACCAGTCATATATATAATAAAGGGGAAGACATATCAATGGGTCATGACTATAGTAAGGTCAACAATAGTATGTTGTCAATTGGTCACTCTTACAATAAGGGAGAGAGTACTATCATATCCTTTGGCGGGTGTGATGATGATGATGATGTAAATACCTCAACACTTTCTGGTTATGAACTTCTTATGGGTCAATCTTTTCCAAAAACTGAAGCTATGAATGAGACAGACTTTGGGAAATTAAAAGCTGGTGCATTTGTAAATCAACCTCATATAGTTTCTGGAGCTGGAACTGTTTCCAGAAAGAAAGATGACCAGAAGACGTCTAAGAAGGCTCCTTCAAACAACTTCCCTTCAAATGTGCGGAGTTTGCTATCAACTGGTATGCTGGATGGAGTTCCTGTGAAGTATATTGCCTGGTCCCGGGAGGTAAATTCTAGTTCTCATGCATTCATATTCCAGATTACATCATCTTTGGTGACCTGTATATTTCATGTGCATGTTAGAAGGAGCTGCAGGCTGTAATTAAAGGTTCTGGTTATCTATGTGGCTGTCCATCATGTAACTTCTCTAAGGTGAGGCTTTCACCACTGCTTCTAACATGTAAAGTTCAGTGTGAGCTCAATTTGACGACTAATTGGACTCAAATTTTCTTATTAGGTAATCAATGCATATGAATTTGAGCGTCATGCTAGTTGCAAAACAAAACACCCCAATAACCATATATATTTTGAGAACGGGAAGACCATCTATGGGATTGTGCAAGAGCTCAGGAGCTCCCCTCAGAGTATGCTGTTTGACGTTATTCAGACTATTACTGGTTCACAAATCAATCAGAAATCTTACCGTCTTTGGAAAGGTGAAGTTGTCTCCTTATTACTGCTGCCTCGCTTGCCCATAGATATTGGCACTCGAGCATTTGCTGCATTTCCTGTTCCTTTTCTTTTGTTCTTTCCTGATACATGATATGGATGTCTTCTTTTACTTTCCAGAATCATTTTTGGCAGCAACACGTGAACTTCAGCGTATATACGGGAAGGATGAGGTGAAACAATTGTCATGAAGCAAGCACCTCAATGTTAAGGCAGGGTCTCTTTCATTTTGTGCATACAAGTAACCTTTTTTTGGCTCTAACATGTACTCGTTGATGGTGAGTACACCACCTTCGCAAGGGTTCGGGGTGATCATGTGAATGGACAAACTATTATCATTAATCTGTATAATGTACCCTGGTATGTAACCCCTGTTGTTGGTCCTTCGATTCCTGATGCAATGGTGTAGTTTGTAGCATAACTCTTGAACAAATTAAATTTAAGAATTTTGTTACTTTCTGGAATGATGGAATGACTTTCTTTATTCTTAAGGTTATTGAATTCAGTGCTGCAGTTAATCCATTAATGCTCATTATTTCTGATCATGAATTATGAGTTTGACACTAGTATCATGGAATACCAAGTCATGAAGTGTAACGTAGTAATCGGTCCTTGACCAAAAAAAACGTAGTAATCGGTCATACTACTCATTCAGTTTCCTTTGCAGTTTTTTTGGGGAAATTTAGTCTCTCAGTTCATGTTTAACCAACTAGACCACAACTGGGTATTTCATTATTGTTGGTTTCTTTCAGATTGTGAATGATGCTTTCTGAAAGCATTGAAGAACGTTAAAAAGTTATGTAGATATTAGATTCATTCAGTCAGGTTACGCCTCTTCTCTCGCTACAAATTCACTTGCAAGATGATGCAATTGTGATGACCTGAAGATTGGACCTATCCTTTTCCTCTCCTACTTGTTTAGTTGTTGCTAGTTCCTCTTCTGGGGACTTCTCTTTGCTCTTACCCCAAACAACAAGATACAGGCCGATGATTATGACAAAAGCACCAAGTAACCTGTAAAAGGATCGAGTTAGCTTCCAGTAACCTGTATACATGTTTGTTTTTGTTATAGATTCCACATCTTATAGAATTACCTTCCAAGAAACAATTGTTCTCGCAAAATGAAGGAGCTCATGACAGCAACAATAACCATGCTTAGGGGACTAAATGCTGTCACAAACACAGGGCCTCTGTGTTTCATTACCACTCCCTGAATGTAATAAGCTAGTCCTGAACAGAATATGCCCTGTACAGAGTTCATGTGTGAGTTGTTATTCACACTTCGATCTAGCTTTGCACGCTAATGATTCGATATTCTTACACTGTAAACTGCTGCCAATAATTTTCCATCCCAATGTATGGCCCAAACTGCGGCGTTTCCCCTTTCCATGACTAAGGCTACAGCAGTTCCTTCCAATGTGCCCATCAGGCATATCCAAGCTGAAAGGGAGAGCTCAGCAGGGTATGTTCTTAGTGTCATCGACTACAAAAGCATACCAAATGGATTAGTTTTGATTAGGACCATCGATTATCAACCCCTTAACCACACAGATAGCATGCAGATATAAACTTATGACATAATCACCTGCAGAATCATGAAACAAGCCCAGCAGAAGCAACCAGCTGTGATCATTAGGGCACCCTTAATTGAACTATGAATATCTACCCCATTTGTTTGCTGTTGGTTACTTGTAGTTGCTCTGGTCCAAAACAGCTTCAAAAGTGGTCCTTTTACCAGTGTCATGATCATGGCACCTGCAACTGTTGCTGCAGTTCCGAGCAGCTTACACTGGCTTCGGATGCATGTCAATTTTACTTTCTCGAGCCTGAAGACAAACATAGGCATGATAACTAACAGGGCAGAGAAATGAGAGTTGGGAGGTTTCGATCTAACATGTTGGAAGTTGGAACCAAAATTTTAATACCATGTTAAACAAGCACTAAACTTGAAAAACTTAAAACGATCAGAAAATGAGTTGATAACATTTATCAAAGCTAGCAGAAGCTCTAAGCACCTTGAAAACATGTCAGCCTTGGGGGATAATCAGCAAAAAGAAAGAGGAAAATTGAAAGACATTAAGAAATTGGGTTATTGTTTCTTTTCAAATATTTGTTGGCATAATTAGTGTGTCCTTCTTGTTCAGAAAGAAGCATGTTGTTACCTAAGAATCCAAGCCATTAAAAAAGTAAGGGCAGGAAGAATATTGGACATAGCTGCTGCAAAGGTTGCTGTTGTGTACTTCATTCCCAAGTAATATAAATTTTGGTCAAGCACTGGCCTGCAAGGAGATCATAGAAGAAGAAATTAAGAAAGATGATTACACATTATCTTGAACTATTGAAAGTAAGAGAAACCTTGTACAGCAAGTTAAATTCAGAAAATTACTCTAGCAAGCCGAGCACCATTATCTTGGTGAAGATTGCAAGTGTCATCTTTGGCCTTACTTTTCTGCACAACAAAATCAAACATCGTTTAGTCTCTATCGCTCTACCTGATATGTGTTTGGGTGTGTGCATAAAATTAAGAGTTCCAGTCACAGACTTGTCCAGAACCACTGCAAAAGGAGCAACAACTAGAGTGGCAACTGCGTGGCGGTAGACGACGAGCACATAGTTGCTCACCCCTTCGTTAAGTGCAGCCTTGCAAAGAATATCCATCCCTGCAAGCCCAAATTGCAAGAAAACAACAGCAAAGAAAGGCTTTGCAGCCTTGAATCTCTCAACCAATTCATGGCTGCTCATCTTGTACAGGAAACTAAAAAGGCGCTTTTTAAAGCCTTTACTTGAACTATTAAAAATGCAAACACTTCTCAAACATATACAAGGAAGCACATGCCCTAGTGAGAATGTCTATAGCTATAACCCTTTTATAGAAGTTTGCTACTAACAAACTATAACATCACCAGACAATTGAGCATACATGCAAATCAGTACTTAAAATTAGAAGGAAACCACTAGCCGAAAATGCTTTTCACCAAACATTCGATTAATGAAATTAGAACTACTAAATGGTCCTAATAAACCATGGTTTAAAGTCTGTCAGTGCCTCTAATTAAGTATAGGGTATCCTCTGCATGGGGTTGTTGGTGCCTTTAGGCTTTTGTTGATGTCTCCCAAAGCTGTTTTAGATAATTCCATGAACTTCTTTCCTTTTAGACTCGTGTACGCAATCCCCCTATCTGCACAAGAATTATTAGATCAGAAAAGAGAGAAGAGTAACATATTGTTGCCCACTTGAAGCACTGCTGTGCTGCTTTTGCTTTTGAATTAAAATGACACAATAGTATAACACATTTCATTTGAAGATTCCCCTACAAGGCCTAAACAAAGAGATCGATTCTCATATGCATATGCATTCCCAGAATTTGATTAGAGGGTTTATTCACTAATAGAATCCTATACCATAATGCATTTGTTGAATGTGACACATAACACTCAACAGCATTGCAGCAATGCTTTCCTAGTTGAATACATATATTGATTCTGGTAAATGTAGTAAATGCCAGTTTTGCAGTCAAAATTATGAGCACCCAATATCCACTATTAGTAGTCTTAGGCTTTAATGGTTTGTTTCCTTGTGCTTTAAACATGATTATAGGCACTACTCTTAGGTTAAATTGGATAATCAGAATCTGATCTGGAATCCATTAGAGTGATTAGATGTTAGTTTTTGGCTAAATGGCACCCACTGAAGAACTATGGGGAATACTGTGGATGATGGTAGATTATGCAGTTTGGACTCTGGACAGCATTCTGAGCTCAAATCTTCTGCTTACGTTGGTCTACACTATATGAGGGAATTTAAAGATTTTTCAGAACATTGAAAGAGATATTAATCGTCCGTGGTAGGTTCAATAATATAAAATACGAATAAATAAAAGTAATAACTAAAAAAAGCAATATGATACTGCAAATTCAAAAGTTCAAAAGCTTAGAAAATACAAAGGCTAGTATCATGATCGAGATGTTAACATATCTCATACATAAGCTGTTTCAACTACTTTAAAAACTCATTTTATTACTTTAAATACTTGTAATAATTAAGACCATTTACCATTTTAGAGACGTAACCATTTTAACCATTTTAAGCACTAATATTACTATTTTGGATATTCATTTTACCACTTTAAGGTTATTGTTTGCGGCTTTGCACGTAATACACCAAGACATTGTAGAATTTCTTACATACCAACTTGTTTTTGCTGGTCTCCTAGCACAAACCTTATTCTCATTGGGGCCTTTTGCTTCACCGAACCCTTTACATTAAACTCTTGGCATGTTCCTCACTATTGATTTGAGCATTAACACATTGTAAATTTTTCCCGCCCGCCCATTCTTAAACTTACGCATGTCATTTCAACACACACTTAACTTGTGCATTTTAACACACATTTGGCTCTCCCACCCTTAAGGGAACTAGATCAGCAGTATAGCAGTAGGCGACAGCTTATAGTGCCTGGTAACATAAATTTTGACACAGATTCACCCCTACTTGAGCAGATCTAGGGTTCGTATACTTTTAACTATGCACACTCTTTGCCTACCCACATGGGGATTCTCAAACAAGTGATTTACATATTTTGTTCCAAATGAGAAAGTTGCTGGTTTAGATTTGGTGCTGCAGTTATGGATTCCACATCACAGGTTCCACCACACACTCAAAGCCTGGGGAAATCATCGTTGTCTTTGACTAGTCTTGGCAATCAAAACTTATGAATTTCATTGAAGCAAAAGCATTGCTCTCCTTCATTACACTTTTTCCTCAAAACATACACAGTTACACACACGAAAGGCGCACGTAGCTAATCTATGTTGTATCTATGTGCATGAAACTCTTGCCAAACTAACGTGTGCAGAGAATCGACACAAGGAGACATGAGGCATGAGCAAAGCAAACAACGAATTGGTATTCGATGCATAACCTTCTCGGGCAACACGGCTCCTTAACTGTGTAGGCATCTAGTTCTTGGCTTTGATAATTTCGAAAGCAATTTCATCATGATGGTATGTTTGAGGTTGCAAAATAGAGATGAGCTTGATGGCAGTGGCATATGAGTAAGCAACAAGAAGTGGGAGGAAGCACTAGACATCCATCCCCAGGTGCTTGTGAGACCAGACCAGGAAACAGCTTTAATTAATCAGAATTGCCACTATGGTAACATTCAGAATCATATATTGGCAAAAGGGGAAACGACAGCAGTGGCAGTGGAGTCTGAGTAAGAGTAAGAAACCGCAAACTTGAAATCTGGCTCATATCATTGCCCAAAATGAATCTCCCACTGAAGAAAAACAATAAAAGGTTCAGTGACTTCAGTCCTGCAGAGTTAACACTAATATCAGATAGGAATGAGTGAGGTGTAGTCCAGTTTCAACTCGTGATGCGAGTAAAATATAGCATCAACTAGGGTTTAAATAAACTTTGATCATGGCTTTTGTTGTTAAATATGCAATTTTAATATCCAGTATTGGTAATGGACTGACATTTTCAGTCACCGTTTTTCCAAACACTTCCAAACCTTCAGTCCTTCACCATAGGGAACAATATTACGATAAAGATTGTTCCAATTTTAGGATAAAGTACTTGTCCCACTGCTCCTACATATTCAAATTCCGGTGCAACTTTTAACGACGATTTGACAGAATTGGGTCTCAGACTGATCACCACGATTGGGAACATTAGAAAACTAACGCAGCAAGAATGATGTTAACCCTAGAACAAAAGCTCGTGTTCTGCAGTCCCGTTCAACCGCTCACAACTGTCATTAGATCAAGGCTCAGCTAGTGACCGATGAACAAGATCAAGGCTCAGCTAGTGACCGGATGAACAAGACTGCATGTCCTGAACGAATATGAAGTTCCCAATATCATACCAATATGATTATATGAAGTACTCAACAGATGATATTGGTGGGAATCGTACCATCGATTTTTTATCAACTATAATCACCTTCATGAAAGCAACGAGTCTCAAAACTTTCACCGATCATTTTCTCTCGGAGCAATCACTGAATCAATAATATGAGGTATTGTCCCCTTTAGCTTTGTTCTTCTCTTTGTTTTTCCTTCTTTTTCAATAGCTCTGGCCCCATGAATTATCGTAAGCTTTTGGTTAGTGGAGGGTCGATTAGCTGATTTAGCCCTATTGGGCTACAGAGGAGCCCCCACGTCCTACAATCCTCCATATCCAGAAAGTTAACATATGATACCAGTTTTCTGGACAAGAATTTTAGCCGAAACAGTCAAAAGAGAATACAATTATTTCATCAAAACCCATTGCAAAAGGAAAAAGGAGCATCATGGCATTGCTGTGGCATAAGATTCATGCCAAACCCACCGAACCAAGACCACAAGCAACAGTACGGCTATCGCATTACACCAGTCTCTCTGGTGTAATAAGCCAGATGAAGACATAAGGGATAGGATAAGCCAATTAGGCAATGCAACAGCTTTAGATTTTCATAAACTTTACAAAATGATGTACCTCGTTTACAGATCAAGCAACTCTCAGTCAATCGCTATGTTACTGTAACAGTGGAGCGCATGATTCAGACTCGGTCGAGCATGAGTGACTGATGTTAGCAACTTTATCCATCACATACATGATCTGTACAGAAAACAGTCATTTCCTGGGTTTCTCGCCTCAAATTTCAGTAGATCACACATAGAGGAGCCCATGAGGGTTGAGATAGCCTATTTCAAGTCTCATCCATATATAAACGACCATAGAAATAAGCTTATCAGCTATTTCATGAAAATCAACTAATATATAGACTTCCCAAAGTATAAACTACCATTCACACCCAAATCAGTATTTATAAAATAATGATAAAGGAAACAATAGAAGCACCAGTTACACAGTTGTAACAAATCAGTTTCTTTCCTAGCAGAGTGATTGCTTTGCCTTTAAAATTTACCCATCATATCAAGTTCAACCAGATTTGTTTAAGAACCACAGCAGGCTGATTTTTGGGCAGCTTGAGCAGCCCCGGCTCCCTGGTCTGGTTGGTTAATCCTGATTGTCTGAGGCTGCATAAATTCAACAAAGGTAAATTTAGCTCCATTAATATCACAAGGCATTGAACTGCATTTAATCAAACAACCAACTGAAGTTGACATGTAAAGACTAACAATTTGATAACTTCCAAATAAACATCATTTCATCTTCCATTTAAATTACAACATTGCTATCAACTGATGTTGACATGTAAAGACTAACTATTCAATAACTTCCAAATAAATATCATCTCATCTTCTATTTAAATTACGGCATTGCTATCAGCTGGGCTATGCCCCCACCACATACTTTGATGTACCAATTGAACAACAGCCAATAAACAACGGTATCACCCTTTCTCATCTAAGAGAGGCAATTAGTGCATATCAAGGAACTCGACAAAAGAGAAATAACCGACACTGTATTATGGTAACTCAAAAAGATCAGATCAATGTTAATTTATAAATACACAGGAGACCAAGTTGCTTATGTAGAATTCAGGCGGATTAGGCAGCAATCATACCTCAGCCTTCGAGTCAGTATCAGCAAGTCTTTGCTTAATATCCCGAGCTATTGAAAAGAAGACCTCCTCCACATTCAGATTTGTCTTTGCACTCTGTAAACACAGTACCTTCAGAAAATGCCCAAAAAGCCAACCAAGTTGTAAGGTAGAATATACCATCAGAAACTTACTGTCTCAAAGAATTTGATGCCATATTCATCAGCAAGTGCTTGACCCTTTGAAGTCGGTACAGCCTGAAAGAAGTTACTAGTCAAGACCCAATTGAAAATCACCAAGTCACTTGACTCCACAGAACAGAAACAACCACACTCAACAAAACAAATACACGGAGAAGGGATGTGGAACGAACCCTTTTGCTTTCATCCATGTCAGCCTTGTTACCAACAAGGATCTTGTTGACATTATCAGAAGCATGTTGTTCTATGTTACGAATCCAATTCCTAATGTCTGGATGCAGATAGGAAATTAGCCTATGTATGTAAGAACCAAAAGAAAGTAGTAAACAGATTCTACATGAGGAATAAAACCCTGTGTTTAGATCCTCCAAAAATATAACAAACTAATGGTGGAAAGAAATATTAAGTAATAGAAGTGATTAAGAAGTTACTGTTAAATGATGACTCATCAGTGACATCATACACGAGCAAAATACCCATGGCTCCACGATAGTAAGCTGCACAGTCAAGAGAGAATTAAGAAAGTTTTGAAATTAGAAAAAAGGACATCAAGGGCAGACTCCAAACACTATCGAATCTATGAGGTGATATAAAAAGTTAACTTGATCGTTTAACCAAAATTGTAATATCATAAAGTTACAGCAGAAATGAGAATCATTTAAGAACCAAGACCAATTAGACAAAGTGGACGCTACTGCAAAGCTGAAAAATGGGTCTATTCTGGCAAGTAAATGAGCCCATACACAATAAAACTAAAAACTTAAACAATGGCTAGTAACCAAAAAAGATATAAGAATGGTTTTAACTGTAAGGTCTACACAGTTCTTTTGTGTCTGTCTCCCAACAACCGAAGCGATAACGTAACAGAGAAACCCTGGGATCATATGAGACCCACCACATCTGAGAAAGGCCATAAGCCAGCCATATGAAATTTCGCATTACAATGAGTTAGACACTTGGACTAGACAACTGCTTTAACAGAGAACTACATTTTTATTTTTATTTTTGCGAAAGGTGTTACTGGTAGATTGATGTAGGGAAACAAACTGATCCCATCATAGAAAAGCCAAACATAGTGACACTGACAAGGTAAAGCACCCTCAAAAAAGATGTTTGGCACTCCACTTTAACTAAAACACTTTAATGCCACAGAACTAACCAGTTGTAATTGTTCGAAACCGTTCTTGACCAGCAGTATCCCAAATTTGCAATTTAATTCTTTTTCCATCAAGCTCTATGGTCCTTATCTTGAAATCAATACTGTCAAACAAATGGTACCCTAGAAAGATTCAGAAGCAGTTGTAGAAGGAAGAGAAAACAACACCCCAATATGTTCATGCATAGAAAATACATACCCGATGGTTGTAATAAAACTAGTTGTAAAGGACCCATCAGAGAAACGCAGAAGAAGGCAACTCTTACCAACACCTGCAGAGTCACATAACAAAGGAGTAAAAGGAATCAACTCAATGCCAATGGCTGTAATACACACAAGCAGTTAAAGCAGCATAAGAAAAAATTCAACATGCTTAACACAACCAACAAAGAACTCAACTTGACACCTATAACACTTGAAAGAAGGAATTCCGTAAAATGATGTTACTAGTAGCCTGATGATAGCAAGTAGAATTACGTGAACGGAATAAATGGCATAGTACAATTATTTACAATGCAAAAAATAAGTACGTGGAATATATATCCGAGGATACCAAAATATACTTGTTTAACACACAATGGTGCACCCTCCTGCTCACATGTGATATGTGACAATCTTCCCCCATTTTAGTGTAAGAGTGTACCCCCCCCCCCCCCCCCCCCAAAATGAAATAGCAGTTGAAATCAAACAACAATTTATGTATTACAATGAAATGGTGTCTCAGTATGCTGGCCCCTTGGGGACTTCCCAAGGGGCTGTCCTCTGTATAATTCACTGATTGGTGAAGTGGAAACAGCATAAGAAATTGTTCTAACTTAAAATCGGCATACAGATTTAACGCAGGTAGCATGTTATATTAAGCTGAGTCCTAGAAACAAAGCAATTTGTTGTAGCCCAAACATAGGGTTCAAACTTCGATACTGAACAGAAGGGGATTATATTGAAAATGCATATGACACCTGAACTAGAGTCATCACACAGAAAGAGTTGCGGACATACGTCAATAGTCAGTAAACAGCAACCCAGCAACACTATCTAAAAACTGTTACTACAAAAAATTGGCTCACAGAATTAAAACCAAACATTACAAAACGTTATGCCAAGACCTTGAAAAGCAGCATTCCCCTGTAGCTCAATACTTCAGTACTGAACAGAAGAAAATTATTTCGAAAATGCACAGGATATAAACCTGAACTACAGATAACACCACAAACTGCTACTTCCTCAAACTAATTGGAACGAAGCTTCACTTAGAATTTACTTAACTCATCTCATACCAAACCAGCAATTCTACCCCGAATCACAGCTCATAACTTCCATTTTTACTTTACGCAAAAAAATCACATCCAGAATTTACAGCAATCGAAACAGATTAATCAACGAGTAAAAGAACTGAAACCCTGAATTAGAGCCCCAAATTCGCAAACAATACGATCCAACAATGTCAACACATGACGTATGAGTGCGTCAGATCACAAATTTCAGGGACTGGGAGCAGAAACGTAAAAACGTACCGCTGTCGCCGATGAGGAGGAGCTTAATGAGGTAATCGTAATCAGCTCGAGCTCGGGCAGGTGGTGCAGCCATGGCGACAAGAATCCCAAAGCCACCGAAATAGGAAAAATAACTGATCGAAATAAACCCTAGGAGAGAAACGATTTCAAATAGAGGGAGGTGTAATTTAAATAAACAATCTATAAAAAAAAAAAAAGAAGAGAGAAAATAAGGAAAATGGAGGGAGGAGAAATACCAGATCAGGGAGGAGGAAGAGGAGGAGAGTGAGATCTAGGAGCAGATGGGAGAAAAGAGGAGGGAAGCAGAACAGTCTCTCCTACGTCAGCACGACTCACCACCAGTCGGCCTTTCATTTTTTTTTTGTCCAATTACATATAAGTCATTTTGAGACATTTTTTTCCACATAGATCCACCCCAACATTTTTACCTACATAAGTCCATCCAAGTCTAAATTCACCCAAGTCTAAATAAGGTTTTGTATTAAGTATTGAAGTTCAACATAATTACAGACTGTCATCCAACAAAAAAAATTAGATTTTCTCTTTTATATTTACAAGAATGCCACTAGTATAAAAAGTCAACAACCACTCTCATTTCGGAATAGTCTCTAGCCGACTTCCGGCGAGGTTTCCGGCCGACCTCCGACGATGACAAAAATTACTACTACCAGCTAGAAAAGCTACTACCACCGCCTACAAAAACTACTACAACCGCCTACAAAAGCTACTATTGTGAGGTTTCCGATGAACACAAAAGCTACTACCACCAGCCACAAAGTTACTACCTCCAGCCACAAAGCTACTACCACCAGCCACAAAGCTACTACCACCAGCCACAAAAGCTACTACTACTGCCTACAAAAGCTACTATTGTGAGGTTTCCGACGAACACAAAAACTACTACCATCAGCTACAAGAACTACTACCACCGCCTACAAAAGCTACTACCACCGCCTACAAAAGCTACTACCACCGATTACAAAAGCTACTACTGTGAGGTTTCTGACGAATACAAAAACTACTACCACCAGCTACAAAAGCTACTACCACCAGCTACAAAAGCTACTACCACCGTTTACAAAAGCTACCACTATGAGGTTTTCGACGAACACAAAAACTACTACCACCAGCCACAAAAGCTACTACCACCAACCACAAAAGCTACTACCACCGCCTACAAAAGCTACTACTGTGAGGTTTTCGACGAACATAAAAACTACTACCACCAGCAAACTCTTTGTTTACTTTTTCTCAAAACCAAGGAAAGAAACTCTGGCCAAATTACACTATCATGTAATCACAACAGTCACCTCCAATCGGAGCTCCGGAGATCTACAAGTCGTCGACTAGATCTGGTATTTCTCAATCGGTGACCTCTGAGTTAGGTGAATCGGTGATGGCGTCGCTGGAGATCGTCGGAAACAAGCTCTGCTCCACTCTCCTCGCTCCTCCACGACCTCATACTCAACACCTTATCCTTTGACGCTGACTGGATCTGCCTTCTCGATTCGGAATCCAGGCCGTGTTGTCGAGGAGCGCAGCGACGGTCGTCGTCGAGGAGCGCCACGTTGGTCGTCTTCATTGTGGCGGCGGCATCGGCCATCGAAGAATGGAGAGAGAGCGGAGAGAGAGAAGCGAGAGAAAGAGAGAATGAACGAGAGAGAAACTTTGACCAAAAAAAAGAACGAGAGAGAAACTGGATTGGTAAAATGAGTGAGGAGAGGGTATTTTAGGTAGAACAAAAAATAAATTGATGGGCTTGGACCGAAAAAGTGGACCGGTATGGACAAAAATATCATGGTGGACTTATAAAGGATAAAATGTTGAAAAAGGGATTTCCGTGAAATTTTCTATTTTTTTTTGGGAGGTTTAATAGAGAGGAAGGTGTTGGGTGTAGTTTAGTATATCGTGTGTCCGAGTATTGATACTATGGGAGATGAGTTTCCAACCGTAGGATTGTTATAGTGTGGAATCAAAAAAGGTTGTAAAATTTTATTTATAAAGAAAAATAGAGTGTTGCCTGTTACCATTTGGTTTAGCAATATAGTCCCTCTTAATAAATGAGAGGTTGTGAGTTCGACTCAAGAAATACAAGTTGTAGCATTTAGTATAGCGGGGCAAACATTACCCGTTATGGTAAAGTTGGTTGAGTGACTTAACATGCAACGTTCACATCTTATCAATTTGTGGTCAACAAGTTTAAGGGGTCTTTAGGAATCTAAGGTTATTGAACGCAATTATGGATAGAATTAGGTGTAATCTAAGCATTTTATTCGATTAGCAAACATGAACCAGGGATGATGAGATTGCTTTGTTTCTAAAAAAAAAAAACTTTTTAAAAAATGCTAATGTTTAGTAAATTTTATATGTAATTTATTTTAAAATTATGGGTAATGCCAACAGATTATAGAAGCAATATGAAAGTATGATGACCTGGTTGATTTCGACTCCATTGCTATGAACTCGCTCTTATTCTTGGTTTGATTTGAAAAGATTCTCCCAAAATTGGAGGTGCCTAAACCAATCGAAGATGTTGCTATTCTTGTTCTATGAATATCAAATATTATTAAAAGATATCCTTCAGAAGATAACAAACTGAATTGGTTTTCTTGGCTACTGAATTACCCTTGCTTCTAAGCTTTTCATATGTGAGGGTCCATTGTACGAAGTTGCAGAAAATAATTTTTATGATATGGTATGATATTCAAGATTGTAATGTGGAACCACTAATTCATTTGTTTGTGTTAGTTTGGATTGTAGTTATGATTTCGAGTTTGCAGGACCCTAGGAATACCAAGTGATTTTGCAGACATATGAGTGACTTTATGCTAGTTATTGATGGTCATATCCAAAATCTGTTCTCATACCCTCTATGGTTTTATCTTATTGGTGTCTCTCTAAATTAGGCCAACTTTCAAGTTATACCTGAAATAGCTAGCACTGCTCTGTCCAATGAGACTGTTGTGAAGTCATGTAAATTGTTTGATGCACCTAATTGTTTGAAGTCATGTAAATTGTTTGATGCATGCACTTATGAAGTTTATTATGCAAAATGTCAAGCTGATGGTCTATTCAGTACACCTAATGAAAGCTTCCCTGTCTATTCAATCCTCATAGTTTCAAGCTGAGATTACTGCTTCAAGTGTTACTGTTTTAAGTGCTATGGAAATGTTGAGTTGTTTTGTTTAATAATTGATGTATTTTAAATGCAGAATGACATGGTTGATAAGGTCAATAAACGAAATGATGCATTTAAGGAACAACACCATGATGCGACGAATGAGCAGATTATGGAAAGTGTTCAGTCACAACAAATTGAGGTGTTGGGTACGGTGCTCAAAACTCAGAAAGGAAAAGAGATCAGAGGGATGGGATGAGGAGGCGAGCTTGAGTCATTCTTCAAATGGTTCGACTTCACGTAGTCGTTCTCCTAGAGTTGATGAGCAGCAACTCCAAGAGGTGCATGAGCGCTATGAGCAGAAACTAAAGGAATCAGAGGAGTGTGCCCAGCAGCAAATCCAAGAGGTCCAGCAGCGTTGCTAGTGTGCCGAGTCTATGTATAATTTTGTGCAGTCCCAAGTTGCAGCCATATATGAGCACCTAGGTATGCAACCTCCTCCTCCTCCACAATTTTCTCATCCTCCACAAGTTTCCCCACAGAACAATAATGATAGAGACGACAACAGCGGATTTGACGAGAATAACAATTGGCATTTTTGATTTTGTAGTACTTCATTCATAGTTTAGCTAGATTGTACGAACAATTTTCTAACTAGTTCATTATTTGGCACTAAACATGCATGATTAATAGACATGCAAGTTAATTTGTATATATGAACAATAGTTGTCCATCTAGTTATCATGATCAATATATGAATATGTTTTCCAAATCCAGTGCTTCCTTCTTGTTGTATCTGTATGTGTTTCATTATTGTTACTGATTTGTAATTTTTAGAAACAGTGAATAAAGTAAAAAAAAAGTTACAATTTTTTTACCCTAAATAAAATTTCTTAGGCGACGGAAACAATAACATTTGTCGCCTAAGATAAACCACCTATCCGACGAATACAAAGATCGATCGTCGACTAAGAACTGTTATGAATTCGTCGGTTTAAAACTCTGCTGAGGAATATTTCGTCGCTTAAGGACGATGCAATATTCATCAGTACACATACATATCGACGACAATTTCGTCGTCTAAGAATAATTTCAAATTCTTCGGCTAAGAATCCTACCGACACAAACATTCCATCGATAGAGGTTCTTATCGAGGAACCTATTTGTCGACAAGGCAGGAAAATGTTCGTCAATTAGGATCCCTTTTAGTCGACGACTAACTTTAGTTTCGTCGCCTAAGTGTCTACCTCACCACATGTAGACGACGGAACTTAGTCGACGGATAATTCGTCTGCCAAGATTCTAGGCGACAAATTGTTTGTCTTAGGCGACGAGTTGTTTCCATCGGCTAGGACGCGATTTCCTGTAGTGGTCCTAACTTGGAGATGGAGGATTCAATCTTCTGAAAGAGATACCTCGTCGTCGTCTTCTTCGTTTTTGACAACCAACATCTACAAGGTAGATTTACAGCAGATAGAGATAGTTTAAATGAATGAAGGGCAAATCAGTCTTTTTGCCTCATTTAACGAGTGGAGATTAACCACATCATGGCCTCATCATTTGGCCCTTCGGCCCTAGCTTGCCCTACCCTCTAGGGCTGAAGCCCTACCCAGCCCTCCATTAGGGCGGGATGGCCCTAGCCCTTTCAAATAGGGTAGGGCAAGGGTTAAGCAAATGAAACCTGGTCATACCCTATTGAGCTCTTACACGGCCCGACACTAAAAGCCCGCCCTTTAGGCCCTAAAAATTTCTTATTTTTTCTATTGTTTTAATGTCTCTTATTTTTTAGATATAATACAAGTAATCTTTTTTTTTCTAATTGATTTTCTAGCTTTATTTCTTTGAATTTCTTTTGCTTTGTTGAATAATGATGGTATTTTGATGATTTAGATTTTAAAGAGATAGTTTATGAGATATATGAGTATAACCTCTTAGATTAATATTTATATATAGATGTGCTGAGTTAAGTATAATGTATATACATGTATGTTAAATATGACTACAAAATAAGGTGTATTACATATAATTAATATAATCATTGAGGATTGAGCTAAGTTGTAAGAAAAAGAAAAAGAAATGAACTAGCCCATCTCTGCTCTATATAGCCCTATTTAAACCTGGTCCTTTTAACTCTAACAAAATGGGCCACTAAGACGGGTAAGGTCTTGCATATTCAAGCATCGGTCCTACCTTATCCTGTCCTAAATTTTGTTAACTTTGACCGAGCCATACCCGACCTTACCCTAAGCCTTACATTTTAGGGTAGGGCCGGCCCTAGCCTGGCTCATGACGACCCCTCCACATGTACAACACTAATACTAAAAATTGAGTCTGGGGTACCATTTTGATAACTTTGTAGGTTTTAGTACCATGTTGTCAGTCACCCAAGTCTTCATATATACACCATTGGGCAAAAAAATCCTAAAACTTTCCAGCATCTCTTCCCAACACTCACACCCACCAAACCAAAGAGTAAAAGACTTGGGTCAGATCATTTGTTCCATATCATTAGCGGAGGGCGACCGTAACATACATGGGCGTACACTTGGAGCAAAAAATGTATGTTTTACTCACAATGTCGCAATTAACTAGGCTCCATTTCAATCCAAACTTGATAATTAGTTTTATTAAGCTATCGGGCTCAACATGCAGGCTCTTACTATAATAATACATGCTTTTCTAATTCGGCTCATTAAAACTTAATACATCATCTACTACTGGTTATGACTATTTTTATTTGTATAAAGCATCCATCACTAAAGCGTGTTGCAGCCACAAAATTAGTAAACAAAATATCCCTCAACCAGGAGAAATTTTTAGATATTATAGGGGGGCCACATGGTAGTATGACGTGGTCCTACATTCTAATCAAATATTGACACGTGGATTTATTACAACTAAAATATAAACTAAGGTTCTCTATTTTTTATGAAAATATCTTCATAGGTCTTTGTTGAGTTTGGACTAGGGTTCAGGGTTTGGGGTTAGGGTTTAGGGTTTAGGTTTAGGGGTTAGGTGTTAGGGTTTTAGGTCTAGGGTTTAGAGTTTATAGTTTAGGGTTGAAAAAGCAACAACAAACTCAAAATTATCTTTGACAAAATAGCTTATGTAATTTTTCCTTAGTAAAATCCAAATGTTAATATTTGATTGAAATGTAGGGCCACATCATACTGTCACGTGGTCCTCCCGTAGCGCTGAAAAATTTCTCCTCAACCAAACAAATATTCATGGAAATTCTCATAAAATCGCATTCACTGCCCAACAAATGACAGAATCACCTTTAACAAATGACGGAATCACCTTCAAATGGAAAGTGCAATAATCAGCATGCACTAGATTACTGCTTTATGAAGTCATCATGAATAATAACTTATAATAGCAACTTTGGCCAGACCCAAGACTAGAATCAGCCAAAACAAACACCAAACCTTCCCTTTAATATATGATTTTATTTTTCAACAAATCAACTTTTCTGATTGTATATATCAATTTAATGTTTAATTTACTCCAATATCTTGTTAATAAATATAGTTATAGTATACGTTTCACTTAAGATTAAGTACAATAATAGTTGACTAACTATGAGGATGCCAAGTACCTACATACAGGTTTTCGATAATGTTTACAGGTATCCACACCTCGTAGATGATCTTATGTATAAAAAAAAGCCATAGAATTCACGCAAAATAGATGTGGCACATAATATATGACATTTGGCAACATGTATGTGGCACTGGCCTTGTGTACTCATTTATTTGATGAGTTGTGTATAGATTTGTTGGTCTATATTTTTTTAATTAAAATCTGTTTAGTCCTTGTGGTTTGAAGTTGATATCTGTTTAGTCCTTATGGTTTTATTTTAATCCGAATAGTCCTTAAAGTTACAATTTTTCATCTAAATAGTCATTCGGATTCATTTTCTCAGTTAAGGCCACAAGGACTATTTGGATGAAAAATCATGACTTTAAGGACTATTTAGATTAAAATAAAACCATAAGGACTATTTGGATGAAAAATCGTGACTTTAAGGACTATTCAGATTAAAATAAAATCATAAGGACTAAACAGATGTCGACTTCAAACCACAAATACTATATAATATTTTACCCCTTTTTTTTTTCCTAAAGTGGACGATGTAGCTTCGCCGGATACTGTTGAAGCTCTAGCAGGAAGAGCAACATGTGAACTCGCTGCTCAGTTTAACCTTTCTCCTGTTGTTTTCGAGTATATTTGAAGCTGGTCAAGACTTGTTCATCTAGTGTGGAGGATGACTCGACCTTTGGTCAGGTAGTAGCTGATATTAAGGATGAGCTTTCTGTCATGCCTTGTTCTTTCTCTTTGCATATTTTTAGGGAAACCAACTCTGCTGCTGTTAAGCTAGCAAAATTGGCTCTTAGTTTGGGGTTTTCTTTTCGTTGGTTTGGTTTTGTTCCAACTGAGATAGGAGGCTTAATTGCTTCTCTTTGTAATTCTTAGTCGTTGAGCAATAAAATTTCATCTTTGATTAAAAAAAAAACGTAAGTTACATTGATTTTGGAACTCAGTTACTCAGAGTAATTCGACTATTTCAGATTAGACTCGATTCATCGAATACTTCAACAAGATAAACAAAATACCGACTCCAAGTAGTAGTTCAGGTCACACAAACATGATTGTTTCGCTTAAACTTCTGAATTCTGCACATCCATACTAAGCAAAGGAAACAACCACTGCTAGCCCAAGAACCATAACCACAAGGAAGACCCACAATGGCCCGAACACATAGCCTACAACAAACCAGCACAACCCACACACTCTAGAGCAGCCAGCTTCTCCCTGAAGTGGGTTGGATTTTTTTTCGGAGAATAATTCCTTCTTTATCAAAATTCAAAATAACAAGAAAACTCCTCTAAAAAATTAAAAAATAACAAGAAAAAATCATTGTGCATGTTGAAGAAGGACGAGGTCACAATTACAATACAAATTTTAATTTCAATTCTCCTCCCTGTATGATAAGTCATTTTCTCTCCTACGTCGAAACCTAATATAAACACCCATGACTGCAAGCAGTGAAAAAACACGTTTGCTGCCTTTGCACATTGATGAAGATCTCAAATCAAACACTTAGCGTTATATAATATGCACCAACCAACTAGAAATATAAAAGAACAGGCCAGAAATCAAACTCATATAAGTTGGCTCTTAATACTTGTAATCAAAGACTTGTCCAAGATCTCCAATACAACATTCAAGGTCCCAAATCTTCCATTGCTTCAACAGAAAATAATTGGACAAATTATCACAATCATTTTTTGAATAATGATGTTTGGTACCCACCAAAATATATTTAAACTTGGCGGTTGCACATGCCCAGCGTTACTAAATATCAAAGCTACCAAGGCAATTCCATCTGGACCATTTTGGGTTTTCTTCTATATTTCTTAGTTTCTTACCAGTCTATTTATTTGATATGTCGGCCAGCCAATACAGTAGTTGCTTGAGGGAGGAGAGGGATTTGCTTGGGCATTGAAAGTGCACCACACGAGAATACGAACTAACATTCTTTCTTCTTTCACTTTCTTTTTGAGGATTTGATTGATGTTACGTTACGTTACGTTTTGGTTCTATTCTGCACATAGTTACATAGTATATCTATTCCCTACTTATATATGTTCGAATGTTGCCTGCTTTTCCTAGAGGAAGTTGAGTACATTAATTTATTGTCCGATTAAGTTTCAGTTAAAAAACCATGGAAATGTTAAGAGGTCTACTTGCATCGAGTAGCATCTATGTGTAGAATATTGTACGATATGAATGAAGAGAGAATTTGTGCTTCTAAGACATGTCGAAGAAGACATTGTTTGCTCAACTATTAAGTGTTGTAAAATGAGATAATAAGACATGTCTATGAAATACAATGAAGACTAGCACAATATCGTGTTGTTGGTTAATGTTTTGCACACCTGAAAACAAAGATCAACACTAAAAAGAACTCTATCAAATGTGCACGACTCTGAACCGAAGTGGCCAATATTTTTTTAATAAGATCAGTATTGATGTGGACTAGATTGAATTTTGACAACTAAAGTTGTATTTAACTAAGAGGATTAGTCCAAAATAGTTGCTAATTTTTATTTTTAGTGCTTTGAAGAGTATTGTTCATCTTTCCTTCATTAGACAAGTGCCTTGAGCACTTCTAGCCCTTGAATTTTCTCTTTCTCTTTCTCTTTCGACTTTGACAAAGTGTGCAACTTTATTTTTCTTTATCAAGGAGCTTCGATCAGAAGCAGAATTTCTTTTGATAATAAATTAATAATAACAAAAAGCATGTAAAGAACATGTGACCTTAGTTCCCCACGTATTTCAATAGCTCCTCATATTTTTTTTTTATCATAAGTCAATAGCTCCTCATATTTTTTTTTTATCATAAGTCGAACTCATGACATTTTATAAAAATTGAGAGATTTTTTTTAAGAGGAATAAATAACTTTATTGATCATCAAAACCTATAACATTATTACTAGCTAGCTGAACTCATGACATTTTGTTAAAATTAAATATTTATGTTACTAGATCAAATGATATTAGGCTTCGACATCTTCATTGAGGCATCGTCGTCATCTTCAAGGCTTCGACGTCTAGTTTTCAAGGGCGGCGGCGTCTTTCTGCTTTGTGATTCTGAGAGAGAGAGAGAGATAAAAGAAGGAGATTTGTGTATATTTGTAATTCTATTATGAAAATAGATATTTTGGTCTTTTTAAAATCAAAATTCGGGTCAGGCCTGTTAGTATTAGTGCTAGGCCTGGGCTGTTATCCTAATTTGTATAAAAAAAATATCAAAAATGAGTTTTTTATGTATTAAAATTTGGTCATGTGTTTCTATGTAATTTTTTAAAATTTTAATTGTGATCTAATCCATCAATTTGTTGCTCATATTACGTACTTTGGCTGCCATGAAGAACAAGTCCTCGAAACATTGACGAGGTCATTATGCTTTCTAGAAAATCCACCACCTTGTCCACGTCAAATATCCAAAGAAGACCGATGCTGAATGCAGTATGAACGGTAATAAATAATTCCATATAAAAAAAAAAATCAAAAGTTACCCAAAGACTGGTAGGTAAAAAAGTCAAACTTTTATTTCGTTGGAGTAATGGATAGGCATTCCTACACACGCCCCTCTTCCGCACATTCCACATGCCCAGGATAAAGGAAACCATCCCCTCTTAATCGTCCACGTCGCTTCTACGACACTCTTCCTCCTCCAATCCCCACCCATCTCCCGGGCCCACACATGACACGGCGACATTTAATTCGAAACAGACTGCGGACCACCCGAGATCTGCGTGCTCCGTCGGGTAGGCGATTGGGGCTCAGCACCACTCACCGTCGGACTCGCGAAATCGCTGGGAGCGAAGAAAAAGAGATGCGCCACACGACAGTTAGGAACACCGTCATTTTCCGCGGGTGGGGTCCAGTACTGGCGAATGAGGTGGTGACACGTCATGGGGGAGAGTCCAGCTGGATACACGTTATATTCGGTTGGCCGGAATATCCGCATAATTTCTTTTCACAGTGAAACAAAATTCCTTGTTTAATTTTTGGGGCCTTTAAAAGGGAGGAAAGAAAGAGAGCGGGAACACACGTACAGCTCTTCCTTATTGCTTTCCTCCTCTACTTGAGCGCCTCCCATAACTCCATTCCCAGTCTCCTCTCTCTCTTTTTCTCTCGTTTTTTGAGATCTGTGCCTTCTCTTCTCCGTCGTCTCCGGCGAGCTTTGGTATTTGCTCCGATCGTTTTGCAGGTGCTTTTTTCTTTGCTTGCTTCTTTTCTGAGGCTTGATTAAATCGGTTTTTACAGAATCTCTGGTTGATTTTAGCGTCGTTTTGTTGATTTTGTGGCGCATTTTGAGCTGATTCTAGAGTCGTTTTACTGTGCTCTTTTGGATCTGATATATTTTTTTTGTTGAGTGCGTTTTTCCTGTACACGGTTTGTCTCTTAGTTGGCGTCTTTAGTCATTTATGTGTATTGGAGATGATTTGTGAGATCACAGTTTCTAGGCGGTGAGAGAGGTGGCAGTGTTTTTTGTGTGATGACTGTTCATGGAGACTTTGTGTTAGTGTGGATTAGAAGCTGTTTTCGTAATTTTAGAGCTGAGTTCTGCCAGATCTGGCTCGGTTTCGCTGGATATTTAGATTGAATAGGTATCGGTGCCGTTTCGGTTGCTCGGAGACTCGGTTTAGTGTTGAATAAACGCTTTTGCTGGAAACGTTTTGGCCTTAATTTTTGTCGATTATTATTTTGGAATTATAATTTTGGAAGTGAAAACAGTGGTTTGACAAAATTTGGAGCTGTTGGAATTTGTGGTTTTCTGTACGTGATGTTGATTATTCTCCTTATAGAGTCATTTGGATCTGATAGCTTAGGTCCTTCATATATTGTCTTAGTTTTAGGAGATCTTCAGATTTTAGTTCTTTATCCGTGCGTCATGATGGGTGTATATATATTGCTGTATATATGAGGTGCTCAATGCATATGAGAATTTTGTTGAGAATTTGTGTGCCGGCTGTCTGAAGAGAGGGAAACACACTAAAGAAAATAGAGACAATGCCTTGTCGTTGACATACTTGCTTGTCAATTGCAGCTTGTATAACATGCCATTTCTATAGTATAGATTACTCGAGTTATTTTTGAGATAGACTAATACAGTGTACGCATTTGTGTCCTTATTTCCGTTAGTTAATTGTTAACATTTGGAAATTGTATGAAATGTTTGCAGGGCATGATCCTTGTTAAACATATTCACAAACTTTGCTTTGTCAAATAGCCTAATAACAGCTGATGTAGTTCGGATTTTGATAACTTCATGTGTTTGATCTTGTAGTGATGGCTCCACCCATTGAGGCTACTCAGACAGTTACTGAGATTCCCCAAAAAGTTACTGAAATTCCTCAAAAGGTTGTTGAAGCTCCTAAGAAAGTTACCAAGACTCCCAATAAGGGTGCCAACCATTATTCGTCACATCCACCTCTTAATGAGAGGATCCTTTCTTCCATGACCAGGAGGTCTATTGCTGCACACCCTTGGCATGATCTTGAAATAGGTAAGGATAACGTTTGCAACCTTTTTCAATCTGTTTAGACTTTTTTTATTTAATTGTTGTTAACTTATGTGTACACTTCTTTTATTATTTAAATGCAGGCCCCGGAGCTCCAAAGATCTTCAACTGTGTAAGTACTCTAAACATGAAGAATTATATGCTGTTATATATGTGCTGTTATGCTTTCTCAATATTTTCACTTCCCAGGCCTAAATTAAACTCATGTCAATTAAATTAAATAATTCACGGATTGCCAGCCAGTTGAAATAAGCAACTTTGGAAGTCATTTAGTTTGAATTGACCATCCAGAATCTAGTTGCATGCTTAATATTTTCCTCATATTCATGTAATTTGTTCCAGAAGACACTACTCTCTATGTTAACAATATTTTCTCTAAATGCTCAGTTTTCTAAATTGCAACCTAACAGATTGCATCTAGCAATTACTTGTTCAGTAAATTAACCAGATTAAGAATTACATTATTTTTGGATTCTACTCACCATTGTGCTGGAAAACAAAATATATGCAGGTTGTCGAAATCGGAAAAGGAAGCAAGGTGAAATATGAACTTGACAAAAAAACTGGACTTATCAAGGTGAGTATTTGTGCCACTTATCTTCTGGTACCTCTTACAAGAAAAGTATTATTGTGAACTGGTAATTGCATACACAGGTTGACCGTATTCTGTACTCATCTGTTGTCTACCCCCACAACTATGGCTTCATCCCCCGTACACTTTGTGAGGACAATGATCCCTTGGATTGCTTGATTATTATGCAGGTAATTTAGGTTTTATCTCCTGATGCTTTTGGAATTTTTGTTTGTGCATCACACCATGGCGGACATGGTCTAGAGCATTTAGAAATGAACTTCGATAAGTTGGGAACATGCTTACCATTCATGTCCAATGTATTCCCTCCAATAAAATCATAATTTTTTTGTCACATCAATTTACATTCATAGCAAAAAGTTTGACATACCTTTCACCCATGCGTAAGCGGTACTTGTGAACTCATGTTTTCTGAATCCATCGTGTTTTCTTTAAGCTTTTGTTTGTATCTAATCTATTTTGAATCTGCAAAAACTGACAGGAGCCGGTTCTTCCTGGATGCTTTCTTCGGGCTAAAGCTATTGGCCTGATGCCCATGATTGATCAGGTACATATTCAGACAGAAATTATTGTTTTCTTATACTTTTCACATGCTTCTAATTTCTTATAAAAACAGGGTGAGAAAGATGACAAGATCATTGCTGTCTGTGCTGATGATCCTGAATACCGTCACTACAGTGACATCAAGGATCTGCCACCACATCGTTTGGCTGAGATCCGTCGCTTCTTTGAGGACTGTATCCTTCTTAACATTTCTATAAATGTATATTTCTATGGTTTATATTCAAAGCTCTACGAATATCAATGTTTCCTTAACAAAATTAAAAACAGACAAGAAAAATGAGAACAAGGAGGTTGCAGTTGACGACTTTCTCCCTGCATCAGCTGCTTTTGAAAGTATCCAGCAGTCAATGTAAGTGTTAATGACTTGATGCTCTCCGCCCCTCACATGCACTCTTAGACTGTAGGATTGCAAAGATTTATTTCCATTACATCTGCATCCTAAAGAACTCTTCGTGTTTCAAGTTTTGGTTCTTATAGTTCAAATTGCATGCATCATAAGATAGACTCCATGTGCACATCACTCATCCTTAGAGAAAGAGTCACAGTTAGATGCTTAATTGGAATCAATTTACATTCATGGAGTATGGCCTTAATCTCAAATCTCTCAAAATCTTTGCTGTGATGTATAGGGATCTTTATGCAGACTACATTGTGGAGAGCCTCAGGCGGTAGTTGTTCGTGCGAGCAATGAATCTCAGTGGTATCCTACTATAGACAAGATTATATATAAGTCCGTATCTTTGTAATGATGATGATGATGATGAAAATAACTCAACAAATTAGTCGTTTTTGCATACATACATTGTCTTCCCAATGTATATGCTTATATTACGACTTCTAGATGGAAATTTTCCTGTATGATAAGTATCAAGTCTTTTTATACGGTGATGAATGTTGGAAAGCATACATCATGGGTTTCAAACAATTATTTTTGATATGTGTTAATCCCTTATGAATGTATTCTTTTATTTCTTCTATGTAACCAAGCAGTTCTTGTTTGACTGTTACTATTCTTGTAAAATGCTCAAAGTAGGAGGAGATTATAAAAATGTCACAACTCAAGTTTCAAGATTTTATAAACATGTCAGCTTCAAGTAAGCTTTCTGCACTAAAATAGGTGACGTGTCTTACAATTGTTTTTCTCAATACTCGTTTACCTCCTTCCGTGTTTTTTTGAAGTGGAGGTGGCCAATAACTTGGTCTCTCAACCAGGATTGGATCGTTTGACGTCTTGCCCTGCGTTCATAAGCTCGATCATGTTGGATCACAATTTGCTAATAGGACTTGAACACTTTCAATCTGTTTAAAGAACCCCAGACTCGACTCAAAACTCGTTTCAACAAGTCTGATAACGTATTTATTTGCTCTACCAGACCAGCTTGAGTGTTTTTTGTGCTGATCATGAAATCACTTTTCGTTAATGTACTACAGTACGTAGCAAATGCACTCCTAAATCGCTTTTAGTAGAAACACTAGTAACAAACCCTAAACACTTTGTGACACCCTATATTTCTCATTCAAAAGCAGTTTCGTCCCAAGTTTATTAGTTGCATAATATAGGATACCACAAGCATTTAATCCAACATTCTTACAAAAAAGAGCCTGAAGTGTTGACTGTCGAGCTATGTTGTACGAACACGGACATTGACACGGCGACACGACAAATTCAAAAAATCTAAGATCCAACGTGGTTTGGACACGACAAATAATTAATATATTTATATGTTTTAATACATAAAAAAAAAACTAAAAACATAAGCTTGAGACCATATGCGGCTATCAGCGTAGAGACGCTGTAATTAAATGGGGATTAGGAAACCCGATGACTGATTTGAAACGGAAAAGAGAGATTAAGGAAGAGGGGAAGACTGGAAAAAGGGAGATTAAGTTACAGTCTACAAACTAGATCAGACTATCATAGTTTAAACATTGGTTGGGAGGGATACATCAACACTCTTATTTATTCTTTTTTTTTATTTAGAGGTTGTGATAGTTTTTCTTTTAGATTTATGTTTTTTTTTAAATTGAAATTGTTGATGTGGCGTGTCAAATGATGACATGGCGTGTCGGGCCGTGTCGGAAAAATCAACATTTTCCAACACGCCACGTGAAGTGTCAGACACCATGTCGAGACGTATCGCGTCGTGTCGGTGTGTCGGACACTCCGACACTCCACCCTCAGAAGTGCCCGTGTAACATGGCTATCGAGTGTCGACTAGTTGCTCTAGGCCGGACACCAATCCAAATGCTTGGGCCTTGAACCAGCCCACAATCCAACACCTCGACGTCACTAAAACTGTAGTGCAACACTTATCGTCTAAATCAACTTATCCATCCTCTCTCTTGACCAAAAAAAAAACTTATCCATCCTCAAGTCTCACTACACCAAAAGCTCCAAATCACAATATTCCAAAAAACCGAAAGAGCATAAATTCCATAAACCCTTCACCCACCAAAAACCCTTTATACTCCTCGGCGATGTCCTCCAAAGCCTAAAACCCCTTGATCGAAAATCCAAAAACCCGATATCATGAGCTCCTTCACCAGCACCACCAACTTCGACAACCTCATGCTCCAAACCCTCATGGGTCGCCTCCAAATCCGACCCCCAACCACCACCAACTCCTCCTTCCTCTCCCAAACCCTCGAAGACCTGCTCTTCGACGCCGCCAACCTCTCCGACGACGACGACGACGAGAACAAAACCCAGCTCGCCAAAGAAGAGTCGAAGCTCGAGAGGGAGATCATCCGGGTCATCCTCACCGGCAACACCGAATCCCTCAAACCCAATTCGGGCCAGGCCGTCACGATCGGCGAGCACCACATTTGCGTCGGGTTTCACGAGGAAACGGGTTCGGATTATCGGGTCTGGGAGTGGCACGGTCATATTATGCTGTTTGATGAAGAGAATGGGTACACGCCGGAGTATATATATGGGAATTACTTTGAGAGGTTGGTTGGGAAGGCGCGTGGCGGAAGCAGCGTCGGTGTTCGTGGCAGTGAGGAGGTGAAAGAGGAAGAGGAGGAGGAGGAGGAGAAAGAGGTGGTGGGGAATTTGGGGTTGAGGGAGTTGATTGATGGTGTGGAGGAGGATTCGGGTCAGGCTCGGATTGTTCATCGGCATATCAATGCCAGTGCCGGTTCTACAACTACTACAAGGTTTGCGTGATCATCCGTTTCGGTAGTTATCTAATGTTTATGTTTCTTGTATTGCTTTTGAGTTTCGCATTTGAAGTAAGTTTCAAGATGATTGGATTATTTAGAAATGCCTAACTGCAATGTTATGATGCTAGAAGTGTGTATTTGGGACCAAAAGTCACTTGAATTGCATATTGTTGAAGGAAGCATGTAGTTTCTAGTTGTATTTAGGTAGGTAGGTTTTCTGTTTGATTAAAGGTTTATTATGATTGACCAACTCTCCTCGTTTTCCTTGTGGTTAGTGACTTGATTTAACCTCAAAGTCAGAGGGCCAACTTTGATGTCCTTGCAAACATAAGATTATTGTAACTGTTGTAGATCAGATTGACACCTCGGAAATAGGTCATGATTGGAGTAGAAGTTTAATGAAGAGATATGCAGGTGGGATTAGAATATAATCATTCTTGACTTGGCTTGCTCAGGGAGATTTATTTATTTATTTATATTTTTTTTGAACTTTTAAGGACAAAGCTAAAAGGATGCCAAATATCGGTGTTTTAGTTTACGAGATAGGCTTAGCAAAACAAGGTGAACTACTTTCTTAGCTTGTTAGACCTGTTATCATGAGTTGACAATATATTGTGAGCACAGAAGTATCACCAAGCTCTGTCAATTGGCTGAGCAAAAGAAGGTCAACTAATATCTTAGCTCGTGATACCTGTTATCATGAGTTGACAATATATTGCGAGCACAGAAGTATTAACAAGTTCTGTCAATAGGCTGAGCAAAAGAAGTATGACCACGTACTGTCGTTAGACCCGTTATCATGATTGACAATTTGAAAGTATATAAAGCCATGATGATTCTGCTACTACTTGTACCTTGAATTTCTCACATTCATTTGCGGTCTTACCATCATTTTGTTCACATTGTTTGTGTCTTAAATCATTCTGGCACCATTTCTATATTTTAAGCATGGGATCTTGCTACAATGTGGTCATATTATTTTCCCTTAGTGGATTTGTGAAGTGTTATGGGACATCAGATGTGAAAATACTGAAGGCTGTAGTTGTGAGTTTTATTCATCTTTTAAGTAAATATTATGCGATCCTTCTGAAGACCCCCTGCTGTCCTCACCAAGTGTTTAGACCTTCATGTAGTTTTTCTCTCATAAAGTTGTACTAACCTGCATGTTCCCCTCATGCCATTGGGTGTTTTGATTCAAATTCTGAAAAGTGGGGATGCAGTCCCCAGAGAAATTGATTATGTCATTAACTTTGCATGATATCTATTCAATCTTTAAGCGCCAATATTGTGAACTTCAATGAAGCAATTGTATCTGGTGTACTTGTGCTATACCGTCCTGCAAATCATGCCATTCTGCACTAAGCTAATATTCTTTGCATGTTTTCGGCTGTTTTTTTTTTCTCTTACAGGATATAGGTGAGACAAAAAGTTGAGGTTTCTCTAAGCAGTTTGGGGTGTTAAAGAGCGAGCTGCATTGTGCTTCTTGTTGGTTTTGTTACTGGGAGTTTGGGATCAAGATTGTTTATCATTTTACATGGTGCCTGTATGCTGCTTTCTCTAGTTTTTCTTGGGATTTCCAATACTTATGGACAGTACAGAAGACCGAAAAGGAATGTATTGTGAAACATTTATCTCTTTTAATGTAGTTTCATAGCAGTTGTGACTAATGAGTGCATCAAACTCTTGTATCTTTTATACTACCCATCAATAGATACAAGTACCTGCCACGACGCTGATGGAATAGTAGGTTTCCGAGAAATGGCCACAGTTGCTATTTTGCTAAAGCCTGCCCTATCTTTCAGATGGAAATGGTTCAAGCCTCTTAAACAAAACCATGAGATTCGGTACTATACCGAAAACTAATCGGAAACTAATCGCCGGCATGCTACATCACAGCTTAGCACCTTCAATAGTCCCTTCCCTCTCCCAGTCGCCTTGCTCTTCCATTTGACCATGCAATGTTTGTTTTGGAGCATTGCCTTTCAGCTTCTCATAGTCTCATAGTATTCTTGGAACAGTAAATACATTTGTTACCAAAACATCGGTCCAGTTACCGCTCTATCATTTATCTCTAACGTACGGCTCAGAGTTAAATACCGTATAACCAAATCAACCTCGGGTTTCCAAATCCGCCACCAATCAGAACCCACCTCCCTTCCCTATATAAACATTCCACGCACTCCCCACCCTGAAATCACTCACTCTCTCTCGATCATCATCAAATCATCATCGACAATGGCTCCGACGAAGGCCGAGAAGAAGCCGGTGGCAGAGAAGTCCCCCGCGGCGGAGAAGAAGCCGAAGGAGGGCGGCGTGGAGGTTAAGAAGAAGAAGAAGGTGAAGAAGAGCACGGAGACGTATAAGATCTACATATTCAAGGTCTTGAAGCAGGTGCATCCGGACATTGGGATCTCAAGCAAGGCCATGGGGATCATGAACAGTTTTATCAATGATATATTCGAGAAGCTGGCGCAGGAGGCGTCGAGGTTGGCAAGAAGCCGACGATTACGTCGAGGGAGATCCAGACTGCTGTTAGGTTGGTGCTGCCGGGAGAGCTGGCCAAGCATGCAGTCTCTGAGGGAACCAAGGCCGTCACCAAGTTTACTAGTTGTTGATTGGTTAATGTTTGTTTTCGGTTTTCGTGTTTGGATTTGGGAAGGATGGATGATGATCCGGAGTTTTCTGTGTAGGATGGAGTTTCTGAGTTGTGTGTTTTTCTAGATTGGGATTGACGTCTGGGATCGGAACATTATGAAATGGAACAGTTCTGGTTCTGGTTTTCCGGATATGATGAATGCAATAAAAATTAATGAAATGAATAATTTGCGTTCTGATTGATTTTTCGAGATGAAGAATGCAAGCGAATAGTGAGGAATTGTTTATGGTTTGTCAAAAACTCAAATGTTGGCTACAATCAAATTTAATTCAGAATAGGTTAGTCACATTTCTAATTGTTGAAGCTGAAACTTTGTTTGAAATAGACTTTTATAGGTTAGAAGAAAATGCATAATTCTTAGCCTTATAATTTCCGAGGAATGTAAGCAAAGGCACTTTCAAACTGGCTGAAATGGGAAGAAGAGTATCAACATGTTGGATATGTGTTTAAGAATCTGTGTTCTGTCCCGTTGACACTGCTACACATTGTGTTCCACACACAATATGTTGTACTGCGTTAGTGTTGAATGCTTAGAGGTTATGCCAAGAACATCTTTGATCGGAATACTGCAATGCACCCTTTCACTTAAGCACTGAAATCTTATGGATTGAGAAAAAAGTTGCATGTCAAAAGCACCTCTCCTCTCACCTGAATTCTGATCAGCTAATAGCTTGACAGATCCCCTCAATAGTTTCTATTTTCTAAGACTAACTGCGGTCCTTGGAAGACTCCTGAACCCCCAAAAGTTGATACTGATGCAACTTATAGTTTGAATATGTTCTAGCTCTTCACTAGATCCAAAACTTGGGAACACTAGCTAGTAAATCGGAAGGCAAGGCCTTACGTGATGGTCATGCGCGCTGCTGCTCTAATTCTCAAGGTCAGGAGACTCCATCAGTGATTCTTCTTGATTACATTAATCATTAATGCTACACTCCTTGGAGGTTAAAGTGATTGTAAGAGAAAGTCATTTGTGTGTCTTGTACACAAATTCCTTCATACATGTTCTCCGTGAAGCTAACTTTACAGCGTCCACTCTGTGTCAAATTGGTCATGATTTGGAAGAGTAGATGCGGGAAGAATGGGATTCTCCGAATCTCCGCTCTGTTGTTCCAATTTAATTTCTTCAGAGATTGTGTCCCAGCGGCTTCTCATTATATATAGCTCTTCTCGGATCCGGATTCTCTGCTTGGATTTGTTTAGATGTCTTATCACTATTAGATGGAGTAAGGATGACATAAGAATGACGTGGTGGTCTTAGATTGTACCCAATCCAATGGTTACAAGTCATCCAAGCAAATCCAAATAGAGAAGCCAAATTCTTGTCCCAAACATATATAATCTTAGTTTTCAAACAATGAGTTTGTAATTATGTATCTTTTTATCACAAACTAAAATATCCATTATATTCTCGATATTTTCTCAAAATTTCAATTTTTTATAAGCACCGATATTAATTTTCCTATCTTTCCGATATTATATATTTAGTCTATGTTTGATCGAATATACAATTTTTATATATATTTTGGTAAAATTTCTATCGATGTTTGATATTTTCTCGTCACATCGAGATTTCATTTTTCTGAATCAACGATATTTCCGTAATCATCGATATTTTAGTCCTTGCTTTTTATAATCAAGGATCTGTGAAGTTGATTGAAGTTTAATTGAAAACTTGCTCTCTTCATTTGTTATCACTTATCAGCAGTTACTTTCCAGCAAGACAATATGAACAAAAATGAAGGAATGCAACCCAAACAACGACCTAAAGAACATTAGTTATATAATATTCCAACTGCAAATTTCACAGGCAATAGTCGGGCAAATTTCATTTCATCTGAAATGAAAGATTGAGGTTCTAAAGGAAAGGGAAATAACGATTGTACAATAATATGAAATCCTAAGGGCATGATGAGCAAACCTAGAAATGAAATACAGACAGGGAGATTCCATACAGAGAGATACATGGCTACCACATACACTATTGATCAGATCAGAGTACTGAGAGAAATTAAGCCTAAGCCGCCTTCTTAGGTGACTTGGTGGCTTTGGATGGAGACTTGGGCTCCTTAGCAGCCGTCTTCCCAGAGTTCTTTGGCAGAAGCACAGGGTTGATGTTGGGAAGCACACCACCATGAGCAATTGTCACACCAGCAAGCAGCTTTCCGAGTTCTTCATCATTCCTCACAGCCAATAACACATGCCTTGGGATAATGCGATTTTTCTTGTTGTCTCTTGCAGCATTTCCAGCCAATTCCAGAACCTAAGCAAAACAGTCTCATCAGTCATTACCAACTTACAGTACTTGCTTCATGCTATATACAGTTATACAAAGATGTACTTGAAGTTTAATCCCATTTAGAACATGTAGGCAAATATAAACCATACGATATAGAACCCCCAGAATGATCAGAAATAAAGCAACTTACTCATCAATCAAGTCTTAAATTCACATTCTCGAATTGCAGGGATATCCCTTCGAGAAAAGTTAGAAACGGATACATGTGGGCCCAACTTTGAATGCGGTTCAATGATATGAATCATTCATCCATTTGTGAGGTCGCTATTCGCGGATCATCGTTACAAAAATATCTACCTAATCTGCTGCCATCATCTAGTCATCTAACTATGTCCCCATACATAGATGAACACGAGGTTTCCAAAAAAACGGATACCAACAGCGATAACGACCAAATGGATAAACAATTTCCAATTGAGCATACTATTCGAATGAATGATTCATAAATGGGGATATCCATAACAACAGGAAGCTCAGATCCTCTACTCACATTGCGGCGTGGCCCCAACCATGCCAACCCTATCAATTTCTACTAACAAGGAACCCAGCTAACAACTCATTATTTTCAAAAATCAAGGGAATGCAAGCATGCAACACAATAATCTTAAATTCTAAATGCAGGGTTCCAGCTCTCAACTCAAATCTAGATATAAGCTCAGCTGCATACTAAACACCTCAGTCTGATGTCAAATTCAAAATCATTCATATTTCATATATACTTCACTCCCTAAAAACCTAACCAACATGTTCACAGTAAAATTAAGCTAACCACAGCTCTTATTAATCTTGATTAGCTCCACAATCACAAACCCCTACCTTTCACAGATCTCAACTTCTAATCAAAAACGCAAAAACCCTAAGATTCACAAAGCAGCTGATCCGCTGAATCAAAACCACAGAAGGAGCTGAAAGAGTGAAATTACCTCAGCAGCAAGGTACTCAAGCACAGCAGCAAGGTAAACAGGAGCTCCGGATCCGACCCGCTGAGCATACCGGCCGTTCTTCAAGTACCGGCCGATTCTTCCGACAGGGAACTGCAGACCGGCCTTGGTGGACCGGGTCACCGGCTTCTTCTTGGGACCGCCGGCCTTCCTCCCTCCGGCGCCCTTCTTGAACTTGCCTCCGGGCTCCATAGCTCAACCTTGGCCTGGAATTTGACAGAGAGAAAAAGTAATAAAGTAAAAATGTGAGGGGAGTGGAGCATATATATATACTGGGTGTGGATGTCGGGGGCGGGTGGGCCGTTGGATCGGGGGAGATCGACGGCTGTGGGAGAAACTGAGTTGGCGATGCAAAGGGGGCGCTGGTCGTGCTTCCTTCATTATTGGGTCCCACTGTTCATCCATTTCCAGTTTGGATCGTTTTATTCACAAAGTGCTGTCGTTTTTACAGGTGTTTTTAGAGTATTTTACTTTTCTTTTTTGTAATAAATGAAATTACTGATAAGAAAATATTACCGGTGCTGAACAAGTAAAAAGTGACAAAAAAGCGAAGAAATCATTCTTGATATCAAATTAAATTCAGATATAGAAGAAATTTTTCAACGTTACCACGTGGTCTTACATTCCAATTAAATATTGATTAATTTCTTAAAAAAATTACATCAGCTATTTTATCAAAGATAATTTTGGGTTTGTTGTTGTTTTTTGAACCCTAAACTATAAACTCTAAACCCTAAACCTTAAACCCTAACCCCTAAACCCCAAACCCTAAACCCTAAACCGTAGTACAAACTCAACAAAGACCCATAAAGTTCTTTTCATAAAAAATAAAAAACTTTAATTTATATTTTAATTGTAATAAATCTAAATGTTAATATTTAATTAAAATGTAGTACTACGTCATACTACACGATCTTAACATCTAAAAATTTCTCCCCACTAGCCCAGTCCTAGACCTGTGCCACTAATACTAATTTGTCACGTGTCATCCTACTCACAGCAGCTAACATCGTTAACCGGTCAAAAAATAAAAAATTTAAAGAAACCCAGCCAACTTGAACTTGACCCTACTACCAAAAAATTCTGGGTTCTTTCTTTGTGTAAACCCAAGCTTCAGATTCATTCCTCCCTCTTCATCTTTTCCATCCTTTTCCATTATCATTAGATCTAGTAGAAAATTAATTGAAGAAGAAGATGTTGATCAAAAAGAGCGGCGGCGGAATGTGGTGGTTGCCGGTGGCAGAGGAGGAAGAAGCAGTAGAAGGAGTGAGAGAGAGGGAAATGCGTCAGTTCTCGAGATGCGAGCTTATTTTGATTCGAGCAAAAAATGAACCTTCTCCTTTGCGTACTGCTCCTTTTCTTGCTTTTGATTCAGAGTTGGTTCATATTCTTGTTCGATTTTCACAATTCTATGAGAATACCTGATCGTTCCCTCACTTCCCTTCCTCATCTAATAGAAAAAGTCAGGTCCTGGATCACTTGGGTGAGCAAGTGAGTTAAGGTTTTTGTCTGGGGAGTTGGATATACTGGGTAACAACTAACAAGGTTCAGATTCATTCCCCAAGAGCGATTCCCCAAGTTTATATTGGCTGGGTCCTCTTTATATTTCAACGAGTTTTTTGTTTTCTGGGTTAATGGTTGGTTTTCTAATTTTTGTTTTCCGACTGGTGTTAACGGCGTTAGCTGCTGTTGAGTAGTATGACACGTGATCAATTATTGTTGGTGGCACAGGTGTGGCACTGGGCCAGTGGGAACAGGTGATGTCCTTTAGAACAAAAATCGGTGATAACAACGAACAAGTATCACAAAAACAAAAACAAAACAAAAATGATGGAACATGGAGTCGTTTACCTGACATTCATCCCTCTATTTTTCACCCAGATTGTGCAAAACATGACAGGTACGGTTCATTTGCTCTCTAGATCAAAAAAATAACCCTTTTAAGTCTCTTAATCATCTGTGGAAACTGAAAACACTAATGGAACCTGGAAAACAACAATTCTGGTTCGAGAGGTCACCGAAAGTTTATACACATTTAATCATAGGTAAAAATACCACTGCATATGCCAACTAGCCAAGCCAACAAGATTCAGTTCAACAACATAAGCAATATACATTATACATAAATATAATAAACACCGCACTGAGTCAGGATTCCACGCACACATCTGAGTAGCGGAGTGTTACAAGTCTTTCAATCAGCAAAACCTGTTCGTGAAAATTATTTACGTACAATGCAGGAAGATGAGAAATGCTCCGGAAAATCTATCGCTCACAAGGCTTCTGCAACAGGGTAATGCATTTTGGTGAGCGAATTTTTCAAAAAGGAACTCCCACAATAAGAATGTGGTTCTCGGCTACCAACAAGAAATTCATCATTAGTGTCTGTTATCATTTCGCGGGGATCCAGAGATCTGTGACCCCTCTCAGAAGCCCCACCTTTACGATATTGCTTCTTGTCCTTTCCACGTGAAGAGTTGCTCCTTTGCCCCTTCTTTCCATCTCTCTTCCAGTTTTTCTTGTTTCTAGACTTCTGCTGTTTGTTGCCTTTAACTGTGTGCGACATCAACGTAACCGGAGGATCATACACATCAGGGGCCCATTTGACAGTGAGTTTCTCAGTAGATAAACCCTCTTTCTCTCTACTGCCTTTCATAGCAGAAAGAAGCTTCAAAGGAGACTGCACAAACCATAAAAACAATCAATCAATTAGCCAAAGACCTGAGGAAGCTCTTCGCTTATTGCATATTGCATTGCATGAGAGATGGGACAATCGATGTATCCCAATCTAATACCCAAGTTTCTCTCAGTTCAAGCCATCCAAAACTACATGAAGACAGCATAATGGTTCCTACCCATATCAAAGTTACTGATTACAAATGTGTTATCTATTTAAAGATTTAGGATACCAATTCTAGTTTCTACATTCCTATAGGTATTTTAATCAAAGAATCATTCATCTTGTAACTTTTCTGGATAACTTCATACAGGAAACTCGCTTTTTAAACAATCATGATATTTGATTACCACTTCTAAAGAAAACGGGGAAAAGCTAGTGCATATGACAAGAAAACCAATAAAATAGAGCAAATTCACGTAAACAAAAAACACAAAAGTGAACACATAGGGAATGTAGAATGTGAAATGTATGAAGCCAGGAAGCATTTACTATTAGCTCATAGATCAAAACTCAAATCAGAATCCCAGTCATCAAATGGGAAATCAAAGCATGAAAATATAGTGTCGAGGAAACAAAGCTAGTGTAGCAGATCAAGAGATATAAGAAACAATTTTTTAAGCTATTGTATCGATAACATACGGGCAAAGACACCGAGCGTGAATAGCCTTGGTTATAATGTTCCTCCCCAAATAGCCACCGCAGAGCTGTTTCAGGTTCCTCCTCTTCCGTATCCGATGAACCATCAGATGGCAGCACCAGATTAGTACATGGAAAGGTCGCACACTTGTTCAGGCACTTCGGCTTGCATTTTCCATCATGTCCTTCAGAACCTGCAGATGTGTTTCCCTTTTCCACGCCGCTAATGTCACCCCTTTTAGACGCGTGTCCCACATCTCTGTCAACGTTAACATCCAAGGAGGACTCTTTTCCAACATCTTTGCCATTCAAAGACTCTTCTCCAACTTCGTTGGTATTCAAGGACTCGTCAAGAGTAGTTTCAAGGTTAGTTACCAAATCCCGGCAGAGAGAACTGGTAGGACGTTGCGTTTGGTTCGCAGAGCACTGCAAACCTAGAGAGCAGCCTACATTTCCCAACACTGACTTAACACACAGAGAGCTAATGTCCATCTACAATACCAAATTCTGCATAATTCCAAATGAGCTCAATTAATACACAAATCAGCATAAATAACTTCATATAACTTAATCAATGATAAATTTCACAAATTAATACAAGCTCATGAGCTCATAACAATTCTAAACATGAAATTTCGCGATTCCAGTTACATAAATTCATAAAAGTTAAGACCTTTACCTCTTAAAACTTACAGCTACAAATATCTCGAGAACTCAAAAACCGAAACGGAAGCTTCCAGAGAGCTTAGAAATTCTTCGATCCCGAAACCTCTAACGAGATCTCTACAAACTTGTCAAAAATCCAAGGAAGAACCCTAAAAACCGAATCGAAAACCTAATGTTAACTAAGATTCCCACGCCGATCACCTTTTTCGAGACGTTTCAGACGATGAGAGCATGAACCGCCGTGTAAAGAAGTCAAAGAAGAGACCGAGGGTCGAAGAAGAAGGAGTTGACTGGGCACCGAAGGCATTTCGTAATGCTCTCCGAAACCCTAAACCCGTTCGTTATCCAGATCGCCAAGCAATGGCGAACGAGATTTGGTACTGAAAAAAGCTAGCTTTGTTTTGTGGAGTCGGAAAGGGGTTCGGCTCAGAGCATCACAGACGGGTCGGGTTTCCCGGCCAAAGATTTCATAATCGGATTAGATCGGAGAAGAAGAGATGGGGGATTTTGGGGGTTTTGGTTTGGCTTGTGCTATATAAGGGCTATTTGGGTCAACGGGTCAAGAATTATGACAAATGGCGGTTTGCGGGAACGTATCGGATTCCTGTCCGTCGGTCAGTCGCGGGGGAAGATTTTTAGGTGGGTTGGGCCGGGTCAACGTCCAACTCAGACTCGCGTTAGATTTTTGTTTTAGACAAAGCGCTCGTGTTTATTACCACGTTTTTTTTGTCGTTTTACCTTCATAATATTCCGTGAAAGATAAGATAGAGAAGATAAAACGAAATTTTACCTTGTGAAATAGTCACTTTTTACCTTATCCTTTCCTTTTTTACGCCGGATAAAGATCCGAGAAAAACGGATGGAAAAGATAAGAGGTTATTAACTTGTCAAAGCGTCACGTTTTTTTATTTTTACACCGGATAAAAATGAATGAGATAAGATAAAGGTGTTTTTACCTTGTCAAAGAGTATGGAAGAGCTAGAGATCAAGTCCAGTGTGCACTACTATTAAAAGTATGGCTAAAATCCAAGATTATTATTACTAAATTTTGTGACTTCAAATATAGGTTTTGTATTTATGGCACAGGATTAAATTAGTAACTAGAGGTAAAATCCTTAATCATAAATTCTTACAGACTGGGTACTATATGGCTGCGTTAAAAGGCTGCGAGTGTTCTGCATTCAACTCGATATGAAAGTGCATTTGGATTGAAAGTGAAAATGAGACTGAAAACTGTGTCAAGGGTAGCAGACGGAGAAGATGAGTAAATCTATGTTGTGTACTCGGCATTTATTTTGACGTAATCATAGCTCAGGTCACAGCCCCAGGCTTGACCACACCCCGGTCCATCACCTGCCGGAGAGGAACATGCATATCAGAAACTATAGAGTAGTGATACATGAAAGGTCTACAAACGGAGTTAAGAATTTGAGTTTTCCTGTCAAAGTAGTCCTCAGGCACTTGTAAGATGTATCGCGTTTATATTGATAGGTCACAATCAGACAAATTAACTTTGCACATATGCTAAACGCTGATCAGAAACTTACCTACAGCGACATTGATTACGACTGTGCCATGGATTTCACCGGCTTTCCTGAGGTAGTCACTAGCAGCATTCCTGTAAAGAAATCCAAATACACAATCACTAGAATTTGGATATGAGGAAATAGGAGAAGGTGACTTGCTGTAAAGTAAAATGTGCTTCAACACTAGAAATCAAACAACTTTTAGCAAACTTTGAATGTGTTAGTTGTCACAAATGGAGCAACCAACACTTCGTATCTGAGCACAACAGAACAGTAAAACAATTCCAATGACATGTGAAACAAACTAGTGGGAAATTCATCACACAAGTTCTTGAGGTAAAAGAAAATAAATGATTTTTTTTTTGTAAAGGGGAAGAAAATTTATGATTTGTTCCACACAAAAAAAGAAAGAAAAAAAATTCTCTGATTGGAATGGTACACATATTCTCCTTCCAAAACACCCTAAGTGGTATCTAGGTAGTGTGAAGGAGTTATACAAGTAAAATACAGGAGTACCTAAAGTCTAAAAAAAAACCCAATTCTCTGTCTAGTCCAAACATTTAATAGAAAAAAGTAACGGGTGATCCGTTCTGTTACCTGTCGAAGGATTGTGGTTCCCCACCATCCATGAGCAGAGTATCACCTAGCAATACTCGAAGTTTAGTTTGATCAAAAGAAATGCCCGCATAGCCTGCTGCAGCGGCGATGCGTCCCCAGTTTGGATCTCTTCCATATACTGCAGCCTGTTGACATTTCCAAAGTCAGTAAAACCTTCAATACAGAAACATCAAAAGATAGAGTTGGGATTTCATGCCTTGACAAGCGAAGAAGATGCCACAGACCGCGCTATCTTTGCTGCTTCAGCCTCACTGCCTGCACCAGTCACTGTGACCTGCAAATCCAAGTCTGGGTTAGCAAAGTTATGAAGTCATATATGGAAGATCTCAACAAAAGAGAGAACAGATAATTGCATATCTATCATTAAGCATTTTACATGACAAGTTGAGGATTTGAGATACAAACTCCAAATTCCCAATATGGAAGAACGGGGAAACTACAGCTAGATGGATAATTTGTAACGTGGAAAACATCTTAAAGATTAAGGTTAAGTTGCAGATGAAAAGGGTTAAAGCGTAGAGCATCACAAAATTTAACTCTCAATAAAATTTAAAATCACACTGATTAACTTCATATTTCTAGATTTACGCACTTTCGTTCTCATTGCTAAGCTTTTAGTTATACTCAGATTATTACAGTATCGATTGGTTCCGTTCCTAAAAATATCCTTTGAAAGATTGCTCACCTCAATTAGGCATGTTGCTCCTTCTCCATCCCAAGCTATTGATTTGGCAAGACCTTGCATTACCTGGAAAATGAATACATTACGATTTACATAAATTGGATCCGAAGAATTGGCATTGAAGAATAAATGTCAGGCATGCCTCACTACCATCCACTAGCTAAGGCAATGACAGTATTATTGGTACAGTCAAATGAAGCAGATCTCACCACATCAAGACATGCTTGAAGTTGTACTGCCTCATTACTGTTAAAGGTTGATATCTTGGTTGATCCAGACAATCCACTAGCTAAGGCAATGACAGTATCATTGGTACTGGTATCTCCGTCTACCTGCAAACCATACCTGAAGTGGGTTATCATACTACGAAACAAAGTGCAACAAGATGGGAAATAGTTCCACCATTTTAGGCGTAGCCTCACTAAGTTATGATGTTAATCAATCGAGTTAAGAGCACTTTTTACATACTGTTATCTGGTTGAAGCTTCTATTTACAGCAATTTGAACCATTTTTCTCCAAACATCACTGCTAACCACAGCATCAGTTGTTACTACCTGTTCCAGATCATATTGTTAATATACGGAGTTGATCTTTTAAGCTACTCAACAACATCTAGAAAGAAGCATCAGAAGACGCATACACCAAGCATGGTAGCCATATTTGGGTGGATCATCCCGGAACCTTTTGCCATTCCCCCGACTCTAATGCTTGTCCCTCCAACCTGATGAATTCATGAGTTTCTGTTATGACTGACTGGTGTCTAGAATGGTCAAAACTAAACTGAAATAGGATACTGACAGAGGAGCTTATAAATCTTCTCAAGACACAGCTTTTACAGCTAATCAGTAATTAATTTAATTTCAATAATGCAGATATATGTAAGAGATACAAGATCTTCACACCTGAGACTGAATTGCTACACTCTTGCTAACAAGGTCAGTAGTTGTGATTGCCACTGCTGCATCATCTGCTCTGCAGACCGAGAAAGAAGAAGAAATCAAGTTAAATGGAGTAAACAGAATATACACCAGTAAAAATAGAAACAAACAGGTATCTAATGCAAGAAAATATGTCAATTATCTGGTTTAAGGTGATAAGTATAAAATTTACCCCTTAGTTGCAGGCGATAGTGATTTCACCAGGTTTGGTAGAGACTTTAAAAGTGCTTCCTGCATATGAGGCCTAGAGAATGAATCATATTTTACACAACAGGTCATTTAATATGTCTACAAAAATTTGCATGAACTTTATTAGCTGATCTGTTTACTCTTCCAAGATATGATGTTGACATCAGTTTGATTAGCATAATAAGAAAACAAGCATAGAGTAGCGATACTTTACCTTTTTTATTCTTTGCCCAATCACACCAGTGGATTCAATCAGCACTTCATCTGGTCTTATGTGAAGTAGCTGAAGCACCAAGATTCATAAATACAACATCCCAAACCAGCCTCTGCGGAAATATCTATGGATTGACATATCTGTCACCCTAAATGTCACATACCTTTGCAAGGCTGCTGGCACTTTCTATTACATCTTGATAACCTGCATCACCCTGGACAAGATTGGAAGGTTTCTTAGCCATGTACAAACAATAGTAACAGCAGATTTGACAGTGACTCAAATTCCAAATACATGGAGGACAAAATAAACGATTAGACTGACCACATGTATCAACCTACTGCATTGATAATGAAAACATAATACAGAAAAAAATGCAGAGCATCTTGTTGTTCGGGAAGCTTACAGTTGCTGCATTGGCTTGGCCAGCATTTATCAAAACTGCCCGTGCCTAACAAGTTGTAAAGATTTGTCAGATATATGAAAAAAAATGCATGAGCAGTGTTATTAAACACATTACGAATATATATACTGACTAAACGTATAAGTAGGTTGCCAGACAAAGCTAATATGCAGCTGATAAGTATAAGGTTTCAAGGTGGACCCTGGAGAGTAGTGTTCCTAATTATCACATAATAAAGTACCCTTATCAGGGAGTTGCAATTCAAGGTAGTGAATGTTGTAACCCCTACTAAAGGTTAAAATCTCAACACTCAACCTAGTTAGTATCAGCAAAAGGGGCACCAATATTCTTAAACCCATACCGTGAAAGAACTTGATGGATGCTATCTTTCCATGAATAGTTCAAAGTCAAGACTTTTGACCAGCTTGATCAAGAAACATCTGTGGTCTTATTTAGGGAAAAAATACTGATGACTAACACAACTATCCGATCATGATATTAAATCACCAGAGATTGCCCCCAAACAAGTCGATCACTCTCATCATCATCATCATAGAATAATAGATAAAATAAGCATTCAAAAAACACAATACTCTGGCATACCGTTTTCAAAGTGTCTAATATACTTTTGCAGTATAACACCGGTGCAGCTGCTACCACATTTGTAGTAAATGATCCTATAAGTAACCAAAAACAAAGATACGACGACTCTCAATCAGCTTAAAAGGAGCTTAATTAGAACTTAGATTATACAATATAAAAAATGCATAGCTCACCAGCAGAAATGGCATCAACGTCACAAGTGACAAGTGCAAGATCAGGTTTGTCTCCTTTGGCGCGCAATCCGCCGTATAAACCAGCCGCTTTAAACCCCTCCGCCGCCGTAACTCCGCCGGAAATCTACAAAATCATAATATAGTACAACAAAGTGGACTAGCTAGCAAAACGACAGTGAATCCAAAACGGCGTCGTTTGCAAGACTCACCTGCTTCCAAGGCCCATGAGGAAGCGAAATCGGAGCCGGCGGAACGTGATTGGCGACTTCAGTTGCGGACATTGAGACCGCGCGATGCTTAAAGTCCCTCTGCGACGAACCAGAACCAAAACCAAAACCAAAACCAAAACGAGCTGAGAATGAAGAAGAGGGATAGATGATTAGATAGTAAAGTTTTGAAGCCAAAAGTGAAATTTGACCTGTGGAGAGTGAAATGCAGGCAATTTGATGGAGACGTAGTGAGGAAGACAGAGATACATCTCTGCACCGGAATCGGAAAATCACTGTTGAATTTGAAAAACAGCGTATGGCGGTTTCTGTGTATAAAGTCGGTAGGGTTTTAAGCACGAGCGACTATAGTGGAAACATCACACGTCACCCGTATCCAAGTCCCATTACCTGATATTATGCCATCATCCTGCTTTCCTAGTCACAAAGGAAAAACTAACCGGTGCAGTTGGCAATTTGGCATAGTGATTGAGGTCAGGTAGGGAACCCTCGACCTAGAATCGATTCATAAAGCTGTCCGAATGGTCAGGCACTCTTCTCCGATGCATAATTGGAGCATTTCACTTGACAAACCAGAAACTATCTGCATATTCGATCTGTCCAACAACAAAGAAATGATTCGGTTTTGTTCTTTCAATTGGAATAATGAAGAGTCCTACATGGGCATATAAATTAAAACATTACAGTAGTCCGACAGAGGCCAAAATGTACCCATACAGAACAAGGTTAACGAGGTTTCCCTGTTCAAAATAATCCACCTAAAACGTTTTTCATACTAATACAAACAGCAATGAACTAGTTGCCCTGTTTAAATTGCATTTTCATCACAATGAGTTCGAACAAGTAACCTATGCAATCATCCACACCATCCAATAGTCTTGTTTACTTTGAAACCACTATCAGAAGACTCTTGCTGTGCTGGAGGTGGGGGTCTATACTCCCTAGGCTTGGCAGGGTCAACAAAAATAACCCACCCATCCAAGAACTTGCCGTTCATTCCTTCTTTAGCCTTCTCAGCTTCTTCAATTGATGAGTATGTGACGAAAGCAAACCCCTTTGATCTTCCGGTTTGCCTATCGGTTATCACTTTTGCTGCAGATTCATAAATGCAAATGCAATACTTTAACAAAGGATGCAATACAAGAAAGGGAGAGGCTGTAGGAGAAAAGAAACAAGTTGCTTCAGCTCTTACCGTGTTCAATCTGACCAAATTCAGAAAACGTCTGTTTAAGTTTTTCGTCAGTTGTTAATCTCGAAAGTCCTGTTCATTGCAAAAATAACAGTTATGCCTCAAGATACTTCCTATGTAATACAAAAGTCATGTAACTGAGTGCAATCTTCAGTAGACTTTTAGAAATATTACTAGAAGCACCAACAAACCTCTCACAATTTAGTAAAGATGATATGACAATATCTTTGTATTGCATTGAAAGTTCAAAACCCGTGGTTAACAACTTGGGTTGAGTGCTCTAACTTTTGACAATCTCAAATCTTCAAGTGTTAAAATGCTAGTTGGTATGACCAAATAACACTACCAGATTGATAAGTACTCGATTTGGGGGAATAAAAACAGCTTTAAAACCCAGAAACACTATACTCCGAAAGTTCTTCCAGTAAACCGATGGCATATGACAAAAGATTAAGTTGGAACCTATTAGTCTAAAGGTTCTAACCAAGAATTACAAAACCATAAATGAACACAGAATTGCAAATTTGGACTTAAACAGGCACATGAATGCACATTACAAACAGGCCTAATGTATCATAAACTACAGACACGGCTAATAGAGCTCGGATAATCTGGGAGGCAATCATATACTGAATTTTACATTAGCAGAAAAGAAAGAAACCCATCAAAACAATAACCCAAATGACACAATATCCAATGAATTACCACACAGAAAAAATGCGTTGCAGCAAACTCAATCTAATTTCTTAATGGGCAACCATAAGAAGTTGAATCAGATACAAAAGAGTCGAGAGTGGAGAACGAAATGTACCGCTGATGAATAGCTTAGGCGATGTGAGGGTTGTATTGTGACGAGTGGCGGCGAATTGAGATGGAAGAGCAGAGGCCGATACGCCAAGAACGCGACGGAAGCTAGACATGAACGCCATCCCAACTCGGTGGAAAATGATGGGGATTTTCGGGGTTTAGGGTTTATTGATGCTCAGACTTCTTTAATCCACGCAGTGAAATCTGCAAACTCCACTCGCGGAAAAAATAAAAAATAAATAGAAAATAAAAAATGTTTATGCGGGCTAGGCGGTCTAGCCCATCGTGGGCCTTAACAGGCTGGGGGTCCATTATTAAAAAACAAGAAATAGAGGGTAAAAAAAATAAAAAATAAACATGTGAGCAAGGCGGTCTGGCCCCTCGTATTAAAAAACATTATTAATAGGAAATGATGCCAAGGCTATTTCTTTTTATTTTATTTTATTTTATTTAGCATATCCATATAATATTTGACGAACAGAGACCAAGCAAGGAAAATAATGAAATAGCCAGAATGAGGAGTTGAGATAGACCGAGAAAACACTTGAGTAAACACAAGCTTCATTTTTATTTTTTTACCACCAAAAAAAAATGGATTTTTTTTTTTTCCATCTTCAAAAAAAAGGAACATTTCGTGATACAATATCCTGAAACGTGAAAAACAATAAAACAGAGAAAGAAAAAAATGCTAGATGCATGCATAATAAAAGGTCAGCATGCACTACTTTTGTTTTCTTTTTACACATTTATCTTCAACTCATTTCCCTACTCTTCAGATGCTTCAAAGGAGGGGTGAAACACAACCAGAAGGCCAACACCGGCCGGATACATGAATCACTATCAAAAATAAATAAATCAAAAGCCAACATGTTCCTAAATCTAACATTCAGAACTTTAGAAGAGATCGACAAGTTATCAATCCATCGACTGCACCATCTTTTCTAACATTGATGTCCCCCTGAAAACCGTCAGCTGAACCTCCCTCATATATTTTGATAACTGAGACAATACAATTTACAACGGTTAGGGAGTACATTCAACATTTGAAACACCAACAAAAGATTCCAAGTAGGCAACCATGTAAACAGGTCTAGCAATTCACTTACTTGCTCATCCCTCATCTTGCGAAACCCTAATTTCTTTGTCCAGATTGACTCGGCTTCCTCAGCAGCAGGGAGAACCAATTTTTCCACTTTCAGGGAAAGGAGTAACATCTCTATACAGGAAAATAATGCTTGGAAATAACCCTATAAAAAGAACAGACATGTGAGGTCCGACACAAACAAGCATTCTCAAATAGTAATATCAACTGAAAACGTGAGGGTTTCAGATCCGGAATCCATGCTTACTTTTCCTTGATGTTCTCTACTTGTAGCCACAATCGGAAGCTCTGCAACTTCCCTACCAAAAATCCTAAGAAGACCGGCAGATACAACAACAGACCTATCCAAACAAAAGATATCAGAAAACAAGATAATTATCAATTTGCAAGACTAAATAGAGTTGCAGTAGAGAAAACAGAAGCAACATACCTCACTGTTAAAACAACACAATACATTCCTCCAAACTCTTGACCTGAAATATTTCTCCTGAAAAATGCCATAAATAAAAATTGTTTTGTTAGCAGAAATCTAACTTTGAGCTACCAAAGACAATGATAGTACACAAGAACGACCAACATCAAGGTATATGGCCTTGTAAATTTGTCACCTCTATTGGGACTATTGAAGTACTTGGACCAACAATAATATTCTACATCAATTTTGAATTTTTTGGATGTGTCGTGCTAACAAAATATGTGCTGGAAATCAAGATGTGACATAATGTTCGCAAATGATCTTAACCGCGACAGTTACTGTTCTATCCGGGCTCAAATAAATATATGCCTATACAAGCTTTGCAAACTAAGAAACATGTCACCAGACAAAAATGAATTACTTACCCATATACCATGACAGGAATCAAATCACGACCAGATTTGGCAACAATGGGGTCAAAGCACTCCTGGCAATAACGAACCCAACATATCATTAGGCAAAATGCAGTGACAATATTGACTGTTTAGAGTAGATTTTCTCAGGCAAATTAAAGTGACAATATTGATTATTTATTTACACATAAATAATACATGATACTGAATTAGGAAGCAAAAAATCAATCAAAGAGTAGCATCTGAGAGCATGAAAGAAAAGATATGAATCATCAACTAACAGACCCGTACACAGGTGGATCTCTCGTTAGGGAATTGCAACAAACATTTGGGAAAGAAAAAGAAAAAACACGTCCCAATTAAGAAAAAGGAGTCATTTTTAAGAGTGCTTTAGATAATGGAAAAAGAGGAGAATAATGACGGCAAAGATCATCATGGAATCACATATACGTACTCGAAAAATTGCAGCAGCATTTGATAAAAATGGTAGGTGTTCTGGACAGCGACTTTTTCCACTGAAAATTCTCCATTGAACATCATCCGCCACTCCGTCAATAAATATACCTCTATCTGCATGCTTCCTGATTATTGGATCTGACAATGGAGCAGGAACCCGTTCGGCTTCCTTGAATACTATATTCTGTAAAGCCTCAAAAATCCTATTACAATCATCACAGCAAAACCACTTATCCTTGGGGAGTTCCTGCAGTAGTGTGAAAGAAAACTAATTATTACCAAAACAACCAAAAAATATAAACCATTGCATGATTAAAAACTCACTTTTAAGTCGCATAATCCATTGTCCCGTAAGCAACCAACATGAAACTCCTTCTCACACTGAATAAAAATCAATGGTGAGATTAACAATGACATAGGTGGTAAAGAAAATTTTGACATAATAACAGGTGTATATGAACAGAAGAATGGAAAGGCAGGTCATACTTGGTCACAGATTATAACTGTTCGCTCATCGAATATAGCTGCACTGAAGTCGTTGCTCCTAATAAAGATAGTATAAGCAGTTGGCAGTTATAAATAACTGATAACAAACCAAAAATGAGTTAATCAATCAAAGAAATCACTTCTCCAGTGCACACCTACAATCTACATTCTTCACTATGAGTTAACAAACCATATAACCAAAATAGAAAGTGGCATTCCCATGAAACTGTTTGAAGCCATGGCAGTGAGAGAAGTGATGCGGTCAGACTAATTAATTTGATCAAGTTAATGCACACCTTTATACCCCATTCGACCCAGACTACATAGAAAAACTTGCACTTTCCAGAAAAGAAAAAAAAAAAAAAAAAAAAAAAATAGTCACTTGATAACATCCTAACATGGTGCAGAGGAATGAATGAAATATAAAAGCTAGAGCAACACACCTGCAGAGGACACAACCACCAATTTCAATTTCAGGTGCTTTGAATTCCCTTGTCAAGCGTATGACAATTGGTCTTGCAATACTTGAAGATCCTCCAGCAGCAGCTTTACTAACATGTTGAAAATTATCTCTACAATTTGGACAATGCCAATCGCTTTCAGGAATCCACTCTGAATCCAAACAAGCTGCAATATGAAACTGCTTAGACTCATGAAAGAATAGAGAGCGAGAGAGTAGTAAGAGAACGAGGAAAAAGTGCTTCATGAGTGAGAAAACAAAATGATGCCATGTGTAACAAAAACCACCCATATCAACTTGAGGGGGAAAAAAAGTTCCACTGAAACACTAAAACATGGGAGTGACAGAAGGGATCAAGGAAAGTATGGAAGACATAGTAGCCCAGAAAACATTGTTGGATAAAAAAGGACCTTTAGCATACCATATCGTTCACTTGTGACAGAGGATGTCAAGATAAAATTATGAAACTTGATGTTGTACCAAAAGCCCAAAACTAATAAACAAAATGTGCAATTTTCAACAAAAATGGAACTAAATGTCTAACAATATAATTCAAAATTGAATACAACCTTCATGAAAAGCACGAGGGCATCCATCACAAAGAATCATCTTCCCAGTATCATGGCCACATACTGCACACATATCATCACTTCCATCACTGGCACCAGTTGTAAGGTTATGTCCATTTGCCAATGACGTGGCTATATCATGAAGCGTCAATCCATTGGATATATAGATATGACGGTAACTGCAAAAGGACATGGGTTTTCCCTACATGAGACATTATACAGACAACAAAAAACTACAACAGTTAGTTAGAAAGTACTCACGGTTGGCGCCTAGCAGACATTCCGGCATGTGCTTCGAACTGTGAAGGGCTTACCTGTTCAAAAACACATAGCACAGAAATGATGTTGGAGAGAATAGGGAGAGAGGGACTAGCATAAAATGCTTAACTCATATTCAATGTGGTCTGTGCAGCTTGAATTTTACCTCTTTATTACAGCAATTACATACTATACCATTTCCGTGCTTGTAGCCTCCAAGTATTCTCTGAGAATTGAGAGTCATCAGATCACTAATTTTGAAATTGGCATATATCAAAAATCTGAAGACAGCTTTAACACAAAAAAATATATCCAAAAAGATACCTGTCCTTTCATATAGTATGCCAATTTGGCCCCATCCGGAAGCCCATTTGGCATGAACAGTAGCCGGTGAAGATCATGATCCCTACTGAAAGCACAAACTTCCGGATCAGTAAGAATATTCGCAAATTATTGAAAAGCTACTGATAGAAATCCCAAGTACAAAATGAAAAGAAGAAGGGGAGATGATACGTTTTCTTATTGCCACGTCCAGTAGTTTTCTTCTGGTGCATAACAGAGTAAGGAGTATGGAAGCTTGATCTGCACAACAGATACAGTCTCAGCTTACCCATGCAAAATAAAGCATATTATCTACTGTTAAGATGTCAAACATGCACTGTATGGATAAGAACATCCTAATGTGTAAGGTTTATACCTGGGAAGTGAATGAGGGAATTTAGGAAGCTTGGGCTTCTTAGGAAGCCGAGGCACTTTAGGAAGTTTCACAGAATGTCTTTTATACACCTCATCCCCCTCAAATCGGTTAAGGGATTCTGCAGAAATAAATAAATAAATATATATTAGATCCTCATAGCACCAAAGTTATGAGAAAGTCACTTGGTTATCTATAATGCAGGGAATAGTATCTTGCTAAAGATATTTATCACCTTTCCAGATCCTGAAGAACCCTTCATTGACAGCAGAACCAGCAACTGCCTCTATTACTTCATCCAGCTTGTTGAGTGGAGCAGTCTTCAATTCTTGGAGGATATTATAAACCGGTCTCCCATTCTCCAAGAATATGTGGTTATTGGGATGGCGAGTTTTGACACCAGCATGCTGCTCAAACTCAAATGCACTGAGTACCTGTTAATATCATGGAACCAGTCAGCTAAAACTCATATCACAATTAAACTAGAACAAAATTGGACGGTGATTAAAACTTACATTGGTGTAGTTGCAGGATGAACAGCCACATAAATAACCACCACCACTTATAATTCCATCTAGCTTTACCTGCCAAACATACAATTCTATTAGTCGTCTCAACAAAGAAAAGCTCAAACTGCAGCATATCAGAAAAATTATAAACAATTTTATTATATCATCTAGTCATCTACCTGTGACCCAGTGGAAATATACTTCACTCGAGCTCCATCAAGAATACCAGTAGCTAATAGCTTTTTGACATTACTAGGGTAGCACTCCGGAACCTTGTTAGATTCCACCTCCCTAACAGGAGCATATGACCTTTCTCGGAACCCCCAGCTCCTACTAGCCATTTCTCCAAAGTCAGTTCTAGGCTCCCCTCCAAAGGGAAAGTCACAATCAAACCCATTATGTACAGTCTGACTCGGTGAAGCAAATGACTGGTTCTCGTAATCTTCCTTTCTTTTGCTGAACTTAAACGTGATCTTGCGAATCCCAGATGAACTAGACGGCTTATCTATCTCAACTACAACACGAGTAGTATCCGTGGTCTCCGTCTCAATCTGGCCATTATCATTCTCGGCAGGCTGTCCAACACTCAAACTCTCCTCCTCCGAGCTCGAACTCCTCAAACTCGAAGAAGTAACCTCTCCACACTCTACTTGGTTACTATTGGCTAACTCCGCCCGTTGGCTAGTAATGTCCTGAAAACTCGAGCCGTTCTCATTCTCTTTTGGAGACACAACAGGATTCGAAACTTCGGAGCGTATATCATCATTTGAAACCTCTTTGGCTTGCTTCTTGTTCGAAAACGAATCCGGCTCAGTATCACCTACGAGACACTGATGGTCTCGCTTCAATTCAGTTCTTGGAGAGCTCTCGATTTCCACTCCCCCATTTTCCAATCTATCTTCTTCTCCCATACAACTCCACTCGAAATCCAACCCCACTGCCAAACAATCCACTCTCCTTCACAACACCAAGCTTCCAATACAGCATTCAATAACAAACACCAAACGTCCAAAATCAAAGCTCAATTCGCATGCACTACTCAACCTGTCCAGAAATGAATCAAATCTCATAAATTCGACATCAGTCTGATCCTAAAATCAAGAACTATAACCAAAACCACAAAAATAAAAAATAAAAACCGCAATTGAGCGACGAAAATAGAAAATAAAAGGTGTCGTAGAACCTTACTGATCCAAATCTGAGAAAATCAAATCGAACAAGGGTCTGAGAGATCCAAAAGGAATTCGAGAAGGGCGAGAGTAACGTGCAGAGCGGCAAAATAGCGAAACGAAAAGCTTGGCTCGCGCTCGAGATTCAACTTTTGAGGGAAGATAGAGTCCGTTCCTTCTTTCTTTATTTGTTTTATTTATTTCTAAATTGGATTGAGAAACTTTGGAAGAAACGAGAAGGCAGGTGGATAAAAGTCGATGGGCCCGATGAGTTGGCCTATTGGATTGGGACACGTGGCGTGGTGGACTGTAACGTCCGGAACACGTGTGATGGTGGCGTAGTTGATGAAGTTTGTGCACTCCCGCTGCTTTTATTGTTTTGGGGATTATGTTTTGGTTGCGTCATGAGGGGATCCTGGGCCGTTGGATGGTCCAGGTGGCGGGGAGAAGATATTTGTGGGGTTTGAATTTCATAACTGATGGTTGAGTCCAACTGTCATTCGCCAGGAAAGTACGGGAAGATATGGATAACGGGCGTTTATGTTTTCCGTCAGTTTTGTTTCGATTATTGACGGAGTGAGAAGACATTGAACCAATACGACGGTATGTCACCATCGATGACGTCCATAGGCCACCGCCGTCAAACTGGTCACCCTAAACCGACAACCACCTTCGCCGCCATCTGGCCTTGCAGAAACCCAACCCACCGCCTCAGAGCCCTGCAAATCAAACATTCATTAAGTCGTGCAAAACCCGCTGCCATGAAACCAGTCGATCCCATCGTAGACAAACCAATTGGAACAAAAACCCCACATCAATTCGTCCTTTGTTTCAATTCATCGATCACATTTGGGTATTATAGAATTTCATAGAGGAAGAAGGAATTTTTGTGTTGGGTTTGATTCTGATTTGGAGTAAACCCAGATCGAACCGACGACGGGGCAAAGGGAGACTGGGAGAGGACCTGGTGTAATTGATCGGGGAGATAGTCAGAACCTGGTGTTATTGCTAGTTTGGTTTTGATCGAAAAACACAAATCCGATTTTTTTTTTCTTTCTTAGTGTAGACATGTAAAATTTAACAAAATAATTAGGTTTATAAGTGGTGACTCGCATAGAAATAAATGAAGGCGAGGCGGACTGACCTTCGCGAGGCGAACAAGACTTAGCGAGGCGAAATAGACTTCGCGAGGTGAACAAGACTTCGCGAGGTGAACAAGACTTCGCAAGGCGAACTGGACTTCACGTAGATTTACATGAAGGCGAAGCGAAATGGCTCCGCGCGCGTGGATTTACATGAAGGCGAGGCGAGATGGCCTCACGTAGGGAGTCCGCGAACTGGGATTAGAAATCACCGCTTGCTTGGAAATCAAGGTTCTTCGCGAGATACTTTTCATATCCGCGAGATGGCTCGCCCCTTACTAATAATCTTGATCAAAACAGGACATTAATCCAAAGCGATATGGGCATATCTAAATCATAAGATTTGATTGATCTGATTGTGTTAAAATCAGCAAGTAAATCAATCAGTCAAGATTCATTGATTCGATTAAGGAAATATTATTGATTCAGAATCTTCATTACTTGCCTTAAGTGGAGGCATGTTAACACTATAAATATCCCCTTTCATACCAAGAGGAAGGGGAGCGAAACCAAGGGGCAGAACCAAAGGAGCGGACTAGAGAGAGAGAAAAATCCCTCAAGAGCTCATAAGCCTCCCCAAAATCCTTGAAGAACTATCAAGCTCCCCAAATAACCAGTTCTTCATTAAACCCTTGAAGAACCATCAAGCTGCCAAATAACCGGTTCTTCATCAACCTCAAGTCTAGAAGTTGTCAAATCCTGAAGAATCATCAAGCTGCCAAATAGCCGGTTCTTCACCAACCTCAAGTCTAGAAGTTGTCAAATCCTGAAGAATCATCAAGCTGCCAAATAACCGGTTCTTCACCAACCTCAAGTCTAGAAGTTGTCAAATCCTGAAGAATCATCAAGCTGCCAAATAGCCGGTTATTCACCAACCTCAAGTCTAGAAGTTGTCAAATCCTGAAGAATCATCAAGCTGCCAAATAGCCGGTTCCTCATCAACCTCAAGTCTAGAAGTTATCAAATCCCGAAGAGTCATCAAACTGCCAAATAGCCGACATCTTCACCAACTCCAAGACAAAGAACAAACTACCACGTGGAACTACTCGTGGATCAAACCCGATCAAGAACAAGCCTCTACGGCCCTTGGTCAATCAACTTCTACAAATCATCAACATGACAAGAAGTCCAAATTACAACGATTCGATTCAAGATTAAGTGCTCGTCACCCTTGGATCAAATCGACGTCGGAGATAGAATCAGAGGAGTTCACAAATATTGTAACCCACATTAGCATTGATTAAATTAAACTATTCTTTGTACACGTGTTGTTCTGTCATTTGTTACAGATATTTTCGTGTTTACACTCAGAAGAGAGCTGAGGTGGTAAAAAGGGTCATATGTCAATATTTGAATGGAGGGTCGCACCAGCCACGTGATGCGTATGCCCCATGTCTTATTCCTCCTTCATATTAGGCACCATACTGACCATAGGGATCAAAGCAATCAAAGTATGATTTATGACATTCATGTGATTCAACTTTTCCTAACAATTAAGAACCTTCGAACACTGATCCTTAACATTATCCCAACCACGGGCCAGTAACATTGATAAAATATTAGGTGCATTCCATATGTCCTAGAGCCTTTTGTTGGACCGATATCTTTCAAATTAAGCCACTTCAATTTCACCTTTATAAAAATTACGAGTTGATGAAGTGAAAATAATTTAAGAATAGAGAATCGTGAAAGATGTGTATTATTCATTGATATGAGCTCTTTATATAAAGAATTACACAATACCAATTAGGTAAGAATATAGAATACATAGATCTAGTCAAACTACATATCCTATTGACATAAGGTCAAGACACACATAAGGAATATCTAGAAAGATATAGAACATCCTAGAACACTCCCCCTTGTACCGCGTGCTGATATGCCGATGGTGCTGATCTGTTGCCTCGTCAAAAACCTCGTCAAGTCACAAAATCTCTGTGGGAGAAAAACTGAACCTTGATCGTAGGAGAAAAAGAGTACAACACACCAGCCTACTTCATTGAGATGATATTCCCCCTGATGTGAACATTATTCAGGGAGACTTGATAGTCGACGCATACCTATACCTCTTACATGTTTCTCAAAAGTAGACTTAGGTAAGGACTTAGTAAATAAGTCTGTTGTGTTTCTTTCAGAACTAACTTGGTTCACTTGAATGTTAAGAAACGTCTGTTGCTGTTGGTTGTAGAAGAACTTAGGTGAAATATGCTTTGTATTATCACCCTTGATGTAACCTAACTTCATTTGCTCAATATAAGCTGCATTGTCCTCATAAATGCATGTAGGTCTATAAGTTGTAAAATTTAATCCACTAGTCCCTCTAATGTGTTTAATGATTGATCTCAACCAAACACATTCCCGAACAGCTTTATGCAAAGCTATATTCTCTGCATGATTTGAAGATGTCGCCACTAGAGTCTGCTTAGTAGACCTCCAAGATATCGTCATATTCCCAATGGTGAACATATAACCAGTTTGAGAACGTCCTTTATGAGGATCAGATAAATATCCTGCGTCGGCGAAACCCACCAACATATTATTGGGTGTCTCGGCATAGGACAAGGCGGCGGTGGCTTGCTCGGCATTGGATCCGTGTCCAGCAGTTGTGTCGGCGGCGGTCCGGTCCCTTGGTGGATCGGTGTTGTGCCTTCCATGAGCCATATGACCATCTTCTGTCTTTTTTGAATCAGTGTAGGGAAAGAACAGTCCCAAGTCAACGGTACCCTTAAGATATCGAAAGATGTTCTTAACTTCGGTCCAATGACGTTGGGTTGGCGCTGAGCTAAATCTAGCTAACAAGTTGATTGAAAATGAAATGTCTAGTCGAGTGCGTTGAGCTAAGTACAATAATGCGCCTATTGCACTAAGGTATGGAACATCTGCGCTCAAGACCTCTTCATCTTCCTCTTTTGGACGGAATGGATCTTTAGTTATATCCAGACTTCGACCAATCATGGGAGTGCTAACAAGGTGCATTTTGTCCATATTAAATCGCCTGAGCATCTTTTGGACATATGCAGACTGATGGATAAGAATTCCACAGACTCGGTGCTCTAGTTCAAGACCTAGGCAGAAACAAGTATTCCTAAGATCTTTCATCTCAAACTCGGATTTCAGATAAGCTGCGGTCTCTTTGATTTCATCAAGACCACCGATAATGTTCATGTCATCGACATAAACGGCCACTATTGCAAATCCTGAACTTGTCTTCTTTATGAACACGCACGGGCATAGTTCATCGTTCTTATATCCCTCCTTAATCAAGTAGTCACTTAGACGAGTATACCACATTCATCCGGATTGCTTTAATCCTTAAAGTGAGCATTGCAACCTTATAGCATACACACTCCGTGGTTTAGAGTCACTTGATTTAGGTAACGTAATGTCATCAGGCACTTTCATATATATCTCTGAATCTAGATCCCTATAGAGATATGCCGTAACCACATCCATGAGCTGCATGTCAAGTTTTTCGGACATACCAAACTGACTAAGTAGCGGAAAGTTATGACGTCCATGACCGGAGAGTAAGTCTCCTCGTAATCAATCCCACGGCATTGTGAGAAACCTTGTGCCACAAGGCGGGCCTTATACCGAAGTATCTCATTTTTCCTATTACGCTTTCTAACAAAAACTCATTTATGTCCAACAGGCTTTACACTCGGCGGAGTTAGCACTGTTGGGCCGAAGACCTGTCTCTTTGTTAGAGAGTCTAATTCTGCCTGGATTGCAACTTTCCATTTAGGCCAATCTGCTCTGTTTTGACATTCTGCAACAGAGCGTGGTTCGATGTCATCGTGCTCAATGATTTCATGAGCCACGGAATAAGCAAATATATCATCGACATGGGTTGATGACCGGTTTATCAATTCATAAGTGTTACCATAACACATGGAGATCTCTATGTTCTTTGATATTGACATTGATCCTGAGGCGTCCCCCATAGATTCTAACATCAATTCGTGGACATAACTGTAATCAGAGATGATCTCGTGAGAATGATTCTCAACATCGATGATCAAAGGATTGACTTGTGCCTTGTCGGTCTGTTTCTTTCTCGGACACGTGTCAATCGAACCAGGTGGCCTCCCCCTTTTCCTTTGGGCATCCCCCCACTATGGGCGGCGCCGACGCCGGCGGCAGTATCGAGCCCGGGGATGGTCGTGCCCTTTCTAGGGACTTCGAGCCTAGCAGGAACATTTGCAGCTGGTATATCTGATCTTGTCACTTTCGCAATCTCGGAGAAAGAGTCAGGCATCGTATCTGCTACTTTCTGAAGTTCGAGAATACGTTTAACTTCACTTTCAGTCTGTGAGGTGCGGGGATCGTAATGAGACAGAGTGGGGACAAACCACGACAATTCATGTCGTTCCATATGAGCATGTTTGTTCGTATCTCCCCCTAACAACGGGAAGAATGTCTCATCAAAGTGATAATCCGCAAATCTTGTGGTAAAAAGATCACCTATTAATGGCTCGAGGTATCTAATAATCGTTGGAGATTCATAACCAACGTAGATACATAATCGTCTCTGAGGACCCATTTTAGAACGCAGTGGAGGCGTAATTGGCACATAAACCGAACAACTGAAAATGCGTAGATGTGAAATGTCAGGCTCATATCCAGTGACCAACTGGTATGCACTAAATGGTTGTTTAGTAGTGGGTCTGAAACAAATAAGTAAGGCTGCATGTAATATTGCATAGCCCCTTTGGTGCGCATTACCAACGCTCGAGCAATAAGCTCAAGCCGCTTAATCGTAGCTTCAGCGAGACCGTTTTGCGTGTGAACATGGGGTACAAGATGCTGAACTTCAATCCTAATAGACATGCAATAGTCATCAAAAGTCTTTGATATAAATTCTCCAGCGTTATCCAGTCGAATTGACTTAATTGGATAATCTGGGTGGTGAGTCCGGAGTTTAATAATTTGTGCTAGGAGTTTTGAAAAAGCAACATTACGTGTGGACAAGAGCGCGACATGAGTCCAACGTGTTGAAGTATCCACTAGAACCATAAAGTATCGAAATGGTCCACATTCTAGATGGATGGGTCCACAAATATCACCTTGGATACGATGTAGAAATGGAATGTTCTCGGTGTTATCTTTAGCGTAAGACGGTCTCGATACTCCTTTTGCTAAAGAGAACGTTTTGTAAAATGAACGATGAGCATTTGAAAGAGTCAATGACACATTAAGGGAAGAACGGCGTGCCTCAATTGCTTAAGGTATCGGCTGAGCGGCAGCCAAGAAGTTGGTGTCGTGCCCGGGAGACGTCAAAGTCCCATGTGAGTCGTGATGACCATTTGAGGTGTCACCACTATGATTCAAAGTGATATCATATCCCAAATGTTTTCGTTTTGATCTGAAGAAGGGATGTCCATGAGAATTATGCAGAATTCGGATCATCATGTCCCTTCTGGGATGACCAAGTCGATCATGTCAAAGCTTATATGAGTCGGAGTCCCAAAGATCCTGTTTAGCGACTACATGGGATTCGATAATCCGAATCATAGTGAGGTAAAGACCACTAGATTGACTCAGGAGTTTCTCCAATATACGTTTACGTCCATATTCATGAGAAGTTATACACAAGAACTCGGTTCCATCTTCACAATAAGTTTCCAAGTGAAAGCCATTAGCGTGAATATCTTTAAAGCTCAACAAGGTTCGGTGCTCGTTTGGGGCATAAAGAGCGTTCGTGACATGGATCATAGTGTCATGAGGCAGAAAGAAGCGAGTTGTTCCACGCCTGAGGATCATAGGAGAAGATCCAATCATTGTCGTCACAGATGATTTACAAGGCACTAACTCAAGAAATAGTTGCCGGTTCTTTAGAATGATGCGAGTTGATCCACTATCCGCGAGGCACTCGATCTCTCCAAGACACATACCTACAAAATAGAGTAGATATATGAGTAAATAGGTCGATATCGAGCCATTTTAGAAATATTAAAAAAGCTAAAAGTAGCAACAATCCCGAGAGCGCTGAAAATTTCTCGCGTAGAATGACCTTTACGCACTAAAACAGTCATAACTCCTTCGTTAAAATAGATATGGACAAACCACAAAATGTTCTCAAAACCAGACACGTAGAGCTTTCCAATGATATAAAACTCACTGTCTGGTTCGTCCGGAGTTGTTCACAAAGCTCAAACGAAGTGACTGTCCAGGGAGGACAGATTACTGTTTTTCTCAGATTTGGCATTAGCGAAGCTTTTGAAGCTTACTGGTGGCATGGAGGCGTATGCTCAGCCACAGGGACGTGTTGATGATCAAATTCAAGGTTAGAAAACCTAGAGGATGTGATGATGATCCGGTTTAGTCAAGTCTTTAACGTCTTTTACAAGACGGCAATTTGGAGTATTAGCGTAAGGGGTATCCAAAATCAAAAGTTTTCGGTAACTCCAAATTAAGTATGACCAGGCATGTTCGTGGAGGGTCGGTAGTGCGAGGCACACTTAAAAGCACTAGATCCTTAATTTCAGACAATTCTAAGACATCATACTAACTTGGATGAGCCTAGTTGAACAATTGATGATGGAAAATCCGCTATAGGGTAAAAGACTTGAACCGAAAAACACGTTAGTAACTCTCCTTGAGAGTCACGGCGTCGTATGTCACCTCCTCTGAGGGAGAGAACAAAAAACGGCATTGATGCCATGTTTTCTAAGGTAGATGTAAATCAATTCGAACCATGTAGAGACAAGAAGAATCAGAAAGAAATAGACTTCCATTAATGCGCTGAAAAGAGTACATAAGGGTCTCAAAACAATTGAGAGGAAAACTAAGCATGGCATGCTAATGATGCCTTATTACATCATGACTTGTAAAAGGGAAAACAATCTAGCCGGTGACGTCAAAGTCAGGGGAATCTAAGTCAGAACATTGTTAATTGGGGTCTGCGACCCTGAAGGTAACCTTATGTTCAACTCCATTGTTTTCAGTGGAATTGACTACCATCAATTCCTTGTATTTTTTGTATGCGGCAACAATATTTGCAGAAACGCGACAGCTTTTAGACCAGTTGTCACGCCCCGACCCTTAAATTTTACTTTATTTACTAGCATGGTGTTAATAAGAATTTTACCGTCTTCGTTATAGAGTTTATAGTTCTAATGTCCTTAGAGGTATGTTGAGGGACGAATATTTCGAAAGAATTATTCGAAGGAAGAAAATGTGACGACGGTAAAAATAGTAAATTTTAGCTAGTAAAAGCTAATTTTTATTGGGGTATTATTTTTGGGGTGTTAATTAGTTGTGTTGGGTTTGATTTTTGGAGTGGGTTTTAAGTAGTGGACCGGTTGGGCAAAAGGCCCAAGTCTTTTCTCTCTCTCTCTCTCTCTCCTCTCCCGCTCCCACACCCGAACCTTTCCCTGCCAAAACTTTTCCGATTGCCGTTTGCCGCCGTTCGGCCGGTCCCGTTCGAACCGCCGTCCTCTCCTCTTCCTTCCTGGGTAGGTGACCGAGCCCCTAGCTCCGCCGAGAAGCCGAAGCCAAGCCCCAAAGCCCTGACCACCGGAAGTGTTTTCTCGCCAGAACTCCTTCCTCCTGCCACCATAGCCGGCGAGCCTTGGCTTAAAAGGAAGCCCTCCTCCCGTGCTCCAATCCCTCCAAATGGCTCCCTCCATCTCGAGCTAGGTAAAGAGAAATCGGTAAAGGAAATTTTATGACTTTTATTGTTGTTTTTGTTCAATTGACATGGTTAGGGTTAGAATTGGAGTTTGTGATAGTTAGGAATGTTGTAGAGGAGGTTGAGAGGAAGATGCTGCTAAATTTTGGTGAGCATTGGAGGTCGCCGGAGCCGGCCGTCGCTGCCGCTAAAAAAATGTTTTTTATGGAGAATTTTATGAGGAGTTTAATGGTATGAGTTTTAGAATTTTTGGAGGGGTTTTGGATAGGTTTTGGAATTGTTAAAGTTTGGTATTTTGGCGGATTAATAATTTAAAAATCCAACCATTGGATTATTTTATGATTAGGACGGTGAAAGGTGATTTTTCAGGATGTCGGTATTTATAGAGAGTTATGGTTGGCAGTGAAGATAAGATTTAGGGCGATAGACATGGTTGAGCGCGAGAAGCTCATATTTAATTATGTCTATTTTCTTTAAGCGTCGGTGTTTTATTTTAAGGATTTATTTATGTTTTGAAACAGGACGCGAGGAGACTCGAGCAGAGGAGACTTCCGACCGACATCAGGCTTAGGCCTAAGTTGTGAGTAGACCTTTATTTTAATTAATGTGCTTGAAATGTTTTATTGTTGAATAATTTCTTTTGTTGGAAATTAACCGAAGTTGGGAATTTCGGTGATTATACTCATATATAGAGATTTATGAGATTAGTATGTATATAAATAAACGCTAGCTAGCTATACGTAATTTCCTCCCATAATGAGGTACAATTCCATTATGAGGTGACGTGAGCGTTAGACGCGAGCGTCGTAGCCTTGTACGACTCTCTATTCTTCGTATTCATTAATTCATAGAATTCGTACAAGGAGTCAGCACGTATATATATATTCACTCGTGCGTTTCCCCCATAATGAGGAAAAATGTCATTATATGGTGACGTGAGCGTTAGATGCGAGCGTAGTAGCCTTGTATGAATTTTTGTTTTTCTTATTTCTTCAAAGAAATCATACAATGAGTAGACGAGTGTATATACATACCGATATATATATAATTCTAGCCTGAGAGGCCTTTTTATAAAGTTTTCTTGGGGAAATATTATTGTTCTGTTGAAATTACTTTTGTCCACTCACTCTGACGTAATTGAATATTTTCCCCTGGGCTTTTCGTTTTTAAATGCACAGTCTGCAGAGTTCAGGTGGGGTCTAGAAGGAGGCGACGAGGCATAGTCACCCATTTTTCCGCTACTTTTCACGAGTAGGTTATCTGTTTAATCTACTTTGAGTTTATCAGCTTCCGTTGTCTTTCTTGTAGTAGCTCTGAATACTTTTGGAAAAATATTGTGTATTATTTTATTCGGTTATTTGGATTGAGTTGAAGACTGATATTTTGGTTAAGAGGGTGTTTCTACAATTTTTCCCGTTAGGGTTGTCCATTTTCAAGGGAGGTTTGCCGAGTTCTTCGGTAAATTTTCCTTGGATGTGGTCCCCGCAGGACTCACCTCGGGTTTCAAGGTGAAATTCGGGGTGAGTCTTGACACCAGTGGTCCTTAGACCCATATCTGTTGCATTGACCATCAGAGGCAGAAGAAGAGCGAACATGCTGCTTCCGAGGAGGAGTGGGGCCACCCTTGGGGCTGGTGGCACCAGTGTCTCGATGCCATGAGTTGGTATGGCTACTAAAGCCACTACCTTGTCCCCGGGAACCAGAGGCACGATGGTACTGATTCCTACGTGCGTAAGGTTCATTCCGATGTTGATCTTTGCGTTTCAGAGCCTTTTGACTCTGTTTGCTGTTGTAATTAGATTCCGGAATTTTCTGGGTGCCTACAGGACGGAAATTATGTTGATCATTGATCATGTTGTTCTTTTCTTCCATAAGGAGTTGTGTCATCAAACCGCTAAATGTTGTAATCCTTTTATTTTGGAACTCAAGTCGATACTGGTTCATTAGGATCTTAGCAGCTGAAGGGAAGGTCGAGAAAGTCTTTTTGATCATGTCGACATCACTTTTCTCGACTCCACATGAACTCAGTTGAGCTTATAGGTAGAGCATATCCCTGTTGAAGTCATCAACCTTCTTGTAATCCAAAAGTCTGATTTCATCCCAGCGAGCAATTAGTTCTGGGAGTAAGGTTGAATGGATATTGCCGAAACGTTCGGCGAGTGCATCCCACATATCCTTTTGGATCATGCTTTGATTGATACTGCCTGCGCAGTGTGGGATCGATATGCTTACGAAGGAACATGAGCGCCTGAGATTTTGTTTTCTTGTGAGGCGGTTCCTGAGTTGGGTCGGGGAATATGGTTTCGATCAGATCCTTAGCAATGAAGGTCTGCTCTATATCCAAGACCCAGCAATGATACTCGGTACCATGGGCGTCGAGGACATCGAATTCGATGCCTATGTCCATTTGCATACAAGAGAGAACAAGTCATATTAGTTTTCTGTTGAGACCCAAAAAATGATACTTAAATACGATGCTTTTATATTTGGTTTGTCTCTCTAGGGTTGATCAAACACAACCCTAAGTGTCTGGAGTTGATCAAACATGACCCGAAAAACTCGTGTGAAGGTGATCAAACACACCTTCAAAAAGAGATAACCAAAGTTGATCAAACACAACTTTGGACCCGGAGAGGACAACCGGGATTTTAAACCTGCAAATACACCGACCCAAGCATAGAATGGAGTAGAAGAAAGGGAGAAAACACTTTATCTCCCCCGAGGTTATTGAACTTTGAAGATTTTTAGGGTTTTAAGGTAAACATACCGTAAAAAAGTTGAATGCTTGATCGGATGAGAAGAAAGAACTGGAGCGGATGGCCGGGAAGCAGCGGCCAGAAAGTGACAGCGACGGCAGCAGCAGTGGCGACCAAGGCAGGGCCGAGAGCTTCGGTTTTGGTTTAGGGTTTGGGAAAAATATTAGCTCAAGGGTTGAGCCAAATGCTGATAACGTGATGAAGTGAAAATAATTTAAGAGTAGAGAATCGTGAAAGATGTGTATTATTCATTGATAGGAGCCCTTTATATAGGGAATTACACAATACAAATTAGGTAAGAATAAGGAATACATAGTGTTTGAGCCAAAGGGCATTTTTGTCCGAATAATGTGACTCCGCGCGAACTACATAGTTCGCAAAAGACTTCGCACGGGATACACAGTTCGCGCGCGGAGTAACTTCGTGCGAGATGACTAAGCTCACTCCGCGTACACGAGGCGAGATTGATACTTCGCTTAGGCGAGGCGAGATTGATACTTCGCGTAGTCGAAGCGAGATATTTAGTGTAGGCGAGGCACAACAGTACTTCACGTAAAAGTCCTAGGCGAGGCGGAATATATCTTGGCGAACTAGCGAACCAGTTCGCGTGGAAGGCTCTGCGAAGAAGTCACTGGCAGAGTCCGCATGCACCACTTTAACCGTTAAAGACTCTTAAAAGTCTTTGATATGATTCGGGCCAATCTCTGTGGCCCTTTTAATGTAAAAAGCTTTTTTAAGGCTCGCAAGCTGCAATAGCCCGCGAGATGGAAGCGAGCTTCAGGAACACAAGAGATAGCCTCATGTGACAGCCCGCGGGATGAATCTCAGTCAGCGTAGGTGTCTACAATTGGCAACACAGAAGCAAAGCCCTATGCGGAATGGAGTGTGCGAACTGAACATGTGTCACAAGCTGGTTGGTTCGGGTGAGCAAAATCGTGTCCTTGTGGATTAGGGTTTCAGAATCCAACTTGAACTAAACACTTCCCTCTGCCGCAAGTTAAGCTTCTATATAAAGGGACTCAAAGCAGTCTCACAAAACACAATCAAATCTCTCAACAAAAATACAAACTGCAAACCAGTTACCTTTCGAGCTACTCGAAAACCCTAACCCTAAGCGCGCCGCCGCCTAGGCCTTTCTCCCGGTCACCCTGATTTCCCTATAGTTGCTCTGCTCGCGACACCGTGAGTATCGAATCGTTTGTGCTCGTAAATTCCTCCTTTGAGATGGCACCTGGAAACCCCTTCCGCTTGATCAAGAAGTCAAGCGCACCCTACTTCTCTTTCCTCATCCGCGAGGTGGCACGCCCGCAACATCTCCCTCTCTTTGTTCGCTAGAAACCTCTGCTCCGCGCGTTGAGGATCGTGGCCAAAACACATAGATCTAGTCAAACTACATATCCTATTGGCATAAGGTCAAGACACACATAAGGAATATCCAAAAAGATATAGAATATCCTAGATTACGAGTAAGTTTATTTCATTATTTAATAGAAAATCTTATAGTAACCTCCTATAAACACTAACATTCAGTTTACATCATTCTGTGGTAAATATTTGTTCAAAATAGCTAACTAAAACACACCCCCACATCCACATGACCAGGGACAGAACTACAGTTCGGCTTGACGGGGTCCGGACCCTTGTCAGCTTTTCTGTAGATACAGTGATAGTAGGTGATCTTGAATTAACTAATGGTATATATAGGTGTGTTTGCATAGTGAACCCCCCTCGGATCCTTTCGAAAACAAAGAAACCCACCTGACCCCACGTTACAGAAATAATAAGATAATGAATCCCTAGCTATTCACGTGATTATCATCCTCTTTAATAAAAAATAATGATAAATTTAGAAAAAAAGTATTATAATATTTATTAGAAACTAGAAAGTCAAAGTAAAATTTAACAAGAATATTTTATGTCATCAAGTCATTACTCTCATAATAAATTACAGCGTTCTACTTTTATTTGCTGGGAAAGTATCTCCATACAAATGACTAGTTATAAGTGGTTTACGGCTAAATGAAAAATGAAAAAATGTCTGAAAATTATGAACTCGGTGAATTTTATTTTTAATTGATTTTATTGATTAATATATTGGTGTTATATATTATTGTGTTTTCAGAATTTAACTTATGATATAATAATTCAGTTATACGACCGAATGATCGGTTTGGTTTTTTTATTTTTTTATAATGATCTGTACTCTATATATGAACCCCCCTTAAGTTTAATTCCTGGCTCCGCCATTGCACATGACATGTCTTCCACCTATTGTCCTCTCATATTATACCAACACTGTTTGTACTACCCCCTTTAACGTGGATAGTTGTGAAAAAACTTTTTTTTACGATCAATGTACTTCAATCAGTTAACAAGCGATCGTTGGAACCACATAATTTCCTCTCTTACAAGCACTTTTATATATGCTATTTCAATCTCCTTATACTGATTCATTTATTTTCTCTTTCTCTTCTCATGAGAGACATCAATGAACTACTTTACTTCACTTTACTTCTCTCAATTATTCAAACTTCTCAATTTATTGGTTGGACAAAAATATCCTTATATTTGCGGACAAAAAATTCATAGAAAAGTGAATAAACATAGCTAAAGTCGTGTTAATATTTAGGGTATAATGAATCCTTAAAGTGGTAATATTAGTCCTCAAAGTTGTTACATGAGTTCTTAAAGTTGTACAAAATTTAGTTATAACATTTGTTCTCAAGTGGTAAAATGTGTTCTTAAAATGATAATGAGTCCTTAAAGTGATAAAATATCGATAAACTAAGGAGAATAAACACTCTATCCCCCAACCCTAGCCGCCTTGGGCTAGATTTCAATGGCGGCTTCACAGCAACAAGTTACTCCAAGAATCGCCAACAATTAAACTCTTCCAGGTTAACCCTTGGTGGCGAAAACAACAACCGTGGCTCTGGTCGCTCAAGCACTAGACGCTTTTGTCTACCCTCATTCTCCAACCTTCCTCGTCGATTTCTTTCACATGTTCCTCTACATCGATATGAGATGAAGCTTTCATCATTGACCATGAGCGACTTGGCCTCCCTTTCATTATGATCGTAGAGGAATTCTAGCGGTGGTATGCGATTCAGATGAATCAATCATTTGGGATTACATCGGTAAACACAAGATGCAAGTCGAGTTTTGTAAACCTGAATATGGTGGCAATAGCTTTGGAGGCAATCTGGTATCAACCACTTATGGAGGAATTTGTGGTATGTTGACGAGGCAATGCAATTGCCTATGATATTGAAGATGATGCGGGTCTAAAATAGTTGTGTCGGAGTGCCCTGGTCGACATGCATATGATGGATATATAGAGGTATAAAGCTATAAGTCAGGTGCGACATTACATCATCGATGAACACATGAGCAAGTTTTCTAGTTTCGGTTACCACAAATGGTGAGTGTGGGCTCGGATCAAATATGTAGGGTTTTTGGCTTGGGTTTTATGTGCTCGGCCCTAAAACTAAGTAGTTTTTTATTTCCATTTTCCGCATACAAACTATGATATTGATCATAGGAGTAGTCTTGCTTTAATAAGTGTCATAGTCCTCAAATATAGATGGTCTATCTTGCATATCATTGTAATGTTACATTGCAAATGTTAGTTTCTAATGACAACAGATGTTAGTGACCTGTAATTTTTTTAAAAAGATTTACCAAACATTATAAAATCTAAAAGTTCAGATAAAAACTGATTTTTTTTAAAAAAAAATTGAAGCTATACCAAACGGGCTAAATTCAAAAATTAAGAGAAATCACTTTATTTATTTAGTTTTAACAACTCAATCAAAACAACAAATTATTACAAAGTAATCATTTTAATGTTCAAAATTAACAGATTCATCAAACTAACTCATCTAAAAATAGAAACACGAATAAACTAAAATAAAATGTCTACCACTTCAAGTCTATCCACAAGATTCGTGTGGATCTGAAACAGAGTACGAAGGTTCCAAGCGGAGTTCCAAGTACCATATGCACGTACACCCACCCACGACTCATACCCTCATTAATGTTGTTCCATCAAATCACATGGATTTCTTACCAAATATTTATCTATTAATTACAGATTTGAATGTAAATACACAATTAATTTTATCTCTTTTTCTTTCACAATTAATAAAATTATTTCCATATCCCCTAGATTCGTAATAATCTTCTCGCAATAACTTTTGTAGGATGGAATTTTACATTTTGAATTTACATAAAAAACCTTCCTCTCATTTAGTCATTTCTCAAAGAGTTTAACACTCAAAAATTTCCATTTGTCAGGTTCGATTGTAAGCAACTTCTCGCAATAATTTTTGTAGGATGGAGATTTAAATTTTGAATTTACATAAAAATCCTTCCTCACGTTTAATCATTTCTCAAATACTTTAACACAAAAATTTCCATTTGACACGTGTGGTTGTAAGTAACGAGACAATAAGATGCTTTTTACATAATGTTATAAATCCAAATTATCATTTTATTAGGCGAATAGAATAGAACGAGACGAGAACACTTGAATCAAAATAAAAACAAATACAATTTTTTGATATGAAAACTAATTACTGTTACCGATCCCCTGTTGACACAATGAGATTACATGTATTGTGATGGTTCTTACAAATGTCATTTATAAACAAACATGAGTAACATGTAACGAGAAAATTTGAATCAAAATAAAAACAATTACAATTCTTTGATATGAAAATTAATTACCGTTACCAACCCTTGTTGACACAATTAAATTACATGTATTGTGCTGGTCCTTACAAATGTCATTTATAAACAAACGTGAGTAACACATAACGAGTAGATCTGAATCGAAACAAAGACAAATACACTCCCACATTAAGAGAATTTTACTGCTACCAACCTCATGCTCACGTAATGAGATCAAATGCATTACAACGCTCCTTACAAATGTCATTTATAAACAAACGTGAGTAACACGTAACGAGTATATCTGAATCGAAACATAGGCAGATACAATCCCCTAATAATATAACTAATTTACTGCTACCGACCATTTACTCTGCCAATAAGACTACATGCAATGCAATGATCTTTACACACGTCATTTTTTTTTTCTTTCTCAATGATATAATTCTATACAAAGACAAATACAACCCTTCGAGATAAGAATCAATTAATGCTATTTCATGCCGACCCTCATATTGAGAGGAGGGGGGTAATAATGGGATTGCAAGTCTAACTTTCCCATTTAACCCAACCTAACAGCTTTTAACCCATTCCCTCACTATAAAACGTAGTCAACACCTTGTGCTCTCTCCCTACACCTAACTACCTCAGACAACACCACTATCACTATAAACACACTCCTCCTCCTCCTCCACCTCCATTACCCTCTGCTTCTTATCCCAAACAAACCCAGAACCATGTCTCAGAGGCCAAATCGCCACCAGAGAAGGCCATCTCAGAGCATATTCATGTCCCCGGACTTCCTCCTATCCGAAGACGTTGTGGCCGGAGACAAGGTGGCCGCTGCTGCAGGAGGTGCACCAACCAACCAGGCTCCGCCGAACCTGATCTCTCCTCCTCTCCCGCCGTCCGCGGAGGCAGCGAAAACCGGCGCGGAGAATGCCAAGGAGAACAAGACAACAACCATAGACGCAGCTAATAACTAGAGAACCACGTCATGGAAAAATCTTATGTGTTTTCGTTTTATGTCAATCGGTGTTGGTTATGTGTTTGTTATGGAAATGTGAATGTCTCATATACTGAGCATTTTCATGATCCTGGAAACTGAGGAAAAAAAAATCGTTCATGGGATAATATTTTCTTTGATCTTAATCAACGCGTTCTTGTGGTTCTTGCTCTTGCGTATATATTTTTGTTTCATCAAATTTAATGCTTTGTTTTTTGAGAAAACGGATCCTTGGATCCATGTATGCCAGAAATTGTTGCTTAAAACCATTGTACGGCTTGGGATCCGATGCTTGAGAGATGCAAACAACAATGGTATGTAAGAATTTTCCGTTTGAGCAGTAATTTTTCGAAATACGAATTAGTCATGCTCGGTTACCTTTAGATAAAAATTACAATCTTCGGTGGTTAATTCTGATAGAATATTAATTTTTGACTTTATATATTTTCTTATTGCATAATGGTCTAATCAATCTGAATCTTAGTATTCGCGTGGAACAACAGTGTTGTAAAAGTTTCATGTGTGTGAATTACTTACATACACACACACATGTTTATTGTGTGAATAATTTTTCAACTATGTTGAACCACATAATGGTGTGAACATTACTATCAGATCTAGTTTGGTATTAATTTAATCTATGACCGATCTATAATTGTCAACGGACTAATATCAAATAATATTGTATGTTTTTCGTAGTTATATAATAATGAAAATACGAGATTTATGAGGGGAAATTTAAACGGTGAGGGCTCTAAAAAGTGTGGGGAGGTTTGAATCGGGGGAAGGGAGTGATGGAAGAATGGAGAGGATCCAAGACTTTGCTGCAAATGAAAAGAGAGTCGCGGAGTTGTAATTAACTACCTAGTTATTGTTAGCAGAGTGTTTGACTGTTTTGGTTTAAGAATCGGGATGGGAACGTGGTAGTGATCTCTCCAGTCTATAGCAGTAGATGATGGGGTTTGGAATACCTAATTATTAGTGCTTGTTTCTTGGATTATGTTCGTCATTCTATTTGGAACTCTCAACATTTTTTTTTCCTGTTAATGTGACTCTCAATCCTAATATATTAGAAAATGTATATTATGTAATCAACTAGGATTATGTAAATCTTTCGGTCTAATTAGTTTCTTTTTAGGGTTAGAACTGTGCTTCTATATATACCTGACTTTGGGTTTGTTCAATATATTAGAAAATTCTCAACATTTTGTGTTCTGTTTGACTTGGTATCAGAGCCTAAGCCGATCCTGGCAATCTTGGTGATCTGACCCTGCTGTTTTCTGCTGTAAATTTGTTCTAAACCTGTCCTAATTTGATCTTTTTGACGTGTCGAATGAAGCTTTCGATTTTGTTGAATTCTGTCATACTTGTTCTGTTCCTCTGTCATCAAATCCTCTTTGCAATGGATCTTGCAATCTTTGGTGATCAACCTGAAGTTTCCAGTGAACAATTGATAGCTCTTCAAAACGAGAACTCAGGCTTTGGAGTGAAACTGGATGACACAAACTATCCAGTATGGCGACGACTTATGAAGATGCATCTTGGCGGTGTGAGCAAGTGGGAATATGTCGCTGGTACTCTCCAACGACCTGAAGAAGTTGGCCAGACACAAGCTATATGGGGTGCTGCAAATTCTAATACGATGGTGCTTCTTCTCAAATCCATGACCAGACCAATCATGTTGTTGTTTTCAAGCTATACGACGCCAAAGGCTATCTGGGATGCAGTCGCAACCACATACTATGATGGGAGTGATTTTGCAAGAGTTCATGAGTTGACATGTCAAGCTTTCGCAACCACTCAAGTTGGTAAGCCTCTTGCAGAATATTATGCCGGCTTGAAGGCTATCTGGCAAGAGTTGGATGAAAGGGACCCCAATCTTATGGTGTGTGATCTGGATATTGCTAAACACAACAAGTCCCAAGACAAGATGCGAGTCCACATCTTCTTGAATGGATTGGATTCAAAATTTGCTACTACTAAGGGAGAACTGCTTCAACAAGCCACACCACCAAGTCTGGAACAAGCTTATGCTTATGTACGCAAAGATGAATCCAATCAGTCTAGTGCAAAGGAGTTGCATACCGAGGTATCCAACCTCACTGTCCAATCTAAACCTCAACAAGATTGCAAACCAAAGAACCAAGACAGTGAACTTCGAATCCAGCCTGCTCGTGGACCATATCTTGCTAAGGTGCAATGCATCCATTGTAAGGAGTTTGGACACTACAAGAACTCGTGTCCTAAGAAAACAAATCAAGGAGCTACCTATGATAAAAGTCGTGGTGGCAAGGCTGCCATTCAGTTGGTCCAAGAACCTGATTTCTATGGAGTATGAGGATAAGATCTCACCACAAGTATGTGTTCTCGTGAGAAAAAAGGTAAAATTGGTATTGCATTAAAAATTTATGACTTTACTGGTAGTGATACATGGATAATTGATTCTGGTGCGTTTGATCATATGACAATTGATAAGTCCTTTGTTTCGAGTCTGTCCCTATTTCTCATACCTGAAGTGTCTAATGCAAATGGGGTGTCCTTCCCGGTCCTAGGTATATGGTCAATTCAAGTTACTCCAACAATTGTGTTAAACAAAGTCCTTTATGTTCTCGCTCTATCACATCACTTATTGTCCGTTTCTGAATTGAATTCACAAAACAAATGTTCTGTAACCTTTTTTCCTATGTATGTTATCTTCCAGAACCTGTCATCTCAGGCGATAATAGGCAAGGGGGATATGCGGGGGAGACTGTTTCACTTGGATTGCATGTACAACGGGGAAGCAAGAGCACCGTAACCAACCGTTGCCCTGACATTGAGTTCTGATCGACTAAAAGAAATTTGGTTATGGCATCGCTGAATGGGTCATCCATCTTTCGGAGTCATGAAGAAGTCATTGCCATCTTCTTCTTTTTTGGAATAAAAGAGTATAGTATCCATTGTGAAACTTGTGTTTTTGGTAAGAGTCATAAGTCCAGTTATTCTACTAGTTTTTCTTCTAGTTCTGCACCATTCGAGTTGATTCATTCTGATATATGGGGGTCTTTGAAGAATTTGACATTGACAGGAATGAAGTACTTTGTTTTGTTTATTGATGACTTTACAAGATTAATTTGGGTTGTATTATTGCAAAAGAGGGATACTATGTTTTCGACTTTCACCGCTTTTCATAGTCTCATCCGAACTCAGTATGATGCTTGTGTGAAAATATTTCGATCTGACAATGGAGGAGAGTTTGTTAACCACTCTTTCCAAGACTATTTTCAACAACATGAAATTGTTCATCAGACTACTTGTCCTCAGACACCAGAACATAATGGGGTATCTGAGAGGAAAAATCAACACCTCTTGGATATTGGAAGAGTCCTCTTACTCGGTGTCAATCTTCCCAAATATCTCTAGGGTGAAGCTGTGTTGTGTGCCTTTCACCTTATCAACCGTCAACCGTCAACCATCTGCAGCTCTTCAGAATCGGGTTCCCTTTGAGGTATTGTCTGAACATGTTACTATTCCATCTCTCAACAAACTTCCTGCTCATGTCTTTAGTTGTGTGGCCTATGTTTATCTTTACAAAAATCAGAGATCTAAGTTGGAGGCTCATTCTCTTAAGTGTGTGTTTGTTGGATATGGATCCCATCTAAAAGGATACAAGTGCTACCATCCTTCGTCTCAACTATTCTATGTCACCATAGATGTCACATTTAGTGAAGACCTGTGCTATTTTTCCCCTACAGTATCTCCGAGTGAGGAGGAGAAGCATGCATTTTATGAAGATCAATTTGGAGAACTAGAAGATTGTGTAATTGTTGACAGTAACCCTACTGAAAAGGATCTTCGGCCTATCACCGATCAAATCCAAAATCCGAGAGATAATACTCTGAAACCTCAAAAAGTGGTTCAATCTGTTGAACCTGCCCAAGTTGAGGCGTCTGTTCCCTGTTCTGAAAGTGTTCGACATGACAAACAACTGTCTGACACGTTGAAAGGAGGAGAATTGAATAGTAATCATTCCCCAGTTGTTGAAGATGTACATGCAAGCTCAGTCTCTCCCCCTACATCAATGATCTCTCCTGGCTTGTCATCACCTGAGGTATGTAGTACTATTCCGTTGTCATCCTCCAATGTCCCTGAATGTAGTAGAGTCTTGCCTGCTAGGCCAACCCGTGGCCAACCTCTTAAAAAATATAAGCCTCTCTTGTCAGCTAAAGTCAAGTATCATGTAGCCAACTACGTGTCAACTCATAAATTGTCTAAACTTTATGTAGCCTTTGTGAATCAATTATCTATTGTGTCTCTTCCTAGTAAAGTGCATAATGCAATCAAGGAGGAGAAGTGGGCCAAAACAATGGAGGTTGAGATGGATGCTCTCAAGAAGAATGGTACTTGGGATTTGGTGACATTACCACATGGATGAATATCGTTGGTTGTAGATGTGTTTATACTGTGAAACATAATGCAGATGTCTCAGTTAACAAATATAAGGCAATGTTGGTTGCAAAAGGATACACTCAAAAATATGAGGTGGATTATGATGAGACGTTCGCACATGTAGTAAAGATCAATACCATTAGAGTCCTCATGTCTTTGGCAATTAATCTGGATTGGCCCCTGCAGCAGTTTGATGTGAAGAATGCATTTCTTCATGGAGATTTGAATGAAGAAATTTACACGGATCTTCCTCCAGGATATAATAATTCTACGGGCGAGAAGGTGGTGTGCGGATTGAAAAAGTCCTTGTACGGATTGAAGCAATCTCCAAAAGCTTGGTTTGGAAGGTTCACGTCTTCATGAAGAAGATTGAGTATAGGCAGAGTAACTCAGATCATACTTTGTTCTTGAAACACCGACATGGTAAGCTTACTGCCTTGATCATTTATGTAGATGACATGATAGTGACAGGTGATGACACTGGTGAAATTAGAAGATTGAAAGATCAGTTGTCTTCTGAATTCGAGATGAAGGACCTTAGGAATTTAAAGTATTTCTTGGGAATTGAGGTAGCCAAGAACAAGGATTGTATCATGCTGAGTCAAATAAAATATGTTCTGGATTTGCTAGCAGTGACTGGTATACTTGATTGTCAACTAGTTGATACACCGATAGAACAGAACCATTGGATTGCAGAGTATCCTGATCAAGTTCTGACTGACAAATCTCGATATCAAAAGTTAGTTGAAAGATTAATTTACTTGTCGCATACTAGACCTGACCTTGGTTATGCGGTTAGTGTGGTGAGTTAGTATATGCACAATCCTAGTGAAGATCACATGAATGTTGTGATGAGAATTTTGAGATACTTAAAGTCTGCTCCTGAAAAAGAGCTGGTGTTTCGTAAACATGGACATTTGAGGACTAGTGGTTACACTGATGCGGATTGGGCAGGGAACATCACTGACAGATGTTTTACTTCTGGCTATTTTACGTTTCTTGGTGGAAACTTAATCGCTTGGAGAAGCAAGAAAAAGTGCAGAAGCTGAGTACAGAGGTATGACTCAAGGAGTCTGTGAGTTGTTATGGTTGAGAAGTTTGTTAAAGAGTTTGGGTTTCAAGCAGGAATTGTCAATGCCTCTTCACTGTGACAATACTACTGCGGTTGAAATTGCACATAATCTTGTTCAGCATGATCAGATAAAGCATGTAAAGATTGACATGCACTTCATCAAGGAAAAGCTAGATGCTCGCATAATCTTGTTCCCATTTGTTCATTCGGAGGAGCAACTAGCTGACATCCTTACCAAAGCTGTGTCGTCTAGGGCGTTCAGTGACTCACTTGACAAGTTAAGCATTCAAGATTTGTATGCGCCAACTTGAGGAGGAGTGTTAACGTGAGTCTCAATCCTAGTATATTGGGAATGTGTATATTCTGTAATCAATTGAAATTATGTAAATCTTTCGGTGTAATTAGTTTCATTCTAGGGTTAGAACTGTGCTTGTATATATACCCGAGTTGAGGTTTGTTCAATATATTAAAAAATTCTCAATCTTTTGTGTTCTGTTTGACTTTTTCAACTATCAATTTTGATATATTGATATTAAAAAATTTATAGCTTTTAAATATATATTGGTTTGTCAAATGGTCGTTACCGTTAGTGGTAGACTGAAGCTAAGTGTTGTGAGATCTATCGTCCGGCAGCAACATAGATGAAAAACTGAGTTATTAGACATTAAGATGAATTTTAATTGAATGAAACGTTTGTTATTACTTAATTTATCTATAGCACAATCAAATGTTCCTCTCACGTCGATGTATGCTAAAAGCACTACTAAAAAGAGGGTTTTTTTTTCTTGAAGAAATACAATTACAACCAGAATCTCATCATACAACCTATTTGAGTATAATCGAAACACACCGCATTTAGAGCCGGAAGAGGAATGATGCCTAACCAAATCTGAGTATTAGGAAGAGAATGACCGATAGAATTTACTTCTCTAAAAATATGAGACTAAAAAAAGAGTTATTTACCACAATAAATTACGAGGTGTGTCAAAATATCTTTCTTCTTTTACTTCTGTTGACCGTTGGGCATTCTTCGACTTGACCCAGTTGAGGGATTGGCCCCAATATAGGATAAGTATGGAGTACGTGGTCCATTTTAGAGACACCCAATAACTCGTACCTGGGTTTTTCACTCCCTGCTAAAATACATAAGCAAGCTTTCCGGTTCCCCGGAGCATCTTGGACAATCTGGGCCTTCCTTACAGGGTACTCTTTTGGAATATACTGCTTGGACATACTCGTTTCAGTCCCTCTCTTATCTTCTCTCTCACCACAGTACTCTGATGTCTTGATCGACCTGTTTTTTTTTTTTTAACTCAAATTATATGATCTACTGCTAAAAATCAAATAATTGGACACACATCAATGTGACATTACCAAATGGTCGAAGAAGTGTTATGGGTTATCACTCTCGTCAGATATGAAATGATTGAATGACATTGTTGTTTTCATGTACATACTTTGTTTTTTTCGTGCCTTGACTTGTAACAATTCAAAATATCAATACACCATAAGGTAACAAATAAACTAAAACTTAAAATTGAATGTAATCAATGAACTAAGTATAGGTATCATCCGGTTGGTGCCAATTCAATAGAACCCGGGATAAAGTACAACAAAGACACCGTACCGGAAAAATTGACAACAAGAGAAATCCATTACTCTGGATTTCCGGCCACCCTGATAACCCCATCCCCCATCAAACAATGTTGCTTTGTTAATGAGACTGACATCTTCTATAACAAAGGATAGAAGCTGCAGCAGTTGCACATTCAAGCCCAACCTTGATGGCAAGTGATTTTGTGGCATTAATAGAAATGTCACAAGCTTCTAGCCTCGCCACACCACCCATCAACACGTCATAATGATTAGGAACCACCACACTGTCAGCATTTAGTCCATAGTCATTAATAGTAGGGAGACCTCAAAATTTATGATCGGCAAATATAATAGATATGACTTATGAGATCACAATGCCAAATCACTATATCTCTTTGTCTCCCGTCCATGTTGTTTATTGTTCATGTTCGTGTTCCACCGTGATTCTACATAGTCTCCGAGATTATAAAGAAATCAAAACAATACATTTACAGTTAAGCATTGATCATCAAACTCATAAAATCATAATACCCAATTCGTGACCATACATATCGTATCGTCTTAGTGGTGTATTGTCAGCGTCGCTCATCAAACCTATAAAATCATAACACCCAATATGCACACGTTGATCGTATAGTACTTGACAGAGCATATTCAACAATATAAGGTAAAAAAAAAAAATTAACTTCAATATCAAAAGGACAAAGAAACCAGAAGAAAAACGGAAGATTCAGACTAAGCGAAATGAAATCAATAATTGAGAACACTTGTGCGCCTCAGGAAAAGGACCTCGAGAACGAGTGTGGAAGAATGTGATTATGTGCAGGTCCATATTTCTGCCTCTCTTTTTTTTCTGAAATTTCTTTTTCAAAAGGTTGCCGATTAATAATTCAAATTATATCTTGAAAAAGTGATAGCGTTGTATCAACGCATAAACGAATCTCAGTGGACCACACGCCTTTTCCTTTTTTTCTTCTCAATTCGTGTTGGCAAAAAAAATTACAATTTGTCCGAAAATATCAGTGTGAAGCGCATTGTTACAGTGGGTCAACGACCAACATTTCTAATTGAGTTGGTACTGAGCTTAGCCTAGCCTCTAAACCAGCCATTAGCTTATTTTTCTGTTTGGTCCGGAAGAAAAGTATACACATTCATTTTCTATTTGGTCACTCGTGTGTCCGTTCATTTTCTATTTGATAAGCCATTTGTGTAGGTAATAGATTATAAGGCAACCTCAAGTTTTACAACAGTATACTACAATCTATATGAATAATATTCATCCTCTCATACATCATGTTTCAAAACAACCAAATAACTATATACATAACAGTTTATACAGTCCGGTAGTTAGTTAAAAAAGAATCATGAATTCATACTAAAAGAGGGCAAACTTGCTATACCAAAATTAATACAAAAACAAAGTCCTAAAAGTAAAAAGATACTACAAAAAGCTACTCGAGAAGTAATTATCGGTCTCTAATAACTCACACTGCTTAAAAAGTAGTGAATTGTTAGCTTTCACGCACAAGTTTTGAACTTTACTATAATACCCCCGTAGAATAAAAAGGGAGGATCATGGGAAGAGCTAATTGAGTTGTAAGAGCATCTCTAGTAGTCTAGGTTAATTTGTTGTTAAATTTAATAATAGTTATGATATTAAACAATTGAAATAACAATTGTGCTCCAGCAGTAATTGTTAAGTGTAAGTTAAGTAATAATTTTAACGAATCATAAACTTACACGTGGATAAAAATGGAGGGAAACATGCGTTTCTCTTTAGCAATTCTTGTTTAGGGTTGATAAATTTGTCAATTTAGTTTAGCAATGTTAGGATTTAGCAATTTTTTAGGCATTCTGCTAGAACACTTACTCATCCCAAAAATTGACAAATTTAAAAATAAAATTGATTTAGCAATATTATCGGAGATGCTCTAACCAAACTAATAAACTCTACCACCATCCCACCCAACCCACAAACCTCTACACCATCATCACCTAGGGAACCAAAAGACTAGTTATGCTCTCGTCACAACGACTCTATATTAACAACATCGATATATAATGGGTTGCTGCACCGGAGCTCAAAAGAATAATATTATCAAAATAACAATTGTATGAAAACATTATATTTTCATTAAATAATAAACATTTAACCAAATCGCTCTTGAAATCGTAATCCTTAATCAGAAAAAATAAAGATCATGATTTTTTCTCACATGCCCGAGCAGTTCACTCATTATCTACACTATTTTCTTTTTAAATTTTATTTATTTGGTCACAAAAATATATAAAAAATAAAGAAAAAGAAAAAGTATGTGGTGTGGAGCGGCGCGAGCGATGAAACAATGAGAGTGAATCAGCTGGCTCTAGCCATTCACGGACATGTTGCCGCAAGAGTCGTGGCCGCACGCCATTGGTCCAATTATCTATTACACGCTCCTCTGTCATACGACCACCTCCACGTTATTATTCCCTGTGGCACTCACATAGCCATCGTATATAAACCCCTCTTCTTACATTTTTCTTCTCTGCAAGTCGTCGTCGTCGTCGTCGGAGAACACACCTCCTATATCTCCTCCTCCTACTCCGTCGCTCCTCACCTGAACCGCGAAAATGGTGAGTCCTATTATTTTCTCCGATCGATTTACGCGTTTGACTCTTTACCTATTTCACTGCTGGGAAATCTGAGAGTGAAGATTCTTTGGATTATGTTTACCGATTGCGATTGCTTTGCTTCGAAATGGATGATCAGGTTCGATTTATTAACAGTGTAGGTTGATCTGTGGTCGATCTGATGGTTATAACTGAGTTGGATGGAATTGATAGCTGGTTTAGCTTTCCAGATCTGATTTGATTGTGGTTTTGTTTTTGATGATGAACGTTTTGATCGCGATTTGTTGTGGACTGATGAGGTTTATGTATCTTTTTGCTTACTATACGTGTTAGTATTTTGGGAGCGAAGTTTCGAATACTTGGTGGTTGGTAATATTGTGGATCTAGTGTGTTAGCACAAGTGTTGAGATGGTTAGTGCTAGCTTTAATTGCATATGTGTTACTCGGTAGGGATTCTATAAGCATGGAGATGATAACTTTTTTTTCGTGGATCTGTTATTTTAGGTGATTAATGTATAATCGTACATGATATGTAGTTTGAGCGCAGAGGTTTGATCACAGCGTAAGTCGGGATCCAAAATGAATCACTACACCACGTTTTTATTTTTTGTTTTTTAAATGTTGATTTGTGTGTGTATAATACATATTGGGAGGAGGTTTGTCTAACAAATTTAAATTATTCATTGTTTCTCCTTTAGTGCTTTAGGGTAGGGCGTTGTAGGGAACAAAGAGTGGGGAGTATTGATTTTCATGTCTTGGCATAATATCTTACCAATGAATAATGCAGTTGGACAATGACAATGTTGTTTTGTTTCCTCTCTGGTGTATTGATTATTATTGAAACATCCTTCACTTGTTTCATGTTTTGTTTTTTGTCCACATATGGTTTTTATTTAAATATGGTGCTGTGGTCTTACTAAGTTAATTTCTTGCAATTCACAGGCCAATGCAGCATCTGGTATGGCTGTGCACGATGAGTGCAAATTGAAGTTTCTGGAACTCAAGACAAAGAGGACCTACCGATCGATTGTGTTCAAGATTGAGGAGAAGCAAAAGCAAGTCATTGTTGAAGCAACTGGTGATCCTGCACAAACCTATGAGGCTTTCACAGATAGCCTTCCTACTGATGAATGCCGTTATGCGGTTTTTGATTTCGATTTTCTTACACCAGAGGGTGTCCCTAAAAGTCGGATATTCTTCATTGCATGGTAATTCTCATTTTCTTAGATCACTTCCAGTTATGTTTAGTACTTTGTTATCTAATCAGGTCTTTTGTATCATTTATATCATGAAAGGTCTCCTGATACATCAAGGGTGAGAAACAAGATGATCTACGCAAGCTCGAAGGACAGATTCAAGAGAGAGCTTGATGGAATTCAGATTGAGTTGCAGGCAACTGATTCATCTGAGATTGGCCTTGATGTCATTAAGAGCCGTGCCAGCTAAATATGAAACATAGGATATCTGGTGGGAAGTTATTCCTTTCAGCCTTTGTTACTTGAGTGGAATGTTTATACATTGTGGGATGACGACTTGGCTAATGATGACATCAATTTCCAAGTTCTGTCATTGTTTCTTATTCGTTTTGAACAAGTGTCCCTGGTTTGTCGTATATCATATGATATGTTATCTTATAGAACCTATATGTTTGAGTGGCTGCTTTGGTAGTTCTATCACTTCTATGTCAACAAACTAATATGTAGTTGTTTGTGGGGGGTTTAGACGACACCTTACCTCTTTCCGAGTGTTGTATATGACCCTTGTCATTTTACTTTGGATCATTATAAAGGATCATGCTTTTATGACCCCTCTCTTGTTGCTGATTAATTTGGCTTGTTTTGTATGACCATGACCTTGCTTTTATTGGATGTTGATCTTTCTTGTAGAAGACATGTTGATTATTGCAATTGCTCTTTTATGTGAATGCTGAGTCTTTTCATCTAGTATGTATGCCAGCTTCGATTATCAATTTTTCACCTTTATCATTCCATATTTCCCTTCATGGTCGAGTTCTCACTAATGCAGGATATTTATCTTGGCAGCGACACTCTTAAACAATTGATACTGTGGCACACTCAAAGAACCCACTCTTTTTGGGGCAAACATTCATGTTGCATTTCTTCCCATCAGGTCCTGACTTCTAGTTTGCAGATGTCCCATGCTCAAAATTATACCTTCCAGTGAATCCACCCCACAACGTGGATACTTGAATAGTTGAATTGATGATAGATTCAGTCTTTGCCACACATCCACCTTGCCAATATGCATGATTTATTCATATCCAAACCCAGAAATAGAAAATTACTAGTACCCATGATGTTTCTCCTTAGCATCTGTCATCTATGCCTCAATTGCTGAACTGCCTAGACATCGGTTAACTAGTAAAGTAAACTCAGTAAAAGAGTTCGAACTTGGCTCAATTGCTCCACCCTATTCGGATGATTGACCTTGTCTCATTTTTGGTCAGTTCAACTTGGTCTAGTTCTTTGTTTGAGTGGACGAGTACTACTAAACTTTGACTAGCGTGCACGTTATACAGCAGTATTATTTCACTATTTGTATATATAAATTAATCTGTAGTTTAATTTTTTTTGAGATAGTATTTGATATAGACGGTATACTGTATGAGAAATTTTATTTACACATCTTTAAATGTTAGATACACATAACTTTTTTATACAAATTAGATAAGATTTTGTAGTTACAGAAAATTACTAAAATAAATATTTATATCAAAAGTAAGGAAACCTAGTTGAAAAAAAAAATCCTGCTTAAGACAATTATTCTCCTTTACGAGAACAACCTATGTGAATATACCAAGCCCTAATCAGAAATAGCTAGCGACAACCATAGTTTCAAGCAAAAACTAAAGACAACGTAATGGATTCCAGTGGTATTTCTCAACCCCTAAGCGAAGTATGGCTTCTCTATCTTTGATTAAAATTGATCTATTACAAAATTTAGATTTTAGGGTTTGTTGTTTGATTAGATAGTACAAATTGAAGTTTGAAAATTTATTTTTTTACTGTTCACACATGTTAGGTCGTTCAAAAGCATTTACGTTTGAACACCAAACTAGAACTTGAGACGGTGTTATATATAATTATATATATACTCTTATAGTTTGCTTGTCATTGCTCTAACTCATCAATGAGAGAGATATCAAGCAAAATCGGTGTCATCGTGACGCAAGAGATCTCACTAATGTGAATTTTCTTTTAATAAATTGAGTAGAAGATCTAGAAAATATGTGTATTTAGTGAATAAGTTGTGTATTTTAAATGAGGGTATTGTAAGAAATTTGGGTATGTGTATCTAGTAGAATGTTAAAATAATAAAGTTAATAGGTGATGTATTAAGTATGATATGTGTATCTACTAATTAGGGATGTATTAATAAAATTTCGAGTAAACACCGGGAAACAAAAAAATAAATTGCTAGGATTTACGTCAGCAGAACGACGTCGTAAGAGTCGCTCTAAAAATGCTGTGACACAATTATCCGTCCACCTCTTTCTGGCTTTTCTGTACCAAAATTCAAACACTCTTTCTGAGCTTCAAAAGCCTCCTCATCTCTCATGGCTTAACTCCCTTCGTCTTTCTCCAATGGCCTTCTCTTTCTGCACCCAATGCTCTTCCTGGTCTCTCACCCCCACCCTAACCCGAACCCCAACACCTCCACCTCACAGACCCTCCACTTCTCTCTCCTTCCCACTCCATAAACGACTCGTCGTTCATTCCTCCCTCCCCTATTCCACCACCCACCCCCTCCCTCACGACTTCACTCCCCAGCAGCTCCTCGACTCCCTCCGCCGCCAAAACGACGAGTCGTCCGCCCTCCGCCTCTTCGACTGGGCCTCCAAGCAGCCCAGCTTCTCCCCCAGCTCCGCCGTCTACGAGGAGGTCCTCACCAAGCTCGGAAAGGTCGGGTCTTACGAGTCGATGAGGGACGTATTGGACGAAATGAGTCACCATCAGTGTTTGAGTAAAGGTAGCTTCTTGATTTTGATTGAGAGCTACGCTGCGTTTGATTTGTATGATGAGATTTTGGGCGTCGTGGATGTGATGGAGAGTGAGTTCGGGTTGGAACCCGATACCCATTTCTTTAATTTCTTGCTTAATGTGTTGGTTGTTGGGAATAAGCTTAAACTAGTCGAAACTGCGAATTCCAAGATGAATAGTAGGGGGATTAAGCCTGATACTTCTACATTTAACATTTTGATTAAGGCTTTGTGTAGAGCTCATCAGATTAGGCCGGCACTTTTGTTGATGGAGGAGATGGGAAGCTATGGTTTGAAGCCGGATGAGAAGACATTTACTACTATAATGCAGGGTTATATCGAGGAGGGTGAGATGAAAGGCGCGTTGAGAATTAGGGACCAGATGGTGGAGTATGGTTGTCATTGTACTAATGTGACTGTTAATGTGTTGGTTAATGGGTTTTGCAAGGAGGGTAGGGTTGATGAAGCGTTTGGTTTCATTGAGAAGATGGCGAAGGAGGGGTTTTCTCCTGATCAGTACACGTTTAATACGTTGGTGAAGGGCTTGTGCAGGGTGGGGCATGTTAAGCATGCCTTGGAGATTATGGATGTGATGTTGCAGGAGGGGTTTGATCTGGATATCTATACGTATAATGCTTTGGTTTCGGGGTTGTGTAAGTTGGGTGAGATTGAAGAGGCGGTGGACATTCTTGATCAGATGGTTTCGAGGGACTGTTCCCCAAATACCGTCACATATAATACTCTGATTAGCACATTGTGCAAGGAGAACCGGGTGGAGGAGGCAACTAAGCTAGCGCGTGTTCTAACTAGCAAGGGAATTATACCTGATGTTTGTACTGTCAATTCACTGATTCAGGGTCTATGCTCGAACAGTAATCATAAAGTTGCTATGGAGCTGTTTGAGGAGATGAAGATGAAAGGGTGTCAGCCTGATGGGTTTACTTACAGTTTGCTGATCGATAGCTACTGTTTGAGAGGGAAGCTGGAAGAGGCTTTGAGCTTGCTGAAAGATATGGAGTCAAGTGGCTGTGCACGAAATGCTGTAATATACAATACTCTGATTGATGGGTTCTGCAAAAACAAGAGGATTGAAGATGCAGAGGAGATTTTTGATCAGATGGAACTCCAGGGCATTTCAAGAAATTCAGTGACATACAATACCCTTATTGATGGCCTCTGCCAGAGTAGGAGGGTGGACGAAGCTTCTCAACTGATGGACCAGATGATAATGGAAGGTTTGAAGCCTGACAAGTTCACGTACAATTCTCTGCTCACGTATTTCTGTAGGTCTGGGGATATTAAGAAGGCAGCAGATATTGTTCAAAACATGACTTCGAATGGGTGTGAACCAGACATTGTCACGTATGGGACCCTTATTCAGGGGTTATGTAAGGCGGGTAGGACTGAGGTTGCGAGTAGACTCCTAAGAAGTTTGCCGATGAAAGGGTTGGTTCCGACTCCACATGCTTATAACCCTGTAATACAAGCACTGTTTAAACGAAAGAGAACAACAGAAGCTATGAGGCTTGTTCGAGAAATGATGGAGAAGGGTGATCCTCCAGATGCAATAACATTTAGGATTGTCTTTCGTGGGCTTTGTAATGGTGGAGGACCAATTGGGGAAGCAGTTGACTTTGCGATTGAAATGATGGAGAAAGGGTACCTACCAGAATTTTCATCATTTTCTATGCTGGCCGAAGGACTATATGCTTTATCCATGGAGGATACCCTGGTTAAGCTTGTAGATATGATCATGGAGAAAGCAAGAGTTTCAGACAGTGAAGCGTCCATGATTAGGGGTTTCCTCAAAATCCGTAAATTTAAAGATGCATTGGCCACTCTTGGTGGTATTTTGAATAGCCAAAGACCCAGAAAATCTTACTGGACCAGAAATTAGTTTCAATCAGTTTTGGTTATCATCATAGACCTTGGAATCAATATATTAGTGCTGCTGGATTTCTTTGGTTGGCTTTGGGGAAACCATCTCTTCTAACTTCCCAAACTGTGCAAAAGGAAAGGCCAGGTACTTTTGTTACCATAAGTCTTTGGATGCTTTCATATACCACTGCCAAAAATGATTTCAGGTTTTCTTTTGATACTGAAGTTTATAAACTAATGTAGTAGATGTTGAGGATATAGAAGTGTCTCAGCTCTTTTTGAAGTGTACTAGCTACCTATGCCTCCCTTAGGTTGCTTGTGTAAAAGGTTGTTGAAACAATAGTTTGCTCATCTTGTAAGAACATAAGTTTGTAGAAATATGTAATCCCATAGGGTTTATTATGATATATTTGAGTGTCTGATTTTGAAGATCAAATATACACATCTGCAACAACTCAATACATGTTTAATAGCGAGTGTTGGGTAACTTGGGTCTTACAGTGATTAGAAAGGTCCATAAAAAGTCATAAGATATGAAAAGCAGTAGTTAGGCCATGCTTTACCTGCTTAAGCGGTTGGAAATGAATATATAGACCAGTGTAACACTGTAACCCAACATCGTGTATATAAAATTCTCATTGGCTAAACCTTTCTTAACAAGGCAAACATTTCTTATAAGACTGCAATTCACAAATACAGAGACATTAATCCCCTTTCCATTCTGATGCATGACTTATTATCTACAAGTTATTGCTTTACTGTCCGCTGTTGTAGTCTAGCATACGTAAGAGTTGTGCCCGACACAGGCTTTGTAGGGTTACAGGTGCTGTGCTGGTACATGAACAACACGACCTAGTTTCAGTGTAAAATTTTCAAAGTAAACCTTCATAGAAGAAAATCAGGTTTCAACTTGTACTGGGGAGGTTTTGGAGGGATAATCACTTGGCTAAAAGAGTGGGATGATTAATCCATCCTATTAGTATCAAATCCTTGTTCCTCTCAGTGTCGGACTCTCGGGTGAAGCTCATGCTAATGGTATATTCTTTCTCTTGTCACCTATGATTGGACTTGGTTCAACACACATCCTCACTGGAACTTATTTGATTCCCTCAGGGTGATTTAGATTTGAAAATCCTACAACACTAGTTAAGACACAAAATTAAGTGTTCAGACTTCAGAGTTCACCTCACCAAGTCGAGTCACCATCTGATGTCCGCAGTTAATGATTTGTTAACACAGCCAGCTCTTCCAAATTTTAGAAAATATGTTTGAACCATTTATAGGAAATTGTTCTTACCTCTTATGCTGGTGCCTGGTACATATGCACGAATAATGGGTAAAGAGTTAAGAGGCTGGAACAAAAGATGAGAAGAAAAAAAAGACAGATTCTGCTGTTGCTAGTAACAGGAACAATTTGGTGGAGCTGACGCTGTTTCCTTTTGGAAGGGAAGGTATAACTGAATATTTTGGATAGAATAGACACTGTACAGGTGAAATGTATTGCAATATCGATCATGGGTGATGAAGAAATCTAGGATCTTTCTGATATACCATAATCTTCCAAGTTCTCTAGAAAATATTTCACTTAAAATTTGGCCGTTAAGTTAGAATTATATAAAGTAGATTTGGAAGATGTGCATGCTACGCAAACATTGAGGTTCATTCATTCACTTCATCCATGCCTTAGCTTCTGCATCTTTTTCAGACCCAAACACAAAATGCTCTTCATCTTTTCAATGATTCTCCATTTGTTGACAATCTTGTCAAGTGGGCATTTGTTCTGTTTTTGATCAATAGTAACACTCAAACTTTCGACTCACTAGCTTAGCCTTTGGTACATATATTCTTTCCCTAATAAGTGGATGCATTATACCCGTTGTGGAACAAAACAGTTTCCGGTGCATTTGAACTCTGGCCTTTGGGTAAATACTCCTCTACCACTGGATTCAGAGGCATCAGGAAAACATTATACCAGTATTGTGCTAAAGCAAATATGTATGCCTGTAATTATCAGGATTGCAGTACTATGCTTGCTAGGTCTGTACTTGGAATAAGTCCACTGAGTTAGGAAGATGGGATTCCACCAACTTACCAACTTGGAAAAATTATCAGGATCATGATCTCAATTGTACCTGTGAACTTTGGAGAGTAGTTACTCTTTTCCAGAACACAGTATACTTCTGATCAATTAATGAGTCCGGGCAGTGGTACTACTGGCTGGACATGTATGTTGTGGCGTGTAAGGCTACACTCAGCCTTCAGAACCATCTTAGCCTGCACATTAATCTACCTCACCACCCTCTATGCCCCGAAACTCTCAAACAACTAGTAGCATACCCAGCCTATTCTTACCTGACAACAATCTTAATAGTGTCAGCTGACGCAACTCTTGGTGATGCCTTGAAGGGCTTCTGGCTAACCCTGTATGCTTGTGTTCAGGTTCTAAGTCTCACAATTTTTAGCCTCCAGCTGATCGGGCCCGCGCACTTCACCTCTCATGTGATTGCAGCCTTGGCAGTGGCTGTGTCTGCGTTTGTTGTGGCATTACCCGAAGGAACAAATTTGATGTGTAAGCGGATTGTGTTTGGGCAGATTGTGATAGTCTATGTAGGCACTGCTATTCATAGTAGTACTGCACAGCCTGATCATGATCAGGATGATAAGGTACTCATGCACCCAATTCAAGTGGCTTCAAGTACTATGCTCGGAGCATTGGCATCTGTTCTGGCTATGTTGTTTCCTAACCTGGTCTGCTATTATGAAGCTTCTTTTCTGGCTATGTTGTCTCCTCACCTTGGCTCTCACCAGGTATATCTTTTTACATATATGTATACTACTTATACATGCTTGTTTTCATTTCTCTTATTTTTGCATTTTCTTTTTTGGTATGGATATCAATATCTTATATGCTGCAAATTTTCATATTCTAGTCATGTGGGCCATAAGTCCATAATCTCTTTGCTTTTATTTTTCTTCGGTTATAGAAGGCATATGCTTAATTAGTAAGAAATTGTGCTAAACTATAGATGCCATCATGCAGAAGCATAGCTCATACTTTCAGTTAATTTCAGTTAACTTCCAGTCTTTCCCAGATTCCTTCATGGCTTCATCACTCTTGGACTCTTATCTGTTTTGATCCATCTCTTATGTCCACCCCAAATCCATTGTTCTTAGCCACAAACTTCTTTCACCATCATACTCCTCAATAATTCAGTAAAATTTAAAATAGGTATAATGTGTGCATCAAATCCTTATCTGAGAAACTTTTAAAGGAATGTCAAGTTGGTAGTGTCATATTCTTTTAAGTGCATGCACATACCCAAGAATGGGGATTACCTCAATTTGTGCTTGAATGTATTGTTTAGGCCCCTAATGGAGATGATTGTGACATATACAGATAGGACAAATGTGTCGAACATATACTGACAATGCTAGGAAAAGGTTGAGCCTCTACTTAGATGCCATGGCGTCTCAAGACAGCTTGGCTGCCCTTGACATTATTTCACAAGCACAACACTTGGCTAAAGTAGGAGAAAAGTTTCTTTACAGTATCAAACAGAAACAGGTAACCTACCATATTATCCAACAGTTCACACATCTATACTTACACTTTCTGCGTTTCTGTATCGATATTTTGATGTAGCCAAGTGTGGGTGATGACAAAGTGTTTCCTCTAATGTTAACAGGAAGCCTTGGTGTGGGAGAGACCGGATATCAGAATCCTTTGACCAAGTTGCACTGATTTGGAAAAGAAATTGCAGGATATAGAAGAACCCTTGCGAGGAATGGAAGTAGCTCTAATTTGTTGCCCTTCATTTCCTGTTGCCATGATTGAGAAAGTGCACAAAGATGCTTTCACCGACCTAAAGAGTCTCATATGCCACAAGCTGGAGCAACTTGAGCACATTTCACCATTATACATGACAAAGAAGGGGGGAAATTCCTTAGGCAGGTCTTTTTGGACTCTCGAAACCCTTTGTCATGAAGATTTGTCGGCTTTCTTTTTTCTTGATTGTCTGAAACTTCTCCAACAAAATACAGAGGCTATTGAAGAATGCAAGCTGGACACTAAGATTGAAAGTTTCAGTGGTCCACAAAACCAAAGCAATATCAGTATCAAAAGGAGCCGGAGCACTCTAGATCACATTATACCAAGCAGAGCAAGTTTACTTTTTGCAATCAAGTGCTCGCTTTCTCTAGGTCTTGCAGTGCTATTTGGTTTGATTTACAATGAAAAAAAAGCGTATTGGGCAGGACTCACAATTGCAATAAGTTTTGTCACAGGAAGACAAGCGACATTTACACTAGCTAATGCTCGAGCACAATCAACAGCAATGGGATCAATCTACGGAGTCTTGTGCTGTTTTCTTTTCCAAAAATTTGAGGATCTAAGCTTCTTGCCTCTGCTTCCTTGGTTACTATTCACAAGTTTTTTAAGGCACAGTAGGATGTATTTGACGATATCAGCAGCTGTTGGGGCATTACTAATACTTGGTAGGAAAAATTATGGCTCTCCCATCGATTTTGCTATTGCTAGAATCACAGAGGCTGTAATTGGATTGATCTGTTTTGCCACCATAGAGATTCTCTCATGTCCTGTAAGAGCAGCAACTCTAGCAAAACTTGAACTTTCACATTGCTTGGGAGCGCTCTTCAAGAATGCATCAAAGAAATGGTTCCCTTTGACAATAACCAAAGCAACCGGCAAGCTTCAATCTTTCCAGCACCGAAACTGAAACAGGACAAGTTGAAATCCCATCTCGATCAATTTGAGAAGTTTGTTGGCGAAGCTGAGTTGGAGCCAAATTTCTGGTTCATCCCTTTCAATGGCACTTATTATCGGAAGCTCCTCAGGTCTGTATCAAAAATGAGGTACCTTTCACTTTTTATGTCCAACAAAGTAGAATCTCTATCTGTGGCATTAAAAAGATTTGAAGTTGCTTCAGAGGATCTCCAAAGCCAAATCAAAGGCATGAAGAATGATCTAGATCTTTTCAAGAAGAAAGTCTGCTCCTCACTTTTGTGCCTTCAAGAGTTGTCTTCCAAGAAGTCTCTTGCAGTATGTGACAAGAATGACATTGAATTAGGAACATCACAGAAGGCAAATGAGTGTAGGGGTTCGGGTACATATGAGGAAGATGTTGAGTGTTCCATTTTAGGTTCTTTTCTTCAACATTCCAACGATTTATCGGATGGAATTGTTACCGGTGAAGGGGAGGAAGATGAGAAGCTTAAAAGCCAGGTGGTTCTTTGTTTGGGTGGCCTCGGATTCTGCATCACTAGTCTGCTGAGGGAAGTACTAGAGATGGAGAAAGAGTTTCAAGAACTAGCCAAATGGGAGAACCCTTCAAGCCATGTTGTTGTATAAAGCTAGACATGTCTAATTTTCTTGTAATTGAGCTTATTCTCTTCGCATATCGGATCTCATAGATATGCTATGCAGTGTTGGTATGACAGTAAACTTCTGATGCAAGCAATTTTTCTTACATATATAGTATCATAACCTCGGTTATGGAACAGCAACTTAAGATGACACAACTTGAGACGTGAGAAAAGTTAAGAATTTTGCATGCTGATCCTATTACTCTGATATATATAAATTGATCCAAGGTTAGAGTTTTTACTTTTTACTGTATTGTTAAGAAATGTGTTACTTTGATCAAAATTTAGCTAATCAAACAATTAGCAAATACTCTCACGCAAACCAGATTAGATTAACTTGTCCAAACTCTGAAAATTATAATTATAATTGTGTTTGTACTCGTGGGATTTATAGTTCACTCTTTCAATGCACATTATCTTTACCCAAAAACAAAAGTGATATGATTTAGAACGAAATTGTACCAACTAGTGAGTGTGATTGTCCACATCCAATAATTCATGATCATCCACTGAGGAGGATCAAAGTTCAGAACCCCCACATGAAATTATATCGAATCAAATAAGCTTTGCTAGGTGGCATCCATGGTGCTTTGATCTGATCCAAACAAAAGCATTTTTGGAATGGTCTACCAAGTTAACTTGGTGCCAAAAACATGTCAAACGACCAAACTGGTTACGAGTCGTAAAGCCAAGACCTAACTGTGAAGGTTCTAAAATGCCCATGTCTGAGAGCAACAGTCCAACAAAACAGCTTGAACTGCGGAGGGCGAAATAGTAAAACAAAGCTGCTGCATGCATATTCACGAGGTCGAGACACCGCATATAACAGGTAGTCAGGTAATGAAGACGACTGGAAATGCATGCACTGAGCCCAATTCTTCATAGTTATTCATCATTCGTATCTGTCATGCCACAGCCACAGTCCACATTATTACGTAAAAATATATTTTCCATTCTCAACTGTGACTGCCACAGTGCCACTGCATGGCGCTTCTGGGGTTTAATAATATTCAAAGCTCAGATAAGAAGCTCAGAATCATTACAATACTCTCATGCATCCTTTTATGAACTAACAAACACAGTTTAGAGTTTATCTAACTATCCTTTATTCTATTTCCAAAGCAAGTTATCTTAATCTCTTTGGTGACTCACCCATACCTTTCTAGAATCACTCTACCATGTAATGGTATATATATATATTTACTTATATATAGCATTAGATGTGTTGCGAGGATAGAGATAGAAATCACTCAAAGTTGAAGCTTTTGCTGGCTGTAGCTATGGAGTCTCTGGATTCTCGTAATGATATAGAGAAGCCACTGCTCCCCGGCGATGATGACTCGCCGCCGGTACTGGTGACACAGAAGAAGAGCAGTCATGCCAGAGATGTGCATATTCTGAGCTTTTCTTTCTTGCTGATATTTCTTGCTTTTGGCGCCGCCCAGAATCTGGAGAGCTCTGTCAACACTGTGAGTGTGTTTGTTGGGTTACTTGAGTGTTCTGGAATATAATAAAACGTTTATATTGTTCTGATTTGATTTGATTTTGGGTTGATTGATTGTGCAGGACAAGGGTTTGGGGACAACTTCGCTTGGGATTGTGTACTTGTCTTTTGCACTCTTCTCTTTGGTGGCGTCTCCTTTGGTTCGAGCTCTTGGATCAAAGACTGCTTTGATGCTTGGGACTACTGGCTACTGGTTGTTCATAGCTGTACATTTGATCAAACAAACTTGGTATTGCTACTCAATCTAATCTGATCTGATCTCTCTTAATTTTCCATTAACTGTCAATGAAAATCCATGTTCACCATGCTGTTTGACTAAAGTCCTATGCTTAGAAGGCAACATTTTTTTATGGGATTTGGAGCAAATGTTTAGATTTTGATCCCCCACGAAAATTTTCATGATCAAATGTAAAACAATATTATTCACAATGCATATAACATTAATTTTAGCTTCTGAATTGAACTATTTCCATATATGTAGGTACATTATGTATCCAATTTCTTTATACCTTGGGTTTGCCTCTTCTATAATATGGGTCGAACAGGTATAAACTAGTAATACTCCTCATATTTGCTTCAATTACTTAAGAATCTTAGTATTTGGTACCAAATTGAAGCTGTAAATTTTAGTTATGACTTAATTGTGGGTTCATCAGGGGACGTATCTAACTTCTGCCGCGCGTAGTCATGCAAGAGATAATAACTTACATGAAGGAACAACTATCGGCAACTTCAATGGAGAATTCTGGATGATGTTTGCTTGTCGCCAGGTGAACCGATCTGTTGCATCTTTCTCAATAAATAATTGCTTATCCTTTTATATTGATGAGATTGTGTTTGTTAATCAGTTTACTCAGCTGCCTCATAATCTTTGCTCTACACTTTCTGCAGTTTGTCGGAAATCTTTTGTCACTTGCTATCCTAAGAGATGGAAGCGTATGTGCTAATAATCCTTGTAGTTAAAATTTTGGTGTTTTGCATGTCCTTTGTGTATGGAACAAAGTTATGCATTTGAAATATGATCTAATCTTTATCTTTCTTATCACCCCAGGAGGGAACTCCTGGGCAGACAAAGTTCTTGTACGTTGTGTTTCTCTGCAGTATGACTTTAGGGATCATACTTCTGTGCTTCTTAAGTAGCAGGGATAATGTAGAAAAGGAATATCAGGACTCTTCTCTCAGCTTCTTTGCTTCTCTAATATCTTTTTTGAAGTCTGTCATCACTCCGTTGTTTGATGTACGAATGCTATTGATCATCCCCCTTATGGCATACACAGGGTTACAACAAGCATTTGTATGGTAATGTATTACCGGAATAAGTATGTCTGCTTGTTTTCTTACGGTCAAACCATTACCACTTGTTTTACGTTTCTTATTCTTGTCATTTTAGGGCTGAATTCACCAAGTATGTCGTTACTCCAACGCTCGGTATGTCTGGTGTGGGTGGTGTGATGGCAGTTTATGGCTTTTTTGATGCAATAGTAAGTAATCCAGAAACAGCTTGACATAAATTTTGAAGTAGCAGTTGCAGTTTTGGTAGAGATAGCATTTGGTGAAATGGCATTAAATCTTGGTTAGATGAATAGAATTTGCAATAATCATCTTGGCATTTGCTTTAGATCGAGAAGCAACAAACCTTCTTTTCTTGTTAAAGCTTTTTCTCTGCAGCTGATGAAGGCATGAAGCTATTTTTATATCACACACTAAAATCTATAGATTCTGTGCTTGATTGACAGGATTCTGTTTTATGCAGATGTGTTGATTATGTGTTATGTGATTTCTGTTTCGTAATTTTGTGACCTCATACTTGTGTAAAACTTCTGTCAGTGCTCACTTGTTGCTGGTCGACTAACGTCTGGTCTCAAGTCAATCAGTCTTATAGTTTCTGGTGGAGCTCTCCTTCAGGCTATTGTATTTGTCTGGCTTCTTCTAAATTACAGGTTAGCGAGTATCACATACAACAGTTTCAAGAGTCTGAAGTTGTTATTGTAATATTTAATTTGGAGCTCTTGTCGCCTCTAAATCCTGACTTTACCTTGATGTTACAATGCAGCCAAGCAAGCGGACTACTTAGCATTGTTATAATGGCAGCTCTGTTGGGAATCGGTGATGGAGTCTTTAACACACAGATCAGTGCTTTGCTAGGGATATTCTTCAAGTGTGATACTGTATTTGACTAACCTGTTCCTCTGTTGTTTCACTTTTAAGTTCTTCTCAGTTTTATGAAGTTAAAAGTTTGTTATATATGTTCTTTCTTAAAGCGAAATGTGTTTGTTACTACTTAATTTGCAGGAAGGAGCCTTTGCACAGCTTAAGGTGTGGCAGAGCGGTGCTGTTGCAGTCGTCTTCTTTATTAGTCCTTGCATATCGCTAGAAGCAATGGTGGTGGTTATGCTTACTGCAGTTTGTATAGCATATGGCGCCTTCGTGTATCTATTTCTTCACGGAGAGGAAGCAATGTCATCTTTGAGGTTGTGATTTGCACGCACGAAAGCATCGTCTTCCAAGAAAGAAGAATCAAGAGCCAAGAGGATGTATACTATGTTACTGTATGTAGAATTCTAATCCATCCACTGTCTTAAGCTAAATACTACCTTTTGAATGTAAGAGGTTAAATTTTGACCAAATTTTGAATGGAAAGGACCAACGTTTAGAAGGATGGAAGATTTTTAAGCACCGACTCATTTATAACCTACTCCGGGACCCTGTTTTTTTACCGATGAAAAAAACTTCTGAAGTAGGCTTACCAAAAAATGTATAGAGACTACAAATTTACTACATCTCTTGCAGACTATTCCCTGCTGCAGCCCAACTCCTTAGTCCCGATTCTGATGCACATTACGACGTAAGTTTTTTTTTCAAATGAATGTAATTCGTGATTTGAACTTACAACTTTTCATTTTCTAAAAAAGAAAAAAAAACTTTGCTACTAGATCAAATAATACCAGACATTCTCACTCACCTAATCACATGAAATTTTTGTATCGACGATATGTAAATACCCTCCTCCGTATAGGTGGGGGTGTATTAAGCTGAACACTGATGGGGCATGGAAAAGTAGTTCGAACAAAGCTGGTTATGGCGGGGTATTTCGTGATTACAGTGGCAAAGTTATAGATGTTTTTTGCTCTAACTTGGATATTCCAAGCTTTGTTGCTGCTGAAGTTATGGCTGTTATCAAGGCTATTGAATTAGCTTGGGTACGAGAGTGGAAACATATATGGTTGGAAGTAGACTCAGAGCTAGTTCTTAGTTTTCTTTGCTCTCCCACTTTAGTGCCTTGGCAACTAAGTGTAGAGTGGAGCAATTGCTTGTACAGAGATGAACTTTCACTCTTCTCATATAGTTCGAGAAGGTAACAGAGTTGTACGTAGAAGTATTGGCAAATGAAGAGATAAAGTTTTCAGATTTGAGGTCATGAGTTCAAACCTCACTGGCATATGTAGGGTATGTGAGTTATTAATAAAAAGTTTTTAAAAAGAAAAAAGAAAAAAAAAGAGATAAAGTTTTCAGATTTGATGTGGTGGGACTTGTCCCCAAATTTTGTTGTTTTGTTATGAGTTATAGGTTTTTTTTTGTTAAAAAAAATATAAAAAAGAAATACACGGTGTAATCTTAGGCTTAGTTTGATATTGTGATTTAAAAACTTAGTTTTAAATAAGCAACCCCCACTTTTTAAAATCGTGGTTATTTAAACTAAAAAGTTATAAATAAACACGTTTTAAGATTTTACCAAACAGAAAAACTCAATACTAAACTGGGTCTTAATTGGTTACGCATGTAACAATATAATTATATTCTCAGTTTGATATGAACAGTGTTATGAGGTGTGAAATTACAATTTTGTCCTTGTTTCTGGTTTTATTACATTTCTGCTACTCACTCTGACATGCATAATTTACATTTCTGTTCCTGCTTTTCGTTTTTATATTTGATCCTTTCTTTCACGTTTGTATGCATTTGTCACCTAGTGTCCTCTAATGTTGATTATTTACAGAAGCAATTAAATATTGGCGGCAACAGTAATCGCAGTTTTACGCAAAACGCCCAATTCCCCAACCACCTCTCGTCATTTCCTCTGATTCTTCTCCCGTCAATTCAAATTCTGAATCTTTTCAATTTTTCCAACTAAATTATTCCAATAATTCAGCCCCCTCCGTTTGTCTTCTACCTCCTCCAATTTTGTTCTTCTTCTTCTTCTTCGCCGGCGTTTTGGCCTCACTCCCTTGTCACTCATGTCTAGGGTTTTATAGCGACACCTCAATCCACTGGAATCAGAACTCCAGACTATGGCCCCTCCTCGCGACGAAGAGACCCCTCTCGTCGCCGCCGCCGACGACGACTCGCCGGCCGAGAAGGGGAGGAGTCACACCAGAGATGTCCATATTATCAGCTCGGCGTTTCTGCTGGTCTTCCTCGCTTACGGTGCAGCTCAGAATCTGGAGAGCACTGTCAATAACGTGAGTCAATTTTCGAGTTGGAAAAAAATATTGTGGAAAAGTTTTGATGTGGATTTTGGTGTCAGGTGGGGGATTTGGGAACGACGTCGCTTGGGATATTGTATTTGTCGTTCACGTTTTTCTCTCTGGTGGCGTCTCTGGTGGTTAGGAAGCTGGGATCAAAGAATGCTTTGATTCTTGGGACGAGTGGATATTGGTTGTTTATTGCTGCTAATTTGAAGCCTACTTGGTAATCTTACTGACTGACCCACTTTTATGTACAAGTTTATACACATTTTCGTATCCAAATGCATTTGATTCTGTGTAGGTATACTATGGTTCCAGCTGCATTGTACATGGGTTTTGCTGCTTCCATAATATGGGTTGGGCAGGTAGAATACTAGACCATGATTTGGGGTTTTGCTTCAGCTTTGAACTTGATGGCATAATGCTGTACTAGTCTATGTTTCGCGTTTTGTTTTGACTTCTGTCATTTGTATACGATGACAAGAGGTAGAGGTTGTTTCTGATGATGGTTGTTGTGGATCCATTAGGGGACATATTTGACTTCTACTGCGCGTAGTCATGCCAAAGATAATAGCTTACATGAAGGAACTGTTATTGGCCAGTTCAATGGAGAATTTTGGGCGATGTTTGCTTGTCACCAGGTGAATATGTTGGTTCTTTCTTAGGAAGTCTATTTTCTTTTTTACACAGCAGTTTGTATATCATTTTCAATCAATCTTGTTATATCAAATAGTCCAATAATCCTACTGTCATGTTTTGCAGTTTGTGGGAAATCTTATATCGCTCGCTTTGCTAAGTGATGGAACTGTAAGTGTCAAGTAAACTTGTGTTTGCCTGTTCTTTCTGGTTGTTTTGTTGTCTTATTATCCCACAGATCTGATAACCCTATTATAGAAGAGTTGGTCTTTGGGCGTCTAATCTTATATCTGAACTAATTGCATTTGGTACAAACAGAACCTGATTTGTTTAAATGATACTGAATGTCCTCACAGTCTAGACAAGTATCAGCAGTGTCAGGGAGGTGCAAGCATGGGTTGTGGTTTCATACCCCCTCTTTGGACATCTGAGTCATAAATCTTTGACTCATGATCAAAAATGATTTGAACTCATGTTATTATATCCGTAAAAGAAACTGGTGTCATAGTATCTTCTAATTTTGGGATTCAGAATGGTGATCGGCACATAATGCATTAAGTTTGATTGTACTCTTTGATTCTTCACCGTAGTTCTGCACATACACATACATTTATTGTATAATTTCAGGGTTAGAATTATTTTGGCGGGATATGATGTGTGCTGAGTTCGTTTTTCTTCTGATCATGACAGGGAGGGAGTACTAATGGCACAACCTTATTATTCAGTGTGTTTCTTGTCAGTATGACCTTAGGTACCATACTGATGTGCTTCTTGAATAAAAGGGGTATTAAAGAAGAGGAGGACTCCCAGGGTCCTTCTCTCACCTTTTATGCCTCTGTGGTATCTTTGTCGAAGACAGTCATTAGACCTTTGTATGATGTACGGATGCTATTGATCATCCCCCTTATGGCGTATTCAGGATTGCAACAAGCATTTGTATGGTAATTACTTAACCAAGTATTGCTGCATACTTTTAAAGCCACACACGATCACTTTTTTCTTTTCTTTTGCTTCCCTTATTAACTATGGCACAATTTCTTCAACTCCCAGGGCCGATTATACTGCGTATATTGTTAGTCCAACACTTGGTGTGTCTGGTGTTGGTGGTGCTATGGCAGTTTATGGGGCATGTGATGCATTAGTAAGTATGCAGAAACATTGAGTTTGTACAATTATTCGTTCAGTGGAGAGACCATTGAACTCAATTCTTTCCTTGGTTTATATGAGTTGTATTTGCTTTAAGCGTCTTTTTCTTGTCTTTCTTATTTCTTATTTTTCCTTTTGGGAGGGGGGCGGTTTGGAACCTTAAGTATAAGAACTTTTTTTCTTTCTCAGAATCAATACTTTGGTTCTTGCTGTCATAACCTAATTTCTTCTATTAGTCATGGGTTATTTCACCAATAGTTACATATAAATTCCTAAAGGGATACCGATATGGAAGTCTTGGAACTTTATGGGTTCATAAAAAATATGCTTGATATTTAGTGATAATGTAAACTGAAAAGTGAAATTGAAAACTCCATGCTTGCTGGACAGCATAAATTCTTCTTTGGCAGACTTGATTTATATATGGTCTCTTGCATTCTGATCTCACTTTTGGGTGGAACATATGACAGTGTTCACTGGCTGCTGGTCGATTTACATCTGGTCTCAAGTCCATCACTATTATAGTTTCTGCTGGAGTTTTGATCCAAACCATTATATTCCTCTGGCTTCTTCTAATATACAGGTTAGCAGTCTTTACAAGTTCTGTAAATCATCTTTGTATAGTGAAACTGTTGTTGTAATTGACTTGTTTGTAATTTCAAGCTATTGTTATCTTTACTTCTTGCCAAACTTTGTTATGATATAGTCCAGTGAGCGGGGTACTTGGCACTGTATACCCTCTTATAATGGCAGCTGCCTTGGGCATTGGTGATGGAGTCTTAAATACACAGCTCAGTGCTTTGCTTGCGATATACTTCAAGCATGATACTGTATTTATCTAACCTTTTCCTACTGTGTTTCTTTAAGTTCTTGTTATATTATGAGAATTGGACCTTAATAAAATCTATAACTGCAACCTCTTTTGGACTTTTTTTTTTCACAGGAAGGAGCATTTGCACAGCTCAAGGTCTGGCAGAGTGGTACAATTGCAGCTGTATTCTTTTGTAGTGCATACATCTCATTACAGGCAATGCTGGTGGTTATGCTTGTTACAATCTCCATTGCATATGGTGGCTTTATTTTTCTCTCTCTTCGAGAGAAAGCCCTCTTCCATTCAAGTTCATAATGTGTATAGAGTGAAAAGTAGTGCAAGAAAAACAGCTTGTGTATGCAAGCAGGTATTGTTGTTGATTGTTGCCGTCCCTATATTTGGAAATCTATTGTGTGCAACGTTTTCCATCTGCTTCAACACATAATCGAAAAGTTTGAAGATTGCTCGTCCCCAAAAGCTTGCTCTCAAATTATGAACTTTCAGAGTTACTTTAATGAGCCAACTAAAACGAATAAAAACAAATGTTACATTTGCTCTAGTGACATAGTCTTCTCTTAATACGTAACAAATTATTAGTTCGACTTCTGAAAAATTAGTTGTAGCATCGGGTAGTGATAACAAAAATTTCTACTAGATGAACTAAAATTAACATGAGAGCCAATGCACTGATAAAAGACTAGTAAAATGATAAAATGGGCCATAGATATCCGCCCCGAATTGAGATCAGGACCCAAAAGGCCAAAATCCAAGCCCAACCCGAAAACAAATCAAAACAAAAAACCCAGAATAAAGCCATCGCCGGAATCCTAATTACTCACCGCTCCGAAGGTGCCTAACACACCCCTCCCACTAATCCGTCGTCGTTTTCCTGTCACGATTTCGCAGAGCTAGGGTTTCGAAACTTTCAGAATCTCAGTATTTTCAATTCGGATTCTGTGAAATTTACGGGAGAATGGGCCTTGAGGCGGAGCACTGATGTCACTTTTCTTGTCGTCTACGATTGATCAGGCTCATCGTCAGCTCCGAGAAATTCAAGCACAACTTCAAGCAGCAATGGTAAAATTTCCAGACTCTGATTCTCCTTTGAACTCGTTTTAGTTGATTTGAGTAGTTTCGGTTTCGATCAGGGCAATGAGATTTGGTTTGTGATTAGGCTGGATCCAAGAAAGTGATAACTAGGGAGGAGTGGGAGAAGAAGCTTAATGATGTTAAAATCAAGAAAGAGGACATGAATAAGTTGGTGATGAATTTTCTTGTGACTGAGGGCTATGTGGATGCGGCGGAGAAGTTCCGAAATGAGTCTGGAACTGAACGTATCCTTTTTTGTTTTGTTATTGATGTCCTGTTGTTTGTGTAGTTGGTTCGACTTGAATTGTGTTTGTGGCATTGCTATGCTTGGTGGTGTTGTAGTATGTGTTTGTCCTTATGAGTGTTTAGCAGATATTGATCTTGCAACAATCACGGAACGCATGGCGGTCAAGAAGGCAATACAATGTGGTAATGTGGAGGATGCAATCGATAAAGTTAACGACTTAAACCCGGAGGTAAGATTCGCTAATTAGTGAGCCCTTAATGGTAGCATATAGTTATGATTCAGTGCTGTCTCACTATTCTCATTTAGTTAACCTGTCATCTTGATGCAAATAATCCCTAGTCATGGATATGGTACAAATTTGATATGAAGGTTAACCACCTTTTATGAAGTTGCTTAGAATTGAGGCAGGAACAATATCAAACAGTTATCCCTTATGTTGTGAATCAAACCAATTAACCATTCATGTATCTTGAATATTGAAATTTGAATTCGTTATTTTTCTCTTACGTGGTTACTTGGCCTTTTTCGGATATGAGTTCACCTGACATTATTAGAGTAACAGGTGCTAGGATGTTACTTCATATCTGCAACCATGACATGATTAGTTTTCTTGTGGTTATGTTGCTGTGATTCCATACCTTTTCCTTTCTGGGACTGAAGCACCAGAGAGACATTAAGTGCATGTGTTTTGAGTTTAGAGTGATAGAGTTCATCTTGTACTCGTCAGTTAGGCCAACCAATCTTTGAAAAGAAATAAACTAAACAAAGAGAAAGGCAGGGTGCTATGTCAAAACCATGGGTGAAAGAATTCACTCCTTCTCCTGACTTTAGTAGTAGTGTTTGGTTTTATTCAGAATGCTCTAGATAGAAATCTTCTTGACTACACATTATCAATGTTGTGAGTAACCATAGCACTCATCACAGTGGTATTTCTTGGCAGAATTTGCTGTGTGTGCCTTGGACAAAATATTTAGGACCAACTCTTGGATTCCAAGAATAGACATGAATTATCTATACTAGTATGATTCTGTTTCTGTGTTCATTGTCAATCTGTCCATCCTTGCTTCGATAAAGAAAGTGTTTCTGTTGAGATCTTTACATGTAGTTTTTTGCCGTATAATATTTTTTGATTTAGCGTATTATATTAGAAAATATATCTCCGTTTATTTCAATTTATATGATTATCTGTGAAAATTCTGTCTGCAGATTCTGGACACAAATCCCCAATTATTTTTCCATCTCCAACAGCAAAGGTTGATAGAACTAATTAGGAATGGAAAGGTTGAAGAGGCTCTTGACTTTGCTCAGGAAGAGCTAGCACCAAGAGGAGAAGAAAATGTAAGATTCAGCTATTGTATCTTTGCTTTGGTTGACTATGATGTGTGTAATTGTTGCTCCTTGTAACTTTGTTGTGTGACGTATAGTTGAATGTTTATTTACTCGTTAGGTGGTACTAAGCAACTTTTATTAATGTCATCATTATATGCAGCAAAGCTTTTTGGAAGAGTTGGAGAGGACTGTTGCCCTTCTAGCTTTTGAAGATGTGTCCAACTGTCCTGTTGGAGAGCTTCTGGACATATCACAGCGCCTAAAGACAGCTAGTGAAGTGAATGCTGCCATCCTCTCCAGCCAGAGTCATGAAAAAGGTTAGCATGTTTCCCAAGTTATATTTTTCCTAGATCTAACATGAAAACATCTGTATTGTGAAGTAGATCAGGAAATATATTTGGAACCAGGGTGGGTGAAAAGATGCCCACCTTCTTATTGTGTACTATTAGCAATGTTCATCTTAAAGAGAAGTCATGTCATACGGACACAAGGTTGGTTAGCAGAATAAATAGGGTTAAACCCCTTAAATAACTGGTGAACTGCACTATTGGCCAGTCGAGATATTGAATGATAGCAGTAAATTGGGTGATAATTAATGGATGTCTTCAAGAGGAGATATCGTTTGGGAGATTTTCATAACCAATTTTATCTAGTTAGTGCTTATCCTTTGTTCTTGAAAGGGGTTGATAATTTTGTATCATATGTTCTCCTCCTGCAGACCCGAAGCTTCCAAGCTTGTTGAAGATGCTCATATGGGCCCAGAACCAGCTCGATGAGAAAGCTCACTATCCTCGGATAAATGATCTATCCACTGCCAAGCTAGAAGACCCTAGCTAGTGTCTGTCTAATGTTCCAGGTCCTCCTTTTGTGGAGGTTTTGGGTTCCCATATAGGCTTTCCATGGAATGATTAATGATGTATGCATGCTTATTGCCAAATGACTGCATTCCTGTTGAATGTTGCCTCTGTTCGGATCTTCATTCCCAATTACCTTTGTACAAATGCTTGTCTATAACATCTCTTTACTCATATTGTTTAAGATTGTGGCATAATATTACGTTTGAAGTTTTAGTATACCGAAACCCACACCATTGTTGTTAGTTGTTACTATCAAAGCCATTGAACTGCGATTTTGCATAAAAGTAGTTGCGATCCTGCCAAGTTTTTGAGAAGTACTTGCAAGTTATATCCAGGTTTATAACATTCATGAATTGTTGCTCTCTACCGTTTTGGAAAATTGAAATCACATAATCTTACTGAACAGGAACAAGACAATTTGTAAAGATCGACAATTTATACAAAATAGGAAGAACTTGGAAAGCAATGAAGTGAAATCATAATCTCTACTTCTCAAGCATTCATCTCTTTTCACAGTGACCAAACTCTCACGCACAAGCAAAGCCTAAACAATACCACATCCTTCAGACTTGACCAAAAGAACACAAACCCAGAGAGCGTTGTTGATATCTGGATGCTCTTGAAGCTCTGAAGGTCGTCTCAAAGCACAAGCTCCTCCCTCCCCATATTTCCAAAGCCCATCATCAAAATTCAGAGCATAGCTTGAAGGATCATACTGGAACGTGAACCTCCTCTGCTTCCCAGAATTCTTCATAGCCTTCTTCAATGCAGCTCTCATCCTCCAGAACAAGCTCCTACACTTCTTCCTCCCAATGGCATTCACCCAACTCAAGCTTCCCACAGAACCCATGTTCATAAACCTCATAGTGCTCTCAGACCCCAAAAGCCAATTGGCAAGTGGCTACTGGCTAATGGCTGTGCTTTCTCTATTTATAAGCAGATTCTGATGATGGGTTTGTGAGACTGAAAACAGAGCTTCACGGACTTGGAATAGTGAAGCCTAAGTCTCTGCTTGAAAATGGGTTCTTGAAATTGAAAGCTATGAAAGGAAAGCAAGAACCTTTTCGAGAAATGGTTGGGGCAGCTTCGGCTGCAATCCAACAGTGCTTTTTATTTCCTTTCCTTGGAAAATCACATTGGGATGCTCAAATTCGAAAGAGAGGAGAGAGAGAAGAGAGAGAGAGTGAGCAGATACAGAACAGACTGAGAACAGTGGGCAGTGAGCCAACTAAGGTCGTTTCACTATAGAATGTGGTTGTGGCATAAGTGTGTACTATTTCCTTGGTCTGTAGCTTTTGGCTATTTCAAATCTCAACAGTTAGCTGTTTCCTAAACCCTAATACCCTATTGCCTCTGAAATTAGAGATTTAGAGGAGGTTTAGGCCTTTAGGGACTACTATCTTGTTAACCAAGACTCAATTTTTATTGTTTGGTTACAACGGTTGAAACCAAATCAGTATGTCTATGAATCAGTAAGGTAGAGGGTTAAAAGTTCTTATCTAGTTTGTTCATCCTGACTTATCTGTAACTAATTAAACCATCATGGTGAAACTCAAACTCTATATTTACACAGAATGGTAAACCATAATTTACTCAAGGGCAGACAACTCTTATGAGTTCCAAACTTCCAATGGTAGACAACTCAAATAATCAAGGGTAGAAAATGTGTGCCAATGCTATGCTATGCCAAGGTTTTCTGGTTTTTGGATGTCTTTACCATCACTGTAAAATTCAAATTCGATCTGGGTTGAGCTTAGTAGTGTGGGTGTCACAAATAGTACCAAGGTTCATAAGTGTAACCATAAGAGTCAATGCATGGATCCAAAGAGGAATTGGGCAATTGAGGTGTTCATTGGCATGTCAAAATCAAGGGTTTTCTTTTTCCTTCTGAACCGGTTTGTCTCCAGTGGAGGCAATGTGGGAGGTCCTTTCCCAGTTCTCTTTTATTTTGTCTTCATCTTCAATGACATTTTGCTTTTTTGCATATGCTTATTCAATCTCCTCCACGTTCATCATCTTCAATGCCATTGTATCTGTCTTCACAGTAAAACCTAGTGGCCCTAATTTCTAGTGTGTGCTGCAGTGACTATTACCGGTCACTGTTCTGCATCTACTACCCCGAGGTCCCCAATTACATATGACCTGTCATTCTAACCAACATAGCAAAGCCTTGTCTTTGGCCTTGGCAGTCTTCTGCTCAGTAGCTTTCTGTGTCTCTTTTTTTTTGAACAGGATTAGCTTTCTGTGTCTGAATCCGTGCTTTCCTAATTTTTTTTATGTTTGGTATTAACACCGTGGCATTTTCATTTTTGTCTTCAATTGGGTCCTCTCTTTTTTCTGGTTATTTCATCTAGCTTCTGTTCAATTTGATGCATACCTAAATCAATGGTCCTGGCTGATGAAACTCTATGAGATTGGAGATTTATCTTGATTAAAGTTGCATCTTTCATATTCAAACTTGGCTCAAGTATAAAGTGGATATGAGCTTTAAAATAATGTGCAATCCAGGATGAAACTCCATTTGGTTGCATCACATCATGTACTTGCTTCTCATGTGTCTTTGCTTTCTTATATAGTCTCCCATTTCATTTGGGCTTGTGACTATGAAAGTCTGGTTCTGGCCTTTGCTGTAGGCTTGCTGTTTGTGCCCTTTGGGCTCTTCAATGAAGTTTGTTCGTCCAAATTCATGATGCTTGATCATGAAATGATAGAAAATTTATTCTCAAAAAAAAAAAATGATAGAAAGTTTTCATGTAAAACTAACATGCATCCGTCACACTATACCTTTGATTATTTCATGATGATATGAGACTGGGTACTACTGATAAAAAAAAAATAGAAACTTTGGTCCTTAGTTAGAGGCATTCCAACTTCAGCTAGGTAAAACCAATTTGAGGTAACCTAATGAATTGGGGATTTATTTCTTCCGCTTTGTTTTAGAAAAGTTATCCTTTCCTCACCAAAGAGGGAAACAGTGGGAAATGGATGCCTATATAACCCTCTCGAAGTTGTTTCTACTTTCATTCTTCTCTGTTCGTCTTACCCTGTTAATAAGCCACCCAGAGCAAACCTCATTCGGTTTCCTGACCCAGAGAAGTTATGAGGAGCAAGAATACTCAACCTAAACCGGGTCGGTTTCTGACCCTAAAAAGAAAAGCAGAGGAGCTTGATTCCCATTCCGAAGGTGATGTTCTTGGCTCACCGGAATTGAAGAAACAAAAAGTACATGGTAATGCTGGAGAAGAGGTTGATGATTTAGAATCGTGGGCTGATGAATTGGAGGATTTGATCCCGGAAAGTACTGAGTTTGAGGAATCATCACAGCCAATTGATTTTTCTCAACAATCATTGCTGGATGAAATTGATGAACTGGAGGTCGAGGACAGAAAATTAAACGGGAAGATCAACTCGACTGAGGGACCAGAATCTACTGATCAGACTGATTCCCCTCTAGACATGACAGAAGAATTCTGGAAAAATCCGCTGGTTGCGTGTTTTGATGAGGGTGAAACAATGTTAAGAGATCCAATTTGGCCATGGGAAGCTTGTGAATACCAAAATAACCATTGCCCTGGTTTTCCCAGTGGTATTGGGACTAGTACTACCTGGGATCTTGGTACTGATATTTTCAGTATTATGGGTCAAAGTGATGTTGAACGTGAGATGATGAGGATGACAATGTTAGAGGAACATCTAAGAGATGCTGCAGGGACATTCGGTTGTACTAGTACTCCATTTCCTTGTGAATCCGGGAAAGGCCAGACAGATCCAATAGGTTTCGAGGCGGAGTATACTAGCAATCTTCATGATCAGCAATTCATGGTGGATCCTCATACATTTACTGAAGTATTGCAGATTGATTCATTGGGGCCAAGGCAATATGAATTGCACGAAAACCACGAGCTTATTATCATTGACTAGTTCCAGTCCACCTCTAGTTTCTTTCTTTCTTGTTCTTGTGTAGTAGTTTTAGCTGTAATCTTGTAGTTTGATTCTGACATATATATATATGGAGAATGGTTTTGTCTGAAATTCTTTTTTGTTTATATATTTTTTTGCCCTGAAAACATTATCATTGTCCGAAAAAAAAAACAGGCTAAATATTCTGGACATCATGATTACCAATACGAATGATCCTCAAACCGGTTATATATTGGAAAGAAAAAATGCATACCTATACGAATGCTGAACTCTGTCCTCTGAATTCTATCAGTAAAAAAATGTAAATGTCAAAAGTTCAATGATATTCCTGTGGATATCTAATTGGAAAAGAAAAAAAATGACTCGTGTGAATATCTGACAGTTGGACCTATACACCTATATATACTACCTTTTATGTTTTTTTCTAAGTTCTAAATGCGTCTAACTAAGGATTAATATATAGGAATTGGTGTATCTATTGGTCTTTTGAAAAGAGAGATATCAGATATATTGAGGAAATCTGGGAAAAAATATCAGGATTTTGAGATGAAATTTTTTTGAAATATTTAATTTATTGAATTTACATATAAATATTACAAACATCAACTTCATCTACATCCAGAATGAGAATGTAGGTTGTTGATAAGACGCACGCTAGTCCACAAAAATACAATAATCAGACCAAAACATATGGCTCATCTCCAAGTTTGATAATTGTGTAATAGATCGATCTGCATCCAGATATCTCTCGAATTGAATCATGCATGTTCTTCTCGAGACCACCACTCTTCATTGGGATACACCTCGAGAGGATTATTTCTCTACTGAAAATCACTCAAGACCCTCAATCTTCATTGTGATATACTTTGAAAGAATTATTTTTATCCTAGATATCACTCCAGACTCACACTCTTCATTAAAATATACCTTGAGAGAATTACTTCTTTTCTAGATATACCTCGAGAGAATTTCTCTTCCGGAAATCACTCAAAAGTCAAGACCCTCACTCTTCATTGAGATATACCTTGAGTGAATTACTTCTATCATAGATATCACTCGAGACCCACACTCTTCATTAAGATATACCTTGAGAGAATTACTTATTTTCCGGATATCATTTCAATTTTTTTTATAGATATTTTTTTAATATATTGGTGATATATCAAAAATATCATAAATATCGGAGATATTTGACGGTACCGAAGAAATATCGGGAAAATATCGTAGATACGGTGGAAGATAAGATATTTATCCCTATAAATATATCAGTCATTTGAAAAAATGAGATATCAGAGGATATATTGGATATATCGCAGAGATTTTAATCTTTGCGTCTAACCATGCATGTGAGACAATTTTTAATATGTTGATTGAGTTTGAGGCTTAGCTTAAATGTGGAATAAGGACCGAGTGCCTGACAAATTATCACACAAAACAAAAAAAAATAACAATGAAGAGATCACCAAATCTAGGGTACCCTTGACGTATACCGTTAGATATTTTATATTTCTACGTACCAACTCACGCATGATCATAGTTTACGTACTTCTTAGATGAATGAGTTATCAAGGTACAAGCTAGCTAGGAAGCATGGAAGCGTGGCTCTGCCCACGATTCGCGCTTCCGAAGCAGAAGCGAAGCGGAATCGTGTCGGAAGTGATCGGAAGCGCATGGAATTGCGCTTCCTGGAAAAAAGCTGTTTGGGAGCGCGACGGAAGCGCGAGCTTCCAATTCGGAAGCGTGCAATTTTGATCCGGAAGCGCCCAAATTCGAAACCAAATACCACCCAGCCCAAAATACAAAATGATGATGATCATAACATCTCAAATGATAAACTAGCAAACTGCATGTGATCCTTGGTGTCAAACATAACATACGAAGACTTGAATCTCGAAGAAGAAGAACACGAAGACCTCGAAAACGAAGACCATATCCAAAACGACGACGTGCGTAAGAATCTTTGGAGGTCTAAGGCTCGCCAGTCCTCCACAATCGCCGACGTCCGACAAAGAACACAAATCAAAGAACGTCGATGCTCGATCTCCATAGGTGCCCTCTGATTTTCAAGATCTAATTCTCTCCCTATTTGATGACGCCGAGATGAAGGAGATGGTGAAGAAATTAAGGCTGAGGCTTATCAGAGAGTGAAGAGGAAAGAAAAGAGAATTGGGGCTCTGGGTTCACGTGAAAGAGATAAGAGGGTTGTAGCTTATGTTTATATATTTAAGGTTAGTCTTTGATCAATCCAACGGCTCACATGAAGCCACTATATACAAGTTAAAAAGAAAAAATAGTCTTAATATATATTACCGGGCCGGGCCGGGATTAAATGGGCCAAAACTAATTATTAATTTTTGTATAATTAAATATATATATATATATATATATGTATTATTTTATTTCGACGCTTCCAGAACGCTTCCGCTTCTAATAAATTTTGAAAAAAAACGCTTCCGCACTTCTAAACGCTTCGCTTCCACGTTTCCTCTTCCGATTCCATGCAACGTAGGGTACAAGCCCAGATGATTCATGAAAATGTTTGGTTTTATCACATTTTGAAAGTGATTATATCGAGCTGATTTCCTATTCAAAGTCTGTTTAATCTAAAGTTGAATTCTAGAAAGCTAATTTTCCACTATAAGAAGTAGACCTAAAAAATTCATTGAGACGCTTTAGTCAAGATGCATGAGTCACAAGTTTGCCATCTTCCCCCACCTAAACTCCAAATATGTGAAGTCGTTGAAATTAGGTCCTCTCCCTCCATCCCACCCTTGACTTTCGACTCCCTCACATTCCCTATAAAACTCCACACACCTCCCAAACCCTCACAACACCCCCATCATGCTCCCCTCCCTCTTCACCTCCACCCTCACGCGCCTCACGCCCCGCCTGCCGGTCCTAGTCTTCGCCGCCACGTGGACCGCATGCCTCACTCTCACGGTGGCTCTGGCCTCCTTCTCCCCCGAGGTTGCGTTTGTCTCGGCCATTTCTTCGTCGTCTTCATGCGTCTCGGAAGCGTCTATTAGGGTGCTGGCTGACGTGCCGGGAGATATTCTCTGCTTGCCGGCTAACCTGTTCAGCAAGTCCAAGATTGATCTCATCGTTCCTCCCGTCTTCGCGGCGGTTGTGGTGGCCGGCTCGGCGTTTCTGGTCCGAGCCCTGGGGTTGTGGGAGGCAGACGAAGCCCATTGAAGGGTTTGGGGTTCCCGCCATTTTTATAGGTCGGGTTTTGTTGGTGTCGGCATCTCATAGGTTGTGTAGAATTAATGCTGGACTTGATGTATCCAATTTTAAGCTAGGTTTACAAATACATGCAGTGTTAGATCGATATGTATAGTACATGTCATACATTTAAGCTCTTCAAAAGCGTTATGATACAAACCTCAACCAAACTATTTAACTCCTGGTCAGCAGTTTGTATACTCAGTATATGCTGCCCTCAATCTTTAATTTTCATCGAAAGAAATGACAGGTGACATATACGCTCAGACGTCAGTGCATGCATGACACAATCAGGTGGTGCATTTGTGGGTAGATGGAGCAGTACGTGGTTTAAGCCTTTAAGGATCAGTACTCGAATTTCTATCCACTTCCGGCACACGATAAGAGGCCGGCGAGATAAACATTTAACAAGGATTAATTACAAAACATAACCCGAACTATGATGTTATTTTCATTTTCATACCTAACTATCAAAAACTTACATTTTCATACCCGAAGTTTCATTCCGTTAGCAATTTGATACCCTGACCACTAACACCGTTAAATTTTTAGGGCATTTTTGTCATTTCAATAAATATATCATTTTTTACATTTACTTTAACAAAATAATTTATTTTTTCAGGTAATCAAATACAAATAAAAAAATTTACTTTAGTAAAAATATTCAAAAAAAACTCCAAAATTAAATATATATTTTTGCAACAATAGTGATAAAAGTTAGTAGAACTCTTGTATGTATATTAATTTTTGGAGTTACATGTTAAGCAAAGCAAAACAAAACAAAGTAAACTATATAATTAAAATAAATTATATCGAGAAAATATCGAATATCGATGAAAATTTTATCAAATTTTATATAAACATGTTTAATCTATTGTTGGTTAGATATATATCATTGTTGCAAAAATAAATATTTAATTTTGGAGTTTTTTTTTATATAATATTTGTGCTAAAGTAAATTTTTTTTATTTGTATTTGATAACCTCAAAAAATAAATTATTTTGTTAAAATAAATGTAAAAAATGATATATTAATTGAAATGACGAAAATGCCCTCAAAATTTAACGGTGTTGGTGGTCAAGGTATCAAAATGCTAACGGAATGAAACTTCGGGTATGAAAATGTAAGATTTTGATAGTTAGGTATGAAAATGAAAATAACATCATAGTTCGGGTGGTGTTTTGTAATTAATCCCATTAACAATTAACAGGCTCATATTCAAGCCACCCAACACAATTCTCACACCCTAATGCATATTTGATTATTTACCATCATCACTAGCAGCAGAGATGTATTTAGAAAATGTGAACCGAGTGCTAAAGATGAACTTATCGACCATTATGTTAACTGAAAACCAAGGAGGTCCAGTATCATTATGATAAACAGCACACAATAAATGAAACAATACAACAACTATCAACAAACAGTAACCAAACAACGACGTCCTATAGCATGGACCATTGCAATTGCACACTCACATTAATCCCACAACTCACTCCAGCATTGCGGGGTCATATATGATACTAGTACTACTTGATATATCACAGATTTTCCCGGAGTGTTTCTCATCAACTTACTTATAGAAGAAGCTGTTTCTGATCATCAACCTTTAACAGAAGCTCCATCAATCAATTTGTTGCTGAAGTCCCACAGTGTTTTCGCCAACTTCTCATTTCTAGCATAGGAGCTCGGCTTCATCTCGTTGCAGTCCACATAGTATTTTCCGGTCACACCCTTCATTTTTGGATGCAGTGCTACAAAGCATGTTGTGGCTGCTCCCTAGTTAAGATCATTAAGCAGTATATCCAAATTTAGTTACTGCCTCCAACAGTGTGCTTAATTAGGTAATTAATCGATCGGTAGGAAATCATCTGTATATTAATGTGAGAAAGAAGTTATGTGTGAAAGTGTAAGTATAAGAAGCATTTGATGGGGATTAATCACCTGAGGAACATTCTTCCAAATGCAGAAGGTGAAAAACCTCAAAGTTTCTGCAAATAACATAGCGAATTAAAATCAATCAAACACTGTAAATATTCATTTGTAGTTTGGATTATGCATCTGAATGGAACATACTCATTAGAAAAGCAGAGTGCCTCATGAGAGGTGTCATTATTATTCCTGGGTGGACTGAGTTGACTGTGATGTTCACACCTTCTTCCTGCAAGGCAAGGCAAGCAATTTGATATATAATTTAACCACAGACACTTACGTACTGATCACAATCTAAAAGTCACATGAAAAGTCTAGCTTAACACAACGAGTTGCATCATATCTTTCAGGTTCCAATAGGGTATTCCAAATGCTTGTTAAGCGCATGCAAAATGTTCAAATTGTGTATTGCAGCACCGTAAACGACCACTTTGACAGTTTTGTGATACGAAATGTGATCATAATTGACAAATCTAATAAACACAATGTGTTGATTAAGTCATTAGGATGTCTAACTATTAGAAGTTCTAAGAAAGAGTCATCATCATTTCATTAATACTTAGACGACAGACTATCACTAGATTTGATTTGTGATTATGGCTTGCGTTACACATGTCTCTGTTGACACTTAACCCACTTTAAGACAGTGATGAACTTCAAATCAAATTCTCTAAATGTGACCACTTATTCCGTTATTCATTCGTTTGTTCTTTAAGTCATTCTTTATGGGGCACATGTCTATGGGACATGATTGATGAACTACGAAACATTATATATCTACCACAACCACCAGTGATCAAATTTGTGGCAGAAAATTGGGAACAAGATAATGCTCTTAACTCTCATGTCACAGCACGACAGTACTTTCAACATTTTTAACAAGTTTGATGTTTTCTGCAGAGTACTACAAGAGGGAAAAACTTTGAAAAAAATGAAAGAAATGAAGGTAAAACAATGAGAAAATTAGATAAAAACTCAAAATACTAGACATCTTTTAAGATAAATTCATACATAATTTTCTTTCATTTTACACATACTCCACATAAACAAACTTACAGTATAGAGCATATGTCTATATATAATTAATATTTTTCTTCATTTTTCGGTTTCTCTAATTTACCCTTCAGACTGTAGAAAACTAAATTTGGTATCTTTCTCAATTTTAGCATCAATTTGAAACTCAAATACTGAGCTAAAATTTAGTTTGATTTAACTTTGACATAATCAATTACATTCTTTAATTTCTTACATTGTTATTACTAATTTGAGTGTATATATATATATGCTATATACAAAAGTATTTCATTTGTAACAGAATGATTCTTTTAATTTCTAGCTCACAGTTGGTGTATCTCTACATAGTCAAAAAATGTTTAATTGTAAGGTACACGTTCTTGTTCTTTGATTAATTTTATTCTTTTTAGGTATATTATTATATCATTTCCTATTCTGATTGAGAAAACTTTTTACTCTCAACTACTTATATTTCTAATGTATCTATTAAGTAGGGCATGATATGATAATATACCTAAAAAGAAGAAACCTAAAATAGGGTTTAGGGTAAAGGTATAGGGTGAGGGTTTAGAACTTTTTACTCTCAACTACTTACATTTCTAATGTGCCTATTAAGGACATGATATGATAATATACCTAAAAAAAAGAAACTCAAAATAGGGTTTAGGGTATAGGGTTAGGGTTTAGGGTATAGGGTATAGGGTTTTGGATTTGAATGAAATAGAGGATCATGTCAGACAGCCACATGGTCCTACAGTAACACTGTAAAATTTCTTCATTTTACTCTAATAATCAGATATCTTATTTATATTATATTCTACCTTATGTATAGATCAGATAATGAATTCTTTTCACCTAGATTTTTTTCATAAAAATAAAGAAAGGTGCATGATTCTTGCAATAATTGATTGAAAAATGTTAGTGTTAGAAGAAAAACTCATAATCGAGGTATTTAAGACATTATTAATTAAGTTTATTTACTATGTTTATATGTTATACTTGAATGGTGGTAATTGTGTAAAATTTAGAAAAAATATGACATAATATGTATCATAATTGATATATTTTAAATGTCTATCAGAAATAAATTTTATGTAGGTTTTATTTAAAATCACTCTTTAAAATTGGGTGTATATAGAAATTCCCCAATTAAATAAAATTTACCTGCAACCTACGAGAGAGCTCATTAGCATGGAGTATGTTGGCTAGTTTGGATTGGCCATATGCTCTTTTGTCCGAGTAACTGAGGACACAGGCATTGATTTGAAGAATTACTATGAGCTAGATAAGATGGTTAATTGATGAAAGAGATAGATTAGTTTTACGTTAAATCACTAATTACGTACCCACTTCGATCATTGATCCTTTCAAATCGAATCCCATTGTTGTAGGTGTGTACGTGAGCAATCGATGACAGGTTCACAATTCTGCCTTCAATGCCGGTGGTTTTAGCCGTGTTCTTCATTTTCTCCAGGAGGAGGTTGGTCAAGAGAAAATGACCTGGAAGTTAATTAGGTCATGCACTGTTTAAACTGATTCAGTTTTCTATATAGAAGAAAAGAGTAGAGCCATATTGTTGACAACAATTTCCACATATTTGCGTTCGAGTGGATCAAGCGATATTAACTCCTCTAACTGTGACAGCTGAATTGTGGTGACCAACATCCACCCACAATCTCGAACGAAAGTGAACTATGGCATCCATCTCTGTTCTGTACTTTCGTTTTTCTTTTATTAATAGCATAAGCGGAGTTGATTGCAATATCGATCACCGGATAAAATTACGACAAGACTCACAAGAGTACCCCATTATATTAAATTTCGACAAGTGGGGCTTGTTGAAGCAGACACAAGGAAATAGTGAATGTGGCACAAATGATTTGTCTGAGGAAAGTTATAGTTACCAAGATGATTGGTAGCAAACTGCAGCTCTATCCCATCTTCTGAAAGCTGGTGAGGGCAGAACATAACACCAGCGTTGTTTCTGCAACAACAACAACAATAGACCAACTTAACGAAAATGAAGGGACATGAATTTCAAAAAGAGGGAAACTAAGAGAGTAAGAGATCATGATGATCACATTAAGAGGTTGAGAGGAAGATCAAGTGCAATGAAGCTATCAACAAATGCTCTAACAGACTTGACTGAGCAGAGGTCAAGCTGTAGAACATCCACTCGTGCTTTCTCATTCTCTTCAAGAATGAGCTGTTTCGCTTTGTTTGCAGCCTCGACGTTTCTAGCAGCAATGATGACATGGGCTCTTCGAAGAGCCAAGATCTTTGCCGTCTCCAGTCCAATCCCACTCGCCCCGCCTGCTTTTCACATCCAAGATCAGCAATCTTTCAACTAATTCGAACAAATTTATTTTCATTCCAAAATAACCCATATTATATTCATTGAGTAGCTAGTATCTGTTTTGAAGTCCATGACACATAAGACTTTGAATTTAAGGTTTACGAAGACAAAAAACAGAGCAACATTCACTACTGTTCCTACTTTCTTGGAGAAGGAGAGACTTCGAGGACGGTCAAAAATGATACAAGTAGAAAATGAGAACGTATAATTTTTTTTTTAACCCCACAAATCAAATTCAAGCCAGGTGGTGGGTTCTGGCCTGCCTATTTTTGGCCGGAGTTGAGATGGCAAATTCTCATTCGTGTCTATACTCTATACCAATAATAAGCAAATTTATATGTTGTAGGAAACTAGGAATTACTATATAGTCTCTACATCTGAGACAAACACCGTGTTCCACAGATTGGCGGGTTCTCGACTTCACAAACATAATTTCTAAGATGTGTTTCGCACAATGAATTAATCTAACGAAATTTTTGAAACAACGGAAAAAAAACACAAAGAACATTGTTCAAAGAGACGAAAATGAAAATTAATGAAGCTACCAGTGACAATGGCGGTGAGGTTTCTTGCATCAATCCCATTAGTGACTTGCTCAGCAGTTGAAGCTGATCCAAACCCACTTGCACCAGGCCTTCCTGTCACCAATGAGAAGAACCCCATTTCTTTAAAACACACAGAAATGACCAATCAAATCCCGCAGAAGGTTCAGTGGCTATGTCAATGACCTATCCCAGATTTCTTTATATCATTGCTCAGAGGAAACAGAGCATTGAGAAAAGAGAAAGAGGGTGAGAGAAAGAGAAGGAGAGGATAGCGTAGGAATGAGAAAACGGGAAAGAAATGCATGAGAATAAATATGAGTGTGGTGGGTTGAATGTAGGTAACAATTATGGGATTCAATTCTGACCATATGGAGAGAAATAAATGCTCGCCGGTGGAGAGCTGTTAATAGCTCCAACCAACCTTTCAACCGTGAACTTTTTATTTACTCACCGCGGATGAATGCTTTGAGAACCTAATCATTTATAATGTATCCGCACGTTGCTTGCTTACTTGTAATAAAAAAAACTCATGAATGGGAAACAACAACAATAAAAGAAAAAGAGGACTTCGAGAGAAGGATTAATGGGTATGGAATTATTTATACTCCGGCCCCTCTTGACTATCAAGTTAATAGTTATAAATAATCTAGCTACGCCCATCCTAATTAGCATACAGGTAAGTAAACGCATGAAAACACAAGCAAAAATCATTCACGTACATATCTAAATATGTTGGTAAACGCAGGAAAAATCGTACACCATAAGCGGTACCTTAATTCTCATTCGCATGCATTTCATGTAATTAACCGGTCATATAATTAGTTCGTGAGTCGGAGTCAAAATTAACTTATGATGTTATCATTATCAATACTACTTGATCGTAGTAGATTTTAAAAAATAAAATAAAAAATATTCCAGTGATATTCAAGATATATACCTTCAAATTTAGTTTTTATGTATCTATATTCACTACCAGGACAAGTACTTTAGTCGACGAAAAATTTTCGTCGGCCTGTTAAAAAAATTCGTCGGCGAAGCTCTTAGCCGACTAACCTTCGTCGGCTATAGTGTCGTCGGGAAAGGATCGTCTGTGATGACTTTAGCCGACGAGACAAAAAAATTCGTCGGCTAAAGTATGACTATAGCCGACGAAATAATATCGTCTGCTATAGTCCAACCTTTAGCCGAAGACATTATTTCGTCTGCTAAAGTATGCACTATAGCCTACGATTTTGTTGTCGGCTATAGTCCATACCTTAGCTGACGACATTTTGTGTCGTCGGTTATCTTCCAAACTTTAGCCGACGAATAATTTAAAATATTCGTCGGCTAAAGTTTGTAATAAAAAAATATAAAACACCTATGGCCGACAAAATATAGTATTTTTCGTCGGCTTTATAGGCATTTAGCCTACGAATTAAAGCATATTTCGTCGGCTAAACGTTTTTTTTTTTTTAAAAAACGTTTAGCCGACGAATTAAGGCTTTTTTCGTCGGCTATAAGTGCATTCCAGTAAAAAAAAAAAACCCCAAAATTTCTGAATTACCATTCCAAGCAAGCTGCAAAAAACACCAAAACAATTTCATATAACCAACAACAAACACATAAAAGAATATATGAACTACATAAAAGTATCAATTACATAAAAGTATATATCAACTACGTAAAGTCTATATCGTCTAAATTAAAGTCATCTTCTAGAGGCTGCTGCGGAGGTTGCGGCGGCTGGGGTAGCGTCATGGGCGGAGGCGGAAGTCCCTGAATCTGGGCAGCTGTAAAGTCATGCATGTACTGGAACAGCTGCTGCTGCTGGGCCTGATGGAAGGCCTGTACCTCGGCAGCATAGGCTGTCTGCGCGGCATTAAAGGCTGCCTGCGAGGCATTATAGGCAGCCTGAGCAGCACGGAAATCTCGTAGTCTCTGAACTTCCGACTCTAACTGAGTCGTCCTGTTGATCGTGGACGTGGTCCTGCTGCTGGTCGAGGCTGCTTTTCGTTGAAATCCTAGAGTGGTCTTCAGGACCCCCTCGCCTCTCTTTCCTAGACCTCGGCAGTAGAAGTTGTTTCCTCTCGGTGGGAAAGATGTGCCCATGATCCTCGCCCCAATCGTCGGATCCTAAGTGTCGATCCGGGACATGGCTTCGGACATCTCTTCCTCCTGCGTGTCCGGCCATGCCTCCCTCACTACGGTACTCATGACCTCGTCAGTAGCCTCCCTCACCCTCGCCTATATGGATAGGAAAAAAATTATTAATTAAAATTTTTACATAAATTTAAAAATTTAAAAACGTAAGGTAACTTACAATATCCTCCTGGGAGTCAGGATATGCCTTCTCGTACGTATAGACGTACGAGTTGACTTCTGGATGTTCCTTGGCCGTCTCGTCCATGAAGACAGCGAACGGTCTAGAACCGGCATGATGGTTCCTTGTGTTGCGTTGCCGGTTCTGAGCGTTCACCCGGGAAACCGCCTTCAAAGAAAAAAGTAAACTATTAGTAGAATATTTTAAAACGCACGTACTTATTTTTAAATTAACTAACTAATTTATTTAAATACCTGTTTACGAGGGTTGTTGAATTCTGATGTCAGAAGCCAACGCCACTTGTACTCCCTGTACTGGAACTCAGCAGGGGTACCAGAACGTGCGTTCCCGTGCGTAGTCCAATGGGTCCACAGCTCGTTCTTCCACTCCTTGTACCTACAGATACAACAAAAATATTAGAAATATTATTAATATCATATACAATTTTGTTTTTCATTAACTTCCCAACGTACCTTCCCCCATGCGCAACGTCGGCCCAGCTGTCCCTCAGGTGCTCGGGAACCTCAAACCACACCTGCATTTAACCGTTTATTATTAGTTTAGCTTTTCGAGAAATCAACAATTTAATACATAATATTATTTTGTAAACTCACCGACATCGCGTTGTGGACCATGTCCTTAACCTCCTGCGGGACCTCGCCCCAGTCGGACCACAACATAGGGACTCTATCCCTAATGAGAGCTCCCACGCGGCCGGCGTACGTCCTCGACTTCCCGCCCAATACTACCTGGCCATCCCCGTCAGTATCGATGACGATCCTCCCCACGTTACTCACCATCTTCTGGAGAGCCTTCCCTGTGACGGGGCCTCTCTTCTTCTTTGTGCCTATGACATGATTCGGCCAAATTGATTATTAAAATATATATGACCCTTTAAAAGTAATCATGCATCACTGATTACCTGAGGAGCTCGCGACGGATTTCGGCTCTGTCGCCGATGATGATACCCTCGCAGAAATAAGAGGCGTATCAAAAGGCATGAACCGGTACGCCGCTGATGGAGCCACTGGCGGGGGCAGTGGATAAATCGGCGTCCCTGAGCCATCGACTACAGGTAACGCCGGTATCATCCGCGGAAGGAACAGATGAGGCGGCGGCATCTGTACCCCAGATGACCCACTATCCGAAGAAGTAGGACCCGGAGTGGGCGCCCGGTGTATCTCGGGCATACGAGGTGCAGACACCTCCGTCTGAGGCCACAAGGGCCTCGGGGAACGAGGGACGGCCGCCTGCCTCGATGAAAGGGGCACCTCCGGCGCCGTCTCCAGAAGGCTCGCACGTCTGACTGTCATCTGGCCCTGAAACGTCGTTTGAGGGTTGCTAGAGGTTCCCTCAGACAATTCGGACCTTTGGCCCTTCGAACTCTTCTTCGATCGAAAAAAGCCGCTCATCCTATTTAAAATATTAATCTAAGGCTTTAGATTATTTTGTCTTTATTTTATAAAAAAATTATACATGTTTAAAATTATACTTATTCAATAAATAGATACATATACCAATATATATATATATAGATATATATATATATATATATTTTACTTACATAACAATATTATATATATCAACATCATCATAAATTAACTAACATATCATAAAACTAAATTCGAAATCAAAAATAAATTAACACATATATTCAAAAATAAACACATAAACTAACATAATTAAATTAACACATAATTAAATTAACACAAATTAAATTAACATAAATTAAATTAACATAAATTTAATTAAGACAAATTAAACCAAACGATAACAATGAGCATCAATTTATCAACAACAACAAAATTAAGCAACAACAACAAAATTAAGCACCGAACCTGAGAATAGGGCGGGAGGCAGGGAGGAGGGCGGGAGGCAGGGAGGAGGGCGGAGGGCAGGGAGGAGGGCGGGAGGCAGGGAGGAGGGCAGAGGGCAGGGAGGAGGGAGGGAGGAGACCGGGAGGCAGGGAGGAGGGAGGAGGCGACGACGGGAGAGGGCGGGAGGAGGGAGGAGACCGGGAGGGAGGAGGGAGGAGGGCAAAACTGCGGAAATGAGGGAGGAGGCTAGGGTTTCGCAATTAAAACCCGAAGACTTTAGCCGACGAAATAATTTGTTCGTCGGCTAAAGATTAAAATTTCGTCGGCTATACATAAATTCGTCGGCTAAACCTTATAAACTCGTCGGCTAAAACTTTGAAATTCGTCGGCTAAACCTTTGCAACTCGTCGGCTAAACCTTTGAAATTCGTCGGCTAAACCTCTGAAATTCGTCGGCTAAACCTTTATACATTTGGCATGTTGTGATCGTGATGATCAAACTTGAGAAACACAAATCCGGCCGTCAGATCTGACCATCATGATAAAATACATGTATGGGAAAACATTCAACTTGATCCGAAAAGAATAAGAGCTCGATCCGGACGGTCAATCTCGTAAGTCAAACCCCTAAACGCACGGAAAAGGTCGTTCGACAGTCTAAATTACGTATTTTGGCCGGACCTCCAACTGAAAATAGTTTTAAACCGATGACACACAACAAGTCGTATAAAAATTTTACACAAAATAACCACCGAACCCGGGGCTACCCATAGGGAGAAAGAATTGAAAATTGCATTGACCGCAACTATCGGCACCGAGACATGACCGGAATACCGTGATTTTTCAACTGTAGACGTATTTCACCATTCTAGTCATGTTTTATTTCTTGACTTTTTTACGTTTGAAGGTTCTATGTATAGTTTGTTTTTGAAACGGAACATTTACATAACACTTGGTAAACAAGTTATACAACATTAGTTGGCATGTTGTGATCGTGATGATCAAACTTGAGAAACACAAATCCGGCCGTCAGATCTGACCATCATGATAAAATACATGTATGGGAAAAAATTCAACTTGATCCGAAAAGAATAAGAGCTCGATCCGGACGGTCAATCTCGTAAGTCAAACCCCTAAACGCACGGAAAAGGTCGTTCGACCGTCTAAATTACGTATTTTGGCCGGACCTCCAACTGAAAATAGTTTTAAATCGATGACACGCAACAAGTCGTATAAAAATTTTACGCAAAATAACCACCGAACTCGGGGCTACCCATAGGGAGAAAGAATTGAAAATTGCATTGACCGCAACTATCGGCACCGAGACATGACCGGAATACCGTGATTTTTCAACCGTAGACGTATTTCACCATTCTAGTCATGTCTTATTTCACGACTTTTTTACGTTTGAAGGTTCTACGTATAGTTTGTTTTTGAAACGGAACATTTACATAACACTTGGTAAACAAGTTATACAACATTAGTACGCATGTTGTGATCGTGATGATCAAACTTGAGAAACACAAATCCGGCCATCAGATCTGACCATCATGATAAAATACATGTATGGGAAAAAATTCAACTTGATCCGAAAAGAATAAGAGCTCGATCCGGACGGTCAATCTCGTAAGTCAAACCCCTAAACGCACGGAAAAGGTCGTTCGACCGTCTAAATTACGTATTTTGGCCGGACCTCCAACTGAAAATAGTTTTAAACCGATGACACGCAACAAGTCGTATAAAAATTTTACGCAAAATAACCACCGAACATAGGGCTATAGTAGGTAATAGTAATATTTTAGGGTTTAGCCGACGAATACCCTCTCAAATTTACACATGATATAAATGATGTCATATTGCATTTCCCGGAGGTCACATCGAGACACTTCCCGTGTGCATAACTTCTGAAAGAATCTTCCCAGCGCTACTAACGGCTCCACCACCTGATGGGGAAGGAACGGTCGAATGAAAACAGGGAAGAGACGTTGTAGCAGGATATGACAGTCATGACTCTTCAACCCGTACATCTTATTGTCCCGGAAGTTCACACACCGGGCTATATTTCCTGCATAGCCTGAAGGATACTTCACACAACTCATCCACCTGAAAATTAGGTTCTTCTGGTCAGGCTTCACGGTGTAAGGAGTTTGAGGCAATTTTTTCTTCCCTTCTTTCAACCACAAATGTCTTCTTATTCCGCATTTTTTTAGATCAATGCGTGCCTTAGGACCGTCTTTCGTCTTCCCCTCCAAGTTCAGCACTGTGCCCACCACACTGTCGCACACATTCTTTTCTATGTGCATCACATCCAGGTAGTGCCTGATCAACAACTTACTCCAGTATGGGAGTTCCCAGAATATGCTCTTATGTGTCCAGAATTTGTACCTGTCGGGTCTTTCAGGTATTGCCGCTGAGCTGCCCAAAATCGTACTCATTAAGCACTGCTAAAATTTCTTCCCCCGTCCATCTTCTGGGAGGCACACCGTGTTCTACGGTCTCATCAAATGCCTTGTCATCGAACCGCCATTCGTGATCATATGGAAGGAAAGCACGGTGACCCAATCTGCATATCTTGTTGCAATGACTGATGCTCCCCTCATCGCTAAGGCACTCTGGACAAGCCTTGTATCCCCTAACAACGTTGCCCGACAACATCCCACGGGCAGGAAAATCACTGATGGTACCAACAACCATGACATGCATCTGGAACATCTCGTGCGTGTACTTGTCATAAGTGGGATGACCAACGTCCCACAAAAATTTAAGCTCTTCAATCAAAGGTCTCAAGTACACATCGAGACACTTCCCCGGATAACCGGGCCCCGGAATCAACAAACTCAACATATTGTATTCCTTCTTCATGCACATCCATGGGGGAAGGTTGTACGGTACCAAAATCACCGGCCATATACTGTATTGCAGACTCATGTTGCCAAAAGGGTTGAACCCGTCGGATGAGAGCCCGAGCCTCACATTTCGAACCTCTGACGCAAAATGAGGAAACTCCCTGTCTATATGCTTCCAAGCCTCCCCGTCAGCAGGGTGTATAAGGGTATCTTCGTCATGCAATTCCCTATCAGCGTGCCATCTCATCGCTTCAGCCGTGTGTGAAGACATGTACAACCGCTCCAACCTATCCGTCAAAGGGAAATACCGAAGTACCTTTACAGGTTTCCTGTTGCCTGCAGGAGTCAGCTTATATCTGTCAGTGTGACATACCGGACATGCGTCAAGGCCACCAAGGTCATTCCCTTCTGGATCTTTACCCCAAAAGAGAACGCAGTCATATCTGCATGCATGGATCTTGATGTAGGAAAGCCTAAGATCTTTCAGGATACATCGGACCTTCCGATGAGTGGTAGGAAGACGATGACCGTTGGGCAGCATCACAGTGTACTGTAGATACTCATCAACAGCCTTCACGGTCGATTTTGTCTCAACTTTAATCTTCATTACGTCCATCACACTTTCAAGAACGGTCTTCTGACAACCGGGGTACACAGAGGTCTGTTGGAAAGCAAGCAGTTTGTTGTACTTTTCAATACCAGCAGTGTTCACAGCTCTAGGGAAGGGCTACACTGGGTCAGGCATATACTGTCCTTGAGCGCATACACCGCTCTCATAAGGAAACATGTCGTTGATGAATGTCGTTGTTGGATCGTTGGATGTACTAGCACTGCCCGTCTCGGAAAATTGGCCATGATCATGCGGACCCCCTGATGATGTTTCACCGTGATATAACCAACATGTGTACTTCTCCCAAAACCCGTTACTCCTCAGGTGCTGCCATACTTTGTCAATGGGAAATCGATACATATCGCTGCGACACTGACATTTCGTGCACGGGCAATAGAAAATTGTATTCCCGTTAGCATTATCCAGCGCATATTCTATAAAACTCATAACTCCTGCACCGTATCTTTTGTCCCATTTTGGAAGTGAAATTCAACTCTTATCCATATCCTGAAAATATAACAATATATATATATATATATATATATATATTTATAACGCTGCTAGCTAATTATTAATAAAATTTCATGCCATATATAAAATCTCAATTCATTTAGTATATATTCTACGTACGTACGTACTACAACTAATTAATTACAAAATTATCATCATGAACTCATATATATCATCAACAACTTCATACCATATCAACACAATAATATTATAAATTAATATTAACATATATATATCTACTATTTATTAACAACAAATTAATTCATATATATTATCAATTCAAATCATCAACTAAATCGATCAACACATATATATATATACATCCAACGTACCCAAAATTAATTAACTCAATCACAATCAATAAACTCAATTAATCACACTAATTAAAATCGATCAACTCAAATAAAACTCAATTAATCAACATATATATACATATACGTACCTATATATGGCTCCACAAACTGATTATGGACAGATTTCGACAACACCCAAACTTTTTCTCCCCTTTTTTCTTCTCCCGTTTTTTTCGAAATGAGCTGCTGCTGCCCAGATCCGCAAATATAAAGCACTTTAGCCGACGACTATGAATTTCGTCGGCTAAACTTTTAAATATTTCGTCGGCCATAGTTTGTGAACTTTAGCCGACGAAATAAATTCTTTAGCCGACGAAAGTTTTTTTCGTCAGCTAAAGTTTTCCATAGCCGACGAAAATTTAAAATAGCCGGCGAAAGAAAATTTCGTCGGCTAAAGTGGACTTCATAGCCGACGAAAATTTACCTAAGCCGACGAAAGAAAATTTCGTCGGCTAAAGCCCACTTTAGCCGACGAAAAAATGCTTCGTCGGCCTGGTTTTTTTTTTTTCGTCGGCTATAGCCTTTCTTCTGGTAGTGATTTACCGATATTTATCAATAGTATTTTAATCTCTACACCTATTTATTTCAATTTATGTTAGTAAACTGATTAGATTGGAACAAGCTAGTAAATTGATCTTCTTATTTCTTTTTTGAATTTGTGTTTTGATCGAGCTTTAATCCACATACATTTCTTAAACTATATTTAAACAGTGCCTTGAATGATTTACAAAATAGATATGCTCAGAGAATTGCTGGCAGGGTACCACTCAAATGTTTCATGATATTAGGCCAGATATAACTGAAACACTGTCATGTTAGTTTTTGTGTGTACTTGCTCGAAATACTCCAGCTCATGATTTCTCAATTAAATTAAGTTGTATTGAACCATTACTGGATGAAGCTAGCATTCAACTACCTACGGAGAGACTCTCGAGCAATTCGATCACAACAGATCGATAGTCAGAAACATGTACTGTATTTTCTTTCTAATTTTCACCATCACAGCTCACGTACATTTCAATCATTTTGGATAGAAAGGGGATGAATGAAAGTTCATTCAGACCCAGAAAATGGTCCAGATATACCAAACGATCAATTGTGTCATCGAGTAATGGAGGTGGATGAGCATAGTTATTACTCCGAGTGGACGAAACAGGTATGGTCCTGTGATCACATGAACCCAGCAAACCCCTAATATGAGTGGTTCTCTCTCCAAGATTGCTCCAGTTGATCCAGCTTGCAGTAGCTAATTAACTCATCAGCTCTCTTATATGTTCATCTTAACTTTTCACTCCGATCTGTGGCTGCTGATGTCTACCGATCACTTTTAATGCGATTTAATTTTGTTGCATGGACCATACTGAGAAAATAAGTGAACCAGATAATGATAATAGAGAGATCGAGTAAGCAAACAGTTTTAGGGGGCGGATCCAATGGCTGTTAATTCTAAAATAAAATCAGAAAATGCTTCGTTAATTTGAATAATCAAATCAGACAAATGAAATGAAGAAAAATATACGTCTCATCATCAGGCTAGATCTGTATATATGTCATAAATCTTTGTCTTCCAATTATTTCACATCCGGCCATTTGTGATTTGACTTGATTACTATTGATATGATAGTTTTAGAATATCAGCTAGCTATTCGTTTTCAATACCCAAGTTTCAATCCTTTGAAAACACAGCCAGACGCAGACGTCGTCATCGTCATTGATATGCTGGACCATTGCCTGCGTTCATGGCGTCGAAGAGTTGCTTGTTCATATCGATGATCTCCACATGCAGTGCAGCTCCCACATCCAATTATAACGAGCCGACACCATGTACAGCTGCACTCTGTTACCCTACGGCGATCGATCGAAGGGGCGGGACTACTTACCGACTGCGCTCTTTGGGTTAACATGTCTATTAGTATCCAATTGATAATATTACTCTCCAAGACGTCTTTAACAGATCGAGGTTAATTAAGAAACTTAACCCGTCAGGTTTTCATTAATAAGTGGGTTCTACTGAGTCTACTTCTTCGACTCTGGTGATCATGAATCTAACTAGAAACAGACCTTTGCAAACTAACGATGGAGCCCCTACTTCTGATGATCATTAATTTTCTGGAGATCGACTCGCCATATATATATCTTGACCTTTCTGAGTTTCGATCCAGACAGATCAACCCAAATACGTACATCCTCGATCGTAAGCTATATAAATACATCCGCATTGGAATGATTGGATACATACCAAGATGATCGACTGCCGAGTGGAGACATAACAGCGTATATACTATTATACTGACTTTATAATACCTTTTTTTGCATACGAATACGTATGATGGCCGGGCAGATCGATCTGATCATACTATAGGCTAGCTAGCAAGAGGAGTTGAAAATAATTTACGTACGAGGCATGCAATCTAGCTAGGGCAAATTATTGATGATGGGAATCACTCCTATGTACCTAAAAACAGGTTTACGATAACTGATACATATACATACTGTGTGTGTGTAACTAGATTTGCTAGCTACATTCATGCACGGCATACATGCCCATGCCTACAAGAGAGTTGACTCTATCTATGAAAACTTCATGATATATATTTATTTATTTTTGATACAAACTCTTGAATCTTCGATGTCTGAATCCATAATTAAACACAAGCATGGTGAGTATTTATTGAATCCATAATATTAATATTGTTTCTGTCAATTTCTCCATTTATGCATGAGCAGTTTGCACTACTGTTCGGCTGGGGGCGAAGCTTGCTAGCTGGTCTGATGAGTTACGCACAAGTCACTATACGTGCACCTCATGGACATTCTAGATTGATCTATATGGCTGTTTCCATGTCGATCCCAGACTCCCGGTATCTCTATGTTTCGAGATTACGTTGTTAGAAACCCGATCTGTCGGGACCTGTCGTCTAGTGGAGGATAAATTGTTCAATATATATATATATATATATATATATATATATATATGAGATCGAACGTCAAATTAACCAGCCCGGCCAGGATTTATATATTGTGAGGTGGTTTGATTTGATCCCCATGAATGATGTTGCTTCCCAACCTTGGCTTATATAATAGCTTATTTCTTGTCTTTTGTCCAGCGGAGCACTCCAACTCAAAGCTCCATCCCACTCGTTCTCCAAACTCTTGATGAGTTAGAATAATGCACGTATTTTCATATTTCGAAGCTTTCATTTTCTAACTCACACTTGAATTACTATAGTTCAATTGTCATTCTACAATGTATGCACTCCATTATTTGGAAACTTTAATTGATGAATTGAAGTATTGAACACTCTATTTCTATATATATATATATATATTCATCTATTTATTTACTATAGTCGAATGACATATGAAAATACGTATATTATATTGTCGAATAAAAAGTTAATATGTCTTGTAACATGATTGTATAAAGAGGCTCGCCAAATGTTTTGAAAGAAATGTACATAGATTTTGTATAAAAGGCTTCTATGGCATACAAAGGCTTCTATGGCTTATGGAAGTAGTTGTCACAAACAAAGCCAATAGTCTAAATTTAGAGGTGGAAAATCAAATGAGTGAAACAACATGAGTTGGCTATGAGTCGAAACATTATAGACGATAATGTATAGAGAAAAAAGTAAGGGTACGTTTACTAACTTGGAATGAAAATTATCATGAATCGGTATGAGAATATTTCATTCAATTCTATTGTTTACTTACCATAAAGAATCCAAACATGAATAAATTAAACTAATTAATTACGATTGATGTAGTTTACTTACAATATGGAATTGAAATTAAAGCTAATTTGATTACTAAAATAGCCCTAAAACATGAAGTCGAACCAAATGAACAGAGAGGAAACGAAAAGCAAAAACAATAACAAAACAAGGATGCTTATATCGATCACCATGGAAGAGAGACACTAACCTTCGAGTCGGTCGTCTTCTTTGTTGTCGTTGTTGTTATATGATGGTAACAATACAATATATATATATATATATAGGGTTGGGTAATTTAGAAAAATATTACAATTATGTGAGGATATTTTGGGAAGAAAAAGTTAATTCTATAAGCTTGATTCTGATAAGGGGGTTCATAATGAATCAATTTATGATAAGCAAGTGAGACCCACACCTATTCCAATACCTAGACATATCCCAGAATCAATTCCACCACTCCTAATTCTATTCTATGTTAGTAAACATACCCTAAGAACGTATTATATATATATGATGAATGAGTTTAAATGTAAAGTCAAATACATTTCTTGCATTTTAAGACTCTATATCAAATATCTGACAACCAACCAATAGTATCTCATAATTAGGGTAGTTGTGAGTCCTTAAGTTTTGAATATGACAGCATTTGATCGAGTTTCTACTTATTTCATAGACTTCATTTGTGCTTTGTAAAACATATTTATTTCTTCCCTTTAAAAACAAAACATATTTATTTCTTTTGGTTTTGGTCACTTTCAAAACACTGCATGTGTTTATGCTCATGCACATGGATTTGTTTTAATTGTGAAGAATTAATTGTAGGGTCATAAAAGAGTAACTGTGGTAATTTTCGATTGTTGATTTACAAGACTGATCGAGTAGGTATTATGGTCACTCTTACAAAAATTGTTATTCTTTTTTCTTAGCATACATCATCTTAATACATGTGCTAATCACAGGGGCATGAATGTATTTGTGTCATTCTAGTATGCGTATGAATTAACTCATGATATTGTTTTTGGCTTGGAAATATTTTGATACCAATCGAACCCACAAGCCAACAGATGATGCATATAGCACGATCCACTTTGCTACAAGGGGACCGGCTGTTTTTGAGTTCAATTGAAGTTCAAGATTGATTACCGAATCAAAACTGAAGTTCAAGGTTAAGTACATAGAACTTTTTATTTTTTTTAGGATGAAGTACGTTGGAATTTAAATATATGGTAGAAGGAAAAAAACTATAATATAAGCATTTAGGCATCTTCAAAAACGGATCATGTTGATGCCCAAACCGTACATAGCCCAAGTAAGAGAGAATGGAGAGGAAAAGGCCCAATCCACTAGTCTTTATACGAAGCCCAGTAAACCAAAAGCCTAAACAGCCCACTGCCCAAACCCATCAAAGTTCCCCATCCAAGCCAGCTGTCCCATCTGAGAGAGCTCTGCCGTCCGTAATCATCACCGGTCAACTTTCGACAGGAGAACATTGTCCTTCCACCATAGAAGCAGAAATCGCTGCCTTTAAGGTCACATTAAATGATATCAATGGCGGAGATTAAAACAACCCAACTCAACAATTATTTTCTGTACCCTTAAATGTCTAAGAGTGATTGTACATAATTTGTTTGGTCAGTTGCTGACTATGTAAAAATACAAATTCTTTGCACGATATTGAAATTGTACCTCTCTAGCTTGGGAGATCTCCTTGGGCCGGTTCCCTTAGCTCTAAGAGCATGTGCAGCAATAGACTAATTTGTTGGGTTGGATGAAGGAATGGATCAAAAAAACATCCACCGGTAAATGATTAGTCCTGGTTAGAGATGGGTCATTATGTGGGACCCACATAGTTGGGTTAGCACCTAGGTTAGTCCTTACCCCATGTATTGGTCTGGGGTAATTGAGATACGGAGCCACTTTTATTTTTATTTTTTTATTTTATAGAGACATCCACTTGTTTCAATTAAAAACATTTTTATAAATTGTTAAATAGTAATTGGTTCTAACATTGATCATGTTGTTGTATTGTCGAACCAAAGACTAAAAATTGATTTTGATGAATAATATATTAACTTGGGTTGAAAATTGGTCTAACCCATTCAAAATTGGTGCATTTGCTCTAATGCTCTCTGCAAATTGTTTAGGCAGAGCTCTTCTTGGTGGGTTTTTTTAATCTCTTATTTTTTTATTTTTTGTTGAGAATCATGGGTTTGTTTTAGTCTCTTAGAAAAATTATTACTTGGGCTTGAGCTCTTCTTTCAATTTTACTTGGGCTTGAGCTCTTCTTGGTGGATGACAATTGTGGATTGCTGGTATTATAGCATCTTTACTACCTCATCCATAACAGTACCTGATGGATCTCCCTTCTTGAGGCCCAAATCGTCATCATAGTCCTTTATTCTTTTTTTTTTTTTTTGGAGAAAGGCATCTTATGTGATGGTTAATTGGATGGGGTTCCAATTGGATTTCTCAGGAGACTTTCCCTATTTAAAAAAGATTTTATGAATATTTTTCCTTCGTACCAAGTGAACTTGTATAGGTTGTAATTCATGCTTACATATTTAATTCTTACAAGGACCTTCTTATAATATGTTATCAATAATCAAATGAGATGAAATATGTGTCCAATCGAGTTTTACATTCAAAATCCTCACCTCCCCTCGAGTGCAAAGATCCCCATCGTCATTCCATCTAAACTCTCAACTTCATTTCAAACAACGATATTTGATCCAGCTAGCTCATGCAGTCTTGCTCAGTAATATTCTTAGCGCGAGTATGTATATCTAATGCGTTTATGTCTATCTGATGCGTTATGTATGAGTATACTCGTTTCTTCAATCATTTCTTCACGATCCCTTCTTCCTCTAAATCGAAAATGATCACTTTAAATGCTCCATTTCTTTTCTTCCCCAAAATGTCGGATCCATTCATCAAAACCTTAAACAATACCTCAAAGAGGAAACATTAACTCCCCCAAAAATACGTTAAAATCAAAATTAATCGGTTCACATTTCATTGGAGCAGAAAATGAAACCGCAACTAAAAAGAAAGTCAAATGCCGCCCACGTGCGCGAGTTGCATAGTTGAGGATCAGTGTAGTCCATCTGTTTCCATTCTGTTTCAATTTTCAAGCCCACCATCCATATAAAAAAATACAAAAAAAAAAAAAAATAAATAAAGCCTCGGCCGAATTGACGGTGTCGGTGATCTCCTCCCCCTCTCTCCCCGAAAACCCAAACACACATCGCTCAGAGAGAGAGACTGAAATTTCATTCTTCCTTCAATTTATTCAAACATTTCAATTTTTTTTTGTTTATATTACTTGAGAGTTTGGTTCGGGATCGTTGATCCGATTCAGATCGGAGCGGATCGGAGCTGAAACAGAAATGGCGGCATCGAGGAGGCTCCGGGACCTGCAATCGCAGCCGGGAAACAAGATCTGCGTGGACTGCTCGCAGAAGAATCCGCAATGGGCTTCGGTCTCCTACGGCGTCTTCATGTGCCTAGAGTGCTCCGGCAAGCACCGCGGCCTCGGCGTCCACATCTCCTTCGTCCGATCCGTGACTATGGACTCCTGGTCCGAGATCCAGATCAAGAAGATGGAGTCCGGCGGCAACGAGCGCCTCAACGCCTTCCTCGCCGGCTACGGCGTTTCAAAAGAGACCGATATCGTCACCAAGTACAACACCAACGCTGCCAGCGTGTACCGGGATCGGATTCAAGCCTTAGCCGAGGGCCGGCCCTGGCGGGACCCGCCGGTCGTAAAGGAGAGCGGCGGGTTCGGGAAGTCGAAGCCGCCTCTGGCTCACGGAGGTGGAGGTAGCAGGGGAGGCGGCGGTGGAGGCGGTTGGGATAATTGGGACGACGACGGGTTCAGATCGAATGATATTAGGCGGAATCAGTCCACCGGCGATGTTAGAGGGTATGGAAACGGCGGAGGGATGCCGTCCAGGTCGAGATCGACGGAGGACATCACGCGGTCGCAATTCGAGGCTTCCGCGGCGAACAAGGAGAGCTTTTTCGCCAGGAAGATGGCGGAGAATGAGTCCAGGCCCGACGGGCTCCCGCCATCGAAAGGTGGCAAGTATGTCGGGTTCGGGTCAAGCCCGGCACCGCCGCAGAATAGTTATAATAACAATTCGCAAGGAGATGTGTTATCTGTTGTGTCTCAGGTTGCATTATTTGTATTTTTATCACATTATCTGTGTTTACTATAATGTGTGAGTTTCAATGTAAATCGTTGATATTGATTCATGCATGCATACATTTTCTGTTTTCTGTAGGGAATCGGTAGGCTTTCTTTGGTTGCTGCCTCTGCAGCTCAATCAGCTGCAACTGTTGTACAGGCAGGCACTAAAGAGATCACCTCTAAGGTACTTCAACTGTAACTCTTAGATGATCGTATGCTCAATATTAGATGATCATTCTGCTAGTGATTTTATTTTTCTGTTTGAAATGATTCAACCACCTTGCACTAATAACATATTCATGATTAATGCGATAAATGAGAGGAATGTGGAAGCAAATAATCACTTGCTCTTATTCATCAGTGCTTCTAGTTTTGTTCCTCTCATATGTTGACAGAATGTGGCACTGGATTATGACATTATAGTAAATTTAATGAAACTGCAACACTCGTCAACCTACAAATGGAGAATAAATGGAAGTTAAAGCATATGATAGTAAAATGTATTATTGAAACTAATTCTTTTATTTCTTCTGTTTCTTTCGAATGTCCCAATGAAGCAATTAACATTGTCATACATTCATTACCAGTCCATTTCCTCATCATTGTTGCTCTCCTTCCTTTCCATTTTTCCTAGACTGCGAAACTTATGATAAATGGTTGACAGTTGAAGCTAGTGTAGGACTAGGCGCGGTGTCTGATACACCATGAAGTAATCTGAGGTGTGAACTTATTTAGTTTGGATGGTTAGAAAAGTATAGGTTAATTTTGATGAGACATTCCACAAATCACGCAATATTTATAAACCGTAGCTAGGTAGCTTTAACACATATTGCATGGAAAAGATGAATGACAACTTATAGTGGAAATATTTCGTTTAGCATACTCAACACCTCATCGCTTTCATTGTCATATACTGATTTCTATATTTTCACTTTAGTTCTTATATTCTGTATTATGGACCTAAAGGTTATCATTTCTAGATCTTGATAAACAAATTGTTCAAATAAACCCTTGTACCAGGTGAAAGAGGGTGGCTATGACTATAAGGTGAATGAAACCGTTAATGTCGTTACTGCAAAGACTTCAGAGATAGGACAAAGAACTTGGGGGATTATGAAAGGTGTCATGGCAATGGCATCCCAGAAGGTTGAAGAGTTATCTAAAGAAGGAAACTGGAAGACTGACAACTGGCAACGAGATGATAGCGAGCAAAATGGATATTATCAAGACTTCAATAAACAAGAGACAGGATGGAATTCTTCTTCTGGACGGGGACAGTCCTCGTCAAGCGGACATATTAACTCTTATAACTCAAATTCGTGGGATGATTGGGACACCAAAGACAATAGGAAGGAAGTCTCTACAAAGGGTACAGGTTCCAATAGTAGTGATGGTTGGGCTGGCTGGGATGATGGCAAAGATGATGGATTTGATAGTGGCTACCAGAGTGCACCTACGAAAGGTGTCGGTCACAATGGGAAATCTGATTCAACATGGACTGGTGGAGGCTTTGACTAAGGTTAGTTTTTCTTAAATATACAATTGTTAATCTAAATTTGTTTGGATGTCCTTCATTGGTTTAGTTTACTTTTTTCCATCGGCGAAACTAAAAGGATTCATGGCAAGGATATTAAACTGAAAACTCAAGTTTTTGGGATATGTTTTGGTTTCTTCAAACTTCAAAATTTGGACTTTAAAAGGGGCTGTCGGTGTATGTTTTGGGAACTAACCTGGGATGGGGGAGCCAGAAATGTTACTGGTGTCCCGAAAATTATGATTTTGGTTTCTATGTATGAGAAAGAGTCCCGTTTCTGATTTCTTTTTGGTTCGTTTTTGTATGTCGAGGCAGAATTGACATGGTCTCAGCAAATTCCTGATTTACCCGTAATCAGAGACAGTGAGCGATTAAAGATGGCTGCCGATGGTGATGCTAAAGATGATGGATGTGAAATCTGTTAGCAGGCTGACTGATTAGTTGGTGATCGAAACTGGAATTTGGATCCATTATAGAAAAGACATTTTTCTTGAGGTTAGTATATTTTGATCAACTGTTATTTTTTTTTTCTTCCAAAGATTTTATGTAACTTTATTGGGGATATTTGTTGTTTCCAAGTTGTTTATACTATGTACAATTGTGCACAAGAAGGGTTGATTACCCGATTCAAATGAGGATCCAAAATATTTGTGAAGTTTGAGAAATGGAATTTCTTTTGATTTGTAATGGTACTAGTTTATCGAATAAATTTGTTTCATTACGTCTTTCTTCTTTCTTTGTCAACTTTAACTATATTAATTTACGGCCTTGTGAAATTTTCGCTTTTGTGGAAAGTTCTGGTTTACATTTGGGTAATCAGCTGCTACGGAAATCTCCTTCTTACTCTCGTGAATACCTTCACTTATAATATTGAAACAGGGTGTGCTACTTCTTTAACTAGCAAGGTTGTCAGCACAGAAATATGTAGTAGTATAGTTTCTTCTTCTTGCCCCCCATTCTTTTCATTATTTCCTTACCATTGGTAGATGTACATGGCAAATTCAGTTTGAATGGTCTAATCTCCCGGAATCTGAAATTAGCCAACATAAGAGCATTTTATTCTGACAAGCCTGAACGTACATATATTATACTGCGAAACTAATTTACATAAGAGCACTGCTACAGCCTACAGCATTATCAAGCCCGGATTTCATTTGCTAGTCTTTGGTGTTTGTATCACAAGCACGGAGCACAAAATCCCGTGGGAGGAGGAAGCTAATGTGTCCCCAATTGGTCCCAGTTCATTATGCTCCAGCTGATTGTGAACCAATTCTGCAATGGTGGTTGAAGGGTGGTGCTCCTTTCCCACAATCACCAGGTCGAATTCCCTGCTCTGACCTATGCCCACCACCGTGTCTATAATGTTGTCGACCATCACCTCTATGTATTCCGCTGACCCATTCCGCCTTCGGAACTCTGCCATTGCAGCCTCATCCAGTTCCCTCTCTGGGTTTGTAGTGGGGCTTAAACGAGTAGCGTTCTGTTCCAAACACCTCACGACAGTAACTACGACACTTTGATTTGTCATTCCGCCAACATACTCCAGAGCCTTGCGGTCATCAGGTCCACCCAGGAATAAAATGCATACCCTCTTCAGATTGGTAGTGCTTGAAGTCGTTGCACCCTTATGAGCTCCAACACCATATCCACGATCCACGAACAATGCTACTGAGCAACTAGCACATTTCAGAACTCTCTCATTGACTCCCTTCCAGTGATGCCCTAAATTTTCCATCTTCTCTTCACCCTGTTTGTTCCACTGTTTGTTGAAAGGTAAGATAACGATGGACACTCTCTTAGCTTCGACAACATGGAGAATATCCTCGTGCATTGTAGACAAACCGGAGATGGCTGTTGTGTGACGGATTGTGACTTGACCGACTTGACCATAAGCTTCAAATGCGGAGGCGATATGGCCTTGTGCCATCCCTAGACAAAAGCGGTTGATGAAGGGCAAGCCATTCTTCCGAACTTTGTGTACCATCATAATGGAAGAAGAACGATCAGTGAGCTCGACAAGATGCATAACGTAGACTTTGAGAACAGAGTTCTCGGAGAAGGTTCCGGTCGACTCGATGAGGTTGATAAGGGAGGGTACACTTCCCGGTCCATGGATACAAGCAAGGACTCGAAGTTCCTTCTGTTTTTTCGAGTTCTTGCTTGGAGAATTCTGTCTCTCTAAAGTACTCTCAGATTGGGAAGCAACGACATACGGTTTGTAAATGGCCATCACCGTTGGTGTTGTCATGAAGGTGGTGAAAAGTGCCATCAACACTAAAATAGCAAACATCTCGTCGTTTAGAATCTGTAATTTAGGCAAATTTCAAACCCAGAGATTCACGTTAGAATGGAAAATAGATACCAGGAAGATTAGCATGCATCACTCAAAGTAAGATTAGAATGGAATATATAATATCCTTTTAATCGTTTATGATCCATTCAAAAGCTGTGTTCTAATAGAATGTACTATTTCCGCCATATCTCTATATAATTATGTACTCATGGATGGTGTGGTGGCACTGGTATACTAAGACAATTCTTTGGGGAAGGTGAGCCACAAGTGAAGATAACACTTTGATAATAAAATTTATAGCAGATCCGTAATATACAAGATTATAATCAATTTTTTTTTTAATTTTTTTGAAGGGGAAGAGGTAGATGATGACGGTACTATCTAGTAAATGAGTTTCATCTAATATTTATTTTTTTCCTTTTTTATCTAGTAAATGAGTTTCAATAGGAAACTATTAACTTTCTCTTAATTGTATTCCAAAATTAGAGTACGTAATCATCAATTTTCATTATGTTTTTAATAGATATATTTCTTTAATTGATTTTAAAAAAAGAAAAGAAAAAAAAAGATCTAGTTTTTATGATTAATCTCAACCGTTAGTACGTTGTCATCAGATCTAATGGATGATAGTCTGGTTATAATATTGTATGTCACGGATCCGCCCTTTTATAATTAATATAATTCTAAAATTTATTGATATTAAAATATTCTAAAGATAATATATATGAAACGGTATCATGAGTAAATTTGTATATTACATGGTGGAAATTGTTTTCGAAATAATTAAAAAAACATTATTTTTCAGATGACAAGTCCTTAACGATTTCTAGAAATGTCTATTTCTGTTGTTGTAATTTAAGAAATTTTTTGAGTTTATGAAAATTTTATATGGTCTCCAAAGAAACAGGCATTAAGTGGTGAAATTGGAGAAATTAATTTTTAGATGCTACGGGAGGATCACGTGGTAGTATGACGTGATCCTACATTTCAATCAAATATTGACACGTGAATTTATTACAACTAAAATATAAATTAAGATTTTCTATTTTTTGTGAAATGAGCTTCATGGGTCTTTGTTGAGTTTGGACTAGGATTTAGGGTTTAGGGTTTGGGGTTAGGGTTTAGGGGTTAGGGTTTTGGGTTTAAGGTTTAGAGTTTAGGGTTTAAAGTTTAGAGTTTAGGGTTTAAAAAGCAACAATAAACTCAAAATTGTCTTTGACAAAATAGCTAATGTAATTTTTCCTTAACAAAATCTATGTGTCAATATTTGATTGGAATGTAGGACCACGTCATATTGCTACGTGGTCCACCCGTAGTGCTGAAAAATTTCTCATGAAATTGATGCATGTGAAATACCTTTTTCTCCTTGCCAATATTCAGAACAATAAGCTCCACCAACCCTTTGGTATTCATCAGCACGCCTAGAGCTAATGACTCCCTCACTGGTATCATACACAACATTGCAACTAAAAACGTTCCCAAAATTTTACCAGTGCAAGAAACTGATATAATCAGAGCCAGAAGACCCCATGCCTTGATCCCACGTATTTTAGTAACGTCAGTCTTCAAACCACTTGAAGCAAAGTAGAGAGGGAGAAGTAAACCGGACACAAAATCCTCAATCCTCTTAGTCAGTTTGGCTGCAAATTCACCTCCTTTCGGAATGATTAACCCGAAAATAAATGCCCCGAAGATGGCATGGACACCGATTAGGTCAGTCATGAACCCGGAAAGCATGACCCCGGCTAGGGTTAAGCATATATAAGCTTCGTCCTCCATTTGAGATGAGCAGCGGTTAGCAATCCAAGTCATCATAGGACGGACCAGAATGAACATAAAAGCAACAAAAGCCACACCTGAAATGAGAACCCAAATGGATACTAGAGGGCCTTCATGGTTCCCACCGGCTAAGGCCACGGCCAAGGCCAGCAGGATCCATGCAGCCACGTCGTTGAAGGCTGCCGCAGCCATTGCCGTCTCACCTATGCGTGTGGTGAGCAATTTGAGCTCTGCTAAGATGCGTGCGAGGACAGGGAAGGCGGTGATGGAGAGGGCTACCCCTATGAACATGAGGAACTGAGGGTACCCTACTTTGTTCTCACCGTTGATGGCCTTGCGCATGAGGAATGTGACTCCTACGGCGATAAGGAAAGGGAGGGAAATGCCTGCGAGTGCTATGGTGATGGCGCTTTTGCCACTGCGGCGGATGGAGCTCACGTCAAGCTCGAGGCCTACGAGGAATAGGTAGAAGAGGAGGCCGATGCTTGCTACTGATTCGAGTATGGGAGTGCTCCATGAAGGGAAGATAATGTGGGAGAAATCTTTGATCCGGCCAAGTGCAGAAGGTCCTAGCAAAATCCCACCCTGATCAAATTACACAAGAATGAAAAGCATTAATGTCAGTTATGCATGCATGTCTTGTACATAGTGTTTTTGACAACTAGTAAACGAAAATAATATGAGGCCAAACTGCCTAGTGTATATAAGTTGTTTTGCTAAGTAGCATTTTTGCTGGGAGCACACTGTTAGAAGCACATATAAATGTTCGTCCAAAATATGATCGAGAATGTTCTCTATGATTTAATTACTAGCTAGACAGTGCTACTGGAATCAGAGATTTAGTTTTTCTTCCAAGAACTAAATGATGTATATCAAGACTCCGCAAATTTTCCATTTTATGTGCAATTTCAATCATCCCGATTATGAAGGTTAATATGATAAGAGTTGGGGAGATAGAGATGTGTCTCAAAATCAAGACTTCCCAGAATTAAACCAGTGAGACCATGCATATTAGTAGTCTGACTTTCATAAGTTGAAGCCAAATAAGCTAGCTAGACATGGTTATGTGCAAGCAACAAGTTGAAGTTTGAAGTATGATGACTTGATGAGGAAGAATTGAAGATCAAGCTAGTCAGCAGCAAGGATTGATGGTACGTACTATGATCTCGGCAATGACCTTAGGTTGGCGGAATGGTTTGAGAAGGAAGGCCAAGAAGCGACTGATGAAGAGGACAAGGGTGGTTTGAACTATCAATAATGGGAAGGCATGGTTCAGAGGATTATCACCCTGCCAAGCTCCATCTGAAGAAGTTTTCATGCTGGTTAGGTTCAGAACCATAGGTTCCATGGTTGATACTTGATAGTAACTGAAAGCTCAACTTTGATGACTATACATGTATGTCTTTGTTCTTCAAATGGTGAAATGGTGAAGACTTGTGTTGTTACTAACGGATTTATATATAGAAGGATAAGAAGGTAGAAAGTAGTCTAAGTCAATCACCCAGTACACTATTTGCGCATAAACATAAACAAGTCTCCAACGGGAAGGAAGATCATTGCTTTACCCACCATTTTCGTTTGTTTAGTGCAAGTAATGATTATTGGTTCCAATATGTAGTTTAAATATTTTATTGTTTACCGTTAAGTATTTTTTAAGTCTCGTTTAATTCGTGAAAAGTAAGCATTATAAAATAAAAATTGTTTTCTTCTTGCGTGGTGATGCCAAATGAAAAGAAACATTTTCCTGATTAAAGAGAAAGGAAAATGATGGTTGGTCTTAATAAGGCCTAAAATTTTTGGCCTTAATTCTAGGTGGCATGCTTTGTCATATAGACACCTCACCAATTAAAAAGATTTTGTTATATTATTCTTAAATAAAAATACAATCTTATCATTTCAAATCCAATAACTCTAGATTATGTTGTCTTTTCCAAAGTCCAAATAAAAAACTTATTTTCTTGCGTTTATTACTCACAAATTAACACAACATGTCGATCGTTACGATAATCACAAATTTTTAAACTACTTTTATGATCGATGACTTTCATTATGTTACGTACTAACCATAAGAATCGAAAGTTTTGAAAAAAATCATTTAATTTCTTTTTCCCTTCTCATGTGAAAGAGACTCTCACTTTCAACAAACCGCACGAGGCCTTAATGTTGATTTGAGCCTCATCAAGGAATAGAGAGAGAGACAAGATCACAAGCAGACGACGAGTTCTTGGTTATTGGATTCTATTTTTCAACAGGTAAACCTTCTCAATTGGGATGTCCATTTGCATATAGTGCTACTTTAGATGCTCATATATTAATCTCTACATCAATTGGAGTATCATTTTAAAAATGATCCATATTCCAGAATCACAGAATTGCAATCCTTTTCTTGATTTATCTAAGCGCAACACCTTTCTTGTCTAATTGGTCGGTGAAATTAAACTTAAACTAATCCTAATCAGAAAATGGTGTTTCCGTTCAAAGGTTCACACCTAGACCTTATTCCAAGGTCTAGATACTCAAAGGTGTTGGCCGCTTCAGGCTCGTAGCTTTGTGCAGAGTTTCTTACGAAATCTTTCCATGAGTGCTTGAGAATCCAATGAAAGCTATTTATGCTTTCATATCTCATTGTCCTAATATGCTAGAGGCATTTGAACCTTGATCTGCAAATCCAAGATTACATTCTACTTGGCAAGACTCGATCGACATGAATGTTGTTATGCGATTATGTCTTACCGCATTGACTGCGATTATCTTCAGGTGCTTATATTAGGAATAGTATCTATCATACAGGACCTCCCCTTGTCGAGGAGACGATGTCATATAACTTTAGAGCTAGTGATGATCTATGCAATGTCATGGATGATGGATTCACATTAGGCATAGGCCAGTCTTGAGGCAGATGATCCAATCGCTATTTTCAAGGAAGCTATTATGAGAAATTATAGAGCTTTTTTTTTTTTTTGAGAACTGAGAAATTATAGAGTTAGATTTCATCGAGCCAATCATTTTTAGCATGTGTCAGAATGCAAGTAAGGTCTTAGCTTCATCAGGTGATCCAAATTTATTTATTTTTGATCGAGATCACACGGTTTATTTAAAGACTTTCTAGACCTAAACACTAATATGTGCCAGTACGCTTCCTCCTTCGTGGCTACTAAGAATAAATTAGAATTTAACTTCAATCAGCCAATTTGCTAGACTCTTACCTACTTGACCACTTGTGATGGTTATGTGATTGGAATTTAAGCATCTTCGGAGTTTTGTTCTTTTGTTTCTTATAAGTTTGAAGTACATTGTATGATAGGAGCATAAAATGCTACATTTATAATGTATTTCCGACCCTATTTCACTATGTAATTCCTTTAATACAATATTCATATTAACTAAGTTTGTGTTTTTAGGTCATAAATAAAGCCAAGGAGCTCAAAAGAGACAAAAGAGGAGAAATCTTGAAGGAAAATGAATCCATGTTATGCAAGGAAAGAAATCAGAAAATCTGCCAGAAATCGCCAGTCAATTTCGACAAAAGATTGTGATCAGTTCATAACGAACCAGGGGGACGAAAAGAAGGGAGGACGTGAAGATTAGAGGAGGCCAACGATCTCACACATCATCAGAACCTCCATAGTTGCGGACTCGCACAAGGAAGCCGCCAATCTATCATTGATCTCTCCATCATCCACGGTTTACCTTTCCTTTGTCATCTTTTATTCTCTTTGTGTGATTTTGCAGCCATGTGTGGCTGATTTCTCTTAGTTAGGGGCAAGGTTTGAAGCACCAAGAATGTTTTAGATATTGTTTTGAATCTTGGTTTCAAATTATTGAGTCTTTCAAATTATTTATTTGGTTTTGGTTTATGGGGAACTCTTACTTGTTTATGTTCATGTATGCACAACATAGAACATTATGAACTTGTTTAATCTCTTAAGCAGTTAATACAGCTTAATTCAAGGTAATAAAACCTATAAGACAATAGATGAAACCAAATAAAAATGATTGCATGCTCGGTAGGCGTTCCACACTAGTTTTGCATACTTGTTCAATCAAACTTTCATTGATCTTAATGCTTAGAATAACTTGTTAATAGGATAACGTATATACCTTGATCGGTTATTCTAAAGGCTTGGAAATGGTGCGTTCATCTTGCTTAAGTAAATAAGGGAAGTAATAAGGACTTACGCAGTGTGTTCACGGTTTGTTCTTGATTGATACCGATTTGCGACTTAATGATTGAAGCTTTGGTTGTTAACATGTCTTGAAATATACTTGGTGGTGGATTTCCAAGTCTTTAACGTCTCATCCATCTGGTATTATCTGTTTTATTTTGTTTCTTTGTTTTCTTTTGTTTATAATCACAAAATCACATATCTCTAGTACTATCATCTTTTGTTTTATCTTGTTTTGTAGTTAATGTAAATTGTAAAGGTACCCTCAATCCCCGGTTTTTATAACGATACCATTATTTGCTATATACTACAATTGACACAAAAGAGTTTTTAATTGAAACGTCCGGTTTCGGTCGCTATCATTGTACCGATATGGAAAACCAATACCATATTTTTGGAGGAAACTTGAAACAATATTTATACATGGAGATATTACACATGTATATGGCTTCATTAATATTGATATTCCTTGCAAATATTCTCAGCAGCCTTGTTATAGACGGGGAGGATTCATCTGCAGAGGTGAACTTTCGCACTCACCATGCACTATCTTGGACACCGAAGCTTCCTCTAGCATGAGCTACATCGTGCTGTTGAATCACAAGGACTGATGAGAAAACACCATGGCCGGAAGAGGCCAATATGTCACCAACAGGCCCCAGCTCGGAGTGCTCGGCTTGCCGGTCTGGCAATTCCACCACCATGCTTGATGGGAACCGTCCTTTTCCTACAATTATTAGGTCCTGATCTCCACCTCGTCCTATTGCCAGCACCCCCTCCACAATATTCCTAGCCACCACTTGCTCAGTGTACTCAGCTTTCCCATCCTCCACTAGTTTGCTCCTGAACTCAGCCACTGCAGCCTCATCTAGTTCCTGAAAACAACATCATTTGGTTACTAAAGTGATACATGCACACAATGTGATCAAATTATAGCACACTAGCATACCTTCTCTTTCCCTCAGACCAAAAAAAAAAAACCTTTTCTTTCCCTCGGTACATTTTGGTTGTGGAGAAGTTCTCGGTGGACTGGGTGGGTGAGGGCTTTGACATAGGCCCATGAGGCCCATTACTCTCCAAACCTTCTTTCTCGACGAATCTCACAACCTTCACTTTAACCGATGGGTGGTCAGCCATCTGACCACCTAATTCCAAGGCCTCTCGATCATCTGGCCCACCGAAAAATAGAATACAAATTAGTCGGGCCACAACTTTATCCGGCTCGGGAGTTTGGGCTTCAAAATTTCCGAATCCACGATCCACAAGCACCGCAACCGAGCACGGCGCATTTTGAAGCACCCTTTGGTTGACCCCTCTCCAAGCATTCCCCAAATTGGTCTCTTTTTTCTCATGATACCATCACATCTCCATTGCTTGTGGAATGGTAAGACGATCATCGTCGCCCTCTTATCTTCCGTCACATGGCAAATATCCTCGTACATTGTGGAAAAGGGCGAAATTGCGGTTGTGGGCCTGACCGAGACTCGGCCCAACTGACGATAGGCTTGGAATGCCCCATTAACCCTATCATACAACTCACCTCGAGGTCTTCGATTAAAGAAGGGATACCCATTTTTTCGAGCCCGTTGGACCATAACGATTGAAGAAGAGCGCTCGGTGAGTTCAACAAGGTGCATTAGGAAGAGTTTGAGTTGGGAATTTTTGGTGCTTCGAATGGAATCTATGAAGCTTATGAGTGAAGGTGCATTGTTTGGACCATGAACACACGCAAGTATCCGGAGCTCGTCTTTGGAAGCTTGATCAACTGTGGAGAGATCACATAGTTTACAGTGAGTGCGAATCGAGATTCCACGTGCCGGTTTGTAAATGGCCATCACGATCGGACTTGTGATGAAGGTGGTGAAGAGTGCCATGAGGACTAGAATTGTAAATGACTCATCATTTAGTACCTGTAATTGAATTAGTAACTAATAAGAAAATGTTCTGTTTATAATTTGTAATAAATCAGTCATTCAGTGTGTGTATATCTAGTCTAGCTAGTTCAAGAACAACAAAAAAATTATTTCTTGGGTGACAAATATAGATTCATAAATTTATAATGAATTTTTGATCTGGCAGCAATAATATACTTGCCATGCAATCCAACCTTAATTCATGGATTGATCAACCATAAAGCAATAGAAAACTTGGCCCAAATTTCTTGCTTTATAAACTTGGTGCATGTCCTTAAGAAAAATGGCTTTACATCTCATGCTTTCTGTGGCTGCATTTCTTTTCCTAGACATCTAAACAGACTTGTCTTAATATTGCAGAGGGAAAAAATGTTTTAACCCACCTAAGAGTTCAAGGATTGGCCATAAGCCTAAAGAAAAGAGGGAGCATTGTGCCAATGTTTATGACCAAAGCAAAGAGTGACATAAAGCTAGCAATTAATGGAGTTAGATGATAGACAACAACGTAAGGGATAGATTATAAAGTGATCGAGCAAGATAAAAGTTGATCGAGCTGTTGTTTTCAAAATGCATGATATGTGCGATTGATTCTCTAAACATTTTTTTCTTTGATTGGTCTTGTATTGCTTCTTTTCCATGGTCCTCATGAACCAACACTTCCCATCCTGAATAGGATTTAACTCACTAATGACAGCTCGTTTGCATTTCATTAATGATTACAGTCATACGATGAATTCTTGGATCTATGTGGAAGGCTGTCTGGGCTGTAGCCTAGACAGATTTCCACCAGTAATTTTTTTTGCACTTCTAATTAGCCTAAACAGGTTTCGGATCCTGGATCCGTCAACTGGTTGTGGATATTAGTTTTGTGCATGAATGTCTAAAACTTCGTCTTTTAGTAAGCTTAATTTCACATCTTTGATAGGATCTGATCGATATATGTGTTGCTAATACTTATCAGTACGATGGCATGACTGAAGGCCTGAAGTCCAACTAGCTAGTGCTCATGTGAATTGGAATTAAAATAACATTGTTTTGGTCCATTCACATCAAAACTATTATCCTTGCAAATGATCTTTAACGTCTCTAAATTTTTGTTAATTAACTTAGACAGTGTTAGAGTAAACTATTAAGTATAAACACTATATCAAATGTTTATACGTATGCAAGAGTACGTCTTACAAAATGATCCCATGTTGAGGTGACATACTGAAAACGAAGGACAGAATTATTACTAATGTAATTTTAATCTAAATACAAAGGTTTCTAGGCTAAGACAGAGTTCGGCATCGATCCGTTTAACAATCAGACAGTACAGTTTTGTTTAGGAGTACTCTATATCGGTTTCTGGGAAATGACATGATTCTTTGGCTGTGACTTTGCTAAATGACATGTTTTTCTGGCAGTACCTATCTTACATATTCTCTAATTTCTGTCATTATCACTAATCAAAATCTCCTCAAAATGACATTTTATGATAAACATGCAAGTCGATTAGCTAATATTAGGGGTAAACATATAAACATAGTGATAGATTAATGTGCAAGAAATGAACTGACCTTCTTCTCCTTGCCAATGTTTAGGACGATAAGCTCCACCAAGCCTTTGGTGTTCATGAGCACACCAAGCGTCAAGGACTCTCTTACCGGAATCATAAACATCATCGCCACCACAAACGTCCCCAGAATCTTCCCGGCGCACGCCGTGGTGATAACCAGAGCCAACAACCCCCATGCCCCGCCGCCACGTATTTTAGCCACATCCGTCTTCAACCCACTCGACGCAAAGTAAAGAGGAAGCAGCAAGCCGGACACAAAGTCTTCAATCCTCGATATTAATCTATCTGCAAACTGTCCTTTCGGAATTGTGAGTCCGAAGATGAAAGCTCCAAATATGGAATGAATTCCAATAAGGTCAGTAATGAACCCGGCCACCATTACTCCGGCTAAGGTTAAGCAAATATAGGCTTCGTCCACGACGTCTTGCTCCGGTGTGCACCGACTGGCGACCCATTTCATGGCCGGTCGGATCACGACCATCATGAAGGCAACAAATGCAAAACCTGTTAATCCAATAGAAATATACGTACCCTATAAATCATATGAAAAATGAGAGAAATATACGTACGTACTACAAGAAAACATTAAGAAACAATGAAAAATGAAAGAAGATTATTTATGTACATGTTAATTATATGAAATAGTCAAATAGAAATCACCTGAAAGGAGGACCCAAATGGATATCAGGGGGCTCTTGTTGTGGCCACCAGCACCGTCACCTGCCAAGGCGACCGCCACGGCTAACAAGATCCATGCACCAACGTCGTTGAAGGCAGCAGCGGCCATGGCGGTCTCCCCAATCTGAGTCGTTAAGAGTTTGAGCTCCGCTAAGATGCGGGCAAGCACAGGGAAGGCGGTGATGGAGAGTGCCACTCCCATGAAGACAAGGAACTGAGTGAACCCTGCTTTGTCAGCTCCATCAATTGTTTTGCGGAAGACCAAAGCGACGCCGATGCCGCAAAGGAAAGGGAGCGTTATGCCGGCGATGGCTATTCCGAAAGCCTTAGTGCCACTTCGGCGAGTGGAGCTCAGGTCGAGCTCTAAGCCTACAAGGAATAAGTAAAATAGTAGACCAATACTTGCTACTGATTCTAGTATTGGGGTGCTCCATGACGGAAAGATTGTGTGCAAGTAATCTTTGTTTCGTCCAAAAGCTGAAGGACCAAGCAGAACTCCACCCTAATCCAAATTCATATATATAAGAAAGAACTAATGCGACATAACATGTGAATTAAGTTATATTCTAATAGAATACTTACGACGATTTCTGCAATGACTTTGGGTTGGCGGAGGGGTTTGAGGAGGAAAGCAAGGAAGCGGCTAACCACAATGATCAAGGTGGTCTGAACTATTAGGAGCGGGAAGGCGAAGTTTAGAGGATTGTCGCCTTGCCACAGGCCATTAGATGCTGTTTTGATGGAAGTTATATTCACCATAGCTACGTCTGGCTAAAGCTAGCTTGCAAGTTAAAGGGAGTAGTTCAGTGTTATCAAGCCTGTGGTTGAGAAGGTTTCAACTGGCCAGGGAAAAACATGGACTGATTAGGAAGAGAAGTAGAGCATTCTATATAGAGGGAGGGGATGAGCAGGTAAAGTCATATCAGTTCACGTATCTTCCCCAAATAAGTTAAGGTTAACTTTGGTCAATCAAAATGAACTATTTGTGCTTTTAATCAAGTGATGAATATAGGTCAATGAATAATGGCATTCCATTAGGTTTCTTAATCGCTTTCCTAAAAACCAGGTGGATTGATTTAGCCTAGGACATCCCAAGTGGATAATTATAGAAGAATTAACATGATTATATCATACTATCATCATCTTTAGAATGTTGGAATCATACAAATGACATGATTTTGTTTGTTCTTTGGATTTTGTTTGTGAATGAAAACTACAAAGCAAATACAGATTAAAATTAAGTAGGTACAAGTTAAACTCAATCACAGTTGTTAACTATTACTTAACAAGCTGTGTTCCCAGTATACGTGTTACGTGTAAGTGGCAATATATCCAACTGTGTTTATCCTTTCAGCCAGAGTTTGGGATCAAAAGACAAACACTTAACCCTAACACTAACAGTGACTACAAGCCAACCATCAATTTATAAGATACGATACGTCATACACTCATACGTATATTATCTCAGAAATGCTCTAATGGTAGTCATAAGGTTTAATAACTTCAAATCTTACATCAAGGTAACGAATTTTAGGAATGCATCTTAATAAGAAGGTTGCTTATTAGTGCAGGCATAAATCTCGACAGCCATGATGCAGCAGGGCTTAGTTAAGAAAACAAACAAGACTTTTAGAAACTTAGCGGGATTATTAGGCAATGTTTTAAAAGGCGCAAGACGGTACAGCGGGTGGTGACCCGCAGCCTAGCGCCTAGATAACCTGCTAGGAGGGGACTAGACAATTTGTTTTTTTAGCTTTATTTTATTAAATATATATATATATATATTATATTATAATATTTGAAAACAGTCAAATATTGATAAATTATTCAACATAAATCTTATAGGCTTTATTTATAAAATAAGTTATATCCAAAATTTAGCATAATTTCGTATAAAAGTGAACAACGTCAACAATAAACATATGTTGTTCTAATTCAAAACACACACTTAACTTTTATATTCTCATGCTCCCCACAAATACAACAACCCCACCACAAAAAGAAACAAATAAGGCGGAGAGTCTGGCCGCCTAGGCGGGCAAGGTGGCATCTAGGCGGGCTAGACGGCCTAATTGCCCATAGTCTGGTGCAAAGGCCTAGATGAAAAGCGAAGCGGTTTGTTGCAGCCTAAAACCTAATTAGCGGGGACTTTTAGAACACTGTTATTAGGTTTCAATATTATTCAACAAACTGGCGATGCTAGAAATCCGTGAATCTCCGAACTAATACGTAAACACCAAAAAGCCAAACTAATCCCACTGCAGCAGTGTGACCAGTATCGATCATCTCGTATTCTCGTACAACTATGGCCTGTGTAGACTGTCCAGTTTACCAAAATTCTTAAAAGCAAATTTCTATTTACTTTCTTCCGCTCGTTTATAGATAAAAAGGGTGATAAAGATCTTAGACCTACCGGCCGGCGGCGGAGATCTTTCATTGTTCTTTTATGTTTGATTGTCTACATACTCATCTTCAAAATGTTTATTTAGGGTTTACCAGTGTGTTTGCAAATTAATAATTTGTACGATGCTATATGATCCACATTTAACCTCTCTTCTTTTTGGTAAACCAAGTTTATATATGAGAAAACTAACACCACAAAAATCAAATCAAAATGATAACAACGCTTGCCTAAATTTATGGATAAACTAATCACGAGACTCTTGCAAAGGGATTACCATTTTTGTTCACCAAATGTAATTGATGAACTCGTGGCGCAGCTCTGTCTACCTCAAGGATCACAAGCAAGAGAATCAAACCAAATTAATTTCCACCATAATATTGGACAGATCGACTACGAGTTAACCAAATTAATCCATATATACCAAAACTCATGGCTCTAAACTACATTTTCGTACTAAAGTACTCATCACCGTGTACACATGCCAAGTATCGCGACGACTAGCTGATTGGTGATGCTAGGTCCATATATATTCACAGACTCCAGTACGTACTTCAATTCACATGCATATATTGACGCCAAAGTACTCAAAGACTCGTATACTATGTCCTTTAAATGGTGAAGTTAAGTGCAGATGTTCCCAGCTGAGATGTGCAGCATGTGATTCGAAAGTGATACCTGTTTGTTTGGCACCAAGAGAAAAGCCGAGGATAATTGTAATGCATATACAAAAGCTTTGTATCCGTGATTCAAAGTATCGAAGTACAATCATCTTTCAATAAACGAACCGCATGGGAATGAGATATACTCATCGTAATTCAACTGCCTGGCTCTGTACGTTGTTTTCTTGTTCTCTTTTAATTGTTAGCTAGCTATATATCATCGTGTTACGGCCATATATGATTTCCCACTAATATTTCTATTAAATTGTTGTTTGACATGTTAATAAATATTGACGTAAAGAATATAAGATTGGGGTCCGGCCACTATATATATTTGTATGACATACATCAAGCCGTGAGCTGTCTGATCGTTTAGTAATTCAATATTCAAGACGATCTGACGGCTCATAGCTTGATGTATGCTATACACATATATATACACATATGTATAGTAAAAAAGTCCATAAGATTGAATAAGTTAAGACATTAATTATTCTCTAATCCCGGAACATATATGCTTAAGTGTAGCCATATATTACTTCTTCTTTTTTTAGAACGACCGGTCAAAACGGGATTCACCCTAAATTCTTATACGTAAGGGGGGGGGGGGGGGGGGCAACACAAAATCAAGTAAATGATTCATACAAATGCTAATAGGCGTTAACGCACGGCTTATCCACAGACCCGGACCTGAGGTGAGGTCGACAAGGCGGCCGCCTCAAGCCCCAAAAATTTGGGGGCACTAAAATCCGGCAGCTGCCTTGAGCAAGAGGGATTAGAAAAAGCTAAAACTGTTTGGGATTTGGTTTTTTGAAATGAAAAATAAAGGAGGAGAGAAATGATTGGGTTTAGAAGAGAAGAGACAGGAGATAGAGAAGTTTAAAATGGTGATGATGATGAGCAGTGATGGCTGTCATCGTTGACGATAGGGCACCATTTTTCGGACTCGCCTCAGGTCCGGGCCTGCTTATCTGAAGCATACATATAGCTCTAAAATGAAATTGAGTAAAGGTAGGGTCGATGATATTGTTTCAAGAGAATTAGAGGACGCAACTAGCTAACTTGTGTATATATAAAGACAATTTTCTCTTTAACAAAGTGGTGACTTGGCGATCTAAAAGAAAAAAGGGGGAAAATGGTGATTAATATTTGCTAGCTTGACCTTGAACATGGCTTTATATACTAATGTGGATTAAGACACAAGCTTAATCTTTGGCATGCAAACGCCAATCAAATTCCCAGATCCTTTCCAAAAGCTAAAGAACAAGCAGCTGAATGTGCTGCTAGCCACGAAGCCACTCTGATAAGCACAAAAACAAACTGAGAATCTTTGCCGGCGGTTATAAACCATTTCAGTTTCACGTTGATTGTATCGTCTTCTTGGTTACTAGATTTCATTTCAGATGTATATCGAGTCTCCTCACCCTTTCAAGTTTGTGTTTAAAGCGAAAGTGACAAACCTCATTTCTTCAAGTTCATACTAATTGAAATGGACTCGTAAACGGAATCATCATATGCCTGATATGCGTCAGTATGTAGTTCTGTTTGATATGTGATCGAATCTTCCCGATTAGCTTTGTACGTTTAAGAATACCTTCAATCATGATTCGCATTTCCAGCTAAAATGTAACTAAAATTACTAGAATGTCGGTTCATTACTTGGGGAGCAAAGAGTAATGATGATGACCGAGCTAGCGGTAGAGAAGTCGAAATGGTTCTCTTGAATTAATTTGTTTTGTTTTGTGGAAAACACCAACTTAGTAAACATGATTGGCCTACGTCGAAATGGAAAGAATCATAAGTAAATAAATATCAATCCAAGAGGATTATTGATGGAAAGGTTTTCACAGTACGACGAGTGAATCAGAAATAGCATTGCAAAGCTTTAACATTGTCCTAATCAATCATATATTCATAATGAAACAGGCTGAATGAAAGCTACAAGGAAAATTAAGAAAGGACAATCTAAGATTTAATCAGGATATACCCACAACAACATAGATTCGGGTTTAAATGAACACCATTGTGCAAACGTTGGATATCATGATCAGCGTCTTGATTGATTAAATAAAATAGATAACTCATTCAACAAAAAGAAACTGACAATAATGTTTTGTCAATTATGGTCGTGTGGTGAAATTTTGATGTGTTATAAAAAATAAAAAAGAGTTAAATTCTAACTTTAGAAGGTTAAATAATGAAAATGAAAATGAATAACAAAACTTTTAAAATTCAAAAGATTCGAAAAATCGATAGGACACACTTTCATGGTCTATGTTCATACTGAAAATCAGAATCAAACGAGCCTTTACTTTTTTGTTACACACATACTTTAGCTTTTAACATATGTGCTGCCTAACCGAACTCTTCACCTAACAATATTTTATGCCTGGATCAGCACACCAAAGTAAACTTTGTATCTAAAAGAGGGCAGTGCCTCGCCTCTTATTATTCACTCAATAAATATTATACCATTAAAAGAACCCTTCTCTAAGGCGATGACTCTCACTGAAAATTGTTCTACTCAAATTCACATACTCGTACTCTTTCACCAAAATAATTTCATCCTCAATCAATAGCCCACACTAGACGCTCCAGCTTTTCACCGCCCTAATGGCTTCTAGCGAGTTGACTCGTGAATCACCCCCAAATTGAGGCCGTCCCATAATGCATTTACATTAATTATTTTTTCAAAATGGACATGTCACTGAGTTAAGGCCCGAACTTTGGATTTTTAAGGGGCCCAAAAGTTTAAAACCACACGAAATCAAAATCCTAAAAAGGGCCCGATACTTGCACTGTAGCTATCGGCCCAAATCACAAGCTCCTTCAGAGTTGAGACGCAACAGTAGTATCCTGAAACTCTAGGAACCCAGAAAAGAATGCCAGGAATTGTGATTTTCATGCCAAGTATAGGAGCAATTACCTCCAAATCAATGTGGAATAACTATAACAAACACCTAATATCGCAAATTGGACAATACAAGCTCAAATGGAGTCTCACAATTACCAGTGTTGTTCAACAAAATTGGAATTTCGAAATACGAAACTGGGTATTTAAAATTTCAGATCAAATGCAAACCATTCAATTAAAACCATCAGGTAAAAGATGCAAGTAGATTCTTCATTCAAAATAAACCTAACGACAACTTCAAAAGCCCAATACTACTAGAAAAGAAAAAACCTAAATCCAACCACCGTCGAACCCACAACCCAAAACCTGTTAGCGTGAGTCATGGAGTTAGTTTAGGAATGTAAATTAATTTGTTATTACTTTCCTATTCTGTATGTGTAGTACATAGTACGTAGGGTTTGTACAACTTGTACCTCTATATATAGCCTCCTCTGTGAGACGAGTAATATATCAGAAAATTCATTCTCCAAACCTTGTTATATTTGACTTGGTATCAGAGCAAAGATCCGAAAGGACTTTGTCTCTTTGTTTTTCCGCTGCGATTTCGTTGACGTTTTTCCCAACGATTTTTTATTTTCCGGACGACGTTTTTTCCGTTCGGGTATTTTGTTTTTCCTATCACGGGTTACTGTTCAAGCTTGATAGGAAAGAGAAAGGGAGAGCACGAGGTCTCCCGTAGTCGCCGGTAACGATTCTTCAGAGAGAGTGAGAAAGAGAAAGGGAGAGCACGAGGTCTCCGGTCTCTAGCCATCGCCGTACCTTGGCTGTCATCTCCGCCCAGAAGACGCCGGCCTGACTCGCATCTCCGTCGTGCCATCGTCTGCCCTAAAACTGCCGCCGATCCCAGAAGCCGTCACCGTGCCGTGGCAGTCATCTCCGCCCAGAAGACGTCATCCAGTCCAGTCCGACGTCCGTTCTGATCAGCATCTCCGTCGTCGCCTCGACCCAGACGTGACGACGCGGCAGACAAGCCTTCCCCGACCCGGTTCTGCACTCAACCCGACCCAGTTTCAGTTACTCAACCAGACCCGGTTTCAGTTGCTCAACCCGACCCGATTTCAATTGCTCAACCCGACCCGGTTTCAGTTGCTCAACCCGACCCGGTTCGTCCGACCAGTTTCAGTTGCTGTTGACTGGCAGTGCAAGTGCGCTAACAGTGCAGGTGCACCCAAAGCAGGTTTTCTCATCCTTGCTTTATTGTTGTCGCTGCATAAACTACTAATTTGGCATTTGTGTTAAAATGGGTTATGGAGAGGAAAGTTCTCAGGGGAAAGATGTTCAGACAGTTGAAGTATCCGTCAAGAATTCTGAAAGTGGTTCATTTGGGGGTGCCAAACTCAATGGAACCAATTTTCGGAAATGGAAGAAAATCATGACGGCTCATCTTCGAGGGATGCACAAGATGGGGCATGTAACTGGGACAATTAAGGCCCCTAGTGAAAGTGATGTTGATGCTTACACTAAGTGGGAAGATGATGATGGTCTTGTGATGTCAGTCTTGTACAAGGCCATGAATGAGGACATAGTCGACCTGGTGGAACAATGTGATACAGCTCAGGCGATCTGGAAGACACTGGAAGATTTATATACTAATGAGTCTGATTTCATACAGGTTCATGAGTTAATGTGCACTGCTTCTTCAATGCAACAGAATGGGCAGCCAGTGGCACAGTATTTCACCAAGTTAAGGAACATTTGGGCTGAAATTGATACGAAACGTCCTTGCAAGATCAAGAACCAGGAGGATCTTGTTTGGTACTTGAAGGAAAAGGAGCTTGAGCGAGTTCATCACTTTCTGAGGGGTCTTGATGCAAAACACAACAGTGCCAAAGGAGAGCTGCTCAGAATGACAGAACCTCCTAACCTGATTACAGCTTTCACATATATCCGTAAGGATGAGTCTCAGCAGGAAAGTCTTACTCAAACACAACTTGAAGTCTCTAGTCTCACTATTCAAGCGAGAGCACCAGCCCCACTCCTTCAGCATTCAAGTTCAGTTCCACTGAACAAGCAAGGACCACCACCAGGCTTTGGGGACCAACCTCGTCCCCCTTGCTCTTATTGCAAGGGTGACCATGCTCGTGAGTCTTGTTGGAAGTTGTACCCTCATCTTAGGCCTAAGAGGCCTACTTATCGTCCCAAGGCACGAGCAGCTATCCAGTTGGTCCAAGAACCAGACATCTATGGTGTATCCGGACATGACCATCATACAGCAGAAGGCGCCACACCCACAGCATCAGTGGCTGGTCGTGGTAAGATAGGTATGGCCTTAAATATTTCTAGCTTTGTTGGTGGTGATACATGGATTATTGATTCAGGTGCTTCAGATCATATGACTTATGACAAATCTTACTTTACTGAATTATCCTCTCCACCAGTACCATATGTTACTAATGCTAATGGTGAAGCCTTCCCTGTGTTAGGAAAAGGGTCAGTTTGTATCACTCCCACAATAGTGCTACAAAATGTGTTATATGTACCTGCTTTATCTCATCATTTGATATCTGTCTCACAGTTAAATGTTGAATCCAAATGCTCTGTGACCTTTTTTCCTATGTATGTGATTTTTCAGGATCTTCTCACTGGGGAGTTACTCGGTCGGGGGTACTTGAGGGGCAGGCTTTTTCGTCTGGACCAGACTTATGTGGGGGCGAAACCAGGAGCACAGCCACGGACCGCTTTAATATCAACTTCTGACAGGCTAAGTGAAGTTTGGTTGTGGCATCGTCGCTTAGGGCATCCATCTATTAGTGTTATGAAGAAATCCATGCCTTCTTTGTTTATTGGTGTGGATGAGTCAGTCTTACATTGTGAAACATGTGTTTTGGGCAAGAGTCATCGCTCAACCTATTCACCTCGTATTTCTAATAAAAGTGTCGTTCCTTTTGAATTAATTCATTCTGATGTTTGGGGACCTTCAAAAGAACCTACTGTGTCAGGTATGCGATATTATGTGTCATTTATTGATGATTGTACACGTCTTACTTGGGTTGTTCTTCTTAAAACTAAGGATGAGGTTTTTCCGGCTTTTCAAGCTTTTTCTTCCGAAGTCCAAAAACAGTACAATGCCAAAATTAAAGTTCTTCGCTCTGATAATGGAGGGGAATATGTAAACCGTGTCTTTCAATCTTTTCTGCAAACACATGGGATTATCCACCAGAAAACGTGTCCTTACACACCTGAACAAAATGGGGTCTCTGAAAGGAAAAATCGTCACTTACTTGATATGGCTCGTTGTATTCTCTTCAGTGCACATTGTCCTAAGGATCTGTGGGGTGATGCTATCATCGCATCTACCCATCTTATTAATCGTCTTCCATCTAGTGTCCTCCTGGGAAAGGTACCATTTGAGGTACTAGCTTCTTATGTCTCTTTACCTTCTTTTCATAATCTCCCTGCTCGTGTTTTTGGTTGTGTTGCATTTGTCCATATACCAAAGAGTCAAAGGTCATGTAAGTTGGATGCCCGGGCGCTGAAATGTGTGTTTGTTGGTTATGGGGGACATCAGAAAGGATATAAGTGCTATCATCCACCTACTGGGAAGTATTATGTCACTATGGATGTCACTTTCTTTGAGGACATGAGTTATTATACCTCTTCTGATACTGCTCTTCAGGGGGAGCATTCATATTTTGAAGAGCTGTATCATGGAGAGGGGGAGACAGGTCATTCAGTTGAGGTTACTGATGCATCAGCTTCACATACACTAGTCACTCCAGATGTTCAGAGACCAGAAGATGATAGACAGGCACCACCAGATGATTCTGGTGCAATTGCTCCAGAGATTCAGGAACCAGAAGCTGAAAGTGTTCCTGCCCCTCCTGCCTCGCCTGCTGTTACTAATACCCCTGACTCATGTCTCCCTGGTACAGAAGATCTTCCATCTGAGGTTAGTGATTCTATTGGGGTTAATACTAGTGATGCTAATAGTAGACAATATGTGTTACCAAATAGGTCTACTAGGGGTAAACCAGCAAAAACATATGAACCTACCCTTCAAGCCAAAGCTAAATATCCAGTGACAAATTTTATGTCTACCAAGAGATTGTCTAAGTCATATGAATCATTTGTGAATCAAATATCTGCTGTATCAGTACCTAACAAAGTGCAGGATGCGTTGGGAGATCCAAAATGGAGGAAAGCAATGGATGAGGAGATGGAAGCGTTACAGAAGAACAATACTTGGGAGCTTGTATCCCTACCACATGAAAAGAAGGCTGTTGGATGTCACTGGGTGTTTACAGTGAAGCATAATCCAGATGGGTCAGTGAGTCGATATAAAGCACGCTTAGTAGCAAAGGGATTCACTCAGACATATGGCATTGACTATGATGAGACATTTGCACCAGTTGCAAAGATGAATACTATCCGGGTATTGCTCTCTCTTGCTGCTAACTTAAACTGGCCTCTTAAACAGTTTGATGTCAAGAATGCTTTTCTTCATGGAGAACTTGTGGAGGAAGTGTATATGGATCTTCCACCTGGATATAAAACTGCTCCTTCAGGTAACTTTGTGTGCAGATTGAGAAAATCTTTGTATGGTCTTAAACAATCACCTCGTGCTTGGTTTGGAAGGTTTTCACAGTTCATGAGGAAGATTGGTTATAAGCAGAGTAACTCAGACCACACATTGTTTCTCAGACATCAACAGGGGAGGGTAACAGCTCTGATCATATATGTTGATGATATGGTTGTTACTGGTAATGATACTATTGAGATGGATAGATTGCAAAAACAGCTAGCCACAGAGTTTGAGATGAAAGACCTAGGTACACTCAAGTACTTCTTGGGCATTGAGGTAGCCAGGGGGAGTGAAGGCATTTATCTGTGTCAAAGGAAGTATATACTTGATCTATTAGCAGAGACAGGTATGTTAGATTGTACTCCAATTGACACTCCTATTGAGCAGAATCACCGATTAGCAGAGTATCCTGATCAGGTACCTACCGACAAGCCTCGTTATCAGAGGTTAGTTGGACGTCTGATTTATTTGACACACACCAGACCTGATGTTGCTTATGCAGTAAGTGTGGTGAGCCAGTTCATGCATAATCCCAGTGTAGATCACATGGATGCTGTAGTGAGGATTTTGAGGTACTTGAAGTCAGCTCCTGGGAGAGGAGTAATGTTCTCTAAACACAACAGTATTCTTGAGGTTTGTGGTTTTACAGATGCAGACTGGGCTGGAAATATTACAGACCGGAGGTCTACATCAGGGTATTTTACCTTTGTGGGAGGTAATCTTGTTACTTGGAAGAGTAAGAAGCAAAAGGTGGTGGCTCGGTCTAGTGCTGAAGCAGAATATAGAGGTATGGCTCATGGAGTATGCGAGTTATTATGGCTGAAGAATGTGTTACAAGATTTGGGGGTCAAACCCAAGTGTGCTATGCAGTTGTATTGTGACAACAAGGCAGCCATTGATATCTCACAAAATCCTGTACAACATGATCGTACCAAACATGTGGAGGTTGATCGTCACTTTATAAAGGAGAAGCTAGATGCAAAGATCATTAGCTTTCCTTTTGTCCCTACAAAGGAGCAACTTGCAGATATACTCACAAAAGGAGTTTCTAAGAAGGCCTTTTATGACTCACTTGGCAAGTTGGGCATGGTTGATGTATATGCGCCAACTTGAGGGGGAGTGTTAGCGTGAGTCATGGAGTTAGTTTAGGAATGTAAATTAATTTGTTATTACTTTCATATTCTGTATATGTAGTACATAGTACGTAGGGTTTGTACAACTTGTACCTCTATATATAGCCTCCTCTGTGAGACGAGTAATATATCAGAAAATTCATTCTCCAAACCTTGTTATATTTGACTAAACCCCCCATACAATTTTCCCCAAATCCCAAACCATAACCCTAGCCGCCGAACCCGTACAGAGTCCTGCCTTGCCTCTTGAGCGCGTAAACGACGTCCATGGCCGTCACCGTCTTCCTCCTGGCGTGCTCGGTGTACGTCACGGCATCGCAGATCACATTCTCCAGGAAGATCTTGAGGACGCCACGTGTCTCCTCGTAGATGAGGCCGCTGATCCTCTTGACTCCGCCACGGCGAGCGAGACGGCGTATGGCCGGCTTCGTGATGCCCTGGATGTTGTCGCGGAGGACCTTCCTGTGACGCTTGGCTCCGCCTTTGCCCAAACCCTTGCCGCCCTTGCCCCGACCCGACATTTTTGATTCGGTTTTCGAATTCGGATATATTGGAATGCTTTGTGTGGAGTGGGTGGGTTTATATAGTCGGAGGGTTTGTGTTTTCTCGCTCTGAGGATTTGGGAGGGAGAGTGTAGGTCGTTGGATTAGTGTGAATAGACGGGTGAGATTGGTGATCCGCGGCGTGGGTTTAATTTGCCGCTCATTGGTTGCTTCTGTGCTTTGGGGTTTCACGAGGATTGGTGACGTGGTGAATTTTCTGTTTGGAGCAGAATTTTAGACATAAACAAATGCAAAAAATCAAACATTCAATGATTCAAATACTTAAACCAAAATCTATCTCACAATCAGTATTCCGAATTTAAATCAAAACTCTTCTCATTCTCAATTTCAAGATTTCAAAAATTATAGGATTTAACTCATTGGAGGAGGAGAACAGACTTACCTGACTTTCGTCGGAGAGAACTCAAACTCAAAGAAATCGAGGGTTGCTATCCTGCTGCAAGGAGACCTTGATATGAGAAACTAAGAAAGTCGACAAGACGCGTGCCGGCGTGCGGCAGTCGAATGAGTCGATGACTCGATCAAAGAGAAAGAAAGTTGCAGAAGACAAAAATATGCGTAGGTTTAGAATAGATGTTTATTATGCCCATTTTTTATTTATATATATGCTTGGAATTTGTTTTTGGGGCCCTTAAGTTTAGGGCCCAAAGCATAGGCTTGTTGGGTTTCAACCCAGGGTCGGTTCTGTTACTAGGCCACATTTTCAATCAAAATTGCACGATTGGTTATATGATTACTAAACTCCGATGATACTTCAAAGTATGAAAATTATTGTATACACAATTGATACAAGTACACACAATCTTATATCAATCATGCCTATGCGTGAGCGTGACATGATTGATATAAGATTGCGTCCTACGTTACAAATGTCATCCTAAATTTTAACCATCAATATTGTGACATTGTATAAATTTGCCCTGAAGACGGCTCTATTTAAGAGTTTAAACTTTTACGAGAAAGATCAAGCATTCAAGTTGCACAGCTGGAGAAACTATGAGCTTTTGAAATAACAAGTTGCACACTTTGGTGCAATTTGCCAAACCGCCTAGCAAAAACCTATTCAAGAACTAAAGAATATACAAAAGCTGCTTGGTTATCTCAGTTAACAAACTTCAGCTTTTCCTACTGTTTTTTTTTTCTACTTTGGAAATGAGCTTTCCTATTGTACTTGCACAAATATACATCCTATATCTCCATCTGTTGTAACTTGTTAACATCCCCTAAAGAGTGGCGCTATGTGCTCTGAGCTTTCATTATATACAAATCCTAGAAATTCTTTTGCCGCCCGCAAATTGTGTGGAAGTCTATTGGTGATGCTGGTCAGGGTAATTTGAACTCTGAATGATACTGCATTCAGCTCACGTTGATTAATACACTTACTCGAGGTAACAAACAAGCTATAGCTTTGCCAAGAAATCAACCTCTACTGCCTTTTCTTTTCCGCGGCTCAGAAAAACTGCCTATGAACAGGTAAACATATCATCATCAGCTGTTATTGCCAGAAACAAAAAAAAAATACATAGAGAACACGAGTATTCAACAGAAGTTAAGATCATAAGCATTAAGTTACAATGGGTTTACTATCCCTATTTTGCGGTGAAGCAGATCATGTAGTATATATCTACTAAGCACATTCACATTCATATAAAGGTGTAAAGAGAAGCAACCAGTTCAATACAGTTTATAAGAAACAAACCTCTTGAAGGTGTTACTCTAGGTACCTCTTCTTGAATCCCAATGACTCCATGATCCTGAATATACCAATAGAGATACCAAGTCAATGTGTCACAAAGGCTGAAGCTCAAGAGTTAATAGTCATCAAACCACACACACACGAAGGTAAAAAAATAGATCGGAAAGGCACCTTGTCATAAACTACTGACTGATTGCGCCAGAACTCTAAGGGCCGTAGCCGTAGTCTCCCTGCAACATAAGCAAATAATTGAGCACCTAAAACTCAATCAAACAGAACAGCACATATTGCAGGTTGATGTTTCAATTTCTGTCAAATCATACAATGTCAATTTGTTTAATCCCATTTAAATAGTGTACAACAAACAGAAATACATGTTTGAAATGCTATAAACCATCCTATTAACATCCAGATGTCCCCTCATATATCGAGTTATTGACTGATTGAAAATATGTCTGCCATGTTGGGCTCACTTACACCCCATTTTCATTATTCTAAACTATTAGCCAAACCAACACAAAACAGAAAGGAAAACAAAGCAGACCACATGTGTGTCTGTATGTAAGAGATCATATTAGGTGTGTGAAGCCCACTCACCTGATCTTGACCGTCCGGCACTCAAAGATTCTGGAGAAATAATAGACGTGTACGCAGTCACCTTCGGAGAGGAAAGAGTAGCCTCTTTTTTATTATTCATCTCCAGAGTTAAAGGACACGACTTATTTTTCTTGCTCACATCCGACGTGGAAGGAGATACCTTTCTTTTCCTTGTGTATACCTTCGTAGTGGAAAGAGATACCTTTTCTTTATTGTTCACCTCCAGAGTCGAAGGAGTTGATGTTCTCTTCTTGCTCCCATCCAAAGAAGCAGATACTTGTCTCTTCTTTGTGTTCACCTTTGGAGTTCCATCTTTTTTCTTCTTCACCTCCAGAGTGGAAGGAGTTCTGTTTTTTTTCTTGTTCACCTCCGGAATGGAATGAATTGCCTAAAAAAAAACACCAAATCAGACGGTCACAAGACAGATGAACAGTTACTTTGAATGGACAGCGAAAGGAGTTGAAAAACAATCAGCTCGAATTTGCTATACTAGCTTACTTGTGTATCAACGGTTACTTGTCTCATGTTTCTCTTCCTGGATTTAATTTCTCCTTTAGCACCACTTTTTCCTTCTCTAACTGCAACATACAACTCATCAATTCGATTTCTCAGGCAACATTTAGATGAACAAGTATAAATGTGACCCAGAATGCACAGTACCTTGAGCTTTAACATTTCCAAAATCCTGTCCCTCTTCTGCATTGGAAGTCTGCTGCATATCATCCTCTACATAATCAAAATCCAGTTTCCTCACCACATTCACATCCACTGGTTCTTGAAGTTCAGAATCTGAAGGATGGTACATCCAATTTCCTGCTGTTTCAAAACTATCATTTTCTAATGGGTTGCTCACACTACCAGAAACTACTGGAACAGAATCGATTGTTTTTGTTTCAGAGTTCAGTCCATTGCCAACTTTTTGCTTCTTCTTCTCTTTTCTCCGAATAATTCCTGAGAACAGTAGGGACACTCTACCTGCAAACTGGCTTGAGGATCCAACCGATATATCTCTTTTTTCACCTGACTGAGCACTGGCATCGAGTGCTTCGTCTAGGATCTCAAGAGTTTCAGCCGCAGGTTCAGATGCTGGATTCTTCTCACTTTCATCTCTTGTCTGTGGTCTCCCAAAAGACTGAAACTCAGTTAATCCAATATTCTCCGCGTCCAATTCCACTTCAGCCGTATGGTTCATTAAATTATCAACTTTTGAGTCATCAATGGTGCTATCTGAGGACAGGTTTGTAGTAATCTGTGTTGGATCTTCAACATCAAGCCTATCTTCACAATGGACCTTCTTGTTAGGAGTTTCATGAGCAAAATGCACAGAAGTTTGACTGGAGTTTATTAGACCTTCAGCCCTATCACAACAAGAGACAAACAATTCAAACATCTGTCTCCCTCCAACTTCATAATCCACATTTTCTGAAGTATTGCTCACTGATTCAACTGCCGGTACAGAGTCCACTGTGTTTTGTTCTGAGTTCAATCCACTGCCAACAATTTGCTTTGTCTTACCTTTGTTTCTTGTAATTATTGACAAATCTCCAAATACTCTGCTTCCAGGATTTCTCGGACTTATTTTTGATATATTAGTTTCACCCGCCACCGGAACGGTTACACCTGACACTACGACACCTTCATCTAATGAGGGACTAAAATTTGTACTATTATGCTTGATTGAGCATCCAGATTCTGGGTTCTTCTCGTTTTCTTCTAGAGTCTTTGGTATACCAATAGACTGCAAAGCAGTTGATACGAAATCATCTGTGCCTGTTCCCTCCTCAACAGCATGGTTAACCATGTCATTAATTGAGTTATTCAAGGACAGCCTTGAAGACAACTGTTTCGAAAATTCAGAATCATGTATCTCCTCACAAGACACTTGCTCATGTGAACCTTCTTCCAGAGAAAGACGCAAAGATGTAGAACTAAAACTTTCCATGCCTGCAACCACTCCACAGAAAGAAAATAATAATCAAAATGACATTTCAGATAGCTAGTTCTACGAAGTCTTAGGCAGGATCTGAGGGATGGTACAAACCTTTCTCTCCTACTTCAGATTCATCAGTTTGTGAAGAATTGATTACAGTTTTTGATACTGTTAGAACAGAGTTTGTTGTCTTCTTTTCGGAGTTCAAACTATTGCCAACCATTTGCTGGTTCGTCCATTTGCTCCAAAACTCTGACAAAAATCTGGTCACCCGGCGTGCAGAATTGCTCGGACATCTCTCTGCCTCACTCATTTTCCCTCCTGACTGAACAGCTGCACCTGACGCTTCTCCTACATTCTCAAAGGCACCTGAGGAAGGAAGCAACTTAGAATTTTTATGCTTCATAGAGCATCCGGACATTGGGTTCCTCTGATTGCCTTCCAGATTCTTTGATGTACCATTCCACTGAAAATAAGTTGATCCAACATGCTCATAAGGAGTTCGAGTTTCTTCTTGAGAAAAATGCACAGACGTAGGACTGGAGTCCTTTTTACCTTCACCTACTCCACAGAAAGAGAAAGAATTCAAAATGATGATAATTAGTTAGGGTACAAAATTCTAGGCATGAACTACAATATTACACATTAAAAGTAACATAAACATGTAAACCTTCTGAACCCGAATCAGATATTCTTCCAGAAACAACAGTAGTGTTACAATCTCCTGCCAAAAACTCTGCAACACCTTTTTCCCAGCCTGGATAAAAGCCCAATTGAAAACGCTTGGCAATCTGTTTAAGATCAAAGGCAATCAATTTGCAAAGGTCAACATATTACATAAAACAGGAAGCACGTTCAAATTTGTAAGTCAGGAAAACATGCAGCAAGAATGACTAGACACTGTACTCACTTACACTCGTCAGATGCCTTTGTTTTGCTTTTGGATACCCCCAGAATGATTGACAACTAATTAGCTAGTCACACTCACTATACAGTTTACCATTGCTCATAGTCAGTTAACTCAACTGAAACTTCTTCACTGCCAAACCTCAAAAGCCACAATTTCCGCTAACAATTCGATTACAACACTCAACACCTAAACAGACCCAAGTTCGAAACTTGGACTAGGAATGCCAACCAGAATCAGTAAAGTAAAATTAAAAAAGAAGGGCGTTCTTTAGTACCTCATCAGAAAACCCATTTGCAATAGTCTGCTGCTTGTTGATAATCCCATCAAGAATAACGGTTACTCCATCGGTTGTCTCTAAAGTGAAAACATCGTGTTTTTTACTTATTGGCACAGAGTTAAAAACTCTCCTGGGAATCTCTTGCCTATCATTGAACGGCGAAATTCGCAATCAAAATCCCTAAAATTGACAATCACAAACAAACAGTAGGGACAAATGAAACCCTAGAACAGAAATTAGGGGAATTTAACTCACGGGGCGGAAGAAACGCCGGCGACGGCGAGTTTGCTTTTTCCGTCGTTGTCTTCGGATTTGACCAGCCACCAATCGTAGAGAGATACCTTCCGAAATTGAAAGCAAGATCAAAATTGATGATGTAAAGATGAAAAAGACGTGAAATTGATAGAGGGGAAGCAGAGAAGGTGCTTACGGTTGGCTTAAAATGCGATCTGTCGTCGTGGGTTTGGATATAGGAAGGAGGAGAAGCCATGGAAGTGAAGCTCTGGACTGGCCCACTACTGCAACATTAGGTACCCGCGGGAAAACGAAGAGGAACTCCTGCTGTAATCATGGTGAAGTTATGATTTTGTTAATTAATTCTTGATTTCTCTTTTAATTTTGGAAGGATGTTATTACGGCGCGGGAAACGAGGCATTTGGGAAAATTTTATTTTTATTGTCGTGGTAAAATTCTGTGTGTGAAAATTGGTCATTTTGTTTTGAAATGTTTTGAGGTAGTTTTTCGTCACCTATTTGAAAATTATAAAGAGTCATCGGTGTTTATTTAGTGATAAAGATAATCATGATCAATCATTTTTAGATGTAAATTTAAAATTAAAAAATATTATTTTAATTATGGCCGGCCTAATTACTCGTTCATGTAATCTTTTTTATGAGTTTGTTTGTGTTCCATCTCATCCAATTAGGTTAAGTCCCATATTATATGTAGATATAACTGACAAAGTAGTCTGAGGTTCACATCCAAAACCAATTGGCAATGAATGGAGTGGCCCAAACCCTTATAAACCACATGCAAGGTCCCATTTTTTCCGATGTGGGATATATCTCAACAATAACATATGTAATGCCATTTCTTAAATTTTTTTTTTTATTAATTGACGTACCTCAAATCAATTCAAGAATGTTATTGGAATTACAATTTTGCATTCCTTTTCTTATGACTTATCAAACAATACATAATGGTCTGGTCCAAGTTGCGTTTGCGTCTACAAGGATTGTTTCATGTATAAAAATGATAACTATGTTAAGAAATCACATAATCACACACGCTATAAGGGATTGATTTTGTTACCCATTGTTGGAGAGAATGGAGCCATTCTGATGGAAATGTGTGAAATGAAAAGCATGTTGATGAGTAGATCCTGATGAGCGTTAAACACTTCTCAAATTTTTCGAACATGTATTTGATTAAATCATGTTATTCAAGATTTTGTTACTGGAGATTTGTTTAGTTTCTTCTAATACCTCATACCTAGCTTAGATCCAACCAACACCATGTTCTCATAAAAGTGGCATGATCACGCTACATGATATGTACATGATTTTGACTGGTTATATCCAAAAGAATAAGAAAGACAATTGAGAACAAACTTCCACCTATAGAAACAAACTAGAAATAGTTCCCGCGCTTTGCTGCGGGATTTGTTAGGTTCACTGATAAGAAATGACAAATTATGATATAAGTTTGAAACAAACAAATATAGTTTGAAGCTTAACATAATAAGATTGATGAGGTAAAAAAAAAAGATTCGAGTAAAGTATAAATAACAAATTATAAAAGATTATAGTTTCTGGGTCGACAAACTTTTCAATCGGAGTAAAATCCCAGTTCACATTATCATTGCCTTCATTGAGTACTCTTGTTTCCCTTAACAGTCAAATATCACGTGGTTCTTCTGATTACTTAAACTGTGGGTCTGCCGAATAACTTTGCAAAGGTTGAGCAACTACTGCAACCAAGACATAAAAAATTCTGTCATGCATGTAGCAAGTTCACAAATTCCCTCTCAAAAATCTAATCCAGTCAATATGGTTTGGCATTGCCATTATTACTAAATGTCATGAAAACCAGTTATATTCATTTTAAGCTACTATGTATTATTTTCTTGCATATCTTGAAATATGTAAGAAACGAATATCAAAATATGTAAAATGCCATAAGATCCTAGATTCTACTAAGAAGAACAAAAAATCAACTTGTTGCCTTTTGATTAACTAAAATCAGAACTCATAAGCTACAATGGAGTAAAAGGAATTATTATTATTTTAAATAAAGAATACATTGTTAGTTTCATGAAGTTAAGAAAACTACATGTTTATGTCATGAAACTCTTATCCATATTCTTCAACTTGTCAATTATTTGGTTTGTGCTTTGCAAGCTATCATGTGTGTATCCAGAAAGTAGTGCCTAAACATTAATACTCACCTGACTCGAGCAATTGCATTACAGATCAATTCCTTGCTGGCATTTTCATTACCAAGAACCTTAATAAATGCAGTTGCTCAATCCTGCAAGACATATGACCAAATGAGGGTCCAATAATGCCACATATATGCTCAAAAATATATACGAAGATTTTTACATCATTTTTACTTTAACATGACTGAGATGTGTTATATGTATTCCTGAGTTTGCAACTGGGAATGGGCGGCCAGCTTTCAAACGGTGGAAGAACCACTCTTTAACAGGTTTGTAGTTCAGTGGTCCATAGATGTAGACTGGCCTTATTGAAGTCCAATTGGCAAACCTTGATTCAAGCAAGCTCTGTGTCTCAAGCTTTCCCTTGTGCCTGCTCTTTGGATCAACTGCATCAGTCTATCACCAAAAATAGGAAAACATCAATATATAAAAGAGAGTGCCAATGTATTGAGCTGGAAGAATGTCATCAAAATCTACAGAGAAAATAATACATCATAACTGAAAAGTAAGAAATTTTGTAACATCAGGCATACCTTTCAGTGAGGTAATCGATCAGATTTGATATCGACACCAGCTGAAGAGCAATATATGTACTTGCAAATCAGTGGAATTGTTTAATAAGCTTAAAATTGGCTATCTTACACTGGTGGAATTAACATTTTAGCATCAAAACATCAGTTCCACCACTTTAGTATTTGAGCAAATCTAAGAACTATCTATTTAATCAAAGCACCAATAATTCACATTTCCAAAATTCATGGTTCATTTCTTTAGTTCCATTTTGACTCACAACCAACACCTATACCTATAGAGTTACCTGATCTTCTCTAAAATAACAAATGTGTCAGCTAACTTCAAGGGCTGGCATTTCATTTACTCCTCTGCATGATCCATGATAGCAGTCTTCATCCTGTAAATACATATCATCAGTTCAAAGTTCTCAAATGTAAGTAGGAAAAAAAAACAATTTCACTAACTCTTCAGAGGTTTCCTAACACCAAAAACATGCGGCCAACATAAAGTACATGATTTTAAATCCTCAATTCGCTAAAAACTTAAAGCAATTCAGATTAATCATGTGTTCTCAAATATAAGCCAACAATTTTTCATTCTTCAAACATAGTATTATGAACACTATCAAGCAACATTATCTCTTTCAAATAGCACAATGAATTCAACTATTCAAATTTTCAGCATACTATCTAAGCAATTGAGCTGATACTTTCATCCACCATCTCTAGTATAGCAAGCAATCCTAGGAAATTACTAACTGAGTCAAATAAATAACTAACCGAGTCAAAGAAATTGTGTTAATCTCTGTAAGACAGTGATCAAAGAAATTTGTTCACTTGATAACTGGAATTTAAAACTATCAAATACAATAACCAAAACTATCTCATATCCCATATCTGCAATACATGATTCCAATTGATCGATCACCCTACTTGTAGCAATTTAAAATTTGAATTTGATTAGAGTTCCTAATTACTAACTGAGTGTTTCGGTAGTTGATTTTTTAATGGCACATATCCATATCAACTCTGAGTGTTCAGGCTTCTCAGGGTTCCTAATAGCACATGTTTCTGCACTCTAAATTTAAATTATTCCCCTCAGAAAGCTTTGAAGCTACCATGTTTTACATATCCTAAATGCAAAACAAACAGTTTCTACTCAACTATATGTTTCTTTAATCTAACAACAACCTTCGCAGTTTCACCTACATAACTATTCTGATTTTTCTATAGGCAGATTTATTTGCATAGGTGCATGATAAGTGCTGACTAAAAGCAAAGAGAAGGATAGTAATTCTGAAAGAGATTCAATCTATTCAGAGCAAAGGAATAAAAATTGTGAATTTGCCAAATAGTTACATACAACAGTATCATAATTATTAAGTGGATAATAAACCATCTGATTTATATTCTGGTGAACATGAGATTCTAAATGCAAGTTTTGAGGACTGATATTAATGTGGAAGAGGAACAAAGATAAACCAATGTATGAAAAAAGATACATAGAATATCATGGATAAAGGAAGCAGCAAACACATAGATTCTCACCTTAATTGACATCACTGTGTGAGATGAATTTCCTGGAATGGATTATCAATCTCATATCTTCAACTTAGAAAGAAAACAAAAATTACTTAAGCTTCTGTATTGACTTCACAAAACAGATCAACACGTAAGACATTGTCTCTTACCCTAATGTGAGCGACTTGATTCATGTTGAAGAACTTAAACCCTTGTTTTAGATAGAAAATACAATAGACAGAAATCATAAATGTTCCAGAATTTGGAAGAAAGAGAAGCAGCAGATTGATAACAGAGGAAAAAGGGAGAAACTCTTGAGATCTCTAACGATTCTTTAGGAAGGAAAAAGAGCAGATAGGAAAAAAGACATGGCGTCGACATCTCTGGAAGCTTCAGGGGGTTGCGAGAGAGAGGGCAAGATATACGGCGAGGCCTCACGGGAACAGTGCTGATGTCATCTCAGATATAGGTTAAATCGAGAGAAAAGAGTGAGAAGAAGAAATTATTAAAATACCGTAATGTGTTAATTGGCAAACATATATTTTAATGTTGACAGTTTATTATCATGTGGCTGTAGTTTAGTGGTAAGAATTCCACGTTGTGGCCGTGGAGACCTGGGCTCGAATCCCAGCAGCCACACGTTTGAAATTTTTTTTTCTTTTCTAAATTCATAAGTGCAGCCAACAGGTGATACGGCGCCGTTTGCTCGTCAGTCAGTGACTCCAGATTTATAAACGTAGACCCCATTTTACACTTTTTCGACATACAATTTTCACAGAGCTTCTGCCATTGACTGAGACTACTCCTCGTCTCCCAAACTGTAAGATTCTCTCCCTCTCTTCTTCAACTTATGATTTCGTTTCACTTTGATCCTTTAGATCTCATCATTCACTATGCCAATTCTTGTTCATATTCTTCTTGGTGTTGATTTTGAAGATCTGAATTGTGTATAAAGTGTTGATTGCAATGGATTTCATCTTGAATTTGTGCATGGGTTTGTAGTATAATGCTTGATTTCGTAGAAAGGATCCATCTTTAGTCAGTTGGTCGTTGTTGGGTTTTGCAAATTGAATTGAATCAATGGTTTCTGGAGGGAAGCATAAGAAATTAACAGAATTAGGAATAGTTATATTGATTAAGAGATTGATGTTGCTAGAACTGTTTAGTGTCGTTGGTTTTAGGTGGTGTGAGTTGAGCAGTGTTAATGTTTAGTTGGGTTTAGAACAAGATTGGTGTGGCTCGAGCTCTTAGGGCCTTGACCTCGGTACATCACCACAATTGCATTGTGTGCTGCCATCGTGACTTCTGCTGCAACCTGTGGTTAACATCTCGGCCAAACAAGTCCAGCTTTATAGAAATCAACACTTGTTTGGTCAACACTACGAGAACTCTTGCCATGTAGGAGAAAGATGAGTATGTCAAGACTTGCTGTGTGTAGAACTGTTGCCATGGGGACTGTGCAATTTCCATTTTACTAACTGGTGATTGATGAACGGTGGGAAGCCTCTCCGCAAAGTCTTAGCATGCCACCTATCTCTTTCATTGGAACAGTTGGAAGCTTTTGGCAGGTGTTCTATGGCACTGTTGATTCGTTCTCTATTTGATTTTGGACTTTTTGGGCCGATAAGGTTTACCAAGGGACTGGCGTATGAGGTAGCGATGGTGGCGCTTCTCACATAATTCTATACACCCTCCTCCTTTTTGTGGTAGAGCTTCCGGGATTGACTCCCGTGATGTCCCCTCATGTAGCATATAATATGGCACATAGAGCTTTGGCTTCGGGTTTCAATTTAAAAAGTAAAAACCAATTTCTTCCATGTGTTGATTTCTTGATGTTATGGGTTTATTGATTTTGTGTTTCGATAGCTGCTCAACATCCTCTTACTTTTAGCACTTATCTCAGATTTTTATTGATTATATTCTCTGAATAATTTTCTGTTTGCTTAATGCACATATCTTTTGGAGTTTAAACTCCATGTGATTTTTGTTTGGGTCTGTTACAAAGTTACTTTCAAAGTTACATCCCTATTTATAAGTTTTTTAAATAATATTGTGGTACAACCGTACAATTCATCCTTCTAAAGTTTTGAATTTTATTTGATGTCCCAGATGTTTGACGATCAGGACCTGGGCTTCTTTGCCAATTTCCTTGGCATCTTCATCTTTGTTTTGGTAATCGCATATCATTATGTGATGGCTGACCCAAAATATGAATAGACATGCTATTTTTGCTATTGATAGAGATGTCCTGTTACTTTTGTAGTATGACTGGTTTCACAATGGATGAAACTTAATTTAGTTAAAGGGTTATTATGCAATATGAATGTTTTCTGTTATAGACATGTGATTTCTGTTCACTTTTAATTTCTGCTTCATATGAAGTTTGCAGCACTTTTGCGTTGATTGGCTGTGTTTATATTTAAATTTGGGTACACTGTTTGATGAGATGTTGGTTCTGCTACGTCTTGCCATTGTGATTTGTCGGGTGTTAGAAATTGCAAAAGAACATATAGTAAGGAGTTTCAAAGTTGGGATAGATGAACTGGAAAGATTAGATGCGACTTCAGCAGAACAAAAAAAAAATGCTTGTAGAAGAGAAAATCTATTGGTGCATATTCAGAAGGACAAGAATATTTTTGTTATTTTATATATGAATATTTCAAATTACAAGTGCTGGGGATGGTATATACTACATGATAGAACAAATCTGATCGATGAAAAGAAAGATTTGACAAATTTATGAATATCTATCTGCTATTGGGTTAGATGTAATGTCAACGAAGCACATCTCGTAGGGGGACTCTCATTTGACTAGTTTTCTTACTTCTTCCTTGATCTTCATCGTTTCTTCGCTCAAACTAAGGATGCAGAATGCCAGGCTGCTCAAACAAAGAACCATTTGGGTCACATCCTTAACTTCGTCATCACCATTACGTACTCTGACAACTGCTTCTTGGATATGTTGAACGAAAGTACTTACAGTAGCCTCAGCATGATCATCATATGTACCCAAAATCATGAACGGGTTTGGTGAAACGCCCATTTCGCTATCGTATACGCTCTGCGCCTCTGTATCAAATGCTGCAACGGATTTCATCGAAGTCAGCTGCTCAAGGCACTTTAGTGAATTCCCGATTTTCTCTTTTAGATGCTGCAGATCAGTATTCGAATGTTGTTTTAGCTCCAGTGAAGCACCTCCAGATTTCTGTGAGATGAAGTCTGCATTGTGTGCCACAAAGGGCAGAAGATCCGCCATTTTCAACATGGATTCTAGGATCCTACCGTAACAATCACCTTCAAAAGGCAAGAACCAGAAATTAGGCTCTGTTTTAGCTTCCTCAATGAAGTTCTCCAACTTATTGACATGAGATTTTAGCTTCTTGTGCTTTTCCCTCAGTCCAGTAGAAGCTGGTACACATAGGTTTATGTCTTGGACACAGTCTCTGAGTGCCCCCAAGCTTTGCGCAAATTGATTTTTGGCAAGGGTCGCTGCTCTCATAGGATAAAAGAGAACCTCTACTACAGTAAAACAGATCAATCCAATGCAAGCCTCCGCAAGTCTTGCAATTGCAAAGCCACTTGGTTGACCATAATGTTCTCTACCCAAGATTAGCAACGCCCCAATTGCCGCGGAGATCCCACCAGCTTGGCCATACATCTTGCTATGCCTAAGAAAATGAGTGAAGACAACCCAAGGTAAGATGGCTAAGAGCCTCAGCTCGCTAACGCTGTGAAAAAGATAGAAGCATATGATTCCATAGACTGATCCCATTGCTGTTCCTTGTGCTCTAGCATTCGCAACTGTAAATGTCGCTTGTCGCCCTGTTACGAAGCTAATGGCGATGGTGAGGCCTGACCAGTATCCTTGCCTCTTGTTGTAAATCAAACCAAGTAACACAGCAAACCCTAATGCGATTGAGCACTTGAGGGCAAAAATAAAATTGGGGAGGCTTGGACTTATGCTTCTCCATACCCTTTTACAGATACACTGCGCTTGAGTTTGTGAATCACCTGTTTTTCCTTTGCAATTTGGGTTGTTCCCGGGACTCCGAGCAATAGGGAGGTCACCTAAGAGAAGCTCCATGCAGTACAAGAAGAACAAAGCTGGGAGATCTTGATGGGTTGTTGTGGTGGTTTTGTTAGTTAAAAGGGGCTTGTCCAAGACTTCTCTCTCACCTTCTGGAACTGTTGTTGCCTCAGAAGGCACGGAGTACTTAGATTGCAGTTTTAGGCTTATCTGTAGTTGTGAGTTACGTAAATGATCTCTCAGCCCTTCGTCGATCATACCAGGAGGAAAGGAAGAAGAAGAAGATAAAGCCATCTCCATCCCCCTAATTGGAATCTCCATTTCTTGCAACCTAAGTCCCAAGTCTCTATGGTTTGGTCTTAGAAATTTGATATCTGGTCTCTCCCACAACATACCTTCCTGCTGAAGATGAAATAAAGGAGTTTAGTGAAGCTGATGGCATCTTTGGACTTAATTTTCATGAATGAATATTACTTACCAGATTATGATTGATACTTTGAAGAAGCTTAGCTGCTGCTTTGGAAAGAGATTTTCCTTGAGAAATGGAGTCAACTGCTACTCTATTGTCTTCGGCAGATATCGCTTCAACGAAAAGACTTAACCTCTTGGAGGCATTTTCAGCATAGAGTCGCCATGATTTCTTAACCTGTGAAATTTAACACCAACAGCAATTAACTACTGCACGCAACTAAAGATCGAAATGCAGACATGAAAGAAAGAGGAACATACAATTTAGGATATGACCTATGATTATCAAGGTTAACATATCAAAGTTGTCAATATGTATTATGTGTCCAGAGATTTATGGATCCCATATATAGTTCTTTTTTGTCCTCCAATGTAGCTACAACCCCCGTACGTGTCGATCTGAATACAGAATCACTAACAAGCTGGATGCTTAGACTAACAAAGACAAGGAATGCTTCGATGGGGTTGATTTGTAGTCAGGTAATTAAAAACTAGCTAGCTAGCAGGGTCGGGCAACAAATTGGTTAATCAAATGCATGATGAATTTTGTTAATTAAGAGTAAGGAGGAGATCGATCGAGAAAGAAAGTAGCTAGGAGGGGAAGACGTCGATGATCATATTATAGTTTTAGTTGAGGGTTCGTTCTTACACTTGGCCAAGTAGGAAGCACCATGCATAATTCTCATGCCCTATCTTATTCAGTCTCATGCGCACCGAGTTATTTCACCCTTAATCCTGAGGTAGATATATAGGTCATGCTTTTTCCTATTCATGCACCTGATTTTGTGATATTCATACAACAAATTTTTCAGACCTTGCATGCGTATGTTGCATCGATCATTTTGTTGTTTGGTAAAAGAGACAATCAGACAAGACCAAATAACTCTACGTATTGCTTGCAATATATTGGACCACGAATCCCATTGTTTTGGATCGAGCAAGTCATTATCTCTCTACACAATTTTATAACTATATGATTATGTAATGAAATAATTTTATACTTAGGAATGAATGAATGATTATGTATAATAAGAATTAAAGGGCTTAAACATAAGTTAATTATTTCATGCATTCTGGCAATTAACCTCATCAAGCTGCCATTTGCCGGAGATGGAATGTATTATAGTTGGCTTCACTCTGGTTGGTTCATCTGTCAACCCTCTTAGACTTGGACGAGTTCAACTTGCCTTAATATACAACTCAGAATTGTAAAACGTTAATAATTAGCTATTGGTTGATAGTATCTTCAAGAATGGCTCTGTACGCTACGTCGGTTCGTGTTCCCCAAACACCTCAGGCAATCTTAATTTGTTCCGAGCGTGGATAACACTGTCGTTATAACGACAGTCTTAATCTGCTGTTGCAGTTTTGCACTCCCGAAGTGCAAATTAAGAGTGAAAGATTAAAGCTAATTAATTATATATTGTCTATTTCTTAATTACTTGCTTTGTTTAGTAAGCTCTTGAAACCATCAACTCCATTCCTTATTTCTTTGTTGGTCTGCAAAACGATGGCCGGGGAGTGAGGCTACATTTTATGTTTCTCCATATGTATTTCTCCGTCCCAGCTAACACCTTTAATTTCACAATAATTAACATCTTAATTTGTCGTTTAGAATCTGAAAAACACTATCCGAGTATCTTACTAAACTAAATAGGCTCGGGCTTAGTTGGGTAATTTTCTAACACGAACACGATGATATCGGGGTGTACGTAGAACTGTAGAAGAATATCGTGAACAGCTTATACACTCAACAGCTTAAGCTTTTGGCGTGTGGTATGAGTAGTATCAGAATTCAGAATCCTTGATTCTCCCAGCGCAAACAGCTAGTTCTCATTCTCATGTGTTTCTTGGTTTGCGAGGTTACCCTCTCTGGAGCTGGTTAGTGTGAATGTGTGATATATACAAAGTTCCGGTTGCTTCTTTACAAAAATTATAGGTGTAAGCTTCTGAGGTTTAGTGATTTTCTGATTTAATTGGGATGCAAATAAGAACAACAAATGCATATTAACTACTTAATTATATATAGTACCTCATTGTAAGCTAGCCGAGGATATGGAAACATCATAGCAAGAACAGAAGCCAAAGCTCCAAGAGCTGTACTTGCCGCCACCTCAGTTGGGTGCAAGACAATGTTAGTACCAGCACCTTGAACAACAGTACCCACGTAAACATTCACAAACTGCCCAAACGCGATCCTTTTGGTCATCAAGTGTGTCGACCCCGGCAACGCCACCATAAACACGCTGACAGCCACCGCCCCTGTCGCCACCTCGTTAGTGAACCGTGCTGGTCCAATCAGCCACAGGGCCGGCACGGAAGTAGCCATCACCTGGCATGTAGCGTAGAGCACGTGCCAAAGGCTCATAAGGGTCTGGCCTAGGGTTGCGTCCGAGACTATAAGGATTGTTGTCATGTAAGAAAACGATGGGTAGGTTAAGAAATTGCGGATAGGTTTCGGGCTGTAGAAGGTGGTGCAGCCGACTATGGTGCAGGCAAAGGCAGTTCGGAGAGCAGCGGCTAAGCGCACACGCCATAAGGGATGGATTTGGTTCCCCATTGTTGGAGAGGATGGAGTCATTTTGATGGAAATGTGTGAAATGAGAAGCACGTTGATGAGTAGAGCCTGATGAGCGTTAAGTGCTTCTTTAATTGATTTGTAGGAGAGGGAAGATACACATTTGCTCTTTGAGCTGAGGATGCACGTCTGCTGACGGAGAAGGCTACGTACCTATCATATATATAGAAGAAGCTTGTCAAACAATAAAACAAATATCGACATGGAACTCTGGGGGTTTACCATTTTTTGGGATACAAGTGAAATAAGAGTGAGAGAAAATAAGATGGATAAAATACGACAATCATATGTTCTCTACTTTAGTTAACTTTGTGTTTTGTATATTAATCTAAGGTTTGACACTTTGACTTCTGATATAAGAGAGGGAGGAAAATCTACCAGGAAAGAAATAGCATATCACTAAAGCAGATGTTAGTGGTAAAACAAAGCAAAAAAATCCAGGGAGGAGTTAAATATTTATGAAAGAATAATGATCGAGGTCGTGATTTTATTGATATATAATCAATTCTCTATAAAATTAAAGGAAAACTTTGGACAATTTTGAAAACGTTTGCATTTCACGCTTTGTATTGAAGAAAACAAGAGAGAAAAGTAAGAAAGAGACCTTTGTATTATTAAGAACAAAAAGTTTCGCAGAGGAAGCCACCCTGCATTGGCTTATATATCAGTAGCAGCTGATACAAGGTTCTACTATATATGATCAAGTACTGTAGCATAAACAATTAATCAATTTGCTAAACAAACACGAAGCTACGTAGTATCTTTTATGTCAATTTTGATTAAGAATTTGGGTTCTGCATGTTGTCCTATAGCATCTGTAAGCATCGATCATGGGTACTTAGATTTGAAATTGTTCTTTTTGTTTGAGCTTCACTAAACCCCATAATTGAGGAACAGCTTCTGTTTATAAATACTATCGCATGAGAGTGACTTAAAACTTGATGGGAATTGATTAAACAAATTCTCAAACAGTTAGCGCTCAAAACAAAAATAGTCTTTAATTTCTTTCAGATTTTCAGTTAAGTTAACACTTGATGCTGATTAACAAAAACATCACTCTCTTTAACAAAATAGGAATCCTTGGTTAAAACTCCCCTCTGAATAAGACTCCAAGGGGTTTCGAATACGAATTTGAAAGGTATTTCGTCCATGCCATAATCTTGATTAAACCTAACTTATTAATCAAAAAAGGCTATTTTGAGTTTATTCACGAAAAAGAAAAATGAAATCTAAAATGAACATTTTTCCAGGAATGAGAAGTTTCATCAGAAACGTTATGTGTCTACCGAACCCACTATGTCAGTCGGCAGGAGTTGAGGTCTTAGATAATTGGAGTCTTGAATCAGTTTTTTTTTTTCCTTCCAGGAAAATTGCTGAGGAGACATCAACTGTCAAAGCCTTAAAATGCAGAGGAATGGGTGAACCACAAGCTACCAAGTTGGTAATAGCTAGTATTTAGTGCGAGTGTGCAACTTTGGGCCGCAGTATAAGACTGAGTGACTACTCATATTCATTAACTATTGATAGGTCTATTAGCAAAAATTGGCATGTCATCTTATCTGGGTCATAACAAAATTGTTCCTAGTTCAGGCAGGTTAATCATGAATGGCTAACCGCGATCGGCTGCCGAATCGTTGATCTAAGTAGATGATATGATGAGCTGGAATGCATAAGCAACCGAAACGATGAACATTTTGGTAGCAAATGGCGTACGAGACAGGCAACATGGCAAGAAAACCCCGCTTGATAAGAATAAAATGCTCGTCCGGTCACTAACTGACTAAAAGATTCATGCTCAACCACTCTTGGATGTAAATCCAGTGGAAAAAATAATTACTTTTAAGTAAAGTTATTTTATTTCCAACCATTTTCTGTAAATCTAAGATAATTGAGCATGAATGTACTTGTTAATAGGGTAAGTATCATTTGCTGTTAAAACAATAAACCCTAGCGTGTTATACAAGAATCACAATGGCATATCTAAGACCACGATCAGGCATGGGTATAACCGTATACGTATTCAAAAGAAAGCAACCATTTGTCACAGTAGTGAATTCTAAATATTATCATATGGCTCGAATCTTCTAAGTTTTTTACTTCAATCTTCACATCCATCACCTTCGTCTTAGGAATTGTACACTTGATAAGGAGATACGATGGTGAAGCAACTAATAATGTGATTTACTGCTATAAATCCAATCAATTTAATAAACAAACTGTCTTACAGGGGTTCACCCACATTCTGTATGAAAAGGACTTGCAATCATGTTACAAGGTAACTATGTCACGACTACTGATAGTGAAGGAAAAACACTAAAACATAGTATACATAGATGCATATATACAAAACTACTTCAATATGTATCTATATCTTGCCCGATATCCGGTATGTTATGTTATCAAACTATCAATCGCAACCACATGTGAAGTTATGTTATCAAACTATCAATTGCGACTTCACGGACTTCACGCCTAACTATACCTAATGAGCAGTATATCAAGAGAACCTTACCCATGACCTACCCTGCTTATGTAAGATCTTTGCTTGGTAGTAGCAGTTTGTTTGTTTATATTTAGTAAGAGGAGTTATCAGGTTTCTCTAACATTTGACGAAGGCTTGTTTGCTGCTCAAAGGGAGCTTCTATATACACAACAAAATGCAAGCTTATATCATCCTGCTCGCTGGTGGCAAAGAAGCCTAATTTAGGATACATGTCCTATTTGATCGAGTCTGATAACTGATACGACGGGGATATATACGGACCAAAATTAGTAAATCGTATTCGTTATGGTACGAGCAACTGATACGACTTGTCCTACAGCTGTTGAGCTCATCAGGAATAGTGTACAGGAAGGTCTAAACGAAGATGTGGACTTGATGCATTTATGGTTAGATTATGCAGAAAGAACACAGAAAGGTGTCACAAATTCTCTAGTACATGAATGTCGTGAGGAAAGGGAAAACTTAGACATGTAAAAAACCTAACTGCATAATTTGAAATTACATATATGTATAATAATAATCAAGAAAAGTGACATAGTGAAGGTCACAAAGGCAGTTTTCGAAGGAGATAGGTGCATTTTCTTCACTATCAGCCTATCTTTCATCAGCCTTATCACCTAGTTTTCCAATGACAACATGTTCTACACCCCAACATGACCTAAGCTCAAGCTAATCAATTAGTACATAAGAGAATCAGAGAGAACGTATATATTTCCCTGGTAGAAAAATTTTTCCATGTCCAAGAACCCATAGTTGTTCAAGGAATCTATATTATGAGATAAGGCCAGTGCTTTAATAACACTTGTACAAGGGATGGGCACTTGTACATCAGTATCCAATAGGTAGTAGGCTCAGGACAATCATAATGAGGATCAACATAGAATGCCCAATATGCAGTGCATATCCTTATGATGCATGGGCTCAGAAGTGGCGTTTAATCTTTTCCACCAAAAGTTTGCACACCAAATTGCAATCACGTGTTAAACTGAGATCCTAATGTTGTCACTATCTTGTATCGACTCACGAATTTGACCAGTTCCCACTTGTACATATCTTGCATTTGCTCACCATTTCACGCTTTTCAACTGTAAGTTGTGTAGCGTGGCTGGTTTGAGCCAAATGCCTAGGCCAAAAACATGGCACTATAAGTGATTCATTCAAAAATGAAAAAATGAAACAACTATAAACTCTTCACGAGTTAACTAGACAAATCACAGATGTATAATCTTATAAACAAATATAAAAACAACAAAATGCCTGGACAGATTTAATATGATACTGCAACTGACTATCACAATTCTGCTATCTCAAATGTCTATTCCATCAGTGAATCTAAAATAGTGCTAAGTTCACTCATGCATCCACAAAAGTAGGTAACATCTCAAATACAAAGAAGTATACCTTCTTACCTCAAAAAATAAAAAAGCATACCTTCTAATAGCTTCCTAATCTCGTACTCAGACATAGGCAACACAAGATATAGAGTTTTACCTCTTACCAGTCCCCCAAAAAGTTACCTGTTCTTCATTGTAAGTAATGCTGATGAAGAAGGAATAGCTTACGACTTGTTCTGTGAACGAGTCCGAGGGAGAAACCTTAACCGTGGAGAAAACCGTTGCTCTTGCCTACTCGAAGAATTAGACTTCCTCTTCCGGCCTTGCCTATTGTCACCACTGCCTGACATTTTTCCTGCAGTTGACACAGTAAACACCGAAATTTAGAAAGAAGAAACGAGGGCATGCAACAAGAATACAAAAGGGAAACCACAAGGGACAATATGATCAGCTTAAATATGGACCTGGCCGCATATAAATTAGTCTAAGATTCAAACAAGGCAGTTTCCAAAACTATGAATGGTGATGAAAGTACAGTGAGATTTCCGAGATATATTGTCTGCGATGAGTGACATAACACAAATAATTATACATAGACAAGATATGTATAAATGCACTATAAACATATTTAACCTTCAGTTTGTCGACTGTTTCTGACAACCCCAGAGTTGTGCTGTCTATTACCATCTTCACCTGACGTACTGTCATTCTGAGATGATGCAGAGCCAGCTTTCTTCTTTTTTGATTCACGATTTTCCTTTTCTACTGCATGGCATTCAGGAACTATCAAATTGTCTTGACAAGAGACCCTGGAACGAGTCAACCTCCTCAAGTTGGTTGAAACGCTTGAGTTGGTGTCTTTAGCACAAGTCTTTGTCTGAACATATGCATCTTGAATGACCCCAAGATCACCAGATGTCAGATTTTCCTTATGGCCATTACTCTCTGAATGAAGTGGTGAAGAGACTGCTTTCTTTGATATACCATTCTTCTTTGTCAATACTTTGTTTCCATGAACAGTGTCAGTTCCATCAGAAGAATATGATTCTGTACTCTGAGCAGACTCACTCTCTTCTGACCCATGTTTACTTGCCACAGATGACATATCTTTTTCTTCTTTGACTGCTGAACGAGTCAACCTTCCTCGATTTGTTAAGGCCCTTAACTTGATGGCTTCAGCAGAATCATGCAAATAACTGTTCTGTTTTTCAAAACCTTTAAGACCTCTTGAGCGAGTGGTTCTACCACCTGAGCCCAAGTTTGCATTTCCATTCTTTGAAGATTCGGTTCTATCAGAAGATACCTTAATAGACAAATCAGTACTGTCACTGGACTTGAAAAGTTCAGTCCCACTTATAGCAATATGCTTGTGAGTAAGTGATACTAGGGAGGCCAGAGCTGCACGGGCAGCAAGAGGACTAATGTGACACCTGTGTTCTGAATGCTCTTCCTGTTTGGATAAGAAAGGGGGATGTGGGTCCTCATCTTCTTTGTTTACTTCCAGGTTACCAGATCTGTTAGCAACAGATTTCAATTGATCCTGGTCATGAGAAACCTGAGCTTTTGAAGTGCCTATTTTGGACTCAGTAACATGTCCACTGCTATCAGCTGCATGCACAACCAGGAAGTATCTAAACCATGCCTTATGTATATGTAATTAAAAGGGTCATCATTCTATTTCAAACAGAAACTACAAATAAACCTAATCAGTTGGTGCCCCTTAATTTTGTATGCCTCCTGAAATTTCTAATCCCTCATTAGTTTTTTCTACTTAACCATAATGACCCCCATGCTTGCTGGGTTGGGGGGCTGTGGAGGAAGACAGGTAAAAACTAAAAACTGAAGGGAAGAAAGATTTAGGGGATAACTGAACAAAATGTTATGTAGATATACATTTCCAAATGAATATAACACTAAAGTCATAACTATATGTAGCACCGTATGAGAGCAGTCAACAGAAATTCTTGCACACACAACTTTCATTACCACAAAGAGAAAAGTGTACCTAATAAAAAAGACGTTTTTGTAATTGGTACATTTTTATTAAACCACCCATAAGTGCCTATCAAACCACCCAAAGTCATAACTATATGTAGCACCGTATGAGAGCAGTCAACAGAAATTCTTGCACACACAACTTTCATTACCACAAAGAGAAAAGTGTACCTAATAAAAAAGACGTTTTTGTAATTGGTACATTTTTATTAAACCACCCATAAGTGCCTATCAAGCTTCAGCATTAATTTTCATTTTATTGAGAGGAGGAAGAGAAGGGGAGTAGAAAGTATTTAGATTTTGGACTAGCAAAGTATCCATTTATTTACCTTAGGCTGGCCACTTGGGGGAAAAAAATTGAAATGTCAAAACTCATGTAAGATATAAGAGCTATTCTTTTACCTCAACAGCAGGATTAAGAGAACAGCATGAAACTAGGATATGCATCTATTCTATTAGGTTATGCACAAGGGATGTATCATACAGTTCATTAATCGAGGAGCATTTACTACTGCATCAATTTGCAAACACCAGATTAAGAGACTATATCTGTTTATAACAGAAATTTGTGTCCATAGTCCACGCACTCCGTTATTTGTTATAAACTGATATTGGAGTACCTATGGATGAGAAACGTATTGCAACAACAAACCAGAGTACATTTATAAAAAATAAATAAATAAGTAGTGAGTAGGGCTAGTTACCTTTAACCCCTCTAGTATGTCTACTGTAATTCCATTAATGACTATTTGTTTTAAACAGATAACGGAGTGCCTACGGACAGAAGACATATTGCAACAGCAAACCAGAGTTCATTAAACAGATAAAGTAGTGAGTAAGGCTAGTTACCTTTAACCCCCTCTATTATGTCTACTGCAATTTCATTTGTAACTCTATTAGCTGAAATGTTGATCTCTTCTATTTGCTTTCCCAATAATTTATTGAGGTCGAATTCAACATCAATGTCTTCATGCATGATTGGAAGGAGAGGTGCAGTATATAAACCCATTTGCTTAACTGATTTGAATAATGCAGCAACAGTAGGATGGGAATTGATGCTTTTGCTTGCTAGTTTCATGATTGAACTGGATGTGATAGTGACCATCTGTCCCTTTAAGTCTGGGTGAAGCCACAGAATCATAAAACTGCATCTGCAATAGACCCTTGTCGAGTGTCTCACTCTGGTTACCTAGTCATCATGTGTTCAGAAATGAACTGAATCAACAAGCATACGAAGTAGTTTTCATCAAAATGTCACTTAAGATGAAAATAGCAACACCATATATAACCACCCGCTGAAACATGAAAGAGGTAATAAAATATCTCATTTCTTTTTTCTTATAGCCGTTAACAGCAGATGCAAAGAAGAAAAGAAATTTCTCAATTTGTAAAGCCGAGGGTCATTCCCATTAGCCCTTGAAAAAGAAACAACAATTACTTCAAGAAGATACAAAGTTCGTGATGAGATGAAATCCCCTATTCCCAGTGAGATTTAAGTAATTTTGAGCATCTTTAACAAACTCTCTACTTTAACTCCTTAGCTCCTTTAGAGAGCGTGTTTAGCTTTTTTGGATATTTTAGGAGCCCCAGCAGACTAGCCAAACTTGAGCTATCATGACTTTTAGCTATCTCGCTAGCTATATTTAGCTAGCGAGATGACTCATATGAGGTTAGCTATAATTTAATGCATTCCTTGTAAGATATTTTATGTGATATATAAATATATTTAAATTATTTAATTTCTATTTGAAGAATAATGTTGATGTAATGCTAGCTAAAATAGAGAGCATTGATGCAGCCACATTTCTAAAGTGGCTAGCCAAAATGACATTTTAGCTAATTTGACTAAAATTTAACTTAAAAATGGCTAGCATTGCTAAAGATGCTCTGAGGATGCAGATAGATACCTTTTCCACCTTAGCATCATATAAGTAGCTCTTAAATGGTGATTTATGTATCGCAAGAACATGCTCTCCTTCAATGTGAGAGCAGTCATCACCCTGAAGAGGACCAGAACGAAAACGAAGACGCATAAGTGCTTCATCCTTGTTCAACACCATATCTTCTAACTCCTGCCTCCCAAAGTCGACAATTAGGCTGTCTTCAGTAGAGCTGTGGACCATAATCAGGAGGCACCTCAATACATTTGCAATAATGCATGCCCAAAACTTGGAAATTTAAAAGCAAATGTTGAAGGCGAGTGCCTTGAGAAAATTAGTTCATGATGACTCACAACACGAAAACATTCTTATTTATTGTTAACACTGAATCTGTCACAATGTAGCAGCAAATTCAGAATGCAGTTATGTAATACTCATCAAGTCACCCCTATACGCAGTCCTCAACTATAGGTCTATGGCACTCTTTCAAACAAGGGTAATAGGAAAAGATAAAATCAGCTAGTTTGCAACTAGCTCGGAAATAACGGAACTGTGAAAACTAAAAAGGAAACTGAGTAAGTGCACAGCTAAGCCACACAAATCAAACAACTTGCATAATTTTCAATGTACAAACAACATCACTAAGTACTCATTTAGTTGCCTAAGAATAATAACAGATAGTAGAACTACTAATCAGCAAATAGAAGCTAAAATGCCTGAGGATTCTTGTGAGAGGTTCCCAAATCCCATATACTCTTTCATGATCGAAACCCAAACTGATTTTCACACTTGAATGAAACCCGGTTTGCAATTAGAGAAAAAACCCATTACTCAATTATCTGATAAAACACAGTGTGGGAAGTGGGAACAGGAGTGAATTAGGGTGATTGACCTGAGAGAGACATGGCAGGGGTACCATGAAGAATCTTGCTTGCACAGAGCTTCAAGTTCAGTGGCATTCTCGGCTTCATTGATGGAGCCCATATCATTCGCTGAGGATATGAGCTTCTGCTTGGGTGAACAATGATGGAAATGGGAAAGCTGTGGAAGATTGTTTGGTGCTCTTCTCTAGCTTTCAAGGAATTAACCAGTGGGAGCTCACTTTCAACATTCCCAATTTCTTTTTCTTTTTTTCTTGAAGGATGTCAGAGCATTTATTTGAGAAAAAATATTAGGGTATGACCGTTCCTAAATGCAATGAACGGTTTATCATGCAGTTGACAAAATATATTATTGGTTAAATTAGAAAGACATAATTTTAATGAAATTAAATATTTAAAACGTGATGAGATATTTTAACTTGTAACCCTACATGATACAAAACGATATTAATCACAGTAAACATAAATCATTATGACACAATGTCTACAAGAGACATGGGGATGACAAATATATTTCCTTATACGTGACAATTTTCTGTAAATACTATGTTACATAATAAATAGTTGTTATTGACGAGAGACTTACGTCATTTATCATTGTATATTATGAGGATCGCAAAAGATATGTTGCTAGAAGCAAATTCCCAAAAGTGAAGTGTCATTACAAGCATACGTATCGTTTGTCAAATCCTTAAATGATTTAAGTACATGAATGATTCTAATGTAATTCGATCCATGGATACTTGAGAGAGCCTGAAGCTAATTCATGGAATCAAATAGTCTAAAGTTAGCTCATATATACTCATTCCGTTATAGCTAACGTGATCGAAATTGTCTCAATGAGTATTATGATCGAACTACACAATCGAATTCGAATTATGATCTTTATGTTGCTACATATTCTAACTCTTGGAAAGTTATGAATTACTCAGAGCTCTTGTAAAGTTTATATGAGACGTATCATACACAGAGATATTGATGTGCATGGCTGGATATGCCATGATGATGTTTCAATGCTTTAATATCAATTAGCTTATGTTGATTAGCTATTACGTAGTGTATGAATTTGGTCATATAACTTAATGAGGTAAGACATATTTATAATCTTTTAGCTCTATTGGTATTTGTTTAACTTTGCAGGTTTGAAATTTCATGATGAGCCCCTATATGCAAAACATGCATAGTCTCACTTTATTGATGGACTAATCAAACTGTTATTTACGGTGCATGAAGTTTGCAACGTTCAGAGGGAGATTCTCATCAGGAGGAGCATCCAGAAGTATGCTACCTATGACATATGTGCATTGTACTCTTTTTCTCCTTCGACCAAGGTTATTTTTCTCCTACTGGGGTTTTCTTACTTGGTAAGGTTTTTAACGAGACAACATTAAGCGTATCCAATTTCATTATTCATTGGTGAACATCTAAGGAGGAGTGTTATAAATATTATAATCTATATGGTTGTCCACGTAATTACTCATTAGTTATGTATTATGATGTAAACCCTACCTCTATATAAGGAGGCTAATAAGAATGAATGAGAACACTTCTACCTCCTCCTAACTATTCTCTCTGTGTCTTCTCTTCTTTTCTCTAATTTACAATACATTGATATTTTTTTTTTGAATAAATTGTACGTTTTCACCGCACGAATTGAGGTAGGGCTGGCATTGGTAGGTTTACCAACTATATTTTCCAATATCATGTACCAACCAACTTAAGATTGGTAGACAAAATCTTGTACCAAAACCAACCATCAAAGTTGGTATACCAACTTAGTTGGTACGGTTGGTACGATTGGTATTGGGCCTCTACCAAGTTTAGATTAAGGCCCAACAAACTGAAAAGCCCAGCCCATTTGAATCCTTTTTTTAGGCCTATACAAAACTTCTATTAATTATCAAACTATTTAAACACATTCAAAGTTTCACACATCATATAATTTCAAATGCATAAAGCCATAAACAAGCAAGATCAAAAGTTCAAAAGTTCAAATGCAACAAGCCAACAACGTCCAAAATCTTATACAGAAAATTAAACAACATATGTCCAATGAAAACACAAAAGTCCAAACTAACAGGGAAAGAGTGATGCTGCGAGGCCGGGAGAGTGCTAGACTGCTAAACACCAGTCTGGGCAGAGGCAGAGGTGTTACTTGGTATGTTTCTTGCTGCCTCGAAGCCTTGGACAAAAGCATTCTCTGCAAACACAACAACAAAATAAAATATATATATATATATACACAAGAATTATGATTACACAACAACACAGCAACACAACAACACAACAATTCAATATGATGATCTCAACTCTCAAAATCATATAAATGTCATGTTTCAGATCAATAATCAGTAGTTTGATATAGATCAAGTTAATGACATGTAGTTTGATATAAATCAAGTTAATGACATGTACCTCTCTCAAGCTCCTCCAAATCAACGTAAGTTTGCAATTCTTCTTATGTTGGAGTTTCATAGAGGTCGAAATTTGCAGGTGCACATCTTAACCAATCCGAAGTGCAAACAAGGGCCTGGTCAGTGGTGTCCAATTTGGTTCTAACTCTTTGCATAAAGCCATGAATCCCTCCTTCTCCACAAACCGAAATGGAAGCTCATCCTTGATGATCATCTCAATACACCTATCATCACACCTCTTCTTATTCCACTTGCGGTATCCAGTGCCTCCACTCACATTATCCCGATTTAGCCTCGCCTGTGTGGGATCACTATCTTGAAACAAGGGGTGTGCTTGGCATTTCCTGCTATGGTATTTCATGGAGCTAGTCCCATTCTTCTCTGAGAGGCACAACACTTTATCATGACAATAGTTACAGGTGCAATACTTGGGATCAATTTCACCATTTGGCAATATGCACTTGGTGGAGGCGCTACCGAGTCAAGTCGAAGTGGAGGCACTGCCGAGTCGATGGCGAGAGAGGCGAGGTGCTACGAAGTCGAGGTGCTGCCCAGTTCTCGAAGCTGAGTCGAGTCGACGGCGAGTGGAGGCGTTGCCGAGTCGACGGCGAAGTGGAGGCGCTGCCGAGTCGACGGCAAGAGAGGCGAGAGAGGCTGAAGTGAAGTGAATGAGGGAATGAATGAGTGATGAGTCTGTACTCTGTAAGGATTAGCCGATTAGGTCATGAGATCAACGATGGAGATTGAATCAACGGCTATGATTAGTATATTTAATTATTTTTTATTATTTTTAATAAAACTCGGTTGGTACACGGTATACTGCATTTTGGGAAAAGTTGTACCACGTACCAACCGACTCTAAGAACTTGGTACGGTACTACTGTACTGAAAACTTGGTTACCAACTACTTGGCATACCAATTTGCTTGGTACGATTGGTACATGGTTGGTTGGTTTTGCCAGGGTCCAAATTGCCAGCTCTAAATTGAGGTGATCATGATTCAAATCATCATTGCAATAACCCAACTACTATCTATAATATCCATGAGAAGATCACTACCACGCCTGACATCCCAAGAACTTTCATTTATTCACAGGTTTTGCAATTATGAAAAAGCAAAGAACGCAACATTATTGCCGTTATTTTTCCTTTTTTTCTTTTTAATCTAGGAAAAACAAAAACGCATGCAAACCTTTTGGATTGTTTGTTAGACATTTAACATTAAACTATCATTTGAAGGTATAAATGATAAAATAGTCTTTAAATGTTCCACATGATAAAAAGATCATCATTAAAACATGGTATAAGATAAGATAGTTACCTCAAAACATCTTAAATGATAAAAAAGTATATTTTCACTCTTTTTATATGACCATTCTACCCTCCTCTCTAATTTAACCCCCTCTCTCTCTCTCTCTATTTCCGACGATCGTCGACATGGATCGTGAACAAAGCTCCGGTCTCCGATTGTAAATACATGCATTCCATCGGAGCTCCGGCGAGCACCGCTCCCCCTCAACTGATACCTCCTCTCCGGTGCACTCAGCCGCCACATCTCTCTCTCCATCTCTGGCTTGGTCATTCTTCTTCATCGTCGTCCAAGTCTTCGATCGTCTTCTTCTTTTCAAGGTAATCGGAGAGGATCTAATAGCTTCTTTTTTGTTTAACCATCTTTTCTGTTGCAGAATTCTACTAGAGATTGAAGTTTCTAGTTTGAATTTGAGAGCGATTGAAGTATATGTGTTTGATCAGGAAGATTTTGTGATGATTCTGTTGTATGTGTGGTGCTTGGAGTTAGATCTAGAATTAGCTTTGAATTTTATTGATCGATCGGTCTTCCATTCATTTATATAAGATTTTAGGAGGTGTTTTGGAGTTGTGATTGGTTAGGTTCTGATCAAGATGTAGAGTGATCATTTTGAGTTCTATTTGTGCCTAATCATAGTTTTAGTATTAGCCCGAAAATAGAGATGTGGTGAACCTGTTGCTCTTAAGAGATTCTGTACCACAGATAACAAGAAAGTAATCATACCCTGAGCCTCTCAAAATTATCGTTTTGATGTCTTTCACTGAATGGAGATTAAATTTCTGATAACTAGCATACGAGCTGGGTAATGGAACTTCTTACATTGTTGTTGAATACATGGTTACTTTTAGAGTAATAAAACTATGCAAACAATGAAAGCACTGGCTGGGAAGGAAGCTACCCTCTCAAATTGATGCTCTTGATTTCCTTCGCCTATTGGAATTGTAGAGTGGAGGACCGAGGCTTGAAGACTCATCATAGGCTTGTGAGTTTCTTAATGCTTTAAGTAATTTGCATTTGTAATTCTTGCTTATAGAAGTATTATCTCTTTAATCTTGCTGAGTGATAATGATCAATGCATTTGTAAGTTTGCTGATCTGTTTCATTTTTTGATGGTTTCCAGCTTCACTTTGATTCTGATGGCATTATGAAGCTGAATTCAACCCATAAAACTGAAGAACAAAAGGATTTGATTTTTATGGTATTCTGTGAACTAGGTTCACTCCATAAAGCTTAAGAACCTGAAGGCTTTGACAATGAAGCTTATATAGTTAAGCACACAAATGGAACTTCTTAAGCAACTTGTCATCATGATGCTATAACTGATTCACAAATCTCATTGTACTTGTCAGCCATGTTGTTGCAGCTCTACTTAAACAGAGAGGTTTGGCAAAATCAACAAAATGAGCTTAAATCAAATATGATGTTGCTATGGATTGTTTTGATATGATGCAGAGAAAGTGGGGTTGGTAACTCTTTAGTCTAGAATGTACTTTCTTTTTTAGTTTGGTAAACTACTGTTATTGTATTGAGTATCTACTGAAATCATATTAATGAAGGTGGAAATGTCTTATTTCTTTATTACGTTTTCCATATTACACTATTAGTTGAGTAATAACATCGTAGTTACATGGCAAGTTACTTAAGTAATTACATAACGAATCACATGACCAGTTACTTAAGTAGTTACATAGTCAGTCTATTGCTGGGGTGCAGTGGCACGCTGCAAATATTTAGTTACTTGAGTAGTTACACGGTCAGTTATATGACTAGTTACTCATGTAATTACATGATCATTTATATGAAAATTTACATGACTACTTAGTTACATTGTCAGTTACTTCAGTTGCCACTAACTAAACAAGTTACATAAATAGTTATTTAATTAGTTAGTTATAAGACCGCTTTGTTTCATTGATAGTTGCATTGCCGGTTACATAGATAGTTACATTATCGGTAACTATTAATGTAAATATTCATGTAACTATCCATCTATGTAACTATCCATGTAGCTATAGATTGATAGTTATCTGGGTAGTTACATACATGATGGGCACAAGAAGGTAACTATGCATGTAACTATCTATCTATGTAATTATTCATGTAACTATGCATGTAACTATCTATGTAATTATTCATCTATGTAACTATCCATCTATGTAATTATCCATATAACTATCTATCTATGTAGCTATCCATGTAACTATGCATGTAACTATCTATGTAAATATCCATCTATGTAACTATACATGTAATTATTCATCTATGTAACTATTCATCTAACTATCCATGTAACTATTCATCTATATAACTATCCATGTAACTATGAATGTAACTATTCATTTATGTAACTAGAGGTGACAAACGGGCTGCTAAGCACGAGCACGACAAGTTTAAAAGCGGCCTGGCCCAAGCATGTTATTCTAATGGGTCGGGTTGGGCTTAGAAAAATGAGCCCATGGGCCCGTCCCGGCCCCGAGCACGATAATTTGAGGCCCACGGCCCGGCCCACTATAAAATATAATTTTTTTTCTATTTCTAATATGAAGATAACATATTTATAAATAAGAAACTTAGTTTTTTGTGTGAACAATATAATTATATACTAATAATTATTTATTTGAGTATGAATTTGGATTTCCCTAAACTCATAAAATGTTTTTGCCTAAAAATTTATTAATTGTAAACAATAAGCATTTATCACTTATTTCTTTAGTTTGTTGACAAAGAAAAAAAATGATCGATAGATTGTTTGAATTAGTTTTGGTTTGTAATCATATCATGTATAATTAAAAATTGAGATTATGAGAGTAGAAGCGGTGGTATAGGACATTCATCTCCACTATTTTCAATTTTCGGCATGAAACGGGCTCGACACGGCCCACATTTTATGAGTTTGGGCCGTGGGTCGAGTTGGGCCTTACATTTGAATAAATGGGCCTGCCCAAGCCCGTTAAGAAGTGGCCCTTCGTGGGCCAGCCCAAGCACGGCCCAAAACCATATTAGCTGGCCCGTTTTCCACCTCTATATGTAACTATCCATGTAACTATCCATCTATGTAACTTTCAATGTAACTATGCATGTAACTATCTATGTAACTATGCATGTATCTATCCATCTATGTAACTATCCATCTATGTAACTATGCGTTTTAACAGTTAATTAAGATGTCAATTAAATGGTAGTTACTTTGCCAGTTATGTCACACCCCAATTTTCGAATGGAATTTTCAAAAATTTTGGCATGGTATAACTTACAATATTTCAATCTCAAACCTGTTTCAACGACAACAACAACAACATCTCACAACTAAAACTCAATCGTAGAAAAGTAAATATCATACAACTCATCACTGAGTTAAATATTACATTTCTTTATTTACATAAACTTGCAATTCAAGAATATGAAAACCATCTCATGAGTTTAATACTATCTACTCAGTTTACAAAACTATATATAGTACAACAAAACCAAAAATGATCATGCCACTACGCCACCGTCTCAACCCTGCTGGTCCTCACCTGCAGGTCTAACCCTTACACTAAGATTTGGTGCACCGGGATTGTAAATTAACAAACCCGGTAAGCTAAAAAACCCGTATGAGTAAACTCAAATAGCACAACATTTCTCAAATCTAAAATTTCATAAAAGCAATTTATATTAATGAATAAAACCACAACTCCAACACTCTTTCAAATAACATGTACCCATGAGTCCCAGGTATTGATAAATACCCCTCATGACCTACAACAACAAAATTGTGTACACATGGGTCCCATATACGATAAGGTATCCCTCATGACATACACCGACAAACAGACTAGAGCTCTAATTCCTAACGGTAACCAATCACCCGGTCAAAGGCTTGGAACCCGGTTTGACTGTCCAATATCAAAACACAAAATGATAAATAGCATCTTAACCGCAACCAATCACCTAACTAAAGACTTGGAACCCAGTTTGGCTATTTATCCAACAATCATCATAACACAACATAATTATCAACAACATTAGATCCACAAGAATAATATAACAAAAAATCAACAAGATTATGATCATATGAACTTCTAAAAATACACATAAGGAAAACTTGTTTTATCTTACCTATGAGTCGTTAGCGATGAAGCTCATATATTTTTAAAACCAATAATAGCGAAACACTAAGTTCACATCATAATCATTATCCTCATCAAATGACATAATTAAACTTGGTTCAAAAGTGAACCTTGGTAAGATTTACTCACCTCAATATCCCATTGCGTTTCCGCAAAACACAAGAGCAAGCCAACTCAACAATTTCACAAAACACCTAAGGTTTCAACCGATTCGGCCGGGATTGACCGGAATACACCCCGCAATACCAACCCGGAAATCAAAATCCACACCTAAACTTGACCGGAAATGGAGTCGAAATCGCCGGCTTTCCGGCAGAACAGCAGTAGCTCCGCCGCTTTGTGGCGGCACGACGGTGAGCGTGGCTGCTCCAGTAATGAAGAGGACGTCGGTGCGGATCCAACGGAACCGGCAGCGTCCAAAAAGGTGGCCGGATGAGGAAGAAAACATCCAGAGAAGAAAGAGAGCGTGAGAGGGTCGGGAGAGAGGAGGGAGACTGATTTAGGTTTCCAAAAATATCTCCAACACATTTTTCTACTTATACACTTTCCAAACCCGGAAACTAACTTCCTCATACTATAACTTTCTCATACAACGTCCGTTTCACGAGTGCCGCATGTCTACGAACTCGTATTGATGAGCTCTACAACTTTCATGAAGGAAGTTTTCGAAGATAACTTACGAAAAATCAAGTCAACTTTTGACCTCTTAAAAGTCAAAGCACCTTAAAATTTACTCCCGAAACTTTAACTTCGCACAAACTAAAGAATTTCCATAAATAATCCTTTATTAAATATGGGAATAATACAAGAAAAAATGATATGAAAATCTGAGATATTACAAGTTACATAACACTTTCTTGGTAAGTTTATTACTTTGCAGCGAAAAGCTGTAGTCGCAGTGCAGTGGCATACTACAATTATTGTGTCCCTGACTTATGTAACTACATTAAGCTACCTATGTAACTATCCATGTAACTATCGACTATAGATGAATAGTTACATGAGTAGTTACATACATGCTACGTAACCAGTTACATTTATTGACATACACAGAATTAATGCAAAAGAAAGCAAAGCAATGTCTATTAATTGCAATCTATTCAAAACAAAGAATCTTTCATGTAGCTATTCAAAAAGAATAGATCACATTGCTCTCAACTTCGTGAACCTACTACTCCTTATGTATTGATCTGTCATGTAGCTATTCATCAATTGTCTTCTTATTTTTCTTTGCCTCCTCATCAACTGTTTTTTTTAATTAAATTCAGTTTACCCCCCAAATCTTTGGTACCAAAATCAGTTTAGTCCTGTAACTTTTTTTTTTTAAATCAGTTCGCTCCTTCAACTTTCGTAAAACACATCGGTCGGTCTAATTTTTTAATTTCCCTCTAAATGTGACGTCACCGAAGCCGTTGGAACTGATAAAAGGACTCATAATTCAGCTTTACCCCCTCATTTTCAATGAAATGTCTGAAATACCCTAATTTTTTTTATTCATTTTGCCAAATAGATGCATTTTTTTTATCTTCTTTAATAATATTTTGTCAAATTGGCTATTTTATCCTTCTGAAGAGGGATAAAGCTGAATTATGGGTCCTTTTGAGAGGAATTCAAAAATTGGACCCGACTGAAGTGTTTATGAAAGTTGAAGGGACGAACTGATTTAAAAAAAGTTGTACGACTGAACTGATTTTAGCACCAAAGATTTGGAAGGTAAACTAAATTTAATTCTTTTTTTTTTCTTTGCCTCTTCATAAACTGTCTTTTTTTTTTCTTTGTTTGTTGTATGTCAGCATCTCTATCATTTGTATCCCTTTCTCTATTATTTTTTCCCTTCATGTTCTTCTGCACAAAATTGTCTAATATGTTAGCTTCTCACACCTTGAAACAGTTATTGTAACTACATATATATCTAACAAAGTAACTACCCATGTAACTAGAAGATTGATAGTTACATGAGTAGTTACATTTCAGATTTCAAAACATTGCAAACATAAACAAAGACCACCTATCATCACAATAAACAAAAATTTCATTTTATCTGAGCCAAACATCTCATTGCCTCAAACTTTACTATCCTCTCCCAAGTTCTTGTCACATTTTCAACACTAAACAATGAATCCAGATGCAAACATTCGTAAAATGAATAACACTAACGCATACCCAGAGATCACAAAACAAACACAAACTCCAAAACCAAACAGTTAACCATAAACTCATACTCTCACCCCTTGACATAGATATACAACTACCTATGTAACTATATTAAGATACCTATGTAACTACTAATGTAACTAGAGACTGACAGTTACATGAGTAGTTACATGTATGCTACATAACTAGTTACATTTATTTTCCCACACACAATGCAGAAAAACTACAATCATATCAACCTTCATCACATAAACAACATATAACATTATGTTTGATCACAGAAAACCCTATTTAACTGTTCATGTAAAGCATATAAACAGCATAATACACCATACATAATTCTATTTAGATCCATAGCATTGAGCCAAACTCAACAAGGGTATATGGAACTGATACACTTGTCCAAATCAACTAAACCCATGTCCATAGCTTGTTTTTTCATGGTTGTTTACATTAAAACTACCACATGTCCAATTTAACTACCTATGCAACTACATATGTATCTACCAACGTAACTACCAATGTAGCTACAGATTGAGAGTTATGGTTAGTGAAATTCGTCCGAATGGTATACGAACTTTTGATCCTTATAAACTTTGGTATATCAAGTTTTGAATATATCAGAATGGTATTTCATATTTTATCCCGACCTAAGATTGATATATATAGTCATTAAGATCACCAATTTACCCTTAAGTTCTCTTTTTATTCTTAGTTTTTATATTTCAGAAATATTAGAAGAGGTTTTGGAATTTGATGATTTGTGTTAGCCTTGAAGAAGATTGAAGAGGGCAAACATATAGAAGTTCAATCCTTGTTGTTTCCGCTGACACTCTATGATGATTGAGATGAAGAACTGATAATTAGCAAGAAGAAAGTGACGATGGATTTTTTCTCTACGTTCCTAAAATTATTAAAAGCCAAAAAAAGAAAATTGGAATATGAAAATAAAGAAGAAAAACTAAGAAAAAAAGAAGAAGAGAATTTAAGGGTAAATTTGTCATCTTTTTTTTGGTCTGAGGCTACATTAGTCATCTTAATGACTATATATACCAATCTTAGGTCGGGATGGAAACATGAGATACCAATCTGATATTTTTAAAACTTGATATACCAAAGTTTCTAAGAAGGAAAAGTTCGTATACCATTTAAACGAATTGATTAAATGGTTATGAACCCAACAACAAAATCCCAAAACCAATCCCTGCAAATAAATCGCATATCAAAATTCAATCCAAAATTATAAAGAAAACACTCACTCTCCAGCATTCCAAGTGTAGTCGGTTATGCATGAAACAACCTCTCTAGCCCGTAAACCTGCATGTATTTCACCACAACCGTGGCCGGTATAAGGATCCTGCCCATAAGCTAGATGAGCCGGGTTAATCATGGTCGTAATACTGGGCTCAGGACAATTACAGGCACGAGAGAAATCCACCTTGAAACTGGACATAAAATCCCGCATCGGTTTCGTGGGAAAGGGAACACCGGTTGGGCTATAAATACAGCTCAACCACCAGCTTGTCAGGTACATTTACTACCTTGTCAATTACTCTTTGACAAACTAACTTAATCATCGGAGGAGGAAAGACTGGAGGCTTCTGGTCGTCCTTTCACTTGCAGAGTTCCAGGAAAGTAGATAACAGCCTATCAGACCCACCATCAGCTTCCGCACACCCCGTCCAGGATTGTGTAGAAACACCAAGCAAACAATGTCCCAAAGTTATTACCCAAGCCATAAACCCGATTTCAAGTAAAGAGCAAGAGAACTCGCCGACGTCACTCATTGTCGGCTCCGAGCAAAACCAGGATTTCAAATCACTCTGACACTGCCATTGAGCAAAACGCTCTCTCTCTCTCTATAGCTAGACTGAGAGATAACGCTTTAAAAGATTTAAATGAGTGTACTGTTTTATCATTAGTAAATATTTATTAATAATTTTATCATTTGTTACCTTATTTTATCATTAGCCTCGTTTGTTTCTAATTGTATTGAAGTTTCTTTCTCTAGTTTTTTTTTTTTTTTTGAATAACGAAGCTTCTTTCTCTAATTGGAAAAGATCTCAAAGTTTTGAATTTGAAACCATGTAAATATCGAAAGAGTCACATCACCACGAGTCAGACCTCAGAGGCAGAGTGGGCCTCTCTCAACGCGGCGGGAAAGTGCCGAGAAAAGAAAAGCCCACTAGGTCATTGACGCCAGCGCGGATTGGAGGAGGAGGAGGAGGAGGAATCAAACTCAACAACGAGTCTCCTTAAGCAACGTGGACACCATCCAAACCGTCCGCTAAATCCAAGGATCCCACAGCCTCCGCCCCTATAGGGTTCGAACATTCTGGAATTCCAAACCCCCCACTGACCCCTATATAAACCCCACCCACAATCTCCTCTCTCCTCCTCTCTTAAACCAAACCTAGCAGCCTCCAGTCTCTCTTTAACCGCCGCTCCTTTTTTCCTTAGTCAATTTCTTCGTCGACTTAAAATGGCCGGCAAAGGAGAAGGACCGGCCATCGGAATCGATCTCGGAACCACCTACTCTTGCGTCGGCGTCTGGCAACACGACCGTGTTGAGATCATCGCCAATGACCAGGGGAACAGGACCACCCCGTCGTATGTGGCTTTCACCGACACCGAGAGGTTGATCGGAGACGCCGCTAAGAACCAGGTGGCCATGAACCCAATCAACACTGTTTTCGGTAAGATCTCAGATCCGTTTAGTGTTTTTGTTTCAGTAGCGGAGTAGATCTGTATGCTTGTACTTAGTAGATCTTGGATCTTGTATTGGAAGTTTGTATGCAGGAAATTTGGCTGTGGTATACTGTATGATGTAGTAGTTTTGTAGCTGCTTGCTTTGTAGATCTGTGCTGTTATATTTTTGAAGTTTTAGTGCTGTTTTGGACTATTGAAACCTGATTGAATCTTCAGCTCTGATGTTGATTTGGATTTTGAATTTGAAATTAGTTTAGATCTACTGTACTTGTTTACTCTGAATTTTGAAATTTCTTTAGCAGAGCAGAAAATCGATCGGTTCTTTGTTCAATATACGGATTGAAATTAAATTGGAATGGTCAATTGATTTTTAACAATTGAACTTGCTTTGTTGAATTGATGCTCAATGGCTAAATTGTGAAATCAGGTTAATGTTGTACTTGCAGTCTTGATTAAGAACAGAGTACTCTGCTGATGGCTAATTGTGATTGTCATGAATGTTTGTATAATCAGTTGCTGAATTGGATGTTAATTTGATTTTGATTAGTGTTTTTACTATAAGTAAAATCAACCAATTTAGAATCATTAGGCTTAAAAGTGAGTTTGAGTATTCTGGTTTCAGATCTAATCTAGCAACTGCTTTATGTAACTTGTAATTGTTATATATCATGGCCATATGCTTATTGATTCTCTATTGTTGCAGATGCCAAGCGTTTGATTGGTCGCAGATTCACCGATGCCTCAGTTCAGGGTGACATGAAGTTGTGGCCATTCAAGGTCACCTCTGGCCCAGCGGAGAAGCCCATGATTGGAGTTTCATACAAGGGAGAGGAAAAGCAGTTTGCTGCTGAGGAGATCTCCTCCATGGTCCTTATCAAGATGCGTGAGATTGCCGAGGCTTACCTTGGTGCCACCATCAAGAACGCAGTGGTCACAGTGCCTGCTTACTTCAACGATTCTCAGCGTCAGGCCACCAAGGATGCCGGAGTCATTGCTGGTATCAATGTCTTGCGTATTATCAATGAGCCTACAGCAGCTGCCATTGCCTATGGTCTTGACAAGAAGGCCACCAGTGTTGGTGAGAAGAATGTGTTGATCTTTGACCTTGGAGGTGGTACCTTTGATGTCTCTCTTCTTACTATTGAAGAGGGTATCTTTGAGGTTAAGGCCACAGCTGGTGACACCCATCTTGGTGGTGAGGACTTTGACAACAGAATGGTGAACCACTTTGTTCAGGAATTCAAGAGAAAGAACAAGAAGGATATCAGCGGCAACCCCAGGGCTCTTAGGAGATTGAGGACATCATGTGAAAGGGCGAAGAGGACCCTCTCATCCACTGCCCAGACCACCATTGAAATTGACTCCTTGTATGAGGGTATTGACTTCTACTCAACCATCACCCGTGCCAGATTTGAGGAGCTCAACATGGACTTGTTCAGAAAGTGTATGGAGCCAGTAGAGAAGTGTTTGAGGGATGCCAAGATGGACAAGAGCACAGTCCACGATGTTGTGCTTGTTGGTGGATCCACCCGTATCCCCAAGGTTCAACAACTCCTCCAGGATTTCTTCAATGGCAAGGAGCTCTGCAAGAGCATCAACCCTGACGAGGCCGTTGCCTATGGTGCTGCAGTCCAGGCTGCAATTCTCAGTGGTGAGGGCAATGAGAAGGTTCAGGACCTTCTTCTGTTGGATGTTACCCCTCTATCTCTTGGTTTGGAAACTGCCGGAGGTGTCATGACCGTCTTGATCCCCAGAAATACAACCATCCCAACAAAGAAGGAACAAGTCTTCTCTACCTACTCCGACAACCAGCCTGGTGTGCTCATCCAGGTCTATGAAGGAGAAAGAACCAGAACCAGGGACAACAACTTGCTTGGAAAGTTTGAGCTCTCTGGAATCCCCCCAGCCCCCAGAGGTGTGCCCCAGATCACAGTGTGCTTTGACATCGACGCCAATGGTATCTTGAATGTGTCAGCAGAGGACAAGACCACCGGTCAAAAGAACAAGATCACCATCACCAACGACAAGGGCAGGCTCTCAAAGGAGGAGATTGAAAAGATGGTTCAAGAGGCAGAGAAGTACAAGTCTGAGGATGAAGAGCACAAGAAGAAGGTTGAGGCCAAGAATGCTTTGGAGAACTACGCCTACAACATGAGGAACACCATCAAGGATGAGAAGATTGGCGAGAAGCTCCCAGGGGCCGACAAGAAGAAGATCGAGGATGCCATTGAGGCTGCCATCCAGTGGCTAGACAGCAACCAACTCGCAGAGGCTGATGAGTTTGAAGACAAGATGAAGGAGTTGGAGAGCATCTGCAACCCAATCATTGCGAAGATGTACCAGGGTGCTGGGCCTGATGGTGCTGGCCCAGTTGATGATGATGTTCCAGCTGGAAGTGGTGGTGCGGGGCCCAAGATTGAGGAGGTCGACTAAGCGAAATGATGATTGAAGCCCGTGGGTGGCTGTTTTGGTTTTTGGTTTATTAAGTAGGCGGTCTGGTGAACAATTTTTATTGCTTTTAATTTGGATTTTGCTCTGATCTTTTACCAGAGCTTTCGGTTTTAATTTTGCGGAACTTATAGGCCCTTTGTTATATTCCCCTGGCAATATGCTTGGGGCCTTTATTATAATATTTTTCATCTATTCGGTAATTTTTACTCTTATCTTCCTTTTATTCTTTGGTTGATCATTTTCTCCTTCTGGTACAGAAATGAAGTTTGATCGTTTTCTCTTTCTGGTACACAAATGGAGTTTAATCATTTTCGTGAAGACAATTTTGTTTTTGTTTTGATCGTGTGTATGTACTGTTATCAAATCTTTCCAGAAGAGCAGAGTTGGCATCTTATTTCTTGTTATTGTGTTCTGTTTTTTCGATGAAGAGTTTTTTCTTTCTTCACTGAAATGAGAATTGGATCGAAGTAAAAAACTGCACTTGTTAGGATAACAATATACAGACCAATCCCGATATAAGTAGAACTTAAAATTGCTTTAGGTCAATTATACAAGTCCTCATAGAAAACCATAACCTATTCGGATAATGAAATGGGTGCTCAGTATCCGACTTTGATTTGATCAGTTGTTCTGGAATCCATTCACCAGCTTGAATAGTTTTCTTGTTCTGGTTGGATCTAGTTTGAAAATACACGTATAAATACTAAATCTTTCATGCACAAATCACAACAAATTTAAACATTTGATCAATTTTCGTCCGTATCTCTTTATTCTTTTCGCTAACAATAGCCTCATCTATTTCTCAAGCAGGTCTTTCACTTGTGGTTTTGAACAACATGAAATTCCAATACCAGTAGTTGGCCCAGAGAGTGTGGCATTTGATTGTACCGGAGCAGTCTATGCAGGGGTTGCCGATGGAATGGATGGAGCGAGTTTGCCACAACTTCCCTGTCTAGGCCGAGAGGATTGTGTGACGGCTCTATTAATAAAGACAATGAACCAATCTGTGGGAGACCTCTAGGCCTCAGGTTTGACATAAAAACAAGCGAGCTTTATATAGCCGATGTCTATTTCAGCCTCTTAAAGACAGGATCTAACGGCGGCGTTACACTAACGCTTGCAACTGAAGTAAATGGAACCCCCTTCAGGTTTACAAATGATGTGGATGTTAATCCACAAACCGGAATGATGTATTTCACAGATTCCAACACAATTTATCAAAGACGGCAATGAGCAACACTAGTGATAGTACTGGAAGACTAATGCGATATAATCCAGGATTAAAGACAGTTGAATTGATGCTTAGTGGTTTACCTTTTGCAAATGGTGTAGCTGCAAGTCTAGATGGTAATTTCGTGCTTGTATCCCAAACTACAAGCAAAAACATTCTAAGGTATTGGGTTCGAGGACCTAGAGTTGGTCAAAGCGAGATATTTGCAACAACGCAAAGCTATCCTGACAATATTAGGAGAAACATAAACGGAGAGTTTTGGGTTGCAGAGAATAGTGGCGGAAGAGGTAAAGCAGCCAAATTCGACGCCAACGGGAACTTCATGGAAGCCATAGGTGGGCTTAATCCAATTAGTCAAGCTCAACAATTTCGTGGCAGTGTTTGGATAGGCTCGATTGTAAACCATTTTGTGGGCATTGTTCACCGCATTCCTTAAGTTTTAGATTTGTAGGTATGTAGTTTTTAATCTTTCATGTTTCATTAAAATTTATATTTTCTCATTGTTCTTCGTAGTTAAACTAATGAGAAATTTTATTCACACATCCTTATATGCTTAATACACACCTCTAATCTTTTTTATCCAATTTTCTTTCCCTAAACTTTCTCTTATATCCTCTTTATTTTACTGAATACATACTCTTTTAACATATCATCTTCTTCCTTCAGCCAAAACCGAATCCACACAAGACTCGATCTATTTTCTCAGCTCTATGATTAATACTATCAATTCTTCTACTAAAATCAAATCGAATTGGTAAACAAATGAAGTTTAACAAACAATCAAGGGAGACAAAATGATTGAAGACTTTTTTCCTCTTTTTTTATTAATTCTCTCACTCAAATAACATTTAAGATTTTCAATCAATCGAAATAGTATGAAAATTTGATATCACTAGAAAGCTTGCAGACTACCGATTCTTAGAGTAGTAAATATGTATAGAAATTTAAAAGCTTAGTATCCAAACTAAAATAAGTTTGTTTGTTTAATTCTCTTTCTATTCATCTTTATGATAGGGGTGTAATTGTATAAAAAAATATTCCAAAAAATAAAAGTACATTAAAAAAATTGGTATGTGTGAATAAAAATTTTCTAAATTAAGATGTTACATCCTGAAAAAAGAAAAAACAGTATTTGTGCTTTTGTTATCAACTATGTTCTGCCAACAATTACGTAGATTTTTTTCCTTGTGGAATATCCACACGCACACTAGGAATCATGAAGGCAAAAACAAACAAAAAAACAATAGAAGAGAGATCTCAGTTTGTGTTTGAGCGCAGAAACATGAAGTTGTTTGACGCACACTGTCATCTTCAAGACCCAAGAATCTTCCACAAGGCACCCCAACTGACTGCTTCAGCCATCGATTCTGGCGTGGTTCGATTCGCCGTTAATGGGGTCTCCGAGCAAGACTGGCCTTTGGTGAAGCAGATGGGTGAGTCTCATCATCCTCATATAATTCCCTGCTTCGGTCTCCACCCTTGGTATGTTGCGGGCAGAACACCCAATTGGCTCAATACCCTCAAACAAAGCTTTGCTTCCACACCCTCTGCCGCAGTCGGAGAGATTGGATTGGACAAAGGGAAGAAGATGGGTGATTTCGCCGATCAGGTTCATGTGTTCCGGCAACAACTCGAACTCGCCAAGGAGTTAAAGAGGCCGGCGTCCATCCACTGCGTTCAAGCTTTCGGCGATCTTCTTGAGATAATGAAATCACTGGGGCCGTTTCCTGAGGGGTTTTTACTTCATTCTTACCTTGGCTCTGCTGAGATGGTTCCTGAGTTTGCCAATCTGGGTGGTTACTTTTCGTTTTCGGGGTTTCTTATGTCCATGAAAACGAGCGAGGCTAAGAGGATGGTGAAGGCAGTGCCATTTGATAGGATTTTACTGGAGACGGATGCGCCTGATGCATTGCCCAAGTCTCAAGGAGAATCGGAGACGCCTCTGCAGCCGGTTGAAGGTGATGCATCGCTGAACCATCCGGCAAATATTCACAATGTGCTGGTATATGTTGCATCTTTGTTGGAGATGGACAAGGAAGAAGTTGCCGAAGCAAGTTACCAGAATGCTGTGCGTTTGTTCTCTTATTAGGTCTTTGAATCCAGGTTCTTGTAAAACAAATGTTCAATGTTGTTTACTCATACTCATCTAGAAAATTTGGAATAAGAATCATGTCATCATATCTTCACCTGTATCGATATATGTTTTTGTTAACACATCAGAAACAATCACCTTCTTGTTCTAGTGAAGAAAGCGCAGCAGGCCACAGAGATGATATACTAGTAAATCTAATCTTTCTGCACCAAGGATTCTGCTAAACTATGGTTGTCAAGTTTGCTATGTATCAAAAGCTTTGACCTGATAGGAAATAGTCTTCGAATGTTGGATGCAGATCAAGAGTATGACAATGCCACATTTTGCCTACCAAGTTTCATTGCCAACCACTTGACATGTCATACACCTAACAATAGGGAAAGTATCATCTCTGATATGATGCTATATCAATGGATGGCAGAAGCTACATCTTCTGAGAATATCCAATGCATCAAACACTTGTCCTGTCACATTCCTTAAATATCCATGTCCTCTACATTTACCATCCAGATTATGACTACCACAATAGATATTCTAATTATTAGATGATAAGTCATTGGCCATACACAGGAGTGAAGAGGTGTGTGGCCTTTTCAATCTTCAGAATCCCACCACAGTCCCAAAGACCTTCCACTTAAAGAGACAACTGATCAAAAGCTGGGTGGTGATGACAACAGGCAACCACAACTTATAGTCGTTATTTGATGCAGATATGCTCCAAACATAGAAGACTTTATAGACATAATTCATCCACAATTATAGCAAAAAATAAAATGTGGGTACCATGTGTGAGTACCGCAGGAATGCAAGTCTTAATCAGCCGCATTATTCAATCGGCCAACCACTCTATTTGTACGATGACTTCAAAGAATTCTTTACAAAAAGGACCAACTACTATACGCTAATAACATAGTTTATACAGTTTATAACTTTATCTAAATGTTGACTAATTCTATACTACTGTACTTTGTAGATTAGTTGCCAGTTTCTAATCATCTGGTGTATTTTTATTACCTTAATTGCATAAGCCATTTCCCTTGCTTGCAAAACTTAAATCTAGGACAAAACGAATAAGTTGACTGCTCCCACCACTCTAGGAAATGCAAGCTGAGCTATACAACTTGGATGATGGAGTAAGAAGAATGAATTAGTTCTGTGCTGATAAGCAAAACCAACAAACAAGAATAAAACTAAGACATTTCAATATTAGAGTTCAACTAAAAGGAGCAGAAATATAAGCTAGCAAAAGTCCTCACATTCAAGGTATATTCAAGAAACAAATCTGAACAATAATTTATACAAGCCAAGAACAGACTGTCAACTACGGATGCATAGAAAAGGGAGCAAAAACTGCAATGACAAATAAGAGAAGCAGCATTCTTTTCCCTTCATGAAAAACTAAAATACACTTATACTATATGGTACACAGTTAGTAGGACAGTGAAGCACCACCATAGCAAGAAACCTTATAATCTCTATCATTGCCTATCTCAAGTCAACATAAGATCGTTGCCCCCAAGGTGAGGGCGAAGGCATACACGAACTTCATGTTCTTCTGGGCCAACGCGGAGTTTTGGAACCATAATCTCAAGCACTGATCCTGGCCCGTCATAATAAGCTTCTATGTTAGCATCTTCAGGAATGCGGTTGGAGAGAGGGATTTCTCTAACAAACTCTCCCGGAGGACAGTGCTCAGAGGCAGGATCTGTAAGCCTGAAAGTACGATCATGTCTCTTGATGAATGGCATGCGAGATGTGCTTATACAAGAGACCTTGATGATACCATGAGTGAGAGTGTTCCTCCAAGAAACTTTTACCCTCTGAAGATCCACAAATGGTAGGCTGATAATGATCAAATAACCTACATCATCCTCATAGATTGTCTTTGCAGCTGTAACAGGCCCATAAACGTTCTTCATTACACCACTGAACTGATGTAGCCACTGCGACTCAATTGGGTTGACTTCCATATCCGGGACCCGATCAGGAGGATTTACACCCAAGTAGCAGTCATCATCATTCCCAGTTGGGAAAAACTCCTTCCTCCTCTTGCTACTGACAGGAGATAGGTCCATTCCATTACCATTACCGTTTCCATTACCATTTCCATTTGCCTCGCAATGGTTGTTGTTAGATGGCTGGGTAGACAAGTTTAATCCAGATCCATTCAGCAGTTTCTTTGAGTGATTGTTCGTCACAGTCTTTATTGGAGGTGGTGGCCTCTCCAGCTCAAAATCTGTATTTGGAAGGTTTCTCCATGAGCTAAAATCACCTGCTTCAATAGGGATCGTGAAGTTCATGTCCCTTCCAGTAAGCTCCATCCACCTCTTGCGCTCATCATCATCAAGAACCATGAGATTAGGTGCCCGGACAAGCTCAATCCCATGCACACACTGCGGATTTGAAAGGCCCCTATAATGTTTCCGTTGCATCCTGTGGGATCGAACAAAACCCTTGTCAACACTAAATGGAAATGGTCGCTCCCCTTGGCGGGAATGCCCATTCATGTAACTCCTCAGCTGCATCTTCCCCAACGCATTCTCCGGCCTCTCCTTGAAAACCCACATGTACATATTCTCCATGTCGTGCTGAACCAAGAAAACATCAAGCTTGAGATCACTTTTCTCAAACCCTGATACGCCATTACTGTCCCGGACAATCTTCGCCTTCGACTTCTCATTCAATGCAGGCTTGAAGTAGAAACTGAAGAAAAACCAGGCACCCCATATGCTGTCTATCCGCTTGGCACATTTCCTCCCAACCTTGGGGATCGCAAGCAAGCTCTCCGTCTCGTAAACCTGCGGACCAAGCCCCACATCCAGAACATCACAGGGCTCCGAATTCCATGATGGCGGAGGCGGGCTGCGCTCGGCCGACAGGGGCAAGTTGATGTCGGGTGGACGGGAAAGTATGATCTGCCGATTCATTTCCAAATCCAATTCGTCGTGAGAGGAGGCACTGGAATCCATTGACAAGAGCGTTGAAGGGTGATGATTATTATTCTCCATTGACAGGGCAGTGAGCAGAGAATCAACCATTTCAGCTCAACAACAACTCCAACTCCTGGATGATGATCAGTACTGTTGTTGCTGGTGGATTGAATATTGCCATTTTTTTTTTCCGAAAAACGAATTCAACAAAGTAACCTTATAAACACCTTCATCATCATATCAATCCCCGCTATATCTCCCCTCCATCAAAACCCTAATTTTATCAATCAAAATAACAAATTCCACTCACACTCCATTCAAAATATTCAAGAAAATAAAAACAAGATTCAACAACCCCAGTAAATAAAAATTCCAAGAAACAACAAAAACCAACAAACTAAATTTTATATCGAAATGAAAAGACTGAAAGATCTCTTCAATCTCTACCTATGGCGAGAGAGAAAGAGATTCCCAAAACGCTATAGAAACACTACATGCAACCCGAGCTCAAGAATCTCAAGAATTCGTCCAAACCCAGGTGGGAGACAATGAATCAAAACCATCAAATCCATAAAACCAATTTTAAACCCAACAAGATTTATATAAATAAAATTAAAAAAGAACAAAAATTTATTCGAAAAGAGCGAAAAAATCAAAGACCCAGGAAGGGAGGATCTTGAAAGAGATTACCTTTTGGGATAAGCATCGGGGAAGCGGAAGCAAGAGGGACCTCCATAGCAGACCATGATGCCCATCTGCAGCATATCATCAACTACCATATTTCTTTTTCACCTATTCCAGCCTTTTATTTTTATTATTTTCTCTAAAAATTAATTTTTGGATTTATGCCAGTCCTAAAAAAAATGAAGGATTGGGAATTATTTGGGAGACCGATGAGATTAGGGGGAAGTAGTAAGAAGGAGAGAAATTTCAGAGTCGTGTGGGAGCGCCTCATTTATAGAGAGAGAAGAGAAGAGGTGGTGGGTTGAAGCCTGCACTGGGTGTCACCCATTTGGCCTCTCTACCGTTACTTACCGCCGTGACGGCGCTCGCTTCTTTTTTTGGCGGTCGATTTTTTTTATCTTTTAACAAATAGTCAGGTCACCGACTTTTGACACGTTCATCACTTAACTTACTGACATTTTAAAAACCCAATTTTACTTATAAGTGATGAATGAGTTTTTGAAATGTCAGTGAATTAAGTGATGAATATGTTAAAAGTCAATGATCATTTGTGATTTTTTGTCTAATTTAATACTGAGATTTTTACAAAAAAAAAAGAGTCAAAAACAAATAAAATTTCATGAATGAGTTTGGCCTTGCAAAAGAGGTCTTAGCTCTCGACTTGGAAATTTTCAGGCTCTTTATATTCATGTGAGGATTTAGCGAGATCAAACATGGTTAGAGCATGACGAATTAGCTGCCCACGAGAACAGTAAAATGAGTCGTTCAGTTATGGCATTATGTTCATTTTGGTATCTTATAGAGTCAAAGTTAATGTTATGCGTTATAATTAGAATGCAAGAGGCTTCATGTGACATAACCATGTCATTCAAACTCTCTTTAATTAGCTGATGGCTTGCAACGATAAGATATATACATCAGAGTACATATGTGATTTGTTGTTCACGAGGTGGCAATATTGGCCTTCAGTGATCGACACATCACTAATAACACTAGAAAGTTGTCCGTGCGTTGCAGCGGGATTGTCCGCGTATTGCAGCGAGAATTACGAACTGCATAAGACACAGAAAAAGAAAAATACGTGAGAGTTTACTATGTATCATATCCAACGTTATAAACATGAAGTAAAAACAGAAATAACTTAAAGCTAGTGTATCATCAATTAAAAAAACATAATTCTAAAGGAAAAACCAAACAAACTAATTAAAAAAAATTATGGCAAGAAAATCCAGTTACCTTTATGATATTTATAGAGTGGTGGCGGAGTCTGCGTCCTTCTCTGGGCCGAGAAATAAAAAGATCTAGAGACAGAGAGAGTTCGGCAAAAAAAAAAAAACCCCGCGGACTCCGCGCCCATCTATGGGAATGAAGAGGACAGAACCGGAAAAATCTAGAGAGACAGAGAGAGTTCGCTCAAAAAAGTGTTGGACTTTGCGCCCTCTTCTAGGCGATGAGAGACAGTTAGTTCAAAAAAAAAAATCTGCCCGCGGACTCCGCTCCCTTCTTTGGGGCGGAGAAATGGAAAAATCTAGAGAGACAGACAGAGTTCGTGCAAAAAAAAAAACACAGCGGACTCCGCGCCCATCTCTGGGAATGAAGAGGACAGAACCAGAAAAATCTAGAGAGACAGAGAGAGTTCGCTAAAAAAAAAGAGATTGGACTCCGCGCCCTCTTCTAGGCGATGAGAGACAGTTAGTTTAAAAAGAAACATCAGCCCGCGGAGTCCGCGCCCTTCTCTGGGGCGGAGAAATGGAAAAATCTAGAGAGACAGAGAGAGTTCGCCCAAAAAAAAAAAAGATCCGCCAGCGGACTCCGCACCCATCTCGCGGGCGGAGTCTGCGCCCTTCTCTGTGGCGGTGAAATGAAAAAATCTAGAGAGACAGACAGAGTTCGTGCAAAAAAAAAAACCTAGCGGACTCCGCGCCCATCTCTGGGAATGAAGAGGACAGAACTGGAAAAATCTAGAGAGACAGAGAGGGTTCGCTCAACAAAAAAAAAAAGAAAAAAAAAAGAGATTGGACTCCGCGCCCTTCTCTAGGCGAAGAGAGACAGTTAGTTCAAAAAAAAAAACAAACATCGACCAGCGGACTCCGCGCCCTTCTCTGGGGCGGAGAAAGGGAAAATCTAGAGAGACAGACAGAGTTCGTGCAAAAAAAAAAACTATCTGCCAGCGGAGTCCGCGCCCTTCTCTGGGGCGGAGAAATGGAAAAATCTAGAGAGACAGAGAGAGTTCGCCCAAAAAAAAAAATCCGCCAGCGGACTCCGCACCCTTCTCTGGGACGGAGAAATGGAAAAATCTAGAGAGACAGACAGAGTTCGTGCAAAAAAAAAAAACCCAGCGAACTCCGCGCCCATCTCTGGGAATGAAGAGGACAGAACCGGAAAAATCTAGAGAGATAGAGAGAGTTCGCTCAAAAAAAAAAGAGATTGGCCTTCGCGCCCTTCTCTAGGCGATGAGAGATAGTTAGTTCAAAAAAAAAAACATCGGCCAGCGGAGTCCGCGCCCTTCTCTGGGGCGGAGAAATGGAAAAATCTAGAGAGACAGACAGAGTTCGTGCAAAAAAAAAAACAATCTGCCAGCGGACTCCGCACCCATCTCGCGGGCAGAGTCCAGGGAGAGTTCTTTCAAAAAAAAAAAAAACGAACCCCCAGCGGACTCTGCGCCCATCTCTGGGAATAAAGAGGACAAAACCGTCATTTTACTGTCATTAGTGAACAGTAACTGCCCTTGACGGAAAATAGTATATGTTAAATTATAAACATTCACGAAGATTTGACATGCGTCATATGCATGCAAAACCTGTCGTGTTAAGTCGACTGAATCCTTATATATATAAATGATCAACCGACTCGGTTTTGCCTTTCTCTGATCTATTAATAACAGAAAGTTACATGTTACTCTGTTGTTTTCTTTATATGTAAGTGCAGCGGCGTAGTCAATTTTGCCCATTAGGGTGAATAAACATACTCTATCGAGATTAATAACGTATGTGTTATTTACTTTACATGCTCAACTATCACATTTCATAATCCTAAATATAAAACCGTTAAAACAGGCAACAAACACTACATCGAACAATTCACTTATGATTGGAGACATGTATATCGACCTTTATTATTATTATTTGTTGACAAGAAGAATAGCAACTAACTCATCGTCCTAACCCTTATTATCATACATACCTACATATATACAATTACGTACCAGTCCCTATTGTCGTCCAGAAAATCGACCTTCATTCATCATGGATCACCTTTTACATCACTACAAATTTCACGATGAAACTTGAGAAATTCGTCTGAATGATATACAAACTTTTGCTCTTTATAAATTTTGATATATCAAGTTTTGAAAATATCAAAAAGGTATCTCATGTTTCCATCCCGACCTAAGATTGATATATATAGCCATTAAGATAACAAGTTTACCCTTAAGTGCTTTTTTTTTCTTTGTTTTTTTTTTTCATATTCAAGAAATATTAGAGGCCTTTATAAACTTGAAGAAGATTGAAGAGGGAAAACATACAGAAGTTCAATAATTGTTGTTTCCGCTAACACTCAAGGATCTTGTTGTTGTCGTTGACATTCAATGATGATTGAGATGAAGAATTGATTATTAACAAGGAGAAAGTAACGATGAAATTTTTCTCTATGTTCATAAAAATATTTAAAAAAAAATTCGAATATGAAAACAAAGAAAAAAGAAGAAGAGGAAAATGCCCATTTGGTCAAAAACAACAAAACTAAATCTCACTCTAATAAAAATCTTATCATTATGCCCATTCCAATGATTCATAAGAAAAAGACGTTATTACCTTTTGTTTAATTAAACACACACACATCTTATCTCTTTCTTCTTCTCCTTTCTTCCCGATCGATGTGGTTTCCTCTCTCTCTCTCTCTCTCTCTCTCTCTCTCTCTCTCCCTCTCTCTTCTTCTTCTTCTTCTTCTTCTTCTTCTTCTTCTTCTTCTCCTCCTCCACGGCAATGCTCTTAGACTCGATTGCTCACTTTCGTTGCCGTCATCGAAGCGGTAACAGCAACATAGTTTCGGTTGCCTCCTCGAGCCAAAGTAGAAACAACAGTAGTCTCAGTCGCCGTCGCCATCGAGTCCATTCCTTCCGCCGTCGTTAAAGTGGAAATCCGGTGCGGCAATGCCCAGCCCTCACGTCTGATGCCGATCTCCGCCTCTTTAAGATGAAACAGTAACAACAGCAATATCTGCTACCGACGTCGTTGTCCGAGATGATCTTCGTCTTCTTTGGTGTTTCACGGAGAGGATCGGGAGGCGATGGTTTTGATGACAAGAAGCGGTGGTGGGATTTCTTTGCCCTTAATGAGTGAGGGTGTATTGTTCAGTGTCAGTGGGATTATTGAGGGTTAGTATAGAGGTCAATAGAAAATTACTGGGGGTCAGTAATTTTTCTTTTGGTTTCGTTTTGGTTAGGAATTGTTTTCTTCTTCTATTTTCTTTGTTTTTTTATGTTTTGATAGATTATTGGGGTCAATACATAAGTCAATAGAAAACTACTAGGGGTCAGTAATTTTTCTTTTGGTTTTGTTTTAGTTAGGAATTGTCTTTTTTTTCTTCTGTGTTTTGACAGATTATTGGGGTCAGTATAGAGGTCAATAGAAAATTACTAAGGGTCAGTAATTTTTCTTTTGGTTTCATTTTGGTTGGGAATTGATTTCTTCTTATATTTTCTTTGTTTTTCTGTGTTTTGACACATTATTGGGGTCAGTACATAGGTCAATAGAAAAATTACTGAGGGTCAGTAATTTTTCTTTTGGTTTCATTTTGGTTGGAAATTGCCTTCTTCTTTTATTTTCTTTGTTTTCTGTGCTTTGACATATTATTGGGGTCAGTACATAGGTCAATAGAAAATTATTGAGGGTTAGTAATTTTTCTTTTGGTTTCATTTTGGTTGGGAATTGCCTTCTTCTATCTTCTTCGTTTTTCTATGCTGTAATATATTTTTCTGGCGACCAGTGACCGGAAAAAGTTCGACGACAAGAATCCGGTGACCGGAAAAAGTCTGGCGACCGAAATCCGGTGACTGACGACAGAATACCGGAATCCGGTGACCGGTGAGGCTCCGGCCAAATTTTCTCTCTCTATACATTTTTAAAGGATGATGGTAAAATAGTCATAAATTAATAATGTTTGTTAAAATTTTAAGTAAAAATTTGTTCATTTGGACATAAAATAAGTTACTTTATATTGAAATGGGCTCTTAAAAAAGATATTCATTGAAATAGGTAATGTTAAATGGGCCTTTTCCAAAAATAAAATTAAGGGTAAATTGGTCTCTTTTCTTTTAGAGAAAATTAGTAATCTTAATGACTATATATATCAATCTTTGGTCATGATGAAAACATGAGATACCAATCTAATATTTTTAAAACTTAATATACCAAAGTTTATAAAGAAAAAAAATTTGTATATTATTCAAACGAATTTCTCATAAAACTTTGTAAAGAAACAAAACAAACATTGTTGTATATCGGCGTTAATAAGCTAGCTGGGGAGAACTAAACTAACAACTGAATTAAAAGCTCAAAAGGATCCAGCATAAATACGCGGCATACAGACCTACTTGCAAATATACTACAGGCAAAGAAGAACAAAAGTTGCTTGATCGGAATTGAATCAACTTTAAAGATTCCCGAAACAGATTTTACTTCCAGCCACTTTATTGTTCTGAAAAATGGCCGGATCAAAATCCATCATCATCATGTTGCTGAAAGAAAACTGGGCTGAAGTGAAGCCTGGTTAATTATATCCTGCATTATTAAAGCTAGCTAGTTAAGCTTGAAGAAGAAGTGTCGTCCACTCTTCTTGTAGTCACTAATAATATAAGGTGGCTGTGGCTATCAGTCGTATCATAAGGGACCTATAGCTCCCTTCTCCACTGTTTTGGAATCCTAAATAATAATCCAATCCCACCAATGAGAAAAAGTGGAACTGCTTTTTAAATAATGTTGATTGTTGTGGTGGATATCTAAGATTTGAGAGCTTTTCTGTTAGGGTTCATGTAACAAAAGATATCATCTAGCTATGCGACATCTATCTTATTAATTTGTTAAATATTGAGAGGCAACCGATGAGCAAAGCTATGTGGAACAAGCTTCTGGTTCAATTATTAGCATATAAAACTACCAATTAACTTATATGCTATAGTTTACCCTATAATTAATCAACACCAATAGCTAAGCCTTCCCTGCTTAGCCTTAATGGGGGTTCAAATCTAATAAGATTAGGCCATTTATAATTAGTTGCCTTTTATGTCTCACATGTCCAATAACGTCATGCTCCATTCAGTGTAAAGGGCGCTAATGCAGACAACACAGTTTCCCCATATTGCATGCTTACCCCAAATTATACAACATTACAAACACCGAGACTTTTAACATATATTGTTTAAATTTGGAGATACATGAGAAATCTTTTTTTTTAATTTTTATTTATAAGAATAACAACTCACTATTAGATTTGTTTTTTAATGATCTTAGATGACTGAGATTAAATAATAAATTCAACACTTTCTGACAAACTTGAACTGTTTAACTTTATTAAAAATAAATCAAAGTTTTAGACGACTTAACGATTACCAAATCTTCTGAAAACTTGTAGAAATAATCTACTCATATAGAGCTACAAATTAAATGGTGGATATGTGATTTTGTGATCGAGAAGTTCATCAAATACCCTATTCCTATAAATGAACAAAAAAAATGATCTCTCATTAGAAGGCCCTGAATGATCTATTTGTCGAGATGGAGAGATGTGCATTTGTGATTGAAAAAGGATGAAACAAAGAGATCAAGTACCCTTTAAAAACAAAAAACAAAAAGAGATCAATTAAGTAGTCTTCAACATTATGAAAAATAATGATCCTCTTTACTCATTAGAAAGGCTGCCTCCCTAGCACCAAGTGTGTAAAAATTTGGACTATATATTGAAAACCTAACCAATTGAACTCATATTTGGATCGAGTAATATTGACTTGGAGAATATGCATGTGTGCACACAAGGGTTGAAGAGAATAAACTTATAGATCGAAGTGCAACCGTACGTGTTTCAGTATATCATCATAGTTTTACCTAGTTTATCTTTTTCGATCTGTAACTCTCAACTCCATGCCATTAACATGTAGCTGATAAATTGAAGGGCAAAGTAAAGTGCAGCCTCATTAGGATAAACACCTTCCGGCCACTGACTGGGTTTTTTAACTTTACAGCAGATCGAAACATGAAACCCTAAGCCAGCAAACGCATATATTTTATAGTAGTATTCACTGCGGTAATGAAACTGAAGCGAGCTGAGGAATCTTCCGTTTCGTTTTCCACTTACACAAAATGACATAAACAGATCAAAATTAGAATACTTGGTTTCCAAGACTAAATGATTAAAGCGCAGATTTTATATATATATATAAGGTCACTGCAGATATATATGCCTCAGATATCACCTGTGTATTTTGTTCAGTGTATCTGAAGCCTTAGATCGATCTGAACTTACCCGGTAGCAGCATGATACAGTTCCTTTTGGGACACGTACGAGGAAGATGTCGGAGATGGATGCACGTGGCACTATGAATATTGTTGGCAGGCCTCTCTTGCTTATCATAATCGATCGCTAGCTATATGGATTCGTCTGACCTGGTCTCTTGCTCCACGTCTTGATCCACTGGGGAAAGAGACCAAGAAAAACCAGAAGCTAGCATCCCTAGCTGGCCAACATGGTGGGTTTTGTTTTCTGTTTCTTTGATCGAGGTCATCACTGTAAACTCCACATTACTGGCGATTTGTAATATTCGTCGATCTATTATTTTCTGATTAGTCTGTTTGATCCTGTTTATTTTTCGCGTTGTTTTTATAATACTTTCATACATTATCTTTTCAAAGACAACACGAAGAATAAACACGATTTAATTATTTTGTAAGTTGTACTAAGATTGTAGTTAGAAAAAATGAATTTATCCTGTCGAAAAAGGACGCATTATCATTTCTGAAACATGTATCATGTGAATGAGAAACTGGAATTTAGTATATGATGTGGGTTAGAGAGAAAGTTGATATAGTGATGCAGTGCGTAAGCAATGTCGCCAGCATTTTGTTGTAATCAGGCTGCTAATCAAAATAGTGAATTAGTGATGATAACATATGAATTGCCTATAATCCTTTACAATTTAGACACGTACGTCTTGCACTAAACAAATGAAGAAAAAGACACCCAGAAGCATATCTTTTCCACAGAACAAAAATGGCTAGCTAGGTAGTGAATTTGGAATTGTATAGTGAATTAGTGATGATAATAAGAAGGAAATAAACAAATACAATAATTGAGACAAACTGTACAAGACAGCTAGGGTGAGATCTTGAAGTGAGACAGTGAGTTGAATGAAAATGGTATAAGAATATAATAATGGGGTCTCCAAGAAGGAATTGATTGGTGGCATTTGGGATCCTACTCGACTCCACAGAACCAAGAGAACAAACCTTTTTACACATGGAAAAGCAACAAGTTCAACCATCTCATATATTGAGAGACTTCGATTCTTTGAGTTGGTTGGAATCAAATCTCGGAAGACCATAGTGCTTAAAATTGGAAAGTTATTGGGGGTGCAAACTACAAAATAAGAGCTAATTAGTTGGACCAAGTGATCCCTTAATTTTGATGCTTCGAGAGTGGGAGTGACTAGTGCAGTACTAGTGCAAAAAAAAAAAATGTCAAACATCTTTTTATTACTGCGTCTCTTTTCCAATGTGCTTAGGAGAGATTCACATGTGAGGGAATAGGGATTATACAAGTACTTTTTCTATATCATGAAGAAGGTACAGAAGTTGGTATCCTTTCTGTTGATAAGTGATAGTTTTGTTTTCTTTTTAGTGGAAATAAATGGAGGGTCTACTAAGTGAGAGTTCAACGTTTTTACCAAATTAGATTGATGATAGGGAATTTTCGGAAGTAATTAACACCATTAAGTTGAGGACTTCTGAAATGGTCCTCTTTCTAAAAACTGCAACTTATTTGTACACTGATCAGTAGAGTTCAACATGAATTTCATTTTCCTTGGTTGTTCCTTGGTTGTTCTGATTTTGATTGTTATACAACCTAGCTAATGGGTTGGCTTAGTAACACTCTGGCTTATTACTTCTGTACCCCATTGGTTTTGTGGTTTGTCTCTAATCCCTCCAATATAGTGATTATGCATGGCTTAAAGGGGGCCATAAACAACTTTAAAAACTCTAATTTAAATGTAGTTAATCATCAGTGTTTTCAGATGATACCGTATCCAAAATATCTGGGGAAATAAGTCTAGCAGGTAGCAGGAAACCATGAAAATGCATCTCTGTGGACCCAAATGGAATTTGTATTTAGAGATGTGGATGATTGCTCATGATCTTAAGGAATCTCCCTTGGCCCATAGTACAATTTTGATGTTTCTATGCATTTAGATTTTTTTTTTTTTGGGATCAAAGTGTCACTTAGTTGGGGTGAAGAATCATTTCTCCACAAGAAATTACGACTAATTTTATAAATATCATTAGCAAGTTTAGAAAACATTTAAAATAAGACCAGTACATGATTAGAGATACATATCTAGAACGAATACTTCATGATTATGCATATGCCTGAAGTAGTCATTTAGTTGGTAGGCAATTTCAAAGAACGAATATATAAGAATTGAGATAATTGTGCCTCTTATAGTTATTTGATATGCCCTAGAACAACCTAGCTTATAAAGAACAAAATAAATTGGAGAAAAAACTAAAAAAAGAAGCAAAAAAATATAGATAACAATTTGATCAAAACCTTGTACAAACATGACTATAGGAAAATTCTTTTAAGAATTGTGGAGGGCTTTTTGCTTAGGGGTTATACGGCAGTGAGGCAAGCATGGCCGTGCCTAAAAATGTCGTCTCATTCGTCTGAGTTAACGGAAACTAGGTCCAGAAAGCTTCGAAGGATTGAGAATCTTAGGAAGCTTGTTGTTGTATTCTTCCCGGCGGCACTTTCTTCATTAACGGCCGTAATCTGCAACTGCGTTTCTTTCAATGAAGGACTTAGCAAGATGTGTATGGCGTGGGAGCTAGAAAAACATGAGTTTCAGAAAAAGAGAACCCAGTTGTGTTTATAAGATAAGGATTGAGTTATATGAGATAAGAGATTTGAGATAGATATTGATGGATTGCTTGGGCTTGCTGTTTGGTTTGCATATATGTTTTTGGGGTTGTATTTGGATCTAGGAATAATATGGATATGAGATTGGATAAGGGCTTGAGAGAGAAGCATGATGGGAGAGATGACAGAAGAGGAGTACTAGAGAGCTTGCTAGCCTCCTCTCCTTCTGGTTGTTTCATTTGCCTAATAACGACAGCTATTTATAGTAGCTAGAGGGAATCTTGGATGATCTTTAAAATACCCACTTATCTAAATATGTGTATTGGATATTGTAAACTATTATGGTTTGTCAGGCTGTGTCTAAAGTTGGTTTTGAAATGTGTGATTGTGGGATATGCTTTAATTTGACATATTTTGCTGTTGGGATTATGCTGCTATTTTGCCTTTTGCGTGGTTTCTGGTTAGGGAATGTGTGACTGGAAAAAAATGTTTGATTATGTGGCTGAGATTAAGAATCTTATGCTAAAGTGGGTCTTAAAGAGTTTGAGCTTGGCTTTTAGGCCTCTCTTCTTCATTTATCCGTATTAGGAGTTAGGTTATTAGGCATGTATTTCGGTCACAAGTCCAAAATTACCAACAATCCTAAAACTAATAGCGGACCTCATGCTTTTCTGTTACCTTCCATGCCACACCTATTCTTGAAAGCCTCAAAATGCATGAATGTGGCTTGGGTCCACGTGCATGACATAATGTTTGCAAGTAGAATTTGGCTTAAAGAATGAATCGAGCTTGACAAATTAATTGGGTTTGCTAGCTAGATTTTTAGGCCTCAACATTAGCCTCCTTGATTATATGGGCCATTAAAGCATGACAATGGGCCAGATAATCAACACCAAATTTGAAGGCCTGAATTATTGATTGCAGCATGAGAACGTCATCTCCTCCCAACGCTTTATTGGCTATTGTGAATCCAATAGAAGTACAACTTCAATTCGCTTAGCTTGGCTTTTGCTTCTCAAGTCTCCGTGCAACTTTGTCTGGTTTATTGAACCACCTGTTTGCAATATCAAATTTAAACTCTTTAGAATTAAAGCATGGATCGTCAGCTATTCCCAAATAATGGGTTATTGCTGTTTTGACTGTTGCTGGGAAGTGGGTTGTCATTATTTTGGTTGCTGCTGGGAAGTGGGTATCATAGACGTTGCTTTGATTGCTGCTGGGATTAGCATTCTGGATTGAATTGCAGCAGTGTTGTTCATCATGATATCCAGGTGAGTTCCAATACAAACTCTTCTTGTGAGATTTGTTTGCTTTTGATTCTTTGAAATTGTAGTCTTGTATCTAATTGATCGATTGGTCTTTTCTTTTGTAAACCCTTTGCTAATGTGATTTGGAATTTACCCAATAAATAATCACAATGCTTGTTATAATCGCTGCAGTTACCAGATAACATAGCTTATTTATTGTTGGATTGATGTATCTCACCTTCCTGAGCTGTTTTTCTTTTTTCTTTCCTATGGCCTTATAAAGTTACTGTTGTAATTGTGAAAAAGGATAATATGGCATGGCATTGCTCGGCTTGGATGTGAATTTTAGTTTCTTGGCTTGGATTGTATTGATTTGCACGGCTTGGCATTACTTGATTCGATTTACTATTGTCAAATATATTTGCTTGGCTTGTCTTTTGGCTCAATTGAACTTGCTACAATCAGACTTAAGTATGTTGTAGGCATGAGCTTTGCAAGAGATGGCTTTATATGATTGGCATGGTTATCATAGTTGTGATCGTCTTGGTTGATGGGCATAAGTGCATTGTATGGTTAATGACAATGATTTCGGTATGAAGCTAGGCTTGAGGAAGTAGTGTTCAAGGGCTATAAGTATTTGTTGCTTGGTAAGAACTAGGAAAGTGCTTTTGGTCATTGAATTTGGATTGATCTGACAATTTGAAAAAGAATTAAGGTTTGGTTTGGCTAGCATGATAAGTGCTTGTTTTGAAATATTTGATAGGGTTAAGCTTGGAAATAGGACAGCATATTGGCTAAAGAAAAATGATCACATCATGATAAGGAAGAAGTCATTGATTTGAGTTATAAGGCCTGGCAGTGGCTTATGTTGCTTTTACAACAGCTTTTGGCTTATCTCGTACTTTGCATTGTCTTTCTTGATTGTTCTTTTAGCGATTTTGCTTGGTAAGGGAATGAGCTTGCATGATGTATGTTTGCTTGCTTCGGCAGGAAATCACTCAATTAGCTATGCATATGCTTTGATATCAAGAGCTTGTGACTTCCCCGAGTGTCTTTAATTGCTTAATATGAGTACATCAGTATTGACATAAAAAGCATGTGCTTAAATAAATTTGCTTGGCGTGAGTATAACTTGAGTTTTTGATGCATGTAGAGTCGCACTAGATAAGAGCTTGAAGTGACTTAGCCATTTGTATGATTCTTGTTAGTTCTTTGTTGGATGCACGACCTTGGAGGAGGCTTGGCTTGGATTGGTGTTTGCATGTATACTCAATGCTTATAATTTTTGCTTGGCATATGCTTGTTTAAGTATATAATTTTTTGCTTGGCATAAGCTTGTTTTAGTATTGGCTTGTTATTCTTGGTTGTGGATTTGCTTGGCTTGAGCATGAGCTTAGCATGAGCATTACTGCATGAGCATATGCTTGGCATGGGCATGAGCGTGCATGACTGCATGGATATGCTTGGCATGATAACCTGATCATCATAGGAACTTATTTCATTTTTCTGTTTCAAACTTGTACGAGTTGCCTTGAATGAGTAGAACAACGGTCTTTTGTAGCTTGGTAGTGCATTGCAAGGATTATTTAGCATCTAGTGGACCATAAGGCAGTGATTACACATAGTAATTAGAACCGAATTGAACCAACAGTAGCGTGTTTGATCATCTGAAATCAACACCAGCATATGGAGTCTTGAGTCTTGAATAAATGCTTCTTGATATTTGAGTTTCATATAATGTTTGCTTGCTCAACTTCTTTGAATTATTAAGCTTCTTCTATAGTCGAATATCATTGAAACTTATTTCAATGATAGGAACTTACCATTATAGGAACTTATTTCATTTTTCTATTTAAAACTTGTACGAGTTGCCTTGAATAAGTAGAACAACGGTCTTTTGTAGCTTGGTAGTGCTTTGCAAGGATTATTTAGCATCTAATGGACCATAAGGCAGTGATTACACATAGTAATTAGAACCGAATTGAACCAGCAGTAGCGTGTTTGATCATCTGAAATCAACACCAACATATGGAGTCTTGAGTCTTGAATAAATGCTTCTTGATATTTGAGTTTCATATAATGTTTGCTTGCTCAACTTCTCTGGTTAATTAAGCTTCTTCTATAGTCGAATATCATTGAGATGTCTAAGCTTCAGTGTCTTTGTGGATGCATGTATTTGAATGTCGACATTATTCTCAGCAGTAATGACTTTAATTGTTGTTGCCAGAACTTCTGCAGCAAAAGTGAATAAGCTAGTGTTGAACAATAACATCATTAACCATGTAGCAAATTGCATAGGCATGATTGAATTGAGACTTATGCTTGGCATTTTAAAGGACTTCTTCTCAAGTGTAAATGCTTCATGGACTTTGCAACATCCTATCAAGCATGTTGAATTCTCAGATCCATAGAATGCTTTGTTATTAACGGCAACACCATGGGTCTGGCCCCTGTCTTTTCTTCTTCGCATGTTGTGATAGCAATAAGACAACTCCTTGGCATAAAGGATTGCTTTCCTGAGCTCCTTTTTGCTAGCATGGTGGTGAGCGGTTACTTGCATGATTTCTGGCAACTTGATGATGAACAAGGCTTGGTTTCGGTGGTGAATTTAAAAAAAAAAAACTATGAAGGCATTTAAGCAACTTGAATTGCTTAGATCGCTTGGGACATTGCTTGAGTTGCATGCTTAAAACATTTTGCTTGGATGCTTCAGTCTTTATTGCAAGGACTAGATCTAATCTATTTTGTTTTCCTGACGCAAAGAAGCAGTCCTCTTTTTTCTTTACTTTTTTTCAACAAGGTGAGAGCTGTGCTTGAGGCTTCATTTTTTACTTCTTCGGTATGCTTGAAAGGCTTGTTTTTAGATTAGGCTTGTAAATTCTGCATGTTGTGCCTGATGTTGATATGCTTGAGATTGTTGGTGATCTAGCAATTGTTATATCCTTCAAAATTGCTTGTTGCTGGTTGACTTTGATTAATGTATTTGGAATGGTTGTATGGAGTGATGCAATAGGTATGATAATATTTGTGAAGAAGAGACACTAAATTTGGTGATAAATTGGATATGAAGATGTTTGATTGGAGTAATAAAAGGCTTGAAATATGGCTGTAGATGCTTGTATAGAGTGATCAAGCTTAAAAAATGGTTGTAGATACTTGTGTAGAAGGCTCAAAGTATGGTTGTAGGTGATTGTGCAGATTAATGAGCCTCAAAGCATGACTTTGGTTGTTGAATTTGGTATAGATAGCAATGTTTGGATATGCTTGTGTAATGGTGTTGGAGTGAAAAGAAAAAGTCTATATGCCTAGTTGGGTTTAGAGTCAAAAGTAGGTATATGCTTGATGTTGAAGTTTGGAATCATAGCATGTAAAACTTGTAGACTGCTTGTTGAATTCTAAATGCATGCGTTGGGAAAAGTTTGCATGGTGCCTGTTGGATTATATATGTCTGCATTTGTAAACGCTTTTATAATGCTTGTTGGATTATAAGTGTCTGCATTTGTGTCTTCTCCACCTATTTTCTTTGCTTTAGATGACCATTTTCGTTGCTTGGCTTTACATTCGAATATTGCATGGCTTGAGTTCATTTTGAGGAGTACCTTATTTTCATAGCAACTGAGCATGTGTTTTGAATGACCATGACACATTTGTTTGGTTTTTTTCTTTACAGGAGCATCAGTAATTTGAAAACTTGGAAGCAAGGTTACTTCCAGGAAGAAAATCCCGGTAGCAAAACTCAGCGGTTCAGCCTCCCATCACTACGCCAATTTTGCAATCAGCCGACATGGATCAGACGACAGAATTGATTTTTACTGTCGTCTGATAAATTTTTACGACAGACATTTAAAAATATGTCGTCTGAATATCGCAACAGATGATTCTTAAAAATAGCTTGTTTTTTAAACGACAGATGAGTGTCGTCTTACAAACAAGAAAAATTAACCGATAAATGCTAGTTTTAAGACGATAGTCTTCTGTCGTCTCGTACAAAGACAGATCAAAGATTTATTTGGACCAAACTGTTATTTTTTTTGGCACAACATAAAAGCTTTTTTTGGGCACTTGATAAACTCTCTCTCCTTGATAGATTCTTCAACAACTCTCAGTTCCCTCATTCGCTCATTCTCAACCCTAACTGAAACTTCTCTTCTCTCGATCCCTCCCTTGCGCCAACTGAAAACCCAACACCTCAACCCCTCAAACCAAAAGAGAAAATCCAAAAGAACCTAATTCCCTTTCCCCATCTCTCTTCGACAAACACCGAAGAACCTCATCCCCATCTCCATCGCATTTGTGTGGGTGTTGAAATTATGATTTATGAGATCGTCGACTTCATCAATCTCTACAAGCCAGTTCTATATTGTTGGTAAGCGTTTTGATTCACTATGACTCGGTTTGGGGTTTCTATTGGATTCGTTTTAGGCTTTTAGCTTCGAGGGTTCTATCTCAATCTAATTTCTTTTAATTTCACAATTTTCCATTGAAATTCGATTTAGTTTTGCTAGGTTTTGCAAATTGGGGATGTGATCATGCGAATGGGTAACTGTCTCTCCTTCACGATTTTGTATATGGTTTCTTTTCCTTGTCTGATTTATATGCTTTGAGTTCCATCGATGACAGACTAGATTTGTCATTTCGATTTCATGTTTTCGGGGAAATTAGGTTTTACAGTGACCGACGACTCATGACCATTAACAAAGTTGTTATAATTTGGCTTACTTGATGTGAAGTTATGATTTTGTTATGTAAATTAGGCTTGAACATAATCAAAGTATTGTTGTTATTGGTTTACAGTGGGATGTGATGGAAGAGATTAAAGCTTTGGTCATTGGACAACCAAATACTCTTTGATGGAGAAATAAAAAACAGGTTAATTTTGTTATTTTTTTACTTTGATATTCATCCACATGTATCAATCCTCCTTTTTAGTTTGTACCATTCTAATAGAATCAGGGTTTGAGTTTGACAATGTGTCGTTCTTCCTGTACAATTTGGGTTACCTATTTTTCATTTGCAAGATACATTGTTATTGCTTCTAGTGAAATTCTTTGCTGCATCATGTTAGCAATTTTGCAATTTTTCATACTATAGAGATGTAGATCAGTGGAGATAAAACATTTTGTTAAATATTATCTACAATTGAATCACAAAAGAATGATATATTTTATGTTAAGAATTTATTCACTAGATTAATGTCAGATTACTGTGCTCTTAATTTTTTTTATTGAATTTTGCTTTTGATGGGTTGTGTTCATAAGGATGTGGGGTTTATGTTCGAATCGGTTGTGGGGATTATTTTTGAAGGAGTCGAGGGCGACGAAATTGATAAGTGTATGTTGGTAGTTGGTATTAAGATGGTGGTGGGATTGATTTTATGCACACCAGGTATCTATGTTTGGGTGTGAATACTTAGCTTCCTATATAATTCCATTAATCTGTTGAGATTACGATTTATCAAGTTTGAGCTTTGATCAGAATCCTTGTCGATAAGCATGTTTCCCTTTGAGTGAATTGAAGTTCATAGAATAGTTGATTCATGAAATTGATATCCCACTGAGTTTCAATAATATGTTGCTCGTTTGGGTTTTAAATTTCTTTCAATGGTATTGTTATGCATTCATAGTTGACAACTTGATGACAGTAGCAAGTATCCTCTTTTGGATGTCTTATTCATGATATAAACCGAAATTATTGAAGTGTACATGGCAGACATTGTCCTTCGTTTTGTCTAAATTTCTTCTTCTCGAGTTTGGTTGCAGTCATGATCCATATTTACTTGGTATATATCATTGAAAGTATTTTATTGACTAATTTATCTATGTCAATCTTGTTTTACTGTAGTACTTGGTGATTCCAAAAATATTTATTTGGCTGCACTTGAGAGTTATTTCTTGATCTATTCCTGATGTCTAGTTGTGCCACACCTCATTCATATATTTGGTTCATATTAGAATCCTTATTCATCAGTATTTATATACTTGTTAAACCAAAGCTGAAATCTAAACTATACTGGAACTTTTCAAATCATTCCCACCAAGTAGTTGTATTTTCATTCTCTTCTCGCAAAACCTGAGCAGCCTATCATGTTCATGCTTCTTGTTCTCTTTCTGTCACTCTGATATCTTTATCAAGTTCTATAACAAAAGAGACTCCTTGAGTTTAAATTCTTATGAAATCATATCCCTATCAAGCTCGTGTATTTGTACTGATATAGTTTACAAAGTTTTTGAGTTACTGAAGCTCTACTTCTTCAGCAAGTTGCTCAATTTAAAGAATTATATCTTGACAGACTTCACCTTATTTCAAGTTTATGTCTTGAAGTGTAGGAACTGTGAAATCTGTAACAGTTGGTAGACATTGTTGTGTAGCGCAAAGGATCAAGGAGGGTAATTACACCTTGAAAAGGTAAGCTTATCTTTAATTCAGTTCCAAGTCTGAAACCATAAATGCAATGAGCTATTTCATCTTTATAGAGAATCAAAAGATTTTAAAGCTCCATTGGATTTTCCAGATGTAGTTTTTTGGCCTCACATGTATGTTGAACCGTGAAAAGGTTTGCAATTATTTTTATGGGCATTCTTAAATTTTTGTAGACATGCAATATGGTCATAAAACTCTGCATGTGAGAAATTTTGTGTAGTAATGTATTGTAATAAATTGTGCATGTCTTAGAATCCTCATCTATCTAAATAGTCTCGTTTGGTATAGTAGTCAAGTAGCTAAAATATATGAGGGAAATATTATGATATCACTTCCAATAGTACTTTATGATATTTTTGAAGTGTCAACTAGTCAAAATATTTTAGGGAAAATTTTTGGTATTATGTCCAAATAGAATGTGTAGCCCACAAATAAGCAAAAATCTCAAGTGTTTCGCTAAAGCTCTGTTATTTTTCCAGCATCTTATTTCTCTGATGATTACTTCTGCAGTGGGGAGAGGGAGACAGCTAAATGTGTTGCAGATGCTATAGCTGATAATCGCTCTGAGTCGGTTCATTTACCATCTGCCATAGATCTTCATATACCATTGCCATTTAAAGGCTGCTTGACCTGTGATGGCAGGTAAACCGTTTGCTCAATTGCAATTAATTATTTCCACATATTTTCCCACTTATGAACTTATAATAGTATTCTTATATCCAAAGTTTCAAACCATGCGGGCTATCACCTCAGAAACTGAGGAATCATAAAACTCAATAATTATTAGCCTCCTACATATTTTAGGGTGTTGTAATGCGCCATAGTTACCGAGAGATAGCTTGGTGTCCTCTCTAACTACTAATGTGGGTTTGCACACACCAGCATGTGTGATAGAGATAAACAACGTTAACTTTTCAAGTGATTTAAAAGTGGATACCCAACCTTCTATAAAGATTACATGTGGATAAACCAACCAGCACATTGCAAGTGTTTTCTTGGTCTATGTTAGCTTCTATGACAATTCATTTAACTGTATATTAGTTTATATTTGGTTTATGTGTTCTTTAAGTACAACTTACTAAAGCTCGGTGTCTTCACTTTGACAGGAGACAATGAAGTTTGAGTATGAAGGAAGTAACAGAGTTCACCACTGCAGTTAGGAGGATTTTCTGCACTATAGAGTACACCACTATTGCAGTTGCTAATATTTGGTTTGATGTCTTTTTATGTTATAGCTTATAGGTCTATTTAGAACAAGTAACTCTATGTAAAATATGTTGGTTTTTGGCAATTAGAATGAATTTGAGATTTCTGAATCATGTTGTGCAAATGCTTTTGTTGAGACATTAAATTCCCATAAAATTGACATCCAAATCAAAATCAGACAACAGATAGTCCCATGGACTCTGATGTCTCAACATTTTTCAAACAATATTTATATGTCGTCTTAAAGTAAAAGATCATATTGTATGTCATCTGAGATATATATCAAACGATAGATAAGTGACGTTTGAATTGGTGTGAGACGACATACATTATATCTCATACGACAAATAAGTGACGTTTGAATTGGTGTGAGACATATAATTGCTCAATGTTAGTATAAAAGTAGTTTCAACTACAGAAAGTTAGAGTTTGTTACAAATCTATATGCACACAGACAACAGATGAGTTTATATTGTTTGTCGTATAATATCTATCAGACGACGAACATTACCTGTCGTCTGAGAGCTTATCAGATGACAGCTTGATAGACGACACGCAAAAAAATGATCAGATGACGGGCATTGCCGCTCGTCTGTAGGCAAAATTGACGTAGTGCATGTATGAACATATAGCACAAATGCTAACTTTTTTTGGTTTATATCAATCACCCAAAAAAAGAAGCTTCCATGCTTGTTTTCATTATCGAGTCATTTGGATCGGCATGAGAATGATATGATTGTTTGCTTGATGTGTGATGTGGTATTGACTAGGCATGATACTGATTTGACTCATTGGAACACAACCTTCTTCTTTTCTTTTTTTTCTTTTTTTGGGTGGGAGCATGAGACTTCATGAATTTAGGCTGCTTTCATTAAACTATAATGGCTTGAAGATTGATTTTCGAAGTATGCTTGAGTTGTGTAATAGGCCAAATGTATGGTGTATTTGATATATATGGGTAGAGCTGATTGAAGTATTGTTGGGATTTGGGTTTTAGATTGATATAGGTGTTGGTTATGATGCGTAAAAGCAATGGTACATGACTTGAATTTTCTTTTGCTTTCAGATGAGAAAATTTTGATGCACGAGTATGAGTATTAGGCTCTAAATGTTGGGATGGATGAGCTGCTCGTCATGGGATGTAAAAGCCTGATTTGATTCTCCTTTTTTCTTTCATATTGGAAAAACTTGATGCATGAGTATATGGCTCCAAAGTTTGAGGTGGATGAGCTGCTGTTACAGGAAATTTACATAACCGAAACCATAAGCCCCCAAGTGCAGTAGCTTGATTAAAAGTACAACATTTGACTTTACTAAGACGTTTTCCAACGATGAATATCACTTGAAAATTCTGAGGAGTCTATGTTTAGAACCATTGTGTTATGCTTGCAGGAATGTAAAATTGCTTCCAGCAGCAAATGTAAATATGAAGAATAGACTATGGCTTAATATGTGTTTGGAGCATCAGAGAAGCTAGTTGCTGGGATTATACTATAGTCCTCACGTAAAAGACTTAAACCTTTAAGGACATGATTTGAGTAAAAAGACATATTTTTAGGAAATAAAAGGAAGAGGGGAATTGAGACTTCTTCATTTTCGAATAGTTAGGTTTTAGGTTTTGAGGAGAAACAAAAACAATTGGTTTCACTGACATCTTTTTTCTTATGTAAGTTAGAGGTTCACAAGGGACTGGTAAGCATGAAATCGAATCCGGGTTTTTCAAAATGAAGAACAAAAAAGTTTGTCCTTACTGGGTTTGTTTGCATCACTTCGACTTTGTTGTTGTTATGCTTGATTGTGTTTGATGCTGTTGTGACAGCAAAAACATAGCTGATTTAAGGAAAGTTGTCATGCATCCATGGAATAAGAGCATGAAAAATTTTGTATGTGCATGTATAGAACGTTGTTGTGAAAATGTGGGGGTCATGACTAAACCATAGCATGCTTTCGCATTTCATAAAGCAAAGCCACCAAGTTTGCATGATGCTTGAATATAGGCTTGACTAAATGTTGCTTGTTGTTTGATTAAGCATTGATTACTTTCTATAATGATTTTGGTGTGACTGAGTATTTGCTTGATTGGGTTTCGTTTGCATGTTCCAATGATTTCCTTCAAAACGTGTTAGTATTTGAAATCAGCATATGGTCAAGTTTCGGGAAAGAGCATGAATATTGGATTGACCGGCTTTCTTTAGATGAGGAAAATTTTTTTTTTACTTGAAGGTTTTGAATAGATAAACATGTGATACAATAAGAAATAGTTCACTGCAGCTCATAATGAGCTAATGAAAGTACCAGCCTGATTTGATGAATAACTGGATACAAATACACAAATAAAAAGTTAGGTTAGAGAATGGCTTTGGAACTTGGTGCTTAGCTAAAATTTTGGCTTGAAGTTCCAGGATAATGAGATATAGCATGATATGTGGCTCTTGCCTGCTGAACCATTGCTCGTATTGTGTTGTAGTATATACTTTTTTAGAGTCACATATATGACTGCTGTGTAAAATAGTACTTTTTCTAGCAGTGCATATATATATATATATATATATATATATATATATATTTTGAAATAGGCATGTCTGCGGCAAGAACATTGAAATGCCTGATTGCTTGGTTTGGAAAGGGCTTTAAGTGCATGATGCTCATGTCTCTGAATTTTATTGCCTACTGCAGTGATCCATGAAGCTGATTATTTTCATAGATCATAATTCACTCGATAACAACATAAACTTGACGATCTTAAGCATGAAGCACAGCTTCTTTGGTTGCAAGCATCAAAGACAAGTGAAGCTTCTAAAAGTAAAAAAGGCTCAAGTTCAGTGTCGATCGATGAGGTCAATGAAGAAAAGGAACTGAGGTGAACAATATATATTTGTGGATTAAGTTGCTCTCAAAATATAAAATGCTTGGACATAGCTTGATAATGCTTGGTTTTTTTTTCTTTTTTTGGTAAAGTGTTTGTTTCCTTTGGTTTGGATTTGGAAGAGCAACAGATTAGTGACAGGAAGAGGTTTATTTTGCCTGACTAGAGGTGACTCATTGTTTAGGATGAGGCATATGTGGTTGGCCTAATTGGATTTGCATTATATATCTATTTGAGAAGATAAAGAGAAGCTTGCTGACATTTTAGACAGAAGATTCAACCAAACCAGATTTGGGACAAAAGCATGAACTGGCGATGAAGTTGATTGTTGTGGTTTGCCTGGTTTCGTTAAAGCCTCAAGGTGAGATAGATTTTCATATCGAAGCTTGAACATTGAGTGAACAAATTTGATTATGATAGCTTGCATGATTCCTGTACAGGAACTCAGTGATTGAAGCCTCATAGTTAAACAATAAACAATAAGCTTATGTTGCAATGAGCTTTATGCATGTTCATGGAGAGAACCCTTATGGACTGCGTCTAATAAGTATCATCAGAGATAAAGCATGAGTCTGAAGTGAGCATGGAAAATTTATGGAGTAAAGAGTGTTGCTGTTAAGGAAGTTTAGGTAGAAACACAGCCTAGTCCCCAGTGGAGTCACCAAAATGTGGAGGGCACTGTTGATTAAGGGTTATACGGCAGTGAGGCAATCATGGCCGAGCTTAAAAATGTCGTCCCTTTCGTCTGAGTTAGCGGAAACTAGGCCCAGAAAGTTTCGAAGGATTGAGAATCCTAGAAAGCTTGCTGTTGTGTTCTTCCCGGCGACACTTTCTTCATTAACGACGGTAATCTGCAACTGTGTTTCTTTCAATGAAGAACTTAACAAGATTTACATGGCGTGAGAGCTAAAAAAGCAAGAGTTTCAGAAAAAGAGAACCCAGTTGTGTTTCTAAGGTAAAGATTGAGGTATATGAGATAAGAGATTTGAGATAGATATTGGTGGATTGTTTGGGCTTGTTGTTTGGTTTGCATATATGCTTTTGAGGTTGTATTTGGATCTAAGAATAACATGGATATGAGATTGGATAAGGGCTTGAGAGAGAAGCATGGTGGGAGAGATGACAAAAGAGGAGTACTAGAGAGCTTGCTAGCCTCCTCTCCTTCTGGTTGTTTCATTTACCTAATAACGACAGCTATTTATAGTAGCTAGAGGAAATCTTGGATGAACTTTTAAAATACCCACATGGTTAAATATGTGTATTAGATATTGTAAACTATTTTGGTTTGTCAAGTTGTGTCTAAAGTTTGTTTTAAAATGGGTGATTGTGGGATATGCTTTACTTTGACAGATTTGCTGTAGGAAAATATGCTGCTGGGATTATGCTGTTGTTTTTCCTTTTGCATGGTTTCTGGTTAGAGAAAGTGTGTCTGGAAAAAATGTTCTATTATGTGGCTGGGATTAAGAATCCTATGCTAAAGTGGGTCTTAAAGGGTTTGGGCTTGGCTTTTGGGCCTCTCTTATTCATTTATCCGTATTAGGAGTTAGGTCATAAGGCATGTATTTCGGTCTTCAGTTCAAAATTACCAACGATCCTAAAACTAATAGCGGGCCTCATACTTTTCGGTTACCTTCCACGCCACACCCATTCTTGAAAGCCCCAAAACGCATGAATGTGGCTTGGGTCCACGTGCATGGCATGATGTTTGCGAATAGAATTTGGTTTAAAGAATGAATCGGGCTTGACGAATTAATTGGGCCTACTAGCTGGATTTTTAGGCCTCAACAAGAATTAAATTCATTTTAATCCCTTAAGGTTTAAGGTTAACTTTATTTCAATTCTCGTTCTCTCAATTTTAAAAATTGACCCCTTAAAGTTTCTAATTTTCATAAATCATGCCCAATTGTTGAAATTCCGTCTAATTTGAACGTTAATTTTCACTTTATAACTCACTTTAAGGGCTTTTAACAACAAAAATCTCTTTTTGGGACCTTTTTTCTAAGAATCCATACTAGCATTTAACGTCTAAATTAGACGAAATTTCATCAATTTGACATAATTTAGGGGTAATTTTTCAAAATTAAGAGTATATGGACGAAAATAATGTTAACCCCAAACCTTGGAGGGTAAATTAAAATTAATCTGTTCTTTAATATGGTATCAGAAGATGGTTGTATAAAGATCTTATGCAAAACGGGACGTCAATAACGACCTCAAACTTGCACTTTCACAAGCTAATACAAGCTGCATGTTACAGTCAAAGTGTTAGCTGATTCCATACCTTATTTGTAATTTTATTTGAATTAGGGCTCTTGTACGTACAAATTAGAAGACCTCACTCATCTTCCAACACTGACTTTCTACACAGCTGACTGCTACCTTGATCATACTGATCCAAACACACTTCCACCAAAATTCTAATTAACAACGTCAATTTCTTTCTGCGTCTACGTTAAGTAAAAGCCTTTGTTTTGTCAACTTTGTCAAAGACAAACAGTGTAATTATCAATCAAACACAATTTAACCTCTCCTATTTCTTCACAGCCACAACCTCCAACTCTTTGATCTTCTCTCTACAATGGAAGAACCACACCGGCAGTTCCTCCACAGCCCGTTAATCATCGGCCTTCTTGGCGTTGCAGCCGGAGCCATCATTGTTGCAACATACCACTGCCTAGTTAACAACTGTTGCTTCATCCAAAGCCGCATATCAAGTGCACTACAAAGCGAACAAACAGTACAAGTGCTTCCGACTACCAACCACAACAGGACTAGGTCGACCATTTCTACCAACACTACTTTCCCTTCACATTTGATCCCGGTTTATACATACACTAAGGAATGCAGGGAGGGAATGTGTGCCGTGTGCTTGTGTGACTTCGCCGACGGTGAGGCGATTCGGGTGCTGCCGGAATGCATGCACTTGTTTCATGTGGGCTGCATTGATATGTGGTTGAACTCGCACACTAATTGTCCCTTATGTCGCACTGACATTATTCCCCGGCGGCAACATGTTACAGTGGAGAGGATTGAACCTGTGACCTATCCAGATCCAAACTCAATTTCTCAGCCTCCTCTGCAACACGTTGTTCTAGTTGCCTGATACTAAATTTTGGTGGGATTAGTTATTTAGGAGCGAGACAGATGGTTTTTTGCTCTAGTGTGAAGTTGAAGTTGCAATCATGGACATGGATATATGGCTTCACTTTCAAGTTAAGCTGTTCAATGAGTGGGCCTTTGGTTAAAGGAAAAAATGGGCCTGATTGTGTAAATGTTTTGTTCAAATATTGTGTATATCAAAAATGGGCCTTTTGATCTTTTTGTTTTCCTTGTACTCCTTACTCCTTTATGTTTCTTTTTCTTAATTTGGTCCAAAATACAAATTTTCAAATGCATTCCATCTTATATTGGTTCAACTTAATATATGATATAATTTTCTATATGAGAGCGGGTGTACACTTTCATTTTATATCATGTCACTAAATAAATATTATGATTATTCTCGATATGGATTGGCTTTATTAAATATTTAATATCATTCAAATCAAGACATACATACCACAAACACCATACAATTTAAACTAGCATTTCACTCGTGCAGATGCACGGAGGATCAAAAAATTTCACTTTAGTAGGATAAATCAGATAATCATATATTTTGTAGATAACCGCTCCATGAAAAATGGGATGAAACTACATTGTCATTTTTTTCTCCTTATAATTATAGTGGTTTTTTACGGTAAAGCATAGAGTAAATATTATTTTTAGTTCTATAAGAAATTTCTACTAACTTCATTTTTTAAATAATTCAAAAAAAAACTTCACCAAAACACCAAAATCACGCCTAACTTTCTAATAGTAAAGATAAATGGTGCCACACATTCAGCACCGCTTAATGTGAAACGTAAACTGATGACCTCGTCTCGAGCTGCAACCCACCAAAATCCCAACCGAGGGGACATGTTCTCTTTATGTCTATCTCTTTTTTCTTTTCTTTCTTTCACTTGAGCAGCGGCAACATTCTCACTTCCATGGGCTCCTCCAACCCTAGTAGCTAAATTGACATCCTGTCTTTTTACCACATTGGAGGATCTTTTTAACGTTATAATGATCAAAGCATAACGTAAAACTATGATTCCAACCTGTGGTAATTTACCAACACACATTCTATCATCGTCTTCATCATCATCATCATCATCATCATGATCGATTACACAACTGCAGTAAAACATGGAGCCATCACAACATTAATCTACTCTTGTCTTCAAAACCCCACATGCCAATGGCAATAATTTGGCTTTCCAAAACTTCCAAACAAAACACCACCACAACACAAGCCCACACCAGAAACTTGAATAAGACTCCAAAAAACCTCCCTTCACCCACTTCTATTCACACACACCTTTCGCTTTCTCTCTTTCTCTTTCCTATCATGGAGAGCTCACCGGCCATCCTAAACAAACCACCCCCGCCCTTCCCTGCGCCACCGCGCAGCGTCGACTTCTCCGCCCTCGAGTTCATCGTCGGCCTCCTCGCCGTCATCACCGTCCCTGCCTTAATATACGCTGTCTTCTTCGCCATCAAGTGCCCTCCCAGCCTCTTCCGCTATCGACCCCGCCGGAGCTCCACCACCTCCCACGGCGACCCTTCACATGCTCTTCCGGAGGTGATGTCCGACCTCAAGTACCAGAAGGACGCACACGTCAAGGAAATCGGGACCGAGTGCCCGGTTTGCTTATCGGCCTTTGACGACGGCGAAGAGGTGAGGCAGCTCAGTGTGTGTAAGCACTCGTTTCATGGTACGTGCATCAACATGTGGCTCAAGGACCACTCTAACTGCCCGATTTGCCGTGCGAACATTGCCGTCGATCGGAGTAGAACGGCGGCGTCCGGTAGAGAACATCGGGATGATCTGCAACAAGGTTTGCCGGATGCTTCCGCCATGGTTTGACACTTAAACCTACCTTCGTCTTTCTTTCTCTCTTGTCTTGTTTTGGTTTTGTTGGGTTTGGTGGATGGAGATGATGGCAACATGTGAAGCTGGAAATATTGTTTTTTCATTTTTTTTCTTTCTTTCTTTTACTTTGTAGTTTCAGAAACTTACCGACAGAGTTGTAGCTAGCTAGTGAATGTGATTAGGTTTTACATGAACGAGAACTGGGTATGTGAAATGATGCAAGTTAGTAGTAATTATCTCTTGGTTTCCCCAACTTGAAGAAAGGTATACTCTTCCATTATCATAGATTCCAAGTTGGGTCTGTGAAGTGATATATATATCTAATATATAGGTGGATATATACGTATATATACATGTAGGGAGCGAGCTAGCTAGGTCTTTTTGGCGTTTTGTCTCCTCTGGTTTTCATTCTATTTGGTAACTAACAAGGGGGATGAGAAATTAAAGAGTGTTGCTTCTTGAATGGTTTTGATCATATTCTTCATGGAGAAGGAGGAGATTGAACATAGGTTATGTAAATTTGATAAACCCAGATCGATGGGAAAAGTAGTGAGAGTGTGTGTGTCATTTTTAGAGTTTCTTAATTCGGTGAGAAAGACTTTAGTGGAGTTGGTAAGTCGTCATTTTTTCTGTAAAATGTTCGACCTCACACTACACGCAATGATCTTGTTCTCAGTGATTTATGTTGGTTAAAAAGGGAACAAAATGTAGTTTCTTGGGGATGTTTAAGTTCGAGCAATGGTGCCACATCCCTCCAATTTGTGCTGAAATGAATGAGGGCTTGACGATTGATTAAGGTTTGATGAGCTAGTCCGAACCATTAATTAATTATGAAAATGGGAATCTCACCAGCTTTATTTCTCAATTATCGATAATCTCCGCCAACTTTCTTCATTTTCATTCTTCTTTGCGGTTTAATTATGATTGAAACTGTTATTTCGTAAATTCTCCGTTTACATAGTTTTTTCTTTTCAAAGTAACTAAAAATGTGCAATATCATTTAGTTTGCCAACGTATGAGATTGTAGTTCGATTTGCAAAAGAGTCGTCATTGTAATATGATCGAGTTTGGTGATATAATATTAATACACGATGAAGAAAGTAAAAACAATGAAAAATTCATCAATTCATGATCGAAAGTTCGAAACTGTTATTTTTTATTTTTTTTGAATCATACAAACAACTAAAATGGTACAACAAATCTATCGTGAGTCGAACTCACGACCTCTCACTTACAGAGGGAAGATTGATGTCACTAGACCAAATGGTACTAGGTCGAAACTGTTATTAAATCATTTTGATAAGTTTTTTTTGGTTATTTATTTTTAAATAATGATACAAATACGTACAAGCGGTGAGTCGGTTTATATTTGATCAAAGGAGTCGGTTAATATTGATCTTTATTATATTGAAATGCACGATTATCTCACGCTATTTATTTATGCCTAATTAGCTTATTTTTTTATATAATAATAATAAAAATATGAAATGTAGTCAATGAGTTCTTAACATTAAGATGGATTGTAATATCCTTGCTACGTTTTTCCACTTATTTTCTTTTAATAATTATGAAGGTATGAGGAGTGATTCGTTGAATTTCTTTACATTAAACTACACAATTGATTATTACAGTCTATTTTTCTCTGTTAAAAAATTCAGAACAATGATGAAACACAAACCGTGAGTTGGTAGATTTATCTACATTAAAGTGCATGCATTGAATACCCCATGCTACTAGTGAACAATATGCAAGGAGGAAGAAAAAAAGATCATCGATCAAGTCCGTGGGAGGTCACAATTGTTGGTTTGCTTAAATCATTGTAAGCACTTTAGTGATGGTTCATGCGTAGGATATTGCAACTATCTAACTTTAGTAGATAGGGGAAGCAATAGTCAAGCAACGTGACATATTCTGTTTTTACTACGGGGGGACTCAGGGAGGAAATTTCCATTGTCGTCGATCAATCAACACGAATCATCATATCCGGCCGGCGGGTCCATTATTTTGTACAAATCCAACCTTTTCTCCCATGTCCTCCTCCCGGAATTCACATATACTGTCATGAATTGCTTCTTTAATTAGTGACCTCAAAGTGTAGCAGTGCTTTGAAACCAAGTACTTTGTATGCAAAACAGACCCTTAATTAATAATTGCAGCCAAATTTGGGATGGTGTTTTTTTTTTTCACGCCCTTAATGAATAATAGCAGCCAAATGCCAAATTGGGGATGTTTTTTTTTTTTTTTTTTTTTTCTCACGCTCTTGATTGTTGAGGTGATATATCTAGAACAGACAAAAAAATGTAAAAAAAATTGCGCATCCAGGGAATCGAACCCTGGTCAGTACCGTGGGAGGGTACTATGATACCACTACACCAGATGCGCTTGTTTGTCGCCTTCTATGCATTATAAAGCTATATATCGATATTATGTTTTTTTCCTTTAATTATTGTGAATTTACATAACAAATATTAAAAACAAGAAAAAAAACAAAATGCATGCTGGGAATGCTAATAAAAACTCCCTACATTTTTGTGAGTTTTAAGAAATCTTACTCGTCTAGCGGCGCATACGCGTCCGAGATGACATATGACCTTCGGCCTAACCACCGACTTGGGGTATGTTACCTGACAGGTAATTGAAAGCATGTCGTTGTTTTCTTGAATTTCGGGGACTCGACGATTAGTAGGAGGCTTTGACAATCTTCGGTACAACATTTCTGATACAATGGTCAGAATAACCTGATCCAAGGTGAGACGCAGCTTATAGTGGAATGCATTTACATGGTTTCAAGTATTTCCAAGCTGGGAGTTTGGTTTGCTTGGATTTTCCAGATTAGGGCTACGAGAAGTCGAAAAGGCTTCATTGATAGTGGAGCTGGATCGTCGACGATTTACGTCATGTCAATGCTAGATCATCAGTATATGAGGCTACTTTGCGAAGGGATGGAGTTTGAGTTTGGTTTTGGCCTGTTTGATTTTGTTCACCTAGTTAGTAACTAATTAAAGCAATATGTTCTCATGTAAGCAAATCCGATAGTAAATATTAATTTTCTCACTTTTAAAATTTACATTTAACGGTGACTGAACATTACTGTTTACTGTAATGTAATATACTTGCTTTGTTTACAGTAGAAAGTTTAGGTCGTACAATAGTGGAAAAACCCCGACGGTAGCATATCCTAACCAGCAATTCAGTCAAATTAAAATTTCAACAAGGTAGCCTTTACCTCTCCATTTGGGCAATTTCCCACCTGTAAATTAATAAAAACGACCAACCTTCACGCCGACACCACCACCACCTCCAACCGCCACACTCACCTAACCCCTCCGATCCCATCAAACCCTAATCCCCCACCTCCATGAAACGAACCACCAACAACCAGTCCCAATGGCTCGTCATCCTAACCGCAACCTCCGCCTTCCTCCTCCTCGCCCTCCTCGCCTTAACCATAACCCACGCCAGGTACTCCTCCTCTGCCGCCGACTACGATCACCGCCGATTCGCTAATCCCGACCACAATTTCATCGACGGCGACGACAGCTACGGCCTCGAGCTCCCGCGCCTCCCGAGATTCGCGTACCTGCTCACCGGTTCCAAAGGCGAAGGCCCGCAGCTGAAGCGGCTGCTCCAGGCGGCGTACCACCCGAGGAATCACTACTTGCTCCACCTCGATCTGGAAGCTTCCGACGCCGAGAGGCTCGAGCTGGCTAAGTATGTGAAGTCGGAGAGTGTGATGCACGCGTTTCGGAACGCGATGGTGTTTGGAGCAGCGGATTTGGTGACCGTCAAAGGCCCGACGGTGATGGCGGCGACGCTGCATGCGGTTGCGATTCTGCTGAAGCGGGCTGGGGATTGGGATTGGTTTATTAATCTCAGTGCTTCGGATTATCCACTCATGTCCCAAGATGGTAAGTTTTGCTAATTATGTAATTAATTTTTGAAATTTACAGATTGATTATGTTTGCTAATTGTGGTTAATTTTGGGGATGTTAGATTTGTTGCATATCTTTTCATACTTGCCGAGGGATCTTAACTTCCTGGAGCACACTAGCGATATTGGGTGGAAAGAGTGAGCATCCTCTATCTTACAGTGTTTATTGTTTACGTATAGTGTTGGAGTTGGTGTTTATAATTTTTGTATGTGCGTAAATGTTGCAGAAATCAAAGAGCGAGGCCGATTATAATTGATCCTGGTTTGTACCACAATAAGAAATCCGGTGTGTTTTGGGCTAAAGAGAGAAGGTCAATGCCAGCTTCTTTCAAGTTATTCATGGGTACTGCACTTATCTGCATTGTGTTTATTTTCGAATTCCAGCTAGTTTAGTAGTTTTTGCATATCCTTTAGCGTTGAGGTTATGAAATTGTGTAAGAGAATAGCTAGTGGATCCTGGCTTGTGCTAATCAATTATATACTTGAGAGTACTAGATTCTTAGCTAAATCGGGAATTGATCATGGAGATAGTTCAATAATTTCTGTACGCTAGGTTTTGAGCGAGTGGTTATTATGCTTCAAAAACCAAACAAATTGTGTGCCTCGTTTTTGAGCTTTCTGAACAGCTTCCTTTTAAATTTGCATCATTTAGGTCAATAAGATAAGCTTTAAGCAGCTGGAATTTCTTTGAACTATGCGTTAGGTTAGTTTTTTTAAAGAATTAATGTAATATAGCATTGAGCACTGTTTCTCATGAAGCTAGTAATTTCCAAGTTCTTAAGCCATAGGTCCTCTAATTTCATTACTGACATGTCACAGTGATTTCCCTAATACGAGGATATTAGATAGTGTTGTTGGTTGTCATCCTGACTATTTTTTTGGACTTTTAACCAGTGTATTGTTGCAATAGTCCTGTCAAGGCTTCAGTTTTGTCATGTGGACCATAGCATAGTCCTTACATCTACTAAACAGAAATGTAGACTAGATTTTGCTACTCTAATTTGAAGCCTGAAATTTGCCATTTTAACTTGATGCAATGAAGCATACTGTACTAGTTGGAGACTTGTATTGAAACTGCGGTTTACTCTGCATAGTTTTCCTCTTTGTGGCTGATTTTGTAGTCATTTTACTTAGCATATCTAAAATGTATTCTACTTTCAGGGTCTACAGGGGTGGTACTGACAAGATCATTTCTTGAATTCTGTATTTTGGGATGGGACAATCTTCCCCGCACTCTTCTCATGTACTATACCAATTTCCTTCAGTCACCAGAAGGCTACTTCCACACTGTTATCTGCAACCATAAGGATTACCAGAACACAACTGTAAATCATGACTTGCATTACATAAGGTGGGATAGCCTTCCAAAGCTAAATCCAGTAAATCTAACACTGGAACATTACAATGACATCATCCAAGCGGGAGCTCCTTTTGCCGGTCCATTTACAAGGGATGATCCGGTTCTTGACAAAATTGATAAGGAGCTCTTGGGGAGACCAAGCGGGCATCTGACACCCGGTGGTTGGTGTTTAGGAAGAGTTGGTAAAGATAGATGTTCAGTTTATGGGAATCCAGTGGCTGTAAAACCTAGTGTAGTTTCAAAGAGGCTAGAGAAACTCATTGTGAAACTTCTTGATTCTGAAAATTTCAGGTCTAAGCAGTGTAAATAGTCTTTGCTATGTCTTGTTGTATCCCTCTAATATCTCGGTTTCTTCATTTTTTTTCATGTCATCCTATACTGTGGGAGTGTGGGTTATGTTTTCGAACCCGGTTTTTGTCTATATGTGTGCTGATAAGAACCATAAGATGGTGTAATGCCGGTGCGTATATTAGGCCTAAATAAGCTAATCGATAGGAAGTCAGGAACAGCTCGTCTATAGCCCAAGGTACACTCATGTTTAAGCATCATGTGATATATGCAAGAACTCGTTTTTCAGGTGTATTTGCTATAGAAACCTGGCAACAACCATGAGCTTCTAATGTTTAAGCATCAGCAAATCGGCTCGATTTCTATTCAAAACAACAAGCACCAAGACCTGCAAGACACAACAAGCTACCCAAATTCTACAGTTGATGTGAAAGTGTAAAATTAAAAACAGATGGCTTCGCCCGGGTTCGAACCGGAGACCTTCAGTGTGTTAGACTGACGTGATAACCAACTACACCACGAAACCTTGTTAGGAACCTCGTACCTCATTATTTTATTTAAAGACTATATACACAGTCCTCTCTGTCATCAATTTTAATTTGTTGACGATCTTTCATATTCGCGAAAGCGGGAACTCGAAGTCCGTTATGTGCTGTAATTCTCTAGGGTTTTCTTCGTCGCCATTGAAACACCTCCCTCTCTTCAGGTCTGATTCTTCACTCTCTCTCTCTCTCTAATTAAATTTACCGCCTCCATTTCGCTTTTACGCGCCAATCTTTACCCAACATGTTCATCGCTCTAATTTCTTCTAATTCAATCCTCCCTCAACAAAATTAGGATTCTAATTGCTCTAGTCAATCTTGCATTTATATGACTTCTTAAGCTCACTGTTAGTTTAATGCTACTATTGTATTGGGTCCTCAGATCCCCCGACTTTGAAATCAAATCGATTCGCTCAAATTTTGCTTTGGCGCTGTGATCGATTTGTGATTATGCGCAAAATGTATATTATGATTTGTTTTATCATTTGTCAATTATTTAAGAACAAAATCATTTCTCATCAAATTTAGTCTTGCGAAATGTTATGCTTCATGATATTTTGTAAATTCCCACAGAGTTTTTTGTTTACTTGCAGTTTAATTATTTCAGTGCCGAGATTAGTAGCTTCTAGACAGTAATGGAGGTTGAGTATTTCACGGATTCTTTTGGTGAGCTCTCTGGGGGACATTCTAGCCCAAAAACTCCCAGGTCAGCTTCGGCGAGCAATGCAGACAGTATGACTTTCTGTTGTGACAATACAAGTACACCGGATGTTGACAAGTGAGCACATAAGTTTGGTTTGTCTTTCATATTCTTGCAATTGAACAAGTATCATTGCATTAGCTTTGTTGGCCATAGCATCCTTTCAGGACTTGCTTAGTTAAGTTAACTTCACCGGTATGCTGTATCAAGCGGTACCTAAGGCGTTTTTGGCTCTTCTTTCTCATTGAGTTATGTATTGTCTGAAATGCTTTCATTTCTGTATCAGAAGTGCGGGAAAGAAGAGAAGGGGTTCAAGATATACAGCTGGAGGTCTACGTCAGTTCAGTGCCATAGGTCAGCTTATTATACACAAGTCAAGACATTTCCTTATAATACGAATAAGAGAGAAAGGTCTTGCTGCATTTGATCATCCAGTATATGCTTATATAAACTGTATATCACTGAAACTAAGTGTAGATGTATAAAGAGTACTATTTTAAAAAAAAACTGTGGTTAAGCGACCATATACTTCTTTCTTTATTTTCAGTTTGTAGCAAGTTGAAGAGCAAGGGAAGAGCAACATATGATGAGGTATGGTTGCTTTAATTTGTTGAGTAATAATCTAGTTTCTTTGGTAGAGGATTATGGAAGTAACTGAAGATCCATTATGTAGCAGTTGTTTCTTTGCTTAAGTTATTAATCCTTGTCTTTGCTGGTATTGCATACAGCTTTTACCGGAATCAGTTTGGGGTTTACTTGTTTGTATCATTGTATGAAAGTAATGCTGATTCAAATTAGAACTTATTGTTCACAATCAGATTCAGTATATTCTTTTTGAAAAACAACCACCGCCCCAAAATAGCTTCACATTATTTCTTCCTTCTTTGACCATTGAATTTTTTAGCTTATTTTAATAAGTAATAGTAATGATGTTCAGGTTGCAAATGAGATCATTGCAGAGTTACCTGGAATTTATGGTGAAACAGAAGCTTTGAGTGAGGTTCAACTAGTATATTTAACTATCTACATTGTCATAGTCTTGCTATTATTTTTCAAATTCATTCAATTTTTCTAAAAATGATATTTCAACTTTTCAGTATGATATGAAAAACATACGACGACGGGTATATGATGCACTAAATGTTCTTATGGCAATGGATATTATCACCAAAGAGAAAAAACAAATCTGGTGGAAGGGACTTCGAGATACAAATGCTATTGATCGGGAAGGTATTAAGGTTGGTAGATGTCACTATTATTATTTTTTTATCCACATGACACACAAACATGTTTTGATATATGGGGGTGCTTTGATGTTGATATTATTTCTAATCCTTTCAGGCTCAGTGTGCTAAATTGATGGGTAGGATTAGTGCAAAGGAGGCTTACTTGAAGGACTTGGAAGAACAAGTACTGACTTCTGAAATCCTTGCAATCATATAACTGTCACAAACTTAGTGGATGGTTTTTTCGATCCTAGTATTTAATTGTTGTGGTCTTGACTCTTGAGGAGTGTCGTTGGTGGTTTTAATCTTATTCAAACATTTTAGGAAATCTTTGCTAACATGATTACTTGTCAAATTGCAATAGCGAACCGCTAATAATGTCATTGCTCATATAAAGGCTTAAAAAAAACTTAGCATACATAGGCGCTTTCTTGTAACATGCTGTGTTCTCAACGCACTTACAATGTAGTGATGAGTTTCACGTGCTCTAAGCATATATTTAAGCATGTATGTATGGACACACACACACACACATATTCTGTACCACGCATTGAATGAAGAATTTGAAATTAGATCGTATGTGGTCAAAGTATCTCTGTTTTTCAGTTGCATTCGACAGTTAGATTTTGTGTGATTATTCAATTGACATTGTTTTTTATATTCAGCCTAATCAAATAGTTCTATTGGCTTATTCTCATAAGTGTTTATGTTTTTTTTATTGGGATAAAAAGTTGGCAGATCTCCAGAATTTGATGTTGCGTAATAAGCAGTTGCTCAAGAGTGGAAACAGTAGCCACAAAGGATTTTCTTTTCCTTTTATACTAGCTCAGGTAGATACATCTTCTTGTTGGTTGTTTTCTGGCATTACGATGGTTAGAAAGCAATTTTGTGGTTCTAGTTGATTCCATACAATCAAACGTTTGAAGCATGGATGTATCTTTTGTTTGTGTTATTGATACTAAGTTCAAGACTCATCTCCCCTTTCTACTCGTTACCAACTAGGCCAGTGCACAATGGCCAAGAGCTATAATCCACATTATCTTTTTCGTGGGGTAAGGGAAAATTAGGAACTAGGTTGATAGAAATTTCATGAGGCATAGTATATATTATGTTCATCAGATACTGCAGACCTATATAAACTTCCTTCATGAAAATGCTAATACTGACAGAATGTCACTATCAAACAATGAAATCTGGTAGAAATTTATATTAATCCTGCTAACAATTATTACTAAGGAGAGTATGCTGCATGAACTTGCTAGAGTTGAACTGAACAACCCAAGCGTAGGCTGTTGGTTCATTTAAATTTGTTAGGTGGAAGGTGTAGGAAGGAAGATATGGAATCTACTCGCTGACAGGAGGCTAGATTTTTTTAGTTTCTTTTGCTAAAAGGAATTCTGTGTCACTGTATAAGAAACATTTGGCTGTTGAAAGATTTGCAAGAGCAAGTTACTAACAATTAGTCATATGATAGAACAGTTCAGTTTCCTGCACTTTGATATTAAACTCAAGTAGGTGGACTAATAGTTTTTCAAAATTATATTTTCTTGATTATATGAAACTAATTCAACAGCCTGTTCTCTCTCTCTCAATTTGTCTGATGTGCATAGCCTCACTTTTCACATTTTGGTCTTTACTCTAGACAAGCAATAATGCTACGGTTGAGATTGAGATTTCTGAAGACATGCAGTTGGTGCACTGCGACTTCAATAGGTACGAGCACTTTGCCTTACTATGGAAATTTGGAGAAACTCTAATGTTCTGCACAATAAATTTCTGACTAGAAATTTTTTTTTCAGTACTCCTTTCTCCTTGCACGATGATACTTCCATTCTAAAGATGTTGCGGTTCTGCCAATTGCCAGAAAGTAGAAATGTATCTCAAAGTTCTTCAGTTTACTCTTCTTCAAGCTCTGGCATGGCTTCTACCAGACCCTTCCTTTGGAACTCGGAAATACGGACTCCAAAATGAACAGATTCTGATCGAGATGTACAAGGAGGCCACATATGGTACGCAAAGTACAAAGAAAAGGAAATGATGATATATTTGTACAAATTATCTGAGTGCTATCTTTTTAAGTTTTTAGCAAAAGGTTGGTTATTTAACATGACCAATTATTTGAAATTTGTTTTGTCGAAAAAAAAAACAGAAATTTTAAAATTCGTCTTGTGAGATCCGCAACTTTTAGAACCTATATAGGTAGCATGTATTGAAAATTTAATTTTACTTGAATCTTGTTGCTTTAGAATCGTTATTTATCGAGAATGGTAATTTGAAATAAGATGAAGAATAACTACATGTAGAATATTATCACTTTAAAGTGAGGTAAAATACAATGTTTATTCCTTTTGCTGATCTGAAATGGGCGTGGAGAGGGAATTGAGAGGAAGAACGGAAGCGATCAAAGTGTTTTGCCAAGTCAAGAATGATATCAAATTATAAATGTGGTCGGAGGGGCTGCAATGCTTTGTTGGCTGACGGGCTTTTAGCGGATTAGTCTTTAGGCCTAGATAGGCTTAAGGATACTGTGAACAATCCGAAAAAGGGGTGTAAAAAAAAGTCAGAATGATTTCAAACTTTTGATTAGTTCCAAATTAATAGCGCAGTTTTTGATTTTGTTGCGCATTCTACATTTATGGATTATCAATTTCGGTATTGATTTCGGTGGGAATTATGCATCAAACACAAATGTTATATTCATCTATGTAGATCTTTTAAGGCATGTTTATAAACACAAAGAGAACATATATGGAATGGGAATGATTTTCATCTGACATGCAAGTCAGTAAACTGCAAAAGCCCTTTGGAAGATTTTCACTTTTTGACCGTGAGTTTTATATCAAGCGAGTGTCACCACACTGGATTGCGACTGCGCGTGGGACTGAGCACATAGATACAGAGAGGTGCAAAAAAAAAAAAAAAAAACCGAGTGGGGAAGGTAACAGACAGCGGACCGGGCTTAAAGGGTTGGTCCGGTCGGACACTTCGACTGTGCCACTCTTTCCTCCACCATCACCAAAGCTTCAACCTCCCCATACCCATACATACAAGAACCACCTTTTCTTTTTCATTATCGTAATATTCATTTCCAACTATTTACTTCAACATAATCCCATGCATTTCTTTTCCTTAATCTATCACCCATTAAGTATTTTCCACCTTATTATATGATCCTAAATCACGAAATGGGGGTTTGGTCATGTACTACAAAAATGATTCTGCTCCATAATACTAAACTAAACACCAAGTATGGTCTACACCAACTTTTTCCATGCAAAAATGAGGGCCACTAATCTCTTTTTCTCAAGCATATAGCACCCACAATGTCAGATAGACACAAAGAGAGAGAGAGAAGCTTATGAATTAAGAAAGAAAGAACATCCTCTTCTCAAAACCCTAAAAAGCAATAAAACAAAAAGAGCAGTAAGTCTCTTAGTGAGGAGGTAACAAGAGTAACAACACCAAACATCATCAGCAACCAACTAAGTTATTAGTATATAAATACACAAAAGCCCCCTCCTTTATTTTTGCTCCTTCTCCTCTCTTCTTCTTCCTCCTCCTCATCTTTCCCCTTTCTCTTTCTCTTTCTCCCTCACTCACTCTGTGTCTGCAAATTGTTGATGTGATTCTCTCCACTACCAGCTAGCTAAGTATTATCTCCAAAAAAAAACCCCATCAACCTTTACAAAAGAGATAAAAGAATTAAAGGGCGCCACAAGACTACAAGATATAGATCATCACCATGGTTTTTTCCTCCATTCCGGCTTATCTTGATCCGGCCAACTGGCAGCAGGTAATGAATAATCCAGTGCTAGCATAATTCTCTTCTTCTTCTTCGATCTTTTTTTCTCAAAAGCCAAATATTCCTCTTGCTTTTGTTTTTCATCATCTAGCTTCATGAATATACCACAGATATTTGATTTCTGCTTTCTAACAATCTTTGAATATGTTCCTCTTTAATTGCAGCAACCAAGTCCTCATCATCATCACCATCACTTATTATCCGGAAGCAACAGCAATAACAACATCAACAACAACTCTCAGCTTCATCCTCTTCCACCTCCCTCGCCACCACCGCCTTCAAACCCTGGCGGTGGTGGCAGTGGGCCTGGAGGTGCGGGCTCGATCAGGCCAGGCATGTCTGAGCCGGCACTCAAATGCCCGCGCTGCGACTCCACCAACACTAAGTTCTGCTACTTCAACAACTACAGCTCCACGCAGCCTCGCCATTTCTGCAAAACCTGCCGACGCTACTGGACACGTGGTGGGGCGCTGAGAAACGTTCCGGTCGGAGGCGGCTGCAGGAGAAACAAAAGGAGCAGCAAAGGAGGAAGTAGCCGGTCTAAATCTCCGGTTAGCAGCTCTGACCGCCCCACCGGTTCGGCAAGCTCATCTGGTCAAGCAATTCCATCCAATAGTTCAGCTGGAACTGTCGATATGATGGCAGCTGGGTTAAGCCCTCAAATCCCACCACTGCGTTTCATCAACCCTTTCACTGACCACCACTTCGGCGCCAGCGAGAATCTCTGCATGAACTACGGCCTGAGCTACGGCGGCGGATTAGGGGACTTGGGTTTTCAGATAGGGAGCGGTTTAGGTGGAGGAATTACTAGTACTCCTAGCGGGTCGCTTTTCGAGCAGCAGTGGAGGTTTCAACAGCAAACGCCCTCGTTTCCTTTCTTGAGCGGAGGTTTGGATTCTGCTCCTGGTTTATTTGAGGGTAGTGGAGTTGAGTTTCTAGGTTATAATCCGGTGCGGCCGAGGCTACTATCATCCGGTAGTAGTGTTGGGGTTTCTTCGCAAATGGCTTCGGTGAAGACGGAAGATCCTCACAATCAGAATCATCAGCAACAAGAGATAAACCTGTCGAGGCAGCTTTTGGGGATCCAAGGAGGGAATGATAGTCAGTACTGGATTAACGGCGGCGGTGGGAATGCGAATGGTACTTCAACAACTGCGTGGACTGATCTTTCTGGGTTTAGCTCTACTTCCACTGCCACCAATCATCCTCTATAAATTTTAGTTTGAAGTTTTTTCCTTGTGTGTTGCAGCTTCAATTAGCTCTAGGAATTAACTCTAAACAAATTACTGGTACTACCACATCCGACTCGTTGAAAGAGTACGAAGAAATGTGAGAATGGGGGATATGGGTTTAATTTGTTCATCTTCATGATCAAGTAGAAACCCTAGAAATGGTAGGTTTTTCGATGATTTTAATTTGCTTCTTCGCTACTAGTGAACTTAGTGTACTTTTCTTTCAAAATTTAATTTTAGAAAGGCCTTGTATGAGCTTAGCTAGCATGTTTGCAATACTAGTGAGTGTATGCGTGAATGGAATTCGATTTGAATGAGAATATCATATCAAATGTTTAACAAAAGTAGTACTATTCTATGCGTTTGATCATGTGCTAGCTGATTCTGCTGGAACTAAAGTTCTTGACTGGCATTATCATCTCATCCTCGAGTTAATAATATGCTTCAATTATTGCATTTCAATAGAATATTTGATTCGAAAATCTTATACAAGCAAATGACGATCAATTTATTTCCGGTATGTTATCGAATTTTGCAGGGACGTGCAGGATATTCAAAATCATGGTTCTGTTGCTAGAAATTAATCAATAATTTGTTTGGGAACGTTGCTAGATTATCAAACAGCAGTAAAGGATAATTAACATGACTTGCTAATTGATCATCATCTCTAGTAGCAAATGTGCACGTCTGTGAAATTTTTAAATGAGTCTTGCTCTATTTTTGGGCAGTTAAGGGTCATATATACTTCATATAGCAGCAGCTACCTGAAGAGTAAAGTATCCAAGCGAGGCGATTTCCTTTCTTGACTTTAATTGATGCCACAGTTTAATACTTGAAAAGCTCGCTAGCTAGCTTAACTGGTATGCATTTAGCTTGCAATTGCATATACTATTATATTCTCAAAGCAAAAAGGCCAACTTTGTTTGAGCAACAATAACTAATAAAAGGATGCTACTAAACTTCCAGTCTAAGCAAGCTTAATTAGTGACTACATATAATCCTTGCGAGCTAGCTAGTTCTGATCTGTGTCGACCATTCGTTGGAAAACTTTGAAGTACTGTCGTCGTTCTGGCTTACATTGTCTATGACGAACAAAAGGATCAAGCTAGAAAGACCTGGTAGGGCATATCCAATTGTTTTTGCCCTAGTTCTCATTTTAAGGGCTAGCAGGGAACATAAAGAACGAGCTAGCTAGAATATTGACTGGGCATCAGGTATGATCGAGATGCAAAGAAAAGCCATAGATCTTGGCAAAATCACCGTCGTAATTAAATTCGTTTCGATCTGTTTTCCCATTTGCAAACTTCAATGAACCACATGACCTTAGGGAATTGGGATATACCCGGTTAAGAAACTGCTTTAGTATCTGTTGGACAAAGCACCATACATTTCAGTACGCTCTTCTGGATCAGACTATATATTCTGATTTAGTTTCCTTTGGTACGTAGCTTCAAATGGAAGACATAGATATTCTTTCAGATCAGTTTCCACCGGCCTTTTTTTTTCTTTTTTTCTTTTTTTCTTTTGTCTGAAAAATAATGGAGACATAAATATACACATCCGCCCTGAGTTGAGTGACATCCAACTCTCCAACAAAACCAAATTATAATGAACTATAATGCGCATGCATGAGGAGGCATGTATTACTTAAATGATTGATATCCCAATAATTGGAATGAACGCAAATCAGTGATTGGGTTAGGGTGCCATCTAAGATATTGTTCCAAATCATTTTGTAATAATAGTAAATGTAGTTAAGCAAACAGAATCGAATATGTCGAGGCTCTATTCGATGAGGATGATGAGATCATATAAGAATCAAGAAGATGATGAATATTTTGGACAAGTCTCTCAAAAGACGCCAAAACGACACTCAATTCCACACCCACCAAAAATTCTATTCCATTCCATTTTTCATTCCCAAATCATAGAAGGAATAGAGACACAGAGCTAGATTGCTTTCCTTTGCTTTGCATTGGTCTTCTACTTTCATACTCGCCCACATTTAACATTACTAGCTAACCCGACTTTTCTTGCTCTCTTGTTAATTGGTTGCGTTTTCTATATATCTCGAACACGTAAATTACTACTACCGCTGCTGCTGCTACTCATTTTGTCATAGATTGAAGATCAGTCAAACAGAGAATATATGTCTCTCTGACCAGTACTACTACTTGGCTAGCGGACAAATGACTGTTTTGTCAGGTCACCCAAATCTGACATGGCAGAGAGAGAGAGAGACTGATTCGATGTATCGTTAGCACGCGCCTCAGAGCTGCGTGCAACTTTCTATCTCTCTTGACCCAGCTGCTGCCCTAGTAATTAAGCCCTAGCTTTGCTGCCTCTGGGTTCCGAGTTCTCACTTTGTTCTTTGTTGTGCTACAGTTTCTGACACGAACACTGTGCGTTGGTCTAAGCTCATTCACAGTGACCCTAACTTTTAAGCTGAGCTCCTCCTTTGTGTTAGGTTATTCTGGAAAGCAAATTTGGCAATGATAGTTTGGATTATATTGCATGCATGCATTTTTGTCTGTGATCAGTATAGAATAAATGGTTCGTCAAGAATAGTATTGGCTGGTGTTGCTTGCAGGTTAAGTATTTAGTGCGCCAGCCTAGACATTGCATTTGTCATTCTAATTGCTACCTTCCTATCATTAGTTTACATGCAGAATCTAGGATATTATGCCTGGTTTTATATTTATTTGAAATCAAAGAATCTATGTATAATTAACCTCATTGATAAGTAAGAGGAAATCAATGAATTGTATATATTGTGACGCAAAATTTGACCTTCGGACATAAAGATATGCTCTAAGTTGCAAATACATATATTTGAGTAGAATTAGTTGACAAACATTACGAATATGTCTAAAGTAATGTTATTATAGGGTGATTAGGAATCAATGAATTACATGTATATATATATATGGCTAGACTATACAGTTGTATTCCAAGTGGTTTAGTTAGTCACATAATGAAAGAAATGAATCTATGTAGGGATCGAGAGCGAATTCGGATTTGCTTTTGCAAGAACCAATAAAGCATATTCAAAACAACCGTGAAAATAAAAAGAGCAAACTAAATCTCTCTCTCTCTCTCTCTCTCCTGGGACAGTACGAGTAGTACTCATAGAATAATGATAGCGCAGCCTGTTTAGCTAGCCTCACCATCTTTCTTGGGTGTGTAGCAATCAGAGATTTGATTAGAGGAATTAGACTAGCTACCTGAATATTATGATCCCGAAATTGAAGATACATTGGAAATTTGGGCGTCTTCTTCTCAATGAGCTGTGAGAAACGTACATATATGAAAAAAGCCGCACCATGACTGGTCCAGTAATTAAGCTGTTGTACGAAACAGGTGGTAGCTTATCAGAAGGAATTACAGAGGCTCAGAAATCCAAGCCGGCAAATATTTGCCTCTTTTTACTTGTGCCTCGATCATATTGATGATGCCCACATGGGTCATGACATGCGCGCGCCCTTCTTTCTTCCTTTCTTTCTCTCGAGCTCTCTATCTCTCTCACACAAATATTACACAGAACTAGTTCGCAGAAGCAGAATTAGCAGCTTTCGCTTTTAACGTGTTTCTGTAGCTTGATTGGATATAAAACATGCATTAATGTCACTAAATCCTGATCGATTATAAACATCCCCTTCGAATTTTGTCCAAGTTGAAGGAAGTAAATTGATAGTTGTAACAAGTTGACAACTAACTATTTTGGAATAGATCGATAAGTTTGTTTTGTAAATATATATATATATATATATATCTATCTCCCACCATCCTTCAAACTTGCACATGAATAATAAGAAAATCTCCATTTTCGATTTTCCTTCAACGTATCAACAATCTTGCGCACCAAATGGTGCTGTAGCTTGAAGTTTATATTCAAATGATATAGGTGAAAACCTTGAAATGATCTATCTGAAGTCACTTTCCCAACTTGGGAGGTATAGCTATACAAATCGTGTTCATAAGAATCACGATTTGGTTTAACTCAAAGTATGTTTTGGAAATAATTGTTTTCCTGGAAAGTTCAAACAACTTGAGGGTTTGGCTAACAAGTAACAACTTGAGGGTTTGGCTAACAAGTAACAACTTGAGGTTTGGGTACGTAGCAAAACGCATGTTTGCTTTCTTATAGAAAATGTTGTCCGAGGGATGATCAAATTGTTCAGATTCTTATTCCTTGGTAGTAAATTAGTATGTCTTTATAAGCTAATGGACTATTTGATTTTGTATAATCTTTTGTAAAGTGGCTTGTCCTATACGTGCCTAACAAAATTAGTTTTTGCCCTTCAATTAGTGTACGTAGAATTGGTAGAATAGGAAAGGTTGTCATTATCCAAAAAAAAAGAAGGAAAGTTTGTCCTTCAATATCAGAATTTGCGTTGCCATACATGGTGGTGAGGTGTTGACATGATTAACACAACGAGAAATATAAAATCATAAAGACATTTTTTTTTTTGAAATAATGATAAGACATATATATATATATATATGCATGGAATGGATGCTTATGTAAGAGAGCACTCACCCTGTTTATCAATTTATAGCCACAGCAAACAAGGGTTTCCTCTTCGTTCACACATATTTTATATAGAAGCTAAAAGCCTAAAGCAAAATTCTTATGTTGGTCCAAGCTAGGGCGCACGGGGAAACCGCTCTGTATATGTCACAGAGACCAATCGAACGTCTCATCGAGATCAATTGGCTAGTTATGTTAAACAACAACCGTTGGTGGTGGATCATCATTGTTACGATATTGTTTAAACTTAACAACCCGTTAATTGTGTCATTTAGTAAAAAGAGGATTTGTCACTTTGGTATATGGTTGTACATAATGACACAACACCAGTGTTGTAATTTATAATCTAATCAGCTAATTTAGATTCTTGTCTCTAACGAATTTATTCGAATGGGAGAAAAAAAAAAATTGCTCTTGCCACACTGCATGCTTTGTCTTCTTCATTGAGGTGTTAGACTGTTGGTTGAAATTTCGGTTGCTTTTGCTAGCTTGTTCTTGTGGTCCTGGGCCTTTTTTCAGGCCATGGATAGTACTTTAGGTCCAATAATTTTGGAGGGAAATGATTTATCATGGTTTCATTTTTGGATCAATTGTTTTCTTGGAAAGCAAGCACTACTTTAGAAAGAGAATAGGTAGAATGGTAGATGATTCATGGTGGCGACTGGAAGGTGTTCAATCTTTCGACCAGTTACGTCGACGAGACGGCAAATACTGTTAATGTATTTGGATTAGATTCATGATCAATTGAGGCTCAGATATATATTACTGGGTTTCTATAGTGCCAATTTTTTTCAGTGTGATATTGATCAGCACCCTTGTAACATCATTTGCTTTTAAGTAATGAACTTACTTGTCTGAGCCAAACCAGCAAGCTTTTGGTAAAATAATGACCATATCCTATGATTTGTGTTCTTACCATGTCTCTCTTCTTTATTTAGTACGAAGAACCAAGGATCCCGTCAGAGAGATAGACAAACTAGTTGCTATTTGACTCTTTCTCGATACAAATTTTCTGAGGCACTCGGGAAAATACCAAGAAGATTACTAGTACTCTTCACTAAATTGCACTCCTTTTTTGCTTGTCCAAACTGGGTTTTTGACTTCTTAATTTCTAATTTACATATTGATAAAAGCATGCAAATTATACTGTCATAAGTTCAATAATGTGGGTGATAAGGATGAGTTTACAATCCTTTGAAAACAAGTAGCATGATGGTTCAAGAAGGGGAATCGGGTTAAAGAGTCTAAAAAACCAGTCCAATCTTTCCTTATGGTGCTACAGTGGGAGGTTTTCGCGTTCGGTTTTGTGCAACGGAAAATTATGATGTACTAACGTGTATCCCATACATACAAACTCTATTTCTAAGCAAAAACCACCCACCTTATGCTAGCACATGTCCCCCTTTCTTAGTTGCCTCCTTGACCTCACCTGGTGCGGGAGTGTATGTAGTCTACTCCAAAATGCACTAGAAAGAGATGACTTGCATGCTGAGATGAGCTACATGACGATTTGTACTTGTCATTGTCATACACCATATCTCACTGCTCTTGTGATCTAAACATCCATTTTAACCGGTCATTTAGCTAAAGACCATATTTATCTACCATGTCACCCCAATCAGAAACTCTTGCCGGAGAAGTTGGACCATAATGTCCTGGGGAGCCAGCAGAAACTTGACCCTAGGAACTTCGTGGAGCAAATTATGAAGGACTAGTGCATAGGGACAGCGGAGCAAAACTGCCTGCTGAAGGCCTGATTTCTTTTGTTATTATTTTTAAAAAATAGGCTGACTAGAAACTTATTACAAATAAGATGATCCGGATCTCCCATAAGGAGATGACCCGGATCAGTAATTGAAAGTGCACAACACTCAACCCTTTGATACACCCACTACCAGAATGCTCAGATAACAGTCAGCCATACAACGTTTGATTTCCACATCTTCTCCGATTCACAGGTTGGAGAAAGTAGACCTTTCTCTCTGATAGCCTTCTTCCCTCACCTCCCTTCGATTGCCGCTGTCAAATCTCTCCAGCAATTCCACCAAATCCTTATGATGTGGAAGAGCATACTACGAAGCTGGGTTCTGAATCAAATCAATGCTGTTTTTTTGCCTAAAGAAACAGATGAACCGACTGTATTCTAGGAATCGAAACAGGGGGACTAAATGGGTAACGCAAATCCAGAACAAGTCCTTCTCCAGCTTAATAAGGTATACACAGGGATATTTGTTCTGCGGGTGAGAGGGTTAAGAACAGGAGAGTTAAAGCTGCGGTCGGTAGAAGTACATGGAAAGAGAGCTTCATTCCATGAGAGGAAAACTTAGGTCTGGAGCATTTACATATATAGAGCACTGCAGTATTATAGGTAAGCACAAAAGACAGCACTGTTCACTGGTTTCTTAAATACAATCTGTCAAACTATAGTGTCAGTCCATTCCATTGCATATCCTCTCTCGTCTCTACCGTGTCTCTACTTAATAGACAATTTTTTTTCATTATATAAAATTCTAAATTCTTTGTTAAAGACCAAGGCTATTCACTGGAATGCACTCTGCTAGTTTCATAAAATAAAGCCGTCAGGTACTACACCAGTAATTCAGTGACTCATAGCAGATTAATATGACTAAACCAAATATCCTCTGCTTAGAAAAACCAAATGGTCTTAAAATGGCAATAAAAATTACACTCCCCTTACAATGGTCTAACAGTTCTTCCCCAAACATCCACTGCAAGAAAACTACAGTTCAAAAATAAAATTTCCATGACCATAACAGATAGCTTACTTCTTCTTCTCGGTGGTACCACCAGACCTGCAAATGAACCAACAACAAAGAAACCACATCAAGATCGTTCCTCGGGACTCAAAGTCAAGAAAACTGTTTGCTCTTAGATATCAGAATGACAAGCTTGCAAATATCAAAACACAAATTTGATGATAGAAAAATTGATCTCAATGCCGATGAATAGTTAACTTAAGGAAATATCAAAACAGAAACTTGGAAAAGGGAAGATTGACTCAGTGGTGGCGATAAGTTTTTAGGTTCGATTCTGCCAACCAATTTCCTCAACACAATATCAGAAGAGGGAGCTTTGTATCCTCACGGCAACTTCCCATTTCCAACACATTACCAACAAAAAAAGAAGCAATACAAAAACAATTGCTGAATTGCATGTTACATTAAAAACTAAAGAATGAGAATTTATGGGTGATAAAAGAGCAAGAGAAATATGGCTCAGTTCAGCGGGGTTGTCGACACGCAAGTTTCTCTACATAGAAAAGCCTGCATTACGGTCTGTTGAGCTTGAATTTATTGGGTCATCACTGCCATTTTTTCTTTCCCTATTCTACTTTCCAAAACAAATTTCACAAAAGGGGGTGGCAATGTCTTAGCCTCCAAGGACTCTAAACTACTAATCATCTTTCCCTTTTCTACTTTCCAAAACAAAACTCATAAAGGGGGGTGGCAATGTCTTAGCCTCCAAGGACTCTAAACAAATAATGCTCTATAAACTTGGTCTATGTACTATCAAAATGGTGCAAGACAGCAGCAACCAACTCATTTACACATAATCGGCAAAACATTGGCAAGTCCAACAACAAAATAAAACTATCAATATTAAGCAATCCTGTACAGAACGAAACACGAACAACCTTGGAAATGACCAACAGCAGATAACACAGATTATAAAGCGCATATCATTCTAAAGTGGACAAATATCTGACCTCATCTTGCGGAGAACGTTAGACATCTCCTCTCTCTTCTTCTTGGCCCTCTTGTGGGTACCCAACTTCCTCTTGGCGACCTTAAGAGCACGCTTGTCCTTTCCGACCTTCAAAAGCTCAGTGATTCTCTTCTCATATGGAGCAAACCCAGCAACTTCCCTGATCAGGTTCCTCACAAAGTGAACCCTCTTGCTCGTTTTCTACAATACCCAAAACCCACACAACATCACAATCCCATTCACACAAAACACAACCCAGTACACAAATCATAGATCTATATGAACAATTAGTGTAAAAAGCAATGAAATTTACGTACCCCTTTGCGATCAGAAGGGCGAGGAGCCAATTCCTTCTTGGTGGTGACGTGTCCCTTGTTCAGTCCGACGAAGAGCCCAGTCTTGGGCTGCGGCGGCGCCATTTCCTGAGAACAAACCCTAGTAGATCTTGGCGGAATAGAGAGGGCGGCTCCTCGAGTGTAGACTGAAACTAGAACCCTACTGCTTGTGCGTCATTATATATACACTGCGTTTTGGAAGGGTTTGTCCACTACGACGTCGTATGGGCGGAGTTTTTATTTAGGTTTTGCTGGATCAGTATTTTGGGCTTGGGCTTTTCGTTTGTGTGATCTCCGTAATGTTGGTGTGTTGGTCCGAGGGAAGTAATGGTTGTGGTTTACTGGATTTAAATTGGTAAGCAGGTCCATGGTCACAACTAACATCTCGAAAGTCCATGTGGTTACTGAAAATTTCACAAATTGTAGTGAGCACATCGTGTACTTGTGTCGTCGTGTATATAACAAGTTTTTGAACAAATTCACCCTTTAACCGTAACATAATGTCATAGATGGTATCACGAATCAAGTAGAATGACTATATTTGGTTGTGTGTTTCTCATCGGACTTGCTTCGGTGCTTCAACCAGAGCAATTGGCTTGAAGACGAATGGTGTTTGTAGGCTTGTGGTGATCATTCTCAACGTCTCAACATCACCACAGGTGGCCGAGTTGGTAAGTGTTTTGGTGTGGAACTCTTATATCCAGGTTTGAATCTCGCTGACATTAATTGAAGTTAAATCCTAATTTATTTTTGGTGGCCAAAGAAAAGAAACGTTTTGACATAATTACTCGGTGCGGATTAGTCTATAGGCTCAGAAAGTCTATAAGAGCAATTACACTGGTGAGTTGATTGAGTGACCAGTTGATGGGACCCACCAGCATTCAACCAAATCACTAATGCACCAATTCGTGGGCCCTAGGTGAATAGTAATTGCTTGGGCAATTTCTTTGTTGATTTTTGCCCATTAATTTACCCAGCCAATTTATGGGCTTCACCTCTGCTTTCACATGCTTTTCAACATACAAGTGATTATAGCCGTTGGATCGAGATCTAACGGCTATAATTAAATATCGATGGTTAACAATTTTTAGGGGTTAAAAAAATCTGAATTTTTTTCTTTCTAAAAATCATATAATTGAATACGTTACTCACTTCATATAAGTTTTACCTTCCCATCTTCTTTTTCCATCAATTTATTCTCCATTTCTTCCCAATCTTCTTCCAACATCATTACAATTAACATGAAAATGAGCAAATTCAATAATGCGATTCATGGGCGCATTTAATCATGTGTCTGATCAGTCTTATTATTAATTAACAAATTATAATTTAACCTTTTAAATTAATGATTTATTTAAATTTCAAAAGTGAATAGTGGATTAGCAGACAAATTGTCTTCAATTGGTCCATTGATAAAAGAGAGACAATTGTCAATTTTAGATGAATAGTGAATTAGTAGTACTAATTTGATTGACAAATCAGCAATTATCTTTTATTCATGAGTGCACTTGTTTTAAGAATACCGTCGTTGATACTTAAAAAAAAAAAAAAACAATTTTCAACCATCTATCACTTAACGCTCCGTTTGGTAATAATCAAAAGTAATACACCAAAGTTCGTTAGATTGTTCATCGCACAGAGACAAGAGTGCAAGTATTAGGATAGCCAGACGTAGAAGGCAAGCTAAGCTCTACTAAGATCAAGAAGATCGAGTTGATACCAAATCTTAATTCCCTCGCACCATTACGCTTCTCAAGTTCCAATACACCTTTCTTCTCCGGGAAGAATAATTAACCCTCGGTTGTAGTTTAACTCTAAGCTTTCGGCGAAAATGAACTTTTACCCTTTCAGAAAATGCAGAAGCTTTCGGCCAAGAACAGAGGCCCCCAATTAAGGACCAATTTGGTTAAAGCTTGGAGTTTACATAATAAAAAATTTAAAAACCTTTCCCTCCCTCTTTGATTGTTGTTAATTTCTTTGTTGGCTTATCAATTCAGCTAGAGCCGTAGATAATTGACCAAAAATCCAATAATACCTAAAAGCAGAGATTGGGTAGCAGCAAGTTGGCAACCAGAATCTGGAAGCGGTCAAAAAGGAAGAAAAAACATGTCTATGGCATCCTAAAAAAGAAAAGAAAAAACCCAAACACCATACTTGATCATCAATCATTCAGCTCATCCCCTTTTTAGTTACTCATTTAACTATATATTATGCGGCCTCGCGCCGCCTTACTGTTCCCGTGAACAGTGTTGGGCTTGGGCTTTTTCTTCTCTCCTTGGTTTAGGTCCGTTTTCTTTTTCTTCCTCTCCCTCGATCTCTGAACCCGCCACCCACCTCAGTTTCCATCAGTTTCTATCAGTTTCTAGAGCTCTCTCGATCTCTCTACACTCCACCTCTCTCAACCTCTCCTTCCCTCTCTTTCGTCGCTTCCTTCATCAGTTTTTGCGCTCCTTCTCCTTTTTTTTTCCAAACAGAAGCAGAGAGAGGGAGAGACTACAGTTCGTTGATCGATCGAAGATCAAAGAGTTGACTGATCGATCCAAGATCAAATTTGTTACCCTGTAAGCCTCCCGATCTTCTTTCTTCTTTTTCTTTAATTACTCTGTGTTGGTTCGATTTTAGTTCTTTGTTGCCGTTTTCATCCATTTGTTCTCCAATCGTATTAGCTTAAAGTTTCTTTCTCTATAATGGAGTTCTGCCACTTTGATATAGTTTGTTATTACCTGTGATGAATTTCGCATCAACGGTTTGTGATTTCCTTATATCTTACTGTTTATCTAAGAAACCTTTTCCACTCTAAATAGGAATCATCAAGCACACATCGAAAATCAAAAGAGATTTGATATTTGATTAACTGTAAATTAAAGTTATGGAATGGAGTAATTGTCTTTGAAGCTTTGGTGTAAACTAAGGTTTGATATCACAACTCTTTTTCATTTTTGCAGCTTTGGTGTCAAGCTTTGCTGATTTGAGGAACAGTAAGCCCTTCTTAAACATGCTATTTTATTTTTTCTGTGTGTATATTGCAATAAGGGTCGGCTCAATAAAGAAATGTTTTTATATAATGTGAATCAAGTTATTTTGGTGGTCACAAGTCACTGCTGTAATCATTCCTTTTTGCATTATACTTCAAACAATGAATTTTTGTTTGTGATCTTCAGTTAGTTTATGGGTGTATGTACCACATGTATGTCTATCTGTGAGATTATGAGACTGAGCTAAGAATTGCAGGTTGCTCTAAATTTTATGGTTAAGTGTATGGCTTATAATCAAAAAATGTTGCCTCTTTGATTGATTTTGCAGACTTCCTTTGTGTGTAATTAATAAAGTCTGTTAAATGTGTAGAAATGTTGTGTTATGAAGAATGCAGAAAAGAGAATTAGGCGCTCTTACATTGACACTGAGAATTTGCACACCCTTACCCTTTTCTCCTTGCCATATATCTATCACCCCTACTCTCTCCCTAAAACAATAATCATGGGGAAAGCATATTGTCTAAAGATCTGATGAGCTTTCAAAAGTTGTAGACTTGCAGGGTGTTAATGGGCTGCCAAACTGTAGGACTATAAGTATTGACACTGTCTTTTTATAATTGAATTGCATATATCTTCGGTGTTTAAAAATAAACAGAGAGAAAGAAGTCAAAGAACCATTTACTGACTTGAAAAGGATTGGGGTCGGATCACCACATGCCTTAAAATGAAATTGACCATTTGGCAACTGTGTTCATGTGACTGAGTTACTCTTTTTCATTTTTGCAGCTTTGGTGTCAAGTTGTCCTGATTTGACGGACAGTAAGTTCTTATTTAACATGCTATTTTGATGTTCTATATCAAAACTTCTATATACGCATTTCATCAAACAATAAACCTTCAAAAACATTTATTTAAAAAAAAAACCTTCAAAAACATTGTCATCTTCTACTGCTGTTCTTCCATTTGTTGTTATGTTGTTTCACTATTCTTCCTCCCTTTTCAGGTTTGTATTTTGTATTTACAGTTTACTTTCCTAGATATTCAGGTTTGTATTTTAGATGGATTCTATTCTATAGTTATTTATGTGTTATCCTTAACTCATGTTGACTTTTCATTCAAAGAAGTGTAAATAAATAAGAAAGATTGATGCAAGCATATTAGACTCATAAGATTGACAACCAGAATTGAGGTTATTAATGTTTAGTGAAGATAGATGAATATAGTATGAGAACTATAATATAATTATATTTTACTGCTAATCGGCTTTTTTCTCCTCTTTTTCTATAGGTTCTGGTCAAAATAAAGCACTCCATTCCATAACTGATTTAGAACCCTACAGACCACATTTTGGTAACTGCAAGCAGTGGTTCGTTAGAATTCTTTTGTATCCAGGTGCAGTTTATTGCATTATTGTTGTGGTTTATTGTGACAGCTTTTATTTTTGCTTCATTTTTTTAACTTAATACCTTTATTTTTGTGTTCAACTGTAGTTTTAGTCTTTCTTTTTAATTTTAACTGAATTATACATTTTATTCTGAAAGTATTTTTTTACTCATAGGTATGGCATCTGGAAGAGGACGATCTTCAAGAATGAAATTTTTTCGAACAACACACTTTTGGAAAGGAACATGCTGATCCCTTAGAAGTTGACAAGAGGAGAGTCTGTGAGAATGTATCAGCTGAGAACGCAAACATAAGAGGTTTGTACAGTTAGTTATTGTATTTGTCATTTCTAATTAGCTAACCTTAAACCCTAAACCATTCATACAATCCTCCATAATCTAACTTCAACTCTTAGGAATACAAAAATTGCTAACAATCTAAAAGAAACAGATATGGAGACTCATAGCAATATGATTACTGTAGTAGTTTGCTCAATGTTATTGAGTTGGTTTCAGTTTCTTATTGAATGCTGTTTTAGAAATGTTTTAATTTGACATGCAATTACTTATATTAACTATAAATTGATTGATTAAAGAACCAGTGGGATAAAAAAAACTACTACAATATCGATAATGTTATATGTAGTGAATGAGTGGTTTGATGTTTTATCTGTTTTAGGTGTTGCTCCTAGCAAGATAAGTTATGCAAGGAAAAGAAGGTTTTCAGATTTGGAATTTGTTCAAGACGAAGGAACATCTATGGAATTGCAGAGGTTTGATGATGAGGCTATTGGTGTTGGTGAGGTTTCTAAAGATGCAGAGTTGTGCAGTGAAGGTAATGAGTAATGTCACTGTTAGATATTGGTTGTCAATTTTTTTTTTTCCATTTTTTATTATTCTATATTATTTATATATATGATAACACTAATAATCTTGAACAGTATTTAACGTCTATTTTGAGTCACTATTAAAATTACATCTAACATGGATTTTTTCCTATGTAATTTACAGCTGACATGAGAAATGTGCGGTCCTCTTCACGTGGCCAAGCACTTTATCAAAGAAGTAGACAAGGTTAGTTGATATGATGTATCTTTATATTTTTTGTTTTTAAAGAAGAGATCTATTTGTACTGGGTCTAATTTCTATTTATATTATTGTTACAGGTGTTCTTACAAAGTATAATGATGATGGTGACGATGAATTCCAATGTATTTATTGTGATGCAAATTTTTGGTTGCCTGAAGCAAATAAACGAAATAAAAGAAATGCACCTATTATTTACACAAGCTGTTGTCAAAATGGACGAGTTAAACTTGAACAGTTGAAACCAACACCTGCCTTCCTTGAGGAATTGTTGAATCCAATTAATGGTCGAGAAAGTATTTTGTTTCGACAAAATATTAGAGTTTATAACTCGATGTTTGCATATACATCAATGGGTGCCAAAATTGATCACAATGTCAACATTGATGGATCTGCCCCTTATGTTTTCAAAATATGTGGACAAGTATATCATCGAATGGGTTCAATATTACCACCAGATGGTGAATCTCCTAGATATGCGCAACTATATATTTATGATACACAAAATGAAGTTTACAATCGTATGAAAGCTATTGATCCTTCTCATGTTAATACAGAAGTGAAATCCAATGTTGTTTGTGGACTTATAGAAATGTTTAATGAAATAAGTGAATTGACTAAAACATTTCGTGCAGTTAGAGATAAATATGAAAATGATTTTTTGCCTTCATTTAACATGACCATACTTGATTCTCAGTCATCTGATAGTAGACAATATGAACGACCAACCAGTGATGAAATAGGTGGTTTAATTGTTGGTGATATAGGAGAGTTCAATTCAAATAGAGATGTCATTGTTCAATCTAACGATGGATTTTTACGTCGGATTTCTAAAACACATCCAAAATACATGTCATTGCAGTATCCTATATTATTTCCATATGGTGAAGATGGATATCATATCAATTTATTTTTAGAACCTACCATCACCAAACCTACCATTATAAATGAGGAAGAGAAAAGAGACAATATATCGATGCGAAGTTTTGTGGCTTATCATCTTCATGATAGAAATGGAAATATGAGCACGTTACTAAAAGGTGGAAGACTTTTTCAACAATATTTAGTAGATGCTTATGCTACTGTTGATGAACACCGTTTAGATTATATTCGACAAAATCAAGATACAATTAGAACCGTAAGGTGTGATCAACTTTATGCCACTGTCTCAACAGGAGTAAAAAGTAGTTCTGATGTGGGACAACGGATAATTCTTCCAAGCTCTCATACCGGTAGTCCTAGAGACATGGTTAATAATTATCATGATGCAATGGCGATTTGTCAACAATATGGCAATCCAGATCTATTCATAACATTTACTTGCAACCCAAAATGGCCAGAAATTTTAAGATATTTTGAAAGAAATCCTGGATACAGACAAGAGGATAGACCTGATATAATCTCACGAATTTTTGAAATTAAACTAAAAGACATGATTGCATATATTAAATCTGGTGAGCCTTTTGGTCAAGTTCGAGCACATGTGCATACAATTGAATTTCAAAAAAGAGGGCTGCCTCATTCTCACATGCTATTTTGGTTAAGAAGTGATTTTAAATGTTACACATCTAATGATATAGATTCTATTATTTCAGCTGAACTCCCAGATAAAAATGTTAATCCAATACTTTTTGATATAGTCAGTCAATCTATGATTCATGGACCGTGTGGACATGCCAATCTAAAATCACCATGCATTCGTGATAAAAAGTGCACTAAATTTTTCCCTAAACCCTATAACGATAATACTACATTCGATGGAATTAGTGCTCCTATATATAGGCGATGTAATGATCGTACAAAATTTGTAACAAAAAAAGGAATTCAAATAGGAAATGAGTATGTTGTACCTTACAGTTCCAATTTATTATTAAGATACAATGCTCATATCAATGTTGAATCATGTTCACAATCCATATTAATCAAATATCTATTTAAATATATCAATAAAGGTCCAGACAGAGCTCGAATTTTAATATATGAAGAGAAACATGATGAAATTCAAAATTACCTTAATTGTCGATATCTAACACCCCATGAATCTGTATGGAGACTATTTGAATATTCAATTCATTCTAGATATCCTGCAGTTCAACATTTAGTTGTTCATTTACCTTCAGAACAAAATATTACTTTTAAAGAAACAGATACAATTGAATCCTTAATAGGCTATCGAGCAAATCAACGCACTACACTTACTGGTTGGTTTATAGCAAACAAAGAATTCGATGAAGCAAAAGAACTGACTTACCCTGAATTTCCTACAAAATTTGTTTGGAACCAACAAAATAAAGAATGGACAAGGAGAAAACGTTATGAAACTATTGGTAGAATGGCTTATGTTAATCCTATGCAAACTGAAAGATATTATTTACGAATGTTGTTAAATGTTCAAAAAGGCTGTCATGATTATAAATCAATAAAAACTGTTAATGGCATCACATATTCTTCTTATCAAGAAGCATGTCGAGCTTTAGGATTATTGGGCGATGATAAAGAGTGGATCGATGCATTAACAACTGCCTCATATGTTGCAACTGGATCTCAAATGCGACAATTGTTTGCTACTATCATTTTATATTGTAATGTTGCTGATCCTAAAAAATTGCTTGATATGCATTGGTCAAACATGTGTGAAGATATTTTACACAAAACTCGGTTGGAATTAAGAAATCCAAATCTAAGTGTACCGCAACATGAGTTAAAAAATAAATTGTTATTTGAACTGGAAAAAATACTCAATATGTCATCTAAATCGCTGAAAAATTATCAATTACCAATGCCAAATTCAAATGAAATTTCACATTTTGAGAACAAATTATTGAGAGAAGAACTTAATTATGACCATGATCTATTAAGAGATCAACATGCAAATTTTGTCACTCAGTTGAACAGTTGTCAACGAAGAGTATATGATCATGTTATAAGAATGATTGAAGAAAAAAAACCTGCAACTATTTTTGTTCATGGAGGTGGAGGAACTGGAAAAACATTTTTATGGGCTACAATAATCAGTAAAATAAGATCAGAAGGAAAAATTGTGTTAGCTGTAGCTTCATCTGGCATTGCTTCATTATTGCTTCCAAATGGTAGAACTACACATTCGAGATTCAAAATTCCACTTGATGTAGATAAACGGCCAACATTATCCATTGACAAAGGAACTAATCTTGCCAATCTTTTGAAAAAAACAGAATTAATTATCTGGGATGAAGCACCCATGTGTAATAAACAATGTTTTGAATCATTAGATTATTGTCTTCGTGATGTGCTTTCTGGTTCTGATAATATAAAAATTAATGTGCCATTTGGTGGAAAACCAATTTTATTGGGTGGAGATTTTAGACAAATATTACCTGTTATTCCTGGAAAAGGCAAGGAGGCAATCATTGATGCTTCATTAAATTGTTCTTATTTATGGCCATTATTTACAATCTTTCATCTAACAGAAAATATGAGATTGATGAAAAATGGTTTGACTGATAATGAAAGAAAAGATATTTTAGAATTTGCAGAATGGATATTACAAGTCGGAGAAGGTCGTATAAAATCAGTGTTTGAAACAAATGACAGAGATACATCTTGGATTGAAATACCAGAAAATTTGTTAATTAATTCTTATACAAATCCAATAGAAGCAATATTTTTGTCTACTTATCCTAATTTTAATACTAATTACAATAATACTAACTATTTAAGGGAACGTGCTATAGTAACTACACGAAATGCAACGGTGTACGATATAAATAACTATGCGATAGACTTATTACCAGGTGAAAAAACTACTTATCTTAGTTCTGACACAATATCTCAAAATTCTGGTAATAATGAAAATATAGATGTTTTGTATCCTACAGAATTTCTAAACCAACTTGAATTTAGTGGATTACCAACACATCAACTGATTTTAAAAGTAAATATGCCAATAATGTTGTTAAGAAATATAGATCAGATATGTGGTTTATGCAATGGCACGAGATTAATAATAACAAAATTATTTGAAAGACTAATAGAGGCAGCAATATTAACGGGAAATAATATTGGACATAAAGTTTTCATACCGAGAATCATTTTGACTGCCACTGAAAGTAAATGGCCATTTACATTTAGACGACGACAATTTCCTGTTAGACCATGTTACGCAATGACTATTAATAAAAGTCAAGGACAGTCACTCAATCAAGTTGGCATATATCTTCCTGAACCAGTTTTCAGTCATGGACAACTCTATGTTGCTTTATCAAGAGTTACATCAAAAAATAATCTCAAAATCTTAATAAGTAACAGTGAAGAAATACCTAATAAGTATACTAAAAATATTGTTTTTAAAGATGTCTTCCAAAACTTATAATGAAAGATACATATATAGTGTTTCATTCTTGAAGTACAATGAAACGGATTTCATAGAAAAGATATGAAAATCATTAAACTCTAAAGTTTACCATCATAGTAAAAACACCAAAATTCCAACATTACCCTGATACACTAACACAATTAGGGTAACCATGTCTTTGAAACTATATAATGTGGAGCTGCCGTCATAAATGAGAAAACCTGGTTTCTCGGCATCAGAGGTTTACTCAGATCGTCAGCCACAAGAACTGAATCGGTATGATTACGATCCATACCATCTGTTTTGTAGGTCAAGCGTTTGCCAGATATCATGTGTTTTAGTTTGTTTTACTATCTGTTGTAACTTCTGTATGCACGAGCTGAATATGTTTTGTAGGTCAAGCGTTTGCCAGATATCATGTGTTTTAGTTTGTTTTACTATCTGTTGTAACTTCTGTATGCACGAGCTGAATACCTAAGACTTGCACTCTAAGTGTTCGATGAAATGCCTAAGAGAAGTATTTCCTTAAAACATAAAAACATCTACCTATGTTGAAGCATGGTTTGATTGTTTTCCACTATATTAAACCTCAGCTTTCTAATCTTGATTCTATTACAAACTCTTTTTGGTCTTCACTATTTATACAAACTCTTGATAGTTGGGTATATATTCTATGTAAACATCAGTTGCCTACATTGGCTGCCATATGCATGACATCGGTTGCCAGACATTATTCTGCCAAGTTTTGTATTAAAGAGCATATTGAATCTTTTATAATATGTTGCTGTCTTGCTGAACAGATAAGCGATTTAACAAATGAGGAATGTGGTCATGTATTTCACTGACAGAGTACCGAGTTCCCTAGACTCCTAGAGGTAGCTCAAAATATAGATGAGTCCCTTTGCATAAGTGTGGGAGATGGCAGGCTCAGATGAGCCAGTGTTCAGGCAAAAAGTAAGTAAATAATTATAACTCATTTTGTTTTCAGGTATGTTTTGATGTCAACCCTATTTAGACTGCATTTCTTTGACGGTCTAGATTGACAATCAGATGACAAGAAATGTCTATGAGGAAGTTTTTGTGCCCCATTTGTAATCTCTTACAATTAATGATTGATTTTACAGGTATGTCTATTTGGGATTATTTGATACTGAGATCGATGGAGCAAGGTACATGTTTGTAATATCGAATTTATATTCTGGCCAGAAGAAAAGCAATTAGCTGAAGATTGGAGTGAGAATGATGTACATATTTTTGTAGGGCCTATGAAAATGCTGCAATCAAGTATAATGGCAAATAATTCGTTGTTAACTTTGATCCTAGCATCTATGAGAGTTAGCTGAACTCAGCTGGTAACTAAATGATTAAAATTTTAGTAATTCATCTTAATTTTTGCAATATTCATTTAGATATGTATTTGTGCAGGGCAATCTGGATTTGAGTTTGGGAAAACCAGAAGAAGAACAACTCAGCATCATTTGGGACTACTTAAAATCACACACATCGAAATGTAGCAGTGGAACAGCAACAGCAACGATAGTCTGACTATACAATTTGACTCCAATTGGATGAACAATCAAGGATTTCAGCCCAAGGTATTAACTGTGACTTAATTTCTTTCTAAATTCCATGCTATCACTAATTCAAATTTTGGTGTCCTTAACTAATTAAAATTACTCAGTAATGTTATTTTGATTAGTTGTTTTATGTGGTTCTAGATTCAGACTTGGTTGGGATTTTAGACCGACATGGGTCTCGCTGTACATGGGAATTCAGATGGACATGGGCCATTGAGATCGATCAGCAAAATAAGGATGCAAACTGTTACCTTATCCAAAGTCCGTGAATTGAAAAATGTGGGTATTGGTCCTTCTTCTCTGTTGGCGATTTGAATTTTTTGCGCTTTGGTTGATTTTTTTAATTTTTACTGTTAGTGATTTTTAGATGGTTATTGAATTCCAGACTTGCCCTTTATAGCTTCAGTTCGTGTCAAAATTACTGAATGACTTACAGTAATTGTTGTTTGGCTGTGAGGTATTGGTCTCTTTGTCATCGATGGACAACTTTTTAGAACAAGTCATCTCAAATACAATTCTGAGGCCCTTTTTTTTTTTTTTTTTTCTTTTTTTCTTCTAATAGTTCTCATTAACTTTTGAAAAATGCAGTCTGGTCTTCAATCCTCTATTCAAGCAGCTTAGAAAACCACGATCATCTTTCAGGATTTACAATCACATAAGGATTCTAGAAATGGTTCCCATTACGCCTATTGGATATGAAAAAACACAGTCGGTTAATATGTTCTGCATTTGAGTTTTGTAAAACAACATTATTCATTTTAGAATTTGCTCAAAAAATTTGAGCAGCAGTGATTTCTTTCATTTCCAATTTGAGCAGCAGCATTCCAACATTTTTCCCCGCCGCAACGCGCGGGCATACTGCCTAGTACAATATATACTACATAAACACAATCAACGTGTTATTTAAATAGTAAAACAACAACATTCAAAAAGAACTGATCCATTATAACTTATGATGATCCGGTCAAATATAACAAGGTTTGGAGAATAAATTTTCTGATATATATTCATCTTACAGAAGAGGCTATATATAGAGATACTACATGTACAAACCCTACGTACTATGTACTACATGTACTACACATATAGAATATGAAAGCAATAACAAATTAATTTACATTCCTAAACTGACTTCATGACTCACGCTAACACTTCCCCTCAAGTTGGCGCATATACATCAACCATGCCCAACTTGCTAAGTGAGTCATAAAAAGCCTTCTTAGAAACTCCTTTTGTGAGTATATCTGCAAGTTGCTCTTTTGTAGGGACAAAAAGAAAGCTAATGATTTTAGCATCTAGCTTCTCCTTTATAAAGTGACGATCAACTTCCACATGTTTAGTACGATCATGTTGCACAGGATTCTGTGAGATATCGATAGTTGCCTTGTTGTCACAATACAGTTGCATAGCACACTTGGATTTAACGCCCAAATCTCGTACATATTCCTCAGCCACAACAACTCGCACACTCCATGAGCCATACCTCTACATTCTGCTTCAGCACTAGACCGAGCCACAACTTTTTGCTTCTTACTCTTCCAAGTAACAAGATTACCTCCCACAAATGTAAAGTATCCTGATGTAGACCTCATGTCTGTAATATTTCCAGCCCAGTCTGCATCTGTAAAACCGCATACCTCAAGAATGTTGTTGTGCCTAGAAAACATTACTCTTCTCCCTGGAGCGGACTTCAAGTACCTTAAAATCCTTACGACAGCATCCATGTGATCTACACTGGGATTATGCATGAACTGGCTCACAACACTTACTGCGTATGCAACATTAGGTCTGGTGTGTGCTAAATAAATAAGATGTCCAACTAACCTTTGATATTGAGACTTGTCGGTAGGTACCTGATCAAGATACTCTGCTAATCGGTGATTCTGCTCAATAGGAGTATCAATTGGAGTACAATCCAACATACCTGTCTCTGTTAATAGATCAAGTATATACTTCCTCTGACACAGATAGATGCCTTCACTCCCCCTGGCTACCTCAATGCCCAAGAAGTACTTAAGTGTACCTAGGTCCTTCATCTCAAACTCTGTGGCTAGCTGTTTTTGCAATCTATCCATCTCAACAGTATCTGACACGACCCACCCCGAATTTCACCCTGAAACCCGGAGTAAGTCGTGCGGGGACCACCTCCAAGGAAAAATTTACCGAAGACTCAGCAAACCTCCCTCGAAAATGGACAACCCTAACTTAAAAACTTACGAATCATCTTTTAATCCAAAACAAATAAATCTTCAGCTACACTCCAAAAGTAGCCAGAATACAAACAAGAATTCCAATAGTATTCAGAGCTACTAAAAATAAAATAAAATACAACGGAAGCTAACAAACTCCTAGTAGATTAAACAGGTAACCTACTGGCAAAATGTAGCTGATAGCTGGGTCACTATGCCTTGACGTCTCCTGCTGGACCTCACGCGAACTCTGCAGACTGGGCATTTTAAAAACGAAGAGCCCAGGGGAAAATATTTAATAACGTCAGAGTGAGTGGACAAAACTGAACTGACCACAAATAAATATTTCCCCAAATCAATTTTTAAAGAAAAATCGAATGCATGCTGCAAGCGATAAAACTTTCATCTCATAATATCGAGCCTCTCAGGCTCTATAAAATATGTATGTATTTACACACGTCCATACTCCCTATATAGATTCATGGGTCTATATAGGGCTACTACGCTCGCGTCCAACGCTCACGTCACGCCTTAATGCGGTGCTACACTACGCCATCAAGGTGGACAGACGGTGTATAAATATGTGTCCATACTCCCTATATGAATTAAACACTCAAATAGGGCTACTACGCTTACGTCCAACGCTCACGTCACGCCTTAATGCGGCTATATGCTACGCCATTAAGGTGGACAGACACATATGGCTAGCTAGCATTTTCTATACATACTCTCTCATAAATACATATTTATATCCACCGAAAATCTCATTTTCGGTGTCTCTCCAAGAGAAATAAAAGCGTCAAATTAATTGACGTCAAAATTTCAACAAAAGGAAATGTTCAATCATGAACCATAGCATGCATATTATTTTAAAAAATAAACGTCCACTCACAACTTAGGCCTAAGCCTGACGTCGGTCGGAGGTTTCCTCAGCTCGAGCCTCCTCGCGTCCTGTTCCATACACATAAAACCTTAAATGAAACATCGACGTTTAAATGCAAAACATGCATAATTAAATATGCTTCGCGCTCAACTAAGCCTAACACTCTAAAATCTTAAATCCACTGCCAACCTCAAACTCCACAAATTTTACCGACAACCTCGAAAAACACTTTTCACCAAATAAAAATCCAATGGCCGGATTATTAATTAATAATCCGCCAAAAATACTTAACTTCAACAAATCTTAAACCTATCCAAAACTCTTCCAAAAATTCTAAAACTTATTCCATTAAACTCCTCACATTTTTCTCCACCAAAAATATTTTCTCGGCGGCGGCGCCGGCGGCGGCTCCGCCGGAGGCGGCGGCCGGCAGCCATTTTCCGGCGACCTCCAATGGTCACCAAATTTTGACAGAATCTTCCTCTCAACCTCCTCTACAACATTCCTAACTACCACAAACTCAAATTCTAAGCCTAACCATGTCGATCGAACACAAACAACCAAAAATCCCTAAAACTTCCAATTATACAAAACACCACAACGAGATCGAAATAGACCGATTCCTTTTGAGGGAAAACTCACCTTGATGAGGGCTACAAGTTGAGCCTAAAATCACGGCCTATGGTGGCCGGAGGACGGAGCTCCGGCGAAGGAACAGTCGGCGGTTCCGGCGGCTTTTTCTCCTCTTCCGGCGAGCTAGAGGCTCGGGGGCTAGGCCGGGGAGGGAGAGGAGGAGATGGGGGTCCGAACTGGGGTGGAGAGGCGGCCGGTGGCTGGCCAGACGGCAGCAGCTAGCGGCTGGAAGCTTCCGGCAGTGGAAGAAAGAAAAAACTCGGGTGGAAAGAGAAAAGAGAAAGAAGAGAAAAGAAAGAAGAGAAAGGAAGAAGAGAAGAAAAAAAAGAGAAGGGGCTCGGGCCTGGGCTGCCCCCCGGCCCAACTCACCTAAAAGCCCACTTAAAAAAAACCCCCTTTTTACTACCTCTAAACTTTACCAATAAATTCATAACTTTACCATGCTAACTCCGAATTAAACGCGTAGCATGTCTACGAACTCGTAACGACGTTCTCTACAACTTTCATGAAGAAAGTTTTCCCAAATTCCCCAACGGAATAAAAAGTCAACTTTAAAGTCTTTAATATTAAACGGTTAATTAATACGGTAAAAGACCAAAATAATACCGGAATAAATAACCGTAAAATAACTTAAGAACCGGGGCGTGACAATTCTCCCCTCCTTATAATAATTTCGTCCTCGAAATTTACGTACCTGTCATCCGAAGAGATAGGGATACTGCTGCATCATTTGCTCCTCTGATTCCCAAGTAGCTTCTTCTACTTGATGACTTCTCCAAAGCATCTTGACAAGTGAAATTGTCTTTTTCCTAAGCACTTTCTCCTTTCGGTCAAGAATCTGAACCGGTTCCTCTTCATAGGACAAATCCTACTGCAGACTAATCGGCTGTTCTTCCAGCACATGAGAAAGATCGGCAATATACTTGCGAAGCATGGATACATGAAACACATTATGTATCCTAGCTAACTCTGGAGGCAAGGCTAATTGATAAGCAAGAGAGCCAACTCGCTCTATTATCTCATAAGGCCCAATATATCTCGGACTAAGCTTCCCACGCTTGCCAAAACGTACTACCCCTTTCCAAGGAGATAGTTTCAGAAATACCCAATTACCTACTTGAAACTCAAGGTCCTTCCTACGGACATCGGCATAACTCTTTTGCCTACTCTAAGCAGCCTTGAGTCTATCTCTGGCTACCTTGATCTTTTCATTCGCAAGCAGCTCAGCCAAAATATCCAGCGAAAACTTCTTTCACACCGGCAAGAAATGAGCAGATTTAGTGAGTCTATCCACTATCACCCAAATACCGTCATGCCCTTCACGGGTACGAGGTAAACTGAAGACAAAATCCATGATGATGTGGTCCCACTTCCACACTGGAATAGGCAACGGCTCAATTCTCTGCTCTTTCTATCAATCGAACTATGGAAGGATCATCATACAGTGCTTCCCGCACTCTATCAACCAAAACTGGCCTCACATGAAAACTGGCTATCAAAGCACCAACGTCATCTACTGAAAAAAAAAAAAAATCCACTCCTGTAGCTCGCAACTCACAAAGAAGCGGAACACAAACCATCTTTATATGAGATAAAGATATGGAAGGATTTCGACTAAGAGCATCAGCTATCACATTAGCTTTTCCAGGATGATACTCTATCGTGCAATCATAAACACTGAACAACTCCATCCACCTTCTTTGCCTCAACTTCAACTCCCTTTGTGTGAACACATACCGAAGACTCTTGTGATCGGTAAAAATCTGACACTTGGCTCCATAAAGATATTGTCTCCACAACTTGAGAGTAAAAACCACAGCTGCAAGCTCTAAATCATGAGTGGGAGAATTCACCTCATACGGCTTCAATTGCCTAGAAGCATAGGCAATCACTCGATCATGCTGCATCAACACTCCACCTAGACCTCGTCTAGATGCATCACAAGAACACCACATACTCCCCACTATCGTCTGGAAGTGCCAAAACAGGAGCACTATTTAAACGATCATTTAATTCTTGAAAACTTTGCTCACACTGATCTGACCATTCGAACTTGACTCCATTTCTGGTCAATCTAGATAATGGAGCTGCAATCTTCGAAAAGTCTTGCACAAATCGCCGATAGATACCTGCTAACCCCCGGAAACTATGAATCTCAGTCACAGTTGTGGGTCTTTTCCAATTGGACACCGCTTCCACCTTCTGGGGATCCACACTAACACCTTCAGCTGAAACTATATGACCCAGAAAACCCACCTTACCTAGCCAAAACTCGCACTTGCCGAACTTGGCAAACAACTGCGCATTCCTCAAAGTCCGCAAAATCAATCTTAGATGTTTGGCATGCTCCTTCTCACTTTTTGAGTATACCAAAATATCATCTATGAACACGATCACGAAACGATCAAGATATGGACTAAACACCCTATTCATGAGATCCATGAACGCCACGGGTGCATTAGTAAGTCCAAAAGGCATTACCACAACCTCATAATGACCATAGTGTGATCGAAAAGCAGTCTTGGCTATGTCACTATCCCGAATCCGCAACTGATGATAACCAGATCTCAAATCAATCTTTGAGAACACCGAGGCACCTCCAACTGATCGAACAAATCATCGATGCAAGGCAACGAGTACTTATTCTTCACAATGACTTGATTCAGCTTCCTATAATCAATGCATAGTCTCATGGTGCCGTCCTTCTTCTTAACAAATAACACCGGAGCACCCCATGGAGACATGCTAGGCCGAATAAAAACCCTTGTCTACTAACTCTTGCAATTGAGTCTTTAACTCTTTCAATTCTGCTGGAGTCATTCTGCAAAATGCCTGAGAGATGGGCATAGATCCAGAAAGCAACTCAATGGGAAAGTCTATCTCCCTTACAGGAGGCGAACCAGGCAAATTCTCGGGAAACACGTCCGAAAATTTTGTTACTACAGGAATGTCTCCCACTTCCATCACTCATATACTTGCATCCACAACATGAGCTAAGAATGCCTGACAGCCTTTGCTTAACAATCTCCTGGCAGCCACAGCTGAAATCAGGCAACTCGAAATCACATCTCTTTCCCCTTGAAACACAACCTCCAATCCATCCGGGCTCCGAAACACCACTTCTTTTCAGAAACAATCCACCATATCTAAAGGGATTAAATCTGCCTCAAAAAGAGCTCTTTCCACCAAAACTTCACAACCACTAAACACCCAAGTTATTCTCATCACCTCACCAGAGGGAAGAGATATGTGCCACTCGCCTGGAAGAGACGATGATAGCACATTGGCATGGAGAGCGAATCTACTAGACATGAATGAATACGTAGCTCCAGGGTCAATTAAAACAAATGCTGGTTGACCAAAAATTAACAACGTACCAATGACGACATCTGGGGAAGTACGACCCTCCTGCTGGGTCATAGCATGTAGTCTAGCGCGAGTCATGAGACGTCCACGCTGACCACTCCCCTGCTGAGAACCACCCCTGGCTGCTGAACCACCACTAGCTGAAAACTGACTGCCTTACTGAGAAGGAGCGGTCCTCTGTGCCAACAAAAGGACAATCTCTCATGAAATGATCCAGACAACCACACTCAAAGCATCCAGAAGACTGCTGCTGACCAAAAGAGAAAGCTTGACCACCAGAAGATCCCCACTGGGAACTACCACTAGCACTAAACTGACCGGCCTACTGCCTGCCCAACTGGCTCCTGGAGGGTCTCCTGAAACGTCCTCCAAATCTATCCCGAGAATCAGAACCTGATCCTCCACTACTACCACTGCCCGCTGAAGATCCAGAAGCTGATGAGGAAGCGGCCTTCTTCGATGGACCCTGGCTGGGACCACCGAAATCTCTGGGCCGTGCACTAAAAGTTCTCCTGGTCTTAATGGCCATGGCTGCAGTAACCGCATCAAGAAAAGTCGGGTAATTGCCACCGACCATCTTATCTGCATAAACCCCGCCAAGAGCTCCAACAAACATGTCAATCCTGGTCCTCTCATCAGGAATCAAATAGGGCACATGGTAACTTAGGGTAGTGAACCTCTGCTCAAACTCGACGACACCCTCATCATCCCCCTTCTTAATGTTCAGGAAATCCGACTGAATCCTGATACGCTAAGCGTGACCGAAATACTGACCCAAGAAGAGCGTCTTAACTCCTCCCAAGTCATGTCTTGAGCACCACCACGATTTCTACTAGCAAGGATCCACCAGTGATGCGCTGAGTCGTCCAGAAAGGAAACTGCCATCTTTACTTTCTCTTCCTCTGACAGCTCCATGCTCTCGAAAGCCATCTCCATCTTGTCCACCCAAGAATAAGCATCAAGGGGTCCCTTGACACCCTTGGACTCTACTGCCCCTGCATCAGTAATAACTCTTTTCTTCACAGATCGAGGGGGCTGAACCCTATCCAGAGCACACCTCTCAGCATGCTCCCAATCGAATCAACCAATCCTCTAACCTCATCACCCTCACTGGCGTTAATCGAGGAAGCTACACGGGGTCGGCGCCTAGGAGGCATAGTACCCAAGGAAAGAAGATATTATGTAGTCTGTCCATAAGACTAACAGAACTATCACACATACCCAATAACACATAGTATCAAAAGCAGAAAACTGCCGATGAATCCGCCGCGGTCGGATCATCACTCTATAGACACTATGGCTACTTAGGCAAATACGATAGTGAATAGGAAACAGAAGATGAAACCTAGAGCTCTGATACCAACTGACACGACCCACCCCGAATTTCACCCTGAAACCCGGAGTAAGTCGTGCGGGGACCACCTCCAAGGAAAAATTTACCGAAGACTCAGCAAACCTCCCTCGAAAATGGACAACCCTAACTTAAAAACTTACGAATCATCTTTTAATCCAAAACAAATAAATCTTCAGCTACACTCCAAAAGTAGCCAGAATACAAACAAGAATTCCAATAGTATTCAGAGCTACTAAAAATAAAATAAAATACAACGGAAGCTAACAAACTCCTAGTAGATTAAACAGGTAACCTACTGGCAAAATGTAGCTGATAGCTGGGTCACTATGCCTTGACGTCTCCTGCTGGACCTCACGCGAACTCTGCAGACTGGGCATTTTAAAAACGAAGAGCCCAGGGGAAAATATTTAATAACGTCAGAGTGAGTGGACAAAACTGAACTGACCACAAATAAATATTTCCCCAAATCAATTTTTAAAGAAAAATCGAATGCATGCTGCAAGCGATAAAACTTTCATCTCATAATATCGAGCCTCTCAGGCTCTATAAAATATGTATGTATTTACACACGTCCATACTCCCTATATAGATTCATGGGTCTATATAGGGCTACTACGCTCGCGTCCAACGCTCACGTCACGCCTTAATGCGGTGCTACACTACGCCATCAAGGTGGACAGACGGTGTATAAATATGTGTCCATACTCCCTATATGAATTAAACACTCAAATAGGGCTACTACGCTTACGTCCAACGCTCACGTCACGCCTTAATGCGGCTATATGCTACGCCATTAAGGTGGACAGACACATATGGCTAGCTAGCATTTTCTATACATACTCTCTCATAAATACATATTTATATCCACCGAAAATCTCATTTTCGGTGTCTCTCCAAGAGAAATAAAAGCGTCAAATTAATTGACGTCAAAATTTCAACAAAAGGAAATGTTCAATCATGAACCATAGCATGCATATTATTTTAAAAAATAAACGTCCACTCACAACTTAGGCCTAAGCCTGACGTCGGTCGGAGGTTTCCTCAGCTCGAGCCTCCTCGCGTCCTGTTCCATACACATAAAACCTTAAATGAAACATCGACGTTTAAATGCAAAACATGCATAATTAAATATGCTTCGCGCTCAACTAAGCCTAACACTCCAAAATCTTAAATCCACTGCCAACCTCAAACTCCACAAATTTTACCGACAACCTCGAAAAACACTTTTCACCAAATAAAAATCCAATGGCCGGATTATTAATTAATAATCCGCCAAAAATACTTAACTTCAACAAATGTTAAACCTATCCAAAACTCTTCCAAAAATTCTAAAACTTATTCCATTAAACTCCTCACATTTTTCTCCACCAAAAATATTTTCTCGGCGGCGGCGCCGGCGGCGGCTCCGCCGGAGGCGGCGGCCGGCAGCCATTTTCCGGCGACCTCCAATGGTCACCAAATTTTGACAGAATCTTCCTCTCAACCTCCTCTACAACATTCCTAACTACCACAAACTCAAATTCTAAGCCTAACCATGTCGATCGAACACAAACAACCAAAAATCCCTAAAACTTCCAATTATACAAAACACCACAACGAGATCGAAATAGACCGATTCCTTTTGAGGGAAAACTCACCTTGATGAGGGCTACAAGTTGAGCCTAAAATCACGGCCTATGGTGGCCGGAGGACGGAGCTCCGGCGAAGGAACAGTCGGCGGTTCCGGCGGCTTTTTCTCCTCTTCCGGCGAGCTAGAGGCTCGGGGGCTAGGCCGGGGAGGGAGAGGAGGAGATGGGGGTCCGAACTGGGGTGGAGAGGCGGCCGGTGGCTGGCCAGACGGCAGCAGCTAGCGGCTGGAAGCTTCCGGCAGTGGAAGAAAGAAAAAACTCGGGTGGAAAGAGAAAAGAGAAAGAAGAGAAAAGAAAGAAGAGAAAGGAAGAAGAGAAGAAAAAAAAGAGAAGGGGCTCGGGCCTGGGCTGCCCCCCGGCCCAACTCACCTAAAAGCCCACTTAAAAAAAACCCCCTTTTTACTACCTCTAAACTTTACCAATAAATTCATAACTTTACCATGCTAACTCCGAATTAAACGCGTAGCATGTCTACGAACTCGTAACGACGTTCTCTACAACTTTCATGAAGAAAGTTTTCCCAAATTCCCCAACGGAATAAAAAGTCAACTTTAAAGTCTTTAATATTAAACGGTTAATTAATACGGTAAAAGACCAAAATAATACCGGAATAAATAACCGTAAAATAACTTAAGAACCGGGGCGTGACAGTATCACTACCAGTAACAACCATATCATCAACATATATGATCAGAGTTGTTACCTTCCCTTGTTGATGTCTGAGAAACAATGTGTGGTCTGAGTTACTCTGCTTATAACCAATCTTCCTCATGAACTGTAAAAACCTTCCAAACCAAGCACGAGGTGATTGTTTAAGACTATACAAAGATTTTCTCAATCTGCACACAAAGTTACCTGAAGGAGCAGTTTTATATCTAGGTGGAAGATCCATATACACTTCCTCTATAAGTTCTCCATGAAGAAAAGCATTCTTGACATCAAACTGTTTAAAAGGCCAGTTCAAGTTAGCAGCAGGAGAGAGCAATACCCGAATAATGTTCATCTTTGCAACTGGTGCAAATGTCTCATCATAGTTAATGTCATATGTCTGGGTGAATCCCTTTGCTACCAGACGTGCTTTATATCGACTCACTGACCCATCTGGATTATGCTTCATTGTAAACACCCAATGACATCTCACAGCCTTCTTTCCATGTGGTGGAGATACAAGTTCTCAAGTATTGTTCTTCTGTAATGTTTCCATCTCCTCATCCACTGCTTTCCTCCATTTTGGATCTCCCAATGCATCCTGCACTTTGTTAGGTACTGATACAACAGATATTTGATTCACAAATGATTCATATGACTTAGACAATCTCTTGGTAGACATAAAATTTGCCACATGATATTTAGCTTTGGCTTGAAGGGTAGGTTCATACTTTTTTGCTGGTTTACCCTGAGTAGACCTATTTGGTAACACATATTGTCTACTATTAACATCACTAGTATCAACCCCAATAGAATTACTAACCTCAGATGGAAGATCTTCTGTACCAGAAGACATGAGTCAGGGGTATTAGTAACATCAGACAAGGAAGGAGGGGCAGTAACGCTTTCAGCGTCTGACTCTTGAATCTCTGGAGCAATGATACCAGAATCATCTGGTGGTGCCTGTCTGTCATCTTCTTGTCCCTAAACCTCTGGTGTATCGGTAACCTCAACTGAATGACATATCTCCCCCTCTCCATGATACAGCTCTTCAAAATATGAGTGCTCCCCCTGAAGAGCAGTATCAGAAGAGGTGTAATAGCTCATATCCTCAAAGAAAGTAACATCCATAGTGACATAATACTTCCTAGTAGGTGGATGATAGCACTTGTACCTTTTCTGATGACCTCCATAGCCAACAAACACACACTTAATCGCCCGGACATCCAATTTACTTGACCTTTGACTCTTTGGGATATGAACAAATGCAACACAACCAAAAACAAGAGCTGGGAGATTATGAAAGGAAGATAAAGAGACATAAGAAGCTAGTACCTCGAATGATACTTTTCCCTGGAGGACAGTAGAAGGAAGACGATTAATGAGATGGGCAGATGCGGAGATAGCATCACCCCATAGATTCTTGGGACAATGGGTATTAAAGAGAATACAACGAGCCAAATTAAGTAAATGACGATTTTTCCTTTCAGATACCACATTCTGTTCAGGTGTGTAAGGACACGTTTTCTGGTGGATAATCCCATGTGTTTGTAAGAAAGACTGAAATACACGATTGACATATTTCCCCCCCCCCCATTATCAGAGCGAAGAATTTTAACTTTGGCATTGTACTGTGTTTGGACTTCAGAAGGGAAGACTTGAAAAGCCGGAAAAACCTCATCCTTAGTTTTAAGAAGAACAACCCAAGTAAGACGTGTACAATCATCAACAAATGACACATAATATCGCATACCAGACACAGTTGATTCCTTTGAAGGTCCCCAAACATCAGAATGAATTAATTCAAAAAGAATGACACTTTTATTAGAAATACAAGATGAATAAGTTGAGCGATGACTCTTGCCCAAAACACAGGTTTCACAATGTAGGACTGACTCATCCACACCAATAAACAAAGAAGGCATGGATTTTTTCATAACACTAAAAGATTGATGCCCTAAGCGACGGTGCCATAACCAAACTTCACTTAGCTTGTCAGAATTGGACATTAAAGCCGCCTGAGACTGTGCTCCTGGTTTCTCCCCTACGTACGTCTGATCCAGATGAAACAACATGCCCCTCAGATACCCCCGACCTAGTAACTCCCCAGTGAGAAGATCCTGAAAAATCACATACATAAGAAAAAATGTCACAGAGCATTTGGATTCAACATTCAACTGTGGGACAGATGTCAAATGATGGGATAAAGCAGATACATATAGCACATTTTTTAGCACTATTGTGGGATTGATACGAACTGACCCCTTTCCTAACACAGGAAAGGCCTCACCGTTAGCATTAATAACATAAGGTACTGGTGGAGATGACAGCCAAGGCACGGCAACGGCTAGAGACCGGACCTTGTTTGGAGAACGTGAACAGTAAACCGTGATAGAAAAAAAAACATCCGAATGGAAAAACGTCGTCTGGAGAATAAATAAAAATCGTTGGGAAAACGTCAACGAAATCGCAGCGGAAAAACAAAGAGACAAAGTCCTTTCGGATCTTTGTTATGATACCAAGTCAAATATAACAAGGTTTGGAGAATAAATTTTCTAATATATATTCATCTTACAGAAGAGGCTATATATAGAGATACTACATGTACAAACCCTACGTACTATGTACTACATGTACTACACATATAGAATAAGAAAGCAATAACAAATTAATTTATATTCCTAAACTGACTTCATGACTCACGCTAACAGATCCAGAAATCCACGTATGTATACCGTTTGAATCACTAAAAAACAAAACTATAAACCCGTAACGATTTCTTTATTTCTTATTGTGATTTAAAAATATCGATTGCTTCTTATTTTTTTGATATTCCTAATTATGTAACCGCTAAACTTTTTTATTTTTTATTTTTATCCCTGGCTGCTTTGAGCTTTCAGTTTGCTACTCATTGACCAAATATTTCAATTGCAGTCATTTTTGTACCAAACCTGCTTCTCCATAGTGACCCAACAACTAGACCAGGTCTCAAATAATTCTACAAAAATATCCGATCCGACGGATAATATAAAAAACGGTGACAAATCAACGGCGGCGATTCAGTAAACGCGTTGTAATTGTAAAAACCATGTGTGAAACCAAGACCAAATATAGAAGAAAAAAAATGACGAAAGGAAAAAGACGTATAAAATCTAAAAATGTGCGGGAACAAATATCTGACAGCTGCTGCCCGAACTCTGACAATGGCAAAGAGCCCTCGCAAGCCCGGTCAGCTGCCCGAAATCTCGGCGGTCAGGGACCGAACTCCGAGACAAGACTAAGCTGCCCATCCATTACTACAACTACTACTACTCCTCGCCCCTTTTTCGGATTGCGTATTCCCATTTCCACCGATCGCCACTGGGAGTGGTGGCGCGTGAGCTACACGCGAATCGAGTGGCGCCACCAAACGGGAAATGGGTCAGGGACTGAGTTGCGGAGAGGCACGGGAGAGTAGTGGTGGTCTGTTTGGGGCGGTGGAGAATGGGGAGCTGGAGTTGGTTGAGGATATGGTGGAAACTGACCCAAGTGTTTTGGAGCTGAGAAGAGGCCATGGGAAGCTCTCTGCTTTGCATGTGGCTGCTGCTAGTGGTCGGATCGAGGTGTGTTTTGTTTGGTTTTGATGATGGATGTTCAAAGATTTGATCGATATTGATAACTGAGGTTTGTTTTTGTGGGTGGTTTTGGTGATGATGAATAGGTGCTTTCGATGCTTTTGGATCGGTCTGTTAGTCCTGATATAGTGAATCGCCATAAGCAGGTGAATATGTGGTTTTGTTTAGAACATTTGTGATTGGATTTGGATATTCTGGTTTGTATCTGATCGATTGGAACTTGTGATTGGTTCAGACTCCGCTGATGTTGGCTGCAATGCATGGCAATATTGCTTGCGTTAGAAAGCTTATCCAAGCAGGAGCAAATGTATGTTCTGTTTTGTTTCTGTGAAAATTGTGGATGTTTACTTGGTGTAGTTTGTACTTGAGTTAGTGATCAGATGCTGATCGTGGGTTTTGTGTGTGATTATTAGATATTGATGTTTGACTCATTAAATGGAAGAACTTGCCTGCATTATGCTGCTTACTATGGCCATTCAGATTGCCTCCAAGCCTTTCTTTCCGCCGCACAATCCACCACGGTCGCAAATTCTTGGTTCGTTTTGTTACTCACTCTCTTTCTCTTCATTTCTCTGATGATTGGTGTTTGATTTACATACTTTGGCATTCGCAGGGGATTTGCGAGATTTGTGAATATTAGAGATGGAGGTGGTGCAACCCCATTGCACTTGGCTGCCCGACAAAGCCGGGCAGAGTGTGTGCATGTTCTTCTGGATAGCGGGGCACTTGTTTGTGCTTCAACTGGTGGATACAAGTGATTAAAGTTGCTTATTTTCTACTTTATCTGCAGCTACCATATCAGTTCTACCATGTTGTGGATAATTGGTGAGATTGATGGATCTACCATATCTGCAGCTACCCTGGAAGCACTCCACTTCATTTAGCAGCTCGTGCTGGTTCTTTAGATTCTATTCGAGAGTTGCTTGCTTGGGGAGCAGATCGGCTTCATTTAGATTCATCAGGGTAATCATTTTTATATAGAAGGTTAAATATTTGCTTCTACATTAACTTATTGGATCTTTCCAAGTTGAAATACTATAAAATCCATATAAGTCAATAGGATGGAGTTCCCTTTGTGTGTCATCAAGTTTAATGAATTGTGATACTACTAAGAGCCAATACATCAATAGATTCCTGATTAGGAATGGCTAATTTTTTTATTTACTTAATTGTTAGAGCTGTCAGCTAGTTTCTTAACTATTTCATATCACAATTTAGAAGATCTGATTTGTTGATTTGATATATGAATGCAAACCTCCTGGAAAAGCCTTTTTCTACACCTGATTTTCTACATTTTAAGTTACTTTGAGCCAGTGTATGTACGTAGTCTCTTCATTTTACTGTTAGTATTTTTGTTAATCTTATCTTGTAGATTTGTAACCTCTATACCCTTGCAAGTATCATTCTTGAATTGTTTATGTTCTGCTTTAGACAAAGGGCCTCTGGATTTTATGGATATGTTGTATAACTAAAAGAAATTATCTCTGCAGGAGAATACCATACCTGGTTGCTCTGAAGCACAAGCATCAAGCATGTGCAGCGATACTGAACCCTTCATCAGCAGAGCCTCTTGTCTGGCCATCACCATTGAAGTTCATCAGCGAACTCAATCCCGAAGCTAAAGCTTTGTTGGAGAGGGCGTTAATGGAATCAAACATGGAGAGGGAGAAAGCTATCTTGAAGGAGATAGTCTCCATTCCATCTCCTTTGCATTCAGATGTAGAGGCTGATGATTATGCCTCTGAGGTGAATGTGCTTTCTCTTCCTGCTTAATTCTTTATTTTACTTTTTTGTGGACAATATTTTCTATAATTGGCTCAATATGAAGAATAATTTTTTCCTTTTGCTGGTAATATATTTGCTTGACATAATTTGAGGATTGCAAAGTATATGTCACCAGAAAAGCAATGACTGAGAACACTTTCCCATTTTACGCACTATTTTCTAATATTGTTAGTTAGAAAAGGCTTGCAATATTTATTCTGTTACATTTGTTTGTCCTGCCTGAAAGGGAATATAGTGTCATATTGTGTTCATTCATAGTCTTTGAGTAAAATGATACTACTGCTTAGTTGTGGAGAATGCATGTACCCATCTTATTCACTGGTGAATCATATCAAACAGGCCAGCGATGTGGACCTATGCTGCATATGCTTTGATCAGTTATGCACAATTGAGGTTGGGCCATGTGGCCATCAGATGTGTGCTCATTGCACCCTTGCTCTATGCTGCCACAAGAAGCCCGACCCTTCATCTATATCTTGCCCTACAGTCCCTGTTTGCCCCTTTTGTCGAACCAGCATCACCCAACTAGTTGTTGCCAATAAGGCCAACAATGATGTGGAGGTGGAAATGAGTCCCTCGAAACCGAGGAAATCAAGAAAGTCTAATGTTAGTGAAGGCAGCAGTAGCTTCAAGGGCTTGTCGCCTTTGGGATCATTTGGAAGATTGGGTGGTCGCAGTTCAGCAAGGGTATCTGCTGAATGCAATGAAGACATCAAGCCTTGACAAGTGCAGCTATGGAGTATGGACTTGTCCTTTCTCTGAACCAGTTTAATAATCAAGCAGATGGAACTAGCTTTTTTGAGTTTGCTTGAGGAGCTAGACCATCACTGGTATGAACATCTTACTTACCTTTTTGAGATCTTAAGTGCTATGAGCATACGATAATATATATGTCCTTCGGCGCACCGAGTCTGCAGTTTTTGGCTTTCTTGAGTCTGGACTAGTCTGCTTTTCTTTACATTAAGAAGCAGCAAAACTCAAGGGTTTGTCACCCAATTATAAATATAATCGTGTATCATATAAATAAAGTGTCATTTATCTTCCCCTCAAAGAGTTCTTATTATGTTATGTTCATTCTAGTTCTGCTTTGCCTCATTCACTTGACCTGCAATTATAATTGCATGCTGTTATGAACTTGTGATAATGAATCACTGATTCCAAAATGAAAAAACAATTTGAAACAGGTTGAAGGTGCAATTTCTTTATCTAAGAGCACGTGAAAGTGTGGAACTGACACAATTAGCACCAAATGGAATTGAGCAGCATTTACTAATCAAGAATCATTTTGTTGAGACACCCTTAATCAGAGAGCTTGCTCAGAGCTTAATACTATAATGGACCTCAAAAGACTATTACCTGACATCAGCTCAATGGCAAAGTTTTTTTAACTTATATCAGATCCTCAAAGAACTAAAAGTCTTCTCTTTAAACAATTTGATCTAAATTTCAATACATGAAATGAGAAATCCAGAGGGAAAAAACAATACCCAAAGAGGCGTCTTCATTTAACTAGTTGTCCACACATACATGAAACCAGCAATGGGGTTCTGAATCCGTTTCCATATTCTAATAACTCCTCATTGTTAGATATTGTTCCACCATTATCTGCACTCTCTGAAGCCCTTGGAGGCTGAGCAGCTGCAACTACACCATCGACAAATAGCCCGTTTGCTTCTGAAACCGGCACAGCAGGTGAGAAATCGTCAGGTCCGTATTCGGTTGGTCTTGGATTTCTTCTGTTAGTGTTGGTACTTCCTCTTCTTTCTGCCTCAAGAAAGTGACCTAGAGAAGGAGTATTACTCACATCCACATCTTCAGGGGTCAGCTTGGAGCAGAGTGAAAGCAACCAATGCTTGGTTTTGCAATTCTTCTTGCCTTTCGAGGCTTCTATTGTCCTTCTTCCCATGCTTGATCTTCGAGAGAGGTCGAAAATGCTAGACACTCCAATGAGGCTCCCAAGAGTGATGCCATTGTCATGGAATAGAGACCCAGTTGACTGAAACCAGTTACATGAAGGAATCAACAAAACCATTCCAAGAACAGAAACTCTTTGTTTGACTCACAATGAAGTCATAGTGACAATGCTCATAAACATTTTCCAGCCAAAAGTAACATGTAGCAAGATGCTGACCTCTGTATCAAGATCTGAAGAAGCAGTAGAAGTAGGAGAGCCAGTGATCAAAGTACTAAACGAAGCCGAACCAGCAGAGAACTCTCTTCTCATCAACCCAACTCTTGCATTAAGCGGTCTCAGTCCCAAAGGCCACCCTTCATCCTATTCTCAAAAACCAGTTACAAGAGTCAGCTCACTTCGTATTAATTCAACCAAAGCAAAGTAATGACAGACGTACTTTGCATTACCTGATTAGCCATAACTTTCTTTCCCCCCTACTCTTTATCTGGGAAAATAAGGCAGACTGAACAATGTACTATAATCGAAACTCCGGCGATCACTTCACATAAACAACCGTCATCTCCACCAACATTGCTCTTTATTGTACCTGCAGAATATATATAGAGATGAAGAGAATATGAAAAAGATAAAAAGATAGAGACAGAGAGATGAACAAGAAAAAGACAGTGGTGTGTACTCGTGAAACACTTTGGCCAAAGGCATTGGTCACTTTAAGCACAAAAGATGAACATAAACACAAATTGGGATAGAGATGCTGAGATAGGGTGAGACTGACGTCTTACCTTCTAGTGGTTAAAGCATCCACTGGTTTTGGAGACAGAGAAGATGAAGACCCTCTCTTTTATTGATGACTTCCAAATGACCGCACTACCCCCACCATTGAAAGGTTCCTTGCTTCCATGATCAGAGTTTGCACATGCCTCATTAGGACCATAACCATCACTCCATTATATTAGTATTGTGGTTTTTGTGCGTCAATTTGAATAGTTTATATGTAACAGAGGATATATATATATATATATATATATATATATATATATATATATATATATATATATATAGCACTTGGGATTTCAATGGGACTAAAAAAAACAAACAAGGGATGTATGATCTTTTAGTGTAAGAAAAAGAAACAATATCTCCTTGTGATCAAGTTAATTTCGAGTGTTCTAATGTCTCTCTAATATAAAAATCGTGAAGAATATGTAACAAAATAGTGAGGGGAGGTCGATAAAAGTATTAGGGGGAGAGAAAATAGTGAGGGGAGGTTGATGAAAGTATTAGGGGGAGAGAAAAGAGAGAAACAGAAGGGCATGAAGGCCAATGGCCTCAGAGGTCTGTTAGATTAATCATCAAGGGGAAGAAGATACCAGTTCTGGGCACTCTTTTGGTGAACATAAACTGTGTCATCCTGTCTTTTGAGGACCCTTTTTCTTTTTGGTCCACAGGTTCTCTGTGTCAAGTCCAGTCGAATCTGAACCACGGCCTAACACTGCACTTGTGTAACAATAATCATAAGTATGAAGGATGTCTGTCATCCAGGTATGGTGCTTCGTATATAAACAGTACCAGACCAAACAATACAAAGAAAGAGTAATTAAATACGAAATTCTAAGCGGACATTAATCTTTTCCCAGATATATCATCTTGTCCTAGTGTTAAGAATGGTGTGAAGGAGTCAAGTCAATAAGCAAATACAAAATTTACTTGGAAATATTGTCACATAAGTAAAGATTTTGCTGTGTAGCTATAGCTATCTGTATTCAAGGTACTTATAATTGGCTTTCTGATTTAATCTGGACAAAGGTTTTTTTTTTCAAAATTAGCATGAACTCTTCAGTAGAAAGTAGAAACAAAGTATCGCACTGGATAAGGAAATCTTATGTATATTCGAGCATCGTATAACTTCCACAATCCACACAGAAGAAATGTAGCACTAGTACCCAATTAGTAAAAATCAGACCTCCAAACATCATAACATTTTTAAGTAAATCAGCTTTATAAATTGTATCATTCTCCAACAATGTGAGCAGGACTAGGACCAAACAGCACATTCCATTGATTCCAATGTTCTATTACATCAAATCTTATCTGTTGTGTACCAGCAAGATCAGAAAGCAGTAAATCTAGCTACAGTAGTATGATTAGCATCGCTACCCACAAGTATGGAGGTTATACTTTTCGGAAGATCCAAGTGAGGTTTCAGCTTTCCTAGTTGTGTATATGATTCCATGTCTTTCAACTTTTCAAAGGAAAAACTTGCATAATCTATCAGCTAATAGTTTTATACAGTACAGACTACAGACCATAAAATCCAATCGAGGAATCATTGTTGATCATGGATATGGGTGGTCTTGAGTTGCACCAGGTCTGTAATCACCAATTCCTAGCAAGTCCTGCAAATGCGAAGGTACTCAATAATGGAACTTTCAGCACACAGCCTCTAAAAAGTAGAAAACAAACGCATATTATGGACCACGCATCATATGTCTGTTCATTTATTGGCACAAGGAGAAGAGGAAAAAGAAGAAGAAGAAGAAAGAAACATAGATTTAAATCATGCAAGAGCCTGTCCTATTATAAATTCTTAAGTCTTCCATGTATGGGTTAGCAAATAAAGCAGACAAGAAACAGATAGCACATGCATGGTTCTGACATTTATAAACTAGATTATCTAATGCTGGTGTTATGTATCTTGAATTTTACTCCAAAGCAGACAAGAAACCTGTGTTTTTGGCCCAATGGGAAGCTCTAATATAAACCTCACAAGTTATCCAAATCAGAAATAGAAGAAAATCATATCATAACTCAGAAAACGGAGATGAAACTTGATAATGCATATTACATTTGTCCTTGATAGAAAACAAGCTTCAAGACATACAAATAAACGATTCAAAGAAAGCACACGTTAAGGGCATACTTTTAGCAAGGCTATTAATTTTGACCTGTACTATACAAATTGTGAATCAAAATCAAATAGTTCACATGGTTGAACACTATGTTATGAAGCTGACCCTAAAGATTACAGGTTTGCCATTTGTAGTAAGCAAAAAACTCATTTCTTAGATTGCCCCATTTTTGCCACCATAAAGATTTTTTCATGGAGCAAATTAAGGAAGGTGTCTTCCTTCCTGCTGTCTTGGAAGTCTTTAAACAAGGGTGGGCTCAGTGATCATCAGCTAGGTTTCTTTCCTGCAGACTCTTTAGCAAATGCAAGATGCTCAATGAGCTCCTACATCCCAATCACAGAGCCTCACAGATCACTACCCACAGCAGCAATCATATAATGAGCTATGATTTGGCACTGAATTAAAATCAAACAGACCAATCAAAACAGAGAATAAAGAATGTGATCAAACCCAAAAGTCACTCAACGATTTAATTGGAGACTCCAGTCTCCACCACAGACACCTGTCTTGATCTTGCCCCCCCCCCCCCCCCCCCCCCCAATTCAGACTTCACAATGGTGATAGTTTAATCTTGTGTCAAAATTTTCTTTACTCACTTTAATTAGAGTTGTGAAATCTTACTTCATGGTTCAGAAGGTTGAAGAAGTCTATGACTCTCAATTATTGGTACTTTGATCGAGGAAGGTGGTGGGTCATTTGCTTTTGTTACATGAATTGGTTGGCTAGGGGGAGGCCTTCTTTTGCTAAAGCTGAAAGAAGGATCTTCTGTCTCTTTCTGTTATAAATGTGTTAAACAAGAATAAAAAAACAACTACATCTCCAAGGTTGAACAGCAGGTAGGTAAGTAATCGGATTTGACAGCTTTTCCCATACTCTCATATACGTGAAATATGACGGGGACCTAAATCAACTGATTTGATAGAAACTACCCTATATTTGCAAACACTAGATTACCATCCCGTAAGGTTTGAGCTCTACACGAACAATGCATACAATGAGCACTTGTGCAGCAGTGACATCTAAAGAGAGAAGCTAGAATGCGATAATGAAATTCATAACGAACACACACCAATATCAGTTCTCCAAAATAACAATCAAAGCAATATAAATAAGAAGCAAAGGCCTACCGAGGATGCTTTATTTTTCGCCCTGGTCTCTGCTGTACTTGGAATATCATGATTTGGTTTGTTGAATCTCTTCTCCCGCCGATCACAGGAGCCCCATCCATCTGAGAATCTACCACCCCTATTTACAAGGGAAGAAGCATATTATCAAAAACAATGATCCTAAATCATAATGAGATAAAACATAATCATGAATCAGATTGCTATCTAATGCTTAGTTCCCAAAATCCTTACTGCATGTGTGCCCGAACCACAAACTCTGCACGCAGAACATTCCGACCCTCATCAAACTCAATGTTCTTGTCTTTGATCTCGAAAGAGAGATTAAAATAAAACGATATCTTCCTCCAACCTGTACAACACACAATACACCTCTCATGTTCAATCTAACATTTCCATTCCACCTCGCAAAAAATACAAGAACCTCTCTTCAAATCCTTTACCTGACTTTTTGATACAAGTATTCCCATGAATCTTAACGTAATCAGTTTTCTCTAAGATCTGGTAAATTGACACAAACTAATTAGGCATAAACTATCTAGGCAATTAAAATTTCCAAATTAATTAGCTCGAAAAACCTAAATTTCCTAAAAGGCCAAGCAATTATATTATCAAAATTAACTGAAACTGAGCTGAGAGCACTAATCAAATAGCAACACTCACCGCCATAGCTGCATCTTGATACTCCTTGAACAACGAAACCGAAGGAAACATTCCAGCCAAGCTATGCTGCGCCGTCTGCACCGGATTATTATTCTCCCTCTCTTCTCTCTGCGGATAGCTACCAGGACTGTTAAACCTCCCGATTCCCGGGGACAGACGCGACTCCGGCGAAGCGTACACCGGCGTGGTAGGTGTGCGCGGCACATTTCTGACGACGGCGAGAGAATTGCCGTCGTCTGCTGACCTGGCGATCTTCCTGGGCGGGCGGAAGGCCAAAGGCTCCTCGACGACCTCGCCCTCCGATTTGGAGTCGGAGTCGGCGGAGTAGGAGATCCGAGCGGTCTTGAAGAGCTTCGGCGGCGGCGAGGGGCGGCGGTGGTATTGGATCGCGAGGGGTTGGCGGGATTGGAATTTGGATTTGGAGGTGTGGGAGGCGGCGGCGGAGTCGATCACGGCCCAGAGAGTGGCGTCGTCTAGGTCTTTGTCGTCCATGGTTTTGGGAGATTAGAGTTTGGAGGAGAAGCTTGGGCGTTTTTGAAGGAGGAAGATTTGGTTGGGCATTCTGAGGTTGAGGAAGTGTAGAGAGGAAGCTACATAAGGCGCGAAATTTTCGAATTCAATTTGGGGAAGAACCACAGAAGGATAGGATCGTCTTCAGACGACTTCCGGAGGAAGATGACTCCATCGGGCCTTGGGTAAACGGCCAATTTATACGGCCCACCTGAATTCAGGTCCCTTTACATTTATAGGTGCAATATACTTGCATAATGAGCTAGTTTCTTGTCATATGTCATATTCATTGTGCATCTAAGTGTATTCTATGCTTTTTAATTTTGATATTGGTAGATTAGCTCAATGAGTAGGTGAGTACTCAAAAAAATAGTACCTCATATCTTCTAATCTAATAATGACTCTTAAGTCGAGGACTTTCCGGCTTATCTCATTTTTCGATCTTATATCCACATTTTAACCGTTCAATTTATAGATATTTATGAGTAGATCATATCTACAAATTGTCAGCCATATTGAAAAGTGGCTGAAAATTTGAGTTCGCGAAATCAAATTTCTTGTTGTGGAAAAAGTTTTTCTTTTAATTTTAAGAAGAAGAAGCAATCACATTTGAAAATCTAACAACACCAAAAATGAACTTAATTTAAAGCTAATTTACCAAAAAGCTAGAAAGGTAATTTGGTAATGCACTCCATGACCAACTTCGAGTGATCTTCAGGAACCTATTTAATCAGATTGTTCTCAACTCCATTTAATCAAATGAACAAAAATGAAAATGAAAATCCATTTAATCAAATGAAACAAAAATGAAAATCCCATGCACAATTACGAACAGTAACTAACAGTTTGTTTTTGAATCCCAACTCCCTTTCCTCACAGTAACTATGCACAATTACTCATCACACAAGCCACGCGTGATTGTGATCCTCACCTTCTGAAACGCCGCAAGGCACTTCGCTCGAAACGCCCAAACGCCGTGCACGATTCTACGTCTCCGTCCCCGAATTCATCGCTTAGATCCACATCGTCGTTGAGACTCACAGCTCCCTTGTCCCACTCCACCACCAGCACCTTCAATTCGTTGATCGGCCACTCCGACCTCTCTCTTCAACGACGTCGTTTCTCCCTTCTTCCGGCGGCCGATTTTCGAATACACCTCGGCGAGCAGATTCAGATCTAAGTAATCTTCCAGCTTATAATTCGTCGTTCTCAGCTTCGATTCCGACGAGTGCTTCTGGATCTGAGCACGGCGATCTTCCCTGCAGTCAAATTGAGACCGAAATTAGTAAGAATTAGTCACGAATTTCAAATCGGAGAGCGTGAGGGAGTTAGGGATCGTACGGCGGGGATGAGAAGGTGGAGATCGGCGGTGGAGAGGAGGCGGAGGAAGGCCGACGGAGGCGTCTCTGAATGTCGTCGACGGTGGCGAGTGGGCCCGAAGGCGAAGAAACTCTGGCTCTTTTTTCCTCTCTGACATTTTTGGCGGGTGATTTTGGAATTCAAAGTAAATGTAATAAACGCAAGTGCTCTTGCCTTTTATAGAGACAAATCTGAGTACAAAGCTAAAGTGGATTAAATCATGGAGATTCTTCAGTAACATTTTTCGCAAAACACTAAATTGTAATTCACAAATACTTCTGATGATGAACAGATTTGACACAATGACATGACATTTACAGCAAAATACAACTCTGGCCTGATACAACAAAAATAAGTATACAAGCATCCATTTTGGGGAAAATGGATTTGGTTGTTGTAATTCTCAAGACTCGTTGATGATGGTGATGAGTAGTTTTGACATCTACAACAGAAATCCCATTTGTGCGGTTCTATATGTACCTTGATCTCACTGCACCAGGGGGAACTGACTTGGTTTTTGATTGATTTGATGAGACTAACCACAAAGTTGAAAAGGAACTAGGTAGGACCTCCAAAAATATTGCTCTGCACCCTTCTTGGTATCCCAAAATTTTGATATGCTCTGATTTCACCTTCCAGAGTGGCTGTGACAATGACCAAGCCCCAAGCTTGGGTTGTTTGGCTAGATTCATGTCCAAACAAAGAGGACCAAGAGGAAGACCAAGATGATGATGATGCATTGCCAGAAAATATAGAAGATGAGTCGCCACTGTACCTAATAGAGGAAGGGTCTGAGCTGCAGCCGAATGACTCGCCAATGCCAGAATCCGTTCGAGATATTTCAGATGGATCTTGATCTTCCGTAGGGGGAGTTGAAGGTCTCTCCGCTGCCGCAGCCGTAGGAGGAGTGCTAGGATTAGTGTGTTTCTTTGGGAGAGGTGGCAACAGTCTCTTGCTCTCTTCTTTAGTAGGCGATGCAGTTCCTGAAACTGGCTGTACCGAGGAACGTTTTGAGTGCCTCTTAGAAGAATGCACAGGTAGAGACGGGGGAGGGTCACCCTTTATGGTGCCAGGCCATGGGATTGCTACCGATACATCTTTACACTGAAAATATTCATGAGAAGTGGTGGTGATTGTGCTCTTTTTTCCTGCGGCTGACACTCGAGGCTCTTCACGCTTCCATACATACACATTAGAGTCTTCACTAGCACAAATAATGTACTTTCCATTGGGAGTGAATGACGCTCCAATTTGACTACTTGTGTTTCGAAAACCTCTAAACTTATGAGTGACATCTTTATCACCATCTACAATCCGAATCCGGGAATCAGCAGATGTGACAAGCATTTCGGATGGATTGATTGGAGAAAACTGTTTAGAAGAGAAGAACAATGAAGGTTACAATCATTCCAGAGGATTTACGCAGAACCTGTTTATTGGCAAGGAATCAAATGGAGGACAATTGCATTACCTGGAAACCAGTAATTTTCTTTGCTTGATTCTTCTTCTTGTTTTTGATATCAATCTGGCCTTCTTGACTTAATTTACAGTCTGTATAACAAAAGAAGATGAGCCTTATCATACACTGTCTGTTTGAATATGTTAAAAACTTGAAACTATGACAAAGTAGTTCTTCAGGGTTCGTGACCAATCAATATACTATGTGTATGAAACACTAGTACCTTCTGCATTGTACATACGACAGTTCCCTTTATGTGAGCCGGTGATGGCAGCCTGCAGTTAAAAAAATTGAACCATGATTAGTAGAAGTCAGAGGAAGTTTTATAAGTTGATTCGACTTCATCTGAAGATCCTATGCATGTTAAAGAGCACATGAAACCAGAAAAGTAACATTGTGAAAAAACAAAATTGAGCTGGACCTGGCCATCTGGAGTATAGCATGCAGCAGTGACCATTTCATGAAGATCTGTCCAGTCTACCACTTTTCGAGCAGGTATGTCCCATAATCGAAGCTTTGCATCAAGGGAGCCGCTGAGAAAAACATTGTCGTCCAAAGGATTGAACTGTATGCAAGTTACTGCCAGACCAGTTTCCATGTTATACTCAAGAAACCAAAGGATATTAAAATAATCAAACACCATATATGCATCTATGCTGCATAATATTTAGGGTCAAACAACAAATGCAGACAACAGATGAGCAGTGGTTTATAGATGCTCCTTACCATAATCATTGTGGGCAAACATCTTCAAACAACTCTTGGTCTCCATATCCCATAATCTAACAGTTTTGTCCATTGAAGATGAAAGCAACAGCTGCATTTCAGATCAAAATTAGCCCAAATAATCTTTGTTATTTCAAATGAACATGCATATATCATAATTGAAATTCTCATAAGCTTGTCTTCTAACTTAAGGATAACAAACCACTACAAAGTCTACAATTCAGCTTTAAGTGAAGATCGTTAGATGGCAAGGATTAGCTAAAACTGACCTGATCTCTGGACCATGACAGGTCCAGTACAGCATCCAAATGACCTTCGAAAGAGCACACAGGTTTCTCCGAGAGGGCAAACACGAATTCAGGCACATGGACATAGTCAGGAATGGGATTTGTTTTCCTAGAAGAGCCTCCTTTCCCCTTCTTCTTCTTCTTCTCGGAGGAAATTGCAGCTTCAGAGCTAAGAGGCCCCGATCGATCCTGAGACAATGAGGGATGCAGTGGGGTCGCATTGCTATCCATGGACATAATCTCACATTCTTGAACCTCCCACACATGAATGACCCTATCCTCTCCAGCACTAGCAAGAAACCTAGCATCCAAGCTAAACTTAATAGTCCAAATTGAGCCCTCATGTGCTTGAATCTCCTGGCACAAATGCAATGCTGATAGCTCCTTATACGACTTCCCATTCTGCCTAACTTTGATCCACTCATTAGACTTGCTCGGTTTCTGGTCCTGCGGCAGCGGCAGTGGCGGGTGTTGATCCTTATCCCCAATTAGCACACTCACAGCACTCCCTACACCTTTTATGCTATTCTTCAACAGCGCCACTTTTCTCTTGCTCATCCTCAAACTTTTCGACACAAACGAATTGGCTCCGGGAGAACCAACTTTCCTCTCACTCGCGGCGTCGCTGGTCACATTCTGCCGCCGCATCACCTCCTTCACCACCGGCGAGTACCCCACCGACTTTTCGAACTCGTCCATGGTCAACTTCTTCCCCGTTTGAAGATCACTGAACTTGTTCCAACACCCGTTCTGATCATACTCGTTCACAATGAACTCGGTCCCGGTGTCCAGATTTTTAATCAAGAAGAAAGCTCCTAAATTGTTAGTGAACTCCGTCGACAACGCCGTGCTGTTTTGTCTAGATCGGACGGCCTGGCTCCTCCGTCGCTTTGAGGCGTCGTCGCCACCACCTCCGGGTACGAAAACATTCTCGTGCTCCGCGCCGCGATCGTCGACGACGTCCGAGTCAGGCGTTGCTTCGAGATTACGCCGATCACCTCCTCTTTCCTCCATTTATCCGCCGAGAAAGCCTCGATTTCTCCGTCCGATCTCGACCGTACAAGCACCGCCTGCAGCGGCGAATTCGACTCCTCCGCCTCCGCCTCCGCCTCCGCCTCCGCCTCCGGATTATGCGGCGCCGGTTCAGGAACCTGTATTTTCTCCACAGAGAGAGTTGGCGATTTCGTAACGGCCGGAACGACGCCGTTTGGAGGTTTACTCGAAACGATGCGTTTAAAGCTGACGATGTCTCTGCCGCCGTTGGCCAATCCCATGCCCTGCATCAACCGCCTGCGGCGCTCGGAGATCGACCCCGGCGCGGCCATCCAGATGTTATAGTCCGGCGTCAACGGAGGCGACGAAAACGAAGGCTCGGCGGCGGCGCCGGACAAGGCGCGGACCTCGACCTCGAGGTCGTTTCGGAGGGAGGAGGCGCAGGAGGCGAAGGACATGCGGCTGTCGTCGAAGTCGTCATCGTCGGAGGAGGAGGCTTCGAGGTCTATAGGGACGGCGGAGGACATACGCTCCCGGGATTCGAAGAAGGAGTCGTCTTCTTGGTCGTGGAGGCCGTCCCAGTTCATAGTGAAAGTCCTCTTCCGCTCCATTTTCCTGTCCATGATCATGTTTGTGTTGCATTTAGGGTTTCGAATCACGGCGAGTTTTCTGTAATTAAATGTTCAAAAGGGGAAAGAGAAAGTTGGATTGGAGTGTTTTGGAGCGAAAAGAAAGAAAAATGGATTGTGTGATTGGAGGGGAAAGAGAAAGAGGGAAGAGAGAAAAATGAGGGGCGGGTGTCAGGTGGTTAATTACCGTTATGTTATGGAGGCAAAGAGGAAAGAGTCAAGGGAGAATCTTTATTTTAATGGTGGATTTCGCGCGTTATTACATTACATTCCGTCACGTCCTTTGCCACTCACTTCTTGCCACGTCACTGTTCCTGCAATTGGTTGGTGGGTCAGGTCTTAGTGAAGGCCCAAAGACGCACCGGCCTGTGGGACGACAGGGGCTGAAGGCCCAAATAAATTAAAGCAAAGTGACAAAAGATTTACATCTTTGTTTCATGGGACTAAATAAGACTGTGTTAAATAAAGAGTCCAGTTTAGTTAGTATTTTATTTAGTGTTACTAGGTACTAAAATAAATGAGCTTACGTAACACCTTGTTTTCATTTTGGCCTCTTTAGATGGTGTTATTGTGGGTACTCAAATATGTCATCCTTAAATAACATCATCGTTCTAAACCATAAACCAAACAAACTATCATATAGTCTCATGCAACATCAAATATGAGTTAATATTAATACAACTTAAGACACCCTACATAAGTACAAGACAATCTTATAAAATAAAGAGGTCTAATGTAGTCCTGAATACCAAACGTGCAAAATGTTGTGAAAGTTCCCCTTAAGTTACTGGATTAGTGAGTTCAATTATTTTTTTTGGGTAATAGTGAGTTCAACATAAGTAAAGGGAGAGACATTCTTTCCCTTTTCAAAACAGAATAAGATATTTGTTTGAGTAATGTAGCCGAGACTCTGTTTCCCGTAGTTCTAATAAGGCTCCCTTACGTGGTAGTACCGAGCAGCTATTGTATATGTTCCTTCAGTTGTTGATGCGAGTTAGTATTTGAGTGATTCCTAGCTGGTTTCTGGATGGGTTTAATAGAGTTACTATTGCTCCTCGATGTAGTTTCTTACATGAGTACATGCATATTCATATATGACTAAAACAACTTGCAACTAATGCAATTTTACCGTCATAATTGTGCAAAACAAAAAAACAAAAAACAAAAATCAAGAACCAATAATGAAATCTTTTGATCAAACACAATCTGGTGATAGGTCGGGGTTGATCATACACAACCCGAACAAGGAAACAAGAGTGATCAAACACACTCTTGACTCACGAATAAAATTTCGGGATTTTTGGTACCTACACGCACAAAATCCCGAGCATAGAATGGAGATGGAGAAGGGATAAATGATTTTATCCCCCCGAGTTATTCCAAAGTAAATAATTGTAATATTAAAGCTTACTTGCTAGTTTACCAAATAAACTGCGGGAGCTCTGATGAGTTTGAGTCGATTGCAGGCTTCGACCGAGGGTTGGGAACCTTTTTGGCTTTCCTTGGAAGACGAGAAATCTTGAAATCTTTGATTTCTAGAGGTTTCCGAAAGGAGAAACAATGTTTCGCCTACTTCTACTTTGAGTTTAGGGCTGAAAATTTGACAAGAGGGGAAGCTCCGGATGGGGAAGCTTCTGTCAAAAATTCAGGTTGATCGGAGCAAGGAAAGATAGTGAACTGGTGGTCAGTAGTGGTGGTGGTCTGGAATATTCCGGCGGCCGGTTCGGAGACTTTCCGGCCGGTTCTCAGGGTGTGAGGCCGGCGGCTTTGGATCCGGGACGGAGAGAGCTTTCTGGGGATATAAAATTCCGACGGAGGGCAGTAGGAATTTTGTTCGGAAATCGGGAAAAACAAGGTTGCCCAATTATAGGGTTTTGGAAAACAAATGGTGGGCTATTGGCTCTAGAGTTAAAACAAACACCACAACATATATAGGCAACAACCACATTTGTATTGCCACGTTTTCTAGAAAATGTGCAAATTGGGGCAGCGATGGGCATTTCATCTTGGTAGACACACAAAGTGGCTGTATTGATGAGTGGGTCCCAGTCTTTTAATTAAGTTTAATTATTTTAGTATTTGATTGACGAGTGGGTGTTTATTTTAAAGGAAAAAATATTGAACATTAATTGGTAAGTTGACCTCAATATTCATTTCAACTCTGTCTCTCATCTTCCTTGTCGAAAAAAAACTCTATCTCTCATCTTTTCTATCGAAAAGAAGTAAAGAACTCTAACTCTCATCTCTCTTCTCTATCTTCTGAGCCAAAAGAGAGACTATCTCTGCTGGATCTATCTCTTCTTCCTTCTCTCATCTTCTTCCCTTCTTCAAGTCCTTTTTGCTCTCCTATGAAATCTTCTATTCGATTCTCTCTCACTTTGCATTCTCGTTTTGTTTTCTAGTTTGCAGATTGGGACCGTGATGATTCAATTGATAATAAAGTCTTGTTCGTCGTAATTGGGCGCAACTGTGCAAGGCTTTGCCGAACATTCTGTTATATCACCACACATTATGTGAGTCCCTCTTTTTCTCTCTTCAATTTTCCAGATTTGGTTTTGAAATTTGGATCTGGTTTTGAAATTTGGATTTATCTTTGTCATTGTCTCATAAACAATTAATCCATCATCCAATGAAGGTGGTCGATGTATGTCAACCATCTGCGCTTGCGTTGCCGACATGGTGATGGCCACCGTGAAGAAGAGAAAGCTGGATCTGGGTAAGAGAAAGCTGGATATATGTACATGAATATTTTGTTTTTCAGCTATATATGTTAAAAATGCTTGAATTAAATCGGTTTAATCTTTTCCCTTGTTTTTGGTTAATTTACAGGAATAGATTAAACTGGACTGGAAAAGAAGATTCTGACCCGTCGGTGATTAACGGCGGTGTAAAGCCGAACAGTGTGTTGTTGGACTTGGATTTAAAAGCTAAAATTGGGGATTTCAGCTGGCAGAGATTGGAAACAGACGATGAGGTGGATCGAGAAAGTCAAGTGGTGGTGGTAGAAGAAGATAAGGGAGAGATCGAGAAAGAAGAGTCGTGAAAAAGATATGGCCGAGAAGAGGAGAGCTGAATAGTTGATTGTGAAGGCCGGTCGCCGGAAATCGGAACTAGATTGCGTGACTGGATACTGGACCATGAATAGAAAATCAATTATAATATTACCCACAATTCACAATTGTATAAATTGCATTTGGTGGTTCCCACCATGTCAGAGGAAGCCACAAACACAATTAAACGTGACTATGAAGGCAATTGCTACGGCTCTACACTCCACATACATTAAAAATGTTGCTGCTGTGTTGCAAAAGGCTGTTTGGCACGTATATGTGTGGCTTTAAGGCTGTTTTGCCACACTTAGCGTATGTGGGCATTGACCATAATCGTGCTAGTGAAAGTGTATGATAACGTGATGAAGGATAAAGTGTAGAGACAAAGAGATAGCAAGAGAATCGTGAAAGATGATATCTTATTCATTGATATGAGTCATTTATATAGGGAATTACACAATACCAATTAGGTAAGAAAAATGAATACATAGATCTAGTCAAACTACATATCTTATTGACATAAAGCCAAGACACATATAAAAAATATCTAGAAAGATACAGAATATCCTAGAACATAATATTCTTTAAAATCTTTGTTTAGCTTACCAAACTCTCTCATTATAAGCTAAATCCTTTGTTAAATTAATAACATTTTGACTTTCCCACTACCAGAAAATAGATCTTGGGCGACGAAAAAAAATCGTCGCCCTGTTAAAAAATTTTGTCGCCTAAGTACTTAGGCGACGACATGTCGTCGGCCAAGACGTCGTCGCCAGAAGTGCGTCGGCCAAGAACTTGGGCGACAAAAATTCATTCCGTCGTCGCCTAAGAGTAATTCTTAGGCGACGATACGAATTTCGTCGCCTAAAATATAATTCTCGTCGCCCAAAAATATTCGTCGCCCAAGATTTAACACCTTGGCCGACGAAAATTTTTTTCGTCGCTTAAGATCTTATAACCTTGGGCGACGAAACTAAATATTTCGTCGCCTAAGATCACTACATCTTAGGCGACGATATTTTTTTTCGTCGTCTTATATGGTAAGTCCTTGACCGACGATTTAGCAATTTCGTCGCCTAAGATATATTTAAATTTTTTTAAAAAATAATTAAATAATTTTTTTAAATATATAAATAATGTTTTTTTAATTTTTGCTGGAATTTTTTTTTTCGGCATTTCTTTAAAATTTTCTAATACTAAAATTTAATTAAAAATAACACAAATTTATAAATTTATAAATAATTTATTACAAAAATTCAGTCCATCTACCTATGGAGAAACTCGAAATCTAACTCATCATTCCCGTTCGGAGGGTCCTGAGGCTGAGGCGGCGGCTGGTCAGGCTGAGGAGGCTGCTGCTGAGGCTGGGGCCACTGAGGGTGGGGCCACTGAGGTAATGGTATAGGCGTAGGCATGGGCGGAAAATCAAGTCCGGCCGCATGTGCAGCGATGCAGGAAGTCATCCACTGTCCCATAGCCGCCTGGTTGGCATTGGTGACTTCATTCAGCCGCTCCATATGCGCAGCCGTGGAAGCCGCATATGATTCCGCCATCACCGCCATCTCCCTCGCTCTTTGGGCTTCCAGCTCAGACTGTAGACTTGCGAACTGATCCTGTAGCCGACTGTTGCTGCTTGAGGCTCCGGCGGCTCCCTTGCGCTGAAATCCTGGCGTCGTCTTCAGGATCCCCTTTCCAGCGTCTCCCATACCCCGGCAGTAGTAGGTGTTGGAACGCTGCGCGAAGGCAGTGGCCATAATCCGCGCCCCAACGGTAGGATCTGAAGTGTCGATCCTGGACATGGCCTCTGACATGTCATCCTCTGCCGTGCCCGGCCATGTGTCGTTCACCATGCCTCTCATGACCTCTTGCTCCGCCTCCCTCACCCTCGCCTAATTGGATATATTATAAAAATATATTAATATACATTTAATAAAATGTAATTAAAATTAAAAATTAGAAAATATAAGGAACTTACAAGATCCTCCTCAGAATGAGGATATGCCCTCTGAAAGGTCCCCACATAGGGGTTCTCCTCTGGCCGCTCTCGCCGCACGTCGTCCATGATGGCCGAAAACGGCCTCGAACCGGCACGATGGTTGGTTGTGTTCTGTTGCCGGTTCTCAGCGTTCACCCGGGCGAGGTGCTTCAAAAAAAAATTATCGTTAGTAAATATTTAAAAACATACAATTATAATTAATTCACTAATTAAATTAATTCAAATTTGTTTACTAATTACCTGTTTGTGAGGGTCGTTGAACTGCGTGACAAGAAGCCACCGCCACTCGTACTCCCGATACTCGAACTCCTTCGGGGTACCCGAACGGTCGCTCCCGTACTGCTTCCAGTATAACCGGAGGTCGTGCTTCCACTCCTTGAACCTACATATACAAAAAAAATATTAAATATATTATTAAAAAAATAAAATTTAATAAATTATTAAATAGAAGTACCTCTCCCTATGGGCCTTGTCCGCCCAGTCACGTCCCTCCTCGGGAACCACAAACCATTGCTGCATTACCACTTGTTAGTATTTTTTTCGATAATTAAATAATTTATTAGTTAAAAAAATAGTAATTGATCGAGTAAACTCACCGACATCGACTGATGGAGCATCTCCTTCACTCCATCAGGAACCTGGCTCCAGACTCCCCACAACATAGGGAGTCTGGAACGGATGGTGCCTCCCGCGGCGCGCGTGTACCGGTTTCCCAACGCGGCGTCCACCGGTTTCCCGTTGGAAAACGGGATGGCGATCCGTCCAGCGGACTCGACCGCCCTATCGAGTCCCTTGTTGCTGACTGTGCCTCTCCTGTTCCGCCTTCTCGTTCCGGCGGCTGTGACATTGTGAATCAAATTTAATATTAATAATACATTTTTACAAAAAAAAAATTAAAATCGACAAAAAAGTAATAATAAATTACCTGAGGATGAGGCTGAGCCGACGGATTCGTCTCCGTCCGCCTGCTCGGAGACCCTCACGGGATGAAGAGGCGTGGGAAACTCCCTGTAGATATAGGCCTCGTGCGATGCCACATGCGGGAGCTGCTCTCGAATCGGTCGACCCTCCTCATCGACGCGAGGTATCGCCGGTATCGTTGGAGGAAGGAAGAGGCCGGACGACACCATAGGGACCCCGGATGACCCGCCATCACCGTCGGTCAGGGACGAATGTGTGGGGGCGGTGTTAGATCGCGACCGGGAAAATATCTCTGGATGACGAGGGGCCGTCGCTGCGGGACCCGACTGACAGTAGAACGCGAGCCGCTCGCGCCACCCCTAAGCGCCGCATGTCGGGCCGTCAGCTGCCATGGAAACCCGGTCGACGGTGATTCCAACGGGTTGTTTGAGGTACCGTCCGAGGAATATTGGCTCCTCGAACCCGAACGTTTTCCAGAAGTTCTCGTCATGCCCATCCTGTTTAAAATAACCATAAATTTATTAAAAATATTTTACCGTCTTATAATTAATTTAACAAAAAATAACCATAAATTTCGAAAAATTTATCAACAATAATAACACAAATAAAAATTAATAGTTATAATAGGATTTATTATTTTTTTAATTCACATAACAAATTATTTACATTAATTCGCAATTATTACATCACAAAAATTAATTTACGAATATTTACATCCTTACTAAAAAATAATACATTATTTTTTACAAAATTTCCACAATATATTTACAATTATAATTTATATTATTTAATTATTTAATCAAAAATTATTTAATCATTTACAATATATTTACAAATTATTTCCACAAATCCTAAACCCTAAACCCTAAACCGTAAACCCTAATATTTTACAATTATCATTTACATCACAATTTACCATAATTTACCCTAAAATCCTACCATAATTTACACAAATTTACCCCAATTTACCATTAATTTCCTAAATTACAACAACAACAACAACAATAATTTCACCAACAATTTCACAACACAACAATAATTTCACCAACAATTTCAAATAATTTCAAACAATTTCACAATTTCAAACAATTTCAAACAATAATTTCAAACAATTTCACAATTTCAAACAATTTCAACAATTTCAAACAACAACAACAACAATTAAAATTTTCATCAACATAACCAATTTAGGGTTTTAGGGTTATACCTTAAATTGTTTGAGAGAGGGAGAGAGAGAGGGCTGGGTCGAGGTCGGAGAGAGGGAGAGAGAGAGGGATTCGGTGGATTTTCGGAGAGAGAGAGAGAGGATTTGTGAGCGGCTGCGCGAATGGTTAGGGTTCCGAATTTTTGCCTTTTATATTGGCGTTCTTGGGCGACGATTCTATAAAAATCGTCGCCCTGTTTTTTGAAAATCGTCGGCCAAGATAGTATACTTGGGCGACGATGTTCTTCACTATAAATCTCGTCGCCCAAGATGAAGAAAATCGTCGGCCAAGAGTTCTATCATAAAATTCAGAATATCGTGAGTTTGGTGATCGGAGAAGAGGAACTGAAAACCGACCGTCAGATATGACCAGCATAACGAATTACGTAGGTGGGAAAAAATTCAGCTCCATCTGACAAAGATAAGGGCTCGATCCGTCCGGTCAATCGGCGCGGTCAAACCCCTAAACGGACGGAAACGGCTATTCGACCCTCCAAATCACGTAATCTGGCCGGACCTTCAACTGAGAATAGTTTCCAATCGACGAGACTCTTACGGGGCTATAAAAATTTTTAAAAAAATAAATACCCGGGATAGGGCTACCACTAGGTAGAAATAAGAGAAATTCGTTGACCGGAACAACCGGCACCGAAATTTTACCGAAATATCTTCATTTTTCACGGGTTGACGTATTTCACCGTTCCGGTCATATCTTATTTCACGACTTTTTTGCGTTTGAGGCCTCTACGTATACGTTGTCTTCAAAACGAAACTTAAACTCAACACTTATATAAAAAAGTTATACAACATTAGTACATATATCGTGAGTTTGGTGATCGGAGAAGAGGAACTGAAAACCGACCGTCGATATGACCAGCATAACGAATTACGTAGGTGGGAAAAAATTCAGCTCCATCTGACAAAGATAAGGGCTCGATCCGTCCGGTCAATCGGCGCGGTCAAACCCCTAAACGGACGGAAACGGCTATTCGACCCTCCAAATCACGTAATCTGGCCGGACCTTCAACTGAGAATAGTTTCCAATCGACGAGACTCTTACGGGGCTATAAAAATAAAAAACATTACCTTACAATTTAAATGTGCTTTATTTATTTTAATTATTCGGATTATCTTGGCCGACGAAATTAGGGTAATTTGTCGGCCAAGATAATACTTAGGCGACGATATTTGTTAAATTCGTCGCCCAAGAGTAAAAATAAAAAATCTTGTACAATGAAATTTAAATGTGTTTTATTTTATTTTAATTATTCGGATTACTCTTGGCCGACGAAAGTAGGGTAATTCGTCGGCCAAGATAATACTTGGGCGACGATATTTGTTAAATTCGTCGCCCAAGAGTAAAAATAAAAAATCCTGTACAATGAAATTTAAATGTGTTTTATTTTATTTTAATTATTCGGATTACTCTTGGCCGACGAAAGTAGGGTAATTCGTCGGCCAAGATAATACTTGGGCGACGATATTTGTTAAATTCGTCGCCCAAGAGTAAAAATAAAAAATCCTGTACAATGAAATTTAAATGTGTTTTATTTTATTTTAGTTATTCGGATTACTCTTGGCCGACGAAAGTAGGGTAATTCCTCGGCCAAGATAATACTTGGGCGACGATATTTGTTAAATTCGTCGCCCAAGAGTAAAAATAAAAAATCCTGTACAATGAAATTTAAATGTGTTTTATTTTATTTTAATTATTCGGATTACTCTTGGCCGACGAAAGTAGGGTAATTCGTCGGCCAAGATAATACTTAGGCGACGATATTTGTTAAATTCGTCGCCCAAGAGTAAAAATAAAAAATCCTGTACAATGAAATTTAAATGTGTTTTATTTTATTTTAATTATTCGGATTACTCTTGGCCGACGAAAGTAGGGTAATTCGTCGGCCAAGATAATACTTGGGCGACGATATTTGTTAAATTCGTCGCCCAATGTTAAAATAAAAAATCCTGTACAATGAAATTTAAATGTGCTTTATTTATTTTAGTATAAACATATTCTTTTAGTACAAACATATTCTTTTAAGGGGTTTGGAACCCAGCCTACCATGGAAGGCTCACAAACACGCCCGGAAATCTTTATATTAATTTGGACAACAATTACAAAGCTAAGGCTCAATTATAACTAAGCTAAGGCTCGTAATCTGAGTCATCCGATGAGTCTTCTTCGGTATCAGAATTAATATCTGGTAATCTATGCCTTAATTCGTCGTCAGAGTCGTCGTCTGTTTCTTCATTTGGATCAACATCAATAAAGGTTGAATCTTCGTCACGAATTCTGAGCACTCGACCATGTTTAACATTATTTTCGCGAATAGTAGACACATCATGAATACCTACTGCGTTCGGCTCCTGATACGCATCAGCCTCTGGCCCTGGAATGGTCACTCCAAGTGTAGCCGCCCGGTAAATGTTTCGAGGATGCACAATGTTCGCTATTTTCCACGCGTCACCCCTGGCAAGGTCATCAAGATAAAACACTTGTTTTACCGATGTCGCAAAAACAAACGGGTCATCTTCGTAGGCGCTTGTAGCAATGTTGACCGATAAATTGCCATACTGATCCATCTTCATGCTCTGTGCGCCTGTATCAAACCATCTACACTTGAACAGATGCACTTTCATGCCTTCCGCATAAACCAGTTCGACCATTGAATGGAGAACACCGTAATAGTCAAGGCCATGACCAAGCGCCATCACCCCAGAATTCTGTGTTCTTCGTCTGCTGTCTCTCTCTTCAGATACAAATTTGACGCCATTCACTGTGCAAGTGGGATAAACTCTAGCCCGTTGCGGTTGCATCGCAAGAAGTAATAGTTCGTGCGACCAGTTTGGATTATCATCAGATTTAATCATGTCCATCTGTAACGGATATTGAACTGTAAATATCTGAAAATATATGCAATAGAAAATAATTAGATATATATATATATATATAACAGGGAAGATTAAATTACGTACCCAGGTGCGAAAATAATTTGCGAACGTCATGTTGTGGTACTCGAGATCACCATCAACTTCCGGAAAAGATAGGTGCAACTCTTTCCAATATTTAACTTCTTCACAATTGATTAATACCCACCAGTGCGCTATGGCTATCTCTTCATCCGACAATGCATACTAGGCGGACAGTCGTGCTCCACCAACTTCGACATCACTGGAAACTATAGAGAGATTGAACCGCGGCGCATGTTCCTCCATGGCTTGCGGAGCTCCCAACGACGCTCCTAAATACAACTTCATGTAGGTGAGGCATTCATGCGCAATATATACTTCAGCTATACATCCTTCAGGCGCGGATTTATTAGTGACATAATCTTTGTACTCACCAAGTTGCCTTTAAATATAAGATTGCAAACTATACGTTATGGTTATTGAACATGTACGTACATATATGTATTCTGGAGATGTAAGTGAATAAAACATACCTTTCCATGGGATATATCCAAGTGAAGTGTACTGGACCGGTAAGCAACAATTGCTGGGGAAGATGGATCATCAGGTGAGGCATGATATCGAAAAAATTTGGCGGAAAGATCCTCTCGAATTTACACATGATGTATATGATGTCTGCCTGCATTTCCTGGAGATCGGATTTTCTCACTTCCCTTGTGCATAACTTCATGAAGAATCTTGACAGCGCTACTAACGGCTCCACAACCTGGCCAACCACACATCACAAATTTAATATAAAATCCAACAACGATAGGTTAACCGTAATTTTAACCACAAATTTACCTGACGGTGAAGGAACGGTCGAATGAAAACAGGGAAGAGACGTTGTAGCAGAATATGACAGTCATGACTCTTCAAGCCGTATATCTTATTCTCTCGCAAGTTCACACACCGGGCTATATTTCCTGCAACGCCTGAGCGATACGTCACACAACTCATCCACCTGAAGATCTGGGTCTTCTGATCAGGCTTCACGGTGTAAGGAGCCCAAGGCATCTTTTTCTTCCCCTCTTTCAGCCAAAGATGTTTTCTGATTCCCATTTTCTTAAGATCAACGCGTGCCTTAGGACCGTCTTTCGTCTTCCCCTCCAAGTTGAGCACTGTACCTACCACACTGTCGCAGACATTCTTCTCTATGTGCATCACATCTAGGTAGTGCCTAATCAACAGCGTACTCCAGTACGGGAGTTCCCAAAATATGCTCTTATGTGTCCAGAATTTGTACCTGTCTGGTCTTTCAGGTATTTTGGCCACAATATCGGGATGATTGCTGAGCTGCCCAAAATCATACTCATCCAGCACTGCTAAAATCTCTTCCCCCGACCATCTATGCGGCTCCACACCTCTCTCTTCGGTCCCATCAAATGCCCCGGTATCTATCCGCCAGGGGTGATCATGTGGTAGGTAAGCACGGTGACCCATCCGGACTATCTTGTTGCAATGATTGCTGCACCCCTGGGAGCTAAGGCACTCAGGACAAGCCTTGTATCCCCTAACAACGTTGCCAGACAACATCCCACGTGCAGGAAAATCACTGATGGTACCAACAATCATGGCATGCATCTGGAACATCTCCTTTTTGTGGGAGTCATAAGTGGGATGACCAACCTCCCAAAGCAATTTACACTCTTCAATCAACGGTCTCATATACACATCGACACACTTCCCTGGATAACAACAACAACAACAACAACCACAACAAATTCAGATAACGACTATATATGACCAACAATATAGAACAAAAACAATAAATGGAGAAAAAATTGAACCAACAGCAATATATACAATATGAAGGGAAAGTAGATACCTGGATAACCGGGCCCCGGAATCAACAAGGTCAACATGTTGTATTCCTTCTTCATGCACATCCATGGAGGAAGGTTGTAAGGCACCAAAATGACCGGCCATATACTGTACGAAAGACTCATGGTCCCAAAAGGGTTGAACCCGTCGGATGACAGCCCGAGCCTCACATTCCTCACCTCTGAAGCAAAATGAGGAAACTCCCTGTCTATATGCTTCCACGCCTCCCCGTCAGCAGGGTGTACCATGAGGTCTTCGTCATGCACCTCCCTCACAGCGTGCCATCTCATAGCTTCGGCCGTCTTTGAAGACATGTACAACCGCTCCAGCCTATCCCTCAATGGGAAATAGCGAAGTACCTTAACAGGTTTCCTGTTGCCTGCGGGAGTCTGCTTATACCTGTCGGTCCCACATACCGGACAACGATGAAGGCCTTCAAGGTCATTACCGTCTGCATCTTTACCCCAGAATAGAACGCAGTCATATCTGCATGCATGGATCTTGATGTAGGAAAGCCCGAGATCTCTCAAGATACGACGAACCTTATGATGCGTGGTGGGATGACGATGACCGTCGGGCAGGAGCGAAGCAGCGTACTGTAGATACCTATCAACAGCCGTCACGGTCGATTTTGTGTCAACCTTGATATGCATCACCTCCATCACACACTGAAGAACGGTCTTCCCATGACCTGGGCACAGAGGGGTCTGTTGGAAAGCAATAAGTCTGTTGTACTTGGCTATACCGGCAGTGTTGACACCTCTAGGGACGGCCTGCATCGGCGCCTGCGGAATGTGCTGTCGTTCAGGGCATACACCGCTGTCATGAGGAAACATGTCGTTGATGAAGGCCGTTGTTGGATCGTTGGATGTACTGCCCGTCTCATAAAACTGTCCATGATCATGCGGGCGTGATGAGGTTTCACCGTGATATATCCAACATGTGTAACGTTCCCAGAATCTGTTACTCTTCAGGTGGTCCCATACTGTATCAAACGGAAATCGATGCATATCACTGCGACACTTATACATCTTGCACGGGCAATAGAACATGCCACTCCCGTCAGCATTGGCCTGCGCATATTGCATAAAATCCCAAACTCCTTCAGCATATTTTCTGTGATATCTTGGAAGAGAAATCTAACTCTTATCCATATCCTGAAAATAACACATATATATATCAATATTTAATGAACATATCTTTTATATATATATATATATATATATTATAATGTAATACAACATACTAATTATTAATTATATATATCTAGTTCGAGCGGATTCCGTGGTTTCAGAAGGCAAGTGTCAATGTCACGGAGGGCGAACCCCCTACAGGAACCAGGCATGACTCGTTTGTGATCACGGAGGCGAACCCCTATCGACCCCTTCACCGAGAAGAGTGGTCAGTTTGTGATCTTGAGATCCAGTTAAACAAACCTGTGAACCATATCTATGACAAAACGGCCCCTTACTCAGCTTGGAACAAACTCTATGCATATATATATATATATATCATTAATTCAACTCAAATAAAACTGAAAATCAATATATATATATATGCATATATATATATATATATATGTGCATATGCATATGTACGTACCTGGGAGTAGCTCCACAAACTATGTATGGACAGATTTCCACAACACCGAACGATTTGAAGAACTAGAGAAATTTATGTTTCAAATTTTCAAAGTTCTCATTCTTCTATCCCGGCCTCTCAATATATAGAAGAATCTTGGGCGACGAAATATTTGAGTTTTGTCGCCTAAGAATTAAAAACTCTTGGGCGACGAAATATTTGAGTTTCGTCGCCTAAGGATAAAAAACTTAGGCGACGATATAAATATCTTAGGCGACGAAATATTGTTTCGTCGCCCTAGTTTCTATCTTGGCCGACGAAATTTTTTTTAGGCGACGATTTTTTTTCCTTAGGCGACGAAAAAAAAAATCGTCGCCCGGTTTTTTTTGTTTCGTCGCCCAAGACCCATTTTCTGGTAGTGTCCTAAAAGCATCTCTCATCATAAACTAAAACCTAAGGTGAAACCATTTATTTTTCTTTTCTCATATATTTGTTTAAATCAATAATTAATCATAAAAAAAAAATTATATAAATATATTCGATACGAGGCTCATACGAAAGATCTCGTCGAGATCTTCGCAATAGTTGTTAGTAACGAATTTTTAATTTTGATAATAGTGTAAATTAAAAGAAGAAATGTAAAGTTGAATAAAATAATATTTAATTTTAGCTTACAAACTTCATAAGCCAAATTTGGCTTACCAAATAGCTCAAGCCAAATTTTTTATCTTCATAAATGTAATTTAGTTTATGGCAGGAGTAAACATAGGCTAAATTTGGTTTTTTAGCTTATAATGGGAGATTAGTCTTCAAAAGATTCATTCCTAGGCAAAGTGGCGAGGGATCCTATACTGTTAGTACATAGCCAAAATACTTGGCTGAGCCGAGAATACGGTACAATTACCCGGTCGAGATAGCCCTGGTGGGCCCTTCACAGACATCCAAAGAAGGAAGGGCCAGTAACAAACCGCTTGCCAAAGTCACCCTAGCGGTAAAACACCCCCAAAAGGGGAGACACTCCAAAGGAGGGCAAAGAGTCCCACATTGGAGACTAAGGCAAAGGTACCCATACTTGCCTTATAAAACAAGCTCAACCCATCATAAAAGACACACACACATCTATATACTCACATTTATTCTCTCCCACTTTCATTCATCTACCCGTACAACTGCTCAAAGCTAACTTAAGCATTGGAGAGTCGAAGACTGGGCCACCCCAGTCCCGACCCCGTGACATTGTCATTTGTGCAGGTACCGAGTGAAAGACCCCAAGAATTCTACTTCTTTCCGTTCCGCGACCACATCCCGGCTCGGGACGAAACAGGTAGAAACAATTGGCGCTAGAAGGAGGGTGTCCTCAAGTGGAGGTACCCTCACGTCGTTCACCATGGCCATGGCCATCATCTGCCCAGAAATCCCGAGGAGAGAGAAAGTAGATCTGACTTTCTCTCTCTCCTTCGCTTGGGCGTGCCACAGCAAGGTAGCTCACCTTCACAGCCATCAGACACACAGTGTTCCAATGAATCCAGCATGGCCTCCCCGACCTCCGGCTAAGGCCCACGCGCCGGTGAGCAGCGCTCAGAAAAAACTGATTTGGACACCCAGCTTCCCTCAGCCGAAGCGGGAAAGCACTCTTGGTCTCGCGACCTCAATCTCGGCACCCTCCCTCCCGGGACATGCCTTCGCTCTTGGCACCTCTTCCCGGCTCGGGACCTTGGGATGGAGCAGGTAGAAACAATTGCCTTCGCTTTTGGCGCCCATTTGATATCCATTCGCGGACTTCCCAGGTCCCGCCATCCATCCGCGGACTTCTCAGGTCCCGCCATCCATTCGCGGACTCCATAGGTCCCACCATCCCTTCGCGGACTCACATTGTCGCGGACCCCCTAACGGACTCCGTTGGTCAAGCCAGTTTGCGCGGACTCCGCTGTCCTCGCCAGCCCCCGCGGACTCCGCTGACCTCACCAGCCCTCGCGGGCCCTGGTCTCGCCTCGCAAGCTCCTTGCGGCATTCCCTGATCTCGCCAGAGTTCTTAAACCTCACGTGGGGACATCCCTAGTAGTTCCCTGGCGGACACCCCCACACAGCTCTCCATCCCGACCTCCCGGGACTCCTCTATCCCGACAGAAGGATCCAAAAAAAAAAAACCCTTCCCGACACGGCGTCTGGTCCCGACCCAAGATATAGTCCCGACCAAGGATCCCGTGACAAGAAGCAAGTGGCTCCGCCCAGAGCTCCAGGAGCCCTTCCCATATGGCCCCCGAGTTCCCGAGGCCCCCTCCCTTGCTTACCATGCTCTCGGAACGTGCCAGCACAAGTGACCCGCATCACACATCCGTCTTCCTCTCTTCCTCCCTCCCGAGACCATTCATTTCTCACCGCGGACACCGCTCGCCATGCCAGACTCCGCGGACTCCTCTTGTCTCGCCATTCCCCGCGGACTCCACTGGTCTCGCCAGAGTCTCCGCGCAACTCCAAGTTCTGTACAATGACTATAGCTGCTCTACGCGGCTCCAGATAAGTCTTCACACTATTTAATTAAGTTGTTATCATACAAATAGCATGCCACATGCATCATAATATGTTCTCATGACATGGAGTTAGCAAACATGCACTCTCTATCACATGTTACACATACACTTGCTTCACATGATTACAAGCTAAACATTGTTGTACATCTATCTCTATCAATCACAAGCTACACACACACCATGTGTAAACAGTCAGCAGTCAAACATGCATCCTCTAGCTACACACACTAACTAGCGCGACCCGTCCCGCCACCCCTTAACCCTAGCCAGCCTGACAACAAAACTCTTACCTTGGTTTTTCTACCAACATCACAAACATGGGAACAATCCCACCACCACATACAAATCCAAAGACAAAGAACGCCACCACTTCATACCGTGAAACAGTGGATCCGCGTAGTGGCAATGAAGCTGGTTGCAAACAGCCAAGCGCTCGCGCCCACTCGATCGAGGGTGAAGTGGGACGCTTCCCAATCTAAGGTTTGTAAAACCACCGAAGCCCTAAAACACAAATTGCAGCTCACCCAATTCTCAGTTTGCAAAACACAAACTCCCCCCTCCAGCTATCCCCAACCCCATACATACATTGACTCGCCAAGGCACCGGCCCGCAACGCTCAATGGCGAGTCTCCCCAATCAAGCGCGGACTGACTCGCCACGCAGCGGCCGCAACGCCACATAGCCACAGTCCCCAATCAAGCGCGGACTGACTAGCCACCTCGCGACAGTCCCCAACTAAGCGCTGACTGACTCGCCACATAGCCACAGTCCCCAATCAAGCGCGGACTGACTGGCCACCTCGCGACAGTCCCCAACCAAGCGCGGACTGACTCGTCACATAGCCACAGTCCCCAATCAAGCGCAGACTGACTGGCCACCTCGCGACAGTCCCTAACCAAGCGCGGACTGACTCGCCATATAGCCACAGTCCCCAACCAAGCGCGGACTGACTGGCCACCTTGCGACAGTCCCCAACAAAGCGCGGACTGACTCGCCATATAGCCACAATCCCCAACCAAGCGCGGACTGACTGGCCACCTCGCGACAGTCCCCAACCAAGCGCGGACTGACTCGCCACATAGCCACATTCCCCAACCAAGCGCGGACTGACTGGCCACCTCGCGACAGTCCCCAACCAAGCGCGGACTGACTCGCCACATAGCCACAGTCCCCAACCAAGCGCGGACTGACTGGCCACCTCGCGACAGTCCCCAACCAAGCGCGGACTGACTCGCCACATAGCCACATTCCCAAACCAAGCGCGGACTAACTGGCCACCTCGCGACAGTCCCCAACCAAGTGCGGACTGACTCGCCACATAGCCATAGTCCCCAATCAAGCGCGGACTGACTGGCCACCTCGCGACAGTCCCCAACCAAGCGCGAACTGACTCGCCACATAGCCACAGTCCCCAATCAAGCGCGGACTGACTGGCCACCTCGCGACAGTCCCCAACCAAGCGCGGACTGACTCGCCATATAGCCACAGGCCCCAATCAAGCGCGGACGACTCGCCACCTCGCGACAGTCCCCAACCAAGCGCGGACTGACTCGCCACATAGCCACAGTCCCCAATCAAGCGCGGACTGACTAGCCACTTCGCGATAGTCCCCAACCAAGCGCGGACTGACTCGCCATATAGCCACAGTCCCCAATCAAGCGCAGACTGACTGGCCACTTCGCGACAGTCCCCAACCAAGCGCGGACTGACTCGCCATATAGCCACAGTCCCCAATCAAGCGCAGACTGACTGGCCACCTCGCGACAGTCCCCAACCAAGCGCGGACTGACTCGCCACATAGCCACACTCCCCAATCAAGCGCGGACTGACTGGCCACCTCGCGACAGTCCCCAACCAAGCGCGGACTGACTCGCCACATAACCACAGTCCCCAACCAAGCGCGGACTGACTTGCCACATAGCCACAGTCCCCAACCAAACGCGGACTGACTGGCCACCTCGCGACAGTCCCCACTAAGCATGGACTGACTCGCCACATAGCCACAGTCCCCAATCAAGCGCGGACTGACTAGCCACCTCGCGACAGTCCCCAACCAAGCGCGGACTGACTCGCCACATAGCCACAGTCCCTAATCAAACGCGGACTGACTGGCCACCTCGCGACAGTCCCCAACCAAGCGCGGACTGACTCACCACATAGCCACAGTCCCCAATCAAGCGCGGAATGACTGGCCACCTCGCGACAGTCCCCAACCAAGCGCGGACTGACTCGCCACATAGCCACAGTCCCCAATCAAGCGCGGACTGACTGGCCACCTCGCGACAGTCCCCAACCAAGCGCGGACTGACTTGCCACATAGCCACAGTCCCCAATCAAGCGCGGACTGACTCGCTACATAGCCACAGTCCCCAACCAAGCGCGGACTGACTGGCCACCTCGCGACAGTCCCCAACCAAGCGCGGACTGACTCGCCACATAGCCACAGTCCCCAAACAAGCGCGGACTGATTGTCCACCTCGCGACAGTCCCCAACCAAGCGCGGACTGACTCGCCACATAGCCACAGTCCCCAACCAAACGCGGACTGACTGGCCACCTCGCGACAGTCCCCAATCAAGCGCGGACTGACTCGCCACATAGCAACAGTCCCCATCCAAGCGCGGACTTCCTTGCCACATAGCGACAATCCCCAACCAAGCGCGGACTGACTCGCCAAGGCAGCGGCCCACAACGCTTAGTAGCGAGTCTCCCCAATCAAGCGCGGAATGACTCGCCACGCAGCGGCCGCAACGCCACATAGCGAGTCCCCAACCAAGCGCGGACTGACTCGCCAGAGCAGCATCAAACGTTTCTTCTCGCCAACCTGTTTTCTAAACATCACCCCCGTCACCTCGCAACTCTCGCGTGGGGACTCAGCACCATGCCTCCCGCACCCGGGTAAAACCTATTCTCGGCATCTCTGGATTAACTCCCCACCCAAGAACTCTCTCGGACTGGGGACTTGGGGACTTGTTAGTACATAGCCAAAATACTTGGCTGAGCCGAGAATACGGTACAATTACCCGGTCGAGATAGCCCTGGTGGGCCCTTCACAGACATCCAAAGAAGGAAGGACCGGTAACAAACCGCTTGCCAAAGTCACTCTAGCGGCAAAACACCCCCAAAAGGGGAGACACTCCAAAGGAGGGCAAAGAGTCCCACATTGGAGACTAAGGCAAAGGTACCCATACTTGCCTTATAAAACAAGCTCAACCCATCATAAAAGACACACACACATCTATATTCTCACATATATTCTCTCCCACTTTCATTCCTCTACCCGTACAAGTGCTCAAAGCTAACTTAAGCATCGGAGAGTCGAAGACTGGGCCACCCCAGTCCCGACCCCGTGACATTGTCATTTGTGCATGTACCGAGTGAAAGACCCCAAGAATTCTACTTCGTTCCGCCCCGCGACCACATCTCGGCTCGGGACGAAACAGGTAGAAACATATACCATGGCATTTAAAGACAAGGATGATTATGTAATCGGGGTTTAATTAGTTTAACTAATCACAAAGTCAATAGATTTGTTAATTTAAGAAGTCAAAAATATGACATGTGGTGTTGCCATGTTACTACAATTTTAACATATGATCACCATCATATGCTTACTGAAAATTTCTATTCTATTCAAGCGTGCCTTCACCAAATTAAATTTCCAACTATCGTAAAGACTTAACCTCTTCTTGATTGGTGTTTACACTTACACTAACGCTTATAATTAAAAATGAGATTGACAAAATTGGAAATAGTAAAAAAAATTCTTACGTCATAGGAGAATGTCCCCTCTTTATTCTCCTCGTTGATCAGATCTATGATGCCAATTAATAAAATAAAGGCAACATAGAATTGAAGTAGTCGATCCCATGTCTCTTTAGTAGTTGAGGAGCTTGGTGACCTGATCATGGAGCATGTTTGCCAAGCTTTATTGGAGAACTAAGTCTGCAATATTATACAAACCTAACAAGGATTCTATGAGCTATGCTAAAGGGGTTTGAGGCCTCCCAAACCTTCTATAATAAATCGAAACTAAAGTTGATATTAATCAATTATTGTCCATGTAAATGTCAAAGTTTTGTTTATAAGCCCGTAAACAAATCTTTAGTCTACTATTTGTGTAGTTCAACCTTAGTTGCTTTTTGTTGGACGAGCACATTCCACAAGTTATTTTTTGGGTCTATAGAGAGATACTTGTAATGCATTTCATAAAATAGAACAATTTTGAAGAATTTTACTATCGAAAAACAATGTGTCCATCGTTAATAAACCACTATTAGCCATTAATTTGATATCAAATATCATTAAATAGTGAACATATAAACTTGTGTCAAATCTCATGTTTTGAAGCATAAGTGGGTCTTACATTACACGCACAAGCACATTATACGCCCATAAGAACGATTGCCGCCATAAGAATCGATTGAAAAGGAAAACGAAAGGGTAACTAAAGATGTTACTGGTCTTTTTAACTGATGGGTTAATATTAACTCTAGAGGAGCTGTAAGTCTGTAACAGCTATTAACAATAATGCTCCAGTTAATTACCAAGAAGATTAACTATTCTAACGTTAACATTGGCTTCTTCTTCTCCATGGGGGCCGGCCAAGATCATATAGAATCCAAAGAGACTCGTTCTACGCGACATGAAAGAGCAGAAGAATCTTATATCCAGACATAAAAAAACATGAAGGAAGAATCTATTCACACCAGAATACAATGAAAACGTAAAATTCTTCAGAACTTTATTTGCCTTTTATTTTCTTCATCACAATCATCATCATCATATCTCAGTAGTCTCTGAGAATCCTTTCCCTTTTCTCTTTTAGAACACAGAGAATAACACCTCGAGCACAAAAGAACACACATTTATCTCTATCATCACTCTTTCTTGTTCTGTACTTCATCTCTCGCAAACTTTACACCCACCATGAATTAACAAAGCTCTCAAGCAAGAACGTACACCCAGAAATTAACAAGAAAATTAAAAAAAGAGAGAAGATTTAATTAATTGGGTTAATCGCAGAGTTGCGTATATAATTAACTACATTGTTTACCGGAAGACCGGAAAAGTAGTCAGAATAATCGAACGGTTCAGACGGCGCCTTTCTTGATCTCTCCGCGAAAATCGTACGGAAACAGAGCGTCGAATTCTTCTTCCGAGAGATTAACCTGGATTCTCTTCCTTGAACTCATCGGAGAATTAAGCGCTTTTCGTTTCCGCGGGGGCATTATCGTCTTTCGCGGTGCAGGCGGGCATTCAGTGATCACGGGGATTCTTTGGTTCACCGGCGTCCTGAAACCGTCGTTGTCGTCGTCGTCCACGGCGTTGTTTTCAGTGCCGGATTCCTCTGTGAGTGACGAAGACGGCGACGTGTCGGGTGGTCCTGCTCGTTCTTTCTTGGAAATTTCGAACGTGATCTTGTCGTCTTCGGGAAGAAGACGATCCGGGCTGACGGATTTCGGGTCGGGTCGAACGGAATCCATCAAAGAAAGAAAGACAGAAAGAAAAGAAGTCTGGTCTGAAATTGGAAGAAGAAGACGGAAGGGTTATTAATAGGGGAAATAAAGAAGAGAGCGAACCCAGACAAGAATAGGAGTGTAAAAGATCAAGGTGGATTTGGTTTCCTAATTCAGAGAGAAGAGGAAAGATTGAGAGAGAGAGGGAGAGATGGGTTATGTGCAAATGGGTTTTGTTCTTGGTGAACTGAGAAGAAGGCAAGAAGGAGAGTCTGTATATTTAGTAGTAGAGATCGACAAGATAGCATATAACGTCTCTGATATGGTTGTTTGAGGACTACGCTTTCTCTTTCTTTCTTTCTTTTTTTTGGGTAATTTTTGTGAGGTATGATGTAATGTGAAACTTTTTGGTGCATCTATGCACGTGGCATGTTATTTGGGGACCATGGAGAGAAGAGAGAGAGAGAGAGAGATGTTCTCGTGATATTTTGGACATGAAATATCGAGATGCTTTGTTTACCTAGCAAGCAAGGCCAAACCCTACTAATTAAATACAACTTTTTACTCCAACAGTGTTCAAGTTTAACCCTAGGTGATCCCATATGAACTCTACCTCCGTAAAAATCATGTTTTTTCTGAACGTGCTACAGCTTGGGTGAGTTGTTTTACCTATATGCGTTGAAGTATGATTCTTTTAAGATCAAAGAGAGCTGTATACGAATTTTTCACACACTTTTATTAAAACAGATGATTGAATGTATGTGATCGGATATGATATACATAACAGTAATCTTACATATTATATGATTTTCCATATTATTTTGGGTTTGAGTTTAGCTCACCTTGAAGACTCCGACCTTAAAAGCTTTTAAACAAAGCTTTATAAAAGTGACAATATTAGGTAAACTTGTATTTCAAGTTTATGTAAATAAGGAAGTGTAATATTTAACTCAGTGTTGGGTTGTATGATATTACTTTTCCGCTATTGAGTTCTAGTTGTTTGGTTTTGTTATTGAAACAGGTTGAGATATTTATATTTAAGTTAGATCATACGATAATTTTTGAAATTTATCTTTCAGAAATTGGGGTGTGACAGTACTACAGCTTGGGTGAGTTGTTTTACCTATGTGCGTTGAAGTATGATTCTTTTAAGATCAGAGAGAGAGTTGTATACGAATTTTTCACACACTTTTATTAAAACAGATGATTGAATGTATGTGATCGGATATGATATACATAACAGTAATCTTACATATTATATGATTTTCCATAATATTTTGGGTTTGAGTTTAGCTCACCTTGAAGACTCCTTAAAAGCTTTTAAACAAAGCTTTATAACAGTGACAATATTAGGTAAGCTTGTCTATTAAAGCTTGAAGCGATAGCCTCTTTTAGCCACTAAAGCAAGCTAGAGTGAACAGCCACAATCTCTCCCACAATAAGGGGGGTGGTTGGAACCACCGACTTACCAGGTAGCTAGGTTATAACTAATAATAAATAAAATTGACACCATATCATAGCATGATTTCCACAATTAAACTTACCTACATGATTCAATTGCCATCTACTGCATGTAGATCATGGCCACACACAAACGGTTGTCACCCTTATATATATTGACCTGAGTAATACTTACTATTATGGTACGCTTCATGACCTAAGTTTGAAAAAAGAAAGTAAAACTTGCCAGAAAGAAAAGTAAAACTAACCAAAGTTACGGTTCATGAAGCACCAAATATCACTAACCATCCAAAGCTATACGTGGACTTGGATTAGCGTTGTGTAAGACTCGCTGCCAAAATGGCATGAGGTACGTAGCTATCTAATATCATCCAGAGTGGGAATAGATAAGGTACGTAGTAGGTCGCCTTAATTAGTACCTAACCGGCCAAATTATCTCAACTATTTAAGTCTAATTTCACAAATGACATAATGCTCTTGTACTTTGATTGAAAGCAGCAAATTCAAATTCAAATCTTTGTGTCCATAATGTTATTAGATCTAGCTACTAAGGATCATTAATCAGTTGCGCGTCATCGAATATATATATATAAGAAAGAAGAGATGATGTTAATTTGGTGGTGTGTGGGTGGCAAAATGTAGTAAAACTAAAAACTTGTGATTCACAACATCGAACATGACATGATGCCATGGATTCGGGCTTCTACGTGCTTTACACCTTGAATACAATTTTTGTTAGCTACTTAACAAGTTATTATTAGGATTGCTAGGCAAGCATAAGTAGTTATATTGAATTTGAATGTTTTGCCTGCCTTCTTTATTTTCACGAGTTCATCTTTTAATGTCGGTTCCATTACATGCACAAACACTTTTTAGTTTTCTCACTATGCTAACGTCGGAGAAGAATCGAATTTACGTAGTGTATGTAATTCGTATACATGATGCATGTCTCATATTGCACGAAAGATTACAGGCTAGATGCACGAAAGCATGTATATGTGATTACACTCATAAAAGATCAATCTATGCTTGAGTGCATCATATGCTTCATTAGTTCATTATATTGGATTCCTTATGAGATTTCTTGAACATTCGTAACCTAGGATTCTTCCAAAAATTTGCAGCTGAAAGATAGAGAGGTTAGGATTTGGTAAACCTTCAGCGGTTTAGGGAAAAAGAAAAGTGATTCGGTAACCCTTCTGGTTCAAGTTTTAATCAACTCCGCTCGATCGCGATATGATATTTTGACGAGAAAACGCTAATCGCGGCATAACGCGCGCTTTGAGTGTAAAGCAAGGACCTGGTATGGTTTTCACCATCAAATGAGTTCTTCTACTCACGCTCCTTCAGGCACGTGAAGATGACGCTCCTGGTAATTTTTGCTTCTGCAATTTGGTCTATAAAAGTTCAGAATAACTTATCCCACGACCTATTTGTTCCTATTGAATATGTGATTGAAGAGATGAACACAGTTACACAGAACATGTTGCCCTTGCATTGGTGTACTGCATACATATTGGATGAACAGATTGCTTGCTTGATCGAGCTCTATGAAGTGTTAACCTTGCAGAATTGTGCTAAAATTTTATAAATGGTGTTGGATTGGAGCGACGATTCTCCGTACTCTATAGTTATCTATACCATCGATTGCAAGTCTAAGAGTTTCAGATAACTAAACTTTGCAGTTTGCACTATTTGCACATTTCAGAAGTAATATTTTTACGTTGTAAATTATTTGTTGAATCTTTTAATATAGATGAATTTTGTATAGGTCCGTCCGTAACAGATATAGTATATCTGTAACTTAAGTAATATATATACTCATTGTGTAAGGATTTAAGGATGAATGCATGGTTAACATTCTTAAACGACTCTAGTCAGGTAGCGTTGAAATTTTGAGTACTTGATCGAGTAAGAGGGAAGATCGATCACGTACCATGGGAGGTAATAATGAGAGAGGTAGAGTAACGTACAAAGCAAAAGATAAATAAAAGAGAAAATTAGATAAAAACCCAAAAAATCAAACCCCTTTTAAAATAAACCCATGCTCATATTCTATTTTAATTTACACCCAACCTTATTATTGAACATGCCTTATATGTTTTATTTTTATTTTTGAAATTTGTATCCCTCTTTTCTTTGACTCTTTTGCCCTTCCGTTTTTTTTGTTTTTTCTTGAGAACATTTTTCCCTTCTGATTGAATGAGAAGACATTCCCTAAATGTGGCTCTTGACTTTCTTCTATTTTAAATAGGGTTAGGGTTTAGACTAGGGTTTAGGGTTTAGGGTTTAGGGTTTAGGGATTAGGGTTTAGACTAGGGTTTAGGGTTTGTGGAACCGGGTTTAGGGTTTAGGGATTAGGGTTTAGGGTTTAGACTAGGTTTTAGGGTTTAGGGATTAGGGATTAGGGTTTAGACTAGGGTTTAGGGTTTAGGGTTTGTGGAACCGGGTTTAGGGTTTAGGGTTTAGGGTTTGGGCGTAGTCTGTGGAACCGGGTTTTCAGCTGCCGGGTAATTATGTTTAATGAGTTGGCCAAACAGCTTGTTAATTGCAATGGTTCAGTTGGTGGCATTTCAGCAATTTCCTTCAACAACAAGTTCTATTGTTTAGATAAACAATATTAATATTTTTATTAAATCAACTTAATTAATAAGTTGGGTGTATTTCAAAAGAGTATAACATGTGGGTGTAATTTAAAATAAGTCTATGATTTTGGGTGTAACATCAAATTCCCCTAAATAAAATTAGAACAGTGGTGCTGAGGACACAAACTCGCATGGGATGAGGAATATTGTAAAGACTGCTATAGCTGCTTTGAATGATTCGGCCAACCATCATATCTCGTGTAACACAATCAATCAATCATCTTCCGTCATTCGACTTGCTCCAGATTCAACGCACAACATGCACCCCCTTGTCTAAAACCAAACCCCACGAATCTTCATTGGACTCTGCATGTTTTTATTCAATCCCTTCCTGCACATACATATTAAGAAGGCTGCTGATCACAGTGAGAACATAAGAAACCCTACCCAGAACACGCCTAGCTACCAGTAGCCGGAGAAATCGAGCCATCGAGGACACAACTTTTCTTGCTCCGATAATAATGCGTCTCGGAGAAGTGGATTAACAGTCATGTATAGGCCGGATTGATCGCAATAACAGATCGACTACTTTGTTCTTGTGTAGCACATTAATCTTCTAATGGCTCCCAAGGCATTTCAAGAAGGAAAACAGAAAAAAGATATGCATATATCATATATGCCTCTTCTTTTGCAGAGAAATTGGTACAAACTTGCATCACTGCTAGCTGCTTGAGTTTAGTAATTGATCCAAGGTTACTGGGGAGATTGATCCAAGGTTACAAGAGTTGCGTACTAATTTAATAACCTAATTGAAGATTTTTTATCATACAAAATTCACGTGAACGAATATAAAATAATTGATGAAATGACTCAAATAAGCTTCGATTAAAAAATTCTGAAAACGCGCAACGCATATGTGTTAATTTGGTATGAATGAACGTATTATCGAATCACGTACTACTCGATATTTCGAGAACCTGCATATCAACATTGATGAGCCTCACATTTTGATGTTTACATGGGTTGCATATCGATCAGTACCACATATACTACCATAGTCTTTCACCTTCCAACGTTAGAACTCTACCTATATCAGTTAGTTCAGTACAAGCTTGTAGCCAGTCACTTGCCTGAGCTAATTCTCAATCATGAACCAACCACGTGATGAATCTAGTAGCAAGAAGAAATCTGGGACCATTGTTTACATTACACCTCCAATTGATTCATCCATTGCCAACTTGTTCAAGATGCCCTGTACTCAGCTGCAGAAAAAAAGAAAGCTTTTCTTTCTTTTGAGTACAATGGAAGCCTATTGGCATTGCCCACTATCTTATGTCTCACTTCTTCAGTGACTCGAGCCAAGCCTACACGAGACTTTCATAATATGTAGTTCATGATTTTCATGCAGTTTTTGGATCTAGATCTCGAACAAACAAATGTAACCGAATGCAGATCTCACACCTTTTATCCTTAAACTCGCCCTCGTATAGATTTTGTTTTGTTTTGATGATGAATGTAGACTATATAAAGCTATTATCACTCATTTATCATAAAACTTGTCATCGAATACACCACTACTAATGATGTCGGTGATGTAAAACCAATATGAATAAAATGATTATGGTTAATGAATTGAACAAAAACTTGACATGCATGATCATCATTCATTATCCTAAGCGCAAATGAAGATAAATTCTATTGATCTATGGCTCGTCTCCTAGGTCGTTGTGAGTTGATCACAATCTTCAGTCGAAGATGACTGATAATTTGATGTGTACACCTTATGACATATTAAAAAACAAGATATGTATGTCATTTTTGATTTTAGGGTTGACATCAATTATAAAATGCGAAGATCGAGGCACCTAACAACTTCCCTATTCCGAACCCAATTTAAATAAGAAAGTGTCGAGACATATATATACACATCAATATAACAAGACTTGAACAAGGAAACTAACTTTTACTTGCCACACTTAAGACAACGTTGATGGCATAACATAAAATAAAAAATAAATCATATGACAATATTACATGTCTAGAGTATTTCAGTGAACTTCAGTAACTTCTTTAATTGTAAAGAGATACCATTGACTAACATTTTGATTTAATGCTCGATTAATTTGATCTCGTGTGATGTTAAGGAGATGATAAAAAACTCTGTTAGTTACGCTAAACTCTTTTAGACGTCACATTTGAATTCCCGGTTCTTGTCAACTTGTACATGTAATTTCTTTTTGAACAAAAAAGAACAATAGTGAAACAAAATAGTGACTATTTTTTTCTTTCGAAAGGAACGTAAGGACTTACTTTTATCAAACATCACTTGAGCTAACGTAAAGATTATCTTTCCTCAAATCATTTCCACATAGTTTTGTTTTCTTTTTCCCCTTATTCCCCATCATATATTCAAACAAGAACAAAATTCATTAATTCCTCAAAAAGAAAAACAACAAAAATTCATAACTAAGGAAAGGGATACACTCGTAAATTTGTACCAATAGAATCGGGGGTTGTCAAAGCAACAACTGGATCCACTAGAGGCCCAAAATCGTACTGACGCGTCGTGTGGACCGTAATCCAGTACCCATTCCCATACTTGGCGAGCAGACCCAATTTACAGCGCATTTCATTTCGGGCACACTTCCCATTTTTTTCATTTCAATTTCATTCCAATTTCTTTCTCTTGCTTTTTCGCGTCCGTTTTAATTTTTTCCGTTTCTATTTTGAACCAATACCCAAGCCTCTCTCTCTCTCTCTCTCTCTCTCTCTCAGCTCAGCCTGAAACGCTCGTTCCAGGGTTTCGGAAAGGTGAGTCTCTTTGTCGCGATCTGATTTTGTTCATATAGTGTGCTCGGAATTTATAAGTCTTGCTTGATTTGAGTGTTCGTCGTTTGGATTTTGTTGTTTTCTGGATGATTTTTGCTGCATTCGGTTTGATTGCTTTGATTTTGGTAGATTTGTGTTCTGATCTGGTTGCTTATAGCTGATGAGGACTTGGATTCTTGATTTTGTTTTTGTTTTTTGTTTCCGGAGTAAAATCTACGGATTAGAGGCGTATTTTGCTTTTGCTTTGTGATTTTGGCTTGAGATTATGTTAGGCTGGATTTGATGTGTGCTATTTGTTAGCTACAGTTTCTGTTTTATAATGCATCGGTAGTACCGCATTCGCTACGCGTCGTTGTGGTTTTAAGAGAGAAGTGGCCTATTGATATGTGATGAATGACTGTTAGAAGTTTGTTCTGGTTTGTAATGGAATGATTATTTGCTTTTCAGGTATAGAAGATGGCCGAGACCGAGGATATTCAGCCTCTTGTCTGCGATAATGGGACCGGGATGGTCAAGGTATGCAAACATAATTCTGTACCGGCATTTAGGAATGGGTGTAGTACATTTATTTTTTTTATATGTTTAATCGTGTGGTTCTATGATGTTAGCAAATGCGGACTAAATTTTGATCAAAGTCGTGTTTTCTTGTTTAGGCTGGATTTGCTGGAGATGATGCTCCAAGAGCCGTGTTCCCAAGTATTGTTGGTCGCCCGCGTCATACTGGGGTTATGGTTGGTATGGGCCAAAAAGATGCGTATGTTGGAGATGAGGCTCAGTCCAAGCGTGGTATATTAACTCTGAAGTACCCAATTGAGCATGGAATTGTGAGCAATTGGGATGACATGGAGAAGATCTGGCATCATACCTTTTACAACGAACTTCGTGTTGCTCCAGAGGAGCACCCTATTCTTCTTACTGAAGCGCCTCTTAATCCTAAGGCAAATCGTGAGAAAATGACCCAGATCATGTTTGAGACCTTCAATGCTCCCGCCATGTATGTTGCCATCCAGGCTGTTCTTTCCCTCTATGCTAGTGGTCGTACTACTGGTAAGTTCTTCAGTCCGTTTAGATACTGCGCTAGCTTTAATACCTTGCAAGTAATGTACTCTGGAATTGAATTGAGTCCTACACTTAAGTTTTACTTTTTATAACTTGGCCATATCTGTGTATTCAGTTGCGTATTGGAATTATTTTATTTGGGTTATTTGAAGGTTCAGCTTAAAATGTATAAAAGAAAGAAAAAAAATTGTATGTGACTGCCTTTATATGGGAATTGTCTAATAGATTAGTAGAGCATATTTATTCATTTGGGGGTATTATGAATTTCTGTTGAATGTAAACAATTTGGGTTAAGTTTTGATCTTTGAAAATGATTCCGTGACAAGAGAATCATTTTGGTTCAGTAAATCTGTAAGTAAATGACATCAGTTTAGAACATGAATATGTTAATAGGTTCAAACTTTTGAATGCGTCTAACTTACCAGTGCATGTTTGATCTATCTAATTCTGTGTGATATAATGTCTGATCTAATTTGATCTCTCTATGTGTTTGTGTGCAGGTATTGTTCTTGACTCTGGGGATGGTGTCAGTCACACGGTCCCCATTTACGAGGGGTATGCCCTTCCACATGCCATTCTGCGTCTTGACCTGGCCGGTCGTGATCTGACTGATGCTCTGATGAAAATCTTGACAGAGCGTGGTTACTCATTTACCACCACAGCTGAACGTGAAATTGTGAGGGACATGAAGGAGAAGTTGGCTTATATTGCTCTTGACTATGAACAAGAATTGGAAACTGCCAAAACCAGCTCTTCTGTTGAGAAAAGCTATGAGTTGCCTGATGGTCAGGTGATCACCATTGGAACTGAGCGTTTCAGATGCCCAGAAGTCCTCTTCCAGCCGTCCATGATAGGAATGGAAGCTGCTGGTATCCATGAGACCACATACAATTCGATAATGAAATGTGATGTTGATATCAGGAAGGACTTGTACGGAAACATTGTACTCAGTGGTGGTTCCACCATGTTCCCGGGAATTGCTGACAGAATGAGCAAGGAAATTACTGCCTTGGCCCCTAGCAGCATGAAGATCAAGGTCGTTGCCCCACCAGAAAGAAAGTACAGTGTGTGGATCGGAGGCTCCATCTTAGCATCCCTCAGTACCTTCCAACAGGTTTGTTTGTTGTTTTGGTGACATGACTGATTTTGTACAATCTGCCCTTGATAGAGATTGTTAATGAAACATCTAATGTGAGTAATTTCTTTTGTGTGGATGTGGATCGCCAAAGCTGAGTACGATGAATCAGGCCCTTCAATTGTGCACAGAAAATGCTTCTGATTACAATCAAGGACTGGTGGACTTCACTATCTCTATTGGAAAGAAAAATGCTGCTTGCATTCTTGTTCTCTGGTTTTGTTGTCCGTTCTCTGGTCTTGCATTCTTGTTCTTCATGTCTGGACTATTATGACCTTGTAGGCTTACTGCTGGATTATTTTGTAATTCTATTTAAGATGCTTCTTTTCCCAGTGGTCATTCAGTAGCATGCTTTTCATTCTCTACTTTTTCTTGCCTAGTTTTCTCTTTGATTTGTCCTGTTTTGCCTAGATTTAACCAGCGTTTTGACACGAAATGGCAAATTATTAGGATGAAGAATTTGGTAGATATTGTCAAATTATTATTTTCAGCAGAAGCATGTTGCTCTTTGATGGTACTTTTACCTGATACTGCTATGTGCATGTTGAATTAACCTGCGCTTGTTGCATAGCAAGTATGATTTACTTTATATCTTGATCTGCCAGCCCGGTTTTTTGTTCTTGCTTCTTTTGAATGATGAATAATTTTAACAAAAGAAAGATGAAGCTGGGTTGTTTAAAACAAGAAATAGTAGTATACAGTATTATCTCTCTGGCCTGCTGCGCATTCTTCACTAAAACAAGAAGGTGCTTGTGTTCTGTAGTGTTAACAAAACCATAAATCCATATAAATGAGATATGATGACATGATTCTTATTCCAAATTTTCTAGATGAGTATGAGTAAACAACATTGAACATTTGTTTTACAAGAACCTGGATTCAAAGACCTAATACGAGAACAAACGCACAGCATTCTGGTAACTTGCTTCGGCAACTTCTTCCTTGTCCATCTCCAACAAAGATGCAACATATACCAGCACATTGTGAATATTTGCCGGATGGTTCAGCGATGCATCACCTTCAACCGGCTGCAGAGGCGGCTCCGATTCTCCTTGAGACTTAGGCAATGCATCAGGCGCATCCGTCTCCAGTAAAATCCTATCAAATGGCACTGCCTTCACCATCCTCTTGGCCTTGCTTGTTTTCATGGACATAAGAAACCCTGAAAACGAAAAGTAACCACCCAGATTGGCAAACTCAGGAACCATCTCAGCAGAGCCAAGGTAAGAATGAAGTAAAAACCCCTCAGGAAACGGCCCCAATGATTTCATTATCTCAAGAAGATCGCCGAAAGCTTGAACGCAGTGGATGGACGCCGGCCTCTTTAACTCCTTGGCGAGTTCGAGTTGTTGCCGGAACACATGAACCTGATCGGCGAAATCACCCATCTTCTTCCCTTTGTCCAATCCAATCTCTCCGACTGCGGCAGAGGGTGTGGAAGCAAAGCTTTGTTTGAGGGTATTGAGCCAATTGGGTGTTCTGTCCGCAACATACCAAGGGTGGAGACCGAAGCAGGGAATTATATGAGGATGATGAGACTCGCCCATCTGCTTCACTAAAGGTCAGTCTTGCTTGGAGACCCCATTAACGGCGAATCGAACCACGCCGGAATCGATGGCTGAAGCAATCAGTTGGGGTGCTTTGTGGAAGATTCTTGGGTCTTGAAGATGACAGTGTGCGTCAAACAACTTCATGTTTCTGCGCTCAAACACAAACTGAGGTCCAATACCAGTGGCGGATCCAGAATTTGTATACGGGGTGTGCTTGGATTTTTTTTTTTTGTTTTTGGTTGACTGAAGTGCATAGAAAATTTATCACAAAGCTATTTACAAAATATATTAGATTTACATTTTATTAAGAGACAAAAAAATAAGAACTCATATAAAACTATTAATCAATGGTAATATATTAGACGTAAAAAAAAGGAACTCATCTAAAACTACTATTTAGTCGATGGTAGAAATAAAATTAGGGAACCCGGTTGTACATTTTGAGCCTAAACTTTATGAGAAGGGAGAAAACATAAATATATGAAGAAAACAAGAAGTAAGAAAATAAAAATATGGAATGAAACATGGAAGTAAATAAATAAAAATGAGGAGATTCAAACTAGGGAGGACTTGGGTATTAGTTGAGAGACTTAACCAAGCCAAACAAAGCTTCACATATGAATGTATTATACGTGTTGTTAAAATTATTATTAATATCTTGGTTGCCTTTATGATCTGTGGATATTCCACAACAAAAACACAAATGTTGCCTTTTTCTTTGAGATATGAATTTCACGCTCTTCAAAATTGTAATCAACACTCTCACTTTCATAAAAAAACAAAAATTAAGTATGACAAAATTTAAGTTACTAAAAATAGAAAATGAGAGTATGAATTATAATTTGAGGAGTGTGGATTTCACTTCCCTCTCTTTTTCGAGAATGTAAAAACATTTTAGTTTAATTATAAAGAACAACGAGAAAATTATAATATAAAATAAAACATGAAAGATTAACTACATACGTACCCAACAAGTTTAAAACTTAAGGAATGTGGTGAATAATGCCCACAATAGGGTTTACAGTCGATCATATCCAAAGATTACTGCGATATTGTTGAGCTTGGCTGATAGGATTTAACCCACATCTATGGCTTCCAAGAAATTTCCATTGGCCAAAAAAAAAAGAAGAAATTTCCATTGGCGTCGAATTTGGCTGCTTTACCTCTTCCGCCGCTATTTGCTACAACCTAGAACTCTACCTTTATGTTTCTCCTAATATTATCAGGATAACCTTGTGTTGTTGCAAAAATCTTGCTTTGACCGGCTCTAGGTCCCCGAACCCAATATCTTAGAATGTTTTTGCTTGTAGTTTGGGATACAAGCACAACATTACCATCTAGACTTGCAGCTACACCATTTGCAAAAGGTAAACCACTAAGCATCAATTCAACTATCCCGAAGTCTGGATTATATCGCATTAGTCTTTTGGTGCTATCACCGGTGTTGAATATCGACACCCACTGCCGTCTTTGATAAATTGTGTTTCAATCTGTGAAATACACCATTCCAATTTGTGGATTAATATCCACATAATTTGTAATCTGAAAAGGAATTCTATATACTACAGTTGCAAGAGTTTCTGCAATGCCGCCGTTAGGTCCCATCTTTAAGAGGGTGAAATAGGCATCGACAATATAAAACTTGCATGTTTTAGGTCGAACTTGAGGCCGAGAGGTCTCCCTCAAGTTGGTTCATTGTCTTTATTGGTGGAGCCATCGCACAATTCTCTTGGCCTAGATAGGGAGGTTGTGGCAAACTCGCTCCATCCATATTGACTCCCTAGCCATTTGAAGATCCTTCCATCTGCAACCCTTGCATAGACTGCTCTGCTACAATCAAACGCCAAGTGAAAGACCTTCTGCTTGAGAAACAAACGAGACTATTGTAAGCAAACAGAAAAAAGAGAAAATCACAAAAGTTGATTTTGCACTCGTTACTGAATACTTTGCTTGATCATAAATTTGCTGTTGTGATTTGTGTTATAAGGGTGTCTATTTTGGAAACTTGATGCAACCGGAACAAGTAAACATCTTCATATTGGTGATTGGATTGCAGAACAACCGACCAAATCCAAAAAAATTTAGTAATCCGAATAGAAAATGGCATTCTATGTGGGACTTGGATAAGCGACCAAGTAGCAATCTTAAGTTGGCTTCTAAGTCGGCGGAGGAACATATAGACCAAAGGGTGTCATGACATCCCTCGAAACTTTAGGTTTACATGTATTTGACTTTTGATATCTAATTGAATTGGAGAATTTGTTAATGATGACACCTATTTATTAATGATGACATCCCTCATTTCTAATCTCTGGCTCCGTCTATGCTTCTAACCCCATTTCAGTTTATCTCATGTAACTTTTGTAAAATAAAATTTACCCTCTGTAAAGATTTTAATGGGATTTTAGGACCTTCCATTCCAATTAAGGCTTTGATACAAAAAAAAAAAAAAAAAAAAAACTTGGAGAGAGCCAAACCGGAAGTTTACGACTTGCAGTCAAAGCAGGATAAGTAAACTTTACTTCTTTAAATAAACTCAGAAATTCGCGGCCGGAGATGTTGGGGCACTTTTGTTGCCGAATCCACGGAGCCACAAACACAGCCTTAGGATTTGATTCGGGGATTACAGTTTACAGAGAAAGATGGGTAGGATAGCTGTGGCAATCATTGTTAGTTTGTGGGTTGTTCCCATCTCCATCCTTGTCAATCACATCGTTCCTCAACCTTACATGGTAAGAAAGCCTCTCTTATTGATTTTCAATGTGAATGTTCATAGTTTTGGAGTTTTGGGATGTGTGATTTTGTTGACAGGTTTATGTAATGTGTAGGATGAGATATTCCATGTGCCTCAGGCTCAACAGTACTGTAGAGGCAATTTCAGAAGCTGGGATCCCATGATCACTACTCCTCCTGGCCTGTATGTGATTCTCTAGCATTTCTTGATTCTTTTGAAATTAGTATTGTGGTACTTGGAAGACAAGAAATGGGTGTTGATTAGTTTTAGAAAATATTTGTAAAGATTTTGATAAAATGTGAGTTGAAACTATTGCAGGTACTATCTTTCATTAGCCCATGTTGCTTGTTTGTTTCCAGGCATGTCTTTAGTAAAAGCAGCCTCTTCGTTTTCTGAAGGCTGCTCCACTGCGATTCTTCGCTCCACGAATGGTGTTTTGGCGGTGATCTGCAGTGTTCTTGTGTATGAGATAATTAGACATTTGAGACCAAATCTTGATGAGAGAAAAGCAAGTCTTTTTGCGGTGGTTCTAGCTATGTACCCTCTCCATTGGTTCTTCACGTTTCTCTATTACACAGATGTTGCATCACTTGCTGCAGTGCTTGCTATGTATCTTGCGTGTTTGAAGAAGAAGTACTGGTTCAGTGCATTGGTAAGCTGTTATCTCAAACCTCTTGGATTAGTCAATGTATAATTGTTTTAACATGATGATATGACTCTGAGAAACTAAGTGTACCTATATGGACTTACTATGTTACATCCATATGTTTTTTTCCGTTTGAATGGTGACTTTAGTTTGTAAGTTGTTTATGCAGCTTGGCGCCTTGGCAGTTGTTATTAGGCAAACGAATATTGTATGGATACTTTTTGTGTGTTGCTGCGAGGTTATAAATATTACTTTGGTTGGTCAAAGAGATAAGATAGATGTAGATGACACTGACTACTCAGTTAGGAAAAATAGTCGGCCAACTCCTAAAAACAGTGTTTCAAACTTGAGAAAGCGGAAGGTCAGTACTGCAGCGGATACTGAGATATGTTCAATGGCGGCTTCAAGTGTTTCTTCTCAAAACTACACATCAGGTTTTATCTACACATGTCTAGTTGAACTTTTATTAAGTTTCATGTCATGAGTTTATGTTAATTGGTGATCACAGTTGATATAATCAACCAACTCCAATTGTTGCTTTCCAGACCAGTTGCTCATTCCCTGCCATGGATGTTCCCTTTCCTCAGTGCTTATCCCAGTGGTATTATGTTGCAGGTATTATCCATGAAACTAAGGCCATCTTTCAGAAACTGTGGCACATGAAGTTGGAGTTTGTAGTTTCTTTCAGTCCATTTATTATGGTATTTGCAGTCTTCGTTGCTTTTGTTTGTTGGAATGGGAGTATTGTTCTAGGTATGCTTCCTTCCTTTTGTTTCATTTTCTTGTTTTCAACTACGTAGCAAGTGAATGTATCTTTATTGCTGCTGTCCCTTAATGTGTCCCCATCAGGTGCGAAAGAAGCTCATGCAGTTTCTCCACATTTTGCACAGATCATGTATTTTGGTCTGTTTTCTGTTCTTGCTATGGCTCCAACATACTGTAGTTTCAGTCAAACTGCAGAGTTATTCCAGTCAATTTGGAAGAACAAATCCGTTGGTTTCTTTCGAATTTCCTTGGCACTTGTCGCTGGCTTCATCTCCATTCATTTTTTCAGGTTAGGCCTGTTTATATTGTTAGCTCAATTCTTATTGAGATTATTGAGAAACAATAGCACAAACTTTGTTACTACTGGCATTCAGTAATCCTGCTGGTTTGATAAAGCAGTATTTATCTGTTTATTTCTATGTTTAAAAGAAACCTGTCCATTTTCTCTCTTGTCAAGAGCTTTCCTGTTATGTTTCACTTCCTTCAGTGCATTTTATGTTACTATTTCATATGTAGTTCATTTTCTGTTGCAGCATAGCTCATCCCTATCTTCTAGCGGATAATCGGCATTATCCCTTTTATCTTTGGCGGAAGGTCATCAAAGCTCATTGGTCAATGAAGTACTTTCTAGTCCCACTTTATGTTTATTCATGGCTTTCCATCATCACTAGATTGGGTTAGTATACATATTTTAGTCATTATATTTCACCAAAGCATTATTATTTTTCTTCACTAAGGAAGCATTTTTATTGCACTATGGCAGGGAAGGTTCAGAGGAAGATCTGGGTGCTGGCATTTTCCTTGGCCACTGCTGCAGTTTTGTTCCCAGCGCCACTGATTGAGTTCAGATACTATACTATTCCATTCTTTTTCTTGATACTACATTCTCATATTGATGATTACCAAAGTTGGCTCATCATGGGGTTTCTGTATACAGCTGTCAACGCCTTCACAATGGTAATGTTCTTGTATTGTCCATTCCATTGGTCCCATGAACCTGGGACACAGAGGTTTATATGGTAGTTAGATATACCAAGCGATATGCTAAAAGCTTCTTCAGGTCTGTAGAAACGGTTTTGAACACAAACCAGCTTTATGAAATGGACCATTTGTTACTAATCACATCTGGCACAGTTGCCACTTTAGAGTCGCATTGTTGTTGATATATTCCCGGTGCTGGTTTAGCAGAAATGACTAGTTATTTTACCCTTGTTCAAGTCAGAATTTGAATCTTCTTCGGCATTATGCTGTTGCACTTGTAAATGTTGTTGAAAGGAACCTAGCGACTCATTAGAAATGTTTTAGATTCTAGGAGTCAGAAAAAGACTACATATCTTCTGCTGTTGGTTCATTTGGAAATGGCGCTGCAAGGGGATTTTCTAAGGTACCTGAATTAGTACAGGAACACGACGTGGATTACATTGAGTACCAAAACGTTTCAGTTTGACAACTCGAAAGTCTTAGAAGAATAGAGTTTGAGCAAAGGAACGAGCATTTCAGATAGAATTCGAGAGAAGATGACAGAAACCATAGCATAGAACCAGAAACAACTAATCATGTTATCTGAATAATGAATATGCCTAGGGAAACGGAATCAAAAGTGAAGCCAGTGGTAAAAGCAAGACTTGAAAATGACTTAAAATTACGCTCTCTCTTAAATGCAAATTTGCCGACCATCTCTATGTGTTAAATTTAAACAGGATATGAAAATTGAGTGTGAATATATTGTACCTTTTGGTAGGGAGCGGTATGCCGTTGTTCCTTCACAAAAGGAAAAATTATGGCAAAAGAATTGATGCAAACTTTAATCATCGCCTTACCAAAAGAAGCATAAAGGAAAAAACAAAAAGAAACAATAGAAACAAACTTTAATCAACTTCAAGAATTGATGCAAACTTCTCCAAAATAATTGCCTTCATGTTTATCAACTTCAAGAATTGATGCAAACTTTAATCATCGCCTTACCAAAAGAACCGGTAAAATATTTAGTCGTACGTACCTCCTTGCCAAACAAGGTAAATCATGCAGCTAGCATGTTTATTCTTTCCTTGATCAACCTGCCAATGCCATAACGCTTTGCTTGATACACTCACTTGATGAACTTTTGAATTATATATGTGTGTGTGTGTGTTACAAACCAACCATGCACATATAGCTACTTGATCAGCTTGAACTTTAGTAGTTCTATCCCAGAGCTTGTTCGAAAGGATTTGCTGCATCTTCATTTGCCAATTTCCCCTCCTTTGTGTGAAAAATGAAATCACAGTTTTCTTTCTCGCATATATATTTTTCTCATACGAATTCTCTGCATATATATTTGGAATAATTGGTAGTCGATATTGAGAACTTTGTGGTATAAGCTAGGAAGCATCCAAGTTATGGCCGGAAGAGACCGTGATGAAAAACAGGAACAAAGAGAATGTGAAAGGTAATTGGTTCCTTCAGTGATCCACTACTAACGGCAGTTTCTTTTTCTTATCTTGATCATACTTCCCCATATGACATTAGATCACGTTTGTTGTTTCTTAATTGGTCAGAGAATTATCAACGCACCATGTTTCAGTTGGGTTACATCTAAGAGTCTGTGCAATAATAATTCCACCTTTACAAATACTACTGGATAAGTCCAGTCGTGATGGAATATTTTTTCTATCATCTATGTTGTATCTGTTACTGGATGTTCTGTTTCTGTATGTTCCTCTTGTCAACGAGGGGACCAAGTGTCTTACATTGGACAAGAGAATGAAGATAGCAGCTCTGGTTTTCCGAGCAGTGGGAGATTCTCGTTACCTAATCAGAATATATGTTCGCATCAAAGATGGCTGGGGGAAGTCCCCTGCCCTTGGGAAACTACTGGGGCTAGCGGTGTGTGTTCTTCCTGTTCCACAAGTAAGATCGAGAAGCCTTCAGCTGGAATAAATTCAATAATTTTCACTTTTATGTATTTACCCCATAACCTTGTTCGTTAATTTATCTAACTAACCAAACCACAACTCACCGACCTACACATTTCTCACCGACATACATATTTCTTGCTAAAACTTTAAGAATTGCTATTGTGCAGGTTGCAATTTTACTTGTTCTTCCAAACACGAGGGGCTCCAACTCTTTGAAGACATTGACGGTTCTCAACTGCCTTGTTGCATCGCAGTATTTTCCACGAGCTTACCCCCTCTATGAAATGTACAAGGCAATTAACTTTGTGAACGTTGGCGATATGAGAAGCAGGAAGCGAAATTTGTTGTCATTTGTCCACATTCATGCAAAATGGATGCTCAATATCTTTGGGTACCTTGTGGCCAGCCATGTACGTTTTTTCTATTCATACTTTTAACTCCCCATTATAATATGTTGAGTTACAATTAGGATAGACACATAATTTTTTACTTTTCTCAAAAAATTAGGATAGACACATAGATCGGAAAAGAATAACGTTAGATGAAATATGTTTTTACTAACTGCTTCGACCATAACATTTTTTATGCGGAAACTTATGTGGCCACAACCACGTCTTTTATTGAAGTTCTCTTTTTAAGACTTTATTATAGTAATTGCCAAACTGCTCCAATACTACACTAAACTTCATCTTGGTGTCAATTCGCTCTCTTACGTTTTATCTCAGCCACTTTGCTAGCGTAGGTTCTCTAAATTAGCCAGTTTGCTATTCACGGTTTTATTTTAGTCAATTTGCTGCCATTTCATGCAATTTGTTACTTTATGCTCTCAAAATTAACTGATTTACTTATCAAAATTTCAAAACTGACAATTTTTAGTATTAGATTTTCATTTTATTAGTTAAGAAATGAACAAATTAAAATGGCTAAAAGGTCGCAAATTGGCTAATTGTTAAAACCTAAGGGAAAAAATTGACAGAAAAGAAATGTAAGGTAACAAATTGACACCACGATCAAAGCTAGGGTATCAGTTTGTCACATAAAATAGCATGCATATGTTATCTAAAAATGTGGTTCATTTATCATTACTCTTAGATTATGCTATTTAATTACGAAGAAATATCATAGTAAATTATTTTTAAATAGCATGCATATGTATAATTCCTCTCAATTATCTTAATTATTTCTTACTTTTTTTTAATTTTTTTTTTATTAATAACTCACACACCCTAGATATGTCATGAGGTTTTTAGAACTTCGTCTTAAGACTATAATCCCAGTACTATAGTATAACTTAAAACTGTGCTTTAAATTTTGGCATTCAAATTTAATATTTCCTTGACAATTTCTAAAAAAGAGTGCTAGATTGATATTTTGCACATATGAGTATAATAAATGTATTCATTTTCATGTTATTTTAACTAGATATTCGGAGCATTTTGGTATTATTTCTCAATCCAACAAGAGATAGTGTGTTGGGTATATGCTTGCAAAAGTCAAAATGGATGTGAATTCAGCACTTCATGTGTTCAAAGCACGCATAGAAGTATCAGACTCTTAAAGAACTTGTGCCCCACGAATCCCCCTGATAAACAAGTATTCGATTTTGGCATATTTCATGATGCTTTAGAATCCGGCATGCAAAGATCAACAAATTTTTCACACAAGTACTTGCAATGTTTATCATGGGCCATAAGAAATCTCAGGTTTGCGCGTACTTACTACACCTTGGGCACCTTGGGGTAACTTCTTTTATGTTCTAATTATTATTATTATTATTATTGAAAGTTGTTTAGTCTATGTGAATTGTAGTTGAAATATGTTAAATACCTCTAGTTTTATTTTAATCTGAATGATCCTTGAAGTCATGATTTTTTTTTCTAAATGGTTATTTCGTCAATTTTTTCCGTTAAAATACTAACGTAATCGTTAAAGACATTGCAATTTTTAACAGCCATGTCAGCAATCTAACTAAGAAAGTTGATTGAATGATTATTTAGAAGGAAAATCATAACTTTAAGAATACCATTCAGATTAAAATAAAACTATAAGGAGTAAACAGATGTCGACTTCAAACCATCAGGAGTATATAGTATTTAGCCCTTATTTATTTTTGGTGAAAAATGAATAATTCATTAATCGAGGGATAAGCCCAATTACAAAGCCTGCAAAACATAAGACCGAAAAGAAACTAATAACAAAAAGCATGAGTCTCCAACTCGATCAAACTAGAAAGAGTAAGAGGAGACCAACAACTTACTAAACTATAGACCAATGACCCCACAACCAAAAACATAAATGCAACAATACTAACAAATCTACCACACTCATAACCCATGCTCGCTAACATTGTCGTTGTCATCGCTGCCAACAACCGTGAGGTAGTGAGGAGTGCTAAATCGGAGCGTTGATGCTTGAGTAACTGATGTCAATCGAATCCCAATACACAAATCCTATGAAAACCCTTAACCTAGGGGAGTAGCTCTCTTAAAACAACACCATACAATTCACCATCGGAAAACATACCACGAAGGAGCTATGGCTAATGAGAGAGGACCAACAACCGAATCCAAGAACCAAAACCAGAACCAAAGACCATGAGGGGTAATGAACCCACACGTGAGCACCTATAATCTAATAGGTAAGTGTCAAATTACACTTTAAGCGTGCAGATATACAAGGTCTCGTGTAGGTTTACAATGATAATTGTTGGGTTGTTTTGGTGTTGAATGACCACAAATTTGGTAAAATTTGGGATTGTTTGACAATAGTATGAGAAAACAAGTCCTCTCAGTCTGGACATAGCCAGTCAAATCCATAAAGGGATGAAAATACACCACATGGGTGATATGGGCCCATAAACATGGAGTTCGGGTAAACTGAAAACTGAATTAAACAAAAAGATAAAGGCTGATACCTCACATGGGCCCAAAACCCGAGCTCAGGCTAAGACCCATGCCCAAACCAGTGAGGCATTATCCATGCCTAAGAAGCCCCGGTAGCAGCTCTGCCACTGCCTCCCCAGTCATTGTTAACCACTGCGCGTATACTCATCCTCGTGTCGTCGGGGTCAGGATCCCATAACTAGCGCGAGTCTACTATGCAAACCACTCACCCACCAGCCTTCCAAATCGGAGTCAAAATCAAGATTCGAGGAAGAAACAACCTTTCCTTCACCCCAACGACCCAACTTGTTGAACCACCGACCTTAGCCAGACCACCTACAACCGTGAGGCTTCACATCGATCCCCTAGCAATTGAAACTTCGATATGTCCTCCTACCTTGCCATAGTCTCTGACGTAGCAACCACCATACATTGTATAAGACGAGACCAAAGTTTGCTTGAACCCATCCTCCGAGCAATAAAATACCTACATCACCAAAATCCCGTCTGGCCGCTCACCTCGTATGCCGGCTGCTAGCGCCATGGCGTAGCTAGACGAGAGAAAGAGTAGATAAAAGGGAATTTAGGGTTATGCGTGTCAGGACCCACCCCAAATTTCATCCTGAAACCCGAAATAAATCATGCGGGGACCACATCTAAAGAAGATATTACCGAAAATTCGACATAACCTCCCTTGAAAATGGACAACCATTCCTAATAATACTTGCATCACTTCTAAAAATCCTGCTACTCCTAGAGCCTTCGTGCTCCCTAAATCACAACATCTCTCAATTTATTCACTAATCTAATTATAATCCCACATCAAACAATTCATTGGTTCAGAGCAACTCTAAAAGGAATAAAAGAGACAAAATAACAAATAAGCGGAAGCTATATTACGAACTATGCCTCGACTCCAAGTACGCCCGACCTCGACTAAACTAACCTGCAAACTGGGCATTTTTAAAACGAAGGGCCCAGGGGAAAACATTTGAAACCGTTAGAGTGAGTGAACAAAAATAAATTTAAAAGAAATAATTCTTTATGCTTTCCCAATTTAATTTTCATAAAAATTATGCTGCATGTGACAACTCAAAAACTCTTAACTCATAAACTGACAAATACATGACTAGCTCCGGCTAGTCTCCAAAACTTAATAAAATACAGCCTCTCAGGCTAAACTATATATATATATATGTATGTATTTACACTCGTCATACTCCTTGTATGATTTCTTATGAAGAAATATAAGAAAAATAGAAATTCATACAAGGCTACTACGCTTGCGTTTAACGCTCATGTCACGCCATAATAGAATTTTACCTCATTATGCGGAAAAGACGGGTGTATATATATACGTGCATATTCCCTATATGAATTATTATTATATTCATATAGGGCTACGACGATTGCGTCTAACGCTCACGTCACACCATATTGATATTTTACCTCATTATGGCGGAAAAACACGTATGACTAGCTAGCATTTATATACATACTATTCTCTTAAATATCCAAATATATATATATATATATATATATATATATATATATATATATCCACCTAAAATCTCATTTTCGGTAATTCTCCAAATTAATGAAAATTGTCAAATATAAAAGAAGCAATAAATATATGACTCCACCGAAAATCTCATTTTCGGTATCTTTCCATATAGCAAAGTTAACAAATAAAAATATGAATAATCATTTCCGAAAATACTTCGTGGAAAACATTCATAAAAAGAAATTATTCCACAAATTAAGATTTAATCATTAAATATGAAACCATCGCATGCATTTAATTTAAAACAAACGTCCACTCACAGTATTAGGCTTAAGCGTTCCATTGCTCGGGACACTCCTCGAGCGCCGCCTCCGAATATCCAAGTCCTTCAGTCACTCCCACGCCTGACAATAAGTTGTAGAACAAATCAATCAGACCGAATTTTAAAATAACCATTGCCTCGTCTTCTTTCCTAGTTTGACCAGGGTTTCCTAGATTGACCAGGTTTGACCAACTAACGATGCTCAACGTTTTCCAATTTAACCTTTGACTTAACAATTATATCCAATTTTCACTATACGTTCTACTAACCGTTAGCCACTCAGGCATCGCTTAATATTCGTTTTGGTGAACCTCGATTTTGATTAATCAAACTAATGAAATTTCGTTAACTCAAAAACATAAGAACCACTTTAATCTGGAAGACCACCAAATTACTTAAGGCACCCAAAATGGTTTCCATAAATAGAAAAATTTCCATAAAAGGAAAGTTTCCTAAAATAGAAACTTTCTTAACTTAATAAGTTTTCCAATTACACTCCAAACTTTCCTAATTAGAAACTATAACTTGAATTAGACAGAATAGCCTTGATAACTACCTCTTCGGCTCCTGCCAGAAAATTGCCTTCGCCGGATTCCGGCCACTTGCCGGAAAATAGCCATAGTCTCCCCGTATTCTTCAAAGCACAAAGTTCTCGACTTTCAATTCACCAAACAACAAATAATCAGCAAGCCAACTCCAAACTCAAACATCCAACTAAACTTACCCTTGCCATCAACTCTGCCGATGGACATCAACACTGCCCTCTGCTCAACCAACCTTCCCTTCCAATCGATAAGCAAAAGCCTCCCACCGCCACACAGCCTACAGCAGCCCCCTACTTCGATGCAGCACAACAACAACGGCCTCCAAAGCTTCCCTTCGCCGACAGTAGCTTCCTTGCCGGAAATCTGAGTTCGGGTCTCCTCCAACACAGCAGCAGAAACACTCTTTGTCTGCATATAACCTTGTCTTGCCTCCCTGGCGATCGACGCTACTTCAGGAAGGAGAGGAGGAGCGCTGAGCAGCCTCAACGGCGTCGATGACGATGGCTGGCCGGAAAAGCCCAAAAATGCAGAAAAGGGATTTTTCAGATTAAGGCTCGATCTTAAGAAACAAAGACACAGAGATGAAGAGAAGAGAACGGTGAACCAAGATATACCATCGGCACCCGATGAACTCGCCAGAAAACACTGGAAACCGGTGAACACAGTCGAGCTTTCCTTCGATCGATCACCACTGAATCGAGATGAAAGTGTGATCCATGGACCGGTTTTGTAGAGGAGGAGGAGAGGAAGAGATTGGTGGCGGTTTCGTGGCACGCGGCGGCCTGAACTGGCGACGCCACGCCGGAGCAGAGGAGGCAGCCGGAGAGGAAGGGAGAGAAGCCTGGGCTCGGGTCAACACCGAGCGTGGGCTTTTACAAAGTCAACCCATCTTATTTCTTTATATACCCACACCAACGGCCAAGATCAAAACCCTACTTGATCCGACGACTCAGATTAAAAGTTATATCTTTACCAAACCTTCGGTAAATCGTAGAAAATATCTCAAAGCTCCGATAATAATCCGAAAACATAGGTGAACCCATGTCAACACGAAGTACGACATCGAGACCTTAATAGAAGAATTTGACATTTCAAGAAAGACTCGCAAATATACTCAAGTGTTAATATACTAGTTACCGAGCACAGTTATATTCCTCAGTAACTCGTAGAATACTCAGTAAATAGGTAAAATTAAGTATAGGGCGTTACAATGCGCGTGGAGCTGCGTTCTGGAAAGTTGGGAGAAAGTCTAATTTTTATGGTATTGCAGTGTTCACTATTTTATGTTCTAATTAGCTGATAAAGATTTCTCTCTCTCTCTCTCTCATTGCATAGAGGCCTAGCTTTAATTCAACTATAGATCTAAGTTTTTTTGTTGTTGTTGTTGTTGGTAAAGGGACGTCATTTCATTAAAACTTGAAAGCAGAAGTACAACATAAACATAATCTATTCACATTGTGAGCTACGAAAAAATTGAATCATGCAAAACTATCTAAAAAACTTACGAATTTAAAACTTAGAACCCTAAGCATAACTAAATAACTTTAATACTGAAATCCATAATTGTGCAGCTCAAAAAGTTCGACTTGTCGAGAATAGCTCAACTTATTCAAGCCTCCCAAAACCGCCCTACATAGAGGGAGGTTCCCCAGACACACCGCCCTCAGAAGGAGATCAGTGGACACCTCAGTCTCAGACGTACCACTCTCTTAAAACTCCACATGTTCCTCCAAAACCAGTGCTTTGCGAGTGCCAAAAGTCTTCTTCTTAGCCTTCAGAGGACCTCTCATGGGAATGAAACCCTCCACCATTCTTCTCTTATTCTTAGAACCTTTAGGACGACCAACCTTACGTTTCTTAGCTGGTGACACCGTGATTTGCCCTCTAGAGTGAGCCAACACCATCTCAAGGTTAAAAGAGAGTTCATAAGGTACCAAAGCTTGCTGCATGTCTATCACATTGTCTTCACCGCGTCCCCTCTTTCCAAAAATACCCAGTTCCATATTAGGACCCCTCTTGGTCCCAACAAGAGTCGGTTGGATAGCCGCCTCAACATAACTCGCCGGAATAACACTCGGCAGAGGGAAAACCAGGCGATGCAGTCGGAGCTGCCCAAAAGAGCGCCAGTTGTGCTGCTACCTCGGCTGCTGAAACACCAGGCATCGTGAAAGTCACTGCGGCATTCATAGCACCTACAGTCACCGCAAATGAGTTTGGCACAAGTGAAGTCACTACCGGAACCCTAGAAGACGCCAAAACACCTCCCCCTTGCCATATGTTCTCACTCACAGCCCTAGGTATAAATCTAGGGTTTTCAGAAGCCTTAGCCGGAACCTTAGCAAATCCTCCAAAACCAAATGGCATTCTCATCGAGACGATGTCAATGAACCTTGGAATTATAGTGGGTATGCCACCACACCCCATCGCCGTATGCTCGAGCAAACCACATGATCGGCAAAAGCCTACTGTCCGATCATACCTGAAACGAAGCTTCACTGGAAACCTTGCCTCCCCGAACTCAAATGGTACCTCACTGTTGGTGCGGAAAAATTCAGGTAGAAGATTTCCTCACTAACCACTTTTGACTGGAGTAGGAATGAAAGCTTCTTCGATAATGGATGTAAAAATGGTTTGAAAATTTAATGGTGACAGTCTATCTCTCGATCTAGAATCTCGAGAGGGGTATATTATGAGTTTGAGTGACTGATTTTCCCCGGACCTCCCCTTCAGGATCTTATTCATGTTCTCTTTATAGGCGTGACTCCTAGGTCACTTTATGTTGGCGCTTTATTCGCTAGTTAAGCGCGAGTGGATCCACGACTCCATATAATGGACATCATGGGAAACTCCATTCCCCCACTTTTCCTGTTGACCAACTCTATTTCACTTCGTCCTCGACTCGTTCCCCTTCGTGTCTTCTTCTCACGTGACTTGATTTGACCGACACCCTATCCGGTCCAAACCTGACTTGACCTACTACGTGATCCACTACTACATGATATACCCTCAACGTGGCCATCTTCCACTAAGTCACGTCCATTCAACACTACTCCATAACCTCTTTCGTCGCGACGTTCTGCCATGGGGCTTTTCCTTAAGTCTCATTTGATTTCTCCCGTCTTGACTTGGTCAGCTCGTACCGCGAGCCAATTCACCCGTAACCTGATTCAACTGTTACCTATTTTGTTCTGCTCATGGCCCATAGAAGTTTCCCATTTACTTACAGCCTAATTTGGCCGCCACACAATTCACTCACGGCCCAATCCATTCGTGGTCGAGTTGAGACCCAAACCTTTTTGAGGCCTTACCAGATTTGACCGCGACCTAATTTGACCATAACGTGATTCGACCACGTCGTGACTTATCCACAACGTGATTCATTTCCTCATGGCCACGTTTTAATCAGCCTCCCTCTTCTCAATTCTTCCGTAACCCAATTCAACCGCTACCCATCTCATTATACTCACGGCTCAAATGACCAATTTATTCGGGTATAAGTTGTCTTACTAACTTATATTCAAAACCTCATACCAAAAATAGTTGCCCCCACACTACATGATAACTCAATTTGTTGTCGTCTGATTTGGGCCAGGACTACATTCTGACCACGACATGATTCACCGCGAAGCAAATACACCTTCAATATAGCTAATTCATCATGAAGAAATACCCTAAAACCTGTGTTGAAAATATTTGCACCCACAATGCCCCCTTTTTTCTTTCTTCATGAGTTTCGAATGGAGAAAGAAAAAATAACCATCGGTCGCATATTGACATTTAAAAATTGTAGCATCCGGAATTTCTTGCGAGAAAGTCTTCTACGACAACATATATAAATGATCCGTTTACTGCTTATTTCGTGAGAGATAAACGTCCAGTGACCGATATGTTTAACGTCCGTTGACGGGATATGTTTAACGTCCGGTGACGGATATGTTTTACGTCCGTTGACGGATATGTTTAACGTCCGTTGACGGGATATGTTTAACGTCCGGTGACGGATATGTTTAACGTCCGGTGACGGATATGTTTAACGTCCGGTAACGGATTTGTTTAACGTCCGGTGACGGATATGTTTAACGTCCGGTGACGGGATATGTTTAACGTCCGGTGACGGATTTGTTTAACGTCCGGTGACGGATATGTTTAACGTCCGGTGACGGATATGTTTAACGTCCGGTGACGGGATATGTTTAACGTCCGGTGACGGATATGTTTAACGTCCGTTGACGGATATGTTTAACGTCCGGTGACGGATATTATGAAAGAACAACTTTATTTCATACTCAATCGAAAACAGAACATATAATAGAAATGCTATGAGGCATAACCATTGTTCATCACGAACATTAGTGTTGCCATTTATTGAAAAGAAATTGCGGAAAGTAAATAAGATGTTGCTTTGTTTTTTGTTGAACATCGGCATTGCTCTAAAAACAAATGAAAACAGAAAGATATGAACCTTTTTGACGTCTTACGATGGCCATCCTTTAGTTGTACTTAAGTGGTGGTGGAATGACTTACGAAGCTGGATTATTCTCTTCCTCGCCAAGGGCTCTATACTGGATGAGTTTTCCTTTCGCCATCAGGTTCTCGATTTGCCACCGGAGGTTTCGGCATTGATTGGTGGTGTGAGAATATTCACCATGGAATTCACAAAAACGTGATTGGTCCCTTCTACTAGGATCTGACATCAGTGGGGGCGGTTTTGTGAATATCCCCTCGTTCTGGTGAGCGCGTAAGATTGCTGATTGAGAGATCGTGAACTTATTTTGATTCTCTTGAAGTCCTCGCCCATCCATTGTTTGTTCCCTTCGTCGGTTCCGGTTCCACGACCTGTTTTGTTCTGCTTCATTTATGTTTGACTCATCTGGTGCCCATGAGGCAATGAGCGATGTGTTTCTTGTTGCATGTGCTGCTTCGATTTCTTCCAATCTGATTTCGCCTTCTATCCGTGTTTGGATTTCACTCATGTCCTTAGCTGGTTTTCTCACCAAGTCCTTATACAAATGTGAATTTGGCAGGAGCCCGTCACGAAATGCGACGGCAGCATATTCCGATGTGCATCCTTCGATTTGTACTTGCTCGGCTCGGAAACGTTTGTAGAACGTCTTAAGCCTTTCTCCCACCTTTTGTTTCACCATGAATAGAGCTGCCATGTCCTTTTTACGTTTTCTGTTGCAGAAGTATTGTGTAACGAACGACTCCCTCAATTGTTTGAAGTTGGCGATAGATCCTGGCTTCAGGTCACGGAACCACACTCCTGCTTCGCCGGTTAAGCTTGATGGAAAAAACCTGCAAAGTAATCTCTCATCATTTGTCTCTGTGGTCATCTGCTGCATAAACTCCCTGAGGTGATCCACTGGGTCCGTGATCCCATCATATTGTTGAAAAACGGGCGTCACAAAATTACGTGGTTTGTCCACACTTAAAATTTCTTCGACGAATGGGGACTTCCCAATCTCTCTAGCAGCGGTTGTGGCCAATTCTCTCGGGCTAGCATCTCGCACGTCCTTCAGCATTTTCTCTATTTGTGATTTCCAGCTTTCTTTTTTAATTTTCTTGGCTGTTCTCTGATTGCTTCCTTGAGCAGATTCAAAATTTTTCCCTCTTGAATCGTTGATTTCATCACGAGCAGATTTCTTTTCATTCGTCTCCTCTATTTCTTCATCGCTCAAGTCATCATCTGACTCTTGTTCCCCTTTCTTGCGCTTCTGTTTCCGGGCTTCTCGAAGTTCCTTTTCTTTACGCAGCCGGGCAATCTCCTCCTCCATCTTCCTCATTTTCGTGTGCATTTCTCCACTTTGATCGTTTTGTGATCCACCCAATCCAGATCTGTGGGGTAGACCTACATCATGATCTTCCATTCCCACCATTTTAGTTTTTGGGAAACTACTTTCCCACAGACGGCGCCAACTGTTGGTGCGGAAAAATTCAGGTAGAAGATTTCCTCACTAACCACTTTTGACTGGAGTAGGAATGAAAGCTTCTTCGATAATGGATGTAAAAATGGTTTGAAAATTTAATGGTGACAGTCTATCTCTCGATCTAGAATCTCGAGAGGGGTATATTATGAGTTTGAGTGACTGATTTTCCCCGGACCTCCCCTTCAGGATCTTATTCATGTTCTCTTTATAGGCGTGACTCCTAGGTCACTTTATGTTGGCGCTTTATTCGCTAGTTAAGCGCGAGTGGATCCACGACTCCATATAATGGACATCATGGGAAACTCCATTCCCCCACTTTTCCTGTTGACCAACTCTATTTCACTTCGTCCTCGACTCGTTCCCCTTCGTGTCTTCTTCTCACGCGACTTGATTTGACCGACACCCTATCCGGTCCAAACCTGACTTGACCTACTACGTGATCCACTACTACATGATATACCCTCAACGTGGCCATCTTCCACTAAGTCACGTCCATTCAACACTACTCCATAACCTCTTTCGTCGCGACGTTCTGCCATGGGGCTTTTCCTTAAGTCTCATTTGATTTCTCCCGTCTTGACTTGGTCAGCTCGTACCGCGAGCCAATTCACCCGTAACCTGATTCAACTGTTACCTATTTTGTTCTGCTCATGGCCCATAGAAGTTTCCCATTTACTTACAGCCTAATTTGGCCGCCACACAATTCACTCACGGCCCAATCCATTCGTGGTCGAGTTGAGACCCAAACCTTTTTGAGGCCTTACCAGATTTGACCGCGACCTAATTTGACCATAACGTGATTCGACCACGTCGTGACTTATCCACAACGTGATTCATTTCCTCATGGCCACGTTTTAATCAGCCTCCCTCTTCTCAATTCTTCCGTAACCCAATTCAACCGCTACCCATCTCATTATACTCACGGCTCAAATGACCAATTTATTCGGGTATAAGTTGTCTTACTAACTTATATTCAAAACCTCATACCAAAAATAGTTGCCCCCACACTACATGATAACTCAATTTGTTGTCGTCTGATTTGGGCCAGGACTACATTCTGACCACGACATGATTCACCGCGAAGCAAATACACCTTCAATATAGCTAATTCATCATGAAGAAATACCCTAAAACCTGTGTTGAAAATATTTGCACCCACACTCACCAAAAGCCTGTTGAATTGGATCACAGATCTTATGAAGAATTCATGCCCTGGTGCGAGTTCCTCTCTCAATACCAAGCTTTTCCACATGATCCACAAACCCTAGCGTGTCTCTGACTTTTTCCGTAGCCTCGTCAGTCCACAGAGTAGAAGGAAGGCCCAAGATCTCAACCCACACCGGAAAGGATTCAATCGGCACAGATGCAACATCCTAGAGTCCATCATATTCAGCCATGACAAAGAGAGAGCCCCCAAAGAACCATGGGCCACCCTCTATAAGCTAACTCTGACCCTCCGCCTTCGTGAAGCGAACGATGAATAGATCGGCTTGTGCTTTCATTAGGAGTATGTTCTGGAGATCCCATACCTGTGAAAGAGTCCCAATCACACCTGTAGGATCTTGGATATGACGCTTCAGAGAAAGAAGCCTTCCAACAACAAAAAACTGTTGTGGTGCGACGGCGGCGCGACCGAGACCAGAAGAAGGTCTACCGGCCTTCTGAATAGTGAGGGTAGAGGCAAAGCGACGGGAAACCTCGTCCAACATGATGTCGAAAAGAAGAGAAAGGGGTGCTAAGCGACGGGATCGAAAACCCTAGCAGAGGAAGTTCTCTCGACGCTCTCTTGTTTTGTATTGTTTTCTGTCTCAAAAGTTCTAACTATAGATCTAAGTTATTAAATTTCCCTAATTTTTTTTTAATTAATGTGGTTTTCTTCAAAATATTTGGACATCGATTCTGGCCTCTACACACATAACCTTTTCCAATATTATCATCATATATTTTTTGTTTATTTTTTTTTCGTTTGCATAGACCGAGAGAGACAGAGAGCAACATGTACTGATCTTTTTCAATTTTCACATCCAACTTTAACTCAACGTAGATATATTTAGGGCTAGTTTGAGATTGACATGACTTTAAAAAAAAAAAACCGTTGCTGCTGTGATGTGAAAAACTAAGTTGTTAATAAAAATCGTTTTGTGTTTGGTAAATATGGGGTCGTCTATGGTACCTACATGTATACCATACCCTCATTTACCACAAAGCTTGTAAAATGGGCAGGGTTGGGTCGACCCAGCCTTAAGATATGATGACCCATATATTATCCGGCCTTGGGTTTTTTCAGCCCTACATATAAAATGGGCAAGGTAAGGCCGACCCTATCAAAATTTTGGAAGCCCATCCCCCTCCCCCCCCCCCCCCCCCCCCCCCCCCCCGACCTAAACAATAAAAGTAATTAAATTCAAAGTTATTTACCAACTTAATGAAGAAACGAGAGCAAAGTACAGTTATTTTTTGTAGTGTAAATGAAATTGTAATACATTTATCACACTAATTAATTAAATATTTCTTAACTAATTCATTAATGTAAAAACATATTTTTACCTTATTGGGGAGGGTTAGGCCTGATCGACCCTAAATTATACCAAATGGGCAAGGCCATGAGCCGGCCCAAGGTTTCAAAAGTGTTGCCCATACCCTATATGTTTTAAAATAGGCTTAGCAAAGCCCGCCTGTTGGCTTGGGTTGGGCCAGCCCATGGCCTAAAAAATTGGGCTAAGTTTAGGCGTGCCCATCGGCCTTAGGCTGAGATTACAGGCCTATTTACAACTATATGGACAAAAATTACTATTTATTTGAACTAAATTTACAACATTGATAACGAATTTACCTCATTGGTTTTACACATTTATATATAATTAAATCAAGTTACTATATCCACAACAATTTGTTCATAAACTTATAAAAAGTTATAGATTGAGTAATTACCGGTAATAGAGTAAATTACCTAAGTTATGACTCAATTTACCTCATTGAAAACAAAATTATTGTCATATTAGTAAATGTGGGTATCACATACATGTAGGTTCCTATAAAAATTCCTGGTAAATAATACTTTTAAAATGTTGTCAAGGCATTTTAAGGACAATAACTTCTAAAAAACAACCTTGAATCTGCTACAAGTAACCTGTAATTTTTTATTTTTAAAAGAAAGAAACTATTTTTCTCTAATTATTAACCAAACACTACGAAATCTAAAAATTAAGATTGAAGCTGATTTTTTAAAGCTCAATCTTGTAGGGTTGTCCGTAGCTAATTTTAGGTTGCTAATACTGTATTGATAGGCAACAAAACGAATGTTGTCGATCATACATGTCGAAGTTTATTGTTTATCATTATTAAGGATAGTAATAGAATATTATTATGTAATTAAGGTTTAGTGTGAACTAATATAACTGCCAAGGTCTTAACGATTCACCGATAAAATGTATCAAATCATAGTCACTTTCTGTACATATATTGTTCTTTTTAATATATTACTGCACGTTTTTTTTTTCTCTTCAGTTCTTTTACACAATATCTTTTACATGTATTACTCTCTGTTTCTTTCTCTTCAGTTCTTTTGGTTCTAATCTCAATACCAGTGCAAGTGGCTCAGAAAACTTGCTCGTGGTTGTCTTTTCGATATGTGGCTTGGTGTTGTTTATGTATCTCCTGGGGCATATGCAGGTTAGTGATATATGAATAAGAAATTATAATTATGAAAGTTATGATGTCGTTTATTCTAAACAGTTAACAACTTATGACTTAGTAAGTGCTCTTTGCCCCCTGTGGCTTAATGAAGTTTTTCTCATTGACAAAAAAAAAAAACAAGTGCTCTTTCAATCCAATGGTTGGCATTGAATAAGATAGTGTGTTGGCAGCACAATCGCCTTTCATTACTGCATTGGCAAACTGAATGAGTAGTGAATTTGAAAAGTTGGTAAACTGAATGAGTAGGGAATTGACATCAAAACATTGGTGCATTTGCTCTGTTAACATCATAAATACTGAAACTTTTTAAGACAAAATTGATTCTCCCGTTAGGAAATGCTAAGTGGTAACAACTGAGATTATTAGGCTTAATATAACCTCTCATTTTGTTACGACAACACTTACAGTTACCTGAATTATGCTGAATTTTTCTGTCTGTTAATCATATGTGCACCCACATTGATTTTAGATTATTGAACTGAACCTACTCTCTCTTGTTTTTGGAATAGACATTTATGCAGAAGGTTGGCAAAGATGATATTATCCGAGAGAGGATGAAAATGATTAATTTTCGATTGATATTAGATGAATATCGTTTGATCGATGAGAATCATGAGATGGAGAGGAAAATTAAGCTTGCGGTAAAAGATAAACTTGAGGATGATCAAAATTATATAGTAGAGCCGAATATGTTTTCAATTCTTTCCTTAGGAGAAGCCAGAAGTTTTGTTGATGAGATCAAGTGCGCTCTATTTTTTGATAAGCTCAAAAAAGTAAGATCCGTTGTCCGTTAAACTATTTTTGTAATATATCATATAATATCTTATCTTTTTTAAGATTGGGAGTTCCATCTCTAGTTTGATTTAAAGTCACACTCTAGTAAAATGCCATATTTAACTGATTTTTTTTACAAAATTCTTCTTTATAATTTTGTTCTTCCTCAATTTATGTAAATCCCAGGTTGATGGACTTCAACATAAAGACGATTTGGTATTGAAGAAAATCTGTAAACATCTTAAGCCGGTGCTCTATAATGAGAGTAGTTATATGATTCGGGAAGGGGAGCCACTTGATAGGATGTTCTTCCTCACACAAGGGATTGTACTCATCTACGATTCATCTGGTTTCTCAAGAACTGTCGAAGTTAAGGAGAAAAGTGGTTTGTACGGAGAAGAGCTTATAAACTGGGTGGAAACAGCTTCTACCCAAGAGTCTAACTTACCCTTCTCGACCAGAACTATTAAATCCCATAGTTTGGTTGAAATCTTTGCTATCAAGGTCACCGATTTACAACGTGAAGTTCCGTTAGATCGTCACAATGTGAATAATATTCTCAGTGACATAGAAAGTAGCTGATAGTAGTTATATATAGTGATCTGGTACAAGGAGTGCAAGGTGAAGCTGAATTTATGGTATCATGTTAATGTTTGTTTTTGTACACAGCAAATTTCATAAAACAATTTGATTTTTCAAACCCATTTATGTATGGTAAATTAAATTTGCCAATATATTCATTTACCATGGAGTGAATCTTGTTGTTGATGATGGAACCATGCATTTGACCCAGAATTCTACCAAATAAAAATTGGATCAGTTGAGGAGGATAAAACTAGGGTTGGGCTTGGTACGAAACCGACCCAAAAATGCCCAAACCGCCAACCGTACCGACTGACAGCAGTAGGAGAATTCTGATGCCATTATCGGCCAATTAAGGCGGTATCCCGAGTGTTCGGTATACCGAACTTTCGGTCGGTATCGTCGCAGTTGACCCTTCAACCGACACCTATTCAGGCCTCCTAATATGCAAAAAAATAAAAATAAAATTGGAAGATTAGCAAGACAACAATGGCAGAACTACAGAAACATAGAGTAGGGACTAGGGAGTGCAATAACAGACCAGTCAAACCTTGCCTAGGCAGCCTAGCTTGCCCTCCTTGGCGGCCTTGTGGCCTCTGCCAAACATTGCGAGCAGTTCGACCCATCGAGATGAGAGAGTAGAGATCAGCAGGTGAGGGTTTGTAACGCAGTGAAAGCTATAGGTAGAAAGGTGAGATCGGTAGACAAGCGTCGAACCGAATTTGAAGGTGATAAGTGAGATAAATCTCTGAGTTTTCTGAAATATTATTGAATTGTCCAATGCCTAATACAACATAGAGGGTGCCTTATATAGGCTCTAACCCAAGACTAAATCCTATTTAGAATAGAACTAGGAAATAACAAAACCTATTGGAACTAGAAATCCTTAATGAATCATAAATCATAATCCTAAGAATAATAGGAAACTTAAACTAGCTTACGACGTTGATGTTCCAGCTGTTCCTCGAACTCTTCTGCAAGTCGTTCTACATCAGTCTCCTCCACTTGAGAAGAACTCGTCCTCGAGTTGATATCAGGATAGGAAGCATGGTCATCTGCCCGAAATTCATGGATATCACTTACATTGAAGGTATTCGAAATTCCCATTGATTTAGGCAAGTCAATAACGTAGGCATTATCATTGATTTTTCGTAGCACTTTGTATGGACCATATTTGCGAGGTTGAAGCTTGTTATAGGTGCCAGCGGGAAACCTTTCTTTGCGCAAGTAGATCATAACATAATCTCCTTCTTTGAACACCTTCTCCCGCCTATGAGAATCTGCATGTGCTTTATATTTTGCATTGCTTGCCTCTAGCTTCATTTTGACTTCTTCTTGAACTCCATGCACGTCCTTAGCCATAGACTCGGCTGCCACACTAAAGCCTTTGTCCCTTGGTATATTGGTAAGATCAACAACATGCTTCGGTGGGGAGACATACACCATAGAGAACAGAGTCTTTCCAATTGAACGATGTATGGAATTGTTGTATGCAAACTCAACTTGCTGTAAGACGTAATCCCATTGTTTTGGTTTATCTCCACAAATACTCCGTATCATATTTCCCAATGTTCGATTCGTAACCTCGGTTTGACCATCAGTTTGCGGATGAGCGGTGCTACTACGATTAAGAGCAGTCCCAAACATCTTCCACAATGTAATCCAAAAGTGACTTAGGAACTTAGTATCTCGATCGGAAGTGATGCTACGAGGTACCCCATGCAGACGAATAACTTCTCGAAAGAACAACTTGGCAATGTGAGAAGCATCAGAGGTCTTTCGGCAAGGAATGAAATGTGCCATTTTAGAAAACCTATCAACCACCACAAAGACAGAGTCGACCCCACGTTGTGTTCGAGGTAACCCTAGAATGAAATCCATGCTAAGATCTTCCCAAATGCCGTCAGGAACCGGTATAGGCATATAAAGACCGGTGTTTTGTGATTGTCCTTTCGAAGCTTGACATATATAGCACTTCTGGATAATGTTGCCAACATCTTTCTTTAATTGAGGCCAATAGTATCTCTCTTCCAGACTTGCAATTGTCTTGTCTCTACCAAGGTGACCACTTAACCCACCACCATGCAAATCACGTACCAACATCTCTCTTAATGAAGATTGGGGTATGCATAGTTTGTTGCCACATAAGAGATAACCTTCATTTAAAAAGAAGTCACTGCATGGTTCATGCTCTATGCACTTGCTCCAAATCTCTCTGAAGTCGTCGTCATCCTCATACAGTTCCTTTAAAAATTCGAACCCTATAACTTCTTGTGACAACGTCACTAATAATTGGCTCCTTCGACTTAATGCATCGGCCACTCGATTTAAGGTTCCGGACTTGTGCTTAATTACGAAAGGAAACTTTTGTAAGAATGTAGCCCAATGAACATGCATCTTGCTCACATTCTTTTGGCTGTTAATATACTTCAAAGCTTGATGATCGGTGTAGAGAACAAATTCGCGTTGCACCAAGTAATGCTTCCATTGTTTTAATGCCCGAACCACAGCATAAAATTCTTGATCATAGGTACTCCACTTTTGTTGAGCTTCGCTAAGCTTTTCACTAAAATATGCAATCAGCTTTCTTTCTTGAGATAAAACTGCACCAACTCCTACGCCACATGCATCACACTCCACCTCAAAAACTTTATCAAAATCTTGTAAGGCTAATACTGGAGCTGTGCACAATTTATGCTTGATCAAGGCAAAACTCTTCTCTTGCTCTTCTCCCCATTGAAATTTTCCTTTCTTGAGGCATTCGGTAAGAGGTGCGGTAATGACACTGAAATTTGGAATAAACCGCCGATAAAACGTTGCTAAACCATGAAAACTTCACACTTCGCTAACGGTTTTCGGAGTAGGCCATTCCTTAATTGCCTTCACTTTATCTTCATCCACATGTATTCCTTCGGAGCTCACCACATACCCCAAGAATAACAATTTTTCGGTGAGGAAAGAACACTTCTTTAGGTTGATGTATAACTGATTATCTTGAAGAACCTCAAGGACTTGTCTAATATGCTCGAGGTGCTCTTCTTCATACCTGCTATAGATGAGAATGTCATCGAAGTAGACGACCACCGACTTTCTAATATATGGGCGCAATACTTGGTTCATGAGATGCATAAAAGTGCTCGGGGCGTTGGAAAGTCCAAACGGCATCACCAACCATTCATATAAGCCATCTTTGCTCTTAAAAGTTGTTTTCCATTCATCTCCGGGTCTGATTCGAATTTGGTGGTATCCGCTCCGCAAATCAATTTTAGAGAAGAACTTTGATCCTCCAAGAACATCGAGCATGTCTTCCAAACGTGGAATTGGAAACCTGTACCAAATTGTGATTTTATTGATGGCACGACTATCAACACACATACGCCAGCTGCCGTCTTTCTTTGGTACCAGTAACACAGGAACTGCACAAGGACTTATGCTTTCGCGAATGAACCCTTTTCGTAATAAGTCATCGATTTTCTCCCTCAAAATTTCATTCTCTTTCGGACTCATGCGGTAGTGAGGAAGATTAGGCAAGCTAGCTCCCGGAATTAAATCAATTCGATGTTGAATATTTCTCATCGGTGGTAGCTTATCCGGTAAATCTTCTGACATCAACTTCTGGAAATCACTAATTATATGCTTCACCTTTTCTGAAACTTGTGCCTCCATTACTTCTTGTTCGGTGGTGTAGAGACCTTTCATCACAATAGGACAACAAACAAGTGCTTCCTTAATTCCATCTTCAAGCTCTCGTTCAGAACTTGATAAAGTGAGAAAGTTTGTTGTCTTCATCTTTCCATCATAATTAATTTCATGCGGGATACTAGGCTTCAAGACAATCTTGTTTTTTTTTCCACAAAAAGCTGTAGGTATTCTTGTACCCATCAAATGCCACTCTTACGTCATACTGCCACGACCTTCCAAGAAGAATATGAGAGGCGTTCATGTCTACAACATCACACACCACCTCGTCCTTATATGGTCCTATAGTTATGGGAACTTTGCAAGTTTCTGTCACAGGCTCCATAGGTCCCTTTTTAATCCAACCAACGAAATAAGTTGTCGGATGTTTTGTTGTAGGAAGCTTGAAACGGTCGATCACTCTCTTGCACACGAAGTTCTCACAACTACCAGTGTCAATTATTAGATTGCATGCCATGCCACCAATGATACACTTAGTGCGAAATATGTTATGCCTTTGAGTGTCGGGTCCTTGCTTTGCTAATAGAAGCCTTTGGCAAACTAAGAACTGCGGGATGTCATCAAAATCTTGGCCTTCGATTTCAGTAGTTGCAATCTCATCCTGCTCTTCATCATCTTTATGTTCCTCCACATAATGCAATCCCCTTGGGTTGGGACACTTGTTGGAAGTATGACCAGGCATAAAACATCGATTACACTTTTCTCCCCTCGGTTTGGCATAGTCCCCTAAGCTGCCAGGTTGCTCTTGTTTTTGAAATGGAACAGTAGCTTTTCCTCGGTCTCCATTACTTGTTTCTGTTCTAACTTGCTGCTCTCTTATAGGCTCTTTAATTTGCAATCCTTTTGAAGTAGATGGTTCAAGCCAATTTCTGCGATAACTCATGGTAGTCTGCTGCTTAACTTTACTACTTGCTAGTAGAGTTTCTGCTTTTAGAGCTAAGTTTATGGCTTCTGCTAGAGTCCATATTGTCTGCAACCCTATATTTTCTCGAATTTCCGGCTTTAAACCATGTAGATACCTTGCAACTTTCTGAGTCTCTCTTTCTTCAAGTCTGTTTCGCTCGTTAAGTCGCATAAACTCATGGTTATAATCAAACACAGACCGATTATTCTGAGCGCAGTCATAATATTTTTCAAACAAAGTCTGCTCATAATCTCGAGGTAGGAAACGTCCCCTGAGAAGGGCTTTCATCTTTCACCATGTTTTGACAGGTTCTTTTCCTTGTCGAACTCGAGACTCCTGCAAATCATCCCACCAACAGGCGGCTGTGCTTTTTAACTTCCAAGCAACCGTCTTTACTTGCTTATTGTCTGGAACATCCATTAAACTGAAGAACCTATCCACTTCTGAAAGCCAATCAAGAAACTCTTCAATTTGTAAGTTTCTATAGAAGAAAAATATGTCTGCTTTCATTCGGTAATTTTCTTCATGGCAATTTTGTTGTCGATTGTTTGGCGTAAGAAACTTAAACTAGCTTACGACATTGATGTCCTAGCTGTTCCTCGAACTCTTCTGCAAGTCGTTCTACATCAGTTTGGAATTTGCGAAATGATGAGCAACAAATGGTTATGGTTATAGATTAAGTTCTTCTTCAGATCTTCTTCATAATTCAGATCTTCTTCTTCATTAACAAAGAGTGAGAGAGAGTTTCTGAGTTTGGAATTGGGAAACTGAGAGAGATGTGATCGCATTTGGGAATTGGTATTAGGGTTCAGGTCAAATCAACGGTGAGGATTCAATCTTCTATAAAATTAATGGCTGAGATAATAAGATTTAAATAAAATATATATAAAATCATCGATACGGTACAATATACCGTGGTATATGAAAATCTGATACCACTATCGTACCGTGTACATGGATTTGGTACGGTTGTGACGAGTAGATATCTTGGTAATCGACGCTTAGGCTACCAATGCCGGCGGTTCGGGAGGTTGTCGGTTGGCTGGTTTTCCTCTGGACAAAATGCCAGTCCTAGATAAAACGGAGACGGTTCAGATTGGAGGAATCCTGGTTGAGAGAGGAAGATTATAGACAGGTGGTAGATCTAGCAAGGATGTCCTTATAAAGGCAGTAGCACAATCCATCCCTACATACGTCATGAGTTTCTTCGAGCTCTCTAAGCACATGTGCTATGAGATGCACAGACTAATGGCTCGCTTTTGGTGGGGGGGACAAGGGTGATGATCGTAAAATACATTAGGTTGCATGGGAGAAGCTTTGCACATCGAAGATTACTAGGGTGTCGAGGTTCAATGTGGCACTGCTGGCTAAACAAGGTTGGCGACTGATTCGACAACCTAATTCTCTTCTAACACAGGTTTTGAAGGCACGCTACCACCCCTCAAAGAGTTTCACGGAGGTGGAGGTAGTGAAGGGCTGCTCGTTCATGTGGATAAGTATCCTGAAAGGCAGAGAGCTGTGATGTTGGAGAAGTTAACTAAGGAGTAAGCGGTGAGATTTTTGATAGCTTTGGGGGTCATTTGGGATACTCGAAATGATGTTCTTTGGAATGGGGGTTCGTATGATCTTGGGCGTATGCAAAGGAGGGCAGAAGATTTGTTGGTGGAATACCAGAAAGTCCATGGCAGCAAGAAGAAGGGTAAGCGCAAGGTCATGAAATGGGTTAGCCCACCCAGGGGCGTCTGAAGATTAAGGTGGATGGAAGCTTTCAGGAGAGTTACAAGCGTGGTGGAATTGGTGTAGTGGTCTGGAATGAACATGGAGTATGCATGGCAGCTCTTGCTCAACCATTGGAGTATGCTCACACAGCTTTGCAGTTGGAGGCGGAAGCTCTTCAAGCCGGAATATTAATAGCTATCCACGAAGGCTGGGAGATGGTTGAGATCGAGAGCGATTGTTCTATGTTAGGCGATGCTCTTCATAGAGACGAGGGGGACTTTTCAATGTTGGGCCGCATTGTAGAGGATTGTAGAAGGTATGCTTAGTAGTTTACTTTCTTTTAATGTCGGCACTTATATCGTTAAGCAAATGAGATTGCTATAAAATTAGCGCATCTTGTTAGTTGGTGTAGTTCAAATAGTTGTTGTTTGGAGAGACTCATGTTATTATTCTAGATTTTCACTTAGAGGATAGTTGTAAATAACAAGATGCGCTATTATTGCACCCCCCCCCCCCCCGGGGAGGAACCGGTCTAGGGTCTCATGTCCCGTTTTGTAAGCATATTGGCTAAAATTTGAAGGTGTTCGGGCCCTTAACGCCCTGAGCCGGCCTGCTAGTTACACATCGACTGAACCCGACCCGAACAAGACAATCAGATAACCCGCCTTTAATAATAAACATTGCCGTCCGTTTTGAACTCTCAACCGTCTCTTTGACTACGATGACGGGGTCGACGGCGAACCTCAGACTCCGCAGCAGCCTTGTTTGGTGGAGAAAGTGGGCCAGGAAGGACTGGGCAATCGCCACCGTGGCCTTCACCGTCATTCTCTTCCTCTTTGTCACTCTCATCTCCAACTCCTCTGACTCCGGCGTCACCAACCCCTCCCATCCAATCACCTCCGCCGATTTAGTCGACCTGACTCTACTGTACGACGCCGAACGAAGAGGCGCCCGTACTCAATCTCCCCCCAGCTCAATTTCGATTCTCTCCGCTCAAATTGTTACCTCCTGATTTGATATGCTCTCTTGTGTTTGATTGCAGTTTGCTTAGATGGGAGTGCTCCGGGATATCATTTCCGAAAGGGATTTGGATCCGGAGCGGAGAATTGGCTGCTTCACATTGAGGTTTTCGATTCAATCTTTCTTTGGCTTCAATTTTTACATATTTTTCAGTAGTGATGTGAGTAGTAAGAATTGGTGAATGCGTTGTTGTATAGGGGGGAGGTTGGTGCAATACAATAAAATCATGTTCTTTGCGGAAATGGACTCCGTTAGGGTCTTCCAAGTACATGGATCGTAGAGTTCCGTTTTCAGGGATTTTGAGCTCTCATCCTTCGGAAAATCCTGGTAATTTTAGCTTAATTTTGTGATGTGAGTCATTGTTGAAGTTGGTATCCGGCTGATTAGTGTGTTTTGATTCTATTTTTTGGAGCATCCTGTAGACTTCTTTAACTGGAACAAAGTGAAGATAAGGTACTGTGATGGCGCTTCTTTTGCTGGCCACCCACAAAATGAGCCCAAGGTACATTTATGTTTGGAGAATTTGTGACCCTTGTTTCTGAACTGGTTATAGTTTCTGTAAATGGAAGGATTTTCTTTGTTGGAGGAAGTTGACATTGCCTGTTCTTTTGTTTCGTAGAATGGATCAAAGCTTTTCTTTAGGGGACAGCTTATCTGGGAAGCACTTATGGATGAATTCTCGTCAATTGGCTTGTCAAAGGCGAAACAGGTATGTATCTATGCATGTCTACAAAACTCTATGCATGTGTATGGACCAACGGTAACAAATCGGTGTTTCACTCACGTTACACGAGCTGATTCTTTCACAATTTTATTCCACTATATATATAATTTTCAGGCATTCATGTTTAATTGAATAATGGTCCATTTTTGCTCATATGTATAACTGAAAATCTTACAGGCGCTTCTTTCTGGATGCTCTGCTGGTGGGTTGGCAACTCTTATACACTGTGATGACTTTCGAGGTCTTCTACCTAGGGATTCAACTGTCAAGTGTCTTGCTGATGCAGGTTTTTTTCTTGATGAGTATGTTTTTTGTGTACTACTGCCTTGCACCAACATCTTTTAGCTAAACATTTCAGTATGAAGTATTTCTATGATAACACATTTGTCTGAACTCATATAGAGTCATATGTGCCTTTTCATCTAACATCCCTCTAATCGTAAGTTTCAAAAGATGGTGATGAAGTTGCTCCATTTTCTTTTTAAGTTCAGTCTTCAGGAACTTATCATTCTTTGAATACTTCTCACATACCATCTTCTTTTTTAACCAATTTGAAATGCTTTACTATCAGGCCACAGTTGGAATTTTCAAAGTCCTACAGGCATTTATAAACTAATTGTTAGCATGTGTCTTTTCTTTTTCCCAGTCTGCATCCTCTGTGCTCGGATATTTATTGCGTAAGATAACTAAATAGATAGATATTGAGTTCTTTTCTGTTTCCAACATTTCAGGAAAGATGTTAACCAAAACCGGACCATGAGAAATTTTTATCGTGATGTTGTGGTCCTTCAGGTTATGCTCTAATCTTAGTCCCTTGTCTAATCTTTACATGCTCCGTTGTGTAACTTTTGCTAGGAGTAGTTAGAGCTAATATGGGATGCCCATCACTATTCAAATTATATTTGAACATTTGAGATGTGCATCTGCTTGCTTTTATTTTAGAATGACATATAATACATTTCATCCACTTTAATTTAATGTAGAAGAGCCACATGAAAGTCAACTCTTTTGTTGTGCTAGATAATGTTTCGACAGTATCTTCACCAGATATGAGGTTTAGCTCAAGATTGAATAGTGATATCTCTTGATTGTTTTATCATGCTGTCAGGATGTAGCAAAAAGTTTGCACAAGGATTGTGTTGCAAATAAGGAACCAGCTAAGGTTGGTGTATGTTTCACCGATTAAATATGAGAGGTCGCTAGTTTTCTGCTCATTATGATACTAATAAACTAAGATGCGTAGCAGTAATCTCCTATTATTTTTGTGCAGTGTCTCTTTCCTGAAGAAATTATTAAACACGTTATCACTCCTCTGTTCCTTGTCAACCCAGCTTATGATTTTTGGCAGGTATTTTTCCTCTTAATCCAATTTTTATTTGCTTGATTAGAATTTGTCTGATTCCTTTATTCTATTATCATTAGATTCAACATATCTTGATACCTGAAGCATCAGACCCGTATGGCTACTGGAAAAGGTGCAAGCTGAACATCCATAATTGCAATCCTAGCCAGATTGAGATACTGCAAGGTAACTAGATATGCGTATCATGATCAACACATATTGACTGACAGTCCTTTGTTTGAGCCTATTTAGCTGAGGCAGGTCATATGACACTTTAAATGACACTAGCTCTTTATCTATTAATTTTAAACTGTAACGGCTCATTGCAACCACTCATTCCTAGAATTAATTTTAATTAAACAAACTAGAAACTATCAGCCCTGCAAATTGTAATCAGCAGGAAATTTATTGACTGTTCTGGAACCCATGTAACACATGCACTTTAAACTGACAAATAGGATTTATGCGTTGGGAACTTGTTTGATGTAGGATCATTATAAACAAAATATTGTGACAAACTAGCTCATCGACTTGATTCATACAGGTTTCCGTCGTTCTATGCTAAATGCACTGAGTGAATTCCAGAAAAATAAGGAGGGAGGAATGTTTATAAATTCATGTTTTATTCATTGCCAGACATGGTTTACCGAGACATGGCATTCACCCAGTTCTCCACGAATAAACAATAAGGTGAGGATCTAGGTGAAGGTTATTTTTGTTAAGTAGAATAGTGTGTTCCTTATAATTAAGTGAGAGAATCCTGTCTCCTCCCATTTATGTGTGTTCAGTTCACTGAGATTACTGTTGGATGCTTAGGTCATAAAGCTTTTCATAGATTTATTCTTCCATGCTTTTGCTCGTAGTTATGATATGTTAGTAGTCAGTTCAGTTCAGCAACTTGAAGCTGACGGTGAAACTTTATGACTGAAAAATTGCAGCTGGTCAGCAGTTTAGCTACAACTGTTGTTGGTTTTACGCCTTTTACCTAATGTATACATGTTTTGATGTTCAGCAGCACTGAAAGCCGAAACCCCCTATTTCATTAGTATAGTGTGAAATGCGGCTCTTAAATTGTTATTCTGTTTTGCCAAAGAGTATTGATATTCTGTTATTTTTATTTATGCAAAGTTATCTGACTTATTTGAACTTTGATAGACAATTGCAGAGTCTGTGGGTGATTGGTACTTTAATAGAAATGTTGCAAAGCAAATTGACTGCCCATTTCCATGCAATCCCACCTGTTATCATATGAATTTCACTCAATTTTCACGAGGTTGAACCGACTTGAGAATACATCCCACTTATGAGTGGTCATTCCCAAGTTTAGACCTCTACAATCTCATTAGATTCTGGTGGAAATATTCCCTCGTTGCCGAGAGGCTGTAGATATTGATACCAAAGGTGGGTAGAACATAACTGTTTATTTATATTTGATGTAATCTCTTTAGACCGAGGAGAAATCATTTCTGTATTTTTTACCATGCTGAGTCAGTGTTAACCAGAGAAAAATCCTTTGCTTTGAAGTTCTTTTGTACCTTTGATTACCTTTGGTTATTCTTATTCTTATGTTGGATTTGTAGCAACTTTTCTGTTTCAACTGCAATGTAGTTTGTAAATGATCAGCGCTCTTCATATATCGTTCTTCCCGCACCAGAGGACCTCGTGAAAATAACCAATTTGGTCAAAGGAAAATGAGACAGTATGAGAATTTCAATTCAAAAATAAAACCTTCTTTAGTGATGTGATTATATCTTTTATTTATTCAGTCATTATTACTGAAGTTACATTTTTTTTCTTCTTTTGGTCAAGTGCTTTCTACTTTACCAATGTAGAGAAAAACACTATTTCGTTAGAGAGAGAACAATTCCAGCCTCTCTCATCTTCCAGCCTACTTTCTTCTTCTCATATATCCCTCACCCAAGTGGTGATTCCTCATCCCTAATGGTGATTCTTCACCTTAAGTGGTGATTTTCTCTTCATTTTGCCTTTAATTTTGGATCAAATCTGTTTTTATCTCTTAGATCTAAAACTCTAAGATATACTTACAGATCTGTGGTCAAGATGAGTTGCAAGCTTTTGTCTTCCCTTGTTCCCCAAGCTCTCCAAACCACGAACAAAACTCCTTCTATTCTACCTTGCCATGTCATGGAGGAATTCGTTTTCTTCTGCAACCACCTCTATAGATTTGAGCTCACTTGGCCGAGATCTTTTTTGGTTTGGTTGTGGGTGTTCCTTTATACGAGATCTTCTCGTAATCGGTCAACTGAAGAATGTATGGGGCTTCGGCCGTATCCTCACCTCTGCAGACCACCTTGGTTCTCTATCCATGCTCTCGACTTCAGTCAGAGCTCCGGTGACGAGTCCTCCATGGCTGCTGCGAGTTAGAGTTGAAGACAAAGTTTTTTTAGGGTTTGGATGTATTAGGCTGCTTGAGTTTTTTATGTTGTAGGTTTTATTTTGTGTAGTTTAATATCATTCTTTTGTCTGATTCTTTATGAATCCGACTCTAAGTGACTTGTTTATGGGCCTACTCATTTGCCTTTAGGCATCGAGTTTTTTCCTGAAAAAAAAAATAAAAAATTTGTGATCGGAAATACTCAAATGTCTAACAGGGTTGATACACTCGAGGAGGAAATGATATGCATTTGTTGAAGGTCTTTGTCGATTATGATAAAAGAAGATAAAATAAAAAACGAAATACTGGTCACTCCTCTTATTTTCAAGGGTTCGACAGTTTAGTTCTCTTTTTCTCAATTTCAACAGCTCACTCCTATTAATTTTTAATGTTATACAATTTGGTCAAACTATTAAAATTGACTGTTAAAGTGTCCACATCCAACTGTAAAATCTTTAAACTACCCCTAACCTATTACACCCTTATCAACGCAACCTAGAACTCTCATATCAAACTCAAAACAGTTTGATATTCCTTAGCAGCGATGAAGAACCCAAAACCCATATCAAACTCAAAAGCAGTTTGATCTTCCTACTTAATTTCTAGAACCCATCAAACTCAAAACCTTCGAAAACCTTCATACCCATTCCAAGCCTTCATTCAATCATCAAAGGGACAACGTCGAAAGCAACGAATGGTGAACAACCCAGAACTGTGGGTTCCTAGAGGTCGAGATCGTTTGCACGATGGTATCCCCGATTACAGTAAGTTCAGGGGTTTTCATTTGGTTTTGGTCTATGAAATCAAATGGTTGAATTTGGGCAAAAAAATTAGGGCTTTTGAATTCAAGGGTTTCGGAGGGGAGAGAAAGTAGCCTTGTTTAAGCGAATGGCTCGAACAACGTCTTTGTCAGAGGTGGAGGTTGAGGTGGACAAGCGGCGGCTGCGGTCTCCGGGTTTGGGGGCGGTTGTAGTGGAAGAGCAGTAACGGATAACAAGTCTAGTGGTGCCGTGGTGGTGGTGCGAATTAGTTGTTTCAATGGGTGTGAGGAGGATAGGCTTCATAGCCTCACCGCATCCATCTCTCTTTTCTTCTTTTGTTCTTTTCCAACTCAACTACTGCAAGTACTCAACTACGTACTGCTTCAGTTCCCTATCTCGTGTTCTTGTTCACTTCAACTCCAATGGGCCTCTCATAGTGGACTTTGTAGAGCTAAGCCCGTAATCTATTAGTGGATGCTCTCAAGTCTTGAGTTTGGGTATGTTGCTCTCATGTTGTTTGAACATGTTGTTAGCATATGGCTTTAAGGCTGTGTATGTGTTGGCTTTTAATATCTTTAAAATTGTAGTTGGGTAATCTGGGTTTGGCTTTTAATTTAGTACTTTCTATGTTGTTTTTTCTTGTGGTCCTAGTAGGTAGTGGATTACTGTTTTAAATGTTTCCCATGTGGGAAGAATTTGATAGTTGTAATGGCTTGGTCTTTGTTTCACGTTTGACTTGTAGCTCTGTTTTCTTGTGGTCCTAATAGTTATTATTTGATTAATACAGTTGACCTGGATAATTTCACAATGAAGGTGCATCATGGAGGGTGTTTGGTGGATCAGAAATATGTTGGAGGGATGTATGATTTCTACGACTACTACGACAAAGATATGATGTCACTTGTGGAGGTACAGAACATGGTGACGCAGCTCAATCCATGTTATGGAAGTGAAGGGATTGAATCCTGATATAGGGTGGGTAATAAAGATGCTGTGCTTATGAAGCTGCAAACAGATATAGATGTTGTGCATAGGTAAGAAAGGAATGAATATATGAGGGTAACTACCAAGTATTGTTATTGTTGATGGAGTAGGATTTTTCAAAAAGTTTGATCTCTTATTATAGTTGGTGTGCTTCTGAATTTTGAGAATATTTGCTTGTTTGTCTAACCTTTCAATCTTCTTGCTTGTTTGTCTTTGGGAATATTTACAATTTGGGTTAACTTAAGACTTTGTCTAACTTGCATATGTCTGTCTTCATTTGTTGTGTGTCTAGAAGAGGAAGGCTGACATGAAAGCTCAGTCTGCTCCAAAGAGAGCAAGACCTGGACAAGTTGCGTCTACACATCAAAGTTCAAGGCCTTGATATTAGCTAGCCCCTAATGCATCCTATTTTTGGGCAACCTTGTGCTTTGTCACTTGGTTGCTAGCTGTAATATTTTAATAAGATGATTACATCTAATTAGTTAGTAGTTGAACAATTGGATGTTGTAATGTATTTTTGCAGATGTAATGTATTTTTGATGTTATTATGGATGACCAATTTTAATGACTATCTTGCATAATGTTTTTAGAGGGAAAAAATTTATATTTGGAGGGAAATGGTTTCAGTTTTGGAGCGGGAAAATAGGCTAAGGGTAATTTAAAGATTTTACAATCGGATGTGGACACTTTAACCGTCAATTTTAACAGTTAAACTAAATTGTATGACATTGAAAATTAATAGAAATGAACTATTAAAATTGAGAAAAAAAAACTAAGTGATCAGTATTTAAATTGTCTGTACTAAGTGATGACCAATTTTAAAATAAAAGTGTCTGTACTTTCTCACAGAGTCGCCTTTTTTAATGAGGCAACTGGGAATTGAATACCCTATTTGGTTTGTCTTTATATTAGACGACTTGGCCGGTATCAATTTGTCTTAAACTCATGGTGAGCTTGGCTAAAATACAAGACAGATGCTCGTAAAACAGGAGGAAAAAAGAAAAAAAAAACCCTGAAACTCTTAGCAGCGTCTATAGCATCTTTTCCAGCTGTCGAGAACTTTTTTCAGAATATTCAAGTTGTCGCTTGATGTAAATTCATCGTCAAAGCACTAAGTTGTGCCACATGCTCCACGAATTGAGATACAAACCAAGCTCAAGTAACCGAGATCAGATGAGAAATTTGAACGAAATGAACAATACTAAGTATAATGAGAAGGGTAAAATAGACAATTCATAAGCTTGATACATGCTTATCACGGTCTCCGCATATTGAACATACATATCAAAGCTTATTGTTTATCATTGATATTTTTTTACATCTTTTTTTTTTTTTTAATTTTTGACAACAATGGAATATAGTATATAACTTTCAATTCCATATGTAAGATGATAAGCAATTTTAAGGTCTTAACAGCTCAGCTCATCAGTAAAACGCATCGAATCCTAATTAATTTTTACACATTATGTATATTTCTTTATGTTTCCTTCTTTGCTATTCAGTTCTTTTGGTTCGAACCTCAACGATACCGGTACATATGGATGGGAAAGTTTGTTTGTGGTTTTCATTTCGATACTTGGCTTGGTACTATTCTTGTATCTCATGGGGCATGTGGAGGTTAGTGACGAGCACAAGTTTATAATTTTATATTTATGGTACTGAGTTATTTAGCATATTCAACAGGTTGTAGTTCACTAAGTAGTTTTAAAAATAGTTGGTTGGATTGCATTTGTCACATTATTTGGTTATTTAAATAATAGTTAGTCATAAATATCAATGGTTCAGATTGTAATAAATGTTAGGTCGTTGTATTTTAATGCATAGAAGAATTTTCATTCATTTTCGAGCAGTATAAAAATAACTTTTCCCTAAAACTTCGATAAATTAATAACCTCTATTATATAATAAAATTTCTCCGGTCCCGACACAAGACCAGTGTATATTACTAGAAACCTCGCTAAATGCATAAGATAACATTTTTTTAGACTCCATTTAGGTCCCAACGAATATATAAAGTAATAATTGATTAGATAAATATATAAAAATATCACAAGAAAATATTAATAATTGATAAAATACATAAAAAATAGTAAATAATGTTCATAATTCAAATTAAGGAAACTCTTAACAATTTTAATTTCTTAATTTAGTTATTTCCAAAGTACCCGTATATAACCCTTCACTTTTTTCTTGTATTATGAAAAAATTAAGGAAACTTTTAACAAATTAATGAAACTCATATCCTCTATAAAGTAATAAATATTCATTTATCAATAATATCATAACCCTACTAAAGTATCTATATATAAAGTAATAATTTTTCGTTCTAACATTATTCATTTATAGAGGTTTTACTGTATTACATAGACCACACCTAGCAACACACCCCTTCACTAACTATAAGTAGATAGTTAAGAGTAGGCATGTAATCTCAGTCTAGGGCCGACAGGTACGCCCAAACTTAGACCTACTTTTTGGGTTATGGGCTAGCCCAACCCAAGCCAATGGACAGGCTTTGCTCGGCCCATTTTAAAACGAGCAGGGCAGGACATGTGCAACACTTTTGAAGCCCTGAGCCGGCCCATGGCCCAGCCCATATGGTATAGGGTCAGCCCTGCCATGCCTATTTTACATGTATGGATGAAAAAGCCCAAGACCGGGTAGTATTTGGGTCATCATAGCTTAGGACCAGGTCGGCCCAGCCCAGCCCATTTTACAGGCCTAGTTGAGAGTGATCTTATATAGATAGTGTTATTTTTTTGTTTTTATTTTAATATTTAACATAGTACCTGGTAGATTAATTAATTGAAAACTAGTACATACTCTCTCTTTTTTATATAAAGATGTCACTTTGTTAATAATCTAAAAGTAAGAAAATAACATGAACATGATCCACTCATGCGGACTACGTCAGAATTAAATCATGTAAAACTATCTAGATGCCTAGAAAAACCTAGTGAAACCTAAACAATTTCTATGTCGTAAACCAAACAACAAAAATGACATGTTATCCTCAAAAACACCAACAATGACATGCTAGGGAAACCTTATTTCTTAACTGCGGAATCACCCTAACTAGTTAAATGTTGATCTATCAAAAGATCAACGAATGAGATTACTCTATTACCAATCTCGACACCTACATTTCGACACCAATTTTGGTTTTCAATTAACCTAGATAACAAAAATCAATTATTAAAAAAAACCCCTAGAAGAAAAAACAACTAAATCTCTACTCCTATAACGGGAAAACTGACTTTGATGTCAAAAGTTTCACCAAATTTTTGAAGTACCAAAATTGCCCATTTTTATTACATTTCAATAACACTATATATATATATATATATATAAACAGAAAATAGAAGAAAAAGAGCCAACAAATGTGGAGCAACTATTGGTTTCCTGCAATAATAACTGCTTACTTATGATCCACTTCAAAAAAAAACATAACCAATTTATTTTTATTCAGAAAAAAGCATTAATACAAAATAAAAAATAAAATTGACACACGCGTGAGCGTGAATTAAGAGGCGAGTCCTAATAATTCGTAGGGTATTACACGGGTGTTGCTAAATGTACCTAGCAAAATTCTAAATAGACCTAAAAATTGAAATATACCTCTTTATTCCAACTTTGCCCTCTTTTCTTGAAAAAGAATCTCTATTCGCACCCAGCTTCCTCAATCCATTTCAAATGATGCGGCAGATGAGGTTTTCTTTTGACCATCTGCAATTCTTCTAGGAAACATGCAAAATGCAATTGCAGATGAAATAGATCATAGAACTCATAATACTTTTCATGGTTTGGGATGACGGGCAGACGGGGATTTGGTATCTCATTCGATTGGTTTTACTTAGGCACATGGTTTGTTTGGAGATGGGTCATGATTCAAATAAAACAAAGCTGACTTTAGAAGTCTCAATAATATTTCGTTGGCCAAAGTAATATTTGGAAATCGGGCGAATGGAAACAACGGGAAGGAACCTGGTGGTCATTGGAACGATTGAGAAGAGGGTGAAGAACATATAGATAATACTACCTATATGATTGATTACCATAAGCTACAACACCCAAGTTTGAGATGAGGTTTCCCTCGTGTGAAGCATGGTTCTCTTACCATGATATTTGGCTGAAAGTTTGATTGCATAAAGCCAAAAACAGATCCCCGATTGATAGAGAAAACAGTGTCTCTAAGGCTGGGTGCCAGTTTTTTCTTTTTTGTTACAAAGGGGCACTAAGGCCCAGAAGAAAACAACAACAACAAAAAAAACTAAGAAGCAACTAGATCCCCGGTTTTCCGTTTTCCTAGCTTTAACGACAACATTCAAGTCATCAAGGTAAGCAGATACAACATGGATAAGAGGCTCCTCCAGAATAATGAGACCAAGAGCATGATTGATACTCATCTTCACGAGGGAATCAATAATCATGTTACATTTCTTAAATATATAACTAAATTTGGTGTTATCCATGTTGGAGCTGAGAAAATGGCAGCCAACAATGAGAGACCCAAGAGAATGACAGGAGAGATCAGCACGTTGGAGAAGATTCATGAGAATGGCAGAATCAGACTCAATCTCCAGATGCATAATGTTTAAGTTTCTGGCAAGTTTTAGACCATAGTAGATGCCCCAGGCTTCAGCATCCACAATGGCACCAATGCCAAGATTAATTTGAAAACCTGTAATCCAAAGATCATTATGATCTCTAATCACTCCTCATGCACCAATCTTTTCAGATGTTGAAGATCTAAAACCATCCACATTGAACTTGTAAAAAATTTCAGAAGGCTTTTTCCAAATAAGGAGGTTGTAATCACAATGTGTTACTACTTTGGCCTTAACAGCAGCATATTGCACGAAGCATGGCCTTAACAACACAATATTCTAGGCCTGGGTGTAATTAGACATTTGCTGGCACATTTAGCAACACCCTATTACACGGAGCATGGGATCAAAACCTCGCCAATTAGATTGCTAACAACGTCGCCGAAACCCCAGGGATGGTGAATGATAATGCCGGTAATAATGCAGCCGCAGCCTTATATGTGATGCCAGTAGCAAAACGATTCCCAAAACTTCCAAGAAAAGTAGGAGAAACCTGCATTGATGAGATCCCAAACCCAAAACCTGATAGCCATGGCATCAGAGATGAGTTAGGGCTTGAAGAAAAGAGAATAGAGTTTGAGAGAGAAACAAACAGAGAGGAAAATCTCAGAAATGAAAAATGCTTCAATACAGAGAGCTTAGTTACAAAGCAAAGTGTCTCCAGCTATTTATACAAGAAAGAAGCTAACCAACTAATTAGAATGAACAGCTGGATTTTGCTATAATAAGAGCCACGTGACTCACACAGATTTGAGGCTTCTAGAATCTGTTAAAATTAGCTAACAGCTAGGTCAACATATTTTTACAGTATAGTCAACACCCTCCCTCAAGCTCAGCTAGGGATACTAGCCTGAGATTGATACAGTGAGTTTTGAAAATAGGAGATGCCAAACAGAATAAATGCGGACATCTTCACTTGAGAAAATCTGTATATATATATACAGTTCCCTTTTAGAGCGATGTCCTACTTTGAAATTAAAGTACGGATCTCCTTATTTCGCTAACTTTCAAGACGTATTTCCACATCCTAACCGTACAATGTCTAGAACATAATGTGTAGATCATTCATGAACAATTTCATCTAATTTGGAGATCATTTGGGTACCGAAATAGATTAAATAAATCAAATGAACAAAAGTTGTCCAAACATAACCGTTCGTGTAAATCACGATTACGGAAGCTCAAATGATCTTCAAATTGGATGAAACTTTGCAGAAAAATGATCTACACACTATGTTCTAGACATTGTACGGTTGAGATGTGAAAATGTAACCGAAAAGTGAGCGAAATAAGGAGGTCTACACTTTAATTTCAAAGTATGACACCGCTCTAGAAAGGAATTGTGTGTATATATATATATATAGGCCGGATGTGGAGCGCACGTCCGCATTGGCTTAAAATGCGCACGTCCCTCTATTCGCCACCATCTAGAGCCGACGACGGCGCGCCTCGACCCCAACGGACTCCAGCAGCGCCCCCGATCACTTTCCCTCCCAGGTGAGTCCGTCAAATTCTATTTTTCGGCGAGATCGACTCTATTTGAAGTTTTCGGTGATCTCGCTAGAAAACTGGAAAAGAACCGACTCGCCGGGGAGGGAAAGTAGTCGGGAACGCTGCTGGAGTCTTCTGGGATGGGATGAAGGAGCGTCGTCGTCAGCGCTAGACGGTGGCGAACGGAGGGACGTGCGCACTTTAAGGACAGTGCACACGTGTGCTTCATATCGTTTTCGTGTATATATATATATATATATATATACAGTCGGGATCAGAGGCAGACATCTACAGTGCGGATGTCTCTCCGTTCTCCACCGTACGGGTCCGACGATGGTGCGCCTCCACCCTAGCTGCCTCCAGCAGCGTCCCCGATCACTTTCCCTCCCCAGCGAGTCCGCCGAATTCTAGTTTTCAGGCGAGAACGATTATATATACAATTTTTGGTGATATTGCCTGAAAACTGGAATTGGGCGGACTCGTCGGGAGGGAAAGTGATCGGGGACGCTGCTAGAGACCACTAGGGTGGAGGCGCACCGTCGTCGAACCCGTACGGTGGAGAACGGAGAGACGTCCGCACTTTAAGGGCTTTGCGGACGTCCTCCTTAGATCTTCTCCGTATACGTGTGTATATATATATATATATATATATATATAGACACACACACACCGTTCAGTTTGTAGAACCTAATGCATAGATTACTTCTACAAAGTTTCAAATTGGATGAAATTTGGCATAAGTGATCTATACATTATGTTTCAAAAACTAAATGGCGGAGACGTGGATACGTGACTGAAAAGTGAGCCAAAAAAGGACATTCACACTTTAATTGCTGAGCGAAGCTCTGCTCTGGAATTAAAGCGCGAAGCTCCTTTCTTAGTCATTGGATCAATTTACTTAAATCTAATGGACAATAACTAATCTCTCCTAACTAGAGTAAAAAAAAACCATGTTAACTATAAAAAATAAAAATAAAAATAAAAATAAAAACGTAGAAATTATTAGGAGAAACATTATTTTTTTTTAAATTGCAAAAGAATCAATTATCTCCTAACTAGGGTTTCTCTTCTCGTCCTCTTCTTCTTCTTCTTCTTCTTCTTCTTCTTTTTTTCTTTGCTCCATCTTCTCTAACGCTCACGTTCCCCATCTGATGACTCTGATCTTCTAATTCATAGATTTATATGTGATCTTGAATTCAAGAAAGGTAAAATTGAGAAGAACAAGTGCGTAATTGAATGAATTGAAGATCAATATATAAAGCCAAACGCTTTCTCTTGTATCAACCTGATCTTCTTCTTCTTTTTCTCTCACGCTCACGTTCCTCTGATCTTTTAATTTATAGATTATAGATTTATATATGATCTTGAATTCAAGAAGGTCAAATTGAGAAGAACAAGTGCATAATTTAATTAATTGAAGATCAAAATATATAGTCAAACGTTTTCTCTTGTATTAACCAGATTAAAAGAATTTACTTGATTAAGTGTTGTCCCAATTCATGTTTTTCTTGTAGACGGGAACAGAAACGAAAAGAGCAAATTGTGTTTTTTTTTTCCTTTCTTTTTCCTTTTCTTAATAGTTAACATGGTTTTTAACCGTAGTTAGGAGAGTTTAGTTATTATCCATTAGATTTAAGTAAATTAATCCAATGACTAAGAAAGGAGCTTCAAATGTTAATTCCAGAGCGAGCTTCGTTTTGGATATGAACTATATATATCAGGATCCTTCCACTAAATGATCTTTTATCATGAGTTAGGGATTGAGCATTACACCAACTTTTCGATCACATTTTTTAATCTTAACCTTTCAGTTTTTAGGTCTTAATATGTAGATCACTTTTGTAAAATTTCATCTAAATTGGTGATCGTTAAGGTGCTCAAAACTATGATTTTCATGAACAGTTCAAGTTTGGCAGATTTGAACCGTTCATTGATTTAAGCTAGTTCGAAGCCTTAACGATCATCAATTTGACTGAAAATTTTCAGAAATAATCTACTCATATATATGTAGAGGTTGAATGGTGGAGATGTTGATATGTGATCAAAAAGTTTGTCAAATGTCGCATCCCTTATATAACTCATAATAAATGATCCCTTAGTGAAAGAACTATATATATAGCCATTCAAGGATCTATTTATTTGTGATCATATATCAAAATCTATATTTTTCAATTTCTAGATCTTGACGATTAGATTATTTCTTTAAATATTTTCAGCCAAATTGATATCTTTAAGTCGTTAGCATTATAAAGGTGTCCATAATTGTGATTTACCATTATGAACATGAACAAGTCATTTATTGATTTGATCTAGTTTGGTAAATTATCAATCATTAAGTTGGTTAAAAATTTGTAAAAATTATCTACTCATAGAGACCTAAAATTGAATAGCTAATCCACATATGTGCCTATCAAATTAGATTAAATCAATAATTGAATCAAATTTGTCTAACATGAATCGTTGATAATTATTACAGTAAATCATAGTTATAAATAACTTAAAGATTATCAATTTAGTTGAACATCTACATAAATGATCTACTGATCACTCGAAGGCATGTGCAAATTTGCATGACAATTCACAACAGTTTATGGTCGAAAAATTGGTATAATAAGCGGATGAAAATAACTAAAGAAAAATAATCGCTCATTGGAAGGGGACGCGTGTCATATATTGTCTATGTATATATAATTATATATTTTTTCTTTTAGAAGTTTGTCTCCAGTTTGCTCAATACCGTTTGGTCTAGTGGCATAAGTCTCTCATTCTAAGTGAGAGGTTGTGAATTCGACTCACAGTTTTGTAACACATTAATTGTGTATTTGATAAAAAAAAAATTAAATTTTTTGTCTCCAGTTTAGTTTAAAGTCATTTCAGCATAAATGCCTCGATCAGACTTCATATTACACTCATTCTTTAATATAAATTATTTTTTCTTTGTTTACTTAGTAACGACGTTTCTCAGAAGACAATCTTCCTTGTATTTCATACATGAACACTTAGGTTGACGAGCTTAAAGATAAGGGTGAAGAAGTGTGGGGAAAAATCTGTGTGCATCTTGAGCCGATGATCTATAAGGAGGGCAGATATATTATTCGAGAAGGAGAACCTCTGATATGGTGTTCTTCGTGACATGGGGAAGTGTACTAACTTATGCGACTGGATCAAATGATTCTTCAGGTACTATCCAACTTAAGAAAGAGAAAGATGATTTGTACGGAGAAGAGCTTTTAACTTGGGCAGAACAGCCTTCTAACAATTTGTGGAACTTACCCATTTCCTCCGTAACTGTCAAGTCCCACAAGAAAGCTGAAATATTTGCTATCAAGGCCACTGATTTGTGGTGTCTTTTCAATATGGACAATACAACTCTCACGATAGCTGCAGAATGATACTGTGAATTAATTTACTTATCATATTCCTGTAAATGCTTTGAATAAATTTAGGATCTACAATTAGGTTTAGCTATTTGGAACAATATGTTTCAAAGTGTGCTCAAGGCTATGTATCTCCTTCAAGTATGACTTCATGAAATTATGCATCTCTGCCAATAGATACAGTGCTTGTATTTAGAATTTTATTTGTGAATTTCTAATTAGTGAAATAAGATTTTATATATTACATTCAATCCTAATTTTTTTTCTTTTTCAAAATATTTATTGAATTTGGATGTAACTATGCATGTGTACTAATGTGCTCTTCAACGGCCATGGACTGACTGAGAAAAGGAATAGACTATGATTTGCATATAAGAGTTCAAGTTCAGCAATTCTAGGGAAAGAATTGAGCAGACAGCTATAATTTTGTAGATTTGCTAGAAAAGCAGAGGTGAGGATGACTTCAAATTGAAACCTAATTAGGTAGAACTGGACTACACATAGGGATCTACATCAACTGCTCCATTTCTTAGCATTACGATTTGAAGGTTTTATTTTCTTCTAGTATGACTGTGTCTGATGTTCATTTACATCATAAAGTGCAAATCAGCTCAGATTGTGAGGTTTGGATTCCTTAACAACTCCATCCTAATCTTGTCTTAACCACCCCGGTTTCTTTCCCTTGTCATGAAAGAAAGAAACGAAGAGTTGGAGAAATCATATTCTGGAATTGAAACATCCTAAAGTCACAGTTTCATCATCCTCATTCATTACCAGTGAACCACTTTCGGGTAGACATTTGTTCTCAATTTGTCACTCGTAACTCATTTTGTACTACATTTTTCACCACACCAGGAAACTTTGTTTAACACCTTTCTATATCTCCCAACCTTTACATACTAATCAGCAGCTATATGCAGCGTAATGGGTATCTTACTAGGATAATGGGGGATATAAAAGGAACAAATGAAACAATGAATGTCAAAAATGGACATCCAACCCTTCTTGCGACTGTAATTTGTATTTGCAGTATTTGTGTTTATTCAAAGGGATGAACGCCATATTCTTCCCTCGAGTGAAATAATAATAATGGAAATGTCATCATGGTAGCGACGGCGTTCCCCTTGTGGTATGTCAAGCAGTTCATGGAAGGCCAGTCCTGCAACCCCAACATGCACATGAGTTGAATGTCCCATGAAAATAGTTAATGACTTGCTGCATTCATCTTTCAGTTCTTGGTTGATCGAAATAAAAGGGCTATAGTACTTACCAGCTTTCTTTGCTGCTCTAAACAACACTTCTTCAATCAGATGTTGTGCAGGGTCACCATCAGGAAATGAAGAGATGAACAACTCTACTTCGGAGACGGCTTCTTCGTTGGTGAAGTACTGATAGAGTCCATCAGAGGATAATATTAACAGTCTGTCTCTTGGCCTGAGTTTGTGGTGATAGAGCGAGGGTATACATGTGATGTAGGGGGCAGTCCCAACATAATCGAGTCTAAACATCTCTAGCAGTGCATCATTCCATTTTGGCTGCAAAAGAAAAGGTCGGATGTTGAGTTCAAAATCGCCACTCAAGTTAAATCTCTTGTGCTTTATTCTTCAACACTCCTCAAAATGAAGAATTATTTACAGAATAATGGACAGTACTAAAATAGTAAAGCCTTGTGGAAGATGATCAATTGTTATTCATAAGGCATTTAGATGGAAGTAATTGGTAATCATGTAACTTTGTAATTGAAACAAATCTAAAGTTCATCCTTATCAGAACACAAGTTTAAACTAGAAGTACCTGTTTTAAAAAGCCAGCCCCAAATGCCCGAGTGACCTTCAAATAACCCTTCACTCTCTTGTTCATCACTGCAGAAGCGTCATCAGGATGTTCATTCCTTATTCTTTGAACTTCCTGTCAATCAAATAATTGGGGCTTCAGTTAGTCTTATATCTCGAAAACAGAACAATCAAAACAGAGAACACAAGGAGAATGTCAATATACCTCTTTCACATTTGTGCTGTGATCCATTGTCAGCTGAACCGAAGTCAAATTATTTGAACTGTAAAGCTCATCAGCATTAGATGATCTATGTTCGCATAAAGCTTCCTCATTAATCCGTTCCAAGTTTCGCTTGATCTTGTGATAGGCTTTCCTAGCCAAAACCGCACGACTATCCCCAACATTCATCAAGTAAACATCATCTCCCTTCATCAACATCACCAGCACACAAGATCCCATCAGAGCCAACTCAGGATTTTCGGTAACCATCTTATCGGCAGCATCCAAATAGGCCTCCTCAGTTTTTCTTAACGCCTCCGAAAGAGCCTTGAGAACATCCGAGGGGTTCGCAGCTGCCACACCATTCGACACCTTAAGCTTCAAGTTCTCCTTATCAAGCTCTGGCATTTCTCTATCCCATTCACATTTCCATCTCCTCTGACTCTCCTCCCATTTATTATCCATCTCATTTCTCTCATTCCTCAAATGTTGGCTCTGTTTCCTATTTGACAAAACATTCTCCACTCCACAATTCTCCTTATCAACTCCTTCAATGAAGCCAATCTCCGATGACTTCAAGTCGGTGGATTCAATGTCTCTCCACAGCAATCCCTTTAGCTCCTCATGCACAGCAGAGTAAAGATTAGACAGCAAATAATCAGGAGCATCAGGGCCATTAAAACCATCATAAATCCCCACAAAAACCCAACCATGCTTATCTGAAACCACAATATGAACTCGATCCTCACCCGCCTTCCCTTGAGCCCACTGAAGATTCTTACTTTCCATTGAGAAATCCTCACTCCCATTCTCGTTTCCACCCAAACTCGCATTACTGCTCAAATTAGTACTGCTCGTGTTTAACTCTCCGCTGATTTTCTCCGACTCCATTTCTTTCGGCGTCACTGCCGACTTGTGCCGCCGATTCATAGCCTTAAAAATCGCTCTTCTTATCCTCCTCATCAAATTCCTTCTCTTTTGCTTTTTCTCAAGCCCAAAAGAAAGGCTCCTATCAAACTTCTCCGACTGCTTCTCAATCGGACCGGAACACACCAACCGGTCAATCGGACCGGACATGAACCCCCGCTCGATCGGACCGGACAAGAAGCCTCTTTCAGTAGAACCGGACCCCGGACATCCCGAGTTCCTCGGAACAGGCTGCAGAGGAATCGAAGCGAAAGAGGTTGAGCTCTCAAACCTGGCAGCACGATCGAGAACGCCGGAGCTGTCAGGGTAGAGATCATAGAGCGTTGTAGACAGCGGCGTGAACGTGTTGGCGCTGACGGAGGCGCCGGAGATTGACCGGAACGTGGTCGTAGCCGGGTTGGGGAACTCGTCAGATGAAGCTTCAAACGACGTCGTGGGGGAGATTATTGTTTCGGGGCGAATGTAGTAGAATGAGTGGCCGAGACCCTCGTCAGGGGAGACGAATTCGACGTCGTGGCGTCTGGAGATATCGCCGGAAATGGAGCAGCAGTGAACGATTTTTCCGACGCCGTTTCCCATCGGAAATGGAAAGACTAAAGGATTTGAATAAGTGTGTTTGGTTCCAACTTGGCTTTTTAGCAAGTGTTGGAATGTGGAATGTGATTCTTGTTGTTCTATGGGGTTTGAAGTTTGAAAGCAGAACCGGACAGAGGGAATGAAGGGGAAAGTCTGAAAGTCAAGAGAGGTGATGAAATGGGAGGGAGAGAGAGGGAGTTGACTTTTCAGGGGCCGCTTTGTTTGCTTTCTACTTTTTTAAAATAATATGGGAATACAATTCCTTCGGCTTTGGGGTTTTTTATTTTATTTTATTTTATTTTATTTTATTTTATTTTGAATTGGAAGTTGACTTTTGGATTTGGGTAAAAGCGTGTGAAGGTTTTGAATAGTAAAAGATTTGGATACGATAAAAAGTCAACAATCCAACGTTGCAGTTTTGGCTTGTGAAGCTTCTTGCCGAGGTAACTAATCCCTCAGAGTTGTTTGACAGCATACTTCGTTGAAAAGGGTTTTTCCTTTATCAACGGGAATTCTAGGTCCTAATGAAATTTTGTTGATTAGCAGTTTAGCACCTCAATCCTCGCCTCCCAATTACATGCACAAATTATGATTTTAGTAAGAAACTGCCCTATTATTTCGATGAAGAATAGAGTAGATGACTCGAGCTATCTCGAATATAGACTTTACGAGAAAGTGAGATAGCTCAGGTTCCTCTATTTGGTTGAAACGACTACTTAAAAAGTCAGTGTTCTTTTCTCTTTGTTACACTTTGTTAAAAGGTAACAATTCAAGAATAGAGATATTAATCTTGAGTTATGATTTTGATCCAATTATTAATACTATGACTTTTGGTAGTGAAAAACATGATATGCACAATATATTTCTTTATTGTTCATTATTTATGAGAATCAGCAAATTTTTTTTGGGTCGAAGAATCAACATCTTTTTATTTACATTTCTCTTCATGATATGAAGAATTTACAAATACAAATTACATCTACAAGAAAAGGATGGCCACAGGGTTCCATGATCTTACGGGTCGAATCAAGATTGGTAATGTGTGTTTCTATGTTATTCAAATTGGATATTCCAGTTATTTTGTCGGTGAGCCGTGACGTGGTTAATTAAGGTGGTTAACTAACAACTTTGACGTCATGGGTTCAAATCTCATTGACATATGTAGGGTGTATGAATTATTTAATAAAAAGTTTTTAAAAAATAAAAAATAAAAAATTGGATATTCCAATATAAATATAAAGCGTTGTTTGTGCCTTTAAATTTATAGGCTGTCAATTTGAAATGTATGCCATTTGTTTTTATAATTCATAATGTGAAGAAATGTGAAACCATTAACGATTCATAGAGATCAAAACTGCACCTCCGACTTTGATCCCATATATGCACAATTGCACGTATGAATGTCAACATGAGATAATGGTTTTGGTTTGATATTCCAAGCGAATATACGGGTTTTTTAATATATAACTAATCAGGTATAATCTTTAGCAAAATGAGAAGACCGTTACAAGCATGGATGAAGTACCCCGGGAATTTGGTGGTGCCTGTGCTAGAAGAAAGGATTTATTTATTTATTTATTTTCTTTTTCTTTCTGATAAATCAAGGTTAGAGACCATCTTCCTACCTTGAGATTTCTTAAGAAGGTAAACGGGTACAATGGCTAGAGAGCCAAACTAAGTCAGCAAGAACAAATGATTACCACTTGATTCAACACTACACGAGAGAGAATATAATAATAGTTTACGAATATTAGATCATATGTCTAGTCAGCATATTTTGATCGTGCCTAGACTGGTTATAACCGCCATATTTACTCACGCTCTGACCACGATCATCAAGATAATAGCAGCAGCTATCAAATGACATCAACCGTTCCCTGACTGGCGTTACGATGAGCCCGCACGCGTGCCACCAAAACCGCTCCTTGGAGCAAGAAAAGAGACATCAGTCCCACATCGAAGAGATGCAAGGGTCTCATACAACTTCTGCCTATAAGTGGTAACTCTATCTTTCCTCATTGACTACACAGTTATTACTAATTTATTGTTTTTCTGTCATTTTGGTAATTAACTTATAGGCATCGGAGCATTGAAGACCGCTGTCCTCTCTTGACCTCGTTTGTTATTTTTATCGATAGATCTCTAAGGACAAGACTACAATAACCCGCATATAACCATATTGTGACGTGTATGAGGATCAGTAACCCACTTGTATATTGCACAAACATAAATTGATTAACCATTACATGTGGTCGAGTTGGTAAGTGATAATGTGTAAAATCCAGTTAGGGAGAGGAAGTTGAATCCATATTATTTGTATAATCCCAATCAATTCTTTGTGATTAGGGAGAGGAATCGAAGCTCTATGACATGATTCTCCCAACATGAATTAGTCTGTAGATCAAAACATTTGATGAAACCGTGTGATTTGCATAGATTTGTCCGTGAGTCGGAACCTTTGATTAAACCGTATGCATGGTTTTTACTAAGAGAAATTTTATTCACACATATTAAGTTACTAGATACACATAGCTCAAATTTTTTTGTTTTAACTTTTTCTTTAAACTTCCTTTAATGCCCCTCTTCTTGATGGGAAAGAAGAAGAAGAAGAAGAAGAAGAAGAAGAACATAGATTCAAAGGTTCAAATCAGATCGAGTAACTCGACCACCACTAACATCAAACATGTTGAAATCTCATGAATAATGAGGGAAATATGTTTCTGAGAATTAAAACATCAATCGTCAGCATTCCATCAAATCCAACACGGGTCTTTCCAAAACAAGTTGATGTATATGCAATAAAATTCTACACCAAACATGATTCAAATTTTTCTTTAAATCTGATCATAGCACCATAAGCTAGCAAACCTGATTAAATTTATTCAGTTTGGACTTTGGACTGGGTTTGGCTTATAGATCATGTTCTATTGAATTCAATAAATTGTTCAAAAACAAAGTATTTAGAAATATGCACAGATGAATGGAAAACCATTTAATCAAATCCCAATCACAAGAACTTGAATGACAACAATGGAGAAATTCATTTCATTCAACCCAGATTTGTGTATGTCACGTTATCATGAGCAGTGCAGGAGCTTCATTGGTCACCTGTCACCGGCATTATATTCAAAAACAAAAAGTGTATATTAAGAAATTAGATGTGGCAATTAAAATTTGAAAGTAAAAAAATAAAATAAAAATAGAAGGAGAGCCCAAAAGGTGGAGGTCGGCGATTGAGCGTAATGGCGTACCCGAGCCTGCACGCAGCCCGACCCACTCTAGACCCGTCGTACGCGAGAAAGGGTACTCCTCGCCACGTGCCTCCCAGAAATTCGATTCATGATCTTGTTCAGGGACTCACTCTTTCTCATTCCGAGTGGGATTGAGAGGCAACCCCTGTGTAGGTCCAGGGTATGTACCACGCAGCCCAATGTAACCTAGTACCTCTTGTACTAGTGTCAATGTAGACCACATGACCCCAAAAGCCCACTTTCTCGTGTGAATAGGCTCAGGCCCATCCATAGGCCCGTACCTTTACCGCCTTCCCCGCCACCTTTATTTGCCCCCCGCCGGGTTACAAGCACGGCGTTACCCGTGCTCGGCAATATGTCATTCACGCGTTGCCCTATATGAACCGTATTTTCTAGCTCCTGATTTTCGATGTGGGATCCTATTCCTCGTACCATTTTGTTTTGTTTTCGATTTTTTTTTTATTATAGATTTCTGGGTGTGTTCCCCAGATCTTCCATACCACAATGGCTTTGCCTTGGATTTTTCTGGGTATTTGCGGAGCCCCACCCAGCTACCACCCATGGTTGTTGTTGAGGTTCCGCTCTTGGAAGCTTTGTGGTTTTGGTTTATAGAATACTGCACAGGAAGCGTTAGGTGTTGCACCGGTGAGTTCCGGCCAATAATGAAGTTTGACGGTGAGACATTAGGGGTGTTTCATTTCATATGGGTTGTGGGTTAGGGTAGACCAACCGACCAATTCCACAAACCACAACTATGTTGGGGTTGCGAAAATATTTAAGGTATAGTTTTATGCTGGACTGAAGTGTCACATATATATATATATATATATATATGTATATATATATATATATATGTATATATATATATATATATATATATGTATGAAGCTAATTAAAGAAGGATCACGAATACCAGACAAGTACGAGACCCCAAATGCCGCAAACAGTGGTGGACTTCCAAATACGTACTTTGGGTGTCTTTGATTTTTCAATTTCGTTTTCTCCTCTATTTTTCTGCCTAAGGTAAGGAGAAACAAACACGACCTTCCAGTTCTTCTTCTGAATTATTCTTCATGTTCGTCGAATCTCTCGTTATTATCAATTCAATGGTAGCAACTATGACTATGTTTGTTATGCTTTTTGTGCGAATTTGGTTATAGGATCAAGTTTTAAGGAATGTCATTTGTCTCTTATTACACAGCAATGTAATTTAGGGTTTGAGGGAGTTGAATAGGTGTGATTGTTTTTCTGTTGTTTTTCTTTATATTTCAACACGAATGCAAAGTTTTAGATTTTTCTCAAAACTCATTTAGATGCATGTTGGATTATCAAGTACCCTTTAGAAGCATCAATCATGATCAAATAAAGTAGGCAGAATGTTTTGCTTGTTATTCCATGGTTAGCTGCTACATGTTTATATTAAGTTTCCCAGGAAATGGAATTGCCTTCCTTTGTTTCATGATCTTTCGTTTTAACATTGCTCAGATTGGACAAGCTTGTAGCTGATCGTAGTCATTTTGGAAGTGAATTTTCTGAACCATGGGAAGGAAGCTGCGAGAAAAACAGCCTAGCAATGCTACAGGGAGTCCAGGCACAGGAAATAATCAAGGGTCGTGTGCATGGGGCATGCTACATATCATGAAGTATCACCACTGGCATTATGTCAAGAAAAGACTTGTCTACAAGAAGCGTGGCAATAATAAAAATGGTGCAGCTGCAGGTAAGTAAAATGTAGTGCATTTAGCTATGGAAAGTTTTACTTAGCGGTATCGTTCTCAACCGATCGCGAGGATGTTTCACTGCAGGAGTTGGAAATCATGGGAATTGTGGAGAGGCATGTAGTTTTCAGGATATACAAGACAATGATGCGCGCTAAGATGGATAAAACTACTACTGTAAGTTAAACCAATTGCATGTGTTTGTTCTTGTCAGTACTTGAGTTATAGATTTTGATGAGCAATTTGAATTTAAGATGTGTACATTTTAGGCTGAAGAAAAAATAAATCCGTTGAGTCCAACGACCAAAGCTTCTGTTAAGGCGCGAATAAAAGCCCGAATTGCTGAAGAAATGGCTAAGAAGAGAAGCAGACATAACCGGACTGCAAGCTGTCCAGTAAGATCACAATTGACACGAACTGAATCGATACATCATTTTGAACCACCTTTAACTATTGATCCAATTGCTGAAATGGTATTGAATGAGCAAAGTCCTCTAACTGTTGCTCACGAAAACAAGGAAAGCTCTTGTTTTGAAGAACCAAGTAGCAGTGTTAACAACAATTGTGCAGAGAGCACTGCAATGAGTGTTGGTCATGGAGATCCCACAGTGGATCATGTCCCGGTTAATGAGAATCAAAACGATGAGCCATTCAGTCAAGAACAGCTTGACAATGAAATAGTACAAGATATGTTAGAGAAGAAGTTGATACATGTTAAAGAACTTGATGCAGATTCTTCGGGCCATCAAAAGGAGTATCTAGAGGCTTTGGATATAATCAATGTAAACAAAGAGTTACTTGTGAAAATTTTACAGGATCCGGGTTCTCCTCTAGTTCAGCACTTCCAGAATCAACAAGCAGTCAGCGCAAGGATGAGCTTAACCAAGGCAGAGTCATTTCCTATGCCTGGTTCATTAGGCAAAGGAGGTTGGGAACCTGAACCTACTGGTAAGCTTAAATCCAAGCATGAGCCAAAAGATGTTAGTCCAGCTCCAATGCCAACATGGTCAACTTCATTGAAATATGCTAGTGAACGGCCAGTACCATCGATCAGTGACCACAATGCGGAGAGTTCATCTTCCACGTCTTATCCTCGTTTAGAAAATCAAGGTGAGAATCCGGTGGCGATTAAGCGTTTCAAGGATCTTAGACAGAAAATAAAGCATGTGATCAAGGAGAGTAAACAAGAGAGTCGACGTATGATTTCCATGGATGCCATACTTCACAAGATTCCTCATGGAAAAAAGATTACAAAAGAGCTAGAGCAGGAGATTGTTAGCCATTCGAAGGACCCTGCATTGCATAGAGAAGGTAAAGATAGTCCAAGAAGTAGTTCTGGAAGTGATCCTTCAGTTTCTCCCCTAAAGAAAACCAAGTTGCACCACATGAGAAGAACATCATCTTTCGATGCATCACTTGATAGGTACCGTAGATTGTATGAGACGACTAGTTTCAACAAAGAGGCCAAATGCCAGCCATCATCTGAGAGATTGCAAGTTAGTGCAGAAGAGTCAGGCTCACCATTCCAGAGCTCACCCTTCCGGAAAGTCCCCAAAAGTCTAGGAAGAATTTTTTCCTTACCTGATATGGAATCATACTATCAGTGTGAGGAATCTCCAGATGGTTTTCCTTCTCGATCGCTATTTAAAAATTTTGAAGATGAAAATGCAAGCAGAAAAAGCAGATTTAGTGAACAAAAGACGGAGCTTTCTGAAGGTTCAGAAACTGAGTTACAGCTAGATCTTCCTATAGAAAGTGAAGGCCAAGAAAACTTGGATGATGCTACTGAAACTAATGCAGTTACTAGAGATAAGGTGGAATCAACATCAGTTGTGCAGGATGATACAAGTTCTAAGGTGTCAACTGATGAATTTGAAAAACTGGCAGCAAAGAACAGTGTTTCTCATACAGAACAAGATGGTGATCAGCCTCATATAGAAGCCAGTACCAGTGTTGCAGATCCCTCATCCGCCTACGTCCCTGACATCAATGCTCTACAAGATATATCCGGCCCAAGATGTCCCCAGTCTGAAGGTTTGTTTTTTGTAAAATTCTTCAGTAGCTGTTACCTTATTTTATATTGTCTCAAACCAAAATGTATTGGTTTTTAGCAATGACAAAACATACTTGCACCAGAGTAATGTTGGATTTGATTTTTGATTTTTTTTTTTCACCTTGCAAAATAAAACCATTTTTCCTACATCAATCGCCAATAAGGCTTTCAAGCTGAAATGGATACTTATGGATATTGGTTTTATAGGAGAAGAATTGGAATTAAAGCATGAGCATGGACCAGATAACTTGGACAACAAGCAATTGAAGGAGCCTGATATTGATACCGCTAATGAAATTAGCAGTGGCTTCGATACTGAGGAAGTAGAAACACCTAGAAAACACTCGCATTATGACATAACTCATGTTCAAGTTGATGAAAGAGATATGATTGAGTTTAATTATGTGAAAGATGTGTTGGAGTTGTCCGGATTCAATGGAAACGAGTGCCTTGGGACTTGGCATGCTGATGATGATCCACCAGTCTGTCCCTTGGTGTATGAGGGAGTCGAAGGCTGCTTCGTCCTTGATCCTGATTGTGTAGGAAATAAAGAAGGTGGTGAATGTGATCACTTGCTCTTGTTTGATCTAATCAATGAGGTGTTGATGGAGATTTCTGGGAGGTCATACAACTACTTTCCAAATGCTTTGTCTTCGCTATGTTACATCCGTCTAATGCCAGCAGGACGCCGTGTTCTGAAGGATGTCTGGACCCTTATAAGCTGGTACTTGAGCTTGAGACCGGAGTTTGATCAATCATTAGACTATGTTGTGAGCAACGATCTAGCAAAGAATGATGGTTGGATGAACCTCCAATTTGATTCTGAATGTATAGGGATTGAATTGGAGGACCTGCTTTTTGATGAACTTTTAGAGGAAGCTATCTGGGACTGAGCTTAATTATGGATACATCAAATTAATTCCTTCAAGTACCTTCAAATTTTTAGCTTTCTTCAGGATTTGGGCCTGTCTTCTGATTTGTTGTTGTTTGATTAATATTGTTACAAAATTTTGTATTTGTAGGAAGAAACAAAATTTTGTTGGGAATAGGAAGAAACTAAATTTTGTTGGTGAATATGCATATTGTACAGTTAGTGAAATATTTATTTATTCTGGAAACCTCTGCTCAACTATTGGTGGAGAGCAATGGCTCATGGTGATTTTGCACACTAATGACACTATGCAATTATTCTGAAACTTGAAGTCCTGGTTTTGGATGATGTGATGTGATGTGATGTGCTGCTTAACAACTGGAATTCTGTTCTCTGTGAAATGAGCACTTGAACTCTTAGCTTTTCTAGTATTTCCACACAGATTGAAACATGAAATCAATATGTATCATTCAAACGAAAGGTAATATTAATATTGTAACCAAAAAAAAAAAAGGTAATATTAATATCTATGATGGCATAAGAAACAAAAGGTAATATTAATATCTATGATGGCATAAGAAACAGAGGAGTTGATTTTGTCAAATATAGGTCAGATGAAACGGGAGACCGTAAAGTCACAAATGATAAGATGAACTGAAATTTGTTTAATCCTTGTGATTTAAAATTAACATCTGTTTAGTTCTTTTGGTTTTATTTTAATCTGAATATATAGTCCTTAAAGTCATAATTTTCATCCAAATAGTTCTTATGGTTTTATTTTAATCTGAATAGTCTTTAAAGTCATGATTTTTCATCCAAATAGTCTTTATGACCTTTAATTGAGATTCAACTGAGAAAATTGTTGGAATGATTATTTAGATAAAAAATCATGACTTTAATGACTATTCAGATTAAAATAAAACCATATATAAGGACTGTTTGGATGAAAAATCATGACTTTAAGGACTATTCAGATTAAAATAAAACCATAAGGATTAAACAGATGTCAACTTCAAACCACAAGGACTATACAATATTTTACCCAAATAAGAAAGAGTGACTTCATATGTGTTTCGGTGTGAATTCTGAGAGGATGAATCACACCGAATGCGGGAAGAACACCATCTTTAAGACCTATATAATGTGTGCCAATCATGAGCAAAGAGCATCAGAGGGAAGACCGGGTTTGCTGACCTTCGACCCTCCGATGTCTAAGTCAGCCACATGAGAATAGAGATTTACCAAAATGAGGGGTGAAAACATGTATTTATAGAGATAAGGTGGATGCATATCCTAAAAGTACCATTTTGTCTTTATTGGAGAGTGTATTACTATTATGCCTTAAAGGAAGAGTGTAAGTTTCTCGGGCTTAGTTAAATCTCAAGCCCGTTTTATGTGGCAATATGTGTCTTCTTAGACAAATATGACAGATGTTTTATCTCTCACATATGATGTATTAACAATATGGAATTAAAGATTTAAGATTTTAGAAAATTCTACAATGTGTTAATACATGTGATGCATCAACTTTATCTTAAAGTTGTAAAATGAGTCCTTAAAGTAGTAATATTAGTCCTCGAAGTTGTAATATGAGTCCTTAAAGTTGTAAAATTTTCAAATTACAAGTTACAACATTAGTCATCATGTGTCATTAAAATGGTAAAATGTGTGTTTAAAATGGTAATTGAGTCCTCTAAGTGATTAAAAAAAAGTTGTTACAACTTTAAGGACTTATATTACAACTTTGAGGACTCAATTACCACTTTAAGTAAGGACACATGGGGGCTGATGTTGTAACTAATTTTTTTAACAACTTTAATTATTTATATTACAACTTTGAGAACTAATATTACTACGTACTTTGATAACTCATTTAACAATTTTAAGATAAAGTTAATGTATCACATGCATTAACATGCACTCTTACTCTAAGATTTCTAATTGCATTATTGTTTTAGGTTGTACGTGTCCTAGACTCCTAATTTATAAAATGGTTCTACTGCGTCAATGAAGTTAGTTAATCAATATGTCTCAATTCTTACGGTAGATCCTTGATTGCAAATTGCAATAAAACTTCTAGGAGAGGAAACAGAAACAAATAAAGGAAACTAGATCATTTTACACAATTGGTACAAGGTAGTATTGTCTGAATCAGCCCTTCATTTAAACTTCCAAGAAGATATATGTCAGGGTATCAGACCTTGGCATCATCTTCTACATACTTGGCCAGCACTAGGAATTTGGTTAATTGCAAGTCTGCAACTCCCACATCATTTTGGGCAAGGGAAAAGCTGTAGGATAGAAACATTGCCATGCAAATTTGCATCGATCTGGTTGCGTTATACAAGGGTACGTTAACGATCACTCCCAAATTAAAGGTCATCTTAATTAAACTCTTGTGGTGAGTGGTTTAAGGCTCTAAGCTCTAGCATAATGCCCTTCCGAAGGTTTCGATGAACAAAAATGATAGAACTGATGAGGCGCATCTAGTGGCGGAACTACCCTTTGCACAAAGGGTGCCATGACACCCCTTTGTTTTCTGAAAACATGTGTAATTGATCTGTGTTTTTGATACGTGTTGATGGAATAGAAGTATATATTGAAGGTTTGGCCCCCCTTATAATTTGATGGCACGTGTTAGAGTGCAAAAATGTGATTAGTTTCCTTCCATACATGACATCTCATTCATTCAATGCATGATGCTTAATGAAAATTTTAATATTTTTGATTTTTTCCTTTCTATTTAACTTTTGTACGTAAATTATTAATGAAGTTAAACAAAGAAAAAGGAAAAAAAGTTTGCGATCATTGTTCTAGGATTTCATATGTGTGTCTTGGCCTTATGTTATCAGGATATGTAGTTAAAATATAATTATGTATTCTTTATCATTACCGTATTGATACTTTATAATTTCTTATATAAAGTGTTCATATAAATGAATAATAAGATGATTCTTTATTCTCTTGTTATCTCTCTTTGTCTCTACACTTTATACTCGATGAATCATAAGTTTTAATTTGGATATTTTTACTATGCAAAAAACAATTCTCCTTTGCTTTTTATTTCTTAGTTCATATCGATTGCCCCCGGACCGGATATATTATATTTGTTTCTCCCTTATTTTATATCTTGGCCCCTCTTTATACACAATCCTAGCTCCGCCACTACGCCGCGCATCGATCGACATCAGATGGGACTCAACAATCCACAGCAAACGGAGGAAGTTCATTTGGCGCCCACCACTAATGCTGTGAATGAATGGGAGTGCATGCCAAAGCATTTTAGGTCTTGTATGATGGGCCTTCCCACCATTGTTCTAAAAGAGAAAGCATGGCACTCAACAAAGACTACTCCCTGTATCCCCCATGTGCTGTAGATTATAAACTTTTAGCTAAAAGGGAATAAAATGGATTGCATGCAGATCATGAATGAGTCTGATGATCATAGATTCATAAGGTTTAGTTTGATCTGAGCAGCGAGTCGTGACGAGTCGTTAAGAATTTCGGATACTTCATTGCATAATTTGAACTAATCTATATAATCCGAGCACATACAAGTGATTTAGGAACATGTTATATGTCCGAGTCTCAACAGTAGGTGCTTGCAGCTTGTGATGCTGTACATATATAACTCAAACAGGTGGAATTTAACCTTAAGAATTTAACTAGCTAAACCCCCTAACATGAACACATGAACGGTTGATGACCATATATTCGAGAGAAGATATTTTCTTTTGTAACAATAATTTAGAATGTCATGTTCGGTACAATTCAATCAAGTTTCCAGTACAAAGCGAAGCTGAGGTGTAGGAGAATTTAGAACCCACCATGCATGGCACCACTCGAACTCGATCGATCTACTATATATACATCAGTTTACAGTTCTTAATTTCCTTATATAATTTATCAATATCAGAACGTGAATTGTCTGGATTAACCAAACAATATTAGATGAATGTAAAATAGTTACTCAAGCCTCTAGCTACTCTGGTGCTTAAAAGAGGCAGAAGTAACAGAACCATCCGAGAGTGGGTTTTGTTAGTCTGTAAGCTTAACCTAAATAAACTGCTTCATCTATGCATGTTAGACTAAAACCATGAGGCTTATTTCTCATAACGTACTCTGATGATGACTGCCCAGATTTTGTTGACGCACATAATCGGAACTGAATCCTACTACATCGTATATATGTATTTGTTAGTTGGTAAACAGAGATTTTCATAATTAATGTATGAAATTAGGACTGAGTCTGAGAGTGAACGGATTAGATAGCTGGGTGCCTGGGTTGGGTCACAAGTCCTTCTCAGATGACGGATAGTATCACAAGCTTTAATCTGACTATCATTCTTTATCGTGATTTATCCGATTCTCTTCTTGTTCCTATCATGTTTAAAATAACCTAGCTAGCTAGCTCTCCTAGTCAACTTTCACTTCCTGTTTTTATTTGATTATTGCTGAAGGGATTGGCTACTACTGGCTACTGTAGTACCCGAATAGAAAAAACCAAAGCTACTGCTGTACCAGTCCATAAAGAAATCAAGTATTGCTGTTATTATTGAGCCAACTTCCCATGGAGGCCAAGCTTTGCTTGGACATTTATTCTTGACATCAATTATTGCTCCCAATTCTATTACATGAACTCCATCAGTTTCATCACTTATAGAAATTACCATCAGCAGACTTACCGCAGGGCACAATTATTGGAGTTTAGGCGCATGGTTATTAGCCTGCTGTTTGTGAGCTATCACTTATAAAAATTACCATCTACAAAACACATTTAATGACATTTATCAAACTTCATTAAAGATTTATCATGACGTTTTACAAATTAACATCACTGAATAGTCTAGAAACGATGCCACCGGTATATATAGATGACGTTTGGAAAACGTTTTAAGAGATCAGTTTAATTTGGTATTATGGTTTAAAAACTCAGTTTTAAATAAACAACCTATTTTTAAAATCATGATTATTTAAACTAAAAAATTCTAAATAAGCACGTTTTAAGATTTTATCAAACAAAAAAATTATATAAATTGACAATTATAAGTGATTTTAATCACCAAAACTTGATATCAAATCATCACTTATGAGGCTCATGAAATAATACCATCATCATTTATCAATTTTCCATACTTATTTGTGGCTAACATAGAAAAAGAAAAAAAAGGAAAAGATATCTTCAAGCAGTTGACTATCTAATTAATGCTGAGGCTTTATCTGTCCAGACAGCACACCCTCCATCACCACACAATCTTATCGATCACCAATCAAACGATGCACAACTCAAAGCCTTCGGTGCACTTCGAGAACACGCCAGAAACTCCCACTTAATAGAGAGATGGGGACGTGGAAGAAAACAGAAACAGAAACGACTGGAATGCATGGATAGACATGACGTACGATCCATACACGTGGACGGTTGATATCCATCACCCTCCCCCTTCCCCTACGATATAAAACGGAACCCCCGGGCCTCGATGAATACTCGTTCAAAGTTCAAACAGAGTTAGTGATTTCAGTGTTTTTATCGAATCTCGAATCTTTCTTTGATCGTTTCAAACTCTCTCTTAGCTGAGGAACCATGTCTTGCTGCGGAGGAAACTGTGGCTGCGGAGCTGACTGCAAGTGCGGCAGTGGCTGCAACGGGTAATGTTTCAGATGGTTTTTTTTTTTGATCTCTTGTTGTTATTGGTTCTCTCCGATCAGGGTTTGTTTACGATTTTTGATTATGTTTCAGCTGCGGCAACTATGCTGACATCACAGAGCAGAGCTCTGCCTCTGAGACTCTTGTCATGGGTGTCGTGGGAACACAGAAACTGTAAGTATCTTTGTCTTGCTATACATTTTCATCAAGGCATTTTCTAGGAGGAGGCATGCTCATTTGCGAAAAGAAAACGAAAAAAAGAAAATAATCCAAATAGGGTATGGGTTTATAACTAGATGAGGGTGATCTGATCATCAAATGACTAAACAGTTTTTGATTTGGCGAAACCTGATGATTCTTCTTGAGAACCTAAAAGGTGGAGGATTTGGATCACTATTGCATGTAGAAATTAAGATGTTGTACACCTGAAACGGATTTTATGATCTTGAAAAATCCCAAATGATACTACTTTTCTGCTAATTAGTTTTCTTGGATTTTAATCTGCAGGAACTATGGACAGGCTGAGGCTGGTGTGGCCACTGAGGGAGGCTGCGGTGGCTGCAAGTGTGTCAACTGCACCTGCGACCCTTGCACTTGCAAGTGAGCGAGGAGGTCTTGCATTTCTGAAAGTAGAAAAGCTGGAAGATATCTAGTGCTGCAAGAAGAAAAGCTTGATAATAATAGCCTATAATAGTTCTATTCCGTGTGTCTGTCTTTCTAGAATTGTATTTCAGAATAAAGTAGTCATGGCTCGTCGTCTTTGTGCAGATCCTACTAGGCTAGGATCTGTGAAGGGTGAATTAAGGTCATGGCTGCTTGTGTCTGTTTTCTGTGTATAAACTTGGTATCTATGTGTGTGAGGAATTAGTGTAAGTTTTCTGATTATAATGAAATGAAAACTACCCTCCTCTGTTTTACTCTGATGTGTGGGATAAGGATGGCCTTGAAGAAATTAGGTAATGGTAATGACATTTGAAAAGAAAAGCACAACAAAGTCAATTCTTGTAACCACCATTGAAAAGCTCTGCCCAGTTCCTGACCTGCGTTAACAACGACAGAACCTTTTGGCTTATAGCCTCAGCCTAATAATACATGGGGTCTTTCTAAGAGGTCTCTGTTACGAATACACATTTCTAAGAGGCCTCAGCCTAATAATACATGGAGTCTTTCTAAGATGTCTTTGTTACGAAATTACAAATACACAGTACAACTCATACTAGATCAATCAAAGATAGATTGGCTGTTACAACAATGTGATTCAAAATCTGTATTGAATCTGAGGAGTCGATCTATAGAAACTTTGCGAGTCTTACTGGACTTGAGAAACTGCAGCACAGCTGGGTGTTGCGTATCCTTGCTGATCAAATATTCCTATTGCAGCTTTGTTAAACAGGTTGTGAATCTGTAAAAGGATATCAATTTAGTATCATGCATCATTTGATGGCTAAAGCATTGACTCAATTGTAGAGATATTATTTTAGTTCACCAGCTTAGAAGAGAGCCCTACTTTCTCCAAATCGTTCAGCTGAAACAAAAACACTGAAGGTCCTAGGGGGGGGGGGGGGGGGGGGGTGAATAGGCCTTTCTTTTAATTTTTGATAACTTCAGTATCTGAGGATAGCAATGGTGAGTGCTATCCCAGATTCACTGTATGCAAGAATGCAGAAAGTAAAACTCAGCAAGAAAAGAAACAACACAGAGATGTTTTTTTTCTCGCAGAAACCCTGAAACCAGGGAGAAAAACTGCGTGTCTCTCTAGAGAGACAAATCTTTCCACTAAGTTAAAGTGACTTCTTTACAAGAATAATAGATCCAGTGATACACTACCACAGTTCTATCCCTCCTAGTCCTAAACTAGTCTAGACCTATTCCCTCTCTTGTTCCTAAGCCCTTACAACTTGGAATATATTTAGAAGCTTTGTCTGTGAATTCTGCTAAACCCTAAACTAGCGGATTCAGCCTTGGACGCTTCTTGGGTTGTTTGCACTACACATCCCACATGGTATGCAACATGATATGAGTTGATGAAAGAAGTTTTGAGTTCAAGCTCTAAGGTTTACAGTCACGAGGAAGACTTAGAGCAGCATGAACAATGCAAGCTAAACACTAGACTCAACAAAGAAAACTTAATAAGGCAGTTTTCTACAACCATTGAGCAAAGCCGTAGCTATAGCTATATATAGGCAGACAAGGCATCAACGATGATGCCAGCTGACCTCAGTAGTGTTTCAGAAAGGTTTGGACAGTAGCTTTTGGCTATAAGGCTGAGAGCGATGTAACCAGAAAAGAGATGACAAGAGCAATCTCAATAAGACAAGGAAACCTTTCCTAAAACATGAATGACTCAAAGCAGGGAGCAAAGAGGATTCAGACCTTCTTACTCAGTCCATCAAAGGACTTGTCACAGTCGAAAGCGACTGGTCTTTGAATCATATAGGGACCAGCTTTGCATCGGATAACGTATCATGAAATCCCAGCTGGAGCCTTGAGCATCTAACCATTTGGTCACGGGTTGGCATAACAAAAGATCTCAACCCTTTGACTGGTTTGAGCGCTAAAGCACTTCCCACAAACTCAGTTGTCCATTTGAAATTGAAAGACATATTATACTAATATAACAGACTTTGAAACTCAGTACAGCAGAAGACTCAGTACTAGGATAGCAAGCGAAGCTGCTATCCTTTGTGAAAAACAGTGATATGCAGATGCATGTTTTACCTGAAACCATGAGGGATATTAGCGTCACTTGTTCTTGATCAGATAACATTATCTCAAAGTGTTTTGCAGGATAAAAGGATTGCCAACTATCCTTATACCTTCAATTTCCCCCTTTGGCATTCCTTCCCAAAACACTTCATTTGTAGGGAAAATAACCTGCAGAAAACAACTTCAAGAACAAGTGAAGAATCATAGCAACTACAACTGAGTTATTAGCACACTAACACTGAGAATTTAACATTGCATTAAACAGTCATAAAACATTGTATTGAACAGCCATAAAAACCAACAATGTCTTACAAACATAAACCATGAACCAGCAACCAGCAATTCCTACAACTAATTCTCCCCCTTTTTTGGCAAGGAATACCAAAGGGAAACAGAGAATAAAATATCCGAGAGGTTTTAAAAGAAATAGAAACCTACAATGGAAAACAAGAAACAAGGGAAGTACACACCATGAGACACCAGAAGACATCAAAAACAAGAAGATCACATAGCTTCTTCGGACTCCTCAGCAGAGACATCAGAGGACTCCCCAGAACTAGAGCTGGAAGAAGGGGTAGACGAGGCTCCATCCCTACCAGAAGGGTTAGCAGGAGGCGCTGTGTCCCCGCAGATTCCTTCAGTTCATTTTGCAGGGCCTCAAACTGAGCAGTAAAAGAAGCTTGCAGAGTAGCAACAACATTGGAAACTTGACGCTTAATCTCTTGCTTTAGCAGGGTCTGCTCCAATGATTCCACATACACATCAGACTGGCTCATCGATTTTGCAAAGGATAACTTGTCGACCGGGGCAGCCTCATTCTCAGTAGCCATGACATCAGTATCAAGGACATGTACACCAGCATCCAAACATAGTTTGGTGATGACAGCAGGGAAGACAAGAGAGTTATTCTCACGAAGAGATGTGCCCGCACCCCTGATGGCTTTGTAAATGAAATACTCAGCAGGAAAACGAGGCTTGGAAGAGCTAGAAATCAGATATTTAATCAAGGCAGCCTGTTGGTGAGTGATTTTGCCTGTGTTGGAGGTGGGAGTCAAAAGAGAGCGAACCACGAAGCCTAAAAGCTTGCACAACTCAGACATGAATTGACTGGAAAGATGAGAAGCAGGGAGCTCTGGCGGAGGAAAAGTGGACTGATAAAGAGCTCCTCCTAGCTCCAGAAGAGAGACAGATTTGATGTAATCCAAAACCAGTTTGACTGAGTTGGGTTCTGTGGCAGGGAGAGACAGGCTAGATCGAATCCTAGGAGGAGAAATGTCAACATCCTTACCCCTAACTTTGACAACAATGGGGCCCTGAGATTGAATCTTCACCTTTTCAGGTGTATTCTGAGGAAAATTGGCATAAAATTCTTGAACCCAAGTCCTATTGACCCTATGGAAGGATGTCAGAACCTGATCCCAACCCCAGTGAACAGCTAATTTCTTAACTTCAGGATGCAGAGACTCAAAAGCGATAGGTCTCTCAAACACTATTCTCTTAGTAACAATAGAAGTACAGAAATAATCTCGACTCTCCGCAGATTGAAAGTGAGAAAGAGGAGGAACAGAGGAGTGGGATACCTCAGCAGATCTCTTCTTGGGAGGCATGGTGGACTGGGGAGGCCTGGTGCCATCCATGGGACCCTTGCCTTTGTCAACCGAGTTCCGAGGACCAGAACGAGAGGGCTTAGCACTGGAGGAGGGTTTGGCAGGAGCCTTGGATGGCGGAGGACGCTGAGGGACAGGAGATCCAGAGGCAGGGACCTCAGAGGCATCCTTAGCCGGAGCAGAACCGCCAGTTGGCCCAGAGGGCTCTGGAAAGGCCGAGGAGGATCTGGTGACCCTTCGCTTGGAGGTGCACCTTTTGGATTTAGCCTCGGGGATAGAGACAGGTACCTCGGTCCTGGCATCCACATGGGAGCAAGGAGAAGACCGAGCCAGAGGCTGCGGAGGGTTGAGGAGAGAGCCATGAAATCCTATGGAAGAGCCATGGAAGCACATGTAGACAAAAATGAACACTCCTAGAGACCACACAAGTTTATACTCCCCCTAAGAGTATGCATAAAATAAAGAGAAAATAAACTTGTTTTGGAAAGACAGATATGAAGAAAACGACAGCACACAAGCTTAGGATTAAGACCACACAAGATGCACCCTTTATATATATATATATATATATATATATATTTTATAAAGTCAGTCTAGGCATAGACTCACAAGGTGATAAGTCATAACAAACAAACAAGCCTTGATCAAACAAAAGCAAATCACATAGGATTTTATCTTATCAAGAACAAGGATTTCATTAGCTGTCTTCTCCATGTGACATTATCTCACTTACACACTCACTCTAAAGTGCTGCATATAAAAATAGAGACCATTGGGACTTGTCACTATCACAATCCTATGTGATTTGCTTTTGTTTGATCAAGACTTGTTTGTTTGTTATGACTTGTCACCTTGTGAGTCTATGCTTAGACTGACTTTATAAAATATATATATATATATATATATATATATATATATATATAAAGGGTGCATCTTGTGTGGTCTTAATCCTAAGCTTGTATGTTGTCGTTTTCTTCATATCTGTCTTTCCGAAACAAGTTTCTTTTCTCTTTATTTTATGCATACTCTTAGGGGGAGTATAAACTTGCGTGGTCTCTAGGAGTGTTCATTTTTGTCTACATGTGCTTCCATGGCTCTTCCATAGGATTTCATTGGCTGCTCTGGGCGGTTTGTTTTGTCACGTCTCTTAACTTCTTCTTTTCAAAGGTGTATTATTATATTTTTGTTGAGCAGTTGGGAATAGTGGTTTGACGGTTTTCGAAACACTCTGATCGTGTTCAACGCTTCCGCCTTCTCATTAACCGGTCGTTTTCTCTTCTCTGTTTTCTTCGAAACCCACTCCCTTTATTCTCTTCATTCTCGTCCTCCCCACTCTCAACCGTCTTCTCCCTTTCCACATCTTCAGCCTCCAGCCAACCCAGTTTTTCTCTGCCCAAACATGTCGCACACCCCCGCTGGCCCTAATTTCGTTAATCTTGGGGATGAACGCACCATGGAGGAACCTCTCAATCTTCTTCCTCTTCAAGCCGAAATTCCGTTTCCAGGCGGTCAATTGCTTCGCCTTTCCGCTACCCCTGGAGGTCCCTCCATCTCTACCAAGCTTCAAGCTCTCCTCGGTCCTTCCGTTCTGGGTAAACGCCCTCACTCCTCTTCTGGTGCAAATCCGGCAAATATTGCTGAATCTGTGTCTCCTGTTGATCACGGTCCCTCTTCAGCGACCCTCTCTCTTTCGCAGCCTCCGGCTCGGTTTTCTCCTTGCTCCCATGTGGATGCCAGGACCGAGGTACCTGTCTCTATCCCCGAGGCTAAATCCAAAAGGTGCACCTCCAAGCGAAGGGTCACCAGATCCTCCTCGGCCTTTCCAGAGCCCTCTGGGCCAACTGGTGGTTCTGCTCCGGCTAAGGATGCGTCTGAGGTCCCTGCCTCTGGATCTCCTGTCCCTCAGCGTCCTCCGCCATCCAAGGCTCCTGCCAAGCCCTCCTCCAGTGCTAAGCCCTCTCGTTCTGGTCCTCGGAACTCGGTTGACAAAGGCAAGGGTCCCATGGATGGCACCAGGCCTCCCCAGTCCACCTTGCCTCCCAAGAAGAGATCTGCTGAGGTATCCCACTCCTCTGTTCCTCCTCTTTCTCACTTTCAATCTGCGGAGAGTCGAGATTATTTATGTACTTCTATTGTTACCAAGAGAATAGTGTTTGAGAGACCTACGCTTTTGAGTCTCTGCATCCTGAAGTTAAGAAATTAGCTGTTCACTGGGGTTGGGATCAGGTTCTGACATCCTTCCATAGGGTCAATAGGACTTGGGTTCAAGAATTTTATGCCAATTTTCCTCAGAATACACCTGAAAAGGTGAAGATTCAATCTCAGGGCCCCATTGTTGTCAAAGTTAGGGGTAAGGAAGTTGACATTTCTCCTCCTAGGATTCGATCTAGCCTGTCTCTCCCTGCCACAAAACCCAACTCAGTCAAACTGGTTTTGGATTACATCAAATCTGTCTCTCTTCTTGAGCTAGGAGGAGCTCTTTATCAGTCCACTTTTCCTCCGCCAGAGCTCCCTGCTTCTCATCTTTCCAGTCAATTCATGTCTGAGTTGTGCAAGCTTTTAGGCTTCGTGGTTCGCTCTCTTTTGACTCCCACCTCCAACACAGGCAAAATCACTCACCAACAGGCTGCCTTGATTAAATATCTGATTTCTAGCCCTTCCAAGCCTCGTTTTCCTGCTGAGTATTTCATTTACAAAGCCATCAGGGGTGCGGGCACATCTCTTCGTGAGAATAGCTCTCTTGTCTTCCCTGCTGTCATCACCAAACTATGTTTGGATGCTGGTGTACATGTCCTTGATACTGATGTCATGGCTACTGAGAATGAGGCTGCTCCGGTCGACAAGTTATCCTTGGCAAAATCGATGAGCCAGTCTGATGTGTATGTGGAATCATTGGAACAGACCCTGCTAAAGCAAGAGATCAAGCGTCAAGTTTCTAATGCTGTTGCTACTCTGCAAGCTTCTTTTACTGTTCAGTTTGAGGCCCTGCGAAATGAACTGAAGGAATCTGCGGGGACACATGCGCCTCCTGCTAACCCTTCTGGTAGGGATGGAGCCTCGTCTACCCCTTCTTCCAGCTCTAGTTCTGGGGAGTCCTCTGACGCCTCTGCTGAGGAGTCCTCTGACGCCTCTGCTGAGGAGTCCGAAGAAGCTGTGTGATCTTCTTGTTTTTGATGTCTTCTGGTATCTCATGGTGTGTACTTCCCTTGTTTCTTGTTTTCCATTGTAGGTTTCTATTTCTTTTAAAACCTCTCGGATATTTTATTCTCTGTTTCCCTTTGGTATTCCTTGCCAAAAAAGGGGGAGAATTAGTTGTAGGAATTGCTGGTTGCTAGTTCATGGTTTATGTTTGTAAGACATTGTTGGTTTTTATGGCTGTTCAATACAATGTTTTATGACTGTTTAATGCAATGTTAAATTCTCAGTGTTAGTGTGCTACTAACTCAATTGTAGTTGCTGTGATTCTTCACTTGTTCTTGAAGTTGTTTTCTGCAGGTTATTTTCCCTACAAATGAAGTGTTTTGGGAAGGAATGCTAAAGGGGGAGATTGAAGGTATAAGGATAATTGGCAATCCTTTTATCCTGCAAAACACTTTGAGATAATGTTATCTGATCAAGAACAAGTGGCGCTAATATCCCTCATGGTTTCAGGTAAAACATGCATCTACATATCACTGTTTTTCACAGAGGATAGCAGCTTCGCTTGCTATCCTAGTACTGAGTCTTCTGCTGTACTGAGTTTCAAAGTCTGTTATATTAGTATAATATGTCTTTCAATTTCAAATGGACAACTGAGTTTGTGGGAAGTGCTTTAGCGCTCAAACCAGTCAAAGGGTTGAGATCTTTTGTTATGCCAACCCGTGACCAAATGGTTAGATGCTCAAGGCTCCAGCTGGGATTTCATGATACGTTATCCGATGCAAAGCTGGTCCCTATATGATTCAAAGACCAGTCGCTTTCGACTGTGACAAGTCCTTTGATGGACTGAGTAAGAAGGTCTGAATCCTCTTTGCTCCCTGCTTTGAGTCATTCATGTTTTAGGAAAGGTTTCCTTGTCTTATTGAGATTGCTCTTGTCATCTCTTTTCTGGTTACATCGCTCTCAGCTTTATAGCCAAAAGCTACTGTCCAAACCTTTCTGAAACACTACTGAGGTCAGCTGGCATCATCGTTGATGCCTTGTCTGCCTATATATAGCTATAGCTACGGCTTTGCTCAATGGTTGTAGAAAACTGCCTTATTAAGTTTTCTTTGTTGAGTCTAGTGTTTAGCTTGCATTGTTCATGCTGCTCTAAGTCTTCCTCGTGACTGTAAACCTTAGAGCTTGAACTCAAAACTTCTTTCATCAACTCATATCATGTTGCATACCATGTGGGATGTGTAGTGCAAACAACCCAAGAAGCGTCCAAGGCTGAATCCGCTAGTGGTTAGCAGAATTCACAGACAAAGCTTCTAAATGTATTCCAAGTTGTAAGGGCTTAGGAACAAGAGAGGGAATAGGTCTAGACTAGTTTAGGACTAGGAGGGATAGAACTGTGGTAGTGTATCACTGGATCTATTATTCTTGTAAAGAAGTCACTTTAACTTAGTGGAAAGATTTGTCTCTCTAGAGTTAGAGACACGCAGTTTTTCTCCCTGGTTTCAGGGTTTCTACGAGAACAAAAACATCTCTGTGTTGTTTCTTTTCTTGCTGAGTTTTACTTTCTGCATTCTTGCATACAGTGAATCTGGGATAGCACTCACCATTGCTATCCTCAGATACTGAAGTTATCAAAAATTAAAAGAAAGGCCTATTCACCCCCCCCCCCCCTCTAGGACCTTCAAACACTCTTTTAGTGCCCACTTCAAACGAAACTGAAAGTTCATCTGTGCTCAGAACATCTGACTAATTTAGCTTACCGATTGTAAAGGGCTTGTTTCTCTCAATTCAAGTATGTAGTCTGCATATTTGCCTCCGATTCCCTGTATAACACTAAAATGAGAAACTTCTAAAAGAAGAGGCTTAAAGAATCATTTGTAAGAAGACACTTCTGCAGCATTAACAGACTGAAGTTAGACATGAACCTTGATTTCCAGTAGCTCCTCCCTGCAGTTTAAAAAACAATTGACATATTGAGTTTCATTTATTACATAATAGTTGCAAAACTTGCAAATAACAATGATGAAACATAGAGATGAATAATACAACACCTGTTGGCTGTGTTTAAGAAGTCAACATACTCTTGGACAAGGTAGTTCTGTGCAACGAAAAAGGAGAGTGAGGATCACATGTTTCAAAGGTTAAAGTCGTTAAACAACTCATTTCAGCTACTTGTATAATTTTACCTTTACTTGAGACCTACAAGCAGTGAATTTCTCTAGTGGGGTTCCCAGATTCTGGAATCTGTTGTCCATACAATTCACAGGAAAAGGTGTCTTCGGTGTCCTTGGCTCATTGGTTACCAGTGCATCAAAGGGCTTTATATTTGTGTTGACAGGGGAAAGAACTTTTCGCAAAGGACTTTTGAGTGTGCTATTCCTCTCACCAACAGGTGATGAATTAACAAAGCTTGTAGGGTTCTCGTCATGGTTTGATGACTCACCTATCCACATATAAGATACAAGTATTTGATACATGGAACGAACTAAGTAGCAAATCATCACAGGGTGGAGCAATAAAACAAGCTTTGAATCGTACAAAAGAAGACAAGAATCCAGTTTGTGCAGGGTGTTTGTATTCAAAGAACAATAGCTAGTAAACAAATGAAATATACCCGGCAAGCTTGTAGATCCACCAGCTTCAGCATCGCCCTTATCCTTAGCAGCATTTAGCAGGCTCTGAAAACAAACTTTAACTTGTAAATACATGACATGGATATAAAACAGAAAGTAAACTAACTAGGATGTAATTCAGTTGCATCTCAGGGTGGAGCTATGAACTCAAAGCTATATTAAATACATGTCATGGATATAAAACAGAAAGTAAACAAACTAGGATATAATTCAGTTGCATCTCAGGGTGGAGCTATGAACTCAAAACTATATCCTTAAGTTCTTGACCAATTATCCTCACCCATACAAAGTCATGTCAGACATTACTCAATATCATGAATTAGTCTAATGCGACGAACCAGGTTACAGAATGAACCGATAGAGGTCTCAGAGACAGATATGCTATAGCCTAGTCCTATTCCATCATTCCTATCCATCCCTTTAAATACATGTCATGGATATAAAACAGAAAGTAAACAAACTAGGATATAATTCAGTTGCATCTCAGGGTGGAGCTATGAACTCAAAACTATATCCTTAAGTTCTTGACCAATTATCCTCACCCATACAAAGTCATGTCAGACATTACTCAATATCATGAATTAGTCTAATGCGACGAACCAGGTTACAGAATGAACCGATAGAGGTCTCAGAGACAGATATGCTATAGCCTAGTCCTATTCCATCATTCCTATCCATCCCTTTGCTAAATTACCTCCAAATTATTATCAACTGGACCTTCATTGAATAAATTCCTGACAGCTGTAGTGATCGTCCTGCAAAAGGGTTGTCCAATTAGGTAAGACCGTAAGAGTGACAAGTACATCATAAAATAAGCAGTTCATTAGTTACTCATACCTTTCCTTTCCATCACGTCGGTTAGTATTAAGCTTCTTCAGTGAGCTGAGGTTGATATTAAATTTCTTGGTAGAGGAGAGTGGAGGTTTCCCCAAGAAAGGAGAACTTGATGGTTGAACTCTTTGTGCACTCTTTGTCTTTCCTCTGGATTCAAGCCAAGAATGAAGTTTGGCTTCCATGTCTACTTTAACCTTTGGTGTCTCTTGCTTGTGAGCCGAAGGAACCAAATTGGTGATGTGACGTGACCGAGCTGCCAAGCTGACAGTGTGAACTGACTCCTGGTACTCCCTGGATTCTATAATCGCAGCAAAACGATTCTAGTTAAAAATCCAAAAGAACATAAACAGGGCAGACACGGCATTGCTAGCTTAAACTCCTTACCAAGCAAGCAACCATCAAAGCCTGGCTTATCCCACCTAGTGAATCTTGCGAGATGCGAGTCAATTTACTCTCTCTATAGGGAACTCGGGATAAGTTGTTGTTTAATGCATAAATCACATTTGATAATGAAAACAATGACTGGTTGATCTTTGCACTCTCTTGGATACGAATCCCTTCATTGCAAGTTCTTCGGTTATCTTCGTTACCTGGTTAAAGTAAAAACATAGATTAGAAACAGACGGAAATCCAATTCCTTATTGACTTCATAACTTTTAAAGCTAATTAGAAAGGTAGAGAAACAAGACCTGCCAAGTCTATGAGGTTTGACTTCCATGTAAAAATGCCAAATTGAAGTAAATCAAATCACATAAACTAAGACCAGAAATAAACTCAACATCAAATTTCAGTTTATCTCTTTTAAGCTACTTAAAGAGGTACCAGAAACAATACCTGCCAGGTCTATGAGGTTCAACTTCCCAGTAACAACAGCCCCGCGAACATCCTCACAAGGTGTGGATACAGAAATCACGAGGACCCCATGGCTCCTGCTAGAGACATCATTAAGACCCTTATGTGCAGTTTTCCGCCTCTGAATTCCACAAGACAAGGCCTCATCAAATTCTTGCATCGACTTAATAGGCACCCTGGAGAGCCCCCTAAGATGAATCCGACCATCTTTGTCATCCAAAACAGAAATCTCCTGAGATTTGACCTCTAACAGGTCATAACACCTGTCCATATAGACCTCATAGTATGAAATCTCAGCCGTGCCTCCTGTGCACTGGCACATAGAAAGGCTCGTGGACATGGCCAGTGGCATTAGCCCCGGCATCTCATCCGTCCCCTAGAACATGGATCACATGCTGAATTAAACATACAAAAACCAAATTCTTCATAAAATTAGACTAAATCTAGCACCTAGCTACTCAAAACACAAAGAATTTACTTTACTGATCCTAAATTCCTAGCGCAAATACTTTTCGCCTTCGCTAATTTCGGATAAATCAGATTCAAACCTGCATAGTATAAGTCTTTCCACTACCGGTAGCTCCATAAGCAAACACAGTGGAATTGAAGCCTTGGAAGATTCTAGGAATCAAAGGGCTCACTTCCCTGTAGAAAATCCTTGCTACATTGTTGTCTTCCTCCGAAAAGAACCAGTCCAACCGATAACACACCTTCCGGCTACAAAAAAACACACACAGCTCCACAATCGATTACCAGAATCCAAAAACGAAACAGAAAATCCTCAAAAACAAAAAAAAAACCCAAATCTCAAAATTTCGAAAACTTCCTGACCTTGTTTCCTTATCTTTGAGATGAACGACGACGTCTTCAGTGTACGGCTGAGATTCCAGCTCGAGAACCGAGGCGCAGGGAGTCAGATCGCCGTTGAGGGCGGCGATTTCGTGGGGGAGAAAAGGCCGAACCCTAACGATGACTCTGACCTTGGAGGTCAAATTAGGGCTTGCGGACTTCGCCGGAGTCGCGGAACCTTCTGGAGCTTCCATTAAGAAATGAAAACCTAGCTTGGATTTGAAGAAAGTCACAGAGAGAGTGAGAGAATGTTGGAGATGAGGAAATGGGAATTGTGGTTTTGAATTTGGGGGAATAGGGATTTTGAAAAGTATTGACCGTTGGAAACACACAGCAGTCGAGGTTGGGCTTTTTCGTAAACTTGAATTTGGGTTGGCCCACAGAGGGGTCATGTTGGACAAGAAAGATAATAAGTGGGCCTCACGGAAAAGGATCAGAATGAAATTATGGATAATTTGGAGGACCTTTCAGAAAACATTTCTGATATAAAAATGAAGAGGCTCTTCCTGTGTTAAACCCTAAACCCCGACAAGATTTGGAGAAATTGGAAGAGATGGGGGACAAGGGCTTGCTACCCGGGGTGGACATAGCGAATCTTCCTGAAGAAGATAAGAACAGATTGGCCAATGTGATCGACATGCTTCAGATTCGTGACAGGTTTTCTTTAATCTGATCTGCTACATACAAATTTGGTGAATTTGATTGCTCTGTTTCCAATTACAATAGGGTTGCTCTTGTTTATCTTTGATAATTTAATGTTGATTTAGACTATGAATTCTGGATGAGATACCCAACATGAATCAGCAACAAGATGGAATCTTTGATTGTTAAGCATAAATTTGTATTGGGAATTTTGCAATTAGGATGTGATTTCAGTCAGGTTTGAGTGTGGAGATGATGGAATTTTATGTTGAAGTCTGTGATTGAGTATGGGTTTGTGTCCAATTTTGCAGTTTGAAGATGTATAATTCATTGGTGGAGAGTTGTTTCAATGACTGTGTGGATAGCTTTACGCGCAAGTCCCTGACCAAGCAAGAGGAAACGTGTGTTCGGAGGTGTGCCGAGAAGTTCCTGAAGCATTCGATGCGTGTTGGTATGAGATTTGGTGAGCTGAACCAAGGAGCAGCCACCCAGGATTAGGTGTTCTATCCAAAGATCATTTTTGGTATGACGATCTTGTGAAATTTTCTGCTTGCTTAACCTAGGATCTAGAATGGTTCCTTTAGTTACTATAGAGGATGGACTTATGTTACAATTTGTATGAAAGTTGAAAAATTGGTTTAACTGAATGTTTTGGCTGGGCTCAAACACGGGATGTTGATGAGCTTCTTATATGGATGGTTCTGTTTCCTATTTTGGTGGGAATGGCATGAATAAAGCATCTTCATTTCCAACTCTTGCATTAGTTCAGTTTGCAGTGATAGCTGTATTTGAAAAAGGGTAACAACAAACTGAAGCAGGGTTGCTGTAGCTATTAGATTGTGGCTATGATTGTAGGATGTGAATTAAAGGAAATGATGATATTGCATGCCTCTGATTTTATGATAATCAAGAGTGAGTTTGTTACCATAAGCATTTGTATTCTGAGAATGATACAAGGTCAAATCTTTTACAGATGAGTCTTGGAGAGATTTTTAGAAGAGCAATTGGCCATGAACATAAGCAAGCAGGTGCATAGCCTTGAATTGAATGTCCTGATGCATAGTTTAAATCATGCTTGCATCTGGATAACCTTGAGTTGAATGTCCTGATGCATAGTCTAGTTTGTGCTTGCATCTGGATAAATGCCATTCGGGGCAAATGTTTTTTATTCATATTATGGGTATCCTTCTGTCAGCTAGCTTGAAGTTGCCTATGTGATTGTATCAAGTGCTTCTCTCTGTGACTGGTTGACTGTTTCATTTGCATTTCCGATTAGTGTGTGCATGTGTGGCTTTTACATTCTTCCAAAGACTTGTTAGCAATTTTATGATATCAAAGACTTAACAATGTTGGTCCCTGCCCTGTTGCTCGACTTTGGGACTTGGCCAGGCTTGTGAAGAATTTGGAGGAGCATCAGTAGCACAGTGTCTTGGCTAATTGATCAACTAACTAAAGGCGAGAATCTTTTTCTCTCTAACAATCGAGTGTGTTGTGCGAGAAATTTTAATTACACACATCTAATATCTTAATACACATCTTTATTATTTTATATTTCACATCAGATTTTATAGGTATGTTCAATTACAAAAACATCAATCAATTATTAGGGGAAAAAAATCTTTCCTAAAACCTAGCTAACTCTTCTCCACTATTACTACGCATCAAAAAAAATTTCTCTTCTCCAAAATTATCGCCTGAATTTTGACTACTGTCGTAATCACATGTACTATTTACCGATTCATTTGGTTTTTTTTTTTTTATCAACTTTAGTTTTTATCTTGCAGACTAAAAACTAGTTTTTATGCTATTGTACTTGTACTAGTTTTTTAACTTTGAAAAAATTATGTATGTTCAATATTTTTGTTTTCTTTAAATTCTAGCCGATTAATGTCATATTGGAGATTTGGAGTTCGAATATAATATTACTCTTTTGATTATAAATTAAAAAATATCAAGAAAAAATTTATAACCCGATCGAAAAAATCTAACATAAAATAAAAGAGAATATGTAAAGAGAGTTGTGAAATAGTAAATATATAATAATTATATTAAATAGCATATTATTATTAGTTTTAGATATTGAGAGTATTTTAGCAGTTTGAGATGTGTATTTAGTATAATATTGAAATGAAAAACTAGATAGATAGTGTATTAAGTAAGGAGTGTGTATTTAAAATTACAAGTGTTGTGATGCGTATAAATGAGATAGAACAGCTCTAGCTTGCCATTTAGATGCATTTGTATCGTTAAATATCCTTTTTACTGCCCAAGATTGTATCCTTTTCGAGTCATTATCTTTGTGATTTGATCTCAAAATATCCTTTTTACTGCCCAAGATTATTTCCTTTTTGAGTCATTTCGTAATCCCCAAGCAAAGATTAAAACCCTATTTAGAGCCGTCATCCATTTTCAGAATTGTGGAGTGAAGCAATGGAGAAAATGGTAGCGCAGCCATGCTCAACAGATCTGAAGATGGCTTGTTCTCTTCCGGGCTCGCAAGCTGCTGGCATACTCTTCCTCCAGAGTTTCCCTCCCCGTCTGCTCCATCAGATCCGCAAGGGTGTGTGCTAAGCGCCGTGAAGTCAACAAAACAAATCCATCTCCGGCATCCCCGAAACTCAAGGCCATACAGGATCTCATTAATGGGCTCAAGTGTGAGATCGCAAATGTTCAAGAGGACTTGGAAAGATTTCATGTGAGTATGTTTTTTTTGTTTAGAATTGCTTTATGTTTTCTGGCCTGCGTATTACTTGATGAATGAAACCAACTTTAACTGCAAAATGGGGTTGATTAGTATCGATGAGTTTGTTTAATTTCACATTTTATAGGCAGTGGAGGGTTCAGACGAGTTTCCTTTTGAAATAATCACTCGTTCAGGATATGGCCTAAAAATCAAGGAGACTTATTTCCAAAGAGAACTTGATGATGAAGTCATCCGAGTGTCAGCTGAGTATGAAACTGATGAAGATGAAGATGAAGATGAAGAAGATGAAGTAGAAGAAGATGATGACGATGATGAATTCGATGATGAAGTAGAAGAAGATGATGAAGAAGAAGACTCTGGCATTGCAATGAAAGCGAACATTTTCCAAAAAAGTACCGGAAAACAACTGAAGTTGGATGTAACTTCTTTACCTGATGAGATTCGCGTCGACCACTTTTCAATCAAGAAACCGGAGAAATATTACCATGATGTCACCAAAACCGGCGGCAGGTACGTAAAAGCTTCATTGTAATGATACTCTTGTTTAGAATTTGATTATGTGATCATAATCGTTTGTTTTCACCAGGTACTTGGCTAACTTACAGAAGGAATTGGTCACATATCTTGAGGTTAGAGACTGAGAGGGGTCACGCCCAAGATAATTGAATTATGGAAGGCCAGTTTGAAGAACAAAAAAGGCAGAGAGTCCGTGGTGAATATGAAGGGCTTTAAGGCTTTTATGGAAAAAAGCAATGTTTTCACCAGTACGTGCTAACTAGGAAATGGTGAAACATGATAAAACAGATTTTTGATTCGAGTGTTCCAACCAGTTTAATTATAAGTATTTCCCTATTTTATGAATTAGAATTTAAACATGTTCAGATGTTCTTATGCTGGATTAGCTGACCAGGATTTTGTTGAACAATGCATTGTTCTCATCTGTGAGAATAAAGAGGCGATCGAGCTAGCTGCAAGGTCAATTTTATTTTAGCATAATGAAACATATTGTGGAGAATTGGTTAAATATTTTGACGACACTACGGACTGGTTTAATAGGTTGATGTATGATATTGTTGATACCTGAAAAATCACGCGATTCATAATCATGCCGTTACAATGATTACTAGCATAAACAAGCAAATAAAACAAGCAATTACTATAAAATTCTATAGTTTTATAGAGTTTCATGTCCATCTTTCGGCTTTAACACGCCAAGCAAACATACCCGAGATGTGGGCCCCAGCCACATCCATACAATCTTGGGGCTTGCAGACGTGGGTATGGTGTGGAAGGTTACGGGAATGCAAAATATTCATTTGTCGATTTAATGTCATTGGTGATTTCGGTCTTGGGCCCGAAATCCAAGCCCAATGACTTAGACGACAAATAAAATGGTGAGCACGCATAAGAATATTAGGCTAGTCCTTCTTTCCTTTAAACCTAAGGCCCAACTAATCTTAAACTAAAGTCAGTTCTCGTTTCTCAAGTATCTTGACTTTTTCCCCGTTGTAACCAATTACCCAGATTCATCCATCCCTGCAGCAACCATATACCTAGTCCAAACCATGATCTCTCAAAGCTATCACCTTATCTTGCTAAGAAGAACCCTTGAAACCAGTCAAGGAGTGTCATCTTCTCCCCAAAGTACAAGCTCAGTCTTCACAATCTCTCTTGTCAACATCGTTCTAGGTTTTGTGCTATCATGTATCTATCACTGTAGCAATTAGCAGTCATCACAAGTAAGCTTATTTTTCCTAGTTTTTAGGCAGAAATCATGTATCTAGTAGACTACTTTGTTTTACCCAGATATTCATATGTTTTTGTTCATCAAAACCTTATCCATTGAGCCTATAAAAGGTGAGTCCCTGCAATAGAAAAGGGGGAGGATAATCGGGTAAAACCCAGAAAACGCTTAGAAACAACTTTCATGTCCTCAAGCATTCAAGCATTCAAGCTTTCAAGCCTCCAAGCACCAAATCCAATCCTTAATTCCAAACAGCCACCTTCGATCTCTATTTTTCCAAAAATCCCTTACCTAAGAAACCCCCTAGATTCTCTCACTGCAGTGCGTTTCTAGCTCCCACACCATGCTTTCGTGCTGTTAAGTTCCTTTCGATTTTCAGGTCATCTGAATCACGAACGAATTTCTCCCATTGATTGGATTATTGGGTGGAATTCGGCCTAGTTGCAATTTAATTCAAAAAAGCCCCCTACATTTTGGCGCGGTGTATAATTCAATGGACGAGCAGCCCCCTGTTGAACATTATCATGAGAGCTGGATAGCAGTTCGCATGCAAAGATGACCTCGCGCGGAGGCTAAAGCCTTAAAGCAAAGGCGAGATAACTTCGCGTCAAAGCAGATGCCCTAAGGCGGGGAGAGGTGACTTCGCGTCAAAGCAGAAGCCCTAAAGCGAAGGCGAGATGGCTTCCAGGTGAGGTGAGATTGCTTCCAGGCGAGGCGAGATTGCCCCGCGCAGGGGACTTCGCGAAGAAGAAAGACGCACAGCCCGCATGCACACCAAGCCCATCTCTAACACCAAATTCAAACCTTCAAGCCAAAACCCCACCAGCCATCCTTCAATCCCTATTCTTTAAACCCAAATTCTTTCCAGAAAACCGAATCCTAAAACCCAGTCCAATTCTCATCACTGCGGTGTCCCTTTAACTCCCACGCCAGCTCACGCTACAAGTCTCTTTCGTCTTTGAATCACGCACAAGATTAACCCAGTAACCCAAGTATTTGGGTTAATTTTGGCCTAGTTACCTTTCAATCAAAAAAGAACCCACACATTTTGGCGACTCTGCTGGGGACTAGGTTGTGATTCAGACAATTAGTTCATCATGCAATCCTGCAATTCAAGCATGGTTTATGTTATTCACAACTGTTGTTTGAGATTTTGCATCATTCACGGTTGTTATGTTTTTTTTCATGATCGATGATTCTTCAACTCTAATCCCTGCACCACAAAATCCTTCTTTTTTTTCATCATTATAGTCATAGCTATTTACCAAAATCTCACTGGTAACAGATGCCAAAACCTATTGCTACAAAGTAGATAGTTCTTTGCAATGTTGTTTTCAAGTTGTAGGCTCATTTGTTGTAGAATGAGTTCAAACAGGAACAAACAAATTTTTATTTGCCATAGCAAATCGTGCAGCACACCAGCAATATTTGTTATCAGCTTTTCTCAAATCTAAATTTCACTGCCATAATTAAAAGTGTTCATACCAATTATCATTTTCGCCAGCTTTTCAAATATGAACCTTTTAGTGCCTAGCCAAAATCCTTACTCTCAGAGCCAAATCCTCTACTGCAGTGAAAGAAAAAGAAAAACTAGTACCTAAAGTCAGATGTTATTTGTTGTGGTAGCATTGTACTACAGTAGATTGTCTTTGAAAAACTGAAGAAGATGCAAACAATCCAAGCACATGCCACATGCAATTCGGAAGTCTGTCTTCTTGAATCTATGCATACAAGCAAATATTGTTGCATTTGTATAAATGATGGTGCTTAGAGAAAATCATCTGTGATGCCACAATAAAACACCCCGCAGCTAAGCAACTCATGTCATGCAAGGAAGCTAGTTTGACCATAGGTCGCAAATCTTATGGTCTTAATTCATGCAAATACTTGGGGGCTAATAAATTGTTGTTTTAACCTCTTCCCCATCCATATGATCATCTTATACAAAATAACTCTCTTAATAGCACTCACAGCCAGAGCCTAATTTGTTACTAGAATTCCAAAATCTAGCCAATGCTTATGCTATAATAACCAAGTTACAGTATCATAATAGTCAAATTTCTAGCCAAACAAATCCTGTTTCAAACCAAAAGTATAAATGAAAACCTTCCAGACCCCAAACAATCACCTTGAGTGCCATGGTTTTCCCTACAGTAGCCGATCATTCTCCTTGATAAGTTTGATATACAGACCATGTTGATTCAATACATTTGACAAAACTATACTGATGTTGCACAAAGCTACTAATATTCAAGCTTAGTACATATGTTTCAAGCCAAGAAACTCAAGGGCCGAGGGATGAAAGTTTCACCCACAGTCACCGCAATAGTCATGCCTAGCGAACATTTCATCCGTATATGCAGGCCAATGCATCTACTGCTAAAGACAAGATTGTTACAAGCTTCTATGTTCCAAGCTTCTAATATACAAAACATGATATTCGAGCTAATATCATCACCTATTCTAGTGCACAAGTGTTCAAGTTGTTGTTATTCAAGGCTTGAAAGTTTCTTTACAACTGAAGAACGAAACTTTCAAGTTGGTGAACCTCCCTGCAGCATTCTTTTGAACCAGCCAACCCATGCATGTGCAAAATTAAAAAAGACAAGAAGAATTCGTAGCAGCTTCCTTTTTATGATCCAACATGAAGTTGAGTTCCCAATCCATGATGTCTGGGCATCCCCACATTTCAGAAAAGTCTCTTCATTCTTGACTTCCTCAAGCTCCATGCTATGCTATGCAACACAAGACCGAGCACCATAAAGAATTTTTGTCTCAAACATGTACATTTCCCCTTTGAAAAAAGGCTACCCCATGCCACTATACTCATCAGCAAACTTTGTAAGAAGGATCTCAAATTTTGAAAGAACCTTCTCACGCTCGAAGGATGACTGATCACCACTCTCTCGACGGCTTTGCAACATTGTCAATAGTAACGCTCAAGCAATCTTTAGCATCAAAGCGAGTGACAAAATACCCGAACCATGCATGCCTCTAATTCAATTAGCAGATTTCTTCCCACCTTATCAGAGTTAAGAGCAAGAGAATGAGTTGGAGTCAAGAAGGCGCCTCTCTCCTCACCAAAGTTGCAACGGCAAGGTCCTCGCTTCCATGAGTTATCCTAGGGAGATGAAACTTAAGTATTCCTTAGGTTCATAGCAAGACAGACTCCACATGCAAAAAGAGACTTTCATGAGAAGTATACAGCAGAATGCCAACGCAATATGCGAAACTCCAATATACAAGGATTGCAACACAAAAGGCTTGATTACGTGGATTATGTCTTATTTCTCCACACTCCATATAATCATAGGGGCTAAACACATTACAGACAACAACAAAAATAGTGCAATATTCACTTGTAGCATTGCACACATGTTCACTGCGGTTACCTTCGCAAAGACCAACGCCTACTACACAATTCCTTTGCTAAAACATCCACACTAATACCTAAATTTAGAAATAGGGAAAGTGTCAAAGAATGTACAAAACAAAATGAAGACACACAGCAAACCAGAGACACATACTCTACAACTATAATGTCATCATCCTATAAGGAAACAAATTAGTCTTTACATACAACAAGAGAAATATGCCACAAGCACATGCCAAGTTCCTTGTATATATGCAAAAGGACCAAAAACCACAGCTACCAATTACATATCAAGCTTTCACTGCAGCTACCATATCCCTGCACAACTACAGTTAAGTTACTCTGCAAAGTCATCATGCAAGCACACTCAGGAAGCACACGCCAATGGTCAAGCAGCAATCAGTCATGCCAAAACCATTACAGTATGCAAACGTTATACATTCAAGCAACAAGCAATACTCAAACAAGCCAATATCATTGCAAAAGCTTTCACCGCAGCTACCAATTGCATATCAAGCAATCACCGCAGCTACCCTCTCCCTGCGCAACTGCGGTTATACTGCCATGTAAAGTCATCATGCAAGCACGCATAAGAAGCCCATGTCAATAGAACATGCAAACAATATTCATTCAGGCAACAAACAATACTCAAGCAAGTAACAAGCTAAATTATTAGAGCAAACAATATAAACTCAATCAGGCAGCAAGCAACACCGAATGAAGCCAAAATAATTAGACCAAGCAACCAATATTCAATCAAGCTAAAGCTATCAGAGCAAGCAAGTAATACTCAATCAAACCAATTTCATGCAAGAAACAGTCTCCATCACTAGTCTCTCAAATGATATTATATGACACTTGGGGGCTAACTGATGATGGTCTTATTCAAGGTTATATTAATGTGATCATCCCATATTATAGTTCAAGCATATGCCTTTCAAATCAACACCCTAAAATCAGTACCCCACTTTTGTGTTATATAGTTTATATAAGCCCAAATCTCTCCTAAGCTTATGTGCCAACCAAAATCAAGTACTTTCAATAATCTATTTTCTCTGCCATTTTAAATGATTCTAATACCAATATGACATTATTTCAAATCTTTCTCCAAGCCAAAGAACAAATCTTTATCTTAATACTAGTATACTATGGTTTGTATTCTGAATTATTTATTTTACCCCGCAGCTCCTAGCCATGTCTTATACTTTCGTCACATTGACAGAAAGCCTATTGCCATAGCCAAAATTTCCATTGCACTAACTATTCCACTCTATAACCTAAACTTCCCCGTTGATCGCAACAGTCAACTCTATACCTTATCCGAGACAGATGTCAACCCAAGATCATTATTACAAGTCTTTCTCAACCAAAATAAGTGGTACTCTATCAATTTTACTCCTACAACAAGCAAAACCCCTTATACAATAACAACAATAGTCCAATTCATGCATGAGATTTTCTATTTTTAGTAACTTTTGTCCTATATGAAATCCACAAATTCAATCCTTTACATCTAACAATAAAATTTAATATTCACCATGTTTACCAAATGGTGAAACATACTAGCCTATAATCACAACCATGCTTCATACACCTGATTTTCTCTAAATTTATGCCCAAACTTCATAAGGTTATAGGCCACTACTAGTCTCACGTTATACTATAAATACTACTATAAATCAAGCTACATGTCCTTTCTTAATTCCTACATACGCTAAAGATGAACATGTCATATAAATTCATACCAAGTATATCTAGACATAACAAGCTAATGCATACTTCAATCTTATAATGGTGCCAAGCTCAATCTCATGCCACGAGGATTCATGACTAAGAGGAATAATACTCAAAGCATATAAATTAACAACATCAACATGCATATGGGTTTGTACATTCAAAAAGCATATCAAGGGTCATTCTAAAAGCCAACATGTAGCATACATGAGCCTAATACAACACGCATATGCCAAGCTCCTCTTTTGAAAGTCATGTATTAATTCTAAAAGCCTTGAGAGAGCCACGCCAAGCTCATTTCTAATGCAAATATTTTTCGATGCATGCATGCTCTTTCATGGTCATTCAAATATAAAAGGCAACCACAAGCCGAAGCAATCAAAACATATGCCTAACGCATGCCTATGCAAGGTTGCCACAAGCTAAATCTCACTTAGCACCAAGCAATTGCAATATGCATATTCATTTAAACGCGAAATCAAGCAAAGTAAGGAACATGCAAGAAAGCTTTATATACCACATGCAACTACTCTACCGTAAATATATACTTGTAAATCCATACGCATACAAAAAATCGTCTGCTGTGTTGATTCGAGAAGACAATCAAAATCCAAGGTTACAAGCAACTTCATGCACATAAAAAAAAGACGACTAGCTGCGGTGATTGAAGAAATCAAGCTTACATGACTTTTCATCGACTTAAGAAAGAATTGCGAACATGACATTAGACTTCAAGAACTCCAATGCATACTCTAGAACTCATGCCAACATGCTAGTCATTGAGGTAGCCATGACAAGCTCCATTTTTCGAGCTAGTAAAGCAGCCAAGCTAATTGATAATATTGTTACTCATCATCAATCAATGATGCCCAAATATGGTTTCCCATACACAATCCTTCATGCCTACACTACATGCCAATTCATTCTTCAATATTATTATCAAGCAAACAAAAACAAGTCTCGCCAACTAAACTTTTTTTTTTCCGTAAATTTATTGATATGAAAAAGAGAGATACAAAGCAAGGGGGATTACACCAAAACCTTGCTAACAGAGAGTACAAAACTAACAAGAGTCGTAATTAAATTACAAAAATGGCCCCTAAAAAGAGACTTTAAAACTATGAAAACTTGTAGGTACGTAGGCCGACCTGAGAGGTCATGACCGAAAGGCAAGTGCAGAAAAAGTGGTAAAGAATCCCACCAAGAAGAACCCTCTGAATTGGCACCATAATTAGCTAGCTTATCGGCAACCGAGTTACCTTCCCTGTATATATGTGAGATGTGAACATTCATTTGGCGAGCAGTATGCATGCAATTTCCCCAAGCTATACGCGATAGCCATGGAACTGACAAAGGAACATTGAAGTACGTTAACAATAACAACGAATCAACCTCTAACCAAAGATTGTGCCACTAATTAGCCCAGGCAATGTGCACTGCCTTGATGATTGCTAACATCTCAGCATCAATCGCACTAGACACATGAGCACGAGCTGCAAAAGCACCTAGAAAAGATGTCTTATGATTTCTGAAAATACCGCCATAACCTGAGTGAGCCTGGTCACAAAATGATCTGTCTCGCCAACTAAACTATGACCAGCACTACCAAACATATCAAGCCAGCCAAATATTGCACTCTTTCCTATTTTATTTTGAACTGAACACATATAGACATTTCTTAGTGGCTGCCTAGTCCCTCACCAACTATCTCCTTATAGTCGGCTCACCCCCTAATAATCATACTCTTTCAAATTTTACCATAAACCATTGTTAATGAATCGACTCCAGCACATTCAGCCTCAATCTCCTAGCTTTTACATTTCCCTAGAGCAAGTTAAATACAGTCATTCTCTCCCTATTGATACAGACCCCTACATAAGCCTCATTCATAATTGGCAAGACCAAAGAAAATCACAGTATTCCTAGGTAAGCAATATCCAAGCAAGACAAGTAATGTCAAAGCAACAATTGTTCCTACCTCTTACAAGGCGTGAGCAAAGTTTCATAGCTATCGTCATGAACTATTCAAGCCCAAAATAACTAAAGCCGAGCGAGAAGATTAACCTTACAGAAATCAGAAGTTTGTATAGCTTGAAAATGCCAAAGTCAAGCCACATGCGAATCGTAACAACAATTAGTTACAGGCAAATACCCAAACCGCAGTAGAAGCAAAAGATCAGTCATAAACTAGAGTTCAATGCGAGCATAGCCAAAACAATCATATTCACCAACTCTTTAATCATCATAGCGAAAGGGAAGATCAAATTCAACCAAGGCAAAGAGTTGATACTACTAAAAAATAAGAAGAAACAAAGCTTCTACGTTCAAGACCCGAGTCCTAGAATACCGAATATGGAGGCTCAAACTCACCTGAATGGTATTGGTTCAATCAGAAGGAGATTCACGAGTAATCCAAACGAACCAAGTAGGTAATCTCTCCCTGCAGTCATAAGGGATTGGGCGTCCCCGCAGCGCAAGAGGAAGACATTAAAGTCGTTAAAGTTCTGGGATTTTGAAACAAGAGAAGAGACACGAATCCGAGAAAATTATAATTTGAAACATACCTTTAAGCTGCAGTAAACTCTTGTCTAAGGGAACGACCATCTCTATGACGGGCACAAAAATACAATTTAGGATAGGAAGGCAGAAGACCAGACGACAAGGATGTAGAAGAAGAGAAGGAGTCAAAGAAAATAGGAGACCAGTCAGTTTGGGCTCTCCTACACAAAGAGATTGGGCCAAGCTGATTTTTCAAGCTCTTTTTGATTATCTAGCCCATTTCATGCTCCAAATAGCCCACATAATCAAGGGGGCTAATGTTGATACCCGAAAAATCACGCTATTCATAATCATGTTGTTACAATGATTACTCACATAAACAAGCAAATAAAACAAGCAATTACTATAAAATTCTATAGTTTTATAGAGTTTCATGCCCATCTTTCGGCTTTAACATGCCAAGCAAACATACCCGAGATGTGGGCCCCAGCCACATCCATACAATCTTGGGGCTTGCAGACGTGGGTATGGTGTGGAAGATTACGGGAATGCAAAATATTCATTTGTCGATTTAATGTCATTGGTGATTTCGGTCTTGGGCCCGAAATCCAAGCCCAATGACTTAGACGACAAATGAAATGGTGAGCACGCATTAGAATATTAGGCTAGTCCTTCTTTCCTTTAAACCTAAGACCCAACTAATCTTAAACCAAAGTCAGTTCTCGTTTCCCAAGTATCTTGACTTCTTCCCCGCTGCAACCAATTACCCAGATTCATCCCTCCCTGCATCAACCATATACCTAATCCAAACCATGATCTCTCAAAGCTATCACCTTATCTTGCTAAGAAGAACCCTTGAAACCAGTCAAGGAGTGTCATTTTCTCCCCAAACCACAAGCTCAGTCTTCACAATCTCTCTTGTCCACATCGTTCTGGGTTTTGTGCTATCATGTATCTATCACTGCAGCAATTAGCAGTCATCACAAGTAAGCTTATTTTTCCTGGTTTTTAGACAGAAATCATGTATCTAGAAGACTACTTTGTTTTACCCAGATATTCATATGCTTTTGTTCATCAAAACCTTATCCATTGAGCCTATAAAAGGTGAGTCCCTGCAGTAGAAAAGGAGAAGGATAATCGGGTAAAACCCAAAAAACGCTTAGAAACAACTTTCATGTCCTCAAGCATTCAAGCCTTCAAGCCTCCAAGCACCAAATCCAATCCTTAATTCCAAACACCCACCTTCAATCTCTATTTTTCCAAAAATCCCTTACCTAAGAAACCCCCTAGATTCTCTCACCGTAGTGCGTTTCTAGCTCCCACACCATGCTTTCGTGCTGTCAAGTTCCTTTCGATTTTCAGGTCATCTGAATCACGAACAAATTTCTCCCATTGATTGGATTATTGGGTGGAATTCGGCCTAGTTGCAATTTAATCAAAAAAGCCCCCTACATTTTGGCGCGGTGTATAATTCAATGGACGAGCAGCCCCTTGTTGAACATTATCATGTGAGCTGGATAGCAGTGCGCATGCAAAGATGACCTCGGGCAGAGGCTGAAGCCCTAAAGCAAAGGCAAGATGACTTCGCGTCAAAGAGATGCCCTAAGGCGGGGCGAGGTGACTTCGCGTCAAAGCAAAAGCCCTAAAGCAAAGGCGAGATGACTTCGCGAAGAAGAGGAAGTTCAGGCGAGGCGAGATGGCTTCCAGGCGAGGCGAGATTGCCTCGCGCAGGGGACTTCGCGAAGAAGAAAGACGCACAGCCCGCATGCACGCCAAGCCCATCTCTAACACCAAATTCAAACCTTCAAGCCAAAACCCCACCAGCCATCCTTCAATCCCTATTCTTTAAACCCAAATTCTTTCCAGAAAACTGAATCCTAAAACCCAGTCCAATTCTCATCACTGCGGTGTCCCTTTAACTCCCATGCCGGCTCACGCTACAAGCCTCTTTCGTCTTTGAATCACGCACAAGATTAACCCAGTAACCCAAGTATTTGGGTTAATTTTGGCCTAGTTACCCTTCAATCAAAAAAGAACCCACACAGATATTTTGCATTTATTTGACTGATATGTGATTTCTTAGTCTTCAAGTTTTCAACTCTACAGAATTCATATTTTACAGCAAATCTCCAAAACCTCCATATTTCTTCCTAAAAACTTCAGGAAAAAACTTAGGAATTTCTCTTTCCTCATTATTCCTACGGATCAATAAGGAGTTTGTTGGAGCATAATAGGCCTATGTTTCTCTAAAATAGAGAAGAATCAAAAATATGAGAAACCTGTTAGAGTTGCTCTATAGTAAACACTCGTGCTTATGTTCCAGAGTGATAATGGGAAGACGTCTTGCATATGTAAGCTAGGTATAAACACATATCAACCTGAATAAAAGCAAAAATTTCACTTATAGGTCGCAAGTGAAAATTCAGTTTTACAAATCACATGTAACCTTGTATTATTGGCTTGTGAGCTTCTGTTTTAAATCGATCACATGTAACATTGCTTCTTAAGCCAACAAAAGCCCATAAAAAAAAACATGGATGTTAGGGAATAATCACAACTATGATGTATATGTTACAAGTGAAGATAGAACACAATATATAATAACAACTAAATTGCTCAAAAGTGAATAAAGAGGAAGACGAATGACAAATTTTGATGGAGACTTGCACATTGGCCATTGCAATGACATAAAGTCGACAATATTGTCTTTCTTCGTCTTTCTTATACAATAGTTAATAATTCAAATCAAAACATAGCAATTTTGGATTCTGACGAATTATGTGTATTATTGTTTATAATGATATAAATTCAAACAATCCCCACCAATGAAAATGTTGAGAAATTAGAAGGTATAAGAAAATATCATATCCATTATTTATACTAATTCAATATTATGTTACAATTTCCAATAGTCCCCAACCAATGAAAATGACAAGAAATTAGAAGTTACAAGCAATGAAGCAAATAAAACATGCATCTAAACATTTGTCTTGTTGACATGAACATGTCATAATGAAAACCTATTAGATTTTGATGATGCAACATTGCAATGCACTTATATTGTTCACCCTCGGCGTTAATGTAACCAAGACGAGTAAATGTAGATAAACTGTGACTCATTTTTTTTTTTTTTGAGGGAAAGAGATGTTACTCCCATGGGCGAAATAGTCCATTTATTAATACGATCTTAGAAGATCAAGCTTGAAGGTCACAAGTGACCCTCGTTTACATCTACCGCTCAACTGACTAAGCTAATAGCCATATTACCATCCAAAAAGATGATTATAAACTACAATCCTACAAAGAAAATAAAGTCAAAAAAGTGGACACTCAAAAACTAAACAAAATACATCTAAAATGGCGGACATCTAAAAACTAATTTATTCGACATAACCCTAATTCTCAGCATCCGTCAAGATGAGCTTTGGGCCTAGAGACCTTCATGGTGTACCCCTCCACTGATCAGAACAGTAAACAACCTTGAACTAGGACTACGAAATAAGCCCGCTCATAGTAAACCGAACCTGGAAACTCTAGCCTAAAAACAAAACTAAGTAGGAGAGAAGAGGAAAAATGGACCAGGCCCAAAAGGACCCAGCCCACTCCCACATGCCAACTCTCCCCTCAGCCTACCTGAACCCTAGAACCAAGTTGGACACCAGATCATATCACCCGAGACAACCGCCGCCTCCAAATCAGTCTGGCGGTCTCCCTCACGCGAACCACATCACACCAAGAACTCGGTGAACTACGACCAACGCCTAGAACTCAGCACCTGATGCCGTTACATGGCGTTGGATCGAGGAAACTCTCCAGCCCTCCTCACAGCCCTAACAGTCGATCCTCAACCTTTTGGCAACCCTGAAATTCAGTCCTCAAAAGCACCCTCGCATACTGGAACTACACCTCCGATCTCCTCCTCGTCAGACCTCCAAGCTTCAGTTGTCCGTACCCAACCAGATCTCGAGAAGGAGCACCTCACACATGATCCCAACCACCCGAATAACGACGTCGGAAACGCCTAGACCAGGTAGACCACCGGGAGGCGCCGCCATTGCTACACGAAATTTAGGGTTCTAGGTTTCAGTCTTCTCAACTCCTCCGAGAAACGAGAGAGAGCTTCTTATAAGGATTAAATTGTGACTCGTTAATAATTATTTACTACAATATAATCGTTATCATAAAATTAATATTGAAAAAAAAAACTCAAAAACAAGATCTCATACATATCTTTTTGCGGCTACAATTTGTCAATTTTCGTAAAAATTAAGTTACATATGTTTGTCTTTTAATGGTTTTTTCCTTTTACCGCCAAGCAACGGTCCTGATATTGAGTATATCTGTATATCCAACGCAACACATGCAAAACTCCATCAAACACCGTCACAAATCTAGCCCATCCTTTTAATTCTAATTAATTTTAGCAAAAACGTCCTTTCCAAACTTAAACCGCGTGCAATTTAATCGCAATCCAACGGTCAATCATCGCCCGCGAACCAAGCCGCCCATCCGCAGACCGCAGCTCCCAAACCAGTTCGACATTTAACCAAAACAAACTTCAGAGTGCCGTTTGAGGTTCAAACTATCGGTCCCCCTAACGTTTCTAACCGCCGTTAACCCATAGGGTTTCCGAAACCCCTCACGAAAAAACTCAAACGGCACCTAACGGCGACATCGGTGCTATATATTCGTTATAAGTTTTCAGATTTATATATTTTTAATTCCCGTTTTTACCCCTTCTTCTTTGGTTTTCTTCTCTCTCTCTCCTTCGTTTCAACGGGCGAGGATTTTTCGAAACCCAGAAAAGCTCGAATTTCATGTTTGAGACAAAAAGGGCTGCGCAATCGATTCGATGAGCTTCAATTTGATTCCCTCTACTTCTTCACCACCAGAGGTACTCAAAGTTTAAATCTTTTTTGGGTTTTTTAGAGCCTTGCTTTGAACTATCTGATCATGTTTTGGGGTTCAATTGTTCCTGGAATTTGGTTTTTATTGTTGTGAGGTTATTGGGTTGGTGATTGAAATCGTGGGTTTATGTGTAATTTTGGTTTTTTGATCTGGAAACTGAATTTAAGATCTGGGTTTTGGGTGCTTGGGTCTAAGGCGGTGGGGTTTTGGAGATCTTGGAGTAAATTTGGGGGCTTTTTTGGGGTTTTGTGGTGGTTTTGATTTGTTTTAGGGATTAGTGTTTGAGGGTTTTTGTTTGTTTGTGTTTTTATGTTGATTGGAATTTGGGGGTTTTTTTGTGTGATTGTTTTGTAGAAGGGGAGAAGTGAAGTGCCAATAGAGGAGCGTTGCCTTGTGAACAAGCAATCCACGGCTGCGTCGAGCTCGGATTCCGAATGCAGTGAGAGTCCTATTCTCAAGTCCCCCGGGATTGGGAGCAGCCCGGCAGAGGCTTCTCCAGTTAACAAGTACTATCCTTTGAGTCCTTAACAGCTGCCCTTTTTAGTTATAAATTTGTTTTAATCTTGTTAGTTGTATGCATTGGATATTTGGAGTTTTTCGCGCCTTGGAGAATCCTTATGCTGGTTTAATGTTCCTTTGCTTTTGTATTTTTTCGTGATGGGATGTTGGAGAACTGAATTGTGTAACTTTACTTTGCAGGAGGATCACCGGTCCTATTAGGCGCGCCAAGGGTGGTTGGACTCCACAGGAGGTTAGCATTTCCAGTTTTTCGACATATGTTCACTTCTTTGTATCATCAGCTAGAAACATGATTGTTTGCTTGTGTATTACCAAAGCATTGAGAGAGAGGTCCTTTAATGTCAGTCATTAAGTCATCTAACTTGGAAAGGATTCACACTGTCATGTACTTTAAAATAAATGGATTTATCACTTGTGGTATTAATAATGTACAACAAAGTATTTGGGAGCACTATGGTCAATCGCTTTAGCTTATGATATGATAGCATTGACATTTCATATCAACTGCTGTTAAACATATGCTGTATTTGTTTTCTTTTGCATACCTCTTGTTGGATATATTAGTAATTTGTAACCTGTCGAATTGGCTACAGGATGAGACATTGAGGAACGCAGTTGAAAAGTATAAGGGGAAGAACTGGAAGAAAATAGGTTTGTTTTTTTTTTTATTTAATCAGGCTTATGAATTATGTTTGTGTTTCCCAGACAAACAGAAAGCAGCTAGCCTGAGATTGTAGTTACTAACTTCAGTATGCATTGGGATTATTGGTCGAATTAATCTGCTTGGACATGCTTAACACATGGAATCTCTAAATATTAGAAACCTTAGTAATTTCTAAAAGTAAATTTCTTATGTTTAACGATAAGTATCATTCAGCCTAGAAACTCAAAGCAAGCTAGTCATCCTACATCAGAAAATGTTACTGTTCATCAAGTTGCGTTTATTGTGAATTACCAAAAGAGGGAGAACTATGAAGATATACTTACATAGAAATCTAGATTTCTTGTATCCTCCATTCTTCCAGTATATTACTTTAAGTGACAGTATCTTGTGTTTGCAGCTCAAAATTTTACTGATAGATCAGAAGTGCAATGTCTACATCGGTGGCAGAAGGTTCTAAATCCAGAACTTGTTAAAGGACCATGGACTCAAGAGGTGGAACCTACCACCTTTTTTTTATTGACGTGTTATATGCAATTTTGATTCATTATTGAAATTGATTTCTATTCATTTACAGGAGGATGATAAAATCGTTGAACTGGTAGCAAAGTATGGACCTACAAAATGGTCGTTAATATCAAAGTCTTTGCCTGGTCGTATAGGAAAACAATGCCGAGAAAGGTAGCCTTCATTAGTCATTGCTATCATGATACTTTTGTTAACACCATCATGATATGTCTTACCTAGATACTCTGTTTTCCTTGATTGAGGAATAATTTCTATAGTTACTTTGAGTTTTTGTACTATTCAGTTGTTTCTTCATGACAAGCAATAGAAGCTGATTAAGTGGAGGATTAATTTGTTGCAATTTTTTATTTTTTTCATCAGGTGGCACAATCATTTAAATCCAGATATAAAGAGAGAGGCTTGGACGTTGGTGGAGGAATTAGCCCTTATGCATGCCCACCGAATGCATGGGAACAAGTGGGCCGAAATAGCTAAGGCTTTACCTGGAAGGTATCCCTCTTATTTGATTTGTTGTTTTATAAATGTCATTGAGGTGCTAATGCTTCCATCTGCCAGCAGTTTTAAGTACACTGTACACAGTGAAGCCAGATGTTCTGTCACTATTATTATAGGTGTGTATGTAGTAGTGTTTTTCTGCTGGAGGCCAATTTTCAATCAAACCCAACTGTTTTCATGACATTAGGATGTTCTGTACCGATTAGTTTGTCTATCTTAAACAGGAAATTGAATACGAATGGAAGTCTTTTTCTTCTCCCATCTCTTTCCCTCTTTGTAGCATTATTGTAGCAAAAATATTTTTTAAGCTTGGGTTCTTATATCTCTTTCCCATCTCTTGGAAGTCTTTTGTGCTGAATACTGGCAGTATATGTTAAAAGGTGTTTTTTATTTTTGCTCAGCATCAATAACTCTGAACCTAGACATAATCTAGGTTAAAACTCCTTTACATTATGAGAAAAGAGACTATTCATTCGAGTGGTATCTAAAGCATTATTTCTCTTATTATACCAAGTGTTTTATGTAACTTAACATTGTGTTTGCAGGACTGATAATGCAATAAAGAATCATTGGAATAGTTCCTTGAAGAAGAAATTAGATTTCTATTTGGCAACTGGGCAACTTCCACCGCCACCAAAGAATAGTTACCTGAATGTTCCTAAAGAGACAAATAGATTCACTGCAACTAAAAGATTGCTTGTTGGCTCAGATAAAGGATCAGATTCAAGTGCTCGGACATTGCCTGGAAATGCAGACAAAAGACGTAAAATAGATGAAGATGGCAATGATCATTTGCAGTCCTCCGAACCTCTTGACATGGACATGTGCGCTTTCTATTTGGCAAATGGGCAACTTCCACCAGTACCAAAGAATTTTTCCCCAAATGGTGCTAAAGATACCAATAGAACCACTGCAACTACAAGATTGCTTGTTGATTCAGATAAAGGATCAGAATCAAGTGCTCACACATTGTCTGGAAATGCAGACATGCGTAAAGTAGATGATAATGGCAAGGATCAACTGCAGTCTTCCGGCTCTGAGGACATGTGCGGTTCATCAAGTATTCTTCCAGATGAGCATGCTGATTCTGAAGTCATGGAGCGGAGGCTAAGATTGTCTCTTATGGATCCTAGTTGCAGCAACTCAGAGTCGCTACCAACATTCTCAAACTGTGGTATAAACAGCAAGCCTCAGATTGAGAATTCAGATATTAACAGTGACCCAAAGTATGAGAATTCTGAATTCAACAGTCAACAAGTTGAAGACAAAGTTGAAAGCTCAACTGTGCGAGTTCAAACTCCTAGCTATGGTTCATTGTACTATGAACCGCCACCAGTGGACAGCTCTATTCCATTTGATTCAGGGATTTCAAACTTGCATTACTTGCAGCATGAGTACGAGTCTAGTCCGAACTTGTCACCTATTAGTTTCTTCACTCCTCCTACTGCGAAAAGCAGTGGTTTAGGTAATCGAAGCCCTGAATCAATTTTGAAAATAGCTGCTAAGACCTTCCCCAACACTCCTTCTATTTTGCGGAAAAGAAAGTATGCCCAAGGACATTTACCTCCTAACAAACTTAGGATAGTTGATAGTGAAACAGTGAGGGAAACAGTCACGGTTCCTGAAGAACTGGAAAGAAACAAAAATAGTGTGGAATTGTCTGGGTCTCAAGATGTAAGTTTGTTCAACAGTCCAACCAGTCATGGTATTAGTACCACTGGTCCTAATGGTAAGGCTTTTAATGCATCTCCTCCATACCGGTTAAGATCCAGGAGGACTGCTGTTTTCAAGTCTGTGGAGAAACAACTTCAGTTTACATGTGAAGAAGAGTATGCAGGTAACTCCAAACCTGTGGAGTTATCTGCAAATGGCAGTTCTGCTGTCACCAAAGATTGTTCACATGCAACAAAGATGGAAATCACCTAGGGGCACACTGTAAGTTACAGTTTGACTTATCGTTGTTCTTAAAGCTACTTTGTCTTTCTTTTTGCTATCCTGTTTTCTTAGTATACATAGGTTCATGCTTAATAGGACCTTTTCTTTTCTTTCCTATTTTGCTTGGGAATGGAGATCTGACAATAAATACGTACAACTATGTCTGAGTGGACGATGCTAATGAGCTCAATCCCTCTTTATGAAATATAATTTGTTATTCAAGGGGGGTAAACTATCAGGTCGAACAGTTTTCCCCAATATTATACATGTTGATTTTATGCAGTCACAGATAAAAGAGCTTGCAATTTGATGATGCAGAATGTAGTATGACAATTGATAAATACTTTAATTTAGGATTGAGGAACTAATGTTGTCATTCTTTTCGTTGTGGATTTTATTACTTGGATCTAATCTTAAACATAATCTTAACCTTTTGTCTTGCCCAGTCTTTTCTTGCAAAAAATAGAAAGAAAGAATAAAAAAGCAAGATTATTACTATCAGTCAGCATTTAAAAGGTTTGCTGAACGTGTGAAATTTGTCATACATTGGAGTATGGAATTAGTTAATTAGACTTCCATAGCCCAAGGTGATTATAAATAGTAGACAGCTCCCTTTTAGATAATATGCTTACAAGTTACAACTGTCGAACCTTCATTTTTTTCAGCAGCTATGCTGCTTAGAAGCTTGCTTCTCTTTGTGTTTCTTTGATATTTTCCATTTACGGAACAAAATGAAGCGGTTATTTGTTTCCACCAAGTATTTACTTCTTTTTTCTTGGGTAATGGTAGTGCTGAACCATTGAGGTGAATATCTTTATATATTTCATGTTGTGGACCATCTTTTGACATTGAGTTCGTTATGATGGACTATCGTTTGAAATTGAGTTCATGATGGAATAAAGCAAAGGTTAATCATCAAAGATGTTTGATTTTACTGCTCATGTGTTATTTAGGTACAAAGGCACTTTTGAACTGGTGCGCAGAGCTTTTGAAACAATAGGTTATATTGATTTATGAAGACACTCTTCAGTCTATTGCCAGGATGAGATCTTGCAAATACTCAACCTGTTATTAGTTACATAGTGGGGAGTGCATCTTCAGCAGACACCAGCTTGACAAATGGGGATTCTGTAATGTGTAGAATAATACTGATAGGCCACAGATGATAGTTAAAGTATATTCTTTTTGGTACATTATTCTTTAGTGAAAATATATTAATTGTACCCAGATTTGTACAGTAAATCCACCATGGAGAAGAGCAATGATGCTTCATACTTCAAATTTTTTTGTACTGAAAGCGTAGCTCCTGTCTCAAGTCGTCTAGCCTATAATTGTGTCATTTCTCCATTTGTAGAGAATAGTATTACTTTTTATTCACTATAAAGGAACAAAAATAAAGTGTGCTCCTCCACCCGACACATCTCTCCGTTTCTCCACTGCTTCGAAGGACCATTCTCTCAAACTTTTAACTGCCAATACAATTTCATGTTTACCAATTACTTGGTCCATTTATACGATCAAATTTGGAAGCGGATTAGGTGATTAACGACTCCACAACAATTTGAAACAGTTCAGAAGTCGAACCTTTATTGCTTTACTCAAATCTATTGAATTGAAAAGGAATGCTAAAAAGACAATAACACCACAAAGTATTCCTCTCCACTACTAGCAAAGCATTACAAATGCCACTATACCCTTGAAGTGGTCATGACTAGTGCTATGTATGTATATTGTCACAATATATGTACAACACTTTGAAGGTTAACTCCACATTCCAGTAGAGTTTGGAGTATGCATCTCTGCTTCAGCTTCCAGCATCACATTGAACTGTACAACCTTGAAAACAGAAGGAACATCCTGGCAATAGACTAGTTGCTTGAGGAGCAAATAGACACTAGAAAGGACACTCCGAGTATCTGCAAATTAACAGAATTGATTAGTTCATGTCATGACATGTTGAACATCACCTTTCTCAACAATAGAAAAGGTATACTAAAGTACATAAAAGTACAGCCCGAGAGTGGTACAAATTCAACAGTTCCGACTCTTTCGGACTTGCCAATAGTGTCAACAAAATGCAACAAAACAACAAGGTGTACAAAGAATGGCACTTTGCTGATCATGACTTGCACATCATATTTGGCAATAAAGTAGACACTAAAAAGAAAATTTTAACTGAGCTCGTCAATCTCTAGCCTTGTAATCAAGACCATGACCAAACCAACAATTGCTGCTAGAGGATCATCAAAAATGTTTATGCTGCTTTTGCTCTTTTATGAAATGCTTCCTTCACTCCATCACAAATACAAAATATTTGATTCACCCAGTCACTAACCTCAATATAGAGTAAAAATCCAAAAGATTCTGATTGATTGCGAGTATTGGATATTCCCTGCTGTTAACTAGAATCCTTTGTGTGTGTCTCATTGACATCAAACTGTGTCAAGACATATACTGTCTGAGTATAGAACATTCAGCAATATGAAGTAGCATCCATCATGTTCATGATTGCCTTTACCTTATATTCCAAACTAAACCATGAAGAAAGAACCAATAGTAGTTTGCCCGAGAACCTTCGAACTTCGATCAAGGCCATGAGAAGCAACCTACCATGCAACACAATTGTTGAGAGGCAATGAATTTCAATTGTTGAATATTGCAAACTAAAAACCCAGCAGAAGATTCTTACCAAATAAGTTAAAGCTGCATAACGTTCTTCGTTCAAGAACAGTGGCTTTCCTCTGAGCATTTCAATGTCCTGCAATGGCAAAAATTTAACAAATGATTAAAACAGAATAGTTATGACCCATATATAAAATACATAATATATATATATAGAAACGTTCTAAAGCGGACGTCCGCACTCGGCTTAAAGTGCGGACGTCCCTCCATTCACCGGACGGCTCCGACGACGGAGCGCCTCCACCGGAGGCATCCCCGATCACTTTCCCTTGCGAGCGAGTCCGCCGAATACCAGTTTGCAGCCGAGATCGATCTTGTCTGAAGTTTTGGGTGGAGGTTGCTGCCCAGACCTTCAAATCGATCTCGCCGGCAAGGAAAAGTGATCGGGGATGCCGCCGGTGTCCGTTCCAGAGGCTCACAGTCGTCAAAGCCGTTCGGTGGAGAACGGAGGGACGTCCGCTTCAAAACGTTTCTATTATATATATATATATATATATATATATACGAAAACGATGTGGAGCGCACATCCGTACAGTCCTTAAAGTGCGGACGTCCCTCCGTTCTCCACCGGACGGCTCCGACGACGGCGCGCCTCCACCCAAGCGAACTCCAGCAGCGTCCCCGATCACTTTCCCTCCCCGGTGAGTCCGCCGAATTCCAGTTTTCCGACGAGATCGATCTTGTTTGAAGTTTTGGGTAATCTCGCCGGAACACTGGAATTCGGTGGACTAGCCGGGGAGGGAAAGTGATCGGGGACGTTGCTGGAGTCCGCTCGGGTGGAGGCGCGCCGTTGTCGGCGCCGGACGGTGGAGAACGGAGGGACGTTCGTACTTTAAGCCCAGTGCGGACGTGCGCTCCACATCCGGTCTATATATATATATATATATATATATATATATATATATCACTGAATGCACACAAATAAGAATTACAACCTACTGAGGTGTGCTCTTTCAACGCCTCACAACTTTTTTTAGGCAGTTACCATTTGCAGAATATAAGGTCACAACCATTTGAATGAAGTAAAACTTAACAATCTGAAACCAATTTGAAAGTAGTTTCGAACAGCAAAAAGCAATTTACCTCTTCACCAAAAGCATCCAAGTAGGGTGATGGCCAGGGAGCCTGCCGTGCAGATCTTTGCAAAAGTATTGTTGTTCTCTATCAGAAGCAAAAAGAAATTAACAATCTCTTTGGTAGAGAACAGTCAAATATAACATAGTAGATTTAAGAGACAAATATACTGCCCATGGTATCATGGATATATAATAGTAGAATACTCACCCTGATCAACAGAAAGATCCCAGTACCAGAACCACAAGCCACTGCATGAGTTTGGCATCCACTTTCCCTAAGATAAAAGAGAAATTAACAGAAAAATGACAAAAGAGAAATCTCAAAGGATTTATCATCTGAGAAAAAAAAAAACAAGAAAAAAAAAATATTGGTGAACTATACCTGCAGCATGACTTCCAGCTAGGAGAACATAACCTACCACAAAGTACGCACAATGCAGGTTCATCCAGTATGTTATTGCAATCACGGCACCGCTGCTTTATATACCTGACAAACCACAAGTTTAACAAATGAAATTTATTGTTGAAGAGTTTTACCCCAAAGGAAAAGATAGAGAAGGAAACTTCAAAAACAACCAAGAAGAGAGTAAAAACCAACCGCTGCAATAGATCCTGGTAAACCCGGGGAAGACGCATCAATTGGAATGGAACTGCAGGGTTGCAGTGTATAGTGCCTTGAAACCTTTTGTCCTCGTACTCTTTGCCAAAATGACAGAACCATTTATGAGCTAATGAACGCACCTCTGTATCCTTAAGAATAACATCCAAAATAGGAATCTTGAGCAGTGTTTCTATCTCTTGAACTTCATTGAGCTCAACCAGTGGCACATAAGTGGTATCTATTGCGTCACTAGTGGCACGTGATCTATCCAATGCATTATACCTTTCACAGAATGGCACTTGGGCATAGGAATCGAGTAGCTTCAACAGCAATGCACACCGCCGCAAATAAGGGAAACTCAAGCTACGAACTATATTCTTAATATTAGAAGATGAGTCTATATAATTTGATGCAAAATACTGGTGAGCAGATCCAAATTCTCCCATAAGCTTGCTGATGTCAGTAATCAGGCAATCACCATCACCTAATCCACTAACATCGTTTTGATTTTTCCCCAAATATGTAGTAATACCCTGCAGTCCACATATTGAATTAGACCACTATGTCTTTAAGAGGAAAAAAATTAATAAATTAGATGAAATACCTGAACCACAGAGACAACATAAAAAACATGCACCAGCGATAGCAAAGAATCTTCACACGATAAAAATCGGTATGGAAGACAAAACAGAACCCACATCAATGAAGAAAAAGGATCACGGGCAAGCACAGGATCAGAAGCTCGACTCCAGAACTGGATATCAGGATATGCTACTGGATTATCAAGATGTTCCAAGATACGCAGCATAGCACCTGCGAGCCAAAACAAGTTATGTGTAGGTCATATCAGGAGCCAATCACTTGAGGCATACTAATGCCTAGGACCTCCATACATTTATGTATATAACTGTGTTTTTCTCAATGAATGTAAAAGATAAAAAAATATATATATGAATTACAATTGACCAAGGGTCCACAATGTCAAGCAGTTGCTACATTCTTTACAAAAAAGGAATAATTAATTATCTCAAAATAATGTCAAGTGCATATATCTTTTAAGAGGGAAGAAAAAGATTTCATAATCTACAGCAAATGGACACACGGTACTTCTGATTCGGAATAGCACATGGTAAGTGAATCAGAGAGCAAGAAATGAGTTCACATAAATTCTCACAAAAACACATAATTGACGGCAGTAACTGATATGAATATGAAAAGCCACATAAAGAACAAGAAGTACCTTGTCCAGATGTTTTGCTTCCATGAACCATGGAAATTCCAAAGCACGTAGATTCTGCAAAGTTCTTAGTTGCTATAAATCTCTGAAGCACATGAAGAGAATTCTTACATGTGTTTTGGACAAGTTTCAGCAACAAGGACAATATGAATCTGCTCGAGGATTCAAGTTCCTTATACAAGACATTAAGGCTGTAGCTAGGTGCTGCATACTTCCCCCCGGAACGAGAAGCGATCTCCATTGACAATAGAGAGTACTTAACTAAGTCCCACATAAGCATTGGGTGGCTGACCCTGTCAGATCCTGATATCTTATCCAGATCAGTTGGGAAATACATCTTAGAGAGCAGACTTGAGATTGGTTCAAGATTTGGGTTCCTTTGTTCACATCTACGCAGGGCAAAATCTTTGAGTGTGCCAACCTTCCCACCTGCATTTGCTGCAGATTGCAAGAGAGCCAAGCCTTGCTGAAGGGAACTAATTCCTTCGGCTGGTTTGCATGATGAACTAGTAACATGTGATGAACTAACACCTGTATCCATAGGCTCCTTGCGAACCTTCTGCAACTCACTTGGTAATGTAGGCAAGACTGAATTTGCAAGACGACGGCATACAGGGCAGAGAAATTCACCCTGAGGGATTACAACATGCAAAATATAATATAAGCAATAGAAGCTTCCTCCCTACTCGTCTACAATAAAAGAGGACAAAAAGTATGTTATAAATTAGAATACTTTGTACGGTCGTACCTTATCTGGATCTACTATATGTCCTCCTTCAAAGACAATTCTCCTGAGATACCTGCAAGCCGAGATAAGAACATGAGGCAGGTTAGGCCTTCTTCACTACTACATCAACATAATTTCAAAGCAACATGAACAAATTTTCCCTGTTCGTTCTATTGCACAAGTGGCAAAAAGTTGAGCAACATTGATGTATGAAGTTAAAACTTTCCAGAAATCATATTGAAACAAAAAAGGAAAGGCAAATTCCTCTTTCTCATAGGCATTAACTCGAAGGCGAGTGCGAAATCCCAAGCTATCTTTGTCTTATTGCACATAACATATCAGCCTTGCCTCCAGCAGGTTGCAAGGTTTCAAAGTGAAATAACTCAAAGCTAAAATTAAAAAGATCAGTGATTTCTTCAATGTAGTGTAATCCTACTTTCCGAAGCATGTGACCTTCTATTTTCAACGAAGAAGGTTTACTATAACTAGTGATCAATCAAACAATATAAACGGAATGCCCTATTAAATCCCAAGCCCACAGTATCTCAATGCTTTTGCATTTTTGTGAAAACTAACTTCCAACTTTGAAGAAATATATTAGCCAATTCAGATAAAGAAATGACCAAGGGGGAAATTTATTTCCTTTGGGACTTACCTTTCCTTTAGGGAAGACAAATAACGATCAAGACATTCCTGATGCACAGCATGTCCACAGGAAGATAGATAAATTCCATCACAATCTGCAGGACCAAATCCATCATATGCCAACTGGCGAGAACATTCTATTGGCCCCTTATCATTAGGAGAACTTTCAGAAGATGAAGGATCTTCTCTTCTCTCTCTAGATAGAGCAGCTATATAGTATCCAAGCAACAAAGATTCAGTATGTTCTGTATTCTCTCGATCCCTGTCAGCAGTTGTACATTTCTGATCTTCTGTAAGCTTGGAATGCAGCTTATCATGCACTTCTCTACGGATGCAGACATACATATCTTCTTCCATTGTCTCAAAGGCATATGAAATACTTTCCGTTTCATCATTTAATTCACATGGCACTTTGATATTCCTCAAATCATGGAACCGGCCCTTCAGAACCTCTAGAAAAGCATCAACATCCCTAGGTCTCCCATGTAGGGCAAACTCAGTGACTGCCTTCTCAACCAACTGCCATAGATCATGAGGTGACACCATTCCTGAATCACTTGACAGTGTATTTATTCCAGATTTACCAATCACCTTTTTTCTGTTGTAGTGATCTGACACCAACTGTCTTACATGAGACGAGGAAACCACTCCTGAACCACTAAACAATCTGCTTATACCAGATTGATCAATCACCTCATCTTTGGTTTTAGGAACATGCTCCTTGTCTACAGAGCGAGGTTGATCCCATGATAGTGGACCTCTATCAATGAAACTCAAAAGCCTAGACTTTTGAAGAAGAACCAAGAAGGATATAGGACTCTTGGAATTTGGGTCATGGCAGAGCGAGCAAACAACTTGTGCAGGCTCTTCTGAATTATCTTCGACATCAGAGTCAACATCCTTTGGTTCAGCTTCAGAACCATCATCTGCTGAGGAATCAATGCCACTCAAAAACTTTGATTGCTCGGCTCTCATTTTTTCCAGTATGGCCGCCTGTCTCTCTTTGGCCTTTGCCTTTCTTTTCTCAGAATCAGAAGCTGAACCTGAGATAACTGTATCACTATTTGGAAGAGTTACATGACTAACCAACTCAGGTGCAAGTACTTGCAGTTTGGTCATACATCCACTATCAATAACCGCAAACTTCTTCAGTAAGTTTCCAATTAAAGAAGAAAGGTTCCAACTTCCATCTTCTGAGTTATCTAAACCCTCTTTCGAATACATCCTCATCAAAATAACAAGAAGTGACAACAAGCTTTGTTGACCAGCCTCAAAATAGAGTCCTTCACTAATTTCTTCACAGGCAAAAGCAAGCACTGGAATGAAATCTCCGTCAGAACAAGAATTGTCACCAGATTCTTTATGTTGAGAACCTGAGATGCACGGACACCTCTAACCATGGAGTGTCGGAGCGTCGGACGCTCCCCGACACGCCGATACGTACCGACACGGCCCGACACGGCGTCCGACACGCCACGTGGCGTGTCGAAAAAGTCAAACTTTTTCGACACGGTTTCGACACGTTGACCGTTTCTCGACACGGCGTCGACACGGTTTCGACACGCCACATCACCATTTAAAAAAAAAAAAAAAAATCGAACTGACCTGACCACAAGCCGAACCTTGGAGCCGCACTTCTCTCATTCTTGCCATTCTTCCCAAATAGTTCCCAGAGTGAGAAAAGCTGAACCCAGCGACCACAAGACGAACCCAGCCTCCAGCTCCGACCGACGACCTCAGACCGGCGACCTCTCCAGCCTCCGACCTCACTGTAAGTAATTCTTTCTTTTTCTTTTCATCTTTCGACCTCAAATCAGTGTGGGACTGTGGGTTACTGGGTTAGAATTTGATATGAAGATAATGGACTAAAATCACTAAATGGAGGAAGGAGGTAAGTGCGGTGGGTGGGTGCATATGTGTGGAGAATTTCCAGTGTGGTTGGGGCGGAGGAACCGGGAACGAAACGACAGCAGAGGAATGAGGATGTTGGGTAAGCTTGAATTGTTGATGATGCTCAATTGCTAATGATGCAGATGCAGATGATGGAGGGTTAATACTTGTGATTATCTCTCCTGTCAGTGTTGTATTGAAGCGGAGAGTGTGCATCCGTGTTTTGGGTAATTTGGATAAGAGAGGGGGATGGGTGGGATAGAGTCAGTTTGTGGAAGTCTTTATGGGCTTCAGTTTTCTAAAAAAGTTTCAGTGGTGGGGAGCTAGGCCTCCAATCTTTGGTAAAAGAACTTGCGGTAGAAAGACTACTGAGAACTTGAGAAGGGGTAAAGCAATAAAGAATTACTTGGGAAGTGGATTATAATTTTACTAGGAACTTCATTTTCGGCTTGTGACTGATATATGGTGGAAAATGGAGTAGCTAATAGCTGTTTCTCATACATATAGTCGGTATATATATATTAATATATATATATATATATACATATGTGCATGTTAGACTGAGAATTCTCCATCTTTGTTTATGTGCATGTTAGACTGAGAATTCTCCATCTTTGTTCAATCAATTTATGCATGGACTTATATATGTGTTAGATTAAAAATGGACTTACGGTATGTGGTGTAAAGTTTGTATATTGTGATTCAATTGCACAGGATGAGTACTTCAGCAGCATCTACAGAACCTAGTGTCGATTCAAATATGGAGGAAAATTTATCTGCGCCACTTTGGAAATATGTCACTAAGGATATAGTTGTTGATGCTGACGGTGTTGCAAGAGCAGGAGGAGGAAATGTGAGTTTCACTTGTAGTTTCTGTGAAAAGAGATTCAATGGGTCACATTCTAGAGTCGAGGCTCATTTGCTTAAAATCCCAAGAAAAGGGATCAAGCCTTGCACCAAAGTCACACAAGCAAAAATGCAAGAGATGCAACAACTTCTTGATTGGTGTGCGCAGCAATTGCGAGAGAGGGCTCCTAATAAGGTTCCTTTGCCTCCCTCTTCTAGTTTTTCCGGAAGTGGTTCAAGCTATTTTCCATTGATGGAGAGGGATGATGAAGCAAAAAAGAGAAGAGTGAGTCCACAACTAGCCAAGCAACAAAGATTCAGTATATAGTATCCAAGCAACAAAGATTCAGTATGTTCTGTATTCTCTCGATCCCTGTCAGCAGTTGTACATTTCTGATCTTCTGTAAGCTTGGAATGCAGCTTATCATGCACTTCTCTACGGATGCAGACATACATATCTTCTTCCATTGTCTCAAAGGCATATGAAATACTTTCCGTTTCATCATTTAATTCACATGGCACTTTGATATTCCTCAAATCATGGAACCGGCCCTTCAGAACCTCTAGAAAAGCATCAACATCCCTAGGTCTCCCATGTAGGGCAAACTCAGTGACTGCCTTCTCAACCAACTGCCATAGATCATGAGGTGACACCATTCCTGAATCACTTGACAGTGTATTTATTCCAGATTTACCAATCACCTTTTTTCTGTTGTAGTGATCTGACACCAACTGTCTTACATGAGACGAGGAAACCACTCCTGAACCACTAAACAATCTGCTTATACCAGATTGATCAATCACCTCATCTTTGGTTTTAGGAACATGCTCCTTGTCTACAGAGCGAGGTTGATCCCATGATAGTGGACCTCTATCAATGAAACTCAAAAGCCTAGACTTTTGAAGAAGAACCAAGAAGGATATAGGACTCTTGGAATTTGGGTCATGGCAGAGCGAGCAAACAACTTGTGCAGGCTCTTCTGAATTATCTTCGACATCAGAGTCAACATCCTTTGGTTCAGCTTCAGAACCATCATCTGCTGAGGAATCAATGCCACTCAAAAACTTTGATTGCTCGGCTCTCATTTTTTCCAGTATGGCCGCCTGTCTCTCTTTGGCCTTTGCCTTTCTTTTCTCAGAATCAGAAGCTGAACCTGAGATAACTGTATCACTATTTGGAAGAGTTACATGACTAACCAACTCAGGTGCAAGTACTTGCAGTTTGGTCATACATCCACTATCAATAACCGCAAACTTCTTCAGTAAGTTTCCAATTAAAGAAGAAAGGTTCCAACTTCCATCTTCTGAGTTATCTAAACCCTCTTTCGAATACATCCTCATCAAAATAACAAGAAGTGACAACAAGCTTTGTTGACCAGCCTCAAAATAGAGTCCTTCACTAATTTCTTCACAGGCAAAAGCAAGCACTGGAATGAAATCTCCGTCAGAACAAGAATTGTCACCAGATTCTTTATGTTGAGAACAAATGTCTAATGCTAATGAGAGCAAGTGCAATGCAGTTAAGAGGACCCCATCAGGTGCTCGCGACTCAGTCGACTTGTCAGAAAATACAGCATAAAACAGCACTGCACGAACAATTTGGAGGACAGTTTTACATGTCCCTATTCTAGCTAAACCCCTGAAAGGAGGATAAATCTTAGTCCACCTGGGTAGCTGACTTGTCAATGCAGATACACCACGGAAACGCAAGTATCTTTCTTCTGCAGCTTGGAGATCCCTTGAGTTCCAACGATGATAATACAAATCCAGTTCTTTCCAAAATGTCCATTGTAGTGAATAAGTCCCCTGGTTAAAGCCAGAGGGATTGGAATACACAGCAACTGTATCCAAAATTTCATTAAGCTGGTGAAATTTGGTCAGATCACGAGGAAGAGACTTAACCAACTGACTGTGAGTAGCATCTGCAATGCTTAATTTATGAATCAATTCTCTTTTCACACTTTCAGCTTTAGTTAACCCACAGAATCGCCTCTCTTTGATTATTTGAATAATAAGAGTGAGCATTTCCTGCACCAGAACTGGTTCATATTCACTAGAACGCTCAAGTTTCAGAGAAAGGTAGCTTGACAGGCCAAAGCGTTCTAGAATTCTTTTGATATAAAGATCAGCTGGAGCCAAGGTAGCACAGCACTGAAGTAGAAATAGATCAAGCTCCACAAACTGTTCCGACCTGCAGTAATGAACCATAACAAGGAACCTTTAGCAGCAAGAAAATAACAACAGAAGATAAATAGGAATGCATACAAAATAATAAGTTACAGAACAGACTTTTTCCCCTTGGAATGAATTTGACAACAGCAACAGTCACTTACCAGTGAACTGAACGATACCACTCGCAAGTTAATGGTGCAGCATCCCCATTTTTCCGCCACATTCCAGCGTGAACCTGAGCACAAAATACTCGTATACGAAGAGGATGCTCCATAACAAAGGCAGAAAACCCACATGGGTGACAGCCTCCGAGGATATTTCCAAAAAGGTCTGTCGAAATAGCTGATGATAAATCTGCAGAACTAGCTGCACCAGAATCTGGCTCTTCGCCAAAACACCTTCTTAATGATCTCTGTATAAGCAATGCAAGTAAGCGATGTACGGGAATGTGAACAGATATATCCTGCGAACTAACATCATATGTTATGTCCGGCCAGTCGGATGAACTCAGTACACGTAGAGCATCTAAGTCCATGGGACCATCTATTTCCATTGCACCATCACCCAATCCTGCCGAATTACAGGCATTAGCTAAATCAATTTCGTCCATAGGCATTAATTTGTTTTCCTGCCCTGAAAGTTTGTCATTCTGGATGTCAACACTCATATCAGAACTATTATGTGGATGTGATGAAGTATGCTTGCCATGGTCTTCACTTGAACTGGAAAATCTACCAAAAATGTTTTTGCCTTTCCTAAATTTGGATAATGTTCTCTTCAATGCTGAAAAATTGCTCCCAGAGAAATTGCTAGTACTTGAAGATGATACATCAAGAATTGTACCGGAGGTGTTATCAACTCCCAGCCAATTCTCAATAGCCCTCAAACACTCAAATGTTAACCACGTCACAGATGATGGTATCGAAGAATAAGAAAGAGCATTTGATTTATCTTCAGAAAACGTCAATGAACTACTCCCCACCGCAGTACATGCAGAACTTTCCTGTGACAGCCGGCCAACTTTTGCATGTCTTAGTGTATCAGTGTCATCCATATCTTCCTTATTTGTGCTGAGAAATAAATCTTCTTCTGTCCAGTCACTAGCAACAGAAAATGCTCCATCCACCAACAAAGAATGAAGGTTGGCAATTGAATGACCCAGAACAAATGGCAGATGCATATTGTCATTCTCTTCTTCAATATGGAGGCCTGGTTCCCTCTTTTGTGGGCTCATCCCTTGCACAAAAGCTGAGAGTCTCATCCAAGTTCTCGAAATATCTTGCTTCTCATGAGTTACATATTTTGGCACTATAGCATGACTCATAACAAACCGAAAATCTTCAATCACACGAATGGTGACGTCATACAAATTTGACCACTTGGTAACCTGTAAGGGAAATTGTGAACAATTTTGCTACATTAGAACTTGGGGGTACTATAGCTTACAACAAGAATATGAAACCTGAACTGAAATGACATGAAACAAAGATATTAGACTCTCTCGACCAAAATATAGTAACAAAAAAATTATTAAAAACTATGAGTACTCCACTTAGAAGATCGTACATAACCTCTATAATATGCATTTTCCAATTACACAATCTAAGTTGCATCAGTAATCAAGGAGGTGTATGTGCAGAAGAATATGATGATACTGTAATCTAACAATCTTTAGGTAAGAAATCAAGTAATGCAATACCTGTAAACGGCCATCTTCACCAGCACAAGAATTGAAAATATCTTCCAAACACCCTAACAGCATTGATAGTAGGTTCATTTCTTTCACAAGACGCGGTGTTAAAGTTGGCACCGTGAGGATTTGTACAGAGAATATAGAGAGCAGTGGATACTTTTTCAAAGTAAGGTCAGTGAACTCCTTTATGGCTTCACTAACAACAGTTGGGTAATAATTGAGAAATACTTTCGCAAACTCATATTTGAAAACAGGCTCCCCCATCAATTTCAGGAGCAACTCATGGAGCTTTTTCTCAACAGCATCACTCAAAAACCTCTCTGCCCTCACCAAAATCCCCAAAAAGTCAACCGATGATAAAATCATACTCGATACAAAACTAAGCAAACTCTCACTGCACTTGCAGAAGTCCAGAAGCATCTCAACCACAAAATAGGTCAACTCATTTGCAACCTTCTTACGCTCTGCAGCAATATCAGTTACTCTAGGGTTTTCCCGGCAGGCAGTTTCAGAAAGAAGTAGCTTGCTCTTCCAACAGGCAAAGAGGCAGCGAAGAACAGGCCCCACCATGATAGCAAACTCCTCTGGAAGGGGCTGTATCTGTTCTGCACCTTTATGCTTTGAGCAAAATCCTTGGCGTTTCCACGCTGTAACATCGCCACAATCACAACAACCACCACCAGTATAAATAATCGAGTAATCATGATCCTTGTGGTTCCCATTCTTAAAACAAGGAACGCAAATTGCACAGGTCGGATCATGCTCACATGTTTTGCACCTGAAGGCTATATCATTATGCCCCCAAACAGCTCCACAAATACCTCGCTGCCCCGCACTCATCTTGGACAGGCTCTTCATAGCCACAGTAGGTTCACCCTCAAACATCAACCACTTCTGCCACAACATGCTCTCACGGAATTGAACTTTCATAGTAATACCGGCTAACTGTTTCTTCGACCCTGGTTTTGCCTCGCGGAGAACCTCGGCTACTTCCTCATCAGGAGGCAAGATAGCCGAAACCAGCTCCGGCAACATTTGCTTGTTATTCTTAACAAAAGCAACTAAACCATGTTGCTGCAGATTAAGTAGCTTCTGAGGCACTCCCAGTAGAGCAAGCCTCTGATATAAATTGAAAAGAAAGAAGAAAAAAAAAAACACCAAATGTCAATATCATCACTAAACTTGGTATTTAGGTAAACAAATGCATAGCATCCCAAAATCAACAAAACCCAAAAAAACCCAGAAAAAAAATAACTACAAAGATATAAACTTTAAGCTAAACTGGCACAGTTAATCATAGTTAATCATATCAGAATGTAAAAGTGATTCTCAATTGAAGTAATGAAATCGAGATTGCGGTAAAATTGAGAGAGAGAGAGAGGGGTTACCTGAATGATTCGATCACGGGGGGTAGATTCAGAAGGGGAATCGATTTCCATGGAAGCCATTTGAATCAGAAAGAGGAGGACTCAGAAAGGCGAGAGGTTCAACTCTCGTGCCCAGAAAAGACGAGAAGTTTGTGCATTTAAACCCTAGAAACTTCCAGGCTAAACCAACTGGAGGATGAGCCTAGCGGTGTGTAATCAAGGTCTGAAGAAGAAGAATAGATATGAATATATATTGAGAGAGAATAGAGTGAGACAGTTGGTATACCTCTGTCACAGATGACAGATTGCGTGTTAATAAAACCAAATTATTGTTATGATCCTAGCAGTTTATTTTGTCATCCAGTTTCTACTTGAAAAGTTGCTGCACTTTTTACTTGTGGCTAGAGCAAAGTGCTCATGGGCTATGGAGTTGTGGTGTGGTTCTGTTGGGTTGGGTTGGCCTGGGTGTGGGTTGGTTTTCGGCCTTTGCCCAATAGAGTTGCTTTGCTATGGTGGTCAGAGAGCTCTGTTCACTTGGACGTAGCATGATTTCATATTCGTTTGTCAATGAGGGTTTTGTTGATAAGTAGCTAGTTAACCATATTAGGAAGCCTTTCTAACGAGGATTTTTAAGTTGAGGACTTTTCGGTTTATCCCACTTTTCGATCTTATATCCACATTTTGATCGTTCAATTTATAAGTATTTATGAGTAGATCATTTCTGCAAATTTTCAGCCATATTGAAAATCGTTAAGACATTCATAAGTGTGATTTACCAATTATGAACTTGAACGGTTTATGTTTCACAGATTTGGTTCGTCTATTAATTTGATCTAGTTTGTTACCTTAACGATCACCGATTTCTCTTTTAAACCATAAACCGAAAAGTCTTCAACAAGTCCTCAACTTAAGGATCCATATTAGAAGGGCTCCCAACCATATTATAGAAATTCACACGAGGGCGGTCAATGTCATAGAGGAAAGCTGTACAAATTCGACTAGTGAAATAGGTGACATTGTGGTATAGGTTAGGACTAAAGTGACAGAATCTTAGTTCTTAGTGACAAGATTGTAGAAGTTTTTTTAGAAGGTCTACTCATACTATTAATAAATAATAACACACTGAAGATTACAACAACACAAACCGATTAGACTCAATTGTAACCAAACATAGTCCAGAAGTCTCGAAACATCCTTACAATTAATCTCAAATTCACAATAAGTGACAACTCATTCCAACATGACAACATCATATACCAAAAATGGGAGGCATCTTTTTGAGAGAATCGAGAGATCTCTTACCATCGCCGGCCCAAACCTCTCGAATGAGAGAATAAACCCCAGCAGACACCAACTGCATATCAAGAAGATGCAAGAGGAGCAGACCTCGAGAGGGGCACGCACCCAAACCCGAGTAGAGCACTAAGTGAGTCATCTTTAACAAATATGTCCTTTTGTTTAACGTGATATTGCGAGATTGTTGAAATTTTTATTAATTAACTTTTAGTATATAGTAAATATAATAGAAGCTTATGCAACAACAATTAATACCAGACTAGTAAATAAGGTAAGAATTTACGAGTCGGGATGTGACAGAGTTGAATCTCCAACCAAATAGATCTCATGTTCTACAGCTCTCCGAGGTGGTAATCCTTGCACATCCTGAAAAAGATCCTTGAAATCCTTCTGCAATTTTCCAATATCGGAACATTGTGAAGGTGTTAGAGTCATTGCTGATAAAGTGACCGTATCAACACGTTGTTCTTTTGGTCGAATCATTAGTAAACTAAAACGCCCACAAGAGTTAACCAATCGTTTGGCTTGGTTAACTATCAGCAAAGTGTCTGTAGATTGAGGCCTACAAGCGTTGATATGGAACTCCTTTCCATCCTTCACTAAACGATACTTTTGAAGCCTCCTATAATGAATGGGATCACAGTCCCATAAATATGGACTACCCAATATAACTTGGCATACGTCCAATGGAACCACCTTGCATGTCACTTCATCGATAAAACGATTAGTGATTGCAAATTTGAAGGTACATTGTTTTGTTATCTGCATGTCAATGTCCTTCTAAATCCACCCTAGTGGGTAAGGCTTAGGGTGAGGCATTGTTTCTAACCCTACCTTCCTTACTAGAGCCTCTGATATCAGATTTTTCTGACTTCCAAGATCGACAATTGCTTGTACAACACTCTGCTTCACTTGAATATTCAAATGGAACAGTTCTTCACGGTTGTAAGCTTCTGCAACGTCTGTTGGTGAAGTCATTAAGGCAAGTGTAGTGTCAGGTTGCTTCAACTCTGGAAGCTCTTCTACCTGTTGCACCGTTAATGTGGTATTTTTGTCATTTCATCCCTGGTTGTTTATTTGGTTCTTGGGTTTCAACTTAGGATGAAGTACCCAGCACTTGTCCTTGACATGTCCGCTAGTACGACAGTGATCACAAATCACTACCATAAGAAAGGCTTTAGCCGACGAAAAAAAAAAACCAGGCCGACGAAGCATTTTCTTTCGTCAGCTAAATTAAATTTTCGTCGGCTATGGTAAACTTTAGCCGACGAAAAAAAATTTTCGTCGGCTAAAGTTCACAAACTATGGCCGACGAAATATTTAAAAGTTTAGCCGATGAAATTAATATGTCGTCGGCTAAAGTGCTTTATATTTGCGGATCTGGGCAGCAGCAGCTCATGTGGGAAAAAAAACGGGAGAAGAAAAAAGGGGAGAAAAAGTTTGGGTGTTGTCGAAATCTGTCCATAATTAGTTTGTGGAGCTATATATAGGTACGTATATGTATATATATGTTGATTAATTGAGTTTTATTTGAGTTTTTCGATTTTAAGTGTGATTAATTGAGTTTATTGATTTTGATTGTGATTGAGTTGATTAATTTTGAGTACGTTGGATGTATATATATATATATATATATATATATATGTGTTGATCGATTTGGTTAATGATTTGAATTGATAATATATATGAATTAATTTTTTGTTAATAAATAGTAGATATATATATATATATGTTAATTAATTTATAATATTATTGTGTTGATATGGTATGAAGTTGTTGATGATATATATGAGTTCATGATGATTTTGTGATGATGTTGATATATGATTTTGATTGTGATCGAGTTAATTGATTTTGAGTATGTTGGATGTATATATATACATATATGTTGATCGATTTGGTTGATGATTTGATATAATATATATGAAGTTGTTTATAATTAAGTAGTAGATATATATATATGTTAAGTAATTTATAATATTGTGTTGATGGTATATACCACAATGATGATTTTGTGATGATGTAGATATATATATATGTATAATATTGTTCTGTAATTATTAAGTATATATATATATATATGTGTGTGTGTGTGTGTTAATTAATTTGTTATTAATTAGTTGTAGTACGTAGAATATATACTAAATGAATTGAGATTTTATATATGGCATGAAATTTCATTAATAATTAGCTAGCAGCTTATAAATATATATTTTGTTATATTTTCAGGATATGGATAAGAGTTGGATTTCGCTTCCAAAATGGGACAAAAGATACGGTGCAGGAGTTATGAGTTTTATAGAATATGCGCTGGCTAATGCTAACGGAAATACAATTTTCTATTGCCCGTGCACGAAATGTCAGTGTCGCAGCGATATGCATCGATTTTCCATTGACAAAGTATGGCAGCACCTGAGGAGTAACGGGTTTTGGGAGAAGTACACATGTTGGTTATATCACGGTGAAACATCATCAGGGGGTCCGCATGATCATGGCCAATTTTCTGAGATGGGCAGTACTAGTACATCCAACGATCCAACAACGGCATTCATCAACGACATGTTTCCTTATGAGAGCGGTGTATGCGCTCAAGGACAGTATATGCCTGACCCGGTGCAGCCCTTCCCTAGAGCTGTGAACACTGCTGGTATTGAAAAGTACAACAAACTGCTTGCTTTCCAACAGACCCCTGTGTACCCCGGTTGTCAGAAGACCGTTCTTGAAAGTGTGATGGACGTAATGAAGATTAAAGTTGAGACAAAATCGACCGTGAAGGCTGTTGATGAGTATCTACAGTACACTGCTTCGATGCTGCCCAACGGTCATCGTCTTCCTACCACTCATCGTAAGGTCCGATGTATCCTGAAAGATCTTGGGCTTTCCTACATCAAGATCCATGCATGCAGATATGACTGCGTTCTCTTTTGGGGTAAAGATCCAGAAGGGAATGACCTTGGTGGCCTTGACGCATGTCTGGTATGTCACACTGACAGTATAAGCTGACTCCTGCAGGCAACATAAAACCTGTAAAGGTACTTCGGTATTTCCCTTTGAGGGATAGGTTGGAGTGGTTGTACATGTCTTCACACACGGCCGAAGCTATGAGATGGCACGCTGATAGGGAATTGCATGACGAAGATACCCTTATACACTCTGCTGACGGGGAGGCTTGGAAGCATATAGACAGGGAGTTTCCTCATTTTGCGTCAGAGGTCCGAAATGTGAGGCTCGAGCTCTCATCCGACGGGTTCAACCCTTTTGGCAACATAAGTCTTCAATACAGTGTATGGCCGGTGATTTTAGTACCGTACAACCTTCCCCCATGGATGTGCATGAAGAAGGAATACAATATGTTGAGTTTGTTGATTCCGGGGCCCGGTTATCCGGGGAAGTGTCTCGATGTGTATTTGAGACCTTTGATTGAAGAGCTTAAATTTTTGTGGGACGTTGGTCATCTCACTTATGACAAGTACACGCACGAGATGTTCCAGATGCATGTCATGGTTGTTGGTACCATCAGTGATTTTCCTGCCCGTGGGATGTTGTCGGGCAACGTTGTTAGGGGATACAAGGCATGTCCAGAGTGCCTTAGCGATGAAGGGAGCAGCAGTCATTGCAATAAGATATGCAGATTGGGTCACCGTGCTTTCCTTCCATATAATCACGAATGGCGGTTCGATGACAAGGCATTTGATGGGACCGTAGAACACGGTGTGCCTCCCAGAAGATGGACGGGGGAAGAAATTTTAGCAGTGCTTAATGAGTATGATTTTGGGCAGCTCAGCAATCATCCCAACGTTGTAGCGGCAATACCTGAAAGACCCGACAGGTACAAATTCTGGACACATAAGAGCATATTCTGGGAACTCCCATACTGGAGTAAGTTGTTGATCAGGCACTACCTAGATGTGATGCACATAGAAAAGAATGTTTGCGACAGTGTGGTGGGCACAATGCTAAACTTGGAGGGGAAGACGAAAGACGGTCCTAAGGCACGCATTGATCTAAAAAAATGCATACTAAGAAGACATTTGTGGTTGAAAGAAGGGAAGAAAAAAATGCCTCAAGCTCCTTACACCGTAAAGCCTGACCAGAAGAACCTAATTTTCAGGTGGATGAGTTGTGTGAAGTATCCTTCAGGCTATGTAGGAAATATAGCCCGGTGTGTGAACTTCCGGGACAATAAGATGTACGGGTTGAAGAGTCATGACTGTCATATCCTGCTACAACGTCTCTTCCCTGTTTTCATTCAACCGTTCCTTCCCCGTCAGGTGGTGGAGCCGTTAGTAGCGTTGGCAAGATTTTTCCAGAAGTTATGCACACGGGAAGTGAAAAAATCTAACCTCCGGGAAATGCAAGAGGACATCATTTATATCATGTGTAAATTTGAGAGGATATTTCCTCCAAATTTTTTTGACATCATGCCTCACCTGATGATCCATCTTCCCGAGCAATTGTTGCTTACCGGTCCAGTACACTACACTTGGATGTATCCCATGTAAAGGTACGTTTTTTACACCTGAATTCTTCAATATATATACATGTTCAATAATCATAACATTTTGCAACTTGATTTACAGGCAACTTGGAGACTACAAAGATTATGTGGCTAATAAATCCGCTCCTGAATGATGTATAGCTGAAGCATATATTGCACACGAGTGCGTCACCTACATGAAGTTGTATTTAGGAGCGTTGAAGGAAACTCCGCAAACCATGCCGGTAGATGTACCGAAGTTCAATCTTTCCATAGTCTCTAGTGATGTTGAAGTGTATGGAATTTTGCCAGACTCCTACATGTTGCAACCACATGAGCTAGTCATTGCCCACTGGTGGGTATTGATTAACTGTCCAGAAGTTGAATACTGGAAAGACATCCATCTATATTGTCCAGACATTCAAGGTGATCTCGAGTACCACAACAGGGAGTTCGCAGATTATTTTGGCGGTTGGGTACGTAATTTAATTTTTCTGTACGGGTTTATGTTTATTGCATAATTATCTATATTTACAGTTGAGATGGTTGGTTGCAGATGAACCATATTCAATTTGATGGTCACCCAAATTGGTCGCACGAACTAAGACTTCTAGCGATGAAGCCGATAGTCTCAAGAGTTTATCCAATGTGCAAGGTGAATGGCGTGCAATTTATATGCGAACAAATAGACAGCAGAAGGAGAACACAGAATTCTGGGGTCATGGCACATAGTGGGCGGAATGGAGTTGACTATTACGGTATTCTCCATTCAGTGGTGGAACTCGTTTATGGGCAAGGCATGACAGTGCACCTCTTCAAGTGTAGATGGTTTGATACTAGGCCGCAGAGCATGAAGACCGATCAGTACGGAATATTATCGGTGAACACTGCTACAAGTTTTTACGAAGATGACCCGTTCGTTTTTGCCACATCGGCAATTTTTTTTTGCAACATTCACGAATAGCTTCATGTAAAACAATAATATCTACATGATTTGAAGATGTCGCCACTAGAGCTTGCTTTGTAGACCTCCAAGGTCGTTGTATTCCCAATAGTGAACACATAACCAGCTTGAGAACGTTCTTTATGAGGATCATATAAATATCCGGCGTCGGAGAAACCCACCAACGTATTGTTGAGTGTCTTGGCATAGGACAAGGTGGCGGTGGCGTGCACGGTGTCTGATAGGAGCACAAAATGCTACATTTATAATGTATTTCCGACCCTATTTAGTTATGTAATTCCTTTAACAATATTCATATTAACTAAGTTTGTGTTTTTAGGTCATAAATAAAGCCAAGGAGCCTAAAAGAGACAAAAGAGGAGAAATCTTGAAGGAAAAGGAATCCATGTTGTGCAAGGAAAGAAATCAGAAAATCTGCCAGAAATCGTCAGTCAACTTCGACAGAATATTGTGATTAGCTCACAATGATCCAGGAGATGTGTCATATATCAATGGAAAGCTACAAGAGTCTACTTTCCAGAACTTTTTACGGATTGTCAATACCTATTTTGGAGAAGAAGTTATGACCGTTTGAGTGGCCGAAGGTCAGTCTGCCCGAATTTCTGATTTGGACCAAAACTTCTATTTTGAGGCCCAGACCATATTGGTAAGCCCATGGACGAGTTTTGAGGGTTTTATAACCCTAATCACAGCAGAGAGGAGGACGAAGAGATTAGAGAGGAGGACGAAGAGATTAGAGAGGAGGTAGCGATCTCACATCATCAGAACCTCTAGAGTTGCAGACTCGCACAAGGAAGCCGCCAAGCCATCATTGATCTCTCTATAATCCACGGTTTATCTTTCCTTTGTCATCTTTTATTCTCCTTGTGTGTCTCTGCAGCCATGTGTGGCTGATTTCTCTTAGTTAGGGGCAAGGTTTGAAGCCCCAAGAATGTTTTAGATATTGTTTTGAACCATGGTTTCGAATTATTAAGTCTTTCAAATTGTTTATTTGGTTTTGGTTTATGGAGAACTCTTGCTTGTTTATGTTCATGTATGCGCAACATAGAACATTATGAACTTGTGAGTGAGGCTAGAATTAGGTTGTTTAATCTCCTAAACGGTTAATACGGCTTAGTTCAAAGTAGTAAAACCTATAGGACAATAGGTGAAACCAAATAAAAAGGATTGCATGTTAGATAGGCGTTCCACACTAGTTTTGCATACTTGTTCAATCACTTTCATTGATCTTAATGCTTACAATAATTTGTTGATAGGATAGCGTCTATACCTTGATCGATTATTCTAAAGGCTTAGTAATGGTGCGTTCATCTTGCTTAAGTATTCAAGGGAAGTAATAAGGACTTACGCAGTGCGTTCACGGTTTGTTCTTGATTGATACCTATTTGTGACTTAATGATTGAAGCTTTGGTTGTTAACATGTCTTGAAATATACTTGGTGGTGGATTTCCAAGTCTCTAACATCTCATCCATCTGATATTTTCTGCTTTATTTTATTTCTTTGTTTTCTTTTGTTTATAGTCACAAAACCTCATATCTCTAGTACTATCATCTTTTGTTTTCTCTTGTTTTGTAACTAACGTAAATTGTAAAGGTACCCTCAATCCCCGGCTTTTATAACGATACCCTTATTTTCTTTATACTACAATTGACACAAAAGGGTTTTAATTGAAACGCCCGGTTTCGGTCGCTATCAATTTTGGCCCGTGTCCATCAGCTGTACTGACGGCTTTCATGGCGGCGGTCTAGTCCCTTGTTGGATCGGTGTCGTGACTTCCATGGGCCATGGGATCATCTTCTGTCCTTCTTGAATCAGTGTAGGGAAAGAACAATCTGAAGTCAATGGTACCTTTAAAATATCGAAAGATGTTCTCGACTCCGGTCCAATGACGTTGGGTTGGCGCTGAGCTAAATCTAGCCAACAAGTTGTCTACGAATGCAATGTCTGGTCGAGTGCATTAAGCTAAGTACAATAATGCGCCTATTGCACTAAGGTATGGAACCTCTGCGCCCAAGACCTCTTCGTCGTCCCCTTTCAGATGGAATGGATCTTTAGTTATATCCAGACTTCGACCAATCATGAGAGTGCTAGCAGGTGCATCTTGTCCATATTAAATCGTTTGAGCATCTTTTCGACATATGCAGACTAGTGGATAAGAATTCCTTAGGCTCGGTGCTCTAGTTCAAGCCTAGGCAAAATCGAGTCTTCCCAAGATCTTTCATCTCAAACTCGGATTTCAGATAAGCCGCGGTCTCTTTGATTTAATCAAGAGTACCAATAATGTTCATGTCATCGACATAGACGGTCACTGTTGCAAATTCGGAACTTGTCTTCTTTATGAACACGCACAAGCATATTTCATCGTTCTTATATCTCTTCCTAATCAAGTAGTCACTTAGACGAGTATACCACGTTCGTCCGGATTGCTTTAATCCATAAAGTGAGCGTTACAACCTTATAGCATACGCACTATGTGGTTTAGAGTCACTTGATTTAGGTAACGTAATGTCATCGAGCACTTTCATATATATATCTCTGAATCCAAATCCCCATAGAGATATACGTAACCACATCCATGAGCTGCATGTCAAGTTTAACGGACATTACCAAACTGACTAAGTAGCGGAAAGTTACGACGTCCATTGAATATTTTTTTACCGTCTTCGTCAATGAGTTTATAGTTTAAATCGTCTCTAGAAGGGTTTTAGGGGACGATTTTTTCGAAGGAATTATTCGTAGGAGAAAAATGTGACGACGGTAAAAAATGGTAAATTTTAGCTAGTAAAAAGGTAATTTTTAATAAGGTATTATTTTTTGGGGTGTTTTATTTGTTGGTTTGGGTTTTAAGGGGGTGGATCGGATCAGTGGAGTCAAAAGCCCACTCTCTCTCTTTCTCTTCTCTCCTTTTCCCCGACTCTCTCACTCTACCGGAACTTTCAGCCATCCGCCTGTCGTCGTCCGACCGCCTCATACCGCCGCACTGGTCTCAATCGGTCGGTCGTTGACCCAGCGTTCTTCCTAGACCGGAGGGAGCCGTCCTAGCGCCGCCATGAGGGAGTTATCTCACCCAAATGGTCCGACTACCGCGGTGGTTCTCTCATCGAAGCTCCCCATCCGGCAGCCATAGCCGGAGCCGCTTGGCTCATTTGGAAACCCTCCTCCTGTGTTTCAATCTCTTAAAAGGATTCACCCCCTCTTGGCCTAAGTAAAGAGATTCGATTGTTTGAATTTCTAGGGTTCTTTGATGTTGTTTTGGTTCGATTGACCTAGCTAAGCTTGAAATTGGACTTGGTGCTAGTTAGGAAAGTTGTAGAGTGAGTTGAGAGAAAGTTTTTGTTAAATTTTGGTAAGCATTGGAGGTCGTCGGAGTCGGCCGCCGCTGTTAGGGGGATTTTCATGATTTTAATTGTGTGTTATTAAGGGGAGTTTGATGATGTGAATTTTGAAATTTTTGGAGGAATTTTGGATAGGTTTGAGATTTTACAAAGTTTGGTATTTTGGCGGTTAATTTGGATAGAATCCGGTCGTTGGATTTAAGTTGTTTAATCTGTATGGGGTTATTTTAAGGCTGCCGATTATGGTGTTGAAGTTTGGATCATATCGAAGTTAGGCAATGATGAGCGTGGTTACGGCTCATGTTTAATTTTGCCTATTTTTACATAAATATTGGAATGTGGATGGGAATTTAATTTTATATTTGGAACAGGACGTGAGGAGGCTCGAGCAGAAGAGACCTCGGATCGACATCAGGCTTAAGCCTATTTAATGAGTGGACTTTTGTTTTAAATAATATGCATGCAAATGGTTTATTGTTGATAAATTTCCTTTGAGTGGAGCATGAGACGTCATTTTAATTTGACAATTTTATTTATTGTTGGAGAATAACCGAAAGTGAGAGTTTCGGTGAATATATATTGATATATGGATATTTATGAGGATAATATGTATATAAATGCTAGCTAGCCATATTTGTTTTTCCGTCATAATGAGGTAAAATTTCATTATGACGCGACGTGAGCTCTAGACGCAATCGTCGTAGCCCTATATAAATATAAGAATTTATATAGGGAATATGCACGTATATATATACACCATCTTTTCCACATAATGAGGTAAAATTTCATTATGGCGCGACATGAGCGTTAGACGCAAGCGTCGTAGCCTTGTACGAATTTCTATTTTTCATATTTTCTTTTCTTAGAATTCGTGCAATGAATATGACGGGTGTAAATACATACATTTATGAATATATAGTTTGGCTTGAGAGGCCCGATATTTATTAGATAAGTTTTATTGCTCAAGGCATGCATTCGATTTCTTTGAAAATTAAATTGGGAAAGCATAAATATTTTTATTTATTTGTTCATTTTATTAAATTTATTTTTGTCCACTCACTCTAACGTTTGCGAATGTTTTCCCATAGGCTATTCGTTTTAAAAATGTCTAGTCTACAGAGTACGGGTTGACACTAGTAGGAGGCGAGGCATAGTTACCCATTTCTCTGCCACTTTTCACCAGTATGTTATATGTTTAACCTACCAGCGTATTTTCTTGCTTCCTCTAGTATTTAGTAGCTCTGATTACCCTTGGGGTATTGTATGAGAATTGGGTTGTGTGCTAAGACTTATGGTGTATTTTCGAATATCCGAAGGATGAATTTTATTATTAGTTGGATATTTATGTGATGAATTGGAGGATGGTTTTATTATTATTTTTGTGGTGGTTGTATTTGTGGGGAGCGGGTGGCTCCAGGAGTTAAGGATGGTTGTTTCATTATAGGAGTGTGTGTTCTGAATTTTTCAGGTTAGTGTTGTCCATTTTCAAGGGAAGTTATACCAAATTTTTCGGTAAATTTTCCTTGGAGATGGACCCCGCATGATTTACCTCGGGTTTTAAGGTGAAATTTGGGGTGGGTCTTGACAACCTCTACCAAACTTGGGTTTATATCACACCTCTTTGACAGGGAGTGAGGAGATCAAGAAGCAAATAAAAGGACTTCTTGAACAAGGAGTTATCAAGCCCAGTTGTTCACCATGTGGTTCACCAGTGCTACTTGTGCCCAAGAAAGATGGAGGGTGGCGCATGTGCGTGGACTATAGAGCTCTTAATAAGATCACTATGAAGAATCAGTATCCATTACCGAGGATTGATGATCTTTTAGATCAATTGCATGGTGCTCGTTACTTCACCAAACTTGACCTCAAATCAGGTTACCAGCAGGTATGCATCCATGATGAAGATACTTGGAAAACTGCTTTTAAGACGAAGCAGGGATTGTTTGAGTGGTTAGTTATGTCATTCGGACTATGTAACGCTCCAGCAACCTTTATGCGGCTAATGAATGAAGTACTTCGCCCTTTCATTGATGACTTTGTCATTGTTTATCTGGATGACATACTTATATAAAGTGTCACATGGGAGGACCATCTTCATCATATTGTTCAGGTTATGGAATTTTTACAATCTAGTCAACTACGATTGAATGGTAAGAAGTGTGAATTTGGGAAGCTACAACTTGTATATCTAGGGTTCATAGTTGGTGTTGGAGAGCTCAAAGTGGATCCAGAGAAAGTATAAGTTATCACTCAATGGCCCACACCCAGATCAGTAACCGAAGTTCGAAGCTTTATAGGTGCATGCCAATATTTGAGAAAGTTTATTAGACATTTCTCTCTAATTGCAGCACCATTACATTCTTTTACAAAGGCCAATCAAAAGTTTGAATGGTCAAAGAATCTTTCCAATTGTTGAAACGGAAGATCACCGAGGCCCCAGTGTTAACATTGCCAAATCTACAGAAGGCATTTGAAATTGAAGCAGATGCATCCAACTATGCAATGGGAGCCGTATTACTTTAGGATGGTAAACTAGTTGCTTACCATTCTAAGATGTTTAGTGGACCAGTTTTGAATTATCTGACTTACGACAAGGAGCTTTATGCACTGCATCAAGCAGTAAAACATTGGTGAACTTACTTGTTAGGAAAGGAAGTTATGGTACACTCAGATCATAAGCCTCTTCAGTATCTAACTACATAGTCTAAGTTACAGCAAGCTCGACATATGAAGTGGATGTCTTACCTACAATAATTCAATATTGTAATTAAGTACAAGAAGGGAATGACAAATTAGTTGGCAGATATGTTATCTCGACCCCCTACACCCGTAAGTTCCGCGTTATTGGTGGTTATGCAAATCCAACCTATAGTTCCTTCTGACTACGTAAAAGGGTATGACACTGATGCTGATTTTAATTCAGCTCACGCTAAGCTGCAACAAGGTAAGACTAGTGAGTTTTAACTGAAGAATGGACTAATGTACAAGGGGACACAATTGTGCATACCAGAAGATGGTGACAGACTGCAGTGGATTCGAGAAGCTCATACTTCCAAAGTAGCAGGGCATTTTGGGGTAGAGAAGACTTTATCGAATCTTCATCGGTACGTCTTTGGCCAAAGATGTATCTCGATGTTTCCATATACATACGAGGTTGTGTTTTATGTAACACTTCGAAGCCTTCTAATAGGAAGTTGGGATTGTATCTTCCATTACCGGTACCTAGCTGACCTTGGGAGAGTATTTCAATGGACTTCCTTGGGGGATTTCCTAAAACCAAGTCTGGGAATGATTACTTGTACGTAGTAGTGGATCGTTTCAGCAAGATGGCAGTACTCATTCTATGCAAGAAGACTGTCACAGGAGAAGGAGCAGCTAAGTTGTTTTTCCAACATGTTTGGAAACATTTTGGCCTCCCATCCTCAATTATATCAGACAGAGATAGTCGATTCTTAGGCCATTTCTAGAGGTCTTTATAGGGAATGATGGATACTAGGTTGAAGCGTAGTACTGCTTTTCATCCACAAAATGATGGACAAACAGAGGTTGTTAACCGAACTATGGTACATTTATTAAGGGGATATAATTCCAAGCATTCAAAAACTTGGGATGAAAGCTGTCACGCCCCGGTTCTTAAGTTATTTTACGGTTATTTACTTTGGTATTATTTTGGTCTTTTACCGTTTTAAGTAATCGTTTACTATTTAAGACTCTAAAGTTGACTTTTTCTTCCGTATGGATTTTGGGAAAACTTTCTTCATAAAAGTCGTAGAGGATGTTATTACGAGTTCGTAGACATGCTATGCGTTAAAATCGGAGTTAGCATGAAAAAGTTATCAATTAAAAATGTAAGTTTTATTAGGGTATTATTTTGGAGTGTTAATTTTGGAGTTGGGTTATGTTTATTTACTTGGACCGGGCCCTTGTTTTTGGTAAAAGCCCAAAACTCTCTCTCTCTCTCTCTCTCTCTCTCTCTCTCTCTCTCTCCCCGTACCCACTCCCGATACCTATCCCGCTGCCGAAACTTTCTAGCCGCCATCCGCCGTCGTCCAGCCATCATTCGCCGCCGCACCGGTCCCAAACGGTCAGCCTCCGACCTAGCTTCCATTCTAGACAGTGGCAGCCTCCCTAGCGCCGCCGTGAAGGAGAAATCAACCCCGGAAGGTCCGACTGCCGTGGTGGTTTTCTCGCCGGAACTTCCTCCTCCGACCGCCATAGCCGGAGCTGCTAGGCTCAAAAGGAAGCCCTCCTACCGTACGTTCATCCCTCCAAAGGACTCCCTCCCTCTTGAGCTAGGTAAAGAAAAATCGGTAAATGAAATTATATGGCTTATTAGATGTTTTTGTTTGATTGGCATAGTTAGGCTTGAAATTGGTGTTTGTGCTAGTTAGAAAAGTTGTAGAGGAGATTGAGAGGAAGATGCTGTTAAAATTTTGTAGCTATTGCAAGTGGCCGGAGTCGGCCGCCGGCCGCCGCTGTTTTGGGAAATTTTATGGTTTTTGATGTAGAATATTAAGGGAAGGTTAATGATGTGAATTTAAGAATTTTTGGAGGAATTTTGGATAGGTTTGGGATTTTTCGAAGTTTGGTATTTTAGCCGTTAATTGGGATAGAATCCGGCCGTTAGATTATTGTTGTTTCGGCCGTAGAAGGTGGATTTAAGGCCGCCGATATTTATGGTGAAGTTTGGACGGTATCAAATTTAGGATTTGCAAAGTTGGGCAAGAATGAGAGTAGATAAGGCCACATTTAATTTTGCCTATTTTTATATAAGCGTTGGTATATAGTTGATGATTTAATTATGTCCTTGGATCAGGACGTGAGGAAGCTCAAGCAGAAGAGGCTTCAGACCGACTTCAGTCTTAGGCCTAATTTGTGAGTGGACTATAATGTGCATGCAATTGTTTATTTGGTTGAACCATTTGACGTCATTTTTATTTGACGATTTTACTCATTGTGGTGAGTTACCGAAAATAGGATTTTCGGTAAATTATAATTTATTTTTAAGGAGAGTATGTATATAAATGCTAGCTAGCGATATGTGTCTGTCCACCTTAATGACATAGTATATAACTGCATTATGATGTGACGTGACCATTGAACGCAAGCGTAGTAGCCTTATATGAGTGTTTAATTCATATAAGGGGTATGGGCACATATTTATATACTTGTATGTCAACCATAATGGCGTAGTGTATCACCGCATTAAAGCGTGACGTGAGTGTTGGACGCAAACGTAGTAGCTCTATATAGATTATTATTAATTTATATAGAGAGTATGAGCGAGTGTAAATATATACATATATATAATTTAGCCTGAGATGCTGTATTTTGATATATAGTTTTGAGCTGTAGAGGCTCGATATTTATAACGATAAGAGAATTATCGTTTAAGACATGCATTCGTTTTCTTTGAATTAAATTGGGAAAACATAAATTTTAATAAATATTTTCTTTATTTATTTTTGTCCACTCACTCTAATTTTTGCGAATGTTTTTCCCCTAGGCTCTTCGTTTTAAAAATGTCCAGTCTGCAGAGTTCGGGTTAGTACGAGTAGGAGACGACGAGACATAGTTACCCATTTCTCAGCCACCTTTCACCAGTAGGTTACCTGTTTAACATACTAGGGTATTTTCCTGCTCCTCTAGTGTATAGTAGCTCTGAATATTTTTTGGGGCTCATCGTATAATTTTTCTGATTGTGTGCTAAGACTTTTGTTGTATTTTAGAATATACGAAGTTTGTAATTATATTCTCACTTTCGTATAATTGTGGGTTGTTTGGAGGATGCTCAATAATATTTAGGAAAGTAACACTTTAGTTTTCTAGGTTAGAGTTGTCCATTTTCAATGGAGGTTTGCTTATCAGTAAATTTTCCTTGAAGGTGGTCCCCGCAAGACTTACTTCGGATTTCATGGTGAAATTTGGGGTGGGTCTTGACAAAAGCCTCCCTTACTTACAATTTGCTTTTAACCGAGCAATTCATGGCTCCACACTGAAATCTCCTTTCAAGGTTTGGGTTACTTACCCCAAAGCCCTTTTGATATGGCATTCGCTACAAGCGACAAACCATTGAGTGGAAAGGAAGAAGAACATGTTCGAGCACAAAAATTTCTCGAACGCGTTAGAAAGATTCACTTAGAAGTAGAAACACAACTGCAACACTCGCAGCAGCGATATAAAAATCAACATGACAAGCATCGTGTACCATGTACCTTTAAAAAAGTTGACTCAACATGGTTACACTTAGGGAAAGAACGACTAACTAGAAAAGGCAAGAAACTCAAGCCTATCTGATATGGACCGTTCAAGATCATCAAACAAATTGGTGATAATGCCTTCGAGCTCGATGTACCACCATACATGCACATGTACTCGGTAATTAATGCCGAGAATTTGAAGCTCTTTGAACCATCTCTATTGGACGATGATCATGATGAGGACACTCGTCTACCTTCAGTCGATGACCTAAAAATGGAACGAGAAGATCCTTTAGAGGATGACAGTATATTGGAACAAAAGATTTGAGAATCCCGGCATGGAAAGTATGAGTATTTTTGCATCGGCAGAAAAAGTCAACTTCCCAGCAAATCAAAGTGGTACCTACGGGACAAGGCAACTAAAGAGTTTCCTCATCTCAAGATAACTTGAGCAGGAGCTCAAGATTCCTAAATGGGGGAGCCATGATCTAGGAGGATCTTATCATAATTAATTAAGTTATGATCTCATCATAACCACTTAAGTTATAACTACATCCGTAGTTATAATTATACTTAACTATAATTAGTTAAGATATTTTATAAACCATTGATTAGTAATGGTTTACTTTCATTTTTTTGATTTAGTTTTCTATTTCCAGATACTTATTTTGTATATAAGCCGGAACAGTTCATACAATTAGATATTCAATTGTAATCAGTTTTTTCTTGTTTCAATCTTCTTCTTTCTCGAGTTTTTTTCATAAATTCTTTCTCTTGTATTAAGTAGTCCACTTCCAAGGGAAATAGCGACACTTATTTTCTACTGAAAGTTATATCTCTTAAAAGTTTTGGATCACAAAACAATTAAAATGGTATATGACGTTTAAAAACCGGCACACTTTTAGCACATGCCGTCAATAACACTGTTAACTCTATGTAATTTCTCATTTTCCAAAGGGTGGCTTCGGGTTTTCTCCATTCTCTCTTTCTTTATATTATGTTCTTTTTTTCTATTTATATACTTTTTTAATCTTGTAAACTCATACCATATATTTTTAAAGACTTTGTTGTTCTCCCCTTACTTGATTTCTTTGTTTACTATTCGTTGTATTTGTAAGTTACTGAGTTTGGTTTTAATGAAAGGCTCTTATTCATTTAAAAAAAAAAGACTTTGCTGCTCATCCTAATCAAAGTAAAACTACGACATATCTTTCTCGCTCTAAGTTTCCTTACTCAATACCCACCTATATATATTCAAACCCTTTCTTCCATAACTTACTAAATCAAACCATCTTCCAACTTCTGCTCCTATAGTCCTGCCTCGATCACCATTTTTGTGTATGCTGGGTTTGAACGGGGACGAAAAAGAGAGACAACAATATTTTTTCCTTTCTCATTTTCCTCTCCTTATTAATTATTAATTTAAGGGAAGTGAAATCCACACACCCCAAATTGTAATCCACACATCAACTTTTCATTTTTAGTAATCATTTTCGTATGAAGACAAGATTTAAATCACTAAGGACAAAATTTAAGTTACTAAAAATAGAAAGTGAGTGTGTGGATTACAATTTGGGGTGTGTGAATTTCACTTCCCTAATTTAATTATTGATTTTAATAATTTATTACTGTTAAATTAAGGAGTGGCAGATTTACCCCTCAAAGTTTAACAGTCCTTATTATTAGAATGAAATCGTGTTAGTTCTTTTTTTATTGAAACAGTTTCTTTTAAGCGTAAAAACTAATTTGTGTCAAGAGATCATGTTAGAACGCTTCCTCTCCCTAACCACCAAGAATAGATTGAGATTTAAGTTCAATCAACGTCGATAGGATTCGACCCTAGGTATAGAGGTTCCACACCTAAGCTCTTACCAACTCGATCACCCGTGATAATTCAAATCACGTCAGTTGACATGTGAAATTATTTAAATTAAACATATGAGTATACACATTTCTTTATTATTATTAAAATTCTTCAACCCGTCTCACTTTTACATATTGTTAGTGAGATATGAGCTCATGACCTCTACAGTATTTATTTGGCTAGCTAACCAACATGTCACGACTCACAGACATATGACTACACACATATGAACGCTAACTCGGAAAAATCTAACCTATATACAATTTCAATTTCAACATTCTCGGCTGATTATGAAACAAAGAAATGGGAACCCCCGTAGAATAATAAACCTAAACAAACATCTTCTTCGTCGATCTTCCTTCCAAACTTAAGTGGAAACCTAGCCGTCATCAATCACCTTTTGGGGTTGGGGGGGGGGGGGGGGGGGGGTTGTTGTTTGTTGAATAAGCATTGGTTGTCTAATAGGTGTTGCCACACCCTAAATTTGCATTAGATTTGGCAAAAAAATGTATGTATATGCGGTGTCGTTCAGGCTTAGAAATCAATTGAAAGAACAAAGAAACATATTAAACCAAAAAGAAAAATATACTAATTTTTAAGAACAATCAATACTTTTACAATTGACATATCAGCATGCAGGTTGGTGAAATTGATACATACCACAACTAAAAGGCCATATTAGATAACTAATGAGCTGTGAAATCCATACACCACTTTCCTTTTTTGGTTAACACATTCACAAAAAGACAAAGTTTAAGTCATTAAAAGATAAAATTTAAGTTACCAAAAAAGGAAAAAGGGTGTGTTGATTTCAATTTGGGGTACGTGAATTTCACAACCCTAACTAATACTGATACTAGAAGATTGTGTTTGCTCTTATAAAGTCACAGTATATATACATCACCTTTCACATTAACAAGAACATTAAATATTCATGTGAAAAGTTACATTACCTTTCATTTCCTTACCTTGCATGCTATGTTGCACGGACACAGCGACACGTCAAAATTTAAAAACTGAATATCCGACACTGTTTGGACACGACAAATAAAATTATATATTTATTATTTTTAATAAATAAAAATATACTAAAATATAAAATAATGTTGTAAATTCAATTCATTGCATACCATAAGAAATAACATTAAAAAGAGTCAAATGCAAATGTTAGAAGTGTCTAATTAACAATAATAGAAGTATTATACCTCTAACTTAAAACATAATATTAAAAAAAATCAAATTTGCAGTAAGTTGCAGACAAAATTAGGTAATAGCTTGTTTTCAAAAGTGGACACTAGCTTTATTTAGATTTTGGTTCCCTTTCTCTTTTTTTCTTTTTTTTTCAATTAAAAAAATTGATAAATGATGATGTGGTATGTCGGAGATAATGTAGCGAGTCGGTCAACGTGTCTGAAACGTGTCGAAAAAATCAACATTTTCTGACACTTCACATGGCGTGTCAGACACGTATTTTGCAGTGTCGGCGTGTCGAAGTGTATGACACTCCACCCTAGTAGAGTGTCCGTGCAACATAGCTTGCATGTATAACCATACTTGAAAAAATATACTGACAGAATCTCATTATTTTTTTTGAAAATTTATTACCATATCAAAATATCAGACTTAGGTAGAAACAATAATCTCAATTGCTCTATATATATGTCTGTGTAGATCAAGAATACATGAACCAAGGAGTAAAATATCCAAAATATCCTCGATATTTCCTCGAAATTTCGTTTTTTACAATTACCAATATTAATTTGCATATCTTTCGGATATTTTATATTTAGTCTATTTTTGGTCGAATATACAACTTTTAGATAAAATTTGGTAAAATTTCTATCAATATTCGATATTATCTTGATATATCCATCGAGATTTCCTTTTTTCGAATCATCAAAATTTTCATGATCGTTGATATTTTACTCCTTGACATGAACCACCTCACCAAACAACATTTGGATCAGAAGCACGAATCGAATTAGACATGTCCAGCAAAAATGAGGAGGTACCAAAAGAACAAGAGCAGAAGGCTCAGTTACTTGATGGAAGACTATATGGACTTCCTGAGGGTTGGTTGGTGGAACAAAGGCGACGGACTAATCCAAAATACGAAGGAAAAATTGATCAGGTTAATTCAATCATTTACCAACTTGGTTTAGGCTATATATATTGAATCATCTATTTAGCAATATAACATAACTCTCTTTTTATTCTAATTCTAATTACTATTATCAATATCGAAATGCAGTTCTTTTATCAACCTCACAAGAAAGCAATTCCGATCGCTCAAGGCTGCTATGGAGAGCATCGGGACGGAGGCATTTGAGGCAACGAATGTTGATAGTCATTCTCAGGTTAATCACCAATTTACGTGCTTTTTTTGGCCGGCGGATGACAGTCATTTGTTGAAAATTAACGATTAATTCATTTGTTTCATTCTTGTTAACCTTGACTCATGCAGACTTCAAGTTCGAAATCTCCCCGACGTAGCAGTGATCAGAAGACCACACAGGCTCCGGTGTTGAACTTCTCAGATCCGCCGAAAGAGGTAACATGGGTCCTCACTGATGCTGAGAGAGACGAATGGAGTCTACATATCCAAGGCGCGCGCCAAATTACCAGACCAAGTGAAAAAATTCTGGGAACAAACATTTGATAAGCGTTGTCAAGAGAATAACCCAATTAATAATCAGTAAATCAACATTTTTGATTAAGTTTGATGTATTCGTTTTTTAGATTTGGGTGGGTTTGCTAGGATATGCATGCTATAAGTTGGTTAGATTGTTTTTACGAGCTTCATATAAAGCCTTGGTGTACGTATCCTTTTCTCTTTAGCCATTTGATTCATTCAATTGAAAGTAGTATACCTCTCTCTCTTCTTGAAAAATGTTCTTGCTTTCAACGCATAAATTTTTCTAGATCAATGTACTAAATACTAATCACATTTTTATATGAGGGAAAAAAATGTACCTATAATACGTACGAAAATGATAGAAAAGCCGTAAATTATTAGTATTACATACAACTAGAGCCTAGAGGGACTCCTCCACGACCTCTTTAACTGGCATCGGGCATCGGCATAGGGGACAAGTATCATTTATATCCAGCCACCGAACAAAGCAATTGTTGTGATAATGGTGAGCAAGCCAATCGGATAATTTGTTGATGCTCTTCAAAGAGCTCCGTACAAATAACACATGACGGCGTCTGTTTAATGATTAGCTTCTAATTCCAGACCGTTAGGTATTAGGATATCCAGTATAGTCACATTTCCCATAGGAACGTCAATAGGCACCCCGAGAACACCCTCTTTAACTTTCGTGATAATTTTTTCAGCAATAGCTACATGCTCGTTTTCTGGGACATTGATGGAGGAAAGACGCTTATATATGGACTGAGTCAACCTGCTTCTCTCACGGGAGGGTTTGATCCAGAACACAAAGGGAACCTCCTCCTTCAACTTTCTGTCATCATAGTTTTCTGGATCTTGGACCCAGGAGCGGCTTGCAATCACCTTCCAAAGTCTTAAATAGATTGGGAGCCGGCCCTTCGGTTTATGGATGTGCGGTGGCGTTGTTATTTCTCTCTGTTCCACTGTGTAGTAAAAGTATTTGTAACTCCCAGTGGGCTTGACTGTAGAACTCATATCGATCGATGAAGGTTGAAGACGCAGGGGTAGGTCAAGTTTCCAACGACTATTTATATATATGTAGCTAGCCAGTAGCCAGACCTAATCAACGAGGATTAGAAGTTCTAGCCTTCTCCTATAAGGATTAGGGAAAGGTGTTTAGCTAATGCGTAATTCTATTGTATTTGGGAAAGCATCCACATGTTTATAGACGTGATCTCATACACGGAAGCACACCAACATACATAAACTCACAAGCGAGAGAAGAAAACATCCATTTTTGCCTCTCTTTCTGCAGTCTGTTTCTTTGCTCTGCACTTCTGGGTTTGTTCATCCTCCATTTTTTTGTGTGAGGTTTCGCAGAATGAGAATGATGACGTGTTATCTTAGACGAGAGTTCCCGGGTGATATTATCAGAGGCATCACCCGCAGGGTATATAACAGTAGCAAAACCCCCTTCATCCCACTGAGCCACATTTCAGGCCAGAAATTTCCAATCCCTAATTGCTTAGGTTTAAGTCTCCCATGGCGTCCGAAACCCCGAACCCCAAGTTCCACATCATTTTGATCCAAGATTTGAGCAACAGCATTCCGCCGACACTGACTCCTCCGATGACAATGCTCTACGGACCGCCGTTACCTCTCGCCGCCGTACGAAGATCACCGCAGATTCTCACCGATCTCCTTCGCCGGCGACTCACTCCGCCTCTCTCCGCGGCGCTTCGTTCTCCACTGCACGCCGCTCTCCTTCGCCTGGGACTCACTCCGCCTCTCTCGGCCGCGCTTTGATCTCCGCTGCACGCCGCTCTCCTTCGCCGGCGACTCACTCTGCCTCTCTCCGCCGCGCTTCGATCTCCACTGCACGCCGCTCTCCTTCGCCAGAGATACGTATTTCCGGTGCTCACTCCGCCCATAGCCGCCTTGCGCGAACCACTCCTGATCACAAAGCTCACCGGACCTCCGACACGCCGATCACCGCATCTTCTCACCGTTCTGCTATCTCCGCTCTATATCACCATCGTTCAACCAAGGTTAGACTCTCTTGTTCATTGCTGGTAGCCTTGTTCATTGTACATTTGATTCTTGAATAATCTTGAATCAGGAACAAAGTTAGTTGTTTGATTGAGTTATCTGGATCTGTAGATGAAGGGAGATCAGTGTGGGGCTAGTTGTGAGGGCCACCAGAGGACCTCCAAAGTGAGGAGGAACATTTTTTGTGCTGAAGTGGTCGCCGCCCCAGAGGTAAGCTTTTGTGTTGTCTATTAATTCATGAATATGATGAGGGTAAATTGGTTAATAGGATTGATGAGGATTGTTGAGGTAGGAAGTTCTGGATAGTTGTTTGATGGATTTCCGTGGGTTTTGTAGGTGAAGGGAGATCAAAGAACATTGCATCCTGCTCAAGTCATCTCAGTCCCTGAGGTTAGTTTCTTCTTATAAATTGTTGATCTTGTTCTCATTTACTGTTTCTGAATCTTAGGGCTTAATGCAGGGGTAGGAATTTTAATGTGATTTGTGAAAATAGGAACATTTAGGTTAGTTATTTTGTGTTTTTGAAACACTCGAATCCATAGTTTTGAAAATTTAAGATGCATGGTGCATCCTGACTCCTGAGGTCCCTAAGATAGGCTGTTTGCATGCCGTAATTATTTGATTCGGTGCAAAAAAAAAAAAAAAAAAAAAAAAAAAAACTGCTCTGAAATGTTTTATGTAGTCTTGATATATGTTTAGCTCAGCCCTTTACCTTATTAGTGCTATTGATAATTGATATTTCAGTTCTCAATCTGGAAAGCATTGTGTGTGTGTTTCTATTGGTTTGATATATGATTGTGGCTTTCAGGGTTGTTGACCATATACAAGTGTGTCCTGAATGCTGATATGTATGTTGGTTGTTAGTAGCTTGGCTGTAATATCATGAGTGTTTTGGTTGTACTCATCATAGTTACAAACATAATTTACATTGGAAGGGTAATTATTAGGATAATAGGATTCAGATGGTTTTATTCCACATTGCACCCATCCTAATTGAGAGTGTAAGTGTGAGATGATTGGACTAGTGTGTGAAACAGGTATAGCTAGAACTCATAATCGTCACAGATCCAGTAATAGTAGGAATATTCAATTTAATTGAGCACCAATAGTACCATTGGAAGTAACCTTAGGTAAGAAAATGGAAATCTTAGGTGAAGATCCAGTAACATTTTAGAATGTCATACACTCGCATCAGGATGAGCAGTTCCAATCAATGTTGAATCTGCATCTGATCTCTTGACAACCAACTTAGGAGCAAGTCATGGTTACCTGATCTCTTTCACTCCAACCGTTGTAGAACATTATGTTTATACTTATTCTCCATTTATTCTTGTATGTCATCAAATGGAGAAGTATTCTGATCCTTACTCCCTTAGATCATTAGTCTGTTCAGTTGGGTAAAACGACCTGGAGGAACTTTTCTGGTAGTGGTTGTGGAGAAGCTTGAGGTGGGTATGGTTTGAAATTCCAATTATTTGTGTATGATAGACTGAATCTGCTAAACATGTGTTGATATTGTCAGTACTTGGCACATCGTATCATCAAACTGATTTGAATAGTTTCTTGTTCTCTGAGTGATTTTTTATATATGTGTTGGTAATTTGTTCATTGACTTTTAAAAGACCCTCTAACTGGCCAGGCATAATGTTCTATTTGATTATGTGGGCTGGAAGACAGTATTACTCTTATATGGCCCATGGATGGGTGCAGCCAGTGGATTTTACTTTACCTCCATGGCCGGACCGGCTATCTGTCCAATATTCTTCGTATAAGCGGAGCAAGTATATTGAGTAAACCAAGAAATTTCCAGAATTTTTGCTGTCTTGGATGAAAATGTGATATCCGTGTGGCACGCATACTATAAATCCGTGGTACCATGTTTTTACTTTCACATTTTTTTTCATTAATTTAATCGATTATCGCCTCATTAAACTTCTTATTGCTCATGTCTTTTCTTTCCAAAACAGGACTTGACCAAAGATCAAAAGGATCAATTGAGTGGCAATCTGGCTGACCACATGTATGGAAAGGATTCTGTGGGAACAACATTAAACAGACTCGTTGATGATCCAGAAAGGAGGAAAGAGGAACTTGGATAATTTCTAAAGCTGCTGGGTATGCTTTATGCCTTGACTATGGATAAGGAGGAGTTCGATTTTGAGATTGAGCTCCGTCGCTATTTGAATTTTGAAGTACAATGCTAGTTACTTTTATGGGTTCTAGATGAACTGGAGCCCCTAAACTATTTGTAGAATGCTGATGATTGTGTGTTGTTTCATGACACCTACTTATTGTGTTCAGAAACCTTGTCAAGGTGGTTGACATTCATTTGAGAATTCGGATTTATGACTTTAGCATAAAGAATTAGCACTGGATGGGGTCCTTCTTGTCCTCTATGGACTGAGCCAACCTCTACCTCTTCATACGGGAGGGTTCGACCAGGAACTTCGAAGATTTTAGTTTCCTTTCATCATAGATAACTGGATCATCAATCCCAGACCGGTTTGCAATCAGCGTGTAGAGCCTGAAATGGATTAGGAGCTAGTTCTTCTCTATTTGGAAGTGTGGTGGCAATGCTATTTCTTTTTGTTCCACTGTGTAAGTGAAGTATGTGACACTCCCGGTGGCCTTGACTGTAGAACTCGTATTTAAGGAGATTGAATACGTAGTGGTAGACTGGTAGGTTCAAGTTTTCAAAGACTATTATTTATAGAGAAAATGACATATTACTACTTTAAATACCAGGGTTAGAAACTCTTTTCCACTAAGGATTAGGAAACCTATTGGATTTGGGAAATTATCAACATGATTTATAGTCATTACATCTACCCTATGCACCAACGCAGAAAAAAAAATTGACAACAAAGTCTAGCTAGACTGCCTTGTTATGTATACCCTCAATTAAGTTCATGGCTGAACTATAATTCTTTCATATTTATCGAAATAAATTGATTATTGTGCTCGAGCCATGTCGGGAACAAAGACAAACTCAAGCCGGTTAGACTTATGGGCCAATTTTACTCGGCTTGGTCCAGTCCTTTAATTAGAATATCGTGCTCGGGCCGTGTCAGGTCGCAAATAGGTTTGGACTGTATATGGCTTCTTTTAAATGTTCGTACGTGCTAATGCTTAACAGCCTGTTTTTCCTTTAAGTGGGTGTGTGAATTAAGATTTAAAGTGTGTTAATAACAAAACCTTTATGATTGTCCCGTATAATTTGGTTTGGAGACATATGTCTCCCCTTTATAAGTAGAATGTCGTGAGTTCGACAAACAATAGACTCGTTATAGTTTTTGAGTTGTTTAACTGATTAAAAAAAAAACTTTATAACTATATAATACTAATATATTTTACCTTACGGTATTTTTAGGGCCATGCCTTACGGGCTTTTAGCATAGGCTCAGCCAGGTTTTAAACCCTTAAACCAAGTCCGACCATCTACCCAGTAATGTCGGGCTTTTTTGCGGATCAAGCTTTTAGCCCATCAGAAAAGAACATGGACAAATATCAACAAGGATACAGATGAACACAATTAAAACCACAAGTACATCTAGAATAACCATCGCTGGCCACTACACAAATATTTCTCACCGGCATTAGGCTCAACAAAACCTCTACCAAATACCACTGTCTTGCTTTCTCATTCCAAACATATTTTCCTAACTAATCACAATTCATGTATATGAGGGTGTATAGATAAAAATCATTTCTAATGTGCAAAAATAAGGCCAGGCAACAATTCAAATACAGTTGTTAAAGCTGCTAAAAGGAGAAAAGATGTAAGTTAATACAACGTTATATTCATCGAGTCCAGGCAATACGCATGTAAGTTAATACTACCTTATATTCATCGAGTCCAGGCAATATGCAGAAAGTAAGAAGTAATTAGGAACCTATGGAGCATTCAAGAAGAGAATACACACAAGTTGAAAGAAAGCAGGACAATATTAAACCAGAAGTCCAGACCTCATACAATCTAGAATGAGTTATGACTTATGACTATGCATCTCTCACCGGGCATTAGGCTCAGCAAGCCTAGGTCTGCCGCCCATCTGCTCAAGAAACTGAGTGAGACGCATATGCTTTGCAGACCATTGATCAGCCAACTTTTGCTCCTTTATTTCGGCATCTCTCCTTAGTCCTGCTATTTGTTCCCTATATTCTGCTTCGATCCTATCCAGAGCAGCCTTCTGCTCTTCCCTTAGAGCCTTCACCTTCGCCTCAATCTCATCCATTTTCTCCCTCTTTCGACAAGCGTTCTCTGATTCTAATTGCAACTCTACCCTTCTTAACCTCCAAGACACTTCCTTTTTATGTGCTGTCCAAGCACGGTGCACTTCCTCCAACTCTCTTGAGCACTCCACCAACTCAGATATCACATAATTTTCTCCACAAGCGACTGAAACATGAGGCAGATTTTTCAATGCAAAACTGTTTTCGGGTCCTCTATCAGGCTGCAGCCAGGGGATTGGAGGAGAGGTTCGAGAGGGTGCACCTGTAGGGGACAGACTCAAGGTAACAGAAGGAGATGGTGCTCTAGCATGTGAGGTGACATTTGAATTTGAAAGCCAGGGTGGAAGCATTGATGGAGCTGGAGACGCTTCGTTGTGAAGAAAGGCCCCATTCGAAGTGGCCATGAGATATGGGGCTGGACGCTCCTTCACTAGCTTCTCAGCGAAAGTTTCAAGAATCCGATCGTACTTGCCCTCCTCAATAGGCTGCACAGCTGTATTATTGTTCTTCTGTTCTCTCTGCTGCTTCTCTTTGAACACTTCCCACCACTTGCCTAATCTTTTAGCAGTTCGACCAGGGACTTCAGCAGCGATTTTCTTCCACTTGTTACCGTGTTTCTCTTGAAGGCAAATGACCAGACGCTGTTCTTCTTCAGTAAGAGACCCTTTCTTGATGCCTGGTTTTAGATAATTCTTCCACCTTTCTAAGCAAGATTTGGCGTCCCTGTTTAGGGGTGTGCTCATGCGCTGTGATACAAGGTTCCACTCCCTTGGTCCATACTGTTTCACATATGCACGCAACAATGCATCCTCTTCAGGTCTCCAACGCTGCCTCTCCTTCATTTCCACGAGCAAATACCACTGTCCATTGCCTCAAACCGAAACTCTTCATAATGTATCTGGAATTCACATGTCAAAATATGATTCAAACTTCTACTATTACACCATATGTAAGATGATTGTTAAGGGGAATGCCAATAAATTGAAAAAAAAAATTTAAAGACACCCAACTGAGAGCAGAGTATGAGCACATAACAAGGTGATAGAAATCATAAGGCATCTGCACCAAACCAATAAGAATCTTTAACATGGTCAAAGGTTCATAACTTCAAGCCACAGTGGCTTCAAATTGCAGCAAATAAGTTGCATGCTCCCTTTAGATAGATCCAGCATAGCAATTTCAACAGCACTTCATATTTTTGCTTCAATGGCTAATAGCCAAATACAAGAAATCTACGAAATAAAAACGGGCGAGTGATCTCGTAGTACCATGGCTCAAGGAACCCAGTTTTCCATCTCTTTAGCTACAGCTGATGAGATCTTGAATAAGAGAAAAGAAAGTGAAAAAAAGAAAAGAATAATGTATTAAATTTACAGAGCAGACTGTGTCACAACACACATGTTTATGAGAGTGCTCTTAGTAAGCACTCATTTGAATCACAGAATCAGAGAAAGCATATAAACACTTCCTCAGATTCACTGTTTCCCGTTCTCAGACTATGATTCCTCAAAATTAAACACCAAGATTTACCCATTATCCTACTTCAACTCATTCAAGCCAAAAAATTTAACCTCAGAAAATAAGACAACAATCACCAACCTTGCGTAATAATCATCATCAAAAACTCAAACCAGCTTTGAACTAAAACAAAAGGACAAGAGTTAGAACATTCAAACCGATCTGTTTCCAACTAAACAAGCTTGGAACACATATCAATGGCAGCCGAGAGAGACACAGAGACAGAGAGAAGAGTCTGAAGTAGATACTTACGTTTGTGGTTCAACTCTTCCACCTGAGACCCGAGCTTCGTCTTCGACGCATCTCCTTCTCGCTCTAAAGACGTTGGGATAATAAAAACCGGAAAGAAACACAAAACCAAAAGAAAAAATGGAAAATTTATATTCCTCTGTAACTGAATTAAATGCTAGAGAAAGAGAGAGAGAGAGAGAATGAAACGAGGGAAAGGCTGGTGGGACGACGACTCAAACTCCAAGGCAAACCCTAGAGAAGAAACCAAAAAAAATCCCAACCTAGAGCGAGAGGGAAACGAAAACAGAAGAAGAGACTAGACTAGACGACTGAGAGAGAGAGAGATCTGACAGTGAGCGAGAAAGAAGGGCACGCGAATGGGGAGCCAGAGCGGCAAAAGCAGCCGGTGACGTCACGACCGCTACCACTGCGACGACCTCTAGTGGCAGAGTAGTGTCTCACACTCCTCTCAAAGAGGTCATGAAAAAGCTGCACCAGTGCGAGAGAGAAAGAGAGAAGGGGGAGCGAGAATGAGTGAGTGATTGGCTTTAATGGGTACACACTCGATTTCAGCGCTTATATTGCGTCCCCTCTCCACTCCGGGGTTTTTGTCGGACCTGCCAAACCGGCTAACCAGTGTTATGCGGGAGTAATCTCTCCGATTAGTACTAAATCGGTTACGGCGTGGAATCTTTCGTCACCGCGAGGCTTCTCACTGTTTAATGTTCTTGAATCATGCCTGATCAAACGATGCAAATACAATGAAGAAAAGAGATATTCTTATGTAGGTAAGAAATTAAGGTAAATTCTTTCACAATTTGATCTGCGACCGTCGAGCATAATTTTCTTCTACGGGTAAAGTAAGAGCGTTTTTTGTTGTGAGCGATTTTAGTTATGTTTCCAATACAAACACCTTCTACTACTAAGTAACTTGCAGGGGAGTGAACTTTTAATCGGGATCACTCTCTGCAACATGGCTTTGCAGAAATGCGAGGCCATTTTTAGGTTTTCTAAGAAAAAGTAATCATTCAACGAGCCATTATGCAATGGAGCCAAATGCTTGGTAACACTCTCTACGTGAACATTATTACTGTTAATAGGAGAGCAGGTCACAATTCTTGATCTAAATAATTTGTTCTTAGTTGTGCACGGTTCTAGTTCGTGATTAGGTCTTGAGCGAACCGGACAGGTCTAATTTGAAGGGATTGGGGTCGGGAAGATGATGCCACCTGGGGCAGGCGAATCAAGGTACACCACTGCGACGGCCTGTTATGCATTATTGAGCTGCGGGCCACGTGTCCCAACTGGGTCTAGGTGATCGGACACTTTACCCGAACAGTGCCTTTTATACATAGGGGACCCTTGTTTCTTTGGGTCACGCCCTGTCAAATGGACGAACCATAATTACTGGTTTTTTGGCTTTCATTTTTCCCTTTCTTTTAAGACATTTGAAGGATAAAAGACATTGGCTTCTTTTATGTTTGTGTTTGTGGAAGAATGTTATTGATCCAAAACTTTAAAACATAGAAAGAACGACTAATCGCAATAAGAGTATCGGCCTCTTGGATAAATGGATTCTCAAATTTATTGGTCTCCTCCGAATACACTTTTGAATTTTCACCTGAACTTTGATCGAATGCTTTTTCAAACTCTATATCTTTACTTATAAAGGCTTATAATCCACAACAAAAATTTACCAATTAGAAACTAGCTATTCCATTTCAACGGGACCATGCAATCATGCCATAACTAGTAAACTTGGGATTGGACTTGGAGATATATAAACGCTAGCTTGTTCTGTGTGATAACGATACTGGGTGTGGTGGTGCAATAATGATAAACATGCTCTGAATCACACCGTCGGCTCCGAGCTCGATCGGGGAGGGATGAATAAAACTCAGATTCCCAACCACGTAGGTCACGATCACAGAAGCGACAGAGGCCCTTTTTAAGGTCTATGGAAGCTCGGGGGCGGTGGTGGTGATGATGAGGAAATCTTAGGTGCGGCACTCGCACCACGTCAGCCATGCGACCACCCAGTCATAAACCGCCACCTGTTATTCTCTTTGATGACGTGGACTTTGCTGGAATGGGAGACTAGTCGGAAGAAGTTGGTCTCCGATCAAAAAAACCCAGACTCTCCCTATCCCATGATTCCCATCTGGGATGGGAGGCTTTGCTTCTCGTGCACATCCGATTGGGCGAGTCGTGACGCGGAGGTGCTTCGGGAGGGAGGCTCCGAGCTTTAATTTTTGATTTAAAAGACAATGCTGAGATGGACAAAAACGTCACACATGGCGTTTTGGTATTTGATGGTCGCATATGTGAGCTGGTGCCGGTGCCGCACCTAAGATTTCCTCGATGATGATTAGAAGAGTGAGTGAAGATGGTGAAGGTGGGGGTCCAGAGTAGTTGGGGGGGACTGTAGTCCGGGTTTCGCGGCACAAGAAGACGAGTGTGATGGAGACGCGACCTTCTGCTCCGCTCAGAAAACCCCTCGGCAGTGCTGTCAGTGATACGTTACGTCGTATTTGGGCCGGGTACAGGCCACCACCACCACCCTCCTCCTCTCTCTCTCTCTCTTATTTCGGGGTCGGTAGTGCCAGTGAGAGGGAAGAAGAAAAACCCTAATCAACAGTTACCGCAGCATCTCATATTCTTCTTTTTCCCTTCCTACCGAACTCCTTTATTTACCCTCATCTCAATGTCTCAGCCAATTATGAGCACTAGAGAAAATAATGCATTACACATCATGTCGTGTATCTATCTCCGTATATTATCGTCTCGATATTTCTCGATAAAAGATAGATGAAACAATCACACACGGGTACTAACTCAACAAAGTTTCATGAAATTTCATCGTTGAATTTTCTTGTGAAGTATACGAGAATGATAACCAAAAGATTCGTGCACAACTTAAGACGAACTAGTAACACTCTCGATGATCTCCTACTCTCCTATCCTGTTCTCCTATGAACTCAATGAGAGACTAATTGAAGAACATCATGTACCAATTCTGGCATGAAGAACAATACCCCTAGCCTTTTGATGAAGTGCAAATCACATGCCTTCCTTCTAGTCAAGTAGTCATGCCGGTATATTGCCAGTACTCAACTTTTTACTACCACGATGTCGATCACAAACCAGTAAGCACCAGACCTAAAGACTTGGATTCCATTTCAATCATATTGAGAAAGAGCTAGTCGAAATTTTACTGTGCATATCTTGAAGAATCACTGTTCAGAAAGTCGCTGAGTTGTTTATCGTTTTGCTGAGGTGACCCATCAAAGGGGGGATGAGACTTGATATCGTAAAAACTGAGGCAGAGATCCTCTTCTCTAATCTCATCTCCCCCCACTGGGGACTCTCTGGCTCTTACCCCACCTCTGAATTCTCCTCTGAAAAAAGCCTATACGTTTTCTGCGGTGAGAAACCAGAGAGAGAAGGAGGGAATTGCAAGCAAAATGCTTTATTTATTGCACTTGGTACTTACTACAGTTAAAACCAAGAAAAATACAAATGAAAAAAGCTGCATGTTTCGTATAGGGATCGGGGTGTGGAGAAGCAAGATGTTAAAAGATAATGGAGTGAGTGAATTTTAGCTGAGTGGGTTTCAGACTTTTTCACCGACTTGGTTCGGTGAAACGGGAACATCTCTCAGATCCCTTTCAACAAATTCGCTCCTTTTCTTCATCTAAACAGTAAACACTGTTCTACATAGTCCTTTATATGCTTTTCCAAAATTCGAACACCAACAATTCCTTGCGGTATAAATAGAGGAACATGACGTAAACACGAAAAATCTATGACAAATAACATAACAACACGTGTATAAAGAATAATATAATTTTATTAATATGAATGCGGGTTACAAATCTTTATGAACTTCTCTGATTTTATCTCCGAATATGAATTTGACTCAAGGGTGACAAACACTTGTTCTTCAGACGTAAAGGGTTACGAGAGTTGATCACGTGACGAGTGTTTGAGATTTGGATTTGATGAAGAACTGACTATTTGGGGAGTTTGATAGTTCTTCGAGGGATTTTTGACAACTACCAGACTTGAGGTTGATGAAGAATCGGCTATTTGGCAGCTTGATGATTCTTTAAGGGTTTCTGAAGAATTCCGAGCTCTCGGGAGTAATTTTTTTCTCTATCTCTGGTTCGCGGCCCCCTCCTCTTGGAATGAGAGGGGGTATTTATAGTGTTAACATACCTTCGATTATGGCATGTAATGAAGACACCGAATCAATGGTATTTCCTTAACGGTAATAATCGAATCAATGAATCTTGAGCGATTGATTTACTTGCTAATCTTAACATAATCAAATCAATCAATCTTAATCGATTGATTTAGTTACGCCCAATAAGGTATAATCGCTTTGGATTGAATGTCATTCTTTGACCACGATCCTCAATAAGGGGCGTGTCATCTCGCGGACACGGAAGGAATGTGCACGAAATCTTGACTTCCAAGCAAGCGGGGAGTTCTGGTGCCACCTCGCAGATAAGGAACTTATGACTCAACTAGAATGTACATCTCCGCATGCATGCGAACTCTGCTGTCTAGTTCCTTCGCGAAGTCTCCTACGCAGAGTCATCTCGTCTTGCCTTAATGTACTTCTACGCGAAGTCATTTTGCCTCGCCTTCATGTACATCTACACGCACGAAGTCATTTCGCCTTGTCTTCATATACATCTACGTGCGCAAAGTCATTTCACCTCACCTCAATGTACCTCTACGAGAGGTCCGTTTCGCCTCGCCTTAATGTACCTCTACGCGAAGTCCGTTTTGCCTCGCCTTCGTTTACCTTTATGCAAAGTCCGTTTCTTGATTCCATGCGAAGTCCTTTTCGCATGCGAAATTTGCTATCTAGCTCGCCTGACTTCTGGCGAGCCATCACTTGTAAACCTAGTTATTTTGGGCATGTCTGACTTCTTCTTTTTTGTTTCGATAATTAATTTAATTTAATCGATATCTGCTCATCGATCGACACTTAATAATTGATTTTAATCGGGATTTAAGGTTTTTGTTGTCGGCCGACCATTCCCACGTTGCCACGTGTTATTTCCAACGGCTTTCCAACTTTGTCGACTCATGAGCCAAGTATGCAATTTGTCGAGTATACTTGTTGCTTGAATTATTCAACGATTATTATTATCGTTAAATTTTATATATATGTCTGCACCTATGATGATTGAAACTTTTTATTATGCATCTCATGAGTTTGTTTTTATGCTAGAAATCAAAGTTACAAAGAATCACTTCTACAACATCTAAGTTTAGAAGATCAAACAAAACTGCATAGGAGACTTGAGGGGGATCATTAGAATAGCTTCCGATATGAACATAATGATCGACGCTTGCTAATGCATCTGTAACAAAGTTTCCATCCTGCCAAACATATGAGAAATCAGTCGCCAAAAACTGTGTCGTTAACAATTGATCGAATATCCCCTTAATCAATGTTGAATTTTTGCAACGGAACTTTGATCTAGTTATGTAAACTTATGGTAGACAGTTGCAAAAGAAAAATGAGACGAACGACTCGTAATGCAAAATCCTCGGCACATAAAGCATTAGACCACCCCAACTAGGGGCAGAGGCGCAGAGCTACAAAGAGTGCATGGCATGGCACCCCCTCAACCATTTTCTCACACCCTACACCTTAGTGACCTTACAGACTATCAACAAGGGAAACTTTGCTATGTGACACCCCCGATAAGAGTTTTGTGTTTGGCCCCCAAGTCTTTATTTTCAGGCTCCGCCCTAGCCCTGATTGACTATCTTTAATAACAAAGCCTGCTGAAGCATGTTGATCTTGTAAACAACACAATCATAATTTAGTTTCATGAAGAAGAATGAGGATGATGCCATTTAATTAGAGCATTGGTACTTTTTGGCAGCTTAACATGGATATTGGTATCTCTCCAAAAAAACAAAACATGGATATTGGTACTATTTTTCCTAATCATAGAGATAGCAGCAAAAGCTGTTTGTATAAGGGTCTTTCGTTCATTGCCAAAAAATAAAATGTTTCCAGCAAACCAGATATTGTAGCAAATAATTTACAAGATTGTAGACATCACTCAGAGGTTTAGAAGCAGTACTTTGTTATCCAAGAGAAGAAATCAGTATAACTAACATTAATACCTGCCGACTGCCAAAATATCTCTTGCCAAAGAACAATCAAGAAAAATATGATAAATAGTTTCAAGTCGGGGATGACAACCATGTACGTCTCGGGATCAAGAAAAATGTTTGTCTTAAAGTTATTGTGTGACTAGTTCATTAAGATGATTAGCTTGTAAATGTGTTTGTGCTCTAACCGAATATAATCTTATGAATTGCTTATTCGTTTTAATTTTACAAGTGGTATCAGAGCATTAGATTTTTGCATACATCAATCACTCATGGTCTTCCTTATGATTAACCATGAACGATTTTGCATGCGAAAACCTAAACCTCAAATACCACATGTTAATTTAAATTGAATGAGCAATCTACAAAATCATATTCACATATGTGCACACACACAATTACAACTATATGACATACATTCTACTTAATCAAGGGACGTGAGTTGGTTCTCCAAGTCTGCAATATTGGTTGTAGATATGTAAAATTTAACAAAATAATTGTGTTTACAAGTGATGGCTCGCCAGAAGTTAGGCGAGCTAGATAGCAGAGTTCGCATGCGAAAAAGACTTCGCATGGAATTAAGAAATGGACTTCGCGTAGAGGTAAACGAAGACGAGGCGAAACGAACTTCGCGTAGAGGTACATGAAGGCGAAGCGAAATGACTTCACGCGTGTAGATGTACATGAAAGCGAGACGAAATGACTTCGCGCGCGTAGATGTATATGAAGGGGAAGCAAGATGACTTCGCGTAGAAGTACATGAAGGCGAGGCGAGATGGCTCCGCGTAGGAGACTTCGAGAAGGAGCTAGACAGCAGAGTTCGCATGCATGCGGAGATGTACGTTTTGGTTAAGTCGTAAGTTCCTTGTCCGCGAGGTGGCACTAGAGCTCTCCGTTTGTTTGGAAGTCAAGATTCCACGCACCTTCCTTCTGCGTCCGCAAGATGGCCCGCCCCTTTATTGAGGATCCTGATCAAAGTAGGATATTCAACCCAAATCAATTATACCTTATTAGGTGTAGCTAAATCAATCAATTAAGATTGATTGATTTGATTATGTTAAGATTGGCAAGTAAATCAATCAGTTAAGATTCATTGATTCGATTATTTCTGTTAAAGAAATATCATTGATTCTATATCTTCATTACATGTCATAAACGAAGGTATGTGAACATTATAAATACCCCATCTCATGCCAAGAGAAAGGGGGCAGCGAACCAGAGAGAGAGAAAAATCATTCCTAAGAGCTCAGAATTCTCCCAAATCCCTTGAAGAATTATTAAGCTGTCAAATAGCCGATTTTCCATCAACCTTAAGCCTAGAAGCTGTAAAACTCTGAAGAATCATCAAGTTGCCAAATAGCCGATTTTTCATTAACCTCAAGCCTAGAAGTTGTAAAACTCTGAAGAATCATCAAGCTGCCAAATAGACGATTCTTCATCAACCTCAAGCCTAGAAGTTGTCAAACTCTGATGAGTCACCAAGCTGCCAAATAGCCGACATCTTCACCAACTTCAAGACAAAAAACAAACCACCACGTGAAACCGCTAGTGGATCAAACCTGATCAACAACAAGCCTCCATAGCCCTTGATCAACCCTCATCTTCAAGTCTTCAACAAATCAAAACCTCTACCAAGTTCTTCAACAAACTCGTGAAGAATCAACAAGCACTGAACACACGTGCCGATTCATCCCCCGTCAAAGTCAAAGAACATGCACCACGTGACACTGCTCGTGGCCTAAGTCCGATCAAGAACAAGCCTCTACGGCCCTTGGTCAATCAACTTCTACAAATCGTCAACACGACAAGAAGTCCAAACTACAACAACTCGATTCAACATTAAGTGCTCGTCACCCTTGGATCTAATCGACATCGGAGATCGAATCAGAGGAAATTCTTGTAAAAGAATACCAACAGAGATTGTAACCCGCAAATTCATCAATACAAATATTTTATCTTGTACACGTGTTGTTCTGTTATTTACTGCAGATTTTTCGTGTTTACATTGGTTTCTCCTCAACTCTAGCTTTTGACACCATCTATGGGATATGGTTGAATGTCTTGTTGTAGAGAAATCATGTACCAACATCCTTAGTTTACAGTGATCATTAGACCTAAGAATCCTTCTCGTAAAGGTATTCCTTATTAACCAAGGAATTACAAGAAGAATCCTAATGTAAAACTGAATACCAGCTAATTCATGGATCCTTAACCAATTGAGACTAGATATACACTCATCAAAAAGAAAAAGAAAAAAGAAAAAAAGAGAGAGACTACCATGAGTTTTGTTTGTTTCCTTTGAATACAGAATAAACATTGGGATAACAACAGTGCCATTGCCTTCTGCAGCAAAGACCTTAGTAGATGGGCCATAATGAGTTTTAGGCATTTAATACTAAATGGGCTAGTAATTATTTGGACCCAGAGCCTTACAGTATGCCCAAAATGAGGACATCCTCTACAATTGAATGTTTCTTAGGCTATGTTTGGCAACATAACCATTGTACATGTGCTATGCATGTCACGATGGACATTATTGCTGAATAAATTTCAGCTCCATCACACGAGAAAACTTATGCGAATTCTAATAGTGCACTCGCGGATTTTAGAAATCTAGGGTATGTATACTTGTTGGAATGGAATAGAGTGAAACACATAAATGAATCATAATGATTCTACGTAAAAGTATTTCATGCGTTTACTAACACGTATTTCATGCGTTTAATATCACGTACATGGATCAGTATTGGCATACGTCTCACCTCTTTATTAGGAACCATATCTTAGATTCACTCCGGAATTTGATTATAAAAAGAGAACATGGGTTTATGAATCAAGGAATCAACCATTTAAAATCGATACCGATTATTTCTTCTTTCATTTCACTTGTCTCCGATTCATGATTATTATTTATTACAAATAAGTAAACGTGTCACTATATCTAGTAAACTATCATGGTCATAGAGTTGTTAAAGACTAATATAAACCTTAAATCTTATGTAATGATATGGAAACTAACATCAAAACATCAATCTATAACAAGTACCGGCCAAATGAAATCAAAACATTAAACTCATTCCACAAATCACATGAACTGCTTATTCTTAAACAAGTTTATCATCTTAAAATTATTTTGACGATGGGTTTCGAAATGTGGTCGAAGATGATGTGTGTGGTGTTGCCGTCCACCCAGCAATCCACGACGGGGGAAGTCATTGATATTTGAGAGACTTGTTGGTGTATCATGTGGCGGTTTCCGCCATGATTGAGATATAACAATTCATGCATTTACCAACATATAAGATAATAAGAATGATTCAAGAATCAAAATGTGTGTATGTTCCACCTCATTATCAGAGATGATTCAGGAATAACTGTTTACCTTGATAATCAAGAGGGAATATGACTTTAGAGTTTAGAATCATTCCCATTATATTATTCATTTTAGTTGTCTCGAATTCATGGCTTCTTCCATTCTAATTGTCTCTGATTCATAATTGTTTTTTTTTTCATTAAACGTATCATTAGTAATTTAGTATAGAATATATGAGAACTATACAAAGAGCATCTCAAATGGAGATGTCTTTTGGTTGGATGTAAATTTATCGACCACCCTTGTGCTCACTCATCCAGATTTATGACATGTGTCATTTCTTTTAACCATCTTTAATCATGGTTAACTATATATAAGCATGATAACAAATTCTATAATTATGTTTTCTTTTAATTTTAATTTTAACTTTTGCCTCAATTTAAAAAAAATGAAATTAAACTTAGATCACTTTAGGACTCGGACTCCTTATATTCTGATGTTTAGGTTTCTTCTACTCCTCAAATATTTTTTTTTTTATCATATTTCAAATATGTGATTTGCTACCTACCCATGGTGGGTGGGGTGGGGGTTCTTCTACTCCTCATAATCATTCTTTTCGGATGCACATACGAGATGATTGTTGATACATGAAACTCAAATGTTTTGTCTCATCACCAAAAACAACAATTATCAACATTAATGGCCATATAACACAATTAAAAATGATTTCAAATGCCCAGATTCATACTCTCTTTTTTGCCCAGATTCATATAACAATTATCAAGGAATTTCTTCCAATGATGCCAATCATGCCCAAACAACATTGAATGGGGGAGAATAGCTCGAATTGGGCAGCATCTCACCTCCACTTCCAATATCTACCAATATCAGATCCTCAATTCCTCATTGAAACCTTACAGCATCCTCCGCCAAAACCCAGATGCCAGAAAACAAGATCTTTCAAAATTAAGCTTCACTAAGTAGCATAAGACTCTGTTACATGTTAGATAATATATAACTTGTACAACCTTAGACTTCATTATAAATAATGAAAAGGATATAAGAGAGTATGCATGTGATTTACATATGCAAACCTACTGGATTATCATGCGGAAAGTTATTTTAAAATTAAACCACCGATTTGGCTTGATTTTTTTTTCCAAGCTGAGTCAAAAGTTAAATTTATAATTAAATTATAGAATTTATTATTATAATTATATATAGTTAACCATGGTTAAAGATGGTTAAAATAAAATAAATGACATAAATCTAGATAAGTGGATGATAGGCAAATTTGCATCCTTTTTGGTTTTGTCAAATTCAGAATTTGACACACATGGCAAATTTGACTTTGCTCATATTTAGACAAATTTTATCTCCAATGCAGATGTCAAATTTGAATACTATTTTACTATTTATAATTTTTGAATTGTATCTTGTTTTTAATTCCTATCATTTTTGGTGGTGTATCATTTCTTCTGGTCTCCAAGTTCTTGCAGATACAAGAAAAACTAAAATCATTTTCAAAAAAGAAAATAAAATTAGAGACTGAAATCTTCTAAATCTCTTCTAATTCAAGACCAATGAGAACATCATATGAACAAAAACAAGCACACTGTGTTGTAAACATTTTTGAACACAGAACAATGGACTGAACATCTATGAGTCTTAGAGCAGAACACAACAAAACAATAGCAGAATTGAGAATAACAAAGAGTGTTGTCTCAAATAACCCAAAGATTTGAGAGGATGAGACCAAAGTTTGGGATCCAACAACAACAATCTTCTTATCAAGCTTTCGTAATACTCAAGGAAGGTGTCATTGAGTTTAGCTGTGGGTCTCTTTAGAGATATACTCATATTGATGTATTTATGATATTTCTTATCAATAAAGTCTATTTCAAATAAATAAATAAATATTTGATGAAAACTTGAAAAGTATACCTTGATAAGAAGATCTAGATTTCCATAAGGAACTTTCCAAGTAACAACAACACTAACTTATTCCTCAAAAGAATCTATCATACAGGTAATCGAGTTTGAAACAATCATTGATAATTATATTCTATTATTGAAAATTTGGAAACGAAGAAAAGCTTAACAATTCAACTCGTTCTATATATTAACGAGTCTTCTCACAATCCACATAAACTTCCTTCCCTATATCTAAATGAAAGAAATGAGACCCCATTTGATAAACAAACATACAGATCAGAGTAAGAAATGGTCAGAAACCAATTTCTTTGACAAACTAAGGTGTAACTAAATCACCAAATACTCAAATGCTAAGCTAAATAATCATTTCTCATAAAAAACATGGAATCGACAGAAATTGGTTAGTAATGAATGAGAATCCAACAAACATATGACAAGAAAGAAATGGTCATGAGGTGCATAATTATCTGGTTTTATTTTCTTTGAGGTTAGGTTCAATACCGCCGCCTCTATTTTTAAAAAGCCAATTACTATTTCATTCAGTACAGTAATAGTGCAACTAGCTAGAACAACTTACTGAAATCTTAAGCCTAATGAGATTGAGGTAAGAGTATAATGTCTGTGAGCTGAATTAAATTGATTTTTCGACTTTATTTTCTTTGCATCTTTGAGTTGTCATGTCTACATTCTACACCAAGGATTCGAAAGCTGTCAATTGGTCACCTTGATCATTCACCCCCACAAACTCTTACAAATAGTAACACATATCTACTTGTGATGCCGGTTTGTTTCTCCTCATGCTTCAAATTTGTTTTCAGTTTTTGGATCTTAATATTAATTTTATGATTCATCATTCTTTCACAGTAAACAACTCTCTATTCGTTTTTCAATAACAGAGAGATTCATTCCTGTGTCCATTACTGGTTGTCTGGTTACACATTTATGTTTGTGCACTAGCAGTACCTACTGGTCAAGAACATAGAATTTCGAATTTCCCAGCAACATTCTAACAAATTAATAGTCCAGTTACTTCAGTAACATGAGAAAATTCTATCAGAAATATGACAAATTCAATAACAACAAATCTCCAACTGTTCAAAAATGATATTCCAAATTATAAATGACACTAGTGTGTGGTTACTGGTTAGCAAAAGACAAGGAGCTAGAAAGCTAGTCAACCAACTATACCTCTGTCCTTCCAGAAGGTCTAAAAAGGCAACCTGCAGGAAGCTCCAATGGCAAAGGCACACACAACAACCTTTTCTGATTTTTCCTCCACCTTTCGCTATCTAGCTTAGCTTCTCATCCAAAAAAATCCAAACCCAACAAAGAAAAATAGAGAAAGAACCCAAAGAGCAAATCATTTGGTGTTAACCATGGGTAGCTAGGATCCCTGTAAAGCAAGAAAACAAAATCTCACTCTGGCAGAAGATCTCTCTGTTCTTTCAGAGGTCTTGATTTGGGTTTTATTCAAGTCAAGATTTAGTTTAGTTTAGTTTGTGAACTTCTGTTTGAGTGAACTGAGAAAGTTTTGCTTTGATGGGGATTTGCTGGAGTAACAAGATCAAGTCTGTAAGTCCTTCTAATACAGGTATTGTTGTTGTTCTTTTTAAAAGAGCTTTATGCTTTACTCAGAAAAGGCTGAATGTTTAGTTCCTGAATGGTGTGTTATTATAGAGCTACTTTAATAGGTTTTGATAGCTAGGACTTTCAAGCTTGATTTGATTTAGTTGCTATGGCTATAAATTGGCTACTTCCATAGTGATTAGGAATTTAAGATCCTTTCCTCTGTGTTGTATACTTGGTTGTATTATCAAACTGGTAACTCCATGACAGATTCAAGGTCTTGCTTTGGAAATTTGTTTAAGTGATGAACTGAATTGAATTAGTGATAGTAAGTTTAGCATGTTTTCATCTTTGACTGAGTCTTCGGTGAATGTTCAATTGCTTTTTCTGTAGGATACAATTCTAGAAGTGCGAGTAGGGATGGTTCAAGTGGCAAGGCCTCATCGAGCTCCATGCCTACAACTCCTCGGAGTGAGGGGGAGATTTTGCAATCCTGCAATTTGAACGGCATCAGCTTCACTGAGCTCAAAAATGCTACAAGAAACTTCCGTCCCGATAGTGTACTAGGAGAAGGCGGTTTTGGTTCCGTTTTCAAAGGTTGGATTGACGAGAGTACGCTTATAGCTACCAAAGCTGGGTCTGGCATGGTAATTGCTGTGAAGAGACTCACCCCAGATGGTTTCCAGGGCCATAAGGAATGGTTGGTGAGTGGAACTACCTCCTTTTCTTCCTCATTAGTTTTTATGGCAGGAGTTATGTACATTGTTTTCCTTTTCCAGGGCATATATAAGTTCATGTTCATATTGTTTGAAGTTGACAGTCATAAGATCAGGAAAAATTTGCTTTGCAACATTGTGTATTTATGATTGGTATGGTTTTTGGAGCATTAGTGGAGTAATTAATTTAAGGTTTTTGGACGTACAGACAGAAATCAACTATCTTGGACAGCTACAGCATCCTAATCTTGTGAAATTGATTGGTTATTGCTTAGAAGATGAGCACCGGCTCCTGGTGTACGAGTTCATGCCTAAGGGCAGCATGGAAAATCATCTATTCAGGAGTGAGTTCCTAGCATCCTCTATAGTGGCAAATGACAATCATTTTTGAACCTTTCAGAGTTTCCTTCCTAGAAAGTTTACTGCTTTTTGTATGCAATGTCCTTTTATTGAAGAATTGGTTACTGTTTCAATAGGAAGTACTCACTTTCAGCCTCTTTCTTGGACCCTGCGAATGAAAATTGCTCTTGGCTCTGCAAAGGGACTTGCCTTTCTGCACAATGCTGAACAACAAGTCATACATCGTGATTTCAAGTCTGGCAATATTTTGCTTGACTCGGTAGGTAACTCACTGGCAAATTTCAATCTAGATTTAACACGATTTTAGTATGGTTGGATCTGCTAAGTTTCAGGGTTCATTCAATCCTTGTTTTGTTTCAGAACTACAATGCGAAACTGGCTGATTTTGGGCTGGCAAGGGATGGACCAACTGGTGACAAAAGCCATGTCTCTACTAGGGTCATAGGAACCCAAGGATATGCTGCTCCTGACTACCTAGCCACAGGTACTACTTTAAAACTTCATCTTGTTTTATCTTTGGCTCTTCGAATCAAGCCATTCTCTCTTTATCTTTTAGATGATATTTCAGTTCGAGAAGGTGTACGTACGTAGTCTTACAGAGCTAATGACTATTTTTTTCCATGTAATTGAAAGTTCTACCTCATTCTGTTTAAGAAATTTATAAGGACAGTAGTCCTTTAAATTCATGAAGCTCTAGTTTATTGCACTCGATTAAATTCCTACATTATCGACCTTAAAAGAGAATAGGTGTAGGTCCATTTCCAGTAGTTGCTTCCAATGAAGTATTATCTGATGCCCAGTTTTCTCTGTTTCATTATATAAGGGATACTTTTATGTGAAAATATGCATGCTTAAAAAGTAAAAACCAATCTATCATTTTTTGACCTTTTGGCATATGACCGGATGTGGCTGCAATTTGCTGATTTCTATGTTATAGGAAAGAGCTACAGTTAGTGCTCTTCAGTCATCACTAATTGCATTTAATTTGCTTCGACAGGTCATCTTACTGCCAAGAGTGACATATACAGCTTTGGAGTTGTTCTTCTAGAAATGTTATCTGGACGACGAGCTATAGATAGAAACAGGCCAGCTGGTGAACACAACCTGGTAGAATGGGCAAAACCATACCTGACCAACAAAAGGCGAGTTTTACGCGTTATAGATCCTCGACTTGAAGGCCAATACTCACTCAATCGTGCCCAAAAGGCTGCCAGCCTAGCACTTCAATGTCTTTCTACTGATCCTAAGTACAGACCAGACATGAATGAAGTGGTAACTACACTGGAGCAGCTTCAGGACACTACAAAGGACATGCCCAAAGGTAGTCAGAAAGAGCACCATGCAACTAGTAATGGACTTCCTAAGAGAAGCAGCACCAATGATGCTCCCAATAGAGTAACTGTTAATTATCCAAGGCCTTCTGCAAACCCACTTTTTGCTTGACAGGAGAAGTTTCCATGCCACGGTTATTACTTGAAGTATTGGTTTAGGGAAGGCGTTATGTGAAGTCAAGAGAATTTAAATTGTACATACCCAAGATTGTTCCGAGTAGCAAGTATGCAGTGATTGTGTATAGATGAATGTAATTGAGCCTACCTACACATGTATTCTGGTCACTTGAAAAAAAAAAAAAAGTGGAAAGACGACCAGGATATCTGAACTCAGAAGTGTGATTAAGCTCACCGAGTATTTTTGGTTTCCTTTGTAACTTGTGTGACCTTGTTAAACTTCACCGTCGATGTATATATAGCCCATCTCGTTTCAAGTTTGAGAAGTTTTAGTCTTCACTTTCCTTACTTTCACCAGAATTATGAGACATTCTATATACATAATTTTCATTCAATAATTAGAGAAATCACCACAAAAAGGAGCTAAACACGGCTCAAAACCGCCTCAAATTGCCAAATCCCAAAGTGCACTACAGATTATCAAACCCAGCCAACTCGTAGAACCACACCGCCTAATCCCTAATCCAATTTTAAATCACAAGAAACAAAAAGTAATACTCCAGTAAAACACACAATCGATTCGAAAATCACTGGAAACTACAAAACCTAGCATATCCAACTACGAAAACGGAGAAACAGTGGGCGAGAAAACGAAGGAGGCTGCGATAGGGTACCTGGACGGCGGCGGAGAAGAATCTCCGGTGCGGCGGACAAAGGCGACGGCGGCAGCGGAAGCGGGGAGAGAGGGTTTCCACAAGCTTCGAAAGAAAAGGGGGTTTGTTTTTTGAACCTCCCACAAGTCTTGATTAAGTAGCCGTGTATCGGGCGGCCCGATTCGGTTGGACTAGGTCGGTTTAAGAAACCCGGTCTAGTACTTAAAACCGACCCGTTTTGCCGCCACTGACATGATAAGTGCTCTAAGGTTTAATTCTGGAAAGCTGAGCAAATTGGACATCTTATGTAAGCTCCAAAATTAAAATATTTATTTACACATGTAATGTTTTTAAAATAACATGGCCATCGTCAGATTCTTCATTTTCCTCCATCCAATACATATGGTCCATTTATGATATATATTTCCATTTATCATCCTCTTTTAAAAACTCTGCCAGGTTTGAAACATCATATGTTACTTTATGATACAGATGTTTTATCTCTGTTGTTGTATATCTATTTTGTTGCCCATAATTACAAATTTGATACCACATATTACATTGTCACAAATACAAGCTTGAACTACGACTTGAAGACGAAGATGACTCCACAACAGCTATAATCATAGGTAAAGCAGCAGACAATCTCTTTGGAGTAACGTGTGAGGAGCTGGTGAATGAACAAGGAGAAGATGAAAAGCATAACATTCCGCTTGCAATACAAAAGGTAAAAAAACAAGTATCGTGTATGGTGGAATGGTATTAGGGATGACTTCTTAGTGAAGGATGTTTACCCTCAGAGTGAGGATGATGAACAAATGGCCATAGAGAATACAACACCTCAGGTTCAGACTCCAGTAAAAAGAGCGATGCAGCCAAGGAATTCGAAAGAAGCAACACTCGAGGAACTTTTAAACATTGAGATGAAAAAGAAGCAAAAAAGATGTTGTGTATGACTAAATTGATCCTCTATTTAAAACATGTTTTGAACTTCGCAGAGGAGAATGAATGTCTAAAGACATATCAAAGTGAGCTTTTTATTCCCATCTGTACCTTTGTTTTCTATTTCAGTACCTATTTATATATCTTGCAATATCATGCATTTCATTCCTTTCTCAACATATCTTCTCTCAATTTAAATGTATGTGTATATGTACCAGAGCTCAAGGGAACAAGAACAAATTAATCAAAGACAAAGCAGGAGTAGATATCATGTGATCCTTCTGTGTTTTCAGTTCATCAGCAATGCCCATATGTATGTAGTTTTTTGGATGCTAATAAGGTTGCTTCTAAGTACAAATGCAGTATAACATTGTCTGGCAATAAGAAACATTTTGTTCAGAAAACTGACAGTACATGTAACCTATTTTTGTTACCCTCTATTATTCTGATACATGGGATACAAAGTTGTTGATGGAGAGACATGTATTGTACCATGTACTGCTTTTGTTTAATACATTATGTATATTAGTAACATTACTATAACTATGTTCAGTTTCTCATGCATTTCTGTTTTGCTTAATCTTTCCATAATAAATGAATTATTATTGCTGTCACGTGGTAAATAAACTCATTCACCATTTTCTTAAATTGAAACTTTAATAGTATTGCTAGAAGAACACTGTACCTATGTTTACATGCAAATAGCATCAATGTAGACATTCAACAACAAAATTGATCAAAACAAAAACATTTACGGTACGGAATATCCGTCGTTGCAAACCGCAGCAACGCGCGGGCATCTTCTAGTCAAATAATGGTACTCATTTGAAATACGGAAGCAATGGCTGGCCTCGTTGACATTCCATTTTAGTTTTCATGCACTCAATCCCTTTATGCTTCTCTTCACTGTTTAATACACAAAACATACCCCGACCAAATAGGGACGGAGCCAGGAATTCGAACTAGGTTAAGCATAACCTATTCTCAATGTAGCTAAATTGTTTGATAAGCCATGATGAAGCATGACGCAGATCGAAAGTTCAAACAAGATCGAAGGCTACTTTGGTGTCATCGATCTTCATGCATACATCTATACGACCTTAACTCCCAATGAGGGTTAGATAGAGCTCCCTGTCATTTCCTGAGAAATTAATTAAGACACATTTACAAGCATCCTTAAACTATTAAGGCGTCTAACTAATTATATATTTCTTCGTTGACCAGCTAACTGAATTAGTTAAATTCCAAGTCAATTACAGGTTGCATGAAGGCCACAAGACGTGTTTGGAAATTAAGCATTTTAGTTTATGTTCTATTAGCGTATAGAAGATTAGTACTAATCTCTATCCAAATTGGACATGTTCTAACCAAATCATCGCTTTCAAGTAGGTAGACAGCTAGCTAGATCACGATGACGATTGGAAATCTAAGGTTCCTTACTTCAGATGAAACCTGGGAAGAACGAGTCAAATTTGATGTAAAGGGTTAAAAATAGATAAGTGCCTGAGGCAATCTAACCAAGTTTATAGCACAAGAACAGAGCCTAACGTGAGCCTAGGCATCAGCAATTTGATTAATTACTTTCCGAATACAGATGAGGTGCAAAAATGCATCATCGAAATTGAGCCAAGGGGGAAATACCCTCTTGTTGCTATGAAATTTCTTCTCGTTGACAACAATATTCAAAACCAGAACGAATCACACAGTGGAAGTTTCTAACGTACATAAACCAAAAACAGCTAGATAAGAACAAATTAGAAGGTTGAAGTTTCTGACGTAGTTACTTGTGTATATATTATAACACCAGTTGCATGATCGAGACGACAAAGACTTAATTCCATTCTGCATAAACAAAAGCGTTGAATTAGTTTCAGTTTGATATATATGTTCCTGATATCGAAGAGAGAATTTGGAGAGATAGAGATGGGAGATCAAGCTGGTGTACTGGAGGTGAAGCTGATTGAAGCCAGAGGCCTCAAAGACATGGATTTTGCTGGTAGGTCATTACTTGCAACATTCTTTTGTTTAGTTTCATGCATAAATTTGTTTATAAACTCTTTGTTTGAGATCTCATATACATGAAATTGATTTGCAGTGAAGATGAACACATACGTTGTGATCGAATATGGAAATCAGAAGCACACAAGCTGCGTGGCTAAAGGTTAGCAGTTGCGCAACGTCGATCACCATAAGTAGATGTACAAACACATCATTTGCTTTAATCTGTGAAATGTTACTGAAATGCAGGAAAGGGAACGAAACCAGTGTGGAATGAAACATTTAAATTGAAGGCAGAATATCCGGGTGGGGAAGATCACAAGTACATGCTTCATTTTCGTATCATGAACACGCATAAGATCTTGGACCACGATGTATTTGTTGGACAATCTACGTAAGTATTCTGCGTAAATCTACACCTACAATACATAGCATTTGACGGCTAGAGCTCTAGAACTTCCATGAACATGTTTTCATGTCACATTTCTGTATCGTGTGCAGAATTTATGTGAAGGATTTGATAGCTTCTGGCATGGACAAAGGGAAGGCTGAACTTCGCAGCGCCAAGTATAGAGTTGTTCTTCAAGACAAAACTTATGCCGGAGAGATCTGTGTGGCTTTATCTTTCTCCATAAACCAGTAGACCTAGCCTTAGCTGAGTTACCCTGTCTTATTGTAATTAGAATACCTATTGAATTTATTCATTTTGATTCTTTTGTTGTTCAACAAGCCGTCTTAGCTCAGCTGGTAGAGCGCGTGGCTTTTAACCACGTGGTCGTGGGTTCGATTCCCACAGACGGCGATGTTTGTTTTTCCATTGTTCCCTGTTAAAGGAAAATAAATGAACAGAGGTTTTGATACAGTCGATAGTTTGCGGTTTGATTTTATTTTTGACGCAATAAAATATGAAACAGAAATCATCATACATAACAAGTCAGTGGCCTCTGCAATATGTGATAAAAATTCCCTGAAAATTGAGCAAGTTTTCGATAGGATTCTCATATTTCTTCTGCACCAATACATCACACAAGTCAGTGGCCTCTGCAATAGGTGACAAAAATTCCCTGAAAATCGACCAAGTTTTTTCGATAGGATTCTCAAGTATATATTCAAATTGAATTATCCTCGCCATCACCATCAGTCCATATAACCTCAAAAATCCCATTTGCATAAGATTCCTAGCTACTATCTGTCAATCAGTGCTTGACTCTACTATGAAGAATATGAAAGTGATAACACAAGAATAACATCTATACTGTTGAGGAATAATTCCTCAGAATTTTGACGTTCTAACTTTGCTTCATTGGTGTCTTTTTTTTCACCGAAAGTTGGGTAAGGTATAGATCATGCATGCTTTTCTCTTTACTAATTTACTGGACAGAGTTGTCCTCGTTTTAGGCTCCAAAAGTATCTGCTATATCTAAACAGAACCTTAGCTTAGCACCAATTCACCATCTCTAAGCCTATGGGAACCCAAAAAAAAAATATGGGTGGTTCCATTTGAGGCATACTTTGGAAGCAAAGAATTTAAAGCTCTTATCCTTCTTGACACAAACCCTTCTTGGGTTTATTCATTTGCAATATGCAGAAGGACCACAAAAGATTGAGAGCTATGAAGATGAAGACAAGTAGCTAGACAAGAATGAAGGAAAGATGGATGAAGTAGAAAAGAGCCAACAAAAGAATACAGAAAAACTTCATGGGCCGGAAAAGAGAGAAAAGCTTGGTGGTTTAATAATCATGTGCAGTGGAAAGACAAAGCCAGACTGTTTCGATTATCGTGTAATGGGTGTTTCAATGGGTAAAAAAGACACTGTGTTGGGTATTAAACCTGGCTTGAAGCTTTTTCTCTATGATTTTGACCTTAAGCTCTTATATGGAGTTTACAAGGCATCCGCTTCCGGTGGCTTAAAACTCGAGCCAAAAGCTTTTGGTGGGGCCTTCCCTGCTCAGGTCACAATCTCTTCAATCTGCCTCTGGTTACTAATTTTTGTTTACACCCAAATTAATATTTTACTGGACAGTAATTGTCTTAGTGAATATTAGTTAAATTTATGGTCCACGTTATACCGGCGAGCCCGAAATAATGGGTTTACGAGTGATGGCCCGCCAGAAGCCCATGCGAGCTGGACCAAGGGACGCGAGGTTGCATGCGAAGAAATTTGTATGCGAAGGAGTTCGCCTAAGAGATAAATATCAAGGGCCGCGAGCTGATTTGATGTTAATTAAAGGATGGCTCCGTGCATGTCAATGAGTTTGCATTAGTTAAAATGTTATCCATTAATCACATATGTTAACTATGCTTACATGCGAAGGCAGTTCGCGTGAAAGAAGGGGAGAGGCGGGCTCCGCTTGGTATATATACAAACACATATCGATTGAGCTAGCAAGAGAAGACCTCGCCTACAATACCTCAAATGGATAAGGAAGCAATATATACTCCTTGATTACTTAAAGGGCTATCATGCATGTGCACACGTCCACGTCCATGCATGATTGCATGGGGAGGGGTTCATTAAGGATCCTTATCTTGGTTTAAGCATGGGGAGCTTACGTCTACATCTTCTTGAGTTTGGTTGTATTGGTGGTTAAGGACTCTACTCCTTAATTGGATTTGCATGCATCGCCTACATCCATATCTTCATGAGATTGGTTCTACTCCTCTACATAGTAGGCAGTTAGTGACTTCGCCAAAGGATAATCACATCACGAAGTGATTAACATCGCCTACACCACATTTATCGTTGAAGACTCCTACAAGTCTTTGACATGCTTTGGGCCAATACTTGTGGCCCTGGGTAATTCTATATAAAGAAGCCCCACGGCTTACAGAAAGCTACACAACAAACAATACTCAAATACAACACAAAACAACTTTCAACCTAGTTGAAAACCCTCTCGACCTCGTCGAAACCTTCAGCGCTCCCAGGAGCCGATATCCCTTCGAAGCCACTTCGAAGCCCTGTTTCTAAGCACCTCGCCGCCTAGAACCCTTCAGAGCTCTCCGGAACTCGCCCCCAATCCTCGGAAACTTCCCTATTGTTGCTCTGCTCACCCCGCCGTGAGTATCGATCGCTTGTGCTGTAAATTCCTCATCTGAGGTGGCACCTGGAACTCCGCTCGCCTAATCAAGAAGTCAAGCCTGCGCACTCACTCAACCTTTTCCTCGTCCGCGAGGTGGCACGCCCGCAACTCTCCATCCTCTTTGGATCGCTATTTACCTCGGCTCAGCACGCTGAGGATCGTGGCCAAAACATTGGCACGCCCAGTGGGACCAGGAGCATAAGCGAGACACCATAGGGAAACCAGGGTGGTCTCTGACGTCACCTTCGTTGGGGTCAGAGAAAGAAAACAAGATACGATAATGGATTGGCACGACAATTCGGTGGTTGCGATTATTGATAAACATTTTGCGGCCTTCGATGAAAGAATGGCTGCCTTCCAAAGGCGACTTGATGAAATGATAGCAGCAGCCATCAGCAAACACTAAGCCGAACAGGTGGTTGCCAGGGAGGTTGTTGAAGCAAGTGTTCCTCAGAAAAACGAGCATGAAGATAGGACAGAACAGTCCATCTTAGAAGAAGTTGGTTCAAACACTAATGATGGTGGCGAACCGCAAGTTCACATGGGAGGCGAACCACAACTTCCTGTGCTGGCGAACTGCAGCCGCCGAGACACTGACTGCCCCATGCGGGATGTATACGTGGACACAGGTCAACGGCATGGAGGGCAAGGCGAAGCTCGCCTGCTTTCTCTACCAGTTCACGACAAGCAAACTGAAGATGGACCCGCACCTCTTGAGTCTCTGTTTCAACATGCACACGCGGGGCGACAAGTTTGGCAGAGTCCGCCTTTTCTAAAGGTCCATCTCGCCAATCTTATGATCACCAGCGAGAGGACTCACTCCGCTTCGCCAAACCATGATCATATTGAGTTTAACTACATATGGTTTGGTGACATCCCTCGGCCAATCCGCGGTGTCACTCTCCAATATACTTGGAGTCCATGCATGCCCGTGGTTGCAAAAGGGGTCGAGCTACCGACCTCTGTGGATTCTGCATTTGATTTTGACACGGAGCCAACCTATGATGAGTACGATGAAAACTATATGTTGGTGCGTCTGTCCCCAAATCACATGCCACAAGAGCTTAATCCCAGTAAAGCTCTTGCTAAGGTGAACAGAGACCAGCCGGTGGTTTTCTTTCCTGACCAATGCATGGCTGTTCCTGATAAGACCATGCATTTCGACATGGTAGTGGGCAATAAGGCAGATCTCAACAGCATTCAATCTACTTCGCCACAGTTGAAGATCTTGCTGGGCCACCAAACGAAGATGCGTGGGGGGCAGCGAGACGTACCCTGCGGAATTCTTTGCCCAACTTTTCAAGTGGTTGACGCGGGACAACTCTGCTCAACGCTTGGACATGATCATCAGCAACAGTCTCACGTTGAAAACATAACGGCGACGAGGCTTGTAGTGAAGCATCGGTGGCCACCCGATGGCCTTACAAAGGGTAACTAATCATACTATGATCCCTTCTTTTCTTTGCTCCTAGCTTTAAATTCAACTTTTACTTCCGTTTCTTTCATTTTCTTTATTTCTCACATTGAAAAAAAAAAAATACAAAAAAAATCAAATAGCAAAAACACCAAAAAGAGATCCTTAGTTTTGCTGAGATGCAAGACAATGTTTTTGCCTACAAAAGGCTTAAACTTTATTTGAGGCCTATCCCTGAGGCTTGGAGACAATACATAAGACATTCCATATGTATTGAATTGCTGCCAGCGAAGTCGAGTCAGAGAAGAAATTCCAATAGTTGCTGAAAGTTGCAACATCCACTACCGAACAGTCAACTTCGCCGATTCAGCTGGAACGATCCAGGACGACCTAGAAGGCGAGCCATATATCAATGGAAAGCTCTGGATGTCTACTTTCCAGAGGAGTTTACGGTTCATCATTTCGCCATTCCTGGAGCGAGTAATGGCAATTTGAATGCAGGCGGGTCAGGATACCAGACAGTCCACCTCGCCGATTCAGGAAGAACTTCGCCGGTTCAGCTGGAACGATCCAGGACGACCTAGAAGGCGAGCCATATATCAATGGAAAGCTCTGGATGTCTACTTTCCAGAGGAGTTTACGGTTCGTCATTTCGCCATTCCTGGAGCGAGTTATGGCAGATTGAATGCAGGCGGGTCAGGATACCAGACAGTCCACCTCGCCGATTCAGGAAGAACTTCGCCGGTTCAGCTAGAACGATCCAGGACGACCTAGAAGGCGAGCCATATATCAATGGAAAGCTCTGGATGTCTACTTTTCAGAGGAGTTTACGGTTCGTCATTTCGCCATTCCTGGAGCGAGTTATGGCAGATTGAATGCAGGCGGGTCAGGATACCAGACAGTCCACCTCGCCGATTCAGGAAGAACTTCGCCGGTTCAGCTGGAACGATCCAGGATGACCTAGAAGGCGAGCCCTATATCAATGGAAAGCTCTGGATGTCTACTTTCCAGAGAATTTTACGGTTCGTCATTTCGCCATTATTGAAGAGAATTATGGCAGTTTGAATGCAGACAGGTCAGGATACGTGCGAAGTTGCAGTGTGCTTTTTCAATGTGTTTCATGACCTTGCAGCGAGCTTTCCTTCACTGGGGGGCATACTAACAACTCCTTCACTGGGGGGGGCATACTAAAGTTTTGATGTCCTTTATTCGTCGAACAGACATCAAAACTGGGGGGCACATTAGGGTAGATATGTGTTCCAGATATTTCAGACTTTAGACCCTTCTTGAGGTGTCTTGGTCATTATTTAGGCCAACACCTGTGGCCTCTAAAAAAAAAATCAAAAATTTCAAGGCTATGCGATCGTTCGCCGACATGGTCTTTTTGTTTGACTCTCATTGGTTCGCACTAGGGGGCAGCGAAGTCACTCCATGATCTGAATATCAAAAAGTTGGTTCGCCATCGCCAAGAGCTCAAGCGGAGGTCATTTTTTGAATCCAGTCAAAGTGCATGTTTACTCAAGGTACATCCTTTTGAGGTACATCCATGGCGAGTCAACAAGTCCATGGCGAGTCAACAAGTTTTGGCCGCAAGGCGCATCCATGCGAGGAACATCCTCTCGAGGATATTATCTAGTCGAGGTGCATGCATGGTACTATGTTCTCTGAGTGGAGCAGGCGAAGCGCACGGCATCATTCATAGTCATTCAAGTCCAAGGTACCTATGTTAAGTTCATGGTCATCAGTTTAATATGGTACTAGCTGAATCGTACAGTGGTTTCGCTGCGATGCTTTGTTGTTAAATACTTGAGTTTTAGAGCCTATTCACAGGCTTGTTTACTCACAGTTATTTTGTGTATGAACCGAGCCAATACCAGTGGCTTTGGGGCAGCATGAAACATAAACCTCTTCAGTCATTCTTGACATTCATGACTTCGAGGCTGGGGGGCAATGTTTACACCCAAATTAATATTTTACTGGACAGTAATTGTCTTAGTGAATATTAGTTAAATTTATGGTCCACGTCATACCGGCGAGCCAGAAATAATGGGTTTACGAGTGATGGCCCGCCAGAAGCCCATGCGAGCTGGACCAAGGGACGCGAGGTTGCATGCGAAGAAATTTGTATGCGAAGGAGTTCGCCTAAGAGATAAATATCAAGGGCCGCGAGCTGATTTGATGTTAATTAAAGGATGGCTCCGTGCATGTCAATGAGTTTGCATTGGTTAAAATGTTATCCATTAATCACATATGTTAACTATGCTTACATGCGAAGGCAGTTCGCGTGAAAGAAGGGGAGAGGCGGGCTCCGCTTGGTATATATACAAACACATATCGATTGAGCTAGCAAGAGAAGACCTCGCCTACAATACCTCAAATGGATAAGGAAGCAATATATACTCCTTGATTACTTAAAGGGCTATCATGCATGTGCACACGTCCACGTCCATGCATGATTGCATGGGGAGGGGTTCATTAAGGATCCTTATCTTGGTTTAAGCATGGGGAGCTTACGTCTACATCTTCTTGAGTTTGGTTGTATTGGTGGTTAAGGACTCTACTCCTTAATTGGATTTGCATGCATCGCCTACATCCATATCTTCATGAGATTGGTTCTACTCCTCTACATATATAGTAGGCAGTTAGTGACTTCGCCAAAGGATAATCACATCACGAAGTGATTAACATCGCCTACACCACATTTATCGTTGAAGACTCCTACAAGTCTTTGACATGCTTTGGGCCAATACCTGTGGCCCTGGGTAATTCTATATAAAGAAGCCCCACGGCTTACAGAAAGCTACACAACAAACAATACTCAAATACAACACAAAACAACTTTCAACCTAGTTGAAAACCCTCTCGACCTCGTCGAAACCTTCAGCGCTCCCAGGAGCCGATATCCCTTCGAAGCCTCTTCGAAGCCCTGTTTCTAAGCACCTCGCCGCCTAGAACCCTTCAGAGCTCTCCGGAACTCGCCCCCGATCCTCGGAAACTTCCCTATTGTTGCTCTGCTCACCCCGCCGTGAGTATCGATCGCTTGTGCTGTAAATTCCTCATCTGAGGTGGCACCTGGAACTCCGCTCGCCTGATCAAGAAGTCAAGCCTGCGCACTCACTCAACCTTTTCCTCGTCCGCGAGGTGGTACGCCCGCAACTCTCCATCCTCTTTGGATCGCTATTTACCTCGGCTCAGCACGCTGAGGATCGTGGCCAAAACAATTTTCTCTGTATAACTGTGCTAATGATTTTCAAACTTCAGGTTCGGTTTAATGTGGACAAAGACTGCCTTCCTCTACCTGAAAGCGTTTTCAGGAAGGCAATAAAGGAAAACTATGATGAGAAAAAGAAGAAGTTCAAAACAGAACTTACTGTTCGACAAGTAAGAAAATCTGCCCTGCTTTACAAATTCTTATTCTTTTTTGTCTTTTTTCCTTATGGAAACAGCTGTTAGTGTTTCATTTAGTTATATTATAAATTTTGTTTGCAAATATTGGAATATGCTAACCAGCATTCTTTCAGGTCAGGAAGCTCACACCACTTTTCCGTCCTGCTCAAGTTCATTCATCTTCTCTACCCACACATTCCCCACTCAGGGCAGACAATCAGGATAGGAAAACTCGTGGGAGAGCGAGAGAAGTGCTACCATTTTCACGCAGGGATGCACGTGCTAGAGATCCCTATCCCAATGGTGGTTCCAGGAGTTATCCAGCGTTAGCTCATGAAAGGGAGCAGCATGCTGCATACCGGGATGTGGCATCTGCAAGAAGAGAGGAAATACCTCGTCATTTGTACCTTTCCGAAAAGGAATATCGAGCGTATGGTCTTCAAGGAGAGAGAAGAAATCTGGCTCCTCATCCTGTCAGTCCAGCTGTAGAGGTTCAGCGCAGAGATTATGCAAGGGACCAATTTATAAGACAGCCAAACCTTTGTAGGGAGGCTGCCCCTGCACATCGAGAAACTGTTCCTTCGGATCTCTACTTGAATGAGAAAGAGTACTCAGCCTATACTGTTGGTGCAAGACATGAGTTGCCTCCTGCGACATCTGCTGCCGCTGTAGATTTATATGCAAGGGATCCCTACTCTACTCACTTTAGCTATTATGGGGGTTCATCACTGGACCAATATGCTGCTCCTCAGAGGAGAGAGGAGGTTCCTTTGGGATCTTACTTTGCTGGTGCAAGGCGAGAATCTTACTTGGTTGAGAATGATCCCTTGCAAAGGAGAGCACCTGATGGTGTAGAGAGAAGTTTGTACTCTGCACATGCTGCTGCTGCCATTGATGATCGTGTAGAGAGAAGCTTATACTCGGCGCATGCTGCTACTGCTGTTGATGATCATATTGGGAGAAGCTTATACTCAGCGCGTGCTGCTTCTGCTCTGGATGTTTATTCATTGGGTTATAGCCGGAAAGATAACTATCAGGTGACAAGGCCTGAAGCACTGCCGGCGCCAGTTTCATCTCGTCATGCATTTGCTGGTGAATCATACTCCTATCACTAAACCCTAGAAGCCATTTAGCATTCTATATGTATGGTTTCATCTCATTGTGCTTTTGTAGATGCATCATACTCCTATGCTTTCATTGTTTTTTTTTTCTTCTTTTAAAGAACTACGGTATGTTTCTCCAAAAGAACTGCAGTTGACAAATATTTGATCTTTGAGGCAGAGAAGGGCAAATATTTGGACTTTTTTATATTTTTCTGTTAAAACTAGTGTGTCTCGTAGTTATTTATTGAACTAAGCAAGTTTAATAACAAGGGATAGCTTCATGTTGGATATGAGTTTTTATAATTTTATGCCGCAGCTAGCCTTGCATTCTGGTATCAATCGGTATCAAGTACAGGAAACAACATGCTTGAAGAATTTCATTACATGTATACATTCTAAGCTGTGAAATGACCAGTCGACAGAAAATAGCAGACTCAAGTTCACTCTCCCAGAGACTGGTTTGTTCAAGTGCCGCAAACCAAGGGTTACAGATACAGCTTGATAATCTTCTTGATCACTACTTGACAACGAGGACACCTGTTGTCGGAGCCTTGAATCTTCACCCAGCAGTTGAAGCAAGCTACATGGCCACAAGGATCACAAGTTGCTCCGATTGGAGCATCATAACAATACTCGCATTCCTGTTTGCTACTAGAACCGTTTGGCTGAGCTAGTTGAGCAGATGACAATGACTGTGAAACTCTTGCTTGACCTTGTCGCGAAGGCGTAGAACTGCTAGATGCATCTGCAGCCGGTTCAATCTGCCAAAATGACAATTGTGGGATGCTCCCTTGTTGTAATTCAGGCTCCAAAGAGACCATAATCGCTATAGCTATCTGACGCTCTTCTTCTTCTTTCTGTGCATCTGCTTCTCTTTCTTCTTCTCCAGGAAGTATTGACAGCGCTGGTGCAGACGGCAGTAGCTGTGTATCTTCATAACGGGTTGGAAAGGCCAATCCAAAGCCGTCCTCGTCGTATGTATAACCATCCCCGTATATGACTTGCTTCCCTTCTTCCATATCAGAGAAGCAGCTTCCCATCCACTTCTCTGTATAAATTTTCTACTATCTTAGCTATAATAAGCTATCAGTGCTAATTATGTTCTCTTATATAGGGGTGGTTAACTTGGTTCATACATGTTTCTTCTCCCTAAACCTCTCAATTGTCCATGAAAATGGACCCGGAAAATTTAGAGGAGTTTCCAAAAGAAGTGGACTTTGACAGTAAGACGCGCATTTTAACTTAATTAACTTTGCAAGATGTTCTAAAATAATTGAAATCAAAGTTGCCTAGTTTACTATTTGCTTTCTAAATGTTATTTAATTTACAGAAGCTGGCTCTATCATAACGACTCACCAAACCAAAATAGACAACCAAATTAAAGAAATGCAACAACTTTTTCTTGGTAATTAGGGTGGAGTTGATCTAAACTCATGAAATTGACAGCCATTTAGATCTTTATAATTATAATGCTCGGTCATTCAGACTCTTCCGATTTGTTTAGCAAAGATTGGTCCTTCATATAACTTCATGTGTTCTTGGTGATCTCTGATGCTTTGTATGCTTTCAGAGCGTCGAAATATATAGTTCACATTTATAAAAACTTCAAAAATACAAAATTAAAATTTTGTTATTTAATATTCGTAGTAATACGATAATCAAGAAAATAATTATAGAAACCTAGCTATCATATTAACGCGTACCTGGGTAAGTAACGTACTGTGCACACGTATTCATACTGTGTTCACGTATTCATACCGTGTTCACGTATTCATACCGTGAACCCGTATCCTAATGTTCCGCATTCCATGTAACACTAGGCTCGATCGATAGTACTTGACCTTCAAACTCAATTCGATTCTTGAGGGCTGGAAGGTGATGATATTGATACTCATCATGATGAAGTTTCCAATTCTCTTTTGGTGTTTCCACTTGCCAGACGCTAATTTGCATGAAGCATTACGTTGAAACTGGAGGCTAATCTTGAACTTCAGACTTCATTAACAAAGAAAGATCCTAACCCAAATCCTTGTCCTATACATGTGAAGTTCTCTGATATCAAGAAGCAAATAGACAACAGTAGTAGAATTAAGAGGGGATATGAAAAGCTCTTCTCTGAGTATATCTGACGATGCTATTCCCAAGCTGTTTCAGGCGGTTGAGGCGGTCGTCGATCCTGAGCACCCTGTGTTGTACTGCATGTGTATCAGTGTTTCACACCATGCACTGTCCGCGACGGAGATTGTTCAGTCATTTGGGAGGAAGAACGAGAAGTTGGTTGTTTAATTGTGTTTGCTTCCTTTGTAATTATGATTTAGAATGTCTTTCAAATCATGATTTAGAAGTGTGAATATTTTGATGCGAAAATAGAAACATGCAATTTTGACCCAAAAAAAACTGTGCTATAAACCGTATTGAAGAAATTTGATTCTTGATAGTTTTAATTTGGTTACAATTTTATAACTTTCGACTCTAGTGTCAAATTAATGTATATACGAAACACTCATGAATGATCTTATTTATCATTTGTAAAAGAAATACAGGAAGAAGTGATGCTATTGTCAATACTAGCTAGCTTCGTCTACAACAACGTATTCGTACTAGGGTCTATATTTAAATACTAATGTTTAACTCTTGGTGGCTAAATCCACACTAATTTACATATAAATCCTGATCACTTTGGTGATTGCTCCACGACAACGAGGACACCTACTAGTACTGCTCTCATGAATCCGTTGCAAACAATCGTGGCAGCTCACATGCCCACAGGGGTCACATATTGCTGGCATTGAAATGACTTCGAAACATATCCCACATCCTCCTAATTCGCCACTGAAATGATTTGGATCTTCTTTTGGCTGGGAAGAAGAAGAAGAGCGACTACCACTCTCAGACTCAGATGACCATTCTTCACCATAGCTAGGGTTCAGAGAGGCCCAAATCGCCGTATCAATCTGCTGCTCTTCTTCGTCATCGGATGCAGAGCTAGAGCTCATACTCGAGGTAGAAGATTCCCTATGGAAGTTTGGTACTTCCAGAGATGCCGTAATCGCCATATCGATCTGCTTCTCTTCTTCATCTTCGTATGAAAATGGTTGTACTGGTGAGCAACTGACGTGTAACCATATAGGGAACGGCGGTAGAGAGGTCAGAGAGATCATGTCATAGAAAATGGAAAAGAACCAAAGAGAAACCAAAGAGAACCAAACTAACTTGATTGCCCTTAGGATATCTGGATATGAAGTTGAAGATGGCATTTAAAATTGTTTCAAGCAACTTGGGTTTGTGACCATTTGAGGATAGGAACATTAAGCAACATGGTTTTGGAGGTGCTTCAGGCTTTTAGCACAGAAAGGTGAAAGGAGCTCAGTACCAGGAGGAAGGAATTTGAGTTTTGAAAGGACAAAGAATTGGTGACAAATTAAAGAGAGGAAAGGGTGAAAAAGAAGGGTAATGAGAATTGAGAAGAACAAATGTGGACAAGTCATTCAGTGCCAGAGGGAGACTGGGAGAGAGGCTGCAGGCAGATGCTAACCCAGAACATGCATTTACTGACAAACAGGTGGTCTATATTGGAAGAATGGTTGGTGCAAAGTTGCAAACGGCCAATATTCCCAATCAAAAATATCAATCACAGAAACACTGCTGTAAAATTATTGAGAAATGGTATTAAGTAGTGACTACCAATCTTTCACATTCCTCATCTGCCTCATCATTCTTTCACATTCTCACCGGAATCGATCATATTCTAGATCAGTTTCTGAGAACCTTTGTCAACAAAACTGAAATTAGTTTAGTCATCTAATTGTTACCCTGTAACTCTGTAAGTAGACAATATTTCACAAGCTAATTGTTATCAAAATGTATGTAATCTTGATAATTGATCAATGACTAACCCTAATGACACCTGATGTAGGCTAAAGAAAGACTTTTGATTGGTTGAGATTGTTAACGTGAGTCACAATCCTAGTATATTGAGAAGATGTATATTCTGTAATCAATTAGGATTATGTAAATCTTTCGGTATAATTAGTTTCCTTCTAAGGTTAGAACTGTGCTTGTATATATACCCGACTTGGGGTTTGTTCAATATATTAGAAATCAACATTTTGTGTTCTGTTTGACTTGGTATCAGAGCATAAGTCGATCCTAGCAATCTTGGTGATCTGACCTTGTTGTTTTCCGCTGTAAATTTGTTCTAATCATGTCCCAATTTGATCTGTTCGACATGTCGAAAGAAGCTATCGATTTTGTTGAATTCTGTTGTACTTGTTCTGTTCCTCTGTCATCAACTCCTCTTTGCAATGGATCTTGCAATCTTTGGTGATCAACCTGAAGTTTCCCGTGAACAATTGATGATTCTTCAAAACGAGAGCTCAGGCTTTGGAGTGAAACTGGATGGCATAAACTATCCAGTATGGCGATGACTTATGAAGATGCATCTTGGCGGTGTGGGCAAGTGGGAATATGTCGATGGTACTCTCCAACGACCTGAAGAAGTTGGCAAGGCACAAGCTATGTGGGATGCTGCAAATTTTAATACGATGGTGCTTCTTCTCAAATCCATGAACCAGACCAAATCATGATGTTGTTTTCAAGCTATACGACGCCAAAGGCAATCTGGGATGCAGTCGCAACCACATACTATGATGGGAGTGAATTTGCAAGAGTTCATGAGTTGACCTGTCAAGCTTTCGTAACCACTCAAGCTGGTAAGCCTCTTGCAGAATATTATGTTGGCTTGAACGCTATCTGGCAAGAGTTGGATGAAAGGGACCCCAATCATATGGTGTGTGATTTGGATATTGCTACACACAACAAGTCCTAAGACAAGATGCGAGTCCACATCTTCTTGAATGGATTGGATTCAAAATTTGCTACTGCTAAAGGAGAACTGATTTGACAAGCCACACCACCAAGTCTGGAATAAGCTTATGCTTATGTACGCAAAGATGAATCCAATCAGTCTAGTGCAAAGGAGTTGCATACCGAGGTATCCAGCCTCACTGTCCAATCTAAACCTCAACAAGAATGGAAACTAAAGAACCAAGATAGTGAACTTCGAATCCAGCCTGCTCATGGACCAGATCTTGCTAAGGTGCAGTGCTTTTATTGTAAGGAGTTTGGACACTACAAGAACTCATGTCCTAAGAAAACAAATCAAGGAGCTACCTATGATAAAAGCCGCGATGGCAAGGCTACCATTCAGTTGGTCAAAGAACCTGATTTCTATGGAGTAGGAGGACAAAACCTCACCACATGTATGTGTTCTCAGGAGAAAAGAGGTAAAATTGGTATTACATTAAAAATTTTTGATTTTACTGGTAGTTATACATGGATAATTGATTCTGGTGTGTCTGATAATATGACATTTGATAATTCCTTTTTTTCGAGTCTGTCCCCATCTCTCATACTTAAAGTGTCTAATGCAAATGGGGTGTTCTTCCCGGTCCAAGGTATAGGGTCAATTCAAGTTACTCTAACAATTGTGTTAAACAAAGTCTTTTATATTCTCGCTCTACCACATCACTTATTGTCTATTTCTGAATTGAATTCACAAAACAAATGCTCTGTAACCTTTTTTCTATGTATGTTATCTTCCAGGACCTGTCATCTCAAGCGATAATAGGGAAGGGGAATCTACGGGAGAAACTATTTCACTTAGATTGCATGTACAAGGGGGAAGCAAAAGCACCGTCACCAACCGTTACCCTGACATTGAGTTTTGATCAAGTAAAAGAAATTTGGCTATGGCATCGCCGAATGGGTCATCCATCTTTTGGAGTCATGAAGAAGTCGGTGTCATCTTTGTTTTTGGAATAAAAGAGTCCAGTCTCCATTGTGAAACTTGTGTTTTTGCTAAGAGTCATAAGTCCAGTTATTCTCCTAGTTTTCTTCTAGTTCTGCACCATTCGAGATGATTCATTCTGAAGTATGGGGGTATTCGAAGAATTTGACATTGATAGAAATGAAGTACTTTATTTTGTTTATTGATGACTTTACAAGATTAACTTGGGTTGTGTTATTGAAAAAGATGGATGTTGTATTTTCGGTTTTCACCGCTTTTCATAGTCGATCTTATCCGAACTCAGTATGATGCTTGTGTGAAAATATTTCGATCTGACAATGGAGGAGAGTTTGTTAACCAATCTTTTCGAAACTATTTTCAGCAACATGAAATTGTTCATCAGACTACTTGTCCTCAGACACCATAACAAAATGAGAGGTATCTGAGAGGAAAAATCGACACCTCTTGGATATTGGAAGAGCCCTCTTACTCAATGCCAATCTACCCAAATATCTCTGAGGTGAAGCTGTGTTGTGTGCCTCTCACCTTATCAACCGTCTACCATCTGCAGCTCTTCAAAATCGGGTTCCCTTTGAGGTATTGTCTGAACATGTTACTATTCCATCTCTCAACAAACTTCCGACTCGTGTCTTTGGTTGTGTGGCCTATGTTCATCTTTAAAAAATTCAAAGATCTACATTGGAGGCTCGTTCCCTTAAGTGTGTGTTTGTTGGATACGGATATAAGTGCTACCATCCTTTATCTCAACGATTCTATGTCACCATGGATGTCACATTTAGTGAAGACATGTGCCATTTTTCTCCTATGGTATCTCCGAGTGAGGAGGAGAAGCATGCTTTGATCAATTTAGAGAACTAGAGGATTGTGTAATTGTTGACAGTAACCCTGTTGAAAAGGATTTTTGGCCTGTCACCGACCAGATCCAGAATCCGAGAGATAATACTATGGAACCTCAAAAAGTGTTCAATCTGTTGAACCTGCCCAAGTTGAGGCGTCTGTTCCCTGTTCTGAAAGCGTTCGACATGACGAACAAATTGTCTGACACGTCGAAAGGAGGAGAATTGAATAGTAATCAGCTGCTAGTTGTTGAAGATATACATGCAAGTTCAGTCTCTCCCCTTACATCAATGATCTCTCCTGGCTTGTCATCGCCTGAGGTATGTAATACTATTCCGTTGTCATCCTCCAATGTCCCTGAATCTAGTAGAGTCTTGCCTGCTAGGTCAACCCGCGGCCAACCTCCTAAAAAAATATAAGCCTCTCTTGTCAGCTAAAGCCAAGTATCATGTAGCCAACTACGTGTCAACTCATAACTTGTCCAAACCTTATGTAGCCTTTGTGAATAATTATCTATTGTGTCTCTTCCTAGTAAAGTGCAGGATGCAATCAAGGAGGAGAAGTGGGCCAAAGCAATAGAGGTTGAGATGGATGCTCTCAAGAAGAATGGTACTTGGGATTTGGTGTCATTACCACCTGGAAAGAAGACCGTTGGTTGTAGATGAGTTTATACTGTGAAGCATAATGCAGATGGCTCAGTTGACAGATATAAGACAAGGTTGGTTGCAAAAGAATACACTAAAAAATATGGGGTGGATTATGATGAGACGTTCACACCTGTGGCAAAGATCAATACCAATCGAGTCCTCATGTCTTTGGCAGCTAATCTGGATTAGCCTCTGCAGCAGTTTAATGTGAATAATGCATTTCTTCATGGAGATTTGAATGAAGAAATTTACATGGATCTTCCTCCAAGATGTAATACTTCTACGGGCTAGAAGGTGGTGTGCAGATTGAAAAGGTCCATGTACGGATTGAAGCAATCTTCAAGAGCTTGGTTTGGAAGGTTCACGTCTTTCATGAAGAAGATTGAGTATAGGTAGAGTAACTTATATCATACTTTGTTCCTGAAACACCGACAGGGTAAGCTTACTGTCTTGATCATTTATGTAGATGACATGGTAGTGACATGTGATGACACTGGTGAAATTAGAAGATTGAAAGATTAGTTGTCTTCTGAATTCGAGATGAAGGACCTTGGGAATTTAAAGTATTTCTTGGGAATTGAGGTAGCCAGGAACAAGGACTGTATCTTGCTGAGTCAAAGAAACTATGTTCTGGATTTGCTAGCAGAGACTGGTATGCTTTATTGTCACCCAATTGATATACCAATAGAACATGATCATCGGATTGCAGAGTATCCTGATCAAGTTTCGACTGACAAATCTCAATATCAAAGGTTAGTTGGAAGATTAATTTACTTGTCGCATACTAGATCTGACCTTGCTTATGCGGTTAGTGTGGTGAGTCAGTATATGCACAATCCTAGTGAAGATCACATGAATGTTGTGATGGGAATCTTGAGATACTTAAACTCTGCTTCTGGAAAAGGCCTGGTGTTTCGTAAGCATGGACATATGAGGACTAGTGGTTACACTGATGCGGACTGGGCAGGGAACATCACTGACAGGCGTTATACTTTTGGTTATTTTACATTTGTTGGTGGAAACTTAGTCATTTGGAGAAGCAAGAAACAGAATGTGGTGGTCCGTTCTAGTGCAGAAGCTGAGTATAGAGGTATGGCTCAAGGAGTCTGTGAGTTGTTATGGTTGAGAAGTTTGTTAAAGAGTTTGGGTTTCAAGCAAGAATGGTCAATGCCTTTTCACTGTGACAATACTGTTACGGTTGAATTTGCACATAATCTTGTTTAGCATGATTGGACAAAGCATGTAGAGATTGACAAACACTTCATCAAGGAAAAGTTAGATGCTCACATAATCTCGTTTTCATTTGTTCTTTCGGAGGAGGAGCTGACATCCTTACCAAAGCTATGTTGTCTAGAGCGTTCAATGACTCACTTGACAAGCTGGGCATTCAAAATTTGTATGCGCCAACTTGAGGAGAAGTGTTAATGTGAGTCTTAATCCTAGTATATTAGGAAGATGTATATTTTGCAATCAACTAGGATTATGTAAATCTTTCGGTGTAATTAGTTTCCTTCTAGGGTTAGAACTGTGCTTGTATATATACCCGACTTGAGATTTGTTCAATATATTAGAAAATTCTCAACCTTTTGTGTTTTGTTTGACTGAGATGACTCACTAAAATTTTTTAGCCATCAAATTAAAAGAAAATTATCTATAATCAAGATGGACGATTGAGATAGATGAAATTTGTTTGGTTAATTGTCGTTGACAAAACTATTGTATATGATAAGAAAATTGGTAAGCAATTTACTAGCATTACACGAAAGTATTTTCCTCCATTCACAATCGTTATCATAAATTGACAAACACGCGGTTATGTCTAAAAATCTAAATCTAGAAATATACCCTATTGATAACGATCTGTTGAAGAAAAACTTCCTATAAACGATAGGAAGTTATGAAGATCCTATAAAAATTTCTGTCAATGTTGCTTGGTAATAGAAGGATGAAAATGAAATGATGTTGATTTATAACTAAAAATAAACTAACCGCAGACATTTAACATATTGACAAGGACATGATCATCGATTTTCATTGTGTCGAGTGTTGCTGACTGGTGGATATGGTAGTGAGGGCACAATGGCAGTTACACAGTTCTTCCAGAGTTGGGTAGAAATAAGAACTGGGGTGAACTTCATTCATGTGGAGCTTTCTTGGTTTAGGTATTTGAAACTCAACTTTCCAGAGGATTAGCTCAATCGGTTATATGGGAAAGAACAATGAAGCAAGAAACCATGAATCATGAATGTGACTGCAAGAAGCAGATAAGAATCTGAGCAGAGTTCCAGGTAATCTGGTAGGTATCATGTTTTTTCTGGTAGTGAGATATATCATATGCTGCCATTGCCATTGCTTCTTGTCATGTACAATTTTCGAGGAAAACGTCATGTATAATTGATTGCAGCATTGAATATGAATCGAAATTTCTACCACCATTGATAGGCATAAACAAGAGTGATTGTTATTAGCTCTGTCGATTCGTTAGAACATAGAAATGGTTAAAGATGAGAATGCCGTCGCATTCATCCTTCCCATTACAGATGAGAAAAACACGATTAGTTTTGTTAAAGACGTGTCGTAATAGTCATGTCATTTCATATTTTCCAATCTTGACAACAAAATTATTCAATTGGGACGACTGTTTGTTCAGTCACTTGGTTACATTACTGATCAACATGAACATCAATAACAAGTTTTATGTCTAAATAGTTCGATTAACAATATGATGTCCGATATCAAGAAGAGGAACCTAAAGGAGGAATGGACGATGCCGGTTACGAATTTCCGATTGCACACCAAGACCACAAGGCTATGCCCATTAACCTCTAACACCATTGTTTTCACAACAATTCAACCTCATAGACATTCACATTGGCTTCAACTTTGATGACTTAGAGATAGGTAAGTTCATGAAATTCGCAGAATGTTAAAAACCCAAATAGACAAAGTAAAAACACATTGAAACACACCACAATTATAGGTCACATAGTAATTATAGGTCACATAGTAATATATGTCATATATCATAGAAAAAGAGAGCTGCGGGCAACATGTTTGTTCTTGCAGCCGCTTCAGCCCCCACACAATTTACTGGCTTACATAAACTTGACCAGCAAAGAAGACCATCCCACTGAAACCAAAAGCATCACCCAAACCAAAAGTAAAAAAAAAAAAAAAAAAAGAAGCAACCGACACGCTTAGACTTAGTCACTTTCCTAACCCTAATATTATCACCCTCTCATTCCCATTCCCTTGCTTTTCTTCTCCTACCCAGAACCCCATTACACCCATAATTCCTCTCTATTACTTTACTCCCTCCATTTCCAATTTTTCCCGGCAAAATAGAGGAAAAATGGAAAGGCGGGAACGAAATTGAACCCAAAATGTAAAAAAAGTTAAAAAGTAAAAAGGTAAGATAATGGGTGAGCTTTTCTCAGACACGGAAATTCTTTCCGGAATAGGTCTGTCCGAACTGCCAATTAGCTGGCGCCACGTTGTAGGTCGTGGAGCTACGCCTGTCGCTGCCTCTGACTCTGAAGGACAAGGCCTGGCCCACCAGGACGGAGTTGGATTGCCAGTTTTGCCCCCAGTTCCGGCTCATTGGCATCCACCCGGTGTTGGTGCCCTTCACGCTCACGCTCACGATATCCCCTGCGCCCGCCACGTTGGTGATCAGAACCAGGTTGAAGTACTTGTGGCCGTTGATTGTGAACCTGATCCCTCCCTTCTTTACGCATGGGACGCTGTAAAAAAACAAAGAGGCGGGCACAGTTAAATATGTGTTACCGAGGTTGCAAGGTTAAAATCCACTAGGGTTTGACTGTTTGACTGGTAATTTCCGATGCGGGAAAAGTGGTGCGAGGTCCCATAAAAAGGTAGCTCCTTTTCAACACAAAGCATCGGATGCCGTGAAGTATCTCTACCTAACCCTCACCCCAAATGACTTCCATACCCTTAACCCTAGCGCTATTTACCAAACCGAACCACAGGGGTTTTGTAAAAGTAAGGCTTGTCTGGTCATTTCATAGACTCAATACACTTCTGACAACCGAGGACTGTTAAAAAAGTAAAAAACTTTCACCGTTTTGGGAGCCGGTGTTTGGTTTCCGAGGAAGACAAGAATGTTCGGGAAGAACCGGATTCGGCGGTTAAACTTTCACCAATAAAACCTAATTTCCCGGCGACCAAACGGCGCATTAATAAAGATGAAAAGAGTAAAAAAACGAGGGCATTTCGGTCAAAGCACTAGGGAAAAAAGTTGAAAGATCTGACACGACTAGCACCGTGAACAGTGCACAGAATATGAGCGAATGCGCGTGAAAGAAACAGAGAGGTTGGTTTTGTTTTTTACCGGCGGTAAGAGACGGGGACGATTCCGGCTTTGTACTCGGCGATCTTGAGGAACATGGGCATGGCGAGGTCGAAGTGGGTCCGGGGAGGGTTGCACCAACCGCCATTGTCGCTGGGCTGAGCGAAGTTGGGAGGGCAGAAGTTGGTGGCGGTGACGAAGATGGAGGGCTTTCCGGCAGTGCACCACCTTGGGTCGTCGCCGCACTTGATCTCGAAGCAAGCGCCGCAGCTCAGGCCATTGTTGAACAGAGCCGTGCTCAGTGCAGCAGTGTTGACTCCGTAGCCCTGGCTGTAGAGGTTTCCATACCCACAAGCACCCCCTGAAGACAGCAAAAAGAAACACAAATAAGAACAACTATAGAATTTGGGGGTTTTCGGCGTAATGGGTTTTAACCCAAAACCCATAAATAAGAAAAGTGTGAGAGTGAAAGCGTACCCATGGTTCCAGAGGCGTCGCTGCCGCCGTAGAAAGTGGCGTGGGCGTCTTGCCAGGGGCCACCGGTGTAAGGCCCTGGGATTCTGGCATTAGCCACCATGAGGAGAGAGGCCAGTGAAGCAATGCAGAGGAGACGGAGATGAAGGGAAGCCATTGTAGCACAGAGAGAGGAGATGGGAGTAGTGGGCTTGGTTTGGTGTGGAGCGAATAGAAAAGCGGGAAGAAGGTGGGGGTACTTATGGAGGTGGAGAGGGGGAGGGTATCAGGTAATTTAATGCTCTCACTCTCACAGTCTCACACAGATCTAATTTTAGCATTTTTCATTTTTTATCCACCCAAATTTATTTTTTGTATTTTTGTTTTAATTTTGAAAAAAGAGGATTCGGGGGTAACCATCCATTAGGGGGAAGCAATGAATTGATGGGCATGTGCAGCACACATGGGGCTCTTCTTCATCTTCATGTTGATTTTGTTTGGTCAAGTTGAAGACCAACTTGGGACACCCACATGGATCTTAATTAATCTCTTAGTTACTAAATTAAGCAAAGGGTTTAATCAAGGCCTTGATTAATTAAGATTGGTTGATGGTCTCAGGTGTACTAAAATTCCTAATGATCTATTGGGGCATGATACTCATGTATGATTATTTCTTTAATTGTGAAAGGCACCCTTTTAATTTGGGCAAGAGGAGGATCTCTCACATTGCAAGAAATTTTCAGTGCCCACTTCTAATGCCAAGAATTAGAGTTTTAATAGAGTGATTGAATCATACTTGCTTGAAAAATGAATCTAATGTGCATGAGGATGACCACTTATTGAGGATTAACTATGAAGGTATTGAATAATGGTTCATTTTAGCTCTAAACATTTTTGGATGTTAATTGAGCCATGATTTGTCATCTTCATATGTTAATCAGAGAGTTACGTATCGGTTCTTTTTTTATCTTATTTTGGTGTTTGGAATTTAAAGAGTCGAAATAATTCTTTATGCGTGAGATGAGTCATGAGAAGCAAAATAATTTTGCAAATATGTGATGAAAAAAATAATAAGAAATAAATAAATAACATCGCTCTATTTGATGAGCAAAGCAATGTCATAACGCATGTGAGAAATTAACAAAATATGTCTCATGATGCCAACCATTTCAATCCAAAACGGCTGTCATACATAACTAGAAGTTCGACAATATTACATCATCGAGGAATAAAAAAAACATAGCTTGATTAAAGAATGATCAATCTTTTTGCTCGACAGTTACACATTAGATGAGTTCATTATCTAAATGTAATCTAAAAGTTGCGTCGTACACAAAAGTGTAAGTCTTTTAACTCAATAAATGCGTAGAACCAAATTGTTCTTTTCTCTTTTGATATTGATTTGTGAAGAGTTAAGTCCAACCAAAACAACATAATCAAAAAGAACAAATGTAGAATATCTAACAATATCTATAATATCTATAAACTCGGTTCAAGACAGAAAAAAAAGAAGTGGTAAGAGGAATCCATTTTGCTTGGATCACAAGCTGAGAGAGGCATGAGCAAAAGGCTCTGATGGTTTCACGACCGATATTTGGTATCTTTCCGTTTTTTTGTAATTTTGCAAACGGGAAAATAAACTTGGCAAATCGGAAAACGATAAGAAAGTGAAGGTGGGAATCCAAAGCCCCTAAACCACGACCTTTTTTGTTCCGTTTAGGCTTTCAAAATTACCAGGCAGGGACTCGGACTTTTCAAAAATTACCAAAGAAGGATTCGTATGTTTGGAAAATTACCAATAAGGACACAGAGAACAGGATGAAGCGCGTGAAGGGAGGGCTGGTCCCTCCGTAAAATCGTAACGGGGTCTGTGGGTGACGTGGGCTGCTTTACCCGGTAGAGGGTGGGACCCGCGTCAATTACGGGTTCAGGATTTCCCGGGTGGGTGGAGCCGTGGATGATCCGAGCCGTTTTAACTCTCTGCTGCCCTATGATTGATGTGTTACCCACATGGGAAGGGCACACCCACCAACGCCGACTTGCTTGGTGTGAAATCTAATTTTGCATTTACTCGTGTTTTTCCATTTTAGACGTTTTGTACTTGGATCTGGATCCTCTCCTAGACTATTTTCCCACCTGACCTACCTGAGCTTTCAACAAGATGCAGCCACGTGGAAAAACTGATCTGATGCCCATCCAATGGTCCATATATCTCTTTGTGTTAGAATTTACAGTAATACCCATTTAAGTTTTGTTTTCTCTACTCTGTCTCTTTCTCGTCTTCCACTCTTCTGCTCTTTGTAACTGAGGGAGTATATATAGATTAAAACAGTTGCATTTCAATCACTTTAATCAATCATTTGCATAAAATAACTGAGGGAATATAGATCAGATGATGAAATAAAATTCAATTCCTGCAATTGTCTTTTACTTCTTACAAACAATTGCCTCTTCCTTTGATTCAGTTTTACAAAAATCATAACAGAACCCTGCAATTACTCTATCCCTTTCTTACATAAACAAACCAGAAACTTGCACAAGTGCATGCCTTCTCCTTTTACCAAAATCAAAATAGCAAGCTTGCATAACCTGTTAAAGCAAACCAAACAAGTCATTACATTATATAATACAGATTCAACCATGTAATGAATACCATTATGTCTATTAAACTAGACGCACCTTTTGTATTCCGTAGCCATGAAAGTGTGTATTTCATTGAGGGTCGTTATTTAAATCAAACTCCTAGAAAGGTATGGTGAAATACAGAATGGTTAGATCGAATTCCAATACCATAACTCTTAGAACCAACTCTATATAGATCAATTTACCTGATTACAATCAATAAATCCAATTGAAGAGGCAGAGAAATCATGCTCCAAAAATGGATATGCATTGCTTGTAATTTGATCAAAAGTATCATCAAGACTCATATTCAGAGCTTCACATGTTAGATCAAAAGCATCGTTCTCTGCATTACTCGATAGATCGAGAGTCACTTTGTACACATTATCCATTGAATCACTACCAGAACAGGCATTTTAGCCGACGAAAAATTTTCGTCGGCCTGTTAAAAAAATTCGTCGGCTACAGCCTTAGCCGACGAAGGTTCATCGGCTATAGTGTCGTCGGGAAAGGGTCGTCTGTAATGACTTTAGCCGACGAGACAAAAAATTTCGTCGGCTATAGTCATACTATAGCCGACAAAATAATATCGTCTGCTATAGTCCAACCTTTAGCCGACGACATTATTTCGTCTGCTAAAGTATGAACTATAGCCGACGAATAATGTCGTCGGCTATAGTCCATACCTTAGCCGACGACATTTTGTGTCGTCGGTTATCTTCCAAACTTATTTAGCCGGCTATATTGTATTTTTCGTCCGCTTTATAGGCTATATTGTATCTTTCGTCGGACCTATGTTCGTATATCAACCTATGTTCGAATATAGGTCCTTATGTTCAAATATAGGTCCTATGTTCGAATATAGGTCCTTATGTTCCACCTACATTCGAATATCAACCAGAGCTTCTGAAAATGAAAAAGCATACAAATTAGTCATGACTAATGCAGAGAAAATAGCAAAAGAAGTCGATGACTTGCTAAGGTCTGAAATGAATGATAAGAAAGATGAAAATGGTCATACAACTCAATCCAGTCCCACTGACCAACTCAATGCAGATGGTAATGTGGTGAATGCAAAAGGGCTAAAGAAAAGGGAGACATCTAGAGGAAGGAAACGGCGAATAAGGAGTCAGCTGGAGATAAGCATGAGCAAAAATAAGAGAAGCCAATCCAGTAACAAAGCAATGGAGGTAAATTTTTTACAGTATGCTACTTTCTTATTAGTTTGATCAAGTTTATTGTGTATGCTACTTTCTTATTACTCGATGATAAATTGGATTGTATAATTCAGGTTACTCCTGATTCAATGGATAATGTGTACAAAGTGACTCTCGATCCATCGAGTAATGCAGAGAACGATGCTTTTGATCTAACATGTGAAGCTCTGAATATGAGTCTTGATGATACTTTTGATCAAATTACAAGCAATGCATATCCATTTTTGGAGCATGATTTCTCTGCCTCTTCAATTGGATTTATTGATTGTAATCAGGTAAATTGATCTATATAGAGTTGGTTCTAAGAGTTATGGTATTGGAATTCGATCTAACCATTCTGTATTTCACCATACCTTTCTAGGAGTTTGATTTAAATAACGACCCTCAATGAAATACACACTTTCATGGCTACGGAATACAAAAGGTGCGTCTAGTTTAATAGACATAATGGTATTCATTACATGGTTGAATCTGTATTATATAATGTAATGACTTGTTTGGTTTGCTTTAACAGGTTATGCAAGCTTGCTATTTTGATTTTGGTAAAAGGAGAAGGCATGCACTTGTGCAAGTTTCTGGTTTGTTTATGTAAGAAAGGGATAGAGTAATTGCAGGGTTCTGTTATGATTTTTGTAAAACTGAATCAAAGGAAGAGGCAATTGTTTGTAAGAAGTAAAAGACAATTGCAGGAATTGAATTTTATTTCATCATCTGATCTATATTCCCTCAGTTATTTTATGCAAATGATTGATTAAAGTGATTGAAATGCAACTGTTTTAATCTATATATACTCCCTCAGTTACAAAGAGCAGAAGAGTGGAAGACGAGAAAGAGACAGAGTAGAGAAAACAAAACTTAAATGGGTATTACTGTAAATTCTAACACAAAGAGATATATGGACCATTGGATGGGCATCAGATCAGTTTTTCCACGTGGTTGCATCTTGTTGAAAGCTCAGGTAGGTCAGGTGGGAAAATAGTCTAGGAGAGGATCCAGATCCTTGTACTTAACTTTGAAGAAAGAGAGAAAAAATGATACATGGGGAAGAAAAGGATTATATAAAATAAATAAATAAATGTGAAGTTTAAAAATATATATAATTTGTTAAGGTAATTGGAAATACATCATAAAAGTATCGAATTCGACTGTTTTTCCCCTCTCAAACAATAATTAAGTAAAATAAATTTAGTAAAATCTAATACATCTAAAGTTTAAAACTTAAAAAAAACAGCGGAAAAATATATTTGGTAATTATCTTTATCTCGTAAAGATACGTACAACTAGATCACATATTGAACTTAATTAATTTGGTCGCATATATAACTGATGGACATATTAGGTGGATTCCATATGTATACTAGAGAACACGTTGAAGCATGCTGAATTCTGGTTACCATGTGTGTTAAGCTTGGATTGACAGTATTTGCGCTATGATCTTGGCTGGATTACAAACTAATGAAGTTGTTCATCGTACACTATTCGAAAATGAAAGATTTACATACCTTGATGCATTTGATTGATATCCAAAGTCTTTCTATACAAATTTTAGCATTTCATGACTGAAAATTGAAACTTAATGAAACGGTTTTGAGGATGACGGGAAGGAAACCTATCGGAAATGAATGTGTTCATAGCGACCAAAGACCAAACTTAAAAGCAAGAGTCGTGAGTCAAAGGGCGGGTAGAGAGGAGGGAAAGATGATTCAAAAGTTCAAATTAAAGTCGAAAGGGGTTATCCTATTCCTGCCCGATTTGCTCATCCATATTAATTAGAAGAGGCTAATTGTAGCTAACTCAATGCGCATGCATGTGAATAGAATTATTACTGTTTCTGGGTTTGCTTCTTCTTTCTTTCTCCTTCTTCTCCGTATGACTCATCCTGATCCTCTCCATCTCAATCCATAACCATGTGCCTTGCCTAGCTAGCTTCACTTTCCACCCATATATGACCAAGTTTAGCAGCTCTCATTCTTTCGGTGGGCAAATAAGAGATTTAGGGTGGTCAGCAGATTTGTTTCTTCTTGATGCATATATATATATATATATATATATATATATATATATATATATATATTAGACTGTAAAACCAATATTCGACTAAAGGATTTCGAATCACATTGATATATGCTAAATAAAAAGCACACATTATACATGCGAATTAGGTTGTTTGATATTTACGTGTGAAACTCGATTGTCTTAAATTAACACATACTAATCATAAATAGGAAAATAACTACCTATAACGTGACATGATCTTTACGAGCATTCATTTTTAGCAAACCCTTAAAATGTTTAGACCAATTTGTGGGGTTTGTTATCCATCACTCTCGCTTATAAATTCGTAGTACACTATAGCGTATGGACGCCCTAGGACAGAAGCCATAGAAACCAGATTTTCACATCAATTTATGCACTTAATTGAGATCAACATTCATTGAGATTTAAGGATCGCTACAGAGAGTATCAATCAAGAACTAAAAACATATATATTGCGAAATTAATCGGATGCTGATAGAGGCTTCTTAGCATCGTGAGCTAAGTGGCCAAACAAGTAACATGCGTGATCATAATAAGATTAAATGACAATAACATAAAACTTATCGGCAGCACACTAAATTTGACAAGAATATAGAATTGTTCTTGCGAGTGTCTAGGACTTCCATGTTTTTGTGCTTGGTTCTACATATGGAATTAGTTAAGTTCATCGATTTGTCACAGGGGTACACATGAAAATGTGTCCTGCAGGGGGCACATATGTTGCTTTCATTTGCGAATCGATTTCAATTACAAGGTTATGACTTATGAGAGTCCGTACAAGCTAGTGTAGTATGAATTTTTCAAAGAAAATAGTTTTCTTAAACCCGTTTTTAGATGTAGTTGTTAGTAGGGAGGCTTGTCGACAACCCTTGTCCTTTGACCGATTAACACTCCAAATAAGGGTATGCAAACAATTTGCGCTGTGGAGGATGATACAGATCGGAATACACTAGTATCATCTGTTCATTGATCAGTCTCACTATACCAGCAGTACTTGCTAGCAAGCTTTCTGGTCCATTAAAGGCGAATTGGTGAACAAGGGCCAGGGGAGGTGGTGATGTGGTGCACTTTTGACACGCAATAGTGTACCACCGACCAACCAGATCTAGCAAATCTTCCAGGTCACCGATTAGTTATGAAGCTAGGTGGCGTTTAGGTGCCTCAACTGAATTACAGCACCAACCAGAACGTACCCATATTCGATCGATCACTGGCCAAGAAGACATGTGAACCCTTCTGCTTCTTCTGATCTTCTTCGTCTTCTTCGCTTTCGATTTTGCTTCCAAACTTTCCACGTTTCGTTTCGATGGGGACTGCTGGGGCATCGGGCATCCATGTGAGTCTTGATCTGTATGTATGCCTGTAGTAGTCCTTTACGTACGTATGGGAGAAGTAGTAGAGGCTTGGTGAGGCGGGGTAATGGTTAAGGTCGGCGTCGGACAGGGGCTTTGAAGGAGTCGGGCCAAGCAGAGCCACCCCTGTATCAAGGAAATAGATTGGTGTTCCTTGAGGCGGGTTGGTGGCGAAGCGGCGAGCAAGGCTGGTCGACCAAGAGGTCGCCGCCGTAAGGTTCAGGTTCGGGTCATTGGCAAAAGGTTTAGGAGGCATTGTTTCCGGTTAAAGTCTGTCTGGTGCTGGGGTTTGGCTGTTTGCAGAAGGCGGAGATTGTTTTGAAAGCGATGGTAAGATGTGGGGACCCGCGTCGAGGTTTATAAAGGAGACGAACCGTAACGTCCCTTTCAATCAATGGTCGCAACGAAAAGACGCAATGACGACCGAAACGTCAGCGCGTTTCAAAATTCGAAAAGCCGTAATGATGAAGGGAAGCGATAGCGCCGAAGCGTCAGCACCTTTTGAAATACGAGTTCCCATAAAAAAGCTTAATTAGGCCTTTTCGCTTATCCATTGCGAAACGGATTAAACTCAAGGCCTAGGGGGCAATGTTTGAGCCCAGTGGGCATTTTCGGTCCAAGACTCGAGAAAGACTTGGATATCATTTGGGCCAACGCCTGTGGCCTTTTTAGCCCATAAAGGGTAGCAAGGTTTGGCAGCACGTGACGTGGCTTTTATCTAGAAGATTCTGATACCTTGCGAGAATCGGTGTCTTCGTGGGATTCTTATCTCCAGTTCGCATGGGACTCTATAGTTCTTGCGAGGATGGGATGGAAATGACTAATAACGCCCTCGGGATAAGGTCGCTTAGTGTTTGAGTTCGCTTACTACACGACAAATGAAATGCAGCGAGGCAGGGAACGAAACCTAAGCGAGATAGGTTTGACACGTGTTGCATGGAGCGCACGACTGGCGAGTTAAACGTATCCTTGTGGGATTCTAATTGCAGAGTCCGCATTGGATTGTGAGTAAGTCTCCACGAGTTGCTTACGGATAGATATATAAAGAAGCTCCACGGCTTACAGAAGATCAGCTCTCTCTACACACAATCAATCAATCAACAAATCTCTCTCAAACAGACGTACACAGTCGAAACCTTCGAGTCTTCTCGAAACCCTAACGTTCTAAGCGCATCCCGCTTTAGATCCCGGAGCCCGTCAGGACTCGTCTCGGAAACCTCCCAATTGTTGCTCTGCTCGCTCTCACAGTGAGTATCGATCGACAGGTGATTAAGAAGAGTAAGCTCGGAAATATTTCCTCATCAGGTGACGCCGGAGCCCTCATTCGCCTGGTCAAGAAGTCAGGACGCGCACCGTTCTCTTTCCTCATCCGTGAGGTGGCACGCCCCGCACACACCATTTTACATTTGATCCCTCATCACCCCCTTGCTGAGGACGTGGGCCAAAACAAGGGATATGCAAACTTGTCAAGCCAGATGGCGAACCTCTTGGCCGAGCTTGGTGAGGCGGGGTCGGCTGTGCTCCTCGTCTGGTTATCCGGGAGCATGTAGTTGTTCGCCGGCCGTTTGCGGTTTCGGCCTGGCGGATCGGATGGTCCTGCATTTGGTGACAGGTCTAGTGTGATCATTCGCTGGCCGACGCGAGGCCAAGCGAAACCAGCAGTTGCGATTGTAAAGCCGCCCTCGTCCTTGAAGCAGATGTATCCAAGGTCAAGCCAGTCTTGGATCTGGTCTCGGAGCTGGCGACATTCGCAGGTCCTGTGCCCCCAACTGTCATGGAAACTGCAATGGACGCGCCCGTCCCTATACTCGCTGTATGGCAAGGAGCGGAGTGTGACGAGTCCAGCCTCTCGAAGATCTTCTAAGACCTCGTGTGCCAGACTTTCATTGTAGGTGTACTGGCGGCGCGGCTGGCGGGTATTATCGTCTCCTTCCTCGCGGCCCCTTTTAGGCGCGCGACGTCGCTCGTCGTCCTGGGCCTGATCAGCCCAGTTGACCTCGACCATGCCCACTACGGGCGGGAAAGGGTCTACATCGACCAAAGAGGCCGTGCTACCCGGTGCCTTCATCCTCAGCTCGCCTGAGTTTAACCACGTCTGCAGCTGGTCTCGGAGCTTGACACAATCTTTGGTGTCATGATTGTACACGTTGTGGAAGGCACAGTATTTTTTGTCCTTCAGCTCCTCCTTAGGCGGAATTTTGTGGTCCAGGCGCACGTACTTCGCCTCGATTAAGTCATTGAAGACCAAATGGGCGTTCTTGGCGTCGTAAGTGTACGACTCGTATTCTGGTTTGGTCCAGGCAAAGGACTGGATGGTGATCGGCTCGCGGGTCATCTTCAGGTTCTTCAGTTTGTGAGCCACTTGCTTGCCGGTCAGCTCTACCGCGCCAATGTCGTCCAAGTCCTGATCTGCATGGGCTGGCTCCGGCCTTTGATAGTAGGGATCGTGAGCAGGGGTTTGCATGCTGAGTGCCCCCACGATCCGGTTCTTCCCTGGCACATAGGTTCCCTTGGAAGCGTTGGCCTTATCGTCCAGCTCGTTCAGGATGAGCTCATAGCTGCCAACCTTGTTGATTAGGTCGCCCATGGAGCTGAAACGCTCTCCATGGTGCTTCAGCCGCTGGCGGTGCTCCAAACCCCGAATGGCCAACTTAATGGCTTCCTGCTCAGGCAGCAGGTAATCGCATTTGGCCTGCTGGATCTTGAAGCGTTGGAGGAAAGACACTCCTGACTCCATGATCTGCTGGCTCATCTGCGTGAGGGAGTCGAGGCCGACTTCGGGCTCAATTGTGCCGTATGTCTCCCGGAAGAGACGTTCCATGGTGGGCCAGTCTGGAATTGACCCTGGCTTCAGTCTGGAATACCAGGTGAAGGCGGCTCCGGACAGAGAAGTCCCGAAGAGCTTGAGCTTCAGCATATCATCATTCCCGTATTGGCCGCATTGGACCTTGAAACGGGCCATGTGAGTTGCTGCGTCTTCCCTTGTCTCCCCAGAGAATGTGGTGAAGACGATGTTCTTGAACCCGTGGGGGAAGGGATATTGTGCCACGCTATCTGGATAGGGGTCACGGTAGTGCAAGCTAGCATCACCCTTTCCGGTGTGCTCCTTGACAATGCTCGAGATGAGTTGGCGCCAGTCGGCCGCCGTTACTGGTGCAGAATCTGCCCCCTGGTCATGGCCATGCCATGCGGAGAAACTAGGGGCCTGTCCGACGTTCTTATGAGTCGAACTGGAATAAGCCACGATCGGGTCGTCTGGTGTCCCCATTCCTTGCGGCGCAAGAGCATCGGTGCCCTTGAGTGTGATCCTAGGGCTGCATGGCGAGGGTAGACGGGGTGGTGTCCTTGATGAGCTGGCCCCCAATGTGAATTGGGGAGCCTTCTGGGCCCCGACCCTCGGATTTGCCCTAGGACGCTCATTTGGCGGGATATACCTCGAGCCCTCCGCTGCGCTTGAACTGGTGGAGTTCAGAGCGTGATTCTTCGGCGCTTGGGCCCGAATCCAGTCTTCCATCTGCAGGACCCTTGTACTCAGGGTATCATGGCGCTCTTTGTAATCTTCGAGCTTTTCCATGCTGTTCTTGCTCCCGAAGAAGGAAGCGTCCTGCTGCTGCTGCAGCTTGGTGTCATGGTCGTTCAGACGATGGGTTTGGGCTTCGAGGGCCTTTGTAAAGGCCACCTTGCTCTGATCCAGTTCAGTCTGGACCCTTTGCAGAGAGCCGGTCATTATGTCCTTGTCCTCCCTGATTGTGCCAACCACATAGTTGAACTCCTCGCTGAGCTTGGCGTGGTTTTCCTGGTTTGCGAGCCAGATCTCCTTGTCCTTAGCGACCTGCGCAGAGAGGTCCTGGACAATTTGCTGAGTTTCTTCAGCCTTTAAGCCGCACTCTCTCCTGAGCGCGCCGATCTCATTCTTGAAATCGCTCCTTAGTTCTTCGAACATTCTGCGGACCTCCTCTGTGGACAGAGCAGGTCCCGCCTCTGGGATTGGTTGTGAGTTTGCCATTGTAGACTCAGTAAGGTCGGGGTTGCCGAACCGATTGAGAATCTCTTCTTTAGCGTGAGATCTGCAAGCCGCGCTGTTATGGGGCTTGTATTGCGGAGCCTTATGTTTCAAGCAAGAAAGCGAAGGTCTCCGGTAGGGGGAGTTGTCGGACTTCCCAATGATTGCTGGAAAAATAAACTCCCGGTCCCACTGGGCGTGCCAATGTTTTGGCCCACGTCCTCAGCAAGGGGGTGATGAGGGATCAAATGTAAAATGGTGTGTGCGGGGCGTGCCACCTCACGGATGAGGAAAGAGAACGGTGCGCGTCCTGACTTCTTGACCAGGCGAATGAGGGCTCCGGCGTCACCTGATGAGGAAATATTTCCGAGCTTACTCTTCTTAATCACCTGTCGATCGATACTCACTGTGAGAGCGAGCAGAGCAACAATTGGGAGGTTTCCGAGACGAGTCCTGACGGGCTCCGGGATCTAAAGCGGGATGCGCTTAGAACGTTAGGGTTTCGAGAAGACTCGAAGGTTTCGACTGTGTACGTCTGTTTGAGAGAGATTTGTTGATTGATTGATTGTCTTTTTTAGCTTCTGTAAGCCGTGGAGCTTCTTTATATATCTATCCGTAAGCAACTCGTGGAGACTTACTCACAATCCAATGCGGACTCTGCAATTAGAATCCCACAAGGATACGTTTAACTCGCCAGTCGTGCGCTCCATGCAACACGTGTCAAACCTATCTCGCTTAGGTTTCGTTCCCTGCCTCGCTGCATTTGTCGTGTAGTAAGCGAACTCAAACACTAAGCGACCTTATCCCGAGGGTGTTATTAGTCATTTCAATCCCATTCTCGCAAGAACTATAGAGTCCCATGCGAACTGGAGATAAGGATCCCGCGAGGACACCGAATCTCGCAAGGTATCAGAATCTTCTGGATAAAAGCCACGTCACGTGCTGCCAAACCTCGCTACCCTTTATGGGCTAAAAAAGGCCACAGGCGTTGGCCCAAATGATATCCAAGTCTTTCTCGAGTCTTGGACCGAAAATGCCCACTGGGCTCAAACAGGCTTTGTCCTTAATTTCGTGTATTAGACTCGAAAATTGAATGATTAACATGGGTTTTCAAATGATGCATGATATCATAGATGCGTATGTCGTACTTGTCTTAAGCATCTGATTATCTATTTAATGGCGAGAACATGAGTTTTCACCAAAGAGGTGTGGTAAAGAAGCTAGCTTGTATATATTATGGAACATGAAACTATGAACATAACTCGCTATCTTAAGGACATAAATTTGAAATAATTATGTAACAAAAAGAGCCTTAGAAGTGATGAATTCACTCAAAATAAAATTAAATTAAGTAATTGGTATCAATCAAACCGATGGATCTCGACTTATACCCAAAAGAATAATTTATATATATAGTAGATCATCATAAAAAATAACTAAATTTCGAGTAAAGTTATTACCGGCATGTAAAAAACAACAATTCACCAAACTTTCGTTCACTCCATCCAGGAATTGAAACCATACGTCTTAATCTGATCATTCTATATCTATATATACTTCAATAAAACGAGACGTCTAATAGTTATTGGTGAAGAAACATGTAGTAAAAAAAAATTAAAGTTTTTGGTGACAAATTAACTTCCATGTTTTCCTTCTATTCATCAAGAACATGTGCAATTAGTGCCATGCATCTTGAGAAAAGAGTACTCTTAGAGCTAAAAACCGAAACAGAAAATGAAATTTGCCTTTTGGGATTTGCTTTAACAAAGGGTAAAGCAATATTATACAGTTACTTAGAAAATTGTTAACCAAATTCCACTGGATATATATCTAAGCACCGCTCGTTTAGGGTTTGTTCATTTCGTATTTGTCTCATTCACATATAGTGTTCAATTGTTCATCTAGATCGTGATGGTGGGTACCTGAATTCATATATTGTCTAAAAGCTAGTGTTTGACTTAGATAATTTTGCAGTATAAGATATGCATGTGTTAGGGTGAAGCATATAGGGATCCAAAGCTCGATCGACTTGCATATGCAATTCTATGATGACCTTTTGGGGTCGTTTTTTATGGCTTTGAGAATAACTGCAGCGCTCCAGTGAGATAGCCCTAATCATGAGCTTTCATGCACTTGACATTTTTAAAGCCATGCTGCTCCCAGTTGTGTATATGCGATTATGTTACTTGTCTGTTTGCCTACTAGTCCAATCATGAAAAAAAATAGATTAGGGACTAATGTATAGTTGTATGAACTTTGCTTCAAAACTAGGGTTCGATCAGTTGTATGATTTTATAACCTGTGGCTATCATTTCAAAGTCAAACTGAAGATTAATCCAATGTTAATGAATGTGGTCGAACCACAATTGGGTCCAATCTCATTACATCGGTTCGATTTTAATTTTTTTTATATAGGTTATTAACGTATTGTACGAAACAGTGTTCACCATGTCGCTAAATAATTAACCAAATAAAGTATCAGCAATCACCACTATATTTACAACCGAGAGATGTCGTTGAAAACAAAAAAACTCTATTTGTAAAATATAAAATTCTTTTCACCATCAGATTACATTCAAGAGATGTTGAACATGATTTTTTTTGTCAGTAACTAAGTAAACGTGGTTGTCCTCTATAGAAAATTTTTTTTATACCGACAATGTGATAGAAGCGATCTCATTTAATTAAGCACTAGTTTGTAATTCGTGTAAAAAGAAGAAAGAAAGAAAACAACTGTTTCTCAATACGACTGGTGATTTCTCAAATATGCCCGTACAAGAAAGATCTGAGGTCCTGATCTTTTATTTCCGCCATATACACAAGTTAACTCGGTTGCAAATGCATGAACTCAATTACTCAAATATGAGAAATCTCAGGGAGGGTTATTCCTCTATGTTCTCTGAAGCTTTTAATCGCAAATTTAGTTCTTACTTCAAATCGGTCATGTGGAATATTGTGGGTGGTCGTAAGCCAACTAGGCTCATTCTTCATCTTTCATCTTTCATCAATGTCTGCATTCTATCGAAGCAAACTGCAAGCACAAACCGATAGGGAGGAATGCAGATCAGTTGGCCAATTGCCATATATTTAGCTCAACCATGATCATGAAGTTCATTGTTTATTGTTGAGCTATGATCTGGAGCTAGCAGCTGAGACTGATCATGTTAGAGCTTCATATATTCTTCTGTATTATTATTTAGGAGTAAATGCTTGTGACACCCTATAGTTTACACCTAAAATCAGTTTTGTCCCTCACTTTTTTTTTAAACTGGTATACCCTTATACTTTGAATTCTCGTCTGATTTGCCCTTGTCGTCAATTGACCGTTAAAGAAGACTGTTAAGTTGCTGAGATGTCCAATATACCCCTGACTACAGTGACTTTTAAAACCAAGAACTCCAATCCACACAGCATAAGCCCTCCCCATTGAAACCACCTCCAAGTCATGAAACTCATTCATCAGCTTCCCAGCATGATTGAAATTCTTGTAATTGACCATGCCATCTCCGTCGACGTCGACCTTCGTAATCATCCTGGTGCAGTCCCGCTCGTCCATTATGGACTGGTAAAGCTCCCCGAACTCGTCCATTATGGACTGGTAAAGCTCCCCGAACTCGTCAATGTCGACGCACCCGTCTCCGTCGACGTCGATCTTGTTGATCATGTTGAACAGCTCCTGGTCGGGGATGAAGATTCCCAAGTTCTCGAGCGAATGGCTCAGCTCCTCTTTGCTGATGCGCCCGTCACCGTTCCTGTCGAACATTTGGAACACCCGCTTCAGCTCAGTCGGCTGCATTTCGACCTTGTTGGCCGCACCAGCACTGCTTTAGCTCAGTCGGCTGCAATTCAACTCCGATCCTTTCAAGGCGGCCATGGAAGAGACTCGGAGAGATTGTTACAGAGATGAATATGACTACGCAGAAGAAGAGTTTCAGAGCCGACGCGGGAGAGAAAGAATGTCGAGAATGCCTTCAAGACACGTCAACGCTTCAATCCGAAAAGGAACCAGGTCTTTATCTCCGTTGAGGATTCCGGACATCATGTTCGACGACGTTGTATCACCTGCTCCGACTACGAGTCATGCCTCTAACAGCTCGATCAAGCCGGCCACTTCTCCTTCTGTATCTTCGGCTTACAACACGATATTGTCAGCTATTTCGTTCTCAAAAGTGAATAAGAAGTGGAAGCTGAGGGATATGTTGCTGTTCCGGAGCGCATCGGAAGGTAGAGCCACGACGGGGAAGGATCCTCTAAGGAAGTATTCGCTTTTGTCGACAAAGAAGAGTATGTCGGAAGATGTGAAGAATTCGAGCTTCCGGTCGACGGACAGCGTTGGCTCGGTTAGCTCGAGGAGGAGAGGACCGGTTTCACCTCACGAGCTTCATTACACGGTGAATCGGGCGGTAACGGAGGAGATGAGGAGGAAGACGGTGTTGCCTTACAAACATGGGTTGTTGGGTTGCTTGGGGTTCAACCATGGCTTGCATGAAATTTCCAGGGGTAAAATTGTCATCTCAATATCTTGGTCCCATACATGTGTCAACATGTTAGCCACGTCAGCTACATAACGGGTTCACTTGACGACAAGGGCAAATCAGTCGAGAATTCAAAGTATAGGGGTATACCAGTTTAAAAAAAAAAGTGAGGGACAAAACTGATTTTAGGTGTAAACTATAGGGTGTCACAAGTATTTAACCCTATTATTTAAGCAAAGGACAGAGACAGTACCCCAAATTCATTCCGTACCGGCCATTTTGATAAGCCAAATGATCGAATATATAGGACTCTGATCATGTTAGCCTATCGATCACTAAACTAATATGCGGAATAATTATATATATATATATATATATATATATATGACCTTATATAATTAAGGTTGTTATGTTTATATTAATTAAACAACATTTGGTTATTTCTCTAATCTATACGAAGAATATAGTAACATGCTTCGAATTCTATACGTGATCTAAAAACAAACTTAATCCTACATAATTTGGCTCCATCTGATTTTGACTTTGAGTTTCTAATACACACTCTCGAATCTTGACTTTGTGACCTTTGATTTGGCTTCCTATATAATTTGATGTTTGGTATAAAATTAATTAGACTTGTTTAACAAGAAAAAGAATGATGCCTAATTACACCACAAACAATGCACGGCTAATTCTATAAGGTGATCGAGTTGATGCATTTCTATAAATTAATTAGGATTAAATTCAGTGTGCTACCCTGAACTTTATGTCACTCATCAGTTGTGTCCCTGTTTTTTTTTTTTCATCACGTGTACCCTTATACTATGAAAATTCATCAAACCCAGACAAAAACTCAAATTCCCTCCAAATGTGACGTAAGCATCTGACATGGAATAGAAAAAGAGGGCCCACTGTTCAATTTTTTACCATTTACGAAGGGTAAAAACGTCAATTTGTCTTGTTTTCAGTTTTCACTAATTTTTTTTATTTAAATTCAAATTTTTTTTTTTCTCTTTTATCTTTGTCTTCTCTTTCTTCCTCCTCCTTCCTACTCTCTGCAACTATCGCCTTCTTCTACCAAATCTTATCACAGCCACCACAAAACCCAGCAATCCCAACACCGGCCACCTAATTCAATCACACCTTGGAGCCTTTTCACTTGAACAGCCACAAAGACCTCAAACCCAAATCAAGTATGGATGAATCCATAACTCGAATAATCAGAAAGCAAGGAAACCTCCACCATCTTGAAATCCCAACCAACACCTTAAACCAACCCTTCTTCGATTTCACTCTCTCCGATTTCCAGACCCTTCATGACTCCGCCGTCAACCATGACAACAAAACCCCATGGATCGCTTCTCTAACGAACTCGCCTCTAGGTCTTTCTTCTTCTCCAATCTCGTCCATTCAATCGCTACTGCCACAGACTCTGGTTCGGCCCACGTTGCCCTCACCACATCCAAGCTCTACCACTCTCTCCCATCCTCTCCCCTGCGTTCTCTAGTTCAGGCTTTTGTTTTGGTTCCACATTTTTTTCCAATGATTGGTTGTGAGTGTGGAGTGCCCATTAAGGTTGAATTAGGGTCGAGGTGGGGGTTCAAGATGTGAGGAAGAATAGAGGGAGCCAGGGAGGAGCGGTGGTGGGCGGGGAGGCCGGCAGTGTTTTAGGGGATGGCTAAGGGTGGAAGTAGTGGAGGAGTTGGGATTTAAAAGAGAGGTGGGGAGAGAGATAAGGAAAAGAAAAGGCAAAGTAAAAAAAGAAGGAAAAAAGAAGAAGAAGAAAGTAAAATAGATCCAATGACGTTTTTACCCTTCGTAAATGGTAAGAAATTGAACAGTGGGCCCTCCTTTTTTATTCCATGTCGGATGCTTACGTCACATCTAGAGGGAATTTGAGTTTTTGTCTGGGTTTGATGAATTTTCAGAGTATAAGGGTACACGTGATGAAAAAAAAAGAACAGGGACACAACTGATGAGTGACATAAAGTTCAGGGTAGCACACTGAATTTAATCCAATTAATTAAAAGAGCAACAAGTTTCTTATTGACTACGTACTCCCCTCTAATCTAGCTTTTCTCTCTTGCATGTTACAAGGATTGACATTTTCAATGGAAAATTCCTTAATTTCTTATTGAACTAGCTAGCTACTTGCTAATCAAAGAACGTGGGCATTATCATGATCTATCTCCCATGGAGTTGTTATACTAATTGTATGTAGCTTCTGTTGCCAAATATTAATGGGTTTTTTCATCACCATGTAGTGTAATGTAGTTTATAGATAGATAGCAACAAGTTTGAAAATTATTGTTGCTTTTGGTTTTGAAGAATGAGGGTAGAAACTTGATCAAGTTAGGAAGCTTAAAACGAAGTAGAAGAAATCTACCGGTGGTCCTAGAACTTACAGTGGATCCCTTAGGAATACAGTCGATCTGGCTATGAGTCCATTAGATCGATCTCTCCTCTACGTATCTGTTGGGCAAAAATTGTAAAAATATATATACCCAACATAACCTCACACTATCTTATTAGCTAAGACATAGTTTTAGTTTATGTCTGGTTCGACCCATTCAAAATAAAATAAATTAAATTCCTTAATTACAACCCTTGTTTTTCAGGAGAAAACCCTTTGATTCGATTAAAAAGTACCAACTGAGAAATGTGTATATTCGAGGGTGTTTGGCCTGGAGAGAAATGTGAATTTGGGTTATGGATTTGATTCTCTGGTGTTATAGGAATTTGACCAAAGTTATTTGGACTGGAAGAATTTGACTGGTGGTGTCAGAGATTCTATTTGAAATTTTGGTTGCATCTAGTGGGTTGCTAGACTGCCTACGTACCCATTTGTGAGATCAAACCGACCGTAGTTCAAAAGAGGTTTATAGGCTTTATGGCTTAATGCCGGCTTTTGGTTTAACAGACGTATTTTGAATCCGTTAACTGTGTTTCTTGTGGACACCCAATTTGGTAGAGTGTCTGTTGATTTGATTTAGGCACCCGGAACAGGTGATGCAGCAGCGTGACAATAGGCTTAAATGGTTTTGGCCACAGTTCTTGATAGTGGCGTAGGTGATCTGCGCGTGTAAGCGGACTGCTCCTTCATGCGGACTCCGCGCGTATGTCAGTGAGCGGGCTCCGCGTGTATGTCTGTGAACGAACTCCGCGTGTATGTTTGTGAGCGAACTCCGCGTGTTCACTTGTGAGTGGACCTCGCGTGTATGTCTGTGAGCGGCCTCCGCGTGCATGTCTGTGAGCGGACTCCGCGACTTGTTTCATCTTCTGCATGAATGGATCTTGCCTCGCCTGGGCTTAGAGCTTCTGAATATTAGCTCGCCACCCATTAGGATTCCTGCCTTGGCTTGTCTTGGCGCGAATGTTGGCTCACCACCCCTTAAGGTTCCTGTCTTGGTGCGAATGTTGGCTCACCACCCCTTAGGGTAAAGTCACGTCGCCACTCCTTAGGGTTAAGTAACCTCGTCACCTCTTAGGGTAAAAGTCACGTCGCCACCCCTTAGGGTTAAGTAACCTCGCCACCCCTTAGGGTAAAGTCACGTCGCCTCCCCTTAGGGTAAAGTAATTAACCTGCTTCTGCTTTGGCCCGACTGTAGGTTCGCCTTTGCTTTAGGGCTTTAAACCATCTCGCGAGGTCACACGAACTCTGCTTCGCAGGACTCTGTCATCTTTTCCTTGATTCCGTCGTCTTTTCCTTGATGAAGTTGATGAGATTGCGCGAACCACATAACTCCAGACGTCTATCCCTGTCTGGTTAGGAGTTGGACTTGAGAAAACTGCTCTTCTATAAATTGAGATATGTCGTCTCCTTCTTTTTGATCTGGTCAAGGATTCGTCGAGTCGTCAAGGGTGAGTTCCTGCTCTTCGAACCCGCGTTGCTTGTTTGTTTCCTTCCCCTTGCATGGCTTATTATGCGAGCTGCAAGGCCATATGCTACAAGAAGAAAGACTTTAGCCGACGAAAAAAAAACCAGGCCGACGAATCAATTTTTCGTCGGCTAAAGTAGACTTTAGCTGACGAAATTTTCCTTCGTCGGCTATAGTCATCTTTAGCCGACGAAATTAAAATTTCGTCGGCTAAAGAATTTATTTTCGTCGGCTAAAATCTGTGACTTTAGCTGACGACTTTAAACTTTCTTTAACCGACGAAATTTTAATTTCGTCGGCTAAAGATGACAGGAAGTTAGTATGGTTTACTAATATCGTCTGTTTTTTTTAATGTATTTTTTCATTTAGCCGACGAAATACACTATAATTCGTCGGCTAAGATGGTTTTTGCCGACGAATAACCTAATATTTCGTCGGCTATAGTTATTTTTTAATTTTTTAATTACATACTATAGCCGACGAATACGTTAGGGTATTCGTCGGCTAAACCCTAAAATTTTTCTATTACCTATTATAGCCCTATATTCGGTGGTTATTTTGCGTAAAATTTTTATACGACTTGTTGCGTGTCATCGGTTTAAAACTATTTTCAGTTGGAGGTCCGGCCAAAATACGTAATTTAGACGGTCGAACGACCTTTTCCGTGCGTTTAGGGGTTTGACTTACGAGATTGACCGTCCGGATCGAGCCCTTATTTTTTTCGGATCAAGTTGAATTTTTTCCCATACATGTATTTTATCATGATGGTCAGATCTGACGGTCGGATTTCTGTTTCTCAAGTTTGATCATCACAATCACAACATGCATACTAATGTTGTATAACTTGTTTACCAAGTGTTATGTAAATGTTCCGTTTCAAAAACAAACTATATGTAAAACCTTCAAACGCCAAAAAGTAATGAAATAAGATATGACGAGAATGTTGAAATACATCCACGGTTGAAAAATCACACTATTCCGGTAAATATTCGGTGCCGCTAGTTGCGGTCAATGCAATTTTTCATTTTTTCCCCCTCTATGAGTAGCCCTATATTCGGTGGTTATTTTGCGTAAAATTTTTATACGAATTGTTGCGTGTCATCGGTTTAAAACTATTTTCAGTTGGAGGTCCGGCCAAAATACGTAATTTAGACGGTCAAACGACCTTTTCCGTGCGTTTAGGGTTTGACTTACGAGATTGACCGTCCGGATCGAGCCCTTATTCTTTTCGGATCAAGTTGAATTTTTTCCCATACATGTATTTTATCATGATGGTCAGATCTGACGGTTGGATTTCTGTTTCTCAAGATTGATCATCACAATCACAACATGCCAAATGTATAAAATTACTTTTAGCCGACGAATTTCAAAGGTTTAGCCGACGAATTTATAAAGTTTAGCCGACGAGTTTAGAAGGTTTAGCCGACGAATTGGTGTCTTTAGCCGACGAAATTTTCAAAGGACTTTAGCCGACGAAAATATATGAAAAGTCGTCGGCTAAAGTCGAAAAATTTTCAAAATTTTCAACTAAAATTTTTTGGCGGTCAACTAAAATTTTCAAAAGAGTTTAGCCGACGAAAATAAAGAATTTCGTCGGCTAAAGTTCTTTATATAGGCGAAGATGAATGGTAAGAAGTCTATTATCTGCCAGATTTTCTTCTCGGCCTAGCTCCGCCGTCAAGCCACCGGAGACCGTCACACTTGTCCCAAAAGCTTCGCTGTCATCTCTACTTCATTGCTGGATAGGTGGTGCATCGAGTGGCGCCGCCGTGAGGGATAAATCGAGCTCCAAAACTCTGCCGGTTCAGATTCGGTGTCGATCAAATTTCTCTTTCCTTAAGCCACCATTTGGTGAGTTCTATATATGGATAAGTTGAGTTTGATTAGTACTACATTCTCATATAATTTGGTAGCTCGATTCGGTGTGCGTGAAGAGAATCGAAGATTTGAAGTTTTTAGGGTTTAAAATTAGGGATTTTTATATTTTGAGTCGATTGACCTGTTTAGGCTTAGAATTGAGCTTCGACTTCTTCTAGAAAGTTGTTCGAAATGTTGAGAGGAAGATTTTGTCAAATTTTGGTCGTGATTGGAGGTGGCCGAAAGGTTTTGCAGTTTTTTTTTTTCAAAACCCAGCACCTTTAGCCGACGATATTTAAATACTATATTCGTCGGCTATAGTATTTTTAATTTTTTTTATAAGCATATTTCGTCGGCTATAGTTATTTTTTTAAATTTTTTATAAGGTTTAGCCGACGAAATATAGTAAATTTCGTCGGCTATAGTTATTTTTTTAATTATTTATTACACACTTTAGCCGACGAATATCTTAATTGTTTCGTCGGCTAAAGTCTGGGAAAAAAACCGACGACATGTTTTTCGTTGGCTAACTGTGGGACTATAGTCAACGAAAAAAAAATTTCGTCGGCTAAAATCATCACCGAGGACCTTTTCCCGACGACACTATAGCCGACGAGCCTTCGTCGGCTAAGATCTTAGCCGACGAATTAAGATAACAGACCGACGAAAATTTTTCGTCGGCTAAAGTGCTTGTTCTGGTAGTAACAAAGGGAAGGTCGTCTCACCTTAGACTTGGTGACTGCCTCGTGTGATGACCAGAAAGATACAGAAAGATAAAGGCTCTGCAAAAAAGAAAAGAAAGTTAAAATGGGGGCTCCACCTTCGGTCAGGCTCGCCGCTTTTCTTCTGCCTTGCTTTCTTCCTCTGCGCTTCGCCTTCTTTCTCTCTGTTTATCTCTCTAGTTTCACCTTCTTTGTCCCTTGCGCCGTGTCCGTGTCTCTCCGTCCGTGTGTTCGCGTCTGTGTTTTTTTTTTTCTTCTCTGTGTCTCTTTATATAGAGTGCACGGTTTAAAAGATTGAGTTTGTATTGGATTTTGTTGTCCAGCTGTTTGCAAGAGTTACAGTTGAATTCTGAAACATTGTGCATGTAGCACAAGAAAAATATTTATGTATATATATATATATTTTAAATGCTTTTTTTTATTTTTTATTTATGTCTATTTTTTTTTTGCCGATCAACGGTATCAATTATGATATGTGCTGAACTTCCAGTTATATATTTAAGCCTAAAAGAAAAGAAGGCAATAATATACCATATGATCGAGCTCGAGCGTGAGGTATCGAGGTTTGTCGTCAAAACTAGGAACAAGAGTGGATGGGATGACAAGAAAGATCGATATCTGATAGGAACATGTCATGTGGGTAAAAGCTTATTAGAAGGCAGAGACAATATACTCCACCTTTGAGTCTGCAGGGTCCTCATGATCGATCAGAGGTACCTCCCTCCTAATTTTCCCCTGACCTATCATCCATCACAGGTTCACAGGTTCATCACAGCTCTCTCTGTCTCTCTCTCTCTCATATAATTGTCTAATTATAAGGGTACGTTTACCTCTTTAGACGAATTATTTGGTGTTATCATAAGGAGTTAGATTTGATATATTCTGCAGTGTTGCATACTTTGAACTTTGACATTGCATATCATTCAACTGGGGAGAAATGTATGTTTGGTTGGTCTATAATTGAAGTTGAGAGAACATAATTAGCGTTTCACCGCTGTGTGAATTACTGTGGTTGGTTTATGTATCATTCAGTTCGAATTTTGAAGTAAATAATACAAAGGGGAATGGTCCACAGATCACGAAGCTCAAATGCTTCACCTAAACTACAAAAGAGAGGGGACAAATATTTTCTGAAGTACTAAAATCGACTATGAGTGCTCCCTATTCTTTAACCATCGCAGTTGGTTAATTAACGGATTCAATAAGAGCACAACAAAATAACTGGTAGATAACATTGAAGCTCTATAATGGCACACGTACATCCCAGCTCTTAGACCTTCATGAGCTTGGTACTTGGTAGATAAGCTAGCTAGCTCATCATGTATGCAAATATGTATAATGAGGACCGAATGAAAGCTGCAGCAACTAACCTAGTGTCCTTGGACATTATGGTTAACAACCCAACTCATTATGCCCCCAAAAGCCTAGAGCAGGCAAGTTAGGCGCCCTCACAGAATGGAGACACAAGTAATGTATATGGTGGCCAGTGGGATCGATCATGTGTTAGGGCACCAATTGCTCTTAGGTATTATTATGGCAGTCATGAATATACACTCCACATGTATTGTGCAATGATCATCATGATCACAGAGAACCCTCTACTTCCAAATTCTCACCATCTTTGAGCAACTTTGAGGCTAATTCTATTGCAGCCTCTAGAACATGTGAAACCCCCAATGCACGTCTTAACTAACTAGGATTTGGTTCTGCAGAGTCATGGAGGATCCTGTGAAGGAGTCTCGTGAGCTAAATAATTGAAATGTTCAATGCAGCTAGACCTCTTGCAGTTTCTTGATTCTTCTGCATTGAGGTTTTGAGCATGCCTCCCAAGCCGTAAGCAGTTAATTTCACGGTAAAAATCTCTTATCTTGTCACATGATCTGACTATCATAGTATATTTTCCTACATTTGAACTTAACCAAGCAGTAGAGAAATCAAATTTGTTAAGTGGTTATTTTTCTCAAAGATGAGTGCCAATACCAGATTGAACAAGGAGCCAGCTTCTACAAAAGGCTAACTTCTTCTAAGATTAGCCAAAATTTACTATGGGAACTCAAAACCCCTTTGGTACTAGCTATAATACATGAAGCCCTACAAATTTAGCCACATTGAGAAATACAACCGAAGAACTCCAGTGCCCACAAAAAAAACAAGCGGGGTAAGGTCACGACTCACAAGGTCTCCAAGCAAATTCCTACTTGTCATTTTGACACTTCTGTTAGAGATGGGTGCAGCTTGGACATTAACAACCGCATATGACAGCGATTGGAACGACTCCCCACTGATATTTGATTTATGTATCTGTGAGCTTGAGTTTTGAGATGTTCCTCTGTTACACAATAGGGGAAGCATGTAAGTAAGAGGCTACTAAGCCATATGTCACAAGTATAATAATCGTACAGCTATTGTAATAAGAGAAGAGTGCTCACCCATATAGATCATTAACATATCAGCGATAAGGCATCTCTGATGAAATATTACAGTCAAATAAGGCTATATTTATCTATCGATGACCACCTCTTTGAGAAAAAGCACATCATCACGTGGATGAGCTTCATCTACCCGAACCAGAACTTCATCTCCAATTTGTGATCCCACAGACACCCACGCAGATGCTTGAAGTCCGACCTGCATAACATCGAGTTTGAAACAATCAACATAACTTCAACACTGCAAGTAATCAAAGCTCAAGAGTTCACATCAGATAAAAGAACACTTGGGAGCAGGAGAGATGAGAATACACAAACTGACACTAAAGAATCAAAAGAATGCAGCCTCAGCAAGTAACATGTTCCATAACATGTTCACACTAGAGCCACAACCACTACAAGGATATTCTTAAAAACATCATTGCTGAAAAAACTTATGATCCTATATGTGCAATTAATCAGAAACTTTCCTAGCATGTTTTGGGGAAAACGAGTCTAATCAAATAAATAAAAGCGTAAGGTGCCTAAGTTTTCTATGTGGCTTTCTTGCACCAAGGTATCACATTGTAAATTGTATCGGCTTTGTGTCTGAATCAATGATTCAGCACACGTTCCTTCTGATTGAACATAATTTGAATTTAAATCTAGATAGCCTTGTATGCAGCAATTACAATTACATATATTCCATTTATAGACTTTTTTCATGGCCGACAGTTTGTATGCAGTTCAGCTTTGTATATAATCCACACAGTTTTGATACTGGAAAGAACATATGGCACGAATAGTTGCAGGAAGAAGTAATAACAAATTAAATATAATTATGTGCTTACCTCAACTAATAATAAGGCTGCAATGCGATCCTTAATGAATCTAAGAATCAATGCACGGAATCTTTTTTCTTTTGGCTGCCTTCTCAGATACTCTAATATCCAATACCGCAGACTGCTGTTAAAGAGCCGCTTTGCTACTCTAGTATTCATGTTCACTATAGACGCTATCCCTTCCAACTGACTAGCTGAGAAAGGAGGAGAATCTCCAATAAGAAAAGCTTTGATCTGCATATCCATTAAAATGATTAACAACTAAGCAAGAGATTGGCTCAATATAGTACTAGAACACAAATTGACCTAAAAACTAAAAACATTAGTAGTAATCTAACAGGCAGCTCTAGACTTAGCCACCGTCACTCAACACTTGGAGCTTGGGTTTTGTAAAATTTACAAGAATTGTTGGATGAGGTTTTAATTAACTTTGAATTAAGCATGTTTCAAAGATTTGACGGATAAGCTAGATAAACTTTAAAAAAAAAAAAATTGAAGCTTAATTTTCTCCAGACTCCAGAGTAAATCTGCTGGAAGACTCTGGCTAAATATAAGAATTTAAAATATGATATATGTTTGATGTAGATTGTCAAGTACATTCCTGAGCTCTAATAATGATTGACAGAGGAAGCATAGACAGAAAGACACGTTGATTTTTCCTTTGCAAAAGCATTTAAACACAGTTTCTTGTCTGCTCGAGAAAGGCATAAAAAAAAAATTCACAAACAGTATATGGTTTTGGTGGCAGCAAAATCCGTTCCAAGTAAATTCAACACAAGGATTATAGTTTATTAAAAGTCATGTGATGAACAGAAATACCAAACCTGATAATGAGCTAGTAGATCCAGATATCTGCGGATGGGAGATGTAAACTGAACATACCCAGGAAGTCCTAAAATTCCATGGCGTATAGGTTTCCTGAAATCTATTTCAGCAGCACGCATTATTTTGACAAGGGCAGAGCTTCTAACAGGTCCTTCTGGAAGATGGGCAAATACAGATGTGTCAATGTTGGATTGGGGCTGTCCCCTGTATGGTAAAGGAATGTTATTGCTACAACCAAAAGTAGCTATAACTTCTCCACAGAGTATCATCATCTCAGAGACCAGTTGCATTGCAGGGTCAGCCTGGTCCTCAACATAGAGATTTATTACAGGTTCTGGATCCTCTGGATTCACAACTTTTATGCGTGCTTCCAAGGTGGCAGTATCAATGCCGCCCTGAAAAAATAATATAGTTACTGGCACAGGAGAATTGTGGGATTACAATCTACTTAGACACAAGCACACACACGCATGCATGCTTACTAAGTAAAAATCCATAGATCTTGAACCAATGTTTCTTATTAAATTTTTTGAAATAAATTCAAAATCTCGGTCATACAAACATCAAAGTCTCACGTATTATTAGACAATGAGACTGGTAAAGCTGAATATGTGACATGGTTGTCAATTATTCTTTGTCAATCCATGAGTTTAAGGTTATAAACACAGTGGGATCAGTATTTATGTTAGATCTCTGTACGGTTATGGGTAGTGACTAGTAACAGCCACGAAAATGAATTGGCGACCAACAAGATCATGAAAAACGGCATGAACAACTAAGAAGACTTTGGGATTAAGTGTCATCTGAATTATCAGGTCTAACCTGTTCGTGACGCCATCTTCTTCGGAGAGTTGCAGCCTCAGACAACATTTTCAGTTCAGACTCTTCTTCCAGGTTCAAATGAAGAAGCTCAGATGCACTTTCATACGTTAGCATATATGTTGGTCTGATGATGGAGCTGTCCACTGAATATTCTGCAATACTGTTAAACAATATAGAGAGTATGATAGAGTTCACTAGCGAAATATCTTTTGTTCTTTTTGATAGAAGAATGGAAGAGAAAAACATTCTCTAATTAACCAACACCATGATGTTTCAAGGAACTCTCCACTGCTCTTGACTGTGATAATTGTATGAATTTTGTGGTATAATTGTCTAGAGAGGTGAGATATATCTAGCAATCCAGAAGACTCCAATTTCTTAACGTGATATCCAAACTTAACCATGACTTTCCAAACTTAAAGTATACAGATTATCATTGACTCATCACTCGTAACTCATAAGAGGCAAATATGTTGTGGCACATAACTAAAACTAAACTGTCTGTTTTTTTTTCCCAGGTTGATTATATGATAATAGACTGATAAACCAGTATAAATGACTTACCCTTTTATAAGGGTTACTTCACAACAATTCTAATACAACCCACATCCAACCCCAAGATGATTTTAATTCCGTAATGAGAAATCTCAGCAGAAAGCCAGGTCCTTTTAGGCCCTAGAAAACAGTTTTATAACACAGATACTATATTTAGTTTCTGGCAAAAGAAACTGTTTATTGAAACCAAACCCATCTTTGATGTGTTATCCTTTTTCAGTCAGTAGGGAAATATGGATTCCTTCCAACTTCACAACATGTCTGATCCTACCCATCTCTAACCCCAATATTATTCTTCCCATATTCACATCTAGGCGGGAAGGGTCCAAGTCGCTGGAGAACAGTTTTACAGTGAGATACTCTATTTAGTATCCGGTAAAAGAAACTACTTACTGAAACCAGACTCACTATAGGCTCGATAAAACAAAGAGAAGATGTGTATGAACGACGTATCCAGCAATATGAAGAAGGAAAAGGATTGAATAGAGGAACTCCCGAACATTTGGCGATCTCAGATGTGTCGATATCAATGGTCACTCATTATTTCGATGAACCATTTCTTCGGACAGAAGCAGATTATGTAAACACTTACTCGAAATATCACTTATCATATTCCATTGTGGAAGACACAATTTTTTCTGAAATCTCAAATATGGGGAAAAGCGCCTGAAATTAACTGTTTACCTGCCATCAGAGTGCAGCACAACAGAAACTGTAACAGCATTGCAAATCTCTCCTTGCTGCAAACTCATTCCCTCCATGGCTAGTTTTTCTGGGAACATGGGATAAGTAGCAGTAGGCAAGAAGACGGAAGTTCCTCTTCTCATAGCCTCCCTACAAATATGACTCTATCAGAATCAGTGAAACACAAATATCCATCACTATGCCTTGAGTGTTTCAAGAGGTAACCTGTCTAGGATGCTCCCAGGTTGAACAAGCCTAGTTGGGTCTGCAACATGAATCCATATTTTAATGCGTCCATCTTGCAGCCTCGTTGCACTTAAGGCATCATCAAGCTGACATTACAATCAACAAAGTGTGATATGATATGAAGACATATCAAATTTGGAAGAGTACATAATAATCATTTTGATGATAAAGATGATAACATTATTAGGCAAGTGTAATAAATACCTCATCAGCCTCATCTACATCAATAGCATAGACCTTCAAGTGAGTGAGATCTTTCCTTTCAATCTAAGAAAAAAAAAATTCAGAACTTTACTACTCTTAGTCTTAGATTAAACCTAATCTTCCCTCATAAGTACTAATATATAACAGGAAGCGGGTTGACCTTAAACTTGTGTGTGTGTGTGTGCGTATTATATACAGATATTGTGTTGCATACAAAACCTACATCAAAGCACTAAATTATCTTAAACTGGTAGAATAAGTAATCTGAAAACCAAGATCAAGCCCCATGAGCATAACATTCCTAATAGGAAGCAGCTAACCTCATCTGGATCTGTTGGATCAGACAGAAGACTTTCTGCAGCTGATATAACTTCATCTGAATGATGCGTATGAATGTTGAACTTCAATAAGTCCAAATTCACATGAACAGGGAAATACCCAATATCGATGAGGAGATTCAGAGCTGATGATGCTGTTTTCACCAATCCCATTGCTTTTAGGATCTGACAGAAAGTGCATATATGAGATGATAAGTGATTACGAACGGAGCTGTAACACAAGCATGATACATCACAAAAAAGTGAAATATGGAATGCCAGGCTGTAATCATAAATTGAGCATGTTTCTGGGATCTGGTAATCAAAGCCTTGCTTCTTCACATCTCTTCCAAAAATGCTCTTTTTATCTAGAGAAACTATATCTTGACAAGCAATAATCTTACACACCTTAGAAATGCCTACTAATTAAAACTGTCATTTAAGTCACACTTGCTTACTGTTCCAGCTGTTTTCCTTTGGTCATCGGTTTTGCAGTCATCAATAGCATAACGTTCAAGAGACTCAATCCTGTGTTTGATTTTCTCTTCAACCATCCAAGAAGACTTGGGAGGTTTAGCATCTAAAGGCATAGCCTTCACAGCTTTCAGCAGGGTTACAAACTCCTGCTGCTCTTTCTCAGCAGCCTCCTTTGCAAGCTTCCTACGTAGAAGTTCCTCTACCTAGTTTCTCAGACAAAAAGAGCATTCCATGTTACAATTATTAGAAAAGAAAGGAGGCACTCATATTACCAATATCTGAGTTACTCAGCTCACTACTCGAACTGTCATTTGTTCCTTATTTATGCAAAGAACATCAGAGGAAGAACATGGAAATAATAGGCTTCAGTTAAAGTAAAATGCATAAGACAAAAGAGCTTTTTTTAAAAAAAAAATCTGAGAAGAAAATATTAAATGCCACATGCACAAACCTTTCTGGGATGATCAATTTTAACTTGTAGATGTATATTACAAATCTGGGCAGCATACCAATATTATTGGAGATTCACTCATTAAAAATTTTCTTTCGGAACTACAAAGCAGTTAACAACTTGTGCGGAATTAACAATATCATTTGTTCTTAAAAGTTAAAACACATCTAAAGATTAGCAGTGATAGAAGTAAATATTTAGAAAATGCAAGGATATATAATCCTATTCGATCCATTTCTTGCAAACCAACTATAAGAAGAGAATGGAAAACCAAATTATAGATGCACCTGCTCAGCAGGTCGAGGTCCATATATAGAGCGAGAACCTTTTGTCTCCAGGACAGTGAAGTATATTTCGTCTTCTGAAAGCAAAAGATGAGCGCAGTAGCATTCAAGGGACTCCACACTACCAAATATCATCTGTACAATGAGCTATGGTCATTTGAGGAGTAACGATATAATATATAACATATACTTCACTCGGAAAGTATAATACCTCTGCTAATTCTTCCACCTTGACCCGCTTATTCTTTTCAAGGAGTTCAACCCAAGCGAATTCTAACAGTGCTGGATCCTGCACAATATCAAAAAATAATTTAAACACACAAACCAAAAGATGGGAGAAGATATCCACATTTGTAACGCTAGGAACAAACCAAGTTTTCCTTAGCTTTCTGAACAAAGTCTGATATCTCCATGTGGTCAAAATTTTCAACACCGGGAACAATATATGTAATTTGTTGCGGTTTGATGGATGATGTAACACCATTCTGAGACGGCAAACATAAACAAAAATAAAATGGTTAAACTTGCAAGAAGCCATGCCATAAGGTAAAAGAATATATCAGTGAGTTCCAACACCTAGCAACCTATTAATATGCCGCATGAGTTGTTTCTAGTAGAACCTTATCGGACACCATCCAGTTCTTCTTGCCGTCGGGCTTCTGAGCAACGGCCAGCAATACTCTTTCAGCATCCTTCTTGAACTCTAGCAGCACCCCTTTTTGCAGGGTCCGGTTCACAAGCTTATCCTCTAGTATCTCTCCACTGCTTGTGAGTACCACCCTGCACAATCACTATACTTTTATATTACATGTATAACCTCAATTCGCATTCTTAATTCGCATTCTTTAGTTGTTCTGATCATCACACTAAGCCTATTTCTGTCTATCTCCAAGCACAATTCGGCTCGAAAACTAATCAACTATATGAAGCCTTGTTCTTTATCTCAAACTCTAATTGTGTCTCCTCACCTAAAATTACATCCTCTAAACTCGTAATTAAATTTGTTTTTCACAGAAATTTCAATATAAGATTGAAATTATACTCTAAATTACATCATTTTAAGCTCATAATTAAGAAAATTTCAACTTAAAATTGAAAAAAAAGGTTGAAATTGAAGAAATGGAGAGAGAGGACCTACTTGACGGAGGCGCGAAGTCTTCTTGAGCGCAAGTACTCGAGCTCTTCCATGACGGAATCGACGAGGCTGTGAACGGAGCTGGTCTGAGCGGCGCCATGGCCGGGAGAGAGCTTGCCGGACCAAGACGGCGGGAAGCGGATGGCGAAGTTGGAGAAGCGGCGGAATTGGAAGTGGCAAGGGCAGCAGCGGAAGGCGAAGAGAGTAGGAGAAGCGGCGGAGCGGAAGATTGAGCAGGAGCTGAAGGCTCGCACCGCCATTGCCGTCCGGCGAAGGAGAAGAGGTTTGGGGGAGAATGGGAGGGAGTTAAACGATAATGGGATATGAGTGTGACTGCAAAGATACACACCCGCTCTTTTCCTTTCGTGAGTTTTCATACCGTAATACGGTATATGTTTTTTTTTCTTATTATAAGTCGATACACTAAATCAGGATATAACTCTTTCGATATTTTGTTTAGGGTAAAATGCACCAACAGTGTCTGAACTCTTGGAGGACTGTCAATATGGTACCCGAACTTTTAAATGTATCAAAGTGATACCTGGACTTGTATTTTTGTACCAACGTCGTACCTGTCGTCATTTTCCGTCACAGCTCTGTTAGTTCATGTCACATGTGACGCACGTGACTGAAAAAAAGAGAGTAAATGACTGAGCTACCCTTCATTGATGACGACCTCAACACCCCCTCCTCCTCTGCTATCAAAAGGTCGTTTGAGTTGAATTCACAGAGACTACATTTCCCAGTGCGATTGAAATAGTCTTTCATAGAGTGGAGGCGAGCAGCAACAGCAGGAGGAACAAAAGGGAGAGCCATGATCTGACTGTGAGAGTGAGTCAAGGATGCCCCAGCTGAAGCACCGTGGTTCTTGAAAGGTATGCCAATTCAAGCGCTTAGGGAAGTACCACACCACTTTGAACTCTGGGATGCATTTCTTGATTCCACTTGTCGACAGAATTGCTTTCGTGCATTCGTTGAAAGAGGAAGTGTTTAATGTGCCTGACCAGACAGCTGTTACCCAAGACAATGTTAGGGTTCAGGTTGATGGGGTTATTTACCTTAAGGTATTATCACATTCTTAAACTGGGATTTGTGTGTCTGGATTGGTTGTTTAACTGGTCACTGAGGATTTGTTTTCTTTTCCTTTTTCCTTTTGTTGATGCAGATTGAAGACCCCCACCTGGCCTCTTATGGAGCTGAGCATCCTTTTGATGCAGCTATTCAGGTTGCTCAGGGGATCATGCGTTCTGCACTTGGGAAACTTACTCTGGACAATGCATTCAAGGAAAGGGAAAACATCAACGATGAGATAGTGGTATGATTTTCTTCTTTTTCGTGCATTTGTCAATCACTCTCGACAACCGATTGGGAAAAGATATCGCTTAACAATGAGATAGTGGTAGATGTATCTGCTTCTTTGCAACTCATTAGCTCTGTCACTTCCGAATATATCTGGCTATTTTGTTTTGCTCATTTACCGTCTGTTAGCAAGTCTTGTATGGGTATATTGGTCTTTCTAAGGTTGTTGTATAGATTCAGTGAAAAGTTATATCTTATAAGCTCACCTGTTATCTTGTAGAGGGGTGTCAATGAAGCTGCAACATCATATGGCTTAAAGTGCATCCGATGTGTGATAAGTAAGACATTTTTATTGCACTAGTTTATTCAGATATACTTTTATTATGTCCGTAACGAAGGTGTGTAACCGCTTGAATTGGCATACTTGTTCCTCCTGCTGTTGGGGCATACCTTTCAAGAACCACGGTGCTTCAGCTGGGGCATCCTTGACTCACTCTCACAGTCAGATCATGGCTCTCCCTTTTGTTCCTCCTGCTGTTGCTGCTCGCCTCCACTCTATGAAAGACTATTTCAATCGCACTGGGAAATGTAGTCTCTGTGAATTCAACTCAAACGACCTTTTGATAGCAGAGGAGGAGGGGGTGTTGAGGTCGTCATCAATGAAGGGGTAGCTCAGTCATTTACTCTCTTTTTTTCAGTCACGTGCGTCACATGTGACATGAACTAACAGAGCTGTGACGGAAAATGACGACAAGTACGACGTTGGTACAAAAATACAAGTCCAGGTATCACTTTGATACATTTAAAAGTTCGGGTACCATATTGACAGTCCTCCAAGAGTTCAGACACTGTTGGTGCATTTTACCCTTTTGATTACTCAACTATTATTTTGGTCACTCAACTTCAACATTGTATTTCATAGTGAATACACTTGAGCGCACTCGAGAACCTTGAAATAGAAAAGAAAGAACTGACTTGAGCACGGTAGGAACTTCTTTAACTATGATGAATATGCAATCGAAGGAAACAATCATCGAAGTGCTAATTGGAAGTATAAGAAGGCAACAGTGATGAAAGGATCAAAGGACAAGAAAAAATCCAAAGACAAAGAACAAAGATCAAGGATCAAAGAACAAGGAGTCAGGGTCCTGAATCAGATCTCTGCTTTGATATCAAGTCAAATATAATGTTATAAGAGTCAATTGGATTGAATAATTGAATATGTTATTCATTCATAAGGAGGAATTATATACATATATATTACAATGGTTCCTTCTAACACACATCTGGTTTATAAGGCCAGTACTAAGTCTATTTAGCATTTACAGAATATTACACAATATCTACGAGGTAAGTATGAGGTATGACTTTCAGCGACAATTGTAATAGCTAATTAACATTGAGCCACTCTGACTTAGTTAACCATGCAATCTAGACGCGTACGCATTTCTACGTTGAACCATACTAGGTGTCCTCGACGGCTGAGACTGAATTTTATGTAAATCAACAGCCTGGATAGCAAAGATTTCAACATCTTTGTTAGCCTTGATAGTATGGAGTGAGTTAGGTAAGTCAGAAAATGAGGTTGAGGCCGTTGTTGCTCAGCTTGTAAGCTCTTCACAGTATCATTCTTTATTCTTATCAAGAATCTTAAATTAGCGAAGATATTAGATCGATGCTCTTCCTCTAGGGTAGCTATCGTAGCCTTACTCAATTTCTTTGGAGGTTTCTTAGTGAAGTCCCACGTACCAATCAAGATATCCAATTACATCATAACACCTTGATCACATCCTAATTTCTCAAGCACACACGCAAGGAAATTTATGCAATACAAATTAAAGGTTTAAGAAACACCAAAACAAATAAACAACTCACAAAAAATAAAAAGATAAATTAGATACAAAGTGGTAGATTGAGGATTTTTTTTTTACAACCCAAAAATACTATGAACACCTATCACAAAGCTTCCTAAACTAGCTGCAAATTTTCTCTTCTAGTACTTGGCAGACAAAGAGATGGAGCCCTAATGAAGAGAAGTCAACAAAAAATTACACTACAGTAATACTACTCATCAAGTGGTTGTATTAAACTAAGTTGAGCAGTTAGAGCTATGATCAAAAACTCTTATACTTCTTAGTTTAACGTATATGCACGACTAAGCCTTACCCTTGCTTTGTTCAGTACCTGAAATTACACACAATTAAGGGGGTTAAGATAAGGCGAGGAAACAAAATGATTTGATAAACTCAACAAGTAGCATTATCAACAAGTAACATAAAGTGCAAAATACAACAACACACATTTGGTAGCTCACAGTACAAATCAAATTCTAAACAAACTATACTGTGGGAAACAAACAGATTTGAGTCTTATTCAGAACACAAGGTCACATGACCACACAATACACTTCATATCACATAAACCTTACCTAATTCACAACTGATCAGGCAAGATATCACATTCTGAGCACATTTACTTATCTCTTTTTACAACTAAAAAAGGAATGTCATATTCACAAAGCGTTAATCGGAACAAACCACATTATTCCCCTGTGGATAGGGCCCACACTAACCCCTTTGGCCGAGGTCCACACTATTCCCTTGTGGGTAGGGCCCACACTAACTCCTGTGGCCGAGGATCACAAAGAGATCTCACAACAGAAACAAAACTTATATTCCAGACATATATTCATCAATAAGTATCTAATTTCAGAAATTAATCACGATTCAACCACTCTATAGAAATTCACCAAAATTTCCTGATCAATAGTACACATAAAGAAGTTCATAAGCACAAATTTTAAAGTCATTCAGAGTCCTAAATCCCACTCAAACTCGAATTCAAATCAGCTGCATTACATAACTGTAACACAGTTTCAAAACAGAGCACTAAACTTTAGAAAATCGCCACAAATCACCTACCCTATCCAAAAACACCAAACTCTCCATATCAAAAGTTCACATATAGAAGATCAAACATGCAAAGTTTCAGAACAAAAGGAGTTCTAAATCATGATCAAATTCGGACTCCAACAGCTGTACAACATAACCGTAATTCAATTTCATCACAATACACTTATCCTTAGAAAATCACTATAAATCATCTATCTTATCAAATAACACCAAAATTTGCAGACCAAGAGTACCCTCAAGGTAGAATAATGGTGCAAAACGGAGTTCCAAATCCTAACCAAAATCGAACTACAACACAGCTTTGAAAATATACTGAACAAAAACTAATCTTTCTCTTCTAATCCTTGTTTACTCTCTCTTTTCTAACCCAAAAGTTTCAGACCCTGAGCTATTACCAATATGCAGGGACAATACCTCAAGTCTAGAAGACTTCAATTTATTGTCTATAAGCATAAATTCAAGAGGCTTAACCCCAAATTAATCTGTAACCACTATACCTTGAAAATAAAACAGCTTCAGCTATCTCTATGATGAATCAAGGCCTGAAAGCTCCCTTCCTTTCTTCTTTTTTGATTTCTCCCCAGCCAAAGCACTCGTCTCACTCGTCTCTCTCTCTCTCTCTTTTCTTTTATGCCATTTCCCTTCCCCTCTCTTTCTTCTTCCCTTTTTTTTTTTCCACCGCCCCCCTCTTTAAGGGCTAGACTTCCTAATAGATAAGGTCTTTCAACACCATCCTACTCATCCTAGTTCATTTCTAAAGCAGCAACTAAGGAAACTAAAAGAATAGATAAATATGAAGTAAGAGATAGAGAACCACTCCCTAATTTTTAGAATTTCTAATAACACTCATAAAACACATAAAATGTGAAAAGAATTTAATTTACGAAAATCAAACTCAAAATTTACTCAAGGTTCTCTAATAAAAAGTAATTAAAGATTTGAGACTCTACAACCTTGCTTTGGAGTGGCCAATACCTCTCCACACTGAGTACACAGAGGATTGTCATTCGAGTTAAGAATTTTGAGTTCGGTCATTTTATGATGATTTAGTGGTACGATAATTTGGTGATGATTTGGGTTTGAGATTCAGAGATTCGAGGATGGTTTGATTTCAATAGTGGTGCAGCGGCTTTGTGGGTGGTGGTTTTAAGAATCCGATTCGAGGATTCGATACACAACCAGTTCCAGGATTGAATCTGGCGTTTTTCATACCATGTAGAAAATACGAATTCGATATGTTTGGAATGCTTCAATGATCTATTATTCTCCCAATAGGTTTTATATACAGATACAAGTATAATGGTAATAGAAAAATATCCCAACTGTACAAAATACAACACCTACAGAAAAAATAAATATTTACAGAGTATTCTACCATTAGTTTATTCAAATAAATTCATGGTTAAAATATGGCCATGCCGATACATTTCTACCTTGGACAATAGTAGTTGTTGTATTGAGGAGGTCGTTCTTGGGGCTTGGCGGGTGAGACAAAACCCACTGTAAATCGGCAGCCTGGAGCGCAAAGATTTCAACATTTTTGTGTGCCTTGACAGTGTGGAGTGTGATAGGTAAGTCAGAGAAGGAAGTTGATGCCGTTGCTGCCCAGCTTAGAATCTCTTTACCGTAACACTCTCCTTTCTCAAGACGCGTAATGGGCACCGAGTGTTTATTAGTGTACGAGAGTGCAATGCCCTGGGTGATGAAGAACATCATATCAGCAGGCTCCCCCTCTCGAATAATATAGCTTCCCTTTGGATAGATCACTGGATCAAGGTGCATACAGATCTTCTTCAACACCGTTTCTTCCACTTGAAGCCCGAGCTAGGGTAAAATGTACATGCACGTAAAAAAAGGGAATAAGAATTAGTTCAGAGGACTATGTTTGTTCTTTTTGTAAAGGATGATGATGCAATTCTGTGAGAGTGTTATTTCAACACAAAAAAGACAGTTTCATCTACCTCATGCTTTAACTTTTCCAAGAAGAGAGTTTCTCGGATCGTATTCAGTTCACCTTGTAGACGTTTCTCATCATGCTTGATGGAAAAAATGGAAGACATATTCTCCAAAACCAGATCTGGGTCTTCTATATGTTTCTTTTCTAGCACATAGTTGATGCTGCTCAGGACATTCGCTTTCGCATCAGCAGGGATATGATCGAGCTTAACATAGTCACGTAACATGGAATTTACTTTTGGTCGCAAAATCCTTTCCAACTTTTGGCGGGACATTTTTGATTTCCCAGCTACCTGCATAAATGTCTATTCAACAACATGAAGATTGAATTTGTTAATTATATCTTGAAAGAAATATACAGAGTAATATGACATAATATAATTAACAGAGACAACGTAAAAAGCCATGTTTATTGAGAGTTTGAGACTGACAGTGGATTAAGTAGTACTACTTATATATAGAGTCCTTTTATATAATTATACATGCATGTTCTATATAATATTAAATTATTAATGAACTTGTTGCTATTTCCTTTCCTAAGAATGGATCCGGCTTCTTTAAGGTGATGAGAGAGTGAATTTACTTCAATTTCATAAAATCTGGTAATTGGGCACTAGGTTTCGATAACAGTTGAGGTACAATGCTGAAATAGGTACGTAAAAAAACTTGTTGCCATTTCATACAATAATTAACTAATTGAACTAAAATTACTTAAACAATAACTCTACTGACCACAATATCACATTTGTAAACGAGTGTATTATATACATAGAGGGTATTGTTGAATATTCCTTATATTACACCAGAAAAATTTAGTGAAATAGAAGTAAATTGAACTCTCGCATAGAAATTTTTTGTATGCATGCGTTACAATTTAGTTTTCTAACTATACATATTTTAACTTATAAGTTTGTGTGTCTTTATAAACAATAGACAATTAAATTTTTTTTTTTCAAGTTGTCGAAGTAGCTCTAACATATAATTTAAAGTTGTTATGAGAATCTCGATTAGCCTAAATTAGTAAATATTATATGTACAAAGACTAATGACAAACCTGCACGTGTCCGAGGAAATATATGAATAGTATCAAGCCATTTATAGAAATAGCAACCACAAATAGGATTTCCCATCGATAGTTACTAGTGTGGAGGTTTGAAGCAAAAGAACTGCAGAAATCCATTGGAGAAGTTTAATACGTGAATAAATAGTCTTATAAAAATGATTAGGAGCACAAGGCTCAGTAGCATAGACTCGACATGTGTAAGAACGTTTCAAAGTTCCACTTTATAAGAAATCAAGAATTCATAGGGAAAAATGCAAACCTCAAATTGCGTACGCCCCATGAGAAACATATTAAGAATTTTTCTGTTAAATCTGTAGATTCTTGCATGCCAGATTGAAGAGCAGAAAGAAATATACCGAAATCGTATATTGTTGCATTCGGTGAATTTATAGGGCAAGAACTATGTAGAAACGTAACATTTCTGAATGTGTTGGCGTCACACCGAACATCAAACTCACAACTTTTTTCCTTTTGACAAGCATCTTTCCAACAATCCAGCTCTCGTTGGACAGAGAACAAATACCAAAACGATCCAAGTACCTAACCAACCAAGATTCATGTAAAATTAACAAATTGCATTATTCAAATTTTAAGCCAATACAAACTTCAAGTTTCAAACTATTGTTCTCCATCTTGATACTCTTTCAAATCTGTTATATGCCGTCAATCTATTGTCAAAATCATTGAGAAAATTTAACAAATTGCAGTATTCACATTTTAAGCCAATACAAACCTCAAGTTTTAAACTATTATTCTCCATCTTGATACTCTTTCAAATCTGTTATATGCCGCAATCTTTCATCAAAATCATTGAGAAAATTACTCTTGCTCATGACGAAAATTTTGAAGGCATAAATCAAAGTATATATATGACAAAACAAGAAATTGACGTACCATTATGATATATAATTTTAAAACTTGGGGTACCAAATAAGATGAGAACTTACATGACTAGCAAGGAGGTATATGAGAAGATTGGCTAAACTTGGAATCCAATCCCGCGTAGGACTACTCCACTTGTCATGCATCAAGTTGTTATGATTCTTACAGTATCTATAGATAGGATAAGCTCGTTGCACGTATTGGAAAAAAATAAGCGAGTTAAGACATTTCATGATGGTCATTGATCCAGAGCCCCTCAAGTTTGGAAGGAAAACTAAAAGGGCGACCTGCGCATATTGCAGAAGATTAATCCTAAATCTTAAATATGATTAGGAATAGAAGTGAAACATTAGCTACTCTAGAGAGGCTTATCGACATATCTTACTTGTGGAATAGGAAGAATAGCGACCATGTTACTTGTGATACCTATTTTCTCAATAGATTTCCACTTGTATTCCCCCCACCATTGTTTAATCTTATGAAGTATTTTCGATACATAACGAAGATCTGTGATGGTTCGCAGAATCAGAGCTGCTGTCATCAATGTCTTGTCCGGCCTGAGGCACTTAGTTTCTTCATTGATAAGAGGAACATACAGAAACAAAGGATCCAGTAACATAGTGATACAACTGGAGTAGATAAAATATTCTGTCTTTTCCGGGTGTATTATTGCTGCGAGCAACACCCATGGGAGATAAAACGTTGCATATATAAGTTTCTGAACTACTCCCCAGAAAGGAAAAGCAATGTTCAGAGTATCCCTCCTCTTCTCTTCGATCTTTGACAAAAAGTTTTTAAGCTGACCAAGCATATCCCTGAAGACACGTACGTACATACTGCATGCAGAAACTAAATTATTAAAGGACGCTTGAACTGAATGATCTCAGTGTGTTTTCTATTGGTTTTTGTTTTGGGCACAATCCTCAGCATGGGCAGAGAGGTAACTTAACAGTATCAAAAGTAAACGAGAGTTGCAGTTTTGATTTGGGCACAATCCTCAGTGTGTTTTCTATTGTTTAATTTTGATGTAAACAGTTTTGATTGAAATTGTCCAATAAAATATTAATTTGGGTGTAAACAATTTTGATTGAAAAAAAAAAACACATAAAATAATATCAACAAAATTTATGTATACTCAACGAAGGAAATGGTCTGAGAGAATGAAGAAAACTAACCTTGCAGGGCGGCTAGAGTCACTAGGCTCTATATCCATCTCTACTTGTATGAATCTAAAACCGAATTAAGCTGAAAGTGGAAATTAAACGTGCAGATAAAGATGCAGAAAAAACCGATCAACTTCTGAATATCGATCAACACCCAAGTCGATCTGCAGAATGATCAAGGCAATTAGGTTGCTATTTGTAGAAGAAAATAGATTCAATCTAAGGCAGCAAGTTGTTATAGTTATGCTTCATTAGCAAGTCAATGTCTCATTAGCAAATAATAGACTACTCGAAATGTCGCCTGGTGAGTCTTTCTTCCCACTAGCATGCAAATGACAGACGACTCGGTAAACAAGACGTGTGCTTTAATTTCCAAGAATGAATCTAGAAAGATTGACCATAAAAATGAAGATTAAAGTCTAGAAAGCACATTGGAATTTTAAGAAATTGTGAATGTAATATGTTTTTGTATTAATCATCTTCAAATGATACAACAACTTTTATATACAAGGAGAATATAGAACTATTCTAGGAAGCTATAAAAGTGCAATCAACTATCAACTAGTTACACATAGTCACGATCTATGAGTTACTCCATTATGATTGCTAAAATAACTCCATGATCCATCAATTACTCTAGAATAGCCGCTGGAATCATTCCATTGATACAAGAGATCATGTACCTAATTTCTTCCTTTAATACTCCCCCTCAAGTTGGAGTGTGGATATTAATAACACTCAACTTGCTAAGATGTGCGTGGAAGACAGGTGCACGTAATGGCTTAGTAAACATATCAGCTATTTGATTCCTAGTAGGTACATAAGCCGTTTTGAGTTCTCCCTTTTGAATTCTTTCCCGAACAGTATGGCAATCCAACTCAATATGCTTTGTTCCCTCATGATAAACCGGAGCTTGATTATCGCATAATAATATTGCTGGTTGAGGATGAATCACATGCAAGTCAGTCAACAAGTATCTAAGCCAAGAAAGCTCACACACAAATGCAGCCATCGAACGGTATTTAGCTTCAGCTGAGGATCTAGAAATAGTGACTTGTTTCTTACTTTTCCATGAGATGAGTGATTGTCCAAGAAATATGCAAAAACCTGTCAGAGAACGACGTGTGAGTGGACATCTAGCCCAATCTGCATCACAGTACCCAATCAAACGAAGTGAATTCTGTGATGAAAAGAATAACCCTTGGCCAGGAACAGATTTTAGATAATGGAGAAGACGAAGGACTGCCTTATGATGATGTAACTTTGGTTCTTGCGTGAATTGATTGAGTGTATTGATTGCAAATGTGATATCTGGCCTGGTGATTGTCAAATAAATTATTTTCCCAATCAGACATCGAAATCTGGTTGGATCTTTGAGAGCATCACTTCCTATTGTCGTTAATACCAAGTCAGGCTCCATAGGTACAGTTGCAGGCTTCACTCCTAACAATCTGGCTTCCTTCAAAATGTCTAATGTGTATTTCCGCTGACATATTGTAATCCCTGCCTTGGAACGTGCAACTTCTATGCCCAAAAAATATTTCAAAGGTCCAAGGTCTTTAATTTTGAAAGGGCTATTAAGGAATTGCTTGAGATTTAAAATGGCATCTTCATTGTTTCCTGTGATAATCAGGTCATCCATATAAAGCAACACCACAATAATTGATTTGCCACGAACCTGAGTGAACAACGAATAGCGAGCACGAGACTGTTGGAAGCCAAATTCTTGAATAGAGGATGAGAACCTTTGAAACCAGCTGCGGGATGCTTGTTTAAGGCCGTATAAGGACTTTTGAAGTTGACAAACTAACTTCTCCCCCTGTAGACGATAACCGGGTGGTGGCATCATATACACCTCCTCAGTGAGTTCTATCTCTATGTAAGAACGCATTTTGGACGTCCATCTAGTGTAAGGGCCAGTGTCGAACAACAGCAACAGCCAACAAACAACGTACAGTAATCAATTTGGCCACCGGAGCAAAAGTGTCCTTGTAATCGATCCCTTCTCTCTGATTGAATACCTTGGCAGAATTGTACTTGATCTTGAAGACCCGTTTACAACTGATTGGACGCTGACCTTGAGGCAAAGGGACCAGTGACCATGTTCTATTATCTTCAAGAGCCTGAATCTCATTATTCATCGCTGTAACCCATTGAGGATCATGGCTGGCCTGTTCATAAGTACCTGGTTCCACTAATTGAGATATATTGTTAACAAATGATCGATGGCAGGGGATAACGAGTGCCGGACGTGGTGGAGAGACCGACGACTGGGCCAAGCAAAACGGGGTGAGAGATCAGCGGTGACAGAAGCGGGGTCGAGTGGTGGAGGTCGGGGCGACGCCAGCGATGGCTGGATTAGAGGGAGCGCCGACGACGGAGTAGGTTGGGTGGATCTGGTGTCCCGATCTGTTGTCGCTGGTAAGGTTGTGTGGATGGGTTGAGGGCAATGGGCCTGTTGGTTGGGCTGAAGGTGTTGGGTTTGGTTGATTGGAAGAATTGAATAATCCTCTTGGTCCTCTTTAGGAAGTGCAGAACAAGGAAAAATGTTTTCATGAAAGACAACATCTTGGAAGGTGAAAAAATTCTTTTTTCTCAAGATCATACACTCGATAGTCTTTTTGTCCAAGAGGATACCCAAGAAAGATGCAACGATGTGCACGTTTGTCGAATTTGTGTTTGGGGTTGAGGTTGGTGGCATAGCATAAGCTACCGAAAACTCGAAAGTGAGAGTAAGTAGGTGAAGTCTCATGTAAGAGCTTGTATGGTGATTTGTGGGAAAGAAGAGGTGTAGGGAGTCGGTTTATAAGATAACAAGCAGTAGCAATGCTTTCTCCCCAAAACTTTAAAGGTAAATTGGCTTGAAAACGAAAAGTTCGACCCACATTTAAAAGGTAGCGATGTTTGCGTTCAACAACTCTATTTTGTTGAAGAGTGTAGACGCAAGTATGTTGAAAAATTGTACCACGTTCTCCAAGAAATGAACTTAGTCAAATAAACTCCTTTCCATTATCAGAACGAAGGATTTTGATGTCACGATTGAATTGAGTTTTGACTCAAGAGAAGAAAGATTTGATCAATGGTTGTGTGTCAAACTTAAATCGCATGTTAGCTAAAAAGACACCCTCAAGTATAAGGGCCAAGTTATAGTGTAGGAATTATGAGTAAGGGATATCGTACCCAAAGGATTGGTAAACCCGGCCACTCTAGCTAAGAAAACCTAAAGGATGCAAAATGAGGCTCACAAGTGAACCAAAGTTCATGATGAATATATGCAAAATGAGGTAGATTTGATTTTTGGTTTGGAGATGGTTCAACTCGAAACTTGCTAAATGTAAACTTGAAATATAAACTAAGCTAAGCTAAATTAGATGTGATGAAATGGATGAGAGTTGGGACTTAAGGTTTTCACCTCTAGCCTCCCACGGAAACTCAAATGATTTTCAGATTAGATAAAACTTTACATAAATGATCTACACATTGTGTTTTAGACACTAAAATGATCTCTAGTTGTGAAAATATATTATGAAAATGAGCCAAATAAGAAGTCTCACACTTTAATTTCAAAACAGGACACCGCTCTGGATAGAATCTGTGTACACACACTTTTTCTGGTAAAAATGCTCCCTAAAATTTAAACAAATTTGGGGAGGAGAAAAAAAAGATAAGAAGCTTTTAAGACATACTAATGAAGTAATGTGTAAAATCCCTCCAAAAAAAAAGTAACATGTAAAAGAAAAGTAAAAGGAAGAAAAAATTAGTGAAAGAAGAGGGAAATAGAAACAAAATTCAAAAATGGGAAGAAGAAATTGGGGAAACAACAAAGAAAAGGTCAAAAGTTCAGTCAAGACCGGGCAAGACAAATCTGTAAATCTGTTTGATGACACCAAGAACAATGTTTAATTGCATCAACTCCTCGGAGAAGAATAACAAGGCCAGCAATAAATCTGTCAAATGAGCCCAACAATATTCAGATTTTACATTTTACATCAGTATACAATTTTATTTTGACAAGATATATTATGTGGAATCATTAATAAATTTTTATAATTATTCATATGTCATGATACATAAGATTGAGACCATAAATCCTAAACATCTTTGCGGCTCCTTGTCATTATCATTTCCTATCATATGTGATACTACATGCAGCCTACCTTATGTGGCTGTTTTGGCCACGATCCTCAGCGTGCGGAGCCGAGGTGATTAGCGAACAAAGAGATAAGAGGAGTTGTGGGCGTGCCACCTCGCGGACGAGGAATGTGTTGAAGGAGTGCGTGAGCTTGATTTCTTGATCAGGCGAGCGGAGTTCCAGATGTCACCTCGCGGACGGGGAATTTACGGCACAAGCGGTCGATACTCACGGCGGGGTGAGCAGAGCAACTATAGGGATGTTTCTGAGGAAACGAGGACGAGTTCCGGAGAGCTCAGAGGAATTCTAGGCGGCGAGGCGCTTAAAATCAAGGTTTCGAAGAGGCTTCGAAGGGGATTGGCTCCTGGGAGCGCTGGAGGTTTCGACGGGGTCGAAGGGTTTCAATAGGGTTGAAGTTTGTTTGTATTTGAGTTTGAGATTGATTGATTGTGTGTCTAGAGAGAGGGCGCGAGCTCCCTTATATAGTGGAGTAATCCTTGTTTGCGAAAGACAATCAGAATCCCAAATGGACTCTGCAACGTGAAGCATGCGGACACTGTTCATCCCATGCAAGCCAATAGATACGTGACACGTATCCATTTAGCACAATCCGCCTAAGATAAGGTCTACACTCCCACACGAAGGGGAGTGAAATATAATCCTTATCCCGCGAGGCAACGAAGTCCATATAGAATATTAACTCGCGTGAACCGCGGACCAATGCACCTCGTGGGCTATTGCAGCTCGCGGGCCCAAAGAGGGTTTTTAATTTGACAAGGGCCACAGGGATTGGCCCAAAGCATGTCAAAGACTGTAAGAAAAGTACAAAACAATTATAAAGTTTCGCGCGGACTCCGCGCATGTCTACTTGCAAACCAGTCCGCCGACGCCTAGATACATTTCCGCCTCGCCTGCTCCAAAGTCATTCCACGCGGACTGTATATTCCACGCAAAGCGCGCGAGATCGCCACTCCGCGCGGGGCCTGTAGTCCGCGCGAGCTCTATTTTTGTCTGATAGTGCGCGAGATCCCTCAGTCCGCGCGGAGTCATTCCGCGCGCGGACTTTGCATTTCGCCTCGCATGGTCTTGCTGGCGGGCCGATACTTGTGAACTTAAAAGGAAACTTGAGTCCGCCGACTGATACAGACTAAAAATGTAATTAATATTTACATAGACAATTACTGTCCAGTAAAATATTAATCTAGGCGTAAACATTGCCCCCTAGGCCTTGAGCTTGAATTGGCCAAGCGAAAAGGCCTAATTGAACATATTGCGAGCGGGTAAGTATCCTAATGTTAGACTAGAACAACGATCCAGGTCACCTCGCTAATGCAAACAAGATTTATAATGCGGGAAACAAACCTCACCGGCCTTGACGCCCCCTTGCACGAACATTCCCTTTGCTAGGCGACAAACCCTTTATTGAAAAATGAAAAAAAATGGTTGGATTTCAAATTTAGGGCCTTTGGAATAGGCCCCAATCTTGTACTAGTCTGTTGATTAGACTTTGTACGTTTACAAAAGAATTAGTGAAACTAAACTCTGTATTATGTATGTTGCCCCCGTAGTGGAAGGCGGCAGAAGGCTAGCGCGATGGCGCTGAGCACTAGTGATATTACCGCGGGGCAGATGGTGGCGGATCGGCGCGCTCCCATACGCTAGCAACATGACGTTTCAGGAAACGTCCATTAATAGGATTAAGATGTAGGGTGCCATCAAGGTTGCGCAAATGGAACGCTCCTTTAGGCAATATGCGATGTACAACGAAAGGTCCTTCCCACCGTGCGGACCATTTCCCACGGCCTTCAGTCTTCTCTCCCAATGGTAGCACAGCTCGCCATACCATTTGGCCTTCTGCAAAGCTCCGACCGCGGGTAACCTTGTCGTAAGACCGCGCAACGCGCTGCTTCTCAAGGACAAGATTGTTGAATGCAGTGATGCAGTGCTCATCAAGGTCCTCAAGTTCTTGCCACATCGCCTGAACGTAATCATCACCAATCAACTGATGTTGTTCCTGGATGCAAAGCGAGGCGACGTGAACCTCAAGTGGGAGGACAGCGTCATGCCCAAACATGAGGGCATACGGGGTAGTAGCTGTCGGACTGCGCTTGGACGTCCAGTAGGCCCACAAAGTGTGATAGAGCTCTAAATGCCAGACGCGAGGATTCAACTCGAGCATTTTACGTAAAATACCGAGAATGACCTTATTGCTTGCCTCCGCCTGACCGTTAGACTATGCATAGTAAGGGGTGGAATGCAGAAGCTTGACACCATAACCAGTGAGGAAGGTGACTACAGAATCAGCCATGAAGGCAGCGCCACGGTCTGTCACAATGCACTCCGGGATACCAAAGCGGGAGATAATGTTGCAGAAAATAAAATTGCGAACCGCGGTCGCGGAGGCAACCTTGAGCGGCTCAGTCTTAACCCACTTGGTAAAGAAATCAGTGGCCACAATGATGAACTTGTGCTGGTCCGAGGAATGGGGATGGATGATGCCGATGAAATCTATAGCCCAACCTCGACCTGGCCATGGCTTGATAATTGGTTGCATCGGGATGTTAGGGATATGTTGCACTGGTCCGTGAGCTTGGCAATCTTGACACCCCTTGGCGAAGGTAATACAATCTTTGAGAATTGTAGGCTAATAATAGCCGTGGTGGCGGATTATCCAACGCATTTTTGGGCCCGCCTGGTGCGAACCACAAACTCCGGAGTGGACCTCGTGCGTTAACTGTTTTGCTTCATCGCCATACACGCAGCGGAAGTCGTTACCGTCTTCGTCGCGCCGGCGAAGCTCGCCATTGCGCAACACAAAATTGAGTGCAAGGAACCGCATCTGTCGAGAATGAGTGGCATCATGAGGGTTCGTGAGGTAGGCGATGAACGGCAGACGCCAATCCTCATCAATAGGGTCTAAAGCAGCAACATCAGGGGAGTCCTCCTGATATTGCCCCTAGCAACAAAAGACAGAAGAGTGCGTCGCTCGACCTTGAGCAGCCGCTCGCGCACTCCGTCTCGCAAGCTGAGTCCTGAAGCAACCTGTGCGAGCTCATTCACCGCGAAGTTAAACTCGCGCGGGATGTGCTCAATGTGAACATCATTGAAGCGGTCTAGGACGTCAAATGCTTTCCGCAAATAAGGCTCAATGGTCAAGCTTACGCATTTGAATTTTTTCACCAATTGATTGACGACCAATAAAGAGTCGCCAAAGACCTGGACCTCATGGACCCCTAAGTCCAGTAAGATCTCCAGTCCTATGATGAGCGCCTCGTACTCCACCTGATTATTCGTACACTTGAAGTCCAGTTGGAAAGAATAAGAAAAACGATCACCCGCAGGATTCTCAATAGCGATGCCGGCGCCTGCAGCGAACTCAGTCCGCGAACCATCAAAGTACAAAGTCCATGGAGCAAGAGAAATGGCAGCGAATTCAAGCTCGCGGACCGCTGTTAACTCGGTCGGTGGATGATGAGCGAGGAAGTCCGCTATAGCTTGTCCCTTGACTGCTTTCTGGGGAACATATTGCAGAGCGAACTCAGATAAAACCAAGATCCACTTGCCTATACGTCCGCGTAAAATTAGGCGGGAGAGCATGTATTTGACCAAGTCGGACTGAGCGATCACCACCGTAGTGAATGCCAGCATGTAATGGCGAAGCTTTCATCCTGCAAAGAAAAGGGCGAGACACAACTTCTCCATTGGAGAATAGCGCGTCTCGCAGTCAGTCAGTACCCTGCTAAGATAGTAAATGGCGTGTTCAACCCCATTTTCATCGTCTTGTGCCAAGAGTCCGCCGATAGACAAGTCAGCAGCGGCGATGTAGAGTTTAAGCGGAATGCCAGGGCGAGGGGGAACCAATACTGGCGGGTTCGCCAAGTAGGTCTTGATATGATCAAAAGCTTCTTGGTGCTGTGGTTCCCACTAGGGGTGGAATTTTGAAACCGAAAACCGAAAAAAACCGAGCCGAAAACCAAACCGAAACCGGAAAAAACCAAACCGAAAAAAAACCAAACCGAATTAAAAAAAAACCGAACCGAACCAAATTAGTTTGGTTTGGTTTTTGGTTTTGGCCTATGAAAAACCGAACCGAACCGAAAAACCGAATCTCTAAAACGACGTCATTTTTTGTCTTTAATTTCGTATTAAATATTTGATTTGAACAATATGATTTTAGATTTTATGTTCTATATAATTATATGTTTGTCTTTTCTAATATTTTGCTTTTTATTTTCGTTTTATGTACATATAAAAATGTTTTAGGTGTCGTGTATGCGAAGTATAGAGAGTGATATGTTACCTCTAAAATCGAATACCTTATTCTTTTGAGGTTTAGATGACAGACTCTAATATTTAATTTATTTTTCTCTTCTTTATTCAAAATTTATGATTTTTAAACTTTAAAATTCGGAATTTATTTAGATGGACTTTAAACTATGGAGTCTATATTTTCTATTCAAGATGAACGTAGAAGTTTTAAAATTATGGTTTCATGGTGTGCTAGTGTGGTTAATTCCCAATACTTTCGAAATTATTAAGTATTAAATTTTCAAAGTATTTATTTGGTTTATAAATTGTTGGTTTGTTGAAGAATTATTGTCAAAAATTTTATTGATATATTATATGTGCTTATAAAAACAAGTAATGGAAGAAGGAAAAAAAAGGACCTAAAATACGATATTTTTTTACTAAGTTAAAAGCATACAAATTTTAATAAAAATTATTTTAAAAAAGAAGAAGAAAAACCGAAAGAAAACCGAAACCGAACCAAACCACGGTTTGGTTTGGTTTCCGGTTTAAGGTCTCAAAAAATGCCAAGCTGAACCGAACCGAACAAAACCGAACCCACCCCTAGTTCCCACACAAACTCAGTTGCCCCCTGGAGCTTTAAGAGAGGTGAAAAAGGTTGAACCTTTCCTGCCGCATTTGAAATGAAACGACGGAGAAAGTTGATTCGCCCGATCAATTGTTGGAGTTCCTTCTTAGTTGTAGGAGGGGAGGCGTTTATTACCGCCTGCGCCTTATCTTTAGGGATCTCAATCCCCTTTGATGGACCAAAAATCCAAGGAAGTCACCCGCTTCCGCGAAAAAGACACACTTGGCGGGGTTCATCTTTAGATTGTGCCGCTGCATCCGTATAAAAACCTGTCTGAGTTCTTCGACATGCATAGCCCGCGCTTTGGTTTTGACCACTACATCGTCAATGTATACTTCAATCAGCTTGCCCAAAATTTCATGAAAGATTAGGTTCATGGCGCGCTGATATGTTGCCCCCGCGTTCTTGAGTCCGAAAGACATGACAACATACTCAAATGCACCTGCAAACCCCGGGCAGCAGAACGCAGTTTTATGGCGATCTTCTTCGGCAACAGGAATTTGGTGGTATCCAGCGGTTCCATCCATAAAGGATAGCACTTCATGTCCCGCCGCCGCATCAATGAGGAGGTCAGCTACGGGCATGGGGTATATATCCTTAGGCGTGGCATTGTTGAGGTCGCGGTAATCAACACAGACCCGCATCTTGCCATTCTTCTTGCGGACAAGAACCACATTGGATAACCAATGGTTGTACTTAGCTACGCGAATGATCCCCGATCGATGCATGTTCTCAATTTCTTCTTTGACCGCAATCTGAGTCTCAGTTCGCATGAATCTCCCATCCTGGCGGACTGGTCGTCTGTCAAGATAAGTAGGCAGTCGGTGACAAACCAAGTCTGGAGACAAGCCTGGCATGTCCTCATATTTTTCAGCGAAGCAATACTTGTATTCGCGTAGTAAGGCGAGCAGTTCCTCTCTTTCTTCCTTCGCAAGTTTATCACTGATGGAGATACGGAGGGGCTTTTCTGCAGTCCCAACGTCGACTTGTAAGGTGGGGTTGCGGACTTGAGGTGGTGTGTTGTCCAAGGCAGCGGGAGCTAATTGAATAATCTCCTCCTTGGTGTCGGTATAATCCACTATTTCATCTACATAATCCATTGTCGCGACCTTATTGTAGGCTTCGCGTTCCGCCCAGTATGAAAGGAGTCTTTCACACAAGGACTCGCCAGCCTCGCGTACTTCGTCTGAGGACGGACTAAACATGAGTAGGTTGAAGGGGATCCGCGATAGTGTGAGGACGTTGTAAATCGTCCTTCGCCTGGGTGAGTCCCCATCATGTTAGGTTGGAGGCAGTGACCCCATACGGGCGACCTTTGGAGTCAATGCCTTGTACATCCAGCCGGCCCAAATCTGTGTTGTAGTATCGGGCATCGTTAAAGTTGGCGGAGACAAAAAAAGGACGAGGGTCTGCTTTGATGATGACTGCCTCGCATGCCTCCGTATCCCAATCCATGAGCTCTTGGTGCATAGAGGAAGGCACGCAGAAGCTTCTGTGAATGCAATCGCGGCCTAAGATCATGCTAAAGGATGCGGAGCATTCCGCCACGAAAAATGTGTAGACCCGTGATGCTGGACCTACCTTGACCCGTAGGAACAACAAGCCTAAAGTCCTAGAGACTTGCCCGGTGAAGTTCTTGACTGTCAAGGATGTGGTTTGGATCATTGAGCGCGGGATATGAAGGAGTCCCATGGTGCAGGTAGTAATGACATTTACCGCAGCTCCAGTGTCAACCATAACCTTGTTGACTATTGTCCCTTCCACTTCCGCTGAAATGTATAGTGGCCTCATATGAGTGGCCATGTCTAACATCGGTGTGGAGAAAGTCAAAGTCGGTATGCGCGAAACGCTGCTTGTTGCCTCCAGTAATGAAGCACGCGCGGGTTCCGCCTTGACTTGGCCCATCTCGCTGCTGCAGGGCGGGGACATGTCACAGACATTGTTGCTAGTGTCTGGAATACCGCCGCATTACACGTTGTGTTTGGCGGGAGGGCATATCTCTCAGATATGAAGAAAACCATCCCAACTTGGAACGAGAGCTGCTCACGAACTGGGGTCAAAGGAGCTTCTATTTCTCCATGTTCGCCTTCAAGCTTTGCGAAGGAGCTCGCCATGCAGTTGACTTCGTTATTCCCGAGCCATGCAGAAACTTCGACCACGTTGCGTGTGAATGACTCTTCTTGCTCTTCCTCCTGGTCGTCGTCTAGCGGCACACGGGGCTCGGAATGGGCTTCGTTATCTGGTGATTTCCCACCAAGGAACCGGGCCATCTGTTGGGTGAAGTTAGGGCTGGTAGGAGTATTTTCAACGACTTGAGGCGCTTCAGTGATCGGTTGCCTTGGCCGCCACACCAGCTTGGTTGAGGACTGCTTGTCCTCAACTATCCGTTCTCCTACGGCTAAGGGAACCTTGTCAGAGACATTTTCCCTTTTTCTAGGGGAGATTGGAGCTTGTGATCTCGTCTTGTCCTTCGACTCAGGACCAATTTGTGGTTCCGACCGATGTGAGCGTGGTGGCTCCTTTCTTGTTTCTGGTTCGCGGCGAAGAATTTCCCGAGGCCGTGATGAGCAAGGTGACTCGCGCTTTGGTTCGGGATCCGAGGTAGTAAACAATCTTCACCGTACTGGAGGCAGTGGCTCCCTTCTTCTTTCAGTCCCTGGCGAATGCCTGCGCCTTAGTGATGTTTGTGGCTCCCTCCGTCTGTCGGACTCTGATGATGTCCTGCGCCGCAAAGGTTGTGGATCCCTTCTCCTCTCCGGTTCTGGGGATAGTCTGCGCCTTGAAGTGTGAGGATCATGTGGTGGTACGGTGAGACGGCAGAAAACACTTGCCTTCGGGGCAGAGTCATCTGCTGCCTGCGCACACACTCGTGGAGGCGTGACTGGTGTCCTTTGGAGTATGGCTCGCAGACCTTCAGCTTCCCTCCACATCCTTCCGGGTGTCTGTGCGAGCTGTGAGGGACGGATGGCGCCATTGTCGACGGCTCGCAAGGCACGCAGGATGTTGCCATATTTTTTCTGCAGCTTCCGCTTCCTGGATTTGGAGATTGTGACTGGTTTTCCTCGTTGCTGAGTGTACCAAACTCCCTCCTTAATCGCCGACTTGGACGCCGGCGGAATGTAAGGATCAGATAGAATGCCCTGCCTAGGGCTTGGGGACCTATCCTCACGGTACTCACTGCTAGAGACCAAAATATCCATTTCGCTTGAGGCGCTTAAGGCTGGGGACGATGGTGCTTCCTCTGTCTAATGTGATTGGACGAACGTCTCTAAGCGCTTGATCCTCTGCTCTAGCTCCTGGCGAGTCTTGGGACTCATGGGTTGGAAGTTCTCGACGGGGGACGGTTCATCATCCTGCATGATAGCTTTGCCCTTATCTTTCCTTGAAAGGTGATCGGACCGGGACCTAGTGACTGACTGCCTTGGCGAGTCATGATTCCCATTTTGTTTCGCCAGTATGGTATAGTCATTTGCAGGTCTCTTGCGGTTTCTTCCTGGTGGTTTGCGTGAGACTGCATTTGGGGAGATATCCAAGGTGATCACGCGATGGCCAATACGGGGCCAAGCAACGTCAGTAGTTGCAACCATGAATCCGCCTTTGTCCTCAAAGCGAATATATTTGAGATCAAGCCAATCCTGAATTTGCTCGCGAAGTTGGTAACACTCGCGGGTCCTATGCCCCCAGCTATTGTGGAACTTGCAATGCATGCGACCCTCTTTGTATTCAACATAGGGTAAGGCCCTGTCCACCGTAACAAGTCCATCTTCGATAAGGTCGTCTAGAACCTCATGCGCGAGGTTGACGTTGTAAGTGTACTGGCGAGATGGTTGAGCTGTATTAGCATTGTCCTCCTCGCGGCCTCTCTTAGATGCTCGGTGCAGACTCTTATCCTCGGGATGATCAGACAGGTTCAAGGTGACTCTTCGCTGATTCGGCTTTGGTGCGCGGTGATGCCTTCTTTCCTCAGCGAGGTCGTTCCAATTTACTTCCACCATTCCGACCGTAGATGGGAAAGGATCCACATCTACTAGCGAGACGGAACTCCTTGGTGTCTGCAATTTCAGGGCGCCGGAGTTCAGCCAAGTCTGAAGCTGGTCGCGGAGCTTGACACAGTCTTTGGTGTAGTGATTGTGGACGTTATGGAACGCACAATATTTTTTGTCTTTCAGCTCCTCCTTGGATGGGATCTTGTGATCCAAGTGGACATACTTCGCCTCGATCAAGTCGTTGAAGACAAGATGGGCGTTTTTAGCATCATACGTGTAAGATTCGTATTCGGGCTTGGTCCATGCGAATGACTGGATGGTGATTAGCTCGCGGGTGATCTTAAGATTCTTCAATTTGTTGGCTAATGGTTTCCCAGTCAACTCGACCGCTCCAATGTCTTCATAGTCCTGCGCGGACTCCGACTCTTCCTGCCTTTGGTAATACGGGTCGAATGTGGATGTTTGGAGACTGACTGCCCCCACTGTCCTACTTCTCCCTGGCACGTATGTCCCTTTTGAAGCGTTCGCCTTTTCATCCATTTCGTTGAGTATGAGCTCATAGCTGCCGATCTTGTTGATCAGGTCGCCCATGGATGTGAAGCGCTCTACATGGTGCTTCAACCTTTGGCGATGCTCGAGTCCGCGAAATGCCAACTTAATGGCTTCTTGCTCAGGTAAGAGGAAATCACACTTGGCTTGCTGGATCTTGAACCGTTGGAGGAATGACACCCCTGATTCCCTGCTTTGTTGGTTCATTTGAGTAAGAGAATCAAGGCCGACCTCGGGTTAGTTGGTTCCATATGTCTCCCGGAACAACCTTTCCATGGTGGGCCAGTCCGCAATGGACCATGGCTTCAACCTAGAGTACCAGTTGAAGGCAGCTCCGGACAGAGAAGTCCCGAAGAGCTTGAGTTTAAGGATATCGTTATGCCCATATTGGCCGCACTGAACTTTGAAGCGGGTCATATGTGTTGCAGCGTCCTCCTTTGTTTCCCCAGAAAAAGTGGTGAAGACGATATTCTTGAAGCCGTGGGGAAATGGGTATTGCGCCACACTGTCAGGGTAAGGATCGCGATACTAGAGGTCAGAATCGCCTTTTTCGGTCTGCTCCTTGACAATAGATGATATAAGCTGGCGCCAGTCGGCTGCAGTCACGGGTGCCGGTTCGCCTCCCTCTTCATGGTTAGGCCATGCAGAAAAACTGGTGGCCTGGCCCACATTTCTGGAGGTCGGGACAGAAAGAGCAATTATGGGGTCATCTTGTGTCCCGCTCCCTTGGCGTGGCGCATTGTTGAATCCTTTGGAGGGACCAGGCGAGCCGCGCGGGGGCGGATTCTTTGGATGGCTTGTCCCTAGCGCGAGTTGCAGGGTCTTCTGAGCCCCGACTTTAGGGTTTCCTCTAGGGCGCTCGTTTGACGGGATATACTTGGATGTCCCCTCGTTCGCGCTCGCGCCAGGAAGTTCTAGGGTAAGATTTTTCTGCGCTTGCGCCCTTACCCAATCTTCGACTTCCAGGAGCCGCAGGTTTTGGCGGTCCTGTTTCTCCTTGAACTCGTCTAGCTTATCTAGACTGTTCTTGTTTCCAAAGAACGAAGCGTTCTGCTGATCCTGCAGCTTGGCCACATGGTGGTCCAAGCGCCGGGTTTGTTCATCCACTGTCGCGCGAGTGAGCGTCAGGGTTTCCGTGTTCTGTTCCAGCTCCTTTTGGATCCTCTGGAGGGAACCGTTGATCACCTCCTTGTCTTCCCTCACATCATCGGCGAACTGATTAAAGTCCTCGGTGAGTATGGTCAGGTTGTGCTGGTCTGCTTCCTAGAGGGTCTTGTCTCTTTTGACCTGTTCAGCGAGGCCATCTACCTTCCCCGCGAGGTCGGTGACATGAGTTGTCAAACTCTGGATCTGGCCCGCGAGCTGGGAAAACATCTGGGAGACTTGCTCCATAGGCAGAGTAGAGTCTGTGCTTTGGGTTGGCTGAGAGCCTACCATGGTGGTCTCGCTGAAGTTTGGGTTACCAAACTGAGCAAGGACCTGTTGCAAAGTAAGAGACCGACAAGCCACGCTATTATGGGGCGTGTACTTTGGTGATTTATGTTTAAGACAGGAAAGCTGGGGCTTTCGGTACGGCGCGTCCTCTGTCTTCCCTATGGTGTCTCGCTTGTACCTCTGGTCCCACTGGGCTTGCCAAATGTTTTGGCCACGATCCTCAGCGTGCGGAGCCGAGGTGATTAGCGAACAAAGAGATATGAAGAGTTGCAGGCGTGCCACCTCGCGGACGAGGAATGTGTTGAAGGAGTGCGCGAGCTTGATTTCTTGATCAGGCGAGCGGAGTTCCAGATGCCACCTCGCGGACGGGGAATTTACGGCACAAGCGGTCGATACTCACGGCGGGGTGAGCAGAGCAACTATAGGGATGTTTCTGAAGAAACGGGGGCGACTTCCGGAGAGCTCTGAGGAATTATAGGCGGCGAGGCGCTTAGAATCAAGGTTTCGAAGAGGCTTCGAAGGGGATTGGCTCCTGGGAGCGCTGGAGGTTTCGACAGGGTCGAAAGGTTTCAACAGGGTTGAAGTTTGTTTGTATTTGAGTTTGAGATTGATTGATTGTGTGTCTAGAGAGAGGGCGCGAGCTCCCTTATATAGTGGAGTAATCCTTGTTTGCGAAAGACAATCAGAATCCCAAATGGACTCTGCAACGTGAAGCATGCGGACACTGTTCATCCCATGCAAGCCAATAGATACGTGACACGTATCCATTTAGCACAATCCGCCTAAGATAAGGTCTACACTCCCACACGAAGCGAATTGAAATATAATCCTTATCCCGCGAGGCAACGAAGTCCATATAGAATACTAACTCGCGTGAACCGCGGACCAATGCACCTCGCGGGCTATTGCAGCTCGCGGGCCCAAAGAAGGTTTTTAATTTGACAAGGGTCACAGGGATTGGCCCAAAGCATGTCAAAGACTGTAAGAAAAGTCCAAAACAATTATAAAGTTTCGCGCGGACTCCGCGCATGTCTACTTGCAAACCAGTCCGCCGACGCCTAGATACATTTCCGCCTCGCCTGCTCCAAAGTCATTCCACGCGGACTGTATATTCCGCGCAAAGCGCGTGAGATCGCCACTTAGAGCGGGACTTGTAGTCCGCGCGAGCTCTATTTTTGTCTGATAGTGCGCGAGATCCCTCAGTCCGTGCGGAGTCATTCCGCGCGCGGACTTTGCATTTCGCCTCGCATGGTCTTGCTGGCGGGCCGATACTTGTGAACTTAAAAGGAAACTTGAGTCCGCCGACTGATACAGACCAAAAATGTAATTAATATTTACATAGACAATTACTGTCTAGTAAAATATTAATCTAGGCGTAAACAGTGGCAATATGCGCCATGAAGTCTAGCATATTACAAAATTTCATTGAGTCTAACATATTACAAAATTTCATTGAATAGACGGACTGCCATACATCAATTGTTGCATAAGGTGGGATACAATTGGTACCCGAAAAAGTGGTTCATCTAGCATTATTCTATTGATTGGATCAAAATGGTCTCGAATGACATGGTAGTTTGAAACTTTGTATTTTGAATTTTGCACGGCACAATATGTTTGTTTATTTTAATTTTAGTAAAAACATGTTGAGTATGTTGTCCAGACAAATATTTTGGGTGTTTCTTTCATTCATCAGGGATGTGTATCTCATAAGAAGATAAAATAGGTACTAGCAGGGGGGGTGGTGGGATTAGAGATTTTTGCCTAAAAATAGAGTTTGTATGGGATATAATGAGAAAAGACGAGAACAAACTCCTACAAACAAGAACCGAAGATATAAAAGTTGAAAGCAACAAGAGGAAGACAACTCTCCCAAAACTGCTCATCTATCTCGTATGAAGAGATTTGCCAAGGCGTCCGTCACAAGAATTCCATACGTACTCAAAAGATCGAGCTCCCTTATACAACAAACTTCTATTGTCTTAGCCAAAAGGGAGCTAGGTAAATCGGCTGGAATGGATTGATGGCTGAGAGAAAACCCTCTGTAAATCGGCAGCTTGGAGGGCAAAGAGTTCGACAGTTTTGTGGGCCTTGACAATATGGCGTGAGTTAGGTAAGTCGGAGAAGGAGGTTGATGCCGTTGTTGCCCAGCTTAGAAGCTCTTCACCGTAACAATCTCCTTTCTCAAGACGCCTAGTGGGGATTGAGTGGTCAATGGTGCAGGAGAGTGCAATGCCCTGGGTGATGAAGAACATCATATCAACAGGCTCCCCCTCTCGAACAATATAGCTTCCTTTGGGATAGATCACTGGATCAAGATGCTTACAAATTTCCTTTAACATCGTTTCGTACTTGTGAAGCCCCGAAAGAAGATCGAGCTAGGATGAAGTGTGCGTACATGTACGTAAAAATTGAAAAAGATCAATTAGTTCAGAGGACAATTAATGTTATTTCCATTTTCTGATTTCTCTTCTAAAGGATGATTTGTACGTGCTGTTTCAATATCAAAAATATATAGTAGGAACTTACTTTCTTTAACTTCTCCAAGAATAGAGTTATTCTGATCGTATTCAGTTCACGTTGTAGACTTGGGGATACCTTATGCTTGAAGGAAAAAACTGAAAACATATTCTCCAAAACGAGATCTGGTTCTTCTGAATGCTTTTGTTCTACCACATAGTTGATGCTATCCTTCAGGACCTTCGCATCAGCAGGGAAGCCATATTCAAGTAACATGGATTCTACTTTTGGTCCCAAAATCTTTTTCAACTTTTGGCGGGACTTTTCTGATTTCCCAGCTACCTGCATAAATGTCTATTCCATGCCAATACATGAAATAAAATTAAATCTTGAAAAACAGTGTGCTTTTTCGTAAATTACACACAACGAAGTCACAGACTCAAATGTCTTGACTGAAACTGACACCATGGCTAAGTAATACTAGTAATTTAGAATTCACACACCCTAAATTAGAATTTGTACACCTTGACTTATATTTTACCGTGAACATGTCAAATATATTCTTGGTTTTATCTCTTCAAATTGTCCAAGATAAAGACATTTTTAACCTATAATTTCACAGTCAAAAATGAGTTGGGTTTGTGGATTGTAATTGAGAGTGTCCAATTTTCAATCCACCTAATTTATTCACTAGTGTTAAATTATATTTATCTTTGTACAAATTAAAGGCTAGTCACAAACCTGCACATGTCCGAGGAAATATATAAAAAATATCAAGCCGCTTATAGAGATAGCAACCACAAATAGGGTTTCCCAACCATAGTTGCTAGTGGTGAGGTTTGAAGCAAAAGAACTGCAAAAGTAGAATTTGTATAAGAAAAAAGAATACTGCAAAAACAAAATCAACAAATTAATATAATGAAGTACCGTTGTCTAAAAATGACTATATATATATATATATTTTCTCAGGTGCGGATGTCCGCATTTATTCTTAAGGTGTGGATTTCCACTTTACACTCACTTTTCAATCGAATTTTCACATCTCCACCGTCTAGTCTTTAGCTACTAATGTATAGATCATCTCTGCAAAATTTCAGCCAATTTGGTTATCATTAAGGCAATCAAACTCGATTAAACTAATGGATAAACATAATTCTGTCGAACTTGAACCGTTCATGTTTATAACAGAAAAACGCAGTTTTGAGTGCCTAATGATAACCAAATTGGCTGAAATTTTGCAGAAATGATATATACATTAGTATCTAAATACTAGACGGTGGAGATGTTAAAATTCGAAAAGTGAGTGTAAAGTGGAAATCCGCACTGTAAAAATAAATGCGGACGTCCGCAGCTGAGAAACTCTGTATATATATATAGACACACACACAGAGCTTCTAGCATTATGAATTTGTATATCGTATATATCAAATATATTAACAAGAAGAGTGGTTTGATTTAGAGGTAGACTAGCTTGCTCCACAAATTAGTTTGAGACAACTCTAAATTAATTTTACTCAGAACCAGTCTACTTATATATCGGATTATCGAAATAAGTTTACTCGATCAATGTATCAGTACATTAATGCGCTATTGTAGAAGTTCTCATTAATGCATTTTCTCTTACGTATAGGGCCGTTAGCATAAGATATGTGTAAGAAAAATTTCTAAGTTTTGCTTTTCAAGTTCAAGAACAAATTCGAAGTTTCGTATGAGAAAAGTACAAACCTCAGATTTCGTAATCCCCACGAGAAACAAAGTAAGACTTTTTGCGGTAAATTTGTTGATTCTTGCATACCAGATTGAAGTGCATAAAGAAATATACCGAAATCGAACATTGTTGGATCCGGTGGATTTATAGGGCATGAAGTATGTAGCAATGTAACATTTCTGAATGTGTTGACATTGCAATGTATACTGAACTCACATCCCACTTCTCTTTGGCAAGCATATTCCCAACAATCAATCTCTCGTTGGATAGAGAAATAATACCAAAACGTCCCTAGTACCTAACCAAAAAGAGGGGAATGTTCCTAAGAAGTTGGCATATCAGTCCAATGAGAATTATACCAAATAAGATGGAAACTTACATAACTGGCAAGGAGGTATATGAGAAGATTGACTAAACTTGGAATCCATGCCCGCATGTGACTACTCTGGTCACGCATCTCCTTGTTCAGATTCTTACAGTATCTGTAGATAGGATAAACTCGTTGCAGGTATTGGAAAAAAATAAGCCAGTTCAAACACCGCAGTATGGGTCAATGATCCAGAGCCCCTCATTTTTGGAATGAAAACTAAAACCACTACCTGCATGCACATAGTGCAACAGAGTAAGATTAAGGTTTAAAACGTAAAGATGATTAGGAATAGAGGAGAAACAATTTAACTACTCCAGAAAGGCTTATGATATATCTTACTTGTGGAACAGGAAGAATAGCGAGCACGTTGCTGGTGATGCCTATTTTCTTAGACATTTCCGGCCACCATTTCTTAATCTTAGAAATTATTTTAACAACATAACGAAGATCTGTGACGACTCGCAGAATCAGAGCTGCTATCATCACTTTCTTGTCCAACATGAGGCACTTGGTTTCCTCGTTGATAAGAGGAATGTACAGAAACAAAGGATCAAGTAACATAGAGATAAAACTGGAGTAGATAAAATATTCAGGCTTTTCCGGGTATATTATTGCTGCCAGCAATACCCATGGGAGATAGAAAGGTGCATATATAAGTTTCTGAACTATTTTCCAGAAAGAATAGTCGACTTGGTACACACCTAACTGATCTATCATCTCTCTGTAACCTGGGTCATTTGGCCCTTATCTTCAATCTTTGAAATCGAATTTCCCGGCATACTGCATAAATAATAATTTATTTTCCAAATTTCAGAAAAGAAAATGGTGCTGTGAGACTGGAGAAAACAAACCTTGCAGGGAGAACAGACTCTTCATCCATCTCTACTAGTATATATGGTGCCGAAACTGAACGAAGCTGAAACAGGAAATGTGCAGATGAAGATGCAGCAAGTTAAACCGATCAAGCATTCAAGGTTCTATATATAAACACAATTAAGATAGTATGCTGTATGATTAGAGTTTATTAACTCAAGTTGCTAGTGTTACACTCCCGGAATATATGGAGCTAGCAAGTAATTTTCTTACGAGTCTTCTCTTTTCTATCCAAAAGTCATTTTCTAATATTTTACCCTCGATCACCAACAGTTCAACAACCGCTACTCTAGGTTGCCTAGGAATTTTTTATTCACACCAGCAAATGGCAGACGACTCTAGCTGTAAATTTGAACATTTGCAGATGGGAGACTTTTAAAATGGCTCACATTGATCTAGTTATATCTCACTAAGACATTGTTGAAGGTCTTAAGCTGCTCCCAACTTCATCTCTTCATTATGCTCCAAGGACAAATGCAGAATGCAGTGGCGAATTTGTTAGCTAGGTATGATTTGCTATATGATCAACATAGTTCATGGGATTCTTTTTCCCCCAAGTACGTTAGTTTTCATATTTTATTTTAATAAGATCTGTCATTCCGACTAACAAATAAATAAAAATAATAATAGTAACAAGAGAGACTGCAACTTATTGTCCAAAGAAGAAAAAAGAAACAGAACAAAGAGAATGAACAACGAAGATTAGGGTAAAAATCAAGAATGAAGATTACACAGTAATTAGAAGCGTATGGTAACTGGTATTACAAAAACCTGCTTGTGGAAATTAATTTATACATATGCGCAGTGATGCCAACTTGATATATGTCCATGTGTTCTTCATATATCAACTGCAAAGCTGAGAACATAATCCCTGGATCTGAGAGCTGCTTGCATTTGCATAAGTATATGTGCCGTTCTTTCCATTGCTCGAGCATGTCAAAAAGAGCTGGTCACCTGTCTGAGTTGACTGCAATAAGGTTATGCCACAGATGAATCAGATTGATGCAGTTGTATCTCACAAGATCAGTATCAGAGAGAATCGTTATCAAACTCTAATTGGTGCCATATGTAATTGGACTTGAAGTTAACCATTCTTGTACACAGAACAAGACTCACCAAAAACAGTTCATTCTAGCTTGCTAATGACCAAATCCATTTGACACAGAATTTCACAATCACCACTCATAATAACCAATTAAACAGGTGTGCATACACCATGCCGATCACCATGCTTTCATTATTTTACACCACCTTCAGGGTCATTTTGCAACCTTGCAGGTATGAAGGATAACATTACAATTACCTTAATACCTTTCCATCAGTTTTTTTATTTTCTTTCCTAGTTATTTCATGGTTTAGGTGATGAAATAATGAAATGTTGAGTAGATCAAGCCTTTAACCCAGCAAAGAAAGAGGCTCATTTTAGGAAATGGACTGGTTTTACAAATGACTGCATATCCATATATAATAGCATGCACAGAAGGGAAGGGAAGTGTTTGCTTTACTTACCGAGCAGTATGCAGGCTCTGACCGGCAGCTCCATTTTGATGTTGGGACACAAGACAAATAATGACACCAAGAACAATGTTTATTTGCATCAACTCCCCGGAGAAGCATAACCAGGCCAACAGTAAATCTGTCAAATGAGCCAAACAACATTCAGATTCTACATTTTACATCAGTATACATATAGCAAAAGTTCAAATTCTAATAGCTCTATGGAAGGTTCAAGAATAAGTAGATCTGAATAATAAGTACTAACACAAACTGCATTAATGTTTTCCTTGTGTATTCTTCCAACTTTCAATATAATTTTCTTTCGTACTAACACAAAAATAAAGCTTCTCCACGCAATAGATGTTTCATTTCTGGATGAATATTGGAATTCGGAGAAACTACTTTTTGAAAAGTTTCTATCATTCTGTCTATAAGCTTAATTAGGAATTTAGGATCTGCATTCCTACTGAAGAAACCAAGTTCTATGATTAGATTGAACACCTAAAACGTCAGATACCATCTACTTCAGTGCTTCCATCACATTTAATGATCAAAAGCCAACAAAGTTGGGGCGGAAACTGGTGATGAGCAAAACATCAAGTTCCAATGGAGATAGTAATAAATCTATTAACTGGCGCATAACATCTACTAGAAGACTGATATGTCACCGTAATGAGCTTGGCTGTCAAGCAAAGCACTCTTTTCCAAGATATCATCAACTAAGAAGGTTTAATTTCTTCTCCAAGTTTTGCTAAATCTAATTAAAGATCCCTTTTATATTCTTTGCTAGTAATTCAACTTAACATTAACCTAGAAAACTAAGATGACAACCTAATATGGAAAGTACTAGGAGAGCATAGAAACAGATTCGCTTACCCAACAATCAAAATAACCAGAGAAAGGATCCAAAATATGCACTGATAGGTCTTGAACTTTGATTTAACTTCAGATGTTCTGAACTCTGGAGGAGCATATCTTTGGTTAACCCATCCGAACTGAGGACGGATAAGAAACACAAACCCAAGAAAGAATCCCGAAAGGAATCCTCCAATGTGAGCAAAGTTGTCCACATGTGGGAGGATTCCCACTGCTAAATTGATCGCAATGATGATCAGGAGGGTGAAAAGTGCTCCAAACTGAATAATAATAATAAGGAAATAGTGATCACCAAAGTTCTTGTATATGTGAAGCTTTTTCTGGGCAGTTAAATTCTTACCTTACTAGCATATATTGTCCAGTTAGTGATAAGCTCAGAAAGCATGGCTCCCAGCAATCCAAAAAGTGCACCCGAAGCACCAACAGAGATATTTGACTGGATAAAAAGTGAAGACATCAAACTACCACCTAGTCCTGAGATGACATATAGCAACCCAATACGCACTGCAACAAAGCACATGAAAATTTAGCACGAGACCTGAGCTAAATTCATAAATCGACACAAATATACAGAAGATACTTCAATCACAAACCAAACAGATTTTTGATTACATACCAAAGCCGAATTCTTGCTCTAGCCGATACCCAATTACCAAAAGACTCAACATGTTAGCAAGTAAATGGAAAACACCACCATGTAGCCAATTGCAAGTAATGAGAAGCCACCCCTGGTGATCATCAACAACCTTCTTCACATCCAAAGCACCCATTTTCTGCAGCCTAAAACCAACAATCACCAACCATCAATCAATCTAAAAAGGTCAAACCCAATTGAATGAAATCCAATCCAGCAACAACAACAAAAGACAAGAACTCACGCAGAAGATGAAGGACCAAGAAGAGGGTTCTCCTTAAAAGGCTGGAACGAGAACCTCCCCAAGAACGTGGCAATGCAAGAAACCGAGTTCTTGGGGCAGTTGTTGACATACATAGTGATAACAAACATGATCACATTGATGATAACAAAGGTAGGTATCAACCACACCACCCATTTCTTGAAATGCTTGACTTCCCGGAACACGGTGGGAGTGGCCGGAGCAGGTGACGTCAGAGGAGGTGTCTCGATGTCAACAGGGTGCACCACGTTGTAGTGGCGCCGGGAGTTGAGCCGCGGCTGGGCGCCTGATTGAGACTCTGCCGCCATTGGAAGTGAAACAGGGTGATCAAGAAACTGAAGAAGGTTAAGGAACACAAGAGGGTAGGAAAATGCGGGTCAATGGGGATCAGTAGTTGAGCTACAATGAACTGCTTCGTGTTGCCGACAGGGAGATGGCGCCCACCTCTCCGATGCTTTAGCCTTAAGAAATTCTCCTTCTCGTTTTGACTGTGGAAGATTTTGAAACGTGGCGTTTGAAAGTAAGAGCTGGCACTCGGTTGAGGACTTGAGGTGCTTTGTTAGAATAGTTTAACGACTTTTTGTTTTTCTTATTGTAAACATGAATTATGGACCAATTTTAGAAGGCTTGTAATTTCATTTATAATCCCTTTAAAGGAGGAGTAATTCTTGGGAGGGTGGAGGCAATCGTAATTAGTGTTTTATGAATCTTTACCATTTTGTAATTCATAGAGTATTGAAAAATAAAACATGGGCTACTTGAACTTTTGTTTGGTGAGGTTTGCTCACTATTGCACAGGGTGTTGCTTCAAGAATCTGTGTGCCTTATGGTGTTTGTTTCTTTGGTCCTTTTCCAGTTCTCACCCACCCCCCTCTCCCGCCCGATTCATTCGGGTTGCGGGAACCTTGGTTTTTCGTTCATGGCAGGTTTGATTTGTTATGGTGAAGCTGATGTCTTCATTAATATCTGGAAATCTGATGGATGGAGCTTCTGGACTTGCATGGGTTTTTCCGATGTGCCTTTGATCTGGTTGGATCAGATTAATTCCCTAATTCGTGCTCGAGGTGGTGCTGTGGTCTTCTCCCTACTATCAGATGTTGCAGTTGTGTGGTTTTACTTTGTTGTGTGTTTGTTTGAGGTTTTTGAGCCATGTATCTCAGGAGGTCTTTGGACCTCTGTGTATATCTTTTAAGTTTGAATAAAATGTGCGGTTCTCTGTCAAAAAAATACATTTGTTCGGTGTTTAGTGTAAACTAGTTTGCATAAGCATGGCCGCATGGTGTGGCACCGATATTTAGTGAATAATGAAGTGATTGAGTAGGATAAGGATGGCTAACTTTTATACTTGTTTATCCTTGATTATGCATCTCAGCCGTTGCTCGAAAATCCAAAGGTTATTAACACGCCACATCAGCATTTGATTAATAACTTACTAAAATTTCGTCTTCCAATGCTAACACCCGTCATTTATCATTACTCTGTGTCAACACCTCTAACATTCTTCTCTCTCTCTTCTCGAAGTCGGGTGCTTACAGAGAGACTCCATAGTCGTGAGGCTGGTTACCAGTACCACAATCATGTGCTCACACCTAGCAATTCAAATATGAATTGTTCATTCTGGAAATGGAAGACACCTGAAATGTATAGTTGATCGTCGTCGTCATCATGCTATTATTCTCATTGTTCTATTCATAAATATTTTTTTATTTCTAATTTTCGTTTTTACGCAAGTTTTTCTTCTGGATATTTCAATATCCATTTGTTATCTACAAATCGAGCTACATGGATGATATATGTTTTCAATTTCGAGCTTAGAATTCTAAAGACGTTGTATGGCAGAAGGCATTGTGAAATTGTGATCGATTAATATGAGAAAGATGGAGGATGAATGTTATTCGTCAGTTGATAATGGCACCCATTCTAATAAAGAATTCTTGATCTGGACAATTGATATTCCGGGTATAAACAAAGAGAGATGATTTTAATTGATCAAACAATTTTTCCCCAGAACTCGTCCTCCTCAAAGAAAAGCGATAGACTATGAAATTAGGGAAAAGGAGAAGAGATTGGGTTTGAGGAAAGATCGATTCCTTAAGAGAATGGAGAGAGGATGTGTGGAAGGGAAAGAGCTGGGAGTGGGGTACATGGAAGAGATGACAGGGGTGGAGAATTCGCAGAGAAATCATGGTAGCTCGGATAAGTGAGAGGATAGGGAAAGCGGAAATGATTAGAGGGTTTCAAAACGGGAGAGGAGTGGTGGTGTAGGGGGATTTTGATTTGGGTGAAGCTTGGGTCATGATTTATTCAAGTTTAAGTGTTCCAAGTTCTGAAAAATTGTAGTTGCAGGCTGCAATAGCAGGTGAAGGTGAGGAAGATGGTGAGTAAATTACAAGGAAAAGGGAAGGAAATTGACGTCGTTAAGCATCGTTAACCATGTAGTATTAAATATCCTGCATTTATAATAGAATTTGCTGACGTGGGGTGCCAATAACCTTTGGATTTTCAAGCAACGGCTGAGATACATAGTTAAGGATAAACATGTATAGAAGTCAGCCAAGGAGAGGATCCTGATCCGACTGAGTAATGTCATAGATAAAGAGTTGTATGATTGAGTATTAAACTAATGCAGTATATTAGGGGGATGAATGCATGATTTTTGCTAATCCACTATTAAGCTGTTATGACCTGATTGATGTTGGACAACCATTTGGGTTTGGATTAATTACAACAGATCCCTGGCTATAGAGTCGTTTTCAATTTCATACCTAATTATTAAAATTTTACATTTTCATACCTCAATATTGATTCGTTAGACAATTTCATACATGACTGTCAATTCCGTTAAAAACAGTCTGTCAAGTGATGACATGACATCACCTGATCCCTCACAAAATGTCACATGGGTAACATTAAAAAATAATATCAAAAATTAAAAAACCTATCTCCTTCCTTCTTCCTCTTCGTGGATTTTCGTCGTTGCAGAAAACTTATAGATCGAGTCATTCTTCTGCTATTCCCTAAGGTCTACAATTGAACTTCAAATATTACTAACTCATATCCTTTCGGTTCTACCATCCCCAACCACCCGCTTTTTTAGTCTCTCTTCTTTATTCCATATCCCTAATTATCCATAATTCCATATCAAATTTCAATACTGAACCTCACCCTTTAAAATCCCCATGAGAACAAATTATGGTACTGGAATTTGCCGTATATTCCATAACCTCATACCTCATAATCCAGCCAACGCAACCTATTATCCAAGGTTTAGAATAATAAAATGAAAGCAATCATTTTTTAAGTTTTATTATGTCTGAATAAAGAAAATATGAAAACAATTGGGATTCAAAGACACCCGGCTTTTCTTACAAAGTATATAAATCAATTGAACATAAAAACTCCAAACTGTCTCATTGATTCACCTACCTCAAATTCTTCTTCTCTAGAATCTATAACGCTAGTATTGACGCAATTCTTACCTTTGACTATCATCCTCAAGCCCAGACCTCCTCGTCGCAAGCTCATCCGGCGGCTGAATACATCGTCGACGCCGTAATAGTCATCCACCAGTTCAGCAAAATCCCTTCTTTCCTCTGCTACTCCATCAGTCGAAGCCGTGTGCTCTTTTACTAAGGGATTGACTCCTGGAATGCGCCTTGGAATCTCAAGGGATTGCTTCAAAGACGGAGAGATTTACAACTTGGTAGAGGATTTGGGCATTTGGTTGAGACGTCTAGAGCCCATTTTTGGTTTTGTTTTAGTTTTGCTTTTGGGTTCAGGTGGTGTCATGTCATCACATAACAGCTCATGTCATCACTTGACATAATTTTTTTAACGAAATTGATAACCAGATATGAAATTGTTTAACTGACAAATGTTGAGGTATGAAAATGCAAGATTTTAATAGTTGTGTATGAAATCAAAAATGACCCGATAGTTTAGGAGGTCTTTTGTAATTAGTCTTTTGGGTTTTTCTCAAAAACAAATATTCCAATCAAATTAAATAATGCAACATTGAAAGCAAATTTATTATTTAAATAAATTGTAATATCATATGGTCATCATGTAATTGAAAATTTTGTGTCTATGATATCTACTAATTTTTGTTATCAAACAAAAAACTGAAATGTCAAAACGAGTATATCGTGAGTCGAACTTATGACCTCCCACTCATAAAGGGGAGATTGATGTCACTAGACGTACTGGACTATGACATCCACTATTGAATCTAATTTTAATAGTAAGAATAAAACATTTATAGCATGTTTGTTACATGAGACTAGGGGAACTGGACTGTCTTCTATAGTCTAAGCCTATAAATCTCATGTTTGGGAACAACCAAGGACTAAATTTAATGGACTAGAGATCCCAAAAAGCCTCCCACACCTTCTTACATAGAGACATCAATATTGGTGGGTTTATGTAAGCCTCATTCAGTCCTCACGTTCGCACTTTCACCAAAATTCTCGTCGCCTTCAACCCAGTCATTGCGTGCAGTACCATCGCCTCCTTCCCCTACGACGTCGCCGCCGTTAACCATAGACGCCTTCTCCTACCACGTTGCTACCTTCCCCTACCTTGAAGCCGTTGTTGGGCTTCTCTTTGCCTTCAGATGTTAGATCCATCATGTCTGCCACGACGTCGTAGTCAAGTTTCTCCTTATATCACCATTTTTGATTTTCAGAGATCCATTACGCCTTCAACCATCACCGACTTCAATCTAGCTTGAGATGAAGTTTGAGCAAATCTCCAATAACAAATTCATCAGGTGTTTGGGTTTCTCTTTGGTTTCAAAATGTTGTTCTGGAATGAATATAACTTTGACCCAATTAATTTGAAACATTTGGTTATAATGGATTTACTGAGCATTCAAATTTATAATTTATATTATGTTTTTAACTTTGAGAAATCTAGTGTGGAATTGATGCTGCTGGTTATTGGATTTTTCTTGCATTCTGGGTTGCTGGTTTGCACGCACTAGGTGGATGTTAGTTTTGATTATAGTCATGGTGCTACGTACCAAACATGGGTTAGACTTATTTTAGAATAAGCTCGACTTGAGTAGTGTTGAACTCCATTATAATTTAAATTTGGGTTAGACAATCCCTTGTAACAATTCATTATTTTTTTCAATGGTTTCGAAAAAGAAGGGAAATGAAATTACTAAGAACTTTCAATTATGACACAAAAAATATAGACCCCATTTGATTTGCGGGATCCCTATGTATCCAAGACATGGTTCTCCTGAAGAGAATGTCATGATACAATGTTAGAGTTCCTAATACGGCTACACATACAAAGGTTGTATGTACACCATTAGAGAATGATATCTTGGTGGATATTAATGAATATAATATTTTTGACCTCATACTTGGTTTAGGTTCGTCACCAGCCAATAAACATCTCACTCGAAAGAAAGTGATAGAGTTTTAAACACATATTTGCGGATGGTCATAACATGACAGTCTTCCCGCCGTTAGGGGGAGAATAAGACTACTGTCATTTAAATAATGATGTGAATTTGAGTGAAATATATCCACCAGGTCTAAAGTTTCAAGCTCTTGAAAATGGAAGATTATACAGATCCTCTAATGGTCTACGTGATATTACAAGTAAAAGATCCACATTCGCTAGATAATATTTGTCCTAGAAGTGACAATATTTGCCCCAGAAGTGACATGGGTACCCAATATTAAAAATGCATGCATATAAGAATGTGTGAGATCTATGAATGATGGTCATCTATGAAAATTTACAAATGGTAGCTACCAAAAACCATTAAGGGCTGTATTAATGGATGTTATGCCACGTTTCATTATGCATGTCGACAAAGCATATTATTGGTCAAATTGGAAAGAGGCAATTCCAATGAAACTAAATATTTGAAACGTGATGAGATATTTTGACCTTTAACCCTATAGATACAAAAAGGTATTTATAACAGTGAAAATATATCACTATGGTGCAATGTCTACAAAGGACATGAGATTATGAATCTGACCTTATACGAATGATACTTTTCTATAAGTACGGTGTTACATGGACGAGAGACTTATGACATGTTGTCATCGTATATTACGAGAGTCTTTAAAGACACATTGATAAACCAAATTCCTAGAAGTGAAGTGTTATTACAAGCGTATCGCTTATCAAATCCTTAAAGGATTCAAGTACATGAATGATTCTAATATAATTCAATCCATGAATGCTTGAGAGAGCTTGAAGCTAATTCATGGAATCAAATAGTCTAAAGTTAACTCATATATACTCATTCCGTTATAGCTAATGTGATCGAAATTACCTCAATGAGTACTATGATCGGACTACAGAATTGAATTAAAATTATGATCATTATGTTGCTACATATTCTAACTCTTGGGAAGTTATGAATTACTCAGAGCTCTTGTAGAGCTTATATGAGACATAACATACATAGAGATATTGATGTGTATGGCTGGATACGGCATGGTGATGTTTCAAAGCTTTAATGTCAATTAGCTCATGTTGATTAGCTATTACTTAGTGTATGAATTAGGTCATATGACTTAATGAGGTAAGATATATTTATAATCATGTAGCTCTGTTGTTATTACTTTAACTTTGCAGGTTTGAAATTTCATGATGAGCCTCAATATGCAAAGCACAAAAGATCTCACTTTCATGGCAGACAAATCAAACCGTTATTTACGGTGCATGAAGTTTGCAACGTTCAGGGGGAGCATCTAGAAGTATACTACCTAAGATATATGCGCGTTGTACTCTTTTTCTCCTTCGACCAGAGTTATTTTTCTCCCACTGGGTTTTTCTTACCTGGCAAGGTTTTTAACGAGACAATATTATGCGCGTCTAATTTCATCATTCATTGGTAGACATCCAAGGGGGAGTGTTATAAATATTATAATCTATGTGGTTATCCACGTAATTACTCATTAGTTATGTAGTCTGATGTAAACTCTACCTCTATATAAAGTGACTAATAAGAATGAATGGGTAGAATTTTACCTCCTCCCAACTATTCTCTCTGTGTCTTCTCTTCTTTTTTTTCTTTACTTTACAACAATGCAGAAATTAGGGCTAAAATTTAGCCCCACCGGCTGCCGGTTGGACATGGCCTAAACCCTCGTTCAAAGAGGAGTGGCAATTAACCCAGCGAGCCAAACAAAGCAAACAAAATGACTAAAAACACAAACAGAACAGAAAATAAAAAAGGACCTAGACCTAGGCCAGAAAAGAACCCAGGCCCAACCCATACACTATTGGACCTCAAACGAGTAGGCCACAAAGACCAAACGAACGAAAATATGGTTAATTAGAAGAGGGTCAAGCTCAAATGGGATCCTCTTTGACTACTGTACCGCCCGAACCTCCATATCCTCATTTCTATAAACATTTATTCCCTTTGATTGATATCATGTGCAAAAACACAACGAATTTGATTGATCATGTGAAATTATGAATCATATGATTCATTTGCCTAGTGTTTTAAAACGACAAGACACTTGAACTTTCTTCTCCACCCGTAGTGGGTGCCACATGGCCACGTATACACAATCATGGACAACACGCGTTAACACATTTCCACGACACGTCGTCTTCGCTGTCCTCCTTGCTTCCCTCGCCGGCTTCCCCCTTCGATGCTTCCACAGTAAAGCCGCCTTTATGGATTTTTCTCCCCACGCGCCTCCCCACCGCGTGCCGCCACCCCTCCAAAAAAATCAACACGATGATTCTTCAAACATGACTAGCGCCAACAAATCCTCGCTGTTCCTCACTCGCCCCTTATATAATATAAAACCCCAAAAATTCCACCTCACTTTTTCTATCTCTCTCTCTCTCTCTCTCTCTCTCTCTCTCTTTCTAAAAATCAAAACCATAAAAACGTCTCTTTGCCTTCGCTCAGTTTAATTTTGGTTCTCCGAAGAAGACTTGAGAGCGACTCGGACTCAGACTAGGGTTTTGAATCGGAGCTATGGCGCCCAAGGATCCCAAGCAAGGCGGCGGAGGCTTCTTCGCCTCCATAGCCTCCACTTTCAGCGCCGTCACCAAATCCGTCAATGGGTATTATATCCGATTCTGATTTTTTTTCCAGCGTCTTCTGCAAGTTTTTAGCTACCGGATTTGTGTTTTCTTCGATTTTAGTTGATTCGAGCGATTTTAACTGTTGCTGTGATGGTTGATCTGGATTTCTAGTGTTGAATTTGGCTTGGAAATGGATCGGTTGCTAGTTTGAGGTTTTTTTTTCGGTGTTGAATTAGGTTTGGATGAGTTGCGATTACGTGGAATTGGATGTGTGCTTGACTGTTTTGACTTGTGATTTAGGGATTGTATGTTGACTTGATTCGTTTGACTGGATTCTAAATGCATGCTGTGAAGCTAGTTTTGATTTGAGAGTTTTTGAGTGTGATGAGTTGTGGCGTTTTTCTGGTGTGCAGATTGGTCGGGTACGAAGGCCTGGAGGTTATTAATCCGGATGGAGGTACTGATGATGTTCATGAGGAAGCCAGTAAAGGAAGGTGGAAGCAGGAGGTACGTTACTTGTCTCTGCTGTGACAACATTGTGTTGCCTATATGCTGTTTGTTCTAGTGGAATTGTGCAGTTGGAACGAGCATTTATCAAACATTATGTTGTGAGCATGATGGTGAACCTTTATAGTTAGGTTGAGTCTGAACGCCTTTGAAGTGGAATTGTCACATAGAACAGCAAATTATTAAAGTATCATATTAGGTAGGTTTTATAAATGCACAAGTTAGTTATGTTTATCCTGGACCCTTGGAGGATAGGTGGATCACCACCTGGCTGGCCTTATATCGACTTACTACCATTAGATCTACCTTGGCATGTTTGAGCTGACAAGTAAATAAAATCCTGTAAGATGTCATCTTCTGGCAGCTTCCATGCAGATTTGTATTATGAGAATAAGAAGATACTTTTCCTGTAGTTATAATAATATGACAATTGTTATTGATTTTGAAAAACTGTCTCCTTCTTTATACTTCCTAGTGTTTCAAGCATACTCATTCGTAAAGTCCTCTATCTTTTTCTTTTCAGGATAGGGATGGTTACTGGAAGGAAATGCGGAAGTATGTAGGCGCTGATGTTACATCAATGGTGACCCTTCCAGTTCTTATTTTTGAGCCAATGACTATGATACAGAAAATGGCAGAGGTCTGTGTTTTAATAGAAATTTTGTATGCTTTGTTCAATCTGCTCCCAGTTCCCAATGTAACTCGCACTTTTCCATCCAATTTTGTCGCAGTTGATGGAATATTCCCATCTGTTAGATATGGCAGATGAATGTGAGGATCCGTACATGCAAATGGTTTACTCTGGTAAGCAGGCTCTCTCTCTGGTACCTGTTTTCAGCTCCCCTCTCCCGCCTTCTCTTTTCATACATGTACTGTATTGTAGACTAACTTTCTGTTTCTGGCGGCAGCATCTTTCTTTATATCTGTTTACTATGCCTTTCAACGCACCTGGAAGCCATTCAACCCCATTCTTGGTGAGACTTATGAAATGGTTAATCATGGTGGCATTACATTTGTAGCAGAACAGGTGAGTTCTTATAACAAAGCTATCCTTTCTCAAATCTGAGTTTTGTTGCTTTCACATGGAAAGAAAAGTTTTTATTTTTATTTCTCTTTGGAAATCTCATGTTGTATGATACTGAGAGAGTCACAATAATTAACATAGTTCAAGAATGTAAATAGTATTTTATGTATTAATTACAAGACTTATATATTCTTTATATAATCCTTTCAGGTTAGTCATCACCCTCCTATGAGTGCTGCTCACGCAGAAAATGAGCATTTTATATATGACATTACGTCAAAGGTGAAAACCAAATTCTTAGGGAATTCGATTGATATCTATCCAGTTGGAAGGTAATTCTTTTATTTGATCTTCCTCTATGGCTATAGTTTTGTTTGGAAAGACCTTTGTCTCATGTCAACTCTTTTGAACTAAAGTGGTAACATTAAACTATGACTTTTGAAACTACATTCTCCCTCGATTCATAACCTTGTTCATAACTTTTGGAACTAATTTCTTTTATTAAGCTTACTTTTGTAATTAGCTTGCTTAACTTCAGAATGTTTTCAATGCAGGACACGTTTGACCCTCAAAAAGTCTGGTGTAGTCTTGGATTTGGCACCCCCACCAACAAAAGTCAACAACTTAATTTTTGGAAGAACATGGGTTGATTCACCAGGAGATATGGTTTTGACCAATTTGACTACAGGGGATAAAGTAATTCTATATTTTCAACCATGCGGCTGGTTTGGGTATGACTACCTTTTTCTTGAAGTAGCATAATGAGTGTTTATTTAGTAGCATCTTGTGGGATGTTATTCTGGTGATTCAAGTAAATTTTCAGGTCAAAAGCTACCTTGATGTCTGCTAAGTGAGAAGTCCTAAAATCTTAAAACCGTTAACCATCTTGATGTTGTAATCTGAGTTGCCTTTCATGAACAATTATCCATAAAGATGCAGATAAAATGTGCTTTATCATTTGCCAGTCAAATGCATCTAGTGGGATCTCAATATCTGATTCGGTATAATATATGCATGGGATCCAGTGGTTACAAACAGTTGGTAACTGTAAGATGTTAAACAGATCAGCGGTAGGGGAGGAAATCCAGTAATAGAGGATCACAACTAGTTTGGGAAAGATCTTTTGTTGCTAATTGACGTATTTTGGGATTCCTTAAAAAAAAGTATTTCGGGATAATGAAATGGTTTTGGTTTAAGGACTTAATCTTTAGATATCAACTAGTGTCAGATTTATGGTGAGTTCGTACTTATCCTCATGTTCATTAACGTGTACAGAGCTGGTCGCTATGAAGTTGATGGATATGTTTATAATTCTACTGAGGAACCCAAGATATTGTTGACTGGAAAGTGGAATGAGGCCATGAGTTATCAACCCTGTGACGCAGAAGGTGAACCACTTCCTGGCACTGAACTGAAAGAGGTTGGTTTCTTACCCAAGCTTCACCTAAAACTTCATAGAATCTTATAGGGGAAAACCTGTATAGTTGCTCATTTCGGCTGACCTAAGAAACAGAAGTGTGTGTGTGTGTGTGTGTGTGTGTGTGAGTTTTTATTTTTTTATTTTGGTTTTGTTACTTCCTTTTATCAAGCTGATATATTTTCTTCAATTGTTTCATCAGTCTTGGAGAGTTGCTAAAGTTCCAGAAAATGACAAATTCCAGTACACATATTTTGCACATAAAATAAACAGCTTCGACACTGCTCCTAAGAAGTTACTGGCGTCAGATTCTCGGTTGCGTCCTGATAGATACGCGCTGGAGCAGGGAGATTTAACCAAAGCTGGCTTTGAAAAGAGCAGGTCTCCTATCTCTCTCTCTCTCTCTCTCTCTTTCAAACACACTACAGACACACACAACACACTATAGTAAGGAAGATAAACAAAATTCAGTTGTAAAGGTTGGCAAGAATCCACCGCACAGATGCTGAACTATATGATTTGGCACTCTTTCTCAAGAAAACCAGGATAAAGAAAGCTAACATCTTACACCTGCCTACCTACTTTTTTTTTCTTCCAGTCTGGAGGAGAGGCAGAGAGCTGAAAAAAAAAATAGAGAAGAAAAGGGTCATGAGTTCACTCCAAGATGGTTTGACAAAACAGATGAGATCTGTCCCACAACGTGGGATGACTTGCAAGTTTACCAATACAATGGCAAATACACCGAACACCGGGCTGCAATAGATGACTCGGATAGCGTTGAAGCAATCGACGTCAAATCAATAGAGTTCAACCCCTGGCAATACGAGAATTTGGCTGCCTGAAGGTGTTATTAATGTGATTGTGCTTGCATGTATAATATATTCGCTGATTTATTTATTTGTTTTTCATCTCGGCTCTCCTTCAGAGTCGACATCACGATGGAATTCTAATATTGATAGGCTTCGTTTCTGGCTTGCTATGACATTTATGTGTTGCCTAAGTTCATATATGAAAGCAGTTGAATGTCTAGCTTGTGTTTTTGTCTTGAGAATTCTATAGCCCTTTTGGTATGATGGTGGCACGTGTGAGACTGTAGCTTCTTCCAAATTTCTTGGCAAAGCGGTTTTTCAGAGAAGCATGGGTTTGGAGCTGCCTGATGCACTCGATGTGGGAAAGTCGTGGTGGACCAATTGTGCTCCTGCTTTTGCTTTCGGTCTCATTTTCGGACATTGTTTTTCACTTGGTCCTCCCTCATCCACTCTCTCTCTGACCACAAACTAAACCACCACCACCCTTATCCCTCCTAGCTTATCGTTCTTTGCCTTTGTTACTATGTTTGCTCTGTCTCTCTCTCTCTCTCTCATGGGGTCAGGGACCTCATGCCATTGTGATGTGGTAATGTGGGTGGGGTTTGGTTTGGTTGGTATTTATTTTTGGGATTAGAATAGGGGTCATTGTATGTGCACTTTGTAGCTAAATTTGGATGAGAAATTAGCTTCATGTCACAACTTCTTTCCAACAAACCCCAATGAGAAGAGGGACATGTCTTTAACTTTTATCAAGAATGGTCGCAAGGGTTTTGATAATTTTGGCAACCGTTAATTCCATTTGATTGGTCTTTACGTTATAGTTTAAAGTCCCTACGATCAGTACAATGCAACATTCACGTTAAGAATTTACTCCTATAATTCCAAGACATGAATTCTGAAGAGGGTACATTAGCAATCAATCGCGGGCTGCTCGATTAAGAGTAAACATTCACTACAGACACGTGGCAGTTCGAGACAGTTTATAAATTCCTCCGACTCGTGTACGGTACAGTCAAATACATTTTCCCAAAATGAGGTTTTACTATTTTCTGTGAACGAGCCCCCAAGAGTGGAGAGACCTACACGTGTCGAGTACAGAAGTGATGTGTCTAAGACGCAGGAACTGGTCCAAGTGGTTTCGTTAACTAGTGTAACCGGTAAAGTTACCGGCAAACTCAATTATGAGGCTGAGGAGGAGGTTTCAAACTCTATAAACAGTTGTTGGGGGGTTTAAGAAACCAGTTTGGGTGGTTTTCAGGGGGGTTTTGGTGATCAGACACAACCCATTTTCATAGGTGAGGAATTTTTAAGATTCTCTCTCTCTAATCTAAACAACAACAAATTACTGTCTTTTTTCTCTCCCTCTTGATACTTCGAAAAAAACATATGAAATTCTCTCTGTTTTTTTTTTTCAGGCTGAGATTTCTGTGTTCTTCGTTCAAAGGTACTTGCTTTGTTCATCAAAAATGAGAACCCATATTTCGTTATTAGCATTTTTTTTTGTACAATGTAAATTTTGATTCTTTTTTCGTTTTTTTGCTTTTGTTTCTTTTCAATTTTCTTCCTCAAAAAAAAAAAAAATATTCTTCAAGTTTTGATCTTTAATTCATCTGTCATTTTCATGTCCACTCACCTTTCTGGTGGAATTGAAATTCCACCATTTTCTTCAAAGTTTATGAATTATGTGAAACATTTATATATAGATATTATTAATGTTGAAGTAGTTAGCTGTATGGCGGCCTGGATTAAAAAATGGGTGGAGTCAGGTTTGGTCTCCATGAACATGAGGTGTTTGGGATCTGCCGTTTCTATGTTCTGCCAGGGTTTAATGTTTTTTACTTGTTGTTTTATTAATAGTATAGATTGTTGATAATATGTATATTTAAATTGTTTTTGTGACATAAGAAAGTGTGATTTTGTTTTGTTTTGCAGAAATTGAAGGGTACAATCTAGGTTCAGGTTGGCATATATTGTTTTCTACAATGGGATGAATTTGTGGTTCTCCAATTAACTGTAAGCCTTCTTGTCTGGTTTGACACTGAACATTTACTGTTCCACTCACCTGTGCATTTGATTCCCTTTGTTTAATCATTGATACCTTCGGCTAAATTTGATTCCTACTTTGTTCTCTCGCTACTTACGTTGATGGGAAAGTGGTACTGGATATCTTTTATTCTCGTTTTCTTGATGAAATGAAGAGAAATTGTTGGGTGTTATATGAAATTGCGAAGGTAATGATCCAACAGGAAGGCAGCATTTGGTTACGCAGAAAATTTTGGGAATTTGTTTTAATCATGATCTCCTGTTGTTCAGTGTGTGTTGAGTTTTGCTTTGCTGCATTGAATCGGCATAGTTGTTGTACTCTTGTTAGTCGCGGAAATTTTGCTTAAAAATTTGTTGTTCTTCACCAATTGGTGTAACTGCTGAAAAGCATGAAAAAACTAGGACCATATGTGCATCATGTAGTGCTCTTCGTAGGATGAGTATCATTTAATAATTAGAAAGGGTAATAATCTGTTTGTAATATTTTTCTTTCTTTGGACAGGTTCTCGATTCAGTCGTCCTTGGAACATAAAGAAGCTTGTTAAGTTTAGCTGATGACTTTTTCTACATGTGATGAATCTCTGAGATATGGTACCACAGAGGAAGGTGGATTATGGCTTCAATGGCTACCAAATGCCTGAGGTTCCTCGAGCTTCTAGATCAGCTAGGGTAAATAAAAGCTCCAATGAATTGTCTTACGGTTTCGTGGTAACTTTTCTTTTGTGCCTAAGTAGTAACTGTTGATCTCATTCTGTCATCCTTGGTTTAGGGAAAGGGACCTATAAGGAAGAAACTTGAAGACAATCAGATTCATGCATTTGAGATTTTGGCTAGTGTAGCAGGTAAACTTTTGGAGAGTGAAAATCCTCTACCTAGTAATGCTTCTTGTGGAAAGGTTCCTCATTACATGGTTGATGATATCATAGGGAAGCAACAGACTGAAGGAAACTCATTGAAGGAAGAACCGTGTGAGTTGGGAAGCTGGGAAGAAGAAGCCTCTCAACGTGCCTGTGGGGTGCAAGGTCACCAACAAAGTCATACTCTGAATCAGTTCTCACATCCACAAGAAAACTTCAGTTTTGAGATGAGCGCAACATCAAAAAGTAACGATCACTCGGGGAAGGTTTGTTTTGCTAAAAACTTGGGTACAGTTGATAGCAGTTCTTCTTGTGGAAGCTATTCTAACAAAGTAATCAGTGACTGTCCCTTATCTGGGGATTTGATTGATGAGGAAGAGAAAGCACATGCTGTACGAAAGAGGAAACTAGAGGCTGAACCTTCAAAGGTTACAAACATAAAGGATGCGAATGCCCATGTTTTAGTATGTTCAGAAGATTTGATAGAAATGAAAGGAAACCCTCCTGAACTGGTCAGTTCTGAACATGATGTAAAGGAGCCTTTCTCAGGGGACTGCAAAATTCATGGTTCTTTCCTCTGCCATTGTGTTAAAGTAATTAGTAGAGATGATGACGAAAATTCTGTTGGGTATGTCCAACCCTGTACCATCGTAGAGGAGTTTGAGCACAAACCAAATGTTGGTGATAGGAAAATAAAGAATATGTCGGCATCCAAGCGCTGGAGAATAGCTCCAGATATGAAGATTGGGGGTTATCATAGAACTGGTAATTGGCTTTACAATCCACTTTTGTCTCAAGTAGAGTATAGGTGCTATGATTACACCTTCTCAAACAGCTATGATTATCACTCGTTCACTAGTGTACTTCTGGTGTATTTATTACACCTTCCTAGATAGTTATGTTCTTTATGATATATAGCTTTGATATTGAATTAATGATTTTAGATGGGAAAGTTTACTGTAATGGGAGACCTTGTTACGCGCATCAAAGATCACAGAAGATTTATCCTTTTAAGAAGAGAAAGTTCTTTAACCAGAAGCCATTTGCTACGTCTGATAGAGGCTGTAACTGTGAAAACATAGTTAGTTCTCCTGAAAACAGAGAGGATGGTGGCAACTGTAATGCAGGTTTGACGTTGATTTCTGTCTGCTTTCGTATCTTATATGCTCTCTTCATCTACACTTAGGCTTTAGGTTTTGGGGATATTATGTTTGTTTGAATAATCAAACTATTACATGCAGCAAGTGGACGGTCATCCTCAGCAACAGGTCGAGAACCTCTCAAGTCCAGTGATCGTATTGGTAAGAGTGTATGTGAGGACCTGTTCTGCCGTCATTCTTCAATTTGTCATTTAGTCTAAAGTTTCTTATACACTTCCTTTTGTTAATCAGTGAGGCTTAGTATTAAATCCTTCAAAGTTCCCGAGCTTTTCTTTGAAATTCCCGCAACTGCAACTGTCGGTTCTTTGAAGGTATGTTTTCACCGTGAGGTCATGGGCTCAGAAATTACTGGTTGTTGCATATCTTTTCCTGGATTTGTACTTTAGCCACAATAGTATGATGAGTGTTAAGACATTTTCTTTCCATTTCTTGCACAGATTGTTGTTCTCTTCATTACTTTACGATTTGGTAACGAAGTATATCAAGGAAGTTAGATTATCATATTCCAATTTAATTGGTGATATATCTAATAGGTAATTTTTGTGTAGAGGACAGTAATGGAGGCAGTAACTTCTATACTTGGAGATGGACTACATGTTGGTATGCTGCTTCAGGGAAAGAAGGTCAGAGATGACAACAAAACATTACTTCAGACTGGGATTTCGCATGATGACAAGCTTGACGATTTGGGTTTCTCCTTGGAGCCCAAACATACAAAGCTTATGTATTCTCAATGCGACGATGATCCTTCCTCTGTATCTGGCAGACGCCAGGAGTTAATTAGGTAATAATATAAGTAGCTAGTGAAATGATCAAATATTTAGTACTAATGGTTCTTTCCCCTCTTTTGAAGCTAATATATATGGCATCATCTTCTGTTTACAGGCATTCGTCTTTGGTCTCACGATCAAGGACTTCAAATATCTCTCTGAATCCTCCGGTAATCAATTTGGGCAGCAGTGTTGACAAAGACTTAAAAGCAGTACCCCCTCCTGCTAGTACTTCAATTGACAAATCTCCACCAGTATCCCAAGCTCTGGTTGCAGTTCCACCAATTACCGCAAAGCCACTGGCTGTGGTTCCTTTTCATAGGAGATCTGGGCATTCAGCATATATACAGCGCCAGATGAGGAGACCTTTCTCTGTTTCAGAAGTAGAAGCATTGGTTCAGGCTGTTGAGAAACTTGGAACGGGAAGGTTGGTTTCCTTAGTCCTTTTTGCTAGGGTTGATGAATGTTTAGTTGTACAACGCGTCTACTTTCTTGCTTTGCAGGTGGCGTGATGTTAAAATGTGTGCTTTTGATAATGCAAAACATCGAACTTATGTGGATTTGAAGGTGAGCGTGCCCTTTGGTTTACATAGAGTAGAAATGTTTTTTTTCCCCATAATTTATGGGTAAAACTCCTGAATGTTTGCAAGTTATACGAAGAAAAAATGGCTTTCCCCCCGCCTACTAAATTTTAAGCTTTTTTTCGTTTGTATCACTGTGAATATGCAAAATCTTTTTTAAACTTCGATTAGCTGGATCAAGGCTTTTTCAAGTGTGTGCACCCTGAATACTGGCTTTGGTCTCGAAGTAGTTGGGTGGAATTTCTAAATGGTTTGGGAATGGTGCAGGACAAGTGGAAAACATTGGTGCACACAGCAAGGATCTCACCTCAGCAAAGGAGAGGAGAACCAGTTCCTCAGGAGCTTTTGGACAGAGTCCTAGCTGCACATGCCTATTGGTCTCAACGGCAAGCCAAGCAACAGCTCAGAGTAGCGGCTTGATAACTGGAATGCAGCAGGTAAATTAAGCTTAATTTTAGAACTTGCTATCTCGTGATTTCGTAAATTGTATGTAAAAAGCTGACAGGTAGGAAAATTGTCGTGTAAATGGTCCTAATGTAATATGCTACTCGATTCACAAGACACCAATCTAGCTCTTCTTTCCCAGTATAACGTCTTGTGTGTTTTGTAAATCATTGATTCTGCAAGGAGAACATGCTCAGACAGTTGATTCAATCCCTTCATTGAATTTTCATGTCTTTGAGAGTTATTTTCGTTCTTTTTCTTTTTCTTTCTTGCAATGGAAGTGTGATATTGATAACATGTACCAGGAATGACCACATCACATGCAGCACACAGCAACTCAATTTTGTCCATCCTCTTAATCAAGATGTACAAACTGTACTAAACACATGGATTACTAATCTGGTACATAACAAGAGCATGTGTCTCGTTGGTGGATCATGTTCAAGGCATGTGATCAACTTAGGTTTGACAAGTTTTTTAACTAGTATTTTTAAGGCTAATTGTAACTAGAATCATCCATGGCATCAAGTGTTAGTTCAGGTCAGCTCTTAATACAAGCACAACCCTGTAAGATCCATGATTAAATATTAGATTGTGTCTTTAAATCCAGATTTGAGAGAGGATTCCATTTCTACTGTGCGTTTGGCCAAACATGTTTGTGACCAATGACAATCAAACCCCATTCTTCAAAGTTTGAGTTTTCTATTTCATTTTCTCCATCATTTCATTGTTGGTGGAAAAACCCAAAACCCAAAAGAACGAGTCAACTTTCACGATTCAAGTGCAACGTGCTCGTTTGTTGAAGTGCCATCAAACTCAAACTCAGAACCATGGACGTGAAAGTGAGAGAGGGTCCAAACGGTCAACGACTGAGATTCATTGTTCGCTTCAGACAAAACACAAAGAAAGAGTGAGAGAGTCTTGCAAAAGGGTATTGCTTTGCCACGTGTCATGGGGTGGAAGTGGGACGACCACTATAGATAGGATGACAAAGCGAAGAGGATTGTCGATTCAGAAGGACCGGCTATACCCGGTGACATCTGAACGCTCTCCCAAGATCAACGGCTGCCCTTCGTCCAATTAACCCGGTAGAGACAACCTTGAAACAACTGAGACCGCCTCTGATTTCCATTCCTCTGCCCCATCTCTGTTCCGAGTTCTGACTCTCTCTCCCTCAGTGAGCTCAGGCAACTCAAAGGTACGAGCTTTTACTATGTTTGAGGTTTCTGTTCCTGAGCATTTCTGTGTTGCTGTCTTGTTCATTTTTGTCTCTGTTTGTAGTTGACCTTGGTGTTGAATTAGATAATGCCCTTTAGATTTTTATAGATAAATTCCAGTCTCTTTCTATGTTTATGTTCTGAAATTTTCAATCTTTAATTTGGTTTGTGAAGCTTTTTTTGGCTTTTGAATCTTGAAGCTTAAATATTATAAAGGGTTGAAGAAGAAAACTTAATTTGTAAGGAAATTCTGCAGCTTTTGATAAAGATGCCAAGTGCTTTTGGATTTGGTTTATTTCTGTGGAGAATATAAAGTTGAAGTTCATGATTAAATTTAGTTTAAGACTCAATTGCTTGTGGATCTCTGAAGGGTCTATGGTTTTAGATGTGTACTTGGGGAGGTTTTGATTTTCATGCTTGTATTTTAATGGTTTTTATAGGGTTGAAGGAGGGATGTAATTTGAGGTAGAAAGTTTGCTGCTTTTGGAAAACTGTACTGAGATTTGGAGTTGGATTCAGGATTTGTGTGTTGAGATTACAAAGTTGATGACAATGGATCCGCGTCTGAGGAGTTTCACAGATTCTTTAAATGGAGTTCGATTGAGCAACCGGCCTTTTTCCTTTCTTTCACATCAGAACATTGTGCCCCAATCCCCATTTGGTAGTCATCCTTTGGTAGGTAGCGATTATAGGGAGTTAAATTACCCTACACCCGATGTAACCCCGAATGATTTATCGTCGTCTGTCCCAAGTTTGAGTCATGAGGAGGAAGATTGTGACTTTTCAGATGAAGTCTTGAAGTACATTAACCAGATGCTAATGGAAGAAGACATGGAGGATAAGACTTGCATGCTTCAAGAGTCTTTGGAACTTCAAGCAGCCGAGAAGTCGTTCTACGATGTCCTTGGAAAGAAATACCCCCCTTCCCCAGAGGTAAACCATGAATTTTCCATTCCATATGGTGAGATCCCAGATGAAGGTTTCTCTGGAAACGGCAGCAACTATGTTTCTTCTAGTAGTAGTAACAGTGGTTTCTCTGGAAACGGCAGCAACTATATTACTACTAGTAGTAATAGTGGTAGCTATTTCAGTGATAGTTCCGTGATTCAAAGTCCGGGTGGGTACATGTCTCAATTTCAAGGTCTTCCACCTTATAACATTTCCCATTCATCGTATGGCTCTTCAACTAGGGTCAGTAGCATGGATGAGCTGGTGGACTCTCCTAGTAGCATTTGTCACGTTCCTGATTTCAGTACTGAGAGTCAATCTGTTTGGCAGTTCAATAAGGGGGTCCAAGAGGCTAGTAGGTTTCTTCCTGGTCAGACAAATTTGGTTGTTGATCTTGATGTGAATTGGTTGTCAGCTCAAGCTTCGAAGGTTGGGACGGAAGAGGAAGTTGTCAAAGTTGAGAAAAAGGATGAAGGTGAGAATTATCCCCGTGGGTCAAGGGGGAGGAAGAAACTGTATAGGGAGGATGATGAGGATGGGGAAGATAATAGGAGTAGCAAGCAACCGGCAGTTTCTACTGAATCTACTCTGCGATCAGAGATGTTTGATAAGATTTTGCTTTGTAGCTTAGGGCCGGGTAAAGAGCACTTAATATCTAAACGCGAGGAGTTGCAGAATGGAATGATCAAAAGTGTGCCACAGAATGAGAAATCCAAAGGATCAAATGGAGGAAAAGGTCGCAGTAAGAAACAAAGTGGCAACAAAAAGGATGTTGTGGATTTGAGAAGTCTCCTTATTACTGTTGCACAGGCAGTTGCAGCTGATGATCATAGGACTGCAAATGAGCTGCTAAAGAAGGTGAGGCTGCATTCTTCGCCTTTTGGAGATGGGACTCAGAGACTGGCTCATTGCTTTGCTGATGGCCTTGAGGCTCGCTTGGCTGGTACTGGTAGCCAGATTTATAAAGGCCTTGTTAGCAAAAGAACACCTGCTGCTGATGTCTTGAAAGCTTACCATCTTTTTCTTGCTGCATGCCCGTTTAAGAAGATGTCTAATTTTGTCTCAAACAAGACCATAATGACTTTATCTCAAAACACCATGAGAGTCCATGTCATAGATTTTGGTATCCATTATGGTTTCCAGTGGCCTACTCTTATTCAGAGGATTGCAATGAGGGAGGGTGGACCCCCAAAGCTTCGGATTACTGGAATTGAATTTCCACAACCAGGATTCCGGCCAGCTGAAGGAGTTGAGGAAACAGGACGTCGCTTGGCAGCTTATGCTGAGACATTCCACGTCCCATTTGAGTACAATGCTATTGCAAAGAAATGGGAAAACATTACACTTGAGGAACTCAAAATTGAGAGGGATGAGTTTCTTGTTGTGAACTGTTTGTATCGGGGTAAGAACTTGCTTGATGAAAGTGTGGCTGTGGACAGTGCTCGAAATAGGGTTCTTAAATTGATAAGGAAAATTAGTCCAGACATTTTCATCCATGGAGTTATCAATGGAGCGTACAATGCCCCCTTCTTTGTCACCAGGTTCCGAGAGGCTTTGTTTCATTTTTCTTCAATGTTTGACATGCTTGAAACAGTTGTACCCCGAGAGGACCGGGAGAGGATGTTGATTGAGAAAGAGATAATTGGCAGGGAGGCTTTGAATGTCATAGCTTGTGAGGGATGGGAAAGAGTGGAAAGGCCAGAATCCTACAAACAGTGGCAGGTCCGCAACTTGAGGGCTGGGTTTGTGCAAATACCTTTCGACAGAGAACTTGTGAAGCATGCGGCTTGGAAAGTGAAAACTAGTTACCACAAGGATTTTGTTATTGATGAAGATGGGCGCTGGTTGTTGCAGGGATGGAAGGGAAGGACCATATTTGCCCTTTCTGCTTGGAAACCTTCAGAAGGAGCTTGAAAGCCACATTATTAGTGCTTGTAATCTGCTTCTTAGCTGTTCAAGGGGAATCCGGGTTGAGTCAAGGTAATTGTGATCGATTTGTGCTCTTCACAATTTGATGACTTCATCGATAATTTTGCAGTAAATGTGGTTGTTGGTTTCATCTTTGATTTTGATTATTGTAACACTGTTTGATGTTCAATAGTAGGCATACAACACTTCTTTTCACTAGTTGACAGTAGTGATGTACTTTTACTCCACTAGGGGTATTCTGATTTCAGCTAGATAAAATACCCTTTTTCGTTTTCTTTGAGTTTGTTTAATACATGCTCATGTTTCTACAGAAAGCATATCCCTTTTGATGTTAGTTGACTTGGTTCAAGTGTTCAGTAGTCATCTGGAGCAAAGCTGTTTCTTGAACTTTCTTCATTACACAATGAGACCCACTAACTGATATTGCCAATCAATCAATCATCCTTGTTCCTTTTGATTTGGTACCACATTAGAAAAGAATCTTCCACCAATGCTTGTATTATATATCATGGATTAGACAGTAGTGACTACATAATCATTCTGCTGCCTATACAACAATGCAACTAAAGGCTCATCTTTATGCACTATAAATTTCATAGCAGAACAAACGAGATCCTCTTACTCTTCAGGCAACTTTGTCTCATTGAACCATCTAGGAGGATCATAACCAGAACTACCTGCCAAGAAAAACAATCAAACTCACATTAACTCAAAGACCCAAAATCAAATAAAAGAACAAAGAAACTACCTAGAGGATTGCAGCGGCAGAGGCGCCAAGCAGTCAAGACTGTGCCTTTTGCAACCCCATGTCTCTTGTAAGCTTCCATGGAGTACTCACTGCACGTCGGAACGTACCGGCAACTATTCGGCATCAACGGCGATATCTCCCCTGTTTTCCACACCAAAATTGCCCAACTTATCAATACTTTGCTCAAACTCATCATTCCCAAATTTTTGGAAAACAAAAAAAGCTTACTTTTGTAGAATTTGAGCATCGATAATGCTGCTTTGACTCCCAAACTGTTCACTTCCTTATCTGATTACAATCCGAACTTGAATGATTTCAATTTGTTGCTGAAATTGAAGTTAGGGTTTAAAGAGTAGTACCTTGTGGACTGTTTGGGTCGGAGTCTGAGACTCCATTCGAGCAATTGGTTACTGGGTATCGTTGAGAAATCGAAGTATTGAATTGGGTTCGGTGAATTTTGAGGGAATTCAAGTTAGGGTTTTGGGATTGGGGCTGAAATGCTAGTAACAGAGGTTGATGATAGTTCACAACCGCCATTTTCAGCTGCGTTTGAGAATTGGAGCCACTCTATTTATACGTTGTAGTCGACGACGTCGTTCTGAACATTCAAGTAATTTACTTGAAATTGAAGCTCTTCAGCCACATTTGAACAAATATCAAATTTACGAGTATTTCTTTTGCAGAGATGGCTGTAACATTTGAGAAAATATATATATATATATATATATTGGTTATATATATATATTGGTTAATTATTCGGGTTGGAATAAGAAGAAAAATTCGGATACGTATTTATAATTAATCGTAACGTGTTCTAACCCAAAATTGTCAGGCTTTTGAGATGAACATAAGTAATTGGTAAAACAAATTTCCTTATAAAACCAGCATAGCTTCAATTTTTATGGAGGAAAGTCATACATCAAGTCTAGGTTATTAGAAGTGCAGAGCACCCGATTATACAAATATTTTTGCTAAAGACAAGGGTTGTCATGATACTGGCCTAATGTCTTGAGTCATTCTTTCCCTTGTTACTGAAGAAAAAATAATCGTTTAATTGAAGTGCCTTCGTCAGATGAAATTTGGTCTGCTATTAAGTCTATGGATCCAGATAGTGCACCAGGTCCAGATGGATTTAATGGTCACTTCTTTGTCTCTTATTGGGATATTGTTGGCCGAGATGTGGTTGTTGTAGTGCAACACTTCTTTAGAACTGGTAAGTTACCATCTTCTTTCAACTCCAGCATCATCATTTTAATTCCTAAAGTGGAGCATGCAGATTGTATCAAGAATTTTCGACCAATTGCTCTTGCTAATTTTATCTTCAAGATCATTCCAAAGATTATTTCTCTGCAGTTAACAAACATTGCCTCTAGGATCATCTCCCCGCAGCAACATGCCTTCGTCAAAGGTTGGAATATTTCTGATTGCATTATAACTACATCAGAATGCTTCAATTTGTTAGATAATAAATGTTATGGAGGTAATGTGGCGATTAAGGTTGACATCACCAAGGCTTTTGACACTCTTTCATTGGATTTTTTAGCTCGTGTTTTGCAGGCTTTTGGTTTTCACCATGTCTTTGTGACTTGGGTGAGAAACCATTTGCATTCAGCAAAACTTTCTCTTCCAATTAATGGAAGGTCAGTGGGTTTCTTTTCCTATGGTAGGGAGTTCGTCAAGGCGATCCACCTTCCCCTTTGCTCTTTTGCTTAGCAGAGGAAGCTCTTAGTAGAGGACTATCTCATCTTATGAATTCGGGGCAGTTACATCCTATTTATTCTCCAAGAGATACTTGTGCACCTTCTCATGCATTATTTGCTGATGATATCATTGTCTTTTGTTGAGGTGATAGACGAAGTTTGGCAATGATAATGGATTTTTTGGGAGAGTATGGTGTCAATTCAGGGCAAGTTATTAACAAGGCAAAGTCACAAGTGTTTATTAGCAGGCATCTATCTTATAGGCATCATCTTATTATAGACCTTCTGGGAATTCTTGAAGGCACAGCTCCATTTACTTACTTAGGAGTCCCAATTTTCAGGGGTAAATCGATGGTTTCTCATTTCCAATATATTGTTGACAAGATCCAGTTACGGTTTTCAAGTTGGAAAGGTTCTCTTTTGTCAATGGTTGGTCGTCTCCAGCTAATCAAATCTGTTATGACAAGCATTGTGGTATATAGTTTCCAAATTTATGAGTGGCCTGCCAACTTGCTACGTCGCTTAGAAGTTTGGTGCCGTAATTTCTTATGGTCAGGTTCAATGGATAAGCGTGGAGTTCCTTTGGTGGCTTGGAAAACTTGTTGTGCTCCAATGGATGAGGGAGGCTTGGGTCTAAAACAACTTGTTGTTCTTAATCGTTCTCTGCTCCTAAAGAAGGCATGGGAGATTTATTCTTCTACCTCTGAAGGGTGTAGTTTTTTGAGAAATCGTTTTTGGAGGAATGGTGCCTTACGACGCTCTTATGCATCATCTTCTATATGGTCAGTTATTAAGAGATTTTGGCAACAAGTTGTTGACAATGGATGTTGGCTTCTTGGTTCTAACTCGCAAGTTGCTTTCTGGAAAGATAATTTTATTGGCCGTCTACTTAATGCGTACTTTGGAGCTAATGTTAATATCATGAAGAATACGGTTTCAGACTTCATTCATGATGGTAATTGGAATTTGCCTCCCTTACTTCAACTTCACTTTCCAGATATATGTGAGATCATTAGTCGTGTTCCAATTGCATTTGATTCTCATGATCGCTTGATATGGATGCCTTCAACTTCTGGGATACTCACTGCAAGAGATGCATATTCGTTTCTACGTATTCACCTCCCCCCTCTAGCATGGAGCAAAGTAATTTGGTCAAAGTTCATAACTCCCCGCATGTCGATGTTGGCTTGGAAAGTGTTAAAGGGTAGAGTTATTTCTGATGATTTTCTTCAAACAAGAGGGGTGTCTCTAGCTTCATGTTGTGTTCTTTGTCGGCAACAAAGTGAGTCAATTGATCATATATTTCTTTTTTGTCTTTTTGCTTCTACGATTTGGCATTACATGACCTCCAATTTTGGCATCAGTGGCTCTCCTAATTCAGTTTTGCTTATATTGAACTTTGGCCTAAGCTTTTCTCAAAGTCCTCAATTAAGGGAATTGTGGTCAACATGTTTTGTTACTACTCTATGGTTTATTTGGAGTTCAAGGAACAAGATTAAATATGAAGGTCTTAGGGTGGATGCTACATGCGTATGTTCCCTCATTTCAGGGCATGTTATTTCATCAAGTAAATTAGCCACTAGATGCATGTTTAATTTTTCTGAGGAGCTTGTGGTTTTGAAGAAAATTGGCGTTCAATGTCGGCCCCGGCGTGCTCCAAGAGTAATCGAAGTTAAATGGCACCCTCCTCTGTATGGGTGTATAAAGCTGAACACTGATGGGACATGGAAAAGTAGTTCGAACAAAACTGGTTATGGCGGGGTATTTCGTGATTACAGTGGTAAAGTGATGGGTGCTTTTTGCTCTAACTTGGACATTCCAAGCTCTATTGCTGTTGAAGTTATGGCTGTTATCAAGGCTATTGAATTGGCTTGGGTACGAGAGTGGAAACATATCTGGTTTGAAGTAGACTCAGACTCGTTCTTAGTTTCCTTCGCTCTCCCACTTTAGTGCCTACTAAGTGTAGAGTGGAGCAATTGCTTATACCAAATTTCTCAGATGAATTTTCACTCTTCTCATATATTTCGAGAAGGTAACAAAGTTGCAGATGCATTAGCAAATGAAGGGATAAAGTCTTTAGGTTTGACGTGGTAGGACTTGCTACCACATTTTGTTATTTCTTTTTGTAATAACGATTGGTTGAGACTTCCCACTTTTCGTTTATGTTAATTTTTGTTGTTTTATTATGCGTTATAGATTTGTTTCTGGTTTTTGTTAAGAGTGGAGTTAGGTCCCTCTTTCTATAATGTATTTTTTTTTTCTTTTCAATAAATTATCCGATAAAAAAATTAAAAAAATAGTTCAGAGCACCCGATAAAGCTGTGACTTATAGAAGCCTTAGGGGATGAAAGTCATGAAACCCCTTGAATACAACTCTATGATTTGCTTCACTGACATAGCTCATATACTTGTTCTTTCCCAACAAAAACAGAGTACATCTCAAATACATCGGTTTTCAGGGATTATATCAAGATGGCAGAGAGATATTCTAACACAACACTTCAGCAGAAGTTGGGACAATGAGTAATCAAAAACGAGCGGTGATTTGGGAGAAGAGAGCTTTGAAATCTTTGGTAGGTGTTCCCGTTCCCACAGGCTTTGAGGCTAAATCAAATGCCTTGTTTTTGGCCTCCTCAAATTGCAATGCCTGAGACAAAATAGAAGGGCATGGAAAAGTAAGGAAATCAGTAGAATGCACCACCAATCCACCAGTGACCACAAATGGGTGGCTTCACAGGAAATTAGAAAATTGTTCATTTTGACAACATATGTACACCTGAACGCAGACTTCTGCAACATCGGCCCTGGCAATGGTTCTTGTCTCTGTCTTCAGAAGTTCATCATCCTTCCCAATAAGAAGTTCACAGACGCCACCTTCTTTGTCTTGCAAGCCTCCAGCCCTGATCAGCCAAAAACTCCAAGTTAATTCACTATTCAAAGAGAATTATGAGAATATATGATCATTTAGTGACTAGTTCCATCATTACTGCCTAACAAAAGATGGTGATTTGGTTCTTCAAAAACAAAATTGGTGATTTGAATATAACTGACTGGTATGTGTATCCCAAAGTAATTCTATCACAGTGAAACTTGTAGGGAAACTGAATCTAGCTTTCTGTCTTTGGTCCAAGCAACTAATCTTCAGCATTCTAAGCTATGAGGGATCATAACAACAAAGTATTTTGTGGGCTTTTCAGAAGTTCTCTAACAATTTTGGTGAAGATTAGAGTGTAGAACTCAGTGGAATGTAGGTACTCGTACTCAGGGTTACTAAGAGTACTCAGAAGTTCTCACAAAAGCCAGCCAATGACTTTACAAGATCCATTAACTAAGAGTACTGTGCTTGAGGATTATAACTGGACCAACCTTATGATTGTGTACGGAATACCCGAGTCAGCCAAGTACTGCTCAGCCTTCCTCTTCCAAATCTGTTTAGTAGACATTTGGGTCATACTTTTATGATTATCATATAAGGAGAAAGAACTTGCAGTTCCACAAACATTAGGCTAGACAGATACCAGAAAAAAGAGGTAATTTAAATATAGACATGGATTACTAACCAAAATATTTCCATTACCTAAACTGTTTAGGGGGTTATTCAAATCAGTTCCACCCATAGACCCAACCAATACAATTTGCTTCACACCAGCAGCCTTAGCTGTAAATGTTGATTATACACAATCAAAGTTCACATAATGGTGACCATACACAAATAACAAGTGGAAAGAGAGAAAAAACTTACCAGCATCAATTTGATTTTTCTGTCCAAGCCAATCAACCTAAGATGCAAAACCATGTATTAATTAAAAGGGGGATAAAAATGGTTACGGCCAACTGTTCCAACAACTTCCTACTTACCAAGATTCTGGTCTTAACAATGGTTGAAAATTTACCTGTTCAGGAAATTGCCCATCTTCAAAGTAGAACTCAGGCCTCTCACCCTTACTTGGATCAAAACCAGGTTTCCTCTTTGGCACAGCACTTGTAAGGATCACCAGGGCATCGATACCTTGGATTGCAGGTACAATGCTGTCGGCAACTGTTATATCTCCAACATAAAGATCATCTGCCCTACCAATTTTGGCTTTGCTCTCTTCTGTTCTAACCAGACCCCTAGCAACATACTGATCAGACCTCTCCTTCAACTTCTTATAAACTATCTGGCCTGTAAAAATTCAACCAACACATTTCAATCACAGTCTCTTCCTTAACAGAAACAACAACAAAAGATCATATCATGGACATATATCTGAGCAACACCTCAATTATATACAAAATGCAGAAAATAACTTGATTTTAGTCCTAATTGCATTTGTCTTCTAGACTTCTAGTTTCTACTCCTACACTGTTGCACTTCATGAATCTGATTGGTTCCCAACAAATTGCACCCCATAAACAACCATTCTCAATTGCAGCTACAAACAAGAACAAAGTTCTATAATATATTGACTGGTGACTCAGTATCACTGACCCAGCAAATAAAACATTAAAGAATGTACCTTTCACTGCAAAACTACATAAACAACTGAACCCATCATGAATTTAACAATTAATATAAAAAAGATTCAATCTTTTATCAATTAAATCCAGCCAAGAGAGAATGAGAAACAAAAAGAGTACCAGTTCTACCACCAGCTCCAGTAACAAGGACTGTGCTTGTACCCGAATCCGCCATCGCCGTTATAGCCACTCCTCTTCTAAAACCCTTGCTGACCCTCTTTCCAACGCTCAAAGATAAAGATGAAGCAGAGAACAATGAACTCGGATTCTCAGAAGAAGAAAGACTCGACCTTTCTGGAAATGCCACCCAACTCAATTTATGACATTGACGGACCTTATTGTAATTATTATCTGATATCACCGACTGGACACGTGGTGCAGCTGCCACCGTTGCCATCTCTGATGATCAAACCACCAACACTGTCTAGTTGTGCGGACCAATTTCCATATACCCACTAATCTGCTGCCCAACTCCCAACTTCTTTGAACCAGAGAGCTTGTGTGGAAGGAGAAAAGCTTCAACCTTTGCTGGTTCATTCTTCGCCTATCACCTAAAACCTTATCTCTGAGACTTCCAAATTCTTCGCCTATTAGAACTTAAAACTCCTGACACTTTTAAATATCATCTCAAATTTTAGCCGAAAGGATTCTAGAAACTGGATTTCTTTCCCAACTACCAAGTAATCATGGCTAGGTGAAGCATATAAATTCTTTATACACACTACTCACTAAACAAGACAAAAAACCTATTGCAATTTTCTTTCGAGCTATTTGTTAATTCAAGAATTTCATGTGATTTTCAGTCAATGATGTCAACCTAAAGTGTCTAGTAGTGTCCAATGGCTCCATATTTCATTGTCATCAGTAAGCTTAACACCTCAAACTACATATGATAATCACCTGTGATCTAGGACATATCCTTTTCACACTGTTTCTAGCGCATCAATTATGCTACGCACTTGAATTATCAAATGGGGATACTCATGTATGTCCCTTTCGGTACAAGTGTCGAGTTATTTACCTACAACTAATCTTGGTGTTATTATATAACTCAGCGTGATTAGCATGATGTTATAGGTTCTAATAATTGTAATTGTTATTAGATTATGCTTCCATTGATAGAGGCAAAGATGTAAGATAGACGTTAATACAACGCCCACGTTAACATCTTAACATAATGACAGGATCTTCCATTCATTTTCATAACACAAATTTCATATCGTGTTTTGCATGATTAGTTTTTTTTGTGAAGTCGTCCGTACATTTTATTGACTTAGATCCATTCAAGTTCATAACATACCTCTAACTCATGGTCTACCAATTCTATACTCGGACGTATCAACAATAACTCTTATGTCGTGTCGTTTTGTGGGCGATAAGACTTTTATAAAGTCGCTTGGTAGACTTTATTGATTTAGATATATCAGCAATTCGTGCTCTTTTCGTGAACTATCTCATTTTTAAGATCTATTATTGAAGCTGGACTACTTTCAGTCTTTGAGTACGTACATTAAATTTAAGAACAAAGATGAAATATAAATTTTATTATAAATTATATGTAATCATGAAATGAGACAAATGGGATTGGAGACCCCAAAAAACATGATTTTTCTTTTCTTCCTCAATCAAACTAGTGCATGTTGGTACAAATTAATACTCTAAGCTGTGACTGAAGTTTCCACTGCAACTTTTCCAGGGTAACCAACTTCTGATTTCCTATCAGCTTCCCAGAGCTCTGGTAGTGCCTCCCTCAGATTATGGATGCTTTCTAATGCAAAGTCAGCACCTTTAACTCTCTGGGATGTGCCAACCTGTACATTGAATAAAATTAAAACCATCAGTTAGTGACCAAATCCTTGATTGTATATGTTATTATCAGTAGTCCTATCCTATCTAATTATGCCAATAATTTGTGGTATAAAAATTATAATGCTTCCAGTGACTTACCAGCACAGTGTGAAGACCCACTCTTTTGCCAGCTTGTATGTTCCTGACACTATCTTCAAAGAACAGCTGAACCATCCAAAAGTTAAAAATATAAGTAAATATGATGGTAAAGTGGTAGATGTTATTCAAGTAAAACCATAAGAGAGAAACATATAACTTACTGTTCTTTGAGGGTTAATGTTGGCTATCTTGAGGGCTTTTTCTATGGCAGCTTCTGATGGCTTGCACACAATTGGGGTTTTGGGTAATTTTGAAGAGGGGTTTGCTTGAGCAAAATGGGCAATGATGTCAAAAATCTCAGAGCTACTAGTAGTTGTTGTGGGAGGGACTTGAGCAGTGCTTAATCCCACAAACTCAATGTCATCTTCATCATCAGAAACAGTGCTTTTGTGAATAGGGTTGAGGGTCTCAAAGCAGAGAATTCCCTCAAAACAGTCTTCTAATCCAAGCCTGCTTAATGCTTTAGCAGCATGGACCTTGTCTGCATTTGTGAATATCTGTTCCACATAGAAAACAGAATTAGTTACAAGAAAGTTTAAACCTTTGGCCTTACTAGGATATTAAATGATTAGGTGCTTACAATTTTCCTGTAAGGCAGGTTGAGCAAAAGACTCCTCAAAACAGGGTCTGGTTTTATGTTCTCATAAGGTAATCTCCCATGGACAAAACTGTTGCATAGAAAACCCAAAGGTTAATAACACTCCAGGATCAAAAACACAAGAAAGATGCCAAAGAATGTCAAATAGAAAGGCTTTTCTCACCTGTGGTATTCATCATAGTCAAAGTCATAGCCAATTGCCTGCAAAAAAAAACCCAAAATATATATGTCATTAAACAGCTTCTTAGCAATTTAAAAGAAATTCCTAAAGAAAATGGGGGGAAATATTAAACAGTACCCTAAGTCCAGCCATTGTAGTTCCATAATTCTTGTACAGCAGGTTACCCAATTCAGGGATGATGCTCCTCTCAATGCCAAGCTTTTCAACCATATAATCTACAATAAAAGAGAAAATAAGGGATCAAATATATGCATTTCTAGAATAAGAAGTCTCTGAACTTATACTTGCAGAAACTAGTTACCTTCTATGTTGATGCGGCAAGCAGTAGCAACACCTGTACTTAGGGGATAAAGGGTATCATCTAGATCTGCAAATAAGTTCGAACAAGTGTTTAAGACGCAACTTTCCAAGGTAAATTCAGTTTTTGACATAAAATTGCCATAACGAAAAGTCTTACCAAATAGAAGGCAATCATATTTTGGCCTCTGAGCCTGCATATAACGGTCTTCATGGAACTCCATTTGATCAAAACCTTCAGAAGATAGCAAAAAGAAGTGAATACTAAGTTGCATGATAGCTTCAACCAGAACAAGCTTATATTAAGTTTAACTTGAGGCTGAAACTGATTTTTTTTTCATTGCAAAAGAAATTAGTGGCCCTTATTGACTCAAATTACCAACAAAAGAGGTAAAGGGTATGCAAAGGTGGACAAGCTGATTCTGAGGCCAGCACCAAGAAGCTAGGTAGGATGATAAGGCTTTCCTAGTTTCTGAATGGACAATCCACAATAAATTGAATGAAGAAGAGGTGGACCAACTGGTTTGATTGGTGTTATCTAAACTCTAATATATATTCACCTAAAAGTTGTGGCCTTGTGATTACTTTAAAAACTTAGATTACTGCTTAAAGCTACAATCAAAGTAAGCCTAAGCTTTAAACAAAGTTTCATGTGTTTTATAAAGCCCTTTTGTATCTTAACTTTAGGGAGCAAGTATAACTCATTGAAGGGTCTTTCCGAGTAGAACTAAAGCTAGACAATGATATTTAATTTGGATGAAGAAGAAAAGGATGATAATGGCAATCTGATATGATCACAGATTTCTGCAGATGATCAAAAAATCTTTGTAACAAGGATTGGAAATGCAGTAACATTTCTATGACCATGAAACTCACCAGATTGGAATGTGAATACCCAACAAGGGAGGGAGAGAGAAAGAAACTGAAAGAGAGTTTCTTTCTTGCAAGAAGAGAACTCTGAAGAGAGAAAGAAATGCTCTTTGCTTAAGGTATTGAAGAAATGAAGGAGTGGGAGGAGGAATGAGAGAGGCAGAGGTGGGTTTATATAGGCAAAGACTGGCTTAATTCCCACGAGTTTCTAAATTTTTTAAGGGTTACCAACTTATTTTTTTCATCTTAAAAAAAAATCCATTAAAGTAAACAATAATAAAATGAGGGGAAGAAGGTAACAGGAAAGAAAGCAGGAAATTCTGAAGGGTTGGAAAAGTTGAACAGGATGTTGTATTTGTATTTTGTGGACTCCCCTCTATTTGTCCAGAAATTTCCGGCTTTGCCACAACCTTACTCTACCCTTTGAGAGTTTTCAGGTCCAAATTATCCCTGACAAACTTTCCTAATTCCATAAAGACCCTTGTTTGGAAAGCTAGACTAACTAATTTACAAGATACTATTTGGGAGTGACCTGCTTGCACTGTTCTTACACTGTTCATCAGCAAAAAGACAAAAAAGTGCGGCTAACATACTCCATTCAAAATGACCAATGCCAGCCATTACATTATCTATGTTTTATGATCTGAATTAATCTTAAATCAAGAATTAACTCTAGCCAGGGAGGTATATATATAGGCTAGCTATGCGTGTGGACATGCTTAGCTAAAATGCCGTGAGAAAGTCTGATGGCTAATCCAGGAGAAGAAGAAAAAAAGTCTAAACAATCAAAGAATTATAAGAAAAACAACTTACATGTAACTTTAATTCTTGGTTGGTTAAGGTGTTTAATTGACATGTTTAAGGTCATGAGTTCAAACTTACCTACATATCTTAATAAAAAGATTTTTTTTAAAAACAAAACTTTAATATATAAAAAAAGATTTATAAGGTGCCCTCAACAATTTGAGAGAATAATCTTCATCTTCATCTCCCTATTACATGCATAGGGAGGATTCACATTCTCGTTTGGACCGGTTACCCCAAAACTAAGCTAACCCCAACAATAATAACTCTACTTTTACATACATATATTATTGAGAAAATGAGTTTCTGAAAATGGTACTAAAATTTGTTTCAAGAATATGGTCGCAAGCTAACATGTCTTAAAGCTTGTTTTGGATCCTATAATCTGGATCCTTCTGGAACATGTTCTATCCAACAATGACCAGCTAAAATGAGCTCTGAAAGGACAAAAATCAGCATATATAGGAATATGACAGTCTGATTCACTTAAAAAAAAAAAGTGAATAACTTGGTTTTTTTAAACAGTACTGAAATCGCCAAATTATAGAGTTTGTTACTGTCGTTCCATATTGAATATCAACAGTGAAATGTGATACTTACGAACACATTATTTAGAGAGAAAAAAATTGTTAGGTGATAAAATAATATGAAATTCACGTAAAAAATTAATTGATAATGAATAAAGATGTCTAAATCTTTATATACTTATAAATAAGATCTCATTTTCTCGATATATGATTATGTATATCTGCTTTGTAGATCCCTAACATATAGTCAGCCGATGCAAATCAAACGAGCGTCCACACGTACATGTCATTGCATATGGCATTCACTTATTTTTTTTTTTTTTTGGGAAAGAAGGGAAGTTCAACAAGGCAAAGTCTCAAGACCAATTATAGGTCAATCAGAAAACTGATATTTTATGCATTTCTTCAATCATTGAAGCCTTGAAGGTGTTCATTTACATCTGACTTAGTAGATTGGTTTATTTCTTTATCAAAATTTTGGTTGAAAATGTACTTGATTATATATCTATGCAGTTGTGGTATCTCTAGCTAGCTCGCAGAATCATATTTAAGCTATACACATTTTCCATGCTCGAGAAAAAACGAACAGCAATCAAAGCAAGCTATTACATCATCATTTACATGCAGAACACGCACTGGTTTTCTGGGTTCATATTTTGCAGATCAAATATTGCACAAAATATTCAACGCTACTACTACATCGATCGATTAAGTATTTTAACGAGTAAAATATTGTATAGTCCTTATGGTTTAAGTCGATATCTGTTTAGTCCTTATAGTTTTATTTTAATCTGAATAGTTCTTAAAATCACGATTTTTCATCCAAATAGTCATTCTGATTCATTGTCTCAATTAAAGGTCATAAAGACTATTTGGATGAAAAATCATGACTTTAATGACTATTCAGACTAAAATAAAACCATAAGGACTATTTGGATGAAAAATCATGACTTTAAGGACTATTCAGATTAAAATAAAACCATAAAAACTATTTAGATGAAAAATTGTGACTTTAAGAACAATTCAAATTAAAATAAAATCATAAAGACTAAACAGATGTTGACTTCAAACCACAAGGACTAAACAAATTTTAATTCTATTTTAATTCAATATATAGACTGTGGACGAAGCTTATAAACAACTTCAATATAATTTGCTGTGAATTACCTACCAGAGATTAATAACCTAGCTCCATAATGGGGGAGGGGGTTCAATTTTAAATGATTATAGCTGTGGTATATATGATTGGTGGAAGTAGTCTTTAAATAATACAGGTGTCATTGCAATGATGCAGATTCACCTCTTATTTGGGCATTACTTTACATCCAATAACTTAGCCAGTTGCCAACATGATTTGTGATATCGATCCTTCTCGCTTCTTTCAAATTCTAATCCTAAATGTTATGATGCATGACATCAATAAAACGTTCATTTGCAAGTGCATCTATATATATATATATATATATATATATATATATATATATATATATATATATATATATATATATATATACTCGATATACATTTTTATTGGCGATTCCTAATGATTAAAATTCCAAAGTTCAGTGAATGTTTGACATTTGTATTAGACTTCTTATTTGAGAAGTTTGTATTCAAGTCTCCAACATCATCTATGCATTTGTACTCCAGGGAGGAAGGAGCTAGCATCGAGACCCATGTATTCCACAGTATTTAAAGGTTTACCGATTAGGGTTTAGTACATGTTCTTGAATTAGAGGTCAATGTGTTGGGCGAAATTTCTCACAGAGACAATTAGGTTTCCTAAATTCAAGTAGATTCAAATGGTTTTTTTATCGCTTCCTCAAGAAAACTCATGGATATACTTGGGTGAAAGAATTTGATATACAAGGTTGACTCGTTTTGAGCTCAATAATTGCTTTAGCGATATCAACTTATTGGGAGCCTATTTGGTGCACCACTGGGACATGTGCACCCGGCAAAAAACCAATCTACTCCCTCCACTTCTCATCCGTCATATCTCCTCCACGGTCGCCGTAGTTGCTTAAGCTCAACGGTATCGGAGTCATCGCCAACCCGATTATCATCCCTCGCACTCGGTGCCCCACTGGGACATGTGCACCCGGCAAAAAACCGATCTACTCCCTCCACTTCTCATCCGCCACATCTCCTCCACGGCCGCTGTAGTTGCTTAAGCTCAGCGGTATCGGAGTCATCACCAACCCGATTATCATCCCTCGCACTTGGTGCCCCACTGGGACATGTGCACCCGATAAAAAACTGATCTACTCCCTCAACTTCTCATCCGCCACATCTCCTCCACGGCCGCCATAGTTGCTTAAGCTCAGCGGTATCAGAGTCTTCTTCAATCTTCCAAGCTTCTACTGAGGCAACACGTGGCAAATTGGACGGCTGTGATGAGTGGTGCACCTGTCCCAGGGGTGCAGGGAATAAGTTTCGCAACTTATTTGGTTATAGTTGAGATGTTTCTATGCTCCTTTTATCTTTATGAATCATTAGAAATGTGTCTGATGAAATATAACAAATATAACTTAGTCTCTACTCTCTAGAGTCAAGCAGTTGAAAGTCGAAGTTCATTTGGTAGCTCCTTCACCTTGTTCATACTTCCTACGCGGATAAAATCATAAAATGATGTACCCAGACACCATAAAAACATGGTCGATCGTTACCAGCTGGCTCCAAATAAAAATGTCATTTCCTTTTGGATCCGGTCATTAGCACTGTATTATATGCCATTGAAGGCAGTGCCGCCACTAAGAAAGTGCAAATGACCCCAAAATATAGAGCAAATGACACGGCAGCTTGCTATATTTTATCTACAGTGAGGAAATGATTGGAGCCCTAGTCTTTTTTTTTTATCCTATTGGAGCCCTAGTCTTGAAGAACAAGCAAAACTACAAAAGAAGCTGATGAAAAGGGAAGGAATTCGAAAATGGAAAATGGGTAGACCCTTGTTTAGTCATCCTTTCCCATTCACCATATCCTTAAAATAATATAGGAGAGATGGTTACATATACCACTCTTTGCTTGATCGATGGGTCTCTCTTATGAAAGATCCATTTCTGACCCTATTCCCCTCAATTATTTCAAATACCTGGGCTGGCTGTGACCACGACTCTCGTCTTGTTCTTATTACTAGAAAGATACCCGCGCCTTGGCGCGGTGTTTAGATACCGTCGCCTCTTCTCACCATTCCTCGCCTCGCCTCGTCTATCCTTTCCTCGGCTAGCCTCGCCTATCCTTTCCTCGGCTCCGCTCGCCATTCCTCGCCTCGCCTATCCTATCCTTTCCTCGCCTCGCCATTCCTCGTCTCGCCTATACTTTCCTCGGCTCGCCTCGCTTCCTTTCTTCTCGCCTATCCTCTCCTTTCCTCGCCTCGCCTATCCTCTCCTTTCCTCGTCTCGCCTCTGTTAATATATGCCTTGAACCAGCCATCCGGGGGTACCAGCTATTCGGGGCCCACGAAACCTGTTATGCTGGGTTATGGTTTCCTGTTGGGCTTAGTACACATCGTTTTCTCGGTTCGCCTATCCTCTCCTTTCCTCGCCTCGCCTATTCTCTTCTCGATTCGCCTCGCTTCCTCTCTTCCCGGCTCGCCTCGCCTCTTCTCTTCTCAGTTCGCCTCACTTCCTCTCTTCTCGCCTATCCTCGTCTCGCCTCGCCTATCCTTTCCTCTCCTCGCTTAATCTATTTCCGCCTCGCCTATCATTTCCTCGCCTCGCCTATCCTAGGTTCGCCTCGCCTCCTCTCTTCTCGGTTCGCGATATAAAAATCTAGAGAGATTACTATTTTTTGCGCGAACTCTCTCAGTCTCTCTAGATGTTTCTATTTCTTCGCCCAAGCGAAGTGTGAGGAGTCCGCTGGGAGATCATTTTTTTTTGGGTGAAATTTCTCTCAATCTCTCTAGATTTTTCTATTTATCCGCCCCAGAGAATGGCTCGGCCTCCGCTTGGATATCTTTGTCTCTTAATTTTTTTTTGGACGAACTCTCTCTCAATCTATCTAGATTCTTTTAAGCGAGATATTTTTTTTTGGACAAACTCTTTATCACTCTCCCTAGATTTTTCTATTTCTCCGCTCCAGAGAAGGGCGCGGAGTTCGCTGGAAGATTTTTTTTTTGGCGAACTCTCTCTCAATCTATCTAGATTCTGTTCACAAATCACTGTTTATAAGCTTATGAACAGTGATTTTGATTGTTGTTTATGCGCGGATTTCAGTGTTTACAAATCACTGTTCTCTGGCGAGATCACAAAGCAAAGTTTACTTGCTTGTGAACAGTCACTTACAACACACAAAACACTGTTCATAAGCTTATGAACAGTAGCTTGCAACACAAAAAACCACTGTTCATAAGCTTAGGAACAGTACCACACGACCCACTGTTCATAAGCCTGTAAACAGTGCCAGCGAACAGCCCGCACTACACACAAAACCACTGTTCATAAGCTTATAAACAGTGCCCCCGCGAACCACTGTTCATAAGCCTGTGAACAGTACCCGCGAACATCCCGCACCACTCACAAAAATACTGTTCATAAGCTTATGAACAGTGCTTATGAACAGTCGACCAAGCTTTAGTATATAGTAAATTTCCTTACTTCTCTGATTCATATTCTAGCATTATTATTCAGAGCCCTAAGCCTCCGGTTGGTGAGGTTGTTATGGAGAAAGCTACAGCAACGGAGAGTTGTAAATATCATGATCTGGCATTGACAGTCAAAAGGAGAACCTCAAATTTAAATTGCCGTACCAGAGATATTTTACTGGTTTATGATTTGGTTTGATATATGAAGCTGAGGAGTACTTGTTTAACTTTCTGCATAAAGTCAGCATATATTGTTCACAAGATGAATTCAGCAGACATTTTGTACTTTGTACATTTTGAGAAATCAGATTAGTACATATTGTATATATATGAACAAATCATCAACCTAATAATGCTGCATGGCATGCATCCTATAAATATCTTGTGTGCCTGCAGTTTAGATATTTCTACTTGGCTAAACTTAGGTTGGTTAATTTTCTTTTATGCCGCCTAATGTTTGAATATATTTGGGTATATTCCACAAGTCAAGTATATTAGATATTTAGATTCTTTCTTCTTTCTCCATTAATAATTAGCATCGTGGATTTCAACTTCATTTCCTCGAGTTAGATTTTGAGAAATGATACTGCATTGTGGATGTTCAACTTCATTGAGTAAGATTAGATGAACGAGGTGTTACAATTGTGGAAAAATCAAAAACGGGGGTGAGATTATGCACGAAAATTCTAGTGATGAGAGATAACTAGCTAGGGCCAAACTGCCAAAACAAGTGAATTAATATCAGTCAAAAGCCTTTGGTTAGTAGTTACAAAATTGATGAAACAAACAACAAAAGAACAGTTCAAGTTCAAGAGACCAAAAATAAAATGACTACCAGCTTCAAGCTGTACTACTTTACAGATGATATGCAAGTTTTGTACCATTAGCAGAGAAGCCTTCCACAGTGGTTCATTATTAATTTAATTACATAAGAAAATGGAAAATCAGTATAACCCCTAGTTTAATATGGATCGGATGAAGGAATTCAGTTTACACTGAATTGAGTGGTATGTTCTACGTATTATATATAGCCAATTGCAAGAGCAGCATAATTACAATCTAATCTGGGTCGAGTGTGATTGAGGTGCCTATTTTTGTTCTTAATTAGCTAAAACCACTTGTCTTTATTAGCTTATTTGAACGCCTGCATAAAATATGACAGAGACTGGCCAACAGCTTAGGAACGTTCCCAGCTATATGCATATTGTAGAAAGTGATTTTCCTTAATCAACAATGTTACAATCTGTACATACATATATAGGAGCCATCCTTGTCTCTCTAGGTTTTGGAATACAGTAAATACCATTGATTACAAATATCAATAGCAATTAACACAGATAATTCTATTAAGGGATTAGGATGGAGAGAGTTCATGCCGGTTAAGATGAGTGTCAGGCTTGATTGTAGGATCAAAGAGATCTGTGTTAATACATATATACCTTGTTTTCTCATCTGATATCATATTTACAGAGAGAGAGAGAGAGAGAGTTGTATTATCGATCCTGTAAGAAGAAATAATATCACACTTCAGAGTAAGATTTACAGAACATATCAATGGTTCAATATCTCTGAACTAAATTTTCTCTATTGTGAATTCACCCAGAATTATGAGAGTAGCGAAACCAATTGTAGCTTACTGTGAATAGGAACCTCAAATGAGAGATATGTCAACTGTAGCTCCACATAGAAACCAATTCACGAAAACTAGATCACTTAAGAATTTGATTCAGATCATTCTAAACCCTAAACACCTATCTGCAGGTTGATTATTGAGTTGGGTGGAGGATTGCATCTTATCTCAAAATTAACAAATGATTGAGCTATTGTACATTTTGTACTTCATGCAAAGAAATATTGATACCTTACACTATCAAATCGAAGGTGTTCTTTGCTTAATTAATTAAACATAAACATATAACGACTATGAAAGAGGAGTTAGATCCACACTTATGTTTGATTAATCCACCAATTATAATGAGAGAATTAGTACTTCCCCCAACTTCGCTAGTTGGGGTTGGTAGGTCATAGTTTTCATAATCATATATCAAATATATGTTTTATTTTGTGCAACTGCTAATTATTTTGTGCATGGCACCAAAATCTTAAGATAATGCATAACAACGAATATCTCCACCATGCCATTTAACTTCTAATAATGCTTTGGATATAGGACTGTTTATGTGTCACAGATCGAAAATAATACTGCAGATTGGACCAACATATATAATTGGGAGCTAAATCCACATTTTGTTAGATGTGCACATCTAGATTCTAGCTAGAACCACATTATTGGTCGATCAGTTGATATATATGTTGGAAAATATCGACCATGTTATCATTACACAGTTCTCCATCCCATCACGGCTATTCTCAATTATTTGGAGGAGAACAACTGTCTATCTAAGTTGTGGTGATGATCAGTACTACGTACTAGACATGTTGGACAGTACTGATCGGAAAATAAGTTTCTACTATCTCTCTAAAGTTAAACGTTCTCTGAAGATTCAGTCACACCCTGGCCTTCCTGAAGTATAAAACTTCCAAACCTGCACTGGTAATGACTAGGGATGATCGATCAGTACTACTAGCTAGACTTGTTTGCTTTCCAACAAGGAGGCCATTAGTGTTGGGATTTTGACAATACCTCTTTAGTTTTTTGGCCAAATTAAAGTGAAAGTTGGTTTGTCCATTCATGATTCTCTAGATCTAGGTAACCAATCAATTCATTGGCTCCAATCATTCTCGAATTGTATCCTGTATTACAGTACAGCTATAATGCAAGCATACATAGATGGAGTGCCATGTATCCAACTCATAAGTACTATCAAAAAGCCAAATGATCACGATCGACCTACATGTAAAGGAGGAGTCTGGGTTCCAAATGATTTTTTTGTATAGGAGCGTGTGGGCAGCATTTGTCGGAAAACCCACTAAAATAAAGAGAAGGAGAAGAAAGCAACAAATTAAGCCCTATAGTCAGAATTCACTTCACCATAGATGCTTGAAAATGACAACCCCAAGCTTCTTTCCCTTGATTTGAACGAGAAAGACAAAATATGGTACCACCGTCCATCACTCCTCCATGATCGAATGATACTTGTGCTTTGCTTTAATTACTTATCAGTCATTTCCTTCTTGTACTATATGCATACCTACCTTGCGTCCCAAGTCAAGACCTAGGGCTTACTCAGCCACCTAGCTATGTCTTCACTTTCAAGCCATGGACCCGGAAGCACAATACTGTCAACAATGGATTCTTCGGGATTGAAGGTGATATCCAGTCATGAATAGTAAGCTTCAGGCATCGATGGAGTCATGGGCGATGTGTTTAAGGAAATGCATACAGAAGGCATTACCTTGTGAAGATTTCATAAGCATTCTAACGGCAAACACCAAAGAAGTCTTTTCAAGACGAAAGCTGAAAGATATACTTCAAGGAACTGACCGTGTAATACCAACTCTATTTCCCAAGAACAAGAAAGTATAGATGGATATTGATTCTTGAAACAAATGACACCTTTGCATATACAAACTTCTACATCGGTTAGAATAAAGAGGCAGCCTCTAATCAGGAGGTACAGAACTTCATTTTATATAAACATAATCATCCCCTGTAAGGAATTAATCACTATGCAGGCACAGGATCAGGTTGAGGAAGTGGTGACTGACCGTCGTTGACATTCTTACCCTTAGTCGTTGTCTGTTTAGCCTCCTTGTCTTCTTCTTGGAACCCTTGCTTAAATTTATCATAATTCGTGGGCTCCTCCGACTTCCATGGGCGCTCTCCCAAAACTCGGACCAAGTCTTCTTGGTGTAGAACCTCCTTTTCCAGTAACAGCTCTGCAATCTGTCCTACATGCTCCTTGTGCTCCTCTATCAGCTCAATAGTGCGGGTATATGCTTTAGCCACCCATTCTCTAACTTCACTGTCGATTATTGAACCAGTCTTGCTACTGTAAGGCTTCATCATCTCAAATTTATTATTTTGAGGAAAAGAAAGAAGGCCCACTTTGTCGCTGAAGCCATATATTGCAACTTGGGCATATGTCATTTTGGTCACTTTCTCCAAGTCGTTCTGCGCTCCAGTTGAAATCTTCCCCAACAAAACCTACTCCAACAGTAAATGTTAAAAACACATTGTGTAACTTAATTACTCAAATCAGAAGTCAGTTGACGAATCTAATAATTGATAACAATGGCTTTTGAGTTCGAATTAAATTGAAGGTATAACACAACTACTAGATATAGTGGCTGATTAGTTATCATGCAGACCCAGTCACAAGCTTTTGTCTGTTCTAAGTAGCAAACTAGCATGCACATCACATATTTTCAGCATTTTTTCTATTCATATTATCATGAACAAATAACAGACATGTGCACAAATTCAATAAGACAGAGCTTTCGCCACTTCACTTCTGAGAGATACTAACCTCCATATTAAACTTCAACTTTTGAGTCTACAGCACATATGCTTGGTCATTTCATGACAAGCAAATCAATTGAGAACAGACTAGAACAGACAATTTTTTTTTTTTTTTTGAAGAAACAGCTTTTATTGTACAAGACTAGGACAAACAAATTTTAGTCACAAAATACTCGGACATTGCATGAAACTGAGTTCCTTAGTTGGCATATAGGAAAATGGTTTCACGAAAAAGAAGACATCATATACATTTGGCATTCACTATTAGAACTTCAGCAGTTTATGGTTTGTTAGTATCAAGGTGACATTTTAGGAAATTTAAACAACTAAGTTTAATTCCATTCATTATATACTTCGATGAGAGATAACCACGCTAAAGCATGTACCCTTCAAAATTTAAAGCTAAATCCCAATACATTCAGTCTCCATAAGGAGACTCTAACAAGCACCATTCTTTAAGATTTGTTTATTACTAAACTGGCTGATTAAAAACGTTCTGGAAAAAATAGACAGTAATTCACCTGCTCAGAAGCTCGACCACCAAGGGTCATGCATGTCATATCAAAAAGCTGCTCTTTGGTCATAAGCAGGTTTTCATTGGGAACATATTGAGCAAACCCCAATGCTGCAGTGCCGCGTGGAACAATAGATACTTTGAGCAAAGGTTCTGCATGTTCCAAAAACCAACCAGCCACAGCATGGCCAGCTTCATGGTAAGCAACAGTCCGTCTTTCCAGCTTGCTTATTACCTACATAAAGAATCCAGTAAACGTTACAATCTAGATAAAAGAATATAGACATTTGTCTCTAACACCTGTAAGGTAGTTTTGCAGGTCCATACCAAACGGTTCCAATACTTGGCTATTACTATATGAATCGTAGAGGAGCTAAGCTAATAACAACAAATTATAGCATGCAGTTTCAGTAGATACCTTATTCTTCTTTTCAAGACCACCAATTACACGATCAATAGCTGCCTCAAAATGTTTCAATGTGATCTTTGCACTCTCATTCCTTGCTGCAATCAAGGCAGCTTCATTGCAGACATTAGCTATATCTGCTCCAGCGAATCCAGGAGTCAGAGCAGCAAGTCTCTCTGAGTAATGGGACGGTTCATGATCCAGTTTGAGTTTTTTCAGGTATATCTGAAATATCTGGTTACGACCTTTAATGTCTGGTTTATCAATAGTAATTTGACGGTCAAACCGACCAGGCCTCAAGAGTGCTTTATCCAGAATATCAGGCCTATTGGTCCCAGCCAGGACAACAACTCCAGAAGTTGTTCCAAAACCATCCATTTCTACAAGCAACTGATTGAGAGTACTTTCTTGCTCATCATTGCCACCTGAAAAGCCTCCACGCCCTCTTGCCCGGCCAATTGCATCAATCTCATCAATAAATATTATACTGGGTGCACATTGTCTTGCCTCTTGAAATAAACTCCGAACCCTTGATGGCCCAACACCAACAAACATTTCCATAAAATCCGAACCAGCCATAGAGAGAAATGGCACCCCGGATTCACCTGCTGTTGCCTTTGCAATAAGAGTTTTTCCAGTTCCAGGAGGGCCAACAAGAAGAGCACCTTTTGGAATTTTTGCTCCCAATTCCTCGTATTTCTTAGGGTTCTTGAGGAAGTGCACAAATTCCATAATTTCTTGCTTAGCCTCATCACAGCCAGCTACATCTTTAAAGAAAACCTGAACCAGAAAGGAACATAATATAATTGTTGTACATAATTGAGTTTAAGTTTCACTCATGACGATGACAAGAGACCTAGTGAAGACAACCAGAAGTACTTGAAATGTATACTTTACCTTGTTTTTGGCATTCTTATCCAATTTCGTGATCTGTACTTTTCCTATATTGAATATTCCTTTACCACCTGATCCACCTGATCCACCTGGTCCACCAATGCCAGGCATTTTTCGCCCCATGAACCAAAGAACTCCCAGAAGCAAGATTGTTGGCGCATACTTCATCAGCTCTCCAAACCAATTAACTTGCGCTACATAAATTACAGGAACAAAATCATGACGGTCAACCCCTAGGGCTTCTTGGGCTTCCTCCAATTTTTCCTCAAAAGAGTCAACACTCCCGATGTTAAAATAGTACTTGTACTTGCTCGAAACTCCTCCGGAAGAACTGTCATCAGGTCCCTTAACAGAATCTTCACTAGTTTCATCTTTAGTGCATGGGGAGCTCCTCACATACACTTTTGCAACTGATTTATTTGCCACTTCAATGTGATCCACCAACCCAGGTTCAAGTAGCGTGTTTTTAAATTCTTGGAAACTTATCTGAGAAAAATACCATAATGCTTCAGCATGCATAAGGTAAACAAAACTGACAATATAAGCAATGAAATTTAGAGTGAAGGTACGATGGCTCCATGATTGCAGAGAGAAATGCATAGTATTAAGATCAAAATACTTCATCACATACATAATACAGCATCAAATGATGCTCAAATCAATTTTTCAGGGGACTTAACACTTACTAGCAGTGAATGTCTAGTTTTTCAGCACATGATTGACATGAAGTTAGTTGCCACACAGAGACTTCAAAAAGCACTACTGTATAAATAACATTTGTTCTTTGTACTTTGGTTCCTCCCTTTCGGCACAAATACAACAAAACGACAACAGTCTAGAATGTATGCACACCGTTAAATCACTATAAGCCCCAACACACAAATCCTCAAGAGTCATGGTGAATAATGCAACAACATTTCTCTAGTGCCAACAACAAGAACGTAATAACAAGCCGAAATCGACTACTACCTAGTTTACAGAATAAACTGTTATGCACAAACACAATGACCTTAAGAAACCTATCAATATATTCAAAACTAATAAAGCTATTGCTCTAAGAGTAGTGATTGCCTGCTTTTGTTGTTGTGGCAGTAACGATATCAAAACAAATCCCGTGAACAATAAAGGAGCGATCAAATCTTGAATCTGAATCTGCTTCAAAAAATTGTCCTGCTTACTCCCCTGATCACCAGCACCATCTGAAAAACAAAAACCGAAACTCATGAGGCAGAGTAAAGTAATGTTCAAAACACACATAGCTCAAAAAAGGAAATATGACACACCTTTCGACCCGGATTTCTGACCGCCTTTCGGAATTCCCTTCTTATCTTTCGGATAGTAATTTTCGTAATCTAAACAACAGCCATTAGCAATAACACAAACATAACTACACAATCAAATACAAAGAGAAAACCTCTTTTCTAACTTTTGAGCAGAAAAATGCCTTACTTTTCTTGCCAGGCCTTTCGCTGGAGAAGAGGCGACGCATCCTAGGGTTTGCAAGAGCCGATTTCAAATTGGACAAGTACGTATTCGAAACGAGCTGTTTCCCAGCTCCGTGGTAAGTTAAATAACTCCTCAGAATCCCTAACCCGTCAGTAATGCCAGCATTGCCGGCGAGCGGCGTCGGCGGTTGATGCCGAAACGCAGCGTTTCCATTATTATTAACCAAAATTAGATTCTACACAGCACAAAATCAACTTCATCAACCAAAAAAACGAAGAAATTTCGAGAACAAATTCGAATAAAAGAGAGGTGATTTCTTCGTTTGGTAGGTGTAGCTCACCTTCTGGAACGCGGAGCGAGCCGAGCGAGAGAGGAGGCGTCCGCCGCTGGAGAAAATCATGGTGCTGAGAATCGTGGAGAGAGAGATAGAGAGACGGCGGCGGTTTTGAAACCCTAGAGAGATAATGTTAGGGCGCCGTTTCGCTAATTTCAGCTGCGAGGTTTTGTGAAGGGGAGAGAGAGAGAGAGAGAGAGAGAGAGAGAAGCGGGGTTACCCCGGAATTAGGAGAGTGTGAAGAGGGCCGGAGAAAAAGAGAATTTGTTTCATAACTGGAACCAGAAGCCGCTTCGTCATTTTGATTTAGAAATTACGTGGTTGTCCTTGACTATGGGGCAGACGGGAGGGGCTTGGAGGAGGTCATGCTTGTCACTTCACATATCTTTTTATGCTTAGTTTGGTCACCTCACTCTCGTGTTTTTTTTTTTTGATGAAAACTCTCGTGTTTTAACTATTGAGCGTCCCCTATTTTTTTCACCTGATAATTTTATTTTAATTTTTATCAAGATAACTTCATTTAAAAAATAAAATTACAATAGGTTTGAAATTTAGAACAATCAAATTACTCGAGACTAGAAAATTATACATCTCCGTCAGACATGCATGTTGATATGAATGAACTAGAAAAATGTTGTCTCGATCGTTTCTCTCTACTCACTTTATAAAAGTAGGATCTAGGGCTTCGCAAAAACAAAAGCAAAAGCAAAAGCAAAATCTTATGTCTTGTTCCATTGCGCCACGACGTTGGTGCTGATCTTTGGCCGTGCCGACGTCTGATGGGTGTGGTCAGACATGATTTCATGAATAATGGACATGGTTCGGGCTTGGAAGACGGAAATTTGGAGAGATTTTTTATTAGCCTTTGTCAATTTGGGGCATGACGAAGTGCATTGTTGTTTGGGGCAACCATACATTAAAAATGGATTGGCTCGTTTCCTTGTTGGGTTATGTTGACAATCGGAGAGTCGGTCGTACATAATGGATTTGGAAGGATCGATGGTTTGTCTAGAAAAATGTCAGGGACGACTTGGATGATTTTTCAAGTTCGGCTTTACTCTAAGGGTTCGTGGATGCCTTTTCGGTGGTACGGCGGGATAAGTCGATGGTAGCGTGGCAAGGGCTAAATGGATTGAGGTAATTCTACTCCAATCTCTTATGTTTTGTGCTTCGGTTATGGGTCTGTGGCCTGGGCTCTTTTTTGGGCCTAGGTTTGGATTTTTCTTGTTTTTTGTTTTGTTATTTTTTCTTTTTGAGTAAGGGTTTACGGATTTGGTAGGTTTGGTGTCTTTATTAGTCGTGTTGGTGTGTCATGGGTTGTCATGGCGTCATGTTCACATATTGAAACAAAAATGTTGACTAAGATCAATTGAAACTAGTTTGGTAAGTTTAAGAAGAATATAGGAAAATATAGGGGAAATGGTTACATCTTCGATCATGTTCATCCAAATAGTCTTTATGGTTTTATTTTAATCTAAATAGTCTTTAAAATCATGATTTTTCATCCAAATAGTCATTCCAACAATTTTCTCGGTTAAAGGTCATAAAGACTATTTGGATGAAAAATCATGACTTTAAGGACTATTCAGATTAAAATAAAACCATAAGGATTATTTAGATGAAAAATCGTGACTTTAAAGACTATTCAGATTAAAATAAAATCATAAGGACTATACAATATTTTACCCTTATTGTATATATGACATGTATATATAGAAACACTAGGATTATTTAGCTTTAACATGGATTCATCATCCAATGCTATGATTGATCCCAACATCAAAATAACTAGGCCATGAATAAGATGAAGGGGAGGTTGGAGGTGAACGGTAAGAGCAACAAGAAGAATTTGAAGAAGCACTTGAAGGTTTCCTAATCATAAATGGCACCACATCTTCAAGCAACCCTTGTGACCCCCTCTCTTCTTCTACGAACTCTTGAGGTGGTTGGTCCGCATATGTGCCGCCGGGATGCAGATCAGGTTCCGGGTCTGGAGTAAGGCTACGCGAGCTTTCTTGAGCTACTTGCTCGTGGTGGTCCTCGGGTTGTGCTGGTGAGGTTTTCTTCTTGAGTTTTTTCATCGGTGGATTCGGGTTCTGGGCCTGGGTTAGGTGGAAAAATGGATATGCAAAGTGTAGGTGGAGGCCTTCATAGGTGATGATGAGTGTGTCTGGATCTTCACTTGACCTCTCCACTTGCTTCTTTGCACTGCATCTTGGGTTTGTGCACCTGTAGTAGCTCCTATTTGTTTTCCAACACAAAATCCAGAAACAAAATCTTGGTAAGAATTTGCACAGAAAATTGAATCGACTGGAGAAAAATACTTGTGTTAATATTGCAGCAATATGCTAACTTTAAACCTTGTTTAATGGCTTGGACCTTATTTAGGCTAAGGTTCTAGGATAATATTCTTTGGGGTACTTGAGGAAAGATCAATAGGCTAGGGTGGTTGGATTAGGAGAGCATTGTTTCAGGATCTGCTTAATTGGTATTATAGTTGTAGTAGAAGCATAATATAATAGTGAAGTGGTTAGCTAAGGATGCTAGGCTTTCAAAGCAAAGGTCAATGGTTTAGGTCCCTTGTCTAAACTAAACAAATGAAGCAACTATTATTCCATCTGGTCTTGAACTCACCAGAACTCTAAAAATACAAGAACAACAATTTTTTTATGTATCATTCTTTTCTTTCTTACATACACAAAATACAACGTTATTACGCATTTATTTTCAAGATCTTTTTTTACTAGTTTTCACAAATGCACAATATTCAAAACGTAGAGCGTAATCAGTGTATACATTTTTATTTTATAAGAGTGTGAGGAAGAGTATTACACTTTCATCAGTAGCTGGCTGAAAGACTTTGCTCCATGAATATGTTAAACATTACATAACATCTAACAAGTTCAATCAATAAGGGAAGGAGGAGATAGCTAGTGAAAGTTGTTTACCTAGGATTTGGGCTATTCTTGATGGATTTCTGTCCATACTTTCTCCATTTATATCCATCATCAGCCATTCCAGTGTCACAACTTTTGATCTTCAGAGTATACTTGTGCTCAACCTTACTCAAACCCCTCTCCAATATTGAAAGCCTGCGCTTGAAAACAAGACACATATCATACAATGCACATTCATCAAGTTTTATATGCAAAACCTAATCACAATTCTTCATTACTTGTCCAGGAAAAGTGATGTAAAAGAAATGCAGATAATTACAGACCTGGCTTGTGATAGTTCTTGGGGTTGGACTGTAATCCCAGTTGTGACAGACAAAGCGGTCTCGATATCATGGATTGTTGGTCCAGAATAGACGTTCTGCACAAACCGGTTAAGTCCCTCTTTGCCTGAAACACTCATTTGCGGATACTCTATAGCCTCCTCTGGTAACACAAAGAACGGAGACTCGTTGTCCAAAAGCTCCCTCACAAGCTCCTCTTCGAAACCAACCGTCCAATTAGTACTCATTGCTTCCTCCATTAATGCTCGCAGAAGAAGAAGAAGAAGAAAAGGTTTCGAGGAAATGAGTTGGATAGCTAGGAAGAGAAAGACGACTCTTAATGGAGAATTAGAAAGGGAAAAAGTGGAGCAGATGAAGAGGAAGTTGTCACCTCTACGTGTTTCCCTCTTGACTTTTAAAGTAAGAGGAAGAGGAAAGGGAGAGCTGTGTTGGTTTTGTATGGATTTCTAACCCTACTTTGACTTAAAACTAAGAATTGCATTCCCCGTCAAACAGTAACATATTTGGTAAACTTTACCCTATGGCCACCACCAGCACCTCTTTTCTTCTGGTTTGCGTTTGTGCCAAGGTAAAAATTTCATTCAAATTGAAGAACAGCTCGAGTTGTTTTACATGATTTGCTGTATAATTCTCTGATATTCATTTAAGGGTGTGTTTGTCTTGTTATATTGTGTTTTGAGGAGGTAGAGGGTACTAAGTGGACCAAAGCTATACCTGACCCATTTCAACCAGAGTAGCAAGAGTCAACCACTAAATAATCAATAAAACTATACCCTTTTCATCAGTTTATAAGAGTTGGTCTATCTCAATTCTCACACTTACGATAAACAAATCAAAGAGTTGATCGATCTTTATAATCGTTTCCTTTCTGAATTGTTAATATACTTGGGGAACTGGGGATCACAATGTCTAGCCGTCCAGTTATGAAAAATGATCATATATATACATGAACTATAGAATTTACCACCCGCTCAACAAATATCCAAAGATCATGGCTTTTTCCTATCTGTTCAGCTAGACATTATTCTCTTCCAAATGAAAGAATATAGAAATGAAATGATATTGAAGATGAACTTCTTAATTTGTTAATCCAGAACAACTCATCACACTCTTTATGTTCTTTTTTAGTAGACATTTTTTTTCGTATATAAATATTAAGTACAAGTTATTATAAAGATTCTTGATTTTGTAGCTCATAAAAACTAAAGCTATCTTCTTACTCCATTAGTAGAATGTAATCAAGGGATATATGAATGATTGCTGATGAGATTAGATATATAGTCTGAAACTATATATTAAAGCAGGTTCAAGGAATATTGCAAAGATTAGAGCCTACAATGTATACTTGTAGAGGAAACTAATTTAAGCATGTTTATTATTAAAAAGAAGCAAAGCCACCAACCAAAATCAATTTCCAGAAGTAAAGCCTTTTCTTTTTAGAGATTAGAGATACAAGATTGCATGTCTTGATCTTTCTTAGAAGAGGAAAGGACATTTATTCTTGCCACTATATAAAAGCTAAATTAGCATATTACAATGATGAAGAGTGATCTCTTAATCAATTGTGGGAGATGAAGTTACGAAACTATCTATCTCGAATATAGATTCAATTAAATCACCAAAACTTATCATCATTTACGATGACAATGTAGTATAAATACGACGAAAAATTAACGGTTGTTTATGCTACACTTTGTATTTCTTAGATAATTCATCGAACACATTACTTTTATGTCACGGAAATTCAACAAGAAATTAACCAAGACAACGAGGGAGCGTTGACAATGCACCACAAGTCCATCTCACGGAAGCACACGACAAGTCGTCCCGGAAACAGACAACAGAAATTTAAAACTCTAGAGAGTAGAGACAACATTATTCAACAACCATGACCACGGCCATGGAGGCTCTACTATTTTACAAGCTTATCTTGAAGCACAAGAACCACCAGACCCCGAGTGCATGGGTTGCTTCAGAACGAGGGCAGGTTACGTTTGGAAGCATGCGGCTTTGACTTTACGAGCTAGCTAGCCCTAGAGAAAAAAAAAAACCACTAATAACCTCTAGCGGTGGCATGCACGGCGGTCTGTTCCGACCCTACCCACCTCCGCGTCCAAACAAACGGAGCCGTTGATTGTCAGACAATCGGAAAGAGATGCGACGGCGTCGTTTAGCGAGTGGGCGCAGGTTAAGAGAGACCAATGCACCAAATCTTTGGTCGGACGTGGGTTGCATAAGTCAACCCCCGGGACACGTGTGAGGGTGTGTCGGGGTTGGAGCTGTCGACGTTAGATCGGAGAAGCGACGCTGTAACTACTTTGAACCGGGGTTAGGGTTGAGACAAGGAAGAGAAGGAGGTGGAGGGGTCACTGGGGGACATGTCCTAATCGTCGTGATGGAGCAGGGGCAGCTTCCCCACGAAGTAGTCGAAAACAATTCCCTTTACCAGCGGTGGTGGTCTTTCTGTGGGAACTTAGAATTTGATAACCAACCGAATATAAATCATCAAGAAACATGTGATTCTTCTTATTTGCTCCTCTCTCTATTCACTCACAGTTGTATTGAAGACACATGATTTAGATCTTTCATTCATTGTCAAAGATCCTTGTTGGATTTTATTAGGTCGACGTACCAAGAGAAACCGGATCTTTTCTATAATTCAAATGTTTAATCACACTGCAGAACAAAATATAAAAATAAAGATTGTCATCCCACACCTAGCTCTTTTCTTCGTGCTTTGGTATAAATCGCCTCCACTGCTCCATATATTAGCAGGGCGTGAAGAGTTGTCCATGCTTTTGTATGTTGAGACAATGAGACTTGGTTTTTAGAAAGAAGGGCGTCAATCGGTAGAAAACTTACAACTTCAAACATCTCACCCCCATATAGGGCTATGACATTAATGAGTTGTCCTACAGCATCAAATTGGTTCCAAAACCACGAAACAATCTAAACAGATACCCTAATGTGTAACGTACTAGAGGACTAGAGAAAATAGTTCTATGAAGATGCAAATGACTCGATCGGAATGAAAAGACTATCCTTGTCTTCTTCTTTTTTTGGCAATAACTATCCTTGTTTATTTATCCCTGCAAAGCTTCTAAGCGCATGAAACAAGCTTCCAAGTCCTGCTCTAGGGTCAACGACCCAAGTACTTGCAGCCCAAACACAGCAGGCTCAAATAGGGAGAACCCCAGATGTGAAGGCTGGAAATGTTAAAGGCTTACATGTAACAATGTAACATATTGAAGCATTAAGTCACATGTACACTGTAACAGATACGTATTTAGCAAATTGGAGTGTGCCTGCCATGAAGAAAGCATCTCTTTTCATCACGATAGCTTAACATGAATCTCAAGCAGTATGATAGTTAAATATAATTTTAACTAAAACGTACATATATACATATACATAATCGATCAGAAGAGGACGTCCGCAATGCTCTTAAAGTGCGGACGTCCATGCGTTTGCACAATTAAGCGCCGACAACGGCTCTCCTCTTGCCGAGCGAACACCAGACCTCGATTGTGACACTCCTCTTGCTGATGGACTCGCCGAATACCAGTTTGCAGTCGCCATTGATCGTGTCTGAAGTTCTGGATAGAGATTGCTGCCTAGACCTTTAACTCTGATCTCAATGGCTTTCATCTTCATGGTAAAGTCGTTGGGGATGCCTTTGGTATCTATCTGACAAGAGATGGGACATTGTCAGAGGTCGATGACTGAAAAAGGAGAGACGTCCGCACTTTTATGGGTTTACGGACATTCGCTCTCAAACGGGCCTATATATATATATATATATATATATATATATATATATATATGAAAATTAGGATATCCAGAGACATCGTGCCCAACACACTGAAACCACGATAACGTTTTGAATATGACTGATATCCACTTCCTGTACAGAAATAAGACCTTGCACTTCAGTTAAATAACCAGCTTCGCTTACTTCTCATCTCTAGTAATATACAACAAATTTCCAAACATGCTCTACATCAGTTTCAATAATTCAGCCAATCTAATGACTTAAACTCCACCATTTTGAATGAATTCTACTGTTCTCAACATAATTCACAGCATGGAACCACTTAAACTGTTAAACAGTGTGCTGGTTGGAAACGTTGAGGACAAAAGATGATGTTCAATCTTTAGATAAAAAGGTTTTCAAAGACCTCCAATTCAAAACCAATATGGTCTCAAGAACGCACTAGTAAACTGACACACGTTCCTTAATTCAAACAGAGGTTTGAAGTGTTTGATAACATGCTTATAGAGGTGATATTTATAGCTTTAATCAAGTATAAACAGAGGGGAATCTTTACCTGTATGAACTGGAGCGCCTTTTATTACCTTCACGGCAACACAAAAGCAAAGCAACCAACTTCTTCATCTGTCCATAAGATTCAGTCCAACAATTAGAGAAACAATATGAACTAAATTTGTTGTCAAATGTCAACTAATTTTTCTGCATTATTCAAACAACTAAGTAAATAAACATACAGATGAAAGGGATATAAAGTACCGGAACTCTGTTTGCTCCTGTTGTGTCTCCTACTGAATAAAACTCCTTGACACCGACCTACAGGTCATGCCCAGCGGAATCAAAATATATAGTGAATTAAGTGATTGTCTTGCTGCAAAAGAATGACCATGTCGTGTACATATTTAATGCTGGTGGTTACAGAAGAAGGACTATTACAATTATGCTCTTTGCTTATGAGAGGTTAAAGCTTTACTGGTGTTTTGAATGCGAGACTTTGAAAACTTCAATTTACTCACAGAAAGCTTTTGCTTACACTAGATCACTGATTTTGGAAAATTTGATTAAACCAAAGTTTTTTCCATTCACTGCAAAGTGAGCAAACTGTCAATCACAAAATAACAGATTCTTCTCTCTGGGTGAAGATGTAATTTGTAGAACACATAATGTGAAAAATTAACAATCAACAAGGAAAATAAAAGTTCTAAAACATGCATAACGTGTGATTTCAGACAAACCTGACAATCTGCAAAAGCATCTGCAACTTGGTTGTCTTCTTTGGAGAATGATTGACAAACAATTCTTCTGTAAAATCTGAATTGTCAAGCGGCTCAAGCTCAAGCCACCTGGAGATATGGAGCGGAAAGATAATGATGAACCAGCATCCTAGTCTGTTTTCAACCAGCTTCCATTATCTCTCCAGAAGCTAACTCCTGTGACTCTTTGAAACCTAATGTCATCTTCCTTCAAACTAAGAGAATCCAAAGGGCTAGATAAACGCCCAAGAAAAGACTCATAGTAGAATGATAAAAGTTGCTCTATAGTACAACGTACAGAATTGGTGAAATGCTCTACACTGTATGTCTCCAGTACCAAACTGATGAAAATGCAGTCCCATAGAGTTGCTGAAAAAAAAAAAAAACAAGGACCATTATGTGTCATGACTCTTGGCAAAGACATCACAGGAATAAAACAGATGTGAGAAGAGCATTTTACCTTTGAAAATCAGGGTATCTAAATATATTGTGCTCATCAAAATCCCCAAAACTTCCATTGGGGCCATTACTGAGTCTATGATGGCTGGTATATGCTTTGCTTTAACCACTGCTGCACAGAAATAAGAGCAAGAAATTCAATTTAATGATCTGTTTCCCTTACTACTCATCTGTAGTGACAAGTGACACGCAAGACAATTAGACAAACCCGAAACATACTCTGTTCTCCTTTCAATAAAATTAGCTAGTAATGTGTGACAACAAACACTTCACCAATTTATGTGTATTCTGTTGTTCTCTCACTCGTTCATTAAAATTGCATCAGAAAGCTGCTTAAAAAGTGTACTGGAAATGTTAAGAAGATCAACCTTAACCTTATAGGTCTTCCCCAATTTCGGTTTTCATAGTTTTGTTTCGTTGTTATTTTGTTATGAGAGGTTTTGGTCTAATCCCCCTCTTGCTGTTTCTCTCTTTTCTTTTTTAATACGTAAGAGTGTTTTTTTAATACGTAAGAGTGTTAGAGGTCATTTTTCTCTCACTCATCTTTCAGCCAAAAAAAAAAGTCAACCTTAACCTACCTTGCTTCATAGAGAAACTTCAAGCGATCAGTAAATTCCACTAGTGAGTTATGACCAGAAACGAACCTTGTCATCACCTATCTCAAGAAACAAATTAAATGAACTTTGGTCATCATAAATAAGAAACAAAAGGATGGTGGTCAAGGCTGGTAAAAGAACAAGGGGATAAACATGGTTTATTCTGTTTAGAGTTTAGAAATTCATTATAATCAAGGAAAATGAATATAGCTTAGGAAGAGTGAATTGGGTTAAATGAATTTCTCAACCAGCATTGCACAGTATTTTGCATTTGTAGAAATATTACTGATTAGGGGTTCCAATGCAGGTTGACAAATGTCGTCTCTGTTAATCCAAACAACAGAGGTGCAGCATCCTAGCCCACTCGGTAGGCTTGATAATTCAGGACACTTCGCAAGCTCCAGTCGAATAAGAGATGGGAGGCCCTCTGATGGAATTGGAATGGACTTTATCTTTGGGCAGTTCTGTATTTCCAATTCTTAAAGAGATTTGCAGTATCGAAGCCCATCAGGTAGACCGGCTAACTCAGGACATGCAGAGATTTTCAATTCTTGAAGAGATGGGAGACCACCTTCCTCAGGGATTGGAATGGACTCCAGAATGTGGCATTCTCGTATCTCCAACATCTGGAGAGAGATTGGGCGTAATAGCCCATTATCAGGTAAACACTTGAGCTTAGGACACTCCCATATTGTTAGTTGCTGAAGCGATGCGCAGCAGTGGGATTGGGGAGGAGCAATACAAGTTAACTATGCTCAAATATGAAAGATTCTTGTTGGTTTCTAACAACTTTTCCGGCAGACAAGCAAGTCCCCCCTCACTCTGTATTGTTAGAGAAGTGAGAGTGGTCAGACTACTACTTAGAATACTTGCTATTGCAATGTCTCCTTCATGTCTCCAAACACCTGAGGTTCTGCATACCTTCCATCTTCACACGTACAAGATTGGGCAAACGGCCAAGTAGTGGGACTCCTTCGCAGTTGCTGCAACCTCTTAATTCAATGTTCTTTAAGTTTGTGCATAACAATAGCCATGCTGGAAATTTAACACCCATGAAGCCATGAATCTCCGAAAATTCCAGATTAGAATGTGGTCGCAGGACTTCCAGTACAACTTCATCACTGACAGCACTGTTGCTTGGCCTACTAGGCATCCATCCAAGTAATAACCTCCGTACATGTTTCTTGTCCATTAAATTGGCCTTCTCTGCCTCTTCTTTATCTGCTACATGTTCCAGATTATGAATAGATAAGGTGTGTGTCAGATGGTTTAGGCCACCTAACTCTCCAATTTGAGGTGCCGTCTCCTAGCCCAACTTTACAAAAGGTAATGATCGGAGATTAGTCAATCTTCCCAATACCCTGGCTGGAACTTTCACATCTTCACCGAAGTAAATATGTCACAAGTTGATCAAATTTGCAATTTCCTTGGGGAATTCTTCAAGGCGATCAGGCATTTTAAGTGTCTGAAGGTTAAAAAGCTGACCTAATGATTTGGGAAATGCTTTGATCTTTGTTTCCATAACATTTAAATACCTCAAGTGTTTCAACCTTCCTAAGGAATCTGGCAACTCCTGAATGTCTGCCTTGTATAGATTCAAAACACGTAGAGCTTTAAATCCAGCTAAGTTGTTGTCAATGACGGTTTCACAAGAAAAGGAGGAGCGGAAGTGCTTCGACTTTGAAACATGTTCAGCTGGATCATGAACGAGATCGCATAAACTCAATTTCAAAATTGCCATTATTCTGCTTTCTTTCTCCGGTAATTTCCATATACCACTTTCCAAAACTGATTGCCATTCATCAAACTTTTTAGAACGCATCAGATTTCCCAACACCTATAAGAAAAAAGAAAATGTTTTAGATCCCAACATATTATACCAAAATCTAACACCAACTGATATGGCGTTTAATTTTCCAGATCGGAGGCTAGAGATCTTGAAGCTAGAGAACAGAGGAAGAAAAGAGGTTAGGGTTTAATTTTCCAGCTTCCTTCCTCTATATCATTGACTATCTATAAATGAGTTTGCATGTAATTGAGGATTTCTATGAGTTTGTAGTACAAAGAAGACTATAAATGTGCGGCTAGTGTACAAAATTAAAGCCTGCGCTTGGTTAAAGATGAAAGAAGTGACGTCATGTTTATCCATTAGGTGGTGTTGAAGAGAATAGCTAGGTTGCAGTGTTGTCCTTTTAATAACATAACATTTATTGGAGGTTAATAAATATCTATTGAAGGTAGTAAATTATTTTTTAACTAATTATTGGGTGTCAGTAATTGATTATTGAGGATCAGTAACCCGATTATTGGAGGTCAGTAACTGATTATTGGGGGTTAGTAACCAAGCTATTATGGTCAGTAATCCGATTATTGGTGGTCAGTAACTGATTATTGAGGGTCAGTAACCAAGTTATTGAGGTTATTAACCTGATTATTAAAGGTCAGTAACCCGATTATTAGAGATCAATAAATTAAGTTATTGAGGCCAGTTGTCGATTATTAGGGTCGGTAACTGATTATTAAGGTCAGTTGTCTATTATTTGAGAGATGTGAAATCCATACAACTCAAATTGAAATTCGGGTGCCCTCAAGTTATCGGGGTCAGTAAGGATTCTGCATATTGCCTCTTTATATAGTTTGTACTGCAGCCTGTTCAGGTTTAAGAGACTCCAAAATCCCCCTTAAAATTGACTTGACTTCAAATGGTGTAGATACACAAACCCGTATGTTCAGTTGAAAATGTTGCTTTATTTTATCATCATGATATACAGATTTAGCCAAAGTGGTCTTCCCAAGTCCTCCCATTCCCACAATGGCCAGAACTGAAAGATCATTTTCCTTATTGTTGTCTGAGTTAGTCAAGTCTTTCACTATATTTTTCACAAGACCCTCCCTTCCAATGATAATGTTTTCGTCTATTTTGAAATCAGAGTAGGTTTCCCTATCGATTCTTCTGTCATATGAGCTTGGTGCCTCCAAGGGAGACCTGTCAACAAACCCGAACCCAGTTGCCCTTTTACTCAAATCCTCCAGAGAAGTGTTGATTTTTTTTTATTTCTATGTGTCATTTTAATACGAAATACAATGGGAATGGAGAGGGAAAAGAAGTTTAGCACCTTTTTCTTTATCTGGTTTCGCAGTCCCACCTTACGCTGGAGAAGCTCATACCCGTAGTCATCTAACACATCATCGGCAAGATGAGCTATGTCTTCCAACTTCGCCAACCAGAGCTTGGCAGCCTCGCCCTGATCCTGTTGCTTTTGTTCCGCGTCTCGTAGCACAGCTTCAAGAAAGCGCAGTGACTCACGCAGGTTGGCCAATTCTCCCTGGAATCCCCATAGAAGAGTGAACTCTTGAGTGGCAAGTGAAGCCGCTTTTTTCAGCAATTCCTGTGCAGCAAAAGTAAGAAACTCAGCCATGGAGTTCTACTGAAGAGAGTATAGAGAGTCCAGAAAAAGAACCGACACTCCTTGATTAGTTGAAGAAACTCGAATTCAAGAAGATGCGTCTATGAATTGGATAAGGCGTTGGACTGTCTATAAATGACCAATGTGGATGGAGTTGATATCCGAGTAATCCGACCAAGAAGATTAGGGATAGATTCTCATCATTCTCTAGCTGTATTGGGCCATGCTGATAATGAAAGATGCTTTACTTCTTTTCCTTTGAATAAAGCATAATTCCTGTTCAAAAAAGAAGAAGAATAAAGCATAATTAGGGAACGGTCCTCCATCAAAATTTGCCATCAATCATGACCTGCGTTTCTCATGTCAAACACAACCAAAGATAAAACTGAAAGAAGATCTGGGTAAGTTTTCATTGTAGATTTTGATCAATTACAATCCAGATACTAACACCCACTTAAGCTGTGATAAATTTCAAATGGGTGTGGAACCACATTTAAACACCAATTGGCAAAGAAACCAAGCAGAACATATATTAAAACTTCAAAAGGGTATAGAATTCGACTTAACTTGTTAAAGAAAAAAACTTTAAGACTGGTTCGAGAAGGGGTTGAATCCGGCAGCTGATCTTCTGTGCCCAATTTCCTGTCTCCAACCCTGTCATTCCATTAACAATTTGACATGTGTCATTTTATTCCATCTCATCTAACACCTCCTTAACGCTGTTAACTTCAATTTTATTTCCAAATTAATTTCTATAAATAAAATAAAATACAGTACGAGAGATGATGATGTAGAGTTTGATAAAGGTGGATCATTTCAAATGAGGAAGCTAGCTGTTGCTTTTGTCACGGACGGGGAAAGACTCTATTGGCATATACATGATTCAATATCCATTTGGGATCAAATTTTCGTCTTCTTCTAGGATTTTGCCGATATGGTTGAGATTTGATTTCATATGGTTGGGTCTGAATTTTGAGATCAAAATCTGGGTTCAACCGGAAAGGGTAAGTTCTCAATCTCAGTATTGGGTGGCAATTCCCCTCACCAACCCTTCTTGACCTCTGATTTGCTGACTTACTAGATCGACCATGATTTATGAACTCATTAAAAGGAGAAGCTCTTGATTGAGACCCTTATATATAGCAGGCACCAGGGGCTTCTTAATCAGAGCTTGAATGGGGGAGGAGGAGGAGAGTTCTGGTTTTGATTGGATATGTGAGAGAGAGAACGAAGTGGTGGGTTAGAGAGGATGGGGTTTATCTGTTTGGGGATCTCTTGATTGTGTTTGGGGAATTCTTGGCTAGTTCAAATATACTAGCAGTAAGAATATAGTTTTGTGAACTGCATCTCTTGTCATTGATGAATGAAGAGACAAGAGTTGCCGGAAGAAAGAAGATGATGAGTTGATGACCTCGACTTGGTCTGGTTTTTTTTTTCGATTAGTCGACTTGGTCTGTCTAGCTGATGTTAAGTGTGATGACGTGGACTGACAAATGTCAATACGTTTGTGGGAAACACGGAGAGAGACAGAGGATTCGAGGCCGTTGAATCCAATCTGTGTGCTCATGCATAATGAACATTAATTCTAGGGTGAAAATTGAAAAGAAATTACAGTACATTTAATTCAATTGGGCTTTATTGTCCCGAACTTCCAGATCAAGCCCATTCTATAGCTGAATCTTTTGGCCCATATTCAGAATTAGTGTCACATGGCCTATTTTATTTTTTTTTTGGCAACTTCACATGGCCTATTTTAGCAGATGGAACTTTCATATCAGTGACGTAATTTCAGAGAACGACTACACGCCTAACATTCAAAACAATTTAATTTCCCGCGTAAAACGGACCCAAAATTGGCGCCTCACCAAATTCAAAACCATCAAAATTAAGGAAAAACAATAAACGACTCTGTACCAGCAATACCACGTGGACTCAACCCTCCACTAATCTCCCGCCACGTCGCCCCCTCGCCGGCTCACCCTTAGCTGTCATGCACCCTACCACACATTCCGATTTTTCAAATCCCTCAAACTCCTCTATAATAAACCGCGCCTCTCCCTCTTCCTCCCCCAAAACACTACAGTCTCCGATCGACGGACGACAAAAGCTTTGGAATTTTGGAGCTCATTAATCGGACGGCTGAGAATGGAGCGTCGCGACGAGGATTGCGTGACGCCGAAGCGCCGCGAGTATCGGATACCGGAGGCGTTAATGTGTCCGCCGGCGCCGAGGAAGAAAGCAGCCGGGAATCAAACCAAGAGGGGACCGCCGAAGAACGGCTACTTCCAGCCGCCTGATCTCGATTCATTGTTCGCTATGGCTCCGAGAACTCAAGTTTGCGCATAGGCAGTTCGAATAATCATTACACGATATGGTTTGGTTTTGTTGATATATTACTATGTTTTATTTTGATTTCCACTTCTGTTTTCTTCTATTTCGGGTTGGCTTATTCCCGAAATGAAGTTTTTCTTTTTATGGGTTATGGGGGATGTTGCGGGGATAAATCGGAGTGGGTGTGGAGGGAGAACTGTAGACCTCAAGTGGGTCATTTTCAGATGAATAAAAAGGTTGGGGGTTTGAATCGATTACCCTAAAAGGGAATGCAGACTTTGCAAGTACCTCAAAATAACATCTGTTTTTTTGGTGATTGGTATGATGGTATCTGGTAGAGAATTGAGAGGAAAGGTAAGGTTGTGTCATTGTTGTTATCATCTATTCTGGCCCTTCCCTTTTCTTTGCTGTATTATGAAAATAAGCAGCATTAAAGGAAAAGATGATGCAACTCTTTAGTATTTGGCAAAACTCAATGACTGGTTTGGTTCACTTGTATGTATATTTGAGAATGTTTAAAATATCATCATACATTTTTTTTTGATCAAGAAAATATCATCATACTTAGTCAAGCCTATTTGGACCAAATTAAGAAAATGCACAACATGCCCTCACATCTTGTACCGATGAGTTTGATACCTGAACTCACAAAGCTATTTGTGTAACACTTGGGCATTTTTGTTACATAGGACTAGGGGAATTGGACTGTCTTACATAGTCTAAGCCCACATATCTTAGGGCAACTCCAACAGAGGGGCTAAAACCTAGTTTTAGTCCTATATATGGACTATTCATCTCCAACGGGCTAAAAAAATGGGTTTTGGTTTTGGAAATATAGGACCAAGTCCTATTTTCAGTCCTATATTTGGGACAATTCCAGGACCAAGACTCGATTTTGGGTTGGGCCAGAGAAGACCCTGACGCGATGCGCTTGGCAAGGACGCGGAGACGAACGCGCGCTCCAGCTTCGTTCAAGTTGACGATGCGCGTAACGCGCGCTGCAGAAACGTTCGTGTGCCTCTCTGCACAGCCAGGCCCCATGTCACGTGGTCTGTCCTGTTGACTGTTGTGCAGCTCCAACAGTCCTGAAATGAAGGGCTCTGATATCACAAGGGATTTTGAAATGGATGGTCAGTGTCTGCGAGGTCCATCGATTAGAAAAAAAAAGATATGACACGTGTCGGACAAAAAAAACAGTTTCACAAAATCAAAAGGAAACGATATGAAGATTTTGATATGAGAAGAGTGTTGTGAATTTGTGAGGAATGAGGATGATAATGACCTCATATTTATGGACAATTTGAGATGATATAAACATATAAGATATAACACGTGTCGGACAAATATAACCTGTAATCTAGATAGTCAATTAATGTTTAACATGTGACGACGATAATCACATCTGAACTCAGTTGTTTGTTGTATACACCGACACAACACAAGATAATATATGTCAATAATTTGATTATTTGTCATATATGCCGACATAAAACGACAAAAAATTAGTATGTATTAATTATTTTTTTAATTAACAAAATTATATTTAATTATAAGAATAATTTAAATTTTTTTGATAAAATAAAAATTGTGAACTTTGATTAACTTAATAAGGTTATTAACATATTATTTAATATAATATTCATAAATATACCACCTATAACTTATTTTAATCAACAAAAATGAATATAAGACCTCATATAAGACTCATTGTTGGAGATGAGAAAATGAGTCATAAATGAATAGTGCAATAAAGAGGTCTTATAATTGATATAGGACTCCAAATCTAAGATCATGGTTGAAGTTGCCCTTATGTATAGGAACAACCAAAGACTAATATAATGGACTATAAAAGTATAGAGTCCCTAGCTATATCCCTCCAACATCTTCTACCATAGCTAGCTAGGGACACCAAAATTCATAGGATTGTGTAATCCTCCTCACGCTGCACATTCACCAAAATTCTCGTCCCCTTCAACCCATCATTGCAACACCGTCACCTTCAGCCCGTCATTGCAGCACCGTCGCCTTGCAGCCCGTCAACGCAGCACCGTCGCCTTTAGCCCGTCATCGTAGCACTGTAGCCTTTAGCCCATCATCGCAGCACTGTCGCCTTCAACATGTCATCACATCACCGTCTCCTTCTTCCTTTGCCACGTCGTCGCCTTCAACCATCGTCTCCTTCCCCTGCTACGTTGTTTCCTTCCCCTGGCACAACGTCGTCGTTAGGCTCTTCCTTGCCATCAAATCTGTCACTTTCATACTTCGGCGCTTCGTCTCCTCCAGTCCCAGATGCATCACATTTTCTGATAAAAAGAATAAGAAAAGATTGTGTTCTTAATTCCAATTGGGATTATATTTATATTAACCCTATTGTGTATTGTGTTGGGTTATGCGGAAGAATAAACTGTAGAATGAAATTGGAAACTCACAACCACAAATGTTAAATGTAGCGGAAAGAAAACGAGAAAGAATATCGGGAATTAACGTGATTTGGCAAAGTGCCTACGTCCACGGGGCAACAACAATAAAGAACCTTCATTATACGAATAAAGGTTACACGAAGAGAAACACTACTTCAAGACTCACTCTTGAAGGGATACACTCTCACACACACTTTGTTTTGCTACACACACAAACTCTCGACTTGGAGTTTTCTCTCTATCTCACACTCTTGTATAACACAAGATGAACTCACCGATACTTCTATATTTTGCACCATTGCAAATGCCTCTATATATAGGCAAATATATACATGCATTCTTTATGCATGTCCATCACTTGGGAGAGAATTCCATAAGTCTTTCTTGTTTCATGCTCAATGTTTCCATGCCACATTAATGCATGCTCTTCCATTTCAATCTTTGCAGTGACTCACAACACCTATATACATAGGTTGCTCTCTTGCATTTCAACAAATGCATGCTGCACTATATCACGTATAGAGTAGATGGACATATGCATGCTGCATTTCAACAAATGCATGCTGCACTATATCACGTATAGGTTGATCTCTTGCATTTCAACAAATGCATGCTGCATTTCGAACTTCTCTTTCGGTAGAGACTTCGTCATCATATCTGAACTGTTTTTATCTGTATGAATCTTCTTTAACAGTATCTCCTTAGCTTCCAACATATCACGTATCCAATGATACCTCACATCAATATGCTTCGACCTTGAGTGAAAACTTAAATTCTTGCTCAGGTGAATTGCGCTTTGATTGTCACAATGCAGGACAAACTCTTGTTATGCATGACCTAATTCCAGTAGGAATCTCTTCAACTACAAAATATATTTGCACGCTTCCATAGCTGCAATATACTTTGCTTCTCTAGTTGATAAATCAACACATTTTTGTAGCTTTGATTGCCATGAGACAGCTCCCCCTGAAAATGTAATCAGGTACCCTGATGTGGACTTTCTCGTGTCAATATCACTGGCCATATCTGCATCTATGAAGCCAACCAGTTCAGACTTGCTATTTCCAAAGCATGGACTCATCTTTGAAGTTCCCCGCAAGTATTTGAGAATCTACTTAATAGCACTCCAGTGCTTCTTGCCTGAATTAGATAAGAATCGGCTAACAACACCAACTACATGTGTTATGTCTAGTTTGGTATAAACCATTACGTATATCAAGCTCCCTACTGGTGAGGCATATGGCAATGTTGCCATTTCTTCTTCCTCCTTCTGACTCGTAGGACTCTACTTTGAGCTGAGCTTCATGTGACTGACAAGTGGAGTAGCAACTGGTTTTGCTTTCTCCATGTGGAACCTCTCCAATAGCTTCTCGATATACTTTTCTTGTGATAACCACAATTTCTTATTCCCTTGATCATGGGCAATCTCTATGCCCAAAATCTGCTTGGCTGGTCCCAAATCCTTCATATCAAAGGACTCTGACAAATCTGTTTTTAACTGCTGAATCATAGCAGAATCTTTGCTGACAATCAACATATCATCTACATAGAGTAGTAAGATGATAAAATTACCTCCAGCGGATTGTTAAATATACACACAAGGATCAACTGACGATATCTTGTACCCATGACTCCCTATGAAGGAGTCAAATTTCTTGTACCACTGTCTTGGTGCTTACTTCAATCCACAGAAGCTTTTCTTCAACTTGCAAACCATATGCTCCTTTCCGTTGACTTCAAAACCTTCTGGTTGCTCCATGTATATGTCTTCTTCTAAATCACCGTGAATAAATGCAATCTTCACATCCATTTTCTCCACCTCAAGATCCATGCTCGCAGCCATGCCCAAAATGACTCTAATCGAAGTCATCTTGACAACAGGTGAGAAAATCTCATCAAAATTGATTCCTTCTTTCTGGCTGAATCCTTTGACAACTAAACGAGCCTTATACTTCGTCAGCTTCTCATTCTCATCTCGCTTCAGCTTGAACACCCACTTGTTCTTGAGTGCTTTCCGGCCTTTAGGAAGCTTCACCAACTCGTAGGTGTCGTTCTTCAGTAAAGATTTCATCTCAGACTCTATGTCTAGCCTCCATTTGTCATGGTCTTGATGAATCTTTGCTTTCTCATAACTTTTAGGCTCTCCATCACTAGTCAAAAGGATGTAATTTGCATAAGAATCATCTCTCGTTAGTCACCAAAATATATTGTGATGATGGATACTTGGTGGATTGAATCGGCCTCCTGATGCTTTTGCGAACTGCTGCGTGATTATTCACAAGCTGCTCCTTATGATCAATCTCCCCCTCATCTTCGGCTTCAGCATCGACCATGTCTGGTACACCTTCAACTTTATCACCTTGTAGCCCAACATTAGATTCCTGCTGCAACAGTGAATCATAAATGCGGCTGTCAGTTGCTGCATTTCTCGGTAGTACCTCTTTATCAAAATCTGCAATTGATTGGTTTTCATGAAAGACCACATCTCTGCTTCTTCTGAATTTCTTCGTCTTTGGATCCCATAACCGATAGCCAAACTCTTCATCGCCATAGCCAACAAATATGCATGGCAATGCCTTGTCATCTAGCTTTGATCTCTGCTCCTTGGATACATGTGCGAATGCTTTACATCCAAATACTCTCAGATGTGAGTATGATGCATCTTTGCTGGTCCAAACTCCACTTGGAGTCTCAAATTCCAAAGGTACACACGGTGCTCTGTTGTTGAGGTAACATGCAGTCTTCACAGCTTCTCCCCAAATTTTTTTTTGACAATTTGGCCATCTTCAACATGCATCTGACTTTCTCCATAATGGTACGGTTCATCCGCTCTGCTACGTCATTATGTTGGGGTGTTCTAGGAACCGTCTTCTCATGTCTGATGTCATACTTCACACAATAATCTCTGAATTCATGCGATATGTACTCTCCGCCATTGTCACTGCGAAGGCACTTCAGTTTTCTTCCAGTCTCCCTTTCCACCATGGTGTGGAAAATTGTAAACGTCTGGAACACCTGGTCTTTAGAGTTCAGCAAATAAACCCAAACTTTTCGTGAAACATCATCGATATAAGTAACAAAATACTTATGCATACTCAATGATTCGACTTTCATCGGACCAAACACATCCGACTGTACAAGATCTACAATATTTATTTTCCTCGTGAAAGACTTCGAAAAACTAATTTTCTTCTGCTTACCAAATAAACAATAATCGCAAGAGTCTAATGAGTTACCTTTGGCAACATGAATTAACGACTTCTTCGCCAACATCTGTAGTCCTTTCTCACTCATGTGGCCAAGACGTCTATGCCACAAACTTGGAGAGGATTCATCGATTGCATTTAGCTCACTCTTGCAAATCTTCCCATAAGTCTAGTAGAGCGTGCAACACATTTTTCCTCTAGCAACTACAAGAGATCCTTTGGTAAGCTTCCACTTTCCATCACCGCCATGATGATGAAAGCCTTGTTGATCAAGTACACCGGTTGGCATAAGATTGAGACGTAGACCAAGAACACGTCTCACATCTTTCAACATTAACCGGTAGCCCACATCCACCTGCAAGCAAATATCTCCAATCCCAACAATATTGGAGTATCTATCATTACCCATCTTCACTTTACTAAAGTCACCTGCTTTGTACGTAGTGAAGAACTTTATGTCGGACGTGGCATGAAACGAGGCTTCAGAATCAATGATCCATTGAACTCCAGGATGATCTACCAATATACATTCACCTTCGAGTGATAGGAACTCACACTCATCATGAGACACCGCAGCAACAACATTGTTCATGTCCTCCTTTTGTTGATGAGTAGCGTCTTCTCGCCCTTCTTTGAATTCCCACTTCAACTTGTAACAATTTTTCTTCATGTGGCCTGGAAGAGCACAATGATGACACTTTCCGTTAAACCTTATTCTGGATTTGCTCATACTTCTTCCATGGCCTCTCGGTCCTTTGCTCTTGCTCCTTCCTCTATTCTCCACAATGAAGAATTGACCATTTTCTGAACTTGATGAAGAACTCCTTTTGGTTTCTTCGTTCAGCATATTATCTTTAATATTTACTATAGATAATACACCATCAGGAGCAGAGTTACTTACGGTAACAACAAATGTCTCCCAGCTATCTGGTAACGACTCGAGCAGCAACAAAGCTTGTAACTCATCATCAATCTTCATGCTCATCGTGACTAATTGATTGAGTACACTCTAGAAGTTGTTGAGGTGCTTGGTCACTCGAACGCCTCCCCGATACTTCATGTTGACGAGCTCTTTTATGAGAAAAGCTTTCTTGGCAATAGTCTTTTTCTCGAACAAGGACTTCAGCTTCAACCATAGCTCATGCGCACTGGTGTCGTTGGCAACATGGTGGAACACACTGTCGTCCACACATTCACGAATATGACCGATGGCTTTGCGATTCATCTTCGTCCAAATTGCTGGTGTAGTCCCTTCTGGCTTGGCATCGTCTCCCTCGATCGGCTCGTGCAAATCTTTGCAATAGAGAATATCCTCCATTCTCGGTTTCCACGTAATCCAGTTGGAATGGTTGAGTCTGATCATGGTACTTCGTGATCCTTCCATTCTAGCAACTCCCGGTCAGAACCAAGAGCTTTGATACCACTGTTGGGTTATGCGGAAAAATAAACTGTAGAATGAAATTGGAAAATCACAACCACAAATGTTAAATGTAGCGGAAAGAAAATGAGAAAGAACACCGGGAATTAACGTGGTTCGGCAAAGTGCCTACGTTCACGGGGCAACAACAACAAAGAACCTCCACTATACCGGCCACCTGAGTTCGAGGCCTACAGCCTCATTTGTTTCTTCCTCCTTTTCACCCCTTTTTTTTTCTTCATTTTTCATCTCTTTTGTTTTTTGTTTTTTTTGTTTTTTTCCTGTATTTCATCCGGAACATCTTCAGTAAACGGCGTGTATCTTCACATACATATATGAATGGTTAGGATTAGAGGAAATAATATAGAAACATGGTGGTCAAACATATGAATTGTTATAAAAGGTTAAGATTATGTAGTGTAAATACATGTCGTGCATATAAAAATTTCCAACATTTCATCTCTTTTTTTTCCTCCTTTTTTCGTCTGCGTTTTTTACTTTTTCCCCCCCACTCTTTTGCGTTTTTCTTGCGATTTCATAACTATGTTTTTATTTTATTTTTCCAGCATTTTCACCCTTTTTTCTACGTTTTCACCTTTTTTCTTTTTCTCTCCTTTATTTTCTGCATTTTCTTCTTGCGATTTGATAAGAGATTGTTTCCTACTATTGTTTTTTTTTTTGTTTTTTTTTTTGTTTTTTTCTTCTTATGAATCTTAAAAATATATTATTTCTTATACTTCAACGAGAGATTATGAGTTTTAATATTGGTTTGTACATTCGGAATCAAACTTGTGTAACTAAAGCCGCATTCAAAGTTTCACAATGGGGCCTCATATTCCACATGACCGGCCCTGACTGTCGGTGCATCTTACAACTCAACAAGGAGTGAAGTTAGAGATTTTAAATATTTCAGAACATTTGTATCAAAACTGAATACCAAATGATGACATGACAATCAGTCAATCACCGAACCTAAAATATTAAGTTTACACGTAGAATATGTGCAACATCAATAAGTTTGTACACTGTTCAAGTTGGAATAGCAAACACTATTTAATATGATTATCTTAATTCTGGCCCTAGACTTTTTTTTTTGAAAGCAAGCTCTTCATTACCTAATAATGATTTGATGCAATCCCCTCCCTGGATCTTGTATTGACCACACAGCGAGTGATATTGACCACATCGTCCACATCATTTTCTAAGCCTATGATGAAACCAGTTGAGCTTAACATCAAGTTAAACAGATAATAGTCACTCTCACAGATCAGATGGAGCATCACTTTCCAAATTCCTAGCAAATTGGACATCTAGATTCTACACCAATTAACATCTCCAACGAATGTCTTTCAGATGATCGAGAACGTTGTTGTTCATGAAGAACTTGCAAAACAGTGAAGGTCGACGTGCACCTCTGCAAGCAATGAGTTGGTGATGGAAAAGAAACAAAATTTCTTAGTTTCCAAGATAGAATAGTTTGGGGGGGGGGGGGGGGGGGGGGGGGGGTTGGGGGGAGAGAGACCCGAATATAGATTGCGAATAAAGGAAATACGAAAACGAACTGAGCTTCAACTTGAGCATACGTAAAACAGGACTACTACTTTGTTTTCTGCAACTACCACCTAAGCTAGCTAGCTCCACAATTAAGCAAAGTTAATTAAGTTTCAGTGGTTTCTAAGTACGACACTTATATGAGCGTTAACTAGAATTATTGGTTATGGATGCAATTACAAGTCACTAACAGATTGATTTAATCATGACTCGCTAGCTTCAAGGATTGATGATGCTGGGGATTGGTGTTGGACTGTAGGGTCCTTCTTTTCTTGAAGGGGAGAAGAGTTGGAGTTTAGGTATTCATAAAGCGATTATCTGTATAGATTGTAACAGGTTTGAGTTGACAATCATCGATTGCAAACATTTAAGATGTGCATGTTAAATAATATGTCCAATATTATTAGAGTAATAGAGCCCACCTTACTTACTTGACAAGCTGACATAGCATATCCATCATCAATATAAGATTTTTAATATTTTAAATTTTTATATTTTATTATTAATTACAATTTTTTTTTTCATTTTTTCATTTTTTGATTTTATTTTTTAAACCTATATCCTTTATCTTTCTAATCCTAACCAAAAAAAAGTTCTTTTTGCCTACGTACAATACATCTTCAAACCTATCGATCATATCATCTCACCCCATCCTCCCACCTCTTCTTTAATTCAATTGATTAAGAAATTCCCAGTTTGATTTCGGTTTTCTCGCAAACATCCTCTACCTGTTTTAATCGTGATTAATTTTTCTTCTTCTTTCTTTTCCTTTCATAACATGTTTGAAATTAAATGTTTGGGTATGAACCCTAATTCAAAATCACAGGTGTGAGTATAAACCCTAATTCAAAATCATATCTATAATATGAACCCCAATTCGAATCCACTCCCCCAAACCCTAAATTCCAAATATGTTATGAAAGGAAAAAAAAAACACTAACCACGATTATAATAGGTAGAGAATGTTTGTGATTGACATATATAGCCAAAATCAGACTGAGAATTCCTAATCAATTGAATTGAAGAATTGAATTGAAGAGGAGGTGGAAGGATGAGAGAGATGAGAGGAAGATACGATAGAATCACATCTGTTTGAAGACGTATTATAATTTTTTTTTTAGGATTTTGTTTTAAACGATTAGAAGATAAATAGATAATATGATAGGGTTTAAAGAATACAAAATGAAAAATGATATTTTGTAATTAATAATAAAAAACAGAAATTTAAAATATTAGAAATCTTATATTGATGACGTGGATATGTCACGTCAGTTTGCCACGTAAGATGGGCTCTAGGTGGTTTACCAAAAGGTGGTTTACCTAGCATTACTCATATTATTGTGCAACAAGTTTGTTAACAACACATTCATGTGCAATTCAACAAGTTTGTTAACAACAAGTTTGCTAGCATTATTGTATCAAACTATCGAATAATAGTTAGTTCTGCATGCGCAATTCATATATACTGTGGGAACAAGTTATATATTCTTCTAAAGTGTGCGGAATTGTACTCTAATTAAGTATGAATTATTCTCTACGTAAGTGCTTGCATTTGATATATAGCGTGATAAGAGAATCGAAGAAAGGCGTCCAATAAGAATGTGTGAATGTAATGAGCTATGTGTTGGTTGATGAAATGTGTAGTTCATCAGTAATTATTTTGTGGTCTAATATTGGTCAAATTATTTCTTGGGGAATTCATAAATACTTCATAGAGTACGTGATAGAACTAATATGACTGATTGCCATCGACATTTTTCTACTTCTAATTATTTCAAGGATTGTTTGTTTCATTGTTTTGGTTAATTATGTTCCGTACCAAAATTAAGTAACATGAAAGATTATGCATGGCAAATCCTATTGTGACAGGTTGATTCGAAAACGATGCTACGCTAGCTAATTTGGCTACTACAACTTTAATAATAGTAATAGACTTTTTAACCATATAAATCAGGACAATTAGTACTTTCTTCACCAGATGAACTTTGGAGAAAATGAGTTATTGTGTTGTGGTAATCGGAATTAACGTGGATGAAAAAAACAGAAGGGATATGACTTAATTGACACTCGAAAATTAAGCTCGACCAACAGCAAAGCGGAGCAGACAATTAAGGAGACCATCACCATCCTCCAATTGTATGAATTAATTTACTCCTTGAGAACTACCTATATTAAGCTCACCTTACAGCACTCTCTGCATAACATTCCAACTCTCTCATTGCTCTCTCACTTCAGCCCCCAACTAAAAGTATCTAGCTCGAACTGAGAGAGCGAGAGAGAAAGCAATGGGTTATCTGCATTTTCCGGCAATGGCGGCATGGCTCTTTGGTTTATGTGTTGCAGCAGCTCTGATGCCAGAGCTTGCTGAAGGAAAAACAAGACACTACACTTTCAATGTACATTTATTTATTTATTTTTTTTATCTCTTTGTGCTTCACCGATTTAATTTTTGTTTTCTATGTATCAACTAGGTAGGTTTATTCACACTGAGGGCAAGTTACTCTGCGCTTTAAGTTCACTATGATCATTGCAGTGTGAAGAATATTGCCCTACATAATATTGAAACTTAGGTTGTCGACTTTTCTAACTTGGAATGTTGTTACATGGCGTACAGATTCAGTACCACAATGTCACGAGGTTGTGCAGCACAAGGAAGATCGTAACTGTGAATGGAAAATTCCCAGGACCAAGACTAGTGGCAAGGGAAGGTGATCGAGTTCTCGTTAAAGTGGTGAACCATATCAAAGAGAATGTTACCATTCACTGGTATGATTAATATAAGCAATCAATTTACATAAGTAGCAGATGCCACATTGTTTAAAGACATAGAAGCAGAACTTGAACTATTACTGATTCATATTTGAGTTTGTTTTGTATGGGAAAACAGGCATGGAATTAGGCAACTTAGAAGTGGTTGGGCAGATGGTCCGGCTTACATTACACAGTGTCCTATCCAAACTGGCCAGTCATACACTTACAATTTCACCATCATAGGCCAGAGAGGTACTCTGTGGTATCATGCTCACATTTCATGGTTGAGATCTACCCTTTATGGACCCATCATCCTTCTCCCAAGAAGAAATGAGTCTTACCCTTTTGTGAAACCCTACAAGGAAATCCCCATTATTCTTGGTAAGTCATTAATCAATGATGTTGAAATTTTATGTTGGGTTCAAACAAGCAATGATTTAAATGTTGAACTTGTTTGATTTTATTCTCCAAAATTTGGGTTTCCAGGAGAGTGGTTTAAGGCAGATCCTGAGGCTGTGATTAGCCAAGCTCTTCAGACTGGAGGAGGACCTAACGTTTCGGATGCATACACTCTGAATGGGCTTCCAGGCCCCATGTACAACTGTTCATCTAAGGGTACGTATATATTCACCCATGTCATGCTCTACGATCAGATATCTAACATATTATGTTGTCGAGAATAGAAACAATGTCACGATCAACCTACTCAATAGTACTTTGAAAACAATTATGACCATCAAACATAAGTATACAACCTATTAGGTAACATGTTTCCATCTGACATGAGATTGAGCAAGTGTGATCCAAATTCACAGTTTAACAACATAATAATATACTACGTAACAAATATATTAATGTGCCTTTAATGGGTTTTTTTGCAGATGTATTCAAGTTAAAGGTGAAACCTGGGAAGACATACCTCCTGCGATTGATCAACGCTGCACTCAACGACGAGCTATTCTTCAGTGTAGCAAATCATTCCCTAACTGTGGTGTGTGCCGATGCTACTTATGTCAAACCTTTCACCACTGACATACTTCTCATCACCCCTGGCCAAACCACCGGTGTCCTCCTCAAAACCAAGCCCAATTTCCCCAATGCCACTTTCCTCATCCTCACTAGGCCATACTTCACCGGTGCTGGCACCCTCGACAACACCACTGCGGCTGGAATCCTCGAATATGAGCACCCACTAAGAAGTTCTGGTACTCCCTCTTCCATCAAAACTCTTCCCCTCCTCAAACCAAGCCTCCCACCCATCAATGGCACCAAGTTTGTCAATGTCACTCAATTTGTCCAAAACTTGGCTCGCAAGTATCGTAGCTTGGACAGTGCTAAATACCCTGCCAAAGTCCCCCAAACAGTGGATAGGAAATTTTTCTTCACTGTAGGACTTGGAACAAGCCCATGCCCCAAAAACACGACATGTCAAGGACCGAATGGCCAGAAATTCGCAGCGGCGATCAACAATGTGTCGTTTGCAATGCCATCAGTAGCCATGCTTCAGTCACACTTCTTTGCACAGTCCAATGTCACTTACAGAACTGATTTTCCTAGCAACCCAATTGTGCAATTTAACTACACAGGAACTCCACCAAACAACACTAATGTGATCAATTCAACGAGGGCTGTGGTGATACCATTCAACACAACTGTGGAGCTGGTGTTGCAAGACACAAGCATTCTTGGTGCCGAGAGCCACCCGCTTCATCTTCATGGGTTTAATTTCTATATTGTCGGACAAGGTTTTGGCAACTTTGATCAGAACAAGGATCCTGCCAAGTTCAATCTGGTGGACCCTGTTGAAAGGAACACTGTAGGTGTTCCGGCTGGCGGTTGGGCTGCCATTCGTTTCTTGGCCGACAATCCAGGTATGATCTCCGAACTGGTAAAGTCACAATCTAATAACATAACAAAATATATATATGGGCTAATTAAACTTGTAGTGTACATTATCCTACTTCATTTACATATTTTGTTTTTAGGGGTTTGGTTTATGCACTGCCATTTGGAAATTCATACAAGCTGGGGGCTCAAAATGGCTTGGATCGTTCAAGATGGGCCACAACAAAATCAGAAGCTACCTCCACCACCGGCGGATCTTCCCCAGTGTTGATTTTGAGTTTTGACTGATCGTGGCGTCCGGATTGGCGGCCTTTTTATTCTTGTTGAGTGATCTTGTGTTCGAGTTTTTTCTATTAACTTTTAAACTAAATATGCTGGAGAGAAATAATTACGGATTTTCTCCTTTACCAAAGAAAGAGAGAAGAACCGCTCTTTGTAGATATTTCCTGATGTAATTTTGAACATAAATGGTTTATTCTTTTTGGCATTTTGAATTATGAAGCTATGTGAAGTAACCTCATTTTCATTTCAGATTTACTGAACACATTGATTGGTTACATTATTCAAGTAAAAGTCAGAACACAGATATGTCTATAATAAACTGTACAAAATTTCTGCTCACATCCCAGGAATGAGCACTACAGCATAAGCGATGAAAAGTACTGCTCGAATTCTTGATCGATGGTTGGCTTCCTGCTGCTGCCTGATTGAGCCTCTGCAAATTAGCCAACAATGAAAACTTTACTCAGTAAGATAGACCGACTTTACACAAATAGTCAGACAGTAAATTTCTCTACAAAACGTTCCACTACCTTGATTTACACTCCACCTTCCCGATGAAAGTATATATGCATTAGGGTTTAAAGAATTGGAGTAGATAATATCTTCAACTTCCTTATCTGTACACTCCTCAATGAAGTGCTCTCCATATTCTGAGCAGATGTAATTTGCCTCATCTCCATATTCTTGGAGCTGTTCTTCGAGGTTCTGAATAGGTTGATGCACTTCCATATTCACAAATTCCAGTTCCGCTTCGCCATAATTTTCTTCCATAGCTGACACATTGTCCAAACTGCTGTCGGTGTCTTTAAAAATATTGACATTGCAATTCACAGATGAAGTGGAAGGCCTATCACATACGCTCTTTGCATATACAGGGTTTGGTTCAGCTTCTCTATAAACCGACATTGCAGAATCACAATAATCTCCAGCAAAACTATTGCTACCTTTTCCTGATCCAAGTCCAGACCCGTCATTGAGGACTCCTCCCTCTATTCCTCCATTGACTATGTGTCTATCCATGTTCTGTACTTGGACAGGAATTTCATCAAACATGGAGACAGGTCCATCTGAAGGAAAGTTGAGGTCCCAGCATTTATGCTTGGGTGTAGGCAAGCCCAATTGCTCGGCCTGCAATTTTCGTTTCTTGATCATCTTTCCAACTTCAATTACAGGGTAGCTGCACAAAGAAATCAACATAACAAGAATGAGAAAAGGCTGCAATCACCAACCATGTATGCAAACAAGATATGAATTACCAGTACACGTTCAGTAGCATTTTAACAAGAATAATTTGAGGGGCAGGGATAAAAGCAAAAAACCTTTTGCTCAAAGCAAGATAAGATAGAAGATAGGAATAATTTGAAACAGAAACATAAAAGCAAAAAACTCAAAGCAAAGCCATGGATTGAAACAGAAACAAACTCAATCCCTTTTGCTCTGGGCTTGAAACAAATAAATGAAGCTTTAAACTTTAAACAACATGGTAATCCAAAAACTAATCCCACAATCCACCAACAGTATAGTAAATTGACACTTGACCCAAAAAAGAAGAAGAAAAAAGTAGAGTAAAATCGACACTCCGATGAGACTCCTCAATCACTCAGCTTGAAAACATTTGATTTTGTTTCCTGCAATAGTGACCAAGAATCATTAAGACAATAGCTAATACTGTACTTGAAACCAGTGACCAAATCTGAGTTGGATATCCAGGTGACCCCAACTCAAATAACTGATTACTTGTATTTGGGGTAAAATAGCACTTCACATTAAGCACAGTCATATGAGCACAATAAGCTCCAAAATAAGCTACATGCTGCTGACACAGATTAAATAAACAAAATTCAACGCATTTGGGATCAAATTCAGCTCGTTCTGAATTTCAAAGATTGATCTTCAGAACGAGTCAAACGACATTGAAAGAAGTAAAAGAGAGAAACCCAGATAACAAAACCTGACAATCTCAGTTGGGCTTTGTTTGTATTCAGCTTCCATCTCCATGAACTCGAAGAACTTGAGAGAGAACAACCTCAGCTCAACTCAGCTCAGCTCAGCTCAATCACAATCATGGAAGAACAAAGTGCTCCGAGGATTACTATATATTTATATTAACTGAGATTTTTGCAAGCTTTCAGAGTGGCGCGTAAGAGACACGCGAAGAGAACGTTATTGATGCGGTGTGGCGCGTTTTGCTGTTTTCCTACACGTCGCGTGGGTAAGGATTGGAGTAGAATAATGGGCCAAAATAAAGGAAACAAAAATGCTGAGCGGGATACAGAGCCATGTCCTCTCCACGTGGTCCGGTCCTACTAACGTAAACATGAAATTTACTGTAGTAATTTACTATTACTATCACCAAGTTTCATTTTGTAACTAAACAGAGCATATAATAGTGTGACTATTTAATTTGTACTAGTCACACAAGGTGGACGGTAAACCACAAAGTTACCATTAGTCATTTCTGTAGAAGTTGGGCAAAACGTATATCAGAGATGACAATTTGGGTTTGATCCTCAAACTTTATAATGCTATTTTTTTCTTTTTCTGAGAAGAATAATGCTAATTGAAAAGAAGGATGCAGAAAACAAAAAAGTGAACCATCATTTCCATTATTGTTCTTCCATGTTACAAAAAATACAAAGGATTACAGCTCTTTCAAGGTACACAAACACCCCTCCGTCTCCTCTACAACATAACGTTAGGCAGGGATGCTGATTCCCTCTATATGTACAAACCTATCAGCTGAGTGTAAAACTATAATTTTGGAGTAACTACCCGAACAAAAGGATAAATATCTGGTGTCTAGTTTCTCAAAGACTGACTAGGTTTTGGCTATTGACAGGGACCCTGTACTCTACTGCTTCGGTAAACATCATGTTACTTGAAGGGAAACAGTTTTAGGAGCTCCAAGACCATGATTTGCATTAGTAAGAGACAAAGAAAAGCCTTTTTCTTGTTTTGGAGCGACTCCTAGGAGGACATTTGAAGAGGACTGGCAGACATCATCGCGACAGCAAACCCTACATAATCCTTCACACTAGATAAGCCTCATTCCCACCAATGCAAACCCAAGATGATGGACAGGGAAAATTTCATTTTGATGTTGAACCACTGGAAGGGTAATTGTAGGCTGTACGGAAGCAAAGTCCTGAACCAATATGTCCTGATGTTGGGAGTAACCAACTAAAGATATTTGGACCCAGTACCTACAACAGTTAAACAAGACTATAATGTAATGGATGCCAACATAAGAGATAAATTCGTGATCCATTAGAGATAACATTCCACTCCAAAGATGCAAGAAATATATAAATATAAAATAAAATAGAATGTACTGAAAGCTAATGCCTTTAAGAATGAAATGACATTTGGGGGAACTTTGACGCAATTTGGGGTAATTTTTTGGGGAACAGCAGTGCAGAAATTACAAATTCTTAACAACAACAAATACCGATGACGTTTTCATAAGATTTATTGGAAAACAAGAACTTATATCAGGTAAAGTACATACTAATCAAAAGAAGCAGTCCCTTCACTTAATAACAGAACACAGATACTTTGATGAGCAAAAGGATAGGAGTAAGGAAATACCGTTGACAAATTTTGATAGGCACCAAGATCATATGGATGCGAATAGATTTGTCCCCCTTTCTCAGCAAGCCACATAGCTCTTACCCCTTCATGGTACTGTAGAAAAAGATATAAATACCAATGAATTAGTGGTGCAGATTTCTCAATCAGGTTGCAACCAAACAGCTGAACCATTACGAAATTTATTCCAAGATACATTGCAATTAATCTTGGAATAAATTTTTCAACTGATCATAATAAAATGATAGACAACTTAGTAATATCTAAATAACCTCAATCGTGGTCTTGTTTTGCAAAATGAGGTAGATATGCCAACCTAAAAGCACACTCAGTGCCACACACAAGGGAAACAGCAATAACCCAGAAATGATCTGAAAACAAATATAAGACACAAACATGAGCAAACGGTAGTGAATGCATGGCTAAAACATATAAAGTGTAACCTTACATATACAGTTGTATATGAGTCTGCACTTTGCTCCTCATCCTTTTCAAAATCATTAGCTAGACTACCCAATAGCAACACCTGAAAAATTGTAAGCCCACAACCAACATTGAAAATAATGAGAATAAATTAGAAAACAGGATTTAACATCTTAAATGTATCATGTTGTCACTGAAAAGATAAGCTCAAAATGCATAGCTTGTAATATAAGAATAGATATTACATGGCAGTAAATATGTTGAATATTGACCCAACCCAATCCCCCACACAAAAAAAAAAAGGAAAAGATTTATTTACTGCACAGTAAGAATAAAAGTAAAAGTCAAAGAAAATAAGTAGTTTACCAGGGAATAGAGGCATGCTATAACAGCATACACAACGAACACGAAGAAGACCTTATAGTTTGTATGGCCAACACAATTATTGATCCATATGCAATGATGGTCCTGGCAACCAAGAGGCAGAGCTTTAACACATTATCCAGAACATCAAAGAAAATTAAGGACACAGATAAACATACCATTCGTAAAACGCATCTCTTGCATACACGACAATGATGTGCGCGAGCTGGCTTATAATGAGAACACTTTTGGCAATATCTCAAATCCCCTCCCTGCAAAAGCATTCCACCCAGTAATCATCAACAGTTTGCAAGATTACTGCAGGAAAATAATCACACTTTGCACTACAAGAAAAGAATCACACTTTGGTATAACCTATACCATTGCGAGATTATATGTTCTTAAGAATAGCTCCAAACTGCATCTTTTTTTTTTCTTTTTCTTTTGGTGAATGATAACAATAATACTGAACAGTCACTTCAACTGAAACCTCTATCAAATGAAATAAATCATAATAAAAAAGCAATTTGGTTTATAAACATAATATGTCTATTTCCAAATGCTTACCTCTAGAAATTAATTGAATATATATAATTAATATAATATAATATAAGACTAACCCAAATATATTTTTAACATATATAAAAGACACCATATTAAGCGATAAATTGGTATCACAAAAGAACAGTCAAGCACAACTGCATGGTGCATGTGGCAACATAGGTGCTGTCTAGCTGCACAACTGCATAGTGCATACTATCCAGAAGAAAATAAAATTTCAGTTTCTATGATCCATTCACCCAAATGGTGGATAGCACTAAACATCTCAAAGTACATTAATGAGCTACCTAAGAAAAGTTGGCACTTTACGCGAAATAGACTAACTAGATGAACTAATGATAGGATCAGAGGTCAAAAGTTAGAAGTGAGTTTAGTGTGTGATCGGCCCTAGCCCATTTCTGTAAATGAAGTGTGTTACCCCTAGCCAATTTTATGTATGGCTGGACCAAGGTCATTTACTGGCCAGCGTGGCTATGGTACAAGGGATCCTTGACTCATATTGAAGGAGGTTACCCCTCCTCCCTTAAGGAAACTACCTCCAATTGATAGCTAACTTCCTATGCCAGACTCTTATAACTTGTATCCTCTCTTCTACATAGTAAAAATACCTTAGAGCTCCTAAGTGCTCCACTTGTAGTGTATATTTATGTTTTTGTGATCTTTACAGTTAGTGTATTAGACTTGAAAGATACTGAAAGACGTGAGTTATAAATACTTGGCATTTTCTGCTGCAGACTGACTGAACAGACAGCCAAGTCCGAGTAACAGGATATCAAAGCTAAAAACTAGAAGTGAATAAATAGGATAGATCTGGTTAGTTTTCCAAATATAAATTTTCACTTTAGTTTTAGGCATCTATGTGATCTACCCTGAATATATCAGCATTTAAGCATACTGATACACACATGCATTGGCCCCACTCGTTTAACAAAACGGCATTGCACCGCTGTCAGAACAACTGAACATGCATATCCACGAGGAAGTGATAGAGAAAGAAGGGTGAGAAAACCATATTCGACTGGTTTTGATTCCAAAATAGCAGCTTGGGAGATCAAAGATCATGACAATAATCTTCATCATGAATCTCATCTTTCCATCAAAAATTGACATAGACACAAGACAATGCTATATAGAGATCTAGAAACGACAAGTCTTAGAACTAGAAATCACATGTCCCCTGGAGCTTAGCAAAAATTAAAACAGAGGTTTGATCCCACTTATTTACTTGCTAATTGACTACACATTTCTTAGCATATTTGGCATCTTTACCAGAAATGTTCAAAGATTTCTGCTGTTTGAAGAGCAACTGTTCACTTCACTACCGATCAAACCCCACTCATTTATCCCAACGGCATTGTACTGTTGTCAGAACAACTGAACATACATATCCAAGAAGAAGTGATAGAGAGAAGAAGGGCGGACAAACAGCGACTGGTTTTGTTTCCAACATAGCAGATTCACATTCATGTTGGAGATCAAAGATCACGACAATAATCTCAATCATGTCTCTCATCTTTCCATCAAAAAATAGAAGCTGACACAAGATAATTCTATTTAAAGACCCTAAAACGACAAACGTTGGAAGTAGGAATCATGTTCCCAGAGCTCAGCAAACATTAAAGCAGAGGTTTGATCTCACCTATGTACTTGCTCATCAACTATGCTTTTCTAGGCAGCTTTGCCATCAGTTTCAAAAATTCAAAGATATTTACTGTTTGAGGAACACATGTTCACTTCACTACCGATCAAACCCCACTCATTTAACAAAACGGCATTGTACTGTTGTCAGATCAACTGAACATGCATATCCAAGAGGAAGTGATAGAGGGATGATGTTGAGCAACCCTATACAACTGGCTCTGATTCCAACATAGCAGTTTCACATTCATGCGGGATATCAAAGATCACGACAATAATCTCAATTATGTATCTCATCTTTCCATCAAAAATAGAAGCTGACACAAGACAATGCTATTAAAAACCCGAAACCGACAAGTTTTGGAACCAGGAATCACATGTCCCCTTGAGCATAGCAAACATTAGAGAAGAGATTTGTTCCCACTTATCTACTTGCTCATCCACCACACTTTCCTAGGCGTATTTGGAATCTTTCCATAACTTAAAAAAAAGTTCAAATATTTGTACCATTTGAGGAGCAAATGCTCATTTCACTTCCTTTTAAATCCATATTAATGACTATGATTCTTTTCTATGTAAGCACGATTTGTTACAAAGACCTAAAGCATATAACTTTGATGCAAATCCGCTACAAACACACACCCGAACACATTATTCTGCTGATCCCCTCACCCGAATCAGCTCAGCTAAAGTTTAATTCTCACCATAATTCTAACTATTCAATCCAACACAAAACACCTTGAATTTTGCTCTAGCCAAATCCGATTCACCAAAACATAACATAGCTAAATTTGATCAGCGTTTCATATACAAAAAAAAAAAAAAAAAAATTGCCATCAGCAAAATCAATCATAGAAAATCAACACAAAAAGAAATGAACTTGAAATTGAAGAATGTGAATTTGAATACCTTGCGCTTGATCTCGTGGATAGGGTTTTCGGAATCTTCGACATCGGGCATGTACGTGGAGGGGACCCGACCCGGATCCCGGAATACGGAGACGGTATAATTATAGATGCACATGGCGGCCACGGCGGTGAAAATGGCGGCGTTCATTAACCCCGGCGAAGACCACAGGCCGAACCACCGGTCTACGAAAACGAAGACGGTGGAGAAGTAGATGTAGCCGATGGCGACGACGACGACGGTCACCGGCAGAGAGAACCCGACGCTTCGCGCCATTATTTTGGTGAGAGGACGGAGATTTCGTCGGAGGCGGAGGCACCGGCGCCAAAACGACGGCGACTCCCGGTGGTGTGGGGTGTCGTTTTTTTATTAAGCTGGAAAAAAATGCGGAGAGTTTTGGAGGGTGGTGACGAGGTTTGTTAATACCGGTTGAGGTGTCAATTTACGAGATTGTCCTTGAGGTAGGACTTTTTTGGGTAATATGTACGTTACAAAATCTATAGGGACACATTAACTAACTAAACCCAAGCAACAGAAAGAGGTTGATTGCCGGCCTAATTTCGGTTAGAATCTGCATAAGGAAAGGAAAATGATAGATGGAGTCTCATCCAAGGAATGTCACAGATTAGAGTGCGATGTATTCTGGTCCAAGGTGAATGTGATTGTTATTTGTATTTGATGTGATCTTTTTGAGAGGATGGTCTGATTTTTTTTTAATCTTTTTTTGTTAAATAACTCACACACTCTACGCATGTCAATAAAATTTGAACTCATGATCTTAAAGTTAATAAGGTAGTCCGATTGTTTCATGGCAACACACAATTTTTGGTTTTTAGTTTAACGCAATCTCTACGTGATTTTACTGACATAAAAGAAATTTACTTGCTAAAAATAATATAGAAGTACAATTTGGACACTCATAATTATCTCTAATCTTCACATAAGAGGTACTAATGACTTCTAACAGTTGATCGAGGGTTCCGCAAAACTCTTCCAGTGGCGGCGACACACCTCAGGTTTCGCCGACCAACCAATGGTCGGATTTCAGAGGCAGGTCAGGGTGGAGAACTCCTCTCACATGGCGGCATCGGATTCCAATCCAATCTAGTGCTTCAACCATGACGTTTCACTGAGGTTGAGGGCATTGTCAAGGCGACTAAACTGGTGTTTGGGACATCGACGAAGGTGGCCGGAGTTTTTGGTTTCAGATTGCCGTTTCTAGTGGCATCGATGGCTGAACCCTCTGGTCGGAATAGAGCTTCAAGAATTTTGTTTCTAGAAGCCGGTAAGATGAGATCGCTAACCGATCTAGATTCTCTACTAGATCTTCCGATTCGGGTTGGAGGAGGCGGCACTGAAGCTGGTTGGATTCTGCCGGTTGGTGTGGTGCGAGTCTCTGCCTCCCAAGGCAGAGCTAGGACTTGGATCTGGACCCAAACCTTTGGGCCATCGTCGGGTTTCAGGTCAAGAGAGATACGTGTAATGATAACGCCGGTGTCGTCCAAATCGAAGGTGGCTGAGCCGCTTTGGCCAGGGTCAACATCGGTGAAAATTGTTGGCAAGGAACAATTCAGATTTGCTAGGGTTTGGGACTGGGCTTGGGTTCTTGGGCCTGTGTCTAGCTTGAAGCCCAATGTTGCTAGGTCTGATTTTAAAGCACCAGAACATGTAATCTGTAGTGTGCTATGCCCTAACACTTCTCTAGGCCCTGATCCAAAGGGCAAAAAGAACGTTCAGTAAGTGTTAGTGCATTGATAGCTTGGCAATCTGAGCAAGCTAGCTGCAGTTAGATGGATTCATGAGACTTGAAGTACCTCAATTGAGCGCCTTGGTTCTAGTTTTTTATGTTTCTTTGGTATCTTGTTTTGTATCTAGTTTAATCCTCTGCTAAGCTCACTTAAATAAATGAGCTAATTGTCTAATGTAATTGTGCTCTGATGTCATTCTAGCATGAGGTTATCAATGAAATTTTCCCTTCTAAAAAAATGACTTCCAACAATTGATCGAGGAGCACGAATGACAAGGAGGGTAAATGATTCGGAGTCTCTTATCAAGAGTGGACTTGGAATGTTGAAATGTTGTTGTTGCCATACAAACTGAGCCAAATCCTGCCAAGAATCATCATGGTTGTAAATAGTTCAGAAAAGTTTGAGAAGTACTTACCAATTTGACCACTTTTTGATGAACTTCTATCTAAGTTAATGGAAGGAAGTTTGACGAGAGTCAAGCTTTTGTTATGAATATGAGCATAAATGACATTAAATCAGAGTTCTAAAGACAGTACTCATCAAAAATAGGTATTCTATGTATTTCATTCAGGGCCCCCGGCTCCTCTAAAGTGAGCAAGGTGTGATTTTAGTTAAAGTTCATAAAATCTAAGCTCTTTATTTAATCTAAGGGGCTACAACATTTGACACATCACTCTTGCTTCAATTTAATGTTAACTCATGTAAACTTCGATTAACTACTTAACTTGCGGTTAACTCAAAAAAAATATCTAGTCATCGGTGTTTGCTTTCGGCGTCAAGTTCTTTCTCTTTGCTTCCTCTATTTCTCTCTGCTATGGGTGTGCACTACCATCAGTGTCATGGATTGAATTTTCGCAGTTGTTCTAAACCACAGTATAATGGGATCGACACGAAAAGAATTACGTTACATTAGTTTGTTTAATGTTTATTTGTGTGGAAGTGAAAAACTTGAGAACTCCATATTTCATTTGTTTAATTATTTGCAAATTGACCGGTAATTGTAATAGGGATACGATTGACGATGGGGCTAGAACAATGGGACTGCAAAAAATGTGTAATAGTTTGTTTAATCATATGGTTGTGAAGAACCTAACGACTGCAGATTCTCTCTATGCAAAACTATAAAAGAAAGGGAAAATGCCCTAATACCCAAATATTTAAAAACTAAAGCTCATTCCAATTAAAGTCTTATCTTTGTGCCCATTCCAATGATTCTTGAGAAAAAGACGTTATTACCCTGTGTAATTAAACCATATAAAACTTATCTCTTTCTCCTCTTATTCCCGATCTGGTTTCTCTCTCTCTCTCTCTTCTTCTTCTCCAGGTCTCTTCCTCCACCAGATCATCGAGGTCGAAGATTCGTCTTTGGTCGCCATCGAGAAGAGGATCGAACCACCGTGGTGGAGCCACTGGCTTCATCAGATTTCCAGATCTGGATGTCCCTTTGAAGCAAGAGCAGTGCTGCCTCGCCGACGGTCCGATGATTTCCTCACAGTCCTCTCCATTTCTCTAGCTCTCTCCGCCTCTCTCAAACCAATTAAGTCAATTCCATGGCGCTCTCCTCCAAGCTTTTTCGACAGAGCTCCTCCTCCACCACAGCCTTGGGCGTGCGATCCATGTCCTGGTGGCGGAGAATCCAACCAGCTCCCAAAGCCCCCATCCTCGACGTCACCGAAAGCCTTTCTCGCCGATCCCTCTCCTCACAAGGTCAATGTCGGAGTTCGCCAACATTTCGGTCTCTTCTCCGGCCTCGTTCCGAAGAATCTCATGCCAGGCCTCCTCTACTGCATCTTCGTCGTCATCGGTGGCAGCTGGAACAGGTCTAAAATGTAGGTGATGTTCTTGAACAATTTCGGCGATGTCCTATTAGTTAGAAGATTTGCGTGTGTGGAAAATTAGGGTTTCTTTGATTGAAAACTGAGTGTAAGTGATGGTACTCATCACTCATGCGATTAGTATGAATATAGCTTATTTCAAACGAAGAATCGCGGATCGCATTTTTGTGTAGTTTTTTTTTTTTCCAGCAAAAGCATGACAGAAGGATTTTTTGCACATAGATGACTTTTACAGAGCCACAATTCTAACTAGATTTATCAGTGTTAAGTACTCTTCTTCCTATTCTCTTTTCTTCGATTCAAAGTCATAATCTATTTTAAATGGTTATTATGGTCTGTAACTTGAATAGTAACTCTATTACTGAGGGTCAGTAATCGATTACTGGGCGACAGTAACTCAACTACTGGGGTTAGTAATCGATTACTGGGGGTCAGTAATTGGTTACTGGGTGTCAGTAACTGGTTACTGGGGGTCAGTAACTGGTTATTGGGTGTCAATAACTGGTCAGTAACCGATTACTGGGGGTCAGTAATTGGTTACTGGGTGTCAGTAACTGGTTACTGGGTGTCAGTAACTGGTTACTGGGTGTCAGTAACTGGTTACTGGGGGTCAGTAACTGGTTACTGGGTGTCAATAACTGGTCAGTAACCGATTACTGGGGGTCAGTAATTGGTTACTGGGTGTCAGTAACTGGTTACTAGGTGTCAGTAACTGGCCAGTAACCGATTACTGGGGGTCAGTAATTGAAAATTCAGGCGGTTGGGAAAATTCCGGTGACTGGAGTCCGGCGGCCGGTGACCGGAGTCCGGCGGCCGGTGACCGGAGTCCGGCGGCCGGTGACCGGAATCCGGCGGCCGGTGACCGGAGTCGGAGTCCGGTGAGATTCCGACCAAGTATTCTCTCTTTTATTTTCTCTCTCTATGCATGTTTAAAAGATGAGGGCAAAATAGTCTTAAAATAATATGGTTTATTAAGACTTTAATAAAGATTTGTGTATTTGGGCATAAAAAAAGTTACCTTATATTGGAATGGGCTAATGAAAAAGATTATCATTGGAATAGGGAATGAGGGGTTCAAATTAGTACTAAATGGGCATTTTCCCTAAAAGAAAAGTCTGAATTACATTAATTTATTTTCAAAATTGATTGGTGATTTTGATGAAGATGCGATTGATAGTGGTGCTGGAAAGAATGAGACTGTATGCAGCTATTGAAGTAAAGAGAAATGGAAGTAAAGAGACCAATCGAACTTGATGCAAAGAGATTGAAATCCTAATTTTCTTTTTTTTAAAGTTAACGGCAAGTTAACCCTGGTTCCCATAGAAAACCAAAATTTGGTGAAATGTGATATGTCAAATGTTATAGCCCTTAAATTAAATAAAGAGCTTAAATTTTAGGGGAATTTGATGTTACACCCAAAATCATAGACTCATTTTAAATTACACCCACATGTTATACTCTTTTGAAATACACCCAACTTATTAATTAGGTTGATTTAGTAAAAATATTAATATTGTTTATCTAAACAATAGAACTTGTTGTTGAAGGAAATTGCTGAAATGCCACCAACTGAACCATTGCAATTAACAAGCTGTTTGGCCGACTCATTAAACATAATTACCCGGCAGCTGAAAACCTGGTTCCACAGACTACACCTAAACCCTAAACCCTAAACCTGGTTCCACAAACCCTAGTCTAAACCCTAAACCCTAGTCTAAATCCTAAACCCTAATCCCTAAACCCTAAACCCTAATCCCTAAACCCTAGTCTAAACCCTAAACCTTAAACCCTAGTCTAAACCCTAACCCTATTTAAAATAGAAGAAAGTCAAGAGCCACATTTAGGGAATGTCTTCTCATTCAATCAAAAGGGAAAAATTTTCTCAAGAAAAAACAAAAAAAACGGAAGGGCAAAAGAGTCAAGGAAAAAAGGGATACAAATTCCAAAAATAAAAATAAAACATACAAGGCAGGTTCAATAATAGGGTTGGGTGTAAATTAAAATTGAATATGAGCATGGGTTTATTTTAAAAGGGGTTTGGTTTTTTGAGTTTTTGTCTAATTTTCTCTAAATTTTATGAATTTTAACTAAATTCACACGTTGCCCACTTTAGAGGAGCCGGATCCTTATGGCATTACAACTCAAAACTCCCACCCAGTTCTTTTACAGGATGGGAAACATCACTAGAACAACAAACCATCTTGGCCTAAGAAAGCCTTGGAAACCTTTCTAGTCACAAGCCCATGTATTTTGAGGAGCAACAAGACAAAACAATATGAAATGAAAACAAAACCAAACAAAATCTATGAGCAAATTGTGATCCTAACATTTGGGAAGATCTGAGGGAGGTGGAGGCAGCTTTTGGTGGCGCCCCTTTCCATCCATGACAACCCACGCCATCTTCAATCCCCAGCTGGTGTGCACTTCTAGGTGGCAGTGCATAAACCAAACGCCTATTGCATCACCAAAGAGAAAGAAAGAAACTACATCAGATCAGAATGCTTGTATTATGCTAAAACATTTATGTTCGAGAAAAGCTCGACTAATATCTAACATGTCGGACAAGAAAATATCAGTTGCTTGGCATATAAGTAATTACCTGGATTATCAGCGAGGAAGCGTAGGGCAACCCACCCACCGGAGGGCACACCAATAGTGTTCCTCTCAGCAGGATCAACAAGGTTGTACTTTTTCGGGTCATTTTTTGGATCGAAATTTCCAAATCCAAACCCCACCACGAAGAAATTGAATCCATGGAGGTGAAGTGGGTGGCTCTCTGCTCCAATAATGCTAGTGTCTTGCAGAACAAGCTCCACTCTAGTATTGAATGGCAGAACCACAACCTTAGTCCCAGTGCTCACAGCAATGTTGCTTGGTGGAGTACCTGTGTAGTTAAATTTGACTAATGGGTTGGCTGGGAAATCTGTGGTGTACACACCCTTCGTTTTGTTGAAGAAGTGTGCTTGAAGAAGGGCAGTACTAGGTTGCACAAATGACACATTGTTGATTGCCGCTGCGACCCTGGTGTTGTTTGGGCCTGAGCAGTTTTGGTTCTTTGAGCATGGACTTAGTCCCAGGCCAACTGTGAAGAAGAAGTTTTTGTCCACGGTTTTCGGGACATTTGCAGATGGGAATTTGGGATTGGCCAAGCTGCGGATTTTCTTGTTGTAGTTCATTGAAAACATTGTGTCATTGAGCTTTGGAAGCACTGGTGTGAGAAGAAGTAGCTTCTTCTTGTTCTTATTCTTGTTCTTGTTTTTGTTGCGGTTACTTGAGACAGAAGTTTCATATTCGAGTAGACCTGTGGTGGTAGTGTTGTCAAAGGCAGCTGGGCCGGAGACATAAGGCCTAGCTGCCATGACAAATGTGGCATTTGGGGACTTGGATTTGGTCCTCAAAATGACATTGGTGGTCTGTCCTGGTGTGATGAGAACAACTCTGGTGCTAAAAGGCTTCACATACACTGCATCGGCTTCAACCACAGTGAATGTGTGATTAGCAATGCTGAAGAACAGCTCATTGTTTAGTGCGGCGTTGATCAAACGAAGCAGATAGGTCTTCCCCGGCTTCACCTTGAGCTTGTATGTATCTGTGAATTGAAAAAATGTAAGGTGATCTTATTTTCGAATCTACTAACTCCTCTAATTTCAATCTGAACAATGTTAAAAGTTAAAACCACTGATATGATGAAGGAAATGTTACACTTTTCGGTTTTTAACTTTTTATAGTGATTACAAGTCATTACCTTTGGCTGAGCAGTTATACAAAGGCCCTGGAAGACCATTAATAGTGTAGGCATCAGAGACATTTGGTCCTGACCCTGTTTGTATGGCTTGGTTGATCACTGTTTCTGTGTCTGCTTTCCACCATTCTCCTGCAAGTTCAAAACAAGTTTCATTATCAATTACTTGCTGATCTTACACTCTTAATGTAGTTGGGTTTGTTTTATCAAATTACTACTTACCGAATATGATGGGGACCTCCTTGAAGGGTTGGGGGAATGGGTAAGGCACATGTTTTTTAGGGAGAATGACAATAGGTCCATAGAGGGTTGCCCTAAGCCAAGAGATGTGGGCATGCCACCACAATGTGCCTCTCTGGCCAGTGATGGTGAAGTTATACACATAACTCTGCCCTGTCTGAATTGGGCATTGAGTTATATATGAAGGTCCATCTGCCCATCCACTCCTTAATTGCCTGATTCCATGCCTGTCATCAAAATGTCAACCTATACTTAGCATCGGAAGCGAAAACTCAATAGCAGGGGAATGAAGTAATAATGTATATCAAGCTAACACATACCAGTGAAGTGTGACATTGTTCTGAACATGATTGACCACCTTGATCACTAGCCTGTCGCCTTCCCTTGCTATGATTCTAGGCCCCGGAAACTGCCCATTCACGGTTATAATGCTCTTCGTCTTACAAAGTCTTGTCACACTTTGAGACATGATCTGCACAAAACAATCAACTAAAAATGTTACCAAATAGACCTTTCAATCTATTTCACCATATCGTAAATGAAATGGATGGAGTACACACATTGAACTTGTAGTGCCTGGTAACCCCTGCATGCTTTGCCACTGCTAGCTCCGGCAGTACACAAAAGAACGCGCAAACTGAAAAGAAAACCATAGCCATTGACAATGCCGGTGATGCAGGATGACTAGAACCCATGTTTTCTTTCTCTGATCCCAATTAGCTAGATTGCTGAACTGGAGTTGTGTTGGATGAGAAAAGAGCAGATTGATGAAGCATTTTATAGGTTGATCAAGAAGAGCAGGCTTAGAATGCATGTGTTAATTAGGTGATTGGTATGAGTAAATCTATGTCTTCAGCAAACAATTGAATGTTTGAAACCAGACTAGGGCTGCTGGTCAGGCTTTACTTTAGAGTGCTGATCAAGCCAGATTATATATAAACTAATTTGTTTCTCTAACGGTATGACTTGGAACTTCCTGAACTGCCCCTTTCATACAGGTGAAAGCATTCACAGCTTCATATACAGTGCATGGGTGTTTATGTCTTATTGAGTGTGAAGAAAGAATATTGGACTATATATGGGCACGGTTGTCTCGTAGCCTTCAACCTCCTACCGTTAAACTTGTTAATCAAGGAAGATGTTACACCATATTGTTATGGGTGTTATTAGCTGTCATTCGTTCAATTTTAACAGCTTTGATGTTAATGGAAATTCTTCTACAATATCTAATTTGCCAACATTATTTGGAAAGCAACATCCCTATATAGCAGATCAATCAACATTCAGTTTTGAAACTTTTTTTTTTTCTTCATCAAACTTAAGATTGAAAGGAATCAAATGATGTCGTACGACCATTAAATCAAAAATACATGACAACAACTTCATTGTCTTCGAGCGAGCTGTGTTACTCATGATAGACGTTCTTATAGTGTGCAACTTCAAAACCCAAGTACCACTATTAAGCGGCAAGCACTTTGGATCCTAGTTCATTTGTCAAACTTTTATGGTTCAGTTATGGAGACCTATTGCACTCGTTTTTTAACATATTTTACATACCGGTAAATTCAGCTCTTTTATTCTCTGTTACAGATTTAGGTGGTGATGGACCACCGGTGGTCGGAAAAACATACCAAGTTATGAAACCGGCGAAGTACCAATAATGAAGTTCTTTTACGCTGCCAACCATTGATCATGTTGGTTGCTCGCTAGTCATTTCCTATTAAAATGCCAACCAAACTCAATGCTGAAATTGACCGTTCCTCAAAGTAGACTTCTCTAAGCAATACCACAAGTTTTAACAAAAATGAGTTGAGTGAACATAGTCATAGACAACTGCAACCATAATTCAGATAATGCACATCTGATTTTTTTTTAAAAAAATAATAAAGATCATTTCATTTTAATTTCAAATGTCAAAATGACACGGATACATACATTCTCTTGTTATCAAAGGCAAGTTAGAGGACGTGGTATATTAGCACCATCTCATATATAATTACACTCACGTATTTAGAAAATAAATAAGCCTAAAACTATGAAATCTAGCATAGAAATTAGGCATAAGACTAAGTTCCTAATACGGAGTGCGCATACGATATGCACTTCAGATCTTTAGTAATTAGGTAATGATAGAAAATATACATCTATAAATAATTTGCAAGTAAAATCTCACAAACCTAGCATACAAAAGAATTATATAAATAAACCGTTAATACATTTAACTGTTTATTTAAATAATTCTATAGTATATCACAAAACTCATCTCTCACTACACATAAATTGGCAAAATTAATAAATTTTTGCAACACTCTTATTCTAATCTACTTAAACACCAAATAATCTACTATGCTCAAAACGTCCACACATCTAACAGACCCAAGATGCATGGGCCCACAAAGAAATGACGATGATATAGTTTGGACCACTGTAACTACCTTGGTCCTTAGCTCCACACTATCATAACAACCCCTCTGGACCGGGTCAGGGAGAAGGTACACTATACAGTAAGCCCAAATTTCTGACCCGCCAAATCACACTGCACCTCAGCCAATCCGATCCGAGAGTTATGCAGGTCAAATTCCATCCACACGTTCTGCTGATGATGATGACCAATCACAAACGCCTCCACACCCAAAAGGTCAGAGTTCCCAAATGTGAAGCACCACAGCGAATCATTCCCCCTCACCTCGCCCCGTACCCGATACAGTAACTGTTTACCCGTTACTTTCATCTCGGCGCCCCGAAACATTAGCGTCACCGAAGGTAGCTGCGGCAGTTTGGATTGGTTCAACCCGACCCGGTAACATAAATCCATCGCTCCTTGGAAGACGAAATTCGGGTCCTCATAGACCCGGAGAATGTGGGCGGTTTGGTTCAGGAACTCGGTTCGGAGAGCGGTGTAAACCGGCCCGAGAAGGAAAGTGAACTGGGTGCCCGAGTCGACCATGGTCTGACCCGCCCCGGTATGGTCGGGTTCGAAGTCGGACTTGGGTATTGGGAGTAGTTTGTTCGCGACTTTGATGCCTTCAAGCTGGACGGTGTAGGCGACGCGGTCGAAGTACGGCAACGGCGTCGAGATTTGGATCAACGGCGTGTAGTTGAAGGGCGCGACCCACGAGAAATTGGTGTCCCCGAGAAGCAAGACCCCCGAGAAATCGGATTCCGAGATGCAGTACGAGAATTTCGGAAACTCCATCTGCGAAACGAAAGAGAGCGACCCGCGGTTCATGCCCATTAACCCGGTGTTCTTGGAGTCCTCTTCGGAGTTCGGGTCGAATATCGAGTCCATGCACCCGAAAACCAGACCCGAAGTCCCGGAGGAGCTTCCGATGGAGAACGCGTCGGCGGCGAGGCACCCCTCCGACGACGAGAAGTCGGCGTAGGTGAGCGTGGCGTGGCAGAGCTTGTTGGAGTCGCAGGAAGCGGGTATGGATAGGTCCCGGGTCCGGGTCGTGCATGTGGGCGAGGAGCAGGGGATGGGCTTGTAGGAACTGGACCGGGTCGGGTCGAAAGTGAAGTTTCGGGTCCTGTTGCAGTTAAGCCAGGAGAGCTCGCTGCCGGTGTCGATGACCATGGAGACGTTCTGGGGAGGCGTGCCGACGGTGACGGAGACGGTGAGGGTCACATTGTGGTGAAATGGGAGCTTGTTTGGGGACTTGGGGAAGGACCCAGATGGAATTTCCTGGGTTTTGAGGGGCAAAATGAGCGTTGGGCTCTGAGACGAACAGAGTGTGGTGGAAGTGAGAGTGAGAAGTAGGAGGAAATAGTGGAAGTTTAGACATGGGTTTGGTTTGGAGTTGCAGGAAATGCAAGGTTTCATGGCGGGTTTAATAGTAGGAGCACAATGTGGAAGAAGAAGATGAGATTTGAGAATTAATGAGTGCAATGTGGGAGTGTCTAATATTCAAGGGACACAGTGTGAAGAGTCTGAATGTCTTGAATGCTATCTGATATATAAGACTCGGTCTCTCTGCAGAGAATCTTGTATTTTCTCAGGTTTCCTGCTCCGGAAAGATCTAAGACGGTGAGATCCATTATAAGGAGGAGTCAAACGACACGGTTTGGAATGTCGTGTCGTGAATGTAGCTCGACAGTTGTATCTTATAGTGTTTCAAAGTATTGAAATTCAGTAAGTAATCGATATCTTTTTCGATGTTATGACATGTGTTTACGTATTTAAAGGATCAAAGGCAATGAGTCTAATCCGAAAGGCTTGCGTTTCCCTATTTCCTCACTACCGTGTAAAATATGCTAGATTTTTTGGGAGGCTATTTCGGGTTTGTGGGTTCTTGTTCTTGATCCTTTGCATTTACTTTGGTAAGAATTGAGTTGAATACGATAATGATGGCACCCTCGTGCTCAAAGTATGGTGGTGGTGTTGGTTGCAGCTCAGATGAGAGCTTAGTTTAAAGGGAAGGTTACAACAGCACATGGCACTACTGGTGAGTCGATGACTCTTCTTTGTTACAGTCGTTATGAATTGGACGGCTACCAAATTGCTATATGCAAGTGCCCCAAAAGGCCCCATACAAGGGAGAGTATCTTTTTCTTGTCCTGCAAAACAAGGGCATTACGGACAAATTCAGATATGGGGATATCTTTAGGGGGCTCAATCTTGTACTGCCATGATTTCAGACTTTTTCAGGTGTATTAGCACACGTAGGACCCTAGATATACAGGTAACTCATATTTAAGAAAATATCAAATCTCAATTAGAACAACAATACTTATAAGTTTTTTTTTTTTGGTCGAAAACAATACTTATAAGTTGGATGTCTATCGATTGGTGATTATGTGAAATGACAAAAAGTGCTAACACAAAATTTTGATTGTTATGAAATTGTTTTTCTCTTTTCTTTACTTAAGGGTGGTGACGGATCCAGGATTTTTGTTTAGTGTGGATTCTTTTTATTACTAGAGTTTACCAAAAACTCTATGTGGGTAAATTAGTTGAAATTACTCATAAAATGCACTAACGTTGCTTAATTTTGATCATCTTTAAGAAATTATAATCATGTGGGGCAATAGCCCCAGAAGGTTCAACGTACATTGGTACTAACATTATTTTGTTACATGTTTAGTTTAGGAAAAATGCCTATCTGCACAACAACAGAAAAGTTAGACTTAATCCAATGAAAAATAAAAAAATCAAAAGTCCATTCTAATTAATATTAAGAAAAGTACGATTATGTCCTCTCTATTCAACTACCTTACTCAACTCTCTCTCTCTCTCTCTCCGTCGTCGACCTTTGATCCAGGTCCGCTCCGGCCTCCGGTAGCAACTACACGCACGCACGCACGCCTCTGATCCCAAGTTGGCGACAAACAAAAGAGTAGTGCGATTGTCGGAGTCGACGGCGTCAACGTTGTGTCGTCGTCGTTGTTTTTGGTGCCGATCCAGTGACCTAGATCGAGTTTCCGGAGCGGCAATCGTCCTATCGGCATCTTCCGAGCTGAAGCTTCGAGGTTCCGGCAATCACAATCGTTCGATCTGACAACGATCTTGCACAATTATGCACCCTTCACATTGATGCGCATCTACCTTGCCGATCTCTTCACCCACGGCCTAGTGAAGCTCAAGCGCATCACCCCAACTGCCGCTCGTTCCAGGCTTGAGATCTCTCACCTATGTTTATACAGTTGTTTTGAAATGGATTTCCATGTAATTGAGGTAAGTGAGGCATGGATATCCAAGTAAGTGAGATATGGATCTATTGTAAACCCAAATGGTTGTCAAATGATTCGTGGTGCATCAAAAATTGGGTTTAATTTCTTCATATCTTACTTATGTGCATCAAGTGGCCTTATGTTCTTCTTTTCTCATATATATTTTTTTAGACATCTACTCGACCTGTTCATCTACTCTACCCTTTATTGCTCCCTAACAAAACATTTTTATCATTACTGCATCTAAATAAGTTTGTATTGACTTCAGTAAAAGTTTATTAACTTCCAGTAAAATCTCAGTTAAAGTTTATTGCCCACCAGTAAAATTTCAGTAGAAGTTTATTGCCCTTCAATAAAATATTTTTCATCATTACTGCCCCTTAATAAAGTTTTATTGACTTTAGTAGAAGTTTATTGTCCCACAGTAAAACATTTTTCATCATTACTACCCCTCAGTAAATCTTAAATGATGATGCGGGCTTTCGACAAGATCCGGTGGATTCCAATGACATTTAAAAAAAAAATCCGGCGAGATTCCGGTGACCGGAGTTTGGTGAGGTTCCGCCAAATCTTCTCTCTACTCCATTTCTCTCTCTCTCTATGCATGTTTAAGGGATGAGGGAAAAATAGTCATAAAATAATATTGTTTGTTAAGAGTTCAAGTAAAGATTTGTTCATTTAGGCACAAAAGAGGCTACCTTATATTCAAATGGGTTCATGAAAAAGATTGTCATTAAAATAGGTAATGAGAGACTAAAACTAGTACTAAATAGACATTTTTCCTTTAGTTTAGTTTATAATGAATATATTTCTCCGCCCCTAGGCTCGATTGAACAACAACAAAATGTTGCATTTGCAAACCTTACTAAAATTGTGATCATACTCGTGTTAGTATGTTAAACAAAAAAGAAGAAGTTCACCCTTCGGACTATTAATGGTGTGGTCAGCTAACTTGAATACGAAGAGAGTTTTTTTTTTTTGAATAATTGAAGAGTGGTCTATTCTCTTTGGATGCATCGTTAGGTTCTCATGTGGTGATGTCACATCCAATGCCGGTGGTGAGGCAACCAATGTTATGTCGAGTGTTCTAACCCTAACGGTCCGGCGGTTGCACATGTTATGCTCAACTCTTTTAGGACAAGATTTTTGTGTTGTTATTACATAATTGATCCAATTGCTTCAATCTTACACCCTTCACTGTTTTGCTCGCGGCGAGCCATAAAAGTCTAGTAGATGAAATGACCAAATACACTTATGTCGACATTACGATCTAACTAAATAGTCGTGTAAATCTTTTTTCCGTAAGTGACAAATTTTAAATTAGAGTTCCCACTTTTCGTAAGACATGATATTGTATAATAATTAATAGATAAAACAAAAAGCTTCCATCACATTCATAAAAATGTGCTTTCAGTATCTTGTTCTTGAAACTGAAAAAAGATATTTCACTATAATTAACTAGAATACATGTGTTAACAAAAACGAGGAAGGACCTGTGAGAGCTAGTATACAAAAATCCCTCATTTGAGTTGTGATGCAATACCGTATGGCACTCAATCAAGCCATTTCCAAGTAGAAAAAAAACTATAAGATACTGTTCAATTTCACTCCATTGCGTTAGCTATTTTTGTTACCGATGAATATGTGCCAATAATAGAGCATGTCACCCCCACCATTATAATGAGAATGCAAGATGTAATCTGAAAATTAGAACAAGAAGCATTGTGAGGAAGAGGCATTCTATAATGACAGAAGCTGCTAGCTTTCTGACCAATAACTCAAAGGCGATGATCGAATATAGATTATTACCTGCCAGTTAGTTAATCTACCTTTGTGTAGGATGAGATTACAGATGCATGGGAAGATGATAGCCTGCCAAAGATCATTAGGAGAAGGATATTGATTTAGTTCCATTGATGTAACTTACTACAAACTTTCTGTGGGCACATACGAAAAAATTAGTCACTTACCACTAGCATTGCAAGTAAGGATCCCATCAATGCCATCACTGAACCTGCACCAGATTGTTTGCTATGTATTAGTATCTTTAGCTTGGCAATTGAATATAAGCATAATGTTGTAGTGTAGAATTCTAACCAAAGAATGGAAAGCTCAATGCAACGACCAATGTTGATGCGACTAGCACTGTTCTTGTGAGGATACAAGCAAAATGAGATCCCATCAAAGCTTTCGGAAAGAGTTCCTCTACACTCAGAGCCACGGGCGTTATTGTGATGGCAAACTTTGTCATTGTGTTCAAAACCTGAGTTTGTAATTGAAAACGTCATTACCCAGTTGGATTTGGATGTAGTTAGAGAAACTATTTTATGAATAATAACCAAAACTCATATCATACTGTTGTCCAGATTGCAATTTTTGAAGCAACAAATTCTTCGGGCATGTTTAGAGTGAACTGAGACTTGATCGAGTCTCCAAACATTAGATAGCCACATATTGCTACCGTAGTATACATGAACAAGCAAAATGCCATACTGCATCACATCAGAAAAGATAGATTACTAAAGCAATCACACATTTTCTTAAGGATTTTGAGCATAATTTTTTTTTTCTTCTTTCAGCAAGCAATCCATTTTGTGCCCATATTTGAATTGCGGACAAACTGAAATGGATAAGGTTTTGAGATGATTTTAGTATATATGTTTACCTGGCCATTAGAGCTGCTGGAAACTGAGATGGATTTCTCATGGATGTGTAGATATTTGGGAATACTGAATGACCGGCGTAGCAGAAACCATATATACCAACTGTGACAGGTAACCCTGAAAGGTTTAAGGCGGATCCTCTGTGATGAAAGCCAACTTGGTTCACAGCCCCAACCCATACCATTAAAATGGCCACAAAAATCGTAGTAGCCACTCCTCCAACTGAAAACAATGGTTAAAGTAGTAGAGTTTGTAAGATTTAATTAGATGTCCAACCTATATAATAAAATTATGTCAAGATAAGTGATCGAGATATGAAACCTGAAAGGTAAGAGAGCAAACTGAGATTTCGAAGCCATACAGTTGGAAGAACTACAAGAGTTGCTGTGATGACAAAAATTTCATGACTATCAAGATGGATTCCTGCAAATGCTATGTGTGCGTTTGGGAATAATGCTGCTATGTTATCGCCCATCAACGTCAAAAACTCCACACAAGCACCCTAATCAAACAGAGTTATCCAGATTTACTTACAATGCAAGTATAATGAAAGGAATGAGTAACAAAATCAAAAGGAACGGAAGAAAGTGAGAGTTTCTTGCACTTACATATAGTTCTAGATACAAAATTATCTGCATTGCCCAAAACCAAGTCAGTGTTGCGTCAAAATAGAGGAACAAGAGTATCATCCACTTTGTGATGTAAACTTACAGATAGGAATAAACGGCCAGTATAGCCAAAAGCAGCCTGACCAATATCTGGATAGGTCCGGAGTCCAGGATAGCTTTCTAAGCATCGCATTAATAAAATTCCAGTATAGCAACATATCACACTAAACAATGCAAGCACAATGAGGCTCAACCATCCTCCTTCTTTTATTGCATATGGTGTGGTAAGAAGTCCCATCCCACACAAGAGATTGATTCCTGCATATAAATGATAGCAACGGTATCGTATGAGCTTATTTGAATAAAACATGCAAGTGATTATGCAGTTCCAGTGTTGTTATTTGAGTGCGTCAGTCCGGCAGAGGGTAAGGTACAACACAACATGGCTACATAATAACTTCAACTTCAAAGGGAAAAATAAATAGGAAGAAAAGAAAGGCCACCATTGAGTACAGCTTGTGAAAATGAACAACTATGTTCCTTCGGTGGTGGCAATTCAGCGACAGAATTTCTTGCGGAGAGAGCTGGGGGAGTTGAGACCGCAAGTCCTTCTTTTTCTAAACTTGCCTCGGAGGCAAGTAATCTGCTACTGATCAGCTGTGAAGAATTATTGTCAGGTTGCCATTTAGCAGACGGAGACAAGGAGCTGAAACTCGCCCCTTGTTTTATAAAGGAGGGAAGGGAGCTAGGAGTCATGACATTGGTGTACATATCCATGGACTGCCTGCACATATTCAATCAAGCAAAAAGATTGAGATACAACTTTATATACGTTATTCTTGTATGATTATAACATGCTTTTGCAAGAGCCAAAAGAATTGAAACACAAACAGAAACCTAAACTACAAAGTTGACCCAAACTGATGAAATTGAAAGCCAAGGAAGGCTCACTAGGGAGGGAAAACAAAACAACTTTGGTCCTAGGGTGGCCTAGATTAGCACAAGCCTCCACAACGAAATTTCCTCTCAAAATATATATTGTTATGCGGAAGCGGCCGAAGGGCCCCGAGGGTCCCACACACACGGGTCCAATAATGCCGATACTCCCCCCACTTTAGCCACCCAGTAGAGAAACGAGTATGAGGTTTTACACAAAAAGCCTCGACATTAGTGTGTGTGGTACCATTCCTTATAACCCAATGATAACCCTTCACGTTTCTGATGTGGGATTCCAAATGGCTCTAATCTAAGCCACACTTTTTCCAACAATCTCCACCTGGCGTGATTCGAGTCATCTCAAATTGTCTCACGATCCAAATTCCAATAGCTCCACCTTGATCACAACCATCTGAATCTTGTGATCCCAGTCCAAACGGGAGCTCCACCAAATTGCAACTCGATCGTATGAGACACCAAGTCCTAAGCGTCGCTTGGGCTCTGATACCACTTGTTATGCGGAAGCGACCGAGAGGCCCCGAGGGTCCCACACACGGGTCCAATAATAATGCCGATACTCCCCCCACTTTAACCACCCATTAGAGAAACGGGTATGAGGTTTTACACAAAAGGCCTTGACATTAGTGTATGTGGTATCATTCCTTATAACCCAATGATAACTCTTCACGTTTCTGACGTGAGATTTCTAATGGCTCTAATCTCAGCCACACTTTTTCCAACATATATATAATTAATTTGAAGCAGTTATCGATGCCATTGATGACATTAATAAAAAAAACCAAGGACTAAAGCTCCTTCCATTGATGCACTTTCCAAACTGCCTAATGATTTTTGTGTCCCTCCCCTCACAATATTTAGCTACCAATTCATGCATATATGTGTCATACACTGAATCTTCCCTACTAATATCGCGATTCGAAGCAAAATCAACAAAGTTATGAACACAAAGAAGAATTATTGCCAGGTTGATGAAAACAGTAGTTACCATACCAGTAGCTCTGAGGCCATGCATTACTGTCAGATGCACTAATGGCAATGCCATCATCACGAGATTCGGTTTGTGAGGCAGGTCTGCCTATTTCAGATTCAGTTTCGGCATCCGAATTCGAAGGCTCATAGTTGTGTGTGTGTGCTTGGTTCTCTTCATCATCTGTTAAAAAATCTTCGTCCCCGCGCTCCCGTCCAAGATCCTCATCCAGCTTCGTCCAATTGCTCATTCTACTCCTTCTTTGATCCACCTCAACACAGAAAGGCTAAAACTCTCTCGAATTAACCAGAAACAGAAAGAACAGTGTAACTTTAGAAACAAAGATGATGCTGATGCTGATGCTGAGGAGAAAAAAGTTTCATAGGACGAAGAGGTTAAACTATGAAGCCACGTTTTACGCAGGTGACAGGGTGCATGTTGCTAAAGGTATGTGGCTGTGAAAACCTTGGTGAACCAAGACGTTACACGTATGTGTTGTTTCTTGACGCTGGAGAGATGAGGATTTGGGTTTTGATGAGGACCAAACGAAACAAAGACCTAATCCTACATGATCCGACTTTCAGGGCTCTCTCTGTGTCCTATTGTAATCAGACCTGTTTTTGTCAGAGACGATCATCATCAGTCTCATCCATCTTCCCAGTAAAAACCAAAACATACAATGTATCGGATCGAGTAAAATACAAAAATACAATGTTTATGTTGTAAATAGTTATTAGTTAGTGGGCATTCTTGTAATTAACCGACTAAGGTTGTTATTGTAATTTGCATCATGACTTCATCTTTATATAAGAGAGAGTTCTCAACTCAATAAGAAACATATTCTCTCATTCTCTTGGTTGTTTCTCTTATTTCTTAAATCTTTTTTACTTGTGTTTCACAACACGTTATCAGCACGAATAGTTCTAAAGTTGAGTTTAGTTTGCTGTTGTACGAAAAACTTTGAAATTGTTGATCAACCAAGCAAAGGACGATCATTCAACCTGGTTCAACATCATCATAAAGAAGCAATTAGATTGGCTGACAAGCTTTGGACTTCAACTGAGATGAAAATCTTTCTCGCTCCGTATTGAGTAAAGTTTTCCAAATCATAATTCTAATTCATTTCTTCAAGCCATGATTATATGAAAAGCTACACCATGAAGCATAAACCATATTTCATTTATCCATTCGAAATTTGTATATATATATATATATATATATGCTTATTAATTTGTGTAGTATATAGAAAATTTCATTTGATGCATGAACCGCCAAATTCATATTATTGTTCTATTTCTGTTCATGTTTCAATATTTAGAAAGAAAAATCGGCATTGAAAATCATTGAACGGCCAATAGCCTTCGTAATTAGCCATAACCACATGCCTAGTAGTGCAAATCAAAAGGCGCATGGATCAACAAGTACATGTATCAAATTCAAGATCACTGTCAAATTCAAGTATGTGCATGCGTTCCAGAAGTAACGCTCATAACCATTAATTTGGTCGTTTATGCTAAACATTACATATATGGAATATTTATGCCTGAAGCATTTAATAATACAAATAAATTAATATTGCTCTTAATAGAGTTTGAATAAAATCCGTTTAGAAATGTAACGTCATTTGAATAATGACGCATAGCACTGATGATGTTATTTACGTATAAATTAACATATACGTTTTGTCAGTTACTGATTTGAATTGTGTAAAATTCAATGTCATTTAAAGGCATGTAATTAATGCCAGAAGCATTTACCAATTTACAACCCACATTATGCTACAAGCATTATGGGCCAAATTATTATGCAAATTATGGTAAAAACGTTATGAATTTAATATTCAGTTACGTCAATTTGAATAATTGCCATTATAATTCATTTTGCTAGAAGCATGAATTTTGGGTTTAATTACGTAATTATTATATAAACGTTATGTCAGTAGCATTTACCTCATTTATTACTAATACAATAATACATGTCATAAGCATTAATGGGATTTAAACTCATAACTGCTACATAAATGATATTTACTATTGACTTTATGTCGGATCCTAATTTAATGTTAATTACGAATTAGAATCATATTCATTTCAATTTGACGTTTATGAGGGTATAATGCCAGAAGCAATTACACATTTATAACGCCACAAATTGTGCTTGAAGCATTAGGGTTTAATTACACGATTATTACATAAATGTTATGCCAGAAGCATTTATCCAATTTAATACTTATGTGTAATGCTAGAAGCATTAATGAGATTTGAACTCATTGTTGTTGGTACTTAACCGTTGCATAAATGATATTTATTTAGTAATTTATGCTATATATTAAATGTCGGTTACCAAATTCAAATCGCGTCAGTTTTATTCAATTAGTTCTTAATTATGTTATCGTTTATATCGATAATTATTATAAGTATATAATGACAAATTAATGCCAGAAGCAATTAATGATGCAAATGAGTTAGTTTGCATGTAACCGCTATTGATATTTATTGGTTCAATAATTTTATTACATATACATTATGTCGATGTGAATTAAATTGTTTTAGTTATAATTTAATTTATTTCGGTTTCATATAATTGCTTTCACATTAAGTTTGTATGTTACGATTTAATAACATATATTGCATTAGTTTATGTTATATTGGTGAATATTAATGATGTTAAGTCAGAAGCTTAAATCAAGCCTGAATATACACAAATTGAGCCAGAAGCTTGACGCAAGCTGCAAGGCTAGCACAGAATCTTGCCATGTGTTGCCATGAGTCCATTCAATGAATATAATTCTTCTCAAACTAGGCTAATCCAGTTGGATGCGATGTCTAGAAAAGTTCTTTTGAGGCTGTGTACTTAAGTGAGTCTCGCTCTACCACCTCATCATTGCTTACCTGGTCGTATACAATTGGAGTTACCGAAAGGGTTGATTAATAACATTGCATTTCTTGGTAGACCATTCTTAACCCAGTATGCCCACTCTCCCTATACGGGACCTAGAAGCTCAGCATATCTCTTAGATTGTGCCCCTTATGCTTGCAAAGTATGAAGAGGTTTATTTCTTTCACTTTAATTAAAGACAATTCCTTTGGTCTAGCAGAATCAAACAAAAGGAAAATAATCTAATGACACTGGATTTTCGTACCTAGTCATTATGTATGTCTATAAGACATTCCAAATATTTTCTCATAATGGTTGTTGTTAAATATTCACCATATTTAATGTGTAGTTAATTGCTAGAAGCATTTACACATAGTTACGTGACATATTCACTATGCTAAATTAGTAACGTAGAATTAATATCATCATTTGCTACATGATTATAATTTGAAAATGCATGTACCTAATGAATCGGTAGTTCAGAAATGAACCAGTAGCTCATGTATAAATCGAACTTGTAGTTTCAATAATAACCCCCTTAAGAAACTTGAAGTTTCATTCATAAATTCACCAGACAAGATAAAATCAATAGCTTTTATTCATATCATGTTATTTGGAAGTCTCTAGAACAAACAATCTGAACTAGACATCTTCCTTGCATGAAGCAACAGAATATTGAAATGAAAATGCTTGATGCCTTAGAATCTAAATCAAAAGTGATATGTGTTATCAATATTAAGGAACTGAGCATTCTCGTCTGGCTGACGAGGCAAGATTCCTTTACGTTTCAGAAGAGCGTTACCGAAAGGTAAGTTCATTGAAATCAATGCTTAAAACATTGAAACCACTAGAAAAATGGTGTAATGTCTTTGCATAACCTTTAAATGTGTGGCCAAAGCGTACATTGAAGATATTAAAATTTATTAGCTAGAAGCTAAATGATTCGAGCAAATACTAGCTATAGTATTGGTGTTTGATGCACCCGGGAAAAATATATGATGCACCGTATCCTCAACTCAATTATCACACGGGCATCCCCTTCAGAATAAGGGTCTTGTCTTTAATGACATATTATGTCAAGTTGCTCGTTAAGGATGTTGAGTACTAGACCATCATATGCAAATACTAGAATGTACACTATCTCTTTATGCACAGAATGCAAGGGAAAATTCGTGGACCTATCCAACCACCATACGGACCAGTTAAATATTAATGGTTTTGGTTGATGCATTGACAAAAGTGATCAGATGTCACATCACTGTCTATAAGAAAAAATGCTGTGTTTGCTAAACTCTCACCCATGAAATTTAGGGTACACCACTTGGATTATCTTATAAAGTCTATATGGCTTGATAATGCTGGAGAGTTTACATCGATGCCTTCTGATGATTATTGCATATCCCTTAGGATCTCTTGAACATATAGTTTCTTATGTTCACACCCAATATGGTCTCGCATGTAGCACCTTGGTAATGCGCACCAAGCTTCTAGTATTTGCATCGGGCTATGCAATCTTGCATGCAGCCATGTCGGTCTGGTTGAGGCCCAATGCTACACACCTTACTTTGTGTTACAGTTGATGACTGAGTGCAAACCTGGTGTTTCGCATTTACACAGATTTGGGTGTGCAGTTCCCGTGCCAATTGTGCCGCCACAACGTACAAAATCGGGTCCTCAACAAAGGATGGACATATATGTCGATTATATATGAACCATATCCATTATGTGCTCCTTAGAGCCCTTGACAAGTGATCTCTATACCGCTAGATTTGCAGTCGTCACTTTAATGAGACAGTCTTCCCGCCGTTAGGGGGGATAAGAACGTCACCGTTCCTGATGAACGACGTGTAGATTGTCCATCTTGATCCCCAAACCGCATATGTGATATTGCAGTGCGAAGTTTTACTTCCAGTTGAAGTGCAAATAATTCTAGATCTACGTAGTGTAGCCCATAATATGTCAGACACTTCATTAGATCTAGTTAAAGTGACGAGATCATATATACCTGCTTCAAACCTGCAAGGATAAAGGTCCTCGTAGGATGTATCATCCTAGTTGGATGAGGTATGACCATGGCGGCTAACTAGTCATATGTCCTTGCCAAGAAGCGAGGTAGATCATTAGGTTCGAACGATTCTTATCTCTAGAAGAGGGTAAACTTGGTACAAATAAATCTTCTTACCATCGCAATCTCAAACTAATTCAACTCACGATATTAATCTGGATTATGGGTTTGTCCTAGAAGAGACGAAGTTGGGGGATGCTCCAACATTTAAACCCACACCCGAGAATAGAAAACCTCGGTAAATTTTGTGAGATATTGAATCGGAACGAGAGTTCATTGATGATATGTTTGTATTTTTGGTGGCCGTCGAATTTATAATAAGCGATGATGTCGAACCTTGCTTCGTTGATAGATCTCAATGAAGAGACAACTAGCTAAAAAGGAAAGAAACAATCTAGGTCAAATCAGATTCCTTAACTAAGAGAAAGGTGTTATGGGTGTGTTGTTCCCACACCTACCCATGTTAAACCTATATTGTTTAGATGAGTATTTGTAAGGAAGCGTAATGAGAAAAACGAGATTGTGATATAAGTCTTGTTTAGTGGCGCAAGGATTTTCTCAACGCCCTGTGTTTGATTACGAGGAGACGTACTTTCCTGTAATGGACGTCATAACGTTCCACTACCTTATCAGTTTGGTAGTTTCCGAATAACTGAATAAACAGCCTATGAATGTGATAACAACTTATCTCTATGAGGATCTGAATATAGAGATATACATGAAGTTTCCTGAAGGACTTCTGTTACCCAATGCAAATAGTTCTAGAACACAGAACATGCTCTCCATTTTCTAGAGTAGTTCACTTTAGGGGTTCAAACAATCCAGACGGAGTTGGTATAACCGTCTAAGTGAATATTTGCTTGGGATGGGATATATGAACAATGGACAATGCCCATGCGTGTTTATTAAGAAAAGAAACTTCGGGTTTGCAATTTGTGGTGATCTACGTCAATAGCATGAATTTGATTGATACTCTTGAAGAGATCAAGAAAACCACAAAACACCTAAAGTCGGAGTTTGAGATGAAAGACTTTCGGAGACCAAATCATTTTCTTGACCTGGAGTCGTGCAAAGTGTAAATGGAATTTTGGTTCCTCAATCAAATTACATCTAGAAGATGTTAAGATGCTTTAATGAGGATAAAACAAAGTCTTCAAGATCACTCATAATCGTCTGAAGTCTAGTGAGACCCGTATCATTGTGTAGATGATAATGTAGAGATATTTGGACCAGAACACTCATATGTAAGTACAATATGCGCATTATTGTACTTGGCTAAATGCCCTAGACCAGACATCTCATCCGATGTGAATTTGTTATCTAGATATAGCTCTGCGCCAACACGCCGCCTCCGTAAATGACATAAAAGACAATTTTCCGTTACTTTAAATGTATGACGGAAAATGGCTCATAGGCATTATGAAATGGATCAACCGTTTATGATCTTTGGAATGATGTTTGCCTTGTTAAATATGGTGACATGAGTTATGTAAACCGACATAAGGCTTATTCCAGACTAGTTATGTCTTTACTATAGGGAATACAATAATCTTAGAGGTATATGAAACAAAAACCTTTTTAAGTCATGTTGACTATTAAGTTATTGAAGAAGCATGATTAACGTAGCAGTTTTACGTAGTGTGTAGTTTTTAGGGGGAGTATCCTGAAGCATACTCTTGACAATTATGTACTTTTTTGTCCTTCGTCCAAGGTTATTTTGTCTCACTAGGTTTTGTTACCTGGCAAGGTTTTAATGAGGCGCACATTAAATTGGTCATCCTACTCATACTTTATCTTGAAGATACATTTATTTGAAATATATGCATTTTCTCATCTTTTTCCTTCGACTACGGGTTTGTCCCACTAGGTTTATCGGGCAAGGTTTTTGGTGTAGCAACTATTATGCATCTATCTTCCATAGACTCACATCTTATGATTCAGACTAAACTGCTTCACCAAAATTAAGGGTTCTGACTACCATCGCTACGTGCACGTTATACTCTTTTCTCCTTCGACTATAATTGTTTTTGTCCTATAGGGTTTTTTTTACCTAGCAAGATTTTGACGAGACAACACTAAAACACATATCAGAGGAAGCTAATGACAGAGAATACTCAATGAGGAGTGTTGTAAATAGTTATTAGTTAGTGGGCATTCTTGTAATTAGCCGACTAAGGTTGTTATTGTAATTTGCATCATGACATCATCTCTATATAAGAGAAAGTTTTCAACTCAATAAGACAACACATTCTCTCATTCTCTTGGTTGTTTCTCTCATTTCTTAAATCTCTTTTACTTGTGTTTTACAACAGTTTTAGCTTTCTCTTTCTAATCAGGTCGATATTTTGTGGGTTCTTGTTTTTTGCTTCGATTTCTGGATACCCAATGTGGCCTCCAAGGTGTAAACTTTGTTTTCTTCCAAAAATAGAATTTCCACGTTCATGACTATGAAATTCACGCTCATTTTTTAGATGTAAATTCAATAGTGGGGGAGGATAATGTTTAAGCAGAATTATTTTGTTTTCAATCCTTGAGTGATTGAGCATAGTATAATTGGTCGGTTAGTGACTAGGTAAAATCTACTGGGCATCCTGAACACTGCAAATTTTGAAAACTATTATGAACACAGACACTGCAAAGTTTTCTCACATGTTACTGATGACCGAATGTCAGTTTCTTACTAGCATTTTCCCTGGGATGATCGAATCTCCGAAAGCTCAGGAGCCCCTATGCTATAGTCCTGGTAGATTTCTGGAGAATATCTGTAATTTTGTTTAAAGGCAGAATTCCTCAAAAGGATTGTTACTGGCTCTGCCACTGCATGGTGGTTGATTTACAGGAGTTCGTCTACGATCTAGCTGTAGATTGGCTCTATTTCTATATCGATACATTAATGAATCATAGAACTTCCCTAACTGCAACTCGTATTCCCATAGCATTATCAACAATCTAAACAATCAAAATAGCAGATTGTGGCATTATTCTTGTGATGTAAGTTGGTAGTTGGCAGGGTTAACTTTTAAGTCTTTAACAACACTCTTAGCTCGTGACTATCCGAGCAAAGAAAAGTACTGCATCTTTATAATTATCAGAGTGAAACACGGCAGATCCTTAAGCATAGAAATAAATTCGATCATGTAAAAATTACACTTCGAAGAGTAAGGAGGTGGAAATGTTTAAAGGACTAAAGGGGGAAGAGAGATCTAACTCTCTAAGATTTGTCAATTTGGTTGAGCTTGCCAAGGCCTTGGCAATTAGCACATACAATCTGAGCCTGGTCTTTCCGTGCTGCATTGGCTCTCAAGGTGACCCCCGACTTCCGAACGAACCCTGCCCCATCGCATTCAGGACATCTATAACACAACAGAAAACATAACATTCAAGCATGAAGCTTCAACTTTCCAAAGTTAATTTTCAAAGAAGCATAAAAATGGAATCATGTTTAGCAATGAAATTATGTAAGGCAGGATGTGATTACATGTCCTTGCGGGAGAAGAGGATTGGGAAGGCAGTTCCAACCAGAGCCACAAGAGCAGCACCACCAATCAAGTATGGTGTGCTATCAGCAGATACATCTCCAACCACTGCAACTACTGTCAATGCTCGCTTCTTGTTCTTCTCAGTCCTCTTCCATGATCTTGACCCTGCAAAGGGGCTACCAACTAATGTTAGTTGCTTCAGTGTTTCTGCAGAAAGCATAGTCAGAGGTGAAGAAGACATTGAAGCCATTTACACGAAATCTGTATGTTTCAATTTCTGGGGTAGGAAGGGGTTGAGTTGGGAATATAAATGACATGGTTATGGTTTGTATTCAGCAACTACAGATATTTCTCTTCAAATGGATAGGGTCATTAGGCCACATCAGAACTCAAAGATTTCTGTGGTTTCAAAGATAAGGCTTGGGTCCCAAATCCTAATCCAGTCAACATCTACTTGCTAAGTTGCTAGTCACCCTTGTTCAGTTCTTTGGGCCTAAGCACCTAGTAGGAGCTGGCTGGGACAACAAATCTACATACATTAGCATCAATATAACCCTCAGACCATGTTCAAACCTAGAACATTTGAAGTTTCCCAAACATGGTTTTGCTGGTTGAGTAGACCTTAAATTGTGCAAGCTTTCCACATAATATACAAAAACTAGTGCTCGGTTTGATGAATTATCAAGCTGCACCCTCAGATTCTATCCTCCACAGCACATGATCCAGAGCAATAAATTTTATTTACGTTGTTGCTTCATCTTAGAATCCAGAAGATTTCCTGAATGACATAACCAAATGGGGCAGCAATATCAACGAAACTGCTTCATCTTAGCTAGGAAGAGATTCCTGATATGACATGACATGAGTGGCGGTGATACAAAGGAAGAAAAGCAAGAAACCTTTGCTTCATCTTAAGCATGAAGATATTCTTGAAATGACATTACCCAATTGCCTGAAGTGATTGAAAAAACTGTTGTCACATTATTCCAGACTACCAAAGCAATTTGTAAAGGAAAAACCTCTCTAAAAAAATGTAAAGGAAAAAAAAAGGAACAGCCTTTATATTAGGAACAAACTAGATCACTGCATCCTTTACCCCTATCAATGAACTTGCAACTCGTAACCAAACGCACACCAATAACCTAGATAAACAATTGTGCAAAAACTGATTCCAAGAATCATTGCTTTGTTTTGTTTTGGCTGAAAATGCAATTTCACATGCTAAGAACATAAACCAAGAATGATTGATTTGTTTTGATTCAGTTGAAAATGCAATTTCACATGCACCTATAAAGAACATAAAAGATGCAGAGCATTTTAGATCACTACAAGTGAGTAATTCTTGAGTCAAACATTGCCATATCACACCATAAAATGACACAAAGATGCAGAGCACTAGAGCATTGTAGCTGAGAGATTGGCATCTCAAATCAAACAATGCATCCATGAAGAGAGAAATTAATCACTTTAGATTGAATAAGAACAATTCTAATACAACAATGGACCAAAAGCACCAATCAGCTTCTACGTTAATTCACTGCTTGTCTGCAACAAGAGAGAGGCCTTAAACCCTAGCAATGATACAAGCAACAACACAAAGGCTTCTACAACGCCCACCCACCACAAAGCTTCTAACATCTTAAGCTTACTTCTCCTCCTCCTTCCAGATCTTCGGAAAGTTGAAAAGTAGTCCTAACAATTCAAAATTTCCACCTCTTCAACAGTCACAATTCAAAGACTCTTCGGTCTTAGTGACCTGTATTGCTATTTACAGCAAAGAAACCATAAATGTACAGACATTAGCAGAATTCCAATCAAACACATTGATCAAAACTTAAAAAGAAGCTAAACCTCCATCAGTTCTCATCATCTTCAAAAGCCCAGCCCTGATTCCGCCTTCGCGACGCTCTACTGAACACACTAATGCTCCGACTTCTTCTTCCTAAACCAGACTCCAAGCTCGACCTTGAAGATGATGAGCTCCTAAGCCTCCCGAAAAATGAGAAGAAATTCCGAAAAGCTCTAGCAAAACCACCACTCTCCCTCGTCCTTCTTCCACTCGAAGCCCACGAAATCCTCCTCGGAGCACCACCAGCCGTATTGAACCCACCATCCATCTCAGTGTACACCACCGGAAGCTCACGCTCCGCAGCTCTTCTCCCTCCGGTGAACCTCCCCACAGCGAATCCGCCTCCCGGCAACCTCCATATAGTCAATCCCACAGTCTCTTCCTCTCCAATCAGAGAAGTCTCCAGCGAGGGCCTCCCACTGCCGCTCCCACCCCCGCCGCGGACGTCACTCGGCAGCTGATGACGACACACCGGGCACGAATTCCGAATCGAAAGCCAAGGAAAGATACAATCATTATGGTAAATGTGCTTACAGGGCATCTCACGCGCCTCCGAATCAAGCTCAAACGCCTCCTTACACACCGCGCAGTGCGACTCCGTCGTGACGTGGCTGTCCTCGATCTTAATCACCGGCATCGACTCGATCGCGGCCTTCGACGCCGGCGGGTGGTCCAATCTCCCAACGCCGTTCTCCAATTGAGTCAACTGATGAAGCAACCGGTCGAAACCCGACCCCATCAAGAAATCCGACATGCTCGACGGCAGCGGCCGAAGCCCCAACCCGGCTCCGTCGTCGTAGTAAAGCTCAAACGTCCCCGGGTCGGTCTCAGTAGCCGGGGCTCCGGAATCAGGCGGGCCGCGGAGGACAATGACCGGATTGAAAGGAGATCGGTCGCGGCTGCTTCTCTGGCTCCGCCGCAGCCTCGGGCTCGGGCTCTGCGATACCGGCGTGGTGTCGAGGAACATCGCGGCGGCCGGAAATGGGTGGTTGAGAGGAGATCGGGTCGGGGTGTGGATCTCTTCGATGAACCCGGCGCCGCAGTCGGGGCAAAAGATCGAGTCTTGGGCCCGGACCCGGACCCGGATCATGCGGCTGCACGTGTAGCACCAGTAGGAGGCGCCCATGGAAGCCATCGGAGATGAGATAGCTGAAAACCCTAATTTCTTGAGATCGGGGGGAAAAAGAGAGAGGCGAAGATTCTACCTTTGACGGAGGAATTGAATCCGGCGAGGTTGAATTAGAGCTAACGGGGTTGGAATCGAATGGGGCTGAGCTGAGATCGGAGAGTGAGAGATTTTGAAAGTGAAGAAGAAGAGGCCAGAGAGAGAGAGAGACGAAAGTGAAAAAGAGAGAAGAGCAGAGCGCGTTGTTCGTTAAAGCATGGTGCTCACTGAATTTAGGAGAATAATACTTTCTAAAAAAATTGAAGAATTGAAAATTGAAATAAACGGGGCTACGTGGTACGCAATGGCGCACGTAGAGAGAGTGTCGTCGGACTTGAGACTGAGGTAGAGAGAGTCGGGTTTGACTGCTCCGGCGAATAGCGGGAGAAGAAAGACGACATGTCGGTTGTGGGTTTGGGAATATTAAGGGTGGTGGTGGTACTTTACAGCTTAGAGCAAGTCCATCCATAAAGAAAAATTCAACCTGGGTTAGATGCCACTTAGGAATCCAACCTAACTGAAAAAAACACCCCTTCCACCCATAAAATGAGCTATCTCATTTTCTAACCCGGGTGAGATTTTGGGGGAGATATCCAACCCAGGTTGGAGGAGATATCCAACCCAGAATGAGATCGGTCCAGTCAGCCACGAGCCCAACAAATGGCTTTCGTCATGCTTGCATCAGCCACGAGCCCCGCCTGCATCAGTCAGAGACCACCTGCACCGACACTCTCTCTTAGTGCGTGAAATGCACGGACCAACAACAGCCTTTCTTCCCGCGCGTGTCTTCTCCTTTTTGTCGCGACGTGCGAGCTTCTACCCCACCCTGACACGCGTCACGCCACCAACGTTGCTCACTTTCATTTTGAATGCAACGGTCAAAAGATCTGAGCCGTTGCTGAAGCAATTTGACGGCTGCAATTAGCTAGCCGTTGGTTTTTTTTTTTTTTTGAATCTTACCGTTGTGAAAAAAGTTTATAACGGTAAGAAAAAAATATTTAAAAATAAATTCTTACCGTTTGGAATTAATACAACGGTAGGGAAAAAAATAGGCAAAAAATATTATATTTTTTTGTATAATCCCCTATAAATACCCATCAAAATTTTACACATTCCACACCAATTTCTCTCACACATCAAAATTTCCTAGTTTTTAAATTCCATAGATTTCATCTTCTAGGTTTTTCCTTTGTTTCAACCATGGCCGGAGTTAACACAACTTTGCCGAGATGGAGTCTGGAGGAAGACCTCCAATTGTGCAAGTCGTGGAGGTTTATTAGCCAAGATTCGAGAAAGGGTAAAGATCAAAAGAAAGCCGAGCTATGGGATAATGTCCGCAAACACTACTTCGAAAATTTACTGGATGCTACCGATCGAAGTGCATCCGCATTTATAGGGAGGTGGAGAATTTTGAAACCCGAATTGTTTCAATGGCATTGTGCATTACGACAAGCTAAGAATTGGGTAAAGAGTGGTACAAGTCCACTTGATGAGGTATGAATAATTAGTTACTAATTTCGTGTTCACATAATTATTATGATATTTTGATAAGTTAGTTACTATTTCATGTATCCCACTAATTATAGTTTTTAAATTTGTAGTATAAGAAAGCACAATTAATTATTATGATATTTTGATAAATTAGTTACTATTTCATGTATCCAATTAATTGTAGTTTTTAAATTTGTAGTATAAGAAAGCACAAGAAATTTGGAAACAAGGGATGTCCAAAGGGAAATCAATCAAAAACCAAAAGGATTTCTCAAGTTTTGCTTGCTATGAAGTTGTTCAAGGTTTTCAAGCATTTCACGACATTCCATCTCCGACTGAGATGAGTGCGGCAACATCAATGGGAGGCAATGAAGGGATGTCTACGCAACCAAGTTGTGATGAATCTCCTATCAACTTAGAAAAAGATGTTGATGAAGTTGCTCCCGACTGGAATGTGCGACCTATAGGAAGAAAGGCTGCAAAGGAAGGACACCGAAAAGGGAAGGCGACCAAAGAAGAATCACCTGTTGCAACTGCTGTCGTGACGCTTGCAAACAGCCAAGCATCAATCTTGTCAGCAAGGGAAAAACGAGATGAAGCATACGCAAGGCAATTGCAGGACCAACAACAACGAGAATATATGCGGCTCCAAATGGATATGCGGAATGAGCAATTCAAAATCCAAGAGAGGGAAGAGCGTATCATGGAGATGAATCCAAGCACTATGTCGCCAGGGCCTAGGAAAGATTATTGGCTAGCAAAACAAAAGGCGATAGCGGAGACACAAGCAAATTTGTCGGGGTCTTTCCCCGGAGGATATCCCCAACCATCTTTCCCCGGAGGATATCCCCAAACACATTTCCCTGGTGGATATCCCCAAACACCCTATCCTGGTGGATGTTACCAACCACCTTTTCCCGGTTACTATTATCCCCAACCACCTTCCACCGATGAATCTACAAACCCCATCAATGACAATGATCCTTCAAACACCGATTTCTTTTGTAATGAGAATAATAATCCTGATAATTAGATAGTTATTAGGAAATTTCAAATTATTGTAATTTTTTTTTCTAGACTTGCCTGTCAATTAAATGTCATGGAATAAAAAAATTAATTTCATTAAGTCATATTGTTTAATTACTATTTATTTACAACTAAAATCATTATTCGCACTTAAAAACGTTTTTTAAAATTCAATAAACAGTCACTGCCACGTGGCAGCAATCTCACATTTCAGACGGGTGGAAACTGCTGCCCAGTCACAGTAACCCAGAGTGACCCAGGTCATTGTGTTCATTCTAACCCAACGGGTGAACTTGCTCTTAGTGAAGGGAGTGAGGGACTAGTAGTAAGTAAACTAATGGACGACCTAACTCATTGAGAAGACAAGATTTTATGGGAGACAGAATATTCAACGTTTAGGCCACTATTTTTGTATTCTATTGCTTCTAATGTGGGAGCTAAATCATTGGGGGAGTGACATGGCCCGAGAAAGAAATTTGGAACTCACTCAACAACTTCGGGATTGGACCGAGAGCGGAGGGATCCCAGACCTTGATGAAGAACATGCGTTCTGCCACAACATGATGAAAGATGGTGCATTGGTGACAAGTTCGAAACTTTAGATCTTTAGAAATTTGATTGAAAATTTGGAGCGCTAATTGAACTATCAATAAATATTGATATGCTGAAATACACGGTCTGGTCGAGTGCATTGAGCTAAGTACAATAATGCGCCTATTGCACTAAGGTATGGAACCTCTGCGCTCAAGATCTCTTCGTCGTCCTCTTTTGGACGAAATGGATCTTTAGTTATATCTATACTTCGATCAATCATATGAGTGCAAATAGGGTGCATTTTGTCCATATTAAATCGTCTGAGCATCTTTTGGACATATGCAGACTGATGGATAAGAATTCTACAGACTCGATACTCTAGTTCAAGACCTAGGCAGAAACGAGTCTTCCCAAGATCTTTCATCTCAAACTCAGATTTCAGATAAACCGCGGTCTCTTTGATTTTATCAAGAGTACCGATAATGTTCATGTCATCGACATAAACGGCCACTATTGCAAATAATCCAGAACTTGTCTTCTTTATGTACACGCACGAGCATAGTTCATCGTTCCTATATCCCTCCCTAATCAAGTAGTCACTTAGATGAGTATACCACATTCGTCCGGATTGCTTTAATCCGTAAAGTAAGCGTTGCAACCTTATAGCATAAGCACTCCGTGGTTTAGTCACTTGATTTAGGTAATGTAATGTCATCGGGAACTTTCATATATATCTCTGAATCCAGATCTCCATAGAGATATGCCGTAACCACATCCATGAGCTGTATGTCAAGTTTTTTGGACACTACCAAACTGACTAAGTAGCGGAAAGTTATGACGTCCATGACCGGAGAGTAAGTCTCCTCGTAATCAATCCCAGGGCGTTATGAGAAACCTTGCGCCACAAGGCGGGCCTTATACCGAAGTACCTCATTTTTCTCATTACGCTTTCTAACAAAAACCCATTTATGTCCAATAGGCTTTACCCTCGGCGGAGTTAGCACTACTGGGCCGAAGACCTGTCTCTTTGTTAGAGAGTCTAATTCTGCCTGGATTGCAACTTTTCATTTAGACCAATCTGCTCTGTTTTGACATTCTGCAACAGAGCGTTGTTTAATGTCATTGTGCTCAATGATTTCATGAGCCACGGAATAAGCAAATATATCATCGACATTGGTTGATGACTAGTTCATCAATTCATAAGTGTTATCATAACACATGGAGATCTCTATGTTCTCTGATATTGACACTGATCCTGAGGCGTCCCCCATGGATTCTAACATCAATTCGTGGACATAACTATAATCAGAGATGATCTCTTGAGAAGGATTCTCAACATCGATGATTAAAGGATTGACTTGTGCCTTGTTAGTCCGTTTCTTTCTCGGACGCGTGTCAACCAAACCAGGTGGCCTCCCCCTTTTCCTTTGGAGAGCCACAGCCTCCATCCCCCCACTATGGGCGGCACCGAGCCCGGGGATGGCCGTGCCCTTTCTAGGGACTTCGAGCCTAGCTGGTATATCTGATCTTGTCACTTTTGCAATCTTGGAGAAAGAGTCAGGCATCGTATCTGCTACTTTCTGAAGTTCGAGAATACGTTTAACTTCACTTTCAGTCTGTGAGGTGCGGGGATCGTAATGAGACAGAGTAAGGACAAACAACGACAATTCATGTCGTTCCACATGAACATGTTTGTTCGTATTTCCCCCTAACGACGGGAAGAATGTCTCATCAAAGTGATAATCTGCAAATCTTACGGTAAAAAGATCACCTGTTAATGGCTCGAGGTATCTGATAATCGTTGGAGATTCATAACCAACGTAGATACCAAATCGTCTCTGAGGACCCATTTTAGAATGCAGTGGAGGCGTAATTGGCACATAAACCGAATAACCGAAAATGTGTAGATGTGAAATGTCAGGCTGATATCCAGTGACCAACTAGTATGCACTTGTAGACATATAAAATTTAACGATAATAATAATCGTTGAATAATCCATGCAAATACGTGGCTCGTGAGTCAACAAGATTGGAAAGCCGTCTGAAATAACACGTGGCAACGTGGAAATGGCCAGCCGACAACAAAACCTTAAATCCCGGTTGAAATCAATTATCAAGTGTTAATTGATGACCATGTATTAATTAAATTAATTGGACATCCCCAAATTGATTGGTGATGGTTTGCCAGCAGATAGAGTAGACTTCGCGAGGCTAACCGCGCCTCCCATAGAAATAAATGAAGACGAGGCGAACCGCATCTCGCATAGAATAAATGAAGGCGAGGCAAACTGTGCCTCGCATAAAAATAAATGAAGGCGAGGCGAACTACGCCTCTCATAAAAATAAATGAAGGCGAGGCGAACCGCACTTCGCGAGGCAAACCGGACCTCGCGAGGCGAAAGACACTTCGCATAGAAGTAAACAGTGACGAGGTGAAGCATCTTCGCATAGAAGTAAACAGTGGCGAGGCGAGGCGAGATGGCCCCGCGCGAGTAGATTTACATGAAGGCGAGGCGAGATGGCCCCGCGCGAGTGGATTTACATGTAGGCGAGGCGAGATGGCCCCGCGCGCGTGGATTTACATAAAGGCAAGGCGAGATGGTCTCGCGTAGGGGAATCCGCGAAGTAGGATCAGAAATCATTGCCTGCTTGGAAATCAAGTTTCCTCACGTGATACTTTCCTTACCCACGAGATGGCTCGCCCCTTACTGAAGATCTTTATCAAAATGGGACATTCAATCTAAAGCGATCTGGGCATATCTAAATCTTAAGATTTGATTGATTTGATTATGTGAAAATCAGCAAGTAAATCAATCATTCAAGATTCAGTTATTCGATTAAGGAAATATTATTGATTGAGAATCTTCATTACTTGCCTTAAGTGGAGAAAAGGTTAACACTATAAATACCCACTCTCATACAAAGAGGAGGGGGCAGAAACAAAGGCGGACAGAGGACCAGAAGGAGAGCAGCGGACTAGAGAGAGAGAGAGAAAAATCTCTCCTGCGAACTCAGAAGTCTCCCCCAAAATCCTTGAAGAACTATCAAGCTCATAGCCAGTTCTTCATCAAATCCAAAATCCTTGAAGAATTATCAAGCTCATAGCCAGTTCTTCATCAAATCCAGAAGTCTCCCAAGCCCCCGAAGAATCATCAAACTGCCAAATAGCTGATTCTTCATCAACCTCAAGCTTAGAAATTGTCAAATCCTGAAGAAACATCAAGCTGCCAAATAGCCGGTTCTTCATCAACCTCAAGCCTAGAAGTTGTCAAATCCCGAAGAGTCATCAACCTGCCAAATAGCCGACATCTTCACCAACTTCAAGTCAAAGAATAAACCACCACGTGAAACTGCTCGTGGATCAAATCCGATCAAGAACAAGCCTCTACGGTCCTTGGTCAATCGACTTCTACAAATCGTCAACACGACAAGAAGTCCAACCTACAAACAATTCGTCTCAAAAACAAGTGCTTGTCACCCTTGAGATAAACATACATTCGGAGATAGAATCAGAGGAGTACACAAAGATTGTAACCCGCATTCGCATTGATTAAATTAAATTATTCTTTGTACACGTGTTGTTCTGTTATTTGTTGCAGATATTTTCGTGTTTACATATGTCTCAATAGCATCCCTTCACCATTCATAAACAAATTTTAAGTCAACCAGTGTTCATAACCTTTTTGTGCTACACAAACGCTAATGTAAACACAATGAGACAGCGTGAAAGTGTTATTATTTCTGAAGAACAACGCTTGTATTCCTCGCACATTGTAGAATTGATTCTCACTTATTGAATGAATTACAAGACTACAGTCTAGTGTTCATAACCATTTTGTGATACATACGAGCTAACTCAGCTAAGGTAAACACAATGTGACACTGAAGTGCTTTTATAGCTGAAGATTTGAAGAACAATGATTTTATATGTTCCTCACACAACGTAGAAATTTATTCATGTTTATTGAATGAATTAAAAGACTACGGTCTATATATATCAGATGACAGGTTGCATACAATAATTACATGTAATTACAAGATGCACAAAATCAGATCAAATAAATCACATCATTTCAGAGAATTCTGACTTCATTTGGAGAATAAGACAATCTTGCTATCTAACACACATTGAAGGTGCTGATCATCTTTAGCAAACCAAATATATATGGTGCATGATGATTGACTCACAAAAGAGAAAATCTTTTCAAAATCAGAATCTGGAAAACCTAGAGCAAACATATGTAATATTTGAAAATGGTTCTACTCCCGATTCACAGGCTGAAAGTTTAGTACAATTAACAATCACTCCACCGAAGAAAACATCAATCAAAACGTGGAGCACATACGCTGATCAGGGCTGATGTGTTTATATATATAGAGAAGTCACGCTTATGTAAGAGATATATATGCTACACATTACCACCACAAGTTGTAATCCACTCACTACTCACTAGAACTTCATTCACTTATTTCCTCGACAACAAGAATTATCTTTGGAACCAGTCAACTAGCTAGACATGTACAGGTTACGTTTTGGTACTCCAACCAATATACTTGATCAAACCAAAATGCAAATGATAGCCATCAAATGAATAAACAATTTTCAATTTGGTCGGACCAACGATTTCGTATACAAACTTAGAGAATATATATCGATGTAGATTGAGGTCTGAACGAGTCTTTGAAATAATTTATGAATGAAGCCTATGTGTGTGTAATTTTAATTGTTTTAGTTTTCTTGAAGTTTAGGAACATACTTGAATGGAGTTGGTGGCCAAACGTCGAGCTTTCTGTACTGATGTGGGTAAACGAGAAGAACAAGCTTGTTAGACCAGTCCAGCACCTTGCGATCCACCTGGGTATGTCCATAGCCTTGTATGTCATTCGGTGGGATAGCAATTTTGTTCTTCTCTTCTAATGGAAGTTCAAAGAACTTCTCCGCCGCTTCCTTCAAGCCCTTGGTCACTTCTGTTGCCACTCCATGATTCACCACCTGCATATCCAATCCAGTTAATTCGAACTCATCGAAAATTTACGTCAAACTGAAATTGTTTAAAACTTCAAGAGGTGCATGAAATACCAGAAAGAAACCCCATTCCTTGCAAGCCTGGTCCAGCTTGGTAAGCTCCTCTTGGTGCCCTTTTGAGAGCAGAGAAAGATCAATGATGGGAACCTCAGAAGAAAGATGAGGACACAAGGCTGCATCATTTGCAATGTCTGTTTCATTCCTGATGTAATTTGCCGGTACCTGAGAAAGGTCGGTTTTCACCATTTCTTGAACATTTGGGAGTGGCGCTGATGGGGCATAAAAGGGCTGACTTTGATTCCATTTCTTCTGTTCTTCCTTGGATTTAACGTACTTTGGACACGCACACTCAGAACTAAGCTTATGTAGGACTGATCGGTTTTGATTAGTTTGGTCTCAGCTGTTTTTTTTGTAGTAAACGCAGCATATAATGAACCTCCACGGCTCCACCGCCACCTTCCCCCAGTGGGAATTTTGGATTTTGTACCTAATTCAGTTTTAGATGCTGACCCCCAGTCCCCCACCTAGCATAATCGGGAATTTAAAGAAAGAAATTTGAGCATTTCCCAACGACACAAATTTTCAAAATACCTATTACGGGTTTTACCATTTTCAATGCTGTATAATAATTATTATTATATATTTGTTGAGAGAGAAAAGATAACGAGAATAACGGTCTACTCATTTATTGATAGAAATGCTTATTTATAGGCATTACATAGAATCTCCCGAAGGATCTAGAAGATCTATCAACTGTAATATATTCTAATAAGGAAACTGGATTAACCAATCATACGTGTATTAGGGCAAGACACATAACAGAATGACGGAAACATAATTTCTTTAAACACTCCCCCTTGTGTTGCGTCCCTAATACGATATGGTGCTTATGGTATTGCCTCGGTAAAAACCTTGCCAAGTCAAACAAAAACCTCGTGGGTAAAACAAAAGACTTTGACGAAGGAAAAAAGAGCACAACGCACCAACTACAATTGAAGATAACATGTGATGTATGTAGACTCCTCCTGATGTCTACATAATGACTCTTCCTGATTGGTAACTCAATCTCGGAGTACAGATAAACGGCGCAAGCCAATACACTTCACATACTTCAAAAGTAGACTTGGGCAACAATTTAGTCATTAAATCCATCCACAACATCCTTAGATCAGACTTGCTATGCTTAGCATTACTTTGATCTTTAAAGAGAAGGTTGCCTAACAACTCAAAACATAAGTTCGCGTTGAAAATCATATTCACGTATGGCATGATCTTCGTATACTTAAACAGTCATAACGTCTTTGATACAATAAGTACAGACAAACCGTACAAAGTTCTGGAAACTAGACACACGTAGCTTTCCAACCATACAAGGTCCATAACCCAGTTCATCTTGAGCTGATCACAAAGCTCAGTCGAAGTTGACTGTTCTGCAAAAGTAGATTCTCGGACAGATCCGTCCTATTTTACGAAAATAGCCATAACTCACTCAATAAGATAGATGTGATCAAATGGTTGGTGTCCCTGGAAAGTAGACACATAGACCTTTCCAATGGTATAAATTTCACCATTTTCCAACGAGTGGGCTATCTTGCAGGTCCTATAGAAGTTGACCTATGAAACTGGGCAGATTCTGAATTCACATTTGATGTGTCTTTCTGTAGGGATGAATAAGCCTGAACCTTTCATAGAATGAATCACTGCCATTACATTGGCGTTGCGTGGGCGCATCCGGCCATTACCTTGATGTTCTTTAACACTCATCTAAGAGGGAGCGAAGTTGCTCGACCATTAGAGAGTTGAATGACTAAGGAGAACTTGGCCTTACAAGTTTATAGTGAATGAGATGTCAAGTCAAGCATATTGTAACAAGTACATGAATGTGCTACCATACTTAGATGGAGAATTTCTCCTAAGACTTTTTGTCATATGGAAAAAACAAGTCTTCTCAAGACTTTGACCGATCAAGGGATACATATAGGCATAACTTCATCGTCTTTTAGATTGCCTTAAGCCGACAGATGAATAAGCATCATCAATAACGGTCCTCACTTTCGAGACCAAGTGTTTCCAAGATCCTTTCATTCATAATTTTGAATCAGTGGCATTTCTTAGTTTAACAAGAGTTCATCACGATTCATTCAGAATTTACACGCAAATAGGCATAATTCTTCATATCCCTTCCCCATCAAGTAGATATTAAGCAAATACCTTGCAAACGCGCTCTGTGGTCAGGAGCCACTTGATTTGGGTGAAAACCGATCTATTCAAGATCTTTATGTACATATCTTAGTTCCCAACAAAGATAAGTTATGACTACAAGCTGCTTGTTCAGTTTTTCAGAAACTACCAAACTGATAAGGTAGTAGAGTGCAATGACATCCATTACGAGAGTATATCTCATCGTAGTCGATTCTAGGGCAATTGTGAGAGACCTTGCGCTAAAAGGTGAGTCTAAACTCTTTTTCTCACTACGCTTTCTAACAAAGACATAACTGATAGAGTTTACACTTGGGGTGTCAACATCACCAAACCAAAGCACTATGTCTTTGTTTAAACTGGATCGCATCTTTCCATTTAGGCCAATCTACAACGTTGGTATTTTCTCAACGAAGTATGATTCGATATCAAACTCATTAAATCACGTCATCATGTACACCGGTGTAATTTCTAAGTGTAGAGATCTATATATGGATTGGTATTGACATTGAGGCGTCCCCCAATGATGACCATAATCCAGAAATAACAGATGAATGAGTATCATTGATCAAATGATCAAGTTGTGCCAAACTAGCATTCTTCCTTGGTGAGTATGTATCGAACCAAGTGGCCTCCCCCTAAATCGTGGGAGTCATGGCCTAGCGACACCATCTACCACATTTTTGGTGTCACCATGCCACCATCTATGGGTGACGACATGTCCTCTTATCTGGACATCAACATGTCCTCTTATCCGGACATCAATATGTCCTTATCCGGACATCAATCCTTGCAGGCATGTTTGCAGCATGTATATGTGATCTCATCACTTTAGGGAACTTGATGAGACATAGTAAGGATAAACCACGACAATTCCAAGTCGTTCTACTTGAACATTCTTGTTCTTATCTCTCCCTAACGACGAGAAGACTGGTTCATCAAAGTGACATAAAAGAGATCGCATGTCAAGGTCCTTATATAAGCGGACTATAGTCGGAAGCTCATGTCTTATTCAAAGACAATATTCATCATAAATAACCCATCATTATGTTCTTGTGGAGGCGCAATTTGGCACATACAACATGTGGACAATATAGATTGCAAAACGTTAACTCAATCCGTTAATAAATATGCATACCGTTACGACCATAACATAAAGATTTGAATGATGGTGGGCAAAGATGAATAAGTAAAACTATGACACTGCTACAACCCGTAGTCGTTGGTCTTACTGGTCCAAAAAAAAAAACCGCTGGCCTCACCGCCGGGACCGGTTAAAAAGAAACAGTTGAACTGACTGCCAGCATGACCGGACCTATGTTTTACTCTTCCTTTAACGGTTCACTATCTTTTAGAGCTCCAAATGCTACCACATTTTGTATGCAGGTAGACATGGGCGTTAGAATTGCAAAACCGTCAGCTTCAACGACGGAACCGGCCTAAAACATGCCAAATTGTCCGTCGGAGTCGCTGAACATCCGTGAACACTTATGTTGAGCGGTTCGCCATTTTCCAGGTCATCAAATGCCACCAAATTTTGTAAATTGGTAGGTTTAGATGTTAGAAATCCGTGGCCACAAACAGAACCTCAAGAACCGGTCCAAAAGTTGGCAAACCGGTTTTCACAATGACTGGTCCGCAAGCTGAAAAACCGGAAATTCTAGGTTTTGTCAACTTTTCCATCATTTTGAAGGTCCCCCATAACATCCAATTGTTATGGCTTGAGTTAAACCATTGTGAACATCACCATAGCATTATTATGCCTCAAAGTGAACAACGAGAAGTCATTAAGCCAACATCTTATGTATCATTCTTGTATAATCACTTATAGACATTATAATGTCTTACTTAGTGAACAACGACTTAGCATTTTGTTTATGCTAGTCTCTACATATCATTGTCTTTAGCGTAGTAGGGTGTCCCTCCTAATATTTGCCAAAGAATAGGCTTTACAAAATGATTAATGAGCATGACCAATGAGAGATCATGGAGGATTCTTTTGCGTCATATTTGTTTATGAAAGCATAAGTAGTGCCTCCATTGTATAGGAGGATGACGCGAATGGCTTTAATGCCATTCATAGGCCGTGAGCATTGCTCATAGCTCCACCAAGTTGTATTTTGGTGATCTTTGATCTCAATGGTTACTTTGCTCAAAAGAAAGGATGTTCGTGAAAGTCTTTACTCTTAGGTATACGGATTATCAAAACACGTCCAAAATTTTCCCGGACGATTTATGTTAAAGCCTACATGAGTCGATGTCTCCATTCTCATCATTAGTGACAATAACCGATTCAATTAACCGAATCTTAGTGACTCATGAATGTTGCGCATTCATTATAGTGATACATAAAAAATTCTCATCAATTCTCATAATGTGTTTCCAGGTGATAAACGTTGACGTGAATATCATTAAGTCATAGTATGGTTCGATTGCTTCTTTATGCATAAAGAGCATGTGTGACTTGAATCATAACGCCATTAGGCATTAAAACTTGAGCATTAATTCGCTCTTTAATTATTTGTAATGATCTAGTCATCATAGTCACAACGGATTTATAAAACACTAAATTCATGAATAGTTGTATATTCTTTGCAATAAGCTACGCACTCAATCTCGCTACAACACATTCATATACCAGAATGTAGAGACAACAATCTTATATCAAGACATAGAAACCGAAATATGTTAACAATTTCGATGAAGATTGAAAAAAGGTATTGGAACCCTTTAGAGTGCATTTCATGACATGTAATACTACAAAGATGGACAAAATAAAGCTTAGAACATGTCAAAACATGGCAAAATTAGTTGTGAGCATCCACGGCCCAATGTTGGATCTTGTAGAGAAAGAAAAAGATTTTTCAACATCCAATTTTGGATGACATTTAACGTAACGCAAATTTTTTTTTGCAATTATGAATCGGCTCAAGAGTGTAGAAGACTACTCTTGTTTGTAATATCTTTGCAATTGTATAAGTGTGCATTGTGCCACACTTGACATTACAAATCTTCTTTTGAACCAAACCCGATGTGCATTGCGTAACATCATGATATTTTAGCCTTTAGAAACGCCACCTTATAATAACTGGTGGTCCAATGTAGTCTTGTTTACGCCCAAATTAATATTTTACTGGACAGTAATTGTCTATATAAATATTAATTAAGTTCTTGGTCTATGTCGGTCGGCGAGCCCAAGTTCCTTTAAAGTTTACAAATAATGGCCCGTTAGCAAGACCACGCGAGGTGATTCACAAAGTCCGCGCCAAATGACTCCGCGCGGACTAACGGATCTCGCGCGCTTTCAGACAAAAACACAGTTCGCGCGGAGTGGCGATCTCGCGCGCTTCGCGCGAAATGACTTTGGCGTCAGGCGAGGCGGAGTGTATCTAGGCGCTGGCGAACTGGTTCGCGGTCCGCGAGGTAGACACACGCGGAGTCCGCGCGAATGCTTGTAATCGTTTCTGACTTTTTACAGTCTTTGACACGCTTTGGGCCAATCCCTATGGCCCTTATTAAATAAAAGCCTTGTTTTGGCCCGCGAGGTGGAATTGAGCTACAAGAGTTCGTGGTCCGCGCGAGCTATTAACTTTCTACATGGACTGTGGTACCCCGCGGGATAAGATTGCTCCTAATTTCAGTCCGCATAGGACTCTACAGTTGATAGGCGCGCCAGAAGCAGTGTCCTATTCTAAATGGACTGTGTGGATCGGATATGTGTCATATGCGAATTGGTCTACATGGGAGGAACAGTTCTTTTGTGCTTCATGTTGCAGAGTCCAACACGCTTCTCATTATCTTTCGTGGCGAACTCTCTCTCCCATTATATAAGGGGGTCGAAGGCTAACATAAAACTCTCGACACAGACAATCAATCAATCAAACAAACAAACAAAAACAACTTTCAACCTCGTTGATACTCCTCGACCCCGTCGAAATCTCCAACGCTCCCAGGAGCTAGTTCCTTTTGAAGCCTCTTCGAAACCCTGATTCTAAGCGCCCCGCCACCTAGAATTCTTCAGAGCTCTCCGGACTCTATCCCGTTTCCTTGGAAACATCCCTATAGTTGCTCTGCTCACGCCGCCGTGAGTATTGACCGTTTGTGCTAGTAAATTCCTCATCCGTAAGGTGGCACCTAGAACTCCGTCCGCCTGATTCAAGAAGTCAAGTGCGCACTCAATCAACTTTTCCTCGTCCGAGAGGTGGCACGCCCGCAACTCCTCCTATCTCTTTGTTCGCCTCAGCTCCGCACGCTGAGGATCGTGGCCAAAACAAGTCCAATGTAGTGTCATGTTGTAATGCGATATATTGCATTAACATATAGCTTATGTAGATCGAACCATATGTGCAAGACAAAATTCTAATATATATGCCAACAATTGTATCCAGGTCTTGACCATGAATTTAATTCAAAATATAACGACTAAGTAACTTTAGTCAAATATGTGAGGTGTATACCTTCACAAAAACTTAGAAAAATAAACGGATTTGTAGTCACTTAGACTATTAAACTAAAGTCATATGCTTCATATCTTCCGCAATATACCGTTTGCTTTTAAAATCCGTAACAGTGAGAATAATGATCTCATATTCTTCCATATAGTGAGTTTCTTGGTGCAAGAACTCCATATATTTTGTATACATTTACCATAATATTGCTTTCATTGCAATTAGTGAACCGATGTAAAACCATATCAATAACATGATTTTTCTTTCATTAGCCCAATCTTTATATGACATGTGGGTTCGAGGCGTTGCCTCCCCCTCTTTTTTTCAGAATCTGTGACACAAATTTTGTCACTGTTTTTTTTTTATGTCAAATTCAGGGCTCATGTTTCAGTCAATTATTTCAAACAACAAGATGGAAGATTAACCATTACCGAGATACGATAATTAATTCTAAGTATTGAATTAGATCAAGACCATAGTTTATGGTAACTCAATTCAATGTAAACTGTGACAAATTCTGTCACAAATCGATGTAACCATGACAATTTCCGTCACAAATCGATGTAACCGTGACAATTTCCGTCACAAATCGATATTAACCATGACAGTTTACGTCTCAAATAGATGTTTGTCTCTTTATTAAACACGAAAAATTTGTCGTAATACCGTGACTTGTCAAACTGTCACAAATTTCAACTTTGATATGAGGGGTCCCAATTCCTCACATCAACTCACGTTATAAGAAAGGTGGGGGTAGAAGAAGGCTACGAAGCCCGGCTATGGAATTAATAAAAATTCAAAAGCGGCAACTTTTATAAAAGCTTACTTGTTAATTTGCCAAATAAACTGCGTTTAAGAGAAGTTGCCGTTGCAATTTTCATACGTGTGCTGCGAAGTTACTCTCACAATTCCATTGCGATCCGTCACGCGAAAAATTTCATGAAAAATATAACATATGGTTAGTCATATTCACCATATATATAAAATGTAAAACTAATTAAAAAAATTACTGTGGTAAAAACTTGTGTTATCCATGGGTTAAAAAAATAACATAGAGGGGTAAATTTACTGTTTTGCCCCCCGTACAATCAATTTCTCTTCTCTGCCTTTGGATCCGAGTATTGATTCGGGTCCTGGGTTGTGTAGAGGCTACCGTCGGAGGAGAAGACGTGCGAGCGTCGTGCCGGGGCAACATTAGGTTTTCAGTGATCGGCGATCGACAACGAAGGGGCAGCGATGTTGTCGGGTAGGAGGTCCGATCAGAGCTGCTGTGAGTGAGGGGCTGGGCGGGGACTGGGTGGGCCGGAGAGAGCTCGCGTGTGAGGCGCTAGGGCGATGGTGCAAGTCTGGGGGCCCGACGTTGGAGGTTGAAGGTCGCTAGGGCACACAGTAGGTTGTTGGGAACCGCTCGGGCTGGATCTTGGTTAGAGATCGGCTCTAATGGTTGCCGGCGTTCGAAGATGGAGGAGAGAGCCGGAGTGAGCGGCACCGCTCCGAATTCAGGAGGGATTGGGTTGCAGAGGCGCGTCAGTTTGGATTCGACCGGAGCGGCAGGGCTTGCTTGACCGTGGCGGGGCAAGGGCGCCGGTTTGGATTTGGCTGGAGCTGGTGCGGTGGTCAACGCTCAGGGAAGGTGGGTGCCCATAGCAAATTTCTGGGTGCCCAGGCGTATGGCGGCAGAAAATTTTAGGGTTTTAAGGTTTCGTTATCAAGCTCAAGTTAGAGCACAGTGCTGATAACGTGTTGAAGGAGAAAAGATAATGAGAATAACGGTCTACTCATTCATTGATAGAAAGACTTATTTATAGGCATTACATAGAGTCTCCCAAAGGATTTAGAAGATTTATCAACTGTAATATATTCTAATAAGGAAACTGGATTAACCAATCCTACGTGTATTAGGGCAAGACACATAACAGAAGGACAGAAACATAATTTCCTTAAACAATATTAACTTTTTATTTATCTTTTCATGACCTTATCACTCTTTGAAGTCTGTGAGATTTGAACTCGTGAGTTTTAAAAAAATATAAGTTTCAATGAAGGAAAAAAGTTTATTTAGTTCTAATTTTTACATTTTATTGTTCATTCTAATGACAAAGTTGATACTTAAAATGACCGAGACCAAACCCAATATACTGGTCGGGAACCAATGTCAGAACTTCTTTAGCGCTCATGAGGGCCACAACCCCTACAAAGATTTTGAAATTCCTTAACAAAGCACCTATTTTATAGGCAACGTCAACGAAAATACTCTCAGAATTTAACGATGTTAGTAATCAAAGTATCAAAATGTTTACTGAATGAAACATGATGTATGAAAATGTAATTTTTTGATAATTAAGTATGAAAATAAAATAGCATTATAGTTTGAGGTTATTTTGTAATTAATCGCCCTAAATTAGCCCCTTCACGATTTAGCTCTCTAGTTGTGCCACCGCGGGAACAACCGTGGAAACCTCCGGCCCACTTTCAGAACATAACACTGTACGTTGGATTCTTAGTATTTCTCTGTGGAACTTCGTTGTTGAACAAGCACTACCACAGAAAAGGTATCAGACCACGGCCAAAAAACGTCGTGTGATTGTTCAGATTACCGTTGTCTTTTTGCGTGCCGTCTGATGGATTGTAGAAACGTCGTCTGACTGCTGTCGACATCTGTCGACATCTGGGATGCCAACATATGTCGAAAGCGTATCGGCAGATTTTGTGTCTTGTGAAATATACTCACATCACACTTTTTACGAGTAACAGTTGTGTGATCGTTTGTCATACCACGGTTGTTATTAAAACTATATTCTGATATAGACTCACAAGTCGTTTTTAAGCTTATGGCCTTTCCAAACCATTGTTTGTATATGACAGAAAAACGACTTCTGACTATATCATTGTGAATCAAAAATTGCTAAACTTAAGCCTATTCCAACCACGTTTTTTATTTTTCCATATGTCATCTGATTCAGTGCAATCAATACAGGAAATGCATATAAATCAAAAATGACCATATGAACAGTACCTAAATGGATTTGGATTACATAATATTGTACTTTTAAAAAAAGGATCAACTAAGAAACTCCAAAGACTACCATTGTATCCACAAAAGGAGCACACATTCAAGAAACTCTAACACCAAAATGCTTCTCTTGCAGTATTGTACCTCTACATTTAAACAACCCAAAACATATATATTTCCAACCTAGCTAGCTATATATATATACTTTAGAGCTTCAGCAGATCCTTAATTGAGCAGCTTAATCAATCATATTCTTGAGCACATAACCAGCTAACTCGTCACGCACCTCATCAATCTTGACTTGCTCATAAGGACATGGTTTCCCAGTCCTAGAAGCCCACTGTAACAGTTTAAAACAACATGTCACCTTGGAACTTGATTGACATTAAACTTGCAAACAATGGAGTTGAAAATGGAAGATTTTAGTTACTTTATCTGCAAATGTCAGCTCTGTATCTAAGACAATATCCCTCATGTATCTCATCACATAATAGCCGCATGATGTGGTATCGTTTTGTTCTGGGATTCCCTGAAGTAGACACACACACTCACTATGCCATTTTCGGCATCAGGCGACACTACAGTTGTGTCGCCTGATGCATTTTTTATGTGTCGCCTAGTAGGGTGTCGACACCTGAACCATCAGACGACACAAATGTTGTGTCGCCGTTAAGAAAATCAGGCGACAGAAGACTTTTTTTACTATGTGTCGCCTGATAAAAGATAAGGCGACATATAATATGTGTCGCCTAGAAGAACAGAAAGCGACATAAGATAGTTTTCACTATGTGTCGCCTGATAGAATTAAGGCGACAGATTATATGTGTCGCCTAGAAGAAAATCAGGCGACATAAGACATTTTTCATTATGTGTCGCCTGATGAAAGATAAGGTGACATGATATACGTGTCGCCTAAAAGAACAGCAGGCGACATAAGACATTTTTCATTATGTGTCGCCTGACGAAAGATAAGGCGACATGTTATACGTGTCGCCTGATGGTTTAGGTGTCGACACCCTACTAGGCGACACATCTTTTTTTTGCCGTGAGGCGACACATCTCTTGTGTCGCCTGATAACTGCGAGTGGGAGAGAAAAATAACTTACAGCGACATATATGCGTAGGCACTTGGAATAAAGACGACATATAAACATCGTCTGAAAATATTAGAGGCGACATGTATTTGTCACTTGATAAAAGATTAGGCGACATGCTATACGTGTCGCCTGATGGTTTAGGTGTCGACACCCTACTAGGCGACACATCTTTTTTTTGCCGTGAGGCGACACATCTCTTGTGTCGCCTGATAACTGCGAGTGGGAGAAAAAATGTCTTACAACGACATATATGCGTAGGGTAATTGAGGTAAAGAAGACATATAAACATCGTGTGAGAGCTTTAGAGGTGACGTGTAATTTTTCTTTTGTGGTCTAGACCTTGAACGGCGACACATATGCATCGGTGAATGGTATTCAGGCGACGTATAAGTTTTCTTTTTTCATTTGGTCTCTTTGAGACAATAGATATCTGTCGTCTGATATGCTTTAAGCTTTCACTATCTGATACTTTTGACTTTTCGGGGCTACATTTGTTTATCGTATGAATAAGCTTGAGCTACACATAAGTGATGCCTTGTTTTCGTTTAAACTGTGCATTTACGTTGCCGGTTGTTCTTTATGGCCTCACATGTCTATCGTACGAATGAACTTCAGCTACACATAAGTGATGTCTTCTTTTGATTTAAACTATGCATTTGCGTTGCCGATTGTTTTTTATGGCCTCACATGTCCATCGTACGAATGAGCTTCAACTACACATAAGTGATGTCTTCTTTTGATTTAAACTCTGCATTTACGTCCCCCGTTGTTCTTTATGGCCTCACATGTCTATCGTATGAATAAGTTTAAACTACACATAAGTGATGCCTCCTTTTGATTTAAACTCTGCATTTTATGTTGCCGGTTGTTTCTTATGGCAACACATTTCTGGTATCTAAGCTTTGTAAAGACAATAGATATGTGTTGCCAATTGTTACTTATGGCCACACATAATCGTAGTCATGGCTTGTTTAAAAATACACAATTGCTATATTGAAACATCCTGATAATTTAAATTTAAAAACAACATCCATAACTAAAATACGCATTAATTCAACATCTAAAATGATGACATTATCCATTGTACACAAAAGTAGCTAGGCCATATATAAGAGGTTAACAAAAAGCACCACATTATGTACAAAGTAGCTAGGCCATAAGAGGGTAACAAAAAGCCCCATCATTTTGTTCAACTGCCTCATATACATGCAGCCAGCAGTGGCCTATAATAGCACAGCAAACTGTCTCATATATATGCAGCCAGCACCTACCCTATAATAGCACAGCCAGCACCTACCCTATAATAGCACAGCAAACTACCACATATATACATACAGCCAGCAGCCTATGGTAACACAGCAAAAGTACACAATCTGGGCAAACACACAATCCTTTCTGAAAACAGTACTAATAGAACCATACAGCAGCTTTGCTAGTTACTTGTAAATTTAAGCACATACTCTGCCCACTCCTGTCGGACAACATCAACGTCCTGCATGGTGTATTTTTCAACACCCCTAGTCAACCACTGCAAGGACGACAAAGAACATAACAGATTTAACCAACTGGTCGAGTTTTTTAGCTCACAAACTGATGAATGCAAGCCATTACCTTTTTAGTCCAGTTCTGTTCTTTGTCCTGCACTATTTCTCTCATGTACAGCATGATGAAATAGCCACAGCTCTTATCCCCAATCTGCTCTGGAATGCCTTGAATCAAATAATTTGTTTGCTTAATAAACCTAATAAACATGAACTGAAATGGTTAAGTGTAAATATAAACAGTTAGCTAAGGTTGGAACCTACTGAACAGACAAAATGGGATCAAAAGATAACATCTTTACTTCTTTAGCATAATACAAAAACCAATCAACTTTCAAAAATAGGAATCATTACTGCCACTGCCGCCCGTTACCATTGCTAAGTACTCACGGTCAAGCTCAAGAGACCAACACCATTTCAATATTCCCATTCCACTACAACAGTACTAACTCAACTTTAAATGAAATGTAATCCAACTTCCCAAATTACTTTACACACCAAATGAACATCCTTCGAAGTGAATATGAATTCCATAGCCACTTCTATCACCAAGCACACAGCTCGTCCCTTTCCATCGTCCAGCTTCTCCATTTCTGCATTTTCCAACTTCTTATTACCTCAAATCATATTCATAACAATCATGCCCTCCTTTACCATTAATTTATGCCCAGAAATATATACCACCACTATCTCCACCATCACCACCGCTGCAACACAAACACAGTAAACCCAACACTGTTTCCAAATCCTCCACCAGTCCACCACAACTTCAATCATATTCACCAATTCTAGAAACTATAATAAAGCATGAATTCTTAAAATAAGGATCAACTTAAGATGAAGTCAGGAGACTAGCACTGCCCACACCACTACCACGCACGGTGGCAACCCACTGCTCCGACTCCCAACTTCACCATAACTCAACCAAACTAGAATTTAATTATACAGAAAGGTAGTTATTGAAGAGCAGATCGTGTCATATACCTCACTTGCCCGTGATGTACTATGCCGTTACCAAATCCTACATTCACCTGCAAGATTCATTTCCACATGAATTTTATTAACTTGAGAAGGGTTATCTGACAAATCTCTACCTGATGAAAAATTAAATGAAGTAAAATAATATTGTAGCATGAAATGCAAGGAAAGAGAACACAACATAATTGCATAACAAAAAAGAAAAGAATGTGGGCGAAGAAAGAACCACAAACCTCTGTTCAACCTCTTATTTCAACTTTCAAGTCAGGATGTGAAGCACGTATTTCATATTTTTCTGCACCCAAAGAAGGATGTTGGTATGAATGATATTGAACTGCGGTAAAACAAGATAAACTATAGACAGACGATTACAAGGAAATCCTAGTGAATGTTCCCTTGAATAGAATACTTTTCAAGCAACGCTTCAAAAACAACTGATATTAACAGATCAACCATTTCATCTCCATTTCTGTCTGTGTTGTCTTTCTTATTGAACTCCAGGTCAAAATAAAGGTGGCATGGTAAACCCTGACAACAATGCATACAAAATTAAGCATCTCAGGTTGATGAATACGGTAATCATAGTTTCTTAGAAAGAGAAATTGTCACCTCCTGAATGACTTCGTAATGGTGACGAAACTTGGAATCCATAATTTTGTATCTGAAATCAAAGAAAAACAGTACAGATACATCAAAGAGAGAATACGATCAAGTATATATATTGGTAGAAGAACATAGAAAGGCAGACCTTCTCCAAAACTCATCATAACTTGAAACAAGGAACCTTCTTTGTCCACTAAAGTGATCTTGATAACTAAAAACATAAACATTTTCGTGTCGTTTAGCAAACTTCATTGCTTCATCCTGCCTTGGAAATGTAGCCCATACTTCCTTCCTAAACAAACTAAAAACACGGGTCAACTCAAACTGCAAAAGCCAGAACAAAAATGTCTTAGAGCAGTAAAACCTGGAAGAAACAACTACACATATACCTTGAACTTAATCGTTTTTGTGCAGTGAGATCAACACGTATCTCACGCAACACTCGCAGCAACAACCTTGATGGTCGCTTTGGAGGCACTCCATTTGGAGACCCGTAAAACACAACCGGAGATAACTGCTTTCTACGATTAACATTTTTTGCTTCAACTGTTGCAGAACCACCCTGGAGACGCAACAATAAATACTTCAGGTACCAAAAGCATGCAAATAAAGGACACCACATGAAGTAGAAAACAAACATTTCCTTCTCAGCTAACTAAAACACAAATTCTTCAAGTTAAATGCATACAAATACCACTCATCTTAAGCAACATTGTCTATTTTCGGATCAATTTTCCAATTCAACCGCAGAATTCTCAATTACTATCCAAATTCAACAACCATTAAACCACGAAATGGAACAACTCCAGTGTTACATACTTTTTCTGCAAAACCAGTGTTAGCCAAACCAGAAATCCTCTCTCCTCCTTTCCGCTGCAGCTCGATCTCCTTCAGTTGCCGTTGCCGTCGTCTCCTTCACCAAATCCGGCGTTTGCTTCTGAGGAGATCGATGAGAGTGATGGTTGATGGAGGAGGGTGGTCGAGATGGTGAGGGGGACGGTGAGGGCGCGACGACAAGGAGAGCAGCGACGCTGCTCTTCTCCCTTCCTCTCAGATCTCTCTTCGATCTCTCACGACAAATGAGGGAGGGAGTTGAGATGAGAGATCGATGAGAGTTGAGATGAGAGATGAGAGTTTTTTTCGATGGAGGCTGAGAATGAGAGAGTAATGAGAGCGATAGCCAGATCTAGGTCAAAACGCGGGTTTTTTTCCTCTAAGTGCGCCTTTTTTTTCAACAATTGCGCGTTTTTTTTCCGGCCTAGCGCGCCAGTTTCCTTACACATATTAACCCTAGACCCTAAACCCCAAACCCTAAACCCTAAACCGTAAACCCTATCATCGACAGCTTTTGCTATCTGGCCGAAAGTCAAGCATGGTATGATCAACGTTATAAGAGTAGCATTGTAACACGTTTAGGCTTTATATCTATGATCATGAGGTACCCTAACATATTTGTCTAACTACACACTAACATGTTATATCTATATGCATATCTTTATAAACTAACTATATATACGAAATAAAATTTGTAAAATTTGACCGTTGGATATGATCATCATAGTTAATTATGGATATGATACAAAAATTGCTCATTTTTGTTAAGGTTTGGACCTCGATCACATAGGTCAACTTTATTTACGATTAAATTTCTATAAGCTTCCCAATGGTGAGCTATACGTACGCAATAAATTTTGTAAAATTTAACCGTCAGATGTGATCAGCATATTTAAATATAGATATGGTAAAAAATTCACCCAATTTTGATAAAGTTTGGGTCTCGATCGATGCGGTCAACATTAACTCAACAATATTTAATTAAGGGAATACGCTCTTACCTCCTCCTTCTTGACTAGTTTTGGTGGATTCTTTCATGCACACACTCTCACATATATATGATGTAGCAGCTTATGTAAAAATTTTAGAAATTTTACCTTTCGGGGATAGAGTTACCCATAGGGGATAATAAGCGTAAAAAGGGTTGACCGTCTCGATCGAGAGCCAAAGATTATCGAAAATATGTGATTTTTTTATGGTAACTATATTTCACTATACATAACACATCCTACAGATAGATTTGCAAAATTCTATTTACAACATATAGTTGCTTCACAAATGGATACACTTAGAAAAATCTCATTAAACAAGTTATACCACATTAGTAGGCATGTTATGGTTCCAACGTCTAAAATTCATAATACTAAATTTCGACCGTCAGATGTGATCAACATATTTAAATATGGACATGGTAAAAAATTCACCCAATTTTGATAAAGTTTGGGTCTCGATCGATGCGGTCAACATTAACTCAACAATATTTAATTAAGCGAATACGCTCTTACCTCCTCCTTCTTGACTAGTTTTGGTGGATTATTTCATGTACACACTCTCACATATATATGATGTAGCAGCTTATGTAAAAATTTTAGAAATTTTACCTTTCGGGGATAGAGTTACCCATAGGGAATAATAAGCGTAAAAAGGGTTGACCGTCTCGATCGAGAGCCAAAGATTATCAAAAATATGTGATTTTTTTATGGTAACCATATTTCACTATACGTAACACATCCTACGGATAGATTTGCAAAATTCTATTTACAACATATAGTTGCTTCACAAATGCATACATTTAGAAAAATCTCATTAAACAAGTTATACCACATTAGTAGGCATGTTATGGTTCCAACGTCTAAAATTCATAATACTAAATTTCGACCGTCAGATGTGATCAACATATTTAAATATGGACATGGTAAAAAATTCACCCAATTTTGATAAAGTTTGGGTCTCGATCGATGCGGTCAACATTAACTCAACAATATTTAATTAAGCGAATACGCTCTTACCTCCTCCTTCTTGACTAGTTTTGGTGGATTATTTCATGTACACACTCTCACATATATATGATGTAGCAGCTTATGTAAAAATTTTAGAAATTTTACCTTTCGGGGATAGAGTTACCCATAGGGAATAATAAGCGTAAAAAGGGTTGACCGTCTCGATCGAGAGCCAAAGATTATCAAAAATATGTGATTTTTTTATGGTAACCATATTTCACTATACGTAACACATCCTACGGATAGATTTGCAAAATTCTATTTACAACATATAGTTGCTTCACAAATGCATACATTTAGAAAAATCCCATTAAACAAGTTATACCACATTAGTAGGCATGTTATGGTTCCAACATCTAAAATTCATAAAACTAAATTTCGACCGTTAGATGTGATCAGCATATTTAAATATGAACATGGTAAAAAATTCACCCAATTTTGATAAAGTTTGGGTCTCGATCAATGCGGTCAACATTAACTCAACAATATTTAATTAAGCAAATATGCTCTTACCTCCTCCTTCTTGACTAGTTTTGGTGGATTCTTTCATGCACACACTCTCACATATATATGATGAAGCAGCTTCTGTAAAAATTTTAGAAATTTTACCTTTCGGGGACATAGGGGATAATAAGCGTAAAAGGGTTGACCGTCTCGATCGAGATCCAAACATTATCGAAAATATGTGATTTTTTTATGGTAACCATACTTCACTATACGTAACACATCCTACGGATAGATTTTCAAAATTCTATTTACAACATATAGTTGCTTCACAAATGCATACACTTAGAAAAATCTCATTAAACAAGTTATACCACATTAGTAGGCATGTTGTGGTTCCAACGTCTAAAATTCATAATATTAAATTTCGACCGTCAGATGTGATCAGCATATTTAAATATGGATATGGTAAAAAATTCACCCAATTTTGATAAAGTTTGGGTCTCGATCGATGCGGTCAACATTAACTCAACAATATTTAATAAGCGAATACGCTCTTACCTCCTCCTTCTTGACTGGTTTTGGTGGATTATTTCATGCACACACTCTCACATATATATGATGTAGCAGCTTCTGTAAAATTTTTAGAAATTTTACCTTTCGGGGTTAGAATCATCCATAGGGGATAATAAACGTAAAAAGGGTTGACCGTCTCGATCGAGATCCAAAAATTATCGAAAATATGTGATTTTTTTATGGTAACCATATTTCACTATACGTAACACATCCTACAGATAGATTTGCAAGCTTCTATTTACAACATATAGTTGCTCAACAAATGCATACACTTACAAAAAACAACAAAATTTAATATCAGGCGACACATAAATGTCGTCTTATCAACAAAATGAAGTAAAATTTCACACCAACATTCAATTCAACAAAATTTAATATCAGGCGATACATAAATGTCGTCATATCTACATAATTGTGGAAAATATTCTCATAATTTGTCAATTCAACAAAATTCAATATCAGATGACACATAAATGTCGTCATAGCAACAAAATGAAGCAAAATTTTCACACAATTGTCAATTCAACAAAATTCAATATATCAAACGACACATAAATGTCGTCGTATATACATAATTGAGTAAAATATTCTCACAAGTTGTCAATTCAACAAAATTCAATATCAGGCCACACATTAATGTCGTCTTATGAACAAAATGAAGTAAAATCTTCACACAAGTTGTCAATTTAAAAAAATTCAATATCAGACGACACATTAATGTCGTCTTATCAACAAAATAAAGTAAAATCTTCACACATTTGTCAATTTAACAAAATTCAATATCGGACGACACATAAATGTCGTCTTATTAACAAAATGAAGTAAAATTTTCACATAAGTTGTCAATTCAACAAAATTCAATATCAGGCAACACATAAATGTCGTCTTATTAACAAAATGAAGGAAAATTTTCACACAATTTGTCAATCCAACAAAATTCAATATGAAGGGACACATAAATGTCGTCGTATCAACATAATGGAGAAAAATCTTCACACAATTGTCAATTCAACAAAATCCAATATCAGGCGACACATAAATGTCGTCGTATGTACATAGTTTAGTAAAGTTTTATTTCAATTTGTCAATTCAACAAAATTCAATATCAAGCGACACATAAATGTCGTCTTATTAACAAATGAAGTAAAATTTTCACACAAGTTGTCAATTTAACAAAATTCAATATCAGACGACACATAAATGTCGTCTTATTAACAAAATGAAGTAAAATTTTCACACAAGTTAAAAATTCAATAAAATTCAATGTCAGGCGACACATAAATGTCGTCGTATCTACATAATTGAGTAAAATCTTCACATAATTTGTTAATTCAAAAAAATTCAATATCAGGGGACACATAAATGTCGTCGTATCAACATAATGAAGTGAACTCTTCAGACAGTTGTCAATTCAACAAAATTCATTATCAAACGACACATAAATGACGTCGTATGTATATAATTGAGTAAAGTTTTCTCACAATTTGTCAATTCAACAAAATTTAATATCTGGCGACACATAAATGTCGTCTTATCAACAAAATGGAGTAAAATTTTCACACAAGTTGTAAATTCAACAAAATTCAATGTCAGGCGACACATAAATGTCGTCGTATGTACATAATTGAGTAAAATCTTTCACACAAGTTGTCAATTCAACAAATTTCAATACCCGGCGACACATAAATGTCGTCTTATCAATAAAATGAAGAAAATCTTCACACAATTTGTTAATTAATTCAACAAAATTCAATATCAGACGACACATAAATGTCGTCGTATGTACATAATTGAGTAAAGTTTTCTCACAATTTGTCAATTCAACAAAATTTAATATCCGGCGACACATAAATGTCGTCTTATCAACAAAGTGGAGTAAAATTTTCACATAAGTTGTAAATTCAACAAAATTCAATGTCAGGCGACACATAAATGTCGTCGTATGTACATAATTGAGTAAAATCTTTCACACAAGTTGTCAATTCAACAAATTTCAATATCCGGCGACACATAAATGTCGTCTTATCAACAAAATGAAGAAAATCTTCACACAATTTGTTAATTCAACAAAATTCAATATCAGACGACACATAAATGTCGTCGTATGTACATAATTGAGTAAAGTTTTCTCACAATTTGTCAATTCAACAAAATTTAATATCCGGCGACACATAAATGTCGTCTTATCAACAAAGTGGAGTAAAATTTTCACACAAGTTGTAAATTCAACAAAATTCAATGTCATAAATGTCGTCGTATGTACATAATTGAGTAAAATCTTTCACACAATTTGTCAATTCAACAAATTTCAATACCCGGCGACACATAAATGTCGTCTTATCAACAAAATGAAGAAAATCTTCACACAATTTGTTAATTCAACAAAATTCAATATCAAACGACACATAAATGTCGTCGTATGTACATAATTGAGTAAAGTTTTCTCACAATTTGTCAATTCAACAAAATTTAATATCCGGCGACACATAAATGTCGTCTTATCAACAAAATGGAGTAAAATTTTCACAGAAGTTGTAAATTCAACAAAATTCAATGTCAGGCGACACATAAATGTCGTCGTATCTACATAATTGAGTAAAATCTTTCACACAAGTTGTCAATTCAACAAATTTCAATATCCGGTGACACATAAATGTCGTCTTATCAACAAATGAAGAAAATCTTCACACAATTTGTTAATTCAACAAAATTCAATATCAGACGACACATAAATGTCGTCGTATGTACATAATTGAGTAAAGTTTTCTCACAATTTGTCAATTCAACAAAATTTAATATCCGGCGACACATAAATGTCGTCTTATCAACAAAATGGAGTAAAATTTTCACAGAAGTTGTAAATTCAACAAAATTCAAGGTCAGGCGACACATAAATGTCGTCGTATCTACATAATTGAGTAAAATCTTTCACACAAGTTGTCAATTCAACAAATTTCAATATTAGGCGACACATTAATGTCGTCTTATCAACAAAATGAAGTAAAATCTTCACACAATTTGTCAATTCAATAAAATTCAATATCCGGCGACATATAAATGTCATCTTATCAATAAAATGGTGCAAAATTTCACAAAAGTTGTGAATTCAACAAAATTCAATATCAGGCGACACATAAATGTCGCCGTATGTACATAATTGAGTAAAGTTTTCTCACAAGTTGTCATTTCAACAAAATTCAATATCCGGCGACACATAAATGTCGTCTTATCAACAAAATGAAGTAAAATTTTCACACAAGTTGTAAATTCAATAAAATTCAATATCAGGCGACACATAAATGTCATCTTATCAACAAAATGATGTAAAATTTCACACAAGTTGATAATTCAACAAAATTCAATATCAGGTGACACATAGATGTCGTCTTATCTATAAAATGTAGTAATATTTTCACACAAGTTGTCAATTCGACAAAATTCAATATTAGCCGACACATAAATGTCGTCGGATTAACAAGAGTAAAATTTAGACAATTGTGACTAAAGTTGACCACTTTCTTCACCGACATATATGTGTCGCCCCGAAAATAGACATTTTTTTCAAAGAAAACTGGTATTGTTTAAGTTCGCTTCTGGCGACACATAAAAAAAATGTGTCGCCCCGACACCCCGAACCACACTTAATTTTCTATGTGTCGCCTGATATGTGTAGCCTGATGCAGGAAATGGCTTAGTGACTCACCACATGCATCAGTCCACAATGTAGTTCTATTTTCATACTAATAATTATCAAAAGTCAAATAAATAGAAAACATACTCTCATGTTCTTCCAATTAATCTTCCTGCGTCCTTTTTTGTTGCGGTTAGAGTTAAAATTTGAAATGGCAATCCTTAGAGCGTTGTTTTGGAATTCCAATGGTTTTATCTGACAATAAGCGTTCAGCTAAAAATTCAACAGCTTCTTCTGCAATATAATTCTCTGCTATACAACCCTCAGGCCGAGCTCTGTTGCGGACATAACCCTTGCAGACTTTCATGTATCTTTCAAAAGGAAACATCCACCGATAGAAAACTGGACCACATAGTTCAATTTCTCTAACTAGGTGTATAGTCAAGTGTACCATTATGTCAAAGAATGAAGGAGGAAAATACTTCTCAAGCAAGCACAAGGTCTCAACAATATCACTTTGAATTTTGGGCAACTTAGAAACCTCAAATGATTTGCTGCAAATCTCTGTAAAGAACAGACACAATCTAATAACAGCAACCCTAACTGGTTTGTCTAATACAGCCCTTAATGCAACAGGAAGGAGTTGTTGCATTAACACATGGCAATCATGAGACTTCATCCTATTAAGCCGTAGGTCATCCATTGAAACCAGATTATGAACATTAGAACTGTAGTTTTGAGGAACCTTCATGCAATAAAAACAACCACAAACTGATTTCTTCTCATCTAAGGTCAGGTTCCAACTCGCCAATGGCAAACGAGTTTTTTTTGGACCATCAAGATTAGGTGCAAGTTCAGTTCTAATACCCATCTCAACTAGATCCAAACGGGCCTTGATCCCGTCTTTTGTTTTTCCTGGAACATTTAACAGTGTCCCTAGAAGACTATCACATACATTCTTTTCAATATGCATCACATCTAGACAATGACGAACATGAAGGAATTTCCAGTATTCAAGTTAAAAAAAATCGACTTCTTCTTCCAACAAGGCCTGCTTTCATCCTCATCACCCTTGTAAGGAGGACGGGGATTTTTCTTCCCAAATGGCCAAACCAACACTTCTTTCTCCATCCTTTTCAGAACTTCTTCTCCAGTCAATGGAACCGGAGCAGTTTCATATTCTTGCTGGTTATCGAAAGCAGCACGTTGCCTTCGATAAGGATGGTATCTTTCCTTCCACCTTCTATGCCGCAAATAAATCAACTTCTGACTATGTTTCAGCCTCTTTGGTAATGTCTTTTCAACACAAATTGGGCACGCATTATACCCTTTCACGATGCTGCCAGACAAGTTACCATAAGCTGGGAAGTCATTGATTGTCCAAAACAGTGCAGCCCTGAGGGTAAAGTACTCATTCCTGCTTGCATCATAGACTCCATGTACTCCCTCCCAAAGAACCTTCAAATCATCGATTAATGGTTCTAAGTAGACATCAATGTCATTTCCAGGTTGTTTAGGCCCGGAAATCAACATCGTTAACAACATGTATTTTCTCTTCATACAGAGCCAAGGAGGAAGATTGTAGGTAACAAGAATGACTGGCCAACAACTGTATTTACTACTTAAAGAACTATGAGGGTTGAAGCCATCTGAGGATAGTGCAAGCCTTAGGTTTCTAGGCTCTGAACCAAACTCAGGCCACTTCTCGTCAACTGATTTCCAAGTCAAGGCATTTGCCGGATGACGGATTAACCCATCCTTCTTTCTGCTAGTGGCATGCCAAGTCAAACTACTAGCTGTAGTTGTAGACTGAAACATTTTCTTGAACCTGGGAATGGGTGGGAAGTACCAGAGTACCTTAGCGGGTACACCTTCTATCGGGTTTCCATTTTTTCCAGTGCGTCGGACCAGTCAAGTGTCTGCTCTTCAGTTGTCACAACGGGTTTCCCATAACCTTCAAGTTTGCCTTCTGTAGTTGACATAGCAAATTTATTCTTCTCTTCTAAAGGAAGTCCAAAGAACTTCGCAGAACCATCCTTCATGCCCTGCAACACTTCTCTTTCCACTCCATGATTTACGAGCTGCATGAAGTTCCGATTGATGTTAGTTTTATTTTCATGTCGATAGTCCTCAACCAGTTCGGATGTATGAGTCCTTACACTTGATCACAACCACTCTTGATTGCCACAGCTAGCTAGTCTATCTCAGTTAGTCTTATTTATCACAAATTAATGTAGTTATAATAGCAAATATTACCTGGAAGAATCCCCATTCCTTGCAAGCCAGATCCAGTTTGTTAAGCTCCTCCTCGTTCCCACTTGCGAGCAGAGAAAAATCGACGATGGGGATATCATCAGAAGAAAGATCATCACAAGTAGTTTCTATACTCTTTGGCTTGTCTTGTTCATCTATATTCTTTAAAAGGTGCTTCTCAGGGATCTTTAATGGATCACTCCCCACCAGTTCTTGAACATTTGGTTCTACCGGCGGAGATGCTATACCAAGACTGCTCATTTTAATTTTCTTGTTGTGTTACAGATCAGACTTATGGGTTGGCTTCAACGTGCACTAGAGGAGAAGGTGTGTATATAAAAGAAAAGGGCAATAAGCTTTTGCTTGATTACTTATACATCTTTTCTAAGTTGCAGCATCTGTCGACTCTGTACGGTGGACCTATATACATTTTCTCTTATTAGAATAAGGTGTTTGGTATAAAACGTGTTTTGGAGCTCTTGATCTCAATGTTCCTTTCGTTTTCCAGGTTTGGTACGTTTCAAAGGGGTAAGCTAGGCTTCAATGGAGTCGAGGAGTCTGCTAGCTAGCCGGAGCTCCACTGGAATTAAGCACCTAGGCGATGGAAAAGATTCGTCGTTTAGGATATAAGACTGGGTTAAGATGGCATGGATGGAGCCAGCAGCGAGCTAACCTATTTTGTTGTCATGCATTATTGACAAGGGACAATAATTCATGCACACCGTATGTACGTACAGTAACTCGTTTTATTTTTATTTTTATGGGATCGGACAGTAACTTGAAGACAAGCAAATATGCATGATTTATCTTTTGTAGGCCATGCCTAAGTAACTTTTGTTCGTATGGTCAGATACAATAAGAAAACAACAGTATTATCTATCAGCTAGCTATCACTTTTGTGCTTTGCCGGCCCTCCCTCTACTCTTATGGTTGCACTCGAAAATAATATCTCTTCCGTCGGTGAACGATCACTGTCAGGCATAGAACAAGCGGAAGGCCATAAAACGTTTTCCTTGTGAGGCTTTTGTTCATTGATTAATCATTCATATAATAATGTCTAGAGTCATTTCATATTTCTTGCTATATTAGGAAGAGATGTAATGTTGTTTTCAAAAAAAAGGAAGAGATGTAATGTTGTTTTCAAAAAAAAGGAAGTGATGTAATGTTTACAGTGACATTTTTATTTTATTTTTTGATTAGGTAAATTACAACTGTGTGAGTCGAACTCATAACCTCTTACTTATTAAAAAGAAGACTATGTCACTAGACCAAATTGCACTTACAGTGACATTTTAAAAAAATAACTTTTAAGAAAAAAAATTATTGGGATTTTAAAAATAGAAAATTTCATATAAGTCACATTCTGAACATTTTCTCCTACATAAGTCCACCATAACAGTTTTACTCATATAAGTCCACTTTTAAGGCTAAATCTGTTATTTTACTTTTATGATGTACCTAAAATGCCCTCATCTCTTTTACACCAATTATCTTTCTCTCCCTCTCTCTCTCTCTCTCTCTCTCTCTCTCTCTCGCGAATCCACTGCCATGGCGAAGCCGCCGCCGCCTCGGCGTTACTTCCGACTCAGCCTTGATTGCATCTCCGGCTTTGACGATGCCGTCGCCTTGACGATGACATCTGGATCCACCGTCGACGACTCCTTGACGACCTCCGCTTCGACCTCGACTGCATCTCCTCAACGCGCAGCCGGATCTACAAGGTCCAACCAACTCCGACGACGTCATCCACCACTTGTTCGGCGCCCGCCGCAGTTGGAAGCAGAGATTTATGCGCCTTAGTAGATCTCCCCAGTGTGTGTGGACCTTCCTCTACCTTTTCTGATCCTCTGATCAGCCCCGTCATCACTGGCCGCACCTTCTCCGATCAGCCTCGTCGTCTTCTTCTCCGCACCTTCTCCTATGAGTTCGAGACGGTGACGACGAAGGTGATTCGTCGGTGAGGTGTAGATTTTATCGAGGATCCACCGCCTTGAGGCGGTTGTCATTTCTGAAAAGGACACCGGCCGATCCAAGGGATATGGTTTTGTGAGTATTCTGATTCATTTCTATTCTTGTTCAATCTTGATCACGCATCACTGACTGCTAATTTAGTTGTGGAAGTGGAATTTGATGAATCAATGGACGTAGTAGCTTTTGTAGACGGTGGTAGTAGTTTTTGTAGATGATGGTAGTAGCTTTTGTGGCTGGTGGTAGTATTTTTTGTGTTCGTCGGAAACCTCACAGTAGTAGCTTTTGTAGGCGGTGGTAGTAGTTTTTGTGGCTGGTGGTAGTAGCTTTTGTGTTCATCAGAAACCTCACAGTAATAGCTTTTGTAGGCGGTGGTAGTAGCTTTTGTAGCTGGTGGTAGTAGCTTTTGTCGCTGGTGGTAGTAGTTTTTGTGTTCATCGAAAACCTCACAGTAGTAGCTTTTGTAGGCGGTGGTAGTAGCTTTTGTAGCTTGTGGTAGTAGTTTTTGTGGCTGGTGGTAGTAGCTTTTGTTTTCATCAGAAACCTCATAGTAGTAGCTTTTGTAAGCGGTGGTAGTAGCTTTTATAGCTGGTGGTAGTAGCTTTTTTAGCTTGTAGTAGTAATTTTTGTCATCGTCGGAGGTCGGCCGGAAACCTCGCCGGAGGTCGGTCTGAAATCTCGTCGGAGGTCGGCCGAAAACTTTTGTAGTATCTTTTGTAGGCGGTGGTAGTAGCTTTTATAGCTGGTGGTAGTAGCTTTTTTAGCTGGTAGTAGTAATTTTTGTCATCGTCGGAGGTCAGCCGGAAACCTTGCCGGAGGTCAGTTAGAAATCTCGCCGGAGGTCGGCCGGAAACTTCGCCTGAGGTCGGTAGGAAACCTCGCCGGAGGTCCCCCGGAAATCTCGCCGGAGGTCTTCCGGAGACTGTTCCAAAATGAGAGTGGTTGTTGACTTTTTATACTAGTGGCATTCTTGTAAATATAAAGGAGAAAATCTAATATTTTTTGTTGGATGACAATCTGTAATTATGTTGAACTTTAATACTTAATACAAAACTTTATTTAGACTTGGGTGGACTTATGTGGGTAAAAATGTTTGGGTGGATCTATGTGGAAAAAAATGTCTGAAAGTGGATTTATATGTAATTGGCCCATTTCTTAAGTCCCTATTTCAGATACCCATCAACAAGCACATGCACCCTTGCTATTCAGTATTCAATTTCAGATTTGTATGAGAGAGACCCCCAAAATTGGAAAGCCGTGCTCTCGATATCAACCAAGCTTCCAAACCAAACCCTTAGGTCAACTAAAAACAATACCCAAAAACTCAGGTACATACAAAAACTCATGTTCATACAAAACCCAGGTTCAAATCATCATCTAAAACTCACCGTATTTTGGGAATCGGTTCCTTGGGTTTTCGTCGCCTTCGTTTTCTTGCTGAGGTCCACCAAAGCATGGAGGTTTTGCAGGAGGAACTGCAACAAGTCATAGCAGCACCCACCACCCACGAAAATGCCTTTGAAAACCAAATTACGGCTCACCTCGCCGCGATGCAAAACACGATGGTCCAATGCTTAGTCCATCGCCAACCCCCACCCGGCTCAGCCACAACTCCTACACCGTCTTTTCCGGAAATTACCTTTGGAAGCCTACCCGATGCAGGTATTCCCCTCCCTCCCACACCATTCACTTCACAACTCTATATCCATCAAGGTTCTCCATGTACACCTACACTCACCACAACCCCTCCCATTGATTCAACCATCACCTCATATCCACAACTCCATCTCACCACTTCCACTTCTCAACCCACAACCCAACTCAACCTCATTCCTATCCCACCTCTACACCACTTTTAGCGACCCCAACAAACCCAACAACAACATCAGCTGCAACAACAACCAAACATCCCTCCTCCCAACCAAACCTTCTACTGACCACCGAAGATTGATCTCCCTCGCTTCGTGGGCGAGGATGCAACTGGTTGGTTTGCCATGGCAGAGAGGTACATCCGCGGTCAACAAATTCCGGAAGGAGAACGAGTGGCAACACTCGCTTCGCACTTTGGGCCCAACCCACCCCTTTGGATGAATTTCTTTGAGCAGAGAAATCCTAATGCTTCATGGGAGAAATTCGTAGCCGCCTTCTTGTAGCACTTCGGTGGTAGCACCAACGATGACTACAAAGCAGCCCTCTCCCATTTACAACAGAAAACCTCCGTAGATGCATTCATCTCGGAATTCACGTTGTTGGCGTGCCGAGTGCCGGAGTGGTCCGACGCCGATCTAGTCCCCATGTTCATCGGCGGTCTCAAGCCTGAAATTAGACAAGACGTGGCTGTGCTGGAACCACGCTCCTTGGTGCTACCACCAAATAAAACTATGTCGCTCAGCGCACAGCTCGAAGCTATGAAACAAAGTTAAGTGACAACCCCCCTGCCCGTTTTTCTCGTCCTTTTCCTTGGCAGTCCACCACCAAACAAAACATACCCACCTCTGCCCCGTCCCTTTCTTAACCCATATCCCACAATACACCACTCCCAACTCACAAAACATCAAATGAACCCCAATGTCATCTGTGGCCCCCCAATTCTTAGAGAGAGCGTAGAGCTCAAGGTCTCTACTTCCATTATGACGAAAAATGGACTAACACCCATGTGTGCAAACGCCCGGTCATGGCCATCCTTGATTCTCTCACCCCATGTGCCAACCCAGACTTAGAAGAATCCAAGGCCGAGGAAGTGGACGCCCTTGAGGAGGAGATAGAGCCGCTTCCACTCCATGCCATAACCACCACCAAAATCAATGAGATGATGCGTTTTCGAGGGATGGTGAACAACTATCATATCCGCATCTTTGTTGATTATGGGTCAGCAACCAATTTCCTCAGTCCCGCAATTGCAGCCAAGATAGGATGCCACATCTCTCCTCCACCCAATCTTCAATTCCGAACAGCCACCAGCCAACCGGTCTAGGCCTCGGGCACGGCGGAGCACGTCACAGTCGGTTTACAAGGATATGAATTCACCGAGTCTTTCTTGTTGCTACCAGTGGCCGATTGTGACCTACTCCTTGGAGCCCAATGGTTGGAGACCCTTGGTTTCATAGGATGGCACTTTGCAGAGAAGGTAATGGCCTTCACAGCTGAAGGGTGACTACATGTACTCCAGGGCATCACGAACGCACCATCCACTTTTGATATGTGTGCTATTTGTGCCATCTTGGAATCCAATCACTTGGAAAACCTTTACTCTCCACCCAAGCCCAAAGTCCACCAGGTGCATGCCCATAGTCCAAGTATCCAACAACTACTCACTGACTTTGCAGATTTGTTCACAGCACCCACTGGGTTACCACCTCGCATTATTGATCACTGCATCCCTCTCCGATCGGCAAATGATCCAGTCAACGTCTGTCCATATCGCTATGCTCACTCATAAAAGTCCGAGTTAGAGAGCCAAGTGCAGAAGATGCTAACTCAAGGCCTTATCCGGCCTAGCCGAAGCCCATTCTCTTCACCGGTACTACTTGTGCATAAGAAGGATTGCGCGTGGCACTTTTGCGTTGACTATCGATCCTTAAATGCCGTTACTATTAAAGATTGATTTCCAATTTCGGTGGTTGATGAGCTATTGGATGAGCTTCATGGGGCTACTATTTTCACAAAGCTTGATCTTCGTTCCGGCTACCATCAAATCCGGATGCATGCGGATGACGTTCACAAAACCGCGTTTCGTACACATGATGATCACTACGAGTTTGTGGTAATGCCCTTTGGGCTTTCTAATGCTCCATCTACATTTCAAGCTTTAATGAATGAATTATTTAAAGCTCTTTTGCGCAAATGTGTACTTGTTTTCTTTGACAACATTTTGATCTTTAGTAAGGATTTACCATCTCATGTCCAACATCTCGAGACGGTTTTCACCATCCTCCGGGAGAATATGTGGAAGCTCAAGGAATCCAAATGTGTCTTTGCGCAACCTTCCATCCAGTATTTGGGCCATGTGATTTCAGGTGAAGGGGTGTTTGCTGACCCTGCAAAGCTCAAGTGTGTGCAGAACTGGCCCAAATCGGTAACAGTGAAAGCACTCAGAGGCTTCTTGGGCCTTGCAGGCTACTACTGCAGACTGGTCCGTAACTTTGGGATAATAGCCAAACCCTTGAGTGACATGCTGAAACATAACCAATTTTCATGGATGCCACAAGCAGAAGAGGCATTCCATCTGCTCAAGCAGGCGGTGACCACCGCTCCAGTCCTAGCACACTGCCGGACTTCTCCAAACCATTCGTAGTGGAGACGGACGCTTTCGGTACCGGCATCGGCGTTGTTCTATCTCAAGAGAAGCATCCCGTAGTCTTCCTCAGCAAAGCACTCTCACCCTCTCATCAGCTTCTTTCTACTTATGACAAGGAGATGATGGCAATCTTGTTTGCAGTGGGTAAATGGCGCCACTATCTCTTGGGTCACCGATTCACTACCGTTACAGATCACCAAACCTTGCGCCATCTCCTTAACTAGCGCATCTCGAACCCATCCCAACACAAGTGGCTCTCCAAACTCATGGGCTACGATTATGAGATTCAGTACCGAGCGGGTGCCTAAAACTTGGTTCTAGATGCATTGTCGTACCAATATGAGGTATGCTCCATCCAGACAGTATCAGCCCATGTGTTGGATTATATTCACCAAATTAATCAGGCATGTCTCTGAGATCTTGAAGCTCAATCAATATGGGCACCAACCGGCTGCTTTACAAAGGTCGAATCTTCATGCCCACTTCATTGGAATGGAGGGCTAAATTGTTGTTTGAGTTTCATGCTTCTTCTCAAGCAGGTCATTCTGGCTACTTGCGTACCTACACTCGTATTTCTCGTAGTTTTGCTTGGCCTAGAATGCGTCGCCACATTAAGGATTACATAGTTGCATGCAATCAATGCCAGAGACAATCCTATGAGACCATTTGTCCTCCCAGACTTCTCCAACCATTACCGGTCCCTGATGTGATCTTCATTGACATTTCGATGGACTTTATTGATGGTTTGCCACAATCTCAAAATCACAATGCCATCATGTTGGTTGTCGATCGACTCTCCAAATATGCACACTTTATACTGATCTCTCATCCCTATATAGCAGCTAACATTGCATCAGTGTTCACCAAGGAGGTGTTTTGCCTACATGGGATGCCTAAGAGGATTGTTAGCTATAGAGATCTGATTTTCATTAGCCAATTCTGGAAAGCGTTTCATCAGCTGCAAGGGACTAAGCTTTGTCATAGCTTCACTTACCATCCTCAATTCGATGGACAAATAGAGGTAGTAAATCGGTCCTTGGAACACTACTTACGTTGTTATGTTGTTGATAGACCCTCTTCTTGGTCTGAGCTTTTACATTGGGCAAAATGGTGGTATAATACCACTTTCCACTCCTCTATTCGGATGACACTATTTGAGGCCATGTATGACAAACCCCCTCCGTCAGTTACTTGCTACTTACCAGGCTCCACTGTCGTCCACAAGGTGGATGTTTCTCTATGCAGCCATGATCAGCTGCTTTCTCAACTCAAACAAAACTTGGAGCTCGTACGTAACCGCATGAAACAGCAAGCAGATAAGGAACACAGAGAGAGAGAGAGTTTCAGGAAGGTGATTGGGTTTTCCTCAAACTCCACCCCTATCGCCAACAATCCCTGGTTAAGCGACCTTCTCACAAGCTCGCGCCTCGATTCTACGGTCCATTTCAAGTTCTAGCTAAGGTAAGGACGGTGGCATACCGTCTAGCACTCCCACCTTGCTCCAAGATTCATCCTACATTCCACGTGTCCTTACTCAAGCTACGTATCAGAGACGGTACCCTGATTTTCACCACTCTGCCCATGTTTGATGATAATGGGGAATTGCCTTGGACACCCGAGCGCATGCTAGACATGGCGGTATAGCGCAAGAACAAGAAATCAGTGACAATGTGGCTTGTGAAATGGACTGGCCTCCCTGAAGAAGATGCAACCTAGGAGGTGGCTAGGTCCATGGTATCCAGGTTTCCAGGTTTTGGTGCTTGAGGGCAAGCATCCTCTTAGGGGGCGAGACTTGTTAGGACCAACCAAAGCCTTTGTCCTAATCTGTTATGGCTTACAGAAGCACATGTGGATTATGTTCAATCTCTTTCCATAATTGCTGGTAGTAGCATCATGGTCAAGACTTCTTCAAAAGACCACATTTTGTCTCCTAGAGTCTAGAACTCTTTTGTTGTATTCTATGGCAGTAGACCACAATTTCTTTATATTGTACTTTCAGCCTTTAAGGAAAGGGAAATGAATTATGCAACTTTAAACTCTCTCATTTTCTCTCCCTTTTCTCTTGTTTAAACTCTCTGGAGCTGATTGGCTCTATTAAGGGGCCTGGGCTGTAATGGAGGGAAAACAGTCAAAAGGGCCAATTTCGTCATTTTGTACAAATTAAGAGCCATCATTACTACATGGGCCCTTCTTGTTGGCTCTAGGTCAGCACCTGACGTCAATTTTGAAACCAACATCAAAATTTGGATTAGAGTGCAGCTATTTGAGAGCTAAGAGACTAAAAAGATGGATTTTCGAAATGAGAGACTCAACTAATTTTAACATCAAAGTTTAGGGTATTAAACTGAATTTTTTCCTTTAATATTTGATTTTAGTCGGGATTTAAGGTTTTGTTGTCGATCTACCATTCACTCATCGCCACGTACGTGTCATTTCTGACAACTTTTCAACTTTGCTAACTCATAAGCCACATATGCAATTTGTCGGGCTCATGCGCCGTCCGAATAATTTAATGATTATTATTCTCGTTAAATTTTATGCGTCTACAATGATATAACCACGTCATTTGATGAAACAAAACAATCTGATTGGATGATGTATATGAGACATAAGCTCACAAGTAATATGGGTTCAAGCTAGCTAGGAAGTACGGAAGCGTGCACCAGCCTACGATTCGCACTTCTGAAACAGAAGCGAATCGGAATCGCCTCGAAAGTGCTCAGAAGCGCAAGGAATTGTGATTCCAGAAATATTCGGTTTGGGTGTGCGGCGGAAGCGCAATTGTGGCCGTAGTAGCGGAAGCATGAGGGCGGTGATAGCAGATCGACTAAGAGCGATAGTAGATCGACGTCAACTTGATGTTGGGAAGAAGAAAAAGGAGAGGATGAAGCTAAAGAAGCCTTCAACAGCCGTTGGGACGGAGAGAAAGTTGGTGGCAACAATTGAACATCGATTGACGATCTACACACCCATCCCTATTCCCAATTCTCTCTAAAGTCTCAATCTCCCTCAATTATATTGGGTGATATTTAGAGGTTCTGCAAAGCAGAAAAGAAAAAGAAGAGAAAAGGCACAAAGCTGGACCAAGGCTTGTTGTTTAGCCAATTGAGAAGCGAATCATAGGTGATGAACTGATGATAAACATATAAGCTACATGGATTTTGGAGTCTCTGACCTTAGGAGCGCTTATAGCAAATTGATTCTCATAAGATTTACTCTTGAATCCGGGCAAGGCTAAGCAAACCATTACTCAAGAGGCAAGGTCATTTAGATCCTTCATTCAGCATGTTGCCGGTGATACCATCTACACTTCTATATGGTAATGGTAGAGTATCAGGCATACCCAAGATGGCGAAGTTCTATCATGCTCAACAGCAATCCTAGAGTGATCAAAGAGATATCAATGATTGCGATGAAGGAGGGGTGGTGGTGATGAGGATGCTGCAGCCCATGTCGTCTCCCACCCATAACCGATACTGCTGCCGCCGCCGCCGCCCTAGTAAACATTTCCATATATAAAAATAAAATAATTTAGGAAAAAAGAGAGAGGGTAAATTGGTCATTTCAGTTTAAAAATTGACGGTTGACTAACACCGTAACAGGACTGACGGCCCTAAGTACCTATCTTATGTCGAGTTGAAAACTTCATATATCATTTTGATGTTTTCAAAACTCGAGGAACCAAAGTTTATAAGGAGTAAAAATTCGGATATTATTTAAGACGAATATCTCTAATCAGAATTAGTCGACATCTGTTTATTCCTCGTAATTTACCCTCATAAGATTTTACCCTCGTAATTTTATAAGGGTAAAATATTGTATAGTCCTTTTGGTTTGAAGTCGACATCTGTTTAGTCCTTACAGTTTTATTTTAATCTGAATAGTCTTTAAAGTCACGATTTTTCATCCAAATAGTCCTTATGGTTTTATTTTAATCTGAATAGTCTTTAAAGTCATGATTTTTCATCCAAATAGTCTTTATGGCGTTTAACTGAGAAAATGAATCAGAATGACTATTTGAATGAAAAATCAAGACTTTAAGGACTATTCAAATTAAAATAAAACTATAAGGACTATTTCGATGAAAAATTGTGACTTTAAGGACTATTCAAATTAAAATAAAACCGTAAGGACTAAACAGATGTCGACTTCAAACCACAAGAACAAAACAAATTTCAATTGTTTTTTTAAAACTTGTGTATTATCATGTATTATGAAGAGGTTTTGATATAATTAAAGTATAAGGTTTGTAAATTATAAGGTTTGGCCCTTGTTTCCTTCCAATAATAAATCATAAACATCCTTTGTTGTTAATAGGTTTAATTTATACAATTTACGTCTCCTCCCTTGATAATCTCTTGCCATATACTCGATCTATTCATAATCAATTCCATAATGAATAATTTCTTCTTTTTTCTCGTTCTATTATGTACGTACAAATACTTTGTATTGATGAACTACTAATTTCATATCAGTTTTTTAAGTCTAGTATGATGTCCAAAATACAAAATTATCTTTTTAATTTTGTACTCATATATACAATTATTCAATTTTCAAATAATATGTAATTTTTACTTTCTAACTCGGTCCCCCTTAATATATAATCTTGGCTTCGCCCCTAAGACCAATACTCCAAATGCTAGCTATATGATTAATGTTGTTAAGGTGGTCATAGAGCAAATGAAATTTCCTTTCTGCTTACTTGGACTTGAAATGCACAAGGGGTATAGTTTATCTCTTATTGGGATATTAATACCCTGGAAATTCGATATTAGTTTCTAATATTTTTTTTTGGAAATTTTCGAGTTAGAAGTTAGTGTGTTTTTGAGGTTTGAAGGAAGAGCGAAAGTGTTCGAACACATAAATTACCCGTAACGATTCTAATCTAAGGGTCATAGAGTTGACTTTCAATTCGTTGGGTTTCTAGATAAACTTCCTTCACGAAAGTTGTAGAACACGACGATATGAGTTCGTAGACATGTGACACACATAAAACAGATTTCATACAAGGAAGTTATGGTCAGCGGAAATTTGTGACTTTTCAGGAATTTTTAGCATCAATAGAAAAGTTTCCTTTTTGGGTCCTCATAATTTCAGAAACCCTAATTCTTCCCCTCTCCTTTTCTCTCTCCGACCCCGAGAGGAATTCAAATTCTCCAGCCGACCCGACCTGAATCCGGGAACTTGACCCGGATTTTTCGACGCCGTCCGACATCGCCCGACTGTGCCACTGGCCCAGATCGATCCGTCTCTTCCTCGCCTTTGTCCTGATCTAGATGGTTCACGCCGATTTGGTCCCAAAGCAGCGAATTGAAGCTTGGAAGTTCTGCTTTGAGACCCGATCAGATTTCCACCTCTGGTGGCGGTGACTCGGCTTGGAACCGGTCTAGATAGGAAGTTCTTGGTGCCCTTGTTCGACTATCGGTGGTCTTGAAGCTCAACGCACAATGTAGAGTTGTTAAGTTGGACTTCCCCTTTGCGGCCGTGTTTCGATCCGTTTTCCGGCCGAATTGGAGGTTACTCCAGGTACAAAAGTCGCTCCTCTTGCCTTGATGTTCATGTTGGGTGTATTAGGTAGCCTTAACTAGGTTGTTTGGGATGCGGCGCATGGGCCCGCCTGTGGCGGAGCGTCCGGTGTTGGTTGTGGTGTTAGGTAGGCAGTGCTTGCCGACACGGGCATGTGGACATATGGTTTGTAGGCTTTGGTTGTTAAGTGAGCATGTTTGGGTTTTGTGAAATTCGGTTCATTGGATTTTCTATCCATGTGAATTCCAGTTGTGGAAGGGTTATTTAGTTGCATTATTTCATTGTTAAAGTGTTTCAAAGACCTAAGAAGGTCTTCGAGGAAGTTCGCCCTGTTTGGGCATAACTTCGGGTTTAGTTCAACAAGAGGAAGTAGAATCTTATTGTTGTTTTGTACCCAAGTGTATTGAGTTGGAACCTTGATGTGTTTAGGCACGCATCTATTGTGTGTGGTGGTTGCGGAAATTGTGCATACATCAGCTTGTGTGTGTGAAGATGCAGCAGGAGTTAGAGGTGAGTAAATCTCACTTGGTTCATAATGGAACCGTAATTGCTTTGTAGTTCATTTGTTGTAAAATTATGAAATTGCTCTCTTGGAAACAAAGTTTTGGTTTAAATCACATGAACTTGATCGACTACAGTTCATGGGTAAGTAAAATGGGTTTATATATATATATATATATAAATGATTTTAAGAGATTTACGAATATGAACTATAATTTGTAATGGTGGAGCGTATGACTATTGATGTGGATATTATGTCTTGTTGAAATATATGTTTTGTGATAAGATATTATGAATGAGGTGTTGCTTGTGTTGGTTCTATTGATGTTGGTACATTACACTTCATGTGAATAGGTAATAACATGTTATGTTGAGATATGTCATTTTAGAAAAGTAATTGTCGTGATGTCTAAGTTGAGCTAATTGTGTACATTAATTGTGGATGTGTGCCTTAGTGATGATTGTGTGCATTAGTTGTGGTTGTATGCCTTTTGTGGTGATTGTGAGCATTAGATTATGAGCTTTCGTGGTGGTGTCAGTGAATCGAGAACCAAACATTGGCCGAGTGATTGGTTACGATCAGTTTAGAGCTTTAGTCTTTCTATCGGTACTTCATGGGGGATGACTAAATGTTGACGAACTCATGAGTACGTGTTTGTCTAGTTACTTATGGGGGATGATTAAGCGTTGCTGAACACATAAGTAAGGGTAGAGAAATGATTGTGTGATGTTCTTATGTGTTATCATTTAAATTTCTTGCTTTGAGTATCTTCTGAACTATCCTTTTGAGCAGGAAATTTTTTAATCTTAATTGTGTGATTTTAGCGAAATTCCTGAACTACACTTTTTGCAGGATTCATTTATGATTTTGAATTGTCGTGTTTTCTTATTTAGTTTTTTTTTTTAATTCTCTTGCTCTTAGGTGATTTCCTGAACTAAGTTTCTGATGCAGGAATTACCAGTTTTACCTTATGTGATTTTGGGATGAGTTCTTTAATTTTGATTTACTCATACGTGCTTTTAAAGCTTATGGGGTTCGTTGTTTATAATCTGGTGCACCAATCTATGGTGTAGAGGTTGATTTACAGGTCAGGATTAGCAGAGTTGAGGTTGCAGCAATTAGACATTAATCATGTTGTTTACTTTCTAGATTGTCGTGAGTATTTGAGTGAGGTTTTACTTTGTTCAAATTATATTCACAAGTTCTGAAACTGTAATGATGTAATGTTTGATTTGTTTTGAGTTATCACACTCTCGAAATTGATTTTTTTTTTTTGTAGTCAAAATTCGGGATGTGACAGATATGGTAGTGCCCTGGATAGTCCAAGGTTAACACCATTGTGTCAATGGCTATAAATCATACTAGAGAACCAAATTATAATTTATTTTGGCAGTCTTGTGTTCATATAATATCTTGATTACAGATAATTTATATGAAGCACTTGCTGTTATTTACCAGATAACATGTTCCATACACACTATCTCAAAAGAAATGCATTAAGCTTGTACTCTTTGTAGTTGTACATAACAGATCACCCAAGTTCCACCAGGAACTAATAATGTCTACATCCATATAAAATCTTTCATATATATACTTGTTTCATTTGCTTCTAATCAAAAACAAAAAACAAAGTAAGCATGGTTGAATTGTAGAACATGGCTAGCTAGAATACATTTTCCCTATTTTCATTGGGGAGGGCAGAAAGTGATGACATACCGCGAAGCTCTGCATCTGTTAAGGCTTGAAGAGTCATCAAAAGCATAGCTATAAGCCTTGGGGCATATGGCTTTAAAGAGATGAGCAAACAGAGTTGGCTTGCAAGTGTTTGGATTTGCATAGTTTCCAGTGCAGCAATACTTGGCAGATTGCATAGCCAAGCAGGCACTCTTACACCCTACAACCTTGCCTCCTCTCCTCACTTCCAATGCAGATGGGCAGCAAATGTTCAAGTCAACCTCACACGAAGCAACACCACAACCTATTCCACCCCCAACAGGTTTCATCGACACTGGCAGATTGAAGCCATCAACCAAGCTCACATCATAGAAATGAAGGGGTGAATTTGATGATCCGAGTGTCATTTCTACCACAGTTGCTGGAGGGATACCACCTTTTCCTTGGCAATGCAATTGGCCAAAACAGTCACCAGTTTCACAGTTGCCCTTTCCATTACTGTCAAAGGAGCAACCCTGCCTGCCCCATATCCTTCCTGACCATTTTTCAGGCACATCCAAAACTACTTCCTCACCACTTCCAAGATGGAAACCGCCACTTTGGGGGGTGGCTAGGCCTGCATTCCCAAGTATACCAGGCCATATGCTTTCATTGCAGTTGTTTACTATAATGAGTTGAGCCCCATCTGCAACCAAAAATCCAATCAAAAACCAATAACAAAAATAGTGCATTAATGAATTAAAGATATACTAGAAGATGGTGAAGAATTACTTGTAATTGAGACTGAGGCTAATATGTATAACAAGGGAAAGAGAAGAGAGGAAGTAGGCATTGATTTTTCAGAATTTAATTACTACTTGACATTAGTTAGTGAAGAGAGAGGACTGAGAATAGGAGAGGTGCTTTGAAAATACTCCAGCACAATCATATATATACGAGTTGAGACAACAGCATGCTTTTAAGTGAATTTAGGTGTTTCAGTAGTGTCTTCTGTTTTCTTTCTCTACTCTCTTTTAATTTCCCTTTTACTTTCATGATAAAGGGCATATATTCATTGCTTCCCATTGAGGGCTTTCTTTTCTCCATCTCTGTCCAAAATAAATTGTAATGAATTTCCTAATAAAAGGGGAAGCAGCACTAGATGTACATATCATGGAATGTTGAATTTGAATATTTGATACTTTGATAGAGCATTTGTTTGGGTTTCTTGATCATCAATTTATTCATGTGAATCTAATTCTTATGGAGAAGTACTAGCTAGGATTTACAAAAGGAGAATATTTCTGGTTAAAAATACATGTAGCAGCAATTATAATGAAAAGTATACAGGTAGTGGCTTTCACCTTAGTTTACAAGTAATCTTCATGTTGGTCCGTTGTTTAAGGTAAAGTGATTTCTAGGAACATTATCATGCATCTACCTTTTGGTTAGAATACAAAATCTCTCTTCTTTTGTGTCTCAGAAGCAGAAGGCATATATGTTTGTGTGAGTTATAAAGTTTGGTTTGGGCAAAGAAAGTGAGAGACGTCTATGGACTAGTTTGGTTTTGGATCAGAAACTGCAGCTAAAGAGTTCAGGATTGAGTACTCTGATTTCCCAGTTTAATTGTTAAAACCTAAAAGTGAAAACAAGTGGAAAGGTTTTCAAACCATCATATTAAGCAAATACCCTCCTCAAGCTTCATTTTCATCTCTGCAGTTTTCGAACCAATTAAGTTTAATGGGAGTCGAGGTTCCCAGTACCTCTTCCACCTAACCCTTCGATCGATCACATATGAAATTTCTGAGTTCTGACCTTAACAACTCTAAAGTATAAGAAAGTTTCATGAAAGCCTTGATGAATTAGCTTCCCACCATATATATTCCACTTTTATTAACACATATCTTGATCACTAAGTACATATTCTCATGTAAAATGAAAATAATCCGCCATTTTGGTGGACATAAGTTGGCCGGCGATCACACTTTGTTTTCTTGGATGATGCTCTTGAGCCCTGTGTACAATGGCGTAGCTACACACGAACTGTAAAACACATTCATTATGTTTCTGCATAAATCCGGAGGCTATGTAGAATCACGGTAGAACACTAAACGATCATGGGCAAGAGGCCAGGACATATAGTGGTTCACCATGTCATCGGAGAACATGGCTACATCCACTTAATATTTCAATATCATGACCAATAGGCCTTTGGTGTTACAAGAGCATCCATCATCCGGGATGAAGTGTTAGAGAGACGGCAAAGAGATCTAGATCTACATATGGGAAGCCTTCCTTTTATAGCTAAGGAAGGTTCCCTCTTATTACATGTTTCCGATGTGGGACTAACTATACATATATCTTATCATGGTGTCTTCTTGTGGAGGTTGGAGGAGCACCTTCCCGATGTGGTACCGATGATCTTTCACCATGACAAGGTAGGATATACATCGCATCTACAAGTTTCTTGACTGGTCTATGGGCAGGGAAGGTAGTTTCCAACTACCGACTACATGTCCCCCCAAGTTCCCGTTCAAGACACATCTTGAGTGAGGACTTGCTAAAATAAGCCCATAGACCAGTCATTTATCAACGGGTACCCGGTCCCAGTCCCCCCAAGCCCTTACTCAAGACGTGTGTTGAACGGGTCTTGTGCATTCTGGGTCTTACTTTTCTTGATATCTTCAAGTCCTACGTGTCCCTCCCGAACCCCAGCCTCAAAACTGATTCGGCCAGGCGAGGTCTTATAACGAAGTATGCGAGCTAGTCGGCACAGTTCCCGTGCGAGCTTTGTAGGAGTTCGCTTTGCACATGACTGACATTACCGGGGGAGCTGAGTAGTTGGCGAAGCACAATGACTGAAATTGTCACGCGAGCTGTGGAGTTCGCTCCACGCACAATGACTACACGTGAGCTGAGGAGTTCGTTAATGTGCGCGCACAAGGACTATTACGCGAGTTGAGGAGTTTGCTCCGCGCAAGGACTGAAATAGTCACGCAAGCTGAGGAGTTTGCTCCGCGCAAGGACTGAAATAGTCAAGCGAGCTGAGGAGTTCGCTTTGCGCACAAGGGGTTCGCTCCGCGCACAATGAAGCAATGACGATCTTAGTGACTCACCCGAGATGGATCTTGTTCCACGCAAGATAGGTCTTGTACCTGGCCAACTAAGTGTTACATCCTGTGTTACTGCTATCCTGCCTGGTCTTTTTGGGGATCTCAGTAACTTATGCCTCTCGATGGATTACTCATCTCGCCTGGTCTTTCTGGGGATTTCAATAACTTATGCATCTCGATGGATTACCCATCCCGCTTGGTCTTTTTGGGGATTTCAGTAACTTATGCCTCTCGGTGGATTACCCATCCTGCTTGGTGTTACTGGGGATTTCAGCAACTTATGCCTCTCGGTGGATTACCCATCCCGCTTGGTGTTATTGGGGATTTCAATGTCATGCCATTCGGTGGATTACCTATCTCGCTTAGTCTTACTCAGGATTTTAATGACATGTCCTTCGGTGGATTACCCATCTTGGTGGAATGCCGATCTCGGTCGAATGCTCATCTCTCGGTGGAATGCCAATCTCTTGGTGGAATGCCTCTCGAGTAGAATGTCTATCTCTCGGTCGAATGCCAAAACCTACTGACCAGCATGCATACTCATATATATGCAGGTTGACTTGCAAGTAGAGTATTATGAATTTTCACAAACGAATGAGTGACGAGACTTATCTGTGAAAATAGTTGCCGAATGAGTGCACATAGGAGGTTCAGATTCATGCATATACTACTTCCGGATGATGAATCATTGTTGTCAGTACGGTCGGGCTACCTACGAGATTTGTGGACTTTCTTAGGTAAATAGCTCCGGGTGTCCATAGATTTTTTTTTCGCCACCGTGACCTGCTGCTTGCAAATCAGATGATCTCGGCTGGTTCCACTGGTACCTCATAAAGCAAGCGTTGCCAGAGGGAAGTGATAACCAAACTGGACGACTGGGACCCTGCTTCTTGATCGAGATTGGGTGTTTCAAAGTACTCTCCTGCCAACGGGACCTGTGCACACTGCTTTGGCCACAATCCTCAGTAGGAGGGCAGAGAGATGGTAGCAATTCAATGCTTCTAGGGATGCGGGGCGTGCCACCGAGCGGACACGGAATGTAGTAGAGTTGTCAATGCTTCACAAGGTTCTTCTCTCATGCAGAGTCCCCTACGCTAAGCCATCACTTCCCGTAGCACATCTTCTTGTGAAGTCATCGCTTCGCGTAGCACATCTTCTCATGCATCCAGCTCGCATGCAACTCATGTCACTGTTTTGATAAGTGTGAACTCCTCAGTTCGCCTGATAATTTCCGTCCTCCTTATATGTGATTGCCTTTATGCAATCAGGCCCTACATCCAGCTTAATACATGCCAACTCTTCCACTGGCCAGCCACACACATATAGCCTTTTATGCAATTAAAGATAATTGCTTTCTTATCCGGTCAACCAACCATGCGAGGCTCGCCTCATCTTGTCCCCTTTTTGCATGCAAAGTCCTCTTCTTGTTTCTTGGCAAAGTCTCCCATGCGAAGTCATTTCGCTTCGCTTTCATACTAGGCCTCTATCTCCTACGCAAAGTCACCTCACATGCGAACTGTGACGTCAGTTAGTTCACATGACTCTACTGACGTCAGTTAGTTCACATGACTCTCTCGGTGAGCATGTCCAAGTCTCGGACGATGAATCCTTGTCGCCGACACGGTCGGGATGCCTACAAGATTTGCTAACTTCTCCAGTTTCTTTCTTCTTCACCCTATACCTCTCATACCGGGTGTCCATAGCAATTTTAAACTGTGCACCAGACAAATCAACGAGAGGAGATGTCAGTGGTAGCTGCCAGGAAGCGTATCCCAGATGCAATGACCATTGCGCCGGGTTGTTACCCCGGATCCCGGGAGCATGCTCTAATATTCAATCCCCAACAGCTCGTGCCTACCGAGAGACATTTCCATATATTGGTGATGGTCGATTGATGGAACCGGTGACCAAGAAGGTGAGCATGGAAGGGAAACTGCTGGCGATCCATAAAGTGCGAGCTGGTCCGGTGATCCCGACTTCCACATGAACCCTCTCTCTTGATGAATTCGGCCAACCGGGATCATGAACTTAGTTTGAACTCGGATTCTGCCATCTCGGAGGCAAAGGGACTGCCGGCAATCTATCAATGGGACCCCGAGTATGCTAGGCAGATCCCTTTGCTATTTGTGATGAATTTTCATCTCGGTCGGGAAGACGATGAATATTGTTGAAGTCACCGGGGTAATGAGATGGTTAGGCAGCGGGAGGAGTGGGTCGTCACCTGCGAAGCTCCCAAGTTACATGACTGAGCTCCGGGTCCAGGTGAATCATCTCCGGGTGATGGCTGGAGGCATTAGACATGAGCAACTATAGTTCTACTCTTGGATATCCCAATGACAAAGAGAACTCGGGCGGGTCAGGCGATGCCTCCTAGTCATCACTTTGCATTGGTAGTCGGACCCTGGAGGGCACTTGTTGACCCGATGACAGCCTTGGGCCTACCGGGGAGCATGTCAACCCGCTGACTAGCTAGCCCTTTTGATGGGCTTGAGCACCTCCCGATGGACCTATTGATCATGGACTTGAATGAACTGCCTCTCGTGGAATGCGCCTCTCGAGCAGAAGAGCAACATGACTTTTAGTAATGATTCCCACAGACGGCGCCAAATGTTTCTGCATAAACCCGGAGGCTATGTAGAATCACGGTAGAACACTAAACGATCATGGGCAAGAGACCAAGACATATAGTGGTTCACCATGTCATCGGAGGACATGGCTACATCCACTTAATATTCCACTATTATGGCATATAAGCCTTTGGTGTTACAAGAGCATCCATCCTCCGGGATGGAATGTTAGAGAGATGAGGGAGAGATCTGGATCTACATATGGGAAGCCTTCTTTTTATAGCTAAGGAAGGTTCTATCTTATTACATGTTTCTGATGTGTGACTAACTATATATATATACACATATATATAATATACATATATATATACACATATATATATACATATATATCTTATCATGGTGCTTTCTTGTGGAGCTTGGAGGAGCACATTCCCGATGTGATACCGATGATCTTTCACCATGGCGAGGTAGGATATACATCGTATCTACAAGTTTCCTAACTGATCTATGAGCGAGAAATGTAGTTTCCAACTACTGACTACACGTTACTAGCTAAATTTTAGTTCAAACAGCTAAAATTTAGCTCATATGTTATTAAATTTAGTCCGTTTCTAACATAAATTAGTACGTGTTTATTAAAGTAAAAATTTCTAGTACATCCCATTATAAAATCATGGCTCCGTCATTGCCTATGTATGTGTATGTTTCAACTGTTGGAGCTCACTATGTTGCTTGAGCAACAACTCCTTCAGGTGACAACAAGAACATTTTTTTTATACGAAAAATAAAATTATAAAGTGAAATTTCTCGGATAACCCGAGTTTACATTATTAAAAAGTAAGAATTGAAGTTTACATTATCACTCGAGTTTTGAAACCACAATATCAAACTAAACCTGAATTACATACATTGGTCACTCTAATTTCAGTTGCTATCTGGCAGAATGTACTCCGATCCCTCGCTCTTCTGTTTAGTGCTTTCGATTTTGATTTTGATTTCCATTTGGGTTTTTTTTTTTTTTTGATTGGGATTTCCATTTGGGTTTTACGAGCAGTTTTTTTGTTATTTTGTATTTTCTTTCATTTGTCTTGGCTTTTTCGAAAAAAAAAAAACAGAGAGCTAGTGCCGAGTTTACCACCTAGAAGTAACACGTCATGTAACAGAGATCAGGATTGTTCCTTTTTCTTATAACCGCAACCTAAAACTCGAGGTTTTGGACTTTCTCTCAGCAAACCACGATGATACGCACTGCGCTATCACGAGCAGCAGCCACCGTCGCTGCCCGCACCTCCGCCAAGCCCCACCCTTCCCTCCTAGCTCGATCTCCGCCGTCCAGACTCCTCCACGATGGGATTGACGCCAACCCAGTTGCTCTTCAGATGATCAACTACGCCGTCTCTCTCGCCAGGTCTCAGAAATCAGGTCCCTTTCCAACTCTGCTCCTCAATACCCTACTGTTTTCTCCATAAAGTTTCCAATTCAGTTTGATTTTGATTAAATGCAGATGAATCGTACGGACAAGCTCAGCTTGTGTTGGAACAATGCCTTTCATCTCAGACTAATGAAGGTCATGACCTTGGTACTCATAATTCAAGGGCCATGGTCTTAATGGCTATGTCTACTTTGTTATCTGAAAGGTTGAACCTTTTGTTTTCTTTGTGTTTTTGGTAATTCGGAAACCCAATTACCCAATTGAGTAGTGTGTTTAATGGATTAAGAGACTTATCTTGGGTTGAATTCAATTATTTCAGAGGAAAGCTTGATGAAGCTATAGAGAAGCTGCAAAAAGTTGAAGACTTGAGCAACTCTTCAGTTGGTGTTAGGAGTAAGCACCTTATGCTTTGAGTTTGCCTTGATAGAAAGAGTTACTGACTGATGAAGTTTTCTGGCTTGTGTTATAGTTGCTGCGTTGGAGGCGCTAGTTGGACTGCACTTAGAGTTGAAGCAGGTACATCATTGCAAGTACCATTTGATATCGTTTTTGTATTTTCTTGTATTGTTTTGATTTAGTAAAGATGGGTTCTCACTATATAGGATCATACCTCATCAGTGCTTGCTGATAAATGCTTAGAACTTGCGGAGAAAAATGATGAATCTAGTGATTCCGAGGGATATACACGAGCTGTAGCAGTAAAAGGACTTGTTGAGCTTGTGCATGGTAATCTTGGAATAAGTAAAGATGTAGCTAAAGGTACCCTTTGTTTATTTTTTTTCTCTCTCACATTTTCTTTAACTAGTTACTATATGACTGAGTCTCAGGACATAAATTGAAATTTGGAGCTTTGGGTTCTGCAGGTGAACTTTTCATTCGAGAAGTGGAGAGAAATGTTGAGGAAGTTGAAGAATTTACTGGTATGGTTAATTTGAATGTGACTGTGTCGACCCATTTTTCAAGCTTCTACATAATATCATTAATCAAAAGGTTGTAGGTAGTACTGCTTTATTCTTTGGAGAGCTCTTGCATGCCAGACAGAGCTATGAGATGGCGAAGAAGGTTTACCAGAAAATTATCCAAAATGATTCCAGGAATGAAGAGTTCAGTGACCCAAGTTCATTAGCAGCTGGTAATATGTTGTCAGACAAAGTTTTGTTAGCGGCCACATGTGCGTTGGGACAGCTTGAGGCCCATGCAGGGTAAGTTGTTGATTACCGTTGAACCTTTCCTTTTGCAATTTCTGTCTAACTTGCTCATGAATTGTGTTCTTTTAGGAACTTCGGTGATGCTGAGGAGATTTTAACAAGAGCTTTGACTAAAACAGAGGAACATTTTGGTCTGTTGCTCTGATTATTCTTTTCTTATGAAGTGTAAAGTAGTTTCATAACTTTAGTGAATGATATGCTTGTTGCTCTTGTGGCTTCATTGTTTGTGTATAGGCTCTCATCATCCCAAAGTAGGCGTTATTTTAACCTGCATAGCTCTCATGTTTCGGCATAAAGCAGTCCAAGAGCATTCCAGTTCTATATTGATCCAAGAGGTCAGAACTTTTATGATATCCACATCTTTTTCCATACGTTGGAGTGCCTCTTGCCATCTTCTTGCTACAATAATGTTGACTTCCATGCTTTCATTGACAGGGACTTTATAGGAGGGCAATAGAGTTGCTGAAAGCTCCAGCATTTGAGGCTGAAGGTATGTGTAATTGTGCAGTCTGGCATCATTTTCTCCGCGGAGAACCTTTACATAATTGTGTTGCGGCTCTTGTTTGGATTGTGTAGGTGCAGAAGCAAAGGCAGATAGAAGTGATATCGTAGCCCTTGCAAGAGGTAATGACTAAACCTCTGAACAGTTTCTCAGAATGCATTTTGATAAATCCATATTCAGAGACTATATTTGGTGATTGAGTATAAAGTTTTCTTTCTTATCTTGGTGGTGCTTCCACCATAAAATACATATTTCAATGAGTAGTTGTGATAAACTTATAATTTCAAGATGAACAGTCTTTGACTCTTTGCATTGTTCTCTTTGACATGTTGACCTTTTAATTTGAAGGTCCTGAAAAGGTAATGTTCATTGATATAGATAAGTTATTGTGTAGGTGGGTATGCGGACATACTTTGTGTCCAACAGAACCGAAAGGATCAAGGAGAAAAAATGAAGAAGTGGGCAGAGGCTGCATGGGGAAACCGCCGGCTTTCATTGGCAGAAGCACTAGATGTATCTAACACAGATAAATCTTTAAAAGTTCCAATTGTAGATGCTCGTATCAGCAGGGTTCTGTAGTATTTTCATTCCTAGGATCCGCAGACAGCAGTAGCAGGTGAAGGTTCCTTCATGGCATGCAGCGCAATGAGAACAGTTGTTCCCATCCCATCAGTCCCTTTGCACTGCTTGATGATACAGCAGATATGCAGCATACCCCTCTATGAAGTAGCTTCAAGCATTTGACATTCTGGCATATGTATCATTATGTACCTATCTACTGATAATGTAGAGGCATCTATGCCAGAAGTTATATACATAATCAAATAATGCCTCTTGAAACAAAATTTTGTAGGAAAGATGATAAATTAGTAAGACCAATATTCTTGGTGATTTTGTTGCATCTATACTGCTATTGTTATTTTGAAAATTGATAAGACAGATTCATGTTCAACAAATGACATCACAAGTTCAAGAGTCTTGAGCATTGACATAAGAAGATCAGAAAGGTCAAAGGAGCACTTTTAACTGCTATATCATAATTTCATACATTACAAGAGTCTGCACACAAATTACTTCAGGTACAAAAACAGGTACAAATTACCCACTTCAGATGAATTACAAAACGCTTTCAATTAATGTTACTTTTATACCCGTATTGAATGATCACAGAGGAATATCAAGACCTTTCCCAATTTCAACTCCAATCAGCTGCAGTATCCCCTTGTTCAATATCTGGAAATTACAAAAACCATGTCAGCTAGAAACTAAACCTTCCTGAGCTTCATCTATTAGCAATACCAGCATATAAGAACAAGAAAAGAAGAAGAATTTACCAATTCTACAACGAAGGTTCCAATAAGTCCAATCATACAAGCTCTGGAGTTCCATATTTCTGCAGTCCTAGTGAACCCAGCAAAAGGGGCCTGAAACTTTGGCTCTACTTTTGGCACCACCAGCTGAGAATGTTCATACACATTATGTTCACATCATCACAACTACAGAAAAATACTTAATCTATAATGACAGAGTGAACAAACTACATACTCCAGGAGGAAGCTTGGCGGCTTGAACGCTGAAGGAGGCACGTTTCGTGGAGGCTGCGCGATGCAAAGACCCATTTGGGAGATTGCAGAGTTGCTGGGTTGGATTGTTTGCTGTTAAAACCCTAGTAGGGAGAAAGGAAGATGATAGTATGGTAGATGATGAAGTTGCCATTTTTTCGTTGTTGGGTGATTGTGTTCTATGTAACGCTGATGCTATTGGTTCCTTTAGCTTCCTTATCTAGTTGGACTGTCTGGAACACTTGGCAAAGAGCTTTCCACGTTCATATTTGGATGCTTCGTGTTATGGTAATGATGGATGTCGTTTAACTTGTGTGTGGACTTTGGACTTTTGCTGGTAGGACATGCCAGAAATAACTTATCATCTATGGTTGATTAAAGTTCTGAACTTTAACTCTTACCGGTCACATTTCATGAATAGTATTTCTAGCTAGTCCGTTCATGTATTAATTCTCATGAACAAGAGATAGAACACTACAGAAAACAGAAAATATCAATAGGCTGTGTAGTTTGCCTCTCTGCCAATGTTAGCTTGAAGATAGTTTAGTCATGTATTTCCGACTAAGAGATTAAACATTTGAGGTATACTAATTGCCTAACCACAGTCACGCTGAAATAATAATATGATAGCTTGTAGTAGATAATTAGAAGAAGAACCGCTTGCTCGCTCTTATTTCTTGTATGATAAATATCTTGGGAGTTTGTTTAGACTCTGGGCCAAGATTTTCTTGGCTATAAATCTCACTGTATGTTGTTACAATAGTTGCATACAAGTTAAAGATTAAAAGGAAAATGAAACATAGCGGTTTTTTTAATTTTTCACTCTTCCCTCTTTCTCTTCTGGCAGATCCTTGTTGATTCTGCAGTGTCCACATTTGGAGCTCTCATGTTAAAGACTGAGAAATCAACATGATACTGAGAAAGGTTAACCTTCTCCTTGAGCAACACAGTTGTAGGACTCGAAGGGCAGAAATGGAATACTCCGTGAGCTAATAAGTTGTATAAGAAATCATCAGCTACTGATTGTGCTTCCATGATCTTCTGGCACTTGACCAACTCAGCCTAATAAGTTGAAGAACCAATTATCAGTGAAACAGTAGCAGAAAATTAATAGTAGGAAACAAAAAAACAAAACAAAAAGGGGGCTAAACGGGACTTGGATGTTCAACCTTTTGATCATTATCCATTAGACTTGTAGCACAGGCTAGGTAGGTATCAGACGCAGTACTTGAAATTAGTGACTTGTCTAGGCTGCAACTTAGAGCAGATATGGCAACCACGCTTGGTCTAAACTCCAGCAACTTCAAGTCTGGACCAGTTACATTTGGTTATTCCGTTACTCATTATTCCTTATTCATGACAGTATGAGTATGTACGTATATACACATGATCATCAAACACTCAAACACATTGGTTATTTTCTGTGATAGACTGCAGGTGCTATGTGTCTGAAAATAATGTTTTCGGATTCAAGAGATCAATCAAGGTTAGGTTTAGTAATTAGGGATCCAAACTCCATAGTGTCTATTTGATCCATAACCATTGATATGTACAAAAGTGGCCACAAAATATGAACTCACTCACTACCTGAAATAGATCCAAGAAGCAAATTGTTGAATCTGGATATCAACTGTTCCTGAATTTGAGGTTTGAAGGATCCGGGGTCAAGACTAATCAATGATAACATCAGTTCTAGGTAGGAATAAGGTGTTGTAGAAGCAAGGCGCCATCCTAATGCCTCTAGCACCATCATTTCCATTCGTTGGATTGTGCTGGAATCAAAAGAGTAGTCCAGATCCTCCATCTTCAATATATATCACCACATATGAATCAATTAGTACAAATATAGTAGAATAAGAAATTACAATTTAATATTCCCAAAAAACATCAGCTGATCACACAATAATAATATGAAGTATACATGAATTTCAAGAAGGGTAGGAGAGGAGGTGTCATTAAACTTGGAGGCAATGGATAAGCAGGCAATGGACAACAATTCCACCATCCAATATTTCCATGCCTGGAACATCACCAAATTGTAGAAACATAAAAAGAATAGAAAATAATCAAAATATAGAAATGGGAAATAAATAAATAATACTGTTCCCTCCGCTCACATACATATACATGCAAATCGCATATATTGCTTACATTGCAATGATTCATAGATATGAATCGATCAAGGTAGTTTGCAGCATAAAAAAGAGTTCCGAGGGAGAGGTTCAAGCGGCTTCTAGACTGGAGAACACAAACAGCAGGGGACAACTTGATCAGCAAAGAAAAGGGTGTAATGGTTCTTCTTGAAAAGTAATCAATAGTTCAATACAACTAACCTTGATAAACCATTGGATGCTTTTAAACCTAGCAATGACCAAATGATTCGAGCAGACATAGTCAACGTAGTTCGGTTGGGGCATGCAACTCATCTCCTTCTCCAAGCATATGGTAAAAGATTCATCATGGTCTCTCTTACTTCTTGCATACATTGATAATGTTTCGCAATCAATCATGTAGTTCTTCGCAGTCGCCAAAGGACTGGAAGGCCACACCTCATCGCAGAGCAAACTTTGATCCATATGATCAAGTTCTCAACCAATTATAGAAGCAGAAGCAGCAGCAGCAGCAGCAGGTATACTACAATATTATTGTTTTCGAGGTGGCCTAAAATCTGCAGATTCAATAAATTGGGACAGCTCTGACATGCAGGAACATCAATCTTTCTCTGCCTATGATTTATATTGTGTACTTTGACAGATGGAGAGAGAGAACATGAAAGATACCATTGTTGTTGATTGTGAAATGGAGAGGAAGTTGGCTATATATATAAGAAGAGGTGGTGGTTACTGTAGCAAGTAGTGGGTGGTTAGAGGCAGAGAGGGAAATAAAAAGAGGGAGACGTCCCTCATGAAAGGGGTAAATGCAGCAATGCAGCTGGAGCGTGTGCGTGGTTAGTTTTTTAGGGGGTGGTTTTTAATTTCACTGTGGCTACCAATTGCGTGAACCCATGCACGAGGATGGCTCTGTGAGCTACTTAAGGGAATTAATGGCTTCCATCATCATCATCCATCGCCTTCAATGTAGGGTTTATTAAGGAGAGTCTATAACAGCTAAGATCAACGTTGTTCGCACTGAAGTTGAGGATGAGATGACTCAAAGTGGGAGAGAGTGGGGCTGTCTTCTAGTTGAGTCTGGTCCAAGTCGTATGTGATCGTTTTAACTCATGATTCATGAATAATCGATCATGAGGCCTTAGTGATTGGCTGATTTTCCTGCCAGCAAAAACTGCCATTTTAACTGAATCCCATCCAATGCAACTATTACAAGTTTACAACCCGTTTTTCTTTGAATCAGAAGTGAGATAGCAAGCCACTTTGATTAGGTTAGCAAGCTAGTCATACATCAACTCAGTGATCATGTATTCAGACCAAGGTTTACGAGAGTATTCCAGCAAAGTCAGACTAATCTCCCGCCGCAGACACATGAACCTAGAGGCTTCTCAAACCTGCTGACCACAAACTGATGGGAGTTAGGACTCGAACTCTTAACGTGGATGCCCCCTTAATCCTGCTAGCCACAAACTAATAAGAGTTAAGACTCGAACCCTTAATATGACGATTTCATATTAAATAGCTCGACCAATTTTACCACATCATGTGGTTATAACTTATAATCACTTTTTATATCACAAAAATAAGATTTACTTGTTGAAGGAGAAAAGATAACGAGAATAACAGTCTACTCATTCATTGATAGAAATACCTATTTATAGGCATTACATAGAGTCTCCCGAAGGATCTAGAAGATCTATCAACTGTAATCTATTCTAATAAGGAAACCGGATTAACCAATCTTACGTGTATTAGGGCAAGACACATAACAGAAGGACGAAAACATAATTTTCTTAAACACGTCCCCTTGTGTTGCGTCCTTAATACGATATGGTGTTTATGGTGTTGCCTCGGTAAAAACCTTGCCAAGTAAAACAAAAACCTCGTGGGTATAACAAAAGACTTGGACGAAGGGAAAAAGAGCACAACACACCAACTACAATTGAAGATACCATGTGATGCATGTAGACTCCCCCTGATGTCTACATAATGACTCCCCTGATTGGTAACTCAATATCGGAGTACAGATAAACGGCGCAAGCCAATGCACTTCACATACTTCAAAAGTAGAGTTGGGCAACGATTTAGTCATTAAATCCATCCACATTATCCTTAGATCAGACCTGCTATGCTTAGCATTATTTTGATCTTTAAGGAGAAGGTTGCCTAACAACTCAAAACATAAGTTCACGTTGAAAATCGTATTCACGCGTGGCATGACCTTTGTGTATTTAAACAGTCATAACTTCTTCGATACAATAGGTATGGACAAACCATATAAAGTTCTGGAAACTAGAGACACGTAGCTTTCCAACCATATAAGGTCCATAACCTAGTTCATCTTGAGCTGATTACAAAGCTCTGTCTAAGTTGACTGTTCTGCCAAAGCAGATTCTCGAACAGATCAGTTATACTTTACGAAAATAGTCATAACTCACTCAAGATGATAGATTTTATCAAATGGTTGGTGTCCCTGAAAAGTATACACATAGACCTTTCCAATGGTACCAATTTCACCATTTTCCAACGAGTGGGCTATCCTATAGGTTTGGTGGAAGTTGACCTACGAAATTGGATAGATTCTGATTTCGCATTTGATGTGTCTTTCTGTAGGGATGAATAAGCCTGAAGCTTTCATAGAAGGAATCATTGTGTCATTACATTGGCGTTACGTGGGCGCATCCGGCCATTACCTTGATGTTCCTTCACACTCATCTAAGAGGGAGCGAAGCTGCTCCACCGCTAGAGAGTTGAATGACTAAGGAGAACTTGGCCTTACAAGTTTATAGAGAATGAGATGTCGAGTCTAGTATATTATAACAAGTACATGAATATGCTACCGTACTTAGATGGAGAACTTCTTCCAAGACTTCTTCGTCATATGGAGGAAACAAGTCTTCTCAAGACTTTGACCGATTAAGGGATACATATAGGCATAACTTCATTGTCCTTTAGATTGCCTTAAGCCGACAGATGAATAAACATCATCAATAAAGGTCCTTACTTTCAAGACCAAGTATTCTCAAGCTCCTTTCATTCTTAATTTTGGATTAGTGGCATCTCTTCGTTTAACAAGAGTTCATCACGATTCATTCAGAATTTACACGCAAATAGGCATAATTCTTCATATCCCTTCCCCAACAAGTAGATACTAAGCAAATACCTTGCAAACACGCTCCGTGGTCAGGAGCCACTTGATTTGGGTGAAAACCGATCTATTCAAGATCTTTTGATACATCTGTTAGTTCCCAACAGAGATAAGTGATGACCACAAGCTGTTTGTTTAGTTTTTCAGAAACTACCAAACTAACAAGGTAGTAGAGTGCAATGACATCTATTACGAGAGTATATCTCATCGTAGTCGTGAGAGGCCTTGCACCAGAAGATGAGTCTAAACTCTTTTTCTCACTACGTTTTCTAACAAAGACATAACTGATAGAGTTTACACTTGGGGTGTCGGCAACCAAAGCATTATCTCTTTGTTTAAACTGGATCACATCTTTCCATTTAGGCCAATCTACAACGTTGGTATTTTCTCAACGAAGTATGGTTCGATATCAAACTCATTAAACCACGTCATCATGTACACCGGTGTAATTTTGAAGTGTAGAGATCTCTATATGAATTGGTATTGACATTGAGGCGTTCCCCAATGATGACCATAATCCAGAAATAACAGACGAATGAGTATCATTGATCAAATGATCAAGTTGTGCCAAACTCGCATTCTTCCTTGGCGAGTATGTATCGAACCAAGTGGCCTCCCCCTAAACCATGGGAGCCACGGCCTAGCAACACCATCTACCACATTTGTGGTGTCACCATGCCACCATCTATGGGTGACGACATGTCCTCTTATCTGGACATCAACATGTCCTCTTATCCGGACATCAACATGTCCTTATCCGGATATCAATCCTTGCAGGCATGTTTGCAGCATGTATATGTGATCTCGTCACTTTAGGGAACTTGATGAGGCACAGTAGGGACAAACCACGACAATTCCAAGTCGTTCTACTTGAACATTCTTGTTCTTATCTCTCCCTAACGACGGGAAGATTGGCTCATCAAAGTGACATAAAAGAGATTGCTTGTCTAGGTCCTTATATAAACAGACTATAGTCGGAAGCTCATGTCTTATTCAAAGACAATATTCATCATAAATAACCCATCATTGTGCCCTTGTGGAGGTGTAATTTGGCACATACAACATGTGGAAGATATAGATTATAGAACGTTAACTCAATTCGTTAACAAATATACATACCGTTATATAACCGTAACATAAATATCTGAATGATGGTGGGCAAAGATGAATAAGTAAAACTATGACCCTGCTACAACCCGTAGTCGTTGGTCTTACTGGTCCAAAAAACCGCTGGCCTCACCGTCGGAACCGACTGCCAGCATGACCGGACCTCTGTTTTACGCTTCATTTAACGGTTCACTATCTTTTAGAGCTCCAAAGGCTACCAAATTTTGTAAGAAAGTAGACATGGGAGTTCGAATTGCAAAACCACCGGCCTCAACGATGGAACCGGCTGAAAATGTACCGAACCGTCCAATGGAGTCGCCGTCTCCAAATGCCACCAAATTTTGTGAAATGGTAGGCTTGGATTCTAGGAATCCGTTTACCCAAACAGAACCTGAAGAACCGGTTTAAAAGTTGGTGAACCGGTTCTCACAATGATTGGTCCGTAAGCTGAAAAACCGGAAATTCTAGGTTTTGTCAACTTTTCAATCATTGCGAAGGTTCCCCATAACATCTAATTATTATGGCTTGAGTTAAACCAGTGTGAACATCACCATAGCATCATTATGCCTCAAAGTGAACAATGAGAAGCCATTAAGCTAACATCTTATGTATCATTCTTGTAGAATCACTCACAGACATTGTAATGTCTTACTTAGTGAACAACGACGTAGCATTTTGTTTACGCTAGTCTCTACATATCATTGTCTTTAGCGTAGGAGGGTGTCGCTCCTAATATTTGCTAAAGAATAGGCTTTACAAAACGATTAACGAGCATGGCCAATGAGAGATCATGGGATATTCTTTTACGTCATATTTGCTTATGAAAGCATGAGTAGTGCCTCCATTGTATAGGAGGATGATGCGAATGGCTTTAATGTCATTCATAAGCCGTGAGCGTTGCTCATGACTCCACCAAGTTGTATTTTGGTGATCTTTGATCTCAATGGTTACTTTGCTAAAAAAAAAAAAGATGTCTGTGCGAATCTTTACTCTATAGTATACGGATTATCAAAACACGTCCAGAATTGTCCTGGAAGTTTATGTTAAAGCCTACATGAGTCGATGTCTCCATTCTCAACATTGGTGACAATAACTGATTCAATTAACCGAATCTTAGTGACTCATGAATGTTGCGCATTCATTATAGTGATACATAAGAAATTCTCATAATGTGTTTACAGGTGATAAACGTTGGCGTGAATATCATTAAGTCATAGCATTGTTCGATTGTTTCCTTATGCATAAAGAGCATGTGTGATTTTAATCATAACGTCATTAGGCATTGAAACTTGAGCATTAATCCGCTCTTTGATTATTTGTGATGATCTAATCATCATAGTCATAACGGATTTATAAAACACTAAATCCATGAATAATTGTCTATTCCTTGCAATAAGCTAAGCACTCAATCTCGCTACAAAACATTCATATACCAGAATGTAGAGACAACAGTCTTATGTCAAGACATAGAAACCGAAATATGTTAACAATTTCGATGGAGATTGAAAAAATGTATTAGAACCTTTTAGAGTGCATTCCATGACATGTAATACTACAAAGATGGACAAAATAAGACTTAGAACATGCCAAAGCATGGCAAAATTAGTCGTGAGCGCTATATATAAGGGCGGCGCCACCGCCAACGGCTCACTATTGGATCTTGTAGAGAAAGAGGAGGATTTTTCAACATCCAATTTTGGATGACATTTAGCGTAACGCAATTTCCTTTTTGCAATTATGAATCCGCTCAAGAGTGTAGAAAACGATTCTTGTTTGTAATGCTTTTGCAATTGTATAAGTGTGCATTGTGCCACATTTGACATTACAAATTCTCTTTTGATCCAAAACGGATGTGCATTGTGCAACATCATGATATTTTAGCCTTTAGAAAAGCCACCTTATAATAATTGGTGGTCCAATGTAGTGTCATGTTGTAATGCGATATATTGCATTAACATATAGCTTATGTAGATCGCACCATATGTGCCAGACAAAATCTGAATATATATATGCCAACAATGATAATGAGGTCTTCACCATGAATTTAATTCAAAACATAACGACTAAGTAACTTTAGTCAAATATGTGAGGTGTATGCCTTCACAAAACTTGGAAAAACTAACGGATTTGTAGTCACTTAGACTATTAAGCCGAAGTCATGTGCTTCATATCTTCCGTAATGTACCTTTTGCTTTTAAAATCTGTAACTGTGAGAATAATGTTCTTATCTTCTTCCATATAGTCAGTTTCTTGTTACAAGAACTCCATATATTTTGTATACATTGACCATAATATTACTTTCATTGCAATTAGTGAATCGATGTAGAACCACATCAATAACATGATTTTTCTTTCATTTATTGGCCCAATCTTTTTATGACATATGGGGTTTGAGGCGTTGCCTCTCCCTCTTTTTCAGAACGCGTGACACAAATTTCGTCACTTTTTTTTATATCAAATTCGGGGTTCATGTTTCAGTCAATTATTTTAAAACAAAAAGATTGAATAGTAACTATTATCGATATACGATAATTAATTCTAAGTATTGAATTAGGTAAAGACCATGGTTTATGGTAACTCAATTCAATGTGAACTGTGACAAATTCCGTCACAAATCGATATTAACCGTGATAATTTCCGTCACAAATCGATGTAATCGTGACAATTTCAGTCACAAATCGATATTAACCACGACAATTTCCGTCACAAATCGATGTTTGTCCCTTTATTAACCACAACAATATTTCGTCGTAATATCGTGACTTATCAAACCGTCACAAATTTCAACTTTGATATGAGGGGTCCCAATCCCTCAATATCGTCCCACATTATAAAGAAATGTGGGATGTAGAAGAGGGCTACGAAGCCCGGCTATGAAATTAAAATTCAAAAACGGCAACTTTTATAAAAGCTTACTTGCTAGTTTGCCAAATAAACTGCGTTTAACAGAAGTTGCCCTCTCGTAATTTCATCGCGATCCGTCGCGTAAAAAATTTCATGAAATAAAAACATATGGTTAGTAATATTCATCATATATATAAAAACAGTAAAACTAATTAAATAGTTACCACTGTAAATAAACTATTTTTACTCTGAGGTAAAAAAATTACCTGGAGGGGCAAATTTACCGTTTTGCCCCGAGTACAACCAGTAATCTCTCTTCTGCCTTTGGATCCGTGTATTGAGTTGGTTTCTTGACGCCGGATCGACTGGAGCAGCACTGCAGCAGTGAAGGTGTGGGTGTCGTGCGGAGGCAGACGCAGAACCGACTGGCCGGGTTTGATGCGGCGCCAATTGTGTGGAGGTCTAACTGGCAGAGAGTGGCGTTGTGGTGAAGCCAATCAGGAAGGTGGCTGGGATTGGTAGGGGGTCGGATCGACAGGGTGTCGGGGCGCGGAAGAGGTCGTCGACGTCGCTCAGTGAAGGTGGGTGCCCATAGAAAATTTTTGGGTGACTAGGTCAAAATCGATGAGTTTTTTTTTCTAGGGTTTCGTTATCAAGCTCGGGGTAGAGGAAAGTGTTGATAATGTGTTGAAGGAGAAAATATAACGAGAATAACGGTCTACTCATTCATTGATAGAAATGTCTATTTATAGACATTACATAGTCACCCGAAGGATCTAAAAGATCTATCAACTGTAATCTATTCTAATAAGGAAACCGGATTAACCAATCCTACGTGTATTAGGGCAAAACACATAACAGAAAAACGGAAACATAATTTCCTTAAACATTACTGTCTTTATTGCTTTTGGCTCAAGTTGTAACTATCAAGTGCTAGAGGTGGTCATTTTTGACAATGTCAATTCCAAACTCCAAAATGTAAATTTTTCACTTGTTCTGTATAATTTGATACTGGAACATTTTTCAAAGTGGAACTTTGATTCTTGTAAAGGGTCCTATTATTTTGCTAAAGAGAGAAGAAACAAATCACTGATCGAGTTGTGTATCCTTACCCTGGACTACTGCCTCTCATGGAGCTTTTAGACAAACAGTATCACTGGCAACTCTAGTTTACCACTACTGTTGCCCGGGCTAGGCCCAATTCTCTTAACTTGGGCTTGCATACCCCAATTACCGCTTTCTAGGTTTTAGGTACCGGAGAGAATTAAATGCCAAACAAACGGAAGATGATGCCAAGAATCATGGAGATAGAACTGGACTTTCCTGTATTTCTCACTTGTAATAAAAAATTCACAACCAAATGCATGATTTCATATCATCTCGAAGTCACTGGTATATGGTAATCACCACACAGCTCCATGAAGTGCCATTACTAGCACAGAAATCTACGTACTGTCAAAGTCTATCATGCTTGTACAACAAAGATAATATATGTATGATAATACTATTGCAGTTCGTATGACGAAAAACTGACTCCTAATCTTCCCTCATTTGTGGATTTCAGCTCAAGTTTCTGGAACGGACTGCAGGTTGGTTCACAATTCACATAGCATTTATCAGTTAATAAGCTGCAATGAACTAATGAAGTGAAAAAGTAAACCCAGACGACAGTGAATGGTATGAAAAGTGTTCAATTACTTCCTAAGAATAAGCACATCCCCATCATAAATAGAAGGAAGACAATAGCATATTATATTTTGAACAAAGCAAAGAATCAATACATCAAATTCATAGACCAACAACAAAATGAAGGAAAGGTACCTGCTATTAGGATCATAATAGTAGCCGTTGATGGAGCCATCACTACATGAGAAACACACATAGTAAAAGCCGGCTATAGTCAAACCACAGTCTGTGCCAACATTCACAAAGTATTGTTCCTTCCATCTCTGCACCAGAAAATCAAAGAACTCAAATTCATCTGAAGTTTGATTTTTGCTCACTGACAAGTGATAATAATGCCAGTAACAAACTTACCATGAATACATACTGATAGTTGCTGAGATCTAATGACTTGCCACCATCAACCTCCACTTGGCTCTGTAAAATGTAGAATTAGCTAGGAGATAACAAAACTTCAGATACGAAAGACAACAGTAAGACTCCTTAGCTTACCAACAGAGCAGAAAAAGAAGGAAATTTGGTCCAGTGCCTTATATCATCATCTTGTCTGTCACATGTTACACAAACATTTGATCGTTAATCACCATCACAATCTACATATGGGTCCTTTCCCTATTGTAGTTAACAGAACAAAAAAACAACATACGTTGCTTCCCACTTTTCAGTGAAGAAAGTATAATTCTTGGTGTCAACAATCTCCCCTTCCCAAAAGGTGACGACCTACCACACATTGCAAAGAAAGCAAATGCTCAATGAAGGCTTCCAATGCTGAAGATACAACATTTCTTTTGAATCAAGAGATAACATTATTTGATAAATCAATCATTATGCACGAAATCGAGTAATGAAAGATAAAACAGATCAAAATTCACTATATGTCGAAGAGGCTGGGGGTGGAGAAACAAACAACTAGATTGCAATGTCAAGAAAAAAGTGGTACCTCTAGAATTAATATGTAAAGAGTGATTTGTGTGCATATAAGCATGTTACCTAACCTACTTCCAAACCCAAAAAAATAAAAAATAAAATAAAGGAAACATATCTATGCTATAAGATGAGTGCAGTTTCCCTTGATTAAATGGATCCGAAGAGGCAAGGACAGTGAGTGAAAGACTGAAGAATTGAAATCAGGAAAACTAAACAGCTGCAGCACCCAAAAAAGACAAAGAATGCATGCTTTGATTTAACTGTATGGGGCTGACAATCGAATATACTTCTATTGCAAAATATAGAGTACAGACAACCACATCGCTACTAAAATGAAAACAATGGGCTACAAATCTCCTTATATGAAAGCCTTCCTAGACCACTATCTCAACAGATGCTTTATACACCAGTTCCATAACACTCCACAGCTGCTTAACCAATAATGAATATACTAAAGAAAATCTGATACTAAACCAATGACATGAGGATCAACGATCAGAGTAAAAGAGCAAACTTCTTACTGGTGTGTCAGCCATGGGAACATTAAGTGCTTCCATGGTTCCACATAAATAACCATTCTCAAGATCACACCCTTGTATCCGAACATTTACTCTCCAAGCCTCATCTTTTTGCAGACTCGAAACATTCTGAGTACCCGAGAAGCCCTGCCACAGAATCATGACATTTATACTTCCAGATTTTCGTACCCATTCTCAATATAGATTACACGATTCAATTCCTAAACATTAATTTGATCACAATCACAGGGATTCCGAATTCAGAAAGACAATAAAAGTGAGAGACAAAGAGAGAAACCTGGCCAACGCTTAAAAGGGTAAAGGGTGGAGGAGATGTCTGTCCACAGGTGGAACCTTCAAAGTGATGCCACACATAATAAACATGAGAGTTCGGGATCACATTAAACAAGTGAAGTAGAAAAAGTGAATAACTGGATCGTTCAAATAATCCAAATTGGGGTAAGAACCCTAATAAGTGATAAGGTGGTTCATGCAGTGATACCTGAATGATGTGGAGGAGGCGCGGAGGTCTCTGCCGCCCTGACCGGCATTTCTAAGCTCAATCAATCCCCACGCAGTAACCGACTCCAATATAATACCCACCATATGAACCCGACCCGTTAAGGCTGCTCAATATATTTTGTGTTTTCACTCTGACGACGGTACATATCACCGTTACCTCTGTTTGAGAGAGTGTCATCTAACAATTTTTCGAGGGTATTTATTAATTTCTATTTTCTTAAAGTATTTAACCCCTCCATCTCTTCTCTCTCTCTCTCAGTAATCCGTTCGCAAAACTCATCTCCAACCAAATCTTCTTCATCTCTATATCTTCAACACAAACGAAATCTCAAATATTTTCATAAAATTAGGTTCTGATATGCAGGAAAGAGTAGTTGATTGGTTGCATTGAATTAAATTTGGGACAAGAACATTCAATAGAAAGGATGGAACTGCCCCGCCTATAACCTCTTTGGAGGCCGGTGTTAACATGGGCGGCGGCGGCGGCGGTGTTGGGTTGCAATGAGAGAGGAAGAAAGGTTAAGCAATGGCGTTTTCAGATTGAAGGAAATAGGCTGATTTTTCTTTAGTTTCACGTCACTAGGTGGGACGGATTTGAATCCAATTGGGAAACAAACCCAGAAAAAGCAAAAGGGAGGAAGAAACCCAGAAACATAAGAAGAGGTTTGGAATTTAATGATTTTAGTATGCCTATATAAGGCGTTTACACAATTGAAGAAGATGGTTCAAAAGTGGGACATCATAGAGGTTTAATTTGGCTGCTGCTAGCACTCAAGGATTGATTGGGGATGAAGAAGGAGAAAGAGACGCATCTATCATAGTACGAAAAAAAAAGGAGAAAAAAGAAGTAAAGGATAAATTGGTCATTTTAAAGTCGAAAAAGGCCGCTGACGGACTTGGTAACGGAACTAACGGTGATATGCATCATTCCTAAGTCGGAGTGAAAACTTAGAGTACCATTCTGATATTTTTAAAACTTGATAGATTAAAGTTTATAAGAAGCAAAAGATGAGATACCATTTGAACAAATTTCTCTATAATTTTTAGATCCGGCTGAAGTTTGGATCTAAATATCCGGGTCATCGTATCACTTTTCGAACATTTTTATCAAATAAACAACTAATATGATATAACAAGTCTATTTTGAGTCCAATCTCTAGGTCTATGCTCTGTCTCTTTCAGAGTACCCTGACAGTATGAAACATAGGTTTCTTTAAAACGGCAGCTGGCCTCGTGCTTCGTCGTTCCAACAATGGTAAGATGGCGGCAACACTGGCAAAGCTTTCCATAAGATTCCAGCAACGGTGTTCTTTGGGAGTTGAGGGTGTTGTAGGTGGACGTGTTATGACGCCCTTTGTCAAAGCTTCATATGCGAAAGGTCGAAAACCTCCTTGTTGGCCTGAATTTGTGGCGGCGATGGAGGCTAAAGACCTAGATGGTGGTTACGAGTTACAACTAGTGGCGACTGTGATGGTGCAGCCCTACATGGCTTCATCGGAGATTGGATTGGAGCTTCAAGCGAGGCCGTCAGAAAGGCTGACCTAACTTCTACAACGGGACACCCTAACCTAGGGTTGACCACGGCTAAGTTGACTGGGCTGGATCTGGTGTTTGGACTCCCACTTATTAGGTCGGATGGGTGTGAATTTGGGCCCACTAAGGTGGATTTATTTGCGGTTGGTGTTAAGGCTTTAATATTCTGTTTAAGGCTTTACTTGCCTTGATGCTAAAGGCATAAGCAAGACGTAGGTCTTGGGTTATTCTCAGCCCGAACATCAGAGTTACTTTTGCTACTTATTTTCTTAAGCTTATTAAGTGCACCAATTGACGTCTTAGGCAGTTAATATTCTGTTCTAAAGATTTAGGTAGCGAGATTGTTTTCTTTTGTTTCGAGCTCTTTTTGATCCTATGTGTAACCAATAAAAATACCTGTCATGGTGCTTGTAAGCCTCGCTTAACATACTCTGTGGAGGACGACATATGATGTAAGTGTCTTTTGGCTATTGATGAAGCAATATAATCTATCCTTTTCAAAAAAAAAAAGTCTATTTTGAGTCCAATAAACTATTTCACTTTTACTCTCCACACGGTTTTACGCTGGTAATGTCTATATATACATTGGACTGGCTTATAACGCAAAAGCTTGTGTTTGAACAGACTTCACTACTTTCGGGGAGATTCACTCTTGTTGTCACTCATTCCTAGTTTTTGTCCCTGTTCTTTAGTAAGGGAACACATTACATTTGATATTCAATAAGATGTTAGGCAATAACAAGTATTGGTTCGATGACTTCCATTAATATTGAATAGTGAAAATATAACGTTTATGGTTTTCTATCCCAACCTCAACTACTTTCGTCACGGGAGTCTCGTGTTTCAATAAATTTGAACTCTTGACTTCCTCATTGTTGATTTCATCAATAAATCAAAGTAACAATTAGTATTTCTAAATCGTTACAAAAAGAGATTTATGTTACCAAATTAAATTATTTTTCATTACTCAAAAAGGCTACATATATATATATATATATATATATATATATATATATATATAAAGGTGTATACAAATATGGCTTTTGAATCCAAGTTTTGAACAAGATATACTGATTGCTTGGAATCAACGACCACCTGAAAGTAATGCCGACTCTGCAACATATGATGAACAGGAGAACCCCTTGCCTAAAGAAGACTGGTACGACATTGCATAGTCATCAAAACCTTCATGGTGCGCAAAGGTTAACCCACTGGAAGAAAACCCGAGAAGTGACAATTCTGGCAAGGTAACATCACCGGCTAAGTACTGAATGACTTGTCGCATGCTTGGCCTCGCTTTTGGCTCTGAATGAGAGCACAAAAGCCCAAGCTTCAACACCAACTCCACTTCCTCTGCTACGAATTCTGTACCAAAGCTTTGATCTCTTGCCTCAAGGATGTTACTCCTACTCCAACAAGAAAATACCCAATCAACCAAAATCACATCTTCAGTACCCTGTATTTCAATAGGCCGTTTTCCACAAGCAACTTCAAGCAAAAATGCCCCAAAAGCAAACACGTCGGTGCTCGTGGTCGCCCGACCTGTTCTTGTGTGCTCTGGGGCTAGGTACCCGAGTGTACCAACTATATGAGTAGTTTGAGGGTCTGTCCCATGGTCATATAATCTTGCAAGCCCGAAATCTCCTAGCCTTCCATTTAGTTCTCCATCTAGTAACACATTACTGGCCTTCACATCTCTATGAATCACTACTTGTTCCCATTCTTCATGAAGATAGAACAACCCTGCAGCTACACCTTTCATGACTCTAAACCTCTGATTCCAATTAAGAGTCACCTCAGGTTGATCATAGAGGTATTTGTCCAAGCTTCCATTAGGCATATAGTCATACACCAAAAGAAGCTCCCCTTTTCGCCTGCAACCAAGCATTAAACATCAGTGTTGAAGATAATCATGTGCACGCTTATTACGTAAGTCATAAAATTTAAGTTGTGAAGCAATGAGCTAACAATGTATATCAAATTAACGTTTTATCTTCCACAACCAAATTTTGCATATGGAGAGACAAACATATCAAAAGAGACACAATTTGATTACATGAGAGACCTAAACCCGAGACTTTATGCAAATGGTGTGATAACATGTTGAAAAATCTTAGTGTTCCCAAAATTGATACTTTCAGAGAATAAGTAAACAATATATATTATTGGTAACTAACACTTAAGTTTAACATCAGACATATATATATCAAGTGAGTTTGAATAAATTCATTAAGATGTACTGAAGTAAACAGAGAATTAGAGAAATTTAAAGAGACTATTATCGAAATTTCAAGACCATACCTGCAATATCCCAAGAGTTGAACCAAATTCCGGTGACGGAGCCGGCCAATACTAACAATTTCTGCTACAAATTCCTTCATCCCCTGTCTTGATTCATGTGATACCCTCTTCACTGCAATCTCAATTTTAGAGGAGGGTAATATACCTCTATAGACTTTACCAAATCCCCCAGTTCCCAAAAGCTCCTTTTCCCTGAACCCTTTGGTGGCTATATACAACTCTTTGTACTTAAACCTCTGAGGACCATACTCTAGCTCCCAATCTTCAAGCACTTCGGCAAACTTCCTCTTCCTCCTTATGACATAGAGCACACCAGAAAGTAATAGCAAAACCAAACTCACAGAAAGCAGAGGCACACCAAAGGTGAAAAGCATGGACCTCTTTTTACCTTCAATCCTAGGCAACTTGGGAAGCTTGGAAGCTATAAGATCTTGTGCTTGGCCATTCATCCTAAAGCTCCATCCCACAACATAATGGGATGTGAGGACTGAGCCAGTTGAAGAGGAAAAGCCAATATACATGGTTTTGTTGATAACTGAGGAAAGGTCATATTTCAAAGACAAAAGTGGAGTTGGGGGCTTAGTTGCAACACCAATTGGAGCCATAGTAACTTCAATCTGCTTCTTGGTACCATCATATTCAACCCAAACCCTCATTTCTTTACCACTGATAAGAGTCAAGTTCTTGAACCCGCCACTAAAATTATAACCAGCAGGAGCAGATGTGACAGAGTCCAAGCCATTGATGTCGATCCCAACATGGTTTTCATTGATGTCATGAAATTCCGTGCTCTGAATCGTGTCAAGCTCCACAGCAAAAACATGATTGGTGAGATTGCCATTATTGGACCCGTCGAACAGGCCCAAGTACTGGCTAGGCAGAGCTCCGGGGAGGCCTCTAGTCGGAGCGATAACAAAAGCGATCCCATGGCCGCTGAGATCAGCGTACTGCGATTGAATGGCAAAGACAAAGTTGGTAGAGAAGGAGAAAACGGTGTCGTTGTCTGAGTTTTTGAAGGTTACTGGGTTAGGGTAGAATGCATGGCCGCTTTTCTGTTTGGTGTCGTTTGTAAGCTTCAACAGACCTTCTGGTGTGATCTCTGCTATGCCGTCTAGAGTGAGATTAAGCCCAGAACGGTCATTGAAACCATTATTGTAGATGAAGTCTTGGCCTTCTGCTAGTGTCAGACGTAGTAGCACCAGGAGAACTGAAAGCTTGACAAACATGGCTGCTAGCTAGGTGCATGTCTGTGAAGCTTCTTGACGTTCAAGTTTGTGTATTTATGGATCCAAACCCGCCAGCTATAGACGACATTCTAGAAGACTATATCGGGTAATTAAATCATTACTGTTAGGACCGTCGACATTGTTAGATAGGTTAAACATGTCGTTTTTGTGGAGAAGGAAACAGTGACCTATAGTCTATAGACGATCGATACAGTGCCTTCTGTCGTACGCAACTGGCTCGTCTTGCCTATAGGTTTGATTATTGGTCCATGACTCCACGTGCCCCTCAGAAAAGAATCTCTCATTTTCAACGAGCGCCCTCATTATCACATGCTCGGGTTTTTTTCTTGATTTTTTGTAGCATTCTAGTTCCGAATGAGTCAAAATTATTCTCGAAGAGTTGTAACTAAGCAGATCATCAAGTGAATAATTGAATGATGAAGCTCAAGCTTCGTGTTGGTGAGATATTCCTAATGCGGCTCAAGCCCTCAACTTAGTAGGCAGCTCTATTTGGTAATGGATGAGAAAACAAGCTAGTTACTAGAATTCATAGATTCTTTTGTGTATTGATTCCTCTTACATGCGTGTGTTTGTGTCTGTGTAGAAACGCAATGTGAGATCAAGAAAACTCAGTCACCTGATTAATATTGCGAACATGTCCTTGAACGATCAAGAATTTATGACATTGCCTTGTAGTATATATCTCTCTATAGTCTATCCTTAATTGCTAAACTGAAAATAAATTTGACCAGCAATCACTTGGGGTGGAAGAAGAGAACCATTTTCCACACAATTTTCCTTTCATATGAGAACCACTTTCCTTTCTTACTATTTTTCTTTGTCATTACTTTTCTTTCCTAATTTCTTGATTCCATGAGCCAAACATGGCCTAATAGTATGAGATCCTCCCTTGGTCTCAGTCTTGGATTGGTCTCAGTCTTATCTGGGGAGGCCTCTCCTAGACATTTTCTCATACATTTGTGGTCAACGTTCACGGCCGAAGTTGAAGAAATAAAATTACAGAACAAACTAAAATTAAGCAATTCAAGGTTGAAGACAATCTAAATGATATGATATATACTCATCTACTTGGGTTTATATATGATTGAATCCAATGCATCAATGTCCTTATATATATATATATATATATATATATATATATGTATATATATGAGATTCTGCAAGAATGTTCCAAGAACTGGTCTATGCGATAATGTAAATTTCCTCACTGAAATATATAATTATCTTAATTTCTATGCTTGGCCCCATTTTTTTATTTATTATTATTATTATTATTATTATTATTATTATTATTATTATTATTATTATTTGTTTCCGTTTTCCAAGGTAGTGCAACATGAATGGTTTATTTCTCAATTTTCTCAGATTATTCTCTATCTAGAACACGTACTGGATAACATATGTTAGTGATGTAGGCGGCAAATATGACTGAACAAGATAAGAAACATACTTTTGACACGGAGAAGATTAGTATGGGATGAGCTAGCTGTTTGAGTCTTCTAAGTAATCACAATTGATTTCCTCTCGAATTGAGTATGTAATTGTTCGATTAATCAATGAAACTATGAAAGTACTTGTCCAAATTTCTACTCTAATATTCTTATTATTATTTTTAGTGTGGTTATTGGGAACTCTAAATTTGTTCATTGGATCTCACTTTATTTTGAATTATTAAATGACATATATATACATCCTTATATACAATGACTATTAAGAACAATAATTATACAAAAGGAAATATTGTACGCACTTATTCTCTTTAGATTTTCCAATTCAATAATAATTGATTTCATTCTTTCTTATTCCTTATATATTTTTGTTTTCTAATTTCTTTTTATTAAAGCATATATATAGTTTATCAGAGCTAAAAAAATAATCAATATCGATCATGTAATATAAAATTTTGTATTATCATACATGTTGAATGCATATACTTTTTTTTATCAGGTAAATAATAACTGCGTGAGTCGAACTCACAACCTCTCACTTACTAAAGGGGAGATTATGTCACTAGACCAAATGGTACTGGGCGTTGAATGCATATACTTGATAATACAAAATCATTTCTTTTTTATTTTTGCAAAAAAAAAAAAATTCTATCGATTATAGAAAATATATATTTATTAAAATAATTTATTATGAGGTACAAAATAGAGATCAAATTATTCAAAACAAAAAAAATAGAGAAAAAATAACACGTACAAAAGAGAAAAACAATTAAAAAGATATATAAAGTAGTTCATGATAGTGTTCTAAGATATTCTGCATCCTTCTAGGATATTCTTTATATGTGTCTTGGTCTTATGCCATCAGGATATATAGTTAGAATAAGACTATGTATTTCGTATCATTACCATATTAGTACTTTGTAATTCCCTATATAAAGGGCTCCTATTAATGAATAAGATGATGATTCTCTATTCTCTTGTTACCTCTCTTTATTTCTACATTTTATATTTCATCACGTTATCATGCACTTTGTTCTAACCCTAGAGCCAATAGCCTACCATTTGTTTTTCAAACCCTAAAAACAATATTTATTGTGAACTAGAAGTTCTCAGCCCTGCCTCGGCCCCGACGCCGTCGCTACTCCCGACCGCCGCTTCCCAGCCGTCAACTCCGCCTTATTTTCTGGTGTCGCCGATCAAGCTTTAGATCAAGAAATCTGAGTTTTTTTTCGAAGAAACTTTACGGTATGTTTTAAATCGTAAACTCTTCAAAGTTAAATAAACTCGGGGGAGATAAAGTGTTTTATCCCCTTCTCCATCTCCATCTCTGTTCTATGCTTGAGATTTTGTGCGTGCAGGTACCTAAATTCTGGAATTTTATTCGCGGGTCAAGAGTGTGTTTGATCACTCTTGTTTCCTTGTTCGGGTTATGTTTAATCAACCCCAACCTTTCTCCGGATTGTGTTTGAGCAATCCGAGGCTTTTTTTTCGAATTGTGTTTGATCAATTCATGACTTTTTCGGATTGTGTATGATCAATCCGAATGACAAACTATTAAAATCATTGTTTGTGACCTCTATTGAGTCTCATAACATCTTGGTTTTGTATGCAAGAGCAATGTAACATTCTGCTCCTTTGAGTTTTGACTTACTCGATGCGTAAGGCGGATCTTCTCTTGGTATCTGTGGAACTTTTCATTAGAAAGGATTAAACCACATGTTTTGACCCCAGGCTAACAAGTCTAGATGTCGAGATTTCACATCTCATGCGCTCAAAGTCTTTGAAGCGCCACATCGACAAAAGCCTTCAATGACAATCTGTGTAAAAAGTAATGACCACAAAGTATTGTGGAATGCACTCATGGAGCGCTTCTTGAAACGTTCATATAACTCTACTTATTGAGTTATTAGTCAAGTGGATTGCTTACCACCTTAATTGACTACATATTGTCGATAATTTTTTGTGGCATCATGATTCATAATCTTTAGCGGATTCGATCATCATCAATTTCTCTAGCTAGGTCCTCCAAGTTGGTTTGGAATTACCAATGAGACTTGATTTTGATTATACAATTGCAAACGAGAATTGTATATACACTAATACGATAAATATATTTGGGATTGTCCCCTAATGTGGGGATAACAATATGGGTCACGGCAACGGTAGAAAACGCTGTGCCGATGTCTAGAAAAGAGGAAGAGGTGTCACCGGCCCTAATGGCAACACTCCCGATCTAGACACCAATTTGTCAAAACTACTTATGTCAGCTCATGACAATGTAACTGTTGTGGATCTCCGGATCACTGGTTTAAGAGTTATCAAGCTCTCCTTCAAATTATGAATGCATACAAAAAGGTACGGAAAATCAATATGAGGACAATAACGTCATCCTCATGATCGCGGATTTCAAAATTCGGATCCTGCTTTAGCTACCCATGACTTTAACGTCATCGGCTAGATCGATTTTGATTTTCTTTCCAAGCTATATGAAATATGACATCATATTGACGTTCTTTGTCTATTTAAGACCTCGATGTACTCACATTAGCAATAATGAATGCTTTGAGAATTTTTTTTTCGAAGTGAAATTATTCTTCTCTTATGATTCGTATTGGTTTACAATTAAGATGTACACTTACATCGTCCTTAGAAACATGGCATATTGTGCCGATTTTGGTCCCTTTCTTTGAAGGTGACTCATGGCACGGCATCCTCAAGGAGGATCGCCCACATGTTTCCGGTTAAGTCTTCTACCCTATAGCGGATTTTCCATCATCAATTGTTCAACTAGGCTCATCCAAGCTCAGTGTGATGTCTTAGAATTGTCCGAAATTAAGGAGATAATGGTTTGAATTGTGCCTCGCACTACTGACCCTCCACAGACATGCCTGGTCATACTGACTTGGAGTTACCGAAAGCTTTTGATTTTGGATCCCCCTACGTTATTAAACCAATTGTCGTCTTGCAAAAGACGTTGAAGACTTATCAAAACCGGACAATCATCATCATGATCGAATCCTCTAGGTCCTCTGAGTTAGTTTATGTTCATGTCAGAGAGCTTTTGCTAACTAGTCATAGAGTTTACGACCTTGGAATGACCAAAAGAACTAGATTTTGATCAAGTGCACGTCATTTTGGCTTCGGCCTATGCCCACATGCCATCCGCAAGTTTCAAAGCTTTGCCCAAGCCAAATCTACGAAAAACAACAATCTGTCCATTCTGGATCGTCAACTTAGTTTGAGAATTGTGAATAGCTCCGGACAAACCAGACAGTGAGCTTTATATCATTGGAAAGCTCTATAAGTCTAGTTTTCAGAACTTTTCGCGGTTCATCCATATCTATTTTAACGAAGAAGTTATGTCTGTTTTAGTGCGCAAATGTCATTCTGTGCGGACATTTTTATGCACTCTCGGGATTGCAGCTTTTTGTAGCTTCTTTCAATCCTTCTAAATGGTTCAAGTGGAACTATTTACTTGTCTATCTACTCTTTCTTGTAGATATGTCTCATAGAGACATTGAATGCATCGTAGATAGTGGAATTATCCACAACATTCTAAGGAACCGGCAATTATCTCTAGATTTTGTGCTTTGTAAATCTTCTGTGACTACAATAATCGAATCATACCGGTCATTCAAGAACGCAGTTTAGCTTGAATCTTGATGCCTCATGGCACCATGATCAACATCACAGATACCCTCTATGTATTGAGTGGCAACCGAACCATGTTAAACTTTAAAGACATTCATGCTAATAGTTTTCATTTCAAAACACATTGTGAGAATGAACAAGAATTCTTTTGTGTATACCTTCTCATGAATGCAGACTGAAATGCATCTTAAAGAAGTTTATGAGTCAATCTAGTAGACTGTATGTCACTATGATTCGAATATCGAATCGCATGTTGTCGTTGTTTGAGCTAGTGGGCATTTTGGTCCAAGTCTTCATATTATGTTTACATCTGAAGTAATACTTTTCTGGGCGGTAAAATGTCCAAGTGAATATTAATTACATTCTTGGTCCACGTCATACCGGAGAGCCCAGATTCTTTGGGTTTACAAGTGATGGCCCGCCAGTGAGATCATGCAAGCTAGGTGGCAGAATTCGCATGCGGAAAGGACTTTACGTGGAATTAAAGAAATGGACTTCACTTAGGCTAGGCGAAGTGATACTTCGCGTGGGAGTGGAGTCCTAGGCGAGGCGAAATACATATAGGTGAGGCAGAGTACATTTAGGCAAACTGGTCCGCGTAGGAGACTTAGCCAAGAAGGCGAGGCATGAAAGTTCCGCGTAGGAGACTTCGTGAAGAAGCAACGGGCGGAGTCCGCATGCACTTGATCACCTACATTTATCGTTGAAGACTCTTACAAGTCTTTAACATGCTTTGGGCCAATCCCTGTTGCCCTTTTAAGGAAAAAGGCTTGTAAGGCTCGCGAGCTGTAAGGGCCCGCGAGACAGAAACAAGCTTCAGGGGCACACGTGATAGGCTCTAGGAGCACGCGAGATAGTCTTCTACAAAGACTGTGACACCTCGCGGGATAAGTTTGAGTCCTCATAAGAGTCTACAGTTGAGCAGCGGGCGAGGCCGTGTCCTTGTGGTACTCAATTACTTCTCTCCTGGCAGCGAACCACTACATAAAGGGGCTCGACAACCCTTACAGAACTCTCTCTCTCTCAAACAATACCAAAAAACAAACAACTCAATACAAACAAAATTTCAACCCAGTTGAACTTCTTCAAGCCTCTCGAAACCCTAGTTCTAAGCGCGTCCCCGCCTTAGTTCTCAGAGCCCTTTCGGACTCATCACTGATCACTCTTGATCCCTTTTTGGTTGCTCTGCTCGCGATACCGTGAGTATCGAATTACCCTGTGCTTGTAATTCCTCATCCGCGAGGTGGCACCGGAATCCCTCCGCTTGATCAAGAAGTCAAGACCCGACGCAATCTTCTTTCCTCGTCCGCGAGGTGGCACGCCCGCATCCACACCTTTATTTACTTTTGGTAGCTAGTTACCTCGTTATCCCTTACTGAGGATCGTGGCCAAAATAGTCGCCAAACATTATATTTGGGAAACTGACTCATATATGCTTTGTTTTGACCAATTCAGGTCATTCTGAAAAAGACATAATGGTCCATATTTTGAGAAATTCTCATGGACATCCATTTTTCCTCTCAAAATGAAGACATTCGAGATCTAACTTCTTCATAAAGTATGATGGTGACGCCATGGTTGTAAATGACGGCACCCGCGGGACATTGACGTCACCCGGGGGACATTGACGTCACCCGAACAAGGCTCCAACTTCCCCGAGGCCGTTTGGTCAATTCCTCAAGCAATTGAGGTGCACCGGCCTTCCCTCGATATTGCATTGGCCCCCTGCAATGCTCATTGCTCGTTTTGAAAGCTTATTCTTTAGCTAAATTAGGAGTGAGACCCTCCTATGCTGAATGACACAAAAGTGAACATTTCATTCTTACATCAAACTATGTAGATAGATACAACCAACTTGCGGACACCTTTTTATGCTTTATGGTGTTGGTTGAAGTGTTAACACACTAGTCACATGTTACACTATTGTCTACTGTTTATGCTGCTTATACCTCTACGGGCTCACTACCAATTCTTTAAAGAAGTTTATCGAGATGTAATTTGAAGTGTCATGTACCCCATGTTCACATGCAATACAGTCTCACCGAGGCTACGACTAAGCAACTTTAGCTTGTCGCTCGAACATTATTAATGCGCACCAATCTTTCTATTGCATCTTGGGGGTAAGTAATATTTGCATGCAACTTTACTATTCATCTACAACCCACCATCATTGAATATTGTTGTACTACAGCTCGTGACTGTGTACTAGGATTGACACAAAATTACAATCCTTGAGCTCGGTAGGATTGAAACGGATCTCCAATACTTTTGCTCGGCTAAATGTTATTTCTAGGTGCCAAATTGCCACTGCGTACAATGATGTGTCATTTGAGATGAGTAAGTACTTAGCTTGATTGGATATGAACCTCCACCTCTAATCCGCTTATGTAGAAACCTTGTCAGGTGATCTTATACACCGCTAAATTACGGATTGTCACTTTGATGAGACAGTATTCTCACCGTTAAAGGGAGATAAGAACACAAATGTTCAAGTGGAACGATGTGAATTGTCATGATTTGTCCACACTTAGTCTCATCTTGATCCCAAATGCTTAAAGTGTTAAAGTGACGAGATCACACGCTGCAAATATGTCTGCAAGGATTGATGTCCTACAAAATGACATAGCGTGACCAAAAGGTGTTGGTCTTGACTCCATCACCATAGATGGTGAAATAGTGACGCCATATAGTGACAAAATTGGTGTCACATGGCCGTGTGGCTCCTCAAAAGGAGGGGGACCCTTAGGTTCGATACTTTCTCGCACTAGAAAGAAAGGGAGCTTGGCACAACCTGATCCATCGATCAGTGATACTCAAATCTGTCTCATGAAATTTGAATTGTGATCATCGTTGGGGGACGCCTCAGTGTCAAACCCAATCCATATAGAGATTTCTACAAGTATTACACTAATATACATGAGGACGTGGGATAATGAGTCTACTATCGAACCACCCTTTGTTGATGGATATCAATTGAGTTGATTGGCATAATGCAAAGATGTGATCCAGCATTAACAAAGAGATATGTCCTTGGGCAGGTGATGCCGACACCGTAAGCTAAACCATATCAACTATGTCTTTGTTAGATAGCGTAGTGAGAACAAGAGCTTAGACTCACCTTATGGTGTAAGGTCTTTCACTAACACATACTGAGATCGACTACGATTAGATATGCTCTCGTAATGGATGTCATTGCGCTCCACTACTTTGTCAGTTTGGTAGTTTCCGAATAACTGAACATGCAGCCTATGAATGTGGTCATAATAACATCTCTACGGGATTAGAGATCTTCAACAGACTTCATTCATCCAAATAAAGTTGCTCTAGACCATAGGATCACGCGTTTGCTAAAGGAATTGAAACGCACATGCACTCTACTTGATTTGGAAGGGATATGGTGAATTATGTCTTTACGTGTTCAGTCTGGATTTACATGGACTCTTGATGGATCAAGAGATGCCAATATGTATCAAACATCCGAAGTTAGAATGAAAAAGATCTTGGGAAGACACGGTCTCGAAAATGCACTCATGACTATATTAATGATGATTTTCCATCAATTGGCTTAGGCGCTCTAACAAAAGTGAGGCCTACATATACTCCCATGATTAGTCAAAGTCTTTACTCTAAAGAGAGATCCATTGTTTTTCTAAGAAAGATAACAAATATATGTTAAGAGATGAAGTTCTCATCTAAGTACAATAAGACGCATCAATGTACTCAACACAATACTAAAGACTTGACATCTCATTCGCTATGAAAAGTTGTAAAGCTAAGTGTAGCTATGCACTCATGTAATGCCAATTTAATGGCAGTAACTCCTTTTTCAATACTTAATAGTATGAAAAGTTGAGGCTTATTCTATCCCTACATAAGAAAGACACATCAATAGAGAAATCAGAATCTGCCAAGTTTCGTAGGTCAAATTCCACGGGACCTACATGAAATCTCACTCACTAGAAAATGGTGAAACTGGTACCATTGGAAAGGTTTATGTGTCTACGTTTCAGGGACACCAACCATTTGATCATAGCTGTCATATTGAGTGAGTTATGGCCGTTTTAGTAAAGTAGGACGAATCTGTCTGAGAATCTGATTTTTGCAAAACAGTCAACTTCGACGGAACTTTGTGAACAACTTTTGATGAACCAAAATGTGTGTAATATATGGTTGGAAAGCTAAATGCTTCTAGTTTCCAAAACCGTTTACGGTTCATTCATATGTATTTCCTAGAGGGCGTTACGACTGTTCTAGTAACTGAATGTCATGTTGCGCGAAAATCTGATTTCCTGCACGAAATTATATTTTGAGTTCACAAGCGGCCTTATCCTCAAGATCATGTTTGAGGACAATACGGCATAGCTAAATGCTTCTAGTTTCCAAAACCGTTTACGGTTCATTCATATGTATTTCCTAGAGGGCGTTACGACTGTTCTAGTAACTGAATGTCATATTGCGCGAAAATCTGATTTCCTGCACGAACTTATATTTTGAGTTCACAAGCGGCCTTATCCTCAAGATCATGTTTGAGGACAATACGGCATGATCTGGATAATCATTGCCCAATGTCACATTTGAAGACATGTTAAAGAGCATTGACATGCTAAGTAGTTGAAACTTCCGTGATTAGTAAAAATCAGGAATAGCCTTATGATTGATGTAAAGATCAAGGGGAGATGCGAACTTTATGGGGAGTCTAGCACATGCATACATATCACTATCAAATGTGAATGGTGCGTTGTACTTTTTTTCTCCTACGATCAAGGTTTAGTTTTTCTCTCACAGAGTTTTTGTTACTTGACGAGATTTTTAACGAGGCAACATATCAGCACCACCAGCATACCGGCGCGCGGCACAAGGGGGAGTGTTCTAGGATATTCCTAATGTGTGTCTTGGCCTTATGTCATCAGGATATGTAGTTAGAATATGACTATATATTCATTATCATAACCATATTGGTACTTTGTAATTCCCTATATAAAATGGCTCATATCAATGAATAAGATGCTGATTCTCTATTCTCTTGTTAACTTTTTTTGTCTCTACACTTTATACTTCATCAGATAAAAAATTTTCTTGCATGAAAAAATAATCAAAAAATGAAGGTAGGGATGATGGATGTTGTAAAAAAAAAGGTCTATTGAGTGAATAAGAGGTAATTAATGACAAAGTAGTATGGGGTTCACATCCAAAATCAATTGACAATGGATGGAAACCCAAACCCTTATTAACCCACAAGCAAGGTCTCATATTCCCGATGTGAGATTGATATCTCAACACGCTCCCACACATGTGGCGAATTTTCAAGTCTAACACGTGGACAACATTTTTGGTGACGTGGAGTGCATGTGGCCTTTAGGCTTCACACTTGAACATGGGTAATCCGCTCCGATACCATGATAAAGTAGTATGGGGTTCACATCCAAAACTAATTGGCAATGGATGAAGTGACTCAAACCCTTATTAACTCACAGACAAAGTTTCATATTCCCGATGTGGGATTGATATCTTAACAATTAATTGATTGAAATATGTGTTAATAAATAACTAAGGTTATGTTAGGAATTTGAAATGAGGTATAGTGATAAAATCAGGCGCGCGCGGATCCAGAATTTCAACCCTGGTTGGGCTTGAACTTCCTAACCAAGAAAAAAAATGGAGAATCTCGACGGTGCGAGAGAAATTTTATTAATTGAAAGAAAATGATACACCTAGTCAGGAGAGGACATAATGAGCCTTTACCCCTCCAATGCATATGAAAATTATAGTAAAAACTAAATTATTAAAATAAACGTGCAATGCAATACAATACTGAAATCTACGTTGTTGATCCCCATGTTCTGATAATGGAAACACCAACTCAGGTTGAAACGGTCCCAACAAAATATAGGCTTTTCGAACACTGTCACGCTCATTCACTGGATATTTCTATATAGCAGAACGTAATCCAGGATCACGTTCAAGAGCATTGACCCTATTTGGTGGCTCTACAGGTTGAGGTGGATGATCAATGTTTGGAGAAGATATGGAAGGATTAGAAATCGAATTTGAACTTGAAGAAGAGACATTAGTTCTTTGAAACCATCCAGTAATTTTTTTTAATCGCTTCGGTTTTGGCCCTGTATTCGACATTTTACTCTAACACCTATTGATTAAAAGACAATGTTTATATTAGACACACCAGGCATTAATCAACAATATCAATTATCAAACATTCAAACTCATAGTTCATTCAAAACACAAAGTAAGAGAGAGTGAGAGACAAACCTGACTACCTGAGAGCACTCAGAGCAGAGAACCAATGAAAATAACAGGAATCCGCGCTTGCCAACCAAGTTCTTACTTCATAGCTAAGCTCTGCAATCGTATTTTGGTGCCTGAAACCTATCTCACCCAAAAGCAGCACAGACAAAAAAATGAGAATCAAATCAAATAAACAGCTGAAAGTTTGAATCTTTGAAATTTGAATGGCAACAGGTTGAGATGTACCTGAGAGTGAAGAAAGATGGGTAATGCCGTAATGGACTAATGGGTTGTCTGTGGAGGACTAGAGGCAGAGCCGCGGAGGGCCGGACCGCCGGAGGCGAGTCGTCGCTTTCAGGGAGGAGTGGAGGCGGAGCCGCGGACCCGGCGGAGGGGAAGACCGGAAGAGCCCGGAAGACTGGAAGAGGGATAGCCGGATAGGTCACAGGTGAGGTGAGTGACTGTGACTGAGTGGAGGCGGAGGGGAAGAGCAGGGAAGGCTTTTAGACTTGGTGAGTTAGTGTTTATTGTTTAAGTTGATTAGTTGAGGACAGAAGGATCCTTCGGTGAAGGAGTTGGGTGGAATGAGTGATTGAGTGAGTGATGATTGTGGACTTGGGTAGTTAGTAAGATGGGTTGGGCTTGGGTGGGTTGGGCTTGGGTGGGTTGATGGCTGGGCATATATCATATATCACCCCAAAAAATATATATCTATACATAAGTTTTTTTTTTTCCCCCAATTTTCTTGGTTGGGCTTGAGCCCTCCCCAGTTATGAACTGGATCCGCGCCTGGATAAAATGCTTATATTGAAAAGTAAAATAGAGGTGTAAAGAGAATGAGAGGTATAGTAAGCAAATTTGGAGATTCTAATAGCCACACCAAATTTTTTTTGTGACGCACAACCATATACTAAGTAAAATAATTAGGAGATTATAAATATATGATTTATCTTGGAGTAGACACGTAAGAATCAAGTAATGAGGCTGCCTTAAGACAAACCAATCGCAATCACCAATAACAAGTCCAAAGTAACCAAAACCGAAAAAACCAAACAAGCAAACAAAGTTCGAAAAATAGACAAACTAACAAAGACACAAAGTAATGCTAGCATACTGGCTTACTAGGGCAGAAAACTCTAGGGCATTCCTACATTGAAATTAGGGCCCCTAGAGTCCGTAGTAGGAGAACCTCCTGATGTGTCCTCATTGCTCGATCGCGAGCATCCCACAAATCTTGCAAAACCCAAAAACCTTCTCATACGTAAACCTAACAGTAGCCGCCTCCATATCGCTGCCAACACCGAACTCAAAATCCAAGGGGGGGCATGTTTGGTAGACAGGCGAGTCTAAATGGTAAAAAATATGAACCCTAGCTTTCAGACCTTGTCGTATATTGTTCTTGTCCAGATTAATCATGTCACCCAGTGTCGAGCCAATCTTCTCCCCCGCCTCTTCAGTCATCAGCCTCAGTGGGATACCAAGGATCTCCACCCAAGTAGGGAAGCCTCGAATGGAGACTGTGGCCGGATCTTCTTTCCTTTCATAGGTAGTGAGAGAGAACATCGAGCGCCCATAGAACCACGGACCCCCGGTGAGTAGCTTCAGGCAATCGGCCTCCCTTGAGAAGGTCATCAGAAAGCGATCTCAACTCGAGCGGATGGAGAGGCGGCGCTGGAGATCCCAAACAGACATCGTCGTAGCCATGAAACCTTTTGCGTCCAATTGTTTCCGATTCAAAAGGCGCCCCACTGGCAAAGGACTGTTCAGAGATTGCTGACGATCCAGCCACCCGAAAAGAGACCCGTCCGTTCTATTTGATCGTTAATGCCGCAACCATAAATGACGAGACTTCCTCCACTATCGAGATTGATAAGGATTAAGGATATGCTAAAATATTTTTCGACCAAAAAAAAAAATTGGAGAAATCCAAGAAAAAATCCCTTAGGAGAGCGAGAATAATCTAATATTCTCATTTATCAATCAATGTCACATGGTCTCATCGGAAAAAGAAAATATATATCAATGTCACATATGGCATTTCTTGCAGCAGTACTTCCATCTCTCTCACTAGGAAAGACCTACATTTTCTCCATGTCTTGAAGTTATTGACTTGTAATTTTATATATATCAGCCACTTTCTAAGAATATGTTTGTTTTGAATAAGTAGGTCATACTCATATTGTATTGCCAAAATGATTACATTATGGGTTATGATAGCAACTTTCATTTCTTTTTGTTGAAGAACACAATAATTCTTTAACGAAATTTCTAAGCGACATAGTATACATAGATGATCTTAAATTAAGAAAGAGAAATTACCACTAAGATTTGATAAATAATAATAATAATAAAAATTGCATTATTTGTCTTGAGAAGTGCCAAAGAAGCCCTCATGACCTCATCGATCTTAATTCATATTTCAAGAACATCACACCTCAAATATTCGTGTAACAACGAGGATTGAAGAGGGCTAGCTGGATTGTAGCCCATACAGCTTAATTCGTGTATACACCTTAATTTGGCTGATGGTTTCTCAATGAAAGTATAAGAATGAAATCGTATACTTGGTCTTGTTTCCAGAAAATAAACTTTGATATAACTAGAAGCAATTCAAAGACAAAGAACACAAAAATTTGTTAACAACAGTGTAAACTTCTCAAAAGGAAACGTCACTGCGAGACTTTATAGTAATCCACGCTCGATCAATCCACTAAAACTTTGAAGGAGTTACAATCAAATCAAGCAGTGATATACAACATCATCACTTTCATAAGTTACAGTAACAAACTTGATTTTACAGCTGAAAAACTCTTCTAAGATACTAATGAATTCTAATTGAAGAACCTTTGCAGCTTCCTTCAATTCCACTTCCAACAAACCTTTGAACCTTTGATCTCAGATCACACAAATGATAGATGATGCAGTGACCAAAAATGAATGAGTTTTTAATGACAGGTTTAGTATAAACAAACCATATAACAATGCTCTTATGAAATAGAAAAACTCAGACAGTAACAGATTGCTCCGAGGCATATAAACTACAGGAAAATCGGTCTTAGCCAACGGAACATTTTCGTTTCTTAAGACAGAATATCTGTTGCCTAGGATCTTGGCAGACGTACAGTCCGTCGTCTAAGTTCCGTCGCCTAAGTAGAGTGAGGTAGATACTTAGGCGACAAAAATTAAACAGGTCATCGACTAAGAACTATCCTACCCGACCGATCTATTGCTACCTCATCGACAACAAGATTCGTCGATAAGAATTATTGTCGACAGAAGATATTTGTCGGAATGTTTCTTACACGACGAATCAGAATGTTTCCTAGCTGACGGAATATGCGTCAGTAAGTATGTGTGCCGACGAATATTGTTCCGTTCTTAAGCGACGAATAGTTCGTCGGTACATATTTTTACCGACGAATCTTGTTCCGTTCTTAGGCAACGGAATATTCGTCGGTAAGTATCTAAACCGACGAATTTATATCATTTCTTAGTCGACGGATATTTCTGTGTCTGTCGGTTAGGTGTTATATTTTAGGCGACAGAATGTGAGGTTTCCGTTGCCTAAGTCATTTTTTTTACAGCGAAAAAATGTTATTTTTGTGTAAATTACCTTATTCACTGTTTCAAAAAATTACATATCAGTAATTCCAATCAAACACATACATATACATATATATCGGAAGCATTGGATTTGGAAAAAAAATATTCATATATTGATCATGATAACTAGCTAGATGGAAAAATTACATTAATATTCATATATATATGGACAAATTACATTAATGTTCATATATACAAAATCAATAATGTCAAACGGCATTCTTGTCTACTCCTATGTCGCCTAGATCATCGTTGTTTTGTGGGGAAACATGTGGAGGAGGAAAAACAACTGGAGGAGGAGGAAAAACAACCGGAGGAGGAGGAGGTGGTGGAATACCTATGCGTTCATATATGACGGCAAATTGGGACTGCATAGCGCTATACATAGACTCCGCTTGCAGCGCACGCTATTCGGCCACCTGATATTTTTGTTGGGCACGCTCTTTTGATTCTTTTAGTCTCTGCTCATAGCGTTTCTGCAACTCTAGAAGTTGCTACTCATCAACTCTAGGATGACGACTACGTGAAGTGGAGCCATTTGAAGAATGGCTCAAGTCTCGCTCGGTCGCTTGTCCCATCCCTCTGATCTCCTTTCCTTTTCGAGTTTTCAGCACCGTACCCAACACCTCAATTTGTTGGGACTGAACACTCTCCACAATCTCCTCCTCCGTCGTGTCAGAGTGTTGTTTCTTAAATACATCCTTTCGCCTATTGACCTCATCAACCATGTCATTCTGCATTTAAAATATATCAATTAAGCGCTAACTTGACATTATGCAGAAACAAGAACCAATAACCAAATATAACTATTTACAGATAGCTCATTTTATGTGTACCTAATAAACTTTACATTTTGCATAATAAACTTCATAAGTGCATGCATCAAACAATAAAATAGTAAAAGGAAAGACACTTACATATATAATGCTTGGTCGTAGCTTCATCACCGGCCCTGACATAGGTCTTCTCAAAACCTTTGATAATTGGAAGTTCCTCCCCTTGTATTCTGAGTTCCTCCATTGTGTAGATGATAGGAGAAGACCTCGTGTGGTGGTGTGTAGTCTTCTCCCCACCGTTCCGCTTGTTTGCCAAGGAGAGTCTCTAATACACGAAAAAATATTAAATAGATTAGTAAAATACAAGGAAACAATGAAGGTAATTTTTTTTTAAATGAAGGTAATTTAAAAAATCACCTTGAACTCATCTGACTCGAAGTGAGAGCATAGAAACTCCCACTGGTCCTCTCTCCCAATGAAATCTGAAGGCATCCCAGAGGCCCCTTCCCTCATATAAGCTTTGTGGCACTGGTACTTTCAGTCCTTGTACCTCTCATGTGCCCTCTTCAGTATCTAATTGAACATTAGCTCATCATTTTCATTTCACTCGTACTTCGCCTAAGTAACAAATAAAAAAAAAGCAGACTTGTTAAGCACTGAAAAATAAAATAAACTTATGTAATTAAGTAAATTTACTTTTCAAACTGTTTTCAGTGTTACCTACATTGCATTCCACACCTTCCACTTCTCCTCTTGATCAAGGTTGTAGAACGTCCTTGCCTTCATTCCCACCAGACTCTGTATGGCGGAACCGATATCATGTGTCACCAAGCTGTTTACCCCCCTCACGCTAGGGCCTTTTACACGGGGGCAATACTCCAGCTTGATCTTCTGCCCCGTTGTTGCAACGATATTCTCCGCCTTCTTTCCAGAACATAAACCCCGCTTCTTCTTCGAGGCCGGAGCTACAATTAATATACATACAAATCATAAGCACTTGAAAAGTAAAAAAAAAATGAAGTAGTAGTAAGCAGGCGCGCCCCAAGGTGCCTGCTGGCACCTTGGGGCGCGCAGGGGTGTACTGCTACTGATTTCAAATATTTAAAAGAACGCTTAATTTACCTGTTGGGCTTCTAACTTTCAATCGAGCGCTACTGACAATGCGTCTTGAAGATTCAGGTGTTGGTATAGATGATGGAGATCCCGCTGAACTACTGTCAACGCTACGGGGCCGCACGATCAAAGGGGGAGCCCCTGGTGGTACTGTCCCAGCCGGCATGGGGGTAGGCTCGCTACTACTACTCGCTGAGCCGACGCTTTGCCATATAGACTCCATCAAGGAACTGGCCTTAGTGGCTCGATCCTTCCTCTTCCCAAAAAAACATGGTCTTGCACATGAATAACACACAATTGTTATAGCTACACTAACAAGAAACTATAACAGGGAAAACAACATGTATGAACCCATCCAATACAAGAACCCCTACAATGCCAGCAGCCTGAGAAAATGAATAAAATCAATTTAAGCATGTGCTAAACCAGCTCCATTATTCATCACAAAACACCTCTCATTGCAGCAACAATTCAAACTAATTTCAAGAAACATACAGATATGCATCATGTATTTAGTCAATTATGAATGCATACATTCAAGAATTCATCTATCTTTCCTAGTAGTAGTATCAGTACTAAGAAATTCAAACCAAAATTCAACACGTGTTCTTCCCAAAATTCATCACAACATGGTATAAGGACTGAGAACGCTGTACCGTTTTTGGAGACAACACTGGTTCGGACTTGGGAGTGGAAATTCAGCGAGGTTATCAACGAGGTCGGAGACAGACGGTGGGAGAAGTGACGAAGTCAAAGCGGAGCTGATGCGGTGGCGATGAGTGGAGGAGACCGACAATGGAGTCGATGCAGACTAGGAAGGGTCGATGCGGCTGCGGTCGGGTCGATACGATTGTCGATCGATGGATGGTGGGGGTCTCCGATGGGCTCTATGGTGTCGCGCATCGTAGTCGGGTTTTAGTTGTGTTTCTGGCCATGAGTGTGAGTGAGGAGGAGGCGCGGAATAGTTGTGTTTCGTAAGATGGGAGTGATAGATCCATTTTCTCTTAGCCGACAGAACTATTGAATTTTCGTCGCCCTAGACTACCTCAAGCGACGAAAACATCAAAGTCTGTCGCCTAAGTCTTAATCGACGGAATATATTTTGTCGGCTAAGGCAATTAATCCGTCGCCTAACAAAATCAATTTCGGCCCAAAAAAAGGCGGAAAATATACCCGCCCAATATTTTGGTGTCCTACGAGATGGAAAAATCACATATCTGTCACGTTGGAACGTCTAACCCGACGAATTATTATATTTTCGTCCTTTTAGAAATCCAAACCGACTGAACTAGTGTACTCCGTCACCTACGTATAAAATAAATTTTATTTGCCGCCTAATATTTCGGGGATACTACGCGACGGAAAACGCTTTGTCCATCGCCTAAGAAATACTAAAGCGACGAAACCATCATTTTCCGTCGACTAAGTCGTTTTCAAAAAAATACGGTTTGGTGAGGTCCTTTCAAGTTATGCGAGGCGAGATAGGAGGCTGGCGAGGCAAGATAGTCGTTCCTAAGCGATGGAAAGTGGACCCTCCATCGCCTAAGTATTTCTAAGGCCACGGAATTTCCATGTTCCGTTGAGTAAGTTTTTAAAAAAATAATTTACACATTTTTTTATATGTACGTCTGAGTAATTTCGTGTAATTTATAAAACTAAACCCAAGTTAATTTAAAAATACATATCCAGACTTAATTATGCCAAATTGATGTTTACAAGTAGATTATAGACCGATCATATCCGAAATAATAATATTGAACAAGTACATTAATCATACTCATAATAATCTGAGTCGTCTGAATCATCATCCTACTTAGTCTGGCCAGAATATTGATCCTCCTCTATGTCCGAGTCATCTATGAACTCATCGTCATGTGTGGGTTTGTGTTGTCACGAGTTCATTTCAAATGGTGTAACTGCCATGTAACCTATGATCATCGGAACGTGTTGGTTGTTGACATGAATATCCTCAGTATCAGGGACTACATGTGGAGATTCCTCTTGATATGGTTCATTCGGTTTATCAGTTGTTGGTTCACTAGGCCCACTCTCATCATCCCCTCCCAGTGTAGCTGCACTCCAAATATTCCTATGTGACATCACCTGCACCACTTCCCATCCCTCACTCATAGCCAGATCATCAAGATAAAACACTTGTTTTGCCATGGTGACAAGAATAAACGACTCATTCTCATACCATACACTGTTTGAGTCCACTGATAACAAGCCACGATCCAGAACTGTACTCCTTAGTCTTGTTGGGTCAGTATTGAACCATTTTCACTTGAACAACACGACTGGCATACCCTTGCCGTAGATTCGTTCGATCACACTGACAAGAACCCCATAGTAGTTGAAACTCATACCCTCAACCATTACTCCATTGTTTTGGGTGACATGGCCTTCATCTCGTTCTGACGTCACAAACTTAACACTGTTCACAAAACATCCAGCACGTACTCTGTGGCTTTGGGGTCCTCCAGCCAATAAGTGCAAATCTGGGTGGTAAGAATCAGGAAAATGTTGTAGAATGTGCATCATCTGTAACAATTTTAAGAGCAACGTTGTTACATTATGTAACATAAAAAAACGACATATATATTAAATTTATGTAACATCATATATAGAGATTGATAAAAAGGTATCCAAATAGGGAAGTAATCAGGAAAATTTCTCTTGTGTATGACTTCGTTACCATCCTGCCTTTCTAAATGGTCCAAATAGTACCGCTCGGCTTCGTCGCAATGTTGAAGGACAAACAATGAGCCTCTTTGATCTCAGCATTACTTAATCTTTCAGAATTACTTAATTTTTCACATGGTTGAACATCGTTGGAAACAACTGATAGATTGAATTGTTGGCTACTACCCGCTCCAGATGATTCCCCCACTCTGTCTTCATCATTGAGATATGCGCTGCAGTAAGTTACGCACTCAACCTGAATGTACCCCGATGTGATCGACCCTTCAGGGAAATGTTTGTTTTTGTTCTTCTTCTTGAAATCCCCCAGTTGCTTGTAAAACATATATTTATTCTCTTACAATATAAATATTTATTCTCTTACAAAAATTTATCTTATTAATTTGAAAGGATGATTAATTAGAATAAATATGAGTGCATACCTCTCATTTGGATAGCATCAGGTATACTGTACCGGACCAGTAAGCAACACTTGTTCGGGAAGGTGGATCATGAGGTGAATCATGATGTCAAAGAAAGTTAGAGGAAAGATCCTCTCCAGCTTGCACATGATGTACACAATGTCTTCTTACAATGACCGAACATCAGATTTGTTAAGCTCTTTAGCGCATATCTTCTGAAAGAACTTTGACAAAGCTACTAATGTGTCAACCACATCACTCTGCAAATACGGTCTAATGACAACGGGAAGAAGACGTTGCAGCACAACATGACAGTCATGAGTCTTCAACCCAGTAATCTTATTTTCCCCCGTCTTAACACATCGAGCGATATTCCCTACATACCCATGAGGATACTTAACGTTGTGAAGCCACTGAAACACTTCCGCCTTCTTCTGAGGATGGACTGTGTAGGCTGCTTGAGGCATTATGGCTTTTTTTTGTTCTTTTGTTCTCTACTAGCTATAGCTTAGAGCGTATACCCATTTTCTTAAGATCAACACGGGCTTTGGGGGTGTCCTTGTTCTTATCTTTAAGATTCAAAATTGTTCCAAGAACGCTGTCACAAACATTCTTCTCTATGTTCATGACGTCCAAGTTGTGTCTGATTTTCAAAGTCGACTAGTAAGGCAATTCAAAGAATACACTTTTGTAGATTCAATACTTAAACTCATCAGTCGTGGGAGGATTCAAGTCGGTTACATCTTTACTGGTGCTCAAATATCCGAACCAGTGCTGGTTAAGCCTCTCCAAAATCCACTCACCAAACCTCCCTAGGGGTTTCAGATTATGCTTCTCAGTCCCATCAAATGCCTCAGCATCCCACTGCCACTCGTGATCCTCGTCAACCCACCTACGAGATCCCAAGAAACAGATTTTGTCGGCGTGGCGACTAGAATTGATGTCATCTAAGCATACCGGGCAAGCCTTGTACCCCTTAGTTTGTTGGCCAGACAACATCCCGTAAGCTGGAAAATAACTGATGGTCCAAATAACAGCTGCTTTCATCATGAATAAAGATTGACCATGCCTGTCAAAAGTAGGGAGTCTATTTTCCCATAACTCCTGCAACTCATCAATTAATGGTCTCATGTACACATCCAAGCACTTTCCTGGAGAATACGGCCTTGGAACCATAAGCGTAAGAAAATTGTACTCCTTCCTCATACACATGTTGGAAGGTAGATTGTACGGAAATACTATCACATGTCAAATGCTGTAAGATAAATTCATGTTCCCAGTAGGATTGAACCCGTCTGTTGCAAGTCCAAGTCTGACATTTTGACAGTTTCTAGCAAATTCGGGAAAAGAACGGTTAAAGTGCTTCCAAGCCTCCTCGTCTGCGGGATGTGTGAGATTATCTGGATCTATACTCTCCTCTCCTTGGTGCCTTGTCTGGTGCCATCTCATATGCTTGGCCGTATGTAAAGACATGTATAGACGCTGCAGACGAGGACCCAACAGGAATTAATGCAGAACCTTCCTAGGAATGGGCCGGTTCTTCTGTTTAGATGAAGTGGAAGCTGCTTGATACCTTAGCTCGTAGCAGTGTCGGCACTCATCTTCCGCCTCGTTTTCTTTATAATACAACATGCAATTATTGTCGCAAGCATCTATCTTCTGGACTTCCAGACCGAGGTCAGCTAACATGGTTTTTACCTTGTCGTAATCAACTGGACAACTGTTACCTTTGGGAAGCACTTTCTTCATAAGGGCCATATCTTCATCAAAACATTTGTTAGTCTTTCCCCACTTGTTTTTTATCGTCATTTGCTCCATGACGGTACCCAACAATGTATGCTCACTTCCAGGATACAATGAGGTTTGTACTTCCAGTAAAAGCCTGTTGTACTTATCATAATCACTGTTGTAGTCAACGTGGGAGACATTAGGGGAGGTGTGAGAGACATTGTCATAAACAACATTTTCCTGATATCTTGAGGCGGCGAACGGGAAGGCATCGTTTAAGAGGTTCATCACAGCAAGGTCCCCGTAACTTGCATTGGAAGATCCTACCTGCTGATTATGTTGTGCTTGAATTTCTGCAAGTGTAGGCATTTGAACTTGAGTTTCGCCGTGTCATGTCCATACGGTATAACTAGAACAAATAATGTATAGTGTCAAGTGAGAAAACATTTCTTCAATTGTTACTGGTTTCCGATTGAGACATTTGTTGCACGGACATATGTGAATAACTTTATCTGGAGGACTATGTAGACGCATGAACTCAAGAAAATCAAAAATGCCTTGCATATAAAGAGGGGACGTTCTCCCTAATTGCATCCAGCTTTTGTCCATATTGTACACTATAATAACAAGAAACCAAAATATAGTTGTCAACAAACATATATTTAAGATGTATATACACTATCAAATATATATATATATATATATATGCATCAAGGAATACAATAATTAGATCACTGGTAAAGTTGCCGGAAAATATGTCTAAATGAAGAAATATTAAAGTAGTCACATGAAAACCAATTAGGAGGGGGCTCTTCAGTATGGTTCTTCTGTGTGGGGGGGGAGTATTTTTTTTGTCTGTGGGGGGGAGTATTTTTTTCGTCTGTGTGGGAGTTTTTTTTCTTCTGTGGGGGGGAAGAGTTTTTTTTCGTCTGTGGGGGGGGGGAGTATGTTTTTTCTTCTGTGTTGGGGGGGGGGAGAATATTTTTTCGTCTGGGGGGGGAGTATGTTTCTTCTGCACGGGGAGGGGGAGAGTATGCTTTTTCTGCAAAGGGGGGGAGTATGTTTTTTCTACGGGGAGTGGGAGTGGGGGACTATATTTGTTGTCCCGGGGATGTATAAATGAAAACTTTAGTCCGTCGGCTAAGAGAACTTACGTCGGGAAAAATATATTTGCTCTACGGTATGTCAGTTGAATAATTTAATATCTTACTCGACGGAAGAATCTGTCGGCCTAGGAAATAAATTCGTCGCTTGAGACAAACTATACCGATGGAAAATAATTCGTCGCTGAAAACCATCTACGCCGACGGAATATTACGTCGCCCAAAATAAAAGCTGTTGGCAAAAATATATTCATTTTGCGGTGTGTCAGGTAATAATTCAATTTCCTAACCAACGGATTATTTCGTCGACTAGGAACATAAATTTGTCTCCCAGGAGACAAACTATACCGACAGAAAAATATACGTCGCGCAAGACCTACTAAGCCGACGAAAACTTACCGACGAAATCTATTCGTCGGCTAGGAATGTCTTAGCCGACGGAAGTGCCCGACAATCATCTTCCGTCGCGTAGGTAGATCTTAGGCGACGATTATGTTGTCCTATACGACGGTTGTTGTTCCGTCGCTTAGGTATGACTTAGCTGACGAAATTTGTTTGATTCCGTTGGCTAAGAGGTATTTTCCACTAGTGATATATATTGATACAGCTTCCCCTCAATCGGATCCATGTTAATCACTGATTGAAACTGAGAAGGAAATGAGTTTGAAAGACCAAATCTATTAACAAGAATAAGATCTAAACCAATCTTTTTCAAAAAAGATTTGCACCAGATTTCCTAAACTATCTCACAAATATTTTAGTAAATCTAAAGCCATAAAAGGACTAAATCTTTTCTTCAAAAGCAATATCAGAGTTATGATATGAATATGCATGGGATGCAACTACCTTAGATGATCTGAAATCAGTGTTACTGTGGTAAAAGCATTAGACTGTTGGTCGAAAACTTTACTTCTCCTTGCTGGACCAGGAAAGATCGACTTCGTGAGTTTTCTGCAGACATCCTTTCCTTCTTTGAATTGAATATGACTGTCATATGCTTACAATCTCCCCCTATGGCATTCATATTCAATTCCAATTGTTGATGTACCTGAAAAGACACAAAATAAATAGATACACAGATAGAGAAGCAAAGTCTCTCACATGTTCAAAACTGTGAACAAATAACACAGATAAGAATAGCATGTCATAGAGACCAAAAGTTTCTTAATAGTCTTTGGAATCAAGCATCATCATCTTCCAAAGCTATTAAGAAAAGAAAAGCTTTTTAATTTGAAAATAACAAACATCCAAATTTGTTTGTGCTTAAGCACTTACAACTCAGGAAGAACAAAAAAAAAAGTCTGTTCCAAGTCAAAACTAACAAGATAAGCAAACATCAACACACTCCCCCTTTGAATAGGAATGCCTTAGGGCTGCCAGTCAACTTCATCCAAGAAATCTTGATCATCATCCACAGCAGCAGACGGAGGAGACTGAGACAGCTGAGCTTGAATATCCATGACCGAACCAGACAGGTTGGCAAGAACACGATGAATAGTCTGGAGATCTGTTTGAACTGTAACAAGCATGCGACCATGAGCTTCCTGTTGAGCACGAATGACCACCAAGTACTGAAACATCTTGTTCAGGTTGGCCTGAATGTTGTTTGGATGATTGTTGTGGCATCTTGGTGGAGGAGGTTGATGAGGAGGAGAAGGAGCTGGTGGAGGAGGAGCTGCCTGAGGAGTACGCTATCTTGGAATCCTAGGATTATGAGCTTCTTCAGATGGATGAGTAGGGAGACCTAGAGCTTTTCACCTGCGATACCAGTCATCAGGATGAGGTCCTCCCCAGTTGGCAGAGTTGATCCTTGTGACTTCTTTACCCCTCATCATGGTTGCCTGTACACTTAACAAAAGAAGTGAGAGCTGAAGACGAAAGAATTATGGGAGAAGAAGCGTGCAGCCAGCCAATAAATAGAGGAACAATAGGGTTTATGAATCCTGGAAACCAAAGAGGTAGGAACAATAAGGGAAAAATCAAGCAATAAATATCATAGAACCATTGTAGATCTAGAGACCACCAAAAATAACTACCCCTGCCAAAAACTGACCAATGACAGAAGGAAAATTAAGAGTCTCAAGAGGAAAAAAAAAAAAAAAAGCCTTGACGAATCTGCAATTATGAAATTTTTGAACCAAATCTGCATGCAAATCTTACTGAGAATTTTTAGCAGATACAATGAATCTTGAAATCATGAGATTAAATCTTGTGATGTATTCCATCAACCAAAGTAATTGAGACTGTAATTAACACATAGCAACTTGATTGTGTGTGTGCATTTGAGACAGATATGCGTCATCACAAAAACACAGGTTATTATGAGACTGGGAGAACTGCACAAAGAGGATCATTGAATAACATATGTGACAACTCCATGAACTTAACCGGAGAGATTAATTGAAATTTATTGAACCTTTTAGACCTTTCATTTGATCTGCAACAGCTTAAACTTTAAGTTTGCTGTGTTTATTTTTGGTTTCTTGAGAATGCTTTCTTTTTCTTGAACATGGTGATCCTCTTTTGGCTTGAACACCCTGCAAGGTTCACCACCTCCAGAGCCATGTTACTTCAGAGATACACCAGGTCCAGCACAAAAAGTACTTAGTACTATATAAGTCACATATGATCATAGACAATTCAAAAGATAATCCCAATCTCATAACTCCTGGAGTCTTTTATGAGATCCCACAAGAGTAACAAATCACGTGAACAAATATGAAGCTATGTTGCAATTACAGAATTAAGAATATGGTCCAGAATAAGACACAATATTTGGATACAAGAATAAGATCACATTGTACATTTAACTTCAACAGTAATCAACAAGATCAGATGTACATGCAAAACAAATCATAGCAGCCTCAGACAATTTTTTGAATCCCTAGAGCATTTCTCAATGTTAAGAACCTCTCAGTGTCTAAAGGTTTCGTTAACATATCTGCAAATTGAGCATCAGTTGGAACAAAGTTCAATTCTAGAATATTTTTCTCAACTAAGTCTCTAATGAAGTGATACCCCAGATCAATGTGTTTTTTTTAGAATGAAGCACTGGATTTTTTTAGTGATGCTTATGGCACTTGTATTATCACAGTAGATAGATAACTTACCTTGAGGAAGGCCATAGTCAGACAACATCTGTTTTATCCAGAGCATTTGAGTGCAACATGATCCAGCCGTAACATACTCAGCTTCAGTTGTAGACAGTGAAATACAGTTCTGTTTCTTGTTGTGCCAAGCTATCAAATTATTTCCAACAAAAATACATCCACCAGATGTGCTTTTTCTATCTTTGAGATTGCCTCCCCAATCTGCATCAGAGTAAGCTGCAATTTCCACATTAGTTTCAAAAGTGTAGAATATACCACATTCATTGGTATCAGCTACATATCGTATAACTCTTTTAACTGCCTCAAGATGAGATTCACGTGGATAAGCTTGAAATCGAGCACACACTCCCACACTGAAAGAGATATCAGGACTACTTGCAATAAGATATAGGAGACTTCCAATCATGCTCCTGTATAGTGTTTGATCCATTGATTCCCTTTGTTTGTCTTCTGTGAGTTTGGTAGTTGTGCTCATTGGATTAGTCACCTTCTTTTTGTTGTCCATGCCAAACTTTTTGACAAGATTTTCTGCATATTTTGACTGAGATAAGAACATGCCATTGTCAAGTTGATTAACTTGCAGGCCAAGAAAGAAGGTTAGTTCACCACACATGCTCATTTCAAACTCACTTTCCATAACTGATGTAAATTCTTTTGCAAGAGAATTTGAAGTAGATCCAGTATCATCAACATAGACCTGTGCAATCATGACATCCATTTTAATTCTTTTGACAAAAAGAGTTTTATCAATTGATCCTCTTGTATACCCTTTATTTACCAAAAAATTTGAGAATCTGTCATACCAAGCTCTAGGAGCTTGCTTTAAACCATAGAGTGCCTTTTTGAGTTTGAAAACATGATCTAAGTGATGAGGATCCTCAAAACCCTGAGGTTGTGCAACATACACTTCTTCCTGTAGTAAACCATTTAAGAATGTTGTTTTGACATCCATTTGAAACAATTTGAACTTGAGATGACAAGCTACAGCTAAAAGTAACCTTACAGATTCTAACCTGGCTACAGGAGCAAAAGTTTCACTAAAATCAATACCTTCAACTTGTGAGTATCCTTGAGCTACCAGTCTGGCTTTATTTCTAACCACATTTCCTTTCTCGTCACTTTTGTTCCGGAAAATCCACTTAGTTCCAATAATATTACAGTATTCAGGTCTAGGAACCAAATCCCATACATCATTTCTAGAAAACTCGTTTAACTCATCCTGCATTGCACTTATCCAATTTGCATCAGTCATGGCTTCCTTAACAGTTTTTGGTTCAATCAAGGAGACAAAACCAAAATGAGTGATTGTGTTTATATCAATTTTATTTTCAGTAACAAAACACAAAAGAACCTATTCTTGATAAGATTTATCAGCTTGTAGTGATGCAGCTGCAACCTGTCTTCTGGTCTTTATACCTTCTTGTACAACACCAATGGCATCATCTGATGAATGATCTTTCTGCACCTATTTGAATCCAGTTCTATGTTTTGGGTTGTGAGCAAAAATGCCATCATTTTCTTCATAATCCACATCTTCTTCAGTATTCTCCAAAGAAACTTTTGCTCCACTAAATGTTCTTCTTTTTTGTGCATACAAATCATCATTGATAGACACATTAATAGATTCCATCATAGATTTCGTTTTATTGTTGTACACCCTGTAAGCTCTACTGTTAGTAGAGTATCCAAGAAAGATACCTTCACCACTCCTGGATTCAAACTTACCAAGGTGTTCCCTATCTCCCTATCTCTCAAGATATAACATGGACTTCCATAAATGTGAAAGTAGGATACAATTGGCTGCTTACCTTTTCATAGTTCATAAGCAGTTTTCTCAAATCCTGGTCTCAAATAAATTTTGTTCATAGTATAACAAGCAATGCTAATAGCTTCTGCCCATACAGAAAAATTTAAACCTGCAGCATGCATCATAACCCTGGCCATTTCAACTAGCACTCTATTCTTCCTCTCAACAATTCCATTTTGTTGTGGGGTGATGGGAGAAGAAAATTCATGAATAATTCCTAGTTCAAAACAATAGTTTGAGAAAGCATTGTTTTTGAATTCAGTTCCATTATCTAATCTAATTCTCAGTATATTTAGTTTTTGTGACTGCTTTTCATTCAAAAGTCTTTGACTCAAGTTTTTGAAAAATTCAAAAGTCTCAGTTTTGTCCTTTAAAAATTCCACCCAAGTAAATCTAGAGAAATCATCTATCACAACAAGCACATATAGTTTACCTGCCAAGCTTTTAGTTTGTGCTGGTCCCATGAGATCCATATGTAGCAGTTCTAGTACATGTTTAGTTGAGGTTGCATTTATAGCTTTGTGTGGAACTTTGGTTTGTTTTTCAATTTTGCATTCACCGCACATCTTGTCTGTTTTTCCAGTTAAACTCGGAAGACCTTTGATACACTTGATATTTGAAAGTCGTTGACGATCTTGAATATTTATGTGTCCCAACCTCTTGTGCCATAGTTCCATTACTTCATCTGATGATTTTACTGAAAGACATGAACTGTTTGATACAGTATCAGGATGAGGTGTGATAACAGTTATCTACAGCCCCTTTTCCTTGCATTACTTTTGATCCTGCATTATCAAATAATAAACAACAGTGTTTAGTAAACCATACATCTTCATAATCATCTGTTAACTGACTTACGCTGATTAGGTTTGTAGTCAAGTCATCAACATAAAGAACATTTTTTAATTCAGGTATACCTGGTGCACAAACACTTCCTCTTGCTAAGATTTAGCCTTTTTACCGTCACCAAAAGTTACATTTCCGGTTGTGACCTCATCATTGAAAGTAATGAACCAATTCTTGTTTCATGTCATATGTCTAGAACAACCACTGTCATAATACCATGTATCTTTACATTTTTGAGCAAGAGCAGTAAAGACTACTAGACAAGTTGCTGACTGATCACAGTGTTTCTTTCTCCAAACCGAGTTTTTATTTTCAGACATATTTCTTTTATGAGTTAAGATTTTTGAGATGTCATTTATTAACTGCATTTGAATCTTCATATCCCTTTGCTGAGATTCTAGAGAGCATTTTGAGTTTTTAGTTTGATTTTCAAAAGTTCTATTTCTACAATTTGGTCTGATATGTCCAAACTGACCACAATGATGACAACAAGGCACAAATTTCTTAACATTTTGATAATTTACAGATTTTACCTGAGTTGTATTTGTTACCTTCGTTTCTTTCTGAGGAGTATTGACTTTCTCAGGCAAGACTGCATCATCTTCAGATTGACTGCCCTTTACAAATTTTGTGAATGTGGTTTTATTACCTACATATCCCAATCCTGATCTGTCATTGAACTTCTTGCTATATGAGAGTATGTTGGATGTATTTTCAGAGCTTAACTTGAACTGATCAAACTTTTCAGTTTCCCTTTTTAGTTCATCATGCAAAACTTCAACTTTATTAGTTAGACATAAATTGGTATTTTGAAGATCTGATACCTTAGCTGTGAGGGAGATCTTGTCATTTATCCATGATTCCTCATCACCACGTTGTCGAACCTCTTCTAAATCTTTAACCATAATATTTTTCTCTTCTTCCCAATTCTTCTTAGCCAAGTTGAGTTTTTCTTCAAGTCTTCCCTTTTTGATTTTTAATCGGTTCAGCTCGTCTTCAAGAAACTCATTTCTCTTTACCATCACTTTTGAGGCTTTGTACATTTGTGCACATTGAAAATTTATTTCATCCTCAAAATCTTCTTCACCACTTTCTGAATCTGACAGATTTTTGATGGAGCATACGAATGCTATATTCTGATCTTCCTCGTCACTCCAGGTAGACAACATAGATTTGTTGTTTGAGCCCTCATGTTTCCTGTTACCACATTCATGTGCAAAATGGCCAACACCACCACATTCATAACAAGTAGGTCATGTCTTAATTTTATTCCCTTGTTTGAAATTGTTCTTATTATTAGAGCTACCTTCAAATCTAAAGTTTCGTTTTGAGTCAAAAGAGTTTCTACCAGCTTAGTTCTTATTTTTCATGAATTGCTTGAACTGTTTGGTAATTAGAGCCAAATCTAAATCTTCAGAGTCTTCATCAGAATTTTCTTTCTTGGTTGCTTTAAAAGCAACCCCTTTTTGTTTTCTTTCAGGTGTAATCCATCTCTGTTCAAAAGCTTTTAGATTCCCTAGTAGTTCATCCAGTGCCATAGTATCTAAATCATAGGCATCTTCTATGCTTATAATTTTACCATGATAACTTTTAGGAAGACCTCTAAGTAACTTTTTAACAATCCTATGTTCAGGAAAAAGATCTTTAAGACTTCTACACTGTCTTGCTATTTTCATGATTCTTCTGTAAAATTCATCAATTGTCCCATCTTCTTTAAGCATAGTAGTTTCAAATTCAAATACAAGTTGTTGCAATTTTTGAGATCTTACCTTTTTGTTACCTTCATAAGTGAGTTCTAGGAGATCCCATGCTTCTTTTACAGTTGAGCATTGACTGACACTAATCCTTTCTTCCTCTGAAAGAGCTGTAAAAATACAGTGTTTGGCTTTATGGTTTGCTTTCTGCAAGTTAACTTCATCAGTTGACCATCTGTTTCTAGGCTTTGGGGTTGTCTCTGATTTCTTCTCATCTGTAATTACTGGAACAGTATAACCGTCCACTATCACAGTCCACATGAGTTCATCCTGGGAACACAGAAAAGTTCGCATGTATATTTTCCATGTTGCATAGTTATCACAGCCACCACCAAAATATGGTGGGACATTTATGGATGCACCAAGTTTCATTGATTCCATTTTTACACAGGATCTACTAGTTTACACTAGTACCTGCTCTAGTACCAAATGAAAGTATAAGAATGAAATCGTATACTTGGTCTTGTTTCCAGAAAATAAGCTTTGATATAACTAGAAGCAATTCAAAGACAAAGAACACAAAGATTTGTTAACAACAGTGTAAACCTCTCAAGAGGAAACGTCACTGCAAGACTTTATAGTAGTCCACACTCAACCAATCTACTAAAACTTTGAAGGAGTTACAATCAAATCAAGTAGTGATATACAACATCATCACTTTCATAAGTTACAGTAACAAACTTGATTTTACAGCTGAAAAACTCTTCTAAGATACTAATGAATTCTAATTGAAGAACCATTGCAGCTTCATTCAATTCCACTTCCAACAACACTGATCTCAGATCATACAAATGATAGATGATGCAGTGACTAAAAATGAATGAGTTTTTAATGACATGTTTAGTATAAACAAACCATATAACAATGCTCTTATGAAATAAAAAAAACTCAGACAGTAACAGATTGCTCTGAGGCATATATATATTGACACAACTCCCCCTCAATCGGATCCCTGTTAATCACTAATTGAAACTGAGAAGGAAATGAGTTTCAAAGACCAAATCTATTAACAAGAATAAGATCTAAACCAATCTTTTTCAAAAAAGATTTGCACCAGATTTCCTAAACTATCTCACATATATTTTAGTAAATCTAAAGCCATAAAAGGACTAAATCTTTTCTTCAAAAGCAATATCAGAGTTATGATATGAATATGCATGGGATGCAACTACCTTAGATGATATGAAATCAGTGTTACTGTGGTAAAAGCATCAGACAGTTGGTCGAAAACTTTGCTTCTCCTTGCTGGACCAGGAAAGATCGACTTCGTGAGTTTTCTGCATATATCCTCTCCTTCTTCGAATTGAATATGATTGTCATATGCTTACACTCAAGCCAAATTACACGATTGTTCCTTAGGAACTTCAATACACAATTTTCATATAAACTTTCATTCTTGTGAATTGTGTTTCATCAACAAAATCTCATAGCAGAAATCACAAACACAAAATCGGATAAACAGAAGAAAAAAAATTCTGAATTCTATCTAGTCTGCCCATGAAGAAGATAGATAGGCGAGGTAGAAGAAAGTGAAGCAAAGCTAGCATCCTTATCCCGATTAGAATAGCAACTCATCCTATCAAACGAAGACGACGACGCAAATGAGCCGACAAAGTCATCAAACCCGAGCACATGAGACCCACTCGGCGGTCTCACCTCCTCCGGAACCTCAACCTCCCCATCCAAATACCTCACCACCAGCCTCATATTGGGCCTTGCCCTCGGCCCATGAGCCGAGCACATCAACCCCAACTTCACCACCATCACCACTTCACTCTCATCATAAATCCCAAAAAGCCTCGGATCCACCACCTCAAGTACCTTTCCCTCTTTATACCTCCCCCAAACCCAATCCACCAAAACCAACTCCTCCGGCTTCGCATTGGGCTCAATAGGCCTTCGCCCGCAAACCACCTCTAGCAAAAGTGCCCCAAACGCGTACACATCCGAGCCCGTACTGGCCTTCCCGGTTCTCGGCAACTCCGGAGCCAAATACCCGAGCGTACCCACAACCCGAGTCGTATTCGAGTTCGACCCGTGTTCATGCAGCTTCGCCAACCCAAAGTCCCCAAGCCTCCCATTCATTTCACTATCCAGCAACACATTGCTAGCTTTCACATCTCTATGAATCACAACTTGCTCAAATTCTTCATGCAAATAATGAAGGGCGGAAGCAATCCCTTTGATAATCCCAAACCTCTGCTCCCAACTCAGCACCAACTTTGGCTCATCAAACAAATAAGAATCCAAGCTCCCATTTTCCATGTAGTCATACACCAGCATTAGGTCGCCTCGTCGCCGACACCACCCTAGTAACTGAACCAGGTTTCTATGCCGGAGCCGACCAATGCTTGCGATCTCTGCCACGAATTCTCTTAACCCCTGTTTCGAGTCGTTGGAGATTCGCTTGACTGCGACAAGGGTTTTGGAGTTGGGGAGTGTTCCTTTGAACACTTGCCCGAACCCGCCTTCACCGAGTAGCTCTTTTCCTCGGAACCCTTTTGTGGCTTTCTTCAGTTCTTCGTAGGAGTATCTGTGTGGGCCCAACTCGAGCTCCCATGATTCGACTGGCTCTGCGTTTTTTAGTTTCTTGACGAAAACGTAGATGGTAATGGAGATTGCAGACAGAGCGAGAGCAATGGATGCGATCGAGACTCCGATTTTGATAGATGTGTGGTTGTTTTTGGGTATTGGGATTTTGGGAAGAGAGGCCAAGTGAAGAGGTTGGGGCTGACCGTTGATGTTGAAGCTCCAGCCAAGAATGTAGTGGGAGCTGGCAAGCAGACCTGTTGAAGCTGAGAATCCAACATACATGAACTCTTGGAATATCGGTGAGAGATCTACATGGAATGAAAGAAGTGGGGTTTTGGGTTTGGTAGGGAGCGGTGAGATTGTGACATTGATTACATTTTGAGCTGAATCGTAGTCTATCCAGGCTTGGATTGCTTTCCCACACTTGAGGTTGAAGTTTTGTTTGGTTGTAGCATCTGTGTAATATGCAGCATCAGCTGAGGCGTTTGATTTCAAGCTGTTGAGGTCGATCCCTACATGGTTGTCACTAATGTCTCCGAATTCAAAGTCTTGAACTGTGTCAAATTCGACTGCGAAGATGTGTGTGGATGTGTTGCCAATATCACTGCTGTTGAAGAGGCCTAGGTATTGGCTAGGCAGAGAATTGAGATCCTTGGATGGTGCTATTGTGAAAGCAAAGCCATGGCCGCCGAGCTTTGGATACTCGGGTACTATAGTGAAAGCAAATGAGGTGGAGAAAGAGAAGGCCTTGCCATTGGTAGAGTTTTTGAATCGAATCGGTGAAGCGTAGAAGGCACTGCCCTCTAATCTACTGGTGTCATTGGTCAATTTGAGAATGCCAAGATTGTTTTCAAACTCTGCTATTCCATGCAGGGTGAGATTGGTGCCCACATGTTTAAAACCAGGAAAGAAGAACTCACTGACCTGAGATGAAGCTGGTATCGAGAGCAGAAGAAGAACACAGAACAATATCAGATGATCTGCCATGAAAGGTGCAAGCTTCACAGCATTTGGATCCACACAGTTGCAGAAACTAAGGAAGGGTTTTGAATGAGGCTGGTGGGATGGGACTTCTGGGCTGTCCTATGAGGAAAGTCTAAGCATGGTATAGATGGTTTTTGTTGAACCTATAAGAGAATGATGGAATGATAGTGTGTTTGTTAGAGCAGTGGAGAATGTAGTCAATAGATGACACTAATAATTTGGCACATGGGCCATCACATACGCAAGATAAAGTGAGAGAGAGACAGAAAGCAGCCTATGGGTTACTGGAAGTTTCTGTCTAAGGAATATGTTGTGCAGTTACAGAGCTATAGAAGATGGACTCCAACAACACTCAGAGACTCGTACAAGTTTGGCCCTTCTTATCGACATACTTGTGAGTTGTGACATTTTATGTGAATTGTCATCTTCTTCTTTGCTGCACATTGGCTTATACAAACAGGCTTATACAAACAGGTAAACTTCACTGATTTGGTTTTGCCTTTTTCCTTCTTTTACTATCCATTGAAATTTGGTGGACAGTCCTTGTTGAAGTAGAATGTTATCCAGAGAAAAAAAAGTTTTTATGTATTTTTATGGAATGGGAGAAAAAGGTTAGGTAGCGTGCGTTCTGGATGGATTAAACCAAATTTAACCCTCAACTGATGAAACTTTAGTATGTCAAGAAACTACAATGCTAATTGTTTAGTACCAAGTTGATAGGAATCTTAGTTCTTATAATGCCAAAGGGAACAGGCTTCAATGCTAGCACGAAACAATTTCTTTGGTCATTAAGCTTTTTTAACTTGATTATAGGTAGAAGGACTACTAAGTTCAAACCCACTATCCCAGATTATATTAGAAAAATGTGGGCTGGGGTTGTAACTTGACTTGGGGACAAAACTTTAGGTTATAGAAACAAAACTGTGCTTGTTAGTTTAATCGCCTCAGTTCATTTTTGTGGCCAAACTTTCATTCTTTCGGTATTAACCAAAACCATATGATGTCTATAAATAGATCCTGTGGAATATGATGATAGAGATTTAGCTTCACTTCTTGTCATGCGCATGCCATGATGATGAGCTTGGATAGAAAATTTATTGATTTCCATTTCTATATGAGAGCTTATATCATAATGCAATTCTAGATGAGAACTTATTTACAATGCTTGCCTTATCTTTTTTTGGTAAGTTTTTTTCCTTTTATTCTCATGTGCAAAGTCTAATAGACTTGATAGAAAGGCGCAATGAGTTCCATGCTGGCTTTTTCAAAAGGGGCATGTCCAATAATACCACCTACATGCAATAAAGTTTTCTCCAGATGAAATATCAAGGAATCTGCTGACGATGTGCATGTCATATATGCTAGAAACGAATGGGGGAGTAAAAGAAAACCCACTTGCACTGCTAAGACACTCATTTTCTGTAAGCTTTTGTTTTGTGGCACAGGGGCACGGCACATTTGGTTCTATTGGATAATTGGGACACATATTACGACATTTCCAACTGCTATAAGGTACAAAACCATGGGGATAATGGGATGGTAGATCACAACGGCTTCATCATCAATCAGATACTGGTACGTTTATTCAGAGTTTCAGACACAATTAGGCTTCATCATGTGCTTGCTTTTCTCATAAACTGGTGCATCATATTACATATGGCTCTTACAGATGACAGTACTGTCTTTGTTTGTGCTGTTTTTGGTTTTTTTTTTTCTTTTCTGGTTGGCTGTAACTGATAAGGCTGCATTACAAATTTAGATACACAACACTACAGTATTATTCTACATTTTATGTTCATCTTGGAGATTGATGAATTTATTTTTAATAGGCTAGGGCCAAGCCATTCATCCTGATCCCAACAGACCTGAGTTGTTCATACTAATGGCCAAACCACTCAAAATAAAATAGTTAAAACCATTGAATGATTGGCATCAGAAGAAGTCCTCTGTTTGAAGATAGGACCTCTCTGATATTGTGAACTGCGAAGCATGGGCCTCAGGGCCTGTACAATACTCCATTAGTTTTTCATGTTGTTGTTTTTGGTACACAGTTACACTGATGTAGGACTAGCAGAATTTAGTTGCACACTTCTCTATGTTTATGGTATTTGACTACTTTTCATTACTTTAATATATATATATATATATAGCTCAGAAACCTTGTAGAAACAGTCTAATCCATTACCTTAAAACTTAACTGATAGTAAGCTTGAATTGGGGCTGAACACATGTACCTGCTGACTTGACTCATGAAAATGGCTGCACATTCGTTCTATTATATACTGAATTCCTATATTACAACTCTAAAATTGGTATAAGCAGCTCCCGTCGTCGCTCCTAGCTGTGGGATCGAAGTTTGCAGCAGATGGATCAGTACAGCCTTCCGGGACAGGAAGGTTTATCTGTTGGGCTGCTTTTCCTGCATCCAAACAATTATTAAAATGGCTTTAATAATTTCTCCTCAGTTTGTTGTTCTTCTATAAATCCTGAAGCCAGATGCAACCCTATCATCAAGGCCTTTAGGATGAAGAGCCTAACCATAGAAGTTTCCACTCTTGATGGCATCGTCATTGGCGTCTCCAAGAGCTGCCTCTTTCAAGTACTTGTCAGACAGTTGCACTCTCTTCACATTCTCCTGCTCTTGCACAAGCATGTTTCCATACTCGAGGAGCTTCTCAAGTGTCATCTTTGGTTGTTCGAAAGTTGGGGGTCCTTCTTTTGAGTTGACAAGCCTCTTCCCAACGCCTTCTACTCCAACACTTGCAACCCCCTTCCTCACTTCATCATCATAAACTCTTGCCCTGAGGGCACCGAAGAAGTCTGCATGCAAACACAATGATATCAGTCTCTTCTTTGTGGTTTGTTTTCTGATGTTTCATGTACCCGCTTGTGTTACAGTTCAAGGTATGAAACTTACCAATAGATTGTCCAGGGAAGGCGTCGACAAGCTTGACAATGTCATCAGTAGGAACATTATCAGTCTTGAAAATTCCTGTGCAGACACCAATTCTGTCTTCACGAGTAGGCGCCCAGTAGAATTTCTCCATACGCCCATCACGGATGAGAGGGGCGTACAATGTGGAGAAGTCATTACCAGTGACTATGATGGGAACTCGGGGATTCTCCTGCTTATTGTACATACCAGGGAGTTGGACATTGGTAGGGTTTGTCAGCAATGTTCATAAGAGTAGCATTCACCATTTGATTGTTGACAGTGTATTGAGTAGTTCCACCAAGTCGTCCAGCTCCTGCATCCAAATCATTAATGAAGAGGCAGCACATTTTTCCCTTGCTAATGATGTCTGCTGCTTCGCGATACCTTTGCCTGATCAGTTTTGCTGGCTCTCCTGCATTTCCGCTCTCAAGTTTTCCAGCACTCATCATAATAGGGCTGAGTATTCATCGTCATTGCAACGTAAGAAATTTAGTAATAACAATTTGTACTTCCAACTCTTCTAAAAATTAGTCATAATCTTCTAACTGAGTTGTTTTACTAACAATTGCATAGCCAATAAAACAGAAGAAAGAAAGAATGCTCATGAGTTGCTTACTTGATTCCCATTTTGGCAAAGACAAGCTCACATTGGAATGACTTTCCTTGACCTTTGCCTCCCCAGACACCCAAAATAAGAGGAACCTGTCACAGCAATTTATAAACATCCCAATCAATTTAGCTACGCTAAAAACTAACCACAGAAATTGTGGTCTATGATTTCTCAGAAGTTGACCAACCTTGATGTTTGGCAGGTTCAAGAAGTTCTTAGTAATGTGAACAACAAGCTTATCCATGAAAGCTGGAGCAATGTAGTAGCCATCCATAATGTATCCAAATTGTACCTGAAACCAAATTCAACGGCACCCAGTGACTTAAATGGATCAAAATCAAGAACATTGGCATCTTTCATGTGCGGAAAACCTGATCAAGTACTTACTGGCGAAGACCAGTGCTGATATAATCGTAGGAGCTCATGATGGCATCGTGAGTCCCACAACCTGTAGGAGCTTGGAACAGAGTATCCACCATCCCCTTGCCTCTGGTGATGTCCTGCTGATCATCTGAAGTGTCGGTGACAAGTCCTCCCCACCTGTCTTTTGAGGTCTGCTTTTCTTCATAATATTCTGCAGTGACTCTGAAATTCCCAGACGAAATCCTTGTTTTGGAGCTCACTTTCCTCAAATTCTTTCCTAAGAAAGCAGAGCTCGGAAATGAAGATGATGCACCTGAGCTATTCAACTTTAACTGCACCAATACCCAATATACCACAAATCCAAGTAAGATCATAGAGTTTCTAATTTTCAGAGCAAATCAAGGAGACCCGGAAAAGCAAAAACCAGTATCACAACCTAACAAGCATCAGGAAATGAAACTTGAGCTACCAAAAATCAAAAAGTATTACAAACAATGAAATCGAAAAGCGCTTAAGTGTTTCAAATTGATGAATTTGCTCGATGAACACAAACATGAGTTGATTAACAAAGGCGGGAAATTCACATACCGGTGCTCTGACAGCTCCGATGGTTGTTGAGATTGAAGCAGCCATTGATTGCAGCACAAGTCGAAAGCATGCTATCAAATTAATGGAGGGTTTGAAGGAAAAAGAAGAAGTGAAACTGAATCAAAACCGAAACTGTTTGCGAGATTTGTTTCTTGGGAAAAAGAAGGCAACTTGAAGACTTTATAGGAGTGTGATGAAAGAAAGTGAGAGTGAAATGAGATCATGGGGAATTGGCATACGAATTCCCAACGGCCACAGAGTTGGGATTGGCGGTATTACGTGGCGGATTGCTTCTTGTTGAAATGGACGTTGGTTTTTGATTTGTGGCGGGTATGATGGGCTACACTGATTTGGCTTTAGAAACTTACAGAGGTTTCTGGTTTTTCCCTCAAAACAACAAAATGGAGGGTTCCGGGAACTCGATCATTTCTGGTTAGGGTTTTAAGCTTCTTGTTGTCCACAACTAAATAATAACCTTTCAGTTGTCCCTTATAACTCTTAATAACTGTCACTTAGGTAACCAGGCCTCAGCAGAGAAAATAATACAGTAATTCCGTAAACCACGAATAAAAGGACCAGATCTCAAGGGATTTTACCCTTCAAACTTAATTCGTACACCAAATATTAGCCACAAATGAAAGAAAATCTTGAACAGGTTCCAGCCACCAATGGAATCACTTATTCGTTGTGGAAACAACTACAGAGAAGTCGAGAACCTTCACATGTGACAACAATTATAGAGGCTTAGATTTCCTTTGAGTAAAGACTTGAAATGCATGTTTCAAGATATCTGTGTTTGCCGCATTTGGTTGGGGATAGGACGTGACGCGCTCACATATCCTTTTCATCATCCTAGCTATATCATCGGGAATAGCATTATTGCTGACTACTTTGATGACATATATGGCCTTAACCCCAATGGAATGGGAGATTAAAAGATAATTCAAGGTATGGAGCTCGCCATACTCGATGTGCTTCTCCCATGATTAATTCTATCTACACTAAGTCAGTATTTGCAGCTTGATAGGGCTCAAACATAATCCAATCCATGATTAATTCGGTTTTGTTTCTGTATGGTTTTGGATTGTGCCCATGTTGCATTTAGCCCTATAATTAGACCTAACAACTAAATAGCTAACATCAAAATGAGAACTAAACTAAAATCTCAAGGTTTACCTGGAGATTGGAAACTTAAAGGTATACAAGGGGCTGGGGTGTTAGGTTAAATAAAGCAGGTTGTACTGGATTAAATCAAGTGGGTTAAGACCCTAACCCTAATTCATCTCTTTTGGTTCTCTCAATCCTATGTGGATACCTTTCACTCTTCTTGTGGCAGGGTAATTTGCTGACTTATGTTCATACCTGGGGACTTTATTCCTCCTTTATCTGCCAATCACCCGAAGAAAATTTCCGATCCACAAACCTCCATGACTGATCCCCTCACCTGATCGATACCACACATTAGTCCCCCTTTATGTTTCAACGACCTAATCCATAAAGGTTTCCCTTAAAAGTGATCGAGAAATACCTTATCTTTATGAGCCGGGTGCTTATGCATGGGTGTTTCACCCCTTCATTCACCATTGGTTCTTTTTTGTTGTTGGATTTTGTCCCATTCTGGTGGCCTTGATTCCTTCTTGAATTGAGTCTCTCTGGAGGAGAAGAAATATTTGGTGTGGATGGTTTTGGTTTCAAGAACTCGTCCCCTTAATCCTTGGTCGTGTTTGAATTTGTGTTCAGAGAGTTGTTTGGCAGTATCTTATTGTCCTCTCGGTATGACACTTTCGGTGACAAATAGCTCTTGACGACGGTGTTGCACCGTGGCCAATTAACTAATTATGACGGCGACTGTGCACGATGTTTGGACAGCGGAGGCTATGTCAGTCATATGGATTTGGATTAGTTGTAGTTTCTTGTCAATTGTTTATACTTGGTCTTTTTTAGACTTAATTACCTTTTGGTTGATTTTAAGCTGATCGAAAATCTTGAAATATGCAACTCCTACTCCCACTATGGAAATTAATATGTGGGAGACAACTGTTGCAAAGTACAAGCCTTACGAAGTGAGAGAAGACTAATTAGCTGAAGTAGTATGAAATCAGAAGTATATCATTTCCCACAATTCCACAAATCAAAGGACTTGTCACTACCAGAAAATAGATCTTGGGCGACGAAATGAAAAAAACCGGGCGACGATTTTTTTTTTCGTCGCCTAAGAGAAAACTTGGCCGACGAAAAAAAAATTCGTCGCCCAAGGAAAAAAAATCGTCGCCTAAAGTTGAACTTTAGGCGACGAAAATAAAATCGTCGCCTAAGGCTAAATTTCGTCGCCTAATATAGAAACTAGGGCGACGAAACAATATTTCGTCGCCTAAGATATTTATATCGTCGCCTAAGTTTTTTTAATCCTTAGGCGACGAAACTCAAATATATCGTCGCCTAAGTATTTTATTTTTTTATTTTTACTTGGCCGACGAATTACCCTACTTTCGTCGGCCAAGAGTAATCCGAATAATTAAAATAAAATAAAACACATTTAAATTTCATTGTACAGGATTTTTTATTTTTACTCTTGGGCGACGAATTTAACAAATATCGTCGCCCAAGTATTATCTTGGCCGACGAATTACCCTACTTTCGTCGGCCAAGAGTAATCCGAATAATTAAAATAAATACAGCACATTTAAATTTCATTGTACATGATTTTTTATTTTTACTCTTGGGCGACGAATTTAACAAATATCGTCGCCCAAGTATTATCTTGGCCGACAAATTACCCTACTTTCGTCGGCCAAGAGTAATCCGAATAATTAAAATAAATAAAGCACATTTAAATTGTAAGGTAATGTTTTTTATTTTTATAGCCCCGTCAGCGTCTCGTCGATTGGAAACTATTCTCAGTTGAAGGTCCGGCCAGATTACGTGATTTGGAGGGTCGAATAGCCGTTTCCGTCCGTTTAGGGGTTTGACCGCGCCGATTGACCGGACGGATCGAGTCCTTGTCGTTGTCCGATGGAGCTGAATTTTTGCCCACCCACGTAATTCGTTATGCTGGTCATTTCTGACGTTTCGGTTTTCAGTTCCTCTTCTCCGATCACCAAACTCATGTTATATGTACTAATGTTGTATAACTTTTTTATACAAGTGTTGAGTTTAAGTTTCATTTTGAAGACAACGTATACGTAGAGGCCTCAAATGCAAAAAAGTCGTGAAATAAGATATGACCGGAACAGTGAAATACGTCAACCCGTGAAAAATGAAGATATTCCGGTAAAATTTCGGTGCCGGTTGTTCCGGTCAACGAATTTCTCTTATTTCTACCTAGTGGTAGCCCTATCCCGGGTACAGGATTTTTTACCAAATTTTTATAGCCCCGTAAGCGTCACGTCGATTGGAAATTATTATCAGTTGAAGGTCTGGCCAGATTACGTGATTTGGAGGGTCGAATAGCCGTTTCCGTCCGTTTAGGGGTTTGACCGCGCCTATTGACCGGACGGATTGAGCCCTTGTCGTTGTCCGATGGAGCTGAATTTTTTCCCACCCACGTAATTTGTTATGCTGGTCATATCTGACGGTCGGTTTTCAGTTCCTCTTCTCCAATCACCAAAATCACGATATTCTGAATTTTATGATAGAACTCTTGCCCGACGATTTTCTTTATCTTGGGCGACGAGATTTATAGTGAAGAACATCGTCGCCTAAGTATAGTATCTTAGGCGACGACGTCAAAAATCGTCGGCCAAGATAACTCTTGGCCGACGATTTTCTTTATCTTGGGCGACGAGATTTATAGTAAAGAAAATCGTCGCCCAAGTATAGTATCTTGGGCGACGATTTTAGAAGTTCGTCGCCCAAGATTATCTTGGCCGACGATTTTGAAAAAACAGGGCGACGATTTTTGTAAAATCGTCGCCCAAGAACGCGATTATAAAAGGCAGAGATTCGGAACCCTAACCATTCTCTCTCTCTCTCTCTGCTTTTCTGTTTCTGAAGGGGTTTCGCTCTCAATCGATCGATTCCGCTTCCGCTTCCCAGATCCGACGTCCATCTGCAAGTCTGCAACCCAATCCATTTCCCAGATCCATTCCGCTTTCTGAAATTCTTGTACTAGAGTTTGTTTCTATTTTATGTAATGTGTTTATGTAATGTGTTTATGTAATGATTCAAGATTGTATAACGCAAAGGATATGGTACTTGTAAATAGGATGTGTTGTGGTTTGAAATGTATGATTCAATTCAAAATGATCTGTGTTCATCAATGAAAAATATTATTTGATTTGTTTGTTTCTTCTGCTCTTTACAACCTACGTAATTTCAATATCAAAAAAAAGAAAAAAAATAAAGGAAAAATATCATCTAAGCCTAAGTGTAAAAAAATTTAAATATATCTTAGGCGACGAAATTGCTAAATCGTCGGGCAAGGACTTACCGTATAAGACGACGAAAAAAAAGTATCGTCGCCCAAGTTCTTGGCCGACGCACTTCTGGCGACGATGTCTTGGCCGACGAAAAAAATTTCGTCGCCCCAGGTTATAACATCTTAAGCGACGAAACAATTTTTCGTCGGCCAAGGTGTTAAATCTTGGGCGACGAATATTTTTGGGCGACGAGAAATATATTTTAGGCGACGAAATTAGTATCGTCGCCTAAGAATTACTCTTAGGCGACGACGGTATGAATTGTCGTCGCCAAAGTTCTTGGCCGACGCACTTCTGGCGACGACGTCTTGGCCGACGACCTGTCGTCGCCCAAGTTCTTGGCCGACGAAATTTTTTAACAGGGCGACGATTTTTTTTCGTCGCCCAAAATGAAATTTCTGGTAGTGTGTGTTCTTTAGTAGGATTTTGGAGTTTTCCATTTTGTATTGATTCATAGTAAAATAAGCGAAGTTGATTAAGTATTAAGTAATAATTTCTTAAGTCATGTCGTGTGAAGTGAATGAGTCTAGTCTCTTAAGAAGTGAACTGATATGGAGAAAAACTTATGTGCATATATTTATATATATATATATATATATTATGGCATGCTACTCCTCCATCTTAGGTTTGTCCTTACTTGCGTATGAATGTTTTGGATTTTCCATCTTATAGGCATTCTTAATTTGTCAGTTATGAATATTGGATGACAACTTCAGAGCAACTTTCTTTATTTTTACCAAGCTGAGAAGCATAGTCTTTTTCAGTTTGGGTTTTCCTTTTAAGTTCTCTTAGTTTTAAGAGAATTTTTACGTATTATTTTTGTTAGGGAAGGATCTTGGTTTGGTCCCCCTTCCCTTTAGTACTTGTTTTATATATTTTTTCTTTAATAAATATAAATGGAGGGGGAAAAAAATATACATAATAGATGTGTTAAGATATCAATCCCACATCGGGAGTATGAGACATTGCATGTGGGTTTATAAGGGTTTGGGTCACTCCACTCATTGTCAATTGGTTTTAGATGTGAACCCAGACTACTTTATCATGGTATCAGAGCGGGTTACCCACATCCACGTGTGAAGCACAAATGACCACACGGACTCCACGTCACCCAAATGTTGTCCACGTGTTAGGCTTGAAAATTCGCCACACGTGCGGGGGCGTTTTAAAATATCAATCTCACATCGGGAATATGAGACATTACCTGTGGGTTTATAAAGGTTTGGGCCACTCCACCTATTGCCAATTAGTTTTAAATATGAACCCAAAACTACTTTATCAAGATGAATGATTTTAGAGCCTGAACGGTGGTGAATGACTAATATTCTACTGCAATATTACCACGCACTCTCTTATTGATTAATTATCCACGTACATCAAGCATATGAAATTATGAATCATATATACGATCGGCCCGCATGCACGTACCGTAAGGAAGTGTCATTATCTACCTAATACCGTCATTGCATCATGCATTCGAAGCCACAATTAGGCTTAATATATAAGTGATCGATTAAGCTCCAAAGTCTCAACGGACGGTGATGTCTAATGTATATTCGACCTACTCAACCACTAATTTATTCAAGTCATCGGTGATCATGCAAGGGTCTTAATATATATATATATATATATATATATATATATATATATATATATATATATATAGTTTAATCTAAAATATATAGCTCCATCTCGGTTCAAGCCTTGAAGCTTAGTTAATTAGTAGTTAGCTATATATATGGTTACAGAATATAACCTACCCAATACTACAAAATTTGTTAGATACATTTAGAAACACCAAAACAAAAACCATAAACCAAAAACAACGGAACTCCTTAAAACAAAACTGTATATCACATTTCCGTGCACAAATAAACTAGTGAGAACCAGAATTCCTTTGACTAAAACATAAAATACTATATCTCCATGCATATGTAACTCCTCTAGCAGTTAGTAGTAGTCCCAAAGATATTGTTCTTCTCAATTGACCTCCTCTTCTCCTCTTTCTGTTCTTCCCCTTCCATTATCAAAGCATGGAGAGGAATGACTCTGTCGAAAAATTCAATCGGAGTAAAGGGACCTCCAACGATCAGATCAGTGGTTTGGGGCAGGCAAAGTCCTATGCATGTACCTTCTGCAAGCAAGGTTTCTCTAATGCACAAGCTCTTGGGGGACACATGAATATTCATCGAAGAGATCGAGCCCGGATCATCAGACAGTACTCGGAAGACCAAAACCAAGGCTCTTCTTCGGATGCGGTGAAATGCTCATCAACTTCTGCTCATCATGATCCTCTTCGTGCTAATAATTCCGAGGAGAAAACTTTGTTGCAACTGGAAAGGAAGGGAACCAACATGATTTCAAGAAAGCCTTCATGCCCTTCCACTACTAGATCAGAAAATCATGAAATAATTGTGGCTCGTTCCGAGGGAAAAATCAGTAGTTCGGAAGATGTTCAAGCACAGCTGCAGCTTCCTTTGTTTCTCGAAGAACCAGTAGTATCACATGGCGGTGGAAAATTTGTGGAGCTGGACTTGGAGCTCCGGTTAGGACCCGAGCCACCAGACAAATTTTAGCACCTGAGAATTTTCTTAAGCTAATCATCAGTGATTTACTCACGCAGATTGCGATTATTTACAAGGAGAGGAGCAAGGTTAAGTTTTTTCACCCACTTTTCTACCTACGTTATTGGGTTTGTAATTCTTGCTCCTATCGCCGCTCGCGTTGTGATTAATTATGCTTCGTACTTTTTTGCAGTAGTTCGTAGTAATCTGGTCATCATTAGAAGTATAATCGTATAAGTGTAAAAGCATAATTCTAAATGAAAAACATGATCGAGCAGTAAATTAAGATGTAGACAATATGAATGCTCGGTTTTCCTTTCTCTAAGTCTCTTCTTCCTTTCTTTACTTTGTTTTCGTTCGTGCTTATTGACGCATGAGAAACATGTTGGATGAGCACTCAATTAGGTTTGTCTGTCGATCAGATCGATACGTACTATATACAGGAGGTGTTTCTTTCGGTAGGTTCATGTACGTGTTGCTCTTTTCTTTTTTGGTTTGATGCTTGAGCGCGCTGCAAAATCATTCTAGCTAAATGAATGCAAGCTTCCTCCGTCCATTGGTTTGTTGCTTAAATTAATATAAGCCCATCAATTATTTTTTAGTAAGCCTATATAATCAACCTGATCCTATTAGGTTAGGGTTTTGTCTATGCACTATAAATATATGCTTTATGTCACCAATTAAGATATGAGAGATAAAAAGAGCCGCAACTTTAGGTTATTGAGAAGTAGCCGCAGTTTATAGTTCTATATAGAAGTTCTTCTTCTATTTGGTGTTTCTCTTCTGTGAGTTTATTTTGGGTGTGATAGAAATTTTGGGTTTGAGTGTTAAACACCTTGTAATCTCCTTTTGATATTAGTGGAATCTCTTCATCGTTTCTGCCCGTGGACGTAGCCCTTTATTTTGGGGTGAACCACGTAAATCTTTAGTCTCTTTAGATTTTGTCTATTTATCTTGTCTCATATATCGGTATGTTGTTGGTATATATACTGCAAGCATAAGCAACGACCGAGTAGACCGTTCTCCGGCCACAAAGGGTCCCACCCCTGACATACTTCTGGTAGACCGACATCCGGGCTACCTCGCCATGGTGAAAGATCATCGGTACCACATCAAGAAGGTGTTCCTCCAAGCTCCACAAGAAGACCACTTGATAATAGTTATGTGTAGTTAGTCCTAAATCGGAAAGATAATATGTAAGAGAACCTTCTTTAACTATAAAAGGAAGGTTTCCCATATGTAGAAACTCTCTCTCTCTCTCTCTCTCTCTGACTGAATCTCTCTCTCCCGATCCCAAAGGCCTATTGGCCATGATAGTAGAATCTTAAGTGGACGTAGCCATGTCCTCCGATGACATGGTAAACCAATATATGTTCTTGTATCTCTTGTACATGATTGTCTGTTCCACCGTGATTCTGCATAGCCTTCGGGATTATGCAGAAACATAGTACTTCATGTTTGTTTGACGCTTCCGCACAACAAACTAGTATCTAGAGCTTTGGTTACATTTGGGGTTATTGTCATATTTTGGATTCAATTATGAAGTCTACTAATTTGGCGAAATATGAGATTGATAAATTTAACGGGAGGAATGATTTTAACCTTTGGCGTTTGAAGATGCAAGTCCTATTAGTTTAGCAAGGATTATTGAAGGCGCTAAAAGGTGCAAGTGCTTTGCCAACTACTTTGTCAGATGAAGAAAAAGAAGACATGTTAGAACAAGCACATAGTGAAATTTTGTTATGTCTTTCTAATGAGGTTCTACGTGAAGTTGCCGATGAGACTACTGCACCTGGTTTGTGGCTAAAGTTGGAGAAATTATATATGATACCAAATCCCTCACCAGTCGATTATATTTGAAGCAGCGACTATACACTCTTCAGATGTACATGAAGGTACACTTATTCAAAACCATATTGATGAGTTTAATAAGCTTATATCTGATTTGAGAAATATGGATGTGAAAATTGATGATGAAGATCAGGCTTTGATTTTGCTATATATGCTCTTTACCTCATTTATTTGAAAATTTTGTCGACACTATGTTGTATGGAAGAGAGGCTATCTCTTTAAAAGATGTCAAAGCAGCTTTGAGTTCAAGAGAACTAAAGAAGAAGGTGTCAGACAATTTGAATGATAATCAAGAACATGGTTTGGTAGTTCGTTGTAGAGAGAAAAATAGTAATAAAGGTAATTCGAAGTTTAAGCCTCGGATTAGAAAGGTTAGATGCAACCATTGTCACAGACAAGGTCATTGGACCCCTGAATGCCCTAAACTCAAAAACAAAAGTAAGTCTTTTGAAAATTCTTCTGGTGATGATGCTAATTATGTGGATGAAGAATATACTTTTGATTTTGCCTTATTTGTTGGTGATTCTTCTGTTGATGCTTGGTTGCTTGATTCGGCATGCTCGCACCATATGTGCTTCAATCGAGATTGGTTTGATACTTATCAGTCTGTTGATAGAAGTTTTGTCTTTATGGGAGATGATTTTCCCAATAAAGTTATGGGGATTGAAACAGTTCGAATTAAGATGGATGGTGGAATTATCAAGACTTTGGCAAATGTTAGACATGTCCCAGATATGAAGAATAATTTGATATCTTTGGGTACTCTGGACTCACAAGGCTATAAGTTTTTGTCTCAATGTGGAGTTCTAAGAGTTAGTAAGAGTGATCCTGTTGTGATTTAGGGAAAGTTGATTTTCCATAATCTCTACGCACTTCAGGGTAGCACAGTTGTTGGTGCTCCATCAGTTGCCTCTTCATCGAGTCCATATTCAGATATTGGTACAAGTGTATTTGCTGAGGGCCAATTTGATCGATTTTGTGAAGATTGGAAAGTGAGACACCGCACTATTTTAAAGACACCACGTTTAAAAATTGCATAACATATTTGTGGATCCCTGATAGAGAAAGTATTTTTGCATGCTTTCTAACTTAAATAAGTCTAAGGACTTTGGTGCTGAATCTGTTAATTCATGCTACTTGGTTAATTGGTCTCCATCGTCTGCATTTTGTTTCAAGACTCCAATTAAGGTATGGTTTGGTACTCATGTTGATTATTCTAATATTTGTTGTCTGTGAGTGATGGTAAACTTGAGTGGAAGACAAAATTTGTATTCTATGGATTTGCATATGGGGTGAATATTTATGACTTGTGGTGTGTCTAGTCTAAGTCACCCAAATTTGTAATCGGCGAAGTTATGAACTTTAAAGAGTATGTCATAATATTTGAAGGAGAGTCTATTGATGTAGGTTCGGGCCACGGTGTTAATGAGCAGGTGGGATGGAGCTTGTTCATGCTTTAACAAAAGTGCAAGTGTATGCTTTCATTCAGCCTAGTCAGGAGGCGCTTGTTTTTGTTGGTGATATTGAAGAGAAGCAACTTTGGTTCTACGACGTTGCTTTGCATGAAGAAATTCAATCTCTTCGTCATAGTCATCTACTTTTGATCAAGACAGTTCCTGTTTGCAAGTTCAAGCTTGGCTTGGGCTTGATTGCTACTTGCAATTAGTACCCTTCGGGGTTTGATGGAGGAGACCTCACTACTAGAAAAAAAGGTTTAAGAGACGAATTTTTTTAATTTTGTAACATAAGTAACCACTTAAGAGACGAAAGTTTTTTTCCGTCTCTTAGGTACGTACCTACTTACGCGAAAAATCTGGTTTCCTCTCTTAAGTGAGAACTTAAACGACGAAATTGAAATATTTCGTCTCTTAAGTGAGCACTTATGAGACGAAAGTTGTTTCATCTCTTAAGTGACCACTTAAGAGACGAAAATTTGTTTTGTCTCATAAGTGCTCACTTAAGAGACAAAATTAAATGACTTAAGCAACGGATTATTATAAAAAAAATTATTAAATATTAGAAATTTATTAAATATTAGCATTTCATACATACCCACTTAATTTAGTCCATACAAAAATAGTAAAACGAACATTTTCTCGGGAAAGTTCACTAAATCATCTTGAATAAAATTTAAAAAGATGTGATTGGTATAGTGAAATATTATTAGGGTTAAAAAATCACGTATTTCCGGTAATGTTAAGCCCATGATAAAAGCGGTCAAATTCGTTACGACACTTGTTTCATGAACATAAAGATACGAACACTTAATAAGCTATATACTAAATTAGTTCACATACAACAAGTTTTGAACAACTTCTATTATTTTTCAATTTCAAGCTTCAATATTTGAGTCCACGTATTTAATTTATTCCACATACAAATTAGTAAAACGAACAATTTTCCGGAAAAGTTCATTAACTAATCTTGGATAAATTTTAAAAATTTCAGGAAGCGCAATAAATAACATGTTTCCATAAATTTATAAGGAAAACAAAGTATGCATAGCGTCATTAATTATAATAACCGATTAAAGAAAAATATTCAAACTATTTATAAAAGGTTTGTATTAATTGTATTTATATATTAACGTTGTAAACTTTTATTTCCTAATTAATAAAGATTCGTTATTAATTAAATATGAGTGATTTTAGATGATTATTCCACACCCGTATTCTTTCCATTCTTATTTAGTTTTGATGTGTATTTTTTTAATTACTAAACATGTAAACATGAGTGATTTCTCATAAATACTAGGATTTAAAAGAAAACGTGGCGACGAAATAGGTTAGTAAGTATCGTCGCATAAGTTTCCAAAATTTTGGCGCGGTCTCCTTTTCCGCTAAAAATTTGGAACAATTTCAAACAAAATTTTCAAAATTTTCATGAAATATCTGGGGGCAATTTCACCTCTCTACTTAAATACCCAGTCCTCCCTCAAACCCCATTCTTCACCTCTCCTCCGCCCCTCGACAACCATATCAAGAGAAACCATCTCTGCAAAGCACCCATCCCCGCCGCACCAAGAATCCAGTCCTCCCTCCCCGCGCCAAGCAACCCCGGCCCTCTGCGTTGTCAATTACAAAAGCCTACATCTGATCAAGCTAGCTCCATAAATCGTCTACGTCTTCGTCCTCACCATTGGTCTCCCTAATTAAGAAATCTGGGCTTCTTCGTCAACATCATCGATCTGGTCCTTCTCTCCTCTTCTCTTCTCTCCTCTCTTCTCCTCTCCTCTCCCCACCAAAACAACCACCACCGTGTGGTAGAGGTTTGTTGCCGGATTGCTTGAGGGAGAGGAGTGCGCAGATCCGATAGGGGGGAGATCGGAGAGGGGGATGCAAATCCGATGGAGAGGAGAGGACGACCCAGATCTAAGGGGGCGGATGACCGTCGCCGTTTCAGTCGACCACTTCTCCTTCCCCAGCGGACATGCGTCTAGGGTTTGCTTCATCGCCGCTCTCTTCTACCTCTCCGCCAACGCTCTCATCGAGCGATGGATCGGTGCGGAAGTCAAGGCCATGAGTGTTCTGGTCTCGGTCGTCTGGGCCTGGGCAGCGGCCACCTCAATCTCTAGGATCTTGCTCTGCCGCCACTTTGTCTTTGATATCTTCACCGGAGCTTGCTTGGGCGTGCTTGAGGGTTTGTGGTTGAGGTGGTGGTGCACATGGTGGCCTTTTAGGTAGGGCTGCCACTCGGTCGGTTCGAATCGGTAATGGGCGTTACCAACTTCAAAACCAAAGCTTTCGGTAATGAAATATGACTTTCAATTACTAAACCAAAAACTTCGGTATGAGATAAATCTTACCAACTTCGGATGTCGGTTTTTCGGTATTACCAAACTTCACAACAAATATATTTTCAAAATATAACAAAACAATACAAAACTATAAAATTTAAATATCACTTGAGTTTTTAGAGTCTGATAATACATATATAAAAGATAGTCATTTCAGTACACATTATCGAGTATGGTTTAATTTTCTACCGAAATAGTCAGGATGTAAATGTTTCCAAATTTTTATATGAACAAGTTATGTGTCATCTATGTGAAAGTATGTGTGTGGAAGAGTCGACCAAAATAAGTCACATAAGGACAGTAAAAGCTTTTTCGTGTAATAAGTGACGTTAAATTATGATTGACCGCTTTGATCAAAACCCGAGCATTATTGAGTACAATTGAATTTTCTGTCATAATTATATTATACTATAATGATCACATCAGACGGTCGAATTTTAATTTTGTGAATTGTAATCATTGGAACCACAACATGCCTGGTAATGTGGTATAACTTATTTAGTAAGTTATATGCATATGTACATCTTTGTGAACCAACTACAAAGAGGAAGCAAAATTTTCAAAAACCTTGTGAACTATGATGTGATCAATATAGTAAAATACGACTATGGTAGAAAAATTAGGTATTTTTGATAATGTTTTGGCCTTGATCAAGACGGCTAACCCTATTTACGCTTGTGCTTCCTATGGGGAGCCCTATCATCAAGAGAGGTAAAAACATTCCTAAATTTTTACATGGGCGGTTACATGTCATCTAAGTGGGTTTGTCTATGTGTGTGTGTGATGAATCGATTAAGACGGGTAGGTAAGAGCGTTTTTATATAACAAGTAACTTTGAATTAAAGTTGATCGCTTTAATTGAGATCCGAATGCTACCAAGTATAGTTGAATTTTTCTATTCATTGTCTTATTTTTTACTAAATGGTATATACAATTGAAAACGTGAGATAAGATTATTAGTCTGTGTGTTTTTAGAAATATAAGTCTTTAAATAATTAGAATTTCGGTAAATTCGGTATTTACCAAAAACCAAACCAATTTTTTTGGTATTTCTCGGTTTCGGTTTTTTTGATTTCGATTACCAAAATTCGGTTGACCAAATCATAAATTTTCGGTCGGTTTTCGATCGGTTTGGTATTTACCAAACCAAGTGGCAGCCCTACTTTTAGGTGAGAAGAGAAAAAAAAAACTAAAAAGAAAGAAAAGAGAATTAAAATTTAGAATTTAATATAAAATACACATAACTGAAAAAGAAAAAAGATTTTTTTTTTTACATATTTATAACTTTTAGGCGACGAAAACTTTTGTAGATTAAGTGGTAACCTTTTGTCGCATTAGAACTTTGGCGAAGTTCGTTGCTGACTTAAGTGAAGAAACTAATATTTTCATCGCTTCAGTACCTATGTGACACTACCTATGCAACGATTCCTATGCGACGAATTTTCGTCTCTTCAGTTCTTATGTGACGAAATTTCTCACTTAAGCAACGAAACCATTTCGTCACTTAAGTTCTTTGTTTTAGTAGTGCCTTGGGAGAATATTCTACTTTGGAGATTTTTGATTAATTTAAGCCAAGGTGGAGATTGTTGGTTTGTGACTTAAATTAATATAAGCCCATCAATTATTTTTTAGTAAGCCCATATAATCAACCTGATCCTATTAGGTTAGGGTTTTGTCTATGCACTATAAATATATGGTTTATGTCATCAATTAAGGTGTGAGAGACAAAAAGAGTCGCAACTTTAGGTTATTGAGAAGTAGCCGCAGTTTAGGATTCTATATAGAAGTTGTTATTCTATTTGGTGTTTCTCTTATGTGAGTGTATTTTAGGTGTGATAGAGATTTTGGGTTTGAGTGTTAAACACTTTGTAATATCTCCTTTTGATATTAGTGGAATCCCCTCATCGTTTTACTTCGTGGACGTAATCTTTGGTCTCCTTAAATTTTCTGTCTATTTATTTTGTCTCATATTTCGGTACTTCATGTTTGTTTGATGCTTCCGCACAACATATAACAGTGATCTAACATGGTATCAAACTCTTGATATATTGTAAGAGATTTTTTTCTGTAAGATTAATATGCTAATCATTAATTTACTAATTACTAGTAGTGGTTATCGGGAAAATTCTGCTGCAGACACATACCTTAGTGTCCAGGCAAATTTTCCAAAACCCACCACCCTGCTGCATGTTGCTCCCCCTTCAGTTGTGTGTACCATATACATGTCTGTAACCACAGACAAATCTGTGATTATGGTAGTGACTGTACAATGATCCATTAGTTTTACCTAGTTGTGCAGCTTCATTATATTGTACGATTCTTTCTACACCTTGGATTAATTTAGGAACAGCCCCATGAACATATATGCATGTCGAATTTGCCCTATACTGACCAGCCTGACCTTGTTAGCTAGCTCAGCATTTAGATTGTAGTCCAGGCCGGGTTGATATATAGATAATCCATTAGCAGGTAGCTGTGTATGGGAATTAACCTCTCGCCTGATGAGGATAAATGAACATATATTGCAACTATTTTGAGAGATGCATGCATAATTGAAGTTCTTTATATTAGTTGAATTGGGGCTGGCAAACCAATGATTATTTTCTCATATATATATATATATATATATATATATATATATATATATATTAGTTGAATTGGTTTATTTTCTCATATATACTCGGGTTAATTTGACTCATTTATATATTAATCATGCATTCATGCTATTTGTTTCAAGGTGTCAAGCAATAGTCAACGTCAGAACCATATTATGTTGTGTTAAAAATTGCATCAAGCATCAATTTAATCGGGAGGGGGATGCATGGATACACTGCTGGATATAAACCAAACCGAAGAAAAACTTGGTGTATATGTAGTAGGTTAATTGTTCCAAGTCCTATGCTTTTAAGATTTTTTTTTTCATTAATTACTTAGTTAATTAGTTGGAGATTCATACAAGACGTTAGTTTGGTCAATTTATATTAAGTTTGCTTCTTTTGAAGCAAAGATTACTTACCTAATAGTGTTTGGTACTTAGATATCTCATTTACATTATTAGTATACTCGTATATTCTGTTCTTTGCAGGTTGAGTGCAACTGCTTTTGCAACTATTAGTATCCAACAATCAAGCTTTTAGCTGCCTGCATGTTCTTAGCTTTCCCATAAGGTGTCAATATCCTCGTCCTCTATGTTTGATATCATTTTCAATTTCTAACTTGGACAGCAAATTGAGAGAGACTATGTCTTCGGCAAAAGCAAGATCAGAAACCATTCAAAATTACTTCAAATTCTGGAAATTTCTAGTTTTCCCCTATAATGGTTTCTCTATGATCACTCTCGCTCTTTGTTGCTCCATCGCTTCAATTTCACTCATTTTCTACTTTGCCTTCTCTAACCATCCCCTTTCTTATATTTCTCTAAACCAGAAAATAGACGCCAATTACTTCAACTACGGCAAAGTTGATGGTTTCAAAAAGACAAACATATCCCACATTCTCTTTGGCATCGGTGGTTCCGTGAATTCATGGAACACACGCAAACAATACATTGAGCTATGGTGGAAACCTAACATCACCCGCGGATTCGTTTGGTTTGATCAGAAACCCTTCCCCAACATGACGTGGACCGAGACCTTGCCACCGTACAAAGTCTCCGGTGACACGTCACGGTTCAATTACACCAGCTGGTACGGCTCACGGTCTGCGATTCGCATAGCGAGAATCGTGAAGGAGAGTTTCGAGTTAGGGTTGGAGAACATAAGGTGGTTTGTTATGGGAGACGATGACACGGTGTTTTTCACCGAAAACTTAGTTACGGTGTTAGCGAAATACGACCACAATCAGATGTACTACATCGGCGGTAACTCTGAGAGTGTGGAACAAGATATGGTACACTCGTACGCTACGGCCTACGGCGGTGCTGGGTTTGCTATAAGCTACGCATTGGCGGTTGAGCTCGTTAGGATTTTGGACCGGTGTCTTAATCGATATCATGAATTTTACGGCTCAGATTCAAAGATCCAGGGTTGTATGAGTGAGATTGGGGTACCCTTAACAAAAGAGCTAGGTTTTCACCAGATGGATATACGAGGGCATCCGTATGGTTTGCTAGCGGCACACCCGGTGGCTCCGTTAGTCTCACTTCACCATCTGGACGATGTCCAACCCATATTTCCGAGCCAAACCAGCATGGAGTCCTTAAAGAGGCTAATTAGCGGGTATAAAGCGGATCCGGGTCGGACCCTGCAACACAATTTTTGCTATGACTTGAGGCGTAATTGGTCGGTTTCAGTGTCATGGGGCTACACTGTGATGTTATATCCGTCATTAGTAACCGCTAAGCAGCTAGAAACGGCATTGCAGACATTCCAGACATGGGGAAGTCGGCAAGGAGGACCTTTCACGTTTAATACTCGAATCGTGAGCTATGATCACTGTGAGAGTCCGTTGGTGTACTTATTGGATCGGGTTGAGAACGTTGGTCGGGCTGAGACCTTAACTACATATCATAGGTACTTGCCTTGGTCGAGCAATAATCGAGAATGCGGGCATTGTAATTGCACCTCTGCCTTGGCTGTTGAGTTTTTCAACGTTTCAGCTTCCAAGTTTAGCCCTGACTTGTGGAACAAGGTAAGCATATATTACGGATGTCTTGTTCGATTGCATCTTGTTTTTTATTTTCACTCTCGATCGATGTGGTGACATGACAAAGTAAATCTTTGGAAATTAACTTAGGTTATGACTTGATTGGGCAGGCTCCGCGTAGACAATGTTGCGAGATCATCAATGGCAGCGAGGGAGTTGATAGCGTGGTACAGGTACAGATCAGAGACTGCATGCGCTTTGAGAGTGTGACTCCTCCGTAGAAGGCAAAACAAGCCAAGTCGAAGTACTTGGGTTAGACAAATGGCGATGGGACTCGAGTGGAGAAATGGAGTGGTGTCTTTGTGTAACAAATTGGAAAGATGTGGGCTAATGTAACAATCTGTGAAAATTCCAATTGAATATCTGGGCTAATGTAATAATATGGGCTGAAATGCTGCAATCTTTAGGTGCGAGTATGATCAAGGATTTATGTAGTTATATATTCGAGATGCTCTTGCTACTATCTTTTTCCTTGGTACAAATTGATTTGGGTTTTACTTATAAAGAGTAATATTGAGCATGGGACAAAGATACAAGAATAGCAACAGAGAGCTCGTGAAGTTGAAGGAGTAGAAGCTAGTTCATCTCGTGAGAGCTGGAACTCCCTCCCATACAAAAATACTCATTGAGTTGGCAAAACAACTATAAACAATGGCTCCCAACACACCTACCTAACCTAATTTTTCCCGGCACTTATTCTTCACAATTCTCATTCTTTTTAAACTAACAATATTATTGGACTCCCTCTTGGATTTGGCAAAAACTACTCCCTATAAGAGAGAATAATTGCCCACGCAAGATGATCAGAATAATATCTCTCATTCCCTCACTATTCTATATTACTCCCCAGAAATAGTAGTTCCAAAACGACATCTGTTTCCCCATGTGAACCACTGCCTCTAAAAACTTCTCTGTATAACTCTCAGGCCAATCCAACTCATACCTCTTCATCACGACAAACCCTCTCAACCATTTTACATACATGTAGCACTTTGTAGAAGCCGAAGCAAACAATCCCGCTTTCCCTAAACTGGTCCTATACAGCTAATTGTACTTGTATATATACAGTCACAGACCCTTCACCCTTGTTTTATTCAATTCAGTTTCATTTTCACATTCATCGTAGAAAACAAAGACCCACGTCGAAATGTCCTCAATCTTCAATTCCCATTTCTTGGAAATAATTTGTTGGGTATGTCTTGAATTCCTTGCCCAGCCAATTTCGATCAGTTCCCTGTGAACTCATCAGAGTCCAGTTGGTTAATACTACATTAACGTTTAGTCTTCTATCAGATTAGTTCCACACTTTAAACGAGCCCTATATATGTGCCTGTAACTAGAGTTAAGGTTTATACATAGGGGAATCGTTTAAATTTTTATTTTAAAATCTATAACTGGCCAACTAGGGTTTTGTGCATGACTGATGGGTATTGTAACTGAATTATAGATACACAAGAAGATCGAAACGAAAGATGCTTAGATAGCAGCCTACTACAGGTGGTGAGGGGATAATATTCTCTTTTTGATTATATAAACTTGGTATTATAATGAGAGTGTGAATACTTAATTAGATTGATTCCATAGAGTTGGTGGCAATTTTGGACAGATTTGAGAAGAGGGAGAAAAAGCGAGAGAGATAACACAAGCAGATGGATTTTAGCAGAGGGGGAGTAAGAGATCTGAAATGGTGATGATAATAATACAAGAGAAAAGAGAATCGATGTTGGGAAGTATCTGACTTTATGTGGCTTTGAAAATCTCATTACTCAGTAGTTGTTGGGGGGTTAAGTTTAGTTGTCTCTATGACTCTATCGGATGGAATGTCAGTGAGGTACTGAATGGGAAAAAAAGTCACCAGTTACGATATTCCATGCAAGTCTTCGTCAGTTCCTTCACCCTTCAAACCCCACAGTCATATACTCATAGTTAATCTCATTGCCTAAATCTTCAATTCCCCTCTCTTTGTCTAGAGATTAGCAAAGCAATACACACTGGCCTAGTCGATCATCTGATCAATTAACCATCTCTCAACTTTGGTTTGAATGTGCGTTTTCCGTTTGACACACAGACAATTTGAGATACCAGACATATCTGGCACTCCTAGCTAGTTAACCAAGCTCATTGCCTAAATCTTTGATCTCTTTCTCTCATCTCTATGGCAATTCTTGAAGAAATTACTATGCTAATTAAGTCCTCGAAATAATTAACTCGCCACTTATGCATTTAGACTCTTGTTCAGTTTTGTATTACTAGTTGTCTACATAAAACACCAGATACATAGTAGTTTGGATGATATTTTTCACTCGATTTACAACGTATACTTGAGTCTTTCTCCCTATCAACAGTAATTTTCAACAAGCATATGCTATATACAAATGTAACGTGAAGCTGGGTAATTTGAGCTAGCATGGTGTGTGCCTGTGTGGACATGTGGATCTTAAAAAAAAAAAAAAACAAAAACAAAAACTATGCAAATCTTAATCCACGAAACTGTTTACTCATGAAAGTATAGACTTCTCTTTCCTAGAACTGAGCATGAATCAAAACAAGAAGACAATGAATCAATTTGGAAGTTTTGAAATCTTGATATCAACTTACATTTCCAGGAGCGTAATTAGTAATGATCTGGCTAAAAAACCAACGATCTATTACAGTGCTATATATATACAACTCATAAGATTAAGCTGAGATGCATATCTATTGTGATTATCAACAGAGGCCATTTGTTTCATTTCCTTTCATTCTATGACTCTCATATGGTCATTGTTACACCCTACAAATTCATAATAAATCACTCCAAGAAAGCCAAAAGATCAAACAAATCAAGCATAGAGGCCTTGGCCTTGAGATCAAAAGCAATATTAAATATAAAAGGAAGAATCAAAACGACATATATGATCAAATTAACAGAAGGTCATGTAATATATATGTCTATATATCAGCAGTTGATGATCAATCAGATTCTGCTATTAATCTACTTTGATTACCTTAGGACGGTCACCGAGCCTGAGCTCAAGATCCAACTCTTCGATGGAGCTGGGGCGGCTTAGTACTTCAAACCCCTCGGATTTTAGGAAGAAAGGTAAAGAGTCTTTGGTAGATGGCTTCTCCTCCATTATTCTTCTTCTCTTGCAACTGATTATAGCTTCATCTTCATCACTACCAGCTGACACAGATGGACGAGCACAGCGGACGACCAAATTCAGACTCACAGACAAATCAGTTGTGACATAGTCACCACCCTTATTAGCCCTACACGACCCAGATTCCACAATTCTTGAGATCTTCTCTGCAGCTTCTGTATTTCTTGCAACAGAGTTGTTATAATATCTATTGCCAGTCAAGATTGACCTGGACGGAGGATATGATACAGAGGATGACCTAGAGGTTGGGATATTCAAGGTAATTTGCTCTTGACCACAGATTTGATCTTTACCTGGTAATTGAGCCGAAACCCTAGATGGCGATGAGAGAGGATTCGAAGTAGGGTTATTAGGGTTATAAACCAAGGCACAAACTTGATGATGAGATGGGTATTGATGAAAAGTGCCCAGAGTCGATGAGAAGGGATTGATTTGGACAGAAATATCCTGATGATCTTGATCAGGAAGGCCATGATGATGATGGGTAGTTTCGACATTTTGTTCATTCGGTGACTGCTTGAGTCTAGCTCTGTCTCTCCTGTGAACATTCATGTGGCCGCCAAGAGCTTGAGCAGAACGAAACTCTCTCCTGCAGAAGCTGCAGGAATAAGATCTCGGTGGCCATATGCAACCTCCGAGAGGCCCCGCTGCATCTTCTGCAAAAGCTTGTTCTTCCCACGACGATTCGTCATGGGAAGAAGGCACCTGAACTTCATGAGAAGCACTCATCAGACTACTGTGCTTGCGCTTTGCCCACATCCAGTACCGTGCTTGCTCCATTAGTGCAATACCAGCTGCCAGGCTTTGAAGTTGATCTAATCGAATCCGAATCTACTGTGCAGGGTGAGAGAGAAAGTGGTATTGAGGTCTATGTATTTAAGCTAGCTGAAAGAGAGTTAAAGTACATGGATTGATCTGAGGAAGTAAGGTTGCTTAGGAGAGTTGTTTGGAAGGTATAAAGTGGGGGGTACTCTACCTCTTGCTATCTTTTTTTTAAGCTTTTGTGGTTGGATTTCAGCAGTCAGTATTCACTGATGAAATGAGGAGGGTATGATTATTATTCTCTCTGTATTTCTCTTGAGAGGGAGAAGCAAAGGCTTAATAATCTGTTCACAGATGTGGGTCCTGCTGAGACCCTCTTGTAAGGTGAGGGTGCTTATAGACAAACTGAAACAATCTGACTGAAATCTCCCAAACAAACAAGATGCTTCAATTATTCCTCCTCATTTCTACTTAGATTAGATGTAATTAACTTGTAACCTCAAGTCAAGACAGATGATTACATTTACATAATACCGAAGACATTAACTGTTTATATACGGTTTTACCTCCCGCGCATGCCTTTAGTTTTGCTGGTTCATATGCTTGAAGCATGGAAAAAGGACAACAAAATGCATGTACTTGAATGATCGAACGTATAGCTCTAACAACAATTACCTACTCAAATATATTTTACCTTGGATGTTCATAAAACGGGTTTTTAACTATTTCTCACCTTCAGTTCAATACTCTAAACTTGTCATTCTTTAAATTCTTCTATAAGAATCAAGTGAAATCAACTATGCAATAATTAGTCAAATGTAAAATCTTTTGGTAATGCCAACTACTGCTGTATAGACAAACGTAGTATGACAGACATAATTAAACCGATCGAAAAACAATGATATAATGAACCCTGCATGAAAGAGTCAAGTGACTTCTAATTTAGCTGCTTCTGGGTACCAAATATTTTTCATAATAGAGCTAGCTTAATTAACAACTAAATGGTTCAAAATTTAAAATCAATGCATATTAATCCATCAAATAAAATCCATCAAATAATGTATGTAAATTATGTAATTCACCAAATGAAGGGCGTCTCCGGATCCTTGATCTATCTGCCGTAACTTTCTTTCTACACGCAAGTAAAAACATCCATTTTGCAGTTCAAAAACCCTAGCTGCATGCCAATTTTGCCAGCTGCCTTCACAATTTTATATTCACTGTTTTCTCCTCTAGCTCTTATGGTCGATTTCATATACATACATGTGTGCTGAATATTTTGGTATAGCTAGTCTTCAGGGTTGACAGGAAGCCGTCCGTCGTTGAACTTCTGGCAAGTATGAAGAACAACATCTATCTAGAACACACGTACGTAAACGTCCAAAGACAACCACTACCAGAATATAGGTCTTGGGCGACGAAAAAAATCGTCGCCCTGTTAAAAAATTTCGTCGCCCATGTCGTCGCCAGAAGTGTGTCGGTGAAGAACTTGGGCAACGAAATCTCAGTCCATCGTCGCCTAAGAGTTAATTCTTAGGCGACGACACGAATTTCATCGCCTAAGACCATATATTAGGCGACGACAACTTTCTCGTCGCCTAACAATATTCGTCGCCCAAGATTTAACGCCTTGGCCGACGAAAAATTATTTCGTCGCTTAAGATCTTATAACTTGGGGCGACGAAACTAAATATTTCGTCGCGTAAGATTACTACATCTTAGGCGACGATAATTTTTTTTCGTCGTCTTATATGGTAAGTCGACCTTGACCGACGATTTAGCAATTTCGTCGCCTAAGATATATTTAAATTTTTTTTTAAATATTTAAATAATTTTTTTAAATATATAAATAATGTTTTTTTAATTTTTGCTGGAATTTTTTTTTCGGCATTTCTTTAAATTTTTCTAATACTAAAATTTAATTAAAAATAACACAAATTTATAAATTTATAAATAATTTATTACAAAAATTCAGTCCATCTGCCTACGGAGAAACTCGAAATCTAACTCATCATTCCCGTTCGGAGGGCCCTGAGGCGGCGGCTGGTCAGGCTGAGGAGGCTGCTGCTGAGGCTGGGGCCACTGAGGTAATGGTATAGGCGTAGGCATGGGCGGAAAATCAAGTCCGGCCGCATGTGCAGCGATGCAGGTAGTCATCCACCGTCCCATAGCCGCCTGGTTGCATTGGTGACTTCATTCACCCACTCCGTATGCGCAGCCGTGGAAGCCGCATATGATTCCGCCATGGCTATCTCCCTCGCTCTTTGGGCTTCCAGCTCAGACTGTAGACATTCGACCTGATCCTGTAGCCGAGTGGTCTGGCTGTTGCTGCTTGAGGCTCCGGCGGCTCCCTTGCGCTGAAATCCTGGCGTCGTCTTCAGGATCCCCTTTCCAGCGCCTCCCATACCCCGGCAGTAGTAGCTGTTGGAACGCTGCGCGAAGGCAGTGGCCATAATCCGCGCCTCAACGGTAGGATCTGAAGTGTCGATCTGCAATTAATCCCAAGGCTGCTGCATTATGTTGTTACTTTCTTATACAGGTTCTAGTTGGTTGCTTAATTAATTATCAGCTCGATCTTCATTTCCACCTAAAAATTAGAGTTAATAAAACAAAGGTATACAAGTCTTTGATGTCAATAAAGTTGGTCAATGATAACGAAATTTCCATGCCAGAAATCAATGTACTGTTTTTTTTTTTTCTGATACGGGTCAAAAAAAATCAATGTAGTACTGTTTTGATACGGGTCTAGTCGATCTTAAGTATGTGTCGAGAAATTATGAAATAGCCTTCATGTAAATGGCCAATCCAAGATGGTGATGAGTCACAGCCAATTGACTTTTTTTTTCTTCTTTTTTTTTTTTTCGTTTTTTTTAACTCCAAGGTTTTAATTACATCATACTGAGGTCTTGAATAACGTGCATGGTCAAGTATGGAGGCCAAAATCACATGTATTTGTACAGAGTGATCGACCGATAGGGATGGCAATGGGTATGATAGGTCAGGAGATCAAAATATCATACACGTATCATTTTCATTCCTCATTCTTGTATTTGTCTCATTTCTCGTAATTAGATAATGGGGATTCCCCGTTCCCGTTCTCGTTCTTTTTGGGGATTACTCATACCCGTCTCGATCCCCATTAACAATTATGTAATAATTAAGTTTTAAAAAATAATTATGAAATATAGAAATATGAAAATAAAATTAAATACATATATAAATAAGTTTATTGATTCAATCCAACAAAAACGAATACAAGTCTCGCTTAAAATGGAAGTTTCTATAAATATTCATTAAGAGAATCATAGTAAAAAAAATATTACAAAAGATTTTACATAAATATATATCTATTTATAAATAATATATATTAAATATATATATATATATATATATATAATAAATTATATATAATAATATTTCCATCCTAAATAGGTGGGGATGGGGACGAATATCAAAATACCATACCTACCTCATACCTAATTCAAAAATCCGAATACTGAGGATCCCCATACCTGTCACCTGTTTATCCCCGTATATCTCCCCCGTTATGGTCGAATACCCGTGAGTACCCTACTCGCCTATTGACCGAGGTAAATATGATTGATCTCAGTAGAAATCTAAATTATTATTGAGTAACTAACGAGTGAGAGAGACGGGTAATATAAGCAATTTACAATTTAGTAAATTTTTTTGAGGACTTCAGTTTAGAATTGTAGCAGACACATGCCGTTGTATACCATACGGCCGGTTTCTTCTCTATACAAATAATCTGCCAACAGAGTAGATTGATTTAAAATGCACTGGGTCACATGGCTGCAGGTGCTAATTAGATCAAAACTTGAAGATCGAAATGCATCTGCTTATTCATTTTCAAAACTGGAATTCCTTCAATTCCAATGTGTTCGACAAAAATGAAAGGATATTTACATTGCCTATAATACTAAACAAATTAAATTCAGAGAAGGACCAAGACTCTTCCTTAATGATAGAATACCCTAGTGAGATTGTCCTATCCAGAGAGATTCTACGGAATTAATGTCCTCATTCTCAACTTGTTTATCTATGAGCTCTTTAATTAGACATATCTTTATTTAGGCCCTCATGCATGGTTCTTTCATATATATAAAACAACGCAGAAAGAGAGGGAGGAAGGTGAAGAACGGACAGTTTTGCAAAGACTAATGAAGATGATGGTGAAAGTTAACAAATATATTGGAAGCTCTTGTGTGTGATATGACACTGATCGAGTGATTGGAAAATAATAGAGGCTGGAGATAACTGATAAGACTTCTTTCTTCAACAATACATATATGGCAGTTGTTAACTACTTGTGTCAAATTCATCCGGGATATATATATATATATATATATATATATATATATATATATATATATATATATATATATAGTGGAGCAATTGCTTGTACTGAATTTCTCAGATGAATTTTCACTCTTCTCATATATTTCGAGAAGGTAACAAAGTTGCAGATGCATTGACAAATGAAGGGATAAAGTCTTCAGGTCTGACGTGGTGGGACTTGCCACCATATTTTGTTATTTCTTTTTATAATAACGATTGGTTAGGGCTTCTCACCTTTCGTTTCTGTTAAATATATATATATATATATATATATATATATATATATCACTACAAGAAGAAAGACTTTAGCCGACGAAAAAAAAAACCAGGCCGACGAATCAATTTTTCGTCGGCTAAAAATTTTCCTTCGTCGGCTAAATTATATTTTCGTCGGCTATAGTCATCTTTAGCCGACGAAATTAAAATTTCGTCGGCTAAAGAATTGATTTTCGTCAGCTAAAGTCTGTGACTTTAGCCGACGACTTTAAACTTTCTTTAACCGACGAAATTAAAATTTCGTCAGCTAAAGATGACTATAGCCGATGAAAATATAATTTCATCGGCTAAAGATGACAGGAAGTTATAAGTATGGTTTACTAATATCGTCTGTTTTTTTTAATGTATTTTTTTCATTTAGCCGACGAAATACACTATAATTCGTCGGCTAAGATGGTTTTTGCCAAATTTTTTAATTACATACTATAGCCGACGAATACGTTAGGGTATTCGTCGGCTAAACCCTAAAATTTTTTTATTACCTACTATAGCCCTATATTCGGTGGTTATTTTGCCTAAAAGTTTTATACGACTTGTTGCGTGTCATCGGTTTAAAACTATTTTCAGTTAGAGGTCCGGCCAAAATACGTAATTTAGACGGTCGAACGACCTTTTTCGTGCGTTTAGGGGTTTGACTTACGAGATTGATCGTCCGGATCGAGCCCTTATTCTTTTCGGATCAAGTTGAATTTTTTCCCATACATGTATTTTATCATGATGGTCAGATCTGACGGTCGGATTTCTGTTTCTCAAGTTTGATCATCACAATCACAACATGCATACTAATGTTGTATAACTTGTTTACCAAGTGTTATGTAAATGTTCCGTTTCAAAAACAAATTATACGTAAAACCTTCAAACGCTAAAAAGTCATGAAATAAGATATGACGAGAATGTTGAAATACATCCACAGTTGAAAAATCACACTATTCCGGTAAATATTCGGTGCCGATAGTTGCGGTCAATGCAATTTTTCATTTTTTCCCCCTATGAGTAGCCCTATATTCGGTGGTTATTTTGCGTAAAATTTTTATACGACTTGTTGCGTGTCATCGGTTTAAAACTATTTTCAGTTGGAGGTCCGGCCAAAATACGTAATTTAGACGGTCGAACGACCTTTTCCGTGCGTTTAGGGGTTTGACTTACGAGATTGACCGTCCGGATCGAGCCCTTATTCTTTTCGGATCAAGTTGAATTTTTTCCCATACATGTATTTTATCATGATGGTCAGATCTGACGATTGGATTTCTGTTTCTCAAGTTTGATCATCACAATCACAACATGCCAAATGTATATAAATACTTTTAGCCGACGAATTTCAAAGGTTTAGCCGACGAATTTATAAAGTTTAGCCGACGAGTTTAGAAGGTTTAGCCGACGAATTGGTGTATAGCCGACAAAATTGGTATCTTTAGCCGACGAAATTTAGAAGGTTTAGCCGACGAGTTTAGAAGGTTTAGCCGACGAATTGGTGTATAGCCGACAAAATTGGTATCTTTAGCCGACGAAATTTTCAAAGGACTTTAGCCAACGAAAATATATGAAAAGTCGTCGGCTAAAGTCGAAAAATTTTCAAAATTTTCAACCAAAATTTTCAAAAGAGTTTAGCCGACGAAAATAAAGAATTTCGTCGGCTAAAGTTCTTTATATAGGCGAAGATGGATGGTAAGAAGTCTATTATCTACCAAATTTTCTTCTCGGCCTAGCTCCGCCGTCAAGCCACTGGAGACCGTCACACTTGTCCCAAAAGCTTCGCCGTCGTCTCTACTTCATTGCTGGATAGGTGGTGCATCGAGTGGCGCCGCCGTGAGGGATAAATCGAGCTCCAAAACTCCGCCGGTTCGGATTCGGTGTCGATCAAATTTCTCCTTCCTTAGGCCACTATTTGGTGAGTTCTATATATGGATAAGTTGAGTTTGATTAGTATTACATTCCCATAGAATTTGGTAGCTCGATTCGGTGTATGTGAAGAGAATCGAAGATTTGAAGTTTTTAGGGTTTAAAATTGGGGATTTTTATATTTTGAGTCGATTGACCTGTTTAGGCTTAGAATTGAGCTTCAACTTCTTCTAGAAAGTTGTTCGAAATGTTGAGAGGAAGATTCTATCAAATTTTGGTCGTGATTGGAGGTGGCCGAAAGGTTTTGCAGTTTTTTTTTTCAAAACCCAGCACCTTTAGCCGACGATATTTAAATACTATATTCGTCGGCTATAGTATTTTTAATTTTTTTTATAAGGTTTAGCCGACGAAATATAATATATTTCGTAGGCTATAGTTATTTTTTTAAATTTTTTATAAGGTTTAGCCGACGAAATATAGTAAATTTCGTCGGCTATAGCTATTTTTTTAATTATTTATTACACACTTTAGCCAACGAATATCTTAATTGTTTCGTCGGCTAAAGTCTGGGAAAAAAACCGACGACATGTTTTTCGTCGGCTAACTGTGGGACTATAGCCGACGAAAAAAAAATTTCGTCGGCTAAAGTCATCACCGAGGACCTTTTCCCGACGACACTATAACCAACGAAATATAGATAACCCTAAACTGTTATCTTAGCCGACGAATTAAGATAATAGGCCGACGAAAATTTTTCGTCGGCTAAAGTGCTTGTCCTTGTAGTGTGTGTATATATCTATATATATATATATATATATATATATATATATAGACACACATCAATATATAGTTGATAATTGTTCGAATACCCCGACCATGAGAGCATGAATGATGGGATTTCTGTCTACAACATAATCTCTTAAAATTACTTACTCACAGTTAGAAGAGATTACTTTTCACTGCTTCCACTGTTGGGACTTGGTATATATCATAAGCTTAATTTTCATCCCTAAAGGCGAGGAAAACCTGTACTTGCATTTCTGTCTCCTTGCAAGACAAATTGACATATACCTATTCTAAACATGATTTCTATTTAAATTATTATAGAGTACTCTGTGGGTAATGTCATTGTCTTTCGAATTTATTGTTTTTAAAACAAAATGAAGACAAGTTTAGGTGCAATAGGAACTTTTATAGTATAGAACATAAAGAACACGCATCTTGAGTAGTAGATATTATTATTGAAAATAAATATAAAAAATTAAATTGTACGTTATAGAAAATAATCAGCAATATACAAAAGTCATTTTCTTTTATAATTCCTTTGGCAGTTTCGCCTTAATAATGAGTTTGCAAACCTCCTTAATTCATCATGATTAGATCACATACTACTTATTATAGAATTTCACCTCTTTATTCAAATATTACTGATTTCCGAAGTCGGTCATATTTACTATTAGTAACAACTTTTCACATAGCATGATTTGCACCCGGTGCGTTCTCATATGCATACTGCATTATATTTTTGTTCTTACCACTTACAATCAAGACCAATTTGGATACACATTTAAAACCAATTTACAATAGATAAAGCGACTCAAAACCTTATGATTAAACTTATAAAACAACATTCCCATTTTTCAATGTGGGAGCTAGAACTTAACAAAGGCCTCGTCTGATGCAATTTTATGGACACTAAATCCAAACCCATAATTTAATTGTCTCTAATAATTTTCCATAAATCAAATGGCCAAATCAAATTGATGACATTTCCTAATTCCTATATATGGGCTATATATATGGTTACTCCTTTGAATCTGCCTAGTCCGGCGGATGATCTCAGTGTGTGGCTTGCAACGAACAAGAAGCGAACAGATATGTTGTGCCTTTTCTCGATGAAATTTTTAACATTTGATGATAGTTAATTAAAAAGCTAAAAGTCTACAGTTTTTCAAACCATTAGACGGACTTGAGAGATTTCAACTATACTAATTCTGATCCATGAATAAGGGACCATTATTCGTCTACAAATCGATCAAGATGATTAGTGTATGAGGTATTTGGTTGTATATCACCATCAACATATGTCGCCTTATGCGAGTGAGAGAGATACCGAGGACCCTCCTTGATTGTTGGTATAGTGCAACTTAAGGCGACACTGATTGCCAATTTAAACAAGTATTTCTCATATGCAGAAACTTAAACGGCAAAGAAGGCAAATATTCATCTATGTTTCACGCTTCTGCCCTAGCTAGCTAGCACGATATGGAGTCTTACTGGGAGTTACTGCTACTGGCAACAAGAAAAAAGAAAAACCATGGATTACATAAGTCTAGCTACTATGCATATATTAAAATGACCATTTCACACTAATTTAACCGAATGATTTTTCAATTAAACGTAGCGCCCTTTTATTATGGATGGTCATCCATCAATCATATTATCAATCATTTCATTATTCGTTCTGCAAATACCTTTGTCTGCCTAGCTATCAAGATCATTGGTATGTATGTATGTACGTACCTGGATTTGTCCGGGTACGTGCATTTGGGTCACAAATTGGCATTTTAAAATATCAATTTGTGGATAAACGTCATTTATGTTACTAATTGTCAAGCTAATTCCTTTCACATTGTTGTAAGCGTTTGAACTTGGTTGATGGCTGTAGTTATGCAAAATCCAAATAGAATGTTGGGTTTTAGCAGTGGATGTATCTTACATGTTATATTCCTTCCAGATGATCATGTCAACTTTCGATTTGTTAATCTTGTGTTTGCGTTAAAACAATGTCGTTTCGGATTCTGATCTTGCGTTGTTCATAGAACACAGATTTAACATACATACAGGCAAGTTAGCAATGTTGGATTTGTTAATTGACGTCTTGTTTAGTTTCTCTCGATTATGATTATCGACCTGGTTCTCCTTTCAGTTTAGCCTTTTGGGCTATGCTTGGTTTCTTTTTCATGATCTGAAATTGAAAGAAAAAATGTAGTGGTTCAACCGGGTCAGCCCACCAAGCAATATGGGTCTGTACAGCACAAACCCGTTATCCTTCCACTGTTGTGGGCGGGAGGTATTCGCTGCTCTGTGAAACCAGCCTCACGCTTTGCGCTCCTCTCTAAGAGCCACGTGACATAGGTCTTCGCCTAAACAACTCACAACTTGGAATGGGAGAGTCGGTGGATCGCACAAATCCAACCCTGGAGAGTAGACAGTCATATTCACCTAGTCACTGACTGACCATGAGATTCGTTTTCAGTCACCATTAGATTTAAGTATAAAGGTGGGGAAAATTATTTTTTAGTAGAGTTGTTTTGTTTTCAATCCTTGAATGTTAATCTAATAGTGACTGACTATGAATCTCTTGATCAGTGATTGACTATGAATCTCTTGATCAGTGACTGACCATTAATGAACGTTGTTACATCACATTAATGCCCTCGCTTGAGTTATAAGAGCATATTGTCATGCCCCGCCAAATTAACAAGGAGTTTTCTTGAGCATTTTCGACGCAAACATGGCTCAAGGAAAGTTTTGATAGGCACATGAGCATTCTAGAAGCATCCGAAATATTATGAAAGGTCTTGGAAGCATCCAGAATATTATGGAAGGTCTTGGAAGCTTCCGGAATGATCGGGAAGCATTAGGGCAACTATAAAACTCTCTAGAATCTTAGAGAGGCTCTAGGACACTCCGGAACTCTCTAAAACCCTAGAGAGACTCAAGGCTCAAGACTACTCCGAAAGTCTCTAGAATACTCAAGATAACACTTAGAGTTGTATAGAAAACTCTAGAAATCTCTATACTTGTAAATGTCCTAGAATTGTCTAGAAACTTAAGCAGGGGGAGGATGCATATAAATAGGGAGACACCCCTCCCATTTGAGACATAGATAGTTGAATAGTATTCAAGCTCACTTGTAAGAGTATCTTTAGCAATGCTAGCCATTTTTAAGTTAACTTTTAGACAAATTAGCTAAAATGTCATTTTGACTAGCTACTTTAGAAATTTGACTGCATCAATGCTCTCTATTTTAGCTAGCATTACATCAACATTATTCTTTAAATAGAAATTAAATAGTTTAAATATATTTATATATCACATAAAATATCTTACAAGGAATGTATTGAATTATAGCTAGCCTCGTCTGAGTCATCTCACTCTCTATATTTATCTAGCGAGATAGCTAAAAGTCATAATAGCTAAACTTTGGCCAGTCTGCTGGAGCTCTGAAAATATCAAAAAAAAACTAAACACGCTCTCTAAAATAGCTAAAAGCTAAAATAGAGAGTCTGCTAAAGTTGTTCTAAAGCTTTGTAAAGTTCTCTTAGCTTAATACAAGTTCTCTCTTTCAAAGTTTTTCTCCCTTTGTTCGGGTGTTCTAACCAAAGCGTTTGCGTGAGTAAAGCTGACTTAGCATAAGAGAAGTGTTAAGGCCGCACGAGAAGCTTAGGGAAAAAGGAAGCTCGTGACAATATGCACTCATAAGTGGAGGGCGATTGTTGATTTAAGAGAAAATTAGATAAAAACCTAAAATATTAGACCTCTTTTAAGATAAACCCATACATATTTTTCTTTTATTTTACACCCATTCCACATAAGCAAACATACAATATAGAGCAAATGTCTATAATTAATAGTTTTCTTCATTTTTCGGTTTCTCTAATTTGCCCTTCAAACAGTAGAAAACTAAATTTGGTATATTTCTCAATTTTGGATTTAACTTTGTCATAATCAATTACATTCTTTAATTTATTACCTTGTTATTACTAACTTGAGTTTTTATATATATATATATATATATGCTATATACATAAGTATGTCATTTGTAATAGGATGATATTTTTCATTTCTAAGCTCACATTTGTTGTCTCTCTACATAGTCGAACAAAGTCTAATTGTAAGGTACACATTCTTATTCTTTGATTAATTTTTTTCTTTTTAGGTATATTATTGTTCATTTCCCATCCTAATCGAGAGAACATTTTACTCTCTATTACTTACGTTTCTAATGAACTTATTAAGTAGGGCATGATATGATAATATACCTAAAAAGAAGAAACCCAAAATTGGGTTTAGGGTATAGGGTTAAGGTATAGGGTTTAGGGTATAGAGTTAGGGTATAGGTTCAGGGTATAGGGTATAGGGTGTAGGGTGTAGGGTGTAGGGTTTAGCGTTTGGGGTTTAGGGTATAGGGTTTAGATTATATATCTTATTCATATTATATTTTACCTTATGTATAGATTAGAGAATGAATTCCTTTAATCTATATTTTTTTTTCCATAAAAATAAAGAAAACTATATGATTCTTGCAAATTGATTGAAAAATGTTAGTGTTAGAAGAAAAACTCATAATCAAGGTATTTAAGACAACATCAGTTAAACTTATTTATTATATTAATATGTTGTAGTTGAATGGCGGGAATTGTGTAAAATTTAGAAAAAATAGGACATAATATTTATCATAATTGATACATTTTAGATGTTTATCAGATAGGATTATTATGTAGGTTTTATTAAAACCACTCTTCAAAATTAGGTGTATATGAAAATCCCCCTTGATTTAATTGGTATGACCAATCCACTATTTATCCAAAATTGGTAATTACCTCTAGCTTAGACAATGCATCAATCAAACGCAATTTGTTTGTCAATCTACTATTGACTTAAAAAGTTGCCAATGATAATTAATTAAAACCATCATATCAATATTTAATGACTGCAATTAAAAAACTGCTATAACACCAAGCCCACATGAGTGTGGGGACCACCAATTGGATGACCGAAAATTGGTCACTGAATTAGCAAGACATGTGGAGACCACTAATCAGTCATACTGATTTAACACCGTTACATTCATCATTCCTCTCTTTTTAGCCAATTGATCACCCAATTAGTATACCGGTGCATATGCTGTAAGCTACCACTACATGGCTCGGCGAGCACCCAGAACGTGTAAGCGTTTATAAACACGACAATTATGTGAACTAACACAGACCAAATTTTCTTGGTTCACAAATTGGGCTGCTTTTAGAGGTCCTAAGTTTGATGAATGCTTACCAGTTGTTAAGATCAACACAGATGGGAAGATAGTTGAGCTGTATGCATGTGAGAGTTTACCAGGGATTTACCCTCGCTTGTTATCGATTATTTTCGTTCTTGATTAGTAGTGAAAAACATATAGAACAAAGAGCGAAGGTTTGGCTTCAAGATTCAACAACTTTCTCGGTTTGCCAAGCTTTGCGATTGGAAAAAAGAGTATCTGGCTGGTGGGATTGTGGGAAGAGTTAGCTTGTGTCAAATGAAAGCTTGGAGGATGATGCTTCAAGCTTTGGATATGTACTACGTACTCGAGGGCTATCAACATTGTAGTGATAATGTCCGTATATATGAACACTGTACAGCCGTAATACAAAATTGGCAGCCCCTTCATTCTTGAAAGTCCAGTCCTCCATCAGACCAGGTCCAATGGTAGACCGTAGACTCTACTCGGTTGGTTCCATCTATTGCACACCAAGTGCTTGTTTAAATGCACAAACCAATACGCCGTCAAATGCACCCAATACTAATGCGTATGAGTTTCACATTCTCACCAGCATCACCTTCACAAAGTCAAGATAGATTGCATTTTAGTGCCCTTGATCGTTCTTTTTTATCAAACGGACAACCACCCTGAATCAAGGTACCTCGCTATATTTCTCCGTGTACTAAATTCCCCCGTTCTTGATTTGATCGGAATTAAATATATCAAAGTCAAGCGTTTAATAAGTTTTCGACGTGTTTCTTATAATTCTTATCTGTATATAGGATATATTCAACTGAAAATCACTCACAACCACCAACTACTTGCAAGAAACTTGACTCGGCCCAACGAGGGACGCATATTTCCTCCCAACATTTTCTATATATATATATATGCACAGCTTTCCTATAGACCAATCATCTACCTAATTATTGATTCTATCTGCTCAATCTGTCATACTTATATTTTTGCCTGTTAAAGTCATCAAGGCACAAAAAGTTGCAGAGTAAGCAAGACATGGCTGGCAAAGGATTTAACAGTGAAAGATGGTCTCTAAAGGGCAAGACCGCTCTTGTAACTGGTGGAACGAAAGGCATCGGGTAAAATTACATTACTTTCTACATTGTTTCTGTTATTTCCTAATTCATATTTGATTTGTGGTAACTAAGGTATTGTTGGCTATATGCATTAGGTACGCAATTGTGGAGGAGCTAGCGGGACTTGGCGCAACTGTACATACCTGCGCTCGTAACGAGGCACTGCTTAACGAGAGGATTCAAGAATGGGAGAGTAAGGGATTTAAAGTGAGTGGCTCAGTTTGTGACCTGACCTCTAAATCCCAAAGGGAGGAGCTGTTGGAGACTGTCTCCTCTGTTTTCGATGGAAAGCTTAACATTCTGGTAAGTTTATTGTCTTTGTTAATATATGCCTTGAACCAGCCATCCGGGGGTACCAGTTATTCGGGGATCTCGCTGACCGGTCAGCGAGTTAGGGTCCAGGGGCAACGCGTCCTGGTTTTTGGGGGTTCGGGAGAGCAACGTGGCCCCCGATGGGGGTTCGGGGGCAACGCCCCGAGGCCCACGAAACCTGTTATGCTGGGTTATGGTTTCCTATTGGGCTTAGTATATAGGGTTTAGGGTTTAGTATATAAACGACCAAAACCTAATTGTATTTGGGTGATTCAGTGTTTTCCTCAAGATAATAAAACTGTTCTCCTTCTGCTCGTGGACGTAGCTAACACATCGTTAGTGAACCACGTAAATCTGTGTTCTTTCTTACATTCGTTACAACAATCTTAAAAAGAATATATGGTTAAGTGTACCAGGTGATAGCTTATTTTCTTGTGGTGAAAGTAATTAATTTGGATCAACGCTGCTATGTGCAGGTAAATAATGCAGCAACAGTCACGCTCAGAACTACTACAGACTATAGTTTGGAAGATTTTTCAAGCATGATGAGTACCAATGTGGAATCTCCTTACCATCTTTGTCAACTTGCACATCCTCTCTTGAAGGCTTCAGGCAATGGAAGCATTGTATTCATTGCCTCCATCGCCGGCATAAAAGCTCTTCCTAGATTATCTGCCTACGCGGCAACGAAAAGCGCCATCATCCAGATTTCAAAGAATTTGGCATGTGAATGGGCACAAGACAGTATTCGAGCGAACACCGTAGCACCATGGGCTGTCAACACCGGGGCTAAACCTGATAATGTGAGTATCTCGTAGTCCAAATCCTACAACTTAGTTTGAAATTGACGTTGTGTTATAGTACATACTAGTTTGATTGAGAGCAATCTAACATGATAAGTTTCATTTTGCATCAGGATGAGCATTCTGCTGACTTTAGACGCTTAATAGGTCGAACTCCCATCCGTCGAGTTGCAGAGCCTAATGAAATTTCATCCTTGGTGGCTTTCCTTTGCCTTCCTGCCGCATCATACATCACTGGACAAGTTGTTAGTATTGATGGAGGATTTACAGTTAGCGGCTTCTAGTATAACTCAAAATATAGGTTGCCAAATCAATAACCTATCTCATACTCACTGCTTTTGTTCATGTTCCACATTTCTTGGTCAATAAGGTTTATTTGTGCAAACAGTTACAAAGTAAACAGATTACTGTTCGCAAACAAGTCCTTGTAATTTTGTGTACTATAAATTAAAAGACTAGGCAGTATACCCGCGTTTTGCTACAGATGTGGCATTGATTCAGTTCAACTCAAAATGGAGAAATTAGAGAATTAGTCTAGTTCATTCAAATCTTCAACCAAAGACTATGCAGTATGAACTATCCAAAGTCACTATTTTTTAAGAGACATGTTCTGCACTTTACTTGAGCTGCTATTGGGTCAAAAAAGCACTTGACAACTTTCAATATATGCCAAGATTATTCAACAGCAGACCTTAGCTAGCCTCAATAATCATCGAAGAATGCTGAAATCCAATAAATAATAATAACTCAGAATTCATAAGCAGAAAAAATGGTAAGTCTATGACCATAACAGAAAAGCTAACTTGTAAAAGTGTCATCGAACTTTTTCAAAGGATGATTCCAATGTTCTAGTATATCATCAAAAAGTTTGATTGCGATTTCAACTTGAATATACAAAAGAGCTGTAATATACCTGAATACAAAGAAGCTGTATATGAGAGCTCAATGTTCCTTAAATTAGCTCCTGAATTCAACAACTGACTACTGTGCAAATATGCAAAATGATAAAGAAAAAATTATTACATCGCATAAGACCTGTACATTGCATACATATAACTTGGAGTTGTAAACGAAAGAGAAACAATTTTTAGTATTAAAACAACAATATAGAGCTTCAGAAACAAAAAAAAAAAAAAAAAACAAAAACTGTAGAGTTTTTCATCATAAGCAAAAAGCCTAAGAATAAGCAGACTACAATACTGTTATTCGTCTCACAAAAACATAAGATGTACCTTTTACTTTATTTGTTTTCTTTTGAAAGGTAGTATTGTATGTATTTCTTTTTCATTAATTGCTTAGTATCCTAGACCATGTGTTTACTGGCTTTCAAAGCATACATCATTACGTATAACTAATTGAAGTCTTCTTTACTCTGAGACATAATTTATAAAAGCATATCATAATTTAGATAAGATAAAAATAAAACATTATAATAACAATACTAACTTTATTGCACCCTTATGTTATATTGAATGCAAAAACCTATCTCATTTGGGCAAACAAACTTTTAGGATTTTATTACAGGTTTGGTTTTGTTGTTTTCAGTTTGGTTATTCTCTATTGACTTGAATCCTAAGAATACAATGAAAACTTATATAGCTGTCCATAACAAAAATTGATGTAGACAAATCAAGAGAACTCACCTCTTACAAACCGATAACTCCATTGGAGGAAAGCATTACATGACTGGTTAGACTAACCTTGGACGACATCAATTCTGGTGAAAATTCTAACCTGAAATTCAATATTGCAGCATCTTAGTGGAGATTTTAAAGAAAAAAAAACAAACACTACTCAGCTATGTAAAGCAGATAAATATAAACATGACTAAAAGATCATCAACAAATGAAAACCTAGAGAAAAGCAAAAACAGAGTGATATAGATAAATCTAAAATAATTTGCAGTTGTCACGAAGCAAATAGTAACTGAAAAGTGATAAAACGCTAACCTTTTAAATCTCCCATTTGAAGCTGCTTACATTATGGCTCTCCACATTGACAACAATAAAATTACTCTTCAAATCACGGAGGTTTCCCAAAAGCACCAACATGTAATTATAGACACATATTAGCTCTGTATATACATTCTCACGTAACGAAAGTTTATCTACCGAACTGAGAATGTGAAAGCAAACAATATAATCCTAACTAAAAACATGAAGTAAGAAGCCGACAACCCAATTCCTTTTGGTTAAAATGAAAACATGACCAAAACACATCCAAAAGATATCAAATACTCACCATATCTAAATCTCATAGTTCGTTGTATTTAAATCCAGTTTATTATTTATCTTCATGAAAATCAAAGATAAACAATGTACGCAGAGTCAATTCAAAAAATAAAAACAGTATTAGAAAGTAATATATAATACCAACTCCGAGAAAGACCTCAATCGAAAAAATGTTAAATCAAATGCAAAACCAGATCAAAAAAGAAAGAAAGAAGTGAATGTAAGAAGTAATAAGCATACCTAGAGAAATACCTCGATCTCATTATCCCTCTCTTTCCAATCTCTCGGCTCGTTGACAAAATCTCTCGAAGTAGAGAACCCGAGAGCTTCTTCTCGAAAGCTGGGTCCGATCATAACTTGTCGAAGAGACAAAAAGAGAGAACATTAGTATAAAGAGAGGAAAAAAGACATTCCTATGCAAAATTTTGATGTTTTAGTCCTAACTCTCATAGACCCAATTCAATAGAATGAGCAGACTTAATTATGTCTTGATCAATGTTAGATCAAACCAAATCCCCCAACACGATCTACAAGCTATTTTGCACACAAACTCTCTAATTATATTTTCTAGATTATTATGGTAACTCAGTTAGAAGCAGTAAGCGTACCTATAAAAGTACCTCGATCTTTCTATCTCCTCTTTTCCTATGTATAAAACATTAATGAAATCTCTAGAACGTTGTATTTGGATGCATAGAAAGCGAGAGCTTAATCGAATACGTGATCTTCTTATACGGTAAATTGGGAATTGGGTAGAGGAGAGAGCTGGGTTCGATCACACCTTGTCGGAGAAGAGTCTAGAGAGATAAAGAGCGAGAAGAGTCTAGAGAGGGCGAGAGAGATAGAACGACGGCACTGCCGCGAAATCAAAAAAGAAAAAAAAAACTTCCATGAACTGTTCATGTGAACAATAATTATGAACAGTGAATCACGTTGTGTGAACAGTTGACAGAAAATATATATATACTAGAAAGATTGCCCGCACTCCGCTGTGGTGGTTTTTTTGTTAAGGAAGAACTACATTGTATTACAAAACTGTTTTGGCATATACATTACATTTGTTGGTTCATATGAGACATCTTCTGTGATAATGAGTTCTTCATTTGCTCTTGGATGCCACTGAAAAGAATGAAAAGCTTAAGAGTTAAGCCTTCAGTCTAAAGAACAACGTTACGAAAGAATCATCCCAAAATAAAAATGAAATATTGTTCAGGTATATTATCCAATAATTAAAAATTCATCACAAAAACCTGTAAATCCTTCAGCACATGCTCAGGTGTTAAGTTCTTTTATCCTCTCTGTTACAGACTTAACTGACCTCTGATGAGATGATATTAAACTCTGCATAGGCAATCAGTTGAGACAAATATATAACATCAGTCATATCATCTAGACAGTGCAAAAACACAACATTATGGGATTCATAAACACATGGAAACAATTGAAATACAATTATGGGATAGCGGTACATATGTGAATGGCATCAGTATCTCTCAAAAAAGATTTAATAAGTACCTCAAATGACTCAAGATAATCAATAATCAACCCAAATAGCGAAAACAATAAACTTAACTTAAAACAAAATATCCCAATGATATAAATTGCATACTTTTATTAAGAATTGAAATTTGTTTAGTCTTTGTGGTTTGAAGTCGACGTTTGTTTAGTCCTTATGATTTTATTTTAATCTGAATAGTCCTTAAAGTCACAATTTTTCATCCAAATAATCCTTATGGTTTTATTTTAATCTGAATAGTCTTTAAAGTCACGATTTTTCCTCCAAATAGTCCTTATGGTTTTATTTTAATCTAAATAGTCTTTAAAGTCATGATTTTTCATCCAAATAGTCATTCTTACAATTTTATCAGTTAAAGGCCATAAAGACTATTTGGATGAAAAATCATGACTTTAAGGACTATTCAGATTAAAATAAAACCATAAGGACTATTTGGATGAAAAATCGTGACTTTAAGGACTATTTAGATTAAAATAAAACCATAAGGACTAAACATATGTCGACTTCAAACCACAAGGACTATACAATATTTTACCTTTTTATTAAAAAAAAAGTCTCTCAAAATGAGAAACATAACTCATTCGTGTTTCAAAATTGTCAATCGATTGTTCCATTGAACTGCATTTGTGCTACTAAGAAATTATTGTTCCATTGAATTCGATTTGTAATAAACTCAGTATAATCAGTCGGCATTGCCAATTGGAAAGAAATAACAAAAACAAAACAGTTACCTATCATGTGTTAAGAAAAGCAGGATAGCTCTAGGTTGACTGAATAACAAAGAATGGTCTTCTTCTCATTGCTGATGACAATCATGCACCCCTGCATTACCGAAACCTCAAATCAGTTGCATACAGATTTTCATGATCAATTGTGCAATAAAAAACAAACAAATCGAATAGTTATATTATACTATGGTGGTTTAAAGCATAAAAGCCAAGATCACAGTTCAAACTCAAAGTACAGAAAAAGATAGATAAGATGGGTCAAAGATGGATAAATATAAGGTAATAAAAAACAAAAACACTCATAACTCATTTGATCAAATAAATCATAACATTGTAGTAGGGCTAGGCATCTTCGGTTCGGGTTAGTTTTAGGACAAAACCAAAACCAATCCAAATTATTCGGTTTAATTTTTTTTCCAACCAAATCTGGATTTTAAAACCTTTAACCCGAATATTCGATCCATCTGAATTTTCAGATCGGTTTCGGTCGGTTTCGGTTTTAGTCGATATTTGAAAAACTTTTGGTCCATCTACTATCTCACTGTAAAGTTATACTCCAAGTTTTTGACTTGAGTAACATGTTTTTTTTATAAGGAAAAATATAAACTCAAAATACAACAAGCAATCCAATGCACTCCCAATCTTTTCTACACTAACAGATTTTTCCAATAAATGAGTTGAATGAGAAATTGTGTTTTATATGGAGATTAAATGTGGGAGAGTACACTGTAAGTAGAGATGTAATAAACTAACAATAATAGTGTTTCAGGTATGTAAATTATATATATTTACACATTATATAATTCAGGTCGGTTAGGTTAATTATTTTCGGTTTGTTTAAGAGCTTGAACCAGATCCAATCCGATTGAAACAGGTTCGCTTCTGTTCAATACTTGTTTTGACCCAAATATTTTGGTTCGGTTATCTGATCTGGTTTTTTGATTCGGTTCGGCCGGTCTTTTACACACATTCAGTTAAATGCCCAGCCCTACATTGTAGGCAGATTTGAAAAGAAAGACATACCTTTTGAAATAGCCATAGAGAGAATGAGCAAGCCTAAATCAAGAACTATACAAAAACCAAAATATGCGATGATAAGTGCGTTTTACGCTATGTTTTTAATGTGTTTTTACCCTCATTTGTACCTTGTTTATTCCTTAAGTAATGTTGTTTACTTATTTTAAGTCAAAAGGGTTTTTCTGTAGAGCAATGGCTAAAACATGTATTTATACAGAAATTTGAGCTTAAGTATTGTAAAACCGATTTTGGATAACACTTAGTAATTTTATCATGATTCATCGTACCTTTACATTGTCATTTTTGAGGAATTTGGTTTAATGTGTAGATGACATGTAAATGAGCATATGAGAACAAGAATCATGAAGATTGGATTCACGGAGGACAACAAGAGAGGCCATGGAAAAGAAGAAACTCCGAAACACAAGTTTTGATCCGAGCAGAAATTTCCAGAAACCATAACTCAACGTCAAAGATTTCCCTAGGACGATCCAGGAGGAACCAGGGAACGTGCCATATATGGATGAAAATCTGTGGATGTCTAGTTTCTAAATATTTTGGAATCGCAGCAATACGAGTTCTGAGGAAGGAGTTATGATCAAAACAAATGACGGAGGTCAAGCTGCAAAACTGGGCAGTTTCTGCCTAAGTTGTCACACGAGTTTGGGAGGATGTTTCTTCACCAAAATTCTTCCCAAGCATGTCAAAGGACTTAAGAGAAGCTTAATGAAGTCATGGGAAGCTGCATTGAAAAAGAAGATTCGAAGAATGCATCATGGCAGCCGAAACAACCAAGTATGGAGCTTTTCCGGTCAAACCGGGAAAGTCTGTCCTTGCCGAGTTTGTCCATGATTTCGGCTGCCTATGAGCCCAAGAACATGTGTATAAGGCCTACATGGATCTAATAACATGTAGAGGAGTCCAAGAAATCAGAAATCCAAGGTCCAAGTCGAAATCCTTGTCAAAGAAGAAAGAAGAAACCAAGTCCAAGAAGGATTTCAAGTCCAACAAGGGTTGTGTCTCCTTGAAGCTCCCAAATTCTCTAGGGTTTCTCTTCGATTTTTCTGTATAAATAGACATGTATAGCTCTTGATTTCGTGTCTTTCAATTGCTCAAAACATAGTATAGCCAAACTCTACCCAAAAACCTCTCAAACACAGAAAACACAAGCTGCTGCCGCCCCCGTTTCCATCCACTGCCGACCGCACTCTTCCACCAATTTCATCCTTCATCCTTGCCGAACTGCATAGGTTGGTTAAGGATGAATACTTTCATGGTTTGTGTATGTATTTTCTATGTAAAGACAGTTCTTATTGATATATATATGTATTGGTTTTCGGTTTTGCATAATAAGCATGTTTATGAACTCTTCTTTGTGATTTGCATATGAATATGTTTGTTATGTAACGATTTAGATTGCATGTTAGGATTATGATTTAGTTTAAGTTGTTTATGTTTGTGTGTTTAGTAGATGTCAAATTGATTAATTGCTTACCTGATCACATAATCGAACATAAAGATAGTCTTGTGCACGAATGTTTCTAAGGGGGGAGTTTAATATGCCGTAGTAATCTAGGGTTGAGTTCACCGCGTCGGGCTCTCGATTTTAGTTGCTGCATAGGGTGGTAGGGTAAGTGATTTACATGCTAATAGGATGAGTGACGACATACTTAGGATCATGTCTCCAACGACTCGTGAACGGTAAGTGTATTTTGTGTTAATGTGATGTGCGTCGTAAGCATTAAACAAGATGACACATAAACTTAGGATGATGCGCGTCGTAAGTTCTAAGTTACATGAGAAGTCGTAAAAAGTTGGAATTAATTTGCATCTATGATAACATAAACGTAATAACTTGATCTTTCATAAAACTTATGTGTTTTCTAATCGGTGTTTGCTATATTTTGTGCTTGAGTATTGATTGACCGATGTATGTAAATATTTTACTTCTTTTCTTTATGTTTCGAACCACCTTATACATCCCCCATTTAAAATCGTAAATATGTATATATGTTTATAATTATATATGTGTGTTATACTTGTATAGTTGTGACAGAATTGTACTTGTATGCTTATTTTACATTTGTGAATATTACTAACTTATTTTAATGCAGATATAATCCTTCCCTAGTGTCCCCGGCTAGAACGATACCTTACTTACTAATACTACACGATAGGGTTTTTAATTGCACAGGTCAACTTTTGGCCCTGTCAGTTTTTGGCGCCGTTGCCGGAGATGCTAAAAAGGATTTATTTTGTATATTTGTGACTAACTATTCTTTGTTTTCTCTTATATAGGTGCCGAAGTGTGGTATATGTTTATTGCAATATATGTGCCGAATTCTTTCTTGTATTTATATGCCATGTCGACACCTTAGTAAATACTTAGGTAATATTTGAAGTTATGGTTTTTATATGTTAAGATGTTTTGTAATTTCTAAAGTAAAACATGTCAGGTGGAGCCACTTTTGTTAATCTTAACCTAAACCCTTCATGTTATTCGCGGATTTCATGAGGTTGAGGGCGGCTTTGATTAACATAAGGTGACTGATCTAGGGATCCGAGTTTGTTCCTAGCTGAGTAAGGGGCCGTTCTGTCATAGATATGGAATTCAGGTTTGTTCAATTGGATCTCAAGATCATGACTGACCACTCTTCTCGGTGAAGGGGTCGATAGGGGTCCGCCTCCTTGATCACAAACGAGTCCTGCCTGGTTCTTGTAGGGGGTTCGCCCCCCGTGACATTGACACTTGCCTTCTGAAACCACGGAATCCGCTCGACCTAGTCAAAAGCTCGGGCCGTAGCATCACCTTGCTTTAGATTTTAGAAAGCAACTTGGCATATAGGCATTATAACTTCAATTTTGAAATTGGTCTTGATTTTCATGGTATATAGGACGAAGCAAAACACTACCTTGAGTTGTACAAGCTCATTGCACAGTGGTCTTCCCTGCTCCACGTACCGTGAAAGTTAAGAGTAATAAAATCAACTAGCAACTTTATTAGGTTGCCGACATTTTGTGCTTAAATGTTAAAAATTTCGAAACTTGGCCACTCTTTGCCGAGCTCTTCATACATGCCTTGTTTCGAAATTCCTTATGACTTACTAACTTGGTCTTGGCCAATTGTGCCATCCTGTTTTGCAGGTGAATGAGCAGTTCTGACACTTGGATACGAGACATCAACAACCGACTTATACGTGTCCGAGAGGAGTTTGCCATCAACATACCATCAACATCTCATCACTCAACATCGAATTCATCACCACCACACTCGCCGTTTGAATTGAGAATGACTTCACTCAGGGAAGAAAACGGCCAAGTTAATGGAACAGGGGTCAGGCCAGCAAATGTCACTTATCCTGCTGTGGAAACAGGGAAAACGGCTGACTTCGAACTCAGAGGTGGTTTCTTCCACCAATTGCCGAAATTTCATGGACTGAGTGGAGAGGATCCGAACCGACACTTGCAACAGTTTGAATATTGTTGTGACATTATGTGCCCTAGAGGAGCTGATATGCAACTTGTCAAAATGAAAGCATTTCCGTTTTCATTAGAGGATAAAGCTAGGGAATGGTTCTTTGCAGTGCCAGCTGGACGAATTGTGTCATGGGCCACTATGATGAAAGAGTTTCTCCTCAAGTACTTTCCTTCGTCGAGGGTGACGCAAATTAGAAAGGAGATAACTTCTATCAAGCAAGACATTGATGAGTCTTTCGAAGTGTATTATGAGAGGTATAAGGCATTGGTTGCTTCGTGTCCAAACCATGGGATACGTGAGAGACTTTTGCTACAATACTTTTATGAGGGACTTCGCCCTATGGAAAGACAGTTTCTAGATTTAGCAGCTGCAGGTTCTTTGATGGAGAAAAGTAGAGAAGAGGCCAGTAACTTGTTGGAAATGCGAGCTACAAAAAATCAGCAATTTGGTTCGTTTTCATCAAGGCGTGTGAATGAGACAAACATTCATGGGGAGTCTAGTACCATTGCCGAGCTAAAAGATGACTTGAGTAAGTTGACTCTCATGGTTTCGAACCTAGCCAAGAATAGAGGAATACAAGTCTGTGGAGTGTGTAGCATGGAAGGACATACGTCAGATCAGTGCACTCAAGTAAATCCGAGCTTTGAGGATGTCAATGCCGTCGGTTTTCAAGGACAATTCGGCAACTTCCAAGGTCAAGGGGCTCAAACACGTTTTCAAAATTTCAATCCAAGGGCCAACGATCCAAACTTTCGTTGGAACAACAATAGTAACGTGCTGAATCCACAACCAAACGCACAAGGGCAGCAACCAAGTACTTACATGGCACGGCCTCAAGGCAATTTCATGCCAAGGCCATACCAACCCTACCAACAAGGAGGACAGCCGAGTGGGCAGCAAAATTATGATGAAATTTTCAAGAACATCGCCACTTCGACACAATCTTTGTTGGCCACAACTCAAACCAACACCAAGGACATTGCCTTGATGTCGAAAGACATTATGGAATTAAAGAATCAAATGGGGCAAGTTGTGGACTTCATGGGAAAATTTAATGAACAAGGAAGGTTGCCAGGAGGTGTCATCAAGAATCCCAAGAACGAACAAGCACAAATAGTTGTTACAAGAAGTGGGAAAACCTTGTTGTCGCCACCTTCAAAGCCTAAAACCACAAAAGGACTTGGAATGTTGGACATGAGTGATGAAGAAGGAGATGCCGAGCTACACATGAATGATGCCGAGCATGGGATGAATGCCGAGCACAATGCCAATGCCGAGACACATGGACAAGATCAAGGAAAAACCATGCGAAACAAAGAAGCTGAGCCAAGCAAGGCAGACTTGGAAGCAATGAAAAAGAGGGATCTTGAAAAAGATCCGGCAACTTCAACGAAGGAAGGTATGATTTCGAACCCTAGTGATTTAGTTAATACTAATCAATCTTCTTCTCTACCTTTTCCTTCTAGGTTCACTAAGAGCAAAAAGGATAAATCCGACGAAGAAGTGTTGGATGTTTTTCAAAAAGTGAACATCAATCTACCCTTGTTGGAGTGCATTCGACAAATCCCAAAGTATGCTAAGTTCTTGAAGGAGCTTTGCATAACAAGAAGGCACACAAGGGAGAAACAAGTTGTCAAGATGAGTGAGACAGTTTCTGCCGTTCTCCAAAGGAAAATGCCGCCCAAAATGAAGGATCCAGGGAGTTTTTCTATCCCTTGTGTTATTGGTTCTACTCGTTTTGAGAATGTCATGCTAGATCTAGGAGCTTCAATTAATGTTATGTCACTTAATCTTTATAAGTCCCTAGACCTAGGACCTCTCAAAACTGATAATGTTGTGATCCAATTGGCGGATCATTCTAACAAGTACCCTGAGGGGTATGTTGAAGATGTTCTTGTGCAGGTTAATCAACTGATATTTCCTGCAGACTTTTATGTGCTAGAAATGGAGGAGTCATCTACAAATTCGACACAGTTGTTGTTGGGACGACCCTTCATGAGAACTGCAAGAACGACTATCGACGTTGCTGGAGGTAATCTGACAATGGAGTTCGATGGTGAGATCATCAAATTCAATATTTTCGATGCCATGAAGCACCCTAGTGCCGAACTCAACAATGGAGAAAGCAACAATGCCGAAGCATATGGGGAAGGATTCGGCAGTGAATGGAGGTATGGTGGTGTTGCACCGTGTTCAATGACCACCCATCAAGCATAGCAATTAGCCATCGAGCGAGGGGTCAGATTTGACAAGTTTGGAGAACGGGATGAGGAGGCTTTGAAAGATTTGGAGCCGTCCATACTTGAAGTTGTGAAGGAACTTGATTCACAACCACTCTACGATAAGTATTCTCCTTTGTCAATTCCAATTTCCACTAATAAATTGTTACCATCTGTGGAACATGCCCCTGAGTTAGAGCTAAAAGCTCTCCCAAAACACTTGAAGTATGTATTTCTCGGAGAAGATGACACTCTACCAGTTATTGTGTCATCAACGTTGACAAAGCAACAAGAGGACAAGCTAGTTGCAGTTTTAAAGAAGAACACAGCTGCCATTGGCTGGACTTTGGCAGACATCAAGGGAATAAGCCCTACAAAATGTGTTCACAAAATCTTACTTGAGGATGGCGCCAAGCCTACAAGGGAGGCTCAAAGACGTTTGCATCCACCTATGATGAAGGTTGTAAAGGACGAGGTGATCAAGTTATTAGATTGTGGTGTCATATACCCAATTTCGGATAGTTAGTGGATATCACCAGTTCAAGTAGTGCCCAAAAAGAGTGGAGTGACGGTTGTAGAGAACGACAAGAACGAGTTAGTGCCGCAAAGGTTGGTGACTGGACATCGCATGTGCATCGATTATAGAAGACTTAATGCAACAACACGCAAGGATCACATGCCATTACCTTTCATGGACCAAATGTTGGAAAGACTAGCAGCTCACAAGTTCTACTGCTTCTTGGATGGATATAGTGGCTACAACCAGATCATGATACATCCAGACGATCAAGAAAAGACAATGTTTACATGTCTCTTTGGTACGTTTGCTTATCGACGTATGCCTTTTGGATTATGCAACGCCCCAGGTATGTTTCAACGTTGTATGTATTCTATTTTCTCTGATTATATTGAAAATATCATTGAAGTTTTTATGGATGATTTTAGTGTTTATGGCAAAAATTTCGATGCATGCTTAGAAAATTTAGAAAAGATTTTAAACCGGTGTGTTGAAACTAACCTTGTACTTAATTGGGAAAAATGTCATTTCATGGTAAATCAAGGTATAGTTCTAGGCCATATTGTTTCTGCTAAGGGAATAGAAGTTGATAAAGCCAAGATTGATATTATGCATCACTTACCCTCACCTTCAACGGTGAGAGAGGTTCGTTCTTTTCTTGGCCATGCAGGTTTTTATAGGAGGTTCATCAAAGACTTTCCTTTGGTGGCAAAACCACTTACTTCCTTGTTGCAGAAAGATGTGCCATTCTTATGGTCTCAAGAGTGTGAGGATGCGTTCGTGCACTTGAAGAATTTGCTGACTTCTGCGCCAATAATGACGCCACCAGACTGGAATTTGCCATTTGAGTTGATGTGTGATGCTTCGGACTATGCCATGGGAGCTGTGCTCGGCCAACGCAAGGACAAGAAGCCATACGTCATTTACTATGCGTCACGGACACTCAACGATGCTCAGCTGAATTATACTACCACTGAAAAAGAACTTTTAGCTGTTATTTTTGCTTTAGAAAAATTTCGATCTTATCTTTTGAATTATAAAGTTGTTGTTTATTCTGATCATGCAGCTTTGAGGTACTTGATGACAAAAAAGGATGCTAAGCCAAGGCTCATTCGATGGATCTTGCTACTCCAGGAGTTCGACATTGAGATCAAGGATAAGAAAGGATGCGAGAATGTTGTAGCAGACCATCTTAGCCGAATTGTGCATAAGGAGGATGCCATTCCTATGTCCGAATCGTTCCTGGATGAACAACTGTTTCGAATGGAAGTTAAGGAACCATGGTATGCCGATTTGGTGAACTACATTGTGACAAGGAATTTTCCTTCATCTATGCCGAACCATACAAGGATCAAAATCAAGAAAGACGCTCGACAATACATATGGGATGCGCCATACTTGTGGCGCCATTGTGGAGACCACGTCATGCGACGTTGTGTTCCCGAAGACGAGCATCAATCCATCTTGCATTTTTGCCATAAGGAGGCATGTGGAGGTCACTTTGGACCGAAAAGAACAGCTAGAAAGGTGTTGGAAGCCGGTTTCTATTGGCCAACGTTATTCAAAGACGCTTATACAACATGTGCTTCATGTGATCGTTGCCAAAGAACATGTAATTTAGGTAAGAGAGATCAAATGCCCTTAACCCCTATCATAGTTGTCGAAATTTTTGATGTTTGGGGCATTGATTTCATGGGTCATTTTCCTTCATCTATAGGCTTTCTTTACATTTTATTGGCTGTTGATTATGTTTCAAAATGGGTGGAAGCAAAAGCCACCAGGACTAATGATTCTAAAGTTGTTGTAGAGTTTGTCAAAACTAACATTTTTGCTAGGTTTGGAACGCCAAGAGTTTTGATAAGTGATGGTGGATCACATTTCTGCAATCGAACTATTGAGGCTTTGCTCAAGAAATATGGAGTCACCCACAAAGTATCAACGCCATATCATCCTCAAACAAGTGGCATGGCCGAAACATCCAATAGAGAAATTAAGCAGATTTTGGAGAAGACTGTAGGACCTACAAGGAAAGATTGGAGTGATCGATTAGACGATGCACTGTGGGCCTACAGAACTGCGTTCAAGACGCCGATAGGAACTTCACCATTTAGGCTAGTGTATGGCAAAGCATGCCATCTTCCTGTGGAGTTGGAGCATAGAGCATGGTGGGCGGTCAAGAAGTTCAACATGAATCGAGATGAGGCTGGACTGCATAGAAAGCTGCAAATTTGTGAACTTGAGGAGATTAGAAATGACGCCTATGATTCCGCCATAACATATAAAGCAAAGACGAAGGCATATCATGATAGAATGTTACGAGGAAAGCAGTTCGAAATTGGACAACAAGTTCTACTGTTTAATGCAAGGCTTCGACTCTTTCCAGGTAAGCTTCGTTCTCGTTGGCAAGGACCCTTTATTGTTACTAATGTGTTTCCTTATTTTGCAGTTGAGATTCAAAGCACTACTTCGGGAAATAAGTTTAAGGTCAATGGTCATCGACTTAAACCTTATTACAGCACATTCAAGGAACACGTAACCGAGGAGATTTGTGTGACAGAGCCACCAACAAATGAAGAATGACGCATCAAAGCATGAAGAGAAGAGTCTAGGCTGATAGACTATAAACATTAAGCGCTGCATGAGATGCAACTCATTTCAACCGTAGCTGTGGAGGAGCCATCAACGAGAGTTTGCATTTTTCTAATCCCTTCACTTTTATGGTTGATATTTTGATTTATTTAAGTGTATATTATGTAACTTAGACACATGCTTAGGAAATTATGACATTATTTTGGGTTTACATTGAGGACAATGTAATTTTCTAAGTGTGAGGTAGAGGTTACATAGTAACATATTTTTATTTGTGTGTTTTTCAAACTTTCTGGAAATTTTTCAATTTATGCCGAAATTTTTAAATTTTCCGTACTTTTTATAAAAAAAAAAAATTTCAAAATTTGTTTTTAATTTTTAAATTTTGTTTTAAATGTTTTATTTGTTTTTGAGTCTTAGGATATACCCTTAAAAGTCTATGATGAACTATATCTTTGAATGCATGATTGACGGTTTAACATTTATCTTAAGAAATTGCAAGTTTCATGGATATGTGAATTAGTATGAATATTTGAGATTTGATTGATAATAAAGTATGCATGTTTGATCAATTTGTTTCCATAAAAACCTATGTGAGAATTTGAGCCTAAATACTTTCTTTTTGAGTGATAAATTCCATATCTTTCGAAATTTCACTATATTTTGAAACCTCATTATTCTTTGCATATTCAATGACTATGTGCTATAGCTTTTTAATGGACTCTAGAATTTACTAGAACTTGCTTATGTGATTTTCGAAGCTTTATAATCATAACATGTCTTAATTTTGAATATGATTGAATTAAATTTCATTAGGATCACCACCAAAGCCAAATAATCCTATGCCTATTTTGTGCCCGTCGTGGGACTCTTTAGTAAACCCCTTTGAGCCTACGTTAAACCTTCTCTTTAATCACCCTTAAACAGAATTCATTTGCTTAGAATAGCTAAACCTTTACCTTGTTATCAAGACTTGGCAAAGTATTTATGATGGAGCTGTAATGCGTGATGCTGTGATGCAAGTGTGGGGTGACAAGGTAATAAAGAGCAAGTGTGGGGTAAAACACCATATGATTATAAATGTATGTGTCATGTATGAACAAAAAGAAAGAAATATGTCCGAAAAAAAAAATCGGATAGAATTAAAGTTCAAGGCACAAATTCTTTCATGGTGTGTTGTAATGTTTTGTGAATTTGGAGTTGGTGATTATTTGAAGGTCTAAAAGTGTTTATATGACCTTTGTCCTGTTCATAATATGGGGAAAAGTCAAGATTGACGTATGGGTCCAACATGAAGAAATTCGACCCTTGAAATGAAGACATGAGGAGGAGCGAGATTTGCTAAGTCTTGGTGATTTCCTATAGCACCACTTATCCTAAAAATTCCTACCTTATGAAACTTAGCCCCATTACAACCATATTATTGAGATTAATTCATGATTCTTAAGATAGCTAAATTTGATTTGTGGAGATTTTGTCATAAGTTAAGCATATGGTTTTGGTCCATTATTGCACATAGTTGTTATATGAGGTTTTTCCAAGAATTTCTATTCACAAAGTGCTTTTATTTGATGAAATATGCAAGTTATTTGTTATCTTATCATCTTTTCCCTTGCATACACGATTGAGTGAATACCATGGATGAATGATTAGAAGAGAGTATGTCATTGTGAGGTGGAACGGTTATCATACATGTTTGTGCTATATGATCTCATATCTTACTTGTTCATGCTATGATACATGTTTATGAAGCTTTGCAATTACGTTCTTCTCATTCGAATGTTCAAACTTGAAAGTTATGCATGATAAAGATCCTGAGACAATCTTTCTAAAGGTATTAGAAGTTTTTGAGTCGTTTTGTTTTTGTTTTAGAGTCAGTTTGCTAAGGGACTAGCAAAGGGTAAGTGTGGGGTAGTTTGATAAGTGCGTTTTACGCTATGTTTTTAATGTGTTTTTACCCTCATTTGTACCTTGTTTATTCCTTAAGTAATGTTGTTTACTTATTTTAAGTCAAAAGGGTTTTTCTGTAGAGCAATGGCTAAAACATGTATTTATACATAAATTTGAGCTTAAGTATTGTAAAACCGATTTTGGATAACACTTAGTAATTTTATCATGATTCATCGTACCTTTACATTGTCATTTTTGAGGAATTTGGTTTAATGTGTAGATGACATGTAAATGAGCATATGAGAACAAGAATCATGAAGATTGGATTCACGGAGGACAACAAGAGAGGCCATGGAAAAGAAGAAACTCCGAAACACAAGTTTTGATCCGAGCAGAAATTTCCAGAAACCATAACTCAACCTCAAAGATTTCCCTAGGACGATCCAGGAGGAACCAGGGAACGTGCCATATATGGATGAAAAGAAAACGATAATATTGAGGAAACTGAAGCAAACAGACAACAACATTGTAGCCAGAATTGAAAAAAAGAAAAAAGAAAAATGGAAAGACATACACCTTTGGTAGATAGTAATGTAATTTGTCACATCCTGGTTCCTAAGTCAATTTACGGTTATTTACTTTTGGGTTACTTTGATCTTTTACCGTTGTAAGTAACCGTTTACTATTTAAAACTCCAAAAGTTGACTTTTTCTTCGGTTTGGAATGTGGGAAAACTTTCTTCATGAAAGTCGTAGAGGACGTTAAACAGAGTTCGTGGACATTTGTATGAAGAAGTTATAGTCTAAAAACGAAAGTTACTATTTTGGTTGGGGGTATAAAAATGGAAACTTACCATTTGAGGTAAGGTAGAAAGTCAGAAATTACCCTCCCTCTCTCTCTCCTCCGCCGAACTTCTTCACCACCGTTCACCGCCTTACGTTCTAGTTAGGTGGCGTGCTTGGTATCAATTCGAAGCTTGGAGCATCCTCTACAAGTCTAGGTAGGTGGCAGCCGGTGTCGCACTGTTGTGAGGGAGCACGATCGCCGTGAAGTCATGGCTGTACCGCGAAGGTGTTCTCGCCAGAACTCCTTTTTCCGGCCACAAAATCGGAGCTACCGGTCTCGTCTTGAAGCTTTCCCTTCCAGCAGCAAACCCCTAAAAGGATACATCCTAACTCGAGCTAGGTAAGGAGAATCGAATGTTTGAAATTATAGGGTTCTTGAATTGGGGGGGGGGGTCTTCTGTTTTGATTCGATTGACATGTTTAAGATTGAAATTGATCAATATGGTAGTCATGAAAGTTGTTTGGAATGTTGAGAGGAAGATTGCGTCAAAATTTGGTAGCCATCGGTTTCCGAAGTTCGGCTTCCAGCAGCCGCCATCGCCGGCGGCGCAGCAGCTTAGGTGTAGTTTTTCATGTTTTTGAGTTTGTTTTAATGAGAGGAGTTTAATGATGTGAAGTTTGGAATTTTTTGAGGAGTTTTGGTTAGGTTTGAGATTTTTCAAAGATTGAGAATGTTGGCGGTTGTTAGAATGAAAATCCGGCTGTTGGATTTCCTTGGTATTTATTCTAGAATGTTAGAATTGATGAAATGAGGCTGTGGGTGGAGTTTGGCATGAATTCGATAAACTTAACCCTAGTAAGGGTAGTGGGTTAGGCGGATGAGTTTTGGTATTTATATTTAAGTATTCTTTATGCTGAAATTGAAGTTTGGACCTAAGCATGGTTGTTGTGTCAGGATTCGAGGAGACCTCTATTGAGTGACGATTTGGTTTTCGTCGGGCTTATGCCTAAAATTGTGAGTAGACGTTTGTTTTAGTTAAATGCATGCATGCAATGGGTATTTATTTAATGATTGAGTTTAATTTATTGATTCTTAATTTGTGGAATAATTTCCTTTTACGAATGATTTCTGCGAAGTATTTATTTGGAAGTGATTATTCATATTTTATTTGTTAACTTTGCTATTTGGAGTCATTAATTTATTGCTTCTTTTATGAGCGAGTGACAATTTTCATTATTTTGGAGAGTTACCGAAAATGAGATTTTCGGTGAATATATATATATATATGGATATTTATGAGGATAATATGTATATAAATGATAGCTAGTCATACGTGATTTTCCGTCATAATGAGGTAAAATTCTATTATAGCACGACATGAGCGCTAGACACAAGCTTCGTAGCCCTATATAAATATAAGAATTTATATAGGGAATATGCACGTAAATATATATATACACCGTCTTTTCCGCATAATGAGGTAAAATTTCATTATGTCGCGACGTGAGTGTTAAACGCAAAAGTCGTAGCTTTGTATGAATTTCTATTTTTCTTATAATTTTTTTCATAACAATTCATACAAGAAATATGACGAGTGTAAATACATATATATATATATATATTAATATTTTAGCCTGAGAGGCTCTATTTTATAAAATTTTGGAGACTAGCCGGAATCAAGGTACATATATTTGTCAGTTTATGAGTTGAGAGCTTTTGAGCTGTCGCATGCAACATAATTTCTATGGAAATTATATTGGGAAAACATAAATATTTTTTATTGCTCGTTTCTTTTAAACATACTTTTGTCCACTCACCCTCTAAGGTGTTTCAAATGTTTTCCCCTGGGCCTTTCGGTTTTAAATGCCCAGTTTGCAGGTTAGCATAGTTAAGGTCGGACGTACATGAAGACGAGACATAGTTAATAGTATAGCTTCCACTCATATATATATTTCTAGTTCCTTTCTTCTTTAAGAGAGTGCTCTGAACCTGTGATTGTTGATTGTGAGATTTTCTTATTAAAGTTAGTAAATAAATTGGGAGATATTATGATTTGGGGAGCACGAAGGCTCCGGGTGTTTAAGGTTGGTTTTGGAAATTTTAGAAGTGTATGCATGTATTATTAGGAAGGGTTGTCCATTTTCAAGGAAGGTTATGCCGAATTTTCGGTAATATCTTCTTTGGAGATGGTCCCCGTAGGACTTACTTCGGGTGTCATGGTGAAATTCGAGGTGGGTCCTGACATAATCAATCATGAGGAATAGTTAAATATCAACTGAAGCTTTACTTTAACGTGAAATAAATTACTTAATTTCCAGCACACTACACCAAACAAAAATGTCAGGCAAACCAAACATGTGGAATTGTTGAGGACAATAACTGTTGCAATTATCGAAAGATGATTGTTCCACTCACAGCTGCAAACATAGCGTAGTTGGTTAGGAAAAGTTGTATTGGCCACTCCTTTATATTTGGCCGAGTCAAACTTTATATGGATTAGGGATCGTCAATTCAACACATTGCTGTTGTTGGTGGAAATACAGAACCCTAATAACACGTCAAGGTTTTATCTTTTTGACTATGTTTATATTATTCTTGTGAATTTTACTTAGATTCTCTTATAGCTATTACGTTTGCAGTTGCAGCTGACAATTCAAGGTCGTATAATGTAAGGTATGGGAATAGATCACAACAGGGTAGAGCTGACTTTGTAGAGGTAACCCAACCGCACTAATAACAGGCATGGTCGTACATTATAATTCAACCATATACAAATGAAAGTCCTGATTTGAGATACTGAGAAGATGGTTAAGAGAAAATTGAAGTTACAAAGATAGATCGAGACAGAGATAGAATAGAATTGTTGCTTAATTTGAAAGTGTAGAGGTACATGATCAATGGCAGTGGAAAGATAATTAAGTAGATGACCAAACTAGTTGCAAACGGGATCTCAAATTAATCTAAAGAAATTGAAGCAACGGATACTAGAACTGTGGAACAATAAGCCCTTGAAATATTTTTTTGGTGTACGTTTTTAAACTATCAAATATGATTCTAATATGTACGTCAAATGATCAAGGATTAGAATAACATCAACTGGATCAATTAAGCACGATGACATTTTTGCAGTATAGTAATTAAATACATTGTCACGTAAAGAGAGTCCAATTTATGTTCCTCCTCCGATATATTGTATCAAATATATGAACAAGTTCAACCGTTGTCTGTAGAATATGTATATATAAATATTTGAATTGACATTTGAAAATCGCTAGTTGATTCAGCCCAGGAGGGCAAAAACGGTGTTTGATAATTTATTGTTCACGTTAGATGATTTTAATATATCATCTGTTCCGTGTCAACGTCAATATCGGTGTCTCCCAGAAACCCTATATAAACACAGCTTTCATAGCTCATATCTCAACATCCACAACATTGAGTTTATAAGTTCTGCATTATTACTACTCATACTCATACACAGCTTAATTTCTTTCCCAACCTGTTAACCAAAACCACTTGAACGTTCAAACAATTCAATGGCAGGTTTCGACAGCCAACGATGGTCTCTAAAGGGTATGACTGCCCTTGTTACCGGAGGAACTAAAGGCATCGGGTGAGTTCTCTCTTCTCGATCGTCTTCGATCATTTTCGTAGGTTATAATTCAAGTTTCACAAGCTTGTTCATCAGAATCCTCCGTATGAATTGGTTCCTGGACTTACATATCAACTTGTTCGTATGATTTTAGATATGCCATTGTGGAAGAGCTAGCTGGTCTTGGGGCTACTGTGCATACCTGTGCTCGCAACCAAGAACAGATCGACAAGAGGGTTCAAGAATGGAAGAGCAAGGGATTTAAAGTGAGTGGCTCAGTTTGTGACCTCACGTCCAAATCTCAAAGGGAGGAGCTCATCAAAACTGTCTCGTCTGTCTTTGATGGCAAGCTTAACATCCTTGTAAGTACATCGATCTTGTTATATATATATGAAACTAATATGTTCTTTTCTAACTTTATAACACTTCCAAAATGTGATCGAGAAAGTGAGAGTGAAAATAACATTTCATTTAATCATGTATATTTGTAGGTAAATAATGCTGCTTCAGTTACCCTGAGAAGAACAGAAGAGTATACTTTGGAAGATTTATCAAGTATGATGGGTAGCAATGTTGAATCATCTTACCATTTGTGTCAACTTTCATATCCTCTCTTGAAAGCCTCAGAAAATGCAAGTATTGTATTTATCGCCTCCATAGCTGGTGTCATTGCTCTACCTAGACTATCTGCCTATGCAGCAACAAAGAGTGAGTCATTCATGCAGTTCTTAGTTAGTTAATTAAGCAAAATCTTTTACCTGTTGCAACTTACTTGCATGAACTTAATTTGCTAATCGTTTTCCATTGCTATTTTGTAGGTGCTGTGATCCAGATTTCAAAGAACTTGGCGTGTGAGTGGGCAAGAGACAAAATTCGAACAAACACTGTAGCGCCATGGGCTGTCAACACCGGTGTGAAAGTTGAAAATGTAAATATTTCCTCCAAAATAAACTATATATAGTTTCATAGATTTTATTGACCTTGAACAATTCGTGTTTTGAGAGCTGTATATATCAATCTAACATCTTAAACTTCGTTAATTTGCATCAGGATGATCATTCCGAGGATTTCAGAAGATTAATAGGTCGAACCCCAATTCGCCGTGTTGCTGAGCCTAATGAAATTTCTTCCTTGGTCTCGTTCCTCTGCCTTCCTGCTGCTTCTTACATCAATGGACAAGTTGTTAATGTTGATGGAGGATTTACAGTGAGCGGTTTCTAGCAAAGTGATGATCCTTATCGTCACTAGCCTTCCAACATGCCTTGCAGAAGTGCGTTGTATCGTTCTTCATCTGAAATATCACAACGCTGACAAACCCATACCACAATAGATACAAAATCTAATCCAGAATGTAATAGATTTGGGGGAGTTAGATATGGGTATTCATAAAATTTGTATTTGATCCCCAAATTGTGATGTTAGAATAGGGTACTCTCATAAACAATGCTTTTTGCAACCCTTTCTTTCTCATGGTAGTTTTGCTCAAAATAGCCAATGCAACTTTGAAAACTGTAGGAAGTCCCCTATTTGTGATCAGATTACCATCAAGTACTACTTTGATGTTGTTGACGCACTCATTTATAGGATAACTCAGCAACATGCAGAGTGGCTTCCTTACCCTATATTAGACAAAAGAAGCATAATAAATTTATAAGCATAATGAATTTATAAGCATCATGAATTTGACGGACTTGTTATTGTAATATGAACATGAGGAGATATCTAATAAACTTTCAGAGTAGTTTCAAAAAGCCATAGCCGAGAACGTTTGATCCCTGCTAAATATAAGAGATTCACAGTCTAGATATATAGGGACTAAAGAAAGAGTCTCCAATATGGCCACCAAATTCATAAAGAATTTAAGACTTGTCTTTCTATCTATGATCGTGTAAAGACACAACAAATACCTAAGAAACATAATGGGTAATGTACTAATGTACCTCAAGGCATTTGAAAATTTTAAAACTACAATGCAGAGTAAGAGAATAAAAAAAACTGAACAATAAAACTCACTACCAGAAAATGGGTCTTGGGCGACGAAACAAAAAAAACCGGGCGACGATTTTTTTTTCGTCGCCTAAGAGGGAACTTAGGCGACGATTTTTTTTTTCGTCGCCTAAGGAAAAAAAATCGTCGCCTAAGTTCCCTCTTAGGCGACGAAAAAAAAATCGTCGCCTAAAAATAAATTTCGTCGGCCAAGATAGAAACTAGGGCGACGAAACAATATTTCGTCGCCTAAGATATTTATATCGTCGCCTAAGTTTTTTATCCTTAGGCGACGAAACTCAAATATTTCGTCGCCCAAGAGTTTTTAATTCTTAGGCGACGAAACTCAAATATTTCGTCGCCCAAGATTCTTCTATATATTGAGAGGCCGGGATAGAAGAATGAGAACTTTGAAAATTTGAAACATAAATTTCTCTAGTTCTTCAAATCGTTCGGTGTTGTGGAAATCTGTCCATACATAGTTTGTGGAGCTACTCCCAGGTACGTACATATGCATATGCACATATATATATGCATATATATATATATATATATATTGATTTTCAGTTTTATTTGAGTTGAATTAATGATATATATATATATATATATGCATAGAGTTTGTTCCAAGCTGAGTAAGGGGCCGTTCTGTCATAGATATGGTTCACAGGTTTGTTTAACTGGATCTCAAGATCACAAACTGACCACTCTTCTCGGTGAAGGGGTCGATAGGGGTTCGCCTCCGTGATCACAAACGAGTCCTGCCTGGTTCCTGTAGGGGGTTCGCTCTTCGTGACATTGACACTTGCCTTTTGAAACCACGGAATCCGCTCGAACTAGATATATATAATTAATAATTAGTATGTTGTATTACATTAATATATATATATATATATATAAAAGATATGTTCATTAAATATTGATATATATGTGTTATTTTCAGGATATGGATAAGAGTTGGATTTCTCTTCCAAGATATCACAGAAAATATGCTGAAGGAGTTTGGGATTTTATGCAATATGCGCAGGCCAATGCTGACGGGAGTGGCATGTTCTATTGCCCGTGCAAGATGTGTAAGTGTCGCAGTGATATGCATCGATTTCCGTTTGATACAGTATGGGACCACCTGAAGAGTAACGGATTCTGGGAACGTTACACATGTTGGATATATCACGGTGAAACCTCATCAAGCCCGCATGATCATGGACAGTTTTATGAGACGGGCAGTACATCCAACGATCCAACAACGGCCTTCATCAACGACATGTTTCCTCATGACAGCGGTGTATGCCCTGAACGACAGCACATTCCGCAGGCGCCGATGCAGGCCGTCCCTAGAGGTGTCAACACTGCCGGTATAGCCAAGTACAACAGACTTATTGCTTTCCAACAGATCCCTCTGTGCCCAGGTCATGAGAAGACCGTTCTTCAGTGTGTGATGGAGGTGATGCATATCAAGGTTGACACAAAATCGACCGTGACGGCTGTTGATAGGTATCTACAGTACGCTGCTTCGCTCCTGCCCGACGGTCATCGTCATCCCACCACGCATCATAAGGTCCGTCGTATCTTGAGAGATCTCGGGCTTTCCTACATCAAGATCCATGCATGCAGATATGACTGCGTTCTATTCTGGGGTAAAGATGCAGACGGTAATGACCTTGAAGGCCTTCATCGTTGTCCGGTATGTGGGACCGACAGGTATAAGCGGACTCCCGCAGGCAACAGGAAACCTGTTAAGGTACTTCGCTATTTCCCGTTGAGGGATAGGCTGGAGCGGTTGTACGTGTCTTCAAAGATGGCCGAAGCTATGAGATGGCACGCTGTGAGGGAGGTGCATGACGAAGACCTCATGGTACACCCTGCTGACGGGGAGGCGTGGAAGCATATAGACAGGGAGTTTCCTCATTTTGCTTCAGAGGTGAGGAATGTGAGGCTCGGGCTGTCATCCGACGGGTTCAACCCTTTTGGGACCATGAGTCTTTCGTACAATATATGGCCGGTCATTTTGGTGCCTTACAACCTTCCTCCATGGATGTGCATGAAGAAGGAATACAACATGTTGACCTTGTTGATTCCGGGGCCCGGTTATCCAGGTATCTACTTTCCCTTCATATTGTATATATTGCTGTTGGTTCAATTTTTTCTCCATTTATTGTTTTTGTTCTATATTGTTGGTCATATATAGTCGTTATCTGAATTTGTTGTTGTTGTTGTTGTTATCCAGGGAAGTGTATCGATGTGTATATGAGACCGCTGATTGAAGAGTGTAAATTGCTTTGGGAGGTTGGTCATCCCACTTATGACTCCCACAAAAAGGAGATGTTCCAGATGCATGCCATGATTGTTAGTACCATCAGTGATTTTCCTGCACGTGGGATGTTGTCCGGCAACGTTGTTAGGGGATACAAGGCTTGTCCTGAGTGCCTTAGCTCCCAGGGGTGCAGCAATCATTGCAACAAGATAGTCCGGATGGGTCACCGTGCTTACCTACCACATGATCACCCCTGGCGGATAGATACCGGGGCATTTGATGGGACCGAAGAGAGAGGTGTGGAGCCACATAGATGGTCGGGGGAAGAGATTTTAGCAGTGCTGGATGAGTATGATTTTGGGCAGCTCAGCAATCATCCCGATATTGTGGCCAGAATACCTGAAAGACCAGACAGGTACAAATTCTGGACACATAAGAGCATATTTTGGGAACTCCCGTACTGGAGTACGTTGTTGATCAGGCACTACCTAGATGTGATGCACATAGAGAAGAATGTCTGCGACAGTGTGGTAGGTACAGTGCTCAACTTGGAGGGGAAGACGAAAGACTGTCCTAAGGCACGCGTTGATCTTAAGAAAATGGGAATCAGAAAACATCTTTGGCTGAAAGAGTGGAAGAAAAAGATGCCTTGGGCTCCTTACACCGTGAAGCCTGATCAGAAGTCCCAGATCTTCAGGTGGATGAGTTGTGTGACGTATCCCTCAGGCGTTGCAGGAAATATAGCCCGGTGTGTGAACTTGCGGGAGAATAAGATATACGGCTTGAAGAGTCATGACTGTCATATTCTGCTACAACGTCTCTTCCCTGTTTTCATTCGACCGTTCCTTCACCGTCAGGTAAATTTGTGGTTAAAATTACGGTTAACCTGTCGTTGTTGGATTTTATATTAAATTTGTGATGTGTGGTTGGCCAGGTTGTGGAGCCGTTAGTAGCGCTGTCAAGATTCTTCATGAAGTTATGCACAAGGGAAGTGAGAAATCCGATCTCCGGGAAATGCAGGCAGACATCATATACATCATGTGTAAATTCGAGAGGATCTTTCCGCCAAATTTTTCGATATCATGCCTCACCTGATGATCCATCTTCCCCAGCAATTGTTGCTTACCGGTCCAGTACAATTCACTTGGATGTATCCCATGGAAAGGTATGTTTTATTCACTTACATCTCCAGAATACATATATGTACGTACATGTTCAATAACCATAACGTATAGTTTGCAATCTTATATTTACAGGCAACTTGGTGAGTACAAAGATTATGTCACTAATAAATCCGCGCCTGAAGGATGTATAGCTGAAGCATATATTGCGCATGAATGCGTCACCTACATGAAGTTGTATTTAGGAGCGTCGTTGGGAGCTCCGCAAGCCATGGAGGAACATGCGCCGCAGTTCAATCTCTCTATAGTTTCCAGTGATGTCGAAGTTGGTGGAGCACGACTGTCCGCCGAGTTGGTGGCTCGGGTTCTGCTGGGCAGTCGGGTCCCGCAGCGACGGCTCCTCGTCATCCAGAGATACTTCGCTGGTCGCGATCCCGCAGCGACGCCCCCACACAGTCGTCCCCGACTGACGGTGATGGCGGGTCATCCGGGGTCCCTATGGTGCCGTCCGGCCTCTTCCTTCCTCCGACGATACCGGCGATACCTCGCGTCGATGAGGAGGGTCGACCGATTCGGGAGCAGCTCCCGCATGTGGCACCGCACGAGGCCTATATCTACAGGGAGTTTCCCACGCCTCTTCATCCCGTGAGGGTCTCCGAGCAGGCGGACGGAGACGAATCCGTCGGCTCAGCCTCATCCTCAGGTAATTTATTATTACTTTTTTGTCGATTTTAATTTTTTTTTTTTGTAAAAATGTATTATTAATATTAAATTTGATTCACAATGTCACAGCCGCCGGAACGAGAAGGCGGAACAGGAGAGGCACCGTCAGCAACAAGGGACTCGATAGGGCGGTCGAGTCCGCTGGACGGATCGCCATCCCGTTTTCCAACGGGAAACCGATGGACGCCGCGTTGGGAAACCGGTACACGCGCGCCGTGGGAGGCACCATCCGCTCCAGACTCCCTATGTTGTGGGGAGTCTGGAGCCAGGTTCCTGATGGAGTGAAGGAGATGCTCCATCAGTCCATGTCGGTGAGTTTACTCGATCAATTACTATTTTTTTAACTAATAAATTATTTAATTATCGAAAAAAATACTAACAAGTGGTAATGCAGCAATGGTTTGTGGTTCCCGAGGAGGGACGTGACTGGGCGGACAAGGCCCATAGGGAGAGGTACCTCTATTTAATAATTTATTAAATTTTATTTTTTTAATAATATATTTAAATTTTTTTTTATATGTAGGTTCAAGGAGTGGAAGCACGACCTCCGGTTACACTGGAAGCAGTACGGGAGCGACCGTTCTGGTACCCCGAAGGAGTTCGAGTATCGGGAGTACGAGTGGCGGTGGCTTCTTGTCACGCAGTTCAACGACCCTCACAAACAGGTAATTCGTAAACAAATTTGAATTAATTTAATTAGTGAATTAATTATAATTGTATGTTTTTAAATATTTACTAACGATAATTTTTTTTTGAAGCACCTCGCCCGGGTGAACGCTGAGAACCGGCAATAGAACACAACCAACCATCGTGCCGGTTCGAGGCCGTTTTCGGCCATCATGGACGACGTGCGGCGAGAGCGGCCAAAGGAGAATCCCTATGTGGGGACCTTTCAGAGGGCATATCCTCATTCTGAGGAGGATCTTGTAAGTTCCTTATATTTTCTAATTTTTAATTTTAATTACATTTTATTAAATGTATATTAATATATTTTTATAATATATCCAATTAGGCGAGGGTGAGGGAGGCAGAGCAAGAGGTCATGAGAGGCATGGTGAACGACGCATGGCCGGGCACGGCAGAGGATGACATGTCAGAGGCCATGTCCATGATCGACACTTCAGATCCTACCGTTGGGGCGCGGATTATGGTCACTGCCTTCGCGCAGCGTTCCAACACCTACTACTGCCGGGGTATGGGAGACGCCGGAAAGGGGATCCTGAAGACGACGCCAGGATTTCAGCGCAAGGGAGCCGCCGGAGCCTCAAGCAGCAACAGTCGGCTACAGGATCAGTTCGAAAGTCTACAGTCTGAGCTGGAAGCCCAAAGAGCGAGGGAGACGATGGCGGTGGCTGAGCATATGGAGCGGGTGAATGAAGTCACCAATGCCAACCAGGCGGCTATGGGACAGTGGATGACTGCCTGCATCGCTGCACATGCGGCCGGACGTGATATTCCGCCCATGCCTACGCCTATACCATTACCTCAGTGGCCCCAGCCTCCTCAGCCTGACCAGCCGCCGCCTCAGGACCCTCCGAATGGGAATGATGATGAGTTAGATTTCGAGATATTCCGTAGACAGATGGACTGAATTTTTGTAATAAATTATTTATAAATTTATAAATTTGTGTTATTTTTAATTAAATTTTAGTACTAGAAAAATTTAAAGAAATGCCGAAAAAAAAATTCCAGCAAAAATTAAAAAAACATTATTTATATATTTAAAAAAATTATTTAAATATTTTTTAAAAAAAATTAAATATATCTTAGGCGACGAAATTGCTAAATCGTCGGTCAAGGACTTACCATATTTAGTTTCGTCGCCCAAGGTTATAAGATCTTAAGCGACGAAATATTTTTCGTCGGCCAAGGTGTTAAATCTTGGGCGACGAATATTTTTGGGCGACGAGAAGTAGATTTTAGGCGACGAAATGAGTATCGTCGCCTAAGAATTACTCTTAGGCGACGACGGAATGAATTTTCGTCCACCAAGTTCTTGGCCGACGCACTTCTGGCGACGACGTCTTGGCCGACGACGTGTCGTCGCCTAAGTACTTAGGCGACGAAATTTTTTAACAGGGCGACGATTTTTTTTCGTCGCCCAAGTTGAAATTTCTGGTAGTGACTAATATGGGGAACATCAGTAAAAACAATAGAACAATCCCCAAGCACTGAATTATAATGCCAACAGTGTCATGTTTTTGAACTTCCTTAAGCACCACCGTCTATTAAGCTTATCCTCATAAAAATTAAAAAGTTCAGAATCATTGCAAAAGAACATATACAGAATCTGATACATGAACATGAACAGATCAATACCATGCAAGTTGACGATTTGAACAAAACAGACAAAATGGAAGAAGATCAGCATATCCAAGTTGAACACAATCAATACATGCTTTGGTACACATTGTTGTACGTTCAGTTTCAAATCTGCTATAAGATTTTGTAATTTCATATCTTCTTCATTCCCTTTTCTTTTTCCTTTCTCTCTTGATATTGAAGTGTTTGCAGTAGTTCAATCTCTTCAAATATATATATATATATATATATATATATATATATATATAATTTTGCGAAAGTACTCAATTTTTGAGCAACCTAAACTGGTATAAACTGTGACAGTCATTGACCTGAACAACACACAACACACATGCAACTTTATCTTTATGTATAGAAGCTTGACAACATATACTTATTAGATTGCAATGTTTTCCAGTTTAGATGCAACTTTTGTTTTCCACAGATCACTTCCATAACTCCCTTCTTTACTTCTTTAATTCTTTTCTTATCCATCTGTTATAAACTTTGTATTTGATATACAAAGCCTATGTGCTACTATTAGTGAAAATGAAACATATATGCCACGGTTTATCTAAAAAATAAAACACTCCCCTCTTGGATATCTGTCTAATATAGTTCCAATCCAAACCATTAACTCCAAAATATCATACCTGACACAAACAGCACAAATAGATGCGAGATCTGAATTCTCATAATGAAAAATTTCTTTCACCCACCAATAACTAGTACAAACAACAGAATGCAGAGCCTCTGAACTTGTAGTTCTGCGAGGTAAAAAAAGAACAATTAATCGAATAGAAGTCAAAAGGGCAGAAGAGCAATTCAACTTGATAAAACAATATGATTACAGTGATGCATAATGGCACTAAAGTATCTTAACTTGATGATTCCAGTCTCCATGTATACTTGAGAAAAATGAAAACTTTACATCTGATAAGATGACCAAGGTAAAGCACTTTCATGTGTGTACAGAAATTTTAAAGCCTCTCTAAGCATCATATACCTCATTCGATCTCAGACATAAAATACCTAAGTATCTATTTCTTTCTCACTTTCTTTGCTGTCGTAAATCCATAAATTTTCAAGTATCTGTAAGTCCCAAATACCTTATTCAATCGTAGACAACTAATACTTAAATATGGTGTGTCTTTGTCTCTTTCTCTGCCATCACAAACCCATAAATATTTAAGCCTCTCTCAAAGCCCCAAAAACCTCATTCAATATATAAGTACTGGAACGTGAAGCAGGGATTGAAACAGTCGTTTCAATCCTCGACGAACTGACAGAAAATTAACACAGAACACCAGATTTTTTGACGCTGTGTAAAAACCTCAAAATAGAGGAAAAATCACAGCGGAGCACAAGCTCAGAAAACAAACTCAACTAGATGAATTTGTGTAGAGTCTTACAACCACTTTGTAAACCCTATACTATTACAAATCCCTATCTCTAGGCAGAACGTCTTCTTCTTCTTTCTTCAATTTCTACAATGATGTTCTCTCAACACACAAGAGAATCACAATCACACATAAACAAGTCCAACTCAACAAGGAACAGTTGAACTTGTATATCCAGATGAGCAGCGGAACAAAACTATTTTCTCTCAAATGCCAAGCATGCAGAGCTAACCCTTTTCTCAATTTTTCGTCTCTTTTATACAGCAACAATAACCTCACGCCAGCAACCCAAATCCCTGTCTCAAGAAGGAATTTACATCAGAGTTAAAGACCTTGTAATAATAACAAGATATTTAGCTATTTAAACCATAAAAGAATATCCTATATAAAATAGGATTTCTTTCTTTCCTTCACCCGGCTAGCAGAGGAGACCTATTCAAGCAAATAACTCATTCCAATTATAATATCTAACAATCAAACATAAGGAAGAGTTATATTAAGAACACATGTATGCATATCACAATTAAGATCAATGACATAAGTCAAGATCTCATTGCCATGCACTAAAACGACATGATAATCTAAAGATCATAGAGCCTAATCAATATAGGATTCTTTCCTTTCAACTAAAGATCAACTAATCATATAATCAACATGAAAATCCTAAAGACTTAGGATTCACATCTTCTGCAATATATTAGCTCGATATGATCATGAAACAATTTCTCAATTAATAATGACACAAAATCATGTGAGCTGTTATCAAAGATGCCATAAGTAATAGCCTTAACCACTTGGCACGCATTCTAGTTTTGGTATAGGGATGCCAACCAAAGTTCATACCAACAATCTCCCCATTTGGCATTCCTATACAAAACTCTTAGTAACACAGATAATATATATTACATGCTATCCTGCGCTCAACAATAGTGGCAGCGCCTTCTTGCTTTCAATTCAACTCACATTGCCTGAAACACTTTCAGAAAAATAACCAAGTGAAAAGCAAGTGAACACATAATCATAAATATCTCAAAGTCACACATGATCAAGGTTCTTATAACAATATATAAGATGAAACAACTCTCCCCCTAAAAACAACATTCTCCCCCTTTTTGTCTAGGAATGACAAAGGTGAATCACCCAAGAAAATATGGTCCAAGTATTAATACGCCCCCTAAGAGTGATCATGATATGAATAATGCAAGAATGAAATGCAAACACACACAATGAACTGGGTTATCTTCCATGAAATATCTGAAGAGGAGAAGCAAAGTAATCAACCAAGGTACAAGTCATAGCTTTATACATATAAAATAGATAAACTCAATTTTCATGTTTGACTCAATCGGCACAAACCTGTAAGCAAGAAGCATATGTTAATCAATCATGTACCTTGGGTGAAGTAAGTGAACAATCTTTGCTATGGGGCTAGAATCAACTCTGATGGTTAAATAAAATCAATCAAAAATAGAACATTGCTGCCCCTTATAGCTCTTGAACTCATTATACATTCTCCATTTTTTTCTTTTGAGCATGTCAACCATTTTTATTTCAGAATTTGTGACCCATGTAGCAAGTAAAGTGCCAGCAACTCCCAAACCAGTTGGTTTTAGGGTACTAGATGTAACAAGGACATCCCTAACGGCACTTACCCGAGTCAAATTCTATGAACCACCATGATGACCAAGCCATTCCCGTTTCTCTCCCATAACCTTATATCGTTCATCACGACCAAGGCATGTTTACTTTGGAAATAGCTGGTCTATCTTCAAACCATTCCCGTTTCTCTCCCATAACCTTATATCGTTCGTCACGACCAAGACATGTTTACTTTGGGAATAGTCTCAACTAGCTCCATACAATCACAACAATTATATTTTTTTTTTTTGGAGCAAACAAGCAATATCTCACACAAACACATCAAGAAATTCTTATACCACCACAACAAAAGAGAGTGTGCATGTGAAATTTTTCCAAAGCAACAATGATTATTTTATCATGCTCAAGATTACAAAATCATGTCAACCAATATCAAAACCTGCAAACAAGTTTATCAATCTTATACATATAAAGCCATGACAACTAACTTGGTAATCTCAGTTCAGCTCACTCTTTCAGACAGTTCAGGATTGCAACCCAGCATGTAATCCTTACGAAATCTGGAATGTATTTGTTCAATTTTTTTTTTAACGCAAAAAATAACCAGAAACAATGCGCCTAAACTATCATGATAATATACAATATGAATGCATGCAAAATATATCAAACTAAGGGAGAATACTAATACTTAGAGCACACTTCAAAGGTGCTTCTAAGTGATTCATCAACAAGCATGACATTTATCAACTTATCATCAACCAAAGTTTCTTTAACAGTTTGTGGCTCAATAAGTGACACAGAATCACAATGACAAACTATACTTTTGTTCAACACATTTTCAATAGCAAGGCACACAAGAGCTGGATCATTACTTACCTTGGATGCAACATGACGTCGAGTTCTAATACCCGCATTTACATCACCAATGATGTCTTCCACTGAGTGGTTTTTCTGAACTTGATTAAACCCGGTTCTCATGATTGGTGGAGGATCACACATAGGTTTTTCTGATAAATCATCCTCTTCAAAGATCCTATAAGTTGAAAATAAGCAAATTTCGTCAATAGTCTCCAAAGATTCATTACTAGAGTTTTCAAAAGCACATTTATACTCATCCGATTTAATCCATGCAAAATTTGATTTTCTTTCCAGCTTTTCTGGAATTGAAATCATTTCTGCAATTTTGTTCATCAAATCCATTTGTTGATCCATTTTTGCATTTAAAATATCGTTTGAATTTGTTGTACTAGAGCCACTTAACATATTGCTTTCTTTCCTGTACATATTGCACCTTGGTCGAATATGACCCATCTTCCCACATTGAAAGCATGTAGGAACAAAACTTGAAGAGTTGGTGCCATACCTGGGCTGATGTTCTAAAATGACATCATCAAATCTTACCTGAGTATCCTGAGGAAGAGATGATATTACCCTTTGAGGAACTACTTCTGCAAATGATTTATTTCTGTTCACATCTAGGACAGAAGCTTCATCGTAGTCCTTTGTACTACCTTCTTTGACAAAAATTGTCTGCTTGGTTGATTTTCCACCAAAGCCTAACCCTTCTCTGTTGTTATGGCTTTTTCCAAAACTGATCATTTTTGATACCTTGTCGGAGCTTGCCTCAAACTTTTCAAAACGCTCATGAGCTTTCATCACTTCGGCCTGCAATTTTTCATTTTCACAAGTTAATTCCACATTTAGAAGAATTTGGCCCTTTAATTCTACCTGTAAGGTTCTGATTTGATCATCCTTTTCACCACCATCTCCTTGAGTGACATGTAATGATGCTTCATCCTGCAATTTACCAATCAAATTAGTCCGCTCAATATCCCATTGATGTTGACAAGTTTCTAGAGATACCTCAAGCTTCCTCTTATCTTTTCTTGCTTTCTCTAGGCTTGATTTTAGTTGATCATTCTCCCTTTGCACCTTCATTGTGGCATTGTACAGTTTTGTGTACATATCATTGGCTTCATAAGAGACAAGGTCGTCTTCATCATTAGAACTCTCAAGATCAACATCTAATTCATCTTCATGGAAAGAGGATATTAGAACAAAGTGTTTCCTAGTTGACTGAGGTTCATCATCGCTGTCACTCCAAGTAGACTTCATAGCCCTGTTATTGTTAGCAAAAGACTTCCTGTTTCCACAATTAATAGCAATATGACCAATGCCACCACACTCATGACATTTAATGGAATTTCCTTGAAAATTTTTATTTTGAGAAAACTTAGTTTGATTTATACTTCTCTCATTTTTGTTTTCAGAAGAAAAATTTTTCTTTTGATTTTCAAAATTTCCAAGAGTACCGGAGGATGAATTTTTGTTTTTCAAAAACTTTCTGAATTCTTTGGTAAGTAACTCAATATCAACAGGTTCACTATCATCAATGAAAACTTCTTTTTCTTCTCTTTTTACTGAAGATAAAGCCAGATTCTTACCCTTTTTATTAGGCTTACCTATTCTCAATTCATAAGTTTTGAGATTACTTACAAGTTCCTCCAGACGATATGTGTCCAAGTCATGAGATTCTTCAATGGCTGTCTGTTTTGGTTGAAATCTCAAAGGTAGCGCCCTTAGAAATTTTTTCACAATTGTATCTTCTTCAATATCTGCCTCCAAGCTTTTACATTGGCTCACAACATCCATGAGTCTTGCATAGAATTCATCAATTGTTTCATCCTCCTCCATGGGCATCGTCCAGAATTCTTGGATCACTCTCTGAAGCTTTAAACTCTTAAGTTTCTTGTTGCCTTCATGTGCCGTTTGCAACAAATCCCATGCTTCTTTAGCAGTTTTACAGTGGCTTATGCGTCTCCTCTCCTTCAAAGATAGTGCATGATAGAGACTATTTTTGGCTTTCTCATCAGCTGCATACCGACGAATTTCATCTTTATCCCATTCTTCATGCGGCTTCTCCACCACTTGCGGTTCAGATCCCTCCACTCCTTTACCTTTTGTTTTTGTGGGATGAGTCCACCCCTTCTCAATGACATACCAACAATAATCATCTTGAGCATAAAGAAATGCCTTCATCATAATCCTCCAATCCAGATAGTTTTCACCATCAAACCAAGGAGGAGTGTTGACTGCAGAACTGTTCTTGTCACGTTCCATCTTCCCTTAAATCTTCTAGATGCTTCTAGAACCCGCTCTGGTACCACTTATAAGTACTGGAACGTGAAGCAGGGATTGAAACAATCGTTTCAATCCTCGACGAACTGACAGAAAATTAACACAGAACACCAGATTTTTTGACGCTGTGTAAAAACCTCAAAATAGAGGAAAAATCACAGCGGAGCACAAGCTCAGAAAACGAACTCAACTAGATGAATTTGTGTAGAGTCTTACAACCACTTTGTAAACCCTATACTATTACAAATCCCTATCTCTAGGCAGAACGTCTTCTTCTTCTTTCTTCAATTTCTACAATGATGTTCTCTCAACACACAAGAGAATCACAATCACACATAAACAAGTCCAACTCAACAAGGAACAGTTGAACTTGTATATCCAGATGAGCAGCGGAACAAAACTATTTTCTCTCAAATGCCAAGCATGCAGAGCTAACCCTTTTCTCAATTTTTCGTCTCTTTTATACAGCAGCAATAACCTCACGCCAGCAACCCTAATCCCTGTCTCAAGAAGGAATTTACATCAGAGTTAAAGACCTTGTAATAATAACAAGATATTTAGCTATTTAAACCATAAAAGAATATCCTATATAAAATAGGATTTCTTTCTTTCCTTCACCCGGCTAGCAGAGGAGACCTATTCAAAATAGATCTTCTTTCCCTTAATTGATTCCACAATCATATCACATATTGAGATCCTAACCAAGTTAGGACTCAATTACTCTCCCACGGAAAAGGCACCTGCAAATAACTCATTCCAATTATAATATCTAACAATCAAACATAAGGAAGAGTTATATTACGAACACATGTATGCATATCACAATTAAGATCAATGACATAAGTCAAGATCTCATTGCCATGCACTAAAACGACATGATAATCTAAAGATCATAGAGCCTAATCAATATAGGATTCTTTCCTTTCAACTAAAGATCAACTAATCATATAATCAACATGAAAATCCTAAAGACTTAGGATTCACATCTTCTGCAATATATTAGCTCGATATGATCATGAAACAATTTCTCAATTAATAATGACACAAAATCATGTGAGTTGTTATCAAAGATGCCATAAGTAATAGCCTTAACCACTTGGCACGCATTCTAGTTTTGGTATAGGGATGCCAACCAAAGTTCATACCAACACAATATCAGCAAAACAGTATTGAAGTGCCCCATTTTTTTTATCTGCCAATCAAACCCATCTACCAAATTTAACCCCGAGTTTCTCCTCAAGTCTATAACTCCATCAGCTAGATCCTCTTCAATTAATTAGGAGTTTCTAGCTAGCTCCTGAGTAACCCAATTGATGAAGGGATGAAGCTAATAATAAAATTATTCATCTATTGAATTCAGATCAAAGAATAAATCTTACTTATCCAACTTGACCAAGTAACTGAACTCTTCTACGCAAGTGTTCGTCAAGGGTATTGGATGAATTTAATCTAGAAACCAAGAGGTGTACATAACTTGAAAATGTAGACAGAAATGGAACACATTACACACAATAACCTACAAACCCAACCTAAATTTCAAACCACCCGTAGATACATCCACATACACACACTCATATGCACCACCTGGAATTGCACGCACTGAAATTTAAAACCCAATCAATCGCACTCAAGATTCAATCTTACCTGGAGCTTAATCTCTCAAAAACGTCTATTTACTTGACCGGATCCTCCGATTTCAACATCTTTCCCTTCTTTCTTTACACTCTTCGCTCCGTGTGCACCTTCCAAATCAGCCGAGGTCGCCGGACAACGAAGAGAGGTAAAATTTCGGCCTCATACTGTATTTCCGCCACCTTCTTCCGATGCTGGAGTTTCGAAGAAGATCTCGGAGACCTATTGACCTCCCAGCTCCGCCCTTGTATATTATTGAAGCAGAATCAATAACTGTTTCATTGTTGTTCTGTTGTGAACTTGAGATTCACCAAGTTATTAAAGAGAAAGCGGGAAGAGAGAGCGTGAGGCAAGATGGGAAAGAAATCGATATATGTAGGGCAAATGGCAAAATAGTTATTAAAGAGAAGGTGGAAGTGAGTTTTGGAGCTTTGGTTGTGGCAGTACGTGGCTTCATCTAAATGGGGTCAGGAGAGAACGTGAGGCAAGATGGGAGAGAAATTCTTTGTGCCACGTGTCTGTGTGACCGGTCGATGGTCGTGCGACATGTGTTTTTTTTTTTTTCACAGCAGCCGCTATGTTCTCCGGCAAAGCTTCTTCTTCCTTTCTTTGGAGAATCTTGGCTCATTGGAGCTCCGGAGCGAATGGAGGGAAGATGAGAGGGATCCAGAGAGGTGGAGAGGAAGAAGAAGGCGAAGAAGGCGGAGAGAGGAAGGGTAGGGTTTTGGAGGGTGTGGCGGTCGCGGAATTTGGGGCTGAAAATGAGGGATAGCAGCGGAGGAGGGACTTGGCTTTGACGCGGAGAAGGATCTGTGAGAGGAGATCTTCGTGGTTGGCAATGGTTTCGGCCGGTGAGGGTGAATTACTTAGCCGGAGAATTCGCAGCGGCTGCTGTATAATTTTGGAGGGTTTTACGTTCAAGAACGATTTGATTCTTTACACCACATTTTGGATGTTAGCTTTAAGCTGAATTTACCTATTGGCTTAATTTTTTGGCAAACATAAAATTGTATTAAATAAAAAAATATAGTACTTCAGGGGGGACATGAAACCAAAACTCCTTAGAAACAAACAAAAGAACAAAAAGCAACCAAAACATAAGAACGATCAGAGCGGATTGCATCATAAATCAAAACGCACTATGGCGTCAGATTACAGACAGGGTAAGGGACTCGTGAATCTTTTTTGATATTCATTTTTTTTTTCTTTTGAGACTTTGGTAGAGATTTGAGAAGATTCTCATCCTCTAGAGTTGTTTCACCCTTTTGATATCAAGAACTCAAAGGACAAGTCATCATCTCATTTTGGGTATATTTACCTATTCGCTTAATTAAATATATTCATCATCTAATGTAAAATCAGTACATAACTTGTCAATAAATTCACCATCTAAATTAATCAACTTATAAATAATTTACAACGACGAATTCGCTATACTATGTTGATCCATACCTTTTCTTCCAAAATAATTTACTCTTTTTTTTTTCTTCAAAACAAAATTACATAACAACAACTCATCAAAAAGCTAAACTTAAAACCTCAAAATTTACTACATACCGGTGACTAATTCATATTTCTAAGTTCGCCAATGCAACCCTAGTGCCTGTAAAATCACTGCTAAGTGAATCAAGAAAAAAAAAAAAAAAAAAAGGGAATTAACCTTGGGCATGTAATTTAATAAGATGAAGATTAACGATTAATTGTTTTTCTTCTTTGTGAATGGTCACTGGAGTCGGCAAGATTAGCAAAGAAGAGCTGATTTACACCTGGCACCCTTCCGACCGTCGACGTTAACAATCTTAACGACCACCTGCCTGCCACGCGTCCTGCACTGGTGAAGCTACTTGCAACCCTCAGACAAAAATGATTAAATTATAGCCACGCGGCACTCCACTAGAGTTCGCCTCACGTGCTTTATAAGTCGGCAAATGGTCCTTCTCTCTTCCAGAAAGTTCCTACGCATCCAACCGTGCTTAAAAAATTGGGTCAATTAGTACTCCAAAATCGCGGCCCAGAATCTTCCACGTGTAATCCTAGTGGCACTCCTTGTATCCTGTAAAACGATTCGCCTCCGGACTACTGTGACTGACTGAAACTCCAGAACTGATGGAACGTTGCTTTTTAGTAAACGGAAATTCAAACTGAGCGAAAACTCCGATGAACGGTAACGAAGGCGTGAAGATGGAGAACCGCAGAGAAGCTTTGGTTTATATGTCGGGATATTTACCCGGAGTTTCACCGAAAAAGTCTCCGATGCTGTCTCTGGAGCCGGTACAGTTTCCGGATCCGATGGACGGTGGAGATTCCTGGAAGGACGTCTGCGGTGGCGGTTGTGGTTTCGCTATGGCCATTTCAGGTTTGATTCTCCAGGTCTTGGCTGACTGTGGCTTGGTTTGTAGTCCTTCATTTCAAAACTATTCTATTTTTTTGCTGAAAAATGTTGTGTTAATTGATTAGAGAGTGGGAAACTGATGACCTGGGGCTCGGCGGACGAAGAAGGACAGAGCTACCTGGTTGCGGGGAAGAATGGGGTACTTCTGTGATCCTGTTATTTGCACGAATGAGTTATGAATTTAGACTTTTGAGATTGATTTTGGATATTCTTTTATATATGGTGTGGCGATTGGTGGTTGTTGTGCATTTGTGAAGGAGACTCCGGGGATTTTTCCTCTCCCAACTCAAGTCTCGGTGGTCAAGGCTGCGGCTGGTTGGGCCCATTGTGTTTCTGTTACAGGTACAATTGATGTTCCCCTGCTTTATGGATTGTTGGATCATGTTTTATATTGGATATTTTTAGCAGAATTTTTGTGTTAGAAATGAGAGGATTTGAGTTGTTGAATTGATTGATGTGACTTGTTTGTATCTGTTGCATTATTAGCAATTTATGGTTTCCCATCGGATAGGAGTAGAATCTGAATAAGGTCTGTATTTTTGTTAACGTACAGAGAGTGGTGAGGTATATACATGGGGGTGGAAAGAGTGTGTTCCCTCGGGAAAGGTATTCCATGATTTGGCTTTGATGGGAAGTATTGAGAAGGATGCTACAACTACTGGGAAACTAACTTCATTACCAGCTGAACAAGGTATTTTTGAAACAGAGATTTTCTTCGAGAAGCAATGGGGGAGTATATTCCATTTTGTTTTTTTACTGAACCAATGTGATTTTAAGACTTCATTATGTTGGGCAGGAAGATCATTGTCCCGTGGTTATAATTTTAGCTGTGAGACCGTATCTCATATTGACAGCCAAAGGGCCGGAGAGGAAGTTGCAAAGCGAAGGAAAACTTCATCAGTTAAATTAGAACCGGAAAGCTCAACAGCCGGTGATGAACTCTTCATGGCATCGCCTTGTCTTGTTACAATGGGTCTTGGAGTGAGGATCACTACTGTTGCTGCTGGTGGACGGCACACTTTAGCATTATCAGGTAATTCCACGAGGTCAGGGACAATGCGCCTTATGCTTCCAATTTTTGGGTTAGTTGCTATTTCTGTGTGGTTACACGATATAGTTTTGTAGCTTGTAGGAAGTTCGACGCTTTGGAAGATTTTTGATGTAAAGCAAGACACCTGATGGATCATAATTTTAACCGAAGTTTCAGATATGGGACAGGTTTGGGGTTGGGGCTATGGAGGCGAAGGACAGCTAGGATTGGGTTCTCGGATGAAGATGGTTTCTTCCCCTCATCTCATACCCTGCATCGATCAATCTGCTTCTGGGACGGACAGGTTTTCTGCAGCATCTCAAAGTTCAAAATTTCGTGGCAGTTATGTGAAGGAAATTGCTTGCGGAGGTCGACATAGTGCAGTAATAACAGGTCTGCATTTCATGAATGGTGTTCTACTAGTATTGCTCAAAGTTTTTAATTTTTTTTTTTACAATAAGAACAAGAAATTCATGGATTTGGGACGAAGGTCATCTGTTTCAAAACTCAAAAATGATTTATGCTTCTCTACTTACTAATTTTGGCTAAAAATGCAGCCGCGGGATCAATCTTGGTTGTTCTATTCGTTCTTTTAATTTGTTGACAATCAAGTTTATGCAATTGTCTCCATTTTATTTCTCCATCATTGATGATCTTACAATTTGCAGATGCTGGAGCACTACTTGCTTTTGGCTGGGGCCTGTATGGACAGGTAAGCTTGCTAGGCTGATCAATATGTCCTTCATTGAGTGAATGTGTTCTATAGCACACTCATTAAGTTTTAATAGAGTTGGGAATACTACTGATTAGCTGTTCAATTGGACTAGTATTTTACTTATTTCTTTCTTTGCTTCCTTAAATTTAATCAAGCTGATCCCTATAGTTTATATCTGAATGGCATACATATTATAATTATTTTTTAAAAGTTTTTTCTTTTGTACAGTGTGGGCAAGGGAATACAAAAGATCAGCTAAAAGTTACTCGTGTGGAGTCGTTAATGGATACTAGAGTGAAAAGTGTAGCTGCTGGACTATGGCATACTCTCTGTATATCTGTTGATGGCTGTGTATATGCTTTTGGGGGGAATCAGTTTGGACAATTGGGAACAGGTGTTGAGGAAGCTGAGGTAAGAATAGGATCCACAGTTTTTCACTTATTAATCTGGAACGGAGGTATCGGTATAGTGTTCCGACTAGGATGCTTTTTTCTCTTGGCTTCGGTGCATATGCAATGTTTTCTGATTTGTATTATCCTTTAAAGATAACAGAGGAATTTTGTGTGAACTGACTTAACTCGTATGCTAGTTTAGACTCTACCTAGGCTTCTGAACTCTTCAAGTCTGGAAAACAAGCATGCCACAGCAGTTTCCTGTGGAGCACGCCATAGTACTATACTAACGGGTAAGGCGAAGGAGACCAAAATAATTGCTCTTTAGCTCATTTGGTTTCGAAATAGTTCAAAGAACTCAGTCTGGTGTGAATACTTCTTCATTTATTTGTTTGCAGAAGATGGTGATTTATTTAGCTGGGGATGGAACAAGTATGGGCAGGTATGGTTCCTAAGTTCTGTTATCAAATATTAAGTCTCAATCTGATCGCCATATGTTCTTGCTGAAAGCCTCTCTATTTCTGTTTGAATGCAAGCTTGGTCTGGGCGATTCTGTGGATAGGAACATTCCTTGTCGAGTTTCTATTGATGGCTGCCTACCTAAGCATATCGCATGTGGCTGGTGGCACACGCTATTGCTGGCGGAAATACCCAATTAAGTGATGTTCATTTACAGCAGCAGAGGCAAGAGGATTGAACTGCTGGAGATGTAGTCTGCGTTCTTAGATGCACACTTGGTCTTGTTTGCGCAGTGTGTAACATTTTCTTTTAAGTACGTGCTTAGGAGCTTTGTATTCCATTATTGTTGGTAGTTTCTAGAAGCTGATAGTCTTCAAACAACAAATAACAAACAAGTCTCTCAGTTTGTACACGAACTTATAAGTACTTGTAGTGATTCATATACATTGTACTACATATTTCCATGGTCTTATCTTTATTATCTGGTCTTCCATAGAGTTTCAGATCTTGCTTGATAGGGAACTTTTTCTGCGTTGCAGTAGATGTAGAAGAGGCCAGAACACATCCATTCTATGGAAACCTCTGGGAACCTGAACATGTTGTGGGAATATCTTCAAAAAGGAGAAATAAGCTTCAAATATATTTCACATAAGGCAGCGTCACAAAAATATACCTCAACAACAAAATGTGCCCACAAGTTGTTTGAGCGGGTTTCCATCACACCTTTCAACACTGTCAACTCCAACCGTCTTATAGCTTGGGCGATTTCTAGGAAGAGCCCATGTTCATCACATAGCATCTGCAATGTTCAGTGGTAATCACAGTTGGGTGAGATTTAATCTACAGAGGTTTTGGTTCGATGTTTTAGAAAGACTGAATTGAAATGTACAGACCTCTATGAGCATATGGCCTGGGTGTTCAAGATCTTCTACTACAATGGGACTAATCTGGAGTTCACGCCCAAGTTCAAAAGCCCTGCTTGTCCCATTTGAGGAACCGCTTAGGGTCTTATTTGTGTTATTGCAATGAGGCCTCTGCAGCAGCATCTCAGACCAAGTCAGAAACTTGAAATGCAACAGATAATTTGGTAAAAGTAAAGGATATACTGCAAGCTAGCTCTTTGAAGAAAATTTGCAAAAACAATGCAAGTCCTCACAGAAGCTGTATCACTTTGCAATGCTGTTAAACATATACCATAATAGTTTCATGCTCTCAATGCAGATTTCAAGTTCTGGGGACTACAGTGGTGTATGTGATGACTGTTCAGTGAAACTCAGGTTTAGTTTCTCGTATGATTTTACAATCTTGGTAAAGGCTCGAGAGAAGAAAAACTATGAACATGAACTGTTTCTCTTGTACAGGCATTATGTTAACAATTTGTACTGTTATAGTCATGGTTGCTAAAACTATAAAGTAGTTGAAAACAGTTTCTGAAATATCAGATTCCCAAAATTCATATGTCAAGGTATCCTTGCTTTTGAAAAAAAAACAAGAAAAAAAAGACACACCTACGAATGAACTTTGCATACCTCTTGATCTTTATGTGCATAGGACTTCAATTTCTCAGCCTGGTCAGTCATGCTTCTTAAGTACATCATGTGTTTTATTGTTCGGTCTAATAGGCCGTCAATGCTGCACTGTACTTACCACAGATGAAGAATACCTAGTAAGAAAAAGATATGCAACCATGTACCGCAGTAATGCCGAACAATAATTACTAAATGTAAAACAGTACAAACCTTGGCACCATTTGGCACAAGTTCTCGAAGTTCCTTGACACGATCCTGAATCAGTTGTCTATCTCTTGGTCTTAGCTTCGGACTATTGCCAGGTTTGGCCCTTCTTGGATTGGCGCCGGACAACTTTTGTTCCTTTTTAGGCTGAGTAGGATTGTATCGTTTATCTTCCTGCTGATTGTCAACCACAGTGTTCATCATGCCTGTGAAAGAAGATGAGGTGCTGCACCTGGCAGGCAAAGCAGATGTATGGCTCCATATCATTGGTTCACATTCCATCAAGGCACCCTCTTCTGATTTCAATTGTTTATAAGAGGAATATTGTCTTGACGAGGTTGTACATGATTTAATACCATCAGATATGCTAGATGATGTGTCATCTTTGGCTAATGAAGCTTTCAACAGGTTCTCAGCATCACATCCGTTGGAAAACCATGGCGGGTTAGTGCTGCTGACAAGATTTTTCTGCACACCAGAGCTGCTACATGTATCATCAATGGAGATGGATAAATCCCATAACTGTTCATCGGTTTGTCTCTGGAAAGATGTTCCAAGTGCTTTGTGTAGCTCGCTAGTTTCGGGAAATTCAAAGAAATTATTAATATTGTTGTGACCTGTATCATTATTGAATTTGAACAGTTGTTCTGCTTCACTTCCAGCGATGTAAGAATTGAGACCATCAAAGGATTCTCCAAAAACTCCAAAACTATAACTGCCATTCTGAGACAAGGCAATATGTTCTTCCTCCTGACAAGACAACCCAAATATCTGATTTTCCAGCATATCCAGCAGACTAGTGTCTGAAGACCGATTGGCTGTTTTTGGTTCTCCAGTGGAACATACTGCCATACCACCAACCTCAAATTCACCTGCATTCTTAAGAATGGATGGATCTATTCCAAAAAGTGGACTTTCAATGGTTGACAGTTGCACGAACTGCTCCAAAGTCGATAGTGTGTTATTCTGTCTGATGTCACCAAAATCTTCTGACCTTCCAACTTTCAGTGGGTTAATGCCAACAGTTGATGACTCATATGTGTTCTGCATTAAACCAGATGATTGTGACCAAGAATATGGAGCTTGAATGCTCCTAACTATGTTAGAAGATACAGCTTTTCCCATGACATTGTGAATAGCATTGAATCTATCTTTCATGAAAGCAACTACTGCCAGATCTTCAGCAACCTGAAATATTGATCGGACAAGAAAGGAACATATACGATTATTTACAATCAGACTGATGTTGGTGCACTCAAAGAGACACATATACACTGCGATATAAAATCAGACAGACAAGCAACACAAAGTAATTACTTTCCCAAAGAGGGAAGAGCAACATCCCATGTACATCCAGCATGAGTAGCTTATTGATTATCAAGAAAAGGATGTCACACTCAGAACCAATGCAAGAAATTTAGAGTAAGTTTAGAATGAGCAGGCACCGTTTCCATGGAGCCAAATTGCAAAACTCCATGTGGAAGTACAGGTACAAGCAGAATTGTCTGCATAAAAAAAAAAAAAAGAAATAGGTCAGCAGATTTTCAATTACTTTGAAGTAATTATTAGCATTTCTAATGTGCCAAACAAGATACCTTGACACCCAATGCAAACTGAAGCAACCATTCATCTGGACACTGCAAGTAAAAGTAGCCATCTTTCAAATAAACGTTCAGTACATGCAGAATTATTACAAATTTGTTCTACTCAAACTTACATCTGAAACTAAGTTAGAGTCAGATTCGCTGGTGAGCAAACCATCGAGAAGCACCCAGCTATGGTTTCCTGTACTTGCAACCCCACCGACAACCCTGAGAAATCATTCAAATCTACAGTGAACCAAATGCAAATTTTCAAAAATAGGAGAACCTGAATTTTAAGGCGTTGTATAGCTTGCTGGTATCTAAGAAATGAAATTTATGCAAGGTAGGGTCAATTACAATGGGTCAAATTTTTTAAGTACACTGTATACATCAGTGTGTTTGCTAAGACTCAGGAGAGAGAGTTTGTGGACAACCACACTAGTAAAGGTGATCTCCCACAACCAAAGTATTAGGGACTGATGGAGGTAAATGATGAAAGTGACATGAAGTAAACTTCTCTAAGATCATAATTCTTGAGGCTCCAAGAAGAACTTACCAAACACAAAATTTTTTGGAAAATATTGCTACTTCTTCATATTTTCATACATATTTTGAGCATGTTTATAGAAGTCTTTGAGAAGAAATTACAAAGATAAGGGTCAAAATAAATTCGTACCCCTTTCCGAATGTGTACTGAAGATGTGACATATCAGCCACCGCAAGTCCAATTGAATATCCCGCAGATCCACCTTCATGTATGCTTGTTCCACACTTCTTAAAAGATATTTCATTCGCCTCGCCGAAGAAGATATTATCTGTTGCATGATCCATAGTTCCTCTTGGTTTCGGTTGGTGACAGTACCCATCCTCCCATCTCAAAATCCTTCAGATAACAACAAAGCTAAAAGGTATCATTCTGGGGATCACCAGTAGCTTCAACACACATGGCATACACAATATGCTCGGACTAATAAAACCATTTTGTTGTTAAGACTCAAGCCTAGGATAAAGCTGTTTTTCATGAATTGTAGATTTTATGTTTCGTTTATGATTCTAGAAGATGAAAAACACAATCTTGGACCATGTTTCGCAGTCAGGAATCTAATGGCGATGCGATTTTAAAAAAATAATGCAACAGGTAAAACAAACATCTTGATCATCATCATCATAGAGAAAACTTCGAAGCTGAAAACTGTTAAGGCATTTTCATAAAAAACTTAATTTCTGAATCCAGATCATGCCAATCACAATGCAATTAGTACAAAATTGCAAAATTATTAACCAGAGAGAATGGCTGAGAAAGACAACTCACAAATCGGTCTGATGCTTCAGCTTCCAAAAGACCCCATAATTCCAAAGCGAATTGCCGCAGAGGCTCTTCAATAACTGCCTTAGAGCAGTAGTCTCCATCTCTCTTTCTTTAACTCTCTCTTTCTCTCTCACTCAATCTCAAACACGCTCAAATTAAACTAACAAACACAAGTTCAATACCCACAAAAACACAAAGAAAACACTCCCTAACTGCCCCTGTACGAAGCTCGACCCGCCTGCTTAATCCGTAGCCCCGCTCTTCTCTTGATCGCAGGACCAGTTGAAAACAATTCCATCACTAAACTCTCTGCTCTTTCCTCTCTCTCACTCACTCCCTAAAATAAACTTAATGAAAAACCACCTAAACAAACCCCCGAATTCACCACCAAACTTGCAGTGTTCATAATCTCTGCAAAATAAAAAGCAAAAGTGTCATCAACTTGACCCAACAACCCAAGTCAGAGGAGCTAATATTGTCTAATCATCCGTCTTTTCGAGGGCATAAAACCCATGATCAAGAAATGACAATCAAATATTCACTTAAGACTGTTGAGCTACTTCAAGAAATGACAAAGCTGTTGTCTTTTACCTCTACAATTTCATACTCGTTAGCTTCCATGACTCTATCACTCTGTATAAGGTGAAGTTTGTAAAGAGGCAAATTGGCTTTTACCGCACACCAAAAGCTCCCAAGCTCCTCGAAACGACACAACGTCTTCTTCACTGGTCGCCAGAGAAGGGAGGGGTCGGGATCAGTGTTTATATAGCAAGCAAGTTATTGCCGCCACCGGAGAACCGGTCACGTTTTTTTTCTTTAGGGGCGGATTTGAAACTTTTCCAAAGTCAGATTGTATAATATGCTTTGGTGGATCAGGAAGTGGGACTGAGGGCCCACCGAACTGTTGTTTTAAATGGGCCGGAGGAGGGCCCGTGATCTGGTACTCTAATAATTACTAGTTTTTGTGCCCGCGCTTTGCTGCGGGTTTTAATTTCTATGGGGCTTAATAAGTAACAGATAAACGCTCATAATCCAACAGCGGCTTCTATTATACTTGTTACTCCAACTAAAATTTGTTATTAATAATGTATTGTTAATAACAGATTAGATTAACAGTAACTGGGAGGTAACATAATATAAGCTTTTCAATAATAGATCTATACATTTGTTGTATTACATCAATAACTTTGTATCCATAGCTTCTTGTACCAATTTCATTAGTAACTTTGTAGCAAAAAGAACATTACATTGCAACAACTATTATGGACTCGATACTGAGATCAATACTCCAAACTGAGACTTGACATTCCACATAATTTTGAGTTTCTTGAGCACTCGTTTCAAATATATCAATCAGAAACACAAAACAATAAATCATGAAACCAATGGGTTGACAAATGAAAACATTAACATCAAGTAACTTCTTATTAAGATAAAAAAAACTTTGACAAAAAGGTATAGAAAATCCAAGCTTGTAAGACTATGCTGACTTGTTCAATACACAGAACATTAAGATATAAAGAAAATAAAAGGAGTTCCAATATCACAGTGGGCATCTCTAATCGCACTAATCACTCTTCACAGTACTCGCTCTAAAACGTTATAAACTAATTTTGATTATACAAATGAATAATAAATCTCTCTCTCTCTCTCTCTCTCTCTCTCTCTCTCTCTCTCTCACACACACACACACACAAGCAATTGCTCAATTTCAAAAAGCAAGCCAGTTATGTGCGCTATGACATAGGAATATTACAGAGAAGTTAAAAACAAAAATATCTCGGATAAACCTGAAGTCTAAAGCTTTACCGGCAAAATCATACCAGAAATGAACACAACCATCAAATATAAGTAGCAATCGTAAAAGCTTCAATGGACCAACCAGAAAATAAAGGGAATCAAAAAACCTGGTCATGTATAAAGGGAATCAAAAAACCTGGTCATTTACTTGCTCAATAACTATACCATGTATAGATAGCCGAGTAGACAGTGTTGAAAATCTGGTCATGTTGGTTGATGGTATATAGTCTGACTTTTTCAAACATCTTCCAAACCTTGCGATGAGAACTGGTTTATAAAGATGTGATCAGTGATCAAACCGCTCAAGAAAGAGACTTTGTCTTCATAACTTTACCCAGTTAACCTGCACATCATCAATCAAATAACCCAATTAAGAAACTTGTCACCTTTATAAAATTGTAAAATTTTAAACAGTAACTTTGTGAATATTTACCATTGGTCAGGGTATGAGTGAACAGTGGCAGTCAATCCCAGGAATCTCATTGTTTGCAATTAAACCTGTTCGGACTTGAAAGTATTTTGGATTGGTTTGCTGCTTTCATTCTTCATAAAAGCCTTCAAGACCAGATTCTAGCAAGTGATTACTTGAAATCAATAGATTTCAAGTAAGATGCCATCTCTGTAATCCAAGTGTGTCAGTATCACAAAGAACACAAAATTTACATGCTTCATGTCTATTTTTAACCAACATAAAAAAGTTTAGAAGGAAAAAATTTAAAAGAATGTTGAACTTGAGAGAGACCTGAATGGTTTTTCCTAATGGATCAAAAATGAATATTGGTTCATTCATCAGCTCCCAAGCCTTTATAGTCTGTTCATCTTTGTAAGCAACTCCAGTGAGACTATTCCTTCTTGTCAGTACAATCTAGCACACAAAATCAATATCAGAAAACTTGTATTAATACGCTTGAAGAAAACTAATCTTGTCACCAATTTCCATTTTGCATATATAACTGAAATGAGGCCCAACAGATCAAAAACAGGATAATCACAAACCGTACAAATGGAACCTCTCAACTAATATTCATCAGATTAGTAGGAGATTTACCTTGATATGATTTTTGTAGCTAGTAGCATTTCACAACAGAGGTGGTGAAGAAATCATCCTCAGGATTAATAGATTGTTGTCCTTGGCTTCTTGGTCAATCAACAAAACTATAGAAACTAAACAGAAACAAAAATTAAAAGACCCAGATTTAGAATAATCAGTAATAGATCAAATGAACGTAATAATAGAACTTCCCCAGAAAAATGACAATCAGTTTCGAAGTCAACCTTCGTATATCAAAATTTGCTGGCTGCTGCGTTTCATGCTGTAAAACAAAAGCATAAATACAATTCAATTAGAAGAGAATGAAATGGAGGGAGATATGAAGGTTTACATGAGCAAATTTATACTGAAAAACAAAACCGAAAATGACTGGAAGATGAACCAACCAACCTGAATCTTCAGCCTTCCTTGAAGCCCTAGTGCAATCGTGCAACCCTGTTTTTTTCATAAGTCCTCTACTGTTTATTTCCTGCAAATGAGAAGTGACCTATTAAACTCCATTTCATTCCGAGCAAGAACTACCATAAAATCTTGTAACTTTAGAAGCCTGGCCAGTGTTATACAATGAACTAACTCTTCAATCTCAGGCCTAATATATGTCTATAGGTGATTGATATTAAAACTCAAATAAAACATCTTCCATTATTCAAAAACTGAGTTTGAGTTGAAGTTATTATTGTTGTACAAATGAAGATCACACAGATACTTCATATGCTTTACTTAATAATACACCAAAACTGAAATCAATAGCACTTAGAACTCAATCTTACCACAGCTCAGATTCTCAAAGATCTTCCATCACACTAAGCCAAATATTCGAATAAGCAAAATATCACAGATATTTTGTTTCATTATCCTATACTGGTGGACTCTGGCCTTCCAATTTTGATTTTATACATCACTGTTATGTACTCTCCCAATCTCACCATGATCATATCCGAAAACATAAATGCAAACTTTCAAAGTCTCTAATTGAAAGGTTTTGTGACAATACAAAATAATGGAGAATCACCTTATAGCTCTAAAACACCAGTTTCTCCAGCTTTTATACAGACATCAATCATCTCATTTTACTTTATAATAAAAATATTCCAGTTTTAGTAATTAAATATCAGTTGATGTCAGTTTTTTTATCCTTCTCTGCTAACCAAAACCACCAAAACACAGTTGAACTAAAGAAAACAATTACTAATAGAATCAAACCCCAATAGTGAAACATAGCCGCAAAACTAAAAAGAAAGAGTAAAAAGACATGCCCTTGAATCAAGTAGAAGGAAAAGAACACAGAGCTTCAAAACAGTAACCGACTCCCATAGGCTTTGATTGGAACCTACAAAAACAGAAAAATATTGATAAGATTCGATGTAAAATCTAATTAAGACCTTAATAAAATTGATATTATACTAACAGCTTGTTCAATCCACCACAACTATTTTCTAATACTTTTGAAAAGGCTCCTTTCAATTTCCTTTACTATTTTCATAATGACAGGATCAATTTCTTGCTACATGTACCTATCTACCTTCATGCATCAGTTGACTCGATCAATACTCCTACTACTAAGCTAGCTAGTTGGTTACTTATCCACAAAGTACAGATATAATCACACCCGATTAATGACCTAAAGTTTTGGTGCCTCATATCTCAGCTTGAGTTCGTATTGTGTCCTTTCAAATTTTTTATTCTTTTTCTTCTTCCCTTAATATTTTCATTTTCCTTAACTTATGTAACTATGATACTGTTATGATTTTTTCATGCCTTACACCTGATTAATATGGATTAATGATATAACACTAAGCAATGACATTATGACTGAAAAGGAAAGGTGCATACTTCCATGCGTCTTTCTACAGAGCCAATCAAACCAAAACTTAGATTATCACTTATGTAACTTAGCAACATGCGAACATGATTTCAAATAAATCAACCGATAAGATACATGTATTTAGATCCTTAAATTAACACTGAAGTTTGGTTGGTGATATAAATCCCTCTACTGGTTGCAATGGTCACCTGTGCAAGAAATAGACATCAGACAACATGATAAGCTAAGTTCACTTTTATGTCTTACTACTCTAGACGGAAGTTAGGAATTTCCATCAATACTCTACTGTAAATGAAAATTGAAAGCTATTACTAAACCATATTTACAGAAAGATGAGTAACAAAAAGTATCCCTTATTAGTTATTCACAGAAAGATGAGTAATGAAAAGTATTCATTATTAGTTCTACTTCCACCAATCGAAGTATAGATCCAGAGTATCCAAAACTCAAATTTTTTTAATTGATTAAATTCTTTCTTATAACAGATATGTAGATGATGGTGATATTGCAGTCAGTACAACAATCTCTACAGGGAAGATCCATACTTCTACAACATCCCTTCATAAAAAAACAAAATATCTCCAACCACAATAAGCATCACATTTCTTTCACTCTCGATTTCTCCTTCAAATCAAAAACTAAACAACTTCAATATCACCCAAACCAGAAATTTGTACAAAAATTTCATTTGACAACTTTTAATTGAATCAGCTCTTATGCTTTTTTCTTTCTCTTAATGCTTTTAACTAACAACAAAATAGATTCTAAAGAGCAAAATAATTTTGGATCAGTGACTGAGTATTGGTTGAACAGGGTGTTCCTCTAATTGTTTGATCTCTTCTGTGTACTTTTTTGTGTTGTTTCTACTGCTGTGGAGTTTTTAACAATTCAACCAAATCAAAAGGTTACCTAGAGCTCAATCCCTCCAATATGACAATCCACTCCCCATCCCCATATTAACCCAATCTATAATAAGCAGATCCAATTCCTTCCCACACTTATCCGATTCTTAAAGAAAAGAAAAGAAAACCCAAAGCAATTGAAAATATCAATACGAATCTATAATCAAACAATCGATTACTCAGAGCGGAAGAAGTACCTATTTTGGTGTAGAGAAAGCTCCCCCTCGTGAGAACAGCAATCGATTACAGAATCTGAAGACATCAGAAGCAACCGATCAGAAAAGGGAAAAAAACACGGTGAAGAAGGTTATTGCAATCAGAAGGAGAAGGAGCTTCGATCGATCAGCCAAATGTAGTCTCTCCCTCTCTCTGAAATTTTTTGAAGCCCTAAAACTAATCAAACACAGAACTCAGAGAAAGTGATCCTCACCCTAGTAATCGCAGTTATATCACGCAGAGGGGTTCTTGGCATGGGTACCAAGAAGGCAACACACTGTTCGATCTTTGTCCCCTTCTCCGGCTAAGACCTCCGACCGGCGGCGTATTCTCTCTGGCGGGAGTCATCATCCCAAACACACTACGTCCATGCTCGATTCCGGTACCCGGAGTCCTCAAACTGCTCGGTGCCACTCCACCGCCTGTCTCCCAAATCCCTAGAGGCCGCTCAGTCACTGGAGTAACCGCCGCTCTAAGGCTCCTCGGCTCTGGACGAAGAACAGAGAGCGCAGAGAAAAAAGAGGGATTGAACTGATCGTTCAAGGAAGCGATCTCTCTTCTCCTTTCGAAAAGGGCAGGAACGAAGAAGAGGGAGAGGACGCATAGAGACGAAGAAAAGACGATTCGGTGGTGTTTCGAGAGAGATCGAGAGGGAGGAAGAAAAAAACCAGAATACGAAGACGCAGGCCCAAGCCCGAGCGAGAGACCAGGGAGAAAAGAAAAAGCCCAAGCCCAACTGACACTGTTTACGGGAACAGTAAGGCGGCGCGAGGCCGCATAATATATAGTTAAATGTGTTAATTAATTAGAGAATTGAAGGGGTTCGAGGTAAGCGCGTAGGTAACTCGCGCCTTTTGGCGGGTTTTGTGACGTGGGCCGCACTGCCCCGGTGAACGACACGTTGCGTCTATTTTTTATACTTTAAAAAATAATAGTAAACTATTTTAGTTACTAACCAAATTTCAGTTTACAAATACATCATTTACGTATTATCTTATATGTGACAAAATTTTACAATTAAGGACAAGTTGTGATATTGTTGACATGTGTCAGCTACAAATTTACAATTTTACCTTTCATTAAAACAGAGTCAATTGAACTAAAGAAAGTCAATTTACAACAAATTGCTACTGTCTTCAAGTAATGTCGACTGCTACTGTTGGCTTCTACTACCAATCCGCCTGCTACTGCCAACTTATACTACCAATTCGTCTGCTACTGACGACTTCTACTACCAATCTGCATGCTACTGACGACTTCTACTACCAATCTGTATGCTACTACCTACATTTGTTACTCATCCCACTCTGCTACTGCCTACTTCTGCAATTCTCAGTCTCAAACTAACTGCTATTGTAGATCTTTAAGCTAACTGCTACAACAGATAGTGAAGCTCGTTGCTACTGTCAATCAATAGGTGATACTGCCAATCAAAAGGTACTAATGCCGATGTTATTGCAATTTTTTCTGGAAATTCTCTAAAACCAAACAAATATGCTACTATCTATCTAGAATCTACTACTGTCTAAAACCAAACAAAGCTGCTACTATCTATTAATGTCCATTCCACAGCTGCTACTGTTGAACTTTACTACTCATCTGCTGTTTCTGCACAATCTCGGGCGGGATATGCCGAATCATGGTGGGGTATGAACAGTGAACACAAGGACATATAGTGGTTCACCATGCCTCGGGGGACATGACTACGTCCACTTAGAATCAATCATCCTTCTTTGGTGTTACAAATACAATGATCCCGCGCGGGGTACAAGAGCACCCATCCCGCGCGGGGTGGAATAAGGGAAGGACGGCAGAGGCTATCCCGCCTACTACCTTTCCCGATCTCTAGTGTCTTTCAGTTAGATGTTCAGATCCTATATCTAGAGGGGGAGCCTTTCTTTTATAGACAAGGAAAGTTCCCTCTTACATTACATTTCTGATGTGGGACACTATACATATTTATACTCTCATGGTGCCTTCTTGTGGAGCTTGGAGAAGCACCTTCCTGATGTCGCATTGATGATCTTTCACCATGGCGAGGTAACCTGGACGTCGGTCTACAAGTTTCATGACTGGTCTATGGGCAGTGGAGGTAGTTTACCGACTACCGACTACAAGTCCCCCCAAGTTCCCGTTCAAGACACATCTTGAGTGGGGACTTAATATACAAAATGCCCATAGACCAGTCATATGCCTCCAACACGGACCCAGTCCCAGTCCCCCTAACTCTGCACTCAAGACGTGTGTTGAACGGGTCTTGCTCTTCTTGACTTCTTCAAGGCGAGCTGAGGAGTCCGCCTAGAAGATAAGAAATGCTCATCCCGGTCCCCGGCCTCAAAACTTACTCGGCCAGGCGAGGATTGTTGCACATTCACAATGAACAAATGATCGACAAGCATTGGCATAACAATTATAATAATTATCGAAAAGCACAATGGTTCATGCAATTTGTGTAACACTCTTGTGGAATGTCAATCTTTCAATCCTGGTGGAATGCAAATCTTTCAATCCTGGTGAAATTCCAATCTCCCGGTGGATTGCCTATCTCCCGGTGGAATACTTCTCTCTTGGTGGAATGCCAATAACATGCATGTTGACTTGCAAGTAGAATATTTATGAATTTTCACAGACCAATGGACGAGACTTATCTGTGATAATTGCTGCCGAATGGGTGGACATAGGAGGTGTTGATTCACACATGTACCACTCCCGGATGATGAATCCTTGGTGCCAATACGGTCGGGCTACCTGCAAATGTTTTTTTTTTACCACCGAGACCCATTGCTTGCAGATTAGATTGGCACTGAGCCTTCCCCTTTCGATACCCAAAGATAAAGATGGTGGGGCCTTGACTTGCACATGGGTTCAATTCTCTACCTTCAACTTCTTTTCTGCTCGCGGGTTGATTAAAGCCCGGAGAGATGAATCTGCTGCCGAGTTGGGTGTCCATAGCAGTTTTTGTTGGTTGTTAGGGTGCCAAGAGTATTTCCTGCTCTATGCCCTTTAACTGATCCATTTGAACATGATGAACCATCGATTGTTGTACCCCTGAGAAGCTTTTATGGGTGCCGTGAGGGTGCCCAGAGCAAGATGCTGGGTGTCCAGATCAACACCACTCATGGAATTCCCTTGCCAAGACTTTGGACTGAGGACGGGGGCCGGAATGAGTGGACTCTAGGTCCCGGACACTTCCAATCGGGAAGCCGGAGAGATGAAGCCTGGGCGCTTACAATCGGGAAGCCGATGTGATGTTCCCAGGCGCTTACAATCGGGAAGCAGAAGTCCTTCGGACTGAGAGGAGCCGGGACGTGCTCAGACTCCATGTCCCGGACGCTTCCAATCGGGATGGGTGTCCATAACAACTTCAGTGGGCACCCAACCGAACACAATCTTACTCTGGCAGTACCTTGCCCGAACATGGACTTCGCTACCCCGGACGGGAGATCTCAAGAGGTCGGTCCCGAGCGGTGGAGACGATCCCGGGAGAAATACTGCCGACTACCACTGGCTGGGTGTCCATAGCAATTCTTTCAGTGCACCCAACCGAAAATCTCTTAACAATGCCAGCAGATGGAGTTGCTTGAGCAGTGTCCATCCCGGCCGGGCAATTAACCGATGTTGCTGGTGGATCACGGGCGCTACCAGCTGGCTCTCAGTGAAGGCACCCTCCTGGTCAGGCAACGGATGAGCTTGGTCTGAGAGAGCTAATCGAGCTGGGCCGGGCTAGTCCTAACGCTGGCTACCCGGCCGATTGGCGACGCCGGTCTGTCCAGGTTCTGTAGGTGCTCCCGGCCTGCCAACTTGTCGATCGATCCTAACCCAGCGAGAACCACCGGGAAGTGGTAGCCGATGCTAGCGACGAACCTCTGCATCTCGGGAGCATACTCGGGCGGTACCTTCAAATGATGCCGGATGGAGTCACCGAATCCCGATGAGCCTATTTCCAGATTTCTCCTATTGACTCGTCTCCTATAGAGGTCAAGGACACTTTTTAGATAGCTGGAAGTTCAAAACATAAATAAATGATTCCATCAACAGTTTTTTTTTCTTGGAGTCTACCCGGTGATGAATGGATCCCGGGCGGGTCAAGCTATTCCGCCTAATGGTTGGGCCGGGCCTGGCCCGTATACCGGACACCATGTGTTGACTTCCTGCATGAGCCTGCTGGTAGAGCAACAAGACTTTTTGTAACGTTTCCCACAGACGGCGCCAAATGTTTCTGCACAATCCCAGGCGGGATATGCCGAATCATGGTGGGGTATGAACAGTGAACAGTGAACACAAGGACATATAGTGGTTCACCATGCCTCTGGGGACATGGATACGTCCACTTAGAATCAATCATTCTTCTTTGGTGTTACAAATACAATGATCTCGCGCGGGGTACAAGAGCACCCATCCCGCGCGGGGTGGAATAAGGGAATGACGGCTGAGCCTATCCCGCCTACTACCTTTCCCGATCTCTAGTGTCTTTCAGTTAGATGTTCAGATCCTATATCTAGAGGGGGAGCCTTCCTTTTATAGACAAGGAAGGTTCCCTCTTACATTACATTTCTGATGTGCGACACTGTGCATATTTATACTCTCATGGTGCCTTCTTGTGGGGCTTGGAGAAGCACCTTCCTGATGTCGCATTGATGATCTTTCACTATGGCGAGGTAGCTTGGACGTCGGTCTACAAGTTTCATGACTGGTCTATGGGCAGTGGAGGTAGTTTACCGACTACTGACTACATCTGCAAATTTACCCTTCTAACAGTAGCAGAAAATTACCCTTCTAACAAATCCTAACACCAACAATAACAACTTAATTACCGTTTCAATATACCACAGTAGTAGCAAATTATCCTTTCAATCTCAACAGTAGCAGAAAAGGACAAACACACATACAAGCAAGCTTTGATCACCATCATCCCTTTTTTCTTCTCAACAGAAACCCTAACCTCACCCGCCGCCGACATATTTACCCGACCCAATTTTTGCGGCCAACTCCGGCGGACCTAGTCGACGGCGCCTATCAGATTATTTTCCTCTCTTTGATGCGGCCCTCCCTCTGTCAATGGATCATGCCAATTCAAGCCGGGTAGTGAGTTGGAGCTTCGGCAGTGGGACGACGGCGTCGTTGGCCTTGGAGTCCTCCTTTCTCCTCGATCTAATCTGCCGGATCTGCCCCTCCGCCTGCCATAGATGCTACCAGAACAAACTGCAGCCTCTGAATCCACCGTCCAAGGCGGTCGTGGAGTCGTGGCATAGATCGGTGAGCTTCGCATGCTACTCCGACGAAGTCTCCAGCAAGTTCTGGAACGTGCTTTAGGCACCGGCATTGGCGACGCCGGCGTCGAGCTCTGATCTAGAGGGGGGAGAGAGAGAGAGATCAGATCGGGTTTATGGTTGGGAAGAGAGAGAGAGAGATCTATAGAAAAAAGACGGAGAGGGGAAGAGAGTGAGAGGAAATATGGGATATAGGGTAATATGGTCATTTGATAGCTAAAATTTGGATCAGACTTGATGCTCTCATTTTTGAGCTTGGGCACTACATAAAAATTAATGAAAGTGGGGTTTTGTGTTTTAAAATTTGGTCATATGCTACTATGTAATTTTCTCAAAAAATAATGAATAATTAAACTTGAGAAAAATAAAGATGAACTACACTGTCTAGCTAGGTCCGAGTCTTTGAGAGTACTGCTGTGTTGTTGCAGACAAAGCTTTCGCGATCAGGACAAGAAACAGTGAGTTCCATTTGGTAGTTATCATTAGTTCATATATGCTTTAATGATAACCATATGTTATTAGTGTTTTTATAAGTAAAGTTCGATCATGAATGATTTAAGTGAAAAGCTAAGACATGCTTTGATCGTTGGCCACCAGATGGTTTATGAATTTTGGGGATGTCTCGATCAATAGGAGCTAGTGGAGTTTGTGTGCCTGTAAGTTATTAGTTTTTATGTTATCATTATGTGTTTCACATAGGTCTTAGTACATGAGGCGGCGGTGTTGCGTCCGATTATATTCAGATTTTGTATCTTTTTTTTTAAGTGTAATGAGATGCATGTAGATTTTTTATTTGTAAGATCACCATTTGATTGTATTTAGCGGTCCTCTTCGGAGTAGATTGGGTGCTCTGTCAATCAACAGACTGTTACATATAAGTTGATATTGTCTAATCTTTATCAGTAAATTATTAAAAAATAAACATTTGATTGTATCCAAATAAAAAAAGAAAAAATATCAGCATTTGATCAACAATGACAGAACGATAGTCACCTTATCAACACATAGAGTACAAATAAGTAGTCCAAGTTTTATATATAAAGTTTATATACGTAGAAACCCTTCCAAAGTCGATAAAAGTTGACTTCGCTATAAGTAAATCGATTGATTAAGTTGCATGATTGCGTCTGAGATGTAAAGAAGGTTAGCTACTACGTAAAAACTCCAAATAATGGATATTTAAATTTCAATTAGACTCAATAGACATGAGGTGGTTGCCCTTGACGTATTCTGAAGCAGTTAAGTGTTGACTTCACCACATATATGTCGTAGCTAATGGTTGTGTGATTTGTTTATAAGTTTGGTTGGAAGGTACCAGTGTATAGATATATGCAATGACACGAAGTGGCAGTTTATGTGCAAACACGAAAACAATGTCGAATTTGATTAAAAAAGACAATTGTTCGGTTTTTGAAGTTTCATCTCTCATATGTCATGGGGGCTCATGGCAGCTAGATTAGCGACAATAATTGGACCGACCAGGTAATTTCTTAATCAAGCTCACATCATTGGATTGGTAGCTACTATGGAGTCAGCTCTGTGAAAATTTTATATGGAAATATCAGATCATTTGTTTGGTGTTCGATCTGATCGATTAATCTGGGGGAGAGTTTGAGCTGCGTGTAATGTTAACTACCAATATAAGGAAGACCCGAATCATATAAATGAACGTATGGAGTACCAATCTGATGTAGCACGTACAGTAAATGGAATGAACTTAAAGCTACCACTTTGATGATAACTAGCTTGTTTACCATTGCAAACAATTCACCACATTGACAATATTACCAATTTTTCAGTTATACAATTGCAATAGTAAGGCTGTGTATACAGTATCAAACCATGTAGGTAAGATCTGGAGGGTTTAAAAAACATATATTCCTTTCATTATCAAACAAACTTCTACTACAGCTCAAGATGACTTGGCATAAGGTTATAGTAGTCAACATAAATAAGGATCGATGAAGGTGACTGAAGTGGCTTGGTTATGAAAAATTTGGATTATCAGTGTGTGTGTGTGTATATATATATATATCATATACTTTGGTTACAAAGGTCATGCGAAGGGGGTAAAATTTCTAGGGGTAAGTAAAGTGTAGTTATCCATCAATATTATAAATCGTGACATGGGTAACAAACTAAGGACGTGAACTACTTGGGGGTTTCTTTCAGGAGCCGAAATGTATGAACAGATAATGTCGATGGATTCAATAATCGATTAGTTTTGCTTATCATTACTTGTTACAAGTTAGCTAATTAAGCCTCCTGATGACAACTTGTAGCCAATAGACCACAGCCGACACATTTGATCAAGTCACAGCAGCCAAATTGCTTACGACGATCAATAAGAACGACTTCTGTCTAGCTAGTTACTTGGTTTATAAAAATCTCACATCAAAACATAGTAACTTTCTGGGCCATTTGTTAACTGCTCTGTTGAGCTGACATCACGGAAGAAATTGTAAACGTACAACAGTATAAAGGAAAACGAAGTCTGGATATTATAACTGATCTGATACTAAAGAACGTCGACCGACAATTCATTAACAGAGAAATAGAACTGATCGAGAACTTATTGGTCCGACGGCAATACAATTAGTACAAACACGTGCGTGGGTCTCACACATCCAATTATACATCTTGTAATCAATTATTTTCGATCACGGTTTAAACTGTAAGAGATGATTAGGGTTTACACAGCAGCGAGAAAAGGAAACCAAACAACTCGTGGTTTTGTGTTTTAGCTTTTTGTTCTGTTTTCGTTAGAATCCCGATGAGGTCGTGATGCAGGTTTGTTTGTTTTGCATCAGGTTAGGGTTTTTTTTGTTGGTTGAAACTTGGAAGTAGCATTATTTGATGTAGGGAGGATGATAGAGGAGATTCATGAGGAGCAAATTCATCGCTTGAAAACTCTTTTTCATTTTGTTGGCTTCAACGTTTGTTAACCCACCATAGTTCTTAATGCGTCAATATGCTAGCTTAATTGGAGCATACTGTTCAGCTGCAATACTGTTATACACACACACTGCAGCTGCGCACCTCCAATCAGGGCGGAGCTTAGACCTCTCTGAGAGGGTCCAGACCCTCCCCTCAACCCCCCCCCCCCCCCCCCCCCCCTCTCCTAACATTCCTAAACTTCATGTTTTAGCTTAATTGTATCATTAATAAACCCCTTTGATTTCTGAACAGTCTAATTAAGATTCATAATTTACCTTAATTGTAGTCATTTCTTGTTAACAATAATTGATATATCACCAATAAATTAACGAAATGAACGATTATTTCAAACTTTAATAAGAATGTTTCTATCAGTTCTTTCCCTTTAAGTTATATTATGTTTATTATATCAAATTTGAAATAATCATTCATATATTTTTCTTTTTTATCTTCAAAGAGCATAATATAATTTTATTATTCATTTTTCATATGCTACCATTTATATTTTAGACCCCCCAACTCTTGAATCATGATTCCGTCCCTGCCTCCAATTGGACTACTAGTACTTGACCCTAGCTAATATATTAGGGTTTGCAAAATGAAAGAACTGGTTCAGCATCGATGCACAAGCCCCAAGGCAAGGCTGCAATCTGCAATGAACAAAGTGTAAAAACAAAGCGTATTGCAGTAGTAGTACGGAGGTGGAGTGTAGATGAAGGCACCAGACCAAAAGGAGCGTTCAACAGAGAAAGGGCACTTTCCTTTCCTCAACTTATTAGCCAAAACCCTGATCGAATCTTTCCCTCTTGATTTCTATATGGAGGAGTAGTGGAAGTGAAAACCATAGACGGTCTATTTTTGCAGGAATTATTTGCACAGTAGTCGACTGAGACAATGGGTGCTTTGTCGGGGAGACACACCATACCTCTTTGCTTCTTTTCTTTTTCTTCTTCTATTCGTTTTGTTCCGTCTTTATTGTATTGGATCTTAACCCAAGTGCGAAAGAAGAAATTCAGATCGTCCATGAATCTATGTCACTGAAAGAAACAAATTAAGCTGCAGGTGGATGAGAACGATGGTAAATTATTGAACTGATCAACATATATATGGAATGTTTTGATGTTCTGTTACTGTGATTTGTCGATCGATGATCGAAATTTGGGAGGATGTTAATCAAGTATTTACCCGATTGATCGATATTCTTAATAATTTTTCCTTCCTGAGAATGAGATATGAAGGTTACCGTCACTAATAATAGAGCTAGCACAGCTGCTTGAAGGCTTGCATATATAGGTCCAATAATAATAGAGCTATTCCAAAAGTCGAGAAATCCCAAGCCTTATCTTTCTGGATGGCTAAAAACCTAAAATGGCAGGAAAATCAATTCTTAATTAGCTCACCATGCCTACCAAATCTATTATTGCAGTTCCCCTGGTGAATAAAAGATCCTAACCCCAAACCCACGAGTCCATGCAGTAGTTTCATCAAACTTTTGCAACTAACTGAATAACTGCCCTCGGTATGTCATGATTGAGCTAGCTGAGTTATCAATTTTGTATCTCTGAGTTTCCATTTCCACCATCGATGAGCTCGCTCGCAAGTCATTCATCTCTCTCACCCTTTTCCTGTAAACCCTCACTTTATTCTTTACACAAAAGCTGCATATATATACATGTTCTTTTGGTTCCGGGACCATAAATCATATCGAAAGAGAGCAAAGATAAGAAGTAATAGAGCCTGTACAAGTCTACATGGAGCGCAGTACTACTTGGTATTCATGCTTTTACAAAGACGAACAAAACAAAATGATTTGCATTTCTGCAGTAGAATACTATTCCTGAACAAGACAAGTAACTACTGCTTTGCTTCCCCAGTAGAGCGGGCAATATTTGAGCACGCGTGCACCCCACTTATAAAAAGTCACCATCTCGATCGTCTTCTAAATCCTAACCTCAACCTCAGCTTGTTTATATCAAAGGGTACGTACTAGAGGAGGTTCTAGCTTGGTCGATCAATGAAGTTCACCATATTTGGTCTGCATAGTGGGAGGTTCATGGCCTTTCAAAGTATGTTTCCAGTGGTAATTATCATATGATTATGGTCCAGGAACTCGAAAAAAAAACAAATGACTGCTACTTGAAGCTTTCATCAGTTAGTGGAGAGAGCATGTGGAAGAGACCACACTAGGAATTGTGAAGGAATAGGCTAGGGTCGTGATGATTGGTATATATGAGGGCTAGACATGTATAGCTTAAAGTTTCAAAAATTTAGCTTAGCCGGGCACATGACAGTCTATTGTAATAAGAGGTTTGGAGATATATATTGGTTTATTGATAAGCTCATATTGTCATAAAACATATGTTTAAAAGGTCGACTAAATGATAGCATGCAATAGCAGAGAGCTTTTTTCTCATAAAAAAAAAAAAAAAAATTAGCAGGAGCTTTGGCTTCGGCAGGGTCACCAGCCCAAGGCAAAGTATGGTTATATCATTATATATTTATATTACACCTTCGCTATCTGAATTTGCAGTCAAATTAAGTGTGCTATTTAGATTCAAGAGGAGCATATGATAAACACTGCACGCAATAATAAAAGGACTTGATAATGTAGACTCTGCAAGTCTCGCAGCTAGTCTAACAAAAACTTACGTAAGAATTCTAGGACACAACCAGGTAAAACCTATAAATTTGAGTCACAATTAAACTGATTATTGAACTACAATCCTAAACTAATTAAGGAAGAACTGACAGTCTCACTTTCTAAGCGCTTGGGCATCACTTACACTTGGTAACATGTTTATAACTCTCCAACTAAGAAACTCTTCTTACTTGGAGACTTCGGGGACTTGTAGATACCTCCACTAGCATGACTAATACGTTACGTCACCAAACATAAGTAACACTTTCTTTGTAGACCCACAAGCCATGGTGGAATCAACTACGAAATATATACATCTCGTAGCTCGACATACAAGCTACCTTATGGTAGTCGGAAGCAGCCAAGACCTCGCTATCAAGCCATCTTTCAGGCCTAGCCATAACCAAGATGTCTCCACAATAGACTTTTATATGCTTTGAATGATACTTTAGCAGCCCACATTGAAAAACATGTGAAAAAAAAAAAAAAACTTCATTTTCCTGTAAAATGAGACTCCTTTGCACTCACTTAACATCCTGTTACAATCACTTGTAATCCTATTGGGCCGCAAGATCCACAGTTGTTTGAGGTAGCCCATCAGTCGAGGCCCAAGATTATTATGAGAACATAAAATCTCTTGAGGCCGAATGATGAGGATAATGGATCACTCAAAAAACGTCGATCTCATAAAAATTATGGAGCAAATGCTAGAATGTCCATTGACCCTTCGTTGTGATATTTTATAGCTTGTGTGCTATAAGTCGTCTGGCTCATCACAGTCTAACAGAGACACATATTTTCCTCCTATATATTCTCGTTGAGATTAATTTATCCCATTTAGAGATCAAAACAGTGGTGTCACTCCATTCTCTATATTATACTTGGAAGAGAAGATTGCACAGGCTGTTCGCATAATCTCCTCGCCTCTTAATAATTCTCAATCTGGAAACTAGATAATTGTCAATTTAAAAACCACTATGATTGGATTTAAAATCCAAGACGTTGACATGAACCTACGCCCTGATGTTGCCAGAACCAGTTTTCAATCCAAGTGGAGCTTATCTTTTTCTCATTGTTCGTTGCATTTGATGATCGAGTTCAAAAGGGGTAGTCTTAACCACATCAATTGAAAAGTTGACAGTGTTGTATTAGAAGCCTGGTGTCGCCCCCAGATATATAAATGCTCCATTGAAGCTTAGTTTTCTTTTGCTTAGGGTTTGGAGTGCTTTCGATGACTGCCTTGAAGCTACAAATTCAAATGGGAAAAGAAAACGACATGGTCGACGGAGATTGAAGATTGATTTTCAGTCGTGGGATTGGTCGATGATGCAGGCAATGACTTCATGTGCGACAGAGACACATATGAAGAAGTTAGAGTGATGAAGCAAAAGCTCTATGTACAATATGATTCATCCAATTAATAGAGATATCTATGGTTGACAAATGCCAATTTTCAATTAGAACGAAAATTCTCAATAAGATTGTTGATATATATTGATTATGATAGCCAAACAGTCATAAAAATGTAGAGTTAGATAATGTCGATTTAATACGTACTTTCCCTCATTTACATCTTCTCAGTCTTATAATTTCTTGAATTATCGTCATATTTTACCAAAAAGTTACAAGGACTAATTTCAGGTCATTTTCATAGATTGTTGACAGTTAGAGTATTTGACATACATTCAGTCCGTGTAAATGAGCTAATTCGATCGCCCAAAGCTTCTAATTTTTTTGGACGAATAAATAGACTAACTAAAAAGGTGAACAGGTCGACTAACTGTTTAGTGCATGCGAGGATATGTCATTTGTTCTCATATACAGTTTTGGTCGACTCAGTCCAACCCATGTTTCTTAAGGAGGGGCGGTAACATCTAAAACTAGAGGCAGCCATGGCAGGAGATGGTTTCACTTAACCTTTTCTTAGATGAAGAATTATAGATAATCATGGTGTATAAATAATCTTATTTTAGCGTAGACATCCAGCTATAATATGGTTTTGTATCACGTTCTTAATTAGGCGTGACGCCTCCTAAAATCATTGTTAATTCCTCCATCAAATACCTTACTTTGAAAATCAAATGTGATCAAACACATTTAAAATATAGTCCATCAAGACAGCTTGACAAACATTGGTGGAGGCCAATGGCGCCACTAGTTTGATGAGAGACTCAATCTTCCTCAGAAAGCTCATAGAAAGTCTGAAACCATTGAAACCAAACTAAAACCTTCTTAATAGAATAATTGACAAATTCTGGTAAAATAGAGGATAATAGAGAGATTTGGTGAGATGTAATATGAAAGATTATGCTATGGTTTGGATAGAGCTTTCAAAGTCGTCGTGCGGGTTTGCGTTCAAGTCTTGCGTGGCTTGGCTTCAAGAGCTGGACTCCAAACCTCATTCACTACACGTCACCGATCCATGGCCATCTCTAACCCTTTTTAAACCCCCATTTCTCACCTCCTCCATTATTCCAGAACAACCAAGCTAAAACCCTAAAGCTGAGTCCTCAACCCTAAAGAGCTCTTTCGTTGATTCAAGAAACCAAAGTTGCATTAGATGGAGGGTTTGATTCCATTTGTGTATAGAGCAATAGTGGAATACAAGAACAACAATAGACAAGCTGCAGGTGGTGTTTTAAGCTCATCATGGTTCAGCGAGTCGCCTTCTGCTGCCTATATCCGGCTTCCCGGAGATTCGGGCCGGTTCCAGAATTCCGATATTCAGCGGTTTATGTCAGATTATAGTGGGATTAATTCTGCGCCTTCTTCTTCTACTACTGCTCATGTTATGATGTCTTCTGGTGTTCAATCTCCGATTCGTCGTCGAGTTGCTATATGATGGCGATCATCATGAACTCATGGTTGGTGAGTTGCATGCCGGAAGAAAGCTGAAGGTGTGCAACCTGGTCAAATATATATGGCGGTGGGTGAAGTGATGATTGTACTTGCTATTTAGATTTTTATTTTCAACTTTATATCTGGGGTTTGCAAGTTTGAAGCATTAAGGGTAGGGCTGCCACTCGGTCGGTTCGAATCGGTAATGGGCGTTACCAACTTCAAAACCAAAGCTTTCGGTAATGAAATATGACTTTCAATTACCAAACCAAAAACTTCGGTATGAGATAAATCTTACCAACTTCGGATGTCGGTTTTTCGGTATTACCAAACTTCACAACAAATATATTTTCAAAATATAACAAAACAATACAAAACTATAAAATTTAAATATCACTTGAGTTTCTAGAGTCTGATAATACATATACAAAAGATAGTCATTTTTCAGTACACATTATCGAGTATGGTTTAATTTTCTACCGAAATAGTCAAGATGTAAATGTTTCCAAATTTTTATATGAACAAGTTATGTGTCATCTATGTGAAAGTATGTGTGTGGAAGAGTCGACCAAAATAAGTCACATAAGGGTAGTAAAAGTTTTTTCGTGTAATAAGTGACGTTAAATTATGGTTGACCACTTTGATCAAGACTCGAGCATTATTGAGTACAATTGAATTTTCTATCATAATTGTATTATACTATAATGATCACATCAGACAGTCAAATTTTAATTTTATGAATTGTAATCATTGGAACCACAACATGTCTGGTAATGTTATAACTTATTTAGTAAGTTATATGCATATGTATATCTTTGTGAACCAACTACAGAGAGGAAACAAAATTTTCAAAAACCTTGTGAACTATAATGTGATCAATATAGTGAAATACGACTATGGTAGAAAAATTAGGTATTTTTTATAATGTTTTGGCCTTGATCAAGGCGGCTAACCCTATTTACGCTTGTGCTTTCTGTGGGGAGCCCTATCATCAAGAGAGGTAAAAATATTCCTAAATTTTTACATGGGCGGTTACATGTCATCTAAGTGGGTTTGTCTGTGTGTGTGTGTGATGAATCGACTAAGACGGGTAGGTAAGAGCGTTTTTATATAACAAATAACATTGAATTAAAGTTGATCGCTTTAATTGAGGCCCGAATGCTACCAAATATAGTTGAATTTTTCTATTCATTGTCTTGTTTTTTACTAAATGGTATATACAATTGAAAACGTGAGATAAGATTATTAGTCTGTGTGTTTTTAGAAATATAAGTCTTTAAATAATTAGAATTTCGGTAAATTCGGTATTTACCAAAAACCAAACCAACTTTTTTGGTATTTCTCGGTTTCGGTTTTTTTTATTTCGATTACCAAAATTTGGTTTACCAAATCATAAATTTTCGGTCGGTTTTCGATCAGTTTGGTATTTACCAAACCAAGTGGCAGCCCTAATTAAGGGTATGGAAAACCAAAAACCCAAAGGGGGCCAGATGCCTTAACTTCAACTTGGTTAATTTGTTGTAATTTCACTAATTTGTTAGTGTGGATTATGTGAAAGAATGTAATGGAAATGTCAAATGTAAATGCATGTTGATTTGTAATGCTCGTGCGTGAATTTGTGACGGCCGAAGGGCCATATTTAGTAGCTGTTAATTCAAGTTGACAGTTGTTTCACTTGTTTGTAACTTTTTTTGCTTGTTTGATATGCACGCACTTATAACTGGAACGTCTTCGGTATACGACATGCATCTACACATATATAGTAATAAACGGTACTTATAACGGGAACATCTTCGGTGTACGACGATCTACACATATATACTAATAACGGTTAAAACTACATTTCCCTGATACCGATGCATGAGGGTACCCTATATAAATAATTATGAATGGGTAAGGATAACAAACAAACAACGACATAAACTAGTAAAGAAAGAAGGGAAACGCCCGCAGCCAGCTTATGCAGAAAAAAGCAGATCGTTTCTCAAGACTGCGATTAAGGAGGTTAGAGGCCTATTGGCGTATTCCTGAGAGCACAACCTCCTTATTGCAAGCTTCGTTGCTGCATCCGCAACTCATCCTTCTTATTATTTTCTGTTTTTGGTCAGAATGACTATAATTCTTAACATATACTGAACGATCATTTTTGAGAAAATGATTCAGAACACCCAAGTATACTTCAATTTTAATATGTAAGTTATCAATTTGAATAGTACATCCCAACTAAATACTATTGTTTTATAGTTTGTTTAGAAAGGGCCGGGGGTTAGCAATTCCGTTTCAAAGAAAGCAAAAGAGAAGATCATACTAAGCAAATTTGGGTAACCTGTCGCGCACTTGAATCCGACATTTTTTTAACCGACAGAATAAAAAAAATCTCAGGGGAAATCTTTTGGAAGAAGCAAAACTATTCTTAATCAAAATTTTCCGATGACTAAACAAAATCGAATCGCTTTGGATCTAAAAACTTCCATAGATTATGGCATTTACTTGTGCTTCCGAGTCATCCAACGGGATTAAGAGAGGTTAAACTCCTCCCTAGAAATGTCTTTTAGTACAGATGTCAGATCATAATCATTCTCCTTAGGAATCATGTTCATCTGATGCACAGAAAATAATGGTTGCGTCCTATATATTGGAGGACAAATTCTTCTACTTCCAAAGTTTGTAGCAGTACTCCACATTCCATTGAGCTGGCCATATGATACCCTCAAGTTTTATAGCACAAAGCTAGAAAAGGTATCTAGCTAAAACCAAGTGAAATAGAATGTTTATAATTGATACAAGTAGTTGAGATTTCACTAAGCACTTAGAGTAGGATCAGCAACATGTCTGCAACTCTGCATTAACTTTTGATCAGGATTTCCAGGATTTCCAGCAACGTGTAGGGGCAGATGTTGTTAGGGCAAGAAATAGACACGAATGGGATTACTTGATCCCATCAATTGTGTGTTTGCATAAGCCTGAACCCGTCATGTCTCTTTTTCTCTTGCTCGATCACCATGTGTTTGACAAGAGCGTACGTGGTGACATTAGGGATATGAAACTAGGGATAGTTTAATTTTCAAAAATGTAGATGATCGATAAATTTCTGAATCCGTCGCTAATTAAAGTAGAATTAGAGTTCCTGGTGCTACCAAATAGTATCAAAAGAGTGATGCAAACTTCCTCCCTAAATGAACAATATCAATGTTGATGGTAGATATACCACAAGCATAAGCAACGACTTCGTAGACCGTTTTCTGGTCACAAAGGGCCTCGCCCCCGACATGCTTCCGGTCGACCGACATCCGGGCTACCTTGCCATGATGAAAGATCATCGGTACCACATCGGGAAGGTGTTCCTCCAAGCTCCACAAGAAGACACCATGATAAGAGATATGTGTAATTAGTCCCACATTAGAAATATGATATGAGAGAACCTTCCTTAGCTATAAAAAGAATGTTTCCTATATGTAAAAATGATCTCTCTACTTGGGGTCTGTGTTTGACAGGCAATAGACCCCAAGTAGATTTGAACCAAGTACGGAACTACTTTCACCAAGTTGGATCACAGACCTAAGGGTAGCTGGGGAAGAAGTTTACAGCTTCAATTTACTAGAACCTTCTTTATTATTCTACATTTCACAGTAACCATCTACATTCTTTACATCCAATTGATAACCATGATATATCAGTACCTAAATTATATGACCTCTAAAATTTGGAACAAGCTATGAAAAGGAGAAGAGAATTAAGAGCAAACCTACAAGATGACTACAGAACTACACTGAGCCAACAAATTCTTAAATAGCACTATCAAATTTGGTCTATTCATATACAAATCTCAAAGACAAGTCCAATACTTTGATGCACGAATCAGTTTTACCAATTGGTGCACTTAATGAAGCCTATTAGTTCAATGTATCCACAAAATGTATCCACAAGTTTCTATTAGCAATTCTCACGAATCAAAATCATTTAGCCTAGCCTTGTAGGCTTGAAGGGTAACCCCATGTACATCAGCTCAATGTAGGGCGGTTAAACTCCCTAGTGGTATAATATCAGACTAATCAGCATGTAGTTTAAGTAAACTCCATGTAGATCCTGAAGGTTTGACAAACTAGAAATGGCGTAAGGTAGATTAAGCTGTGATGCAGGTGCTGAAGCAACATGACTGGACAGAAAGAAACTCAAATACCAGGATTCTGAAAGCTGCCCCAGAAAAGACAAGGCATGTTACAGAAAACTTTTTCATTTACACTGAAAACAAATGAAAGCTGTAACTTACATGTATGTCAGCAGCAGGCCAGAGGAGGAAAAAAACAACAAGAATCTCTAAACCGAAGCTAATAGGATCCAAAACATCACATGAGAAGATATGGCAATAAAGGCCCAGGTTAGGAAAGCAAAAGCCACCGATATCTGGAACTTCTGGCATGGTATATCCCATTTTGAAGTGCAGAAGTCAGTGTCCTTGGAATAAAGGATTACTATTCCGGCTGAAGCGCTTGCAGCAGCAAGTGATAAAGTAGCTGTTACCTGTACAATTTGAAATGTTTATTAATTCATTTGATAGGAAGAAGTCAACATCAAATATGTCCACATAACTAAATAAACCAAATATCCAACCTAAAACCTTCCATCAGGAGAGACGAAGATTAACCATCTAATTATAAAACAGACTAGAAAGAAAGTAGTGGTCCAAACAACATAATAAAACAAAAACCCCCAAAATTCTTTCCATCAGGAAAGATAAAAGTTCAGTCATCAAATTAAAAAGAAAATAGCATGCAAATAGCAATAATTCGTGATTTCACTCGAAAGAGGAAAAAGTAATGTTCCGTCCCCAAAACAATGACAAAGAAATGCTACAGTATGTAGCTCTTCAGCCGATGCACATACACATTCAGCTTGAGAGAATGATATCAACAATGTATGCATGCATTCAGCTTGATCAGGACAGAAGTCCTGTGCCAATTGTATTGATGATTTATAACTTTACCAAACTCAAAATAGGACAACAGTCACCTAGTTTCTTCCATGTAATGCCTTTTTCAGTTGCTGTAACTGAATAGTGCCAGAAAGTAGAACTTCTGGCTGTCCAGAGTAGAAACCAATCTACTTGAAAAATCACTCGGACAATGCAAAACCTTTTGACTACAAGAAATGTGTGGTTGGTAATGCTTTAGGTGGTACCTAAAATGCTTGATAGAGTTGGTCGAATTAAATAAAAAGTAATTTTTGTGTCAAAGAAGCATTTTGTAAGTGTATCTTGGAGAAGAACTTAATTGTTTCATCAAGGAGCTGCTGAGTGAACTAATAGGAAGCTTGGATTTTGAATTTGGCTGAAGTACTACAGATAAAAGAGTTTCACACTGAGGAACTCCCAAACACGCCCAAGATACAATATCTGCCACAATTAGCAGATACGCGTGTATATATCTGATTCCTAAGCAAGACAGAATTTATACAAAATATTAAAAAAATGCTTGGAACGTTAAATGAATAGAGTATAAAATCAAGAGACGTACCCAATCACCGACAACAAATAGGCTAACTAGAATTGGATTTTGGAGGTCTCTCTTTCTCCTCAACGCATAAATATCAAGACAAGCAAGCCCAAAGCTCCATAGCACTTGAAGCCCCATTGACGCAATCAAATAGCTGAACCAGAAGACAGAGATTAACTTAGCATTTCTACAGAGTAGTTAAACATAAGCAACCATAAGCAATAATCGATCAGCATTGCAAAACAAACATGTAGCAAAAACAAATATGTCAAACCACTATCACTTTCAGAGTCTTTAAACACAGGGTGTTAATGACAGGGCAAACCTAAGATTAATTTGGCCGCAGGTGCCAGGGGCAGGAAGAAGATGCAACGAAACAAGGAATCACATTTCAAAACACCAAGGAAATATATCCGTAAATCACTCAACTGCGGACGATTTCTGCATTTACATATCAACAAGGCAGTTTATATATACATTAATCTCATCCTAAGTGAAGCAAATAAATCAGATGAAACCTCTCCGCCCGACCTAAATATAGTTTCTACTATTTAGTTGCATCAACAACACTACTTAGTACTGTTTGAATTTCTATTTCAACCACATATAGTTAAGCAATCAGTCCAAGCAAACCCGAAAACCAGGAGATTAAGAAAATCATAATCTTTACAACCAAATGCAGCAAACCAAGACTTATCAAATTGCAAAGCATCATTCTCATAATCAAATAGCTATCTTTGACCAACAAAAAAAAAGTCGGAGAAAAACTAAAATTAAAAAAAAAAAAAAAAAGGAAAAAAGAAAAGAGGAAAGTACCAGAAGGCGGTGAATGTGGCGAAGCAATCGGCGGAGAGCATAACTCCGATGGCGGCGGAAGCGAACCCGAATTGGCCGATTCTGAGTAGTAACCCAGTAACCGACCCTGGTCTACCTATCAACTCCTTCATTTCTGACCGGAACAAACTCCGAGGGCCCTTTCTCCGATCAAAGGGCCCCAATGCAAAAACCCTAGGCTTCACAATCCAGCTACCTCTCCCCCAGTCTCATCCATTTCAGAAACTTTCAACCAAACCGGAGATTCAAGTGTAGAAATGAGTGAGAGGGTTGGGATGAGTTGGATTCCAGTCAGTTTGGGAAGATCTCCGGGCAGTGTGTGTTGTTGTGGGATTTGGTTTTGGAAGGAAATGAAATGAAGAAGAAAACCCTAGTGGGTGTGTGGATTGTGTGTGCTTAATTTGGGAAAGCACAAAAATGGCTGGAAACAGAGGTGTCCGGTGGAGTCTCTCTCTATTTAGTCCTTTCTCATTTACCTTGTGACGGTGAGGCCCGCCAACTGACACTTCCTACGTGGACTTCCCGTTTTCTTTTTGCTTTCTGTCATTAGGGAAAGTCGAGAGGACGGTTGTTTTTTTAATTTTATTTATATTTTTCTTTTAGAGTATATGATGTCTCAGAGTTACTAATTCGTGTTAATCAACTACGTAACTAATTAATTTTAAAAAAAATAAAAATGAGACTAAGGTAGCTAACTACCGCGGTTATTTTAGCAAGTTAGTAATACACATGTTATTTAAAAGCGGTCAACAAGCCCCACGGGCACACACGGGTCTAATAATGTCGATACCTCCTTCACGCTTTAGCCACTTGATGGAGATCGGATATGGGGTTTTACACAAAATATCTCGGCATTAGTGTGTGTAGTACAATTTCTTATAAATCAACAATGACTCGTCCCTTTTATGAACACCCATCCGGTCAGCATTCAAACATATATCCACATGAGTATTTTCACAAAACTCTTCCACTACAAGTACCCAAAGGCTCCTCAAACTTGTTTGCCCCAAACTAATGGGAGTTGAGACTAACATGTGACTTATATATTAAGCAGCCCGACTAACTTTACCACATTATGTGGTTAATAACTAATTAACTTTACATACAAAACAAACAAACAATATTTAAACTTTACCTCAATCGATATTTACTGGTGACATATGATACGTTAACTATATATTTGACACTCACTTTGGTTATCACCTATGCTAATGAAAACTACTACGCCACTCCTAAGGGCGTCTCCAACAACCCTACCCAAACTCATTTTTTGACTTACCTAAGAACATTTTTACCAATACTAGTTATTTTTGAGTTAAATTTTAGTTAAATTAACCAAAATGACAATTTTAGAGATAGCTCTTTACTTTAGTTAGTATTAAATTAATATTATTTTTAAATGATTAAATAGTTTATATGTATTTATATATCATATAAAATATCTGAAAGTAGAGATGAATACATTAAATTATAGATTGTCTCATCTCGCTTAGCTAAAAGTTATAATAACTTTCGCTAGTCTTTTTTTTTTTTTAAGAAGGGTAACTTTATATATCCAAGATTACAACCAACCATGAGAGATATCGGTGGTGAAAATAAATTCTTCACTCGCATCCCTACCCGAAAACACCAACGATTATAGTGGACAAGAACCGAAAAAAGTTTAAATCGTAACCTAACATATATTCCAGAAGCTTCGATACATCCTTACAGTCAACCTTAAGAATAAATAACTCTTTCAAACACTATATGTCAAAACTATCAGCATATATGCACATGTAACTTCTGTATTACATTGACAACAATAACAAACCGACCTTAAAATAATCCTTAAAAATGACATTACATAAACATGGTACACCAAACGACACGACCAAAGACACAAACCTACCAAAACTCTAAACCCTCGCTCAAAGAGGAGGTCTAAACCCTCTCTCAAAAAGAAGGGACTACTAGACCAAACAAACCAAACTAAAATCTAAAGAAAAAAAACAGCAAAACCAAAAAAAAGAAAAAAACATACCCAGCCCAAAGAGATTCAGGCCTCTAGCACCATTGGATCTCAAGGAGAAGACCCACATAATGACCGTTCAAAACTGTTGCATGGAACATAATAACAGATCCTTCACCCGTCGTTGACCATAACCAAAGAACACCTTGATAGCAACCACCACGGAGAGGCAACCGATCCACCCACTGAAATCATAATCGAAAGCGAGGTAGGGAGACCCACACAAACCAGCAGGCCGCTGCTACCCTGTTCTCCCCCTTGCATCGAGTCACTGCTTCGCTCCTCGTCCCACAGAAACTGGCCCGACCACTACTCATGAACAACAACCGAACATCTCCGTCGGCACGAAATCTCTGCCAACTCAGATTCACCAAAACAACATCTCAGACCACATCATAGGGAGCCTCCCATTATCGCTCCACCACCAACCTACATGCCATGGCCTCCTAACGACCATTAGCAAGATCTCGTCCGACGTCGTCGACAATAAACACATTGTCAGGCGGAGGAATTTTTTTTTTTAAACCCTAAAACCTGGTTTTACAGAGCAAATAAGAAACTTTTCTTTAGCTAGTCTGCTGAAGTTAGAGCTGAGCATGGGATGAGATGAGACGAGTTTAGGCTAATCTCGTGTCCCGCCCCATAAATAAAACTCAAGACAGGACGGGACGAGCCTTGTATTTTTAATATTTGATCCCACCAAATCCCGTCTCGCACGGTAACTGGACAAGACGGGCCTATCCCGCAAGACTGATGTTTACACCCAAATTAATATTTTACTGGACAGTAAATGTCTAAGTGAATATTAGTTAAATTTATAGTCCACGTCACACCGGCGAGCCTAAAATAATTGGGTTCACAAGTAATGACCCGCCAGCGAGATCATGCGAGTTGGATAGTAGAGTTCGCATGCGAAAAAGACTTTGTATGGTGTCAAGAAATGGACTTCGCGTAAAAGTGGAGTCCTAAAACATGAAGGCGAGGCAAGATGGTTTCGCGAAGGAGATTTCGCGAAGAAGCAAGAAGAGGAGTCCGCATGCACGTAGAGGTGTATGTGTTGGTTAAGAACTCTATTCCTTAATTGGATTTGCATAAATCACCTACGCCACATTTATCGTTGAAGACTCCTACAAGTCTGTAACGTGCTTTGGCCCAATAGTTGTGCCCCTAAATAACTCTATATAAAAGAGTTCGAGGGTATTATGACTACACACTCAACAACTCAACAAAAATACAATACAACCTTCAACACAGTTGAACCTCCAGACGCTCCCCGGAGCTTTGCTTTAATTTCCCTGTTCGCTCCCTGGAGCTTTGACTTTTTTCCTTCCCTCCCATCTGAAGAACCATGTGGTGGAGTTTGTGCTCTCTCCATCCTCAGTCGCTTGATTAGAAGCAAAAGGCTAAGCGCATCCCGCTACTACAACCACTACATTCTGTATCTGCAAGGTGGCACGTTCACAACAACTAAAAGAGACTTTGCACGCCCAAACTTATTGGTGTGGCTAAAACAACTGAAACACTCTAAAACTGGCAAAAAAATCCACGACTTTCTTCCTTTCTAAATTTGCAAGCTGCAAAGTAAAGCTAACGACATGTTCATTATGCATGACGACGACTATGAAAACCAGGTGCATATAACATATCAGTAAATTTATAATAGAAAGACCTAAACCATGAACTAAAAGTAAAAGAACAAGGAATATATGTCTGCGATATCTAACAAAGCAGTTCACTTTCAATACCTAGATGGAAGATACTCACCACCGGCTAGTAAAAGCATCAGATGCTAAATTACTAACACATTGCCAAACAAGAAAATCAACTGCTGACATGTACAAAGATAATCGGTACATGTACAAAGATAACCGGTACTTTTGGGTTCAGTAGCTTTGGAATTGTTCTTCAATGAGGATTTCCTTGGAGTTGAATGTCTAGAGTCGACTAAAGACGTAACTAACTTAAGAAATAAACGGCTCAGATGTAACTAACTAAAGACATAGATGGCTCAGATTACATATGAAATTAAAAAGAATTCAATTCATATAAGTCTCGGGACGGGACTAGACGAGCCTTACGGGTCTTAAACTATTAGTCCCACGTCCCGTAGAAATGAAAACGGGACCGACGTTTTTAAAATTACATCTCATCTCATCCCGCTAAATTTCGGAACGGGATCGAGACTAATTCAGGATTATGATTATTTATGCCCGGCCTTAGCTGAGACTCTTAAAATATCCAAAAAGCTCTTAAAATACCCAAAAAACTAAACACGTTATCTAAATTAGCTCAAAAACCAAATAAATAGTGTGATAAAGATGTTCTAAACCCATACTGTTCAGATGAGTTTTACATCTCCAACCATTGAGCCAAAACCCATACCCATTTTGAATTTTGGTCATTTATATAGTATCACTCATTGTCCTTTTGCTCTATTTTCTTTCATTTGTATTATTGAGGTAGAGATTAAATATTGTTTGTTTTGTCCGTAAAAGTTAGTTAGGTATCACACATTGTAGAAATTTCCCGTTCCATTTTCTTTCATTCATGTGTGATCTCATACTTGCATGTTGGTACTTTCTAAAACTGTTATACATATGACTAGTCATGTTGGGATCATCTTGTTTAAAGCTAGCATAAAGTATAAATCAATTTTAGTCACATGATCAAGTTAATGTATCGGCCGATTATATTGTATCTGAAATGTATAATACAACATATAAAGTTTAGGATCTAGTCATAAGATTCATAAACACATTCATTAGATATAAGCAAAACCGTGAAATATAATTTCCTAGTAGAGCTAGAGAATTACCACATCTCAGTCGCTCAGCCTCTCCAATGATTGCCATCTTGTCTCCTTGATCACCACAGAAACGACAACACAACAGCAACACAGAAACACAAAACCACAGCCTAAGTCTTCTATACTATGCTACTCTATTCAACAGAATGGGACTGTTTCTCTCAAGGAATTGCGTAGCTAGTATATGGACTTTAGTCTAATATATATAGAGGCCTGGAAACTCATAAGGAGTCCAATAATCGATTCATGTTTATCAGAATTCACTTAATGATTATCTCTTAGTCTTTAGATTAACAAGGTTGGTTAATAGATAAGTTTTCAACTCTAATTGAGAGACATATCTCAACAGGTAACAACAAGAGTTTAATAGCTGCATTTCTACTGATTAATCCGAGAATAAAATCCATCTATATCATTTAGGCTTTCAGACATGTAGAGTCCAATTTGGTTCCAATAGATTATTACTTATTATATGATCTTAGTTTATATCATATTGTCCTTATAATTTCTCAAATTTTTATATAGATGATTAGTTATGTTTCTTGGTCTTTATCCAACCATCAGACATCATGAACCATGTATCATTTCATCATCAAGTGCTAGTTCTGTAAATCCTGGTGCAGCGTAGCTATTAGCTAACCATTTACTAACCAGAGACGAGTGTTGCATCTTGTTAATGAACCAAAATCCCATAAATGTATGGTATTATACCTAAACAAGCAAGCCGTTCAAGACAATGACGTTTCAACCTTCAACTACACAAAGAGAGAAGCAATTAGTTAAACACATTTCGATCAAATCATTGCAGGTAGACAATGACAACAAATCAAGAAGAAAGGGGGAGTCAAGGCATCCCTCCTTGGATACTTGTGTTTGTCACCCTCACTTTCCTCGAGAGTAAAGCAAAACCGACTGTTGGGTGCGAAATGATGCGATACTCCACTAACTACAGACACAAAAAAACACAACTCTTTTGGTATAATATATTCATTCAAGGCAACAAATAGCAAAATATATTAAAAGCGAGACCAAGGAGTAATTTTAAATACGTATCCTTTATCTCTTAATACATATTTTTTTTAATATATTATCTATTTAATTTTTCATTTCAATATTATACTAAATACACATCCCAAACTGTCTAAAATATCCTCAATATCTAAAACTAATAATTATGTATTATTTAATATAATTATTTTATATTTATTATTTCACAACTTACTTTGTGTATTCTCTTTTATTTTCTGTTAGATTTTTTTTGATCGGGTTAGAAATTTTTTTGATATTTTTGAATTTCTAATCAAAAGAGTATTTGAACTCAAAATCTCCGATATGACATCAATCAGCTAGAATTTAAAGAAAAAAAAAATATTGAACATATATAATTTTTTCAAAGTTAAGAAACTAGTAGAAGTACAATAGCATAAAAACTAGTTTTTAGCCTGCAAGAGAAAAACTAAGTTGATAAAAAAAATCAAATGAATCGGTAAATAGTACATGTGATCACGACAGTAGTCGAAATTCAGATGATGAATTTTGAAGAAAAAGTTTTTATTTCTTTTCTTCTGAAGCGTAGTAATAGTAGAGAAGAGTTATGTTTTAGGAAAGAGGAAGTTTCTTTTTTTTTTCCCTAATAATTGATGAATGTTTTTGTAATTAAACATACCTATAAAATCTGATGTGAAATATAAAATAATAGAAGTGTGTATTAAAAGATTAGAAGTGTATATTTAAAATTTCTCAGACCCAAAATCTCAAATGTTAAATTAAAATGAGAAAAAAAAAGAATCAGAATAAAAGAGTAAAATATGAGTAGTGATACAGACATCAAAATATTTTACAGGATATGAATCCCAAATGATGTGATAAAAGCCACGTCAACAGTACTAGTGACGTAGATTTTCACTAATTTAATGAAATTATTTATCAACAGTACTAGTGATGTAGATTTTGACTAATTTAATGAAATTATTTCTTTAATTATCAAAAGAAAAAAGAGAGGTTCAAATCAAATAGAATAAAGAAAAAGAAACACAACTAAGAACCCTAATTCACTATTGCAGAGGCGTTTGATACCCACCATTAATCAAGCCTTTTCTTTCTCTCATATACATACCCTAATTCACTTATCGATCTTCTAACCATGAGTAAGAACCCTAATTCACTATTTCTTTCTTCTGTATACTCTTTATGGATCAATTGGTTGCTATATGTGATATAATCATTAAAATTCCATGGGATCGATTTGAGATCCCCATATTGATCGCGGTTTAAAGCTCTGAAGCTATTGTATCATCTCAATGCTTTCACATGATCTTAATACTAACTGTGGGTATCCAACACAATTCAAATTGTTGCTATGCAATTCTGAAGCTTTATACATAAGCAAATTGTTTGTCAACAACACATCACGTCCATGAATATGAAGAAGTAAATCTTTTTTATTTTTATGTAAATTCCCGATCAATGTTTTTTGAAATTGCAATGAAATAAGAAAAAGAAAATTTAGAAATTCATGTACATATAGGAGATGAAGTGGCACTGCCACATCGTTTGGGAAATAATTTCGGTAAAATTTTTTGTGCTATCAAGCATTTTCCGCAAAAGATACACAAGGTGGGACCCAAATGCCAAACTAAAAACAAAAAGAAAGTTTTTCGTTTATTTTTTTGTTTCTTCTCAAAAAAAAAAAAACAATCAGAACAAAGAACAAAAAATATGTAAAGTGAGACTCAAATGTTAAACTTAAACAATAATGAAAGAAGCGTACATGTCTTAAACAATTGAAAACTTAACAATGACAGACTAATACAAGAAAGTCGCGGGTCTAGATTGGAAGACAAATGCTTCTTATAAGTTTCAAAGAATATATAGTTTTTTTTTCTCATTTCAAGTGATCTAAGTAGTCGTACGACAAAGCTTCTTAGTAACCCTCATAGATCTCGTTATCGAACTTTTTTGTATACGTACAACCAATGAAATCATCAATATTGTTGGAACCAGTTCTCTCCGCGCTTTGCCAAAAAGTTAGGCCCAATATCATTACAAAATGACCACTAAGATACAATCTTGACGATAAACATGTACGTGCATTTAAACGTAAATAAAATAAGAGAAATCATGACCGTATATTAAAATTGAATGATCGAGATGATTTGATGTGAAGATACGAGGACTTCTCCGATGAGGAGAGGATCCGAGTTCCATCAGATTCATTGCAATGATTCAAAGAATATACCTAGGATCAACGATTCAACATTAATATAGGTAGACTCATTCTGATTATTTCCAAAAAGGCAAGTTCGTTAATGGCCGTCCCCATATCAACGTCTCTCCTTTTCAGCAAACTCCAGGCCCCCAGTTCCGCCCTTATTTACAGAATTTACCACTCTATGAAATGACCAGTCAAACCCAACAGTTTAATGTGACATGTCTATACATAGTGCATTAGCGTTTTACGAGCTTTCTATACTCTCAGTTTTTTAGTAGATTCACTCTGGAAAAAATGGCGAAAGCGATTCGATTCTTTGAGCTGAACACCGGAGCCAAGATTCCGGCCGTCGGTTTGGGGACGTGGCAGGCCGAGCCCGGCGTCGTTGGCGATGCCGTCACCGCCGCCATTAAGGTATTACAGAAATGCCGCTCCTTATTTTCAGGAAGAACAATGCTGCAGTGTGTGTGTGTGTTTTTTTTGGTCTGTGTGTGAATGACTCAAATGGTTAATGCAGGTTGGGTATAGGCATATTGATTGTGCTCAAATTTATGGCAACGAAAAAGAGGTATTCAGAATTTGATATTTCATTGAATTTTGATTTAATTCTGTGATTTATATTTTCAAAGTTCAATACTGGATTGTGTGTAGATTGGTTGTGCTCTTAAGAAGCTTTATGATGATGGTGTTGTGAAGCGTGAGGATTTGTGGATGACTTCCAAACTATGGTTGGCTTTTGAACTTAATACACTCTTGGTATTTTATTATGTCATTGGAAGGGTCTAGTCTTTGGTGATTGTGTAAGTGAGAAAGGTTGAATCTTGAACATTTGAAATTATGTGCTTGAACTTTGCAGGTGTAGTAAACATGCACCAGAAGATGTGCCAAAGGCACTAGATAGCACTCTGCAGGATTTGCAAACCGATTATCTCGATCTGTATCTGGTACGTAAAACATGTTAACTGCTCGGTTATATCGTCTTGTCAGATAGTGTCATCACTGTCATGTTATGTTTCGTGGACGGTGAATCAAGATCGTGCAGCCAAACAAGTCCAATCGATGGTATGAACTTGATATGTTAAACCATCTAAACAGAGTGAGAGTACAGCATTTTCTTTTTAGGCAGATTTGATTATGTGACTAGGGGGTTTGTCTTTATCTGGAAATAAGGATATAATTCAGGCCATTAAGCACAAACAGGAACCTTGCAAGTCTCACTATTTTCATAGACTAATATTATTCTCATCTATTTGCCACTAATTGTCGAAAACTGTTTGTAGATTCACTGGCCAGTTAGCATGAAAAAGGGCTCAGTTGGCTTTAAGCCTGAGAACCTCTCCCAACCTGACCTACCAAGTACTTGGAAAGCAATGGAAGCACTGTACGATTCTGGCAAGGCCAAGGCTATAGGAGTTAGCAATTTTTCCACCAAAAAGCTTGGAGATCTACTATCCGTAGCACGCATACCTCCTGCGGTTAACCAAGTGGAATTGCATCCCCAATGGCAGCAGCCAAAGCTAAAAGAACTCTGTAAATCTAAGGGAGTCCACTTAACCGTGAGATTCTGATAGCCTGATACATAGCAAAGTTTTCTTCTTTTGGTTTTTCAAATGCACCTGCTGTGGACTAGCGATTGCTTGTATGATAATTTAATGAATCTCTCATTACAGGGATATTCACCTTTGGGATCACCAGGTACAAGTGGTATGAAGGGAGATGTGCTTAAGAATCCAGTTCTGGCAATGGTAGCAGAGAAGCTGGGCAAGACCCCTGCACAAGTGGCTCTCCGTTGGGGGCTACAATCAGGTCACAGTGTGCTGCCTAAGAGCACAAAGGAGGTCAGGATCAAAGAGAACTTTGATGTTTATGGTTGGTCCATACCCGAGGACTTGATTTCAAAGTTTTCTGATCTAAAGCAGGTATGCATCTTGTCTGCATTACTTTCTTGTTCAGTGTTTCTGTTCATTGGTGCTTATAATGATTAGACTAGGAATGAGATGTGACGAGCCACAAACCTGTGTTGTTTATATTGTGGAATCTGGATCACTTGGTATTGCGACTCTACGGTAATTTATATGTTTGCGATGTTTTCTCATTGAAATATTCTCTATTCTCTGTAGGAGAGGCTGCTTAAAGGCACTGGATTCGTCAACGAGACTCACGGTTTCTACAAGAACATTGAGGAGCTTTGGGATGGAGAGTTGTGATCATATGCTAGATGTTTCTGAAACATTTGCCTTTTCTTCATGCCTTCATTAGCTCTTTTGCTTGTAGTTTCCCTAGTGTGAGTGTCAGTGTCTCAATTCAGATGTGTGAATCCAGAAGTTCTGGACCTCTGTACTTTCCAGAAATTCATAGAATTTCTAATAAATTCACTGAAATATCAAATGCATTACTTATCCAGAAGACCAGAACTGATTTTGCACAGTTGTGTCTGGACCAAAAATCCAGTAAATCCACACAATGTCTACACATCCCAGAATTTAAAGTCAATTTATAGTATACTAAAAAAATACTAGACCAGCTATTTATAGTACACATACACTGGTACAGACCATAGTCCATGGTGAACAACATCTATCATTTTTCTGAAAAAAGAAGAAGCAGAAAATAAAACAAAATAGTGTAATGCCAAGTGTCTCTCTATGGAAGGGAAACAAGATTGGCATATCTGAGGAGGCGTTCACTTTGGAGCCAAAGAACGCAGGGAAGAAAATGGGTTCCGCAATTCGGTATTTTGAGTTAAACACCGGCGCCAAGATGCCTTCTGTAGGCTTAGGCACATATCGCTCCGATACTCATCTCGTCGGCGACGTCCTCACCTCTGCAGTTAAGGTATCACCCTCTGTTTCATCACCACTAAAGCTTCAATGCTAATTGCTTTGAGGGAATGCTGAAATTAATTTGGGTTCGTTCCTTTTCGTTGGCAGATGGGATATCGCCATATTGACTGTGCCCAGATGTACGGCAACGAGAAGGAAGTAGGCGCCAGAATTTCAAACACATTATTCGTGTAAATTTTACATGTAATTTCTGATTTACTGTTTGGTTTAAATTTTGAGAGAAGTTTTCTGGTTTGTTGTAGATTGGTGATGCTTTGAAGAAGCTCTCTAATGATGGGATAGTGAAGCGTGAGGACTTATGGATCACTTCCAAACTCTGGTTTGTTTTCCCTCAGAAACTTGAAATTTCTGTCTTTATGGGAGCTGGAATATTATATGGGTTAGGACTCAGGATTGTGATTATGTGCAGGTGTACTGATCATGAACCAGAAGATGTACCAAAAGCCTTTGATAAAACTTTGCAAGATTTGCAACTTGATTATCTGGATCTTTATCTTGTATGTGGACAACTTCTAAGCTTTACACCATTGAATTTATACCAACAAATGTGAGCAAGGCAGTCATTGTTCAATTAATCGTTTGATGCTCTAGGATATTTAGTCACATTCTGTACACTAATTCCAGACACTAGGATACTTAGTTAGTTCTGTGGTGCTATTAAAAAGTTTGGATTAGTAGTTGTTTATTTGTTATGACTGTCATAAAACTGTGGTAGATGCATTGGCCGGTCAGTATGCAAAAGGGGTCAGTCGGTTCTGATCCTGAAAACTTCACCACACCTAATATACCGAGTACATGGAAAGCAATGGAGGCACTCTATGATTCAGGCAAGGCCAGGGCTATTGGAGTCAGCAATTTTTCTGCAAAGAAGCTTGGAGATCTGTTAGAGGTATCACGAATACCTCCAGTGGTTAATCAAGTGGAGTTGCACCCTCAATGGCAGCAAGTTGAGTTGCATAACTTCTGTAAATCAAAGGGAATTCACTTAACTGTGAGTAAGCTGATATAAAGTCATATTTTGTTCTTATGGTTTGAAGTATCTCGATATTGAGAAATATCTAGTGTAATTCTGATGACATGGACTTCTGTGAATGCTTCAGGAATGGAATGACCTAGTTTTTCAGTTCTGTGATTTCCAGACTCAGCATAGAGTAGTGCTGGTTGCAACTTGTGATGATGATGATGATGATGTTATTGCAGGGATATGCACCATTGGGAAGGACAAAGGTCCTTGAGCTTTCTATCGTGAATATGGTGGCAGAAAAATTGGGAAAGACTCCTGCACAAGTAGTTCTTCGGTGGGGGCTACAAATGGGTCACAGTTTAGTGCCTAAGAGTACACATCAGAAGAGGATTCAGGAAAATTTCAATATTTTCGATTGGTCTATACCTGATGACTTGTTTGCCAAGTTTTCCGAGATTGAGCAGGCAAGTGTCTTTCCTTCATGCTCTTCTTTTCTTTTATTCGAACTGTTATTTTGATCTAGCGTTGTGTTTGTTTATCATTGTATATGAAGTGCCCCTATAAGGAAGTTTGATTTGCTAGCACCTTTGTGTCTATTCTTTTGCGCTTAAATAACGATCTATGAGTGAAATTTTTAGTCTTTTCAAATTGGTGACAATCGTGACATTGAGCATGTTCAGTGTCAAAAATCATTTATTAGTTGCAACTCTTATGATCGTCTTTGGTGATTTGACTATGTAAGTATTACCTCTTTGCTTGCAGGAGAGGCTGCTTAAAGGTACTGCATTCGTCCACAAGACTCACGGTTTTTACAAGACCATTGAGGAACTCTGGGATGGAGAGTAGTGAGCATCTCGTGGATGTTAGAAACATTTAGCTCTTCTTCATGCCTTCATCGCTTAGTTTATCTGGTTGTAGATTGATTTTCATTGCAGAAGGGTGAATTGGGACTTCTGCTGAACAATTTTGTTAGCTCATATGATAAATTCAGATCCAATGAATACTTGCATCTTCCTTGTCTGATAACTTGTAATCTGCCTTTTGCGCAAGATTTGTGAATTCTACTCACTGGATCTTAAGGTTTGACCCCACAAAATTGGTCTATATGTATTGGAAGTATAGAAGTATGGTAGTTATCTTGTAAATGAAGTTTAGCATGATGGTGTGTGACTGTGAACACAGCCATACTTAGGAAGTTTAGCATCATGTCCTTTGGAAGGAAGGCTGGAAATCCTGAGGACAATAGACATAACTCCAGCCATACTTTCAAAGGACATGACCATGCTTCCACTTCCAACACCACACTTCATTGAACACAGCCATACCATATAGCCATACCTCCAATCATCACCATGCTTCACAGTCACACACCATCATGCTAAACTTCATCTACAAGATAACTACCATACTCCTATACTTCCAATAATATGCCATAAGTATAAGCACAATGTGGGAATACACTAAACATGTTTTTCCATAGGTCACGTAAGAGGATACGCAGCAGTAGGCTTAGGCATGGGCAAAGGCAGCCTTTTCTGCCTTTTACATCAAAAATAGTGTGCAACAATGTGAAACAGTTGTAGGCAATGTGCTATGGCCCATCTTCCCAACCAATTCAAGAGACAAAATTTTTTCTTCCTTGTTGCCCGACTTCTAATCACATGATGGAGCCCATTCTACACACTTATATTATTCAACAATGCAATTGAATGAGATTTTGAGATGAGAACCCAACGGAAAAAAACGGTAACGATGTAAATTAAATATACAAAACATGCAACAGTAGAAAAAATCTGCCATACAAAATTTCTATATGTACCCAATGTTGGATTGGGCATTCCTACAACATTAGTCATCTCTTTCTTGTTCATCTATTTTCTCTCTCTTCCATTTCTTGTTCTTCTGTTTATCTTGTATTTGATATATATTTTAATTTAATATATATTTTAATTTAAAGATAAAAGCAATATATATTCAAATATTATCAAAATGATTTTTTTACTTAAAATAATACAATTCCTAAAATTAGATATATTATACAATTCGTACTGCCCTAGTCTTTTGCTAGTGGCGAATGTAACATTCGGTATAAACTCACAAAACTTATTCTTAACTTGAGAACCAGCATTCTACAGAAAAAGAAAAAAATGAGAATCCATATACAGAAGTCCCTATACACATTAATCCGACTCTACAATGCTGAATAACTAGCCTATTGCCTATGATACAGTAATTTTTTTCACTCTTTCAGCTGCAATTTCACTTTCAATCCATTCTGTTTCGTATTGTTCTTGGACGCTTGTTTGCCGCCATTGGAGGACCCTGTGACGTCGGTGGCATGGAGAAATGGGTATTGGGTGGTGGACACAAACTTTCTTGATTTCTGGGTGTGACCATGTTCTTTTGAGCGGGACGAAGAAGACGAGGGTAAAAAAAAGAAGAAAAATTTATGTGGGCCACGAGGAGACGGGCTGCGTCTAGGCGGTCGGGGCCTCTGTAGCGTCAAATGGGCAGGATGGTCCACCATTTAAAACAAAGAAAGAAGAAGTTAAATTCAGCTGTATCTAAACTTTAGTGGCAAGACCAACGTGATACTCACACTCATAAATATACAATTGTGATTAGGGCTGACATTTTGTCCCGAGTAAACCGAGCCAACTGGGTTCCGAACCGAGCCAACTGGGTTCCGAACCGAGCCAACAACAATCGGTAGCCGAGAGTCTCGGCTTGGCTGAGCCGTACCAAGTACGTATCTCGGCTCGGCTACGATACACAACTTTTTACACAATCGATATACCATACCGACCGAGATATACGTATACCAGTATATCATACTCCTCCAAACATATATAATACGCATCCAAACACAAAATACATGATATTTTGCCCAAGTTGGGGCTCGAACCCAACACCTCCTAGTTGGAGAGACTCGCCTCCAACCACTAGAGCAGATGCTCGTCTTGTTAATCTATATGCAAAAGCTAAACTTATTGCTTTACTGAGTCAAAACTAGAACTTAACACATTACATATAGATTCTTCTCTCCTCACTGCCCTTCTTCTTTTCTCTTCGCCATTCTTTCTTCTTCTTCTCTCCTCTGCTCCATTTCAATCATCAACAAATCTCTCTTTTTCAAAGAATCTCAGACCACCATCACCCTTTTTTCCACATCTAGTCCATCAAAGCCCACCCTTTCTCTCTTCTCCCTGCGTCTCCTCCGCCGAGATCATCACCTCTCCTCCCTCTGTCTCCTCCACCAAGATCATCACCAAAGCTGCCGAAATCCTCTATAATTCCACAGTCGATTTGATGCATGTAATTGGAACCAAGATGACGTTGATGGAATTCTAGAAATTTAGGGTTAATTCAGTTTTATTTTTTTTAAAACTGAGAAATTGTGTTTTGATTTGGTTTAGTTGTTATACTTGATTCGTTTTCCATTGTTTCTGGCTTTCTCCATTGTTCCTTATTTACTTTTCTTGTTGTTCAACAAATATACCATCGAGATTTGAGGCTCGAGGTTTATGAATGAATAAGTCAGTATATACCGGTTATCGTACCGCACCTACCAACAATCTCGGTATACCGAATAAATCAGTACACCAACTTCGGTGGCCGGTTGTGGTATCAGATTTCTTCTACCGAGTAGAGTCGATGCTGTAGGCGGTTTTGACAAAAAATGTCGGTTACTGTACCGGTTCCAGCCCTAATTGTGATATCTGAAGTCTTATTTTGATATTAATAAGGGGTCTCCAGTTAGTTTTAAGAATATTCCGTTAGTAGCAAACCAAAAAATTTGTTTTTCCTTTTGTGCTAATTTTTAGTAAGTTTTCAGTAAAACAAAAATTGACGGAGCATGGTAGGCTTAAGAAAATGAATTTGTTTATCTAACATACTGCAAATATATAAATCTATCCTCTTTACTTAAAGGTAAACAATTAATTTTTTATCATTGGAGAATATATTGATACTAGATTAGATTATTTATCAAAAGTTAGAGAGTCTTATAAATAATTGCAAGAAGAAAGAGAAAAATTAAGAAAACTAAAAGAATTTCGAGCTAAGCTTCATAGAAGTACTAAAAATTATTGGGATATTATCTATCGGATCCAGAAAATGATCTATCAAGTAGAAGAAGAGGTAAAAATTCTCAAAGAAACATTCAAAGAAGATCAAAAGCCTCTTGATTATTTGAGCATCGGTTAGATCCGCCCTAGTTGGTATCAGAGTCTGCTTTGCTTAAAAGCAGGTAAGAAAAAGGCTTATGTCACAGAGTTGTCTTCTCTTGACAAACAAAAGAGAATCCAAACTTAAAAATTATCGTCTTATTGTACTGCAAAAGGAACTGATAAGTGGGAAGTGTGCTTTGAATACGTTTATAGAGTATTAAATACTCTTTACGACAAACATATTCATCTTCAGAAAGAGATCGGAATAGAAAAGCTTGATCCAGCAAGACCAAGCTTAATCCAGCAAGACCAAGCTTAATCGAGTTCCTAGATCATTTATCTAGGGATAAAACCTTTGAAAAGGTAACAGAACAACTCGAGAGATTTAATCTAAGGATTATTCAACTTGAGGAAATAAATTCAAAAATTGCTAGGCTTGAAATCAAGCTAGATTATCTCAAAGAGAAGCAATATCTAATAGATATTGAAAAGAAATTAGTCCGCACTGAGAATCTTACAAACAATATTCATCAGTAAGCAGCAGAACAAAGAAATACACAGAAAACCTGAAAAAACTTTTAAAAACTCTCATCTTCAGGATATGATGAATCAAAGGGTTGAACTAAAAGTAAAACATGAAGATGTTAAAGCTATAAGCTTTTATCGCCCTACAGAAAACTTGCTGAATATGTGGAAGCAATAATTCATCAGCAGAATTATAATATCGTTTATCTCCAAGAGATAGGTACCGACCTCGAAGTTCAATTTCGAGAGTTACATAGCAATATTTCTAATCTAAAAAAGATTGTAGAAAAGATGAAAGAAGGAGAAAATTTTGAGAAGATCAATTAAGAATCACTAGCTCAAAATGTAGCTAGTAAAATCATCATACACTCTCCACCTTCACCAATGGGAGAAAGTAGACTAAGGTTTAGTGAACCAAAACTACTTGAATGGAAATCATCGAAAACATCAAAGTCTACAACAAAGAGAGATATAAAAATGCTGAGTAGAATCCTCAGTAAAAGAAACATAGTTCCGGTACAGTTAATAAACGCTCAAGAATTTGAGTATAATGAAATCAAATCTAGCGTGCGGGAAGCATCTGCTCCTAGATTTAAATTCAATGAGATCTATAAGAAATGATCTTTCATGGATTCTCACAGATTCAAGATACTAGAATTAATTGTTCCTGCCACAGGTGGTAAAACAGACATCAGATTAATAACTTCTCAAGTCAGTGGTCTCACTGCACTTCTCTCTCCAAAAACAAGTTCTAAAAGGAAATGGTCTTTTATAAAAGATGACAATAATACTGTCAGAAAGATTAAAGAATTAACAAAAAACCTTCCTCCTTTACAGTTTCCTGAAGAAGGAGATTTGATCATCTTGCAAACTGACGCAAATGATTATTACTAGACAGTAGTTGTTTTAGTTGTTGCTCCAGATACAAATCATGAAAAGATTTGTAAATTTCTATCAGGAAAGTTTAATACAGCAAAGTTAAACTATTCTACTGGAGATAAGGAAGTCCTTGCCTTAAGCAAAAGCATTAACGGTGTAGAAGCATTCGTAGGAAACAAGTTTGTAGTTAGAACTAATAACAAGAGAGTTAAAAATTTCAAAAACTACAAATTAACTGATGCTGCTGATAGAGGAAGAGTTTTGAGATGACAAATGTTCTTAACCCAATATGAATATGATGTTGAAATGGTTGCAGGTGACAAGAACTATCTGTCTGACACTCTTACAAGAGAAATGACGATGTTTGAAAGAGAATGACGTAATCCGAGAAACCAGAAACCAGAACCAAAAGAAAAGAGTCTCTCGGAAAGATACAAGAACGGTGACAAAACCGTAGGACCTCTCCATGACGGACCAAGTTATCAATACATTGTTTCTTATAGAGTTGTTGAGTCAAGTCAGCCTATAGAAAGAATCAATCCAAGACCAGATTATGAATGTGATGAACATTCAGACCATTCTAAAATCACCCTGAAAGATGAAGATCAATATGATGCTTCCAATGAAGAAAAACTCGTAAATGAGTTCTTGCTGTATCCGAAAGGAACATCCTCAACTGACTGGTCTCAGGATAAAAGACCAGTTAGCTAGTCTGAAACGGCAGACAGTAAAGGCATGTCGAGTCCGTTTATGGCTGCTGCTTTGCCAAAAAGCAGAAGAGCCCCTTTTAGGGCGAATAAACTACCTGTAGTTACTGGAAAGAAAGTTATTCATGATCAGCCTTTAAAGATCTTTCAAAAACCAGTATTCCAGACGAATAGGCTATTGGCCTTTAAGTAGAAGATTATTGTGGATAATATTCTACATGCGTTCTATGAGGAGAATGAATCTCATTTGCTTCAAACCCTTAAAGCTTTAACAGAAGAATTGTATGGATTCCATACAAAGGACAAAAGTGTTCAAGCAAAAAATCCGGTAGGAAATTCTAAGGCTTTCTACCTTGAAAATCCTGTAAGTACTAAAATCCCAACGTTATCACTAAAAGAATTTGAATGGTATAGCTTTCATAATCTCTTAGGTGAAGGTAAAGATGTTCATCCACGAACATTATCAGCAGTCCCTGGCCCATATTATGAGAGATATTTGGTTGTTGTTCAAGTAGAGCATCCCTAAAAACACAAGTTGTCGCTTGTGGAAAACAGTTTTGTTCATAATGGTCACTTGCTATGATTCAAGTCTTTTGGCAAGTAGAGAGAAAATAATGATCACTTGCTATAATCACCATCCGCCAGAGAATTGTGACTTTTTCATAGCCCTTATGAGGAAGGAGGTTGATTGCACTTTAGCTACCACTACGTGGCTAGAAAAAGTCAAGAAGGATGAAAAGTACAAGATTTCTTATCCTTTTGATTGAGATCTTGACAATGAAGAAGATGACACTGCACGAGAATAGGAATACAGTGGTCCCAACTCTTCAGCAGGATATGAGGAAAATCCCAAAGAATATCACAACATAGTAAATATGTTGGAAAAATAAATGGTTGTCAACGCATCAAGACAAAAAAGCTTTTCTTTTTGATATGAAGTGGCTGTTGACACATGAAGATAGAAGACTTTACTTTTTCAAAAGTAAAGTTATAAGGATAAGATTCATTTGTCGACCACTTAGTATATGTGAGTTTTAATTTTAGTTTGGAATCTGCTCCCTATACAAGGAACATTAGGCATCAGTAGGAACACATCAGAAACTTGAGATAGAAGTTCGAAGTTCTCTCAACCTTTCTCAAGAAGTAAGATAGCTAGAATACAGTATTTGTAGTATAGTGAGAGAATAGTAGATTGCTTACTGGGTAGTGTGCTGTAATCATCTAGTGTGGAGTGCTTTGTTTACAAGTAAGTGTTTATCTTGTAATTATAAGTATGAATAACTAAACAGCTAAATGTTGTTTACCTGAGAGCGAGGCTTTGAGTTTTGTATTTGTATTTATGTTGGTTTAAATAAATTTTATCTTGTGCCTTATAATCCGTCACAAAAATATTTAGTTAATATATAATTAAACATGTGTTTTGTAGATTCCTTTTGTGATTACTTTTCTTTTAAGATCTAAGATTTTCCTATATAAGACAGCAGTGATTCCGTCATAATTAGTAACCATTTAGACATGAGGTGGTTAGGTGAAATGTTAGCATGTTGAAGGCTAGTTCTTAGGATGAAATATTTTAGTTTCATAAAAGTAAGGTAAGATAACAAAAAAAAATTAACAGAATAGTTACTAAAAGTTAACGGAAGCATCTTTTCGATAGCAAAGTAGAAGCATATGTACTACTTTGACAACTTTGAAAGCCTAGCTATCAAACTGACCATTACACAAGAATTTGGGGACTGTGGTGAACTTTAAAAAAAAAAAAAACAAAAACAAAAAACTTCATAGTCTTTGGTTTAATAGAAAGCTCCAAGGTCACCTTTGCTTCTGTTTGACACTCTGCTTCTGTTTTGGCACTTGAAACTCTACAGGTCAGTGATCATTCTCATTAACAATTAAGCCACTATAAGTTTCTACCATAGAGCTCCGGCCTTTAGCTTTTTCCAAGAGATTCCCCATCTGGGTTTACTCAAGTGCTTACCTTTCTTCTCATTTTACCAGTTGGTTGGTATTAGAGGATTAGTTCGGAAATTACGGCATGGAGTGAGAGACAATGGCAAACCCAATTCGGTATTTTGTGCTCAACACAGGCGCCAAGATACCTTCGGTCGGCTTAGGAACATTCCGAACCCCAAAGGCATTCTCATCCTCGACATCTTCACCACTGCCATTAAGGTATTCTCATACTTCAATACCAATCACTAAATTGAGTTCTTCTGAGTTGCTCATCTAACTTCTGAATTTTGTGCAGGTTGGGTATCGTCATATTGATTGTGCCCAAATGTATGGCAACGAGAAGGAGGTGACACCACACTATCTTTTTGATGAATACTCATTTCTTGAAAATTTCATGATGCCAATTGCTACTTTTGTGGTGTATGTAGATTGGTGATGCTCTGAAGAAGCTGTTTGATGTGACGAGTCAATGCTTGTTTTAAGGATTTCAGTTGGAATAAGTTTCTTTGTTTGAATAAGTTCCTGTCATATAGGATGTTAGTTGGATAGTTGAATGTTTTCTTGTTATCGATACCACGATGTTGTTAGTTGAGCATATGTGGGCTGCTATTTCTGCTTTCTGTTTCTTTGTAAAGGCTATTTAAGCCAAAGCTTTAGCATTGAATAAACTAAGTCATTCATTCAGATTGTTAAGTCTCTGTGCATATTCCATACTAGGTGTTCAGTTCTCAACAAACTGGTATTAGAGCCCCATCACGGGGCCTGATTGTGAGAGAAAGGAAGCTGTGGTTTCCTGAAAAAACAGTCTAGGAAGAGAGAACAGAGTGAGAGAAGCATGACAGCAGAAATTAGCTATGCTCAAGTAACTGTTCCCAAGTTTGATGGTCACTACTATGATCATTGGTCGGAGCTTATGGAGAATTTCCTTCGTTCGAAGGAGATGTGGAATCTTGTAGAGACAGGAATTTCGGAGGAGATACACCAGGCAGAATCCAGTGAACAAAGAACATTCTCCTCAGTTGTGGCAGAGAGAACACAACAAATAGAAGGGCAGCGTAAGTAGATGGAGGAATAGTTGAAGAAGCAAGAGGAGCGACGAAAGGAGAGAGAGGTTCTGAAATTGACAGATCTCAAGGTCAAGAATTTTCTATATCAGGCCATTGATCGGACTATCATGGAGACAATTCTTAATAGAGACACTTCCAAACATATCTGGGACTCTATGAAGCAGAAGTATCAAGGCTCTACGAAGGTGAAAAGAGCACAGCGTCAATCTCTTCGCAAGGAGTTTGAGACCTTGCAGATGAAAGAAGGTGAAAGTGTTGATCAATACTTTGCTCGAACATTAGCCATAGTAAACAAGATGAAGGCTCATGATGAGCGTATGGAGCAAGTGGTGATAGTAGAGAAAATCCTGAGGTCAATGACTTCAAAGTTTGACTATGTCATATGTTCGATTGAAGAGTCCAACAATGTAGACATTCTGTCCATAGATGAGCTGCATAGTAGCTTGTTGGTGCATGACCAGAGAATGAAGGCACAAGAGCGTGTTAGTGAAGAGCAAGCTCTGAAGATAACCATGGTTGAACGGAACAATGGAGGTGGAGGTCGAGGCAGAGGCAGCTTTAGAGGAAAGGGAAGAGGCAGAGGTAGACAAGCTTTCTCAAAAGCTACTGTGGAGTGTTACAAATGTCATAAACTGGGACACTTCCAATATGAGTGTCCAAGTTGGAGTAAGGAAGCAAACTATGCTGAATTGGATAAAGAAGATGAGATGCTGCTGATGTCGTATGTTGAGCTGCATGAGGCCAAACGAGAAGATGCTTGGTTCCTTGACCCAGGGTGCTCAAATCATATGTGTGGAGTTAAAGCCATGTTTGCTGAGTTAGATGAGAAGTTTAGTCATTCGGTGAAATTGGGGAACAACAGCAGGATGAATGTGGCAGGAAAAGGTAAATTGAAGTTGTTAATAAATGGTGTTAATCTTGTTGTCATTGATGTGTACTATGTTCCAGAGTTGAAAAATAATCTCTTGAGCATAGGACAACTGCAAGAAAGAGGCTTGACAATTCTGATTAAGGGAGGGATGTGCAAGATCTACCATCCTGAAAGGGGCTTGATTATCAAAACAGACATGAGTGCAAATAGGATGTTTGTTTTGTTTGCTCAGTCACAAGAGATGTTTCATCAACAAAACCAGTGTCTTCACACAAGCTCACAGAATCTGTCTCAGTTTTGGCATCGGAGATATGGACACCTGAGTTACAAGGGTTTGAAAACCTTGCAAAACAAGGAAATGGTACGTGGCCTCCCTAAGTTTCCTGTCTCAAATGAATTGTGTACTGATTGTACTATTGGGAAACATCACCGAGATCCCATACCAAAGAAGAGTTCTTGGAGAGCAAGTCAGGTTTTGGATCTTATTCATGCAGACATTTGTGGTCCGATCACTCCCATATCTAACAGTAATAAAAGGTACACTCTGTGCTTTATCGATGATTTTAGTAGAAAGTCATGGATGTATTATTTGGTTGAGAAGTCAGAGGCTTTGTTTCATTTTAAGTGCTTTAAGAAGATGGTAGAGAATGAAACAGGCTTAGCTATCAAGTGTCTGCGTATTGACAGAGGAGGAGAGTTCACTTCAACAGATTTCAACAAATTCTGTCAGGAGAATGGCATCAAAAGGCAGCTGACTACTGCCTATACTCCACAACAAAACGGAGTAGCCGAACGGAAGAATAGAACGGTCATGAATATGGTTCGAGCAATGCTATCAGATAAGAAAATTCTAAAATCATTTTGGCCGGAAGCAGTCAATTGGAGTAATTATGTGTTAAACAGATGTCCAACTGTGGCAGTCATTGATGTCACACCAGAAGAAGCATGGAGTGGAATGAATCCTTGTGTGGAGCACTTTCGAGTTTTTGGCTGCATAACACATGTTCATGTGCCAAAGGTACGAAGAAGTAAACTTGACAATAGAAGTTTGACTTGTGTTTTCTTGGGTGTTAGTGAAGAATCCAAGGGTTATAAATTGTTTGATCCTATTGGAAAAGAGGTACTGGTGAGTAGGGATGTTATTTTTGAAGAAGATAAACAATGGGATTGGGATGTGAGTTATGAAGAACAGATTATGGTAGATTTAGAATGGGGAGATGATGGTGCAGAGGTGAGTGATGATGATGGTGGAGAAGATGAAAACAATGATGGAGTTGAAAATGATGATGAAGATGTAGGTGAGACTAGCAGTGGTGAGAGAGATGGAGATGTTTCCCCTAACATTGAGGATAGTGAAGATAGGGAAATTGGTGAGGATGGAAAAAGAATGAGCTGAGGCAGCCTCCACCATGGATGAAAGATTATGTTAGTGGGGAGGGTCTTGGTTTATCTGAAGACGAAACTAATATGGCACTAGTGGAGTCAAATGATCCATTACACTATGAAGATGCAGTTAAGAATGCAAGCTGGAGGTTGGCTATGGACAGTGAAATCAACTCTATAGAGAAGAATAAAACCTGGACATTGGTTGAGTTGCCTATTGGAGCCAAGAAAATTGGAGTAAAATGGGTTTATAAGACCAAGTACAATGAGCATGGGGATATTGACAAGCACAAAGCACGACTGGTTGCTAAAGGGTATTCTCAAGAACATGGAGTTGATTATACAGAGGTTTTTGCACCTGTGGCGTGATTGGAGACTGTGAGGATGATAATTGCTTTAGCTGCCCAGAAGGGGTGGAAGATTTTTCAGTTAGATGTCAAGTCAGCCTTTCTTCATGGTGAGCTTAGTGAAGATGTCTACGTGGAGCAGCCTAGAGGTTATGAGAAGAAGGGTAATGAGCACTTGGTTTATAAACTTCATAAAGCATTGTATGGACTAAAACAAGCTCCACGAGCCTGGTTTAGTCGCATTGAGGCTCACTTCATCAAAGAAGGTTTTCAGAAATGTCCAACAGAGCAAACATTGTTTACCAAGTTGGGAGAAGGAGGTAAAATTCTTATTATGTGCATTTATGTAGATGATCTTATATTCACTGGTAATGATGACTTCATGGTTGCTGACTTTAAGAGTTCAATGTTGAGAGAATTTGACATGTCTGATTTGGGAAGAATGAGGTTTTTTCTTGGAATTGAAGTTTTGCAAAGGGATGAAGGTATTTATATCTGTCAAAGAAAATATGCACTTGATGTTTTGAAACGCTTTGGCATGGAGAAGAGCAATGCAGTGTGCAATCCTATTGTTCCAGGTTTCAATATACACAGAGATGAAGATGGTGTCAAGGTTGATGAGACGTATTACAAACAAATTATGGGTAGTCTGATGTATCTCACTGCTACCAGACCGGATATGATGTTTGTGGTTAGTTTGATTAGTCGTTATATGGCTAGACCTACTGAGTTACATATGCAAGCAGCAAAAAGAGCTTTGAGATATCTTAAAGGTACTGTAAATCTTGGTATCTTTTACAAGAAGGGAGGGACTGAGGAGTTATTAGCTTTCACTGACAGTGACTATGCTGGTGATGCTGAAGATAGTAAGAGCACAAGTGGTTATGTCTTCTTGTTGAGCAATGGTGCAATATCATGGTCGTCTAGAAAGCAGTCCATTGTCACACTTTCTACTACTGAAGCTGAATTTGTGGCTGCAGCTGGTTGTGCGTGTCAGACAGTTTGGATGAGAGGAATTTTGGAGGAATTGGGACATTTACAGCAAGGGAGCACCACAATTATGTGTGACAACAGTTCAACTATTAAACTCTCCAAAAATCCAGTGTTTCATGGTCGAAGTAAGCACATAAGAGTGCGTTTTCACTTCTTGAGGGATCTTACTAAAGATGGAACTGTGGAGTTGATGCATTGTGGGACTCAAGATCAGTTAGCTGATATTTTAACTAAGCCTTTGAAGTTGGATGCTGTTGTGAAGCTTCGGGAACAACTTGGAATGTGTTCAATTTCAGAAGTAAACTAACTGCTTCACTGCAGCTAGTTTAAGGGAGGGAATGACGAGTCAATGCTTGTTTTAAGGATTTCAGTTGGAATAGGTTTCTTTGTTTGAATAAGTTCCTGTCATATAGGATGTTAGTTGGATAGTTGAATGTTTCCTTGTTATCGATACCACGATGTTGTTAGTTGAGCATATGTGGGCTGCTATTTCTGCTTTCTGTTTCTTTGTAAAGGTTATTTAAGCCAAAGCTTTAGCATTGAATAAACTAAGTCATTCATTCAGATTGTTGAGTCTCTGTGCATATTCCATACTAGGTGTTCAGTTCTCAACATGATGATGGGTTGGTGAAGCGCGAGGATTTATGGATCACTTCCTAACTCTGGTTTGTTCCACTTATTCTTTAGTCTTCCAATTTATTGTGGAATGAAGTTTTCAACTTAGTCGGCTGTTGATTGTTTTACTATCCAATTCCTGAGTTGGGATGATTATAACTAGGAATCCTTATAATAATGTGCAGGTGTACAGATCATGAACCAGAAGATGTGCCAAAAGCATTTAATAAAACTTTGCAAGACTTGCAGCTTCACTATCTGGATCTTTATCTTGTATGTGAACCAAATCTAAAGCTTTACCCTTTTGTAAATGTTTCAAGAAGATGTCACCCAGAAATTGGTTATTCATAATTAGCCTTCACATCTGTGCACTACTCAACACATTAGTGCATATATTTAGTTTTCGTATGTGCATACACACACGCACGAAAACGATATGAAGCGGACGTTCGCACTGGGTTTAAAGTGCAGACATCCCTCCGTTCTCCTCCGTCCGGCGCCGACGACGGTGCGCCTCCACCCGAGCGGACATCCCTGGCGTCCCCGACCACTTTCCCTTCCCGGCAAGTCCGCCGAATTCCAGTTTTCCGGCGAGATCGATCTTGGTTGAAGTTTTGGGTGGAGGTTGCTGCCCAGACCTTCAAATCGATCTCGCCGGGAAGGAAAAGTGGTCGGAGACACCAGGGACGTCTGCTCGGGTGGACGCGCGCCGTTGTCGGCGCCGGACGGAGGAGTATATATATATAGACACACACACTTTGGTTGCCTATCAGCTGTTGTCTGTTGATATGTGATTAAGTTTTTGGTAGATCCATTGGCCGGTCAGCATGAGAAATGGAAAGCTTACTCAACCTAATATGCCTGCTACTTGGAAAGCAATGGAGGCACTCTATGATTCAGGCAAGACCAGGGCTATTGGAGTCAGCAATTTCTCTTCAAAGAAGCTCGGCGATCTGTTAGAGGTGGCACGGATACCTCCTGCTGTAAATCAAGTGGAGTTGCACCCTCAATGGCAGCAACCTAAGCTACATGCTTTCTGTCAATCTAAAGGAGTTCACTTAACTGTGAGTATATGCTGAAGTCATTATTTGAACTTCTGCATAGTAATATCTTGATCTTGAAAAATAATCTTGTTTTGTTGTAGACGTGCTATGATGACATTGAATGCTTTCAGAACAGCACTAGTTACTAGTTCCAATTTTGTGTTCCAAATCTCAGTAGTGCTGAAGACAGATGTATATGTTGTTCCAGGCATATTCACCATTGGGAAAGAAGAGGGTCCTTGAGCATGCAATTGTGAAAATGGTGGCAGAAGAATTGGGCAAGACTCCTGCTCAAGTGGTTCTTCGATGGGGCTTGCAAATGGGTCACAGTCTAGTGCCTAAAAGCTCAAACCAGACAAGGATTCAGGAAAATTTCGATCTTTTTGATTGGTCTATACCCGAACACATGCTTGCCAAGTTTTCTGAAATTAAGCAGGCAAGTGCCTTGTCCTCTTACCCTTCTTTGCCTTCTTGTTTTCTCAGATGTTGAATTTCTTTAGTTTTTGTATGTGCATGTCATTTGGTATATGAGTAAAATGTGGAAGGTTGGTCTGATAGCACCTTCTAAAGTTGTCTTTATCGGTGCATCTGATTGAAATATTGAGTAAACTTTCTTTTTGGATGATCATGCAGGAGAAGTTTGTTCAAGGTACTGGTTTTGTACATGAGACTCTTGGTGCATATAAGACCCTTGAAGAACTCTGGGATGAAAAGTTGTGAGCTCAAGCTGATGTCAGAAACAATTTGCCTCCATAACTCTTTACTCTTAAGTGCATGCTCGAGTACATTATACAGATACTACTTGTGTTAATGGTTGATACCTAATTCATAAAACCACTTATCTGTAGTGTAACCTCTGAAATCTGCATCAGTAGTATATCTTGAATATTAACCCGTTGGTATTGTGATTGTGGAAGAATTGCTTGTTCAATCTCCTTAATCTGGACCTTTTCTCATATCTACACTTTGCATAGTTATGGGAACTAGTACTAAATTGGAGCATAGATGCGCGAGTAACTGGAAGTCACGGATTTAAACTACACCTATTTATAAAAGGAATGTGTTAGACTATCGTACAAATATAAGCTTTTCTTTTTGATTAACATCCAAACAAATTTCTTTTTATTAGGAGTGAGGTATACATTAGCAAGTCAGTAACGCATAGTCAACAATCGGATTAAGATCCAAATGAGTATTCTAGCAAAGTCAAAACAAATCTTCTACCGCAAGCGCATGAATCCGGAGTCCTAACACCTGATGATCATAAACTCTTATAAGTTGGGATTTAAAATTTCAAACTCTTGACAAAGCTCCGTACTAAGTATGATATGTTATAAATATTATAATCTATGTGGCTGTCCACGTAGTTACTAATTAGTTATGTACTATGATGTAAACCCTACCTTTATATAAGGAGGCTAATGAGAATGAATGAGAACACTTCTACCTCCTCCTAACTATTCTCTCTGTGTTTTCTCTTTATTTTATTTACTTTACAATACGTTATCAACACGACTTTACCTTTGAGTTGATAACGACCAAACTCTAGAAACCTTAGAAATCTAACATTGTTTCTTTGTCGTTCACCTTTGCACCATATCGCACAATTTTCTTTTGTTTCTAGACTCTATGATGATTTGAAAATCATACGGTGCAACTTAATTGTTGTTTCTCACCGGTGTTCTTGACCTATGAGTTATGAGTTTGATTTGTTTATTCTATACTTAGTTGATGTCGATTGTTTTGTTGCTATGATTTGCATAAAGATTTCCGTTTATATGTTTTATCTTTTGTATTGATTAATGCAGTTATATGTTTTATCTTTTGTATTGATTAATGCATTAGGTTTGTTTAGCTCCATATTAGAATAAGGAACCCCATTTTGTTTACACGGGCAAATAAGGAACCCCTTTAATCAAATTTCATAATCGTCATCGTCTGTGTCCTTTGCCTGTTCTATGCAAATGAAAGTCAGTTAATTTGTTTTTGTTTTAATGTCTACATTCAATATTTCAATGATGCAGGAGTTCTTTTTGATGTATGAGACTAAAGTATCGATATGATCTTGTTGATGTCAATACAGAACACTTTATCTTCTACTCCATTATGTTTCTATACAGAGAATGAACCATTTCATTTATAGAACATTAGATACCTCATCATTAGTACCGCATTGAGTTGTGAATTTTGTGATCATAGATCGAGACTCGAAGTCTCTTTATCCGACTATGGAGGACCTGAAGTTTCTCAGAGTTATACAATGTTTGACACCAATGTGATCCCTAGTTATATGAGGGCCCGAAGTTCCTCGCTTTATATGATTTTACGTTCTTATGTAACTATAGGAGATCGGAAAATCAAGATTATCATATTTGATAAAGTTAACCAGACCTGAAGATCTGTGTATTTTATTAATTCATGAAACCAGAAGTTTCATGTGTACAATTTATTTACTTTTTGCTCTTTACAGTTTTCTTATTTTGTTATGCAATTTCATTATTGTATTTATTGTTTAAATTTTATTATTATTCATACAAGCCAGCAGCCTTATATCTCGAACGTATGAAGTTTTACTTGGGTTACTCAAGTCTGAAGTTTCGAGCACTTGAATTATTTGAACCCGAAGTTTGACATACGAAATTCGAGAACCTATCATTCAACATTATAAATTCGAACCTGAAGCTTCGATTTCACATATGATTGATGGCTCCAGAAGAGCATCCTCTTTGAATTAAGTGTCTCCAATGCGGTTCAAAATTGATTAATATATGATATAGATTGTGCCAAATTTTACAATGAACTAAGACACATAATATCATGAATCAGAGGTTCATTGAACCAAATACATTATTTGACATGACAAGTTATGTCATATTTTATTTATAGTGCTGCCTGGAATCAATAATAAATTTTGATGACCACTAGCCCTACTCATAGCCAATTGTTTATTTGTCGCATATTTTTGAGTTGTCATTTTAATGAGATTATGTTGCACGGACACAGACACGGATACGGCGACACGATACGTACCGACACGACAACACGACAAAACTCAAAAACTGCATTTTTGACACGGGTTGGACACGACAAGTATAATTACTTATTTATGTATTTCTAATTAATAAAAAAATGCTCAAATATGAATAAATTCATCACATTGCTTAAATAATGTTAAAGATCGATTAGAATTTGGAGAACTAGATTGAGGGGAGTCGTGAAAGAGTGAGAGTTACAAAGAGCTAGAGATTGAAATCATTCAACGAATTTAGAGAGAATGAATCACTTTGAACAACCAAATCTTTATAGTTTCCAAACATATTGTTTCCAGTGCATCAACTCTTGAGTTTATCAATGAGGAATTGATGGCTGGAGTTTGAAGATTCCCTAAATTTGTGAAATCTCTTACAATTGATTAGCCTGACGTGAGAAGGGAGAAAAGAGTGAGAGGGACAGAGAGCTAGAGATTGAAATCATTCAACGAATCTAGAGAGAATGAATCACTTTGAACAACCAAATCTTTATAGTTCCCAGACATATTGCTTCCGGTGCTTCAACTCTTGAGTTTATCAATGAGGAATTGATGGCTAGAGTTTGAAGATTCCCTAAATTAGTGAAATCTCTTACGGTTGATTAGCCTGACGTGAGAAGGGAGAAATATGGAGAAAATTTAGGCTAGGGTTTTTAAGTTCTTACGAAATTCTATACACACACATACTTAAAAGAAAAATTTGGTGCCTTTAAATATTTTGGGCCTGAGGCGGACGCCTCTTGGGCCTCACCTCAGGTTCGGGCCTGCGGCGGCTGTAGACGGAGGCGACGTCGGCGGAGGAAGAGTTGCTGTGATAGAGAAAGGTGACGCCGTTCTCGCAGAGTAGCGTCGGTGGAGGAACAATCGCACTGACAGGGAAAGATGACACCGTTCTCGCAATGACAGAGAACGGCGATGTCGTTCCTCGACTTCCTTTTTCGTCATTCCTCTTCTATGCGGCTTTGTTAAAGTAGGCTTCCTCTTTGATTAGGTTTTAGACTTTTTTGTTTTTTCATTTTTTTTGTTTTTTTCCCAGTCAATACACGCTGACGTGGCGTGTCTCAGGATGACGTAGCGTATCGGTCAACGTGTCCAAAAAGTCAACTTTTTTGGACACGCCACGTGGCGTATCGGACACACATTTTGGTGTATCGTATCGGTATCGGTGTGTTGGGAGTGTCGGACACTCCGACACTTCATAGGGGTGGAGTATCGGTGTAACATAGAATGAGACAATCCTCCGGTCATGAGGGGGAGAGAGATTGTTCCTGAAGAACGATGTAGAGTGGCCGGTGAGAGTTGTTTATCCATCTTCTCATTTTGATTTTGAGAAATGTCTCAGCTAGTGATTTGATAAAAGATCTTGACAAACGTATATGCTAAAATCATAGGCGTCAGCATGGATTAAAGTCTATTAAACCATCCATATTAACTCAAATACTCTATACCCCATTTGATTTGTGGGATGCACATGTATCCAAGTGACATGGTTCTACTAAAGAGAATGTCATGATACAATGTTAGAGTTCCTAATACGGCTACACATACAAAGGTTGTATGTACGCCATTAGAGAATGATATATTGGTTGATATTAATGAATATCATATTTTTGACCTCATACTTGGTTTAAGTTCGCCACCAGCCAATGAACATCTTACTCGAAAGAAAGTGATAGAGTTTTAAACTCATATTTGCGGATGGTCATAACATGACTGTCTTCCCACCGTTAGGGGGAGAATAAAACTATTGTCATTTGAATAACGGCGTGAATTTAAGTGGAATGTATCCACCAGGTATAAAGTTTTAAGCTCCTGAAAAAGGAAGATTATGCAGGTCCTCTAATGGTCTACATGATATTACAAGTAAAAGATCCACATTCGCTAAATAATATTTATCCTAGAAGTGAAAATATTTGCCCCAGAAGTGGCATGGGTACCCAATATCAAAAATGCATGCATATAAGAATGTGTGGGATCTATGAATGATGATCATCTATGACAAATTACAAATGGTAGCTACTAAAGACCATTAAGGACTGTATTAATTGATGCTATGACACGTTTCATTATGCATGTCGACAAAGCATATTATTGGCCAAATTGGAAAGAGACAATTCCAATGAAACTAAATATTTGAAATGTGATGAGATACTTTGACTTTTAACCCTACAGATACAAAAGGGTATTTATCATAATGAAAATAAATCACTATGGCATAATGTCTACAAGAGACATGGGGATTATGAATATCTTTCCTTATACGTAACAATTTTCTGTAAGTACAGTGTTACATAATAAATAGTTGTTATTGACGAGAAACTTATGGCATTTGTCATTGCATATTATGAGGATCGTAAAAGACACGTTGCTAAAAGCAAATTCCCAAAAATGAAGTGTCATTACAAGCGTATCGTTTGTCAAATCCTTAAAGGATTCAAGTACATGAATGATTCAGTACATAAATGATTTTAATGTAATTCGATCTATGAATACTTGAGAGAGCCTGAAGCTAATTCATGGAATCAAATAGTCTAAAGTCAGCTCATATATACACATTCTGTTATAGCTAATGTGATCGAAATTTCCTCAATGAGTACTATAATCGGACTACACAATCGAATTCGAATTATGATCTTTATGTTGCTACATATTCTAACTCTTAGAAAGTTATGAATTACTCAGAGCTCTTGTATAGTTTATATGAGACGTATCATACACAGAGATATTGATGTGTATGGCTGGATACGCCATGATGATGTTTCAATGCTTTAATGTCAATTAGCTTATGTTGATTAGCTATTACGTAGTCTATGAATGTTGTCATATGACTTAATGAGGTAAGACATATTTATAATCGTTTAGATCTGTTGGTATTGGTTTAACTTTGCAGGTTTGAAATTTCATGATGAGCCCTTATATTCAAAGCACGCATGGTCTCACTTTATTGATGGACTAATCAAACCGTTATTTACGGTGCATGAAGCTTGCAACGTTCAAGGGGAGATTCTCATCAGGAGGAGTATCCAGAAGTATGCTACCTAAGACATATGTGCGTTGTACTCTTTTTCTCCTTTGGCCAGAGTTATTTTTCTCCCACTGAGTTTTTCTTACCTGACAAGATTTTTAACGAGACAACATTAAACGCATCCAATTTTCATCATTCATTGGTGGACATTCAAGGGGGAGTGTTATAAATATTATAATTTATGTGACCGTCCACGTAATTACTCATTAGTTATGTATTATGATGTAAACCCTACCTTTATATAAGGAGGTTAATAAAAATGAATAAGAACATTTCTACTCCCTCTAAACTATTCTTTCTGTGTCTTTTTTTTTTTACTTTACAATACGATGAATTTTTAATTATGATTTTAGAGCTCCACCATATTTTACCACGGCATCAGGCATCAGTTAAATCCAATAGCAAAATATCTTCTTTTTCCCTTCTCGGTGAAAAAGCAACTGTTAGGCCACAGGTGTGTCACCCTGTTGGCCACTCAGAACTGTCACTTTGTCTTCAATAATCGCGCCCACACTGTCCTAGAACATTACCCCTGATCACGTTTTGCTCTCCTCTCTAAATTCAACTCAAACTTGATCACTCTCTCAGACTTCCTTCTCCTTCTAGCTCTCTGAAACTTGAAAATGGCGAACGACATTCGCTTCTTTGAGTTGAACACCGGAGCCAAGATGCCGTCTTTGGGCTTAGGGACCTGGCAGTCCAGCCCCGGCTTGGTCGGTGAAGCCGTCGCCACCGCCATCAAGGTCTTCTTCCTCTTTCCCTCTTAACTCAACTTCACTTAGTTTACATGCTTTTACTTGCCTTTCTTGTCGCTTCTGCTGTTTGGTTCTGTAAATCTTAGCACTTTAGTGAAGTTATGATGTTTCTGACTGCAGGCAGGATATAGGCATATTGATTGTGCTCAAGTCTATGGCAATGAGAAAGAGGTAACTCTAGTTGCTTTTGTTCAGATCTAAACATTTACTATCATTTGATCTGTTATTGTCACTGTTTTTTCTTCTTCATGTATTTCTGAAATTGCTTCAGTTGGCTCATATGTGTAGCATGTTCTAAGCTAATTGACTGCCTTATTCCGATACCGGTTTCTATGTTTTGTGTTTTTATTTTGAGTTGGGAGTTTAAATTACCTGTGATTTGCTTCATTCTTTGAAGACGGTTTGGTGGTTACAATTTTGTGTTTCTTGTAGATTGGTTTGGTTTTGAGGAAGCTGTTTGAAGATGGTGTGGTGAAGCGCGAGGAATTGTGGATTACCTCCAAGCTCTGGTTTGTTATAAGTTTCATGATAATTAATTGAAATATTGACCGAGTGGTAGTTATTATTCATGATCTAAATCCTAAGCCCTCCTACGGTTTGTAATTGTATATATATATATACTTAAGAGCAAGATGGTCTGCACTCTGCAGGTGTACGGATCATGCACCGGAAGATGTACCAGAGGCATTGGATAGGACTTTGAGAGACCTGCAGCTTGAATATATTGACTTGTACTTGGTATGTATTAAGAATTCAAAACTTATTCCCATGTTAGGTGTCTTTGAATTTGTTTCAGGACGGTATGCACATGGTTGATCAGATCACTCACAGGGCTTTAACATAGATAAGTCATGCTTAGTTCAGGGTTTAATCTGCATTTTCCAAAAGATATGATAATACGTTTACGTGGTTGTTGAATATAAATTTACATCCAAAGTCATTCATCCATTTATAGTTATGCTGTCTAGCCAGAAGTCGAAAATCATAGATAATTAGCCTCATCCTCTTGAATCTGTTATTCCATTTTATCGTAATTGGACAGCTGTAATTAATGACCACCCTGAAAATGTGAAGATCCACTGGCCAGTGCGGATGAAGAAGGGTTCAGTAGGTTTTAAGCCTGAAAACCTTGTTGAACCAGATATCCCAGGTACTTGGAGAGCAATGGAAACTCTCTATGATTCGTGCAAGGCTCGAGCTATTGGTGTGAGCAATTTCTCTACAAAGAAGCTGTCAGATTTGTTGGATGTGGCACGTGTTCCTCCTGCTGTTGACCAAGTAGAGTGTCATCTTTCATGGCAGCAAGGCAAGCTACGATCCTTCTGCAAATCCAAGGGGGTTCACCTTTCTGTAAGTGTGCAAATGCTGAGTGGTGGTGTCTTATGTCTTGGGCAAAATATTAACTGTCATAGCATTTCAACCAGCCAGAATTTTGCAATGTAATAAGGAGCTATTTGTTCTTCTTTCAGGGATATTCACCACTGGGTTCTCCTGGCACAACATGGATCAAAAGCGATGTCCTTAAGAATCCGATTCTTCTCAGCGTTGCAGAGAAGCTAGGAAAAACTCCTGCTCAAGTTGCTCTTCGATGGGGACTGCAAATGGGTAACAGTGTTCTTCCAAAGAGTACTAACGAAGCAAGGATCAAGGAGAATCTTGATGTCTTTGGCTGGTCTATCCCAGAAGAATTGTTTGCCAAGTTTTCTGAAACTGAGCAGGTATCTAGTTAATGGGATTGGTTCTTGTTCTCCTAGTATCAATACCCTCGCCATTATCGTATTACTGTTACCTATGTCATAACCATTGAACACATTCCACCCTTATCATACAATGTGAAAGCTGCTAAAGTTTTAGACACCACTCCAGCACTCCTCTTCTCTGGATCTTCTGGTTGGTTTGGGAATAGGTCCTGTAATCATTATCATGATGATGATATCGTCACTGATAAATTGATGATTATCATGTAGTCTTTATTCTAACAATTATGTGATCTCCAATTATGCAGGCAAGGCTGCTGAGAGGGACCTCATTTGTTCATGACACCTTTGGACCCTATAGAAGTCTTGAAGAGCTTTGGGATGGTGAACTCTAGATAGTCTAATAAGTTGAGCCTGGGAGCATATTTTAAGAGACATTGCGTTTTGAAAATTTGTTGTAATGCTCAGCGTTTTGCTTGGCGTATTCGACTTACTGGATACAGGATGCTTTTCACCGCTCATCCTATTATATATAGCTAGCCTTCTGAGTGCCAAATCTTTCTTAGTTGATTGTCTTTTATGAAGCTTGTTATAAGATTCTCAACCTTGCAGGGTTATTGAACAACAATTTCTTTCCGAGAGTGGTACATGTATATGAATATATACACCAATCGTATATGAATGAATTTTAATTGGGTAAAATATTGTATAGTTTTTGTGGTTTGAAGTCAACATCTGTTCAGTCCTTATAATTTTATTTTATGAAAAATGTCCATTTAGTCAAAAATAGGGATATAAAACTCCATTCCAATGTTTTAATGTGAAATACTAACTATACCTTTTGCATTAATGACATACTCTCTTCTCTCTCTCCCATTCTCCATGATCTAAAAAACTCTCTCTCGTTTAGGGTTTGAAACGATCTCTGTTATTCTATTGATCGACGTTGCTCTCTCGTTAAATCTTAGTCGACGTCGTTTTCACGTTAAATCTCAGTCAATCGAAGTCGCTCTTTGGTTCAATCTCAGTCGTTCTGTGGTTCAATCTCGGCGTCGCTATCACGTTCAATCGCTCACGCTCGGGGTCGCTCTCTGGTTGAATATCGGTGTCGATCTCTGCATCAATCGCTCTCACTCGACCTCGCTCGGAAAATCCATAAAAACAGGTACATTTTGGATTTTATTGAATTTAGGATAATTTTGGACTTCTCTGATGATATTGAAGCTTGATTCTCTGATTTATAGTGATTAAATTGAGATTAATGTTGTTTTTGTTGATTTTTCTAAGATTTATTGTGTATAATTGACATGAAATTGAAAGAGAGATATTGTAATGTTGTTTACTGACCTAAAGTAGAAGTTTACTGGGGGCACAGTAAACTTCTACTAGGTTTATTAGGGGGCAATACAATTGTTTATTAGGGTAAGAATGAGTATATGTTTTGTGTTGTGGCCCTGAAATTGAAAGAGAGATACTGTATTGTTGTTTACTGACCCAAAATAGAAGTTTAATGGGGGGCAGTAAACTTCTATTGGGTTTACTAGGGGGCAATATTGTTTATTAGGGTAAGAATGAGTATCTGTTGTGTGTTGTGGCCCTGAAATTGAAAGAGAGATATTGCATTACAAGTTTACTGACCCCAGTAGAAGTACACTGGGGGGGGCAGTAAACTTTATTTTTTGCATATGCAGTTTATAAATGCAAGTTTTTACTATTTATATGTAGGATGAGAAGAAGTTCAAGACATTTAATTGTGACGAAGATTCGGTTCAAGAATTTGTAGCTTCTATGAGGACAGACCAAAATATAGGAGTAGTTTTACAAAAGATAAAGTTGAAGAAAAAGAGAAAAGAGGTCCAGAAGGGTGCTGTTGTTGAAGAAGAAGAAGAAGAAGAAGATGATGATGATGATTACACTGAAGATGAAGAGGGGGAAATAGAAAAGTTTGTTTTTCAGAAAAGATCAACAAGTGGAAAAAGAAAACAAGCGGGGACAGATTCAGGGGAGGAGGAGGAGGAAGAAAAGAGAAGAAAGAAGAAGGAAAAAGGAGGAGAATGTGAGTTGACCAAGATTCACCACGTGCAGCCAAAGTGCTCACTGACATTATTTTATATGTTAATGTTTAGATACAAGGAGAGCATCCAGCAGAATCATGGGAGTTGATAAACAATACTTGTTTTGGGGGCATAATTGAAGCATTCAGATCGGGCAAGATTGATGAGGATCAAGTGAAGAAGTTTGAATCTGATTTTGAGATCTTAATGAGGCAGTACAACAGTGACAAGAAAAACTTCATATTTGGAAACACATAGGTTGTAATTACGGAGCATGACGTGCATTCAATTTTTGGAATAACCAAAGAAGGGTTAACAAGAAGAACGATCACAAGAAAGGTTATTGATGACACATTAATGGAAGAGCTGAGGAAGATTCAGAAGAAGAAGGGGGATCCGAGGAAGATAGCCTCTTTGGTTATCATGTACCTTATGTCAGCATTATTTTTCAGCAGAAGCGGGAATCACATTAAATGGAAATTGATACTCAAGTGTGAAGACCTTGAAGGCAACTGGTCACATAAGGTATTAGAATTCTTGCACGAAGGACTTCACAAGCACATAAAGGGGGAGCCAAAAGTTTTGAATGGATGGCTCCTTTTGGTTCTATACTGGTTCCTTGAGAAAACAAAAATAAAGAAGCGGATTCTCGAGAAATGGCTCCCAGATTTATAAGAAGGTCAAAACAAGAGATCATCAAAGAAAATGAGTATTTGAGAATACTTGAATTGCTAGAGGTAATATATATATATATATATATATATATATATATATATAGAGTTTTTCTCAGCTACAAACGTCTACATCAATGGTTTTGGGGCGGATTTTCATTTTTGCACCACTTTTTTATCGAATTTCCTCATCTCCACCGTCTAGTATCTAGATAATATTGTGTAGATCATCTCTGTAAAATTTCAGCCAATTTAGTAATCGTTAAGGCCCTCAAATTACGTCTTTCTTTTATAAACATGAACGGTTCATGTTTGACAGAATTCAGTCCGTCCATTTGTTTTTCGAGTTTGAGGGCTTTAACAATTACCAACTTAACTGAAATTTTGCAGAGATGATCTACACAATATTATCTAGATATTAGATGGTGGAGATGAGGAAATTCAATCGAAAAGTAGTGCAAAAATGAAAATCCGCACCAAAACCATTGGTGCGGACGTTTGTAGCCAAGAAGCCCTGTATATATATATATATATATATATATATATATTAATAAAACTATTGCATCATATTTTTTGTTTTTCGAAAAACCCCTAAATTAAACTGATTTGTGTCTTACAAATGTAAAAACAGGAACTCATAATAGAAGGTCCATGGATGGATGAGGAGGAAACGAGTTCCGGTAATGATGAGCAGCAGCAAGATGAGTATGGAACACCAAGTTTCAATGATTGGGTAAGTTTGAATGGTTACTAACACCTATGAAAATGGAACTTGTATTGCAAGTTTACTGGCAGTAAACTTATACTGGGTTTATTAGGGGGCAATAAACTTGTTTATTAGGGTATCTGTTGTGTATAATTGACATGAAAATGAAAGGGAGATATTGTATTGCAATTTTACTAACCCCAGTAAACTTCTACTGGGTTTACTAGGGGGCAATAAACTTGTTTATTAGGGTATTAGTTGTGTGTTGTGGCCTTGAAATTGAAAGAGACATATTGCATTGAAAGTTTACTGACCCTAATAGAAGTTTACTAGGGGGTAGTAAACTTGTTTATTTGGATATAAATGTTTAACAGTAACGATGTCGTTGCTATAACGTGTACAAGAGCCTCAGTCCACACAAAAAGTGGAAGATCAGAATGAAATACTGTGTGGAAACATGAGAAGCTTGATTCAAGATTTGGAGCAGGAGCTGCCGATGGAAGAAATGAAGAAGAAGCTGACGGAACTTGCCAAGGCAAATGAAGAACTGGTGAAGAAAAACACTAAATTATTTGGCAAGTTAAAGAAAGCGGACGGCCAAATCATTGAGCTAGAAAAACAAAAGAGGGCAGACAAAAATCAAATCAAGGCTCTTAAGAAACAGTTACACAAGGAAAAAAAACAAGGCGCCAAAACATGCTCAGAAGCAGCAGATAATATGTGTAACTGAGGACAAGGAGGAGGAGGAAGGAGAGAAGAAAAGGAAAGAGGATAGGTCAAAGCCAGTTGAGGAGGAAGAATATAACTGCAGAGACAACATGGAAGATTATAGCTGCAGAGAGGAGTAACCAGGAACTGAAGATGTAAGAGCAGAAATCAGTTTACTAGGGGCTAGTAAAACACTTACTGACCCCCAATAAATATTATATTTTCTTCATTTTTTTGAGGATAACTTGTGTGTTTTCTTTTGTGTAGTTTTTTAAACCAGCAGAACCAATTCCGTTGCAAAAGATATTTCAAGAAGATGATGAACCTCTGATGACCGATGTCGACCTATCTAACCTAGACAAACTTGTTGCTAAAGCAATGACAGTGGTGAGTTGTAACTGATTTATTAGGGTAAGAAGTTTACTGGGGGGGGGCAGTAAACTTCTACTGGGCTTTGTTTGTTGCTTGTTCTCTTGGTTTGTTTGAATTGTAATTTACTTGTGTGTTGGAACCAACATGTGAAGCACATTATGATGTTCGTCAAACGTGTGTATGATTCCACCATACCATATACCCTCTCAGCCAAGACTTGGACCCTGAGGAATGGAGAGAAAACTATGACAAGACGGACAACCAAGGAATAGAGGTTGACGGTTACTCGATGATGAGTGCTAAAAAGAAAAGAACAAGAAGTTGGATGTTGGACCAAAACGTTTAACAAACAAGATACTCACTGATTGATGTCTTATCTTGCCCACAGCAAAAGAAAACACCGTAAGTACCTTTAAACTGTTTTATTGGGGTCAGAAATTACTTGTTTGTTTTATTGGGGTAAAAAATTTAGTTACACTGTTTCTTAATACATTGCAGGTCTGATTGTGGAGCATTTTTGCTCCACATTATAGAGAGCCTATGTCATAGGAAAAAACCGACAAAAGCTGGTGGCGATGAAATGAGAAAGAAGATGCTGCTAAAGTTCATGGATATCAATATAGAAAATAGAATCATGCCACATTAGATGTAGGATCTTGAAAAATGTGAAAATATGTAGTATATATACCGCAAGCATAAGCAACGACCTCGTAAATCATTTTTCGGCCACGAAGGGCCCCGCCCCTGACATACTTCCGGTAGATCGACATCTGGGCTACCTTGCCATGGTGAAAGATCATCGGTACCACATCCGGAAGGTCATCCTCCAAGCTCCACAAAAAGACACCATGATAGTAGTTATGTGCACTTTGTCCCACATTGGTAATATGTAATAAAATGGAACATTCCTTAACTATAAAAGGAAGGCTTCCCATATGTAGAAAGGATCCCTCTCGCTCTCTCAATCACTACTCACTCCATCTTGGAGAGCTCTTGTAACACCAAAGGCCTATTGGCCATGATAGTGGAATCTTAAGTGGACGTAGTCATATCCTCCGATGACATGGTGAACCACTATATGTCCTTGACTCTTGCCCATGTTGTTTCTTGTTCATGTTCATGTTCCACCGTGATTCTACATAGCCTACTGGATTATGCAGAAACATGTAGTATTTTGGTAGTGTTGAAAGAACATATGAATGATATTGAATTTCAGTGCAATAACTTGTTCTTTTAATTTAGTCTATTCCTTTGATGTTTTTGTCAGTTTTAATTATCTTTGGTTGCAGGGTGGTTATTGGGGGTTAGTAAACTTTGGTTGCCATGGTTAGGAAAATTACTGACCCCTAATAATTTTCCATACTTAAGAGTTTACTACCTCATTATGTCATTAGAAGTTGCTTGAAAGAAATCTAAGTAATAACAACCAACCAAAAACTTTGGTTACTGTGGTCAGGAAAATTACTGACCCCTAATAATTTTTCATACTTGAACATATATGATCATGACAAGAATGAAAGCATTCTAGAGTAAAGAAAAGACCTGGAAAAGAGTAAAACAAACAGCCAAGTATCAAACTCGAAGAAAATCAAGGAAGACATGTGTTGTATCAAGTAATACAGAAAATTACTGACCTCCATAAATTTCCATACTTGAACATATATGAGCATAACAAGTATGGAAGCATTCCAGAGTAAAGAAAAGACCTGGAAAAGAGTAAAACAAACAACCAAGTATCAAACTGGAATAAAATCAAGGAATGGATGTGTTGTATCCAGTAATACAGAAAATTACTGACCTCTAATAATTTTTCATGTTTGAACATATATGAACATAACAAAAATTGGTTGCATTCCAGAGTTATGAAAAACACAATCTTGAGTAAGAGTAATTACAATATCAAATTAAGAAACATTATTGACACCCAGTAATATCTGAATCTCCAGAAGACATTCAAAAAGAAGACATTCCTAACACCCAGTAACAAACAAAAGGATGTAACATGAACTACGGCTGCCCATTCAAAGGTTCTGTACAGCTCTTCATGTTATGATGATCCATCTTAAGACATGGACCTCACCGAATCAGCTTCTTCTCACCAGCAGATTTAATCCTCTTCACTTTAAGCCTCCCTGCTGGCTTCTTTGTTATAGGAGGTAATATAGAATCCTCAGAAAAAGAAGCTTCCACGTTACTCATAGGTTGAATAGGGAAGCTATAACACATCCGAAAATATTCAACACTAAAATACGGGTTTATAAAATCATAAACATTTAATCTTGCACCTTGTATAGCAGCAAGGGCATGAGGGCATGGGAAGAAATTGATCTGTCACTTCACACAAGAGCAAGTACGAGTAGAAAGGTTCACAGAATATGAGTACTCATCATCTCTAACCTCATAAACACTTTCCTGGGAGGCAATAACCCTGAAACCATGTGTTTCATCCAGTTGCTCTTTCAGACTCTTCTCCATTTTAGGAGTAAGCTGAGTAGTCCAAGATCGGGACTCAACCCTCCTATCCGACATCATCTTCATTTCCTTCATCCTAGTCTGGTCTAACATAGCAAAAGGGCGGAGTGAACGCTCAACAACAATCCAATTATTAAAGGACTCAGCAATTCCATTTGCCATAATCCTATACCGGCAACCTCTATAAAATACCCGACACCAATGCTCCAAAGGAATCTCTGCTATGAATATATCAATAATATCAGCCCCACCCTTATCTCTCAACTCTTGTAAATGATGATAGTAAGACCTCTCGGTCGACGCATACGCCACCTTCCAAAACTTTTTTAACACTTCAGCAACCGCAAAACTACCCCCCTTTATTCCTATACTTTTGACTAAGATTGTATCTCAAATGATGATAACAGAAGAGAAGAGGATTACGACGAAAAATTTGATCGAATGCCTTCAACAAACCAACACCACGATCACTAATACACGTAATAACCCTTCCTTGCGGTTCCGACAAACCCTTCAAGTGCTTGAAGAAAAAAAAAACCAGTTGTCTTCAGTCTCTGAATATCACAGATACACAAGGCTAAAGGGAAGAAACCTGCACAAACAAAAAAAAATAAAAAAGTTACTGGGGGTCAATAACTTATAAAGCAGTGTGTCGCTGCACCGCAAACGGGAGTGTTCCGCTCCAAAATGTGAATTTAACAAACAAAAATAATAAAAGAAAACAATTTCAACACAAACATAAAGCTGAAAAAAAATTACTAGGAGGTAATAATTTATTGGGGGTACCTTTGTTTCCATCTCTTCCGGTGGCAGAAAGAATCTGGCCCTTGTATATGCTCTTTCCAAATGCACTGTCAACATATAAAACAGGGAGACTGAATTTGAAACCCTCAACTTGGCCTCCGTAAGCTACAAAAACCCTTTGGAACCTATTAGTACTCTCATCAACTTCAAGGACAAATGAAGACCCTGGATTAGTCTCCAAAACAACATCCTTATACCGACTTAACATCGAAAAGGAATCAGAATCAGAGCCATGCATCTTTTCCACACACCTTTCTTTGCTCTCGAAGCAACCTTATAACTAATTTCAAAACCATAAGTAGACTTGAAATTGTTCATGATCTCAGCAGGCTTCAAACCAAGATTTAAACTTACATTCAACTCAATGCAGGTCCTAACAATTTTAGAACCTAACTGTCGATGAACTCGATTCCTAATCACACCTCTACATGTATGTATTTTATTAAACCGCCTAATATAAAAGCACTGATTAATAGCAGCCACATATCCAAGTACTTCCCAGCCACATATCCAAGTACTTCCCAGCCACATTTTTTAGCTCCATGACTTTCACAAACATCGTGAACATAGAGTGAATCATTCCTAGAAAGCACAAAATGAAAACCAATCTGAACGACATATTTCCTCAATTTATCTTTGAAATCTTCAATGCTCACAAATTTCTGCCCCACATGTGACATAAAAGAATTTCATTGATCTGACAAATAAAACTTCTTACCTACATCTTTAAACGCATCATCTAGGTAGTCATTTTCATCAAAATTATCAGAACACTCATCCACAATAACACTTGCTGTTGAGCCGCTATTTCTAACATCCTTCACAACAGAAACATCAACATGATCCAAGTGATAAATACTTGCACAGCAGAACAACATCTTGAAATCAAGTTCATTATCCAGATAAATGACAGCCCAAGCAGGGGATGAATACTGAAGATGAAAAGAATCACTGGCCAAAAATCTAAATCTTCGACGAATGGAGTCCATCAAGTCAGAAAAGTTCATAAGAGCATTAAGTTGAACAATAAATCCATTTCTAGAATAGATAAATTGTGCAACCAAAGAATCAACCATGTTCTTGCATAAAAAAAGACAGTTCACAAAATTACTGACCTCCAATAAATTATATCACAACAACAAAACAACTTGAAAACCTAAACAAAATGCTTGGAAAACAAACAAAAGCATTGCAAAACAACAATTAATCACACTACAACATAAAAAAAGACAGTTCACAAAATTACTGACCCCCAATAAATTATATCACAACAACAAAACAGCTTGAAAACTTAAACAAAATGCTTCGAAAACAAACAAAAGCATTGTAAAACAACAATTAATCACACTACAACATAAAAAAAGACAGTTCCCAAAATTACTGACCCCCAATAAACATGCTAAAATTTTCATAAATCTTTGAAATCAGTCTCTGAGCACAAGGAAAATTCGTTATACAACTAAACAATTCCTGACACCTAGTTAAACCTAATAATAGAATAGAACCTACAAACGAGAACAAAAATGATTCAAACCAACATTTACGAAAATTATACAATTCAAAATCACATAAACACGAACAGAAATCAAAATCGAGCTACAATTGAACAATAACAAAACGAAAAGAAGAAGAAAAGAGAATCAAACCGAGAAGGAACTGAAGAGCAAACTAAAGCCCGATCTCTATCCATCGACTAAGAGATTCTGATCTAGATCTCAGATTCAATCGGCATCAAAAATCGGTAGTCTCTGCTTCAATCGGTGTCGGAAATCAGAAGGTAAATCGGCTGGAGCTCTGCTTCAATCTCTCTCTCTCTCTCTCTCTCTCTCTCACTGTTCAAGCTTCTCTCTCTAACTAATTTTTGAATTTGAAAATCTCAGATCTGAAAATCAGGTATATATGGAGATGCTCAGAAGGGCATTTTCGTCCTTCAATATTATTAAAAGTGGGTCCGGACAGTTAAAATTTGGGTATTATGGCACATGTGAGGTTACCTTATATTGGAATGAGCAAACTATAATTTGAAACATTTAAATGGTCTAAGAAGGGACAAAATTAGTATCAAATGGGTATTTTCCTTTTATTTTAATCGTGACTTTAAGGACTATTCAGATTAAAATAAAATCATAAGGACTGAACAGATGTCGACTTCAAACCACAAAGACTAAACAAATTTCAATTCAATTTAATTTTTACACGTGATCTCACTGGCTTGTCAAAGCATTGGTTTAGTTTTTTGCTTTGGTTTTCGTTGTTGTTGTTGTACGTACAAGCAGCCCAACCATTTTACTTGTTATATATGTTGTTCAATATATGCCTTCGATTGAGTATTAATATGGAGTTAGAGAATCCGCCATTGTAAGCAGGAGAGTTTGAGGATATTTTTCTCTCTCACAACAACTACAAAAAAAAATACCTACAAAGTCTTCATTGAAGCAAAACCACAACATATTGTTGAGAACTCGACGCTAAAGATTATGCTTTAGTAAAACCTAGTGTTTTCCGAAACCTTCCCTTTGTAGCTCGGCTGAGCTTTGATTGAGTATCGATACTGTAACGATTAGAGATCACACCATAAGTCCTTAAGGTGAATTTGAAGAATCTAGCAACATGGTTGGTGCTCTCTCCATTCACAACCACTTGACGAAGAAGCAAGATTTGCATCGCACCTAATCATCCACTTGCACCTCACGCATGCCTAGCTATATCCAAACGAGACAGATTACTACCCCAATTTGGATGAGCAAAGAGGCCTACTAGACATGACAAAACTCTTGGTCAAAAAAGACAAATTACCACCCCCATATTTTGATGAGTCAAACATTTTGGCCCGCCATGTGGGACACGAGGCTTGTTTGACTCATCTAAAGATCGGGGTAGTGATCTGTCTCTTTTGGATACGGGCGTGCCATCATGTGAGGTGTAGTAGATGATTTGGTGCTCTATAATCTTGCTTCTTCATCAAGCGGTTATGAACTAAGAAAGCACAACTATGTTGCTGGATTCTTCATATTCGTCTTACGGATAAGTACTTACGATATGATCTCTAATCGTCACAATATCAATACTTAACCGGAGTTAAGCAGAGCAACAAAAGGAAGGGTTCAGATTGCAGTGGGTTTTGCTAAAGCGTAATCTCTAGAGTCAGGCGATTCAACAGGTTTTGCTAAAACGTAATCATTAGGGTCGGCGATTCAATAAAAACAGATTAATAAAAAAACCAAAAAAGAAAAACAGAAAACTATAAACCCATTCACTATCAAACGGTCGTCAACGATGACGTTTTGCTTTCTGTCCTCTTCTAAAGTTTTTTTTTTTTTTTCGTCAGAATAACTTTCTAAGTTCCTTCACTCTTTACTGACAATGGCGGACGAAATTCGTTTCTTTGAGTTGAACACCGGAGCCAAGATTCCTTCTTTGGGCTTGGGGACCTGGCAGGCCAGCCCCGGCTTGGTCGGTGACGCCGTCGCCGCAGCCATCAAGGTTTTCCTCTTCCCCTTTCAATCCTCTCAAAAATTGAAGAAAATAGTCTTAGAATAGTTGAACTTGTACCTGATTGAGATCAAAATTAAGTCTTTTTTGTGATTCTACTAATTGCAGGCAGGATATCGGCATATTGATTGTGCTCCAGTCTATGGCAATGAGAAAGAGGTAATTCTTGTTGCTTTTTTTTTTTTTTTTCAGTTATGGTTCAAAGATTCACTAGTTTGTCATGTAGTTGTTCAATTCTTAAGTTGCTGTAACTAGTTCATATCATTTTGGGTTAAATGTGAAAAGTTTATGTTTGGCTCAATATATGCAGATGTTTAGGTTCTTACAAGGATGTAAGTGTGACAAATAGTTTATGTTTCTTGTAGATTGGTTTAGTTTTGAAGAAGCTGTTTGAAGTTGGTGTGGTAAAGCGAGAGGAGTTGTGGATTACCTCGAAACTAGCGTTCGTTATGATTTTTATGCTAGTTTAATCAACGCACTTTATCCCTCTACCGTTTGTATTTACTAAAATCTAAGATGGTTATCTGCAGGAATACTGATCATGCCCCAGAAGACGTGCCAGATGCATTGGATAAGACTCTGGGAGACTTGCAGCTTGATTATTTGGACTTGTACCTGGTATGCATTGCATGTTCAAATGTCGTTCGCATGTTATGTCTCTTGGATTTTTATTCTGGAGTATATACATGATTTATCAGTTGGGATTCTTTGTAGAAATGTGCAATATGCCTACTTTTAGTGTTTAATCTACATTTCTTAAAAAAGTTTGTGTTATCTTTAAACCACAAATACGATGTTCATATTACCTTTCAGTCTGACTGTCTCAGTTGTAAAGGATGAGGTCAAAATGATAGATAAGTAGCCTATCATCAATGATTTGTTATTCCATTCTGTGGCCATAATTCAGCTGTGACTAATGAGCCAGATGAAAATTTGCAGATCCACTGGCCAGTGCGGAAGAAGGGTTCAGGTTTTGGGCCTGAATACCTTATACAAACAGATATCCCTGCAACATGGAGAGCAATGGAAACTCTCTACGATTCGGGGAAGGCTCGAGCTATTGGTGTGAGCAATTTTGCTTCAAAGAAGCTGTCAGATTTGCTGGACGTGGCACGAGTTCCTCCTGCTGTTAACCAAGTAGAGTGTCATGTTGTATGGCAGCAAACCAAGCTACGATCCTTCTGCAAATTCAAGGGTGTTCACCTTTCTGTGAGTATGTGTATACTGAATGGTGGTGTCATGTGTTTTCAGCAAAATTTTAATTGGCATAACATGCTTATTTAGTTAGAAATGAAAAAAGGATTAATTACAAATGACCCCCCGAACTATGGGGTCACTTTCATTTTGGTACCCAATTATTGAAATCTTACGTTTACATACCCGAAGTTCTCTCCGTTTAACAAGTTAGTACCTCCGTCAGTTACTCCGTCAGTTACTCCGTTTTCTGCTGACGTGGCATGTCTGGGACCCACAGTTGTCAGTTTTTAATTATATTTTCTGGTGTTGCTCTATTTTTAATATTTTACTTATCTTTTTTCTCTTGGCTGACAGAGTTATATTGGCGCCAATTCTTTACGCATTCCCACCAATTCTTTACTTAATTATATTTTCTGGTGTTGCTCTATTTTTAATATTTTACTTATCTTTTTCCTCTTGACTGACAGAGTTATATTGGCGCCAATTCTTTACGCATTCCCGCCAATTCTTTACTTAATTATATTTTCTGGTGTTGCTCTATTTTTAATATTTTACTTATCTTTTTCCTCTTGGCTGACAGAGTTATATTGGCGCCAATTCTTTACGTATTCCCGCCAATTCTTTACTTAATTATATTTTCTGGTGTTGCTCTATTTTTAATATTTTACTTATCTTTTTCCTCTTGGCTGACAGAGTTATATTGGCGCCAATTCTTTACGCATTCCCGCCAATTCTTTACTTAATTATATTTTCTGGTGTTGCTCTATTTTTAAGTAAAGAATTGGCGGGAATGCGTAAAGAATTGGCGCCAATATAACTCTGTCAGCCAAGAGGAAAAAGATAAGTAAAATATTAAAAATAGAGCAACACCAGAAAATATAATTAAGTAAAGAATTGGCGGGAATGCGTAAAGAATTGGCGCCAATATAACTCTGTCAGCCAAGAGGAAAAAGATAAATAAAATATTAAAAATAGAGCAACACCAGAAAATATAATTAAGTAAAAAATTGGTGGGAATGCGTAAAGAATTGGCGCCAATATAACTCTGTCAGCCAAGAGAAAAAAGATAAGTAAAATATTAAAAATAGAGCAACACCAGAAAATATAATTAAAAACTGACAACTGTGGGTCCCAGACATGCCACGTCAGCAGAAAACCGAGTAACTGACGGAGGTACTAACTTGTTAAACGGAGAGAACTTCGGGTATGTAAATGTAAGATTTCAATAATTGGGTACCAAAATGAAAGTGACCCCATAGTTCGGGGGGTCATTTGTAATTAATCCATGAAAAAAACAAGGTATATATTCTTCTTTCAGGGATATTCACCACTGGGTTCTCCTGGCACGACATTTATCAAAGGTGATGTCCTTAAGAATCCAATTCTTCTCGGTGTGGCAGAGAAGCTAGGTAAAACTCCTGCACAGGTTGCTCTTCGATGGGGATTGCAAATGGGTCATAGTGTTCTTCCAAAGAGTACTAATGAAGCAAGGATCAAGGAGAATCTCGATATCTTTGGCTGGTCTATCCCAGAAGACATGTTTGCCAAGTTCTCTGAAATTGAGCAGGTAAAGTACTTGTTGGGGCTCATTCTTATTCTCCTGGTATCAATACCTTCACCAATATCATATAATGGTCAGTTATGGCATAACTATTAAACATAGCCCATCATTAATATGACATGGTTGCTTCTGGAGTTCTATTAGGTTTTGTAACTGATCAAGATGGTGATGATGGTCACTGATACTACATTGTTTTCCAAATTTGCAGGAAAGGCTAGTCAAAGGCGACTTTTTGGTACATGACACTTTTGGGTCCTATAGAACTGTTGAGGAACTCTGGGATGGTGAAATCTAGATTAAGTCAGATGAGTGCTGAGCTTGGGAGTCTATATTTAAGTCTACTTTTATGATTTGTATGAGACCATGAATGGGCTTATGATACTTGTATTCCATTAAGCTCAGTGCTTTGCTCGTCTTGATGGCGACTTGGCTAAAACGACTATTACGAAGCGTTTTGGTCGGCTTTTTGGCCTAACAATGCAAAGCAATGCTCATACTTTTTTAGCCTTCTAGGGCGAAACCTTTTCGGTTCACCCTGAACTGAAGTTTCTTCCCATGTTTGGTTTGCAAGAAACTTGAAATAAGATTCTCACCTTGCAGATTCATAGAACAACATTGTTCGTTTCGGCATTAGACAAATGAACTTCATACTGATTTGGTTTTACCATTTCTTTTTGGAACCCAGCCTAGCTGGGAGTTGGTTTTACTATTATGCTGCTGGATTATTATTAATTTCAAAGAAATTACACCACCTGAATTTACCGTTGTCGGTTGATTGCGAACTTTATATATATATATATATATATATTTTGGATTGGTAGCGAGATAACAAGTTACCTCTATTACGTTATTCGAATCAGGTTAGTAAATTAGTAACACACTCATCTAGTCAGTATTCGAACCGATGTCAGCGAGAGTATCGCAGCAAAGTTAAACTAATCTTCCATAGTAAACGTCAGAACCCGAAGCTCCTCAAACCTGCTAACAACAAATTGACGGGAATTGAGGCACGAACTTTTAAACATAGCGTTCTGTGTTTAACCAATCATTTAAATTTAATATTATAAAATCTTAGAGAAAATTGACGGTAGTCAAACGGTTAGTCAGAGACGTTACATTCTCTCCCGCTCTCCCATATATAAAGATCTCCCAGAGAGGCCTCACCCAACCTCTCTCTCTCAATGGCGCACGAAATTCAATTCTTTGAGCTGAACACCGGAGCCAAGATCCCCTCGTTGGGCTTAGGGACCTGGCAATCCAGCCCTGGCGTCGTCGGCGACGCCGTCGCCACCGCCGTTAAGGTCTTACACTTTCTCCAATTTAGTCTTGATTGATTGAATCGCTTTTGGTTTGGCTAATTTAACACAAAGCTGAAGCATGTGATTGTACTAATTGCAGGCAGGGTACCGCCATATTGATTGTGCTCAACGCTATGGAAATGAGAAGGAGGTAATTCCAATTGTTTTCTTGCTGAATTGCTTCAAAGTTATAGCTTTATTTTCGTTAATTTGTATCACTAGGTTTAAGTGTAAATTTTTTGATCTAATTGATTGCGATCCGGGCATTTTTTACCTGTTCAATTGTTCTTCTGGTTGTTTTATTGTGATGAAGATGTAGTTTTGGATTTCTTGTAGATTGGCCTGGTTCTGAAGAACTTGTTTGAAGATAGTGTGGTGAACCGCGAGGAGTTGTGGATTACTTCCAAACTCTGGTGTGTTTCATTTTTAATCGAGTATTGTTGTGTTATGATGTATGAGCATTTTTTTTTTTTTGTATTTTCATTTATGAGCATCGATAAACTAGAGGCTAAAGATGTTTATACTGAACATATAAAATGGTCCTGCCATAGGATGTGAGCTGTTTTCAGCTTAATTAAAACCTTAAGGTTCCTTTACAATATGTAGTTTCTACAATTTGCAGGTGCACTGATCATGCCCCAGAAAATGTAACAGTGGCATTGGAAAAGACCTTGAGAGACTTGCAGCTGGACTATGTCGACTTGTACCTTGTAAGTATCATTATTTGAAAGCTTTTTCTCAAGTTATTTCAGCATTGTGGAACAATGTGTGCATTATCAGAAAGTTTTCAGGGGCCTAGTATATACTGTAGTAGGCTTGTTCAAGTCGAATTGTGCATATTTCCATTGTTATAGTTTGCTGAGATCAGAGCCATCTCTCTCTCTCGCTCTCTCTGAATTTTGGATGTGTTAACCGATCCCCCTCGGTCTGGATTTGTTCCCCTATCTACATATCATGTCAAATTTTAGATAGCTAGTTTCATCATCATCAACTTAATCATGAATTTGTTATTTTGTATATTTTGTCATACCATCTTGTGGACATTCTTTAAAGGGAACTATTTTCCTTCTGACAATATGAAGATGCATTGGCCAGTATGCTTGAAGAAGGGTTCAGTAGATTTTAGTCCTGAAAACCTTATGCAACCAGATATCCCTGCCACATGGAGAGCAATGGAATCTCTCTTTGATCTGGGTAAGGCTCGAGCTATTGGTGTGAGCAATTTCTCTACAAAGAAGCTGTCAGATTTGCTGGATGTGGCACGCGTTCCTCCTGCTGTTAACCAAGTGGAGTGTCATCCTTCATGGCAGCAGGCCAAGCTACATTCATTCTGTAAATCCAATGGAGTTCATGTTTCTGTGAGTATGCAAGATTGAAGAACAATTTATATGTCTACTATGTTCATTCATCCTACTAGTTTACCTATGTTTAATTGGTAAACACTAAACCCTGCTTAGACTTCTGAGTTAGCTGAAAGATCTGTGAATTTATCTTTCAGGGATATTCACCCCTTGGTTCTCCAGGCACAACATGGATCAAAAGTGACGTCCTTGAGAATCCTATTCTGAACATGGTTGCAGAGAAACTAGGCAAAACTGCTGCACAAGTTTCTCTTCGATGGGGACTGCAAAAGGGTCACAGTGTTCTTCCAAAGAGTACAAATGAAGCAAGGATCAAGCAGAACTTTGATATCTTTGGGTGGTCTATCCCAGAGGACTTGTTCACCAAGCTTTCTCAAATTGAGCAGGCAAGTACTCAATGATATTAATCTTATAACCTCCCCAGCGAGTCCTCACCATCAAAAAACTTGCCGCTTCACCTGGACTAAAGCCTGTAAACACATTGCACTACTATGTTACTCTTGCTAAAACTTTCTAGACCTTGTTCACAGTTATTCTTGCGTCTTTAAATGGGTATTTTATTTTATTTTTTCTGGGACTAGGTTCATCAGGAGGAATTGTCTTTTTCGTCTTTGCTCCTAACTATTACATTGATTTTGATGTTTGCAGGCTAGACTGGTAAGAGGGACTTCATTTGTTCATGACACTTTTGGTCCTTATAGGAGTATTGAGGAATTGTGGGATGGTGAAATCTAGGAAGTCGGCCTGCACATTTTCTTCAACTGAATTGGATTTTTATGTTTATGGGTATGGAACTAGGGATGATGGTCATTGTAAAGTCCCTGACACCGATTTGATCATCACGGTTAGATGAGTGTTAGTTTTAGTTGATATTTTCAAATTTCAACATACACATCAGTTAACCGTTTATTCAAAAGTCTTCTTTTGGTTCCCATTATAAGGTCCTCATTAGAAGATCCCCTTCATCACAAACTTGTAAACATCTCTTGCAGTTTATTTGAAAATTGCTGAAAATATTATTCATACTATTGTTGTATCTTTTTTTTTTTCCTACTCCAATCAGTCCAATGTCGGGTCTCTTTTCTAAAGCCCAAAAATTTCGGTGTCCCCAGCCATTTCGTAATCCCATGCAAAGCTTAAAACCCTATTTATGAAGCCGTCTCTGTTAAATAGAGATAACCCTAACACGTTTTCGGCTCAAACCTGACGATGGCTCTGTTGTCGTACTTGTTTCGCAAGCCTTCAACAGTAGCTTCCCTCGCCGTCCGCACCCTCGGACCTGCAAGGTCCTTTGACCGCGGATTCTCTTTCAACAGCTTCCATTGCTTTTTTGCCGAAGAAAAAAAACCTTCTCCGGCACCGGAATACCTGGAAGGAGGTGCGTTGTGGACTGTCACCTATCCTGATTCCACAGGATATGTGTACGATTTTTAAAAAAGGAAAATATCGCGCAAGTGTCCAGCATTTGTTGTTTTTTTTTTGTTCTTCTATACTGCAAAGTAGGGAGGTCGATCAGTGTTGAGGATCGAGTTTTGACTTTGTTTAATTTCACACTTCCTAGAAAGTAGAGGCTTCAGACGTCAAAGTTTTATTTGGATGAGGCAATCGATGTTAAATGAGATGGCCAAAAATCTACAAAGTGTCGACTCAGAAAAGACAATGATGATGATGATACTGATGCTACTGATGATACTGACGACGATTGTGTTGAAGATGAAGATGAAGACTGTGGCATTCCAAAAGCCACCAAAATCAACGGAGAGTACGTAAAGATTAATTAGTTGTGAACTTGTGATGCTAGCTGATACTCTTGTTCATGTTTATCATGTGACGTATATTATTTGTTTTCACCAGGTACTTTGTTAGCCCAGATCTATAGGAGATGTTCCAATATCTTGAGTATCGAGGGGTCACGCCCGAAACGATGGTGAAATTATGGAATTCATGGAAGTCTAACTTGAAGGAGAAGAAGAACTTCAACAAAAAGAAGAACTTGAAGAACACAAAAGAAATCATATACTCCCTGATGGCTATATGAAGGTACTCAAGGATTGTGTGGAACCCACCTTGTTTTTTTACATTTGATTTTGAATATTTTACCACACTCACATTTTACAAGTTTTTTTTATATTGCATCCCCTGTTTGTTGAAGTTCAAAAACAAGCTTCATATATATTTATGTTATCAAAAAATTTGTGGGAACACTTAAATGAAGTTACTCACGGATTGTGTGGAACAAAGCAATTGATTTGTGGAGAATACCACTAATAAGTTGCTTCTCGTAGTATTTTCTGGACAGAAATTGTGTTTATAACCCACCTTGTTTTTTTACATTTGATTTTGAATATTTTACCACAATCACATTCTACAAGTTTTTTTTTATATTGCATCCCCAGTTTGTTGAAGTTCAAAAACAAGCTTCATATATATTTATGTTATCAAAAAATTTGTGGGTTCAATTGAACACTTAAATGAAGTTACTCACGGATTGTGTGGAACAAAGCAATTGATTTGTGGAGAATACCACTAATAAGTTGCCTCTCGTAGTATTTTCTGGACAGAAAGTGTGTTTATAACCCACCTTGTTTTTTTACATTTGATTTTGAATATTTTATCACAATCACATTCTACAAGTTTTTTTATATTGCATCCCGAGTTTGTTGAAGTTTAAAAACAAGCTTGATGTATATTTATGTTATCAAAAAATTTGTGGGTTCAATTGAACACTTAAATGAAGGTACTCACAGATTGTGTGGAACAAAGCAATTGATTTGTGGAGAATACCACTAATAAGTTGCTTCTCGCAGTATTTTCTGGACAGAAATTGTGTTTATAACCCACCTTGTTTTTTTACATTTGATTTTGAATATTTCACCACAATCACATTCTACAAGTTTTTTTATATTGCATCCCGAGTTTGTTGAAGTTTAAAAACAAGCTTGATATATATTTATGTTATCAAAAAATTTGTGGGTTCAATTGAACACTTAAATGACAACATGCAACTTATCAAGACATTTTGTCTTGGGAAAATTTTAACAAGAGTACATGGCGTATGAGCCACTGAGAATTAAGGGGATTATATTTTACAAAACATCACAATGATACATGAAGTTCAAAATCCGACTCAACATTTATACATACCATCAATTTGACCGTTAGTTTATCTGATTCCGTCAATTTCATAAGGCCAAATTCGTCTCTTTAGTAGTGATAATGAAAAAATAGTAGTGATAATGAAAAAAGGAAATAGAAAAAAAAACAGAAAATGGAGATGAGGGCCCAATTTGTGGCTTCATTGTTCTGCACCTACGCACTGAAGTGACCAAACCATTTATCATCTTCTCCAAACACCAATCAGATTGAAACATATACTAGAATTTTGCATCAATAATGAATATAAATGGTAGAGGATTTTCTGGTGTAAAGATTTTTGATGAAATTTTTATGAGGTTCTGGTTTGAAGAACTGTGCGGCGAAGTTGACAATTAAAGGCCGAAAGCTTGGACTATCAATACAGCGAGCAAGGGGAGACCGAACACCCACGAAACTAATCTGGGAACACCCTTCTCATCGTCTTCAAGCATAGACCTAGCAAATGATCTCGGATCCAGGAATCAAATCCAAAGCTATAACTATCTCACCTCCCTAAAAAATTGAATTGTCTTGATCATAGTTACTAAATCAAGCCCGACCCTTCCAAAATCTGGGTTTGCTCAGAGAGGGAGAAATTGGGTTTGGGTTGTGGGTCGTTGGAGAAGAGAAAGAGAGGGGTCTTGGAAGGAGTGAGGAAAAGAGAAATTAGGCAGTGGTCGCCGAAGAGGGATAGGACTTGTGGGTCTCAGATCAAGAGAGAGATTGTGTGTAGAAAGACTAAATTGCCCTTTCAAAAATTGATAATGACACAAGGTTAATGGTGGTATTGACGACATGTACACTAAAAATGTGTAGAATTATCAACCTCATGTACCATTATGATGTTTTATAAAGTTAAGTAACCTTAATTCTCAGTGGCGCTCATATGTCATGTACTCTTATTAAAATTTTCCTTTGTTTTTTTTAAGGAAGACTGGTGCAGCGACCCTCACGCCTCGATTAAAGAAACAGGATAATACATAGGGGGATGTGGTGCGTTAACCCCAAATTACATTGTAAAACATGAGAATGTCCCGTAATAATAATAGGGATCCCAACAAAAGTAATGTTTTCTAAAATGTATTAAATAACAGTGGTTGCATCAAAGACAACTGCACGTGCTTTACAATGGTGATATACCGAAAATGTTAAATTCATGAAAAGCATCAGTATACAAATACAAGTACGTAGTCTTTCCTCTATGTTGCATGTTGAAATATACACCAACAACGCTATGTTTCATTCTGGCACGAAGAGGTGACAACCATCTAGTAAACAATTTCCACCTCACAAGACCAGCCAAGGCACTAAGAGAGTGCAAACCGGGACACAACCTACCGATTCCTATTGTAATTCGATAAGGTCTTATTTTGGTGTTTCAAGTATTTTTAAGAACAATATATTACAAATAATCCACTCCTATTTTTAAGAACAGTACATAACAAATGGTCCACCCCAGTACCTTTATGATTGTTTTGAAACTTGAAACACCAAAATGAAGAGTGGACTATTTGTCATGTATTGTTCTTAAAATTTTCTCCATTTGGAAATAAAAACTTTTGTGCAGAAAAAAATCTATAAAATATAGAAACCTACTTGAATCAACCCAATAGCAGAAGCCCAAGGGTGAAAAGCCCATGATCCAGATGACCTAACCTGTAATCCAGACACTTCAATCGCTTCCACCGTCTACTTTCCACCGTCGACGCACGCCAACACACCAGCACGGGCAAGAATGGCCGCTGAATGAAGCAAGGAAGTTCAGCAATGAAGATCTGATCGCTTGGCAACCGCGGGTGGAAAGACCGGCAACGATGGAAAGAACCGCCTTGCTCCGCTGCAAGGACTCCGCGCATAATGATGGCACAATGGTTGTAAGTGTCTCCACCATGGCTTCATCTCATTCCCCCTAAGGTCGTCCACTGTGGACAGACAACATAAAGATATTGAGAATAAGCTGCAGCCTCAGATGAGGAGATGGCCAAAGATCTATTTTACCCGTCCGACGACGATGGCCGAGGAAGCTTGCAGCCGAACGAAGCCGCCAAAAACATTACTTGATGAAGGACGACAACCGCAAGAGTTTGTAACCGCCGCAGAACAAACGTTGCAAAAACCGCACTTATTAAGACATTTTATCATTATATTCATTTAGATGTTTCAAATGACACACCGTAACATAAGAGGTATCATAGACCCTAGCGAAAGAGGTACATAGGACCACCAAATAAGGCACGAAATCCCAACATACATATGAGAATTAAAGCCTTGAGCCCTAGAAATTTTAACGAGCTTAAGGTGTGATTACTGATAGACATTTACTCGGAAATTTTACATTTTTCTCATATTTTACACCGTAAGTACCATTGTAATCTGTAAATACCTCCTTTGTAACTCTCCTTACGTGGCTTTCCCCCTAATGAATTTCAATTTCTGTATACAACTTTCAACTTCTAATTTTTGTTGGGCTCATTTGTAACCCACCTTACGATGCCGGGAAATAAGGGCATTTCTGTAAAATCCATAGGCCCAATATCGCTGACCTCGGAACCTCTGTAAAACCCCAACCAAACCTCAAAACGCATCTCCTCCTAAAACCCTAAAATGGCTTTGTTCTCGTCGATGCTTCGCAGGCAATCCCACTCCTTATTCTCCCTCTCCCTCCGCACCGTCGGATCTGCAAGAACCTTCCACAGCCGCACCTCCACCGTCCCCAACTTCGGCACTGAGAAGATCACCCGACAATGCTCTGTTCCATTTCGGCGTTTCTCTACCGCCACCACCTTGAAACCCGCCGCCGACGACACTCTGATCGGAGTTCTCGAGTCTGAGATCAGGGTCGCTGAAGAGGACATACAAGATCATCAGGTCAGTACCTAATTTCAGTTTTTCCGAATTTCATTTCCGGTGTATATTAGCCATCTTTGTTATGATTTAGTGGGTTTTCAATGCGTTAAGGTTTGAATAATCAGTAATTGAGTAATGGGTTTTCTGTTCTTTGCTATAAAGTTGGCATCTTTTGCATTATGAAATGGATTTTCTGTGTGATTGAGTAATGGGTTTGTGTAATGTGACACATACTAGATAGGTGAGGTTGCAGATGGGTTTCCTTTTGAAATAGTAGACAATGCTGGAGAGCAAACCATAATGCTCCGAAGAGAATTTGATGGAGAAATCATTAAAGTGGCGGTTGACGTTCCTAATGTTTCTCCCACCGGGGGCAATGATGATGATGATGATGAGGAGGAGAAGGATGAGGACACTGGGATTCCGATGGTTGTGAGTGTTTCGAAAGGAAATGGGAAGGAGCTGGAGTTTGGGCTCACTGCCTTTACTGATGAGATTTGCATCGATAGCTTGTTGATCAGGCAGCCAGAGGCTTCAGAAGGTTCGAAGCGGATTGCATATGAAGGGCCTAATTTTAGGTAAGCTTGTCATGGAAGTGTTTGTTTTTTCCTGTTCTGTTATGTATGGTTTTATTCAGTCGGTTCATGGTCTGATACAAAGTGTATTTTGTTTTCTTCATCAGTGACTTGGATAAGAGCTTTCAGAAGGCCTTCCAGAAATATCTGGAGATTCGAGGGATTAAGTCAAGCATAACCAAGTTTCTGCAGGAGTATATGAAGAACAAAGACTACAGAGAGTACTTGCTGTGGTTGAAGAACCTAAAGGGTTTTATTGAAGAGTGATTGTTGCTTTCACCTGTCGGATAGAGAGATAGTAGGATTGCAAATCAGTGCGGAAGGAACAAGATAGGAATAGTAGATTGAAACCAGTGAACCAGTGTTGAGATATTTTATATCATGCGAGTCCCTTGGGAAGCCTTAACTAAAGACTTGGAAATGGTTTCAATGGATGGTGCTTTTAAGAATTTCAAATAATAAGTAGTTTTCCCTTGTGAGTTTGATAAGAAAGTTTCCTGGCTTCATCGAGAGGAGCAACTACAGATCAATTTTAAGGTCTGGTGTGAGTTTGGGCAGTTGCTTGCTAGAATTCAATTCATTTATGCTGTATATATTGGCCATAGAAATATATACAAAAGAATGAGCCGCATCAGTGCAATCAGGAATGAGCTGCATCAATGCAATCGTCGGCCAATTTTATCTTATTGTACTTGTAAGCAGGACTTGAAATAGTTAAAATCTTCTTGCAAATTCATGGCCTACTATATGTAGAATATGTCTCTCTCTTCAAGTTTAACAGTAATAACCAGCATGACCAATTGGCATTCTGTTCGCACCATGTGGTCTTTATGCATTTCGCATACTTATACAACATGCATTTCTTTGGTTTTTATCTCTCTTTTATTTTTCCTCACTTTTTGTAATTTGAATTCTATTTTTTTTTCCTTTTAATTCATAGTTAATGTTATTTTGTGGTTTAGGAGTAGTAAAAGATCCCTCTTTTCTTCCGTAAAAGACTGTCAAAACAAGTAAAAAGTTCACCATGCTCATGCCTCATCATCAAACTCCGAGAAAATTTTGGAGATGAGAAAACTAGCAAGCCGGTTTGTGTTTAGGCCAGCTTACATTGGTGATTGCCTCTTAACAATACGTATCCTGCAGTGTCTTCCAACAATTGATCCAAATACGTAAACCGCATCTTCCTCCCTTCATCAACTTTTGTTTGAGAATTCTTTTTATCTGTGATCGCCTTATGTGTTACTCTCACTTTTCAAATCAAATAAGCTCAACTTATGCTTGATCCTGGTTCTATTCACCTTTTCAGTACGTGAAACATGAGTAACGATAAAGATTCCGAGAATCTGCATTTTGATCTGAACACTGGAGCTAAGATTCCATCGGTTGGCCTTGGAACATGGCATGCTGAACCAGGTGTGGTCGGGCAAGCTGTCATTGCCGCAGTGAAGGTACATTCTTGATACATGTTCCTTGAAGTAGAAGCTTACATGGTTAGGTGTAGGGTGTGTTTTAGGGAAATATTTATGCTGGAGACTTTTCCTGGTTATGCAGAATGGCTACAGGCATATTGACTGTGCATCAGTTTATGGTAATGAAAAAGAGGTAATACTTCATCAATTTGTAACACTTCGTGACATTTTCTTCCTTTGTATGCCCATTATGCTGGTTTTTCATGTGTTTGTGCACGAGCACTTGTGCTATTGAACTATTGATACCGAGCAGATAGGGGTCGCTCTGAAGGAACTATTTTCTACTGGTGTAGTGCATCGCAGTGAAATCTTTATAACATCTAAGCTATGGTATGTGGTCATCTGCTGCTGATTAACTAGCATACATGCTCTTGATTATGTTGTTTGTAACTTCTTGAGCAATTATATAAAGCTTTAGCAATATCCAATGGAAGCTTATATTGCTTCTTTCAACTCTTTTTGACATCTATAGGTGCAGTGACCATGCACCAGAAGATGTCTCTACGGCACTAAGCAAGTCTTTAGAAGACCTACAGCTTGACTATATCGATCTATACCTTGTAAGCATCTAGAACTTTAAACGGGGTTTATGATCTTGTGATAATGAAGAATGCAGAATCATTTTATGGAAATACCTTTAACAGATTCACTGGCCGATTCGTACAAAGCCTGGCTCAAAGGGTTTGACTCCGGAAGTCATGGCTCCATTGTGCCTTCCAGAGACATGGAATGCAATGGAAGGCCTGTATGCATCCGGTCAGGCACGTGCAATTGGTGTGAGCAACTTCTCCACAAAGAAGCTGCAAGACCTCCTTAGTTATGCAAAAGTTCCACCTGCAGTGGATCAAGTTGAGTGTCATCCTGTCTGGCAACAACATTCTCTCCACAATTTGTGCAAATCAACTGGCATTCATTTATCAGTAAGATTTTCGACACATGTTGTGTTTACCAAACTGTTAAACTAGGCCATTAGTCATCAGTCTCCGATATTTTCCTTTCAGGCATATTCTCCTCTCGGTTCTCCAGGGACTTGGGTGAAGGGGGAAATATTGAAGGAACCAGTATTGGTGGAAATTGCTGAAAAACTTCAGAAATCACCAGCACAAGTAGCACTTCGTTGGGGTATTCAGAGTGGACATAGTGTTCTTCCAAAAAGCGTAAACGAATCAAGGATCAAGGAAAATCAAAGTTTATTTGACTGGTGCATACCTCCAGAGCTTTTCTCAAAATTCTCAGAAATTCACCAGGTATATACGCCTTTATATACATAATACATGTAACATTCATCAACACTGGTGGTATACATATTTTTGATCATACATAGAACTTGTCTACTAACTACTAACACATCTGTCTTTTGCATAATGCAGCAAAGGCTCCTCCGTGCTGATTTTGCAATCCATGAGAGCTGTGGTCCGTATAAAAGCCTTGAAGAACTGTGGGATGGTGAAATTTGAGACCGACGATTAACAAATGAAGCCTCTTTAATTCATCCAGAGAACTTTTCTACCCCATTTAATTCATACTGGGATACATGGAAGAAATTGTACCCAGTATCAAATTTGTAATGGTTTCACTAGAGCAATCGCAACTCCTACTAGAACTTTGTTGAAAGAAGACTTTATTTTTGCCAATGAATGTACCGTCAATCATACAGGACTGGACAGAACTTTGAAACTTGAAACACTTCAAGATACACAGATTTTTTTGACAGTGTTAAGGTATCCCACAGGCTTCTTAAGCTCATAAATGAATCTCTCGGTATGTGAAACGTTCCAACTATGCATTGTAGCAATGTCTAGCCACTTAGACAACTTTGTGAGTCGAAGCTGTGTTTGGAGTTCCCCACCTGACTCTTGACCATTATGCCACTTGCCATGGTTTAAGATATGGAGATATTGCGAGACATTAGAGCAAGTGAGCATTTGCAATTTCTCATAAAGAAGGGATGGTTTATATTCTGTCCCTAGAAAAGCCATCCAACTTCTCTCTGTCTCTGGTCTATCAAAGTAATCGATCAACAGTTTTTGGTTTTGTTCCCATCAATCTTCATCCTTTATTCTCTGTGCGTGTGAGTAATCGCAGTATTTGATTCACTTAATTACTTCTCTGTTGCATGTCCTATTGAACTTGTTCATTCTGGCTTGAAGAAGGTTCTTCAACAATGGCTTGCTTGCGTTTCTTCTAGAGGATATAGGTATGTAGTACCTGTTTGCTTCTAAATCCTAATTTTGTATATTTTCGTTTCATCTAGATGACTTGCCTACACAAGGGAACTCTGGTCGCATAAGGTTCACAACTGATTTAAGTTCTTCAATTTCTAATCCAAATAGGCAAATAATTTTGTTACAGGTAAGTGGTAACACACCATTAACACGTAGAACACCATGATGTTATATTACTTCACCACTTTTCTTAATACTTCTGTTTGCATTTCATTGCTCATATCATAATCAATAGATAATGTTCTTTAAATTCTTGTTTTTTTTTCTTCTTTAAATTCTTGTTTGAGTAGTGCTAAAATAATGAGGCTTTGGTTCAGGACTCTTTGGCAACCTTCTGGTCATTTTGGAACCCTGTGGATCATGGTTGGCCTCATATTGTTGAAGAAGCAAAATCATGCTCCTCGATCCAATGGCGTGGCATATGGTGGCCAAAGCAATGCTCAACTTAAGGAAATATGCCTGCCCAACAGAGTAGGTTTTGGTACGAGAGAAATTGGCAAAAGAGAAGCTCATAAGCATGGCCAACACCTATGATAAACTCATTCATCAGTAGGAGGATTACAAGCATATTCTCACCGGGAAAAAAAAAAAAAGGTGATTATATGAGGCCCCTAGTATTATCCAGGAAATCAAAATCTGGCAAAGGGATTAGACTGAATTTATCTGAAAAAATGGTATCTGGACTACTTGGTACTACTACTACACTAAAAGAAATAACAGACTGCAGCTACGCATGAGGTCGACGAGGTTAACACTTGGAATGCAACTGTGTTCTAAAAAGCTTTAAGTAAATTCTTGTGAGTGTACTCGACCCCTTTATCGCCATCCACAATCTGCCCTTTCCCCCTCAGAGTCCTGCATTTTGTTACAAAAAGGAAACATGATCATGCAACCATCTTTATCCTGCTCTAAGGGCCCAAGAATTCATAGTACCAAAGAGTTTGTCATGTAATAGTTATCATCTGTTGCCAACTACATTCTAGGCAAACTAATTGCCATAAACAAATAGAGATGGGCAAATCTATATGAGTTTATCAGTATATAAAAAGTATTGAGCATATAAACCAGAAGATAAGGCAGAATTCCAATTTCATACCATCTTGATGTTAGCAGTCCTTCAACTCCTACAGGACCTCGAGCATGAATCCTGCTTGTACTTATCCCAACCTGTTCAGACAATACTCGAATCAAGGATGAGGGGGGAAAAAGGAAAAAAGTTGATACTTAAAACCAGGTCTGCACGCCGATTACTAACCTCTGCACCAAGACCAAAGCGAGCTCCATCGCAGAATCGTGTACTTGCATTATGAAATACTGCAGCGCTGTTGATGCAAAAAGTAATACCCATCAAGATGTGGAACTTGATAATATGATTCAACAAATCATTAACACATGTTCTACTTTGTTTCATACTTCAACTGTATGATGATTTACATATATGCATGAAGCCTGCTTACCTGTCAACTTGGCTTAAGAAATATTCAGCAACTTTGTGATCTTCTGCAACAATGCATTCAGTGTGACCACTGCAAAAGAGATAATGAGGAAAGAGAGGAGGTGAAAAAGTTAGAATAATGAAGTAACTGATTTTTTTTTAATCTGTATAGAAATTAAAAGGGGATAGAGATGAAATATGAGAAACGGATTGACCTTCCATGCATATGAATGTGATCAACTGCAGCATACACATCATCAACAATTTCAACTGTGCAAGCCATTGAACTGTACTCATGATGCAATGTGCTTGTCTCTAAAAGATTTAACAACACTGCTCCATTCGGTCCACCATATAAAGTAACACCTGCAACCAAGAGAGTGGGTGCCATTAAGTACTATTTTTTCAAGTTCACTAGTATCAGGAAGAGAATAAGTAAAAAGTGCAAGCAAAACTGTACGCATTGGAATAGAAACAAAGTCAATAAGTCAACATCTACAAGTTAAATATCAGCTCCCGAACAAATTCATCACATTGAAATTTCATTCTTAATGACTGGCTAGAAATCTGATTATAGTCAGTCACAACCACAACATTCATGTCAAACTTTAAAGCAGTTCTTTTTCTTCTTTCACCAGATCAAGCCCAGATTTTGGCCTTCCTCTTCTCGGCTAGAGCAGAGGATCCAATCAGTGTCAAAATCTACCAGCTACAATACCCCAACATTTGCCATGTTTCAACTTGGGCCTAAAAGTCCTCGATCTACTAATCACAATGTGGTTCAGCTAAACTTCTTCCGGTACATCTCCCATGTAATTAATGTCCATACATTCCTGCTTGTAAAATTTTAGGTGAAGGTTTGATAACTAAAAGGGAAGGTAATACAACTCATGCCACCAAGGTTGGGCATCTTATATCCTAGTTTGTTCTTACTGGTTACACGCCAACAAAATCTATTTTGTGAATATGAAATATGGGAAGTAGAAGTGACATGTCAGTTGTCAGAGACATCATATAATTTGTACAACATATTGGGATATGATCCATACATGGGGTCATACCTGACTCTTTGAGTTGTGTGATTATCTCATTAAGCTGACCATTGTTAAACAAATCCTGGTGTACAAGAAGTGTTTCCTACAAACAAAGAAATACAGAGAAAAAGTACAATATCAAGACGTGTGGCACATGGAATGTCAAATTCATATGCATTGACAGGTTAGATTCATAAACTATGATCATGTTGTAGTTGGAAATGGAGATACCATTGCATTACAGGCAGCAGGATAATCTGCCTTTGCGTCATGAACAATGCGCTTTGCCATGTCCAAATCAGCTGACTTATCAATATAAACATGGCAGATCCCATCTGCATGAAATGAAAATAGAATAACAGAACAGTATCGTGTTGAAACTCTAGCTAGTTTTCTATAATAGGGTTTATGGATAATGGCTATCCTATTCATCTTACCAGCATGACCAAGAACAGGTATCTTTGTCGACTCCTTGATTTGAGAAACGAGTTTGTTACTGCCTCTAGGGATGACAAGATCTATCACATCGTCGAGCTATAACACAACAAATATATTAGGTTTAGTCATATAAGAAAAAGGCATAAAAAATTGACATATTTGTACTAACCCTCAGCAGATCAGGAATTTCATCTCTTGAAGTTACAAGTCCAATAAGATCGCCACCAACAGTATCAGGGATTGCTTTGGTGATGACCTGCAAAGAGAAAAATGTTAAACTACCAAAAACAATCTAAATTCAGGACACTTAGCAGAGAAAACAGCGCCAGGACATTTAAAAGTGTGCTGATGTGCTAATAGAGTGCCAGACTCTAGATTCTCAAACCTTGTGCAAGATAGCATTTGACCTCTTGGCTTCTTTCCCACCTTTAAGCAGAAGACCATTCCGACTTTGAATTGCTAATGAAGCAATCTGTTTAATCATATGAGAAGGTAATGATCATTAAATCGAAAATACTACATGAACAGAGCAAAACAAATTCAAGCACAAGTTTGTAGGGTTGTACAGCCTCATCTGAAAAAGAAAAGAAGCTGCAAGAACAAGAGTGTGCCAAAAACGAAATGCACAAGTTTGTATGGAAGGTTCATGGTTCAGTTAAGGGATCAGTGAAAGTATGTCACTTTGTCACTCAATTCACTTATCATTAAGGAGTAGACGCCCTGCCTGCAGTACTTTACTATTATTGCTAACCAATAAGGTTGTGAAGTGACTACAAATAGTACATTTCTAACCACAGATAGTCCATCGGAAATGTACTGATTACTAATAAGTTTTCCACCTGTGCATAGATGTTTTAAGATGCAGGAATTTACAATATGATGGTACTTTATGTCTACCTGAACAAGGGCATCAGGTCGGGACTCAAAAACAACCAAAAGAACACCCAAGGGACAAGTCACTTTCTCTAAGATGAGTCCGTCTGCAACCTGCATGCAAGAGAAAAGGGCGAAGTGTATCTTAAAGTAATAGATTTAACTTCCATGTAGTTTGAACAATATACATTCTTTTTAATCTTGTGTGTCATGGTCGAAAATCGGATACAAGCAGGACCACAAGATGCTTTAGATGTGTAAAATAAGAACTTCTATACATATCTTCTAGGTGTATAAAATTCTAAAATCAGTATCACAATGTGTTCATTAATTTCTGAGTCATAAGAACTAGTAAAGGTATCCTGACCTCTGTTTTCTGCAAGACTCGGCCAATGGGCTCATCCATGTCCGCAAGCTGACGCATAGATTTTGCAAGTGAAGAAATCTGTAGATATTAAAAATAATATGTTAATCCACAACCAACTGATATAGAATTAAGAGATCAAACAGTACTTTAACTAAGAGAGCAGTAAGATACATGCCTTCCCAGGCTTTAGGGCCAATCGAGATATTACTGCCCTATCATATCCAGCTTCCTGTGCAGCTGTGATATCAGCTTCATTTTCAGCTAAAATTTCACTTTCATTTGTCTCCAAGGCATCAGCTACATCAAGCAGTATTTTCCTCCTATCCTCAGAGCTTAGAGCCTGCAATAAAAATAATTTGCATCATTTGCTGAATTACTCTATGAATTCTTTACTTTGTACCTAAGTAAAGAAATAATCAAGAGGGACTTCAAAAGCCAGGAGCTCTCCTGGATGAAAAGTTATTCTACATGAGAAACCACTAACAATATCAAGCTTCACAATTAAGAACAAACCCCAAAAAAATTAAAACAAACGATTAGAGTCAAGTACCCGAAGCTTTCTAGAAGATTCACGTGCTGAAACAGCCATGTCGCGTGCACCTTCTTCTTTAACCAGAGTCCACAAATGTGCATCTTTATGAAAGACAGTACCAATTCTTTCTCCTTGAAGCACTTTGATAATGTTATCATTAGCATAGCCGCTGTTTTAGGAAAAAAAAAACAGGGATGTTATAGGAAAATTACATTGAAGTTAAAGAAAAAATTGTTGCTAGAGAAACCCAGAAACAGTTGATATACAATCTTTCTTTGAAGAGAAACAGTTCATTCTTTTAACTTCACTTTACTACATGATTTTCAAGTAAAAATTTATTTGTATATGTGTATGATGTGAGTGAGAAACTGGAGAGTTCAATAAAATATGATAATTCAAGGTTGTGCAGCAGATGAATATGTTAAAAGAGATATATCCTATATAACCATAAGCTAGAATTCACCTAGTGATAACAACAGGGATTCCACCATAAGCAGCACACACAGCAGCATTGACTTTAGCGGTCATACCCCCTCTGCCCACCCTTGACTTGTCTCCAAATGTTATTTCTCCATGATGTTTTTCTTTAACGTATGTGCGAATTAACCTTGACTTTGGGTCAGAGGGAGGACCGTCATAGAGGCCCTCTACATCACTTAGCAACACAAGAAGATCAGCCTTCAGTTCCAGGGCCAATAGACCAGCCAAACTATCATTGTCCCAAAATATACCAGAAGAGTCCTGCAAGAAAACTTCCACTTAGAAGCAATCCTTATTGCCGATAAAGAATAGTTAAGAGCCGGTATGAAAACATTTTATTTTCTGATTTTTGTTAAAGAGATAGATGGACTGAGAGGAGAAAGTATATGGGAGTGACAACCACGATGAAATTATGATATTAGATCACTTCCTGGTCCAGAAGATGAGGTCACAAACAAATGGGAGTGATGCATCTCTACCGCCATGCAGAGTGCTAACAGTGGTGCAATGTCATTGTAAAGGAATTTTCGCAAGTTTTTGTTACAGAGTGCAAAAGGGTGCAAAATAGTTGCTTGTCTAAACAAATTCAACTGAAAGAGTACAGGAACAAGTAGTTGCATACCTCATAAGGGGCTTTCCTAGTACTAACTGCATCATTTTCGTTGAATATAGGAATAACCCTCAGTCTTAACAAGGACTTCACAGTGTCAGAGAGCTGCTTTCTGAAAGCTTCATCCCTGAAAACACTATCTGTCACGAGAAGCTGAGAAGAAGTCACATCAAGCTGCAGGGTAAGGAGTTCCATATTAGTACTTCCCACACAACAAAATTAGTTTACAGAGTAACTGCAAATCAATCGACAAACTGAACATACTCATTGTTGTAATCTATACAAAATTGCAAGAAGATTATGTTTCACCTGGGCGAACATGGCATCATAAAGAGCCATGAGACTACTCTGTCCGACAGCTGCACAAGCCTTTCCATCGAAATCATTTTGTGGGTTTTGGAGATCAGCAAAGCTACAAAACAAGTAAGACACTTGTTTCAGACGTAACATTCTTTTCAAGTCGCTCAATTTGATGCCAAAGACATTCAGAATCAAAACTAAACATTCTCCATCCTTCTGAAAGAAAATGATGTACGAACCTGCTATTTGCCAGTTTCCTGTATCTCAGCCTTTGACGGCCAAGCCCAACAGCTCCTGAGGTCACCAAAATAACCTCATATCCCTGAGAATTTATATCTTTGAGCTGCAAGTATGACAATCAAAACATGTAATCATCAGTCACATTACAACTGTACATATAAGCCAAATTCAATCATACTGAAACTTGCAGACACCATTTCTTATACTCTTCCTCTCACAATGAATGCAATTAAAATTACACACCTGCTCACAGAGAGCGCCTAGTCTGCCCAATGCCAGTCTTCCATCATCACGAGTGACCACAGCAGTTCCAACCTGCAATATCATGAATCAATCTTCATCAGTAACTGGGTAAAAATCAATTTTCATCAGTAACTGGGTATACTCGGATAAAATTGCAAAAAGTGGGTAAAAATGAATCTTTGCAAAATTTGAAACTACCCCAACACACAAATTTTCTGAAAATGCTGCTTTCCCCAGAAAATCTGGGAATAAGCCAGAACCTGTGAATCCAAAATATGACAGACAAAAAAAAAATCCAAAACTGCAAAACTGAGAGCCACCAAACAAAAAGCTCAAAACTTTCACCTCCTGACTAAACCTGTAATTGACAAAGGCATTTATTTACTGCGTATAATACTATTATATCACTCCCACAAGTCAGAAATTACTCTGCAGAAATTGGGGGAGCTCAACTTTTTTGTCCCTTCCTATTTCTTATAACTCCAAAATCCTTTTTATAATTTCCGGCCAGGATTCTCATGTTGTCATCACTATCTAGGTCCCAACTCCTAACAAATTGCAACCAATCATGATATATAGATATAAACAAATCCTTATATAGGCAATAAATATATAAACTTATTCCCTGCACGATATAAATAATAACAATAAACAGAGCTCATCAGAAACCAAGAATCTACATGTCTATCACAAGACACAACCAAATATGACGAACGAACCCAGAAAACACAGAATGCAAATGTTAGGGACAATGAATACGATCGATGATAACCTTGACGATGACACGCTTAACATTCTTGACAAAAGCTCGCGTAGGATCAATAGCTTCCATGCTGACAAGTTTGGAATCAACCTGGTTTTGTATACGTAGTGAAAATAAATCCCAGATATATAGGGGAGAGAGATGTGTGTGTGTGAGAGAGAGAGAGAGAGCAATAAGAGAAAGCGAAACGAGTGAGGGGTATATAAATAGCTGAGAGGAAGATCCAACCAAGGACAATAAGGGTAATAAAACAAAACAAAAATAAACAAAAACAAAATTTCAAGAGTGAAACTAACTGAGTGGAGTAGTCTGTTCCGGAGAAAAACGAGCACGAGAAGCCACGTCCTGTGTGGCAAAATCTTTTGTGCGATTCTGGTGGTGGGTGGTGCAATTTTTCTGTGGGAAACGACGGTGTGGATTTGATTAACGTGAACACTTGTTAAAACTGAGATCGCTGTTTACGTGAAAAGGGAGTGAAAGAGTTGAACAGCGTAACTGTGGACTTTGGATTTGTGTGGTGTGTGAGACTGGTATGAGCTGCATCCAAAGTGTAACTATGCAATTGATGGAAAGAACCAATGCTTACAGGGAGAAATAGTATGTTCAAAGTTTATGGAAATCTTGATGAATATAACCTCCCTAAATATATGCCGGGTCCCATATAGAGTGCATTGAATCTAATTATTTCCAAGCTCATATTCCTTTTTAGGGATTTTTTTTTTCATTTGTTAAATCTAATCCAAATTCATGGCATCAAATATAAATATGATTTCTCCCAAGTAATATTCTGTGTATTTACCATAATCTAAATGTGTCATTACAAGGATTTTAATGGTTATTGTATCATGCAACACATATTTGAAATTATATCTTTCATGCGTTCATTGTTCATCATAACATTATAGTAACAATCAATCCAATATGGAATGATGTATTGAAAAAAAAAAATGTTAGAAACGCGAATACTTTTAAGTTCATGGGTTCATTATTTGTGTTAGAAACTTGGAATCATGTAAAAGGTACATTTAGATTTGGCATATGTATGAAAATAATGTCACACGGAGTCCGACTACAAGCAGAACCCGCCCAGGGCTAAATCCTAACAAGCCTATGCTTTGGGCCCTCAAATTTAAGGGCTCACAAAAAACAATCTAAACATATATATATATATATATATATATATATATATATTTGACCACCTTAATTATAACCTGAAGTTTTAATATTTTTGATTTGGTTTTTCACTATAGTTTTTTCCTATGCCAAAATGCAGTAGGAATATCATAACATATTTCTTTGATTATTTTTTCTTCAAAAGTTTTAATCTTTTGCTGAAGAAAAGAGTTTTGGAGTTGATTTTCAATTCTTTTGAAATTAATTTCTTCTTGGAGAAAGGTTATTTGTTTAGTTTTTGCTTGAATGCAAGCGAGAGCTTTTGAAATGTTGTTCTCTTGAAATGCTTTTAAAGTATGGATTTCTGGATTTGAAAGAAAAGTAAATTTAACTGGTTCATCAAAAGGGTAGGTAATAATACCATCATATTCAGTTTTAAAAGGGTAAATTAAAGTTATGAAGGGTAGTCCTAAAATTACTTTATCAGTTAAGTTTTTTACTAAGACAAATGGTGTTTTGAAACAAACATTGTTTTGGCAGATATGCGCCTTAGGGATTTCGTATTTAATATCCATTTTTGTTCCATTAGCTGATCTTAAAGATTCTTTTGTTTTTTCAAAATATTTGGAGGGTATTAGGCCTTCTTGGATGCAATTAAGATCCGCACCAGAGTCAATTAGGGCTGTTATTGTTATTTGGAAATCTTTTATTTTGAGTTGAACAGTAGTGTACCATTTTTTAAGTTGGATTTGGCGTATGGTACTAATAGTATTATTTTCAGAGTTTTCAGCTTCATCATTATTTTCTGGGAAAGGATTTTCAATTGGATCCTGTAATTTAAGAAATTGGTTATTTATTTTTAGTAAATTTAATTCTTGTTTGATTTCTTTATTGTCGTTTGTAAGTTCTAGATGTGTTTGTTGTAAAGCATGTATTTGACTCTTGATTGTTTTTACTTCATGTTGGAGATCTTGGATCGTTATTTCTTTTTTACTAGTGGAGAATCTATCAAAAGTTGTAGTAAGACTAATTTTTTGTGAGGGAGGATTAACTATATTTTCTTGGGTAATTAATTTTTTTAATTTTTTGAGGTATTCTGCTTTAAGTTCAGGGTTGTCTATTTTACCTATTAAATCTATTAAGAGTTAATTAAAAATATCAAAACTACTTCTCAAGTTACCTCGCGACATTCTTTTGCTACTGCTAGACATTCATTTGCTGGTTCCACTACAGCTGATTCAATGTCTAGACGAGATTTAAGAGATGCAAGATTTACTGATTTCAATGATAGTACCCTTGGATTAATTGAATCAAGTCTATTTAATAGTCCAGTTCATTTTAATTGCTACCCAGATTTTACTATTAGCCTCAGTGATCCTCATATTTTAAAAGCTTTAACTCTCAACATTAAAACTTCAGGTTACCATGTCCTTGAAGGAACTCAACCATTAGCCTTAATTTATAGAATCCATTATAAAGTCACCGGCACAAACATGAATTTCCAAGCCATTAGTAAAAGTCCCAAAAACCATACTCTCTTGATTCAAAGTAGTCAAGAAATCAAATCTCATCACAATAAGTAAACAATATAAATCAACTCAAGATCTATATATATATATATATATATATATATATATATAGTGGGACACCGTTTTGAAATTAAAGTGTGGTGCTCCTCATTTCGCTTACTTTTAGGTCACATTTTCATATCTCCACCGTTGAGTGTCTAGAACATAGTGTGTAGATCATTCATGTAAAGTTTCATCCAATTTAAAGATCATTTGGATACCGAATTAGATTAAATGAATCAACTGTATAAAATATGTTCAAACAGAACCGTTCGTGTAAATCAAAATCACAATTACAGAAGCTCAAATGATATCCAAATTGGATGAAATGATCTACACACTATGTTCTAGACACTGAACGGTGGAGATGTGAAAATGTGACCTAAAAGTGAGCGAAATGTAGAGCACCAAGCACCACACTTTAATTTCTAACAGCCTACAATTGTTTACATCAATTTGAATGACCAAATAATTATGGAATTAGTTTAAATTTTGTAGACATGTTTATTGCATATGAATCTAGAGGATCAACAGTTGAGATCGTTAAAAGAAGTCATCTACTAATGTAAAATAGTAGAAATCCTTAAATTGTTAATGTAAGGAGGTCCTCTTTAGATCCTCCCTATATATATATATATATAGATTTTCTCATGTGCGGATGTCCGCATTTATTCTTACGGTGCGAATTTTCACTTTACACTCATTTTTCAATCGAATTTTCACATCTCCACCGTCTAATCTTTAGATACTAATATATAGATTATCTCTGCAAAATTTCAGCAAATTTGGTTATCATTAAGATACTCAAACTCAATTAAACCAATGGATGAACATAATTCTGTCAAACTTGAACCGTTCATGTTTATAACAGAAAAACACAGTTTTGAGTACCTTAATAATAACCAAATTGGCTGAAATTTTACAGAGATGATCTATATATTAATATCTAAAGACTAGACGGTGGAGATGTGAAAATTCGACTGAAAAGTGAGTCTAAAGTGAAAATCTGCACCGTAAGAATAAATGCGGACGTGTGTAGCAGAGAAAACCATTATATATATAATGGCATCTAAACATCTATTTTAAACCTATGCAAACTTCTATCTTCTGCAACTTTCTTTCTGTTTGATCGAGTCATCGACTCATTCGACTACTGCACGCCCGCACCACCCGCACGGCGCACACATCTTGTCGTCTTTCTTAGTTTCTCATATCAAGGTCTCCTTGTAGCAAGCCAGCAAACCTCGATTTATCTGAGTCTGAGTTCTCTCCGACGAAAGTTAGGTAAGTCTGTCATTCTCCTCCAATGAGTCAAATCTCATAGTTTTTGCAATTTCATAGTTGAGAACTTGAAATTGAGAATGAGAAGGGTTTTGATTTCAATTCGGAAGATTGATTGTGAGATAGGTTTTGGTTTGAGTATTTGAATCATTCAATGTTTGATTTCATGCCTTTGTTTATGCCTAAAATTTTGTTTATGCCTTTGTTTATTCATGCCTTTGTTTATGCCTAAAATTATGTAGGATTATCTTTTGCAGGGTGCTATATGACTCTAATTAGGAAGTATCCTTCTGGGGCTAAAAAAAAGAAAAGAGAAGCAGAGAAGAGAGGCATTAAAGAAGCTTCAAGCATAATCTATTCAAAATTATTTAAAGTCAAGTATTAAACAAGCACAAACTTCTACCGATGAGAATGAGAATGCAAAAGCAAGTCCAATTTTGAATGAGGAAGAAGGTTTGAATGGGGAACCAGATTTGAATGAGGAACAGGGTTTGAATGCGGAACCAGATTTGAATAAAGAACAAGGTTTGAATGAGGAACCAGATTTGAATGAAGAACAAGGTTTGAATGAGGAACCAAATGCTTGGATTGCTTACAAACTTTTGTTAACCATACATGTTACTGTTGCATGTGCTGAGAGAAGCTTTTCAAAGTTAAAGTTTGATTTTCGATTAACTATGTCACAAGACAGACTAAATGGTTTAGCTATGTTATCGATGAAAAAGATTTTGTGGAAAAGCTTGAGTATTTATGCTTAATTGACACTTTTGCTGTCAAGAATGCAAGAAGGGTAGTTTTTCAATAACAATAGTACTGATATTTGTAATTTTCAGATTTTGTTTCTTTTGCCACCAAGAATGCAAGAAGTGTAGTTTTCACTAACAAGTGTACTGATATTCGTAATTTTCAGATTTTTGTTTCAATCTTTATAGCATTTCCTTATTATTAGAAACTTGGAATCATGTGAAAGGTACATTTAGATTTGGCATGTATGAAAATAATGTCACACGGAGTCCGACTACGAGCTGCACCGAATGGACCCTTATTGATCCATGCTATGTTAAAATCCAAACATTAAGCTCATAGACCAAATATCATATGTTAAAAGTAAGAGTAGTGCTACATATACCAAATAATTTTACCAAAAATGATACAAAATGACGTGTCAATGACCACATCAACACTTTTGTTTTGATATTATTAGTGACATGGACTTTTTGATTAACTTAAATCAACAAAATTAAAAACTGCAAATTCCTTTAGTCTTCCTCCTACTTAATATCTGAAACTCTAATTCACCAATCTCATGAATTCTCCATACTGATCAAAATTGCCATGCCCTCTAAAATGATCATCTACAAACATCAAACGTCATGAGTAATTATGACAGATTTTGGTCCTTAATATCAAGACTTTTAAGAACACTTAGCAATTGATATTGTTTTTGTATAATCCCGGAGACTATGTAGAATCACGGTGGAATACGAACATGAACAATAAACAACATGGGCGAGAGACAAGGACATATAGTGGTTCACCATGTCATCGGAAGACATGACTACGTCCACTTAATATTCCACTATCATGACCAATATGCCTTTGGGATCGGGAGAGAGAGAGAGAGATATATATATATATATATATATATATATTCAGCCAGCCAGCCAACCAGAGAGTTTCTACATATGAGAAGCCTTCTTTTTATAGCTAAGGAAGGTTCCCTCACATATTATGTTTTCGATGTGGGGCTAACTACACATAACTATTATCATGGTGTCTTCTTGTGGAGCTTGGAGGAACACCTTCCTGATGTGGTACCGATGATCTTTCATCATGGCGAGGTAGCCCAGATATCGGTCTACCGGAATTATGTCGGGGGCGGGACCCTTCGTGGCCGGAGAACGGTCTACTCGGTCGTTGCTTATGCTTGCGGTATATATACCAACAACATGTCCCCCCAACTCCCGAGTAAGAGGACCATCTTACTTGGAGAGTTACAAATAAATTGTATGCCGCCAAGCATAAGTAACGACCGAGTAACGGCATACACCCTATGTCCCCCTAACTCTCTAAGGAAGAAGGTTCTCTTACTAGGAATTACTTCCCTCTCCCCCTTTGTCACGATTTTCTTCTTTTTTTTTGAAGGGAGTGGTAAGATTCACTATGTCCCCCCAAGTCTTGCTAGGGACGTGTGTTGAACGGGTCTTGCGCATTCCGGGTCTTAATTTTCTTGATATACACCGTGATTTTTAAGTCCGCCAATAAGATAAAAAAATGCCCCTCCCGACCCCCGACCTCAAAACTTATTCGGCCAGTCGAGGATTGTTGTTCCTTTATAATGAACAAATGATCGACAAGTAATTGATCAACACAATTATGGGGCCAACCAAGTATGGTTATGGCATAATAATTATCGAAAAGCATAATGGTTCATGCAATTGTGTAATACTGAACGTCGAACGCCAATCTCTCAGTGGAATGCCAATCTTGGTGGAATGCCTATCTCGGTCGAATGTCAACCTCTCGGTGGAATGCCAATCTCTCGGTGGTTTCTCAGTCTAATCATAAAGACTTAGACTTTCATATCCTGATTGTGTTTTCAATCCAATGAAAGGCAATCAAATGAGGGACTTACCTATGACAATAGCTGCCAAATGGGTGCACACATGAGGTGCAGATTCATGCTTGTACTACTCCCGGACGATGAATTCTTGTTGCTAGTACGGTCGGGCTGCCTACAAGATTTGTTGACTTTTTCCAAGCAAATAGCTCCGGGTGTCCATAGCTTTTTTTTTCTTGTCACCGTGACCCGCTACTTGTAGATTATATAAAGCAAATCATACCCTTCCCCGGGAGACGAATGAAAGATTGTTTGAGGTGGCATGGCTTGTCTAACTCGCTCAAGTCCATCTACTAAGTCCGAGAAGGACTTCTTCTGGACATAATAAGATAGGTGTCCATAGCAGTTGTTGCTGGTTGTTAGGGTGCCGAGAGTATTTCCTCTTCTGTGCCTTTTAATTGATCCATACTGACCGAGAACAGACAAATGACATGTTGCTATCATCACCAGATAACTCCATGTTGAACATGATGAACCAGCGATTGGTGTACCCCCGAGAAGCTTTTATGGGTGCCGTGCGGGTGCCCAGAGCAAGATGCTGGGTGTCCAGATCAACACCACTTTCAGATGGAATTCCCTTACCAAGATTAGACCAACTCCCTCTTCTCTCTTTAGCTGGAGAGAGAATCACTTCTTAGATCCCACAAGGTTTTCCTGTGCCGGTGTCCCGGTGATTCGACCAAGTTGAACCCATATGCCATGTTGATTTTTAGACGACTGGCAAGGTCATCGAGTGAGGCACAGCTGGGCGGTAGGCCGCGATGAAATCTTGATCGAGATTGAAGTTTCTTTCCTGCCAACGGGACCCGTGCATACTCAACAGAAATACCTTCCCAATGTGGATCTCCCGATGCTCCCGATGAATACTCATCCCGGCTGGAGGATCGACAAACGCAGCCTGCAGGAGGAGGAGGTCACTACCGATGAGGCTCCCGGTCGACATGACTATTGTGTGGACTCCGGGTCCTGGTGAGCCTTCCCTTGTCGCTCCCTGCTCGGAGGCGTCACTCAGAGCTAGTTGGCGAGAGACCGGTCACCGGGAGAGGAACCACTAGCCTCATGCATCGGTACCTCCTCGGCTTAGGAGACATCTGGACCGGGTGTTGGAGTCTTCGGAGAGAGGAGCCATCAAACCCGGCCGGGCACTTGCTGAAGTGTTTTATGAGTCTCCGGGTATTGATTCTCGGGGGTGCATTGGTAGAGCTTGGTAGAACACTTAACTCCCGGACCCACCACTTTATTGGGCTTGGGGATGACCCGGTGGACCTATAGCCTTTATGGACCTATATGAATGAACTGCCTAATCTTGGAGGCAGAGCAACGTGACTTTTTGTAACGATTCCCACAGACGGCGCCAAATGTTTCTGCATAATCCCGGAGACTATGTAGAATCATGGTGGAATACGAACATGAACAACAAACAACATGGGCGAGAGACAAGGACATATAGTGGTTCACCATACCATCAAAGAACATGGCTACGTCTACTTAAGATTCCACTATCATGGCCAATATGCCTTTGGGATCGAGAGAGAGAGAGAGAGAGAGAGAGAGAGAGAGAGAGAGAGATTCAGTCAGCCAGAGAGTTTCTACATATGGGAAGCCTTCCTTTTATAGCTAAGGAAGGTTCCCTCACATATTATGTTTCCGATGTGTGACTAACTACACATAACTATTATCATGGTGTCTTCTTGTGGAGCTTGGAGGAACACCTTCCTGATGTGGTACTGATGATCTTTCACCATGGTGAGGTAGCCCGGATGTCGGTCTACCGGAAGTGTGTCAGGGCGGAACCCTTCGTGGCCGGAGAACGGTCTACTCGGTCGTTGCTTATGCTTGCGGTATATATACCAACAACAGATAGAATTCATTTGGAAACAATGATTGAAGCTTGATGGGTTTTGTTTTTGTTTTTGTTTTTTTTTAAATCATGATCATGAGATGTTGTTTCCATGGTTGATCTTCTTTAGAAATCACTTTATACATAAACATGCCCAAAAACACAAATCTGGTAGAAACTTGGAATCATGTGAAAGGTACATTTAGATTTGGCATGTATGAAAATAATGTCACACGGAGTCCGACTATGAGCTACACCGAATGGACCCTTATTGATCCATGTTAAAATCCAAACATTAAGCTCATAGACCAAATATCATATGTTAAAAGTAAGAGTAGTGCTACATACACCAAATAATTTTACCAAAAATGATACAAAATGACGTGGCAATGACCACATCAACACTTTTGTTTTGATATTATTAGTGACATGGACTTTTTGATTAACTTAAATCAACAAAATTAAAAACTGCAAATTCCTTTAGTTTTCCTCCTACTTAATATCTGAAACTCTAATTCACCAATCTCATGAATTCTCCATACTGATCAAAATTGCCATGCCCTCTAAAATGATCGTCTACAAACATCAAACGTCATGAGTAATTATGACAGATTTTGGTCCTTAATATCAAGACTTTTAAGAACACCAATTTAGCAATTGATAGAATTCATTTGGAAACAATGATCAAAGCTTGATGGGTTTTTTTTTGTTTTTTTAAATCATGATCATGAGATGTTGTTTCCATGGTTGATCTTCTTTAGAAATCACCCTATACATAAACATGCCCAAAAACACAAATCTGGTAGTGAGGATACACACACATATGCTCTCAATTTCAAATCTCGTAGTGAAATTTTGCAATTATGGTCTATGTGGGTTAATTGGTTTTGCAATATTGGTTTTGAACTTTGATGAAGATTTGAAACTTGTAAATGATAGATACAAACTCTATGAGATAATCATGGTCTTGGCGGCATTGAAATTGAATGCTAGGTTTTTTTTTTTATGAAAATCAATCACTTTCCTAATAAATAATATATCAAATTGAATTTTGTGATTTTTGTTTTTGATTTGATTAAAAACAATTTAATTAATAATAATACATGATGGAAAATATTAGATTTAAAATGATGATGTGACACATGTCACCTCATTTTGTATAGAATTTTTATATAACTTTTTGGTGTCTTTAGCATGTTTAAAAAAAATCAAAATATTAGTCTTTTTTTTTAAGGAAATACCGGTCATTTCTCAAAAGATACATTTGGTTTCTTATTTCATTTCTGATAAGAGCATAACATGCGACGATTTTATAGTTTAACCTTTACATTTAACTTGGTTATTTTCCTTTAAAAAAATCGTTTAAACTTTGTTATCTTCTTAGGTACTTCGTGGAGCAAGATAATGCAAATATGTGTTCAAGTAATGCAAGCAAGACTTCTAATACGAAGTAGAGATGTCAAGGATGAAGTTTGATCATTCACATGGTCAAAAATACCAAGGAATGTCAATGGAACAACTTCATCAAAACAGAAGCTGCAAACACAAAAAGCTGAAAACTGGTTTCAATTAAACAGAACACAAAAGGTTGAGAATTTTCTGATGTATTGAACAAGCCCCAAGTCGGGTATATATACAAGCATAGTTCTAACCCTAGAAGGAAACTAATTACATCAAAAGATTTACATAATCCTAATTGATTACAGAATATACATCTTCTCAATATACTAGGATTGTGACTCATGTTAACACTCCTCCTTAAGTTGACGCATACAAATCTTGAATGCCCAACTTGTCAAGTGAGTCACTGAACGCCCTGGACAACACAGCTTTGGTAAGGACGTCAGCTAGCTGCTCCTCCGAAAGAACAAATGGGAACGAGATTATGCGAGCATCTAGCTTTTCCTTGATGAAGTGCTTGTCAATCTCTATATGCTTTGTCTGATCATGCAGAACATGATTATGTGCAATTTCAACCGCAGCAGTATTATCACAGTGAAGAGACATTGACCATTCCTGCTTGAAACCCAAACTCTTCAATAAACTTCTTAACCATAACAACTCACAGACTCCTTGAGTCATACCTCTGTACTCAGCTTCTGCACTAGAACGGACCACCACATTATGTTTCTTGCTTCTCCAAGTGACTAAGTTTCCACCAACAAACATAAGATAGCCAGAAGTAGAATGCCTGTCAATGATGTTCCCTGCCTAGTCCGCATCAGTGTAACCACTAGTCCTCAAATGTCCATGCTTACGAAACACCAGGCCTTTTCTAGAAGTAGACTTTAAGTATCTCAAGATTCTCATCACAGTATTCATGTGATCTTCACTAGGATTGTGCATATACTGACTCACCACACTAACCGCATAAGCAAGATCAGGTCTAGTATGCGACAAGTAAATTAATCTTCCAACTAACCTTTGATATCGAGATTTGTCAGTCAGAACTTGATCAGGATACTCTACAATCTGATGGTTTTGTTCTATCGGTGTATCCACTGGTGTACAATTAAGCATACCAGTCTCTGCTAGCAAATCCAGAACATATTTTCTTTGACTCAGCATGATACAATCCTTGTTCTTGGCTACCTCAATTCCCAAGAAATACTTTAAATTCCCAAGGTCCTTCATCTCGAATTCAGAAGACAACTGATCTTTCAATCTTTTAATTTCACCAATGTCATCACCTGTCACTACCATGTCATCTACATAAATGATCAAGGCAGTAAGCTTACCATGTCAGTGTTTCAGGAATAAAGTATGATCTGAGTTACTTTGCCTATACCCAATCTTCTTCATGAAAGACGTGAACCTTCCAAACCAAGCTCTTGGAGATTGCTTCAATCCGTACATTGACTTTTTCAAAATGCACACCACCTTCTCGCCCGTAGAAATATTATATCCTGGAGGAAGATCCATGTAAATTTCTTCATTCAAATCTCCATGAAGAAATGCATTCTTCACATCAAACTGCTGCAGGGGCCAATCCAGATTAGCTGCCAAAGACATGAGGACTCGAATGGTATTGATCTTTGCCACAGGTGCGAACGTCTCATCATAATCCACCCCATATTTTTGAGTATATTCTTTTGCAACCAACCTTGCCTTATACCTGTCAACTAAGTCATCTGCATTATGCTTCACAGTATAAACTCATATACTACCAACGATCTTCTTTCCAGGTGGTAATGACACCAAATCCCAAGTACCATTCTTCTTGAGAGCATGCATCTCAACCTCCATTGCTTTGGCCCATTTCTCCTCCTTGATTGAATCCTGCACTTTACTAGGAAGAGACACAACAGATAATTGATTCACAAAGACTACATAAGGTTTAGACAATCTATGAGTTGACACGTAGTTGGTTATAGGATACTTGGCTTTAGCTGACAAGAAAGACTCATATTTTTTAGGAGGTTGACCACGATTGACCTAGCAGGCAAGACTCTACTTGATTCAGGGACATTGGAGGATGACAACGGAATAGTACTACATACCTCAGGTGATGACAAGCCATGAGAGATCGTTGATGTAGGGGGAGAGACTGAACTTGCATGTACATCTTCAACAACTCGCGGTTGATTACTATTCAATTATCCTCCTTTCAACGTGTCGGACAGTTGTTTGTCATGTCGAACACTTTCAGAACAAGGAATAGACGCCTCAACTTGGGCAGGTTTAACAGATTGAACCACTTTTTGAGGTTCCAGAGTATTATCTCTCGGATTCTGGATCTGGTCGGTGACAGGCCGAAGATCCTTTTCAGCGGGGTTACAGTCAACAATTACACAATCTTCTAGTTCTCCAAATTGATCTTCATAAAAAACATGCTTCTCCTGTAATACCTTAGATTTCATAATTATTTTCCTTGTATTATTCCCTTATTTAATGAAGGATTATTCATGAAAATTCTTGGGTTTATGCGAAGTTGAAGTTTCGGGAGTTTATTTAAGTTGCCTTGATTTTTAATAGGCCAAAAGTTGACTTTATTTTCCGTAAATTATCTTCGAAAACTTCCTTCGTAAAAGTTGTAGAGCTTGTTGATACGAGTTCGTAGACACGTAGCACGCTTAAATCGGAAGTTGTGAGAGAAAGTTGTGGTCAAAGGAAGTTAGGTTCCGGGTGTGGAAAGTGTTTAAGTGGGAAATTGTGTGTGGGTTATTTTTGGAAACCCTAACATTTAAAAGCAGATCTCTCTCTCCTCACTCACCTGACTTTTTTTCTCTCTTCTTTTCCTTCCCTCTTTTCCTCTCCCGAGCTTCCCCGAGGACCAATTTTCTGCCGGAGCTAGCTCCTCCGTCCGGCCACCGCTTGGACCGCCACCGGTTCCGTTCGACTCCCACAAGGGTGCTCTTCAAGGCTGGGCAGCTTCTACACGGTGTGGCGCGCCGGAATCGGGGCTGTGTTGCCGGAAAGTGGGCAACTGTGCCACGGTCGGAGCTGCCGTGTACGGCGGCGACGGGGTACTTTCTTAGGTGAGTTTTGATCCTCTCCTTTCCCTGGTAGTGTTTAGGCATGGATTGAAGCAAGTTTTTAAGGTTTTAAGGCCGGTTTTGCAGATTTGGTCTTTGAATTTTCTGGTAACTGTTCGGGGCGGTTTCCGGCCAGTTCCGGCCATTTTTGGTCGAAGTCTCAGGTATGAAAGTTATTCCCCTTGCTTCAAGCTTCAACTTTGCTGTTGGGAGTTTTCTAAATTCAGAAGTTTGGGGTGGCGCGTGAGGCCCACTCGCCGCCGCCTGTGGCGGCGCGTGGTGGCGCGTCCGGTTGAGTTGCAGCCCTATTTTCCTGTGTTAGGTAGTCCTTACTGCTGTGAGCCTGTTGAGTGGTAGTGTGGCTAGTTTTTAAGAAATGTTGGCATGCTAGAACGTTAAATGTGATTTTAGGTTTGGTGGAGGTTTGAGTTAGGAATGGAGGATTAGAGGCAGCCTTTGTGGGTCTCTAAGTTCGACGACTTTGGAAAGTTGTCATCTCTTGAATTAAGGGTTAGTTAAGGGTTTTGTGTTAGCCTATAGTATTTTTAGTTACTAAGGTTTTAATTATGTGTTTTTAGGTGGTTGTGAAGTTGTGTTTCCCTTGCTAAATTTGGTTGTGGAATTTGCAGCTGTATACTTAGGTGAGTAAATCTCACCAAGGTTCACTTTTGAACCTAAGGATATTATGGTTATATAATGATAATGATGATGATGTTGGTTTTAATATTATGCTTTTAATTGTTTTAAAATTATATGAGCTTGATCGCCAACGGCTCATAGGTAAGATAAAAACAAGTTTTCTTTATATTGTGATGTTGAGAATAATGATTTGATATATATTATGTTGTTGAGAATAATAATTGTGATCTTGTGTTGTTGTGGATAATGTTGTGAAAATTATTATGATTGTTGAATAAATAGCCAATACCGGGTTCCAAGCCCTTTTTGGGTGATTGGTTGCGGTTAAGATGCTATTTATCATTTTTGTGTTTGATATTAGACAGTCAAACCGGGTTCCAAGCCTTTGGCCGGGTGATTGGTTACGGTTAGGAATAGAGCTCTAGTCCGTCTGTCAATGTAGGTCATAGGAGATACTGTACCCATGGGTACACATAGTGTTGTTGTAGGTCATGAGAGATATTTTATTAAATATTTGGGACTCATGGGTACATCTCTTGGGTAATGTGTTTGATGTGTGTTTTGAAATTATTGATCCAAACTCTCATGTGATTATTGGATATGATAAATGTTGTGTTGTTTTTGAGTTTACTCATACGAGCTTTTTAGCTTACCGGGTTTGTTGTTTACAACCCGGTGCACCATTTCTTGGTGTAGGGGTTAGACCTGCAGGTGATGATCAACATGGTTGAGATGGAGGCGTAGTGGCAGGGTTTTTTGTTGGGTTTTGGGTGTGTCTTTGTATATTCTTTTATATACACGGGGATAGGAATTATTAAACTCTTGTGAGCGTTTCCTTTCTTGTTCTCAAGTTTTGTAAACAAGAAAATGTAATATTTAACTCAATTTAGAGTTGTGTGTAAATTTACATTACGCATTGAGTTTATTTTCCTTGATTTTTTGTTGAAACAGGTTTTGGGATATTAATATTTTAGGATATATCATGCCAAAATTTTTGAAATTATCTTTAAAAAAAATAGGGGTGTGACAGTTGGTATCAGAGCGAGGGTTACATATTTGGTGATAATCAATACTTCGGAGTGATGGCCCGACTGCAACGGATCACCATCATAAGCTCTTCGGTATTGACTTGTCATTGGGTATGTGAAGGGTTAGGTGTCGCCTCTAGGTTAATAGGATGTCAGAGTAGAGAGTACTCTATTAGTGGAATTTTAAATCTGGGTGTTCCATCTTGAGTTAGTGCCTTGGTTAATAAATGTCGCATTTGACTTATACTTTGGTTTAAGTTTTATGCATGAGTTAACCAAGGTTTGCTTGATTCTTAGGTGATGGATCCTCCGCGAGGGAGAGCTAGAGGCCGAGGTAGGGCCAGAGGGGCCGATAGGGCCAGAGGGGCAGGTGGGGCCAGAGGCGGAGGTAGGGCTCCACCTGTGGATGACTTCTTTGAGGACGAGGTAGTGTTGGAGGTGCCGGTGCCTGTTGCAGTAGATGATGGTCTACGATTGGCCAGGCTGGCTCAGGGTATCATCAGGTTAGGAGCGCCTTCCTTTCTGGGAGGTACAGACTACCTCGTAGCTGATCATTGGATAGAGGGCATTGAGACATACTTCACCATGATCACGTGTACGGAGATTGAGAAGATGCGTATTGCTACGTTTCTTCTCAAGGATGAGGCACGGGTATGATGGAGCGGGGTAGAGAGATCCAGAGATGTGACTGCCTTGACTTGGGAGGGGTTTGTTCAGCTCTTTCGGGAGAAGTATTTTCCTGTTACAGTGAGGGAGCAGTTGGAGCTTGAGTTCATAGCTCTAGTGTAGGGCCCGATGAGTGTCAGGGATTATGAGGCCCGTTTTTCTCAGCTGTACCGTTTTGCTAGAGAGATGGATGCAGTGGATTTGGCACGGAAGTTCATTCGGGGTTTGAGGCATGAGCTCCGGAAGCTGGTGACTTCCCACCGGTTTGCTACTCTAGCAGAGGAGGTTGAGAGTGCCCTTGCAGTTGAGCAGGAGGAGGCGATGCATGAGGTAGAGAGGCATAGAGATGTTCAGGGGAAGGGCAAGGCCCTAGCTTAGAGTAGCAGTGCAGAGGACCACAGAGGTGGTTTTGGGAAGAGGCGGCGGACTCACCAGCTGGCTCCAGCTAGAGCAGCTGCTGCCCCTTTTAGGGCTCCACCTATTAGGCAGGCAGCACCACTGAAGTGTTTCAACTGTGGTGAGCCGGGCCACTTCTCTTCGGCATGCACGAAGCCCAGGAGGCAGGGATGCTTCGCTTGTGGGCAGGCAGGCCATTTTGATAGGGATTGCACCCGACCTCGGGCTGGAGGGCAGGTTGTTCAGCAGAGACCATTACTTCCAGCACCAGCTAGAGTTTATGCCATTGGTCAGCGTGGTGCAGGAGTGGAAGGTAGCATTCTTGTTTTTGATCTGCTTGCTTCAGTTCTGTTTGATACGGGGGCAACCCATTCCTTCATATCTAACTCGGTGGTGAGGGCATTAGGCTTGACTCCGACACCGCTTACTAGATCCTTGTGTGTTTCTTCGCCTCTCGGTGTTTCTATGGAGCTTGACACTTTGTGTGAAGCATGCCCTATAGTGATTAGTGGTAGAGAGTTCCTTGCTTCTCTCATTGTGATTGCAGACCGCTCCTATGATGTTATTTTGCGAGTGGATTGGCTAAGGTCAAACCATGCTATGATTGACTGTTTTGATATGGTGGTGTCTTTCCACATTCCTGGACAGTCGAGCTTTCGCTATCGTTGTCATAGGTCAGACACTGTCATGTGGGAAGGAGTGTTGGCACACATTGAGGCTACCGATAGTACCGTGGGTATTGCGGATATTGCAGTGGTCTCTGAGTTTAATGATGTGTTCCAGGAGATTCCGGGATTACCTCCTAAGAGGGTAGTGGAGTTTGCTATCGATGTGGTACCAGGTACTTCACCGGTATCAAAGACTCCTTATCAAATGGGGAGAATTGAACTTCAGGAGTTGAAGGTTCAGATTGAGGGTCTTTTTGAGCAGGGATTCATTAGACCTAGCACCTCGCCTTGGGGTGCACCAGTTTTGTTTGTGAGGAAGAAGGATGATACACTCCGATTGTGTGTGGACTATCGGGAGTTGAATAAGGTGACCGTCAAGAATAGGTATCCCTTACCTAGGATTGATGATTTGTTTGATCAGCTTAGAGGTGCTACGGTATTCTCTAAGATTGACCTGAGGTCCGGTTATCACCAGTTGAGGGTGAAGGAGGAGGATATTCCGAAGACCGCATTCAGGTCTAGATATGGGCATTATGAGTTCGTTGTTATGTCTTTTGGTCTAACCAATGCCCCTGCTGCTTTTATGGATTTGATGAACCGCATGTTCAGTCCTTATTTGGATGTGTTTGTAGTAGTATTTGTGGATGATATTTTGATTTACTCCAAGACTTTGGAGGATCATGATAGGCATCTACCGATCGTACTATAGGTTCTTAGGGAGGCCAAGTTGTATGCAAAGTTTGGGAAGTGTGAGTTTTGGAAGGAAGAGGTCAAGTTCCTTGGTCATGTAGTATCAAAAGAGGGGATTTCGGTGAATCCCTCTAAGGTGGAAGCGGTGTTGAATTGGAGTCGTCCCACTACTCCTACGGAGATCCGTAGTTTTCTTGGGTTGGCAGGATACTACCGGAGATTTATTGAGGGATTTTCTAGCATTGCCTCTTCTTTGACCAAGTTGACAAAGAAGGATGCCAAGTTTGTGTGGACCGATGAGTGTGAAAAATCTTTTGAGGAGTTGAAGACTAGGTTGACTACCGCCCCAGTGTTGGTCATTCCTATTAGTGGTGTTGGCTACGTTGTTTATAGCGATGCATCTCATCGGGGTTTGGGTTGTGTGTTGATGCAGCTTGGCGGTGTTGTGGCTTATGGCTCTAGACAGTTGAAGGTTCATGAGAAGAATTACCCCACTCATGACCTAGAGTTAGCCGCGGTAGTTTTTGCCTTGAAGATTTGGAGGCATTACTTGTATGGAGAGAAGTTCGAACTCTTTTCTGATCATAAGAGTTTGAAGTATTTATTCTCTCAGAAAGATTTGAACATGAGGCAAAGGAGGTGGATGGAGCTCCTTGAGGACTATGACTTCACCTTGGAGTATCACCTTGGGAAAGCCAATGTAGTGGCGGATGCATTGAGCAGGAAGCCTAGGGGTATAGTCGCCTCTATGATGGTGCAGGAGTGGCTCATGTTGGAGACTGCTTCTGAGTTTGGCATTCTTCCATCGGGCAAGGAGCAGGGGATCTTCCTTGGAAGCGCCTCTGTGCAGCCCATCTTGATTTCCAGGATTATCCAGGGCCAGGCACATGACGAGTTCTCACGTGCTAAGGTGGCGGAGTTAGTGGTGGACTTGTTAGATGATTGTCCTTCTGAGTGGTCGGTTGGATTAGATGGTGGATTGAGGTATAGATGGAGAGTATGTGTTCCCGATAGTTGTGATCTCAAGGGAGAGATCCTATGGGAGGCACATCGATCTCGTTATACGGTGCACCCAGGGAGCACCAAGATGTATAAAGACATGCGTAGGCAGTTTTGGTGGAATGGGATGAAGAAAGATGTAGCAGAGTATGTGTCCAAGTGCCTCACTTGTCAGCAGGTGAAGGTGGAGCATCAGAGGCCCGAAGGCTTGTTGCAGCCATTATCTATTCCTACTTGGAAATGGGAGCAGATTTCCATGGACTTTGTGACTGGACTGCCTAAGTCCAAGATTGGACATGATGCTATATGGGTGATTGTGGACCGTTTGACGAAGTCAGCGCATTTCCTTCCCGTGTCGATGTCGTACACGGTAGATACCTTATGCAAGTTGTATGTGAAGGAGATAGTGAGACTTCATGGAGTGCCTACTTCGATTGTTTCAGATCGAGACCCCCGATTCACTTCAAAGTTTTGGGGTGGCTTTCAGAAAGTCATGGGTACTACCTTAGACATGAGTACAGCATTTCACCCTCAGACTGATGGGCAGACTGAGCGGGTGAATCAGGTGTTAGAAGATATGCTGAGGGCTTGTGTCATGGACTTCAAGGGAAGTTGGGAGGATCACCTCCAATTGATTGAGTTTGCCTACAATAATAGCTATCACTCTAGTATCGGCATGGCACCATATGAGGCACTCTATGGGAGGCCGTGTAGATCACCTATTTGTTAGGCGGAGGTGGGTGATAGTGAGCTGTTGGGTCTTGATATTGTTCAAGAGACGACTGAGAAGGTCTCTATTATCTGAGATAGGATCCGAACGGCGCAAAGCAGGCAAAAGAGCTATGCCGACTTGAAGAGGAGGCAAGTAGAGTTTGATGTTGGGGATCTTGTGTTCTTGAAGGTCTCACCTACGAAAGGGGTGGTGAGATTTGGCAAGAAGGGGAAGTTGGCTCCTAGGTATGTGGGGCCTTTTGAGATTTTGGAGAAAGTAGGAGATTTGGCTTATCGGCTTGCCTTACCTCCAACCATGTCTGGGATGCACAATGTGTTTCATGTGTCCTTATTGAGGAAGTATGTTTCGGATGCATCTCATGTAATTGATTTTAGTTCTATCAAGGTGAATGCGGATGCAACCTTTGTTGTTGAACCGGTTCGAATCTTGGATAGATCAACCAAGAGGCTTCGAAGGAAGGAGGTCGAATTGGTTAAGGTGTGTTGGAGTCACCATGATGAGGGTGATGCATCTTGGGAGTTAGAGTCGGATATGAGGGCTAAGTACCCCAAGTTGTTTTTGGATTAGTATCTTTGAATTTCGGGGCGAAATTCCTTTAAGGGGGGTAGATTGTAATACCCTAGATTTCATAATTGTTTTCCTTGTATTATTCCCTTATTTAATGAAGGATTATTCATGAAAATTCTTGGGTTTATGCGAAGTTGAAGTTTCGGGAGTTTATTTAAGTTGCCTTGATTTTTAATAGGCCAAAAGTTGACTTTATTTTCCGTAAGTTATCTTCGAAAACTTCCTTCGTAAAAGTTGTAGAGCTTGTTGATACGAGTTCGTAGACACGCAGCATGCTTAAATCGGAAGTTGTGAGAGAAAGTTGTGGTCAAAGGAAGTTAGGTTCCGGGTGTGGAAAGTGTTTAAGTGGGAAATTGTGTGTGGGTTATTTTTGGAAACCCTAACATTTAAAAGCATCTCTCTCTCTCTCTCCTCACTCACCTAACTTTTTTTCTCTCTTCTTTTCCTTCCCTCTTTTCCTCTCCCGAGCTTCCCCGATGACCAATTTTCTGCCGGAGCTAGCTCCTCCGTCCGGCCACCGTTTGGACCGCCACCGGTTCCGTTCGAGTCCCACAAGGGTGCTCTTCAAGGCTGGGCAGTTGCTGCTTGGTGTGGCGCGCCGGAATCGGGGCTGTGTTGCCGGAAAGTGGGCAGCTGTGCCACGGTCGGAGCTGCCGTGTACGGCGGCGACGGGGTACTTTCTTAGGTGAGTTTTGATCATCTCCTTTCCCTGGTAGTGTTTAGGCATGGATTGAAGCAAGTTTTTAAGGTTTTAAGGCCGGTTTTGCAGATTTGGTCTTTGAATTTTCTGGTCACTGTTCGGGGCGGTTTCCGGCCAGTTCCGGCCATTTTTGGTCGAAGTCTCAGGTATGAAAGTTATTCCCCTTGCTTCAAGCTTCAACTTTGCTGTTGGGAGTTTTCTCAAATTCAGAAGTTTGGGGTGGCGTGTGAGGCCCACTCGCCGCCGCCTGTGGCGGCGTGTGGCGGCGCGTCCGGTTGAGTTGCAGCCCTATTTTCCTGTGTTAGGTAGTCCTTACTGCTGTGAGCCTGTTGAGTGGTAGTGTGGCTAGTTTTTAAGAAATGTTGGCATGCTAGAACGTTAAATGTGATTTTAGGTTTTGTGGAGGTTTGAGTTAGGAATGGAGGATTAGAGGCAGCCTTTGTGGGTCTCTAAGTTCGACGACTTTGGAAAGTTGTCATCTCTTGAATTAAGGGTTAGTTAAGGGTTTTGTGTTGGCCTATAGTATTTTTAGTTACTAAGGTTTTAATTTTGTGTTTTTAGGTGGTTGTGAAGTTGTGTTTCGCTTGCTAAATTTGGTTGTGGAATTTGCAGCTGGATACTTAGGTGAGTAAATCTCACCAAGGTTCACTTTTGAACCTAAGGATATTATGGTTATATAATGATAATGATGATGATGTTGATTTTAATATTATGCTTTTAATTGTTTTAAAATTATATGAGCTTGATCGCCAACGGCTCATAGGTAAGATAAAAACAAGTTTTCTTTATATTGTGATGTTGAGAATAATGATTTGATATATATTATGTTGTTGAGAATAATAATTGTGATCTTGTGTTGTTGTGGATAATGTTATGAAAATTATTATGATTGTTGGATAATTAGCCAATACCGGGTTCCAAGCCCTTTTTGGGTGATTGGTTACGGTTAAGATGCTATTTATCATTTTTGTGTTTGATATTAGACAGTCAAACCGGGTTCCAAGCCTTTGGCCGGGTGATTGGTTGCGGTTAGGAATAGAGCTCTAGTCCGTCTGTCAGTGTAGGTCATGGGAGATACTGTATGGTATCTGGGACCCATGGGTACACATAGTGTTGTTGTAGGTCATGAGAGGTATTTTATTAAATATCTGGGACTCATGGGTACATCACTTGGGTAATGTGTTTGATGTGTGTTTTGAAATTACTGATCCAAACTCTCTTGTGATTATTGGATGTGATAAATGTTGTGTTGTTTTTGAGTTTACTCATACGAGCTTTTTAGCTTACCGGGTTTGTTGTTTACAACCCGGTGCACCATTTCTTGGTGTAGGGGTTAGACCTGCAGGTGAGGATCAGCAGGGTTGAGATGGAGGCGTAGTGGCAGGGTTTTTTGTTGGGTTTTGGGTGTGTCTTTGTATATTCTTTTATATACACGGGGATATGAATTATTAAACTCTTGTGAGTGTTTCCTTTCTTGTTCTCAAGTTTTGTAAACAAGGAAATGTAATATTTAACTCAATTTGGAGTTATGTGTAAATTTACATTACGCATTGAGTTTATTTTCCTTGATTTTTTGTTGAAACAGGTTTTGGGATATTAATATTTTAGGATATATCATGCCAAAATTTTTGAAATTATCTTTCAAAAAAATAGGGGTGTGACATCTCCTCCTCACTCGGAGATACTTTAGGAGAAAAATAGCACATGTCTTCACTTAATGTGATATCCATGGTGACATAGAATCGTTGAGACGGAGGATGGTAGCACTTATATCCTTTCCGATGGGATCTGTATCCAACAAACACACACTTAAGGGAACGAGCCTCCAACTTAGATCTCTGATTTTTGTAAAGATGAACATAGGCCACACAACCAAAGACACGAGCAGGAAGTTTGTTGAGAGATGGAATAGTAACATGTTCAGACAATACCTCAAAGGGAACCCGATTATGAAGAGCTGCAGATGGTAGACGGTTGATAAGGTGAGAGGCACACAACACAGCTTCACCCTAGAGATATTTGGGTAGATTGGCACTGAGTAAGAGGGCTCTTCTAATATCCAAGAGGTGTCGATTTTTCCTCTTAGATACCCCCATTTTGTTCTGGTGTCTGAGGACAATTAGTCTGATGAACAATTCCATCTTGTTGAAAATAATCTCGAAAAGAGTGGTTAACAAACTCTCCTCCATTGTCAGATCGAAATATTTTTACACAAGCATCATACTGAGTTCAGATGAGACTATGAAAAGCGGTGAAAACCGAAAACACATCATTCCTCTTTTTCAACAACACAACCCAAGTTAATCTTGTAAAGTCATCAATAAACAAAACAAAGTACTTCATTCCTGTCAATGTCAAATTCTTCGAAGACCCCCATACATCAGAATGAATCAACTTGAATGGTGTAGAACTAGAAGAAAAACTAGGAGAATAACTGGACTTATGACTCTTAGCAAAAACACAAGTTTCACAATGGAGACTTGACTCTTTTATTCCAAAAAACAAAGATGGCATCGACTTCTTCATGACTCCAAAAGATGGATGACCCATTCGGCGATGCCATAGCCAAATTTCTTTTACTCGATCAGAACTCAATGTCAGGGCAACGGTTGGTGACGGTGCTCTTGCTTCCCCGCTGTACATGCAATCCAAGTGAAATAGTCTCCCTCGCAGATCCCTTTGCCTATTATCGCGTGAGATGACAGGTCTCAGAAGATAACATACATAGGAAAAGAGCATTTGTTTTGTGAAATAAATTCAGAAACAGACAATAAGTGATGCGATATAGCATGAACATAAATGACTTTGTTTAACACAATTGTTGGAGTAACTTGAATTGACCCTATACCTAGGACCGGGAAGGACACTCCATTTGCATTAGACACTTCAGGTATGGGAGATGGGGACATACTAAAAAAAAGGACTTATCAAATGTCATATGATCAGACGCACCAGAATCAATTATCCATGTATCACTACCAGTAAAGTTAGAAATTTTTAATGCAATACCAATTTTACCTCTTTTCTCCTAAGAACACATACATGTGGTGAGGTCTTGTCCTCCTACTCCATAGAAATCAGGTTCACGGGAAACTTCAGGTTGAACACCAAAGATTGCAAGATCCATTGCAAAGAGGATTTGATGACAGAGGAACAGAACAAGTACGACAGAATTCGACGAAATCGAAACCTTCCTTCGACACGTCGAACAAATCAAATTGGGACAGGTTTAGAACAAATTTGTAGCGGAAAATAACAGGGTCAGATTACCAAGATTGCCATGATCGACTTAGGCTCTGATGCAAGTCAACAGAACACAAAAGGTTGAGAATTTTCTGATGTATTGAACAAACCCCAAGTCGAGTATATATACAAGCACAGTTTTAACCCTAGAAGGAAACTAATTACACCGAAAGATTTACATAATCCTAGTTGATTACAGAATATACATCATCCCAATATACTAGGATTGAGACTCACGTTAACATTTTCTTCTTATTTTCTTTGGTTTTCAAGGCCTATTTCTATGCGGTTCCGAGAATGTTTTCACCAAGGTGACTGCCCAGATTTGTAGAGGAGCATTTGTAAATCAATTTGGACTCTAGAATCATCCAAATTGGTGATGGAATCTAGGATTTATGTAGCGTCGAAGTTGGACAGAAAATCAGTAATTCCGGGAAAGCTGTGCAGCAGTCAAGTTCGAGACAGTATTTGGGCTAGATTATGAGAAGCTTTCTTGGGGGTTTTTGCACAATTTTAAAGAGTGACATCAGTACTATAATTTTTCGAAAAGCCAATCCCAGATTATATGTGGAAGACATTTAAAAGATAACCCAAACATTGACCCTAGTCAAAGAAGGAAACATAGTCTGAAAAGGAAGTTTTGAATACTTGGAGACTACTTAAGGCAAAACCCTAATGCCAGAACGACTCTAAGTCGTCATACTACAAGAGAGTCTTCACATTGCTGCATCGCACAAGATTCCATCAAGGGGAAGTCGCCAAGATCATCATCAACTCCTTCCATTCACAGTTTTCTTCTTCCCTTTGTAATTTTTAACTTTTGAAGTTTATTTTCTCTGTGTAATTTCTACAACGATGTGTGGCTAGTTTATCTTAGTTAGGGGTGGAGATTTGAAGCCCCGAATTATGCAATAAACTTTGTTTTACAACCTTGATTTCGTAATTGTTTAGTTATGGATTGTCTATTTTTTTGGGTTTATAGATAACTCTTGTTTGTTTATGTTCATGGATGCATACATAGAACATTATAAACTTGTGAGTGAGGCTAGAATTAGGTTGTTTAATCTCCTAAACAGTTAATACGGCTTAATTCCAGGTAGTAAAACCTATAGGACAATAGGTGAAACCAAATAGAGAGACTTGCCTGTAAGGTAGGCGTTCCACACTAGTTTTGCATACTTGTTCAATCACTTCCATTAATCTTAATGCTTAGAATAATTTGTTGATATGATAGCGTCTATACCTTGATTGATTATTCTAAAGGCTTAGTAACGGTGTATTCATCTTCCTTAAGTAGTTAAGGGAAGTAGTAAGAATTTACGCAGTACGTTCACGGTTTATTCTTGATTGAACATTTTCATGACTTAGTAATTGGAATCTTGGTTGTGTGGCCTTTGTTTTGCAGCATATTCGATGGTGAATTTCCTAAATCCCTAACCTCTTCTGTGTCTTATTTCTCAAACTACTAAAATCAATCTAGTTTTCTTATTCTTCTGTTCTCTATTTTTAGTGATTTATTTAAAATAGTAAATGAACTTCAAATCCCCTGAAATTTTGTGTGCTTGTTCTTCTCTGTATCTAGTTTAGGTCTATAAATTTTCATAATTATCTGAGTAGTGTAGGTTAGGTAGTTAAGTATATTTTCGTCTGCTATTCATTAGGAACAGTAGACACTTTTGTGACATTGTTTTTGTGAGTGAAATTAAATACCCTCAATCTCTGGCAATGAACGATCCTTGCTTCTTTATTCTACAATTAACAAGTTTTTGCAGGGTTAAATTGTGATGTTATTTTAGCCATACCAATTTCTCAAAAAACTAAGAGGCAGGGTCGTTACACCAAATGTCTTTTTGCCAGCATGTGGACGTGCAAAGTAGTGGTAGTCTTAGTCTCCTGCTTCTAATCAAAGCGACTGAGGATGAAGAGATCACCAACTCCACCACATGTTCGTCTGTTTTGCCTTGCAAACAAGGACTTACAATAGTGATCGTAGCGTCACCAAATTGATACTCACCACAAAGACGAGCACATCAACCAATTGGAAAGGCTTCGGAAAGCACTTGTGTTTGCTATATAGATGGTTCTTCAGCGTGTGGGTTTCAACAAGGTTGAAAGTATGTGTTTGTGTTGTTGTATGTTGAGAGAGAGAGAGAGAGAACCCCTTATATAGAGGATATCGTTGTACATATTGATAAGGATTCGATCATCGTCTCTTAATTGGTTTATGCTATTAGGCTCAAACACTAAGTCTCCAAATTAGACACTTTGTAACACTGCATTTAGTCTTTCCATACCAATAAGAATGAAATTTTATTCTTATAATTATTTCTTAATTGATTAATACACATATCATCAACAACCAAGATTGATATGCACTTTATATTCATGTTAGGGTAGGTTTAACATTTAGTTCAATCGTCAATTAATTTGTTTTTTTAGGAAAATATCAAAAATTTCATTAAACGAGAATACAATATTACAACCATGAGGGATATCGGTGGTGAAAATACATTTTCCACTCTCCTCCTAACCTACTTGAAACATCAGCGATTACAGTGGACAAGAAACCAATAGGGGTTCAACTGTAACCTAATCTAATCCAGAAGTCTCGATACATCTTTACAGTCAACCTCAAGAAGAAACAAAACTTTCAAACACTATATACCAAAATTACCAGCATATATGCACAGGTAACCTCCCCATTACATTGACAACAAGAACAAACCGACATTAATTTAGTCCCTGGAATTGACACCATAACCATGGTTCATCCCAACGACACCAACCTATCAAAACCATAAACCCTCGTTCATAAAGGAGGGACAACTAACCAACCAAAATAACCAACAAAAAACCTATAAAAAAAAACTAAAAACCTAGGCCCATAAATGGCTCAGGCCCAAACCATACCAGTGGATCTCCAAGAGCAGTTTACCCAAGAACCGAACCCAAGTCGGGTAATTGACCGAGTAGTTCGTTGCCACCGTAATCTCCCCGTTGTCCCAGCCAACCGATCCACCCCTCCTCACCGCAGGCAAGCCATGATACGCTTCTCATGGGCGACGACAAAGCCTCCCGGTCAAAGTAACACCGATCTGCAACATAGTCACGCCTCCTTCATTGTTAGCCCTCATGATAGCCTCCTCCCTTTGAATCCACCAGCACCACAACGCCCGTCCGGCAGCGACCCAAGCCACACAGACGAGGCCAGAAGCCAACACTGGCGTAAGGGAGCCGCCAGACAAGCAACGAAGCCAAAACCCTAATAAACTTCTCCTTCCTACTTTTGCGGAGCTCTCACGCCCCCCTAATGTGCTATTCTTTTTTAATTGTGTTAAGTTTAATTTTGATACAGGATGGTGCGATTCAGACTCGTTATTTTGCTATTCACACACCCTATTAATGATGATAAACTAATGATGACTGACTATGAATCTCTTGGTCAGTCATTAACTAGGTAAACATGACTGAATGTTCACATGGTCAGTAATTGACCAAGAGATTTATGGTCAGTCACCATTGGATGTAAATATAAGAGTGAAAATAATTTTTTTTAAGTAGAGTTGTTATGTTTTCAACCTTTAGATGTAAATCTAACGGTGATTGATTATGAATCTCTTAATCAATTACTGATCAGGTGAACACCAGTGGCTTTATTGATTACATATTTTTATTACCCTTTCAAATAAGAACTCGTATGTCATCTCCTGCAGCCATTCTAGGCCAGACTGAGATCGCCCTTCCCTTGGCACCCAACACACCATCCTTAATCCTAGGGACCCGTTGGTGTACATGTCCGCTGGTGTTTAGGTATAATAACCTTCAATTAGATCATGCAAGTGCAACAGTGTACACAATTCACCCGGTCCTCTATCCCCTCCCTTCACTTTCCACAACACCAATCAGGTTCCATCCGACAAAAGTTTGTACATCCTCGTCACCTCATGGACCATATTTGGGCCTGAACGGGTCGACCCGAAACGCGTGTCGTTTAGCTTATCCCTCTCTCTCCCAGACACACTATGCATCCCAAACTCTGAAACAGAAAACAGAAGAACTACATCCTCTAATCCATGGCGTCGTGTCGTTTACATTTCCCTCCTCTATCCTGTCCCTCCCAAACGCCACGTTTCTCGTCCCGAAACCCTAGCCCCCTTCCCCTCCTACTTAATCTCACTCCCTCCTCTAATCCCCAAAAGGTAAATCCTTTTTTTCCTCTCTCCTTTTCCTTCACGCTCCTCACAGTAAAATTCTTTTAACGACGCCGTTTTGTCCCCCGCAGGTCTCTTGTTCCGGTACGCGACGCCCGAGATTACTCGCCGTCAGGGCCCACATGACCACCGAGGAGAAGGCCGTTTCCGGCGACCGAATGCTGGTTTTACTTCTCACTTTGCTTTATGCTCTGTTTGGTTTTTTTTTATTTTTTCATTGCTAGAAAAAGTTGGATGCTTTTTGGTTTTGGGATTATTAGAATCAGTTAATTTGGATGAAATGTGTTGAAAAGTTTGTAACTTCAATGTTGTTGGCTTTATATGTTTGGAATTTTGCTCCCTAAGTTTGGTGTTTTTTAGTTTGTGAAGAATATGCTTTTGTTTTTAAGGGCTTGTTGGATTTGTTTTCAGGTGTTTGTGCCGCCGCACCCGTTGATCAAGCATTGGGTTTCAGTCCTGAGAAACGAGCAAACCCCTTGCCCCATTTTCAGTAAGTATGGAAACTGCAAAATGTGTGTTCTTTTTCGTGTTGGTTGCAAGGCGTGTATGAAAATTTGCTACAGCTACCAAGCATTGTAGAATGATGGGAAGAAGAACTATGGCTTTTGTTTTTAGTTTTGAGGTTATAAATAGTCAATCAAAGTTGAATAAGCATTATATTATCTTATGGGGTAAGGCGTATGTTTGTAGGAAATGCGATGGCTGAGTTGGGGAGACTTCTTATTTACGAAGCTTCAAGAGATTGGTTGGTGAGTTTCCATATCTTACACTCATGGCCACGGTAGTGATCAATATTACGTTCGATATAAGGTTTATAAGGCATGCTTTCTTTTCTCTGTGTGTCAGCCTACGGTCACGGGAGAAATTCAATCACCAATGGGTGTTGCATCAGTTGAATTCATAGATCCGAGAGAGCCTGTCTCGGTTAGTTCTCAGCATTGGTTGGTTGTTTTATGTGTCTTTTACAACTTTTTTATCTGATGATTGAGTATTGGATTCATAGATTATAAAACCTTAGTCAAGTACTTCACTGGGCCATAGTCTAACATCTGAGTGTGATCTATTGATATTTTATTATTTTAGTTTTGCAGGTCGTTCCAATACTGAGAGCTGGTCTTGCTCTTATGGAACATGCATCATCTGTCTTGCCAGCAACAAAAACATACCATCTTGGTAAGAAAAGCTCCTGTGTTGCATACATGAAGTTCAAGTTTCTTTGTGTTATTGTGTAAGTGATATTGGCTGATGTGCTTTACTTGCTCTACACTTAAGGAATGGCCCGAGACGAGGAAACACTTCTGCCAACAGTATATCTTAACAAGTAAGCATTCCTTGTTTGAATCACCAAATACTTAAGAGCTTCTTTTGTGCTGATGTTGTAATGCTTTGAAGTATTTCTCATTTTCATATTATGCATGATTCAAGTATACATCTCAGTTCTGAACTAGTCTTGTTTCGCCTTTTTCTTTCTATATCTCATTCCTTCTAAATGACTCTTTGTGCAACCCTTCTAACAAATCTTGTCAAATCTTTGGTAGGCTACCTGAAAAATTTCCTGAAGGATCTCGAGTATTTCTGTTTGATCCAATGCTAGCAACAGGTATTGATACCATACTCGTGTTGGTGTTCAATTGGTTTGAATATAAGATGTGTCATAACTGACCAATTCATGTGTATTCATACTTTAGCAGAAACTATTGCAGTTTGCATTGAATTGTTATCTCGAGTTGACTCGATTCTCTCTCTCTCTCTCTCTCTCTTATTTTCATTCCAGGTGGCACAATAGTGGCCGCTGTGGACCTATTAAAGGAGCATGGGCTTGCCAACAAGCAAATCAAAGTGGTGAGTATTGTGATGGGATTCCTTATAGTTGTCTTAAATAGTTTATGCATCCAGTGAATAATTTTCCTTCACAGATATCTGCTGTAGCTGCTCCTCCGGCCCTTCAAAAGCTGAGCGAGAAATTTCCTGGGTAATAATATTATTCATCACCGAGTACAGTTTAGATAAAACCTTAGCATTCCTTAACTTGGTTTTTTTTGTCATTTTCTACACTGGATAGGCTTCATGTCTACACTGGGATTATTGATCCTACTGTAAATGACAAAGGGTAAGTACCTCTCTTTGATGTAATGCAGCTAATATCTACTCCGGTTTGCCATGTATTTGGCAAACAGGTTGAATACATTTTCATTTCTGCTGGTACTGATTTCAGGTTTATAATCCCTGGACTGGGTGACGCTGGAGACCGTAGCTTTGGTACCTAAAGTCAGTTCTCAAGTATCCGGCTTCCTAAATTTTATCTTTGCTCTTGCAGTTTTGGGTTATTGAGGGGTTCTGGGAGTTACCTTCAAACATAAGGCAAGGTTAGTTCATTTGCACAGTTTGGTACTGAGAGCATTGGGAACCAAATTCAAGTACCCTATGGATTTTGTATCAGGAGTTATTATTATTATTATTTTTCTCGGTGCCTCAGCTCTGTATGTTCCAATAGCGTTTGATAGCAATATTATGGTTTTCATTAGCAATTTGAATTCAAACTCTCATTAGTCCCAGTAGGTAACACGCTAAGCTCCAGTAATCTAGTTCAAGCAAGTGACGCCGGAGTATGGTCCGGAAGGTGGTAGTCTCGTAGATCTAATGGTCAAATGTAGAGCAAAAAAATTAACGGCAAATAAGACCTTGAGCAGTAACATGTTGCACCTGTTGGTGTGATTAGACTTGTTGCAGTAATGGAGAGATGGAGTTGGTCTTTTTTTTTTCTTTTTTCTTTTGAATAGACTTGGAGTTGGTCTTAGACATGAGGAATTTCACCTTGTTGACCATGTGTGAATTTTGTACGTGGGTTAACTAAAACCTCGTATCTGATATGCTCGTAAGCTCTTCACAATCTTCATCTTGAATAATGAATAAAACTCGTTTTTGTTTGTTTTTATTGCCTATATGAAACGATTGAACTAGAAAGAGAACAGAACAAGGAAAGGAGGATGAACATTACTAGGTCACAGCGAAAAGAACAAGTGATACATAAATCGATAAACTCCCCTGATTTATTAGCATGATACAAATCGATCGAAACCTTCTCCACCCTTGAACATCCTAATTACTTACCATCATATGCCTAGCTGTCTATCTCATCAGAACTATCTCTTAAAACTAGCGTCTATGTGGCGATGAAATTACTTTACACAAGCTTGAAGAAGAAAAGGAAATGTTGCTTTTAGCATGCACCGGCACCCCCTCCTCCTCCTCCTCCTCCACCACCACCACCACCACCGCCACCACAACCTCCTCCTCCACCACCTAAGCCCGCTCCCCCGCCAAAATCAGTGGCGGTTCCAGTGCCAAAACCAGCTGCAATCCCGCCATGATGATGATGATGATGTCTACCACCGGAAATTCCACCACCACCGCCTGTACGTCCTCTACACAACAAACCCAAAACAAAGATTACAGCAATGGAACCAAACCCAACAATCAGCATAATTGTGCCTGTGCTATCCATCTTTGCTATGCTATCTGCTGGATATATGCCCTTCTATCTTCTTTTATACTACTCGGGATCAATCAAACCGTTTACTTTTCAGAATGAAAACTCACAAATATTAGGTTTGAGTTTGAAGTTTCAAATCATGAACGGGTGTTTGGAAGCACGAGCAAAATTATTTAGTCAAGTCAATAAGAAGGCAAACGCGATTACGCAAAGCTTGGTACTTTGGTAGTATTTGGTACGTGGATTTTTCTTATAATTTGTCATATGAACGAGGAACATTTCCCCTGTTCAAAAAAAAAAATGATCGAGGAACATTTAAGGTTAACAGGTGGAGTTATTCCGTGGGGATATTATAATGTATGATTATATACATGATACAGAGTTAGTTACGTAAGTAATATTTTGGTATAGGTGTGACATGATTGAAATGGCAGCCTAAAGGAATATATGTGGTTTAGTTAATCGGTTAAACCGGTCAACATAGGTTTTCCGGCAAACGAAATATTGCAGATTTGTAAAGTGATTTAGAAGTTCAACGATTTCGTTAGTATTGAGATCTTGAGGAGTACATGGTCTCTGTAAGTTTATTTTGGCTTTGAAACGAGCAGAGATTAATAACCATTTATATATGGGACAAAGGCCACAAAAGGTGTGTAGAGGTGTTGCAAATCGCCTTATGTGTGACATTTTTCCCCATATCTCACTAATACCCTCATTTACCACATATGCGGTGATTTGCAATACCTCTAAAGGCCACACACCTCCACACAAGATGTGTGACCTTTGCTCCATATTGTAGTGTGTAATCTAGCACTAGATAGGAAGATGCACTATTTGAGAGGCAATTCCGGCAAACAAATCAGTTGAAGCTCAAGAATGGAACGCTGAAATTTTCCTAAATATATGATGTTGGAGTCGGAAAGATGATTTGAGAGAAAGATTCTGTAAACCGGGAGGGGTAAGAGCCATAACCTAAGCAGCAAGCACCAATCACAAAAACTGGGAATGCAGAAGAGTAGGGTGTAATACTATGTATTTCTACATAGCGGCATCAATCAGTATACGTATTCCAAAATTATCCATCCTGTCACATAAGGCCATACCTCCATGAGGCTAAACATTACAGTGTCGAGTATCAACTGATTACAAGATATGCTTAAGTATCAAGTAAGAAGAAAGCAAGCTGAGGGCTAACACTGTATCAAATAAGAACTTCCATAATGATCAAACACCGGCATAGCCACCATCGCAGCTGCAGCTGGCATTTCCGGCGCGTAAACTGCCGCGTTGGCTGGGGTTGGTGCTGAGGCAGCAACATATCAGACCCACCAACACCATCAAACCCGACACCATCGCTATACCTTCTACCAAGTTCAGGTATTGCTTCATCTCTTAACCGCTCAGTAGTGCTAGTACTACTCTCCTTTCTGTAACTCTGGTGCATACATATTACTCTCCTGTGGAATCTGTTAGAGGGACAGAGACTGAACCATGGAGACGGAGACACAGTGATGCACATTAACTATGTGCTCCAAAAGGACCAAAATAACATGGAGCCAGACTGTAGATGTAATGTAGGAGAAGGCCTCACTGATATTTGATGGTTTTGGTTTCGGAAAAGGTCATTACTATGCTACTTTACTTTGCTGATCGATGCTTCCAGCTTTGTTCTTGAGAGCCAGATGGCCTCTATGCGCAATAATCAAATATTTAGAATATCAAAAAGGTATGAGCAAAATAACCAGCAGTATGATTGATCTATACTTTAAAGAAAGCATAATGAATCAAACAGAGAATACCAATCAAAGTTATCAAACTAAGAAACAAGCAAGAGATTTCAAATCTTGCAACAAAAGTTACCTTATTTTCTTTTCTTAACCAGTGGTGTTGCGCCCTTGATATTCTTTGCAAAAGACCGATTGAAGTTATTATTATTAGGACCAAACCTATTGGACGAACCAATCAAGTGCCAACTTCATGCAAAAGGTTTGGAATATGTGAAGGAAGTTGCTTCACATCATTATGTGAACGCAACAGGTTGGCTGGCTTGTTTTGAAGCAAACACAAAGCATCCAAAGACGTATGCTAATAGATTGATTACCAACCTGTATTGTCCTATAGAAGTTATATGCATATAACACGCCTGCCTCCCCAAGAAGCAAAAGCAAAGATTTCGACCCAAAGAAAAAGAGGTGAAAGTAGGAATCCTGATTTTGGCCAATGAATGTCTATCAAAAAGGAAGGTGAAAGAATGGCAACATCTTGCTTTTCACATACGAATGATGCAGTACTGTCCCTTTAGATAGAAACTTTATCCTGGGATGGTGAAAAGAAACTTCTAGCATTTTCCTAAAATAAAAGCCAAGCAATAAGCAAAGGGAATCAAATTCCCCAAGAAGGGCACGTTTACTAACTTGGAATGGAACTTACCATGAATTGGTATCAACAAGAATCGGTATCAACTAGAATCGGTATCGGAATATTTCATTCCATTCTACTGTTTACTTACCATCAGGAATCAAAACAAGAATGAAATTAAATTACGATTGATGTTGTTTACTTACCATATGGAATCGGAATTAAAACTAGTTTGATTACTAAAATACCCCTACAAGAAAGGAAGCTAGATGTTTGCAATTTTATTATTCTTCTTTTCAAGTGCACGTGTTCAAAGTTTTGCATAACTAATGACATCGTCTCCTATTATGATTTCACTGAAATATGCTACTCACAGAAGAATCATCGTGAACAAGAATTCATAAATCATATAACGAAAAACATATTACGAATAGAGAGGAGAAATTAACATTGCAGCACAGATATGAACACTTGAGAATGAAATAGAACCTAACGAAACAAAGAGGAGACGAGAAACAAAAACAAGTAAGCTTATCGATCACCATGGAAGAGAGAAACTGACCTTGGAGTGCGCCGTCTGCTCTTCTATTTTGTCGTTGTTGTTTTCTCATTTTATCGTCTTCTCTTCCATATATATATCTAGAGTTAGGTATTTTAGAAATATTATAATTATGAGAGGATATTTTTAGAAGCAAAAGTTGATTCCATAAGCTTGATTCTGATACCCAAGGGGGGAGATGGGTATCAGATTAGGGGGTCTATAAGGAATTAATTCCTGATAAGCAAGTGAGACCCACACCCATTCCAATACCTTGACAGGTTAGTAAACACCGGAATTCACCCATCCCGGAATCAATTCCGCCACTTTTAATTCCATTCCAGGTTAGTAAACATGCCCGAAAGAAAGCACCAGGTCAACATAGAGTCTATGCACATCAAATGACCTTACAAAACATACGAAAAGCCTTTCTATCATAGAAATAAAATTTAAACCCATGTACAGTAACATTTCAAACCAGGGAATGTAAAACTTATGTCACTACCTTCTATTCAAAGCAACATAACAAGTTATGACAAGCAGAGGGACTTAAAGACACCGTCCATAATCCCATATATTCTAAGAATGTTAAACACTACTGCACATAAGATCCTTCAATGTTTCCTAAAAATATGGATTGTGAAAAGGAACAATTTGCTTTACAGAAACAGGAGTTCATGATGATTCACATCCCGCTGGTGATCTTCAGAAGTAGGCAGCTTTTACCTAGGAATTCCAGTCCAGCCAAGATTATTTTATAGCAGCTGTAGTGAAGCTCAAGCTCCAAATCACAACTTGTATGAGATTCACAATCAATAGCACGATCCCTAACAGAAGCAAAGACTGTTGCTGCAAGAATCCAGACATAAAACTACGTTAATTCATCATCACTACTTGGACATTTATTTCAGTGAATACATTAGCAGCTGCAAACTAGAAAAGTATATCATTAACAGCAAGTATAGGACTTCAAACCATCATAAGCACAATAACTAGTAGCATCAAGGCAGCAGCAGCAACATTCACTCACATTATAGAAATTCCACGTAAGTTACAGCTCACTATAGTTGCGCCAAACTTGACGAAATTCCTCGCGGAACGTGTTCAGACGTGCTTTCAAGTTGGGTGTCCTGAAGCTTGCATGCAGTAATGTAGCTGAGAAGAGAGGAAGTCAATCAGAAAGGTGCACAACATGCCAGTCAAATAAATGAAACTTTCTGAAATTACTTTCATGGAAGTAACATACCAAGAAGTCCAAAGGAAAGTGCCCATGAGACAATTAAGAGGCCACAGGAAACAAACCACAGAATGAAACTCACTACAAAAAGAAGTTAATACTTATCAACATTATTTAAATCCCAAATAGCCTTCTATAAATACTCTAAAACAAATAAAGAAAACACGAATTTGCCTTCAAGGTTTAATTACCAGAAGAGAATATCAAGACAAACACCCAACGAGGCCGACCACAAATGAATATCGCTCTCTTGGCTGATGGACGCCCACGAATTACAGGCCTGGAAATAACTAAACAATTATAGAAGCAACTACAGTGAACACATAGATAACAGATCCAACAATAAGCAAACAAACTCACGTAAGAGGAGGTCTCATCTTTGCAGCTAAATGTGGAGAGAATTGCCTCACAGATCTTGTTACTTTCTCACTAAAAGTACCTGCAAAGCTGTAGCAATAATACTTAACTACGATATTCTGGATAAACTGAAAGATGGCCACCACTAAGTGTATAAGGGATCAACTATATCAATCCTTCAAACTGGTCTACTTGCCAAAACTACTGGCAAAACAAGGCTAAAGTTGTAAAAAAAAGGCGTATTGAAAATAAATGAAAAGAAAGATGATTTCTCAACCATGGGTGGTCACGCTCCATTCAGGAGAGGGAAGACATGAAAAGAAGAAGAAGAAAGAACCCTCACAGTTTTGGCATACCAACAATCACATAAATTTCAAGCCAAAAAAGAAATAATTTGTTTGTTTAATGTGTTACAAGAAAATCTCCGGACTGGTGTTATGCATGTGGGGAGACTAGTACAGCTTGATGAATGAAGCATTCCAGGAAAAATATGATCCCAACCGAAATTTCAGAATTTTAGTGACATCTTTTTAGATAAATCAATTCCCCAAGCTACAAGTTACGAACTCCTTACAGCAAGGTACCATTTTTTTCATTACATGCTTCCTCATCTATTTAAGGAACTATTTTTGCCATCTAATGTTCCTGAACAGATCAATAAGTTCAAATTAACACTTCAAAATACAGAACCAAAACTGACTCACATGGTGATCCTACAAAGATCAGTTATTCATAATATGTGGAAGCAGATATAAATCAATAACCAAATACAACACCAAGGTTGTGATAGTTAGTCTTTAAATTGGCATACACATTGACAGATGATACCGATAAGCATGTCTAATCAATGCACACTAGAAAACAGCAAGAACAGTACATGAAGCAGATCCACATTCGGGGTAATGTCCATAAGCAAGTCCCGAAAAACACAGTAGAATCAGGTGTATTACCTGTCATTCAGAAAAGCAATGCTGAGTGCCGTCAGAAAGGCAGCCACAATCGCAAGAGGCCTCGTTAGAAAAGCCAAGGCTGCAGTCGAAAAACGAAACGTTAAGATCATCTATCTCCACACACACATACAGAAGCCACGAGATTAAAGTTATGCTTTAATGCTTAGCTCACCGAGAATCGTAACAATCAAAAGGAAGTAGTTGGTTCTGTAGCTGCAAAACCACACACAGTTTTCATCAAAACACATTAAATCACAAAACCTCTAATCCAATCACTTCAAACAGATACAAACTTGAATCACCGATTGATCATCATAATCAGCATCAAAAATATCTAATCGAATTGAAGATTCAAATGGAGAGAGAGAGAGAGGTACTAGTAGAGATTGCATTTGAAGCGGCTGTTCCATTTGGAGGAGGATCTGGGGACGGTGAACCTAGAGAAGAATTCGGAGAAAGGGCGCGGCGGAGACGACCAGTCAACTTCGCGGAGGGCGTCGACCAGATCCTCCGCCGTGACGTTGCCCCAATCCATTTTTGGTGGTGTTCGGAACCCTAGCTTTGCTAAAACGCAGTCGTTTCGGAGAGAGAGAGAGAGAGAGAGAGAGAGAGAGAGCGCGAAACGTTATAAAAGAGAATCGTCGGAGAAAGAAGGGATTGGAGGTGTGTGATCTGGTTTAAATGACACGGAGACGCCAAGGAAATAAGTACTGATCTTTTGGTTTTGGTTCTCTAGTCGACTGAAACAGAAAGAAAAAAAGTGAAAAAAATAAGAAATAAATGTCTAAGCCCAGGTTCGAACTGGGGACCTTTAGTGTGTGAGACTAACGTGATAACCAACTACACCACCCAGACAACTTGTTAAAGCAATATATAAGTATATATATAAACATATTCAATGGTAAGGAACACGCCTGCGGGCTGCGCTGTGCTAGGAGGAGTCTAGGAATATCAACCCATTGACGGTAATGTCAATGACCTCAATGTTACAGTGAGTACCAATTTTTAGGAATTTCTTTATTTTTAAACAATCATAATTCCATTCTCAAAAAAATGAAAAAAGATCATAATTCATATAATCAAATAGGTAAAGTAATTCAGTTTTACGTGTTTATGAATTGAATTCATTATCATCTTTTTTAGTTGAATTTAAAGAAGACTTGTTGATCAAATTCAGTATATACATACTTCGTATAATCTATATATACATATTTATAGAATAGAATTCTCACCGAAAAATTCTTAGGTAAGACAGACGAATCATGTGATGGTTCTTCCGGCCATTAAGAACACCGATGCATGAATTTTATTAGTATTGCACATTTATAAAAATAAGAATAATTTTGATATAAACGTAAAGTTTTTTGCATTTCCCTACCTGGTCCAAAATAGTCAACCAATAATCGCCTGACGTCCTCCAAAGTACATGACATTATTGGACCTGGCCCATCCCAACACCACCTACCTCACGAAAAAGAAATAACCCCGACTAATCCCCCCACGCCACCTGTTCCGCCTCCGCAGACAACCCAGTTGCAGTGCACGCCACATGCACAGTCCACCATGCACCCAACCACACACTATCCCCTCTCTCCTTGTAGCTCCACGCTTCCTCTTTCGTTTTCAATCCTCTCTAATTCCCTCCCTGTACTTGGACGCTATCCCCGCTAATCTCAATTATCATCTCCTAATCGCGATTAATCATCGCACCAACAAAAACAAATTAGCTTAAATCATTTTCTCCTTAACAATCATCTCCATTAAACAATCTCAAATTTCCTTCCCATTTTTTCCTCTCTCTTTCTCTCTAATCAAATTCAACCCAGAGTCCCCCGGAGATCTAAATTCGAGGTCTCGGAGCTTCAACTTCGCTATTCGGAGCCGGTTTCGGGTTCGGAGCTTAGGGTTTGAGTAGAGAAAATGGCTCAGGCGTCCGGGAGGGGAGGACGGGTGGTAGGGGACTATATAGTGGGGCGGCAAATCGGGTCGGGTTCGTTCTCGGTGGTGTGGCACGCGCGGCACCGCGTCCATGGGACTGAGGTGGCGATCAAGGAGATTGCGACGGGCCGGCTGAACAAGAAGTTGCAGGAGAGCTTAATGTCGGAGATCTTCATCTTGAAGAAGATTAATCATCCCAATATTATTCGCTTGCATGATATAATCGAGGTTAGTTGGATTTGAATTTTGATTATTGTTTTAGGTTGTTGAGCTGGAAATTATGGAGGGAATGAGTAATGAAATGAAAACATGTGTAGTTAGTTTAAGTTGGGGTTTTGGAAAATTCAAACTTAAGAAAAGTCTTTGTATGAGCTTGTGGAGCTGTTGAAGGTGATAGCAGGAAAGTTTGGCAGTTAAAGTTAAGGAGTTTCGGTATTTAATAGCGGAAAATAGGGCATTGATGGTTCGTTGAAATGTTTGCATTTCTTATGGCATTCTTTAAGAATGTAAAATTTGAGTTCTTTTCCAGATTGAGGGTTTGGTAGAAATGTGAGTATTGGACTCAAAACGGTTTCCCCAGGTGCAGGGTACTAAGTGTTAACTTTGCTTCGAAAGAAACATAGAAACTAAGATGAATGTCTGCCTTAGTGGTCTTGAGATAGGAGTTTACTGAATTGGAGAGGATAAATCGGCAATTGGAAGACAAATAGGACCAGCCCTGTTATACTTTGTTTCTATTTTGGGTTGAAGAAGGATAAGTCCTATTAGCTGTCGTTGATCTCTTTCAAGCTGTTTCTCTGACTTCTTTCCCATCGTAACGTTGTCTAACATTCTCTTAAATAGGTACCTGGGAAGGTAAATCTTGTACTAGAGTATTGTAGAGGAGGTGATCTTTCTATGTACATTCAACGCCATGGAAAAGTACCTGAAGCTCTTGCAAAGCACTTCATGCAGCAGCTAGGTTTGCCTCAATTTTTCTATTTGCTTATTCAAGTCTTTCTTTATTTTATGTAATGTGCTCATGTTAAAGTGATTGTGTTACTTACAGTGGCTGGTCTACAAATGCTTCGTGACAATAATCTTATACATCGAGATCTAAAGCCACAGGTTTGTTTATTATCTGATTAGTTTTGATCGTTCGATAACCATTAAGAGAGTAGAACTTTTATTTGCAATGGTGCTTTAGCTAGTGTGTATATTGTCGACAAAATGATTACTGTTAAGTTAGTTGACCATCTCTTACCAAATAGTCTGTCATGGTATGTTGTCAGACTTTAATATGGATCACGTAATCAGAAAATTCCACCTGATTAAGTATTTTGGTGTATGACTTGCTAACAAAACATGCTACATGGCTAGGTAAGCTGTGAGCACTATATATACTCGTACATATAAGTATACCACCTTGTTTTTGTTAGGAGCTAAATAAGTACCTGGTCTCAGTTGTAAAATAGAACACTCATACAATCAGGGTTTAAACATTCCCACTAAATTTAGCGTAGACACCAGAACAAATTTTGTTTTAGCCTGAGATTAGTACAACATCCCCGTACTGTATAAATAAATTGATGTCTAGAGATACCATAGGATATTGTTTGATATGTAGAAATCTTTGTCTCTGCAGAAAGGTTTCGTAGGTTTGTCATTCCATTTGTAATGTTTATCATTCTTGGAACAGAATCTCTTGCTGTCCACCAATGACAACAATTCCGTTTTGAAGATTGCAGATTTTGGATTCGCAAGGTAATTTGGTCTACATCCTTTTGCCTTTGATTTCAGCAACCTTGTGTTTCATCTATTTAAAACAGAGATTATCCTTTCTTTTTCTGTGTGGGCAGATCTCTGCAACCTCGCGGCCTTGCTGAAACTTTGTGTGGTTCGCCACTTTACATGGCTCCGGAGATAATGCAACTCCAAAAGTACGATGCAAAGGTGAAATTTTCTCTTCTCAAGTGATAGCCAACTTGCACAAGATGATTTCTGTTAACTTTAAACTGAATACGCAGGCAGATCTCTGGAGTGTTGGTGCAATTTTATTTCAGCTTGTGACCGGTAAAACCCCATTCACAGGAAACAATCAAATACAGGTTTGATTACAAAACATTTCCCCGTTTCCTGTTTCCCTGTCAAACATGAAGCGTTTAATGTGGCCCTAGGATGAGTACTAATCCTCTGCTTGGGCCAAAGTAGTAATATACCAAAGCTATAACTTTTCCTTATTTTTCTCTTGTGTTGGCAGTTGCTTCAGAACATTGTTAAATCAACTGAGTTGCAGTTTCCTTCAGATAGCAACAATTTGAGTTCAGAGTGCAAGGATTTATGTCAGAAATTGTTACGCCGCAATCCAGGTACTTCAGTCTGCGTAGTAAACTTGAGTTTTCATGTGTTAAACATGCCTAGGGAAATAAATAAAATGGATCAAAATGCTTCATGCTTGAATTTCTTTCATTTTTTTATACTCCCAGAGTTCCAGATTTCTCAGTGGAGTGAGAGAGATGGAAGCAAGTCATATATGATATAATTTTTGCTACCCTAAGAGCCTCTTTTGTTTTGACGTCGTTGGGATGAGCAATCCATCTTCATCTTCATAATGCATGATCTGGATGGATGCATGTACTCATAGTTGTTCTTGTGTAGTTTCATCTAATTTGACTGGTCTTAATTATAAGCTAAAGCATCTCCATTTACTCGACAATACCAATTTGGAATGAATAACATAGGATAGCTGGGAAGATTTCCCTTTTGTTTCTTGTATGTTGAGACCAATGATCGGATTGAGTGAAAAGAGGAATTTAAAATGTTTGTAGCAGGCAAAAACTGGAGGCAACACCTATTAATGGCAGGACAAGCAATTATGTTGAGATAGTATTGATATTTAATGAACCACTAGATACACCACTGACAAATAAGTTCAGGTTAATTGGACGGTTCTAGAGGAAGACCAAACTAATACTGGATGAAGTTGTGGAAAAGCATCCAATATTTACAATAGGGAATACAGTATATGATATAAAGAATCATGGGAATTGATGTGGCTAACCGCATATGTTTAGCAAATCAAAATTGATGTTGATGAATAAATGAATTCTACTGAGCTCCTAGAATTCATTAATGAATTTTGACTTGATAGTAATGACTCTTTTCTTTGACATTGTATTTACAGTGGAACGATTAACATTTGAAGAATTCTTTAATCACCCATATCTTGCTCAGAAGCCCCTAGATAATGCATCAAGGTAAGTGAAGCATGGAATTTTGTCTTTCTGGTTGTGACTTGATATGTTTCACACGTTTTAAGAGGATCCTCTGTGACGCAGGAATAGGAGGGGTTCAAGGATGGGAGTCGGATTTCCTATGTCTGATACCAGTGCCATGAGGAACATGGAAGAAAGTTCTCAGGAGGATTGTATGCCTTTCCTGTTGGATGACGATTCTAGTGGTCCTGAGGGGAGCCCTTCTTATTCAAGTAGGAGGCCCTCGATGAAGTCCACTTATGGATTTTCTCTTGATACGAAAGCTGACAGACGAGAAGCATCACCAAGCACATCTTTCAGATATGGCACTGCAACACATAAAGAACATTCTACTCTTAGATTTGACAGCCATAAACCATTAGATAGAAATCTATATAACCATCTAGGATCTGTGGACCAAAAATCAGTGAATGCTTCAAGAGGTATACTTCTCTTATGTTCCTCGTCATTTCTGTATATGGTTGCATTTAAACATGTCTGAAAGTATTCATTATTTTGTTTTCATCAGCACTTGGGGATTCAATGGAATTGATTGATCAAGATTATGTACTTGTCTCGGGACTCCCAGTTGATGTGTCATCTACTTCAGCAAGTGCTTCAAAGCCAAGCCACTCATCATACAAATCTGAGAGTCTCCCGCAAGAATCTCTAACCACCTCGACAAGTGCCCCAGTGCCAATCATTGGTGCAGCTAGTAATAACATGTGTGTCATAGGAAGCTTGGATAGTCAGAGTTCTGCTCCAGGGACATCACTAGGATCAACTGATATGGCTGATGCTTTGGAGCAACCATCATCACACTGCATGACAAGGCTTAATTCGTTGCAGCAGTGTGTGACTGCTATTACTGAATTAGTTCATGAAAAGGTAAATCATGTGTTTCTTCCTGTGCACTGAACTGTTTTACGCTTTCCTTTCTTAAATGAGTAGAGTAGTTAGAAATGCCATACGCAGACAGAGTATTTTCTCTGCTTTGTTTTTGTTTATATTGCCTGTGTCTTCAATCATGACATTCTCTATTTTGATTTTTTTTTTTTTTTTTTTTTTAAGATTGAGGCGGGCAAGCAACTAGAAGCATTCTCAATTCAGCTTGTAATTCTTGCTATTTGGAAGCAAGCACTTAACATATGCCACACACAAGCTGCCTCGGCAATGGAAGGAAGTCCAAGCCAAGAAATTACAAGAATTAGGAGGAGCACAAGCAAGAAGCATGGTAGTCCTGATGCTGAGGAATGCCTTGAAGCTGTCAACTCTCAAGGGCCGGAAGATCTTTCCGCACAGATTGAGAGGGAATTTCTCCGGGAGGTTGAGCATGCAGAAGATCTAGCAAAGGCCATTGATCCTGGTATGGATTTCATTTTCACATGTTTTCTCGGGTGTTTCTTCTTTTTCATGTGGCATCGGCTCTTAATGGTTGGCACCCTTAATATCAAGCATTGTTTTGCTACTTTTGCATAGTTATAATCTGGAGATTAGTGACTTTCTAACTGAGCTAGTTCTAATGGTTCTTCTTTCAGGAAACAGTTGAGAGTCATTCTTTTCTTGTGCATGCATAATGCATACATGTCTCATGAAATATGGTCAACTGATTCTTGGACTTTAATTGACGCGCAAACATATACATATTTTGATAGTCTTTCCCAAATATGTAGAGAAGCGGGGGCACTCGTGGTTTTATCATACAACCGATAACAAACTTGCTTGTTTTCTTTCTCATGGTTGCAGGACATACAGAGATGCCAGATGCAATGGAGACAATATTTCAATCTGCTCTAGTTTTCGGGAGACACGGGGGTGTGAGTATCTTAATCTCATCTCATTTTCCTCAAATTGCATACATGGTTGGCATTACTTGAATTCTTCAAATTTTACACAGATTAAACTTACAGGAAAAACATGATCATTATTCTTTTTGACATCTTAAAGTTTTGGGCCAAAATTCTGCGAGTTCGGGTTACCAGTTGATACACTCATTGCCATGTGTCTGAAATTCCTTTTTCTTTTTAAGCCAATGACACTTTGATGCAATGATTCTTTTCTTTCCGACTACTTTTCCTTTTCTCCACGCTGTCTTATTCAAATAGTAGAGAATCAGCTTGGTCATTGAAAATTCATAACCTTAGATGTGTATGCAACATAGAGTGCAGAATTAAAGCTAGATGGGTCTGTTAATAGACTAACGTGTAAGCTGATTAGAAACCCAAGATGATTATAACAACAGAGCATCATAATCTTAAAAATACTTCCAAAGGGGAGTTTGGGGCAAATTACGCCTATATCTTTATAAATTACGCAAATTACCCTATGAAATTTGTTTTCTATGTTTTCCATATTATAATCATATATTGCGTGGCAGGTAGATGAGCTTATGGGTGACATGGATAGTGCAGCAGTATTTTATTCAAAAGCTGGGCGTCTCTTGGTATTCCTTCTAGTGGAAGCACCATCCCTCATACTCAACCCACCATTCTCCCTGACCAGTTCCGACCGGTACAGACTTCGAACATACATTGGTATACTCAACAATAGGCAAGGTTATTCAAGGTCGCAGCGGATGGCTCTTTTGAAATGCGAGGAACAATGCCCTCCTTAGGAATGTAAAAAAATTTAAGCGTACAGTTCGTTGATGACTTTCTTTGACTGCTTGACTGTACATTGTATATAATAATTTGTTCGTACAGGTATTCTTTGATTGGAGGAGTGTGGGGAGGTGGTGATACTTGTATCCAAATAGTTGATGTAGTAATTCCATTTCTGTCATTAAAAGAATGATGAAATGTGCATCTGTTGCCAAGGTTTCAAAATGCTTGAAGAAGTGTGTGTTTTGAGATCAATGCCGCTGTTTTTTTTTCCTATTATTTTGATTATTTCCTATGAGTTTTAGAACCTGAGACTCGAGGCCTAGGGCTGGCCCTCGGCATTGTTTGATTCGTACTGTAAATGTATAACATGACATAAGAGGGTCTCATTTTCATGTAGAGCTTGTCATTCTTTCCATTTTCACCACATTGAAATTGCTGTTCATATTCCTCTAGATTACGTCTTTCTCACTCCAAAGATGAAAGACCCGAAGAAAACAAGATCAGACTAGAAATGTGAAAACGGGAATGGTATCTGGACTTTATGGGACAATTCCATTAATTTTTGGGTGCAGTAGTTGCTACCAGTCAATATAAACCCATGTCTAATGGTATTGGCAGGGTTCTTGTTGAAAGTGAAGTCTCCCTTCTCCACTTCACCTGTATTCCAATGAACAATAATGGTGAAACACATTCATGTTAGTATTACATTGACCAAACCACAAAAATTCTTACCTAGAATCATTACGTAATGTCATTTTCTTCCTTGCCAATTAATATGCTGGTTTATTGGTCCTCTAATTATTGGTATCCTCTAATTAAGTTTGAAAGAACAGTCGTACCATTAATCAACGATTCGTTTTTAAGTTATTTGATAATATGATACGATCTTAAATTTGATTGCTTTTTTTTTTTTTTTCACAGATCGGTAACCATCTAGAAAAATAAGAACGGCACTTGAATCGAAAGGCCAGACTGTAGAAAATGAAAGAACAATCACAATGTGGAAATCAGCATCTATCTGGTGAAATATAGCACATAACATTAAACTCTGCTAAGATCATTGTGTGATCTGATCACATTTCACCTCGGAACTCTTGAAACCTTGTTAATATCTAACAAGAATGGAAGATCTTTGAGAATCTTAATCACTTCGGATCAAGTACATACTTTGGAGCCTTCTGCTTCAACCTAAGGCGTGCCACACATCGAGTACCTCATCAAAAGAATTTAATCTATGCATGAATGGATCTAATAACACGTGAGACCCTGTACAAGTTTTTCTTGTATGGAAACAACAGGAATACTAACCATTGATGACTTTTATCCTCCTCCTAGTATATAAGCACAATCAGCAGTTCACAAACGTAAAATCCCTTGAGCAGAAATGAGGTCCAAACTTTTTCCAGTCACCATTCTATGTCTCCTATGTTTTGCAACCTCAAAAACCCTAACTAGTCTCAAGGGAGGCTCCTCTCTTGAGGTGGAGGATGATTCAGATTTCCTAACCTCACCAGACGGATCCTTCACGTGTGGATTTCATGGTGTTGGCACAAATGCCTACTGGTTCTCAGTTTGGTTCACAGGCTCGAAAGACAGGACCATTGTTTGGATGGCCAACAGGGACAAGCCAGTCAATGGCTTGGGGTCTAGAGTCCATCTGAGTGGAGATGGCTCGATGGTCTTGACTGATGTAGATGGAGCCATCATCTGGAAGAGCAGCACCAATTCGAGTACTAGTACTGTTGCAGATAGAGCTGAGCTTTTGGATTCTGGCAACCTTGTTCTGAAGGGCCCTAGTGGTAAAATTCTGTGGCAAAGCTTTGATTTTCCTACTGATACTTTGCTCCCAAACCAACACTTTAGAAAGAGCAATAAGTTGATTTCTAATTTGGGAAGAGGGGATTTTAGTACGGGCTATTTTAGTTTCTATTTTGATAATGATAATGTTCTGAAGTTGATGTATGATGGTCCTGATATTTCAAGCTTGTACTGGCCTGACCTTGATTATAGTGTGTTTCAGAATGGTAGAAATGCTTACAATAGTAGTAGAGTTGCTGTGTTAGATGAACTTGGTAGTTTTTCGTCTAGTGATGAATTGCAATTTAGTGCTTTTGACATGGGTTTGAGAGTGAAAAGGCGGTTGACGATGGATTATGATGGAAATCTAAGACTTTACAGTCTTGATAGTTCAACAGGTTTGTGGATAATTACATGGCAAGCTGTGGTGGAACTCTGTAAGGTTCATGGGATATGTGGGCAAAATGGGATTTGTATTTATACACCTGGGCCAAAGTGTTCATGCCCTCCTGGCTATGAAGTAGCCGATGCAAGAAACTTGAAGTTGGGCTGCAAGCCTAAGTTCAAGCGTACATGCTCGAAGTCCCAAAAAGAGAAATTTGTGCAGATTCCGCAAGTAGATTTTTATGGATTTGATCTCAATTTTAGTGAACATGTTTCATTTGATGATTGCAGAGAGCTCTGCTTGGGGGATTGCCGGTGTGAGGCATTTAGCTATAGGCTAAATGGGGAAGGGAGGTGTTACACTAAAAGTGCTCTCTTCAATGGCTACAAGTCTCCAGATTTTGTGGGCAGTATATACTTGAGAATGCCTGCAAGTGTGGAAGTACCATTACTAGTCAACAAGCTCAATGCCTTGGATACATGCAAGAGTACTGAGGCCAGGAAAATGGGTTCTGCTTCGATGTATGAGAATACTAGTAAAAGGGTAAGATGGATATATCTGTATTGGTTTGCTACTGCAGCTGGTGCAGTTGAAATTCTCTTCATACTTTCAGGTTGGTGGTTACTTTTCAGAAGACAAGGTGCTAGAGCTCCTATCGAAGATGGGTATCATGTGATTTCGAGTCAGTTTAGAATGTTTCGGTTTGCTGAGCTCAAGAAGGCGACCAAAAAGTTCAAGGAAGAGCTGGGAAGAGGGGCTTCTGGGACTGTGTTTAAGGGTGTTTTGGAAGATGAAAGAGTGGTTGCTGTGAAGAAATTGGCAGACATTTATCAAGCTGAAGATGTGTTCTGGGCAGAAGTAAGCATAATTGGTAAAATCAATCACATGAACCTAGTGAGAATATGGGGATTCTGTTCAGAAGATAAACACAGGCTCCTGGTGTCAGAGTTTATTGAAAATGGATCACTAGACAAGCATTTGTTCCCCCCAAAATTTCTTGGATGGCAAGAAAGGTTTAAAGTTGCAATAGGGGTAGCAAAGGGTTTGGCATATCTTCACCATGAGTGTCTAGAATGGGTTATCCATTGTGATGTGAAGCCTGAAAATATACTTTTGGACAGTAACTATGAGGCAAAGATTGCAGATTTTGGGCTAGCAAAGTTGACTCAGAGAGGAAGCCAGAGCTCAATGTTCTCTCGAATTAGAGGAACAAAAGGGTATATGGCCCCGGAGTGGGCACTGAACCTTCCGATCACTGCCAAAGTGGATGTTTACAGTTATGGGGTGGTGATTCTAGAACTGGTGAAGGGTATTCGACTTTCAAATTGGGCAGTGGAGGATACCGAGGAGCAAGAGGCAGAGCTGACTAGGTGTGTGAGGATAGTGAAAAGGAAGATTCAATGTGGAGAAAATTCATGGATAGAGGATATGTTGGATCCAAGATTAAAAGGGCAGTTCAGCAGGAAACAAGCAGAAAAGATGGTTAAGATTGGTATTTCTTGTCTGGAAGAAGATAGGAACGAAAGACCAACAATGGATTCAGTAGTACAAGATTTGCTAGAATGTGAAGATGAATGTAATGTGCATCTGTAAAATAAATAGATTTGCCTGCAAGCCTACAAGTGCATCTGTAAAATTTTACTTGAACCGCATCCTGTAGGATTTGCCATTATGTATTTGTTTTCTTCTGGAAAATAAATAAATTACTGAATGCTATTTCTGGATGCTTTGTATCTGAGTCATAACTCATAAGATATAAATTTGCAAATGTTTTGGATGCTACGTACATTCATTATGGAAAGCATGTTTAAAACAGACCTGGCAAACATGACCGAGTCATTGAATCTCATAAATTAATGGAAAGAAAATTAATAGAACAGTTGATCATAATAATGCAAGTATGTAACATTAATTCTATTGTGATCTGGAAAAACTCAATTTCTTTTGGATACCTGAAGAAAGCCATCTGTATAATCTCATCCAGATTGCACAGAAATCTACCTTATAAGCCTAGATTGGCCAACTGCCATATCTCCAGGGCAAAAGCATTTTCAAAAGAATCCACCATGAAAATTTCCAAGTATATTCTTCTTTTGCTATTTGCAGTAACCTTTGCTTGGAGTCGAGCACAGTTTGTTTACACCCAAATTAATATTTTACTGGACAGTAATTGTTTTAGTGAATATTAGTTAAATTTATGGTCCACGTCATACCGGCGAGCCCGAAATAATGGGTTTACAAGTGATGGCCCGCCAGAAAGTCATGCGAGCTGGACAGTCCGCGTACGAATGGACTCCGCATAATGGACTTCGCGTACAAGAAGAATTTAATTGTTGGGGGAACACCTCGCCCCGGCTTGGAACACTTCGCCTTGACTTAGCATCACACCCGACTTGTATATACAAGAGCACGTGCATGGCTTGTGGTTCTTTGATCACATGAGCATCTTGACAGCATCTCGCCTGCTCACCTTGGCTTGGAAAAGAATCCCGCCAGCATTCTGAATAAAGGCATAGTTATCCTTAATTGCATGGATAAGGGTATGTTGCACTTGGATGTGGTATAGCAGGACAGAAGCAATACTTATCCTATATACATGCGAAGAGGTTGCATGCGAGATGGTTGGCGGGCGAGCTGGGCCAAGGGACGCGAGGTTGCATGCGAAGAAGTTTGTATGCGAAGGCAGTTCGTGTGAAAGAAGGAGAGAGGTGGGCTCCGCTTGGTGGTATATGTATATATGCATATATATCAATTGAGAGAGCTAGCAAGGAAAGAGGCGGACTCCGCCTACAATACCTCTGTTGGATAAGAAGCAATATATATCCTTAGTTAAGCATGATTGCATGGGGAGGGGTTCATTAAGGATCCTTATCTTTATTCAAGCATGTTTGCATGGGGAGCTCACGTCCACATCTTCATGAGTTTGGTTGTCTTGGTGGTTAAGGACTCTACTCCTTAATTGTATTTGCATGGGTGAACAGTGGTGCACGTCTAGGTCTTCATGAGATGTTCTACTCTTCTACGTAAAAGCAATCACATCACGAAGTGATTTACATCGCCTACACCACATTTATCGTTGAAGACTCCTACAAGTCTTTGACATGCTTTGGGCCAATACCTGTGGCCCTAAGTAATTCTATATAAAGAAGCTCTACGGCTTACAGAAGGGACAACAACACAATTACTCAACAAATCAACAACTCAACTCTACAAAGTACAATACAATTCTCGACCTGGTCGAACCTCAGACGCTCCCTGGAGTTTTCCTTTCGTTTCCCCGTACGCTCTCCAGAGCTTTCTCTTTTTTTTTTTTTTCTCTCCTTCCCAATTGAAGCTCTGCTCGATCCTACGTCGAGTATCGATATTGTGACGCTCAGGCGGACTACTGTAAGTCCTTGCCCAGTACGCAAGGCGAATCTGAAGAACCCTGCGGTGGAGTTGGTGCTCTCTCCATCCTCAGTCGCTTGATTAGAAGCAGAAGGCTAAGCGCACCCCGCTACTACAACCACTACATTCCGCGTCCGCGCGGTGGCACGCCCGCAACAACTAAAAGAGACTTTGCACGCCCAGACTTTACTGGTGTGGCCAAAACATTGGCACGCCCAGTGGGATAGGGGTAGTCTCTAACGTCACCTTCATCGGGATCGACGAACAAAGATGCAATTTGATTTCCAAGATTTCCAAGAAAAATCAAGAGCCATCGAGAGAAAATATGCCGAACTAAGAGATGCTAGCCGCAAAAAACATGTCGAACCAATGGCTGCCATCCTCAAGCAACACGCAAAGGAAACGGCTGCTAAAGAGGCTGCTAAAGAAAAGGAAACGGCTGCTATAAAGGCTGCTGAAGAAAAGGCAAAAGCTGATTGGGTTGCCTTTACAGAGAAATGGGATGCCATCCTCAAGCGACATTGTGAGCCTGAGGCTGCTGAAAAAAACGAAAAGACTTTACAATGCCTAAATGTGAAGCTTACAGTTGACGAGCATGTCCCTGCCAAAAAGATTGAACTGCCTAGCAGTCAATCTAATGGCGAAGATTTTCCTTTGGACGAGCCCACGTTCAAAGAAGAAATTCATTTGTCAATCAATGACAAAGAACCTGAGGTTGAGGCCGCAAAGATTTTGGATAATAATCCTATCTCGAAGACTGACGTTGTTCCTCAGGAAACGGAGCTTGAAGATATGACAGAACAGTCCATCTTAGGAGATGAAATTGGTTCGACATTGATGATGGCGAACCACAAATTCATATGAAAGGTGTCCAAGAAGCCAGCTTCCCTATGCAAGACATATATGTGGACACAGGTCAGATGCATGGGGGGCACGGCATAACTCGCCTTCTTTCTTTAATCCACCACCATGATCAAGGGCATGATCAACTCAAGTTTTGTCCTATTACTGGACATTATCAAGAAGCTGCCCCAGGCCATGACAAACTTAATTATACATGGTGTGGTGGTATACCTAGGCCAATTCGTGGCCTCACATTCCAATATAATTGGTGTCTCTGCATGCAAGTTCAAAGGCCAAATGATGGCTTTAGTATTGTATGTGGGAGACATTTTTACACCTAGAATTGCAAGTTTATTATACATGGGTGTAAAGTCGAGTATTCTCAATGCCATCTCACTATAATCTGCAGCAAGGACTTGGCAGCATCTAAATATGATGCTCACGGATCTCATATATCTGCATCAGAGGCAGAGGTGGATTCGCTGGGTTGTGGTGACTCCAAAATTGATTTTGACACAGCGCCAATTTATGATGAATATGATGAAGACTATATGTTGGTGCGTCTGTCTCATAATCATATTCCACAAGAGTTTAATCCTAGTGAAGCTCTTGATATGGTCCCCTTCCATAAGCAATGCGTGGCTATACCTGATAAGACCATGCATTCTGACATGATAGTCGGTGATAAGGCAGATCTTTACACCATTTTGTCCGTAAGAATGCAATTGAAGATCATGCTTTGCCAAATAACAAAGATGCTTGGGGGGCAACAAGGCAGTCCCTACGAGCTACTTTCTTCAAATTTTCAGGTGGTTGACGCACAACATCTCTGCTCAACACTTGGAAATTTTCAACAGCGAGGTTCTCATGCCGGAAACATAACGGCATCGAGGCTTGGAGTGAAGCATTGGTGGCCTCCCCCGTGGCCTTACGAAGGGTAACTAGCCATGCTATACTCTCTTCTTTCCTTTACTTTTAGCTTTACTTCAGTTTTTACTTCTATTTTCTTTCATTTTTCTTTCTTTCTCGCATTGAAAAAAGAAAATACAAAAAAATCAAATAGCAGAAAACACCAAAAAGAGATCCTTGGTTTTGCTGAAATGCAAGACAACGTTTTTACCTCCAAAAGGTTTGAACTTTATTTGAGGCCTATCTCTGAGGCCTGGAAACAATACCGCAGGCATTCCATATGCCTTGAATTGCTGCCAGCGAAGTCAAGTCAGAGAAGAAATTCCAATAGTTGCTGAAAGTTGCAACATCCACTATCGAACAGTCAACTTCGCCGATTAAACTGGAATGCTCCAGGAATAACCAGCAGGCGAGCCATATATCCACAGAAATCTATGGATGTCTACTTTCCATAGGATTTTTCGGTTCGTCATTTCGCCATTCCTGGAGAGAGTTATGGCAGGTTGAATGCGGGCGGGTCAGGATACCAGACAGTCCACCTCGCCGATCAACCTGGGATGATCTAGGAAGAACCAGCAGGCGAGCCCTATATCAATGGAAAGCTCTGGATGTCTACTTTCCATAGGATTTTACGGTTTGTTATTTCGCCATTCCTGGAGAGAGTTATGGCAGTTTGAATGCAGGCGGGTCAGGATGCCGGACAGTCCACTTCGCTGATTCAGCTGGAATGATCCAGGAAGAACTTCGCCGATTCAGCTGGAATGATCCAGGACGACTTAGCAGGCGAGCCATATATCCACAGAAAGCTATGGATGTCTATTTTCCAGAGGATTTTACGGTTTGTCATTCCGACATTCCTGGAGAGAGTTATGGCGGTTTGAATGCAGAAAGGTCAGGATACGCGCGAATTTGCAATGTGTTTCATGACCTTGCAGCGAGCTTTCCTTTACTGGGGGGCATCCATACAAGTTTTGTGTACCTTTATTCATACACCGGGATCTACTCAAGGCCGGTCCACGACCTTTTTTGGTGTTTGCTAACTTCAACGATGCATGGTGCTACAACTCCTTCACTGGGGGGCATACTAACAACTCCTTCACTGGGGGGGCATACTAAAGTTTTGATGTCCTTTATTCGTCGAACAGACATCAAAACTGGGGGGCACATTAGGGTAGATATGTGTTCCAGATATTTCAGACTTTAGACCCTTCTTGAGGTGTCTTGGTCATTATTTAGGCCAACACCTGTGGCCATTTAAAAAAAAAATTCAAGGCTATGCGATCGTTCGCCGACATGGTTTTTTTGTTTGACTCTCATTGGTTCGCACTGGGGGGGGCAGCGAAGTCACTCCATAATCTGAATATCAAAAAGTTGGTTCGCCATCGCCAAGAGCTCAAGTGGAGGTCATTTTTTGCATTCAGTCAAAGTGGACGTTTACTCAAGGTACATCCATGGCGAGTCAACAAGTCCATGGCGAGTCAACCAGTCCATGGCGAGTCAACAAGTCCATGGCGAGTCAACAAGTCCATGGCGAGTCAACCAGTCCATGGCGAATCAACAAGTCCATGGCGAGTCAACAAGTCCATGGCGAGTCAACAAGTTTTGGCCGCAAGGTGCATCCATGCGAGGTACATTCTCTCAAAGACATTATCTACTCGAGATGCATGCATGGTACATTGTCTTCAAGAGTGGAGCAGGCGAGGTGCATGATATTATTCGTAGTGATTCAAGTCCAAGGTACTTGTACGTGTTAAATGCATGATCATCATTTGATTAGTATGGTACTGGTTGAATCATGCGGGAGGCATCTACAATGCTTTGTTGTTGAATACTTGAGTTTTAGAGCCTATTCACAGGCTTGTTTACTCACAGTCATTTGATGTATGAATCGAGCCAAAACCAGTGGCTTTGGGGCAGCATGAAACATAAACCTCTTCAGTCATTCTTGACATTCATGACTTCGAGGCTGGGGGGCAATGTTTACACCCAAATTAATATTTTACTGGACAGTAATTGTTTTAGTGAATATTAGTTAAATTTATGGTCCACGTCATACCGGCGAGCCCGAAATAATGGGTTTACAAGTGATGGCCCGCAAGAAAGTCATGCGAGCTGGACAGTCCGCGTACGAATGGACTCCGCATAATGGACTTCGCGTACAAGAAGAATTTAATTGTTGGGGGAACACCTCGCCCCGGCTTGGAACACTTCGCCTTAACTTAGCATCGCACCCGACTTGTATATACAAGAGCACGTGCATGGCTTGTGGTTCTTTGATCACATGAGCATCTTGACAGCATCTCGCCTGCTCACCTTGGCTTGGAAAAGAATCCCGCCAGCATTCTGAATAAAGGCATAGTTATCCTTAATTGCATGGATAAGGGTATGTTGCACTTGGATGTGGTATAGCAGGACAGAAGCAATACTTATCCTATATACATGTGAAGAGGTTGCATGCGAGATGGTTGGCGGGCGAGCTGGGCCAAGGGACGCGAGGTTGCATGCGAAGAAGTTTGTATGCGAAGGCAGTTCGTGTGAAAGAAGGAGAGAGGTGGGCTCCGCTTGGTGGTATATGTATATATGCATATATATCAATTGAGAGAGCTAGCAAGGAAAGAGGCGGACTCCGCCTACAATACCTCTGTTGGATAAGAAGCAATATATATCCTTAGTTAAGCATGATTGCATGGGGAGGGGTTCATTAAGGATCCTTATCTTTATTCAAGCATGTTTGCATGGGGAGCTCACGTCTATATCTTCATGAGTTTGGTTGTCTTGGTGGTTAAGGACTCTACTCCTTAATTGTATTTGCATGGGTGAACAGTGGTGCACGTCTAGGTCTTCATGAGATGTTCTACTCTTCTACGTAAAAGCAATCACATCACGAAGTGATTTACATCGCCTACACCACATTTATCGTTGAAGACTCCTACAAGTCTTTGACATGCTTTGGGTCAATACCTGTGGCCCTAAGTAATTCTATATAAAGAAGCTCTACGGCTTACAGAAGGGACAACAACACAATTACTCAACAAATCAACAACTCAACTCTACAAAGTACAATACAATTCTCGACCTGGTCGAACCTCAGACGCTCCCTGGAACTTTCCTTTCGTTTCCCCGTACGCTCTCCGGAGCTTTCTCTTTTTTTTTCTCTCCTTCCCAATTGAAGCTCTGCTCGATCCTACGTCGAGTATCGATATTGTGACGCTCAGGCGGACTACTGTAAGTCCTTGCCCAATACGCAAGACGAATCTGAAGAACCCTGCGGTGGAGTTGGTGCTCTCTCCATCCTCAGCCGCTTGATTAGAAGCAGAAGGCTAAGCGCACCCCGCTACTACAACCACTACATTTCGCGTCCGCGCGGTGGCACGCCCGCAACAACTAAAAGAGACTTTGCATGCCCAGACTTTACTGGTGTGGCCAAAACACAGTTAGAAGGGTTGCCAAGCTTAAAGCAACGGAACTTCTTGAGAGTTGAGGAAGAGAGCAACTTCTTGGTTTCACCAAGTGGAACCTTTTCTAGTGGATTTTACAAAGTTGGCGCCAATGCCTCCTGTTATGCAATTTGGTTCACCAATACTGTCAATAAAACAGTTGTCTCGATGGCTAACCGAGATAATCCTGTCAACAAAAGAGGCTCGAAGCTAACCCTCCATGGAAATGGCAACCTGGTTTTGACTGATGCACAAGGTTCAGTCATGTGGTCAACCAACACATTCTCTAAGGAAGTCATGGAACTTCAGCTTCTTGTAACAGGAAACTTGGTGTTGAGGAACAAAGGAGACAGAAATGGATCCTTGGATAAACTCTTGTTCTCAGCTTAAAAGGGACTAGGATGGACGTTTTCTGGGTATCGGGATTGAAACAGTGGTTTCAATCCTCGTGGTACTGGACATAAATGAAAATAAAGAACACAACAGTTTGTTTACTCAGTGAAACCTCAATTTGAGGAAAAATACTGCTGGGGCTTTAACTCTTGAAAGCCCCTATTGAAAAGAAAATTCATTATGAATTAAGAACGAGTCAATTACAAACTTTGTAGCAGTAACCGCGGCTACTATCTCTAGAACCCTAGCAGATATGTTTGAAGCACTCTTCTTTTTCAAGTAATCTTCTTCTTCAATCTTCAAGGAACTAACCACGTCCTTAATCCTTCAATCACATAAACAAGTTCAACTCAACACGGAACAGTTGAACTTGTGACCTTATAAAGTATTGCAGCGGAAATACTATCTTTCAAACGTTATGCGTGCAGTGATAGTTCTCTAAAAATAATTGTGCAAAAGGTAATCTCGACTTTGGCTGAAGCATGTCTATATATTGAGCATCTGCGTCCACAACGCAGCCTAGTCTTCATTAGTTTCCTAATAGGAAAACAAGTGTCCATTAATTCAAGATTCATAATATCAATGAGATCAAATAAAATCAATTAGATAATATCAATAATATAATCAAATTATATTGACCAAACACTTAATCACATGACTCCTAATCATATTAGGATCATTGCCTTTCACAACATATAAACCAAGCCGTACAAGGCTTATTCCCTTCTTTTTAAGATTCACCAAATCAAATACACTTAGAACTTCTTCCCATGAACGTGCATATCATATCCAATTACACAAAGATATATATTTACCAACCTGGACGTTTAATCAAATCAAATTATATATGTAATGAATCGAATCAAATTCTTCTATTACTCTGCTTCGTGATGGAGATCAGGTGCTTTAGGATCCTCATTATATCCAAAATCATATAGTTGATTATTACAAAAATCTTTTTACTAAACATGCAGAGTATGAAGATAGTGGCTTGGTGTCCAAAGTGATTCACTCTGTGGTAACTCCTGAGGAAAATACGATGCTTACTAGTGTTCAGAGGAAATTTGGGCAGCTGTCAAATCAATGGATCCTGATAGTGCCCCGGGGCCAGATGGATTTAATGGCCATTTTTTCGTCTCTTGCTGGGATGTTGTTGGTGCTGATGTTGTTAAGGCTGTTCAGTATTTTTTTCAACATGGTTATTTGGCTCCTTCCTTTCCCTTGGGGTCTGCTCCATTCATGTATCTGGGTGCCCCTATTTTTCATGGCAAACCTCGTGCTTCTTATTTCCATCAGATTGTTGACAAAATAAGGATAAAGTTATCGAGTTGGGTGAGTTCTTTTTTGTCAATGGCAGGACGTTTGCAGCTTATCAAGTCTGTTATTTTTAGCATGTTGGTATACACTTTTCAAGTATATGAATGGCCTATGTCTGTGGTGCGAAAAATTGAGGTATGGTGCCGAAACTTTCTGTGGTCTGGCTCAATTGATAAAAGAGGGATCCCTCTTGTGGCTTGGAAGTCTTGTTGTTCCCTAATTGCAGAAGGTGGCTTGGGGCTCAAACAACTAGTTCTGCTTAATCGATCTCTCTTATTGAAACGTTGCTGGGAAATCTATACAGCTCAATCTGAGGGTTGTGCTTTTATTCGCAATCGTTTCTCTAGACGGAAATCTTATGCTTCTTCTTCTATATGGCCTGGTGTTCGTCAATTCTGGAAGACTGTTCAAGATAATTCTCAATGGTTAATTGGTTCTGGGAATGGAATTTACTTTTGGCGTGACAAGTTTATGGGTAGGCCAATAAATGAGTTCTTTGGTTCTAATGTGTTGATGCAGGATAACTCAGATTTGGTGTCGAAATATATAGACAATGGTTCATGGAATCTTCCTCCATTACTACAGTTGCACTACCCAGCCTTATGTGGTATGATCAATCAAGTCCCTGTGTCAGAAGATCCTTCAGTTAATGACAAACTTATATGGACCTCTTCAGCCTCCGGTGAGTTAACCGCAAAACAAGCCTATACTTTTATGCGGCATTCTTCTAATCCAGTAATTTGGGGTAAGAGATTATGGACTAAATATATTCTGCCAAGAATGTCTTTCCTAGCATGGAAGGTGTTAAGAGGTAGAGTTATTTCTGATGATTTACTTCAGCGTCGAGGTATTCCTTGGGTTTCTAGATGTGAGCTTTGTGGTGTTTGCTCGGAGACTTTGAATCACACTTTCCTCTCTTGCTTGTTCACTGCATCAATTTGGAGTCACTTTGGCTCTATTTTTGAGTTAGGTATGATTCCTTCTTCTATTTTGGAGCTTTATGGGTTGGGCTTGCAGAATGGAAGAAGTCCTCAATTAATGGAACTATGGCTTATTTGCTTTACCTCCATTTTGTGGTTTGTTTGGCATGTGAGAAATAAAACCAGATTTGATGGTTGTCGCTTTTCAGTTGAAGTTGTTTGCAAGCTAATATCAAGTCATATAAGAGCCACTAGTCATCTTACAACGGGTCATATGCATAACAGTGTCCAGGAGCTACGAATTTTGAAATGTTTTGGAGCCCCATGTCGACCTCGTGCCACTCCTAGAGTGGTTGAAGTTAATTGGATTCCTCCTTCTCTTGGGTGGGTGAAGATAAATTCTGATGGCTCTTGGAAGCATGAAGAGGGAGTGGGTGGTTATGGTGCTATTTTTAGAGATTACAAGGGCCACTTTCTAGGTGCCTTTGCCTCTAATCTTGAAATTCCTAGTTCAATTTCAGGGGAGATAATGGCTGTTATTAAAGCTATTGAGCTTGCTTGGGTTCGTGATTGGAAGCATATTTGGTTGGAAGTTGACTCATCTTTGGTACTTGATTATATTCGCAGACCTTCTCTTGTTCCTTGGCCTTTTCGAGTTCGTTGGTTGAATTGCTTATACCGAATCTCTAAAATGAATTTCAAGGCTACTCATATTTTTCGTGAAGGGAATAAGATAGCTGATGCTCTGGCAAATCAAGGTACGTCATGCTCTGAATTGATATGGTGAGATGAGCCTCCACCTTTCATATATTATTGTCTTATAATAACGATGTTAGAGATATGTCTCAATTTCGTTTCAGCTAGTCTGTCATTTGTTATAGGAGGTTTTGGTTTTGATCCTCCTCCTTTGTTTCTTTTTTCTTTTATTAATAAAATAGAGTGGTAGGTGATTATTCGCCTATCCTCGATCATTAACCAAAAAAAAAAAAGAATCAAATCAAATATATATATATATATATATATATATATATATATATATATAACATCAATGCTCATCAAACACTTATTTAACTTAGAACTTAGAATTTCCTTGCTCGCACTTCTGTATAGGGATGCCGATAAATCATATACCAATACAGATGTTGAACTTGGATTGGAAAAGCGGTAAAAGATTGCATTAGGCACCGCAAATGGGTACTCCACTGTGAGTACATTGAACACAACCAACTAGTACAATGTGTGACTGACAAGATCAGAGTAGAAGGGCTTAAGGAAGTGATAGATCCTCGACTTCATCATGATATCAACAAAAAGAAGCTCAAAAGATTGATGAAGGTTGCTCTTATGTGCGTGCAAGAAGATCGAAATGCACGACCTGCCATGAGTAAGGTGGTGGAGCTTCTACTTGAGTGAAAGGTACATGATGAAGAAGTGAAGAACAGAGAATAAAAGCTACAAGTTGTTACTGTGTGATAAAATCTATGTGTAGCAGTAATTATAGTTCCAGCATTTCAGCTAAAGAAAAAAAATCCAATGAAACGATTTTGTTATTTTTAAGTTTCTGGGTATTTCTTTTTCTCTAAACAACCTAATTACATTGAAGGGCTAAGCTAGAATGACCAACAATGGACTCAGTAATAAAAGATTTTCTAGAATGTGAAGATGAATCCAATGTTCCTCCTACAGAAAAGTTAGTGCATCTTAGTTTTTTTCGTTATCATTTAGTATTTTTAAGTAAATGAGATATCTAGATGTTTTGTATCCGAGTCGTAAGATTAAAATTCCCCACCCCACCCCATTGCAGGGGTACAAAGTTGAGAAAGACAACTCAGGTCTTTAAAAACAGGTCCTCAAAGTCTAATCAAAACAAGGAAAAGACTTCCATCTTTTATATTCCTTGACTCAGTCATTGAATCTCATAAGTTCGTTGTAATTCATGGAAAGAGCAGTATTAAAGAAACTTCAAGTCTTCAACTATAGATACACAGAACAAAATAAAAAATGCCTATGATCTGGTAAAGCTCAAGTTTGTTTTACATACGTGAAGAAAGGTTCTGCACTTGTGCACAAAAGACCAAATAGAAGAGAGTAGTCTTATAATCTCATTCAAACAGCAAGAAGGCTACCTTATAGGACCAACTAGAAGATACTATAGTCTGAATTAACACAGAAAGAAGGCTACGTTATAAGCCTACATTGTCCATCATTTATCTCCCAAGCTAAAGCATTTTCCAAATATCCACAATGGAAGTTCTCACATTTTTCCTCATTTTGCTATTTGCAGCAACATTTTCTCAGAGTCAAGAACAGTTACAAGGGATGCCAGGCTTAAGGAGAGGGAACTCCTTGAAAGCTGAGGAGGAGAACAACGTCTTGTTTTCACCAGATGGAACATTTGCTAGTGGATTTTACAAAGTTGGTGCCAATGCCTCCTGTTATTCAATTTGGTTCACCAAAAGTGTCAATAAAACAGTTGTCTGGATGGCTAACCGAGACAGGCCTGTTAGCAAAAGAGGCTCTAAGCTAACCCTCCATGCAAATGGCAACCTGGTTTTGACAGATGCACTTGGTTCACTTGTGTGGTCAACCAACACAATCTCTAACGAAGACACAGAAGTTGTGCTTCTTGATACAGGAAATTTGGTGCTGAGGAATCAAGCCAAGAGGGTAATCTGGCAGAGTTTTGATTCTCCCACAGACACACTTCTACCAACACAGCCACTCACCAAGAACACAACCTTGGTATCCATGAGAAGCCAAGGTACATATTTATCTGGATTCTATAACTTCAAGTTCGATGATAACAGTGTCTTGTTTCTCATCTACAATGGCCCTCAACTTTCTAGTGTTTATTGGCCCCGGATTATTCCAAGTGTTTTTGAGAGTGGTAGAAATCCTTACAACAGCTCCAGGGTGGCAATTTTAGATGTGGCTGGACAATTTATATCTAGTGACAATATGCAGTTCAAAGCATCTGACTATGGGGTTGGTCCAAAGAGGCGTTTAACTATGGATTATGATGGCATCATAAGATTGTACAGTCTTGATGAACCGACAGGGATGTGGGAACTCTCATGGTTGCCTGATGGTGTTGATGCATGCCGGGTTCAGGGCTTGTGCGGTGAATATGGTATTTGCACATACAAACCAGAACCTACTTGTACCTGCCCTTCAGGGTTTTTCCTAAATGATCCCTCAGATTGGTCCAAAGGCTGCTCACCTCCCTTCAATTTGACTCAAGATACAAGCAAGCTGGATTTCCTGGAGCTTCCTTACACAGATTACTATGGATATGACATGGTAAGCTATACTGTTGGAATCTCTTTTGAAGCATGCAGGAATTCATGTTTGGTGGATTCAAAATGCTTGGGATTCGGATATGCACTGGACGGGAAAGGAGAGTGTTACCCTAAGAGTCTTCTGCTCAATGGATATCGTATATCGGATGTTAAGAGTATCATCCATGTTAAGATTCCAAAAGGTTTTCTGAATCCTGGTGCAGTACAAACCAGACTAGAGACACATGATTTGAACTGTTCAGCGGTACAGTTTCATGTAAGTACTGATCTTGAAACAGAAAAGGGCAATGGAAACCAGTACATGAAATACCTTGTTGGATTTTTGAGTTCCTTTGGGGTAATTGAAGCAATATGCATCATCTTGACATGGTGGTTTGTTTTCCGAAAGCAAGCTCAAGAGGAAATGGTGAACATGGGATATATGGCATTAGCCATAAATGCTGTAGGATTCAAAAGTTTCACCTATGCAGAACTGAAGAAAGCAACCAATAACTTCAAACATGAGATAGGAGAAGGAGGGTTCGGAACAGTCTATAAAGGGGTTCTGGATGGTGAAAGAGTTGTAGCTGTGAAGAGACTAGAAGGCATTGTGCAAGGAGATGCAGAGTTTTGGGCAGAGGTTAGTGTCATAGGGAATATCAATCATATGAACTTGGTTAAACTATATGGTTTCTGTGCTGATAATGATCATAAACTCTTGGTGTATGAGTACATGGAGAATGGATCCTTGGATAAACTCTTGTTCTCAGATGTTGAATTAGATTTGGAGCAGAGGTACAATATTGCATTAGGCACTGCAAAGGGTTTGTCATATCTCCATGAGGAGTGTCTGGAATGGGTACTCCACTGTGATGTAAAGCCTCAAAACATACTGTTAGATGAGCATCTTGAACCTAAGGTGGCAGATTTTGGCTTGTCAAAGTTATTCAAACTTGACAATGATGATGCAGGCATTGGATTTTCGAGAGTTCGAGGTACAAGAGGTTATATGGCTCCAGAGTGGATGGTGAACTTGAAAATTGATTCAAAGGCAGATGTCTACAGCTATGGGATTGTTTTGTTGGAGCTACTGAGTGGAAAGAGTGCATCTATTCTGCTTACAGCTTTTGCACAAGAGTACACTGAGCACAACCAACTGGTACAATGTGTGACTGAAAAGATCAGAGTCGAAGGGCTTAAGGAAGTGATTGATCCTAGACTACATCATAATTTTAACAGGAACAAGCTCGAAAGACTGATGAAGGTTGCTCTTCTGTGTGTGCAAGAAGACCGCAGCGCAAGACCTGCCATGAGCAAGGTTGTAGAGCTTCTACTTGAGAATGATGAAGAATGGAAGATCATATAATGAAAACTGCCTAATTAACTGTATGCTATGGTTGTATTTAGTTTTAGCTTTTTTGAGCTTCCTACAATAATGCATCAATATTTACAACTCCAGCAATCAGCTGAAGATAAAAGCCTCATTCTAATAAAACTAGAAGTTGTCTTATGTTAAAGATAAGACAAACACTTTGTCTGGGGTAAAACTTACTTGATGGTCAGATTCCCCAACTTGGGGCATCAGGTTGTTCAGCCATCTCAAGAAGTAATTATATTCGAATTCAGTTATAGATGTCTTTTCTTGCATCAGAAGTATAAACTAAGAACTGCAGCTACATTTGAAAAAGTTAGATGCTATTAGAAATATCACATCGATCTGAATGTAAAATATCAAATAAGAAATTTAATTTCACCAAATTAAAAAACAAATTGGGTTGACTAGAAGTCAATGCATGAAGGCCAGGTCTTTAGAACTGGAGTGAATAGACACGGGTCTTTAGCTTCATCCCATACCACACAAGGGAAGTGAAGACTTACGAATGAGTCATTGAATCTCATACACATAATGCATGGAAATTTTGGCATATTTCGAGAAACTTGTGCATAAAATTCCAAGAAAATGGATAGAGAGACAAACCTGCTTATAGTCCAGAACTCCAGATAGGCACTGGGCTCATCTGAAGGCCTAAAGCAATATTGAAAACATACCATGGAAGTTCCTAAATTTCTCATTCTTCTACTTTTTGCCACAACAGTTGCTTCTTTCCAAACACGGTCACTAGGGTTGCAAAGCTTAAGGCAAGGGAGCTCCTTGGAAGTCGAGGAAGAGAGCGTCTTAGTTTCACCAAAAGGAACTTTCTCCAGTGGATTTTACAACATCAGCACCAATGCCTCTTGCTATTCAGTATGGTACACCAACACTGTCCACAAAACAGTTGTCTGGATGGCTAACAGAGACACACCTGTCAGTGTAAGACAGTCGAAATTAAGCCTCCAGAGAAAGGGCAACCTGGTCTTGACTGATGGAGTTGGTTCAACAGTATGGTCAACCAACACTGTGTCTAATGCAAGCATGGAGTTTCACCTTCGACTTCTTGAAACCGGAAACTTGGTACTGCTCAACCAAGCAGAGAGGATCATCTGGCAGAGTTTTGATTCTCCCACAGACACACTTTTACCATCTCAACAATTTGACAAGAGCAAAACCTTGGTGTCCATGAGAAGTCGAGGTACATACTTGTGTGGTTACTATAATTTCAAATTTGATGGTAATAATGTGTTGTACCTCACCCACGATAGCCCTCTACTTTCAAGTGTTTATTGGCCAAAGATGGATGTGTCTGTTTTTGGTAGTGGCAGATCACCTTACAATAGCTCAAGGGTAGCAGTCTTGGATGAACGAGGTAAATTTGTATCAAGTGACAATTTAAAGTTCAGAGCATCTGACTATGGGGTTGGTCCAAAGCGCCGTCTAACCTTGGATTATGATGGCCTCATAAGAATGTACAGTCTAGATGAATCAACTGGACTTTGGAAAGTCTCATGGTTGTCTGAAATTGATTATTGCCGGGTTCATGGCTTATGTGGTGAGTATGGTATTTGCACTTACAAACCAGAACCAACTTGTACTTGCCCTCCTGGTTTTTCCCTGACTGATCCATCAGACTGGTCCAAAGGCTGCTCACCTCCATACAATTTGTCTCATGACTCAAAAAAGTTGGACTTCATGGAGCTTCCTTACACAGATTACTACGGATCTGATTTGGACACCTATCATATGGGAATCTCTTTCAAAGAATGCAGGAATACATGCCTGAATGATACAAGGTGCAAAGGGTTTGGATTTGCACTAGACGGATTTGGACAGTGTTACCCTAAGAGCTTTCTTCTTAATGGATTTCGTGTGCCAAGTACTCCCAGCATCATCCATATTAAGATTTTGAAAGCTTCACTGAGTCCTCAAGAAGTACTCCAGCCAGAGACATATGAGTTGAACTGTTCCAGGGCAGAAGTTGCTTATAAAAGTAGTGGTCCTCAAGTGAAAAAGAGCAATCAGTATATTAAGTACCTGATTGGCTTTGTAACTTCTTTTGCAATATTTGAAGCCATCTGCATTGGCTTGACATGGTGGTGCGTGTTGCGAAAGCATGCTGGTGAGGACTATGTGAGCATTGGTTACATGGAATTAGTCATGGAAATCAAACGTTTCACCTATGCAGAACTGAAAAGAGCAACCAAGGATTTCACACAGGAGATAGGAAAAGGTGGTTTTGGAGCAGTTTATAAAGGGGTTCTTGGCGATGGAAGAGTTGTTGCTGTGAAGAGACTAGAAGGCATCGTGCAAGGAGATGCAGAGTTTTGGGCAGAGGTTAGTGTTATAGGGAACATCAACCACAGAAACTTGGTTAAGCTTTGGGGTTTCTGTGCTGAGAATGAACATAAGCTGTTGGTGTATGAGTACCAGGAGAATGGATCCTTGGATAAAATCTTGTTCTCAGATGTGGAATTAGGATTGGAGCAGCGATACAACATTGCATTAGGAACTGCAAAGGGTTTGTCATATTTGCACGAGGAGTGCTTGGAATGGGTGCTCCACTGTGATGTAAAGCCTCAGAACATTCTTTTAGATGACCAACTTGAACCGAAAGTGGCAGACTTTGGCATGTCAAAGTTGTACAAAGACATTCCTGATGACACTGGGTTTTCAAGAGCTCGCGGCACCAGAGGTTACATGGCTCCAGAGTGGATGATGAATCTGAAGATTGATGCAAAGGTAGATGTCTACAGCTACGGGATTGTTTTGTTGGAACTACTGACTGGAAAGAGTGCTTCTATTCTACTAACGCCCCAGGCTAGTCCCCTCCCAAACAACAAAGAACACAACCGAGTAGTACAATGTGTGATTGAAAAAATCATCAGAGAAGGGCTTGAGGATGTGATTGATCCTAGACTACACCACGAATTCAACAACAAGAAGCTTGAAAGATTGATGAAAGTTGCTCTACTTTGTGTGCATGAAGACCGCAATGCAAGGCCAGCCATGAGTAAGGTTGTGGAGCTTCTAATTCCAAATGAGTAGGATTCTGGAGCTTCTAATTCAGAAGGATGGTTAAAAGTTTGATTATCAAGAACGTCTTATACTATAAATTAAAATATAGTTTATGTATCCAAAATTAAAGATATGCAATTCCAGAATATGTAATCACCCCTGATTTTCAATTGAATAAAGGAGTGTACTGTGACTCCAACAACTTAGAGGTTCCTTTCTGTTTTGGCCCATGTCCTCAGCAAGGGGTGATGAGGGAACAACAGTAAAAAGGGTGTGTGCGGGGCGTGCCACCTCACGGATGAGGAAAGAGAACGGTGCGCGTCCTGACTTCTTGACCAGGCGAATGAGGGCTCCGGTGTCACCTGATGAGGAAATATTTTCGAGCTTACTCTTCTAATCACCTGTCGATCGATACTCACTGTAAGAGCGAGCAGAGCAACAATTGGGAAATCGGAGACGAGTCCTGACGGGCTCTGGGATCTAAGGCAGGGTGCGCTTAGAACGTAAGGGTTTCGAGGAGACTCGAAGGTTTCGACTGAGTTCGTCTGTTTGAGAGAGTTGTTGATTGATTGATTGTGTGTAGTTTGAAGACCATGGAGCTTCCTTATATATTCATCCGTAAGCAACTCGTGGAGACTTAATCACAATCCAATTCGGACTCTGCAATCAGAATCCCACAAGGATACGATTAACTTGCCAGTCGTGCGCTCCATGCAACACGTGTCAAACCTATCTCGCTTAGGTTTCGTTCCCCGCCTCGCTGCATTCCATTTGTCGTGTAGTAAGCGAACTCAAACACTAAGCGACCTTATCCCGAGGGCGTTATTAGTCATTTCCAACTCACCCTCGCCAGGAACTGTAGAGTCCCATGCGAACTGGAGATAAGGATCCCGCGAGGACACCGAATCTCGCGAGGTATCAGAATCTTCTGGATAAAATCCTCGTCACGTGCTGCCAAACCTCGCCACCCTTCGTGGGCTAAAAAGGCCACAGGCGTTGGCCCAAATGATATCCAAGCCTTTCTCGAGTCTTGGACCGAAAATGCCCACTGGGCTCAAACATTGCCCCCTAGGCCTTGAGCTTAATCCGTTTCGCAACGGATAAGCGAAAAGGTCTAAATAAGCTTTTTATGGGAACTCGTATTTCAAAAGGTGCTGACGCTTCGGCGCTATCACTTCCCTTCATCATTACGGCTTTTTGAATTTTGAAACGCGCTGACGTTTCGGTCGTCATTGCGTCTTTTCGTTGCGACCATTGATTGAAAGGGACATTACGGTTCGTCTCCTTTATAAACCTCGACGCGGGTCCCCACATCTTACCATCGCTTTCAAAACAATCTCTACCTTCAACCAAACTCCAGCACCAAACAAATTTTAACCGGAAACAATGCCTCCCAAACCTTTTGCCAACGACCCGAACCTCAGCCTTACGGCGGCGACCTCTTGGTCGACCAGCCTTGCTCGCCGCTTCGCCACCAACCCGCCTCAAGGAACACCCATCTTCTTCCTTGACACCGGGGCGGCTCTGCTCGGCCCGACTCCTTCAAAGCCTCTGTCCGACGCCGACCTTAACCATTACAACTCCTCCGTGCGTCGACCAATCTTGGCCCAACGGCGCGAACCGGGGAACTTTTCTACCTGGCAAGCCAGTTCCCATACAAATGTCCGGGTCGGGGAGTAGCCCAGCGCCACCGCAGAGGATCGAGCGTGGTACGAGGAGCGCCTCTAGACCGATCAGACGATCTGGGAAGCCACCGGCATCCATGAGGCCATTGCCTTGAGTTTCTCGCTGCCCCCTCACACCGATCAAGCGCCTATCGCTGCCATGGCCTGTTTGTGGAACAGCGCCACTAACACCTTCGACTTTCCCTTCGGGCAGATGGGCATTACTCTGCTGGACATCCTCGCCATCACCGGGCTGCCGATCCACGCAAAGCCGTATGTGCCAAGCGACTTTGCGTCGACCGAGTTCATATACGCCTGCAACTTGGGAGCCCGCCGCGCCCTGAGAATTTCATACGGGGCATGGAGGAAATTCTACATGGGCCACGCGGAGCCGCATGAAGGAGGCATCGCTTTCCTGGAGTATTGGCTTGACAAGTTTGTCTTCTGCGGCAGCGCTCACAAACCAACCGGGAGATGGACCAAGCTGGCCGAAGCACTGTACAATGGGGTTGAAGTCGGGTTAGGGCAACCTGTATTAGGCGCACTCTACCGGACCCTGCATCTGCTGTCGCTGAGGCCTTTCCACCTATCTGGCGGCCCTCTGTGGATTCTGGACCTGTGGACACAGCTGTACTTTTCGCTCTTCCGGCGAGCCCCGGTGGAATTCCTGCCCGAAGATCAGCTGCTTGGCTTTGCGGTGTGCAGGAATGACGCGAATCGGACCCCTGTGTCCTTCTTCGCTAGCCTGTCCATCCTCTACAACCACATCGAGACACCTCCGACCATGGATATGATGGTTCGCCGGCGCCACCCTGAGGTCCTATCGACGGGTTTCTTCCCCCGCCAAGACTCGGACAACGATGCGAGGACTGCCTTCGTGAGAGTGACCTCATGTTGCGACCTTCAGCTCACCGAGGATGACCAAGGCTTCGAGCTGTATGCCCCCAACCACTTCGCGAGGCAACTTGGTTTCCATCAAGGGATTCCTTACCCGCTTCTCCATTCGGTCAACAAGTACACCTCGTGGAGGAAAATTGGCGAGTCTGATCGGGTCACCCCGCTGCAAAACATCTACCCTCTTTCTCCTAACTTGCTGGAGATCGAGCCTTCGCAGGGTGTTGACCCCGCTTACCTCGCTTGGTGGCGGTCCCTGTCCGACAACCATTGGGAGTTCCCAGACGATGCTGTCTTCGCTGCCATCTTTCGTCCTCTTTACGATACTTTGGGCGAATCAGGCCGTACCATCCTCGATGGCCAGCGCGATCGTGCGGAGAGGGGTTCAGGGGCTGCGACAAGAACTAGGCTCGCGCTTCCGCCAGTCCCTGCTGCTCGCCGCCCGACGGGGATCGTCATTCGAGAACGCGATCCCACACCCTCGGTATGTCATCAAATGTGTAAACTTTGAACTTCCTTTGACATATTGATAAAATGCTTCTCTCTAACCCTCTTGTTCTCTTCTCAGTCTGCCCCCGCCGAAGAACCGTCGACCGGTCTGAAGTTGCCAGAGGAAAGGCACCTGTCCGGAGGGAAACTGTGGCGGGCCACGACAGCGAGACTGCTCCTGTCGTTCCTCGGCCAACGAGCGGTGAGAGCTCGCGGAAGCGTCCTATCGAGGACGAAGAGGACTTGCTGGAGGATGCGCAGTACCAGCGAGAGTATGGCTTGGTAAGCAACCCGGTAAGCGAATCATCTTCGGATTAACTTTTCCTAAGTCAGAGCGACTCGCTAACTTTGCTTTTGACAGGTTCGCCGCACTCGACCTCGCCTCGCTGTTGTTGAGGAGGCGCCAGTGATGACGGAAGTCCCGTCTCCAGAACCATTCGTTGGCGAAGTACCCTTGACACTCAAGGAAGTCGCTGCGGAGCCAGTCCTCGAAGAAGTTGGTGGGGCCAACGAGGGGGTCGCCTTTGAAGAAAATGCTGAGGCCAGCGAGGATATGATTTTTGAAGAAACTGTCGAAGTAGCCGCGGAGGAGACCACCACGGTCCTCGAAGGAGCTGGCAAAGCTACTGAGGAAGTCGTGCAACCGTCCTCTCCAACCGCCGCTTCGGGCGAAACCGGTCCAATCCCAGAGCCAACCTCGGCTCCGGTTGAAAATGCGGCTCTCGACCAGTCCAACCAAGTCTCCGATCCTACTGCCCCCTTGGCGTCTCCGCCCGAAGGCCTACAATTGATACTTTGGGTTCCTCCTCCGCGATTGGGCCGAGCGGGTCGTACCGACGAAATGCCTCCGGCGGTTCCAACAAAGGATCTCACTGCCCCTTTGGTGGAGACCGAAACAGTTCGTGGCACTCCTCCACCCTCTCCAGAGATTGAGAAAGCTGCCGAGGCTGAACCAACCACTCCGGCTCCAACGAGAACACCTGGCGAGGAGTCTTCTTCCTTCGGCACCCGGGCCGCTCGTCTTTGGGCCCGAACTACTCCGCCTGCTGATCCAGAACCCATCCGCCTAGCTCGGTCTTTCCTTCATGGGTTGTTTCATCACGACTCTCGCCCGAACGTCTTTGACTTGGTAGGACGTATTCGCGAGGCTCATGAAGCTCTGGATCGACATCTCACTGGCGGCAATCCTGTTCTGGACCAAGCGCTGGAGTTGGCCGACGCTGTCGAGTCGCAGGCTCGCCGAGTCTTGGATATCGATGCTCAATCAGCTTCCCGTGAGCAAGCTCGCCGAAACTTAGACAATCAGATGGCAAACCTCTTGGCTGAGCTTGGTGAAGCTGGCATCTCGGGAGCGTCTTCAGAGAATCCAAGTGCTGGCCATGCTCGGCGAGTGGAGGCCCTGGAGGCTCAGATAGCAGAGCTGCAGGCTCAACTTGCTCAAGCTCGCCAAGACCTGGCTCGCGCTGTGGAAGTGGAGACCCGTTTGCGGGCCGCAGAGGAGACCCAAGAAGCTTTGGATTCGGCCCTTGCCGCTGCTGAGGAAGTTCAAGCCCAGGCCTATGAAGAAGAAATAGCCTTAGAAGGCATGCTCCTAGCTTTGTATAGGGTTTGTAGGCGTGCTTAAGTTTAACTTGTATTTGCCCCCTTTGTGTACGAACTTTAATGATAATATCAAAGTTGAATTTTTCCCGCTCTTTGCCAACTGTTCTGTAATAACTGTCAGGAAAAAATCTTTTTCCGAGATTTGGTGACGGTTTCCAATGTAACTACTCGCTCGGAACGCGGGCAATCAATATTGAAAAACGCGTCTGACCTTATCTCCAAAGCCCATATCTCGGAGCAAATATTGCATGGGGGACAACTGTCAAACGCACAATCGCCCCTTCCGCCTATAAAAAGAAACGCTTGGCCGGGGTGAAGTATCAGTGAAGTCTCTGCCCCCTCACCATGATTTCTTATTCTCTTCTGTTCATCCTCTTGTCCCTGCTTAGAGCAAAGCCCCCAACCATACATTCCCATTCTTTGCTGATTCTGAAAATCTACTCTCAGGCCTAGAGTGATTCTGGAAATCTACTCTCAGGCCTAGAGTGATTCTGGAAATCTACTCTCAGGCCAAGCCTTTGTTCGGCATGACCAAAGGTTGGGTACCCTCTGCCTTGCGCCTGCTGTTCTATCAGCGCGTGAGGCTCTGCCGGCCCTTCAAACGGAAGACTGGTGGTAGCATGAGGGATCCTGACCCACTGGACCTCTAGCTTCCCAACACTTTCTCTTAGGTCCAGGCCGGCGTCAGGGTTTTGGCTGGTCTAAAGGCGCGAGGCGTTTGTCAACTTTGAGCGAAGGACGCCGCGGCAGACTTTTCTTTAGCCAAGCGAGCCGGGACGAGGCTTCCAGTATCTGTAGATCTATGCTTTTTGAAATGTAAACATAGTCTAATTTACCTTTTCTGATCAATGTAATTGCTTTGGCCGCAGAGCCATAATTCGGAACATGTATTGAACAAAGTCAAAAAGGCAAAAATAAATGAATTTATTTTTTAGGCCTCTGGAATAGGCCCCAATCTTGTACTAGTCTTTGTGTTTAGACTTTGCACGTTTACAGAGAATGAAGAAAACAATAGAACTTTTTAGGGCCTCTGGAATAGGCCCCAATCTAATACAGGCCTTTTTAGGCTGGTACGTTACAATGTATTCTATTAGTCTTCTGTCCCGAGTTGCCCCCTAGTGTTAGGCGGCGGAGCGAGTACGCGATGGCGCGTAGCACTATTGACTGTGGTGGCGGGATCTGGTGGAGGTGCAGGATCCTCGCGCTCCCAGACCCCTGCAATGTGGCGCTTGAGGAAGCGGCCATTTATAGGGTTGCGATGAATAGTACCGTCCAAGTCGCGCAAGTGGTATGCCCCCTTGGGAAGTATTCGGTGAATAATAAAGGGTCCATCCCAGCGAGCGGACCACTTGCCTCGACCATCTGTTTTATCTCCAAACGGGAGGACTGCGCGCCACACTTTCTGGCCCTCAGCATAACTCTGTCCGCGTGTGATCTTATCATAAGAGCGGGCGATGCGTTGTTTCTCAAGGACTAAATTGTTGAAAGCGGCGACACGGTGCTCGTCTAGATCTTCAAGCTCCTGCCACATGGCTTGGACGTAATCCTCGCCAAGTAATTGATGCTGTTCCTGGACGCGGAGCGAAGCGATATTGATCTCAAGGGGAAGGACGACGTCGTGACCGTACATGAGAGCGTACGGTGTGGTATCCGTCGGGCCTCGCTTGGAGGTGCGGTAGGCCCACAAAGTGTGGTAGAGCTCCTGGTGCCAAACGCGTGGGTTCAACTCCAACATCTTGCGGAGGATGCCAAGGATGACCTTATTGCTAGCCTCCGCTTGACCATTGGACTGGGCATAGTATGGCGTGGAGTGGAGAAGCTTGATGCCGTAGTCGTTTAAGTATGTAACAACTGAATCGGCCATGAAAGCTGCCCCCCTGTCCGTAACGATGCACTCCGGGATACCAAAGCGGGAGATGATATTGCGGAAAATAAAGTTGCGCACTGAGTTGGCGGAGGCGACTTTGAGAGGTTCGGCCTCGACCCATTTGGTGAAGAAATCGGTGGCCACGATAATGAACTTGTGCTGCTCAGAGGAATGGGGGTGGATAATGCCTACGAAATCCATAGCCCATCCGCGACACGGCCAAGGTTTGATGATGGGCTGCAACGGGATGTTAGGGATATGTTGCACTGGTCTGTGAGCCTGGCAATCTTGGCAACCTCTGGCGAAGGCAATACAGTCTTTCAGAATGGTTGGCCAGTAGTATCCATGGCGGCGGATCAGCCATCGCATTTTGGGCCCGGCCTGGTGCGAGCCGCAAACTCCGCAATGGACTTCGCGCATGAGACGTTTAGCTTCGTTTCCATATACGCAGCGGAAGTCGTTACCGTCTTCCCCACGCCGCCGGAGTTCGCCATTGCGTAATACAAAGTTTAAGGTGAGGAAACGGATATGCCTGGAATGAGCAGCGTCGTTGGGGTTCTGGAGGTAGGCGATGAATGGTAGCCGCCAGTCCTCGTCGATGGGATCTAAGGCTGCAACTTCTGGGAGGGCGTCCCGATGATAAGTGCGTTTTACGCCATGTTCTTAATGTATTTTCACCACCATTTATACTTTGTTTGTGCCTTAGTATAGTCGTTTTTACTTATTTTAGAGTCAAGAGGGTTTTTCTGTAGAGTTGTGGCTACTAGCCGTTTTTATACAGAAAATTGCACTTAAATGATGAAAACCGTTTTTGGACTATCACTTGGACGTTTTATTATGATTCGTTATTTTGTTACCTTGTCAGTTTTGATGTATTTTGTTTAAATGTGCAGAAGACAGGTAAATACGCTTAACATATCGAGAATCATGATGAACGGACTCATGAATGACAACAAGTGAGGCCACGGAAAAGAGGAAACACTTTTGGACATTGTTTTGCTCTCGGACAGAATCTGCCAGAAAACGTACATCAACTTCAAAAATTCATATCTAGAGTTCCAGGAGGAGTTAGAAGGCGTGCCACATATGGAATCAAAGCTGTGTGTGTCTACTTTTCAACCCCATTTGTATCGCAGCAATCGGAGTTGAGACGAAGGAGTTATGAGCAAAACAGTGGACAGAGGTCAGGCTGCAAAACTGGGCAGAAACTGCCTAAGTTGTCTAACGAGTTTTGGGAGATGATTCTTCAACAAAAGGCTTCCCAAATTTGTCAAGAGATGTATCAAGACCTTAATGAAGTGTTAGGAAGCTGGACAAAAGAAGAAAATACGAAGAAGCATCAAGGCAGCCATATTTTGGTTAAGTGTAAGGTTTCCCGGTCAAACCTGGAATGCTGACCTTGCCGGACCTATCACTGGTTTTGGCTGCCATCAAAGCCCAAGATTTCGTACATGAGGCCTACATGGATCCATAAACATGTAGGAAGGTCCAAGGAATCAGAAGATGGAGTCCAAATTCGGATACACAAGCTGAATTGAAGAAGGAATCATTGAGCAAATAGGAAAGAGAGTTAAAATAGGATTGCCTTTCCTTTGCCGATGCAGCTAGGGTTTTCTCCCTTAGTTTCTGTATAAATAGGGCTGTTGTATGTATAGTTTAGGAGTCCTTTATCTGCCTTAAGTTTATAGCTAGCCTAAACTCTACCTAAAAACCCTCCACACACAGAAAATACACAAACACAGCCGCCATCCCTTTGCCGCAACACAGCCTTTGCCGACTGCATCCATCCACTTTGCCGACTGCCTCCCACCATCCTAGCCGATCTAAATAGGTAGGTTAGAGATGGATACATCAAGGTTGTGTATGTATATTATCTGTGTAAGAACAATGATTTTATTGATATATATTTTCTGGATTTTTAGGTTTTATATGATGCATGTGTTTATGACTCTTCTTTGTGATTTGATATGAACATGTTTGTCATGTAACGAATTAGTATGCATGCTAGGATTAAGAATCTGTTAGGATACGAAATTTAGGTTATTAACAAGTGTTAAATTGATTAGTTATCACCTGAGCATGAAGTCGAACCTTAGGTTAATTTGGTGGCCACAAGTTGACTATTAGGGGGGTGTCTAATAAGCCGTAATACTTAGACTAAATTTAGGCCGATAGGAAACTTTTAGTTCTAAGTGTTGCCAAGGGTTGTTAGGGTGAATAACTTGCATAGGTTCGAGGATGGGTGACGCCATTGCTAACGAGTATGTCTCCAACCGACTCAAGAACGGTAAGTGAATTCTTGTTTGTTTTAGGCCGGTAGGAAATCTCAAACAGGGGTGTCACATATGTCTAGATTCAGGCCGGTAGGAAGTTTCTTGTACAACTTGAGAGAGTCTTAGAGGTTGGAATTAGTTTACACTTGTGAAAACTTAGATGAAGTAACTTGATTGTTTCTTAAGACTACTTGTTTACTAATCGGTGTTTTGTCTTGCTATTTGCTTAAACGGTAAAGTGACCATGTATGTAAATATTTGTTTTGTTTATTTTCTGTTTTAATCCATATTGCCGAACCAAACCCCCATATTATTCTTTATGTATATATTTGTGTGAATATTGCTAACTAATTTGTTTTGCAGAAATAAGTTCTTCCCTAGTGTCCCCGGCCTAGAACGATACCCTACTTGCATATACTACTACGATAGGGTTTATTATTGATTAACGTCTTAATTTGACAGGCCAATTTTTGGCGCCGTTGCCGGGGATGCTAAAAAGGATTTATTTATGTATTTATGTATATTATGACTAACTATTTTTCTGTTTTATAGGTACATTGCCGAGCTTATTTGCATATATATTTCCGAGCTTGTATACTTGTATCTATGTGTTTTTATGTAAAACGTTTTTGTAAAAATTCCATAAGTAGGCCGACATGTTATTGAGTTTAGAGTGCTTATATGGTTTGTTGTTTTGGTGTGTCTAAAGTGAAACATGTAGGTGGAGCCACTTGTGTTAATCTTAGCCTAAACCCCTCTTTTGAGCGATGCTTCTTCGAGTCTTTGACTCTTAAAGGCAACTTAGCTTGTTTGAGGTTGAGGGCGGCTTTGACTAACATAAGGTGACTGATCTAGGGATCCGAGTTTGTTCCTAGCTGAGTAAGGGGCCGTTCTGTCATAGATATGGAATTCAGGTTTGTTCAATTGGATCTCAAGATCATGACTGACCACTCTTCTCGGTGAAGGGGTCGATAGGGGTCCGCCTCCTTGATCACAAACGAGTCCTGCCTGGTTCTTGTAGGGGGTTCGCCCCCCGTGACATTGACACTTGCCTTCTGAAACCACGGAATCCGCTCGACCTAGTCAAAAGCTCGGGCCGTAGCATCACCTTGCTTTAGATTTTAGAAAGCAACTTGGCATATAGGCATTATAACTTCAATTTTGAAATTGGTCTTGATTTTCATGGAGCTGCCGCGCAAGGGAATGCCAACCAAGGGGCTGCCGAGCATGAACATGTTGCCATGCAAGGTGGGAATGTCGAGCCAAGTGGGAGGAATGCCGAGCAAGGAACAGCCGAGCAAGGGACTGCCGAGCCTACACAACATCGAGATCAAGGTACCGAGCAACACAAGCGAGCTAAGCCAAGCAAGGGAGACTTGGAAGCTATGAAGAAAAGGGCTCTTGAGAAAGACCCTGCTGCCATGGAAGGAAGACATTCGGCTGCCAAAGATGCAGCCATGCCGAGCACTTGTTGTATACCCTTCCCCTCACGTTTCACCAAGAGCAAGCGAGCCAAGTCCGACGAAGAAGTGTTGGATGTTTTTCGAAAGGTGAATGTCAACATCCCCTTGTTGGAGTGTATTAAACAAGTACCGAAGTATGCAAAGTTTTTGAAGGAGCTTTGCACCACAAGAAGACACACAAGGGAGAGAAAGGTTATGAGCATGAGTGAGACCGTGTCCGCCGTGCTACAACGCAAGATGCCACCAAAGCTTAAGGATCCAGGAAGCTTTTCAATTCCAGTTGTCATCGGCACTACAAGGTCTTGGTCCACTTCAACATGATGACGTAGTGATCCAATTGGCGGATCGATCAAGCAAATACCCTAAGGGGTATGTGGAGGATGTCCTTGTGCAGGTTAATCACCTGATTTTCCCTGCAGACTTTTATGTATTGGAAATGGAGGAGTCAGTTGATTCGACACAGCTTCTGCTAGGAAGACCTTTCATGAGAACCGCAAGGACCAATATCGATGTGGCTGGTGGTAATTTGACTATGGAGTTTGATGGCGAAGTCATTAAGTTCAACATCTTTGACGCCATGAGACATCCAAGTGCCATTCAAGATGAAGCAAGCAGCCATGCCGAGCCTTATTGTGGGGATGACGCCACTTTTCAAGGAGAAGGAAGAAGAGTCTAGGCTGACAGACTATAAACATTAAGCGCTGCATGAGAGGCAACTCATTTCAACCGTAGCTGTGGAGGAGCCATCACCGAGAGTTTGAATTTCTTAATCCCTTCACTGTTATTATTGATATTTTTATGTATATATTTATTATGTGTTTTCGATCCCTACTTAGAGAATTATACATAACTTTGAGTTTACATTGAGGACAATGTAATTTTCTAAGTGTGGGGTAGAGATTACATAATAAATGTATATTTTATTTTTTGTGTTAAGCTCTAATTTTAAAATTCCGTTTTTTTTTTGTTTTTATTTCGAGTTTGTTTTATTTTTAAAATATTTTTAATTGTTTTGAGTCTTATACCCTTAGAATGTCTATGATGAAAATTATCTTTTAAAATGCATAATGGATGGTTGAACATTTATCTTAAGAAAATTGCAACTTTTCATGAATTTTGTAAAGTATGAACACTTGAGATTTTTGAAAGAAAAGTTTGCATGTTTTGTTATTTTGTTTCCATAACAACCTTTGTGAGATTTTGAGCCTAATATACTTTCTTTTTGAGTGATTAAATTCTATATCCTTTGAAAATTCACGTAAAGCCTCATTATTTTCATTATTCAATAACTATGTGCTATAGCTGTTTAATGGACTCTAGAATTTACTAGAACTTATTTATGTGATTTTCAAAGCTTTATAATCATAACTTGTTCTGATTTTGAATAGGATTGAAATTAATCTCAATTAGGATCACCACCAAAGCCAAAATAAGCCGTTGCCCATTTTTGTGCCCGTCGTGGGACTCCTTAGTTAAACCCCTTTGAGCCTACATTATGCCTTTTCTTTCATCACCCTTAAACAGAATTCCTGAGCTTAGTATAGATCATCTTTACCTTGTTGTCAAGACTTGGCAAACAATTTTCGATGAAGCTGTGCCGTGATGTTAAAGAACAAGTGTGGGGAAGAGTTGAAGTGTGGGGTTGATACACCATTGTTTTATATTGTTATATGCCAAAATATGTCTTGTCCGAAATAAAAAAAAAATGTATTGCAAAAGAAGTTGCCGAAACAAAAGAAAAAAAAAACAAAAAAAAAAAAAAAAAAGAGAAGAAAAGAAATCGGCAAAAGAAAAGAAAAATTTCGGACAAGTATGAAAGAAAAAGTCTAAGGCATAAGTTTTTATGGTGTTTTCATGAATGTGGAGTTGTAATTATTTGAAGGTCCAAGAACGTTATATTTGACCTTTGTCCTATTCATGGAGTGGAGACATAAGGAGGATGGAGTTGAAATTTGCCTAAGTCTTGTTTGATAAACACCACTTATATCCAAAAAATTCCTACCTTATGAAACCAAGCCCCATTACAACCCTTGAGATTATTTCATGATTCTTAAGATGACTAAACTTGATTTGTGGAGAATTTTATATAAGTACGCATATGGTTTTGGTCCATTATTGCACTTAGTTGTTATATGAGGTTTTTCCAAGAAAAATGTTTTCTCAAAGAGCCGTTATTTCTTGAAATATGCAAGTTATTCGTTATTGATCATCTTTTCTCTTGCATAAACTTATGAGTGAAAACCATTTTTCGAGTGGAAAAAAAAGAGAGTGTACCTTGGAAAGGAGGATCAAAATTTCATTCATGTTTTACTTATAAATTTCGAAAATCTTGATTTTCCATGCTATAATACAAGTTTATGAACTTTTGCAATTGTGCTTTCACTCGAATGTTAAAACTTGAGATTATGCGTACTTAAGAATCTGAGACAAAAATTTCTTAAGGGTATTAGAGTTATTGTTATTTTCGTTTTTTGTTTTTGTTTTTACTTTTAGTTAGAGTCAGTTTGCTAAGGGACTAGCAAAGCTTAAGTGTGGGGTAGTTTGATAAGTGCGTTTTACGCCATGTTCTTAATGTATTTTCACCACCATTTATACTTTGTTTGTGCCTTAGTATAGTCGTTTTTACTTATTTTAGAGTCAAGAGGGTTTTTCTGTAGAGTTGTGGCTACTAGCCGTTTTTATACAGAAAATTGCACTTAAATGATGAAAACCGTTTTTGGACTATCACTTGGACGTTTTATTATGATTCGTTATTTTGTTACCTTGTCAGTTTTGATGTATTTTGTTTAAATGTGCAGAAGACAGGTAAATACGCTTAACATATCGAGAATCATGATGAACGGACTCATGAATGACAACAAGTGAGGCCACGGAAAAGAGGAAACACTTTTGGACATTGTTTTGCTCTCGGACAGAATCTGCCAGAAAACGTACATCAACTTCAAAAATTCATATCTAGAGTTCCAGGAGGAGTTAGAAGGCGTGCCACATATGGAATCAAAGCTGTGTGTGTCTACTTTTCAACCCCATTTGTATCGCAGCAATCGGAGTTGAGACGAAGGAGTTATGAGCAAAACAGTGGACAGAGGTCAGGCTGCAAAACTGGGCAGAAACTGCCTAAGTTGTCTAACGAGTTTTGGGAGATGATTCTTCAACAAAAGGCTTCCCAAATTTGTCAAGAGATGTATCAAGACCTTAATGAAGTGTTAGGAAGCTGGACAAAAGAAGAAAATACGAAGAAGCATCAAGGCAGCCATATTTTGGTTAAGTGTAAGGTTTCCCGGTCAAACCTGGAATGCTGACCTTGCCGGACCTATCACTGGTTTTGGCTGCCATCAAAGCCCAAGATTTCGTACATGAGGCCTACATGGATCCATAAACATGTAGGAAGGTCCAAGGAATCAGAAGATGGAGTCCAAATTCGGATACACAAGCTGAATTGAAGAAGGAATCATTGAGCAAATAGGAAAGAGAGTTAAAATAGGATTGCCTTTCCTTTGCCGATGCAGCTAGGGTTTTCTCCCTTAGTTTCTGTATAAATAGGGCTGTTGTATGTATAGTTTAGGAGTCCTTTATCTGACTTAAGTTTATAGCTAGCCTAAACTCTACCTAAAAACCCTCCACACACAGAAAATACACAAACACAGCCGCCATCCCTTTGCCGCAACACAGCCTTTGCCGACTGCATCCATCCACTTTGCCGACTGCCTCCCACCATCCTAGCCGATCTAAATAGGTAGGTTAGAGATGGATACATCAAGGTTGTGTATGTATATTATCTGTGTAAGAACAATGATTTTATTGATATATATTTTCTGGATTTTTAGGTTTTATATGATGCATGTGTTTATGACTCTTCTTTGTGATTTGATATGAACATGTTTGTCATGTAACGAATTAGTATGCATGCTAGGATTAATAATCTGTTAGGATACGAAATTTAGGTTATTAACAAGTGTTAAATTGATTAGTTATCACCTGAGCATGAAGTCGAACCTTAGGTTAATTTGGTGGCCACAAGTTGACTATTAGGGGGGTGTCTAATAAGCCGTAATACTTAGACTAAATTTAGGCCGATAGGAAACTTTTAGTTCTAAGTGTTGCCAAGGGTTGTTAGGGTGAATAACTTGCATAGGTTCGAGGATGGGTGACGCCATTGCTAACGAGTATGTCTCCAACCGACTCAAGAACGGTAAGTGAATTCTTGTTTGTTTTAGGCCGGTAGGAAATCTCAAACAGGGGTGTCACATATGTCTAGATTCAGGCCGGTAGGAAGTTTCTTGTACAACTTGAGAGAGTCTTAGAGGTTGGAATTAGTTTACACTTGTGAAAACTTAGATGAAGTAACTTGATTGTTTCTTAAGACTACTTGTTTACTAATCGGTGTTTTGTCTTGCTATTTGCTTAAACGGTAAAGTGACCATGTATGTAAATATTTGTTTTGTTTATTTTCTGTTTTAATCCATATTGCCGAACCAAACCCCCATATTATTCTTTATGTATATATTTGTGTGAATATTGCTAACTAATTTGTTTTGCAGAAATAAGTTCTTCCCTAGTGTCCCCGGCCTAGAACGATACCCTACTTGCATATACTACTACGATAGGGTTTATTATTGATTAACGTCTTAATTTGACAGGTCACCCGAAATTTCCCCCTGACGATGAAAGAGGGAAGAGTACGGCGTTCGACCTTGAGCAGGCGTTCGCGCACTCCGTCTCTCAGGCTGAGGCCAGACGCTATCTGGGCGAGCTCGTTGGCGGCGAAGTTAAATTCACGTGGTATGTGCTCAATGTACACGTCATCAAATCGATCCAGCACCTCGAATGCCTTACGTAGGTATGGCTCAATTGACAAACTTAAACATTTGAACTTTTCAACAAGCTGGTTAACGACCAACAAAGAGTCGCCAAAGATCTGGACCTCGCGGACTCCTAAGTCCAACAAGATCTCTAGGCCGATGATCAGTGCTTCGTACTCAGCCTGGTTGTTGGTGCATTTGAAATCGAGCTGGAACGAGTAGGAGAAGCGATCTCCAGCGGGATTGGCTATGGCTATCCCGGCTCCGGCTGCTGTATCAGTCCGTGAACCATCAAAGTACAAGGTTCAGGGAGCGAGTGTTACTGTGGCGAAGTCCAACTCGCGAAACGCTGTGAGCTCTGATGGTGGTTGATGGGCAAGAAAATCCGCTATTGCCTGTCCTTTTACTGCCTTTTGCGGAACATATTGCAACGAGAATTCGGACATGGCGAGGATCCACTTACCGATGCGTCCCCGCAAGATAGGGCGAGAAAACATGTATTTGACCAGGTCGGATTGAGCGATGACGACCGTGGTAAAGGCAAGCATGTAATGGCGCAGCTTGCATCCTGCAAAGTAGAGGGCGAGACATAACTTCTCCATGGGCGAGTAGCGTGTCTCACAGTCCGTTAAAACTCTGCTGAGGTAGTAGACGGCATGTTCTACCCCGTTCTCATCATCCTGGGCCAGGAGTCCGCCGATGGATAGATCGGCCGCGGCGATATAAAGTTTAAGCGGGGCGCCGTTGCGAGGCGGGATCAGGACTGGTGGGTTCGTAAGGTAGTCCTTGATTCGATCGAAGGCCTGTTGATGTTGTGGTTCCCATACGAACTCGGTTGCCCCCTGGAGCTTGAGTAGAGGGGAAAAAGGTTGGACCTTCCCTGCCGCGTTTGATATGAAGCGGCGGAGAAAGTTGATTCGCCCTAGTAGCTGTTGGAGCTCCTTCTTGGTAGTGGGAGGCGATGCGGTGATTACCGCTCGTGCTTTGTCCTTTGGGATTTCGATGCCTCTTTGATGCACGAGGAAGCCAAGGAAATCACCGGCCTCCGCGAAGAAAACGCACTTGGCAGGGTTCATCTTGAGGTTATGTCTGCGCATCCGTGTGAACACCTGCCGCAAGTCTTCCACGTGGGTTGCTCGCGATTTGGTTTTGACCACCACATCGTCGATGTATACTTCAATCAGCTTGCCCAAGATGTCGTGAAAGATGAGGTTCATGGCGCGCTGGTACGTTGCCCCCGCGTTCTTAAGGCCGAAGGGCATGACAACATACTCGAACGCGCCAGCAAAACTAGGGCAGCGGAAGGCGGTCTTGTGTCGATCCTCCTCGGCGACGGGGATCTGATGGTACCCGGCCGTGCCGTCCATAAAGGATAACACCTCGTGCCCTGCGGCGGCATCAATAAGTAGGTCAGCCACAGGCATAGGGTATATGTCCTTCGGTGTTGCGTTGTTTAGATCTCGGTAATCAACACAGACACTCATCTTGCCATTTTTCTTGCGGACGGGGACGACGTTGGACAACCACTCGTTATATTTCGCCACGCGAATGATACCCGATCGGTGCATGCTTTCGATTTCTTCTTTAACCACGATCTGGGTTTCAGTTCGCATGAAGCGGCCGTCCTGCCGGACTGGACGCCGGTCAGGATAGGTTGGTAGCCGGTGGCAGACCAAGTCCGGGGACAAGCCGGGCATATCTTCGTATTTGTCGGCGAAGCAATCCCTGTACTCGCGTAATAGGTCAAGGAGAGCTTCCTTTTCTTCCTCCGCCAACTTTGCGCTGATGGAAATGAGTAAGGGCTTTTCTGCAGTCCCTACGTCAACTTGTAAAGTGGGGTCGCGGACTTGAGGTGGAGTGTCGTCCAAGGCAGCAGGAGCTAACTGAATAACTTCTTCCTTGGTATCGGAATAATCCACCACTTCATCGACATATTCCATAGTCGCGACCTTGTCGTAGGCTTCGCGTTCTGCCCAGTACGAAAGGAGTCTTTCGCACAAGGACTCGCCAGCCTCGCGTGCCTCCTCGGAAAGGGCACTATCCATCGAAATGGGGTGTGAGAGTCGCGATGGTGTGAGGACGCTGCAAATTGTCCTTCGCCTGGGTAAGTCCCCATCGAGTTAGATTGGAGGCCGTTACTCCGTATGGGCGGCCCTTGTGATCGACGCCTTGAACATCCAACGGGCCCAAGTCCGTATTATAGTACCGGGCATCGTTGAGGTTGGCGGAAATAGAGAAAGGCCGCGGGTCGGCCTTGATGATGACTGCCTCGCGTTTCTCGGTGTCCCAGATCATGAGTTCTTGGTGCATTGAGGAAGGCACGCAAAAACTTCTGTGGATCCAGTCTCGGCCGAGGATCATGTTGTAAGAGGAAACGCACTCGACGACGAAAAAGGTGTAAACCCGCGATGCTGGCCCGACCTTGACCCGTAGGAACAGCAAACCTAGGGTTCTGGACACCTGTCCTGTAAAGTTTTTCACCGTCAAGGACGTGGTCTGGATCATTGAGCGCGGGATGTCGAGGAGTCCCATGGTGCGGGTTGTGACGACATTAACCGCGGCACCGGTGTCGATCATGACCTTGTTGATCAGTTTCCCTTGGACTTCTGCCGTGATATACAGTGGCCGCATGTGGGTGGCCATGTCCAGGGTTGGCGCAGAAAAGGTCATGGTCGGCCTTTGTGCGAAGCTGCTCGAACTTTCTGCTTGTGGAGCGTCATCGGCTGGGGCCAGTACTGGGCCCATTTCGCTGCTGCATGGCGGGGGTATGCTGTTATCCTCGCTGATGATGGTGATGTCCGCCGCGCTGCAGGTTGTGTTTGGTGGAAGGGCGTATCGTTCCGAAATGAAGAACACCATCCCGACCTGAAAAGAGAATTGTTCGGAGACTGGGACCAGAGGTGTGTCAATGATCCCGTGTTCCCCTTCGAGAACTGCAAAGGCATCTGCTTCTCGGCTAAACCCTTCCTCAGCATCCCAACCGGAGACCTCTAGCATATTGCAGGTAAATGACTCTGCTTGCTCTTCGTCCTGGTCTTCCTCTAGGTTGAGCCGAGGTTCTGAGTGTGCCTCGTCGGCTTCCTCATTCTCACGGAAACGTTGGGCCATTTGTTCGGCGAGGTTCGGACTGGAGGATGCCGGTGTCTCTGCTGGTGGCTCTGAAGCCTGAGTTTGCCGCGGACGCCATACTGGCTTTGGTGAAGGCTGATGATCCCTGGCTGGCTGTCTGTCTGCTGCCGCAGGAGCCTTACCGTTGTCTTCTTTCCCCAACTGCTGCAGGGCAGATACGCGGGGAACCATCCTAGTCTCGGGTTCCGGGGTACGCCGTGGCCGAGGCTGTTGTGGCGATGGTGGCTCCCTTCTGGCGTCAGCCTCTGGATTTTGACGTTCTTGTCGTCGTGAGGGCTGAGACGGCTCACGTTTAGACTCTGAGTCCGGAGTCATGAACAATTTTCGCCTAGGGCCGGTAGGTGGAGCCTTGCTTTGTTCGGGCTCCGGTGACGGCCTACGTCTGGAAGGCTGCTGATCCCTCCTCCTGGTAGGCTCCGGTGATGGATTGGGCCTAGCAGGCTGTGGATCCCTCCTCTTGTCAGGTACGGGTGACGGCCTGCGTCTGGAAGGTTGCTGGTCCCTTCTCCTTTCAGGTATCGGGGATGGCCTGCGCCTAGGAGGCTGCGGATCCCTTCTTTGTTCATGTGGTGGTGATTGCCTGTGCCTGGGAGGCTGCGAATCCGGCTTTGGTGGAACCGTGAGTCGGCAGAAAACATTTGGCTTGGGCGCAGGATCGTCACTGAACTGCTCGCAGATTCTTGGAGGTGTGACTGGCGGCATTTGGAGGACTGCGCGCAGACCTTCTGCTTCCCGTCACATCCGTTCAGGCGTCTGTGCGAGCTGTGAGGGGCGTATAGCGCCCTCGTCGACAGCCCGTAAGGCGCGTAGGATGCTGCCGTATCGCTTCTGGAGCTTGCGCTTCTTGGACCTGCTGATGGTCACTGCCTTGCCCCCTTGCTGCGTGTACCAGACCCCTTCCTTGATCGCTGATTTGGACGTCGGGGGAATGTAAGGGTTGGTTAAGACACCGTCACGAGGGCTTGGGGCGCTGCTGCTGTGACTCTCACTGCTGGATTCTGACATGTCCATCTCGCTTGCGGCAGGGGATGGAGGTATCGCTGCTGCCCAATGAGCGGCGACGTACGTCTCAAGGCGCGCTACCCTTTTCTCCAGCTCTTCGCGAGTCCTTGGGCTCGTAGGCTGGGAACCTTTGCCGGGGAACGGTCTATTGTCCCTCATGACCGCTTTGCCCTTGTCCTTGTAGGAGGGGCGGTCTGGTTCGAGCCTCGCGACCAACTGTCGAGCGGGGTCGCCTGTGCTCCCCATCTGGTTATCCGGGAGAATGTAGTTGTTCGCCGGCCGTTTGCGGTTTCGGACTGGCGGCTCGGATGGTCCTGCATTTGGTGAAAGGTCTAATGTGATCATTCGCTGGCCGACGCGAGGCCAAGCGAAACCAGCAGTTGCGATTGTAAAGCCGCCCTCATCCTTAAAGCAGATGTATCCGAGGTCAAGCCAGTCCTGGATCTGGTCTCGGAGCTGGCGACATTCGCAGGTCCTGTGCCCCCAGCTGTCATGGAAACTGCAATGAACGCGTCCATCCTTGTACTCGCTGTAGGGCAAGGAGTTGAGTGTGACGAGCCCGGCCTCTCTGAGATCTTCTAAGACCTCATGTGCCAGACTTTCATTGTAGGTGTACTGGCGACGCGGCTGGCGGGTATTGTCGTCTCCTTCCTCGCGGCCCCTTTTGGGCGCTCGACGTCGCTCGTCGTCCTGGGCCCGATCAGCCCAGTTGACCTCGACCATGCCCACTACGGGCGGGAAAGGGTCTACATCGACCAATGAGGCCGTGCTACCCGGTGCCTTCATCCTCAGCTCGCCTGAGTTTAACCAAGTCTGCAGCTGGTCTCGGAGCTTGACACAATCTTTGGTGTCATGATTGTATACGTTGTGGAAGGCACAGTATTTCTTGTCCTTCAGCTCCTCCTTAGGCGGTATCTTGTGGTCCAGGCGCACATACTTCGCCTCGATTAGGTCATTAAAGACCAAATGGGCGTTTTTAGCGTCGTAGGTGTACGACTCGTACTCTGGCTTGGTCCAGGCAAAGGACTGGATGGTGAAAGGTCTAATGTGATCATTCGCTGGCCGACGCGAGGCCAAGCGAAACCAGCAGTTGCGATTGTAAAGCCGCCCTCATCCTTAAAGCAGATGTATCCGAGGTCAAGCCAGTCCTGGATCTGGTCTCGGAGCTGGCGACATTCGCAGGTCCTGTGCCCCCAGCTGTCATGGAAACTGCAATGAACGCGTCCATCCTTGTACTCGCTGTAGGGCAAGGAGTTGAGTGTGACGAGCCCGGCCTCTCTGAGATCTTCTAAGACCTCATGTGCCAGACTTTCATTGTAGGTGTACTGGCGACGCGGCTGGCGGGTATTGTCGTCTCCTTCCTCGCGGCCCCTTTTGGGCGCTCGACGTCGCTCGTCGTCCTGGGCCCGATCAGCCCAGTTGACCTCGACCATGCCCACTACGGGCGGGAAAGGGTCTACATCGACCAATGAGGCCGTGCTACCCGGTGCCTTCATCCTCAGCTCGCCTGAGTTTAACCAAGTCTGCAGCTGGTCTCGGAGCTTGACACAATCTTTGGTGTCATGATTGTATACGTTGTGGAAGGCACAGTATTTCTTGTCCTTCAGCTCCTCCTTAGGCGGTATCTTGTGGTCCAGGCGCACATACTTCGCCTCGATTAGGTCATTAAAGACCAAATGGACGTTTTTAGCGTCGTAGGTGTACGACTCGTACTCTGGCTTGGTCCAGGCAAAGGACTGGATGGTGATCGGTTCGCGGGTCATCTTCAGGTTCTTCAGTTTATGAGCCACTTGCTTGCCAGTTAGCTCCACCGCGCCAATGTCGTCCAAGTCCTGATCTGCATGGGCTGGCTCTGGCCTTTGATAGTAGGGATCGTGAGCAGGGGTTTGCATGCTGAGTGCCCCCACGATCCGGTTCTTCCCAGGTACATAGGTTCCCTTGGAAGCGTTGGCCTTGTCGTCCAGCTCGTTCAGGATGAGCTCGTAGCTGCCAACCTTGTTGATTAGGTCACCCATGGAACTGAAACGCTCTCCATGGTGCTTCAGCCGCTGGCGGTGCTCCAGACCCCGAATAGCCAACTTAATGGCTTCCTGCTCAGGCAGCAGGTAATCGCATTTGGCCTGCTGGATCTTGAAGCGCTGGAGGAAAGAAACTCCGGACTCCATGCTCTGCTGGCTCATCTGCGTGAGGGAGTCGAGGCCGACTTCGGGCTCAATTATGCCATATGTCTCCCGGAAGAGACGTTCCATGGTGGGCCAGTCTGGAATTGACCCCGGCTTCAGTCTGGAATACCAGGTGAAAGCGGCTCCGGACAGAGAAGTCCCGAAGAGCTTGAGCTTGAGCATGTCATCATTCCCGTACTGTCCGCATTGGACCTTGAAGCGGGCCATGTGAGTTGCTGCATCTTCCCTTGTCTCCCCAGAAAATGTGGTGAAGACGATGTTCTTGAACCCGTGGGGGAAGGGATACTGTGCCACGCTATCTGGATAGGGGTCACGATAGTGCAAGCTAGCATCAACCTTTCCGGCGTGCTCCTTGACAATGCTTGAGATGAGTTGGCGCCAGTCGGCCGCCGTTACTGGTGCAGAATCTACCCCCTGGTCATGGCCATGCCATGCGGAGAAACTAGGGGTCTGTCCGACGTTCTTATGAGTCGAACTGGAATAAGCCACGATCGGGTCATCTGGTGTCCCCATTCCTTGCGGCGCAAGAGCATCGGTGCCCTTGAGTGTGGTCCTAGGGCTGCATGGCGAGGGTAGGCGGGGTGGTGTCCTTGATGAGCTGGCCCCCAATGTGAATTGGGGAGCCTTCTGGGCCCCGACCCTCGGATTTGCCCTAGGGCGCTCATTAGGCGGGATATACCTTGAGCCCTCCGCTGCGCTTGAACTGGTATGGTTCACAGCGTGATTCTTTGGCGCTTGGGCCCGAATCCAGTCTTCCATCTGCAGGACCCTTGTATTCAGGGAATCATGGCGCTCTTTGTAGTCTTCGAGCTTGTCCATGCTATTCTTGCTCCCGAAGAAGGAAGCGTCCTGCTGTTGCTGCAGCTTGGTGTCATGGTCGTTCAGCCGATGGGTTTGGACCTCCAAAGCCTTTGTAAAGGCCACCTTGCTCTGATCCAGTTCAGTCTGGATCCTTTGCAGGGAGCCGGTTATTATGTCTTTGTCCTCCCTGATCGTGCCAACCACGTAGTTGAATTCCTCGCTGAGCCTAGCGTGGTTTTCCTGGTTTGCGAGCCAGATCTCCTTGTCCTTAGCGACCTGCGTAGAGAGGTCCTGGACAGTTTGCTGAGTTTCTTCGACTTTTAAGCCGAGCTCACTCCTGAGCGCGCCGATCTCATTCTTGAGATCGCTCCTTAATTCTTGAGATCGCTCCCCGATCTCATTCTTGAGATCGTTCCTCAATTCTTCGAGCATTTTGCGGACTTCCTCTGTGGACAGAGTAGGTCCTGCTTCAGAGGTTGGTTGTGAGTTTGCCATTGTGGACTTAGTAAGGTCGGGATTGCCGAACCGAGTGAGAATCTCTTCTTTAGCGAGAGATCTGCAAGCCGCGCTGTTATGGGGCTTGTATTGCGGAGCCTTATGTTTCAAGCAAGAAAGCGAAGGTCTCCGGTAGGGGGAGTTGTCAGACTTCCCAATGATTGCTAGAAAAGTGAACTCCCGGTCCCACTGGGCGTGCCAATGTTTTGGCCCACGTCCTCAGCAAGGGGGTGATGAGGGAACAACAGTAAAAAGGGTGTGTGCGGGGCGTGCCACCTCACGGATGAGGAAAGAGAACGGTGCACGTCCTGACTTCTTGACCAGGCGAATGAGGGCTCCGGTGTCACCTGATGAGGAAATATTTCCGAGCTTACTCTTCTAATCACCTGTCGATCGATACTCACTGTAAGAGCGAGCAGAGCAACAATTGGGAAATCGGAGACGAGTCCTGACGGGCTCTGGGATCTAAGGCAGGGTGCGCTTAGAACGTAAGGGTTTCGAGGAGACTCGAATGTTTCGACTGAGTTCGTCTGTTTGAGAGAGTTGTTGATTGATTGATTGTGTGTAGTTTGAAGACCATGGAGCTTCCTTATATATTCATCCGTAAGCAACTCGTGGAGACTTAATCACAATCCAATTCGGACTCTGCAATCAGAATCCCACAAGGATACGATTAACTTGCCAGTCGTGCGCTCCATGCAACACGTGTCAAACCTATCTCGCTTAGGTTTCGTTCCCCGCCTCGCTGCATTCCATTTGTCGTGTAGTAAGCGAACTCAAACACTAAGCGACCTTATCCCGAGGGCGTTATTAGTCATTTCCAACTCACCCTCGCCAGGAACTGTAGAGTCCCATGCGAACTGGAGATAAGGATCCCGCGAGGACACCGAATCTCGCGAGGTATCAGAATCTTCTGGATAAAATCTTCGTCACGTGCTGCCAAACCTCGCCACCCTTCGTGGGCTAAAAAGGCCACAGGCGTTGGCCCAAATGATATCCAAGCCTTTCTCGAGTCTTGGACCGAAAATGCCCACTGGGCTCAAACACTTTCTGCAGTATATATGTATATGGGTCCGTTTTTAATGACACAAAATTGTACATTAATTTTTACACCATTTGTGAGCCCTCAGATTTTACGACATTTAATAGTTTAGATTAAGTGTAAAAAATGACATGGCATTAGATTTGTTTGCCCAAAAAAAAGTAAATTAACTTCTTTTTTTCCTAATAAAGAGTCAAAAATGAAAGTACATAATACTGGGAATAAGAAGAATAGATGAATCCGAACTCATGAACATGATCTAAGAAACAGAAAGAAAAGAAAAGAACCATGGTGTTCATCTTCATGTTATAAAATCAACTCATTCCCCCGGGTTATTAAATTCTTTATTAAAATCCTTTAAGATCTTGTATATTCTTGGAGCCCTGTTATGTATGATCATTGTCATGTTTTCTTCAACTGTGATTGAACATATCTTCTTCAATTGTGATTGAATCACTGATTCAATTAATCTTCATATATATATATATATATATACACACACACACGGGGCCCTTCCACTAAGAGATCCATTTTTTTGACATATATGAGAGATGAGGGATTACGCCAACTTTTTTATCACAAAATCACATCTCCACCGTTCAATATGTAGTTCTATACGAGTAGATCACTTCTGCAAATTTTTAGAAATTTTGGTAATCATTAAGGCATTCAAAACTACGATTTATACTTATAAGCATGAACGGTTCATGTTTGGCAGATTTGGTTCGGTCATTGATTTAATATTGTTCGACACTTTAACGATCACCAAATTGGCTGAAAATTTGCATAATTGATCTACTCATATAGAACTACATATTGAACTGTGGAGATGTGATTTTGTGATCGAAAAATTGGTGTAATCTCACATCTCTCATATAAACCAAAATAAGGGATCCCTTAGTGGAATGACCCTGATATACATATTCACTTCTATTCAAATGCATGACATTCTTTGAGTCTGCATATTATGTTTACATCCGAAGTAATATTTTACTAGGCGGTAAAATGTCCAAGTGAATATTAATTACATTCTTGGTCCACGTCATACCGGCGAGCCCAAATTCCTTGGGTTTGTGAGTGATGGCCCGCCAGTGAGATCATGCGAGCTGGATGGCATAATTCGCATGCGGAAAGGACTTCGCGTGGAATTACAGAAATAGACTTCGCTTAGGGTTAGGCGAGGTGACACTTCGCGTAGGAGTAAAGTACATCTAGGCAATGTGACACTTCGTGTAGGAGTGAAATACATCTAGGCGAGGCGAAGTACGTTTAGGCGAACTGGCTCACGTAGGAGACTTCGCGAAGAAGTAACATGCGGAGTTCGCATTTATCGTTGAAGACTCTTACAAGTCTTTGACATGTTTTGGGCCAATCCCTGTGGCCCTTTTAATAAAAAAAAGTCATTTTAAAGCTCACGAGCTTCAAGAGCCCGCTAGATGGAAGCAAGCTTCAGGAGCTCGCGGGATAGTTTGAGTCCGCGGCCCGCGCGAGATAGATTTCCACAAGGACTGTGACATCTCGCGGGATAAGGGTGTTCCTAATTTGAGTCTGCATAGAAGTCTGCAGTTGAGAAGCGGATGAAGTAGTGTCCTTGTGGTATTCAGGTTCAGAGTCTGACTTGGATAGTGATTACTTCTAGCACAAGGCGAGTCACTATATAAAGGGGCTCAACAACCCTAATAGAAAGATGGATATCAACTTAGTTGATTGGCCTAATAGAAAGATGTGATCCAACATTAACAAAGATATAAGTCATTGGGCAGGTGATGCCGACACCGCAAGCTAAACCCTATCAACTATGTCTTTGTTAGATAGCGTAGTGAGAACAAGAGCTTAGACTCACCTTATGACGTAAGGTCTCACACTAACACGCACTGAGATCGACTACGATTTGACATGCTCTCGTAATGGATGTCATTGAACTGCACTACTTTGTCAGTTTGGTAGTTTCCGAATAACTGAACATGCAGCCTATGAATGTGGTCATAATAACATCTCTATGGGATCAGAGATATACATGAAGATCTTAAAAGAACTTCATTCATCCGAATCAAGTGGCTCCAGACCACAGGATCATGCGTTTGCTAAATGTATTGAAACGTACATGGACTCTACTTGATTTTGAAGGATATGGTGAATTATATCTTTGCATGTTCATTCTGGATTTACATAGACTCTTGATTGAAAAAGAGATGTCAATATGTGTCAACATCCAAAGTTAGAACGAAAAATATCTTGGGAAGACACGGTCTCGATAAGGCACTCGATGACTGTATTGATGATGATTTTCTATTAATCGGCTTAAGCGCTCTATAACTAGTGAGGCCTACATATACTCCCATGATTAGTCAAATTCTTTGCTCTAAAGAGAGATCTGTTGTTTTGTCTAAAGAAATATGACAAATATGTGTTAAGAGATGGAATTCGCATCTAAGTACAATAAGACGCATTAATGTACTCGACACAATAAGAAAGACTTGACATCTCATTCGCTATGAAAAGTTGTAAAGCTAAGTGTAGCTATACACCCACGCAATGCTAATGTAATGACAGTAACTCCTTATTCAATACTTAATGGTATGAAAGGTTGAAGCTTATTTTATCCATATATAAGAAAGACACATCAATAGCAAAATCAGAATCTGTCAAGTTTCATAGGTAAAATTTGACAGGACATACAAGGAATCTCACTCATTGAAAAATGGTGAAATTGGTACCATTGGAAAGGTCTATGTGTCTAATTTCCACGAACACTAACCATTTGATCATACCTATCATATTGAGTGAGTTATGGCCGTTTTCGTAGAGTATGACGAATCTATCCGAGAATCTGATTTTGGCAAAACAATCAATTTCGACCGGACTTTGTGAACAGCTCCTGATAAACCAGAATGTGTGTAATATACGGTTGAAAATCTAAAGAAGTCTAGTTTCCAAAACCGTTTACTGTTCGTTGATATGTATTTCCTAGAGGAAATTACGGCTGTTCTAGTAACTGAAGGTCATGCTGCGCGGAAATCTAATTTCTTGCACGAACTTATGTTTTGAGTTCACAAGCGGTCTTCTCCTCAAGATCTAAGTGTAAAAGATCATTTTTAAGGACAATACGGTATGATCTAGATAAACATTGCCCAATACCACATTTGAAGACATGTTAAAGAGCATTGACATGCTAAGTTATTGAAACTTTCGTGATTAGTAAAAATTAGGAAGAGCCCTATGATTGATGTAAAGATTAGGGGGAAGTACAAACTTCAGGGGGAGTCTAGCACATACATACATGTCACTATAAAATGTGAAGGGTGCGTTATACTTTTTTTCTCCTATGATCAAGGTTTAGTTTTTCTCCCACATGGATTTTGTTCCTTGACGAGGTTTTTAACAAGGCGACATATTAGCACCACCAGCATACCGGCGCGTGGCACAAGGGGAAGTGTTCTAGGATATTTCATATGTGTGTCTTGGTCTTATGCTATCATGATATGTAGTTAGAATAGGACTATGTATTCATTATCATTATCATATTGGTATTTTGTAATTATCTATATAAAAGGCTCATATTAATGAATAAGATGATGATTCTCTTGCTATCTCTTTCTCTACACTTTACCCTTCATCATTTAGAGCAGTTTTCTTTTCTCCTGGAAGAGACAATTGAATAAAATATGAGGAGAACATATTTTCCACTAGTATATACGTTATGCAAAATACTTTCTAATAAAAAAAAAACTTACATCATCGGACAAAATTGCTTCTGAAAATTTTAGTTGGAATTGTATATTGATTTTTTATTTAATATTTTACATAATTTCATGCATTGAGAGATTTAGAGGGAACCGTTCTTTTAATTTAGTCATTGATCGAAAGATAGACAGAAAAGTTTCATTAATTACTTCGTAACGCATATATTATAGAGAACATAATGTAACAAATATATGATATCACGTAATACGTAAAGAACACACATGCTGGATATCAATCATATATCATATATCGCTCATTTAAATCTCGTCTTGGTCTTGCAGTTTAAAATGTATCTTTCTTTCTAGTTTCTTGATCACTTAAACCGGACAGACAATCAACATAGGATACAGATCTGCATGTCAAAATTGTCATACAATAAAACATAAATTAAAATAATTTCGTCATCATTTAATTATTATGAAATGTAACAATATTTATGTGTGGTTCTAGCTGACAAAAAAAATTGGATGATTGATAGTGACTTTAGGCTACACTTACAAACACTAAATTACGATTACAATCACTTTCATTGTACATTTAACCTAATATTAATTTGATATTTGACATACCAGGACAAAAGCACTCATTTTTTAGGTACATAAAGCCTAGCTATCCCATTGTACAGTTCTATAATTACAAACTTCTCTTGGCTAGACACATGGGTGTCTTATGATCGGACAAGTTTGCTTCAATTATGAACAAAACTAAAAAGGCCATCAAGTTTGCTTCAAGTTTATAGATGTGTGTTAAAATAAAATAAAATAAATGGAAAAAATGAAAGATGGTATGTGCGGTAAAATGTACATGTAGAAACGATCTTTCCTAAAAAAATATAGAAAAACTAGGATTGAATATGCTTTTTTAAGAATTATTTGCATGAAAGAGTGTAGTTCTTTTTTTTTTTTAATAAATGGCTGGTGTGCGTGGCTGCCCACAAGCTTTCATTAATGTAACTGTAAAATACATGTGGAGACATGTAGCATAAATCTCTTATTATGACTCAATATGCTCTCTTAGTCTCTTGCAAGTGGTTTTGACTCAAGAACGGACAGAGGATTCAGATCTGTGGTTTGTGAGGGTTTGGTGGTGGTTGTCGTGGCTGCAATTCAACTGTGGCGGGGTAGTTTGGGTCGGCGGTGTGGCTTGGTATGAGTTGCACACTCGCCGCGCTTTGGCGAAGCTTAGCCGTACTTTAGAATGGGCGCGCTAAGGATCTTGGGATGCCTTGTGAAGGTTAGCATGGCTGATCGGCGACGGTTGGAGATGGTGGAGGTGAGGATGGGTGGTGACGGATATGGTATAACCTTCTGGTCTTGGGCCAGGCCATGTTTTGCGGTTGTGGGCTTGGGTTTGCTTTTGTGAGCCTAAGCCCTTTCTAACCCTTTGGGGTTTAGGATTTAGGGTTTAGGGTTTACTAAGGGTCTTCACCCACTATATATAGTAAGCTAGGCTGACTATTATTATTGCTCTGACCCGAAATGCATGAATAAAATTTGTCGTGTTTCTTTTAGTGTTGGGTGTTTGAGCAGGCAGACTATGATGATTAGCTGCATCTAGATGGTTGTGTATAGCTTGGAGTACCGTAATTGGGCGCCTTGGCTCCGGCCATACACTTCTCTGGTATCTTTTTGTGTCTATTTTTTACCTCTGCTAGGCTCACAATAAGTGAGCGCTTTGTCTAATGTAATAGTACTATATGACCATTTGAGATTACTGTATATTGGCATTCTGGCCTTCGAATATCAATGAAACTTTTCATTTTTGTCAAAAAAAAAAACACCGATTAGCAAAGAGTACGTAATGCTTTAGTGACTAATCCATTTACTTTGTCACAATGAGTGATAAAATACGAAGATCACTACACATGTAACACGATTACATAACATAATGTCTAATAATACTGTTTTTCTATTATGTTACCGTTAATCCTCATACTGTTTTTCTAATAAATCCGACGACACTTAATTTCATCCTCATACTTAGAGGTTATAACCATTTGACCAAACAAAAAACGCACCGTGTAGAACAAATAAGACACACAAGGTACATAAATCGACATAAAGCCCTCCGCACCGTATCTTTTGGTGATAAGGATATTATTGGCAACATAAAGCTGCATAGAGCTAGAACTAAAATGCATAAATTAAACAAATAAAAATGCATAAAAGTAAAATAGAGTAGGCCCACATACTACCAAGCTCATGTTGACCAACTTGAGTCTTGCCGCATCGCCAGCCAACCTGCAAAATCCTAGACGTCCTACCTTCGGCAGCACCGTCAACGTCCCTTGCTTTGCATCGAGATTCGTCCATCCCTCCCTCAACCTCGAACTACCAGGCAAGAACGGTGTCCTTACCACCATCTCCAATGCTCAGATCAGACCTCAACAACCTAAACCAAATTGCTGCCTTCCGATCTCCAACCCACCAGCCACCACCTCCACTTCCCGACAACAAGCATATGTGTTCTGACCAGTGAAAAAAGCTCACACGCTACCTTCCCATCGACTAGGCGAATTACTGGATACAAGATCCATTTGGCCCGTCCGACAACGCCGCCGCACAAGCGGGCCATCTGACAAGGCATAGCCTTGGCTGTAGAGACCTAGGCGATCAACACTCTAGGGTTTCGAAAGGATTTAGAGAGAAATCCTATAAGTGTCTTCTATTCAGGTATGTGAAAAGAGTGTGGTTAATTTGTAGAAGATGTTAAACTTGTGTACTATATTCACCCCATAAAAATAAAAATAAAAGTTTGAATGTTGTCATATTATTATGTCTTTTACTTTCAAATAACGTTGGTATGACAATTATCACACCTTGATTAATGAAACAAATTAATACACAAGAGGGGTAGGAAAATATTGTGTCTGAACCCCATAATACCATATAATACAAGAGAAACTCATGAAATACAAGTCATTGCACCTACGGTGTCTAATAACACACACACCTAATAGCAAAGAGTGGCACATTGACAACTCCATTTGCTTCACACTAAAGCAATATCATAAAACCATTAAATTAGCTTTTCCAATATGCTAAGAATCGAATATTAATCCGACCACACGTCATTTCATTATGTCACAAGGAGGTATCAATTAAGTCCAGATTCACCACCTCACTGAAAAAGACTAGGCACGTACACAAAGCATGCATTCTCCAAGATCTTAACAATAAAGGGTTTTATTGTATATAAAACCTATTAAGAATTACTAATAAAAAAAGAAAACCCAAAACGCCTCCTTTGTGTGCGGATGTTAATCATGTTATTTCTCTTTCTTTAAACATTTACAATTTAGGGCGCCAAACCATTTTGTCTCTTCAAAGTGGTTCGACCATACCATATAGGCATGGACGTATCTACGTCAATGGCTACTTGGCCTGTAGCCCAAGAGAAATTTCTCCCAAGAACCTGTATATAGAGTAAAATGCATCTTTAATACTATAGTATCCCACAGTTCATCTAATTTTTACAATTTCTTTATCTTCTTCCCCTTTTTCATCTTCTTCACAGTTTTCATTGTTTTTTTGTTATGAGGTCATTTTGAACAGAGGTGGCTAGAATTGTTTGAGTTTATTGATTTCCTCTATTTACCCCCTCTGAGTTCAAAGACTAGGCCCAAAGCTTCAAGAAGCTCCGTGTGTGTTACCCATATCTCCCCGTAGTGATATTGGCTTGCTGCAGTGACCTGTTTATTGTGATTTGGATACAGGAAATTCATGTGATTTTGCTTACATGATAGAGAACAAAGTACATAAAAAAGCTTGCAAGATGGCATGAGGTGTGGGAGCTAAAAGCACATGAGTTGCAGAAGATGAGAACTTGCTATGGCTAAAGGTTTGCTGCGAGGTAATCTATTGCAGTGAGGGGAAAAAAGATCTGGTGGTGTTTGATAGGTTTAGGATTGTTTAGAGCTTAAGAATGGTTTTGGATTGGAGGCTAGGGATGCTTGGCATGTTGCTTAAAGCTTGCTTGAGAGATACGTTGCTTTGTGTTTCTGAAGTAAGTTGACTGAAGGTTGTCCTCTCTTGCAGCAACTAAAAGCCTTTATTTATAGGCTGGAGGAGGTAAATCCAATACAAGATTATGAGATCCATTATTAAAACCAGATCTAGAGAACAAAGTAATAACCATATAGTTCAAAGGAGGTCTGGTTTGTCTCTGGAATTGGATTTGAATAGCATATTTCTAGCTAGGAGTTGTTGTGTGGTTGTAGTCTTAGTGTTGGAATTGACAAAAGTCATAAAACTATATCTTATTGAAAAGGCTGCATGTTTTGGAAAAGCTTGTAGCAGATTAGAACTAGAATAGCTAGAAGGAAGAAATTGAATGAGACTTTGTGTTTTTGCGTAAACCGGGGGGCTATGCGGAATCACGGTGGAACACTAATATGAACAATCATGAGCAAGACAAGGACATATAGTGGTTCACCATGCCTCGGGGGACATGGCTACGTCCACTTACAAATCAACTATCATGGCCAATAGGCCTTTGGTGTTACAAGAGCATCCATCCATCCTGCCCGGGAGGAATGGGGGAGGGAGAGGGAGCATCATATACATTCATTCTATATGTGGTGGTGGTGAGTCCGAGAGTTCAATCTCCTTTCTAGACAGGGGGAGCCTTCCTTTTATAGATAAGGAAGGTTTCCTCTTATTACACATTACCGATGTGGGACTAACTACACATTTATCTTATCATGATGCCTTCTTGTGGAGCTTGGAGAAGCACATTCTCGATGTGGTACCGATGATCTTTCACCATGGGGAGGTAGCCTGGACGTCGGTCTACAAGTTTCATGACTGGTCTATGGACAGGGAAAGTAGTTTCCTAACTACCGACAACACTTTGCATTTGGCGTAGAAGAGAAGATAGATTACTACGGGGTAATTGGATAACTGGGGGATAACTATTGTGGTGAAAGTATTAGGCTGTATTTGGTCTTATGGGTTTGTGTTCTCATTTTTGCATGCCCGTTAAACGATTTAGGTTTTTGGGCTTGGATTTTGGTCACATGTCCAAAATCGCCAACAACCAAAACGAGAGTAAGCCTCATGTACTTCCGTTACCTTCCACACCACACCCAAACTTGTAAGCCCTAAGAGCGTGCTTGTGGCTTGGGTCCACATGTATGACATGAATATTCAAATAAATATGTAATTTTTGTATTTCGAATGCGATTTGCATGTGTATTTCTTTATTGAGCTTGGAATATCTATTGAGCATGAATATTGATTTTTTGGGTATCAACACTTTGTTCCTACTTTCTTCATTTTTTTTTCTTACATTAGACTATGGAGACATAAAAAATTAAGGGTGTTACTAAATGTACCCAGCAAAGTGCTATGTAGACCCAACAAATTATTTACACCCAGCAACATGATAGAATCTCTAAATACACCCAACATTCCAATAATGCCCTTCCTTTGTTAAAGCCAGCAAAACTCACAACTACCAAAAACCTAATTTCTTCCTTGAGGAAGAATAATAAGCCCTCGGAAGAATCTTCTTCAACATTTTTCCAGTAAAAGCTAATATATTGTTCATCAAGACTAATTTCTGTGAAACAAAATTCAAAATGCAATTTCTACCTTTTTCCAATTTCTTAAACACATCCGCGGGGAAACTCATTGGAACTCGCTCTGCTGGTGTCAAGACCCACCCCGAATTTCACCTTGAAACCCGAGGTGAGTCTTGCGGGGACCACCTCCAAGAAAAACTTACCGAAGAACTCGGCAAACCTCCCTTGAAAATGGACAACCCTAACCCGGAAAAATTAAAGAACACTCTTGACCAAAATATAAATCTTCAACTTAATCCAAATAACCGAATAAAATAATACACAGTTATTTTTCCGAAAGTATTCAGAGCTACTACAAGAAAGACAACAGAAGCTGCTAAATCCTAGTGGGTTAAACAGATAACCTGCTGATGAGTGACTATGCCTCGTCGCCTCCTTCTAGACCCCACCTGAACTCTGCAGACTGGGAATTTAAAAAAGAAGAAAAAGCCCAGGGGAAAATATTTAATTACGTCAGAGTGAGTGGACAAAATAATCTTGACAAGCCATAATATTTCCCCAAGAAAATTATAAAGGAAAACGTTATACAAGCGACAGCTCAAAAACTGGCAAGGACACGACTAGTTCCGGCTAGTCTCCAAATCTTAAACGAATACAGCCTCTCAGGCTAAAATTATATATATATATATATATATATATATATATATCAGTATGTATTTACACTCGTCTACTCCATGTATGCTATCTATGAATAAGCTTGAAAGTAGATAGTCATACCAAGCTACTACGTTCGCGTCTAACGCTCACGTCACCTCATAATAACATTTTTCCTCAGTATGGGGGAAACGACCGAGTGGCTATATATATGTGCTTACTCCTTGTACGAATTCTATGAATAAATGCGAAAACATAGAATAATTTTGATAAGTAGAAAGTCGTACAAGGCTACGACGCTTGCGTCTACGCTCACGTCACCCCATAATGACATTTTACCTTATTATGGGGGGAAATCACGTATAGCTAGCTAACGTTCTCTCATATACATACTATTCTCAAAAACATCAATAAATGAGTATAAACACCAAAATTCTCAATTCCGGTTAAAATCCCAACAAAGAAAATTATTCAACAATAAAACAATTCAAGCACATTATTTAAATCAAAGGTCCACTCACAACTTAGGCCTAAGCCTGATGTCGGTCGGAGGTCTCCTCTGGTCGAGCCTCCTCGCGTCCTGTTCCAAAACATAAATAATTCCTTAAATAAAATACTGACGCTTAAAGAAAATAGGCATAATTAAATATGAGCTTCTCGCGCTCAACCATGCCTATCGTCCTAAATCTTAACTTCACTGCCAACCACAATTTTCCATAAATACCGACATCCTCAAAAATCACCTTCCAACATCCTAATCATAAAATAATCCAATGGCCGGATTTTAACTTATTAATCCGCCAAAAATACTAAACTTTAACAATTCCAAAACTTATCCAAAACTCCTCCAAAAATTCTAAAACTCATCCAATTAAACTCCTCATAAAATTCTCCATCAAAAACATTTTCTCGGCGCTGGCTACCTCCAATGCTCACCAAAATTTGGCAGCACCTTCCTCTCAACCTCCTCTACAACATTCCTAACTATCACAAACTTCAATTCTAAGTCTAACCATGTCAATTGAACGAAAACACACTTAAAAGCCCTAGAATTTCAAATTCAGATTTCTCCTTACCTAGCTCAAGATGGAGCGAGCCCTTTGGAGGGATTGAAGCACGGGAGGATGGCTTTCTTTTGAGCCAAGGCTTGCCGGCTATGGCGGCCGGAGGAAGAAGTTTCGGCGACGGGAACACACGGACAGCCGGACCTTCTGGCGGGCTTTTCTCCCGATCGGCTGCGCTAGGGAGGCTGCCACCGGTCTAGAACGGCAGCTGGGTCGGAGACCGATCGTTTTGGACCGGTGCGGCGGTCTGGGGCGGCCGGACGGCGGCAAACGGCGGCCGGAAAATCTTGACAGTGAAGGCTTGGGGAGAGAGAGAGGAACTCGAGAGGAAGAGAGAGAAAGGGAAAAAAAACAGACTTGGGCCTTTAGCCCACCCGGTCCACCAACTCCTCTATAAACCCAATCCAAAAATTTTACACCCCAAAATAATACCCCAATAAAAATTACCTTTTACTAGCCAAAATTTATAATTTTTACCGTCGTCATATTTTTCTCCTACGAATAATTCTTTCAAAATATTAGTCCCTCAACACACTTCTAGGGACCTTAGAACTAAAACTCAATGACGAAGATGGTAAAAACTCTTAATACCACCATGCTAGTAAATAAAGTAAAATTTAAGAGTCGGGGCGTGACAGCTGGACTCCCCCAACTCGCCGCCGATCATCTCACCCCATCCCCAACTTGGCTCTGACCCGAATTACTGACATATTCCCCTGAGTGGTTGTTAGGCAAAAAGTTACCCTCAAGTATAAGGGGTACAAGTAATAGTATAGGGATTTAAGAAAGGTTGTCAAACCCACGAGGATTGGATTCCTTTCATTAGCTAGGGTGATAACCTTAAGAGAGCTAGAATGTGCAAATGTACAATCACAAACCTAAACACATAAGGAAATCTAGGCTCATGGTGAGTATGTGCAACATGGAGTAGTGATTTGATTTTAGGTTTTTAAAGTAGTTAACTAAACTAAACTAAATGCTTAAATGTAAACTAAATTACTCTAAACTAAACTAGTGATCTAATGAATTGTGTTAGGATTCGAATTGTCTACCACTAACCTCTCTTGCAAGTATTGATGTAATCACTAAGAATGATGCTAAGCTAATCGACCAATTTCTCTCCTTGCATCCCTCTCAGGTATGACAAGGGACATGCTCCTTTTGTGGTATCAAGCAACCCCTCTCGAGTGTAGTACTTAACTACTTAGGTCATGCATTTCAATTCGATTAGGCATCTAATGCATTACCCTAAGTGCATAAAGTTTAGAGATGAATAAACTATGCAAACCAACCAAGTTTATCTCTAAGTGATTGTAATTCACAACCCCTACATGCACACCTAGTGTGCTTTCATGCTTTAACATTCAAAGGTTACCAAGCTCTAAACATTATCATGTCATGACAAACACACATATTCAAAGTGATAAATTCTAAGCATATGCATTCAACTCTTGAACTAGCATGTAGGAATGTTAACTAAAATTGCAACAAATCATAAATTGCATCAATCCATACAAGATTGGTTAGGGCTTTCAACCCTAACCCCAACAAAATACTACTCACTCATAATTACATAAACAAACTCCATAATCAAATCAAACATCAAAATAGATCTAGAGTTTAAAAGAGAGAGTTGGCTTAGTAGTGTGTCGATTTGTCCCCAAGCTCACGTCTTAGTGGTGGTGGTGAGGGTGGGATTCCCTCTCCTTCTTGCTCTTGAAGATTTGATGATGAAAGATAGTGAAGCTTGATATATGCTTTAGGTGAATAGGTGGAGTGGATGAAGAAAATGATAGAGGATAGAGAGTGGAGAAATGATGCAGGAGTGGTGGTGTTAATGGAGGTTTGGGTAAGAGATGGTGGTGGTGATGGAGGAGATGGAGTAGATTGGGGGAGGAAGAAGATGGGTTTGGATTTTGGGAGAAGGAGATGGAGGTTTTTGGTGGATATGGAGGAAAAGAGAGAGAAAAAGTAAAAGTGGTGAATAGGTGGGTGCGGATGGTGTGTATGATTATATAGATAGAGATAGATAGGTGAAAAGTAGGAGAAAGAAGATGAAATCAGCTCTCCCATGGTTCAAACCGTAAGGGAGAGAAGGGAAGTGTGTGAACATGGCCATAACTTTGCCAAAACAAGGCAAAAGGTGGTGGGAAGGAAGGTGTAAGAGAAAAGGTAATGATAGAGAGAAAATGTGTAGGATAATGTGGTGATTCACCTACAAATTAATACATGATGGATTTTGTAGGGATTCATGGACTTTTGGGCAAAAGGGATGGATGAGTGAGAAAGAGGGAAATGTGGTTTAGTTCAATTTGAACTAGAAGGTTTGGACTTAGTTGTGATGAAACAACTCTTGCTCCTCCTTCCCTCCTCTACTATGAAGATGACCAGAAAATACATGACACCACCAAAAGTGGTGGTTCGCCGCTACTTGGGCCGTCAAAAATGGTGGTGCTCGGAAAATCGCCGGAGTTTCACTGTTTCTCTTCTCTTGTCAATATTTTCTACAAAACATAGAATTGGATTAGTTGACAACAAAATGAACTTTAGAACAAGTAATTCTCAAAGATTAGGGCACACAATTATCTATGATTAATTATGATTCAACAGTGGTCAAACGCCGACATCACTGATAACGTTTGCTTCGAGGTCACGCACCTCATCGCCATGGCGCACCAGAACTTAGAACTCGCCAAATAAGATCGGGAAATTGTCAGCCTGGTATGGAGCTCAAATCGTTGCTCTGGAAAAAACAAAAAAAACCCAAAACAAATTACGTAATTGTTCTATGGCCGGTGTGAGAAATCTCAAGCACCATGCTTGTTGATTGGTGGTTTTGGGGAGCAAAAGGGTCATGAAATTTTCATTCTAGCTAACCCAGTTTTTCTCCCTGGGACGTGTAGGCATATTATGCTACCAAATACCAATAGTTTGTTTTGGTTATTTAGGGAGCACCAGCAATATAAATACATTGTTTTAAGTATTAAAATTTGTTTAGTTCTCGTGGTTTGAAGTCGACATCTGTTTAGTCCTTAATTAAAGTCACAATTTTTCATTCAAATAATCCTTATGATTTTATTTTAATATGAATAGTTCTTAGAATCATGATTTTTCATCCAAATAGTCCTTCCGATTCATTTTCTTAGTTAAAGGCCATAATGACTATTTAGATGAAAAATTATGACTTTAAGGACTCTTCAGATTAAAATAAAACTATAATGACTATTTGGATGAAAAATCGTGACTTTAAGGACTATTCAGATTAAAATAAAACCATAAGGACTAAACAGATGTCAACTTCAAACCATAAGGACTATACAATATTTTACTCTTGTTTTAATTTAGAGAACTGGGTTATATATAGAAGGAATGATGGGTTATATATAAACACATACTGTATGTATTTAATCTTGATGATGGGTTCTAGTTTAAGGTTTTACTCGGATGCAGAATGTTTTCAAATTGTTCTGCTTGGTACATTTAGATTGTTGGGTTCAATTTCTTCAAATTTTGTTGATTGCTTCGTTATTATCTTAATTATCATGACTGTTAATGTCATTGTGCATGTGAACAGAATTGTCTTTTTATATAAAATTGTTTTGCTGGATCTAAATAGCAATTTGCTCGGTACATTTAATAACACCAAACATTAAAAAAGCTCACTTCCTCCAAAATTTTCTGAAAATCAATAAATTAGCCAACTCCATTTTTGAATTTTGGATACGTCCCTGCATATAGGTGATAGTCTCCAAAAATATCGCTCCATCAAGGGGCCATAGTAATTTTTGCCATAGATTACAGAGGGCTCTCAACTCACACAAACGGTAGAAAAAGCAAAACCCTAATCCCCCATATCTCACATTTCACAAACTGTAAATTCCCCACGTGGCAAAAACCCAGAGTATTAACTGAACCAGCCTCCACCAACTAAAAGAAAAGAAAAGGAAAAAAGGACCCAAAAAATCTCAAACGTCCCTTTTTCGCGTCTCCGCCTCCCTCACTCCTTCACTCACTACCCTCCAAATTATTCAGCACTCATTTCAACTCTGTGAATCTTCAGTATTTGAAACTTGAAAGCCTCATTCTTTACCTCAATCTTCATCTCCAACCCAACAAAGCTTCACACTTACCCTCATTTCCCACTCAACCAAGCTTTGTTTGCGAAGGTATGAAGGGTCTTTAGTAATTTCCATTCTGTGCTGTCAGATCATCCTTTTGGTGTGTTCTGCAAATGAAAGCTGTTTTTGTGTTTTGTCTTTGGTGTGTGTTTGACTAATTCTATGTTTCTGCATATGTATGACTTTGTGGTTGTAGACTTGTAGTTAGTTTGGTTGAGTAGAAGCTTGAATGTGGATTTGTTTGTTTTTGATTGCATAGGTTGATAAGGGTCGGTGGCAATCACCTAATTCGTCGAAATTTCTGAGCTTGTATTATTTACTTGGAAGTTTTTAAGATCTTGAAAGAAAAATGTCTGGTTGTTCTTCAAGTTTTGGAGTATCGAATGTTGTTGCCAGGCGGAACGAGGTGGTTTTGAGGAAGATTTGTAGTCAGAATTTGGGTTTAGATAGTGTAAGGTTTAGGAGTATGGCAAAGGAGGTAGCTTTACCGATTTTTTGTGGGAATAGAAGCTTTAGAAATGGGCTAAATTCGATTTCGGTGAAGAAAGAGAGGAATAATTTGGTCATGAGTATGTTAGAGCCTCGGGGTGGAAGGCAATTCAGCTTAGGTGCAGTGACGGTTTCGAATGATGGAGGTGGTGCTGCTCTAGGGAAGGATGCTAGGATTTTAGAGAATGAGGGCGGTTCAAAGCCTGATTATGATGGTAATGGGACTGTGCTTGATGGTAGTGGTGGTAATGGGAAGTATCCTAATGGAAGAGGAGGAGATGGAGGAGGCGGAGGAGGTGGTGGCGGTGGTAATGATGATGGGGAAGACGGAGATGAAGAAGAGTTTGGGCCAATTCTGAAATTTGAAGAAGTTATGAAAGAGACTGAGGCTCGAGGGGCTAGTCTTCCCCTTGATATGTTAGAGGCTGCCAAGAATGTGGGAATTCGCAAAGTGCTTCTCCTTAGATATCTGGATTTGCAGGTATATTTATTCTACGTTTCTTTTCCTAAATCCTGTATGAATGTCTTGTGAACTCGTGTTTATTTCTCCTCATTTGGTTTACTGTTTAATTGCAGGGGTCAGCCTGGCCTCTTGGCTTTGCAATGAAGTCATGCTCTATGCTTCGAGATCGTATGCTAGCTGACCCGTCTTTTCTTTTCAAAATTGGAACAGAGGTTTGTTTTGATTATTTGTATACTTATACATCATTCGTGTAGGTTAATCCTATTAATGTTATACAAAATTCATAAATCCAATTCCAGTTACATGGTGGCATGGTGGACATAAGATGGTTTTATATTTAGTTATGGAAAGAGAACTGTATTTATTATCTATGATTAAAGGGAAAAGTATAATCAAGTCTAATAGGTGATTAGTTTTGTCTTAGATCCCCAAGAATTATAAGCTACGTCTGCTCCACATACATGTCTTGCTCTATTAATCCCTATGATAAGCTATCCCAGATGTGGTCGGATGCATAATGAATGCTTATGTGGTATTTTGAATCTCCAGTTCTGTGCATTGATCATAGATTCCTATGTGTTCCATAAACACATATAGTGATTGCCACATGTTCCAGTATAATATAGTAATCGTCATTCACTAAATGCTGCATACAGATAGTCATTGATTCTTGTTGCGCTACATTTGCTGAAGTTCAAAAGAGGGGAAAATATTTTTGGGCCGAATTTGAGTTGTACGTTGCAGATCTTTTGGTTGGGGTAGTGGTTAATGTTGCTTTGGTTGGAATGTTGGCACCCTATGCTCGTATTGGGCAACCATCACTTTCAAAAGGGTTCCTTGGACGCATGCAACATGCTTACGGAGCTCTTCCTAGCAGGTTACTTGCTCAAGCAAAAACAATAGTTAACCTTCATATTAGTGATCTCATATTTTGTTTAATGTCCATTCGTAATTGTTGGTTGTATTTGATTTTCAGCTATAGAAAATAGTGTTATTTTTCAATTTCTAAAGTGGCCATCTTATGCAGTGTGTTTGAGGCTGAAAGGTCAGGATTTGGATATTCTGTAAAACAGAGAATTGCCACTTACATTTTCAAGGTAAGATTTACACGTGTCTTGAAAATATGATGTCATCAAAATTGTTGATCCAATCTTCCTGTTTTTCAGGGGATCTTATATGGGGCAGTAGGCTTCGGATGTGGTATTATTGGCCAAGGAATTGCAAACTTAATTATGACTGCTAAGCGGTACGCTTCTATGAACACATGCTAAGAGTGATTCTGTTGTAGTAGACATATTAGTAGCAATTCATGACCAAGTCATTTTCTAAATGTCAGGAGCATAAAGAAATCAGAAGAAGACATACCAGTGCCACCTCTAATAAAGAGTGCAGCTCTTTGGGGTATGCTATACTTAATCACTCCTCATGTTGTTTTAAGATCATAGGTTTCTGGTTAAAATGTCTTCTACTTTGAGTTGTCATGAATATATACAAGTTCAATAATTGGTCTTGCTTTTTTCCCCAAACTACCAGGTGTTTTCCTTGCCGTCTCTTCAAACACCCGCTATCAGATAATCAATGGACTTGAACGCTTGGTAGAGACATCACCTTTGGCAAAGCAGATCCCGCCTGTAGCATTGGCTTTCACTGTCGGTGTACGATTCGCCAACAACGTGTATGGTGGAATGCAGTTCGTAGACTGGGCTAGATGGAGTGGGGTGCAATAACTAGATCAGTTTTGATGGGAGAGGATATCTTATAGAGACGTCGTTTGTTGGATGTCTAGATGGTGCCTTGTATCATTAAGCACAGAATCCTGATTTAGGATTTCAGCCCCTCCCTTAGGATAAGATTTGTTTCAATGGTTTTATGTAATATGGAAATTTTCAGCAGAAAGTCTGCCATTACATTTCTTTTAGAATGGCTGCATTTATGGATTATGCAGAGGACGAAACATTGGTTCCATGGATTTGTCCCGTGCAGATGTGAATGGTACAAATTGGCACCTGTTGCTAGTGAGGCTCTTTTGTGGTATTCAAACCAATCACGCTGGTTCAGAAGAGACGTTTCTCTGATGTACTGAACGTGCTTCTCCTTTACATTCCATTGCATGTCGAACAGTTAGCTCGAGTGGCCTGTTTAAACTACTTGGTTGGCAGATCAGCCAGAAAACGCTCACTCTGGAGTCGAAGGATAACAAGAGTTTCATTTGGTACGTGTGATCTTCAGTACAGGTTAACGACGACTAACTAAATAGCTTAGATGCGTTTTGCCTGAATTGAAGAGCAAACGGTTATAACAACTTCTGAACGGAAAGCCCCTCTCTCTAGAAAGTCTTTTACCCTTCAGGAAAGTTGCGCAAATATAGGGAGAATCTCAAGTTCCCAGTTCAACAAACTCAGAGAAATTTTTAAAGAGAGATGGAAGAAGGTTGTAGTAGTGTAGCAGAGAAAGATTTGGAGCATGCGACATTGCATTCATCCCCTCCTCCCCGACCAATTGGAGGATGGAAAGCCGTCCGATACATCCTTGGTGAGTCTTATTCATGGATTCTTGTGCAATTTTGTTTATGTTTTCGTATTGTTTGCAGTATGATTTCATATATGGGGGATTGAAGTCATCTTGCATTCATGTTTTCTAAGGGAATGAGACGTTTGAGAAATTGGCTTCCATGAGTTTGGTGGCAAATCTGGTGCTGTATCTGCATACCAAGTATAACTTGGAAAATGTAGATTCAGCTAATGTATACAATATCTGGTCTGGTCATGCAACGTTGCACCTCTAATTGGTGCTTACCTTGCTGATAGTCATTTGGGGAAGTTCTCCACTCTTCTATATAGCTCTATAGCATCCCTCATGGTAAGAGTCTACTCTTCATTATGATTCAGAGTCCAAATTCGAAACATTAACTAAAGGATTCTATGAACACTTCTTCTTTCAATCTGCAGGGTATGGTGGCCTTGACATTAACTGCAAGTTTACATGAACTAACTCCTCCTGCCCGCAATGGACAAGCTCATTGCGAACAACCCAATGCATGCCAGAAGTTGGTCCTCTATTCTGGTCTGGGATTGCTCGTTATTGGATCTGGAGGCCTCAGACCATGCAACATTGCCTTTGGAGCTGATCAATTTGACACCACAAAGGAGAAGGGAAGAGCGCAGCTAGATAGCTTTTGCAATTGGTGGTACTTTTTGTTCACCCTTGCTCTCATTGTAGCTGTGACCGGAGTGGTCTACATACTGTTGATCGGCAAAAAATATGCATAAATAAAAAGAAAAAGAAAAGCATTTAAAAAAATATATATATATACATAAATACTTTTCTTATGCTATATGCACAATGCTTCAGAGTTCAACTGTAACTCTTGCAAACAGCTGGACAACAAAAGTCCAATACAAACTCAATCTTCCAAACCGTACACTCTATATAAAGAGACACAGAGAGGAAGAGAAGAGAGGGACAGACAGAGGCAGACACAAACGGGGAGACACACGCGGACACAGAGGCAGAGAGGCGAACACAAGGCGCAAGGGACAAAGAAGGCGAAACCAGAGAGAGAAACAGAGAGAAAGAAGGCGAAGCGCAGAGGAAGAAAACAAAGCAGAAGACAAGCGGCGAGCCAGACCAAAGGTGGAGCCCCCATTCTAACTTTTTTTTTCCTTTTTGCAGCTGCCTTTATCTTTCTGTATCACTCCGCCGGAAGCCCGAAAGCAACGCCCTCTCCCCTAGCGTGATGACCCCGCGAGGTAGTCACCAAGTCTAAGGCGAGACGACCTTCCTTTTGTTACAACAAACATATGGCCATGCAGCTCGCATAACAAGCCAGGCAAGGGGAAGGAAACAAACAAGCAACGCGGGTTCGAAGAGCAGGAAACTCACCCTTGATGACTCAACGAATCCTTGACCAGATCAAAAAAGAAGGAGATGACACCTCAATTTATAGAATAGCAGTTTCCTCAAGTCCAACTCCCAACCAAACAGGGATAGACGTTTGGAGTTATGTGGTTCGCGCAATCTCATTAACTTCATCAAGGAAAAGATGACTCAATCAAGGAAAAGATGACAGAGTCCTGCGAAGCAGAGCTCGCGTGTCCTCGCGAGATGGTATAAAGCCCTAAAGCAAGGACGAACTTATAGCCGCGCCAAAGCAGAAGCAGGTTACTTAACCCTAAAGGGTGGCGACGTGACTTTTACCCTAAGGGGTGGCGAGGTTACTTTACCCTAAAGGGTGGCGACGTGACTTTACCCTAAGGGGTGGCGAGCCAACAATCAAGCCAAGGCAGGAACCCTAAGGGGTGGCGAGCCAACATTCAAGCCAAGGCAGGAACCCTAAGGGGTGGCTGTCAAGACCCACCCTGAATTTCACCCTGAAACCCGAGGTGAGTCCTGCGGGGACCACCTCCAAGGAAAACTTACCGAAGGACTCGGCAAACCTCCCTTGAAAATGGACAACCCTAACCCGGAAAAATTAAAGACCACTTTTAACCAATAATATAAATTCTTCAACTTAATCCAAATAACCAAATAAAATAATACACAGTTATTTTTCCGAAAGTATTCAGAGCTACTACAAGAAATACAGCGGAAGCTACTAGAAATCCTAGTGGGTTAAACAGATGACCTACTGGTGAACAGTAGTGGAGAAATGAGTGACTATGCCTCGTCGCCTCCTTCTAGACCTCACCCGAACTCTGCAGACTGGGCATTTAAAAACGAAGGAAAAGCCCAGGGGAAAATATTTCATCACGTCAGAGTGAGTGGACAAAATAATCTCAACAACAATAATATTTCCCCAAGAAATTTAACAATGAAAACGACTAGTTCTGGCTAGTCCCCAAATCTTAAACAAAAACAGCCTCTCAAACTCAAATTATAAATATATATCAGTATGTATTAACCACTCGTCTACTCCATGTATGCTATCTATGAATAAGCTTTAAAATAGATAGTCACACCAGGCTAATACGATTGCGTCTAACGCTCACGTCGCACTAGCATTTTTCCTCAGAATGGGGGTAATGACCGAGTGGATATAAATACGTGCTTACTCCTTGTACGATTTCTATGAATGAATGTAAAAACATAGAATAATCTCAAAAAGTAGAAAATCGTACAAGGCTACTACGCTCGCGTCTAACGCTCACGTCACCCCATACTGGCATTCGTCCTCAGGACGGGGGCTGCCACGTATAGCTAGCTAGCATTCTCTCTCATACATACTATTCTCGGAATTGTGCCTCGAGTATAATCGCCGAAATTCTCAATTTTGGGAAAAATAACCAACAAAGGAAATTACTCAACAATAAAACAATTCAAACACATTATATAAAACAAAAGTCCACTCACAACTTAGGCCTAAGCCTGACGTCGGTCGGAGGTCTCCTCTGCTCGAGCCTCCTCGCGTCCTATTCCAAACATAAATAATTTCTTAAAATAAAACACCGACGCTTAAATAAAATAGGCATAATTACTATGAGCTTCTAGCGCTCAACCATGCCTATCTTCTTAAATCTTAACTTCACTGCCAACCACAAAACTCCACAAATTTTACCGACATCCTCAAAATCACCTTCTACCAAATAAAATCCAATGACTGGATTATAAATTAAGGACAAATTACTGGTCACTCCGCTAACTTTAGGGTGCTCGACAGTTTAGTCCGTTATCTTTCAATTTCAATCGATCACTCTGCTAACTGTCCAATTTCATACAATTCGGCCCATCCGTTAAGTAGCCGTCCAAATCGATGGTTAAGTGCTGATGTGGCACACCAAAAATCAATTAATTATTCATTTTTCTCATTTTCCATTTCTCTCCCAAATTTCCAATTATCCCCCAAAATTCCCAATCTCCCCCAATCTCATTTTTCAGCCAACACCAAATTCCCAGTCAACATAGTCCGACCCTTCTTCCCTCTTCTCCTTCTTCTTCCTCTCCACATTTTCCCCTCTATCCCTCAAACTCTCTCACTCAGCCGCAGCAGAAGAGAAGAGCAGACCAATGGCTTTCATCAAGGCCTCGAAGCCCCGCGCCTACTTCAAGCGTTTCCAGGTCATATACAAGCGCCGCCGTGAGGGCAAGACCGACTACCGTGCCTTGGCATTCTCTCGGCTCAACTTCACTATCAGAGTCAAATCCGTCTACCCAGGCCCGCCGGTTCATCGAAATCTTAATCTCCGCCCGCTTGTAAAGCGCGTCGCCGCGCTCAGCGTCGAAGAGGCTCTTCTTGCAGAGCGGGGAGAGCGCGACGTTTTGAAGCCCTGGGCGTCAAGAGCGAGGGCTGTGAGGATGTGAACAGCAGCGTCTTTCGAATCGAGAGCGATGGCCTTGTCGGCGTGAGGGCTTGTTTAGAGAGAGAGGCGGCGGAGGAGATGGAGGTGGAGGTGGATTGGGAGGCGTATCTGGCTTGGGCGAGGAGAGGGGCGCCGAGGATGAAGTGGCACTTGGATTGGATGGCAGTTTTGGAATTAAAACCGTAGCAGCAGCAGCAGTAAGAACCTAGCTACCAGCGTCGCCCAAGCCGTTGCCGTCTCTCTAGACTGGAACTCCACTCCCGACGCTCACAAAGCCGCCGTCGCTTTCCTCGACTCCATCTCTCTCTCTCTCTCTCTCTCTTTCTCTCTCTCTCTGTGTGTAAAGGTCAAGTCTTTTGCTGTTCTATGTGTGCTTGATCACAGTTGCTTTTGATTTTGGGATTTGAATTGTAATCTGTTGTGGTTCTTTGTGATTGTGAGGGTTTAATTTTGAGAATTGGAGTATGATTTCAGATGTTTGATTTAATGTGTGAATTTGTCGAGGTGATCAACTCTTGAATTTGAGAAGTGTGAGATATGTGGAGAGGAAGAAGAAGGAGAAGAGGGAAGAAGGGTCGGACTATGTTGAGTGGGAATTTGGTGTTGGCTGAAAAATGAGATTGGGGGAGATTGGGAATTTTGGGGATAATTGGAAATTTGGAAGAGAAATGGAAAATGAGAAAAATGAATAATTAATTGATTTTTGGTGTGCCACGTCAGCACTTAATCATCGATTTGGACGGCTACTTAACGGATGGACCGAATTGTGTGAAATTGGACAGTTAGCGGAGTGATCGATTGAAATTGAAAGATGACGGACTAAACTGTCGAGCACCCTAAAGTTAACGGAGTGATCAGTAATTTGTTCATAAATTAATAATTCGCCAAAAATACCAAACTTCAACAAATCTCAAACCTATCCAAAACTCCTCCAAAAATTCTAAAACTTATTCCATTAAACTCCTGACATTTTTCTCCACCAAAAACATTTTCTCGGCGGCTCCGCCGGCAGCGGCGGCCGGCGACCAACTCCGGTGACCTCCGATGGTCACCTAAAATTTGGCAGCATCTTCCTCTCAACCTCCTCTACAACATTCCTAACTACCACAAACTCCAATTCTAAGCCTAAGCACATCAATCGAACGCACAAACACAAAAAGCCCTAGAAAATTCAAATTCCGATTTCTCCTTACCTAGCTTGAGACGGAGCGAGCCCTTTGGAGGGATTGAAGCACGGGAGGAGGGCTTCCTTTTGAGCCAAGGCTCGTCGGCTATAGTGGCCGGAGGAAAGAGTTCCAGCGAGAAACTCTTCCCGGCAGCCGAAGCTTTCGGGCTTAACCGCTCCTTCACGACGGCGTTCCACGTGCGGGCACCGGTCCAAGAAGAGAGAGGGAGAGGCGAGGGTCCGAACGGGACCGGTCCGGCGGGCTGGGGCGGCCGGAAGGCGGCGAAAGGCGGCCGGAAAGAATTCGGGCAGTGAGGGGATCGGGGAGAGAAAAACCGGGAGGAGAGAGAGAGAGATACACGGGCTTTGATCAAAACTCAAGGCCCGGTCCACTTAAACAAAACTCATTACAAAATTATTCAACACCCCAAAATAATAATACCCTAAAAAAATTACCTTTTACTAGCAAAAATTATTCGGCACCACCGTGTCTCTGGTTCTTGGGGATAAGGTAGTGGCTTTAGTGGCCGTACCAACACATGGCACCGAGACACCGGTGCTGCCGGCGCCAAGGGCGGCGCCGCTCCTCCTCGGAAGCAGCATGTTCGTTCTTCTTCTGCCTTTGATGGACAATGCAATAGATGTGGGTCCAAGTACCATTGGTTCAAAAGCTGTCGTGCTTCTGCAAATGTTGTTGCTGCATACAAGAAATACAAGGAATTGATGGAAATCAATTCCACTGAAAACAATGGAGTTGAACATATTGTTACCTTCAAGGTCGCAGACCCCAATGGACAATGTTCTGACTTAGATGCTCCTGACTTTGACGTCACCGGCTAGATTATTTTCCCTTTTCACAAGTCATGATGTAATAAGGCATCATTAGAATGCCATGCTTAGTTTTCTTCTCATTTTTTTGAGACCTTTATGTACTCTTTTCAGCGTATTCATAAAAGTTCTTTTTGATTCTTCTTGTCTCTACATGATTCGAATTGATTTACATCTCCCTTAGAAAACATGACATCGACGCCGTCTTTGGTCTCTCCCTTAGAGGAGGTGACGAATGGCACAGTGACTCTCAAGGAGGGTTACCGACGTGTCTTCCGGTTCAAGTCTTTTACCCTATAGCGAATTTTCCTTCATCAATTGTTTAACTAGGCTCACCCAAGTTAGTATGATGTCTTAGAATTGTCCGAAATTAAGGAGATAGTGGTTTTAAGTATGCCTCGCACTACCGACCCTCCACGAACATGCCTGATCATACTTAATTTGGAGTTACCGAAAGCTTTTGATTTTGGATTCCTCATACGCTATTACTACAATTGCCGTCTTGTAAAAGACGTTAAAGACTTGGCAAAACCGGATCACCATCGAATCCTCTTGGTTCTCTGGCCTTGGATTTGATCATTTACATGTCCATGTGGCTGATCATATGCCTCCATGCCACCAGCAAGCTTCAAAAGCTTAGCTAACGCCAAATCTGCGAAAAACACTAATCTGTCCTCCCTGGAAAGTTGACCTTGTTTGATCTTTGTGAACAGCTCCGGACGAAACAGACAGTAATATTTATATCATTGGAAAGCTCTATGAGTCTCGTTTTCAGAACATTTTACGGTTCATCCATACCTATTTTAACAAAGGAGTTATGACTGTTTTAGTGCGCAAAGGTCATTCTGCTCGAGAATTTTTCAGCACTCTCGAGATTGTTGCTACTTTTAGCTCTTTCAATCCTTCTAAATGGCTCGATATCGACTTATTTACTCATATATCTACTCTCTTTTGTAGGTATGTCTCTTGGATAGATCAAGTGCCTCGCAGATAGTGGATCAACCCACACTATTCTAAGGAACCGGCAACTATTCCTTGAGTTAGTGTCATGTAAATCATCTGTGACGACAATGATTGGATCTTCTCCTGTGATCCTCGAGCCTGGAACTGCTCGCTTCTTTCTGCCTCATGGAACTGTGATCCATGTCACAGACGCTCTTTATGCCTTGAAAGGGCACCGAGCCTTGTTGAGCTTTAAGGACATTCGCGCTAATGGCTTTCACTTGGAGACTCTTTGTGAAGATGGAACTGAGTTCTTGTGTATCACTTCTCATAATTATGGACGTAAACGTATATTGGAGAAACTCATGAGTCAATTTAGTGGTCTTTACCTTACTACGATTCTATTGAATCCCATGTAGTCGCCAAACAGGATCTTTAGGACTCTGACTCATACAAGCTTTGGCATGATCGACTTGGTCATCCCGGAAGGGACATGATGATCTGAATTCTGCGTAATTCTGATGGACATCCCTTCTTCAGACCAAAACAAAAATATTTGGAAACTGATGTCACTTTTAATCATGGTGGTGACGCCACAATAGGTCATCACAGCCCAAAGTTAACTTTGACATCTCCCGGGCTCGGCACCAACTTCCTGGCTGCCGCTCGGCCGACCCCTTAAGTAATTGAGGCGCATCGTCCTTTCCTTGATGTGTTGTTGACTCTTTCAAACACTCATCGTTCGTTTTGCAAAGCTTGCTCTTTAGCGAAAGTAATATCGAGACTGTCTTACGCTAAAGATAACACCGAGAACATTCCATTTCTACATCGTATCTAAGGTGATATTTGTGGACCCATCCATCCTGAATGTGGACCATTTCGATACTTTATGGTTCTGGTGGATGTTTCAACGTGTTGGACTCATGTCGCACTCTTGTCCACACGAAATGCTGCATTTCCAAAACTCCTAACACAAATTATTAAACTTCTGACTCACCACCCGGATTATCCAATTAAGTCAATTCGATTGGATAACGCTGGAGAATTTACATCAAAGACTTTTGATAACTATTGCATGTCTATCGGGATTGAAGTTAGCATCCCGTACCCCATGTTCACACGCAAAACGGTCTCACTGAAGCTACTATCCAGCGACTTCAGCTTATTGCTCTAGCGTTGGTAATGCTCACCAACCTCCCAATTGCGTCATGGGGATATGCAATATTGTATACAGTCTTACTTATTCGTTTCTGACCCACTGCCAAACAACCATTTAATGCGTACCAGTTGGTTACTGGATATGAGCCTAACATTACGCATCTACGCATTTTCGGTTGTTCGGTTTATGTGCCAATTACGCCTCCACTGCGTGTTAAGATGGGTCCTCATAGACGATTAGGTATCTACGTTGGTTATGAATCTCCAACGATTATCAGATGCCTCGAGCCATTAACAAGTGATCTCTTTACCGTAAGGTTTGAGGATTGTCACTTTGACGAGACATTTTTCCCATCGTTATGGGGAGATACGAACAAACGTGTTCATGTGGAATGACAGGAATTGTCGTTGGTTGTTTCCGTTCTGTCTCATTATGATCCCCGCACCTCACAGACTGAAAGTGAAGTTGAACGTATTCTCGAACTTCAAAAAGTAGCAGATACGATGCCTAATTCTTTCTTCTAGATTGCGAAAGTGACAAGATCAGATATACCAGCTACAAATGTTCTTGCTAGGCTCGAAGTCCCTAAAAAGGGCATGGCCATCCTCGGGCACGGGACTGCCGCCCATGGTGGAGGGATGGAGGCCATGGCTCCCTAAAGGAAAAGGGGGAGGCCATTTGGTTCGATTGACACACGTCCGAGAAAGAAACGGACTGACAAGGCACAAGTCAATCCTTTGATCATCGATGTTGAGAATCCTTCTCACGAGATCATCTCTGATTACAGTTATGTCCATGAATTGATGTTAGAATCCATGGGGGACGCCTTAGGGTCAATGTCAAAATTAGAGAACATAGAGATCTCCATGTGTTATGATAACACTTATAAATTAATGAACCGGTCATCAACCCATGTCAATGATATATTTGCTTATTCTGTGGCTCATCAAATCATTGAGCACAATGACATCGAACCACGTTCTGTTGTAAAATGCCAAAACAGAGCAGATTGGCCTAAATGGAAAGATGCAATCCAGGCAAAATTAGACTCTCTAACAAAGAGACAAGTCTTCGGCCCAGTAGTGCTAACTCCGCCGAGTGTAAAGCATGTTGGACATAAATGGGTCTTTGTTAGAAAGCGTAATGAAAAGAATGAGGTACTTCGGTATAAGGCCCACCTTGTGGCGCAAGGTTTCTCACAACGTCCTGGGATTGATTACGAAGAGACTTACTTTCCAGTTATGGACATCATAACTTTCCGCTACTTAGTCAGTTTGGTAGTATTCAAAAAACTTGACATGCAGCTCATGGATGTGGTTATGGCATATCTCTATGGGGATCTAGATTCAGAGATATATATATATATATATATATATATATATATATATATATGAAAGTGCCCGATGGAATTACATTACCTAAATCAAGTGACTATAAACCATGGAGTGGATATGCTATAAGGTTGCAACGCTCACTTTACAAATTAAAGCAATCCGGACGAATATGGTATACTCGTCTAAGTGACTACTTGATTAGAGAGGGATATAAGAACGATGAACTATGCATGTGCGTGTTCATAAAGAAGACAAGTTCTGGATTTGCAATAGTGGTCGTCTATGTCGATGACATGAACATTATCGGTACTCTTGATGAAATCAAAGAGACCGCGCTTATCTAAAATCTGAGTTTGAGATGAAATCTTGAGAAGACTCAATTTTGCCTAGGTCTTAAACTAGAGCACCGAGTCTATGGAATTCTTATCCATCAGTCTGCATATGTCCAAAAGATACTAAGGCGATTTAATATGGACAAGATGCACCTTGTTAGCACTCTTATGATTGGTCAAAGTCTGGATATAACTAAAGACCTATTCCATCCAAAAGAGAACGACGAAGAAGTCTTAGGCGCAGAGGTTCCATACCTTAGTGCAATAGGCGCATTATTGTACTTAGCTCAATGCACTCGACTAGAAATTGCATTCTCAGTCAACTTGTTAGCTAGATTTAGCTCAGCGCCAACCCAAAGTCATTGGATCGGAGTCAAAAACATTTTTCGATATCTTAAGGGAACCATTGACTTAGGACTGTTTTTTCCCTACACTGATTCAAGAATGACAGAAGATGGTCCTATGGCTCATGGCAGACACGGCACCGATCCACCAAGGGACAGGACCACCGCCATGGACGCCGCCGGTATGGCTGCTGGACACGGGTCCAATGCCGAGCACGCCACCACCTCCTTGTCCTATGCCGAGACACCCAACAATACGTTGGTGGGTTTCGCCGACGCTGGATATTTATCTGATCCTCATAAAGGACGTTCTCAAACTGGTTATATGTTCACCATTGGGAATACGGCGATATCTTTGAGGTCTACAAAGTAAACTATGGTGGCGACATCTTCAAATCATGCAGAGATTATAGCTTTGCATGAAGCTGTTCAGGAATGTGTTTGGTTGAGATCAATCATTAAACACATTAGAAGGACTACTGGATTAAATTCTACAACTGATAGACCTACATGCATTTATGAGGACAATGCAGCTTGTATTGAGCAAATGAAGTTAGGTTACATCAAGGGTGATAATACAGAGAACATTTCACATAAGTTCTTCTACAACCAATAGCAACAGTCGTTTCTTAACATTCAAGTGAACCAAGTCAGTTCCGTAACGCAGCAGACTTATGTACTAAGTCCTAACCTAAGTCTCCTTTTGAGAAACATGTGAAAAGTATAGGCATGTGTCGACTATCAATTCTCTCTGAATAATGTTCACATCATGGGGAGCATCATCTCTGTTTACGCCTAAATTAATATATTACTAGACAGTAAATGTCCATGTGAATATTAATTCAACTCTTGGTCCATGTCATACCAGCGAGCCCAAGTTCTTTAAGTTTACAAGTGATGGCTTGCCAGTAAGACCATGCGAGCTGAGTTACAGAGTTCGCGTGCGAACTGGACTTCGCACAGCTCGCGCGTGGAATGGACTTCGGGCGGACTACACAGTTCTCGTGGAACACTTAGCTCGCGCACTGAATAGACCATGCGAGCTAACTTCAGAGTTCCGGTGCGGAATGGCTTCCGCGCGGGGTAGAGAGCTCGCGCGGTTCGAGCGAAATACAGGGCTCACACACTTAATGATCTCGCATGCGGAATGACTTCGCACGGACTATGCAGTTCGCGTGCAAAAAGGACTTCACGCGGACTACACAGTTCTCGCGCCGAATGTACTTCGCATTAAAGCCCTAGGCGAGGCGGAATATATCAAGGCGAGCTGGCTAACTAGCTCGCGTAGGAGACTTTGTGAGGAAGCAACAGGCGGAGTTCGCGCGCACCACATTAATCGTTGAAAACTTTTAAAGTCTTTGACATGCTTCGGGCCAATCCATATGACCATTTTAATATAAAAGGCCCTTCTAAAGCCCGCGAGCTAGAAAGGCCCGCGAGATGTAGAGAAGGAGTCTATAATTCATGTTCGCATAGAAGTCTATAATTGAGCGGCAATGTCCTATATTGAAGTGTGCGAACTGGACATGTGTCACCAATTTGTTGGTCCGCACGGGTTAAACTGTGCCCTTGTGCTATTAGGGTTTCAGAGTCCGACTTGAATTCTAAGCTATTTTTCTTCTGCCGCCACTATATAAAGGGCTTGAAGGTTTACAGAAAAGAACAACTCTCAATACAACAAAACAATCAACTACTCAACAGAAGTATACAAACCTTCGACCCAGTCGAACCTCCAACGCTCCCCGGAGCTCTGCCTTCGCTTCCCTGTTGAAGCAACACACACAATCAAATCTCTCAACAAAAACACAAACTGCAAATCAGTTACCCCTCGAGCTACCTCGAAACCCAAACCCTAAGTGCGCCGCCGCCTTAGTTTCAGAGCCCTCCTGGACTCGTCCCCGACCTCTGAACTCCCTTTGTTGCTCTGCTCGCATCCCGCCATGAGTATCGATCGCCTTGTGCTCGTAATTGCTCATCTGAGGTGGCACTTGGAAACCCCCTTCGCCTGATCAGAAGTCAAGACCCTACTACAATCATCATTTCCTCGTCCACGAGGTGGCACGCCCGCAACACATCTCCCTCTCTTTGTTTGCTATTTACCTCTCGCCCGCGCGCTGAGGATCGTGGCCAAAACAATCTCAATAAAGTAGATTGGTGTGTTGTACTCTTTTTCTTCTAGGATATTTTGTATCTTTCTAGATATTCTTTATGTGTGTTTTGACCTTATGCCAATAAGATATGTAGTTTGACTAGATCTATATATTCATTTTCCTTACATAATTGGTATTGTGTAATTCCCTATATAAAGGCTCCTATCAATGAATAACACATTTCATTTTTCACGATTCTCTGTTCTTAAATCTCTTTCGCTTCATCAAAAACAAAATTGAATCATAAATTATAGAATAACAAACCAAGAAATATCTGGTGTCAATGTATTGTCCACGAAACAAAACCCGTTACCTGATCATACTTGCTACACACTAATCGTGTATTAAGATCGTACTTTTTCCTGAAAACTATATGATTTACACAATAATAACACGAATAATGACCGGATAAACACCGTTGTGAGTAGATCACTAGATGCACCAAGAAGGTAACAAACAAAAAGCAACAGAGATAATAGGACAATTTTGGTAGACTGCACCACACGTGTCGCAATTTGGCGAGATGTTCTCTGCCAAAAAGAAGAAAAACGAACTGCAACGGCTGTCTCTCACTTTTTCCCGCGCTCTGATCTCTGTTTATATATAAAACCCCTCTCAGATCGTACCCAACCCACACCCCCTCTCTCTCTCTCTCTCTCTCTCTCTCTCTCTCTCTCTCTCTCTCTCTAGTCTTCTCCTTCCCTCTTAAACCCTAAATCCCTTTTTCAAATCCCAAGAAACCAACCCAATTCAATTCCCTTCAAACCCAGAAAAGAAAAAAACCAAGAAAGACAAGAAAGATGACCAAGATCGATGCCCTCCGTCGATTCCTCCTCCCCTGCTTTGCCCCCTCCTCCACCTCCTCCGCCGCCACCCCCACCAAGAAACGCCTCAGCACCTCCCTCCGCGACGACATCCCCGACGCCGACCTTGACTCCTCCTCGGCCGCCGCCGCCCAAGACTCCGACACTTCCTCCCCCTCCGCCGCGTCGGTGATATCCTCCGTCGCGCAGCCCCGGCCGTCGAAGTCGATGGTGATCGGGACCATCTTCGGGCACCGCCGCGGCCACGTGTGGTTCTGCGTCCAGCACGACCGCCTCTCGACCCGACCCGCGCTCCTCCTGGAGCTCTCGATCTTGACCCACCAGCTCGTCAAAGAAATGCGGTTCGGGTTGGTCCGGATCACCCTCGAGTGCGACGACCGCTCCGATCTCGCCACGTGTCCCCTCCGCTCCGTACCCGTCTGGTCCCTCCACTGCAACGGCCGCAAGCTCGGTTTCGCCGCCCGGAGGAAAGCCGGCGACAAAGTCCGCCTCATGCTCAAGACCATGGAGTCCACCACCGTCGGGGCCGGGGCTCTACCCGCCGGGTTCGGGTTCGGGTCGGGCACATCGGACTCGGACGGCCCGGTTATGTACATGAGGGCGAACTATGAGCACGTGATCGGGAGCGCGGACTCGGAGTCGTTTCATCTGATCAACCCGGATCAGTGCCCGGGTCAAGAACTCAGTGTCTTCTTGCTCCGGTCCAGAAACTCGGTCTGATTTTTCATCTTTCTTTTAACTTAATTATTAACATGGGGTCTTTTGGTAAATTGACTCATTCTGTGAGGGGTAACATTTGGAATGTGAGAAGTGAAAACTAGGTGTTTTCTGGGGTAAAACCCTGATTGGGGTTTTGGGTTTAGGAGAAATTCTGTTTCTTTTTCAAGGGTTGGCAAATGTAGAATGTAACAGAATTAGGGGTAGGGCGAGCTCTGAAGGAGAAGAGAGATCAATGTACAAATTTTGTATCACTAAAAAGGTGATAGAACAGATCAATGGAATTCATGGATTCATGAAATTTTGAGTCCAGTTCTTTTTATTGTTCATCTTTTATTCCATACTGTTATAAATTTCACAACTTTATTGTAATGGGTTGCAATCACTGGCTGTGATGCTTGGAATTTGTTGATGTGGGATCTGAAGCAGTGTGCTCCACTAGTGCTTGAGATTTTGAATCTTTACTTTCAAGGGTTCTAGCTGTTTGACTGAAAAGTTTGGACATCTATGGTACAGTTTTGGACCACTTCAGACCTTCAAAGAATGAACACTTGTGGTTGCAACTCTTCTACATGTTTTACCAATATGGGATATTTTTAATGCAACTGTTATGATTTTAACACTTCCTAATGCAAGCAATCTTTCTCTTTATGCCAAAATTGGATTTTTTTTAGACTCAAAAATGACATCACAGCAACATTAAACCTCCACCACTTAAATTCTTCATAATTTGATACACAGGCTAATTAGAATCTTCTGCAGCACCTTAACTTCTGCCAGAACTAAGAACGCATCATCCTTTGCGTATCTGTCACAAAAATGCTGGAAGGAAAAGCTGTCGTGCGCGAAACAGATATGCCAACTCTCATGCAGAGTTATGCCATGGAATTGGCTTACAAGGCTCTTGATCTACATGAAGTGTCTGATTGTCGATCCATTGCTCACTATATCAAGCAGGTCTGTTAGATTATACCCTTGGTATTAAATTATCTTCATTTGGCTTTGCATATATGAATACATCTCCTCTAAACAGTAGAATAAGAAGGATTACAAAGTTGGTTTGTGATTGTCATCATATCTTTTCTCGGCTGAAATTAATAAAGTCATCACAGATTGACACAGTTTGATCAAAACTTTTTGATCTGTGGTTCAAGGCAAAGGTTAGAAAAGGGTTTCCTTTTCAAAAAGAAATGCAGGGACAAGGATCCAAAGGCTAAAATTGCAGCATGGCATGGTGGCATTTATTCTGGAAGGAACAAGTAAACCAATTTCATATCATAAATTTGGATAATCTTCCCCAAGTAACATATTTCAGCTATCACTTTAGGCTAAAATTAGTCTGTTTAAAGTGGTATGAGTTCCTTTATGTTAGGACAAAAGTTTAAATCTTTAGTTCAAGAAAGCTGCTTAGTTAAACTAATCAAAAGGGTTTAGAGTGCTAGTTTTTTAATTAAATTTTTTTTGGTTTGTATAGTGAAGGTCAGGCACTAGTATTAGGTTAAGCTTTAGAGCTGAATCCCCCCTGTGCTTCTGTCTGGAAAAAGTAGATAGTCTCTTACTTTTTGTCTGGAAAAACACCTTCTCAAAGTACAAATGGGTCCTTCTCATTTGCTATAAGTGGCAATGCAGAAGGCTTTAACTGTTGTAACTTTCACTTTAATTTCATATGATCAAAGATTCAATCAATTAGTAATATGGGATTAAAATTCCATTTAACAACTTTATTTTGATCACATGCTTAATCAATTTGACAAAGAGTGGTTGAATGGTCCTAAAGATCTTGCAGAAAGAATGATTAGCTCACCAAGCTTTCAAACTTATCCTGAGCAGAAATTTGATGAAGCTTATGGTCCTGCCTGGCACTGTGTTGTGGGCAAAGACTTTGGATCTTGCATCACGCATTTGTGCGGAAGTTTCATTTTCTTCCATGTGGAGATGATGGAGTTTCTCATATTCAAAGATGGCACAGACTCTTGTGAAAGCAGGGAAGAGGCTATTGGGGTTCTGCAAAATGGAAGCTTATCAGATTAATTAGGGTACTTTTCATTTCCAATTAGTATATATTTAGTATCAGCATTGATCATATGCCTTGGAATTCGTTTTCTTTTCTTTTATGTGGATCAGAAATGTTATATAAACTATAAAGAGGAAGGAACATGGTATGACAGAAGCTAAGTTTTCAATCAACTTCAAAATATTGTATTGTACAATACAATGTGTGTCTCTTCACTCATAAGAATAGAATCAGTAATTTCATCCCATCACATCCTGCTACCTTAGCTTGAACATCATGGAGAGTGTCCTTTCCTTAAATAGAAATCTAGTTTGTAAAATTGTTCTGATAAGTACTGTGATTCTATTTCATTTGGATAAAGTAGATTTGACCATTCACCAAGCATGTCTGCTTGTCATGAATGTCAGGTATGCCCTTCATAGAATCATAGTGACCTCCACGATAAAAAAAGACTTTGCTCATTGTATTAGCAATGAAAAAGCAGGTATTCCTTGATCTATTTGTGAAAACATCAACAATAAAAGATATGCCATTAGATTCTTGCCCATTCCTGAAATAGAATCTTTCTTGTAGCCTTTGTACAGCCTCAGGACCACTGTGTAACTTTGATTCAATCTGTAATCGCACAAGGAACCAAGACAAAACTCCGAGATGGCCTTAGATTTGATTTCAAAGCCGCCAAAGTAAATTATAACCAATTTGTTCATGTGGTGATGATATATGTGATTGTAGTCCAGAGGTTGTCACAGCACATGAAAAGGTGAAAATGATTACTGATAGAGAATGGTGATTTACCTGAGTCCCCGAACCCAAAACTTGATCAATTGATCAGCATGCTGGAGTCCCTTCTCTATTGTTATTATGAACTGAAAATGCACAAACAGATACTAAAGAACATAAGAGAATCAATAAGGTGCATCAAGTAGTTTAGCTTCATGATTCTTGACAAGTATTGCATTGCCAGTGAGGACAAGGTAATCCGCATCCCAAGGGCTAGATACAACAAACATATGAGAAGATCTAAACCTCAGGATGCAGATTACCCGATCCTGACGCAATAATATCAACTAATGAAGAACAGCTGTAAGAGCCATCAGGATTTTTAGTGTTCTTAGCAAGGAGTGTGTGAGCCTAATCTTATAAGAGCATTCAGTATTTATAGTGTTCTTAAAGTGAAGATGATTATAAAATGCAATGAGAGTGCATAAAGCACAGTGATAAGGTGTGCAGCACCAACACGATCGATTCTGCTCTCGCATGACCAATGAATCAATGATATTGTAGGGACATTTTTAGCTTTCAAAGACACAGGTTATGGCTTGACTGCTTTTCAGGATGTTAAGAGATCTTGAAAGATTCTCAACAAAGTAGAGGATAAAGACCTGAAATACCAGCTTGTAATATACTGATGTAGTCCAACAGTGGTGAAGTGTTATTCTAATTATCGAGGAAAGCTTTGTTCATACACCTACTCATCATCATGATCAGGATTCTCTAATTCTAGTTCCACATTTACATGGTGCAATGGTCTCAATCAGCTTTTAAATAGCATTTTATTTCCTTGCTAGAGGGCTATTCAGAAATAGTGCTTTATTATCCCCCAGCTCAGAGAAGCAGCTTGTTAAGTTGCAGTGACTTCTAAGAATGACATCTAGAGGCCACGGACACTTAGCTTCTATATCTTGAGGGGTTGATTACTATGGCAATCCCATATTCATACTGAACCATGTAGAAAACATGATATGAACATATTCATTATGAACCATGTAGAAAACATAATATCAACATATTCATTATTGGCGCCACAGGATGCAAAACAACCAAGGGCCAGCTTGGGATTGAAGTGAGTTTCACTGTTATGGGAATAATCAGTAGCAATTTGAATCGGTGAACAACGCAATATCAGTGTTTAGTGAACTTTGATGTTAAGTTTACCAAACTCCCTATGCTGCTGGCTTAGTCATTTAGTAAGCAGATCAATCCCATAATTCCATAACAAAGTTGTTCGTGCACAACCACATCTTGCAGTGGAGAAGAAAATCTTTGACAGAAGCAGAAACATAGAGGTGACATTCCACTAGCTAGCATGTTACAGACCAACCAGTTAAGAAGTGCAGAGTGGGGATTCGAGATATCAAATTTAGAATCTTCAACTATCATAGCTCCCTTATCATGTCAGAAATGTTATACCAAGCTGACGTGATCGACATGCGATCAAGGGGTAGGTTTATCAGTAAGAACTTTTCTGGAGCAATGACAAATTGGCAATGTTGGTACTAGCATTTGCTATCATTGGTTGGCAGGGGATGGTATTCTGGCTCAAATAGCTCAAAACAATTTGCAAGGATTGAGTATTTTTCTTGGATGTGTATGGCTAAAACGGGAATTAGTCATGATGGTCCCTCGAGATTTTGATCGCCTAAATCTGCAAACTCTATTCCGACACAAGGATAGATGCCATATCTGGTTACTTTTTCACTTGTAACTTGTAGTAGGAGCTTCTCTAGAACTCTTGCTGTGATGTATGGACTAGTTCTAATTTCTTTAAATGAAATGCATATATGGAATATTGCTGTAAATGCTCTTTAGATCATATTAACAAATGACAAATTCCCAGCATCACCATCTTCTCTAGTACTCTTGGACCATGAAAATGATTTGGATAACACTTAAATGCACTGAAGTATTCTTATTCCAATCTGAATTGCAGATCCACACAATAGAACAGTAAAGAAAAATGGTGAGAATTCTTGTCAGTAATTGTAGTCTTACATAAGCATGATGAGCAATGCAGGGAGGAACTTCAAGGTAAAGCAGAGAATTGAATCAAGCTTAAAAACTCTATCGGCTAATAGCATCTTTCTATATTCCAAGGCTTTTCTCTCATAGCTATTGGTCAAGAATATATATATATATATATGAACATAATTTAATTTAATTTCTGTAATGGCATATATTCAATATGCATTGCAACAACAAATATATTAGTAAATCTCCACTACCAATTGGTATCCAAGTAAAAGTGAACCTATAGTTTAGTGTAAATGCTGATTCTTTGCAGAAAAAATTTAAAGACTCCAAGATCACAGTATATTATCTTGCAACAAAAAATAACTTTAATATGATCATCTGCCAAATAGTCGAAGTACACATCCGGAAATACTGTTCAACCCTTCTGATTTTCTGTAGTTTATCTCTTATATTTTCAACACCCAAAAACAACCAAAATCTGGTTAGATGATAGAAGTAGGCAGATCCAACAGATAAGGAGAATTGTTAAAACTACTGATGCAAACTATTGGAGAGGTTCATTACTTCTCAAGTTCTCATACCTTGGGAGTATTTAATAACAAGATTAAGCATCCACAGACTGGTAATTGAGAAAATATGAGAAGAAATCCCTCGCAATTCCAGGTATAAATATATAAACCTCGCTTTGTTTTTTTTTACATGGCTTTTTTGAAATAGCATCAATATGACACTAGTAAAATGCCATAACTATAAGATGTCATTCCTCAAACAATATGTTGGGTCTACAGAACAAAATAATTTAGAAATAAAAACTAGAAGATAAATAGAACCTGCAACAAAACTGTTCTGATGGTATCTCTCACACCTACGAATACTTATAAAGGTTACTACCTAATATTTCAAAAGGGGGAACATGATACCACTCAAGCAGCTAACTACCTATATAAGTGTTTTATGGCAGCAACCGCAAAATTTACCACCATCAAATCTCTCGACTACCAAAAAAAGATCTAGTCTTCTATCTATCTTCTGTCTTCAAGCAACTACAAGAAAACTAACTCAACGAGATTCCATGGCACAACAGATGGTGGATAACAAAAGGTGTAGAGGCAACTAGTCACTTGTGTGGATGCGTGACAGAAGCATTTTCAATGTCTCGTACGTCATGAAGACAATGCCTACACTGGGAACAACCTTGTAATATTCTGGCAGAATTCCTCTATACAAGCCACGCAGGCCTTCGTTCCGGATTATGTGCCTAAAAGTTCCTAATATGCCAGTGTTATAGACACGAGCCCGACAGCCGGCCCCTTCTAATTGCATTCTTCGCCTCACCAGATCTAGAGGGAATGTTGCTGAAACAGCAAAGAGCAAAAGATAATCAGGCAGAAGGAGAATAAATCTGAATCCTTTTCGACCATACCCTAAAAACATCTTTTGAAATACCAAAAACTTTACAGAGTAGAAACAGATAGTCTACTGTACACCACCCGCAGTTTTTTTTCTTTTTTGGTAAGGATATAATTATATATAGGAGCATTTAAACATATGTTTAATCAACTACAAGTAAGCGATTTAAGAAGACCATTAATAGACATAACAGTGTAATAGGAAAATTATAGCAATAAAGTCTTGGAACTCGTCAACTTTACATGTCAACTTTACATGTAAAAGTGTAAACATGCATCAAGTAGTCACAGATCGCTTACCTGTTGATGAAGCAATGCCTGAAAGACTGCCGCAAGCAAGACTCACCATGACTGTAGAATCATTGGGCCTGATATCAAAGGAATTGAAACTGAAGTTACAACTCAAATCGCAGCAAAGGAAAGTTAGACAAGACTCCAAAATTCAGCATCAATTTAACGCATTGTCCAATCATGAATCTTCACCTTTCAGACTGCCAAAAAGACCTCAAAGCCTCATAAACAGAGAAACTGATCGCTATGCTGGGTCCAACACCCTGTGTCACAAGTAATAATTGATATTTAGTATTATAAAAAAATAAAAATAAAATTAAAAAAAAGGGTACAGAATGATGAGATTTAGATAAAGCATACCAATAGAGTTGCTCCAAGTCCTTTATACAATCCCAAAAATCCTTCTTCTCTGCAAATTGTATGAAATGCATGTCCGATGCCTCTGTAGTATACTACATTTTTCTACAAAAATTGAATACTGATAATAATCAAACTAAAAGAAGTTACAAGGGTGGACAGTTAAAAACTAAATGATTGAAATAAAGTAATCAACAACCACATGAAAATTGAGAGCAGATAGATATTTTCTTATGATAACTCAGACAAATTTGTCACAATTACCTGAGCTGATAGACGTGTCCTCACAAGATCTAGTGGATATGTCACTGAAGCAGCTGTTATACCAGCCATCCCACCACCGAGAAAGTGTACACACATATCGGTAGTTGCATTACCCCTAAGATCTTCACCAAAAGTTGAATGCAACAACTGCAATATGAATATGGGGTCAGATGAAATCGAAGCAAGCTGCAAAGCCAAGGTTTCGGTCTACTTTAACAGCATAAAATTTGACGAAAACATCTATTTACTAACTTTCTTGTAGCGTTCGTAAGCATAGAAGCTGACTGAAGAATATGGAAGACGATGAGCAATAGTAACGAGATTGCCTCTCCAAAATGCTCTAAAACCTTCCTCATTGACAATACGTGTAGCCTCTCGCCATATGCTCGCCTTACTCAATGCTGAAACATCAGAATGCATTCCTTGCACCTAAAAGAAGTAAATGATTGTCAGCCAACTATCATTTAGAAGAAACAGTAGGCAACTACTGAAAAGAAAAAACTGCAATAAAATTCCATACAGGTACAATATAATATGATTCCCCTTTGGGTCATTTATCATTCCAACCTTCAGGATGATAGCCAGCATTAAGTTTATTTCATCACCGCCAGATAGCTTTTCACTCATCACCCTCACTAAGAGTTTTTTTTATGCTATAATTTTGGACAGCAAAACTGTTCTGCTTTATTATGTTTTATAGCGTTTTGTATTACTCTACTTTTTTTCACCTATCTTGTACTCCTTTTGTGTTAATAAAGTTTTTCTCTGATTAAAGATAAATCTCTGTTTTTCTCTGCCAACTGTTCCTCATTCTATTTGTCTATCTTTCCTATTCTCTCTAAAATATCTACTCCATTTCTCCTTCCTTATACTCTCTCCAACTATATTTCTTTGCATCTAAGAATCCTTACAAGTGCTGCATCATCCACCCTACATTTTCACACAAACATCATTGCAACACAAAGCCAATGAATAATCAAAATCATATTCATCATTGGTTCTCCTTAACAAAGACAGCAATAACTGCAGACTTGAACAGCAGTTCTCCATAACACGAAACACATTCATATTCATCCTCCGCAAACTAAATTTCCCTCCGTTCCAATCTCTATCATAAGCAGGTCAATTGAAAAGTGAAAACCTTTACTTCAGTTTTCAACTGTAAAGGAACAATTCATGAACTAAGACAACCCCGAACACAAGCCATTGTTTGAACTCAACCTTTACCTCACTTTCCTACAAGAAACTAGCTCAAAAATTAAACCGTTATGCTCCACATCCCAAACTAAGCAAAGGCAGAAACTTCAAATAATGCTTAAAACCAAAAACCAAACAAAACAATACCGATTACATGAACACGAATCCGAAATCTCAAAAAAAACAAAAAAGATTGAACCTGAAAGAGGATGGTGAGGCGAGCAAGTGGAGCGGTACAGGTTTTGCTAAAGGCACCAGCAATCCCACCAGCCAAGAGCTGATTGAGGGTGCCAACCTGGGACTGGGGATTGAGGGACTGCTTGGTTTGCTGATTGAGAGCTGAATTTAGAGCTCTCTGCCCTCCTTCTACAACCCCAACACGAGCTTCCATACTCATGACCCTCTAGTATGAAAGTTTCAATCTTTTGGGTCTTGTGTGTTGATGATCTCATATGGGTTTGGAGGGCATGGGTAGATTCTTATAGGGGGGTTGAATTTGGGGAAACTGGGGGACAAGGAGTAGGAAAAATCTTGGGAGGGAGAGAGTGAAAACCCTAAAAGGGGAAGGAAGAGGAGGAAGAGTGTTGGACTAAACACAAATCTAAAGCCTTGTTTATTTTTGTGGTTTAGACCGGTTCTGCCCGAGTGTGGACACGCTTCACTTGTGGAGCAATTTTCTGCGTGCTTTGGACGATATATACCACTTTCCTAACTGAACTGCTTCACATAGTTTGGGGTTTTATCGAATGTTACAAGGTATTTTAGATTACGTAGCCGAAGGCCATGTTTGTTTCATGGAATCAATGTTCAGGAAAAGGAAAGTCTTTACTTTTTTATGTTTGGAAATCAAAAGAAAGTTGATGGAAAGGAAAGTGGTTCCCGGAGAGAAGGAAAATTGCAATTAATGTAAGTTTTTTTAACTAAATAATTGCCCTTGCTCAAAGCCCTCTCAGTCCCTCAAGCTCTCTTTTAATTGAATTCTTATTATACTGTCTTCAAAGCAACCAAGCCAAACAGGGTAAAGTAATTCCATCTGTGTGGGTTTGGCAACCCCTTGTGATTGGTATTAAGGTTAATATTGATGTTGTATTTAAAATTGGAGCCGGTAGTTGGGGACTGTTGGTTCCAGATTTGGCTGGACTTGCTCTTGCAGGTTCTTCTAGCTATGTGCAGTTAGTTCAATCGGCCTCTGTGATGGAGGTTATTGCTGTTAGGAAGGCTTGTGCTATAGTGGAGTCTCTCAACTTGAGTCTGGTTTGCCTAGAATCAGACTGTGGTGGTTGTTAAGGGAGTCAATGAGACAGAGGCACTGATCTATCTGATTATATTCTTGACATTTCCAAACACTGGAAAGGAAAAGTGACAGGAAATTGCAATTTCCCTTTGGAAAGGAAAATCTAAAGAATTGTTTTCATTTCCCTTCAATTTCGTGAACCAAACACGGCCTAAAGGATGCTGTCGATTTTTTTTTCTCTCTTTTTTCTTCTTTGACAAGATGCTGTTGTGTTTTCAGGCAAAGTGGAAAAATTCAATTAATCGAAATCAAAACGATCATAACAGATTAACGGTAAAACAAGAGAGGTTGTTTATGTTTTTTTCCTAACAATATGTACGAAATGTTGTTCGGCGGTGAAAATTTATATAATTCAAAAGGTAATGAAAATTTATCCATCAATATGTTGATTTTTTTTTATCCGAATACGAAACTTTTTTTTTTTACATTGGAGATCGATATGAGTGTTTGACGGGAGAGTAGTAGAGAATGATATTCGATAAGTATATATCTTAGACCATGTCAAGAGGCAAGCAGTGTAAGAGAAGTTACATCGGAAATTTAGAACAACGTACGTGCATATTCCAGTAGCAATAGAGAGTTGGTAACTATAAGAACTTAAGATACAAGTGTGAATGAATAATTTGTTCGGACGTACCAGTCTTGGGTCCTTTTCTTTTCCCTGAAAGAACTGTTTCCGTTCAAACACGTTGTATTTATTTATTTTTGGTCTGAAGTTCAAACACGTTGTATATACCTGCAAATTTGATTCTGTCCTCGTGGAGCTCGTCTAAAACATGCATTTGTCAAGTCACAATCTAATTTTCTCTGCTCTGTTTTTAGTGCTACCAATAGATAATTGTTCTTGCTGGTTGAAGAAAAGTATTTACGTTTGTGTTGCTCACTGATAGTTTTGATATCTCATTTTAGATGAGCCGGATCTCTCTTAATACTAGGCAAGACAGGTTGGAAACGAATTCCAAAACCAGTTTTTACCGTCAGCAGAGAAGATGCCCACACTTGTTATGTGAATCGCACTCCCTAACAATTGATATGGTGTCTTTCAACCGATCGATGCGATGCGTCTTGGCTGTTGTATACTTTGATGGTTGGCAGACCAAATGGTCGTTAGGAGAATAAGATGGTCGATTACTCCTTTTGCTGTTTGGGTTCGTCATTCTGGGACCGAGCATGTCATTCTGGTTCCATCGATCACTGGTTGGTGATTCTTCTGTGTCATGCTACTAGTTGGTGGATTATCTTGTCATGCATGCTAGTATGCTAAATTATCTGGTAATCGCTATAGGATGTAAATGAACCTAGTCAAATCAAATGACCAAATGCGCAAAGCTAGCTCTCATGAATCGAAAGTTTTGTCGAGGCATCAAGATTGATCTCCATCACTTTGTTTTCTTAAACTCGATCAATCTCAACTCGGCACATTTATAAAACGAGATAGAAAAAGTAAACGAATTTTACAAGCACAAGCTCAACTTCAACGAATATTTACTCAAATCAAATAGCTAGAGCTGATGCCAGGGAAATGAATTATCAAAAATGGAAAACACGCATCCTTGTTAATTATTTCTCATTTAACCAGCAAGGCAGCTCTTGCTCTTCTTTCTGCTTTTTCCTGATCGCCATTTTTACTGTGCAGTACGCGCAGTAAATATGTTCAAACCCTTAAAAATAAAACTGGCCTGCCCATTTTATTTGGAGGTTGGTACACTATATATACACACTTATGTAGCAACTTATATTAGCATCCTCATCTTGGTAGGCTCTGGAATAGTTGCATGGTCTGCAATTACTGAGTACTTACAATATAAGATGAAAGTTCAAATCTAAGGAGGAAGAAAGGAACTCACTTTCCAGCGTACACTTGAACACCTAGTTACCAAACTTAGCCAAGCAGGAAGAAAGAAACACTATTATCCTCACCGGATTGACCACAATCGATAACTCCAAGTTACATCCTAGCTTTTGCTAGTCTCTCTTTTCTGGGTCAGTCTACAAAGGACATAACTTTAATTCTGTATTTGGTCATTGGGACGAGTTAAAGATGGACAGATTTTGTGGCTTTCAAGTCCTCAACATATAGTCTTGAGATGAAGGCAAACCCTACAAACTTAGGGCAGATCATTCATGTCGGATCAAAGGCCATGTCTAATCCCTAGTTTGCATATAGACATTTGTTAACATAAAAATTCTAACACCAAACATTTACGTTCTCGGAATATTATCCGGAATTTACACAATGGGGTGCGATACCAAAACACCAACAGGAGTAGCTAGGCAAATCATATTCACTCTTTTTTACCATTTGGATCCCGGTTTAATTTTGACAAACGACATCTGACTGCAATTTTGTTAGTATAATAATAAATATCCAAATCCATGATGTCCAGATTCTCATATTCTTCTATGTTCATCCCACAAAATCACGAAAAAGTTGCCCTCCCATGACATCCCTTCCAAAATGCCGATTTTGTGCATCAAAGCCGCCCATTGTGTACCCATCGCTACTTCCCTCAAGGCCAAGGCCGAAGCGTTGAGGTGTATTAATGATAGCATAGGGTGGCTCTGACAATCCGATACCATTATTTTGGTGATGAAGTCCAAGCGTTAGCGACACACCACTAGTACTCCCTCCTGCCATACTCCCACCAACCTGACCAACATGATGCAGATGGGTTGGCAAGTTATTGTAGGACATGTTCAATTGTTGATGGGTACTTGCAACTGTAACATCTGGAAACTCATTTCTTGGGCGCTTAGATGCTGTGTCTCGAGCTCTATAAGTGGATGTTGAAGGATTCTCAGATGCAACTGAGTTTGTGTTAGGTAAATGATCATGATGATCATCTGACCTATCAGCATTTCGATGAGCTTGCCGGGTTTCTAGCATGTGTATCTCTTCCACCATCGGTTTCCAGACCCTTACTCTTGCATTAATGAACCAATTTGAAACCTAATTTACAATAGGAACTATCAACACAACGGCTTGACTGATCAAAGATTGAATTCAGCTGATGACAACATTTAAATCTTGTTAGAAACTAATCATATAAAACAGGCACACACCTGGCTCCGTGATAGTCCAGTTTGTTTAGCCAGTGAAATTTTATCTGTATCAGTAGGGTAACTGCAGCGTAAAACAGACAAGAATGAGGCCGATACAATCAGACACTTGTAGACAGATTACATGCTATAGTGAATGTTATCATGTCCAAGTAATTTTATACTTACGGATGCAAGAAGTGTTCAAACAACCAGGATCTAAGAACAGTAACTGCACGCTCAGGAAGCCCCCTTTGAGGTCGCCAAACAGGCTGGGGCTCACAAAACTCTGTGCTTTGGAAAGATCTGTGGCCATACATGCCTCGAGTAGTATTACGGAGCATTGGAATAGCTTCATCTTTGTCACAGCTCACATATGTAATAGAATCCCTACTTGATCTTGAATATTGAAGCTGATCAGTAATTGCATTTTTCAAACACTTAAAGTGTCTAGTCATGGCCTTTATTGCTAAGTTTGCATAGGGAGCTGCATTTCCAAGCCCAGCAACATACTCAAATGAGGTCACCACTGCCTGCATCTGGTGATAGTATTGCTTGTACCTCCTGTAAACCTAGGACAAAGATAAAAAACAAATAAATCGTACTCAATAAATAGAAGCATTTAGAAATGTATAGATAAATCTGCAATGCAAAGTCAATATGTAAACTGGTAGATTGCAATGCATAACTCGGTAAGTTCTCCTCTTGAATTTCACTTTGAGAAGTCGGAATTAAGCACAATAATTTATTAAAAACACTTCAAAGCTAGTACAATCATCCCTCAAGATGTAAAGATTGAGTTTTAAATCCCCATAAAAAAAAATTCAACCCATAGTTAAAATATAATGAATTGATGAATTCTTCTTCATATTTTCTTCTTGGGTCATGAGCTAAAAACTCAAACTAAACGCTGTCAAATGACACTGTCAAATTAGTACACAATTAATGAAGTTTATGTGCAACAATCTAAGATGTAAGCCAAACTCTGAACCAGGTTACGAATGCAAGTAAACTTAAAACTTGTAAACCTTTAGGCAAAGTAAATTTGCAGATCCAACTAAGCAGGTTAATGGACTATGCATACACAATTCAGATTTTAACTGCATCTACTCAACGCATAAGGAGGAATTATCACATTTCATAAGCACAAAACTCTTATTGATCTATCCCATCTTCAAATTTGGGAAACTATTATGCTTTACATGCTTTTCCATGGATTCCCTCTCCTATTCTGGATTGTCATCTATTAAGGAACTCATTCTATGGAGTTGTCAGATGCTTTATAACCATTAAGCAACAATCTCAGTGCATATATTCCCTCCTATCACCTTTTCCAAAAAGACCTGATTTCTCAAACACATAGACCCTTTAATGCAAGAATCTAATGCACCAGCAACTAAAAACACATAAACATGAAATTAACATAAACCCAAAAGAATTAACATAACTAATCTAAATTTACAAAAACAAAATTAGAGCCCTACATACCTCGTCCAGCATGGAAATCAACCTCGACTTCTTTCTCCGACTCTCACCTCCGTCGGCACCGCCAACACTAGCCGGATCGTCCAAGCTCTCAATTGGAGGATCATCCAAAAACGAGGAAGACTCGTCTGTCATAGTTCTACTAACAACAGCATAAATATCACGACTAGAGCTGCCCACATCACAGAATTCCTCTAGCAACTGCTGAGCTGGCTTCAAGAACCTCGATCCCTTCAAAATGGAAGCGTAGCCGGTAAACGGCCCCAGAGGAGTTGGGCCCGGACTTCTTGACCCGTGACCACCGTCGTTAATGCCCGAATAGCCGTACCTCTGCAGATTATGGACCTCAATAGGTTGTGAAGAAAGAGACAAAGACAACGGTTCCGGTCTGAACAGTCCTTGTTCATTGTGGAAGTCTCCTCTCAGTTGATGATGATGATGACTCTGTTGGCTCGGATAAAGAAACAAGTTGTTGAGACTGTTAATATCTTGGACAGAGTTGGCGAAACTCGAAGGTTGAGGATCCAAGTAGGGAGGACGAAAGTTATGTAAAGACGAGGAAGGTTGCGAAGAGTTCATGTAAGGCATCAGATTCACGTGGCTCTCTTCTTTGGGGCACGAGAGCAAATCTGATGAGGAGAGGAGTGAGATTGAGGTCGGATCATAGAAAGCAGTAGCAGCAGCACAACCGTGAAGGTGGTGAGGTCCGGGCTCTACACAGACCGGGTGGGGTTGGCCCGGCAAGAACCGGAGCTTATCTCTCCTGCTCTGTTGAGGAACATGGTAGGGCTCAAAACCCTCAGCCATGGATTGAAATGAAAGGAAGAAGGAAAGGATTGAAGGAGATAATGAACAGTGAAGGGAACGAAATGAGAGGCTAGTATGGCAGAGAGAGAGAGAATTCTGATACGTGAATTGAGTATGGTGGGTATGGAAAGACACAAAGCTCTTCTTTTATGTATGGAAATCTCTCTAGCTCGAGCACAGATCTTGGACGCAAACAAAATCTAAGTTACAGTCACTTTCTTTCTGGTGAGAGTGAGAGAGGGGTAGGAGAGAGAGAGTGCATAGGGTTTCGAGGAACCGGAAGAGCACCGGCTATAAGCGGTAATAATTGAAGTCACTAGTCGCTGCGCAGAGATATTTCTGACAGGTTTGGGGGGGTTGTCGTTTTATGATGATTTAGTAGTTTTTTCTGTGGGTTTTTATTTTGTTTTGGTTGTTTTGTGGAATTTTTGGAAAATAAATTTTTTTAAAATGGGTTTTGTATTTATTCCTGTAATTGGGTGGTGATGACGCACGTGAGAACGCGGGAACAGAGTTTTTACTGAGTGTTTCTGAATGAAAGGCTGAAGAATTTTTGCATTTCTCCACACTCATCTGCTTAAACCCTTTCTCACTCCTCAATCAAAAAAAAAAAAAAAAAACCCTTTCTCACTCTCCCTTTTTCTCAGTACTCTCACTTCACGAGGTTGTCTTCAGTTTTTCTTGGCAAAGGAGGTTTTCTAGCTTCTTTTTTTTTTGAATTTTTACAACAATTAGTTACTTAATTATCCAATTAGTTTTTACAATAATATAGTGGTTAACGTCTCAATTAAGGGAATTATGGTCAGCATGTTTTGTTACTACTTTATGGTTTATTTGGAGTTCAAGGAACAAGATTAAATATGAAGGTCTTAGGGCGGATGTTACATATGTATGTTCCCTCATTTTAGGTCATGTTATTTCATCACTTAAGTTAGCCACTGGATGGATGCATGTTTAATTCGACTAAGGAACTTATGGCTTTAAAGAAAGTTGGGGTAATCAAAGTTAGCTGACACCCTCCTCAGTATGGGTGTATTAAGCTAAACACTGATGGAGTATGGAAAAGTAGTTCGAAAAAAGCTGGTTATGGCGGGGTATTTCATGATTACACACTACCAGAACAGGCACTTTAGCCGACGAAAAATTTTCGTCGGCCTGTTAAAAAAACTCGTCGGCTAAGACCTTAGCCGACGAGCCTTCGTCGGCTATAGTGTCGTCGGGAAAAGGCCGTCTGTAATGACTTTAGCCGACGAAATTTTTTTTTTCGTCGGCTATAGTCCCACTTTAGCCGACGAAAAAAATATCGTCGGCTATAGTCCCAGACTTTAGCCGACGAAGTATTTCGTCGGCAAAACGTTGTAAAAAAATTTAAAAAATAACTATAGCCGACGAAATATTAGGTTATTCGTCGGCTAAACCTTATAAAAAAATTAAAAAAAATAACTATAGCCGACGAAATATTAGGTTATTCGTCGGCTAAACCTTATTAAAAAAATTTAAAAATACTATAGCCGACGAATATTGTGTTTGAATATCGTCGGCTAAAGTTGCTGGGTTTTGAAAAAAAAAACTGTGACAGTGTGTGTGGAGAATCTTGACAGAGAAACTGTGATATACAGTGAAAAGTTGCCACCGAAACTGGCAACACGCCGGTGAGGTTGTTGTTGTAGAGGTCGAGAACACGGAGGTTAGTGAGGTTGGAGAGCTCCGGCGGGAACGTGCGGTTGAAGACGTTGTTGGAGAGGTTGAGGAGGCGGAGAGCGGAGAGTGCGGAGAGGCGGGAGTCGGGGTCGTCGAGGGAGGACTTGAGGGAGAGGAGGGAGCGGTAGGTGGCCATTGGGCGCGTGGGGGTGGAGAGTAGACGGTGGGGTGAGGAGAGAGAGTGGCGGAGGTGGAGGAGGAGAAGGAGGAGGAAGAGGAGGAGGGGACGCAATATTTCTAGTGTTGGGTTTATTTGTGGTGGTTGTGTGGAGGAGGAGGAGGAGGAGGGGCCGCAATATGTCTAGTGTTGGGTTTATTTGCGGCTATATAAAGAACTTTAGCCGACGAAATAATTATTTATTTTCGTCGGCTAAACTCTTTGGTTGACCGCCAAAAAATTTTGAAAATTTTTCGACTTTAGCCGACGACTTTTCATATATTTTCGTCGGCTAAAGTCCTTTGAAAATTTTGGTTGCCCGCTAAAAAATTTTGGTTGAAAATTTCGAAAATTTTTCGACTTTAGCCGACGAATTTTCATATATTTTCGTCGGCTAAAATCCTTTGAAAATTTCGTCGGCTAAACCTTTGAAATTCGTCGGCTGAAAGTATTTTTATACATTTGGCATGTTGTGATTGCATTGACCGCAACTATCGGCACCGAATATTTACCGGAATAGTGTGATTTTTCAACCGTGGATGTATTTCAACATTCTCGTCATATCTTATTTCATGACTTTTTAGAGTTTGAAGGTTTTACGTATAGTTTGTTTTTGAAACGGAACATTTACATAACACTTGGTAAACAAGTTATACAACATTAGTATGCATGTTGTGATTGTGATGATCAAACTTGAGAAACAGAATTCCGACCGTCAGATCTGACTATCATGATAAAATACATGTATGGGAAAAAATTCAACTTGATCCGAAAAGAATAAGGGCTCGATCCGGACGGTCAATCTCGTAAGTCAAACCCCTAAACGCACGGAAAAGGTCGTTCGACCGTCTAAATTACGTATTTTGGCCGGACCTCCAACTGAAAATAGTTTTAAACCGATGACACACAACAAGTCGTATAAAAATTTTAACGGTAAATAGGGTTGACTGCAGTTTTAAAAGAAAAAAACCAAACCTTAAAAACAGAAAATTACATAAAAAGCCTCGGATCGCTAGATCCGACGGTCGGATTGGCCCCGAAAGGAAGTTAGCTTGGATTTGGGCCTGCGGAGCTGCTGTCAAAATTTCAGCAATTTCTGACGGACGGATCAAAAGTTACACCCCTTTTTGCGTAGGACTATATTGCATCAAAATTTGTAAATATAAGACACTTTAGCCGACGAAATTATATTTTTCGTCGGCTAAACTTTTAAAAAATTTCGTCGGCTAAACTCTAAAAATTTCGTCGGCTAAAGTTTTGAAAATTTCGTCGGCTAAACTTTTGAAATTTTCGTCGGCTAAAGTTCACAGACTATAGCCGACGAAAAAAATTATTTAGCCGACGAAATTTTTATTTCGTCGGCTAAAGTTGATCATAGCCGACGAAGATTTTTAATTAGCCGACGAAGGAAAATTTCGTCGGCTAAAGTCCACTTTAGCCGACGAAAAAAAAATTCGTCGGCCTGGTTTTTTTTTTTTCGTCGGCTAAAGCCTTTCTTCTGGTAGTGACAGTGATAAAGTTATGGGTGTTTTTTGCTCTAATTTGAGCGTTCAAAACTCTGTTGTTACTGAAATTATGGCTGTTATCAAAGTTATTGAATTAATTTGGGTACGGGAGTGGAAGCATATATGGTTGGAAGTAGACTCATAGCTGGTTTTTAGTTTCCTTTGCTCTCCCACTTTAGTGCCTTGGCAACTAAGTGTAGAGTGGAGTAATTGCTTGTACCGAATTTCTCATATGAACTTTCATTTTTCTCATATATTTCGAGAAGATAATAGAGTTACAAATGCATTGGCAAATTAAGGAATAAAGGCTTCAGGTTTGATGTGGTGGGAATTGCCCCCAAATTTTGTTATTTCTCTTTGTAATAACGATTGGTTAGAGTTTCTCACCTTTCGTTTCTGTTAATTTTTGTTGTTTTGGTGTGAGGTATAGATTTGTTTTTTTGTCTTTGATAGGGGTTGAGTTATGTCTCTCCTTCTATAGTATATTTATCTTTTTTCTTTTCAATAAATTACCCTCTTTTCATCGAGGTTAAAGCAAAAAAAAAACGTCTTAATTTTAAGTTACGTAGCTCTAAGATGATCATGTTAACTCTTTAATATACACCGTCAATATTTACTAACACAAAGAGAGCCAAAATGCAAGTGAGTTTCGTATTAATTAAGAAGTAAGTTTTCAATATACGCAACGAAAGAACCAAAGAGATAGAAGTACTCTCCAAAAAAAGACCTGCATACAAGCTTAGCTAGTTCGATCAATACATGGAATTTAGAAAAGAAAAAAAAACAAATAATAGATACTAAGCAAACTCAAATTTTAACTTCAACAACCAGCTTTATGGTAGGTAGTTGAGTCTCCATATTTTCTCTTTATTTCCATTTTATTTAACTTTTGCTACTTCGAATGATTAAGTAAAGATGTCAAAGATTACTGAGTAGGTTAATTAGTAGATATATAGTTCTCAGAATTACCACTTCCTATCATTGGTTGTAACTTCTTCTTCCTAATTTGTTTGTTCACGGGTTATCTTTCACTAATTACCGATGTGGCCACTAATTTTGAAACAAAAGCACGCTCCTTTTAACACACTTTTTGGATTTCAGATAGGCAATCAAAAGGTAAATAAACTATATAATAATTTATCTACTCGAGTTTAAAGGGATTCTAAAGCATCAGCCAAAAGAGGTATGTAATTATTTTAAAGCTGCATGCTGATTAGAAGTTCTATTACACACGAACGTAAACACCATTTGAGTTTGCCTTACTAATTAGGGCAGGGAGTCGCATTTAGGAAAACAAAGAAGCAGGAGCCAAATTCCTCATCTCGGAGATTGCAATGTTCTTTATATACTTTTGAAGGCGAACCCTTTGACCCCTTTTGATTAAATAGTAAGGATCTATATGTGTTAGGCATATTGGAGGCCCCATAATCTCCGATCTAGCTTCATCATGAAATCATGGTTTGGTCTAACAGATAGATTAGGCTGCAGTGCTGCACACTCAGAGGTCCCATAATCACCAGTATAGCTACGTTAATGATGCTATTGTACTACATATATGTTGTCGGTATTCAGTAAACTACCTCTTCTGCCCATAGACCAGTCATGGAACTTGTAGTCCGACATGCAAACTACATCATCATGGAGTCGGATCGTCAATGCCACATCGGGAGGTCCTCCGTCCAAGCACGACAAGGAGGCATCGTGATAAGAAATATGTGTAATGTGTCCCACATCGAAAGTAGGTTGTAAGTGGGAACCTTCCTAATCTATAAAGGAAGGGTTCCCCTTAAGTAGGATCGATCTTCTTCTCCCACAAAAAGGCATTGAGGCCTCCCGATAGTGAATTCTAAGTGGACGTAGCCATGCCCTCTGTCGGCATGGTGAACCACTATACGTGCTTGTCTCTTGCCCATGATGTTTACTGTTTATGTTCGTGTTCCACCGTGCTTCTGCGGAGCCTGCGGGTTCTAGCAGAAACAATTGGCGCCGTCTGTGGGAAATGTTGCAAAAAGTCACGTTGCTCTACCCGAGAGGAATTCCACCCGAGAAGCATTCCAGCAAGCACATGGAAGCAGGCCAGCCAGCAAATTCATGAAGGAAGATCAGCCCATGGTGTTCGGTATATAGGCCCAAGGCTTCGGGCCCAAAGCCATTAAGTGGCATTATCATGACCCGCCCGGGTTCCCTTTCTCACCAAGTCATCACCAAGAGTTAGATGCCTCCAGCCATCCCGGAGAAGAGTCAGCGAATCCCAAGGGTTCCTCTCCCGGTGGCAGCCTCCAGTTACAGTCCGAGGAGCGGCTCTCCAGGTTCCCGATTGGCAGCGTCCGGGTCATCATCAAGGAGCAGGTGTGCAGCCGGCTGTACCTCTTCGAGGACACCTCCACTCAGCGCAGGCCAGGGTTGGCTATCCCGGGCCAAGCTTGTCCGGTGTCGACCAGGAGTGATGCGTCGGGAGCAAACTAGTAGCTCCCGGGATCCACCGGCAGCGTCGGTCAGTCGCCCGGCCGGGAGGGGCACCGCTCAAGCAGCTCGATCAAGACATCTGGTCTCACCTGCAAATCGTTTGGTGACCACTGAAAAATTGCTATGGACACCCGGAGCAACTTCTCATGCATCAGCCAGCATGCGTATTTGCTTCAAGCACCATCTCGGGTGTTTGCTGGTTTCTTTGATGGTTTTGGGTGTCCTTAGCAGCTTTAAGAGGGTGCAGCAAGTGACAAGTTCCAGAGTTGGAAAGTTGGTGATAGTCAGTCCGGGAGCATCCTTCGGGAGCCCGGATGGAGCTTTCTTTCGGGAAGGAAAAAGAAAGAAAGGAAAGAAAGAAAGAAAGAAAAACAAGCTAAGTCTTCTTATCTGTTTAACACTGCCCGGGATTAAATGCTTATCCTTATTTTGTGGTTTTTGTGCTAGCTTTCATGCTTATATTCGGGATCCAATTCAGTCTGCTATCATTGATGGAAGGATGGAAAGTCTGGTCAAAAGTTGAGGCAAGTTATTGGAAAGTCTGGTCAAAGGTTGAGGCTTGTTATTGGAAGCAGTACATGCTTGCAGAGATAACAAGCACATGCCACACCCAAGCCAGTATTACTATGGACACCCAGCTCAGCAACCGCTTCACCTCTCCGGGTTTCGATCAACATCATCCCGATGACCATTCTATTGATCATATGAGTATATAATGGAAGTAACACCATCACCCGCATAGTTGTTTACATGATTGATACCAACCAACTGATCCCTTGTTTCTACTTTATCCTCACCTATGTGGTTAACTCTGTCACTTCCCTGTGAACTGCTAATACTATTATTTCCATCAACTGTTATTTCCCTTGCGTATGCTTCTCTTCCAAGACATCTGATGCATCAGTCTGCTGGTCAATAGTAATCACATGGCCATGAGATACAGAAACATCACTCAATCCATCATTATGTACACTATGGTCTAACTTACTGGCTTCTGAATCTTCTTGACCATTGTTACCACTAAGCTGGTCCTTTACAGAGCCAGCAATTCCAGTGGAGATGTTACTTTGTCTGCTCTGATCCCTTCTCACTATTGTTAAGATGTTCAGCGTCAAAACTTCCTGATTCAGTAGTATCCTTAATGACAGAAGCAGAAATATCACTTCCATCAGTGCTCAATGATTGATCAGTTGAAATTCCCGGTGATCAGCTTCTCCCTGCCTGTGTTGCCGTGTCGGGTTTGCTTCTCTTTGTACGAAAGAAGGATACCCAAATTCCATGAGTCTCTTGTCTTGATTGTGATTCCTATAGTCTCTTTGATTTTTGAAAGCTGTTGATGTTCATGCCATGATTTCATTCAACCTGCATATATTAGTATGCATGCTAGTCTGCACACTATAGGACAAAGTTGTAGTCCTATCTGTTATCAACTCATGCAGTACACATATCAAGCATGACTCTCATAGAACATAACTATTCCATGCTGAACCACATATACATATGCATGGCAGAGGCACTCAGCTGCCCAGCTATATCGTAGTAGCTCCATTTGTCAATCATTTTCTAGCAGGATAAGCATGATTCGCCGGGAGCCAGCATTCATCTCGGTGGAGTTCAGCCTCGAGGAGCATTCTTCCAAGGCCAAGTGGGATGACAACTAACTCCAGGGCCAAGTGGTTCTCTTATCACCGGGTTCATCTCCACCCGTACGGGAACCCGTTGGCATCATTCGCAAGTATGCATGTGTTTCGAACCGTTGAGTTTATACAATTACAGGCATGAATCAACTGTACAAACAGGAAGAGAGGCCCATCACAACTACTCTGGGCACCCGTCTTAACGATGAGTCTCTCTATCGGTGAATCTACCGGCCGGGGGGGGGGGGGTGTTACACTTCCAACAAGCATGCTCGTTCTATCTCACAGTAGCACCATGATCATCTGCTCGTCGTACACACCCCCGGTGCCAAGCTAAGTTCCTTTCTTTCTCATAAGCAAACTTGGCCATGTTTTGAAGTCTGAAAGTTATACATATCAATGGTTAGACATTGCATGCCATCTGCTTGATTCCACGCATCCAGAGAGCAACTTGTTTGTTTGTCAGACACCTATCATTTGTTATTCTATGCACCAGTCTGTTGGGTATTTGTTACGTGCGTGAGCTAATTCTTCTGCACCCTTCAACCATGCACATTAGTGCAATTGGGGAAAGTATAGTTGCATGGGGGATGATTGTATCAATCGTAGTACAAGCCTAATTGTTAGACCAATTGTTTTGCTAGGTACTCAAAACCTTACCCTTATAATGCTCGGCAACAACTATTGGGGTATTGAGCAAACGTGTTGAGTTACTAGATAGGTACAATCACTAAGGAAACTTCATATTCAACACAAGGCTAAACAACATAAAAGCCGTTGGGGATCATTCGAGCATTCCTCCTGCAAATGGATTAAGATCAAGAGTATGAGTTCTCAAGTCTAGCCGAAACTGAAAGATTAGTGATAGAGCCATTGGAGTGAAAAAGAGCAAGAGGCTGCTGGTCATTCAAAAAAAATATATAGTAGAAAATCTTATGGGTAGGCAAATCATATTGGCATCTTACTTTGCCTCCCGGAGGAAGCATGCACAAACTGCTTAGGAAAATTTTGACTCCCGGATAAGAACTAACGGGAGGAAGCATGCAACAACTGCTTACGAAAATAACGATTCCCGGATAATAACTAACGGGAGGCATGCACGAACCAACACGCATGTATATATACCCGAGCAAGAACCAACGGGAAGCATGGGCAAAACAACTAGAGCCATGATAACTGTAAGTCCCTTGTACATCTCCCGTAGAGTGGGAGTTGGGCATGCCAGTATCATTCCCTTCATACGGAGAATAGTGGCCTGATAACCCACGCGGGGATAATACCCCGCGCTCGAGCAGAAACAATTACTGGATGGGGTGCCCGTATGTAAATAACTGGTCTATGGACATTGTGTATATTAAGTCCCCACTCAAGACATGTCTTGAATGGGAACTTCGGGGGACTTGTTGTCGGTATTCAGTAAACTACCTCTTCTGTCCATAGACCAGTCATGGAACTTGTAGTCCGACATGCAAACTACATCATCATGGAGTCGGATCGTCAATGCCACATCGGGAGGTCCTCCATCCAAGCACGACAAGGAGGCATCGTGATAAGAAATATGTGTAATGTGTCCCACATCGAAAGTAGGTTGTAAGTGGGAACCTTCCTAATCTATAAAGGAAGGGTTCCCCTTAAGTAGGATCGATATTCTTCTCCCACAAAAAGGCATTGAGGCCTCCCGATAGTGAATTCTAAGTGGACGTAGCCATGCCCTCCGTCGGCATGGTGAACCACTATACGTGCTTGTCTCTTGCCCATGATGTTTACTGTTTATGTTCGTGTTCCACCGTGCTTCTGCGGAGCCTGCGGGTTCTAGCATAAACAATATATATAATTGATGCTAGGCAGGTGAGAGCGTTGGTGAGGTAATTTACTCCAAGGTAATGGACCCTTTTCTTCAAGTTTTTCCTTTGATAGGTGGAAAACATCTTTATTAAAGCTCAACACCAGATTACAAATCATATAAAGTTCTCGTCAAGTATAAGAAGGAATTATTGAACCATTCATACTCATTTGTCGAAGAAATGTCTTATTCTGAGTGACGTCTCGTATGTATTGAGCTCTCGTTTAAGGAAAACTACTGTTGCAGAGTTAGCATATGTGTGGGCATTGTTTGTGTCATCCATTAATTCGCACGTCCTATCGCACCAACAAATGTTACGTTTCTTAATTTTCCAATTGCTAAATATCAAGGATCGAATCCTTTGTACGAGTGATGAATATAATGTGGACAACTTTAGTAGGATTTCATGCACATAAACTTCAACTATGCGTGCATCCGTCACGATAGGCCCAACTCCACATAATGCGGCCAACTATTTCAGCGGTGTGTCATGTAAATTGACTAAGCCTGAGGTTGGCAAGATCGGCATTTGGAACTTCATTTAAGTTCGAAACCTGACAATCACAAGTCCATTATTGATACATACGGGACTTATATTTAAGAGCGTCTCCGTTAATTATCTTGATGTTCAACTGCGGATGTCTACAAGTTTACAAGATGAAAAATTTTAAGTTACTTGGATTCATGCAGGCCCATCACAACCGGTGAGTGAGCTGGCTCCCCTTCATCGAAATACATTTCACTGAAAAATTTTGGACTAAGGGATCAGTTTTTATTTTTCGGTTTCGAATAAGGGATCGGTTCATTCGCGGAGTGACATTCATGAGATCGAAAGGTTGTCATTTTTTGAACAATAAGAATCCTTGCTCTTACACGTAATTTCTTAATACATCAAATCAAGCAAGATGATAGAAATAGTATACATGTAAATAGGAACAGAACGTATACATGCATGAAACCTCTTTCAATACTCAAACGAGAACAGAAATCCCTGATCGGAACAGATGCAATTTGGTTCGAAATGGATTGGGAAAGGGTCCTCCACACTCCACAGTCCATAATTCTCAAAGTCGATTTGCTGTAAGTTAACCCACAACTCGATCACAATCATCATCACGATACGAAATAATGAGAACAGGGAAGTAGTTCGAGTAGATTGATCTACGTGGCGTGATACACAACTGACGTATGAACTGTTACGATTAGATTGATGGAGACGTCCAGGTGACACCGTCATGCTAACGTTCGCAGAAAACCAAATCTTTTGCTTCAAACAGCAAGCAATCTGAGAGTTACAGACACGTCTCGCCGGAGTCTCAGTCTGCACAAGTAATCGTTAATTTTTGCCTCGACGGAACGGAGTTCAAAAACTTGCAGAATGACTAGTCTTGCAAACTCCCGCCGTACGCACAGTGAAGCTTTCACTACAACTGATACTCCAACTAGCTAGAGCTAGCTTCCCAGTAGTACTTTCAGTTATAACATTAATTTTCTTGCTCAGAGCAACAAATGATTCCAAATTTTATATTCTACTCTAAACTAAAACTGCGAGTACAAGCTAGTTTATGTTCACGAGGAAGAAGAAGAGTGATGAAAGAAAGGACTGTAATGGCATCAGCAAATTGCGTGAAGCGAGGGATCTCATATGATATGCAGCAACTGCAGTCTGCACTACTGTACCGTCACTACTGAGAAAGATAGCTACAAAACTGAATAACCCTAACCCTAATTCCCTGCTGTATGCTTCTCTGTAGGCTAACGAGTGCCTACGTATATAGGACCGTCCGATGTTCCTCGATTCGAGCAGACAAGCTTGTAGAAGCTTTGATCTAGCAGGTAAGGTAGCTCAACATAGCATTACTGTTGGAGGCAGACGTGCGCGGAGTCTCTGCGAAACCTAATTTTAATTGAACTGAACAATGAGGCAAGAGGCAAGAGGCAATGAGCACCTAGATGCATAGATCTTGCAAGTTGTAGTTACAGCCAGTCTATAGTAAGATGATGTGTTCACTGCAGGGTAATAGAGGCATCGATTACCACGTACGTGTTGGCTACCTAAGCTATGTACTTGTTGGAAAGATGTTTTTTTTTTTTAAGTAATTGTTGGGTAGATGTTGAGATTTGAGGAATGGAGCTTTGCATCTCGTCAGTGTACTATTAGTTGATTTAATTTGTATTTTATACGAATATTAGGCTAAGTTCATACTCCTTATTGTCGGAAAATTAAACTAAAATTCATGTTCACTAATTTTGTATTTCACAATTCTAAACCAAAAATGTAAGTTAACTACTAACAAAAAAAAATTCAAGTTAGGATTTCAAATTCTAGAAAACATGGAGCGTTAAGTGTAAGCTTTATTATTTTTTTATTTTTTATTGGAATCATAGGAAAACTTCGACCGTTATTCATCTACCTATACAGTAAAGTACATTTAAGAAAAATTGTGTCCAAATGTGACTCCATAACCAATGATGAAAGTATACAAACTGGGTTTTTAATAGTTTAGTTTATAAGTAATTGCAGCAGGTTTTTAGTCTATTTTGAAATTATAGTAGACAAACAACTTTTGTCTTTGTTTTTGGGTGAGTTATGGAATGTACAAATTCTCCATGTACAACATTTGTCGGGGTAGACGTGTCAAGCAGTGGTTGGGTTGTTGTTTATTTCTCTGTCAAGACCCGTTAGCGCGTGATCCACACATTCTTGGTGAAATTTTCGTAGGCAAAGGCATATGAACTTGGGGGTAACTCTGGGAACAATAGTATTTTGGTGCGTTGAAAAAGCTTCAGTTTGGTAGGAGAGTGAAAAACATATCTGAAATTTGCAGAGACGGGTGTTGGCGATCAATTTTCGTTTCTTGAGTTTGGAATTGAGGATGGGTTACTTGCGGATGCAGACTGAGAAACAACAATTACTGTTTGTTTCGTTTCAGGCCTGGTACAAGGTTAATGTTTGCAAATTTCGAAATTGTAATTGAAATTGAAATTGTGCATACGTACTCGTATCAGATTCATGGTTATTGTTTAATATCAATCGAATGACAACATGAATGTTGACCCTGAACTTGACGATGGTGGTCTTTGATTCAGTGATCAACAGTTTTCTTGAGACGAAGATGTCCGACGAGACCTTGTTTTTCGGTCATTTGTTTGTAAATGCAGTGTAACTTTAACAGATCAAGGTCATAGTTTATAACAGCCACTGGTAAGTCCAGACAAACCTATCTAGACAAAAACCAACTATTACATCACTGAGTCTTTACTTTTAAGCAAGTCTACGCGAGAAAAAGAAAAAACCCTATGTCATATATTTAATTAACTCAATGAATTATTTACGACGTGTTTGGATAAAATAATTTTAATTTTTATAAAAATTTTAAAATTATGTGAATTATAATTTCATGAATTTAAATTTCATTAATTGAGAATTACATTGTTTGAATTTCATGACGTAGAGTTTTAAAATGACAAGAATTTGTATTTAGACTAACCTCAGTTAAGAAAATTGATAAATGACATTTATTTTGTGAGGAATTCAAGTCGGGAATTTAAGCTCCCAAATTCCACAATTATTTTCCCGTGGAAATTGCTAATTCCACGGGATAAAAATCCAAACGGGGGAAACAATCATAAGAAATTGGGAATTCCTTAATTTTGATTGAATTCCCGGGAATTCACCCGCATCCAAACACACTGTTAGTACCAATCACACAATTGTGTGCAAACTCCAAGAATTAGCTAGCTAGCAACTTCACATGAGACTTATAGAACTTTTCGACCTCGTATAAGCATTTATACTTCAACATAATTTCAAATATCCCAACTCAATGATGAGCTCATGGTTTTGGGGTCATCTTATAATCAAAATTCATGAATTTTAGCATAATTTTAGAAATTAGTAGTCTTTGAATTAAGCAATGACTAAGCCGAATCAATTGAAAAAAGTGATTAACGGGAGAAATTCGTTCGTGATTCAGACAATATACAGATCGAAAGAGGCTTGACATGCAGCGTGATGCATGAGTGTGGGAGGTAGAAACGCACTGCAGTGATAGAATTTAGAATTTTTGGATTTGAGCGTGTGGGTTTGGAAACGTGTTTTGGGGGATGGCTGAGGAATAAGTTTATGCTTGGAAGCTTGAAGGCATGATTGATGCAGGTGTTTATGTGTTTCTGCTTGATGCATATATTCCAACTATGAACCCCTCCTTTTATATACTTAATTTGGGGGTGTTGTGGTGATTCAAAACATCTTATTGTGTGGGTAAAATACTCCGTCTTAACTTTATGCATGATTCCTGCCCCAATATTGGGGAAACGAGAACTACTGCAATGGCTACCAATTGTTGCGATTACAACATACCTAATGTCCTAAAACCTAGATTGAGGTACACAAAAGAGATTGGAACTCGAAACTCATGGATTTACGGAAAAGAAGAAGCCTCTTGATTGGTGAGATGAGATGGTGATTTTGAGAGTTTATGGTACTAATTTGTGTGTGTGGCTGCTACGGGGAAGGAGTAATCAAGATTTTTATATGAAAACGAGGAGTGGTGTTGGGCTTTAGTTTGGCCTTTTGGTTTAAAGGAAAGAAAGATTGGTCCAATCTCATATTTTCATGCATGTTCACCATTTTATTTGTCGATTTAAATAATTAAGATTGAATTTCGGGTTCAAGACCGAAATCATCAATAACGTTAAGTCGACAAATGAGCATTTTGTGTTTCCGTAATCTTCCACACCACACTCACTTCTACAGGCACCAAGAATGTGTGAACGTGGCTTGTGTCCAAACTTAGAATATGTTTGATTGTTTAATGCATCGAAGTTGAAAGGGCATGAATCCTTATACAATGATAGGATTTTGTCTTAATCGCATGTTAGTATTTTTCTTGGCCGTAACGACGTACTAACTTCATCGTTTCATTTTTCAGGTATCAACAAATTGCTTTAGATATAAATTTTACTATCACATTTATGTAGTAAGAGTTATTCAATACGAGTGATTAAGCCCGACAGATTCTTCATAAATCATTATGACACTCTTTAGGATGGAAAAAGAGTGTTCGTAAAGAGAAATTTGATTAACACATTCCTAATGACTAGATACACATACTATACTTAATACACTACATATTAACTTTATTGTTTTAACATTTTATTAGATACACATACCTAAAATTTCCTACAATACCCTCATTTAAAGTACATAACTTATTCACTAAATACACATATTTTCTAGATCTAAAAGAAAATTCACATTAGTGAGATCTCTTGTGTCACAAGGGCACGGTTTTGCTTGAGATCTCTCTCATTGAGTGAGATCAATGACAAGCAAACTAGAAGATATATAATTATATCTAGCACCATCTCAAGTTCTAGTTTGGTGTTCAAACGTAAATGATTTTGAACGACCTAGCATGTGTGAACAGTAAAAAAAATTATAACTTCAATTTGTACTATCTAATCAAATAACAAACCCTAAAATCTAAATTTTGTAGTAGATCAATTTTAATCAAAGATAAAGAAGTCATACCTCGCTTAGGGGTTGAGAAATACATTGAAATTCATTACGTTATCTTTAGTTTTTACTTGAAACTATGGTTGTCGCTAGCTATTTCTGATTATGACTTGATATTTTCACATATGTTGTTCTCGTAAAGGAGAATAATAGTTTTAAGCGAGATATTTTTTTTGTGAACCAACATTTAGGGAAGTTTTTCATATTTTTTTTGTATAAAAAAGTGATATGTATCTAACATTTAGGGATGTGTTTCGTAAATCTGAATATTGTATTTTTTTTATTTTTAACTTTTTTTTTTTTTATAAAAGGATCAGACTATCAATATCATCTTGCATGTAGGAAACCTCTTGTTTTATTTGATAAAAGAGCGTTCGTATATCTTTTCACATTTAAATGCATACCAGCTGGCTATTCAATGCTAGACATCAATCATATCAGACTACGGCTATATTTATAAAGGCAAGTCATCATACTCATGTACTCAATCTCAATGGTTGCTAGCTCAATTCATTTATGGCTGAAAGTTCTTAGACACTGTCGACTGCTTCCTTTGAAATTTATGTTCGTTTGCGTCTGAATGATCACACATGTGCGGTCCGTAGGGTTTGACTAATAGCAAGAAGCCTAAACACTTGAACGATCTTTGTTGAAAATCCTTCAGCAATACTCATGTTTTCGCAGGAGCTGGGCTTCCAATGCAAGAACCAGTCACCAGTGTTTAGCAGAAAATGATTTAGTCATCAAACAAAGAATAGCTAACTAGCTAGCCATCATTTAATTCATTGTGTACATTTATATATGCCATTTCAGTAGTAAATGTTCCTTGTCAATTCAAAAAAGCTTTCTGTGAACTGTAATAATTTAAAAACAGACATGACAATACAGAGCAGAGGTAATAATTTGGATGATTTCATGATGCATATTTTGTGTGCTATATTTGGTGAAAGAATCACTATGTCAATAGTATTTGTTTTTCAGTTGAATATTGTTGCTTAAAAGAATAGGACAAATTAAAGGCGTACCATCTTTCGACCAAAAAAAAAAATTAAAGGCGTACCATACTCGAGACAATAGCATGTCTTAAATCACCCCTAAAATCCAGAGAAAACTCTGCCAATATAATGTGAGAATCCACCAGAGAAGACATAGACATAAGCAAGCTGCAAAATCTTAAGGGTACGGTCTAGGGACTGTAAGGAAAATATTCAAAAGATCAGCTGTATCTTCTCAATTAAAGACGTCCTTATCTGTGCATGTATGTTTTCTAATATAATTCATAATTGTAGATTAGTTTTCTAGTTAATCACGATTGCTCTTGTATATGTAATCTGCTATGTATTAATGGAATTCATTTCGCCAAACTATCATATTTTCAGGAACGTACTTTGCAATGCATAAATCGTATAAATTGCTCATTAAATAAAATTTTACAAGTGGTATCAGAGAGCTAGGTTTTTGCATACATTAATCATTCATGGTTAATGATAAAGATGATTTCCTTATGATTACGAAGGATTTTGTATGCGAAAACCTAAAACTCTAATACCACATGTTAAATAAAATTGAATGAGCAATCTACAAAATCATGTTCACATATGTGCACAAACACGATTACAAACTAAACATCTTAATGAACAAGTAACACAACAACTATACTTAATGAAGAGACATGGGCGTGAGTTGGTTCGCCTATGGCTGAATGTTTTAATGTAGAGAAAGCAAGAACCAACTGTAGACATATAAAATTTAACGATAATAATAGTCGTTGAATAATCTAAGCAAATATGTGGCTCGTGAGTCGACAAAATTGGAAAGCCGTCGGAAATGACACGTGGCAACGTGGGAATGGTCGGCCGACAACAAAACCTTAAATCCCGATTGAAATCGATTATCAAGTGTCGATTGGTGATCAGATATCAATTAAATTAAATTAATTATCAAAACAAAGAAGTCGGACATCCCCAAAAATAATTGGTGATGGTTCGTCAGGGGTCAGGCGAGCTAGATAGTAGAGTTCGCGAGGTGAACTGGACTTCGCGAGGCGAAACGGGCTTCGCGAGGCAAAACGGACTTCGCATAGAGATAAACGAAGGCGAGGTGAACGGACTTCACGAGGCGAACTGGACTTCGCGAGGCGAGATGGCTCCGCGTGCGTAGATTTACGTGAATGAGAGGCAAAATGACTTCGTGTGCGTAGATATACATAAAGTGGAGGCGAGATGGCTCCGCGCGCGTAGATACACATAAAGTGGAGGCGAAATGACTTCGCGCGTGTAGATTTACATGAAGGCGAGGCGAGATGGCTCCGCACGCGTACATATACATAAAGGCGAGGCGAGATGGCTCCGCGCACGTAGATTGACATAAAGGAGAGGCGAGATGGCCCCGCGTAGGGAACCTCGCGAAGGAGCTAAAGGACAGAGTTCGCATGCATGCGGGGATGTACGTCCAAGATAAGTCGTCCGCGAAGTGGGACCATAAATCACCGCTTGCTTGGAAATCAAGGTTCCTCGCGAGATACATTCCATATTCGCGAGATGGCTCGCCCCTTACTAAGGATCTTGATTAAAACAGGACATTCAATCCAAAGCGATCTGGGCATATCTAAATCTTAAGATTTGATTGATTTGATTATGTTAAAATCGGCAAGTAAATCAATCAGTCAAGATTCATTGATTCGATTAAGGAAATATTATTGATTCAGAATCTTCGTTACATGCCATAAGTGGAGGCATGTTAACACTATAAATACCCCCTCCCTACCAAGAGGAGGGGAGCATAAACAAGGCAGCGAACTAGAGAGAGAGAAATCCCTCCACGAGCTTAGAAGTCTCCCCAAAATCCTTAAAGAACTATCAAGCTCCTTAAACAACCAGTTCTGCACTAAATCCAAATCTCAAATACTCGTTACGTGATCAACCCACGTAACCCTCAAAAACAAATGTTTGTCACCCTTTAGTTAAACCTATATTCAGAGATAGAATCAGAAAAGTTCACAAAAATTGTAACCCGCATTCACATTGATAAATTAAATTATTCTTTGTACACGTGTTGTTCTGTTATTTGTTGCAGATATTTTCGTGTTTACACCAACATCCTTTATTTATAGTGATCGTTAAACCTAAGAATCCTCTCGTAAAGGTATTCCTTAATTATCAAGGAGTTACAACAATAATCCTAATGTAAAACTGAATACCAGCATCATGAATCCTTTACCAAGTAAGACTAGATATACTCATCTGCGAAAAAAAGAAAAAGAAAAAGAAAAAGAAAAAAGACTATGATACTGTTGGACAAAAATTGTAAACAACTGTATATACCCAACATAACTTCACCCCATCTTATTGACTAAGATAGGGTTTTAATTTATGTCTGGTTCAATCCATTCAAGACAGAATGTGTCTCTTAATTACAATCCCTTGTTACAAGGGAACACCCTTTGATTCCGTTTACCAAGAGACCGTTGTAGGTTTGTTTGTTTTTGTGACTGCACCCACATTTGGAAATGGGTTGCCTACGTACCCTGGAGAGGATCAAGTCACTCGTAGTTCAAGGGTTCCAACAAGTGAATGACTCGTTGAAGGGCTTTGACTTTTGGATTTGTGTCTGAAGGCATTTGAGCTTAAGAGCGTGATTCTGGCTTCAGGCGATCCGGGGATTTATTTAGATTGGTGGTTACATCCAGATTTAAGTCCAGACTGCCTACATACCCTTGTGAAGGGATCAAACCAATGTAATTCGAAAGATTTGATTATGGATTTGATTTGTCTGGTGCTTTAGGAATTTTGACCAGGATCATTTGGACTGGAAGAATTTGACTGGTGGTGTCAGGGATTCTGTTTGTAATTTTGGTTGCATCTAGTGGGCTGCTAGACTGCCTACGTACCCCTTTGTGGGATCAAACCGACCATAGTTCAAAAGAGGTTTGTAGGCTTTATGGCTTAATGCCGGCTTTTAACAGACGTATTTGGAGTCCGTTAACTGTGTTACTTGTGGACACTCAATTTGGTAGAGTATCTGTTGATAATGGCACCCAGAAAAGGTGAGGCAGTGGCGTGACAAAAGGCTTGAATGGCTTTGGGCTCAGTCCTTGATAATGGCGCAGGCGATCTCTGTATGCAGGCGAACTGCTCCTTCATGCGGACTCCGCGCGTGTGTCAGCGAGTGGGCTCCGCGTGTATTTCTGTAAGCGAACTTCGCGTATTCACTGAGCGGACTGCTTATGCGTACATGTAGGCGAACTCCGCGTGTTCACTTGTGAGCGGATTGCTTGTGCATGTCTGAGAGCGGGCTCCGCGTGTTCACCTGTGAGCGGACTGCTTGTGCGTACATGTAGGCGGACTCCGCGTGTTCACTTGTGAGCGAATTGCTTGTGCATGTCTGAGAGCGGGCTCCGCGTGTTCACATGTGAGCGGGCTCCGCGTGTCTATATGTAGGCGGTCTCCGCGACTTGCTTCATCCTCTGCATGAATGGATCTCGCCTCGCCTGGGCTTAGAGCTTCTGAATATTAGCTCGTCATCCTTTATGCTTCTGCCTTTGCTTGAATGTTGGCTCGCCACCCCTTAGGGTTCCTGCCTTGGCGCGAATGTTGGCACGCCACCCCTTAGGGTTCCTGCCTTGGCGCAAATGTTGGCTCGCCATCCCTTAGGGTTCCTGCCTTGGCTTGATTGTTGGCTCGCCACCCCTTAGGGTTAAGTAACCTCGCCACCCCTTAGGGTTAAGTAACCTGCTTCTGCTTTGGCGCGGCTGTTGGCTCGCCACCCCTTAGGGTTCAGTAACCTCGCCACCCCTTAGGGTAAAAGTCATGTCGCCACCCCTTAGGGTTAAATAACCTACTTATGCTTTGGCGCGGCTGTTAGCTCGCCACCCCTTAGGGTTCCTGCCTTGGCTTGATTGTTGGCTCACCACCTGCCTTGGCTTGATTGTTGGCTCGCCACCCCTTAAGGTTCTTGTGTTAGCTCACCACCCCTTAGGGTTCTTGCCTTGGCTTAAATGTTGGTTCGCCACCTGCCTTGGCTTGATTGTTGGCTCGCCACCCCTTAGGGTTCCTGCCTGGGCTTGACTGTTGGCTCGCCACCCCTTAGGGTTCTTGCCTTAATGTGAGGTCGCCTGGCTTGCCTGGACTTCTAGTCTTGTGAGGCCATCCCAGTTCGCCTGACAATATTTTAGTAGAGATGCTTGTTTCCTTCTCTTGTACGGCTTGTTGTGCGAAACGCACGACGTTGTATACGAGAGTAGGGGCCGAGCGGCTACATAATTATTGCAACGAGAGGAGGAGGGGGCGAGGTCATCTCGCCTTCTTTTTTATGGCTACCTCGCGTGGTCCTTTCGCCTTAGGAGGAGATGGCTTGCGGGCTTCTGGCGGAGTGAGGAACGAGGCAGAAAGATAGAGATGCTGCAAAAGAAATAAAGAGAGTTAGTGTGGAGGCTTCACCTTCTTGTTGGCTCGCCTGGACTTTTCTCCTTCTGCTTTTTGCTTCGCTTGTTTCTCTTCTCCTTCTTCTCCTCTTTTGTTCTGTCCGTGTTGACTCCGCCTGCTCCTGCCTTTCTCTTGTTCCCTGCTTTTTGCTTGGCCTCCCTCTGTTGCGCTCTGTCCTTCTGTCTTCCGCCTCCCTGTGTTCGCCTCCTTTTCTTCTTCTTTGTGCCTCTTTATATAGAGTGCACAGTTTAGAAGATTGAGTTTGTATTGGACTTGGAAGACTGAGTTCGTATTGGATTTTGTTGTCCAGCTTTTTTGCAAGAGTCACAATTGAACTCAAAAACATTGTGCATGTAACACAAAAAAAGTATTACTTTTATTTTTTTATTTTTGTAATCCTTTTCTTTTTATCTTTTTATTTATTTATTTTTTTAGCGTTCAACGGATACACTTTACTAAATTGGTATCTAACTAGTATCGCATGTATTGGACATACATCTCTTATTAGTGATAAGTTTTGATCTGGTTGACATTAAATACAGATAATGACAGGTCCATAATTTAATCTAACAAACTATCATCGAAATATGAGATAGTAATACCCTTTTTTTTTTTTTAAGAGAATATACAATTTTATTAACTTCTCCACAACCAGAAGAATTTGTCTACTTACGACCAATAAGTCTAATTGACAACAACTACTAACAAAGAGAAATGTAGTCCTAATTACAAACAAATGAGTTCAGTTAAGCCTAACACATCTAACTTCCAACTACTCTATCTAAATTCCATGTAGCGGTCCTACGGACCTCAATTTGGGGTTGAGATACGTTGAGGCGGAGCAACCGATTCCTTCGCAGGCTTTGGTACTTTGTTAAGACTACCAAGAGGCCTACCAACCTTCTTCTTCTTCTTCTTGTTCTTCTTGTTCTTCTTCTTTAGGGAGACCAAGGTTAAGTCAAGATCAGACTCTGCCAGCCATAGAGATTCAGCATGCAACATAGGAACCTTTTCCCCAAGAATGGTTTTGAGTTTCTTAGGAGAAGCAGTATAATGCCCTTGTCGTTCTCTCTTCTTGGAGGAAGCAGCTACTGCCACCTTAGGAGAGGCCGAAGTAGGGACAACTGTCATCCCTAGTTCTCCACCATCATCACTGATCAAAGAGCTATCTTGCAGAATAGGTCCTTGCAACCCAATCTCAGTACATGCATTCTCAGATGGCAAAGTTGTTAGACTCTACTGACTCCAAGCGCCAAATTACGTACCAGCTTCTTCTTCTCCTTCTTCAGAGGCAGCCTCTTCTTTGGTTGTGCAGAGGCAGCCTCTTCTAAAGGACCTGAGATTTAGCAGCAAAGGCATAACCAGGTGGAAGGGCTGAATGAGGGAAATTCAGAGTTCGAGTCACCGGGTTAAGAGTCGGACGCTCCTCACACCTAGTGACAAGCCAACAAACAGAGCAACGTCGTTGCAGGTGTTCATGCTCGAATTTCAACAATGGTTCGACTCCCTTGGATAGGAATACACTACGTTCAATCAAAATAGGTTTTGATATATCATGAGTAAATATAATACGCATCTTACCCCGCATGAATTCCTTCTTATCATAGTCGACAAATCCAACAAGGAGATTGCCAACCAACTTGAGATTGTCGGGTTCTTCAAAAGCAGGTGGTATTCCCAAAACCCTAGTCCAAATTCGCACATGGCGCATCAAAACCTCCGCTAAGGGAAGGATACCATCATAGGGCTCCAAGCACACAGGAGCACGTTCATAGCACCAGACTCCTCCCTTAAGAACCTTGTTGCGATCAAAGGCAGTCTGAAAAGAAATCATAAAAAGATTCTCTGCTCTTTCTTGAATCCGGAAAGGATGATTGACAATCCAAGTCCGATGGAAGTGATTGATGAAGGAAGTTGGATCCACTAGATGCCGGGTTAAAGGTCGACCTAGTAGAAAGGATTGGGAGGACCAACGGACTGAACCACCCCCAATCTTGCCGAGGTTTGGAGCAGACCAGCCAGTGGCCAAAGCCAAGGAAGCGGCGAAACTTGGTGTGACAACATCAATGGAGGCCATAGAGATTGTGGAAACAGGAGGACGATTTGATAGGTAGAGTTTGTGGAGAAATTGTGTGAAAATTGGGTAGTGGCGCTAGGGTTTTGAAGAAAGCAATAGGTGAGCGAACGCTCCTAGTTTCTCGGAGCAAGCCGAGAGTAGTGAGAATATGAGATAGTAATACCTTGAATAGATTGTAGTATGGAATAGGAATACCTTGAATAACTTGCAGTAGATTGGCAATGGTAAATGGTTAACTAGTCAAGTACCCATGAAAGCTCAAGAGTTTTGTTTGTTTCTGTTTAATACATAATTAAACATTTAAGGATAACAACACTGAACACACTCTGCCATTGTCTTCAGCATCAAAGACCTAGTAGATACAACTTTACGAGAATGTTTACATTCGGTTTATCTTCAGTAGTTTCCTAAAATCCTCGTTAAAGGTGATAACAAGGTTTTAATTGACAGCTTATCTGGCCAAGCCAATGTTCCATGGTGTATTACATCTTGTTCAGGATATATCTTGGCTTGCTTCTCAACTGCAGTGTTGTAATTTTAGACATGTTCATAGAGAAATTAACTTTGTAGCAGATATGATCACTACCTTAGGTCATAATGCTTCTACTCCACTAGTTTGGTTTAATTGTCTTCCTTTTTCTGTGTCCCTAACATTACATTTGGATCAGCGGGAGGGGGCGTTACTAGAGGTTTTGTTTTGTAATTCTGTTGGTTTTTTCAGTCAACCGGAAAAAAAAAAGACCTAATAGATGAGCCATAATGAGTTTTAGGCATTAAATGGGCTAGTAATTGTTTGGACCCAGACCCTTACAGTATGCCCAATTGAGAACATGGTTTGTATGTGTATCATACATTGCGGAAGCACATAGAAATTACCAAGTGACATGAGCCATCATCAAATCTTAATACTCGAGTGACATTATGCGCTTCGGCCATTTTGCATAGAACTGACTACAAACCTTCTCTACAACCCCTCTCTTTTACTAAATTTAAGGTATGTATCAATTTTGGAGACCTTATTAGCACAAGAAAATCGCGATGGAGCAAACTGCAGGGTTCTAAAATCCAAACATGAAATCCTCTTTCGAATACTTTGAGCTTGTCTTTCTATTTGTGGAAGCCTGGAAGGGCTTTGCTTGATTGGGCGATTCCAAAAGACTAGTCTCTTTTGTAAATTATTATAGGCCCAGAAAAAAAAAAAAAAAAAAAAAACATAGTACGGGAATGCTCAATTTCAATGGATGCATGATCATGAATTCATGATGCATATTATATTAGAGTGGGATGGTAAGGAAAGCACTAGCATCAGTAGCATGGTAAGTGCCTAATTGGTCCCAACTGAGCCTCAATACCAATCCCAATGATTCTTGAATTATTGTCAACAATGTTCTGTGCAAAGAGATCAGAAGCAAATAGATAACAATGTTCTCCTTCCTCTAGGTTTTTGCGGCCACGTACGTATAGCTGTAATTCCTTCTTTCTGTTCATCAATTCATTGTGGCCGGCCGTGTTCTGGGTTTTGCTATGACACGCATAAATGCGTTAGCTTTGCTTATGACTAGTGATATATAGAGGTCGCGCTGGAAACAGGAGAACAGTTAAGTTGTAATCGTCTGCTTCCTTCACATTTATGGTAGCTAAGTGAGTGTATTTAGAATTACTCTGATTGATTTGTGATATTATTTCACCTTACAGATCGACAAATGGTTATATTAATAGTATTCTATGTCGACTTAGGGGCCTTTCGGCCGCGAAATATAGATACAAACTTGAGACAGAAGCCGCCCCAGTTTACCATATAGAATATGATTCCATCCAGACCAACTTGGCCGGCAAAGCGATAGTATAAAGCTTCATTTCTCTTACTCATTAACTTATGCTTCGATTCGACGATTCCAGCTAGTGCCAGGCACATATATGATGATTTTGTTCCTCAGTTTCATACCAATAGACTCAAGTTCATGCATGATTGTATGCAAACATATAAACATATAATCATGCAGTTTAGGGAAACCATGCATGCCAGAACTTCCGATCTTTAAGTTAATTACATACTTGCAATTTGGTTCTTAGAATTCAACCGGAGAATGAACTAGCTATATATGTATTTATCGATTATACTGAAAATGATGTTCTAAACTCTGCATGTTCTGAACTGCTGATAGGGCCAATAATAGGATTTATCGATCGAATTTTGGTTGGACTTGGATGCACTTGTTATATGGCTACAACTAAGGCTCTTATCACCTAAGTGTTGAGCAATTGACATCCTCTCATTGGAGAAAGGATAAACACCTAACATTTTTCGATCATGTAGCTCTAATTATTGAAAGATATGCCTTTTAAATGGTTTTAGGATTAATTACAAAATACCATTTGAACTATGATGTTATTTTCATTTTCATACATAACTATTAAAAATTTGTATTCATACCCGAAATTTTATTCCGTTAGCATTTGATACCCTGACCGCTAACACCGTTAAATTTTGAGGGCATTTTCGTCATTTCAATAAATATATCATTTTTTATATTTACTTTAAATAAAATAATTTATTTTTTGAGGTTATCAAATACAAATAAAACAATTTACTTTAGCAAAAATATTCAAAAAAAATTTTAAAATTAAATATTTATTTTTACAACAATAGTGATAAAAGTTAGTAGAACTCTTGTATGTACGTATATATATTTTTGGAGTTATATGTTAAACAAAACAAAATAAAATAAATTACAATATATAATTAAAATAAATTATATCGAGAAAATATTAAATATCGATGGAAATTTTATCAAATTTTATATAAACATGTTTAATATTTTTTTGGTTAAATATACCATGTTTATATAAAATATGAAATGACAAAAATGCCCTCAAAATTTAACGGTGTTAGCGGCCAGGGTATCAAAATGCTAACGGAATGAAACTTCGGGCATGAATGTAAGTTTTTAATAATTATGTATAAAAATAAAAATAACATCATAATTAAGATGATATTTTATAATTAATCCATAATTTTAATTTGAGCAAACTTATGTAAATGAACTACCCTGTGCCAAAACATTATAATGCAGCCTTTCTCGTGTATTATTGTTATTATTCATTTGACTGGTGATATGTCCCTCTCCTTTGAAAGGTTCATCATATTTTAAGAAACCCCATCGTCGTCTCTAAGGTTTCTTTTTAAGTTCTGATGGTTCGGTGGGTTCACCATTATTATGGATTTGACACCAGCAGAATTGGCACAGCAAATCCAGATGAAATGATTAATCCAATCAAAACAAAGTTTACTGCTTAATTTTATTTTCCGGTATGTATTTTATTACAAATTACATGTAAATCATCTAAAAGGATTTGAAACACAAATAAATTCACTTGTGTTGTTGTTAAACAAATAAAGACAGTTCTTAACAATTAATGACAATCTTTTCTCTATATGCCATGTGCCATAATTTAATTTACCAAACTAACCCTACACTAATTAAATATACTTTTAGAAGAGAAAAGTTTCTCATTTTAAGATTTTTCAGTAAATGGAATACAATAACAGATTTTCAATAATTTAGTGTAGCAACAGTTAATTTCAATAGAAGTAGTAGCATGAGTTAACATTCCAGTAGAAGTAGTAGCATGGGTTAACATCCCAGTAGTAGTAGCAGTTAATTCCAGTAGAAGTAGTAGCATGAGTTAACATAACAACAATACAGTAGTAACACACAACAACAACAACACGTAGCAGCAGCAGCATGAATCAACAACACGCAGTAGCAACACACAACAATACAATGTAGTTGTACACAGTAGCAGCATGAATCAATAACACGTAGTAGCAGCACGAAAAGCACGCAGTAGCAGCACACAACAACAACACGACACAACAATACCACACAGTAGCAGCACATAGAAACAACATGAATTAACAACACGCAGTAGCAGCACATAGCAGCAACAAGTAATGAGTAGCAGCACATAGAAACAACATGAATTAACAACACGCAGTAGCAGCACATAGCAGCAACAAGTAATGTAGTTGTACACAGTAGCAGCATGAATCAATAACACGTAGTAGCAGCACGAAAAACACGTAGTAGCAGCACGACACAATAACAGCACATAGTAGCAGCACATAGAAACAACATGAATCAACAACACGAAGTAGCAGCACATAGCAGTAACAAGTAGTAGCAGCAGCACATAGCAACAACAAGTAGTAGTAGCAGCAGCAGCAGCAGCACATAACAACAACACACAGTAGCAACACACAACAACACGTAGTAGCAGCACACAGTAGCAGCATGAATCAACAACACGTAGTAACAACACACAACAACAACACAAATTAGATGTACACAGTAGCAACATGAATCAACAACATGTAGTTGCAGCACACAATAACAACACACAGTAGCAGCACGAAGAGCACACATTAGTAGCACATAGCAGGAACAAGCAGTAGCAGCATGAATCAACAACACGTAGTAGCAGCACCTAACAACAAACAGTAGCAGCACGAAGAGCACACAGTAGCATCACATAGCAGCAACAACACAAATTAGTTGTACACAGTAGCAACATGAATCAACAACATGTAGTAGCAGCACACAACAATAACACACAGTAGCAGCACACAACAATAACACACAGTAGCAGCACGAAGAGCATACATTAGCAGCACACATTAGCAGCACATAGCAGGAACAAGCAGTAGCAGCATGAATCAACAACACGTAGTAGCAACACCTAACAACACACAGTAGCAGCACGAAGAGCACACAGTAGCATCACATAGCAGCAACAAGTAGTAGCAGCAACAACAACAAGCAGTAGCAGCACATAGCAACAACAAGCAGTAGCAGCACATAGCAGCAACAAACAGTAGCAGCACATAGCAGCAACAAGCAGTAGCAGCACATAGCAGCAACAAGCAGTAGCAGCACATAGCAGCAACAAGCAGTAGCAGCACATAGCAACAACAAGCAGTAGCAACACATAGTAGCAACACATAGCAGAAACAAGTAGTAGCAGCACATAACAACAACAAGCAGTAGCAACACATAGCAGCAAAAAGCAGTAGCAGCAACAGCACATAGCAGCAAAAAGCAGTAGCATCAACAGCACATAGCAGCTTTTTACACCCAAATTAATATTTTACTGGACAGTAAATGTCTAAGTGAATATTAATTAAATTCTTGATCTACGTTATACCAGCTAGCCCAAATTCTTTGGGTTTACAAATAATGGCCCGCCAGTTAGATCACGCGAGCCGGATGGCAGAGTTCACATGCAGAATAGACATCGCGTGCAATTAAAGAAATGGACTTCGTTTAGGCTAGGCGAGGTGACACTTCGTGAGGAGAAGTATATCTAGACGAGGCAAAGTACATCTAGGCGAGGCGGAGTACATTTAGGCGAACTGGTCAGCGTAGGAGACTTCGCCAAGAAGGTGAGGCGAGATGGCTCACGTAGGAGACTTCGCCAAGAAGGCGAGGCTAACTGGTCCGCGTAAGAGACTTCGCTAAGAAGGTGAGGCGAACTGGCTCGCGTAGGAGACTTCACGAAGAAGCAACAGGCGGAGTCCGCATGTAAGTGATCACCTACATTTATCGTTGAAGACTCTTACAAGTCTTTGACATGCTTTGGGCCAATTCCTGTAGCCCTCTTAAGGAAAAAACCTTTTAATGCTCGCGAGCTGTAAGGGCCCGCAAGACAGAAACAAGCTTCAGGAGCGTGCGAGATAAGCTTCAGGAGCATGTGAGATAGTCTTCTACAAAGACTGTGACAACTCGCGTGATAAGTTTGAGTCCGCATAGGAGTCTACAGTTGAGTAGCGGGCGAGGCCGTATCCTTGTGGTACTCAATTACTTCCCTCTTGGCAGCGAGCTACTATATAAAGGGGCTCAAAACCCTAATCTCTCACTACACAACTAAACACTCAACTACTCAACAGAAGTACAAAATACTATCGACCCAGTCCTTGCCCAGTACAAAATACTCAATGGACTACTGTAAGTCCTTGCCCAGTATGCAAAGCGAATATGGAGAAACCTGCGGTGAAGTTGGTGCTCTCTCCATCCTCAGTCCCTTGATTAGAAGCAGAAAGCTAAGCGCACCCCGCTACTATAACCACCACTTTTCGGGCCCGCGCGGTGGCACGCCCGCAACGACTAAAAGAGACTTTGCATACCCAGAATTACTGGAGTGGCCAAAACAACAGCAAAAAGCAGTAGCAGCACATAGCAGCAAAAAGCAGTAGCAGCACATAACAACAACACACAGTAGTAACACACAACAACAAGACGTAATAGCAGCACACAATAGCAACATGAATCAACAACACGCAGTAGCAACACACAATAACAACACAAAGTAGTTGTACACAGTAGCAACATGAATCAACAATACGTAGTAGCTAGCAACACACAACAACAACAACACACAGTAGTAATGGATACTAATGCACTATTCTCCTCTGAAGCAGCCATGGCCACTCTCTTCCACCAGCTCCTCAGATTCTGATCCTATTCCTGCACAATCAACTCCATTTAATCATTCCAATTGCAAAAATTTAACCAGAGAATGACCTAAAATCTAGTCTACAGTACAACCGAAACAAATTCGAGATTCTAAGCAAATCGTAATTCATCCACCTTTACATAAACAACAATCGAAAGCTCGAAACTTAAACCGAATCATGATATAAACAACAGACAACAAAAAAACGCAGATTGAGAAGCTAATAAAGTCAATGATGAGTGAAACCGAAAATGGAGGCAGTCAATTCTACACTAACAGTTAAAAACAACCCTAAACATGCAGAAATTGAAGAAATTGATCCAAATTTACAATCAAGATCGAAAATTGAAACGCATGCGTATACCAATTGAGGCACATAGATGAAGAAACTAGCTTAAATTCTAGCTCATTCCGATCACTTGAACAAAAATTGGATTTCGAATTTAGAGAACATGAAGATAAGTATGTAGATTGCCTGGGGAAAGTGAAGTAGAAGACCCAAAGCGTCTGGGTGTGCTTCTCGATGGATCCGATGTAGGTATCAGGTCGGAGCAAGATGTGCTCCAGCTGACTCTTCTTCTGGTACATTTCCTCGATCGTCTTGCCGTCCATTGCCGTCGACGTGTTGGCGTTGTTGCTGCTCTGCAGCGGACGCTTCTCCACCACCATGGTTTAGAGACCGAAATGATGCGTTTTGGGGTCAAAGAGGAGAGAGAGAAATGAAATTGAATGTTAGAGAGAGAGAGAGAGTGTGTGTAGCATAGTCTGTAATTTTGTCGAAATTCTGAGTATTATGGTCATTATGCATTTAGAATTTGGATTAGGCTTGATGTTGTATTGTTTTGAGTTTCTGTTTCCGTCCTTATTTGTATAGATATTTTAGAATGTGGGTTTTCTGTGTTTTACAACTGTTTATGATAGTGAGATGTCATTTTCTATGTATTCTATGGTATTCTTGAATATCAATTGAAACTCTAGAGTTTGAAATAATGAAATACAATACCTCACCTAACTAGAAAACTATTATGTACATTGCTTAGTTTCCTACCGTTACACTTGTCTGTTTGTAGCAGTTACAAGTCGGAACCCCGATCAAAAGGATCGCATTGACGCACTTGTTGTTCGTCTTCTTCTACGCCTTCCTATAGTAAATCCTTACCTTCAATTTCTTTAAGTAGAAGTTTCGACCTTACACTCCCACAGTAACACTCCCTTTTCTCCCTGTCATCCACCATGGCCTCCCTTCTCGCATTCCCCCTACTCACACTTGTTCTACTCCACTCTGTAGCCATCTCCACACGTGCGGACCTCCCCGGCACGTGGGACCTCCTCGTCGCCGACGCCGGCATCGCCTCCATGCACACCGCCGTCACCCGCTTCAACACCGTCGTCCTCCTCGACCGCACCAACATCGGCCCCTCCCGCAAAATGCTCCGCCGCGGCCACTGCCGCAACGACCCAAACGACGCCGTCCTCAAACACGACTGCTACGCCCACTCCGTCCAGTTCGACCCCAACACCAACCAAATCCGCCCCCTCATGATCCTCACCGACACCTGGTGCTCCTCCGGCCAGTTTCTCCCCGACGGCACTCTCCTCCAAACCGGCGGCGACCTCGACGGCGTCCGCAAAATCCGCAAGTTCCACCCCTGCGACGCCGCCGGCTCCTGCGACTGGGTCGAGCTCGATGACGTGGAACTCACCGACGGGAGGTGGTACGCCACCAACCAGATCCTCCCCGACGGGTCGGTCATCATCGTCGGCGGCAGAGGCGCCAACACGGTGGAGTATTACCCGCCGCGAAACGGCGTCGTCGAGCTGAAGTTTCTTGCTGACGTGGAGGATACCCAGATGGACAACTTATACCCTTACGTCCATCTCCTCCCTAACGGCCATCTCTTCATCTTCGCCAACAACAAAGCCGTATCGTACGATCACGTCACCGATAAAGTCGCCAGAGAATATCCGCCGTTGGATGGCGGGCCCCGTAACTACCCCTCAGCGGGTTCTTCGGCAATGCTGGCGCTTGAGGGGGACTACTCCACGGCCGTGATCGTCGTCTGCGGTGGGGCCCAGTACGGCGCGTTTATACAGAAGAGCACCGAGACTCCGGCCCACGGCAGCTGCGGCCGGATCGTGGCGACTTCGCCCGACCCGGTTTGGGAGATGGAGGACATGCCGTTCGGGCGGATCATGGGGGACATGGTGATGCTTCCGACGGGTGAGGTTTTGGTGATCAACGGAGCTCAGGCTGGGACCCAGGGGTTTGAGCTAGCTTCGGACCCGTGTTTGTACCCGCTTCTTTACCGACCCGATCAGCCGGTCGGGTTGCGGTTCATGACTTTGAACCCGGGAACGGTGCCGAGAATGTATCACTCCACGGCGAATTTGTTACCGGACGGGCGGGTTTTAATCGCGGGAAGTAATCCTCATTACTTCTACAAGTTTAATGCTGAGTTTCCGACCGAGTTGAGACTCGAGGCTTTTTCCCCGGAGTACTTGGGTCCGGACCGGGCCAACCTCCGGCCCGTGATCGAGGAAGTTCCGGAGACGGTACGTTACGGCGAGCGTTTTGATGTGTTGGTGTCGGTGCCACTATCGGTGGTGGGAATTGTGGATGTTAATTTGGGGAGTGCACCCTTTGCCACGCATTCGTTTTCGCAAGGTCAACGTCTGGTCAAGTTAACCGTTACGCCCTCGGTGGCGGACGGCGACGGACGCTACAAGATCAGTTGTGTTGCGCCGCCGAACGGGATGGTGGCTCCGCCAGGCTATTACATGGCATTTGCAGTTAATCAAGGCGTGCCGAGTGTGGCTCGGTGGGTACATCTGGTATCATGAGGAGTTTGTAGATATATAAAATCACTTGTCGATTTTCTTTGAGAAATTAGACAATTGTGGATATGGAATATGGAAATGAAATTGAAATGGTAGTGATGGATTCAGTGTGGTTGTTGCACTCACTTCATGTCTTCTTTTGGTCAAGATACTCACTTCATGTCTAAGAAGCAATAATCAAAGTATAAAAGGAACGCAGGCTTTATCATATAATGAAGAAATAGACCAAATCGAGCCTCAAGATTTGTTGTTGTGGTCCATTTATTCTTGAATAGGATAATTTGTATAGAATTAAGAGAGAAGATGGGGAAGAACACTTTCCACGGTGCTTTCAAGTTCATTTGTTGCTATCATAGAGATGACATCAAGTTCTATATTCAATCGTTGTAAAGAAGGCATCAAATTTTGTCACTCTAATGCTGTAGATTATTTAGGGACCTTTTCTATCATCATTAGTTTGTCGCTTTTATTAACAACGTACTTGGTAAAGGACCCTTAATGAAATAGTAAGATGACAAAACAAAAGAAAATGGGATTACTATTGGATGTAATATAAACATTTGAGATAGTACCATAGGGCATAGGTAAGGTTAATGACTTAGAATTCAACTGTCTCGATGTAACTAATTACACAACAGTAGGTATGCGATTTATATAAAATTTATATATGCGAATTGAGTTAGGTGAGAAAATGTTAAAGATTGCATAACAATTTCATTTTTTATTACAGTAGTATTGTTGGTAAAGTGGATTACATTGCATTCATTAAATAGTTACATTATTCTTTAGACACACTGCATATATCAACCCTACAATATCTAATTATGCCAATGAACCTCCATTTTCCACTTCACCGTCATAGCAATCAGCCACAGCTACCTTCTGCACATTCTTGTAAGAGTAACGCCGAGCCAGGAAGACATAGACGCACCAATTTGCTGCAGTCATGCAAGCCAAGAGCCAGTAAAACTTGTCCAAACGACTACTATTCAGATCCTTACCAAACCAACTCTTCCCTCTCTTCTCAGTGATGTGATCAATGGCCGTGATCAAGAGGCTACTAAGAAAATTCCCAGCTCCAATTACACTTAGGTAAAGCGCAATTCCTAAGCTTCTCATGGAGTCCGGGACTTGGTCGTAGAAATACTCTTGCAGACCCACAAGAGTAAACCCATCTCCAAATCCAATGATCACAAACTGTGGTGCTAACCAGAACACACTCATGGAATGTGATCCCTTTAAAGGGTCTTTCTCGACAATCCCTAGTCTTTTCTTCTCCACCAAGGCAGCTGCTACCATTGTGCCAATTAAAAAGAGCATTCCGATTCCGATTCTCTGGAGGATGTTGATCCCCCTCTCATTTCCCGTTGTTCTCCGCAGTACAGGGACTAGGATTTTCTCGTAGAACGTGACGGATATGATCATTCCGATGGCTGCGAGAGAGTAGATTGAGGCAGGGGGGAGCTCGAAACTGTTGCTGATGCTTCGGTTCATGGCCACACCTTGTTTGATGAAGAATGTGGAGGCTTGTGCTACACAAATTCCAAATGGTAGGGTGGCTAGCCAAATGGGGATAATGTTAAGGACTAGTTTCATCTCCTCGACCTTTGTCACAGTTGCAAGAGTCCAAGGATTTTGCTTCTCCGCTGAACTTTCTGTGCTTACGATGGCAGCCTTGTCAAGAAATCTAATTCACATAGCATCATTAGAAAGTTAATAATCAAACTATTCTCATTAGATAGTAAGAATCTTTCACCAAACAGTCTGGCATCAAAAGTATCAAACTATCAAAACGTTCTTTATCTAGGGTCAGTTTGGCACACCTTAACTTATATGAAAAATGCTAATCAGGTAACAAAAGATGTAGCATTTCACTTACTTGAGCTTGTTGGTGTGGCACAAAAGCCTCCCATGGACCTTCTCCGACTGGGAAATTTCATATAATTGAGCAGTATCAGAAGGGTATGGCAGCTTTCTCTTCGAAATGGCTGCTACAAGAACCTGCAGCATTGGTGTCAAGGGGCTCCCTGTCGGTCTTCGATAACGGTAATACGGCCGGCCAACAATGAAGATAACCAGTGAGGTAGCCATGACTGCCATGAGAACTATATCTGCAATACCCCAACTGACATGGTCTTGTACGTAGACAACCAGAGTCACTCCAAGTAAAAGACCACAGCAAAGTCCAAAGTTCCACCAATTGAAGTATGACATCTTTTGCTTTCTTTCTTCACTGTGATCATCATCGAATTGGTCAGCTCCAAAGCTCTCCAAAGATGGTTTATGGCCTCCAGTTCCTATGGAAATCATGTATATGGCTAGGAAGAATACCACTTCATGGATTTTTCTTGGTTCAAGACATGGTTGTGTGTCACAAGGCTTTAGGCTTGGTACAAACCAGGACATGGTTAGAAGAATCAAACCCTGTGTTACATAAGAAATCAATAACCGATCAAGGATAATGTAATCTAGCCATGACACTAGTGAAAATTATATTCTAGTATTTTTTGGATCCTTAATTGTAAGTGTTAATTAACATATTTGTTTGAGCTCAGGTTGATAACTTCAAATTCCTTATCTGACTTCATTCTCTGTAGAATGATCGCAGATGCTAGAAATTTAGTAGAAACACAATGTATAATGATTGCACATACAATTCCTTGAATTCAACAGCTTGAAATTGTAATTCTCTCTGTGAACGTAGTGCCCTAGATGCCTGTTAATTATTTGACTTAAAATGGGCGATGAATTTAGTTATTACCAGGAGGTAAATGATGGATGAGACCAGAACAGTTGAGAAGCGACCCAAATAAGCATCAGCTATGAAGCCTCCAAAGAGTGGAATCAATGTTGTCACACCAGACCAGTAGTTGACACTCTTTGCTGCACTCTTGAGGTCATAGTGAATTACTTTGGTGAGGTAAATAATTAAACTGGTTGCTATTCCAAAGTAACTCAGCCTCTCACTAAACTCAATTGCTGAAATAATAAGATCAAATATCAATTAGTTAAAAACTGTATAGCAGAAGATCGATCAGTATATAACTCAAAAGGCAAAGCCAGGTGGGTATGTCATTCAATCTTTTAGGCCGAAGAAATCCAACCAATGAAATACTGCTGGAAATGAAGAAAGATAGTGCATATTGTGCTTTACCTGTAATAGTGCCATAGTGGTTCGTTCAAAAAAGAAAAAGAAAATATATGATCAAGATTATCATGTTTCGTATGCAATCGCTTCGGAACAACTATGGAAACTGATGTCACAGATACATGCCGGCCACCACAAAATTAGAAATTGATAAAGTAGTCTGGGTTCACATCTAAAATCAATTGGTAATGGATGAAGTGACTCAAACCCTTATTAACCCACATGTAAGGTCTCATATTCCCGATGTGAGATTTATATCTCAATATGAATCAATTATATGACCTAGTTAGCTACGTCTAAATCACGGCCCTTCACCGATCCTCTTGTCTGATCTTCTTTCCCCACCAAATTTCATACTGGGTAACCAGATAAGAAGAATAAAAACACAGCTTGATCGAGTCCCTTTAGTTGACCTAAGCATTCTTTCTTCCATTTGATACAACATTACATGCCTCTATGATCTTATGGACCTAAAATGGTGGTGGGGAACTTAACTTTATTCTAATAACGCGACATATTTTGTTATCATTTTACAAGTATCGGTACCAAAATCGATATTCTAAGAACAATGACTGAATGAATATTAACGCTCATAAAAAGTTAAAAACACATATTATAGCTAGCATGAACAATATATAGCACTAGGTAGAGTGAGCTTTGTTGGTTCTCTAAATGGGGGAATAGAGCATAGATCGATCATCTCACAAGCAAATTAGTGCTGGACAGGTTCCTCCCATATGAACTCGCTTACTGATGAGGGCACTGATTCTTTCACCAAGATATATAATTTTTAGAACATTCAATCTCATGCATATATACCGAGAGAGATGATAGAAGCTTGCATGCATAGTTGCGTGTGCATAGTTAGGGTTCATGTAATCCATGAGGTATAGTTGTTGAGGAAATGCATATATGAATGCTGCATGAACATAATTGATGCATGACTCCACCTTCCAATAATATGTATGCTTCAACTGCATGACTATATAAGCTCAAGAAGAGCAATATTAGAGCAGCATGCATGAAATTATTTAGCTAGCTTTCTCAGCAACTAAAAGAAGCACAAGGAAATAACCAGATTGTTTTAACTCCTTACCCACAATAAAGAGAGAGGCTTTCCAAACACCAGTTGAAGCTCGGAGAGGAACATTTCCTTTATGATCCACAGAAGAATCATAAACCCATTTCTCCTGATTTTCAGCTGCCTCCTTGCTCGATTTTGTCGATCCCCTTCTCTCTTCCATTTTCGATCAATCCCTCGATCGGAAGCAATACTGGTGATCGAGTTAGATTATTGATCACAGAAGTGAAAGGATGAGAAAAGCTTTGCTAGCTAGTGATTCCTAATTTCTTACAAGACAGAAAACAACACAGAAGTGAGTTGGAGAGTTGGAGGTGAGGAAAAGCTTTTACTTTGGTTCTCTTTATATAGAGAGGATATATTGGAGAGGATGTTCGATTTCGCAGCACACTTTTTTGAGATTCGCTGTTGAAACCTTCCAAGGTAGGGACCGAGATCTAGAGAAGTCTAAGCCTCTACTAACATACTGTGAAAAAAGGAAGAGAGAAAACAACATTATAGTGATCGAAATTTTGAAAGTGGAAAATGTTCATCCTGTCCATTTCAACTAAGACTCGATCACTACGTTTATTAGTCCCATAGGAATGGCATCTACAAGAATTATGGGACCAAAGTTCCATAGTCAGAAAAGTGGTTTTCGAGCATACTAAATCAAATTAATCAATAGTAAATACAAAACTCGTTTGTTTGCCGACCAGAAATAATGTTGACATATAGCATTCAAGGCTTTTTTTTCCCTTATGAACTTGTTATCTATACTTTTAAGAGTTAGGTCACTCCAAGTAGATGCTCATTTCAATGATTATAATCCGTGATAATTTTTTTTCTAATTTGATTATTATCTACATTGTGAAATTAAAATCTTAACACTCAGAAAATCTTTTCTCTCTGAGTTTGCGACAATCCAAAATGTGCTCATCAGACGATTTGTGAGTATAAGTTTCATGCTTTTTAGATTTAAAAACAACTCAAATTCTACGAGTTATATATAGAGATACATATTGTTAAAATAATTGAACAATTTGTTGTAATATGTTAAAAATAATTCTTTTAACAATTATAATAAGAGTAGTGATTTTTCCATTACCATTATGTCACCATTGTGACAAAGCAAATAAAGTCTTCATTAAAACAGTATGCTAGCGACTGCTTGTTAGAATACATGTACTTTATAGAAATTCTTGATAATATTTTTGGACTTCTGAATGCTTATATATTGTAATCATGGGTTTAGGCTCCATGCCCCCCTTTAGTATTCGACAGTTTCATTAATGAATGCTTGAGGGCAATTACACCGGTCTTTTATTAAAAATAATAATAATATTTGTTAAAGATTGTTAATATGAAAAATTATGCTATTGATAAAGTAGTATGAGGTTCACATCCAAAACCAATTGACAATAGATGAAGTGGTTCAAACCCTTATAAACCCACATGCAAGGTCTCATATTCCCGATGTGGGATTTATATCTCAACACGCCTCTACATGTGTGACGAAATTTCAAGCCTCACACGTGGACAACATTTGGGTGACGTGAAGTTCGTGTAGTCATTGAGCTTCACACGAACGTGGGTGACTTGCTCTGATACCATGATAAAGTAGTATGGGGTTCACATCCAAAACCAATTGGTAATGAATGAAGTGATCCAAACCCTTATAAATCCACAGACAATGTCTCATATTCCCGATATAGAATTAATATTTCAACAGCTATACATATATGCATATCTGTCTTTCAAGGTAAATTTTCCAAAACCCACCACCCTCTTGTTTACATGGTGCCCTGCTTTAATTTTATGTATGTCATATATGTACCACAAACAAATCCGTTAATTATAGCTCATTCTGAATATAACGTAGTCATGAGGTCATTTCCACATTATATGGGCTATGACTAGTTTGGCTAAGCATAGCGCAAGATTTTTATTAGTAGTATAGTGTTGATTAGGGCTGTCACTCGGTCGGTTCGAATCGGTAATGGGCGTTACCAACTTCAAAACCAAACCTTTCGGTAATGAAATATGACTTTCAATTACCAAACCAAAAACTTCGGTATGAGATAAATCTTACCAACTTCGGATGTCGGTTTTTCGGTATTACCAAACTTCACAACAAATATATTTTCAAAATATAACAAAACAATACAAAACTATAAAATTTAAATATCACTTGAGTTTCTAGAGTCTGATAATACATATACAAAAGATAGTCATTTCAGTACACATTATCGAGTATGATTTAATTTTCTACCGAAATAGTCAGGATGTAAATGTTTCCAAATTTTTATATGAACAAGTTATGTGTCATCTATGTGAAAGTATGTGTGTTGAAGAGTCGACCAAAATAAGTCACATAAGGGCAGTAAAAGCTTTTTCGTGTAATAAGTGACGTTAAATTATGGTTGACCGTTTTGATCAAGACTCGAGCATTATTGAGTACAATTGAATTTTCTATCATAATTGTATTATACTATAATGATCACATCAGACGGTCGAATTTTAATTTTGTGAATTGTAATAATTGGAACCATAACATGTCTGGTAATGTGGTATAACTTATTTAGTAAATTATATGCATATGTACATCTTTGTGAACCAACTACAAAGAGGAAGCAAAATTTTCAAAAATCTTGTGAACTATGATGTGATCAATATAGTGAAATACGACTATGATAGAAAAATTAGGTATTTTTGATAATGTTTTGGCCTTGATCAAGGCGGCTAACCCTATTTACGTTTGTACTTCCTATGGGGAGCCCTATCATCAAGAGAGGTAAAAACATTCCTAAATTTTTACATGGGCGGTTACATGTCATCTAAGTGGGTTTGTCTATGTGTGTGTGTGATGAATCGACTAAGACGGGTAGGTAAGAGAGTTTTTATATAACAAGTAACATTGAATTAAAGTTGATCGCTTTAATTGAGACCCGAACGGTACCAAGTATAGTTGAATTTTTCTATTCATTGTCTTGTTTTTTACTAAATGGTATATACAATTGAAAACATGAGATAAGATTATTAGTCTGTGTGTTTTTAGAAATATAAGTCTTTAAATAATTAGAATTTCGGTAAATTCGGTATTTACCAAAAACCAAACCAACTTTTTCGGTATTTCTCGGTTTCGGTTTTTTTGATTTCGATTACCAAAATTCGGTTTACCAAATCATAAATTTTCGGTCGGTTTTCAATCGGTTTGGTATTTACCAAACCAAGTGGCAGCCCTAGTGTTGATCCACATTGTTAGTTTAATCAAATAACTATTTAAAGCTAATGCATTTCATGAGAAAGCTGAAATCATGACAAGACAAGAGTTAATGGACCACTTTCCCTTATATAACTAGTCTAAACATTCTCTAGCTGCTACTAAATGAACCAATTCGAATTAGCCTCGTGATTAATATTTTCAACAGAGTTTACTGGATTTCAATCCCCATTCATTCAGTTTGCCAATCATGACAACAGTTCTCGTAGAGTATCATATATAATTTGTGTTACGTACGAGCCATTTAGGGATCAAGGATAATGGAATTGGCATCTTATTTGTTAAAATAAAACAAAATTTAGGGGTAAAGGAACTTGTTAGTGATGATCATAAATAAACTGGTGACTAATAGTTTTTTTGATAATGGCATTATCTATTTAATATGTCATCAAATTGTATAACAAATAAAATAACTAATGATGTACTCTTTGTTAAATAATGCTTTTTAGAATTTATAAGTTACTCGTGATATTATTTTTGCATATTCTTAAATTATAGGGTTTAGGCACGATGTGCTCTTTGTATTTTGTGATTTCATTAATAGTTATGACGTAAAAGTTGTCATTTTAACCCTTGTATTAAATAAAACGAAAAATAATTAAGAGTAATATAGCGCTCTTAACATAGTTAGTAGCGAATCTAGTGATGCAGAGCCGCATTCATCTATTGACGAACATTTATTCGTAGCAATACGATTTAATATTGATCGATCACGCACATAGGTGGCCGGGTGGATTGATCATCGATATATTGCTGCGTGATTTTGAACCTCTTCACATCACAATTTTGGAATAGTCTTGAGCATAAAGCATGCATGAATTCAATTTAGCCCCATCATTGTACCTGGTGCAAGTATCAGATAGTAACTATCCAATTATAATCTCTTTGTGATGAAAGTGAAATGCTCGCATCGGTTTGTATATAGAAGGTACAGCATTTCTGTAATAAGCTGAAGCTTAAATCGTGAGTTTGTACCAAACACATCAATCATCGCATAATGTATGAGGGAACGAGGTAATGAATTCAAAACTTTCAGTATTCATCGCATATTAAACACATCAATCATCATCTAAATCAATTATCTCTCGATATTCATCAATCATCACACAAATAGCATCTCATCATAATCTTCTTGGTTAGATTTACACTATTGCAAGTCAATGTTGCAGAAAGAATTTATTGATTTAGACATACTATTTGCGGTACAGCAAGACTGCAAGAGTGATCAATTTATTTCTGAAAATGCTCCAGTTGTTGGTTAACAGAAATATTCGTGTTTTTCTTAGTCGTCCAATTGGTATAAGAATCTTATGAAATACTGCGAGTTCCATCCACATAACTTAGAGTTCTAGCTTCTGGTTAGCTCAGGTTACTGCTGATTCTCCTGAATTGTAATGGAGATTGCGCGCGTAAGATGCTGTTTCCTTTTCTAGTTTCTATCTCTTAGTTTTGTGCGCAAGAACGAAGCTATACTAAAGCTATACGACTTTCATAATATGAAATCATCTCTTTGGAAGAAGAAAACTAAAGAAGGTGATTATATGTCATATGCAAAACATGCCAAACTAATTAATCACATTTTTCTCTCACTCATGAGAGGTAATTATAAAAAGATCTTGAAGGTGTCTGAAGTACTGTGAGTGTGACCAATGAAAGCCCTTCTACTAATTTAAAAGAAGTGGTTGATGTTTAGCATCTAAACAATCATTAAATCGTTAATCAGATTCAAACCACTATATATGTGATTAAGTAAAGCAATTTAGTTCGCATGCGGTTGAAGTCAACAGATGATAGTATTCTAGTAATCAAAAGGGATTAATTCAAAACCCAGATGGTGGCCATGCCAGCTTCCATTTCATCATTGATTCACTCACCAGAATTAAGCAATAAGCAGCCTAGTTTTCATGATGAATGTCTAGTTTTAAATATGCAGTTTTATTTTGGCAAAAACCAAATTAGCAATGCTATATAGTAATTTTTATCTTTGTGCAGATTAGTGGGGGACAATTACTTGCATTATGAACTTTGATGATGGTAAGTAATACTTTGTTTCAAGTTCAAAGCACCATGTGTTTCAATTCTTTATTTGTTTCTGTTTCTGCAGCTGTCAAATGAACAGTTCTCCCTCTGTCAGTGGGATTGCTATAGATATGTAGGGATGCATTTCATATTTCCGGAGCTTGAGACGAACCCTAAAAAATAGATTCCTCCTCGACCGTTCATGTGTAAATTTGAGGCTTCTGAGAATTTGGCTATTTGGCTGCCTTCATATAAGGCCTTTATGCATATGTTTACCATCCACTATTTTCCATCAGATATTTTTCAGCCGAAAGTGGCGGTTTATTTGAGAAACCATCATTGTTTCATTTGTTTGTGCTTGTTTTACATGTTTCTGCTGAAGGAGCTTGAGCAAGTAAAGTGCAAACTTTCAAGGGATATATTCGATGGTCCTTGCAAAATAAGAATGTTAGCACATAAATCATGCATGCGCACTATAATGTCTTGTAACTAATTGTTAGGTTTGTCTGTGAGGTTCTCTGTTCTTTTAGCAACTGATATACACTGTACAGGTAAATATGCTCCCTCTGTGAACTGTACCACACATTTTACATGGATTATCAGGCGCTTTATGACCTTAGCACATTTACATGTTCATACTTGACGGTATGCAAATTGATAGAGACTCGTCTTCGAGTACAAGTAGGATTCTTGGGCACATTTACCATGGTTGCTACAGAAAGAAAGACAGATTCAAGCTAGGATACAAGAACCAAAATTTTGGTTGATGTAAAACGTGATTCAAAGTTTAAATAGTCGTACCTCTATGCATGAATCAATTATTTGTGATTAAAATGACCAAAGTGGAAGTCCCTCCAGGTAAGGAACTATTTCTCCACTACAATTGTGGGACAAAAACCAAGCCCCCTTCAGGAATTCCCATAGTTTTTTCCGATGGTTTTGGATTTTTGGTACCCCCACTCGTCTCCAGAGTAAACATCTGTAAGTTCTGCAACGGGAGGGGGAATGTCGAAAACCAATTGAAGCTTAAGAGCATCTAAGCTAGAAGTTTAGTTTAATTGAGGCACAAAAAAACCAGGACAAAGCTAAGAATATTAGTATCACGATCAGAATATTTAGCAGGCCATTGGTAAAAGACATGTAAATGCTTCTTCTTGTTCTGCATTTGGCCATAATTGCCAAATTTAGCATAGCTTAATCTAAAATGCTTCAAGCATATAATGTTTCAATACACCAATGGCAACACAAATATATCAAGAACCTTTTTCATTACCTCTTCTCACTTCTTAATCCTTATTGTTGGAGAGCAGAGATCCCACATTGAAAAAGTGACAAATAAAATATAACTTATAAGTAGGTGAATCATTCTTAATTGTATCGAAGCCTTTTGTGGTTAAAATCCAACACCTTAAAAGTTGTTAAGTTGAGACAATATTGGTACACGGATGATCCACAGGCTATGCTTATCGCTGTTTGACATGGTATCAGAGCGGTTTCACGGACTTAAAAGTTAAGTTGCACGTGAGGGGGATTGTTGGAGAGGGGAGATCCCACATTGGAAAAATGACAAATAAAATATAACTTATAAGTGTGTGGATCGTTCCTAATTGTACCGAAACGTTTTGTGGTTAAAACCCAACACCTTAAAGGTGGTTAAGTTGGGACAATATTAGTACATGGATGATCCACATGCCACGCTTGTCGTTGATTGACACTTCCAACAACACCAACTCTCCAATACAAAAGTGAAATTCACATAACCTTATTAGTTGGGAACTTTTGAAACCAACAACCTAATCCATCCACACTATCTGGTGGGATAACATTTCACGGATTAATATAATCTGAAAATCTGGAAAAATCCAAAATAATCATAATGGGGCTTTGTTCATATACTCCAATAGCATTTCAAAAGCTTATGATGGATGATGTCATTTCATTGAAGTTCATCTGAACAAACTGTTTGGGGGAAAGTTATGGTCAAAGGGAGTGGCATGAAGAATGACTGTAACACTCCACTAAACCTATATTATATTTGTGCTTTATAGTTCACAATTGTGTGGAGGTGATAGACTGAGCAAACTTCACAATCAAACTGAAATGCTTATAGTGCTTCTGGACATATTTGGGGGGGGGGGGGGGGGGGGGGGGGGGGCGGGATGATCAAGAAGATCTCAAATCTTTAAAACTGGACAAAATAGAGATAAGAAGCATCGTATTTAGAGTGGAGAAAAACCTAATATTCCATGAAAGTTTGCTCGCAACAGACGTAGAATGAAGAGATCAAGATGTATAAGGATGTCTTCCTCATAATTTGAAGTATGAGGTGTGCAGTTCAACCAAGAACAGGATATATGCATATGTACAACTGGATTTACATACAGATTTGTGTGGCTAAAAAGTACAAATAGTTTAGTCAACACCATATATATCATATGTGACAGCAAATAAACCAGAGAGTGATAAACTAATGTTTCAGGCTCTATGATCTGCAAGGTAGATGTGATAAACTAAAATGGAGCTTTTCAGAAAGAGTGAGTCAGCACTTTCTACTCCATTCATGAAACACCAACCTGCACTACCGACCAGGACCAACACAATTCCACTACTGAACCAACACCAGTTCCCTGCTGATAATCAGTTCCAAAATGGCTCGATCATCTAAAGTAATTGATCAAATCAACACTTATGCATTGCACTTCTTAAAAGACATTCGGTAAGCCAAAAACATTAGGCAAAAGGAAATGGGGTGGCCCGAAAGCATGAGAAGCCTGTTCAAATTTATCAGAAATCTTCCGCCCCCCCCAAGGTGTTGGTGTTCATTGAAACACCCTTTAGGCCGATGTCAGTGTGCAAGGTTTTCTTTTTTGTTAAACCACTGCAGATTTTCTTTTAATGTAAATGAATCAAGATGTGGTTGCTTCAGACCCTGAAAAGCAAGGAAGGGAGCTGCTAATATCTACAGCTTCTGTGGTTCATCAATCATCATCCACTCTAGCTTTTAACCTTTTTTCTCGAGAGCACATCAAAGGGTTAATGTCCTAAGATATAAAATTTGAACTGTAGTCACAATTAAGAAGCACGAGTTTCAGTATACCCGTGTGGGTGTGTGGTTAATACATTTGCCATGTATGCAAATTGAGCATCACCAACCCTTAAAGTACATGTTATCTATCTTCTATGATGAATCATCTTATAGGATGAAGTGATTTTAGGTTAAATTTAGGGGAGGTGTTCTGGTACTTCACTATCGCTCTTACACTGCTTTAGCTACCTAGAAGTGGATAGCAAGTGCAAAGTTGATACTACATTTGGCGAAATGGTGGATTGAAATCGACTGGTTTAGGGTGTTGAGATATCGGCCAATTATGTATGTCAAGGAACCCCAAAAGAACACAGCAAACCAAGAGAAACAACCACAGAGATAAGACACAAAAAACACAGATTTAAGGTGGTTCAACAAAACTTTTGCTTACATCCACCAGCAGAAAACACTTCCACTATATTAATAATGGGTACATCAGAAAGAATAAGAAAACAAGGACTCTCTCACTTCTCTTCCTATCCCTCTCCTCTATGCCCTCTCTCACCCTCTAACCGAGAATGGAACACACTTTGCTCTGTCTCTGCGATACAAAACCTAGAACTGAACCTTTCTTTATATAGTCATAAGGATATCAGATCTCTTCACCAAACAGGAAATCCTATTCCTATTAGTGGTAGCTAATAATGCCTCATTCCTTCTCTGTAATCAACAAGATTACAAGTACACCGTCATCAATAAGGATTTACTTTCCTTATTGGAACACCATACTTTAAGACGAAACATCTTAGGAAAAACACATGGGCTGGAAACCCAACAATCTCCCCCTCCAGACCATGAGGGAGGAACACCGACGCGACTCCATTACTGGGAGTCCGCCCACGCTGACTTGATGCAGAATTACATGGTTGATCAGGCTCCCCCTGATCAGGCTCCCCTTGATCGAACAACTCATCACCATGTCCCCAGTGGTGGAACAACTCTTGACCATCTTCTTCCTGGTCAGAACAACCATTGGAAAAGAAAATTTGGGACATCTTTTCCAGAACGCCTTTCCTCCTTATATGACTATCACTCTGGTGCCATACGCCTGAAAAAGTATCACCCATTGCACTCAAGTCATTTTTGTACACCAAGCTATGTGTCTTGTACAAGAAACAACACAGACCTCCTCTAGCAACCTCCAACGACCGATTAATAAGCTTCCACTTTCCATCACCAATATACTGGTGAAAACCTTGTCTGTCAAGAGCACTTGCAGACAGTATGTTGACACGCAAATCAGAAACGTGCCTCACATCCTTCAATGTCATATGGTAACCAAGATCAGTCTCAATGCAAATGTCTCCCATTCCCGAAATCTTGGACCAGCCTCTATTACCCATCTTCAATATCCCAAAGTCGCTTGCTTCGTATGTAGTAAAGAGCTCCAAGTTGGAAGTAACATGACAACTTGCACCGGTATCCACGAACCAATCATGACCCTTGTCACCAACATACAGACATTCTTGAACAGTGAGAAGCTCCCCCGAGACAGTAGCAGTAAAGCCGTTATCTTCATCATCTTGGTAGTTGCCCTTCTTTTTGTCTTGTTTCCACTTTCGACACATCCGCTTTATGTGGCCCTTCTCGCCACAGTAGTGACATGTGTCACTAAACCTTAGACCTGAATTCTTGTCTCTACCTTTTACAACAAGGGCTCTTCCGTGCCCATCGTCTATGCCAACAGCTTTTCTCCTTGTTTCTTCGTTAAGCATGTTGTTCTTAACAGTATCCATAGACAATACACCATCAGACGCAGAATTAGTCAAGGTCACCACGAAAGTCTCCCAATTGTCTGACAAAGTCCCTAGCAAGAAAAATGCTAGTATCTCATCGCCAATCTTCATACCCATTGTCGCCAACTGATTGGTCACATTCTAGAAATCATTCAAGTGTACAACAACACTTTTATCCTCATTGAACTTCATGTTGATCATCTTTTTGAAAAGGAAAGCTTTCTTGGCAGCGGTCTTCTTCTTAAAGAGGGATTCCAATTTCTTCCAGAGTTCTTCCGCATCAGTTTCTTCCGACACATGGTGAAAGACGGAATCATCTACCCATTGTCTTATCATGCCAACAGTTTTCCGATGCAACTTTCGCCACTTGTCATCCGCCATACCTGCAGGCTTGCCAGCCAGACCTTCAATAGGCTCATGCATATCCTTACAATAAAGAATATCCTTCATTCTTGGCTTCCACGTCACCCAATTCGTGTGGGTGAGTTTGATCATTGTGCCTTTGTCTTCACTCATCTTGACAACACCAAATCTGCCGAATCAAACCTTGGATCTACAGACTAACCCCGCTCTGATACCACTGTTGAGATATCGGCCAATTATGTATGTCAAGGAACCCCAAAAGAACACAACAAACCAAGAGAAACAACCACAGAGATAAGACACAAAGAACACAGATTTAAGGTGGTTCAGCAAAACTTTTGCCTACATCCACCGGCAGAAAACACTTCCACTATATTAATAATGGGTACACCAGAAAGAATAAGAAAACAAAGACTCTCACTTCTCTTCCTATCTCTCTCCTCTCTGCCCTCTCTCACCCTCTAACCGAGAATGGAACACACTTTGCTCTGTCTCTGCGATACAAAACCTAGAACTGAACCTTTCTTTATATAGTCATAAGGATATCAGATCTCTTCACCAAACAGGAAATCCTATTCCTATTAGTGGTAGCTAATAATGCCTCATTCCTTCTCTGTAATCAACAAGATTACAGGTACACCGTCATCAATAAGAATTTACTTTCCTTATTGGAATACCATACTCTAAGACGAAACATCTTAAGAAAACACATGGGCTGGAAACCCAACATAGGGCTACACATACTCTATTTTGGTATACACTTCTTTCTTTTCATTTTTTTTGGGTGTGCGTGTTTCAATGTATGTGCCTTTTAGTCAATGGTGAAGAAGCATGGTTGCTACAAATTTGATGAAAAGCAAGAAGGGAATTCTTAACATCTCTTGCATCTGTGGCATACTTAGCTTGTTACCAACTTTGTTTTTCTAAAAAGCACACCAATGGTTACTCTTTTATTAAGCTCTGATATTTGAACTGCAGTTTAAAGTTAGCTGCATGTTCATTTAGCTTCTATAGTTGGCAAGTACATGTGTGTGCGTGTGTGCGGTTGGTGGAGTATGTGAATGGTGTAACCACCCCATCTTATGAAGTACATATTAAACATCATCTTTAAACTCTACGCTAGTGTCCTATAGGATAGAGTGATTCTGGAATAAGTGTCCACTTTTGTTTTGAGGTTTGAAGTCAAGTGTTCTGCATATCAGTACTCAAATTTACACTAAGAGCACAAGCAGAACATGCTACCATATTCATACGACAAATATATATCACAGAATCATCAATACTCAATAAAATTATTGTTAGATACACTTTGATTTGGAATACTATTTTTCATCAACTATTTCAGCATATAATAACTACAAAACATAAATATTCACATACAATTTGAGAGAATGATAGCTCTTTGCCTGACCTTTTCCTGAATCATATGCCTCATTGGTCTGAGCTGAGCATTACTAAAACTAGCTCTTCATTGCCATTTCAAGTCCTCAGGAACGTCCACTTAGCATTTCCATACTTCATTCTGCCTCACTTCTTAGGATCATACAAATTCATGTCCAGCCATCAACCTACTGAAACTCATAACTCCCGTCTTTCCTCAACGTCATATCAAAAACTTCAGACTCTGCACCACTCAATCTCCCCGCACCCTTTCTCCTACCCTCCCTACTTTCCCCGCCCCGCATTACACCACCCTGTCCTCTCTGTCTCCTCTCAACACCACCTCCTCTCGAATTATACCTACCGGAAGACCTCCTATCAGACTCCAAACCACCATTACTCCCAACACCCCCATTTTCGCCACCGCGCACCACATTACCCTGTCCTCTCTGTTTCCTATCAACATCACCTCCCTCGGAATTCAACTCACCCGAAACATCTGCATTTCCTCTACTCCCTTTCCCTTTCCTCCTCAATTTACCATTATAAGTTCTCGAATTCGAACCCTGCCGATTGGAGCTCTCCTTAAGCCCATCCACCAACTCCCTCACACCTCCAAAACCCTCCTCCAACTCCTCAGACCCGATCCTCCTATACGGCCTCACACTATGCACCACTCCCTTGGGAAAAAACCTCGCCGACGGCAAGTCCTCCATGGTCCGAAACAGCTCCGGCCCGTCCCTCTCGGTCCACAGGTCGAACCCGCCGGGGCGCTGGAAGCGATCGGCGAGGACCTTGACCTGCTCGTCGGCGGAGACGGAGAAGAGGCTGGGAGGCCTCTCGACGGGCTCCCAGGGACGCTCGAGGTCGGAGACGGCGGCCTTGAGCTCGGCGCGCTTGCGCATCTCGTAGATTTGGCGCTCGCGGGTGAGGCGGGCCTTGAGGAGCTGCTTGGCTTTCTTGGCCTGCATGCGCTTCCACTGCCACTTGGAGACGCCGCCGGGGAAGGTTCTGGGGCCGCCGCCCATGCGGATGAGGGTGGGCTTTTGGGGGGAGGGTTTGAGAAAGAGGAGGGGTGGGTGGAGGAAGAGAGGGGAGGCCAGGGATTTGGAGAAGGAGAGGATTGACATTTTTGGATTAGGGTGATTCAGTTCAAGAGCACTGGGAATTTTGGAGGAATAGAAGTTTTGGATTTGGATGACTTCTGACATGTGATGAATTGAATCCGGATTCGAAGTGCGCGATGAGGGTTCAGTGAGATTCTAGTGATTTGAGAATACGAAGTACATCAACAAGCACCAGTGGTCTAGTGGTAGAATAGTACCCTGCCACGGTACAGACCCGGGTTCGATTCCCGGCTGGTGCATGTCGTTTTGCTTTTATTTATTTATTTTTTTCTCTTCTCACTTTCTTTTCTGGTCTCCCCCTTCTTTCGAGACAATAGTGAAAGGGTGGAGTTAAAAGGTAGGTAAAAAAAAAAAAGCACAAAATTAAAGGATATATCACTAATATGTGTCTTGAAAACAGTTTGTGTATGGTGCAGACATGTGTGACATGTAAGATGAGGCTACATGTACATATTAAGATAATGGTAATGTAAGAATTTTGAAGAAAAAATTTACAAAGGAATCAAATATGCATGTTATATATGTCCATCTGCGTAGCAGTATTTTTCCATTAAGAAATATCACATGAGAAAAATGAGCGAATGTGTACCACATTATGTTGTGTTTTTTTTTTTTTTTTTTTTTTTAACTCTCTCTTTGGTTGAATATGCTTCCTAGATTTAGCCATTTCCAAATTCCAATATGTGTAACGAAGCCACCGAAAGAGTGTGAAAATTTAGATCTGGCTACAATTACTTCAAATTGAGTTCAGAATTTAGATCTGCCATTGCTGGGTGCCACTGGTGTGGTGCCTTGTGCTAGCTGAGGTGTTACTTAGAGTGAGGAGCCTCTGTGCACGAACGGGCAGATTGGTCATCTATTTTCCTCACTGGATTTATCCATCAATCCATTTGCCGGCACACAGTATCCCCATGCCAGCTAGTTCTTCTAAACTAATTAACAATCCCTTATAAAATGAAGCAGCATTAGAATGAATGAATATATGATGCATATAGCTAGAGACAGTAACTGATCGATAGATCGAGAAACCTTTGTAATCCGATTGGGACACCCTGCTCATGCTCCGGTCGATCTCCTCTTTCATGAACATCTATCTCTTTATATTTTCATATCTGTCTGAACATTATTTTCTCTGTCTTCCAAAGGTGAAATCAAAGTTTGCAGATGAATCGAAGCTAAACAATAATGCATGCATGCAGCAGTTGCTTGTTAGCTTTAACACACATACACAACTTCTCAGCTGCGGACGTCCGCATTTATTCTTACGGTGTAAATTTTCATTTTACACTCACTTTTCAATTGAATTTTCACATCTCCACCGTATGGTATTTAGATACTAATGTATAGATCATCTCTGCAAAATTTCAGCCAATTTAGTTATGATTAAGACACTCAAAACTGTGTTTTTCTGTTATAAACATGAACGGTTCAAGTTTGACAAAATTATGTTCATCTATTGGTTTAATCGAGTTTGAGTGCCTTAATGATAACCAAATTGGCTGAAATTTTGCAGAGATGATCTATACATTAGTATCTAAAGACTAGACGGTGGAGATGTGAAAATTCGATTGAAAAGTGAGTGTAAAGTGGAAATCCGCACTGTAAGAATAAATGCGGATATCCACACCGTAAGAATTTCTTGGTCGTGATGAGCGATATAAGGATGGGTAGAAACGAGACTGGTTTAGAGATCTTGAACTGTAAATGAAATTCACAAACCATATATTGGACTAGTTGGTCTCTCAATTGATACATGATTCAGTAAGGATTCCTGAAATGTTTTCTATCCTTCTATGGGTTCGAGTCGGTTGTCCTATTGAGTGTCTTTGTTACACTTATTGCCCTAAAACCATCTGGTTAGGGAGTCAATGGCAACCCTCTTGCTACAATAACCTATGAGGACAATTTTTCAGATTAGCTTTTGGACTAATATCTAATGAAACTAATCAGAAAATTGCCTTTTACTTTCAACAATGTTGTTCTTGGTGCTATAAGGATGGATGTGACCTCTGCTCTCCTGGACTGTATGATATATCATCTCTCATCTCAGTTGATTCTGATCTAAATCCCATAAGTGAAACTATCTCACAAACACACTCTGATGTCTGGACTAGGGTTAATGGACCATGGTGACAGTACTTCACAGTCATATATACATGTGAACTAGCGTAGTGATTAAGACATTTGAAATTTTGGTGTCTTACTTTGTGTGTTTATGCTCAAACTGTCTATATGTAGAGATCTGAATGGACATTGGTATCCTCAGTAGGTTGTTTAGGTAGGTGGCGATCTTGGTATCAAATCGAAGCTTGAAACATCCTCTTCAAGTCTAGGTAGGTGGCTGGTCGTGTTGTGCCGCCTTGAGGGAGAAATCACACCTGAAAGTTGCGCCATCAACGCTAGATTCGTCTTGACGAAATTTCCTTTTCCGGCAGCCATAGCCGAAGCTGCTTATCTCTTTTGGAACCCCTCTTCTAGTACAACAAAAACCCAAAAGGTTTCAACCTAACTCGATCTAGGTAAGGAGATTAGAAGGTTTGAAGTTCTAAGGTTCCAATTTGGGATTTTTACTGTTTTGGTTCGATTACCCTATCTAGGCTTGGAATTGGTGTTTGTGGTAGTTATGAAAGTTGTTTAGATTGTTGAGAGGATGATTGTGCTAAAATTTGGTGAGCATTGGAGGTGGCCAGAGAAGGGGTGGCCGGCCGCCGCTGTCGGCGGAGCAGACGGCAATGCCGCCTCTTTTTATTGGGTAGTTTTTCATGTTATTAAATTTGTTATGTTGAGAGGAGCTTAATTGTATGAAGTTGTAATTTTTGTAGGAGTTTTGGTTAGGTTTGAGATTTTTCAAAGATTGGTTAAATTGGCGGTTAATATGGTAGAATCCGGCAGTTAATTGGCGGTTAATATGGTAGCATTATTTAAACTTTAGAAAGTTGTTTTAAGGCTGTTGATGCTTGTGGTGAAGTTCGGGTCGTATTGTGCTAAGAATGAAGAAATTGGGCAAGGACGAGCGTTATATAAGACCCACTTTTATTATTGCCTAGTTATATAAGTATTGAATTATAGTTGGGGATTTAATTATATAATTGAAACATGACGTGAGGAGGCTCGAGTTGAAGAGACTTCAGATCGACATCAGACTTAGGCCTAAATCTGTGAGTGGACGTTTGTTTTAAATTAAATGCATGCAATGGTTTTATATTTAGTGATTGATTTTATTTTACAAAATCTTAATTTGTGGAATTGAGATCCTTTCGTGATTATTTAACGAAGTTATTTTGGAAGTAAATAATCTTATTTTATTTGTTAACTTTGCTACTTGGAAAGTTACCGAAAATGAGATTTTCGGTGGAGTTGTATGCATATTACTTTCTTTTATAATTGGTAATTTTCTTTAATACTGCGAGTTACTGAAAATGAGATTTTCGGTGGATATATATATATATATATGTATAATTATGAGGATAGTATGTATATAAATGCTAGCTAACCATACGTGCTTCTCCGCCATTATGATGTGACGTGAGCGTGGGACACAAGCGTCGTAGCTCTATATGAATGTAGAAATTCATATAGGGGATATGCATGTATATACACCAGTCGTTTCCGCCATAATGATGTGGCAATTAAACCCCCCCCCCCCCATTATGGTGTGACGTGAGCTTGAGACGCAAACGTTTTGTATCAATTTCTATCTTTCACAAAAATTCATACAAGGATCATGACGTGTGTAAATACATACTTATATACTATAGCCTGGGAGGCTCTATATTATAAAGTTTTGGAGACTAGCGGGGCTAGCCACGTATTTGCCAATTTTTAAGTTAAAAGCTTTTGAGCTTATCGCATGCAGCATAGCTTTTCTATAGAAATTAAGTTGGGAAAACATAAAGTTTTATTTAAGGAGTAAATGCTTGTGACACCCTGTGGTTTACACCTAAAATCAGTTTTGTCCCTCACTTTTTTTTTAAACTGGTATACCCCTATACTTTGAATTCTCGACTGATTTACCTTTTTCTCAACTGATTATGACTGTGACATGCTCATTAACAATGCTTGTGAGAGCTTCAATGGTTGGGTTTTGAGAGCAAGGTCTAAGCCCCCTATTACTATGCTAGAAGAGATAAGAGTGAAGGGTTATTTAGACTGTTAATGAGCATGTCACAGTCATAATCAGCTGGGAAAAGGGCAAATCAGTCGAGAATTCAAAATATAGGGGTATACCAGTTTAAAAAAAAAGTGAGGGACAAAACTGATTTTAGGTGTAAACTACAGGGTGTCACAAGTGTTTACTCCTTTATTTATTCATGCAATCCTTTCAACTTTATTTTTGTTTACTCACTCTAACGTTTTTAATTGCTTCTCTCCTGGGTCCTTCGGTTTTAAATGCCCAGTTTGCAAGTTAGCATAGTTGAGGTTGGGCGTACATGGAGTTGAGGCATAGACCATGATATAGCTTCCGCTTATTTGTATATTCTGTTTTCTTTCTTCCTTATTAGAGTTGCTCTGAACTTATGAATTGTTGGATATGAGATTAGTTTAGATTAGTAAATAAATTGGGTGGTGTTGTGAATTTATGGAGTATGAAGGCTCCAGGTGTTTAAGGTTGGATTTGGAAATTGTAGAAGTGTTTGCATGTGCTTTTAGGAAGGGTTGTCCATTTTCAAGGGAGGTTACGTCAAATTTTCGGTAGCATCTCCTTTGGATGTGGTCCCCGCAGAGTTTACTTCGGATTTCAATGTGAAATTTGAGGTGGGTCCTGATAGTTGGTATCAGAGCATTTGGTTATTCGATTCCTTCTTTTTTTCCTTACTACCTCATATACTTAGTCATACTTAGTGTTTATAGAGTGATAGTCCGACCGCGGCGGATCCATTAGCATTATATGGTTTAGATGCTATATGTTGATTAGGTTTGTGACGTAGTTGTTCTTGTCTATTTATGGACAATATTGTGCCATAAAAATATACATCTCTAAGACTATGACTCCGTACGCCGACCTCTTGAGTGATCGCCCTACTTGAGTATTGAAAAGGTGTATAGATTACGTCTTTTCCAAGGGTTATCGATTTGATATTATAAATTGTTAGAGTTCAGTGGCGAGTTGGGAACTCAAGTTGGGAATTCATAAGTTTGACAACATTCCTTTCATTTGTCCAATGATTAATTCGGCTATGATTAAGATGCGAGGGTGAGTATCTTGTGCGAATCTGTAGTAGGCAATGTTCTAAAAAACGCCAGGGGACTGTTCTGATTTTGCCCAAATCGTCAAAGCTGGGTGCCGGCGCAAAAAACGGTCGCTTAGGCGGGCTGGGCGGCCTGATTTTTTTTTTGGCCCGATTATGGTTTTTTTTTGTTAACCTATCTCTCTCTCTACTCTAAAGTCCAAACACGAAGAACATTGTTTTTTTTTATAATTTCTAAGAACATTGTTGTTGAACATTTTGTCTATCTTTGAAGTATTTTTGCTATTTTAGAACATAATAATGCTTTTTATAAATTTTATTTATATAATTATTTTAATTAAATACATAAAAAATATAGAAAATAAAAAACCGCCTAAACGCCCGATTAATCCTCTAGGCACTAGGCGCTGGCTGTCCGCCCCACTAGCGCCTAGCGTTTTTTAGAACCTTGGTAGTAGGTGCAACGTTTGATTCGATTCATGTCTTGGAGTTTCCTATTTATGGTGGGCAAGTATGGGGTTGTAGTAGTTTGATGGGAAATCTTGGTATCGAGTTACGTGACTTCTAGGAGAGAAGAGTTGGAAAGAAAGTTCGAAGTAGTGGTGTATTCTATTGATGTAAAGATTGGTTGAAGTGATGTGCTGAGGTACCCATAGTAATTCAAAGAGGTACTTATACGAGTTGTTGAGGATCCTAATCCTGAGCGAATTAGTCACATGGAATTTGTGACTAGTATTGGGTTGCAGGAAGTTGCTACATAAAAAGATAAATGTCAATTTAGATAAGTCATGATTGAAGGCCAATTTGTCGACTCCTTTAACCGTAACAGAAATCAGTTGGGAACATGTTGGGATAATGCTGGTTGTGGCGGCACATGTTCTGGTTCCTACACCTCTATTTATTGATATGTTCTTATCCTTGAAGCATTTTATTAAGAGGGTAGTGATAATATATTTTGGAAATGACAGTCAATAGTAGTCGATGAATAGTAAGATTTCTGGTGACTTTCGTTTAAAATGTGGATTAGCTTAAGTGGTTTGATCGGTTATTTATAAACTAATTTTATTTTCCTTATTTACAACTGAATCGTCGTTTATAGTATGAGCAAATAAATGTCATTCCCGCAGAGGACTAAATGAATCTATTAAGATCCTCAAGATCCCAGCCATGAAAGACCATTGCAAAGAAAGGAAAGAGAAAGCTAAAGAAAGAAAATAAGTAAAATTATACTTCAATATTCTTCAATGTGTGTCAAAAGCTCCAAAGCAGATACATATATAAGACCCTATAGCTATCATGTGCCTTGCACATGACCAAAGGTTCTAGAATCATAACAATTCCACCCGCTCAAAGAAGATGCTTGACCTCAAGCCTGAAACTTCTGCTGAAAACCCTTCCATAAGTCCCGCAACTGACATTGTACTGTGGAAACTGATCACTGGTGTGAGTCACCTTAGCATTACTTAAAGAAGGCAGATCATTAGTGTACATGTGATCCTTAGGCATCACCTTATCAAACAGAGCCAATACTGCTGCAATGGTACTCATCACATATGAGACTGATATAAATAGTGAATTAAATTCAGATAGATCCAAACTGAAGTTCTTAGAGCACAACCAATTATGTTGACTAGCTGGAAAATCATCACATTGTTAGACGTAGCAGCACTTGTGTTCAAAATTCCAACACTATCAGCTTCTATGTAAAGAAGAGTAGCAAGACTATTGTTTCTCATATCATAGTACAAGACGTCAAGATGATCATCTGAATGAGTAGAGAGATCTAAAACCTTGTCATGTAGCATGTGGCCTTGAGGGGTAGCTGCAAAAGCAATCATATCCTTATAATCAACTCTTTGATTCAAAATCTTATCAAAAAGTTGCTTGCATGGTTCTTTCATGAATCGTATGTTTGCCAACAACAGCTCTAAACTTGTAAGTGCATTTTCCTTGTGCTCAGACTTGAACAATATCTCTAGCATCAACCAGACCACTTGCAATAGCACAAGTATAGAACCATCTCCAATTGATACACTATGCATGGATGTTGCAATATGGCCGAATGCAATTCCTGTGTTGTAAAGCTCATCCATAAAACTAGTGGATAAAGTCACCAGCGACTTAGTTTGATAAGCATATTCCACCAAAGAGAGTTGAATCACACAAACAGAAAGTAAGAGCTCATTTGATGATTTCAGATGCTCCTTGAGATACTTCATTATCTTGGACTTGTAATGTGAGGACATTTGATCATGAAACTCAACTAAGACATCATGCACATATCCATATTTTGTTAACTGTAACTGAGCATGAACATGTTTCCCTTGAGATGAATAAGCAAGCTTTGCACAACAACTCAATGTAATAGCATAGGATAATTGCATGGGAATCACCTCAAGTTTAGAATTGAGTGAAAGCCCTGCTATCATATAGTTCCAGTAAACAACTACTTCTTGTATGTTATTAAATATAGAATTGAAATTTGTTTAGTCCTTGTGATTTGAAGTCGACATCTGTTTAGTCCTTATGGTTTTATTTTAATCTGAACAGTCTTTAAAGTCATGATTTTTCATCCAAATAGTCATTCAGACAGGAATTTCATCAAGATTATTTGGATGAAAAATCATGACTTTAAGGACTATTCAGATTAAAATAAAACCATAAGGACTATTTGGACGAAAAATCATAACTTTAAGGACTATTCATATTAAAATAAAACCATAAAGACTAAAAAGATGTCGACTTCAAACCATAAGGACTATACAATATTAAACCCTTAAATATATGCTTTACCTCCATGTTGATTTCATTCTGGAAATAGCAACAGAGTACGGCATCCCATGAAATCTTGTTACAGCAACAAATAATTTTCTTGTCACCAAGAGTGAAAGCAAACAGAGTGTGTTCGTCGGCCTGCCCATGCTTGGAGATATCAGCTGCAAAACCCCATGTAGGAATAGTCCCTCCAACATATTGTACCATATACTCATCAATTTTTGGCTGCATTGTTGTACTCTGGCAAGGCACCTTAAAAACAGAATGAATGGGTCCATGTTCTATAACCATAAGAGCCTGTTCTAAAATATAATCTAGTGGCCAATATTTCAATAACAAAACCAAACAACTAATTGTGTACCCATATGGGTCCCAGATATCATAAAGTATCTCTCATAACCTACAACAACAAATTGTGTACTCATGGGTCCCAGATATTTAATAAATACCCCTCATGACCTACAACAACAAATTGTGTACCCATGGGTCCCAGATATCATAAAATATCTCTCATGACCTACACTGACAGACGGACTAGAGCTCTATTCCTAACCGCAACCAATCACCCGGTCAAAGGCTTGGAACTCGGTTTAACTGTCCAATATCAAAAAAAAATAATAATAAATAGCATCAGAACCGCAACCAATCACCCAATTAAAGGCTTGGAACCCGGTTTGCTATTTATCTAACAATCACAAGATCACATCATATGAATATATTCTTCACAAGAATATAACTGTATAAAAAATATATATTATTTCATAAGAATAACTTATCAATAATCAATAACATTATGATCACATGAACCTTAAAAATAATTATAAAATAGGAAAACTTGTTTTATCTTACCTATGAACCGTTCACGATCAAGCTCATTTATTTTAAATCAATTAATATAATCATTATCATCAACACATGTGACTATAATAAAATTTGGTTCAAAAGTGAACCTTGGTGAGATTTACTCACCTTGAAATCCCGCTGCGAAGCCCCTAACACAATGAAGGCAAGTCAAATACAAAATCACAAATCACCTAAAATCGCACAATTAAAAACCTTAGAAACCAAAATACTAAAGGATAACACAATACCCTTAAACTAACTCTTAGCTCAAGGGAGGACAATTTCCCAAAGTCGTTGAACTCAACGACACAGTTGAGCTGCCTCAAATCTTTAAAACCTAAACTCAAACTCAACCAAGCCAAAACAAATAAACCTAAGTCCTAACATGCAAACCTTCCTCAAAACTTAGCCAAACTACCTCTCAACAATATCACAGCAGCAAGGACTAGCTAACCACAGGAAACTAAGGCCACAACTCAGCCGGACGTACCGCCATGCACCGCCACAAACAGCGGCGAGTGAGCCCCACGAGCCACTCCAAAACTTTCGAATTAGGAGAAACTCACAACATGAAACTTATAGATTGAAGTATGGTGAACAACTTTAATACCTGGGGTTTTGACTGGTTCGGTCAGAATCGGTCGGAAAACGCCCCGAAAATCCAAAATGAAACCAAAACCAAAAGCTGCAAAACCGGTACCAACACTTGGTTTTCAGGTCACCAAACAAGTATAAACATCACTAGAGAAAGGAAAGGAGTAATACTCACCTAACTCTTGCCTGAAACGCCACCGAAATCGCTAGTTTTCCGGCGATACAGCAGCAGCTCCGCCGCTCCGTGGCGGCTTCCAGGCGGCGCGACGGCGGGTGGGATTGCTCCAAAAATGGAGAGGAGGTCCGTGCGGACCGAACGGGACCGGTGGCGACCGGTTTGGTGGCCGGACGGCGGAGAAAATGATTGGAGAAAACCGGAGTGCGGGAGGAGGTCGGGAGAGGGAGGAGAGAGAAAGTGAAGCTGATTTTAGGTTTCCAAAAATAACTCTCCCACATTTTTCTACTTATACTGTTTCCAAACCCGGAAACTAACTTCTTCTGATCATAACTTTCTCATACTACCTCCGTTTCGGGCGTACCGCATGTCTATGAACTCGTATCGACGAGCTCTACAACTTTCATAAGGAAGTTTTCGAAGATAACTTACGGAAAATAAAGTCAACTTTTGGGCCTCTTAAAAGTCAAAATACCTTAAAAATTACTCCTGAAACTTCAACTTCGCGCAAACTAAAGAATTTTCATAAATAATCATTCATTAAATATGGGAATAACACAAGAAAACTTCAACTTCGCGCAAACTAAAGAATTTCCATAAATAATCCTTCATTAAATATGAGAATAACACAAGAAAAGTAAAATGAAAATCTAAGGTATTACAATTAGTGTGCATCAGCAAGACAACAACAATGGTGTGAAACTCGTATAAATAAAAACAAAAGAAAGAACAATGGTGTGAAGCTTGCCCGTGGTTATAAGTCTTTTGGATAAGCCCTCATCCATGCATGCCCTACATAAAAAGCTCAGTGCTTGCATCGATCCAAATTAACTTGTACAAATTGAAACATATATATAGCTCACTCTTTCTAGCTAAACGTACAAGGAATTGTACACATGTAGACATCTATATATATTATCTTTAGTACGTACAAGTTAGTTCATTGCACGCTTTAAAGAAACCGGGCGCAAGAGGCTGCAGATTCAAACAGAAATTAAGTTGAACCAGAAGTATATAGCTTGTGGAAGAAGAGCAGCAGCAGCTAACTAGCTAAAACAGACAACAGTACTGTCTGGCTCATGCATGGTCAGGAAATATATATAACGTGAAACTAAGGTTACAGTTAGACAAGCAAAGCAAAGAAATTTTAGACCGGTGTTCACTGCTGGGGTTGGGACTGGATAGCTGGGCTTCTCGGGTGTTCTTGACAGTGAGGATCGATCGAGCCTCTGGGCACGTGCAATCTGCTAATCTATTCTTCCCTAGCTACTTAGTTTAACTATGAATCGATTTTCTGGCACAGTATCTCCAGCCAATTCTTGTAAACAATTCCTTCTTATAAAAAAAATATAAGCAGCTAGCGACCCTGTTGAATGCAAGCACAGACCCATACATGATGCATAACTGCATATAGAGACAGTAATTAACAGAGGCTTGTATTCCAAATGGGACACCCTGCTAATGCTCTGGTCGATCTCTTCTCTCTCTATAGCTCAAAACTACCTATTATTGCTTGCATTATTGGATCTCTCTCTCTACATCTCCGTCTATTCTATTCCACTAAACAATTGCTCTAAATATGTAACCAAAAAAGAAATCAAAGATTGCAGCAGAAGCTACACAGTAATGCATGCAGGAGTAGTTGTTGCTTGTTAGCTTAAAATGTGGTGAACCTGCGCCATGTGACCTATGTCTTTGATTTCCCAAACACTACCATAATGCATAGGTTAGAGATTCCATGATGCTGTCAATGGTCACCTAACTCAATGGAAATATCCCATATAAGGTGATATGTAATCTAGCTAGCTACATATATTCGAGGATGGTATGTACTATGTACTAGCATATGATATAACCATGTCATTTGTGTTACCTTCGTAGTTTCAGTATTCACATTCCAGGGCTCCATATATAGGTGAATGTTCAAACATGCTCCTTCAGTATGCAAGGCCAATACATGAATGTAGGATTTCAGAAATAGCAAGCATATCTGTCTTTGGCTAGCATGTTCTGTGCAAGAATTCTCAACATAATGTCTAAAAGACTTGTGATGTTCTTAAGATGTTCACAGCAGACATCATGCACCTTCTGTTAATCTTTAGGTTAACACCGAATCCACATTGAAGCTACTCAGTCAACAACAAGAATTTAGAATTTAGGAAGTTTTCTTTAATTTTGTTTTTACCAATTTCTATAATTTTCTTATAACTCTTGCTTTCAAAGAAACATCTAGGAGACAAAGATGAAGCTGTCACCCAGATGGTATAGCTACCTAGACCTACTATATCAATGTTTGATCACTCCCCTTGTGATAATTGGGAATTTGGGATTGAAGATTATTGCTTTATTGCCACCCCAAGAAATGAGGATCAATGGGAGCATGCATGCAGCTTCTGACCATCTTCTCTATTCCTGCGATTTATGGGAACTGGAGCTGGCCTTTGTTAATCTAATCTGACATTACTTATACTAATACAACTTAATCTCATATAACAACTTAACATATAAACATGTTGGTGATCTTGTTCCCTTCTTGGTTGTATTCCTATTATTCTACTGCTTGCTCGTGTAATCCCCCTTCATCTCCCCCATTGACAGACAGCCCCATTAATTCAAAGTACAGAGAGTGATTATATAATTCACAGAATCCGACACTCGGGAAATTTCTGATCGAGGCACACGAATATAGGATCTACAGCACCATCCTTCTGTTCAAAATCTCAAGCCCCTATATTTACAGCTCCCAAAGCTACCATCTTCATCATCACCCTCCCCACTGCCTCAGAAACACAAGCTCATCTTCATCCTCAACAACCCTATTCCCTCAAAATGGCTCAGTTTCTTCTCATTTGCTTCATCTTGGCAAGCGCTTGTGTGAGTTTGACAATGGCTTCAGCTCCAATTCCATATAGTGCACAAGCACCCATGATTAGGAAGATGGGGAAGCACCAGTATGCACCTGCATTAAGCCCGAGCAATGAGCAATCTCCAAAAGAAGCTCAGATATCAGAGACTGAAGAGAGTGTGAGTATACTAGAGCAGAAGATCCACCTCAAAAAGCACCACCATGGAGACAGGTCAATGGCCGGAGGCGGTGTGATTCTCGGAGGGCTTGCCACCACTTTCTTGGTGGCGATTTTCTGTTACATAAGAGCCACTGCAAGACATAAAAAGCCAGAGGTTGCTAGTTCCGAAGTAGCCAGTGTCAGTAGCTAGCTAGCTAGTTTTGTCTTGTGTATGTAAATGGGGTGTTGATTTGAGGTAATGTTACTGTAAAGAGAGTGATAAATCGATCGTCGAATATGATTTTGAAGCCACATTATAAGTGCCTTCGATGATTCGAATGTAAGAAAAATGGAACAGAAATAAACTCTCATATATGCATCTATTGTAAGCTGAAATTCTAGTATATCATATGGTATAGCATACCTCACATAATGTGTGACTATCATTTATTGAAGAAACAACTAAATGACCATGTAATTACCATTTACCTCTTCAAAAGCTCACATGTGTCATACAATTAGACAAATTTGCAATAGACATGTCATACCATATGATATGATAGACAAAATTGGCTTGCCATACCTATTGTAAGACTAATTAAATTGGACTTTATCATTAGTTTACATCTAGTATCGATATTATCCAAAAAAAAAAAATACATTTAGTATCGACAACTTACCAATATAAGCAGAACAAGTAATTAGAGAATTATGAGACTTTAATCCATAATGCTTTATTTACGGTATATCAGAGTAAATAAAAGAGGAATCTAATATGACTTGATTTGTCAAGTTTGTCTAATAAGGTATGCAAATACAATTAGGGATTTGGACTTAAAATGTTACATTTATGAGAGGTTACAGAATATCCAATTATCTATAAAAGCTTAGGTCCCTGCACTCTCTCATTGTCTCGAAAATACAGTTCTTACCACATTCAAAGAATACTACAATAAGATGCAGTGCAGAAGACTTAGGCCGGATCGAGTGGCCTTATGTCTAAAAGGTTCATGATCCATTTATCATTTACTTCTTGTTCTTACTTTTATACAATTGTATCTATATTATTTGTGAAGTGATCTAATAGCTTTTAAGTTTAAGGTTACATGTGGTATCAGAGCCACTTCACAAATATATAGATCGTTGTGTTTTGATCGTTTCTAATGCATGCGTGTTTCTTTTGATGCGAGGAAAATCAAAATCGGGTTCTACTCGGTCACTGGGAAGGAACGAAGGAAGAGGGAACCAAAACTTTAAAAGAAAATCCAAAAGACTCGGTCAATCTTGTACTTTGGTATATTGCTCCGTAATTATGGCATTGGGTTTTTGCAAAAAAAACTCTTGCAGTTTTGTAGATCTCCTTTTCCAGATTTGGCCACATATATTGAAGATTTGCTTAGCCAATAAACAAGCCGATGTTTCCCTTGAAATATACTAAAGCGGAAGTAAGCAACTCCAGATAAGAATTTTTCATTCGAATTTCCTTCAAGTTCAGTTTATTTTTTTAGTACTTGAGTAGTGATTACAGCCACATTACATTGGAATCTAACCTTTTGCCTTGATAATTCTGTGGCATTGAAAATTCAGTTTCCAAGTTTTAGGCATAAGGGATCTCCAGGATATCATAGATTTGTGGTTTCGTGGAGACATATATGCTCGAATTGCATAATGAGTGATAAAAAACTTAATAATTTTATTTGGTTAAATTCTGGGACCTGAACAAATTGTCAATTGAAATTGGGAACTTGAATCTGAAAGATATTTGACACATTGACACGTGTTATTTTCCTTCCAGAATTTTAAGTTCATCATGTATTTAAAAAGGATCACTGTACGTGGTACTTGCAATCCGTCATATATGAGAAGTTGGTTGCCTGGACAGCAATGTTGGCTTTGATTGCAGATGAGGTAGGTTGTGAAATTCTTGAGTTCTGGTATGCAGTCTTGGATATATGGCGGAGCAGCAAAGTATGTTGTAAACTTTGGTATGCAGTCTTGGATATATGGTGAAGCAGCAAAATATGTTGTAAACTTGAGGTCAAGTTTTTACTAGGAGGGATGGATTGTTATGATATTTTACTCACTTAGTCATGTGTCGTGCACGTGACCAACCAAATAGGTTGATATGTATTGTTTTGAGAGCTTTTACTCAGTGTCAATGAAAATATCAGCATTTTAATTTCTTTTCTTTCTATATTTCTTTGTTTTTCTCTGTTGACAGAGAACCGACTAATACCCTAACATGTTGACAGAGAGGACGGACATAACTAGCCGATTTCTTAAGCAAGTAAATATGCAATGGGAAGCAAAGATTTACTAGTTTTCTCTTCTTGTCTTGTCTTTTATTATTATTATTATTATTTTGCATAGAGATTGGGCGTAGTCGGTTAGCTTTCTAGTTTACTCAGATCCTAATCCAAAAAGAAGCCCACTTGGGTCGTTGCCGATTAGGAAACTGTATACATATCTCAAAGCCTTCTCCAAATTCCCGAAAGCACTCATCTCCTCTCTCGCAAGAAACAACCCAGTAAAAAATCTCTCTACAAATCCCCACAATTCAGAAGCAGAGGCAATGGCAAACGAAAAGTCGGTAATGGCGGTCATCCGATCCGCACGTCCGTCTTTCCGCAACCCCAACGACAAGGTCGCCTTCGCCGTCCACGCTTCCTTCGTCGCCTCCGGCTACCACTTAATCGCCGCCGGCCGCTCCGCCTTTTCCGAAACTGCCCTCTCCTCGACATCAACTGGTACGTCACTCACCCCTTTGAATTACACTAATCCCTATTCTGTCCCTAAATCCCTAAACCCCCTGATTAAATGTGGATTCTTGGGTGGGGGTTTTGCAGAGGAAGTGGGTATTGAGAATTGGAACGAACTGGAGAACGAGTACGCGTTCGTGTATTCGAACCCGGAGAAGGGTTCGAAGAAGATTGTGGTGAAGTGTCTTGTTATTAATGGAACATTGAGTGTGGATGCTGTGGCTGATGGGGCTTCTCAGAATATTCATTGTGAATTCAAGTAAGGTTTTTCATGTGTTTTTGTTTTTTTTTTTTAAATTTGGGTGGTGTTTGAAATCTTGGTTCTTGTTTGGGTTTTGGGTGTTTTTTACAAATTTGCAGTGTTGGTGATCATGTGCAAGAAAATGAGGGGAGTAATTACTCTGCACAGTTTAAGAATTTGGACAGCTTGGTGAAGAATCTTGATACTCTAGTTTTGTCTAAATTGGAGGAGAGTTCCACACCCAAACCAACAAGGTAAATTTTGTTCCATCTTGTAACATGTTGCGTTTTGTGAGTTTAGACATGTTTCGTTTTATCTGGTTGCAATATGGATTAGATGAGCTAGGCTGGTAGTAAGACTGACTTAGAACAGTTATCTGTAGATACCCAAATTCGCATACCAGGATTATTGCCTGAATGCGCTGAACATGCTGCTTTTATCGTTTTAATCGGTTTTGTTAGTTGGTAGTTAAGATGTCAATATAATATCAGCAAGCTTTTATCATTTTAATCGGTTTTGTTAGTTGGTAGTTAAGATGTCACTATAATATCAGCAAATGAGCCTCAGTTTGGTGCTGGTTCAGATCTGCTTCCACATCCATTTACACATTCACACACTATTGTGGTATAGTGCACCAAAAATGATACCCCATTGATCAGATATAAGTTTTGAGAAATTGCAGTTTTTACTGTATTTTCAATTTTTCATAGATAGTTCAGTTCTGCATTGTTTGTACCCATGAAAAAGTTTCTGTTGACGGTTTTTTTTGGGATAACATGCTTTATGTATCATGCCCATAGATTCCAAAATGTGTAGTTTACTCTAAATCCTGGCTTGCTTTGCAGAGTTGGATATCAACCTGTTAATGTTGGCGGTGGTGATGAGGATCTTTACACTGGGCCTGGTGCTGGAAGGCATCCAGGTGGTGGTGATGATCTTTATCCTGGGACTGGCACTGGTCCTGCGAGGTTTCCAGTGGGTGGTGGCAATCTTTATCCTGGACCTGGTGCTGGAATGCCTTCCAGGTATTTTACCGACCAAATGATTGTGTGTCTGGTCTTTAAAATTGATTCCCATTTGAACTGTTCCATATTGAACACATTTTGTTATTTATCTTTCAGGGGTGGTTTTGACGATGGAAGCATGTTTGTAGGTATGTGATCTTCTTAACTTTCAGTGTGAAGGAAAACAATCTTGTTAAGTCTTTGGGACTAAGTTTATTATCATGTGAAAATAGGACCCAATGATCGTAGATTTGGGGGTGTTGGACAACCTGGGTTTCCAGGGTTTCCTGGAGGACTACCGTGAGTTTTTTAGACTCTATCTCTATACATGATAGGGTATAGTTAATGTTACTGTTCTAACTATAGGTGTTATTGGAACAGGGGTATTCCTGATCCTCGGTTTGGTGCTGAAAGACCATTGTGAGTAATTTTGTACTCTCTTCTCATCTCATGCAAATGTTAAACTTGTAATACCGTTCTAATTTTGGTTAAGCCTATTTTGGAACAGCGGTCTTCCTCCAGGTGCTCGGTTCGATCCATATGGGCCTCCTGGTATTCCTGATTTTGATCCAGATTTTGCAAGGTATATGAAATAGAAAATTCTTTATGGACATCACCAATTACATCCAGTTGGTGGTTCATTGAATCCCATTTCACCTTTTAGCAAAACTGATGGAATTATAGAAGTGTTCAACCTTTACTGGTTTCATCTTGAGATCTAATATTTTCTCAATCTTGCTCTTTCTATCTGTTACAGGCGCCCACAGGGTCCAGGAAGCAGGATACACCCTGACTTGGAGCAACCCGGGAGTGGTTCGGACTTTATCTAGAACCGGTCAGACCCTATCTGAGAGAACTTACAAGTGTAGTAGTTTGCTTTTAGATTGATCTCTTTTGTGTGAGCTCTGTTGTTGACGTATTAATCAGTTAGCTTTCAACAAACTTATGGGTTCTGCTCCCTGATGTAACTTTGTAAATGGGTGTTCAACTAATGTAAAGCTCTTTGGCTTATATCAGGCGCTTCAAGCCTTCAAGTATATATCATGTTCTGTAGGATTTCAGTTTCCAAGTTATGATCACTAGTCTTTCTATCTGGGTTCCATGTCATAAATTATTATCCTTTAGTTTCCTTGCTTATAAGTAGCAGTTGCACACATATTTCATATTCAACCCTTTTCTACTTTTATGAAAAGCACTCTTCCGGCAAAGGTTTCCTCAGTTTTCTTCTAGTCAATTGTTAGTGTATTCGTAACACTTGAAGCAGAAAGCTATAAACAGTTGTTTTTGCATGGGTATTTTCCTGGAAAGTTTCATTGCAACAACTCTCAGGAACACGTAATAATTCCACTTCCTATCACTTTCTAACAAGGCCATGATGATAATAATGCAAATACGAACTGTGTGAAACACACAAAGATCCAAAGATTACATGGAATGGTGTTCTAGAGGTCAAAATAGAAAGGGTCCCAATTTGACTCACCGCCTCAAAGACTTCAGGTACTGATTGAGAGAGAAGCTTCTATGCAATTCCAGATATCTCACCCCGTGGAGACGTAGGAAACTTGAGAAGCGTGTGGTGTATAATTGTAAGTGTTACCCAGCCTCTGCTCTAGAAGCCCGTAATTTCCATACTAATCAATTTCATCCAGCAGAAAAAGCCACACTTAACCAATATAAACAGAAACAGCCAACTTTCCTTCTAGATTGACAAGGACATGTAACTATTTGCTTATATAATATAGGGAAACCATTGTTGTTTATCTTGTATATATTTCTATGATCTGATATTTATATAGTTCTAAATCATCCACTACTCCGAAGTAACCCAGATCAGATATGGGTGTCTCCAATTCAAGTAGCTCTTTGCTAGCTTTGGTGCTTCTTCTAGTTGCTTGTGCTTCTGAGAAGTCTTTAGCTGTTGATGCTAGGCCACTTTCCCTCTTTTCACAGCAAGGTAAGAACTATATGGCTCTGATTAAGCAACCCAAAATTACTGTTTCTGCCAAGTTGATTTGTAGAACTGATCAAGATTATGTTCTGTGTTGCAGGATATTCAAAGGTTTTTGGATCCCTTGGGATAGCTTGCGAGTGTTGTGATGGAGCTGGAGGTGAATGCAAAAGTAGTTGGACTGGTTCTTGCAGTAGCCTCAAATGTCTTCCTTGGAAGCAACATAATTTGAAGCTAAATTAAGCAGAAGTCTTTTTCTTTGGCTTCTTTTGCTTTCTCTTCTTCGCCCAACTTTGTATATACCTATATTTGCCTTCTTAATGTGTTTCCCTTTCCTGGGTTTTACTTATCCCCTGTGATATTGGCTATTATTAATGAAGGTTGAGTAACTATATCAGTGGAAATTCTGATGCTGATGGAACTGGAATTTTGCTCTGGTTGAGTTTATTTATACTCCAATCTTTTCTAAAACCATCCTAGCTTCCCAGATGAACTGATGCTGATCATAATGAAAAAAATAAGCTAATTTGGTCTCTGATCACTCTTTGTTCCCAGTGTTGAGTCCATATGCAGAAGCCAAGATTGAACATATGGAATTTTTCTGACTGACATAAAATGGAAAACTGAAAATGACTAGGCTAAAATTTCTTCAACGGGATGACTTGGTAGTTGGTCTATTCTTTCGCTAAAACTTGAACCTTTACATACCCCTCATCATAAGTTGCAATGTGTTATGATTCTATTAACTAATGGAGTAGGTTAACACACATAAAAGCAGGACCTCCACTCAATTCAAACAGATAATTGTTTTAATAATTCTGAGTTTCTTATAAATTAAATACCAGTTAGTATAAAGTGTGAGATAGTTTTAATTTAAACCTCATGAAAACAATCATATTCTTCTTCTTTTCATTCGTTTTTTATAAGCAGCGTAGTCGAAAAAAACTTCTATAAACGGCAATTTGACAACATGACTTATAAAATATAAGATGTTTTATCAATATCACAAGTTAAGCAATTTTTGATACAAATATGTTGAACTAGGTCATACTCAGAATCATAATGTATAACCTAGTTTGGTAACATTTCAGTGATTTCACTTAGTTGAACAAATATCTGTTGAGATCATTTTCCTTAACCCAAGAATAAGATACCACTTTAGAAGGCCAGTGTAGTGAGCTCTAATTTTACTGTTTATGTTTAAACATCCTTTATGTACTTCGTAAGTACGTGAATCAAAACACATTTGAGACGAGGTCTGGAAAATTGGACTCCCAAATCTTGATAAAAGACTGTGGAATATTTTCAGAACTTCAGAAAATATTTTCATCTTAGTAATATTTATAATTTGCTCAAACCTCGAAAATAATTTTTTGTAATGGCTTCACCCATGTGGTGAGTTCATTGTAAAGGAGAAGAATACAATCCGTGATGACAGCGAGTCATTTTGTAGGCCCATTTTGGTCTGAACTAGGCCCATTCTGCTTTGATTTCCTTCTCTCTCTTTTTTTGGTCTGAACTTTGATTTCCTTCTCTTTTCTGCATTATTCAAGGTTGAATGTGGCAAAACCTAATGAATACAATCTCAAATCACTGCCTGTCTTAATTTGTGCCACGAGCAAGTAAAAAAGAGAAAGCAGAGGCATGAATGACCTGGAGTTGAGTCATGAATGCGATAGACTGATGACGAAAACGTTGATACGAATGTTCATAATTCAAATGTGACATGCACCTTCACAAGTGGTTTGAAGTTGTGCAATGTGATGAACAAGGCATTTCAGAAATCAGAGGCACAGTTGCTTTTTTGGATTTGATATTATTCTACCAAAGTTTTGCTTTAGGACAGATTGATATGGTCCATGTTTTCATAATAGAAGGAAAAATTGATTGTTAAGAGAATCTGTAGAATCGCAAGAAAAAATCGATTATCGAGCTGTAACTATTATTACTTTATATTGAATGATTGATATTCGATCACTTTAGATAAAGTTAATTATGATCAGCGTACATAAGATTCTTTGAAGTTTCAATGAATCTACCACAACTTTAAGAAATATTGTGGAAAATCATTTGTCACATAAATACAATACATTTTTTTTTCTTCCTTTTTTCCCTGTTTTTTCTGGTTTTTTTATTTATTTTTTATTTTTTAGAGAAACATACCGGTCCAAATCTAAACAAGGCCCAAATATGAATGAAAGTTCGATATATAATTTGTGGTCTTGTCTTTCATTTTTCCCTTTTCCTAACTCCTCTCTATATGTTTATTAGAACAACTCCTCTCTCTATTCTTCTTTTCTTTCTTTTCCCCTCTCTTCCATTATATTAGTAGCAAAAAGTAATGAAAAGCACAATATCAAACCATTCCCTGTTTTAGTGTACCGAAAAATAAAAAGAATAACAAGAGCATGGCTTGTCATTGTCTAGGTAGGAAACATAATGACTTGGAATTGAGTCATGAGTTCACAAAGTTATGAATGATGAGGAGTATGTTTTGATATAAATGCTCATATTTGAATGGTGAAATGCTTTAAGTACTATGAACTTCTACAATGTCATGATGAGCAAGACATTTGAGAGTATCTATGCTTTTCTAATGAAATTTCGTTCTCTATGCTTCAAAATTGTTAGTGTTATTGTATGAAAGTTTTTCTTTAGAAATTACGGGATAAAGTGATAAAAGTCTAATTTCGAATAGCTTGTCATGATGTTGCATTAAAGATTAACAATTGATCAACTAAATGTACATAAGCATGGGCGGAGGGATGGGATTGAAAAGAGAAGAAATTGTAGAGGAGATATTGATTTGTAGTGCATTTCCGAGAGAGAGAGAGAGAGAGAGAGAGAGAGGAGATAATGAGGGATCCTCATTAATAAAAATTTATGTTATTGGCAATGTCAAGAGTGTTGATTGTTGATTTTAGTATATATTACTTGATCATGTTAGAACTTAGAATCATGTTGTTTACTTCTGGAATGAAACACAATGATGGTCACTTGGAATATGAAATCGACTTATTAACCTTCACATACGAGATTTGAAGCGGAAGAATAAGAACTTGTTACGAATTCGAAATCAATATTAGGAAATGTGATGATTGAGATTCTTAATTATATGGTTCTTACATCGATCGTTCTTGTTTAATTATCTGTTATTGTGGAGTTAGGGACGCAACTAGCTAGCTCCTCGATCTCATAAAATTCGACCATCTATGTGCATGTTAAGCTTCTTTTTCCCATCTCACATCACTTCTAAATTCGAAATTTTCCTATGAGCTATCACTCTTGATTTTACTATATCCAAACAAATAAACTTTAAACTTGTTAAAACTACGTTCTCAAATTGATCCGCTACGACATATCACTGCTTCGATCACTAATTATGTCATGAAAACCATAACAGCTAGAGCATCCGAGTTCCCAAACTCCACAACCCTTCTGCTCTGCCAAGAGTTTGGTTCACGTTTTTCTCCATTTTCTCTTGAAACAACACAATTTCCAAAGGAACAAAATTGAACGCACCCTTGCAGCGTACTGAAACTTTGCATAATATAGTATGTAGCCAAATCCCAAAAATTTGGAGGCTAGTGAAAAAGCACACGCGGGCCTTGCTAGGGCTTAGGGCAAAGTGATATCATGCATCCATCGCCTTCATGTTGTTAACGTAGATCTTTTGGATTCTTGCACTTTTTTCTGGCTTTGGTTCTTATCCTTGCCATCCGAAACTGATAGGTTCAGAGAAAGAAAGGGCATGCGTTCTGCGATCGATTGTTCTCCTCCGCAATCCCGCAAAGTTCTTCTTCTTCCTCTTCTTCTTCTTCTTCTTCTTCTTCTACTACTTCTATCTTCTTAATTCGGGTCTGTATATTAATCATAAGCTGGTGCCTGATGGTGTTGTTAAGATCTGATCCACATCTTTTATGAGTCTTATCCCTAATTAGTTTATGAAAAGAACAGAGCCCCTCTGGCTTTTTGACTAACTTGAAGCCCGAGGGACCCTTTTTGATTATATATTAATCGAAAACGCACAAGCAAGCATACTGTATTTCACTATTTTGTGATGGAAATAAGTGAGAGACTTGTGATAATTTATATAAAAGCTCTCACGTTTATGATAATCCAGCTTCAGTATCTGTCATATGATGGAATATATATATGTTAGGGTTTTTTTGATAAGATATATATGTTAGGGTTACAATCTGTATGGATAAGATGGATTAAGTTTTAGGAGACTCGCTCCTAGATAAACCCAGATGTGTAATTTATAGTTTTAGACCTCAAAAATTCTAAAAGTATTTTACTTTGATGTGTACACAGTGTATGCGTTGATAAGACAAGACATGCATAAATATTCTGTTGCGATTAAGTACATGTTTTTTTTTACGTTAATGATGAATTTTTGTAGAACATTGGTCACTGTTTGTAATAAAATGCCTATTAGAAGCTCTAATAAATAAAATTACGACGCAATAAGCAGGCAAGCAGCACAAGAAAATGATATTGTAAGAGGTTTTTCTTATTCTTGCTTCCAATTTCATCTTGCATGCCAAGAAAAATAAAGACCTGAATTCAACGATGCACAGGTGGAAATTGTTGTATCCACACAGTAATATAGTTGGACAAGTAAGAAAGCGAATGACAAAAGATCGAAGGAAACAAACAAAGATAAGCAAGATAAGCAATTGTTATCCAGTAAAGTTGTATTTATATGGAAATTGAGATGGCCTTTTTCACAAAACCTTCCTAACCTGAAGACTCGAAATCTATGAGGTTTAATTATCAAATCCAACACGAGGATTTGGTAAAATCGTATTTGAGATGGAATTTATTAATTGGTTTTGGTCACCACCTCATTATCTCGTATAATGACATGACGAGATGTATGTGTCGGTATCTCATTTTCTTATATGTTCATGAGAGAGTTTTTGTTTTTGGGAAGTCAGTGAGACACCTATAACAGGTAATAGAGAGGTTAATATTAATTCCATATTTGATTCGATTTTATCATACTACGTACCTTCTTCGTCTAGATTTATTTCCTTATTTTTCTTATGTTATATTAATTTCCTATAATTTACTATGACCCGTAAAGTTGATGTTTCCATAAGGTAAATAAAACAAATAAAATACACTTTAAAACGAGAGTGCTCATTCTCTTCGAAGTTCCTAATTCCTTAGTAGTAGGGTCACATTAGAGTGATTAGACTGAAAATTTAAGTAAAAAAGCTGATAAACATGGTAAAAACACATGGAATGAGTAAAAATTTAATTTATCAATCAAGGTAAAATGTGGAAGTAGGAAATGTAGGGAGAGTATGCCGCTCTCAAAATTGAAGAAGAGGTTCTCCGAATATGGGCTTTTTGTGATTGAATCAAAAATATAAAGGGCCAGCGAAAATTGAGGGTACATTTCTAATATTGATTGTCATTTGTGTGTCTTCAACCGCAACGACTCCCACCATCTCCTCCACCAACGCCGTTGCTTCCATTGCCGAAAATGAAAGGTCACGTCTTACCTGATTGGGTTTGGGGACGAATGATAGAGCCTCATTCTTTGGCTTTTGGAAATGAATGAAAGGACTAGATTTATTAGGGTTGTCGTTGCCAAAGACATTAGAGCAGTGGAGCTGAATGGTTGCTGGCAGGGGGTGACACTTTGAGATCGAAAACCAAAAAAAACCGAGCCGAAAACCAAACTGAAGCCGAAAAAACCGCACCGAAAAAAAACCCGAGCAGAAAGAAAAAAACCGGGCCGAACCAGATTTGTTCGGTTTGGTTTTCGGTTTCAGTCTGACAAAAACCGAATCGGACCGAAAAACCGAAGTCAACGACCAAAGCCAGTCAACGTTACAAAATGATGTCGCTTTGGGTTTTTTTTTTTCCAGTAACCCTGATCACCTCTTTCTGTCTCTCGCAGTCGCATTCTACCACTTCCACTTTCACCTCCTCTCCTCTAATTCTCTTCTCCGCCTCCGGACCTCCAATCCTCCAGCCTCTCCTCTCCGGCGTCTCCTCAATCAAGCTTCCTTCTTGTTTAGAAAGTCAGAAACTACTTCACCTGATGAGCTAGAGAACACTAGGCTCTTGGCACAAACGACACAGGCGCACAACCTATCTTCTCTCAGTTCTTCTCTTCTCATTTATCCCTCCTCCCTGTTCTTCAATCAATCTCAGATCGCAGGTATCAAGTTCTTAACACCCATTGATTGTGTCTCTTAATTTTTTTCAATCTTGAATTGGGTTTTTTTTTTTCTGCTATGCTCCAACTGGGGTTTCTCTATTTTGATGCTAAGACACTTAGAGTATTGGAGACAAGTTTCCCTTGTTGTATACATGAATGAATGTTGCGAATCCATAGTGTATTAGTGGATGAGTTGCTGGTTACAAAGTGATTCTCGACCTCTCCATTCTCTAATAGCAATAGCACTAGGAAAGCAGTTATATCAATCACATAGATCCCTTTCGGAGACCTCATCAAGTATGTTGCTTTGCAGCTGTGCTTTTCAATTTTTCTGGTTGTGAAATATATGGAGCCTCTTTTTAATTTGTGTATTCTTGTTGTGGTATTGTTTTGTTTCTATAACTCTTTGATAATTTTATTTTAGTTACTTGTCATTGAGCATCTGAGCCTAATCTATAAAGCCATACCGTGTTGTGGCAATATAATGTGACATATATATGTATATACTATATATAGAATTGTTAGAAATCATGCTATTGTTAGAAATCAATGATGCTACAGAAGTTTTTACATCAAAGTTTATGTTAAGTTTCATTAACAGAAACTTTACGGGAATTTTCAAAAAATGACTTGCTTTACTGCAATAAAGTTTGAACATTTGATAAACTTTACAGTAAAATTAATCCAAGTTTGAGATTGACTACATTACTGCAAAAAGTTTGAGTTTTACAGGACTGAATGATTTTGTGTTTTGGTGTAAACTTTACTGTCAATTTGAGGACTGTATGGATTAGAAACTTTCCTGTAAACTTTACTGTCAAATATTTGTTTTACTGAATTAGCAGAAACTTTCATGTTAAGCAAGTCATTTGATAAGGAGAGGTATGAATTATACGGATTAAGGACATCAAATGGATTAGAGTACTGTATGGATTTGCAAAAAGTATCATTGTGCCACTGTGAGTGTGGCAATATAATGTGACCTATATATGTACTATATAGACCATAATTATGCTCTATATGTAGTATATGGTTTATGTTACATATATCGTTTTCTTATCTAACTTTTTGTTTGTATTTTGTTTTTGTGTATGAAATCTTGGAGATACCATCATTGACACATATGTAAAGTGTTTCCTCTTGAAATGAAGCAAACATTCTTGCGAGCATGAGATGATGTTGCAAGAAGGATTTGATTTACTATCTCCTATTTATTCCGAGGTTGTGTTTTGTGATGTCCAAACCTTAAACATTGGACTCTTTGTAATCTTGGACTTTTAAGTTTTAACTATATGGATTATGGAAGAATGGACTATGGACTATGGAGCATGAACTTTTTATTTTTTGTTTAGGATGTATGGACTTTAAACTTTGGATTTTTAAAGTATTTTTATCTTTTTGATTTCATTTTTATACATTGGTTTGTTGTTGTGAATCATTGTCATAAATTATACATTGATATAGTTGTAAAAGTTGTAAAATGCTAAAATCAATGTGCTATACGAAGTCAAATAAAATCAAAAGCACGTTAATTTTTGGCTCGGCTAAAACAACGTCAGAAATTTATATAGTTTGCAATGTATTTTGTAAAATAAAAATAAATAAATAAATAAATAAAAACCGAAAAAACCGAACCGGGCCGAACCATCGGTTTGGTTCGGTTTTCAGTTTACTGTGTGTAAAAATGAAAAACCGAACCGAGCTGACACTGTTTTTAATTTCGGTTTGGTTTTCGGTTTTACCTAAAAACCGAACCGATTTAAACCGAACCCACCCCTAGTTGTTGCCATGGTTTGAAAAAATTCATAACCATGCAATTTTGGGTTTCTGGATTTATGAACTTCTGCTCTTGAGAGCGAGAAAACTATCGGAACTATCTCACCTCCGGTGACGCAGATGTAGACCTCGACAACCTTGGAGGGTTCAAGCTTGGGAGACATGTTCAGCTAGGTTTAGGTGAACATGTCACCTTGGGAGACATCTTCATCACCCTTGCTTTTACCCTGCAGCTATTCCTCGTCTTCTACACCAGGCACAAAGCCCCAATCAATTCCTTTTATTATCCATATATTCCCAGTTCACTTGCACAAGTTATCCATATTTCCAAAGGTGACAAACAACTCCTCCCTATGAGCTAATTACTTTTTCCTGACTTCCCCTTTTATCAATTCAACTCCACAGTAGCCATTCCCAAGACCTGCTAGGCTGCTGCCCCAACTATATACTTCATGCAACACATCCCTTAAATCATGTGGTTAATACCATGATCTGTCAATTTGGCTTTAAAATTGTAGTTCTCTTCCATATCCAATAGTTTTATCTCATTCACCTGTGTATTAGCCTCACCCCCTCCAGCCTATAAATAAAGACTTTAGTTGTTGCAAGGAAGGGGAACAACTCAGGCAGCAGAACATACAACCCCAAGCAATACATATATCCTAGATCACATAAGCAAGCCTCAAGCATCAAGTCAAGCATCCCTAGCCTCCAATCCAAAACCATTCTCAAGCTCTATACACCCTCAACATAACCCATCAAACACCACCAGATCCTTTTTCTGCTCACCGCAATAGATTATCCCGCAGCAAACCTTTAGCCATAGCAAGTTCTCACCTTCTGCAACTCATGTGCTTGTAGCTCCCACGCCTCATGCCATCTTGCAAACTCTTTCATGTATTTTGTTCATTCATCTATTATGCAATCAAAACCATATCACGTTCATGCCTCCAGATCACAAGCAACATGTCACCGCAGTAGGCTATCATCCCCGCAACAAGCCAATATTATTACAGGGGAGATCCTGGGGAAAACACGCACAAAAGCTTCAAGGAGCTTTGGGCCCAGTTCTTGAACTCAGAAGGGGTAGAAAGAGGAAATCAAGCCATTCAAGCAAATCTTGCAGCCTTTGTTCAAAATGACCTCAACAGGGATATTAGTGTTTTTGGGCCGAGAAGATGAGCGCGTAGAATGCAACAGTACGTTAGTGGTTTATGATGAGGAAACAATGTTCTGGCCTTATGGGGTCTTAGGTTTTCACTTCATTTTGATTCTTTTGGTCGCTAAATACGTGTGCTTAATATGTTAGCGTGTGTTGATGCAAAATACATAACATATTCCATGCATCAAGGTTTATTTTTATTTTATTTGGAAACACAAAATTAATGCAAGTGAAAAGGTTTGTATGGTGTGGATTTTTCCACGTGGCACAAAATTGAACACACGCGCACCATGCGGCGATCCTCGGTGGTGCTAAACACCCCCTGCTATATGTGTCAACTCACTCTATTGTCGTATGTATGAGTCGGGCACTTTGCCCTTTACTTGTGGCCCCTTAATCTTCATTATCAACTAATTTCCGATTACAAATTCAAACCATTGAAAACCTTGTCTTTAACACCAACATGCAAATTTGGATCCAAAGAAATTTGACTCATTGTTTATGAGCTTTAAACTCGATCTCTTGTCCAAAACATTGATCCAATCACATAGAATGTTGTTTAAACGATATTGTTAACTTGAAAGTGTTTGACGTAATATATCAACTAATTTATCGGTAGAATTTGATACAAAACTACTTATTTGACATTAAATGCGTTTAACCAATGTGTGTGAAATAATTTATAAGACTTTTGATCAACAACATCAAACTTCCATCTTCTTTTGATAATTGTCTCGATTTGTTACTGAACTCTAGATGTTCACACAATGTATAACATGTTCGATTGTGGCAAATACTAAGTAAATTTCTTCAAATAACACAACATGTACCTGCAATCATAACATATCGTCTGTTAATAAGAAGCATTCACAATGAATAATTTACAAAGAGTAACAACTTTACATAATGTCAGTAATTAACGTAAAATAACTACTTTATCAAAAGTTTCTCTCTTTAGTGAATGACGGTATCAATATGTAATATGATCTTCTCACAACATAGTATGACGTGTGACTACAGTAAAGTACAATCTAAACCGCTAGATAATAAATTAATTATTACACAACACACCGTTACACAACATAAGCTAGTCGCTACTCAACACGTGGTGTGAATTAGCACGTGTACCAAGGTCGGACCAACTATTATTAATGATTCTCATAAATCATAGTTATTTTCTGACACCATTATTTATCAACTGATCAACCGTAATACGAACCAAAACTTATTTAATTTGATAGCGTATATGAACTCAGTAGTCAACTAACTAATATAAAGCATCTAACAATAAATCATTAACTAGATAAGTTGACAACACAACACAACGCTTTAAATTGATATGGTAACGGTTTAACAGAAAAAATTACTCTTTACAAAATACCTTAATTTGTGATCTAACACGACATAAAAAGAAAAATATAAAACAAAATAACACGTGTACATGTCAAAACATTACCTGTCAACATATAATAAACATCATATGTTCAAAAATTAAAATCTAGACATAGTAACGTATCGGCCTAGTTAGATTGATTAAATCATTTGATTCAATAATTATCCTAATTAACATGACAATCACATTACGCAAATCAAATCGAATCTAAGATTAATATATGAAACCAGTCTATAAATTATGCAACTTACATAAGTTGTCACATGTTTTAACAATTTTTAATACAACTGACCAAACTGTGTAGAATTCACATAATCATTATTTTGTCTTTGAGTTTCTAACTTTCAAATGCGAAATCATAGAAAGTAAAAGGGATGGGGAGGGCAGGAGAAGACCCATCTCTAATTTGGTCCGACAAGATAAAAAGATAAGGCTACATACATAGGTTTGGTTCTACTTCTCTGAAGTCTCAAACTCGATAAACCATGTACCTCACACCCCATTTTCAGAAAAATAGGGTTAAGTAGGGCAGGGTGTGGTTATTATCCACTAGAGGGTACTCGTGGCAGTAATACATTGGAACATAAACAGAGGACCCACCTCTCCACGTGGCGGCAATCTGTAACACTCCCGGACAGGTTGAAGAACCAGAAACAGAGACGTAAAAAGAAGAACGAAAAAACAGAGGAAACAGAGGAGAGATCTTAGGCGAGACACGAGTGAAAAGAGAATCACAGTACGAGGATGAGAAAAATAAATTACAATGGAAAAATAAAAATTAAAGTTTGAATTGGGTAGGCGTCGTTTTTGGCTTATAAATTGGGTGGGAGCAACGGTTTCGTTTTAACTCGATGCCTTTTGATTTTTCACGTGTCCTTCCCTCTTGGCTCTCTGTTTTTCTTTTTGCTGTGTTTCTGTGTATCGACGTTTCGTTTTTGTTTTTGTTTTCCAGCGGACCCATTTCCAGGGGCCGTTTCATATTTATTAAGCTTCCTTCTCGTGACGGTGCTTTCTGTGCTTCTCTATATAAACCCACTTAAACACTCTGTTCAGGGCACAAAACACAGAGAGATACAGAGGTTTTGGGATTGTGAGGATTATCAGAGAGACAAAAAAACATGGAGGGAAGAAAGCCAGCTGAGTCGTCTTCTTCTTCTTCTTCTTCCTTCACTTCTGAGCTGTTCGGGTCTAAAGACTCCTCCTCCTCCTCTTCATCTGGGATTTTCGGAGCCATTTTCTCTCCTCCCTTGAACTCCCCGAAGGTATTGGTTTATGTTTTTGGTGCATATTTGATTGTAATGTTTGATTCTATTCAATTTGGTCGTGTGATTGATGTCCCCTGCATTCGAGGATTTGCAGAGGTTTGTTCTGTTCTGTTTTCTTTTGGTAACGGGGTTTGAATCTTATGACTGTTTTGGATTATCCACTAGAGGGATATAGGTGAAAATCATCGCCTTTGTTGGATTGTATTATTTGTTTTTGTTATTCTAAAATCTTCATGGGGTTTATCCATGTTTCCCTTCAAATCTAGTGAAGGTTCTCAATCATGGTATACAAGTGAATTTTCCCTTTTTTACTTCTTATCCGAATTGTTAAAACAAGATTTTCAATGAGGGCTTGAATTATTTATGCAATGGTAGTGCATGTATGTTGTTTTTACCATTTCTGTGTGATTTTATACATTTGTTTATTTCATGTTGTACTAGATTCTGAGAAAGGTTTGTTTTGGCGTTGATCTAGGTGCTAAGCAGGGAATCACTGCGTTCTGAGCTCACTAGGAAAAAGTACACTGATCAGCCGTTGCACTTCAACTCAACACAGCCAGGTTTTTTGCATGGCTTTTCTAGCTTATTGTTACAAATCGGAATTCGGAAATATAATCTTTTACTAGGCCTGTCTTGCTCCCATTGTTGTGATTATAGAAGAGTATGTATTTAGTTCTTGATTTTTGTCAAATAGCTAGTGAGTCATACCTGGTCCTGTTTCAGTTTTGTAGATTCAGTAATGCTTGGCTTTATTTGTGTCTGTGATAATTCATGGTTTCTTTCTGTCTGCGCAGGTGATTACTCTAATGGCAATGCAGTTGAGGGTCAGAGCACACAGATCAAGGACAGTTCATACTATTATGATCAGAGATCGCAACAACCATGTCATCTCAGTTCATCAATCTACTATGGTGGTCAAGACATCTATCATCAGCCCCAGAATAGCCAGGACTCTTCTAACTCTACGGTGAGAGTTTCTTTCTTTCTTTTTTTTACTATCTTTTACCGCTGAAACAGTTCTCGACTATAGGCTGCTGCAAATACAGAAATTTATCATTCAGTAATGCCGCAGAAATTCCATTGTGTCTAACTTGATGATTTGTTTTGTGTTTGCTTCAGTACAAGAAAGATGGGACCGACGATGATGGCACTGCTTGTAGAGGAAACTGGTGGCAAGGTAAGAACCTGTAATTGTTCATTGTGGTGATGCATGAACAAGCCTTTTCGGAATCAAGCTGTATTGTTCTGACATTTCCTTTTCTGCCAACTTTCTCCATTTGTAGGGTCTCTCTATTATTAAGAAGTCTCTCGCTCTCATCCAGGTAAATTTTCAACATTTATAGGAACTCTAGATCGAGATATTTTCTTCTTTGGCATCTGCTTTGTTACCCTCGGTTGTCTTTAAAATTGCCTGAACTACAAGTTTGGTGATTCTTTATAGAATCTGGGTCTCTGGTTTGGGATGCTTATTTCTTTTTTAACCAAAGTTATTAGTTCTATTTCTGTCATTCTTTGAAGTAAAAATTTCAATTCTATCTTTCTTTCTGAACGAATATTGCTCAATAAACATCATTCATTAGCTTTGGTGGTTAAACGCCGTGATAAACTCCTTTACATAAACACATGAATTTTGATAAAAAAAAAAGGAAAGATGTCTTGAATAAAATCATTTCCTTCCTGCCAATAGAACTTTGTTCCATGTTTTGGTGTCTTTCCTAGTCTGAAGTTCATGTAACAAAATAGGTTTCTGTTTGCAAATATTCCTTCCTATCTAAACATGATGAATTCTGTCTTGAATAAATTCATTTCCTTCCTTCTAACAGAACATTGTTCCATGTTTTGATGCCTTTCGTAGTTTGAAGTTTGATGTAACGAAATAGTTTTCTGTTTGAACTCCCTGCAGGCATAATAGGAAGTAGTTTAGTAGCAGCAGCAGATCGTTGTAGAAGCTGGTTTCTTTTCTTTCTCCCCGGTCACACAGCGATCCGTATGAAACCACAGTTTATATATGCATGCATCTTCTTTAGGGTCACTGTAAAGAAAGATGTAGTAGTACTGTTTCTCTCTTTCCCTCTCTAGATCTGTCTCTAATGTAAAATGTTCCTTTTAGTATCCTCCATTTCTCAACAACTACTATCATGTAATGTAGTTGGAGATTTGGATATGCAGTAACTACAGTTTATGCTTATCTTTGTAAGGTTGAGCTTCTAATGTTAAGGCTTGGATGAATGGCTTTTCAACTCTCTTCCATTGTACTCTTCCATTTTTTTTAGTTTTACTACTGCGTCTGCATGCTTATCCCTACAGTTTATTCTTCGTCAATCACCTCAAAGCTGAGGTCCCAAATTTTAAAGTGCCACGCACTACTAACCACCAAATCACTCTTCAAAGTCGGTGTGGCCCAGAATCCGTAATTTATCTTGGCAACCTGTCGAGCTGCATGACCTCTAAACTGTCCTTTCAATTTTCTTATCCGACCTTGAGATTGTCAGTTGAGGTTATTCCCCTATGCATATATGACCTACAGTTCAAACCAGTCCTTATCCCATGTCTGGTGGGATATTGCTTTCTGTGGTAGTTAGTTTCGGTCGTTAAAGGATAGCATAGCAGGTGTGTCATGTGAGCAGCATAAGATTCAAAGTTGGGTCTGATTTTGATGTTACCATGAATCTTTGTCTGTAATGGTTCTTGTTGTCATCCATGAGCTTTGCAATTCCAAGATTTTTTTAAGCAACTAAATAGTGTGATCTTTTTTAATGCGGTGCGTATTTTTCATTAATCTAATCTAATGTCTCATGTCTGTAATGTCTTCATCCTATAGAGCACTATAAAACACTAGTCAATTTTAGGTTTAGAGTACAAGATCAAGAGCAAATGAGATGTGTCAAAACTCAGAAGTAGGAGAGGACAATTATTCAAGCACACTGAGAGTCCTCATACTGAAATTCCATATTTTGTTATTTAAGATACAGTAAAATGATACAAGCTACTAGCTTTATTTGACAAAGTACAAGGAGTAATCTATACTTGGTTACACTAGCTAGTAGCCAAGAGCTCCAATACATGGCCTTCTGCACCGCTTTAGATCCAATCAGGGAAGTGTATAAGCTGCAACATTAACATTGTGTTAGTAGGGGGGGTTCAGTATTTTTGAGTATGAAAATTGACAGTGATAACATTACATGCATGTCACAACATCACAACATTATATGAGGTAGTTACCTCCACACTTGTAGCCAACTGGGCGGTTGGCGAAGTTGCAGCGTTTAGGAATGGTAATGGCGACTTCAGGCTTCACACCGGAGCTCTTGGCAGTGTCGGAGAGCAGAACAGCGCAGAGACAGCTAGGGTTTGCTCCAATTCTCTTCACTTGCTTGCAACAACCATCAGAAACAGCAGCTTTTGCATCTTGTGCAGCCATTGCACAAGGGGCAAGGCTCACTGCCTCTTCATCTGGAGTCGACTTTCCACATGCGCTTGCCGCATCAACCACATTGAAGCTGATAACCACTGCAACCAATCCCAGAATGCAAATGAACTTGATTGGTGTCTCCATTTTTTTTTTTTTTTTTCAGAATGCTCAAGTTTTAATACTCTGAATGATCCCACAATGTTGTTATGTTACAATGAGACAGGGTTTTTATAGCTGAATAGAAGCACATAAAATGTGGTTTCTCCAATCACCCACTGAGTAGTAATGGAGCTAGCACTAGAAGCAAGCAGCATGTTTAATTATCACTTTTGGGTGCAGAAACTGGTGTGAGGGGTTAGGTGTTTCACTTTACTCAATTTTGGGTTGGCATCTTCAATATAGACATCATTAAGGTGTAGCCATTAGTGACAGTGAAGAACCTGGAAGCTCTTATCTTATTCAGACACCTCACCTCAACTGCTCATAAATCTATTACCGACCATGGAAGGACCTCTTCCTTGTCAAAACGTGTAACCAACTGGCACACTAGATGGATCTTCCAGAACAAACCATTTTTGATCCACTAAACCAGAAAACTATGTTCTTGTAATCAAACTGAATGCGAGACAATTTGTAAGAGCTGCTTCCCTGCAGTTCATGCCTTCATGGAGCTGAATTCCATTAACTGGAAATTTGTTCTATTGAAAATTAAGTCCATTACTGAAGAGGTCGATCTATGTTCTATTGAAATTTAAGTCCATCTTCATGTAACGGAAAGAAGTTGCTAAGAGATCTTATAAAACTCCAACGAATTTGTACATAGTTTGTGGGAGCAATAACAAAAGCGGGCATTTGGTCTAGTGGTATGATTCTCGCTTAGGGTGCGAGAGGTCCCGAGTTCAATTCTCGGAATGCCCCCCTCAATTATTTTTTATATTTTTCCTATCCTCCAGTACTCCCCCTCAATAGCTGAAATCATGAGTGATACAGGGCCTTTCTTTTGTTAGATGATGAAGGGCCTAAGAGAGTAAGAGTGTGCCTGTGTGAGACTGAGTGAGTACATATATATAGTGAGGACTGAGGAGTGTAACCTTAACATTATACGCTGAAAGGTCCACCATTATCATAGACTTACTTCAACTTGGGTGCAGCCTCACGTCTTGAACGTGCTAGAAGGAAGGAGATGATCGAGATAAGGATATGGATGCAGAGAAGAACCGAGCTTTACAGCATGCATAATTTGATACTTGAATGCGATGAGATTTGGGATCACAGGTCACTTGTGATTTAAGTCTAGTTGCAAGTACAGGGGTGTGCAACCTAAATGGACATACAGATGCAGGGCTAGAGCTACACTTGAGCTTGCTGAGGGATCACGTCACCAAAGATTAAATATTGAACGCCGAGTTGCAAACCCAACTTGATGTAATCCACAGGCTGCATGAGAATGCAACAGAACTTCATATACTCTGTCCATAGTAGTGTAGGAATTAGTTCTCTCTTTACAATCACTGCTTGACCCATGCCAGATAGTGACTCGGGAACAAACTCAAAACTGGAAATACAAGTAATGCGCATTACAAATATGAACCTCTCAACTCAACACCATTACACACATCTTGTTCTAACAAGAGCCAACAACCTAAATGTGGATCCTTTCTTGTGTGTCTGAGTCCTGAGTCACCGGGCTGCTTGATGCGCTTGAAGACTCAAAAGAACCTCGTCGCATTTAAGATGCAAGAGTTGCTTGCATCGTGTCCGAGACTGAACCTGGTGACTCAGTCGAGTTGCTGTAGTTCTTTCCTTCTGTATCAATGCTAAGATAATCAGTCAGAACCTTCTTTACGCCTAATCCACGCTGAGAAATCTTGGCATTGGTCATGAAAGGTGATTTTTCTACCCTGAGAGGGCTAGCTCGCTGTGCAGGTGAATAGTTTGGTGTGGCATAAGCTGTTTTATATGGAGTGCTTGAGATGGGCACTGATGAATACGGGATAGGAGTTGCCTTGTGTGAAATCACACTAACTTTGGAGATTGATGGGAATTGATCGGAGTGCCTTGATGGGAACTGATCTGAATGCCTTGTCAAGTCATCTACATATAGAAGATCATCAATGCGTGCCACGATGTTGAATGCCAGGCTCTCAAGAACCCTTGAATAGCTTTCCAAGATAGATTTCCCAACATCCTACACAAATCAAGGTTGATTAATTAAGTAAGAAGAAAAGAATAATTGAAGGACTAAATCATAAGAAAATTTTAATTGGGACAAAGTTGGGAACCTTATTGTACTGTATCTTGCTCATATCAAGGGATGTCTGTGGAAGACCAGGGAACCGTTGCTTCAAACAAATTAAGAGACTTTCTGCTCTTTCTGCAAGTAACACTCTTTTATCTGCATCAACCACCATCATTTCCTTAACCATTTCCCATGATGACTTTGAACTATTTCTGGTATTGTTATTTTTAGGTTTTGAGTTTGTCTTTTGGCGCCACAAGTAGATTGAGGACTCAACTCTGTTGGCAATCTCTATAGCTTGATGTTCAGAGGACAGATCAAGGCAATCGAGCAGACATTCAGCGGAGAATTGATCCGATGAAATGTATCGATAAATAACATCCCCTAAGCTTGCTCTTCCATTCTGAAACCAAGTTATAACATAAACTTAACAACCATGTCCAAGTAAGCACATATATTTGCCAAAAAAATAAACCAAATAAGCCCATGTAACTGGAATCTTGAGAATGTTTCAAACCTTTGGAAGAGCTTCCAGATATGATTCAGGGACTTCAATATCAGCTAAAGTGATACTATTGATCGCCATTGCAGCTTTAAGTATTTGATTTGTGCAATCACGCTTGTGCTGCAACTGCTTTCTTGTAGTTTCATGGAGTCCACCAGGAGGAACTTGGGGCACAGGAAGCCACCACTTCTCTTCTTGGCGCTGAAATGCTCTTCGGAAGGAGGTTGACCCATCAGCATCTGGAGCCAGAATTCCTTGGTCAACATACCAGAACTCTGTATCGTCAAAACCATCTAATATCTCCTGCAAGGATAGGCTAGCTAAAGTCAGAATGGATTACATGAAACCGGATCTTTATAGAGTAAGACAAGTATTTGAGAAGCTTACGAGAAGCATATTATCCAATTTGCGAAGGGCTGGGAGATTAACATAAAGATCCGAGCGGGGTCTGCAACTCATGACCTGAATTGAGGTGTAACAAGTCAAAACAACTTCAAAGAATTTAGTACCCCGTAATTAAGGTTTGTTGTTGGACATTTTATACTTGCCAATCACAATATTATCACCAGTAATGAGCTTAAAGTATAAACATGCATTATCATTTCAAAACAACCATTTTATAGTGTAACAAAATTATAAACAATATATACATTACATTGCTACATTTTTATGCATATTAGAAGAAGGGAAGCAGAAGGTGAGAAATTAAAATGTTCCTAATAATTCATGCTGGAATCAGATTGTACCTCCAATTTGCTTCCATCTGGAAATGTCTGCCAAGAAGGTATCAACTCCACAATGTGATCACTCACACAAAGAAGCCATTCCATCTCTCTCCGCCACATCAATTTCTTCTCCCGCGGTAGAGGTTCTAGTCTCCAAAGTTGCCCAAATAGGGTAGCTACAGAATTGAACAAATTATATAAACATTAAACCAACACTACAAGCTAGGATTTCAAGACATTGAGATAGTGCATTAAAAATTCCATACCACAAAGATTAGTAATGGCATTCGATATAGCCAATGCTGTAGAAACCCCATTTCCACAGCCTGACATATCTTCTCCAAGCAGCAATTTCGCAAACCTCTCCTTCATCAACTCAGTCTCTACAATCCCATAAACCAAAATCAAGCTCAATATCAAAACCAACAATACGACATGCAATTTATGTGCCTTAAGAAGTAGAGACGATACCTGATATTGTAGACCCTTGTTTCTGTAATTTCCTATCATCCAAATGGGTTTCAGTCCCATTCTCACTGGTACAATCTGGTGCCTCAGATTTCTGAACAGGCCAACCCAATGAGGGTGGAGAAGATGACTCCTCAGAGCTACTGTGACTCTGCTCCTCATGCCCTGTAGTCTCAGATGTCAAAAAATCTGAACTTGAACAGCTCTCACGACCCTTCTCCTCAATCTCAATCAACTCCCCAAAGGTCTCAACTTTACCCACAACTTCATCAAGCCCCTCACTTTTCTCAATCAAACCCTCCATTGCAGCTATCCCTTCTTCAACCGAATCACAAAATGCAGAGTTGTTCACTACCATGACATCATAACTCAGCCTCCCCAAGCAACAAGAGTTAGAGATTCGAGCTCTGGAATAAAGGCCTCTTATGTACTTGGACAAGCAAAACCCAAAAATGGAAAGTGGGTTCTGGGTGTTGGGTCCTATGATCCTCACCAATGGCAGACAAAGCTTGAGCTGTTGGTGCTGGTTATGTAGATGGGCTCCTTCTCTTTCCTCTTGGTGAGTGAAAGATGCTTCCATGAGGCCTCAACCATGTCTGACAGTGAAAGGTAGCTGGTGAAATTATGAAGAAAATCTGGAAAAGATTGGTGCTTTATTTATATGAAGCGAAAATGTGAAGTTAGAAGCTGGTCATGATTAACTCAGACTTGCTCAAACACATGAACAGCGGCGAGAAACAGAGAGAGTGAGACCCATATTTGAACTTGGAAGAGCGTATTCTTGTCCTTTCCAAAATATTTAATCAAACAGTAAACTTTGAGTGACTCTGTCTCTCTCTGTTACTCTGCTAAGTCTGCTTTGCTTAAACAAGATTTCAAAAATGATGACGGGATTAATAATTCTAAGTAGGGTTTTGAATTATATGATGAAGAAAAGTTATGGGAGTCGTGTAATCAACGGATCTAACTCAATGATGTCTCTACCAGTTTATCCTTGATTATGTTGTTTTTGGGTTCTAAGCTTTGAGAACAGTGTTGGTTCTGGTGTTAAGTGACCGCTTTACCCTTCTCTTCCTAAATTTGCTGATCTTGTTCATTGATCACCATTACAGGAGCTTCAAATATTTTGTTTAATTAACTCCAGGATCCAATGCGAATATAGAGCAAAGAATGTCACTGTTAATTGTTAGAAAAGTAAAACTCAAGCATGGTATGAAGAGTTTACTAGGAAGATACCCGCGCCTTGTCGCGGTGTATACAGTGCATGAAAAACATTTGTATAGTTATAGCTAATATCTCCACATAAAAAAAATAAAAAAATAAAAAACTTCCAACGGACTCCGCGTCCATCTTCTCGCCTTTTTAGTGGAGAAATATAAAGAGATATAGAGGATTTGTTCTAAAAACTACTGTTCGCTTCTTCTCTTCTCGCCTCTCATCGCTTCACCTATCATCTTCTCGCCATTCCTCGCCTCGCCAATCCTTTCCTCGGCTCGTCTCGCCTATCCTTTCCTCGGCTCGTCTCGCCTATCCTTTCTGTTAATATATGCCTTGAACCAGCCATCCGGGGGTACCAGCTATTCGGGGATCTCGCTGCCCGTGGACGTAGCTAACACATCGTTAGTGAACCACGTAAATCTGTGTTCTTTCTTACATTCGTTACAACACTTCCCTCGCCTCGCCTCGTCATTTCTCGGTTCGCCTCGCTATTCCTCGCCTCGCCTCGCTATTCCTCGGTTCGCCTCACCATTCCTCGGTTCGCCTCGCCATTCCTTGGTTCGCCTCGTCATTCCTCGGTTCGCCTCGCTATTCCTCGCCTCGCCTCGCCATTCCTCGCCTCGCCTCGCCATTTCTCGGTTCGCCTCTCTATTCCTCGCCTCGCCTCGCCATTCCTCGGTTCGCCTCGCCATTCCTCTTCTCGCCTATCCTTTCCTCGGCTCGCCTCGCTTTTTCTCTCCTCGCCTCGCTTCTTCTCTTCTCAGTTCGCCTTGCCTCGCCCCCTCTCTTCTCGATTCGCCTCGCTTCCTCTCTTCTCGCCTATCCTTTCCTCGCCTTGCCTCCCCTCGCCTATCCTCGGTTCGCCTCGCCTCCTCTCTTCTCGGTTCGCGATATAAAAATCTAGAGAGATTACTATTTTTTTGCGCGAACTCTCTCAGTATCTCTAGATGTTTCTATTTTTTCGCCCAAGCGAAGGGCGCGGAGTCCGCTGGGAGACCATTATTTTTTTTTGGGGTGAAATTTCGCTCAATCTCTCTAGATTTTTCTATCTCTTTGGCGAAATCAATACTTTATTTATTTATTTATTTTGGATGAACTCTCTCCTCTCTCTATTTCTACAAATGTATGCGCACACTGTTTCTTATTTTATGTTAATTTTTTTTTGGATGAACTCTTTCTCAGTCTCTCTAGATTTTTTTATTTATCCGCCCCAGAGAATGGCGCGGACTCCGCTTGGATATCATTGTCTCTTAATTTTTTTTTGGACGAACTCTCTCTCTCAAACTCTCTAGATTTTTATATCTTTTAAGTGAGATATTTTTTTTGGACAAACTCTTTATCACTCTCTCTAGATTTTTCTATTTCTCCGCCCCAGAGAAGGGCGCGGAATCCGCTGGAAAATCTTTTTTTTTGGCGAACTCTCTCTCAATCTCTCTAGATTTTTCTATTTTCCGTCCAATAGAAGGGCGCGGATTCTGTTCACAAATCACTGTTCTCTGGCGAGATCACAAAGCAATGTTTACTTGCTTGTGAACAGTCACTTACAACACATAAAATCACTGTTCATAAGCTTATGAACAGTGGCTTGCAACACACAAAAACATTGTTCATAAGCTTATGAACAGTGGCTTGCAACACACAAAAACATTGTTCATAAGCTTAGAAACAGTACCACGTGAACCACTGTTCATAAGCCTGTAAACAGTGCCCGCGAACAGCCCGCACGACACACAAAACCACTATTTATAAGCTTATGAACAGTGACCTGCGACCACTGTTCATAAGCCTGTGAACAGTGCCCGCGAACAGCCTGCACCACTCACAAAAACACTATTCATAAGCTTATGAACAGTCGACCAAGCTTTAGTATATAATAAATGTGCTGATCTGTCTTTCATATATTTGGTAATTGAGATGTGGTCCGGGGCAATATAGTAAAATCAGTCCGGTTTGGAGTTTGGAAGCAGAGACGAAGAATAAAGAATTCAGATTAGGGGTTAAACACACTTGGGAAACACAAAACAAAGCTATGGTCATATGGTATTATTTTAAGCAAACTAACTGTACAGAGTTGAAGTTATGAATGGTATGATCTACTTAACAATGACATTTACTAAAACTAGTAGTACAAAATCACAAAGTCCATTTAATCAAATAAAAGAAATTACACTTCTTTTGTAATCAAATTATAAGTCTGCTTATCTTACAAAAAAAAAATTTATAAGTCTGCTTAACATGCAAAAGTAACGATCAAAGTGTTACAAAAGTGTGTCAAATATGTTTTTATGAGCTAATTAGGATTTGAGTGTCATTTCTGCTTGCCTTTCAGCAATTTTTCTGTTCTTTGGGAACTTCAAAATGTGCTTAAACAAGGATTTTTGTTACAGTGGTTTTCATTATATTAATGTCAGATCTTAGAGGATTAATTTACATATGTATGTAGCCATCTATACAGATCATGTATTTAAAGCATTTTTCACGAAGATGACCAAATTTGTTTGCAATAAATCTTAAAATTTAGTATGTAATAACTCTGCCTAGTCTGTCTCTACCAATCATCTTATATATGAACTCATTATGATGATGTGAAGGTTGTTCTAACAGATCAGAAATGCATGTTTACAAAGAAAGGCTCCTCTCAACCATTTGCACCTTGCTTGATATTGACAGAAAATTTGAAAAAACGTCGAGGGAAAGACTAAGAGCATCTGCAGCGGTAAAAGAGGATTGCTCCTCCTATTTGAGGAGGAGCAGGTACTATTTGAGGAGGTGTAGCAAATAGAAGGTGCAGTTTAGGTTTTGTGTGCAGCAGTGTAAATAAATAGCACCTCCTATTACTGTTCATGAATTAATTTTTTTAAATAATTATTTTTTAGGTGAATTTTCAACCAATATGTATATGACACGTGTTGTTATCTTCTAAATAATTGAATAAGATTCTCGGTGAGATTTCCGACCAATAAGTGAACGACACGTGTCATCTCCACGTGTCGTTATCATTGAAATAATCAGATAAGATTCCCGGTGAGATTTCCGACCAATTAATAGATGACACGAATCACCATCTTCAAATATCAGATGAGCTAGAATTGGCTATATATACAGCTCATTGTATACTCACTCACACCATCTACAAATTACTCGATATTCTACCCCAAAACATTCCCAAAATTAGATAAAATGAATCCTTTCAGTTTCGACAATTTTTTCAGGAGGAGGCGACAACAACGCCGGCGAAATGCGGAGATTGCTAATTCCTTCATCACTGAAGCTATCACGGTGGATGCAATCGTCGATGATGAGCCACCTCGGCGCCGTCAAAATGTGGAAAGGCTGAGGGAGTCAAGGGGACATAATCTGATGGAAGATTACTTCATCGAACGCCCTATCTTCGATGAGCAAGCCTTCCGTCGGAGGTACCGAATGAGCATGAATCTATTCAACCGTATATTGACGGATCTCTGCAACCATGACAACTTTTGGCGTCAAAGGTCAGATGCCACCGGACTAGTCGGGCTTCTTCCACAACAAAAGATGACCGCCGCTCTTCGAATGTTGGCGTACGGCTCAGCCGCAGATCAGTGTGCTGAAATCACAAGGATGGGTGAATCTACAACACTGGAATGCATGAAGAAGTGGTGTATCCAAGTGTACGAGCTTTACGGTGACATTTACCTCCGTGCTCCAAATGCAGCAGACATAACTCGACTTCTAAGGATGGGCAAGCATCGAGGATTTCCTGGTATGATCGGAAGCATCGACTGCATGCATTGGGAATGGAAAAACTGCCCCACAGCTTGGCAAGGGGCATTCTCCGGGCGAAAGAAGCGGCCCACTATTATCTTGGAGGCGGTGGCTTCATATGACACGTGGATATGGCACAGCTTCTTCGGGGTACCTGGAGCACAAAATGATATCAACGTGCTCCACCAATCTGATATCTTTGATTCGCTCCTTGCCGGAATGAGCCCAAATGTGAGGTATAAAGTCAATGGTATGACGTACCACAACACTTATTATCTAGCTGACGGAATATATCCGAGGTACTCCTCGTTTGTCAAAACGATTTCTAATCCCCAGGAGCTACCAGAGAAGTTGTTTGCAAAGAAACAAGAGGCATACCGCAAAGATGTAGAAAGGTGCTTTGGTATCTTGCAATCTCGTTGGGCAATTATTCGTCATGCAGCAAGGTGTCACCACCAATCGACATTAAAGAACATTATGTTGGCTTGCATCATAATGCACAACATGATTGTTGAGGAAGAATTTGTGGAGGAAGAGTTTGAGGAGAATGTAGAAGAAGATCTACAGAACCCATCAAGTGCTTTCACAGTTTATGATGGGCCAGTGGATGAACAAGGTAATCGAATTCCATTTGAGCCAGTTGGAAGAGGTGGACCGTATTATGAACAACGGTTTGAGGACCGTGTTGTAGATCTTCAATCTTCTTATATCCATGGAGAGCTTCAAAAGGACTTGGTTAAGCATAACTGGTTTATTGAGACCGGTGAACGACTATAATTATGTTGTTTTAATTTTATCTCTATGCTTTTTTCTTTGTTGTGTTTGTATCCAAGTGTGTTTGCATTATGTTATTTGATTTGATGGAATAAAAAAGGTGTCTTTTTATTACTTGAAAGTACATAACCCGTTTTTTTTTCAGACCGTTAAAGGCGTGCATTGCACGCGCCTAAAAAAAAAAAAAAAAAACAAACCCAGGCGTCACCCACGTGCGTGGGCTCCGCCAGACAGAACGAGCAGGCCGGCGAGCAAAGCTTGCTCGACCTGTTGCTCGAGCTCCCGGTCAACGAGCGGTCTCCCTCGCCTGCCCCAACCGCTGCACGTCTCCTTTCTGCCTGCTTCTTCTCTTTTCTGGGCTGGCCCGCCGTTTTCTTCTCTGCTCGTGCTCAAATCTGCCTCCGCTGCAGATGCTCTAATGCTTCAATTGCAAGCTTCTTCCTATAGACTCATCAAAAGATATATATTTGAAAGAGTAATGCATTGCTTTTTTTTTAGTTTTTCTGCTTTGAATATTTGATTTATGGATCCTTGTTAAAGCTTGTGTTTCCATTAAAGCTTGGGCTGCTGCTTGTGATTCTACTTAAAGATAGATTTTGCTTCTACAAGTGTGAGTAATGGGAATGAAGCAAGCATAGTAGAACCAAGTTCCCGCTTTCAAATTTCATAATCCAGCATAGCCGATACACCGAAAAGATTTGAGATTTTCGAGTCCCTCCATCGAAGTTGTCGGGAGAACTACTTCTGCAAATGATCGAAAACCAGTTTCAAGGCTTAGTAGTACGTAGATCCATGCACCAAAAGCTTTCCAAATTGCCAACTAATTGACTATGATCATATATATGATACTTGGGGTTAGTACGCACACATACTACAAATTGGCCGGAGTTGCAGTAATGATAATTAGTGATTACAAATAATAAGAACAAGGCTAATAGAAGCATACATGACAACGACTCGGGAAGCTGGCTAATGATATGGTGCCAAATGGGAATATATATGCATGATTGATTGCAGCTAATCAGGTTCTGAATGTTAGACAAAGAGATCATCCCGTGCAAAAATGGAAAATTAAGTAGCTGACGAGTGACGACTCGATCAATCCAAATTTGACGCCAACGACACACCCACTTGGCCTTCCAATTTTAGTTGAATATATTCATGCAAGTTTCAGCTAACTATGAGTATATAATCCTATTAATTTTGTTAGATCGTTGTTGTTATACCAGACAAGTACTAATTAATTCTGAGTTGATTAAGTTTTGTAGTGATGCATGCATGCATATATTAGTACGTTAAGTTAATTATCGAGGGGGTACGGTTGCTTCCATTGATGAATCATCTGTTGGTTATGTAGAGGGGAATAATCAAAACAAATGGTATCTATATTTTGATTGCTGACTTGATTCCTAAGAATTATCAAGTTCCTATATTGTTTGCTTCTGACTCCTAAATTGAATAAGCAAAGAGGGAAAGACTAACTTTAGCTTGAAGTTTTGTTTGATGCATGGCATGGACCGAAAAGAATTTATCATTATTGTAGCATCTCCAATGGTATTGTTATAATTTTTTGTCAAATTTGAATTTTGACATCTGAAGTGATCTGAGGTGGAATTTGACATTTTACTTCAATTTCTCCTCCAACCCAACTGTCAAATATTTGAAATAGTTTAGATGTCAAAATTCAAATTTGACAAAAAATTATAACCATACCATTGGAGATGCTCTAAGAAGTTAAAGTCTGTTGATGTGTGATTCCTGGTTAAAGTCTATTTCACTTTACTGTGCCTCATGTCCCTTCTTGCTCATGCATGTGTAATTGTGTACCTTTCCAAAAAGATCATGAATACCTAGATTCAAAATTTGATCTACCAGGTTGCAAATACTCAAATGATTAGCAATTAGCATTTTGTCTAGTGATATGGCATATCTCTCTAACAAAGTCTTGGTAACTAAATTCGACTCCGACCATTTTGATCAAAATATTGTTCTATCATCATCCTTCGAAACATCATACAAAGAAAATCATAATAACATTTATATAATTGAATTTCAACTTTCACGGTTTGAAATTTTGATTTATCAGAGTTATTACTATCATTTTCTGAAGGCATTGAGGATCTATCCGTCGATGTTCTTGAAGGACTCCTAGTTCCTACAATGAATTGGAGGTGCCGAGATGGCGAAACCGGACCTTACTATATATGTCAATATATGCAACTTTCGGTTTCCAGACAAACTCTCTATTAAGGCCCAGTCTATCTTGTTGATATGAACATGTAAGCCAAGTTTCCAGGCAGCCAAGCCCAATCAGACCCATGGAAATATTCATGAATCGCAATAGGAAAATGAGAGTCTAGATACAGTTACATGTCATGATTTCTTTTTTGACATCCTTCTTTCGGATTGTTCGCAGTTTTCTAAAAGCTTCCGAGGTCCAATGACTAATCCTCTAGGGTTCACTAGCCAACAGGGCATTGCAGCCCCTCCCCTAACCACGTTTATAATTCAGCAAATAACATTGAACAACACCAGCGTTCGAACCCATGACATGAAGGTTTCATATCATGAAATTCTCATGGTGGGACTCAATGCATACACTGCACTACTTGTCGTGGTTTTGACATGTCATGATTTGATGAGCTATTATCTCTTCGTATAGATGATCAAAAGAATAGGAGTAGTGCACTTGTTAGACTTGAACTCTCTATTTGGTTTTGTGTTATGATCAACTTGATTTAATTATGTTCGCTGAACTGAAACTCTTAATGAGAGAGCATTTCTAATAAGGACCACCAAGTTGAAACGTTCTAAATTCAAATTTATGTGTACAAATTTGCTACAAATTAATCTATTCATCGGTCACAAACCCAATTTCATTGGTTAGGATCTTGAGTACTTAAGTAAATCTTATTATGCAAAATCCGTATATATATATATATATATATATATATATATATATATATAAATGCAAGTAACATGCCAAGGTCGACTCATCAATGGCGAATGCTGATCTATTGAATAAGAATTCCAGATAAGTTTCTCGATGGTGCTTACGTTATACAGAGGGATTATCTGATCGAAAAGTTAACGACTCATTCCAAACTTATTTTGTATATCCACTTGGACGATCTCTCCCATTTTAGTTAACTGTATGTCTGGTTGTTACCTCCAGAATATGTTATCCAATCAATTTCCTCATATCATGTTTGCTGATTGTATTTCATAAATAAAACCTAGTGTGATTCCCTAAAATTTTGTTTAGGGTAACGCACTAGATCGATTTGAATTCAGAACTTGTAATGGATATTGTAAACTATGGATACGATTGTAAGAGAAGCTACCCAAACTCCACCAACTGCAAATTTTAAGAATGATTGTTGACAATTGAACAACCTTGGAGCTCAAGGAAACTCCTTCCTCTCATCTCTATTTATAGAGCTCAAACAACCCATGCATGAAGGACAAACCAATTATCCAAGCTGAGACTAGTTACTAGTGTAATCAAATATGGCCGAGGAAGTGAAGCTGTATGGAACTTGGAGGAGCCCATATAGTCGCAGGGTGGAAATAGCTCTGAAACTCAAAGGTGTCCAACACAAGTACTATGAAGAAGACCTGAACAACAAGAGCCCTGCGCTCCTCAAGTACAACCCTGTTCACAAGAAGATCCCCGTGCTTGTTCATGGTGAGAAAGTAATTGCAGAGTCTCATGTCATTCTGGAGTACATTGACGAGACCTGGAAGGGCTATAACATACTGCCTAAAGATCCTTGTGAAAAGGCCAAGGCGCGCTTCTGGGCTAGGTTCATCGATGAAAAGGTACCTACTAGTATTCTTGATCCATTTTCTTTCCTAAACATGATGTTTCCTTGCCCTATATTGGAGAAAATCTATCATGTGTTAATACATGACATGCATATTGTAAGGTACTCAATCAAACGCAAAGATCGAGAAATATATATTTGGATGACATAACATACTAATTGATACTTGCTGTATCGTTTGTGTATTTAGTGTATTCCTGCGCTAAAGAAAGCTTGCGCGAGTATTGCTGAGGAGCGAGAGAAGGCCGTGGAAGAAGCATGTGAGCTTCTACAACTGCTTGAAGATGAGCTCAAGCATAAGAAGTACTTTGGAGGAGATTGTATTGGACTGGTGGACATTGTTGCCAACTTCATAAGCCACTGGCTTAAAGTTGTCCAAGAAGTTGTGGGAGTGGAGCTGTTAACCATAAAGAAATTTCCCAGGCTGTGTGAATGGAGCGAGCACTTTGTGTGCCACCATGCTGTTAAGGACTGTCTGCCGTCTAAAGACAAGCTTCTCGCTGTGTTCCATTCTCACTATGGAAGCGCTACAACTTCCAAGTGCTAAATGGTTCATGCTTATACGCATTTCATGAAACGTGAAGAAATATCAGATCGAATGAATATGGATATTGTACGTAAATAAATATCTGATTGAATGAATATGGACTGTACATAATTAAAACTCAAGGTTATGCTTCTTTTATGTAAGGGGAACAGGTCCTCGCATATAATATATGCATTGTAATTCTGAAAATTCATATTTGCTGTTTTTAGTTTCTTTCAATGAAAGATTATCGTTGTGTAATTTGTACAATCTCAAACAATTTGATCATTTAATTGTCGTTAAGGAATAATAGCTTTCTAGCTAATACTATTAAATTGTCAAAAGAGTGAAGATCGATGAGAAATTTTGAAAAATGACAAACTTGATAAAGTATAAACAATAGAGATAAAGAGATATAGTAAGAGAATAGAGAATCATCATCTTATTCATTGAGAGGAGCCATTTATATAAGGAATTACAAAGTACCAATATGGTAATGATAAAGAATACATAGTCCTATTTTAACCACATATCCTGATGGCATAAAGCCAAGACACACATATGAAATATCCTATAACACTCCCCCTTGTGCCGCTCGTCGATATGCCAGTGGTGCTGATATGTCGCCTCGTTAAAAACCTCGTGAGGGAACAAAAACCATGTGGGAGAAAAACTAAACCATGATCGTAGGAGAAAAAGAGTACAACACACCCTTCACATTTGATATTTGATAGTGACATGTATGTATGTGCTAGACTCCCCCTGAAGTTCGCATCTCCCCCTCATCTTTACATCAATCATAGGGCTCTTCCTGATTTTTACTAATCACAGAAGTTTCAACAACTTAGCATGTCCATGCTCTTTAACATGTCTTTAAATATGGCATCGGATAATGATTGACTAGATCATACCGTATTGTCCTTAAACATAATCTTTTACACTTAGATCTTGAGGAGAAGGCTACTTGTGAACTCAAAACATATGTTCGTGCAGGAAATCAGATTTCTGCGCAGCATAACCTTCAGTTACTAGAACAGCCGTAACTTCCTCTAGGAAATATACATGAACGAACCGTAAACAGTTTTGGAAACTAGATTCATTTATCTTTCCAACCGTATATTACACACATTTTGGTTCATCAGGATCTGTTCAAAAAGTCCCGTCAAAGTCGACTGTTTTGCCAAAATCAGATTCTCTGACAGATTCGTTATACTTTACGAAAACGGCCATAACTCACTAAATATGATAGTTATGATCAAATGGTTGATGTACTTGGAAAGTAGACACATAAACCTTTCCAATGGCCGGTACTAATTTCACATATTTCCAGTGAGCGGCCGGGCTTCCCTATAGGTCCTGTGGAAGTTGACTTAAGAAACATGACAGATTCTTATTTCACTTTTGATGTGTCTTTCTTATATAGTGATAGAATAAGCTTCAACCTTTCATACCATTAAATATTGAAAAAAGAGTTACTTCCATTACATTGGCATTGCGTGGGTGCATAACTACACTTAGCATTACAACTTTTCATAGCAAATGAGATGTCAAGTCTTTCGTATTATGTTGAGTACATTGATGCGTCTTATTGTACTTAGATGGGAACTCCATCTCTTAACACATATTTGTCAACTTGCTTTAAACAAAACAAAGGATCTCTCTTTAGAGCAAAGACTTTGACTAATCATGGGAGTATATTTAAGCCTCACTTTCGTTAGAGCGCCTAAACCGATTGATGGAAAATCATCATCAATACAGTTATCGAGTGCCTTATCAAGACCGTATCTTCCCAAGATCTTTTTCATTCTAACTTCGGATGTTGATACATATTGGCATCTCTTGATCCATTAATAGTCCATGTAAACCGGAATGAACACGCAAATGCATAATTTACCATATCCCTTCCCAATCAAGTATTTGCTTAATGTGCATTTCAACCTCTCTTGCAAACGCACGCTCCTGTGGTCTGGAGCCACTTGATTTGGATGAATAAAGTCTATTCAAGACCTTCATGCATATCTCTGATCTTGTAAAGATGTTATTATGACCATATTCATAGGCTGCATGTTTAGTTATTCGGAAACTACCAAACTGACATAGTAGTGGAGTGCAATGACATCCATTACAAGAGCATATCTTATCGTAGTTGATCCATGTGCGTGCTAGTGAGAGACCTTCCGCCATAAGGTGAGTCTAAGCTCTTGTTCTTACTATGCTATCTAACAAAGACATAGGTTTAGCTTGCGGTGTCTGCATCACCTGCCCAAGAACCTATCTCTTTGTTCATACTAGATTGCATCTTTTCATTAGTCAATCAACGAAGTTGATATCCATCAACGAAGGGTAGTTCAATAGTAGACTCATTATCCCACGTCCTCATGTACACTAGTGTAATACTTGTAGAGATCTCTATATGGATTGGATTTGACATTGAGGCGTTCCCTAACAATAATCACAATTCAGACTTCATGAGACAGATTTGAGTATCACTGATCAATGGATAAGGTTGTGTCAAACTCGCTTTCTTCCTAGTGCGAGAAAGTATCGAACCTAAAGTCTACCTCATTTTTGGGAGTCACACGGCCTTGTGACACCAATTTTGCCACTATATGGCGTCACCATATCACCATCCATGGTGATGGCGTCAAAACCAACTACTTTTGGTCACGCCATGTCCTCTTGATAGGACATCAATCCTTGCAGACATATTTGCAGCATGTGATCTCGTCATTTTAACACTTTAACCATTTGAGATCAAGATGAGACTTAGTGAGGACAAACCACGACAATTCACGTCATTCCACTTGAACACTTGTGTTCTTATCTCCCCCTAACGGAGGGAATATTGTCTCATCAAAGTGACAATCCGCAATTTAGCGATAAATGAGATCGCCTGACAAGGTTTCTACATAAACGGATTATAGGTGGAGGTTCATATCCAACCTAAATACTTATTCATCTCAAATGACCCATCATTGTACGCAGTGGCAATGCGATTTGGCACCTAGAAATAACATCTAGCTGAGCGCAAGGATTGGAGATCCGTTTCAATCCTGTCGAGCTCAAGATTGCAATTTTGTGTCAATCCTCGTACACAATCACGAGTTGTAGTACAAAAATATTCAATCCTCGTACATAATCAAGAACTTCGAAAAATTCTCAAGGCATTTATTATTGCTCATGTGAGTATATATCGAGGTCTCGAATAAACAAAGGACATCGATACGATGTCTTATTACATATAGCTTAGAAAGAAAATCAATGTCTAGCCAATGACGTCAAAGTCATGGGTAGCTAGAGCAAGATCCGAATCTTTAAAATCCGCGATCATAAGGATGACGTTCTTGTCCTCATATTGATTTTTCGTACTTTTTTGTATGCATTCACCATTTGAGGATGAACTTGACAATCTTGCACCAATGATCTGGAGATCCACAACGGTTGCATTGTCATGAGCTAACATAAGTAGTTTTGACAGATTGGTGTCTAGAGTGGGAGTGTCGCCATTAGGGCCGGCGACACCTCCCCCTCTTTTCTAGACATCGACATAGTGTTTTCTGCTATTGCCGTGACTCATATTGTTGTCCCCACATTAAAGGACAATCTCAAATACGTTTATCGCATTAGCGTATATACAATTCTCGTTTGCAATTGTATGATCGAAATCAAGTCTCGTTGGTAATTCCAAACCAACTTGGAGGACCTAAAGAACTTGATGATGATCGAATCAGCTAAAGATTATAGATCATGATGCCACAAAAGATCATCGACAATATGTAGTCAATTGAGGTGGTAAGCAATCTACTTGACTAATAACTTAACAAGTAGAGTTATATGAACGTTTCAAGAAACGCTCAATGAGTGCATTCCACAGTACTTTGTGATCATTACTTTTTGCATAGATTGTCATTGAAGGCTTTTGTCAATTAATAATAAGATAAGTGGGGGAACTCCGTATAATCGATTTATTGAATCGGTTATTATTCTTGACTAGCATAAAAGAGATAAAAACCGGAGCGATCTAGCTCTTTTCCGGGCAAATGATTCAAACGCGTGAGATGTGAAATCTCGACATCTAGGCTTGTTAGCATAGGGGTCAAAACATGTGGTTTAATCCTTTCCAATGAAAGGTTCCACATATACCAAGCAAAGATTCACCTTAGGCATCGAGTACGTCAAGACTCAAATGAGCAGAATGTTACATTGTTCTTGCATACAAAACCAATCTATTATGAGACTCGATAGAGGTCACAAACGATGATTTTAATGGTTTGTTCTTCGGATTGATCACACACAATCCGGAAAAGCCGCGAATTGATCAAACATAATTCAGAAAAAGGCCTCGGATTGATCAAACACAATTCGAAGAAAGGTCGGGGTTGATCACACATAACCCAGACAAGGAAACAAGAGTGATCAAACACACTCTTGACCCGCGAATAAAATTCCAGGATTTTGGTACCTGCACGCACAAAATCCTAAGCATAGAATAGAGATGGAGAAGAGACGAAATGATTTTATCATTCCTGAGTTATTAAACTTGAAAAAGTTTTGGGTTTAAAACATACCTTTCGAAACTTCAAACACTTTAAAATGTAAAAAATTGTAATCGGAGGAAACCAAGAATCATCGGCAGGCGGCGGCCAAGGGATTGGCAGCTGGTGATGTCGGACGGCGGCCGAGAAAACAGGTAGCGGCGACAGTCAGACATAGGAGTGGAAAAACGTTTTTTTTTTAGGGTTTCGGAAAACAAATGGTGGGTTATTGGCTCTAGGGTTAGAACAAAGTGCATGATAACGTGATGATGTATAAACAGTAGAGATAAAGAGATTTAGTAAGAGAATAGAGAATCATCATCTTATTCATTGATATGAGCCCTTTATATAATAAATTACAAGGTACCAATATGGTAATGATAAAGAATATATAGTCATATTCTAACTACATATCCTGATGGCATAAAGCCAAGACACACATATGAAATATCTTAGAACACAACTGAGATCTTAAAATGATTTATAACCTTATTTTAAAAATAGTTGAAATGATCATACAGGGTGACAAATTTTTTAACTAAACTCATTGACTTTTAATATCTTTAAACTCCCCGAAAACCGAAACTAAGAACATGTAGTCGTTCATCGGAAGTGGTCGTCTTCTTCTCTAATTCAACTAGTTTGTCCTTTTTTTTTAATCCTTTTTACATCGCTTGCCTAAAACCAACTTATATCATCAAAGATAAAAAATAAAAAATAAATCCGTATAGGCAAGTGTTTGGACTCGCCTATATATGGATTCGCCTCTGAGTGACTCAATAGCTATTAAGTAATCTAAACTCTTGATATATTCAACAATTTTCTAATAACAATAAGGGTGGTGTTATTAACACATCTCATTTATGATGATAGTCAATCATGAAACAAATACAAGTGACGAGTTTGTAAATAAATTTGAAATTTGCTAAATATACCTCCTTTTATTTTTGTAAGATTTTTTTTTCCTGGTTTACCCTCCATTAAAAACAATACAAATTTTCTTTTTTGAATAAAGAGAAGTACGAATTGAACTTGCAGCAAATAATTACGAAAGACCTAGCCTGAAGGTTGAATTGATGCCATTTGTTGGAGTCTGCCTTCAATACCTTTGTTTGCTTTGCTTAATTAGGAGAGGAAGAAGGCCGAATCAACCACTCATAAAAAACCAATCAGCAAAGACTTCATGGGACTCGAAAATCCATGAGAGAGGTCCTTCTCTAAGATATATACAGATATTAACAAAAACAATATCATATCATGTTCTGATTGCAATCTCAATGCAACCTGTAATACCCTAAATTTTTATTTTATTTTCCTTATGTTATTCTCATATTTAATGAAAGATTATTTTTAGAAATTCTATAGTTTGTGCAAAGTTGAAGTTTCGAAAGTAATTTTTAAGACACTTTGACTTTTAAGAGGCTCAAAAGTTGACTTTATTTTCCGTAAGTTATCTTCGAAAACTTCCTTCATGAAAGTTTTAGAGCTCGTCGATACGAGTTCGTAGACATATGGCAAGCCCAAAACGGAGGTAGTATGAGAAAGTTATGATCAGAAGAAGTTAGTTTCCGGGTTTGGAAACAGTATAAGTAGGAAAATGTGGGAGTTATTTTTGGAAACCTAAAATCAGTTCACTTTCTCTCTCCTCCCTCTCCCGACCTCCTCCCGCACTCCGGTTTTCTCCAATTGATTTCTCCCTCCTCCGGCCACCAAACCAGTCGCCACCGGTCTCGTTCGGTCCGCACGGACCTCCTCTCCATTTTTGGAGCAGTCCCGCCCGCCGTCGCGCCGCCTGGAAGCCGCCACGGAGCGCTTGATCTGCTGCGGTATCGCTGGAAAACCGGCGATTTCGGCGGCGTTTCGGGCGAGAGTTAGGTGAGTTTTGCTCCTTTCCTTCCTCTAGTGATGTTTATACGTGTTTGGTGACCTGAAAACCAAGTTTTGGTGCCGGTTTTACAACTTTTATTTTTGGTTTCATTTTGAAATTTCGGAGCGTTTTGCTGCCGATCCCGGCCGAACCAGTCAAAACCCTAGGTATTAAAGTTGTTCACCATACTTCAATCTACAAGTTTCATGTTGTGAGTTTCTCTTAATTCAGAAGTTTTGGGGCGGCGCGTGGGGCTCACTTGCCGCCGCGTCCGGCCGAGTTGTGGCCTTAGTTTCCTGTGGCTAGCTAGTCCTTGCTGCTGTGATATTGTTGAGAGGTAGTTTGGCTAAGTTTGAGCAAGGTTTGCATGTTAGGACTTAGGTTTATTTGTTTTGGCTTGGTTGAGTTTGAGTTTAGGTTTTGAAGATTTGAGGCAGCTCAATTGTGTCGTTGAGTTCAACGACTTTGGGAAATTTGTCCTCCCTTGAGCTAAGGGTTAGTTTAAGGGTATTGTGTTAACCTTTAGTATTTTGGTTTCTAAGGTTTTTAATTGTGCAATTTAAGGTGATTTGTGATTTTGTGTTTGGCTTGCCTTCATTGTGTTGGGGGCTTCGCAACGGGATTTCAAGGTGAGTAAATCTCACCAAGGTTCACTTTTGAATCAAATTTTATTATGGTCATGTGATGATGATAATAATTATGATCTTAAAATTAATACTATGCTATTAATTGTTTTAAAATAAATGAGCTTGATCGTCAACGGCTCATAGATAAGATAAAACAAGTTTTCTTATTTTATGATTATTTTTAAGGTTCATGTGATCATAATGTTATTGATTATTGATAAGTTATTCTTATAAATTAATAATATATATTGTTCATATAATTATATCCTTGTGAGGGATATAATCATATGATGTGATCTTGTGATTGTTGGATAAATAGCCAAACCGGGTTCCAAGTCTTTAATCAGGTGATTGGTTGTGGTTATGATGCTATTTATTATTTTTTGTTTTGATATTGGACAGTAAAACCGGGTTCCAAGCCTTTGGCCCGGTGATTGGTTGCGGTTAGGAATAGAGCTCTAGTCCGTCTGTCAATGTACGTCATAGGGATACCTTATCGTATCTGGGACCCATGAGTATACAATTTTGTTGTTGTAGGTCATGAGGGGTATTTCATCAATATATACCTGGGACTCATGGGTACATGTTATTTGAAAGGGTGTTGGAATTATGGATATATTCATTGATATAATTGTTTTTGAGAAATTTCTAGATGTGATAAATGTCGTGATATTTTTTAGTTTACTCATACGGGCTTTTTAGCTTACCGGGTTTGTTATTTTACAATCCCGGTACACCAATTATTGGTGTAAGGGTTAGACCTGCTGGTGATAATCAGCAGGGTTGAGGTGGAAACTTAGTGCCAGGGTTCTATTTGACTTTTGCTGTACTCTGTATAATTTTGTTATTCGGGTAGATAATATTAAGCTCATGAGATTGTTCTCATGTTCTTGTATTTCAAGTTTATGTAAATAAAGAAGTGTAATATTTAACTCAGTGATGAGTTGTATGATATTATTTTTCCGCTATTGAGTTCTAGTTGTTTGATTTTGTTATTGAAACATGTCGAGGTATTTATATTTAAGTTAGATCATGTCAACTGTTGTTTGGTTTTGTTATGACACAACCCCACTATTGTTTCATTGTTTTCTTGTATTTGATCATCAGCCCAGCCAATTACACTTGATGAGTTGCTGGGTTCATAATTTAATATGATATTTCAAAACAAGTTTAATTGATTATGGAAGCTGTAAATTTCTGATTATGCAAAGCTTGTGTAGAAAAAGATTGAATTTGCTGATGAATCGCTTTAACTGAAAATTAATTGAAAAGAGATCTGCTCTAAATTTCTGATACCGTAATGATGTCAGGCAATTTCAAGAAACTTGAGAAGAAAACAAGAGAAAATAGAAAATAAAATTTTAGAAAAATAAAAGAAGGTATATTTAGTAAATTTGGAGCAAAGAAGAAAAAATCGAAAGTTTCGGTGATATTTCGCTGAAACTTTCGATTTTTTCACCTAGCGATATATATTTCTCCTCCCAAGCATTTCTCGTCTGAAACTCCTGATTGAAAATTTTGTACCTCATAGGTCTTCTACGTGGTTTTAAAGCACTCATGTAATTCCATATGAAATGTATCATATGCATATAAGACGTGATGGTCTAATTTCCCTTTGAGTTTCCAACCATAAAAAAAAGAAGATGTTTAAAGTAAACTTTTAAGAATTTCTGATACCGTAATGATGTCAGGCAATTTCAAGAAACTTGAGAAGAAAACAAGAGAAAATAGAAAATAAAATTTTAGAAAAATAAAAGAAGGTATATTTAGTAAATTTGGAGCAAAGAAGAAAAAATCGAAAGTTTCGGTGATATTTCGCTGAAACTTTCGATTTTTTCACCTAGCGATATATATTTCTCCTCCTAAGCATTTCTCGTCTGAAACTCCTGATTGAAAATTTTGTACCTCATAGGTCTTCTACGTGGTTTTAAAGCACTCATGTAATTCCATATGAAATGTATCATATGCATATAAGACGTGATGGTCTAATTTCCCTTTGAGTTTCCAACCATAAAAAAAAGAAGATGTTTAAAGTAAACTTTTAAGAATTATTAACCGTTCAGCACTAACATTTTCACCTTAACTTACTACAACTCTATACAGATCAATGTTTATTCAAGGTTTTCATTTCAAATTTAGAAAACAAACATCTCTTCAAGTTTGGTTTAAAATTTCCTTGTTTTTTTTTTCAAATTTCAGTCAATTTTCTCAATTTTTTACTACAATCGATATTTTCTCAAAATATCCGTCAAAATTTTCATATTTTAGAGGGTCAAAATTTCCGTAATCACCGAAATTTTCTTCTCTAATTTGGAGTTGCAACTAAAACCCCTATAGAATAGACCAAAGCAGATTCACATGAAAAAAAAAAAGATGATCTAGATGACTAAAGCAATGACAATAGCATAAGAAACAGTGGCCGGATAGATGAACAAAGTGTCAACAAAAGCTCCGTGTTCTAGATCTTTCCTCAAACAAATTTTCATTTTAATATGCTTGACTACTGACCAAAGTCTAGAGACTTCGTGGAGGACAAGAAAACTCTGTCTTTGGTACCTCTCTATAAGAACCCCCAGGAGGAGAAGTCACTCATATCAAGACTATCGATCATGGGAGAGGAAGTGAAGCTTTTTGGTGTTTGGGGAAGCCCTTTCAGTAAGAGAGTGGAAATGGCTCTGAAGCTGAAAGGTGTCGAATACGAATTCTTTGAAGAGGACCTGCAAAACAAGAGTGATCTGCTTCTCAAATACAACCCAGTTCACAAGAAGATCCCTGTGCTCGTACACAAAGGAAAACCAATAGCAGAGTCTGCTATTATTCTTGAATATATAGATGAGACATGGGAGGGCTTTGCCCTTTTGCCTAAAGACCCTTATCAAAGAGCAACTGCCCGCTTTTGGGCCAGGTTCGTCGAGGAAAAGGTAACACTCTATTCTATTGTCTGCGCTTATTTCATTACTTAGAACACATATAGTGTTGGGACGTAACAATTTTGCCTTGGCTTCTTTGAGACAATTTGTCCAACACATTAACTAAATCATCAACTTGTTTGTTGGTGTTTAGTGCATGCCTGCGATATTCAAATGCTCAGTCGGCACAGAGGATCGTGAAAAGGCTGTGGAAGAAGCTTATGAGACTCTGAAACTGCTTGAAAATGAGCTCAAGGGTAAGAAGTTCTTCGGGGGAGAGGAGATTGGGTTTGTGGACATTGTTGCTGACTTCATAGGAGGCTACTGGCTTAGAGATTTTCAAGAGGTTGTCGGAATGGAGCTGTTAACAAAGGAGAAACTTCCCAAGCTATGTGAATGGAGTGATGAATTTGTCAACCATGCTGTTATCAAGGAAGTTCTGCCTCCTAGAGATAAGCTTATTGCTTTCTTCCGCACCCGCTTTGGTTCAAAGCCATAGATGACTCGCAACCATCTTTTGTCTCATGATGTAACAATAATAAAACTGGTTCTCATATGTATGTCTATTATATGTTCGATCAGTTTTGAATAAATGACAAGCCTTATAAAAGATGGTTTTAATGTAACGCAAGGTTAAACACGATATCTCTCCCTTGTAATATCGAAATCTAAGTAATAGTATTTGCTAATTTACTTAGAAAAAACCTTCAACACAGAGTCAAGATTTTGGTATTTGGTAATTTACTTGAAGGATATTATAACTTTCTACCAGAAACATTGCATTACTTTTACTGAAAACATGGATCTTATTCTGAAAGAAATATAATTATTGAGGCATGGCTCATAAAGGAATGTAATGGAAAACTCATAATTGCTCATAATGACAGCAAGACAGAAATGTTAAATACATAAAAGCAGATCTAAATGGAGCCAGATAGCATGCATTATTCTTCAAAACAGAGACTAACAGTATCTGGGTATTATAATTTGAGCAACTTGATGACACCAAGATCAAGTAAAGCATAAAAGCTCAGAAATGCCCCAATGTTTGTTGATAGCTTGATCGATCATGGAGAGCCCTAAATCCAAGTTTGTGATCATCAATTGGGATAGTCCTTGACGATGGTCACAGGGATTGGAGCCTGTGTCATCACATAGTTGCTCACACTTCCAAGTACAATCCTATATTGAACAATCACAAGAGGTGATGAATCTTAGATCAATTACAAGAAACTTACATAGGAAAAATTAAAAGAACAAGAGCATTGCATACCTTTTGAGGGTACCAAGTCCTCTGCTTCCCATCACCAAAGAGTCTAGTTTCAGATCCTCAACTGCTTCAAGAAGCTTCTCCCTTGCATCTCCCCAGTACACCTTTGTAATAATGGTCACCTATCAAAACCAATAAAAGAGGCAAAAGATTCGTAATCAAAACCCAGATGGCTGATCGGATTAGATAGGTGCAAGAAAAAACAGGGGAGAAAATTAAACAAAATATACCTCTTTCTGCCTAGAAACAGTGTCAAGCATATCAAGCACCTCCATATCAGTTGGCACACCATACTTTTTCATCACCTCGAGCTCTCTAAACTCAGACAGTGGAATAAGAGCTGCAGTAAGAAGTACCCGGATTAGATACAACCTTCAGGCTTCGAGATTTATAATTCAAGAATTAGGCGATATTAGCATCTCAGTTACAAATAGATAATAAAAGCTTGAGGGCTTTATATGCTTACGAGAACCAGATTTGGCCCAGAGGACGTTGCGAGAGTCATCGTGTTTGTTGTTGTTGATATGGATGATGTGTAGGGTGTCACCTTTGTCGACCAAGTTGTCAATAGCCCATTGAAGAGCGTTCTTGCTGCTCTTGGAGAAGTCCATGGCCACACCAATCCTCCTATCCTTCACCATTGTTTCTGATCTTGATCTCTCTTCTGTTCCTTCAGCGTCTTTCCTACTTGCTCCTTCTGTAACAGTTGGGTTGCTAATCAGAATGACAAAAGTGTAGCGTGTGGGGTTGCTAAAGGTTAGAGAATATAATGGCTTAGAGAGGAAGCAGAATACAAAGGAGAAGAAAGATGGAGAAAAGGGAATGTTTACTTTTCCGTTTACAGATCATAGACCATTGGATAGTCCACCTTCAAATAAAAGAACACGGTAAAAGAAATTGTGCTTGAATCATTCTTACCCGCTATTTTTGTTGACATTTAGCTTCGCATCAGGTTTGATTTACAAATCAAAAAATCATATAATAAAATTTGGGTTACAGTATAGGTCATATTTGTATCTTTCAATTAAGGAGTCCAAGGTCTTATTAGGCTTCTCTAAGATGAGATGAGATAAGCTCCTTCTCTAGTTCGGCTTTCAATGATTCTAGCAGAGAAAAGCTCCTTCTCTAGTTCGGTTGAGAGAAGCTGATGGATACTTCTAGGAAGGAGCAAGAGGCCGGCCGGGCTTGATTGGTTTGAAGCTGTGAACATGATTTTGCTTTGAATATAGGAACTCCAAAACCATTAAATAGATTGAGATAATCAAAACCTCATAAGTAATTAAATTAAATAGAAATTAAGCAGAGGAGAGGTTGAAGGGAAGCTGCTCTGAAGTTTGCTTTGTCCTTATCATACGACTCACACACACATATCCAATGCTTCCTCTCTCTCTCTTTTTTTTTTTTTTTGAACAAGACATCCAATGCTTCCTTGATAACCAGCTTAGAACAAAGCCAGGATGTCAAAGTAGACTTGGCTAAACTTTCGTTTGATAAAATTTTCGAAATAATTGTGTATGAGTGCAATCCATGTGGCTATGTGAGCATGTCTGCAAAATAATACAATTTGAGGACATAGATGGGTTTATGTCAATATATATATAATTTTGTATGAAGAATCAAGGCTAATGTACTTTTATTACTCGGGGCCCAAAAGGCCCAAAACAAACCCACAAGTCATTTTCTGTTTTGCTCATCAAGCCCATAAGTTTGAGTTTAAGCCTTTCATTAGTCATTAGATATAGATGGTGGTCATTAGTCATTAGTCATTAGTCATTAGACATGGATGGGGACGACATGACTTTATAACGTATCTGCACACATAATGTAAGAAAATTTGAATGAAGGCAGTACCAACTGAATCCGGATTCTCTCCTCATGAGAGTGTCCTCATATCTCCTTATAAGTTAATCCTGGCCTTTCATTTTCCACCAAAAGCCAAGATCTCTCCTAATCAACTTTTTGCACGTGCACTCACTCTCTTCCTCACTCAGTCCCTCTCTTCCGAATCAGTCCCTCTCTTCCTCACTCTCTTCCTCTCTTCCTCACTCTCTTCCTCACTCAGTCCCTCTCTTCCGAATCAGTCCCTCTCTTCCTAACTCAGTCCCTCTCTTCGAACCCGGGAAAAACTACATCTCATCGCCAAAACCAAAACCCCGTCGCCTCCCCTTCGGTCAACCGCCAGTGACGGCTTCCTCCGCCGTGTGGCGTCGGCCCTCCCTCTTCTCCGGCGTCCTTTGCATCGACCTCGAACCCATGTAGAAACCAGATCGACGGATTGTGCATCGATCGTCCCATATTCTCCGGCGTCGACCGCTTCCTCCTCTACGGCTTCGGCCCTCCCTCTTCTCCGGCGCGGTGTTTGTGATGGTGTACTTGTTTTAGTCTAGTTTATTGTATACTCTTGTATTACATTATGCTATGTTTGCATAGAAGTCTTGGTATTTTCAATGCTTTGTTGTTTTGTGTTGATTCAATTGCTGTATAATTTTAGTTGCTATATGAAATTTTTTTTCCAATCTAATCATCTGTAATTCATTGTTATGGCTGCCAGGAGGCATCTTTGTTTTCCAGGGCTGCAGCATGATGCGGCTGAGTTATGGAAATTAGAGGTAGTAGAGAAGCATCTTAAGAAATGTACATATGCTCGTCGTGTATGAGATTGGAAAAGTGTATTAAGGGAAATTGTTGTTCAAGGTCTTTAGATAGTTGTGTTAGAACTCTTGTTGTCTCTAATTAAAGATTAGTGAAGTAATCTTGCTTGGTGCTATTTCTCTCAAAGAGGTTTTGCACCAAGCCGTGGATATACCTGCATTGCCTTATCCATATTTGGTGTTAATATCAACGCTACATCAATGAAGAGAAAAAGAATCTCCATGGAAAAACTGAAAAACATGACAGAAAAGAATTAAAAACATACATAAAGGGAGCTGAGATCAACTGAACAACTTTCATTCCATATCAGATCAAATATAAATAAATATACATGTAGACGTTTTTGGAGTACAACTAGTGGATCAAAAGTGTATGTCCCTGCACTACAAAAATGTCCCTGCACTACATATCCTATGTACGTCCCTGCACTACAAAAGTGTTCTTGCACTACATATCTGCCAATGTGCCAATGTACGTCCCTGCACTACAAAACTACCCACTAGTTTGCCAATGTCCCTGCACAACAAAAGTGTCCCTACACAACAAAACTACCTTCTAATCTGCCAATATATCCCTGCAGTACAAAACTATCCCTGCACTACATATTTGCCAATATACCCATGCACTAGTTTTCCTCATAATTTGATATTTCTGGGTCTTGTGCAAATGAAAATCTCATGATATTTGATTGATCAAATTCTTGTGAAATTAGCCTAGGGAATTCTTGATAAGGCATCCAAGTCATTTGGTTTAACATATTCAATTGATGCCCATGTATCTGTCAAAATACCAGTAATATAAACATATAGCAAAAAAGAAAATCATATAACACTACAGTTGTTTGAAAACTCATTATACACTAGTGAAAATATACCTGAGATGAATTGTTGAGAGGTAATGAAGTTTGACCACATAACTCTATGCTAGAGGTATTGTTTAAAATCCCACTGACCTATTGCAATACCAATAACTAAAGGTTATTTTACATAATCTTGGTGCGACCACACATGAACTATAACAAAAACTCATCCTACTCATAAGATCAGTATATCAACATTTTCAATGTAAAGCATTGTTTTGAAACTCCATGATGTACCTGAGTTTGTTGTGAAGAAGGTACATGAGATTGGTCCATTGCATCACAATGTTTTGGAACTTTAGATACCTATCATTGTATAGACTTCAATAATGGATATATTCAACAAGAAGTAAATTAATGACTTCAATTAAAGTTAAATATAAGACCTGTGCAGGCTTCTTTTTGTTTTTGCTTAATTGAGCTTCAAAACCTCCCTTTGCTCGGCGTTTTCCACGATGTGTAGCTTCTCTCTTTTTGAATCCCTTTGCATTCACAGCGGTTACATCATTAGAGCAATCAACCAAGACATTTGGGGCTTCATCTTCCACCTCTTTATCACCATTTATTTCTACACGTAACATATTTTCAACCAACTTTACTAAATTATCAGCTTCCATATCTACTGCCTCATATGTCTTCTCACTCTCAGATGCTCTTGTTGCAAGTCGAACAAATTTTGAACATAAACTTCTATATCGAGAAGTTTGTTTTAGCTTTGGATTCTCTACAATCTCCTGCCCATGCATGTCTTGCACAACATTATCAACTCTTGCATTTTTTGTCCACCTCTCTAAGACATATTGCTCAGGTATCTTTTTTATCAGTGTAGTTTCTCTGCCTTCTGTCATCACTTTGATACAATGCCTACACAAGACACCTACAGTTTCAAACATCCTACAGCTGCAAGATACTGTAAATTGACCTTCTCTTTTTACTAGCCTCTCCTTAAAGAACCCATCCCTAACGACAGTGAAGATAAACTTTTCACCATTGGACACACACTTCGTTATGGAAGACTTTAAAGAGTCCTCAAACTGAGCTTGAAATACCTTAAATATGGCTTTGGTATACACTTCTCGTGCATGGAGCAAGATACTGACCTCCATTTTGCAGTGGATAATTCGGAACAGCAAATCATACTCAGCTTCTAACTCCTTATACCGCTTATCATATACCATTCTTACAAAGTGAGTAAAAAACTCAGGCAATTGGAGGTCTGATTTCAAATACCCCTTCAAACTAGCATTAAAGCTTTCACTCAGTTGTGTAGTTTGCATTCCTGCTGACCATGTCCACTTCACATATGCATGCACCCATTTTTTTCTGATTTCAAATGTCGCAGCCAACCAAGTATCATCATGTGCTTCGTACTTATCAAGCATAGACTCCCAAGCACTTAGGAACTCATCCACTTCCTCAATTTGATAAAGAAATTTGTTGAACACATTACTTTCATCTTCTTCGTCGTGGTCTCGGAATAAGAAGCCTACTTTCTTTACAGCATTTTGCATTAAATGCCATATACAAAGTCGATGGTAAGTACCTGGCATATACAAAAATAATAATAATAATAATATGCCATATACATTAAAAAAAATGCCATGTACATAAAAAAAAAGAAAATGTCATATGCAAAGTTGATGGTAAGTACCTGGCATCACATGTAATATAGCCTTGGCTATCGCTGCATCTTGATCAGTGAAAAAGGTTTGTGGAGGCTTCCCGCACATTGCCTTTAAAAAGGTTTCAAACAACCATATAAAGGATGCTGCGGTCTCGTCGTACATTAAGGCAGCTCCAAAAATAACCGTCTGTCTATGGTGATTTAATCCAACAAACACCGCAAATGGTCGATTTGCTTCATTAAGTTTGTAAGTTGTATCAAAACTTACCACATCACCAAATATACCATAATCCATTATCATTTTAGCATCAGCCCAAAAAACATTGGTAATCTGTTCCTCAGAGTCCAACTGCATCTCATAGAAGAACGTAGGATTTTCCAACATTTGCTTTGAAAAATATTCTATCAAATAACCAGCTTCTCCAAATATCATTTTTTTCTGTCGAACAGTTCGAAGGTAATTCTTTTGGTCTACCTTTGTAAATCCCAATGACTCTCTACCACCTGCTTGCTGACCCATTAATTCAAATGCAGACTTCGGCGAAAGACCTGAATTTGCTGTCAAGTCTAAAAAGGCTTCATCTGAAGATGTGATTTTTCGATGAGATGGCATCAAATGGACAGAGTCTTGGCTGATAAGAGGATGGTTGTGCTCTTCAGAGAAACGATAAACAGAGTACTTGCTTGTATGCCTGACCAACTTAATCCCCATAATCGCTCCACAATTAGTCCTTGTCTCTCCTCTTGGATTTCTCGTCAAATCGTCTCTCTTATCCACCTTCCGCAAACCTTCCTTACAGCAAACAAATGTTCTTGAAGTGAGTACACCATTTTTATCTGCAGCATAACCATTTCTTCTAATGCTAAAACCTTCACTACGTGCATATTCGTTATAAAAGTCATATGCAGCAGTCTCAGAATCAAACTCCATAAAAAATTTAGGTTTCAAGTCTTCTTTTGATCGCTCCAAACTATCATTGTTTTCTTCCACAGTGTCTTCCATTCTCAAAACCTATTTAACAATCACAAAGTTTAGAAGTGCTAAGGAATCCATCTATGAAACATAACCCAACAAATAAAAATAAAACTTGAGAACTAATCTACATTTGCAATTCATCAACTCACCGCGCCAAGAAGGATCAAGCAGTCGAGTGAGGGAGGTTCAGAGCCGCCGGAGAAGAGGGAGGGCCGAAGCCGCAGCGGAGGAAGCGGTCGACGCCGGAGAATATGGGACGATCGATGCACAATCTGTCGATCTGGTTTCTACATGGGTTCGAGGTCAATGCAAAGGACGCCGGAGAAGAGGGAGGGCCGACGCCACACGGCGGAGGAAGCCGTCACTGGCAGTTGACCGAAGGGGAGGCGACGGGGTTTTGGTTTTGGCGATGAGATGTAGTTTTTCCCGGGTTCGAAGAGAGGGACTGAGTTAGGAAGAGAGGGACTGATTCGGAAGAGAGGGACTGAGTGAGGAAGAGAGTGAGGAAGAGAGGAAGAGAGTGAGGAAGAGAGGGACTGATTCGGAAGAGAGGGACTGAGTGAGGAAGAGAGTGAGTGCACGTGCAAAAAGTTGATTAGGAGAGATCTTGGCCTTTGGTGGAAAATGAAAGGCCAGGATTAACTTATAAGGAGATATGAGGACACTCTCATGAGGAGAGAGGGACTGAGTTAGGAAGAGAGGACACTCTTATAAGGAGATATGAGGACACTCTCAACTTTTTGCACGTGCACTCACTCTCTTCCTCACTCAGTCCCTCTCTTCCGAATCAGTCCCTCTCTTCCTCACTCTCTTCCTCTCTTCCTCACTCTCTTCCTCACTCAGTCCCTCTCTTCCGAATCAGTCCCTCTCTTCCTAACTCAGTCCCTCTCTTCGAACCCGGGAAAAACTACATCTCATCGCCAAAACCAAAACCCCGTCGCCTCCCCTTCGGTCAACTGCCAGTGACGGCTTCCTCCGCCGTGTGGCGTCGGCCCTCCCTCTTCTCCGGCGTCCTTTGCATCGACCTCGAACCCATGTAGAAACCAGATCGACGGATTGTGCATCGATCGTCCCATATTCTCCGGCGTCGACCGCTTCCTCCGCTGCGGCTTCGGCCCTCCCTCTTCTCCGGCGGCTCTGAACCTCCCTCACTCGACTGCTTGATCCTTCTTGGCGCGGTGAGTTGATGAATTGCAAATGTAGATTAGTTCTCAAGTTTTATTTTTATTTGTTGGGTTATGTTTCATAGATGGATTCCTTAGCACTTCTAAACTTTGTGATTGTTAAATAGGTTTTGAGAATGGAAGACACTGTGGAAGAAAACAATGATAGTTTGGAGCGATCAAAAGAAGACTTGAAACCTAAATTTTTTATGGAGTTTGATTCTGAGACTGCTGCATATGACTTTTATAACGAATATGCACGTAGTGAAGGTTTTAGCATTAGAAGAAATGGTTATGCTGCAGATAAAAATGGTGTACTCACTTCAAGAACATTTGTTTGCTGTAAGGAAGGTTTGCGGAAGGTGGATAAGAGAGACGATTTGACGAGAAATCCAAGAGGAGAGACAAGGACTAATTGTGGAGCGATTATGGGGATTAAGTTGGTCAGGCATACAAGCAAGTACTCTGTTTATCGTTTCTCTGAAGAGCACAACCATCCTCTTATCAGCCAAGACTCTGTCCATTTGATGCCATCTCATCGAAAAATCACATCTTCAGATGAAGCCTTTTTAGACTTGACAGCAAATTCAGGTCTTTCGCCGAAGTCTGCATTTGAATTAATGGGTCAGCAAGCAGGTGGTAGAGAGTCATTGGGATTTACAAAGGTAGACCAAAAGAATTACCTTCGAACTGTTCGACAGAAAAAAATGATATTTGGAGAAGCTGGTTATTTGATAGAATATTTTTCAAAGCAAATGTTGGAAAATCCTACGTTCTTCTATGAGATGCAGTTGGACTCTGAGGAACAGATTACCAATGTTTTTTGGGCTGATGCTAAAATGATAATGGATTATGGTATATTTGGTGATGTGGTAAGTTTTGATACAACTTACAAACTTAATGAAGCAAATCGACCATTTGCGGTGTTTGTTGGATTAAATCACCATAGACAGACGGTTATTTTTGGAGCTGCCTTAATGTACGACGAGACCGCAGCATCCTTTATATGGTTGTTTGAAACCTTTTTAAAGGCAATGTGCGGGAAGCCTCCACAAACCTTTTTCACTGATCAAGATGCAGCGATAGCCAAGGCTATATTACATGTGATGCCAGGTACTTACCATCAACTTTGCATATGACATTTTCTTTTTTTTTATGTACATGGCATTTTTTTTAATGTATATGGCATATTATTATTATTATTATTTTTGTATATGCCAGGTACTTACCATCGACTTTGTATATGGCATTTAATGCAAAATGCTGTAAAGAAAGTAGGCTTCTTATTCCGAGACCACGACGAAGAAGATGAAAGTAATGTGTTCAACAAATTTCTTTATCAAATTGAGGAAGTGGATGAGTTCCTAAGTGCTTGGGAGTCTATGCTTGATAAGTACGAAGCACATGATGATACTTGGTTGGCTGCGACATTTGAAATCAGAAAAAAATGGGTGCATGCATATGTGAAGTGGACATGGTCAGCAGGAATGCAAACTACACAACTGAGTGAAAGCTTTAATGCTAGTTTGAAGGGGTATTTGAAATCAGACCTCCAATTGCCTGAGTTTTTTACTCACTTTGTAAGAATGGTATATGATAAGCGGTATAAGGAGTTAGAAGCTGAGTATGATTTGCTGTTCCGAATTATCCACTGCAAAATGGAGGTCAGTATCTTGCTCCATGCACGAGAAGTGTATACCAAAGCCATATTTAAGGTATTTCAAGCTCAGTTTGAGGACTCTTTAAAGTCTTCCATAACGAAGTGTGTGTCCAATGGTGAAAAGTTTATCTTCACTGTCGTTAGGGATGGGTTCTTTAAGGAGAGGCTAGTAAAAAGAGAAGGTCAATTTACAGTATCTTGCAGCTGTAGGATGTTTGAAACTGTAGGTGTCTTGTGTAGGCATTGTATCAAAGTGATGACAGAAGGCAGAGAAACTACACTGATAAAAAAGATACCTGAGCAATATGTCTTAGAGAGGTGGACAAAAAATGCAAGAGTTGATAATGTTGTGCAAGACATGCATGGGCAGGAGATTGTAGAGAATCCAAAGCTAAAACAAACTTCTCGATATAGAAGTTTATGTTCAAAATTTGTTCGACTTGCAACAAGAGCATCTGAGAGTGAGAAGACATATGAGGCAGTAGATATGGAAGCTGATAATTTAGTAAAGTTGGTTGAAAATATGTTACGTGTAGAAATAAATGGTGATAAAGAGGTGGAAGATGAAGCCCCAAATGTCTTGGTTGATTGCTCTAATGATGTAACCGCTGTGAATGCAAAGGGATTCAAAAAGAGAGAAGCTACACATCGTGGAAAACGCCGAGCAAAGGGAGGTTTTGAAGCTCAATTAAGCAAAAACAAAAAGAAGCCTGCACAGGTCTTATATTTAACTTTAATTGAAGTCATTAATTTACTTCTTGTTGAATATATCCATTATTGAAGTCTATACAATGATAGGTATCTAAAGTTCCAAAACATTGTGATGCAATGGACCAATCTCATGTACCTTCTTCACAACAAACTCAGGTACATCATGGAGTTTCAAAACAATGCTTTACATTGAAAATGTTGATATACTGATCTTATGAGTAGGATGAGTTTTTGTTATAGTTCATGTGTGGTCGCACCAAGATTATGTAAAATAACCTTTAGTTATTGGTATTGCAATAGGTCAGTGGGATTTTAAACAATACCTCTAGCATAGAGTTATGTGGTCAAACTTCATTACCTCTCAACAATTCATCTCAGGTATATTTTCACTAGTGTATAATGAGTTTTCAAACAACTGTAGTGTTATATGATTTTCTTTTTTGCTATATGTTTATATTACTGGTATTTTGACAGATACATGGGCATCAATTGAATATGTTAAACCAAATGACTTGGATGCCTTATCAAGAATTCCCTAGGCTAATTTCACAAGAATTTGATCAATCAAATATCATGAGATTTTCATTTGCACAAGACCCAGAAATATCAAATTATGAGGAAAACTAGTGCATGGGTATATTGGCAAATATGTAGTGCAGGGATAGTTTTGTACTGCAGGGATATATTGGCAGATTAGAAGGTAGTTTTGTTGTGTAGGGACACTTTTGTTGTGCAGGGACATTGGCAAACTAGTGGGTAGTTTTGTAGTGCAGGGACGTACATTGGCACATTGGCAGATATGTAGTGCAAGAACACTTTTGTAGTGCAGGGACGTACATAGGATATGTAGTGCAGGGACATTTTTGTAGTGCAGGGACATACACTTTTGATCCACTAGTTGTACTCCAAAAACGTCTACATGTATATTTATTTATATTTGATCTGATATGGAATGAAAGTTGTTCAGTTGATCTCAGCTCCCTTTATGTATGTTTTTAATTCTTTTCTGTCATGTTTTTCAGTTTTTCCATGGAGATTCTTTTTCTCTTCATTGATGTAGCGTTGATATTAACACCAAATATGGATAAGGCAATGCAGGTATATCCACGGCTTGGTGCAAAACCTCTTTGAGAGAAATAGCACCAAGCAAGATTACTTCACTAATCTTTAATTAGAGACAACAAGAGTTCTAACACAACTATCTAAAGACCTTGAACAACAATTTCCCTTAATACACTTTTCCAATCTCATACACGACGAGCATATGTACATTTCTTAAGATGCTTCTCTACTACCTCTAATTTCCATAACTCAGCCGCATCATGCTGCAGCCCTGGAAAACAAAGATGCCTCCTGGCAGCCATAACAATGAATTACAGATGATTAGATTGGAAAAAAAATTTCATATAGCAACTAAAATTATACAGCAATTGAATCAACACAAAACAACAAAGCATTGAAAATACCAAGACTTCTATGCAAACATAGCATAATGTAATACAAGAGTATACAATAAACTAGACTAAAACAAGTACACCATCACAAACACCGCGCCGGAGAAGAGGGAGGGCCGAAGCCGTAGAGGAGGAAGCGGTCGACGCCGGAGAATATGGGACGATCGATGCACAATCCGTCGATCTGGTTTCTACATGGGTTCGAGGTCGATGCAAAGGACGCCGGAGAAGAGGGAGGGCCGACGCCACACGGCGGAGGAAGCCGTCACTGGCGGTTGACCGAAGGGGAGGCGACGGGGTTTTGGTTTTGGCGATGAGATGTAGTTTTTCCCGGGTTCGAAGAGAGGGACTGAGTTAGGAAGAGAGGGACTGATTCGGAAGAGAGGGACTGAGTGAGGAAGAGAGGAAGAGAGTGAGGAAGAGAGGGACTGATTCGGAAGAGAGGGACTGAGTGAGGAAGAGAGTGAGTGCACGTGCAAAAAGTTGATTAGGAGAGATCTTGGCTTTTGGTGGAAAATGAAAGGCCAGGATTAACTTATAAGGAGATATGAGGACACTCTCATGAGGAGAGAATCCGGATTCTACCAACTCTTAAGCACTTGAACCTTGCAACTGCATTTAGGATATTGGAAGAAACTAAACTCAGTTATTATCACAAGCATGATATCTTCAGATATAGCTTCACATACTTAGTTTATAGGGCAAATAACACTAAAGTATGATTTGAATGTACAAATGATAAAAAAATCATCAATTGTTCCACATGTTAAAATGATCACCCTAAAAGTTATTAGATGATAAAATGGTTACTTTTTCTTTTTTTTTTTTAAATTTTATTAATAACTCACACACCCTACATATGTCGTGAGGTTTGAACCCATGACCTCAAAGTTGTCAGTTAAACACCTTAACCAACCAAGCCACAGCTCACTGACAGATGATAAAATGGTTACTTAATTCTATATCATATGATCTAATGGTCATTATTAAGTGTCAATTATGATAAAAAAGTGCATTTTTAAATTTTAGGGTTTTATGATTCTACCCTCTCTCTCTCTCTCTCTCTCTCTCTAACCCCGCCGCCATCGCTTATCTTTCATCCCGTTGGCACCACCTAAGTTTCATTGATTGTTACTTCGTATCTGTGACGCGGTGGCTCCATCAGTTCCGTGATTTCAAGAGCGACTCGCTTCCGCCACCCACCGCCTTCTAACGCAAACGAAGTCGATGCTTTGCTCAGACACAATGTTTTTGATTTCTTTCATATTTTAATGTTTTGATTGATTTGTTTATGTGTTTAATCATAACAATTTTATATGATGTTGATCGATGAATTCTAGGGTTCATAGGAATTTAGGGATTTGAAACTCTTTGACTCAATCTGTGCTATATTCCCAGCCTCCCAGAGCTTTTAGTGATTTTAGTCTTTGAAAAAGTTTTTTTTTTTTTGCATTTTGGTTGTGTACTCTGGTGAATGAGCATAGCTGTCATAAGTTACTTGTAATATGAAATACTATACATATTTCTATTCAGGTACTATGAATAGTAACTATACTGCAAAGCTTGTGTACTATGGTGAAGGAGTAGTAGTTTCATTTGATCATAACGTCTCATATTTTGATTTTGTTAATTATGTACGTGACCAATTTCCTGTATTGGCTGAAGCATTGTAATCTGAAATACTATACTATTTCTATTCAGGTACTATGGACAGTAACTATACTGCAAAGCTTGTGTACTCTGGTGAAGGAGCAGCAGTTTCATTTGATCATAACGTCTCATATTTTGATTTTGCTAATTCTGTACGTGACCGATTTCTGATATTGGGCAAAAGCATTGTCAAGCTGAGGTATATTGTTTTTCCTGATGTTTTTATCTTATTGTCTTGAAAATGAAGATGATATGAAGATGATGTTTAGAGTTTTAGCCCGTTATAGTTCATATTTGTTGATGTGGATGTTTGCTCTTTTGATGTTAGTGCTTCTGGTTCTAAATGTGTGTTGAGTAACAATGTTAGTGAAAAGTCTAGCGTTTCAATTGATGAAAATGATTATTTAGGATGCTACAAACCAGAGGAAGTAAAGAGGTATTGTAGCAAATGGTGGGAGAATTATATTAAATCAAAAGACCAGAAGTTTCAAGGTGGTGTGGAAGAGTTTAGGTTGAAATTGCGTATGTATGCAATTGAGATGGGATTTGAGTATCAGTATGTTAGAAATACTAAGAAATGTGTTGTTGCTTATTGTTCTACGAGAGAGTCTGAGCATTGTGGATGATGTGTGAAGGCTTCCTTTTTAGAGCATAATCGTTTTTTTGTCAATACTGATCTGGTGAATAAGCATAGCTATTGTTTCGACGTGATTGCTGATGGGATGAATCACACAGAATGCAGGAACACCATCTTCAAGTCTCATAACCTGCCAATGATGAACAAAGAGCGTCAGAGGGAAGACCGGGTGTTCCGGCCTTCAACCCTCCGATGCCTAAGTCAGCCATATGTGAGTAGAAATAAGGTGTGAATATGGTGGAGATGAAGTGTCCCCAAATGAGAGGTGGAGAGGGGTATTTATAGAGATAGGGTGGATGCACCCTAAAAATACCATTTTGCCTTTATTAGAGAGTGTATTACTATTATGCCCTCAATGGATAGTGTAGGTTTCTTGTGCTTAGTTAAGGCCCAAGCCCATTTTATGCGGCAATACATGTCTTCTTAGGCGAGTATGACCAATGTTTTACGATGTACTAATAAGTTCCCAAGTCCGCGGTAAAGAGACTCTCTTGGGTAGGGACTTTATTTGATAGGATATCGAGACTACGAGTCTTACTAGTGGCGACATAACCAGTCCCCAGTCCCCCAAGTTCCCATGCAAGGACTGGCTCCCTCTAAGTGGGGTGCGTCGTGCATTGCTATATATGACTGAGACACTGGGGCCGTTGCTCCCATGTAGTGTTTGGAGATTTCAGGGCGATCGGGGGTCGAAGTTGAGGTACCGCTGGCGAGGATCTCGCTTGGGTAACGGGTACCAGCATGTTTGTATGCCTTAGGCGTTTAGTAACTTTTGATTTGTCCAAGCTATATGCTCTAGCTAACTGAGCTATTCTAGCATGCGTTCCAAGGGGAGATTGTGGTGACATATTTTGTGGTTGCCTCTAGGTGAGTACTAGAGTGCCTACGTACCCATTTATGGGATCAAACCAAACGTAGTTCACCATTTCGCCATCGAGGTAAATGTGCCATCAAGGTGTGGCGAGGAGTGCCGCTGAGGCATGACGATGGTGTCACTGGGCATGGCTAGGGTGCTGTTGAGGCAAGGAGGAAGTGTCGTTGAGGCATGGCGAGAAGTGCCGCTAGGGCATAGCCAGGGTGTCGTTGAGGTAAGGAGGAAGTGCCGCTGAGGCATGGCAAGAGGTGCCACTAGGGCATAGTGAGGGTGTCGTTGAGGCAAGGAGGAAGTGCCACTGAGGCATGGCGAGAAGTGCCACTAGGGCATAGTGAGAGTGCCATTGAGGCAAGGAGGAAGTGCCGCTGAGGCATGGCGAGAGGTGACACTAGGGCATAGTGAGAGCATGCTAGGAAGCGTGGTAAGGATATCGAGAGCACGCTAGGAAGCGTAGCCAAAATGTCGATAAGGCAAGGCGGGTGGTACCGACGTGTATCGAGAGCACCTCATGAGGCGTGGTAAATGTTGCCTATAAGGCTGTTGCCCAAGTCCCCTAGTGTCGGGAGAGAACATGGTGGCGGGGAATGACGGTTAGCGCTAGTGGCATTAAGGTCTACGCTGGTGGCGTAACTGTTCGCGCTAGCGGGCGGAATGGTCCGCGCTAGTGGCATAACGGTCCGCGCTGGTGGTGTGATGGTTCGCGCTAATGGCGTAACCGTTCGCGCTAAGATGCCAATAGGGCAAGGCGGGTGGTGCCAAAGTGTACTGAGAGCACTTCATGAGGTGCGGTAAATGCCGGCATATAAGGCTGTTGCCTAAGTCCCCCAGTGCCGGGAGAGAACATGGTGGCGGGGTGTGACGGTTCGCACTAGTGGCGTAACGGTCTGCGCTGGTGGTGTGACGGTTCGCGCTGGTGGTGTGACGATTCACACGAATGGCGTAACAGTTCGCGCTAGTAGCGTACACTCGTGGTGTGTGTAGTCTGAGATTGCACATTTGGGTGCTGACTGTTTACACATGTTGTGTGTAGCCTGAGATTGAACCATTGTGTGCAGGTTGTTTACACGTGTGTGTAGCCTGAGATTGCACCTTTGCGTGCTGGCTGTTTACACATGTTGTGTGTGTAGCCTGAGATTGCACCTTTGTGTGCTGGCTGTTTACACATGTTGTGTGTGTGGCCTGAGTATGTTGCATGAGTATGTAGCATGTAGCGCGTATAAAAAAGAGTGTTTTAGGTAACTTTCTATGCCATGTGATAAGCATGCTCAAGGATATGATGATGTATGAGGCATGTTATTTGTATGATAATAACTCAATTAAATAGTGTAAAGTAGGACTTATCTGGAGCCGTGTGGAGCCGCTATAGACATTGTAGAAAAATTGGAGTTGTTGATATGAGATCTCATATGTCGGTCAAAGAGCTTGGTATAAGAATCCTAATGGAGTAGTCATGATGGCTAAGAAGATAATATTGGAGTGCATTATTGAAGATAATATTGTTTGGCCAAGAAGATAATATTAGAGTGTATCATTGAAGATAATATTGTTTGACCAATAAGTAATGTATGTATACCGACGTAGGGAAAAGAAGCCATGATGGCCCAAGTATGATAGTCTGTAGCATGTGCCTGTCATATTTGACAAGTAGATAGGTAGACGAGGCGTGGCCATTGATAGGGGCATGACTTATGAGAGCTTTGTGTCATAATGCCCACAGATAGATTATAGAGAAGTATGATAGTCTGTAGTCTGTAGCCATGATGGCCCAAGTATGATAGTCTGTAGCATGTGCCTGTCATATTTGACAAGTAGATAGGTAGACGAGGCGTGGCCATTGATAGGGGCATGACTTATGAGAGCTTTGTGTCATAATGCCCACAGATAGATTATAGAGAAGTATGTAGCATTGTAGGTGAAGTGTTGTTGACAACTCGTTGTTGGAGCTTGGCTTGATATGATTATATAGTGTCGCGGGGGCATGGTAAAGTGGCAATTGATCGAGGACTAGATAGTTAAGATGCTATCAAGGTAGCAAGCTGGATTGGATACGAACTTGGTTGACATACGAACCAAATTATGGATAGCGCCTATAGTCACGTGATCTCGGAGAGAAGTATTCAGCCAGAGGCATAGATAGTAATCATAGTGGGATAGATGCATCCTGCATGTGTCAATGCTTGTAACACAAAATATTAGTGGCTATCGATTAACCTTCAAAGAAATAATGGAAGTATAGTGCGAGGTGTCTGCTTGTGAGCTCTGCATTCAACACTTAGTCAATTGTGGAGGTCGTGTAACTTAGTCTTAGGAAGGGGAGAGGTGCCGGGAGCAGGCTGCTGGGTGCTGAGACCACAACTTTGTCTTCGTTCGAGTTGTTGTGGTGGGAACCAGGAAGGGGATATGCCGGGAGCAAGTTGCTGGGTTGCTGAGACCACAGATGCCGGGAGTGATAAGTCCTGATACCAAGAGATGTTATGTTCCGGGAGCCGGGATGGCTAGGGATTGGTCTCGGGACGGAGACACAGAGAGTAGAGTGTCGTGAGAGATTATGGTGGCGGGGCACCGAAACGAGAGGCCGGGGAGCTCGGGAGAGAGAGATCGAGACACGGGAGGGCGTCCCCGGGAAAGGGGTGCCACGCGGATGCCAAAGGCGAAGGCAAGTCCCGGTGGCAGGGACCCGGGGGTGGGTGCCGAGATTGAGGTCGTGAGAACGAGAGCATATCCCTGCCAGGATCGTGTGTTGCCGCTGTGACTGGCATGGCTGGTCTCGCTACTAGAATGGGTGTCAAGAATTATTATTTTTTTATCCTACTGCCGGGAGAGAGGAACCCCGGGAGGTCGGGATGGAGAGCTGTGTATGTGTGGGCGTCCGCCAGGGGAGTCTGTCAAGGGAACTGGGGAGTCCAGGGGAGTTCGCCAGGGGAACTGGGGAGACCAGGGGAGTCTGCCAGGGGAGTTCACGAGGGGAGTCCGTGAGGGGAGTCCGAGAGGGGAGTCTGCCAGGGGAGTCCGCGAGGGGAGTCTGCCATGAGAGTCCGCGAGTTCGCCAAGAGAGTCCGCGAGGGGAGTCTGCCAAGGGAGTCCGCGAGGAGAGACTGCCAGGGGAGTCTGCTAGGGGAGTCCGTGAGGGGAGTTTACCAAGGGAGTTCGCGAGGGGAGTCTGCCAGGGGAGTCCGCGAGGGGAGTTTGCCAGGGGAGTCCGCCAGGGGAGTTCGCCAGGGGAGTCCGCCAAGGGAGTCCGCGAAGGGAGTCTGCCAGCGGAGTCCACGAGGGGAGTCTGCCAGGGGAGTTCGCTAAGGGGAATTGGCAGTGAGGGTGCCGAGATTGGGGTAGCGGGACCGGGAGCATATCCCTATTGTGTCTGTAGAAGGAGCTTTGCATCCCCTTATATAGGAGCTCGACTTGCGACAAAAGAAAAGTAATCACAGTCCAAATCAGATTCCGTTTCACGTAGGGCTTTTGCTTCTGTGTTGCCAACTGTAGACTCCTATGCGGACTGAAATTAGGAACAATTTTATCCCGTGAGCCAATCACGATCTCGAGCCCATTCGCGAGCACCTAAAGCTTGCTTCCTCACAGGCCTTTCTGGCTCGCGGGCTTTAGAAAGATCTTTTATATTTAAAAGGGCCACATGGATTGGCCCGAAACATGTCGAAGACTTGTAAAAAGTCTTTAACGAATAATGTGATGTACGCGGACTCCACCTGTGCCTTTTTCGGGGAGCCTCCCACGCTGCCCAGTTCGCCAGCTCGCCTCGCGTAATTCGCTCCTCACCTACGCGGAGTGTTAATCTCGCCTCAACTATGTGGAGCGTCAATCTCGCCTCGCCTACGCGGAGTATCGATCTCGCCTCGCTTACGCGGAGTGAGCTAGCCATTCCGCGCAAAGTCATTCCGCGCGCGAACTGTGTAATCCACGCGGAGTCATTTCTTGTGCGAACTGTGTAGTCTGCGCGGAGTCATTTTACTTGGACAAAAATGACCTTTGGCTCAAACAAGAGCAGTTTTGGGTGTCCCTATATGGGTGTCCAGATCAGTTTTGGGGGGGGGGCTGCTCACCGGCGCGTGGGCCTTGGTCGGAGGTCGGGAGGGGGGGCACCAGATTCATTGGAAGATGGTGAGTATGTTGGCTGGGAAGGTGAGCTACATTTCTGGTGGCTGAAACCAATCATGGAGAAGAAAGGAAATCCAGATCTACCTCCTCTCTCGTATTTCCCACACTAAGAAACCCCAAAGCTTGAAAGGCTGATTTTCCCAGAGAAAGTGGAATTCCGGCCAAATGAGGAATATGCTCATGGTGAGCTATGCGGGGGTTACCACTTGAGGACCCTCCTTCTAGCGCCATTGTTTCGGCGTGATTGCTGATGGGATGAATCACACAGAATGCGGGAATACCATCTTCAAGTCCCATAACCTGCCAATGATGAACAAAGAGCGTCAGAGGGAAGACCGGGTGTTCCGGCCTTCGACCCTCTGATACCTAAGTCAGCCATATGTGACTAGAAATAAGGTGTGAATAGGGTGGAGATGGAGTGTCCTCAAATGAGGGGTGGAGAGGGGTATTTATAGAGATAGGGTGGATGCACCCTAAAAATACCATTTTGCCTTTATTAGAGAGTGTATTTCCATTATGCCCTCAAGGGATAGTGTAGGTTTCTTGGACTTAGTTAAGGCCCAAGCTAATTTTATGCGGCAAAACGTGTCTTCTTAGGCGAGTATGACCGATGTTCTACAATGTACTAACACCTATCATGGTGTTGTTCGCTTGCAAACTAATAAGATGATGGGTTTCGAAGATTATAAAGTCTATAATGCTTGATAAAGTTCGTGAGAATCCTAACAAGAAAGCTATAGATATATACCATGAGATAAAGTCTAATTATAGGATGGAGGTATCTTATCATACGGCTTGGTACAGTAAAGAACGTGCTAGAGAATCTGTTCTTGGTGGTGATGTTGATTCTTATGCTCAGTTAGTTTGGTTTGGTTCAAAAACAGTGGAATCAAACCCTGGCTCTACTATCAAGATTGAGTATGAACTTGAAATTCGCAGGTTTCAGCGAATGTTTGTGTGTTATGATGCGTGGATGAAAGGTTTTCAGTCTTGCAGACCCATTTTGTTCATTGATGCTACCTTCATCATCAACAAATACAGAGGGCAGTTTATTGGTGCATCTGCTAAGGATGTGAATCAAGGTACCTTTTTAGTTAAATATTCAGTTACATTGGCAGTTTCTTTGACTGTGATAGTTACATAGTTTCCAGGGGCTTTAGTTTTGATGACTTTGACATTTTTTTGACGTGCTCATAAAATCCTTCAAAAATTGAACCAAACAGGTCATTTCTCAGCTCATTCAGTGCTTCTTCATCTAAGACATCTTTGAAATTGTCCATTTCAGGCCATGTTAATCTGAACTTATTTGATTTCTTTTTCTCTGTCTCATCTTCTTCTTCCTCCTCTATTTCAGATGTCTTCTTCTCCGCCTCTTCTATCTTAGCCTTCTTCTTCTTTGGTTCCGCTATCTTAGATTTCTTCTCTTGTTTTCTCTTTCTTATTTCCTGTCCCAAAATTAGTTTGGACAACAGTACACCATCATCCTCTTCATCAACTATCCTCTTTCTCTTTTTTGCTTCTTCATCAACTGTGTTTATTTTTCGCTTATCCATTTACCTTCATCACATAAACAGCATATAAATATTAAGAAACTTTTTTTTTGTGTAAAAACAAACATATCATCCACAATAACAAATCTCTCATCATATCTACCTCCTCAAGACAAGAGCTGATACACTACTACCCACATTCATATTTAAAAGAAAAGCTGATACCAACTGTGGACATTAAAACAAACAAACTACATATGTTTCTACCACTGTAACTACCCATGTAACTAAAATTGATTGGTAGTTACATACAGGTTTTCAGCACAGAGCAAACGGAAACAAAAGCAAAGACCACATATCATCACAAAGAAACACATTACATATCACTTTTTCAAATTCCCAGTTACAGTGGTAGTTACACACACAGTTCAACTTTCAAATCATTTCATCGGAGACTAAAACGCCTCAAATCCCTTCAAATAAAGCATACATGGATACCTATAAATTCTAGAATCCCTACAACAAATCCACAACAATATCAAAAGTTCAAAATCTCAAACCCTTAAATCTTAAATACTGAGATATGTATCTACCCATGTAACTAGAGTTTATGTATCATAAATTAAGCAGATAATGACAAACACTAAGACATGTATCTATCAATGTAACTACCCATGTAACTAGAGATTGATAATTACATAGGCAGTTACATGTAAAACGACTAATACAACTCAAATCCCTGCATCACAAATGCATACCTATAAACTATAGAATCCGAACAAAAAATACACACCAATAGCTATCTTCATAATCCCAAACTAAACAGAACAAAAGCAAAGGACTAACGAACAATAATCAAACAAAAAAACGAAGCAAAAACCAATGAAGAACAAATACTAACAACACTGAACTTTAATCGAATAGTCAGATAAATTTTCACCGATCGAATCACTGGCTCGAATCACCGATCGGATTTCTAAGCCCTAAATTTCTCTATGAACCCAAGATATGCAAAAAATCAACATAAATTTATATCAACCCTAGATATGTAGTCCGAGATTTTACCTGAGTTAAAGAATCGGCTCCGAAACTTGATTCTGTCCTAAGAATCGGCTCCTAACTTGATTTAGCAGATTGAGAGAGAAGAGTGGTTTTGTAGAATGAGGAGTGGTTTTTGATGGTTTTGAGGGAGATAAATGAATGAGAAAATTACCCAATAACGACGACGTGCAGTTCAATGGCGCGGGTGTAATTTTTTTTAACTTCATGGGCAACGCTTTCAGTGGCATAAATCGTAATTTTTTTATTTTCATGGACAACGGTTTAAAACATTTAAATGAGTGTATTGTTTTATTGGGAGGGGTTCTAATGAGGACCACTAAGTTAAGGACTAGTTGAGGACTTTCTCATTAATCGTTTATTACACCCACTTTTCAATTACATTTTTCCATCTCCATCGTTCAAATTTTAGGTCTATATAAGTAGATCACTTCCACAAATTTTCAGCAAAATTGGTGATCATTAAGGGATCAAACTAAATCAAATCAATGGACAATCCAAATCTGTCAAACAAGAGCCGTTCAAGTTTATAATTGGTAAATCATATTTATGAATGCCTTAACGATTTTCAATTTGGATGAAAATTTTGTAGAGATGATCACTCATATATATCTACAAACTAGACGGTCGAGATGTGAATATGCGATCGAAAAATGGGTGAAACGAAGAAGTCCTCAACTAGTCCTTAACTTAGTGGTCCTCATTAGAACCCCTCCCTTGTTTTATTATCAGTGAACATTTATTAACAGTTTTATCATTTGTTACTTTTAAAGTAACCATTTAATTATCAGGGTAAAAAAAGAATTAAAAAACTTATAAAAATATAGAGATATGTATTAAGTGATTAGATATGTGTATTTCTCTTATTTCAATTAGTAAAAATAAAATATGTATTTCTTATCCTCATCAATCCTCTTCACCACAATTCAATCTCCATTAGCCATATTTGTGGTCACATACATTTGTCGAAATTGGCAACCGCCCCAACAGTCTTCTAATATCTTATTTATCAATGTACCGTTTAGTGCTTGTTACAAAGGATCAATGTAATATGTATGCCTCTACGAGCTACGATTTTGTCGATGCTGGTTTTCTATTTACTTATTGGGAGCCTCACTAAACCCACGGTGGTCTTGAACCCGTTGCGTGACGACTGTGGTGGTCGTCATCAACGGTCGCTCAATCTCCATGTCATTAGCCTTATATGTGGTCACATGTATTTGGCGAAATTTACAGTTGCCCAACAATGTTTACACCTATCTGCATACACATTTGATGAATTTAGAAACATGAAGTGCACACACTAACTATAATAATTATAATAATTATTATCTAAGAAAGCATTGCAGCCAAACTATTTACTTCAACCTGGAAACACAACTACCTATAATAATTATTATCTAAGATAGCATTGCAGCCGAACTATTTACTTCAACCTGTTCTGATATATATATATATATATATATATATATATATGATAATACGGTATTCTATATAGTTATACAAAAAGCATTCTAGCTCAGCTACATATTGCAATTTGTTCTACTATATATGACAATAGGGTATTAACTTATCAATGTACCGCCTAATTACTGGTCTCATAATTAATATGTGTAGTTATGTACTTCTCGTCTTGCAATAACAACAGAGTACTCAATTTTGATTGACTACATTATTTGAACTTAGTGAACACTCCACTGTTATCATTCTGAAGGATCACAAAACATCATATATATTAACATATAAGAGGCAAAACATGACCCTAATATACAGGAGAAAAGTGATACAGAACTGGACTAACCTTAGTGCAGTCCATGCACAAATGTACAGTATCAAAAATCAAGCATTTATATATGTTCTAAAATGACGGATCAAGAAGGAAACGAACATAAGCTGATTAACAAACCACAGACCTTTAACACAGAAATTGACCTCAAGCATTCTTAAGTGAAGCCTGCAAAGACACAAAAATATTGGTACTTTGGTAGCGGAATAGCAAATCATACAGTGAAAATTGAAGAGGTAAAACTGGTAGTGCTATCAAAGAGAAGAGGTGTGTTGGAACTGACATCCGATTGTGGGAGGAAGAATCTACTGACTGCAAAACCCAAAACCCATAACAATGTCAGCAACAACAAAAATACAAATTCGGATAAACCCCAGGAACTAAACTGAATCGAAAATTGAAATTTCGTAAGCTCAAAAATCGAATTCAAACCTCTAACTGATGCTTCTCGTGCTCATGTCAAAAACCCAATTAGAAATGGGTTTCATATTCCGTCGCCGTTGTTGGATCGGTCGTCAACCGGTAGCTCGAGAAGTCAAGATAGAGGGTTTTGACGGTGGAAAGATGGAAGGTGGTAAAAGCAGATCAATCTTTTCTGAGAGAGAGAGAGAGAGGGAGAAAGAGAGAGGGAGAAATATAAAGATGAAGAAGTCTCAAGATCGCTCTGGAAACTTCAGGAGAAGGCCCAGATCTGTTTATGTGAACGGTAGTTAGAAACAGTGTTTCGGGTTGTGTGCACAGTTGATAAAAAATATATATAAACAGTAGATCAAGCTTTAGTATATAGTAGCCTCCCAAGCTACGATATGTATGTATCTTATTGGACGCCTCACTAAACCCGGCCATGGTGGTGTTAAGCGAGTTGCTTGAAAATTGTGGTGGTTGTCTTTATCAGTTGCAGTCTTGTTCATCTGATTAGTTATTAATTTATTTTAAAATGTTAATATTGATGTGATCATGAGTAGAAAAGGGATGACCATCAACACAGGTAAAATAAGAAAAATAAGAAGGATGTATCATAAATTTCCAATAAATTTTTCATGATTCAACACTTTTGCATCCACACTTAAGATAATCAGGAAAAATAATGGTTATACAAAGACAACCGTCCGTGGTCCATCGTTGCACACCATTATTGTTCAAGTTTTACACAATGCAAATAGCAATTTGTAAAAGCCAACGTGTTCATAGGAGGAACAAGGTGGATCCGGGGATGGACTGCTTGCCACAATCCGATTACAAATTTCTCATTATTGGCTTCCAACATAAAAAAATTCTAATGATTGTACTGAGATTTGGTGACAAAGCTTGCCAGGGCCCGGATGCAACTAACCATTAATGATTTTATTTAACGGATAGTTAGAATGAGGTTTAGCTTTAACTGTAATTAAGGATTGAGATTGTTGTGGTCTGGTTTCCACTGAGAGACAATGGCATGCAGATCTGCAGGGGAAGGGTGGGGTTTAATTAATCAATCTAGGGTTTATCGGTCAAACTGGTGTGGATACTTATATAGCTGCTAGTGCAGAAGAACAGACAGATGGTCAAACTGATTGGAAGAAGAATCTCACACAAACTCTTCTATACTCTCGCTCAGTGAGCTAAGAGACACAGATCGCATACAAACACAAAAAACTGCAAATCAAAAAAGGCAAACGACAAGGTTAAGACAGAAACCCCATGCTTTGAGCGCTAATCAAGGTGACATGTTCCTCGTAATTCTCTCTCTCTCACTCACCCGCCTCCATCTTCTTCGATACTAATTTGCACATTCTCATCAGTCACCACACTTTACAGTTTGCATGCATGCTTTCCTAAACACAGCTGGACTTCCATACCGAGCTTAATCTCTGTTAATTAACTAGTTAATTACTGGGAGCTAGTTTAATATTTGATTAACTAGCCCATCTCATTGCTATACGACACTAGTCAAGCTAAGCAACGTTGCACATGATGAACAGCTAGCTTGCTCTCAGAAATACTAATCTGGGAATTTTGTACGGATCGATGAGGATAAACAGATAGTGAAAGTTGGGAAAGTAGTTCGATCTATTGGTTTATGTATTTATGAAATGATATAGCTTTGCCAAAAGGAGTTCATTGTACTTATTGGTCGATCATGTATGTGATTTAATACTCTCCTTGATCGAGTGGTAGTAGTAGTTATTCTGCAATAAGCACAGTCTGCGTCATTCTCTTTGATTAATAATTTGCAACAGTCTGTGATGATTTTCGATCTCTCTTTAATTTCCTTCCTACCAAATACACGTACTGTTTGTTCATTATGAGCTAGATTGATGATGGAGGATGCGTATCCAGGCTTGGATCGAAGTCATCGAACTACTACTACTGCCCATGTATGAAGTACAGTCGATGAACATTGATGAAGTCTCAGCCACAGCCACCCACCATATTTTTGACCAAAGCTGATCGATCAAAACAGAAGTTACAGGAACTAGCTCAATTGATGAGCTAAATTTGTTTATCCATTTAGGATCTTTTATACAGAAAGATTCACCCCGAAAGAAATTAAAAATAAAAAATAAAAAAGTAGTGAGTTTTAGTTTACAAGTAATTGTGAAGCGCTTGGATCAAGCTGCTGCTCTAATTTATGAAGTACAGATAAATAATAATGAAGTACGAGCCACAGAGCCACCTTTGTTTCAGCATGTATATATGTCCTTGTGAGATAAATAGATTCTTGTGCGTACATTGTATATATTAGCTAGACGAACGCGCGTACAATCAGACTTTAAATTTTATAGACGATTACTCGGTTAGAACCAAATGAGCTAGTTTGATCTAGATTCGAAAGAAAAAAAAATCCCGAACATGAACAATTTTTTCACGTAAGTAAAAGGAGATATGATCAAACAAGAGAAACCATGCACTGTCGAGAGATACAAGGACAAGGAAAGGGGGAGAAAAGTTGATGGAAACGTAAAGGCAAAGAGCAAATAAAATGGTGTAATGCTATTGGCATGGCGAAAGAGGAAATGACAGTACAATGCCATAGTATGCTTAAGGATGACTCAAACCCTAACTATATGATTGGAGTAGCATACATATTCACACCTAGATCCCTTCCTTCTCAAGATTATACAACCTTAGCTAAGACCCGCATGCACTCCACTCACTGCTTCAACACAGTCCACAGTTCCACACTGCTTTCTTTTCTTTTCTCAAGTCATGACATGTTTATTTCGTATATTTATTTGGAAGATTATTATTGTTTTCCATGGTGATCTTTGTTCTCCAAGTTTGTCCGCACTACCAAAATAAAACCCAGATTCAACTTATTAGGACTCCCTCGAGGCTATGGGGCCATAACACGTCGAAAGCAAATGGAATGTCCCCGTTATGTGTTACAAGGAAAGTGTAGCGTTAGATGATATTATTTGTATTGATACGGTACTAATGGTACTATATATCATTTAGTTTCGGGGCATCAAACCCATTTAAGATCATTTTCATGAAATTAAGGATCTCCTTCACCGAAAGTTTTTCAATACATCAAGATGCAAGTGAACTTATTGTCATCATGCAATCTCAACCATTCATTTAATCTAATTGTCTTTTACACAAACATCAACACTAAACACTGTTAACAACATAGAAATCCGTAAATACATGGTAAAAAGACATATTAACAATACAGTTTATTAAATTAATCTAGGGTAAAACAACAATATGGGAGGAATGTTCTTTTTTTTGAAAAGGGGAGGAATGTTCTTAGACTCGAGAAAAGGGGAAGAAGAAATCGAGGGTCGCTCGAGTGTTCAATCTTGTTCCCGCAGCTCCAATCTAGTGTACTTCAGCTACCTCCTCCGCCGGCGCCGTCTTAGCAGTCACTATTGCTTCATTACTGCCTGGAAACGAGAGGTCGACTTCCTTTAGATGCGGCGGTTGTCGGAGATGAGCGGTGGTGGCTATGGTTTGATATGAATGATTCCATGGGTATAGAGAAGCCATAGAAACAATGAAAGCAACTGGAAGATGAAGAGGGAAATCTGGAATATTTAAGTTTCAGAGGTATAAACATACGAGTCAAGAACGTCTAGGGTATAATTGATCATGGGTGATGGGCGATGGTTGATCGGGTCTGGTTGATGAGATTGATACAATTGATGATGGAGATCCAGCCATAATCAAAGAATCAAGGTCCAGACTTTCGGTGTCAACTCACGGTAAATTTGAAGTTTTACCAAGTCTTAAATTTTTGGGTCAATGTTTCAATCTTATTGACTAACCATAGACCTTGCACATGACTGATACAAGGGCACCATGATATCCATTCACTACCATACTTTTACCAAAAACAGATAGATAAGCAATTAAGCACACAAACATAGACAATTGGACATGCAAACGCAATATAAACTAGACAATATGATCCCAAAAATGATACATGACTAAGTGGGTAATATTCCTCTATAGAGGATGCCAATTATTTAGTAAAGTATAATTCAATTTCAAAATACGAGATAGGTCGTGGACATGTTCCTTGCAATTTGCTAAGCAATAGAACGAACAATTACTAAACTTCAACTCAGACATGTCCTCATTTGAATATACAAAAGTGGTCGGTATTTTTTGTTCTTATGCTTGTTCGTTCTTGTATTCTAATTTTGTCACACGTCCTCAACTCCACAAATTGGCTAACCTAGTTTTAGGGTTTTAGCTATGGCAGATTGCATTCAACGTACCGTTTCATTAAGCACATGTTTAAAGTTTGGGTTCGAGGCTAAGAGCCAAATGGAACAACGGCGCGAGCATGCAATTATTCATTTCTTTCAAGTTAAGAGTTTATTTATGTATTTTTTGATATATAGTATAACGAGCTGTTGATTTTCATTTATATTTTTTTAGTTTGATCGAGTTTGAGACTTATGTTTTTTGTTATTTGTAGTTTTTGGGTCTTGTATTTACAAGTTTATATATATATATATATAGACATATATTTTTATCAATTAAATAACTAAGATACCACAACGAGTCTATTGTTAGTCAAACTCACGACCTCTCACATGTAAGGGGATATTTTGCCACTAGACTATAGGTACTTGGCGCAGGTTTTGTAATTTCAGTTTTTCCCTTGTTAATGAATTTTTCATTTCTCATGAAAAAAGAAAAATTTAGTTACCTAATTTAGGTGCGAAATCTAGTGTACTTAGTTAAAATGGTGCATTATTGGTAATGCACCTGTTTTCTTACATGGCTGCCTATATCATAAGCTTCGTATGTACATGGTTATGGTGCTGTGTCCAAATTAGTGGACTAAGGAATTTTCAGCCATAGCTAGAAAACAACTACATGGACAGATTAGTCAATAATATGGTGTGAAAATGACAGAGCTTGATTTGTTTTGGGTACTTTCTCTTTCGGCGAGAGAGTTCAAAGTTCCCGCTAAATGAAGATGGAAGCAAAGGTTGCTTTCAGAAGCAATCACTACCAGAATATAGGTCTTGGGCGACGAAAAAAAATCGTCGCCCTGTTAAAAAATTTCGTCGCCTAAGTACTTGCCCAAGAAGTCGTCGCCAGAAGTGCGTCGGTGAAGAACTTGGGCGACGAAAATTCATTCCATCGTCGCCTAAGAGTTAATTCTTAAGCGACGACACGAATTTCGTCGCCTAAGACCTATATATTAGGCGACGACAACTTTATCGTCGCCCAACAATATTCGTCGCCCAAGATTTAACGCCTTGGCCGACGAGAAATTATTTCGTCGCTTAAGATCTTATAACCTGGGGCGACGAAACTAAATATTTCGTCGCCTAAGATCACTACATCTTAATTAGGCGACGATAATTTTTTTTCGTCGTCTTATATGGTAAGTCCTTGACCGACGATTTAGCAATTTCGTCGCCTAAGATATATTTAAATTTTTTAAAAAAATATTTAAATAATTTTTTTAAATATATAAATAATGTTTTTTTAATTTTTGCTGGAATTTTTTTTTCGGCATTTCTTTAAATTTTTCTAATACTAAAATTTAATTAAAAATAACACAAATTTATAAATTTATAAATAATTTATTACAAAAATTCAGTCCATCTGCCTACGGAGAAACTCGAAATCTAACTCATCATTCCCGTTCGGAGGGTCCTGAGGCTGAGGCGGCGGCTGGTCACGCTAAGGAGGCTGCTGCTGAGGCTGGGGCCACTGAGGGTGAGGCCACTGAGGTAATGGTATAGGCGTAGGCATGGGCGGAAAATCAAGTCCGGCCGCATGTGCAGCGATGCAGGTAGTCATCCACCGTCCCATAGCCGCCTGGTTGGCATTGGTGACTTCATTCACCCTCTCCGTATGCGCAGCCGCGGAAGCCGCATATGATTCTGGCTGTTGCTGCTTTGAGGCTCCGGCGGCTCCCTTGCGCTGAAATCCTGGCGTCGTCTTCAGGATCCCCTTTCCAGCGCCTCCCATACCGAACTCTTTCGGGGTACCCGAACGGTCGCTCCCGTACTGCTTCCAGTGTTCCCGGAGGTCGTGCTTCCACTCCATGAACCTACATATACAAAAAAAATATTAAATATATTATTAAAAAATAAAATTTAATAATTCATTAATTAGAGGTACCTCTCCCTATGGGTCTTGTCCGCCCAGTCACGTCCCTCCTCGGGAACCACAAACCATTGCTGCATTACCACTTGTTAGTATTTTTTTTTATAATTAAATAATTTTTTTCCATAATTAAATAATTAAATTTCACAAAAATTTATTTACGAATATTTACATCCTTACTCAAAAATAATCCATTATTTTTTACAAAATTTCCACAATATATTTACAATTATAATTTATATTATTTAATTATTTAATCAAAAATTATTTAATCATTTACAATATATTTACAAATTATTTCCACAAATCCTAAACCCTAAACCCTAAACCCTAAACCCTAAACCGTAAACCCTAATATTTTACAATTATTATTTACATCACAATTTACCATAATTTACCCTAAAATCCTACCATAATTTACACAAATTTACCCTAATTTACCATTAATTTCCTAAATTTCAACAACAACAACAACAACAATAATTAGTCTAATGCGCAATTATCCTCTAACAAGAAGTAATGCCTGCAAACATGACCAGCCTCACTCCACAACTCAGAAACACTGAAACCAAAGCTTCTGCGACCTTCACACACCAACTCTAATTTTGCTTAACAAGCCAAAACGAAAGGAATTAACCAATTTCAAGTTAACCTAGCACCGATTCTCCGGCTATACAAAACTAGATTAACAGCTACAGTGAGTGACAAACATGTTAATTTTCCACGAATTAAAACCAAAACCACCAATCACCAAGCACAGACTCATCGAATCAAACCGAAATTTCACTCTCATTAACAAAATTAACCACAAGCAACAAAAATTCACAGCAAGTCAAAAATCGAGAAACTCTTACGGCTCTCCTCGAGAAGTAACCATGGGGCGTTTAACTTGCGAGCTTATATAACCGTCGTCGCGAGACCTCTTCATCTTCTTCGCCGCTCCAACCTCTAAATCATGCCTCCAACTCCGATTCAAACCCGAACCGATTCCTAACCAAAATCAAACTCGCTCATTCCAAGCAGAAAGCAGATCTAAAAAAACCGAAGCACAAAATTTCCAGCACAGTAAAAAAATTCCATACCGGCGAGAATTCCAATCGCTCAGCTCTGAGCAGAGATCACCTCGCCGAAGCCGAAATCCTAAACAGCAGAAGCAAAAAGAGGCTCAGCAACTCGAAAAATTCGGGGTCGGCGTCGGGTTGCGGGGTCGGGGTCGGAGAGTGGGAGAGAGAGAGGGCTTCGGTGGATTTTCGGAGAGAGAGAGAGAGAGGGCTTGGAATTGTGAGCGGCTGCGCGAATGGCTAGGGTTCCGAATTTTTGCCTTTTATATTGGCGTTCTTGGGCGACGATTTTATTAAAATCGTCGCCCTGTTTTTTCAAAATCGTCGCCTAAGACAATCTTGGGCGACGATTTTTTGAAGTCGTCGCCTAAGATGAAGAAAATCTCGTCGACGATATTCTTCAATATAAATCTCGTCGCCCAAAACTATGAAAATCGTCGCCTAAGACCCTACTTGGGCGACGATGTTCTTAACTATAAATCTCGTCGCCTAAGATGAAGAAAATCATCGGCCAAGAGTTCTATCATAAAATTCAGAATATCGTGATTTTGGTGATCGGAGAAGAGGAACTGAAAACCGACCGTCAGATATGACAAGCATAACGAATTACGTGGGTGGGCAAAAATTCAGTTCCATCGGACAACGATAAGGGCTCGATCCGTCCGGTCAATCGGCGCGGTCAAACCCCTAAACGGACGGAAACGGCTATTCGACCCTCCAAATCACGTAATCTGGCCGGACCTTCAACTGAGAATAGTTTCCAATCGACGAGACGCTTACGGGGCTATAAAAATTTGGTAAAAAATAAATACCCGGGATAGGGCTACCACTAGGTAGAAATAAGAGAAAAATTCGTTGACCGGAACAACCGGCACCAAAATTTTACCGGAATATCTTCATTTTTCATGGATTGACGTATTTCACCGTTCCGGTCATATATTATTTCACGACTTTTTTGCGTTTGAGGCTTCTACATATACGTTGTCTTCAAAACGAAACTTAAACACAAAAAAAAAATTATACAACATTAGTACATATATCGTGAGTTTGGTGATCGGAGAAGAGGAACTGAAAACCGACCGTCAGATATGACCAGCATAACGAATTACGTGGGTGGCCAAAAATTCAGCTCCATCGGACAAAGATAAGGGCTCGATCCGTCCGGTCAATCGGCGCGGTCAAACCCCTAAACGGACGGAAACGGCTATTCGACCCTCCAAATCACCTAATCTGGCCGGACCTTCAACTGAGAATAGTTTCCAATCGACGAGATGCTTACGGGGCTATAAAAATAAAAAACATTTCCTTAAAATTTAAATGTATTTTATTTATTTTAATTATTCGGATTATCTTGGCCGACGAATTACCCAAATTTCGTCGGCCAATATGATACTTGGGCGACGATATTTGTTAAATTCGTCGCCCAAGGGTAAAAATAAAAAATCCTGTACAATGAAATTTAAATGTGCTTTATTTATTTTAATTATTCGGATTATCTTGGCCGACGAATTACCCTCATTTCGTCGGCCAATATAATACTTGGGCGACGATATTTGTTAAATTCGTCGCCCAAGGGTAAAAATAAAAAATCATGTACAATGAAATTTAAATGTGCTTTATTTATTTTAATTATTAGGATTATCTTGGCCGACGAATTACCCTCATTTCGTCGGCCAATATGATACTTGGGCGACGATATTTGTTAAATTCGTCGCCCAAGGGTAAAAATAAAAAATCCTGTACAATGAAATTTAAATGTGTTTTATTTTATTTTAATTATTCGGATTACTCTTGGTCGACGAAATTAGGTTAATTCGTCGGTCAAGATTTTATTAGGCCGACGAAATGCTTGTATTTCGTCGGTCAAGAAAAAATAAAAAAATAAAACACTTAGGCGACGATATAATTGAGTTTCGTCGCCTAAGGATTAAAAACACTTAGGCGACGACAAAATATAGTTGTCGCCGAAGAATAAAAACTTAGGCGACGATATAAATATCTTAGGCGATGAAATATTGTTTCGTCGCCCTAGTTTCTATATTAGGCGACGAAATTTAGGCTTAGGCGACGATTTTTGATTTCGTCGCTTAAAATTGAACTTTAGGCGACGATTTTTTTTTCCTTGGGTGACGATTTTTTTTTTCGTCGCCTAAGTTCCCTCTTAGGCGACGAAAAAAAAATTGTCGCCCGGTTTTTTCAATTTCGTCGCCTAAAGCTTTATTTTTGGTAGTGAATGGTGGGTGCGAGACTTGATCGGACAGAGATGTGGCAAGCATGCTCCGTCGATTATACAAAGGTATGAAAGATTAATCAAAAGGAAGCTAAAGTGTGTTTATATTCCATGGTTTAATGTGTGTTCATGATACGATGGGATTTGATAAAATCCACAACATGCTCAACAAAATCGTCGTGGATCACATTTAAACAAGTGATAGAATATATATTCGTTTTTTTTTGTAGATGGTGCAATAATTTGATAATTAACTTCAATAAAACATGCAAATTAGAGTATGATGGGCTTAACAACTTATTGTCGTCCAATATCAATTGGTCTAGTGACATAGTCTCATTTTTATAGGTGTGAGGTTGTGAGTTCAACTCACAATAGACTCTTTGTATCATTTGAATAGTTTATACGGAAAAAAAAACTTATCGTGTGATGCTCGAGCGTATGTCATATCTCTATCGAGAATCAACGTATTATCCATTTTACACTAAAGAATTAAGATATAAAATTATCGATTTGTCACTAGTCATATGTGGGCCTCCTTAGCTCAATTGAGAAGCGAGTTGTTTTCGTCCTAAATTGGTCTTATGACACGAGGCATAAAGGAAACAAGTCGACGTGCATCCTTTTACAGTCGGAGAAAATTTATAGATCTGTTGCTTGCAACTATACTAGTTAGAGATGATTCTTTACAATGATTATCATGTCAATTTCGAATTCGATGTTCATAGATTTCTCGAGAGATTTTCTTAGGAAGTTTTGATATTAGTGTCATGTGAACGGTCCATTTGGATTTGTCAAGTCCTGTAAAAAGCAAGCAAGAGTTAGCTCTTCTACATACCAAAAGAGAGAGAATCATTGATCCGTCACTAGACATATTTGGGACGTACTTAGCTCACATCTTTATCCACTAGTTCTTGTGTTGTTTAGTTGTCTCTAACCAGTAAGCACGTCCCTTCAAATAGCTCCATAATTATTCTCTCCAATCATACACTTGTTAATCATTGGTTTTCTTTAAGTTTCGTGACTAATTTTGTTGGTAACCCTAAACACTATTAAAAAGGAGTTCACGATCTGAGTCGTCCGACGCCGGCACTACTACTTGGCCAAGTAGAAACGACACGCCGTAAGGAGATGTGAACAAACCCAGTCGTGGAAACAAATGGAAGGGAGGAGAGAAATGGGTTGACCATGGCAACGTTATAGATAAATTAAGAGAGAGAGTTGATGATGGTGGAGCTGCCGAATCATGAGATTTGCATTAGCCCCATGTCATCGGAGATTGAGATTCTTCTTCTTCTTCTTCTTCTTCGCATGTCTCCACGTTGCAGGTGTAGCTAGCAAGGAGTTCGTTCATTCAAAACGAGCAAAGACATAGTTAGGTTGAATTTAGTCATCTCAATGGTAACATGTATTGTTTTCACAAGAATGTTATGATGGAACCCCCTGGTTCGGTTCTTTCGTGTTTTCAAACATAAGTAAAGAAAATTATATACACTAATGAAACAACATGCGTAAGCGTTCAAAAAATGATAAAATTATAATAACTAAATGAGAGATATTTTTCGGAAAAAACTAAAACCGTTTAATTATTTATCGTTTAATCAATAAGAATCAACGAATACAATGATGCATGAAACCGGTAAAAATGACTAAATCTTGCATGTGTATCGGCCATTATAGACAAATGGTGGCATACTGGCATTTAGAGATATCTACACCAAAAAAGAGTCCTACTTCGAAGACAGAAGGCATAGATTACAAACGTTAATCAAGAACAATATAAGAAACAGAATTCATATTCCTTTACCATATTAAGGGATATCTCATGGCTACCTAGCTGGACTTTTGAATGGTTGCACCTCCATTCCATCAATCCCTAATGCCCTTTTCTGGATATGGTTCTGTTTTCATTCACTTTGTTTTGAAGTTCTGGGATTTTGATACGAATCCCAGAGAGTTGCATCTACATAGACTAAAATTCAGGATAAGTGAGACGAGTTGGAAACAAATGTGGCACTTTTTTGACCGAACGTGGATTGGGTATGTCCATGGCACCGTCCCAACTCACAAATGTGTGCTTTTGAGTGTAAAGGGAGATATATGATTCGATATTTCTTAGCCTCATAGGGAATATCCATGTCTGCAACACATAACTTCAACTTGTGCATTACAAAATGAGAAGCTTTTCCCTTAAAACTTGTACGGTAGGGGTAACTTCGAATTGAAGCAAGTCGATAACTGGAGGGATGAGTTGGGTAATTGAGTAAAAATAAAAAGGGTAAAACGACACACTGAAACAACATATGTATGTAAAATCTGTCATTAGCTAACTTTCTATGTGCAGAAAGACTAATATATTGTATATTTTTTACTTGAGGACTAAGAAATTGGCAACCGACTCATTTTAAGGAAATGGAGATGGTAAAAGAGTTGGTGGAATATTATTTGACGAGTATTACTCTTTATTAGTCTGACAAACAAAATAATTCAACGAGGTTTGTAATGCTTATCACATTTTGTTTGCGTTGTCTAGGCTAACGAAATGGACGCAACCAAGGTCTTAGTGGCATAATAAAACCTAGCAACTATGAAATTTAAATTTTAAATTTACTGATTTTGCGACATTATGTTGAAAAAAAAAAAGATAAGATAAGATAAGAGAAAAGAAGTTAATACTGAGTTACGTGAAACTATAGTAATAAGGAAATAACGCAACTTTCTTGGACTACCGTAATAATAAGGAAATAACGTTACTTCATTGAAAGGAGAACACGAATGGTGAGTCTTCAGTCACGTTATTTGAACTAATGTGATTAAATGCGAAGACTAAGCCAAATGCATCCTTAAGTACAAAGTTATTGCCTGATTAGTAAGTGAGTTCTGACGAAACCGGTAAAAGAATCCTCAATCACCAATCATTTTGAGCTGTAAACTTTGAGCATCCATATACTTAATTACCCTCCAAATGATTGTGTTCATCTCCATTCACCTAATCCTAATTCATGTGATTAGCGCGTAACTGCTCTTGGTAATTAATTTTTACAAACCCATCCAGAGAACAAATCAGTACCACCTGACGCAGTCGAGGGATTTGGCTCGTGATTCGAGCAAAGTTACCAGTTTTATCACCCCAAGACAAGAAATGACAACTCTTCATTATTACCTTAACCCACAGTAAAAACCGTTTCTCCCATTGGGTCTCTCTCTGCGCAAAGATCGCCTTCTGCCAAAGCTTGATCCTCCCGCAGCAGGCTTTAGCTGAAAGCGACCAACCCACAAGTACACAAAACCTTATCGGAAACCAGAGGGGCATTTTGGTCATACAGAGGGATCCAAATAACCAGAGGGCCTTGCATGGAGGGCAATGTGGGGAATTACCAAGTGGAACTGAACGTAGAGTACAAATGGCAGTTACTCTCCCGCAGTAACAAGTAATTACTTTTTGCTCCTTCCAGAGGACAGCCTCTGATGGAACTCAGGGAAGGTAATAATGGGTTTTAACCGCTCAGGGAGAGACCTTGTCTGTGGGCCGCCACCGCTTCACGCTTTCACTGGTTTTTCAGAATTTCTTTCACATCACCCACTCACATGGGGTGGGTCTCGTGACACCTCCTCCCTCTAGGTCCCCACCTTTCCCCCCTCTGGCTCTGGGGAGTCTCCGCGTCATTCCACGCGCCACTCTCTCCGCGTGAAAATGTAATCCCCTCCACGGTCACTGTTTCTTAACCATCAATTAATTAATTAATTAGTAGAGAGAGAGAGAGAAAGAGGTGTGTGCGCGAGAAATAAAAGGGGCCTTGGAGCTCTCGTTTCTTTCTTCCTCCTCCGTAGTTGTTTCTCTCTACACTCCCCACAGTGCTCTGCTTCTTTTGCTTTGGGCTTTTGGGACCCTGAGGCTATTATTATTATAGCTTCACCCAGCAACAAACCTCCATCACTCTCTTTGCTTCATTCACTCATGGCTGATGAGTTCGACCACGCCGCGTTTTGGTTACCCCAGGAGATTCTGACCGACTCCGACGGCGAAATCAGCCCCAAGTTTGGCTCCGGTAGCCGGAGAATGAGCTCGTTCGGCTCTGACATTGATGCTGACTCCAAGCCGGCTCTCTTTCCTTTCGAGTTTCCTTACTCTGCGTTTGGGGCTTCCCCGGTGGAGTCCAGCGAGACTGAGAGCGACGAGGAGGAGTATCTTGCTGGATTGACTCGCCACCTGGCTCAGTCCTCTCTCGACGACGAGTTCCAGCGCTATGACTCGGTTCTTGGCTCCAAGAACAGCTCCAAGGTAACAACTGAAGCTTAATTTTATTTTTATTTTTATTTTTCAAAACGGTGCGTTTTCATGCCGATTCTGATTCTGGTTATGTTCACCGTTTTTTCAGCCGTGGGTTTTGTCTGGCTCACCGCAATCGACTCTGTGCGCGGCCTTGAATGGTTGCAGCTGCGGCGGACAAGGCTCGAGCCGGGGAAGCCCGAACGCTCAGTCGCCGCCGGCCACTTGGGATCTGCTACATGCGGCTGCAGGGGAAGTGGCCAAGATGCGCATCCGGGAAGAAGCTATGCGTTTCAACCAAAAAGGCAGAGGCATCTTGGGTGCTCCAAGAGAGACCTCTCCGGTCACTGTCTCTGATTTCGGGTACTTCCTCCAGCACCAACAGCAGTCGCTTTCCCAGAAGCACTTGCAGGTAAAAAGAATTCGACTTCTCGAAACACACTTTTGCCATTTCTGCTTCAGTCCCTAAATTTTCGCCTATTTTTGGTTGCAGTTTGAGCGGTTGAGACAGCAACAGATTCTGAAGAACAACCTCTCGGCGGCGATTGCTCAGTCTCAGGCGAACCAACGATTCCAACATCTGATGGTCCAGAACAGGGTCAGGAACACCAACAATGGGCCTCTGGGTCTTTCGCCGTCGGCTTGGCCTCCACTGCAACAAGCTCAACGGCAACAGTTTCAGCCCAATGGGCCTAGCTTCGGAGGTGGTGTTGTCGTCGGAGCAGCCAAGGAGTCTACTGGTACTGGTGTGTTCTTGCCCCGCCAAATCGGAGCCCCAGCTGAGTTTGCTCGCGGCAAGAAGCAACAACCCAAACAAGGTCGGTCCACTTTTCTCTAGCCCACCCACAATTTTGTTTCGTTTTCAAAAAAATTTAAAAACCCAACAAATAAATTTTGTTTTCTTCTTCATTGAAGCCAGTTGGTCAACATCATTAAGATTTTTGGGGGGAACTTTGATTTTTTTGGCCTGGGTGGTTCTGATGTGCTAGAGAAATAAATTTCCCTGAAAATTCCAGATCTGGTCTGGTGGACTGTCTTGTGATTTAAATTTTTTTGGTGGGCTCTTTACATTCTGTTATTCACTTATTCTTGGGCGTTTTTTACAGCTTGCACAACGGTTTTCGTCCCAGCGAAGGTAGTGCATGCATTGAAGTTGAACGTTGAGGAAGTGTGCGCACCGTCACAGGCTCAAGTCCATAACCCTTTCAATGGAAGAAACACTCCTGACTATGGTAACAAACTTGTCCTCCTAATTTAACTGATTCGGTGATTTTACCATTTGGGTTTTTACTAATTTGGTTTAATGGATATTGCAGAACTTGCTCTTCGGCTTCGGAATGACAGAATTGCCATGGCTCAGCAGAATCGCAGCATGATGAGGCCACAGGCACCAGTGAACCATGAGATTAGGCTTCCTCAGGAGTGGATTTACTAGCTTCTGTGGGTGTGTTGTGTTTTAGGGGGGTTGTTTAGGGACAAAGGAAAATTGAACAAGGTTTTAGGAAGAAGTAAAGGAGAAAGGTAACAGGGTTAAATAGTATTAGGAAGTGTAGGACAAAAGAAAATAGGGGTTTTGAGAAAGACAGGACAGGGAAGAAATGCCTGGGAAGTGGGAACAAAGAAGAAGGATGAAGGAAATGTTTGTGTTCTGGGTTTGTTAGGGGTTTTAGGTGAAAAATAAATGCTTGCCTAGTTTGGTGCCAAGCTGCAGCAGTAGGAGGCACAAGCAGAAGCAGCCAGCCTTCTCTGTTCTCTTCTGGCTGGACTCAAGGAGCGAAGAAGTGGTGGGGTCCCTTTTGTGGTTTTTGTTCATGGGATATTAGGTTGGGATATTTTAGAAATATCGGTGTGAATTTAAATTCAGAAATTCAAATTGTGAATTTCTGGTTTCCCAGCCTGGCCACACACCATGTCCAGCAGTATTATTATGATATAATAAAAGGGTGTATTTGCAAATTCTGTGTTCTTATATTTTTTTCTTGTTTTTAGATTTGCTTGACCGCTGTGCTGTTTGTCGAGCAGTTAATGTTGTTGGGTAGTGTGCCTGGTTGGTTTAACTTGTATAATTAAATTATGGGAAAATTGTTTAAAATCTCACCCTTTTAAAGAAACAACTTTTGTATCTTCTTTTAAAGAAAAAACTTCGAAACAACTTTTGTATATCCTTTAAAAGAAAAAACTTCAAATTCTTACTTCGACCAAAGTTTGGTATCTAGAACTGTTAGCTCTGTTAAAAAGACTAACGGTAACTATTTTTATTTATAAAATAACTAATTTATCTTTAAGTTTTTACTTTTATTATTTATTTTATATAATAAAAAGAGAAATTTGTCATAGTACCTCATCTTTTCTTATTTATAAATTTTGGTACTTCAAGTTTTGAAAACATCAGGACGGTCCCAATTTTAGTACTTTTAGTCGTAACCTCCGATAGAGTAACTGTCAGCAGACTATTTTTTATGAGTATTTTTCTTCTCTTCATATTTCAATTAATTATTTTTTCTCTAAATATATATTTCATCTTTATAATAATAAAAAAATTGTTTTTTTTTTTGTAGAAGGTAAATTGTTATCTTCTTCTTTCCTCTATCTTTAGGAAATTAGGAGTTTTACGGCATTTACGAAAAGAGCTGGATTAAATAGAATTGAAAAAGTGATATTGCTTTTCTAGACTATAGCTGAAAAGAAAGATGTTTGAATATTTTATTAAGTAAGTTTATACAACAGATTTACTATTGAATGCTTATGATGTTATGATAAGCAACATACGAAATAGAAAAAATAAAAACTCATGAATCTTTATTTTTGTTTATGGATTTCATCAATTGCAAACTTATGAAAACAATAACTCATGAATCTTTGTTTTTGTTTCTAAAATAAAAAAATGAATGAAGCCTTTAAAAATTGTCACCTAACAACCACCGTAGCGGAGCTAACGGTTAAAAGTACTAAAATTAGGTTGGGGTGAAAACTCAAGGTACCGTTCTGATGTTATCAAAACTTGAAATACCAAAATTTATAAGGAAAAAAAAATGAGGTACCGTTATGACGAATTTCTCTTTTTATTATAAAAAAAGAAAAAAAATTACAAAAACTCAAGGGTATATTGGTCATTTTATCAATAAAAATAGATGTCGTCAGTTTTTTTAACGGAGCTAACGGTTGTAGATACTAAACTTTAATCGAGGGAAGAACGTAAGATACTGTTTTGAAGTTTTTTTAAAATGAGATACCAAAATTTTTGTTTCTTCAAAAGATGAGACAGTGTTGGACAATTTCTCCTTAAATTAATTAAGGAAGGGGATACGTTAATTAGTATAGCAATTCTTTGTATCAGTTCCAGTAGCTCTAGAAGAAGCTGCTTGACAAAAGGACTTTCTGGTTTCCCCGAGGCCCGGCAAGCTGGATTGTTTAGTCTCGTGGGTCGTTGTTAACCTGTTAATCCTGTATTAATTAGTCGTTAATTAAAAATCATTAAGCAAAACGGAACTGGAGCTGGAAATGGGGGTTTTGCTTAAGAGAGAAGCACCAGCACCTCCGAAATGAGCCGTCGCGAGGTGGTCGTTAGTGGGACCAACGCGTGGCCTGCTTTCTCCACGTGGCATTCGCCAATGAGCGTCAATTGCGCGCTTTATTTTGAGATTTTTTTGCTCTGGGAATCTGCGTATCAATCAAGTTTTTTTTTTTTTTTCGAAAAAAATCAAGATATTTTTTTTGGGTTAAAGAAATGAATGGTGGGACTGACCGACTGGGCGGAGGGGTTTGGGAAGAAGGGAGTGGCCGCCGGCGTGGGGTGGTGGCGAAGCGCGTCGCGAAGGGGCCATGCAAGGCTGTTTCAATAATATCACATGGCGCGCACTACTTGTTATTGGGTTGGGGGTTACACGCGCGAGAGACGCGGCTGGGGAATGTTACGGGTTGTACTAGAATTGGAGGGGGAAGTCGGTTGATGTGTCCTGAGTGGTGGAGGAGGTGCGTGAGTGGATATGCGTGCGTTACATCTCGCTGGATTGTCAGTTTGACTTGGTCAGATGCCTCCTTTCTTGCGTGATTGCATTCTGTCGTTTTTTTTTGTTCTCACTCGGCATGTTTACTCTCATGCAATGAAATTAACAACCATGTAGTTGATTTCGGAATTGTTAAAATCTGACGTGGGCTAAAATTTCAAAGTATTAAAATTGATATGGGTTTCACTTTATTATCAAGAGTCGATTCCTGATGAAATCTCTTATTCGATACCCAAGGAAGGAGATGGGTATCAGAATCAATATAATAGAATCAACTTGTTCTTTCCAAAATATCCTCATATAATTATAATATTTCTAAATTATCTAACCCTGAAAATATATATTATATTTTAAAAGTATTTTAAATTCATTTCTTGTAGGGGTATTGTAGTAATCAAACTATTTTTAATTCTGATTACATATGGTAAGTAAACAACATTAATCGTAATTAGTTCAATTTATGTTTTGATTCCTTATGGTAAGTAAACAGTAGAATGATATGAAATATTCTCATACCAATTCTTGTTGATACCGATTGTTGTTGATACTGATTCATGATAATTTTCATTCCAAGTTAGTAAACATGCCCTAAGTGCCTTTGTTTGGATTAATTACAACTTCGATTCAGTGGATACATAACGCATCGTTTGTTTCACAGAAAGTAATCAATAAAAAAACAAAGTTGTTCATTTCTTGCGTTTATGAACGTTGGATGAACGAAAACACTTTCGTGAAGTAATAAAAAATATAAAAGAAAATGGTTTCTTTCAAAATCTAATTGTCTGGATGATTTTTCTTATGTTACCAAACATCGCAATTGAAAAGTATTAAGGAATTGTCATTTCCCCTCTCTTTCCCTTCCCAAAGAAAAGATCAAGGAATTACATTTTCTTACATGAGACAAACGAGGCCTTACAAGTATCATGCAACTAGGTTGGACGTTTAGGCATGAGACAACCAAAACCGACTAAAACCGTACCAAACTGACATCGAGAAACCAAAATTAGACGAAACCGGGGTCATCAGAGGCTATTAAAACATCAAGTGCATGGCCACATGTTGTGGGTTACCATTCAACCGTGGTAGACTATATACATTCCCATAGATTTTGAGAATTTAAAGATTAGTGAGATTGGCAAAAAAGAAAAAAATATTAGCAACGGCCTAAGCCTTAAACCAATGTGTCTTAGGAATTAATACAATGACAATGTGGTTGCTTAATATGGCATGTTTGCAATTTTTGGAGCATAATTATGCAAATAGTTGCCCGTGTCCATTTAAAAGAATGAGACGTATTTGTCATCGGCTGTGGAAGTACTGATACATCAAGTCATATTGCTATTTGTTTGGTTCCATAACACGGACCTGATATATTTATTGGACTAGACTCAGTGGGCCAAATTGGATATACAGAGCAACCTGGAAAGCACTAACGCTTTGCCCAGGGGAATCGAGGCATGTTTTATTTGCCATTTTGGTGAAAGGTTTTGGAATTCGACGGTGGCCTCGTCCTGACCCGATTAAGACCCGTCAGTTGGAAACGGATCGAGTTATCAATAGACATAAGAGGGGCTCCAAATCCTCCAATACGAATTACTGGTTTGTATTTTGTACCAGAAAGTAACTATCCGTGATAGGAATAGCGTGGAGTGATGGTGAAGCTTGATGGTTGCTACTTGTTTGTGCTCTGTACTGTACCTAGCTGGAGCAGCATAGGTCGGCTAGCATTTCTAACTTATCTTGTGGTGTTTTTATGTCTCTTGGACTAAAACATGGGTCGCCAATATTGACTCAATGGTAATTGGTTGTCATACTTGTTTGATTAGGAGAATGTATATGAATGAGTAAGCACTCTACAAAGCAAAGATACTTGTTTAAGAGAAATACTCCAAAATTATCCAACATCCTCCGACTGTAAAATTGAACATCACCAACGGAAAATCCATGGGGGGATGAGAATAGTCAAATGATCAATGACCTACTCAACCAAAATTGCAAAATCTTCCGAGGGAACACATACTCATCTAAAATTTCATAGAATACAAATATTATGTCCTTTATGTCATCAGCCTCCTACTATAGCAACATGCATGCTTGAGCCCTTCTTTGGCTTTTCGTGGATATGTTCCTGGAATCACTTCAAAGCTTATACCATAATTATATATCAAAAGTCCTGCACCCAAACAAAAGAACTAAAAAGAATAAAGAACATGCCAGATAAAAATTTGAGGAAAGGAGGAGAATGGAGAGGAAAAAAGGAACGCGCCTCACGCGCGGACCAAATTAGGAATTTAGGGTTTTCGCGATCACCTTCCTCCTCTTCGATCTGATCATTGTTCTGCAATTCTGTTCAACCCTGTGTTATGATTCTAACTATGATTCTAACTATTTAAATGGGCTTCATACTTAGGTTGGGCTTTTTAGAAATATTAGTTTTTGATGTAACGAGTTAATGGACTGAGGTTGTCTCTTACATGGATCTTTAGGGTTTATTCTCCTACTATATAAGGCAATCTAAGATGTTTGTAATGGAGAAAAAGAATATTGAAGTTTATTTTCTTAGTTTATTTCTTACCTGTACCTTTCATTTCCTTCTCTCTAATGGCTTCCCATGGATTTGATCCCGGGAATCCTAACATCTGGTATCAGAGCCCACATCTGGGCCTGATTCTGGTAGGATACGGCGGTGGGATTGCTGGAAATTGCTATAATCACTCTCTGGTCGGAGCCTCTTATCATTCAGTGACCAATTTCACACACCCGAACTCTTACCCACCATCGCACCATTTTACTCAACCAAACCCGTACCCGCCACCGCAGCACAACTATTATGCACCACCACCGCACCATTTCACACAACCACACTCTTACCCACCACAGCAGCACAAACCTTCTGCAACCCTAATTAATGGGCACTTGCTTCCTCTCCAATTCCCTTGTGCTTCTCAAACTCAGGCACAATACTACCCTTCCCCTCACTTGCATCCTATTGCTCCACAACCACTCACCACCACTCCTCAAATCTCATCAATCCCTTCTTACAGCACACCTCACCCTAACCCAAATCTCCGGATTCATCCTCTAATTTCCCCAAATAGTTCACATGAACCTTTGGTGGTTCACTCTCATTTGTGGAGGGCTCGTTACAAGCAAGTCGCTCTCGAGTTGACTGCGGCCACTGGAGGAGTGAAGAAGCCCAGCCGATTTAGGTTAGGAACTGTCCTACCTTGCGAGACCGGCAACTCTCAGAAGCGCAATCAACTCTTAATGCGCAAGCCCAAGTTTCAGCGCCTGCTCGGTGCAATCACACAAGATGTGAAGACCGGTCTGAGACTCCATAGCTCATATGTGGAACAACCAGAGACTATGGTCAAGCTCAAGGGGAGTGGGACATTACTGTCACCGCCAAGCCAAGTTGATAATCCATTGAAGTTGGGCTCTCTGCCGCCGATGACAACACCCGAACTTGTTACAGCTACCATTGCAGTGCACACACCTATTGGTACTGTGGCATCTGTTAAGGGTAACGTTTTGAGAACCTCTCCCAGAACAAACTTAAATTTGAATCATACTGATGTGAATTTGGGTTTTGCTAGTGAGGTTTGTACTGAATCTAATGGTGTTACAACATCTGCTATGACTACTAGTGCTTTAGTATATAGTGGTATGAATAACACTTTGCTGAATAGTTTGGGAGGAGGTAGCAATTTTAATGGTGCAGGTACCTATTTACAACCGAAACAAGCAAAACCTCCAAATTCCTCACAAAATTGTGCTGATAACAAACATATTGGTTATGAGCCCTCCTTAGTTTCTCAAAATGATGGGACTAGAGTTGACTGGCACCTTGCTCTGGACTTGGTGAATACCACTCTTGATTACAACCCTTATAAGAGCAGATGTTGTGTTGTGAATGTGGATGATATGTATGACACCCTTCATAGTATTGATACTGAGAATTCTTGCAAAAAAAGATTTTACCCTGATATTAGTATTTGGACTGCTGTGATGTGTCGATATTGCAAATGGGGTCATTTCGAGAAGCCAAAAAGGGTATTGAAAGATGTAATGAATCGTTGTTTTTGGTCCACAATGATTATTAACAACAGATTATTGAATGGAAAGTTTGGGGAAGAAATTGTTTGTGTGGATGATAGCTATGAGGAAACACAATTGGAGTCTAAAAGGCAGTTGGATTTGATATTGGAGAAGTGTTTGGGATATGCTATGTCTCCCTTGGATGCTCTTTACACAATGCAGAAGTTGGAGTTCAAAATGGATTACCAGAATTTATACCAGCTTTTGTCATCCTCGAGTAAATTAGAAGGAGATTTGGAGGATAGGGTCACAAATACAAGCAGGGAAAGAATGACTGACTTCTCTAATATATTGCAGCTTCATAGTTCTATTAAAGCTTATGAAATAGCTTTAAAGTTTTTGCTGCTACTGCCTTTCAAACCACTACAGTTGTGGTGCTTGGCTGCAACACAAGACGAGTTGAAGGGAGTAGGTGTCTCAGACATGATTGTCAGCATGAGGAAGAAAACTGTGTCATGCTCCATAACACTTGCTTCAAGCTTGTCAAATGATTTGTTGGCAAATGGTACTGTTGAAATTGTTCATGCTTTAGAAATAAAGTGAATGACAAGCTGTTTGGCTACCACATGGAGGTAATTAAGCTTTTCAAGGATTTTTTGAATGTGACATATGATTCTGACACTGAGCAACGTGGTCTGATTCAAGATGATTTTTGCAAAGAAGAGTTGGTGAATCAGTTTTTCGAGTCAGACCATTTTGATAAGGCAAAAGAGGTACTATATGATATAATTAAGCACTCTTTGGACTCTATCATGATTACTGATAATGGCCTCTTGGATGGTAATATTGATGTAGAGAGTTTATTTGCTAGAGACAAATATGATGGAATGCAAAAGAATTCTGGAAAGGTGTTGGTGGGAATGTTACAGAAATGGAAACCAAAAGTTAAGGCTGGTATTGATAAGAGACTATATCTTCTTCTGAGGACAGTATGCTCCACTGGCACCCATTCTCGATCACAGCTGTTGTTGTGGTTCATTCTTTTCTTTGAACTTGGTAATTGTCAGACAGCAATCAAGCCGCCATCCTCTTGCGGACAAGTATTGGCAGATATTAGCCAAGTGATCCGAACCTCAGTCTCTCAGCCTTCAAGATGTACCGCTAAGAACACTGGTATGAAACATCTAATTTCTCAGTATAATGCCAGCTGTTGGACTACTGGACAAATTCTGAAAGAAGCTTCCAGGCTTGAGGTCAAGCCTATTCTTTGAGCGGGTGGAAATGTTATGATTCTAACTATTTAAATGGGCTTCATATTTAGGTTGGGCTTTTTAGAAATATTAATTTTTGATGTAACGAGTTAATGGACTGAGGTTGTGTTTCACATGTGTATTTAGGATTTATTCTCCTATTATATAAGAAAATCAGATGTTCGGAACGGAGAAAAAGAATATTGAAGTTATTTTCTTAGATTATTTCTTACACGTAACTTTTATTTCTCAGTTTATTTCTCACTGATGGCTTCCCATGGATTTGATCCCGGGAATCCTAACACCCTGATCGAGTGGGCTTCATGGGTTTCTACTTGGAGAACAAATTGGCGAAGTATTTACAAAATTTATCATCCAGTGCTATGCACCTGTTGACTTTTCCAATTTGCCGGAAGCAAGACTGATGGCGAATGCCTTCTCTTCAGCGACGAGAATAGTTGCTGCGATCGGGAAGTAAGCTTTACTGTTCCGACCTATATTGAAGTATCTTCGAGGCCGGGGCTATATCAGATCTGTTGAATTTCAATTGATGATCAACTCAAAGATGGTGACAGGGTTCATCTCCTCCAGTTGGCTATTCGAGGAAAACATGCTCAGATAAGTTTTATCCTCTCGCCCTTCTACAATGACCCTATTTGCTTTGGGTATTGTTTGAATGAGTCTTCTCTGATTGGTAATGATAATAAAATGATGACCATTATCAGACATGTATCTTGGCGTGTTCCTTTGTTTGAGCACTGCAAGGTGTGCGTTTCTTTGCTATTTTGGAGATGCATGCGTGGTTACTTGATTTATTATATTGAAACTAGTAAGGACGATCATTCTGAAAATGACTTTGCTACAAGTGTTTTTAATGAGAGTTATTAGTTGGAATAGCCAGGGGAGTTCCTGGCCGGGGTTCTTTGCTCAAGTACAACATTTAGTTGTTCCTCTTCGGGTAGACATTCTATGCATCCTAGATACAAGAATCTCTGATTTCGATCCTGCTACCAACATGATTGCTTCTAAGCTTTCTGTTTACTTTGACAATGTTGATTTTATTAACTTTGATGGTCAAAGTGGTGGAATTCTTCTGTTTTGGAATAGCTCCACTGTTTCATTGAATGTGATTTTTAAGCATAATAGATTTATTCATTGTCATATTACAGATATTGCTAACAATAAGAGTTGGGTCCATACGTTTGTTTATGCTTACCCAGCAAAAATAATGCAACTTGATTTATGGAATGAAATAGAAACATGGAAACCCCAAAATGATGATTCTTGGGTTCTCATGAGAGATTTTAATAATGTTGTAAGTAGTGAAGAGAAGATTGGAGGACGTGATCCTAATACTGTATATATGCATAACTTTGTGCGCTTTTTGAATAACATTAATGTTACTTCTCTGCCTGCTGAGGGTCTCCCTTTTACCTGGTCGAATAAATATCAGGACCAGACTAATATTTTTGAAAAACTTGATAGACTTGTTGCAAATCCTAGTTGGTTGCAGATTTTTCCTTCTGCTTGTGTGGAGAATCTTCCTATGGTTGGGTCAGATCATAGTCCTATCGTTTTAACTACCTTGCCTATGAAGGTAATTAAAACTAGAAGCTTTAGGGTTGAAGCTGTGAGGCAAAACCATTCTGATTTTCCTGATATAGTTAGGAATTTCTAGAAAGAGACCATTGAGGATGACCCTTTCAAGAATTTTGTTGCCATTTCAAATGCCTTTTCCAATTATATTTCTAGTTGGAGTAAGGTTGTCTTTGGCAACTTCTTGAATAATAGCACTAAGTTGCAGAATGATGTTAATTTCTATCAGAATCAGTTGATGATGTTCCCTGATTCGATTTACCTGAAGAATAAAGTTTTGGAGACTAATAGAGAATTAATGAACTTATATCAGAAAGAAGAAATTTATTGGGCCCAAAGAGCCAAAGAAAATTGGCTCTCTTTAGGTGATAAGAATACAAAGTACTTTCATACTCATGCTACAATCAGAAAACAAACAAAAAAAAGATAGTTGGTATTAAAAACGATTTGGACATGTGGATTATTGATTATGATGACATTGCCAGTGTTTTTGTACATAGTTTTAAGAATCGTTTTTCTTCTGCTGGAAATCAAGCTGGAAACAGGGATTTCTCCTTTTGTGACATTATAAATGGAGGAATTTCTGATTTTGACAATGACCTCATTCTAGCCCCCTCTACTATGCTGGAAGTAGAAAAGGCAGTGAACTCTATTGGAAGCCTGAAGGCTCCAGGCCCTGATGGTCTAAATGCTTTGTTTTTTCAGAAAAACTGGGAAAGCCTCAAAGGAAGTATCTTCTCCTTAGTTAGCAATTTCTTTGATAATAAAACTGATTGCTTAAAATGATAAACCATACTAATATAGCTTTGATTCCTAAAATAGAAAAATTGGAGACAGTTAACCATTTTAGACCTATTATTTTATGCAATGTTGTGTATAAGATTATTTTTAAAATATTGGTTGCGAGGCTCAAACCTTTGCTGGTTAAGTGTATCTCTCAGAATCAGGGAGCTTTTGCTTCTGGTAGATCAATTGTTGACAACATTCTGATTGCTCATGAATTATTCTCGAATTTTAATAGAATGAAAGCCAATTCTGGTGCAATGGCAGTGAAGTTAGATTTAGAAAAAGCCTATGATTTTGCTGATTGGAACTATATAAGAGTTATTCTGACCAGATTTGGTTTTAGACAGAATTGGATTGATTTAGTTATGAGCTGTATCACTTTTGTCTCTTTTTCTATTCTTGTGAATGGTAAGCCTTCTGGTCACTTTTCCCTTCTCGGGGATTAAGACAAGGGGATCCTTTATCTCCTTACATTTTTATTTTATGTATGGAACCTCTGATTAGACATTTGAACTTGGCTGCTGATAAACCTAAGAATCATGTTGGTATTCTTTCCTCCCCAAAAGGGATTAGAATTGCTAATCTTCTTTTTGCTGAAGATTGTTTAATATTTGGCAGGGCATCTTCCACAGCTGCTCGTAATATTGATAACATCCTCAGAAAGTTTGCTGCCTCCTCTGGTCAACAAATCAATCTAGATAAGTCTTCCATTTACTTTTCCAATAAAACACAGGCTTCTTTGAAAGTCAACATTTCAAATTTACTTGGCATTAAGCATAAAACTACCATTGGTAGATATCTTGGTATCCATAATATTGTCTTTTGGAAAGACCCCCAAAATGCTAGAGAACTGCTCATTAAGATTTCTAAAAGGCTTAGTGGCTGGAAAAGCTCAACGCTTTCTAGAGCTGGCAAGATCATTTTACTCAAGTCTAATGCCTCTGCTATTCCTAATCATGTTCTTTCATGCTTTAAGTGCCATTCTAAGATTGCTAAGGCTATGGAAAAAGAGATGAGATCTTTTTTCTGGGGGAAAGGTGCTAAGGTCCCTCCAGTAGCTTGGGATCAGGTTTGCCTCCCTAAAGATTTGGGGGGGGGGGGGGGGGGTTGGTTTAAGACCAATTTCTTTTTACAATAATGTTGCCTTAGCCAAACTTGGCTGGAAGGTTCTGACCAATAAAGAAAACTGGTGGACAAAAATTGTCACCTAGAAGTATTTAAGAAAACATTCCTTTTTTGATCTTAAAAAGAAAGTCAACCATTCTTACGCTTGGAAATGAATTTTAGACGTTAGAGACATTATTATCTCTGGTATGAGGTGGATCATTGGGAATGGTAAGAATATTAAGTTTTGGACTTTTAACTGGGTCTACAATTTTCCCTTGATTAATCTCTTAGATTATTCTGTCAAAGATATGACTGATGTTGATGCTACAGTGGCTGATTTTATTGAGAATGGTTGCTGGAACTTCCCCAAATTGATTTCTTGTCTTGATAGACCTACTGTTAATGTTATTTCATCTATTAATATTCCCATTGCGGACTTTGAAGATGAATTTGTTTGGGGCCCTGCCTCAAATGGAGTTTTTTCTGTTAAATCGGCTATGTGGATGCAAAGTAAGCTACCTAAGCATTCTAAAGCAGATCTTTTGAATATAGTTTGGAATATGAAAATTCCTCCTAAAGTGAAAATTTTCAGTTGGTTGCTTCTTAGAGGAAGACTTAAAACTAGAGCTTATCTAGCTAGGTTTATGAATGGAATGGATAATGTTTGTGCTCTGTGTGGTTCTAAAACAGAATCTATTGACCATTTGTTTGCTAATTGTTCTTGCAGTGCTGCTGTTTGGGCAAACTGCAGTAAATTGCCGTCTCTTGTAGCTCACCATTCTGTGGGAGATTGGTTGGACTTTTTATTTAAGAATGCTTCAAGTACTGATCTAGAGAACTGCTTATTGGTTTGCTGGCAGATTTGGAAATCCCGAAACCATGTTATTTTCCAATATGATCAATTTAACCATTCATTAGTGATAGATGCTATTGCTTCGGTGGGCTCTGCTTACCGAGAGATCAACATCCCGGGATCCTCTGCCCCTCCTATAGAGGCTGTTTGCATCAAATGAATTCCGTCTGCTCCGAACTGGGTTAAAGTCAACTTTGATGGCTCAGTGTCGGATGCGTCTGCTGCTGCTGGTTATATTTTAAGAAACTCTGATTGTAATCCTCTCGTGGCTGGTGCAATGCGTCTATACTCTTCGAATGTTCATGTTTTAGAATGTCTTGCCCTTGAAGAGGACTCGTTGTTGGTGATCAATAGTCATTGGGATCTCTCCAACGCTCCCTGGAAGATCAAGCCAATTCTCTGTGATATCTTACATCTTGCTCACTGGTTTGACAATATCTCCTTCACCCATATCATTCGTGAATCAAATTTCATGACGGATGCTCTAACAAATACGGCTCATGCTCTTTTGGGTTGGCAGTTACCCTCCTCAAGGTTTCAGTGCTTTTCAGTTTGATTCTTCTCATACTGGTTGCCCTAGGGGTTTTTTGTTGTAATTTTCCTTTAATTCTAAAAAAAAAAAAAGAACATGCCAGATTAGAGATACGATTTAAATAAAATTTTACATGGTGAATTAAATTGGATAAGGTAAAGGAGAAAAAGAATTACTAATCAAGTATAGCGCACAGAGTGCATAGTTGTGCGATTATGGACATCTGCATCTCATTCCAAACACTCAATATGAGAATGTACTTCATGAATAAAACAAAGAGAAAGAATAATATTGTCAATAGATAAAAACACAGGAACAAAAACAATGATAGAGATTTAAGATACTGTATGTGTTCAAAAAAGTACATAGTTATCAATTCCAGATGTTTTATTGTAATGGAAAACATAAAAATTAAATTCAGTTTACCTTTCAAATCTTTGGTGTCAAAATCAGTTCAGTACTGCAACTTTTTTTTAAATCAGTTCGCCCACTCAACTTTCATAAACATATCAGTTTGGTCCAATTTTTGAATTTCCCTAAAAATATGATGTCACCAAATTGACAAGGGGACCTATAATACAGCTTGGTAACGTGTATGAGAAGTCCCTAATAACTATAAAGCTGAATTATGGGTCCCCTTGTCAGTTTGGTGACGTCATATTTTGAGGGGAATTTACAAATTGGACCAAACTGATGTGTTTACGAAAGTTGAGGGGGGCGAATTGATTTAAAAAAAAGTTGCAGGACTGAACTGAGTTTGACACCAAAGATTTAAGGGGTAAACTGAATTTAATTCAAAACATAACATCCAAACATAGTATATATCTCAAATGTTACTTTTATAAAAAGAACTATTTATTAAATACTTCCAAAGCTTAAATGAAACCCAGAAAAAAGTAGGAAAAAAACAAACAAACAAACAAACCGAGATTCGGGTCAAATTCCTTCCATAGAGATGCTTGGAATCCTCATATAGAATTCCAAGCTAATGAATGATATCTTAACTTAGGCATAAACTGAAATCTCAACCTGCAGCCTATAAGCCATATTCAACCCCTGCAATTATTACTAAACTGTCAACAACAAAAGCAATTAAAGGAAGAAAACTTGAACTTCAATGACATTCAGAAACATTGCAAACCAATTTTAGAACTTGAACCAGGCAGCGAAGAAGTTTAGTTCCCAGGAAAATCGTAGAAAAGAAAAAAAATAGAAAAAATAGAACAAAACTAAACTCAATTGAGAGGCAACTGAAAGTAGAAGAATCAAAACCCAGACTGTAGTCGGTAGTTGGAAACTACCTTCCCCGCCTATAGACCAGTCAGGAAACTTGTAAGTTACTGAACTCCTCAGAAAGACCAGGCGGGATAGTAGTAACTGAAGATATATTGGCCTCCATGAGTTGATGGAGTTCAAAGATTTCCAATCTTGTGACAAAGAGAAGATATTGAAGTTTCCTATTCGGAAGGTCTCTTGCCATATAGGTTGGGATTTCTTTCTATATTTCTCATCTTTTATATGGTTAGTTCTAGATATATTTGGAATGTATTTTCAAATATATTTTCAGTTTATTAGGATATAGGCTGTTTAAGGTTAGTTCCTTTTCTATACAATTTAGATTTAGAAAGTTGTTATGGCATTGAGGTGATTCGGATCTAGATGGAAAAGAGGGCAGCTAGGTTCGGCTGCTAGGGTTTGGTTTATATATATATATATATATATATATATATATATATATATATATATATATCTAGGTACGGCTGATTAGATAGGGAGATAGAGGTGCTAGGGTTTCATATATATACATAGATATATATATGGTAGGCACAAGAGGAAAACATATAGAAGAAAATATAGTTTTCGTGAATGTGTGCTCTAGAGTTTTTGTGTGAAAAAATATTCAGATCATAGTATAGTCCTGTGTGGCAAGAGACCTTCGTGGCTCCATTCAAGAGACCTTCGTGGCTCCATTGAAGACCTTCGTGGCTTCAAGTCCTTCGTGGCGTTTCAAGACCTTCGTGGCTTCAAGTCCTTCGTGGCGTTTCAAGACCTTCGTGGCTTCAACGACCTCCGTGGCGTTGTCATCCTTCGTGGCGACAAAGACCTTCGTGGCGACAAAGACCTTCGTGGCTTTGTATTACACTTGACCGTGTTCTTCAAGTGTGAAGTATTTTTACTTTTGAGAATATATTACTTTTGATCATGTGTTGTCAAGTAATTGTAACTTTCTATTCAATAGTAAAGTAAAGTTCTTCTACATATTCCGCTGCTTATCTCATAATCGTTCTATCTAGTATTTTCATTTGGCATCAGAGCAGGTGCTGGAGGTGTCCGGTAGATCTAGCTAAAGATGGAACGAAATGGGTTGAATCAACCGCCCATGCTCAAAGGAATGGATTTTGCTCAATGGAAACTTCAAATGAGATCATTCATTTATGGCATTGATTTTCATGCATGGAGAAGTGTGGAACGTGGCTGGAAAGCTCCTGAGATTTCTACGGATGGAAAAGCTCCAGAAGGGTCGTCATCTAAATTAAAGGACGAAGATGATTGGGATGAAAAAGAGATCAAACTGAGTGAAGCTAATCACAAAGCCTTAAATGCTCTCTATGCTGCTCTAAGCAGAGATGAAAAAAAGAAGGTTCAGAATTGTGTTACCGCCAAACAGGTTTGGGATAAATTATGTGTTCTTCATGAAGGTAATGATGTTGTAAAAGAACAAAGGTTACAACAATACTATTCTGAAATTGATGCTTTAAAAATGAAAGATGATGAATCTATTGATGATTTTTATGCACGTTTTACTGATCTTTCTAGTTTATGTGAAAGCTTGGGACGTCCTTTAAAAGAATCTGATATTGTCAGGAAAATTTTGAGATCTCTCCCAAAGAAGTACAGGATAAAAAAGACGACGATTCAGGAGCAATACAACTTGAATGAATATTCAGTAGATTTGTTGATCGAAAATCTGAAGGCTTGGGAAATGGAACTTGAAGATGACGAAAAACCCAAAGGTACAAGTTCAAAAAATATTGCTTTGAATGTCTCTAAAAAGTCTGAAGAATCTGAGCATAATGAGTTGTTATTTTTGACTAAAGAATTTAAATGCATTCTGAATCAAAGAAATTCAAAACCTAATGTGCGAAACAATTTCAATTCTAATAAGAGGTTTAATGGAAATAATAAGAGTTTTGAAAAACAAGGTGATAATTCGTTTCAAAAGAAAAATGAAACTGGTAATAGTAGTAATGGAAATTATCGGAGTCAAAAAGGTCGTTGTTATGAATGTGGTGGCTATGGCCACATTGCTACTGACTGTGCAAATAGAAAGTCTGATACAGGGAAAAAGGCGTACAGATCCTCATGGAGTGATGAGGAAGAAGATGGTTCCTTGAAAGGAAACAAACTTTTGCACTTGTGTCTTCTTTTTCTCTTGATTATTCAGATTCTGATGATGAGTTTGAGGAAGATGATGAACTAATGGTACATCATAAGAAGGTTCTAAAGGCTGCAGAACTGGTATCTGAAAAAAATGAGGCTTTGAAGTTTCAAGTAGGAATGCTACAAGAAGAAAAACAACAATGGGAACTTGAGAAACTTGAGTTAATGAGAAAATGTGAGGAGGATCATAACATGAGCAGTGAAGACTGGAAAGTGGAAAGAAAACGCCTTCTTGCAAAGATTCAGATACTCCAAGAAGAGGTAAATGAAAAAGATAAATTTATTTTGCAACTAACTTATAAAGTTGATAAATTACAGGAATCTCTTGAAACGGCGGAAGACAAGTTCGGCAAGTTCAAAATGAGCTCTCAATCTCTGTCAGAAATCATAAGTTCGGGAAAATCTTTTAATGATAGATCTGGTATTGGCTATACTGGTGAGTCCCATATCAAAAAATTTAGTAATATGAGTTCTAATTCTATGAATGTTGAATCTGATTTGTGGACTTCAAAAGGAAACAAACAAAAGGAAGTAAAAATTACTGGATTTAGAACTTCCTCGGAATCAAAAATAGATGATATAGATGATTCAAAGTTAACAGTTGAAAATGAAATTAGAGATATTCATATTAAATTAGAACAACATAGCAAATTTTTGCAAGATATTTCTCACTTCGTTGGTCTTTCAAAAGCGTTTAAAGAAACAGAGAACGATGCATTTGGAAAACAAGAAGTATCAGGTAAAAAGGTAAATCAGAATTTTTCAAATGTTTATTGCAATTTCTCTTTTGTAGAGATTGATTATGAAACTAATGAAATTGAGGCTACCTGTAATGTAGCGTTAACTGCTTTGTCTGCTAGGAAAGAAGATACATGGTATATTGACAGTGGGTGTTCACGCCACATGTGTGGAAATAGACATTGGTTTTCAAATCTTAATGAATCAGGTGTTTCAGGTGCAGTTACCTTTGGAGATGGAAGAAAAGCAAGTATAAAAGGAAAAGGATCAATAAAATCCCAAGACCTTGCTTGTCTTAATAATGTACTTTTTGTTGAAGGATTATCAACTAATCTTATTAGTGTTAGTCAGTTGGCAGATGATTATGAGGACATATGGTTTAATAAACGTCGTTGTGTTGTTTTTGATCAGGATGGTAAAATTGTAATGGGAGGAAAAAGGTCAGGAGATAATTGTTATCATGTTTCATATGATCTTAAGTCTAATGGATCTCAATCTTGTTTCAGGACAAGTTCTGTTGAAGAAACAATGGAACTATGGCACAAACGACTTGGTCACTTAAATTTTCAAGACTTGCTTCAACTGTCCACCCAAAAATTGGTAAGAGGCTTACCTAACTTAAGTGGTCGTACTGATGTTGTTTGCAGAGGTTGCAAAACAGGGAAACAAACCCGAGCTAGTCATAAAGTGGTGAATGCTTCATCATCAACTCAACCTCTTGAGTTGCTTCACATGGATTTGATGGGACCTTCAGCGACATCAAGTATGGCAGGTAAAGAATACATTTTTGTTGTTGTTGATGATCATTCTCGTTTTGCCTGGGTTGATTTCTTAAAAGATAAAAGTGAGACATTTAGTTCTTTTTCCACCTTGAGTAAACGTCTTTTAGTTGAAAAACAACAAGAAAATTATCAAATTGCCAAGATTAGGTCAGATAATGGAACTGAGTTTAAGAATTCTAAATTTGCTAAATATTGTCGAGATCACGGTGTGTTTCATTAGTTTTCAGCTCCTATAACTCCACAGCAAAATGGAATTGTTGAACGTAAGAACAGATCTCTCTTAGACATGGCCAGGGTCATGCTGCATTCGGCCGGACTTAGTGAAAACTTCTGGGCTGAGGCTGTTAACACAGCTTGTTACATAGGAAATCGTGTTCTTCTTCGATCAGGAACAAAGTCCACTCCTTATGAACTATGGAAAGGTAAAAAGCCAAACGTAAGCCATTTTCATGTGTTTGGTAACCCTTGCTATGTTTTAAAAGACCGGGAGCGTCTTGCCAAGTTTGCACCTAGAGCAGACGAAGGTATTTTTCTTGGTTATTCTCTTGATAGTCGTGCTTACAGAGTATACAACAAAGAAACTAAAACAGTCATGGATTCAATTAATGTTACAGTTGATGATAATGCAGATTTGTCTGTTGTTAATGATTCAGATGTGTTTAAATCAAATGACAATAGTAGTTCTGTGCAGGAAAAGACTAATGAAGTTGATAAAAATTTACAACCTGCTACAAAATATAGAACTGGTTTTAAGCAGGTCCGTAAAGATCACTCAACAGCTGATGTTATTGGTGATATTGGTGATGGTATGCGGACCAGGGGGAAAATGGTAGATTATCCTTCTAAAAATGAAGATAATTCTGAGAGCTCTACTGCAGAATTTGTTGAAATAAACAAAGCCTTGGTATGTTTTATTAAAGAAAAAATTAAGGAGACTAACAAACTAACTTATTTTGGTTTTGTGTCTCTGATTGAACCCAAAAATATCAAAGAAGCTCTTATGGATGATGACTGGATCAATGCAATGCAAGAAGAGTTAAATCAATTTGCAAAAAATGAGGTATGGATCTTGGTTCCTAGACCAGAAAACTCTAATGTTATTGGTACTAAATGGATTTTCAGGAATAAGATGGATGAGCATGGTACTATCACTCGGAATAAAGCTAGATTGGTGGCTCAAGGTTATTCACAGGTTGAGGGATTGGATTTTGATGAAACCTTTGCTCCTGTGGCTCGGTTGGAATCTATAAGACTTCTATTAGCTATCGCGTGTCACCGTCAGTTCAAACTTTTTCAAATGGATGTTAAAACTGCATTTCTGAATGGGGATGTTCAAGAAGAGGTGTTTGTGGATCAACCACCTGGCTTTAAAGATATTCACCATCCTGAGTATGTTTGGAAACTAAAAAAGGCTGTCTACGGTCTTAAGCAAGCTCCTCGTGCCTGGTATGAAAAACTCTCTACTTACCTTATTTCTCAAGGTTATACTCGAGGTAATGTAGATAAGACACTATTTGTTAAGCATGTTGGTAGTCATCTAATGGTTGCACAAGTTTATGTTGATGATATTGTGTTTGGTTCTACATCACACTCACTTGTTAAAGAATTTACTACTATTATGACTAATGAATTTGAAATGAGCATGTGTGGTGAGCTTACTTATTTCCTTGGTCTTCAAATCAAACAAGAACAAAATGGTATTTTCTTATCTCAATCTAAGTATGCTGAAAATCTTATTAAGAAATTTGATATGACTGCTAAGAAAAAATCTGTAAACACTCCTATGAGCACTTCCACAAAACTTTGCTATGATATTGATGGTAAGTCAGTTGATCAAACTAAATATCGTAGTATGATTGGTAGCTTGCTCTATCTCACTGCTAGTCGTCCAGATATTTCTTACAGTGTGGGTGTATGTGCCAGGTTTCAAGCCAATCCTAAAGAATCTCACTTGGAAGCTGTTAAACGAATTATTCGTTATATTTCTGGTAGTATTACGTGTGGAGTATTTTATACGTATGCCACTAATGCCGAAATTGCAGGATATTCTGATGCAGATTGGGGAGGAAATTTACAAGATCGAAAAAGCACAAGTGGTGGTTGCTTCTTTGTAGGTAAAAATTTAGTTGCATGGCATAGTAAGAAGCAAAATTGTACATCCTTGTCTACAACCGAAGCTGAATATGTCGCCGCAGGTAGTTGTTGTACTCAAATGCTTTGGATGAAAAACATGCTTAAAGATTATGGTATTCCACAAGGAAAGCTGGTTATTTTCTGTGACAATACGAGTGCTATCAATATATCCAAAAATCCTGTTCAGCATACTAGAACCAAGCATATTGATATTCGTTATCATTTTATACGTGAACTAGTTGATAAAAATCTACTTGCTTTAGAATATGTTTCTACAGATCATCAGTGGGCTGACTTGTTCACTAAACCTTTGGATACAGAACGCTTCATGAACTTGCGTAATACCATTGGCATTTGTTCTCAATATTGAAAATTAGTATGTTGGGCACTCACTCCAAGGTATCGCCTTTCAGTTCATGATCTTAAATTGTCTTGGGTGTGAGCTTACTTTTTGCTGCGTCATTCATTGTTTCTCTAGACATAGCTGCTTTGGGTCTTTCTTCATGTCTTATCCAATGCACTTCAATTATATTAGCCTTTGTGTTTGGTTCAATTTACACATACTTCATAGTGGTGGAACAATTTTGAGTTGAGTCACCTAATCAGGAGCAGGGGTAGTTGAATATGGTACTTATTGTAGACTACATGCTACAAATCAAAATCTCAAGTGCATGTAGTCTTAGGCCAGGCTAGTTCTACATCTCCAGGAATTGACTAACTACTCGATGCCTGGTGGAATGGACTGGTTTGGTCTCCCCGGTGGAATTTTATTATTCTTTGGCGGTTAAATAGACCTCGGAACATCCTTGTTATGTCTAGTACCCTAAAGTCGTCTGACTTGGGAGTTACTGTCTATTTTCCGACCAAGCGTTCCTATTGAGCAAGTCTTACGCGAAAAAAAAAAAAACAAAAAAAAAATGCGTAGACGTATGGAATGGTGCTATAAGGGGGAGAGTCGAAATTTTTGCTTGCGAATTTAATCACTCCTCTAATTTCTTCCCATTAATCACTCCTCTAGATTTACTTGAATGCATTGACTAAGAAAGCTTATTGTCTTGTTCTAATGGATGATTTCGGTGATCTTAATATCACATTACCTTGGCTACATGTTTTGCTTGAACTGGAGTCTAACATGTTGGAATGTGGGCACATGATTATTTCTTTTCCTTGTTGTGCACGTAGAACGCGCAAGGCTGAGTGTTATCCATGTCAGTCCATTTTATTTTGTCGCAATTTGTCTCTCTAGCTTCAATTTCGATGTTATGTTCGTAATCAGTCCTAGGGTTTTATCTCTTAGTAATATTTTCTTCCTTTCTTGGTCTATAATCTCTCACGGCATGCATGCAAATATGGTATGATAGGTTCTAGTTTGCAGAGATGATGGTTTACTTACCATATCAAATCTTTTTGCCTTCTTCACGTGTCCTTTTATTCTCTATCTTCCTTAGTCAATAACTATGCAAAATTTTGTATTGGTTTTCTTTCCTTTTGCAGGTATGATATCTTGATTCACCAAGATTTTGATCTTCTGCCGAGATCATCTTTTAGAGTTATTTTCTGTTTTGGTTTCTTTCCTTTATTGGATTCGGGTTTCTTGCATATCTATCTCTATATAGCCGTACTTCTATCAAGCTTTTCTTTGTCTCTATCCCTCTCCATTCTCTTCTTCTTTCACCTTGGTTGTTTAGTGTGTAGGTTTTCGTCGTCATGGTTGGAGTTCATCGTTCAAGAAGAGACATGCAAGAAGCTCGGGCTGAGGCCGAGCGCATGAACCAGGAGATGGATGAACGCCGCGCTGCTCCTGCCTCTGAGAATGCTGCTCTTGTCGGCCATCGCCGGAGCGGGCGGTTGGCTCTTCGTCGACGTGGCTAGGGGTTTCTGTGTCATTCATCTTTCTCCTCCTTTGCCCTCCATCAACTTAGGGGGAGAAATCAAGTAGCATGCATGCATGCATGCATCAAGTTATAATTTTTTAATTATGGTTTTTTGGTTTGAACTATTGTCTCTTGCATGAGATTATGAACTTAGTTTGCTTTGGTTTGTAATAAGTGCTATGCACACAACCTCTTGTATTATTTGTTTTAGTTTGGTGTTTTATTTTTGAAACCTATGATCTAGTCATTTGATTTCTTGAAAAGGATGATCATTGATTCTTGAAATCAAGTGACCTATTTTCGTTTTCGAAAATAGTGAGAGGTTTCGATAGATTATGGTTGTTTGTTTTCAACTTTCATGTTATGTACTGATCTTTGTCATACAGGTACTTGATGTTGGAAGTTGCATGGAAGGCCAAAGGGGGAGATTGAAGATATATTGGCCTCCATGAGTTGATGGAGTTCAAAGATTTCCAATCTTGTGACAAAGAGAAGATATTGAAGTTTCCTATTCGGAAGGTCTCTTGCCATATAGGTTGGGATTTCTTTCTATATTTCTCATCTTTTATATGGTTAGTTCTAGATATATTTGGAATGTATTTTCAAATATATTTTCAGTTTATTAGGATATAGGTTGTTTAAGGTTAGTTCCTTTTCTATACAATTTAGATTTAGAAAGTTGTTATGGCATTGAGGTGATTCGGATCTAGATGGAAAAGAGGGCAGCTAGGTTCGGCTGCTAGGGTTTGGTTTATATATATATATATATATATATATATATATATATATATATATATATATATATATCTAGGTACGGCTGATTAGATAGGGAGATAGAGGTGCTAGGGTTTCATATATATACATAGATATATATATATGGTAGGCACAAGAGGAAAACATATAGAAGAAAATATAGTTTTCGTGAATGTGTGCTCTAGAGTTTTTGTGTGAAAAAATATTCAGATCATAGTATAGTCCTGTGTGGCAAGAGACCTTCGTGGCTCCATTCAAGAGACCTTCGTGGCTCCATTGAAGACCTTTGTGGCTTCAAGTCCTTCGTGGCGTTTCAAGACCTTCGTGGCTTCAAGTCCTTCGTGGCGTTTCAAGACCTTCGTGGCTTCAACGACCTCCGTGGCGTTGTCATCCTTCGTGGCGACAAAGACCTTCGTGGCTTTGTATTACACTTGACCGTGTTCTTCAAGTGTGAAGTATTTTTACTTTTGAGAATATATTACTTTTGATCATGTGTTGTCAAGTAATTGTAACTTTCTATTCAATAGTAAAGTAAAGTTCTTCTACATATTCCGCTGCTTATCTCATAAAGTTCTTCTACAGGATGTAACACCCAGGTACAAGACCCATCTCGCGTGTCACCGAGACCCATCTCGCTTGGAACAAGATCCATCTCGGGTGAGTCACCGAGATCGTAATTGCGTGCGGAGTGAACTCCTCAGCTCGTGTAATAGTCATTGTGTGCGCACGCTAACGAACTCCTTAGCTCGCGTGTAGTCATTGTGCGCGGAGCGAACTCCACAGCTCCCGTGACAATTTCAGTCCTTGCGCTTCGCGAACTACTCAGCTCGCCCGGTAATATCAGTCTTGTGCGAAGCGAACTCTTACAAAGCTCGCACGCGAACTGTACCGACTAGCTCGCATATTTCTTTATAAGACCTCGCCCGGCCGAATCAGTTTTGAGGTTTGGGGTCGGGAGGGACTCGGCGGACTTGAAGATGTCAAGAAAAGTAAGATCCGGAATGCACAAGACCCGTTCAACACACGTCCTGAGTACGGACTTGGGGGGACTAGGGCCGGGTACCCGCTGATAAATAACTGGTCTATGGGCATTTTATATATTAAGTCCCCACTCAAGACGTGTTTTGAACTGGAACTTGGGGAGACTTGTAGTCTGTAGTTGGAAACTGCCTTCCCCGCCTAGAGACCAGTCAGTAAACTTGTAAACCGACATCCGGGCTATCTTGCCATGGTGAAAGATCATCGGTACCACATCAAGAAGGTGCTCCTCTAAGCTCCACAAAAAGGCACCATGATAAGATATATGTATAATTAGTCCCACATCGAAAATATGTAATAAGATGGAACATTCCTTAGATATAAAAGGAAGGCTCCCCATAGATATAGAGGGGATGAGGGGATGGGGGATATAGAAAGATGGATAGATGATGATCCATTCTCACTTCATCTTGGAAAGCTCTTGTAACACCAAAGACCTATTGGCCATGATAGTTGATTCGTAAGTGGACGTAGCCATGTCCTCCGATGACATGGTGAACCACTATATGTCCTTGAGTCTTTTGGGCATGATAGTCTGTTCTACCGTGATTCTACATAGTCTACGAGATTATGCAGAAACACAGACTATATTGTGAAGAAGAACCATTGCCTGTCTCCAGTTTTCGATAAAGACAATCCTGCATATTAGTAGTCTAAGTTCAGTAAAAGTGAAGATGGATTGAGATTTGTTCAAAGCTTTTGATAAATTAAGATCAGTGAAAAAAAGAACTCCATATATTCGGTTTAAAAAACAGATACATACCTCGGCTTTCGGTTTTTCCCTCTTTCCTCTTTGCTCTTTCCCAGTTTGATTCTCATCTTCCCTCTTCAATCTGGAAACAAACAATGCCCAGTACCATTCAGCAAAATATAAAAGATACCTTAGATAAAAATTGACGATGATGAATGAATGAAAGAACTTATGCGTTGATACTGTACCTCCCCTCCTTAAAGAAGAAACTGATTCCCCCTTTTCGATGACTGAGCGATGCTTCTTTTTTCATCTTTTTTAGACCAATTCTTGTTCGGTCCTTCGTTTTATAAGAAGCCATACCCCGATAACCTCCCACTCTAATAACCTCCCACCACATCCTCCCCAGTCTTCACCTCATCGCCTCCATGCTCCTCAATTCCCGTTTCTTTTGATATCGTGCACGGCGGTTATCTCTTTCGTCCGGAGATTTTGCGCTAACTGCGCGTATTTTTATTTGCCTCATCTGCTTGTCTTTTACGTTACTAACGCTCATTGATATTTTCTACTTCAGTTTAACTTTTATGATTTTCATGGGGAAGTTTAAAAGTTTGGTGAAGCCTTTACACCAAAAAGGCGCTTTCTAATATAGTAGAGATGAACATCATTGTTAAACTTGCTTGTCCACTTTAACTCCTCTTATGCTCATTCTTGGTTGGACAGGTTTGGACTAGGCTATTCACTGTAGTAAGACGAAACCCACGTTTGGCGAGTATAAGGACTATGTTTAATGAGCTACTGCCTACTGGAGTCCCAAAACAGGTCAACGCCTTCTTACAGAGCGGCCCCGAATTTGGTGGGTTTACGGAAGCCCCGTTGTTGCTCGCCTCAAACTCATCAATCTCTCTCTCTCTCTTCGATTTCTTCTCATCAGCTCTCAATTTCTCTCCAAGTTTATACTGTTTGTTCTTAATAGCAAGAGCACAGATCGGAGAGGGATCTATGGGAGAGGAAAATCGACGAATTGATGTCTGGAGTTCAATCAGCTTCAACAGAGAGAAGAAGGTCAGAGATTCATAGAGAGAGTTTGGGCAATCGATGCCTGGAATTAATTCAATCAACTTGAAAAGGAAGCCCATAAATATCAAAGGTAAGTTTTTGATTGTAGATTGATATCTCATGATCTCATCTTTTATCTTGTTTTGGCACAGATTTCCTCTTTTTGTTTTCAAAGAGAAATTACACAGGGGATTAGAGTTTGATTTGATTCCTCTTTCTGTTTCTTCTTTCATCTCAAATAATTTTTTTTTTTCTGTTTCCTCTTTCATCTCAAATTAATCAGGTTTTAGAGCTTGATTTGATTATTGGGCATACATTTGAAGATCCAAGAACGAAGTAATTATCAAGGGAATTGAAGGTGCAGATGTGATAATTTGTGGGTTTGCTCTTAATATATTTGGTGAGATGATTAAGGAGGAGATGAAGCCTGACTATATCAACATTTTTGGGGTTCTGTTTGATTGTAGTCATGCAAGTCTAGTTGATCAAGCTGATGGAATGATGCCGTGGAGATCAATAAACTATATCTTCTAGCTAATGTATACAGATCAGTAGGCCGATGGAATGATGCCATGGAGATTGCCAAGCTGCTGCAATATAGAAGATTTCATAAGAGTCGAAGAAATTAAGCTCTTTAGTCCTTTCAGTATCAAACATGGGTCAAGTGTTAGCAGAGAATAAGCCAGGCTAGACTAGTCCAGGACTGTCAAAGAAATTAAGGTGAGCATAGACAAGCAGTTATTGAACTAGCTATGCCTAAACATAACTCGGGCGCATTTCCAACAAAAAAATAAAAAATAATAATAACTCGGGTAAATATTATATTTTGACAGAAAAGAAAAAAACAATATCATATTTGTGAATGTAGCATAATTTCGATTGTGTGTACTTCGTGTATATGTTCGTGGTTTGGTTGGTTAAGATGTTTAACTGATAATTTTGAGGTCATAAGTTCAAACCTTATTCACGGTGTGAGTTATTAATAAAAGGCGTTTAAAAAAAAAAAAAAACTCTCAGATCGAACATTCACTGAAATAATTTAAAAAAAGAAATTTATAATGATTTAATTTCCAATCTTGTCCTTGGTACGTGAATAGCAGGTAAACAACTCTATACTGTGTTTCTTCTAAAAGAAAAAAAAAACCAATAATTTGTGTCAAATCCTCATTAGCGTAGTGCCACTTGTCACTACTAACGCCAAAACAGGTTGGACGCCGCCCGAAGCTCGACATATGGCGCCAAATCAGACATTAATCCTCCGCCCGAGTCTCTACCGTAAAACCTCTACGACCCAGTGACCTGCAAAGTAAAATAGTAAATAAAGGTATGAATTACCGACGGTAATTTATCGTGCGCAACTGCCCCATCCTCCATTTTAGTCAAGTGATCCGTTCGTTGAAATTGGAAATCAAATTAGGCAACTGAAGCTTCCAGAATCGACGACTCTCTGAGTCAATCAGTCAGGTAAGCTCTGTGATTACGAAGCTAATTGACTGTGACCGGAGCTTCCTACTCCGCCTGCCTCAACTAACCGGAGCTCTTTGCTTCGTGTACGGCTAGGGATTTCATCGTTCTAAAACTTCCGGCGACGTTGATCGGAAATGGCTGTGATAGAAACCGCCGCGCCAGAGAAGCCGAAGAAAGAACCAACCGATGACGAAAAGAGGTAGGTAGCTTCGATTTTAGCAAATGAATCTGTAGAAATTTGGAAATGCTATTCGAATTTTTGATGATTTTGTTTGGTTTTAGGAGGATGAAAATAGTGGCCGGAAGCTTGATGAAAGCGGTGATCAGACCTGGCGGAGGTGATTCTACACCTTCGGATGGTGATCAGGTTGGGCTTACATTGCGATTATTGAAGCTAAAATAGCAATTGAACTGTTTGTGAAAGCAAATTGTGGACGCTAAGTTAGGTTTTTTTCGTTATGCAGGTCATATATCATTGCACTGTTAGAACATTGGAGGGAGTTATTGCTCAATCTTCAAGATCGGAATACGGCGGTGAGTTGAATTGTGTGTTAGCCTGTTAGGAAAGCACATTTTCACAATTAATAGAGGATATCTTGATATTTTCCTTCAAAATTGTGTTCAGTTTTGTGGAATTATCTGATTGAGTTTAATGCGAAAATGTTGTATTCCACTTATTGAGTTTAATAATCATTTGTCAACAGGCAAGGGAATCCCCATCCGAAGTGTTTTGGGAAAGAGCAAGATGATTGTTGGATTGCTAGAAGGAATTCCAACAATGCAGAAGGGTGAAATTGCAATGGTAATGTCTTTGTTCATGAGTTCTTTTGTCTGGCTATGACTGTGTGTGTAAATTGGTGAATTTGAAACTGAATTAGTACTGCTATGTTGTTGTGCTAATCGGCAAATGTGCTTTCTAAAAGTTAGACAGCATCTTATGGGGTAGAAAATCCTATATTGAAGAAGATAAACCTTTTCATATTTGGTGAAATGTTATTTGTGCTTGTGTATATAGTTCATTTTGTATATGACTGTAATTGTTTGTTTGTGTAATGACTCAGTTGAAAATGAAACCTCAAGTGCACTATGGTGAGGATGATTGCCCACTATCAGCTCCCACTGACTTCCCAAAGGATGATGAACTTCATTTTGAGATTGAGATGATAGATTTCTTCAAAGCCAAGGTAAGACCTTCGAATAGAAACCACCATTTTATATCCATAATGTTAACAGTATTGTAGAGCTCCACCTAGCATATGTTGATTCCATATCAAACGTGAATATTACTAATTCTTCTGTTGAAAGTTGTGTGTGCTTATGTAACTATTGATTAGATATTTAGATGGTGATTAACACATTGGTTTTATCTTTTTACCTTTCTTCCTGACCTCAAATTGGCTCTGATCTTGTTTGGCTTTTACGTTCTTTTTCAGGTTATTAGTGATGACTTGGGGGTTGTGAAGAAGGTATTGGAAATAATATATTGTTGCATTTTATTTGAATTGGTTATGCACATTCTAATGAACTAAAATGCTTTTCCACCATTTTACTTGGTTGTCATTGGCGTCTATCACGATAATATGTATTCTTAAAATTATAGCTCTGCTGCATGGGCGTAGATCTCTTTTGCATCATGGCAAAAAGTTGATGGAAGAACGTTTAGATTTCATAAGATTAGTGATCAAATTTAACAAGTCAAATGACATGATTTATAGAGAAAAAGAGAGAATCTAATGAAGTGAGGATGTTAGGTAGGTGATGATTTAGAAAACAAATATGAATTTGATTTTACCTTCTTTGCTTCATATTTGTAACTTTTATTTCATAATGGACTCCCTGTTTGCACTCGGCAGGTAATAACTGAAGGTCAGGGTTGGGAATCTCCGAGGGAACCATATGAAGTAAAAGCCTGGTATAAACCTTTTTACGTCGTTCCCAACTAGTACTTCCGCTGTTTTGTTGTATTGCAAATTGGAATATGCTTAAACTATTTAAAGAGGGGTGTATGACCGTTAGGATTTCCGCAAAGACTGCTGATGGGAAAGTGCTTGTTCCACGTACTCGAGAAGAACCATTTTTCTTTAACTTTGGAAAGTCGGAGGTTGGTGAACTTTCAGCTGTTACTATGTTTGGTTTTTCTCGTTCATTTTCTGTGTAAAAACAATAAAATTGCCCTTAACTGGACATACATGATGGGTCCACATTTCACTCTGTAATAATAAGGCCTGATCAATTTTCAGGCTGCGTGGGAGAAAATTGCATTTGACTACTTCATTTTACTAACTATGGTGCTTTAAATACAAACTAGATACCTAAAGGTCTTGAGATGGGAATTGGTACAATGACACGGCAAGAGAAGGCAATAATATATGTCAGCAGTCAGTATTTGACTTCATCTCCTTTCCTACCTGTGGTAGATGGTGTTGAAGAAGTTCATTTTGAGGTGGAGCTTGTCCGCTTTATTCAGGTGTGCAAAGTTCTTATTTCTCAATCATAGTCTCAAAATAATATTGTGTAGGTAATTTGACAGGGAGTTTTCTTCTGTGGGTTAAAAAGTATTGAGGTTCTGATCTAACTCTATTGTTATGTATTAAAAGGTTCGAGACATGCTCGGAGATGGGCGTCTGATTAAAAGGCGTGTTCGTGATGGAGAAGGTGTGGTTTTAGAATTTTAACCCTTTTCAAATAAATTAAATTTTCATTAAAAATATGGTTCATGAAATGCTACATGATATGCGATTGCCGTTAGCGTCATGCCACCTGTTTCGAATTCACTGTGATTTATACCAAGTGGTACTTTTTGTGTATATTCCTAAAATCCAATATGTGCATATATTAAACTCAGACACAAAATGACTCAAATGTAACGTGTTTATCATATTTTGGAACAATCAGGTGAGTTTCCTATGGATTGTCCTCTTCACGACAGCCTTCTACAAGTCCATTACAAGGGCATAATTCTTAATGAGGAAAAGACAGTCTTCTTTGATACGAGAGTTGACAACAATGGTCAGCCTTTGGAGTTTTGTTCTGGTGAAGGCCTTGTGAGTTTTTCACCATCTCTAGGGAGAAATATTTATGCTTGATTTTAATCTTCATTCTTCTGGTACTGCTATGTATGTATTTGCACGATGCAATTGGCATAGATTGTTCTGGAACCTTGTTTCAGATATCAACAAATTTAGGGCGGAATTAATTGCATTGAAATATTTATTTGTGTTTGAAGGTGCCTGAGGGGTTCGAAATGTGTGTTCGTTTGATGCTGCCTGGTGAGATAGCTCTGGTCACCTGTCCTCCTGATTATGCATACGACAAGTTCGCTAGGTTACCTTTTGAATTCGAGCTTGCCTTCTGTAATTCATTATGATTTGCCGTCAACAATACTCTAAATTAATACGCAAGCCAAAATTGGAAGTCTCTTGTCATTATTTCGTTTGTTCATCCAGTTCAAATGTGTCACTGGTTTTTCCCCCATATCGCCAGGCCTGCTAACGTTCCTGAAGGGGTTCATATTCAATGGGAAATCGAGCTTCTTGGTTTCGAGATGCCAAAGGTAATTTCTAAAGTTATTCTTTCTGTAATGTTTTATCTTTAACTAATATAATCTGTTATGATAAGGGTTGTTATATCTATGACTCTATTATTTAATTTTTTTGGTATGAATTTAAAGTGTGTCCAAGTGGTTGCTTCAATATGAGATGAAAATATCTTTTCTGAGAATGGATGATGAAAAAGTTTGCATGATTTGATGATTGAAGTATTAGGTATAACATCTAATCTGAGGTTTCATTATCAACCTTGTTTTGAGAATTAGCTTTTGACTCAAAGTAACTCTAAGGCTCTGCATAGTTCTCTTTGACATTTACGTTTAGTGGTTCTGAAGAGAGGTAGACTTGTATGGAAGCTGTGGGTGCTCTGGAATTTGATGTCACTGCTAAGGCTTATCTCATTTCATGGTCATCTGGACACGTTTATCTGCATATGTTCTTGAGAGCTCTTTTTCTTAGGTCCTTCCTTTCGAGTTGCACTCAGCCAAGTGTTTAATGCCTTACTTTCATACGATTGCAGGATTGGACCGGTTTGGACTTTATAAGCATAATGGATGAAGCAGAGAAGATTAGAAACACAGTATGTATTAATAAGATTTGATTTTCACCATAAATAACCATCTAACAGCTGCTGTGTGTATTAATGGAGAATCTGATCTGATCCAAGTTTTGTATCCTTTCGTGCATGCACATTCATGTTCAGAAGATATGAAGTTGTTTCAGTATTTTGAATTATTTTTATATTAGTGCATCCCATTAATTCAACGGGCTACTCAAACTCTAAATTATGTGAACTTAGAATTGTGTTGTCATTTTCATTTTAGGGGAACAGGCTATTTAAAGAAGGAAAATTTGAACTTGCCAAGGCAAAGTATGACAAGGTACTGTATGCATATTTTGCATGATTCTTTTTGGACACTATTTTCTGATGCATAATTGCATGTAGAAGGATGATTTCTTACAACAGTCATTTGTTTGATCCCATTGCAAAGTTGTGTGCTGCCTGCTATAAATTTATATGCTGTAGGAAGTTGTAACTTTTAATATCCCTTTATATCATGGTCAATCTATTGAGGAGCTGTATTACTGGCATCCAAGTGCCATCAGCTCAGTTCGTTTTTTCCCCAAAACTGGTGATGCAATACCACCAACTATTAGAAATACTTGAAAACGTGTTCATTGAGCTTAATTCCAATCTGCTGGGCCATGTAGGTGCTTCGGGAATTTAATCACGTTAATCCACAAGATGATGAAGAAGGGAAGACATTTTCAAATGCGAGGGTAAGCATCTTGCTTTGCGTGTTTCACTCTACTTTGTGTGTCTTACCATATATTTAGCATGTGTTTGAAGGGATATTGTCCAATTATTCTTGATTGAAATATCTTCACTTCATCATTTCTAACTTAGCAACAGAGCCTGTATGTGTGATAGCTTTACAATCTACATCAGTGATTGATAATTTGCGCTTGTTTCTGGTTTGAAGAATCTGCTACATCTGAATGTGGCTGCATGCTACATTAAAATGGGGGAATGCAGAAAAGCCATTGAGACATGCAACAAGGTATGTCTTGATTACATAATACAGTATACGAGGTCAAAATAGTTGATATTGCAGTGCCAAGTTAATCTGTTTGACTTGGCTTGTGATGTATCTGATCTTTCTAGGTTATAGAGGCAAACCCTGGTCATGTTAAGGCTCTCTACCGCCGTGGAATGGCCTTCATGGCTGCTGGATATTTTGAGGAAGCCAAGAGTGACTTCAACAAGGTAATGTTTAAACTCAGTGGTATTTTACTTGTTTGATGAATGATACATTCTTATCATACATCTTTTTTATTTCTATCTTGGACGCTATTAGATGATACAACTTGACAAGTCGACGGAACCAGATGCAACAGCTGCTCTTCTTAAAGTGAAGCAGCAAAAACAGGTGGGTTGAGCATGAATAAATTTAATTCATTGTTTGAGTTGCAGTGAGAATCATCTGTGTCTTTTCTTGGCATATCAGGAGGTTGAGAAGAAGCAACGGAAACAATTCAAGGGACTATTTGACAAGAAGCCAGGGGAAATTTCAGAGGTTGGAACCGAAGAAAATGGAGATAAGACTGCAGATGTAAATGAGAAGAATGGTGATCAGGAGGAGGATTTGGATGGAGATACTTCGGACACCTCTCGTGAAGTTGCGGGGAATGCAGCTCAAACATCAGCCCTGCAAACCTCATTCTGGGCCAGATTGCTCACAGCCCTTGGACGGATAGGATGGACCACCATGCTTTTCAATTTCACATTCGTCTTTGTTCTGGCCTATTTGCTGAACCAGTGGATTAATTAGACGGGTTCCTTTGATTCCGGTGGAAGACTAACAGAGATATTGTAGACTGCAACAGAGATCCAACTACCAAGTAAAATCACACTTCCTAGGTTCTATACACCACGGACAATGGATATACAATTTTGGTAAATCAGAAGTGACTATTACGCAGCTCTATTGTTAATGAGGTCAAAACGGGGTTGATTTGTAAGGGTCCTTATGAGCCCCCTTTAGTTTTCTTACTCCCTTGTCTTCTTCTATATGAATCCTGATCATAAAAGTTTACATTAACCTATGAACTAGTCACTGTTAAGCTGAATTTACAGTGATGTCAGAGAGTAGTCTCTACGGAGTTACGGGTGCAAACACCAGCCATATCTTCTGCATTCAGAATCGTATAGCAGTTCCCCATTCGTCCTTTACCTCCCTCAATATGGTGATGGGTGTTGTTACAATTGCCAACTATATATATATATATATATATATATATATATATATATATATATATATATATATATATATAGATAGATAAGGTGCTTCGTCAATTTAGGCACTTAGCTGGGCTAACTACGTATTGGTGATTCTAAACACTAAATTACAGAAGACGGAGGAGTCCAGATTGTAGTTTATAGAGTAGCGATGAGAACAATGTTTGGTTTTGATACTAGTCATACTATACTAGTAATCATATAGATAACGAACTATATGATACGTGTATAGTATAACGAACTATGGATACGTGTATTTTTCAAATTGAGATAAATCGATTTCGATCACAGCTCATAATTCAATGGATTTTATTACGTGAGAAAGAAAATGAAAAGTGGTCATTCTAGACTTCAACATAAAATGAGTTCTCGTTGAAGTAACTCAAGTAAGAGATCCGAGTAGAAGAATCCAACAATAGCTTTATTGAGCACTAAGCAAGAGTGCAAGACGTTCAATTAAAGTTTAAAACTATGCAATTAATTATACAATATAACCACCTCTTTTTGAGAATTAATTATACAATATAAGCTAGCCTCAAGAAACTAACTGGCTTAAAATACAACACTTACAGCACAACAAGCACGCACAATTTAATAGACAAGGCTATAGCAACAACGACGAAAGGTCGCACAGAACAAAGCTTACATATATAAACGAAACAAACCAATTAAAACCAGGCGAGTCAAGAGCAATATGATACAAAAGATAACAAACAAATTACAACGCCCTTAATTATTAAGAAGAAGGCACACTGATTCATCGTCGATCACACTTTGAGCGGATCGTTCTAGTCGACTTGGCCGGCGAGGTGGTTAAGCGCACGAACCTTGACGACAAAGAAACCTAGGGCGTGGCCAGCCACCACGGCTATGAGGATTCCAATATTGAAGGACATGACAGATAACATGACCAAGTATGCCAAAATCGTGCGCAGGGCATATAAACCCGTCTGAGTGACGCCGGAGACTAGAGGAGTGGCGGTTGGCTTCAGAGTAGGCCCCACTGAAAGAACCTCGATGGCGATGGCGAGGAGGAAGAGGAAGACGAGAGATAAGACGTACATGCCGGGGTGGTGGTGGCCGGGCCAGCCGGAGAAGAGTATAGTGACGTCGATTCCCCAGTGGAGGTTGTTGTTCATGATCATGGATGTGTTGCTCAGGTCGCCCGAAGGTGGAGTCATCGGCATCGGTGCCATCGGCGGCATCGGTGCCATAGGCGCCATCGGTGGCATGGGAGCCATCGGTGGCATGGGCGGCATCGGCGCCATTGGTGGCATCGACATACCGCCTTCAGAGAGGAAAGAGAGTTAACTAGGATGATCAGGTGGCTTTGGACAAAGTGAACAAGGTAGTGTTTTGTTTTTGATAGAAATGTGTGTATATAATGTAAAGGGAGGAGCTGGAAAGCAACGACATTGTTGTTGATGACGGGGGTTAAGAGATGAGTGGCCTTCTGATATAGCTAGCTCAAATTCTTCTGTTCTTTTATTTTACATGGTTTTTGTTTGTTTCTTCGTACCTTTATTATATGGGAGAAAGAAAATAATATATGGAGGTTATTGGTGTTGTGAAAGTTGAATGAAAGGAATGGCCAGGGTTTAGGGTTATATATTCATTGAAATGAATTATGGAATTAATATAAGTTGAACGATTTGTACGAGGATGCCAATTCTGGATGGTATTTGAGGTTCAAGAGCTAAAAACAACGTCTACGTACATTTGGCTATTTGAGTGTTCAGAAACATTTCAAAGTGCATCATTCTAAGAAAACACTTCAAATTATGAGAAATTCTGTTATACCGTTCAGTATAGCATACATCCATGACAACCACCCCAACCAACCACCCCTATGCTGCTGAACAGTGCCACTCTTTACTCATATGTATGTTATACCGGACGGTATAGCAGACAAACCCCAAATTATGTGCATAATATAGATCTGTAAGTCTGCGTGCATATAAGTGCATTATGTGTCCTTTGAGAGTTTGAGGGATGCATATATCCCCTTCATTCTAGTACGTTTTCTCCAACATCATTGATCAAGTTCTTCTAATATATATATATATATATATATATATATATATATATATATATATATATATATGGAAGATCTAAAGAGGACCTTTTTACTTTAAGAATTTTAGAATTTCTACTATTTTATATTAGTAGATGACTTCTTTTAACGATCTCAACCGTTGATTCTACAAATTTTCAACTAATTTCATAATCATTTGGTCATTCAAATTGATGTAAACAATTATAGGCCGTTAGATATAATTAAAACGAATATTGTGTTAATCAAATGGTTAAACGTTTTTCATTTTGGCTAATTTATCGTAAGATTCATACGTGGGTAAGTAACTAGGGAATGCGTGGTTTTAATTGTCAAAATACATGCTAGAACTAAAAACATTCTTACTTTAAGAGTTTAAAGAAGTCTTTCTCTATATCCGGATTATATATATACCCTCTGTAACTTTGCTGCTTAGAAGGATTGTAGTTCTAAGTTCTAACCTAATTGTACGTTCTTATCAAAAAAAAAAAAAAAAAACTAATTGTCCGTTGGCATCATGGCATGGGTCTGTTAAGTAATAAGTTGTACTAATATTGGCCTATTTCACTGTCATTTGGAGACCTTCCATTATATTTTGTAATTGATGGACACAATGTTGGGAACTAAGGTCTAGTTTCGTTCATGGAAACTATGGTATCACATGTAATCTCATTTATCTACACGAAACGCTAATCAAACTTGTTGACAAAGCTAAAACTCACATGAACATAAGCGTAGGTGAATATTGTAGTTCTGCTCGAGTGAACTCCATACAAGACCACCCAAATACAGGCAAAACATAGAAAGTTGACATGGGAAACTTGAAATGAAAATAAAATTAAAAATAAAGGAACGAAACAATGTAATTTTCTATAATAATTCCATGATATTACCTATAGGGTAGCAGATCTACTTGAAGCATAAATAAAACGGAGGATTTAAATTGTGAAATTATTTCTTTGAAACATGTAATTTATGCACAAACTATAACTACTCATCAAATAGCTATGTTCAAATGCTCGTTGAAGGTTCGAGCTCTGAAGGCTTGGTCATGGAAAGGGCACTAGTCTTGGCTACAAAGAATCCAACCGTGTGCCCAGCCACGGCTGCGATGAATATTCCAATGTTGTAGGACATTACTGCGAGCATCACAAAGTAACCTAAGCTGACGCGAATCGCGTAAAGAGAAGCCTGAGTTAGCCCTGTCGCAACCGGACTGTTCCCGGGCTTGATAGTCGGCCAGACGGACAAAGCTTCCATGGCAAAGGCCATGGCAAACACAAAGAAGAGAGCCAATATGTACATGCCTGTGTTGTGTTGGTCGTTTCCAGGCCACTTAGAGAAGAGGATAGTGACGTTTCTGCCCCAGTAGAAATTCATCTGCATAGTCATATCCATCGTCATATTGTTCATCGTCATGTTCATATCCATGGTGATTGATTTCTGCGGAGCTTTTGAAAGTTGAGCTTAGTTTGGGCGTTGTTAGGCTTTCTTGTAGATAGTTATATAGTACGGCTCAACAGAAACAACAAGAGGTGAAAGGAAGCGACGTTACGTTTGGAGAATTGGAGGTGATTACGAGGGATTAGCTAGCTGCTACACAATGAGTTCAATTTTCATGAATTAATTTGGATCTTACAAAGTATATTTCTCTTCTTAACAAAAATATTCAACCAAAAAAATAAAAGAAAACAAAAAATTGCTGGATGGACATGCAACTATTAGTAATGTGTAAAGAAGTAATTAAAGAACGTAAACTTAATGATTTTCTTTTTCTTTTATATTTGCTGACTTTTTATTAGGAGAGTATGGATCATTTTTGAGCAGCTAGCTAGCTATTCGTCTCACTTGAGGGGAAGAAGCTATTATAACAGACCAAGGCTGGAGTGTATAAATGACCAAATTCAGTCAACTTGTTCTGTTATATCTTTCTTTCTTTTTTTTTTTTTTTTTTTTTTGTCGGTGAGCCATGATGTGGTTGGTTAAGATGGTTAACTAACAACTTTGACATCATGAGTTCAAATCTCATTGACATATGTATAGTGTGAGTTATTTAATAAAAAGTTTTTAAAAAAAAAAATCTTTTTTTTCTTCTTTTTTTTTGAGTAAATTGTTATGTTATATCTTAAATTCAATGGATAAATTCAAGTACATGGATGAATCACAATCTAATAAACAAAAGAGTAAACTACAAAAAAATACCCAAACTTTGAAGCTCATTTCAAATAAATACCTCATCTTCAGATTCTTTCAAATAAATACTCGAGCTATGCAAAATCCTACAAAGTCTCAATTCCGTTACACATTCCGTTAAACGAACCGTTAACTTGTCTACGTGGCATGTATGACGTGTCAATTCCTATTGACTGGACCTATCAGCAAGGGTATTTTAGACCACAGAAAAATTTATTCTTGCTAAACTCGTTAACCCTAAATTGTCAGCCCTCTCCATTGAGTTTGCACGTTTTCATTCCCTCAACAAATTGAGTATTGCACTTTGCTCGGATATCACAATATTCATTTGTCTCATGGATAATTGCTAAGGTCAAAATTGTTTCTAATAAGAATAAAAAAAAAAAAACTGCTAAGATCAGAATCTAGGCCAACGACACTACAGTGCGGAGGGACTCAAAATGAGAATCAACTTAATCATAAAAGAACTTGATTGCATGTAAAGGAAGTCTTGTACGTAGCCAACTTGTTTTGACAACATTAAAAAAAAAATGCTCCAAAGCATGTTCTCTAATACATCAAAGTCTGAAAAATTTAAAGCATAATAATACCCATTGGTCCAGTCAATAAGAATTGACACGTCACACATGCCACGTAGACAAGTTAACGGTTAGTAACGGAATGTGTAACGAAATTGAGAATTTGTAGGGTTTTGCATAGCTCGAGTATTTATTTGAAATAATCTGAATATGGGGTATTTATTTGAAATGAGCTTCAAAGTTCGGGTATTTTTTTGTAGTTTACCCTAAACAAAAATACTCAAAATTTGAAATAGAATCCGGCCGAATTGCGATCATAACATCAAACACCTTTATACGATTTGTTACTAGCCATTGCAAATTTACAACACCAAATTACAAACTACAAAGGGCTATTTATCAATGGACTATGACTTAAACGAAGTTGGGCAATCAAACCAGAAATGAAATATGAAGTCGTTTGATATGAGAAACGAGAGCCAGCTATTTTATATGTAACAATGATTTTCGAACAAGAACAAGACCACCTACTACGTCGCGGCCAGGACCGTCAAAGTTTCATTGCAAGGTAGGAGCGGAGGAGCAATTCAAGATAGGAGAGGAGAAGGCAGGTATGTATCAAGTATTTCATAAAAGGACCAGATCCTAGTTCTGGACTCTGGAGGAAGGGGTAGTTGGAAAAAGAAAGACATAGGGTAGAGAAGAAAACACATCAAAATCTATTAACTTGATATCCTAGCTTAATGGTTTATGATAATTGGGTTCCAATCAAGCTGAAGAAAAAGAGAGTAATCTCTGGAGAGGTTTAGATCGATGGAGCTAGCTAGTTAGGACTCATGAATATGTGACTAATTGATCGATTAGTGTACATTGGTGATCGATGGAATGAGTCTGAAAAGAAAGAGAAGGGGGGAATATAAAGAGCCAAGAGCGAGCTAGCTAGCTCTTTACAGTCAGGCCCGGACCTGAGATTTTGAGGCCTGAGTCGAACTCTTAGAGTTGGGTCCCTAATTTTTTTTTATATATATATAAAATAGCATATAACATCCAAAAATATATAAGATTTTTATGCAAAATACTTATTATGAAAATAGGATTCCAAAACTTTGATGGTTTAGTAATCTTAATTATATTATAAATCCTATCTATACAACAAATATCTTACCTAATCGTGTTTGGCTGCTTCTATTTAATATTTTAACTTTTTTATGGGTACAAATTTAAAGTAGTAATTGATGGTTTGGGCCTCTCATCACGTGTAATTGTCTTTGATTTAAGATAGTTGTCTTTAATTCATGTTAGATTGCACAGCTAAAAAGCTATTGAAAAAAAAAAAATCTGGACAACTATAATTTTTTTTTTGGGCCCCTTAGATTTTTGGGCCCTGAGTCCCAAGCCTCTTATGCCTCTATTCAAATCCGGGCCTGTTTACAGTCAAAGATGCGGACAGAGAAGTTTGGATCTGCTCTCATAACAGGTTGGTTCAGAATGCATGAGTTTGGACCAAGTCAACACTTTCTAATACAAAGTGAAGTTGATGTAAACTGTTTATTGTATTGATCTGATTACAAAGTGATACATTTATACAATGTAGAGTCATTTTAACTCCAAGATTCTAGCTACTGATAAGGAAAAGAATAACAACAAATCTGTTACATAAAGGTAAGGATCACTAATACTTAACTACTTAGGATGCAATACCTTAGATGTCTCAATACTCCCCCTCAAGGGAGTGTATGTTGATTACATTTAACTTGCTTAATAACGCAGCAAACTGTTTGGGATGCAGTGGTTTGGTAAATATATCAGCAGGTTGTTCTGCTGTGCGAATGTGTGCAGCCTTAACAAGTCCTCTTTGAATCTTTTCACGAACAACATGACAATCAATCTCAATGTGTTTTGTGCATTCATGAAAAACTGGATTGGATGCTATGTAGGGAGCAGCTTGATTATCACAAAAGAGGAGTGCTTGGTGCGTACCTTTCACGTTTAGATCCTTCAAAATGTTTTGTAGCCATGTAATCTCGCAACAAGTAGAAGCCATAGATCGGTACTCAGCTTCCGCGCTGGATCTAGAGACAGTGCTTTGCTTCTTTGTTTTCCAAGATACATGTGCATTAGCCAGTAACTGACCTCCTTGTGTCTTTGCATCTTGCCCAATCTGCATCACAATAAGCCTTCAATTGTAACTTGTCAGTGGATGGTAGTAGCAAACCTTGTCCTGGCGTTTGTTTGACGTATCTTAGCACTTTATGCGCAGCTTCAAGGTGTGGTTCTCTCGGCTTATCCATGAATTGGCTAAGAATGTGAACTGCGTATACAATATATGGCCATGTAATGGTAAGATAGATCAATCTGCCTACCAATCTTCGGTACTGAGAAGGGTCAACTATTAGTTTTTCTTCTTCTTGTGTCAAGGCCGTGTTGCATTCCACAGGTGGTAGGTTTTGCGCCATGGAATCCGGAATCTTCTAGTATCTCCAATGCATATTTACGTTGGCTGAGAAAGATTCCTTGCTTAGAACGAGCAACTTCGATGCCAAGAAAATACTTCAACACTCCCATATCCCTTAACTTGAACCTGTCAGATAAATACTTCTTTACAACAGTTATGTCATCAAGATGGATTCCTGCTAATATAATGTCATCAACGTACACCAGTAATACAGTAAACCGTTCTTGATATTTTTGAACAAACAAAGAATAATCTAACTAGGATTGGTGGAAACCGGCTTGTTTGAGAGCATTGGATAGCTTGATGAACCACTGTCTAGATGCCTGTTTTAATCCGTACAAAGACTTGTGAAGCTTACATACTCTTGTCTCCCCCTTTCATCCGAAAGTAGGAGGAAGTTGCATGTACACATCTTCATATAAGTCTCCATTGAGAAAGGCATTGCTAATATCAAGCAGATGGAGATGCCAGCCTTGTAAAGAGGCTAGGCTGAGGAGTACTCTGACAGTAGTAAGCTTGGCAACTGGCGCAAATGTCTCACGGTAGTCAATGCCTTCAACTTGACTATATCCTTTAGCAACAAGACGAGCTTTGTAACGCTCAATACTACCATCCGGGTTGTATTTGATCTTGTATACCTATTTACAGCCAATAGGACACTTGTGCAATAGTGGTGACACAAGGCTCCAAGTATGATTGGCTTGCAGTGCATGAATTTCGTCTTGCATGGCGTCACGCCATTTAGGATCAAGAATTGCTTGTGAGAAAGATGTAGGCTCTCGGTCTATGGTTAGTGCAGCAGTAAAAGCTCTATGTTTATGGGATAGTCTATCATAAGACAACACATTTGATAAAGAGTGAGCCGTACCTGAAGGATTGACCTCGATTGGTGAAGACGACGAAACAGTACATGAGGGGAGAGCTGTCTCAATATGAAAGTCATGCAGTAAGCTTGATGTTTGTGTGGGCCGAGTAGAACGACGCTGAACAAGTGAAGGAAACTGAACAGAAGGACTTGAAGTTGGATGAGTAGTGTTTGAGGGAGCAGGACTCAAATCGTCAAGAGTTTGTGCAACGGAAAGTGGATTATTTGTGGAAGGAAGAGTGATGACAAGATCAGATGAAGTTATGTTGGAATCAGAAGGAAGGGGATCGAGATGTGATTCTCGAGGATGTGGAACAACAGTCTTATTAAGATTGGGAGGTTGACTGGATGTAGGAGATTGACTAGGACTAGTTGGAGCAACATGGGCAGTTTGGGGAGGTTCCGAATTCTCGTTCCCATGAGGCTGTGCGACGTCTATGATGCGAGGGTTTTGAACTTTTTCCCCGAAATCAAAGGTAGGAGGTTGTGGATGTGATCTGTGAGAAGGTTCAGTAGATTTGGGAGTTGTAGCTTGATAAGGGAAGTCATTTTCAAAGAATATGACATCCGGAGAAAAAGAGATTTTCTTGCTGTTCAAGTCGTAAACCCTGTAACCCTTTTTACCGTGGGGATATCCTAAGAAAATACCCTCGACTGCCTTAGGATCGAACTTGCTAGGCTGTAATGGATGTGTGGAAATGAAACATCTACACCCAAAAACTCGTAAATGATCAAGTGTTGGTGCTTTGTTGAAAAGCCTTTCGAAGGGTGTTTTTCCTTTCAGAAGTGGTGTTGGTGTCCTATTGATTAGGTAGCTAGCTGTCAAAATGGCTTCACCCCAAAATCATTTTGGAAGATTAGCTTGGAAAAGAAGTGAACGAGCTACGTTTAAGAGATTCCGGTGTTTCCTTTCGGCAACACCATTTTGTTGGGGATTATTCACACAGGTAGTCTGGTGTTCAATTCCTTTGGACGCATAAAACTCATGCATGGCAAACTCAGGACTATTATCACTCCTAACGGTTTTGACACGTTTTTCAAATTGATTTTCGACTAAATGAACAAAACTGACAAGAAGTGAACGTGTTTCTGACTTGTGTTTCATGAGATAAACCCATGTGCCCCGTGAATAATCATCAACAATGGTTAATAAATATTTTGCACCAGTGAGTGAAGGAACATGATAACCACCCCAAATGTCGACATGAATCAATTCAAAACAATCATTACTAGAAGTAGTGCTTAAAGAAAAAGGCTTTCTAGTTTGTTTAGCCAAAGGACAAACCAAACAATTATTTGTTGCACAATTGTTATTGGAAAAAGGAAACAATGACAATACTCATTGTGATGGATGACCCAGCCGTTGGTGCCAGAGGTCTGACTTTTGAACATGAGCCATACTACACATTGCTTTCTGGTGAGTGTCAAGACAGTAGACTCCCTCCCTCTCAGTTCCCATCCCAATCCTATACAATACAAATTCGTCTCAGAAATATAGTTACATATAACGAATCGTACGCCAATTTGCTAACTGATATCAGGTTCAGATAAAAGGAAGGGACACATAACACGTTTTCAAGCTTAAATTGGAACGAAAACATGACTGCTCCAATGTGTGTAACATGAGCAATTGAACCAGATGAGAGTCTCACAATATGTCTCATAGCAGCCCGTATTGAAGTAAGAAATTTTATGTCACAAATAATATGATCACTTGCTCCACTATCTATGAGCCATGTAGGTGTAGGACAACAAGTATTGGCTAGGGAAGCAGCCTTACCAGAGAGTTCCTCATAGTTTGCAATGTTACCAGCAGATTTACTAATGAAACTTGGCCTTTGTTAAGAAGCTCGATAAGTCGAGCACAATCTTCCTGTGAGAAAGGGAATGAAGTACCTCTTGGATTGTCACAGAAAGTTGAGATGTGGTTGGCTCTGCTTGTTCCCTCACCAGCCTGTGAGGCTTTTCTCTTTCGACATTCCTCGTAAGTATGACCCTTGTAATTGCAAAAGCTGCATCGGATGTGAGCTTTGCAATTTTTGGTGGTGTGATTGTTCCGGTTGCATTTTTCACATCTGATTTCTCGGCTTTCAGCACCATCAGCGCGCATTGTCTTGCACACATATGCTGCATTAGCTTCGGAAGGCCGCATGTCTGCCTCGGCGAGGCGCTGTGTGTCACGCACTCCTTGACTTGTCTGCTGCATATAGAAGGCAACAAACTCAGTAGGTGAAGAGACTGTCTTGCTTGCCGAGACTGCTGCTTGTTTTTCATGCCAGAGCCAGGGAATAGACCTTGTTCAAGGAGGGCAATAGATCCATCCCTATGATGTTGTTTCGGACAGTAGCAAACTCATACGTCAATCCCATCAAAAACTTCATGATCTTTTGTGTCTCTATGTAAGATTTCAACTCTTATCCTGCCTTACAAACACAAGAAGGAAAGTTGCACATGGCCTCCTTCTCATCCCAAAGACTCTTGAGTTGAGTAAAGAAGGAGGTGACAGAGGAAGAACCTTGTGTACAATCATGAATAGCATTCTCAATATGAAAGAGTTGAACAGTATTAGTTTGTCCAAACCTTTCGTATAGCTCAAGCCAAACTGTTCTTGCATCCTTGCAATGAGCAAAACTCTTCGAGATCTCCTTTGACATCGATGCAAGTAACCAAGTCTTGACAAGGATATTGCAACGATCCCATTGAGCTTGTTCATCCGGATTCTTCACAGGTTTGGTTAGGGTTCCATTAACAAACCCGATCTTGTTTTTGATTTGAAGCGCCATGTTCATGCTTTGAATCCAAGCGCTGAAATTGTCCTCCATCAATGGTTGAGCAACGAGGATTGCTACTGGTTGATCTGAGTGGTGGATGTATAAGGGGTGATTGGTATTCTCCCATGCCGGAGCCTTCGTTAATGAAAAGGAATCTGTTTGGGGTTTTTGTTCTCCTGTCATTATGTCGGCAAGGTTTTAGGGTTTTGTGTTTGTGAGGGTTTCAAGAGCACAGTGGCTCTGATACCATAATACAAAGTGAAGTTGATGTAAACTGTTTATTGTATTGATCTGATTACAAAGTGATACATTTATACAATGTAGAGTCATTCTAAGTCCAAGATTCTAGCTACTGATAAGGAAAAGAATAACAACAAATCTGTTACATAAAGGTAAGGATCACTAATACTTAACTACTTAGGATGCAATACCTTGGTGATCAATGGAATGAGTCTGAAAAGAAAGAGAAGGGGGGAATATAAAGAGCCAAGAGCGAGCTAGCTAGCTCTTTACAGTCAAAGATGCGGACAGAGAAGTTTGGATCTGCTCTCATAACAGGTTGGTTCAGAATGCATGAGTTTGGACCAAGTCAACACTTTCAAATCGGAATAATTTCTCCATCTTTTTCCTTTTCTCCATTGGCCTTCATAAGACATCCTCGATTATCCATGTCTTACATGCGTGCTTCGCACAAAATATATACGTGCCTTCTGTGCTAAGTAGCCAGCAGCGACCTAAACCCTAATCGATGGTGGAAGCGCCGGCACAGACATCCTAACTTAATGATCTAATATTACAATTGAAGATTTGGAACAAGATATATATGTTTTACAGTACTAAAAGTAGAAGGAGATAGCTTGAGGGAATTCAAAGTTGAAACAAAATCGAAAAGTAGATAACATTCAAACATGCGCGGACATGAAGCAAAATCCAAAAGATACGGATCCTCTCTTGAGCTAGAAAACTAGCTGCACTTCCTAAGCTTTTGAAGAGATGAGGACACGTGACACGACCCACCCCGAATTTCACCCTGAAACTCGGAGTAAGTCGTGCGGGGACCACCTCCAAGGAAAGTTTACCGAAAAATTCGACATAACCTCCCTTGAAAATGGACAACCCTTCCTAATAAAACCTGCAAACACTTCTGAAAATTTAAATCCATCCATAAACTCCTGGAGCCTTCGTGCTCCCCAAATCACAACATCTCCCAATTTAAATACTAACTTAAACAAGAAAAATCTCAAAGCCAACAGCCACAGTTCAGAGCAACTATATTTGAAAGGAAATGAACTAGAAATATAAAAATGAGCGGAAGCTACACTATTGACTATGCCTCTTCTCCATATACGTCCGACCACAACTATGCAATCCTGCAAACTGGGCATTTTTAAAACGAAGAGCCCAGGGGAAAACATTTGAAAACGAAACGTTAGAGTGAGTGGACAAAAATAAATTAACGAATAAAATATTTATGTTTCCCCAAATCAATTTCCAAGGAAAATCGAATGCATGCCGCAAGCGATAAAACTTTTATCTCATAAATGTCGAGCCTCTCAGGCTCTATAATATATGTATGTATTTACACACGTCCATACTCCCTATATAAATTCATGAGTCTATATAGGGCTACTACGCTCGCGTCCAACGCTCACGTCACGCCGTAATGCGGTGCTACACTACGCCATTAAGGTGGACAGACGAGTGTATAAATATGTGCCCATACCCCCTATATGAATTAAACACTCATATAGGGCTACTACGCTCGCGTCCAACGCTCACGTCACACCATAATGCGGCTATATGCTACGCCATTAAGGTGGATAGACACATATGGCTAGCTAGCATTTTCTATACATACTCTCTCATAAATACATATTTATATCCACCGAAAATCCCATTTTCGGTATCTCTCCAAGAGAAATAAAAGCGTCAAAATTAATTGACGTCAAAATTCCAACAAAAGGAAATGTTCAATCATGAACCATAGCATGCATATTATTTAAAAATAAACGTCCACTCACAAATTAGGCCTAAGCCTGATGTCGATCTGGGGCCTCGTCTGCTCGAGCCTCCTCACGTCCTGTTCCAAAACACAAATAATTCCTTAAAATAAACTCCCAATGCATAATTAGAAATAGGCATAATTAACTATGAGCTTCACACGCTCAACCATACCTATCGCCCTAAATCTTATATTCACCGCCAACCACAAATCTCCATAAATACTGACATCCTCAAAACCACCTTCCAACCCTTAATCACGAAAATAATCCAAAGGCCGGATTATAACTTATTAATCCGCCTAAAATACCAAACTTAAATAATTCCAAAACATACTCAAAACTCCTCCAAAAATTATAAACCTTATTCCATTAAACTCCTCATAATATTCTCCACCAAAAACATTTTCTCGGCGCCGGAGCCGGCGGCGGCTCCGCTGGCAGCGGCGGCCGGCAGCCGTTTTCCGGCGACCTCCGATGCTCACCAAATTTTGGCAGCATCTTCCTCTCAACCTCCTCTACAACATTCCTAACTACCACAAACTCAAATTCTAAGCCTAACCATGTCGATCGAACACAAACAACCAAAAAATCCCTAAAACTTCCAATTATACAAAACACCACAATGAGATCGAAATAAACCGATTCCTTTTGAGGGAATACTCACCTTGGTGAGGGCTACAAGTTGAGCCAAGAATTACGGCCTATGGTGGCCGGAGGACGGAGCTCCGGCGAGATGGCAGTCGGCGGTTCCGGCGGCTTTTTCTCCTCTTCCGGCGGGCTAGAGGCTCGGGGGTTAGGCCGGGGAGGGAGAGGAGGAGATGAGGGTTCGAACTGAGGTGGAGCGGCGGCCGATGGCTGGCCGGACGGCGGCGGCTGGCGGCTGGACAGTCCAGCGGGGAGAGAGCACGGGAGAGAGAAGAGAGAGAAAAGAGAGAAGAAGAGAAAGGGAGGAAAAATGGGTTGGGCCTCCCAACCGGTCCAACCTTATAAACAACCCAAATCCAAAAATAAAACACCCCGAAAAAATAATACCCGAGAAAAAATTACATTTTACTAGCTAAAATTTACTATTTTTACCGTCGTCGTATTTTCCTCATACGAATAATCCTCCGCACATAATCGTCCCCGAAACCCCTCTAGGGACCAATTAAACTATTAACTCAATGATCGAGACGGTAAAATTCTTATTATAATCACGCTAGTAAATAAGGTAAAAATATAAGGGTCGGGATGTGACAACACGTGGCTGGTTTCAGATCTAACGTTCTACGATTGCTCTTAAAGCTATGTTTCTTTTATTTCCTCTTATATATGCTTCCTTCGGTTCATACTTCATCATTTCTATTTCCTCCCTTTCTATCCCATCTCTCTTCTTTTCCTACAACTCTTTCATTTCTTTTCCTTCAGTCCACCTCCTGAAAGCAACTCTCTCTTGGCAACAATTATATCAAAATACAAGAAAATCAATAGCGTTCATATCAAATTTCCCACTTGATAATTAAGTCGATGTGTCAGGACCCACCCCGAATTTCACCCTGAAACCCGAAATAAATTCTGCGGTCCACCTCCAAGGAAAATTTACAGAAAATTAGACATAACGTCCCTTGAAAAGTGACAACCCTAACCTGAAAAAAATCTAGAAAAACACTTCTATAATAAACCATCCATCCTCAACTCTTGGAGTCATCCGCTCCCCACAAACACATCCACCACAATAACATTAAATTATTTCCAAATCCATCACTTAAACATCCAAAATATAAATTATACGCCATCCTTCAAATATTTCTAAAATAGATTCATATGCCTTAACATACAACCGAATATTATACAATAACCCCACGGTAATCAGAGCTACTAAAACTAGAGGAAGCAAGAAAAATACATTAGTAGGTTAAACAAGTAACCTACTGGTGAAAAGTGGTGGTGATGTTGGTAACTATGCCTCGCCTCCTACTAGTACCGACATGAACTCTGCAGACTGGGCATTTAAAAACGAAAGGCCCAGGGGAAAACATTTGAAGACGTTAGAGTGAGTAGACAAAAATAAATTAAAAGAATTGAGCAATTAAATAAATTTATGCTTTCCCGATTTAATTTCTATAGAAAAGCTAATACATCCAACAAGCGTTAAAACTTTTAACTTATAAACTGACAAATACTGATAATACGTGACTAGCCCCGCTAGTCTTCAATTTTATAAAATATTGAGCCTCTCAGGCTCTAGTAAAATAAGTATGTATTTACATACGTCCATACCCCCTATATAATTTTTTTTAGATTTAAAGAAATTCATATAGGGCTACTACGCTCGCGTCCAACGCTCACGTCACACCATAATGGTGGCGTTATTCACTGCTCCATTAAGGTGGACAAACGGGTATATATACGTGCACATACCCCCTATATGAATTAAAACATTCATATAAGGCTACTACGCTTGTGTCTCACGCTCACATAACACCATAATGGCGGACATGCACGTATGGCTATCTAGCATTTATATACATATTTTCCTCATAAATAAAAATATATATCTCCACCGAAAATCTCATTTTCAGTAACTCTCCAAAATAAAGAAAATTGTCAAATTAAAAATAACATCACATGCTCCAACAAAAAGCAACTGTTCAACAATAACACAATGCATGCATATTATTTAAAACAAAAGTCCACTCACAAATTTAGGCCTAAGCCTGACATCGATCTGATGTCTCTTCAGCTCGAGCCTTCTCACGTCCTGTTCAAAATATATAATTAAGTCTCCAACTAAAATTCGATACTTACATAAATAGGCAAGAATAAAAATGAGCCTTATACAACACTCGTCTTTGCCCAACTTCTCTATTCTTAAAACAATAAGGCCTGAACTTCACCACAAGCATCGACAGCCTAAAAAACAACTTTCTAAAGTTTAAGCAATGTTAATCCAACGACCGAATTCTACCCTATTAACCGTCAAGTTCACCAATCTTTGAAAAATCTCAAACCTAACCAAAACTCCTCCAAAAATTACAAACATCACACTATTGTACTCCTCTCTACATAACACATTTAATAACATGAAAAACTACCCAAAAGAGGTGGTACCGTCGTCTGCCCTTCTCCGACCACCTCCAATGTAACACCTCAGACCTAATTTTACCTATTTACTGGGTATTTTACGAGTTACTGAGGAATTTAATCGTGCTCGGTAACTTAGTAAGTTAGCGTTCAAGTTTATTTTTGAGTTTTTCTTGAAATGTCAAATTCCTTTGTTAAGGTCTCAATGTTGTAGTTTGTATGGACACGAGTTCACCGGTGTCTTAGAAATTTTTTTCGGAGTTTCAAGGTATTTTATACGTTTTGTCGAAGGTTTGGTATTAGAATTGATTTTCTAAAATTAGAGTGTAGCTTTTAATCTGGGCCGTTTGATTAGATAGGGTTTTGATCTTGACCGTCAATTCAGGTATAAAGAGAAGGGAAGTGTTGACCGAGTCAAGAAGCCACACTCGGGCGTTGACCCGAGCTCCAGTCTTTCTCTCCTCTCTCTCCGGCTGCATTAGTCAACCCTAGCGCATCGTCGCCGATTTCGGCCACCACTCGCCACCACACCGGTCTCAAAATGAATGTCTTCTTCTCCTCTTCCAAACCCAACCTTCCATTCTAGCTAGCATCCACACAGGGAAGAGATCGAAATGGAAGAACACAACTGTGTTCATCGGATTCTGACAGACACCGGCATCAACTGCGACTTTGGTGGGTATATTCTTGCTCCTCTTCCTCTTCTCTTCCTTTCTGTGTCCTTGGATGTCAAAGTTGAGACCTAACCCTTGAATTCCCTCTTCTCTGCATGACTTGATTTTTCCGGCGAAGGTTTGAGCTCCGGTCACCGATCCACCCAACGACCGTGTTTCCTTTCCCCAAATCGTGCCCTAACCGAAAGTCCCTCTTTTTCGGGTTTTGAGTTCTTAGCTCCGGCGACCTACGTTCAACGGTTTTCGACGAGTGCTTCGGGTTTTGGTCGGTCCTCGATACTCTGTGTGTTGACAAGTTGGACCTTGAAGGAGTTGCATGTCGATCCGGATTGTGGCAGAGGTCGGGTGTGTTTGGGCTAGCTGAGAGGAACCGAAGTGGTGTGATGCTAAATTCGGTGAAGGTGGCGACTAAGGCAGCAACTGGGGATGTTTGGAGGTCCTGCCTGTTGAGTCCGGACAAGGAGAGTTCTTGGGCTAGTGCTTGAGATCGATGGAAGGTAATCTCGATCTCCTTTGATGTTATATAGCTGTTGTGTTGTATTGATTTTCAGATTGATTGGGTGCATTTTTGGTGTTGCAAGTTGATAACTTGGTGATTTGGAGTTTATGAGGAGGCTATGGATAAATTCTGGCAAGTCACCCCCGGGATTTCGGCAAGGTAGCAGTTCCGGTAGCGGTCCTTATCATATGAGAGTAGAGCGCTTAGCGTGCGACGCTATTATAGTATGGAAGACTCCTTTTACATGGTGATAACTCTTCCCCTTATTTATTTTTCTCAGTTATAATTGATTAACCATTGCCTTGCGGTTTTGATCAACTTGTCCTTTTGAGCTCGATGAAATTATCCAGAATTAGCTTGGTGACCTTGTAATTAACGATGTCTGCAAACCATGGCTCAAAAGAAGAAGAAGAAAAATTTGATCCCAATTTTTTTACATCAAACAGTTGCTCGTCTGGGAAAGCTTCCTTCAGCGGTAAAGAGTCTTCTTCCTCTTTTGAACTATGCACAAGTCTACTCAAGTGATCAGCCACTACATTCTCACATCCTTTCTTGTCTTTGATTTCCAAATCGAACTCTTGTAGGAGGAGGATCCACCTAATTAACCGAGGCTTTGCTTCCTTCTTTGTAAGTAGGTACCTAAGAGCTGCATGATCAGAATAGACAACAACTTTAGTACCCAATAGATATGAACGAAATTTTTCTAAAGCAAAAACAACAGCTAAAAGTTCTTTTTCTGTGGTGAAGTAATTCAGTTGGACATCATTGAGTGTCCTTGACGCGTAGTAGATGACATGAGGGATCTTTCCAACTCTTTGCCCCAAAACTGCTCCAACTGCATAGTCAGATGCATCACACACAAGCTCAAAAGGGAGAGTCCAATCTGGTAGCATGATAATAGGTGCCTCAGTCAACATCTTCTTAAGCTTTTCAAATGCCACCATGCACTCCTCATCAAAAACAAAAGGCACATCTTTCTAAAGTAGGCAGCATAATGGCCTTGTGATCTTGGAATGGTTTTTGATAAAACGCCGATAGAAACCTGCATATCCAAGAAAAGAGCGTACCTCCCTCACAAATGTGGGAGGTGGTAAAGAACGTACAAGATCTATTTTTGCTTTATCAACTGCTATCCCTTGAGCAGATATGATATGACCTAGCACTATACCTTGTTGTACCATAAAATGACATTTTTCCCAATTAAGTACAAGGTTAGATTCTTGGCATCTCTTAAGAACTAAAGATAAGTTAAATAAGCAAGAGTCAAAAGAGTCATCGTAAAGGGACATCCATGAAAACCTCGATGATCTTTTCAACCATGTCGAAGAATATGCTCATCATGTACCTTTGGAATGTTGCAGGGGCTTTGCATAGCCCAAAAGGCATCCTTCGGTACGCAAATGTCCCAAAAGGACATGTGAATGTCGTATTTTCTTGATCCTCTGGATGAATAGGTATCTGGTTATAACCAGAGTACCCATCCAAAAAGCAATAATATGCATGAACTGCAAGTCTTTCCAGCATTTGATCAATAAAAGGCAAAGGAAAATGGTCCTTACGTGTAGTAGTGTTGAGTTTGCGATAATTAATGCAAACCCTCCATCTGGTTTGAACTCGTGTGGGAACCAATTCATTATCTTCATTCTTCACAACTGTGATGCCAGAACGCTTAGGTACAACTTGGACCGGACTCACCCATTGGCTATCAGATATGGGATAGATAATACCCACGTCAAGGAGTTTGAGAACCTCTTTCTTCACCACATCCATCATAGGCGGATTAAGACACCTTTGAGCCTCTCTTGATGGTTTTGTGCCCTCTTCCAAAAGGATACATGCATACACATGGAAGGGCTTGTTCCCTTAATATCTGCTTTGCTCCATGCTATTGCTGACTTGTGTTCCCTCAAAACCCTTATCAATTTCTCCTCCTCCTGCAAAGAGAGGTTGGCTGCAATAATGACCGGCAACGTCTCATTCTCTCCCAAGAAACTGTACTTCAAGTGTTCCGGCAAAGGTTTGAGTTCCAATTTAGGTGCCTGAACCACAGAAGGGATAGGTTTTTCATCAGTTATTGGAAGAGGAATGAAATTAGAATTATACTTAGCTGGCACATATGGTGACACATCAAGGGCAGCTGCCATCTCAAGCAAATCCTCATGGAAAACCATAGAACAAGAATCTGAAATTTTCTGAGTAGACGACCAATGATCCATCCTTAGATTCCCATTGATCGATAATTGTTGAGAAGTCAACCCGAGTTCCAAAGTTTTCTTCAGTGCGTCTTCCCCCACACTTGCATCAAAGTTATACTGCACCAAAATATCGAAGGTATCAATAGAAAAACAAGAGTAAACATCAGAAGGGTACCTCATAGCATCAAAAATGTTGAAGCTTATAATTTCTCCATCGAACTCCATTGTCAAGGTTCCTTCAAAAACATCTATCTTGGTGTGTGCCGTTCTCAAGAATGGATGACCTAGGATGAGAGGAAGATCATACGGCATAGGTTCAGGTTCCATGTCAAGCACAAAGAAATCCGCAGGAAATACCAAGTGATTCACTTGAACTAGCACATCCTCCACAAAACCCTTAGGAAGAGCTATTGAGCGATCCGCTAATTGGATAGTCACTCGTGTTGGCTTGAGCTCACCTATATTCAAAGACTCATAGACAGAAAAAGGCATTAGATTAATTGAAGCAACCAAGTCTAATAAAGCCTTACCAAACTTTTTATCCCCAATTGTGCAAGGGATTGTGAACCTTCCCGGATCCTTCAATTTTGGAGGCAACTTCCTCAATAGAATAGCAGACACTTCTTCACTTAGAGTGATGGTCTCCTTCTCCTTGTACTTCCTTTTGTTGGTGCATAGCTCCTTGAGAAATTTGGCATATCTCGGTATTTGCTTAATAGCATCCAAAAGAGGGATGTTAACTTGGACTTTCCGGAAAGTTTCCAAGACATCCTTCTCATCTTGTTCCTTCTTGGAGCTCATGAATCTGCAAGGAAAAGGGATACATGAAGTATTCAAAGTAGAAGAAGCCATATCGTTTACCTTGGAAGGAGAAGAAACTTGAAGATTTCGTTTTGGGTCTGAAGGATCGATCTCTTTCTGCCTAGTTTTGCTTTTTTCGCTTTCTTTTATTTCCAGCTCATCCTTCTCATCTTGACCATTCTTGGACATCTTGTGAAGCTTAGTAGGCTCCTCCAATTTTTTTCCACTTCTCAAAGTGACTGCATTAAGCTCAGTCATGCTTCCATACTCAGGATTTGGAACTGTTGTGCTAGGAAGAACACCTTGAGGTCTTGTTTGCAACACTGTTGCAAGTTGCCCAACTTGCCTCTCCAAGTTCTTGATAGCTTGTTCATGTTGCTGAGATTGAGTCTCAGTTCTTTGCATGAAAGCTTTGGTGTCATTTTGGAATGCCGTGGTGTTGAGGGCCAACTCTTTAAGCGCATCTTCTAGAGACTTACTTGAAGCTTGTTGAGGTGAAGCTTGTTGGTATGGTTGATGCCTTGATCCTTGTTGAAATCCAGGTGGTCCATTGTATGCACCTTGAGGAGGTCGAAGCACGTTGTCATTGTTACTCCAACAAAAGTTAGGGTGATCTCTCAATCCGGGATTGTACGTGTTCGAGTAAGGATCATATTTAGGCCTTTGTTGTCCCGCATAATTCACCTGCTCCTCAGACAAAGAAGACATAGGACATCTATCGGTAGTATGGTCAGAATAAGAACAAATAGAGCATACCTGAGGAGATGCTTTAGAGCCACTGCCTATGGCATTAACCAACATGTCAATATTTCTCTCCATTGCCACCATTTGATTCCATGATGATGAAACCTCATATACTCCACGGCCTTTAGGTCGCTTGTCCCTTGTGCTAAATTGCCTGTTATTGTTAGCCAAGTCATCAATGAGATTGTATGCTTCCTGACCGGTCTTGTTCATGAATGTGCATCCACAAGCTGAGTCCACCATTCCTCTATTACTCGTGTCTAGTCCATCATAGAAAAATTGAACCAAGTCATCCAAGTCATAACCATGATGGGGACACTTCCTTTGTAGCTCCTGGAATTCCTCCCAACCTTCATATAAGGTGTCACCATCTTTCTGAGTGAAATTCTGGATCTCCCTCCTCAGTTTCTTTGTCAGTTGGGCTAGAAAGAATTGTTTCAGGAACTTCTTGACCATTCCATCCCATGTAGTAATGATACCTGCAGGCAAAGAGTAAAGCCAACGTTTAGCATCATCTTTCAAAGAAAAGGGAAACAAAAGCAACTTAAGCCCTTCAAGAGGCAAATTTGCTATAGTTTGCAGTTTGCATATGTCCAAGAACTCCCTAATATGAACATTAGGGTTCTCAGATGGTGAACCCGTATACTTGGGCAATTGTCCAAGTAATTGCACAGGGATCAAAAACGAATGATTGCCCGGTGGTGTGTAATCGATGCATGATGGAGAGTCTGTAGCGGTTAGGACAAAGGAATCCTTCAATGCCATCTTGGCTTTTGACGGTTCCTCTACTTTCTCTTCCTCGTTCTCGTGAATTGAATGTGTAGGTGATGATGGTATTTTCTCGTGTTCCTCCTCTTGTGAAGAAGTAGAACCCGCCGTTATGTCTTCAATTGACAACCGAGAATCTTTCAATTGCTTCCTGTTCAACTTAAAAGTGCGTTCTATCTCCAAATCCAAAGGGGTAAGTTCTTCTTGCCCAGTCTTTCGAGTGTGCATTCACCTGAAAAGAGAAACAAACAACACTAATTAAAAACTAAAACACAACAAGAAACAAACACAAAACAAAAGAAGCTATTAGATGTAAATTAATCCCCGGCGACACGGCGCCATAAAATTGATAGCTAAATTAAAAGCTATTTATTTTCCTTATTCTCCTGCAAATTTATCGATTGTAATATAGGGAAATAAGGGTCTCCCGCAGAGGATTAAATTAAACTAAAAGCTTCAACAAATGTCACAAAACGTGACTGCAGCTCCTATTGAACAACAGTCGAAGAATTAAAGAAAAACCTAACCTCAGAAAAACACAAAAATTTACAGAGGTGTACTAGACACACAGAGCGTCTAGCACACAAAATTTGAGATGATTTGAAGTTGATTTGATAGGGAAATAAAATACGGGAAGATGACGGACAGAAGATAAGAAAATTGAAAACTGATTTCAAAGTAGTTGAGAATCAAGATAATGAGACTAGCTAGGGAAGAAGTATCCACCCCTGACAATCACACACAACATACTTTATCCAATTTGTGACCAACTAACTCAATTGAAGATGCTTAGATTGACTTGGTACGCTTGAGCACAATCTATTACTTTTTCTTACTGTGTACGTACACCTAAACTATTCTCAAACATTGTAACCTAAAGGTACGTTTTAGGTCAAACAAGCAGAGATCAATAAGCATGAAAAGAGTTTGAGCAATCACTAGGCATCGCAATAAACTTAGCGCCTTGCTAAACCTAGGGTTTCCTCTACTCGCTAGTGAAAACTACCGATTACTTCTCTAGACAATTTGAGGGATCCGATATTGACCCAGGCATCAAATAATCAAAGTGTTAAAACCCTAGCATGTATACTAAGTAGGCCTCCAAAGAACACACACAAAGAATTCATTGATGAACAATCAGTAAACAAAACCTCAATCTTATTAATTGGAAAAACAAACTGAAAATCAAAGCATGTTATGAATCATGTCTAGGGGCATCAACAGCCCCCTAGCTACTATGAGTTTAGTTACACATAATGAAAATTGAAAACACAAAAGAGTTCATGAAAGAGGAAGACAACAATAACTGAGCTTGGAGAATCCCTGAGAAGAGAGCGATCTCTGATTCTTGCGTTCTTTCTTTCTTCCCTCCTTCTTCTTCTCTTCTCTTCCTCGTGTGTATCTGATGATATTAGGGTTCGATAACCCTCAATTTCCGTCCATGGGCTAGCTGATTTGGATTGGGCCTTGAAATTGAAGTTTCGGTCCAAACACTAGGCCATATACATCATCAGACGACACTTTTCAGACAACATATTTTGGACGATTTTGAGTTTGTGTCGTTTGATTAATTTTTCGACCCTTCAGACGACATTTGTGAAGTATAAGTCGTATGAGTGCCATGCTCCCTTCATACTTCTGGATGTTGCTCAATTTGTCTGTCATATGCAAAATTTCAGACGGCATATATATGCAGTGTAAAAAAGCAACATTTAGCAACTTTATGGTAATACGTCAGACAACATATAAAAGTTGTCTGTGAAAGAATGCGAAATCTACTTTTAATCCCCTTTTTAATTATATACTTCGTCCAACAACATATTAATGTCATCTGAAACAACCATAAATCTTTGATTTATACCTCCATTTTGAACCCTTAAATTCACTTATTCAGACGACAAACAAATGACGTATAACAAACCCATAAAATTGAGTGTATGAACCTTGTAATGTATAACTTCAGACGACATATGAAAGTGGTCTCTCTGACCCTAAAATACTCAATTTATAATTAAATATTGAGTTTGGTTACCTGAAATATAAGTTTGAAAAATGGCTCAACCTTTTAATCTATTCATCAGACGAGGTTAATATGTCGTCTGTATGAACTTAAAATAGTCAATTCATTTGAGTTTGGGAGAGGGCGCCAACCGTAATGTATTCATCACCATAAAAATGTCGTCTAGACCTGAAATATTTGAATTTGGGCGCTAGAGTTTGCCCTCACTTTTTTTCAATGTGAGACGGCGATTATATGTCGTCTGAGGTTGTAAATAAGTGGTCAACATAAAATGTGCATATTTTCCAAACGGAAACGCCCTTATCTCCTCCGACCAAAACTTATATTTTTGATTAATCGGTTTTCAAACTCCCGTTAAGAGTAGGAAAATAGTTCTATGTAATAGTTTGGACACTTTGATGAAACGATGATGTACTTCTCCTTGTGGAAGCTATAAGAAAGTTTATCTATATATGAAGTTGACTCTAATGATCGAGACCTATAAGTTATTGAAAATGGGTAAATTTTCATCCACATACATATTTAAGTACTGCGATCATATCCAACGGTCAGATTAGGTAAATTTTGTCTCTTGTATATAGTTGCCTTATAAAGATGTATGTTTACAAAGAACTTAATAAACATGTTATAGCACATTAGTACGCATGTTGTGATTCAAATGACGGAAATAGATTTTTTTCAAGTTTGAGTGTCAGATGTCATCATGATAGTGAATTATGGATGTAGAACAAAATTCATGCATTTTCGATAAAGTTTGTGTCTCGGTCGATGCGGTCAACGTTAATCGAATCTTCCTTATTAGTAACTTCAGACGACATATATATGTCGTCTGAGCAATACTTTTAAAAGTCAACACTTTTATCTAAACGAAAACGTTCTTATCTAGACCGACCAATACTTAAAGTTGGGATTCGTCAATTCTTATACCATCATCTAGTGTCAACGAAACTATTTTATGCGAACATTCAGACCCGTTTATCGACCGATCATATAGCTCCCCATGAGGAAGAATAGGAACGTTTATCTATATATGAAGTTGACTCTAATGATCGAGACCTATAAGTTATTGAAAATGGGTAAATTTTCATCCACATACATATTTAAGTACTGCGATCATATCCAACGGTCAGATTAGGTAAATTTTGTCTCTTGTATATAGTTGCCTTATAAAGATGTATGTTTACAAAGAACTTAGTAAACATGTTATAGCACATTAGTACGCATGTTGTGATTCAAATGACGGAAATAGATTTTTTTAAGTTTGAGTGTCAGATGTCATCATGATAGTGAATTATGCATGTAGAACAAAATTCATGTATTTTCGATAAAGTTCGTGTCTCGGTCGATGCGGTCAACGTTAATCGAATCTTGCTTAGTAACTTCAGACGGCATATATATGTCGTATGAGCAATACTTTTAAAAGTTAACACTAAAATTAAAAATGAGGGCGGGCTTCTAAAATAAAAGGCGAGACTCTAAAATGTAGAGCGGTGCATCTCCCTCTTTTTTTTTTTTTTTTTCTCTCCCACATGTTAACTGTTTTGTCTTTGGTAGTCTCTATCTGGTCTTTTTCTCAGCCTATAATTTTCATCAATATGGTGTTTGTTTTGATGGGTTTTTTTATCTTTATTTATGGGTTTTGATTGTTTCAGGGATTGAAGTCAAACCCGGAAAGCCTTTCACTCGTAAACCTGGTGACTCCAATGGACGGCTTCACATTTCGATGGTAATGGGTTCTATTAATTCAGTACTCCTTGTGAATTGTTTAAACTAGTTTGAACATTTTTTTTTAAATCCGTAGATTGGTTTTCGGCTATTTTAATAGCTCTAAGAGAAATCTGAATATGAATAGCAACCGTGTGATTTGGGGTTTTAGTTAACTGCATGTTTAGGATTTACTCGTACCAGTTGTGTGTCTGCTTTTGATATTTGAATTGAGTTTGTGGTGTGGTGAGTCTGGTTTTCATTGTATGGATCAATAATGTGCATAGTGATATATACAGGCAACATTGGGGTTGGGGGCTGCAACCAAAAGAAGCATACTCCAATGTAATGTTGGAAACAAGAGTCCGGTTTATTTATGCTGTTTGTGTCCTGAGAAGAATGAGTGTTTGCAACTACATTTGGAATTTGATGAGGCTGATGAAGTCATGTTCTCAGTTCTTGGTCCTCGCAGTGTTCACCTGTCTGGTTACTATCTAGATGGTCGTCGACCTTACAATCCAGATGAGTCGTATCCTTTTGTTAAATGGTGTTGTTGTTTATGGCTTGAATTGCATTTCATTTCTCTCTACTTAGTGATTTGGTCTTAGTTTCTGTTTCACAATGAATTAGTTGCTGGGTAAAGAGAAAAAAATGGTACGGGATTTGTTGGTTGTATACATTTCAACAGATGGGGATCCAAGCGGCTAATAGTCTTCTATTGTCTAGATAATGTCAAGATTTATTTTTCTCAGAGATCATTGCTGCAGAACATTTTCACCTCCCATCCTCAGTTTTCCTACAGTCACATTTCTGGTTTGAGTTTTGAACACTTCCATCATCATGAAAGAGACTCTTTATTTTTCCTTTACAACAATGTCTAGAGAATCCTTTGGAGAAGATATTGCTGACTCAGAAACACAAAGATCTGTTAACAGTGAAGACGAAGAGTATGATGACAGTTTCATTGATGATGGTGATCCTGAAGTCTTCCCCTCTACTCCTTTATCTGATGCTACAGGTAGGAATAAAAAAATATGTGCTTTCCTGAATCACACACAAATTGGAGTACAGGATTTCAAATTAAAGTTGATGACAGCAACTCTGCATCGCTCTACTTATCTGTATTGTAGAGTATATGTTATTGTTCAAATAACTTGGAATAAGTGGTGCATATAACCAGTGTGGCCTTCTGGGATCTCTTCATCACTTTTCTTAAAGTGACTGGCTTCCATATTTGTTTTTGTTGAGTCAACTTGTGCCTGAGGTTACCTCATTGGTGAAACTTCGCAACATTGTTTTAAGCTATTTACTTTTTTTGTATATGCAGATTCTGGTTCTGGATCTGAAGAGGAGTTTTTGGCTAAGAAGAAACCTCAAAAGGGAAAGGCGCGCCACAGACGACTTAAAAAGACTTACCTAATAAGTGATTCAGACATGGAATGTGAAAACGAGAATGATAACAGGTATTTCTCCCGCTTAACTGATAGACAAGGGAACTGTTTCTCAAATTTTCCCTCAAGAAACGCTGATGAGTTTGTAAAGTTATTGGCCTGTTTTAAGATGTCAATGCATATCACCACTAGGGGAGTTTCTTCTTATAAAATTCAATTGATGTATTGAATTATTGATCAATGTTTCATTGGCTTTAACTGCAGGCAATTGGATGTGCCAGTTGCTCCGTCTTCCATAGTAGACCTTGATAATGGGGGAAAGCCAAAAAGGAAAAGAAAAGAACGGTTGCAGGAGGAGAAAAAACTTGAAGCTGATGTCCTTAAAAAAGAGAATGAACCCCAGAAAATTGAGGCAAAAGCTGAAAATAGGAGTCACAATGGACAAATGACGGCGGTAAACCATAGGTGAGTCTTTTTTCTTCGTTTTCCTTATATTTGGTATATTCTAACTCATGATACTGTATGGTTCAAGAATATAGTGAAGATGATGTTTTTTGGTCTTGATTTTCATTATATGTGCTCGAGCAGCGGAGCTGAAATGCCAGATGACTTATCATTGCCTTCCACGGAGGTTGGCCCTGGAAACAGTGATAAACCGAAGAAGAAAAGGAAGAAGCGGGTAATAAACCGACATTTAAATTTTGTAATTCTTCAATCAGACGGCATATATATGTCAAGTAAAGGACCTCGGCATGACAAAATCATAACAAACTATGATAATGCTTCATTCAGTCGACAGTTAACTGTGGTAATACCAAGTCGAAAAGTAAAAATATGTGGTATGAATACAAATGCAACTACAACTAAATGTCGTATGACAGAAGCACCAAATTTTTTTTTAATAGTTTACAATGTGAAACGACAGATAAGTGAGGTTAGATCTTCTATATAACCACATATATTACAAGTTTTTGACGTTGTAAGCTCACACACTCAACACTTAATTGAAGTGTGATTTGATAGAAAAATCCAATAAATCAAATTATTCTCCAATCAGTCCACACTTATATGTGGTAGGTATACAAAACAGACGACATTTGATGTGTCTTGTGATATGATATTACAGTTTTTGGATGCTTATTTAGTCCACACTTAACTGTGGTGTGTTTATTGAAATTTTTCAATCTTCACTCTTCTCAGACGGCATAAGATATGTCGTGTGATAGCATTTCAGACGACGGCTATTCTCCGTTGTCTGATAGACCATCACTCGACAGCTTCTCAGACGACATAAAAAAAATGTCAAACGACAGACTTGGACCGTCGTCTGATGATGTATATGGCATAGTGAAACCATAAATTCGGGCAGACTGACCTTCGGCCACTAAAATGATCATAACTTCTTCTCCAAAATAGGTATTGATAATCTGTAAAAAGTTCTAAAAAGTAGACTCTTGTAGCTTTCTATTTATATATAACTCATCATCTGGATCATTGTGAGCTGATCACAATCCTCTGTCGAAATTAGATGATAATTTCTGGCAGATCTTCATAATTCTTTCCTTGCACGACATGAATTCATTTTCCTTCAAGATTTCTCCTCTCTTGCTTCATATTCCCTTCTTTGCTCCAAAACACCTAATAAACATAAAAATAACTAAATCAAATGGAAAATATGATAAACTAACAAAGTAAAGAAGATAATTAACCATTATTTCGTCGCATATTTATGCTCCTATCAATTAGTTGAATATCATTTTACTTAGATTGATAATGGTCATGTATACCTCAATAGCATAATGTTAAATCCAGAAAATCCTAGTCTTGACAGGCATCACAATCGTTGCATGGAGAAACCGAGAAAGGGTCCAAGCTTGCTAGCTAGGACTGTAGGACTTCTAGGCTGAAGACAAAAGCTGGATGGACTTCAAATTTAACCAAAGTGAAAATTAGCAGTCAAAGTTGGTGAAAATCGTAGGCTTCTGGTCCTCTGCAGACTGCCAAACTCAGCTCTCGTACTGGTGCAGACTGCAGAGGAAATAAAAAATCCTCTGTTGTTTATCAACTTTGAGAGATCTTTGAATTCTCAAACAATGGCTCATTACATTGGTCCCAAGGAGAAAGAGATAAATGAAGCAGTTTGGCTCAAAATCAGTCCTTCTCTCTGCGAAAGAGAAAGTGAGTTTCTGGCATACCATGGATACCAGAAAGAGAATCAAATCACTGGACCGTGATAATCAAATTTCTGAATCATATGTCATGATTATGAAGACTGTAGTCGGATCCAGCTAGCTAGAAATCAAACAGGGAGGACCTTCAAGTAAGTTCTTAAAAGCAAGCATAGACATAGAAACTTCATTGTCACTGAAAAAATATACAGGAAATTGAATTCAATAGATCATGTTTCCATTTTCATGCAATGTAAGACTGCAAGATAAAAAGTACTACTTCTCTTTCCCTCTCAGAGTTTAGTCACCTCTCTGAAGCTAGCTGTGCGTGTTGTTTTACTCCAATTGAATTCCCTCACCAGTAAAAATTGTTATTAATGTTTCTTTAACCCTCACCTAAATTCACAAGATGCTCTCCTACTATAAGAAGTACATTCATCATACCAGCTGAGCTGAGAGATCAAACATTCAAACTCCATCCAGATATTCCAGATCAAAAGAATCGAAAATGGCGTTTTTCAGGAGATTGGCAAAGCTGTTCTGCTACTTCATCTACTTCAGCTCCTTTATCACTGTGGCCAACACTCCTCAAGCCGTCTACTTTTCTCGGAAGGCAACATGCAGCACCCGCCTCTTCGCTTTCGAGTTCCTCAAGGCAGTGGCATTTTCTGTGGTATTCAGTGTCTACCGGATCTGCTTCTTCCGGGAGGATTTCCCTCACGCGGAGGTCCGGGTGTACATGAAGGTGGCGCTGGTGTCTCTTACCTTGACCAACATCTTGCGCTTGTTCTACATTTTACCGGCAAACGACTTCTGGGTCGTGGTCACCGTCTCTATCTTGTCTATGTTCATCACTAGGGATCTGCTCAACCCCCGCCACCTCTACTAGCTCGATCATCTTTCTTTTCGTAGCTCCAAGCCTCCAAAATCGTTCTAGAACTAGTTCTAGACTTCTAGCTAGTTAAGTACTTTCGATTTCTCTGTGTAATGCGGTTGCCTGTTTAGATTGCAAGCTAGTTAGGGTTGTGTGAGTTCTTCACTTTCAGTACTATTATTGTTATGAATCCTTTTTCGTGCGAGTTGCTGTTTCTCTATTTTATCAATCGTCTAGTAATCATATTCAATATTTTTTGTTCGGCGTACATAAATATCATGCCAATAATGTGTTAGACATTTAAACTTATTTTCCTTCTACTGAAGGATGATCTAGAATTTTCAAGAGAGAATAATAAATGTGAAGAAAATAATAGAAGGATCCCTCAAATTTTATTGTAGCTCCAAGTTCTAGGTTAAAGATTCACCTTTGCCAACACTAGCATGCTCGAGCAACTTTTGAAATTGCGTCATTGAGCTTTGAAGCTCCAGCTTGGATTTTATGAACAACTTTCTTACCATAGCCTCAATGTCGTTCTTATCCATTGTGTTTTGGCCACGATCTTTAGCAAGGAATAAAGAGGTAACTATCTACCAAAGTAAATAGAGAGAGGATGCGGGAGTGCCACCTCGCGGACGAGGAAAGAAGATGCGCGAGATTTTGACTTCTTGATCAAACGGAGGGCTTCAGGTGCCACCTCGCGGACGAGGAATTACAAGAACTAAGCGATTCGATACTCACGGTGTGTCGCGAGCAGAGCAACAATAGGGATCAGGGGAGAGTCCGACAGGGCTCTGAGCTAAGGCGAGGACGCGCTTAGGATTCGTTTTCGAGAGGCTCGAAGGGAGATTGTAGAGAGAGAGAGAGCTTCAACAGGGAAGCGAAAGCAAAGCTCCGGGGAGCGTCTGGAAGTTCAACTGGGTTGAAGGTTTTGTTGTATTGTTGTTTGAGTTGTTGTGTCAAGTTGTTAGTCGTTCGAACTCCTTTATATAGTGGCTTGCCCTGCCAGGAGAGATGTAATCAGAATCCAAGTCGGACTCTCAAGCAGAGTACCACAAGGACACTGTTTCGCGCTTCTCAACTGTAGACTCCTATGCGGACTCAAATTAAGAACATTCTTATCTCGTGAGGTGTCACAGTTCTTGTAGAAACCTATCTCGCGTGCTCCTGAAGCTTGTTTCCATCTCGCGCGCCCCTAAAGCTCGCGAGACTTAAAAGGTTTTTTTTTTTATTAAAATGGCCACAGGGGTTGGCCCAAAGCATGTCAAAAACTTGTAGGAGTCTTCAACGATAAATGTGGCGTAGGTGATCAAGTGCATGCGGACTCCGCCTAGCCTTCATGTACTTCTACGCGAAGTCCATCTCGCATGCAACTGTTTTGGCCACGATCCCCAGCGCGCGGGCGAGAGGTAACTAGCGTACAAAGAAAGAGGGAGATGTTGCGGGCGTGCCACCTCGCGGACGAGGAAATGTTGTATGGGTGTGTTTGACTTCTTGATCAGCGAAGGGGGTTTCCAGGTGCCACCTCGCGGACGAGGAATTTACGAGCACAAGGCAAATTGATACTCACGGCAGGACGCGAGCAGAGCAACTATAGGGAATCAAGGAAATCGGGGGCGAGTCCAGGAGGAACTCTGAGAAAAACCTAGGTGGCGGCGCGCTTAGGGTTAGGGTTTTCGAGAGGCTCAAAAGGTAACTGAGTTGCAGTTTGTAAAGAGATTGTCTCTGAGTTGTTGTTGTAAAAGTTGTGTCTCTGAGAGACTACTTCAAGTCCCCTTATATAGAAGCTCGACTTGCGGCAGAAGAAAGATAATCATTGTCCAAATCGGACTATGAAACCCTAATACCACAAAGACACTGCTAACCCGCGCAGACCAACCATCTTGTGACACATATCTAGTCCGCAAACTCCGCATGAGTTTTTGCTTTCGTGTTGCTCAATTAAAGACTCCTATGCGAACTGGAATTAGGAATATCCTTATCCCGCAGGGTGTCATAGACTCGAACCATCTCGCGGGCCTTTCTAGTTCGCGGGCCAAAAGAGGGCTTTTTAATTAATAAGGGCCACAAGGATTGGCCCAAAGCATGTCAAAAACTGGTGAGAGTCTTCAACGATTAATGTGATGCATGCGGACTCCGCCTATGCCTTCCTCGCGGAACCTCCCGCGCGAGCCAGTTCGTCAGCTCGCCTTGATGTAATCCGCTTGCCTCGCCTACGCGAAGTATCGATCTCGCCTCGCCTCGCCTATGCGAAGTCAGCTAGTAATCTCGCGCGAAGTCATTCAGCGCGCGAGCTATGTAGTTTACGTGAAGTCCATTCCGCATGCGAGATCTGTAATCCGCGCGAAGTCCATTCCGTGCGCGAGCTATGTAGTCCGCGCGAAGTACATTCCGCGCGCACGAGATCTGTAATCCAACTCGTGCGGTCTCACTGGCGGGCCATTACTTGTAAACTTAAAGAACTTGGGCTCGCCGGTTGTGACGTGGACGAAGAATGTAACTAATATTCAGATTGACATTTTACAGTCCAGTAAAATATTATTACTTGGACAAGAATGTCATCTGGCTCAAACAGCAACCTTACACTTCGCATGCGCATGCATATAGACCTCGCATGCAAATTGTATCATCTAGCTCGCGCCACCTTGTAGGCAGCTAAACATTAGACCAAGTCAACCCACGTCTTCTAGTTTTTTAGTCTTCTATGCGAACTATACACCTAGCTCGAGTGACTTTGTCGGCGGGTCATCACTTGTAAACCCAATTATTTGGGCTCGCCGGTGTGACGTGAATGAAGAATTTAATTAATATTCACTTAGACATTTACTGTTTAATAAAATATTAATTTAAGTGTAAACACATTGAGCTTTGACATATGCAAAATTAGTGCAACCCTGAAACTATAGTACATAAACTATTGGATGATGATGTCAAACTTAGCAAGGTAACCTGATGCTGTCATGCATCAAATCACAAGTTTCTTAGGTCTTGAATAAGTCTCTCCAAGTTATGATACGAAGATCCACTTTCACTAACAGAAGCTTGGGCCAATTTTGAGAACCGATCCACCGACCTTGTAAACACCTCTCTTTCTTCACCTCCCATCAAGGCTTTGATCATCTTCTCCACCGTCGATCTATCACACAAGTCTTTCATATCAATCCCAATCTTCCAAACCTCCCCAACCCATCTACTATTCACCTGCTGGTCCGCTACTTGGGGCCAGCAAAGCATTGGAACTCGTGCCCAAATTGCCTCCAGTGTCGAATTCCACCCGCTATGGGTCAGAAACCCACCAACAGCTTCATGGGCCAGAACCTCTTCTTGCGGAGCCCAGTCCACGATAAACCCACGTTCTTTTGTACCCATTTCCAACTCCGTGGGGGTCACGTGACTCGCGTGCTCTCCTTCGTCACTCAGCACATCGGAGCGCATGACCCACAGAAAATGGGACCCGCTATTAACCAAGCCGTACCAAAACTCGAGCAATTGAACACGAGTTAGCTTCGCCAAGCTCCCGTAGCTAACGAAAATAACGGATCCAGGCCTTTGAGAGTCCAGCCAAGTCATGCAACTACGGTCTTCTCGGCGCAAAGAGGCAGCCGCTGCGGTGGAGGAGGAAGATAGGTCGTCGGCACCGGCACGGGATTTGAGGAGAGCATGCAATGGTCCAATGGGGTAAATTTTTGAAAATTTAGAGGCAATGTGGGAGAGAACTGATGATTCTAAGTCCTCGAACGTGTTAAGTATGAGACCAGAAGCTCGAGTTATGGCTATGTGTTCTTCCATGAAAAATTTGAATACTGGGTGGTCAGTTGGTATTCTACATATACTTGGTAGATCTCTTCGTCGCAAAAGACATTCCTTCTCGGGAACACCGAATACCGTCTTATCCATGTCTTTATCTGTTTAAAGTAATTAAAAATGTGAATTTTCTTAGTTTATGTCATCAACATAGAAGTTAGAAAAAAATAAATAAAATCTAATCAAGGTTAACTTTTTGTGACAAATTTGGTGTTAAGATACCATCTAACTATAAGGCTAATTTTAGAACTTTCAAAATTACTTTTAATCTAAATAATATAGATATTTTTCTCCAAAACTAATAAACACTTCATTATCAGTTATAATCGTTCACAGATACATCTCTCATTATTATCATAGATTTGACAAAAATTCTCAACAAAAACTTGCACGAGGTGGACCGTTCTCCGCACACTTTATGGTCTACAATAAGGTAAAACATCTATAAGGGCGGGCGGAGCTATGTAATGGCCAACGGGGGTTATGATACCTTCTAATTAAGTTTTGACTTGTCTATGTGTTCGTCTTATTCGTAAGTTATTGACTTAGTTCAAATAAGTTCATCCTTAGGTTAATAACATATAATGACACGCCCTATTTATAATCTCTAACTCCTCCAAACGTGACGTGTTAAAGATGTTGATGATAATAAACTCTGAGAAATAAAAAGAAAACAAGCTCAGTTGATTACTGACCTCCAAGACCAAAAGGCAGCTCGCCTTCTTCAATCAGCTTGGGGAGGCATAAGTAACACCAGACGCTGCAGGCGCCGCTGGTGCGGACGGCAATTACCGGAAGTCCAACCTCCTCCGCCGCATCAATTGCGAAACACATGATCCCGTCCGTTATCACACAGCTCAATGGAGGCAGCTGACCAGCAGCATCGACGACGACGTCACTTTTGCTGGTGAGGGAGAGCAGGAGTTGATGCAGGAGCGGCGCAGTTGTGGACCTCAAGGACGTGACTATGTCCAAAAAATAAGGGAAAATGGATCGTGGATGATCGGACGGGAGGCCGTCGGAGATGGAGCGGAAGTGGAGAGTAGGGAAGCGAGCGGAGAGGGCTTCGCGTTGGGTGAGATGGCGGTGGTTGTGCTCGGTGTTGACGAAGGTGACGTGGATGCCTGCATGACAGAGCAGCTGCGCCAAGGTTAGCATTGGCTTGATGTGTCCCTGTGCTGGGAAGGGTAATAGTAGTACGTGTGGCTGTGGCTGGAGCTTCATCTCCATCTCTATGAGAGAAAGCTAATTATTAGCTTAGCTTCCGATTCAGATCGATGAGGTGCAAAATGCAAAGCTTTTGGTGTTCGGAGAGGATCAATTATTGTCTTATTGATGATGATAAGGGTGTGTGTGGTGAAAGAGAGTTCGCATGGGGGGATCTAATCCCTACCGAACTGTCATAATCGATCACTCCCTTGGCTTTGGATCTTTGCCAGGAAATAGTGAAAAGCCGAACTCTTCATTTACGTTAAAGCACCCGAAATGGATGTGGAATAGTAGAAAGCATACACATGCAAATCGAGAGAAGTTACATGAAAACGTAGTACGTATCTGATCGAGTATAGCTGCAAGTTTTTCATTATAAGGGTTGAGAAAGTTTCTCATAGATTGTAAATTTGATTGACATATGCCTATCAGAGATCATAAGAAAACTGCTCAAGAGAATAAGAACTGGTTTCCTAACATTCACAAACTCACCCCCCCCCCCCCCCCCCCCCCCCCCCGCCCAGGTCCTAGTGTCTTACATTCCTATTCTAAGCATGCGCAGGCTGCGCGGCTTGATTCGTTTGGGAACTAAGAACATGCAATTAGTCTTCGGATTCCTTTGTGCCACATAGTTTACCCCCACACGACATTATGTAGCCAATTTCGGTTGGGCTAGTTTGTTAAATTTGCTTTGTTTTTTTGAAACTTGGGCCCAAACTAGATTTTCAAACCCACTCAATTGAGATTTTTGGAAGAATGAACCGATGTGTTCATGGACCATCTTGTACAATCGATCTGATATTTTTCTCTGTTTTTTTTTCTTTTTTCTTTTTATCTTTTTCGGTAAATGCATAATGTGGCCAAATCTACAAGCTGAAAGCCTAAAAAGCCAAGTCACTCGAAGTTAGACGAAGCTTTTGCAGGCCATATTATTTTCATTTGAGCTTTTCACTTTAACATATGCTCTTTAGTCTTTGCCCTTTAATCAGAGATTTGTATTACAAAGAGAAAAAGAAAATGTGGAGGGATCGCCCACAAACACATTGCCTTGGGATAAAGGCAATGTCGAATAATGCAGGTCTAGATTGGAATAGGGCCAAAATACCCAGAAAAGAGGATAGGAATATGAAAAGGACAAGCCACAAAAAACAGAAAGACAACAAAGAGAGAATAAGTAATGAAAGATTCCCAGAAAATTAAGCAAGAATCCAAGTAATTCTCAACATTTTGTACCACCATTTTGTGTGAGCTTCACTCCTCCCATAATTATTCTAGGAGTAGGGCGCCGTCTACCTTGTTAATCCTTAATCAATGACAAAACAAAGAGATGATAATTCTCCCACAGACAATGAGATGACATTGGGAATAAGCTTTGGCCAAATGCAAAAGCTTAAGAATCTAATGATTAATGTAAGCTTTGATTATTACCTATCCATTTGGACTATAAGTTAATGAGAGGATTCGTAAAGAAACATGCCCGATTTGCTTGGTCTTAGGTATGTGGGACATTTGTTTATATGCTTTGAAACTCAAAAGAATCTCTGTACATCACTATATATACAATATTGTAAAATTGTTTATTATAATCAAACATCAAACATTTCATTGTAACTTTTTTTTATTTCAAGAAGAATGTCAAAACATGTTAACCAAACCATCTGGGTGTGGTAAAATTCATCAAGCTATATATTATGTGTTTTTGCAAGAACCCGTAAGCTGTGTAGAAGCACGGTATAATATAAACATACGCACAAAGACACAATATTTATAGTGGTTCACCATGCCATCGGAGGGCATGGCTACGTCCACTTGAATCTACTATCATGAGGTCTCAATGCCTTGGGTTGTTACAAGAGTTCTCCTGGATGGAGTGGTTACCATTCCCCGGGAGAGAGAGATGGGAAAGTCAGAGAGAGTATCTATCTAGGGGAAGCCTTCCTTTTATAGCTAAGGAAGGTTCCCTCTTATTACATACTTCCGATGTGAGACTAACTACACATATATCTTATCATGGTGTCTCCTTGTGGAGCTTGGATGAGCATCTTCCTGATGTGGTACCGATGATCTTTCACCATGGTGAGGTAGCCTAGATGTCGGTCTACAAGTTTCATGACTGGTCTATGGGCGGGAAAGGTACGTAGTTTACTGACTACCGACTACAAGTCCCCTCAAGTTCTCGTTCAAGACACATCTTGAGTGTGGACTTAATATACAAAATGCCTATAGACCAGTCATTTATCAACGGGACCCGTCCCAGTCCCCCTAAATCCGTACTCAAGACGTGTGGAGAACGGGTGTCCGCCTCTCACAGAAGGGCTGACACTCGGGCGAGTTGAGTAGTGCGCGAAGTGCAAGGACTGAAATTGTCACGCGAGCTGAGGAGTTTGTTCCGCGCGAGCTGAGGATCTCGAATGCACAAGGACTACCCGCAAGCTGAGGACCTCGTGTGCTCAAGGACTACTGCACGAGCTGAGGAGTCCGCTCCGCGCACAAAGACTACCGCGTGAGCTGTCGGGAAGCGTATCCCGGATCCAATGAGTTTGTGTGCAAGCTTGGTAGGAGTTCGCTTCGCACAAGACTAACATTACGTGGTGAGCTGAGGAGTCCGCCTCGCACAGAAAGTCTACCCGCGAGCTGAGGAGCATGCTCCTCGCACAAAGACTACCGCGCGAGCTGTGGAGTCCACTCCACGCGACCATTCGGGTGTTACATTTTCCGGGGACAAAGGTAGCGAGCCTTTTTCATATCATGTGTTACTATTCGAGTGATGGGGTGTTAACGCCGTCTGTGGGTTATCAAGCCATTTGCTCTGTTTTTAAAGGGAAGATATCTTTCATAACTTTCGGTCGAAAACCTATCCCGCCTGGTGTTACTGGGGATCTCTCAGTGGATTACCTATCCCGCTTAGTGTTACTGGGGAAAAACTTATGTCTCTCGGTCGAATGCCAATCTCTAGGTGGAATGCCTCTCTCTCGGTCTAATGCCAAAATCTACTGACCAGCATGCACAAGGACTATTACGCGAGCTAAGGAGTTTGCACCGCGCACAGGATCTACACGCGAGCTGAGCAAGTCACTCTGCGCACATGGTCTACGCGCGAGCTGAGTCGGTCGCTCCGCGCACAAAGACTATCGCGCGAGCTGAGGACCTCGCGTGCTCAAGGACTACCCACAAGCTGAGGGGTTTGCTCCGCACACAAAGTCTACGTACCCGCGAGCTGAGAAGTTCGCTCCGTGCTCAAGGACTATGCGCGAGCTGAGTCTTTCGCTTCGCGCACATGGTCTACACGCGAGTTGAGAAGTTCGCTTCGCGCATAAGGACTACGCACAAGCTGAGTAGTTCGCTCCGCACACAAAGACTATCGCGCGAGCTGTGGAGTTCGCGTCGCGCTAAAGGACTACGCGCGAGCTGAGGAGTTCGCGAGCGAGCGGAGGAGTGCGGTTCGGGCAAAAAGACTGATTGTCAGGCGAGCTGTGTTGTCCGCTTTGCACACAAGAGGCCGGTTCACGCACCTTGACCATACGCGAGCTGAGGAGCTCGCTCCGCGCACAATGGTTACCCGTGGGTTGAGGAGTTCGCTCCGCACAGAAGTTCTGACACTATCGGGCGAGCTGAGCGGTTCGCACATATCAAGATAGTGACATGAGTTGTGTAACAGCCTGGCCCAGTCCATTGAGATATTGTCCACTTTGGGCCCAATGACCCTCACGGTTTTGCTCTTGAGGTTTTACCCCAAAACGCGTCTCAATGTAAAGTGTTAGCTCTGCACATATAAGCATAGCAACTTGTCTCCCCCGGGCGATGTGGGATGGATGCACCTACTAGCTTGCTTGCTTAGTTAGGTCATCACAATCCACCTTCCTTTAGGGCCCGACGTCCGCGTCGGCACACTTCCGGCCGAGGACAGGCTCTGATACCAAATGTAACAGCCCGGCCCAGTCCATTGAGATATTGTTCTCTTTGGGCCCAATGACCCTCACGGTTTTGCTCTTGAGGTTTCACCCTAAAACCCGTCTCAATGTAAGGTGTCAGCTCTGCACATATAAGCATAGCAAATTCTCTCCCCCGGGCGATGTGGGACCGATGCACCTACTAGCTTGCTTGCCTAGTTAGGTCATCACAAATCACCCCCCTTTAGGGCCCGACGTCCGCTTCGGCACACTTCTGTTCGGGGATAGGCTCTGATACCAAATGTAACAGCCCGGCCCAGTCCATTGAGATATTGTTCGCTTTGGGCCCAATGACCCTCACGGTTTTTCTCTTGAGGTTTCACCCCAAAACGCGTCTCAATATAAAGTGCTAGCTCTGCACATATATGCATAGCAACTTGTCTCCCCCGAGCGATGTGGGACGGATGCACCTACTAGCTTGCTTGCCTAGTTAGGTCATCACAAGTTGCGTGCGAGTTGGACTTATGACAAAGTGTGACATAGCGAATTATGCATAATTAAGGAGGCGTCTCCTTGAGTTGTATACGACTTCGCGTAGGAGACTGCGAAGAAATCAAGAGGAAGAGACCGCATACAAAAGGGGGACTAAGTGAGAGCAACTATTCTGCATGGTACCCAGCATGATTTTAATTGCATGGGAGGCGGCTCGCATGGTTTCCTTTCGCGCTCGCACCCTATGTTTTGTTTTTGGTACGTTAGAGTACCTCTCAACCCCCTGCTGAGGATCGTGGCCAAAACATCTTGTACCTGGGTGTTATGATCTCGGTGACACTCACCCGAGATGGGTCTTGTATCTGGGTATTTATTCAGGTGTTTCCTTCTCATAAAATCTCGTTCTACGACCACCCGGTGGTTTCCCCCCCCCCCCCCCCCCAAATTTGGACTCATGATGTGTTTTATCAGGTCTTATTTTCGATGGACGAAGGTAGCGAACCTTTTCATATCATGTGTTTCTGCTCGAGCGCGGGGTATTATCCCCGCATGGGTTATCATGCCACTATTCTCCGTATGAAGGGAATGATATGAACTGCCCAACTCCACCCTCCAGGAGCTGTACAAGGGACTTACAGTTTTCATGGTGTTAGTTGTTTCGCGCATGCTTCCCGGTGGTACATTGTCGGGGTATGTTCATGCATTTTAGTTCGTGTATGCTTCCCGTTGGTTCTTGCTCGGGTATAAGAATCTCATGAAACGGTTGTTGTATTTTTCTTCTTATCTAGGAATCGAGATTTTCCTAAGCAGTTGTTGCATGCTTCTTCCAGGTGACACTGATCCAGGACTTACAATTTTTCTGTTATCTTTTTCCACACCTATCTGGGACTTACTACTATCATAAAGACTTAGAACTTCCTACTCAATGTCCGGAAAGCAGGAGTATCTACGTACATTTGCCTCATAAATTTGAATGGACAATAGTGATCATGGACTGCATGTTATATAGTTCGTACTTAGTTACAACAATGCATGGTGAGTCAACCATACCATGATATAATTGTACGTGAACCATGCTTTGTACTTTCATAAGAGGCAATTAAATGAAGGACTTATCTGTAGAAAGAGTTGCCGAATGGGAGCACATAGGAGGTGTTGATTCATGCCCGTACTACTCCCGGACGATGAATCCTTGTTGCCAGTACGGTCGGGGGCTGCCTACAAGATTTGTTGACTTTTTTCAGATAAATAGCTCCGGATGTCCATATTATGTTTTTTTTTAGTTCTGGTGTCTGCAGATACAAGACCACTTTTTGAACCTCAATCCCCCTCTGATGGCTTCTCCACTCAGACTTATCTGTCATTTTCAACCGGACTTAATTGTCCATGCTACTGAATTCATCTTTCTTGTTATTCATACCAGGCTCTCCAGGTGGCCAGAGTACGAAGACGGGTGTCCAGACCGAAACCACGTTCCTTTTTTTACTATCCGAGCTCCCTTGCCTTTGATTTCTCTGCTACTTCCGGTGGAATAAATGCCTTGATTCTAAGAAACACATGTGTGCTTGAAGTAAATATGTATGTTGGCTGATGCACGAGGGGTAGCTCCGGGTGTCCGAGTTTCACCGGGAGATTAAATTGTTTCCGGGAAGGACTTCTTCTGGACATAATGAGATGGGTATCCATAGCAGTTGGGCAGTAGTTGGGGTGCCGAGATACGTACCGTCCGAGAGAAGATGAGTGTCTTGTTGCTCTCATTGATAGGACTATGTGATCATCACTAGATAAGTTCATGTCGTTCCTATTCCCAGACCCTAACCAACGGGAGCCGACAATTCCTTCCTGGCAGTTGTTGCCTGCCGGGAGGATGACGCGACCTCATGTACCGTTGTGCTTCCGATAGAGATGTATCGTTGTGCTCCCGATAGAGATGTATCGTTGTGCTCCCGATACACTAGCAGATTTCATCTTTATACCGGAGGGTTGTTTTCGGGTTCCGGACCAAGATATGTGTTGATGTCATAATTTGGTTCGACAACGAAACATGCTCAACATAGATGAGTTTATAAGTGGTGGCCCGCCAACGAGATCGCATGAGGACTTCGCATGGAATCAAGAAGTGGCTTCCTGTAGAAGTAGTCCGCAAGGCGAGATGGCTTCGCACAAGAGAGACCCCGTGAAGGACCAAGAGGCAGAGGCAAGGCGAGATGGCTTCGGACACTAGAGACTCCCGAAGAAGCAAGAGGCGGAGTCCCCATCAGCCAACCTCATTCTGCGTCCGCGCGGTGGCATGCCCCGCATCCTTTCCTGAGCAGTGCTTAACCATCTAGCTACAACCGGCAACTGGTTTAATAGGATCAACTGGCTCCCGGGGTGATCGTTCAAGAAAGAAGACACGTTCTCCTGGTGATATCTACCAACAAGATAACAGAGCTGTCGAGCATGCTGACCAAGGCGAGAAACTCAAAGCTAGATTTCGTGTTCTAGCTCTCACTCGTCGACGAAACCAACAAGTGACATAGTTGTTTCTTGCTTGAACTCCGGTCGTCGGATCTGTTAACTGTCCCAACCTGGCCACCTGTCAGTGTGTTGTCAAATTCATAGAGGCCTGGTGAGTAACTCCTTCAGGAGTAGGAGGCTTGTCACGATGATCCTGGTGGCTTGCGCCCTACGACATGGTGTACAAATCAACTTCTCGGTGCCTATAGCAACTCTCTAGGGGCCTATCTTTTCCTTTTCTTCTACCTCATACGAGTTCCCGGGCATGACTTCGTTTAGAGCTGCATTCTCGACTCTCAGGCACCGTAAGCGAAGTGGGTGCCATCGATAGGATTACAGATAAGGATATCATCCACAAGCTTTCTGAAGGCGCCTTACGGGTGGCCAGAGTAGAGATTTGGGTGTCCAGACCAAATCCACTCCCGTCAAGATCTGACCAAGTCCCCCTTCTCTTTTTAGCCGGAGAATGGAATCACATATTCCTCAGAGCCCGCAAGACTTGCATGTTTAGGCACCTCCCGATGATTCGATTGAGCTGAGCCAATGATGCTTGTCGTGTGCTCGACTTGCAGGCTAGACCGACAAGGTCACCGAGTGAGGAATAGTTGGACGGCAAGTCGAGATGAAATCCTGATCGAGATTTCCGAACCTTGCGTCTCGGTAGCGAATGTCGCCGGGAGGCTGGTTGCCGAGTCTGACGAATGTCCAAATTGGAACATTTGTCCCCTTGCATCCCAGATCGAATGGGATCGACCGGGTATCGGAAGTCAAGAGGTCGGGTGGCAGGTCCCTTCTTTTGCATGAACTATCGCTCCTTGATGATTATTCATCTCGCTCGGGTTAACGACAAAAGCTCTCACAATAAAAATATCGGCCAGCGGGAGGAGTTGGTCGCTGAATCATCGAGAAACTCCGGCCGACATGACTAGACAACTCGAGATTTCATGAACTCTTCGGGTCCCGTTGAATCATCTCTGGGTGACGGCTGGAAGCGTTGGTCATAAGCCGTTGGTGATAAGAAGAACCTGGACAGGTCATATCATACCTCTTCATGGCTTGGGCCGCATTCTCGATATCTTAGCCTTACCTTGGGCTAACTTCCCTGCATGAGCCCGCTGGTAGAGCTACAAGACTATTTGTAATGTTTCCCACAGACGGCACCAATTGTTTCTGCAAGAATCCGTAGGCTGTGTAGAAGCACGGTAGAACATAAACATGCGCACAAAGACACAATATTTATAGTGGTTCACCATGCCATCGGAGGGCATGGCTACGTCCACTTGAATCTACTATCATAAGGCTTCAATGCCTTAGGTTGTTACAAGAGTTCTCCGGGATGGAGTGGTTACCATTCCCTGGGAGAGAGAGATGGGGAAGTCAGAGAGAGTATCTATCTAGGGGAAGCCTTCTTTTTATAGCTAAGGAAGGTTCCCTCTTATTACATACTTTCGATGTGGGACTAACTACACATATATCTTATCATGGTGTCTCCTTGTGGAGCTTGAAGGAGCATCTTCCCGATGTGGTACCGATGATCTTTCACCATGGCGAGGTAGCCTAGCTGTCGGTCTACAAGTTTCATGACTGGTCTATGGGCGGAGAATATAGTTTACTGACTACTGACTACAGTATGGAACCCCGTGTTAAGAGTTCGAGTCTCAACTTTGCCAGTAGGTTTGAGCAGCTCTCGAGTCGTAGGCCAAAGACGAGAAATTAGTATGGTTTTGCTTGAATACTCTCTTGGATCTCGGTCCAAATATTAATTGGGTGGATGTGATACTAGCTTGCTAAGGTAACCTAGAGTTGCTACTCACTCTTACTAAAAAAAAAATCCATGATAATCATGTAATGTTGTTTTTACATTTTATGTATTAATCAATTCAGAACATAAGGTACCTAATAAACATACATCACTTTAAGTTTCATTAGCTTCCACATCTTGTTACTTGTCAAGTCTGTTTTGCTCGAATTTAGATATGGATGATGTCAAAAGGGTGTGTGCGTCTCGCATCATTGAAATTGTTGAAAAGATAACTTGATGAGGTACATTATTATCGGAGGGTGATTAAAGTCTAATAACCAACCGGAGAGTGTTTTTTTAAAGGACGTAAAATTTTATTCAAACAGGAAAAATTACATCAAAGAGGCAAACGAGTTTTGCCATATTACCGGCATAGTACCTGACCAGCGACAGTTCAGACCAGAGAGTAAAGCTAACTTGGCTTCCTTGTGAGAAACCATATTAGCTTCTCTAAAAACATGAACAAAAAAAGAAGAAGAAAGTAAAGAAAGACTATGCTTAATGTCTTCTACCACCAAACCAACCGGAGAGTTGGTTTTGAGTATAACAGTTCAATATCAATTATTCGCTCAACATAAAAGACATTCGAGAATATGATTCTAATAATTTTTATTTTTATTTTTTTAATATTTTTTTATTTGTAAAATATTGGTCGGGCGAGCTACCACTCCGCGGTCGAGACCAATTTTAGATATGACCCCTCCTCAAGTGATGTTTTTCACAAGCTGAGGTTCGAAATCTCCTATTACCAGAAGAATCTTTGGAGCGTCCGCCCCACTTATAGCCTAACATAACATGTTTCTCTTATACCAACCCCGTGAGGTTTAATATTTTCATATATTCAAAATATCGTTTTTACCTCTTTTAGTGACAAGAACTAGAGCTAAGAGGCAAAGTGACAAAGGTTGAAGTCAATTTAGAGAGCTCAATAAGTCCACATGAAAACAAAAATGAACGAAAAGGAATCCTTATCTAACCCTAAATGGCTCACACCAGGGGCGCCTAAACCTAAAGTCCCCCTCACCTCCAATCACAGTCCGCTGACGTCAGACATGTGGCAACATCTCGGGCTCCACAAACCCCGTCGGGATCAGTGATAAGGAAAAAAGTCTTCTTGTAGGCCCCACCATCCCACCTCCTCCTACCTGACGGCATCTTAGCCCTCCCTTCCCTAATCCCGCTTTTCTCTCTCCACCGTCCGATCACAACGGCAAACGCCATTCTCTCTCTCTCTGAGTCTGACCAGTCAGCAAAAGAGAGCTCAGTGCCTAGTGGCGTTGCAGATTGTCTCCATTCTCTGAACCTCTGTTTGTTCCGGACCACCGGCTCCGGCGAGAGCAAAACGACGCAGTTTCGGGACACGGATTCCAACAAACGGCGGTTAAAATCCACAGGCGGTTTTTGGCGGTAAAAAGTTCCTTGCTTTGCTTATAATTTACGTTTTGCTGTGTCACCAAATCACCACCACGCTTGGAGTGTTACGTTTCGGATCTCTAATAGAGAATGCGATTCCTCCATTGTTGATAGAGGACTTGCTCTCCTCTCGGTTCCAGAAGCTTCGAGGTAACAGCTCCAAATCCCTAGCGCATTTTCGTTTTTCTGCTTAGGTTATTTGTGCTCCGTTTGGTTGCTGAGGAATTAGTCTAAGCGAAAATGGAAGAGGAGAATTGATTTCCTTGAGGAAAGTGTATGGAGTGGAAACTATGAGGCTTTAGGTTGATTCGTATGGATTTAGAGGTCCTTTGTTCTAAGTTGTGCCAAACAGAGCATAAATATTGGGAATTTTGTGTTTCTCTGGTGTGTGATTGCTTGTTTTGTATGAGTTTTTTGCATTCAATTTGATTTTTGTGGTTCATCCTGTGTTTAATCTTGGATTGTTTAGCTTATTTGAAGAGATATTTACATGAAATTTCATCAGCTAATTAGCATTTTTCATGAAGGAACTGTAATCGGAATGTCGCATCATATAACTATTATCTGCATTTGGATTCTTCTGCTTTAAAATCACATACACTCATAGGTATCTTATTTTCGTTTGCCAGAATTTGAGGTTCCGAAAAAGTGCAAATTGATAGAACAGATTGTGATGATGTGCCGGCTGCTTGTGGAGCTGCAGAGCTACAATGCAAGCAGATGTGTGTCCACAGAATCACTTTGTAGAACCTGCTGGGGATATGGGGATCGGTTTGGAGGTTGGGAATAGCTCAAAACAGCAGAACAAGTTTACGGTAGAGGACACTGTTGTGCATCATCAAGCCAATCGGAGAACAAAGCAACCTGAAAGGGTGAGACTGAGAGCTGGTGTTGGTTCGGCAGGAAATGAGTCTCATCATAGAGTGAGACAAGATGGAGATGATAATGTCTCAGTAGATGAAAAATATTTGGGAAATATGAATAGGCAGAGTAGGAAGGAGAAAGATGCCAAAGTTCATGAGCTTGTGAAGCACATGTCAAACTTGCCTGGTTATCTTCAGCATCCCGAGAGAGGAGAAAAACCGCAAGAAAAGGTTTTGAATTTTGGAGTTCTGGATTGGTCTCGGCTAGAAAAATGGAAGCACAAGCAGAAGCATTCCCCAGGAAAAGATAGCCATAATACACCTTTGGAAAATATTGCTGCAGCATCTACGTCGACTGGTGTAGTTCGACCTGGCTCACGTCCTGATCAACAGTCTTCGCGTGTTTCTATTCTCAAGTCATCTCAAAAGGATGTCCTTTCTCAGGGTGTCAAACCTTCTGCTCAGAGTGTTGTGCGCTTCCAAGACTGTGAAACCCCTTCTAAGAATGGCATTCATGGGCAGAAGAAGGTACCCTTCCCCTACAGGTCTTTTGGTAGAGACCACTCGGATTTAATGCTTGATAAGGGAAAGGGAAAAAATTCAGCTCAGAGGATCAGTTCAGAAAGGAAAGCTGCACTAGTTTCAAAAAGTTATGGAGTCTCATCTGGTCAAAAGGAAGATGTGAGCAGTTGTGACAGTCAGGCCAAGAAGACAAAGGAGTTGCAAGAATTGGATATCAAGAGAAAGAAAATTGATGAAACGATCAATTCAGAAATGGGATCTCATTCTTCAAAATCTCAAAGTTATGATGTCTTACTGAGTTCAAAGGGAAAGGCGATTGCTTGCAATGTCAAAACTGAGAACATTGTGGAGTTGCCAAAGTTAGATACAAAACTTGCTGATCAACCTTGTCCTGTTGAAGAGAATAACATTGATCTCCTTCCACCAAAGGCATTGCCCCAAAGTGGCTCTCCAAAAGTATGCCAGCTTCCAAAAACAAGAGCATCCTGTGATGTGCATTTGGCAGACGCCAATAAGATTAGCTTCTCAGGTTACTTTTCTACCAGCGAGATGGACTATGAAGAACAGTATTCTGAAGTTCCACATTCATGCCCACTGCCTTCTGCACTTGATATTTCCAAAACATCGGATCAAGAAGATGTTGAACTGTCAACTAGAAAAAGCAGAAATCCATCACCCAATCGCCGATTTAGCTTCAGCTTGGGTCGGCTTGGTAGAAGTTTCAGTTTCAAAGAAAATGCTGCTGCACCACAGTCAAGTTCCACATGTATGACTGTCAAGTCAGGCCCTGTGAGACCTAAAACTTCTGATTGTTCATACAATCAAAAGGGAGAGAAAACAAGTAGTCATAACAGAGGTAGGTCTAGCCCATTGAGAAGGCTGCTAGACCCAATACTGAAGCACAAGGAGGCAAATCCACTCTATTCTGCTGAAGCTGTTAAGCCTATGAAAGCAAGTCTTAATGCCTGTGTCTCTAGGCCCATTAGTGTTAGTGAGTCGCTACAAAAGGAGAAGCGTGAGGTATCATCAGTCCAAGCATTGTTGCAGTTAACGATTAAGAATGGAGTTCCTTTGTTTAGATTTTTGGTTGACAGAAGCACCAACTGTTTTGTGGCAACCCTGAAAAGTTCATCTGAGAAAGATGATTTTGGTCAGAACTTTACATTTTACTGTGTGAATGAAATAAAAAAAAAAGGTGGTGGCTGGATGAGTCAAGGAAGTAAAGGCAAAAGTTGTGGCTATGCATACAATGTTGTTGGTCAAATGAAGGTTTCAACCTCTGATCTATCTGATGTTAATGGACAGAACTTCAAGTGTATAACAAGAGAGTCTGTTTTGTTTAGTGTTCAGCCAAGGAGTCAAGAAGCACCACAATTCATGCTAAATAGGGAGCTTGCCGCTGCTGTTGTCAAGATACCTAGCAAAGATCTAAGTGATGTTATCCCGGAGAGCAATGAAAAAGCTATGGATAAGGACTGCACCAAGTGTTCACCAGATCATAAGATGATCTGTAACTGGGAAGACAGTAGTGTAGTCATACTTCCAGGTGGCGTCCATAGCTCACCAAACAAAGGAGAGCCCTCGCCATTAATTGCGCGTTGGAATTCTGGTGGATCTTGTGATTGTGGAGGTTGGGATGTTGGTTGTAAATTGCGTGTTCTCTCAAACCAGAACAAGTGTTGTCAAATTTCCAAGACGTCCATAACTTCTCCTAATTCAGATAATTTTGAACTTTTTGCCGAGGTACTACCTTTTTGTTTTCAGCTAAGCATGTCTACCTGCACATTAAGTAATGCTACTGTAGCCAATTTACATTTTGGTTTTCGTACTTTGTTTCAGGGAGAAGCTCAGGAAAACAGGGCAGCCTTCAGATTGGCGCCAGAGAAGGATGGAACCTACTCGATCAAGTTCAATACTTCAATTTCTTTGTTACAAGCATTCTTCATCTGTGTTGTCGTAATTAGCAGCCGGAGGCCATCAGATATGTCCGAAGCAAAAGCTTTTCAGGAGCCAATTTTAAATGGAAATAGTGGAATGCAGGTGACAGGGCCATCAAAGTATGCACCAAATCCACCTCACTCCCCTGTTGGGAGAGTCTAGTTTTGTGCAATGGAAGCCGTTTTGTTTTTCAAGTCCATCCAACCAGCAACTGGCTTGAAACAAATGAGGAAACAGTAGAAGAACTCCTAGTTCTCATAGTGAACACGTCATTGTTGTGTGAATCGACAGGTAGACTTTAACCAGAGTACCTGTTGTTCCAGACATTGAGTATGACCACTGTAATTCTGTTCTGGTTGTACTACTGTACCGACATTACCATGTGTAAAGGAAAATTTGCCATTCAATAGAAAACTCCGATACCAAGCTTCAACATCTTTTGATAAATGATGTAGATTACTAAAGATGCCTTTCTAAAGATGCAAGGAGCATTTTTTCGCTCCTGATTGCATATTTTGCCATCCTTGTTAGTTCTGTACAGACACCTTGTTTTCCTGCACTTTGATATGTACCTAAAGGGATGAACTTTTCACTTTCATGCATCAATATTAGTTCACATTCGGAACTTCAACAGACTTTCATTAAAGCTGCAGTAGAATGGCTAGACTGGTAGCCCTATTACAGAACATAAATAAAACTTAAAGATAGATATTCATTTATGGTAAAGAATAGTACATTAACGGTTCAAAAATCGCCAACCAAAACAGAGTCAAAATGGCAATTGGGAGGGAACTCGTACATCTATTAGTCTGTATACTTCACAAGTCTATAGGCGAAGCATGATGAACAGAGATAAACCATTGACCATCAATCCTCTCGAACACATTTGTTACAAACTGTCCTCCCCAACTGCTACCTTTTGTCTTAACCAATTCCACACAAGAAACGAACCCCATGTCCCCTCTAACATTAGCATTAACATCCTTCAGCTCAATCTGTAGTGGAAATTCATAGTTCGCCCATACGTAGTCCCAGCTAGTCATAACATCTTCATAACCATATATCCCACATGCACCTGGATGTACACAGCAGACTTGATCCCGTTTGGCCCAAAGAGATTGCATTGCAGCCAGATCCCCTATTCTGAATGATTCGTAAAATCGAGCGTTTGCTGCTAAAACAGAAGTCATACTATCTTCCCGCAGAAGTCTGAGTCTATCCCTAATTTCTGCTGCTTTAGCATAGTTCTCGTCTGCAATGGCAATATCTAGATCCCGCATTAAGGTTTCTGCATCCAAAATAACATTTTCGCTAACTGAGCTATCCTTTGAGTCATCACATTTTGCACCGCGTGGCTTTAATGATCGCAAACCAGAGGCTGGAAGAGAGGATGCTGCACTGGAAAAAGCCAGGATTAGGAGTATTTAATTGGATGCTACATTGCACTGAAGGTTAATGGACTTGAAGCTATCATAACATGATGGTGAGCCATTACGAGTCAAACCTTAACAATCGTGATAAACATAAAGATTATAGTGGCAAGGCTATAAAAACTTACTGGATTGTACAGTTCGCAATTTGAGATGACCATCTCCAGGCGAAAATTGAAATCTATGCCCCCTGTCAAGAGTATTTGCTACAACTAAATTGTATTTCCTCGATGGTAAAGACGGATGATGAAGCATCTCAGAATTGTAGCAGGCACACGGCAAGCTATTAAACTCCTTAAAAGAAAGATTTCCCTATAAATCTAGGTAAAAATCAGTCTCAATAACCTCAACTCAGAATGCATAATGAGAAAATTGAACACAAAAATATCGAAAATAATCTTGGGATCCTAAAAGAACCCGGACATTACATACGAAAATCATTGTAGGATAATTCACATATTCTATAGTGCTTTCCAGTACCAAATTTCAACAATCGTGGTCATTGAGATTATAGTCAATTCTAAAACAAATTCACGCACTCTGCTACTGTTTCTTTCATATTTCTTTCATATTTGATGAACCAATTTATACATTAGATATCTAACAATCAATCTTGACATGGAAATGCAGAAACCAAGTGGGCTTCTTTCAAAGTTCAAAAATTTAACACATACGGCCTTGATCTTTACCCAAAACCTCATGCTTCTTGATCAAATTGAAGCGAAAGAACACTTCTTTGAGATAAAGGAAACATAAATTAACATTCTTGCATCAATCGTAGGACATTCTACAGCTAGATACACATGAATTGGTCCAAATGGTAAATTAAACAATATCAACCAGCTTTTCTAAACTGGGGAATCATACAGATCAAAACAGAGTATACAATATAGAGGGAAAAAACACAAGCACAACTCACATTTAAGCAGAAGCTGGATGAATGAAGCGCCATGATGAATATGTAATCTTGCAATATAACCCAGAATTGTATAATAGGAGATATGGATAAGGGTTAGGGTTAGGGTTAGGGTTAGGGTTAGGGCTCCAAAGGCCTCTGCCTCTTGAGAGAAAGAAGCTGAAGAAAGACAACGTAGGAGAGGCATTGATCAGATATACGGGCCTATTTGGGCTGGTCTGAATAGCCCAGATCAGATATATGAGCCTAATTTTGGGCCTTCCAGAGAGGATGTCATTTTCATTCTGGAAACAAGGAGGAAGGGTTCCAAGAAACTTCTGGGGACAGTGCATGTTACTTCCAAAACATTCCAAGATTAGGAATGAGGTTTTCTCATGGATGAAAATAACAATAATGTGAATGCGGCGAATGCCCCATCATTTTCCTTGTTGTAGTTGAAGAACAATAGCATAAGATATTGCTCCTTTGCTTTGTTTTTGTTTGGAAATTTCAATAGCTCTTTTTTTTTTGGTCAATAAGAAATTTCAATAGCTCAAGTTTACATCTTTGACAACCCATTTTCTTGTTATTTTATACACAAATGGAGGGGGTGAGGTGTGATACAAAACTCACATGCCAAGTTTGATCAAGACCACAAGAGTAGTGCTGCATAATCAACTCTATATCTCTCTTTCTCTTACGCACATTTTGACCAAGTTTAGCTCAACTTGCTTAAATTGTACAAGTCAATAAGAGGGGTCAAACATATTGAGAAATATGGTTTTGTTTAGAAGCAGCAATCTTCCGTACATCCAAAGTCAGCATTGTACGGCCCTTGAAGGTTTATGAAACAAGAACGAAAGGGGGATTAACCATATATTAGAAAATCCGTTGAATTTTTCTGCAGAATGATTATATTTTGTCTTCAAATAAGTAACGGAAAACGATTTTTATTCGCTAAATAGAAATTAGTTAATGAATAAACTGTAAAATGTAATGTAATAAACTCGCTAAAATGTAATGTAATAAACTGTAAAATGTAATGTGATACTCGTTAAAATGTAATATAATGAACTGTAAAATGTAATGTAAACCCTCAACTGAAAGAGCTTTGGTTAAGTTGTTTCTGTACAACTTTGTGGTTTATTTGGAGAATACGCAATAAAGTCAAGTATGATGGATATTCTTGTTTGCCATCACATGTTTGTCGCTTAATTATGGGGCATATGTGAGCTTCCAGTTTTCTCGCCTTATGATGCATGAATAATTCAGTCTCGAAGCTTTGTGTTTTAAAGTGCTTTGGTGTTCTTTGTCAGTCGAGACGAGCTCTTCGAATTATAGAAGTGAATTGGATTCCTCCCCTTTTTGACTGCATTAAGATTAATACTGACGGGGCTTTCAATCATGACTCAGACAAGGCTGGTTTTGGAGGAGTTTTCTGAAATTTTAAGGGTGAGTTTATTGGTGCTTTTGCTTGTAATTTGGACATCCCTTGTTCGGTGGACGCAAAGGTTACGGCTGTTATTAAGGCTATTGAATTAGCTTAGTGTAGTCGGTTGTGTATAAAACAACCTCTCAAGCCCGTAAACCAGTACGCATCCCATCATGATTAAGACAACTGAGGCCGCCATAGGGTCCCCGTCCGAGAACATGATGGACCGGGCCCGACTTCAGTGTCACCATGGGCCGGAAACGATCTCGGAAGGCATAAGGAAGCTAGAAGCTTAAACCAACAGCAAAGGGAAGTTGTCCCACATAGGTTATCAAGTGAAGGAAGATTCACTCTACCAGCTTGTCAGGTATCATTAACTACCCTCATCAATTATATTCGACCAAGAGACTGATTTAAGCTTTGGAGGAGGAAAGACCGGAAGCTCCCGGTCACCCTTGTTATTGCAGGACAACAGGAAGATATCCAACCACCTATCATACACGCCATCAGCTTCTGCAAACCCCTTCTGGGATTATACAAAAATATTTGGCGCCGTCTGTGGGAAACTTTACAAAAACACCAGCGTGACTCGATGATTGAGTTGACCGAGTAGCAAGACCAGGAGGTGGGGCAGGAAGGGCGAAGGGAGGTGACATACGGACAGACCCCGGAGTTAGGAGGGGGAAGTTCAGGAATTACAGGGAGAGACCTGCGGGATGGAACACCAGAGTATGTGCCGTGGGATCTTAATCCCCAGGAGGTAGCGGAAATGTTGGAAGATATGAGGGCCTAAATCACCCGGTTAGAGCAGTAAAGTGCTAGGGACCGAGGAGAAGCCTCCGGGAGGGAGCGCAGGTTGGAACAAGATAATGCCACACTCATGAGAGCGCTAGCCCGAGGGGTTGAGCACCGGGAGGCATTGGATAGGGTGGGCGAGTTGGATCAGGAGGCCACGTCCTGGCAGACAAGCGCTCAGGTGGGAACGAATCGTAGGACCGTGCACATAGGGACGAACTTGTTCCCAGAGGAGATGCAGAACGAGGGACCACCGCACTTGCCCGAGCTAGTCCAGGAAGTCCAAATTGGAAGGCAGGGAGAATTGGAAGAAACCTTAAGAGCAATCACGGACAGCGTGGCGAATTTAGCAGACATAATCTCGGACATCGAGAGAAGGGGAATGCGTAACCCGACCCGTGCGAGTTTTGAGGAAAGAGGGGGACCATTCGCAAGAGCGGTCACCCGATCCGTCCGGCCAAACACAGCCAAGCCACTGAAACTAAGCTACAATGAGGATCATGACCCCCACCTTTTCCTCGATAGTTTCAAGTCTCACACGAACGCTAAAGGATACTCGGACGCGGTATGCTGCAATATGTTCCAGGAAAAGTTAGCAGGGGAAACACTAAGCTGGTTCTACGAGCTCTCGTCGAACTCGGTCGACTGCTTCCGGGAGTTGGCAGACAAGTTCATCAATAGATTTATTTTACGGACGGACGGGCAGAACACCGCCTAGCTGTTCAAAGTAAAGTAAGATAGGGGAGAAGGTTTGAAAGCTTTCGTGAACCGATGGCAAGGAGCCACGACCAAGGTCAGGAGCTTTAACAAGAAGGTTACGGAGGAGGCGTTCATTCAGGGATTGCTGCTCGGGAAGTTTTTATAAGCAGTAAAAATTGAAAATTCTCAAGGCTACGACGAGCATATGGAAATAGCGATCCGGCATGCACAAGCGGACCATGATACTTATGGGGGAACCTCGGCCGGGAAAAGGAAAGACGAAGGGAGAGACGGCGGGTCCCTGGTGCAAGTGATCCAAGAGGTTAGAACTTGGAAAGGAGAGCGGGAAACAGACACGTGCCCAGCTGGAAAGAGGCACAAGGAAAGAAACTAGGGGAAAGTAGGGAAGCAGCATAACGCACAAGGGAAGGCAAAAGGGCCCTACCAAGATACCGGGTATGCGAGAACGGTGTCGGCAGGCAAGGAGCATTTCTCAGCACTCAATGCCACTTATGAGGTGATATGGAACTAGAATAAGACAGCCATTCCGCCTCCCCCGGCCCAGAAGTTTCCTCCATCTAGGCTCACCAAGGAAGACACCGGAAAAATTTGTGGATACCACGGTGAGGCGAGCCATAACATTAACAGCTGTATAGAATTGAAAAGAGCGATAGATCGCCGGATAAAAGAAGGGAAGCTACAGCAGTATGTGCCCGGGCTGAGGAACGTAGGGGCAATTGAAGTATATGGGACAATCAACACCATCCATGGCGGGTCCCGTATAGATCACAGGAGTAACAAGGCAAAAAAGCAATGTACGGGACAGTGTGATAGCAGGGAAGTCTTCGCCTTTGGTAATAACAATCAGCGGGTAACCACCGGTTGGAAGTCCGTAACCTTCTTGGAAGAGGAAGAGGAGGGAATAAGGCAGCACGAGGATCCGTTTCTAATAACGTTACAGCTCGATCACTATATAATGAAGAAGATCCTCATTGATACGAGAGCCTTAGTCAATGTATTATTCAGGAGTGCCTGGAGGAACTGCATCGAGGAAGCAATAAGTTGATACAAGACCATGAGCCACTGATTAGCTTCTCGGGTGATGTTGTTCAGCTCCTCGGCTCAGACAGCTTTGGAGTAAGCTTGGAAGGACAGGAGGGGGTCGCCCGAGCAACGATAGAGTTTATCGTTGTTGATTGTGAATTGTCTTACAACGGGATCTTGGGAAGGCCGGCCTTATGGAAGTTAAAGTCATTTGTTGCTGATCACATGCTGATGATGAAACTCCCGACCCCAACAAGAATCATTATGGTCCGGGGAGACTAGGGGGCGGCAAGGAGTTGCTGTGTGGTAGACAACAGGAGGAAAAGGTCAGAGGTCCTATCGGCCAGCCAGCCCACGACATCACCCTCAGACCCTAACATGGATCCCAGAGATGATGCCGACTTGGATGAGGAGCGTCCGGGATCAGTAGACGAAACAGAAGAGGTATCAATCTCATAGGAGTTCCTAGATCTCAAGTTGACCATCGGGACAGTCACCCAGGGTGCTAGCGGCCTTGATAGACTTCTTGAAGAGAAACAGCGGGGCGTTCGCCTGGACTTATAGAGACATGCCCAGGATAGCAAGCGGCATCATAACACACAAGCTAGGAATCCAGAACGGATTCCCTCCAGTGCGGCAAAAACGAAGGACGTTTAAGCTAGAAAAGTATGAAGCAATGAAGGGGGAAGTGCAAAAGCTAATAGACATCAGGTTCATAAGGGAGGTCAGATACCCCCAGTGGCTGGCCAACGTGGTCATGGTTCCAAAGAAGTCAACTGGGCAATGGAGGATGTGCGTGGACTATTCGAATCTCAACAGGGCATGCCCAAAGGATAGCTTCCCGCTCCCGCGCATAGATCAGTTGGTGGACTCCATGTCCGGGTTTAACCTCATGAGCTTTATGGACGCCTATGCGGGCTATAATCATATCCGGATGGATCTAAGGGATGAGGAACAAACGACCTTCACGACCGACATGGGCTTGTATTGCTCTAAGGTAGTGGCTTTCGGATTGAAGAATGCGGGAGCCACTTACCAGCAGCTGATGAATGTCATGTTCGCCAAGTACCTCGGGAAAATAATAGAAGTATATATCGATGACATGCTGGTCAAAAGTCTAAAGGCCGAGGAGCATGTAAGGCATCTCGAGGAAGTCTTCGAAGTCATAATGAGGTTCGGGATGAGGTTGAACCCTCAAAAATGCATCTTCGGGGTCATTAAAGGAAAGTTCTTGGGTCACATAATCAGCTGGAGAGGAATCGAAGCCAACCCGAAAATAATCAGGGCCATCTTAGATATGGAAAGGACCACACTCAGGAACCAAGTGCAGTCGTTGGCTAGGAAGGTTGTCGCGCTGGCTAGGTTTGTGTCACGGCTCACAGATAAGTGTGCCCCCTTCTTCCGGTTGTTACGCGACCAGAGATGTAAGGAGATAATATGGGGATCCGAGCAGGAAGAGGTTTTCAAGCAGATAAAGGCGTACTTCACGTCCGCGCCGGTTTTGTCAAAACTAATCCCGGGCGAGACTTGTACCTCGTGGCATCCAAGTTGGCGGTCAGCTCGGTGCTCATCAGAAAAGAGTTCGACGTCGAGCATGCAGTATTTTACGCCAGGAAAGGATTCACACTGGCCGAGAGCAGGTACCCGGACGTTGAGAAACTTGCTTTTGCCCTTATTGTAACTACCAGAAGGCTCATGCATTATTTTCATGCCCACTCAATAACCCTTTATACCAACCACCCCCTGAGGCAGATCATGCAAAAGCCGAAGATTAGTGGGAGGCTGGTAAAATGGGTCATTGAATTGGGAGAGTTTGATATCCATTATTGGCCGAGAATAGCTATAAAGGGCCAAGCAGCGACCGATTTTATACCGGAGCTCACGCCCATGAAAGTAATGGGGGAGCCGGTAGATCTCAATCCCATGAAAATGGTGGGAGAGTCAGCTGAAGCCGGCCAGGAGGAAGCAAATCTCAAGCCATACGCAAAGGTACAAGCCGAGGAGTCATCGGCACCATTCTGGAAACTCTTTGTCAACGGCTCGGTGACAAGAAATAAAAGTGGGGCGGAAATAATATTGGAGACCCCAGATGGGTTCAAGCATGAGTATGCACTGGAATTTCAATTCAAGGCATCCAACAATGCGGCAGAGTACAAAGCCTTGATTGGTAGATTACAACTCGCCTGAGACATTGGTGTGGATAGAGTGGAGGTGTTCAGTGATTCACAGCTGGTTATGAATCAAGTCAACGGGAGCTTTGAAGCAAAAGAGCCTCAGTTGAGCTCCTACCAAGCTCTTTCAAAAGCATTCATACAACGGTTCAAGTTGGCCTCTCTCTCCCACATCCCCCGGAAGGAAAATAGTAATGCGGATGCCTTTGCTCGACCCGATAAAGGGAGAAAGAAGGCAAGGATTAAGGTTCTTGGAAAACCGAGTATCAGTAAGACAATCTCGGAGATATTCATGGTTGAGGCGGGACCAGGAGAGCCTACATGGATGGACCCCATAATTAATTTCATGAAGGAAAGGGTATGCCCGGAGGACAGGCGTGAAGCATGAAAACTCCAATCAAGATGTGCAAGGTACAAACTCATGAACGGGAAGCTGTACCGTAGAGGTTACAGTTTCTCAAACCTCAAGTGTGTGACAGAGGTGGAAGGAGAAGTGATCATAGGAGAAATCCATGAAGGGATGTGCGGGAATCATTCTGGATCCCGGTCGTTAGCACACAAGGCACTGCGCATAAGGTTTTTCTGGCCCAACATGGGCGCCATGGTGGATAAGATGTCGGCGAGATGCCGAAAATGCCATTTGCATGCCGACAGGATACATTCCCCTTCTATCGCTCTATCAATATTGTTGTCACCCTGTCTTTCGCATAGTGGGGCCTCGATCTCATCGGGATACTGCCAACGGCACCCGAACAGTTCAAGTACGTGATAGTGGCCGTTGACTACTACACAAAGTGGGTGGAGGCAGAGCCCTTGGGAAAGATAACCACCGAGTGTGTGAAGAATTTCCTGCTGAAAACATATATTGCCGATTCGGGGTCTCGGAGACAATTGTCACAGATAATAGAACACAATTCAAAAATAACCATCTGATTGAGTTCGCGAAGAACATGGGCACCAAGATGGTCTTCGCGTCAGTGGCGCACCCTCAGACCAACGGTCAGGTGGAGGCAGTTAACAAAATCATTAAAAAACTATTGAAGAAGAAGTTGAACGACGCAAAGGGTCTGTGGGCACAGAAGCTGCCGGAGGTGTTGTGGGCAATCAGGACCACAGCAACTGAAGCAACGGGAGAAACACCTTTTAGCATGGCTTTTGGCACAGAGGCTGTTTTGCCAATCGAGACATCGATACCATCGGGAAGGGTGGAGAACTTTGATGCCGCCACCAACGAGGAAGGCCTCCGGTTAAATATCAATCTCATCGAGGAAAGAAGAGAAAGAGCAGACTTGCACAACCAGGTTTATAAGCAGCAAGTGTCACGCCATTACAATAGGAGGGTCAGAACCCGGACGTTGGGACTAGGGGATTGGGTAATGAAGACAATCATGACAAATACGGCGGCCCTGGACCCAACCTGGGAGGGACCGTACGAGATCATTGAAGAGGTCGGCCCATCAACTTTCTTTCTACAGGACCAGCATGGGATAGTCACCGGGCAGCCCTGGAACACAGAGCACCTAAAACTCTACCCCTTATGAAGGACCGAGGTATATTCCATCTTTTGTATTGCATACAGTTGTAAGTGTTGCTGTCCACGGGAGAAGAAAAGAAACACCCAATCCCGGAGGATGCCTCCATTCGTTTTGAATGAATATAAGAATGGAAAGTTCAATTCAAACTCTACTGATAGATAATCCACCGGGAGACATAAGTCAATACAATCCCGAGTAACATCGAAGGGGATAAGTAATCATCCTAGAGACAAAAGTTATTGAAGTCCCCAGTAACACCACGCGGAACATGCATAATACAAATTGTATATAACACGGAGACACAAGCAATAAGGTTAGCTAAGGCATAATATATTAAAACCTGGGATGCCGGGCGTATACCACCAATAGGTATTTACAAAAGCCACAGGGATGTGTAGTCACCAGGATATGGCACGAGGTCATTGTCTTACAAAAGCAAGGGCAACCAAAATAAATTATAGCATATGATTGACCGAGGTCTTCTCCCTCATCCACGGACGATTCAGCCAATGCATCGTCCCCATCAATTCCTTCTTCAATAACATTCCCGGACGGCTCACCTGTCTCAGGTTCTTTCTCGGCCACGGCCTTGGACTTGGCCTCCCTCTCTTTGGCCTTCTGGGCAGCAAGCAAATTGGCAGTCATCTTGGCCTTGTCCGGGTACCCAAGGCGGCTCCACTCGCCGAATTTCTCGGTAAACCACTCTCCTGGGCAACCTTGAGCAGGGATCTGGCTTTGCAGATCAGCTATATGGTCGTCCCTCTCCTTCAGCCTAGACCGCATCTTTGCGTTCTCCCGTTGAAGCGCGTCTATGTCGCACTCCAAAGCAATCACCCTTTCAGCTTTTCCCTCCAGCTCTTTGGTGTGGAGGCTAAGTTTTGCAAGCTTGTTGGCCAACGAGCGTTTCTCCTTCCTCTCGGCCTCCAAGTCCTTCTCCATCTTCTTCCTCTCCGCCTCGAGATAGCTAATCTGGCCTTTCAGACTGGCCAGACGTTCCTTCATCTCGTTGGAGTCCTCGCTGGCATCAACGGCATAGACAGCAAAGAGAGCCTGCAAGCAAAGTAAAATTAGTTCCACATCCTGGACAATGATAGTAAATTGGCATTACTCGGGAGAAGCTTACCCACATCATTGCCTTCTGGGCGTACTGTCGGTTCTCTTGAGGAGTGCTGGACCCGACCTTGATTCGGTCTAACTCAATACCCTTCAGGTCGCCCACCATGGCACGGACGAATTTTTCTTCCGCACACCCATACTCGTCCAGGATCTGCCGGATGGGAGTCTTCCGAATTTGAGGAAGTGTCAGAGCGAGAGCACTCATTGAAATTGGGTTCCCGGCCGAGGAACCGGCACCCTTCTGCTTCTTCAGAGGTGGCGAGGCGCCAGAGATACTCAATCCTGTCAAAGTCACGCCTTCGTCCCGCTGAGACTTCGATTTTCTAGATGACGATTTCTTCCTCTTCTCGCCCAAGTAGACGTTGACCACGTCACTGGTCTTTGCGGGCCCCTCTTTGTCAAAAGGCGGTTTCCCATACCCTTTGTCAGGAATTTCCAAGAGCACAACTTTATCCGAGACACAGGCAATTTTGTCTGCAAGGTCTACCATGGTTCGGGAGGCCACTTTCCCGACCTCCAAGAGTTTGCTCAACAAATCCATGTCGGACTCCATGTCGCTCGGGTGTGACTCATGGTGTTTGCGCCTGGGTACTCTATCTGAAAGTAAAACCAACAGTCAAGATCATGGGTACCAAGAGTAAAGGCCAATGAAAAGAGAGCAGAAAACAAACGACACTAATTTCGAACCCCACCAGGCATACGACCGAGTTCGTAGTGAACCAGGACTGCCTAACGGGTCAGGTTGTATGAGCTCCGATCCTCATCCGAAGGCCAGGCTGCATATATCCGCCCAATACATCGCTTCTCGATCTCTGACAGCGAGAAAGACTGATCCCGGATATATCTAAACCGATTTGGCACAACGTACGTCTGACAGTTTCTTTGCCATCGACCGTCGGCAAGCACGACCTTTTCACGCCAATTGTTATTTATGGATGTCGGGAGATCAGTGACGGGAGGCAAGTAATCCCGGGCAGCAAACGACACACACCCGCGACAGTTCTGTTTCTTCGAGTACAAGAGGCGGTACAGTGCGCGAAACTCATTGATGGTCGGCCAACCCATCTCGGACAAGTGGTACAAATAGCATAGGGACAACAACTGGCGCCATTGGTTTGGGGGAATCTTCCCGGGAGCAAGCTGAAGCATGCTCAGTAGGTACTGCACGCACTGAGGAAGTGGGAGGGAGAAATCATCCCTAAACATGTGTTCGTGCACCGCAACAAAACTGTCTCTTGGAAAGCACGCCAGCTCGCCTTCATGTAGGCCACGAAGGGTAACCGTGGCCGGGATCCCCCAGTCTTCGCGGAACTGTTCTATCTCGGCCGAAGACATGTTGCCCCCGAGCTCATCGCACACAGTGCCATCCTCCAAGATATATTGCCTTACCGAGCTTGCGACGTTGGTAATCGGGACGCCATGGAAAACCCCTGAGGCCCAGTAGACGTCTCTGGCGGGTACACCTTTGTGTAACTCGGCAGGCTTAGTTGAAGATGATTCCCCCGGGCGGGATGGTCGACTAATGTACTCATTCATCCTCTCGTCGTTGTCCACTATCGCCCGAGAGGATGTACTCGCTCCGCTTAGATATGTCGAACTTCGGGAATCCATCTACCCTAGAATAACAAACCCTAAGATCTATCAGTACGCGCTGTCGGGAGTACGCACACATTCAAAGTTAACACAGGTTCAACCCAGAAATCCCTAGAACGCTAACATTCCCAGTTCTACCCAAAACCACACAAACAACACAAACGCAGAGCACAATGAAAGGCAAAAACATAAACATGCATGAAGCACATCAAACTGAAGAAACCCTTACTAGATTTTTGACATAATAGCAACGCCGGAAACTCAAACGTCAGGAAACACCTCGTAATCATAGGGATCAGCAACAGCGAAACACAGAGACAGAGAGAAGCAGTGAGAAAGAGCGAAACACAGAAGCAGAGAGAAAACAGAGAATGACTAAAGAGAGAGTTAAGAGAGTGAGAAAAGGGGGGGAAGAGTTTATACTCAGAGATAGCGAGAAGTCATCTCGATCCACCAACCGGCGCATTAAAAACCAGTAAACGAAAACGAGGCACCCCTAGCCATCAGATCAAACCGCAGGATGGTGCCACGTGGCTTAAACCGCTGTAGCTTCTTGAAGAAGGAAAGGGTGAAGCGACGTGCATTAATTGCTTGGCAGTTATTCCCAAGAATATCGCGACATCTGGCGAACATGCATTTAAGGCCCCTGCCACAACAATGCACAAACTTCAAAGTGTAAGATCCATCTCGGGTGAGAGTCACCGAGATCATAAGACCCATCTTAGGCGAGAGTCACCGAGATCACAAGACCAAGGGTACGACCCATCTCGGGTGAAAGGCACCGAGATCATAGGACCAAGTGTAAGACTCGTCTCGGGTGAAAGTCACCGAGATCATAAGACCAAGTGTAAGACCCGTCTCGGGTGAGCGTCACCGAGATCACAAGTGCAAGACCCATCTCGGGCGAAAGTCACCGAGATCATAAGACCAAATGTGAGATTCATCTCGGGTGAGAGTCAAGTGTAAGAAAAATTTTATATCATCCCTTTAAAAATGTAGCAAGTGGCTTGATAAACCACGGACGGCGTTAACACCCCGTCACTTGAGTAGTAACACAGGATGTAACACCCAGGTACAAGATCCATCTCGCGTGTGTCACCGAGACCCGTCTCACATGGAACAAGATCCATCTCGAGTGAGTCATCGAGATCGACATTGTGCGTGGAGCAAACTCCTCAGCTCACGTGACAATTTCAGTCCTTGTGCGGAGCAAACTCCTCAGCTCGCGTAACAATTTCAGTCCTTGTGCGCGGAGCAAACTCCTCAGCTCACATGACAACTTCAGTCCTTGCGCGGAGTGAACTACTCAGCTCGCCCGATATCATCAGCTCCTCTGTGCGAGGCGAACACCACAGCTCGCCCGGTAATGTCAATTCTATGCAAAGATAACAAGAAAAGTAGACCCGGAATAAGCAACACCCGTTCAACCCACGTCATGAGTCCGGACTTGGGGGGACTATGGGCGGGACCCATTTGAAATAGTATACTGGTCTACGGGCTTATTTTAGCAAGTCCCCACTCAAGATGTGTCTTGAACGGGAACTTGGGGGGACTTGTAGTCGGTTGTGCATAAAACAACCTCTCAAGCTCGTAAACCAGTAAGCATCCCATCATGATTAAGACAACCGAGGCCGCCAAAGGGTCCCCGTCCGAGAACATGATGGACCGGGCCCGACCTCGGTGGCACCATGGGCCAGGAACGATCTCGGAAGGCATAAGGAAGATAGAAGCTTAAACCAACAGCAAAGGGAAGTTGTCCTACATCGGTTATCAAGTGAAGGAAGATCCACTCTACCAGCTTGTCAGGTATCATTAACTACCCTCATCAATTATATTCAACCAAGAGACTGATTTAAGCTTCGGAGGGGGAAAGACCGGAAGCTCCCGGTCACCCTTTCTTATTGCAGGACAACAGGAAGATATCCAACCACCTATCATACACGCCATCAGCTTCTGCAAACCCCGTCCGAGAACATGATGGACCGGGCCCGACCTTGGTGGCACCATGGGCCGGGAACGATCTCGGAAGGCATAAGGAAGCTGGAAGCTTAAACCAACAGCAAAGGGAAGTTATCCCACATCGGTTATCAAGTGAAGGAAGATCCACTCTACCAGCTTGTCAGATATCATTAACTACCCTCATCAATTATGTTCGACCAAGAGACTGATTTAAGCTTCGGAGGAGGAAAGACCAGAAGCTCCCGGTCACCCTTGTTATTGCAGGACAGCAGGAAGATATCCAACCATCTATCAAACACGCCATCAGCTTTTGCAAACCCCTTCCGGGATTGTACAGAAACACTTGGGTTCGGGAATGGAAGCATATTTGGCTTGAGGTTGATTTCGTCATTGTTCTTAACTTCATTCATTCCCCTCATCTTGTTCCATGGAGATTTCGTGTTGCTTGGGATAATTGCATGTATCGTGTCTCGCAAATGCAATTTCGGTGTTCTAATATATTCAGAGAAGGGAATTAGGTAGTAGTTGCACTAACAAACTTCGGTTTAGCTTCTTTAGGCTTGGTTTATTGGGACTCAATCCCCCAATTTCTTATGAATCTATGCCTTCAAGATCAACTCGGTTTACCTCATTGTCACTTTTTTCACTGATTTACTTTCAGTGTTGCTTTCTCTTGTAGGTTATGTTGCTTTGTTCTTTGTTGGAAAGAGTTTTGTTAAGCCTCATTCCCTTTTGTTCCCTTGACTTTCTTTTTTTCTTAATAACTGGAGTTCAGATCCTTCTAATCAAAAAAAAAAAAAAAAAAACTGTAAAATGTAATGTTAAAAACACTTCTCAGAATTGTATAGTTCAGCCTTGAACATGCATGGACAGCTTTTTGAAACATCATCATGGTCCATGGGATATCTCAGAGGTCTACCATGGAAGAAGCTCTGGTTTTTTTCTTTCTCCTCAATTTTGGAATTGCAGAGCCAGAGAGAGTACATAAGATCAGATATTTGTTTTTCTGGTGGTGATAGAAATTGACTGGTCATGTTGCATGATTACCAAGTGGCTGTCTCCCGTGGTCCTATTAGGTCAAGCTGATTCTTCAACTTCGTTGGCTTGCTGGTTTCAGACATACAAGTAACAAATGGAATCAAGCTTTGCCCATTGAAAAGTTAGTTGCGACCCTTCAAAGTTCAAACCCAAACCTTTCAAAAACCCTAGAGATTCTTAAACATAAGATTAATCTGAATTAGCAAGGGGAGTTACAAAATGGTTTTAAGTGTACATAGAATCAAGGAAGATATGGAGATCTTTAGCTTTTGGCAATATACAGAATCAAGAAAGACGCAGTACGTAGTAGCAGGACGACGACGGGTCGTTATCATATGGAAGAAGCCGCCCTTGGCCGTTGGTTATTGTCGTTGGTCTCTGCATTTGACCTCCCCACCACCGTGTTCCTTTACTCTTCTCTTTCATAATTTCTAGTCCATTTTGTTGCACCATTACCCCCTTTGATAAAGTCATTGACGAAACTTATTCAAAATGGGTTAATAATCATGGGATTTCATGCATTTTCATCGTAAGAGAAATATCAATGAAGTTAAATTTGAAACTATAATAATATCAAGATGTTATGAACAGTGGCGGAGGTAGAAAAATATATCAATGGGGGCACACAAATTTCTTGCGGCGAAATTTTACTAACAATATATATACGCACGACTATAACCATTACTTGTGGCTAACTTGTGTGTACAAAATTGAAGTTTGCAAACCCAGAATTTGTCTACATCCTCTACATAGCTCCCGACTTAAACTTAAAGTTCATACATACCAAATGTTCTATCCATGACCATTGTGTTAATTCTTCAGGTTAATAATATCTCATTAATTCAAATTAATAATGACTTTTGTCTTAATCTATATAGTTTTTTTTTATGAAAAATTGAAAGGACACGATCCAAAAGCACAAGTCCAAAAAACTAAAGCCCAAATACAAAAGTACAACTATATAAGAGAAGAGAAGATATGCATCCTCCTGATCAGAAGTAAAAAAAAAAAAAAATTGTTTTAACAGTGGGGGCACAAAGTAGATCAGCCAACGAAATTCAATATTTCTCTGAAGGCACCGTCCTTCGTTTCCCTAGTTTGTAGCCAATTACTGTATATTGTCAACAACAAAATTGGTTGTGACGGGTATGCCACTCATCTGGTGCGTGTGTTTGGTGGTAAGACAATGACATATTTTTCGTCACATAATAAGCGGAGATAAGATAGTGTTTAAAAATGCCGAATTTTAACATAATTTTGTTTACGGTGAATATCGAATTAGACATTAGTTCCATTTCAAATGGCATCCAATGATGTTAAGGTGAATGACTTTACTAGCCACCAGTGAATTAAGAAAAGACACAAAATATTATTCATTTTCCAATTATTATTTGCACTAGTAAGGTACAATTACGAAGTTCTCAGTTCTCACAACTTCATAAGGATCGTGGCAGAATCTACACTGTTATCGTACACATCACTTACACCAAAGTGGTGAAAAGTAGTGGTTGGAAGATAGCTGCAGTAGAAAAATTCGTAGTTAGAGAGACATCAAAAATAACCACTAACACCAATCATCAGCCCAAAACCTGCTAGCACGTACGTCCCATGCGCTTTTGTTTCCTCTTGTTCCTCCTTCCTCCGTTCTTACCCTACCAAGTAATAATTCTTCCACATTCATCCAAATCTACATATCTTTGTAATTCCCCAAATCGATCACTTGTTATGAAGCTACATGTAGTTTTAGGAATGGTACTTTTTCAGGTCTGCGATTTCTTAAGTTCATATGTTTTTTGAGAAAGTGACAAATACACTCCGTAAGTAATTATATCAAATATCAATAGTACAACTAAAGGGAAATAATACTCTGAAATGACCATGTCATCAAATGTAGACAAACAAAGTTATCGAATCAAGAAGGACTGTTCTTCCAAATCTGCTAACCATAGGTAATTGATTGATCGAGTTGTCCAAACCTAAGAAAATGACGAAATCAACTAATGAACGAGAATTCTACATCCACAAGCAAAGCAGCAGAGAAGTCTCTACGTACATGAGGCTGTTATTGAGCCGCTATCCACCCTAATAATACAACAATGTAGAACATAATAGAGTACAATGTGCTCAAACCGTAATCATCACAGTAAAGAAACATTTACCCCGAACATAAAAGTTTGAAACATGATCCTTTATGAAATAGTTATTGTGATTCAAAATTAAGAAACATTACAACAATTTATTAGCGTGTTTCTTAACGCGTTTATAAATTATAACAAACTTTCTTATTTGGTAATTAATGAACTCAGGTGGAATCTACCCCCCCCCCCCTCCCCTCCCTGTATTTTCTCATTTTGATTTTGTCGATACCAAAAAATGTAAGCCTATTTTTTTTTTTTATCAAAAGTCTTAGAGACCTAAAGTCAATGATCAGACTTAGATCTGATATGAGGCTTGTACCATCCACATCCGGGTCTATGAGGCTTGTACCATCTACGTCTGGGTCGTTTGGTCTGCCTCGAGCGAATTGGGGCTTGGTACAAAATCTCTATCTAGGACGAGGGAGGCAAACCACGTTATGACACGCTCAAATTATAAGAGGTCATGAAAGCCATGCCAAGCCCCTCCCTAGATAAAGCTACACAAGACCCATTTAGGAGTCAAGCTAGGCCACGCCATGCTCGTTTATGTCCAAGTCTACTCCCTTTATCTGGGACGAGGGAGGCAAGCCACATCATGACATACCCAAATTATAGAAGGAGGTCACGAAAGCCATGCCAAGCCCCTCCCTAGATAAAGCTACACAAGGCCCATTTGCGAGTCAAGCTAGGCCATGCCATGCTAGTTCATGCCCAAGCCTACTTCCTTTATGACATGTGGTTTTTCATGGATACGCTTCAATGACCACATGCACGCCCATTTCATATATGTACCAACACATGCCAAGCACAGTTGCGCACAAGCATCGTGGATGGTATACTCAAACCCATCTATCACAACATGCCACGCGGCCAACCAGTAACGTGGACCCATGCCAAGACACTAGGTCAAATGAGGCTTATTAGTAGGTTGTGGTGTGGAAGGACACATGATTTTGTAAGGCCTATGGAGGCCAAATGTCAAGTGTCTGAGACGTCTTGTCAAGACTTACCCTGGATTTTCCCATGAAATCCGGAATAAACCCTGCGGGACCCACCCCAAGGGAAATTCTACTAAATTTTTGACATAACCTCTCTTGAAAATGGATAACCCTACCTGAAAGAAAACTCACCAAAAACCCAAAACTTCTAATCAATTTAATCCACATCTTCTGGAGTCATCCGCTCCCCCAAATAATCATTCACCACCTCTACTAAAATAATAATTCAAAATAATTTCATGAATTTAATCTCTCATACAAACAAACCAAATAATTCTTTTTCAACACTCCTAAATGGAGTCACAAGCTCTTAACACACACAACCTCAATAATATCATTTAAAACATCTCATGGTTATCAGAGCAACTACTAGAAAATAGACAATATACAAGTAGGTCAAACTAGTAACCTACGAGAGAAAACTGGATGAGGTGAGAAATATGACTCGCCTCCTACTCTCGCTGAACAGAACTCTGCAGACTGAGTATTTAAAACGAAAAGCCCATGGGAGAAACATTTAAAACGTTATAGTGAGTGGACAAAAATAAATAATAAAAATAATGACTTAATGATAGAGCCTTGAAATCAAAATTTATGCTTTTCCCATATTTTTCATTGAGAAAAATATTTATGCATGCCACTCTTGGAAATCTTTCCGAAAATAATTATAGACAAAAATAATGAACCAATCCCATTGGTTCTCAATAAATCAATAAAAAATGGGGAAGAGGTTTCACCATAACAATGAGCGTCCCAAGCTAGGGTTGAAGCCTCTCAGGCTATAATAGGGTCTCACGCTAAGCGCCCTACTCACCTATGGTGAGTAGCCGCTAATAATGGCTAGCTAACATATAAATATAAATACTGATCGGTTGCCTCCCAAGCTATAATAGCGTCTCACGCTAAGCGCCCTACTCACCTATGGTGAGTAGCCGCTAATAATGATTAGCTAGCAATAATGAATATATATCAACCCTTTTATGGTGAAGTAAAATAACAAATATCAAGAATGTCACTTCCCCAAAAATAATATAAAATCCATTGAACTCAGTACAGTTCCCAACTGTACCTAGAAATATTGCGTAATAAAATAAATCACTTGACATGTCTCACATGTCAAATAAAATGCTCAAGAGAGTTCCCGAAAAATAAATGGAACTCATTACTCCAAGAAAATATTAAATCTTCAGTATGCCTTTGAAAATTAAATAAACTCTAGTGCATGCATGACAGTCAAATCAAAGGTCCACTCACAATGCTCGCATATGCCTGCCGACGACCCGAGGCTTCCTCCAAATGATCCTCCTCACGTCTTGAACAATAAATAATTATTAAGCCTCCAAACTAGGATCATACTTCAATAAAATTTCCGAAATAAAAGTACGTATATAAATTCTCTTTTCTTGCCCAAATTCTTCACTTTTAATCTAATAAGGCTCACAATACTCCGCACTTTCCGATAGCCAAAAATTAACCTTTTTAGAATTTAAAACCTGCTAAACCAACTGCTGGGTTTCCACTCGAATAACCGCCAAAATCCTTAACCATAGAAAAATACCAAACCTTATTAAAACTCCTCCAAAAATTCCAAAATATACTTCAATAACCTTCTCTTATGAAAACGAACCCAAAAACATGAAAAACTGCCCCTAAGGGGCGGCGCCGCCGGCAGCCGTACTCCGGCGACCTCCAATGCTTCTCCAATTTTAGCACAACACTCCTCTCAACCCACACAACAACTTCCTTAACTAACAAAAAATCCATTTCTAAGCCTAACTAGGTTAATCGAACCAAAACCTTAAATTGAGCCCTAGAACTTCAATTATACATTTCTCATTAACAAGATCGAATTTGACCAATTTTGAGGGATTACTCACCTAGATGAGGGCTACAAGATGAGACAAAAATCCTGACCTATGGTGACCGGAGGAGAGAACTCTGGCGAAGGGGCAGTCAGCGTCTCCAGCGGGTTTTCTCCTCTCCGGCTGCTTCACAGGCGCGAATGCTTGCCCATGAAGAGAGAGGAGGTGGCGGGGGTCCGAACGGGACCGGTCCGGCAGACTATGTTGGCCGGACGACGGCGGACAGAGGCTGGTGTAAACACGAAAATATCTGCAACAAATAACAGAACAACATGTGTACAAAAAATAATTTCATTTAATCAATGCCAATGCAGGTTACAATCTTTGTGAACTCCTCTGATTCTATCTTCGAATATAGGTTTAACTCAAGGGTGACAAACACTTGTTCTTGAGGGTTACGCGGGTTGATCACGTAACGGGTATTTGAGATTTGGATTTGGGTTTAGTGAAGAACTGGCTATTTGGGGAGCTTGATAGTTCTTCAAGGATTTTGGGGAGACTTCTGAGCTCGCGGAGGGATTTCTCTCTCTCTAGTTCGCTGCCTTGTTTATGCTTCTTGGTTTCGCCCCCTCCTCTTGATATGAGAGAGGGTATTTATAGTGTTAACATTCCGAGTCAAAGATTTTTTTCCTCAACGATGATAATCGAATCAGTATATCTTGACTGATTGATTTACTTACCAATTTTAACATAATTAAATCAATCGAATCTTAAGATTTAGATATGCCCAATAAGGTATAATTGATTTGGATTGAATATCCTGCTTTGATAGGGATCCTCAGTAAGGGGCGGGTCACCTCGCGGATATGGAAGGAAAGGCGTGGAACCTTGATTTCCAAGCAAGTGGTGATTTCTGGTCCCACCTCGCGGACGACCCAACTTGAACGTATATCTCCGCATGTATGTGAACTCTGCTGACTAGCTCCTTTGCGAAGTTCCCTATGTGGGGTCATCTCGTCTCGCCTTCACGTCAATCTATGCGCGTGGAGCCATCTCTCCTCGCCTTCACGTAAATCTACGCGCGTGGAGCCAACTTGCCTCGTCTTTATGTAAATCTACGCTGGCGGAGCCATCTCGCCTCTCCTTCGTGTAAATCGGCGTGAGTGGAGCCATCTCGCCTCGCCTTCATGTAAATTTACGCGCGCAGAGCCATCTCGCCCCGCCTTCATGTAAATCTACGCGCGCAGAGCCATCTCGCCTCGTCTTCATGTACATCTACGCGCGCGAAGTTATTTCGCCTCGCATTCACGTAAATCTACCCGCCTCGCCTCTGTTTACTTCTACACGAAGTCCGTTCACCTCGCCTTGGTTTATCTCTACGCGAAGTCCGTTTCGTCTCGCCTCTGTTTACTTCTACGTGAAGTCCGTTTCGCCTCGCCTTTGTTTACTTCTACACTTTATACTTGATAACTATATATATGTATATGTCGTAATAAATATGTAATTATCACAAGCTTGGAAAATAATCCAAATATATGAAATCCAATGAGCGGACGAGCACCTAAGATGTCCTTTCCCACTAACAGCGTGGACACCACCGTAAGCAAATCAAATAAAATCAAACCCCATAAAACTCATTAGAGCTTTGAATAATTGATTAACTTCTTAAACCAGAATTAACCCCAACATAATAATTAAAGAGCAGGCCGTGGGCGGGACGTTCACGATTTACCGGCTCTTCCGCTGTAAAACTGTAATACAAAATTGCCACCCTATTTTCCCCCACTACCACAATATCTGCCTTTTCACCTCGTTTCCCCAATTTCTTTGTTTTAATTAATTAATTAATACACGCCGAGGAAGGAAGGACTAGCGGCGATTTTTCACAAGCGCAAAAAATAATTTAAAAAAAGTCCTTTCTCTCTCTCCAAAAATCCCCCATCGTTAAGTAGAAAGGAAAGAAGCGAGTTTTGGTGTTTGAATTGAATTCATTTTGGTCATTTTTCTTTTTTCTCTGATTCGTTCTTCTTCTTCTTCGTTCTTTGTTGTTCTCTCTCTCAACTGCCGCCCCCGTGTTGAACTCGCGTTCTGGTCCAGCACTACCAGACAGCCCCAGAGAGAGAGAAGACCCCCCACCCATTCCCCATTCATAAAATCTAAGAACGATTCAAGTTCTCGTAATTCCAAAACGCGCTTTTTCTCTTTTCCGTTTTCTGATTTATCAAAATCTGAAACGATTCCGCAGCAGCCACCGGTTTTAGATCTCTTTGATCCTTTTAGACGACGGCGTTTTGGTGAGAGAGAGGACCAGGGAATGATGGTTAGGTTGACTTTGTGAAGTAATATGGAAGTTGTGCTTGAACGTGTAATCATAACCGCAACAAGATTGAGAAGATGACGCTTTACATTGGCCGTGAGTCGTCCAAGGTTCGTTTTCTGCTTTGCGCTTTCCAGCAGCATTTATTAGCTTTTTTGAATTAATTCGTTTCTGCTTTTGTTTTTGATTTCCGAAGCTTTGGAAGAGAATTTGCGCTGAGGTAGTTACCGAGATCAATTTACTTGCGGCGAATTGGAAGTATCTTCTTGCTGGTATTGTTGGCCAGGTGAATGTTCGAATTCGATTGCTCTTTTCGTGTGGAAATTTTGAAGCTCTTTCTGGTCCTACTTCGTTGTTTCAGATTGAAAATCATTCAGAAAGTGGTAAAAGTTGCGGAGTCATGATTTGTCACATTTTCTGAACTTTTGAGGAAGATGCATGCTTTTTAAGCATTAGAAAAAAAAGAAGAAGAAGAAGTTCATATCAGTTGGTTTATGGTGAAATTTTTGAACTTCGGAGTTGAACATAGTTATTTTCGCCTACTTGATGAATCCATTTTGTCGATTTCGGTAGCGTTCAGTCCATCAGACTGCTAGATTCTTTTTAATTTGGAAGGAGATGCTTTGAGTGTCATTTTGCTGTGCAATTTTTGATGTTCAAAGTCTTCTTTAATTTATATGTGTGTAAGCGGTGCCTTATTTGTCAAGTTAATCTTATTTACAGTACATACATGGTCTAGCAGCTCGAGGAGTTCATTATATACATCGTCCAGGGCCAACACTGCAGGATGCTGGTTTCTTTCTTCTTCCGGTTGGTACCTTGTCTATATTCCCTTTGGAAGTGCCATCTTGTGTTTTGTTGTATTCACTTTTTTGGTGTTTATGCAGGAGCTGGGGGAAGAGAGAGCCCACATCAGTGAAACCCTGTTCACCTTCATCTTTTTATCCTTTGTCTTGGTAAGGTTCATTATGTCATCCTTGTAATGCTTTAATCTCTACAGCTTAGTGTTATGTGCATGTATTCTGTTCAATCTGTTGGGGATGTAGTTGTTAATAGACTGTTATCGATTTTTATTTTTTCAAATGACCAGCTATTTAGTAGTGTAAGCTTTGATGTAAATGTTCTTTTAAAGCTGGCCTGAATATAAAGTCAAATGTACTATGCGTATTGACGACTAAATTGTTGCTCCTCTTTTCAAAGAGCTTGCTGTATGAGAAAATTTTGTTTTCTTAACCTAAAGGTTTATTTTTCATATGCTTAAGTGATTTTATCTGCAGATATCCAGAACATTCATGGCAGTTTTTCCTGTTTTTAAAGCTGCTTCATATACTATTCTCTTTTGTAGAGTGAAGCACTTGAACTTGGTTTATTACCTGTCTTCCATGCTGTTTTCAGTTTTCTGGTTGATTTTCTTATTCAAAGTTCTTGCTGTCTTTCTCTTTGAATGATTTATTTAATCATTCATCTGATTTGCCCTCTTCTATTGTGGTCTTGCTAATTCCACTTGTGCATGTTCTGTTTACATTATTTAATTTCTCCTGATGTGGTGCATGTTCTGTTGCAGTGGACTTTTCATCCTTTCATATTCAAGAGCAAAAAGATATACACAGTTCTAATATGGTGTAGGGTTCTAGCATTTTTAGTGGTAAGTGATGGTTATGCACTTCTGCCTATCCTATTTCATGTTTTCCTTTTGAATTTTTATTTTACCCATAGTGATTTATGAGAATGTTGGTTGAAATGGCAACATGCATTTATAAATAGAATATGACAGCTTGAATCCCCTCATAGTTGATACTGTTTGTTGCAGACTTGTCAATTTCTTCGAATCCTCACATTCTACTCCACCCAGCTTCCTGGTCCAAATTACCATTGTCGTGAGGTAGGTTGATTGTTTATTGGTTAATGTCTTGATGAGACTGTAGGTTATTCTACTATGTGAGTTAAGCTAAGTGATATGCTATATCTTAAATATGCAGGGGTCTAAACTTGCCAGGTTGCCTCCTCCAGAGACTGTATTTGAGGCCCTTGTGATTGGTAAGTTCATTTTCTTTTGGTCGTTTTGTTGATTGGGTCATATGCTTTGTCCTGATTTGTAATACCTATTTATGCAGTGCCAAAGGGTGTACTATATGGCTGTGGCGACTTGATTTTTTCGTCACACATGATCTTTAGTCTCACCTTTGTGCGTACTTATCAGAAATACGGCACACAAAGGTAAATTATAGCATATGATTTACTGATATGTGTTGAGTTGAATATAAGTGCATTGTGTAGGCTAACAACTGCAGTTTAGTAAGCTTTTTTTTCCCTTGAGTTTGCCTAATTTTTAAGTTTCTCACTCGGTCACTCATTGTGATCACTGCAGATTCATAAAGCAGTTGGCTTGGTTGCTTGTTGTGATCCAGAGTTTGTTGATTGTGGCATCCCGCAAACATTACACAGTTGATGTTGTTGTTGCATGGTAACAAGAAATTTGTGCTCTTCATGTTTATGTATGTTTTTAAACACAAAATAATAATTTCTGACTTCTCTATTTGGCTGAACAATATGGTTTCTCCCAGGTACACTGTTAATTTGGTTGTATTCTTTATCGACAAGAAATTAGCAGGTTAGAATAACGTCTGCGTTTTTATCTCCTTGATAGTTTTGGTTAGACACCTTTGGGGGAGTGATACTGATCGAGTTGTTGATGCAGAATTACCTGACCGGACAGCTGCATCATTGTTGTTACCACTAAGCACAAAGGACAAGGACAAGGACAGCAAGACTAAAGAAGAGAATCACAAGCTATTGAATGGAATGTCTGGAGACCCTGCTGATCGGGTATAGTAATCTCGTTAATATTCACCAATTCTTCTTAACTCATCATTCTATTATCTGAAACCGGTGTTGACAATCTTTCCATCATATCTCCAGAGGCAAAGAACTCAAGTTAATGGCAAGATATCGGAAGACGGAAACACAGTAGTGCATGCCGATGCTACAATGAACGGTGCATAGAATGGAACGATGTTTTCTGCAAAACAGGAGAGCTGCTTAAATGGCTATGGTTTGGTTAGGTGTCTTTAGGACCTTGGCTACGCCTCATGATTTGTTGTATCTCTAGTGGAAATGAAAATGGAATTCGGGCTATAGTGTTTTTCACATTTTTGCAGTCCTCTTTCTTCTGTTGTATTTAAGATCATGATCAGCATGTACCATGGACTTACATTTGTTCATAGAATGAAAATCTTCTGTGCTTTTAGGAAACGGAGCAAAACGTTGTGAAAAGAAATGCCATCATCCAATCATCCTCATGTCACAAGATACGAGGCATTATTGCTTACATGATTCTTTGTACCTTTCTTTTTCACCTTGGTTTTTTACTTTGGGAGTAGTCTTTTCACTCATATCAGTCCTATGACGTTGGGGTGAGATGTAGATTCGAGTAGTCTAATTTGAAGCATGGGATTGCTTTGTATACCCCAAGATTGTTCTGGGCACTGCCAAACTGAGTCAGCACCTCACATGCCTTCTCTTCTATCTTATGATCTTATCACGTGGACTGATAACGTGCCCTCCTGTCTCTTACATCATCATCCCCGTCACATTTGACGCTATAAACTTTGCGTTTTTCTTGGTCTTCTATATTAATTGCAAATAAAAAAATCTAAACTAGTGAAACAATAGGTCGGTCCTTTTTTTTTTAATTTCTTTTTTAAAAATAAGAAACCAATAGGTAGGTCGAGTAGAAGTATGTTTCGTTGTAAATGGAATGTACGTTATAGAGGTTCTCAAGCAATAGATTAAACCGAGAATTTCGATTTAAACCTCAATTTGTGAAACACGCCTGTTGAGAATGCATCATACACTCACACCAAAGTCGCTCTTAGTCCCGTAGTGGTAGCTCACTATGGGGAGTATGTTGTAAGAGTTTTCATGTAATGCTAATATGAGGTATCTAGTTTGAACCCTTGCTTGTGAAAAACATTCAGTTCAGAATGTGCCAAACCCTAAACCCTAAACCCTAAACATTCATCATGCATAGGCAAACACAAAATACACCTAAGGTAAAAAGCAACCATACTTACATAATCTAGTGACTATGTTGCAAGAAAAATCATCCATATAGATCTAAATGAAGATTTTCCTGGTTATTAATAATGGGATAAAAGTCTACAAAGTTGACAAAATGTGAATACCAACTCTTCACATAGCTTGATAAATATTCAATTTTATGATATTATTGCATTAGGTAAGCACCCTTTTATGTGGATAAGCCACTTTACAACACATCAACACAAAATAAATGCCTCTAGTTTGGATACCTCCAAGTGGATTACATCACACACACACACTGAGAATCTAATTAGCTATTTGGACACTTGCAACTGTACATAATATAATTAGAACCAACAAACAGAACTATACAGATTTGTGATTTGGATTTAATCCAATCTAAATCAAGCTTTAGCACCAAATCATCATTGCAAAGTAGATCTTTATCCGTATCCCTTTAATTATCATATAGTTTCTTTGCTTAATAATTCTGCCGTATCACAGCGAATTGTGCTTCTTCCATGTGAGCTTTTTTTCCGGTGACATATACTTGACAGCATTGAGACCCCAACAGCCCCCACCTGTGCTATTACCAGAAAGCACGCCGGCGCAATTTAAGCGCCAAAAGCTGGTCAAAATAAAAGAACCAGAGGTTGAGGGAGCATGGTTAAGTATGATTATGAAGAAGAGGGTGCGATTTCATCATGAGCTCTATGTAAAGGGGGTGGTCGTGGTCCTATATAGAGCCCCCATATGGGTGCATGTTGTACTGTTGCTACTTAAGTAGCCGCAGACACTTGGGGTCACACGGTGTCTCTCCGATCATGCATTGCTCATTTCCGGTGGTTTAGGTCAAGGTGTTTGATTGAGGTTCCTGGATACAAGTAACATGCTTATATGCAGATTTGTGTGGTTGGGTTTTGAAAGCTAGCGATGGGACTTGTGAATCTGTAGGATGGGAACCTAGGGTGTGGAAAGCTGAGACGATCTGGACTTAATATAATTTGGAATAGTCACCCTCTTGAAGCTAAAGAAAGGAACATTGTCGACCTATTTTGGTTCTCTTGTACAAACTGGTGCAGTGTTGATGGTTGAAGTTTCGTGTTGGAGGTTCCTCGCATGTTGTGGCAATAATGGAGGAGAGAAGAGGTTGGAGTGTGATAGTAGTTCTTCTCCTGTGTTATTTGGCTTATTTCTTACCCTATTTCTTATGTACAAATATCTGACTTCTTATTTGAAAAATTTAGGAATCAGTAGAAACCTCACTAAGGAATTTGATTTCTAAATGTTAAGGTTATAAAGTTCATAATGAATCCTACTATGTTTTAATTTGTAAAATGTTGGTTCGGGAAGAGATTCACAGAAAATGAGAACTGTGTATGGTTAGCGCTTAGCAAACATGTTTAATCACAACAGTAGTTATCAAATTCAAGTTCATATTGAGAGAGTATGATCCCCTAAATCCCCATTAGTTGTTATTAATTACACTATCACTGTTGACATACAATGCTGAGTAAGTTTCAAAAAGTCACCTCCTCAGTAATTAAAAAAAAACTCGGAATGAGAAGAAGCTGTTACGTACTCACCTCCCAAAAGAGTTTAGTTCATAAAATCTTCGGTTTCATTGAAATTTATACTAAAAACATGATTGACTGTACGCCTTAACCTTAAGTTCTACAACTTTTATTTTAGGTTCAGGTTACTTGTCAACTTTTTAATTTATATTAAAAAAAAAAATCAAGCAAAAGAGAAACCATGATTGGGTCAACCTTGAAACACTAAACTAAAGAAGTAAGGATCATCTTTAAGTAGTTAAGAATCAACTACCAAGTTTGACTAGTCCGTAATTTATTCACACTAGGTTAACAATGCCTTCTTTCTCTTCCTAGTGTATGGTGGATAAATAGAATTGGTCCTATAATAGTGAATAAGTTATTAAACAGAATAATATGATAGCAACTATATGTCAAATCTAATTAGAAGGGCAATCATGTACTCCAATTCCTTTGCTTGACTTTCTTGACTCCTAATCGACCACAGTAAACCAAATTTCAGTAGACAATTTCTCCTTCTTGAGGAAATGATGGCATTGCAGACAAATCACCAGAAAGCAGAAAGTAGGAGGAGAAAAAAAGGACCTTCCCTTTTGCTTCCCCCTTTGCATTTTCTTGCTTCTCTCTCTGTCTCTCTCTCTGACACTCACACTGTGGAAGCCTCATACCCAACACATGAAAACGTGATGGACACGCCGAGTCTGATCATAATAATGGCTTCCCAAAATCCCAAATAGTAGTGGTAATAACAATGATACATTAAACAATTTCAGACCCTTATTTATTTTTCTTCTGTTTCTTTTATATTCCCTCTTCCCCTTACTGACCTCACTGAACCGAACCAGATCATAGATATTTGCAGTAGCAGAGACATCAGAGCTGAGAAACCAAACCAAACCTAACTGAACCAGCTTTGGATCCACACCTCTCTCTCTCTTTCTCAGACTCTCTGAGCTATTATGATATCCACCGTCTGATCATTCCCCACTTCTCCAGCTTCACTCACTCTCCACCGTTGATCTTTCCTCAATGGGAGCCCGCTGCTCCAGATTCTCTCTCTGCTGGTTCAGCTCCCACCTTAAACCCTCCGTCCTCGAATCCACCGAGCTCGGTTAGTCACCATTCACCTTTTTGTTCTGTGTTTTTTTCTTCTTCCGAACAAAAAAAGAGCAAAGCTTTGATTGAGTTCGTTGTTGTTTGCAGAGAATGGGGGCAGCAAAAGCGACAAGAACTCGTGCGCGAACTTCACCGAGTTCAGCTTCGACCAACTGAAAGCCGCCACGTGCGGCTTCTCCTCCGACAACATAGTCTCCGAGCACGGCGAGAAAGCCCCCAACGTTGTCTACAAAGGAAAGCTCGACAACAACGCCGAACGTTGGATCGCCGTCAAGCGTTTCAACAAGCTTGCCTGGCCAGATTCGCGTCAATTCCTCGTCCGTAGTTAAACTCTTTCGTACTATAAACTATAAAGTTTGGTCCTTTTTAGTTTTTGAGTTCATAAATGCAATAAAGTTTTTTTTTTTGAGGTGTTTAATTTTATAAAGTTTGGTTCTTTTTGATATATAGGAGGAAGCAAGATCGGTTGGGAGTTTGAGAAGTGAGAGATTGGCGAATCTGATTGGGTGCTGTTGTGAAGGAGATGAGAGGTTGTTGGTGGCTGAGTTTATGCCACATGAGACTTTGGCAAAGCATTTGTTTCATTGGGAGAGCCAGCCAATGAGATGGGCTATGAGGTTGAGGGTGGCTCTGTATTTGGCTCAGGCTCTTGAGTATTGTAGTAGTAAAGGGCGTGCATTGTATCATGATCTCAATGCTTATAGAGTTTTGTTTGATAAGGTAGTTTGGTAGTTTTTTGAGTTGTGTTTTGTGAATCAATTTGTTTTTGCTGTTTGGGGTTTTAACTTGGATTGTTTAACATTGGGTTGAGCAGGATGCAAATCCGAGGCTGTCCTGCTTTGGACTTATGAAGAATAGCAGGGATGGGAAGAGTTATAGTACAAACTTGGCTTTCACTCCTCCAGAGTACCTCAGAACAGGTATGATTATCGGACAGGGTTGAACTAAATTTGCTAGAAGAATTTTTTTTTGGTCTGAATGCTGGGATACCTGTTAGTATCAACTTTGTGATCACAGACACAACTTAAAAGACCAATTTGCTTGAACTAGAATCTGACCGGGATGAATTCAGTGAGTTGGATTTTGGATACATGGCGTCGAGTACATGGAATTGAAATGCTTTGGTTGCTGACATGCCTAGAAACTAGCTTGCTATTGGATTCCAGTATGATGTAACTCTGATACATTGTTTGGCTGTGTCTTTGGTTGGCAGGTAGGGTGACACAAGAAAGTGTAATTTACAGCTTTGGAACCTTGTTGCTAGATCTTCTAAGTGGCAAACATATTCCCCCCAGCCATGTGAGTTCATTGATGTTTGTCTTTTGTGAAACATGTCAACTTGAATGAGTACTGTGTTAATTTCTTCGGAGAGCAAGATATGGCTTGCTGAATTTTTGGTGGAAATAGACACGTATGTCAAAACAGAAATAGAGAAGTCTAAGCCTGTGGTTTCAACTAAATTACCTTGTTATATTGTTTTTACATGGATGCTGGAAATTCTTCCAAACTTTATTTCAATTTCTTTCATTTTTTTATTTATTAATATAGCAGTGGATTGTTTGCAACAATTTGATTACTAATTCTTGTAAATAGTTTCATGCTCCAATTTGGGAAGCTTCTTTAACTCAGTTATCCTTAGAGATTGCAGAAGTTGCAATTTGCATATTTATCTCCTTTATAGTCTAATTTCTGACTTCAAATATTGGTCTGAGTTGTTCTTACATTAACTTGGGGGGTTTTTGCATTGAAGGCACTAGATCTCATTCGTGGCAAGAATTTCTTGATGCTGATGGATTCGGCTCTGGAGGGTAATTTCTCAAATGATGAAGGAACAGAGTTAGTACGCTTGGCTTCCCGTTGTCTGCAGTATGAAGCTCGTGAGAGGCCTAATGCGAAATCCCTAGCCACTGCTCTCATGTCACTTCAGAAAGAAACAGAGGTATGGTTTTGTATCGTTATTGTTGGATATGTCTTATCCTGTATGTCCCAAAATTTTGATTCAGCACATATATAGGTTTTGCCTAGTGCATTATTACTCAGAGCCTGGTGGCTTGTACTAGTTAGGCAGTAAAATTGCTCCCAGTCACCACTGCCACGCACCATTGCTGTACATTCTCTTTTTTATTAGAATCTTTAGAGTCAACAGTGCACCATTCAGCTCATATTACTGCAGATATAGCAGGGATTGAACAAGTGTAGCTTCATATGCAGTGTCGACCTAACTTTTATTTAGAATTCTAGATTAATTATTCATGCTGACAGCTCCTCTGAAGATCTTACAGCAAACCAACTTTACTATACATGTATAACTCTTGATCATAGGATGAACCTCGACTCTTGGGATGTTAATGCATATCTCACATGTATGATGAATCCTAATAGAAGTTGGCTCTTATCTTCATATGGTTTTAAACTTACTACCTCTGTTACCATCATAGTAGAAATATAAGCATATTGGGGTTCCTCTTGTACATTATTACCAACTTCAACATCAGAAAAGAATTATATGTTCGGTTGTGTAAATTTACCCTTTTGGGATTGTTGTTACTCTAAATGGTAGACCACCTTGATTCTAACCTCAGTTCTTTTCTAACTAGACCAAATAAAAGTAGTGGAGAAGAGAAGGTTCTGTTGGATATTAAATTTAAGTTTCCCACCAAAATTTATGCATACATTATAGTTTGTCAAAGCTAGCTTAACTGAACAAAAGGAGTACAAGTTTTGATTAAATAGTTTCAGGTTGCATCGTATATTTTGATGGGTATCCCACAAGAAACTGCATCCTCAGCACAGCCACTGTCGTTAACACCTTTTGGTGAAGCTTGTTTGAGAATGGATCTGACAGCCATACATGAAATTCTGGAGAAGAATGGATACAAGGATGATGAGGGAATCGCTAATGAGGTCTGTTGTCCTAGCCCTGAACAATATGTATTTTCTTTCTTATTCTATTGGTAAAGCTATTTGGTGCTAATTTTGCTTTTGGCGACTCCAGCTTTCTTTCCAGTTGTGGACTAATCAAATGCAAGAGACTTTGGATTCTAAGAAGAGTGCAGATTCTGCTTTTAGAGCAAAAGACTACGCAACTGCAATTGATTCCTATACGCTAGTGAGTCCTCTCTCTCATAATAATCTTAAACTGGCATGTAATAATCATGCTGTCGTTTTACCAGCCTTAGTGAGTCTTTAGTTTGCGAACATGGATAACTTTTGAGATGTGGCTAGCTGGTTAATCTGTTTTTGATTTTCTCTGTGGTAGTTCATTGATTGTGGGACAATGGTATCACCAACAGTGTATGCTCGGCGTTGTCTATCATACTTGATGAATGATATGGCACAAGAAGCCCTTGGGGATGCTATGCAAGCTCAGGTGATTTCTCCGGAGTGGCCCTGTGCTTTATATCTTCAAGCAGCTTGCCTATTCAAGCTTGGCATGGACAATGATGCACAAGAAACACTCAAAGATGGCACAAACTTGGAAGCCAAAAGGAACAAAACTTGATGTGTATATGCCTTTTCTTTTTCAATTTTTCTATAGTATCCAGGGCTCTACTATATATGTAGTCTTGTTTAGTCTTTTGTATCTATTCTTTTGATGTTATGATCTCCGTATATTAAGCCTTGCTTATTCCACCCAAGGATTCTTGGAAATCAATGTTTGCTTTCATGAAATGTTGTTCTAGCGTCGTATATGCAGAAGCACTTGGTGACTGAGTCTGAAACATCATCCTTGTGACTTATACTTTCATATGCAATTATGATATATTATGCAGCAGTAAATTTAAATTCCAAATTCTTAACATGCATACTTATTCTGTAAACATAAACAAGTTGAACAACCAGTTACATATTCTGTGGACTAATAATTATAAGATCCGAGTTCAAACAGCCATGTAAAACATCGGATGTTGTTGTTTACAGCAGGGTCTGTTTGGTTTTGGGGCTTTCTTGTACCCACCGACTAACTTACCTCACTTTTTGTGTGTACAACAAGTGTAATGAGAGTGTCCGTTTAAGCCTTATCGTCTAAAAACAGTCACTCCACAAAGGATGTAACCATAAAGGCCCTCCGGAGGTTTAGGGGATTGAAACCAATGAATCGTTATGTTCCACTCACTCTCAAGCCATGGATAAATCTCACGGTTTGGTTAAGAGCAATCGTAATATATAACCAAACCAAACATGCATCATTTATAGAAAACGTGGGAAAAACATTAATCGAGAAAAGTCCTAAACCCTTACCTAGATTCTGAAACTTTTCCTCTCGTGTTCCACGAGTCACGAACCTTCTATTCCTTGGTAATTGAGAATTCCTAATGTCCGACATTAATATCGTTAACATTATATCGACATAAATATTCAAATATCGACGATGTCAAACCAACTTAGGAGTTGACCTACATTATCCACATTTCACCAATCAAGGCTAAAACGCATTTTTGACCAATTCAACGATTAGTTTCGATTCCGAATACTAATCGATAATAAAATCCAATACTTTGATTGTTACTTTTAATCAAAACTTTGTCGCATAGTAAATGCAGCAAATTACTATGGACACCCAATTCCAACTTAGTACACAATACATAAAAGCAAACAAACTCAAGACACATTTTGAGCTCATAGTATTGCTCAACAACAAGAACTTATGTTCGAAAACCAACTTAGTTCCGTTTCACTTGTCAAACAATAGACTATAATTAATCCCCTCTTAACTTTACCGTCCAACAAGAGATTAATCAATTTGCTTGATCACAGACATACTGGCCTGACAGAATCAGAATAACCAAAAATCCATTTTTACATCTCCCTACCCGCAATAGATTTAACAATCGGTCTAAAACTTGTCATAATGCAACATATTTCCAACACCACCCAACAATGATAATTTGCCAAAATTATACATCGAGGAAATTTTTCAAATGGTGCCGAAGTTAAGTCCATTCATCATTTTGACATCTCAATCTTGAAAATTATGAAAATGATATCTCAACACTTAAAACTCAACCTAACATTAATTCCCTCCGTGATTGACACCGTTAAGTTGGACTTTGTCAATAGGAAAAATTGTCTCTTCATGTTTTCCTTCCACAAACCTTATCAGTTGAATTAGAATTTCTCGACCTAAAGATATCGACTATGAATGTGAATCCTATTACCTAGTTATCTTTGATTGTTCTATTAAGTATTTATGTTTCATGAACATTTGTACTTGATACAAAATGCATTTTAATCAATGTTGATTCTTTCTCTCACCGGGTTGCAAAAACTACTTTTAATGATGGATATTAATGACCAATGATGTATTATAATTTCTAGATATCTCTAATTTTTGTATGCAGCCAACATATGACTTACCACAAATTCTGATACTGATGAGAAAATTAACATTATTCTAGAGGGAAATGTTTGTGGAAGAAAAAGATTTGGGGAGAGAAAACATAAAAAAACAATTTTGCGCATAGACAAAGTCCAATTTAAAAGTGTTAATCACGAAAGGAACTAATGTTCGATTAGATTTAAGTGTTAAAATACCATTATCATAATTTTTAAAATTAAGATTTCAAAATAATAAATAAACTTAACTTAGACAACATTTAAAAAATTTCCTCTTAAACATATATACAGGGAGATTTCACATTCACAACTCTGCAACTCGCTCACAAGTTCAATCCCAGATACTGTACACAGTCTCATCACCCCGACCAAACTTCGATCCAATTCAGCTTTATACTCCTAAACCCCATAATCAGACACTCAATAAAAAATAATAGTTTAGAAAATTAGATTTTTCCTTCGGTGCGATCTGGAGCGTGGAATCTTCACTGATCAATCACAGCCGTAAAAAAAAAGTCGGTGATAAGTATAAAAGAAAGCTGATTCGGTCGAAGTCGTCAGACCGACTCCGCCTTCTCTCCCGACTCATCGATGTTTAAGCATATTTTGCTCTCTGTCTCAACTCTTGACTCTCTTGAGCAGAAATCCATGGCTGAGTTTCTTACATTCGGTGCTCAAGAATTGCTGATGAAAGTGGCTTCACTTGCCGCTCAAGAGTTTACTCTTGTATGGGGATTTAAAGAAGAATTAACAAAGCTGCGTGGGTCGCTAAACATGCTTGAGGCTGTGCTACGAGATGCCGAACATCCACGACAAGATCAGGGCCATGCTGTCAAGCTCTGGCTAGAGAAGCTTGAAGACATATCTAATCTCGCCGATGATGTGTTAGATGACTACGGCTATGAGCTTCTTCGACGTAAGGTGGAACTGCAAAGTCAGATGAAGAAAAAGGTGCTCAACTTCTTCTCTCTCTCCAATCCTATTGTGTTTCGTGTTAAAATGGCACATAAAATTAAGAAAATCAACACATCTATTATATGATCTGAAAAAAGATGCAAGTACCATTGGGTTAGTTGCTAGGCCTCCCTTAGCGGTAACAAGCTCCCATGATAAAAGAATCGATAGGGAGACCTACTCTGACTTCAAAACAGATGAAAACAATATCATTGGAAGGAAGGCTGTTGTGGAAGATGTAGTGAAAGCCTTGACCAACCCAAACAACAACCAGGGAATGATCTATCAGTTCTGGCCATTGTGGGAATGGGAGGACTTGGGAAGACTACTTTGGCCAAATCTGTATATCATGATGCTAAGATAGAGCAATATTTCCAAGAAAAGATGTGGGTTTGTGTGTCTACACCTTTTGAAGTCAACTAGATTTTGAGGGGGATCTTGGAGTCTCTTAAACCTGAACACGCTGCAGTACAAGCTATAGATGCAATATGTAGAATTCTCAAAAAAGAATTGAAAGAGAAAAGGTATCTTCTTGTGCTTGATGATGTTTGGAACGAAGATACACATAAGTGGGACGAATTGATCAATTGTTTGGTAAACGTCAATGATACCCAAGGAAGCAGCATTCTTGTTGTTTTGGCCCACGTCCTCAGCAGGGAGCGATGAGGTGATTGTGCTTCCAAAAGTAAAACAATGTGTGCGGGGCGTGCCACCTCGCGGACGAGGAAAGAGAACGGTGCGCGTTCTTGACTTCTAACCAGGCGAAAGAGAGCTCCGGTGCCACCTCGCGGGCGAGGAATTTACGAGCAAAATCTTCTCGGTCACCTGTCGATCGATACTCACTGTTAGAGCGAGCAGAGTAACAAAGGGAAATCGGGGACGAGTCCTGACGGGCTCTGAGATCTAAGGCAGGGTGCGCTTAGAACGTTAGGGTTTTCGAGGACGCTCGAAGGTTTGACTGTGTTTGTCTGTTTGTTTGTTTGATTGATTGTGTGTTGAGAGAGAGAGAGCTTTCTGTAAGCCGTGGAGCTTCTTTATATAATCATCTGCAAGCAACCCGCGGAGATCTAATCACAATCCACTTCGGACTCGACAATTAGAATCCCACAAGGATACGATCAACTCGCCAGTCGTGCGCTCCATGCAACACGTGTCAAACCATCCTTGCTTAGGTCTTGTTCACCGCCTCGCATCATTTCACTGTAGTGTCATACACGAACTCAAACACTAAGTGACCTTATCCCGAGGGTATCATCGTCCATTTCCAACTCTACCTCGCCATGCACTGTAGAGTCCCACGCGAACTGGAAATAGGGATCCCGCGAGGACATCGAATCTCGCGGGGTATCGGAATCTTTTGGACAAAGTCCTCGTCGCGTGCTGTCAGACCTCGCCACCCTTCGTGGGCTAAAAAGGCCACAGGTATTGGCCCAAATGCTATCCAAAACCTATCTCGAGTCTTGGACCTAAAATACCCACTGGGCTCAAACATTGCCCCCTAGGCCTTGAGCTTAATCCACTTCGCAACGGATAAGCGAAAAGGCCTAAATAAGCTTTTTTATGGGAATTCGTATTTCAAAAGGTATTGACGTTTCGGCGTCATCGCCTCCCTTCATCATTACGGCTTTTTGAATTTTGAAACGCGCTGACGTTTCGGTCATCATTGCGTCTTTTCGTTGCGGCCACTGATTGACAGGGACGTTACGGTTCGTCCTCTTTATAAACCTCGATGCGGGTCCCCACATCTCACCATCGCTTTCCAATCAGCCAACCAAACTCCAGCACCGACCTCACTCCGACCAGAAACAATGGCTCCCAAACCTGCTGCTAATGACCCGAACCTTAGCCTCACGGCGGCGACCTCCTGGTCGACCAGCCTTGCTCGCCGTTTCGCCAGCAACCCGCCTCAAGGAACACCCATTTACTTCCTTGAAACAGGGGCAGCCCTGCTCGGTCCGACTCCTTCACAGACTCCGTCCGCCGCTGATCTTAATCATTACACCGTCTCCGTGCGTCGACCAATCTTGGCCCAACGGCGCGAACCGGGGAACTTCGCCTCTTGGCAAGCCCGCTCTCATACAAACATCCGGGTCGGGGAGTGGCCCAGCGCCACTGCGGAGGATCGGGCGTGGTACGCAGAACGCCTCCAGACCGACCAAACGATCTGGAAAGCAACCGGCATCCGCGAAGCCATCGCCTTGAGCTTCTCACTGCCCCCTCACACCGACCGAGCACCCATCGCTGCCATGGCCTGTTTATGGAACAGTGCCACTAACACCTTCGACTTTCCCTTCGGGCAAATGGGCATCTCTCTATTGGACATCTTTGCCATCGCCGGGCTGCCGATTCACGCAAAGCCATATGCGCCAGGCGACTTTGCGTCAACTGAGTTCACACACGCTTGCAACCTAGGGGCCCGCCGCGCCTTGAAAGGTTCATATGGGGCGTGGAGGAAGTTTTACATTGGCCACGCAGAGCAGCATGAAGGAGGCATCGCCTTCCTTGAGTATTGGCTCGACAAATTTATCTTCTGCGGCAGTGCTCACAAGCCCACAGGGAAATGGACCAAGTTGGCCGAAGCACTGTATAATAGGGTCGAAGTAGGGCTAGGGCAACCCGTACTGGGCGCGCTCTATCGGACCTTGCACCTGCTGTCATTGAGGCCCTTCCATCACTCTGGTGGCCCTTTGTGGATCCTAGACTTGTGGACGCAGCTGTACTTTCTGCTCTTCCGGTGAGCCCCGCTGGAATTCCTGCCCGAGGACCGGCTGCTTGGCTTTGTGGTGTGCAGGAACGCTGCGAATCGAACTCCTCTGTCCTTCTTCGCCAGCCTTTCCATCCTGTACAACCACCTTGAGCCGCCTCCTACCATGGATATGATGGTTCGCCGGTGCCACCCTGAAATCCTATCAACGGGCTTCTTCCCCCGCCCTGATTCGGACAGCGATGCCAGGACTGTCTTCGTGAGAGCAACTTCGTGCTGCGACCTTCAGCTCGCCGAGGATGAACAAGGCTTCGAGCTGTATGCCCCCAATCACTTCGCGAGGCAACTCGGCTTCCATCAAGGGATTCCCTATCCACTTCTGCACTCGGTTAATAAGTACACCTCGTGGAGGAAGGTTGGCGAGTCCGACCGGGTCACCCCGCTGCAAAACATCTTCCCTCTCTCTCCCAACTTGCTGGAGATTGAGCCTTCGCAGGGCGTCGACCCCGCCTACCTCACTTGGTGGCGGTCCTTGTCTGACAACCATTGGGAGTTCCCAGATGACGCGGTCTTTGCCGCCATCTTTCGTCCTCTATACGATACTCTGGGCGAATCAGACCGCGATATCCTCGATGCCCAGCGCGACCGTGTGGAGAGGGGTTCAGGGGCTACGATGGGAACTAGGCTTGCGCTCCCGCCAGTTCCTGCTACTCGCCGCCCGACGAGGATCGTCATTCGAGAACGCGACCCCGTACCCGAGGTATGTCACTAAATGTGTAAATTTCATACCTCCTTTAACATATTGACAAAATGCTTCTTCCTAACCCTCTCGTTTACTTTTTCAGTCTGCCCCCTGTCGGAGAACAATCAACAGATCTGAGGGTGCCAGAGGAAAAGCACCTGTCCGGAGGGAAACTGTGGCGGGCCACGACAGTGAGACTGCTCCCGTCGTTCCCCGGCCAACGAGCGGCGAAAGCTCGTGGAAGCGTCCTATTGAGGATGAAGAAGAGTTGCTAGAGGATGCTCGGTATCAGCAAGAGCACGCCTTGGTAAGTGATCCCTCTTTGGACTAAATTCTTCAAGCTAATTAGAAACGACTCGCTAACTTTGCCTTTGACAGGTTCGCCGCATCCTACCTCGCCTCGCTGTCGTTGAAGAGGCGCCAGTGATAGCGGAAGTCCCGCCTCCGGAACCACTCGTCGGAGAAATAACCTTGGCCATCGAGGGGGTTACTGTAGCCAACGAAGAGGTTGCTATAGCCGTCGAGGAAGTTGGCACGGCCATCGAGGAAGTCGCTGTGGCCAGTGCGGAGATGGCCATCGTGGAAATTGCTGCAGCCAACGAGGAGATGGCCATCGAGGAAGTTGGTGCGGCCGCGGAGGAGATCGCCATAGCCATCGAGGAGGTTGGCATGGCTACTGAGGAAGTCACCGTGCAACCGTCTTCTCCAACCGCCGTTTCAAGCGAACCTGGTCCAATCCCAGAGCCTATCTCGGCTCCCGCTGAAGATGAAGCTCTTAACCAGTCCACCCAGCTTTCCGACTTTACTGCCCCCTTGGCATTTCCGCCGGAAGACCTCCAATTGGTACTTTGGCTCCCTCCTCTGCGACCAATCCGAGCGGCTCAGACCAGCGAAGTGTCTTCGACGGTTCCAACAGAGGATTTCCAACCGTTGCTTGAGTTTTCTCCTCTGCAACCAGACCCAACGGCTCAGGCCAACGAAGTGGAGATAGAACCCGCTTGCTCTGACTTTCCGCCGCCCATTCCAGAGATTGAGGCAGCTGCTGAGGTTGAACCAACCACTCCGGCCCCAACGAGAACATCTGGCGAGGCGTCTTCTTCCTTGGGTATCTGGGCCGCTCGTCTTCGGGCCCGGACTACCCCGCCTGCTGATCCAGAGCCCATTCGCCTAGCCCGGGCTTTCCTTCACGGGCTACTGCGCCAAGGCCATCGCATGAACGTATTTGACTTGGTGGGGCGCGTCCACGAGGCTCACGAAGCTCTGAGTCGGCAACTCGCTGGCGGCAATCCTGCTCTAGACCATGTGTTGGAACTGGCTGACGCTGTCGAGTTGCAGGCTCGCCGAGTTCAAGATGTCGATGCTCAATCAGCTTCCCACGAGCAAGCTCACCAAGCCTTAGGTAATCAGATGACAGACCTTTTAGCCGAGCTTGGTGATGTTGACATCCTGTGAGCATCTTCAGAGAATCCAAGCATTGGCTATGCTCGGCAACTGGAGGCCCTGGAGGCTCAGATAGCGGAGCTGCAAGCTCAGCTTGCTCAAGCTCGCCAAAACTTGGCCCGCGCTGAGGAAGTGGAAACCCGCTTGCAGGCTGCGGAGGAGACCCAGGAAGCTTTGGACTCGGCTATTGCTGCTGCCGACGAAGCCCAAGCCCAGGCATATGATGAAGAGTTGGCCTTAGAAGGCCTTCTCGTAGATTTGTATAGGGCTTCTAGGCGGGTTTAGGTTCGACCCGTGTTTTGCCCCCTTGTGTACGAACTTTATGATAATGCTTTCAGATTTTTTCCCGCTCTTTGCCAACTGTTACGTAATAACTGTCAGGAAAAAATCTTTTTCTGAGATTTGGTGGGGTTTCCAATGTAACTACTCGCTTGGAACGTGGGTAGTCATTATGGAAAAACGCGTCTGACCTTATCTCCAAAGCTCATATCTCGGAGCAAATATTGTGTGGAGGACAACTGTTGAACGTACGATCGCCTTTTTCGCCTCTAAAAAGAAACGCTTGGCCGGGGTGAAGTATCAGTGAAGTCTTTGCCCCCTCGCCATGATTTCTTATTCCCTTTGTTCATCCTTTTGTCCCTGCTTAAAGCAAAGCCCCCAACCACACATTCTCACTCTTAGCTCTTGCTGATTCTGAAAATCTACTCTCAGGCCGTGAGTGATTCTGGAAATCTACTCTCAGGCCAAGCCTTCGTCTGGCCTGACTAATGGTTGGGTGCCTTCTGCCTTGCGCCGGCTGTTCTGTCCGCGCGTGAGGCTCTGCCTGCCCTTCAAACAAAGACCGGTCGGTAGCAAGAGGGACCTTGGTCCACTGGACCTCTAGCTTCCTAACAATTTGTCTTAGGTCCAGGCCGGCGTCAAGGCTCATGCTGGTCTAAAGAAGCGAGACGTTTGTCAACTTTGAGCGAAGGACGCGGCGGTAGCCTTTTCTTTAGCCTTGCGAGACATGCGGGACGAGGCTTCCAGTATCTGTAGATCTATGTTTTTTTTTGAATGTAAACATAGTCTAATCTCACCTTTTCTATCATTGTAATTGCTTTGGCCGCAAAGCCACAATTTGAAACTTGTACTGAATCACGTCAAAAAAGGCGAAATAAATGAATTTATTTTTTAGGGCCTCTGGAATAGGCCCCAATCTTGTACTAGTCTTTGTGTTTAGACTTTGCACGTTTATAGAGAATGAAGAAAATAATAGAGTTATCCTTTTTTAGGGCCTCTGGAATAGGCCCCAATCTTATACTGGCCTTTTTAGGCGGGTATGTTACAATGTACTCTAGTCTTCCGTCCTGGGTTGCCCCCTAGTGTTAGGCGGCGGAGCGAGAACGCAATGGCGCGTAGCACTATTGACTGTGGTGGCGGGATCTGGTGGAGGTGGAGGATCCTCGCGCTCCCAAACTCCTGCAATGTGGCGCTTGAGGAAGCGGCCATTAATCGGGTTGCGATGAATAGTACCGTCCAAGTCGCGCAGGTGATATGCCCCCTTGGGAAGTATACGATGAATAATAAAGGGGCCATCCCATCGAGCGGACCACTTGCCCCGACCGCCTGTTTTATCTCCAAGCGGGAGTACTGCACGCCACACCTTTTGGCCCTCAGCATAGCTCTGTCCGCGTGTGACCTTATCATAAGAGCGGCCGATGCGTTGTTTCTCGAGGACGAGATTGTTGAAAGCGGTGACGCGGTGCTCGTCCAGAGCTTCAAGTTCCTGCCACATGGCTTGGACGTAATCCTCGCCAAGTAGTTGATGCTGCTCCTGAACGCGGAGCGAAGCGATATTGATCTCAAGGGGAAGGACGGCATCGTGACCGTACATAAGAGCGTACGGGGTGGTATCCATCGGGCCGCGCTTTGAGGTGTGGTAGGCCCACAATGTGTGGTAGAGTTCCTCGTGCCAGACGCGTGGGTTCAACTCCAACATCTTGCGGAGGATGCCAAGGATGACCTTATTACTAGCCTCCGCTTGGCCATTGGACTGGGCATAATATGGCGTAGAGTGGAGAAGCTTGATGCCGTAATCGTTTAAGTACGTAACAACTGAATCGGCCATGAAAGCTGCCCCCCTGTCCGTAACGATGCACTCTGGGATACCAAAGCGTGAGATGATATTGCGGAAAATGAAGTTGCGCACCGAGTTAGCGGAGGCGACCTTGAGAGGTTCGGCCTCGACCCATTTGGTAAAGAAATCGGTGGCAACGATTATGAACTTATGCTGCTCAGAGGAATGGGGATGAATGATGCCCACGAAATCCATTGCCCATCCGCGACACGGCCAAGGTTTGATGATGGGCTGCAGCGGGATGTTGGGGATATGTTGCACTGGTCCGTGAGCCTGGCAGTCTTGGCAACCTCTGGCGAAGGCAATACAGTCTTTCAGAATGGTTGGCCAGTAGTACCCATGGCGGCGGATCAGCCATCGCATTTTGGGCCCGGCCTGGTGCGAGCCGCAAACTCCGCAATGTACTTCGCGCATGAGACGTTTAGCTTCGTTCCCGTATACGCAGCGGAAGTCGTTTCCGTCTTCCCCACGCCGCCGGAGTTCGCGATTGCGTAATACAAAGTTTAAGGCGAGGAAACGGATTTGCCTGGAGTGGGCGGCGTCGTTGGGGTTCTGGAGGTAGGCGATAAATGGTAGCCGCCAATCCTCGTCGATGGGTTCCAAGGCTGCAACTTCGGGGATGGCGGCCTGAAATTGCCCCCTGGCGATGAAAGAGGGAAGAGTACGGCGTTCGACCTTGAGCAAACGTTCGCGCACTCCGTCTCAGGCTAAGGCCAGACGCTACCTGGGCGAGCTCGTTGGCGGCGAAGTTAAATTCACGTGGTATGTGCTCGATGTAAACGTCGTCAAATCGATCCAATACCTCAAATGCCTGGCGCAGGTATGGCTCAATTGACAAGCTTAAACATTTGAACTTTTCCACCAACTGGTTAACGACCAACAAAGAATCGCCAAAGATCTGAACCTCGCGGACTCCTAAGTCCAACAAAATCTCTAGGCCGATGATCAGTGCCTCGTACTCAGCCTGGTTGTTGGTGCATTTGAAATCGAGCTGGAACGAGTAGGAGAAGCGATCTCCAGCGGGATTGGCTATGGCTATCCCGGCTCCGGCTGCGGTATCAGTCCGTGAACCATCAAAGTACAGGGTCCAGGGAGCGAGTGTCACGGTAGCAAAGTCCAACTCGCGAAACGCCGTGAGCTCTGATGGTGGGTGATGGGCGAGAAAATCCGCTATTGCCTGTCCTTTTACTGCCTTTTGCGGAACATATTGCAACGAGAATTCGGATATGGCGAGGATCCACGGGCGAGAAAGCATGTATTTGACCAGGTCGGATTGAGCGATCACAACCGTGGTAAAGGCAAGCATATAATGGCGCAGCTTGCACCCTGCAAAGTATAGGGGAGGCGGGAGCGGTTTGAGTTGCTGTGGACATGATAGTGAGCGGAGGCTCGGGTACGGAACCATCAACATACCCCCAAAGTTCTTGACCATTGAGGTGAGATTTAATCTGACGAGTCCAATCTAAGTAATTTGCTTCAGACAATTTTTCAAACTGAGTTGTGTTTTGGTTAGAAGCCATGGATGAAGGTGGAAAGATAGATGGACAGAGGAAGAACGAGACGGAAGAGGACACAAAAGAGGAACAAGATAGAAGAGGAGACGAAACAAGAACACATGAAGCAGAGAGTAAAGAATCTAAATCTAGGCTGATACCATGTTGAAAATGAATTTCCCTTGATGTCCTTGATTAACGGTAGATACAAATATATATGTTTTACAGATAGAATGAGAGAATCAATCTACAATAAATACAATGATGATAATTTTCTAGAATCAGGAATCAATTAAGGTGAATCACTCTTGATCTTAGGGAAAGAGTGATTTGTGGGATTGACAGAGAGATTGTCGCTAACAACTCCTTTCAGAAGGTATGTAGAATTTCTCAGAAAGGGTAAGAACGTGCCTATCAGATAAACAAAACCCTTTTTCTTCTCTTTCAAACAATTTGCCATAACTTTCCAGGCCTCCATACTCTGATGGTTCAGCTTCAACCAAATTACCATATTCTTTCAAGGAAACCAAGCTCCTAGTATAACTCAGGATGGTAGGATACTCTCCATACTCGCATGTTATGCGATTCACAGAAAAACAATTGAGATCAAAAAAGGCTGTACCCAGATACGTATTGAAATATATGCCATGCTCCCATTCATGGCAAGAACCCTGAATACGTTTGCTGCTTATGGTGTAATAATCTCGCGTCCACTCTTTTTTATCATAATCTTTCAACACCCATATCTCAATATCCGTTGTCGTCCCACCTCCTGAAGATGAAGTACACACCAGGGCCATATATCCTCTTAGAGTAAGCAAGTGTAAGTCTGAGAACTTCAAGTGATTGTTCGAGCTTTGTAACAAGGGATGAGGAGTCCAGTAGAACTCTTCTCTCTTGAAGTCAAAAGAAATTATGTGGCATGTTTCTTCACTTCCCTTCATTGTGTAATTCCCAGTAATTAACCAATGCATGTCTTCATTGGCACATACTGTCTTTCCATTGAAGCCACGAGGAGGAACCGAAGGTATCTCTCGCCATGAGCTTTCGCCTAAAACAAGAACTTGGGTAACAAGACAGTTCTCTGTATAGGTACCATTGTAAACTCTGGAAACACGAACAATCTTGTGTTACCATTGTAAACTCTAGAAACACGAACAATCTTGTGTTTGTTTGATTGACTAAGAAGCAACGGCTTCCGCCACAACATTTTCTCAGGAAAAACAAGTTGCAGAAAACAAAGTCTATTTTGTAACTCGAGTACTCGGAGTTGTATATTCTCCTTGCGATGACACTAATTTCATATTGGCCTTTTGTCAAGGCCCTGCAGCCATCGTATTTCATATTGGCGTTAGGATGATATTCTCTTTCATGATTGAAAACTATTGAGGAAGAAGATTCTAAGTGATTGACATCCCTTAAGTATAAGGATTTCACGTATATGGAATAGTCAATACAGAGGATATATTTCCTATTTTAAGTAGAAGTGTTGAACAAGAATTGGGTCGCCATTGTATATAAGGATGTAATCTGTCATTGAATCAAATGGTCGAAAATCACTTTCAACCATAATCTTTTGATGGTATCAGAGCGAATACGCTCTTGAGACCCGAAATCCTAGAATCCCTAGAGAAACACAAACCTTACCCCAATGACTGGAAAGGGTGCATCCAAACCCGTGACTCAATCCGAGTCGCAAGGATCAAAGTTCAAAGTGCCTTGGGAGAATTCGAATCATCCACTCTGTATCCTTCCTTCGGATCAGCCGGGGACTGTCCTTGCTGAAATTCTGGAGGGAGACAACTATGTGACATGGAAGAGTTCGATGCAAATGGCTCTCGTGATTAAGAACAAGGTGGGGTTCATTGATGGATCCCAAGAGAAACCAGCTCACAACCCTCCTGAGCAATTGCAATGGGAGAGATGCAACACACTGGTCAAATCTTGGCTTATAGCTGCGATGTCAAAGGAAATTTCAAAAAGTGTGATTCATTGCAAGACTGCCAAAGCCGTCTGGGATGAATTAAAGGAGAAATTTGCTCAAGTCAATACAGTCTCCCTTTATGAACTGGAATCTTCCATATATATTTGTGAATAGGGAACGAGCTCCGTAACCACATTCTTTACAAAGCTTAAAGGCCTCTGGGATCAAAAGGAGACGCTTTGCAAACTCCCAATTTGCACTGGTGATGCGAATGAAGCTGTGAAGAGTTATGTAGACACGCAGAAGACATTGAAGTTCTTAATGGGTTTAAATGATAACTTTGCTCAAACCAGAAGCAACATTATAGGAATGGAACCTTTTCCCAATTTAAACAAGGCATATTTTGTAGCACTACGACACGAGAAGCAACTGGAGGTGTCAAGTGCCAAGCCTAGTACTGCGACTGAGAGTGTTGCGTTTGCAGTCAAGAAGTCTGGAGGAGAAGGGAATCGGTCCACTCGAGAAGGCACAAGGGAAAGAAGATGGTGTGAAAAGTGCAAAGTGGACTACCATGATACTCCATACTGTAGAGCACACATAACGTGTACTTTTGTGAAGGCATTGGTCATTCCTACAATTTTTGTAGGCGGAGAAAGAGGCTGATGGGGGAAACCCCAAATAATGGGAAGCGAGAAGGACAGAACTCCAAGTCCAGGGCCAATTTCGTTGGTGAAGGAAAAGAAGGAGACATAACCGACTTTCCTCTTTCACAAGGGGAGTGTCAACAAATGATGGGGCTATTAAACAAGATCAAGAATGGGGCTGGTAACTCCAATGAAGGCAGACAACTATTGGAGATGCTGAATTCATCAACTCCTTCTTCCACAAATCTCGTCGGTAACGTTCCCAATTATGAGGAGATGTCAGTTAAAATTTGTGTAGTTTCGCAAAATGATAAACAAGTAGTATGGATATTTGATAGCGGTGCCAGTGATCATGTGGTATGTAATTTTGATTTACTCACCCATGCTAAAGCGGTGCATAACCGCAGCGTGCATCTACCTAATAACACCAGGTTGCAAGTGTCACACATTGGGACAGTTTGTTTTTCACCTAGCTTCACACTCCACAACATCCTATGTGTTCCCCTATATTACTTGAATCTCATATCTGTGAGCAAGCTCGTATTGGATTCCTTTTACATGACTATATTCATTTGACGAGTTTCTTTTGTATAGGACCTTCGCTCGAGCGCGGTGATTGGGACGGGAGCTGAACGTGAAAGGCTTTATTGTCTCACAATGCCTAAGAAAGGAACATGCAACATAGTCCACACCAAACAACAAGAACCTTGGCATGAAAGACTAGGTCATCCCTCTAGCAAAGTATCATCGTTATTTCCCTTCTTGCATAGTAAAGCTTGTAATCGAAGTCGTTGTTCCATTTGTCCTCTAGCCAAACAGACTCGCAATCCATTTCCTTTGAGTAATTCTATCAGTAATACATGCTTTGAATTGATTCATGTTGATATTTGGGGTGGGTACCATGTTCCAACTATTTATGGTGCTAAGTATTTCCTCACTATTGTTGATGATCACACAAGGTGCACTTGGGTTTACCTTATGCATCAAAAGTCGGAAGCTAGGCAGTTACTCATTTCTTTCATTTGCATGGTTGAAACACAATTTGATGCCAAAGTTAAAATCGTTAGGAGTGATAATGGTCCGAATTTCAATGTGTTGATTTTTATTCCTCAAAGGGAATTTTGCATCAAACGAGTTGTGTCAACACCACGACCAAATGGTATTACTGAACGCAAACATCGTCATCTTCTCAATGTAGCTCGAGCACTCCTCTTCCAATCCAATCTTCCCAAAGAATTTTGGGGTGATGCCATACTCACTGCTGCCTATTTGATTAACCGTACCCCATCATCAGTTTTACAAGGACAAACTCCTTTTGAAAAGCTCTTTCACAAAGTCCCCACCTATACCCACTTGCGAGTTTTTGGATGTCGATGTTTTGTTTCTTCTCATCCACTCAAACCGAGTAAATTTGACCCTCGGTCAAGGGAGTGTATTTTTCTAGGATATCCTAGTAATCAAAAGGGGTACAAAGTCTACTGCATCGAAGAACATAAATCCCTAATTTCTAGGGATGTCATATTTTTTGAGCAAGAGTTTCCTAGTCCAACTCCAAGTCTATCTTCCGAATCCGTTCCACCTAAGAGTCCCCTTTTGTTTACTCCCCTCACTTTGCCATCCTCCACCAACCCTCCTATTTGTGAGGCCAACGATGATTCCTTGCTGCCTACTCCAAAGACACCTACCACCACTTCTGCTGACATACAAGCCGATCTTCCTACCCCTTCTTCTCCTACCCCACACGCATCCACCACTGCCAACACCCCACCACCAGATATCTCCCCCCTCCTCTTGCACCACCACATCATACTTCCGCACCTAATTTGCCTCTCCGACAGTCCAGCCGCGCCACCACAGTCCCCACTACGTTGCAGGGCTTCCATATTGAGGCCAAGCTTCCTTCCCGCTCTCTCTCGTCACCATCTCTGAGCACAGAAGGTCCCTCAGGTACGCATCAATCTATTACTCAGGTTCTTTCCTATGAACGGCTTTCACCGGAGCATAGAAACTTTGTGGCCAACCTTTCTCTTTTCAAAGAGCCTCACACTTTTTCTCAGGCCGCCACTGATCCCAAATGGCGTGAGGCCATGAACAATGAAATTGCTGCTCTCCAACACAACAAGACCTGGAGTATAGTTCCTCTCCCACCCGGGAAAAAGGCTATTGGATGTAAGTGGGTATACAAGGTGAAGTACAACCCTGATGGAACCGTTGAACGGTATAAAGCAAGACTCGTCGCGAAAGGTTATAGTCAGGTGGAAGGGATTGATTATCACGAGACATTTGCACCCGTCGCTAAATTGACTACAGTCTGGGTCCTTCTCGGAAAATTGGCATGTTCATCAACTCGATGTTAACAATGCTTTCTTGCAAGGTGATCTTTATGAAGAAGTCTACATGGAAGTTCCTCCTGGTTTTGGACGAAAGGGGGAGAACAATGTCTGCCGTTTGCACAAGTCGTTGTATGGACTCAAGCAGGCTTCCCGCCAGTGGTTCTTGAAACTCTCCGCTGCTCTTCACACCGGCGGCTTTTGCCAATCTTGGGCAGACTACTCCTTATTCGTCCGCAACCAGCAGGGAAGGTGTACAGTTTTATTAGTATATGTGGACGCTGTGATTGTGGCAGGAAACAATTTAGAGGACTTGTTGAAGACAAAGCATTTTCTTGCAAAGTGTTTCAAGTTAAAAGACTTGGGCAAACTCCGATACTTTCTCGACATAGAAGTAGCACGGTCGAACAGAGGGATGGTACTCAGCCAACGCAAATATGCATTGGAAATCCTAGAAGACTCTGGTTTCTTGGGAGCTAAGACTTCGAAAGCTCCTTTTGATCAAAATTTGCAACTAACACACGAAGAAGGAATTGAGCTTGCTGATGCGTCTCAATACTGTAGACTTGTGGGTAGGCTTATATACCTAACCATAACCAAGCCCGATCTTGCATATTCGGTGCATATCTTGAGTCAGTACATGCACAAACCTCGGAAGCCACATCTAGAAGCTGCACACAAGGTATTACAGTATGTCAAGCACACTCCAGGGCAAGGCATTCTCTTGCCTTCCTATGGACAGTTGGAACTAGAAGCCTTTTGTGACGCTGATTGGGCACGTTGTAAAGATACTTGAAGATCCACCATGGGTTATTGCATTTTCTTTGGCAACTCTCTTGTTTCGTGGAAGTCGAAAAAGCAGAACACGGTGTCTAGGTCTAGCGCTGAAGTGGAATACAGATCGATGGCCACCACAAGCTGTGAAGTAACTTGGCTTCGCAGCTTACTTCGAGACCTATATGTTCCACAAAGCAAACCAACCAGGTTATTTTGTGACAACAGAGCAGCAATCCATATCTCATCAAATCTGGTTTTCCATGAGAGGACTAAACACATCGAAATTGACGGTCATGTTGTAAGAGAGAAGGTGCAACATGGAGTAATCAAAACACAGTTCATTCGAAGCAGTGAGCAACCAGCATACCTCTTCACTAAACCATTGAGTTTGAAACAGTTCAAAATGCTATTACACAAGTTAGGTGTCATCAATATCCACTCCAACTTGAGGGGGAGTATTGAGGAAGAAGATTCTAAGTGATTGACATCCCGTAAGTATAAGGATTTCACGTATATGGAATAGTCAATACAGAGGATATGTTTCCTATTTTAAGTAGAAGTGTTGAACAAGAATTGGGTTGCCATCGTATATGGATGTAATCTGTCATTGAATCAAATGGTCGAAAATCACTTTCAACCATAATATTTTGAAAAACCATAAGTTGAGGCACTTGTGGATGCGCGTTGTGTAGTCTACCAAAAGAGGGGTCATCAACAATTTTCAACAAGGCCTTAGAAACGCTTCGGATGAGGAAAAGTGATTCGGTTGCCAATTTTGAGAGGATGTTAAGGAGGATATCCGAGGGCAATTCTAATAGTCCCATCACTTTTAGCTCTGCATTGTTGCTGCTTTTCATTCTCTGTGCCCTATCCATCTCCAAGTTCCACAGGCTAGCTATTTTTGATAGTTTCCTGCCTTGTTGATATATATTGCAATCTTCTTTATATGGATCAGGAAAATTAAACCTAGAGAAAGCAAGTTAAGGTTGAGAAATCCTCTTCGGACTCGATCACCACCGTACGATTATACACTGAACTACTGAAGGAAGCGATGCCGTAATACAATTCAATTCAGCAGTTTCGTAATGTTCAAAGAACACCAAATATATTGGCCAAAAAAACGGAGAGAAATAACTAAATATATAAAAGACTGGATCGATGACTAAATAAAAGCTCTAAACTTATGAACAGGAGGCAGATACTGATACAACGAACACTCTAGAGGCAGATATCGATGTGGCCTCTCCAAGGCATGAACCTACGCGTTACTTATCATCCTAAAATAAATATGCAGCTTCTGTTGCACTTCTTTTGTTGGCTCTTTTCAGTTGTTTGCTGAGATTTTATGACGGAACATTGAAATGAAAGAGCCATGATATGACGAAAGCAAATACCATACAAGCAAGGAGGAAGTTGAGGAAGCGATGACCATGCCAGAAGCTTCGAGTCTCTGTTGACGGCCCTGGTGCTGAGACTGCAGCAGTAGCTGAGGCACTAGTGGCTTCATTATTCAGCTGCTCAATCATCTCAATGTCATTAGGCCCAACAATGTTGCGGGCAATTGAATGGCAGATCTCGCAGATCCTAGAAAAAGACCATGGGAGACTCAAGTCAGTACATAGTTACATACTAATGATTCTTTGATTAATACCACATAATAAACCCAGAAACCTACTATAAAGAACCAAAAGTTAAGACCCTACTTCAACTTGGAGGATGAGTAGGAGAATGGAGAAGCTAGCAACTCTCCTTTTGATCACGAAATACTGTTCCGTGATATTGATGAACGGTGATTGCATATGTTATATGTTTTGATACACAGCACATACATCAACCAAAACTAGAATGTACTAACAAATTTTCAAAGTTTCATCATAAAGCCTTTCAAGATTTCATTTAAACTAACTCCCTCCATGTGTGGGTAAGGATTTAAATAAGGGTAATTTGATGTTACACCCAACCCATTTTAAATTACACCCTCATGTTATACTCTTTTGAAATACACCCAACTTATTAATTAGGTTGATTTAGTAAAAATATTAATATTGTTTATCTAAACAATAGAACTTGTTGTTGAAGGAAATTGTTAAAATGCCACCAACTGAACCATTGCAATTAACAAGCTGTTTGGCCGACTCATTAAACATAATTACCCGGCAGCTGAAAACCCGGTTCCACAGACTACGCCCAAACTCTAAACCCTAAACCCTAAACCTTAGTCTAAACCCTAAACCCGAAACCCGGTTCCACAAACCCTAAACCCTAAACCCTAAACCCTAGTCTAAACCCTAATCCCTAATCCCTAAACCCTAAACCCTAGTCTAAACCCTAAACCCTAAACCCTAATCCCTAAACCATAAACCCGGTTCCACAAACCATAAACCCTAAACCCTAGTCTAAACCCTAACCCTATTTAAAATAGAAGAAAGTCAAGAGCCACATTTAGGGAATGTCTTCTCATTCAATCAGAAGGGTTTTATCCTCTCAAGAAAAAACAAAAAAAAAACGGAAGGGCAAAAGAGTCAAGGAAAAGAGGGATACAAATTCCAAAAATAAAAATAAAACATATAAGGCAGGTTCAATAATAGGGTTTGATATAAATTAAAATGGAATAGGAGCATGGGTTTATTTTAAAAGGGGTTTGATTTTTTGGGTTTTTGTCTAATTTTCTCTTTAAGAGTAACAATGTCAAGCTCTAAGGAACCCCTTATCCCTAGGACAAGTAAGATTAAAGAGGTAGCACAGTGAAAGGTAATTCACATTAGGAGTTACACAATGACAAATCTTCCAAAAGCTTTACTAATCTGGATAAGAAACTTTAGGCGAATAATCCAATAAAGTTCAAGTTGGCTGAAATGTACTATTGATATGATATGAACAGAGGAAGCTATATAACTATACAAGACTATAAGTTGATGAAACTATACAAGTTATGAGTAGTCTACTAGTGCGTCGGCAGCCAAGCAGTAATCTTTATATCTTTTACCAATATATGAACAGTATTGGGAACACAAATCAATATATAAGATGTCAAGTCTCCACTTTGTTCATAAAAGAGAAAGAGGAATCCCTAAAGGAGCAGAGGAGAGATTCCTACAATTTGAGAAAAAGACAGAACAGCAAGGTATTATCATTTGTACTTGGGCACATTCAATCCCATTACCCTCTGCTTTTTCTTTGTCCATTTCCTCCCCCTATTCAAAATAAATAATCATCCTTTCTACTTTCCCTCTTGTCAATCAAAAGCTCTGCAGCATCTTCTATCACATTAGCCTTCAAATCATTCAACTTTAAGAAATGTACTATAAATCAAACATGGGTAAAGCTAATTAACTTATAGGGTTAGCAAACATGAACTAAATCAGCAAAAGTTAAATACTTGCTAAATGGGTAACTAAATTTACCAAAAATAAATGAAATTTACTTCTAAGACGTGTAAAACTTGCATAATGCAAAGTTGTTAAGTTACTCAAGTAAGGATTAGAGAAAAGACTAGAACTTATAATCCAAAGTTGTTAAGTTACTAAAAGGATTACAGAAAAGACATGAACTTTACTTACTTGTTTCCCTTGATCTTGAACCAGGCATCAGCGCAGTTCCGGTGGGCCGAACCAAGATCATCTTTGCAAGAACAGCCCAAGTCAATCGGAGCTCCGGATTCATGGCTGTTACTTTCCAAGCCCAGATGACAAATCCGACAATCTCTCTCTACTCTATCCAAATGCACCTTAATTTCCGGCGCCCCAACCTCAATTTCCACGACATGGACCGAACACTCCGAAACCGACGAGTCTCTCCTAGACTCCTCCGAGGACGACGAAGACGACGTTACCCCGACCACTCCGGCCTCCGCAGGATCAGACACAAAAGCGGCAAAGTTGTACTCGTCGTACGACCCGCCGTTGGTCGAAAAGAACTGCGAGTAGCACGACCCGTCGTCCGCGTCGGAGAAGCAGACGCTCCCGTCGCCGCTGACGTCACTCCTGGAGAAGGACAGGCGATGGGTTTGAGCAGCTCCGCCTCGCTCTAAATCGACTCCTGACATTTCTAGAGGACAAAACGGAAACACCCGGAAGCTGAAACAAGAGGAAGAAAGAGTTGGAGCATTAAAGCTTTAAGCTCTTATGGGGTGTTTAAAGAAGTGGATGTTGGATTAGGTGTGGTGCTAACTCCATTAGTGTCTGGAATTTGGTACTGGAAAATGAATGCAGAGATATATAGAAGGTTTGATCAGATTAAGAAAGGGTTGCAGAGGGTTGCAGAGCCCGAGAGAGAGAGAGAGAGAGAGAGAGAGAGAGAGAGTTGAAGGTGGGAAGAGAAACGTGCAGTGGGTGCACTGATTATATCTCAGAAGAGAGATTTCATTGATAAAGACAACAATTTCCATTGTTTTTTCTTTTCTTTTTTGGAAGAGAAAGAAAATGAGAAAAAGAAAAAGGATTGAATGGAATATTTGGTGCCATACTAGAATACTAAATACTGTCGTGAGGGAGATTATGTACGGTGGTGGTAGTTTTGAGCTTGTGTGAGAAACTTGTCCATGAAAGACTATTGTGGTGTGGAGCGAAAGAGAGAGGATAAGTGCTTCTTAACAAGGCTTGGAAAATTCAGTTTTTCAAGTTTCGATTTTCTGATTTGTCTACGTATTATGTTGTGTAATTGAAAATCAAAACAATACATGATAGAAAACATTACGTCACGCAATTAGAATAGTAAATTTTAGGTTAAAGTATAAAATTAACCAACTTGATTTAAAATATATATGTTTGTAAACTTGAGAAATCCTTATTATAGGTAGAGAGGCTGAATAATGATCATTTTAGATGAATTTAATGGTAGTAGAAACATTATTTTCGGGCTGGAAAAGAGTATCAGCGCCATATATGGACATGAGTTTCTCCTTCTTTTTAAGGACATAGATTTGGAAAACATTGCACTGCAAGGAAAGAATATAGATGTTTTTAGAAGAAGAGGCAAGATGTCAGAAAGGAAATGAATATATTACCAGTGTTGCTTTTACTCTATCTACTTGATCACTTCCAGTTAACCAATACTTTAATTGTACTTCAATTATACAAGCTAGTAGTTGCAGCACTGTGTCTGTGCATGTCAGTCTCTACCTTAATCGTCACACATTAATAAAAAAAATCATGAAATTAAAGAATATAACCTGATTAGTTTTTTTTTTGTTCAAAGATTATTTTGTTGTTGTTCTGTAAATTTCAGAATCATTATGCAGTTGACTTGAGGTGGACCAACTCTTTTCTAGGTCAGTGTTGCTTATGCAATCTGCCTTTGCGTGAAGAACACAAAAGTTAAGTCTTTGCTGTAATAAACAAGTGCAAAGATAGCAAATGTGTTACAACAATGAAAAGAGCTACAATCCAAATCTGGAAGGTGCCAAAATCTACCTCTAAATTTTGGTGAGACATATTGAAATTTTACCAGATATAATTGACAACGATCTTATTGTCAATTTAAAATAAGTAAATTTAATAGTCGAAACTCAATCTAACACATCGAAACACACTCTTCATATATCACTCTAATAGAAGTGAAACAAATTGTCTGCTAACTTGATTTCTTTTTCGTTTCATTTTCCAAGTATTTTTGTGCTCGATTTTGAAGGGGTTAATGCAAACGTATATCACTATATTGCCTGAGATACATAATCAGCAATGGAGTTGGAATCATATTCCTTCTTCTACTTTACTTCTTTTGCTTTAATCTCCTAATCCTCCTTGTGCTGTGGGTCATCCTTGATTCCAAATCTCAGAGCTTTTCTTCCATAAGAACATAATTTGAAGCCCGATAATAACAACACCAAATCCATAAATCCATAATTTGAATCCCCTTAATCTCTTACCGACCCACTTTCTCATATCCTAGAATTGAAATTGGAGCAAGTAATCAATATCATGGTGGGGCTGTTGCTGCCAAATCTATCTTCTTCCATTTGGGTTTTTCCTGTGCTTTTTTCTTCTTTACCAGTCAGACAGCCACTGCCCCAAAACAAAGCTTTTCTTTAAATATCTGACTGGAGCAGTTTGGCGACAGCTACCTTGCACATAAAGCTACGGGTCTGGTCTGGAGTCTGGACAACATAAACATGAACATAAAACATATAATCCATCTTCTGGGGTCTACATTTGTTCTGTGCTTTCTTCATCTCGCATGACATGCTTTGGCGCCAAACTTGAGCTTCTATGAACTTAATCATGTCCCGGGTCATCACTCATCACCCATTTGAGAATGCTTTGCTTCTGTGGGAAGTGCTTTGCCCCAGTAACATTTCTGCTAGATGGTTGATTTATAGAAGCATTTGAAAAGTTTCATCAAGTATTCGAGTGTCTTTTGTAAATGCAGCTGGGAAGCACTTCCTGTGGAACCATCTGAAATGCTTCTCCTAAAAGCAGCAACCATTTTTGCCGAATTTCGGAAATGCTTTTGGTACTTCTAAAACCACTGTGAAACAGCCCCTTAACTTCTTTGATGGTAGCAGGTAAGTTTTCACATGTTAAGAAGCTGGAAATGCAGGGCGGCCAGAGCCTATGATTCTCCAAAGCATTTATGAGCAATAGAAAAACGATGTGGAGTACTATAGCAACTTTGATTATATGGAGTATAGACCAACATGATTTATATGGTTACACAACAAACAGAAACAATGGATCAGTGAAACAGGTTTCTGAAATCTGAAGCCTACCAGCCGCTACAAGTGAAACATCGCTTTCTCGAGTCCAAGAGAACTATAATACCCAAATTGACAAGTTTCATTGTCACTATAGAATGTGGAGCTGTGAATTTCCAGCCGCGCATCATACTACTGTACCAGAACTTTGTCTCCAGCCTCCAAATGAAGGCAGTCTATCATTTATGCATCAGCCAGTATGAGTACAAGTGTACAACATTCAGGAACCCAAGCGAGAAGTCTAGAACAAGTAGGTCCTTCCCATATAGTCGACACTCAGCTGTAACAAGTTTCAGACAGGGAAGCAAGTATCTTAATTTTCTTGGTATATAGTAAAATGCAATTAAGAAGCACCCTTAGCATGAGTTCCAAGTTCAGATTGTAGGAACTAGTGTACCAGTCTTAGGTTGATAGCACATTAGTCTTCATGCCCATTAACCTATCCTTTCTCTTTTCCTGAAAAACAAGACGATTCATTCGACTCTCCTCAGAATGTCCAAATTGCCCTTGAGACCCATGAGAGAGTCTACTAGCAGCTGCATCACTTGTTACCATTCCACTACTATTCTCCAAACCACTTTTAAGCCAAGCAAGCTTACTTATATCTGTGGCAATTGCAGCCATTTCAAAACTTGGAAAACAGGGAGGCTCAGAGAATTCCACAAATTCTGGTCCCAACAGAGAGTTTCCAGTAGTCCTGCCATTCTCTGTGCAACAGCAACCGTGGCCACACTGATCAGGCACCAACTGCTCACCATAAATTCCTTCGACCAATTTACAAATGCCAACATCCAGTTTTGCTTCTTGAACCAGAGGTCCTTGAACTGGAATTGGCCTTTGGAATGATGATGAAGGATCATGGCCACCTAAATGATTATATACACTAAAAGCACTTACATGTGCAACCGGCCTAAAAAGCGTGCGTGGTTCTCTGGCTTCATTACTATACTGACCATCCGTTGATACCTTGTCTTCATGTTGATCATCTGTATACTCTAGAGAACAGACTTCTTTTCCTTCTGTAGATCTAGATGAATTGACATCGCCATTTGAGAATGTTTCTTCAGAAGATGCTTTTCTTTTGTCCAAGCTAACATCTTCAATACCCAATTCAGACATCAATCTGTTCGGATCCCGACGCCGTAGTGTGGAGTTCCAGTGGTTTTTTATGGCATTATCTGTTCTCCCTGGAAAAAGCTTTGCAATTGCAGACCATTTGTTTCCATGGATTGCATGGGCTGAAATTATCATCCGGTCTTCCTCCGCTGAAACAATTCACAATAATCAGCTTTTTTACAGGGAAGAATGATGTAAACATAAATTCACAAAAAAGGACTGGACAACATGTATTGATTCGACTCAGAATTGATATGCTATTAGGTTTCAGTACATTGCGTATTTCAACTAACCATATACACATAACAACTCAGATGTGCCTTTTGTATGAGTTACAAGGAAAATTGAAAACAAAACCAGCATTATCTTCACATAGCAAAGTGGGAAGAAAGTTTTCACTTATTAGCTCTCTATTTTTCTCTCCAGCCAGTCTTGCATTATTCAATTGCATCAAACACACAGTCCAAATCTCAGCAGTACAACAAGCTTGCGACCATGAAACATTATTCCACACAGCAAGTTACTATGTAATTGTCAAATAAAAAGCGGAATTAGCCTGTTAAAGATGTAGTGCAACTTAGCTAACTGCATAGGCTTTGCTAGAAGCCAAATTGATGGCACATCTTGCACCCATCTCTGTTGATATATTTTGCTAACAATACCACAATTCCAGAAACTTCCTTACAAAACTCTCCTTCTTTCAGGTGGCACAGCTATCATACATTTCAAACGATTCTTTTACCCAGTGGTGCTGGTGAATAAATTCTGAATATAAGACTAAACCCAATCCTTTTCCAATAATGGCACCTTGGAAATAGATTTTCAACAAAAATTCGTATTCATGATCCACAGCTCTAATACAAATTGGCTACCACTTAATATCGAAGGCTACTTTAATGAAGGAAATTAGAGTACTTGTTGAACATGTGTCACAGAAATGTAATGTAAATCTGTGGACATTGTCCCAGAAGATTAAAATGCCCCAACATCTCGATATCTAGGACATTGGTATCTAATTTTCTAGGCATTGCAGCATACTTTACTTAACCTATGAATCCTATGACAAGAATTCAACAGCATTGAGGCAATGCTACATAATAAAGATAGAATCAACTGTCAAAACTGTTTCTTTCAATTACAGAGTTGTTCACAAATATTGATACGAGAAAAGGAATTATATTGGAGCTAATCTCAGTGTTCCTTAAAACATAAAACACCCAAATTCAAGATCCGAAAATGCCAACCAAATCATTCAGAAAACCAAAAAGAGAAACAACTCCAAAGATTCATACTTTAGAGAACAACTGAAATACCATACATTGATTAAAGAAATGGAAAAGGGTTTAGGGGAGTGATAATTACCAGAAAAGGGCTTGCGCTTAAGGATTGGGTCGAGCTGATTAAACCACCGGAGACGGCAAGACTTGCCGCACCGTCCAGGAATTCCGCGGGCGATCAAGGTCCAATTCCTGGCCCCGAACTTACTCACCAGCCGACTCAGGATTCGGTCTTCTTCCTGAGACCAAACCCCTCTCACTCTGCTCTTACGCTTCTTACCCTTCTCGCCTTTGGCTGCCGCATCTTTCCCGCTTCCGGCGTCGTCTTCGGAGGCGTCGATTCCGATGACGGCGGCGGAGTCCTCGGCCAGTTCCGGTTCCATTTGTAGCGAAGAGAGATGAAAGACAGTGTTGGCTGTTGACGAGACAGAAGACGAGTCACCTGATTTTATTATAGGACAATTGTGTTGTTTCGGGATTTACTTATTTGCTTTCGGATCACTACGATGTCCTGTAACTTTTTAGGGCTATGAGGAATAAAAGAAAAAGTATACGTCATGCGGACCAATGACATTAATTGAAACCGTTACATGTAACATGTTTTGAAACTATGTATAATTTTTCATATACAAAAATTTTATACGTGACACCATTAAAACATTACTCTTACTCTATCACTCTAACACGTGTTAATTACTAAAATTTATACCACATCAAATCATTCTTTAAAATCAAATATGGAACTTTTTTTTTTGTAAGATCACATGGTTTTTCAAAGGTTGTCTAAGCATATAGACTAATTTGTATCGGGAGATTTTGTCAAACTATTACTCCTCCCTAACCACAAAGAACAAATTGAGAATTAACTCAAATTAGCATCGGCATGAATCGGACTTAGGTAAGAAGGTTTCACACCTAACCTCTTACCAACTCGTCGCCTCTATTGTCATTTTTGCGTAACAAATTAAATATTGGCAATCAAAATTTTGAATCCTCCCTCTTAATGATAAAAAAATATATTATGTATACATTATGGTGCAAATACACAGTGCAATTTTAGTTATTAATAACCGTTCATATTGTGGTGCAAGTACACTGTCAGGCGCCGACGACGCATTTTCTTCTTGCCCGAGGACATAAGACCTTGAAACTGAGCTGCCTCTTATTGGTGGACTCGCTGGTTGCAAGTTTCCAGCCGATCTTGATCGGCTTGAAGCTTCGAGTGAGGTTGCTACCCAAAGCTTCAATCCCGATCTCCCTGACCTTCTTCTTCATGGTTATGTCGTCCTGGATGCCTCTATTGTCCTCCAGCAAGAAGAAAAGGCGTCGTCGGCGCCTGACGGTGGAGAACGAAAAGACGTCTGCACTTAAGGGCGAGGCGGACCGCCTCATAACGGTCCTCTATATATATATAATTATTATCAGGTCCAAATATCCTTATTTATTTAAAAAGTACGGATTTTCTTAATTGACACACTTTTAGATCATATTTTCTTATCTTAACTGTTCACATTATAAGTATATATGAGTAGATCATCTTTTCAAATTTTCAGCCAAATTGATAATCGTTAAGGCATTCAAAGATGTGATTTATAACTAAAAATACGAACAGTTCAGGTTGAACAGCTTCAATCCATTCATTGATTTAATTCATTTTTGATACCTTAATAATCTTCAAATTAGCTGAAAATTTGTAAAGATGATCTACTCATATACATCTAAAAGATGAATGGTTGAGATGAAAAAATATGATCGAAAAGTATGTCAATTAAGAAAATCCGTACATTTTGAATAAATAAAGAGGTTTGTATCTGAAAAGGCCTATATATGTGTGTGTGTACATGTGTATACACACACAGTTTCATCTAATTTGGAGATCATTTGGGTACCGAATTAGATTAAATAAATCAACATAACAAAAACTGTCCAAACAGAATCGTATATGTAAATCATGAATACGAAAGCTCACATGATCTTCAAATTTGATGATACTTTGCATAAATGATCTACACATTATATTTTAGACACTGAAATGTGGAGTTGTGGAAATGCGACCTAAAAATGAGCAAAAAAGAAGGTTCACACTTTAATTTCAAAATAGGACACTGATCTAAAAAAGAACTGTATATATAGAAATAGAAAAATGGAAAAGTAATTTACCATGAAATAGAAAAACGGAAAAGTAACGCGGAGGTAGAAATTCGATGTGCTTGTGAATTGGCGGGACTAGCCACGCGCCTCTCACCGTCAAGAAAAATCCCGCCACTGTGACGCGTATTATTGGCGGGAAATTTGCTGCTGTCATGACTCGTCAACCACCTGGACCTGGCCAAGCCCACATTCTAACATATACGGGCCTTGCTAATCCGGTCACCGTACCCCAAAACATATTGCAATTTGCAAAGCTCCAAATTTCGGTTTTCTAATAATCAAACGACTCTCAAATGAACGACCTCGCTTCGATTGACCGAAGGAATGATCAATTCACGAAATGAAAAATGATAATGAGCAATAGATGGCATAAAGATGGTTTAATCCATTCGGTAAAATAATTAGCTACAACTCTACAAGTTTATTGGTACGGAGTTTTCTCATATACAGTGTTGCAATATGCAAACGATAAAAGAAAAATATGTTTGAAGTATAAAGGTTAACGATTACATTATCATCTAAATCTCAACTCTTCATGAGCCATTTGCACCAAGAACCTCAGTTATACACTAAGTTAAGTAGTCATATACAAAGTCATTAATTAATATGCGTTAATTAATTTGTTTTGGATTATTATCTTCAATTTGTATACTCTAGCTTGAAAAGTATCGCAATTCAAAAAAAAAAAAAAATAGTACACAAATATATGGAACAAGTCGTTAATCCAAAGATTAATAATGTGGATAAAAACAAAGAATATGCATGCAGGTTTGAATTAACCGGTCACACATTTGATGGTAGCAGGTGCAATATTGGAAGAGGTAGCTGGAGTACTTACGCGCAAAACTAAAACTCCATGTTTATCGAACTGTGATGGAAACCTAACCAAATGTGGAATATTTAGGATAGAAATCGACTATATACAGAACGACTATTCATTTATATATAAACAAGAATATTAGTCTGAAAATTTAGGATGAAGATCGACTTCCCAGTTCCCACCTACTAGCAAACTTAATCAAAAGTCTTTTACGTGAGTGGATTTTGAGATCCTTTCAATTTATTTATTCATCTAGGATCTAGTTTACTTGAAGGACAAACGCATTGAAATTTGTTGGGCAAAAATTGTAAACATATATATATCCAACACAATTTCACTTTATCTTATTAATTAAGATAGAGTTTTAATTATTGTCTGGTTCGACTCATTCAGAATAAAGTAAATTCTTTAATTACAACCCCTGTTTTCGAGAGAAAACCTTTTGATTCTAATTATAAAGTAAGAACTGGGGGAATGTGTATGTTTGAGGGGGATTGGCTTGGAAAGAACCAATGATTTGGTTTTAGGTGTGGTTGTATCCATATTTGAATTCAGACTGCCTACATACCATTGTAAAGGGATCAAACCATTGTAGTTCGAAGGTGCTTTTAGGCTTTGCGACTTAGTGCCAACTTTGGGTTTGACAGATATATTTTGAATCCGTCAACTGTATTTCTTGTAGACACCCAATTTAGTAAAGTGTCTGTTGATTTGACTTGGGCACCCGAAATGGATGATGTATCAGTGTGACCAAGAGGCTTGAATTGTCTTAGTCACAATCCTTGGTTGAGGCGTAAGTGATTCCTACAAATCCAGTCTCCGCGTGTATGTGGACCTCGCGTGTAAGAGGACTTCGCATGTAAGGGGACTTCGCGTGTAAGCGGGTTCCGTGTGTATGCGGACCTCGCGTGTACGCAGACTCCACGTCTTGCTTCCTTACGAAGTCTACTGCACGGAGCCATCTCGCCTCGCCTGGACTTCCACTTTTACGTGACGTCATCTTGCCTCGCCTGGATTTCCACTTTTGCGCGAAGGCATCTTCCACTTTTGTATGAGGCCATCCTGCTTCGCCTGGACTTCTTTTTCTCCGCGAAGTCACTTCGCCTTGCCTTAGGGCTTCTGCTTTGACGCGAAGTCATCTTGACTCGCCTTAGGGCTTCAACCTCCGCGCGAAGTCATCATGGGTTTGCTTTAGGGCTTTAGCCCCTGCACGAGGCCATCTCGCCTTTGCTTTAGGGTTTCTGCTTTGATGCGAAGTCACCTCGCCTCGCCTTAGGGTCTCTGCTTTGACGTGAAGTCACCTCGCCATGCCTTAGGGCCTCTACTTTGACACGAAGTCATCTTGACTCTGTTTTAGGGCTTCAGCCTCCACGCGAGGTCATCTGGCCATGATAATGCTTAACAGGAACTTGTTGTCTTGGTCAAAAGAACTTGTAGCCTTGATGAGATCGTATGAACAACATAACTCCTCAGAGATGTCTTTCCCAGTTAGGATCAGCTTGCCACCACCTCGATAATTATCATCTTCAGGATAGAAACCTGTTTGTAGATGAAAATCTAATTCGATTGGGAGTCGGACTTGGGAAAACTGCTCCTCTATAATTGGAGATATGTCGTGTCCATTGCTTTTGATCGAGAGCGTGTATTGAATACTTAAGCTTACTTCGATCTGCTCAGGGATTCTTCCAAGTCATCAAGGGTAAGTTCATGTTCTTCAAATCCGCGTTGCTTGGAATGTTTGTTTTCTTCCCCTTGTGTGGCTTATTATGTGAGGTGCAAGGCCATATATTTTTTGTAACAAGAGGAGGGACCGAGCGACCATAGTCTTCTTTTGGTGACGACCTCGCCTTAAGGATTCTGCTTCTATACGAAGTCGTCTCGCTGCGCCTTAGGGAGAGATGGCTTGCTGAAGACGTACTTTCGGGGCTTCCGGCGAACAAGGGATGAGACAGAAAGATAAAGACATTGCAAAAGAAATAGAGAGTTAGAATGAGAGCTCCACCTTCTTGTTGGCTCGCCTCTCTTCTTCTACTTTTTGCTTTGCTTCTTTGCTTTCTTCGCCTGTTCTTTTCTTGTTCTCCTATGTTTCGCTTTGCCTCTCCATCTTCTCTTTTTTTCTTGGAGGCTTTTGCCTCTTTATATAGAGTGTTTGGTGAGGATGGTTGAGTTGCTATTGGACTTTGATGCCCGTATTGTGTTTCTATCTAGACCCCTGTTTGCAAGAGTCACAATTGAACTCAAAAGCATTGTGCATGTAGCACAAGAAAAGTATTATTATTATTTTATTTTTTTTGTAATCATTTTCTTCCTTTTTTTTGTATCAACAAAATTTTCGTATACGTATACGTACCCTAGTTTCAGTTGACATTTCTTTTTGGCGCATTGGTTGATGAGGGACATGGTTAATTAATTAGGTGTTCCAGGTTCTTAAGTTCCATCTACATACATATAAAAACAACATACAACATGTTCACGATATCTCACTTACAATGAAAGACTTACGTCCAGGGACGGAGGATGGTGTCACGCCCCAGTCCTTAAGTTATTTTACGGTTATTTATTCCGGTATTATTTTGGTCTTTTACCGTATTAATTAACCGTTTACTGTTAAGGACTTTAAAGTTGACTTTTTATTCCGTTGGGAATTTGGGAAAACTTTCTTCATGAAAGTTGTAGAGGACGTCGTTACGAGTTCGTAGACATGCTATGCGTTAAATTCGGAGTTAGCATGGTAAAGTTATGAATTTAATGGTAAAATTTTTGTGTAGGTAAAAAGGGGAAATTTTTGAAGTGGGCTTTTTGTTGAGTTGGGTATAATTATTGGACCGGGTAGGGGATGCAGCCCGAGCCCTCCCATTTCTTCTCTTTTCTTTTTCTTTCTTTTCCTCGATTCTTCTTCTTCCTCCCGAGCTCCCGAACCCGTGCCCGCCGGAAAGCCTCGCCGCCGTCCCGCCAGCGATGGACCGCCGCTCCGGCCCAGGAAGGACCCCCGTCGCCTCCTCTCTCTCCCCGGCCAACCTTCCGAGCCGATAGTGTCGCCGGAGAGGAGAAAAGCCGCCGGAAGCCGCCGATCGTCATTTCGCCGGAGCTCCGTCCTCCGGCCACCATAGGCCGTGATTTTTGGCTCAACTTGTAGCCCTCATCAAGGTGAGTATTCCCTCAAAAGAAATCGGTCTATTTCGATCTCGTTGTGGTGTTTTGTATAATTGGAAGTTTTAGGGATTTTAGGATGTTTTAGTTCGATTGCCCTAGTTAGCCTCGGAATTGGACTAAGTGCTAGTTATGAAAGTTGTTGGGTATGTTGAGAGGATTATTCTGTCAAAATTTGAGAAGCATTGGAGGTCGCCGGAAAATGGCTGCCGGCCGCCGCCGGGAAAAATATTTTTTGTAGAGATTTTGATGAGGAATAGTATGGAATGAGTTTTATAATTTTTGGAGGAGTTTTATAATTTTTGGAGGAGTTTTGATAAGGTTTAAGATTTTTTTCGATGGTTAAGGAATTTGGCGGTATTTAATTTGGAGTGCCGATATTTGGGTTAGCTGGATTTAAAATTTGTTTAAGGTTAAATATTGGTCATCGGGGATGGTGGTGAATTTTGAGTCTTAAAGGATTAAGAATGGAAAGTTGGACAAGGGAGAAGATAATTTTAAGCCCTTAAATTTTTATGGGTCATTTGTTGAAGTTTTATTTCAGTTCGAGAATTGATATTATTTTTGTCCAAGCCGTGAGGAGGATCCTTCAGCAGAAGCTTCGGGTCGTCGACAAGCTTAGCCGAGCACTGTGAGTGGACCCTTGATTTAAATGTCATGCATGCAATAAAGTTTATTTAATTTTCCAAGGCATTTGGAGTTTAGAGTTCCATTAAATTTTGGGAACTCTTTTGAGCATTTTAATTGACATGTGGGACATGTCAAGTGATTTTTATAATTATTTTTGAAAAATGACTTTCCGAAAATTTGTTATTTTCTTTTTCACCATAAAGGGTTGATTTATGATCTTTATTGCTAGCTAAACATTATTGAGCGGCTACTCACTATCGGTGAGTAGTGCGCCTAGCGTGGGACGCTCTTATAGCCTGGGAGGCAACCGATCGGTATTTATATATATATGTTAGCTAGCCACTATGAGCAGCTGCTCACTATAAGTGAGTAGTGCGCCTAGCGTGGGACGCTACTATAGCCTGGGAGGCGCAAACTCTAGCCTGAGATGCTCATCGTTATGGTGAAATATTTAATTAATGAGAACCAATGGGATTGGTTCGTCATTTTAATTTTGAATATTTATGGAAATGTTGGGAGAGCATATATATTTGACTTAATTGCTCCATTATTTTTGCTATTTATTTAAGCACAGCTGAAACTTGCTATGGACACCCGGTATGAGAGCTATGGGGTGAAGAAGAAAGAAACTGGAGAAGTCAACAAATCTTGTAGGCAGCCCGACCGTGCCGGCGATAAGGATTCATCGTCTGAGACTTGGACATGCTTACCGAGAGATTGGCAGCGTTCGGGTCTTACCAACAGTGGTGGTCAGCTGTATCTCTCCCAGGATCATCTCCACCACTCGTGACCGGCCTCATGAGCTCTCCTGGGTCAAGTTCATCAATCAGGTGCAAACAGATTCGCCGGGAACCCGCTTTATCTCGGTCGAGTTTGGTGCCAGATTTGATATCGAAATAAGCAACCGGTAGTTTCTTTGCCTCCGAGATAGCAGAGTCCATGTTCAGGCAAAGCAAGCTTATGTACCCGGTTGGTCAAATTCATCAGGAGAGGGAGTTAATGTGGGAGTTGGGATCATACCTGATCGGCCTCGATCGACTTGGAACTTGGGTCACTCGATATGCTGGCATCATTCAACTGCAGAAGAAACTGTGTTTAGTTGGGTGCCCACGAAAAAATTGCTATGGACACCCAGCTCGGCAGCAGCTTCATCTCTCCGGGTTTCAATCAACTTACCCTAATGACTCCAGGTTTAAAGAGTTAGCCATCCGGGAGCAGAAAAGAAGTTGAAGAAGGTAGAGAATTGACCCCATGTGCAAGTCAGGGCTCCACCACCTTTATCTCCGGGTATCGAAAGGGGAAAGCTCAGTGCCTCAGACTAATCTGCAAGCAGCGGGTCTCGGTGGCCAAAAAAAAAAGAAGCTATGGACACCCGGAGCTATTTACCTGAAAAAAGTCAACAAATCTTGTAGGCAGCTCGACCGTACTGACAACAAGGATTCATCGTCCGGAAGTAGTACGGGCATGAATCTATACCTTCTATGCGCACCCATTCGGCATCTATTTTCACAGATAAGTCACGTCTAGATCATGATTGTTATAATCTCGTTGGTTTGTGAAAGTTCATAATATTGATGCCATGATTTCGTCCTACTTGCAAGGCAGCCTGCATATATATGAGTATGCATGATGGGTTGTAGGTTTTGGCATTCGACCGACAGACATTCGACCGAGAGATTGACATTCCACCAAGATTGGCATTCCATCGAGATTGACATTCGACCGAGAGATTGACATTCGACGTTCAGTATTATACAATTACATGAACCATTGTGTTTTTCAACAATTATTATGCCATAACAATACTTGGTTGGCCCCATATTGTGTTGATCAACTAAACTATGTAAGCTGCTAATCGATCATTTGTTCATTGTCAAGGTACAATAATCACTAAAGACACCGGGGATAACACCTATATGCCAAAAATGGAAAACCACCCGAGCAAGACTTGGGGGGACATAGTGAATCTTGTCACTCCCTTCAAAAAAAGAGAAGAAAATCGTGAGAAAGGGGGAGAAGGAAGTAATTCCGAGTAAGAGAACCTTCTTCCTTAGAGAGTTAGGGGGACATAGGGTGTATGCCGTTACTCGGTCATTACTTATGTTTGGCGGCATACAGTTTATTTGTAACTCTCCAAGTAAGATGATCCTCTTACTCGGGAGTTGGGGGGGACATGTTGTTGGTATATATACCGCAAGCATAAGCAACGACCGAGTAGACCGTTCTCCGGCCACGAAGGGTCCCACCCCCGACATACTTCCGGTAGACCGACATCCATGCTACCTCGTCATGGTGAAAGATCATCGGTACCACATCGGGAAGGAGCTCTCCCAAGCTCCACAAGAAGATATATGTGTATTTAGTCCCACATTAGAAACATAATATGTGAGGGAACCTTCCTTAGCTATAAAAGGAAGGCTTCCCATATGTAGAAAGTTTTACTCACTCCACAAAGGCCTATTGGCCATGAAAGTTGATTCATAAGTGGGCGTATCCATGTCTTCCGATGGCATGATGAACCACTATATGTCATTGTCTATCGCTCATGTTGTTTATTGTTTGTGTTCCACCGTGATTCTACATAGTCTCCAGAATTATGCAGAAACACTTAGAAAATTTGTTATACTTATCCCCTGAATAATTCTGAAAGAGTAACGTAATTGGGAACCCACTTCCCCTGTTGCCCTAAGATTGCTAGTATATATACCTCCCTTGTTTGTTTCCGAAAAAAAATCATTCCTGTCACTAATATTTGAAAGGAAATGATCTGAAGAAAACCGGAGAGCATGTTTAGTCCAGAGAAGCAGGGGCGTAGCTACATGGAGAGCAGGAGGTTCAATTGACCTCTCTCACCATCTTGCAACATCTATTGTTTTTACATTTTTACTCATATATAAGAGTATTATAAACTCTTTGACTAATTTTGCCCCTTCAAATGTGATAACAAATATACTTGTTTTTAGTTAGTTCATGAGATTAAAGCCAAAACAATGTGTTCATTTGTTTGTATTTATTTTATCTAATATTTTTATCTAACAAAAATATTTTTCCTACATAGTTAACTCGTTCAAATTAAGTTTGACCCCTCTTAATATAATTTCTGGCTACGCCACTGCAGAGAAGCATACGCTACCGCTTCGAACAATTTCCCTGATTGGTTTCCTGATACAGGACCAGGGGCCATAGCATCATCTACTTCTTCTGAAGCAGGGCTAGGGCCATAGCACCATCTTCTTCTCCTACTTGTTCTGAAGCTGGGGCAGGGGCCATAGCACCATCTTCTTCTTCTACTTGTTCTGACGCAGGGGCAGGGGACATAACATCATCTACTTCTTCTACTTGTTTAGAAGCAGGGCTAGGTGGCATAGCTCCATCTACTTCTTCTACTTGTTCTGAAGCAGGGGCAGGGGCCATAGCACCATCTACTTCTTCTACTTGTTCTGAAGCAGGACCAGAGGCAGCGTAAGAACTCGAAGATTCCCTCATGTCACGGTGAGGTTCCGAACGCTGTCTCTCACATAGGTAAGGCAAGAATACTCCTGCAAAACGCAAAAACATTACTCAAAATATATAAACATTATTTCCATGCTATGCCATTCTACCGTTCATGATTAATTAGAGAGCCTGCTCTGATACCGCTATGTTATAGTTATGGATCTTACGTACCCTCTCCGGCGGCCAAGTTGAAGTAAAGTTCGACAAGGTTCGGGCACTTCCCATAGCAGTCGGCGGTGCACATGTTTTTGAGGAAGTGAGGCTCAAGGAAGGCATCAGAGGAAATACCAACAGCATCCCTATCAACACCGCATGCCTTTACACACTTATCTGTTTCTATGTAACCAGCCAGCTTCTCTACCACAACTTGCGATGTCCTGCAGTGTTTATCCATGCTTCCATCTTTCCCCGGCATTGTTTCTAATAAGCACCTTTTCCCGGAAGATGATACCGAAAATGCGCAGACATGATTCGGTAACTCCTCACATGCATATAACCTCACCTAGGGTTGCATGGATGAAGAGGGAAGAGAGGAAGAGACTTAGTTGATGAAAAGTCCACATGTATGCTTAGATTGATGAAAAGTACATATGTATGATGAAAAGTCCATATGTCCACCTAAGTTTCCTTTGCATGAACCAAAGGAAACTTAGTTGATGAAAAGTCCATATGTATGCTTAGATTGTCGTTTGAAGATTGTATATTGGGGATGTGGAGTTGATTGACAAACAAAAGGGAATTTGTTTGTGAGAGAGTGATGATCAGAGAAGGTTCGTATATATAGGAAACAGCAGGGCTGCTCACCTGCGGGATAACATTTAAGGGACGCAAAGGGACGAACTCACGACAACCGTTGGATTGTTAATGAAATGATCCGATGGATGAAAAAACATAAGCATTGAGACACGAATCACACTATATTCAAACTCGTTATCCTTATCTTGTCTCCTCTTCGGCCAAGAGCAAAGACTCTTGCTCAACACTCTCTTACTATTTGCAAGTTCAAAATCAATGGAGAACCAGAGAGAATTTCTGTAAAATGAATGTGGGGATTGATCAGAGCCGGAGAGATAGAGTTTATGCGAATGAAGTTGGGGATTGATCAGAGTTAAGGAGCTCAAACGATGTTACTGCCAGCACCAACGAAATCAGAGAGTTCCTGTACAAATATGATGATCTTCGATCCAGTTAAGAAATTAGAATCATTGGTAATTTTTTAATAATGAAAATGGGTGATGGGTTGATAGAGAAGTTTTGATGGATGGTGTTTCTCATTCAAAATGAAAGAATTGACGAAGTAGCCATGGAGGATTGGAGGGGAAGAGGATGGGTGGATTGGTTTTGAACATCAAATCTCTCAAGTCTTTGCCTATTGGAATTCATCAATGCTTCTGGGCAATTAACCCAATTCATATATATAGGCTACTGCTAGCCAATTGCATCGAGATTTTCCCAGTGAAACAGAGGAAGAAAGAGAAAAGCAAATCTGAGAAATGTAGTCTTATGATGATGAGGATTAATAAGAATGGTATAGGGAGAGGCTCTGATCGTAAATGGCATAGGATTAAACTACATGAGGGAGGAAGAAGAAAATGAATTTGAGTCGGTCTTCGGCCAAAGAGTGTAAGAGACAGGTTCGGCTAAGGTGTTTTTGATTATTGTGTTTGCCTTTGTATCCATCGGATCATTTCATTAACAATCCAACGGTTGTCGTGAGTTCATCCCTTTGCGTCCCTTAAATGTTATCCCGCAGGTGAGCAGCCCTGTAGGAAACAGACTAGGCTTGGTTTCCTAATTGCCTTTAATTCGGCTCCATAGGAAACAGACTAGTCTCTGCTATTTGCTATAATTAGGGTTCTTGCTGGATATCAAGTTGTTCATTAGTTATGACAATCAAAATGAGATGGAAAGGTCATATATATGATGTCCCTTTTAGGCCCAATTCGACAAAATGATACTTATTTCTCTATATGCCCAATAACATTTTTGCTCATGTTCCACACCATCTACTAAATTAGCTTCTTAAACAACATGCAACGTTTCATAGTTGGTTAACCAGCCATAAAATATATATATATATATATATATATATATATTTGAAGAAACATTTTATTGATCAATCACTTAGCTAGAGCAGCAAGAAAGAAAAAGCTTTGGAGAAAAACATTAAACATTAGATATTATGTCCTGATCTTTTTTTCATTTCCAGAAAAAAGAAAATGAACTTGCTAAAAATTATTCCTCGTTCCGTTTACACTCATATATATTGAAAATGAAACGTTGTGATTAAGAAACCACAGTATCCTTAGAAAGGAGAAGGAGAAGGAGCAATGTCGTTTGGAAAGGGGCTTTGGGCGGCATGCATGTCTTCTGATGAAACCGGACCAGGGGTAGCCTCGCCGGAGCTCATAAGTTCAATCATGGCACGGTGAGGGTTAGATCTTTGTCTCTCACACAGATCAGGCAAGAACACTCCTGCATTTTCGATCAAGAACATCAATCAACTAAGTTTCTTTCTTTTTAAGGAATTAAAACGAAATTAAGTATTTATCACAAGAAAGGTATCATGACACCATCATGGGCAGAGAATGAAAAGCAAGCATCACCATGCAAGAAATGTAGAAAGATTCTTAAGTAGGTGCCTTTACGAACAAACTACATATTACTTTGTTCTACTTTATTTCAGTGTTTGGGTCCTAAAATGGGAATGTTTTGGATGTAAATATTGAAAAGTATCAACAACATTATGAATTAGGTAACATACCCTCTCCGGCAGCCAAGTTGAAGTAAAGTTCAACAATGTTGGGGCATTTCTGGTAACAGTTGGGTGAGCAAAGCTTGCTCATAAACTGAGGCTCAAGAAGGGAGTCGGAGGAAATTCCGACGGACTTTCTATCAACACCGCAAGCATTCACACACTCATCTGTCTCCATATACTCGGCCAACCCCTCAACCATAACCTCTGATGTCCTGCACTGGTATTCTACGTTTCCATTGTTCTTTGCCATGGTTTCTATCAAACATCTTTTCCCGGCAGAAGACACCGAAAACGCGCAAACGTCATTCGGCAAATCCTCACATACAAAAGCAGCTGAGAACCAACACACAGAAAATTAGTACAAGTTGACACATAGTCTAATATTTGGAAATCAATACTGTTCAAGTATGAATATCCTAAGTTCCTAACGTGTTCTGAAATAAAAATTTATATACCTAGAGCTGAATGGATGAAGAGAGAAGAGAGGAAGAGAACTAATGGAAGCTTGGCCGCCATGAGGTAAGAGAAGTTTGATTTGTTTGTGAGAGATGGAAGAAAAGAGGAGGGTCTGTGTGTGTGCGGAGAAGAGGTATGAGTATCAGATTATGAACTATGAAACTGAAATGGTTGAACGAGCTATATATAGAGAAGAGTCCACCGGCTTAAGGCTCTGAAATAAATTGCTTGGAAGGTTGGCTTCGTTGAATATTAACGAGTCTGAAACTCTTTATATTCCAGGACGCGTTCCAAACCAGAGAGGTTGGTGTGAAGCTATAACTTGTCATATCGTCTTTGAATATTAAATTTGTGCTGTGCATAATTCTTGTTTTTCTTAATTACCATTCTAAATTGATTTATACTATTCATTGTAATTGACTCATTTGGTTTGTTTAATACGTTCTTTCTTATTGACGCCTAGTTAAGACGTGTTGAATACTTGAATAGCCTAGTGTGTCGAAGTTTCCAGCAGCTTGCAGAGCCTCTACATGCAGATCCTAACTCAAGCTCCATTTCTGGAAATTAATTTAGAGTATCTTACAAAATAAGTCAATTTATTTTTGTGGTTACAAATGATAATCGAGACACAAGATTCATAGAAGTGGATGTTTCTAATAGTCAAGTAGGTTCATCTAGCATTATTCATTATTTGTGTTATAGACACATTATTTTCTTCTCGATATTTTCTAATATACACACAATGTATATAGATAATTATTCTTCATCTGTGCAACGTAAACAAAATGGTGAATTATAGAAGAACAAGACTTTGTTCCATCTGTAACTATGTCGATGTAGAATATGGTTTCCGTTTGTAATTAAAACTTAATCTTTTTCGTATGATGTAGAAAAAAAAGTTCTCAAAATCCAAAATGGTACTTTCTGTCTCTGTTATGCAAATGCATAGTCAAATTAGGTTTGATTACTGCCCAACCAACATGATAAATGCAATTAACTCGATGAATTTCACCTTGTTTCCCATGATAGATTACAAAAGATCCTCTGAGTAGTCTTGACCTTTAATTCACTTCCAACCAAAACTGATCTAAGCCATCTTGGCGGCAACGTTTGGTTGCTTAGTTTACATCGATCGAACCACGTACAGCTACCCAGGATTCCAAGTGTCAAACAGTTTATGGTTCCCTCAGCTTCAAATGGAAGCCAGTCTTGTTCTTCCTGACCCGAGCCTTCAGCACTTGGCAACAACAACCCTAATATATCGTTAGAATTGTATGAAAGCAAGATGCCAAATCGACTGAACTGCAGGGCACACTGTTTCGTACGTTGTCGGAAAATTCTACTATATCATATGGTATAGCATGCCTCACAAAATGTGTGGCTATCATTGATTGAAGAAACAACTAAATAACCATGTAATGACCATTTGTCTTTTTAAAAGTATCTATGTGCCATACAATTTGACACATTTACAATAGGCATACCATACCATATGGTATGGGAGACAAACCCTTCGTTGTCAAGTTTATTCCACGCAGAATATGTAGACGTGCTATCTAGTTCTCACACACATTACAATCCTGGTCAAGAAACTTTTTAAAACGTACGCGACTGTTTGATCAAGCTAGGAAGAGAGAATGTTTAATGTTATGTGCAGATCGGCTTAATTTAATTATGAGTTAATTAATCTAGGTGATGTATTGACCAGAAAAGGTTTTAATCATGAAGGTATATATAGATTTCGTTCTTTTAATTTCTTTAGATTTCAATAGCTTTAATTCCACGGTATATATATATATATATATATATATATATATATATATATATATATAATGAAATCTAATTCTATATATATACGTTTAGAATTTGAAAGTCTAAAGGATTTGAGGGAGACTGGGAGAGCACACGATCATGGCAGAATGTATGGAATGATCAAAGGAGAATCAAGTTGGTATATAGACATCAAGAAAATGATTTGTCAAATGTATATGGAATTAAGAATAAGGAGACAATCAATACTAGAGAGAAGTCTTCCATTTGCAAAAGTTGCCCGAGTTTATCTTGGTGTGTCAGCATCATGTTAATCAATTCACCTGAATTCCTGAGAGATTAATGATCCTTAATCATACGTCTTTGAACCATTCCTAAAAGATTTTATGAAGTAAGATTATGAAAAACCCATAATCTATTAAATCTGTTGCTTCCATTTCTAATAAACAACAAAGTGTGCTCTCTGACTTATTCATAGTACCTCGACATTACCTATGAATCTATAATATGTGTATCAATGCGTGACCATGAGGCATGCCTAGCTTGGGGTTCCTTTTAGTTCCTTGCACCGGATTTTTGGTTTCCTTTTAAATAAAAGGTCGGTGCTGTTGTCTTCAAACTTTAATTAATGAAACTATCAAATACAAGGGAGATATTACCTTAATTAAAAAAAACCTGAAACAATATTACAATTCTCTACAAACATGTACTCAACAGGCACCAAGTAGTAAAGAGTACCCTTTAATGGTGACTCGGTCTATTAGCTTTCACACAACGATGATTTACTGAAAAGATCACTAGATATATATGTAACACGCTTTGTCCAACAATTCAGCTTTCTAACTATGTTGTTGTCAGAAAAAAAAAATCCAACGACACTTAGCTTTACCTTACCACTAGGCAGCAATGACTGTTCGAGAAAGTAAAGAACTCGCTGCCTACCTAGAACAGACAAAACACTTTGAATGCACAAACAAACACATAGCCTGACTTGCCCTGATAGGGACTTATATTATTGCCCATAAATAACGCAACCAAACTAAATAACAAAAATAGAAAACAACTAAAACCAAACATACAATTAGGGAATGCCCTAAGAAAAGAGCTCATACCCAACCTCTAGCCCAAATCGGGACCACATGCATAACCCAAACCCAAAAGAGCAAGACTTGGTGTCCATGGCGTCTATCCTCCTCCGCCCAAGGAAGAAGCTTGATCAACCCTAACACCTTAATGCCCACTCCACATGCCTCATGTCCGGCCGCCCTCATGCACCAACTCGACCAAGAGCCGTCATAGGCGTCGAGATGCAGTCAGACAAGATCATACGGACACAACTGCGTTCTCTAGGTTTTCTAGCGTGTAAAGCGCGTTCTAGAGTAAGCTAGGTAATGTCATAGTTCTTTCCACCAGTCTTGAGTGAAAAGAAAGGAAATTTAATTACTTTTGTATTAGGTATTTTTCTTGTTTCACATTGATCTTAAAGTGGCTTTTTATCTTCTTTTTCTGAATCAAAGGTGAGCTAGCAAACTATCTCAGTTACGTTGATAAATTAGTAAAAGAGTTTTGAGTAAGTCAAAGGCATGCCTTTGTAGAATATCAAGTTCTCAGATTGGTCCAAGAACTCAAGGATGGACATGGCCCAATCCATCAACCCAACCCAAATCAAATAAAACCCATCATCCCCAATTGCATTTCCACTTGTTACTTGCAATCTCTCCCTTCCCGTGGACTCCAAGCAAAGGAACCATGATCACACACAAAACAGAACACCAGAAAGAAAGATAAGTGGGACCCCAAAAACGAAGAAAAATAACAGAAATGGCTGCCAACCTCACAATCCCCCCCACTCGATGCAAAACACAATCCAACCAAAACCAACAAATCGATCAAAACCCAAAAAATCTTGAACAAGAAGAATAACAAGACAAAGCAATCACAAAACCAAAGCCATGGTTGCAGCAGCAGTAACTCCAACTTCATCCCAGCTTTTGTGTTCAAGCTCTCGCTCCATTTCTCAGCTCTCTCCTCTGCAGCAATGCGTCTTCGGCTCCAAAGCAACCACTGCCACAACCCCAAACAGCAGCAAGAGAAATAGGGGTGTGGGCAGCGTTGGAGTTAAATGCATGGCGGTGGCAGCTGAAACAGAGCCGAAGAAGAAGACTGCGTACCAGATTACAACCCTGACGAGCTGGTTGCTGGAGCAAGAACAGAAGGGCACCATCGATGCAGAGCTGACCATTGTGCTTTCGAGCATTTCGTTGGCGTGTAAGCAGATTGCTTCGTTGGTACAGAGAGCTAGCATTTCTAACTTGACTGGTGTTCAGGGTGCTGTCAACATTCAAGGAGAGGACCAGAAGAAACTCGACGTCGTCTCCAATGAGGTTGGTCTATGCTTTAAAAGTTTAAATTGTTGATAGATTTGATGGAGAAAAAAAAATAGAAACATTAAATTCCGTTGCCGGGACTTGAACCCGGGTCTTTCGGGTGAGAGCCGAATATCCTGACCAACTAGACTACAACGGATTGTTGATCCTACGTTTGCAAGAGACAAATAACTACGGTCCAAAAATTAATTTGCTGCTCATAATTTGGTAGATGATACCACAAATATACTAGTAATACTTTGAAGAATTGCTATGAGGTTGGCTTGTAATTTTGATTTGAAGAGTTGAAGACATTGCATATTGCTCATGGGGTTGGCTTGAAATTTGATTTTGAGCTTTGGCTTTGTTCCAATGTAACTAAAAATTGCATAGAACCCTGTTAGTCTTTTACTCTTTTAGCATCAAAATAATAGAAATGACATAGATTGCAGAAGTTGTTAGCAATGACACCAATTGTTCATTCGGACCAAAGCACATGAACCTTATGGTGTCCCATTAATATATGTACTCACCGGCCTTCATAATGTGAGTTTGATTATTTAGTATTGACAGGTTTTCTCCAACTGCTTAAGATCGAGTGGACGAACAGGAATTATAGCCTCTGAGGAAGAGGATGTGCCGGTGGCTGTGGAAGAGAGCTATTCTGGAAACTACATTGTGGTGTTTGACCCTCTGGATGGATCATCCAACATTGATGCTGCAGTTTCGACTGGTTCAATCTTCGGAATATACAGCCCAAATGACGAATGCCTAGCTGACATTGATGATGGAAATGCAAGTCCACTACTCAGTTCTTTCATCTATTCGTGTTTAATTTCGTTTATACTACAATGAGCCGCTCTCAACATAGTTTAGTCTTGGCACATCCTCTGATGAACAAATTTAGTGACCTTAGCATTACTGCCGCTATTGATGGAGCCAATAACCAAAATTTTATATGTTGCATTGCAGCTTGACAGTGCTGCACAGAAATGTATAGTGAGTGTGTGTCAGCCAGGAAGCAACCTACTTGCTGCTGGTTACTGCATGTACTCAAGCTCTGTGATCTTTGTGCTTACAGTTGGGAAAGGTGTATATGCATTTAGCTTGGACCCCATGTATGGTGAATTCGTTTTGACCCAAGAAAAAGTTCAGATACCAAAAGCAGGAAAGATCTACTCGTTCAATGAGGGAAACTATCAGCTGTGGGATGACAAGTTGAAGAAGTACATTGATGACCTTAAGGACCCAGGTCCGAGTGGCAAGCCCTACTCTGCAAGGTACATTGGTAGTTTGGTTGGGGACTTTCATAGAACGCTTCTCTACGGAGGTATTTATGGGTATCCAAGAGACCAGAAGAGCAAGAATGGAAAGCTGAGGCTACTGTATGAGTGTGCACCGATGAGTTTCATAGTGGAACAAGCTGGGGGGAAAGGATCTGATGGCCATTCCAGAGTACTAGACATTCAGCCAACTGAGGTGAGTACAATCAGTTGAGGAACTTGAGTTTCTACTTATCAATCTCTTTGTGAATCGAATGACTAGAAATTGCCCTTCTCTTTTTTTTTTGTTCTGACAGATTCATCAGCGCGTTCCCCTTTACATTGGAAGCGTAGATGAGGTGGAGAAGTTGGAGAAGTATTTAGCTTGATCAGTATATGACAGCAAAACAGATTAATTTTGTTTATGAAGATATTGTTGTGGGAATTTTCCTCAAGAAAAAGAACACTCAATTAAAGATGTGTACTTATGTTCCATGCCTGTGTGTGTCTAGTTCTTTCGCTACTAGGCAGTAACAATCTAACCAGATCTTAGACTGACCATGTGTACTAATTCTGAGACAATATTGCTTCGAACCGAAACTTCCATGATTAACATTTCAATCTCATAAAAGAATAAGAATTCTATCAACAGATGTTCATGCTGATAATACCACTTAATCAAATATGAACAAGCCCAGGGTGAGAAACTGTTAATGAACAAAAACAAACCATTAGCCTAGTAAGCCCTGACTATACTACATCCAGGGTATATTAGAATTACAAAGCTAACAAGAAACTTAATCCTAAGGAGTTCGTGAGATGTTTAATGCTAAACCAAGACCGGTTTTAGCTTCTAAACATGGTTTGTGGAATATTAACATAGTCAAAAGATCCTCTGTCAGTCTATCAGTCATTCCAACAAATCATTTAGTTTATCTCAGTACAGTTCTCCTGATCCACAGAGCTTCCTCGCTTTTTCACTGCAATTCCAAGAGCATACAAATTAGTGATTGTAGACAGCTACATCAACATGAGAGAAACTGAGAAAGCATAACAAAAACAGGAAACTTTACCTGGGCTTATAATTCTGATGCATTTTGTTACAGACTTCATTGTTGTCATAGAATCAGGTCCTGCAACAACCCAGAATTGCTTTAATATATGTGGAAACTATATCAATTAAGATTTGTTTTTCTTTTGGGTAGACATAATCAGTCCCAATGATTCATTACCTTGAGCACTAGTGCCCTTCTCTGATATTAATTCTGTCACAGTCGATGAAAATTCTGACATAACTTGATTGGCCCCCTCATTACCATCCATATTTGCATGAGATGACCTGTGCAGAGTTTGTAAAGCAAAAGAACATCAGGAAAAGAGAACTCATTTGATTCAACCGTAGAAAATATAAATACGGGAAATACTTGTGGAATGTAGAGAATACCCTGAAACATTTCCCATGAAAGCACTCGAAGATGGTTGACAAGTGAAACCAAGTTCTCCATAATCAAGATCTAGTTCACCTAACATTTCAGTGAAGTTGAAATCCACCCCCAGGGCTTCAAAGTTGAGCATATCCATGTCAAAAATGTCGGCTTCCTTTTCAGAATCAGATGTCGAAACTTCATCTCCAGTTGATTTGTGAGTTGATATATCTTCAATGATTGGTTTGTCAGCTGAAATCTCATCGGTAACTGGTTTGTCCAAACCCATTGGCACATAAGAAGAATCAAAGTTTAGTCTCCCTTTTACATGTTCCCTCCTACTCGACATCCTTGAGTTTGTCTTGGCGGGTGAGGAAGAAATGCAATGGTTTGTTTCCACAGTGTAGCAAGCTTTGCTAGGGGTCAGTGTCACTCTCTTGGAGGAAAATATAGTGCAGCAATTAGCACTGATTTCAGGAGGAGAATTGTTATCACTGTTGGCAGAAATTGAAGAATTCTCAACAGGAGACACAGATTTATCACTTTGAGAGGAAATAGCTCGTGGAGGTGTTTGAGGAACAGAAGAATTGGTGGTAACCGTGGTATTGGAAGATGAAGGCTGGGTAAACAAGCATTTGGCCACAGTGGATCCTTGAACCAAGGAGCCACTGGGAGCACAGTTCTGTAGTGATGATTGAACAGCTGAAGTGGGCGGGGCACTTCCTTGGTTATTAGGTGAACTACCTGATGCTTTAAGTGTTGCTTCATCTGCTAATGCATAAGATCAATAAGAATATATACCAACTAACATACATCAAATGTTAAGCAGCAAAACTTTGAACAACATACCTTTTTTTGGAATCTTACTGGCAGATGCTTTGCAACGAGACCTCTTAGCAGCAGGAGGGGGATTGGCACCAACAATGAAACCCTTTCTCTTGGTTGCAGGCGGGTTACTTATAATCGGTGAGTAGAGATATGCAGGCCCCATGTTGGTGTTGGTAGGTGTGACTACTGGATAAACAACTGCTGTTTGATGCATAGAAAATGCTATGAGAGGCCATCAAAAACAATACACTTACTACACAGTCGGCACACATACAGTCATTATATACAGAATCACGACTCATGTTGAATTATAGAGTGGCTTGTGAGTTTTTGTTTTGTTAACTCACATGATATAGTCCCCAATGGAGTCAATAAATTGTTTTAAGTAGACATAATGTAACATTTACAATTTGTATACAACACACAGCATCCACTATGTTCTCTATTCTTCAGCACCTATTGTCAACACAACCGGATATAAATACATAAACAAGAAGCAGCAATAGAGAGCATGAAGACTAACTAGCAATCACACATTCATGTTCAATTTACACATTTTAATCAGGATTAGCGAGCCTCTACAAACTGATGAACAATGGGTTCAAATAGGTTCTTTATGCAAACAAAACAAAGCATCTACAAGTTCAATGCACACATTTTAGCTCAAAAATCCTCAAATCAATCAAATCTACCTTTAGAAAACGAAGACCCACCAATCATCCAAGGGTGAGGAGCCATAAGCATCTGTTTCGGCACCACGGCATCGTTAGCTTTATTAATTTGGGGGTTTCCACCGGCATTATAAATGTTCATCGAATTCAGCAACCCATTCAAAAGTGTCTCAACCCTGGTCTTCTCATGCTCCACCCTCGCCTTCTCATGGTCCAGCAACACCTTCTGCTCCTTCAACTCTATGTACTCATTCAAAATCTCCGACAGACTCAGCAAGCTCTTGGGCGCCTGAAACAAATTCGAAAAACCCTAGATCAGATTTTGAACCGAATTGAAGAAATTAAAGGGAGAAAAAGAGTGGGTAATGGGGTACCTCGCGGATTGGGGACTTGGAGAATGTTGGAGAGGAAAGATCTCACATCAGAAAATAGACAAATAAAATACAACTTATAAGTGGATGGATCATATCCAATTGTACCGAGGCCTTTTGTGGTTAAAACCCAACACCTTAAAGGTGGTTAAGTTGGGATAATATCGGTACAATAGTGATCCATGTGCCATGCTTGTCCCTGTTCTAGTTGGTATCAGAGCGGGTCCCTCTTCAATTACGTCTCCCAGCGTAACGGGAGAAAATCTCCCAGCATAATGAGCCCAGATTTAGGTTCATCGAATTGCCATCGGAAAAATTCTGATTGACCCATACCATACCAAGTGCCTGCAATGAGCTTTGGACTGAAGCATTACCAATTTCCGATGTGAGAATTGGACTGAATGAATTCCACGTGCAGACCTAAAAATTAGGTTGCACGTGAGGGGGAGTGTTGGAGAGGAAAGATCCCACATCAGAAAATAGACAAATAAAATACAACTTATAAGTGGATGGATCATATCCAATTGTACCGAGGCTTTTTATGGTTAAAACCCAACACCTTAAAGGTGGTTAAGTTGAGATAATATCAGTACAATAGTGATCCATGTGCCATGCTTGTCCCTGTTCTAGTGAGAAGAGGGTTGAGGCTTCGGTGCGGAAGACGGAGCGGGGCTCGGAGTAGGAGTTATCGGAGAGGTACTGGTCGACGAGGAAGGCGATCTAGACGGGGGTGACGGTTCCCTTGCCGAGATTCTCGGGCTTCTTGGCTTTGGGTTTCGTCATTTTTGAGACAGAGAGAGAGAGTAGATGAGATCTGGGAGGAAATGGAAAATGAAGGGGGCGCGGGAGTCTAAAAGGGAGGGTGTTTTTTGGGAGAGAGGGATGGATTATATGGAGGGAGATTGGAAGAATTGGGGGCGCGGGAGTTTTTGAAATGTTTTTGGGGAAATAAGGGAAGACACTCTTGGACTCGGCCCACCAGGCCGCACTATTTTTCCATTTTTTATTTCAAAAAATAATTAAGCCCAAACAGAACCTCCACAACGACCCTTATCCCAGTAGCTGCAGAGCTCTCCTAATCTTGAAGAAGAAGATGACCCAAGGATTTCTCCAATGGAGTCCTTGCCACCACTCCCTCCCCATCTCCATCCCCACTTCCAAACACACCCACCTCCCTCTCTCCATCTCCGCCTCTCTAGATTCCTCCACCCAACAACAACCACAGCTCTCCGCCAGAGAGAGAAGGCAGCTCAGAAACGAGAGGCGAGAGAGCAAAGCAGGGGCCAGCTGGAAAGAAAAGGTCGAGGAGAAGCTTCTGGAAAAGCCCACCCAGAAATTCGCGCACTGGAAAGAAGAGCTCAACATTAACAACCTCGCTCGCGAGGGCCCACAGTGGTGGATCGTCCGAGTTTCTAGGATTAAGGGACAGGAGACAGCTCAGTTAATTGCTCGGTTGCTCGCTAGGAACTATCCACATATGGATTTCAAGGTGTTTTACCAGCCCAAGTGGATGCATTGGTTTGATGGATATGTGTTTTGTATTAGTAATGTAAATGTGTTTGGTTTTTCCAGGTATATGCGCCGTCGATACCGGAGAGGAGGAAATTGAAGAATGGTACATACTCGGTTAAAGCCAAGCCACTGTTTCCGGGATGTGTCTTTTTGAGGTGTGTGTTGGACAAGGAGATACATGATTTCGTGACGGAGTTGGATGGAGTTGGAGGCTTCATTGGTGCCAAGGTTGGAAATACGTGAGTAAAATTTTCTTATATGGTATGTTTGCTGTTGTGGTCTCGAATATTGTTGTTCTGAAATTAACTACAACTTGAGACCATTGGTACTGGCCTACTGGGATTCAAGTAGTCAAATGAAAATGAACAACTTTGTGGGTTTATTAGAATTTGAAGAGAGACAAATAATTGAAGTTTTAAAGCCATGTTACGACTGCATACTTCCATGATATGAAGAGATATGTCTGATAGATGGTTCAGTCTGATTATATGAAGCTACCCTTTGTGTTAAGTTTTCTGATGTTCTGACATTACTGGGCTCTTGTTACATCCATGTTACTTTATGTGTTGATCAAGATTCTCCTGGACACCTTAACTATGTATCAATGTAGAACACTATCTCTATTGTGTACTTTCCGGCAAGTATTTAGAAATGTTATATTGATATGCACAGGAAGAGACAGATTAACAGACCCAGGCCAGTGTCTGAGTTTGACATGGAAGCTATCTTCGCAAAGGCAAAGGAAGAACAAGAAAAATCTGACCTAGCTTTTCAACAAGAGCAGCAACTCAGCGCTGAGCTGAAATCTAGTGATGCTGCAAAATCTGCTGGAGATGCTAAACCCAAAAGGAGATCTGGAAAAGCTTCTGGTCCTCTGATAAATGGTTCATCTACGGCAAAGGATAAGAAACTCGTTATAGGTTCTAAAGTTCGAGTTCTATCTGGGACTTTTGCTGAATATGAAGGCAGCCTGAAGAAGCTGAATCGCAGAACCAAAAAGGTATACTGTTTCTAGTATGAATTGTTAGAAATGAAGTTGATAGGGGAAATATGCATACATGCATTTTTATTTGGGATAAGCATAGCTGAAATGGTAGTGTCTCCATATGCATGAATTCACTCAAGGATCTTGACCCAATGTTTGAAATATAAAATTTAGATTCTTGCAACCTAACCAACAGAATACATTAATTGTCATTTTGCAGGCGACCGTGGCATTTATGCTATTTGGGAAAGAAAGCTTAGTAGATTTAGATGTCAGTGAAATTGTTTCAGAGACCTTGTAAATATCAGTATTATTAATAAATAATAAAGAGGTAAGCTTTTCAATCACATCTTCCACTCTTTTCCCCTGGATATATCTTACTTTCTTTTATCCGATAAATATAGTGTCTTCAATATTTACTTCACTTTCATGTTCAAGCAAAATAAAGCATGCTTTTTCCTTTTTTTCGTTTTGTCTTTGTTTAGTCATCAAACGAACCCAAAATACTTGCGTGCTTGTAAGATAAGTTTTTGTGTGCACCAGTACTATACAATATGTGAATATTAGCATATGCAAATAGGTAATTACCGTAGAGATTTCCACCAACTCTTGATCCAAATTGGCTTCAAGTCCATTGACTTTTGCATTCAAAATGATAATCTTTACTTCCTAGTTTACCTCGGTCACATTTTGGCCTCCCTATTGATGCTCTACCCTTTACTACTTTCTTAATTAAACTGCTTTCCTGTGTAGGGTTCTATTTCTTCCTGAACATTTGAAATTTGTTTTAAGTTTGTCCAGCTTCGCTACTCCAGACGAATGGAAAAATTGCTTTCTTGATGCTTGTTATTCTGCTTTAACCACAAAAGATACGGCCAAGTAGATTAGAGAATTGTTCATCCCATATATATACAGGAAGGAATAAGAAGTTGACATCAATCATCCCTATAGAGCTCTAGGGTATGCTTTTATGGTTAAGTTGGCATATCGCCACAACTGGTCGCAAAGCTTCTGTGTATTCATTCTGCAGAGCTAGCGAACGATCTCATAAATGCAGAACTGGCCGCTCTTTCTGATCCATTTTATGCGCCCCCCCCCCCCCCCCCCCCCGGCGGCGTACATCCATTTTTTTGCTTCCTTTTACTCGTCAACTCAGTATTAGTAAAGGTTAAATCATAAACTTAACCATGTTGCTGAAGACTAAGATAAAGTAAAACATAAGATACAAAATACAAAATAGAAAAACTTATATCAAATCCAGATGAATATATATATATATATTTAATTGAATTCATATTTTTGAATAAGTATAATTTTAAACATATATATATTTCACATTATATTAAGTGTTTAAATTTAAGCATAAACATAATGAAAAAATATAGTTTCAAAAATATTTTTTATACAATAAAGACAGGGGGAAGAGATGGCTGGACACGCAGGAGGAAGAGATGATGAGTGACGAGGCTAGTGACGAGGTGATGAGTGCTATAGGCGAAGGTGAGGGAGGCTAGTGACGAGGGAGGCTAGTGACGAGGTGATGAGTGCTATAGTGAGGGAGATATGGCCGGACACGCAGGAGGAAGAGATGTCCGAAGCCATGTCCCGGATCGACACTTCGGATCCGACGATTGGGACGAGGATCATGGGCACAGCCTTCCCACCGAGAGCAATCAACTTCTACCGCCAGACGAGAGGAGAATTGTTATCACTTTACCAGAGTGCGTGCAAGAGGAGAGAGGCTTATGTTTTCTAGTATTGCAAAACCACAAAAAAGATTATCCAACACTTAAAATTTAACAACTTTATTTTTTTTTTAAATAAAGGCTGGCATGTCTATCATCAAATTTTGATTAATGAAATTAGACCTCTTAATCATTCAACTGCATTATTCAGCACTAGAGCTTCTGAAACCTCCTCATTTCCTTCCTAACAAATAACTTATCAAATTTCATGCATCCTCAAATCGCCTACTGAATTTGACCAAGCATTGAATTGTGGATTGAGTATAATGCAACATCATCAGCCTTTTAAGCTATTAGGATGACTCCCGAATTTTGTCTCGATTGGAGATTTAACAATGCAAAGGGGGACCAAATATGTTGTGTCCCTGACAAAATCAAAGCAAAGCTTATGAACTATCATTTTCTTGTATTTACTTCATTTCAACTCCTTGTCTCACTTTTAGTGCTTGCATTATATGTGGTTCTAGATCTTGAAATGTAACATAATATACCATGATAAAGTACCAAGATCACGAATGATAGCATTGGAGAGTAAATGAGAGCAGGCCATTGAATTGCATAGAACCAAGTACTACAGGTCACACAGACTCTGACTTGACCCAGAATTGTCTGAAATGCAAAACTTGAAAATGCTGATTTCATTTAACCAATTCTATATGGTCATTATCGATACAACTGCAAACCCTGCTTCAAACTCAACACCATGGCACCATATGGTAAATGCATACCCTACCAACAACGTACACATATCATGCCCATTTTGCAATTAAGGACCAAAAACAAGACACAAGAAAACACCATCCAAGCAATCCTTCTGTCATAATTCATAAAGACCCTTCAAAGCGTTGTGTAAATTTTACCAGTCTTTGGACTTGAATCGAGTTCCAAAAAGAAAAGAGACATGTAGCATTAATCTAGACGATAAACGTTGAGATGGGCAAACTAGACACACCGCATAATGCTCGTTAGTCTTTAACTCGATCAATCATGCCTTTCATTTTGATTCTAAGAGTCTCATGTACAGATTTGTCTGCGAGTTTTGGAGCTCTAGTCGTTTTTGTACGTCTTCCTGCTGTCCAAAGAACACACATAAACCGTAACATATAACAATGGTCATGAACACTATGGACAAATGGAAGAAGGTCCATTACCCGTTTTCTTGTATTTCAGTGAGTTCATTAATGAATATGAAATTGTGAGTGTTAATTTGTAAAGAGTAAAACCCATGCAGCAGCATCCTTTTGTTTTGTCCAAGAGGAAAAACAAAACACAAAAAGCACGCGCACACTAGTTTTTTTTTACTGGGAAAACTTTGGTAAAGTAGACACGATGCACAAAACCCACTCTGTTTGGTGTTTATCAACACTTGACAATGGCACAAAACCCACTCTGTTTGGTGTTTATCAACACTTAACAAATTCCAGAAATTCCAGTCCTCTCTCTCTCTCTCTCTCTCTTCTTCTTCCCACAAGGAGCTTTATCATGTCCAGACAAGAATGGAAAATTGAAAGAGATGTAGTGGGATTCTCTTGCTTATATTAAACTGGAATGCCCAGCTGTCCTTTGGTGATAAAGCTTATTATCTTTAGGGTATTCACAATTGCAACCCTTAAGAATTGAGAATTTATGAAAAATTTCTGGCTTTTGTTGCTTATTTACATATTTGTTTTGTTCTGCATTTTGTGACTTGAGGGCTACCCTACTCCTTCTACCTATTTATCTTGTTTTCATGACTTCATTATCGATTAGTAGAGAATGTGACTAATGATTACTTGATTATTGTCCTACTCTTGCACAATTGGATTCATTAGGTTGTGCATTGGTGTATAAAGACAAAACATACTGTTCACGTGGTAATTTTATAGTTCTGATTAGCTGATTTGTTTGAAACTTGTTTAATGTAAATTATTTCTACATATTGTTATTGTAAAATAAAAATGTTTCTATGCTTTTTAAAATGTTCGAAGCGTTGTACATTTTGAGAGAATAACATTTATCTAAATTTAGGCATCAATATGTTGTTTTTTTATTTTTTATGAATTTGATAATTTTGTCACACAATTCAACCAACACTTCTAATTGTCTGACTATTAGACCAACATTAAAAATGAAAATGAAAATATTACATCATCGTGAACGTCAAGATCAAAGTCATAAAAAATAAAGTTACAATCTATCGGTATTAAAATTTAAACAACTGAGTTAGAATCTATCACTACTAAAATTCAGATATATAAGTTATAAAAATATATATATATATATATATATATATCAGATAGATAAACCCACAACAAAGAATTTGTAACTAGTCTTTAGTCTTTACTGAAAAAATTATCCCCTTCGTCACAGGATTTACCTGACGAACTTGCGTTGGTAAAACCGTAAAAGGTTCATCCAATAAACTTTAGTCGGCAAGTGTCATTTTTTACAAAAGATAGGGTAAAGTCGGTAAACAAGGGTGGTTTGTGAATACAGAAAAGTTAGGGTTGTCCATGAAAAGTTAGGAAAAGCAGAAGTAGGCAAGTGCAAAAGTGGTTTATTATATTCCCCCTGTCAGCAACCACTGAAACAAAGTGATCAGAGTTGCATAAACGAGTAAACCTATTTAATTTTCACAACCTCCAATCCAACCTCCCTTCTTATTCTTTACTTTCCTCCTCTGCTTTCTACCTTCAAACCCTAGAAATAACTCACCTTTAAGATGCTCTTGCCTCTCTCCCACAACCCCTAAAATCCCCAAACCCAGATTCAGCTCAAACCCATCTCAGCCATGGTCTCATTATCCTTTTCCACCCACTTAGCCTCCTTTGCTCTTCTCATTTTCATCCTCAGAGCCTCAGCTTCAGACACAAATTCCTCATTTTCTTTCCCCAAGTTTGGTAAAGATCCAAGCTTTGAGTCCAGTGTTGCTCTTTATGGAGATGCCAAGGTTGTTAATGGTTCAATTCAGCTCACTAGTTCAGTGAGCTCAAGTTCTGGGCGAGTCATGTACAAGAAAGCCCTCAAGCTTGGTGAAGGTAAGCCTAAGAAATCAGTGTCTTTTTCCAGTCACTTCACTTTGTCTGTGTCCAAAGAAGATGGGGATGGTTTGGCCCTTGTTATAGTTCCAAGTGGTTTGAATCTTAGCCTGTTTGGTAATAGTTCTTTTGGGCTTGATATGGGATATGGGAAAAGTAAATTGGAAGTGGTTGCAGTTAAGTTGAAGTATGATTACTTGGTTGGTAAGGTCCATGTGGGGATTGATGTGGGTAGTTCTGTATCAGCTAGAGTTAACAATGCTTCAGCTATCAAGTTGAATCTATATAGTGGTGATAGAGCAAATGCTTGGATTGATTATGAAGCCGGTTCGAAAAGAATTGAAGTGAGATTGAGTCAATTGGGTGGTTCAAGGCCAGCTGATCCTTTGCTGTGGTACCCAATTGACTTGTCAAAATTGTGGGGAGATGAGAAAGTGTTTGTGGGCTTAAGTGCGCAGAATAGAAATTCTTCTCAAACTTGTTTCATATATTCATGGAGCTTTGAGCAGAGGCATGTGCCGGACTGGATGCATTCGCAGCCGCTAGATCCTAAGACTTATTCTAAGAGCTCGAAGCCGGTGACAGTTGAGAAGAGGAAGGATTGTGTTTTGAGGGCTGTTGCTGCAATGGTTCTTGGTGTTGCTTGTGGAGCATTGGCATCATACATTGTGTTGTATTTGTGGAGAATCTTTGGTAATAGGCGTCCGGTGGTGCCAGAAGAGTATGCGATGCAGCCTAAAGAATTCGAGTACAAGAAAATGAAGGTAGTGGTAGATAAATCCATCGAAGATGGAAAGCAGTAGAAGCTTCATAATGTTGTGTGCTGTAAATCAGTAATTCTTTTCCCCCTGTGTTTTGCTTTGTATTTTCAGGTTTTCTTGTGTTATTACTTGTAGCTGTAGTAACATGGCAGTAGATTGTCAAAATGTAGTAGGTTTGGTGCATAGTTTTTCTAATGTTGGAGCAGTGGGATTCCTCTTTGAACTGAATCAACAACTCATGGTTGAAACCCCACTGTTCTATTAAATAACTCCTCATGGTGTGCTGGTAACTGCTTAAAGCTCTTGTTTGAAATCAATTTCTCCATTTTCTGGTGAAAAGATTACTCTGTTTGGAGCTATCATGATTCCAGCGAAAATTCATATATTCGGTTTGCTGGTTTATGATACAAAAACTGGAGTTCATGTTCTAATCAGTCTCTTAAGTCGTTGGTCTTACATGCAAGAGGAGTACAACTTTCTATATGCCAAGTGTTCTAATTTTGCATTTTTAGGGTTCCTAAGGCTCTTTCGGCATCCTCTATTTGTAGTTCTAATAAATATCCCACAATCAGTTCTGTAACATTTACGAAACGGACTTTTTGGTTTGCTGGAAATTTTTAGTTCCTCAGAACTGTAAAATCAGATCTATGCTCAACTGCTTCGGATAGACACAACCTTGATTGAAATGGTTGAATGATACTCCCAAGTAAATGTTCAGTCTATATTGCATCCGATAACATGGAAATGGCCATTGCTGATATTACCTTCACCACTCAAATGTGCATCAAAAACACAACAAATGTGTATCAACTGTTTGCAGTATGCATCAACAAACAACCAATGAATCAACATTGGTGATGAAATCACTCAGCAGCCCTTCTCCTATTATTTGGGCATATTCTTCCTAGATAGATTCAAAATGCTATGAACACTGCAAAGGATTGATATAGCATATTACTACTGGAAACGATTGATATAACCATATAACAGATCTGAGTTCACCAAAGTACAGAAATAAGAACAGAATGCATAAACCAACTTCAGTTTTTAACCATATTTAGATCTACTACTACAGGGAATAACCAACAACAGGAAGTTGAGGCCTCACTTCACACATCATAATTCAGGATGCAGATCACATCTCCTGACCTTCTTCTTCCTCTTCCTCTTCATAGTACTCATCCTCCTCAGCTGTTGCATCCTGGTACTGCTGATACTCTGAAACCAGATCATTCATGTTGCTTTCAGCCTCTGTGAACTCCATCTCATCCATGCCTTCACCAGTGTACCAATGCAAGAAAGCCTTCCTCCTGAACATGGCAGTGAACTGCTCACTCACACGACGGAACATCTCCTGAATGGAAGTTGAGTTTCCAATGAAGGTTGAAGCCATCTTCAAGCCTGTAGGTGGGATATCACAAACAGTGGACTTGACATTGTGGGGAATCCACTCCACAAAGTATGAAGAGTTCTTGTTCTGAACATTGCTCATTTGATCATCCACTTCCTTGGTGCTCATTTTACCCCTGAACATGGCAGAGGCAGTGAGATAGCGACCATGGCGAGGGTCAGCTGCGCACATCATGTTCTTAGAATCCCACATTTGCTGGGTGAGTTCTGGCACAGTCAAGGCCCTGTACATCTGTGAACCACGAGAAGTCAAAGGAGCAAAACCCACCATGAAAAAGTGGAGACGGGGGAATGGAATGAGATTGACTGCCAACTTCCTAAGGTCAGAGTTGAGTTGCCCAGGGAACCTCAAACAGCAAGTGACACCAGACATGGTAGCAGAAATCAAATGGTTCAAATCTCCAACTGTACAAAAATAACCAATAATCAGATCTCCAATCCAAATACTAAAGGACATCAAACTTTGTATGGCCATAAATAATTGAATAGATACCAAAATGCCAATACAACAATCAAAAGGATATCACGTTTTGTACCAACATAACCATATATCGAATACCAATTCAATAATGCATATCATTTTGTACCAACAGACATATATGAGAAACCAAATTCAATACAATAGGTACCACAATTTGTACCCACAAAACCACATATCAACCACCAATTCAATAATCAAAGGACATCAAAACATGTATCAGAAACCCAATTCAATACAAAAGATGCCACAATTTGTACCCACAAAAACATACATAAAAATCCCAATTCAATATTGAAAGGACATCACAATATAGCATTAACATACATAAAAATCCCAATTCAATGAACAAAGGACATCACAGGTTGTACCAACATCAACATCAATAAGAATCCCAATCAACACAATAAAAGAATCCGAATAGGAACTCACAGCTTGGGGTGCTGAGCTTGAGTGTGCGGAAGCAAATGTCGTAGAGAGCTTCGTTATCAAGAACCATGCACTCATCCGCATTCTCAACAAGCTGGTGCACAGACAAGGTAGCGTTGTAGGGCTCAACCACAGTATCAGAAACCTTTGGAGATGGGAACACAGAGAAAGTGAGCATCATCCTGTCCGGGTACTCCTCCCTGATTTTCGAAATCAAAAGAGTCCCCATACCAGATCCAGTCCCTCCTCCAAGCGAATGACACACCTGAAACCCTAAAATCCAAACAAACAACGCATAAAAACACCACTCGAAACAGCAAAACCATAAAAAGAGAAGAAAATATCAGCGAGGAATTTCGTCGAATACCTTGTAGGCAGTCACAATTCTCGGCCTCCTTGCGAACCACATCGAGAACCGAGTCGATCAACTCAGCCCCTTCGGTGTAATGACCCTTAGCCCAGTTGTTCCCGGCGCCGGACTGGCCGAAGACGAAGTTGTCAGGCCTGAAGATCTGGCCGTAGGGACCAGATCTGACGCTGTCCATGGTGCCAGGCTCGAGATCCATGAGCACAGCCCTGGGAACGAACCTGCCGCAACTGGCCTCGTTGTAGTAGACATTGATCCTCTCAAGCTGAAGCGGCGAGTCGCCTTCGTACCTTCCGGTGCCGTCGATGCCGTGCTCGGCGCAGACGACCTCCCAGAACTTGGCTCCGATCTGGTTGCCGCACTGGCCGCCCTGGATGTGGAGAATCTCACGCATCTTGACTGGCTTGAGATCGGAGATTGGAGAAAAGAGGGGTTAGGGTTTTGAGAGAGAGTGAAATGATACAAGGGGGTGGGGACGGGTTGGGGGTTATATAAAAGAAGAGGAACGGTACGATTTGAAAGGAGGAGCGGGAAAGGGAATGGGGGGATTGGGAATGGACGGCTGAGATTTGGGGTGGGGGTTTAGGTTTTTGAAATTTGAATTTTGAAATACCAGGCTGGATTGTGGGGGAGATAAATTTGGCTCTTCTTTTGGGGGAGTGACATTATTGAGGAGCGAAATTCAAAACAATATGATATGGTTAATTATTCTATGTGAGGTCTAATCAAATGGACCTATAGCTTTCAGTGAGTGGCCACCTACAATGATATTTATTTTCAATATTAGATATTTATTTATTCTTTATTTGATTTAAAACAGGATATCATACTTACTTCAGTTATGACAAGTAACACTCACTTATTCAGTATTTAGACCGAGATTTAAGAGAGTATACCATGAAAACCGGACTAATATCTCGTTGCAGACGTAAAACCTGAATAACCCTCAAACTTGTTGGCAATAAACTTATGAGAGTTTGGACTTAAACTCTTAACATAAAGGTTTCATACATAACAGCTCGAACAACTTTACCACATAATATATTTTTATTAAGAAAAAAAACTAAATAATAACTGAAATTACAAAATCAAACATAGAGTCTAACGTACGATTACATACCACCTAATCTATGCAAGCGAAATTTTCCATATCTGTATTACTAAGAGTTAGTAGGCAAAATAACTCTGCTCTCTCTTGTCCCAACCGCTTCAATCACTCCCCCACGGAGTGGTAACAAGGGATTACTTTACTCAAAGCTTAGTAAGGCAAGGAACTTCTTGCTAGACTTCTTGGAAGTAGTGCTTTCTTCAGAGAAGAAGGAAAAAAAATAAAAAAAAACTAGTCAAAAATATCATAATTTTATGAAAGATAAAAAAAAATGAATCTTTACAAGTTAGCTTATTATAAATGTAAAAAAATAAATGCTTCAAAGTGACGAGTGAGCTTGCTTTCGTATGAGGGTCTAGCAAAAGGCGGCCTCAGAGATCCATGAGGAATTCTAATTTATGTCCATGAGGAACTCATCAGGTAGGAGAGCCTAGCGGAAGACGGCCTAAGAGATCCGACCGACAATGGCAATGTGCCGTGGTGGATTGCCAACGAGACATGAGGTCCCATACGGTCCCACCCTATTCCTCGATACAAAAGCGAGATTTAATGTTATGGTAAATGCTTGTGCGGAGGATGATGCGATTGAGGAATTTGTCTGTAAGTTGGTTAAAGATAACAATGGAGTTGGGTGGCAGGTTGAGGAACCAAAATCAGCACTACATCATATCAGGTCTCTTGAAAGGCATGGCATAACATCGCATCAATGTACCGAGTAGAACCGTAGAGAAAGAGGAAAGTTTCCAAGTTGAGATATGGGTCTCTAATGCCCTTATACTTGCCCACCTTGAAAGGTTTGGCATTGGGTGATCTCTTCTCTACATGAACTCGCAGCGTGAAAAGTCCTTGGCTTCCGTTGTAGCCTGTATAAAAGGGTCGGTGAGTGCCACAACTCTCGACACCTTCAACCTATGAGCTGAGTAAGTTAAGTTAACAGGGTGTTGTTACTTGTAAAGTATGAGAGTAAGGTGAATTATGAACTTACCTGTTTTAAAAGGTTGAGTCTGGTATTCTATCAAAAAAAAAAAAAGGTTGAGTCTGGTACATAGACTTTGATTGGGAGTTGGGTCACAGTCCTGCGATGTGAGACTGGTGTGCACTGGGCAACTCTTGTGGGCTTGTGGAGGTCCAACCTCAGTAGCATGGACAGCAGATATGGTTTTAATGACGGTCACCGGAATCACGAGACTATTTCCCGATACACAAAAAAAGCTCATATTTAGAGTTGTAAACTGTAAACAATCTCTAACATAAGACTTGATTTACAATTCAAAATCTAAAACATTCCAATGACGACCTGTTGTTGCTTAAATGACGGCAAAGATTTGCTTCCAAGCTCTCAAGAACAGAGAATATCACTCAATCTTGGGGATCCAAAAGCTAGGAGAAGATTTAAATTTATCTCCCGTTGATGTGCAATAAAACGATTTATGTTTACCTTTGCCAAAATCTAAACCGTGCCACTAATCTTATGCTTCAAGTGTGACTAATCTTATGTTTCAATGTATCAACATTGTGGTTAGCTAAGACGTAAATGAAGTGCTTAACATGGTCATCCAAAGATGAACTATATACAACACATCATTTATAAAGGCCTGAATCAAAATTGTGGCTAGTTAAGACGTAGATGAAATGCTTAACATGGTCCTCCAAAGATGAACAATATACAACATATATCAAAACATATCATTTATAAAGGCCTGAAATACTGATGGTGCTTTGGTCGGATCAAATGGCATAACTAAAAATTCAAAGAGCATATCATGTGTGCGGTTTCTGGAATTGCAGAAATAACAAGTAAATCAACAGAAAAAATAGAAATTTTCACTGATATGTGTAAGGTTCTCATGCTCTTAACAACCAAATGCTGCCTTCTTAGACTGATGTGTTGTTAACTTGTTAGATAACTTCCAAGCGTCCATCCATGTTGGATCCTGCACACAAGCTCTCACCTGTGCATATACATTGAACCAACTACGCAAGAAAACTCAAGCAGTAAAAATAATCATCATATTCCAAGATCTTCTCCCACTTCGTGCAGATGATGCAAGAAAGCTCTATCGTCCGCTCTTTTCCACTCATCCACACACAAAGGGGGAGAAGATCTTAAAAGCCGAATGCCGGTTATAGAAAAAGCGATGAGATCTCAGTAACTTGATAGTATCTTCAGTTCCCGGAATAAATTCTGGGAAGTTGCAGATAGATAACGCAGTTTTATTAACATCATCGATCGAGAGAGAAACATACTAGAATCAACAATCAATGAAACGAAAAAAAAAGAAAGACGAAGCATCTCAGATTCAAATTCCCCATAGTTTTCTTCACGGAAAATCATAGTGCAAGGATAACGAAATTAATGAAAATCATCACCGATGCTAGTTGAGATCATTCTATAAATTGAAAACAAACAGTTCAAACACGAAAATCTAATTGAGAATCATAAACAGAACAGAGAAAACAATAAGACTCTGAGAGACGATGAATAGAGAGAGGCGGGTGTTGGGGGTTATGCGTTAATGGGGCGAAGGTATTTATAGGGGCGTAATATGATTAACCCTACTTTACTTGGGCTACCCTGGATCGGTTTTAAGCGAATTTGGAGCGAAGTGAGGCCCAATGGCCCAAACTGTATGAAAGGATCGCACACCCCTTAGTTTCTTGTTTTTTTTTTTGGTCAAAACCTTATTTTCTTGTTTGATATAGTGGAATTTGACAATGTGACACATGATTACTTGTTACTAAATATCAATCAATTTCGATCTTAATCAATGTGGAAGATCAGTTGGCTCATTGATATAGAGTTTCGGCTACTTCACAATGTGACTAATGGTGAGTCCACTGGGCTCGATAGAGGACATGTCCATGGGAAACGACACCCTCGAAAATCATATATGAACATAATTTGCGACGTCTATAAGCATTTAAATGTGGGAAAACCGCAGTGTACTTGGTGGTGATGAGCATTTCCAGTTATGATCAACAAGGGAAGTCGTTTTCCTGATATGTATAGGAATGTGAATTGGGAAATGCTTATTTTCACCAATATGACCAAATGAAGGAATATTTGGCAAGAATGGAGGTGAAGAGAGCAGATCCAAGTCCGACTAGCGGAGCTTCGGTTAGTGTTCCATTCAGATCCAGAAGGCCCAGAACAGGCCCATCCAAACGATGGCCAGACAGTGTCCACGAGTACATAACCAGAATCAGCCACTAGTTCTGGAGTGGACTATTCCACGGTTCCACCCTCTTCCTCGAGCAAATCCCATCAGACGAAAGCAAGGAAAAGAGCGAACCTCCTCTCCAAGCAAAGCATCAATCAAATAGCATACTTCTCTCACAACAATCCACAGCAAATTTTCATCCACATTCTCTCAAATTTTTCAGAAGCAAACCACAAACAGAACCCAAAAATTCCAACATGGGCATGGTATTTGGAAAAATTTGTGTAGAAACCCCGAAATACCAGGTCCTTAAATCCACAGCTGATTATGAAATCCGGCAGTATCCACCATCAGTGATAGCTCAGGTGAACTATGATCCATCAGTGTTCAAGGGCGACAAAGACGGTGGCTTTTCTGTGCTGGCCAATTACATCGGCGCTTTTGGCAAGCCCCAGAACACCAAGCCTGAGAAGATAGCCATGACAGCTCCAGTCATAACCCAACAGAGCACAGCTGAGAAGATCGCCATGACAGCTCCTGTTGTGACCAAAGAAGCCGGAGACGCGAAGACGGTGACAATGCAATTCCTGCTGCCTGCTAAGTATCAGAAGGCAGAGGAGGCGCCGAAGCCGGTGGATGAGAGAGTGGTGATTAGGGAAGAGGGTGGGAGGAAGTATGGGGTGGTGACTTTTGGAGGATCGGCGTCGGAGCAGGTGGTGGAGGATAGGGTGGAGAAGCTGAAGAGGGCTTTGGAGAAAGATGGGTTTAAGATTATAGGGGAGTACTTGCTGGCAAGGTTTAACCCTCCTTGGACTTTGCCTGCATTTAGGACTAATGAGGTTATGATCCCAGTTGAATAAGTTCTCAGATTTTGGAACCGCTGTACTGTTTTTGTTCACATTCAGTAGTATGTAATGAGTTTGTTATCAAATAAATAAAACTATAAAAGATTGTCATACTGCAGATTAGAATGTAGCTTCACAACTTCAGCAAACTTAAGCTTCATTAGTGACACAAGGTAACCTGGCACAGATGCACAATCATGATCCATTCTAATCTTGCACAAATTTGTTGGCAGATTACAGCATCTTAAAACAACCAAAGCAACTACATTTCCAACCAAATTGTAGCTATAGTATATCAGACTCATCAGAGCATTACCTCGGTGAGGGTTTGAGTTTGAATCCCTCCCTCAACACATGATTGATCAAGGAAAGAAATTACATAACTAGCACATGATTGATCAAGGAAAGAATTTACATAACTAGGGCATCTAAACAATTCAAAAGCACAATCAACTCTTGTAACTGACATTCAATTCAGAAACTATAACTAGTTTACAACAACACAGCCATGGATCAAAAGCACACCCAACCCTGCAGAGCTACCAACTGATCATACAACCCTTTTCCTGAATTTTCATCTGGGACTAAAACCCAAGACACCAAACACAGACCTTGCAAACATTCTACAATACAAACACAGGCCTCAACCATATATGAGTTTGAGAATAATAGTTATGAAGTTGATGAGAATGAGCATAAATCTGAAGTACTGGCACGCATATATAAGCCCTATAAGCTGCCCCTTCATCGTACTCCTATTCCCTCTTTGTACTTCCAGCATGGTCCAACCTCTCGGACCTAGAAACCGATCCTCATTCAGAATCGCCAATCCGTTTGCAAATAACAACATGCCTTGAATCAAAGTCCACAACCCCATCTTCTGCACCAAGGGTTTCAATCCAAATTAAAAAAAAAAAAAAAAGGGTCACAATTCAAACCCAAATCATATTAGGTATGTATGATTTTGCAGCGAAGTCAATTCTGATAACAAAACTGAAAATACAAACCAAACCCAGAAAACAAAAGGCGATCAAAATTGAACATATTGCTTAATCAGTTCAAAGTTCAAACCTTACCAAAGAGATTAGTATCAAAATTGGACTTGGTTTTCTCCGTTTAAAGCTTTGGCCTTTGATTTCGACGACACAGAAACTAACGAAACTAAAACCTCTGCTTTAGCCACCGGAAAAGGATTTAAGCAATAATGTGAGTGACGTCATAATCTCTGATAAACCGGTCCAAAACTCTCCACGTGGAGCGTTTTCATTTGGGCAAGTGACGAGAATTAATCGTTTTAGACCCGACCCGACTCAGAGAGCCCAATTATATGACAACCCGGATAAAATTTTACGGAGGAAAGACGAAGATGGATAAACCCTGAACCTCTCAGATCAACAATGGCTTCATTTCAACTCTCCCGCCCACTGGTCCTAAACCCCAGAAGCTTATTCCCTAAACCCTACGAAACACTAAACCCCCAATTCTTCAAGCCTCAACTTTTCAAACCTCAGAAGCTTAACCCACTCAGAGCTTCCGGCGAAGACAATGGAAGCATTGAAGAACCCAAGCAGCCAGCTCGCCGTGGCCGGAAAAAAAGTTCAACTTCCGCTTCATCTTCACCACCGAAGAAAACCCAGCGCGCCAAAAAAGCCCAAGTCGAAAACGGCCCAGTAGAACCCGAATCTGACGATTCGGAGCTCGAAGATTACGACGACGGCATCGACTTCCCCTACGCCGACCCGCCGTTGGTCTGCTGCTTCGGGGCGGCGCAGAAAGAGTTCGTCCCGACGGTTCGGGTCTCCGACAACCCGATGCACCCGGATATGTACTCCCAGTGGAAGATGCTCCAGTGGGACCCTCCGGAATTCTCGCGCGCTCCGGGTTCTTCGCCGTCCAACGTGGCGATATCGCACGTGCGGCTGGGCGGGAGGGCGGCGTTTATGGGGAAAGTCGGAGGGGATGAGTTTGGGAGTGAAGTGTTGTTGATGATGAACAAGGAGAATGTCCAGACACGTGGCGTGAAGGTGGATGGGAATGCGAAGACGGCGAGGACTTATATGAAGATTAGGTTTGATGATGAGACAATGTGGACGGAGACGGTGAGAGAGTCAGCCGAGGATTCGTTGCTCCGGTCAGAGCTCTATCTCGCTGTGCTGAAAGAGGTAATTGCACACCATGTGCTTAATGAGTAGATGCTATTATACATTTTATTCGAAATAGGATTGTTACTGAATCACATTGTATTGGTGTGGATTTTTAGGATTTAAGCAGGGTTTTGATGTGTTGTGCAGGCTAGAATGTTCCATTTTACTTCCGAGGTTTTGACATCAGCGCCCATGCAACCAGCCCTTTACAGGGCTATAGCTTATGCAAAGAAGTTTGGGGGGCTTGTTTTTTTTGACTTGAATTTGCCGTTGCCATTGTGGAAGTCGCGTGACGAGACTAGGGAGTTCATTAAGAAGGCGTGGTATGAGGCGGATGTAATTGAGGTTTCGAGGCAAGAGTTGGAGTTTCTTTTGGATGAGGAGTATTGTTGGAAAAGTGTGGCTTAGATTAGAGCCATTTGGAATCCCACATTAGAAACGTGAAAAGTTATCATTGGGTTATAAGGAATGGTACCACACACACTAATGTCGAGGCCTTTTGTGTAAAACCCCATACCCGTTTCGCATCCGGGTGGCTAAAGTGGGCCTGTGTGTGTGGGACTTTCGGGGCCCGTCGGCCGCTTCCGCATAACAAGTATTATGTGAGGAAGAGGAATTATAGGCCACAGTATTATGCTCAGGAGTATGAGCAGACCAAGAAGCGGAGAGATTATTACCATTACACTCCGGAAGAGATAGCTCCATTGTGGCATGATAAACTTAAGTTTTTGTTCGTGACAGATGGGACGCTTCGAATTCATTACTATTCCCCTTCCTTTGATGGTGTTGTGATTGGAACAGAAGATGTGCTCATTACTCCATTCACTTGCGACAGGACAGGTTCTGGTGATGCTGTTGTAGCAGCAATTATGAGAAAGTTGACAACTTTCCCCGAGATGTATGAAAATCAAGATGTTTGTGAAAGGCAGCTTCGTTTTGCAGTTGCAGCAGGAATTATATCACAGTGGACAATTGGTGCTGTTAGAGGGTTTCCAACTGAAAGTGCAACTCAAAATCTTAAAGAGCAGGTTTATGTTCCTTCAATGTGGTAGTGCAGAGCCAAGCCCTCAACAGCTGTTGTCATTGCTGAAGATTTTGTCTAGCAAGAAATAGGTTGTACCAACTGTATACTTAGCATTTCAATTAACATTACTCTTAGGCAGGCCATTGTTGTGTTTTGCACCTTGTAAGTTAGGAGTAGCTTATAAACTACTTGCAATAGTACCACAATTTTATCAATATCCAGTGTCCCTCCAGTTATTAAATTTGTTAAGATTTACGAGATGTTTTGGCAGGAAATTTATGTCTTTGTCTGATTGAATATATAAGAGAAAATTAAAGACTGGAAATTACTAATAGAGTGGTCTTCTATAACTTGGTAGAAAACTACTGAGACTTTTAAACCAACATTTTAGGTGTTTAGGGTTGAACTGCAGTATTCCAAGAGGCTTTAATAGATTCTCTGACCAATTTTTCATAAACATAAAATACTGGATCGTCTTCCTCATGATCAGCGGTGACAAGAAACCAAGCACCTCAAGTAATCCCTTCCAGTCCACTGATTTGTTTGCATACTGCTTGCGGGTCAGTTTCAGGTGTGATTTTCAGTTTTCCGATTAGGAAAACAGAACAGAATCCATTCGCCATGAAGTCATTATTTCAATTCACATTACTCTCAAGTCTTAAGAGTAAGGCCATTGTTGTGTTTCCCATCTTGTCGCATCCCTTGTCCCTCCAGTATTGAATCTGTCAAGGTTATTTTATCTGTTTACGGCTGATTCATTCTGTACAAGTTCAGATCAAGCTAAGTGGGTAAGGAGAAAAGAATGGACATTACTGAAAGTGGTCTTCTATTACTTTGTGTACCATTACAATCGGTTTCACAATCATATTCCAGGTGATGCCACACCAGTCGCCAAGCTTATCAAAAGGTTTCTTGGTTTTTCACAGGATTGATAGAAGTGTTTTGAGTTTATTACTTGAACCAAGCTTATCCATAAGATACAAAGATACTAAATTTGCATAATCAAGACGGATCTTTTAGTGAAGTATAAAAATTTATCTCTTGGTGAGCGTGGATATCTAATAGAGTAAAGATTGCTGAACCAAGGTTTTGCACATATCATACTCAATTTATCCATAGTTTTGGCAGGTTTCTCTTATGCTTCGTTTGGTCTGGTTGGAGATGGCAATTGCAGACCTGGATATTACTGCTCAGTGGTATATTGATTCGAAAGTCTGTAACCTCATCATATGTTACAAAATGAGATGGATGGATCAATCATAGATGGATCAAAGCAAATGAAGATTCTTGTGTTGGCTATGGTCAACAGATTTTGTCTATCAAGAAATGTGACTTGGGTTGGATCAACTATCAACTGTATACTTGGCATTTCAATTCACGTTGCTCTTAAGCAGGCCATTGTTGTGTTTCGCATCTTGTAGGAGTAGCTTTACTTGCAATAGTACCAAGAAGCGGAAATACATTGTCCCTCCGGTTATTGAATTTGTCAAGGCTTCCTATATGGTATGGCTGGAAATACATGTCTTTGGCTGATTGGATCTATACAAGTTCAGATCAAGCTAGTAGTTTAAAAGACTGGACATTACTGAAAGAGTGGTGGTCTTCTATAACTTTTCTCACAGCTTTTGGAGCATATCAAAGAAAGAATAATGAATCAATGAATTACTGTAACTCCGTTCTGGGCAACGGCATTTCCTCTGTGCTAATGAAACTAACTGATTTTTTTTCCTAACTATATGCCACCCCAGCCTTCTCTGATTTCTGAATCACTTTTCAAGTCCTCCTCGCCTGTAGCTTGTAGGTACAACATAACCGAAAAATGTACTGCACATCACCACGGAAGCCTCCAAACTTCTCGGCTCAATCAGCAAGTACAGTCTCCATATCAGCTTGCTGCCACTTGAGCAATGGTATGTCCTTTTTACAGTATGAGCCACATATTATCACTCAACACCTTATCTTTGCGATGAAACCCTTATGCTCCGTCTCACGTCAGATTTCAGGCTAGCAATTTGCTCCTGTGAATTGTTACAGATACAACCAGGGAAAGGATTTGCATAAAAGTTCTCCTCCAACCTGGGTGCCTCTCCTATCTGTCTAACATATGGTGCTCCCAGCCGATCAGAATGCAGAGTTCTAACTTCCGAAGAAAATTCTTCCCATGATATATCACCCTTATCAAATAGGTCGACCAGTTTCACAAAATTTTGTCTGAAATGAAAATTATGGTATGTTAGACAACTAAATCAAAGCAAGAAGTAGAAAATTCAGAGGTAACACATGAAATGCCTGGTTTATAAACCACCAACCTGTCAGGGTTAATAGTCTTCCGAAATCCTTCAAATCGTCTATGTCCCTGTACTGCCTTCGCCATATTTCCATCATATGTATATACAAAGACATCACTCTCTAGTGCTACGATGTAATCCAAAGCAGCAAGGCGATTTTGATAAGGCCTAAAGGGGTCCAACTCTTCCTCAGTTGCAAGAGTGTTATGAGAAAAGACATTAGGATACTCGGAGTGAAACGCAGCCATGCTATTACTGCCATATATCTCCCCAGCAACAATGTATATTGTTGTTGTCGAAGGGTAACCCATGGCCTTGAGGAACAGGGCTGCCTCTCTAGGGGAAAATGGGCATCCACCCTGGAGTCTTCGCTCTTCACTGTCTATCTCTTTCTCCTTCCAATGTTTAACATTGTACCTCATATCCCGAAGTTGTGCATCTTCCTCTGCAGTAAGGTTGTGACTGCAGCCAGTGAAAGCAAGCATGTCTTTCTCATATCTGCAATCAAGAACGATTTTACTTGGTTAAAATGTTAACCTACCACAAAACTAGATAATACTACGAAAATCCATACAACTCAGGTACCTTAAATGAAGAGCAATATATGGATTGCCATTTTTCTTTAATCTATTGACCAAAACTTTCCCTAGATCCTCAATCTCCTTGGTATATCGGAGACCCACATAATTGGCACGGCACCTCAGCCTTTGAATGGAACTTGCAAGTCCATTATTGGCAAGACGTGAATCAGTGTGGGTAAACTTTATAACCTTGTGCTTTTTCAACAACGGTATCATTTCGCGTCTGTAATAACTGGCCTGCATATGAAGCATCGTATTAGATATGATTCCAGAAACTACACAACCAACCAAATGTCCTAAACATTCTCAAGTAAAATCCGAACCTTAGACCAAGAGATGGGAGCCTTCAGAAGGGGCTTTTTAGCTGCATAACAGGTTGGCAAATACTCGATTATCTCAATATCATCTGTTAACACCTCTATGAAGTGTCTCCAGTCAAATATATCTTTGAAACCACTGCACATAGAATATAGCATTTGATCAATTCAAAGGAAACAGACGAACTAGGAATTCACATCATATAACCCAAAATAGCAGAGAAAAGTACCTTGGATCAGTCCAAAAAGACTCGTGATCCAGATAAGGAAGCACCAGAGTGACATTCATTATCTTTGCAACGGCTACCATATCACATATCTGTAACATCAATTGGGGCACTGTCAGCTCCAAAACACTTTGTGCCAAACTCAAAAACCAGGGCGTAAACAATTTAAATTTACTATATGCATGATTAGAGAAAGGAGCCTTACCCCTGTTCTCATTTGATTCAATCCACCATTGGCATGAACAAGGAGATAGCCATTTGTTTTCGATCCTGTTCCTGCAGGGAAATCGATGTTTGCAAAAGTCAAGATATCAGTTGATTAAACCTAAAAACAAACTTGACAAATTCAGTAATGGAACAAGAAACTTACTGATACGATTTTTGGGTCGAGTTATGCATTTATTAAAATCATCACTGCTTGGTTTCATCCATATTCCTGGAATCTGTAAAAGAAAGTAGATTTCTACATCAATGCCAATAAATCACAGCGTTAAATCCACAAGTGACAAACTGATCAAACCAAACTGAAGAAACATGTGAATCAAATTAAGCCATTGATTTATTCAACTAAAGGGGGCTGCACCAAAATTCTGCTGACAAATGTGAAACCTTTAACAAAGAAACAAACCTTTCTGGTTATAGCCAAAATGCGACCCAGAAAGGAAGTCGATCAAAATTTCGAAACAGATACAATTGTCCTCACAAAACCTATGAGTTATTCCAGAAAGAGCAAAAAAATGCATAAAGGTAAAACCTTTAACCATAAACAACACAAAAGTTTCTTACTGGGTAAAACCCAGAAAAAACAAAGAACAAAATCCCTCATTTGTAGAAAGAAAAAAAATTACCAGAGATTAAAAATTGAAACTTTGCTTGAAAAATGGAAGAAGAAAAACGACTTACCGTATTGTGTTCATCCAAAAGTCGTTTGGGCATGGAGGATTCCGATTCCGATTCCGAAAACGACAGTCTCTCGAAAATACGTTTAGGCCTGGCGGCCTGGTCCTCCTCCGCGACGGCGCGTTGCGCCACCTTCCAATCATCATTGTTAGTCTTCAAAATCAAAAGCCTCCCCTCCGTCCTCTTCACCCCATAACCAACGTCCACGTGTCCCCCCAAAAACGCGAACGTCAAGAACACCGAAACAACCGCCATCAACGTTAACGTCCACAAGATCTTCCGGCCGAGGCTCCTTCCCGACCGGACCGACAACAGCCACGCCTCGGGAATACAAAAGAACACTCTCCTGCGAAGCAGCAGGTACTTTATCACCGGAGAATAATGGTTGCTGTGCACGTGGGACCCGGACCCGGAGACAGCGCCGCCGTTTCCGGTAGGGTTGCTCTCCTCGTCCTCGTCCGGCGAGGAGGAAACGACATGGTCCGGGTTAATCTTGCTTACGTTGTTGATGTTGGTCGGGACGGCCGTGGACACGGCGGAGGCGTCCATGGGGCCGTCAGCGACACGCCGTCTGGTCGTGGTCGGCAGCGCGATGGCGGCGGAGGCGGTCGGGGTAGTGCTGGTCGGGCCACCCGACGACATTACCGGCCGGCACTAACGTTGTCTGTGTTTGAGAGAGAGAGAGAGAGAGAGAAACGCACGTTGCCGGATTATCATAATATAATCCAATTATCATAATCATAATCCCCCAGTAATTTCTGTAACTCTATTTCTTTCTCTTTCTCTCTAATGGTGGATCTGCACGTTTTCTTCTTTCTCACATAGAGACGGGTTTTTATATTTCGGCGAGCTTGAAGATTACACTTCAAATGACGATTCTAGCCCTGGCGAGTTTGTTACGGTGCGGACTTTTTTTGGTTAGTGAAAATCCCGGGCTGGGCCCGCAAAAGCATTGACCATTCCTCGTTCAGGGTTAATCAAGTAGTACAGGCACGTTTTTTTTTTCCCGCTTATTTTACCCGATAATATTTCCTAGTTAAGCACCATGTAACGGTAAAATTCAATTTGTTACGAAGAAATGACGGCGGTTATGGCTCATTTGGGGATCAATTACATCCTTAATCTATGCATTAACAGTGGCTAAGATCGACTCATTAGTCATTAGTAATGCATGATAGAGGTGCTTTTAAACATCTTAACAAGAAAATAGGTTGCAAAAAGATAAAAAAATTTGGAGAAGTTTCTAAGGTTGAGCTAAAAATTACTTGACATGAAGATTAAAACACAACACACACACAAATAATACATAACGTTGGTTCAATGTCCTCCCTTCCCTTGTATTATGATGTTTCGTTAATTTTGTAGACATGTCTGATATTATTTTAGGGTGTTCTTACAGTATAAGGTTTAGACACAATGTCCCCCCATTGTATTATAAAGTTTCGTTAATGATTATAACGTGAGGGCTGCCGTTCTAGCTCTCGTTATTCAAAAATATATATAACGTTGGTTATGTTACAAAATATTAGCTCGAGAAAATCAAGTCTTGTTATTGTTATTATGAGACAGTCATGACATGAATATCTAAAACAACTTTTACATGCTTCAATATTCAAATGTGTATAACTGAGTAATACTTTAACTAATGAGCATTTCAATACAAGGTTAATTAGCCTTTTCTAGTAATTTGATTGATACAAGTGAACTTAAGAGTAACGTAGTGACAATTTCTTTGGCTTAACCAATGAACCGGTTTAGGCTAAACTTGTATATAAAAGGAAATTTTGTTATATATTTTGAGAATGCTATGATATGCACGTTTGGTAGCATTTCACTACATTTAACGAATTCATTAAAAGAAATAAATACTCAATCGCTAAAAATAGAAGGGTGAACCCTTGGTTCCTCTGCCATATAGCCACATGATTTGGACTTGGAAACCTACTGACTAAGAACCATCATTAAGAAGGCTCCTAATTTTAGGGCATACTCAATTATTCATCATATGGAACCGCCGTCCCCTACGTTTGTGTATTTCTCCATGTGAGGGGTGGCAAGTTTGGTACGTTATGTGCCTTTAGGCTTAAGAAAGGTACCAGTTTTATTTTTTTCATGTTCAATTTATGCTAATAATTGTTGGGGTCTAGTAACGTTGTTAATGAAGAAAGAGATCCACTAATATGGCCACTCTCATTTCGAGTAGTTCATACTTCATACTTCATACTTCATTTCAAGCCATCAAATAGTCTCGTAGTGGAAACAACGACAAAGGAAAATGATTGATTTGCATTCTTTGCCTTGTGCGTGTACACATTAGAGATCTTGTTAATTGTATTTGATAGGGAATATTGCTTTTTATGCTTTCAGTTAGTGTCGACTTCTTGTACAATATTGCATATACATCAAATATCGTGATCCCGTTGCAAGATTAAGACGTGGGGGCATGAATCTGCTATGAAATTAATTGCCTTGAACCAGTATGTGGGCAATCAATTATATTGAATCAATATACGGCTTGAACCTTTTCGAATAAGTTATGTTATCTATTTACGACTTTGTTGATGCGTTTATCTTTGGTACATTTTTATGTAATGGTTAAAAATTGATTAGGAAACGAGAATTACCTATGATTATATCTTTTCAAATAAAAATTTATATCTCATACGCAAGTGCTAACAATTGAGAGATATGTAAGACTATTTTATCTAAAATTAATATCTAAAAATAAATTGATAAATATAACTTTCATCCAAATTTATCAACTATTTTATCAACCATTGTTAGGTCATATCTCGCCCATTTGTTTGTTTGATTTAACGAATATTGTAAATAACAAAGTTGATTTTGTTGTTGGATTCATTGATCCTTGAAATACGCCATCAAAGTGTTTATTTTTTATATATGAATTTTGACGATAATATGTGCAATTTGTTATTTCTTTTCTTTTCTTTCGTGTTTTAGTTTTTACTTATACAACACAAATAATAACTTACGTCCTTATACACATTGTTCAGGCGATAATCGGCCACAATAATGGGTTATAAATCATTGCCCATGTATCAAAGAAAAAAAATGTGAATATACTCGTGAGTCAAAATATATATATATACGGGGGAACACGTTTTACCAAGAAGGGTAGTTTGGGCACAAAAATTTTGCCGTGCAAATCTGGTAGTACCCACTGCTACTGTATCCAAGTTTTGGAACGTTCCTGGATCCTCGCTTTCTGTCAGAAACCTTGCTTAGCTGTCACCCTGCTTGCTATTCATCAACCACGTACCCCTCTCTGACTCACTAGAAAATTCAAACGCCACGTGGCGCGGTCACGAGCCTCTTCCCCCGTATACGACACGACACATTACGTCGGCTTTTGCTGCTCATCTTGTCCCGACGTGAAAAACCCGACCGTTAAACATGATTATGACGTTCTTCTGAGTTCATAGCCGTTTGATTCGGTGATCGAAGACCGGTGTTTGGTGCGGAACTGTAGGTGATGATGGCTCTCACCAGCAGACGGTGCCGGTTTTCGCAGAATGAGGCGGTGACAAATGGATGAGTGTTCAACGCGGTGTGTGTTGAGCTTGCACGTTCTGTCGTTTTTTTTTTTTTTGATCGGGGGTTAGCCTTTGTTAGATTAGGTAACACACACCCATGCAGGGTATCCCAGCACAGCCGGACTAATCCCTGCATCGCCACGGGGCATGAAAGCGAACACCACACACCAGGCACACTTGCCTAGCACGGGCCACCGCCGGCTGGCCACCAAGGCCTTAATGAGGATTCGAACACCAGACCTCTTGGTTAGAGAAGACAGTGCTTTCCACCCCACCGTTTCCACCGTTTCCACCGTTTCCACGTTCTGTCGTTTTTGGGATTGCAATAAAACATCATTTTGGTCCATCATAACCGAAAAGAAACTAATAGTCCATACAAAATAAAAATAGAATATTAATATAATATTATTTTTGTAAGTATGAAATCGTGAGTGAGTTTTACTCATAAAAGACTTCTGGTGGCGTTATATTGTTTAACTCATAAAAATAAAAATAAACTAAATGGTTGCAAGTTGCAACCTTTGGATTTAATGTCTTCATTGTATTCGGCAGTTTCATCAATAAATGTTTAAGTGTAGCCACACCATCCTTGTATTTAGAAAAAATACTCAATTTAAATTTGATAAATAAACAGTGGAAGAAGTTACAGATTAAGTGGACTAAAAGATTTGGGGGAAGCTAAGAATGCATTAGGAATAAGACTGTGGTGTCTGGTCATTCACAAAATTATTTCGTGATCATTATGGTTTGATCTTTGTGTTTTAGTGGGCATGCAACTAACTAGTTCTCATGTCATGGCTATAATTTGCTGAAGGACTACCATACAAATCCCATTTCATGAGATGAACTCAGATATATGGTGACAAAGAAAATGCAAGTTATAGTGAATATCATACGAACAAATTTGTCATTATATATTGCACATTATTGAGTTATAGTTAATGGGTTCTGTATTCTAATGGAAAAAGTAACTAGATCCATTACTTTGTGTACTTCCTTATGAACAACAAGAACTATGTTTTTTTGTTTTCAACTGTCTGGGTTAGAAACTCAGAATGTATGATTGGGCGTACCTGGTATTTCCAATTTTCTTCTGTATAATTGTCCTTTTAGGAATAGAATATGACTTTTTGTCCCAAAAGAAAAATTAATAGAAAATGAAAGAAAAAGATGAGCTAGAAATGCCAAATGATTTGAAGTGATTTTGGGTCAACACGCCTCATAGAACATTGTTGGGTTGGTGAGCGCAGGCCTCAACTCCACTAATGGTTAGTCTATCAATATAGTAGCCACGAACACATTCCTTTTCAAAAATCGAACTCAAAAACCGATTTGTTTCTTCATAGTTGTCGATTTTAAATAGCGTAATGTTATTAACATATCATATTTTACTATTCATATAGCTCATGCATTTTCATAACACTACAAATTTGATTATGTTTACGAAATTGCCCCTTAAAGTTGTTTTATGATTGGTCTACATCATAAAATGGGTGTGTGAATAGCAAAATAATGTGTGTTAATAGCACCACTCTTCAAAATATCAACAAATGTACTTACAATGCTATTAGCGGGATAAAAACTATGATCGCTCTGTGTACGGATCTTGAAATTTTAGCACGAAAATGATAGGAACTTAGAAAATCCTCCATTAACCAAAAGATGGTGGTTGACAATAGAGTAGAATTGAACGATCCTTTCAATTCCCATGGACCGAATTGAAAGCTGATTGTTACAAATTTTAACGTCACTGACTCATCATCATATTTAAGTGTTGCCTCCGCTGCATTGCATCCATACCAATATTTCTCTTGCCAGTTGCTATATGCTTTCATAGAAACAGAATTTGAAGCCTTCAACTTATATACAAGTATAAATTGTATTAAACAGGACCAAAACTAGGATCACTCTGTGTGAATCTGGGAATTTTAACTGAATTAGGAGGAACTTGGAAAGTGAGGTCCAATAACCAAAAGATGGTGGCCGACTTGTGAGCTGGAAGTGGAAGATTTTCTCAATGGTCCATAAGACCAACCGAGTATTACATGGCTCATTCAAATTTTGGGGTCACCGTCATATTCAAGTTAATGCTTCTGAGCTTCTCACACTCCACTGCATTACATCACAATGATCACATCTATTTGAAAAAGGGAAAACAAGAACCAATTCCATAAAGAGTTAGGTTAAGATTGCACATTGACTTGATCTCCTTAAAAAATAACTAATTTCACAAAAGGAGTTTGGCCAACTTCCATTTTCATAGTATTTAAGGAATTCAAGACCTTGACAAACGGTAGCAAACGACTCTACAATAGACTTTACTGTGAAAACGAATCTCATACATAAGTATATTATTCACCATTCCCCAGTGCCTTTCAAATTTCTACACTCATGTAGCAGCATTATTTTATCCTCACCAAAACGAGTAAATCACTCACAAATATGATATGATATGATAGGATGATGATGATGATACAGTATAGTTGCCCGACTCTTGAATATGTATATCTGGAACGTTTACAACTTCAACCACTCCAAGCACGGGCATAAGCCCCAGCAGAACCGAGAGGGATAGTAGTCCTTTAGATACACCTCCCTGCTAAACCCAATGATGTAGAAACTGAACAGTCGGCTGCGATGAGCCATTGTGACACGCGTCACAGGAACCACGGATATGGTGTGCCTTTCGCTTATGACCCTAGCAGAGGGAGGCACAGGAGCTCTGTCGGCAATCACTTCCGATGAGAACTTGTTGAGAAAGTAAGAGTCGGCAAAGAAGGCTGGAGTGCACTGATATGCCTGTGTGTTGCACAACTGGACTCCTTGGGCTCTGTGGAAAACATCATCAGGAACAGACGCTGCTCCGCTTGTTGCACTTACCTTTCTGGTTGGAAGTGTCTTCCTGTCACAGATATTCAATTTTTACTTTACTATATACTTTCATGCAGGAGGTTCTTACATAATCAGAAAATGGAGAAAATCAAAACTCAGTGGTTGCAGGGTGCACTAAATGTGGACTAAGAGATTTTCATCTCCAGTTGGTAACATCAAAAATAGAACAATGAATAGCAGAGAAGGAACTCCCCCACATCTACATAATATGTAGGGTAAAATATTGTATAGTCTTTGTGATTTGAAGTCGACATATATTTAGTCCTAATGGTTTTATTTTTCTGAATAGTCCTTAAAGTCACGATTTTTCATCCAATAGTCCTTATGACGCTTAACTGAGAAAATTATCGAAAGAACTATTTTGATGAAAAATCATGACTTTAAGGACTATTCAGATTAAAATAAAACCATAAGGACTATTTAGATGAAAAATCATGACTTTAAAGACTATTCAGATTAAAATAAAACCATAAGGACTATTTAGATGAAAAATTGTGAATTTAAAAAATATTCAGATTAAAATAAAACCACAAGGACTAAACAGGTGTCGACTTCAAATCACAAAGACTAAACAAATTTCAATTCTAATAAGGGAGCCCGTTCTATTAAGGACTATGTAGATGAGGACTTGGTGCGGTCATTCAATCTCCACCATTTGATTAAACTAGCGGTTTTCAATTTCAAGAACAACAAAAGGCTGAGCACACCCAATCAAACCCATCTCCTCAGGCTCTATCTCTCTTCTCCCGCTGACTTTCATTCCTGATCACCCAGACTCCATCTCCCTCGCCGTCATTTCTTCCGCCGAAGTCCAGCCGCGTCGTCCCACTCGCCGGCGCCGCCACCACCGCCTTCTCCCTCCTCGTCTGCTTCCGCAAAATCACCCACAAGCGCACCACCCCGGAAGCCGACTCCAAGCCGCCACACCGCTTCTCCTACTCTCTCCTCCGCCGCGCCACCGACTCCTTCTCCCTCACGCGTTGCCTCGGCCAGGCCGGCTCCGGCTTCCGTCTTCCTCGGAACTCACCCCCACACCGGCCAAGACGTCGCCATGAAACTCATGGACTCCGGCTCCCTACAGAGAGAGCGCGAGTTTCAGAACGAGCTCTTTTTTGCGTCCGTGTTGAACTCTGAGCATGTGATCCCGGTTCTTGGATTCTCGTCCGATCGAAAACGACGTCGTATGCTTCTGGTGTATGAGTACATGAGTAAAGGCAACTTGCAGGACGCGCTGGTGTGGTCTGGAAATCGAATATGTCGTCCGGGATGAAGCACTCGGAGCTGGTGTGGTCGGGAATGAAAGTCAGCGGGAGAAGAGAGATAGAGCATGAGGAGATGGGTTTGATTGGGTGTGCTCAGCCTTTTGTTGTTCTTGAAATTGAAAACCGCTAGTTTAATCAAATGGTGGAGATTGAATGACCGCACCAAGTCCTCATCTACATAGTCCTTAATAGAACGGGCTCCTTCTAATAAGTATGTGTACAAAGTTTTACCATTTCAAATGGTGTGGCAAAAAGTTTCTGAGAGATATAGTGAGCATCTTTGTAGGGGACCTAATCTGGAAATATGTGAATCAAGAAGGAACAAACATACCATCTAACAAGGGCAACATTGCGGGAACGAAGAGAACCACTGCCTTTGCATGTCAAACATTTAATCAAACCACGAGATCCGCATGTTGCACAAGGAATTTGTCCCTTACCGTTGCAAGTCACACATCTGCATAGACAAAACCAATGATTTACAGTATTTTAGTACATTGTATCCTGTTCAGCAATAAAAAGGCTGTTTTGATACCATTTTCTTTTTCACATGGTTAAATCAGAGAATGTTGCATGAGAGAATGAACTCTGAAAAGGTTAGACTGGAAGATCCTCTTATTATAGATTAAGATCATGATTCTAATGATAATGAGATGAGTAAATATAAAGCATCTTACATTGAGTCAGATCCATCTTTATGAGCAAGTAATCCTCTTCCATGACAAGCCGAGCACTGAGCCATCTGGTTCTCTTTGTAGAATCCAGGCTCTTGATTTGCATTGCATGAAGGGCAGACAGTATCCCCTCGCCCAGCACAACCTGTAAATATTTCGAACTTGTTGTTATAACTTTTGCAAGAGTAGAACTGAAACATTTATAGTCAAAAGTTCATCTTCACTAATATTCCAAATCCATGGTTCCAAAAGACCAGAACAGTTACCTGAGCATTTCGCAATGGACTCTGAATGAGGAATTATCTCCCGTGATTCTTTATGAGGTATAAATAAAACAGGAAATTGAGACTTCAAATCCAATTCCCAGATTCCCAGTTCTGGTTCCTTATCCCTTCCATCAATACTGCCACCAAGGTAAGGCTCTGTTTCTCTTACAGTTTCCCTTTCCTCAATGAAGGTATCTAGTGTTCCCACATATACGTTGCAATCTTCCACTTTTTGAATTTTCCATGTCCGAGCAGGACGACTTCCCCAACAGCATCTATGGCCAACATGATCAATGAGCAACTCTCGTATCTCGATTTCATCCAGTGTTTGCCTATGCATAAATACTGAGTGTTAGATAAGATAAACTCAATGTTATTGACATGTTAACCATTCAAAGTTGAGCACGAAAAAAATATGCACATAATTTTTACGGACTATCAGCAATGTGAAATTGTTGATTTTGGTTGATATATAAAATTCAAAAGAACAATAATGCTAGACTTAGAAGATTGATGAAAAAAGATCGTATAAAACTCCCTTTTGAATACAATGACAACATGCCTGAAGAAAAAAAAAAAGAAAAAAAAAGAGAGGGACAATTCCCTGAACAATAGGGTCTCTATCAACATTAACCATTTCCTAGTTTTTGAAATTGAAGAAAAAGACAAGGTGATATGACTACGAATTCATTGGAAGTCCTTATAATGTGCAGCACATTCCATCAGTTCAAAATTTCAAATGACATTGAACCCTTGGTAATCATACAGTGAAATGTACCTATGAAGCTCACTTGTGGTGCTGCCAGGACCTCCTCCATATCCACCTTGGTAAACAACAGCTTGCTCTGCAACAAAGAACCACAATTTTTTTATCCATTACATTCCGTCAGAAAAGAAAATCGAAGATACAGCACAGCTTCTACCATCATAACCCTCTATTTTCCCCACCAAAAGATCCAAATCAGAAACTGAATCCAACATCTTATGTCATGAAGTTCATTCAACTTGGGCATCATTATTCTGTATGAACCTTTTTAAGTAGAAATCCTTCCTTGTCCCAACTTAAACCAACTACTGTAATCAAGTACATTTCTCTACAAGCACATCTTGGAAGACAATAGACATAAAACAACCAAGAAACTAAGCTACCGATATCAAATCTTTGTAACATAAACCTCAGTAAATGATCAACACCCATCAATCAAAACTGAAAACTTGTGTTCGAACTATCAAATTGGGAAAAAATATGTACCATCAAGATCAGGCTCCGGCGAACCAACCAAACCGCTATGAAGAGAAGGTGGGTAGTGCTCGGAATAAGCCGCCGCAGATCGTATCTCTTCAACGCTGACTTCAGTTCCGGCCAAGGCAGCCGTCGGAATCACAGAGCCGGCTCTCCCCACGTACTGGTAGGAGCTCCAGTTCTCACTCAACTTATCCCCCGATTCACTTCGTTGCTCTAAAATCAATATCCAAATTAGAGACCCATAAAAGAAAATCAATCATAAACCCACAATTCAAATTCAATTGACTGATGGAATTGAAGAGTGGGGATCAGAATGTACCTGAAAGCAGAGGCTGCTCCATTGTTTCTGCGAGGGAGTAGAGAATAGCTGGAATCTGACTAGTAATAATGGGGTGAGTTTGCTTAGCGAGTAAGGCTCGGGTCAAAGGAGATTTATCAGAATGGGGTTGGTTTTGTCGTAGACGAGTCGTGTCGACTGCCTATCATAACGAGCGGGAAGCGACTAACCGCTGATCAACTAGAGGTCCACGGACCATTTTGCAAAGTTGTAGGAAGATACCGCTTATCCATTAGGTTTTTAATATAATTTAACATATATTATTTTATGTCAGAGACAGTTATTGTTCATTAATAACAGTAAAATAACTTTGTCATCTTCATTCCTAGATATGGGCGCGGAATCCGCTGACAGATCGGTTTGTTTGTTTTTTTTTTTTACGAACTCTCTCTCTTCGCCCAAAAGAAGGGCACAGACTTCGCCTGCAAGATGGGCTCCGAGTTCGCTTGTTGGATTATTTTTTTTTGGACGAACTTTCTCTTAATCTCTCTAGATTTTTCTCAACCACCTAAGATTTCTCCACTCAAGAGATGGGTGCGGAGTCCGCTGGGAGATCACTTTTTTTTTGGACGAACTCTCTCTTTCTCTCTAGATTTTTCTATTTCTCCGCCAAGAAAAGGGCGCGGAGTCCGCTGGGAGATCATTCGCTCTTAATTTTTTTTTTTGACGAACTCTCTCTTAATCTCTCTAGATTTTTCTATCTCTTCGGTAAGATCAATATTTTTTTTTTTACGAACACTCTCTCCGTTTCTCTAGATTTTTCTATTTCTCCGTTCAAGAGAAGGGCGCGGAGTCCGCTGGGAAATCACTATCATTTTTTGTTGAATAAACTCTCTCTGGGCGCGGAGTTCGCTGGTATAACAATTTTTTTTCCCAAAAGAAGGGCGCGGAGTTCGCTGGCAGATCACTCTTTTTTTTTGGCGTGGAGTCCGCTAGCATATCACTTTTTCGAACGAACTCTCTCAATCTCTTTAGATTTTTCTATCACTTGGGCGAGATCACTATTTTTTTTGTTACACGAACTCTCTCTGAGCACGGAGTCCGCTGACATATCACCAAAAGAAGGGCGCGGAGTCCGCTGGGAGATTACTCTCTCTGATTAATTTTTTTTTGAACAAACTCTCTCAATCTCTCAAGATTTTTCTATCTCTTGGGCGAGATCACTATTTTTTGTTGTTGCACGAAGTCTCTCAGGGCGGGAAATCACTATTTTTTTTTGGACGAACTCTCTCTGGGCGCGGAGTCCGCTGGGAGATCACCATTCTTTTTTTTGGATGAACTATCTCTCAATCTCTCTAGATTTTTCCATCTCTTGGGCGAGATCACTATTTTTTTTGGACAAACTCTCTCTCAGTCTCTTTAAATTTCTCTATTTCTCCGCCCAAAAGAAGGGCGCGGAGTCAGCTGGGAGATAACCATTTTTATTATTTTTAGACGAACTCTTTTTCTAGATTTTTCTATTTTGCGCCCAAGAGAAAGATGAAAAGTCAGCTGGGAGATCACTCTCTCTTAATTTTTTTTTTGGACGAACTCTCTCTCAGTCTCTCTAGATTTTTCTATTTCTCTACCCAAGAGAAGGGCGCGGAGTCCGCTGGGAGATCACAGTTTTTTTTTTTGACGAATTCTTTATCTTCGCCCAAGAGAAGGGCGCGGAGTCTGCTAGGAGATCACTATTTTTTTTTTGGACGAACTCTCTCTAGGCGCGGAGTCCGCTGGGGGATCACTTTTTGTTTTTGACGAACTCTCTCTCAATCTCTGTAGATTTTTCTTGCTTTCTCTACCGCCTAAGATGTCTCCGCCCAAGAGAAGGGCGCGGAGTCCGCTGGGATCACTTTTTTTTTTTTACGAACTCATGCGTGGGAGTCTCTCTAAATTGCATTTTGTATATAAACTGTAAATTCACACCCGCAGCAAAGCGCTGACCTAACTTCACTAATGCGGCATCAATCTGAAAATTCATTGAATATTTTCAATTCTAAATTACAAGAAATGTGTGGAGCTAAGCTTTAGTAGCACATCATTCGAATTTTGAACTTTTGACATAACACTACTTAGCAACACATATACTGTTCTTTTCTTTTAATTTATTAAAGCACCAAAATGCTTGTATAATACAATAGCTTCATTCACCAAATCATTACTTACCTCAGGTAGAGTCACATTTCCATATACAGAGTTTACAGATTCTGCAAGTGTATGCGCGCACGACCTCTGCTATCCCTCTTTCTCTGATCTGGCACCCAATCTCTCTCTTTCAGTCTGGTCTCCCTCTCTCTTTCAGTCTTACCAAAACAGAGCAAATAGAGAGAGGAGAAGGGTAAGAGAGAGGGGAGGAGTCCAGGTTCTTCCAGAGGTGTCGAGCAAGAGATGAAGGAAGCGACGAAAGAGAGAGAAGAAGAGCTTGAGATCTGGCTGAATCTCTTGATAGTGAAGATTCAGCGGTGTCTAGAGAGATCGAGAGAGGAAGAAAGATGGAAGTGGTTGAATGACATCGAGAGAGATCGAGAGAGATATACAAAGCGGCGAGAGGGATCCAGAGAGAAGAATCTACAGAGATAAAGAAGAAGCCCAAGCCCGAGCGAGAGACCCAAGGAGAGAAGGAAAAGCCCAAGCCCAAACTCAGGTAAATTGTTTTTGCACTGTTCATAAGCATTGTTCATATGCTTATGAACAGTTAACCAACAAATGTATATATAGTAAATTTGCAGAAGGGGTCCCCAACATCGATATACTAAAGTTCAAGACCTAAACGAGCCGCGCTTGAACGACATAAACGAGTTCGAGAAGGGATAGTAAGTTTGAACCTGAAAAGTCTGAGGTACGGTTTACTCGTTAAGTGACAGATGATCAGTAATATCTCTAGACCGTTGTTTTAGTTTTGTATGCTTTTAATAGTGAAGTTGAATACAGTGACCAATGCATTTCTCTCGCATATTGCTAGGGCGTTTTCTTTTGGACTTTCAAATATTTGCTATGTTTTACTGTTTTATGTTGATCTAATTTCTTTCGTCTACATCTAACATATTTGACAACTGATATGACATAATCATTTAGAGTAAGATATGACATGACCATATGGATTAAGATGTATATGCTATAAAAAAAATTGGTCCACCTAACATTATCGAAAAAATTAAACACAAAATAGTCACTAACTCTCATGTTGAGAGCATGATTAGCAAGTATTGAGCATTTGAGCATCATGTCCTAAAGTGTGTGTCAATTTACAAGCTCCCTAGAGAAAAACTCTCCCTTTTGGGTCTTGATATAAAGAAGAGGACTCGTATCTTCTAGTGGGCCTGGACCTAATTCCACGAGCAATGGGCTTCCGGGCTCATAATAGGGATAGTTATTCCTAGCGTACCCACTTGCGGCTCTTGCCATATATAACCTTCTTAACCCCTCTCCTCCACTAGTCTTCGTATTAGGGTTTCCGCCTCACACCAGCACTAGCCTCCAGAGCCGCCGCCGCTTCATTCGTCCAAAATGGTGAAGGGTCGTCAAGGAGAGCGCGTCAGGTACTCAATCTCTCTCTCTCTCTCTCCCCCATTTCACACATCAAAATCTAATTCACTTTCTCTATTTCTGTGCAGACTCTACGTCCGTGGCACCGTCCTCGGATACAAGAGGTATTAAACCCAAGCTCTTAGCTACTTGTTTGTCTCCGATTGCGAGATAAGGGGTTGTTTAGATATTGAGTTGGGGGTTTTGGTTTTGTGCAGGTCGAAGTCGAACCAGTACCCAAACACGTCCTTGATTCAGATCGAGAACGTCAACACCAAGGAGGAGGTGGCCTGGTACGCCGGGAAGCGTCTGGCTTACATTTACAAGGCTAAGGTAAAGAAGAACGGCAGCCACTACCGTTGCATTTGGGGAAAGGTCTCTAGGCCTCATGGTAACACTGGTGTCGTTCGCGCCAAGTTCACCTCCAATCTTCCACCCAAGTCCATGGTAAGCTCTTTGGCTTTTTGGCGATTGGGTTGGTGTGATTGTTTGAGGGTCAGTTTTGTTGATTTGGGATTTTGGTTTGATTGTGCAGGGATGCAGAGTCAGGGTTTTCATGTATCCCAGCAACATCTGAGGTACTATTTTGTTTCCATTTGAGTTATGTGTGTGTTTTTGAGTGTTAAGTATTTGAGGTAATACTATTTGAATGCTGAGAATGTGGTTTCAGCTGTTTGGGTTCAATTTCTCTTGATCAAAGCAATTTAAGTAGAGTTCCAATGAATACGTTATGTGCTTAGCTTAGGATTCAGACAAACTGCACACCAGCACTTTCTTATAGAGGGACTTAATCTAACAACCAACATTGATCAAAGATGCGTGGAAGGGTTATAGTCCAAGAACTGTTTATAGTCCATGCTTGGTCTTCCTCAATTGACAAGTTATAATCATTAGTTGGTATGCTTTGTGTATTTACTGAAAGCTATTGGGTTTATGTATTCCTAGGTATTGGTTGAAAGGTTTGGTGTTGCAACTTGAAAAACTTTGAACAGTGTGGTTTAATCAATATTTTCAATAACTCAATATTCAGTTGCTTGATGCAAGTGGGTCATGTAGATAGGTTTGTATCAGGTTTGATTGGATAGTATTGAACTAAGTGCAAGAATGAAGGGGATGGTGTTCTTGTATTTATTTAATCTTGAGTTTAGCTTTTCTACCTACTTCTGAATTTGTTGATATTTCTTTGTATCATTTTCTTATTTTGACAAATCCTTTGTTTTTCTATGCAATTTTACTGAATGTTATTGCTTTTTACATAGATTGTCAGTCCCGCATGGTTATTGCCTGTTAACCAAAATAATTATGAAATGATGTTAGGCTATTTTTCATATCTTTGTTATTAACAGATTGTTTTGTTTGTTTGGGGTGCAGGGATGAGGTTAATGTAGATGACCGACTGGATTTGGAGTGCAGCAGCTGCTTTTTTGCTTTTATGTTGTCTAGATTCAAACTTTCAAAACTATGTACTGAGGAACCTGAGTTATTTATCTAAACGTTTGTTGCTAGACTTATTGTGTTGTTCAAATCCTTTTCTTGAAGTTTTGCATTTGACCATAATCGTTTGCATAATCAATCTGAATGAATCATAAGTCAAAGTCACTCGCAGATGAGCTTGCCTGAATGATGGTTGGTTTTACAATGGTGTTCTTGATGAGGTAGTAGTATCATTCATGTCAAAAATACCTATAATTTTCTTCACCTGTAGCACATATTTTTACATGGTATAGTTGGTTAATGGGTATTGCCTGAAGATTCTTAACCAACTTAACCGAGAGTTTGCATTTATATGTTATGCTTGTGGGGTTATGAATCTTCTCCTTAGAACAGATGCTCTACTATTCCACATCTCTGATCTCTCACTATGGATCTTCTTGGAGTTATCTAAAAAATTGTGCAGCTGTGCGTTCATACATTTTATAGTCATATGGCTGAATTTATAGTAATCTCTCAGAATCGCTTGTTTCTAAACGTATCCACAAAAACAGGGCTCCATTGAACGAATGCTTTCTCACACTGCTGCCTGTTGGAAGTGACATAATCTCTGGTACATCAATGTGATTGAACAAGTAAATAAACTAGGTTAACTAGGTCATTTTTTCTGTTGTCTTGTTTACCTATACACCAGGTTATAGTTCATTGACCTTTTGCTACATGGTTGATGCATTATGATTCTGTTTTTTGGTCTCACCGGTCCAAGTTCTTGTCGACCATCCTGCAAGAGAGCAGGAAATATTATTATGATGCTTATACCATAAACAAGGAGCTTTAGCCAGATTCATAGTACTGGTTTGAACAGAATGGTGTTTTCATAGGCTGTGAAAGTCTATTTTCCTATAAGTCTCACATGTGCACATTTCTTATCCAGAATGGAACTAGGCAATTAGTTCATGAGACTCGAAGTCTCCATCGCTAATCTTCTCAGTTCAGATCATCTGTCAGTCTAACGGGTACCTATTCACAGTATGTTACCACATTTGGGGAGATCTGGTGCAGAAATATGATGTTTGAGACGCTTATCCTTAAACTTCCTCTATCTTTCTTACAGCAATCTTATGTAGCACTCATCAATTACTTTCAGTCTTACAAGTACAATTGCTAAATTATCATCATTCATAAGATGTCCCTTTTTATTCTAGCTATTTCACTTTTCAGGATCCTCATTCTCCAACACCACATATTCAAAGCCTACAACATTCCAGACTAGCTCTCATGGATAACCAAGCAATGGAATTAGGACCCCAGATGACGAAGACTTCAGATACACCTGTTGTAGTGGACATGATCCCTCTTGGTGTTGAACCTGATTTCATTTTAAGCTCAAATGCAATTAGTTAGTTTTACCTTCTGTTATTCTCCCAGGATGTACCTCATGGCTGAAGGCATATTTGCAGTGGTTGAGATTCTCAAGGACCAAAAGACATGTCTACGAGACTACGACGATGATGATTTTTGCTTTAAGGTTTCAAGTGGTCACTGGCTCAGAACTCAACCCTGAGAGCTTTCCAACCACAGAATATATGGAAGATCTTTTATGCCGTAGAACCCCAGTATAAAAAAGAAAAACACAAGGACAGACCCAAAGTGGAACTGATAGCTTGAGATATAGCTGTGTTGAGAAGTAACAAAACGTACAAGAACACCTTCCCGCTAAAACCTAACAACCACTAACAAACTAAATAACACAGCCTGGTTTTCCTCTTCTTTTTTTTATGGATCCTATTCAAATAGAGAATGTATGTGAATATGTGATGTTAATTTCACTCAAATATTCTAATGACATGGTAAATCAGAAACACCTATTTTTGAGATTTTGACCACGGTTTGTTTCTCCAAAAGCAGGAGAAGGTGAAATGGGAAATGGACATGAAAAAGAGCATTGCAAGCACCAAAATTGCTAATTTTGTATATGCCTCTAATCTAAGAAGGCGCATTGGTTACGTTAACAAGTTAGTAACACACTTACCCAATTAGTATACATCACTTTGCTGAAATACTCTGGATCTCGATATCCCAACAAAGACAGGTCTGTCCTTATGTTTTGGTAAGAAAGTGTCTGAAAGTTGAAGCTCATTTATTACATAAATAAAAATAGCAAAATGGTTTTAAAAAAAATATATAGCAAACTTTATTATCTTTCCTAATTGTATTATACTCTCAAACCAAACTTCATGAACCCTGTAATTTGACGGGCTCACACATTCTCATGAACTCCAAATCCAAAAGCAACCCAAAGTCGCCGGCGTTTGTCCTTTTACAAAGAGTTCGAAGCTATTCTGGTATTCAATAACCCAAAGCCCCACTTTTTCGTATTCAATAAACGACGTCTATTTTGGTCATTACAATGCGTTTTCTGCTTCTTTCACCGTCCTAAACGCTGAAAGGTCCTCTATTTTGGCGTGCAAACCGCTGCGCCTTCATGACAGCCACCTGATTTTGATCCGTCGACAGCCACCGTCCGATAACCAAAACATTCCACATAGGACCCTCTACCCTCACGGCTCTTAATCCTCTGTTTCAGACCTCCACCTTAACTTCTTCCTCATATTCTTTCCCTTCTCGACAAACTTTGGTTCATTCAAAATATCTGATATTCTGGAAAACCAATGACCGCTGCAGACCCGAGTTCGATCCCATGGCCGACGATCGGGTGGGTTGCGTCGTGGTACGGCTCCAACATCGGAGTTCTACTCCTGAACAAATATCTTCTCAGCAATTACGGGTTCAAGTACCCGATTTTTTTAACGCTGTGTCACATGACGGCGTGCAGTGTTCTGAGCTACGTGGCCATAGCGTTGATGAAGGTGGCTCCTTTGCAGACCTTGAAGTCCAAGGTTCAGCTGGCCAAGATCGCAGGGTTGAGTGTCGTTTTTTGTTTCTCGGTGGTGTGCGGGAACGTGTCGTTGAGGTACCTTCCGGTGTCGTTTAACCAGGCGGTTGGCGCCACCACGCCGTTTTTTACCGCGGTTTTGGCTTTCTTGATGATCAAGAAGAGAGAGGAGTGGGTTACGTACAGCACCCTTATTCCGGTCGTTGCCGGAGTCATCATTGCTAGCGGGGTAAGTATTAATTTTTTTTACCCTTCCTCGTACTTTTGGAATATTCTGGTGAATATATTAGTGTTTACTATTTGGATATGCACTAATGCACCCTACTGAAAATGTATGAATATATTAGTGTTTACTGTTTGCTTACTGAAAATTTTGGGTGGATAAATTGTTATAGTGAGTGAGATTCATATTTGCACGACAGCATTATTGTATATCTATCATGATTCTTAAATACTTCGTACTTTCGTGTGAATTTTAGTTAGGACTTAAATGATGAATTACAATTTCACACGTATCGATTTATAAAAATTAAATGACATATTTTTAAGAAACAACAAAAATGTGTGAACTTACCCATTGTGAAGTAGTCTTCGTTTATTTCATTACATCACAAGAATAAGTATGACATTGTGATGTTTGTTCTGCGTATTTGAAACTATGTACATAAGACGTTTGAATTGTAATGAGATATGTTTCAAGATGAGATTGTGTCATTGTGAGCGTGCTGTTTGCAATCATCCACTCTATGAAACTTATGTTTTGGTTGTAGGGTGAACCGAGTTTCCAGCTCTTTGGGTTTATTATGTGTGTCACTGCTACGGCTGCCAGGGCATTCAAGTCAGTGCTTCAACAAATTTTGCTTTCTTCTGATGGGTAATATTTCTTTCCTCTGTTCTTCAATGTCGTTTTTTCTTCATGGTGTTGATGATCAATTTTTAAGACTAGTACGAATGATTCCAAATTTTCAATCTTCTTCTGCAGGGAAAAGCTGAACTCCATGAACTTGCTGTTATACATGGCACCAATAGCTGTAATTTGTTTGCTTCCTGCAACAATATTGATGGAGAAGAATGTTGTTTGGATAACACTAGAACTTGCCAGAAAAGATATCAAACTTATTTGGTACCTCTTGTTCAATTCATCTCTTGCTTATTTTGTGAACTTGACCAATTTCCTGGTCACCAAACACACAAGCGCTTTGACCCTCCAGGTAAATCACAATTACCCTCGTTTCACAATCTGAGGAACCATTTGGCATTGTTACTGAAGTTGCCAAAGGAATATCCTTAATCACTTCACATTTGAGTCCTGTGTTTTAACTGTATGTTTATTTTGAACAGGTATTGGGGAATGCAAAGGGGGCTGTTGCTGTGGTCGTTTCAATTATGATATTTAAAAATCCTGTTTCCTTCATGGGGATGTTGGGCTATGGATTCACTGTTGTTGGAGTCATTTTGTACAGTGAAGCCAAGAAGAGGTATATATAGAGTTGAACATTGAATTGATGAACCATAATTTTTTTTCTTTTTTCTGGCACAAATGCTCGGAGCCACTGCCCTTCTGCACCCTCCTAAGTCCTAACTTGGTCCATTATTTGGGAAGTAGATCACAAATTTCCCCAAGAAACGATAACCTGCAGATGTTCATCAGCAGCAGCAAATGCAACTCTTATACAAAGCATTGAACCCCCACTCATTTTTGGACACTGCAAAGATTTTAATCAAATATGGATATAGTGTATGGTTATTATATCAGATGAATCAAACACATACATGAAAATTTTGTTTGCCCTTTTGTTTAATCTGAATGAGTTGTAAGTATTAAACAGAGCTTGAACGAAAAAAGGAAGAACAAAAGTATCTCATATAGTAAATCATTCTGGCACTATCAAATCTCTCTTGTGTAGAACACACTCAGCACCTGAATGATTTTCAGCCCTATGTGTTCCTTATCCGCCTTATTTGTAGTGCGCGCACACCTTGAAAACCAATGAAGTTGAAGCTGCATGTAAACATATGTTCTGCATTAGTTCAAGACTTCAAGAGATGAATCTGCTGCCAGAAGATATGCATTTTTTTAATGTGAAAGCTTTGCAAGACGACTCGAATTGCTTGTTGCTGAATTAGTTTAGGCCTGTAGTTGTGCAATCTAAAGACCAAAGGCCTGAACAAAGTTGCAAACTTGAACAGCTATTCCTCTATATCATGAATTATGCATTGGTTGGTAGGGGAATGGAATAGGATACTAAAGTGCTTGTCGAATTGCCCAAACGCCCAAAACGTAACCTGTACATCGATCTTAACATACTAAAGTGCCATGTTATTACAAGAGTTTGTCTTTGTTTTCCGGAAGAACCTTTGCATCAGTCTACTTGACATGAAGTATATTGGCCACTATGCTTCCTAGACAAAAGTGGGGAGTCCGTTCTTATTTTTGGTTTCACTTTTCTTAAAGTCACCGATCATAACATATCATTCCCTGCTTTCCAGGTTCTACCACAACCTGAATCATTAGAAATCTATCCTTTTTCAGCAACATAAGAGAAAATGTGTACTACGTAGCAATATATATCGTGGGATTTTAGTCCTGTACACTCCTGTTGTCGTGCAACCCATGGAGGTCAGAGATTGGCTTTTCTTGTACAGGATTCCCACCATATTTCTTTCCCAACAAACAAAGAGAACTGCACTATACCACTAGTTGTCCTAGCACGGATTAGTCTTGAGACATTCTTTTCAAACCGATGCCAATTGTGCATTCATTAATACCAAAAACACCATAGCCCGCCTCCCAATATCAGAACCCAACCCAATCTTGCTGACCTTCTTCTTCGAACCCTCCCCGTGTTCAATTCATCCTCTCCTTCAAACCCTTCCTCTATTTTCTTCTATTTTCTCCCAATAACCCCCCAATTTCTCTTGTTTAGGGTTTAACTGGGAGAATTAGGGTTCAATTCAATTTGATGACGATGCTTCAGATCCGACTAAAGAAGGTTACACCAACCGATGGCGAGACCGTCAACGCCGCTTGCCCTGACCACCTCGTCCTCGCCGACCTTCCGGTGGCCAAGGGTATTGGCTCCGCCACCGCCGCTTCGCTTGTCAAGACCATCGGTCGCCGCTCCCGTCGTCAGCTCGGCGAGCGTGTCCACTTTTGTGTGCGCTGTGATTTCCCGATTGCTATCTATGGGCGACTGGTATGTGAAATTGAATGAGTTTTTTTAAGTTGAATTTTGTGGGATTTGTTTGGATTGAATAGCTTGTTGTGTGGTTGCAGAGCCCTTGTGAACATGCGTTTTGCTTGGATTGTGCTAGGAGTGATTCAATCTGCTATCTGTAAGTTTCTCTCAACTAATAAACCGAGTAGGACTATAGTTGCTTCCTTGTGTTATCTCCATATTTGTTCTACTTATTAGCTTTGATACTTAAGCTGAAACCACTCTGATCTTTAGTTTGATGAATTGGTTTTGAGGGTGAACTGTATTTGATATAGGAGCTGATACGTTCTTGTTTAGTACACCAATTTGATCAAAAGGAGGGACAATTTGTTTATATATTGCTGATAATGGGTTCATAATGTTGAGATATAGGAGCTGATACGTTTGTTAGGATGGTACTGGATGTGTTCCACATCTGATTGTCACTACACTGGTATAATAGTATTTTGGAGAAATTGATCGGGTATGGTTGAAAATGAGTGATTGTTTTTCTGGACAAAGGGATAGGAGAAATTAATTCATGATGAATGGTGTGAACCTCTAATTGCGATGATTTATATTGGCAGTTGTGATGAACGTATTCAGAAGATTCAGACTATTAAAATCATGGAGGGGATCTTCATTTGTGCCGCTCCTCACTGTCTCAAATCTTTTCTGAAGAGGAGTGAATTTGAATCTCACATTCATGAGACACATGCACACCTTCTACAGCCAAATGCGGATAAAATGGATGGAATTGAATCAGAAGCACGGAGTAAGAACCAAGTTACGGCATCTGAATCCACTGCCCGAGCTCCACCAAGGCCAGTCTTCTCTCCTAGTTCAAATTCCCAGTTCCATGACCGTGATGACAAAGCTCGTCTTCAACGAGAACAATCACTTCCAAGGCCAGTCATGCAGCCTACACCACCTCCAGGTTTTGGACAAATTCAGAATAATCCACCAGATCTCAGCCGACCGCCAGGCTTTGACAGGCCTGTTCCCCAGAATCTCTACCATCAACAAAGCTTTGATTCATCAGGTGCTCCAATGCAGGAGTCCGGCCAGTTTTCAGATAAGCAGCAAGGAATGACATCTGAGACTCCCTTTTCTGAATACCCACCCATGCATTCTATGCAGGCCCCCAATTATGCAGTTCCTATGAATTCCAATCAAGTACAGATGATGCCCAACCTTCAGTTTGGCTATCCTTTCCCAGTTGATGGATCTCAACCATTCTATGGTGCTCCCTATCAGATGTTACGACAGGATTCTGGACAGGATGTGGGACAAGAACAGGGGTCGTTGTTGGGTTTCCCCCCTGGTTCAGTACCTAATATGAATTTTGCATCTGGTTATCCACAGTCTTGGAATGCAGGACAGGATGGTGTTCCTTTTGAACAAGCTACACCAGGGGGTCAAGGAACTGCAGATGGTTTCACCAACTCCTCATATCCTCAAGGAAATGTTGCATATTATCAAGGTGGCATGCCTTTCAACCCTCAGCAGATGACAAACAAAGCAATGGAACGACCATTCCAGGGTGGTAATGCTATGGATCCAAGGGATAACAAAGGTATATTAGCATCACAGCCCATGTCACTTCCTCCGCCTCCTCCAGCAGCACAGCTCAAACGCAAGTCTTATCAAGGTGACACAGGTCGAGATGGCCAGAGCTAGGACTTGGCATAATGAAAAATCGTAAGCCGACTGTGGTGGTGACCAATTCTAGAAAAATTTGATGTTTGTTTTTGCTCTTATTTCTCTCTGGAACTCATGGCTGTCATGATTTTGGTTCCAAGTTCTCTCTCTGAGAGTATTTGTTTCCTTGGCTCGGCTCAGGTTTTAGTCTCATTAGTAAATATATTTTGGAAATTTGTGAATATTTACTAGTTGGAGACTTGGAGTTACGAAAGCTCCAATTTTGATGTTCGGAGTGAACATGTACAGAACCAACTCTCTATAATCATTCTGTGGATTAGATACAAAATTTGTAACACTTTTAACAGGATATCATTGTAATTTGTAGAACAATTAAGGACTTAAGAAAATGAACACCACACTCCTACTGTCCTGCACATCGCCTTGAGAAATCAACTTAGTTTCTTCTTCTCCAGAACCAAGTGCTGAAATCTGTTCACATATTATTCATCTAATTTAACATACAATTGCAGCAATCTCCTGTACCCCATCATGACATGCTTGTCCACATAATCTTCACATCTCTCATAGAACGCTGGTATTGTCAGAACAATGACAAGGCCTGCAATAGAGGAAATGAAAATCATAAGAACCAATATTGACATTTGAATTCTCAATTCTGAATTATGCAAATCTCATGAAATAGAAACTTACTGGTGTAGCTAAAAGTTAGGAAATCAGTCAAGCCACCAACAAAATAAATCAGCAGCAGGTAAGCCGCCACTTTGAAGAACAACCTCGAGTCCTTACCAAGAGAAATATCTTGTGAAACCAAAAGCAAAGCATTTACACGAGTCCGGATGATAGCTGCAGCTTCATTCACCATTTCTTCTGATAACTGCAATTCAGGCAGGGGTGGAGCTGGCCTGTTCACAATGGCATTTGTCAATCATAGTCATAATAAGATATCGACTACATTTTGATAAAATCAGTAATTGATGAAACATATGCAGCACAAAGTCGAAATTTGCAACTGAAAGATGTATTTCATCAATCATCCTAGTCGTCTTCAAATTATTTGGGATGAAAACAAATGTAAGACAGTTCATTAAGGACTAAGAACTCTAAACTCTCTCATAAATTATAATGTCCAAACAGGGTTTCATAATGAAATTTAAACATCTATGGTTTTGTTCAGTTCTCAGATGAATAACTAATAGTTTGCATCAATTGAACAAATCATCAATGTCTTGATCTATAAGGCACCAAATAACAGTCAAGAAGCACACTATCTACTACACATTACCGGTTAAGAATGGCAGCCGATTTAGCCCAGAGAAAGAGAATGACAAAGAGGAGGAGAAGAACACTAGAGACCAGTGATAGCAACGTATAACCAGACTTCTCAAACACCACCCAAGCAGCTAAAGCTACTAACAGTATCCTCATTGTCACATCTTTCTGCCTCCACAAGATCACATCTGCAACTATATCACCCAAAAAAGCAAGTCTCATCAGACCCATAAAATCCTAAATCCAAAGCAACCAACCACAATTCTGGACTGGATCAAACACCAAGGTTTACATGTACCCAAATTAATGCTCAACTTTGAATTAACTCCAATATTGAATGACATAATTATAGCAATATGAAGATGTTAAGAACTGAAAAGAGCAGAAACCATGATACCAAAAAGTGATAGGATCATCAAAAAGGATGAAAATGACTCACCAAGACCTCCTCCAAGGATCTCATGAAGGGTTCTTTTCCGGCTAAACAATCTTTCCGGTGAACCCATTTGAATTGAGAACCCAAAAACACAATCTGAATCCAATCCAGATCTCCAAGAGCCAAAAAGGATGTAGCTTTGAGGAACTGAGATGATTCCACAGTAAAAGAGAAACAATGGGGCTATCTTGGCTTTTTCATCCGATACTCTCTTTCTTCTGAATACGAAAAGTATATATATAGTGATGACTGATGACCGAGCTTCCAGCCTAAAAGTGTCAAACCCATTCATGGCTTTTCTCTCTTTCTTTTATTTTCTTCCACAATGTACAACCAAGTATTTTTAGAAGTACTGAGAGACCGAAGCCAGTAGAAACTGACCGCCAAATTGATGCTTCAAGTGAGTGACCTCTGTTTCTAGTTACTGAAAGAGTAACTTATGAGGGTATAACTTAATTACTGTCATACTAGGAGTGTAACTTATGAGGGTATTACTTATGATGTTTCTCAGAGGAAAATTTGTAGGAATTCCACTGTTCACCTACTGATTTTCTAACTTTCTGATACAAAATCTCTAGTTACACAAGCGCCGCCCAATACATTAATAACATGAGTTATCTGCTTGGGAGTAGAATCAGTCTCGGTTTGCTCCGTGAAACCAGGAGCCTCTGCTCATCTAGTTTCTTCCAAAACCCTAGCGTTGTATCCCTCAGAAACCACATATCTCTACTTTCAACCAAGCTTATCTATTTTCACAATCTCCATGGCCTCTGTTGACGCTGCCACAAAAAGCTTCGCCCGCTCTAGGCTTGGCTACTGGCGGGACTTCTCTTTCCACTACAAGAAATATCGTCTTAGCCGACGGAAAAAAATAATTATGTCGGCTAAGTTCGTCTTCGTCAACGGAAACATAACCGTCGTATAGGACACCACAACTGTCGCCTAAGATCTATTTAGGCGACGGAACATGACTGTCGAGGATGTCCGTCGACTGAGATATTCTTATCCGACGAAACAGCATTCGTCGTCTAAGTTCTGTCGACTTAGTAAATCCTAAGCGACTAATATTTTCCGTTGGCAATCTTTCGTCAGCTTAGTAACTTAAGCCGACGGAAACTGACTGTCGACACCCTCCGTTGACTAAGATCTTCCTAGGCGACGACACATTTCCGTCGGTAAGGCAGGTCTTGTGCGACGAACCCTTTTCCGTCGGCTTAGTGAGTCCTGGGCGACGAACCCTGTGCCGTCGACTAAGTAATTCTTGGGCGAGGAATATGTCTTTCTTAGCCGACGCTTTGTTCAGTCAACTAAGAAATGTCATTATTGCCTGACACAACGCATAACAAATATATTTCTTTGCCGACGTCTTTTGTCGTAGGCGACATAATATTCTGTTGGCTAAGTAAACACATCATTAATTTATACAACTTCTGCCTAGAGGAGAACACAGATGAAGGCCATAGTTTCTGCCCAGAAGAGATCGAACGAATAAATATAGTTTTGGAAGCTTTTCTTCATGAATTTGATCGATCTTGAAGAGCTACTTCTCTCCTAATTGGTATGTAATTACTTTAATTCATCTATTTTTTTCATTTAGACATATTTTGCGGCGACTTTGCCGGTCCAATTTTGATGGAATGTTGCTTACTTGTGAGGTAATATAATTACTGGATTGCTTGATGCATGCATGATATATGTAACTTTGATGGTGTATATACATGTTGAAATTAAGGGTGAAATTTTTACAGTGTATATATATATATATATATATATATATATATATATAGCTTTTGTGTGTATAATATGTTTGTATAATCTGTGTGTATACGTATAATATATATGTTTGTATATATGTGTGTATAATATCATGTTTGTGTGTGTGTGTGTCTATATATATATATATATATATATATATATATCTTTAGCTTTTGTATGTATGATTAATAATTATGTGAATAATATGTATATCAAATTTTCGTTTTCATGCAAATCATTTGTGTATTCAAATGATAAAAAATAAAATGATGAATCATGCAATTAAGAATTATAATATTCTTATACATTCATCAATATATTGTTACTTTTAGAAATCTTGTTCGAGAACCATTATGTTACGATTGTGTCTAACAAAATGGTTTTCGAATTGTCCCATATTTGGACAGTTTGGGAGCATATGACATTGAGATTCCGTTTGTTGTTGGTGCGTTTCGTTTTCGGTTGTGGGTATATATATTTCGACAAGATCTTCCTTTATTGTTCCTCGAGTGCATACTAGGTATAGATATTCATGAACTTGGGGAACTGTAGGGAGATGCTGTCGAAATTTTCTCATATATGCGAATTCGAAACGTCCCAACAACAAACAAAATCACAATGTCATGTGCTCTCAAACGGGATTAGGGCCCTAACCGGAGGTATAAGGTGAAGATTAAGCGATATGAACAACGTACATTAATAGATCTAGATCAGAATCTCTTAGTTGATGGATAGAGATCAGACTTTAGTTTGCTCTTCAGTTCCTTCTCAGTTTGATTCTATTTTCTTCTTCTTTTCGTTATGTTTTTTGTTCAATTGTAGCTCGATTTTGATTTTTGTTCATGTACATGTGATTTTGAATTGGATAATTTTCGTAAATGTTGGTTTGAATCATTTTTGTTCTCGTTCGTAGGTTCTATTCTATTGTTAGGTTTGACTGGGTGTCAGGAACTGTTGAGTAGTTATATTGACCCGTATTTTAGTGCTAAATACTTTCGGTTGCCTATTCAACCTGTGAGTAACGTTGAAGCTTCTTTTTATGAGGATTCTATATTACCTCCTGTTACAAGAGGCCGGTTGGGAGGCCTAAAGTGAAGATGATTAAATCTGTTGGTGAGAAGAAGCTAATTCGGTGTGGTATGCCTTAAGATGTGTTATCATAACAGGAAGAGCTGTACAGAACCTTTGAATGGGCAGCCGTAGTTCATGTTACATCCTTTTGTTCGTTACTGGGTGTTAGGAATGTCTTCTTTTTGAATGTTTTCTGAAGATTCAGATATTACTGGGTGTTAGTAATATTTCTTAATTTGATATTGTAATTACTCTGACTCAAGATTGTGTTTTTCATTACTCTGGAATGGATCCAGTTTTTGTTATGTTCATATATGTGTAAACATGAAAAATTATTGGGGGTCAGTAATTTCCATATCGATCATCCCCATATAGACAAGGGAAGGGGATAGTTGTAGAAAAAACAAATGAATCAGAAACCCTATCTCTCTTGTTTATCTACATATTAGACTACTTCGCTTGTTAGCGTGTTTTGCAAGACACTAATGTAATGAATCTCTGCAAGAAACAATATCATCGCATGAATGAGCCAGGCCTCTTAGCGGTAAATAGCAGATGTTTTTACCAGGCAGAAAAACTTGAAAACCTTCGAGAACTCAGCAAGTCAGAATTGACTGAAGATCATTTGATCATATAAATCTCATTTGATAGTATTACACAACGGCCAAGTAGAAAGCAAACGAGCCAAGAATGAAGCCATGGGTTGATTCGAAAATTTAAAAAGCTGTAATTATCCATTGGAAAGAACAAAAAAAGCTGGAAGCTTATTTGTTCTAGTTTTACAATTCGAGTTTAAATTTGGAGTTGACAGTATAATGGAGATGTATATGCTGCAAAGTGCAACGACCTTGCGCCAAGGATGCAAGTCAACTATCTAACCTGACACAGAGATCCACGGATCATTGTCCTCAACCAGTAAACATAACATCTAAAAAATGAAACATGTACTTTACTTTTCTCAAGCAATTTTATTATCTTGGCTGATCTTGCTCTCTTGGCTGTTTGAGCTTTCGGTCTGTGGGTTGCTATCTCCGGCATTGGCCACAGCCACGGCTGGGGAAGAATCCATTAGACTGGCAGCTATTGCAGCCTTCATGTCCTTGTCTTCCATCTTTGATAGGAGTTCCGCTTCCTCGGTGGATAGGAATTGGTCTGAAGGTTGCCGAGGCCAATTTGTTCTCTGAGTCTGGCGTGGAGCATTTGTGGAGTTGCAGGATTTAGTTATTCGGTCAGCATCTTCAGGTGAAAGCCACTGACCATACCCGTTGGAAGCTTCTGAGGATGAGATGGGACACTCTTTTGGGAAGTTTCCTCTCACCAGGAAAATGCTCCAACCAGAGCCCTTTAGTGTGTCCAAATAGGCAGAGAGGTAAAACTTTGAAAGATGAAGTGGGGCTGCATACAGACTGTCGAAATTATACCACTCCCCATTCACTTTCCTGATACAGAACCAATGATCCTGTAAATGACAGATAAACCCATTCTCCAGCTCAGGATCGATCTGAGCAGGTTCTGCAACTGGAGAATCAAGGGGGATGACCTGCAGATCCCAAACCTCTAAAGCCTTTTCTAGTACCTACAAAAGAAAACTAATGGTTTATCAGATCATGAAAATTCTGGTACTATTCAAGCTGAACAACAGTGGAAGTGCAAATCCTTAGAGAACCTACTTTTCAAAAATGAGCACAGTGAAAGAACAATCAACCATATACTTCTCTTTATAATCCACAACCTGACCTATTTGGTTTTTCCCTTTCTAAACAATTATAGAGCTTTATGTCCAGACACAAGAAGCTAAACCAGTACACCATTTCTGATTTTTGGAATCCTAAATATAAGAATGGATGTCATGAATATGCTACTGAACTAATGACAATGTAAATTTTAAAATTCAAAATAGATCTAGTTGACAGCAAACATGAAAAAATAAAAAAAAGAAGGAAAAAAGAATAAGTATCAAACACTTTATTACAAATACAGCTCAATAGTGAAATCATGCCAAGCATATATAGAAATTTCCCAAGTTATGATTATTACTCTGCAAATGAGTCTTACTGACAGTAAACTGCATTTGCATATATCAAGAAACTGAAAGGGGAAATCTGATTGAAAGATTTTATATTTCTAAAAGCTCAGTTTCCAACTGCCATTTCCGAGTACAAAATTTTTCTTAACACTCTGTTTCCAACTTTTCAAGCTTTACATCCAAATCATTTTCTTTCCTCAAATTGACAGGAAGAGACCATAGTAGTCCCACAAGTCAGGAGGGGTAACCTCAATCTGCTAAGGCTGTACTCTCCACAGGTGCATAAAAACTTGTTAAAATATAAAAACACATCAAGTTCAGACCAAATAATTTACAAGCTGCATTGACAACTTGATTAGCTGACATGCAATGCCTTGTATGGAAACTAAAACAAAACCTACAGAGCACAATTTCCACCAGAGCTGAAGGCAAGCAGAATGAAAACACAAACATTAACCAAGTAAGCCTAGGTTCAATCAGCAATCTAAATCATTATAGAGAGCCTAAACTCCAATACCGTAACTTTAACGTATCCATGTAGGTGCCAAATCACAATCAGAGATTCGAGTACAAATCCATGCATCCAAATTGGTCTTCTTAATATCAGGATCTGACATACAGGTATACTACTCGGTCACTACTTAACTAAAACTACAAAAAGAAAACAAATTTGAAATAGTCTACATCGTAACAATTGATTACCAAGTCTTCCACTAGTGCTAGTTAATATACCGGAAAAGGTCTACATCCCCAAAATCCTGCTTCACAGACACGAAAATGGGACCTCCAACCAAGAACCTCCGGTCTTTAGGAGACAGCAATAGCTAGGTGAGTGAACCAAAACCGCTCGATTAGTGCTAGCCGTAGTTAACCATTACTATCAGCTCTACCAAAAACATGTTTGTGCTTATAATCCAAGAAATGCCTTACTACCATAACAAGAGCCAAAGATTCAAGAAGCACCGAATCTAATCTTTCATAAAGAACCAATCTTGCAATTCAGAAATGAAATTGAAATTGAGGGGGATCGGGAAAAGGGACCTGGATGCTGAAATCGCCGTCGAGGGAGACGTTGTGGGACTCTTCGGAGAGGAAATCGCCGGCGGCGGCGGGGGGAGCACCGGCGTGGAAGGAGAGGTGCATCATCTGGCGCTCTTTTCGATCGAGATCGGAGGCGAGGGCGGCCAAATCGAATTCGGAGAAGAAAGGGCCCTGCAACGCCGTGTTGACGCAATGCACGGCGCACAGCTTCGACTCCTGCACCTCGTGGTACAGCATCCCTCCGTTGCTCGAACCTTCCATATCTTCTGACTCTGGGAATTGAATTGAAGAAGAAGAAGGAAACCCTAGATTGGAATCTGTCGTGGAGTTGAAGATAGAAGAGGAAAAAGAAAGGAGATGATTGATATGATTTTCTGGATTCTTTCCTTTCCTTTCTGTTTGAGAGCAGTGTGCGCCTGTGAGCCTGTGACTCTGGTTTGTTATGACTCACTCCCCACGTGCGACGGGCCGTTTCTTACACGTGTAAAGACTCGCCAACACTTCTCCTCTTCTTTTTGCTCCCACTGATCAAGTTGAGAAGTGAACAAAGTTGAGAAGGTTGAGGAGTAACAAATTATGTTATCCAAGTCCAGTTTATGGCTAGATATGTCTCTAATCTTAGATTCTCTTAGCTTATATTCCACATTACATTCTGTTTCATAATAGATTCGTAAGTTATTTAGAGTGTACATATCTTCATTTTCGGAGATATTATGTATGACTACTTTAACTGATGATGATTTATTTATTTCAGCTTCTTTTGGACACTCGATCCCAACAGAAAAGCTAGCCCAGCAAAAATCTTTTGGTCATGTATAGAACAGCCTGTAGCATATAAGATTTTTCTTCTTTACCTAACAGTCTGATGTAATATAGAAAAATCATCAGCCTTGTGACATTATCCTATCTGATGTCTCTTTTTCTCTAGTCCAATATCTGATAACTCTTAATCCAGCATTAATTTTTAAGCCTAACTTTTATAATCAAAGTGAGGTCCTCCATCTCTTCCCATTTCTTTTGGAGTTTAATGAAAGGAAGGAAAATGCTTCTAAAGAGAAACAGAAGAAGCATTGTTATTCCATTAACAAACTGAGTTTATCTTGAACATAAGAATATAACTTCAAAGTTTATTGCATCTCTCCCTCTCAGTCTCTCATACAAGCAGATCATAATGGTTGCTGCCCTTTAACAAGAGCCTCACAGCCTTTCTGCCTCTCCAAGCTTCACCAAACTCAGTTCCATATTCTTGAATAGGAATGAAACCATTTGGGTGCTGCAGTTAATACAACAAAAACATTACAACTCAAGGACTATTGAGTAGATATCACACTGCAAACTCTACAAGCCTTAATCATAACGATCGGCAAAACATGCAGTCAAAACAGACATAATCAAGAAGGTTGATTACTAGCATATATACTGTACTATCTCCACTATGAAATGGCATGATTCCAAGAGTAAGCCAATGTCACAAGAGTAATACCACTTTATGAAGTTGAGAAAATGAATGAAGATAAACAGCCCTACAAGTCAATACTGCTGGCTTAATATAGCTCATCAGAAATTGATACAGATACTACGATTAAACGATCATAAACTCCTTCCCATAATCTTTTCATACCCCTACTCCAAGTGAGGCTTTTACAGAATGACATCATATTCTGTCTTCTCTTTCTATCTGCATTTCCAGTTTTCAAAGTTTTCTATATATTACCCGTTTCTATTAAGTTCTAATATCTCACATCAACTCTAATTGGGGCCTTTGAGATACAGTACCTGTGTGATCCACCTTACATCTATTCCCTATTATCTCCTTCCCAGGACTAAAATTAATGTCTTGACCAAGTCACCACTAGTATGCAGTAGCTTTAGCTACAGTGACAATTATATTCAGCCTTCTATCTTGTTAATTGCCTATTTATGAATTAAGAGACATTTCATTCTACTTCTCCATAAACAAAATATAACAAACAAAACAACAAACGGAACAAAAAGAACAGAAATTATTAGGTGTGTTTTTCTGTATGAATAAAAGCTACCTCTAAAAAAAATACAGAGAGGACAGCATCAACAAAAGTATACCTTGGGCGCTGGTATATACACAATGATTGGGAGCTTATACACCTGCGACAGCGCCTGCAGTATTGACTGTAGGTCAGACCAGTATTGAAGATAATACACACACAAACACAATACAGATATAGCAACAAATATATGAAATTATACCAGAGTCCAACAAATAAGCTTTTGAATTCAGAGTCCAACAATATTCATATGCAATGTTCTTCTGAATTTTGGTGTAAACACCAAATCTAATCTCGTGCTAGGGACCAATATCATTGAAGGCTAAGCTAACCTAAACATTCTACATATACAAAAGCATGTCCCTTCGATTAATAACATCTGCCTTTGAGATCCAATACGACTGACTACAAATGTCAAGTGATGAAAAAGAACATGTGAGAAAGAGCTAGACTAGTAGGATGCTCAAAACCTTAACATTCAGAATCCAATACTACTAATCACAAGCACACGCAGCGCACGCGCACACACACGAGTGAAGAGTACTGACCAGCAGCTCCGACTTTCCTCCCCGGAAATTAGGTTTTGTGATTCGCTCGCAGTAACTATGGAAAGAATGAAAATAAACATTAGATTTATTATATCACAATGGCATGGCAAAACACCTATCAAAACACCAAACTTTGAGAAAACTTCACTGAAAAAGAAGAAGATAGATGTTCTACCGGTCAAACTTTCCAACAATTGCCTTCCGGGCTGCTTCATACTGGGGATGTTGTTTCTCATACTCACTACATATGAAATCTTTCACAGCCCTCCGTAGCTCCTCTGTATTTTCAAACCACCAGGCTAAGTTTGTAGTAAACAATTCATCCACTCTAAAATACCTTAATATAAAAGCCTACTTTAAAAAGAGATTACTATGTCTACAAGACCTACAAGAGTAGTGCAATGTCTTCAATCACATTATCACTCAAATTACACATAATGAAATCATGCATAATCTGACCTTAGCCACCAATTTGTTGATGCATCTCGACAATATAGATATAGTGATATACATAATGCAATAATGCCTTCCATAATTTACTTCATACATTTTAGAAATTCAGTCCGCATAGTAAGAAGATACATACACACACGCGCAGCATACCTACATGCTTTTTCTCTTCCCTTTGGGAAAGAGTAGACCCATCATTTGCTGCCATTCCTTTTACCTGATCCATTAAAGTTTATGCTGTGTTTAGTATGAAAGAGAGAGCATTATTACTGTAAGGTAGAGTAGATCGAACAGTAAAATCTGAATACCACTGCACGAAACAGACATTGTCCATCTTGATCAACTCTCCGAACCGAATAGGTTTCAGCTTCCCTTATGGCCGCCGGAGATCCTCTGCCTCTGTCAAAAGTCAAAACAAAACAAATATAACAAGAAATAAAAAGAACTCCAAAGATTCAAGTAGTGAATAGTAGGAAAGTTACAGCAGGGGTTCAGTTTTAGCAAAGAAGCGGTGACGACTATAGTCTCCGAAGAACACCACGGGTTTCGCCGGAGAATAAATGGAAGTTGAAATAGAGAGAACGGGGGAGGAGACGATTTCAAAATGAGCAAATCCATGCTTCAGCTGCTCAAGAACAACCTCTGCTCCATAACACATCCAATGTGAATATATAAAACTACAGTTCATGATCCACGAATGAAAACAAGAGAGAGAAGAAGAAGAAGAAGAAGAAGAAGAAGAAGATGAATATACCGTTTGAAAACTTAGGCGCCATAAGAGAGATGAAGATGAGACCTGAAGCAGAACAGCTCGATCAGATGCGTAGTGCAGCAGCAGCCGAAACGGCGTCGTCTCCTGGATGAAGCAACGTCCTAGTGAAGTTTGCAGTGAGGTTTCTATAGTGGTTGCATTGACTCGTAGTTAGCACTTAGCAGGAAGGAACCCCACGTCAATCAATGGAAATGCTCCTCTTGTCGAAGGCGACCATTCTAAACGACTTGGTGTGAATTTTGCCAAATAAAAAAGAACGACTTTCGGTGTTGAAAAGACAATTTTACTCGACTTTGGGCGTGGAAAAGACAATTTACTCCCTGAATCTGGAGTATCATTCTGGTGTAAATGATCTTTCTCCTCACCTTCTAGATAGATTGTGATCATTGTTAAGGCATCAGCATTGTGACATTGTTCATTCTGTTAATTTCCTAGCACTTATTTTGGATCTTGATAAAAATGAAGGCAAAATGAATAGAAACAAAAGATACATTATCATTCCATGTCACAAAATCATCTATCTTGAATACAAGTACAAAATGCATTGCAGCTTTCCCTCTTTGTCTCTCATACAAGCAGATCGTAATGGTTCCTGCCACTGAACAAGAGCCTCACGGCTTTCCTGGGCTTTCTGTTTCTCGAACCTTTACTGAACTCGCTTCCGTATTCTGCAATGGGAATGAAACCAGAACTCCTTCCGCCATTTGTGTGCTGCAGTTCATTCAATTAAAACATTACAACTAAAGTAGGGTGAGTAGGTATCCCCACAGATTGAAAGGAAAACACGATGCTAAAGTAGATATAAATCATAACTAAGAAAATGTAACATATCCCGAAGCCAAAAAGTCGGCCAAGCCCACAAGAACTTATACTCTTATACTACTTTATCAGGCGCACAAAATGAATGAAGATAGGGTATTCACAAACAGTTGGACAAGCCAATAGTTGGGAGCTCTTATTCTAGTGTTAAGCATCTCAGCAGTGGAATTATAAAGATTTATCCTGGCTTAACAGGGTTTGATTTCACCAATAATTTATATATTTGGACCACAAAAGATCAGAACATTTTGCCTGCTAAAACTTATGCTCCCAACTCATACCAACCATTTGCACTATGGCATCATATTCTCTTGGTCTTTCTCTGTATGTTTCTTTCTGATACTAGAAAACAGGCCCTGATTGTACCACATGTATGCCCAGGGAATGAGAATGGACCTCTTTTAAAATTATATAAACCAATATATTTCATATAGCTCTAGTACCTTTACTCCATCAACTCTATTAGACTCAGAAACATTTTCTGTCATCCAATTTTGAAGAGGTTCCTATACATACAAGCTCTTTAAAGTGCAATCCACCCTTCTTTCCTTCCATGTCTCCTTTCTATGACCTAAATTATTATATAAACCAGCTTCAAAGGGCACTAAGCAATACATGCTTATGTTATCATTGGATGCTCCAGCAGTAACTGAAATTGAGAATCATGTTCATCCTTCTATTTTGCTAAGTACATATTTAAGAAGTAACAAACAAAGAAACAGGGTAAACAAAATCCAACATGATACCCCAAAAATATTCTGGAAAAAAAGTCTAAAAGATAGCCTTTCAGCAAAAAGAAATACCTCATGCTCTGGAATATAGACGATGATTGGCTGTCTACACAATTTTGAGAGCACCTGCAGTTTTGAAGGTCAAAGGTCATGTCATATTATAATACCAAAATGCATTGTAGAAACAAGTATGTGACATTAAACAAGACAAAAGCATTTGAGATTCAACGTCAAAATCTATGTTGATAATAAGCCATACTTTTCTGCACTAAGTTTAAAGCACGAACTCCCTGAAGTGAGGTACACTGAAGGCTAAATTCTCATATATTGATTAGCTAAATCCATTAGACTTCTTAGTCAGGAGTACATACCAGCAGCTCTGATTCTCCACCCCAGAAATCAGGTTGTTGGATTCGCTGGCAGTAACTACAGCAAGACATTCAGATAATATTACATTATTACTCTCCATCATAAGAACTTCCAAAGTCCCTGAGAAAAAGATAGATGTTTACCGTTTTAAGGATTCATCAACAGTAATTGCCACTAGAGCTGCTTCATACTGGAGCCGTTCTTCCTCATTTTCGCATATAACCTCTTTCACAGCCATCCGTAGCTCATCTGTAATACCCCAGTAAGTTTGGTCATTCCACTTCGAAACACAATATTCATTCAACCTACAAGACCAGTGTAAATAATGGTACCGTGCGCTCATATACCACTAAATTTAAAGGGAATGTGACCTCAGCCACCAATTTGTAGATGCATTTAGACATCACAGAACGAACGAAATAGAATCATGCCAGTAAGGATTTCCATAAACTACTCTATAGCTCATACTTGAAATTCAATCCCAAGCGTACCTGCATTGTCTCTCTCTTCCCTTGGGCTAAGAGGAGACCCTTTATTTGCTGCCATTCCTTTTACCTAATCAAAACTTATGTGTGAGAAAGTCCAATTCGATTAAATAAATTAAAAAAACAAACAACAAAACAAATACCAGGGCACGAAATAGACAGCGTCCATCGCCGGTAACTCTCTGAACGGAGTAGCGTTCGACTTTCCTCATGGCCGAAGACCCTCTGCCCCTATCGAAACGCAGAAGGAGCAGTGATTTAGTGTTTAAAGTTTATGAGATTGAACTAGATAAGCATATTAAGGATTGAATTTTGAGAGAGAGTAGAGAAGGAAGTTTACAGTGGCGGTCCGATTCTGGCGAAGAAGCGGTGACTGTGGTCTCCGGAGAATGGCGTGGCGTTTGGCTGAGAAATGGACGCGGAAATCGAGAGAAGTGGGGAGGAGACGAGCTCGAACTGAGCAAATCCATTCTTGAGCTGCTCCAGAACAGCCTCTGCTCCGTAACAAAACAAATGTGAATATAAATACAATTAATGGAATGAGAGAGAGAGAGATGGAGGGAGATGGAGTTTAGTACCGTTTGAAAGCTTATGCGCCATGATACAGTGCTCTCGGGACGACGACTGAAGTAGCCAAAGGATAGATAGAGCAAAAGGCTCGAATGCGGTATAGACGACGACGTCGTTGGATTGACGTTGTTCGGCTGTTGGGCTAATTGCTAGGCCCGGCCATATCAGACCCACCTTCAATCATATGAGTTAAAACAACAGGCTTTGGCTATAGTGAATTGCTACGTACTTAACACAATGGATGTTTTCTAATGCAATTTTAATAATAGTGGGCAAACTTAGCAGGATCTGGAACAATGTCTATTTTGGTTCATTTCCATTTTTCAGTTAGCGTCACGCCACTTCCTAATAATTTGGAGTGGCCGGCACAAACCATATTTTTCAACCTAATTGGTCCATAATAACCAATTTTCTATCACATACTCAAACACCAACATGGAATGATAGTAAAAATATAAGGATGAGATCAATTACAAAATGTTTTCTTTCATGAAGGATGAAAAGTTGTATTAATAATATTAATGAGTACACAAAGCGATGTAAAAACATCAAAAGAAAACAAGAAAACATAACAAGATGCACATACACATCTATTATGAAAGTACAATTAAAGATAATCATATGGACAAATGCATTGATATTGAGAGATAACCAAGATGTGGATTGATGTCGAACAATATCGTTTGACTGCATATAACACGATAGTAGTGTAAATGTGATAGTAACCACAATTGTAGTCAGGATCGTAACCATAGCTTGGGAAGTACACTATGCTAGGAGAGCGAGATGTGACCCCTTAAAGAATGAAGGCAACCAAGGGTGAAACTCAGAGGTTAGCAAATGAACTCTCAAGAACATTAACCATGTATATGGGCCTCCAATCCAAAATTGAAATAGAGTCCTCTAGGGTCACAGATCTGAGCCTAACAATGAGTAGGTCTTGAGAAAGACGTTTAGAGTTAGTTTTTATAACATATCAATTACAAAACGTTAGTATCTGAACTCTCTTATTACATCTTTTTATTTATTAGGTAAACAACTCAAATATTACAACTTCGTGAGTCGAACTCACAACCTCCCACTTACTAAAAAGAGATTATACCACTAAACCAAATAGTACTGGACATTACGATTTATTTTTGTTTACTCCTTTTCTTTTTCTTTTTCATTTTGAATATGTAAAGAGGATATAAAGAGTTTAAAAAGGGAATTGATACATACACACTTCTTTTTTTCCTATTCACGCACTTTATATACGAGGAGAGTCAATCATAAATCATAAAGCAAAATTAAAAGGGTAGTTCATAAATAACTTAAATCATAGAAATAGACAAATAAGTGAAGTGTGTGAATAACATCATCGTTTAAAAATGAGATTATTCATGTCTTTTATATTAAGAAGTGTTTTTTTTCAAATGGCTTTTGTAGACGTAGCATCACTAATTTCACTGATCATTTCAGCGCTTTATTTTATCACCCAAAGGTAAAGATTTGAGAGTATGATTATTACAAAGATGATACGAATGATGCAACCGTCGCCTCACAATCTCACATTACAAGAAGAACCTGACTTAAGGTATTTGATATATTTATTTATAATTATTGTTAATATTTATTTATTTCTCATCGTGTTTGTCAGTTATTCTCTTACAAGAGAGACTCTTGAGGCTCCCATAGGACGAAGAGCATCGAAGACATCGATCCCCTCACGTACGAACCCACACGAGCCTGGACGAAACCAAAACCCACTATTTAACTGTCAAACGAAAAAAGCTGGCCCTCTTTCATAACTCTCAGCCTGAGTCAGGTCCTTCGCTCTCTATCTAACTCGGGTAGTCAGTCATAAGAAGTATCGCCCCCTCTCACACACACTCCCAACAAAACCCCAAAACTCTCCGCCACTCTCCTTTGACGATCTTTCCAAAGCTCCCCAACATTGCTCTTAATAATACTCCCCTCTCTTTCTCGGCCCCCATTTCAATTCCTCTCCCTCTCGGATCATCTCGATTCCGTTCTCAGGTAACCTCTCCTCCTCATTAATCTCCAATTAATTCGCTGCGGTTGTGCATATCAGCTCTAATTTGTTTAGTTTATATTTATTAGTATTAAATGTTTTGCAGAGAGCGATCTGATTGGCGGAATTGATCGGAGCGGGAGCAAGTATGGCGACGACGTTAGCTTATTCGGCGGTGGCGTTTACTGCAGCTTCCGGTTCGGCTTCGGATGCGTTTAGGAGCTCCAGTAATGGAGTTAATGGTGTTCCTTTGAGAGCTCTAGGAAAGGCGAGGTTCAGCATGAAGAGGAACCTTGCGGTTACGGCTAAGCTCAGGAAGGTGAAGAAGCACGACTATCCATGGCCCGCGGATCCGGATCCGAATGTTAAAGGAGGAGTGCTTACTCATCTCTCTCACTTCAAGCCGTTGAAGGAGAAGCCCAAGCCGGTTACTCTGCCGTTTGAGAAGCCTCTTGTCGAAATCGAGAAGAAGATCATTGATGTACTGATGAAATGTTTCAAGTGGTTTAAGTTTGTTTGTTTAGTTGCTTATTTAACAGGATTTGATTTAATCAGAGTTTTGTTTGCTGATAGGTGCGGAAGATGGCCAACGAAACTGGACTGGACTTCAGTGATCAAATTATTTCATTGGAGAATAAACACCAACAGGTTTGATAATAACTGACCAAAGTATTGATCAGATCATTTCAGTTTCACCGTGATAATGATTGCCAACTTGTTGCGCATGATGGTATTATTATGATTGCTATTTCTGGTTTGCTGTACTGATATTCAGTTCACACCTGTTACTTGCTTAGTGCAATTGCTAGTTCAAGTTTCTTTTTGCACCATGATGTAAGACCTATGGAGTTCTCGTTATTTAATTACTAAATGGTAATATAATAGGAGTAATGAATTATTTTTTTCAAGACTATCCAGTTCAACACATTTGTAGTGGCTATTCCATTGAGATGTATGGCAAACTGAGGCAAGATAGCTCCTTTAAAATTTTGAGGTAAATGATAAATGAGCATTGGAACACAGATGTGTAGTGGATCAGATGATAACTTCAGATATTCATGTATGAATAGAATATAATCAAGTTTCCTTTGAATATGAATACATTATAAATAAGAGAAGCAATATAAAACATAAAGGGTCATCCTTATATTCAAATATATATGTATGAACTGTATATGTATACATTTTAAGAGAAGCGATATAAAGGGCCCATCCTTGAATTCCCTTCTGTTTTCTTCTTTATAATAGATTTTTAATTTCAGGATTGTTGAAATCCTTGATTCATACCCGTAGGATATCATATCCACCAGATTTCTCTCTTTTGGGAGAACCTTCCTCTTTGTTTATTGGCCATTCAATCGCACTTTGTTTATTAACATTTGAATATTGGCTTGTGCTTCTTGCTGTATTTAGGTCCAACTTGTGTATGTTAAGCTGAAGTACAGAACTAAGTACATCACTTCTAGTTTTTGGTTCTGAGCTTACCTCAAAACTTTCATATGCTATTATAAAATACTGTATTAGTTTCTGCTCTTATCTTCTAAACACAAAATTTGGTTTTTCATTTTCAGGCTTTAAAGGACTTATATTTAAATCTCACTCCTATACAACGTGTAAATATTGCACGACATCCTAACAGGCCAACTTTCCTTGATCATGTGTTTAACATTACTGATAAGGTACTCATTTCTTCACCAGTTTCCGTAATTTATGCATATTCTCAATTTGATCCACAGTTGGAAAAAAAAAAAAAAAAACACACACACACACACAACAAGTTAGTTAATTTATGGGTGCTAGAGTGAGTGCATGTTTAATGTAGTATTTTCACTCTCACAGTTTGTAGAGCTTCATGGAGACCGAGCAGGGTATGATGATCCTGCTATTGTCACTGGTATAGGAACTATAGATGGTAATAGGTATATGTTTATGGGTCACCAAAAAGGTAGAAACACGAAGGAAAACATTCAGCGCAACTTTGGGATGCCTACTCCTCATGGGTAAGTCACATGATATATAACATATGGCATTAGTTTTTTGCATTGAACTTCTCAACTTGCTATGCCTCAAAATTAAAAACCTTGGAACACTTGCATTTGTACAGTTACCGGAAGGCTCTGCGCATGATGTACTATGCAGATCACCATGGGTTCCCCATTGTTACTTTCATTGATACTCCCGGTGCATATGCAGACCTTAAATCTGAGGAATTGGGCCAAGTATGTGGATAGTTTTACTTTCAATCCCATCGGAATCTCTTTTAGTACTGGGTCATCTAATCCTCTTGCATGACACGTATACAGGGTGAAGCCATAGCTCACAACTTGCGGACTATGTTCGGTCTGAAGGTACCAATTGTTTCTATCGTCATTGGGGAAGGCGGATCTGGTGGTGCCCTTGCCATTGGCTGTGCCAATAAACTATTAATGCTTGAAAATGCAGTTTTTTATGTTGCCAGGTAATATGAGTTGGGTTTCTCTAATTTTATATTTTAGGGTGTACTAGGAAAATGTTACATGTATTTCCTTACATTTCTGGGTGAGTAGATGATTCGCAAGTGTTGGCTGTAGGAAGTATCCTGAATTTGTAGGAGTTAACTCTTAATGACCGCTTACCTGTTAGGTGATAGAGTCTGTATGCCTTACATTTGAAATATTCATATTTTTTCTGATGATTAGTTCACAAATATCTGAGTCTTATTTGAGTAAATTACTGCTGGAGTTCTGCCCTTTTTCTGTTCCATTTATTTGTCAAACTTCACTTTTTTATTTTTCTTATGTGTTTTCTTTTCTTTGTCATATTCAGTCCTGAAGCATGTGCCGCAATCTTGTGGAAGAGCGCCAAAGCTTCTCCAAAGGTTTGTGTGACAATCATCATTGGTGTTGTCTTTAATTGATTAGTTGATATTGACTGTAGGAAGCTCATTTCTCTTTGCAGGCAGCTGAGAAGCTGAAAATTACTGCATCTGAGTTGTGCAAGTTGCAAATTGCAGATGGCATCATTCGTGTATGTATCCCAATCCTTCTGTTTCAAATTAATATGCTTCTCTTGTATTTAAGTGTAGTGATATTCAGATAACTTGGTGTTCCTAAGTATCGGTAACACACTATGGGCTGAGCTTTGATAACATCCTCTTTCACAAACTCTTCCCTGTCATTGAAACTTCGATATGTCAAGAAAGTTCATTGTATGACCTTCAAAGTATATGTGTGTGTAATTTTTTTTTCTTCTAGATTTCATTTGGGTGTTTGCTGATTTGGTATCTCATGTTTACAAATTTCATCTTCCATAAACAGAAGCCACTTACATGGCTGAAAACTCCAAATCACTGTTAATCTTTTTTATTTTCTTAATCTAAATTCATCCACATCGTGGGGACAAAAAAATATTAAATTCTTTTTCTCCTAATCACCAGTTAATGTTGATGTGGTTTCTTAAAGGTTCTACTTTTATTTCTTTTAACAGGAGCCTCTCGGTGGAGCACATGCAGATTCCTTGTGGACCTCTGAACAGATGAAAAATGCAATTAACAAAGAAATGGAAGTAAGTGCCCCCTGCTACTACAAAAATAATATATGAAATCATGTCTTAACCTAATAAAGTCTTTCGTGTTTTTAGGAGCTTAAAAAGATGGACACTGAAGCACTATTAAAGCATCGGATGATGAAGTTCCGCAAGATTGGTGGGTTTCAAGAAGGAATCCCTATAGATCCGAAAAAGAAAAGGAACATGAAACTGAAAGAGGAACCCAAAGCTGTAAAGACTGCAGTTGTGGATTTAGAGGGTGAAGTTGAAAAGGTCAAAATGCAAATTTTGGAGGCAAAGAAATCCTCTGATAAGCCTGCATTGTTGCCTCTGACTGAGACAATAGAAAAACTGAAAAAGGAGGTTGATAATGAGTTTGCTGAGGCAGTTAATGCCCTAGGCTTGAAAGATAGGTTTGAATCATTGCAAGAAGAATTCTCGAAAGTAAGTTCACAGGACCAACTCATGCATCCAGCTCTGAAAGAAAAGATTCAAAAGCTTAGGCATGAATTTACCCAGAGCCTGTCATCTGCTCCTAATTATGAAGACTTAAAGTATAAACTTGACATGCTGAAGGAATTATCAAAAGCATATAAATACGAGGAGAAGAACAACAGGGCTGCTACATTGAAGCAGGAAGTTAACAGTAAATTTAATGAGATCATGGAACGGCCAGATGTTAAGGAAAAAACTGCGACACTTAGGGCAGAGATTGAAAATGCCGGGGTGTCCAACCTTGATGATTTGGATGACAGCCTGAAGGGTAAAATTTTGGAATTGAAGAAAGAGTTGGACACTGAATTTGTTGGTGTCCTCAAGTCCTTGGGATTGGATGTTCAGAAAAGACCAAAGGAACCAATTGAGGAAATTTTGCCCTCAGAAGTGAAGACCAAGATTGAAGAATTGGATGAAGAAATTAATCACAAGATTGAAAATGTTATCAATTCATCAGACCTGAAAGACAAAATTGAGTTACTAAAGTTGGAAGTAGCAAAGGCAGGAAAGAATCCTGATTCAGCAACAAAAAATAGAATTGTGGCTTTGGAGCAACAAATCAAACAAAGCTTGGCAGCAGCTGTGGAGGCATCAAACTTGAAAGAGAAGCACGAAAAGCTTAAGGCTGAGGTTTCCAAAACCATTGAATCTTCTGGAGGATCGGACGGAAGCGTGAGAAAGGAAAATCCAAATGAAGTCTATGTCTTCTGAGGAATCTAGGGTAGAGTTTCACACATTTGCTTAATGTGAGTTTATCTTCCCCTTTTACTATCGCTGGTAATTTTGCATGTCAGATTCCTGCACATGAGTTCTTCTCTTTTCTTGATTTTCTTGTCACTGAACTGAAAGTTTAATAACAATCTAACTCTGTAGCATATTATTAGTTCTGCATGTTCTTTAGAAGGACCTAAACTCATTAGCTTTTGCTTTTCTGCAGTACTCTTCTAGACAGCTCTTTAGCTGATAATGTGCGCTGAAAGGATTATTCAGAACACATGGGAGTGATATCGGAAAGTGCAGAAATAGAGGAACCTTTCAGCTATTGCTACTGCTCAGCATCCATTGACAACATCTTGCAACAGTGTACAAGTTTTGCATTTACGGGGAACCAGAAGGAGAATTGTTAGCTCCACATTTTCATGAACATTTTCAATTTATTTAGGGTTTTATAAATTATTAATGTTCCCCTTTTCTTTAGTTGAGTGCGTTTCTATTTCTCCTTTATATGAATGGACTCCGACATCCCAATAATATTGAGTTCCTGTTGTAGAATTTGAATCACTTTGTATAGGTTGTGTGGAGAGGCTAATAAATTATTTCAATACTTCTCTTATATACCCGTTGTTGGGCTGTTGGTTGTTATCATAATAGCAATATGCTGTGTGTGGCCAAATAAACTGTTCTGCACCTTGTTTTTTTTGTTTTTGTTTTTTTTCTTTAAGAGTACAATACAATAAAACCCAGATGAACAAAGCAGAAGAAAACAAGCCTAAATCTTCCAAACAGACAAAAGAGGGGCTGCATTACCCTAAAAACTGACAAACCTAAGGAGAAGCAGCATCAAAGAGAAGAAAGAGAAGAATATGCATTAGGAAGGTGGGTGGATTGGAGAACCAATCCACAGAACACACCCTGCGCAGAGCAAGAGAAGCCACCCAATCAGCAACCTCATTTGCCCTCCTACTAGCCCATCGTCAGTTAACCTGTTGAAACCTAGATAAACTTTCCCGAATCCAAGCTATCAAACGAGTAGCTGTCCAATCAATAGTAGATAAAGGATTTGAAAGAGTTGAAATGAGGACTAAGGAGTCCGATTCCAACTGAAAAGAAGAGAGAGAGAGAGAGAGAGAGAGAGAGAGAGAGAAGAGGCTAAACCGAGGCCAAACTTGATACCTAAAGCCTCAGCAGCCATAATAGAGATTGCAGAACCATGGTTGTGCATTCCACCAACAATGTTCCCCAAAGAATTTCGAGCAATAGCTGCAAGGCCACACTCTGCCGAATCCTTGTTCCAGGCGGCATCTGTGTTGATCTTAATCATTCCCATTTTTGGATTGATCCAATATTGAACTGCTTCATCCAGATTCAAGTTCAGAGTAGCCAAAGACTGGTAAAGTTTCTGAGGAATGAGCAGAAACTCCTGAACCAAGCGAAATGCAGTTGAGGTAATTTGAACAGTGCCTTCCAGATATTCCACAAGAGGAAGGACACAATTGTGTCAAAATCAGCATCAAAGTCACAATGATCATCCTTAGCCAGAAAGACACCATTAATCCATATTTCCAGAGAAGAAATAGATCGAGAATCTACAGAATAAGAGAGAGGATGAGCACACCATACCTGCCTGACCAGAGGGCACAACAACAGACAATGCTCAATCGTTTCTGATTCAGCATCACAGAGAGGGGACAGAGGGTTAGCAGCCAAATGTCTATGGACTCTCCTCTCATTCATTGCCAAGAAGTTCGACACAGCTCTCCAGAGAAAATATTAGATTTTTGGCAACATTTTAACTTTCCAAATCCATGACAAAACTCTACCTGGGACCAAGTGGGACTGATTAGGATTTGAACTTGTGGCTAACCTCATTGAAGCAATTTGAAATGCATAACCCGATTTGACTGAGTATTCACCCGAAGAAGAGTGAGCCCATAATTATCTGTCTTGATCTGAAACTGAACCAAATTGAGTTGTAACGACAGCATGTCTAGCCTCCAAGGGAATGGAGGGAGAAATTGCATCCAAGTTCCAAGAATCCGAAGCTCTATTGATAATTGCAGCTACCAGAGTAAAAATCTCAAGATGCAAGTCATAATGGCGTAGGTTCAACGATGGCAGCCTAGGAATCCAATTATCTTTCCAAAGGTCCACATTAACCCCTGATCCAATCTGCCATACTAGCCCTTTTTGGAGAAGGTTGCACCCCTCTAGTAAGCTAGACCATGCCTACGAAGGAGAGCTCTCTCTTACAGCATGTAACATTTCACAATTAGGGAAATACAAGCTCTTCAAAACTCTAGCCCATAGAGCCCCTGGGTCTGCATAAAGACGCCAACATTGTTTAGCTAGCAAGGCAATGTTGAAATCCATCAAGTTTTTGAACCCCATGCCTCCCACATCCTTGTCACAGCCCATAGCCTCCCATTTCTTCCAATGCACCCCTGACTAGTCTGAATTACCCCACTGAAATTTGGATAGCGACGAAGAAATGTAATTGCATACTGTATTTGGGAACTTGAACACCATCATGGGGTAGGCCGACACTGCAAAAGCTATAGCCTTAATCATAATTTCTTTCCCAGCTTGAGTGAGAGAAGAAGAGCTACAACCCACAATTCTCTTGTTTATCTTCTCCTTAACATACTTGAGCGTAGCCATCTTAGAACGCCCCCATACTATTAGGAGACCTAGATACATCCCCGGATCATTCACAACCTTCATATTCAGGACTAAGCTCAAAAAATGTACTATCTCCTGTCTTATGTTAGGGCTGAAATAAAGAGAAGATTTATTCACATTTATAGATTGACTTGAAGCCGTGTAGTAGAGGTGAAGCGAATCAGAGATGGCTTCACAATTATACAGAGAGGCCTTTAAGAAGAACAGAGAATCATCTGCAAAGAAAAGGTGACTAACTAGGGGACCATTCTCAATTATTCTAACTGCATCAAGAAGATTCTGATCACACATCTTGTTGATCATGGAGGAAAGCACATCATTGATGAATAAGAACATGAAGGGAGAGAGAAGATCCCCTTGACTTAACCCTTGTGAAGGCTGAAATCTCTTCCCTAGGGAGCCGTTGATGATCAAAGCCATAGAAACTAAGGAGACACAATCCATAACAATCCTTACCCAGCTTAGCTAAAACCCCATTTTCAAGAGAACCTTTTCAAGAAAATGCCAGACGACCCTGTCATATGCCTTGTTCATGTCTAATTTGAGCACTAATTCCCCATCTGTACCCGTTTTTAGCATCTTAAGCCTATGAAAACACTTATGCACCACTAGGATGTTGTCTTGAATCTAAAGACCAGAGACAAAGGCCGATTGATTCTCTGTGATAAGGTCCGGCATTAACAACTTCAATCTGTTAGAGATGATTTTTGTCAGAATCTTATAAAAGTTGCAGAGAGCAATAGGTCTGAATTGGGAAGCCACCTCTGGATTATCAACTTTAGGAATAAGAGCCAAGTAAGTACAGTTGAAATGAGGAGACATCTTAGCATTTGTCCAGGATTGGTAGTTGCTGAAAAAATTATCTCCTTTACAATTTCCCAGTGAGCCTGATAGAATGAGTCCGTGAAACCATCTGGACTCGGAGCTTTAAGGGCCCCCAGATCAAACACTGGAGCCTTGACCTCCTCCATCGTTACTTCTAGCATTAGAGATTCATTAATCTCGGGGGTGACCTTGTTTTCCACAAAACTCAAAACCTCCTTAACATTTGACAAATCAGTTGCAGTATACATATTGTGAAAGTACTCAGTGAGATGAGTCACAATCTTAGGCTCTGTCTATAAGATTTTGTTCCTCCTTCTATTTGAAGTTGTTGTTTGGTGGAAGAAATGAGTATTCATATCTCCATGAGTCAACCAACTGATGCGCGATCTTTGTTTCCAGAACATTTCCTCCATTGCCTAGTAAGAAGCAATCTGATCTGTTTTCGAGGTTAGCAACTGCCTAATATCCTCATTTTCATCTTCTAAGAGTGTTTGGATATGCATTATGTTTTTATTAACCTTCTTCCCAACATTTGGGAACACATCTTTAGACCACTCATTCAAGGCATTCTTGCATCTTGACAAATTTCTCAACCAACCAGCCCATACAGACCTCGAGAAATCAGAATTCCAATTTTTGCGAACAATCTCATAACAATGAGGGTGAGAAATCCATATATGTTCAAACCTGAAAATCCTTGGCATGAAAGAGCCTGATAGATTTGTATCCAATAAGATTGGTTTGTGGTCCGAAGCTAGTTTAGGAAGATGCATCACTTGGGAATGAGGAAAGGACACACTCCAAGCCGGGTTTGCAAAACCTCGATCTAGCCTCTCCTTAATCCTAAAGCTACCATTCTTAATGCAAAACCAAGTGAATCTTGGCCCCTGAAAACCCAAATCACTCAAATATGCTTACGAAATGAAACGCTGAAAAAGTTCCATTCGCCAATGTTGTTGAGGGAGGCCTCCCCATTTCTCATGCATCCATAATATTTCATTGAAGTCTCCAACACAAACCTAAGGCAAAGATAACACTGAATACACCGAACGCCAAACAGCTTTTTCTGATTTCCATGAGGATTGCCATACATACATGAAACATTACACCTAATCTGATCCAAAACAACAACAAAAACGAAGCATTGTTAAAATTATTTGTACTAGATATACATGTGACCTGGACCGATTTGTCCCAAAACAGAGTAAGACCTCCACTACTCGTTGCAGAAGGATTCACTATATACATCTGATCATATTGGAAAGACTTTTTCCAAAACTTGAGAGTGAATTCCTGTTGATGGGTCTCCATAAGAAACATAAGCTCAGGGCTGTTGTGAGTTTTCCTCAATTTTCTCAGATTCTTACCTGTCAGGTCAGCCCCGAGACCCTGACAATTCCAAGATAGGAGCTTCATTCTTGGTTCGTGGCTGCGTCTGGTCAGCCACCCATGCCATTATTCAGTAGAGCTTCAGACTCAGTCAGCTCCAGGAGGTTGTCCACAGTAAATCGGGAAGGGCTCAACTGTTCTTGGATTTGGGGATCAACTGGTACAAGATGTTGAATTTTTTCAACGTCAGGAGCTATTGGGTCGTGGATAATCGGGATGGATTCTAGCAGGGGAGGAAGAGCCATTACCTGAAGGTTGTTATGCATTGAGCTCATCTGCCAAGGAGGATAGTCAGAGGGGAGTTAGAGACTCATTTGACTTTGATAGGCTGGGTTAAGCTATGGTGATATTAGGTGAGCAGAAAAAACGTAGAAGATGTGGGATTACCGAGTTGCCGGATTGCATGATGGAATACATGGTCTCATTGCTACCTCTAAAAGACACAGTGAATACTGTTCTGGCTAGGAATATATGAGTTGGAATTGGAGAATGGGATTGAGATGGGCCTGAACTAGGAATATAAGAAGTGTAGCCCATCTCTATCATATGATATCGAATCACACTACTACTGGAACTAGCTGTCATTGATGGCCCAGGTTGGACTTGTAGAAAGTGGGCTTGGCTGCTCCTTGGGCCCTCCTACACAATACTTCCTTCTCTCCTCTCTGCATGCAACCCGTTGAACCCCAGCATGACTGAAGTGTTGTAACCCCTTGCTGTGGTTCGTTGATCTTCTGACCTTATGGATCCGATCAGGACAAACTCATGAGTGGCATTGTTGAAGACCAGTTGAGTCGATCCCATATGCAGATCCCTATCGAGACCAAGTCTTGGAATATTCGAGATGGGCCAGTTAGGGTTACATGCCGATTGGTTTGCCGTTACCTTCCCTTTTTCCTTTTTGTCCTCCACCTTATTCTTTGTCACGACTCGAGAGCTCATTTGTCTGTTCACCATTTACGGGACTACTTCTGATCTGATGAATAGAAGCTTAAGCCAACACTTCTGAAATCACTAATTGTCCTCTGCTTCTTCTTTTGTTGGTCATTTGACTGCATGGGTTTGATGAAGTTCAAAGTGGACATTGTTTCTGCTCTTAAGTCTTATGAGCCAGTCTTGTGTTGTCCCAGTAGTAAGATGGGAACTGTTGGGATCAGTGGCGGAAGTATAGCTATGGCTATCACGGCTATAACCATATCGATAATCAGCTTAATCAACAGTTGGGTACATATATTAGCCTACTAGTCATACCCAAATTAGCCCACTAAACTATTAGTATAACAAATAGCCCACAACCACCAGCCCATCATTCGCTCTTAATTCCTCAAACCTCACAGTCACAGACGCAAGACGCGTTTCCTCAAAAAAAAAAAAGACCTCACACAGTCACATGCGCGCTCGAAGTCTAAAACCTCACCGCTGAGTACTGCCGAGGCCGACACACTCAAAGACTTTCTTGTGTCCATACAAAATTAGTACCCACTGTAAAATCCTGGTTCCGCCACTGGTTGGGATATCATGCCTTCCCGACCATCTGTTCTGACGGTTCTGAAAGCATTACCTCTGGAAAGGATCTCCACCTTTATCTGATTCTGACATGTTTCGTGAGATCTTCCGAGCAGCAAACGTCATCATCTAGACCCCTAGCTTTTCCATCATTCGGTGCTCCGGGTTGATGCATCCTCTCTCTATGCCCCATCCGACCACACCTGAAGCAAAACATAGACATTCTTTCATACCTAAACTTGATCCACTTGGGATCTATGGAACCTTCCTGAATAGTCCATCCTGGATCAAGAGGCTGCCTAGAATCCAATCTGACACAAGCTCTTTAGAATCCCCTCTAACATAATGAATCATTTGGATCATCAGCTTCCAATAGCTCTCCAGCTAGAGATCTAATATATTTGGTGTTTTCCAGCATCATTTGACCTCTCGTCAGACCATGCATCTGGACCCATATTGAGAGCATATGGATCAGAACATCGTCCAATCTAGCCTCTAGAGGCCACATGTGGGTCATTATGGTATGCCCCATAACATTCCAAGGACACCTTGTTGGTATGGGGAGACTTTATGATAAGACATGCAGTTTTTGCAAGAGTCAGGTTGATCTTGGTACTTGATTATTCATTTTTGTTTAAAGCTTGAAGGCTTCATCTTCTGAAGAACCCAGGTTTCTGAAGCATGCTCAGTTTTAATGGGTACATCTTGGGATGCTACAGAAAGTCTACCATGCTCCGAAGCATGTCTTACTCTAAGTTCTTCAACTATTGAATCTAGCTTGACACTGGAAAGTTCATATGCTTCTGATGATGGTAGATTCAACTGTTAAATCCAATCATATGCTTCAGACGATGGTAGTCATGTTCCTGAAGTAATGCAACTTTTGAATATTTTGGATTTTATTGGAGAGTTGTATTGGGATAATGAATTTTATTGTTTATATTAGCCAAGCTCTTGTCAAGACGAACAAGCTCCTCCCTTAGATACTGAATCCATGAATTTGTTGTAGTGAGATAATGTAGATGTGCATCTTTTCGTAGTCCAGAACTATTATTCATTGTCATAAACAAAAACATATTATTCATTGTCACGGAGAAGAACATCAAATTAAAACTAGGTTTTTTTCTTTTCAAATTTAAGGCAATAGAAGAAAAATATCCCTTACAAATGACAATTATTCATAAAAGAACAAGATCTCGCTTTGTTGTTTGGAGGAAGAGAGGAAAAGAGTCTGACAAGTTTTTGTTTTTTTAAACAAACTTTTTATTAATAATTCACACACCCTACATATGTCTTGAAGTTTGAACTCATACCTGAAAATTGTCAATTAAATACTTTAACCAACCAACAAGTCACAGCTCATAAACAAAAAAGGACAAAAACAAGAAATATATAGACAAAAGAATCAGACTTAAGGGTATTTTTGAAAGTGAAAAAAGATGGTGAGAGAAAATATTAATAAAATAACAAAAGAGTGTGTGATTTGTATTTTAGGGTGTGTAAATTTTAGCACCCTAAACATATTGCTACACATTTCATATATACTCTTATTACATTTTAGGCTTTTTAACTAAATTGCTACCATATCTTTCACCTTAGTGTCAATTTGCTACCATAACTTTCATTTCAGTCAATTTGTTACCATAACTTTCATTTCAGTCAATTTGCTACCCTAATTTTTCATAATTAGTTAATTTGCTACCCTAACTATTATTTTTGCCAATTTGCTACCTTATGTTTTCAAAATTAACCAATTTGCTACCTTTTTGTCATTTTATTTTGTTTTTCTTCATCTAAATATCAATTAATTCTGAAAATTAAAGGTTAAAGTTGGTCGATATTGAAATGTTGATAAGTAAATTGGTTAATTTTGAAAGATTAAAGTAGCAAATTTGAATGAAGGGTAGCAAATTGACAGATTTAATAGTTGGGTAGCAAAATGGCTAATTATGAAAAACTAGGGTAATAAATTGGCTGAAATGAAAGCTAGAGTAAAAAATTGGCACCAAGTGAAAGTTATGATAGCAAATTGGCAATTATGCCCAAATTTTATTCACGGTATAACTCTTCGGAGAAAATTTTTATTAACACATACCTATTTTCTTAATACACATCCCTTAAATCTTTTTTGGATTTTTTTCCCTCATAATGCCTCTTTTAACCTTTAATCTACATATCTATATATATCATTTTGAAAATTGTCATGTGATTTATTGGTTTTTTTTTTGTCATGTGATTCTGATCTCTTGTTTCAAAGCATCCTTGTGTAATCTTACGTAACTCATAAGTTCAACGTTATTAGTGTGTACTGTCTATGAAATAATTCATCTGCGTTTTCATTATACACATCCATTAAACAATTATTGTATACCAGAGGAATGAGATCATTGAGGTTTGATTAATTCATGTCAAGAAGATCATATTGTCCAGCTTGTTCAATTTGATAAACATAATATCGAAGAATAATTCAAAAAAGAATAAGGTCTGAAACTGTTGCAACCTATCTCCCTCTCCCACTCTCGATGAGTATACACACGTATAACTATGCAAGTCCTACCCATCTTCTCGAAATGTAAAGATTTCAAATTTTTACAGAAAAATGGAGTGTGTATCTAACAAATGAAGATGTTAATTAATTACTTTTTTTTATTTGTTTGGTTTTCTTTTCAATAATCTTCATCAAAGGGTAAAATTATATTAAAAAAAATTTAAAAAATAAGGGTGTGTATTAATAACTTTGGTATGTGTGTGAAATAGTTCAAGTACGTTGACAAAAATAGTTTCGGAGTTTGTTTACCAAATAAAACAGAAGTGACCTGAGAGCCGCCGCCTGTCCCTCTATCTCTTGGTCGTTCCTTATCCCATCACCGGTTTACCTCTCTTCGGATGGACTTCGAACTCAACCGCCGGTTTGAATTGGTACTGCGAACCTCGCTTTTCTTTGTTTTTGTTTTTGTTGTGTTTATGTATCTGTTGCGATCTCCCTTTTGCATCGCTCCATCTTATATTACATGGTCTTTTGCATCGCTCTATTCTTCTCTTGATTTGATCGTAAAGCCATTGGATATTGGTGCATCTGGCAATTGGATGCTAATTGATTGATTTAACTTTTATCTCTGTAATTCTAACATATTATATATCAATCTGGTTTTGAGTTTATGTTACTATGGAAAAAGCGAATTCCTTCAATGCTGGGTGGTCCTTTTAGTGTTGCTCAATCTGGTTTTTCTTGTCATTATTCTTATTGTTTTGCTTTAAACAGGTCAGTGAGTAATGTGCTGATCAGGAATGGTTCAGCCGAATAGGAAGATTGCATTCTCGATGATGTTGGACCGCTGCAGATACCATGCTATATGCAACTCTGTGGGATCTGATTCTGGAAAATCAAAAGGTATACTCTTGAAAAATCAAACATGGTTAGACTTACATGGATCTTTGTTAGACTTTGTTCTTGCATCACTCACACTCTCACAGTCAACTCCCGTCCCTGAAGAAATACGTTTGGCATATAGGTTTTAGGCATCAGCAGTGCTCGAAGAGTAATGGTTCTTTATTTTCATGTCTTACATGAAGTTTTTTTTGTTTTTGGATACTAATACATGCTTCTCCCATGCCTCAGTTGTACTGACACCCTATGTTTGTGAGTACTCAGAAATGAATTTCATCTTCTATTATATTTATTTCAGGACTAAGAAATGAGACATATATCTATTTATTTCTTTATTTTATTCTTCCTGAGTAATGCATCAGCATACTCTTTTTCCTGAACTCATTTGGGGTCTTGACCATGGTCAGGGTCGTCGCTTAACAAGTTTATATGAAATCACTGAAATATTTTTGTGTCTGCTATGTCAAACAGATGCCACACATCAATCCTGTTTTAGAGGCAGCAATCACGAAAACTTAATGGTAAATGTCTTTACTTGGTTAAGGTGGAAGCAAGTTGATTTTTGCATGTAGCCTTTTTGACTCTGCCAGCTTACTCTTGCCCATCACCGCCATCAACATGACCACTGGCATTGCCATTGGGAAACCTAACAGAAAGTGTATTAGTTAAGAACTTGTGTAGCTAAGAGCTTGCATATTGCTTTATTAGTCCTGTTTTGAGAACCGAAACAGTCAAAAAAAAAAAAGAGCAGAAAAAAGAGTCTTGGTCAGTTTCATTGTTGCTGTTACTAGGTTCATAATCATTTGAAAATAAATGAACTCCAAAACCTGGGAATAGTCCTCTCTGTTCTTATTCCTAATTATCATGACAAACTATTTAGAAGCTTCCTTCTGTTATATTGTAGGAAGATTATGATGAAATTTATATTATCGAAACAAGAACAGACAAAATTGATTGAATTTTAGCATTCTAACTTTTAAGATTGGATTAATGAGGATTCTGTTTTGCAGGATCATTTGGTAAGGATTCCTGTAGAGGGTCTATTGCTCACAGTCATCTTTTTCCCGGAGAAGAAGCTAATTCGTTCATGTTTTAAAAATACTTGTGTGTGCACACTTCTGAATATCCGGTACCATGACAAGAACTAAATAAGTGACATTCAGGAGCAAGACTGCTGGAAATTAATGGTAAAGTGCTTGTCTTTACTTGATTAAGATAAATGAGTTATTTCATCTAAGTGCTCTGACAGTGACTGAACTTAAGAAAACAAAAAGAGACTGAAATTTTGGTCTAATGAGGTACAACCAAATAGACCCATATTGCATTCATGTCTTATTCTTTGCCTTTGTATGAAAAAAAAAGTCATAATACGATGTACTTTTGTAGACTATTTTCTGTATAATGGTCAGAAGCAACTTGTGCTCAGCATGCTTTCATTTTGAACACTCTTGCCATCTTACTCATGGCCAACAGCATCATCTTCATTGCCTTGCCCATTGTCATTGCCTTGTTTATTGTCAAAAACATTTGCCTGAATTTGGAACCTATCAGAAATTGCAATGCTTCAGAACTTGTATATTGCTTCAAAGTGCTGCTTCAATAACTTGTACTGAATCAGTTAAAGATAAAATAAAAAGCCTTTTGATTAAAAAGAATACAAAACAATCGTATGATTTCAAGAGTTAGATCCGGAGTGTTTTACTGGAATTATATGAGGGTTAACAAACTAAAGCAATTTGGTTCTCAAAATTATTTCACAAGAATTGAACTCCAAATTATGGTAAGAGTCCCATTTTTTCATTATTTTAATGTTGAAGCTTGGTTCTATTATATGCTAGGAAGCCATCATGATATTTGTATTGTCGAAATATGTTGACAGCATTGATTAAATTTTTGCAGTCTAACTTTCAAGAAAAAATTGTATTTTGCAGGGTTGTGTGAGCTTGGTTTTTAATGCTAGCTGTACCTAATTTGTAAGGAGTCCTGCCACCAGAAGCAGACAGTCAGGTTGTCTTGACACAGCTGTAAGTTCAGACGCAAGAGTCTCAATTATAGATGCCAGAGCAGGTCAGAATGAAAACTTAACATGGAAAGGCTGGACTGGAGACTCGCACATTGATGTCTGAGTTTCACAGGTTAGAATGTCATCCTATAAATTTGGATATTTCTAGTTGTGTGGTGCTGGTGCATATTGGACTTCCTAGATCTTTTTTTCGGTATAAGCATTTTTCTCTTAGTTTTGTGTCAATTCTTTGATGGACTTTCTATCCTGTGACTGAAAGATTAAAAATAGTTATTCTCGATAAAAGAGAGAGAGAGAGAGAGAGAGAGAGAGAGAGAGAGAGAGAGATTTTACTCTGGCAAGATCACAGCGGCTGGGGGCAGATCAGCATAAAACTGAGTGGCCAATAGAACATTAGCCAATGCCAAGTGCAGTTGAGCCAACCCAAATTGAATTCGTGTCTGCGCTGGGCCAAAGATTTGGTTCTCAATGCAGACAAGTAGACCACTATGGATCCTATCTCCAGATCTGTGAATGTTTTCAGCTGCGTCAGATATCCAATGCATCTGGTCAGGAAATGGGTGGAGGATCTCAGCCAGTTCGTGACCCAGTTCTAGGGCGTGCATATTTATATCATTGATACCGTTCAGCGCATCTCGCATCTGGACAATCTGCTCAAAAATTTGATTCATGTGGAACTCGAGCATAGCCACAGCAACTTTGACGGGGCCGGACGGATTCTGTTGATGATGGACCACATCTCGAATATGATTGACATGGCGGATGGACCAGAACGCCCTCCACAGCATTCGCACTGCCGCCTCTAAGCTTCTGAGATGGAGGGTTGCATTTTGGACAATTCCTCCCTGACCGCCACCACCATCACCACCTCCCTGAGCGGCATTTCCTATGCCATCGTTTAACCTAACAGAAACTGCAGTAGTTAAGAACTTCTGTATTGCTTTAAAAGTGCTGCTTTAAGAACTCCTACTAAATCAGTTTAAATATAGGGAAAAAAAAGGAAAAAGAAAAAAGAAAAAACCTTTGTTATGGAGTTTCATTGTAGCTTTTTCTAGGTTATAAGTTTTAAAAGAATCCAAACAAACAGATGAATCCAAAAGTTAGATCCGGAGTCTTTCTACTGGAACTAGATGTAGGGTTAGCAATCTGGTTTTCAAAATCATTTAACAAGAAACGAACTCCAAAACCTAGTAAGAGTCTCATTTCTAAATTTGAAGAGAAACTATCTATAACCTTCCTTATATTATATGCTAGGAAGCCTATCAAGAAATTTATATTGTTGAAACAGGAAAAGACAAGATTGAATTATAGCGGTCTGACTTTCAAGATTTGATTAAGTGAAGATTCGGTTTTGCAGGGTTGTGTGAAACAAATTGGCAAGGACTACTACCCCCGAAAGCCGAGTGTCAGCTGCAAATTCAAGCCAGAGCAGGTCAGAATGGATTGCAGTAGTGTACTGAAATGAAAGACCAAAAATAGTATATATGGAAAGGCTGGACTGGAGCCGCGCACACTGCTTTCACTGAGTTTGACAGGTTAGAAACTTAGAATGTCACCCAATAAACTTGGGTTTCCTTAGTTGTTTGACGGACCGACTATATCTGTTTTTGGTAAATCTTAATCTCAGTATTTTTTGTCTGATGGACTTTGTATATGCATCCAGGACTGATAAAGACATCACTCCCTATGTTGAAGGATGAATGCATTCATATCCAGGGATGCTTTGCCGCTAGCAGACCTCTCGTCTTGCTCTTGAATGACATCAAGCTCAAGGTCTCACTTACCTCAAAATTAGTGTGCAGACTCCTATGGTCAACTGACACAGCAAAAAGTTATTATCTATGACCGTAAGTGCTGGGCTAGTTCAATTGCCAGGATTAACAATCACTCAGATATAGCAGCAAGAGTCGTAAACTGGTATAACTGAAACATTTTCCCCAAGCGCCCTTTCTTTAAACCAAAAGATTGAGAAGGAACAATACCCTGGATTCAAGACCTGGTTGCCTCCTGCGTTAGCTGCAGCGGCAGCGGCGGCAGGCACCGCGACATTGTTCGCGCCAAAGAGATTGGGCCGATCAATAGTGCGATGGGCCGCTTGAAACACACCAATAGCCGCATTGAGAGTACCCAACCCGGAATGAATCCGGGACACAGTTCGGTGGAGGCCACGGTCATCGCCTTGGGCCAAAACGATGCCCCTTAGACCCACGCTGATGCCGCACCCAGCTGCGTTGATGGCATGAACAAGGCCATTAGTGAATCGCACCAAGGTTGAAATCAATGGGATGCGATTGAAATTCTGCGGGACCCCCAAGATTCCATTGATTACGACAATTGTTCCTCCAATCTGGCCCGCCCTCTGCTTTGAATTATTAACTGTAACCCGCATCCCATTCACTGTAACCTGATGACTCGGATCACCTCGGCCTTGGATCTCTGTCACGCCGTCGTTGATGGACCCCAACCCCGCCATCAGTATCTGAAACGCTCCGTTTAAGCAGTTGACCCACTCATCTCCGGCATTCTCTCCCTGACCCTCTTGGTCGTCGCCGACACCACCTCCAGGAGCGTAGCCGCCACTCTCTAACTTCCTCCGCTTACTCATTTTGGCAGCTTTTGGGATTTTGCTTTCTTGCTTTTCTTTATTAGCTACAGTGATCTGGTAGTAAATGCATTTATACTGTTACCTCTACCCCGGCCCAAATACTGAACAGGCCCAACTACAACACTCAATTTTTTATATAAACTGAATTATTATTTTTCTTAAAAGGATCATTAGCAAGTGCAAACTCATAAACAGATGGATCAAGCATCGACAAATTTACAAATCTTAGAACAACATAATTACAAGAGAATAGAAGAAATCTATAGGAAGAAACCCCAATCACAAGATAGAGAAAGGATATTTAGTTGTTCAACAGATGTAAAATGTTTTTGCACTGGCTGCAGTGCGGCACCAACACACAAGCAATGGATGGAATCATAACCTACACAAGACAAAACTTGTCACAACTAATCAAAGGAGTAGCAATTCTCAACCGCGCGTTAGTGTAACACGATAAGATGGTGATGCTATGACTAAGGGATCAACATAGCTATATGAAAGCTTGGAACAAATAGTCTGAAATCCAGCACATTCTATAACAGATGTCGAATCAAACACTCTTAGTTATATTCTAACAGAAACTCTATATAACATGATGAATAACAATAACCCACAAAAATTGCATTACAACACAAGGTTTATAGAACAAGTGATTGTGCAAGAAAAAACAAACATTTACCAGTGATCAAATAGAAAAAGATGACAAAAGAGGGACATTTGAAATAACAAGATGTATAAATTTATAAGCAAACTAAGAAGCTCTGTTTTTCTAAACGTAGGAACCAACAACACAATTACCCTAAAATAACTACTAAAAATCTTAACTTGGCAAAAAATCAAGATAGTTCATTTCATGGTTTCAAGTTTCAACTATAAAGTTTTGAGAACCCAGAAATGAAACTACCCCATCAATTATTTAACTGAACTAGAAAGACAACAAATAAAGATTTCAAATACACACGCACACACATACCAGCAAAAGGAAGTCGTCTTTAAAGCATAATCAGCAATGACATTTGCCCAAGAGTAACCATCAAAAGCCTCCTCTATTTTCCCTTTTTTCTACAAACCAAAATTATTGTTAAGTTGCTGAAACAATGAAATAACTTATTGTAGATTGCAGAGAGCTCACCAGGTATCACCGTCTGATTTCCCAGTTTCCCTTTTCAAAAATAACTAATGCATGCTCACGACTAGAACCACCACGGACCACGTCAATCCTAACACAATTTTACAACACCAAAAGTAAGATGATGATTCAATGTCCTTTACATCCTCAAACATATAAACACTTTGTTGGGGTATACCATATCATTTGGGACCTCATACCTCCAAAAAGTGCCTATGCTTTTTCATGTACTTGGCAGCAACAGATTATGCAAAAGCATACACACCTTGCTCACTTAACAGAGCTTCTGGGTCTGATATATAGGACAAGAAAGAAAAGTGATATAAACCACAAATCTAAAAGTGGGCCACAATACTTCACATGGATAAATGATCAGGTCCAAAATCATCTTGAATGTGGAATAAGCAACAGTAAAGGACGTAGAGGCCAAAGATTTAACAGCAAGTTTTAGAATACCCAACTGGGAGGACATATCTCATATCACTAGTCTCCTCATATTCAGTGGTTAAACCGTAAACTCAGAATGAATTTATATTCTTTCAATGCAAAAGAAAAAAAAAAAAGAACAAATACGTCATTTTACAAAATTTGGTCAAACGCAGACTTCTGGCAAATCAAGACAACAGCTGAAGAAACTTGTTATAATACCATTTTCTGAAAGTGTATCATGTGCTTATGATAAAGGTAACGTACCTGATTCCAGAGTATAAAGTGCAGGAAATAGCCATTACTGCAATTTACAGCAACTTTGGTGGCTCTAAGATATAACCATCAACATCTGAATATGAGGAACAGAGCTTTTCAAACACATATAGATTTCTCCGGGTGGAATGGGCATCAAAATAGTTGACAAAGACATTGTGATGTACGGGACACTGACACTGTTTTTGGTAGCTCCTGCAAATGACAGCCACCAAGAGCCTAGTCAGAAATTACCTAAGCAACCATCTGTTTTATATATGAATCTGAGTACCTAATAAACTTTCTCAATTACCAACAAAAAGTTTATAATTTTTCTAAACCAAAGGTGCTTAACCTTGAGGCTTACCTGGTTCATACAAATATATCACTTTCATTTTGTTTAATTGAGGCATCAAGATTCAACTAGGAGTCACTTATACCCCGAGTACATAAATGGTACATCAAGAAGAGTGAAATTGGCACTACCCATGTTACAAAGCCCCCCCCCCCACCACACACGCACAAGCGCGCACACACCCCCGCATCTCCTCCCACTACTGTTTATTCATGAAATATCCAATCTGACATCACATATATCCTTTCTATTTCAGTTCTCTTTCTTCTTTTCCAACTTTTCTTTCCTAGCTCAATTAATTTTTCTTAATCATCTAATTCATATTGCAGCCAGATTATATAAATGAAAAGGAAAATTAACAAAAAGCGGCCAATCTTCTAGGCATTTGTTCTTTCAGCCAAATCCCTCTTTCAGTTAAGTAAACCACATATCCCTAAATATCTGCTTCACCCGGGACACCAAGTTTTGCCACCCTTTTCAGCAAAGCTGATTTCAGTAGCAATGCCATCAAGGCATCATCCCCATAACTGAAAATTGATACAACTGAATTGTTTTATCACTTAAATAAGCTGAATACTTTTATCACTTAAATAAGCTGAATACTTATTAGTGTCTCATGGTATAAGAGCAAGAGAGAAGCCGATTCGCAAAGGAAAGTCTGGGGCCATGGGATTGGTTTTGTAACTTTAAATGGGAAAATTTGGTAGGTAAATCTGTAATCCTGATCACATTAAAGTCTCACACAGAAATTTAAATCCATGGAGCAGTGACTATACTCGAATAACAAAGTCACCGCCATAATTTATAATCCTCCCCCATTTTCATATAGTGACTGCTCCGTAGTCTGATTTTAAGATGCATCTATAGCAATTTCATAGAGAAAAAACTAGTTGATCAATGGATAAGTATTCAATTAACTACATGAATTATAGCAGACAGATATTCCAAAAAAAAATGATGATAAATAAAAATAAAAACAGCAGACAGGTATTCCTAGCTTTGGAAGTGGTATATAGCAACACATGAATTACAGAATTAAGATAGTAAGACCATTAAGCGGATTACGATTTATACTTTGCATAATAGGGACCAAATACAATAAAAACTCAATCAAAAAAGAAAGAAGCAAATGGAGTTACTCTTATGCTTGTATGTGTCTATGTGATAATCATGTATGACTTGAGTGAATTACGCCACTTATGTTCAGATATAGATTGAGCAGTCAGAAAAACAACCATCTCAAACTTTCAAGGGGTACATATGCAAGCTCAAAGTAAACTTGGGTACAAAGAATTTCAAGGATTGAAGTTAAAGGGAAATAAAAAGCTCAGAATTGATATCCACACTAGCTAGTGGCCGTTTGGATTAAAATAATTTGTCCAGAATATGATTCGATCGAGAATTTCGAAAACATTTTCTCCAAACCTATAAATTTCAGATCTTATGTTGAAATAATGAACATAGAAACAACCCAACAACTGACATTCGATTTAAGCAAAAACCTCTACGTCTCTATCAAACCTCTGTAAATCCCTATGTTAAGCATCTGTTCCAAAAAAAACAGTTGTGATACGAAGATACGAATCTAGAAATTCAAATACATAGATGATTCAAAACGTGAGAACGTAGAATAAAAGGTGAAATCCAAATGCATGCACACAAAGTTGAATGGGTAGGGTAAGATCTGCGCTAAATGACAGACAACGAATAAACCAGAGCTTCAATTGTTCTGTGTTCAAAAGACTCAATAGAAAACATAAAATAATATATGAATGAAGTGCGGATTCAGAAGCTAAAAATAAAGTTAAAGAGCAGCAGGATTGGACCTCTTGGATCTGAGTTGAATTCATCGATCCGAACGCATAGAAAGCAACGAGTCACCATTAGAAATACAAGGCGACACGGAGAAGATGGTAATCGGCCGAGAGAGATTAGGATTTGGGTTCCCTTCAAAACAAAACCAGAGAGAAGAGGAGGTTGTGACTTGTGAGCCTCTGGACAAGTCTTCTCGTACCATTTTAGTTCTCTCTTGGGTTGGGTTGGGTTGTGAGTTGTCTTCGCGCTTTCATAAAAAAAAAAAAATAATAATAATAATAATAATAATAAAATTGGCTCAGTGTTATCACGCACATCATTTTCGGATCTCTATTTTTTTAGTTTGTTGTTAAATTTAATAATGTAAAAATTTAATAATAGTGTTCCAACAGTAAATTAGTTACTGATGAATTTTAATCAATCATAAATTAACAAGAAGATAAAATGAAAAGAAAAAAAAATTAGCTTTTGCTTTAACAACTTAAACCCAATTGCTAAATTTATCAATCTCAGACCTCTCCTGTTGCATCTTTCACTTTCTATAAGCCTGTAACAGTAAAGCCTTTACCAGTTTACCTAGCTTTTGCTTTGAACCAACCAACCGGCACAAGTACAATTTGTTCATAATTTTGTCCTCTGAATATTCTTATTGGTAAAATGAACGAAGATGATGCTAATAATTAGACCATGGTGCCCCAAAAAAGGTTCATCATTCCAATAGCACAACATCAATGAAACAACTCCATAAACTTTAGCTCCGAAATGCTTTAAGCATTAGAAGCATCACACATCCACGCTAGGTAACAAAAACAAATAACAAGTCAGAAACAAAATGCTTTGCCTTCAACTGCCTTCAACCTCAAGCTTTTCAATACAAGAATGGAATGACAGCTTTTCTGGACTTGGGATAATCCTCCCCAAACTTCTCCAAATACCACCTATGGTTCGCACGTGCCCTCGGAACCAAGTTAGCGCACGTGTAAAGCAAAAACCCCAGTCCTGCCCAAGACCAAGTCATCACTGCCCAACCTACCCACTCCACTATTTCCCCAAAGTAGTTAGGGCAGCTCACCAACTCAAACCACCCTCCCCTAGGGATCTTATACCCTCCACCCTCTTTTTTCAACCCCACTAAAACCCTATCAGACCACACATTCACACCCATCCCACCCAAAAACACAACCAACCCAACACAAAACCTCAGCCAAAACAACCCATGATGATCACCCTCATAGTCCTTGTAGTGAGACACACATCTGGACTGCAAGTAAGCATTCAATATATTGAACACAAATGCCATCAACGCCACGCTGACCGGAAAACCGGGGGCGGTTTTCCGGATGGTATTCCGGTAGAGGCGAAGTGGGTAGAGGCAGGTTCGGTTGATATAGTGAAAGAGAAAGGGGGTTATTAGAATTAAGGCTTGGGGGTTGGTGCTGTGTTGGCCGTAGGGGAAGACGAGTAGAGTGAGCCAAAGGGTTGGTGATTCCATGAGGAACCAAGCCAGCGGCGGAGAGATGGTGGGGCCCCACCCTGGGCGGTTGTGCTTGCCGTAGGGGGCTTGGAGGAATCTGAGGGAGATGAAGGTGGGAGGGCCTATGAGGTAGAGGCAGAGGAGGCAGTTGTTGAAGAAGATCTGATCTGACGAGGCGGCCATGACTGGGTGTGTGAGAGTGTGGAATGAAGAGGCAAGGAAATAGAAAGGGAAATGAAATGAATTGATATTGGTAGGTGGTTTGGATTTTTGGATTGGATTCTTCTGCTATTTGTCCATTTTGGGAACACATTGTGATTGGCAATGTTGATTTGAGCCTAATGATTTCTAAAGTGTATTATCCTTTGGAGTTTGGGCTGCAAAGTAGCCCATCACATTCATGAAATCACAACGATTAATCAGTGAAAGGGGGAAGACAAGAGTATTTTGAGGTTTAGGGTAATAAGGTGTTCAAGGTAAAAACAAAAGGGGAGAGGAAATAATAAGGGTTAAGATAGATCAGGAAGATCCATGTAAAAGACACTAAAACATCATAAACGTCATCAATTTTTGGTGGAGAGATCTTTAATTTCAACTTTAAACTAATAACGTCACAAGAAGATTGACAAAATAATCGAAAAACACTAGACTCATGGGATGATACTATGAGTGATCACTTGCATTTTACAGGTATGCTGCATTCTATTGCAAAGAATAACAAGATCAGAATTGCATATTTTTTTTTTTTTCATATCACTCAAACATCAAAACGTTTAGTCCTTTGAGATCATTGATTCATTAGTCAATAGAGACCACTTAGTGACACACCATCCTCTCAAATGAAATGTTCTAGCATGCTATATTACATCCATGTCCCATCCCTGCCTTCTGTTAGAAACTTATAATTATCAGGACAACCCAAGGAAAAATAATCTCGGACCCGTAACCATACATGTGCACTACTTTGGTACTCTCCTAGTCTCCTAGCCGTAATGGGTTGTGGTACGGTGGTACCCAATCAGAACAGCATCTAGGCCCATAACCCATTTATATCTCGAGCTGTTTTGCAAACTACAAACTAGGAAAAGGAAAAAATAGTACACCATTGGAGTGAATATATTACAATTATATAGAGTTTCGGAAATGAACAATACTCAAGTGTTTAAAACTATTAGATTAGTTATTGTTTGAAGTTTTGTGAACTATTAGATTAGTCATTGTTTAAAATTTTGTAGTACACAGTGAACTAATTTAACAATACTTACTTTTAAAATATAAACACTCTGAGTTAAATACTTATTTTTAAAATATCAACACTCCAAGTTAACATAAATTGTTTTCATAAAACTCGGCAACACTTTATACACTTACCTCCCAAAATATCTTTCATAACATTACATTTTAACATTTTAACGATCATCAACCATAAAATAGTAAGAAGTAAGAATAGCACAGATATAAATTTACCGACCATCCGCCCACTGCATTACATGTCATGTATCTTTTTTTTTTAACCAAACCAAACCATAGTTAACTATACCCAATTATAATAAATAAATTTTGTTTTCTTTTAATTTTAAAGTTAAAAAAAGAAATCAACTGCCACAACAAATCTGGAGAGGCGTTCTTGTCGTCCCTCTGGAGGAGCGCCAGCAGTCATATCTCAGCTTTTTCACCTGTTTTTTTTTTTTGGAACAGAATACGGGTACGGGATATGACTTTTTACTGTTTGATCCTGTGACCCTCGGCTCTTAGGCCCATGGCCCTTTCTTTAAAGGGTAGAGTCCTCTCTGTCCACGAATAGACTATCCCGTGATAGGTCTCTGGACTCGTTGGTACACTCTTTTCTCTTTGATCTCTTATTTGTCGAGATGGCACTATTTTCCTCGAGTTCTTGATTTGTTGATGTTACGTTCTTTGGTGTTTTAGTTACTATTATGGAGACTACAGCTAAGAGGAAAATATTTCAACCTTAAGAGACAGGTTTTATACTTCAACTTACTTCATTCATGTGTATTTTCATCTATTAACATTTTGTTTCCTATTAATGTGTTTTCCTAACCTGTTATAATAATTAAGCTCTCCAGTCTTCCACACACTTGTATGGGTGAATTTGTTGGATAAGGATAATGACTTACAAGTTAAACATTGAAATGTAGTTAGATACAATGCTTTCTAGACTGCATGATTACAATTGTAACTTATTTTTGAGTGAGTGATTTCATGTATCCGTCATTTACTCGGTTTTTTTTTCTTGTTCGAAATTAGAGAGTTAAGGTATTCAATAAATTCAGAAAATTAATTAAGAGCTATCGACGAGGTTATTTCTTTTGGATACGTAAAAGGACCGCATATATTGTTTGGGAATGTTGGGCAACACTTTTGATGTTGATAATAAACACTTATGAAGAGTCAAACGAGCCGAAAAGAAAGAGAACCAAACATTAACAACACTCAAGTTATATTGACTGAGCTTTTAACTTTTTACTACAAAAAGATTTTCATAAAAGCTTTGATTAAATAAAATTAATTCAACATAGCTAACGGTTTTAAACTAGTTCCACCTTTAATAAAATTAATGTTTTTAGTAGCTCGTAACGAATTCACTAAACTCTTTCTTTGAAAGAAGAAGGTGTTCAACTTTGCTTTGTATCTTTTTTCTGTTGGTAAAAATCTTGCCATCTTGGTACGGTATCGAGGTACATCGTTTTAGCCCATATCACAATTAAGTGATTTTCTCTCTATATAAACCTCACATTTCTTTTTTATTTTACTCCATTTTCTTCACCACTGAATCGTGCGTACGCGTACTTCTCTCTCTCCCTTCTCTTTCATGGTTTGATTATTACTTCCTTCTCTCTAAACCTCTTCCTCCTCCGTTAGGGTTTCGCAGAACAACACCAACAGCTTTCCCAGTTTGAAGGAACCACCAATCGTAGGGTTTTCTCGGAGCTTCCAGACCAGGCGGCTCTCTTCATTCTCGCCGTTCAAGCTTCAATTTCGTCTCAAATGGTCGGTGATTCGTCGTCTCCGTCGGAATTGGCTCTCGATTGAAGTTTCTCGAGGTTTGAGCCCTGCTTGATTCTTCTTTAGTTCTCGCAACTCGAACCTCCCTGGGTTCTTGATTCAATTCGGAATTTGAATTCGTTGCTTAGGGATTGCTATAGTTTTCGTGACGATTTGGTGCTTAGAATTGGAGGAGAGAGTAACAACATGGAAGCCTTTTCGTTTCGCTAGGGCTTGCGAAAAGCTAATTTTTCTAGTCAGAGTGTGTTAGCTTAACCAATTAGTTAGCATTTGTGTCAGTCTCATTATTATGTTTTGGTTGGTTATATGGACTGTTTTTACTATTTTGTTTATCGGAAATGTTTGTAGAGTCTATGCAGCTGGTCACCGGGGATTAATGTGATTTTTAGATGACAGGTGATTTAGTTGTGGCGGGCTATGGAGAGAGCTGTTTGAGATTCTAGGTGGTGAATGTAGTGTGGTGGATTATGAATGATTGCTGCAATGGATTTGAATGCCTCGCCATTGCCCGAAGAGGATGAAGAGACTTATGATGAATACAATGCACAAGAATACAGTGCACAAGTATACAGTGCACCACAAGAACATGTGGAATCCGGAGTGGATATATTACATCGGGTACTATTTTCTCTTCTCTTTGGTTCACTTAGTCTCTTCTAATGGAGTTGTTGCTCTTGATGATACAGTGAGATAGACAAACATTGCAGTTAGACTTTGGATTTCTCTTATTGGATGCAGTTAGGGGAAATGGTTGTTGCTTAAGCTTCTAGGGTTTCCATGACCATTAGGTTCACTACATCTTTTGCTCGCTGTATAATGTAGTTAAAGCAACCATAACCTTGGTGAACACCCTTGCAATACAAATATTAGAAAAAGTCTCTTGGTCCCTATAGTGTTTGTTAATTTTTTTTCTCTTTCTTTTATTGCAACAATTGCTAATTTCAACACTGTAATAGTATTTATGCTCCATATCTTAAGTTTTAAGTGTATAACACATGCACAATTTAGAATAACATCAGAGAAGAAATTTTTTGTAGTACTCTTTCTAATTGTGTTTACAATTTCCAGAAGTTCTATCTCAACATTTAACACTTAATCTCTGCCAAACTATTGTTTCTTTTGAATCCTTCTAAGTGTATTATATATGGGAAAACCTATGTAGTCTAAAGTATTATACCTCTCTTTTTAGCAATTCTAATTATCCATGCGCACTTCTGTTTATGGACAAGTTGTAGCCACGTCCTTTCGTTCTTTTCAGTTTGTAAACATATTTTGTGTGCATGGCTGTTAAACTTTGTGCACCATTTATCAGGAGCGTGAAGAACGACGTAAGCGAATGAAACGAGAACATCCAGATGACAGACCAGTGCCTGCATATCAACCCCCTGCATATGAATCGTATCAAGCAAAATTTGCCAATGTCGACAAATCAAGGCTTCCTTCTGGTGAGTTATGTTTTAACATCCTTTGTTTGATACTGGTTATTTGTGCTGATATATTTCATTATAATGGATGGCATGGTATAGTGGTGTTCTACATGTCACTATAGTTTATCTTCTAATGTGCTTATCACCTTTAACATGTTCTGTTACATCAAAAGGTGGTCTTCATACTAAATCAGTGATTCTTCCTTGTCTCATGCTCTTTACACTGGGTTTATTGCTAGAATATGAACAGCTTATAGTATTTGGACTATCCTTTAGTCTTTCTGTGAGAAAATTTTGAACTTAAGTACTTTATGTTGGTTTTGTGGATGTAAAATTTCTGACTTGACGTCGAGACAGTGTGATTTTTTGTTGTTGTGTTTCTTGTTTTCCTTTTCAAATATTTTGGGACAATTACTGCACATAATAATATGTAGCTCCTGGATTATCAATGAACTTGTTATGATATTTTGTTTTATCATCATGGGGCATGGTGAGTCAATATTCTGCATCATGCACTCACACTTAATGCTAGAGATGCTTCTAGCATGTTGAACTGAGGAAAATTAAGTGGGACCAATGATCTTTAGCTTAGTGATATTGTAAGACTGGTTTAACAGTCATATAATTTTTAAAATTAACTAGTCCTGTAATTTCTATCTACGAGCTGTGCGATTTTATAATCTGAAATGGTGTCATATATAAAACAAAGAGTTGAATTTGAATCCGAAGGGTTGATTTTGAATCCGAAGAGTTGATATTTACTCTTCTCTTTCTTACTCATTTTTGTTCTTCATGATGCAGGTTGGTTGGATTGCCCGTCAGCTGGTCAAGAAATAAGTTGCATGATACCTTCGAAGGTGCCATTGTCTGAATCCTACAATGATTGTGTCCCTCCTGGTAAAAGATACTCATTTAAACAAGTCATCCATCAACAAAGAGTTCTGGGAAGAAAAGTAAGCATACTGAAACTATGAATGTTTATTTTTCTTAGTTTCCTTTTCCAAACTCACCATATTGGAACGTTTGATGTCTTTTCCAACTTCTATTGATAAAAGAAGTGAAAGTTAGTGTCTTCTATATACAATTCTGCCAGAGTTAGAATATCTGGACCTTCATTAAGCAACAAAAGTTAAGAGTAAATAAATATGCTAATGGAGTTGTTTTTTTATTTTATTTGTAATAATGGTTAACATGATTTTTATCTTCACTCACTTTCAGCTTGGTTTGGTGATTGATTTGACAAATACAACTCGTTACTATCAAACGACAGATTTGAAGAAAGAGGGTATTAAGCATATGAAGGTGAGTTATTGATTATGATATCATTTTTTCCTTCAGTCGGAATATTTATACAGCTATTAAGTTTATATCATTTTGGTGTAGATTCCGTGCAGGGGACGGGATTCTGTACCTGACAACCCTTCTGTGAATCAGTTTGTATACGAGGTTTGGTTCTATTTGACATATGCTTGTCTATATTTAGGTGAACGGATGCATCCGTTTAGTACTTAAACTTGTTAGATGCAAGGGTTTTACAAGAAACATAATTTTCCTCGGGGATATGTATCATATAACTAGCCAACGACACTTCTCTTTTTCTGTACTTTTTAAGATGTTATGATTCCCAGTTGATTACCTCCACGAGTTTGTTTAGTTATTAAGTTATTGCTTCTTTCCACCACTGTATTTGTTTTTGCAACATTGATATTGGTTATGATACCTCTGTTTATCTTTTTCAGGTTATGCAATTCATGACCCGACAGAAGCACACCAAGAAGTATATTCTTGTGCACTGTACTCATGGGCACAACCGCACAGGGTATATGATCATCCATTACCTAATGCGCACGTCACCAATTTCAGTCACTCAGGTACATTATGAACTCATTTAAATGTCTAAACTTAAAGTCAATTGAGCTGTTGTATTCTCCTGCTTTTAATTATTTGTTTTTAGTTTTCAATGCTGCATTGCCTGCTCCACAGGCCATAAAAATATTTGCTGAAGCACGCCCTCCGGGAATCTACAAACCCGACTATATTGATGCGTTGTACTCATTCTATCACGAAAGGAAGCCTGAAGTGGTTGTATGTCCATCAACTCCTGAATGGAAGAGATCCTCTGAATTTGATCTTAATGGCGAAGCAGTCGCAGACGACGACGATGATGATGGAGGCCCAGCTGCTCCTTTGCATGTATGCATATTCTTGTGTTGACTTGATTATCGTTTTTTGATGTTATTTTCTGCTTTATGAATGACATGAAGACTGAGAAATCACATAAACAGTAAGTGAATTTCTGATTGTTGCATTGCACAGAGAAATGTCTAACTTTTATGTCCAATAGTACTCTTCAATAGTATTTGTTTCATTGTTACTGATCCAGTACTTCATTTATATCTGACCTTGCGATGAAAATGAATTGCTTCTTTACTATTATTTTGGGTGCGCCTTTGAATCTTATATGACTTTTACCTTCAGTTGAGCTTTGACACACCTTCGTCATTTCAGGAGAATCAGGAAACAGATGGAGTAATGACAAATGATGATATATTGGGTGATGAGATACCTCGCGACCAGCAAGAGGCAATGCGACAGTTCTGTTATCAGTCCCTTAAGCTGCCTCCGGTAGGCATGTTGAAACCTATATCTGTTTTTGGTTGTTTGCTGGTTTTTACTTTGTATTTGTAAATATATACTAGTCCTTGTTCTACTGGTTTCATTTATCTTTAATTTAATTTCTTAAATTTCAGAAAAGAGGAAATGCACAATTTCCAGGGTCACACCCAGTTTCTCTTAGCAGGTTAAATATCACTGCTCTTTTTTTGTTTGTTTGTATTGTTTTGTTTTTTTTTTTTGAAGCAATCTATAGTTCCAGTCTTTCAGCATCGAGCTCCGCCTCTGTTTTAGTAATATTGATCTGTGTAATGACCTGTATAACTCTACCTTAAATTGAAAACTGTTTGAGATTAATCTATCTTGTTACATGCCTTTTGCTTTGCATTTTACAAGAAAATTTAATCTGTGAGGGAAAAATGGTTGGCCATGATATTGGAAATATAGTAGTTGGAGTCATTTCTAGCACTGAAGACATCTACTGAAATTGATGCATGCCTTTTCGATTGAGATTTGAATCTTTGTTAGTAGTCGTACATTTAGGAGCTATGTAGGGGCAGAGTTTGTAGTTCGTTTTGTGATTAAGGGACAAATATTGTTTAGCTTTTACCTAGATATTTGTTTAGACCTCTAATTCTGCACAATGATCTGGTAATATGTAGGTTGAAAAACAAAAATTGATGTTCCTGAATTCTTGTACCTTTTGATGTTTGATTACCTATAGTTCTATTTGTGAGATTCTGTTAGATGATAGATGATGATCATTACCTGTGTGCATCTGTGAAGTGCTTTCCTGAGTACTTGTTGCCTTTATTGTTATATGAAATTTTTGAGGCTGAACAAGTTGCTGTTGATAATTTGGTAGTTCTCATTTACGTAGTGTCTCATAGAATTTGGTATATGGATTTCTGATCTTTCAGGGACAACTTACAGCTGTTGAGGCAACGTTACTACTATGCTACATGGAAAGCTGATGGAACAAGATATATGATGTTAATAACCATGGATGGATGTTTCTTGATTGATAGGAGTTTTAATTTTAGAAGGGTACAAATGAGGTTTCCCTGCAAACACACAAATGATGTACGTCCGCAGTTTCTTACTGAAAGTTCAATGATATAACTAAAATTTTCTTCACAATTTGAGTGACCTTCTTATTGTTATGTCTTGTAAGATTTCAGCGGAGAAGGTTCACCACTTCACGTTATTGGATGGGGAGATGGTAATTGATACTGTGCCAGATTCACAGAAGCAGGAGAGAAGATACCTTATCTATGATATGATGGCGATCAACCATCTTTCTCTCATAGAGGTTTGATTTTGCCCCTTGACTGTCATTTTTTCCTGGTTAAGTGATCCCGTGTTTAATTTTTATTAACGGAGCACCATAATTTTAAACGAAAAATGCTCTTGTCCAGCAGTCCAAACTTTCTTACCTGTTCGGTCATATAGGATAGTTATATGATCTGAACCATCAATGCTGTGAATCACTCTTTAAAGATCATTTGTACGAAAAATTCAGTCAAATTGGAGATTGTTTAGTCAGTTAACTGTATCAACCAGAACTGTCTTTTTGGATAAAACTGCTTGATTGAATGATCTCCAATTGGTTGATTTTTTGCGGAGATGTTCTTTAAAAGGTGTTGTAGAAATGGAAGATTCTGATCATGACACATCAAAGAGCGTGTCCAAACTGATTTGATAGGATCATAGGGGTATTGTCCATCTTTTGTCTAACTTTGTCTTAATTGGTGTATGTATTCCAAATCCCATGCCAACTACCAAAGAAGTCCAGTGTGCTGGGTGGGGTATAATTAAAGTAGATTAGAACCAGTTACAAGTGAACTTTCTGCTACAGAAGCTGTATCAGATCTCTACAAGTAGTTGGGAATTGCATTGTGCTTGTTGTCTTGTTCGTTATTTAGTATGGTAGAATCACAAAGATGTTTCAATCTTTCAGGTTTTTCTTTTGGGACACCATATGATTGAGTAGAGATATTACTGTGTTTGCATCAGCTATAGTTAGTAACTGTTGTTTCCAAGTTAAGTCATATGTAAACATTGTCTCTTGTGCTTTATCTGTTCAAAGATACTACATTTTTTCTCCCAACTGCTAGCATTTACATGTTTTGGTATATTTTGAATTCCTGCACTAAAAAATAAATCAAGTGGTTCTCAGCCAAGCACTTTGAATTGTTGCAGCGGCCATTTTATGAGCGGTGGAAGATGCTTGAAAAAGAGGTCATAGAGCCTCGGAATCATGAGCGCCACAATATTTACCAAAGTAGGAATCCTTACTATAGATATGACTTAGAACCATTCAGGGTATGTATCGATAACTCTGGGTAGACTTCAACTTAGCTGGACTAGTATTTTGCTGGGATTGATTTTCTCAGTATGTTTATCAGGTAAGGAGGAAGGACTTTTGGTTGCTCTCTACAGTTACCAAGCTTTTGAAGGAATTCATTCCAAAGCTTTCACATGAGGCCGATGGTCTTATTTTTCAGGTGAGGATCATAAATGGTCAATTGACCATAACAAATGATTTACAAAAATTCTATCCTCTCCTTATCAGGTGCACTCATCAAGTCACCTCTTTTAAGTTTTCTCGTTGAACAACATTTCTGTTATCAATTCCCAATGAAGCGGCTGTACTTCTTAACGTTTACTGATTCAAGATTATGTATTTCTAAAGGCTCTCTTCCCCCTTTCTTTTGACTGTGGTTGATCTATTTATATGTTTTGTGCTGCAAATAGGTTGATACTGGGGATTCATGATTAAGCTGAGATTTTTTATGTTCTGAAGGAATATTTCTTTGAGATATGATACTGGGGATAGTTATGTGCTTAATATTTTCCTTGGTTCCAAAGAATTAATTACTCATGATTTTTATATGCAAGGGCTGGGATGATCCGTATGTTCCCCGTACACATGAAGGACTTCTAAAGTGGAAATATCCTGAAATGAACTCGGTGGATTTTCTGTTTGAGGTTGTTCTCTTCACTATATAATTGAGATAATGCACATGTTATTCCTTTTTAATCTTCAAGATTGTCCTTGTTCTCTCATATAGCTACTTTTATTCTGGATAGGCTGGGGAAGATGGTAGGCAACTGCTTTTTCTATACGAACATGGAAAGAAGAAACTAATGGAAGGAAATAGGGTCACATTCAAAGGTATCTTTGTTTTTTATATTATATGTTTTCTACTTTTCGTTCCTAGTTACGGGAAACCCTGGGAAATCATTTAATATCATATTAAATGTCCTGGTTTTGGGCATAGACAGTACTGTTGCCTGGCTTTCTTGTATGTTTTTATCGTATAAAACTAAGTATTGGTTTCATTGCCTCATCTCTTGTATCATAAAGCTAGTCTTCCGCACTCAGGTTGGCTCTTTTACCTAGTATTAGGCTTGTTTTGGGTGTCTATTCGGACCTTGTGATTAATTTTCATAACAATTTCTGTGCTGCAGATGGTTCAGAGGACTCCTTTTATTCTGGAAAAATAGTAGAGTGTTCTTGGGACTCTGAAGCAAATGTATGGGTCTGTATGCGTATCAGGACTGATAAATCCACTCCCAATGAATTCAATACCTACAGAAAGGTCTGTGCAGACATTGCATTTTTTATTTATTATTATCAATTCTGTTTGATCCTATTACACTCATCGGTCGCTATTTTGATGATAGGTTATGAAAAGCATAAAGGATAATATTACGGAGGACGTCTTGTTGGACGAGATCTATGAGATCATTCGTCTGCCTATGTATGCTGATAGGATTCGGAATGATAGCAAAGCAGCACAGCATCTTGCACGACGAAGGTGACAAAGGGGATGATGACCAACAGCTGTTAAGGTTTCCCTTGACCCTGGTAGTGCAAGTCATTGAAAGTTCTATATGCTTGAAGTTGGGGATATCAGCTGTTAACCACAAGGGATTTGTGTAACTAGCCAAGTTTAGCTATAAGTTGTACCGAGTGCTATGCTGGTGAGATGTATGATGGGACTCACCAGATAAGCCCTCGAGATTATTGTCAGATTTATTTTGGTTCTGATAGTTGGTCAGATGAAGAGGAGTAGGGTTAGTGTCGCCATGTATATTTCTGATGTTGATTATGATTATCAAGTTGTTTAAAAAAGTAGGCATTTTTTTTACAACCGAATCTTTGTGCCCCCCTTTCATGTGAATATAACTTTAGGAAACCGCAATTGACTTGCTCTCAACAATCTTTACTCGGCCCATATTTTTTTGGGTAAGTTTATTGATATTGGGGCTTAGGGTTAGTTTGGTATTACTGTGACTTTAAAAGGATGTTGTTGTATTGCGAAAATAATTAGTTGTGAATTAAAATAGTTTTGTGTTTGGTAAATATTTGTTTTAAAAATGCTGTTAAGATAAAAAAAAATTAATTAATTTCTAATGTTTTAGTGACAACTACCTTCAGGTTGTTTTTAAAAGTTGCTACAGTAACCTGTAATTTTTTTTCATTTACCAAATATTATAAAATCTAAAAGTTTAGATAAAAGATGGCCGCACTAAATTAGGCCTTAATCCTCTTTTGGTTAATCGGTACACAAACAAATGTCTTGATGGACTAAGATGAAATCAAGCGAGGCAGAATTTCGATTGACCTAGCCGCAAAGAATGACCAGATGAAGAGCCGAGTTGAGAAGGATTAGACAAACATGCAAATTAAGTGTCTTGTAGGCGAAAAACGCTATGCTCAATACTGCATTGCAACCCTCCGAGACCTAAACTATATCCAAAGTCCAGCATTGTTCCGCACTTCCTCTCATCATACCTCCTATATATGTTTTCACTGTCTATGCCTTCCTCACAATCACATGTTTTCACTGTCTATGCCTTCCTCACAATCACAGACAATGTCTCTTATGGCATTGTTGATAGTTAACAAATCATGTTTAACGAACAAGTATGCGTTCCCAAATACCATGTTCCCTATGTAGAAGTCATGCTGGGTTTTGAGTATATGCACTTATTCCCATTATGTAGAAATCATAATGTTGTTGTCATCATCTGCCACCGTCTTTTTTTTCTTTTGAAGAAAATGAATAACAAACAAGAATAGAAGATCACGAAGAGGCACCACGGAGGCACCCAAGTTGCAAGGAATCAAAATGAAAGGCTCGAGTAGCAGCTTGATTGGGGAGTTTGCCAACCAAATTCTCCAATACAAAGCATCAAGGCCAAGGTTTGTCAAAGCATCAGCAAGGAAGTTGGATTCACCGTACGAATGCTTGAAGGAGATAACAAAAAAACCTTTCACAAATCGCAATATCTCTAACATCACGCACAAGAGACTTGAGCTTTCAAGGGATGCCACAAACACCATTGACGCAGTTGATAACCAAATTACGAAGAATCACCATCGACTTCAATGAAATATTATTGACATTAGTTTCTCTCTCACCTATTCTAAATATAAAAAGTAAAATTGAACAACACTACACCAACCATTAGTTGCAACCAATGTACTTTCTAAACCATAATATTCAAATCCAGAAAGTTGAGATCATCATCTTTAATCCAAAGGGGTGTAAATTTTGTTCATACCATCTGACCAATAAGTTTAACATCTAGGGAAAGGATGTTTCTAAAATTGTGTTTTTAAAAGCAAACTCTTACAATTAGCCAAGCAGGGGGAGCTGTTTACCACCTTAACAATTGGCAACACTCGGTAATTAAAATGTCACATACCAGCCCAGGTAACGCCAGTAATTAGAAAACGAGATGCTTAGATATAGCTAGCACTCCTAGCTGTCACAAGCAATGAAGGCAAATGTTAACTCAGACGTTCATCAGAAACAAATAATTATGATAAGTGGCATATAATGTAGTCTATTAAACCTTAAGGTGGTACTAGATGTAAAGAACTACAAGAGAAGTAAATTTTTTTTTACGATAATGGAAGTAGACGATGGCTTACTATCTGAAAATCCTATAGGAAAAACTTGGGTTTACAAAAGCAAAAAAGAAAGTTTTAATGCTCACTCTGGATGACTATGTTAAGGAAACAATGGCTGAAAGCCCTGTGCTCTCCATCCCATCATCACATTAAGATTATGTAGAGCCTGACCTGAAGTTCCCTTGAAAAGATTATCGATCTGCACCAACAATTCAAAGCTTAGAAAATAACACCAGTTCAAAGAACATCAGGACTAATATATATCAGCAGTTGTATCGATAACATTCCTCACAAACCTATAGAAAAAAGAAAGAAAATATGTGTGTGTGTGTATCCAAAATCTTTACCATGGAAAGGCCTAGCTAGCGGGTGAACGCTTTCCTTGCTGGACCTTGGTGACCTTCTTTCTTCTTTCTTTCCTGCTTTCTTTCTTTCTTTCTGTTTTTTTTTTCTTTTTTTCTTTTTCTTTTTTGCTTTGCTTTCCCGAACTTGGTGACATTGCTTCCTTTCGGTGGTATAAATGACAGTTTTTCTAAGAAAGAAAAGGAATCGATGATCACGTACGTAAAACAACAATACAGAGCACCAGGAAGTTCCCAGATATTGTTCCTCACAAGCCATTTAAACATTACTGTCAGTAGAGTTTTTGTTTTCACAATAATTTACCAGCCCTTGATTATAATTAGTCATTGTGGTTTTTACATTATATATGTATGGCTGATAAAAAATAATTATAGTTCTTAAATATATCTGCCACAACCAAATTGTTTTGGTCTGTGTGCCGTGCATGATTCATTTGGGGGCCGATTTAAGAATATTGTTGATGTTCGTAGCTGCATGATGCATATATAGCTGATGATACACTAGTTGTATGCCATGCTTTTGGGTGTATCATCAGCTATATATGCATCATGCAGTAATGTTTTATCAGCCATACATATATAATGTAAAAACCACAATGACTAATTATAATCAAGGGCTGGTAAATTATACATATACCAGAATACTGGAAAATTTCTGTCAGTAGAGTTTTTGTTTTCACAATAATTTACCAGCCCTCCGTTCTCCTCCGCGTCCCTCTGTTCTCCTCCGTCCGCCGCTGGCGCCGGCGCCGGCGTGCCTCCACCCCAGAAGACTCTAGCAGCCTCCTCGACCACTTTTCCTCACCGGCAAGTCCGTATTTTCCAGTTTTCCGGCGAGATCACCCAAAACTTCAAACTTGGGTGATCTCGCCGAAAAACTGGAAAAAAACAGACTCGCCGGGGAGAGAAAGTGATCGGAAACGCTGTTGAAGTCTTCTGGGGTGGAGGTCCGGAGGGTGGAGAACGGAGGGACGCGGCTTAAAGTGCGGACGTCCGCCTATATATATACAGTTCCCTTTCAGAGCGGTGTCCCGCTTTAAAATTAAAATGTGGACCTCCTTATTTCGCTCACTTTCAGGTCGCATTTTCATATCTTAACCGTGCAATGTCTAGAACATAATGTGTAGATCATTTCAGCAAAGTTTCATCCAATTTGAAAATCATTTGAGCTTCCGTAATCGTGATTTACATGAACGGTTTTGTTTGGACAACTTTTGTTCTTTTGATTTATTTAATCCAATTTGGTACCCAAATGATCTCCAAATTAGATGAAATTGTGCAAAAATGATCTACACACTATATTCTAGATATTATACTGTTGAGATGTGGAAATGCGACATGAAAATGAGCGAAATACGGAGGTCCACACTTTAATTTCAAACAGAACACTGCTCTATATATATATATATATATATATATATATATATATATATATATATAAGATCAGAAGCGGACGTCCGCACGGTCCTTAAAGTACGGACGTCCCTCCATTCGCCACCTTACGGCGCCGGCGAGGGCGCGCCTCCACCACAGCGGACTCCAGCAGCGTCCCTGACCACTTTCCATCCCCGGCGAGTCCGCCGAATTCTAGTTTTCCGGTCAGATCGACTTTGTTTGAACATGCGCCTCTGATCCGGTATATATATATTCAAAGATCGACCATTTGTTCTTGATCTTTGCATGTTCAGACCATAGCCTTGTGAAGTTTGAGCAAATGAGAGAACAAACTGCTTCATCAGTGGAATGCTACATGAAACCAACCATGAGCTTAGGTTGGCAGGTTCATCATCTGCAACCTGATCGAGGTTATTGTGAGAAAACGTCATGACTAACCACAAGTAATGCATTAAGCAGACAAGGCTTAACACATACTTCCATTAATGCTTCCTTCAAACGGTTCTATTGTTAATGAAATTCTTGTGCCCAGAATCTAGAGGGCATTGTATATGATCAAGATTGAGAAATTTTTATTCTCGAAACGATGATCGAGCGAACTCTAAATGTGTTCAGTATATATTTACTGTTTAGAGCAAAGTAAAATAAACTCTCAGCTTGCACCCACCCACAAGTACACGCTTCACGTACTGCCCTGAGCAGCAAATACACCATCAAGCTAGCCTTCAGCTTTCAACCCTAGCTAGTTGATATTTTTTTTCTTTTCCGACAACTTCCCAGCGCAAGAAAAAATTGATAAACTTTAACATTTTATGATTTCTATTTCTACTTTTATTCACTTTTTGAATTTTCTAATTAATAGTCACCTTCCATTAATTTTAAACAAATTCTACAATATTAACCAGAAATGCACATCAATCCACGGAACTTTCTTACAAAGACTAGGGAAATGTAAACAGAGCATCAAAATAAAAGAATTTCCCTCAAAACACACTGCTGCCCCAAACCTGGAGTACCATCATCAGAAACCACAGACTACGCCACACAAACAGAGCTGCTCTCAGGAGAAATGCCAAAACCTGCAATTAAAAAAGTGTAAGACACCAGAGAAATATACTGCAGTCTCCCTAAATTATTTTTTAACCTCCAAAACACAATGATCACAGTAACAGTAGGTATAGTTTGTAGGTTTTCAACCGCATTAGGGCAATACGGAAATACCAGACCCAGGTATTCAGAGAAAAACACTGACCAAATCCTAGATAACCCAAAATATAATCATATATACATGCCCTACCGGGTCTCGTGTCAACATATATGTAAATTAATAAATATATGATGTGAAAACCAAAAACATCAAGACTAAAAGATAGTAGCAGTTGTATCGATAACATTCCTCACAAACCTACAGAAGAAAAAGAATACACACACTGACACACACAAAAAAATCTTACCGTGTAAAGGCCTAGCAGCTGAACGCTTTGCTTTCCCGACCTTGCTAACTGTTGGTGGTATAAATGATAGTTCCGCTATAAAAGAAAAGGAGTCGATGATCAGGTAAAACCCCCCAAAAACATGGCATACCAATAGTAAACACAACTTCTGTATCAGAAAAAAGAAAAGAAAAAAAAAGAGAGTAAGTGACAGCTGTTATAACCAACAAAAATATATCACTATTGTCAACAGGTGAAATTGAATAGTAACACAAGGAAAGCAAAAAAATATGTTTCCTAATTAAATGGGGTGCAATGCAAAAATGATATATGCTCCCACACGAGACATATACTGCAGTTATATTAAGAATAAAGGTAATAGTAGGGATCATATAACCCACACTTTGCCCAAATTTATTTTTTAACTCCATTACTAAGAAAGTCAATAAAGGTAACAGTAGGGATGGTTTGAAGGTTTTCAAATGCAATAAGCATGGCAGATCACATCATCACAGCAACAAATAGTCACTGTAATTTGGCTAGAGAAGATATAATCAATCATACATAATGTGAAAACCACAATGACTACGCTAATGAAGGGCTGGTGAAGTCATCTTAAAAAAAAACAACTCGATAGCATAGCAGTGTGAACATATATATATATATATACATATATATATATATGCCTGTTCTGGTGCGGACGTCATTCCGTTCTCCACCAGACGGTTCTGACGACGGCACGCCTCCACCCGAGCAGACACCAGAGGCGTCCCCGACCACTTTCCTTTCCTAACGAGATTGATTTGAAGGTCTGGGCAGCAACCTCCACCTAAAACTTCACACAAGATTGATCTGGCTGGAAAACTGGAATTCAACGGACTTGCCGGGAAGGGAAAGTGGTTGGGGACGCCTCTGGTGTCCGCTCAGGTGGAGGCGCGCCGTTCGGTGGAGAACGGAGGGACGTCCGCACTTTAAGCTGAGTGCGGACGTCCACTTCAGAACTTTTATGTGTGTGTGTGTGTATATATATATATATAGAACTTTTATGTGTGTGTATATATATATATATATAAACTACATTTTGTTTTTGTTTTTTACAAATAGATCAGAACATGAGGAAGTACCCCGATAATTACTCATAAACCTTAAAGAAAAAAAAAAAACTAAAGCTTACCATCTAACTCATAGTCCTCAATATCACCAAAAAATTTGAACACATCATCTGTTTCAGAAAAAAAAAAAAAAAAATTATATCACTACTGTGAACACATCACATGGAACAGTAACATAGTAAAGATGATTGCTAAAGTGGAGCTGCAATTGAAAAATATGATCTATGACCCCATTAAGTGTAATAACTACACATTATACACAGACCCAAATGACTTGGCTGGAAATGTTAGAGATAACAATCTGCTTGAATTACATAAATATATAATCAACACAATTTTTTGAAAACTAACAACCTTTAGACAGTGTCTAAGCCAGTTCAACGCACTTTACTCGCAACTCACAAGAACTAAAAAGTAGAAAATAAAACACATAATCATTCATCCGAAAATGGAAACCCAATTTCATACAAAGCACAGAGGTCAAAAGAAATTCCTAAAAAACATATACAAATCTTACCATATCCTGGTTCGGGAGGTTTAACAACTGTTTCAACAGAAAGCGAAAGGAGAGTAAGTGAAACTGAACAGTAACGTAAGAAGAGAAATATGAATGGTAAAAAAAATTATAATAAGAGAACATACCTTTGGGCTTTGGACATGGATATGAACCTGTTTCACACATGCATACACCGTCAAAACAATAAAAACAACAGCAAACCTTTTAACACATGCTTTACAAGTACTAATGGAAGACTAATTTAAAAAACTAAAAGAAAAGATCCAGTGAAATTGAAAACAGATGGCTCTCTCTGCATGCAAGGGAAAGTATGGATGATTCTTTAACAAAACCAAGGGTCTGCGTTGTGCCATACCAGGGGCACGTACATGACATACAAACACAGATGCTAGCTCTTTCATTTTTCACTGCTAACTGTTGTCATTACTAAAATACACAGGAGTTCAGGACATGCTACTTGACATGAGGTACTAGAAAGCGAATTGATCAATATTGTCATAAGGTAAACAAGAATGAAAATGTGATTAAAACTGTACGTTATGAACATAAAACTACTGATGGAAAGAAATCTCTGATCCCATCAACAGAAATTTGCTCTATCTTAACAGAAATTTGTCTTATGGATTTTTCGCCCATCAACAGAAATTTGCTCTATCTTAACAGAAATTTGTCTTATGGGTTTTTCTCATGTGAAAAATCCATAAATCAAGGAAGTCTACTGAAGTTTTCTTCAGTAACCAAATTGATCACAGCATTTCATGTCATTACAAAACGAACAAGGGAATAATGAAAAAAATATTCATGTTCTTTACAAGTTAAAACACAGAGCTGAAGGACTTCAATCAAGAGTGTACTTACTATTGTACATTCTCCATGTTTGTTCAACACCTGTAAGTGGAAATTGAACCCATAAAAAGTCAGTAGTATGAAAACTAACATCCATAAAAAGGAAACATGAACAGCTGCAATGCAAAAAAAAAAGAAAAGAAAAAGCATTACCATTTTTGTCAACGAAGGTGACGATCTTTGGTTCTGATGTCTCGCCTGTTTCACAGTGACATTAATCAGTACTACTCAAGTCGAAACGTTAATGTAAACTCATCCAAAATACATCTTACAATCTAGGAACTTAGGTCGAATAAACTATCTCCCGGTCCTGATCTTCCGACCTGTTCATGGTAATGCTGAAACATGTTACTCAACAACCTCGACAAGCACAAAAATCAAAATTCAAAATTCAAGGAGGTACGTACCAAACACCCAGCCGTTCCGTGCTTTCCTTGCTCTCCTTGCCCTCCTGAATCTCCTTGCTACCCTAATGCTCATCTTGAACTCCTCGTAGTCGGGAGATTTGCTCTTTCCGGCGCATCGGATTTTCCGGCCAATCATGATGTTTTTTTTCTTCTTTTTTTCTACACAACGGAGAAAGACTGAATTCCGAAGCGCAATTTATATCGTTTCCCAAAGCCAAGTCGGTTTTCTTCGGCCCATCTCATATCTTTTTGACATCTGTACCCGTTACTATTAATTAATTTTTAAACAAAACGTGATGAGTCTGATGACCAACCACAAACCACAACTTTCTCAAAAAAAAAAAGAAAAAAAGAACAAACCACGAACCAGTGAAATCATAAACAAGCAAACTCATAGAGTCATAGTAAATTTGGTTCTTGTTTAGTTGGGTATGGTCTTAACTTAAATTTGAACCCCAAAGTTATTAAAGTGGAAAAATACTATGTTGCAATACATAATCGGAACATTTCACATGCATGTTAAATTAACTTCTGAACCTAAAAAGCCTTTGTGGTACCCTGACACAATCAAAACAAGTAAGCAGACAAGCTAGAGATACTAGACCGGCCAAACGAGGGGATTACAAAACATTTGCTCCAGGTTTGTCTTGGTTGTTTGTAGCAGCATAGAGATATATGGACCTTGTGGGCAGAGTAGGCATTCATGTGCTATAGTCTGTTATGGTGTTGAATCTCATCTTGAACCCACAACTAAAGTGAGACCAAAAATAGGTATTACCCACAATTTCAAAAAGGAAAATAGGTATTACCCAAAAACTCTTCATATTTTGACTCGATCATATAGGACAAATCTTATTTTAGGAAGGTTAAGGTAGGGATTAAGGCTTAATAGAGAACGAAGCAGTGGAAAGTAAGGAGAGCAAGAGAACATAAGAAGAGTGGCGAATTCTGAATTGGAAAACACTAGTGTTTAAACTCAATCTTACCTGTATATGTTGGATATTGTAAATCCATGATGGAATCGTCCATACATTAGTCAATCTTTAATGACCATCTCAGTAAAAATTCAAAGGAAATAAAAACCGTTTACTCGTTCAATAAAGCATCAAATAATGGAATGTTGACATGAGAGCTAACTTTCATCAAAATTGTCTATTTGTTTAATGTTATGGAACTACTAGTAAAGATGTAAAGATGATGTCTTTTTTTTTCTTCCTTTTTTTGCTAAGACAATCGTCAAAATTTTGACCAAATGTATAGACGGTTCAATCATGGATTTACAATACCTTATATATATATATATATATAAATAAGATAGAGTTTGAACGCAAATATTTTCCTTTCCTTCTGAATAATTATCAGTTTCAAGAACAAAGAGAGTTAACAACGGAGAGAAAGCAGAGAGAGGGGGAATTAATATGGTAATTTTTGGAGCACTATTTTATTCTTTCTTTTTTACTTATGTAATCTTTACTATTTACCGTTCACTCTTAACAGTCTCTAGTCTCATAGATAGATGCGGTGACACGGTGCCGGAGGCAAAGGCGTGACACTCACCGCCCCCGCTCATTTCTACGGTCACCGGACTCTCCCTAAACAACCTTCCATCTCTTTCCTAAATCGCACCCCACTCAATCCCACTCAGAACCCTAGCCACCAGCTAGGGTTTACCTCCCCCTCACCGCAATCGGACTTGATTTTCCTTTGCAGGTTTGCATAGTCTTGTGCTGACTTGACTTGATTTTCCTTCATCTTAAGTTGAACACTGTTTGAGATTTACCTATCTTGTTACATGCCTTCTGCGTTGCATTTTACAAGAAAATATAATCTGTGAGGGAAAAAATTGATTGTGATGATATCTGAATACAGTAGTTGGCGTCATTTCTAGCACTGAATAAATTAGGGCTTTTCGATTGAGATTTTGAATCGTTGTTAGTAGTACATTTTAGGAGCTATTAGGGGCAGAGTTTGTAGTTCCTTTTGTGCTTAAGGAAAAAATACCTTGATATTTGTCTAGACCTCTAATTCTCTGCAATGATCTGGTAATATGTAGGTTGAAAAACAAAAATTGATATTCCTGAATTCTTGTATGTTTTGATGTTCAATTGCCTGTAACTCTATTCGTGAGATTCTGTTAGACGATGGATGATGACCATGTCATGTGTGTATCTGTAAAGTTGCTTTCCTGAGTACTTACATGTTGTCTTTATTGTTATATACTGTATATATGAAATTTGATGAGGCTGAACAAGTTCCTGTTGATTATTTGGTAGTTATCGTTACATAGTGTCTCTCATGGATTTTGATATATGGACTTATGTTCTTTCAGGGACAACTTACAGTTCTTGAGGCTTTGTTGTTATTACGTTACATTGAAAACTGACGGAACAAGATATATGATTTTAATAACCACGGATGGATGTTTCTTGATTGATAAGTGTTTTAGTTTTAGAAGGGTACAAATGAGATTCCCCTGCAATCACACAATTGATGTATGTCCGCTGTCTCTTACTGAAAGTTTAATGATATGACTAATATTTTCTTCAGTCTGAATGACCTTTTTATTGTTCTGGCTTGTAAGGTTTCAGCGGAGAAGGTTCACCACTTTACGCTATTGTATGCGGAGATGGTAATTGATACTGTGCCAGATTCAGAGAAGCAGGAGAGAAGATACCGTATCTAAGATATGATGGCGATCAATCATCTTTCCCTCATAGAGGTTTGATTTTGCCCCTTGTGTGTATCATTTTTTGAATTTTTTCCTAGCTAGTTAAGTGATCCCAGATTTAATCTTTTTTTAAAGAGCACCAGTGTTTTAAACAAAATTTTGTCTTGTCCAGATGTCCAAACTCTCTTACCTTTTTCGTCATATAGTATAGTTATATGATCTGGACCATCAATGCTGTGAATCACTCTTTAATACCATTTGTACGAAAGGATGGTCACATAGTATAGTTATAAAGTACAGTCAAATTGGAGATTGAAGGATGGTTCTACCAAAACTGTTTTTTTTTTTTTGGTTGATCAAATGATCTCCAATTGGTTGAGTTTTTGCGGAGATGGTCTTTAATCGGTGTTGTAGAAATGGAAGATGCTGATCATGGCATATCAATGTGAGATGTACCTATAGGAAAGGGTTTGGATGAGCGTGTCCAAATTGATTTGATAGGATTATAGGAGGGTTATCCATCATTTGTCTATCTTCAGCATAGTTGGTGTATGTATGCAAAATCCCATGCCAACACCAGAGAACTCCAGTGTGCTGGATAGTAATATAATTAATGTAGAGTTAGAACCAGTTACAAGTGAATCTTCTGATACACAAGAGGTATCAGATCTCTACAAGTAGTTGGGAATTGGATTGTGCTCGTTGTAGTCTTGTTCGTTATTTAGTATGGTAGAATCACAAAGATGTTTCAATCTTTGAGGTTTTTCTTTTGGGACAACATATGATTGAGTAGAGATGTTACTGTGTTATATCAGCTATAGTTAGTAACTGTTGTTTCCAAGTTAAGTCATATACAATCATTGTCTCTTGTGCTTTACCTGTTCGAATATACTACATTTTTTTTTCTCTCCAAATGCTAGTACTTGATGTTTGGGTACATTTGAATTTCTTCAAGTTGGTCCTCAGCCAAGCACTTTGAATTGTTGCAGTGGCCATTTTATGAGCGGTGGAAGATGCTTTGGAAAGAGGTCATAGAGCCTCGGAATCATGAGCTCCACAATATTTACCAAAGTAGGAATCCTTACTATAGATATGACTTAGAACCGTTCAGGGTATGTATCAGTAACTCTGGGTAGACTTCAGCTTAGCTGGACTAGTATTTTGTTGGGATTGATTTTCTCAGTATGTTTATCAGTTAAGGAGGAAGGACTTTTGGTTGCTTTCTACAGTTACAAAGCTTTTGAAGGAATTCATTCCAAAGCTTTCACATGAGGCCGATGGTCTTATTTTTCAGGTGAGGATCATAAGTGGTCAGTTGACCATAACAAATGATTACAACAATTCTTTCCTCCCCTTATCAGGTGTACTCATCAAATTACCTCTTTTAAGTTTTCTCGTTGAACAACATTTTTGTTATCAATTCTCAATGAAGCAGCTGTACTTCTTAACGTATGCTGATTCAAGATTATGTATTTCTCAAGGCTCGTTTTTCTGCTCATCCCCCTTTCTTTTTGACCGTGGGTGATCTATTATGTGTTTTGTGCTGCAAATAGGAGCAACCTATGTGCTTCATGATTAAGCTGAGATTTTACATTTTTATGTTCTGAAGGAATATTACTTTGAGATACAATACTGGGGATAGTTATGTGCTTATAATTTTCCTTGGTTCCAAAGAATTAATTACTCATAATTTTTATATGCAAGGGCTGGGATGATCCATATGTTCCCCGTACATGAAGGACTTCTAAAGTGGAAATATCCTGAAATGAACTCGGTGGATTTTCTGTTTGAGGTTGTTCACTTCCCTTTATTATTATTGAAATGGTGCGCATGATATTCCTTTTTAATCTAGAAGATTGTTGTTGTTTTCTCATACAGCTACATTTTTCTGGATAGGTTGGGGAAGACGATTGGCAACTGCTTTTTCTACATGAACATGGAGGAAAGAAGAAACTAATGGAAGGAAATAGGGTCGCATTCAACGGTATCTCTGGCTTCTTTTTTTTTATACAGTATGTTTTCTATGTTTTGTTCCTTATTATGGGAAACCCTGGGAAATAATTTAATATCATAAAGTCCTTGCTTTGGGCATAGACAGTACTCTTGCCTGGAAATCTGTTCATTTAGCATGTTTTGATATTTATTATCTTATCAATGAGATTTATGTGACGGTTGCCTGGCTTTTACCTCGCACTAGTATATTCTTTTTCGTATAAAATTAAGCATTTTCATTGCTCCATCTAGTTGTATTGTAAAGTTAGTCTTCCGCACTCAGGTTGGCTCTATTATCTGGTATTAGGTTCGTTTTTGGGTGTCTATTCAGACTTTGTGATTAACTTTTGTAACAATTTCTGTGCAGCAGATGGTTCAGGCAAATCCTTTTATTCAGGAAAAGTAGTAGTGTTCTTGGGACTCTGAAGCAACTGTATGGTCTGTATGTGTATCAGGACTGATCAATCCACTCCCAATAAATTCAATACCTACAGAAAGGTCTGTGCAGACATTGTATCTTTAAATTTTTTATTATTAGTTCTGTTTGATCCTATTACACTCATTAATTGATATTTTGATTATAGGTTATGAAAAGCATAAAGGATAATATTATGGAGGACGTCTTGTTTGGACAAGATATATGAGATTATTCGTCTGCCTATTTATGCCAACATAACGAAGGGAACAAAGGGGATATCAGCTGAAAGTTCAATATGCTTCAAGTTGGGGATATCAGTTGTTAAAACACAAGGGATTTGTGTAACTAGCCAAGTTTAGCTATAAGTTGTACCTAGTGCTGTGCTGGTGAGTTGTATGATTCGGACACACCAGATAGCCCCCCCCCCCCGGATTATCATCAGATTTATTTTGGTTCTGATAGTTGTTCAGATGAAGAGAAGTAGGGTTAGTGTCGCCATGTATATTTCTAATGTTGATTATGATTATCAACTTCTTTATAAAGTTGGGCATTTTTTTACAACCCAAAGCTTTGTGCCTTCTCTCCCCTTTCATGTGAATATAACTTCAAGAACAGCAATTGACTGGCTCTCTCCAATCTTGCTGCTCCTTTTGTTATTTATTTATTTTTTCTTCTTTTTTGGACAAGTATTGAGTATTAATACCCAGCTTCTCCAGGCCTCTAAGATTAACTGAGGGCTTTTGCTGAAACAAACTAATCTAAGATGCTTCAATGCAATCAAGAGGCTGAATGTCAATGTCGGCCTGGCCACAAAGAATGACCAGAGGAACAGCCGAGTAGTGCGAATTGAAGGGTTTGCGCAATGTGGCTGAAGCTTCAGTTTGCAGCATATGGAAAGTTCCTTTCAAGAATTCATGTGTTTGAAATGTATTTGGGAGCACTTGTGTAAGAGATCTCCAATCAAGAGCAAGAGTGTCCATTTTTCTTTTGACTAGTAAAACCTATGTTCCTGAAAATATTATTCACTTAGACATAAAGGTTACACTTCTAATTTATTTGGTACATATAAATTTGAAATCTCTACCAGAGGCTCTCCATTTGTTTTCAAAATATCTAAACCATACAACTACCAAACTACCAAAGCAGTAAATGAAGTTATGCTTCCTGGGAGGGTTCATGAATTCAAAGTATATTTTTTGGACTCTTCTACTTTAGTGGGTGACATCTGTCTAAACCCCACCATAGATACGCACATAGCCCCACTCTAAACCCATATAGTCTCTACCAATCAAAACCCAGAGAAGCAGTGTTCTATACCAGAAATGGAAACCAAGCTTTGATTAGCACTAAAGCTAACTGTAATGAAGAAGAAGAAGAAGAAAACCATGTTTTGCATCCCACCTCTCTCTCTCTCTCTCTCAATCTCAAGAAGAAGAAGAAATACATTTTCTCTCAAGAAGCAGAAGAAATACATTTTCTCTCAAGAAGCAGAAGAAATACATTTTTCTCAAGAGACTAAGCTCTGTCACTGCTTCCTCCCCTCTCTCGCTCTCTCAAGCACAACCTAAGCTTAAGCTGTAAGCTAACTTCTCTCTCTTCCTCTCTCTCTTTATACCATTGCCCTCTCTCTCCCTCTCTCTTACACTGAAAATTGTATTTCAACACAAAAACACAGTAAAGATTCAATGTAAAGTTTCATTCTTTTTGTTGATTTTCAAGGTTTGGGTTTATTTGTGCAGGAAAGTCTGAGTATTGGTGTTGGTGGGACAAGATGGATAACACCTCTGATTCGGAGAATAAGTAAGTGCTACAAATTTCTTTTGTATTCCAATGTATTCAAGTTTGAGTTCAAATTGTATTCTTTTCAGTTTTTCATAAAGAAGGGACAAATGGTTAGGATTAGTGTAAGGTATACTACTGATAGAGGTATTCTCTAATCTGCATAAACTTGCTCTACCGGGCAATAGAAAACAAAAAAACTGAATCTTTCCACTTAGATAAGTTGCAAGAAGACACAATCAGTAGAGGAAACACATAATGAAGCTCAATTTTATGCTCATGCTTGAGAAGATTAGAAAAGGAGGAAACCAAGTAAGTACCTGCATCATGAGCATGAAGACCATTACTTGGAGGAAAAAGTCTGCTGTTGCAGAAACCCAACTCATGATTTGAAGAGCCATAACAAACCAATAACTTATTCCCTTCATTGCTTCCAACCCAAAACAATACAAGAAAAATGGCCTTTTGCAAGGATTTTTTTTCCTTGTAAAAAACCAGAAATTCCCTGCATTGACCCAAATGCAAGGATTAACTATGGTAACTAATATACAAGGAGAATTCCTTGCATGTATTTATGGAAATGCCTTATGAAAAAAAAATGAATAAAAGAAAATAACCCCAAATGTCATTCTACACTGCTTTTTTGTTCCTTAAATTGAAAACAGTTAGTTGGTTGTACATCAAAATTTATAATTCTGTAGTGTTTCACTTAACCAAAAAAACACACTAATTCCACAATAAAAATAAATAAATAAAAAGCAACAGTTAATGACTTTTAAAACAAAAACTTGAGACAACTTGTCCTTATCACTGTATCAGTGCTTACTGTCCATTCTATGGCATAACTGATGAAAAAGAGCCTTATTTCCCATCAATGAGGAACAAACATTTGTGACACAATTCTGGCAGCCATGCCCTGAAACAAAGAAACACTACTCCATGAGTGAAAGACCTAATTGTACAAGCTGTAAATAGCTCCATTCTTAATATACTTGATGTACCTGTATGTCATTGTTGAAAACAAGATGAGTAGTTCCATAGCTCAAAGGCATTGTGGTGCAAAATCTTCAAACTGCACATATCTGTTTTAAGGCATACACAACATCAGAACTAAATGTACGTACACATTCATATTCCAGAAATCATGTCACTATATGATGTAACATAAAACTATTGAGATAAATAGTGGTCTAAAGGGCTGCTATATGTTCAATTGGTCTTTTGTCGAGCATTTATAGTGTCAATACAGCATATTAATAATATGTACACACACAGTATTCTTTTAACTCTTTTCGGTTGGCATGAAGCTGCTTTATTGTCGACAACATATAAGAAGCAAACATTATCTCTACTTATCCTAAAAGCTTAAAGAACTTGCATAAACTTAAAACAGCTTTTACATACTGACTTTATTATCAAAATTAAACAACGAACAGAACTTAGTAGGTGTAAAACAAGTAGCTACCCACCCTTAAAACAAGTTGGCATTTCCCTCATGATTTTTACTTAAGGTTTTCTTATATTTAGATAATAGGGGGTATAGTATAGCTGGAGTTTCATTCAAGGGTGGGTAATTACTCCTCATTTTGTTTAGATTCAATCTGAAAGTTCAATCTGGTGATGTTGGTGTTTAGATATTTAGTACTGGTGATGTTGGTTTTTTAGTATAAGATGTATAGAAGATGCTATATAGATATATAAGTGTGGTGTTGTAAGAGGCATATGGTATATTTGGATATCCTCTTTAAGATACATAAATGTGTAGTAAATCTAGCTAAAGAACTGAATGAACAGTGGGTATGTAGAGGGTGTCTTACTTGCACAATGCTGATACAGAACACTGATGCATAACATAGCACATTTGGTTATCCTCTTCAACACTGATGTTCATCTTGTTTTACTGTGCACAGTACTTACGAGCTTCATTTTCATTTTCAGGATTGGAAGGGGGACGACCATCATAGCTTACATATATGGTGATACTATATATATAGTATCAGATGGACGTCGATCCTCCACCACACGAGACATTTTTCTAGTGCTGCAAGGGGATGATAAGAAGATATACAAAATAACTGACAAAATATGTGCAACAACTGCAGGTGGCGTTTCATTGTGTGACGAGATGTTAGAGATAGCACAGAAGGAAGGTCAAAGTTCACAAGATTTTCACAAAATGGGAACAAAGCTTAAGAAACATAGAGAGAAGTATATGAAAGACAAGATCAAGGAGAGCATGAAGAACAAGAAGAAAAACAAAGCCAAGTCAGTTTTTGAAGCACAATTTGGTTTACACTCGGTGGATGGAATGAATGGAAGACCTTATATCCAGTTAATTGGCTTTATGGATATCGATGCATATACTGATGGAGATATAGTGGCATCTGGGACAGGAGGAGATGCTGCTAAGAGACACTTCATGAGACGGATGGAACACAGTCCTCCTCAGACACCTCTTGAGATGCTATCCTACATGAAGCTAAGTGTTGTAGAATCCGGATTTGGGGATATATACACTGGGGGTTTTATTCAAGAAGCAATTCTATCTCCAGATGGTCTATTCATTAGAGAGGAGAACGATCACATGATCAGGCACTTGGCTGACCACTATCAAGAGTTTAGTGACATATTGAAAACTAAATTGTTGTGCATCTCCAGGAAATTTGCATATAAAGTAGAGAATGAGGAGGTGGTGACCGAACTCATTACAGGCCAGTTTTCTGCTTTCCCAAGGGGATCACCCAAGGAGTTGTTGCTTGGAGTTCACGCGCACAACCTGATTGTTAGATGTGTGAGTTTTATTGATGGGGCAACAACTAAAGATGCTTTTAATAGTCTTGGAAGAGGACCACTTGTGCCGGTGAGGTTGAATTCAGGTGTTTACAAAGTTGAATTCAAAAAGCCAACCCGGAACGAATTTATACAGCTTGCTAGAGAGTTCGTAGATAAAGAGGACTTTTAGATTTTCAAAGAACTCATATAAGTATGTGCTGTGTTTTTTGAGATGATGTTTGTTTATTTGATCAGGATCTGAAACACTTGGTTGTCATGCCGTATTTTAAGCCGGCTTAACTTATGATTGATCAATTCAGAATTTATATGCTTTTTCTTTTTTCTTGTTTCGGTCTCTAGTATATATTAATTAACTTTTGTAGCAGCTTGATAAAAGATGTTCAGATTGGGGTGATACCTTTGAAACCGACTGGTTCTGAAGCTGGTCTGAAATTTTGTATGTCACTCATGGGTTAGGAGCCCTACATGATAAGGATAATTATCAGATTGTGAGATATGAATCATATGATAACCATGGTGCTACAGATAAACTATAAGCTGGCTTTGGAATCTTTTAAGGATAAGGCCTCTCTTGCACTATTTTTGAGTCATGTGCAGCACAGAGGTATTCTACCTCCAATCCGAATCCTCTTCTCATGGAGTGTTATGCCAATTACACTTGTTTAAATGGAGCCTCGCTCACTCTAATGGAACTCACCCAAATTGAAGCTCGATGTATTCTCACTCTCTAATAGACTGCCACTCTGTGTGCTGTATACTTGTGTAGGTCTCAAATGAGTGATTTGTGGTTTTCTTTTTGTTTTAGTGTGGAAGACCTTAAGTTTTTCATGGAAGCCATGCAAGCGCAGACCATCGAAGTGGCTTAAAGCGCATGAAGGGGATAACACTTGTTATGGAAACACCTCACTACCTCAGCTATTCAGCAGGATTTGGAAGGTCAAGGAGCCTGCTGATATGGAAGGTAAGTTATCCATGTTATCTTTTTGAGTTCTCCTTCAAGTATTGTGCTTTATTAGCTTTCAAGTTAGAGCATGTTAGTACTGTTAGTAATTAATTTTGGGATGTGGCAGATTTGTTAGATGAGTTGCAGGAGCATGTAGAATCCATTGACATGGCTAATGGTAAATCTGTTACCTTTATCATTGATTCAAGAAGTTGGTGTGCTTGCATTTTGTGACATATAGAAGTAGAATGGCAGTTATAAACTTATAATGTGTTGTTACCATGTTCGTTTATGTCTCGTAGATCTTCACTCAATTGGTGGTTTGCTCCCTCTGCTTGGGTACGAGTAAAGGCTACAGAGGTTATAGCCACAATTTTACATAACCACCCCAAGAGCCAACGACTAGTAATGGAAGCATACGGCTTGAAACATCTGTCTCCTTTACTCACTTCTGATATCGGAAGCTCAAAGAGTTGCTACTGATATTGAAGGTAAGTTCTCCTTGAAATCTTTTTTCAGTTCTCTTCCACGTTTGTACTCGTTTAGTTTTCAAGTTATAGTATGTTAGTAATTATTTCTTAGACGTGGCAGATTTGTAACGAGAATTGCAGGAGCAGGTTGAGTACATTGACATGGCTGATGGTAAATTGTTACCATTCATGAAGTTCGTGTGCTTGCATTTTATGGCATATAGAAGAAGAATGGTTGCTATGATGTGGTGTTAATTTATGTGTTGTAATATCTTCACTCACTTGGTGGTTTGTCCCTCTACTGGGGAGAATTCAAACAAATGCTGCAGAGTTGTATCCAAAATTGTGCAGAACAACCCCAAGAGCCAACAACTGGTAATGGAAGCAAATGGCTTGGAACATCAGTTTCCCTTCAGATATTGATGTCTCTGTTCTGACCAAAGCTCTAGGTGCAATATCTTGTAAGTCAGACTTTTAGTAGTATGATGGTGAATTGTGTTTATTACTGCTAATTTTGAGTTTTGGAAGCGACATGATCGCCATGCCCTGAAATTAATAAGAGATAACCAACCGGGTGTTCACTGCTTTTCGTCTTGCGCGCAAATGGTTATCCTGCTTTGGAAGATGCTTTAGCTTCTGATAGAGTGAGATTTCAGAGATAAAGATTTTGGAACAGTTCAGTTTTATATTCAGTTGCCTGTTTTCTTGGAACTATTTCCTATGATCTGTATATCTTCACATGTTTAATGTCCTTAATGATGAAAATCTCATGGAATTAACCATTAAGTTTCAAAATAGCATTAAACTTGATCAGTCTCCTGCTGCACCAGAATACTTATGATTGCAACATAACGGGGGATGTAGGATTTACACACATGATGATAGACCTTGCGGACTTGCGAGCAAAGATCTTCAAGTGCGAGAAGCTGCAGTCCGGGGTCTTCTTCAACTTGCTCAAAAGAAAACTGACGGGGTCAATAATACATATGGTGAAGAAACTAAGAAATTGAAGCAGCTTTTTCAAAAATGAATCGAGGTTATCAGTGTGATGTCACCTAGAGAGTTTGGAGCAACTAGAGAGGAGAGAGCTGGTAGACTGCCTCTAGCATAACGAGCAATCTTCTCTTCACAAATAGGGGATTCATGCTCTTCCTAGGGAAGATGCACCGCCACCTGATGTTGCGAGCAAGCCTTTTGAACCTGTGAAATTATACAGCGCACCCGGGTGCGCTAAATAGGCTCTCTTTGAACCTGCCCATAGAGCATTAGCTGGGAATCAAAGAAGTTTAGTAATGCAATATCTCCCATAGTCCCATCCATTTTCAGTCATTTTTGTGTAAATAAACTCTCCTACTTGAACTCGGAAATATCACTATTCCTACAGACTGGTAGGATATAGTACTCACCTAAAAGCAAATGAATGGTCATTATTCATGAATAAGATAAGCTGATAGGCTCTTATAATATTGCAGCATATGGTCTGTTCCATGCTTACAGGAAATCTATAAATATGCCGCACCTCCCTCTAATTTTTCGCTGTCTAAGCTTCCTCTAATTTTTCGCTGTCTAACGTTGTTTCAAAGTACACAGTGAACACAGACAATTTGTCTCTCAAATAGACTCAGTTACATATTACTGATATTAGTTTGATTTCTGTATGTTGATGTGGTGATGAACATCAAATAATTTTTAAATGAACTACTTAATCACATATAATAGACCAGTGTCCTTCAAAACATGGAAGACAGTTGAGAGTTTTCAGTCTGACCTCCCCTAAATATATCTTAAAAGTATCCACATTTTAGAAAACTAGGATATTGACATTACCCACGATAAACAAATTCTACAAAATTAACCAGAAATGCACATCAATCCACAGAACTTTGTTACAAACACTTGGGAAATGTAGTAACAGAGCATCAAAATAAAGGAACACACTTTCTTTCCCTCATAACACACCAGTAATGCATATCAATCCACAAAACTTTCTTACAATGACTTGGGAAATATAAACAGAGCATCAAAATAACACATTTTCCCTCAAAACACACGGCTGCCGCAATCCCGATGTACCATCATCAGAAACCACAAACTACGCCACAAGAACAGAGCTCCTCAGAGGAAAACTGTCAAAATCTGCAATTAAAAAGGTGTAAGACACTAGAATAATATACAGCAGTCTCCATAATTAACTTTAACCTCTGTGAAAGACACGAGGATCACGGTAACAGTAGGTAGAGTTTGTAGGTATTGAAATGTATTAGGCAATACTGGACCCAGGTATTAAGAGAAAAAATTTGCTTTCCTCAAAAACACTGACCAAAAGCAAAATCCCAGGTACCTAGAATATACATGCATGCCATACTGGGGTCGCGTGCCATCATATATGTAATTTAATACATATATGATGTGAAACCCAAAAACATCAGGTATCGGTACATTCCTCACAAACTTATAAAAGAAAAAGAATATGTGTGTGTGAAGATATATATACACAAATCTTACCATGTAAAGGCCTAGCATGTGAACGTTTTGCTTTCCCGACCTTGGTGACATCGGTACCTTTTGGTGGTATGAATGACAGTTTTCCTAAGAAAGAAGAGGAATCAGTGATCATGTAAACACCCCAAAAACATGGCATACCTAAACTAGTGTATCAGCTATATATGCATCATGCAGCGACCAACATCAACAACATTCTTGCTTCATTTGATAGCAAATCGGCCCCCAAATGAATCATGCACGACACAGACCAAAATAGTTCGGTTGTAGCAGACATATTTAAGAACTGTAATTATTTTTTAGCCATCCATAATGTAAAAACCACAATGACTAATCAAGGGCTGGTAATTTATTGGAAAACAAAAACTCTACTGAGTAATTTTCAACTATACAGAGCACCAGGATGTTCCTAGATATTGTTCCACACAAGCCTTTTAAACAAAATATAAACCTTACCATTAATGGGGATCGAACCAGGTTCATTGCCAAGAGTAAACACGACTTCTGTATCAGATAAAAAAAGAAAAAAGAAAAAGAAGAGTAAGTGACAAATGTTGTAACAAAAAAAATATATGTCAACATGTGAGATTGAATAGTAACATAAGGAAAGCAAAAAAAAAAATGTTTCTTACGAGATATATATTGCAGTTGGCCCTAATTTATTTTTGTGTAATATATATATATATATATATATATGTAAGATTGCAGTCACTGCAACAGATAGTCACCGTATGGCACAGACCAAAATAATTTGATTGTACCTGGATATTTACTCACAGACCTTAAAGAAAAAAATCTAAAGCTTACCATTAATATTATAGTCCGCAAGATCACCAAAAAATTTAAACACATCATCTGTTTCAGAAAAAAAAATTGTTATCAGTGAACACATCACATGGAACAGTAACATAGTAAAATGATGTTTGCCAAAGTGAAGCTCAATGCAAAAAATTATCTATGACCACGCTAAGTGTATTAACTACACATTATACACAGACCAAAATGACTTGGCTGTAAATTTTACTTCAATTACATAAACATACAATCAACACTTTTTTCTTATCATTTAAAACAGCGTCCAAGCCAGTCGAAGTAGAAAGTAGAAAATAAAACAAGTATAATCCTTCATCCGAAAATGGAAGCACAATTTCATAAAAGGCACAGAGCCTTATACAAGACTTTTAAATCATGATCAAATCTTACCATATCCCGGTTCAGGACGTTTTTGAACTGTTTCAACAACAAAAAGGCGATTAAGTGAGACTGAACAGAACCATGAGAAGAGATATACAAATGGTAAAAAATAAAAATAAAATAACATACCTTTGGGTTCTCGACGAGGATATGAACCTGTTTCACATATACACCGTCAATACAATAACAAAACACAGCAAACAAGCCCTTTGACACATGCTTCACAAGTGCAAATGGCAGTGTGATTGGAAAAAAACTAAAAGAAGAGATTGAGTGACAGATGGCTCTCTCTGCATTCAAGGGAAAATATGGATAATTCTTTAACAAAACCAAGGGTCTGTGTTGTGGCATACCAGGGGAATATGACATACAAACACAGATGCTTTTTCATTTTTCACTGCTAACTGTTGGAATTGAAATACCATTATATATAGTCATTACCGAAACACACAAGAGTTCAGGACATGCTATTGACATGAGGTACTAGAAAACTTAATGATAGTGTCATAAGAAAAGCAATACTGAAACAGTGATTAAAACTGTTATGTACATAAAAGTGTTGATGCAACGAAATCACTGATCCCATCAACAGATATTTACTCTATCTTGGTTATATGGAAAAACCGCAAAACTACTAATTTCTTTTTCCATGGGCTATATTTCATGGAAAAAAACCCATAAGACATGGCTACTGAAGTTTTCTTCAATAACCAAATTGATCACAGCATTTCCATGTCATTAAAAAACGAACAAAGGAATAATGACAAAAATATTCATGTTCTTTAAAACAGAGAGCTGAAGGATATTTCCGAACTGTTTAAATCAAGAGCTTACTTACAACTGAAAGCTCTGAGTCTACGTTCAGCACCTGTAAGAGGAAATTTGAAAACCAAAGGGTCAGTACAATCGACATTCATAAAACGGAAACATGAACAGCAGCTGCAATGCGATAATCATCCTTAAAAATAAAGCATTACCATCTTTGTCACGGACATAGACGATCTCTGGTTCTGGTGGTTCTGGTGTCGGGACTGTTCCACAGTAACATTAATCAATCAGTACTACTAACATGACAACTCAAGCCGAAACGTGAATGTTTAATGCAAACTCATCCAAAATCGATCTTACAATCTAAGAACTTGACTGGATACAGTTGTGCCCCGACCCTGATCTTCCTACCTGTTTGTGGTAATACCCAAACATGTTACTCAAAAATCTCGACAAGCTCAGAAATCAAAAATCAAAAATTAAAAGAAGAGTTACCAAACATCCATCCGTTGCGTAATTTCCTTGCTCTCCTTGCTCTCCTTTTTTGCCTTGCTACCCTCGTGCTCCTCTTGAACTTCACATCATACTCGAAAGATTTGCTCTTTCCGGCGCTTGGGATTTTCCGGCCAATCATGGTTTGGCGATGAGAGAGAATAAGGGTCGGTTTCTTTTTCTTCTTTTTTCTTCACAAGGAGAAAGACTGAATCCCTATGCTTTTTTATATTGTTTCCCAAAACCCAAGTCGGTTTTGTTCGGCCCATCTCATATCCGTTTGACATCTGTCCCCTCTTCTTTAAACATTAATTAATTAATTTCTAAACCAAAACCACAAGTATCAGACCCAAAAAAAACAAAAACAAAAACACAAGCATAAGTAAGCAGACAAGGTCACCATCGAAAAAAAAAGCAAGCAGACAAGGTAGGTAGACAAGGTCACCATCAACGATCTTGGCTTGTTGCAGCAGAGAGATATGAACGTTGTGAGTGAGCAGAGTGCAGGTGCGCACCGGCATGCTTGTGCTTCAGTCTGTTATGGTGCTTCAGACCGAACTGTTTGTATGCTGTCATTAATTGAATTTGTTTTCTTTTTTATACAAATTATTTTCTCCTTCCTTATTAAACGAGTTCAAAATTAAGTTTGTTATGAAAAGATTGATACAACAATGTCACTTTGCCAATAACCGTTGCTAGAGATGGTGCTTGATGCGAAGTATGGAAGAAAATATCCACAATTAGGGCAAAAAATCTTCATATTTTTACTCAATTACGACGAATCTTATTTGAAGGAATGTTTTTTTTTAAATTTTTTTATAATAGGACGTCAATTCATTAAAAACTAAAGTAAGAATACAACATAAACATGATTCGTCCTCTTAGGCTCGAAATAATTAAACCATGCAAAAACAACTCAGAAACTTAAGATCTAAGAACGTAAGCAATTTTAATGTCATAAATCATATGCTAGGTCGACACAAACGTGACAAATAACCAAGTAACCCTGACGTCATTCATTCTATCGAGAGCAAGAGCCAATCCTTCTCCCGAGAATAAGAGCCATGAAACTGGGCCTTCATACCAACAATGGAGAAACACCCAACACAGCCCTACCCATCCTCTTGGGTTCCAGATTCGAGCCCAACAATGAGTGGGTCTTGGAAGAGCCCATCTCCCCTCAATCGGACACATCACAGTCCAAGCCCATCTAGCAATGGACACCCAGATTGGACCCAAATCTACTCTGGGCACCCAAATCTACTTGAACTAGGAAATATTCTTACAAACTGGTAGGATATACTTACCTAAAAGCACATGAATGATCGTTATTTATGAATAAGATAAGACACTAGACTCCCATAAAATTGCAACATAAGGTTTGTTCCTTGCATAGACATGAATCTGTAAATATACTAGGAATCTGTAAAAATGCCGCACCTTCGTCTAATTATCTCTTTTAAATTATATGATCGTTCAATTTCTGTATGTTGTTGCGGAGAGGAACATCAAATAGTTTTTTTTTTTTTTCTAATGAACTATTTTATTCACATATAATAGTCCTTCAAGTATATTAGAACTGTTTGATATCGTATACAAATGTAAACTGAATGTCATGAACGGTGGTCTTCTACCAAAAAGAACTTGAACTGTACTCAGCATTGTTCTGTACATCAAATTTACCAAAAGAAATAAAAAGATAAAAGAGTGTCCATATCTACTCACTATAGGGTACTACTTGGATTAAAAGCTAAAAAGAACCTGTTTTGGCATTGGTGAACTTGTGGTCCATTTTAACTTTCAAGTACTTCCGTAAAGATTCATACCTTTGGAGCCATGAAGTGTTTCAATGATACAATTTCTTAGTCCTAAATATCAGAACTAAAACACCCCAAGTCCCTAACCCCAACGACCTGGGCGTTCATTAGAACTTTGATAACTGCAGACCACTATATATGATCTCCACAACACCCTTTGTTACTATCTGCTCTGCCATCTCCTTCTCAGAAAGTGAGGCATGTTACCATGTCTTTTATAGGATGGTGAATTTGCAAAACCATGTCTCGTATTGCTATACTGAACACAGCTATCCGTTCTCCGGAGTCTTTAAGACTTAGGAGGCTGATCTTGGTTGTAAATGAGATGACATGGATGCGAGGATAAGACTGAGAGATCAGTAAAGTCCGGGATAAAAGAGTAATAATACAAAGAAGATATCCAGTAGAAGGAAGTGTAGCTCGTAAAACCAGAGTTATCAGTTTCTTCTCCCTGAATATATCTTAAAAGTATCATCATTTTAAAAATCTAGCATATTGATATACGCAAGAGCGATATACTACAATATTAACCAGAAATGCACATCAATCCACAGAACTTTCTCACGAACACTTGGGAAATGTAAACAGAGCATCAAAATAAAGGAACGAACACATTCCCTCAGAACACACCAGTAAGGCATATCAATCCACAGAACTTTCTTACAAAGAGTGCTCCTGGAAAATATAAACAGAGCATCAAATGATTGCTTACTTTCAGCGCAAAAAAAAAAGGTTAAGTTTATCAATTACGTTATGCTTACTTATATTTCTACTTTTATTCACTTTTTGAATTTTTATAATTAAGTCACCTTCCATTAATTTTAAACAAATTCTACAATATTAACCAGAAATGCACATCAATCCACAGAATTTTCTTACAAAGACTAGGGAAATGTAAACAGAGCATCAAAATAAAACATTTTGCCTCAAAATACACTGCTGCCCCAAACCTGAAGTACCATCATCATAAACCACAAACTACGCCACACAAACAGAGCTGCTCTCAGGAGAAATGCCAAAACCTGCAATTAAAAAAGTGTAAGACACCAGAGAAATATACTGCAGTCTCCCTAAATTATTTTTAAACCGCCAAAACACAACGATCACGGTAACAGTAGGTATAGTTTGTAGGTTTTCAAACGCATTAGGGCAATACCAGACCCAGGTATTAAGAGAGAAAAAACTGACCAAAATCAAATCCAAGATATCCCAGAATATATACATGCCCTAAAGGGGTATCATGTCAACATATATGTAATTTAATACATAAATGATGTGAAAACCAAAAACATCAAGACTAATAGTTAGTAGCAGTTGTATCGATAACATTCCTCACAAACCTACAGAAGAAAAAGAATATATATAAACACACACAAAAATCTTACCGTGTAAAGGCCTAGCAGCTGAACGCTTTGCTTTCCCGACCTTGCTGACTGCTGGTGGTATAAATGATAGTTCCGCTAAGAAAGAAAAAGAATTGGTGATCAGGTAAAACCCCCGAAAACATGGCATACGTGATATAGTGTATCATCTATATATGCATAATTCAGTGACCAACATCAACAACATTCTTGCTTCATTCAATAGTAAATCGGCACCCAAATGAATCATGCACGGCACAAAGACCAAAATAATTTGGTTGTAGCTGACATTTAAGAACTATTATTATTCTTTATCAGCCATACATAATGTAAAAACCACAATGACTAATCAAGGGCTGGTAATTTATTGTGAAAATATAAACTCTACCAAGATAAAATTTTCAACAAATCGGAGCACCAGGAAGTTCCCAATATCGTTCCTTACAAGCCTTCAAAACAAAATCCAAACCTTACCATCAATGGGGATCGAACCGGGTTCATTACCAAAAGTAAACACGACTTCTGTATCAGAAAAAAAGAGAGTAAGTGACAGCTGTTATAACCAACAAAAAAAATATCACTAATGTCAACAGGAGAAATTGAATAGTAACACAAGGAAAGCAAAAAAATATGTTTCCTAATTAAATGGGGGTGCAATGCAAAAATGATAGATGATCCCACACGAGACATATATTGCAGTTATATTAAGAATAAAGGTAATAGTAGGGATCATATAACCCACACTTTGCCCAAATTTATTTTTTAACTCCATTACTACGAAAGTCAATAAAGGTAACAGTAGGGATGGTTCGAAGGCTTTCAAATGCAATAAGCATGGCAGCTACATATATAAGATTGCAGATGCAATCAGATCTATCATCACAGCAACAAATAATCACTGTATGGCACACAGACCAAAATAATTTGGTTAAAGAAGACATAATCAATCATACATAATGTGAAAACCACAATGACTACGCTAATTAAGGGCTGGTGAAGTCATCTTAAAAAAAAACAACTCGATAGCATAGCAGTGTGAACATATATATATATATAAACCTACATTTTGTTTTTGTTTTTTTACAGATAGATCAGAACATGAGGAAGTACCCCGATAATTCGATAATTACTCATAAACCTTAAAGAAAAAAAAATCTAAATCTTACCATCTAACTCATAGTCCGCAATATCACCAAAAAATTTGAACACATCATCTGTTTCAGAAAAAAAAAAATTATATCACTACTGTGAACACATCACATGGAACAGTAACATAGTAAAGATGATTGCTAAAGTGGAGCTGCAATTGAAAAATATGATCTATGACCCCATTAAGTGTAATAACTACACATTATACACAGACCAAAATGACGTGGCTGGAAATGTTAGAGATAACAATTTGCTTGAATTACATAAATATACAATCAACACAATTTTTTGTATCCTTTAGACAGCGTCTAAGCCAGTTCAACACACTTTACTCACAACTCGCAAGACGAAAAAGTAGAAAATAAAACACATAATCCTTCATCCGAAAATGGAAACCCGATTTCATACAAAGCACAGAGGTCAAAAGAAATTCCTAGAAAACATATACAAGACTTGAAAAATGATCAAAATCTTACCATATCCCGGCTCGGGAGGTTTAACAACTGTTTCAACAGCAAACGAAAGGCGATTAAGTGAAACTGAACAGTAACATAAGAAGAGAAATATGAATGGTAAAAAAAATTAATAAGAGAACATACCTTTGGGCTGTGGAGGTGGATATGAACCTGTTTCACACATGCATACACCGTCAAAACAATAAAAACAGCAGCAAACCTTTTAACACATGCTTTACAAGTACTAATGGCAGTCTAATTTAAAAAACTAAAAGAAAAGATTCAGTGTAATTGAAAACAGATGGCTCTCTCTGCATGCAAGGGAAAGTATGGATGATTCTTTAACAAAACCAAGGGTCTGTGTTGTGCCGTACCAGGGGCACGTACATGACATACAAACACAGATGCTAGCTCTTTCATTTTTCACTGCTAACTTTTGTGTGTGTATATATAGTCATTACCAAAATACACAGGAGTTCAGGACATGCTACTTGACATGAGGTACTAGAAAGCAAATTGATCGATATTGTCATAAGATAAACAAGAATGAAACTGTGATTAAAACTGTACGTTATGAACATAAAACTGCTGATGGAAAGAAATCTCTGATCCCATCAACAGAAATTTGCTCTATCTTAACTGTGTGCTACGGATCAGGCATATAGAGCAAAATGATCAAACTGGGAAAAAAAATATGGCAAAACCGCAAAACTAGAAATATGATTTTGCATCGGCTATACCTCATGCGAGAAACCCATAAGACATGGCTAAGGAAGTCTACTGAAGTTTTCTTCAGTAACCAAATTGATCACAGCATTTCATGTCATTATAAAACGAACAATGGGAATAATGAAAAAAATATTCATGTTCTTTACAAGTTAAAACACAGAGCTGAAGGACTTCATTCAAGAGTGTACTTACTATGGTACATTCTTAATGTTTGTTCAACACCTGTAAGTGAAAATTGAACCCATAAAAAGTCAGTAGTATGAAAACTAACATCCATAAAAAAGGAAACATGAACAGCTGCAATGCTAAAAAAAAAAAAAAGTATTACCATTTTTGTCAACGAAGGTGACGATCTTTGGTTCTGAATCTGATGTCTCGTCTGTTTCACAGTGACATTAATTCAGTACTACTCAAGTCGAAACGTGATTATTGTTTAATGCAAACTCATCCAAAATACATCTTACAATCTAGGAACTTTGGTCGAATAAACTGTCTCCCGGTCCTGATCTTCCGACCTGTTCATGGTAATGCTGAAACATGTTACCCAACAACCTCGACAAGCACAAAAATCAAAATTCAAAGAGGTACGTACCAAACATCCAGCCGTTCCGTGCTTTCCTTGCTCTCCTTGCCCTCCTCAATCTCCTTGCTACCCTAATGCTCATCTTGAACTCCTCGCAGTCGGAAGATTTGCTCTTTCCGGCGCATCGGATTTTCCGGCCAATCATGATGAGACAGAGAAAGGTCGGTTTCTTTTTCTTCTTTTTTTCTTCACTAGAAGAAAGACCGAATCCCTATGCTTTTTTATATTGTTTCCCAAAACCCAAGTCGGTTTTGTTCGGCCCATCTCATATCCGTTTGACATCTGTCCCCGCTTCTTTAAACATTAATTAATTAATTTCTAAACCAAAACCACAAGTATCAGACCCAAAAACAAAAATAAATAAAAAAACCACAAGCACAAGTAAGCAGACAAGGTCACCATCACAAAAAAATTAAGCAGACAAGGTAGGTAGACAAGGTCACCATCAACAATCTTGGCTTGTAGCAGCAGAGATATATGAACGTTGTGAGTGAGCAGAGTGCAGGTGCGCACCGGCATGCTTGTGCTTCAGTCTGTTATGGTGCTTCAGCTTCAGACTGTTTGTATGCTGTCATTAATTGAATTTGTTTTCTTTTTTATACAAATTATTTTCTCCTTCCTTATTAAACGAGTTCAAAATTAAGTTTGTTATGAAAAGATTGCTTGAAATTCAACTAAGCAATACAACAATGTCACTTGCTAATAACCATTGCTAAAGATGGTACTTGATTCAAAAGTTATTGTTATGATACAAAGTATGGAAGAAAATATCCACAATTAGGGCAGCTCTAACTCATAACCCAAAATCTAGAATATGTCTCAAACCCAACTTAATAGGTATGACCCAAAAAATCTTCATATTTTGACTCAATTACGACGAATCTTATTTTAGGGAATGTTTTTTTAAATTTTTTTTTTTTTTATAATAGGACGTCAATTCATTAAAAAATGAAAGTAAGAATACAACATAAACATGATTTGTCCTTTTAGGCTCGAAATAATTAAACCATGCAAAAACAATTCAGAAACTTAAGATCTAAGAACGTAAGCAATTTTAATGTCATAAATCATATGCGAGGTCGACACAAACGTGACAAATAACCAAGTAACCTTGACGTCATTCCTTCTTTCGAGAGCAAGAGCCAATCCTTCTCCCAAGAATAAGAGCCATGAAACAAGGTCTTCATACCAACAATGGATAGACACCCAACATAGCCCTACACATCCTCTTGGGTCCTAGATTCGAGCCCAACAATGAGTGGGTCTTGGAAGAGCCCATCTCCCCTCGATCGGACCTATCACAGTCCAAGCCCATCTAGCAATGGACACCCAGATTGGACCCAAATCTTCTCTGGGCACCCAAATCTACTTGAACTAGGAAATATTCCTACAAACTGGTAGGAAATAGTACTTACCTAAAAGCACATGAATGATCGTTATTTATGAATAAGATAAGACACTAGACTCCCATAAAATTACAGCATAAGGTTTGTTCCTTGAATAGACATGAATCTGTAAATATACCAGGAATCTGTAAAAATGCCGCACCTTCCTCTAATTATCTCTTTTAAGTTATATGATCGTTCAATTTCTGTATGTTGTTGTAAAAACATACAGAAAAGCAAGAATGAAACTGTGATTAAAAATGTTACGAACAAAAAGCTTTTGATGCAACAAAATCTCTGATTACATCAATAGATATTTGTTCCATCTTAACAGTGTGCTATATATCAGACATAGACCAGATAGAGCAAAATGATTGGACTGGAAAAGTTATATGGCAAAAATGCAAAATCACAAATATCTTTTTGCGTCGGACCTCATGCAAAAAACCCATAAGACATGGCTACTGAAGTTTTCTTCAATAACCAAATTGATCACAGCATTTCCATGTCATTACAAATCGAACAAAGACAAAAATATGTATGTTCTTTTAAACACAGAGCTTAAGGATATTTCCGAACTGTTTAAATCAAGAGCTTACTTACAACTGTAAGCGCAGTATGTATGTTCAACACCTGTATGAGACAATTTCAAAACCAAAGGGTCAGTACTATGAAAAACAATCATAAAAAGGAAACATGAACAGCTGCAATGAGAAAATCATCCTAAAAAATTAAGCATTACCATCTTGAACTCCCCATCATACTCGAACGATTTGCTCTTCCCGGCGCTTGGGATTTTCCGGCCAATCATGAGAGAAAGGTCGATTTCTTTTTCTTCTTTTTTTCTGGAGAAAGACTGAATCCCTATGCTGTTTTATATTGTTTCCCAAAACCCAAGTCGGTTTTCTTCGGTCAATCTCACAGCCTTTTGACATCTGTCCCCTCTACTATTAATCTTAAAACATTAATTAATTAATTTCTACAACCACAAGTAAGCAGACAAAGTATTTGCTGCAGGTTTGCGTTGGCTGCTTGTAGCAAGGAGATATATGGACCTTGTGACTGGGCAGAGTGCAGGTGGACATTGGCATGCCTGTGCTTCAGTCTGTTTTATGGTGCTTCAGACCTTGTGATCCTCTGAACTGTTTTTATGCATAGTTTTTTTTTTTTGGGTCTGAGTTTGCATGCATAGCTAGCATGAATTGAATTTGATTGATGAACTAATTAGGTTGTAATACAAATTATTTTTCTCCTTCTCTGTAAACGAGTTCAAACTTTAGTTCATTAAGAAAAGATTGTCTAATATTCAACTAAACAGCACAATAATGTCACTTGCCAATCATTTACAAGTTACCACTGTTGCTAGAAGAGACTGTACTTTTAATTCAAAGTTATTATTATGATACAAAGTATGGAAGAGAATACAAACGGCTGCATGTTGTCCCTTCATCAGATCATTCCTCGCTGCAGATAGATTCTTCTTTTGACCTCTTTTCTTTTTTGTTTTGTTTTGGTTATTGTCTATGAGGATGTTTTGTATGTATTTGAGATTTGTGTTGTGGAGAGTTTTCGATGGGTTTGGGTACTATTGTGCTTCTACGAGACTGGTTTGGTTGGCTTCCAAGGTTTAGCCGGCCGATCGGGTGACGGTCATGTGTCGCCTTAGGAATACGTCTTTGTGTCATACTATTGCTGATTGATTTGCTCCTTGGCTAAAGTTTGTAGGGTTTGTAGGATATGTTTGTACATCGAACAATGAATGGTTGACACAAGACTATTAACTTTCACTAGAATTGTCCATTTGTTTGATGCTCTGTAACTAGTAGAGATGAGTTATGTTTTCTTTGATTTTTTTGCTGAGATGATTGTTAACCTTTGACTTAATATATGGACGGTTTACGGTTCAATCATGGATTTACAGTACCTAACATATGCAAATAAATTGAGTTTTTTTGTTTTTTGAACAGAAATAAGATTGAGTTTGAACGCAAGTATTTTTCATCTGAATTATAGGTCTCCAGATCAAAGAGAGTTAACAAAAGAGAGAAAGCAGAAAGAAAAGGAGGATGTAGTTGATGAAACTCCTCCATGCAAATGCAATATGCATCATCCTAGTTTCATAAAAAAAGAAGAAGGCATACGAAAAACAAAAAGATTTTGATATGTGTATTTGGAAGCATTATTTTAAGTATTTTTTTTTTTTATCTTTTACACAAATAATCTTTACTATTTACTGTTCACTCTTCCTCAATTTTTTTACTGTTCACTCTTACCAGTAGCGACTAGATAGTTGTGGTGACTTTGTGCCAGAGGCAAAGGCGGACTCGTAGAGTAGCAGTACCCCCAGCTTCCCTCAATTGGCGCGTAACACCCACCACCCGTGCTCATTTCTCCGGTCACCGGACTCGGAATCCTCTAACACCCTGCAACGGTTCCCTAGACCTCTTCCACCTCTCTCCTAAATCGCACTCCACTCAATCCCAACCGCCATATACAGTCCTCCACTGTTGACTCTCCTCTCTCTTCTCTCACACCAGTCAACTACCCTCCGAGACTGCTCAGAACCCTAGCCACCAGCTAGGGTTTACCTCCCCCTCACCGCAATTGGATCGATCCAAACGACGACCACATGAAATCCGACGGGATTCGCGTGATTTTCCTCATCTGCTTACTCCTCTGCGACGGCTCGAAACTCGTTCGCGGCGGCGATGAGCCGGCGAAGAACAAGTTCCGGGAGCGAGAGGCCAGCGACGACTCCATTGGCTATCCGAACATGTATGTTTATCTTTGTTAATCAACTTTGATTAGTACATAATCGCTCGGATTTGCATTGGCGTTTTGATCGATTGTATTGGAATTGAAAATAGTTGATTGTGTGTGTTTAGAGATGAGGATGCGTTGTTGAATACACAGTGCCCTGCGAAATTGGAGCTTAGATGGCAAACCGAAGTTAGTTCTAGTATTTATGCTACTCCGTTGATCTCTGATATTAACAGGTAAAGGAGATTTTGTGTTTTGATTGGGAATTTTATTGTGTTTTGGTGCTGCATTAGCGAGTGAGAATCTATGCAATCCGCTGGTTTTGTGTTGTTGTTGTTCCTTTGCTGTTTTCAGTGATGGAAAGCTCGAGATTGTGGTGCCGTCTTTTGTTCACTATCTTGAAGTTTTGGAAGGTTCCGACGGAGACAAACTCCCCGGTATAGAGAGCTTTATAGTTTCTTTTCGGTGTTTGCAGTGTTGAAGTTTGGTTAAGTGAGTTTTGATGAGTGTGTGGTTGATGGTTTATTAGGTTGGCCTGCTTACCATCAGTCAACTGTACATGCAAGTCCTCTTTTGTATGATATTGATAAGGATGGTGTGAGGGAGATAGCTTTAGCAGTCTACAATGGTGAAGTTCTCTTTTTCAGGTAGTTGCACGTTATTGTTGCATTGTTCAGTTATAGTATCCGCATAGTGGTTATTTGACTGTATTAACTCATAACTGTTTTATGTGTGTTTTCTCTTAGGGTCTCAGGCTACATGATGGTAGATAAACTAATAGTACCTCGCAGGAAAATTAAAAAGAATTGGTTTGGGGGTCTGCATCCAGATCCAGTTGACCGTACACATCCAGATGTCCATGATGACCTTCTTGTCATGGAGGCCACTAATATGAATTCAATTCGTCGTAAGTTAATTGCACATCCTAATAACTGCTATTTTATTTTGGGTCCTTACTCATAGTATACATTTTTGTATGTTTCGGATGAGAATCTTGAGCCCCTCAGAGTATTTTCTGACTATATACAACTGTGAAAAGTGTTTGTTTTCACTGGAACTAATAATGTCTGCACTGCTTGTTGTCTTGTAGAAACAGATGAAGGTACAACTAAAGTTAACAAGTCTACTACTGTTGCAACAGAAAGCCATCCTGGTGTCAACACTTCAACATCTGTTTCAAATGACAGCCATCCTGATTTAAATACTTCTACTACTGTTTCAAAAGAAAGTGTTCCTGGATTAAATACTTCAGCTCCTATTGCAAACGAAAGCCACCTGAGCATGGTCAATGCTTCAAATCCTGAGGTTGAGAAGAAAGCAAATTCAATTCAGTTAGAAACAGACATCAAGCTTCCTACAAGCACAGATAATTCTTCTGTCACTCATAATACCGAGAACGGAACTGGTTCTGGTAGAAGGATTTTGGAAGACAACAATTCAAGCAAATCACAGGATGGTGGTTCTGAATCCAAAGATAATAGTAAGGAGGACATTCATGTTGCAACTGTCGAAAATGATGGTCTTCTCGAAGAGGATGCTGAGTCATCTTTTGAGTTACTCCGTGACAATGATGAACTGGCCGATGAGTATAACTATGACTATGACGATTATGTTGATGAAAAATTGTGGGGAGATGAAGAGTGGACTGAAGAGCAACATGAGAAAATAGAAGATTATGTCAATGTTGACGCACACATCTTAAACACTCCTGTGAGTTTTCACTTTAATGATTTTCTTACACAAGATACACACTTCCACGCTTATTAAGTAATCATGGACTTGCATACATGTGCAGATATGTATGTTCTTTATGGATAAACTTTCTTGCCTGCTGCAAAATTTGGCTGACAGTATGCACTTCTTTATTTCATCAGGTCATAGCAGACATTGATAATGATGGAGTATCAGAAATGGTTGTTGCTGTGTCTTACTTCTTTGATCATGAGTGAGTTCTCTTCCATAGTGTAAAATCTGATTTCTTTTATTATTGTTGGAATCCTTACATCAATGTGTATGGGTTAACTCTTTGACTTTGAACTGACAATGATGGTGGTTTCTGAGAGTGGAATCAATTCTACAACCTTCAACCCTTTAATTTGCACAGTAGAAGTATCTTACCTCCTGAGTTTAGAGACTTTATGCAATATAGCTGCTAATGCAAGTGGCGATGAACTTTATAGGTTTTATTGAAGAAAGAATATTGTGTCATTCTTGACACTAGGCAATGGATTTTAGAGGTTTAACAACTTTATCAAACAAATTTTATGGTATTGCAACAGGACCTATATCCGTATTTGGATTAGTTATTTGCTCAAAACTACAAAACTATTCATTGATATGAAGTAGGTGTAGGTTGTGTTGTGAGACATATATTTTGTTTTTGTTTCATTTTTTTTTTTTAGTTTTGTTTTTGTGGTTTTTTATATGGAGAACTAATTCCACAGGAGAATGTAGCCAGGCTTTTTAAGTTTGGTTCTCTGGCGAAATCAATTTAAAAGATTTTCTTGTTTGAAATATAGGTCATATATAGTCCACGCTTATTTGATGATCTCAGAGTAATTACCCGCCTTATCCGTTGGCAGGTACTATGACAACCCAGAGCGTTTGAAGGAATTGGGTGGCATTGATATAGGAAAATATGTAGCTGGTTCCATTGTTGTTTTCAACCTTGACACAAAGCAAGTAAAGTGGACTACTGATCTAGATTTGAGTACAGATACCGGAACGTTCCGTGCTTACATATATTCATCTCCAACTGTTGTTGATTTGGATGGTGATGGGAACCTGGACATTCTTGTCGGAACTTCATTTGGCTTGTTTTATGTGTTAGATCATCATGGTAATTAAATTTTGCATACCAATATTTTTCTTGTTGTTATTCTATTTGTTTTTTTTTTTTTTCTGGTTAATTGCATTGCACTTGTTGCCATACCTAGGCTCGCTGACATTTCTACTATGACACGAGTTGCTGGATCGTGTTTATATTGAAAAGGAATCTTTGTTTTGTGATTTGAAAACTAAGATTTTTTTTTTCTTCTATTCAGGCAAGGTGAGGGAAAAGTTTCCTCTTGAAATGGCTGAAATTCAAGGAGCTGTTGTTGCTGCGGATATTAATGATGATGGAAAAATTGAACTAGTGACTACTGATACTCATGGAAATGTTGCTGCATGGACTGCTCAAGGAGTAGAAATTTGGGAAACGCATGTTAAGAGTCTAGTTCCCCAGGTAAGTTTTTGTTCGAGATCTACTTGATGTTAAGTTGTGTATGGTGGCAGACTATTGCCTTACCGTTGGTCAATTAATCTTTTAGCCCTAATCTGTTTTGCTCTGCACTAGAAAAATATTAGTTTACAATTTTGATTTGTTGGATATCTTATTACATCTTTTATGTCTGCCATTTTATATTATAATTTGTTTAAGACCCTTGTGCCCCTTGGTATCTGCATGTTAAGGCTTTGGCCTTTTGAGATTCTAGATATGTGATTTGAGATTGGTGCTGCGTGTGGTTAAGAAAATTTTAATATACTTTATAGATGCTAATATCCACATATTGTGTCCTCAGGGTCCCACTATTGGTGATGTTGATGGGGATGGGCGTACTGATGTTGTTGTTCCAACAGTATCAGGGAACATATACGTTCTTAGCGGCAAAGATGGGTCGATTGTTCGTCCTTATCCATATAGAACTCATGGGAGGATTATGAGTCAAGTTCTTCTTGTGGATTTAAGTAAAAAAGGAGAGAAAAAGAAGGGTCTCACTCTTGCTACAACATCATTTGATGGATATTTGTACCTTATTGATGGACCAACAGCATGTGCAGATGTTGTTGATATTGGCGAAACTTCGTAAGTTGTGTTGAATCCTTCAAAATGTATATCTCCGGTTTACTTTCCCTCTTTCCATGGTCTGAAAATTGCTTGATTTCATCTCTGCATGACAGATATAGCATGGTCTTAGCAGATAATGTTGACGGTGGAGACGATCTTGATCTTATTGTTGCAACCATGAATGGAAATGTTTATTGCTTCTCGACTCCAGCTTCACATCATCCCCTCAAGGCAGGATAGCTCTCCGAAGATGATTTGGATGACTTCTTCTGTTTTCTTTGATTTTGTTTTTTGGTTTCTAATTATTTGAGCATTGTATCTTTCTCAGGCATGGAGAGTATCTAGCCAAGGGAGAAATCATGTTGCAAATAGGTACAACCGTCAAGGTATCTTTGTTAAACATTCATCAAGAGCTTTTCGTGATGAAGAGGGCAAGAACTTTTGGGTGGAGATTGAGATCATAGATGAGTATAGATACCCGTCTGGGTTGCAAGCCCCATACAATGTTACAGTAAGTTGTTCCTTCCTACCAGAAAAAAATGGTTGGTCTCTTTCTTTGTTATGTACTTGTCTCTATGAAACTCATTCTGTCCGTTTTGATTCCCCTTTGATTACGCAGACAACCTTGTTGGTGCCTGGTAATTACCAAGGAGAGAGAAGGATAAAGATAAACCAGATCTTCAATCGTCCTGGAAAGTATCGTATAAAGCTTCCAACAGTTAGTGTAAGGACTACTGGGAGTGTGGTTGTCGAGATGGTTGACAAGAATGGACTCTATTTTTCAGATGATTTCTCCCTCACATTCCATATGTACTACTACAGACTGTTGAAGTGGCTGCTTGTCCTACCAATGATGGGGATGTTTGGTGTGCTTGTAATCCTTCGTCCTCAGGAAGCTATGCCTTTGCCATCATTTTCGCGAAACACTGACTAAAGTTTCTACTTTGATTAAACATCCCCCAACTTCGTAGTACTTTAATAGACATCAAGTCTACATACCGATGGCGGTCACAGCAGCATCGGGCACTTCAGTGACCATCTTTTATAGCTCAGTTAGAGATATGTGTTGCCAAAATTCTGAGTGTTGAACAATAGATATCGGAAATTTGTAACATAGTTGAAATGAGTTAGGACGACAGGAATGAACACCAAATCCAAGTTTTCTCCTTCATAGCTAAAGGAGATGTAGTGAACAGTCATTTTTGAATTTTTTCTTCATATTTTCATAGCGAGTGGTGATACTGTTTTACTTAAAAAAACTTAGCTCTCACTTGATGCATTGATATTCCGGACCCTTCATAATCTCCTGTACTTGTAAACAGAGATTGGTAACTAATATTGTTGCCTAGTTCTTGAGGATCAGATTTAAGCATAAACATCATACAAGCCAGAAACCAATTTCAGAATTTTTACCCAATGATGCCTTGAACAAATGGTCAAATACATAGCAAAAGGAACACATACGTACTCAGACCAACAAAGGCTTACAGAAGCAGATGATGATTACAGCAAAGTCTTATAATAAAGCTCTAAGCAATCAGAAGTTTAGAACACAGGCCTCTTTCCAAGCCTCTTGATCTCTTTGTCCATATTCCCAGTAAGCATCAATCCAAACATCTTGTAATCACATAGCAGGGACCAAAACGGATGCCCAAACGTCGCCGGAATATTCCCTTCGACGAAGAAATGGCTGTACCAAGCAAACCCGTACCCAGAGAGAGGCACAAAGATCAGAAGCCACCAATTGAAGAGAGCCGAGATTATGAAGAAGATGATACTAACAAGGGTGCCCACAAAATGCAAACGCCTTGTTGATGGCTTCGAGTGTTGGCTCATGTAGAAGACCCAGAACTCATCTAAGTTCCTGAAATTCATGTTTTGCTAGTGAAGGAAGAGTGACCCAATTGAGGTTTTGGGACAGATTGGGTTCTGGGTGTGCCTGAAATGATCGTGAGGATGGAATTGGACTGAGGTTGACCAAAATATTGAGCAGGAAATTGGTGCCTTGGGGAGTGGAGGTGTTTGAACCTTGAAGCTTGAATGGAGAGTAAAAAAGATCAGAGGTTGGAAGGTTGGAACAGTTTCTCTCTCTGCGTGGTGTGGTTTGATTGATCAAAGAAGCCAAGAAGGTTAGGGGTCTCCTCACTTTGGACTTATCATCTTTAGTCTTGTTGACCCCCCCTTTCTTGTTTGTAACATAAATATGAGATAATTAACTAATTTTTCTCTTTTGAATTTTGTTTTTAATTCAAATTAATAATCTACAAAATTGTATTGTATTGTTCTTGTTTCGTTATTGGCCCTACCACAATAAACCCCCATTTGGGTGTTTTGTTTTATTGGGTTGATGGAGTTCATGGAAATAGCACATATAATTTTTTTTTTTAAAGCAAAGAAAATTTTTCATTGATAAGCTCAGGCTAGAATAAGATCATAGCACAATTACATTAGACAATTAACTCACTTATTTCAATGAGTTTAGTAGAGAATTAAACTAGATACAAAACAAGATACCAAATAAACATAAAACCGGAACCAAGACGCTCAATTACGGTTCTCCAAGCTTTATGAATTCATCTAGCTTGCACAGTCTGCCAAGCTATCCAAACACCGCCATTTAGGCCACAGTCAGTTTGAAATTAGACCCAACAACCCAATTCCAAGTCTAACTTTTTGTGGGCTTGATTCTAGACCTAGGCCCATGAGCCCAAGCCCATTCTCAAAACCTACCAGATTTTCCTTGTCGCTTGTTGAGGCGTTGACGACGGCTAAGACACTCCACCACACGCACCTCCATATGGTAGCAACCCCCAATCCCGTCACCGTTATTCTTTCCAGCCACCATCCCTGAAGCTTCAGTGGCCATGACTTCTAGTCCTCAACTGGTTCAAGTGGCGCCATGACACCCAACCAGAGCCCTATAGACACCACCTTGCAGCCATCACATCCAAACTTCGGATCCAAAGGTTCCTTACCGCCGATCACATGTTTGATCAGGTTCTCTACTTCTGCCGGTGCTTTCCGGCCTTCTATCCAAAGCATTAGCTCATCTTCCAGACTTTCGAGATCGGAGATCTCCAAGCCATAATCCGACTGCCAAGGTCTGCTTTCGACGCCACAAGGGCTTTCGATATGAAACCAAAACCTTTGTCCACTAGATTTGTCAGAGTTTTGATCCGTCGCTTAAGAGAACTCCTTCTCTCTGCACCGTCATCGCCAAAACCCGGTCATTGGTTGGTCGAACACATGGTTCACCACCGCCGCTGAAAATTTTTTGATGCAAAACCCTATGGCGCTCCATGAAAGTCGGAGCATTCTCATCTCTGCACATATAAAATCTTATGGTTAAGAGTATCATGTTGACCTATGTTGAGCGTGGAGATCCTAGATGACGCATTCAAGCATCTTTTTTTTTCATTTTCTTTTTTCGTATTCAAATCACACATCCAAGTCATGATCAACCTCCAGAATATAAACGCATATCAATCTATTAATACCTTGTTTGCCAAGAAACAACTCAAAAGACGGATAACAGAAAATCAAGAGACTTAGGTGTTTAGGGTAAATAACAACCTAAACACACCGTTAACTTGTGTTTAGATCCTATAGTTTTCTATTGTGGTAAGATCATGTCCCAATAATTGTTATCTATGTTAGTCAAGTTAACTTGAACGGCTGACTATTTTGATTTCTATTGGAATTGACAAGTCAATATTTCTTCTTCAGAGCGAGGACAAGTAGTTTGATGCTAAAGTTTTTTGTCAATAATTGTAAACCCTTGTTTGGTGCAGTGATTGTTTTGTAGTTGTAGTTTATTGAATGATTTTTTATTTTTTTACTCAAAAGAAAGTGTAGTCAGTAGTTGGAAACTACCTTCCCCGCCCATAGACCAGTCAGGAAACTTGTAGATACGATGTATATCCTACCTCGCCATGGTAAAAGATCATCAATACCACATCGGGAAGGTGCACTCCCAAGCTCCGTAAGAAGACATCATAAAAAGATATATGTGTAGTTAGTCCCATATCGGAAACATAATATGTGAGGGAACCTTCCTTAGCTATAAAAGGAAGGCTCCCCATAGATAGATGATAGATGGATGAATCTCTACTCACTCCACCAAAGGCCTATTGGCATAGTTGATTCGTAAGTGGACGTAGCCATATCCTCCGATGGCATGGTGAACCACTATATGTCCTTGAGTCTCTTGTGCATGATTGTCTCTTGTTTATATGTTCCACCGTGATTTTACATAGTCTCTGGGATTATGCGGAAACAGAAAGTATCAAGAAAGGCAAAGTACACTCACAAAATAAGTTTCAATCCTAATATTTTGTCATCCATTATATTTTAGTAGTCATATGTAATAATCCGTCATATCAATGAAGATCTTTTTACATTAATTTTAACATACACAAAAAACCGTTATATTTTGAAAATTTCATTAGTACATATTTTTCTTGATACCGCTAGTGCGACAGCTTAGGAAGGAAGTGTCGATTGGATGACTGCATAGTGATACCGCTAGTACATATTTTTCTTGATCACATTACATCTCTAATGATATTTTCAATGTGATAAAACATATAGAGTTGTTATTACAATAATACTTTTAATTTTAACAAGAAATTGCATAGACGGTGACGGTCCAAGCCTGTCCATGGAAGAAAGGAAACATACCGTTGTCAGCTTACCATTCTTTTCAAATGAGACCCAAATGCATGAAGCAAGTCTACCACTAAACTGAACTAGTATGTTTAACATATAGATACATTCACGATTAGGGCTGAGAATCCAATACCGAAATCCCGATACCGAACCCGACCCGTCTCGATCCCGTCCCGATCGGGTCGGGATACACCTCTAAAATTATGTCGTCCCGACCCGTCCCGACCCCGAATTAAAGTAAACGGGTCGGATCGGGATGGGCCGAATAGATACCGAAAATCCCGACCCGTCCCGAATATCTAAGCCCAGTCCAAATTCTCGAAGCCCAGTCCAAAACTTAAGAGAGAGAGAGACTAAAGCAGAGAAACGGAAACCTAGATTTCTAACATTCTTCAGTCGCCTCTCTTCTCTGATGCTCTCTGTCACTCTCAGCTCTCGCCTCTCTGCTCTCTCTCAATCGCATCTCTGCTAGCTAGTCTGCTCTCAGTCGACTCTCTGCTCTCAGTCGACTCTCTACTAGCTAGTCTGCTCTCGCGACTCTCTTCTCCCGACTCTCTACTCTCTCTCAGTCGCGTCTCTGCTCTCAGACGCCTCTCTGCTCTCGCCAATCTTCAATGGGAAAACTGGGAGTAAGTTTATGGTTTTCATTGTTAAGGATTACATTTAGATTTCATTGTTCTGGGTTGGGAATATCTTAATTCTTACTGCAAGTTTCATTCTCTTACAGATTAGAAAGAGTAAGAAGAGACTTAGGCCGGAGGAAGCAGCCGAAGCAATCATTACATCTGGACCTGGTACAACTATGTCTCTCTCTGCTCAGACGACTCCGGTCAATTCTTCTTCTATGTCTTTACTGTTGTTTTCGGCTACTGGTTTTGTATTAAGTTTGGCCTTTTGCTACTGGTTTTGTATTAAGTTTGGCCTTTTGCTACTGGTTTGTATTAAGTTTGGCTACTGGTTTGTATTAAGTTTGGCTACTGGTTTTGTATTAAGTTTGGCTACTGGTTTGTATTAAGTTTGGCTACTGGTTTTGTATTAGTTTGCTATATGAGTATGAACTTGTTATTGTGCTATGTTCTTGATTGCAAGCAGTAATGTGCAGGTTTTCAAAAAAAATAATAATATGCAGAATGGTCCCGATTGGTCCCGAACCCGTCCCGAACCGATCGGGATCGGGATGATTCGGTATTAGGTCGAATCCCGACCCGTCCCGATCCCGATTTTACTTTCGGAATCGGGATCGGGATAGGTCAAATCCCGACCCGTCCCGTACCGATCCCAGCCCTATTCACGATAATGATGATCATGGATGAGCCCGAGACTAAAAGGGACATTATCCTAGACTTGGACAAAAAACCTAAAATTGGTTAAAAAATAACAAAAATTTAAATATACACGATAATGTAAGAAAACTGTGCAATCTTAGCCATAAAATGAAGACAAGACTAAAAAGAACGAGTGGACTTGATATCGTAGCCTATCTCATGTCTCTCGCATATCTCATAGCTTGATCATTACTCGCTCTGTAATTTCGGGTCTTTTTCGGGTCTTTTGGTTCAGTTCTTGGAACATTAATCCTCTGTCTTGTGTCCTAATTAACAATACTGCATTATGAATTTTGATTATTAATGCATATTCCTTTCTTTTTGACTTAAATTCATTGTTAAAATTAGAACCTTATCCTTCTTTAAGCATCGAATCTCTGCTTGCAGAAACAGTTTCAAGTTTCACGTTATTGAAGATGGCAAATTTACTCGCAGCAGATTTGGAAAATGAAAATCTCATTGGGCAGGGAAAGAAAATAGGATATTCGTCTATCCAACATTATCGATTAGGAGTCATTAACACAAGTTTCCTGTTATCGAGGATGACAAGATTAGGCAACATATTGAAAGAAACACAAAGACATGTAGGTAGGTAGTGTCTAATTAGTAGTAGGAAGTGGTTTTAACAACACTGTTTCATTTGCAACATCAAATTTCTCTATAGTGGTTGCATCAGTTATAGGACCTTAAAGGAGTGCTAAGCTAAGTTTATGATTGACATCAAAACTGTCAGTGTGTGAACTTGAATTGATTGTGACCGTGATCTACCTAGTGTTGTTATACACTTGTAGCTAGTTGTTATGTTTACATCTTATTTGCAACATTAAACTTCTCTAACTGAGTACAATAATGGTAGAGTTAGACTTTGGAAACACTTTCCTTGGTTTGAATTGGTTTTCTTATTCAATATCTGTGATTGAGCATGTTAGTTTGTGGACTGGAATAGGAGTGTTTTTAAGCTGCCTAAATAGCTGTATCATGGTTTGCTGATTTCCTTTAGTTGCATAATTTTGTTGGACCTTAAGAGACTCGTCGTTCTTTCACTTCTCAGATGAGTGCTAGTTGTTGTTTACAACATATTTGCGACCATAAACTTTTCTACCTATGACGATACAAGGAAAAAGAATTAAAGTTGTCAAAATTCCAAAGTGTGAAGAAACTTGATTGTGGGGAAGCCCAGATGAACTTGACCTGTCCAACCCAAACTGGGAAAATCCAAAATCCAAACTGAAGTACTAAACTTAACATGACCTAGCTAGTTTCATCAGTTTTCGCTTTTCAGTAGTACTTGGTAAGCTCAAGTCTTTCGCTCCTAGTATAAGGTCAATTGCAAGTTCTGAGACGACCTGTCATCATGTGAGGTAGCTTGTTTGGTTCAAGCCAATTAGGGCATAAACCTTGATTTATTTTTTTATTTTTATTTCTTATATCACTCCAACAATAGGAAGGAAATTTCTTTTTTTAACCAATCAGGAATCACCCTTTGCAATCTTAAACTGTATATAAAGGCCTATTATGACTAGGAAGAGTAGAATCATGGGACCATGCCTACTATCCTTAATTTTAAGAATTTTATTCCCACTAATAAAATCAAATTTTAAAATTCTCAAGAGTCAACTTAAACAGCAGAAAGACAAATATACCTTTAATGAATTAAATAAACTATAATAGACTATTATAAGAACAGAAAGACAATTATACCCTTAATGAATTAAATAAACTACAAGAGACCATTATAAGAGTCTATTATAAAATAAAGTTTTTATAACCGGATTCCCACGACTAATGACGTTGACCAGACTCCGGTAACCTTTGACCGGGCTCCGAGGACCGTTGACCAGACTCCGTAGACCGTTGCCCGGGCTCCGGCGACCGTTGACCGGATTCCGGTTGCCGTTGTGCTTTAGTCACTTATAACATGTCCCTATTGGGAGCAATATGCCCACCTATTGGGGTCAGTAAGACCTCCTACTGGGGGCAGTAAGACCACCTACTAAGGGCAGTATGACTTCTTATTGAGGGCAGTCAGACCTCCTAGTTAGGGCAGTAGGACCCTTAAACTTAAGATATAAGGTACACATGTATCAAGAAAAGTTTTGAAATGGAAGAAGTGGAGTCTCTATAATATTCTATAAGATGCAAGACTGAGAAGATAACTTTTATCCAAATCTACACTAAAAGAATGAAAGCAAGTGACTCTTGATGCCCTAATTGAAAGACAATAAGACATACATAAAGAGCATAATATTCCTTCACTAGGATTTCCTACTATGACCTCCTACTAGGGTCAGTAAGACTTCCTATTGGGAGCAGTAGGACAATAGGACATACACAAAGAGCATAATATTCTGGATCTCCTACTGGGGGCAATAAGACCTCCTACTAGGGGTCTATTGAGGGCAGTAGGGGGTTCGTTGGGGGGTCTATTGGAGACGGTAAGGGTCTATTGAGAGTAGTAGAGGGGCTATTGGGGACAGCAGGAGGGTCTATTGAGGGCAGTATGAGGATCTATTAAGGGCAGTAGGGGGTCAGTATGAGTGTCTATTGGGGGCAGTACGAGAGTCTACTAGAGGCAGTAGGATGGTCTATTGGGGGCAGTAGTGTGTGTGTATGAACTTCAGCTCCACATTGAAAACCAAATATCAAAGAGTGGTATACATAAAGCAATTACACACTCATACTATATGATTCAAGTCCATGTTGGAAAATTTAGCTGCGGTACCTTGGAAAATTTAACAAATCAAATTGCTTAGCAACCAAGATGAGGCTCAGACCCAAAAAAAAAACATCAAATTGATCGCACACAGGCACACACAAGGACGCCAACATCATATCCAGAACTAGATTTCGACGACAATTTCCAACCTCAACAGTGGATTCGATCCACTCCATAACTAGATCTCGACGACAAACTTCAGCTCCATTCTTGAACCTCAAACATCAGATTGCTCCGACGACGATTACATCCGTGGCGGCGAGTTCAGAATGGAGATCCGACCCAGGATATGATCATCGGTTTTTCATTGACTTGACGGAGGATAGGCTTTTGTGTTGGACGTCGTCGCCGACAAAATCCAAGCTTTCAGATTAGAGGGATGAGAGAGAGAAAAGAGAGAAAGAGAACTGAACGAGAGAGAAGATATAGATCTGAAAGTGAAGTAATGTGTGACAACCTTTTCGACAGAAATGTGGGGATGTTGTTGAAAATTGAGTGGGACTCTAAAAGTAAGAACAGTAAGCTTCAGCTGTGGAGGAAGGCATTAGCAAATTGTATGCGGATAAGAGTTAAGGCGTCGCTCACTGATCGACAGATGAACATGGCAGAGAAGTCGTGGCAAGCTATTTGTGTTGAAGAACAAGTGGATGATCCATTGGAGGTTGCAGAAGCAGCTCATGTTAGAAAGTCACCTGCTCGTTGGTGACATCGGAGTTGGATTGACAAATAACTTCAACTATTGGTGTTAATTTAAGTCTTAAATGTTTTAGCGAATTTGAGTCTTCATATAGTATGAGAATTTGATCGTTGCATTCACTCTAGACTCAGATTCCTCGAAAAAAAAAAAAAATCGATCTTGAATTAGGATAATTGTTCTGTCAAAAACTTTATGAGCTATTTATATAGAGAACAAACATTGAATAAAAAATTGTATTTGAATAATATCTTTAATACACAGTATGTATCTACATGTATATATGTAAATAACCAAGCGTATCTACAGGCATATACGTAAATAACCAAGATCAGATGAAACCATAAAAGTTTTCTGATTGACAAGATTTTTATATATTTTCTTTTCAAAGGAGAGCATCTTCACTCCACTTAATTTTCTAGGTTTATGCTTTGTGGGTACTTTTGTCTTTTTATCTTTGCTCTTTCCCTGTTGCATCCGGATTCCTTTTCCGGTTTTCCCTTTACAATTTGAAAACACCGTTCCTAGACTAAGCCAGCTTCCCTTCGCCTATAAATACCCTACCCTTTTCCTACCTCCGACTTCTAAATCTATCAAGCTTATAAATCCCCTCTTCACTTTCATCTCTTTATCAATCTGCTCCGGTTCTTCAATATCACTTCTGTGAACTATGACGTTGGAGGCTAGTTTGGCTGTTGCTGATGGCCCTCCTGAACCAAAAATCGTGAATATGGTTTCCACCGTAAACTTGGGCTGCAAACTAGACCTAAAGATGATCGCGATGAAGGCTCGAAACGCAGAGTACAACCCGAAACGGTTTCACGCCGTCATAATACGAATCAAGGAACCCAAAACCACCTCTCTCGTCTTCTCCTCCGGCAAGATGGTCGTCACCGGCGCCAAAAGCTACATAGAGTCTAAACAAGCGGCGTGGAAGTGTTTTGGCCACACCAGTAAGTCTGGGCGAGCAAAGTCTCTTTTAGTTGTTGCGGGCGTGCCACCGCGCGGACGCGGAATGTAGTGGTTGTAGTAGCGGGGTGCGCTTAGCCTTTTGCTTCTAATCAAGCTACTGAGGATGGAGAGAGCACCAACTCCACCGCAGGGTTCTTCAGATTCGCCTTCCGTATGGGGCAAGGACTTACAGTAGTCCGCCTAAGCGTCACAATATCGATACTCGACGTAGGATCGAGCAGAGCTTCAATTGGGAAGGAGAGGAAAAAAGAAAGAGAAAGCTCCGGAGAGCGTACGGGGAAACGAAAGGAAAGCTCCGGGGAGCGTCTGAGGTTCGACTAGGTCGAGAATTTCAACAAGGTTGAAAGTTGTTTTGTGTTTGATTGATTGATTGTGTAGAGCTGTTTCTGTAAGCCGTGGAGCTTCTTTATATAGAATTACTTAGGGCCACAGGTATTGGCCCAAAGCATGTCAAAGACTTGTAGGAGTCTTCAAAGATAAATGTGGCGTAGGCGATGTTAATCACTTGTTGGCCGTGATTATCCTTTGGCGAAGTGACTAACTGCCTTTCTCTAGAAGAGTTGAGTTAGAACACCTCATGATGACTTTGACGTGCACCACTGTTCACTCATGCAAATAGGAGTAGAGTCCTTAACTAACACCTTTACCTTCACGTGCATGGGAAACATTGAACTCTTCAATCATCCCTGACATGGTCAAGCAATCAAGGACACTACTTCCTTATCCACCCAGTCAACATATGCGGCTAATGATTTAGCCCTCTCCCATGCAGACTCTTCTCCACTGCCTCCTCGCAAAGCCTCCTACATACGCGAAGTCACCTCGCCTCGCATGTGTCTCGAGCCCGCCTCATTATTTTGCATTTCAGGCGGGGTCCGCCTCTTTTCCTTCTTTCACACGAATTCTCTTCTTATTTCTGACGAAGTCTCCCGTGTAAAGGCATCTCGCTTCGCTTCCATACTAAGCCTATATCTTCTACACGAGATCCACCTCTTGATCTCATGCAAAGTCCTTTGCATATAAACTTCTAGTTTGCATGGCAACTTTGGCTTGTACGTAGCATGTCTCTCATGCATGTATTCATGAGAATTGTAATATGTATATGGAGGCAGGATAACTTTGATATTCACGCCCAGGACTTCTAGGAGAAGTCGCCCTCTTCACATGCAAGCATCTTTCTCCGCCTGTAAACTTATCCAGATTGCAAGCTCGCCGCTTCATAGGCAATTAAACATTGAATCAAATCCACTCACGTCTCTTAGTTGATAAGACGTATTTGCACACGCATCAATTAACTCTGCCAACAAATCAGTTATAGTATAAAGCAAGCAGGGATCGTTCTAAACCGGGGATCCAACTACAGGGTAGATCCATCTAATCTAAAGTAAATGTCAAAATAGCATATAGGTTTTAAAGGTTTGATGATTTCGAAAAATGAAAATAAATCCTAAATTACTTCTATACATATATACATGTGATCAACCAACAATCATGCAAACTCAACCAAACAACCATGCAAGAATAAAGAAGACAATTTCTAATCTCATTTAAGTCTATATCGTGAGCAAATATACAACCTAAATTTGATATGCACATAAGTTCCTACGGGGTTCCTATGACATAGACCAACTTAGAATTAGACTACGGGTTTCATTCAACATCGCGACACAACAAGCTCGGCTACGTGCTCTACTTATAGGTCACACACATAAACTAATCATGCAATTACGTATCACATAAAGAATCGATGTGTTTAAGTACTAGTCCTAAATCAAACATAGGCAGAAAATCAGTGAAAAACAAAGACAATGCAACTTATCAACTACGTGTATCAAAGTCGAACTTTGGATGATTAACACATGCAATATCAACTACTTGTATCAACTACACATGATAATATAAGAATGCACCGAAAATCTTAAAGTATTTAAACATAAAACTCACGGCATAAAACCTAAAATCATAGATTAAAAACTGAAAACTTTAAATTCAAAACATGGTTCACAAGTTGTTCTATCTCATAGACAAGAATCGAAACATACTTAAGCAAAAACTAAAACAACATAAAACAAGAACAAACACATACTAATCCGAAAGTAGAAGATGAATACACTCTCAGAATGTCCCTACGTGTTCTACTCTTTTAGTGCGCGGAGTCCTAGGCTACGTGCTTTGGACGAGTGCTGAAGGTGGGATCGGATTGTAGTGTTTGGAGGTTGATGGAGTTTCGGCAAAGGCTTTGGTGTTATTTGCACGGGTTGATGATGATCTTCTATTGCCATGCCGTGCCCTATTTATAGAGTAACTTCAAGAATTCTTCAAGCACAAGGAATCCTAGTGAATCGGCAAAACCAAGTCCAAGTTGGATTTAGTTTCTTCTCTTGTTCTTTAAGCAATCCTCATGCATTAAGGAATGACAAAACCATCTTGAACTTGGAAAACCTTCTCTTGGGCCGCACGGGTTCTCTCTCCTTATTGACTTGGGAAATCTTCACGGCATCTCCATACATATCTTGGATTGTACTTCTCCTAGCTCAAGCAGGAATTCCTAGCTGCCGGCCACCTTTCCCTCATGAGTCAGGAAAACATTTTCCTAGTTAACACGGGTTTAGACTTTCCTGAAATAGAAATAAGAAAATTAGAAACTAGGAAAGAGGAAAGATGGAATCCTGATCAAGAAAGGAATCCTGAGTAAACAAGGATTTCCAACACTTAGCACAATTTCAACACCAAATTATTCAATTCCGAAATTACTATGTATTTTAACACTAAAACCTACATATTACTACATTAAGCAATTATTCTACACTAAACACAAATATAAAGCTAAAACAACTAAATAAGAGTTAACAAAGGGTAAATAAAGGGTATAAACATATTAAAAACGTCACACTTTGTGCTCCTATCAACAACCCCACACTTAACCTTTGCTAGTCCCTTAGCAAACCACTAAAATAAAAACAACAAAACAAATATCGAAAATACTACAATGACTCAATCTAATGCCTTCAACGAAAATTGTCTCAGAGATCTTTAACATCATAGCATCAAGAATAGCACAAGAATCGAAATTGAAAGATGAATTCTATGGTTAATAAACATGAGATTTTGATGTAACAAGTAAGACATGGCAGAAATAAAGGTGAAATTAAGCTCGACACGTTCCAAACAAGTTCAAATTCAACTCACAAAGGATATGCACTCCGAATTTTTTTCTCTCAAGAACATGGCATATGCTTAAAAGCTTTTCACACACAAGAGTTATAAAGAAAATAGTGATTTCGAAAACCTCATGAAAGATACCAATCATATGCACAAATGAACCATAACCATATGCTTACTCATGAAACAGACTCCACAGATCAAAGTTTACTTATCTTAAGAATCATGCGGATCTTTTAGAAAATAGGTTGGCTAGGCTCGGCATGGAAAATTTTCAAAGTATAGGAATCACAAAGGTCATCCTCAAGACTTAGCAGAGCAAGAACATCCACCTTATGTCACCAAATACCATCAAGGGCCAAATAACATCATGTTGGACCCATCCTTCACTTTAAACATTGTGAAAACGAATAAAGGCTAAAAGTATAACATATTGAGCCTTCAACAAACAAATCACAACTCCAAATTCACAAAAACTTCATCTAGGCCGAGATACCTTCAACAATTGAAACTCTTTTTCTTTTTTTTTCTTCTTTCTTTTTCTCTCGGTTCATGCTTTTTTTTTTCTTTTTTTTTTTCGAGAGCAATTTTTTTCTTTCTTATGTGTATCTCGGCAACAAACTCCTTAGAACAACCCCACACTTGTATTGAATCATCACCTCAAATCACCACAAAAAGATAGCTCTGCCAAGCTCGAGACAAGGTAGAGGAATTCTATACTAGGCAAGGGATAATTTAGGTGAACAAGAAAGGCATAACGTAGGCTCTAGGGGGTTCATACTAAGGGGTCCCAAACAGGGCTCAAAATAGGGATATATGGCTATTTAGATAAAGTGGTGGTAGTCCTAAGAAAGATCCACAATCCTATTCAAAATCAAAGCAAGTTATGATAAAAGTTTTGAAAGTTTCACAAGTAAGTTCTAGCAATCTCTAGTTCATTAAATCTATGGCATATAAATCGATCAAGTAATGTATAATGAGGTCATATATATCAAAGAATAGATAGAGTAGACTCTCCAAAGAATAAGCACATATATAAGGCTCGAAAATCTCACAAAGGTAGCATGAAATCAAACAAGTAAGGAACATGCTCATTCTGTACCTAAGTTTCAATTGTCCTCATCTACTACAAGTTCGTACAATTTCAACATATCTATTAACCATCAAATAACATATAAGCTCAAATATTCGAAATCATGCTCATCTTAATAACTAATCAATCAAAGATCATATATTCATCCTAGACACGTTAGAAGGCACCTAAGACTTAACAAAATAAAAACAAAGAAACAAAGAAACATAACCAAAAATTCAAAATTAATCCTAAAAATTAAAAACAACTCAAATAATATCAAAGCATAGCAAATCAACGAGTAATGACATCCCACCCCACACTTAAAATCAACATTGTCATCAATGTAAGAAAACTAAAAGCAAGCCGAAAATAAAAGAGGAGGGATAAAGAAATATGCAAACTCTCGTTGATGGCTCCTTCTATGGGTTGCCTCCCATGCAGCGCTTAAGTGTTTATAGTCCTTTAGCCTAGACTATCATCTCCTCTTGCTTATGCCGTAGCATCTAGGAGAGAAACTTCCTCCACCATGTGGTTCACCATGTTCTCCAGATAAGGCTTTAATCGATGACCATTAACCTGAAATTCAGCTCCTTTGACCAAGCTCCTAATCATGACTGCACCAGAAGGAAAGATATTAGTGATAACAAAAGGTCCTATCCACCTAGAACATAGCTTGCCTGGAAACAACCTAAGTCTAGAATTAAATAAGAGAACTTTCTGTCCAATAACAAAATTTTTCTTTCGAATCATCCTGTCATGGAACGCCTTGGTTTTCTCTTTATAGATCACAGCAGACTCATATGCCTCATTCCTGATTTCTTCAAGTTCACACAACTGCAACTTCCTGTGTAATCCGGCCTCATCAATATCCATATTAAAAGTCTGAACCGCCCACCAAGCTCGATGTTCCAATTCCACAGGCAAGTGACATGCTTTGCCGTACACCATACGAAATGGTGACATCCCCAAGGGATTTTTAAATGCTGTTCGATATGCCCATAGTGCGTCATCAAGTCGTTGACTCCAATCCTTGCGTGACGGCTTCACACTCTTCTCCAATATCCGCTTGATCTCCCGGTTACTAAGCTCCACTTGCCCACTTGTCTGGGGGTGATAAGGTGTAGCAACCTTATGCTTGATTCCATACTTCTTCATTAGAGCTTCAATTGTCCGATTGCAAAAGTGGGAACCTCCATCACTTATTACAAATTTCGGCATTCCAATCCTGGAGAAAATATTAGAGCGTAGGAAATCTGCAACAACTCGAGAATCATTAGTCCGGGTGGCTTTTGCTTCCACCCATTTAGAAACATAATCCACACATACGAGAATGTACAAATATCCCTGAGAATTCGGAAAAGGCCCCATGAAATCAATTCCCCAACAATCAAATATTTCAACATGTATAATAGGTTGCATAGGCATCTCATCCCTATGTCCTAAATTCCCTGTCCTTTGACATCTATCACATGAAGCACAATACATATAGGCATCTCGAAAAATAGTAGGCCAAAAGAATCCACATTCTAAAACTTTCAAAGCAGTCCTACGAGAACCAAAGTGACCTCCGCAAATTTGATCATGGCAAAAACTAAGAATAGACCTATGCTCATTCTCTGGGACACACCTCCTAATAACTTGATCAACACAATGCTTCTATAAATAAGGTTCATCCCACACATAATGTCTAGCTAATGCCTTAAGTCTATTTCTAGCATGGTAGGACATAGAATTTGGAAATTGCTTTGTAACAAGGTAATTCACAATATCGGCATACCAAGGCTCACTTACCTCACTTACCTTGCTTACCTTGAAGAGTTGCTCGTCCGGGAAACATTCTTGGATGGCCACGGGATCTGAGTCACGCACCAACCGGCTAAGGTGGTCGGCAACAACGTTGTCCGACCCCTTCTTGTCTTTGATTTCCAAATCAAACTCTTGGAGAAGCAATATTCACCTTATCAATCTCGGCTTGGCATCCTTCTTTGTCAACAAATACTTCAAAGCCGCATGGTCAGTATAAACAATAACTTTAGATTGAAGTAAGTAAGAACGAAACTTATCCAAAGCAAAGATCACGGCAAGAAGTTCTTTCTCGGTGGTGGTGTAGTTCTGTTGCGCATCATTGAGCGTCCGAGAGGCATAATAGATGGCATAGGGCTGCTTGTCTCTTCTCTGTCCAAGCACAGCCCCCACGGCATAGTCCGAGGCGTCACACATCAACTCGAAGGGCAAGGACCAATCCGGTGGCGCCATGATCGGTGCCGATGTCAACATGGTCTTCAACCGCTCAAAAGCTTCCTTGCACTCGGCATCAAAGTGGAAGGGTACATCTTTTTGCAACAAAGAACTCAAGGGTCGAGCTATCTTGGAGAAATCTTTGATAAATCGACGATAAAAACCTGCATGTCCAAGAAAGCTTCGAACATCCCTCACACTTGTGGGGATGGGTAAGTGACGCACAAGATCTATCTTAGATTTATCAACTTCAATACCCCTAGAACTAACAATGTGGCCGAGCACTGTACCCTGATTAACCATGAAGTGACATTTTTCCCAATTAAGCACAAGATTAGTTTCCTCACATCTCCTAAGCACAAATTCTACATTTTCTAAACATGCATCGAAATCCTCACCATAAATAGAAAAATCATCCATAAAGACTTCAATCTTAGAACCTATGAACTCAGAAAATATGTGGTACATGCATCTTTGAAACGTACCTGGAGCATTGCACAAGCCAAAAGGCATGCGGCGGTAGGCAAAAGTGCCAAAGGGACATGTGAACGTTGTCTTCTCTTGATCCTCTTCCGCAACACTTATTTGATTGTAACCACTATAACCGTCAAGAAAACAATAGAAGGAATGACCGGCTAACCTCTCAAGCATTTGATCAATGAATGGCAATGGCATGTGATCCTTCCTTGTTGTTGCATTGAGCCTCCTATAATCGATACACACTCGGTGGCCGGTTACGGTCCTTTGCGGCACAAGCTCGTTTTCATCATTCTTTACCACCGTGATTCCGCTCTTCTTTGGCACAACTTGAACCGGTGAAATCCACCTTGAATCCGAAATTGGGTAGATGACTCCACAATCGAGCAACTTTGTCACCTCATCCTTCACAACTTGCATCATAGGTGGATGAAGACGTCGTTGACCCTCCTTGGTCGGTTTTGCTCCATCTTCAAGCAAAATTCGGTGAACACACATTGTAGGGCTAATTCGCTTGATGTCGGCTAAGGTCCACCCTATGGCCGTCTTGTGTCTCTTCAAAACTTCGATCAATTTCTCCTCTTGCTCCTTCTCTAATGATGATGATATGATAACCGGCAATGTTTCATTCTCTCCCAAGTACACATACTTCAAATGTTCCGGAAGAACCTTGAGATCTAATTTTGGGGCTTGGACAATGGAAGGAAGAAACTTGTTAGATGGAAAGAGAATTGGACTAGGGGAGGAGTAGCATACCTCGGCAGCCACCTCAAGGGACTGCACGGTTTCAAGCAAGGATAGAGGTACGGCATCTTAAGCTAAGGTGATTTTGTTCCCCATGGCATCAAATCCGATCCCTTTTTCCAAGGTGAGTGCCAAGGTGTCTTGAGCTATTGTCTCCACATACTCATCTGCAAGAGCATCCACAACATTAATAGAAAATTGGACTAATTTTGGGGCTTAGAAAATCCTTAGAAAATCATTAGAAAATCCTTCTCTAATGATGATGATATGATAACCGGCAATGTTTCATTCTCTCCCAAGTACACATACTTCAAATGTTCCGGAAGAACCTTGAGATCTAATTTTGGGGCTTGGACAATGGAAGGAAGAAACTTGTTAGATGGAAAGAGAATTGGACTAGGGGAGGAGTAGCATACCTCGGCAGCCACCTCAAGGGACTGCACGGTTTCAAGCAAGGATAGAGGTACGGCATCTTAAGCTAAGGTGATTTTGTTCCCCATGGCATCAAATCCGATCCCTTTTTCCAAGGTGAGTGCCAAGGTGTCTTGAGCTATTGTCTCCACATACTCATCTGCAAGAGCATCCACAACATTAATAGAAAAGGAATCTCGAAAAAGTTCAGGAAGTGGATACCTCATTGCATCAAAAATATTGTAACTAATGATGTCTCCATCTATTTCGAAAGTTAGTTCCCCTGAGTAGACATCAATTTTGGTCCTTGCGGTTCTCATGAATGGCCTTCCCAACAGAATGAGAATTTCTTTGTCATCTGCATCCGCCGGTTCCATGTCAATGACATAGAAATCTGCAGGAAATGTTAAACTTGCAACCTGCACTAGAACATCCTCAACATATCCCAAAGGAATCTTGTTGGAGTGGTCAGCCAATCTAATGATAATGTTATCCTTTTTCAATTCACCTAGACCTAAATCCGCATAAAGATAAGAAGGCATAACATTTATTGAAGCACCTAAATCTAACATGATTTTATCGAAACTATGAGTACCAATGGTGCATGGAATCGAAAAACTCCCTGGATCCTTGAGCTTAGGTGGTAGTTTCCTTTGAAAAACCGCAGAGATGGTTTCATTCATTACCGCTACATCCTTCTCTCGTGGTAGCCTCTTGTTGGTGCACAACTCTTTCAAGAATTTCGCATACTTTGGATTTTGTTGAATGCACTCAAGCAATGGCATATTTACTTCCACCTTCTTGAATAACTCAATCATTGCATGATCAGCTTCATCATGCTTTGATTTAGCAAACCTGTTGGGGAAAGGGGCACGAGTATGGACATTAGTAGAAACTAAACCATTAGAGCTAGAAGACTTACCTATCTCAAGCACGGCTTGAGTGGATTTCGGATCAGCAGGGACTGCAAGAGGCACGACCTCTTGCACCTTCTTCTTCTCGGCTGGAACTGCCGCTTCTCTCTCGGACTGAGGCACGGCCTCTTTGTCCGGCTGCTTCTCGGCATAAACCTCCTCAATATCTTCATCATTTTGCAGCAGCATGCTCTCGGCCTCACCTTCCTTAGAAGGCTCCGACTTCTTCAACATAGGTTCCTCAAAAACTCGACCACTCCTAGTTGCAACGATCTTGAATTGTCCGGCATTCGGGTTTGGCAAGGTTTGGCCCGGCAACTTACCACTTTCATGGATTTTACCCATGAAATCGATAACTTGCCCCATCTGCTTCTTGAGCTCAGCGATCTCTTTAGAATTAGCCTGTTGACCTGTCACTAAAGCTTGAGTTGCAGATGTTAAGTTCTGTTGCCCTTGAGCAAGGGACTTCAAGATTTCATCATAGTTAGGAGTAGAAGAACTAGCATTATTATTTGAACCTTGAACATTGGCATTATTAGGCACGAAATTAGAAGAGTTAGGGACAAAACCTTGAGGTACCTGAGGCCTCACAAACAAACCTGAAGGACGAGGTCCTTGACCTTGAGTATTGGCCGGTTCAGCATTGTTGTTACTCCACCGAAAATTCGGATGATCTCTAATTCCAGGATTGTAAGTGTTCGAATATGGATCATAACGTTGCCTCTGTTGTCCCATAAAGTTCAACTCCTCCTCACTCATAGCACCATTGGGACATGAATCCGTAGAGTGATCTGAAAGTGAGCAAATTCCACAAGCTTGGTTGCCAAGGTTCGAACCATTGAAAGCCTTGACCAAGACGTCAAGCTTCCTATCTAATGTGATCATTTGATTTCGAGCTTCCATGTCATAAACACCACCACGACCCCCTGCCGACTTTCTTGAGGTCTTGGTGCTGAATTGACGATTGTTATCCGCCAAGTCCTCAATCAAGTTATATGCTTGCCGTCCGGTTTTGTTCATAAACGTGTATCCACATGCAGAGTCTACCATACCCTTGTTGGTGTTGTCAAGTCCCTCATAAAAAGCTTGAACTAACTCGTCTAAAGAAATTCCATGATGATGGCACTTTCTTTGAAGTTCCTGAAACTCTTCCGATGCCTCATAGAGAGTGTCACCATCCTTTTGAGTGAAGTTCTAAATCTCCCTCCTTAGCTTCTTCGTGAGTTGCGCAGGGAAGAACTGTTTCAAGAACTTCGAGGTCATCTCATTCCAATTGGTGATAATTCCTGCAGGTAAAGAATACAACCAACGTTTAGCATCATCTTTAAGAGTAAAAGGAAATAAAAGCAACTTTAGGCCTTCAGGAGTAAGATGACTGATTGATTGCAATCTGCAGATATCGAGAAACTCTCTAAGGTGAACATTAGGGTCCTCCATTGGAGAACCTGAGTACTTAGGCAATTGCCCAAGTAAGTGAACCGGTATGGAGAAGTTGGCTTCATTAGGCACATTGAAAGCAATGCATGAAGGTGATTCCGGGGCAGTGGGAATAAAAGCAGATTTGAGTGGTGAGTCGTTCATGTTGATGGCGGACTTGTCCTCCTCACAGTCAGATTCGGATGAAGATGAAGACTCAGAATGGATCCGAAATGGAGAAGGAGGATCGAGCTCTTCAAATTCCAAAGGTCCAACCGTGCTACTTGATACTTCTTGTTGCTTCTTTCTTTGTTGTTTCCGAGCACGGTCAATCTCCGGATTCAATGGAACAAGAGCTCCTTGCGAAGATGAACGAGTGAGTCGAGGCTGCATGCACTTCTAGCACCTGAAAAACCAATCGGCCAAGATCAAGTTAGAATGCATGAGAGTAAAACAAAATCAAAAGCAATAACTAGATTAAGCTAAGAAAAACAAAACAAAGGAAAACAAAAGAAATTCAAAAATCAAGAGATAAATTTCAAAACAAATGAATACAAAATCATACATGGCACCAATCTTTAAGATTACAAAGTCATACAAGTTTATTTTCGAGTTGCTACTAAAACACTTAAACAAATAATGATTCTAGTTTGTAAGACACGGTGGACGTGCGGCCTGGATATTAATGTTTCGTTCACAAGCTTGAAGCGTTGTTTCTAAAGGTCAATAGCTCAATCCAGAGATAGTGAACATGGTAGGACTCGTTTAGTGAGCAATGAGAACTCCATCACCGAGATGTATGTCTTCAAGGCTCTTGAGATCCAATTTTGGTCCCATGCACCAGAGTAATAGAAGGAGCGTACCAATGTACTCAGCTAGCAACAAACTTATGAACCAAACATGACTCCAAGTGTTAATAAAAGCCGCCCACAACCTCATGCAAACCCGAGGGTAAACAAGAAGGGTTAAGGCTAGAATTAACAAAAGGGATCCTACCTATTCCTGTGTAGTACAACCTACAACATTATTCATACAAGTATTAAAGTAGAAAAACAAAAATAAAACACAATTACATCATATACAAATTTATGGTTTTAACTTTACAAAATATAAACATATAGACATATATACAATGCAAATTTTGACAATTAAAAAGATCGAGGATCCCGAAGGATCCCCGGCAACGGCGCCATTTGATAAGACATATTTGCACACGCATCAATTAACCCTGTCAACAAATCAGTTATAGTATAAAGCAAGCAGGGATCGTTCTAAACCGGGGATCCAACTACAGGGTAGATCCATCTAATCTAAAGTAAATGTCAAAATAGCATATAGGTTTTAAAGGTTTGATGATTTCGAAAAATGAAAATAAATCCTAAATTACTTCTATACATATATACATGTGATCAACCAACAATCATGCAAACTCAACCAAACAACCATGCAAGAATAAAGAAGACAATTTCTAATCTCATTTAAGTCTATATCGTGAGCAAATATACAACCTAAATTTGATATGCACATAAGTTCCTACGGGGTTCCTATGACATAGACCAACTTAGAATTAGACTACGGGTTTCATTCAACATCGCGACACAACAAGCTCGGCTACGTGCTCTACTTATAGGTCACACACATAAACTAATCATGCAATTACGTATCACATAAAGAATCGATGTGTTTAAGTACTAGTCCTAAATCAAACATAGGCAGAAAATCGGTGAAAAACAAAGACAATGCAACTTATCAACTACGTGTATCAAAGTCGAACTTTGGATGATTAACACATGCAATATCAACTACTTGTATCAACTACACATGATAATATAAGAATGCACCGAAAATCTTAAAGTATTTAAACATAAAACTCACGGCATAAAACCTAAAATCATAGATTAAAAACTGAAAACTTTAAATTCAAAACATGGTTCACAAGTTGTTCGATCTCATAGACAAGAATCGAAACATACTTAAGCAAAAACTAAAACAACATAAAACAAGAACAAACACATACTAATCCGAAAGTAGAAGATGAATACACTCTCAGAATGTCCCTACGTGTTCTACTCTTTGAGTGCGCGGAGTCCTAGGCTACGTGCTTTGGACGAGTGCTGAAGGTGGGATCGGATTGTAGTGTTTGGAGGTTGATGGAGTTTCGGCAAAGGCTTTGGTGTTATTTGCACGGGTTGATGATGATCTTCTATTGCCATGTCGTGCCCTATTTATAGAGTAACTTCAAGAATTCTTCAAGCACAAGGAATCCTAGTGAATCGGCAAAACCAAGTCCAAGTTGGATTTAGTTTCTTCTCTTGTTCTTCAAGCAATCCTCATGCATTAAGGAATGACAAAACCATCTTGAACTTGGAAAACCTTCTCTTGGGCCGCACGGGTTCTCTCTCCTTGTTGACTTGGGAAATCTTCACGGCATCTCCATACATATCTTGGATTGTACTTCTCCTAGCTCAAGCAGGAATTCCTAGCTGCCGGCCACCTTTCCCTCATGAGTCAGGAAAACATTTTCCTAGTTAACACGGGTTTAGACTTTCCTGAAATAGAAATAAGAAAATTAGAAACTAGGAAAGAGGAAAGATGGAATCCTGATCAAGAAAGGAATCCTGAGTAAACAAGGATTTCCAACACTTAGCACAATTTCAACACCAAATTCTTCAATTCCGAAATTACTATGTATTTTAACACTAAAACCTACATATTACTACATTAAGCAATTATTCTACACTAAACACAAATATAAAGCTAAAACAACTAAATAAGAGTTAACAAAGGGTAAATAAAGGGTATAAACATATTAAAAACGTCACACTTTGTGCTCCTATCATTAGTCCATCTATACCTCGCGAAGTCTCTTGTCCATGCGAACTTGTCCATCTGAATCGGCGAAGTTCTTCCTGGATCATTCCAGCTTGATCGGCGAGGTGGACTGTCCGGTATCCTGACCCGCCTGCATTCAATCTGCCATAACTCTCTCCAGGAATGGCAAAATGACAAACCGTAAAATCCTCTGGAAAGTAGACATCCAGAGCTTTTCATTGATATAGGGATCGCCTGCTGGTTCTTCCTAGATCATTCCAGGTTGATCGGCGAGGTGGACTGTCCGGTATCCTGACCCGTCTGCATTCAATCTGGGATAACTCTCTCCAGGAATGGCGAAATGACGAACCGTAAAATCCTCTGGAAAATAGACATCTAGAGCTTTCTGTTGATATAGGGCTCGCCTGCTGGTTATTCCTGGAGAATTCTAGTTTAATCGGCGAAGTTGACTGTTCGGTAGTGGATGTTGCAACTTTCAGCAACTATTGGAATTTCTTCACTGACTTGACTTCGCTGGTAGCAATTCAAGGCATATGGAATGCCTGCGGTATTGTTTCCAGGCCTCAGGATAGGCCTCAAATAAAGTTCAAGCCTTTTGGAGGCAAAAACGTTGTCTTGCATTTCAGCAAAACCAAGGATCTCTTTTTGGTGTTTTCTGCTATTTGATTTTTTTGTATTTTCTTTTTTTTCAATGCAAGAAAGAAAGAAAAATGAAAGCAAACAAAAGTAAAAACTGAGGTAAAACTAAGAGTAAAGGAAAGAAGAGAGTATAGCATGGCTAGTTACCCTTCGTAAGGCCACGGGGGAGGCCACCAATGCTTCACTCCAAGCCTCGACGCCGTTATGTTTCCGGCATGAGAACCTCGCTGTTGAAAACTTCCAAGTGTTGAGCAGAGATGTTGTGCGTCAACCACCTGAAAATTTGAAGAAAGTAGCTCGTAGGGACTGCCTTGTTGCCCCCCAAGCATCTTTGTTATTTGGCAAAGCATGATCTTCAATTGCATTCTTGCGGACAAAATGGTGTAAAGATCTGCCTTGTCACCGACTATCATGTCAGAATTCATGGTCTTATCAGGTATAGCCACACATTGCTTATGGAAGAGGACCATATCAAGAGCTTCACTGGGATTGAACTCTTGTGGAATATGATTATGAGACAGACGCACCAACATATAGTCTTCATCATATTCATCATAAATTGGCTCTGTGTCAAAATCAAATTTAGAGTCACCATAGTCCAGCGAATCCACCTCTGCCTCTAATGCAAATATATGAAATCCATGAGCATCATGTTTAGATGCCACCAAGTCCCTGCTGCAGACTAGAGTGAGATGACCCTGAGAATACTCGACTTTACACCCATGTATAATAAACTTGCAATTCTGGGTGTAAAAACGTTTTCCACCTACAATACTAAAGCCATAGTTTGGCCTTTGAACTTGCATGCATAGACTCCAATTGTATTGGAGTGTGAAGCCTCGGATTGGCTTAGGTATACCACCACACCATGTATAATTAAGTTTGTCATGACTTGGGGCAGCTTCTTGATAATGTCCAGTAATAGGACAAAACTTGAGTTGATCATGCCTTTGATCATGGTGGTGGATTAAAGAAAGAAGGCGAGTTACGCCGTGCCCCTCATGCATCTGACCTGTGTCCACATATACGTCTCGCATAGGGAAGCTGGATTCTTGGACACCTTTCATATAAATTTGTGGTTCGCCATCATCAATGTTCGAACCAATTTCATCTTCTAAGATGGACTGTTCTGTCCTATCTTCAAGCTCCGTTTCCTGAGGAACACCGTCAGTCTTCGAGATAGGATTATTATCCAAAATCTTTGCGGCTTCAACCTCAGGTTCTTTGTCATTGATTGACAAAGAAATTTTTTCTTTGAACGTGGGCTCGTCCAAAGGAAAATCTTCGCCACTAGATTGGCTGCTAGGCAGTTCAATCTTTTTGGCAGGGACATGCTCGTCAACTGTAAGCTTCATATTTAGGCATTGTAAAGCCTTTTCGTTTTTTTCAGCAGCCTCAAGCTCACAATGTCGCTTGAGGATGGCATCACATCTCTCTGTAAAGGCAACCCAATCAGCTTTTTCCTTTTCTTCAGCAGCCTTTCTAGCAGCCGTTTCCTTTTCTTTAGCAGCCTCTCTAGCAGCCGTTTCCTCTGCGTGTTGCTTGAGGATGGCAGCCATTCGTTCGGCATGTTTTTTACGGCTAGCATCTCTTAGTTCAGCATATTTTCTCTCGATGGCTCTTGATTTTTCTTGGAAATCTTGGAAATCAAATTGCATCTCTGTTCGTCAATCCCGATGAAGGTGACGTCAGAGACTACCCTGGTCCCACCGGGCGTGCCAATGTTTTGGCCACACCAGTAAGTCTGGGCGAGTAAAGTCTCTTTTAGTTGTTGCGGGCGTGCCACCGCGCGGACGCGGAATGTAGTGGTTGTAGTAGCGGGGTGCGCTTAGCCTTTTGCTTCTAATCAAGCGACTGAGGATGGAGAGAGCACCAACTCCACCGCAGGGTTCTTCATATTCGCCTTGCGTACTGGGCAAGGACTTACAGTAGTCCGCCTGAGCGTCACAATATCGATACTCGACGTAGGATCGAGCAGAGCTTCAATTGGGAAGGAGAGGAAAAAAGAAAGAGAAAGCTCCGGAGAGCGTACGGGGAAACGAAAGGAAAGCTCCGGGGAGCGTCTGAGGTTCGACTAGGTCGAGAATTTCAACAAGGTTGAAAGTTGTTTTGTGTTTGATTGATTGATTGTGTAGAGCTGTTTCTGTAAGCCATGGAGCTTCTTTATATAGAATTACTTAGGGCCACAGGTATTGGCCCAAAGCATGTCAAAGACTTGTAAGAGTCTTCAACGATAAATGTGGCGTAGGCGATGTTAATCACTTGTTGGCCGTGATTATCCTTTGGCGAAGTGACTAACTGCCTTTGTCTAGAAGAGTTGAGTTAGAACACCTCATGATGACTTTGACGTGCACCACTGTTCACTCATGCAAATAGGAGTAGAGTCCTTAACTAACACCTTTACCTTCACGTGCATGGGAAACATTGAACTCTTCAATCATCCCTGACATGGTCAAGCAATCAAGGACACTACTTCCTTATCCACCCAGTCAACATATGCGGCTAATGATTTAGCCCTCTCCCATGCAGACTCTTCTCCACTGCCTCCTCGCAAAGCCTCCTACATACGTCAAGTCACCTCGCCTCGCATGTGTCTCGAGCCCGCCTCATTATTTTGCATTTCAGGCGGGGTCCGCCTCTTTTCCTTCTTTCACGCGAATTCTCTTCTTATTTCTGGCGAAGTCTCCCGCGCAAAGGCATCTCGCTTCGCTTCCATACTAAGCCTATATCTTCTACACGAGATCCACCTCTTGATCTCATGCAAAGTCCTTTGCATATAAACTTCTGGTTTGCATGGCAACTTTGGCTTGTACGTAGCATGTCTCTCATGCATGTATTCATGAGAATTGTAATATGTATATGGAGGCAGGATAACTTTGATATTCACGCCCAGGACTTCTAGGAGAAGTCGCCCTCTTCACATGCAAGCATCTTTCTCCGCCTGTAAACTTATCCAGATTGCAAGCTCGCCGCTTCATAGGCAATTAAACACTGAATCAAATCCACTCACGTCTCTTAGTCCATCTATACCTCACGAAGTCTCTTGTCCATGCGAACTTGTCCAGCTCGCATGGGCTTCTGGCGGGCCATCACTCGTAAACCCATTATTTCGGGCTCGCCGGTATGACGTAAACCATAAATTTAACTAATATTCACTAAGATAATTACTATCCAGTAAAATATTAATTTGGGTGTAAACAGGAAATACTCTAACACCGTCAAGAAAACAGGGTTTGAGGTAAGTTTCAAGGATTTCAAGGTTCAAAACATCGTGGCAAACTGCAAGCTCAACTATCCGATCAGGCTCGAGACTCTTGCGCACTCCGAGACTCTTGGGTTGGCCACGTACGAGACTGAGCTATTTCCGGGGTTGATATACAGGGTTCTGAAGCCCAAGGTTGTCTTCATTGTCTTTGCGTCCGGGAACATTATTATCACTGGGGCCAAGATCAAAGAGGACACGGACAAGGCTTGGGAGCTAATGTACCCTCTTATTGCACAGCACGGAAGACCCGTCAACTTTGTACCATCTTCGATTGTAGCATCTCCGATCGAAGAAAAAAGTGCACCTAAAAGTGGAAAAAAGAGGGTGATTGAAGCATCTAGTTCTGCCTCTGGCTCAGTTTAGTTGCTTTTGAGTTTTGATGTTGTTTGAACAATTAATGCAATTGCCTCTTCATTAGGTTATTTGTTTGTTTTCTTTCTTTCTCTGTTTTTCTGTTCTTGAGTTGGGTTGCTGATCAATCAGAAAGGATGAACAATTAATGGTCAAGGTTCAGACATTGTCTAAAGTCTAAGGCCCCTAAACTTAACTATAATGTTGGTTTAAGGTTGCTTGAAACTGAGGATTATTAATAAAAGTGATAAAACGATTATCAATTTGGTCTCAAGGTTATTTGAAACAGAGTTCTGCACTCGTGGGAATGTGCCTGGAATGATCCGGGACCTATTATTGTACCGAGTAACTATAATGCTGAGTATTTTAGTTGTTTCCATTGTTTAAGGATAGATAGAGCTCTGGCGGGCCAATTTACAGAATGAACAAATTGGATCAGTATGATACTCGTTGAAACTACAGTAAATCTAGATATACAAGGCACGTTGTAACAGATGTAGCACAGAACATAAACAGGAGTTTGTTGCATCCACCAGAAGTTGTAATTTACACGATCAAATCCCTCCCAGCTCTGAACAATACCTAAGAATTGAATAAACTCTTGAAATCCAAATAAATTTTGTGTTAATCAATTTCCTAACAGATTCGCTTGATAATCTACTTTTGCAAATTGTTTGACATTTGTTTCTAGAAGACTCGCTCTCCAGTAGCGAAAAGGTTCCAAAAGATGGTTGTCATGAAATAGAGAGCTGCAGTGACAGTTAGGAATGCCTGAAACGATCCCAGCCATTGTACAAAATAGCCTGTTCCTATTGTGCTGACTATTGCTGCAAATGTCCCTGCTGAATTTGAAATTCCTGTTCATACAGATTGTTACTGTATCAGCTAGCCATTTCAATAAGGAAAGTAGAATACAATTTTTTCCTTTCAATAACTTACCATGGAGAAAACCGGCAGACTCAGGAGCTATATCCTAATCAAATTAAGCAACAGGATATCAGATTGGAATGAAGGGACCATAATTGAGCTGTCCACCGCATTGGTTTGAATGTTTTTCAATATGATCAATTGGATGGGTGAACTTACTTGTATATTGAGAAGAAAGCCAGCTTGACTGAAAGAGCTCAAACATAACGCCACTGTAAGGAGAACTGCTGCAGCTGCGGGTGTGTTGACATAGTTCAAGCACAGCAATGACACTCCAGGCCCAATGAAACCAATGGACTGTTTGGTATAGATACAGGTCAACATAGTGAATTAAAAGATGTATATCTTCAAGCAAGTTTGCTGTAAATCGGCAATTTGATGCAAAGACTTTGCTCTCATAAATGGGTTCAATTAAAGTCAACATAGACTTCCCCCTTGTATAAGAAAATTCCGTCAAACAGATAATTTGAACAAGAAAATCCCCTGTCATTGGTACACAATGTTTTTCTCGAATTAAGATTTAGTCAAGAACTCCAGTTTTCCTTTTGCAGACAATTTTTTTATAAGATTGAAGAGATACTATTTTGCTCTTTAATTATTATGACTCCCAAAGGAGATACCTGCATGATCTTGCGGACTATCGTCAAAGAGTAGCCTGCCTTGATTAAGCAATCTGATGCTGTGCCAGCAATGCAGCTGAAAATTGCCATAGATCCCCATGGAACAGCACTGAACCAAGTTGCTTGTTTTAAGCTTACATTAAATACCTATAACAAAAAGATGTGTATTAGTTCGAATGATAGTAAGTTACCATTTCATTTGTGTAACTGATATGATGATATAGGTGAATATATAAGCTCTGAGAAATGTCCAGATATGTCCTGAGCTTTTGGTGGGTAGCGCTTGAGCTACATTTAGGCTAAATGGTGTAACCATGAACAAAAATCTAGGAAGACAATCTTACAGTCTTGAAATAAACAGGCATCCAAGAAAGTAGAACAAAGTATCCCTGCGAAACATACCGGAAAACACAAAAAAGGGCATTAAGGATCACCGCCGGATAAAAGATTTCACTAAGTAAATCACTATTACTATATATTGTAAACAAAACTCACCCAGTTATTAGTTATATTGGCAAAAATAATACTCCATGTTGGTAATTTTGATAGTAGGAGCCGCAGAGGTGGGAACTTGTCATTGCTTACTGGAGAATCAGATTTTCCTGCTTGGATTAACCGGAGCTCTGTTTTGCTGATGAAATCACTCTCTCTTGGATCATTTGTGACTGTGGATGCCCATATTGTCAACCAGAGGAGTCCAAGGGAGGAGAAGAGAATAAAGGGACCATTTATTCCCATTGATGACAGCATAACTGGAGTTAGTAGTAAGCCAGTAACATTGCCAAGATGAAACCCAGCCATAGAAATTCCAACTGCACTAGCTCTTTCATGGATTGGGAACCACCTGCTCAATTTACACATAAACATATCTTAGTCATTACTGTACACTCACATAATTTGTTTAAACCCTGGCTTACTTAGACGTCAGTTGGTGAACAAATTTGACCCTAACATTTTTAACACTAAATTACACTATCAAGGATCAAAGAGGCATTACCTTGATAAGAGGGTGCTCATGGAAGGCAGGGCCACACCTTCAGCGAGTCCAAAGAATGCACGAACAGCCAATAGGCTGGTTGTAGAATGGTTGGCAGCCCAGGGAGTCAGGAGAGTGGCCAAAGACCACATGGCCACACCCCATGCCATCACTCTCTTCCCTCCATATCTATCTACTAAGGCTCCTCCGATTACTGATGAGAAGATATAACCCCATAGAAAGGATGACTAGAAAATGCATCATCCACATACTAGTCATCAGTATAAGAAGTGAAACAAAGCAAACTGAAAGAAAAAAACAAAAGCAAAATATATCCTAACTGTTGTCATCATACGACGTCCAATCCATCAGGGAAACATATATATCCCTAAGTTTCGGATATTCTGATGATCTGATCAAATTATGGAGTTTAGAAGTTTGCTAAGTGATTCCAAACTTCCAACATTCATATGCTCTCAAGCAGAGATTAATTGCTAACCATTCTATAACTTTTTCATCAACAAAACAATGTTAGATTAACCACCTCTAACATCTCTGGAATAAGTTATTCTGGTAAAGAAAGTCTTTTTGTGGTCTGAGTTCTTCTGGTAACCAAATGCAAAATTTACAGTCTACGAAGACAATTTCAACACATGTTTGGTCCCACCAGATTCTATGGTCTTTCTTTCTATATACGCCTTCAGGCACCAGACGCAAACAAACTATTTCGCCTATATCAACCAAATGAATCAAACTTTCCTACACAAAATTGAATCCTAAAAGGTATTAAAGCAATAGAATTTAACTCTAAATCTAAGAAAACCAATTAAAAGCTTAAGACTTTAGAGTAGTACCTGAACAACACCCAAGAAAGAACTAGTCCAACCCTTTTGAGCTGCAAGCGGAACAATGGCCACAGACATGACAACTCTGTCAGCATTACAAAGACACATCACACAAGCCAATAGAGCCACAACCTTGAACCTCTCTGGCACTCTCACTAACTGCTTGGCTTCTCCTCCTCTTTCTCTTCTCCCAACAAACATCCCCCTCTCTATGCCCTCTGCTGTACACTTGACCACCCATGGCTTCCTCTGAAGCCTCTCTGTTCTTGATCCTCTGTTTCTTCCTAAACCATAGCCAAAACCCTCCACCCATTTTGTGGGTTTTGCTTGGTGGAGCAATCTAGGCCTAAACCCCAACTGGGTTGCTCTTGCACTAATCAAATTTGATGGGGAGGCTGAGAAATGAGAAGGGTGTGGGTCAGGTATTGAGGAATTGGCAGGAGTTACAACCGCCATGGCAGTAACAGAGAGAGAAACAGAAGAGAATGGAGAGACCGATTCAAAAGAATAAAATATGTGCACTCTTGATATCATTTATGTACAAAATTTTAAAAGAGCGCGACTCTTTATATAGAAAACCATGTGAAGCACTACCAGTTGACACAAGGGTGTCTGGTAGGGGGGCATTAAGAAATGAGGCCATGAAACTTGAACTCATAGAATTGAAAATGAAGAAATGATGAGTTTGGGGGTTGGTGAGAAAGGGAGTGGAGACTGAGAGTTAGTCGTCTTCCTTCTTAAATAGGGAACTTAAATAGTTGGAATGAATGGGAAACTCTCTGTCCTACGTGGTCACACGTGTTGTTCTGCTTCATGTCCTTATTTGTTCTCACCAAACCACGATGTCGAGGTGGTTCCCAACAACTTTTTGGCTGCCTACTCCCGCCTCTAATATCGGGAGAGAGCTATTTGGCAGTGACGGGGTAAAGAACCGCCGCTGCAGCGGGGTAAAGGTCGTGGAGGAGTAGTTGCAGGTCTTACCATCACATGTTTATAATTTGTGAGTCGACCTGTTATGTAGTGTGATTTATATCAAATTTTCAAAGAATTCGATACAATATCTAACACTACGTTTTACATTCAATGTTCTAAAAAACGTTAAACGCTAGTTGAACGGACAGCCGACGCCTCTTAGAGGATTAATTGGGCGTCTAGACGGTTTTTTATTTTCTATATTTTAAATTATTTTATCACATAAAAGTAATAAATAATTGATTATTATGTTCTTATTATTAATTACTTTAATTAAATAGGGATAAGATTATTTTTTTTTGTAATTATTAATAACCATAAATACATGTAGAGCCAAAGGGTATTTGAGAACTTTAAACACGGAGGCTCCAGTTTAACCTAACATGTATACACATTACCTATATCCTTAATCATTTGCCGTTCATCCATGGCTCTACTCCGCTCCTTTCTGTTCTATGTTTTTCCATGAAACCCAGATTGATTTACCAATCTCTCTCTCTCTCTCTCTCTCTCTCTCTCTCTCTCTCTCTACTCCTCCTTGTTCTCTTATTCTATGATTGAATCAAACTAAAACCCAGATTCCAAAGGATTGCGCAACTTGATTCTCTCTCTCTCTCTCTCTCTCTCAATCAATCCCCACCATCCATTATTTCTACTTGTGCACCCCTCAACTTCTCCCCCTCAAAGTTGAAGTTAGGAGCAAGAGTGGGAGAATCTGTGAGCTAGCAGAGATGATGAAGAGTCTGATGGTGGCGCTAGTTTTAGTTTCAGTGATATTGCCGTGTCTGGAGCCGATTGAGTTGCTGCAATACACGGTGGTGGACTCATAATCAATTTACCCGTGAAATTTCAAGCTTCCCCGCCCACATCCCTCTCGGAATTCGACTTGAAATCTTATACATGGGATTTGGCACCGACGAACCGATCGGAAGGAGGAGACTCATGGGTGCATTGAGAGCTATTTCGTGGAGTATGAGTCTAGGATTTGAAGATTGGGGATGGAGATGAAGAAGATTAGGTCGGAAGAAGAGAGAGAGAGATCTGATTTTTTTTTCCTTTTTAATTGAAAGATGAAAATAGAGTCTGAAACTAAAAGAAAATATGAAGGTGAAAAAAAAAGTGGAGAAATAGAAATAATTGTTATTATGGGTAGTTTGAGGTTTTCAACCAAAGTGAGGGTCAAAACCTGAAATGTGGGACCTTTTGTCGGTTCCAGCTCAGCGTATGACATCACAATCAAATGAAAATTTAAAATTTAGGGTCAAGTGATCCGATTTAGAAGTTCAGGGATAAGTCTGATTAAAAAATTAAAAAAAAAAAGAGACCAAACTGATTTTAGCTCTAAAGTTTGAGGGAGTAAACTGAATTTAATCATAGATAATAAGTCTTCTAAAGTTGGTATATTCAAACGACATATACATTGACGTCTAACGTTGTTTCACATGACGAGGCAAAATTATCGTTTGATACCCTATCAGATGACACTGACTTAGACGACATAAGAGTTTTCGTCAGACGACAATCTAGAACTGTCATCTGATGTTGTTTTTGGCATTGTATTTTGCTTTCTGTGTGTGTGTGTGTGTGTTCGTCAAACGATAGTCCAGAACTATCATATGATGATGTTTTTGGCATAGTGGTTTTGTTTCATGTGTGTTTGTAAGAGAATATATTGATTACTGAATTTTATAAGAATTGAAATTTGTTTAGTCCTTGTGGTTTAAAGTCGACATCTGTTCAGCCCTTATAGTTTTTATTTTAATCTTTAAAGTCACGATTTTTCATCCAAATGGTCTTTCCGTCAATTTTTTCTGTTAGAATACTGATGTGGCCGTTAAAGACATCGTAATTTTTAACGTTCACGTCTGCAGTTTAACTGAGAAAATTAACGGATTGACCATTTGGATAAAAATCATGACTTTAAGGACCATTCATATTAAAATAAAACCACAAGGACTGAACATATATCAAATTCAAACCATAAGAACTATACAATATTTTACCCATTTTATAACATATATGTTTTACTAAAAAAGAAAACCAAACAAACTAGCATCCAAAATGAGATAATACCCAACCAATGATTGACGTTATGGGAATGGTTACTTGCTTAGACCGGAAGGAAATGCTTACAGGGTTAAAATATGCCTACGTTTTACTAATACAAATAGAAATCATAATGATTCCGAGTAAAAGTATTCATGCGCATACAAACACTCGAAGGAAATGGAATGAATGTAGCTCTCACATCATTATTAAATTGAATCACGAATAACACTTGATAACTAGGGGCATAGTTTAGGAATCATTCCTACACCTATTCTTTCATTCACCATTCCAATAGTCACTGTGTCATGCTTTACTTTTATTTTAGTTTGTCTCTTATTCATGATTTTTTTTTTTCATTATGTCGGCAAGGATTTCCCTGGCTATTCTTTTCGCAAATCAACCCTTCTAACGACGCCGTTTCTTCCTCTTTTGAAGGAAGGATCGTGCACCGCCCGATCGATGTCATATTTTGGCCTCTCCAAGAACAAGCACTATGCTCTGCCCCTCTAATGGATTGAGTCTTCGATATATTTCCTCTCTTGCCTCTTATCTCTTGGGTTGGTGGTGGATGGTCAGTTTTTTGGCGCTAAGACGCGCTCCTGCGTGCGCCACCAAGAGGGATCGGCTAGAACCTAAACTAGACATCAGTCCCACATCGAAGAAGTGGATAGGTTTCACATACCTTTCACCTGCAAATGGTAACTTCCTCTCTCTTCATTTACTACGCATTTACTACTTACTTGATTGTTACTTTGTCAATATAAATACATTAGACTAACTTAGGCATCAGAGAGTCAAAGGCAGCCCAACGTAATCTTCCTCCTTGACGCCACTTTGTATTTCTCTTGACATGCTTTCAGAATAGCAAAAGTATATGCACCGCTAGTCAGGATGGTCATCTGCTAGTACAAGAGATTATCCCACTGATAATCCACCGTATCAACATACTCAAACCACCGAAAAAGCTTACTAAATAGACTATTGCAGGGGATTTAGACCAACTAAGTAGTGACCATATTGAGAGTTGGGAGTTGGTTCTCGGTGTCGTTTCATTGTCTTCGTTGACTACCTGCTCTTGGCTAGGTGGTGACAGTGTTGTATGCGGTCGAACGGTGTGGTCCTCTTTGCCGACAATAGGATGGTTTGCTCAAAGAAGTTGGGCTCGGTGTGTGGGTTGCTAAACTAATAGGCCCAATGTTTGGGCCTGGAGCCCTGAGGATTGATTATATATGGACCTCGTGTTCTTGCGGTCATACCATTTTTTTTATCAAATAAACAATAAATATGCTACAATGAGTCTACTGTGAGTCGAACTCACGATTTCTCACTTATAAAGAGAGACTTATGCCACTAAACCGAACGGTACACTATGCTAATTTCGCAATCATACGACAGGTATCAGACGACATAAGTCGTTTTTACTGTCGTCTAATTAAATTTTACGACAGACATTTAAAATTCTCTCGTCTGAATGTAGCAACCCGCAGACAGTTAAAACTAGCATGTTCATGAGACGACAACCATTTGTCGTCTTAAAAACAAGAGAAATTTTACAATTGATATGAACATTTTAAGACGACAGAAGAGTATCGTCTCTTTAAAACAAAAAAATTTGTCTGGCGGTGGTTTTTACTTAAATCAACTATCTATTCTCTTTTTTTGGTTTGAACTCAATTGTCATTCTCTCTCCCCGACAACTTTCATTCTCAACAAAGGGAAAACTAAAAACCCAACACCCTCAACCATTTCGATCTCCCACCCTCGATCCAACGCTTCAGTCCCTTGAACCAAAAGAACCTCATCGCCACGAAGAACCCATTTCGATCACCCACCCTCGATCCACTGGCCGACCACAAAATTAGGGTTTGACAAAAGACGAACTTCAGTGCGCACTCATAGATTTTAGGTTCCTTGTTGTCTCTGCCGGTAAGCTCTTTGACTCATTGTAAGCTGATTTAGTGTTTGCTTGGATTGAGTTTGGGAAATTACGGTTCAAATATAGAATTTTCTTTGAAATTTACTTTTGCTGGGTTTTGTTCATATTAGGGATGCGGGGTTTGTGTGGTAGGTTATGTTCACAATGGGTATTGGGTTTAGTGTGTTGTGTTGGTACAGAAACCAAGCAGGTTAGCCCCTAGTCGCGGAATTACTAGTAGCTTAAAAGGAAAAGTAACAAGACAGAAATCTGAAGAAAGATATCTTCACTAATATTGTAAAAAGTTTACAGCTCTACAATATTCTCTAAACAGAAGGTTTACTTTCTGTTTTGTCTATGTTTAGTTCTAACTAAACATCTCTTATTTATAGAACTAGAATCCATAACTAACCTGAAGACTATTCCTAATCTAAGTAAGAAACAGAATTCCTGACATGGTTAACTATGAAAACTAACTAAGTTCCTAGTAGGATTCGGATACACCTGTATCATGGCTCCCCCTTCTAGAAACTTAAACTCCTGTTTAAGTTAAAACTGGAGATGAGGAAACTCAAGAGTTCCCTTTTCTTTGCTGAACCATTTAGATTGACTAGGAACTTGACTGGCGCGTCCAATACGGAATACTGCTCGTTCCCCTTGACGTGTCTTTGTCACTTTCTGCTCCAAAATGCAATCCTCTTTTAATGGCTCCTCTCTGTCAAACCACAAGTCATCAACTGGTGGTAAAACAACCTTGTCATCCCCATCATCATCAAGCAATGGTGGTTCAAACAACTTTAAGTACTCAGCATTGATAACTGAATACATGCCCAAATATGGCGGCAAGTCGAGTTTGAAGGCATTGTCGCCAATCTGCTGCAGAATACGGAAAGGACCGTACCGAAGTGGCTTCAACTTCTTACCTTCACCTTTCAAACGTTCCTTGCTCAACTTCAACCAGACCAAATCTCCAACACTAAAGTTACAAGGTACCCGGTGCTTATCATGCTTGGCCTTGTACCGTGCCTGGGACTTCTGTAATTGAGCTTCAACAGTCGCATGTATCTTACTGATTTTCTCCAAAAACTTCTGAGCATTTAGTCTCTCGGTAGCCACTTTCCCATGATGATCCGTACCTACAGTAAAAACCATATCAAACGGACTTGGCGGTAAGTAGCCATAACAAGCTTCAAATGGAGATGTCCCAGAAGAACTATGAACAGCCCTGTTGAAAGCAAACTGTAAATACGGAAGACTCTCATCCCAAGTCTTCGGATGCTTAGCATTGTATCCCCACAATAGATGCACCATAGTTCTGTTAACTACTTCAGTCTGGCCATCCGTTTGTGGATGAAAGACTGTACTTCTTTTTAGGCGTGTATCCATCATTCCCCACAAAGAATCCCAAAAGTGACCAAGAAACCTGCTGTCACGATCAGAAATAATCGAACTAGGTAACCCAAAATGCTTCCAGACATTCTCAAAGAATAACTTAGCTGCACCAGCCCCTGTAATGGTCTTCTTGCAAGGAATGAGAACCACCATTTTACTAAAACGATCGACCACAACATATAAATAGTCATTCCCAAACTTGGCCTTCGGTAAACCTCCCAAGAAATCCATGGAAATACTTTCCCAAGGACGAGACGGTACCGGCAACGGTAGATACAACCCTCTCTTCCTGTTCGCTGGTTTCGAAGTACAACACAACTTACACCCTCGAACAAATCTGGAAACATCATCCTGCATCTTAGGCCAGAAGACATAACGCCGTAAATTCAACAAAGTCTTATTAACTCCAAAGTGTCCAGCCACTCTTGAAGTATGTGCTTCTCGAATCCACTGTAATCGATCTCCCTCTTCCGGTATGCATAACAATGATCCCTTATACAACAAACCATCTCGTATCTCAAACTCCCCTTTCTGCACTCGTTTTGCTTGCTCATATACTTCCTTGAACCCTTTATCTGATTCATACAAAATTGCGTACTCAGTTGGAACCAAAGGTTGTATACGCATAGCCACTACCAAGGCACAAACTCTCACAGGTGGTCTAGACAACATATCAGCCAACTTGTTGGTGATCCCCTTCTTGTATCGGATGACTATGTCAAAAGTCATTAAATATGACATCCACTTCATGTGCCTGGCTTGTTGTAGCTTGGTTTGAGCATGAAGATATTCCAATGGCTTGTGATCTGAATGTGCTACTACCTCCTTCCCTAACAAGTACACCCTCCAATGCTTGATGGCTTGGTAAAGTGCATAAAACTCCTTGTCGTAGGTTGGATAGTTTCTGATGGATCCAGTGAATAACTCAGAGTAGTATTCTACTGGCTTCCCATCTTGTAACAGAACGGCTCCCATAGCATAGGTAGACGTGTCAGTCTCCACCTCAAAAGGGCGTTGCAGACTCGGCAGGGCTAGTACTGGAGCTTCTGAAATTTTCCTCTTTAAAAGCTGGAAAGCTTCTTCAAGCTTTTCACTCCACTCAAATTTCTGTCCAGCTTTTGTCAGCCCGTGCAAAGGTGCTGCATGAGTAGAGAAATCTCGAATAAACTTGCGTACATACTGGCAAGCTCCCACGAAACTTCAGACTTCTGTTACTGTCTTGGGTCTAGGCCACTTAGAGATGACCTCAACCTTCCTTGGATCAATCTTCCGTTGACCTCCACCAACTATAAACCCGAGATACACCAATTCCTTCTGCGCAAACTCACACTTCTTTGCATTCAAACATAGTTGATTGTCTTGTAGTAACTTTAAGACATCTCGTACGTGAATCATATGCTCCTCCCACGTCTTGCTATATATCAGAATGTCATCTAAATAGACAATTACACAGTTGTCTATTAGATGACGTAGTATTTCATACATGAGGCGCATGAAAGTAGCCGGAGCGTTGCACAAACCAAAGGGCATGACTAACCACTCAAAAAGGCCTTGTTTTGTTTTGAAGGCTGTTTTCCAAGTGTCCTCTTCCCGTACTCGGACTTGATGGTACCCAGATTTTAAATCTAGTTTGGTGAAATATTGAGCACTCTCCAGCTGATCTATCAAATCATCGATCCTAGGCAAAGGGTATCGGTTCTTGACAGTAATTCTGTTTAGTGCTCGGTAATTGACGCACATTCGCCAACCACCATCCTTCTTAGGAACTAATAAGACTGCTGACCCACAAGGTGAACAACTTGGTACAATAACTCCCTTATCAAGAAGCTCTTGAACTTGTCTCTTAATCTCCTCAGATTCCTGCACCGTCGTACGATACAACCCTGTGTTTGGCAAAGAACTCTCCCTTGTCAACATAATCTTATGTTCCACTTTCCTCTTCGGCGGCAAACCCGGCTATTCTTGAAACAAATCTGCAAACTGTGACTTCAACTCCTCCATATCATTGTTCTGCTGTTTTGTTAGAGATGATAGGTTCACTCGATGCAGATGCTCCTCATGTTGTCGTACCATCAGTAATACGAACCTTCCACAAGCATTGACCAATCTCTTGGCCTGAGTTGCCGTTACCAAACTTGCCTCACTCGAAATAGGAGTTGCTCGAACAACATATTGTTGTTCATCTTTTGTTAATGTGTACTTCTGAGCTCGCCTGTCATAAATAGCATACCTATCCCATAAGTAAGGATTACCCAGAATTACCCAGAATTACCTGACAAACATCCAAAGGAACCACGTCACACGTCACTTCGTCGATGTAAGACTCGTGTAGTGCGAACTTGAAAGTACACTGATTAACTACACTCAAACCAGCTTCCTTCTGTATCCATCCCAAAGGGTAGGGCTTTGGATGCTTGACCGTCTTGAGACCCAGCTTTTGAACCAAGGCTTCCGAGATGAGGTTTTTCTGACTTCCCGGATCAACTATGGCATCAAATAGACTGGTCTTCACTTGTAGCTTAACAACGAAGAGCTGTTCCCTAGGATCTTCCTCTTCGGCTATAGGAGTCTTCCCTACAATAAGGTTAAGTCTGGTGTTTGGTTCAGTCATGCCTGGAACTTCCGTTGGTCCTGTGATCAATGTTGCCTTCTTCTTTGCTTCTTGCTGCCTCAAACCTCTCGGTTTAAGGTGTGGATATTTCACCCAGCACTTCTCTACTGCATGATTGGTTGCACCACAGTGACTGCATGTCGAACTCTCCTTCCCTTCTGACTCGTTCTTACCCCGTTTTGGCTCCTCCTTCTTCACACCCGAATTGTTAGTCTTGTTCCCAGGTAGCTTCGCCTCTCCTTTTGCTTCGCCCTTTCTGAGTTTGCTCTCAATAGCAATTGCTTTCACACTGGCTTCGGCAATGGACTCCACTGTGAACAGTCTCAACTCCTTATGAATGTATTCGTTCAACCCCGACACATACTTCATGTACACCAAATAATCTTCTAGTACGATGTCCAAAACCATAGCTTGGTTCTGGAATTCAGTAGTATATTCTTGTACGGACTGATTGAATCTCTGTCGTAAGTTATACCATCTGTTCCATCGTTCTTCCAGAAAACCAACTGGGTAGAACTGTTTCCTCAACAACTCTTTAAACTTCTTCCATGACACATCCTCCCCTTTGTTGTGTTTCCGATAAGACTTCCACCAAGAAAGAGCATGGACCGATAGTTTCAGGGTTGCGAAAATAATCTTCTCTTTTGACGAATAGCCATAAAGAGTAAAATAGGTCTCTAGACGTTCAATCCAGTCGTCCAATTTCTCTACGTTGACGCTTCCGTCTTACATAGGGATTTCAACCTTGAAATCAATCTTAAGATTTCGAAGGGAATCCTTGGCTCCTTGCTATGAAGTTTCGCCGTCATTGTCGGTGTCTCTGTCTGTATCTGTTTCGCCTGACTCATCACCTGATTCAGGAGCCTTCTTTGGTTTCTTTGTAGGATCAACCTTCTTCTCCTGTTTGATGAGATTGGCCAGTTCTGTTAGAGTCGCAGTTACCAACGTCATCTGTTTCTCCACCGCATCAAGCCTCGCCTTGTCTGATGTCTCGTCACCCATCTTCTTCCTTCTTGACTTCTTGGTTTGCTCCCAAGAAACAAGAACCTTGCCTAGCTTTCTATACTGCGTTCGAGTAAGGACCATACACCACTAAAAACCCCTCCCGGATCAGAGGAGCTCTGATACCAACTTGGTACAGAAACAAAGCAGGTTAGCCCCTAGTCGCGGAATTACTAGTAGCTTAAAAGGAAAAGTAACAAGACAGAAATCTGAAGAAATATATCTTCACTAATATTGTAAAAAGTTTACAGCTCTACAATATTCTCTAAACAGAAGGTTTACTTTCTGTTTCGTCTATGTTTACTTCTAACTAAACATCTCTTATTTATAGAACTAGAATCCATAACTAACCTGAAGACTATTCCTAATCTAAGTAAGAAACAGAATTCCTGACATGGTTAACTATGAAAACTAACTAAGTTCCTAGTAGGATTCGGATACACCTGTATCATGTGTTCATATTAAAGGAGTCGAGGACGAAATTGAGAAGGGCTGGTACTTCATCCTGGGATGTTTGTCGAATGTTGATTTTATGCACACCAGATGTTTGTTAAATTGCCTCACTGGGCTACATTGCATGTTCTCACTTTTTTTTTTGTAGTAATGTGTAGAGCTGCAGTGAGGGATTATGAATAATGGATTATGTATTCTAGTTTCATAGATTTTGTGTGATTACGTTGGGGTTTTGGCTTAATATCTAATTTGTGATGTTAACAAATGATCGATGTTTTGTATGTGGGAAATTTTGAGGACTTGAGAGCAGTCCTTGACCAGAAAGTGAGCAAGAGCAAGGTGATGGTGGAATGGTTGTCATTGAATCATAATGTGGGTATACAGATGTTAAAATAATGGATTGCAGGTACAAACTTGTTTTTGCTCCTCTAATTCTATTATAAGCACTCACATGTTGCATTTTTAACTTTTGTGCTGGGGGATTTGAGAAGAAGCAATCAGCTTAGGATTATTTTCTCTTTCCATAGTAAGTGCAGGTAATCATTTATCTCTTTTTGAATTGCAGGTACAAAATATGTAGAAGTTAAGATCTACATCGGCACGTACATAGCTATATGTACACTTATCTATGCACTATAAACTTCTAGATGTATTTAGGTACATGATGCAAATTATATTAGTTCCATCAGGCTTTATGGTTTTATAATGTGGTTTTATGTAATAGATAAATATGACTAGAACAAGATTTCTACTAACCAGACTCATAATTAATAGTTTATGTGAGTTCATTCTCTCTTTCATTGTTTTTCTGTTGCTCTAAGTTTATACCTGTGCAGATGTTCATTTCTATGCAGGTTTGAACGTTATGTTTCTCGTTTCATCAATTAGGTTTATTGTATTGGTTTTTGATCAAGGAAACTATGTGTGTGCTTGCAGAGTAGATTACCTTTCGAGGTGTTGTTAATTGTGAAGCTACTGCTCACATTCTAATCATCTTTTTCTGGTTGGTTTGTTTATAATCCCATCCCTTTATGTCTACGTACTCTACTTTTTTTTTAATGAATTTATACTCATATATAGATATAGATATATAATTTCAGTCATATGTAGCACCCAAATGTTGTATAATGATTTTGTGTGCATAGTGGCTTATTCTTATATGTTCTTCACTAGGATTTGGTTTATGTAAGTTTATGATAGTATCAGAGAGTGCGTTGGGTTGATGAGAGTTCCACGGATAGCTCCTTCAACCTAACAAAGATACCAAAAGAGGTTAACTCTTAGTCACTGTTTTTTGCCATTATTTCTATAAATGGTTAGAGAAATTTATATTCCAAGTTTACAAATCCAAGGAATCAAAGTAGCAGTAGCTACTAGCTACTAAAAGTTTATTTTTCAAGTTTGCATGTCTACTGATTTATGTATGTTTGAGCTATTAATTTGTAATATAAACATGATTTTTTTTTGCTATGCACTTGCAGGAGCAGTTTATGGATTACTGAAGCATTGCGGTTGCAGGTAGAAGAACAGAAGTGGCTTCATCATGAACAACTTGTGGTATGCATTTGGAAGCCCTGCACTATTTTCATGTTTGTATATGAATGCATGTGCAACTGTTTAGATATTTACATATGCATTTTTTTATCCATATACATGTGTACATCACTATTTGCTTGGAATATCTAAGAGGTGTGGGTTACGCTATTGAGGCGTTTCATTTTCTTAGAACATTTAAGAGGTATACTATTAATTAATTCAGGCAGTTGTATATTTGATGTCACAGTGTTCTCTTCTTTTTCTTATTTATAATTTTTCATTTGTATTTTATTTCCTACATATAAGTATAATTTTTCTGGTGATCAACTGTGTATTAACTTGGCTATATATTGATACTTGTATGCCATTCTATAAGGTCGATTGAATAAGTGATTGGTTCGGCATATTGAAACATTAGGGATTATTCCTGTATTGAATCATTTTCTGTAATTATATGACATTAAAAGTCGTTTCAACTCATTTCCTGAATTACTACAGCATCCAAGCAGTTTTCATTTCATCTCATTTTGAAACTTATAATGTTATCCTCGTTTTGTAGGTTGGATTTTGATTTGGCTATGCAGAGCGGTGATTTGAATAGAGCTCTCCAGTGCCTACTCACAATGAGCAACATCAAGGACTTGGGGCAAGATAATTCAATTCAGGATTTGATGTGAATGACATTCTAAGTATGACATATCACCAATGTAAGAGCTTATGAGGTTTTATGTCACCATCCAGTGATAAGGATTGGTTGCTCAATTCAGTGATATGACTTGGTTTTTGATGTTATAACCTATTGTTGTTATAGTTTATAGGTCTCTTTGGAACAAATAACTCTTTGTAAAATTTGTTGGTGTTTGGCAGTAAGAATGAATTTGAGATTTTTGAATTATGTTGTGCTTTTGTTGAGACATTAAAATCCAATAGAATTGACATCCAGATTGAAATCAGACAACAGATGGCCCTATAGACTTTGACGTCTCTAAATCTTTCAAATGACATTTATATGTCGTCTTAAAATAAAAAAAGATAATAGTAGATGTTGTCTGAGATAGATATCAGACGACAGACAAATGACGTTTGAATTAATGTGAGACGACATACAGTTGCTCACTTTTGAGTATAAAAGTAATTTCAACGACACTTTTATGTCGTTATAATCATTGTCTAACGACAGATAATTTGATTTTGTTGCATATTTAGACGCATACACACGACAGATGTGTTTATATCGTATGTCGTGTGAAGTTTATCAGACGACAGATTTTGCATGTCGTCTAAATGCTTATCAGATGGCAGCTCGATAGACGACACGTAAAAAAATGATCATACGACGGGCAATGTCCGTCGTCTGAAAGCAAAATTGACGTAGTGGTACTTGGCGGTCATACCATTTTTTAGGTTTCTATACCTATATTTTTAATTAGTTTATATTAAATTTCATCTATAACTTTGCCTATCATGCTTAGCTAGTAGGCTCTTTAATAAGTTGAGCAGTTTAACCATCAAATAATTAGGCATAATCTATGTATATCACTGTGATCTTGTATCACAAACCTTTTATCTACCCATAATCGGTAGAGGGAGGGTATGTATTACATATGTAATGATCGTTTCTATCTTGATTGCCTATCATGCTTAGCTAGTAGGCTCTTTAATAAGTTGAGTTGTTTAACCGTCAAATAATTAGGCATAATCTATGTATATCACTATGATCTTGTATCACAAACCTTTTATCTACCCATAATCGGTAGAGGGAGGGTATGTTTTACATATGTAATGATCGTTTATGTCTTGATTATCAATATATCATCGATATTTAATATAAGAGACTATATCAAATAAAAAAACAAAAAATTTATAATTTATTTTTTTAAACACACTGTTTCTGTCGGATCCCGTAGGCCTCGTAAAAACTGCCGCACGTGGTCTGTCCTTGGATATGCTCCTTCTTGTATGCAAATGGAGGCCGACCGGGGCTTTCCGGTCTTTCTCTCTTTGATGATAAAGTCAGTTATTGGTAGGTAAGTATTAAATGCTAGGAGATGTTTCTTACCATTTTGGTTGACTTCACCATTGTATTTATAGCCCTGCGTTGACTTATGCCTTGCATGTTATTCGATGTGGGACAAGTATACTGTTGAGGTCTGTTAATTTGGCCTTCTGTGGAGTCTCCCCCTCCCGACCCAGACTGCTATAGCATCCAAGATGAGGCCTGTTCGATCTGCCTCATGCTGGGCTTCGTAGCATCGCGGGCCAGGGGAGGTATTTATCAACTACCGACTACAAGTCCCCCAAGTTCCCGTTCAAGACACGTCTTGAGTGGGGACTTGAAGAAATGGTTCGTGATGCCGAATTATTAACGGGTACCCGATCATAGTCCCCCCAAGTTGGTACTCAGGACATGTTTGAACGGGTTATTGTTGCGATGGAAGGTAGCGAGCCGTTCCACATTAGTTGTTGTTGCTCGAGCGCAGGGTATTATCCCCGCGTGGGTTATCAGGCCACTATTCTCCGTGTGAAGGGAATGATACAGACATGCCCAACTCCCGCTCTTCAGGAGCCGTACAAGGGACTTACAGCTCTCAAGGCTTAGTTGTTTCAACCTTCACTACCAGAAATTTGAACTTGGGCGACGAAAAAAAATCGTCGCCCTGTTAAAAAATTTCGTCGCCTAAGTACTTAGACGACGACACGTCGTCGGCCAAGACGTCGTCGCCAGAAGTGCGTCGGCCAAGAACTTGGGCGACGAAAATTCATTCCGTCGTCGCCTAAGAGTAATTCTTAGGCGACGATACTAATTTCGTCGCCTCAAATCTACTTCTCGTCGCCCAAAAATATTCGTCGCCCAAGATTTAACACCTTGGCCGACGAAAATTTTTTTCGTCGCTTAAGATGTTATAACCTTGGGCGACGAAATTTTTTTCGTCGGCCAAGACGTCGTCGGCAGAAGTGCGTCGGCCAAGAACTTGGGCGACGATACTTTTTTTTCGTCGTCTTATATGGTAAGTCTTTCCCCGACGATTTAGCAATTTCGTCGCCTAAGATATATTTAAATTTTTTTTTAAATATTTAAATAATTTTTTTAAATATATAAATAATTTTTTTTTTAATTTTTGCTGGAATTTTTTTTTCGGCATTTTTTTAAATTTTTCTAGTACTAAAATTTAATTAAAAATAAAACAAATTTATAAATTTATAAATAATTTATTACAAAAATTCAGTCCATCTGCCTACGGAATATCTCGAAATCTAACTCATCATCATTCCCATTCGGAGGGTCCTGAGGCGGCGGCTGGTCAGGCTGAGGAGGCTGGGGCCACTGAGGTAATGGTATAGGCGTAGGCATGGGCGGAATGGTATGGCCGGCCGCATGTGCAGCGATGCAGGCAGTCATCCACTGTCCCATAGCCGCCTGGTTGGCATTGGTGACTTCATTCACCCGCTCCATATGCGCAGCCACCGCCATCTCCCTCGCTCTTTGGGCTTCCAGCTCAGACTGTAGACTTTCGAACTGATCCTGTAGCCGACTGTTGCTGCTTGAGGCTCCGGCGGCTCCCTTGCGCTGAAATCCTGGCGTCGTCTTCAGGATCCCCTTTCCAGCGCCTCTCATACCCCGGCAGTTGTAGGTGTTGGAACGCTACGCGAAGGCAGTGGCCATAATCCGCGCCCCAACGGTAGGATCTGAAGTGTCGATCCTGGACATGGCCTCTGACATGTCATCCTCTGCCGTACCCGGCCATGTGTCGTTCACCATGCCTCTCATGACCTCTTACTCCGCCTCCCTCACCCTCGCCTAATTGGATATATTAAAAAAATATATTAATATACATTTAATAAAATGTAATTAAAATTAAAAATTAGAAAATATAAGGAACTTACAAGATCCTCCTCAGAATGAGGATATGCCCTCTGAAAGGTCCCCACATAGGGGTTCTCCTCTGGCCGCTCTCGCCGCACGTCGTCCATGATGGCCGAAAACGGCCTCGAACCGGCACGATGGTTGGTTGTGTTCTGTTGCCGGTTCTCAGCATTCACCCGGGCGAGGTGCTTCAAAAAAAAATTATCGTTAGTAAATATTTAAAAACATACAATTATAATTAATTCACTAATTAAATTAATTCAAATTTGTTTACGAATTACCTGTTTGTGAGGGTCGTTGAACTGCGTGACAAGAAGCCACCGCCACTCGTACTCCCGATACTCGAACTCCTTCGGGGTACCCGAACGGTCGCTCCCGTACTGCTTCCAGTGTAACCGGAGGTCGTGCTTCTACTCCTTGAACCTACATATACAAAAAAATATTAAATATATTATTAAAAAAATAAAATTTAATAAATTATTAAATAGAGATACCTCTCCCTATGGGCCTTGTCCGCCTAGTCACGTCCCTCCTCGGGAACCACAAACCATTGCTGCATTACCACTTGTTAGTATTTTTTTCGATAATTAAATAATTTATTAGTTAAAAAAATAGTAATTGATCGAGTAAACTCACCGACATCGACTGATGGAGCATCTCCTTCACTCCATCAGGAACCTGGCTCCAGACTCCCCACAACATAGGGAGTCTGGAGCGGATGGTGCCTCCCGCGGCGCGCGTGTACCGGTTTCCCAACGCGGCGTCCACCGGTTTCCCGTTGGAAAACGGGATGGCGATCCGTCCAGCGGACTCGACCGCCCTATCGAGTCCCTTGTTGCTGAAGGTGCCTCTCCTGTTCCGCCTTCTCGTTCCGGCGGCTGTGACATTGTGAATCAAATTTAATATTAATAATACATTTTTACAAAAAAAAAATTAAAATCGACAAAAAAGTAATAATAAATTACCTGAGGATGAGGCTGAGCCGGCGGATTCGTCTCCGTCCGCCTGCTCGGAGACCCTCACGGGATGAAGAGGCGTGGGAAACTCCCTGTAGATATAGGCCTCGTGCGGTGCCACATGCGGGAGCTGCTCCCGAATCGGTCGACCCTCCTCATCGACGCGAGGTATCGCCGGTATCGTCGGAGGAAGGAAGAGGCCGGACGGCACCATAGGGACCCCGGATGACCCGCCATCACCGTCGCTCGGGGACGACTGTGTGGGGGCGTCGCTGCGGGATCGCGACCGGGGAAGTATCTCTGGATGACGAGGGGCCGTCGCTGCGGGACCTGACTGCCCAGCAGAACGCGAGCCGCTCGCGCCACCCCTAAGCGCCGCATGTCGGGTCGTCAACTGTCACGGAAACCCGACCGACGGTGATTCCGACGGGTTGTTTGAGGTACCGTCCGAGGAATATTGGCTCCTCGCACCCGAACGTTGTCCAGAAGTTCTCCTCATGCCCATCCTGTTTAAAATAACCATAAATTTATTAAAAATATTTTACCGTCTTATAATTAATTTAACAAAAAATAACCATAAATTTCGAAAAATTTATCAACAATAATAACACAAATAAAAATTAGTAGTTATTATAGGATTAATTATTTTTTTAATTCACATAACAAATTATTTACATTAATTCGCAATTATTACATCACAAAAATTAATTTACGAATATTTACATCCTTACTCAAAAATAATCCATTATTTTTTACAAAATTTCCACAATATATTTACAATTATAATTTATATTATTTAATTATTTAATCATTTACAATATATTTACAAATTATTTCCACAAATCCTAAACCCTAAACCCTAAACCGTAAACCCTAATATTTTGCAATTATCATTTACATCACAATTTACCATAATTTACATCACAATTTACAATTATCACAACAACAATAATTTACAATTATCACAACAACAATTTACAATTATCACAACAACAACAACAACAATTTACAATTTACAATTATCACAACAACAACAACAACAATTTACAATTATCACAACAACAACAACAACAATTTACAATTTACAATTATCACAACAACAACAACAACAATTTACAATTATCACAACAACAACAACAACAATTTACAATTATCACAACAACAACAACAATTAAAACCAATTTAGGGTTTTAGGGTTATACCTTAAATTGTGGGTCGGCGTCGGGGTCGGGGTCGGGGTTCCGAATTGGGGTCGGGGTCGGGGTCGGAGAGAGGGAGAGAGAGAGGGCTTCGGTGGATTTTCGGAGAGAGAGAGAGAGGGCTTGGATTTGTGAGCGGCTGCGCGAATGGTTAGGGTTCCGAATTTTTGCCTTTTATACTGGCGTTCTTGGGCGACGATTATGTAAAAATCGTTGCCCTGTTTTTTGAAAATCGTCGGCCAAGATGATCTTGGCCGACGATTTTTGAAGTCGTCGCCCTGTTTTTTGAAAATCGTCGCCTAAGATACTCTACTTGGGCGACGATGTTCTTCACTATAAATCTCGTCGCCCAAGATGAAGAAAATCGTCGGCCAAGAGTTCTATCATAAAATTCAGAATATCGTGATTTTGGTGATCGGAGAAGAGGAACTGAAAACCTACCGTCAGATATGACTAGCATAATGAATTACGTAGGTGGGCAAAAATTCAGCTCCATCTGACAAAGATAAGGGCTCGATCCGTCCGGTCAATCGGCGCGGTCAAAACCCTAAACGGACGGAAACGGCTATTCGACCCTCCAAATCACGTAATCTGGCCGGACCTTCAACTGAGAATAGTTTCCAATCGACGAGACTCTTACGGGGCTATAAATATTTGGTAAAAAATAAATACCCGGGATAGGGCTACCACTAGGTAGAAATAAGAGAAATTCGTTGACCGGAACAACCGGCACCGAAATTTTACCGAAATATCTTTATTTTTCACGGGTTGACGTATTTCACTGTTCGGTCATATCTTATTTCACGACTTTTTTACGTTTGAGGCATCTACATATACGTTGTCTTCAAAACGAAACTTAAACTCAACACTTATATAAAAAAGTTATACAACATTAGTACACATATCATGAGTTTGGTGATCGGAGAAGAGGAACTGAAAACCGACCGTCAGATATGACCAGCATAATGAATTACGTAGGTGAGAAAAAATTCAGCTCCATCTGACAAAGATAAGGGCTCGATCCGTCCGGTCAATCAGCGCGGTCAAACCCCTAAATGGACGGAAACGGCTATTCGACCCTCCAAATCACGTAATCTGGCCGGACCTTCAACTGAGAATAGTTTCCAATCGACGAGAATCTTACGGGGCTATAAAAATTTGGTAAAAAATAAATACCCGGGATAGGGCTACCACTAGGTAGAAATAAGAGAAATTCGTTGACCGGAACAACCGGCACCGAAATTTTACCGAAATATCTTTATTTTTCACGGGTTGACGTATTTCACTGTTCGGTCATATCTTATTTCACGACTTTTTTACGTTTGAGGCATCTACGTATACGTTGTCTTCAAAACGAAACTTAAACTCAACACTTATATAAAAAAGTTATACAACATTAATACACATATCGTGAGTTTGGTGATCGGAGAAGAGGAACTGAAAACCGACCGTCAGATATGACCACCATAACGAATTACGTAGGTGGGAAAAAATTCAGCTCCATCTGACAAAGATAAGGGCTCGATCCGTCCGGTCAATCGGCGCGGTCAAACCCCTAAACGGACGGAAACGGCTATTCGACCCTCCAAATCACGTAATCTGGCCGGACCTTCAACTGAGAATAGTTTCCAATCGACGAGACTCTTACGGGGATATAAAAATTTGGTAAAAAATAAATACCCGGGATAGGGCTACCACTAGGTAGAAATAAGAGAAATTCGTTGACCGGAACAACCGGCACCGAAATTTTACCGAAATATCTTCATTTTTCACGGGTTGACGTATTTCACCGTTCCGGTCATATCTTATTTCACGACTTTTTTGATTTTGAGGCCTCTACGTATACGTTGTCTTCAAAACGAAACTTAAACTCAACACTTATATAAAAAAGTTATACAACATTAGTACACATATCGTGAGTTTGGTGATCGGAGAAGAGGAACTGAAAACCGACCGTCAGATATGACCACCATAACGAATTACGTAGGCGGGCAAAAATTCAGCTCCATCTGATAAAGATAAGGGCTCGATCCGTCCGGTCAATCGGCGCGGTCAAACCCCTAAACGGACGGAAACGGCTATTCGACCCTCCAAATCACGTAATCTGGCCGGACCTTCACCTGAGAATAGTTTCCAATCGACGAGACGCTGACGGGGCTATAAAAATAAAAAACATTTCCTTACAATTTAAACGTGCTTTATTTATTTTAATTATTCGGATTATCTTGGCCGACGAAATTAGGGTAATTCGTCGGCCAAGATAATACTTGGGCGACGATATTTGTCAAAATTCGTCGCCCAAGAGTAAAAATTAAAAAATCCTGTACAATGAAATTTAAACGTGCTTTATTTATTTTAATTATTCGGATTATCTTGGCCGACGATATTAGTGTAATTCGTCGGCCAAGATAATACTTGGGCGACGATATTTGTTAAATTCGTCTCCCAAGAGTAAAAATAAAAAATCCTGTACAATGAAATTTAAATGTGTTTTATTTTATTTTAATTATTCGGATTACTCTTGGCCGACGAAATTCTTTTATTTCGTCGGCCAAGTAAAAATAAAAAAATAAAATACTTAGGCGACGATATATTTGAGTTTCGTCGCCTAAGTATTAAAAAACTTAGGCGACGATATAAATATCTTAGGCGACGAAATATTGAAACTAGGGCGACGATTTTTTTTTGTCGCCTAAAGTTGAACTTTAGGCGACGATTTTTTTTCCTTGGGCGACGATTTTTTTTTTCGTCGGCCAAGTTTTCTCTTAGGCGACGAAAAAAAAAATTTTCGCCCGGTTTTTTTAATTTCGTCGCCCAAGTTCTATTTTCTGGTAGTGCTTGCTTCCTGCTGAAATGTTTCCAGGGCGGTATGCATGTCTTAGTTCACACGCATGCTTCCTTTAGGTTTGTGTTCGGGAATAAGAATCTCAAGTAACAGTTGTTCCTTCCCTTCAGGCGTTTATCCAGAGATTGAGATTATCCGGGACTTGCAGTTGTCCTGCTATGTTGCCCACACTTATCCGAGACTTGCTATTTTGGTCACTTAGTTGGAACATAATGGCCCCGTTGCGATCTCGGCGAAATGTATGTGTGATTGATCTCGCGCCTGAGTTCGCCTCGCACATATGTAATGAAATTAGTAGGCGAGCTGAGTTTGCTTCGCGTGGAATGAATGACATTACCAGGCGAGTTAAGTTCGCTTCGCTTCGTCTGAGTTAGCTCGCTTCGTGCACAAGGAGAACGCGTGAACTGAGGAGTCCGCTCCACGCACAATTCTTACACGCGGGCTATGGAGTCCGCTCCGCATACAATACTTACATGTGAGCTGTGGAGTCCGCCTCGCTTAGAAGGGCTGACACTTGGGCGAGCTGAGGAGTTTGCTCCGCGCACGAGGACTACGTGCGAACTGAGGACTTACAGCAGGGGGACTCATCATTCCGCGCTCGTGTGGTGACCCGCCCTTTTGGAGGATTATCTATCCCGCTTGGTGGTGTTATTCAGAGTCGAAACTTGTCATAGAGGAAAGTCGATCGTAGAGGATCGCCACGATGGTTAAGGATAACTTGCGCATGTTTGGAATTGCTCCCGGTGGAATATTCGGGACTCGCCTTTTCTCCGGATGCTACAACATCCCTGATGGCTTAACCGATGGGTCTGCGCACTCTCCGGGAGCTCAGTGACTGCTGGCAAGTGCTATCGGGTAGTGTCGTTAGGTTGGAAGCCTGGGTAGGTGGTGGTGTGTCAGGGTATTTAATTGCATGTCCGCCTGGTGGCGTTGTAGGGGGGGTGAAGGGACTTGCATTTAATGCGAGTCGTTTCACTCCTTTCTTGTTCGAGAAGTTACCCTGTAGTGGGGCATGTGTTACGATCCTACGGTGGATCGCGACAGATCTGATTTCCTCGCTTGCGGTAAATGAGTTGGGGGGAAATTGAGGCATCATTTCCCCCGCTTCGTATATATGTTCAGTCCCCCTCTGACCCTGCCTTCTGTTTCATTCTGTCTGTTTCTGCGTTCTTTCGTTTTGCTCTCTCTCTCTCTCTCTCTCTCTCTGTGTTCATCTTCCTTCTGTTGAAACGTAGATCGGAGGGGGTGTTGCGGAGCTGAGCTCAGAAGAGAAAGGGATTCTTGCGCCTGGAGGGAGTTCTGCTTCCCTGCTACAGCCGTTCTTCCGATTGTGAGGTGCTATCCATTTGCTGCTCCGACGTGTCTACGACCTTCACTATCTGGTTAGTTTCCCTTCTCCAGTGTTTAGTTATGTTACTGAGTGTATCTTGTAGGGTTTGTAGATCGGTAGACTTTTCTGGGTTTCTGGGTTTGTTGTGAACTTTCGCCTTGTTCAGATTGGTGGTGTCAAAACCTCCCGGCGGCGGCACGCGATGTAGGTATCTAATAGTCCATAATTTTTTTTATAGGGTTAAAATGGAGTCTAGGGCTTCCGATGCCAGCGTCTCTGGTTCATCTCGACGGGCTCCTGTTCATGATGAAGAAAGGATGGAAGGGTACCTGCACCGGGAAACTAATAGAGATGCCGGGCGGGCAATATCCCATTCTGGATTCTCAAGCTCGAGCCCTGAGCACCCTGTGCTCGAAGCGATCCCGATCACACGCGTGATGCTTCTTTGGTTTTGGAGCGGGGTTCCCGGATACGTCCTCGCCGGTATATGTCACTTGGGACTCAGCACCTTGGGTTTTCTTCGAATGATGGTGGCGCCTTTTCTTTTCACCCAAAGTATACCGCGAGACTGCGGGAGGAGGTACCGGCGGAGTCTCTATTGACCCGTATACTTCATCGGGAACTTCAAGTATCTTTTGCTTGTCCAAGACCCGTACCGTGTGCGTATCCATATCCACCTCGGTGCGCGAAGCCAGATCCCCTTTGGTCAGTAGCTTCTGCAAGAGGGCTTGATCCTTCTCCATGTCAAGAGGGTGATTAGGGTGAGGAACACGCCTAGGGATTTTTCCTACAAACCAAAGACATAATATTAATTGAGCTGAGCATAACGAGGACTTCAAATGTAAAGCGGAAGTAAAGATGAACCCACCGGGTACTCTACCCATCTCGCAGTGCGCGAGAACGGCCCACAACGTCAAGTGATACGAGCTACGGTCCTCGTCGTGGGGCCATGCAACGAATATACGGGCAATACGCTCCCGCTCGATCGCTGTCAGTGAGTAGCTCTGATCCCCAATAGCCCAGAAGTAATTGGGAACGTGTGCCGTCTCGTCCTTCTTTGCAACGGGCCCCCCACCAGGACTACCTTCGCCCTCCACTCCTTGTTTATCGAAGAAGGGATCCGGTGATGATTGACTCATAGTCCCGCGTAGTGAAGTCTACACACCCGGAGCTTCCCACCTTCTTCGAGTATGACAGTCTGTAGAGCGCGCAGAACTCGTTGATTGTCGGCCACCCCATGTTCGAAAGGCAGTACAGACATTTGAGTCCCAAAAGTTGACGCCACTGATTTGGCAGGACCTGGCCGAGAGCAAGCTGCAGCATGCTCAGTATGTACTACACATATTGGGGTGGCGGTACAGAGAACCCGTTCCTAAACATGTTATCGTGCACCGCTACGTAATTGTCTCTTGGAGCGCACTCTAGTTCTCTCGAGTGCAAGCCACGCATAGGGATATCGGAGGGAATGTTCCACTCCTCCCTAAATTGTTCGATCTCTTCGGGCGTGAAACTGCATATGGTCTCATCGCACACCCTACCGTCCTCCAGATGGTGAGGCGGCTCCCGGGGGCTCCGTTTCGACTCTCTCGCTGTCTATACTCGCTCCTGCAGTTCCTAAGATTTCGAAGACCCCGATCAGGTAGGTTCTCGATGATTACGGTTATGCGGATGAGAAGTTCGTCCGTGCAATGATCAACGACTTGAAGAGGATCGATCTCGACCGGGTGAGATTCAAGGAAGGTTCTCCTTCCGAGTCCCGAAAGATAGCACGGGAACATCTGATGAAGGTTAGCGTATGGGATGCTTTTGTTTTTTTTTTTTTTTGAATTGTTCTTGGGGACTTGCTTATTTTAGCCGTTACTTGTAGTCTCTCTTCGCGGTGTACTCTATTGACACCAGCGAGAACACTGCCGAATTGAAAGAGCAGGTGGCCAAGCTCAATGGTCATGTGAGCTACCTCCAAACCGAGAAGGGGTCTCTGGAAAGGGAGAAATATGCCTTGGCTGAGAAGCTGGCCATGTTTCAGCTGCATGTTCGGGAGGTGGGGAGCAAAGCTGATCGGGTCCCAGAGCTCGAAGCTGAAGTGGAGTGCTTGAGGGTGGAGCTTGAAAAGTATCGCCCGCTTGAGGGTAAGCTTTGTGAGAAGGAATCCGAGATCGATCGGAGCTGGAGAGCCTTGTTCCCGCACGTTGCGATCAGGCCGTTGCAGCTTTCAAGGAGTCCCAGGAGCTCAAAGATCTTCTCCAGTCTGCTCGGGATGAGGCTATCACCAAGAAGTTCACGGAGTGGAGTGAGCATGGGTACCTTGACAAATCCCGGATGCTCGCGGATCTGCTTGCTGCGCAGGAGAAGGCCAAAGCAAAGAACTCCCAGGCTATCCACCCGGAGGGTCCTCCCGAGGCCAATCCTGACAGTGTCGGTGTCGACGTGAATGCGTCCGAGAGTGAGGACAAAGAAGATACAGTCGACTCGGTCGGGAATGACTTAGCTTAGGGCTTTGAACTGAGTGCAACTAGATTGTAATTTTTGATTTTTTTTTGGAATGGCTTTGTGCCTGCTCCGGGGAATATAGACTTCTGCCAGGAGGTCCGGTTGTTATACTCATAATTTATTTAAGTGCCCATGTTGAATCCCCCATTTTCGTGCCTTTGAATTCTCTGTGTTGTGCCTCTATTTGTTTTGCCCTTTTAATCCCGATGTATCAAACTGACAGTTTTACTCCAGTGTTACGAATTTAACTTCACTACAGTGTTACGAATTTAGCTTCTACATTTCTGTAATAGTTGTTATCAAAATAAATGAAAGCATCCTCCTAGGTTGACCTAGTCAAACCCGATGGGCGTGATTTACAATTCCTGACTATGATTAAATGGGGTAGAACCTAAGGTGCTCGGTGTTCCACGGGTGCCCGGTGACTATGCTGTCCCTGTCCCTTAGGAAGAACGTTACAGAGCCGACTTCCTCCACTATCTCATAAGGGCCCTCCCATGTTGGATCAAGGGCCATTGGTTGGGTCATCACCCGCTTCATCACCCAATCTCCTAGACCCAAGGTTCGTGGCCTGACCTTGCAGTCATAGTGTCGGGCGACGCGCTGCTTGTAAACTTGGTTGTATAGGTCAACCCTGTCCCTTCTCTCCTCGATGAGGTCCATGTTTAACTGTAGCCCTTCTGTGTTGGTTTGCTCATTGTATCCCTTGACTCTTCCAGTTGGTATCGTCACTTCGATGGGAATGACAGCCTCCGTGCCAAAAGCCAAGCTGAAGGGCGTCTCTCCCGTTGACTCTATAGCAGTGGTTCGGATGGCCCACAGAGCTTCCGGGAGCATTTCTTCCCACAATCCTTTAGCGTCGTCCAACTTCTTCTTCAGCAATTTCTTTACAATCTTGTTAACCGCCTCCACTTGCTATTTGGTCTTTGGGTGAGCTACCGATGCAAACATCATCCGGGTTCCCATGTCCTTGGTGAACTCGATGAGCTTCGGGTTGTTGAACTGCGTACCATTTTCGGTTATGATAGTCTCCGGGACACCGAACCTACAGTAGATATTTTTCATGAGGAAACCCATCACACTGTCGGTGGTTATTCGACTAAGCGGTTCTGCTTCAACCCACTTGGTGTAGTAATCCACCGCCACTATGGCATATTTGTACTGTCCGGGAGCAGTGGGAAATTTCCAGATCAAATCTAGACCCCACTGCGCGAAGGGCCACGGAGACAGCAGGATCGAGAGTGCAATGGACGGGGAATGGACCTTGTTAGCGTGTTGGTGGCATTTATGGCATCTTCCTGACACTTGATCTGCCATCCTCCCCATATTGGGCCAAAAATACCCCGTTCTTAGCGCCTTGAAGGACAGGGATCTCGATCCAGAGTGATTACCGCAAACACCTTCGTGGATGTCCCGGAGGATCGTCTCACCTTCTTGTACGGATACACATTTCAAGTTGGGAAAGCAGTAACCCCTACGGTACAGTTTACCGTTGATCAGCGTGTATCTAGCGCATCTCGATTGCAACTTCCTCGCCTGCTGCCTATTCTCCGGGCGGACACCCTCTTTGATGAACTTGATGATGGGGTCCATCCATGTTGGTTCCTTGGGACCGGTAGTGATGGCGAATATCTCCGAGATCGTCTTGTCGATACTCGGCCGGTCTAAGATTTCAACCTTCACCTTTTTGTGCCCTTTTTGGCGGGTACCGGTGGCAAGCCGAGCCAAAACATCGGTATGGCTGTTTTCCTTCCTAGGGATCTGAGCCATAGTTGCTGACTCGAATCCGCACAAGAGAGCCTTTGCGAGTGCCCGATAAGAATTCAGGTGAGGTTCTTTAACTACGAGTCACTGAACACTTCGACTCTTTTTACTCCAATCTCTAGTGTCAACTGTAGCCCCCCGATCAATGCTTCGTACTCGGCTGCATTATTGGACGCGGAGAAATTAAACTCCAGGGTGTACTTGTACACGAACCCGTCCGAACTAACCAATATTATTCCGCCCCGCTCTTCTCTTTAGTGATGGAGACGTCTACGAACAACTTCCAACACGGCTGGACTTCTTGGGCAGCCACCGTAACCTCTCGCTCAACTTCCGAGCACTCTACGACTCTTTTTATGGGGGTCAATTCTGAGATAAAATCTGCAACTGCTTGCCCCTTGATGGCTACTCTCGGCATGTAGTATATGTCAAACTCTCACAGTTCTATCGCCCATTTGGCCAGTCTCCCGCTCGTCTCTGGCTTCTGGAGGACTTACCTGAGGGGGCAGTTAGTGAACAAGGTGATGGAATGAGCTTGAAAGTAATGTCGCAGCTTCCGAGCGGTCACGATGAGTGCTAGGGCCAACTTTTCTAAATCCGGGTACCTGCTTTCAGCCAGTGTATAGCCCTTGCCTACATAATACACCGGACGCTCCATGGCATCATTTTTCCTGATCAAAGCCGAGCTTACTACCGTATTGGATGCTGCCAAATAGAGATATAACATCTTCCCAGGAATTGGTTTTGAAAGCTTTGGCACGGATGCCAAATATTCCTTAATATTCCTAAAAGCCTCATCTTGCTCGGGCCCCCAATTGATCAGCTTGCAATGCTGGCTCTTGAGCAGTTTGAAGAACGGCACGCATTTGTCCATGAGTCTGGAGACAAACCTAGCGAGAGCCGCCACCTTACCCGTCAGGGACTGCACGTCGTTGCGGACTTTCGGGACCACCATATCCATTATAGCTTGGACATTCTCCGGGTTCACTTCGATCCCCTGTCGGCTAATCACGTGGCCCAAGAACTTCCCCTTGACAACCTCAAACAAGCATTTTTCCGGGTTCAGCCTCATACCATACGCGAGTATAATATCGAAAGTTGCATGCAGGTCGCTCACGTGCTTGACCGCAGTGAGACTCTTCACTAACATGTCTTCCACATACACTTCCATGGTAATCCCCAACTGCTTAGCGAACATCTTGTTCATCAGGCGTTGGTAGGTCGCTCCCGCGTTCTTTAGTCCGAACGGCATCCTCTTGTAATAGTAGACTCTTTTGTCGGTCGTGAAGGCGGTATGCTCCTCGTCCGCTGGATCCATCATTATTTGATTGTAGCCCGCGTAAGCATCCATAAAACTCAGCATTTCGAACCCGGAGGTGGAATCGACGAGTTGATCAATTCGAGGCAACGGGAAGCTATCTTTGGGGCACCCCCTATTAAGACTGGTGTAGTCCACACACATCCTCTATTACCTACCGCCTTCTTGGGGACCATGACCACGTTGGCCAACCATTGAGGGTATTTCGCTTTCTTGATAAACTGGATATCCAGCAGCCTTTGTACCTCTCCCTTGATGACGTCATACTTGGCCACATCGAACGACCTCCTCTTCTGTCGTACGGACTCCCAACTTGTGCGTGACTATATCACCCGAGATACCGAGCACGTCAGCATACGACCACGCAAATGCTTTATTGTTGGCCTTCAGGAAACGCATGAGCTCCTCCCGTACGACGAGTGGCAACCCCGACCTGATCCTTGTGGTTCCTGCTGGGAACTCGTCCGAGATGCAAATGAGCTATGTTTCCTCAATTGATCCAGGTCTCTCGGACTCGATTCCTTCTGCTGCAGCATTAATTCTGGGATCCTCGTACACATCTGACATGAGTTTACTCGTGCTCCCGGAAGCTAATACCTCTGCTCTTTTCCTACCATTATCTCGGTCGATAGTGTAGCATTCTCTTGCAGCCAACTGATACCCGTTGGGGATGGCAGTTTCTTCATCAGCATGTGACCGGCAATAAATGCCTTGACATTCCACAGGGCCGGTCTCCCAAGTATCCCATTGTACGACGAATCACAGTCGACAATTATGAAGTCTACCGTTGTTCTCAGCGTGTTCCCCTCTAAACCTCCGAGGATCATGGGTATGTAGTCAGATCTAAGAGGCTGCACCACGTCCCGAGAGAAGCTTATTAATGGTTCATTATCATGCGTGAGCTTGCTGCTCCCCCTCTTTAGCGCCCGCCAAGCATTTCTGAATAGCACATTCACGAATGTCCTGGTGTCGATTAGAATTTTCTTGCAGAGATAATGATCCAACTGTGCAGTGATCAGGAATGGATCCTCGTGAGGCAGTCTGGTCCCTTGCTCTTCTTCTTCGAACATCATTGATTTCCACCTCACGTTGACATTCTGAGCGCTACAGCTTTCGAAGGCGTATATCTCTCGCCCATCTCTGATCCCGGGGAATTGCTTCTTGGCTCTGTCCCGTGCACGGATTCCCCTGTTGCTTGCCGCTGACCTGACATGTACTGCTGAAGCTTTCCTACTTTTAGTTGGCTCTCGATCGTTTTTTTTAGCTCAACACAGTTATTTATCGTGTGCATTGCTTCGCCGTGGTATCCGCAGTACTTCCCGGTATCCTCCCTGGTCAATTGGGACGGTGGAAACTTTCTGGTTACTGGTCCCAGGATCGCTCCTTTGTTCTCGTTCCACACCACCTCCGGGGTTGCCGTTAATGTGGTGAAGTTCTCCCTGGCTACGGGAACTGCTACTCTAAACCCACTGTCCTGATAGCTCCCTTTGCTCTTCCCCTGTGGACCCCCCATTTGCTTGGCTTGCTTCCTGCCTCCGTCCTTGAACCTCTTGCTAGGAGTGAAAGCTTGTCCCTCTTGGTCCCTTCTCCAGGTTCTTACTTCTTGGATCGTCTGTCCTTGGGATTCGGACCTCCTGTCTTCCTTTCTCTTGCCCGCATGCTGATCCCGTATGTGTCATGGTCTGTCTGGGCATGCCTGATCGCCATTTCCATTAGCTCATCATAGCCCCGGGGGTTTTCAATTCGTACCGCGTATAAGAACTTCCCGGGCAACAGGGCCTGGACGAAGGCTTCCTCCGCCACCTTCTTGTCGAAACTCCTGACCTTGGATGTGGCCCCCTGCCAACGATTTACAAAGGTCTTATGTCCCTCGGTGTGCCCTTTCTTTACCTTGAACAGCTGGGCGGTATTCTGCCTGTCCGTACGCAGTATGAATCGGTTCATGAATTTGTCCGCTAGCTTCCTAAAGCAATCTATCGAGCCGGCCGGGAGCTCGTAGAACCAGCTCAGTGCCTCTCCCGACATCGTCTCATGGAACATGTTGCAGCACGCGGCATCTGAATAACCCTTTGTATTTGTATGGGATTTAAAGCTGTCAAGGAAGAGATGCGGGTCCCTTCCCCCCCCCCCCCCCCCCCCCCCGTAGTTCAGAGGTTTGGCTGCGTGAGAACGTAAGGTCTGCGTGACGGTCCTTGTGAATGGTCCCCCTCTTTCTTAAAATCCCACGCCGGGCGGGTTGTGGGCTGCCCATCTTTCTGCTTCGTCTACTGTCACATCCCGGTTCTTAAGTCAATTTGCGGTTATTTACTTTTGGGTTACTTTGACATTTTACCGTTTTAAATAACCGTTTACTATTTAAGACTCCAAAAGTTGACTTTTTCTTCCGTTTGGAATTCGGGAAAACTTCCTTCATGAAAGTCGTAGAGGATGTTAAACGGAGTTCGTGGACACGCGACATGCTTAAAATGAAATTCGTATGAAGAAGTTATGGTCTAAAAGCGGGAAGTTACTATCTCGGTAAATGACATATATATAAAAGAGAAAGAGGGAGGTTCTAGAAGGGTCGGTTAAACCGACCTAAGTAACAGTTTAAAAGGAAGAGAAGGGAAGGTTCGGGAGGAAGGGAGAAAAAAATCTGTTCAGACCCAGACCGGGTCGTTCCCGAGCCGAACAGAGTCAGCTGGTCAACCCGACTGGTTCTCCGTTTTCCGGCGACGACGAGCAGAAAGAATGGTGGCGACAGCTTCCTCTCATTCCCGTGGTCATGTCCATGCCCTTGATTTTCAAATAAGAAGTCTGGCGTGAGAGATTCGAAGTGGAGAAGGAGAGGTTGTGTTTGCCGGCGAATCTCCGATTCCGGCAGCGGCGACGCCTCTCACCGGTATGGATAGCTTCATATCGATCTCAGGAACCTTTACATGTTCCTGGTTTTCGAAGAGAAGCTCGGAGGAGGGAGAATCGAAGAGAAGAAGGTTTAGGATTTTCCGGCGACGGTTTGATGCTTTCCGGCCACCGGCGAAGGAAAGTGAGGTATGAAACTTAATCTTCTCATCGAGCTCTACCTGTTTATATATTTGGAATTCATGTTTGATTAAGTTTGGAAGAAAATGGATTTTGGGGCAGTCGACCACCGTGCGTGGCTGCTGTGCACGGCGGCGCTGGTAATGTTTTGGGTTTCAGATTTCTAGTTTGTAATTGTTAGAAGCCTTGGAAGATAATTTAGTTGATGTTCTTGTGCTTGAATTCCATTTTGGATGATAGATGACAAATCTGGGTTTTAGGCTGTGTTGACTACGTCCGCCGCCGATAGCTTCTGCTAGTTTGGTTCTGAAATTGGTTGAGAGTTGCAGGATTTGGTACTTGAGGTTCTACTGCTTTACTGTGCATGACGATGGTGTTGGTTGTTGGACAATGTATGGTTAATTTATGATCATATTAGAACTGTAGAGCATGATTTTGAGTTGGGAATGATGTTTTGGCTATGTGCTCTGCAATTTAAGTTGAGATGGCATATTAGGACTGAATGGTGCCAACAACGATGGGATGGTGTAAGGGAGACAAGAGTGACAACGAATTTAATATGAGCGAGCATGGTGTGTAATTAGGAAACTTTCGGAGAAAGTGAGAGGAAGTGTGGGATTGAGGACTTGGGTGTCCTTATCAATTTGAGGACTTACACCCACACATTCCAGTTTCAATACAGTTGTTATTGGAGGTGAAGAATTAGTATAAAATGATGAACTACGAGTGGCTTGATCCCTTTAAAAGGGTACGTAGGCAGCCCGATCAAGTTTTGGGTGCAGCCACAAATTAACAAAATAAATTTAGGTTTCAAACGTAGTCAAACTGCGTTGTTGTTTTGTTTGAGAATGAGATCCTATCTCATTTTCGATTTTAGGATTTTCTTTATGATTTCTGGATTTGAGGTATTATACTGAATCGCATATTACGTGGTTTTTGGAAAGATGATAATCATTGAAGTTATTTATTTCATTGAGCATTTTAACGTGTGGGACACGTCGTTGAATTTAATTAGTTTCTTTACTCTTTGAATTCTTTGAGTACGGTTGGGAATCGTACTTATGCTTTAATTATGAGTTTCGGGGAAACTCACATGGATTATGTTTCTTTATTTATGCCATACTTGTTGGATCGATATTATTCATGATAGCATGTCGTTCCGCCTTTCGAGGCGATGTAACTCCCACGTTTGAAGTGGGGTTACTCAAGCCCTTTCCGCCTTCGGGTGATGTGATGTAGTCGACGACATCACGCAAGCCCTACTCCTCTCTGTTATCATAACATGAAGGTGTAGGGAGTATGGGAGTATTATTGCCTGGGAGGCAACCGAGTCTGGGAGGCTCACTTGTATGTCGTTCCGCCTTTCGAGGCGATGTAACTCCCACGTTTTAAGTGGGGTTACTCAAGCCCTTTCCGCCTTCGGGTGATGTGATGTAGTCGACGACATCACGCAAGCCCTACTCCTCTCTGTTATCATAACATGAAGGTGTAGGGAGTATGAGAGTATTATTGCCTGGGAGGCAACCGAGTCTGGGAGGCTCACTTGTATGGCTATACTGTTTCTTATTTATCGTTGTTGATTTGACTAGCGGGGCTAGTCCGTTTTCTTGGGATTTTCTTTATGAAATATTTTGGTTAACATTTACATGCAACGAATTTATGGCATATTGGAAAGTGGGAAAGTATTTACATTTCGGTTATAGATTGGTTGTGGGATTAGTTTAAGTGAGGAATCCATTATATTGGGAGATGTGTTGAACTTGGGGAGCAGGAAGGCTCCAGGTGTTGAAGATGGATGTTTGGTTATAGAAGTGTTAAATTAGATCTTTTTTTTTCAGGTAAGGGTCGTCCATTTTTAAGGAAGGTTATGCCGAATTTTCGGTAAATTTTCCTTGAAAGTGGACCCCGCAGGATTTACCTTGGGTTTCAGGGTGAAATTCGGGGTGGGTCCTGTCATCTACCCTCGTGGTCAAGTTCACCATACTGTCCCGCATGGCCATCAGGGCCGCCTCTACTCCTGTTGTTTCCAACCTTCTGCCTTCGACGGGTGTTGGGAGCGGCGGTAGGCCTTCTCTTTCCATAGCTTCAGGGAACAGGTTCGCCCCGACAATGACCGTCCTGCAGGTGACCGTCGACAATGTTATCGGTGAACTTCCGCCCTCACCCTGCACCTCGCGGGCAGTGGCGGCCGCTCGCTCAATTGCCTCGTCACTCTCTAGTCTTCTCGATAAAGCGCCCATTATCGTCGTGTTATCTCTCTCCAGCTTTTTCTCCCGAGCGGCTGCGTCTAAGCGGTCCTGCGTCCTTTCTCTCTTCATACGCGCCACGTCCACTCTCAACATCTCCACCATTCCTCCATTTCTTCCTGCGTGAAATGGCGCATCGTTCCGTCTGAGGTCCTTTGCGGATCGTTTGTCGCCGGTGCGCATTCTAGTCTCTCATCCATTCCTCCCGTCTTGGTATTGCTTTCCGGCGTCCTATCTCCACTGAGGCCACTGTGATCTCCCGTCATTATCATGCTCCCGACTTCTGCTTCATTTGACTCCGTCATCAAGACTCTGGCTTTTCGTAAGATTTCGCACAGACGGCACTAATTGTTTCTGCCGGATCCCGTAGACCTCGTAGAAACTGTCGCACGTGGTCCGTCTTTGGATATGCTCCTTCTTGTCTGCCAAAGGAGACCGACCGAGGCTTTCCGGTCTTTCTCTCTCCGATGATAAAGTTAGTTATTGGTAGGTAAGTATTAAATGCTAGGAGATGTTTCTTACCATTTTGGTTGACTTCACCATTGTATTTATAGCCCCGTGTTGACTTATGCCTTGCATATTATTCGATGTGGGACAAGTATATTGTTGAGGTCTGTTAATTTGGCCTTTTGTGGAGTCTCCCTCTCCCGGCCCAGACTGCTATAGCATCCAGGATGAGGCATGTTCGATATGCCTCATGCTGGGCTTCGTAGCATCGCGGGCCAAGGAAGATATTTATCGACTACCGACTACACACACAATATATTCTTTATTTCTTCTTTTGTTAAAAGGAAGATTATTTATTTCTAACCTAAACAATTGAAAAACACTAGTTGAACCAAGATTATTTATTTCTAACCTAAACCCTAGAATCGGGGGTGTCCAAGTTTTCTAATGTTATCCTTCCTCTTATTGTTTAGCAGCAGGTTTGGTTGTTGGCTGTTAGCTGGCCTCTAGGCCTTGCCCACCCCAAGTTTTGCCGCTGGAAGGGAGATGCAATTTTCCTGGTGGTCTTTGAAGGGTGGTGTTGGCTTAAGGTTTGGATGAAGGTATCTAACATGTCGGCTTGTGTAGGAATGGAACCGTCAAGAGCATTTGAGTCCGACAACGCATTTGGGGTTTTGGATGGTTGTCAGCTACATAGCTTGGCAGATATGGGCAGAATGTCTGAAGACTGCGTGACCTAAGAGCAAGTCCACCCTCTGGGTCTTCGTTGGGAAGGTCTGGGTCATGGGCGAGACCTAGGTCACCACGTGGCACTGTTGGGCTGCAGTTTCCACCCACGATTTCTGTTTCTGGGTCGCCACGTGACAGTGACTGTTTATTGAATTTTATATTATATATTTTGAATGTGAATAATGATTTATATATTAATAAATTATGATTAAATAAACAAAATGACATATTGAAATTAAATATTTATTTCATGACTTAAATTGACATGTCAAGCCTAGAAAAAAATAACATACAATTATTTAAAAATAACACAAACATAACATAAAACAAAACAAAAACCGCAATCTAGATATCCATGTTGCCTTGCATTTCCCATAAATGCTCGATAAGATCTTCTTAAAGGTTCGAGTGATCGTACTGATTCCTAATTTCGTTGTACCGCTCCATGAAACCTTCAAAAGTATGAGCATCTCTACTTTGTGTATAGAAATATGGATGAAAGAGAGGAATTTTGAGATGGTAGAGATATATAGAAATATTGATCACAATTTTTTGTGTGGGGTGAAAAAATGATAGGAGGGTGATATGTATTTATAGGAATTGTATAAATTTTGTTATATATATTTTTTCTAACCGTCGGTTCTTTTATCATTTTTTCCCTTCAAATTAATTAATTTAAGCTTTTAACCGTTGGGATTACAACGGTCCAATAACCTAAGTTGTTGATTTGTTTTTTTTTTAAGTGAACCAACAGTCCAAATCAAAAGACTATTGGATTTGAAATGAAGGCGCGAGCCCAGCTTGTGACGCGTGGGTCTTCTGACGCAACGAGCATCGCTAGGCGACAAAAAGGCGTGGGTCTTCTGACGAAACTATCGCAAGGTCTTCTGTGATTGGCCCGTAGCCTTTACCACTTCGCTGCTCGCGTGCTTCATACCCACTTGCGCCCATGTGGTTGACGTCTCCTCCCACGAATTGGGCTGAGCTGGAATTGAAAGCCTGGGTCTTCAAAAATGGAGGCCTGGGTCATAGGTCTGACCCAGGTGAAGACTCAATAAAGGCCTGGGTCAAAAAATGTTTGTGGGTGGTGATTGTTTTTTTCAGCTGGGTCTTTAATCTTAGGTGGCTGAAGGCCTAGGCCTTTAAAACCCCTTGGGTGGACTTGCTCTAAATGCTCTATAAGGTTTCTTGAGGTAAGTAAGCTGGATGAAATTGTTCGAATACTGGTGGCAATGGGCTAAATCGATGCTATGGTGGAAACGGGCATGGGTCAATGTGTGGGCCCATTCTTTTTAGGCTACTTGAGGCTCAATCTGGGTTAGGGTTTACCTTACCCCAGTCTAAGTTTATCGTTTGTCTATTTACATTCATTCCTTGTATTAGGAACCTAAGCAGTAAACACTAGTCTTGCCTAATTGCTATGCTTTGGTTCATAGTTTTTAATTATATTTTCACTTTTTCTTGTTTGTTATTATAAGTAAACACTAATTAAACATGTAATCAGTGATGCTAACATGTCAAGTTCTAAACTTGTCTTAGATACGGCAAAGAAATGTATTTGTGTCATTTTGGCTTGTGTTAATAATATTGAATGTGTTGCTTCAATTAAAAAAAAAAGGTAATTTATATCTGGCCAATGAGACGTTAACAAGATAATTTTAAGAGGTTATTATTGTAATTATTTTACAGTTGTATCAAGTCAATAACCTACAAATTATGGTCAGCCGTCATTGGATATAATCATATTTTTTAGAGAAAATTACATAGTACCACCTGACCAAATTTACAAACACAAAAAACCATTTTTCATAATTTCTTATACGAATTACTACATGATCCCAAAGACCACAATCCATAGAATCAGGCCCGATCCATATTTCGACCTTTAAAAGACCAGAATATCCATTTTCACAATCGAATTATGAATATGTCACCAATCTTCCTTCTCTATCTCTCTCTCTCTCCTCCCAGATCTGTCTGTCTCTCTCTCCTACGAGAATCACCAAGACGCCGACCTTGAAGCCGTGAAGATGAAGACGATGACACCGAAGTCTCAACGGCGACGACTCCGAAAACCTTGACGACGACTACTCTGAAGACTTGACAACGACGACGCCGAAGCCTTAAGGGCGATGACTCTAAAGCATCAACGGTGACGAAGACAAAGCCTCGACGTCGATGAAACTGAAGCCTCGACGGCGACGACTATAAAGCCTCAACGACAACAGCAATGACGCCGAGGCACTGTCTGGTACACCCCTTAGATAAGATCTCTCTCTCTCTCTCTCTATCTCTCTCTCAACTGAGCAGCACTACCGGTACGCCGAATCTTTACATCGACGAGGATAAATGTACATAACTGTGCATATTTGTGCTGCTACTGTTACGTCATTTGCTGACGTCTTTTGTTGCTACTGTTACTGTGTTACGTGATGCTACCCTGCTACTGCTACGTCTTTTTCCATTTGTTTGCTTTGACGCGCCCACTAGAGGTCCTTGGGTTGATGAGTCTAAGCCCAATTGAGATCTGTTGGAAGGTAATTTTCTGCTACTGTTGATGAATTTGCATATGAGTGGTAACATTCAGCAGTAACAGCTTCTAAATTAACAATAACTGCTTTGTTTATTGGAGAATTGTTGGAAAAATTTTGCATTCAATTCGGCAGTAGCAGCAATGTGCATTCAATTCGGCAGTAGTAACGATGTACATTCAAGTCGGCAGTAGCAACGACATGCATCCAAGTTGGCAGTAGCAATATAATATGTAAATAATGGTAATTTGGTAAAATATGTAGTGACATGTGATATGTGGACATTAATTTGTCCTTATATTTTTTAATTTTTATCCTTAAATATGTAAAATATTGTGTAAAGAATATATTTGTAAACTGAAATTTGGTTAGTAACTAATATGCAGTTTAGTATATTTTTTAGTAAAATTTTTTTTCCTCAAAATATGAAAGTTGAGTTACATCCAATTTCCTCAAGATAACTGACTAGATATTTATTACTTAGCCCAGTAGGATTAGGGTTTTGCTCCAAGTCTCCTATATATAGGATAGTTGGCCAATACTTTTGAACTTAGACAAGGGAAAGAGGAGGAGATTGGGATCATCGTTCAACAGTCATAGAGGTATGTATTGAACCTTCTCTTATACTTTTGCAGCAATCATTACTCCCCTCAATTTCTTTTGTATAGATCTGTCCTTTTTAACCAAATATGCATAGCCTCTTATGCGAAAAATCTTCCAGATCCATCCTAAAACCAAGAATCTGCCATGTGATTTCAAATCAAAATTATTGTTTTAAGTGTCCCTTGAGTTAATCCCAACAGTGTTTTCTTGTTATTTTACATGGTTAATTCGATCACCATATTATTCATGAAGGTTTGTCATGAGATCTACTTTACCATCTTCTAATCCCTATTTTAGTTTGAGTATATGATTTTCAATTTTAGAGGACAAGAGAGCTTATCTTTTCTTCTTCTTCTTCTTCTTTTTTTTTTTTTTTTCTGTTTTTGTATTGAAATTTTACTTTGTGTTTATTCTGAAAATGTAAATTCGAAGTAGAGATCTTAAGTGTCAAGACATTCAAGACAAAGATTTCATTCTTGAAGGGTGTAGGGTTAGGGAAGTTTATTTTCCACATTTGTGTTTTGAAGTTCCTTAAGGTTTGCTCAAGGGTTTGTAGGCCGAGAGACTAATCTATGTCGGGAATCATGTCAGAACGCTTCTGTTTTTTGGCCACCAAGAATAGATTGGGCGATGTAGGGTTAGGGAAGATTATTTTTCGCATTTGTGTTTTGAAGTTCCTTACGGTTTTCCCCAAAGGTTTGTAGGCCGAGAGACTAATCTGTGTCGGGAATCATGTCAAAGCGTTTCCGCCTTTTGGCCACCAAGAATAGATTGGGCGGTGTAGGGTTACAGAAGATTATTTTTCGCATTTGTGTTTTGAAGTTCCTTACGGTTTCCTCAAGGGTTTGTAGCCCGAGAGACTAATCTGTATCGGGAATCATATCAGAACACTTCTGTCATTTGAACTCCAAGAATGAATTGGAATTTAATTCCATTGAGCGGCAGGTTCTGACTCTAAGGATGATAGTTAATTAGCTAGATAAGAGAAATGCTAACTGGATATCTAGTTTTGCTTTGTAACTATATTAGAGAGCAACTTTAGTTTCTTATCCAAAAGTCATCCTACCCCTAAGAGCATCTTCAATGGGTGTAGACAAAATTTAAAGAGAAGTTAAAGAAAAATGCTTCGATAATGTTCACTATTAATAGGGCTCGTCAAAGGGTCGGGCTCATTCTTCATAGTGGGCTTAGAGGGTCGAGCATGTCAACATTGTTAACTATGTGGGTTTGGATGGGCAGGGATTTCATGAACATAACAAGATCCGAGCTCGTTCGTAAAACAGGCATCGCTGGCTTTTCAAGGTCCTGCCGAGCAGGCATTTGGCCATGCCTATAGGCTTAACTAAGCTAATTTCTCTCTATATTTGTCCGTATGTAGTTCTTGAACTGGTATTTCCTATTTTGTGTCGACGTAAGTTCGGAGGTTAATTAGTAGTTGAGGGTTTATGAAGATTTATCATTTTTGGAACCAAGCAAGACGTGTATGGTTTAGTATCGTTTGTTTGTTGTGGTCGCCGTTTAGTTGTACAATCATCGATCATGGTTGGATTCTCATTATATTGTCCACCCAAAAATTGTGACCATATAGTATAGACTTTCTATTTTGTTACATACGAGCGTGGGGATTGTGCCTATAAATCCGTCATGGGAGCCTAACCATCCCAATTAGGCTCTACATAAAGGCCCAACCGAGGCATTGACATTAGATCTCATCATAGTAGTCCTATTTAGATCAAGATTTGTTAATGTATTGGGGATTGATAAGTGCTTCAGGTTTTCGGTTTCTTTTTTAACTAAATTTTATAATGTGTTAATGTATGACATGCATTCAATTGAAGTAGTAAAAGTTAGTCCTCATATTAATAATATTAGAGCAACTTTAGCAGATTCTATTTTAGCTTTTAGCTATTTTAGAGAGCGTGTATAGTTTTTTTTTTATATTTTTGGAGCTCCAACATATTGGCCAAAGTTTAGCTATATATATTATGACTTTTAGTTATCTCGCTAGCTAAATATCAAGAGCGAGATGGCTCAAATGAGGCTAACTATAATTTAATATATTCCTTATAAGATATTTTACCTGATATATAAATATATTTAAACTATTTAATTTTTATTTGAAGAATAATGTTGATGTAATGCTAGCTAAAATAAAGAGTATTGATGCAGCCGCATTTCTAAAGTGGCTAACCAAAATGACATTTGAGTTAATTTGACTAAAATTTAACTCAAAAATTTCTAGCACTACTAAAGAGGCTCTTATTCGTCAAAGTGATAACATGAGTCCCAAAAGTGGTGTATTTTCATGGTTAATACTTGAGTCATCTAATGATAAATTGACTCCTTAAAGTGATAAAATTAGTGTTCAAAATGATAAAATTGTTGATGTATCATAGCCTTACCCTTTAGTTATATGTTTCGCATACCAGTTGTATATCTTTTACGTTTGTTTAGTTTGTTTGTATTAATTTAGTGCATAGGTAGATTTGCCATACTACTTAGTTAAGAATCAATGAGGATTTTATTTTTTATTTTTTATAGGCTTATATAGGAATAAGTGATCAGCTTAAAACGAACAAGTGCCAAGAGAGGCTTCAAGTCCTGAGAGATATGTTAATCGAATTTATCTTTTTATATAGTGCCCACAATTCTTCTTTTTACTTTTTAAAAATTTTGTTTATGACGAGTACAAATATTAAATGAAACATATCTCGCTCTAATATCTTGTTTTAATTTGGTATTCTTTTATTAATTATATAAATTTTGTCCATAGTTCTTCTATGATTTACATTGATATACAATTTGTTTCCTTGATGTATTGATATATAGACGAACCCTTCATCTATGAGGAAGTAAGGACATGTCTGGTAACGTTTTTGAAAACAATTTTTAAAAATAAGAATGAGAAAATAAGATTGTAATTTTCAATTTTGAAAATGCATTTGGTAGTTTATTGTGAAAACATAATTTCTTAATTTTCTAAACAAGGAAAGAATGAAAAAAGTGAAAACGTCATATTGATGTTGTGAAAACATAATTTCTTAATTTTCTTTGTAAAAGTTGAAAGCATTTTCATTTTCTATTTTTCACATTTTGAGAAATGTCTTACACCAAATGCATGAAATTTAACCCACATTTACTGATATGAATGTTTAGGTCATTTTAGTACTATTAGGTATTGGGAGTAATTTTTCAACCTATGACATTTTACAAGTTCAAGAACAAATTATTGTCAATTTAGTAACTTTGTTTATAATATGTAATAACTTTGTTGTTAATGTTGTAAATCTAGTTCAACTATATTCTAATTTGTGTTCCCATAGTTGTAAATGAATGTATGATATATATCTCAGTAACATAGACAACCTCCACACATATTGATCTCATTTTCCAAACAAAAAAACATAACCGAACGCCACCGAAAAGTTCGTCGTACATCAACTAATATATCAAATAACTTTGTTCAATACATAGATAAACCGTACTAGTTCAATTCCAAGTGTAATAGTTCTAAATTGGTAATATATCCATATATGAAGTCATATATTTACTTTGATCATTATGCATTGTTATTAACATTCGATTGTTATGAAATCTTTTCCCAAGGAAAAAGAAACTAACAAACTTGTAATGACATCATCTTCCTCTTTTGTATGTGACTTATCGTGTCTACTAAATTTAGCTATATCTTTCCACGCTCATGGTATTTTCTTTCCAATTTTATGTTTCTCCAGGTACTTGAGGGTTAAACCAGAATCTACAGAGTTACACAGTCCGATCTTACTTGGCTGCCACAAAGGTACATTTACTGTTTTGCTTTTGTATGCGCTCAATAACCTCGCACTCAATTTCCCTTCCATGTAGTTTGTATGCACTCAATAACCTCGCATTCAACTGACCTTAGTATAGAGATGAGTCAAATTTCCCCTTTAGGATTTGAAGTTGCTTTCCTTCTTGTAATTTCTATTTTTTCCTAGCTCCCACAAAAAATTAAGCTGGACAAGTTTTCCTGAATTGCCAAGGATTCCAACGGTACACACTAAAATACACTAAACCTAAGTTGCACGGACACGGCGACATGGCAAAACTCAAAAATTGGGTTTCCGACACGGCAAACAGAATTATATATTTATGTATTTTTTAATAAATAAAAAGATACTAAAATATAATTATACACAAAATTTCATATAATTATACACGAAATAATTATTTACGACACGTCATGTCATAATTATAATTTCATATAATTATGCAGGAAATTTCATATAAAATTTCATATAATTATGCAGAGATTCGAATGGGCGACGTTTTCTTCGTCTGCGACGTTTCCTAACTTTCTTCTCTTTGTTTGTGTGCGACTGCGCCATGGACCTCTACTGCACCCATTTATTTATTTATTTTTTCAGTGAGAAAAGCTGACGTGGCGTGTAGTAAATAGACGTGTCGGGCCGGTTAACATGTCCAAAACGTGTCGGAAAGTCAACTTTTCCAGACACGTTTTTTGCCGTGTCGACGTGTTAGGAGTGTCGGACGCTCCGACACTCCACCCATGTGGAGTGTCCGTACAACATAGCACTAAACTTAGACTTTGTAGGATTTATTTATTTAATTTTTTTTTAGGATTTATGTTGAGGCGTTTATTCAACATCTAGTTCCCGTGTGCATATTAATTTGGGCTTGCTTAACATCCAAAAGTCCAACATAGAGGTTTTTAAAGCCTAATAGAAGAAGGCTGAAAGCCAAAATCCATTTGGGATCAAGTTATTATTTGAAATAGTGAAGATGACCTTGTGCTTCCAGAGAGCTAGCTGAATAATTTTGGCGGGGTGATGGTGACATTTTCATTCCTCAGCCAAATACTGGAATGAGACTGTTGGATTTATTGTTTTTCGAAATCCCCATTTCAACCAATGGATTTATGGTTCCTAAAGAGCTGGAGACATTAATTTGGAGTTGAATGTGACAATATGGGAAGCTTTTAGGATATCTTGGGTGAAATGAACAAGGTTGAATTTTTTGGTTAAAATAGAAGTTGCTCCCTTCTGTTGAATGTTGAAACTGGCTGGTGAGATTGGGATGGTAGGAGACTTCAGCATGAGCATGGTGCTTGGGTAAACCGTCTCAAACTGTAAAGTTTAGAACATGAAAGTGAAAGCTGGAGCACGTATATGTGACTTGTGAGGTTGCGGTTCCCTTTGGTAGTCTACTTATTTATAGGAGTGGATTTTCGTTCAAGTCCTGTAGTTTCCTTAGACTTACGAACTTGAGTCTCAGTCCTCGTTTGTGTAAAACAAAGGATTCTCTCAGCCAATAAGGATAGGTTTCTGTGTAGGAGTTAGGACTATAGATGTCTAATTGGATGAGTTATCATGATAAAATAGCAATTTCATTATCTTTGAGAAACCATGGTCGAATCGCCCATTCAGCACATTGTGGATTTGGCTGATCCATACTTGGGCCATTTTCCCTTGGCATGACGTCCAAATGAACAGGTTATTGAAGACCGAGGAGTAATCTGATCTCAACTGGGTTGATTTTAGCAAAGAAATTGATAGTGGGATTCCTGAGAAAGTTTGTCTCTTGTGATTCTGAGTGGAATCCTATTCTGATAGATGAATGAGTAGTCATCCCCTCAGGTCCAAGTCTGATTTGCATGGAACTGTGCTATTGGAAGGGTAGACCAGGTGCAGAAAACTTGAGTTTTTTCATTCTAGCTTATCGACCAGGCCAGTTGTGTTTTTCAGTGAGTGAGTGTCAAATTCATTATATAGAGGATTAGACTCACATTGCTTGACTGAAATGGATTGTAGGTAGGAAAAGCCAGTTTGATTCGTCAAATACTTGCTCTTGAAATCACTATATGTATCTATTTACCATGTTTTGCTACGTCGAGTATGAAATAGAAAGTTACAACGCTAAAGGTGGGAATATTTGGTACAGGGGTGATGAAAAAGAGTAGGATAAGTTTAAGGAATGACATCTGAAATGGCACTATCGAACAAGTCACAGCCGTGGGGGTGTTGAGAAAGCTTCTTTGCCTGTTGGAGATCAGCGGCAAGAAAGGAAATCGTCAGTATCTATGATTCTGATATTTTGGTGTTCTTGAAAGGACTTGCAATGTATAGGCCGGGATGACAATGTGGATGGTAGGGTGGGGATCAAAAAACCATACTCATACCCTATTTCATTTCTCATCCAAGTACCTATCCCCATCCTCGTAATAAGATAATGGAGATTCCTCGTCCCCGTCCTTTTTGGGGCTCAGGTTCTCATACCCACCCCGATCCTTGTTAATCATTCTGTAATAAAGTAATTTACAAAAATACGAAAAATAAAAGTATAAAACTAAAATCAAATACCAAAATAAATAGGTTCCTTGATTCAATCCAACATAGAAGCAATTTAGGTTTGGGTTTGCTACGTTACTTTGATTAAACAATCCTCTTTCGTGTAAAATTTTACTAGAGAATTAACAAATATATAATAAAAAGGAAGTTTCTATAAATATTATTTATTAAAAGAATCAGAAGAAAAAAAATACAAAAGACTTTTACATAAAAATATATATATATATAATATATTATATATAATAACCTTAATGGGTGGAGATGAGGATGAATATTGAAATATCATACCCTTCCCGTACCTGATTGAAGAATCCGAATACCGGGGATCTCTATCCTCGTTACCCGTTTATCCCCGTATATTTTTCTCGTTAGGGTTGAATACTCGTGGGTACCTTACCCGCTGGGGATTATTGTCATCCCTAGAAATGTACTCTTACCCTAATAATCTGATAGTACCCTAGTAATCTGTAATTACAGAAGCAGAGTTTTGAAGTAAGGAAGTATATCTCGTTGATTAAAATAGTCACTCTAACCATCATCCATGAATCATATGTTTACATAAGTTCCCTTTTTTAAATTTTCTGTGCTTTCCGTTGTTAGCTCTGCTTAAATTTGTCTGTTGTCTAGTGTGTTTCTATTATTAATTTAAATAGGAGAGAACCAGAGTTCTTAACATGAACATCATTGATCTTCACAGCCAATTTTCTTAAGCACCATTTTTCGCTTTTTCTTTTTTCCTAAAAGGTAGTAGGTACCTAGGCTCTTCTACGATGGCTACTAAGACATCTGATGATAATCGAGTCAAGAGGATTCGTACATGCCATTCTCTCTCATGCATAACCAACAAAAACGAAGACAATCAAATCTTCAAACCACAGCATGTCTGTAACTCACACAGTTCTGGAAGTTTGTCGACAACTGGGGATGAATATAAACTGAAGCCAGCTTATGATTTGACCATTCTTGATGATATGAGAAAATATGGTGCATCCTGCAAAACTTATCCTGCCCCCTCCTTAATGGATACTGATGAGCTAACCCATGGTTGGACCATTGTGGATGATATGGAACAATATGGGGACTCCTGCAAGGACTTCTCTTCCTCTGGCTTAACTGGTAAAGATGATTCAGCCCATGGATCAAACAAGTTAACTCCACAACACTCGAACCTTTGTAATGCAACGTCTACAAATGTTAGTGATTTAGTCGATAGTCCAGATTCTTCGAGTTTAGACGACTGTGATTCAGAACTCGAAAAAGCTTTGCGGTTACTGATTTTCAGTGATGATTATCTTCCAAGATCTAGTTCTTCAGCTAGCAGTAGAAATTCAAAGGCTGGTGAAATATTGAGATTGGTATTCTCAGATGATCAGTACTATCGAAAGTCTGTTCCCGTTGGGAGTGGTTTTCAGGCTGAAGTTCCTGAGTGGACAGGTCCTGTCAATAGGAAAAATCGTGGCGCTGGTGATGATTCAAAGAAGTGGTTGGGCACTCAAATGTACCCCATCAAATGGTTTAAAAATGCAGAAGCTGATACAAAATCTATTGGGAAAGGGAGACTCGACTCTTGTTCTTGTGTCTCTCCTGGTTCTGTTGGTTGTGTCAAACACCACATTGATGAAGCGAGACTCCATTTGCAAGCCGAAATTGGTCCTGCATTCCGGACTTGGAAGTTTGATGAAATGGGAGAATTTGCCTCGAAGTCATGGACTTTGAAAGAACAAAGTACCTTCGAATCTTTAGTGAGAAGGAATCCGCTATCAGATGAAGCAAGCTTTTGGAAGCTTGCATTTAAGCGTTTTCCTAACAAATGCAGGAAAAGCATTGTGAGGTATTACTATAACGTGTTCATACCTAGACGCATGAGCCTCCAAAGTAGGTCTTCTCTTGATGATGAAATTGATAGTGATGATGACTAAGGGAAAGAGAATAGCAGATTTGGTTAATTTAATTTACTTGAATTTCAGTTGTGGCCTTTGTGTTTTGTATATGGAAATCTATGGTTGATGTAGTTACAAAAATTGCAGTTTTGTTTGGAATCTCGGTTCATTTCTTTGGTTGATAATTGAATATTTCAAAAATAAGAAAACAACAGTTCTATTTATGTCTTTTTTTATTTATATGTTTATAATTCTACGATGTATTAGTGTATAACATGCATACAAATTGTCTTGAAGTGGTAAAATGAGTTATCAAAAGTACTATTGTTAGTCATCAGAATGGTAACATGATAGTAATTATAAGTGATAAATTTTCTTAGTACACTGCATGAGACCTTAAGGCCTCGTTTGGTTTATGGAAATAAAAGTATTTCTTTCCTCTCTCTCTCTCATGGAAGGGAAAGTGAATGGGAATGAAATTTTCAAAAGAAATTTTTATTCCGATGTTTGGTAACACAAGAAAAGTTATTGGGAAAGTTCTTAAAAATATAATAAAATATTATGATATGAGTAAAAAATACAGGGAAGAAGGAAGGAAAGTAGTTCCATTGGATTTTGGAAGGAACCGCTTTCCTCCATATTTTGATTATTTTCCCTTCAATCAGGAAAGTCTTTTCTTTCCTTTGGTTTTCCTAAACATAGGAAATGAACAACTTTTCTTTCCTAGCTACTGCCTACATTCCGCGAAACAAACGATGCCAAAGTGGTAAAATTTGTCCTCAAAGTGGTAGTCATTGAAGTGGTAAAATGAGTAATCATAGTTGTAATAATAGAGCATCTCCAATAGTTTTCTCCCATAATTACTCTATCATATATAGAGAAATAAAAAATAATTAAAAAACACAATTTTCAAAGAAAATTTATGCCCCAACTGGAACATATTCCTTATTTTACAGATTTCATCATTCTTCCCTAAATTCTTCCCCAAACTTATAGAGATAGCTGTAAATATAAGTAAGAGTTAAAATTTGTTTTGTCCTTATGGTTTGAAGTCGACATCTGTTTAGTCCTTGTGGTTTTATTTTAATCTGAATAGTCATCAAAGTCACAATTTTTCATCCAAATAATTCTTATGGTTTTATTTTAATCTGAATAGTCCTTAAAGTCATGATTTTTCATCCAAATAGTCATTCTGACAATTTTCTCAGTTAAATGTCATAAAGACTATTTAGATGAAAAATCATAACTTTAAGGACTATTCAGATTAAAATAAAATCATAAGGACTATTTAGATGAAAAATCGTGACTTTAAGGACTATTCAGATTAAAATAAAATCATAAGGACTAAACATATGTCGACTTCAAACCATAAGGACTATACAATATTTTACTTTATAAGTAATGTGGTTTTCACTCTCATCACATTCCCTATTTTAGACCGTGTTTAGAGAATTTGTTGGATCAAAACATAAAAAAATTTCGCTAAAATAGAAAAAATCTAAGATATAAAGAAGTTGTTGGAGTTGTCCTTAAAGTGGTTAAAATAAAGTGACAATTTTTTTTAGTTACTGCATTGTAAGAACAAAATTGAACTCAAATATTATCTGTTAGTTTTAGAATCAATCGGTATTGGACATGGATTAATCAACAAAAAGCTTAAGTCTTCAAACTCAATTTCAGATAAGTAATCCGAGTTTTATATCACTTGAAGAGCACAATCATTGCATTAAACCTGAATTACCTCAATTTAGTATTGTGATAAACTTATGCGGTTATGCCTATGCAGGTTTTAACATTGAGTTGCATAAAGATTCAGTTATGGGATTGGATCCGGTTTAATCATTAGATTCTACGCATCGTTTTTGCATTGAGAGAAGTATCCCCATTGTGCTTGTTTTTGATTCAGAAATACAGAAGACGTTGCATCTCCCTATTGATTATTTTTGTGCATGTGCAGTTGCTCTAGAATATTGTCAGAATGGTTGCATCAAAGATTGCGATAAAGGGAGGCTGGAGATCCAATGACGGTAGTTTCCTAGTGTCCTAGGATAACTCTTTTCTTTGCAGAATTTATGAATGTTCTTGATGTTCATGCTTATGTGTTTTTGATATTGTGAAATAGATCTAAATGTTTAGTTTGAGATGGTATGTTTATCTTATTAGATTCTGCACACCATCTAATACACATGAGTCCTCAAATGGTAAATGACTTATTAGTTGATGCATTCGAAATGTTAACAAACCATGCTCTCATCTCTTATAGTATGGATCAAAGTGCAAAATTGTTAAAGATCTACTATGAAAATGTGGCATATCTAGCTACCATAGTTTGATAGATTTACTTTTGTCTGGCTTTAAATTAGATACATACATGCTGTTAGAAATCATGGTTTATTGAAAGTAAATTACAAAAAACGTAAAAAAAAGTAAGAAAGGCTTAAAGGCTACATTGTGTTGATCATTGATAATGGAGAATAAGGTTACAAGATGTATATATAGGTCTATATAAGGCTATCATGTATAATGACAAGAGTGTCTTTATATAAACCTATTACTTATTACACTCTTACTTGCCCTTCTAGTAAGAGAGTTTTTAGAAGAGTCTCTCGACCCACAGCCGCTCTGTATTAAGAAATAGGAACTCTCTTGTTAACCCTACCATCAGTCAATACCAAAGTTGTTTCCCGCTTAGTTTTTAAGCCTCGATGAGTATCATTTATGCAAATTTTTACCAAAATTGATACCAAATAGTAGATTTTTTTGTAAATGTGATCAAGGAGAAGTCCAACAGAAATGACCCCTCTATTACCATTATGATATGATTTTCGGTCCTTTTAATTTCTATTAGATTGGTTTCTATGAGCTTTGGACATTCTTCCCGGCATGCATAGGAACAGTTCGAAAAAATGTGATTTTGTCTGAGAACTTTGTGCAATACTACACGAGGCTTTCTTATACATAAAGAATCACAGTTTAAGCTAGAGCCAGATCTATTTTTGTTCAAATTCCATGCCACACGTCAAGTCTCATGAACTCGAAAGATGATCAAACTTGAAGTACCACTAAATACCGAATAACCGAAACTAGTTTTTGCGACAAATGCCAATTACCAGCCTGTGAGATCAGAAGGTGTTACCCAGTATGAACTATATCCTATAGCCTGGACAATTGTCCATAATAGTAGAAGGGACAAACAAACACCGAGGCTAAGTTGGAGACATGAGCCTACAACCTTTGACATATAATTACTTCCCACATTACCTTGAACAAATCATTATCCACCCCGTTTCCCACATTGTCAAGACTAATATGAGAGTCCCAGACATACCATTGGATTAAGGGCCTCTTCTCTTTCTCTCTTTTCCTTTTCTGGTTTCTTTTTATCTCTTCCTCCTTGAACAAGCATGTTGGGATGTTTTTCATGATCACCTTTTGACTTTGGAGTTTGATCATGGAGAGAAGCTTTTACATACACAGAGGAGAAATAATCATCTCAAACTTAGTGACTCCAAAAAAAACTTTGATCGGTTTTTATTCCCTTGTAACATGCTTACTCGCCCCATGGTTTAGTTCTTGTTTTGACTATGGGATCTGGGTCGATCAATGTTCTTATGAATCTTGTTTCAATTTGTGAGCTTTTCTGGTGATCTGGTCAAAGTTCATCTTGCCACGCTCCCCACAATCTAAATGAGTCCAGTTGCAAAGGCGTTTTAGCTCACTTTACATTTTGGTCGATATATATGTTCTAATCACGCTCGATAATGATTTTCATATGAAATAAACTTTGATACTTCGGAACACTATAAAATAAGCTTTTTTTTGAGCCATATCTATATATTTTTCCTGGTAATTTTGGTTTTTAGAATGGTCACGCTGTAAGTACACTAGATCACAGAGAGTCTGGAGTGGAGAGTGGAGACAATCATTTCTCATTCCACTCTGCATTAACAAATCCATGTAAAATACCACAAGTCCACAACATATTCCAGCCTTGAATCATATATAACTTTCACTCTCTTTTTGGCAATTTTTATGTATTCGAATCAGGTACCAAACTTTTGGCTTTTGTATGGACTTTTGCTTTTCTGGATTTCATCCATTTTACTCATTCGATTCCACTAGTGAATTTGACCTTGTTCTTCTGCATTTTGCCAGAGACTTGCTTTCATGCTAACACCTTCCTATTAACTTGCTACATCCCATTATCTATAATCTTTCCAAGCAAAACCCGAAGGCCAAAGACTCCGGCCCGGAAAAGGTGCTTCTTACGTTATGGAAGAAATTCTTGAAGAGTGGAAAATGTGTTTTTCTCAATTTCACTTCTGCAAATTAGACGTTATCGACTATGTATTGACTCTTCCTTACACTTAAATCTTTGTCGTATTCGCCTTCAGTCGAGTTGGTAAAAGAATTTTATCTGACCAAAAATTAATAATCCATGTGAAAGAACTCACCAGTCACAAGATCATTTAATAACTAATTAGACGAAAATTATGATAGTCGACAGTATTGGTTTTCTTATCAATTTCTTCTTAGGAATTTAACTTAATGAATTGCCATAGTTGGAAGTGCATTGATAAAAATCACACTTACAAGTTACAAAATTTAAATCCGATTCATACAAACACAGTTCTATCAAAAGGACTACTAAAATAAGCACTTCTTACAAAAGCAATGCGAGAAGAAACATGCATATATGCCGAGACAAGCAACTGTTTCAGCAGGGCCAACAACACCAGAGCAAGACCAGCATTGAGCTCTATTTTTATCAGAGTGGGGTCAAAATGAGGCTCCGCTATGCTTATATGCGGTTCTAGTCTTATACATTCCATCTGAGATAGCAACTGCCATAACATAATTCAGGCAGCAAGTAATTTTCGACAAGGGACTAAATCCAAAAGCCTAACAGACTGGGACACACGCCCAAAGTTCGCATTGTTTGGTTAATAAAAATCAAAACCATATCTTACTCTATATGAGTATGAAACTATGAATGATTGCTTCAAATAATTTTGGGACAAATTTCCCAGAAAGTTACTGCTCTCTCCAGAATGTGTAACATGCCAAGAACTCGGCAGCCAGGCTGCAAATCTTCTTCAGCCTTCTACACCAATGAGGCAAGGATAAAAACCGCAGAGTTGGTTAAAACTAATTCATCCAAATCAAACCCAGAAAAACACTGAAAATCTTGTTATTTGAGCAACAGAAGCAAAGCATGGTACTCATAGGCAAAAGAAACATTTCCAAAGTGCTTTCTTTCTCTTTTTCTTATCCCCAACCAACCAACAAGATGCATTTAGGCTTGTGTGGTTTTACACAAAATATAGCGAATTAACCAGGATTAAACTAAACCAAAGAACAAACACCCCATTATGAACCCAATATTGTTTTCAGTACAATCGGAGTACACTTCTGGCGATGGAATGTGCATGATTCGACCTGCTCTTCCCAGCTCCTCCGCTCCTCCAGCTGTTCCTCATCGGCGTCAAGTAGAACCGCAAGAGTCCATTGTCAATGTGATTCGGCGAATACCTTGCGCTCCGATTCCTTTCCAGCACAATCTCTTCCTTCTTCTTCCTTCCAATCCCATTCCCATTCCCATTCACACTCACATTCCCATTTGCATTGCCATTTCCATTCACATTCGGCTCAACAACATCACCATTCTTCCTCATACTCCCAAAACCCCCACCTCCAAAACTATGCGAGTTTCTCCAACTGGCACTGCTGTTGCTCCTCATGATCTTTGGATTGAAACTCTTTGATTCCCCATTTCGCTCCCCGCCGCCTCTCAGCTCCGGCCAAGACTCCGAAAACGACCTTTCTACCCCATTAGGCCTACTACTATACCTATCCTCATCATCCTCCTTGTTCCCACTCCTCCTCTGTATGAAACTCCAAATGTTCCACGCCTTGCTCCACCTCCTAGACTTCTGCTTACAATCTTTCCTCTCCCCATTCCCCACCACCGACGCCGAATCCCCGCCGCGAAGCACAGGTTCACCGCCACGAAACGCCATCTCAAATGTCTCCGAGCAGTCATCACGTAGAGAGTTTGAGTTAGAATCTCGATCAGGAGCCACCAGCTTGGGCCCATGGAAGTAGTCAGCAGTAGTGGGTGACACCTTTGAATTCGAAACTGACTTCATTTCGTCAATCTCCGCCACCACCGCCGCCGCAGTCTTCCTGATGGAGTTGGACCTGTCAAGGCTCTTCCGCCGCCTGGAAGATGAGTCCGTATAGTAGTTCTGGGTCTGGAGCGACCCGCCAGGAACCGGGTCCTCTTTGTTGATAGAGTTCATCGGCTCCTCCACAGGAATATGAGCATCGATTCTCGAAACAACCACCGGAGCATCCTCCACCACCGAAAGCATCGTCGGCATTCTCGGAAAAGTCCTTCCGATTAGGTACCCGTCCCACGAGGCCCGAGGCTCGTCGAACGAGTATCTCGGGTCGTCAAAAGACATCCGACCCGCGTCGAGAGAAAACCGGGGATCGGTGTCGCATGAGCGCCGACCGAAGCCGTAATCGGCGATCTCCGACTGGGTTTCTCTGAACTGTCGCCCAATGGGCTTCTCCACCGGCAATGTGGCAGATCCGCCGCCACCGTTGCGCCGCTTCTTGAGCTTCTGCTTCTGCCGCCACTTCTGCAGTTTCTTGCTGAACACCGAAGCGGCGGACCAGAAGCTTCCGGCGATCTCCTTCAGGTCTCTCTTCTTGGTCTGAGCGTCAAGATCTATGTGGTCCTTCATGGGCTTCAACTCTTCTTCTTGAAACTGCACTGTCTCTGATGGTTGTTCTACTATTTCCGGATCAGCTCTGATTTCACTGACATTAACCACATTGGCTTCGTCGGAAAACCTCCCAATTACTCCGTCGTTGTGATTCTGTTCTTCCTCTTCGTCGTCGTCTTCTTCTTCTTCCTCCTCTTTGAACTCAAACACCGGACCTCGAAAGCTCGAAGAGGGCTCAGCTAACTTTCTGGTTTCGACACCAATCTCCGGCCCGGCAGCTCCCCAGGTGGGCTGTTCTGTCTTGTTGGGGTTCCGGCCGTCGTCCTGATTGAACAGACACCAAAGCGTACTCCGTCCCCGAACGTCGCAGGACTTCCTCTGCGGCTCGAAGACGCCGGATAAGCCTTCGTTTTTGGATGCCGAGAAGGACTTGGTGCGTCGGAGCTCAGGGAAGAACGAGGTGGTGGGCCGGGCTTTGTTGTTGTTGGAGGCCCCGCCACCGCCAATGGGGGGCTTAAAGATGGCCTTAAGAGCAGCGGCGGCGGTGGAGGAAGTCGGGGGTTTTCGGGAAGAAGAGGCAGAGGTGGTGGAAGGGTGCAAAACGGCGAGTCGTTCGCAGAGGCATGAGGGGCAAAAGCCGGTGAAATTCTCCTCCGGGTGGCGGTCGCAGGAGGTAGAGGGTCGGTGGGGCTGCGGCGGGTTTGGTGGTGGGTCCGTGGTAGGATTCATTACCGGCGGTGGCTGTTGACCTTGGTTCCCTCTCTACTGCCACTGCTCATGTTCAGAGGCTTAAGAGTGAGAACGAGTGAGTGAGTGAGAGAGAGTGAAAGAGTGACTGTGGATTCTGTGGAAGAAGAAGAAGAAGAAGAAGCGAAGGAACGGAAATTAGAAGGAGTACTGTTTTGTTTCCAACGGACAGAGAAACAAGAAAAAAAAAATGTATGAGAGGAAAAGGAAAAATGGTAGTGGAGTGAGAGAATGAATGAAATTAGTAGAGAGAGAGAGAAGAGGAGTATGTGGGGCCCGGATCACCGTCTGGTGTTTGTGTTTTGAGGCTTTCTTTTTTATCTTTTTTTTTTTTTTTCTCTAGAGGCACTCGCTCGTGAAAAGACAATTTTCTGCCAACTGGTGTCTAGTAGAATCCTTAATCGAGGTCAGTGATAGGAGGTCCTGGTTAAGTCTTAGAAATCGGACATAATGTAGGCTTGTACTAATATTTCAGACCCAAACGCATCACGTCTTATATTAGGATACAATATACGTTAGATGTTCTACTCTTTATGCCTTTAGAAACTAGAAACTAAATTATACCATATATATATATATATATATACATTAAACATTAGAACTTTCGTATTTACTTTATGATGACTCTTATTTCCCGACAGCATAGTAGATATAATGTAGATATAACGTAGATATACTCTTATTTCTCGACAGTATAGTACATATAATGCAGATATTCTCTTATGCTAAATTTTAAAATCATAATTCACATATTAGAAAACCCTGATGATAAATGTAAAGAAAAGTCATATTTCAATAACCAAGAAATTGTTAGGGAAAAAAAATAAAAATTGTTAAGGTATTTTCAAAAAAGCTCTCTCCCTGAATTTATCACGTATTTAATGGTTTTTAAGAAATTTTTAAACGATACGGGAGGACCACGTGACAATATGACGTAGTCCTACATTTCAATCAAATATTAACACTTGGATTTTACTAAGGAAAAATTACATTAATTATTTTGTCAAATATAATTTTTAGTTTGTTGTTGCTTTTTAAACCCTAAACTATAAACTCTAAACCCTAGACTCTAAACCCTAAACTTTAACCCTAGACTCTAAACCCTAAACCTCAACCCCTAACCCCTAAACCCTAAATCATAAATCCTAAACCCTAATACAAATTCAACAGACCTATAAAAGTCTTTTCATAAAAAATATAAAACTTTAGTTGTAATAAATTCAAGTGTCAATATTTAATTAAAATGTAGGACTACGTCATACTGCCACGTGGTTCTCCCGTAGCATCTAAATTTTTTTTTTTATGGTTGTTGGCCTGGTTTGCATGGTTCCAAGTACTTCCTTCCGAGCTAAACCCAGTTGGATTGGCCAGAGCAAGGAGCTTCATCATCAAAAGGTCCCAAAGGGATTAGGTGCCGGAATTGTTTCGTAGCTAATAATTTATTCTTTTTTTCCTTTAATTTCTAATTAATTTTTGTATTATTATTTTTTTTGGCGAGGATTTTTGTATTATTTTAGAGGGTGCTTTGGATTTTCAAAGATTCCTGTCGAGAGAGAAGAAAGAAAAGGAAAAAGCAAACCACGCCATCACCGAGAAGGAGGTTGGTTTCTGAGATACAGAGAGACAGAGCTCTCTCTCTACCTCTCTTTCTCACATTTCGCTTTCTTTCTCTCTTTCTTTCCCCTCCTCCTTTTCCTTTTTCCTGTTTTGGGTTTCTTTTTGTTTTCCAGCTTTCTTTAATTTTCCCTCCCAAATAGCTCCCATCGCATTCCTCGCTGTTAATGTTTTCTCTGCTTTCCCAACCCGGATTTATGTTCTTTGTCATATACCCACAAACACAGACACCCCAAAACAAATGTCTAAACGGAGCGATGATCCGCGCTCAGCTCTCTATGGCCTTGATCGCCACTGTTCATCATCGATTCAGGGTTCTCAGACCTGTCTATCTTCTTAAACTGGGTTGTAGACATGGGACTTGAGCTCGGGGCTTTGCTTTAAGCTAGGCCTGCCTTTACCTATTTAGTAAAAGTGTGAATGATGCGTGCTCTGCAACACAGTACTACGATTCTCAGAGCTTATTAGCTACTCCTTGTTATGCATAACCAAACACCAAAATGGAATCAGTACTCTACAAGATGGCGAAAGCAATCTGTTCCCCGATCCTTTCTATTCAAAAGGGTAATCTGCTTTTCCGAAACCTTAGTTTGATGATAAAACTTAAAAGACGATGGATTAAAAATCCAAGTCATTTTTTTTTTGTTACGAAAAATTCAAGTCTTTTCTCTCTAGCTTGCTCTAATTGGCATTTTTGCAAACACACCTTGTCTATCTCCATTAAACAGTTCTGCAGCTCGTTAACTATGGATCATTGGGGCTTGATAGGGTTGCATGAATATCACAAAGAATGTATTAGGGGAACGATAATATATTAGGGTTTTTGAAAGTGAGGGTAGTATACGTTATCATGAAAACTCGAAGTTGTCATCAAAAGCTTGGCTGGGTTTTGCTTTATCAGACATTTCAGGGCTCCATTAATCGGTCCAACATGCAGTATACTGTGAAACAAAGGTTCATTGGGAGGGTGGGTGTTGTAGTGGGGATTGAAAAAGAAAAAATAAATGACGCGACTGAAGATTGATGATGCGATACATGTTTGTACATGTTAATTTGTGAAAGTGAAAACAAAGCAAGGATCAAATAGTAGTCGATATATATCGTACATATGACCACTCAAAATCATAGAACCATTTTGATGGTTACTTAGTCATGCTTTCTCTGATAAGTTGACGCTAGCTTAATTTGATATTTTCATACAAGCAATGTCACATAAGAACGCTTCATCATCATCGTTCACTTTTAACATATAACCATTTCCTATTTGATTATTCGATGCGTAACTAGCTAGCTTTGATGCCTGATACGTGTGGTTAATTTGTAATGAGTTCTTGATCTGCAATGAAACCAAATTAAGGGTAGGGAACCTTAATAATTGATCAAATCCAATAGATAAAAACAAGTCCATGAACTTAATTAAACTCTATCTAGATCTAAACTTGATATATAAATAAATTTGGATTTCCCTTTTAGCCACCTACCAACTCATATTACTAATTAACTTTTGAAAACTCGATCTTACGATGGTTCGTCAATTGAGACTGTTGTATATTCAATATTATTCTAAAAAACTAATACTGTAAGAATTACAAAGATTTGCACCTCTTTCAAATTGCTAAACGGTGGCCAGTGCAATGTTCCATTTAACATGGAATTACACTCAATATTAATTTTAGATGTCATTTGCATGGAAATTCTTGTGCATGATGTGTATTTACACGATATTATCTTAACCATTTATAATAATTCATATGTTTGACCACCATGTTTCTATATTATTTCCTTTAATCTTAATCATCAATGTATGTATGTGAAGATACACGTTGTGTACTGAAGATACTCTCTAATTTGCAACGCGTCTATTTTAATTAATTACAAATATGCATGGGTTTTACTTTTAGCTTAATTTCAACAAAAAAACTTTGAATATTCTTTCTGTTTTTCAATACTACGGGAGCTAGAGAAATACCTCCTATTATTGGTATTCTCAGCAAAATATCGAACTTCTGATACAGAAAATTCGTAAAGTCGATCAACAGTACTAACAATTACACGTGAAATTTCACTTAGATATGCAACAATGCGAATATTTTCCACCTGCATTTTTAAGGTGATCAAAGTTGTATATCTTCGTTCTTCAATTCTCCATCGAGACCCCACCTTCCCCACCGCTGAATCGTCACGAGATAACCCTCCCGCCGGCTCAACCACAGCCACGGCCACCATAGCTACCGGGTCCCGCCACCCGATCTTAGCTCTCTCCTCCATTCGGAGACCTCGCACATCGATCACGAGGTCCCCATTAATCTCACTTCTTCTTATTTACTACGTACTTCACAACCAAATGGGATAGCTAGCTATCAATGCTGGCTCGTTTAGCTTCATATATATTTTTGCTGGTGTTGCAGGTGCTCTTTCTGGGTTGGCCACACAGAACACTCATGGAGATGATCTATATATCACTTGGGTAGAATCAAATTCTGATGAATGTTTTGTATAGTATTTCTGCATGGAATGAGGCGTAAAGCGCGAGCCTGTCCTCTCCTCTCCTACCCTTTACCTTTTCCTTTTAAAAATAAAGCCATATATATATATATATTACAGAAGATCAGAGAAAACTATTACCCAGAAAGAAATTAATATAAACTTCATGCCTTTGTCTCTCTCTTTCAGATAAATATTCTCTCTAGGGTTTGTCTTTTTAGGGTTTTGTTTGGTAGAAATAAGGTATAAGATCTCAATTATATAAATGATCCCCGATTAAGTCATCATATTCTAGTGGATAGTGGGGAGAACAGAGATTTTCATTCGGGGACAAAAATAATTCGATCTCCTTATTGTGGGCATGCATGGGGTGGCCCTCTATATCTGCTAGCTTCTTCTGTTGGATTTATTTAGCCAAAATTCCTATATATACATGTAGATTTGAGACATTGTTTTCAATCTAGCTTTTTGGAATGGATGCGCAATATTTGTAATGTTTTCTTGTTTGCTTTTGATTCATATATTCAAAGCTAGAAGTAACAATTTTCCCACTACAAATACAGTCCCCACAAGATAAGCTAGTTCGACAATATATATATGTCTTTCTCATCAATCATTGAAAGGTCTATTGTATTGTGTCCTAGTCTCTTAGAGAACTTTATACATGATTTTACTATTTCTTCGATTCGTTATGTCCTCATCGTCCTCTCAATGTACCATGGACTGAACAATGAACATTTTGGTTCTCCCATAGATCTAAATTTAAGTCGATGAATGGAACAAAAAATGTTTGGCAGTGTACGGCCTTTTTATATATGTGTACGCGAGGCCATGATCTATCGGCATGTGAAATGCTTCAACATGCATTGCAGCATAACGCATAGGCACTTTAACAGCTTCGTGAATTGAACTCTGATTATAGGTGTTTCACTATCAGACGTTTAACCACTATTAACGATTAATTAGTAATGGTTAGTAGATTATGTTCATAGGACATAGTGAATCAAAATTTATAAGACTCTGAAGGCGTACTTCATGTAAAATCTTAACCAACGAGGATTAGAATCTAAGCTAAATTCAATCATGCCGCATCTTAGACGCATTTCTCAATCATATTACGTACAGTCACAACAAGGAACAAACTAATTAATTAAGAACAAGTACGGGAAAGAAATCCCATTCGCCTCAATCACATTGCGATTAATCCATTGCATTTCTACAAAGAAGAAGATCGAAAAGTGATAATATAGTGATTTAATTTATGGCTGGCTTACAAGGGGGGTTAGTACTCTCAAGAGTGAGATAGAGTTAATTTACATCAGACTTTTGTATATGGCCTCTCCTAATCAAACTTAACCGTTTGCTACTAAAACATTTGAAAAGGATCAATAATGCGTTATTTTCCTCACATTGCTAAGCAAATTTTGAATATGTACGTATACAATGTAGTCAAAAAATCATATATGATTTTGAATTGAGAACCTCTATATTTGGAAGAATACAGCCAAGCTTTTTATCCCTTGCACCTTTTGTTAGTGCGAAATCATTGTATGATATCGATCCTACCAAGGCTATATATGTAGCTAGCTACACATTCCGATTGCCAATGCTGAACACACTAGCAACAAGGTTAATAATATTAACTTAATATTATAACACACTGTTTTGCATGAGTGTGGTCGGAGGGTTTAGGCCAGGGTTCTCTGAAGGGATCCTCTCTGAAGAAGACTGAAACCAACCAGAGCTCCATTATTGTGTCATGGTTTTTTCTAGGCAATAAATATATGACATGGAAAGGATCTGATCGATTAAAACTATTCGAAAGCATGCATGCAGTTGCCCAGAAAAGATTATCACAAATATAGAAGTTTGCAGAACATTTTTTAGGTTTGGTTTCTGTTGTTTTGCTAAGAACTGAAGATTCTATAGTCAGACTGCTAATGGTTCTGTCTCCACCTTAAGCCAAAGCTTTATGCAGCGACAATGAGCTTTCCTTCCTTTCTTTATAAGCAAGTTTGTCATTTTCTATAAATGCAAAACAACGATTTAAGATTAATTCGATTAGTACGTGTTTCATCTCTTGATAGTTATATCTGGTAAATAATAATAATAATAATAATAATAATAATAATAATAATAATAATCTCTCAATAGTTATAAACTAGTTTTTTTATTTTTAAATAATGAAAATCTTCATTAAGGCCGAGCCCAAAAGAGCCTAGCTATTACTAAAGCCCATATCGTTACATCAAAGAAGAAAGAATTTTTTTTCCCCTAAATCAAAAACGAGATGGACATGAAAAAATCTCTTCAATAAGAAAAATGCCGTCTCATTACTCTGTTTGATCCACCAGCATCTGAGGACATGGGAGACCGTCATTTGTGAGTACAACAATCATGGACTGTGGTGGCTGGTGAGCTCATCTTTTCGTATATAAACTAGCTTATATACAAAGGTATACGAACCATACGTCCCTACTCAAGTCAAGTCTATCAAAAAGAAACCAAAATTATTATTTTTAATTTTATATTAATTTAACATTGACATACTCTTAATTCTATAAAATACGCAACGATAATGTGCCTATGAAGTGAAAACTCGAGCCCTATATTTCATTTATAAGACTAGTACTCCACTAAACAAAACAAGATATTAAACCGAGATGGCAATTTTTCATTGGAGGTCAAGAAAAACGAAATAGATCCGTATATGCGAGAGGAATATAATTCCTTCTGAGTTCTTCTATTTCTCTGTTTTTTTTTGTTAGAAGGGAGTTCTTCTGCTTCTTCCTCTCATTAACATAGACAAGATATATATTAGAAGTACTTGTGTTGTTTCGGCCGTTCGGGGTCATATGTTTACTTGTACAGCTGATCGACATATGTCCTACTCAATTTTCTCTAGGAGGCAAAAGAACTGAATTAGAAGTTCAATCAACGTCCTCTAATGTAGCAAAGAAACAACCAATACAACAAACCATTTTCTAATTAAACTTCATAACATAATTTCATCGGCTTAAGCTAGAAACATACATATATTAAAATTATTTTTCTTAAAAAAAAATTTATTTTTTCAATTTGTTCTAGAAGAATAAAGTATTCATTATTCTATCTTAGCTGAAATATATTTTTGGAAAATATGAGAAATGATATGATAGTTAAGGCTAGGGGACTCGGATCTCTTCATGGGAAATCGAGGACCTCGTGTTGCCTCATAAAATCATCTCATCCAAATTTAATCTATAACCAGAGTTTCTCTATTTGCAATGAGGAAAAAGATGAAGACAACTTTGAACATATTTTCAAAAATAAAGTAATTAAGGTAAATCTTTTATGTACATTAAGATTGGATGACCAAAATACATCAGACAATATGAGGTCCTCTTCTAAGAGGAAAAGATGATCCGAATGGAGCACCACAAAAGTGTACCTTTCTTATTGAATCATAAGTAGTAATTATATTTAACAGCAGATTTCAGCTGGCTAGTGCTACTCAAGTAACGAAAAGATAAACATGCACATATGCATGCGCACCCCCATAAATTTCGCCAATGCCATTATGTCAAATTATTGTGTCTTATTACACCTAGATCATTATTGTCCATTGCTATGCAAATCATTTCTAGTTAGCAATAAAGGGACACTCTTGCTAATTTATCAACATGTTACACAAATTTAACATGCATGTATCAGAGCTTGACTCATTCCCTTATAAAAAAAATTGAAAAAATGAACGTGTGTATATATATACATAGAGTGATCGCATATTGGGCAAAAGGATTGGAGATTAATTCTTGCCGACGTAAATGTCATGACTCTGTAATTGCTTTTAGAGTCAATTGAGCTAAGTTCGTAGCACGCCATATGCATAGAGTGATCACATATTGGGCAAAAGGATTGGAGATTAATTCTTGTCAAAGTAAATGTCATAGCTTTGTACTTGCTTTTATAGTCAATTGAGCTAAGTTCTTAACACGTCATTAGATTGTGATTTATGAATTTGTCTACTATATCATTTAAAATAATTATTATTATCGTTTTCTCTTGAAATTATCTGGACATCAAGTTTCTCTCCTTAATCAAGTAAAAGAGTTGTACATTGAATCGTGGAAAAAAAAAGGTAAAAAAAGTATGTTCATGATTACAAAGGAAAAAATACGAGGCAAAAAGGATAATCTAATTACCCCACACACATACAAATCAGAGGCTTTTGATTTTTCCATTTTTTTTTTTGTTGAAAGAAAAATTATGAATAGCATGTATATATGATCAACCACTTTAAACAAAGCCTCCATCTTGGACCCAACATGCCTGCTTAAGCTTCATTCACATTTTGTACCAAGGCGTACTATACTATATACTAAAGAAGACTTATATTTGATCATGTATGTCTCCAATAATTTGTGCCGCTAATCACTCCACATGACATCTTTTCAACCCAAAAACTTGAGTGATAGTGTTAAATGGTATTTGTGTCTCATATGCAACCTAAGGGCTAAGGCAGCGCAAGGGATAGTTCATACTTCATAGTGGCTAAAGATGGTCATCATTGGACTTAGATTTAGGGCAATTAAGCTAAACATGAGGAGGTCTACCATGGATTTTACTGGTTGTAGTGAAATTTCCAAGTGGGATTTCCTATCATAGCCTTGAAAAGAACCATATGATTATACTAAGTAGAGTGAAGGAATCCCAAGAAAGAATGTAGAGTTTGGCATGTTACTAAAGCAAGACAAAGGCAAAGAAGCATACAAACTGGGCAATATCTAGGCGTAAAACACTTCTTAGGGATTTACAAATATTCCAAGCAGATCTTAGGGTGCTTTGAGAGCTAGTCTTGCTCACTGCCATATCTTGAAATTTACAGTTTAAAAGAGAAAAAGAGGAACTTATGCCCTATAGTTTAATTAGTATTAAAATTGAATGAACATCATCAGCAGAAAATAGGTTTTTCCAAAGGTGAAGAAGAGATAGGGGGGGGGGGGGGGGGGGGGGGGGGGAAGAAAAAGATGGTCTTTGCTTTCTTTGCCCTCTCTCTTTTGAGTGGTAAAGTTGTGAGAGAGCTGGAGAAGTATGCTTGGAAAGTGTGTGCTTAAAAGAGAAAGAGTTCACATAAGAAAGATCCCAGTTTTTTCCAAATTTCTTTTGGAACCCGACTTTGGTGATCTAGGTGCTTCCAGTTTATATATATATATATATAACTACAGCTATACTAACTAAGATCTTTGCTGGGTTTTGAGAAAGCTCTTTATTAATGTGAACATGGGCTTTAATTTGGCTGATGATCTTGACTAGGAGGAGAAATCTACTTCCATTATGTATATAAAAGAGCTAAGCTGACTCATAATCTTGATGATGGTTCTATTCAACAGGTCTGTCCATAACAGAATCTTCAGCTAGCTTCTTCATAACAACATACTGAAGCAATTACAATTTCATTACAAGCATGCAGCACATACATGTCATATATATAGCGCTGAGCTTTTTTGATCAGCAGATGTTCCTAACTCTTTCTCCCCCATTATTGCTACACTGCACCAATTGGTATAAACTTTCTTTGTACGTAAGTGATTAAAATTATTATTTTTTTGATCAAATAAACAACTAACATGCTATAACGAGTCTGTTGTAATAAATCGAACTCACGAGCTCTCACTTACAAAGAGAGACTTATGCCACTAAACTAAACGGTACTGGGCGATTGAAATCAAATTTAACATGTTACTTTCGAGATATATATATATATATATATATATTTTTTTTTTTGAAGAAATGTTTACTTTCGAGATTTTGTATAGTACACTGTAAAAATAATATGTGTAGGTTGCTCAGTACAACCCACCCATCTTCATTACGGGCCACCCAGCTATTCGGCCCAAAACCCCTCTCCCGCTTTCCATTTCATTCACTCTGAAAACCTTTGCCTCCACCCTAAGGTTTCCAAAACGATGCCACAAAAATGAGAAACTGCCATGGTCGACTTCCCCAAATCCCTCTCCCCCAAACGCGTCCTCAAACTCCTCCAAGCCGAAAAGAACACCCACTCCGCCCTCGCCCTCCTCGACTCCGCCACCCGCCACCCCAACTACTCCCACTCCCCGGACGTCTTCCACCACATCCTCCGCCGCCTCTTCCACCCCAACCTCGTCTCCCACGTCTCCCGGGTCCTCCAGCTCATCCGCACCCAGAAATGCCAATGCCCCGAGGACGTGGCACTCACTGCGATCAAAGCCTATACCAAAAACTCAATGCCGGATAAAGCTCTGGAAATATTTCATCAAATGCGCGAGATTTTCGGGTGCGAGCCCGGCATCCGGTCCTACAATGCTTTGCTGAATGCCTTCATCGAGTCGAATCAGTGGGAACGGGCGGAGCAGTTGTTTGCGTATTTCGAAACGGTGGGGTTGGTCCCCAATTTGCAGACTTACAACACTTTGATTAAGATTTCCTGCAAGAAGAGGCAGTTTGAGAAGGCGAGAGGGTTGCTGGATTGGATGTGGGAGAAGGGTTTGAAGCCTGATGTGATGAGTTACGGAGTTTTGATCAATGCGCTTGCGAAAAATGGGAAGATGGGGGATGCATTGGAGGTGTTCGACGAAATGCCTGAGAGAGGAGTGAGTCCTGATGTCATGTGTTATAATATTTTGATTGATGGGTGGTTTCGGAGAGGGGATTATGCGGCGGCAAAGGAGGTTTGGGAGAGGTTGGTGATGGACTCGGGGGCGTATCCAAATGTTGTTAGTTATAATGTGATGATTAGTGGGATGTGCATGTGCGGGAGGTTTGGTGAGAGTTTGGAGATATGGGATAGGATGAAGAGGAATGAAAGAGGGTGTGATTTGTTCACTTGTAGTTCTTTGATCAATGGGTTGTGTAAAGCGGGGAATGTGGATGAGGCGGAGATAGTTTATACGGATATGGTTGGGAAGGGAGTGATGCCGGATGTGGTTGTGTATAATGCAATGCTCGATGGGTTCTGCCGAGCTGGGAAGATTGGTAAGTGTTTTGAGTTGTGGGAGGTGATGGAGAAGGGTGGTTGTCGTAATGTTGTGAGTTATAACGTATTGATCAGAGGGTTGTTTGAGAATGGGAAGGTGGAGGAAGCAATGTCTGTCTGGGAATTGATGCATGAGAAGGCTTGCGTTGCGGATTCCACAACGTATGGAGTATTAATTCATGGACTGTGTAAGAATGGTTACTTGAACAAGGCTCTGAGGATTTTAAAAGAGGCAGAAAACTCAGGAGCTGATCTCGATGTCTTTGCCTATTCCTCATTGATTAATTGGTTATGCAAAGAAGGGAGACTAGATGAAGCAGCCAGGCTACTTGATCAGATGGCCAAGTGTGGCTTTAAACCAAATCTTCATGTCTGCAATTCATTGATATATGGGTTTATCCAAGTTTCCAAACTTGAAGATGCAATTTGTTTTTTTAAGGCAATGTCGACCAAGTACTGCTTTCCAAATGTTGTCTCCTATAATACTCTGATAAATGGCTTGTGCAAAGTCAGAAGATTTAGCGATGCATATGTGTTTGTGAAGGAAATGCTGGAGAAAGGCTTGAAGCTAGACGTGATCACATATAGTCTGTTGATTGATGGCCTTTGTCAAGGCAGGAAGATTGACATGGCCCTCAATTTGTGGAATCAAGCCCTTGACAAGGGATTTGAGCCTGATGTAACTATGTACAACGTTATGATTCATGGACTTTGCTCTGCAGGCAAAGCTGAAGGTGCTTTGCAGCTATATTTTCAGATGGGGTGTCGGAATTGTGTTCCGAATCTTGTGACGCACAACACCCTAATGGAAGGTTTTTACAAAATTAGAGACTGTGGAAAGGCATCTCAAATTTGGGCGCGCATTTTAAAGGTTGGGCTACAACCAGATATAATTTCCTATAATATCACTCTCAAAGGGCTTTGTTCAAGCAGTAGAATATCAGATGCTGTTGGGTACTTGGAAAAAGCTTTGCATCATGGAGTCCTTCCAACTCATATAACGTGGCACATACTTGTTAGAGCAGTGGTCAACGATAGGGCCACTTCACAGTCTTCTTGGGGTTAAGGTAGTCTGAAGGTAAGTTTCACTCCGGTTGCACTTCTGTGTCCATGTCATTAGTTGCATTGCTGCTGTAGAAGTTGCAGGATGAGATATCCATAGTTCTCATTTTGTTCTCTATTCAAATTTGTTAGGAATTGTGATGCTTTAAACTACCACCCCGTGCTTGAAGTGGGCCATGGCCTTCTTGGGAGAGTCCTTAGGAGAGTCGTCAGCTGCCAAGATACTAATAAGACCATGCACATTGGTGTATTCTTCATGAAGAACATGCTTTTCTTTCAAAAGTGATGCAAGTTAAGAATGATATCTGAATATCACACGCTCGCACGCACACACATATATTGTTTTTTTCTTTTTTTTTGCAGATGTTATTTTTCTCATTGCAAAAATCTTTCTTGCTGCAGGTAGAAGCCGAGTTCTTTTACAAGTCAAAAACAGCACATCATATCACTAGTTGACAGAAGTGTGAGTTTCCTGATTCTTAATAATGTTTCTCACCAGATTTTAATGTCTATAGCAATTCAGTTCTCATTTAGGATTTTATGCAACTCTTGCACCGTAGTGGGTTTAAAAACAACTAGAATAATTAAAGACCTAGAAGCGTGAACTTAAATAATTAAAAGTTCCTGAAGCATCATATATGGTAACTCAGTTACACAGTTGTTGGTGATTCCAGTAATACCACCAAGATCCTTTTGATGATGCTAAAGTAATATGCTTGTTGTATCAAACCCAAGTTGTGAGATCCGCTTGGGGTTATTGTCATGCTATATTTTGATTAACCTGCAATTTTGTAGCTCCTGATGCAGGGTGGGTGCTAAGTTTTATTATGGATCCTAGATAAGACCTCATTTCACTATGTGGCAGAAGTATAAGTTATCCGAGATACTAGAACACCAACCTTCATCACCATCTGCATTCTGTTCAAGTTTGTTCTCAATTTTGGGTCTATCTGCATTCTGTTGTCTTTGTAAGTTTAAATACATACAGTAGCTTTAATTGAAATCTTAGATTCATTAATCAAGAAAACTGGAGGCATGTTTAGCATGCTATATAATGATATTGTTCGTTAAGCATCATATATGGTTTTGGTGATTGTAGTAGTATCACCAAGATCACCTTTTGATGATGCCAAAGCAAAGAGCTTGAAATATCACCATCAAGTAGTAAGATTTACTTGGTGTTATTTATCATGCTACATTTGTTTTGCTGGGTTACAGTACAACTGAGACTGTTTTCAAATTCTTTTCTTGGGTGGGTAAATACTAAATACACGAAAAGTATTTGAAGTTAGATTTTTCTTGATAGCTCACACTTGTAAAAGGATATATATGGTGTGTTCTCATGCCATGTACTTTCTGTTTATTAGTACAATTGACTTGATCTTAAGAAACGAGATCGTCCTAATTTGTAAATCCAAGCTATATTTATCTAATATAATTAAGTTTAAAAAGTTTACAGCATAATATTTTTCCTTGAAGGGCAGGGAATCACCTTCTTTCTTCCTCTGTCTTCTTCTCTTCTGCTATTTCTTTTTCTGATAGCATTTTCTGCTCATAGATGAACTGAGCGACCAAACCCACTAAAATTACCCCAAGAATTGCAACTTTTCTCCAATCGGGTGATGAAGTGATGAAAGAGTCAACGATTTCTATGAGTAGCAGGCCAATTAATACAAGGTAAATATTCCTCCTGGTTTCTGATCCTGCACTTTTTTTTGTAAGCTCCTTGATCTTCTTTATTTCCTCTGTAGCGTTTACTTTTTCTTTTGGTTTTCCCTGCGTCAGATTCTTGAAAAATAACCCTTCATTTCGGTCTTTTGCAATCTGATCTTCGAATGCTGCTAACTCGTTTTCATTTTCTTCAATCTCTGATATGTTCACTCCTGTAGATTCCTCAAACGCCTGCATGCGGCTGTCCATATTCTCCATTATCTGCTCGTCACAAATGATTAAGAATTGGATTATCAACAGATTATCATAGCAAGTCGCTTTTTGTGTCTTTAATGCAGATTTAGGAACGAAAACAGACCCTAGCACTGGCTTCATCCAGTCCTTTGAGGGCATCTTCTCCAATCTTGTCAAACTCCGCATTAGCATCTTCTCCGAATTTAGTAAGATATTCTGATCTCTCATCCAGGTATTCCGCAAGCCGGACTTTCTGAGCTTGAAGCATTGCTATCCTCACCAGCATCTCTTGCTTTTGAGTATCTCCTCCAGGCGAAGGAGTCTCTGGTTCGGAATCAGAATCATTGGACTTGCTGAAGCGCAAGATGGAATTCTTTGTGCTGGGAAATCTTCCCGACTGTAAAATGGTATGTCTGGTGGCGGTGAAAGAGGTTTGAATGTGTTTGAGGGCAATCATCTTATCCGTTTCAGTTTTGGCTTGTTTTGGAATAAAAGAAGAGGAGAAATAGAGAGGAGAGAGATATTTTATATATCTGAAACTGAAGTCCTTCTGAGCCTCTCATGTGTATTGCATTATCCATTATCTCTAGACAGAAATGATTGTTAAAAGAGTGAGGCTTTGTCACCTCATTATGTCCAAGAAAATAATGCCTCTATTTATCGAATTACCATCTTTCTTTGGAATCATTATTTATCAATTGCCCCGTCTAAAAAAATTGTTCAATCACATCAAAACTCAATTTTCTTCGAGGATGGTGTTGCTTGCTTCGGCTCTATGTCCTTATTGGATCAATTGATTCATAGAAGATTGATGTAGCATCGGATGAAGATATAGGCACAGGGGTTGTTCCAGGACTCCAGGCAATGGGTGAAGAACACTGTAATCGGGTAAGAACACTGCAATGCAAGAAAGCTTAGGGCATATGTACCTATAATGACACAGATAGTAAAAATGCAGGATTTGAACGTTCTCTCAACTTTAACACTGATTAATGCGCATGAAATCAAACTAAACAGAAATTGAGATAATTAACAAACAAACCATAATCTATTTGGAAATTAACACACTAATCCCTAACCATGTTTTTCTGTATCAAACCTTAAATGACAGAAAGACAAACTACAATAGCAGACAAGCTAGCTTATTCACAGGTTCCAGTCCTCCTCTTGTGCCTTTGTGCTGGATCAGTGATCCACTGTTTTCTTGTAGGTATACCACTTAGCAATCAAGAGATACACAAGGAAGTTAATGATGCTGAGAAGGGTCAACACCCAGTAATAATAGTCAAGATGACCTCTGTTCAAGTTATCAGGAATCCAACCAAGCTTCCCATTTCTTGTGGTAGTTCTAGTTACAATGGTAACAAGCAGAGTGCTGAGGTAATTTCCCAATGCAATAGTGGTGAGTGAGAGTGCAGAGCACAAGCTTCTCATAGCATCAGGCGCTTGGTCATAGAAAAATTCCAACTGTCCAATGAATGTGAATACTTCTGCACATCCAATAAGGAAGTACTGGGGAACTTGCCAAAATATTGTCATGGGGATGTACTCGCGGTCATAGTAATTGTTCTTCTGCACAATCCGAAGCCGAACAACCTCCAAGATCCCAGCAACAACCATGGAAAATACAGATATGACAAGGCCAATCCCCATTCTTTGTAGTTGAGTGAAACCTCTTGGATGACCAGTGAACTTTCTTGCAAAGGGGACAATGACTAGGTCATATATAGGAGCCCAGATGAGGACACTGACTGTGTCAAAGAGGGATAGAGATGCTGATGGAATCTTGAAGTTAGGGCCCATATGTTGATCCAGTGTGTTGCCTTGCAAAACAAACATTGTGCTCATTTGACTGTAAACTGCAGCAAAGACTATCCCAGATGCCCATACTGGAAGTAACCGGATAACGGCCTTGAGCTCCTCTACTTGAGTAACTGTGCAGACTTTCCATGGGTTTTCCAAGCTCTTCAGGTCCTCCACAGCAGCCTTGTCAAAGAAACTAAAATTTGACACAATAAGAGGCTTAAATCGCTTACACAAAAATTCCAGTACTGATATTTTTGTTCCAAAGAATTGGATACGATATCTGTAAATTCTTTTAAGTAGCTCACTGAATTCTAGTTTTAAGTACCACTTACCTTAACTTGTCTGTATGCTCAAGCTTGCGGCTTCCTTGGATACTACTCTCAGCATCTCTTGTTTCATAAAGAAGAGACTTGTCATCAGGGACTTTAACATTGAAGTTCCTGCAGGATGCAACAATGACCTGAAAAATCCTTGTGATGGGACTCCCTCCAGGTTTCTGAAGTCGATACAATGGACTACCCACGAAAAAGAACACCACTGCTATGGCCATTGCAACTGCTGGGATCCCAAAACCCCAGTCCCATCCTACATTCATTTGTATATAGACCAAAACTGAGGAAGCAATCATTGCACCAACATTGATTGACATGTAAAACCAATTGAAGAAAGAGCTCTTCCTTTCCTTCTCAGTATCATCTGTTTCATCAAATTGATCAGCACCAAAAGATGACACGCACGGCTTGATTCCACCAGTACCTAGTGCAATCATGTACAGAGCTACAAAGCAGGCTGCTATTTGTGATGAAGTTGCGTGGCAACCAGAGCTGTCGCATGATGGCTTTAGTCCATTGATAGATGCAGTCAGAGACAAGAATCCCATCCCCTGGACAAAAACGCAAGATTTTTCAATATATTTTTGGAGAAAATACAAAACAACAATTTTATCTAAAGGAAATTTTTTTGATCAAAACTTCTAGGAGCAGGACAAGAAAAAGACCGAAAAATCAATAAATTTGACAAGATACAGATTAAAGTACCATCTCCATTTGAATTGTATAACATGAGAACTGAAGCATATGCGTTATAGGCCACTTAGAGAGGAGTTGTCGTGCGGAGAAAACTTACAAAAACATATATAATTGAGAAAATTGCAATCGTCCAATATCTTCCCAAGTATGCATCAGCTAGGAAGGCTCCTAACAATGGTGTGACATAGCAAGTTCCAGACCAATTGGTGACACTGTTTGCTGCCGCGGCATTTCCCATGCTGAGTTGTTTCTGAAGATAGTTCACCAGATTAGTACTCATTCCATAGTATGCCAATCTTTCACAGCATTCATTTCCTGCAACAGAATCATTTAGGGATCAATTTATTGGGAGAAGCAAAACCAATCGGATTCACAATAACACCAGTAAAACCATACCAAGAATAAAGCGGCATGCCTTCCAATTTCCAGTCTTCCTCTTGTTAGCAGGGTTTTTACGAATGTCCACAGTGCCATCATTTGTATAATCATCTTCCGCCAACGCCATCTTCTGGCACTTGTTTTGCTTGCTGTTTAGAACAAGAGAGTCACCTACAAAATCATCTAACATAAGAGCTAAGATAAGACTGAATCATGACAATTTCAAAGTGAAAACATTGGCTGGGAGCTCTAAGACATATCCAAACACTAAGCGAGGTTGTTAAAAAAGAATTGCTAGATTCTCAAATATGTAAATTTCACTCAGCATCGGACTAATAGTGCCAACCTTACAAACACATCTGTCTATCTTTTTAAAGAACTTTTATAATTAATGTAGTTCAAGCTGCTTGTACATAGAGCATTTGTATCTGACAGAACAAGGCTCAAAAACTGGCATACATATGTTCATATGTCACATGTCACATGTCATAAACAAAAATAAAACAGAAACTAAGTAAAGCAGAGGCAATGGCGCAATGCGGTTATCATTGCGAAAGCCACCATCTTTATGAATAGAAAAAGGATCGCTCAATGTAAAAAGATGAACTGAAAAACCCATTATCGTATTCTAATGAACAAAGTAAAATTAGCAGAGAGGATGTCATAGCCTCAAACTTTTTTTCTGAATTGAAGGCGAAAAACAAAAACAAAAACCTACCAAGCATAACAAAAACCCAGTAAACATATTAACAACACTTATTGCTATTGCAAAATTTACATAAACAAAGCAATGGAAAAGCAAGCACTCAATAGCAACATTCAGGGTCATTCTAGACAAGTTTGAAGCATCTTTAAGAACAAAGAAACCACCGTTCTCAATCTAAGAAATTCTACAAGTTTGACATGAAAGCTACTATTCCGGACTGAGAGAGAGAACAAGGGAAAAAGAAAAGAGATAGAAAGACTGAATCTTTATGTGGTATCTGAGCAACTGATATTTACAGTACTCATGGAGGTGTAGACAGAACACATACCAGTGAAGTTTGGAGTGAAAAAAAAAATGAAGAGGGGCGATTAAAAGAATAAATCTTTTATGGGGGTTAACGAATGGTCATTAGGGTTATCAATTAGTTTCATTGAGACTTAGAATCAGAGCAAAAAGAGGAAGAGCCCGGTTCCTGCTCGGACTGGCAAAGAAAGAACCACGAAAATATATGGAAATAGAATCAAAGAGGATATTGGACTCCTTTTTTAAGTCTTTACACGTCGTAATAATAATTACATTTACCGTTGTTGGATGGATGAGTGTGCATGATGAACTGTAAATAGCAATTGGGTGAAAATATATTTTGTTGACTATTGATATAAAACAGCTACCGTATCATTTCATCATTTTTCTATTTTTTACTGTTAGTATGATCCAAGATTAAAATCTTACTAATGAGGTTGCTTGATCAAGATGCTTTTCGTCTCCTTTTTTTTTTTTTTTGCTTAGAAGACTCAAATTGTGTTAGGAGCAAATTTATCCTCGTATATGGAAGTGTCCGAAAGAGTGATGTGCAAAATTTAACATTATGCAGTTATTTGGGAGGATTTGTGGTGTACCAACGTCACAACTTTAGTACTACAAATGCTTGCAAAGTTTATCTATATACCAAACCAGAAAATCTGACCATTTCATCTTATAAAGACAATTTTATTTATCGAACAACTCAATCAATTCTGTTTTTTTTAGAGAATGTGTGTGATTTTGAAATTGAATAAGAGAATTGGGTTGTAACCTAATTTGTCCGGGATCTCTTTGTAGGCTAGGTACATCATGTACTTGGACTCCTTGGTGACAAAAAATCCATATCCTTGGCAAAAATGGAAAACATAGAGATCCCACTTGACTGCCAAATCCAGGTAATCCCTTTTGTTGCTTGTCGAAAGTAAATTTTTGTTTTGTTTTGTTTTTTTATTAGGAGTGAAGTGATAAGCCATCTCGGTAACGTTAGTAACATACCCACCAAGTTAGTATTCAGACAAAAATATACAAAAGTATTCTAATAATAAAGTCAGACTAATCTCCTATCTAAATGCACTAACATGAAAACCCCTCAAACCTGTTGGCCAAGTTTAGCCACAAACCCGAAGGCCCCTATATTGAAATACTACCATGTCATATGGTATTCGGGATGTGGCATGGGTGCTCTTTCTGAAGTTGATGTTGCAGCCGTGCAAGAATTATCCTCCAAAGTCAATCGTTAATATGAGAAGCTTGAAGATCAAAATGCTAGTACTTCTACTCAAGCACTTGAGAATCAGCTTCTTGATTTCTTGAAGGTCAAAATCATTATCACATAACAAGAAAGCTTTCTGGTGTGTAATCAGTTGGCCTTGACTATTGAAAAACTTGATCCAAGTGTAATTGAATCAGAATGTCACATTTGGTGAGCATGCCAATCCAACTATGACATTTTATAAGAAAAATAGAACATATCTATCATAATGGACCCTTTGCTTGATAGTTAATACATAAATGAAGCATCAAACTATTTGCTTTAGATCGATCAATGACTAGGAACCACAGCCCTCTTGTAAGTATACCATCTAGCAACCATAAGATAGAATCCCAAATTCAACACACTCAACACAGCCAAAAGCCAGAAGAAGTAGTCAAGGCGCCCATAATTCAAGTTATCTGGTATCCAACCAGCTTTGCCATTTCTTGTGCTCACATCAGTCACAACATTCTCAAATTGTCTAGCCGCTTGGTGTAAGGCTTGGAATACGTCAGTGTATCTCGAAACGAACCACCATATTGAGCTTTGATTGTTTTGGCAATCATGTCTTGAAGCTGTTGAACTGACAATGAAGGTAGGATGGAATTTGATTCCTCTTTTTGCTCGGAAGATGATCCACCAGACATGTCTTTCTTATCGCCATGAAGGTTATTCTCTGAGTCATTGTCATGGTGAACTTCTAGCTTCTCCATGAGCGATGCAATTTCTACATCCTTCTCTTCAATGGTCTTTTGGAGTTTCTTCACTGCTTCAGTTAACTGGGCTATTTGGGCCGCTTGTTCTTCCACGTTGATCACTCTTATCACCATGACTTGCATGGCGCAAGAGTCGTATTCTAGAATCGCGTCAATTTGATTGTCAAGAGGCAATTCCAAGTGTGGACATATCTTTGAATGAACTTTGGTTGTGGGCGAAGGAGAATGTTTCCTCGAGTTGCCTGACGATGTTGAACGTCTTTGCTTCATGAGGTTTGCCCCCATTGTTGTCCAAGCGTCGATCGGCTGAAACTTGTTGGTCTTATTTTTCGATTTGATTTGCACCATCTTTGAAGCCATGTGATGAGGATGGTGAGATTGTCGGAGGAGGAGATGAGAGGCAGAGATTGTCCCACTGGGCGTGCCAATTTTGTAAACACGAAATAATCATGTAACAAATAACAAAAAGACACGTGTACAAAATAAAATATTTGTGTTGGTGAATTTTCAGGTTACCTATTGGTATTCTTTTACAAGAATTTCCTCTAATTCGATCTCCGACATCGATTTGATCCAAGGGTGACAAGCACTTAATCTTGAATCGAATTGTTGTAGTTTAGACTTCTTGTCGTGTTGACGATTTGTATAAGCTGATTGACCAAAGGCCGTAGAGGCTTGTTCTTGATCGGACTTAGGCCACGAGCAGTGTCACGTGGTGCGTGTTCTTTGACTTTGACAAGGGATGAATCAGCACATGTGTTCGGTGCTTGTTGATTCTCCACGAGTTTGTTGAAGAACTTGGTAGAGGTTTTGATTTGTTGAAGACTTGAAGACGATGGTTGATCAAGGGCCGTGAAGGCTTGATGTTGATCGGGTTTGATCCACGAGCGGTTTCACGTGGTGGTTTGTTCTTTGTCTTGAAGTTGGTGAAGATGTCGGCTATTTGACAGCTTGGTGACTCTTACAACTTCTAGACTTGAGGTTGATGAATAATCGGCTATTTGGCAGCTTGATGATTTTTCAAGGGCTTTGGCACTTCTAAGTTCTTGGGAGTGAGTTCTCTCTCTCTGGTCCTCTGCCTCCTTCTGGTCTGCTACCTTCTTTTTGTTTGCTCCTTGGTTCGCTCCCTCCTCTTGTTATGAGAGGGGATATTTATAGTGTTAACATGCCTCCACTTTTGGCATGTAATGAAGATACTAAATCAATGTTATTTCCTTAACGGAATCAATGAATCATGACTGATTGATTTACTTGCCAATTTTACCATAATCAAATCAATCAAATCTTAAGATTTAGATATGCCCAGATCGCTTTGGATTAAATATCTTGTTTTGACCAAGATCCTTAGTAAAGGGGCGTGCCATCTCGCGGATATAGAAGGAAGGGCGCAGAACCTTGATTTCCAAGAAAGTGGTGATTTCTGGTCCCACCTCGCGGACGACTGAACTTGAACGTACATCTCTGCATGCATGCGAACTCTGCCATCTCGCCTCGCCTTCATGTACATCTACGCGTGCGAAGTTATCTCGCCTCGCCTCGCCTCGCCTTCATCTATATCTACGCGCGCTAAGTCATCTCGCCTCGCCTTCATGTATATCTACGTGCGCGGAGTCATCTCGCTTTGCCTTCATGTACATCTACACGCGCGGAGCCATCTCACCTCGCCCTCATTTATTTCTACGCGAAGTCCAGTTCGCCTCGCCTTCGTTTACTTCTACGCGAAGTCCAGTTCGCCTCGCCTTCATTTATTTCTACGCGAAGTCCAGTTCACCTCGCCTTCATTTATTTCTACGCGAAGTCCAGTTCGCATGCGAAGCTCGCCTGACTCCTGGCGAACCATCACCAATTATTTTTGGGGATGTCTGACTTCTTTGTTTTGATACTTAATTTAATTTAATTGATATCTGATCATCAATCGACACTTGATAATTGATTTTAATCGGGATTTAAGGTTTTGTTGTCGGCCGACCATTCCCACGTTTCCATGTGTCATTTCCGACGGCTTTCCAACTTTGTCGACTTATGAGCCACGTATGCAATTTTTCGGGTCTACGTGTTGCTTGAATTATTCAACGATTATTATTATCGTTAAATTTTATATGTCTACAAATGTACTCAAGTAGTTCCCTAGTGCAGTCGTTATGAGAGCCAGAGCAGAACATAAACTCTTCATGACATCAGGAGCTTGCTCATAGAAGAATTCCAATTGCCCAATAAAGGTAAAAACCTCACCACACCCAATAATGAAGTACTGAGGCACTTGCCAAAAGATTGACATGGGAATGTGCTTGAGGTCATAGTAATTGTGCCTCACCTCATTGAGTCTTAGGAGCTCCAAAGTGCAGCAGCCAACATTGCAAAGACTGAGATCACAAACCCAATTCCTATTCTTTGAAGTTGGGTGAACCCATTTTTGTGTCCGGTGAATTTCCTAACAAATGGGACAATGAAACGATCATAGACCGGAACCCAGAAGATGACGTTGATGGTGTCGACGAGGGAGAGTGAGGCGGAGGGGATTTCAAAGGAGGTGTTGCCTAGGTGAAGGTCCATTGTGTTGCCTTGTAGCACAAACAAGGTTCCAATTTGGCTGTATACAGCTGAGAATATAATTCCAGTGGCCGCAAATTGGTAGTAGCCTTATGATGGACTTAGCTCCTCAGCTTGGGTCACATGATAGGTGCATAATTATACATTATTTGTATCAAAATCCTCTATACTTTCTTTGTTTGTTTGGTGTGTTTTCTAGTTATTTACTTTATTTATTTGTTGAGAAATTTTATTAACACATCCTTAATTACTAGATACACATTCTATATTTAATACACTGTTTTAGAATATTTCATATGTGTGTCTTGACCTTATGTCAACATGATATTTAGTTAGAATATGACTATGTATTCCTTATCATTACCATATTGGTACATTGTAATTCCCTATATAAAGGGCTCATATCAATGAATAAGATGATGATTCTCTATTCTCTTACTAGATCTTTGTCTCTACCCTTTACCCCTCATCACGTTATCATGCATTTTGTTCTAACCCTATAACTAATAGCCCACAATTTGTTTTCTGAAACCCTAAAAAGCGTTTTTTGGCACCTTTGTCTGACCATTGCCGCCGCCAGTTTTCCCGGCCGCTGTTCGACATCTCCGGCCGCCGCCCGCAGTCGATTTTTTTGGCCTCATTCGGCTTAATTTTTTCAGCTTTTTCTTTCAAATTTTGATTGAAAGTTTTATGGTTTATATATATGGTAAATATGACTAACCATATGGCTTTTATTTTTTCAAACAATTATCGCATGACGAATTAGAATGAAATTTCGCTAGCAACTTCGCCGTACGCACGTGGAATTAAGCATGAAAATTACAAAGCAGCTCCTATAAACGCTGTTTATTTGGCAAACTAGCAAGTAAGCTTTAATATTACAGTTATTTTCTTTTGAATAACTCGGGGGGATAAAATCATTTCCCCCTTCTCCTACCCTCGTTCTATGCTTGGGATTTTGTGTGTGTAGGTACCAAAATCCTAGAATTTTATTCGCGGGTCAAGAGTTTGTTTGATCACTCTTGTTTCTTTGTCTGAGTTGTGTATGATCAACCCTGACCTTTATCCGGATTGTGTTTGATCAATCCGAGGTCTTTTTTCGAATTGTGTTTGATCAATTCGCGACTTTTTCCGGATTGTTGGTGATCAATCCGTAGGACAAACCATTAAAAAACATCATTTGTGACCTCTATCGAGTCTCATAACAGCTTGGTTTTGTATGCAAGAGCAACGTAACATTCTGCTCATTTGAGTTTTGACGTACTTGATACCTAAGGTGAATCTTCGCTTGGTATATGTGGAACGTTTCATTGGAAAAGATTAAACCACATGTTTTGACACCCAGGCTAATAAGCCTAGATGCTGAGATTTCACATCTCATGCGCTCAAAGTCTTTGACGCGCCACATCGACAAAAGCCTTCAATGACAATCTGTGCAAAAAGTAATGACCACAAAGTACTGTGGAATGCACTTATGGAACGTTTCCTGAAACGTCCATCTAACTCAACAAGTTGAGTTATTAAGTCAAGTGGATTGCTTACCACCTTATTTGACTACATATCGTCGATAATATTTCGTGGCATCGTGATCCATAATCTTTAGTGGATTCGATCATCATCAAGCTAGTTCTCTAGGTCCTCCAAGTTGGTTTGGAATTACCAACGAGACTTGATTTTGATCATACAATTGCAACGGGAATTGTATATACACTAATGCGATAAACGTATTTGGGATTATCCCCTAATGTGGGGACAACAATATGGGTCACGGTAATGGTAGAAAACGCCGTACCGATGTCTAGAAAAGAGAGGGAGGTGTTGCCGACATTATTGGCGACACTCCCGGTCTAGACACCAATCTGTCAAAACTACACATGCCAGCTCTGACAATACAACCGTTGTGGATCTCCGGATCACTAGTTTAAGATTGTCAAGGTCTCGCTCAGATTGTGAATGCATACAAAAAGGTACGAAAAATCAATATGAGGACAAGAACGTCATCCTCATGATCACGGATTTCAAAGATTCGGATCCAGCTCTAGCTACCTCTAACTTTGACGTCATCGGCTAGACATTAATTTTCGTTCCAAGCTATATGTAATAAGATATCGTATCGATGTCTTTTGTTTATTCGAGACCTCGATATATATTCACATTAGCAATAATGAATGCCTTGAGAATTTTTTCGAAGTTATGAAACTATTCTCCTCTTATGGTTCGTATTGATTTACAAACAAGATATACATTTTTACATTGTTCTTAGAAGCATGACATATTTACAATCTACATGGTTAGATTGTGCCGTTTTGGTCTCTTCCAAGTGAAGATGATGCACGGCCTTGCATCTTCAAGGAGGATCGCAACGTGTTTCCGTTTAAGTCTTCTACCTTATAGCGGATTTTTCATCATCAATTGTTCAACTAGGCTCATCCAAGCTCAATGTGATGTCTTAAAATTGTTCGAAATTAAGGAGATAGTGGTTTCAAGTGTGCCTCGCACTACCGATCCTTCAAGGACATGCCTGGTCATACTGACTTGGAGTTATCGAAAGATTTTGATTTTGGATCCCCCTACGCTATTAAACCAATTTTCATCTCACAAAAGACGTTGAAGACTTATCAAAACTAGACAATCATCATCATGATCGAATCTTCTAGGTCCTCTAAGTTAGTTTATGTTCATGTCAGTGAGCTTTTGCTAATTAGTCATGGAGTTTACGACCTTGGAACGACCAAAAGGACTTGTTTTTTATCATACAAACGTCACTTTTGGCTAAGGCAAAAGCCTACACACCACCTACAAGCTTCACAGCTTTGCACATGCCAATTCAGCGAAAAACAGCAATCTGTCCCTTCTGGACAGTCAACTTCGTTTGATATTTGTGAACCGCTCCAAACAAATCAGATAGTGAGCTTTATATCATTGGAAATCTCTACGAGTATAGTTTTCGGAACATTTTGCGGTTTGTCCATATCTATTTTAACGAAGAAGTTATGGCTGTTTTAGTACACAATGGTCATTCTGCGCGGAAATTTTTATGCACTCTCGAGATTGGAGCTTTCTGTATCTTCTTTCAATCCTTCTAAATGGTTTAAGTGGAACCATTTACTCTCCTATCTACTCCATTTTTTAGATCTGTCTCGTAGAGATATTGAGTGCTTCGTAGATAGTAGAACTATCCACAACATTCTAAGGAACCAGCAATTATCTCTGGATTTTGTGCCTTGTAAATCTTCTGTGACTACAATGATTGAATCATACCAGTTATTTAGGGACGCGGTTTAGCTTGAATCTTGATGCCTCATGGCACCATGATCAACGTCACAGATGCCCTATATGCATTGAGAGGCAATCAAACCTTGTTGAGCGTTAAAGACATTTCTACTAATGGTTTTCATTTGAAAACACATTGTGAGAATGAACAAGAGTTTTTTTGTGTATACCTTCTCATGAATGCGGACTGAAATGCATCTTTGAGAAGTTATGAGTTAATCTAGTGGATTGTATGTCATTACGATTTGAATATCGAATCACATGTTGTCGCTAAAGTTGATATTTGGGACACCGAATCATATAGGCTTTGGTTTTAACCAATTCAGGTCATCCTGGAAGAGATATAATGGTCTAAATTTTGAGAAATTCTCATGGACATCCATTCTTCTGCTCAAAACAAAGACATTCGGGATCTTGCTTCTCCATGAAGCATGATGGTGACACCATAGTTGTAAATGGCAGCACCCTAGGGACATTGTCACTCGAACACGGCTCCAACTTCCGGGAGGCCGTCCGGTCATTTCCTCAAGCAATTGAGGTGCACCGGCCTTCCCTCGATGTCTCATTGGCCCCCTGCAATGCTTATTGCTCATTTTGAAAGCCTATTTTTTTTAGCTTAATTAGGAGTGAGACCCTCTTACGCTAAATAACACAAAAGTGAACATTTCATTCTTATATCAAACTATGAAGATAGATACAACCAACTTGCGAACACCTTTTTATGCTTTATGGTGTTGGTTGAAGTGTCACGTGTTACACTATTATCTACTGTTTATTACTGGTTGAAGTGTCACGTGTTAACAAAAGGGAAAATACCCATTTAGTACTAATTTAAATAGGAAATCACATATACATCCTTTAAAATGATTTGAAACACAAATAAATCCACTTGTGTTATTGTTAAACAAATAATGATAGTTTTTAACAATTAAGGACAATCTTTTCTCTACATGTCAAGTGTCATGGTTTAATTTACCAAACTAACCATACACTAATTAAATATGTTTTTAAAAGAGAAAAGTCTCTCATTTTGAGATTTTTTAGTAAATGGAATACAGTAATAGGTTTTCAATAACTTGGTGTAGTAGCAGTTAATTCCAGTAGAAGTAGTAGCAGGGGTTAACATTCCAGTAAATGGAATACAATAGCAGGTTTTCAATAACTTAGTGTAAAAACAGTTAATTCCATTAGAAGTAGTAGCACAATTATGCTTGGGCAATCCTCTAATTCTGCTACTGCTACTGCTACTTTCTGTTATTATTGTTGACACAGAAGTTCAACAGCAGGCAGTAACAACACACAACAATAACAACATGAATCTACAACTTGCAGTAGTAGCACACAACAACATCACACATAGTAGCAGCACACATCAACAACAACACACAACATCAACACACATCAACAACAACATGAATCAACAACATGCAGTGACAACACACCACAACAACATACGCAGTAGTAGCAACATGAATAAAAAACTTGCAGTAACAGCACACACAGCAACACACATCAACAACACACACAGTAGCAACATATATAAACAACAACATGCAGTGGCAGCACACAACAACAACACACGCAGTAGCAACACAAAGCAGTACGCAGTAGCAGCACACAACAACAACACATTCAGTAGCAGCACACATCAACAACACACACAGTAGCAGCACATAACAACACACACCAATGAAGACTAGACAATGAAGATTAACTCTGCTACTGTCTTATCTTTCACTTCTGCTATTGTCTTATCCTCCACTTCTGCTACTGCATTATCCTCCACTTCTGTTATTGCCTTTTCCTGCTCTGAACTGAAATGCTCTGTTACTGCTCCCGACCCAAAGGCTATGTTACTGTCTACTGGAAGGCTCTACTACTGTTGCCGATTATTAGGAAGCTGCTACTGTTACTACCGATGCCACTACTTACTAAAACGTACTGCTACTGTCTGCTATTGTTAACCATAGAGCTGCTACTGCCGACAGAGATCCAAATCTACTTTCCTCCCTTACCTTTCTTAGTCTACTTCAACATCGTATTAACACCACCAAACCACCTCCAGTAACAATAACTTCATTCCTCCACACATTAATTAACCATACAACCATTGCACCCAAATGAATTCAATTATAATTTCCATTAACAATTATAAAACCAAACTGAAAATGAACATCCACCTGTAGATCTATCCATGCAATCATAGACATCCACAACCTCCAGAACGTTGTCGTAACTAAGATTAACAAGCACGCCTATGTCACCCAAGGCTCGATCGAGCATGGATAACTCGAAGCATTCAAAGGCGACAATTCATGGCCTTTGAAGTGGTTGATCTTCTTGAGAAAATGTGATCCGCCGCACCAGATCAGTGAAGCATCAACGACATCGTTGACGAGTTGCAGAAGCTCCGATTTGCGGTGGTCGTCGCCGGCGGCAACTCCGTCGAAGGCATATGGATGAAGAGAGTGGAGAAGAGGCAAGCCATTGATTCTGATTCCGAGTTTTCGAATCAAAACCATAGCTTAGAATCAGAGAGAGAGAGTGAATCATATCGGGAGGAAGAGAGAAGGAAGGGTGTGGCATGTCACGTAATTTTGTTAAAAAACTAAGCATTTTGGTAATTTTCCACTTGAAATCCAGGTCATCTTTGTTCCTATCTGTTATTGGGCTTGAGCTTATTTCCTTATTTCTTTAAATCTTTTAAAAGGTGGGTTTTTTGTTTTTGTAACTGTTTGGGGTAGTGGGATGTCATTTTCTATAATTTAAACTTTTTATTACATATTCCAATGAATTTAATAGACATGAGTCCATTCCAATATAAGATATTCTTATTTGTGCCAAAATACAAAAATCTATATTAAAGTCATAATAAAATAATATTTTTTTGTATATTTTCAAGACAATTTTACCCTCACCACCTCAACATGTATAAGGAGAGAGAAAGTAAAAGAGTTAGAAGGATTTGCCGGAATCTCACCGGTCACCTGTCGCGGGACTCCGGTCACCGGTCACCTATCACGGGTCACGGGACTCCGGTCACCGATCGCCGGATTCTGGTCATTGGTTGCCTGAATTTCTTCGGTTGCCGGTTATTGACCCTTAATAACTTAGATTTTCTCTGGTCGCCAGATTTCGGTCACTGATAACTCGGTTACTGACCCCCAATAACTTGGTTACTGACCCTCAATAATCAGTTACTGACCCCCAATAATCAACTTATTTCAGCTTATTGTAATATAAAAGAAGAAATATCGGAACATAATCGAGTTCTTAACCCCAATAATAGTTACTAACCCCCAATAAAATGTTGAAACATTACTGTGAGGCCCATAAAGGCATCCAAACCTCCAGCCCGTTGTCAAGGACCCAAGCCCAAACCAAAAAATTGCTCCGGGCACCCAAAGCTAGCGCCCAAACACTTCCCGACCGCCGTTGGCGTCGACTCCGGCGTCCAACCTTACTCAACAACTCAGAACCGTCACCCATCCATTTCTGTTCGGATCCGGATCTTCATTGGCTTCAGAAAGAGCAGACCTGGCGTAGACGAACGCCGACTCTTGAGCAACGAGCGCCAATCATCGAGCGATGAGCGCCTACCGCCGTGCGACGAGTGACGAGGCCTCGGTCTCTGGGAAGAAATCAAATGCCAGAGTTTTGGATCTGCAGTGTGTTACGGCGATTCTCAACATATTTCGCTTGGCAACGGTGTCCATGCGGCGGAGGAGCGAAGTCACCACTTAAAGATCTCGACGACACCACTTGCGACTTGTAGCTCGGTTCACGTCTTTCAAGGTGGCGACTTCATCGTTGAGGACTCGAGTCTCTGCTTCAAGAGAGAGAAAGAGATAGAGAAAAGAAGAAGAAGAAGAATTCTAATCGGAAAAGGAGTGAGAGAGGGCAGTTGAATAGGAGCGGGGGTAAATTTGTCTTTTGCTCGAGTTTCATTGAAATAGGCTCATGAATAAGATTTTTATCGAATTGGGTTCTAGTTTACTTGTTTTTGTACAAATGGACATTTTTTCAAAAAAAAAAAAAAAGAAGGAAAAAAGAGAGTGGAAGACAAAATTCGGAAATCTGCCTACGCAAGTCAGCCAACTTTGACGGAGCACTAAGAGAAGCTCGAAAAGAATCAGATGATGAATCTTATATCAACGGAAAGCTACGGATGTCAGATTTCAATAACATTTTACGGTTCGTGAATAGCATTTTTCTAGAAGAAGTTATGGACAATTTAGTACCAGAAGGTCAATCTACGTGGGAACCTGACTCTTGACGGGAATATGTGTTTTGAGGCCCAACTCGCACCGGGAGGCCCATGACGAGTTTGCACTTTATATTACGACTTATAACCTCAAGATGAAGCTGATTTTGAAAAATTGAATGAGATGGCATACTTCCATTGGTCCTATAGATGTGCACCAATCAGAATATCCAAGCTAGGAAACCTAAGTGAAGAAGGATTGGTTGAAGGAAGCAATATAAAAGCCTTGTGCTATCATCTTTGACTGCTTCTTCTTCTTCTCCTCTTCTTCTTCTCTTCTCCTCCTTCCCAATCTGCTATGTTATCTTTTTATTTTGTTTATTTAGTTTTTCTTAATTAGGGGCAACTTGAAACCCTAGATATGAACAACAAGATTATTTGAGTTTTGGTTTTAGTTTCTTTTAATTGAAGATGAGATTTTGTTTACTACTTTTATGTTGATGAATTCTTTTCATGCTTACTTTGAGTGCACGCTTAGTATGCATGTTAGAGTTTTATAGATTTGATAGTTTGATGTCAGTGTCAATATCGGACTCCTCAAACTATCTAGAGAAACAATTGTTAGTTTTCGCTAGCAAGTAAACTAAGTCCTAGGTTTAGCAAGGCGCTAAGTTTATTGTGATGTCTCAAACTCTTTTAGAACGTAAGGATCTCTGTATGTTTAATCTAATAAGCATACCTTTAGGTTGCATTGCTTGAGAATAGTTTAGGTGTAGAGCACTTCCTGCCTAACGTACAAAGTAAGAAAAAGTAATATGTTGTGTTTTAAGCGTACCGAACCAACCTTAGCATCTTCATCTAGATTAATTGAACTATAACTGAATAAATTGTCTTGTGTGTGATTGTCAGGTGGATTGCATCTTCCCTGGCTAGTTTTATTTCATTCTTTCTCAAAACCAAAACCAAAGCCAAAATCAGTTTTCGTCACTTTCTATCCTCTGTTTTCCAGTATTTATTTGACATATCAAACAAACTCTGATTGCTCTGAATTTTTTTGTAGTCTTCCGTCTGTGTGTCTAGTTTGTGTCTGTAAATTTTCGTATTTTTCTGACTTGTTTAGGTTAGTCAACTAATTAGGTTTTCAACTGCTGATCGCTAGGATCAGTAGCCACTTTTGTGACATCTTTTCAGTAGTTAGATTCATTTAGTCCTCTGCGGGAATGACCCTTATTTGCTCATACTATAAACGACGATTTAGTAGTAAATAAGGAAAATAAATTGGTTTAGAAACAACCAATAATAGTGCAGAGTCTCCATGGCATCACTGAGCCTTTGGTTCTGTCTGATTGAGTCACAACTGCTGCCTTGTCTAAGAAACTAAGGGAATTGGAAACATAAACATAGACAATTAGTGTATTCTAAGCTCTTTTAGAACTCTCATAAAATAAATTAACAACGCATTTCAAACTAACAATGCATTTCATATGATGTTACAAACTCACAAATTTACGGTTATTTACCTTAGCTGCTCTGTGCGATCAAGCGGCTTCCTTTAACAGCGGACTCGTCTTCTGCTGTCTCAAACAATAGAGACTTATCTCTAGGAACTTGTTCTTTGTATTTTCTGAAGGATGCAACCATCACCTGGCAAATGCGAGTCAGGGGACTTCCGCCGGGCCTCAGGTTCCGATACAAGCGAGTACCCGAAAAGAAGCTCACAACAGCAAGCGCCATAGCCACAGCAGGAATCCCAAATCCCCAGCCCCATCCAACGTTTGTTTGTATCCAAACAAGCACAGAGGAAGCCACAAGTGCGCCAATGTTGATTGAGAAATAGAACCAGTTGAAGAAAGAACCCTTGTTCTTCTCAGCCTCATCAGTGTCATCAAATTGGTCTGCCTCAAATGAGGAGACACAAGGTTTTATGCCTCCAGTTCCAAGAGCTATGAGGTACAATCCGGTAAAGAACGCTCCTGCTTGGAATTGTGTTGGACTGCACACATTGTTTTTTTCACATGGTGGTTTTAGCCCTTGAACTGATGCTGATAATGTCAATAGTGTCATCCCCTGCAACAAATGAATGGCTTTACATGTCATATTCAAGGATTTGAAATATATTCAGTATATTGTTTAATATTTGACCAGATTTACAGTCTGACAACATAACATAATATGTTAGACGTCTAACTAGAGAAACATTATCCTTATTTCAATGAATATACGAATAACTTACGAAAATATAAATTATAGAGAACGCAGTGATCGTGTAATATCTTCCGAGGTATGCATCAGCTAGAAATGCTCCAAGCAATGGTGTCACATAGCATGTGCATGTCCAATTTGTGACATTATTAACAGCCTCAACATTCCTCTGGTTCATTTGGAACTCGAGGTAATTTACAAGATTGGTATTAATCCCATAGTAAGCCAATCTTTCACAGCATTCATTTCCTTATATAATAAAAAAAGCCAAGGAATGTAAGTACTAAGCAGTTGTCGTTCATCATATTTCAATGCCATCAAATCATTTACTTACCTAGAATGTAAGGCCAAGCTTTCCATGTTCCTGTTTTGTTCTTCATGGCAGGCTGGTTACGATAATCAGTTGTTCCATCTTTCGTGTAAACATTGTCGATTTCTGCCATTGCTGTGAGAGACAAGCTCATCTTCAACTTCAAAGCAACAAAAATTTGTGTACAGTCAGCTACTATATAACAATGTCTATTCAAATCTGGGTTATATCTCATTTATGGTAACCATCATGTGCATAAATCTGTGCATGGCACACGGTTCAAATGTATCAAACTTCAACTGTATTGCTGAATGTAACTCATAAATGTAGGTATAGTTGTGTCATTTTCGACTAGTAGGATCCGAAATTGGACTACTAAATGTCAATTTAAGTATGAGGGTTCTTTTGAATTAAACATGACTAGGCCAAGATTAACCAAAGAATCTGATTAATTGAAAATCTTGTATGTGATTCAAACAACAAAACGAGCTTGTAGCGTGAGCTTGGTGTGGGAGCATAAGACACATCGCAGTGATGAGAATTGGACTGGGTTTTAGGATTAGGTTTATGAAACAAGCTAGGTTTCAAGAACATGAATTGGGGAATGGCCAAGTAGGGTTATTGCTTGAAGGCATAAAAGCAAGGCTTGAGTGTTTATGGGGGGATTTCTGGGTTGCTGCTTCATTGAGTTCTCAGTTCCAAATCTCTCTTCTTATAGGGCTCAAATTGGTGGGTTTTGCGGTAACTTTCAATACCTACTTCGCTGGGTAAAAAGGATTTCCTTCCAACATGTGATTATGGTCTTAGAAAATCAGGAAAAGGAAGCTTGCTTTGGAAGATCAATGAGTTGACTCACTGCAGGGACAACTGCAGATACCGAAAACTAAGAACGATGTCAACAAAACTCGAAGCCCACGATCTCCTCATTCGAGGATGAAAGAGCTGCTTTGGAATCGGTCGCACACTCTCTCCTTCCTCGTCTCAGAAACGAAAGGGACTTCTCGTTGGATAAAACTGCAAATCTAGGTTTTGACACTACTGCGGGTAGAGAAAGCAGAAGAACTGGTTCGGGCAGGTAGAAGGAAGAAAATTGGGCTTTTTATGCAAAAGAGAGGGGTTTGGGCCTTTAAAAAGAGTTAGGTTTTTGGGTATTAAAAGTGTTTTGGGTTTAGGGAATGAGTTCCAGTTCTCTTGTATTTCACCAATTTGTTATCGATTTAGGTCGTCGGGATTGAATTTCGGGCCAAGACCGAAATTATCGACGACGTTAAATCGATGAACGAGCGACATGCGTCTTCGTAACCTTCCACACTATACCCAATTCTACAAGCCCTAAAGATGAGTGGATGTGGCTTGGGTCCACATCAATAAGTATGTTTGCTTAGCAGGTTAAAATCACAGATTTAACCCAAAACGTACTATAAGATTTTGCATGAATTGCATAACAAATTGTCGAGTGATAAAATGTATGATTTTTTGGGTATCAACATTAAGATGCACCAATCTGCTGCAGCGTTTCATCAATGGCCATTCTAACCACATTGGAGACTTGAAGTTCAACCAAATCTTTAGCTTTTGCTTCCATGGCACACCTTCTTAGGACTTGGGTATAGTATGTGCTTACTTGTTGCTATATGTAATCAGAATTAAGAATAATGAGCACGTTCTGGCCCAATGTTTTGGTTGAACTTTAATTTCGCTTTCATTTGGCCCCGTAAATGGTTTTTTGGTAGAATATGGCCCGTAAATGTTGGTCGTTTGCATTCGGTTGCAAGTTTTTAGCCCAAGAACATGGATCCAATCGGTTTTTTTTCCTTGTTAAAATGAATCCAATTGTGGTATGTCCCATTAGTGTTCATCCGGTCATTAACCGACAAGAAATTCATACTCAATCAACTTTAGATTTATGTCAAAGTGTTCAAAAACAACTATACTTAAAAATAATTCTTCATTTTTTTAAATGTAAATTCAAAGATGGTTGAGCATGAATCTCTTGGTCAACTAGCAACAGGAGGAACATGGCTGACTGGTCTTTCCCATCAGGGTAAATGCTTTTAACAACTAGAATTAGGGATCCCTTAGAATTACAATTTCTGGTCACTGCATTTAGTAACCATCATATGTTGTTTATTTCCAACAAAAAAGAAATTCATATGTTATCTATGTATTTATGACCTTTAAGACTCAAATACTGACAAGAAAAACTTTCCATGCTTCTCTCTCTCAAACCCTAGAGAGCAACCCCAAGATTCCTACCTCCCTGTCCGATGGCGTGCCTTACGTCGTCATCAGATATGACTTCATTTACCCTTCTGGATTAGGAGTGTGGCTGGGTCTTTGACTCGTTACGGTTTTGCAGCCTGTATGAGGGTTGGTGAGGCTTGGCACGTTTGGATTTAACAACGAAGGAGGCAGTCGTCTTGCGCAGCTGGGCTACGCGGTAAGCCGTGTGAGGCATTGGTTTTCGATTTTTGATTCAAAGCGGCGGTTAATGATGTTTAATGCCAATGGTGTTCGATTTGGATACTTGTTGAAGGGAGTCTCCTTTCAATTTCTATGCTAGATCGCATTGGTGGTGAAGAGGAAGACGAGGATTCAAAATGGTATGGCAAGGTGGGTGGCTGACGGTGGTATATGTGTTGGGCCTTAGTTGGGCTTCCATGTGTTGCGCAAAGGGTTGGGCCTGATGTTGTTTGGGCCTAGTTTTAATATGGTATTTAGATCTAGTCTTTTAGGTTTTTTAATCTATTATTAAGAAACCTAGGGTTTCCCCTCTACGTATGGTGGTCCTAGGTTGTGTCTAAATAAGCTCATTTTACTAGCAAAGTTAGGGTTCTCTAGCAATCTTATGGTTCTCTTGTTCTCTATACTCTTGTGCTTCATCATATGGTAATTGCAATATGTTTGCTATAAGGTAGTCTCATGCAGTGGTGTAGCCAGAAACTCTTTACAAGAGGGTCAAATTTTAGATAATTTTTTCATATGCCACATAAAATTATAGATAATGGTTTCTTAGACATGTAACAATCATTCTAGAGCTATTATTGAGGAGGAACCTGAAAAAATTTTCAACAACAAAGAAAACAAGGCTTGAGATTTATAGTAGATTTGGACCGTTATATAACTTAGTCCCATAATATTTATTTCACATGGCTAGTAACAATTTTAGCTAATGCTAAATTATGGGAAATGGAATAAAGACGAAGGCTGACATGCGACGATATACGTGGTCTTGGAATATTAAGATAGAAAAATAAGAAAAAGATGGTTGAAAATAAAAATGAAGAAAAGAAAAAAAATACATGATAGAATTTAGCCTTTTAGGTAGATTTATAAGTGTTTGACAGAAGACATGTCTATTATTTTTAAATTTAATGTTTTAAGAAAATAAAGATAGATTGACTTATATTTCTATATTTGTCTTTGTGTCATAAGGGTCAATATGTAATGTTATGATAATATGTATGATAAGAAGTAAAAAATTCAACCAATAAGAAACATGGTAAAAACTTGAGAAGAGTCAATTGACCCCTTTAGCCCTATTGTGGCTACGCCACTGGTCTCATGATGACTTGATTCTTACATAGCTTCTCTGGGGTAAGTCATATATTTGTAATTAAGGTTGTACGTCCTTCTTTAAAAAAAAAAGGCCAATTACATATAAGTCCATTTTGAGACATTTTTTCTCATATAGGTCCACCCCAACATTTTTACCCACATAAGTCCACCCAAGTCTAAATAAGGTTTTGTATTAAGTATTGAAGTTCAACATAATTACAGACTGCCATCCAACAAAAAAAAATTAGATTTTCTCCTTTATATTTACAAGAATGCCACTAGCATAAAAAGTCAACAACCACTCATTTCGGAACAGTCTCCGGCGGACCTCCGGCGAGGTTTCAGGCGGACCTCCGGCGAGGTTTCCAGCCGACCTCCGGTGAGGTTTCCGACCGACCTCCGACGATGACAAAAATTACTACTACCAGCTATAAAAGCTACTACCACCAGCTACAAAAACTACTACCACCGCCTACAAAAGCTACTACTGTGAGGTTTCCGATGAACACAAAAGCTACTACCACCAGCCACAAAAACTACTACCACAAGCTACAAAAGCTACTATCACCGCCTACAAAAGCTACTACTGTGAGGTTTCCAATGAACACAAAAGTTACTACCACCAGCCACAAAAACTATTATCACCAGCTACAAAAGCTACTACCACCACCTACAAAAGCTACTATTGTGAGGTTTCCGACGAACACAAAAGCTACTACCACCACATACAAAAGCTACTACCACTGCATACAAAAGCTACTACTGTGAGGTTTCTAATGAACACAAAAACTACTATTACCAGCCACAAAAGCTACTACCACAAGCTACAAAAGCTACTATCACCGCCTACAAAAGCTAAAGCTACTACCATCGGCACCAAAAGCTACTACTGGTGATACCAAAAGCTACTACCAGCGGTACCAAAAGCTACTACTTACTATTATAAGGACCAAAAGCTACTACCACCAGCACCAAGAGCTACTACTGCTTATACCAAAAGCTACTACCGCAGACACCAAAGGCTGCTACTATTGGTGTATCAAAAAGATACTATCGTACACAAACTATTATTGTTACAATTTTAGAAGCTTCCCTTCTGCTAAGGCCAGAAATTGAAGCAGAGAAGTGATAGATGAGGAGCTCCCAACTAGTCGCTTGAGGTGTGAAAGGTCGGCGAGTCGGTGACGGAGTTCCCAACTCCGATAGCGGCTGATGATGAGTCTGCGAGCGTCGTTGTTGCAAGACAGACGGCGGAGCCAAGGCGTTGTCGATCCAACGGAGTTGAGATGCAAGCGTCGTCGCCGTCGATCTGGCAACATTGAGATCACGGCGTCAACGTCAACGTCGAGCCAGCGTCGTCGTCGATCCAGTAGCGTCAAGATCTAGGTGTCGTCATCATCGATCTGGCGACGTCGAGGTAGAGTTGGCGACGTTGAGGTCGAGGTGTCATCCTCATCTATCCGGCGGTGCTGAGCCGGTAATGACTTGAGACGCCGCCATGGCTGGGGATTGCGATAGCTTTGGCGGACATGCATCTTCTCCGTGTTGGTCTGAGAGCCGCCATGGCCAGAGATTTGAGCTTAGAGAAGAGAGGGATGATGAAGATGAAGAGCCAAAGAGAGAGAGAAGGGAAAGTGAAAAGTGAAAAGTGAAAACGAGTCATGTGATAGAATGGAGAGAGAGAAACAGATTTGAAGGGAATGGAGGGTATTTTAGGAACATCATAAAAGTAAAGTGACAGGTTTAGGCTTAAAAATAGACTTATACGGGTAAAAATATTAAGGTGGACTTATGTTACAAAAAATATTGAGAAAGTGACTTTAGTGGAATTTTCTTAAAAAAAAAGACAAAAAAACAAACAAACAAACTTTTGATTGTAACTTTTTGCCCTCACATTAATAATGTTAAATTTTCTCTTAACAAATGTAAGAATCTGTATCAGATATGTCGGCGAAACTTTTCCTTGCCGAACTCAGCCGTTTTGATGTATTTTATCTCTCCCCGCTGTTACTGAACATATTGACACAACTCGGCTTCTAGAATGGAGGTGGGTGCGTTCTTTCACTCCCCCTCATATAGATTTTACAGATCGGGGACTATTGCCACAAGTTTATGTGATTTTTACTTTGTACCATCGACAATGATCACGAAACATATAGCTTCCTAACTATAGAACTTTCTACGAAAGCAATTTTTTCTCTCTCTTGAAGTATGAAAGTTTAGCTTCAACATTTTCAGATGAAATCGTGCTTTCAGTTTCAATATTGCAAAGGATAGTAATTCTCTTCTTAATTACGTACTTTCGTTGCCTCACTAATATCAATTCATACAATTAAGGTTGTAATTGGTTCTAAATTCTTATATATTAATGGCATGGTTTTGAAAATTTGATTCATGTTACTCATCAACACACTTCTGTTCCTTTTCGTGCCCCATGAAATACGACTCGTTACCTCACATATCTGTATATAAAATCAGATCATGCGACTCGTTACTCCAATGCTACGATTTACCTAGTTTATTATACAATGAAGTCATATTTTATGCAAAAGAAAAGTACGTGAAGACTTTGAAGGGTTGAGATCAATACACGTACGTGTAGGAAAGACAAATTCTACTTACCATGTATGGAACTCATTGGCATAACAGAGCTGCGTACAACATCAACAATAGGTCACAACTCAATAAAAGACAAGAAAAGGGCAAAGGGATCGATTTTCTTGATGTTATTAGTGGAAACAAGAACTATATGATGAAGAAGATTATTTGAAGACTAACTAGCAATGAGCTTTAGTCATGACTCATGAAGAAGCTGAAGCCAAGCTTCCTAGCAATGAGCTAGCACTGCATGATGAAGACCAACTAGCTAGCTTCCAGCGAAGTTGACCATTATTGTTGCCTGAACCAATGTTCGTGTTTGTACGTGATTTGAGATATAGACTGATAGAGATTGTTGAGAGTGGAGAAAAATAGAACAAATTAAAATTAATTGAAGTGAAAAATAGATATATATAGGACCAGATCAAAGTCACTAGCTAGTTGGAGCTAGAGAAAGTTCAGAGTTGATTAGGACTCACGGTGATCATGAGAAATGGACTCACCCACCGTCGGTTTAATTCGTCCGACTTTGAAAAAAAAACTATAATGGCTATGCTGTTGGGAGTTCCTATCTGATTTGTGACCTGAAAGCCATTTCCCAACCTTTCAACTATTTTGGTTCCTAAGCATCCTCCTTGGATTCATACACGTACTAATTTTCCAACTCTCTACGTATCAGACACCCGCAAAATACTCACCTGCACGCCTGCATGCACCAGCAGCTCATATTCATCATATGTATATGGCTTTTCAATCAATACTCTTACTGTCTTACTATATACATAATTACCACAGATAGGTAATTCCAAACTGTTGGAGTTAATTAATAATTACGTTAACTTTTGAGTGAAATTACCTTGCGTACGCTAATTATAAATAAGGTACACACTCGTACTCGATCGAACTTTTCTGCAAGAACTCAACACTGTCCACAAATCTAAATCACGTACTAGGAAAATGAACATGAACTGATGATCGAGTTATATACACTATAAACTCCTAAGCAAAAAGGACCAGCTGATGTCTCTCTTTCCTTTAAAATGTGATGGGAAAGGAGGGCTGTCGGGTGTTTGTTCAATCCAAATCAACTTCTATTGAGGACCTAATCTCTCAATATATTTAGTAAATTTGAATTAAAAGATACATATAAACTCGGAACATAATCGAAAAGAAAGTCCGTAACAAAATTTAACCTAGCTAATTAGCTAGCTAGTTAATTTACTGTTTATGTCTTTATACTTTGGATGGTTAGTGATTAGTACGTAACTGCAGCATCATTTACAAAAATTAGATTAAAACTAGTGAATTGAAACATGTGCCCTAGCTGTTGCTCAAAATTAGCTCTGAGAGAAAAAGATTAAGTTTAAAACAGCACCCGAAGCTAGGGTGCTATAAATTTGCACTAGTACAAGGTTCGATCAAGAATTCGAGGAATACTTTCTCTAATACAGAAACAGAAGAAGAGACTCAGATCGATAAATAATAGTTACCTAAATTTATGACTAGATGGAAGACACAATTAATTGATTGTCTCAACTCGGAAACAAACAAAAATAACCAAATTTGTAAAAACTTATTGGAACCTGATAAGAGGGAATTGAATGATAAAGCTAATTACATATAAATTGTTTGTTTACCAGAAAAATATAGACAGCTACAGTGGTGGATTACGAACTTTAAGTAATATGTAAGAAATGTGAGGAAAAACACCTTGGTTAGGCTTAAGAAGTCTTGTTTTTAAAGAATGCCACTATGTCCACCTAACCTAAGAAAAACGACTTGGCAGCAATGCCTCTCGTCACCCTATATAACAATTGCGCTAGCCAGTCACCATGAAAATTTATCAACAACACAAACAAAACGAAGACCTGGAATATTTTATCTGTAGTACTACTACTACTGGTACTGCTGCACAGGGAAGCAGAACGATTCGAATTCCTCTATTAAAATGGCTTCGTGGATTCGAGTTCTTCTACTTCTTCTGGCTTGCCTTCTTCCGGCTTTGGTTGAGAGCAGGGTTCGTCACTACAAGTTTAATGTAAGTAGTTTAATTTTTGTCTCATTTCTTAGAGTTTGTTTCATATCTTTAGTTAATATCAAATGTTTACATGCATATTATTAGGAAACGCTCATGGAAGAGGTGTACAATGTAGCATGAATGTTTGCCATACAGATTGGAGATCGATGAAACCAGTCTCTGATCAGTGATCACAGACATATGCATGGATTTCTTAAACTAAAAGCTAGCTAATAAGACCTAAGAGGATCGGATGGTGTGCCTAATTATTTCAAAGCTGAAAAATATAGATTTTATTTAGCTAAATTGAAAAAATAGTAGCGTAAAAGTTAAAAGTGCATGGAAGGTACACCCTCAAAACCTAAAAGCTACACCTTCGATCATTTTTCTACCAAATGACAGTATTTCATACTCTGTGATCGATGTAGACTGCAAAACCTAAAACCTAACTTTGCCATCTTTTGTTAATGTACGCAGGTGGTGCTGAGAAACACTACCAGACTATGCTCCACCAAGCCAATTGTAACCATCAACGGTCGTTTCCCAGGGCCAACTCTCTATGCCAGGGAAGACGACACCGTTCTTGTCAAAGTCACCAACCATGTCACGTACAACGTTTCCATTCACTGGTGAGAATAATTAGCATCCATCCCTATATAATCACTTGTAATTGAAGCTAACTTCTAGTTAATTTCCGACTTACCTTTCTGTCCGGCAGGCATGGTATCCGGCAAATCCGGACCGGTTGGTCAGATGGACCAGCATACATCACACAGTGCCCTATTCCTCAAGGCCAAAGCTTTACATACAACTTCACCATCACAGGCCAGAGAGGCACACTTCTTTGGCATGCACATATCCTCTGGCTAAGAGCCACAGTCCATGGTGCTCTTGTCATTCTGCCCAAGCGTGGTGTGCCTTATCCTTTCCCAACACCCCACAAGGAAGTTCCAGTTGTGTTAGGTAAGATTTATCTTTACTAATTCAATATCAAACTAGTAGCATACTGATTCCAGGTTATGCTGGGCTTAATATCGTCTAAATATGTGTACAAATTTCAGGTGAATGGTGGAAATCAGATACTGAAGCAGTGATCAATGAAGCTCTCAAAGGTGGTTTAGCACCTAATGTGTCAGATGCTCACACTATTAACGGTCATCCAGGCTTGGTCTCTCCAAATTGTACCACAGATGGTACTCAGATTCTGCCTAATATAACACTCATTCAAAACAAAAAAACAGCAAACAGTCTAACATGTTTTGTTATTAAACGCACTAGTAGCTAATATATATATGTTATGCTAATGAAATGCAGGCGGCTTTAAGTTGTCTGTGGAAAGCGGCAAGACCTACTTGCTCCGCATCATCAATGCTGCTCTCAATGATGAGCTCTTCTTCAAAATCGCCGGACATAAGTTGACGATAGTGGAAGTCGACGCCACCTATGTAAAACCCTTCAAAACTGACACCATAGTGATCGCCCCTGGACAAACCACGAATGCTCTCATCACTGCAAACCAAAAGTCCGGCAAGTACTTGGTTGCCGCCTCCCCATTCTTAGACACTCCGGGTGTCGCCGTAGACAACCTGACGTCCACTGCCACTGTGCACTATTCAGGCACACTTTCTAACTCACCCACAACTCTCACGAGCCCACCTCCTCAAAATGCCACCCAAGTCGCCAACAGTTTTACCAACTCTCTCAGAAGCCTGAACACAAAGAAGTTTCCTGCCAAAGTCCCCTTAAAGATTGAGCACAACCTTCTGTTCACAGTTGGGTTAGGGATTAACCCATGCCCTAGTTGCAAAGCTGGTAATGGAAGCCGTGTGGTGGCCAGTATTAACAATGTCACATTTGTTATGCCAACCACAGCTCTGCTTCAAGCACATTTCTTCAAAACCAAAGGGGTTTTCACCACTGATTTTCCAGCTAACCCACCAAATGCTTTCAACTTTTCTGGAGGCCTCCCAGCAAATTCTAGTCTGGCGACTACAAATGGGACAAAGGTTTATAGGTTGGCTTATAACTCGACTGTTCAACTTGTGCTGCAAGACACTGGAATTATAGCCCCTGAGAACCACCCAGTACATCTGCATGGCTTCAATTTCTTTGCGATTGGCAGGGGACTTGGCAATTACAACCCCAAGACCGATCCTAAGAACTTCAATCTTGTTGATCCTGTTGAAAGGAATACAATTGGTGTTCCATCTGGTGGTTGGGTAGCAATCCGATTTATCGCAGATAATCCTGGTAAGTTGTCATCACCTTTTAGACCTAACGACCTCATACAGAAATTCCTCACCCATTTTGGAATAACTTGTAGCTGCTTATAACTTTTGATTTCTTCATTTTGGTGTCTTACCCCTTTCGTTATGTGTATCATTTTTCAGGTGTTTGGTTTATGCATTGTCATTTGGAAGTGCACACATCATGGGGGCTTAAGATGGCATTTTTGGTGGACAATGGGAAAGGACCTAATCAATCACTTCTACCTCCTCCAAAGGATCTTCCGACCTGTTAAATCTCTAGCCAAAAACATCTAGCTAGCGTTGCAAGTAGAGATCTCTGACCAAAAAGAAACTGTGCGGACTCGAACTGTCAGATCGAGGCACAAATGATCAAGAAGAAGAACAAAACAGAGGATGAATAAACAGATGCTGATTTATGTATTTCATTTATTCAAATTGTTGCTCGAGTAAGTGGAAAAGAACTTGCTCAAGAAACATTGCATAAATTTTTGGTTGTTGGAATATTTCATTGTGGTACAATTTTTTTTCAAAAGTTTTATCTATTGGTCTTGGATGTGCAAGCCTTCCGCATTGTGTATAATATTATAAAGTTGTGATGAATTTCAAGTTTCTTTGTCTAAACTCTCTTTCGATGATTGTTACTAAAGTAGGATGCACCTGTACCTACACACTACTACTAATATTGTCTTGTAAGGACAGTAATTTTATGACGTTAGGCCAAAAATGTCATTATATGATCTTTCTAATGATGTTTAACCACTGTCATCATTCTTATAACAACTTTTAAACGTCAAGAAAAATATCTTTATAACGCTTCGGTAAATGTCCGTCAATGATTATTTGGCCGTGACTATTAGAAAATGTCATGAAAGATATATTTTAGGGAAGTAAATCCACACACCCCAAATTGTAATCCACATACCCACTTTCTTTTTTTAGTAACTTAAATTTTGTCCTTAGTGACTTAAATTTTATCTTCATACGATAATGATTACTAAAAATAGAAAGTGGGTGTGTGAATTTCACATCTCATATTTTAATGACGTTTGATAAACATAGAATAGACCATGACATTCGGAAATGTCATAAAACTTTCGCTATGACGTTCATTTTCCCACTTTTGACCTAATACTTGAAACATTTCCACACAAATCTCACACAAGTTCCCCGAACCCAAATTATGCTTAAAGCCTCAAACCCCAAATTTTCATTCTCAGCCCGACCCAAACCCTAACTATCTTCGCCTCTGATGCCGACTAGACACCGACCCTGACGTCCTCTCCAACCCTAACCGCGCCTCTTCCTTTCTTCGGTTCCGCCTCTCGACGCGTACGCCAATTTCCACCCTCCTCCTTTCTCTTTTTCTTTGATTGGGGATGATGTTTCAGGTCCAGGACATGAAGCGGATCTGAAACCACTTCAACCTCCACAACATGATTTTATCTCCTGTTTGGATACCAGGTGTAATACCCTAGTTTTTCATTTTACTTTCCTTGTGTTATTCCCATATTTAATGAAGGATTATTTTTGGAAATTCTTTAGTTTGTGCGAAGTTGAAGTTTCGGAAATAATTTTTAAGACACTTTGACTTTTAAGAGACCCAAAAATTGACTTTATTTTTCGTAAGTTATCTTTGAAAACTTCCTTCATGAAAGTTGTAGAGCTCGTCGATACGAGTTCGTAGGCATGCGGCAAGCCCGAAACGGAGGTAGTATGAGAAAGTTATGATCAAAAGAAGTTAGTTTCCGGGTTTGGAAACAGTATAAGTAGGAAAATGTGGGTGAGTTATTTTTGGAAACCTAAAATCAGTTCACTTTCTCTCTCCTCCCTCTCCCGACCTCTTCCCGCACTCCGGTTTTCTCCAATTGATTTCTCCCTCCTCCGGCCACCAAACCGGTCACCACCGGTCTCGTTCGGTCCGCACGGACCTCTTCTCCATTTTTGGAGCAGTTCCGCCCACCGTCGCGCCGCCTGGAAGCCGCCATGAAGCGGCGGAGCTGTTGCGGTATCACCGGAAAACCGGCGATTTCGGCGGCGTTTCGGGCGAGAGTTAGGTGAGTCTTGCTCCTTTCCTTCCTCTAGTGATGTTTATACGTGTGTGGTGACCTAAAGACCAAGTTTTCGTGCCAGTTTTGCAGCTGTTGTTTTTGGTTTCATTTTGGATTTTCGGGGCGTTTTCCTGCCAATCCCGGCCGAACCAGTCAAAACCCCAGGTATTAAATTTGTTCACCATACTTCAATCTACAAGTTTCATGTTGTGAGTTTCTCCTAATTCGAAAGTTTTGGGGTGGCGCGTGAGACTCACTCGCCGCCGTTTGTGGCGGCGCATCCGGCTAAGTTGTGGCCTTAGTTTCTTGTGGTTAGCTAGTCCTTGCTGCTGTGATATTGTTGAGAGGTAGTTTGGCTATGTTTTGAGCAAAGATTGCATGTTAGGACTTAGGTTTATTTGTTTTGGCTTGGTTGAGTTTGAGTTTAGGTTTTGAAGATTTGAGGCAGCTCAATTGTGTCATTGAGTTCAATGACTTCAGCTAAGGGTTAGTTTAAGGGTATTGTGTTATCCTTTAGTATTTTGGTTTCTAAGGTTTTTAATATTGTGATTTTAGGTGATTTGTGGTATTGTTGAGTTGGCTTGCTCTTGTGTTTTGCGGAAACGCAGCGGGATATTAAGGTGAGTAAATCTCACCAAGGTTCACTTTTGAACCAAATTTTATTATGGTCATGTGTTGATGATAATGATTATAATGTTAAAATTAATACTATGTTATTAATTGTTTTAAAATAAATGAGCTTGATCGTCAATGGCTAATAGGTAAGATAAAACAAGTTTTCCTATTTTATGGTTATTTTTAAGGTTCATGTGATCATAATGTTATTGATCATTGATAAGTTATTCTTATGGAATAATATATATTGTTCATATAATTATATCCTTGTGAAGGATATAATCATATGATGTGATCTTGTGATTGTTGGATAAATAGCCAAACCGGGTTCCAAGCCTTTAATCGGGTGATTGGTTGCGGTTCTGATGCTATTTATTATTTTTGTTTTGATATTGGACCGTCAAACCGGGTTCCAAGCCTTTGGCCGGGTGATTGGTTGCGGTTAGAAATAGAGCTCTAGTCCGTCTGTCAGTGTACGTCATGAGGGATACTTTATCTTATCTGGGACCCATTGGTACACAATTTTGTTGTTGTAGGTCATGAGGGGTATTTCATCAATACCTGGGACTCATGGGTACATGTTATTTGAAAGAGTGTTGGAATTGTGGATATATTCATTGATATAATTGCTTTTGTGACATTTCTAGATGTGAGAAATGTTTTGTTATTTTTGAGTTTACTCATATGAGCTTTTTAGCTTACGGGGTTTGTTATGTTACAATCCCGGTGCACCAATTATTGGTGTAGGGGTTAGACATGCAGGTGATGATCAGCAGAGTTGAGGTGGAGACTTAGTGTCAGGGTTCTATTTGGCTTTTGCTATACTCTGTATAGTTTTGTTAATCGGATAGATAATATTAAGCTCATTAGATTGTTCTCATGTTCTCGTATTTCAAGTTTATGTAAATAAGGAAATATAATATTTAACTCAGTGATGAGTTGTATGATATTACCTTTCCGCTATTGAGTTCTACTTGTTTGGTTTGCTATTGAAACAGGTTGAAATATTTATATTTAAGTTAGATTATGCCACAATTTTTGAAAATTATCTTTCGGAAATTGGGGTGTGACACCAGGCCCATGCAACAATTCGCCATGGCCTCCCCGGCCCCTCTAAGGTCAACGCATTCAAACGCTTTCCCTCTCTTGAATTTTCTTCAAAAACACGGATGGACTCCAAACCCAAAACCCTCCAAAATTCATTTTCTAGTCCAAGAGAAGCTCATACATGTGACGCTCCTGAAGCCGCTATCTCATTACAGGAATGGCAGGGTTGAGGAACCACCTCCCCTAAGTGCCCTCCTTGGTTACCAAAATTGTTCAGGATTTAAAGGTTTTGGAGAAGGCTATCGATGCACGAATGAGCTTTGACGACAGTGGTGGCAAGCTTCAGGTATCCCATTTGAAACTAACACTACAAAAAAGAACTCTATGATGTTTAAATTCATGACGTTTGCTTTCAAAAATGTCATAGAAAGAGTTTACAATGACGTTTTCGAGAAAATGTCATAAAGTTGCTATCATAGAATTTTTTTTGTAGTAGTGCATTATTTGATGAAATTGTATGATCGGTTGGACTTTCTGCCACATTAGTTGTCATCACATATGGAAAAATGCAATTGGTACTGTGACGACCTGTATTTTAATAAATATTAAGCAAATAAGATAGTGTTTTTTTTTGTTTAGCAGTAATTTAAATTCATAAATATGAGTGTTTATTTATTTATGTATTTATGTAAATATCAATTTGTTACACTAGCCCAATATTTTTTTTAGACCCAAGCTTAATCTAAGTCTAAACCCAAGAGCAACAGATTACTTCTACCTCTGTTTGGTTGTTGCCTAACGACAAAAAAAGTGTGGTGGCCGGGCAATTCGACCACTGCTATCTTCGTGTTCATCCTCCTCCATCCTTCTCCATTATGTTCCTCCTTGCAAACACCACTCCAACTAGCTAGGAGATCAGAATCACTGAGGATAAACACAAACCTAGAAGCTAGAGGTGTTGTTCATATAGGAGAAGACTTTGAGAAGTCAGTTACCAAGAAGCAGGAGATGGCGATTTTGATTGAGCTGGCATCTAATTCCATTCTATTCCAAATTCAATTTTGACATGTTTGCATGCTTCTATAAATACTCAGGTTTGGTCCTCTTGTTATTCATTGAGTTGTTTATATCTCTTTTACGAAAAGAAAAGAAAAGAAGTTAGGGAAGAATTCTAAGACTAAGGAGGAATATGAAAAGCATAGCTTTTGGATTGAGGTAGGGGGAATTCGGGGAACCTCTATTTAATTTATTGTGGGTTGATTGTTGGGTTGTTATGTATGATGAAGCTCTCTGAAAGTTGTTGTGTTGGTTTGCTATATGTAATGAAGTTCTGTACAATTTGTTGTATTTCTGGTTTATGTTTTGCTATATGATTTTGTTTATGAAACTTGATTGTAAAGTTAATGATTGAGTTTTATTTGTGATGTTATTGATCATCTTAGTTAATCCTCATGTTCATGAATATAAAAATTGAGGCAGGAGTTTGGTGAAATTGGGAATTGAATTTGTGGAAGAATACTTTTGTGTAGTTGAGTTTAATTCGTAGGGACCAAGTATCAGGTGGGCTAATATAGCTGTACGATTTTGGTGATCGAGTTTAAACAAGAGAACTAGCAAAAAGGAATCATGGTTTGAGTGAGGGATTACTGTTGAAGGGCTCCTTGCATTCATGCATTATCATTGTTGGTTTATGTAATATAAAGAGGTTTGGCCTCCTACTGAGCTATTGAAGCTCACCCCTATATTGAAAATTTCAGGTATTGAATATGAAGTTTAGATTTTTTTTTGTTGAAGAGCTTTGTGCTGATGTGAAGAAAGTACGTGACTTGTCCTTTTAAATTTCTGTTTAGAATAAGAACAAAGGCTGCAACATGTTGTTTGCCTTTGAAGTTATGTTTTAAATTTAGTTGGAATAATGAACTATGACAAGTTTGTATTGTAATGACATCTTTATTGAATTAGTTATTGATTCCAAGTTCTTTAAATTAATTCATTATATTTCCAGCTCTTATATTTAAGATTCATTAGTTAAACTCAAGGTATAATAAAATCTGCAAAAAGCTGGAACTATGTTTTTTTTAAAAAAATTCTGCATCAGTTACTTTTCTTTCTGAAAACCGTACAGTTTTGTTTAGAATTTAAAGTTGGTTTTCTCATAAGATTTGTAGTAAACATCTTAAGGTTCATTCCAGAATGTGAATCACTTGAAAACGATTTTTGTAGATTAAGTTATGATTTTCCAAAGTTTAAGGTTTGCATCAGGAAATTTTGCAGATCAATGTTTCTGAGATTTTGGACCAGTTACTTTCTTCAAAAAACTATACAAATTGGTTAGTTGTTTGCACTTAGTGTCTTCAAAAAAGTTATAGTAGACATCTTAAAGATCAATTGAGGGTTGGAATCTCTTGAAAATAAGTTTTCTATAATTAGTTATGACTTTTTCAAAGTTACAGGTCTACTGCATTTTTTTGAAACAACTGTCAAGTTCTTTTTCCTTTTACTAGCTAGCTTTTCTTTTCATTCCAGTCACACCTTCCACTCAAAATAAAAATAAAAACATCCGGTTCAAGTTGTGACAGGTACTCCTAGCATTAGTCGAATACAATAATGAGATTTTGTTTAGAAGTGAAGATCGAGGCATGCATTTGGAAATATGAATATATTTGCAAAGAGGATTTTTTTTTTATTTCATGACTTGCGTCTTACTACATATTGGTACCTTAAAAAGCTTTTAGATTCTATATATTGAGATCATTTTTAACGATGTGACTATCATGATGAAGAAGTCTACGGTTCACATCCAAAATCAATTGGTAATATATGTAGATGCACAAACCCTTATAAACCTACAAACAATGTCTCATATTTCTCATGTGGGATTCATATCTCAACACGCCTTCACAAATGTGGTGACTTTTTAAGCCAAACACGTGGAGACCATTTGGGTGACATGGAGAGACAGGTACTCCTAGCATTAGTCGAATACAATGACTGGTACTCCTAGCATTAGTCGAATACAATAATGAGATTTTTTTTAGAAGATGAAGATCGAGACATGCATTTGGAAATATGAATATATTTGCAAAGAGGATTTTTTATTTATTTCATGACTTGCATCTTACTACATATTGGTACTTTAAAAAGCTTTTAGATTCTATATATTGAGAGCATTTTTAACGATGTGACTATCATGATGAAGAAGTCTACGGTTCACATCCAAAATCAATTAGTAATATATGTAGATGCGCAAACCCTCATAAACCCACAAACAATGTCTCATATTTCTCATGTGGGATTCATATCTCAACATGTCTCCACAAATGTGGTGACTTTTTAGCCAAACACGTGGAGAACATTTGGGTAACATGGAGTCAGTGTAGTTGTACTGTTGGAAAAAAACTCTAAGGAGACGGAATTAAAACAATTACGTTGCCTAAGTAACACTTACGAGACGGAACAAAATTCCGTAACCTAAGTTCTTACTTAGGCGATGAAATAGTATTATGTCTCCTAAGCACCTCTTAGGCGACAGAAGCATTTACTTAGGAGACGAAAATATTTTTTAAAAAAATAAATAAAAAATATTAATCATTTAGGTGACGGAATAAAAATTTCATCTCTTAAGTGGTTCTAAGGCGACGGAAGCATTTACTTAGGAGACGAAATTATTTTTTAAAAAAATAAACAAAAAATATCAATATCTTAGGCGATGGAGTTGTGTTCCGTCTCCTAAGTGACTCTTAAGGGACAAAAATATTTTCTTAATAGACGGGCGGGTTCGTGCGGGCCCTTAAGGGCGGTTATCGTGCGGGTTCGTGGCCTGCGGGTTAAATTGCCAGGCCTAGGTATAATGACCACTACCAATCATTTCAATAGTTAAAGAATTGGGCTATGCTAATGGGTTAAGTTCGGCTTCAACCGAGGCCCAATGTAGTCGGCTATCCATCAAGTAGAAACCAGCCCTACCGAACTATTATATGCAATTACAAAAACACCACCACTTCATCGACACAGGGTCTCCAATCAGCGAATCCCAGGCTGTCGATTTCAAGTCCCACACTCGGTTTTGGTTGGGCATCTCTCTCTCTCTTTCTCTTCTCTCTTCTCTCTTCTCTCTCTCCAACCCCAAACACCATACCCACCAATCACAACTCAACAACTTTGACCTCTCCTTTTCACTCCTCTTCCCTCTACTTGTTCCTGTTCCATAGATCCCTGTCCTTCAACTCAATCACTACAAAGAGAAAGAGCTACCTTCTGCTCTTCACTCCTTTCACGCTCTCACCTCTTCTTTTCCTTTATCTTCTTCAGCTCTGCAACGGCGCTTTTATCTGGTTTCCTCTACTGGGTATTGGGTTTTGCTTCAACTTTCATTTTTTCTGTGTAAAAAAATCTCACTTTCTCCCCTGAAACTTGATCTGGGTTTTTCTTTTTCCTTTCTGTGTGATCTTTGTGGCTTTGAATCTGATATGGGGTTCTAGGGTTTATGCTTGACAATCCAAGATCTAATCTTTTCAAATTGCTTATCCCACTTCCCTCTTGTTTTGGAAAGTTTTCCCCTTTTTTAGATTCCTCAACTTAAAGCACACTGAGATTCTCCCTTTCAAATGCTACTCCTTGATTAATTCATTAAAAACCTCCACTTCTCTGCATTTCCTATCTGGGTTCTCTCTCTGTTTGAGCTACATATCAAAGAGAAAAGAGAGAGAGAACAAAGCTACTCCATTACTTTCCTTTCCTATGCTTTTCAATCCAACACTACTGTAAGAGCCAACATGTATAGGGGAATTGAAGTTCTATCTCCAGCCTCTTATATTCAAAACTCAAATTGGTTATTCCAAGAAAGCAAAGGAGCCGAGTGGACAGCAGAGGAGAACAAGCGATTTGAGAATGCTCTTGCTCTTTATGATAAGGACACCCCTGATCGATGGCAAAAGGTGGCTTATTTGATCCCTGGAAAGACCGTTGGCGATGTGATCAAGCAGTACAAGGAGTTGGAGGAAGATGTGAGTGATATTGAGGCTGGTCTTATCCCAATTCCTGGGTATTCTAATAATAATTCTTTCACATTGGAGTGGGTTGATGATCAAGGCTTCGATGGATTGAAGCAATATTATAGTGTTGGTGGGAATGGTGGCAAGAGAGACTCGTCGACTCGGCCGTCTGAGCAAGAAAGAAAGAAAGGTGTGCCATGGACTGAAGAAGAGCACAGGTAACTTACCTGAATATCTTTATTTGAGCATCAACTTTGTTTGTGTTGGTCATTTTTCAAATGTTTGAAAGCAAAGTACTTGAAAGTTGAAACCCTTCAAGGCTTGGAGCTTTGAGGTTCGCTTAGACCTGAAATTGTGTCAAACTTCTATTCTAGCTTGTTTGTTCATATATATAGCTTAGAGTATAATCAATGTTGAACAAACCGAAATGGTACTGAGAAAGTTAAAAGGCTTGTTAGATAGCAAATTAGGTCTAATTAGTTCTTGCAATTTAATATGCAGATGAACAGTACTATATTGTTTAGAAATGGGTTATTTACCATGAAGCCTTTTTTGGCTTTGTGTCCTAGTGGAATAGGGGATCATTCTGCAGCTTTTAATGTAGTGTGTTATATGGCAAACTGTATTGCAGGCAATTTCTGATGGGACTTAAAAAGTATGGTAAAGGTGACTGGAGAAATATCTCAAGAAATTTTGTGACCACTAGGACACCAACTCAAGTAGCCAGTCATGCTCAAAAGTACTATATCAGGCAACTCACAGGAGGCAAAGACAAGAGAAGGTCTAGCATCCACGACATCACAACCGTTAATGTGTCAGATACCAAATCTGGATCAGTAGGGAGTAGCCAGAGTACTAGTAGAAGCTCAACGTCACAAGATCATGATTCTGCAGTTGTGGTTCAGTCACAGCAACATCCAAAGATGAGTAATAAGCAGCAATTTGACTGGAAAGTGTCGAATGAGGAACCGCAGATGGTCTTCAATTCGATGAATGGGAATGCGATCATTGGACCTTTCTTCGGCATTTCTTCACCTGTACCTAAGCTTGAGGAGCAAGATTTCTTCAGTGGCAGTACCTTTCATGGATCTCAGTTTGATCATCACAATGCGTGTTTCGAGACGCAATATCAGTGAAGCTAGCTATATCACCAATATGTATCCATAGATTGGAGGTTGGAGTGCTAGAGGGTATCATATTGCCACAATCTTGATTGAGTGAGATTTCAGATTGTCCGATCAATCTACGCAGCTACATTTTGTCTTATGGACTTTGGTTGAGCTAGTCCGTAGTGTTAGACACTACAGAGAGAGCGCTTAATTACTTCTTGCGATTTGAGATAAATCAAATTCTGATGTATTGAGGCTGTGTATCTAAAGCTTGAGCTTTCCATCACTTGTGATGTTCTGGTTGTATGCTTAATATATGTGTTTCAGATGGTATTGTTGAGAATAGTAAGAAGACGGTTCAGATTGAGTTTTGCATAGATTTGATTGCAAATATTGCTATTTATAGTAGTTTCCTGCAGAAAGTAACTTTGAAGGTACACAAAAATAATGACAACTCTCCATGCTGGTTCTAAAATATCCGACTTCAAGGTTTTCAGTGTACAGTGAAGATTCAGTGCAGAATAATAGTACCGTACCATTCAAATAAATTAACAAACAAATGCTGTACAGAATTAGGAGAAAAACACGGTTTAATAATTATATATAATCAAGCATCTCTAACATAATTGGATTACAATTTTGACAATCGAATCTTGACTCAAGGCTAAGACCAAAGGCCACTGATTCAAGCATCTCATGCTTCATTCTCTACCCTCTTCTTCCTCTTTGTTCTTTTTCTTGATTCTCTTCATTCTCTACCCTCTTCTTCCTCATGACTCTACTCTCTCTATATTATTCCGAAACCGGTATTATTCAGGGTACGTGGAAGAAGATCCTAGCTGATCATGTATAATCTTGGATTATTAACAGTAATTACTCAATACTTTTTATCAATAATAACTTATTAAAGAGCTTAGAGAGCCGTACAACCACACCACCCCAAAGAAAGAGGAAAGCCAAAACTGTCAGCGGAATCATAGATCGACTTGGATTTGCTTTGACTACGTACACTAACTGTAATCACGAAAGGAATAATCATGGATTAATGATTCTTAAGTACTGTACCAAATTAGATAAAGGCTATTATGGTGTTCCATTAACCCCCAATATCTACTAAAGAAGTCTGGAATTTTATGGGATATCTAACTTTTATTAGGTATATGTATGTAAGTAATCACTTGGATAATGGTCAATAATTACTAATCTGTTATTGGATATTCCATATGTATGCTTTAACCTTATGTCATCAGGATATGTAGTTGGAACAAGACTGTGTATTCCTTATCATTACCATATTGGTGCTTTGTAACTCCCTATATAAAAGACTCCTATCAATGAATAAGATGATGATTCTTTTGCTATCTCTCATTATCTACACTTGATCATTCATCACGTTATCATGCACTTTATTCTAACCATAAAACTAATAGTCCACTATTTGTTTTCCAAAACCCTAAAAAAATGTTTTTCGGCTCCTCTGTCAGACCGCCGCCCGTTTTCCCGGCCGCCGTCCGACAGTATCGGTTGCCAATCCAGTGGCCGCCACCCGCCGATGATTTTTGGTTTCCTCCGACTACAATTTTCGACTTCTTCAAGTGTTTGAAGTTTCGAAAGGTATGTTTTTTGAAACCCTAAACTTTTCCAAGTTCAATAACTCGGGGAGGATAAAATCAATCCCTCCTTTCTCCATCTTCATTCTATGCTTAGGATTTTGTGCGTGCAAGTACCAAAATCCCGGAATTTTATTCGTGGGTCAAGAGTGTGTTTGAGCACTCTTGTTTCCTTGTCAGGGTTATGTACATGATCAACCCCGACCTTTCTCCAGATTTTGTTTGACACCTTTTTCTGAATTATGTTTAATCAATCCGCGGCTTTTCCAGATTGTGTGTGATCAATATGAAAGACAAACCATTAGAAGCATCGTTTGTGACCTCTATCGTGTCTCATAACAGCTTGGTTTTGTATGTAAGAGCAACATAATATTCTGCACATTTAAGTTTTGACGTACTCGATACCTAAGGCGAATCTTCGCTTGGTATCTGTGGAACTTTTCATTGGAAAAGATTAAACCACATGTTTTAACCCCCAGCTAACAAGCTTAGATGCTAAGATTTCACATCTCACGCGCTCAAAGTTTTGAAGCGCTACATCGATAAAAGCCTTCAATGGCAATCTGTGCAAAAAGTAATGACCACAAAGTACTGTGGAATACACTCATGGAGCATTTCTTGAAATGTTCATATAACTCTACTTGTTGAGTTATTAGTCAAGTGGATTGTTTACCACCTTAATTGAGTACATATTGTCGATGATCTTTTGTGGCATCATGACCATAATCTTTAGCGGATTCGATCATCATCAAGTTCTCTAAATCCTCCAAGTTGGTTTAGAATTACCAACGAGACTTGATTTTAATCATACCATTGCAAAAGGGAATTGTATATACGTTAATGCGATAAACGTATTTGAGATTGTCTCCTAACAACAATATGGGTCACGGTAATGCAGAAAATGCCGTGCCGATGTCTAGAAAAGAAGGGGAGGTGTCACCGGTCCTAATGGAGACACTCTCGGTCTAGACACCAATCTGTCAAAACAACTCATGTCAGCTCATGACAATGCAACCGTTGTGGATCTTCAGACCACTGGTTCAAGATTGTCAAGTCCATCCTCAAATCGTGAATGCATACAAAAAGGTACAGAAAATCAATATGAGGATAAGAACGTCATCCTCATGATTGCGGATTTCAAAGATTCGGATCCAGCTCTAGCTACCGCTAACTTTGACGTCATCGGCTAGACATTAATTTTCTTTCCAAGCTACATGTAATAAGACGTTGAATCGATGTCCTTTGTTTATTCGAGACCTCGATATATACTCACATTAGCAATAATGAATGCCTTGAGATTTTTTTTGAAATTATGAAACTATTCTCATCTTATGGTTCGTATTGATTTACAAACAAGATGTACATTTTTACATCATCTTTAGAAGCATGACATATTTACAATCTACATGGTTAGATTGTGCCGTTTTGGTCTCTTCCAAGTGAAGAAGACGCACGGCCTTGCATCTTCAAAGAGGATCGCCAATGTGTTTCCGGTTAAGTCTTCTACCCTATAGCGGATTTTCCATCATCAATTGTTCAACTAGGCTCATCCAAGCTCAGTGTGATGTCTTAAAATTGTTCGAAATTAAGAAGATAATGGTTTCAAGTGTGCCTCGCACTACCAACCCTCCATAGACATGTCTGGTCATACTGACTTGGAGTTACTGAAGGCTTTTGATTTTGGATCCCCCTACGCTATTAAACCAATTTTTGTCTTGCAAAAGACATTGAAGACTTATCAAAACCGGACAATCATCATCATGATCGAATCCTCTAAGTCCTCTGAGTTAGTTTATGTTCATGTCAGTGAGCTTTTGCTGATTAGTCATGGAGTTTACGACCTTGGAACGACCAAAAGAACTTGGTTTTAATCATACAAACATCACTTTTGGCTAAGGCAAAAGCCTACACACCACCTATAAGTTTCACAACTTCGCACATGTCAATTCAGCGAAAAACAGCAATCTGTCCCTTCTGGACAGTTAACTTCGTTTGAGCTTTGTGAATAGCTCCGGACGAACCAGATAATAAGCTTTCAGAACCTTTCGTAGTTCGTCCATATCTATTTTAACGAAGAAGTTATGGCTGTTTTGGTACACAATGGTCATTCTGCGCGAAAATTTTTATGCACTCTCGTGATTGGAGCTTTTTGTATCTTCTTTCAATCCTTCTAAATGGTTCAAGTGGAGCTATTTACTCTCTTATCTACTCCATTTTGTAGATCTATCTCGTAGAGATATTGAGTGCTTCGCAGATAGTAGAACTATCCACAACATTCTAAAGAACCAACAACTATCTCTGGATTTTGTGCCTTGTAAATCTTTTGTGACTGCAATGATTGAATCATATCAGTCATTCAGGGATGCGGTTTAAACTTTGTTGAGCTTGAATCTTGATACGTCATGGCACCATGATCAACGTCACAGATGCCCTCTATGCATTGAGAAGCAATCAAACCTTGTTGAGCTTTAAAGACATTTCTACTAATGGTTTTCATTTGAAAACACATTGTGAGAATGAACAAGAGTTCTTTTGTGTATACCTTTTCATGAATGCGGACTGAAATGCATCTTTGAGAAGTTATTAGTCAATCTAGTGGACTGTATGTCACTATGATTCGAATATCGAATCACATGTTGTCGCCAAACTTGATATTTGGGACACCGACTCATATAGGCTTTGGTTTTGACCAATTCAGGTCATCCTGGAAGAGATATAATGGTCTAAATTTTGAGAAATTCTCATGGACATCCATTCTTCCCCTAAAAACGAAGATGTTTGGGATCTAGCTTCTCCATGAAGCATGATGGTGACACCATGGTTGTAAATGGCGGCACCCTGGGGACATTGACGTCACTTGAACACGACTCCGACTTCCGGGAGGCCGTCCGGTCAATTCCTCAAGCAATTGAGATACACCGGCCTTTTCTCGATGTCTCATTGGCCCCCTGCAATGTTTATTGCTCATTTTGAAAGCCTATTTTTTTAGCTAAATTAGGAGTGAGACCCTCTCACGCTAAATAACACAAAAGTGAATATTTCATTCTTACATCAAACTATGTAGATAGATACAACCAACTTGCGAACACCTTTTTATACTTTATGGTGTTGGTTGAAGTGTCACGTGTTACACTATTATCTACTGCTTATACTTCTGCGGGCTCACTACCCATTATTTAAAGAAGTTTATCGAGATATAAGTTGAAGTATCATGTACCCCATGTTCACAAGCAATACGGTCTCACCAAGGCTACGACCAAGCAATTTTAGCTTGTCGCTCGAACATTATTGATGCGTACCAATCTTTCTATTGCGTCTTGGGGCTATACAATATTTGGATGCATCTTTACTATTCATCTACAACCCACCATCATTGAATATTTTTGTATTACAGCTCGTAACTGTGTACGAGTATTGACACGAATTTGCAATCCTTGAGCTAAACAAGATTGAAACGGATCTCCAATCTTTGAGCTCGGCTAGATGTTATTTCTAGATTCCAAATCGCAATGTCACTGCGCATAATGATAGGTCATTTGAGATGAATAAGTTTAGGTTAGATATGAACTTCCACCTATAATCCGCTTATGTAGAAACCTTGTCAGGCGATCTCATTCACCGTTAAATTGCGGATGGTCACTTTGATGAGACAATATTCTCGCTGTTAGGGGGAGATAAGAACACAAGTGTTCAAATGGAACGACGTGAATTGTCGTGGTTTGTCCCCACTAAGTCTCATCTTGATCATAAATGCTTAAAGTGTTAAAGTGATGAGATCACATGTTGTAAATATGTCTACGAGGATTGATGTCCTATCGAGAGGACATTGAGCAACCAAAAGAAGTTGTTCTTGGCGCCATCACCATAGATGGTGAAATGATGATGTCATATAATGGCAAAATTGGTGTCACAAGGCCGTGTGGCTCCCCAAAAGGATGGAGACCCTTAGATTCGATACTTTCTCGCACTAGGAAGAAAGCGAGCTTGGCATAACCTGATCCATTGATCAGTGATACTCAAATCTTTATCATGAAGTCTGAATTGTGATTATCATTGGAGAACGCCTCAATGTCAAATCTAATCCATATAGAGATCTCTACAAGTATTACACTAGTATACATGAGGACGTGGGATAATGAGCCTACTATCGAACCACCCTTCGTTGATTGATATCAACTTAGTTGATTGGCCTAATGGAAAGATGCGATCCAACATTAACAAAGAGATAGGTCCTTAGGTAGTTGATGCCGACACTGCAAGCTAAACCCTATCAACTATGCCTTTGTTAGATAGTGTAGTGAGAACAAGAGCTCAGACTCACCTTATAGCGCAAGGTCTCTCACTAACACGTACTGGGGTCAACTACGATGAGATACACTCTCGTAATGGATGTCAGTGAACTCCACTACTTTGTCAGTTTTTTAGTTTCCGAATAACTGAACATGCAGCCTATGAATGTGGTCATAATAACATCTCTACGGGATTAGAGATATACATGAAGATCTTAGACGAACTTCATTCATCTGAATCAAGTGGCTCTAGATCACAGGAGCATGCGTTTGCTAAAGGTATTGAAACGCACATGGACTCTACCATATTTGGAAGGGATATAGTGAATTATGCCTTTGCGTGTTCATTTCGGATTTGAAATAGACTCTTGATGGATCAAGAGATGCCAATATGTATCAATATCCGAAGTTAGAATGAAAAAATCTTGGGAAGACACGGTCTCGATAAGACACTCGATGATTGTATTGATGATGATTTTCCATCAATCGGGTTACGCGCTCTATAACTAGTGAGACCTACATATACTCCCATAATTAGTCAAAGTGTTTGCTCTAAAGAGAGATCTGTTGTTTTGTCTAAAACAAGATGACACATATGTGTTAAGAGATGGAGTTCCCCTCTAAGTACAATAAGACACATCAATGTACTCAACACAATACGAAAGACTTAACATCTCATTCGCTATGAAAGGGTGTAAGCTAAGTGTAGCTATGCACCCACGCAACGTCAATGTAATGGCAGTAATTCATTTTTCAATACTTAATGGTATGAAAGGTTGAGGCTTGTTATATCCCTACATAAAAAAGACACATCAAAAGAGAAATCAAAATCTACCAATTTTCGTAGGTCAACTTCCACGGACCTACAAGAAATCTCACTCACTGGAAAATGGTGAAATTTGTACCATTGGAAAGGTCTATGTGTCTAATTTCCAAGGACACCAACCATTTGATCATATCTATCATATTGATTGAGTTATGGCCATTTTCGTAAAGTATGACTGATCTGTCTGAGAATCTGATTTTGGCAAAACAGTCACTTGGATGGGGCTTTATGAACAGCTCTTGATGAACCAGAATGTGTGTAATATATGGTTGGAAAGATAAATGTGTCTAATTTCCAAAACCGTTTACGGTTCATTCATACGTCTTTCTTAGGGTAAATAACAGTTGTTCTAGTAACTGAAGGTCATTTTGTGCGGAAATCTGATTTCCTGCACGAACTTATGTTTTGAGTTCACAAGCGGCTTTCTCCTCAAGATCTAAGTGTAAAAGATCATGTTTGAGGACAATACGGCATGATCTAGTTAATCATTGTCCAACGCCATATTTGAAAACATGTACAGGTGAGGATCAGTAGGGTTGAGGTGGAGGCTTAATGCCATGGTTCTTTAAGGCATTTGCTGTACTCTGTATAGTTTTGTTAATCGGGTAGAAAATATTAAACTCATGAGCTAGATTGTTCTCATGTTCTTGTATTTCAAGTTTATGTAAATAAGGAAGTGTAATATTTAACTCAGTGATGAGTTGTATGATATTACTTTTCCGCTCTTGAGTTCTAGTTGTTTAGTTTGTTTATTGAAACAGGTTGGAATTTATATTTTAAGTTAGATCATGCCATAATTTTTGAAAATTATCTTTCGGAAATTGGGGTGTGACACAAACATCCTTCAATACCCTCATTTAAAATACACATGTTTTTCTAGATCTGCTACTCAATTTATTAAAAAAAGAAGTTCACATTAGTGAGATTTTTCTCTAAAAGGTTTCACCTTATTAAGATCTTCCTCGAACGATTTTCCTTTGTTAACATCTTATTAATATTAACCATTAGTTTTTCTCGACAAAATTTATTCTTAATGAGCCTTTTACTCAAACTGATTTCATCAAGAATTTTTTAGCCTACCAAATCAAAACAAAACAAGATAATACATCATCAAAATTTAACAATAGAATGTTCAATCTTGTGTAAAACTAAATTAATCGATTATTGGAAACCATTGCGTAATATCCATATGTGGTGTCAAAATATTGGTACTCGACTCAAGCTAAAAATTAAAAAGTGTTAGAAGTTAGATAGTTAATATAAATGTTTCAAGCGAGATATTTTATTTTTAATTAGGTTTCTTTACTTTTGATATGAATGTCTTTTTTGGTAATTTTACGTACCCCCAAATTCTTATATGATTTGTATAAAAAAGAGATATTCCATTTAAAGATGTGTTAATAAAATTTCCTTTATTTGTTTTTTAAGTATTTTGAAGCAAATAAGAAAAAAAGGAAAAATACTCATTTAGTACTAATTTAAATAGAAAATCACATATACATCCTTTAAAATGAGTTGAAGCACAAATAAATCCACTTGTGTTATTGTTAAACAAATAAGGACAGTTTTTAACAATTAAGGACAATTTTTTCTCTACATGTCATGTGTCATGGTTTAATTTACCAAACTAACCCTGCACTAATTAAATATGTTTTTAGAAGAGAAAAGTCTCTCATTTTGAGATTTTTCAGTAAATGGAATACAATAATAGGTTTTCAATAACTTAGTGTAGTAGCAGTTAATTCCAGTAGAAGTAGTAGCAGGGGAACACATTCCAGTAAATGGAATACAATAGCAGGTTTTCAATAACTTAGTGTAAAAGCAGTTAATTCTATTAGAAATAGTAGCACAATTATGCTTGGGCAATCCTCTAATTCTGCTACTGCTACTGCTACTGCTATTTTCTGTTATTGTTGTTGATACAAAAGTTCAACAACACGTCACTTTTGGCTAAGGCAAAAGCCTACACCCCACTTGCAAGTTTCACAGCTTCGCACATGCCAATTCAGCGAAAAACAGCAATATGTCCCTTTTGAGCTTTGTGAATAGCTCCGAATGAACCAGATAATAAGCTTGATATCATTGGAAATCTCTACGAGCCTAGTTTTCAGAACTTTTCGCAGTTCGTCCATATCTATTTTAACGAAGAAGTTATGGCTGTTTTAGTGCGCAAAGGTCATTCTGCACGGAAATTTTCATGCACTCTCAGGATTGCAACTTTTTATAGCTTCTTTCAATCCTTCTAAATGGTTCAAGTGGAACTATTTACTCTTCTATGTACTCTATTTTGTAGATCTGTCTCATAGAGACATTGAGTGTCTCGCAGATAGTGGAACTATCCACAAAATTCTAAGGAACCGGTAACTACCTCTACATTTTGTGTCTTGTAAATCTTCTGTGACTATAATGATTGAATCATACCGGTCATTCAGGGACGCGATTTAGCTTGAATATTGATGTCTCATGGCACCATGATCAACGTCACAGATACCCTCTATGCATTGAGAGGCAACCGAACCATGTTGAGCTTTAAAGACATTCATTGTAACACCCCGGACCTAATTTTACCAATTTACCAGGTTTTCTACTAGTTACTGAGGAATTTAATAATGCTCGGTAACTTGGTAAGTTAACGCTCAAGTTTATTTTCGAGTTTTTCTCAAAATGTTAAATTCTTCTTTTAAAGTCCCGATGTCGTAGCATGCAACAATATGAGTCCACCAATGTCCTCTGATTATTTTTGAGAGCTTCGAGCTATTTTCTATGATTTATTGAAGAATCTGGGTCGTTGATCTTTAATCATTGATCACCTGCTGTCCATTTCTTTTGTTAAATAGGGGAAGACTGGTCAGACCCAGTCAAACAACCCAACTTGGGTTTGACCGAGCCCAACTGAGTCCATCTCCTTATCTCTCTTTTCTCTCGCTCGTTGTCCGCCTTCTCTGGCACAACGGGGATAACTTCGGCCACCTCCCACCACAAAACCACCACCAAATCACTCCTCTCTTTCTCTTCTATCTAACCTAGTCCATGAAACTCACGTGTAGTTCGATCTAAAGCCAAATCGAGGGAGAGAAGCCATGAATATTTCCGGCAAGTCCTCAAGTTTCCGGCCACAACTCAACGAGTAGATGGTAGGGTTAGCTTCCTCTCTTCCTTCCTCACATTCAGGTGCCTTTCTTTTCTTGAATTGAGCTCCAAATTGGAAATCCCTAATTCTGTCTTTTCTAGGTTTTGATCGTGGTTTTTCGGTGACGAGTTCCAGGAGCTCCACCGAGTCCTACGATCTTCGTATGAGGCTTAGACGCCATTTAGAGGAGTTGTTGGAGCAGCTACGTTGATTTGGGATCGAGGCAGAAGCTTAGGTTGCTGCTGCTGTGGTGTTAGAGGTGTTGGTGAGCTCGGGTGTTGTTGAAGGCCATGGTTAGCAGCGACGGTTTAGGCTGAGAGTGAACTCAGTTCGGTGAAGCAAGGTGAGGAATCTCTAGTTTTTTGCTCGGTTTGGTGATTGCAATACTACTGTGTTTTGTGGTATGGTTGATTGGTGATTAATATTGGGTTTTGGTTGCATGAATGTCGAGAACTTGGTGTATTGAAGAATATAGGGAGGTCATGACGAAATTCCAGCAAGAGCCTGGAATCCGGTAGAATATTTCAGCACATGGCGGATCTGGCAGAAGCGATGGAGGTAGTGATCGATGTTTCCTTTTCGTTATATGTCATTTCAGAAATAGGAAAGTTTGGGTTGTAATCGGAAAAATTATCAAGTTATGGAAGTTTCTATTTTGGGAAACTTTCCGTTTTTAGAAACCTTCCAATTATGGAAACCCTTTTTGGATGCCCTTAGTAATTTGGTGGTTTCTCAGATTAAGGTGGTTGCATGTTTTTTAGTTAATGAAATTACATTAGTTTGATTAATAAAAATCGAAGTCCACCAAAACGAATTATTAAGCGAGGCCTAAGTGTCTACCGATTAATAGAACATATAGTGGAAATTGGATCGAATTGTTAAGTCAAAGGTTGAATTGGAAAACGTTGAGCATTAGTTGGTCAATCCTAGTCAACCTAGAAAACCCTAGTCAAACTAGGAAAGAAGACGAGGCATTTGGTTCTTTTAAAGTTCTGTCAGACCGATTTGTACTACAGTTTATGGTCAGGCGTGGGATTGACTCAAGGACTTGGATATTTGGAGGCGGTGCTAGAGGAGTGTTCCTAGCAATGGAAAGCTTAAGCTTAATATTGTGAGTGAACATTTTGGTTTTAAATAAATATGCATGCAATATTTTATAATTTATTATTTTATTTTCCGAGCTTAGGTTATGCCGAATTTTCGGTAAATTTTCTTTGGAGGTGGACCCCGCAGGATTACTTCGAGTTTCAGGGTGAAATTCGGGGTGGGTCCTGACGTTCATGTTAATAGTTTTCATTTGAAAACACATTGTGAGAATGAACAAGAGTTCTTTTATGTATACATTCTCTTGAATGTGGACTGAAATGCATCTTAAAAACGTTTATTAGTCAATCTAGTGGACTGAATGTCACTATGATTCAAATATCAAATCACATGTTGTTGCAGCTACTCTTATAGGCTTTGGTTTGACCAAATCAATCATCTTGGAAGAGATATAATGGTCCAAATTTTGAGAAATTCTCATGGACATCCATTATTCTGCTTCAAACGAAGACATTCGGGATCTAGCATTTCCATGAAGCATGATGGTATCGCCATGGTTGTAAATGGCGGCACCTGGGGGACATTGACGTCACCCGAACACAACTCCAACTTCCTTGAGGCCATCCGGTCAATCCCTCAAGAAATTGAGGTGCACCGGTCTTTCCTCGATGTCTCATTGGCCCCCTACAATGCTCATTAATCGTTTTGAAAGCCTATTCTTTAGCTAAATTAGGAGTGAGACCCTCCTACGCTAAATGACACAAAAGTGAACATTCTATTCTTACATCAAACTATGTAGATAGATACAACCAACTTGCGGACACCTTTTTATGTTTTATGGTGTTGGTTGAAGTGTTAACACACTGGTCACATGTTACACTATTATCTACTGTTTATGTTGCTTATACTTCTACGGGTTCACTACCCATTCTTTAAAGAAGTTTATCGGGATATAAGTTGAAGTGTCATGTACCCTATGTTCATTCCAGATTTACATGGACTCTTGATGGATCAAGAGATACCAATATGTATCTCATCCGAAGTTAGAAAGAAAAAGATCTTGGGAAGACACGGTCTCGAAAAGGCACTTGATGACTGTATTGATGATGATTTTCCATCAATTGGCTTAGGCGCTCTATAACTAGTGAGGCCTACATATACTCCCATGATTAGTCAAAGTCTTTGATCTAAAGAGAGATCCATTGTTTTGTCTAAAGCAAGAAGACAAATATGTGTTAAGAGATGGAGTTTTCATCTAAGTACAATAAGACGCATCAATGTACTCAACACAATGCGAAAGACTTGACATCTCATTCGATATGAAAAGTTATAAAGCTAAGTGTAGCTATGCGCCCAAGCAACGCCAATGTAATGACAGTAACTCCTTTTTCAATACTTAATGGTATGAAAGGTTGAGGCTTATTATATCCCTACATAAGAAAGATACATCAAAAGCGAAATCCGAATCTGCCAAGTTTCGTAGGTCAAATTCCACGGCACCTATAGAAAATCACACTCACTATAAAATGGTGAAACCGGTACCATTGGAAAGGTCTATGTGTCTATTTTCCAGGAACACCATCATTTGATCATACCTATCATATTGAGTGAGTTATGAGCATTTTCGTAAAGTAGGATGAATCTGTCTGAGAATTTGATTTTGGTAAAGTAGTCAACTTTGACGAGACTTTGTGAACAGCTCCTGCCCAGAATGTGTGTAATATACGGTTGGAAAGCTAAATGTGTCTAGTTTCCAAAACCGTTTACGGTTCGTTCATATCTATTTCTTAGAGAAAGTTACTGTTGTTCTAGTAACTGAAGGTCATGCTGCGTGGAAATCTGATTTCCTGCACAAACTTATGTTTTGAGTTCGCAAGCGGCCTTGTCCTCAAGATCTAAGTGTAAAAGATCGTTTGAGGACAATATGACATGATCTAGTTAATTATTGTCTAATACCACATTTGAAGACATGTTAAAGAGCATTGACATGCTAAGTTATCGAAACTTTTGTGATTAGTAAAAATCAGAAAGAGTCATATGATTGATGTAAAGATCAGGGGGAGATTCGAACTTTAGGGGGAGTCTAACAAATACATGTCACTATCAAATGTGAAGGGTGCGTTGTACTCTTTTTCTCTTATGATCAAGGTTTAATTTTTCTCCCACAGGGTTTTTACTCCTTGACGAGGTTTTTAACGAGACAACATATCAGCACTACATGCATACCGTCACGCGGCACAAGAGGAAGTGTTCTAGGATATTCCATATGTGTGTCTTAGCCTTATGTCATCAAGATATGTAGTTGGAATATGAATATGTATTATTTATCATTACCATATCAGTGTTTTGTAATTCCTTATATAAAATGCTCCTATCAATGAATAAGATGATGATTCTCTTACTATCTATCATTCTCTACATTTTATCCTTCATCATAATCACTCTTTTATGGCAAGGGCATTATATATTTTTGGTTCTTCAGAGTAATATTGAAGCATTTTCTTGACAAAAAGCATCTAAAAAAAAACTTAAACATCAGCCACTAACATAGTAAACAGATCATATATCGAATTTCTCTAACTACTTATTTTTATTTAGCAAAACAAATATAGCCACGGACTTAGAGGTGGGCTAGGCTGTGTTGCAGTCCACCTCAGGTTTTTAGGGACAAAAAAATTATTATACATATGTAGAGTTTCAAGGTTGTGTTTGGCAATCTTTCTTTCATAACAACCGGTGAAGTATAGAGTTCGGAGCAGAGAGGTTACACTGTAACAATTTTCATTCAAGCTTTCGAGAAACCCACGACAGCTATCCCATGAGTATGGTTAAGTGTATGAAAGACAACAGGCTTGGTTCATTTTTCTTATTCTACTTTCATGTAGCTATTTACTATATCCTGGTTAGAAGAACTATTCTCTTTTCTGACATGCCTCATGGAGAACTAAAATGATTGGCAACAGATTGATTGGTGGGGTATGGAGGGATTCCTCTAATGATTTATGGAGACCTCAAAAAATAAAAATAAATAAATAAATTGGCCTTTGGCCGATAAATAGAACACTAAGAAATTTAGCTTAGCTTATTTCTCAATCCTAATTCCGTCTCTGAACAAATAGCTAGTCATTTGAAACAAAACTACGAGCTACGACATTGCAATGGAAAGAACACTATAATGACATTATTAGATGCATGCAATACTATCAAAAGAATCAATTTGGGATGTAAACTAATTAAGTATTGAGAATGAGAAATGTAATTTGTGGTGTAGGGAAATATTTCACCGAACCAAAAGAACCTTGAGTGTCATAATACGGTTTCGATTGACATTTCAAATAAAAAACTAATAACATTTAATTTTAGTTGAATGCTTTGATTTAACGCATACAAACGGAGATTGCGCTAATCTGAAAACTTTATTAGTTTGAAATATTCTAAGAGAGACAACTCATTTGAGTTTGGTATGATTGCCGAAGATCTCATCATAGAAGTAGAGACTTGTCACCAAACTTTTATCCTGACTAGGAATCTAAGATCGATCAAGTAACTAATTTTTTTTTCTATTATCATTATCTTCTACATGTATCATTGTCTAATTGGAGGCAAAGTTTACCTAGATTAATCATTTTTAGCTCAATAACCATCTTCCATGTCGGCTCGATTGTCTGCTGAATGTAAATATTGTTGCCACTAGCATTATTATTCGTTGCTTTTAGCGAACCTTTCATTGATCATAAAAGGCTAAGCGCCCACTACATTGCTCGCACACATTATTTTGGTCCTACTAACCACTAAACAAAAACTTGGAGGTACCAAACATATATGGAGCCAATATAATTATTGTAAAGCATCCCAACAAAAATAATTTGATCAATTTCCTGGCTCAATTGCTAAGAACAAACTTGTGGTAGAAACTTCATTTAAGTGTGATATTCGTTGTCAGCACGTCCCGTTTAAATATATAAAATTTTCTGTGAAAATTCATACTTCAAGACTGGGATCAATATGACAAGTATGTGTCCACCCTAAAGTCCTACAGGGTTAATAACGTTACAGATTTGCCCAGACTAACAATGGTATACCTTAAGAAACTATCCCTCAAACTTTTTGTAACACTTGCTATTTTTTTTGTTTCGTTTTTTGAAAAAGAGAAGAAGCAACTTTCCTGCCAATTGCCTAAAGGCAAGCACTTTGGCCATTTGATTCTAATTTTCATTTGTTAACTTTTATGATGATTTATGGCCACATAGCTAGTCTTTTCACAAACCCACATTACCTTTTTGGCTTTCTTCTGTTCCTTCAATGTCTCGTTATAAAAAAAAAATGTTCTGATTCTTTTCTCTAGTGGCATTCAAACTTTCAAGTGCCCATGCCTTGTCATGTGCAAATAAGATTTTGTTAACCACGGCTTCCACACGCTGGCCACACGAATTCTTCGTTAGTAACTTTTTTTCGACATTTTCTAATCAGTAACTCTACCAACCATAGCAGAAGTTTAAACTTTTTTTTTTTGAAAACGATTATCATTAAATTACTGGATTTCATCTCATACATGCGATTCACAAGTGATTATTTCTATCTCGGGTTCATTGTGGAGATGTTTAACTGATGAGATCGAGAATAAGTATTAACTGTGTATTTACCTATCTAGAGTTTAAGTGGACACCTAATAATTAATAGTTAAAGAGAGTTTTTTGTTTTCCCATACATTATAGTTAAAGAGTCGGAACTAAAATTCGGTCACAGTTTCTAAACTACTGCCGCTGGCTGCATTGAAAAGGAAAGAAAGCTCAGTGCAATATAATTAGTTTAAACTTGATGGTGGGATATTATGAGTGTGGTACGTTGGTCCACATATGTTTGAGAATATATATATAATCCCTCAAAATGTTCATATCACTAGTTTAGAACAGTAAAGAATTATAAGTAGGAAGAAAGAGGACAAGATTTCATGTTTCTTTAAACCCAATGAACAAATGAATATAGCTATCGTCTGCATTCAAACAAAGGAAACATGTTTTTATATACTTAGTAATCACTAATTAATCAGAATATATATTATTACAACTTAAAACAGTGGCTTGTTGCATTCTATTGGGAATAAAGTGGTTGTTGGGAAATAGCAATACAGAAAGCCGGCCACAAATCAGAAGTGTTTATATGAGCTGGTTACTGGTTCAGCTCATGCCCAGGCATATATATTGTTAGCTAGGTGCAATTCCTTGTCATGGTTTCTATTTCTTCATGCAAAACAATAAAGCAGCTCCTTGATCACTCCATTTTCCGTCAGCTTTGGCCTTCGTCTTTCACACGAGTTAGCGGGGTTCGAAAGTTGGTATGGTGGATGAGATGGTGGTAACAGTGAAGGTGATCTGGTTGTGGAGCTTATTTGTTCCTCAATCCCAAAACCAAACTCCTTGATGGCTGCTCGTCTTTGTGAAGTGCATGTAGGCTATAGCTTCAATTGCATGAAACTGTGGAGAAAGTATATACGGGCACTTGTAGAGGGACCAGTCCGCAACTTAATTATTTGATGAGCGGCCAAATTCTTAAACTGGTTTAGAGATTTCTGTATGAGCTTTTGGATACAGAAATGCAAATGTTGGTTAGTATATGCTTTTAACCACCCACTAGTAGTGCTTCATATCGAGACCACCCACTAGTACTGGAATAATCACATTATGTAGCTATGAACATGGTAAGCTAGCTAACATAGCTATTTTTTTTGGTCGTTGGCTAGCTAATATAGCTTGAATATATGTCATTTTTAGTGTATATGTTGAATGTAACTCATACTAATAACTCAAAGATAAAAGTAAACAATTTGAATTCGCTAATCAGCCATTGAGCAAGTACTCTTGTCTCACTAACCCAAAAAGAATAGAGAACGGTAAAGAGAAAATATATTTTATTAAATAAATAACTCCACGGCTGCAAACTAGTATTAATTATGTGATGAATTAGACAAATTGTTAAATTATAAAATTATTAACTTATATATTATTGTATTTTGTCGTTGTACGTTACTCTTTCCCATGGATACTTATGCTAATGATGCTAAATTGCTAATTAATCAAGACAAAATTTACATGAGACAACACTTCATAATTCTTATGCTTTTGGATTCTTCAAAATTTACAATTCTCTTCTAAATTAGTCTCCCAAAAGACCCCATTATATAAAGGTTGTAAAATAGTTAGTCCGTATAGGCTGCTGTTATGACTTCAATCAACTATATATGTTCATTATCTTAGAGAGTTAGAGACTCCATGTTAATTAGACTTGGCATTAACTGGACTTATAATGTGCCTTAACAAACTACAAAAAGAATCGCTCATTTGCCTCATTCCTTGTAAATGTTAGTTGGGCCTTGAGTTGTATCTAAAAGCAGAACATATGACCCATCTTCCAAGTCTAGCCCATAGTTTTGAGATCACTTGACTCTGAAATGATGAGCTCATCAAGATTTTGCTTGCATGGGTTACTTGATTTTCAAGAATCCAAAAGGAAAAGAATGGAATAGTTTCAAGATGTTAAACAAGTTAGTAGATATTTTTGTCAGGAGAGAAAGATATTTCAGAGTTTCGATCTTGTTCATGAATAGTGAGTCAAATATATATTAGCGACTAGTCAAAGCCAAAGAGATGTGCATGGTGGCACTTAGCTCCTTAATTCCTCGTTGCTTTATTGACCACTCGATCGATCCCTAATGATCTCATTTCCTCAGTGCTTCCAGTACTGTTCCACATTACTTCTTCAAAAGAAACATACATGCAGCAAGAGAACCCGCACCTTCATCTGTCACCCTCCCAGTTCCTAGTTGGTTTGTCATTTTAAGTCTCAAGCGTTTGAGATTAACCCCGGAATCATGTCAGTTGGGGTAGTTTTGGTGACAAGATCCAAACCATTAGGCTATTCTCCACTGTTGTATATAAGTAGAAGTTCAAGCTTCGAGTTGCTACTCAGTTTTGTTATTAAGGACACTAATTAATTAACTCATTTCCTATCTAATTGCTTATTCCACATTACATATGCAACAAAAACATGCAGCAGAAAGAGAACCCGTACCTTAATTTGTCACCTTGTCCAACTCTAGCTTGAAACGAAATCCGAAACGACATTGCAAGAGCTTATTCAACTCATATATATGTTTCCTAGCTAGCTAGTGGAGTAGTACGAAAAGTCTCTCCAATACAATTCCAAACAAACACTATTCCGTACCGAAGTCTTCTTCTCGAGCATGGATAATGGTCATGGCATGAGATTATTGCTTCTGTTACTATCATATCCATCTCTACCATATTCTCTCCTACAGTTGGCCTTCACTAATTGACTCCAGTGGCCAAGTGGGAAACATCAACCTCCCCACATGAACTTGTTGGTAGTTCGAAGCCAAAAGAAGTGCCAGACTTGCTCGGGGCCTTTGCTGTTCGTTTAGGGCAAAACATAACTGGTAGCTCTCACTTCGTTTTGCCAACAATATATCGATGATGCGGCACACAGGATTGTAGTGCTTAAACTTTGCAATGCTTTACCATGCCAACTACTTAGGCTGTAGGTTGTTCATGAACTGTGATATGTTGTCCCCATTCTGATGAACCGAAACATTGCATCTGATCGACATTTCTAATATATATATCTACTTTGGAGTCATGTATAGCAGTATCGCAAAGATCACACTGAGCTAGAGATGGGGAGAAAGATCAGAAAACATGAACTGGATTGGCTGTGCCAGCTTGTCGCTCACCTAAGTTTTTGGAAATTAGGAAGGTTGGTCAGTTTGGCAGAATGGCAGTGACTAAAAACCAATGATTTTTTCTTTCTTAGTGTTAAGAATATCACTGAATTTCTTCCAGCCTTTCTTTAATGGATTAAGAACTGTCGGATTCATGAAATTTTTGACTTCTGAAAATAACATCGAAATGTCTACACATCTAGTTTTTCATTTTTTTCCAATCGACTACTTTGTGTTCCATCGATCACAACTCCGTTTAACTGTCCATGTTCTTGTCAAATTCACCTTTTAAGCTTTAGCCATTATATTTGAATCATCATACATCCACACACTTCAAGAACAACGAAAAGTATAGACAAAATACGTCAAGCCGTGGAACACTAAAAAGAAAATGAAATTCTTGTATACACTGCGTGGTAAGTAGACGGTGCAATTTCGACCATTTTTATGTTGGAACCATGTTATGTATATGTACTTAAGTCGGATCTTAATCATCCACATACGTAATGTACTAAAGACTTTCTCAGGTTCCTAAGTACGTATGGGGTACTCGAGGCACCCCTATTTGAATCATCATACATCCACACACTTGAATGTGATCGATTACCTGAGTACAAAAACATGTGCTATAGAAATTTCCCCTGATAATACTAATCACTCGAGGCACCCCTAGCCTCAATTAGCTAGTATGATTGCTACAGCGCTCCAGATGCCATGATTCTCAGTACTTATCATTACATTCATGCACCGATATTGTAAAACTAATCATTGACGATCTTGTAAATTATAAGGAATATACCAAAGTATGTGGTAAGCACCAAATTAAGACCACGCTTAGTGGGGGATTAGCATCTTGTCAAAAGCTTAATCAGAAAATATCAGAACTTATATCATTATTCATTTCTTTTGCGGAAAAAAATGGATGAACTTTTTTCTTTGGCTGTTGTCGTCTTCTGTCTCCTCTCCTAGCTAGTAAGATGCACAAGGTTTAGATCCTTCTCCTCTCCGCCTCACGTTCATGAGAGATAGAGCGCGCTGTGAAAAGAAGTTGATTCACAGAATATAACACTCTTCTCTATCTATCATCATCATCATATTCATATACATTAATTGTATATTTTATATGTATTGAATTTACCGATTATATATGGAGAAAATCTTTAGTACACAATCATATATGTGATACGTCGTAAAATTAAGATCAACTCGTATCTAAGTGGTTTTAGTTTATTCAAGTGAGGTTAAAAACACAATCTACCTCGCAGATTCACGAACAATATCAGCTAAAAATATTGATTAACTGTTACTTACATCATGCCCAGGTGTCTTGTTAGGGTTTTAGGAGGTGGTTTTGACTCCATACTTGACCTCTGTCCATTTCACTACACTGAAGTCTGATCCCAGCTCTAAAAATATAAAAATTGCACTTGGCAATGTCCTTGCGACTTTGTCCTGTAACTTCAAGTACTATTATTCGGCTGGCCACTGAAACCTGCTTTGAGATTTCCCATCAATGGTGGAAAAAAGGTTCGTCCTATTTCTTAATCAAACAAAAGTTATATAATTGTACCAGATAAATTGGTAGCAGCTTTTACATACTGGACCAGTTTTTGTTACATCCGTAGGTCTTAATCATCGAAGCAGACATGTTTTGTCAGTTCATTTAGATCCTCCTTAGATATGGTCAGGTGCACTGCAAATAATTATAATCATTTGGACCATCATTATCAGTAATTTATCATTTTGGAAGGATAAACATCATCTTCTTACTTAAAAACATTCATTGAACAATCTATGTTGATAATCAACCACGCACCTGGACCATATGAGGTAACCGTCTAGAAGTTCCCTTTTTGACAAGTAACCATGTTTATCTTAAGTTCCCCTTTTTTTTTATATTTTTTTTATATTTTTTTATATTTAACCATGTTGATATTTTATATTTAATATTACTTAATTTTAGAAATATATCTTTTTTTTAAAAAAAAAAACTCCAATATATTATATATCATATAACTTGTATCAATATCGATAAAATGATATGTCCTCGCTAGTCTATACATCGCTTTCTAAAAAATAATCATCTTTTGTTTCGACGCTCACCAACCTCAAGCTATAATAAGTTTCAAGCTCTTGAAAGAAGTTATTTGTTTTGGATATAAGGAATTCGAAAACTAAAGTGAAACCTGTTTTTTTTCTTAGGACATGCGGGGTATTTTAGTGTTCCCTCTATCATTTTGATAAGAGAGATAACTACACAGACAACCATAAGCTAGAGATCGAGTTTTTGACCGAGACCACACCGATCGATGTCTCATTTGAGTATTCAAATTTGTTACTTGTACAAAATAAAGCATTACAGATCAAATCCATAGTGCAAGCTCTAGTCTCTAGAGTCTAGACCAAGTGAAATTTCGATTACTTTGTCAACTGATGACCAATTTTCATTTCGAAAACAAGCTTAATTAAGATATATATATATATATATATATAGTTTTCTCTGTTGCGGACGTCCATACGGGTTTTCTGTATGGATTTCCGCCGTTTCTCCACATTCCAGCGCCGGCGACACCGTTTCTTCTCCCCGGCGTGATCCCAGACCTCCCTCGACGGTGTTGGAATGAAGAAGAAGGCCGGAGAGATCGCGATCGAAGGTCTGTGCAGCAATCTCACTCAGAACTTCACGACCGATCATGGTGGACCTCTGATCGCGATCTCTCCGGCCTTCTTCTTCATTCCAACACCGTCGGGGGAGGTCTGGCATCACGCCGGGGAGAAGAAACGGTGTCGCCGGCGCTGGAATGGTAGAGAAACGGCGGAAATCCGTACTGTTTCTACATCTGTCGAGGTTGGCAATGCGGTCATCTTCTGTCTTGCTCTTGACCAACATGTCGTCGACATACACTTCCATAATCTCGCCAATTTCATCTTCGAACATGGCGTTAACAAGCCGTTGATAAGTTGCCCCCGCATTCTTGAGGCCAAAGGGCATGACCTCGTAACAGTACAATCCTTTATCGGTGACAAAGGTTGTGTGAGTTTGGTCAGCGGGATGCATTTTGATTTGGTTGTAGCCCGAGTAGGCATCAAGGAAGCTGAGCGTTTTGAAGCCAACTGTGGAATCAACCAACTGGTCGACTCGTGGCAAGGGGAAGCTGTTCATGGGGCAAGCCTTGCTAAGGTTCGTGTAGTCAACACACATGCGCCACTTGCCGTTAGGTTTGGGGATCATGACGACGTTGGAGACCCATGTCGGGTAAGAAACTTCCCGGATGAATTTGATTTCCTTGAGCCGTTGAACCTCAGCTTGGATAACTCGATACTTGTCTGGGTGGAAGGTGCGTCTCTTTTGCTTGATAGGGGGGGGTGGTCTTGGAGGATGTTGAGTTTGTGGGTGATGATGTCAGGGGAGATCCCCGGCATGTCGGCGTAGGACCAAGCAAAGACTGCTTGTTTTTCTTGGAGGAAAGCAATTAATGAGCTTGTGGCGGAGTTCCGGGCCGAGACTTAAGCCAATGCGGACTTTTCTTTCTGGGGTAGTGGGGGACAGGGATATCCATTCCGTGTCTTCAACTGGATTAAGTCGCGGGGCCCTCTTTTTTCCACTCCCCTCTGGGTCGTCCCGTGGGTCATCTATGAGTTCCGAGGGGCTGAGAGGCAACATCTCATAGGCGCTGCGCCCCTGCTGGATGGCGTTAAGATGACAGTGTTCAATAGCTGCTCGGTCCCCTTGAACTGTCAGGATGCCACCTGGGGTAGGAACTTTCATGAGGAGCATGTGGCCGGCTATAAAGCACTGCAGCCCCCAAAGGATGTCCCGGCCTAAGATAAGATTATAGGACAAGGGACGATCAACTATGAGGAAGCGAGCTGTAATGGAGGAGCGGCAAGGAGTAGTTTCCACCGCCACGGTTAGGCGGTCTGAGCCTAGCAGTTGTACTATGTCACCAGAGAAGCTGACCAAGGGGTCGTGGTTATTGTACAGTTTATTTCGGTCTCGTCGGAGTCCTTTGTAACAATCAGAGAACATGACGCTTACGGCGGCCCCTGTATCCACTAAAGCTCTGTGGCACTTGTAATGATCCACCTGCACATTGATTATGAATGGCTCACAGTGGTGGCAATTTGTGGTATCCTCACCTCTGCGGAATGTCACTTGATCCCACGCTGATGGGGTGATCGTGACACCACGTTGGATGTTAAGGATTTCCGAGGGTGCCGTGCATTGCCGTTTTACAGAAGGCTGGCGTGGGGGGAGCCGTGGAGCTCCGCCATTCAGGGTTAGAATCTGGCCACGAGCACAATATTGGTGGAGTTGCCCATTCTGGACATTGGCGTCGCTGTGGCCAGTGGAACTATATAGCGAGAAGAATGTCTCGGGGTGGAAATAGGGGTCCCTCGTGCCTTTACACTTCTCCACCTGCAATGACTTGGTGGAAGTGGGGATGGGTTGGGTAGATGGATTAGGTTGATGTGGCAGGGGGGAGTCATTGAGGATCGAAGATGGCTGGGGGGCCGGGAGTGGAAATGAGGGGTGGGCAAGGGGATGGGACATGTATACGATCTGGTTAGGCCCTCCCGAGAGCACGAAACCAGTCTGGTCTTGAAGGGAATCCGGGGTCTTAGCAATTCGCGCCGCTTAGTCCGAGAGATCGTTGTACACTTACGATGCTCTAATGTGGCGCGGAGCAAGAATTGTTCTTTCTCCAACTCAGCGATGCGTACCCGGTACGCTTCCGCTTCTGCCCTTTCTTTCGCCGCTTGCTCGCGGAACGAATGGAAGTCTCGCTTGAGGATTTCAAGGGCTGTGGCGGGGTCAGGATGGCTAATAGGGGCTGGGCTGCTGGTTTGGGGAGGGATGTGTCGCCGGGTTGAAGTTCCACTTGAGTGCCAGGGTCCACGGGGTCATCAATGATTTCCACCATGGTGCTGAGTGCCGAGGCAAATGGGAGTTCCACAAGATAGGGCCCCTCCTTGTAGCGCCAATTGTTTTTACCTGCTTCATCCCGAGCCGGGAAGGGGTCGCAAGGCGGAGCGAAGTAGAATTCTTTGGGTCTTTCACTCGAAACCTGCACAAGTGACAGCGTCACGGGGTCGGGACTGGGATGGCCCAGTCTTCGACTCTCCGATGCTTAAGTTAGCTTTGAGCACTTGCAAGGTAGAGGAGTGTGAAAGAGAGAGTGTGTGTACCTTTTATGGTAGCTTGAGCTTGTTTTATAGGCTAAGCTTGGGTACCTTAGCCTTAGTCTCCAATGTGGGACTATTTGCTAGTCTTTGTGGTGTCTTCCCTTTTGGGGGTGTTTTGTCGCTAGAGTGATTTTAGCAAGCGGTTTGTTACCGGCCCTTCATTCTTTGGATACCCGTGAAGGGCTCACCAGGACTATCTCGACCGGGTAATTGTACTTTATTCTCGGCTCAGCCAAGTGTTTTGGCTATGTACTAACACGTACGGAAAACTGGTACGAACGTCCGCAGCTGAGACGGACTATATATATATATATATATATATATATACATACGAGGAGTCGTTTTCAAATTTCAACTAATGTAGCTTACTCAAGATATCTTTTCCGATAGTTATTTAAGACTGTGTACATTGCTACTTTCTCACTTTCTATTTAGGGTTAGATACATGTTTGATGACTTTCCAAAACAGAACAAAAACATATTATTATTGAAGAGATGTATTACAAATTTTCAACTTAGCTAGCTCTTAGTTATGTATATCCACATGTTCGTAGTGGTGCAAGGAATATTTCCTGATAGTTACTTAAGAGAGACCTGTTCTTGGTACTTTGTTTTTTCGATCCACTTTCTGTTTATTAGGGTTAGAGCAACTTTAGCAGACTCTCTATTTTAGCTTTTAGCTATATTAGAGAGTGTGTTTAGTTTTTTTTTTATAATATTTTCAGAGCTCCAGCAAACTAGCCAAAATTTAGTTATTATGACTTTTAGCTATCTCGTTAGCTAAATATAGAGAGCGAGATGAATCAGATGAGACTAGCTATAATTTAATACATTCCTTGTAAGATATTTTATGTGATATATAAATATATTTAAACTATTTAATTTCTATTTGAAAAATAATGTTGATGTAATGCTAGTTAAAATAGAGAGTAATGATGCAGCCACATTTTTAAAAATGGCTAGCTAAAATGTTATTTTAGCTAATTTAACTAAAATTTAACTTAAAAATGACTAGCATTACTAAAAATGCTCGTAGAAGTTTGTTAACTTTCCAAAACAAAACAAAAGAGAGATTGTTGAAATATGTGAAACAAATGGCAAATTAAGCAAACTTAACCAAACACTATCTCCACGTTTAACACGGTGGTTACCTTCATCATCTGGGGTCAAAGGGATAGGGCGCAGTATTGAATGTTGCGATATCAATGGCAATGAGAAAAGCCAAGTGAGCATTTGAAGCATGTGTACTTTGTTCCGTATATGTGATGTCCTATGTGAAAAAATCTAAGCTCTTCACACAATTAACATGCGTATATAAGCCACTAGTAACATAGATGAGTTTGTTAGTCAATGTCAGTGTTCTAAAACAAGGCCGCCCAACCTATCTATGCGGTGCTACCACCCCTCTATCTTAGTAGCTAGCGTTTAGCGAGTTTTCAAATTTTGACTATATACTGAGTTATAAATAAACAAGGTCACCCAACCCGCTTAAACAATGCCTAGGGGCTCCGGCCAGCTTGCTTCGCCTTGATGACAACTAGCGAGTTTTCGAACCTTAGCTAGCTAAGACAAGGTAGTTGTTAGTTGTGAGAACAATCACCACCCGTCCACCCTATAGTTCCTATTCTTAAAAAGCGGTTACGTACGAACAGAACATACGAGTGACTTAAACTCGTGTTTAGAATTTAGATTGGCTTGCAGCGATATCTCAAGAGAGATACCAACAATTGAGGTACATAACTTTTCTTTCTTCCCAACGAAGTAGGAGAGATCTGCATGAGAATGCACACCATTATATTTGTTAAATAAAAATCTAGGTACAAATCCCAATTCCCAAAGATCTTGGCCTTCATATGAGTCATGAATCACTGAAGATTATGATATGAAAACAGAAAACCCCATGCAGCTAGTCACTAAATATGTGATCCAATACCTAAAAAATTGATCTTTTCAGATATGCAATATAACCATGCCTAAAAAATTATGGACAACCCCTAAGTCCCAAACTCCTATGTTAATCTTTTGTGTGATTACCCATCCTCCATCATCCACGTCTTCTTCTGTAACAGTAGCTCTGCATACTTTCTTGGCACGTCATGATTTCCCTGTCTCGTACATTGTTTGTAGTAGAAAACTGTAAACTACGAAATTGAATTATAGAGCAAACGAGAACAGACCAAAAAGAAAAAAAACGAAGGTTGGGAGCAAGTGCATGAATCCAACCCCATATCCTCTCCTATAAAGCCCTCACTACTCAATTAGCTCAGTCACACTCACACAAAATCTCAATCCCAATCATACACAACTAATCCAAAATGCCTTCTTCATCATCTGTGACTGTGACTTCAAAATGCACAGTCTATCCAAACCAGAAGTCCACGATCAAATCCCTCAAGCTTTCGGTCTCCGACCTTCCCATGCTCTCCTGCCACTACATTCAGAAGGGAGTTCTCTTCAATTCCCCACCTTATTCTATCAACGACCTTGTCAATTCTCTCAAGCAGTCCCTCTCGGTTGCCTTGACTCACTTCCCGGCTCTCGCCGGCCGTTTCGAGACTGACTCCGACGGGTACGTCCACATCGTTTGCAACGACGCCGGTGCTGATTTCATCCAGGCCAAGGCCAAACACCTAAGCGTCGACGGCGTCCTGCCTCCCAATTGTGACGTCCCTCATTGCTTCAAAGAGTTCTTCACCTTTGATCAAACCATCAGCTATTCCGGACATGACAAACCCTTGGCGGCCGTACAGGTCACCGAGCTCGCTGACGGAGTCTTCATCGGCTGCACTGTCAACCACTCCGTCACCGACGGGACTTCCTTATGGCATTTCTTCAACACCTTCGCCGAGATAAACAAAGGCGCCATGAAAATCACCAAATCCCCGGACTTCTCCCGCGACACCGTCTTCAACTCCTCGGCGGTGCTTAAAGTCCCCGAAGGCGGCCCTAAGATCACTTTCTCCGGCAACGAGCCGTTAAGAGAGAGAATCTTCCACTTCACTAGAGAATCAATTCTGAAGCTGAAATCCAGAGCCAACAACAACAGCTCCTTCTCCCAAATCGCTGAGATTTACGGGAAGTCACTCAACGACAACCGCAATCTTACTCCCCGATCACGATTTGAAATCTCCTCCTTCCAGTCGCTGAGCGCGCAACTCTGGCGCTCGGTGACACGTGTCAGGAACTTAGACCCGTCGAAACCGACGACGTTTCGAATGGCCGTGAACTGCCGTCACAGGCTGGAGCCGAAGCTGGACTCACACTACTTCGGGAACGCGATCCAGAGCATCCCCACGATCGCCACAGTTGGCGATCTTCTCTCTCATGACCTGCGCTGGGGGGCTGATCTGCTGCATAACAACGTGGTGGCGCACGACAGCGACACCGTGCGCCGCGGCGTAGAGGACTGGGAGAGCACGCCGAGGCTGTTCCCTCTTGGGAACTTTGACGGCGCTTCAATAACGATGGGAAGCTCGCCGAGATTTCCGATGTATAACAATGACTTCGGCTGGGGGCTGCCGTTAGCTGTAAGGAGCGGTAGGGCTAATAAGTTCGACGGTAAGATATCCGCCTTTCCGGGACGTGAGGGGAATGGAAGCGTTGATTTGGAGGTGGTTTTGGCGCCGGAGACGATGGCGGGGCTGGAGTTGGATGGGGAGTTCATGCAGTACGTGACGGTGGTTTAGTTGGGGCCGCGGCGGTTGTTTATGTTCAAATTACCGTTAGTGTTTGGGAGTTGAAATGAGGTCAAAACTCGTTGATGGCTTTAGACGGTTGTGATGAGACGCCAGACAGCGACGTTTTGGCAAGTAGGGTGGTGATGTGTACTATATATAATTAGGTTTATGTATAATTAATCCCTTGTGTTAATCTAGTTTAAGTTTCCACGTGACGAAATTTGCGAAGAATCCAATGTACTTATGGATTCTTAATTTCTGTGTTTAATTATATGTCTGTACCAAATACGTGGTTCAGCTACCACTAGTAGGGAGTGGGAACGAAACGGAGGACCTGATCATTAGCTGTCTCTGGGGATTCCCCGAGATCAGGCCCGGATTTGAATAGGGGCACAAAGAGGTTTGGGACTCAGAGTCCAAAAATTTAAAGGGCCTAAAAATATTAGTTGTCTTAAAAAAAAATTTAATAGTTTTTTGGCTATGCAATCTGACATGAATTAAAGACAACTATCCTAAAACAAAGACAAGTACACGTGATGAGGGGACTAAACCATCAATTACTGTTTACTACTTTAAATTTGTACCCATAAAAAAAGTTAAAATATTAAATAGAAGCAGCCAAACACGATTAGGTAAGATATTGTTGTATAGATAGGATTTATAATATAATTAGGATTACTAAACCATCAAGGTTTTGGAATCTTATTTGCATAATAAGTATTTTGCATAAAAATCCTATATATTTTTGGATGTTATATGCTATTTTATATATAAAAAAAATTATGGGCCCAACTCTGGAAGTTTGACTCAGGCCTCAAAATCTCAGGTCCGGGCCTGCCCGAGATCTTCCTAATTTGTATTAGTACTTGATTATTTTTGTAAGGAGACGTTTACTAACTTGTAATGAAACTTATCATGAATCGGTATTAACAAAAATTGATATGAGAATATATTATTTCATTATACTGTTTACTTACCACAAGAAATTAAAACATGAAAGAAACTAATTACGATTAATGTTATTTATTTACCATATAAAATCAGAATTAAACTAGTTTGATTACTAAAATACCCCTATAAGAAAGAAAGCTAGAATGTTTGCACTTTTATTGTTCAAGATGTAAATATTCTAGGATGATATATTTCGGATGGTAACAATACAATATATTGCACTAACCTCGAAGTTGGTCATCTTCTTTGTTGTCGTTGTTGTTCTCTGATTGTAATATATAGCTGGGTAATTTGAAAATATTATAATTATGTGAGGATATTTTGAGGAGAAAAAGTAGATTCCACAAGCTTGATTTTAATACCCATATTTCTTTCTTATAGGGGTATCAGATTAAGGGGTTCATAAGGAATCAATTCTTGATGAGCAAGTGAGACCCACATCCATTCCAATACCTTAACATGTTAGTAAACGCTGAAATTCACCCATTCCGGAATCAATTCCGCCACTCTTAATTTTATTCCAGGTTAGCCCTAAGTGTTTTTCAATTAGAAGACATGTATCATGTTTCAGAACAAATATGTTCTTTAAATTGTTTAATAGTTAGATTTGAAGATACGTGAGTCTTATCGATTATATTGAAAAGTTAATAGTTAAAACATCACGTTCTCTATAGAAGTTTTCGAGTTAACTCACTCCCCTAGTAACAATAAATCATTAGAAATGGAATGGAGAGGAATGCAACCAGAATGAATACCTAACATAGGTCGCCTCTAACAAGGACTTCATGTATAATGATTACTCCATTATGAAAATATTAAGAGCAATAATGTTGGTAAACTACTAGTTGATAGTTGAGTTGTTATTACTGCTTCATGCATCATGGAATAGCTAGGCATAATATTATCATACGCTAATACATTCTGTTAGTATGTGATTACTTCCCGGCAGCGATGCAATGTGGAGTGTAAAATTAATGTAAATGTCGTCCACTACATATATCATCATATGTGTTTCGAAGTTTGTCAAAGCTTTGAGATCAAGTTTAAGGGTTGCAAAAGTATGAACAATGCATTGCTCCGGTCGAAATTAAGTCTATGCCTGAACATCATTTCGTTGTGATTGAGCACTTCATGGAGTAATAAGGTCAGTAATCTCTCATCGGCATTGTGTCGGTGATCCGTTAGTTGCTTTTTACTTAGGATTTACCTAGCGTTTTATCTCCACCGTGCAAATGAGTGATAAAAACTTAAGAATCGTAACTTTTTTTTTTTTGAAACGATTTAAGTGGGAGGAATTTAACCAAACTCGTAAAATGCGTGCAGCGATGCCTTACTTTCAAGAGAAATTTTGAGAAATAACCAACTTTTGGTCCTTAAGATGGTTTTTAACCATCTTTTTTCATATAGTTGAAAAATAACCATTTTACATGATAAAAGGTCTACTATACCCTTTATACAAAATAACAGTTTTGAATACATTTTTCTATTCTTCTCGATAAAAGAGAAAAAAAAGAAATTCTTGTTATCCGTTCATTCTACTTCTATGAGTTCCACCAGACTTCTCATATAGTCAAACCTAACTGCTATCCGACTGATTTGGTACACAATCAAAAATCATTGTGTGTTCAAGGTATGTATATCTATAATATCTTTAGTTTTATTTGATTATATTTTGTGGTTAAATAAAGCTCCAACCCTTTCAAGGTTTGAGATTTAGGGTTCTTGAAGATTCAGGGACAAGAGTTTTAATATTTAAGGTCCTAATCATGTCAATTGGATCGAGTCTAATATTTTATCATCATATAAGAGCTTAATCTGATCATAAGATGTACAAGAAAAGTTGTTTGATATTACGTTGATTTACAGCCAAACTCATGTGAACAATGAACAATATTGGCCGGATTATAACTAGCTTTCAATATCTTAATTTGACAGCTAATTATAGATGGATGTACCGTTGCTTACTTGTAGTTTGATCTTCTAATTTATGCAATCACTAAAGAGACAATGGTCTTGATTACATTGTTTTCGCCTTTCACGATTGTATCATCAAAAATAAGAGAATCGTATTACATAAGTTATATATAACTTATGAGAAGTCCGATGGAAATCGTAGGAGCAGAACGAACGGATAACAAGATTTTTTTTTCTTTTAAAAAAGTATTTAAAATGGTTATTTGGTATATAGGGTATAATAGACCTTTTATCATGTAAAATAGTTATTTTTCAACCAACTGAAAAAAGATGGTTAAAAACCATCTTAAGGACCAAAAGTTGGTTATTTCTCAAAATTTCTCTACTTTCAATAAACAGGACAAGAGGTAATTGTATTCTCACAATTGTTGAAGTGCAAAGGGTCATGCCGCTGGCTTTACTTTCACTGATCGATTTGATCGATCTGCAATACTGGGCAGAACAAGAGCTAGTGATGCAGAAAGATCATGATCTTATCTCACAATGGCCCCCGCATATCTCCGTGAATCAATATGATCTCAACCTCAACCATTCAATCCCAAATGCCAAAACTTTCTCATGTGATCGAGTACTCACTAGTGATTGACTCTGCGTGAGTACCGTGTCAGCAATGCATTGCACATAGCATTGTTCTCACGACTCAGCTGTGTACATGTTTCATAAATACTCCTCACCTTTCAAGTTCCTGTTTCTTCATCTTGTACCTTTGACAAGTTTATTTTTTACCGTCTTCTTTCTTTCACGAATGATGGTTCAAAGTTAAGGATTAACTATGTACGATATACACAATGAAAGGGTTGATTTTAAGTAGTTTCTGCCATTTTAGTGATGAAAATTGTTGCTGATCTATCGAGTGATCTTCATTGTCCTATTCTATGCATACTCTGGTGGATTTTGAAAGAGAATTACCAACCCTTTCCTTGATGGGATCCTGATTCTTTAGAGCTAAATCCACAGATGGAATGCCAGCAGAAACAGGCTGCAAGTTAAGATCTTGGCAATTAGCAAATGCAATAACCTAGCTAGTGAGAAGGACCTGAATCATCCAAATTCAATGTCATATATGAATGATTGGTGCAAGGGAGTGCACTGATGAGTCTGGGATAGCGTGGTCCATGGCACTTGGTACCTCACCTTTCTCAAACATGTGAACACAGACATGACACCAATTGGTGGTGCAGCTATTCATACGTACTACAGGAGCTAGCTGCTGAATAGATCGATGATAAAAAGCAACGAGGATCTGTCAGTCTCCAAGAGAGAACTGAACTGGAAGCTAATACTACTAAAATTAATATTCCGGTTCCAAGAGTTGGACCTGAACTGAAAGGTAATACCAAAACTGCCTTGAGATTTATGATGAGCTACGTACACCAGATTGTTGGGAAACTCTACTGCAATCTTTGTTCACATCCTGGGTCACGAACTCAAGATTGTAAACGTACAATTGATTGTGGCAATTTGTTTGGCAAATAATAAAACGAAAAAGGATTGCATAAAGAAAAAAGTATACGGTGCCGGGATTGGATGTTTGGACTACACAACACAGGAGGCTAGGATTGTGATAAAACATAAAAGTACTAAGATTATACGAAGTAACGGAAATATAGATGATATACATTTTATATCACACTTCTATCAGAAAATCCGCTGTAGCACATCATAGACCGGGTTCAATGTACTTTTTTGGGTTCGACTCCCGACAGCGAAATATATATTTTTTTTCCTCCATTCCCATTTTACATATAGTTTATATACATTTTATATAATACTTCTATCAACAAATCCGCTGTAGCACATCACAGACTAGTTTAATGTACTTCTTCGGGGTTTGACTCCCGGCAGCGGAATAATTTTTTTTTCCTCCATTTCCATTTTACATATAGTTTATATAAATTTTGTATCATATTTCTATCAACAAATCCGCTGTAGCACATCACAAACTGGTTGAATGTATTTCTTCATCACAAATTGGTTCAATGTACTTCTTCGGGTTCGACTCCTAGCAGCGGTTTTCCTCCATTTTACATATAGTTTATATACATTTTATATCATATTTCTATCAACAAATCTGCTGTAGCACATTATAAATTGGTTCAACGTACTTCTCCGGGTTCGACTCCTGGCAGCGGAATAAATTTTTTTTCCTCCATTTCCAATTTACATATAGTTTATATACATTTTATATCATACTTCTATCAACAAATCCACTGTAGCACATCACAAACTGGTTCAATGTACTTCTTCAGGTTCGACTCCCGGCTGTGGAATAATTTTTTTTTGTCCTCCATTTCCATTTTACATATAGTTTATATACATTTTATATCATACTTCTATTAACAAATCCGCTGTAACACATCACAAACTGGTTTAATGTATTTCTCTGGGTTCAACTCCATGCAGCATAATATTTTATTTTTTTTCCATTTCTTTTTGGGTTTCGGTTAAACTCCCGACAGCGGAATAATTTTATTTTTCCTCCATTTTCATTTTACATATAGTTGATATACATTTTATCCGCCGTAACACGTCACAAACTGATCTAAGGTTGTCATAAGGTTGGACCGTTGGAGTGATTCTGCTTTTAAATACTGTTGTTGGCCATGGATATTGTAAACACTTGTTGAGGTGACAATCATAGTACGCAGTTATCTGTGTGTTTTACATGTACATGTGTGCAAGGGTTTGTTGCTCCACAAGAAATAGAACAACTGGCTAAAAATACAGGGTCCAATTCCACAATATATACAAATTCAAATGACTCTATTGCAAAGTACAATCCACAAGACCTTTCAAGCAAGTCTACCAGCAACCAGTACTAGTAGGATCTGATTCATCTGTACTTGATTTCCGGTGGGGTTTGTGGGAAGATACGTTTCATCAGCCATTGCAGAGGTCTCAAGAATTGTGCTCTTCTCCTCCTCCAGAACCATATGGCAGCATTGTATTGTTCGTTTCGTATCACTCGAGTGGCTGCTTTCCAGTCAAACTTCTCTGTCTCTTTGCGTGCTGCTTTGCCAATTGTTTCCCTTAATTCCTTGTTCTCCAACAGAGGCTGCAATTTGCTTAAGCAGTCATCCAGATCATTGTAATTATAGAGAAATCCCGTTTTTCCCTCCTGATCTTCCGGAATAATATCTGGGATTCCACCTGCGCGAGCTGCTACTACAGGAATGCCTGAAGCCATAGCCTCCAATACCACAAGTCCAAGTGTCTCAGATTCTGAGGGCATCAAGAAAACATCACCACTAGCATATGCCTGAGAGAGCTCCTCACCTCCTAACATTCCTGTAAATACTGCGGGCATGCCAGAGAATAATTCTTCCAGCTCCGCCCTGCCAAAGTACAGGCCAGACAATTAACAAACGAGTGCAGGTAGTTTCCATGTTTTCCATGTTTATATCCCACAAGCTTCTAACTCCAATAACATGCTCTGTGATTTTGTATCAGCTCTTTTGTTCGTGTGTACCGACTGGTTAAGAACTACAGAAGTTTGGTATCTGCCAGAATAGCAAGAGAACAATACCTGTATGGTCCATCTCCAATAAAAGCAATTCGTGCTTCTGGAAGCCTATCCATGACACTGTTAACAGACAAATGGTTTATCCCAGATAAGTTACTCGAAAAAGCAATAAATTTTCATACTTGTTACGGACGAGAATGCTACGATATCTCAGAACATTCAAGTTGCAACACATGGCAAGACAAATATGTCAACAGTCTAATTGGTATATAAACTGAATTAATAATCAATGAGTTATCTAGTCAGTTCAGAATACTATATACAACACTGTCAACACATGAAAACAGAGAGGAAATAAGTAGAAAGGTACCAAAATGAAAAACAAATCCAAGGGGTTTGCTAACCTTGGGTTGGGTGAAAGCATTTAAAATTGGATTAAATTCAGTGTACTACCCTGAACTTTGGGTCACTCATCAATTGTGCTCCTCTTCTTTTTTTCTCATCACGTGTACCCTTAGACTTTCAAAATTCATCAATCTGAGACAAAAATTCAAATTCTCTCCGATCGTGATGTCAGCGTCCGATGTGGAGGAGACAACAATGGCCCACATTTCAGTCTCCAACCCCAATTTTAGCAAAAAGACCAAATTAGCCATGTTGCTATTTTCTATCTCTTAACCTTGTTACAGAGACCAAACCAAGAAAAAAAAATGCATCATTCTCTCTCTCTCTCTACCCAACCCCAAACTCAAAAACCCCAATTCCCTATTCCCTACCCAACCCTAATTTAAATCTAGTGTATGTTGCCGGTCATGATTCAAGTGCGGCAACGTCTCCTTATCACCGTCGCGGAGAAGGAGCTCGAGTACTCACCACGAAACGTCGAGATCTTCGAAAAAAATCGGGGTTGGACTGGGATCACGAAAATTTGGGGTTTGAGAAGAGGGATTGAGATAGAAGAGAGAGACTGAGAGATCGAGAGCTTAGGGTCGCCATAGGCGGAGGCAGGGAAGGAGAGTTAGGCAAGGGATGAGACTGGTGTTGCGAGAGAGAGAGATTTGTCATCTTGGCTCGCGTGGGGAAAGTCTCTGAGGAGTTGGAGTCGCTAGCTTTCTGCTCCATCATTTGATAACTATGCCGACGAACCTTCCAAGGAGAAGAACTAGGTGAGGCGGAGGAAAAATTGAGGTGGTGGGTCGATTTGGTGGATGTGAAAATGGGTTGCCAAAGAGAGGGGAGGAAAAAAAAAGGCAAAGAAAAAATATGAAAAATGGGTAGAATGACGTTTATGCCCTTGACAAGATGAAATGTGGGCTATTGTTGTCTCCTCCACGTTGGACGCTGACATCACGATCGGAGATAATTTGAATTTTTGTCTCAGATTGATGAATTTTGAAAGTCTAAGGGTACACGTGATGAGAAAAAAAGAAGAGGGGCACAACTGATGAGTGACCCAAAGTTCAGGGTAGTACATTGAATTTAATCCTTTAAAATTTTATATTTTTATAATGAAAGAAGTTACTCACATTGAGTATTTCTAACAGTGATAAATGAATATATGATACCTTTTTAGAAAATCCAAGCTCTTCTCCACTCCAAGTCTTCCAACATGGACTATTAAAGGTTTTTCGTGTTCACCGTTGCTGTTCACAACAACAAATATGTCTTAAGATAACTTCCACACCACTGAAACAGAGACAGGAATGGAAGAATAGAGGTGCTACCTTAGTCTTGAACGCATTTCATCAGAACGGAAGCGAGGATGGAAGCTTTCTGAATCAACACCCTTATTCCAAAGACGAATTGTATTAGCTGAAAATAAGCAATAAAAAAAGAAATTAGTCTAAAAATAGTTGTAGAGAGAGATGTATTTTTCCCAGTCGATGCATTCAGCAGATGAGGAATCTTGGATTCAAGACATTAAATGAGATTACTATGTGAGACGGGGAAATAGAGAACCAATATTAAAGGTCCAATTGCACTATGGTTACATATTCACCTGCTGCGACTCTAGCAACTTGGAGATCTTTAGCGATTGCTGCTGATGGTACTAGTGTAAGATCAGCAGCTGTGTGTAAGAATTCTGAGAAGAACAAATTACAAATTAATAATAAGCTCTGGCATCATATAGAAGTAAAAGCATAGTAATGTTACATACTTATAACCATCCACATGGGTTTCACCAACCAACTGAAGGTGTATCTTGGAATATATCTGCAGACCAAAATAAAACAATGCTCAGCCCTCAGCAATCATGTTCTATTTTAATCTGACACAGTATATACTGAAAACTTGGAATAGATCACTTACACCGGCACGTGAGTATGGTAAGACATCACAATGGGGACAGACAATAGTTTAGCTATGATGAGAGCACCGAATACCTACATAACAGTTTTGGTAATTGTCATCTACCTTTTGATATTCATGTCTCAGCAAAAAGAAAGCATAAGGTATCCACAACAAGAAGAACAAATAAAAAAGGAGAGAACAAGAACAAAAGCACACCATGATTCCAGGTGAGGATGCATGTATGATGTCAGGCTTGAAATTGGCAACCTCTGAAATTATTCTAGGACTGAGTGCAAGGGAAAGAGGCACATTCTGATACCAAGGGCAGGGGAAGCTGAGAGAAAAAATGAACAAAAATAAATAAATAAATACCAAACAGAGAAAGATAAGTGAATAGCAAAAAGCAAAATAAAAGTCTTGCATAAGTTAGCCAGACTTTTAGTTTATGCATTAAACCATTGGAACAAAGATAGCTACCTTCGTGATCCAATACATTTTGCTCCATAAAATTCCTCGGGCACTCCTTCATGTGTTGTCACAACCATCACCTATATCATATATCAATTTTTACAAGAAGACCTTTAAAATAATAATGATGGGATTGGAAATGAGCAAAAAGCACTAATGCAAGACTGAGCTCAAGTTTGCACACACTTCATAAGTTTACAAGGGGTACAGGTTATACTTTCATAGTCTATAAGATTTAGGATGTCCATAGTGATATAATACAAGACAAGTGATATAAACAATTTACCTCATCTCCCATTTCACGCAAGTACCTAATGAAATTCTGGAATCGATTCTTATACCCTGACACGTATCTGCAAGAAACACAATGTATTTATCCAAGTAGGAATGATGAATCATCAGCCTAAAGAGAGAAATGTGTTTCTATCTGTGTTATGGCTTTTCGGCAATAAAAGAAGAACAACCGAAGCTGTGATTTACTTAACTACAGTACATCTGCATTTTTAAACAATACTTGAGTTGAATCAACCTTACAGAAATTCTTTTCCTATGCTACGGATTTCCTATGAACCAGCAACTCATTACTTTGAAAGAAAATAGATAATTATCATATGGCGGATCATTAATGCAATCTATTAATAGTGAGCTGCCAGAGGATTGGCAACAAAGCTAAGGTATAACACCCTTACATTCAGCACGTTAGTACAAGTATACCAGAACAGTATCAGAACGCCATTGATAGTCAAGGCAGCTACATTTGCCTTAACTTCACTCTGTAATATGGCTTAAATTGAACTATTAAACATTATATTGCCGGACATGAATTAACAAATATTTAGCAAAATGTGTTCTATTCTTAATAGCTAAGTGCCAAACTTAGCTCATTACTCATTAAGATGTAATCCCAAACGCCAATGCAGCCAACCAATTAGCAGCTGGCATAGCACACTACGTTACCTTTCAGAAGGCATGAATCACTAAATTATTAGACATGCCGTAAATCAACACCAGCTGAACCTAGTTTCATTCGACATCATCAGGACATTATTCGATATCAATCAAACTAAAAATAAAAAACAAATTGTGGCTACAACTAAATGACTCTAGATGTAATTACACTCAAATGAACCGGAAAATGAATAATATGACACCCTCATACTCAATTCATCAAGCTCAAGTAAGTACAGCTAAAGCCGGCTAGATCCTTAAATTCCAAACCCAATGCCAATAGCAGAACCTAAAGTCACAAACTTCACTCACTAAAGCTTAAAACACTACAACCCCATAACTAAAAACAACCAAGGAACCATTTTGCAAAAGATGGGCATCTCAAAAAATTGAAGCAGTCAAACTATTCATCAAGATCAGTTCTTTACAATAAAGAAAAATAGTCAATGAAGCAAAGACTGAGGTACTCACGCAAAAGGGGAAGGCTCAACAAACAGAGCAATGCGGCGAGGCCTCGAGTTGGACTCTGATTCAACATAAGGAGGAGGACCCTCTTCCTCTTCTTCTTGGCCAACTTCAGTAATAGTCATGTTGCTTGCTCTAACCTCAAGTTTCCGACTTTCTGAGTAGCTTAATCGAGCTTTATGAGCAAAAAGGCTGATGGGTTTTGGCCAAGAATATTGGTTGCTTGGGAATCTGAGGAATATGGGAGCTGAAGAATGAGGAAAAGAAGATGAAGAAGAGGAAGTGGTTGAGGGAGGAGAGAGAGAGGGATTTATAGAGAGACAAGGAGAGGAGCGCATGGTGATGATTGAGTGCGTGTGTGTGTAAGTTGGAGGTGGCTTTTGAATGAAATTTTTGATGCTGATTTTATCAAGTAAAATTTGAAAGTAGGCGCATGTGGGTTTTGGACAAATGAATTATTGGGAGGAATCCAAAAGGAGCAGGAAGGACCTTCAACAATGGATATTCTATCAGAGGAGGTATCGAATGGAAGCTCTTCCAGTATATGCTTCTCTCCTTCAATGGCTTCAGTTTCTCTTCTTCCTTCCTACACGATTGGCTGGGTTACTTGCATACCTATCTTGCGATATTTGACAAGGGAAACAACAAAAACTTTGTGTGTGTATTGCGTGATTGAATTCATTAGGAAATGAATGATAAGAATTTTTTAGACGAAGGAATATTCGATCCGAAGAAAATAGTGTTCACATGCTCATTAGAAAATCTGGTCAATCATCAATTATCGTGTTGAATGTAAATTCAAGAATAAGAAGTATTATTTTAAAATTAATTTTAAAATAATTTTAATTTTGATAAAAGGTAAAGTGTAGAAAATGAGAGAGATAGTAAGAGAATAGAGAATCATGGAAGATAAATATCTTATTCATTGATATGAGCATTTTATATAGAGAATTACACAATACCAATATGGTAAGGATAAAAAATACATAGATCTTTTTTTTTAAAAAACTTTTTTTTATTAATAACTCACACACCCTACATATGTCAGTGAGGTTTGAACCCATGACCTCAAAGTTGTCAGTTAAACACCTTAACCAACCAAGCTACTAGTCAAACTACATATCATATTGGCATAAGGTCAAGACACACATAAAGAATATCTAGAAAGATATAGAATATCCTAGAACACTCCCCCTTGTGCCGTGCGCTGCTATGCTGATGGTGCAGTTATGTTGCCTAGTCAAAAACCTCGTCAAGTCACAAAAACCCTGTGGGAGAAAAACTTAACCTTGATCGTAGGAGAAAAAGAGTACAACGTACCCTTCACATTTGATAGTGACATGTATGTATGTGCTAGACTCCCCCTGAAGTTCGCACGTCCCCTGATCTTTACATCAATCATATGGCTCTTCTTGATTTTTACTAATCATGGAAGTTTCAATAATTTAGCATGTCAATGCTTTTTAACATGTCTTCAAATGTGGCATTAGACAATAATTATCCAGATTATGCCATATTGTCCTCAAACATGATCTTTTACACTTAGATCTTGAGGAGAATGCCGCTTTTGAACTCAAAATATAAGTTCGTACATGAAATCAAATTCCGCGCAGCATGACCTTCAGTTACTAGAACAACTGTAATTTTCTCTAGGAAATACATATGAATGAACCGTAAACCATTTGAACGAACATATAGGCGAGAAGCATGTTTTGAACGAACATATGAACATATAGGTCCCGTGGAAGCATGTTTTGAACGAACCGTAAACCATTTGAACGAACATAGGAAATTACGGTTCGTTCATATGTTCTGTTCTAGTGGAAGCATGACCTTCCTCACTACATATGAACTAACCGTAATTTCCAATGGTACCAATTTCACCATTTTCTAGTGAGTGAGATTTCATGTAGGTCCCATGGAATATGACCTACGAAACTTGGCAAATTCTGATTTTGCTTTTGATGTGTCTTTCTTACGTAGAGATAGAATAAGCCTAAACTTTTCATACCATTAAGTATTGAAAAAGGAGTTACTGCCATTACATTGGAGTTGAGTGGGCGCATAGCTACACTTAGCTTTACAACTTTTCATAGCGAATGAGATGTCAAGTCTTTTGTATTATGTTGAGTATATTGATGCGTCTTATTATACTTAGATGAGAACTTCATCTCTTAACACATAGTTGTCATCTTGCTTTAGACAAAACAAAAGATCTCTCTTTAGAGCAAAGACTTTAACTAATCATGAGAGTATATGTAGGCCTCACTAGTTGTAGAGCGTCTAAGCCGATTGATGGAAAATCATTATCAATACAGTCATCGAGTGCCTTATCGAGACCGTATCTTCCCAAGATCTTTTTCTTCGGATGTTGATACATATTGGCATCTCTTGATCCATCAACAGTCCATGTAAATCTAGAATGAACACGCAAAGACATAATTCACAATATCCCTTCTGAATTAAGTAGAGTCCATGTGCGTTTCAATACATTTAGCAAACACATGCTCTTGTGATCTAGAGCCACTTGATTCAGATGAATGAAATTCGTTTAAAATCTTCATTTATATCTCTGATCCCATAGAGATGTTATTATGACCACATTCATAGGCTGCATGTTCAGTTATTCAGAAACTACCAAACTGACAAAGTAGCGGAGTTCAATGACATTCATTACGAGAGCATATCTCATCGTAGTTGATCCCAATGCGTGTTAGTGAGAGACCTTGCACCATAAGGTGAGTCTAAGCTCTTGTTCTCACTACGTTATTTAACAAAGGCATAGTTGTTAGAGTTTAGCTTGTGGTGTCGGCATCACCTGCTCAAGGACCTATCTCTTTGTTATGTTGGATCGCATCTTTCTATTAGGCCAATCAACTAAGTTGATATCCATCAACGAAGGGTGGTTCAATAGTAGACTCATTATCCCACGTCCTCATGTACACTAGTGTAATACTTGTAGAGATCTCTATATGGATTAGATTTGACATTGAGGCGTCTCTCAACGATAATCACAATTCAGACTTCATGAGACGGATATGAGTATCACTGATCAATGGATCAGGTTGTGCCAAACTTGCTTTCCTTGTAGTGCGAGAAAGTATTAAACCTAAGGGTCTCCCTCCTTTTGGGGTGCTACACGGCCTTGTGACACCAATTTTGCCACTATATGGCGTCACCATTTCACCATCTATAGTGATGGCGCCAAGACCAACTTCTTTTGCTCGAGTCATGTCCTCTTGATAGGACATCAATCCTTGTAGACATATTTGCAGCATGTGATCTCGTCACACTTTAAGCATTTGGGATCAAGATGAAACTTAGTGGGGACAAACCACGACAATTCACGTAGTTCCACTTGAACACCTATGTTCTTATCTCCCCCTAACGGCGGGAATAGTGTCTCATCAAAGTGACAATCCGCAATTTAGCGTTGAATGAGATCGCCTGACAAGGTTTCGACATATGCAGATTATAGGTGGATGTTCATATCCAACCTAAATACTTATTCATCTTAAATGACCCATCATTGTGCGCAGTGACATTGCAATTTGACATCTAGAAATAACATCTAGCCGAGCTCAAGGATTGGAGATCCGTTTCAATCCTGTTTGAGCTCATGGATTGCAATTTCGTGTCAATCCTATTACACAATCACGAGCTGTAGTACAACAATATTCAATGATGGTGGGTCGTAGATGAATAGTAAAGCTGCATGCAAATATTGCATAGCGCCAAGACGCAATAGAAAGATTGGTGCGCATCAATAATGTTCGAGCGACAAGCTAAAGTTTCTTTGTCGTAGCCACGGTGAGACCGTATTGCGTGTGAACATGGGGTACAAGACACTTCAAATTATACCTCGATAAACCTCTATAAAGAATGGGTAGTGAGCCCGTAGAAGTATAAGCAACATAAGTAGTAGATAATAGTGTAATACGTGACCAATGTGTTAACATTTCAACCAACATCATAAAGCATAAAAAGGTGTCCGCAAGTTGGTTGTATCTATCTACATAGTTTGATGTAAGAATGAAATGTTTACTTTTTTGTCATTTAGCGTAGGAGGGTCTCACTCCTAATTTAGCTAAAGAATAGGCTTTCAAAATGAGTAATGAGCGTTGCAGGGGGTCAATGAGACATCGAGGAAAGACCAGTGCACCTCAATTGCTTGAGAGATTGACCAGACGGCCTCCAGGAAGTTGGAGCCGTGTTCGGGTGACATCAATGTCCTCCGGGTGCCGCCATTTTCAACCATGGCGTCACCGTCATGCTTCATGATGAAGCTAGATCCTGAATGTCTTCGTTTTGAGTGGAACAATGGATGTCCATGAGAATTTCTCAAAATTTAGACCATTATATCTCTTCCAGGATGACCAATTTGGTCAAACCAAAGCCTATATAAGTCGGTGTCCCAAATATCATGTTTGGTGACAACATGAGATTCGATATTCGAATCGTAGTGACATACAGTCCACTAGATTGACTCATAAACTTCTCTAAGATGCATTTCATTCTGCATTCATGAGAAGGTATACACAAAAAAACTCTTGTTCATTCTCACAATATGTTTTCAAATGAAAACTATTAGTAGAAATGTCTTTAAAGCTCAACATGGTTCGATTACCTCTCAATGCATAGAGGGCATTTGTGACGTTGATCATTGTCACACCCCAATTTTTAAATGGAATTTTCAAAAATTTTGGCATGATGTAACTTAAAATATTACAATCCCAAACCTGTTTTCCAAACAACAACAACATCTCATAACTAAAACTCAATCGTAGAAAAATAAATATCCTACAACTCATCCTTGAGTTAAATATTACATTTTCTTGTTTTACATAAACTTGCAATTTCAAGAATATGAAAACCATCTCATGAGTTTAATACTATCTACATAGCTAACAAAACTATACATAGTACAACAAAAACCAAAAAATGACTCTGCCACTACGCCACCGTCTCAATGCATAGAGGGCATTTGTGACGTTGATCATTGTCACACCCCAATTTTTGAATGGAATTTTCAAAATTTTTGGCATGATATAACTTAAAATATTACAATCTCAAACATGTTTTCCAAACAACAACAACAACAACAACATCCCACAACTAAAACTCAATCGTAGAAAAATAAATATCCTACAACCCATCCTTGAGTTAAATATTACATTTTCTTGTTTTACATAAACTTGCAATTTCAAAAATATGAAAATCATCTCATGAGTTTAATACTATCTACACAGCTAACAAAACTATACATAGTACAGCATAAACCAAAAAAGGACCCTGCCACTACGCCACCGTCTCAACCCTGCTGGTCTAATCCATACACCAAGAATTTGTGCACCGGGATTGTAAATTAACAAACCCGGTAAGCTAAAAAGCTCGTATGAGTAAACTCAAATAACACAATATTTCTCACATCTAAAAATTTCACAAAAGCAATTTATATCAATGAATAAATCCACAATTCCGACACTCTTTCAAATAACATGTACTCATGAGTCTCATGTATTGATAAATACCCCTCATGACCTACAACAACAAAATTGTGTACCCCTAGATACGATAAGGTATCCCCCATGACCTACACCGACAAACGGACTAGAGCTCTAATTCCTAACCGTAACCAATCACCCGGCCAAAGGTTTGGAACCCGGTTTGACTGTCCAATATCAAATTCAAAATGGTAAATAGCATCTAAACCGTAACCAATCACCTGATAAAAGGCTTGGAATCCGGTTTGTCTATTTATCCAACAATCACAATATCACAACATCAACATCAACAACAACACAAGATTACATCATAAATTATATCCTTTCACATAGATATATTTACATGAGCAATTATAGATATTCCACAAGAATAATCTATCACTAACCAAAAACATTATGATCACATGAACCTTAAAAATAATCATAAATAGAAAAACTTGTTTTAACTTACCTATGAGCCGTTGGTGATCAAGCTCATTTATTTTAAAAACAATAAAAACATAATATTTAAATTATAATCATCATCAAAATCATTATCCTCATCATATGACCATAATTAAACTTAGTTCAAAAATGAACCTTTGTGAGATTTACTCACCTCAATATCCTGCTGCGTTTCCGCAAAACACAAGAGCAAGTCAACTCAACAATTTCACAAAACACCTAAAATTACACAATTAAAAACCTTAGTACCAAAACACAACAAGGATTAAAGTACCCTTAACCTAAAAGTTGCCCAAAGAAGGGCAATCCTTCCTCCAATACCTCCCAAGGTCATAGGACACTCAACAGCAAACCATTACTACCTCCAAGAATCAAACTTTCTATGTTTCCAACCTAACTAACACCAAGAACCAACTTAGCACCTAAGATGCAAAAACCTAAACAACACTCAATCATCATACACCAACAACACACTAGCAACAACAAGGACTAGCTAACATAGCAACTAAAGCCTTTACCCTGCCCGGACGCGCTCCCACGCACCGCCACAGGCGGCGGCGAGTGAGCCTCACGCGCCTCCACCAAACTTCAAAATTTGGGAAAACTCAAAACATGAAACTTGTAGATAGAAACATAAGGAATACTTTTTATACCTGAGGTTTCAACCGATTCGGCCGGGATCGGTAGGAAAACACCCCTCACAACCAACCTGGAAATCAAAATTCACACCTACAAAACCGGCCTCAAAACTTGATTTCTAGATCACCAATGGGTAGAAACATCTCTAGAAGAGAGAGGAGAGCAAGACTCACCTAAACTTGGCCGGAAACAGCGTCGAAATTGCCGGCTTTCCGGCGAAAAAGCAGCAGCTCCACTGCTTCGTAGCGGCTTCCGGTGGCGCGACGACGAGCACGACTACCCCAGCAGTGGAGAGGAGACCCGTGCCGACCTAACGGGACTGGCAGCGTCCAGTTTGGTGGCCGGATGAGAGAGAACTCGGCTAGAGAAGAGAGAGTTCGGGGGAGCTTGGGAGAGGGAGGAGAGAGAAGGAGAAATCTGATTTTTAGGTTTCCAAATTTACTCCCCCACATTTTTCTACTTATATACTTTCCAAACCCGGAACTAACTTCTTCTGACCATAACTTCTTCATACGAAGTCCGTTTTACACGTGTCGCATGTTTACGAACTCGTATCACCAAGCTCTACAACTTTCAAGAATGAAGTTTTCGAAGATAACTTACAGAAAAACAAGTCAACTTTTGTCCTCTTAAAAGTCAAAGCACCTTAAAAGAAAACTCCCTAAACTTCAAAATTCGCACCACCAAAAAGAATTTCCATAAATAATCTTTCATTAAATATGAGAATAATACAAGGAAAAATGATATGAAAATCTAGGGTATTACAATCATGGTGCCATGAGGCATCAAGATTCAAGCTAAACCTCATCCCTGAATGACCGGTATGATTCAATCATTATAGCCACAAAACATTTATAAGACACAAAATCCAGAGATAGTTGCTGGTTTCTTAGAATGTTGTGGATAGTTCTACTATCTACGAAACACTCAATATCTCTATAAGACAGATCTACAAAATGGAGTAGATAGGAGAGTAAATAGTTCCACTTGAACTATTTAGAAGGATTGAAAGAAGCTACAAAAAGCTGCAATCCCGAGAGTGCATAAAAATTTCCGCGCAGAATGACATTTGCGCACTAAAACAGCCATAACTGCTTCGTTAAAATAGATATGGACGAACTGCAAAAAGTTCTGAAAACTAGACTCATAGAGATTCCCAATGATATAAAGCTTACTGTCTGGTTCATTCGGAGCTGTTCACAAAGTTCAAACGAAGTTGACTGTTTAGAAGTGACAGATTGCTGTTTTTCGCAGATTTGACATTGGCTAAGCTTGGAAGCTTGCGAATGGCTTGTGGGCATAAGCTGAAGTCAAAATGATGTGTATATGATCAAAATCAAATCCTTTCGGTTGTTCCAAGGTCGTAAACTCCATGACTAGTTAGCAAAAGCTCTCTGACATGAACATAAACTAACTTAGAGGACCTAGAGGATTCGATTATGATGATTGTTTGGTTTTGATACGTCTTCAATGTCTTTTGTAAGACGACAATTGATTAATAGCGTAGGGGGAAACCAAGATCAAAAGCTTTCGGTAACTCCAAGTTAGTATGACCAGGCATGTCCGTGGAGGGTCGGTAGTGCGAGGCACACTTGAAACCACTATGTCCTTAATTTCAGACAATTCTAAGACATCACACTGAGCTTGGATGAGCCTAGTTGAACAATTGATGATGAAAAATCCGCTGTAGGGTAGAAGACTTAACTGGAAATACGTTGGCGATCCTCCTTGAGGATGCAAGGCCGTGCGTCATCTTCACTTGGAAGAGACCAAAACATCACAATCAAACCATGTAGATTGTAAATATGCCATGCTTCTAAGAACAATGTAAAAATGTACATCTTTTTTGTAAATCAATACGAACCATAATAGGAGAATAGTTTCATAACTTCAAAAAAAATTCTCAAGGCATTCATTATTGCTAATTTGAGTACATCAAAGTCTCAAATAGACAAAGGACGTCGATACGACGCCTTATTACATATAGCTTAGAAAGAAAATCATTGTCTAGCCAATGATGTTAAAGTCAGGGAGCTGGATCCGAATCTTTGAAATTCTTGATCATGAGGATGACGTTATTGTTCTCATATTGATTTTCTGTACATTTTTGTATGCATTTATAATTTGATGGAGAGCTTGACAACTCTTAAACCAGTGATCCGGAGATCCACAACGGTTGCATTGTCATGAGCTGGCATGAGTAGTTTTGACAAATTAGTGTCTAGATCGGGAGTGTCGTCATTAGGGCCGGCGACACCTCCCCCTATTTTCTAGACATCGGCACGGCGTTTTCTGCCATTGTCGTGGCCCATATTGTTGTCCCCACATTAGGGGACAATCCCAAACTCATTAATTGCATTAGCGTATGTACAATTCCCATTTGCAATTGTATGATCAAAATCAAGTCTCGTTGGTAATTCCAAACCAACTTGGAGAACCTAGAGAACTTGATGATGATTGAATCCGCTAAAGATTATAGATCATGATGCCAGGGAATATCATCGACGATATGTAGCCAATTAAGGTGGTAAGTAATCCACTTGACTAATAACTCAACAAGTAGAGTTATATGAACGTTTCAAGAAACGCTCCATGAGTGCATTCTACAGTATTTTGTGGTCATTACTTTTTGCATAGATTGTCATTCAAGGCTTTTGTCGATGTGGCGCGTCAAAGACTTTGAGCGCATGAGATGTGAAATCTTGGCATCTAGGCTTGTTAGCCTGGGGGTCAAAACATGTGGTTTAATCTTTTCGAATGAAAGGTTCCGTAGATACCTAACGAATATCCGCCTTAGGCATCGAGTGCGTCAAAACTCAAAGGAGCAGAATGTTACGTTGCTCTTGCATACAAAACCAAGTTGTTATGAGACTTGATAGAGGTCACAAACGATGCTTTTAATGGTTTGACCTTCGGGTTGATCACACACAGTCTAGAAAAGTCGCGAATTGATCAAACACAATTAGGAAAAAGGTCTTGGATTGATCAAACACAATCTGGAGAAAGGTCGGGGTTGATCATACACAACCCTGACAAGGAAACAAGAGGGATCAAACACACTCTTGACTCGCGAATAAAATTCCGGGATTTTGGTACCTGCATGCACAAAATCTCAAGCATAGAATAGAGATGGAGAAGAGAGGAAATGACTTTATCCTCCCCGAGTTATTGAACTTGGAAAAGTTTAGGGTTTCAAAACATACCTTTCGAAACTTCAAACGCTTGAAGAAGTCAAAAATTGTAGTCAGAGGAAACCAAGAATCGTCGGTGGGCGGCGGCCAAGAGATTGGCAGCCGGTGATGTCGGACGGTGGCCGGGAAAAAGGGCGGCGGCGATAGTCAGACAAAGGAGCCAAAAAAAACATTTTTTAGGGTTTCGGAAAACAAATGGTGGGCTATTGGCTCTAAGGTTAGAACATAATGCATGATAACGTGATGAAGAGTAAAGTGTAGAGAATGAGAGAGATAGTATGAGAATAGAGAATCGTGAAAGATAGATATCTTATTCATTGATAGGAGCCCTTTATATAAGGAATTACACAATACCAATATGGTAAGGATAAATAATACATAGATCTAGTCAAACTACATATCCTATTGGAATAAGGTCAAACACACATAAAGAATATCTAGAAATATATAAAATATCCTAGAACAAATTTTAAAATAAATCGGTGAAAAACAAAACAACTTAATTTTAAAACAATACTCCTCACTCCTGGATTTACATCCAACAATAATTGACCATGATTTCTTTTGTCACTAGGTGACCATGTGAACACCACTGTATCCAAAGATAAAGCTAAAGAATATTTTATACGATAAATTCTTCTATAAGATATAGCACGAGCAATAAACTCTGACATGTAAATTTTGGTCATTATATTTAATCGGTTCTATATTATAAGTTTGTTTTCGTTTGCACAAGTTGATACTCGTTAGTCATTGTAATATCAAGTCAATATTATATTCCAACAACAAATGTATTAGGACATATCTATTGAAAATGTATGTTAGAACATAACTAGAGTTGATATCCGCTCCTTGACCCGGTATAGTATTCACATTATACATATTTCATATATTTATAAGAGTTATCACAAAAACAACATTTATATAACAAAACATCTAGTCTTGTTATACACTTCTACCAAAAATATAAATACTCAAATTGTTTTGATTTGTATGTATACAAAGCAGAAGAGAAAATGACAGAAATAGTTCCGTGAAACAGCGGGGTAATAGATTAAAGGGTATTGTTATTAATCCATCTATTTTCCTATCCACACATTTTTATTTTAGTTACAAACTTGTCACTTGAATTTAATAGATGATTGGTTCTCACTTTATATAGGGTGTGTTAATAGCAAAAATGAGTGTGTTAATAGCATTACACATAAATTATCGCGTAATATATTAATATCTCTAAACTCTTCGGCTTTGTGAGAAATGTTGGAGCTATTTCAAGAAGAGTCTAGAGAGTGAGAAAGATGGAGAAATGTTGGGCGAGAGAGAGCGAGAAGTGGCGAAAATAAAATAAAATTTATATCTAGAGTTGAAACGAAGGGTAAATACAGAATTACACAGCCAATCAGCAGGGTAAAAAGCTCTGCACACTATTCACGGTGCTAACATCGGTGCCCAAATCGTTCTCGATCCTTCACGATGAAAATCGTACTGATATATATATATATATACAGCCTTTCTCAGCTGCGGACGTTCGCACAAATGGTTTTGGTGCGGATTTTCATTTTTGCACCACTTTTCGATTGAATTTCCTCATCTCCACCATCTAGTATCTAGATAATATTGTGTAGATCATCTCTGAAAAATTTCAGCCAATTTCATAATCATTAAGACCCTCAAAATGACGTCTTTCTGTTACAAACATGAACGGTTTATGTTTGACAGAATTCAGTCCGTCCATTGGTTTTTCGAGTTTGAGGGGACCAAATTGGCTGAAATTTTGCAGAGATGATTTACACAATATTATCTAGATACTAGACGGTGGAGATAAGGAAATTCGATCGAAAAGTGGTGCAAAAATGAAAATCCGTACCAAAACCATTGGTGCGGACGTTCGCAGCTGAAAAAAATCATATATATATATATATAGGGTTAATGGCAATATTGTGGTTTTCTAGAAGCAGTAGGGACAAAATGGTCAGCACACAAAAAAATCACTGTTCACTTGCTTGTAAACAGTTAACCATCCTTTAGTATATAATATATAGGTAGATTTACTGTCCTATTCAAATCCTTGGTTTTACTATCAGTGATGTCAAACAAAAAATCCCACCAATAGATGAAAGACTAGGAAGATACCCGCGCCTTGGCGCCGTGTATACATTAGGTTTTTAATTTAATTTATTTAATTTAACATATACTATTTTCCGTCAGGGGCAGTTATTGTTCACCAATGACAGTAAAATGATGGTTCTGTCCTCTTCATTTTCGGAGATGGGCGCGGAGTCCGCTGGGGGATCACTATTTTTTTATTTTTTATTTTTTATTTTTTTGGACGAACTCTCTCTCAGTCTCTCTAGATTATTCTATTTCTCGGCCCAAGAGAAGGGCGCGGAGTCCGCTAGAGATCACTATTTTTATTTTGGGACGAACTCTCTTTCGGTCTATCTAGATTTTTTTATTTCCCCGCCCAAGAGAAGGGCGCGGAGTCCGCTGTGAGATCATTTTTTTTTCTATTTCTTCCCCCAATATAAGGGCGCGGAGTCCGCTGAGAGATCACTATTTTTTTATAATTCTCCGCCCAAGAGAAGGGCGCGGAGTCCGCTTGGAAATCACTGTCTCTTAATATATTTTTTTTGGACGAACTCATGCGTGGGAGTTTCTCTAAATTGTATTGGTGCGGAGTCCGCTGGGGATCACTATTTTTTTTGGACGATCTCTCTCTGTCTCTCTAGATTTTTCTATTTCTCTACCCAAGAGAAGAGCGCGGAGTCTGCTGGGAGATCTTTTTTTTTCTTTTGTGGATGAACTCTCTCTAGATTTTTCTATTTCTCCGCTGAAGGGAAGGGTGCGGAGTCCGCAGGGGAAGTTACTGTTCACCAATGATGGTAAAATGATGGATCTGTCCTCTTCATTTTTGGAGACGGGCGCGGAGTCCGTTGGGGATCACTATTTTTTTGGACGAACTCTCTCTCAGTCTCTCTAGATTTTTCTATTTCTCTGCCCAAGAGAAGGGAGCGGAGTCCGCTAGATATCACTATTTTTTTTTGGACGAACTCTCTCTCAGTCTATCTAGATTTTTTTATTTCCCCGCCCATGAGAAGGGCGCGGGGTCCGCTGGGAGATCACTATTTTTTTCTAATTCTCCGCCCAAAAGAAGGGCGCGGGGTCCGCTTGGAGATCACTATTTTTTCTAATTTTCCGCCCAAGAGAAGGGCGCGGGGTCCGCTTGGAAATCACTGACTCTTAATTTTTTTTTGGACGAATTCATGCGTGGTAGTGTCTTTAAATTGCATCGGCGCGGAGTCCACTTGGATATCACTCTCTCTTAAGTTTTTTTTTGGACTAACTCTCTATCACTCTCTAGATTTTTCTATTTCTCCGCCACATAGAAGGACGCGGAGTCCGCTTGGAGATCACTTTTTTTTTTACGAACTCTCTTTCACTCTCTCTAGATTTTTCTATTTCTCCGCTACAGAGAAGGGCGCGGAGTCGGCTTGGAGATTTTTTTTTTTGACGAACTCTCTACCACTGTCTCTAGATTTTTCTATTTCTCCGCCCCAGAGAAGGGCGCGGAGGCCGCTGGGAGATCACTTTTTTTGTTTTTTGTTTTTATGGACGAACTCTCTCTCAATCTCTCTTGGGTGAGATCACTATTTTTTTTGGACGAACTCTGTTCACAAATCACTGGGCGGAGAGCAGTCTCTCTAAATTTTTTTGTTTTTGGACTAATTCTTTATTTCTCTTTCTAGATTTTTCTATTTTCCGCCCAAGAGAAGGGCGCGGAGTCCGCTTGGAGATCACTCTGTCTTAATTTTTGTTTTTTTTTTGGACGAACTCTCTCTCAATCTCTCTAGATTTTTCTATCTCTTGTGCGAGATGACCTTTTTTTTTTTAATTTTTTTTTTGACGAACTCTCACTCGGTCTATCTAGATTTTTCTATTTCCCCGCTCAAGAGAAGGGAGTGGAGTCCGTCTTGAAATCACTCTCTCTTAATTTTTGTTTTTTGTTTTTGGACCAACTCTCTCCCAATTTCTTTAGATTTTTCTATTTCTCCGCTCAAGAGAAGGGCGGGGAGATAACTTTTTTTTTGGACAAAGTGTCTCTCAGTCTCTAGATTTCTCTATTTTTCCGCCAAGAGAAGGGTGCAGACTCCGCTGGGAGATAACTATATTTTTTTTTGACGAACTCTCTCTCAGTGTCTCTAGATTTTTCTATTTCTCCGACCAAGGGAATGGCGTGGAGTCGGCTTCAAGATTACTCTCTTAATTTTTTTTTTGGACGAACTCTCTAGATTTTTCTATTTCTCTGCCCAAGAGAAGGGCGCGGAGTCCGCTGGTAGTTTTTTTTTTTTAGAACTCTCTCTCTCCACCCAAGAGAAGGGCGCGGAGTCCAATCACTTTTTTTTTGTCCTCTTCATTTCCGGAGATGGGCACGGAGTCCGCTGGGAGATCACTCTTTTAATTTTTTTTTTGATGAACTCTCTCAGTCTCTCTAATTTTTCTATCTCTTAGGCGAGATCACTATTTAGCAACACAGAGACTGTTCTTTTCTTTTAATTTATTAAAGCACCGCAATGTTTGTATAATACAATAGCTTCATTCACCAAATCATTACTTACCTCAGGTAGAGTCACATTTGCACATATACAGAGTTTATAGATTCTGCAAGCGTATGCGCGCACGACCTTTGCTATCCCTCTTTCTCTGATTTGGCACCCAAACTCTCTCTTTCAGTCTGGTCTCCCTCTCTCTTTCGGTCTTATCAAAACAGAGGAAATAGAGAGAGAGAGAGAGAGAGGAGTCCATGTTCTTCTAGAGGTGCCGAGCAAGAGATGAATGAAGCGACGAAAGAGATGGAAGAAGAGCTTGAGATCTGGCTGAATCTCTTGATAGAGATGATTCGGCGGTGTAGACACAGATCGAGAGAGGAAGAAAGATGGAAGTGGCTGAATGACACCGAGATAGAAGAATCTAGATAGATAAAGACACTGTTCATAGGCTTATGAACAGTCGACCATCACTTGGAGATCACCATTTTTTTTTGGACGAACTCTCTATTTCTCCGCCCAGGAAAAGGGCGCGGAGTCCGCTTAGAGATCACTGTCTCTTAATTTTTATTTTTTTTGGACGAACTCTCTCTCAATCTCTCTAGATTTTCCTATCTCTTAGGCGAGATCACTTTTTTATTTTTATTTTTTATTTTTTTTGGACTAACTCTCTATCCCTCTCTCTAGATTTTTCCATTTCTCCGTCTTTTTTTTTGGGGGGGAGAACTCTTTCTCAATCTCTCTAGATTGTTCTCGTTTTTTCTATCGCCTAAGATTTCTCCGCCCAAGAGAAGGGTGCGGAGTCCGCTGGCAGATAATTTTTTTTTTGACGACCTCTCTATCACTCTCTCTAGATTTTTCTATTTTTCCACCCCAGAGAAGAGCGCGAAGTCCGCTTGGAAATTACTTTTTTTTAGATGAACTCTCTCACTTGTTTGTGAACAGTAAATTACAACACACAAAATCACTGTTCATAGCTTATGAACAGTAAATTAAAACACACAAAATCACTGTTCATAAGCTTGCGGAGTCCGCTTGGAGAACACTCTCTCACTTGCTTGTGAACAGTCACTTACAAAATTATTGTTCATAGGCTTATGAACAGTAAATTACAACACACCAAACCACTGTTCACATGCTTGCGGAGTTCACTTGGAGAACACTCCCTCACTTGCTTGTGAACAGTAAATTACAACACACAAAATCACTGTTCACAAAACATTGTTCATAGGCTTATGAACAACTTACAAAATCAATGTTCATAGGCTTATGAATAGTAAATTACAACACACCAAACCACTGTTCACATGCTTGTGGAGTTCGCTTGGAGAACACTCCCTCACTTGCTTGTGAGCAGTAAATTACAACACACAAAATCACTGTTCATAAGCTTGCGGAGTCCGCTTGGAGAACACTCTCTCACTTGCTTGTGAACAGTCACTTACAAAATCATTGTTCATAGGCTTATGAACAGTAAATTACAACACACCAAACCACTGTTCACATGCTTGCGGAGTCCGCTTGGAGAACACTCTCTCACTTGCTTGTGAATAGTAAATTACAACACACAAATCACTGTTCACAAAACACTGTTCATAGGCTTATGAACAACTTACAAAATTACTGTTCATAGGCTTATGAACAGTAAATTACAACACACCAAACCACTGTTCACATGCTTGCGGAGTCCGCTTGGAGAACACTCTCTCACTTGCTTGTGAACAGTAAATTACAACACACAAAATCACTGTTCACAAAATCACTGTTCATAGACTTATGAACAGTCGACCATCCTTTAGTATATAGTAAATTGGAGATAAAACCTTAATCCGCACTTGTCATTTACTTGGTGGAAATGGTGGCATGCATATAATTGGTCCCAGATTATCCAACGTGGTGATTTGATTATTCTTTTTTGTTGTTTGGCCAGATGGAGCCGGTTGATTAAATCATTCCTTCTTCCTCATGATGCTCATTTGATTCGTTTTAACTAGCGTATACGCTACGTAGCGTTTCCCAGCATAGAGCAATCTGAATCAGTTGAGGAATGAGGACTTTTTTCTTTCTTTTTGCAGCTATATGGAAACTCCGAAGTTAGAAGCTAACTAAGTTAATATTGTTTATCGTATGTTTAACACAATGAACTGATCAAGCGGCTCTAAAGTTGTCATGCCTTAATAAGCACAAACACGAGAAGGAAAACAATTGTAATCAGGAACCCTCTTGATTGAACTTTGTTTATATGGTTCTTGAATATAGAAATCAATTGATGATGTCACGCAACCTTTCTATTTGATCTACATTCTATCAATTGATGGTTGAGCCATTTTCTTGAAGCACTGGTCAATGGTGTTGATATCAGGAAGCCTCAACATATTCCTATGAATATCCATTTATCATGTGGTCATTACATTATTTGTAAAATTACGTGAGCTTAGTCATCATTAGAGTTTATTAATAAGGCAAACTTGTTTAATTACGTAACGTGATAGTGTGATACATATGCCGGTGTATATGAATTAAGATTTACATTAGTTCATATGCTTACAGAGTTACCGATCTGGTAAAAACTAGAAAGCAACACTAAAGTAGATATTTTTCTGATTCGCTGGCTCTGCTCTTGGCATGGGTGAAGAAAACAAACATTGAGACAAGAAATGAATCAAACTTTAGAGAAGTAGCATCTGTAAACAGCCTATGTTTATCAGTCTCAAATGAGAAATGAGCTAGAGAAATGATGGTCGGTCACTCGGGTGTTACAATGAAGAGCGAGTTGTGAACCAACGTTATATCTCAACAGAGAAACGGTAATCGTCTCTGTTTAACGTAAATTCTTTGTTAGATTATTGTCGTTTAACGACAAAAACTTCACATACAATCAAATCTAAAACGTCAATCTAGATGCCGAACCTTAGGCGAGAACGAATACGAATGTCGGATAATAAAATGGAGTTAGCGTCATATAGGGTGTAGAAGGAAGAAGCTGTTGGGATAAAATTGGGCATAAAATACAATAGGGTTCCCATACATGAAGGATGAGTAAGCTGTTGGAGTCTGCAAAACACAAACGGGTCAAATTTGTAGATACGTTCCAAAAATCATATTCCACCAATGGTGAGAATATATAACACTAAAACAATGTTAATTAAGAAAAAGTTTGACATTGGAGCCCATAATTCCAGTCCTCTCGATATGTGACACTGGGTTTTGCCTGTTAAAGAATAGCCAAACCAAGAATTAAGTCGGCCCTAAATTACACTGCAATGCTGGCTATAGGCCCATGCACCTTCTGTTAGAACTTGGAAGCAGTCTGCAGTATAGCTAGGTTTGCCTCTCTGCCATTGTAAATTAGGCATGTATGAAGTCATCTCGGTCATGTCAACTACAGCATCTGCATTATCTGCAGCATCCATATAAACTAGTATTGACTTCTTCCATCTAAATGCACTGATTGAAGGGTCACCTAAGCAGAAGACTTGGACTTGGAATTCAAACATGAAGGAGCTAAACTAGCCACAAAGTAATGAGCAATTGATTAAGGGTTTGATTAAGGGTCATTAGAGGAAAGGGCATCACATTCACCATATGAATCCAATGAAATATCTGCCCCTTGTTTTTTAAACTATGGATTTTGTTCTTGACTGAATATGCAATACACATCTATTGGGAACTGGGAAGAGCCTTTTTTATCACCCCAGTCAAAAGAACTACACCAGCAAACATATTCTGAGACACGAATTTCTTTTGGAATCCCATTTCTTTTTCCCTGCCAAAGAGATTTAAAAAGAAGAGAAAATACAGAAGCAAAATCCAAACCTGCAGAGTTCAACAGATTCTCTTCCTCTTACTAAGTTTCACAGTACACACACACAAAGAACGAAAGAATAGGCCTTGATTTCTAGCCAGAATCTGATTCAAACTGAAGCAATGGGAGATGGAGACAACTGTATCGAGTGCTTGTCTCTCTTGCTCCCCTCCAAAACCTCACTCTTCCTCCAATGGCTCCACCACTTTAATCTTCACTTTTGACCAGACCCCATTTCCCATTTTCTTGATCTCAATCATAATCATCATCCCAGCTCTACTATGATTTTCAATTTTCCTGCTGTTCATACCAGGCCCCCCACATCACAAATTCACAATGCCTGTTACTATATCATAGAATCAATTCAAGATTGATAATGAGTGCCCCTTCCATTTTAAAATGGTTAAACCAATTCCAAAGGCCTGCAGAGGATGTGAGCTAAGTAGATTCTTACATCACAGACGCCATGTGCATGGCTCATGCATATATACGACTTTAGTCACTGCTTGAACCAAACGATTGCTTGGTCTTGCAGTCAATACCAAGCATAATGCTTTAACACAAACAGACCACTACTTATCATTTTCGTTCCAGCCAGAAAACCAATCCTATTGATTCCTCTCTTTATCTTTTTCACTCTGTACCCTCCTTTTCCTTTGCTTCTTTTAATTTCCTCAAGACCAATCCCATCACGAATATATATAATACTCCCCTCTACCAAATCCAACTGCCTCTCCTCTGCTCAAAAACTCAACCTCTCTCCTCTCCTCCATCATCATTTGGTGTTCTTCTCTCTCTAATATTATGTCAAGGCAGTCGAGCAGGCGTGTGAGTTTTAGTCCTGATGTGTATGATCATGTCTATGATCATAAGCCAATCATGTATCTTAAAGAGAGTGGTGGCACCAGAGTTGGTGGAAACAGAAACACGGCAACTGGAATTTGGGCTTTCAGGCAGCTCAATGATACAAATTCACTCTCTTCTCCGGTGAGATTTCTACGTGGACTCAGGGCTAAGGTGTCTAGAGTTATGTCAGCAAGGAAGAGAAACTCACGTAAGGTGTCTTCATCTAACCTTACAAGGTCAAGGTCTGTATCAGATCCCATCGAGTCTCATCGAGCTGAAGCGCTAGAGGATTGCATCGAGTTCTTGAATTCTGCTTCCTCTCTACAGAGAACGAGTTCAGTTACTTCAAATTGTTGCTAGATTTTGTAAAGGATGTTTATGTTTATATAAGGAGAACAAGAAAAAAGAGAGAGAGTTTATGCCTTCATGGTTGTTGCATGATAATTCTTCTGTAACATGTAGGAAGCGAGATACATAATGAGTTCAAATCACATCTTCTGGTGTGAATTTTCTTCATGAAACTGAATCCATAATTCCATATATCTACATGTGTGCAATTAGCTATATATATGCTGTGTTAATCCTGAAGCATGGTATGCTAAGCAGATACCATGTTAATACTATTGAAGCTAATACAGAAACTACATACGGAAAATGAGTCCGGTTAGAATTGTCTAACAATGCAAGTAACGTAGTGGAATTACTGTGCATTACAGTCATGAATCATGATACCAAGTAGATGTTTCAATGGGGATGTTGATGAAGAGAAGCAGATGTTTAACTACTCTGCTAATTTTCTTTTTCACCAACTACTCTGCTAATTCTCCAAGTTGAAACTTACCTTTCGAATATTTTACTGGTACCAAACATGATACTACCTTGAGTCCTGTGCCTTCTTTGCCTTATCAGAATTCAGAAGTCGATGTCAGGACCACCGATGTTCAACCTCGGCGAATATCCTGACTTTTTATATCTACTTTGGTTGAATCTTTTGACCCAAGAAAGCAGAGCAGCTCAAGTTACCCTGCATATTCAAGGGGACAGTAGAAGCACAAAGCCAACAATCAAAAGCCACATTATGATTGTGTTGGTTCCGAAATACAATCAAACAGAGATTCAACAACTAAAAGAAATATCAATTAGGTATTGTGTTAAGAGCATACTCTAGATTAGAGCGAATAATTAAAGATCAATTAGATATCCAAGAGTCATTGTTACAACAGCAAAAGGAAAAAAAGATCAATGATTGTCAAAATAATTGGGACATAGCCCATTTGCAGTTTGAGTCGTATGACATCTAACAATAACTATTGATTTGATGCAGTGTATAAAAGATTACGATGACTAATGTGGTCAGGAATCCAGGGAGTGGCTCTCAAGCTCGGTGATTCCCTGGCTGGAAGCTTTCTTCAGTTCAAGAGCTCTCTTATAAGGAGGAGCAATTGGGGGCTGTACAGGATCCAAGCTCTGGTAAGCTCCATTGGCATCTTTTGGCAGCGGATATGAACGGTCAGAATCATACCCACTGAGGTCACCACAAGCTAAAAATGGGATATACACCTTATTTGGTCCTTCCAACCACCCACTACTGCAATCTGCCATGTTGGAGGAGGAAATAACATTAATCAATGCCATGTTAAACAAGTCCATCAAAATCCAAAGCAAGATGGAGCTGTTAATTTTCATTTGAACTTCAATTGTTTGTAAGAGTTCATTAAGCATCATAAAAATTTCTAAGGATGACCAATGAGATTGTTGTATGTGAATACGAGTCAGAATATCTCAATTTTTGGAAGAACTAACATACCTAGATCATGTGCTCCTGAGGGAGTTCCCACCTTTTCTAGGAGGCGATGCAGATCCTTAGGGTCGAATCCCTCAGGAGGAGAATAATTCTCACAAACTGCAAATGCCTCTGTATGACAAACAACATTTGTTAGTTTTAACACAAAAGGATACCACCAGATCATTGTTAATATAAACAGTATTTTGTTACTGAGGGAGTGGAATTTTGTAACACACGCAGATCAAGCCACTTCATTTCATGCAGCATATATATATCTAGAACAAAACTGCACCTGAATTCACATAATACAAAAACCAAAAAACCAACCCTGGTACTTCTCGCAATCCCTCTTTATTTTTTTATTTTTCTGTATGCTAATATTAGAGCCAGAAGTTTATTTCTCAGATCGCATAGCAGGTTGGAAAAGAAAGACAGAATGCTGCCACCTGATACTGTTGCCTCAATTACCATAAATGATATGTGCTTAGATATTTCAAGCATTTGATGAACAGCTTTTACATTGTGTCCTCAGCTCCAGCCTCCCACAAGTCCTTGGGTGGCTACCACAGTGATTTATTCTATTATTCCCCAATACAAGCAAAATAAAGGGTTTACACATACCAGGGATTGGGAATTAGTCGTACCACAAACATTTTAGCCAAACAAAGAGGTGAAAATCAATTCTTCAGAAGAGAGTCCATAAGACCCTAAAACACGGGTGAAATTCTTGGCTCACTTAAACAAGTTTATCTCATGAAGTTGAGAGTAAGACTCTTTCTATTCCATGGCAAACACAATAAGGTAGGAGCAAATACAGATGGATATGAAAGAGAATGCACACTGCTAAGGGCAAAATTGAAGACCAATATGTTACCTATGCTGGAATTGCGGCTGCTTTTTGGTTTTGCAAAAGTCACAATTGGGAAAAATACCTTCAGCTGCCAAGAAAGAGGGAAAGAAGGAAAAGAAAACAAGGGAATTGCATCAATATGTAGTTCTTAAAATCATATATGCAGAAATATAACTTTGTAGCTAGTCTATAGGCATGCAAAAGCTTCAAGGTACCTGACAATAGAGAAGACTTGTATCTTTTCCACGGAATATCTTTGCAATAAATTTACCACCTTCTTTGAGTACATGAGTAACAATTGTTAAACCCTGAAAAGAAGATCCACCAGCTGTCAATATAATGCAATGTTCAGAAGCACACACATAATACATGTTAGGCTGACTTTATCTTACTCTTAAACAGGTACTTATCATGCTAATTTATGGTTATAGATTGGGTTTGAAAAAGTTGCAGACACTTACTGCTAGTATCAGCTGGGACTGCACAAATTCATCCATGTCATGAAGGCCAGTAACTGCAAGTCAGAGCACAACACAAGGCAACCTTAAACAGACAGTAATCACAAAGAAAGTCGGAAGGTGGACAATAAATCCATAAGTATTGCGTACCGTCTGGAGCACCATCACACACAACCAGATCCGCCTTGCAACCATCAAAATGTCTGATGACCTAAAAGGGTTAACACCAACTCAGCTGAATAATTCATGGCAATACACACAACAATTTACAACACAGAATGTAGAAATGCAGCTGATACTTACTACTTCGGCGGTTCGTGCATTAGTTATATCACCCTGCACTTGAATAACACCTTCAATCGGAGCCATTGGCTGTAAATCAATAGCTACAATAAGAGGCACATCGCCGTTCCTGAAAATAACGATAGTCAAAGTTAGACTCTCAATGTTCTTACAAGATAACTGAGTAAGAGTTCTACAAGTAGTTGATTAACTTACTTAGAACCAGACGAAAGCTTTGCCGGGAGATACAATTTCCTACTCAAAACCTACACGATTGGCATCAAAGTCAGGAGCTTAGAATTTGGATTAGAGTGAGAACAGGCAGAAGAGAATAGGAAGAAGAAGATACCTGACTCCAGCTACCAGGAGCAGCACAGAGATCGACGACGCGCTTGACTCCGTCGAAGATGTTGAACTCCTCATCAATCTGAAGAAGCTTGAAGGCACTCCGAGCACGCCACCCTTCTTCTTTGGCTTTTCGGTAGTAGATATCCCTCTTATCCCTTGAAGCTTTCCCCATCTCTTCTCCTTTTCTCAAATTTGGATTGAGGATTTGTTCCGACGCGCCCTGCCGGAAAACCCTAAACCCTCTTCGTGCTTGCCGCCACCACGAGCTTCGGACTTCGGTTAATGGTGGAGATATACAAAATAACGGTGTGCCGTTTCATTTTCGAAACTTATCAACCGAACGACATGCCGTTTTTTTCAAGCATCAATTTTGGGCGTGGCTCTATCACCCTCTATGATAGCAGCACATCAGTCGATTTCGCGGTTGTAGAAGCACTTTGTGGAAGTCGGTTTAATGTATTCCGACGGAGGACTCAAGACCATTGAAGACCTTGCTTCTGAAAAAAGCCAATGCCATGGCGTATCTGATAGTTCTTTGTGATGGATGATTTTTTCATAAACTTCCATGTGGAATATCCACAACAAGATGAAAAGGTAATGGTGTACTAACGCAGTGAATTACAGAGCATGGTACTAAACGCTAACACTGCCGATGACAAAAATACTTCTACCTGCAAGCTCTGTCTATACTGGGAATACAAAATTTTCTCTAGAAACTGCCAGTAACGGGATCATATCTGTTGTAATAGATCACAGCTGATACCCAAATCACCTCTAAATCATGACTTTCAGCTTGCAGCAGTCGACGGGGCCCTTGCTGGCTTCGCATCCTCAGCTTTTTCATGTTCTTTGTTTAGCATCTGAAAAACCAGAAACCATAGACAAATGTCATTATATCTACCACAGTGCCAGAATATCAATCCAGTCTTAAAGTATCACATTCAATACTCGTGCTTTAGTCCTACAATCTGGGGTTACAAGAGTTTAAAATACAAAATATTGTTGTACGGCCTTTTAAAATCCAATCTGAAGTGGCAAATTTTACTAGTTTAAGAGGCACAGACATGCATAAAGTGATCGATCCCAAACAGTGCATGTCTGAAGTATGTCGGAGAAAAAGGGTTACCTTGTTATTGATCAAGTTGTGGAGGGCAATGACACTACGAATGAGAGATGAAAGATATATAACCAACATCATGTCATTTGTTTTTACTGCAAAAGAGAAAGGAATATACATCAGAAAGCTAAATTTAATCAGAAGAGCCCCCTACATCAAGATATTTTCAGTTGTGTACCTGCGAATCCCTTGACTAACTCAGCCACATTAAGATTCGGAAGCAGATTGAACACATCCTGCAACACAGGTTATCCATGGACACATGAAGTCGCTATCTTATGATTATTTATAATGAATAAACCAAATAATAGTCAAAATTACTAGTGAGGACAATAAACTACATGCAGTAGCTATAATAAGAGAGGTAACCTACAAATAAGTCATGAAAGGAAGTGTACCTGCAAATGGTAAAGTATCTCATGGTTTAGTGGAAGCTTTTCATCAATCACCAGATCTAGGTAACTGCGTATTTCTCGTAACCGTGCATCCAAGCCCTTCAGAGCAGTAATTTTTCCAGTAACCTGCAGATAAAACAATGGTAAATGCTTTCTTCAAATTCATGAAATCCAGAATATGCTTTTAGCATCAATATAGATTCGGTCCTAAAGTTTTCTTTTTCTCTGAAAGTTAAATTGATCTCCACCTCTGAAAAAAGAAAAAAAGAATAAACAATCAAATGGCAAAATATAAAGCATAAAAAATTACCTCATTTGCAAGTGTGCAGATGGTTGTATCCTTCACATCCCTTAATAAGTGTTCCACTCCTGTTGATTATATATAAAGTTACCACACTTGGTAGTAGTCTCATGTTCAAACAAACACTTAAAGGGGAAAAACTATTATCATCTTGCAAGTTCATCGTATCACATACCGATTTCCTCAACCTCATGAGCGGCAATTTCAGAGGTCACATGAACAAAAACTTTCTGGCTCTTTTGAGTTGCATTCTGTAATCATTATCATGTTCAACACTTAGCTAAACTGGAGGCTCTATAGAATAGACTTGCGATAATAACTTTTTCCCTCAACATTTAATCAGAATAGTAGCCAAAGAACATGTGAGCCTACGGTCTTAGGTTACTTCTTTAACTTCTTCAACATCATAGTATGCTTTGGTGGGTATTCCCAGCTCCTTTGGCTGTACGTCAATAATGACCAACACAGGATTTGGGCAATAGCTACATATCATAAAGATCCCAATATAAGAAAAAGTAAACACCACAATCATGTGTTACAAGCTTTCAAATACATGCATATCATTCATCAATTGGTATAAAAGACAAACCGTAATGGTCAAAGATTGTTAAAAATGTGCAAAACTCACCAGCCAAGCATTGAATAGAATCACATAAGGAATGCAATCAGTAAAGAGAGGAAAACAAATGCAGATGCTGGACAATGCACAATGCAGCTACATGCACAGAGATACCGATTCGGGGAATAACTATATGTATAAAAAATGTGATGCATACTTTCCAACAAAAAATTTTACGCTGTGCAAACCTTATCAGATATGCATTGAAATGAGTCTCATAGAAATTCCTCCCAAAAAAAAAAAAAGAGTCTCACAGAAACAAAAGAATATGTAGGACAATGCACAATGCCACAATATACCAAATTACGTAAACTTACTTGTGGAACAAGCTGTGAACATCAAGATCATTCTCTCGCAGTTTCGGCCCCGTACTGTACCAACCTACGACGTGCTCCTTTGCTGAAATTCAACAGACATGCATGTGCAGAGATTACTAACAATTAACAACTCACAGAACAGAGTACCGGGCTGAACAAATAAAGTAAGTATCCGAATTTACACAAGATATTGTAGAGTGATTACCATTGATTCTCTTGAACATGGAGAATATTGCCTCATGATAGTTGTGGTCAAGAAACCAAATGCTAGGGTCTTTGTCATCTTCTTCAAACGGCACTGAACATTACAACAACGCCAAGATATTTAAAATTATAAAAATCTATGAGAATAATTTGTCAATCCAAGATATGGTGGTCAGAGAAGCTGGTTGGCGAGGCTATTATGGTCGGCAAAGATGAAGCGGTGGTTGTGTTGTGAGCCTATGAGAGGAGAATGATAAAATGATGTTGGGAGTTTTTCCCCATGAAATGATGTAGTCAAAAAAGGGATGTGAAAGAAAGGAAAAAAAATAGAAATATAAAATATAAAAAACCACGGGTAGATGGGTACCCATTACCCAGATGGGTATGGGTGTGAAAAATCCATGAAAAAAAATGATAGATTTTTACCCAGTGCGTATTACCCATTCTGATGCTGGGTGAGTATAAAATCGGTGGGTATTACCCATTAAAGACAAATGCCATCATTATAAGGGCATCTCAAACAATAGTTGTTAAACCTATGCTCATACTCAAAACCCATAAAAACTCATCTCCAACAATCAAAACTTATACTCAATTATGGGTTCCTACCAGACCCACGACCCAAAATGGGTCGAGTTGCTAGAAGGAAACCCATATGTAACGTGCGCGGGACCCAGACGGCAGCAGCTGCACGTGAAGAGTTGCAGCCCGCAGAAGCAACGCGCCAGTCGTCCCGCTTGGTTTGGACGCGCGCTAGGCGACAAGAAAAGGGTTGGAAGAAGAAGACGCGATAAGCACGCGTTGGAAGAGAGCTGGACCGGTGTGGGTCATCCCACGTGAGCTCGTCTGCGGTCCTCCAACAGTAAAAAAAAGAGCGACCCAGGTTTGATTTCATTAAAAATTAAAGGTCCAGATAAATTCAGTTGGAAAAAGAAAAAATGAGGCCGAAAATGTTGTTATTATATAAAATAATTAAAATTTGGATACGAGTATGAGTTTTGATATAATGGTTGGAGATGAAATATGAGTTTAAATAGTAATGGGTTTAGGTGACTCAAAATATAGGTATGAGTATGGGTATAGAAAGGATTGTTGGAGATGCCATAATGGATCGAATGAGGACCTCGATCGATCACCAGTCGTATTTAAAGAGAATGTATGTGATACAATTTATGAGTTAGGGGCCGGCATTGCATTCCAAACTACAGTGTAGCTCATCATGACGATCCAGGAGGAGCAGCTGCAGCAGATCGAAGAAGATGAACCAGTAGTGGTAGTGCGTGAGTTACGGGTCGATATCGAATTATCGACCATCAGTCGCCGGTAAAGTTTATATGTGCTAAGCAATAAGAATGTGTCGCTACCAGTCGACTTTGTTCTAAACGCAACCCTTTATAAGCAAATACCAAGTTTGTTAGGGTTTCAGCTGGACGGACTTTTAGGTGGCGACTTATGTTTGTGCATTATTGTTCACGTACAGTTCTATTGAGAAGGTCGATTGATGGCATTCGTCAAAAACCTGCAAAGAAGTAACTATGTAGGTCATGAAGTTTATCGATGTCCAATTAATCTTTGACATCCCGTACGTGTATGATGGAGCATTTGAATGGTCTCTCACGTACCTCTTACAATGCCATAAATGGCCCCAAGTAGTCTTAGTTTTCTACTTTTCTTAATTGGCTTCTCCCAAAAGGGCAATCGATATATGACAGGAGTGACAAGACAACGGAGGATTGAAGATTTACGGCACTCGTGGAACCAAGAAATTAGAAGAAGCTTAAGCTATACAGAATCTTATTGAGACCTTCTACCCTAATATGTACTAAAATTAGACAACGCGAAAATGTTTTACCACTTCAAAGTTCAAACTATAGTTTTGATTGGCTTGTATTATTCGCGATTAATGTTTACTTTTAAAATGTTTTATATTACCAGCTAAATGTATTGTCGTCAAATGTTAATTGACTCGATTATGAATATTCACAAACTTGATTACGAAAAGGGAAAATGAGTTTAGGAATCAGTCAACCGGAATCGATACCGATTCATTTATTCTCATTCTAGTTGTCTTCGATTCATGATTATTTTTCATTTTAAGTAAGTAACGTACCAATAAAATTAGATTGTTATTGGGCTGTGTAGAAATTAGAAAACAAGAAGCTAGGTTGGTTTGCTCCGATGTGAGGTTGAGTAGCTTTTTGGTGAGGAACCCACTTTGCCCGGGCTATCCATCTTTAGCTCGTGCTAGGAGTTGGGCCTTATACTTTTCTACACGGGCCTGAGAACCCATACAACGACAATATTGTCGGTTTTGGGCTTAGACCATTCTATACAGTGGATTCTTTCAGGTTGTTGGCCCAAAAAAGGCGCGCTTTGTGATCGTCATCTCTAGCTCTTAAATGACCAAAAAGGGCTTTCGGCTGATTTTGTTTTGCTCACAACTAGTCAACTACTGAACAAAATTGTGAGAGATTTTCGGGTGAAACTCCGAGGGCATTTTCGGAAAGATAACCATAAAGCTTTCCTCAGTTATCACACACACTGCTTACTAATGCCGGTGAGTTGAAGACCGTTCCAACCAAATCTTCAACTTTCACGGCCGCTAATGGAAAACGGTAACCACCGCGCCGCCACCGGCCCTCGCACCGACGACCGTATCAAGCTCAACGTCGGCGGCAAGCTCTTCGAAACGACCATATCCACAATCCAAGCAGGCGGCCCCGACTCTCTGTTAGCCGCCCTCTCGAGCCGGACCTCCGACGACCCGGACCCAGTTTTCATAGACCGGGACCCGGAGATCTTCTCCGTCATACTCTCTCTCCTCCGCTCCGATGGTCTCCCTTCCACGGCTCGCCGATTCTCCAAGCAAGAACTCGCCGATGAAGCTCTCTACTACGGCATCGAGTCGCAGCTCAAGTCGGCGATGCTGCCGCCTCCGCTTTCCGGAATCGACGCCTCGATTGCGACGACAGTTCATCCCGCCTCCGACGGCCTCCCCTCGGCGATCACCGCCGGCTCCGACGGCTCCGTTTGGATCGCGCACGGCGGTCAAATCTCCAGCTACGATTGGAATCTGAGCCACGCCGGAACTATCCGTACTCATCTGGAAGACATCAACTCGATTTGCCGAGTATATCCCGAAATCGCAGCCGTGGGATTCGAAACCGATCCCGGACTCCACTTCTACGACTTCTCCGGCGTGCGGAACATGGGGTCGATCCACTGGACCGACCCGACCGACCCGAGAATCTTCAAGGCCCGAGTCACGGCCGTTTCGGACTCGCCGAGCTCAGTCTTCGCCGGTTTCGACTGCCCGCACAGAGAGAACTGCATCTTAGTGATCGACAAATCGACGCTCAAGATCGTCGGCGAGCTGAGCAGGCAGTCCGGAAGCTCGGCGAAGAACTTGGCCGTCGGAAGGCTGACGTGGCTGCCTGAAACGGGCTTGATCGTTGGCAGCTCCGTAACTAGCGGCGCGTTCGGGTATTCCGGTTATATCCGAATATGGGACCCGAGGTTGAATGAGGTGGTTTGGGAGACGAACGAGCCAGGCTCGGGGCGGAGCAGTAGATTCGGAGACTCGTTCGCCGACGTGGATGTCGACGTTGAGGAGTCGGCATTGTTCAAGGTGTGTTCAAAGTCTGGAGATTTAGCAATGGCAGACTTGCGTAATTTAGGGGATGATCCGTGGGTTTATTTACAAGATAAGAATCCAAGCATGAGGACTAAGGGGAGTGCGAATTGTAGCAGTGTGATTCACTGTTACAAAAGCCAAGCCTTTGTGGGAAGAGATGGTGCATTGGAGGTTTGGTCTCGGCTTCCGAGAGCCGAAAACAGGGTGGATAGAGAGAGTGAGGTGTGTGAGGGTTTATATAGGAGGAATTTTGTGGATAAAGAGGAGGATGCTCAGAGAGGGATTATAAAGAAAATCGAAGGAGGTGGAAATAGACTCTTTGTTGTTAGAGAAGATGTTGAAGGTATTGAGGTGTGGGAGAGCTCTCATTCTTCTGGTGCAGTTTCGGTTTTGTAAAAGCACAAGTACGCTCTGTAATGTCTATATTTTGAGTTTGTGACACATTGTCTGAGGTTTCGTTTTCTTTCTTAGTCTTATAGATGAAATGTTTAGATATCTCATTTACATTCACTATGGCTCAACTGTAACTGATTAAAGTTAAACCTTTTCCTTTAACTTCCTGGCAAAAGAGGATATGCCTTGAAAGCAAGTTAGCGAGTTAGTTTGGGAATGTTTACTGTGAGAAATAAATTGGATGCTTTCATACTCGGATGGCTTGAATTTTGTTGTGTAAAGCACTTTCATTTTTCCCATTGTTTCTCTTGATCAACAAAGCTAGTCTTTTTGTGTGCTTGTTACTTGTTAGTATTACCATTACACTTGTCTCACTGCCTACAACTTAATTCTGCAGAAGTGAGGGGCCAGTAAAAACATTTTGGAACTATTGATTCTGCAGACTCTTGGTAAGTATAATCATTTTGCGACAATGCAATCACACTTTTAGGGCTGATTGTTACTTTCACATGCCATTTCCTTTGGTTGATATTGAAACTTTAACCCTGTGTGACTGTGAACAATGAAAACTAGTAGTGAATTTGAGTTCCATAGGCATTCTGTGGTTCTGACAGTTGTTAATTCGCTTTCTTACTTGTATGATATGCTGTCTGGATGGTGTAAACATACTTTCCTAGCGTTACAGTCATTATTTAGTCACCAATAGTTATCACAAATTGAAAGTTAACATACTTTCCTAGTTCCTTTTATTTCATGGTGCACATAGTTTTCTAGCTGCCATGTCTTCAATGATTTCTTAAATAAAAAGGAATTTGTCCAGTGCTTCTGTTTATTAGTTTGGATTTAACTGGTTAGTGCTCAAGTTTTTGTATACATTTTGTTATCTGTAGTTCACAAATTGAAAGATTTTGCCTCGGTGGCTTCTCACAGCAGAGACCAAAACTTTTGGCTTGCAGGTAAAAAAAATTCTGTCAATGGAAATACTGCCAGCACTTTGTAAGGGGCTACACCTGTAATTATATGAGAGTGTGCAATGAGAAACAGATAATCCTATTCTACTTGGGATCAGGTCCTCTGTCATGGGATTTTCATATGATGATCTAATCCATCAATGAGCTTTTAGGAGCACAAGGTGAAAATGTGCTTGGTTGGGCAACTTGAGCAGGGTTTAGGATTAAACACCTGGGTTGTTTGTGCTTGTCCTACAAACAATGTGCTTGTCATGCTGTTTGGAAAAACAAGATCAAGGAAGATAGCTGCACGGCCTACACCAGGTACATGTTATTTCTTCTTTGTGGGTACTCTGGCAATATGTGGCCAATACACATGGTTTGAGACATTTCCCTGAAATTGTCCCCTTGTGTTTGTCTGCTCAAATGTCTTCTCCTTGAGCCATATATAGTATTGGGTGATATTAACCTTTTCTACTATTTTCAAAATCGGCTTTGAACCTCAACAAGTAGCTACGTGATTAGTCCACAATTGGTTTACTAAGAGCAGGAATTTTTGGAGATAGTGAAAGAGGAGGCAAGCCGAGTGGCTTCCAACTTCCATGACACCATAAAGAGGAGTTAATGGATTATCGCTATTATTTGACGCTGTCAGCGTGGCTGTGTCTATAATAATTGTTCACATTGGTGGAACGTTTTCATGATTCTGGAGTCATGCTAGGACTCGAAGTATCAGCTGATACTTAAACCTTTGCCCGCTGTATGCAGATGTTGATGTGGATTGTCACACTTTCATTTGGGATGAATATGGTTGAGCTTTCTGATAACTGAAGTGCAATGCTTTCGTTCTGCTTTTAAGAGTATTACTGGACCTTGGCTGTAGTTTCTACAGCTAATCTTATTTCCTGTATTGTAGTTGTATTTTGGTATGCTTCTAAGTTGAGGTCAGGCGAAAAGCAGCAAACGCCAGAGGAGTCCAACGAAAACCCCGTCAAGTTCATCTAGATTATTCATATGATAAGTAATTGTATACAAAGGTCATGCTACTATGCCTTAACTACGAGTGGATCAAGCACAGGTGCATCCATTTAGAAATGTTGTTCTTTATTCTCTGGGTTACAGATCAAAGAATAAGTGGTACTATGTGACAATTGGAAAAAAAGGACAAGATAGAGATTCACAACATTCATGAAAACCAAGACAAGAAAAAACCAGCAACCGCAGAAACATCCCCACACTTTGTAAGAGTGAAACTGCTTGTGGATGTTTGATTAAGAGTACTATTTCTAGTACTCAAAAGGAAGTTTCAGCTTGCAGTGGATATTTTCTGGGCCATAGTTGTGAAACCTGATCGTGCCCAGCCTGAGTTTCACCCGAAGAGCGAGCACTGCATCAATACTGTAAATTCCGGCAGCAGTCTCCTTGTTGAACTCGGAAATCTCCTTTTCCCCAAACTTCACCACCTGCTGCCCTTGAACGACTATGTCACGCAAAAAGGTGGTGTTCTTGTGGCCTTGGTAAAACGGTACTGTCGTATTTGGCAGAGTCACCATGGCAAACCGCTTCTTTTGGTAGTTACCAATGACTCGGATGCGCCGGTAGCTGATGCCGAGCCTTTTGTTTGGGTTTCTGATGGTTAGGTTGAAGGCAAGGTTGTAGTAGAGGGTGGTGTTGGTGGTGGTGTTGGTGAAATTGAACTGTGTGAGATGGGCATCTGTTGTTAGAAAGTCAATCGTGGTGTATCTTCTTCTCTATTAGGAATATTCTCTGTTAGGAATGTATATATGTGTGAATATATGTTTCCCAATATGATTCATAATTATAGGATAGTTTCCTAAGTTAGATTACATTGTTCATTGTATATGTATTCATGTTTCTATCAATGAAATTATTCTGGCCAAGCTATCATCTTTTCATGGTATCAGAGCGGGACTAGATCCTGACTCTGCAGCTGTTGCACCTTATCTCTCGTGCAACGATTTTTCATTCTCAATCCGTTGTACTCTATATCTCGTACAACAATTCTCTTGTCTCCATGGCCAATATAGATTTCAAATCATTCTTCATTGATCATCCTGATCATCCGTCCTTGTTGATAGTGTTCAACCCATATAATCAATCAAATCAACCTATCCGGCAAAACGGTTTCTCCGTTCGTATCCCTTTCCCCAAGCAACTACGTCAACGTGCTCTGGCTATTTTGAATCACAAAGGACCTGATAGTTCAGGACTCAATGTTGCTGTAACAGAACCAGCTTTATCTAAGGTCACTTCCCACAATTGGATTATCGATAGCGGCGCGACAGATCACATCTCTTCATCTCCAGACTCACTATTACACAAGGACAAATATTGTTCATTGCCTTCCGTATTGTTGCCTAGTGGAGAAAAGGCTAATATTGTTGCCAAGGGTTCTTTGCCTCTGACTTCTGAATATTATTTGCATGATGTGTTGTGTGTGCCTACATTCAAAGTTGATCTAATGTCTGTCAGCCGATTAACGAGAGGCATGAATTGTTCTGTGACATTTTTCCCTTATTGGTGTATTTTGCAGGATCTGGTTTCAAAGAGGACGATTGGTTTGGGGAAGCAACGTGACGGTCTCTATTATTTAGTGGCGTTAGCGAAGGAGAAAAACAAGCCCAAACCACATGAGTCATCATCAATTCAACCTGCTTGTCATTCCACAATATCTTCTTCCAACCTTTGGCATCGTCGATTAGGTCATGTTTCATCTGCTCCTCTAGAATATATCGCTAAGAATTTTTTGGATATCTCTATTCCTTCTGCTTCAAATCATGATTGCGATATTTGTCCGCTGGCAAAACAAAGTCGTCTCTCTTTTGGTACCAGTTCTATCTCATCTGTTAAACCGTTTGAGCTCATTCATTGTGATATTTGGGGTCCCTACAAACATCCTTCTCTTTCTGGTGCACGTTATTTTCTTACAATCGTCGATGATTATTCTCGTTTTACTTGGGTGTTTTTGATGCAACATAAATGGGAAACTCAGTCTCTGATTAAACATTTTTTTGCTTATGCATCTACCCAATTCTCATCTCAAATTAAAGGTTTTCGCAGTGACAATGGGGCTGAATTTATTTCTCTTCGAAATTTTTTCAAAGAAAATGGAGTCATTTTTCAGCATTCTTGTGTTTATACGCCTCAACAAAATGGGGTGGTAGAACGCAAACATCGCCATATTCTCCAGGTTGCTCGTGCTTTTAGGTTTCAATCTAATCTTCCTCTAAAATTTTGGGGAGAATGTGTTCTTACTGCCGTTCATGTCATTAATCGTTTCCCAACTCCACTTCTCTCTTTTCAAACACCTTTCGAGCGTCTTTATTCCCGACCTCCTTCTTTTAATCATCTTCGTGTTTTTGGTTGTTTAGCCTATGCTACAACTGTCAATGTCAAACACAAATTTGCACCTAGAGCAATCAAGTGTATTTTTATCGGTTACCCTGTCGGTCAAAAGGCTTATAAACTTTACGACCTCTCTAGTCACAAAGTTTTTACTAGTCGAGACGTTATTTTCCATGAGACATCCTTTCCTTACCATTCTGCTGCCCTCGAGCCCAATCCGGGTCCAATTCGTCCTCTGGCCCAAATAACAAGCCCAACTCACCAAACCTCACATCAAACCCAGACAAGTCAAACACAACCCTCTCGTCTTTCTCCATCGATCTCCCTTTCAGAAGACCTGTTGCCGCCGTCCTCCTCTAGTCGCGTGCAACCGTTGCCGTCGTCTTCCGGCAGCGTTCAACAGCCGCCGTCATCTTCCAGCGGCGCTCAACAGCCGCCGTCATCTCTCAGTCCCAACGACGCGCAACTTCCAGTGTCCTCTTCTACTCCCGGCAACGAAGAATCGCTGCCGTCATCATCCTTTTCTCAAGAGCTACCGAGTCAGCCACTTCAACCTAATTCCATCTTTACTCCTCCATCAATCAAACAACCACCAATCCCAGAATCGCAGCCGCCTATCTCAGACCTGCCACTACCTAATCCAATCGCACCATCACCACCAATCCCAGAATCGCAGCCGCCTATCTCAGACCTGCCACTGCCACAAGAAGCTCCTCTTCGTCGCTCAAGTCGACCCACCGCTCCACCTATCAAGCTCCGAGATTATATCTGCAATCAAGTCACGTTGCCTCCTTCCAATCAGTCGTCGTCGTTGTTGCCGGGTCCGGCCACAGGTACTCGCTATCCCTTGTCTCAATATGTCTCTTATCATCGATATACCCCTGCCCTTCGATCTTTCATTGCTCAGGTCAGTCAGGTTTCTGAGCCCAGTACCTATGCCGAGGCCGCTTCTCAACCTGAATGGCAGGAAGCGATGAGATTAGAATTACAGGCGCTTGAAGAAAACGGCACTTGGACTCTTACTTCTCTTCCAGCCGGTAAGACCCCAATTGATTGCCGCTGGGTGTACAAAATCAAGCACAAGTCTGATGGTTCGATTGAGCGATATAAGGCTCGATTGGTGGCGAAAGGGTTCACCCAAATGGCCGGTATTGATTATCAGGACACCTTTTCTCCTACTGCAAAAATTATTTCTGTTCGGTGTTTACTTGCTTTGGCAGCAGCTAGTGGCTGGTCTCTTCACCAGCTCGATGTCAATAATGCCTTCCTGCATGGCGATCTCGATGAGGAAATATATATGTCTCCTCCACCAGGGCTTCGGAGACAGGGGGAGGACAACATGGTTTGCCGACTTCATAAGTCGTTGTATGGTCTGAAACAGGCATCTCGGCAGTGGTTCGCCAAGTTTTCAAATGCAATTCGCTCTGCTGGATATGTACAATCAAGAGCTGATTATTCTTTATTCACCAGAAAACAGGGCAAGTCTTTCACCGCTCTTTTGATATATGTTGATGATATTCTAATTACCGGCAATGATTCTGCTAGCATTGATGCACTTAAGAAGTTCCTACATGGTCATTTTCGTATTAAAGATCTTGGTGACTTGAAATATTTTCTTGGCATCGAAGTGTCTTCATCTGCGCATGGAATCTTTATTTCACAAAGAAAATATGCTTTGGAAATTATTAAAGATGCAGGGTTATTAGGTGCTGCTCCAGTTGATACTCCCATGGAGCGTGGTTTGAAATTATCTCATAAAAGTGATTTGCTCAAGAATCCATCTCAGTACAGAAGACTAGTTGGGAGATTGATTTATCTTACAGTTTCAAGACCTGATATTACTTATGCAGTTCATGTATTAAGCAGATTTATGCATGAGCCACGCAAATGTCATATGGAAAGCGCTCTTCGTGTTGTGAGATATCTTAAAAGCGCACCTGGTCAAGGTTTATTTTTCTCTTCAAATAGTGACTTCAGATTGCGTGCATTCTGTGACTCTGATTGGGCAGGTTGTCCTATTACTAGAAGGTCTACTACGGGTTATTGTGTTTTTTTAGGCCCTTCTTTAATTTCATGGAGGTCAAAACGGCAGAAAACCGTTTCTCTCTCTTCAGCAGAGGCTGAGTACAGGGCTATGGCAGGTGCTTGTTGTGAGTTAACTTGGTTGAGATTTCTCTTGCAAGACTTGGGTGTGATGCACCCAAACCCAGCATTGTTGTATTGTGATAATAAGGCAGCATTGCATATTGCTGCTAATCCAGTTTTTCATGAGAGGACAAGGCACATTGAAATGGATTGTCACTTCATAAGAGATAAAATTCAAGATGGTTCAGTTGTCACAAAGTTTGTCAATTCTTCACACCAGCTTGCTGATGTTCTTACCAAGGCTTTGGGAAAGGAAGATTTTATTCCTATGATTCGCAAGTTGGGAGTTCGAGACATTCACTCTCCAACTTGAGGGGGAGTGTTAGAAAGTCAATCGTGGTGTATCTTCTTCTCTATTAGGAATATTCTCTGTTAGGAATGTATATATGTGTGAATATATGTTTCCCAATATGATTCATAATTATAGGATAGTTTCCTAAGTTAGATTACATTGTTCATTGTATATGTATTCATGTTTCTATCAATGAAATTATTCTGGCCAAGCTATCATCTTTTCATCTGTGATTGTGATCTTAGGGTTTCGGGGAAGGACGATGACCCAGATGAAAAAGATGCATATGCCTGAGAAGAACAGCGAACCACAGCCGGGACAGACGCAGGAACGTTTGGCCTCAGCCACTTCTAGATGATCACTTGTTGAAGGAGAAGAAGGTAGCTAAAGAGCTTAATGAGGAACTTCACAGATACTTAATTTGTACTAGTTTCTCGAGACTTGGGAGGAAAACTTCTGTTATAGCTAACAAGTTTCAATATGATATAGGACGTTCATTGACTTGAGAAATTAAATCAAGTCGATTGTAAATAAACAAAGACAAGCCAACCTGGACTGCGCACATATAGTCGACATCTTACCTAGATTATCACATGCATTCACATCGACCTTGATTAAATTTAGAACAGGGAGCTAGTTGCCTATAATTCTTTTTTGAAGTTGTGCTCCTCCTCTTGTAAGGTAACTTGTTAAATTGACCCTTCTAGTTATATTTAGAAGAGCAACCATTGTCCTTCATGATGTTAAATCATTTGATATAATTTACATACAATGATCTTCACACTAAATTTACACACAGACTAGTAAAATCTTCAAATGACAATGTTGAAGCATGTTGCATCATTTGAAGTTGTGAACAAGACACTATTTTGTGAACTAGTTATTTGGGGGCAGAATTACTTTACACCAACAATTGTGCATGCAACTAGTTTGTGTCTGCAAATCAATGCTAGCTGAGGCTGACAGAGCAATTGTGGGAGAGGCAGAGTCAAGGGATCAACTACTCAAGTTGTTGTAGTAAATACATTTGAGAATAAGTCCCAATATGGCGCGACGACGACGTTTTCTATCATATGTACAGCCGCACAAGTGATTTACGAAACAATCATCCATGACACAACCATCGTACATCTTGATCTGATCGATCGCGATCTCTCTCTTTCAATCTCGCGGAATATGAATGATGCCTCTCTAACTACATGTACATGCATCAATCAATGTGCCGATACGTAAACTTAGTTCCAAACTTAGTCCCATATACGCAATGACTTTGGTAAACGCTAATTATACCAAAAAGAAAGACGTACTTCATATGTATTCTATATGTCCTTTATGTTGATTTTTCAATACGAACACTTCTGCATTAGGTGGAAGCGGAGAAGGCTATTAGAGCAACTCTAACCGAAATATCAAATGACATGGTAGAGTTTTAACAAGAAGAAATGACACAGAGACTCATTCTAATGGATCGATCTGTCAAATCCACCCCTTCTCACTGTCAAATTTGACAGTGCTCTCAAAATTGTCAAATTGCTCTCAAAATTGTCAAATTGTTTTCTTTGATTGTTTAATAACTCAATCCTCTCGGTTCCTCTACCTCTTTCTCTTTCTTTGCTGTGGATGATCGATTGAAGCTGCATGTGAATTGAAGCAGCAGGAGCTGGTCCGGTGTTGACGTATATTATACATGTATATGTTCCAAAGCAGCAGGAGCTTTCCATTCCTTATTATCTAGCTAATTGAAATGTTGGTTACGTACTACTGATGATCAGTTTCAGATTAGCATGTAATAACTGATTAAGATTCCGGTGTGCTCCTTAATTATGATTGAATTAACTGATTAAGATATCGCAACAATGGGACTCCATAAATAAAATTTACTGTAGTCATATGGTCACAACTATAGATTTTTTTTTTTTATAAATATTTTTTGTTATCATAATATGGATGTCATTAGGCGGAAGACACTGTTATAAGTTGGGTTGAAACACCTCTTCTGATGATTTTGTCATAAGGAAAAGTTATTGTTTACACCCAAATTAATAATTTACTGGACAGTAATTGTCTATGTGAATATTAGTTAAATTCGTGGTCCACGTCACACCGGCGAGCTCGCGTGGTGCTTGATTGGATATATATATATATATATATATATATATATATCCTTAATTGCATTTAACAAGGAGTCTATATGCATACGAAGAATAGAGGTTGCATGCGAGATGGATTGTGTGTGAAGAGGACTTTGCAGGCGGAGAAAGATGCTTGCAGGCGGAGAAAGATTCTTGCATTTGAAGAGGTGGACTTTGCGTAGAAGATTGAAGCGAGGCGAGATGCCTTCGCGTGGAAATGACTAAGCGGCATATGTTGACTTCGCCAGGAAGCAAGAAGAAACAGAGAAGAGTCTGCATAACTAAGCCGCATATGTTGACTGAATATGTTGACTGAACAATTAAAGGAGCAATAGTCCTTGATTGATTGAGAGACCATGTCAGGAATGATTGAAGGGTTCAATGTTCCCATGCAATGCACGTGAAGGAAGAAAAGTGAGTAGTACCATGCAATGCACGTGAAGGGTTCAATGTTCCCATGGATATGATGGTTCAATGACTCCACTCCTTAATTATAGCTGCATGGGTGAACAGTGGTGCACGTCAAAGTCGTCATGAGGTGTTCTAATTCAACTCTTCTACATAGTAGGCAGTTAGTTACTTCACCAAAGGATAATCACGGCCAACAAGTGATTAACATCGCCTACGCCACATTTATCGTTGAAGACTCCTACAAGTCTTTGACATGCTTTGGGCCAATACCTGTGGCCCTAAGTAATTCTATATAAAGAAGCTCCACGGCTTACAGAAATACACACAACAACAATTACTCAAATACAACACAAAACAACTTTCAACCTAGTTGAAAACTCTCTCGACCTCGTCGAAACCTTCAGCGCTCCCAGGAGCCGATATCCCTTCGAAGCCTCTTCGAAGCCCTATTTCTAAGCGCCTCGCCGCCTAGAACCCTTCAGAGCTCTCCCGAACTCGCCCCGATCCTCGGAAACTTCCCTATTGTTGCTCTGCTCACCCCGCCGTGAGTATCGATCGCTTGTGCTGTAAAATTCCTCATCTGAGGTGGCACCTGGAACTCCGCTCGCCTGATCAAGAAGTCAAACCTGCGCACTCAATCAACCTTTTCCTCGTCCGCGAGGTGGCACGCCCGCAACTCTCCATCCTCTTTGGATCGCTATTTACCTCGGCTCAGCACGCTGAGGATCGTGGCCAAAACATTGGCACGCCCAGTGGGACCAGGAGCATAAGCGAGACACCATAGGGAAACCAGGGTGGTCTTTGACGTCACCTTCGTTGGGGTCAGAGAAAGAAAACAAGATACGATAATGGATTGGCACGACAATTCGGTGGTTGCGGTTATTGATAAACATCTTGCGGCCTTCGATGAAATAATAGATGCTTTCCAAAGGAGGCTTGATGAAATGATAGCAGCAGCCATCAGCAAACACCAAGCCGAACAGGCGGTTGCCAGGGAGGTTGTTGAAGCAAGTGTTCCTCAGAAAAAGGAGCATGAAGATAGGACAGAACAGTCCATCTTAGAAGAAGAAGTTGGTTCAAACACTAATGATGGTGGCGAACCGCAAGTTCACATGGGAGGTGAACCACAACTTCCTGTGATGGCGAACTGCAGCTGCCAAGACACCAACTGCCCCATGCGGGATGTATACGTGGACACAGGTCAGCGGCATGGAGGGCAAGGCGAAGCTCGCCTGCTTTCTCTACCAGTTCACGACAATCGAACTGAAGATGGACCTGCACCTCTTGAGTCCCTGTTTCAACATGCACACGCGGGGCGACAAGTTTGGCAGAGTCCGCCTTTTCTAAAGGTCCATCTCACCAATCTTATGATCACCAGCGAGAGGACTCACTCCGCTTCGCCAAACCATGATCATATTGAGTTTAACTACATACGGTTTGGTGACATCCCTCGGCCAATCTGCGGTGTCACTCTCCAATATACTTGGAGTCCATGCATGCCCGTGGTTGCAAAAAAGGTCGAGCTACCGACCTCTGTGGATTCTGCATTTGATTTTGACACGGAGCCAACCTATGATGAGTACGATGAAAACTATATGTTGGTACGTCTGTCCCCAAATCACATGCCACAAGAGCTTAATCCCAGTAAAACTCTTGCTAAGGTGAACAGAGATCAGCCGGTGGTTTTCTTTCCTGACCAATGCATGGCTGTTCCTGATAAGACCATGCATTTCAACATGGTAGTGGGCAATAAGGCAGATCTCAACAGCATTCAATCCGCTTCGCCACAGTTGAAGATCTTGCTGGGCCACCAAACAAAGATGCGTGGGGGGCAGCGAAACGTACCCTGCGGAATTCTTTGCCCAACTTTTCAAGTGATTGACGCGGGACAACTCTGTTCAACGCTTGGACATGGTCATCAGCAACAGTCTCACGTTGAAAACATGACGACGTCGAGACTTGGAGTGAAGCATTGGTGGCCTCCCCCCGTGGCCTAACAAGGGATCACTAATCAAGCTATGATTTCTTCATCACTCCTAGCTTTTCATTCAGTTTTTACTTCCGTTTACTTTCAGTTTCTTTCTTTTTCACGCATTGGAAAAAAGAAAATACAAAAAAAAAAATGAAATAACAAAAACACCAAAAAGAGATCCTTAGTTTTGCTGAGATGCAAGACAATGTTTTTGCCTACAAGAGGCTTAAACTTTATTTGAGGCCTATCCCTGAGGCCTGAAGACAATACAGCAGGCATTCCATATGCCTTGAATTGCTGCCAGCGAAGTCGAGTCAGAGAAGAAATTCCAATAGTTGCTGAAAGTTGCAACATCCACTACTGAACAGTGAACTTCGCCGATTCAGCTGGAACGATCCAGGACGACCTAGAAGGCGAGCTATACATCAATGGAAAGCTCTGGATGTCTACTTTTCAGAGGAGTTTACGGTTCGTCATTTCGCCATTCCTGGAGAGAGTTATGGCAGATTGAATGCAGGCGGGTCAGGATACCAGACAGTCCACCTCGCCGATTCAGGAAGAACTTCGCCGGTTCAGCTGGAATGATCCAGGACGACCTAGAAAGCGAGCCATATATCAATGGAAAGCTCTGGATGTCTACTTTCCAGAGGAGTTTACGGTTCGTCATTTCGCCATTCCTGGAGAGAGTTATGGCAATTTGAATGCAGGCGGGTCAGGATGCCAGACAGTCCACCTCGCCGATTCAGGAGGAAGTTCGCCGGTTCAGCTGGGATGATCCAGGACGACCTAGAAAGCGAGCCATATATCAATGGAAAGCTCTGGATGTCTACTTTCCAGAGGAGTTTACGGTTCGTCATTTCGCCATTCCTGGAGAGAGTTATGGCAGATTGAATGCAGGCGGGTCAGGATACCGGACAGTCCACCTCGCCGATCAAGCTGGAATGATCCAGGAAGAACTTCGCCGGTTCAGCTGGAATGATCTAGGAAGAACTAGCAGGCGAGCCTTACATCACTAGAAATCTCTGGATGTCTATTTTCCAGAGGATTTTACGGTTCGTCATTTCGCCATTCCTGGAGAGAGTTATGTCGGTTTGAATGCAGACAGGTCAGGATACGCGCGAATTTGCAAAGTGTATTTTCAATGTGTTTTCATGACCTTGCAGCATGCTTTCCTTTACTGGGGGGCATCCATATAAGTTTTGTGTACCTTTATTCATACACTGGGATCTACTCAAGGTACTACAACCCCTTCACAGGGGGGCATACTAAAGTTCTGATGCCCTTTATTCGTCGAACAGACATCAAAACTGGGGGGCACATATGGGATAGAGATGTGTTCCAAATACATATTTCAGACTTTAGACCCTTCTTGAGGTGTCTTGGTCATTATTTAGGCCAACACCTGTGGCCTCTAAAAAAAAATTTTAAGGCTATGCGATCGTTCGCCGACATGGTCTTTTTGTTTGACTCTCATTGGTTCGCACTGGGGGGCAGCGAAGTCGATCCATATATCAAAAAGTTGGTTCGCCATCGCCAAGAGCTCAAGCGGAGGTCATCCCTTCGAGGTAAATCCATGGCGAGTCAACAAGTCCATGGCGAGTCAACAAGTTTTGGCCGCAAGGTCCATCCATTCAAGAGACATCTTCTCAAGGACATTATCTACTCGAGGTATATCCCTTCGCGGGGTACATCCCTTCGAGGTCAAGACGATTCCTTTTCAAATATATCCACTCAAGTTACATTTACTCGAGTTGTATCCACTCGAGCTCGAGGTACATCTGTGCGAGGTACATTCCTTCAAGGACATTATCTAGTCGAGGTGCATGCATGGTACTATGTTCTCTGAGTGGAGCAGGCAAAGCACACGACATCATTCAAGTCCAAGTCATTTAATGTATGAACCAAGCCAATACCAGTGGCTTTGGGGCAGCATGAACATAAACCTCTTCAGTCATTATTGGCATTCATGACTTCGAGGCTGGGGGGCAATGTTTACACCCAAATTAATAATTTACTGGACAGTAATTGTCTATGTGAATATTAGTTAAATTCGTGGTCCACGTCACACCGGCGAGCTCGCGTGGTGCTTGATTGGATATATATATATATATATATATATATATATATATATATCCTTAATTGCATTTAACAAGGAGTCTATATGCATACGAAGAATAGAGGTTGCATGCGAGATGGATTGTGTGTGAAGAGGACTTTGCAGGCGGAGAAAGATGCTTGCAGGCGGAGAAAGATTCTTGCATTTGAAGAGGTGGACTTTGCGTAGAAGATTGAAGCGAGGCGAGATGCCTTCGCGTGGAAATGACTAAGCGGCATATGTTGACTTCGCCAGGAAGCAAGAAGAAACAGAGAAGAGTCTGCATAACTAAGCCGCATATGTTGACTGAATATGTTGACTGAACAATTAAAGGAGCAATAGTCCTTGATTGATTGAGAGACCATGTCAGGAATGATTGAAGGGTTCAATGTTCCCATGCAATGCACGTGAAGGAAGAAAAGTGAGTAGTACCATGCAATGCACGTGAAGGGTTCAATGTTCCCATGGATATGATGGTTCAATGACTCCACTCCTTAATTATAGCTGCATGGGTGAACAGTGGTGCACGTCAAAGTCGTCATGAGGTGTTCTAATTCAACTCTTCTACATAGTAGGCAGTTAGTTACTTCACCAAAGGATAATCACGGCCAACAAGTGATTAACATCGCCTACGCCACATTTATCGTTGAAGACTCCTACAAGTCTTTGACATGCTTTGGGCCAATACCTGTGGCCCTAAGTAATTCTATATAAAGAAGCTCCACGGCTTACAGAAATACACACAACAACAATTACTCAAATACAACACAAAACAACTTTCAACCTAGTTGAAAACTCTCTCGACCTCGTCGAAACCTTCAGCGCTCCCAGGAGCCGATATCCCTTCGAAGCCTCTTCGAAGCCCTATTTCTAAGCGCCTCGCCGCCTAGAACCCTTCAGAGCTCTCCCGAACTCGCCCCGATCCTCGGAAACTTCCCTATTGTTGCTCTGCTCACCCCGCCGTGAGTATCGATCGCTTGTGCTGTAAAATTCCTCATCTGAGGTGGCACCTGGAACTCCGCTCGCCTGATCAAGAAGTCAAACCTGCGCACTCAATCAACCTTTTCCTCGTCCGCGAGGTGGCACGCCCGCAACTCTCCATCCTCTTTGGATCGCTATTTACCTCGGCTCAGCACGCTGAGGATCGTGGCCAAAACAGTTATAAATAAGAAAAAAAAATCTTGAAATCGAAATGTTATGATTCCTAGCTCTCTTGGTTTTCAACAGGGGACTTATAGATGAAGAACGTGTTTTCTTTTGATACGAGATGATGAAGAACATGTTTAGCATTAGAAGTTGCACATAAGTACAGTACTTTACGGCAGTGGCGGAACCAGGATGTGATCTTCGGTTAGGCTAGGCGTGGAGACTCGGAGGTTAGGCGTGGTCACAAGCCCGGGTGTCATTGACGAGCCTGAGAAAATCATTCCCATGACCATGTTTTGGTTGCTTCCACAGTTTGCTCTCCTCGGAGTGTCAGAAGCGATTTCAGAGAAGAACATCACTGATTTCTTCACCAATGAGTTGGCCCTCGAACGTAACGATGACGAGGCAACAAAAGCATCCAAGCGTAAGCATATGGAGTTCTTAGCACAGGCTCTTAGTGGAGTGGGAATGATATGCGGTTTGGTGTTGGTTTATATAGTGCGGAAGGCAACTGCTGCAAATGGAGGGACTAGTTGGTTCCAAAACACTCTAAACACGAGTCGTTTGGACAACTATTACTGGACCTTGGCTACTTTGAGTGCTTCTAATCTGGTATTCTTTCTTGTCGTGATATCTGTTCATCACATTTGCAGTGAATCGAGGTCCGTGGAAGATGAGCAACGTTCTTCCAGCACTGTGCCACTGATGGCATAATTGTAATGTTCTTTATCAGGAGAAATTATATGTACGTCGAAATGTGTGTCATTTCCTTTTGCCTTGTATTTCCTTTTTATCAACTTAATAATAATTCATTTCCAATCAAGAGGAACCGGTAAATTATTGGTTACAACTGAGTTATGGCAAATGAAATTAGTAAATTATGACACAATATACAAATAAATGACAAAAATGCGCCTTAAATGACTTATACTATCATATGATTGATGAGCAACCACAATACAAAGAATGAGTTAACCTAATTGATAATCGAGAAATCACCTCAACAAACCAACAATCAACACCACTCTTGCTAGAAACAAACCAATCAAAACACAATCAACCTTATAGTCCTGTTTACATGATAGACCACTTGAAGAGGAAGCTGAAAACCAACACAACTTCGTTGGAACCAAACTAATCAAAATACAATCATCCTCATCAATAGTTACATTTATATGATAGCTCACTTGAAAAGAAAGCTTTCTATGAAGCGAACATATCACATCACTCGTCTATCTCACTAAACTCATTGATTATTGATTATGTGATTCGTCTAACTCACTAATTATGGGCGTTCGAGTAATGAATATTCATGTGAGTCCATGACAAATTTGACCAATCAAGATGACTGGAAAATTGAAAACATGAAAAACAGTAAAAGAAAAAAACACAAAAACAGCTTCTCTGACCACCATATCTTTATCGAGCCTCGCCGACCAACTTCCCCAACCAGCCACCATAGCTTTGCCTCTCTCTCTCTCTCTCTCTCTCTCTCTCTCTCTCTCTCTCTCTCTCTCTCTTTCAGTTGAAAACTTTGTTGATGAGAAAATATGGAGAAGATGAAAGTCTGCTCATCGATGAAAATATGAGATATGTAAAATTGTTCTTTTTTTATTTTTTTTAATTTTTCCCTTGATCTGGGATTGACAATTTAATTTAAGATCAACTGTGAAGAACTTCTTTCAATTACAATTTTTTTTCTTTTTGTTTTTTAAATTATTCTAATATTTTTTTTAGTTAAAACAATTATTCTGATATTTAGTAATATGAGACAAAAAAGAATACCTAATAAAAAAAATTTAAATTTTTGTTTTGGTCGTAATAAAAGTTTAATTAGTTTGATAAAGATAAAAAATTATAATCATATAGGTACGGGTATCCATAAAAATACCCAAACCCATATGAGTTTCAATTCCTCGATCGTTACCTGAAAACCTATGGGTAATATGGTGCTACCCATTACCCAAAAAATTATACTCATATGGAATAAAAACCCATAGAAACCCATACACATGGGTTTTGATGTCATCCTTAGTCCATTATGTACGTTACAGTTCAGAAACTGATGCAGCTGGCTTGATCAGTCACTGCCCCATTGGCAGGTACCGTGTTAATTGTGGTATATATCCTACATTGTAAACGTAGGCCCGGACCTGAGATTTCTGGGCATGAGGCGAGTCCTAAAAATGGTGTCTCCGTCCTCCACCCGAGCTTCTCCTCAACCTTTTCTTTCCAGCTGGTCCCTGCTTTGCTCTCTCTCCTCTCATTTCTGAGCTGCCTTCTCTCTCTGGCGGAGAGCTGTTGTTGCTGTTGGGTGGAGGATTCTAGAGAGGCGGAGATGGAGAGAGGGAGGTGGGTGTGTTTGGAAGTGGGGATGGAGATGGGAAGGAGGGAGAGGGAGTGGTGGCAAGGACTCCATTGGCTAGCTTCTCCTCAACAAAGCAGGGACACTAGCTAGCTGTTGTTTGGTCACCCGAGCGGATTTTGGTGCCCCTGGTGCCCCCAAATTTTTGGGGCCTGAGGCGGCCGCCTCGTCGGCCTCACCTCAGGTCCGGGCCTGTGTAAACGCATCTAACTTAGTTGACCTTGCATGTTTGTGATAGTCGCATATTTGTGCGACTTTTATCATGTTAATTATTCTTATTACTTAGTTATTTTGTGATATTTTCCTATTTTTAATTAACTTTATTTGTTTTTAGGTGTTTTGTGATAGGAGCACAAAGTGCTACGTTTATAATGTCATAAATAAAGCCGAGAAGCCCAAAAGAGAAGAAATCTTGAAGGAAAAGGAATCCATGTCATGCAAGGAAAGAAATCAGAAAATCTGCCAGAAATCGTCAGTCAACTTCGACAGAAGATTGTGATCAGTTCACAACGATCTAGAAGATGTGTCATATATAAATGGAAAGCTACAAGAGTCTACTTTCCAGAACTTTTTACAGATCGTCAATACCTATTTTGGAGAAGAAGTTATGACCGTTTAAATGACCGAAGGTCAGTCTGCCCGAATTTCTGATTTGGACTAAAACTTCTGTTTTGAGGCCCAGACCACATTGGCAAGCCCATGGACGAGTTTTGAGGGTTTTATAACCCTAATTACAGCAGAGAAGAGAAGAAGAAAACGGAAAAAGAGCACAGAGGAGAAGAAAAGAAAGAGAAAAGAGGGAGAGAAGAAAAGAGGAACCAGGGAGAATTCGACCGGTCGCTCGGCCAATCAAGTTTTTCTTCTTCACCCTTATTTCATCTTCCATGTATTCTCTGATGTTCTTAATCAAGATTATGTGTAACTAAACTCCTTGATAGTTAGGGGCTGATCAAAGCCCTAGATATGTTTTCGATTTTGAACCCCAATTGATTTATATAATTCTAGATGAGAATTTCTTCACTGATTGTTCATTGATAATTCTATTGCATGTTTCATTGAGTCGACACTTTGATGCATGTTTCATTGAGTCGACACTTTGATGCATGTTTCATTGAGTCGACACTTTGATGCATGTTTTAGGGTTTATTATCTTGAATGTGTTTATGACCGACATATCATTGCATATTCTATAAGAGATAACAAGTTCTTTGCAGGTACTTGTGTGAAGTAATTCCTTGGTAATCTAAGGCTACCGACATTGACCTTAGATTCTTTGTTGCTACTCAAACGTTCTTAGATCTTCATGATTTCAGTTATTTTGATCTAGATACCGACATTTTATAGGTCAATTAATTGGGAATATAGTTAAGTCGATACCGACATTTCACTTAACATGGCAAGTAAGAGAACGTAATACGGTTAATGACCTAACGACATTGGCTTAACTGTGAGTGCATTCATCTTTAGTCATTGACATTATTTTGGGGTGATTGAAGCATATCTAGTGGTGGAGAGAAGTTCCTAGCTATTGTTTCTCTCATATTTACATCCATATTCACTTTTTAATATTCTGTTTTCAACAGTACTTCTGTTTTATCTATTTTTGTTCTCCAATAAAAACAACTCCGAATACCCTCAAAATTTGTGTGGTAGTCCGCCACTGTGTCTAGTTACTGTGTATTTAATTTCATAATTTTTGATTGAGTCTAGATTAGCTAATTAATTAGGTTTCTGCTCCTAGGTCGAGTCTGCCAGATTTCTGGTTTACGCGTCTGTTTGTGTTTCTTATGTGTTTAAGTCTTAGTATCACCAATCCTCTGCGGGTAATGACCCCTATTTGCCGTTTACTACATTGATATAATTGATTTGATAATAGGGTATCTTTATAGGTGCTTTTGCGCCTATCAGTTTGTTTAGTATGTTTCTTCACAAGCCAAGTGATCAAGCTCAGTCGTTCTCATTCAACATTCTAATCAATCACCTCAAAGAACTTGATAGAGCTCGACTGCTCAAGACAGATGGGGCTAAGCTAGTGTGGGTGTAAGGTAAGACTTCTTGATCGATCGACCAGTTCATTTGAGTTGAGATTACAGCACACTGAACACAAGGACACTAAAGCATGGGATTAAATAGGAGTAGCAAAGTCTATCGTACGTGTTGAGATATCAATTCCACGTTGAGAATATATAACTTTTTCTGTGGGTTTATAAGGGTTTGGGTCACTCCATCCATTAATGCTAATTGGTTTTGGATGTGAATCTCAGACTACTTTAAATAAATATAGAGCGGGTTACCCACATCCACATATGAAGCCCAAATGACCACACAAACTCCACGTCACCCAAATGTTGTCCAAGTGTTAGACTTGAAAATTCGTCACACGTGCGGAGGCGTCTTGCTTGTGATCGATCAACTAATTAATGAAGCCGGGTATATGATCCAGTGTCTATCTGATCTATTCGGAAGATGAGTGTTCAAGCTGTGAGCCTGTGACAGAACAGAGAGGCTGGCCTAACCTTGAACATGATGCATGTGAAATTTAAGACTAGCAGTGTGATATGTGGTGGAAAGGTCCCAGCAGCAGCCCAGAACCAAATCATATATGCACTCTCATTGTGGAGTTAACAGAACCTGTGCTGTCATACAACCAGTCAATACCGAAGCCTTGCATATAGATAATACAAACGTATAATTAAGTTCAAGGGACAAAATCGATCTAACTGGTTAAATATAGGGTTTTGCTCATGCTGTCATACACCAGTATTTCAACGTACCTAAAAGTTATATATTGGTCCCTAGCTTATATACACGATCGATGCTCATGTCACATCTATGGCTATGACTCATGACAAGGACCACATCCAAAATCCCCATAATTTAACTGCCTAGCTAACGAGATTAATTGGGTGACCCTCCAATAAACAGTAGACTTTGGTTGGGAGCCTTGGGGCATGTTCATGTACCATCAATATAACTAACTGTTGGTTGAGCTGATAGATCTATATAACTGAGCGAAACTAATTAAAGTGTGAATGTTCTCTTTTGGTTTGTCTTTTATTAATATTTTTTTATTATAACCGGTTAGTATCTAGATATATATGACATGATCATTTTTACAAAGTTTTTATTCAATTTTGATGATTGTTGGAGTTTAATTTCTTAATCATGATTTATACGAACAGTTTCAGTTGGACATATTCCGGTCGTTTATTGATTTATTGTAGTTTCAACACTTTAATGATCACCAAATTAGCTGAAATTTTGTAGAGATTATCATGTCATATATATATCTAGATATATTGACATCTTCATCAAGATTGACCAATTAAATTCTATGATTGAACCAATTGTCTTGTGTGATTGTGAAGGGGATGTATTGCATCATTCATGACTATGTTCATTATCTTTGTTTTACAACCCCAAAATCAAAATCAGTGATATATGAGATTTCTGGGACGACCAAACAAACAGTGGGAGATACACATATACAAGATTACAAATTCTGCTCAGTTGATTCTGAATCCCCATGCATAAGATTACAAATGGATGCATGTACAGAGAATCCCCGAATTATTGTACATAATATTGCCGGAGTACGTGATTTGTGATATCGATCTTCACTGAAAAATGTCGGGAATAATCTATAGGCAGATAGTTATAATCATTTGTCTTTTTCTTTTGAGCTTGGAACTTAACTGATGAGACAACATTAATCCCTTCAATGTCATATTTATACCAGTCACCCAACATAGGCACTGGCTTGGACACCCAATCGACCCACCACAAGAATAATAGAAAACCAATGGGATTAATTTGGAGCATCTCACAATCACGCTTCATAAGGGTGACTGCATTATATTAAACAATTACGGTTCGAATTTCAGAATTTTAACAATGTGAGATGTAGTTCGAAACTGACTGAACAATATATATCATGTAATTTACAAATACAAATGTCTCGTCTATTAATTTTCATTCATGTTGAATACAATTGGAAAGTGAAGTCGGCCGCAAGCCCGAAAGAGATGGGTGCAACAAACAAAAGGGCAATACTGATATGAAAGCTAACGTACATTAGTACTATTCTTTTATAATAATGTAATAATCGATCAGTTTCATTATTATGAGAAAAGTTTAGAAGATATTGGAAACAATAGACAGACTACATTTGATGATCAGTATCATCATCGGGTAAAACTCAAAGCTCTCTTTTGCTAGCTAGTCTTTCTTCTGTTCCTTTTCCTTCTTTGATGAAGTAACCCTACCATCTGTTCCAGCAATCGCTGAGTACTTATCCTTCCTAGTCAAGTTTGTGCACTCAAACCCTAAAGTTCCGGCCAACACCCTCTGAATGTAATTCGCCACTTCAAACGGCGATTTCCCACCTTTGCAAGTGAGTTCCATCGGTAGTTGATTCAAAAACGTGATCTCATAAGCTGGCATTGGATTCATGAACACAAAATAAGGATCCAACCATTTGTGTCCGCGAACTGTTGTTCCGTAATACACACTTTGCTTGGTGTTAATGGCAATCGGAACAATCCTATCAGTAAGCTCAGCAAACAGTGCACTGAACCTCAACAAAAATGGCTCTCTGCAAGTAGTCCCTTCCGGGCAAATCACCAGGTCACCTTCCTCAAGCAAAGCCTTAATGTTCTCTGCGTCTTTCTCTCGTTCCCTCGTCAGCGCCACCGCCTTGATCGGAGAGATCAGTTCGGAAAATTTGCTAATGCTGTATGTCACACAACTAATTTTTCTTCCTAATGCCACTGCTGTGACAACAGGGTCTAAAACTGTACGGTGGTTGCAGATAAATAGAACTCCAGGGTGGCCCTTTTTAGGCGGTGGCGGAGGAATGCCCTTAACGGTTAGTTTAATCCCCAGAAGCTTATAATTGTATCTAGCAATTCTCTCAGGCAATACAATGTTGGTGTAGACTCGTAAAATGGATAGGATTATACCTATCGGCATCCATAGAAAGGTTAAGAGGACAACCAAAGGAGTAGGTCTTTGTACCAAACGACCTTCATGAAATATAGCCGGGCTCAAGAGCTTGTTTCTTGGTAAGGGCTCACATTTTGTCCTTGGAACCATGTACCCTTCCTGCAAAGTAAACAAGTCAAATGTGTCAAAATAGTGGGATTTTGTCAATAAACTCTTACAATATATTGACCAAAAAAAAAAAACCTCTTACATTATGTTAAACAAGGGAAACAATATTGTAACAATTGTTTGGTTATTCTTACAATATTGTAACCTTGCTATATATAGAAATGCACCACAATTGTGTTTCAACCTAATAATACTATTTTGATAAAGAAAGAAGCTCGCGAACTCAAGCTACCTAACAGAATTTTGTTAGACACAGAAGTATGATTTTTTTTTTTTTTACTTAGCAGTAGCTTTATGTACCAGACCACGAAGACATGCATAATAGTAAAACAATCTAGATTGTGGTCAGGTTGTACAAGTGACAAGCTTGAAAGGTGAATGAGGAAATGGTATATCAAGCGTAAATTACTATCTCATATTTGATATTTCTACCCTAATGTACAAAAATATGAGAAAATTGATTAAGTAGAGGGAGTGGGTTGAACATGAAGATCGTATGGGGTGCCAGTTGTCACACAAATGTGACATAAATGTTCTTTGGTACTCTACTAACCAAGAACTTGTAGATCTCAAAATCTTTGGAGGTGATATATAAGAAAGTTGAGTAGAATGGCATTGTAAAAGTTCAAAATGCATCAAGTAGAGGGTAAGATATAACATGTAACATAGCCGAGCATATTGTTGGCATTAAGGCGCTCACCAAACTCGTATAAACCTATTTGAATGGCATTTACTTTTGTTTCAAATTGGACATAAACAGCTAGCAGTGTTCGAACTTGAATGCTTAATATCCAGAAAATAAAACAGACATCGAGGGAAAGAAAAGAACTAATCAAAAATATAAATATAAAAGTTTTATGTATTTACCGATTTTATTAGTAGATTCGGACGGTGTTCATTTGTTTTGTTTTTCCAAATCCAGAAATGGATATATGTTTCTACCAAATGCCGGCTTATTATTATGACAAACAAATCAGGTAAGAATTACCAGTGGGGGAATCATGAACGAGAAGTAGCATCTTACCTTGCAAATGGACATGAAATCATGGTCAGTTTCTCTATCTCCGAGACCCAAATCCGGTAAGTCAGCGCCAAATTCTCTGACAATGGCTTCTCTTTTGTGTTCTCCGACCAGAACACCTGGTTTTTGAACAAACCCGGTGGCCCTACCGGACTTGGTCACTTCCAACTCTGTCCCCAGAACCTTATCAGCCCCAAGAAAGTTCTTGACAAAAGGCTCCACAAGAACTCTGGGATTCGCCGTGATGATGTAGCGCTTGCCGAACGAGTTGAACACTTTCCAAGTCTGGGGGTGAACGTCTTCTGCGTAAAACTTGGGCAAGACGGACCTCGCAACCATCTCAATGTCCCTGAGCTTCAGACCGGCGAGGGAAATGAAGATGAACGTGTTGATCGCTACGGATTCCGATATGAACAAGTAGATGAAATATACGAAGGGTACGGATACTAGCAGTACTAGTGCCCTCAGAAGACTACCGGCTTCAAGAGCAACGAGCATGAAATAAGGGAAAGCGCTTCGGGACACGAGGAGCGTGCCGTCGAGGTCTGCAGCCACCGTCTGGTTTGATCGTCCCTCGGTGCTGCATCTCGAAATTGGCTGGAAACGACACCGCGCCCCCATGGCCACCGGAGAGACCAGAGAGAGAGAGAGAGGAGAGACAGAAGAGAGAAGAGAAAGAGAGATAAATAGGTGTGGTTGAATGTTTTGTCACAGAGCTTGTGTGGGGGTGAGAGCTGTGGATAGTAAGCAAGGCTTTTATGTCATGAAAAGGGGGCAGGAGACGGGGGGTTTTTAAAGGAAGGGGGAAAGATGGGCATGATGTTCCTGGTTGTGAGTTTCTAATGCAATGAAAATAATATTATTGTTTGGTTGGGAAAAAACTAGCATATTGACTTGTATGGTTAATCTAGGCGCAATCCTAATTCACCTAATTTTGATATAATATGATTTATAATATGTTCTAACTAAATCTCCTACTACACACCCAAAAGCATGAATCTTCCGGCCATGTTTTGAGCCATTTAGTGAACAAAGAAATATCTTAGTTGTTTTGTTAGTTCTTTTTAATTACCTCTTAAATAAACGCACTTTTGAGCTACTTTGTAGAGATTCGGCAGCTTTCATTATTCCTATTGTTTGGCACACATTAGTTCAAAATAAATAAATTAAGTGACAATTTGACACAAACAAATTAGATCAAGGGAAGTGAGATTCACATTCACATTTTATAAACCGCACTTCCTAATTTTTATTTTGTATGTTAGTTTTTTTTCTTTTGTATAAAACAACTCAAATAACTACAACAAAGCGCACCTCTCTAGCAATCCACTCCAAAAAGATCAAAACCTAAAGCAGTAGTGACCAAACAGGAAATGTTAGAATCTCGGACCTGAGAGACCGGATGTATTATGACCAACAATAGCAAGGTACTGGCTACAAACTTAGCCTCCCAGAGAACATGAGAACCAGAGGAGGGTTGTTTGATGTCATTGATAATCGTTTCTTTTTTTATTTACCTAAATTTTCTTTAGTAACTTTCTTAAGTTTTGTCTTTTGATAAGAATGTCAACCAACGAAAGGAAACTAGCAATAAAGATTACAAATTAGATCGTGAATAAGGAATATGGCAGGTATAGGAACTATTAAAGGTACTAAAAAAACAAACTAATTCATCAGCTAAAATATTTCCGAAAAGTCGAAAACCAAGCGATAACGGTTTTGTGAAATCTTTCATTCTCTTTAGATTAAAACCGATAACGAATATATATACAAATGTATGTAACATTATTTTTAGACTACAGGGATAAATTGTGAGCTAGAGATATACTTTTTTTTGGCGAAAACCCAAAAGGGCAGCTGTTGCGAGTAGTTGGAAGTCGATGCCAACAGCATAACATTCAATTAGCCAACTTTTTTAGTTTATAGGCGCCGGCCTCCTCGCTCATTAATAAAGCTTTGGTTTACATATAAGTTGGGCTTTCGTATTTGATCAAGCAAAAGCTACATGTCATATGCCTTTAAACGAATTCATACCAACTTTAACAGCAACACTTACTCAGTTCATTATTATTAAACAAGACCACTTATTTCCAATGGTACCAAAGTGACAAACAAGATAGTTGATTGGCAAGAATACCTAAATATATTTATAGCAATTTGCTAGCTATATCATAAAGATAATTCGACTTTTGCCACATTACACTCCCCTCCTCGTGAATATGCTGGCGCCCTAACCCTAAATGGTCCACCAATTTAAGCACGAATATGATTGAGTTTTGGTAAATTTAATTGAATTTATAGCATTGGCCAAAAGAAGAAATATTTAATGCTATCTTTTATATTTTTCTTTCCTCAATAAAAAAAAACTGAGTTTTAACTTAGTTACTAATATATCGTGACCTCTCCAAACTTTCTCTCGAAACCCTAGAGCGCAGCTTCATCTTTTCAGCCTATCCGGCTACGCCTCAGTGTCGGCGATGGCATTTGGCCACGTCTGTGTTTGTTTGGTGCAGCCGGATGGGAGTTTGTTCGGCTGCTCTTAGGCCGGGAGGCAGGGTTAGGGTCTTGATCTATGTTTGCGGTTGAAGGAGGGACTGGGTTGTGGTGCGGTAAGGGGAGGGAGGCGAAATCGGTTGGGATTGAAGTTGGATCGGCAACAGGGATGAGCGGTGGCGTTGGGCGGCGGGAGTTGGATTGAAGGTTAATACTCGATTCGGAGTTTCAAACATGTGAAACCTTTGCTTTTACCTCATTAAAACTTGGTCCTCCACAACACGTTTCCAATTGAGTCTTCAGCCAGCAGCTCCCCTAGCTAGCAAAAGAAGTAAATTAATCCTTTCACTAAAAACCACAACCAATAAGTTGCGTGAACACGTTTCTAACCAAGGTGGTTGTGCTGGTAGCTAGCTCTCATAACTTCCCCAGTTCTCATCAATAATATTTGGTTTTGGAAAATGCTCAAAAAAGAAGAAGAAGAAGAAGAAGCGTAATGGAAGAGCATGCAAAGATTCTAGCTTTCCTCAATATCTCATTTCATTCACCCACAAGGCAAAGGCACTGTCGGGCCTAATTTTCTTTCTGGGGAATACTTATAATTAAGGAGAGACCAATCAGTTGCGTTGTTCACCAATTTCATTTTTGGAATTATGCAAAGTTTGGTTTTGCTAAAAGTTGTGGACGTACTTGGTCAACACGAAACAGAATCCCAACTTATTTTTTCCAACCCTTGTGAGTCAAGTAAATGTTGTTTTAGCATGAGTAGTCATGCTTTTGGTTATCTTGGATCACAGGATAGCCCTGATTACAAGAGAATGGGATAATCAAAGATTGCTTGCATATAAAGAAATCTCAATTAGCTCTCACTACTTGACAAGAGGGCAATTAGTCATCAGTCTATTCTTTCATCACATTAGCATTATGACAATTAACAGAAACACTCAAGATATATGACAATTAGTACTCTAGGTTAGCGGTAATTTTGCATGAAAGATCAGTTATGGTGAATTCATCAAAATATCGCAAGATCTGTTATGATAAAATGAAGATCAAGTCGATTCTCCGATAGTTCACTTAAGTAGTAGTGTATTGCGCCGTGCAAGTGAGTTTCTTTAGTTTTCTGGGGGGATAAAGACATGAAAAATTGGATTGGTTTCCAAATGCAGGTCACATCTCCACGACATTTTGGTGGATCAATATGTTGCTTCAACCTTAATGTCATCGTTATAGGGACACTAAGAGAGTAAGAGCACATGACCTTCCCCTGGCCTCATCACCTAATTAGTCGCTCAATTTAATTGCCGGTTTCATATGAATTAGACATTCCGACGTTAACAGGTTTACTAAATCTTCCTGGGATATTGAGAGCTAGCTTTCTAGTGTTTCAATTTTAGCAAATGATACTACTTCTCTTTAAATTGTTGTTATAACTATGTATCTCACTTGCAAATTGCAAATGTTTGATTACACTATTATATTTTAATACTTAAGTGATGCTGTTCAGTATTCACGTTAACCTTCTGAAGTCATCACTAATCTTAATGTGCAACAATAATTGGAGAATGTGATTATGGAAAACCCAGGCCAGGTGAAGAGAAATGAAAGAGTCGTACACAATGAGAGATGTACTACTGGGCACACTGCCTGAGCCTTTTTTGTCTGTGATTTTCAAATCTCTGCGCAGTGACGTCCAGGTTGTTCCACGCGCTACTCAGCACAGTCACGCATTCCAGCTGATCTTCAAGTGAAGCTAGAGCTGCAGCTTCTGTGTGCTCACTGCTCAGGTTGAAGAATTGAACTGCATGCATTTGAGCTGTTTGGGCTGATATGCTGCTGACCTGTGGGCTAGGCCTGCATAAGTATTAACACTTCTTCAATTTCAGTCACACTGCCATAGTGCCATTGGTGTTCGATTTCCCACAAAAAAAATTAAAAAGTTTGCAGCCCCAAAATTTCAGCCCTCTAAACAGACTGAGATTGCAACTACATTATACATAGCAAGTGGACCTCAGGAACACCTAGATGAAGAAATGCTTGTTTCTACGTTTTGTCAGACCAAAATGATAAAGCTCATCCCATACAAAGAGCCCAAAATGACAATCGAAACTATTTCAAAGGAGCCTAAAATCGAACTTCAACCAAATAGAGGGGAAACGTCTTCCACCACTTCTTCAATGTATTATTAGTTAGTGATTCACTACAAACAAAGGATGAGTGACCCAGTTACGCAAAAGATGTTGTAATGTGCTTGGATTCTCCACTATGCAGTTTTGTTGTTGACCCCAGTAATGTCTTGGAATCTTTTTTGTGTTCCCAAATTCTAAGGTACGTGACCCCCCTATGGGTTTCTTGATGTCTGCCATAATCTAGACTGCATTAGAAATTGAAAGGAGGCAAATCATAGTGGGAGGACAAAGAAAAACAACTTGGGTTGGAGGCAGCCAACACTTTAAATCTTCATTTCATTTCTCTAAAATGCAAAACCGGTCATGTTGCTCGCCAATGCAAACTCTAACTTAGAAGATTCATCACGGTCAAAATACTACCCTTGATCAATATATAAAACAGTAACACTAACCTTGTATATTTATAGGATCTGGAAAACCTTAAAGAAGGGAACGAATTCCTGCACGATTGAGCTGAAAGCAAAGAGAAAGTGAAGAAAGTTGAGAGGGAAAAAGTTTCTGGCGTGTAAAGAGGTTACAGAAAGAAGAAAAAAGTGTTTAAAAATTCCTTTCCGTTGGCTTTTGTAACCTAATGCATAAGTCAAGAGACATTCAAACTTAGCCTGGCCACATCAAAGTTCCATATACCAAACCTGTAAACAGTAGAGGAAATTTAGAAAAGATTTAGCATAGTGGAAATTAAAGAAGTCGTCCTCAAGCTTTCGTATGTGGTTCATCTACAACTTTTTCCCCTCGAAATGTATTGCACGTGTGGAGACATTCTGATTTTCGAGTGCCTAATCTCTGCAGCAACTCCTTCAGTGAAAGATCCACTCATGTTTTCACGGTATCTTCGAGTCAAAAGAAGATGATTACAAATTGGACGGTTCCTATCACTAGAACTGACAAGTCGTTTTTGTTTTGGTTAGGCGTACGTGGTTTTGATTAGGGTTCCCTTCTGACTAATATTTACCTAGGTGGCTGCTGCATATTCAAGGTTATTTTCATTAGCCAATTAAGGTTACACTTCGTTGGTCATTTTCGATTACAACTTATATCAAGTATTAGGGAATATGAAGTTTTGATGCTTATTTATTTTAATCAAGTAAACGTGATATTAGATTATCAGATAATCAAATTATAAGAATTTCTCACATGAATTTTCGATCATCTCATATCTTCAGGGAATATAATCAAGTGACATATGCTCTTACTAATATGGGTTTGTCGATGTATGCAATATCTTGGTGGGATGAACCTCTCCACTTCATTCTGTGCATGTGCCATGAGATAAGTTCAGTCTCCCTAACTTTCGTTTTCATTGATTTGTTTTATAGTGTAGTTTGATGTTTTTTATTGGTGTTTTGGGTACTGGCTTTAATTGTCATCCAACTTGATTGTAATATTTCTTTTTTATTAATAAATTTAAAGTAGGAGAGTATTCTGCTCTACCTAGCTCATTTTAAACTTTAAAAAAAAAAATCAGATAATCAAATTAGCAAAATTGTCTAACGTCACTGACTAACTAAGAGATTTATGTTCGCACAGAAAATTTACGTGAGTTTTATAACTTGATTGTAACGAATTATGAATATCTTATCAATATTTACAGTAACTTTAAGGAAGTTATGTTTTTAGTAATCGACCGTAAGATTAAAAGATACACTACTAGAAAAATCTACAATAGCCACCCTTTGTGGATACATTTTTCTAATCGTATCACTTGAGTAGAGCAAATGATACCTTTTTACTTTTTTGGTATTCTTTGTTTTATGGATACTGATAATCGTAATAAGATAATTTCATATTGTAATTAAAGACAAAAATCCGTATTCATTGTTAAATAAAATATTAAATTTATGTATTAAATTAGATATTCAAATAAAAGTTTTATATAGAGACAGTTAAGGTATGCAATAATATTATCCAACTACCTATTAACTTTTAAAAATTTACAAATTATTAATCATTTCCTTGCAAAACTAAAGTAATATTAATATGATGAGATTTGGATACGCAAGTCTGTATTAATAGCAGAAAATAATAAGATTTCATTAAAATTAATTCAAATAATCCAATTAAAGAAACATTATATTTCAAATAATGATATTTCTATAAATAATTTTTATACATAATTACAAATCTTACGAGAATCTTAATTAAATATTGATGATTATCCCTAATAACTGCAACGGTGCTTTTTATTTTTGGGTGAGTCTATCTCTTGATCTCTGGATTATGCCCTTCATTCTCGAAGAAGAAGAGAAAGCTTTGCGTTCTGGTGAGTCCCTAAACCAGGGATTTGGATTTGCTCATGTTAGATGAGTTATGGATATTGGTTCAAAATCACACAAGTTGTTAATGATTTCCTTAAAGTCAGCATCATAGAATCATAGTTACCATGATTCTTTCTTTTTGGCTTTTCGTTCAGATAAATTCTAATGACGTTGTTCACTTCTTCTAGGTCTCAATAAGTCTTTCGTGCAGCTGATTTCATTCTAGCAAAGAAGATCTGCCAACATTGGTCGATAAGCCGCGAGGTATGTAAATATGTAAGCCCTCGTCCCCTAATGAAGTTTTCATTAGAGATTAATTTCAAAAGTTTTGACAAGGTGTATATATAAAATTGCAGGTTGGATTGATCTCGCGGGGGACTGCAGCGGTTTGAGGAGAGAGATCTAGAGAGAGAAAGAGAGATAGAGAAAGAGAGAGAGAAAAGAACGGAGCTCTCGGTTACATGTGCTGGCAGCTTGATCGAATGAAAATAAATTAGATATAAAATATTTAATAAATTTGGAGTAAATGGATAATAAAAATGAAAAAGGAAGAAATGGGAAATGATAAATAAGAAAAAAAATGAAAATTAAGGAAAAAAAGGTTAATATTTACACTATTTAAAATAAAATTAAAAACTGAGACACCAAAATTAAAAACGTGACCTTTGGTTAGTACGTGGCACTTGCAATAGAGAATCTTATTTTTCATTTTATAGCTGCACCGTATCTAATGAATTTTAGATTCAATTATTTATATTCTATAGAGCAATATGTACAGAAAAATAACAGTATCTATAAGGCTTATGCCAGCAGTGATACCGGATCAAATTCCATTCAATACCGTGGACAAGAATCATCAAGTCAGTAGCTAATTATTGACATTGCAAGTATGCTTTCATTTCTAGAATTGATCATATCTGGATAGCAGAAAAATCATGATCCCATTGCTCTCGTATTCTCATATTCCTTCCCCACTCATAGTCTCATACTCTGAAAACCCTAAATACAAGGTCACGTGGGGTTCATCTGACTGGGTTGAAGTGGCAGCACATGATAGGAGCATATGTGTAAGGAGGTGAGGTGGAGGAGGGTGTGCAAGAAGACGATTGGTTTGTTTGGCAGCTGTCTGCTCACTCAGTTGTCTTAGTAGGGAAGGAGCACGTGAGCTGCACGAGGGTCCCCTCCGAATGTCTGTCTTCTTCCCCCGTCCAAACTAGTAAAACCGATCGAATTCAACCCCAGCTTCCTCGCACAGTAATATATATTACAGTCCCAGAACTGCCCCCCCCTGCTTCCCTTACAGACATCGTACCTCTCTCGCAGCAGTCAGGGGTGAAAGAGTAAGCTCATCTCTCTTCCTCCAGATCCAGTAACAAGGATAGGATGAGGCCGGGTTGCTATCCTGGATCATTATCCCTTCACAGCTAAGCACAGGGCCAGAGCCATTAGCTAGGGTACGTGAAGGTCTCAATCAAGCTGGAGTCTGGCGAGGGTGGTATGCAAGCATTAACTTCACAAATATTCACAATTTTGGAAATCCTAGAGGACCCCAATGCCTATATATACTTAAGATTACAGGTCCCATGGAAGCACCCGATCTTGCCCTAGCTTCCATATATCCATCAGAGCCCGTGCATAATATTGACAGTTCCTGCTCAGAATCCAGATCATGTTTTTTCTCTGGGAAGATAATGAGAGGGAGCACAACACTGAGGGTACTGCTTAATGAGCTAGATCCTCAGAGCCACATAAATATTCAAAGTGAAAATAGTGCATTTCTGTAGCTGTAGCTAGGCTTGGTCATGCTCCACCCATGACTGGACATGCAAGTTGTTATTGTGCAGGAGATGAGATGAGATAGAGGGACGCTGAAAAGATTGATGGGAAATTACAACTGGTGCATGGTGAGATCCTATATCAAATAGCCATTGAGCTCACAGGAGCTAGAGATCGATTACTCTCACCACCACCGGCGGTTGTTCCTTAATTCATATTGGAGACGATGTGCGGCATGTGCCAACTATCTTCTTCAAAGCACTAGACAAGTGAGAACTGGGCAGCTTGACAACGGACACACTCAAACTCACTAGCTATAGTCATATATATGGTAGGCGGAGCTTTTCCAATAACACGTCCTTATAATAAAAGATCAAGTGAAATCATTTGAATGAACGATGAGCTAGATAAGTATTTCAAACTTTAGTTAATATTCTCAAAATCTAATATGTATATCATCCCGTCGTTTATTTAAAAGTCCTCATTTGGTTCTTGTTGTAAGATTCTCATTAAAAGCTCTTCATGTGTACTACAACATTTTGCAAGAACATTGTGTTTGATCATAGACTTATAAGTGGTTTTCGATCTACTAGGCCTCGGACTTGGAACAGCAAAACTAGCAACATCGCACCGAATCAGTCCAAAAAATTCAGTTCAGTTTGGTACTGTTAGTACATAGTACAACATCAGTCATACTCGCCTAAGAAGACGCGTGCCGCCACATAAAACGGGCTTGGGCCTTAGCTGAGCCCAAGAAACCTACATTATCTCTTGAGGGCATAATGGCAATACACCCTCTAAGCAAGGGCAAAGTAGTATTTTGAGGGTACATCCACCATACCCCTATAAATACCACTCTTCCCCCTCATTCTCTCTCTCTCCATCTTCACTCCCTTATCACCTGCATCTGCTCACTGACTTAGGTATCGGAGGGTCGAAGGCCGGAGCACCCGGTCTTCCCTCTGACGCTGTTCTCTCCTTGATTGATAGGTTATGGGAGATTAAAGACAACCTCTGCATCTGAGTGATCCCCCCTCTCAAAGATCACGCCAGAACAATTGGCGCTAGAAAGAGGGTTGTCCTCAAGTGGAGACCCTCACGTCGCTCACCATGGCCATCATCTGCCCAGAAATCACGAGGAGAAAGTCAGAGACTTTCTCTCTCTCCTTCGCTTGGGCGTGCCACAGCAAGGTAGCTCACCTTCCCAGCCAGCATACTCACTGTCTTCCAATGAATCCAGCGTGGCCTCCCCGACCTCCGGCCAAGACCCACGCTCCGGTGAGCAGCGCTCAGAAAAAACTGATCTGGACACCCAACTTCCCTCAGCCGAAGCAGGGATACGCTCTTGGTCTCGCGACCCCAACCTCGGCACCTTCCCCCCGGGACATGCCTTCGCTTTTAGCACTCATTTGATCGCTTTTGGCACCCATTTGATACTTCTCTCCAGAGGACGCCCTCCCGTGTCTCGATGCCTCTCTCCCGAGACCCCCGCGGACTCCGGATCCGCTGGTCTCGCCAGCCCCTCGCGAACAGGGTTAAGCCAGCCTTCGCAGACTCACATTGTTGCGGCCCCCTTCGCGGACTCCGCAAGTCCCGCCATCCCCTCTCGGACTCACATTGTCGCGGACCCCCCTAGCGGACTCCGCTGACCTCGCCAGTCCTCGCGGACTCCGCTGACCTCGCCAGTCCTCACGGACTTCGCTGACCTCGCCAGATCCTTGCGGACTTCGCTGACCTCGCCAGACCCTCGCGGACTCCCTTGGTCTCGCCTCGCCAGCTCCTCGCGGCATTCCCTGATCTCGCCAAAGTCCTTAAACCTCACGTGGGGACATCCCTAGTAGTTCCCCTGGCGGACACCCCCACACAGCTCTCCATCCCGACCTCCCGGGACTCCTCTATCCCGACAGAAGGATGCAAAAAAAAAAAAAACATTCCCGACACGGCGTCTGGTCCCGACACAAGATATAGTCCTGACCAAGGATCCCGTGACAAGAAATAAGTGGCTCCATCCAGAGCTCCGGGAGCCCTTCCCACATGGCCCCCCGAGTTCCCGAGGCCCCCTCCCGGATCTCAGTGCATCTCCCAAGACTGAGTTACACACATCTGCCTTCCTCTCTTCCTCCCTCCCGGGACCATCCATTTCTCACTGCGGACACCGCTTGTCACGCCAGTCTCCACGGACTCTTCTTGTCTCGCCATTCCTCGTGGACTCCACTGGTCTCGCCAGAGTCTCCGCGCAACTCCAAGTTTTGTACAATGATTATAGCTGCTCTACGCGGCTCCAGATAAGTCTTACTTCACACTATCCAATTAAGTTGTTATCATACAAATAGCATGCCACATGCATCATAATATATTCTCATGTACATGCTAAACACATACATGTAAACCATGTGCAAACCACATACACTTGCTTCACATGATTACAAACCAAACATTGTTGTACATCTATCTATATCAATCTCAGGCTACACACACAACATGTGTAAACAACCATCATTCAAACATGCATTTTCTAGCTACACACGCCACTAGCGAGACCCGTCCCGCCACCCCTTAACCCTAGCCAGCCCGACAACAAAACTCTTACCCTGTGTTTTCTACCAACATCACAAACATATGAACCGTCCCATTCACCCCAAATAAATCCAAAGACAAAGAAAGCCACCAATTCATACCGTAAAACAGTAAATCCGCCTAGTGGCAATGAAGCTGGTTGCAAACAGCCAAGCGCTCGCGCCCACTCGATCGAAGGTGAAGTTGGACGCTTCCTAATCTGAGGTTTGTGGAGCCACCGAAACCCTAAAACACAAATTGCGGCTCACCCAATTTTCAGTTTCAAAATAGCGAGTCTCCCCAATCAAGCGCGAACTGACTCGCCACGCAGCGGCCGCAACGCCACATAGCGACAGTCGCCAATCAAGCGCGCACTGACTCGCCACATAGCGACAGTCTCCAACCAAGCGCGGACTGACTCGCCAGGGCAGCGGCCCGCAACGCTCAATAGCGAGTCTCCCCAATCAAGCGCGGACTGACTCGCCACGCAGCAGCCGCAACGCCACATAGCGACAGTCCCCAACCAAGCGCGGACTGACTCGCCAGGGCAGCGGCCCGCAACGCTCAATAGCGAGTCTCCCCAATCAAGCGCGGACTGACTCGCCACGCAGCGGCCGTAACGCCACATAGCGAATCGCCAATCAAGCGTGCACTGACTCGCCACATAGCGACAGTCCCCAACCAAGCGCGGACTGACTCGCCACGCGGCGGCCGCAACGCTTAATAGCGACAGTCGCCAATCAAGCGCGCACTGACTCGCCACATAGCGACAGTCGCCAGCCAAGCGCGAACTAACTCGCCACATAGCGACAGTCTCACCAGCCAAGCGTGAACTGACTCGCCAGGGCAGCGACCCGCAACGCTCAATAGCGAGTCTCCCCAACCAAGCGCAGACTGACTCGCCACGCAGCAGCCGCAACGCTCAATAGCGACAGTCGCCAGCCAAGCGCGAACTGACTCGCCACATAGCGACAGTCTCGCTAGCCAAGCGTGGACTGACTCGCCACGCAGCGGCCGCAACGCTCAACAGCGACAGTCGCTAGCCTAGCGCGGACTTACTCGCCCATCAGCGGCCCGCCACGCCATGAGCGCTATGCCTCGCGTGGGGACTAGGGGATTCGGCACCATGCCTCCAGCACCCGGGTAATTGTGCCACGCCACATCACATGCTCTCAATACACTTTGACACCACTTGCCTTAGCATGCCTTTTGACAACTCTACACAAGCCCTATCGGCAACATCATTATGCCCTAGCGGCACCCATCGTCATGCCTCAGCGGCACTCCTCGAAGGCACACTTGCCTCGATGGCGAAATGGTGAACTACGTCTGGTTTGATCCTATAAACGGGTACGTAGGCACTCTAGCACTCACCTAGAGGCAACCACAAAATATGCCACCATAATCTCTCCCTCGAACGTATGCTGGAATAACTCATCTAGCTCGAGCATATAGCTGGTACATATCAAAGGCTACTAAAACGCCAAGGCATACCAACATGCCGGTACCCATGGCCCTCGCGAGATGCTCGTCATCGGTACCTCAACTTCGACCCCCGATCGCCTTGCCATCTCCAAACAATACATGGGAGCAACAACCCGATGTCTCAATCATATATAGCGATACACGGCATACCCCACTTGGAGGGAGCCGGTCCATCCCTTCCCTTGCATGGGGACTTGGGGGACTGGGGACTGGTTATGTCGCCACTAGTAAGAGACTCGTACTCCCGATATTGTATCAGATAAAGTCCCCACCCAAGAGAGTCTCTTGACCGCGGACTTGGGGACTTGTTAGTACATAGTACAACATCAGTCATACTCGCCTAAGAAGGCGCGTGCCGCCACATAAAACGGGCTTGGGCCTTAGCTGAGCCCAAGAAACCTACACTATCTCTTGAGGGCATAATGATAATACACCCTCTAAGCAAGGGCAAAGTGGTATTTTGAGGGTGCATCCACCATACCCCTATAAATACCACTCTTCCCCCTCATTCTCTCTCTCTCCATCTTCACTCCCTTATCACCTGCATCTGCTCACTGACTTAGGCATCGGAGGGTCGAAGGCCGGAGCACCCGGTCTTCCCTCTGACGCTGTTCTCTCCTTGATTGACAGGTTATGGGAGCTTGAAGACAACCTCTGCATCTGGGTGATCCCCCCTCTCAGAGATCACGCCAGAACAGGTACGTTCTCCGATATATTTGCCTTGTTGTTTTCCAGTTGGGTTCTAGAAATTTTATGGTGGAGCGGCAAATAAGCTTTTAAACCCATTTGACAAAAGTGCTTCAATTCGACTTGTAAATGTAGGTATATTTTGGTTTTCCGGTCTAATTTAAATTAGCTTTGTAAGTACTCATAAATGTCGACTGTTATAAGTGTGTTATCTTATAATGTTGCAATTGATGCTCGTTGAATATGAATGTGTGATTGACATTCCATTTTTTATCAAAAAGAAACATTAATGTTTACTGCTTGCTTCTTTTTACAGATCACGATGTATTTACAGGATTTCCTAAAATACACACACTTGTACATGCACGTTAGTTTCATCATTAAGGTTTTATGGACTACGTAGCCTTCTTATTAATAAATCGTCTAATTAGCTAATCATGTTTAAAATCAATTTGTTAATCATATTATTATCAGCTTGATCAGAGAACTAGTATTAATTAAGAACTCAATCTGACTATGCTCCTGGCATGGTGTGAATTTTATATAAACTCGCAACGGTTTTTCTGTTAGTCTGGCATTGCAGGTTTTGATCATGAATAATTTGCGTCTTAATTTGCTGTCAGATCTGTTCTTAATTAGAATAGATACCACCAACATGTGGAGCTTAGATTGGAAAAGAAAAAGGGTTATCAGCTTGGAGTTTAGATTAAGAACTAAGCTGTGAAAATTAATCAAATTCAAAAGCAAGTGGAGCTATAGTCCCACATGATCTCAGAACAAGAAACACTGAACCCTCTGGAAAACTATCTCTGGCCACATACCAAATATCTCAGTCTCTCTCACTTAATATGATATGAAATTATGAATTAAGAACAAGAAGGAAACACTCGAAGCTAAGCCAGTTTCGGCAGCCTCTTTTTCGGCGTGGAACGAGGGCCAAACGCAACTTAGCTCCTCCTCTCACTCTCATCTCGATCTATCCCTCTCACACACGAAATGCAATATAGAAATTAAAATTCATGTACTCTAGATTAGCTCTAATACACCATGTCACGCTCTCCGACACCTTCACTCACATGCCTCTGTACGCATAAAGTTCAGCAATTCCAGAATCCACAATACCAACGCCTTTGTTATCACCTCTCCTACCGATACAATTTCATGTCTGCAAGAGTTCACTTCTTCTGGCTTAATTAGTTTAGCCTCGCTCTCCTAATAGTCAAACGCGGAATCCGCATTCTCAAGCTTTAATCAATGTTATCAAAGTTGTATAATCTTTCGGTTTGTTATGAACTCCAGCCAATTTAGTTATCATTAAGGTACTCAAAACTGCGTTTTTCTGTTATAAACATGAACGGCTATGTGATTTTCTCATGTGCGAATGTTCGCATTTATTCTTACGGTGCGGATTTTCACTTTACACTAACTTTTCAATCAAATTTTCACATCTCCACCGTCTAGTCTTTAGATACTAATGTATAGATCATCTCTGTAAAATTTCAGCATTAGGACACTCAAACTCGATTAAATCAATGCATGAACATAATTCTGTCGAACTTGATCCGTTCATGTTTATAATATAGAAAAACGCAGTTTTGAGTACCTTAATGATAACTAAATTTGTTGAAATTTTACAGAGATGATCTATACATTAATATCTAAATACTAGATGGTGGAGATGTGAAAATTAGATTGAAAAGTGAGTGTAAAGTGGAAATCTGCATCGTAAAAATAAATGCAGACGTCCATATATAGCTGAAAAGCTGTGTGTGTGTATGATCAATCATGCGGAAGCAATGGTTCCTGGTTTGAATAACAGCACCATGTATAATCATAAGACTCGAGACTCGATCTGAATAGCTCAATGCCTCCCAGCTATCGATCACCATGCATATACGTATATATGTTGGCCACAAGGTCCTCGTAGGCTTGCTGGTGGCATGGTCTCTGGTTCGGGTTACACTTATGGACCCCAAATTGGGTGATTTCCTAACCGTGCCTTCTAGCTATAGGCAATGGTTGTTTTTCGAAAGCTTTAATTGGGGGTGGGACGACAATCTAGTAGGGTAAGCGAGATGGAATATGACCGTATGAGATTCACACATGAACAAATGAAGTAATTAATGAACACTAGCAACTGATCGAGATTCGATTCTATTTCAATTTTTGCTTTTGTTAGATGGTTATGGGGTTCAGATGGAAAAAATGCTAAGTAAACTTCAGCTTGTGTTGTGTTTTTACAATGTGCATGCAAGAAAAATTTAAGGTGAAGACTAAATCGTTTAAATTACAGTATTGTATTATTTAACGACTAGATTTGAGAAGCGCGGCACAGTTATGTTACTCGAATTAACGACCAAATTAGGAGAGCAACAACGCCACAACACGAAGTTTTTGATGAGTCCTCCGACCTCCATGTATCCTCAGAAACTTCTTGATCACTTTGTATTACACGAAAGTGAAAAGAGAAGCAAGGATTTAGCGTGGCTGAGTACTTGAGGGAACTCTTAGACTTAACAATGGGGAAAGCCGGAAAGAGTGCTGTCGTTGAGTACTTTCAACACCCCCAATAAAGAATACGTTTGGTTTTCTACAATTCCGGCTGCTAAATTGAAAAATAGGTTTCCTCTTCTTCGTAATGTACACATTACACCAAAGTGACCAAACCCATATGACCAAATGAAATTTGTATAATCAAATGCCTTCCAAGGTTGACAACATTGTTAATTAGATGAGTACTACATGTGTTGCTTCTATGAATAATAACAAATTTAGAAGACCGTGATTTGCAAGGAATGAAATACGAAATAAACCCACATAATATTGCATATTGGTTTCGATCATGCATTAAGATAAGAACTTAGAACGCAAGCATAAGAAGGGTGATGAACTTACAAGATCGAAATTCAAGAGATGAAGGAGAGAGTCAAATGTTATTATGATTCTACTCGAACTCCTAAATGCTAACATGGTATTGTTAAATTATATTTTAGGTTGTGTAATTAAATTCATTAATCATTGTTGCTTCGCAGTGGTGAAATCCGGAACAGGCTTTGTCGGTGTAATTTTGGCATACAAGAACACAATGGTGACACAATTGACCACCGTACGTACGTGGGATCATCTCGAGCAATGCTAATTTGCTAAGCAGTGTTCTATTTTACCACGATAATTTTCATAGTAAAACTCTCTTTTGCAGACAAAAAACGTGATTTTTATTTTTAATTTCTTCATAGGTAGAGATCATTTGGTAATGCAACTAAGTGATGGAGCCTTGGTGGCGATTATGGCGGTGTCTGGGGCTGTGGCGAAACCGCAGGTTGTGATGTCGAGTGTAGCAATGCTGGATGGTATTGGGTTGCCCGCGATGGTCTGGAGGATAGCCGGTGAGCTGGAGCTTTGGGTAGAGGCGGCTCCAAAGCTTTTGGGGTCGGAGGGCTCTTAGCTCTTGAGTGTTTTTGAGTTGGTGCTACTATGAAGCTACCAAGTAAGGGTGAAATTTTGAAACCGAAAACCGAAAAAAAAACTGAGCCGAAAACCAAACCGAAACCGGAAAAAACCAAACCGAATCGAACCAAATTAATTTGGTTTGGTTTTTGGTTTTGGCCCTTGAAAAACCGAACTGAACCAAAAAACCAAATCACGAGGTCGTTTTTTGTTTTTATTTTCGTATTAAATATTTGGTTTGAATAATATGATTCTAGGTTTTATGTTCTATATAATTATATGTTTGTCTTTTCTAATATTTTCTTTTTATTTTTGTTTTATGTACATATAAAAATGTTTTAGGTGTCGTGTATGCGAAGTATAGAGAGTGATATGTTACCTCTAAAATCAAAAACCTTATTCTTGCGAACTTTAGATGATAGACTCTAATATTTAATTTATTTTTCTCTTCTTTATTCAAATTTATGATTTTTAAACTTTAAAATTCAGAATTTATTTGGATGGACTTTAAACAATGGAGTCTATATTTTCTGTTCAAGATGAACTCAGAAGTTTTAAAATTATGGTTTCATGGTGTGCTAGTGTGGTCAATTCCCAGTACTTTCAAAATTAATGAGTATTAAACTTTCAAAATATCTATTTAGTTTATAAATTGTTGGTTTGTTAAAGAATCATTGTCAAAAAATTTATTGATATATTATATGTGCTTATAAAAACAAGTAATGAAAGAAAAAAAAAGACCTAATACGATAATTTTTTACTAAGCCAAAAATATACAAATTTAAAGAAAAATTATTTTAAAAAAGAAGAAGAAAAACCGAAAAAAACCGAAACCGAACCGAACCACGGTTTGGTTTCCGGTTTTAGGTGAAAACCAAACCGAACAAAACCGAACTCACCCCTACTACGTACCAAGTATGTTGAGGCGCTTTTAAAAAAAAAAGTATATTAATAACTCACACCCCTCCTACATATGTCATTGAGGTGGGCTCAAAACTGTCAGTTAAACACCTTAAACAGATTAGAACGTTTATTAATACGTGTTTTATAAATTTATATACATTTAACGTATATGAATCTCTTGTCAAAACTGATTTAACAAATGTGTCAATCTTTACATTATTATGTTACAAGAAGAGATTCATAAATAATTCCTAAATATACATTTTGTTTTCCATGATGATGAATTTGTAGTTTTAGTTTGTCAGAACATGAACATTTGCTATGATTTATAAGGATCACGCAGTCCCTCCTAAAGAAGCTCTCAACAGATCAAATAATTCCACTTGTCCCGTTATATGCTCCCTGTTTGACTCATGAACAATGAAGAACGTATGTCATTATTAGAAGAAAAAAAATATCAGTTTCTCGCTTCAAGATAGTCTTTTCGCGGCAGCAGAGGCATTAGGAGATAAATCATGTGCTAGGGTTCTTCCTACCCCCACCATTAACCAAAGAAAGAAAGATTCTAAAAAGACCGTTTGGAAGAAAAGAGAAGGAAAAAGCTTTATAAAGAAGATAGAAGAAGCCCCGTCTACCATTTTTAATATTTTGCTGTATATATATTTTATATACTCATCCTAAAACGAGACTCCGAGACGAATTGTTCTAATAAAACCCCAGTAATACCTTTTTGGATATATGGAAACCCACAAGCTTCACCTTTTTCATTCCACTTAGCCCCAAGGCACTATGTTGAGTGTGCGCTCTCTAATCAATCTCATCTTTGTTTCTGTGTTCATAATTTGTTCATATATATCATCATGATCCCCAGAGATTCTTCTTGTAGTTTCATTAATAGCATGAAAACAAAGTGATTATAATTGCATGCATGCCCAAATCGTCATGCTGATATATGCATGAGCCTACGATCGATCGAGAAGCAAAAGAGTGTTTTTTTTTTTTGTGTGTGGAGAATTTTGATGAGGATTGCTTTAGTGGCAGGCATATTACATGCTTGCAATGAGAATTTGGGACCCCATGGCAATGCGATAGAAATAGATTGAAGTCGCCCGATAGGAATTTTGGGGATGGTTGACATTAACTAATTAAGCCAACTGAAAAAAAAATTATAATAATAATTAATATTAATTAGTAGTTATTATTATTGTCGTTCGGTTAACAATAGAATTTGGGACTCTGGCTTTGCAAAGGAAGGAGGTTGTTCAGAGGATTTGGTTGTTTCACGATGTGCAGCGGCGGATCTTGTTTCAACGAACTATTTCCTTCTTGATGGAGCACTCACCTTCGAGAAGTACAAAGGGTTATGCAAATTCTGTGGTTAATTTTTTCCACCATGTTTCTAGCTGCTTTTTGTATGAACCGAAGACGAGGTTGCAGTTAATTAGGGTTCTCTTAGATCATCTTGCATGATTCGATTACATTAACACGCAAGGATTAACCAAAAGAGTAATTCTTCAAGTCCTTCGTTATAAAAAAGAAAAAGACTTATACGTAATAAATTGTCATAATACTGTAAATTCTTAAAACTTATAGTTAGAATTATTATAAAAGAAAATGAGTCCATTTCACATGGAAGGAGTATTCTTTTTACATTGTTCTCTCAATCATTGTTTCATTTCACATGTTTAAGAAAATTTCATAACAGCCAAGACATATGACTCGTAAGAATCATTTGTTTATAAACCTAGCCTATGCCGGGCCAAATTTATTCAAGCTAACATATCTCCCATATTCTTGGCCTAGACCATATATGCTATGCTCCATTAATTGACCAGATATATCGTACACCTAGTTCAAATGATGTACATCGGAATATAAGCTTCAAAAGATATATCATACACCTAGTTCATATGATGTACATCGGAATATAAGCTTCAAAAGATATATAACCTAGATTAAGATCCCTGAGATTATTTAAGGGTGGGAAAGGGGTGGTGATCCCGGCCTGAATTACTTTTTGAAATTTGGGTAGGTAGCCATTTATGGGGTGGATGGGTATTGGTATGAGATTAGGACTAAATATGTATAATGTGATTATGTGATGTGAGGACTTGACAGTTTGGTACGAAATAATGTATTTGTGACCTCAATCCTTATGAGGAGTCTGTTTCTTTAGAGGGGTCCATGAATACTCCATAGTCCATAGCCATGTAACATTAGAGCATATATTTTCCACTCTTATCCGAATTCGCTTTATCCGTGTGGTCATTTATCATCAATTATTAAAGCGACATATTATTCTTCTTAAAACTTTGGATCCTAAACCACATTGCCGAGCTACTTCTGAAGCCTATTTAATTCAACCACTTTGCCTAATTAATGAAATGTGGAGGAGTTCTACATTTGAAAAGACTAATAAGTGACGATATCCCCGATAAAGTCTCCAGTACATTAACATGTTAACCGGTTAGTTTTAAGCTTTTTACATCGGAACAGATTATACGCACCACGGTGCACTTGCACAATTGATGTGTAAGTGCTTAAATCGTTATATGGAAAGATCGAATGAAGATTATAGACCATAGATTCCTTTTTTTTTAATTTTATTTTTGATTCGATCAAATTAAACACTCATGATAAGAGTACATATTATTCGACTTAGTGTTCTCACCTCCTTAGTTGGAAACACTTAGGACTATTTTTTTTGGGTTTCAATTTTGTAAACGGTATTAGTATATATGCATGTAGTGCGACGTAGATGACTGGATCAAAATACTGAATATTAATTGCTCGGTTCACTTGCACCTTGGTGCATATATAGAAGAATTTTCGCTTTTTACATAGTGATAGATTAAATAATGGTTTAAACTCTAAACAGGAGCGAGTTAATAGTAGATACTATTAGTGCATCTTTAGCAACGCTAGCCATATTTGAGTTAAATTTTCGTCAAATTAGCTAAAATGTTATTTTGGTTAGCCACTTTAGAAATGTGTATGCATCAATGTTCTCTATTTTAGCTAGTATTACATTAATATTATTCTTCAAATAAAGATGAAATAGTTTAAATGTATTTACATATCACCTAAAATATCTTAAAAGAAATGTAATAAATTATAGCTAGCCTCATTTGAGTTATCTTACGAGCTAAAAATTATAATAACTTAAGTTTGACTAGTCTGATGGAGCTCTTAAAACATCTAAAAAAACTAAACACGCTCTCTAAAATAGCTAAAAGCTAAAATAGAGAGTTTGTTTAAATTTCTCTTAGGGATTCACGAATCTCAAATTTATATGACATATATATGAAGTGTTTGTATGCGGCTCGATCAATTAGAACTTTGATCGTTCTAACCCGGAAAAATACAAAATGTGTTTATTCATATGATCGATATAAAATTTGGTATACTTCACCATCCCAAAATTATTGTTAATAGGTACAAGCTCTGGGGCAATTAGTCATAGGAATATCTTATCCGATTAATTATATCAAAATTACTATAAATAGTTATTGTATTGATATGATAGTTTTATGATTATACAATGTTATACGTACAATATCGATTTAGAGGATTGGAGATGTTAATTTAGAAAATGAAATTACATTCTAATTTTGGATTTATAATTAGTTCATTTCTTAATAGACTACACTACTTTTAGGTGCACTTGAATTAAGCTTTGGGGTGAAGGGGTAGAGGGGGATTCCTACATGACCTTCCATAAAAGATTAAGGGCAAAAAGATAAGTGGAGGCATTGAGTGCCTCTTTAATCGACCAACCTAGATAAAAGCATATTTTCCATCTTCGGCTAATTGTTTTGACCCCCACCAAGCACCCTAAATCCCTCTACTTTTCCTATGTTTTTTAGATTCCATTTGAAAGAACAAGCCATTCTCATACAAATTAAGTATTACTAGTCCAAAGCTAGCTCCACTAGCTAGTTTGATCATTGCATTATCAACTCGCCAACACCATAAGAAAGGAAATTACTTTGTTAATTCGAATGAAAGTATGAGCTGCAACAATATGAAACGGGCTCTACAGAAAAAAAGAACTATGAGAAGAAATACGGAAAGCTACAAGTACCAGTGATAATCGTATCATTACTAAAACGAATGTGCAACTCGTGGCACTGCAAGTGTGCGAAATTGACTTCCAAGTCTTTAAAATTGCAAACGATATGGGTTAGGATAGGTAATTATATGAAAAGGCAAATGAAAACACTTGAATAATATGTAGATAAACGACTCATCATTATACTAATACATAATGCTAGGTCAATTTGAAGACTACATCGATCAATTGCTAGCTAGGGTTAGGAGTACTACCAGGGATAGTAAGTAGTTCGAATTGATAGTAATCCGGGCCATGATCAAATTACGAAAATGCTTCAATGGATCCCGGTTTGTTAGTCTGCTGATCAATTCTAAGTAGGAGAACAAATCAACATGTTTACGACATACCGATTACCTTAAACCGGTTCATAGTCGACCTATCACATTACGGCAAACCCTAATTGTAATAGCAGAACCACAGGAGTGTTAAGGACATGATCGATGGAGCTAGCTAGCCTTTCATATTCAACAACTCATAAACCTTCGTCTCTAGAATGAAACTAAGCTGGAAGCCAATGCTGGTATATACTACACAATCACAAATCATCTTTGAGAGCACTAAATTCCGCTTTGCATGGACTTCCTGTTTCGCAGTGAACAGAAACCCTAGAAAAACTGGGTTTTTTTTTTTTGAACAGGAGAAAAACTGGGTTAAACAAAGTTGAAGATGCTGATCGGGGAGCGGGACCCGGGATTTGCGGGTCCCATGTGAGGTGGGAACGAGATGGAAACTCGATGATTTTTGGGGCAAAGGGGATTTCCATTTATCTTAGTGTTCACTAATCATTACTTCACCCACTAAACTAATCCCGAAAAGGTAAAATAATCAAAAGGGTATTAACGGAATGTGAAGAAGATTTAAGTGGTGCTTCACTTGGGCCAAGAGTCCGAACCGGTGACCCTGCACCCACCCGACAAATCCCCGTTTAAACGGTCCAACGTGGAGGTTCTGTACGGAGTATGACTAGCAACTTTTGTTTCCCATTTTACATGGATTTGGGTTTTAACTATAGAGGGGTAGTGCATTTGGGGCTCCACCGCGCGCCTTCAACTCTTGCCTATTTTGTTGCGGCCGCCACCGAGTGTTTTCCACAAAATCCTTTCCTTTTGCTTTTTGACTTGCAAACTCAATGTAATTAAGAATGCTATGCCAAGCCGAAATCAAGTGTTTGAGTATGATTACTCAAGCATGAAGCATGAAGGAGACTTGTATTTAACTTCACTATCGACTTTGAGAGGGTTTAATAGAAATGTTGGAATCAGTTTAGGTGTGATTTGAGCGCTATAGGATAAGATTGAGTTATTTTCTTTTGGAAGTATAATTTAAGAACTTTAGTGCACATTTGGTACTCGAAACTAAATTAGATTTTTTTATTTTTTAAGACTGTTATGTACTTATGTAGGGTGTCTTAAGATATACTAATATTAACTCATGTTTGGTGTTACATGAGATTAGAGTGTAGTATGCTTGGTTTATGGTTTAGAATGATGGTTGTCAAGACCCACCCCGAATTTCACCTTGAAACCCGAGATGAGTCCTGCGGGGACCACCTCCAAGGAAAACTTACCGAAGAACTCGGTAAACCTTTCTTGAAAATAGACAACCCTAACCCGGAAAAATTAAAAAACACTCTCTTAACCAATAATATAAATCTTCAACTCAATCCAAATAACGGAAAAATAATACACAATATTTTTCACAATATTTTTCCGAAAGTATTCAAAGCTACTACAAGAAAGACAACGGAAGCTGCTAAAAATCCTAGTGGGTTAAACATATAACCTACTGACGAACAGTAGTGGAAAGATGTGTGACTATGCCTCGTCGCCTCCTTCTAGACCCCACCCGAACTCTGCAGACTAGGCATTTAAAGAATAAAGGAAAAGTCCAGGGGAAAAGTATTTAATTACGTCAGAGTGAGTGGACAAAATAATCTCGATAAACAATAATATTTCCCCAAGAAAATTATAAAGGAAAGCGCTATACAAGTGACAGCTCAAAACTGGCAAGGACACGACCAGTTCCGGCTAGTCTCCAAATCTTAAACAAATACAGCCTCTCAGGCTAAAATTATATATATATATATATATATATATCAGTATGTATTTACACTCGTCTACTCCTTGTATGCTATCTATGAATAAGCTTGAAAGTAGATAGTTATACCAGGCTACTACGCTCGCGTCTAACGCTCACGTCACCCCATAATGGTATTTTTCCTCATTATGGGGGAAACGACCGAGTGGGTATATATATACGTGCTGATTCCTTGTACGAATTCTATGAATGTGTGAAAAATAGAATAAACTCGAAAAGTAGAAAGTTGTACAAGGCTACTACGCTCGCGTCTAACGCTCACGTCACCTCATAATGACATTTTTCCTCATTATGGGGGAAAATCACGTATAGTTAGCTAGCGTTCACTCATATACATACTATTCTCAAAAACGTCAATAAATGAGTATAAACACCGAAATTCTCAATTCCGGTTAAAATCCCAACAAAGGAAATTATTCAACAATAAAACAATTCAAGGACATTATTTAAAACAAAGGTCCACTCACAACTTAGGCCCAAGCCTGATGTCGGTCGGAGGTCTCCTCTGCTCGAGCCTCCTCGCGTCCTGTTCCAAAACATAAATGATTCCTTAAATAAAATACCGACGTTTAAAGAAAATAAGCATAATTAAATATGAGCTTCTCGCGCTCAACCATGCCTATCGTCCTAAATCTTAACTTCACTGCCAACCATAAATCTCCATAAATACCGACATCCTCAAAAATCACCTTCTAACGTTCTAATCATAAAATAATCCAATGGCCGGATTTTAACTTATTAATCCGCCAAAAATACCAAACTTTAACAATTTCCAAACCTATCCAAAACTCCTCCAAAAATTCTAAAACTCATTCCATTAAACTCCTCATAAAAATCTCCACCAAAAACATTTTCTTAGCGGCGGCGCTGGCGGCGGCTCCGGCCACCTCCGATGTTCACCAAAATTTGGTAGCATCTTCCTCTCAACCTCATCTACAACATTCCTAACTAGCACAAATTTCAATTCTAAGCCTAACCATGTCAATCGAACGAAAACACACATAAAAGCCTTAGAATTTCAAATACCGATTTCTCCTTACCTAGCTCAAGATGGAGCGAGCCCTTTGGAGGGATTGAAGCACGGGAGGAGGGCTTCCTTTTGAGCCAAGGCTCACCGACTATGGCGGCCGGAGGAAAGAGTTTCGGCGAAAAAACTCTTTCGGCAGTCGAGGCTTTCGGCGTTGATTTCTCCTTTACGGCGGCGCTAAGGAGGCTGCCACCGGTCTAGAATGGAAGCTGGGTCGGAGACCGATCGTTTGGGACCGGTGCGGCGTTCTGGGGCGGCCGGACGGCGGCGAACGGGCTTGGAAAAGATTTTCGGTCGGGAGGGAGAGGGAGAGCGAATCGGGAGGGAGGAGAGAGAAAGAAAAGAAGGAGAAAGGAGTTGGGCTCGTCCCAGCCGGTCCAACATCACTTTTAACCCAAACCAAAATTCAACACCCCAAAATAATACCCCAATAAAAATTACCTTTTACTAGCCAAAATTTACCATTTTTACCGTCGTCATATTTTTCTCCTACGAATAATTCTTTCGAACTAATCGTCCCCCAACACCACTCTGGAGACTAATTAAATTATACACTTAATGACGAAAATTGTAAAAACTCGTATTACCTCCATGCTAGTAATTAAGGTAAAAATTAAGGGTCGGGGCGTGACAATGGTGCTAGCTAAAGATGATCTATTTGAGTACCCACAATAACAATATCTAAGGAGACCAAAATGAAAACAATGTGTTACGTAAGCTCATTTATTTTATTAATTACACAGTAACACTAAATACAACACTAACTAAAATGGACTCCTTATCTAGTACAGTCTCATTTAGTCTCATGAAACAAACATGTACTTAATTCTGAAGTGTAGATCGACTATGTTAAATGTTACGAATCATAATACAAAATATAAATTGATTTGCAATATTCATGGTATGGGGCATATATATCTTGCTGCAATCGTATTTACTAGTGTACGTGTTTTTTTTTTGACTTGGATCGAGATTAGAATGAATGTTCTACCACGAATGGTCTCTCTAACGTTAGTTGGAACAATGACAATTTGACATCAAACGCAAAACGTAAACATTAGTGCAAAGCAACCCATGACAACAAATTGTAACAATGAATATCGACGGTCTTCACTTATATACTGAATCAATACAAATGATATGTCAATCTGTATCGGCTTGATGACACACAAATACTCTGCCCTCAATTAGTACATGCATTACATCTCCTTAAAAAATGTGTTATTTAAAAATTATTTTAATTTTGCATCAATTTTTCGTAACATAGCTAGCTAGCTGATTTCTCAAACAAGTAATAAAGCTTCCTCAAACAGAATCAAAATCCACACAGGAGTATAGTTAATATCATTACATAGTAAAACATTTTTGGTTGGTGAGCCGTGACTTGGTTGATTAAGGTGTTTAACTGACAACTTTGAGGTCATGAGTTCAAACCTCACCTACATATTCAGGATGTGTGAGTTATTAATAAAAAAAATTTAAAAATAAAAATAAAAATAAATAGTCAATATCATTACAAATATCCACACCACCAATTTCATCATGAAATAACATAAAGTTGAATCATCTTAAGAACTAATGTCTAATGGTGATGATGTGTGTTACAGTGGGCCGGTCGAAGCCGTCCGATGAAAAGAGGGGCAGTGTTCTGTTCTATCATAATCCGGCGGGAAGTGGGGTTGGGGTTCATGAGCGCGTGTTTTCTTTAAACGCGTGCCGTAAGCCGACCGGGCCATCATGGCTCGAGCCAAGCCAACTTGGCCATTAAGATTTTTAAGCGGCTGCGTCGAGCAGACTTCGTAGAAAAGAATCATACTCATAAATGGAGCTCCGGCTTTACACCGGTTGGCCGGAATGGGCGGTCCGTGTAAACAGTAAACTGATAGAAATAGAAAAGAAAGAAATGTGGTGGTTCTTGGCCCTCACTCGTAAACTCTTCAATGAAGATTGAGAACTGGTTTTCAGGGTACTTTTCTGGGTTGAACAGCCTCGAATGAGTTAAATCTGGAAAATTAAGGATAGGGAACCCAGAGTTTGAATTGATGATGGGATTAATGGGGAAATAGGATTCGTGGAACTATTGGATTTGATATTTGGGTCCATCAGCATATAATGTATATGTACTATAGATACGAAAAACGGAAGAAGTTAATATCAGGTGTTGTTATGTATGTTTTCACATCCATATTTTTATTTTTGAAAATGAAAATGTGATTGCAATGTATTTGGTATATTCCTCAAAAAAAAAATTTTATTAACACATCCCTAATTACTAGATACACATACCATACTTAACACATAATCTATATATTAACTATATTGTTTTAATATTTTACTAGATACACATACTCAAATTTCCTACAATACCCTCATTTAAAATACACAACTCATTCACTAAATACATATATTTTCTAAATATGCTACTCAATTTATTAAAAGAAAATTCACATTAGTGAGAGCTCTTGCGTCACGAAGGCACCTATTTTGCTTGATATCTCTTTCATTGAGTTAGATCAATGACAACCAAACTAGAAGAGTATATATATAATTATATATAGCACCATCCCAAGCTAGTTCTAGTTTGGTGTTCAAACGTAAATGCTTTTGAACGACCTAGCATGTGTGAACAGTAAAAAAATAATTCCAACTTCAATTTGTACTATCTAATCAAACAACAAACTTTAAAATCTAAATTTTGTAGTAGATCAATTTCAATCAAAGATAGAGAAGTCATATATACCTCGCTTAGGGGTTGAGAAATACCACTGAAATCCATTACGTTGTCTTTAGTTTTTGCTTGAAACTATGGTTGTCGCTAGCTAGCTAACTATTTTTTATTAGGACTTGGTATCTTCACATACGTTGTTCTCATAGAGGTGAATAATAATCTTAAGCGGGATATATTTTTATTTATTTTTAACTAAGTTTCTTTACTTTTGATATAAATGTCTCTTTTGGTAATTTTATGTACCTGCAAAGTCTTATCTAATTTGTATAAAAAAGATTTGTGTATCTAACATTTAGGGATGTGTTAATAAAATTTCTCTTCCTCAAAACACATAACTTAAAAAAAAAAGTTTAACCCCCAAATCTTTGGTGCTAAAATTTGTTCAGTCCTGCAATTTTTTTTTTTAAATTAGTTCGCCCCTTCAATTTTCGTAAACCAGTTGGTCCAATTTTTGAATTCCCCTTGAAATGTGGCGTCACCGAAATCGTTGAAACTGATAAGGGGACCCATAATTCAGCTTTATCCCCTCATTTTTCAATAAAATGTCTGAAAAACCCTTATTGTGTTTTATTCATTATACTCAGATTAATTAGAACTCGTAAAATAAAAGGAAACAAAATCCTCACTCGATCTTAGTCAATCTCTCTCTCATTTACAAAAACCCAGATCTGGCCTGTTAGGGGTTAGATTGTTAGAAGATCAACGCAAAGGTAGAGGAGATGGCTGTGGCAGATGATTATGGTGAGTTAGGGCTTTGAATTTTTGATTATTGCAGATGATTTAGGGGGTTTACTGAAATTTGTGTTGTGTTTATGTCATAGATATTTTCCGAGTTTTCATAGGATTTTTCTGGAGAGTTTTGATGTTATAGACCTATTTTGTGGTCAATTTTATTGTTAGGACCATTTTTTTTGCCAAATAGATGCATTTTTTTATTTTCTTTAATAATATTTTGTCAAATTGGCTATTTTATCCTTTTGAAGAGGGATAACGCATAATTATGGGTCCCATTGTCAGTTCCAACAGCTTTGGTGACGTCAAATTTTGAGGGGAATTTAAAAATTAGATTTGACTGATGTTTACGAAAGTTGAAGGGGCGAACTGATTTAAAAAAAAATTTGTAGGACTGAACTGATTTTGACCCTAAAGATTTAGAGAGAGAGTAAACTGAATTTAATCATAACTTTATAAATTAAGAAAACTAAAAGCGACAATATAACGTTTTCATCGAAAATGAAAGTACATAAATATTTTGATTACTTCTTATATATAACATGCTCACGGGAAAAACTAAAAAAGTTAATTTCAGTTTCAAAAACCAAACGAGGAGAAATAGTAAAAAAACAAAAGCAAGTAAGAAATAAACAAAGGAGTTATGATTGGTTGTCTTCTACTATCTCACATAATGACATCTCCAAGGATGTGAAATGTTCGTTCTCCTAATTTTATATGATTTCACATGAAATTATATAAATTTGTATAAAATAATAATAATTAATCGTACGGCTATTCTCATACTACAAAGTGTTAATTCTAGTCTTATATTTTTCACATGAGAAACAAAATTGACTGAACTAGTAAGGTCTCGGTAATTTCCCATTTCGACAATTTTACGGTACAACATACATTACGTATTTTTATATAATAATTAGGAACCTAATTATTTTGAGCTGAATTTGTTTTCATTTGAACAAAAAATATTGATTAGAAAAAGTTGTCTTAGCCGTTGAAGCGGTTCTCCGGGGCTATATAAAGGGAAGTTGCATTGTTTAATTGAGTCCTTAGTCCTTCCTCAGTAATCACAAACAACGTCCCACTCGCCTTGATCTCCAAACTCTCTGTCACCCAAGAATCGAATCCTTTTTTGGGAATACAGAGGGAATTGGGGACGACGAAGGGCTTCGTCTCTTTCACCCTTTTTCTTCATTCATTCCCATCTCAATAAGAAAAGAGAAAGCACAAGCTATCTAGCTCTCTATCTAGCTAGCAATTTGTTGCTTTGTTTTGTTTAATTTATATATATTAGCATTTACTACTAGAAGAAGATCGAAAAGGGTCTTTCCTTCTACCTCTGCCACCACCACCTTTGAAGAAGCACCACTCAGAAAGATTTCCCTTCCCTCCTTTTCCGGCTTTTCTGGGCCTCTCGCCGCCTTCCGGTTCGGCTCTGAACATATTGGTGGCGCATTTAACGTTCTGCCAGAGCCTCTTTTTGCAGAAGTGCGTTGGAAATTATTAAAGTTTCAACTCTGTATTTAAGATCACTCTCACTGCCAATTCTTAGAACGGAGAATTCTTGAACGCAGCAACAACTCTTTCCGATCCCTCGTGCCTTTTATTTTTTTTCATCAATCTGAAAGCAAGTAAAAAGCTGATACATCAAAGTCAAGCTTTGGTTTAAGCTCGGGGTAGTAAGAGAAAGTGACATTTCAAGTAAGGTATGGTAGTTTATAATGGTGTTGGGTTTGGTTTGTACTCTTTAGCCAGCTAGTTCCTGAAAACCATGTTAGTCTTTGTTTTTAGTGTTTGTGGGTTTCTATGGAAGTTTCAATCTTTTTAAAGTTCTGGAAGGAATTTTCTCTGAGTTTTTTTGGATCTGGGGTCTTATTGGCTTTCGTTTTCTGGGGTTTGATTTTATAAACACAAGCTTTTGTCTCATTTACTGTCTTTTTATGTATTACAGATCTACCAGGATTTAGACATTACCACAATGTTGCCTCAGAAGCAAGCAGAGGAGGCAATAGTCTCCAACTCTAGCGAGGGAGCAGACCATGAAGCAAAGGAATTGGGAGCAGAAGAGAATAAAGAAGATGAAAACTCCTCATTCTTTAACGTCAAGAACTTTCTCTGGCATGGTGGCTCTGTTTGGGACGCCTGGTTCAGCTGTGCTTCTAACCAAGTACTACTTTCTAAAAGAACCAATTAACCTACCATTAATATTATGGTTTTTTCTTGATTTTGGTCTGATTCCTTTTTGTGGGATTTTGCAGGTGGCGCAAGTACTATTGACACTTCCATACTCATTCTCTCAGTTGGGACTCTTATCAGGCATCTTGCTTCAGCTGTTTTATGGATTCGTCGGAAGCTGGACGGCTTACCTAATCAGTGTGCTCTATGTTGAGTACCGGAGCAGGAAGGAGAGGGAGAATGTTAACTTCAAGAACCATGTGATCCAGGTCAGTGATACTGTGCTTCGTACTAGGACCACCACACCATTGATATTGGCTAATAATCTTTAAAGCAAAATATATATCTGAAGTTACAGTGCTCCAAATCCTCTTTTAAATCTCCACTAAAAGCAAACACTGTATTTGGTTGCAGTGGTTTGAAGTGCTTGATGGGTTACTTGGTCCTTATTGGAAAGCACTGGGGCTTGCGTTTAACTGTACTTTCCTTCTATTTGGATCTGTCATTCAGCTCATTGCTTGCGCAAGGTAAATCCTTTTTCCTACTATCTAATGGTAAATTTCATCTCTGTTTTTCTGTGATTTTAACTGTTGTTGTTTGGTCCATCAGCAACATATATTACATCAATGACAATTTGGACAAGAGGACTTGGACATATATCTTTGGTGCTTGCTGTGCCACTACAGTGTTCATACCTTCTTTCCATAACTATCGGATTTGGTCTTTCCTTGGACTTGGAATGACCACTTACACAGCCTGGTACTTGACCATAGCAGCTGCTGTTCATGGACAGGTAAAAATCCACTAATCCCCTGTTATGACCTATGCAAATAAGATACTTCTTTTTTCCCTATGCAAAGAGTAAAACTTTTATGAAGTGATAAAATGAACATGATTGAACTTTGCAGGTTGAAGGTGTGACACACTCTGCTCCCCAAAAGATGGTGCTGTATTTCACCGGCGCCACCAATATACTATACACCTTTGGTGGCCATGCCGTTACAGTGTAAGCCTTTCTCCTTTTCCCTCTCCACTATTATAATTTCACTAGCTTCTACAAGGCTTCTCCTGGCAGCTTTTGCCGGCCTCTTGGTTTTCGGGACCCAGACAAAATAATCCTATCCACTTTCGTTTGGTCTCGGAAAACAACAGCTATCCTCCCCAGAACCCCAATTAGACTTTCAGTAAAATGGTCCTAGTTTTTTACCAAAAGAATGCATGTTCTGTGTTTCAGGCTTTTTAAGTTTTAACCACTATCTAGTCTAGTCTCATTCAATTTGTCTTCGACGGTCTCATTCAATTTGTTTCCGTATGATAGACTTTCATTGTCTTTGTTTTCAAGCTAGCTAGGGACTTAATTATTCAGCTCACATATCAGTTACAGATCTAATCTAAAGATATGGCATATAGGGTGTTCCTGGTCAATTTCTTGATATTAAAATGTCTCCCCATGTTCTTGTTGACCTTGAATCAGATACAATTGGGACTAAATTATTCATGTGAAAGGATTCTGAGTTTTTTTTTTTTTGATGAAAAAATGATTCTGAGTTTCTGATTAGTGAAGTTTGCAAATATTTTTTACAGGGAAATCATGCATGCCATGTGGAAGCCTCAAAAATTCAAGTACATCTACTTGTATGCCACACTCTACGTTTTCACATTGACAATTCCTTCGGCTTCCATGGTTTACTGGGCCTTCGGCGACGAGTTACTTAACCATTCCAACGCCTTCTCTCTCCTCCCCAAGAATGCCTGGCGTGACGCTGCTGTCATCCTCATGCTCATTCACCAGGTCCTCAATTGCCTAATTCATTTTTTACCCGTGACCGGACATTGTATTTTACTATATACAGTAAACTGATGCTGTAATTTTTTGGTGAAACTGTTGCAGTTTATCACTTTTGGGTTTGCTTGCACACCACTGTACTTTGTGTGGGAGAAGGTGATTGGTATGCATGACACAAGAAGCATTTGCTGGAGGGCACTGGCCAGGCTTCCAGTTGTGATCCCAATTTGGTTCTTGGCTATAATCTTTCCGTTCTTCGGACCCATCAACTCTGCAGTTGGGGCTCTCCTGGTTAGCTTCACGGTCTACATCATCCCATCTATGGCTCATATGCTCACATACAGAACAGCCTCTGCCAGACAGGTAAATATATCCATCTCTTATCTAACTCTGACTACATGCTCCTGCACAATAATGCATAGTACTGTTTGTGGAGTGGCAAGGTGTAATTATCTTGATTTGGTGGGGGGTGTCTGGGTCATTGTGGTGAGTGGAACCAGGGTTTGATGGGGGGATTCCCAGACAGAGAGAGAATTGAGATAGGTGGCCAGTCCCTTTCGTTTAGTTATACACTACAGATGGGGAGTGTCATACATGAGCTGTTTTGATTTGGACCCTCTCTTGAGTTAGGCATATTGCATATTACACAAGACTTTTGTAGCAATTTGACGCATTGAAACTCAAGAGCCGAGAGTCGTTTTACGGTGAATCAAACCGCAATAATGTTAAGTAAGTTTTCTGTATACCCTCTTTCGCAGAATGCTGCAGAGAAGCCACCATTCTTTCTAAGAAGCTGGACAGCCATGTTTGTGATAAACTCCCTCATAGTTGTGTGGGTTTTGGTAGTCGGGTTCGGGTTCGGTGGATGGGCCAGCGTGACCAACTTTGTGAGGCAAGTGGACACATTTGGGCTGTTTGCAAAGTGCTATCAATGCAAGCCTCCAACGCCAGTAGTAGCACCAGCCCCACATCACTAAGAGTTCCATCACCTTCCAAAGCTTGAAGATGATTCTCTAGCAGATCTGGTTCCTCTTCATATTTTGTACCATACATGGGGAAATAGTAATATTTGGCCCCCTACATGTGATGTGTGTTGGATTTTTCTTCTTTTTATTTTCTATTTTTTTAGTTTATGAATAGTGTGTTGAGTTGTGGTTAATGATTCCTTTTCCTATCAAAGCATAGGTTAATTAATTAAATGATATATATATATATATATATGTTTTTAGGTATTATATTTTTTTCACTCCAGCTTTGTGGTGTGGATATTATTAAGATTTTGTGTTGGGCTTGGTATGGCGCCCCTCAGTGTCATTATTACTAGGCATGTTTCCAAAGTGGCTTATAAAATGAGAAGGGTATGGGTGTTGTAACGTGGCTTGATCTCACGGGGTGTGTGTGGACTTAGTTGTAATGGCTCCCTTTGACCATTATATTCCTTCCATTGGAGGGTTTTTACGGTGGAGAAAATGGATCCTGGACCCGCTCCATTTCCCTTTGAACTACTCTGTTATCCCACAGGGTTTTTATCTCAACTGTTTACCGCAGGTGAGTTGGGACCTCAGTCGTGACCTGTTAGTTAGCTAGTATAATCAAACATTAAATCTCATTGATTGTTAGTTAGCTAGTATAATCAAACATTAAATCTCATTGACATTACGTAATATAAGGGTGAGATGATAATAAATTTAATTTCATTTTAAAGACCGGTTTTAGCCGTATTATGTCAAACATTTAATTCTCGAGTCTTTCATATTCTTATTGGTCTTATCTTGTTAGGATGGAAATTGACGTGCATTATTGTGATTCATCTATGTGCGCATGAGTAAAAGCATCGAATGTAAAGACATTCCTACATGGGATGAGTATGTAGCCAACTAACCACTCCGGTATTCATGATGGATACATAGCAAAATGAATTGACACAAATAAATATTGTGAGTTATCGACATCTAAGACCTAAGCCCCAATAGCACCTACAACAAGTCAACAATTAATAAGTATTTTGATTGACATCAACGCATAATTCACCACTCGTACTCGTATTAGTAAGTAGCATACCAGAAGTCCAAGAAATGATAGTGTCCGTCAACGTGCAAGGGCCTAGCCTCTTAACGATAGACACCCCCGATGATTCTAAGAATTGCGGGTGGTTATGCTTTTGTCATTGAGGAATTTTGAAAAGGGTGCGGCTATTGTCACCCCACCAAATGTTTTGTTTACCCCACATTTTAATTTTAAACTAAATATTCCAATACTAACTCTACAATCAAAATTTTTTTATGAAAATATAATATTAAACTAAAATCTATAAATTCGAAACAACAACAATTTTCTACATCTTTACATCGAAAAAAAAATTCTCTACATCTTTCAAATCAAATTTGAGAATCACTTCAATCTTCAACATGGTGGTTATATAGTGCGGTGGGATTGTTTGTTTTTATTTTTATTTTATTTATGACTTCAAGTGTAGTCTTTCATATATATATATATATATATATAATCGTAATTAAGGAACTCAAGAAAGAGATCAAGGATTACATAGGATGTGATTTGAGAAGAATGAAGGTCTGCATCAAATATATCGATGAAATATTTGTATATATTTTTAGATTTCATCACTTATATATATAATTGTAAGTTAAAATAATGAAAATAAAAACAAGATTTTCTCAAAATTTTAAAGGCAGAATTTAAACTTTAAAAGTAAATAATAAGACGTGTAGTGAACTGAGCATTTAGTGGGGTGGAAATAGCCGCACCCTTTTGAAAAATGACCACTTTTGGGTCTTCAAAATGATTTATATATAACCACAGTTTTTAATTTTGTTGAAAACTAACCACATTGGAAGATAAAAATCACAATTGCCCTTGTTCTTGAAACAAAAGGTTTTGATCTTTCTCATAGAATACTCTATATCTAATAAACTATAGTTCAAACAATATGATGGTTAAGAAAAACAAAGAATATCTTAAGAACTATGAAAACTCATTCAAGCTACAACTGAGACAACCCCAAACTTAAAATCTTTCTCACAAGATGAACACCCTAAATAAGAAAAGAATCTATATTATAAATTTATAATTAGGAATCTGAAAAGAATAAATAAGACCTTCATGATTGATAATCCATATGATGATAAATCTTTGCCTTGTTTCAGATACTACATTGATTAGCTAAAAGGATCACTTTTATCATTCTATTGTAGTTTCTTGCTTAATGGAAAAATCAAGGTTTCCTATGCCGATCAGTTTTTGCTTTCTTATCAGCATTCAATATTTAAGACAAAAATTTTGGATTTAAAATCATTAGTTACTTATGTAATTGATAAATATAATCAAATCAAGCTTGTCAATCCCAGTTGGTTTCCTCGATACTGTTTGGAGACATTTCGCAAGAAATTTGGAGACGATAGTAACATCTCTGCTGCAAGCCTTAAATCTAATATACATGCAGTGTAATTATCAAACTGTTTTTTTAAGAAGCACGACAATTATTAAATTGATCATTGCAGGCATTGCATATGCTGGTGTGTATAAAAGACCTGTTTACACCCAAATTAATATTTTACTGGACAGTAATTGTCTTAGTGAATATTAGTTAAATTTATGGTCCATGTCATACCGGCGAGCCCGAAATAATGGGTTTACGAATGATGGCCCGCCAGAAGCCCATGCGAGCTGGACCAAGGGACGCGAGGTTGCATGCAAAGAAGTTTGTATGCGAAGGAGTTCGCCTAAGAGATAAATATCAAGGGCCGCGAGCTGATTTGATGTTAATTAAATGATGGCTCCGTGCATGTCAATGAGTTTGCATTGGTTAAGAATGTTATCCATTAATCACATATGTTAACTATGCTTACATGCGAAGGCAGTTCGCGTGAAAGAAGGGGAGAGGCGGGCTCCGCTTGGTATATATACAAACATATATCGATTGAGCTAGCAAGAGAAGACCTCGCCTACAATACCTCAAATGGATAAGGAAGCAATATATACTCCTTGATTACTTAAAGGGCTATCATGCATGTGCACACGTCCACGTCCATGCATGATTGCATGGGGAGGGGTTCATTAAGGATCCTTATCTTGGTTTAAGCATGTTTGCATGGGGAGCTTACGTCTACATATTCTTGAGTTTGGTTGTATTGGTGGTTAAGGACTCTACTCCTTAATTGGATTTGCATGCATCGTCTACATCCATATCTTCATGAGATTGGTTCTACTCCTCTACATAGTAGGCAGTTAGTGACTTCGCCAAAGGATAATCACATCACGAAGTGATTAACATCGCCTACACCACATTTATCGTTGAAGACTCCTACAAGTCTTTGACATGCTTTGGGCCAATACCTGTGGCCCTGGGTAATTCTATATAAAGAAGCTTTACAGCTTACAGAAAAGAACACAACAACAATTACTCAAATACAACACAAAACAACTTTCAACCTAGTTGAAAACTCTCTCGACCTCGTCGAAACCTTCAGCGCTCCCAGGAGCCGATATCCCTTCGAAGCCTCTTCGAAGCCCTATTTCTAAGCGCCTCGCCGCCTAGAACCCTTCAGAGCTCTCCGGAACTCGCCCCGATCCTCGGAAACTTCCCTATTGTTGCTCTGCTCACCCCGCCGTGAGTATCGATCGTTTGTGCTGTAAATTCCTCATCTGAGGTGGCACCTGGAACTCCGCTCGCCTGATCAAGAAGTCAAGCCTGCGCACTCACTCAACCTTTTCCTCGTCCGCGAGGTGGCACGCCCGCAACTCTCCATCCTCTTTGGATCGCTATTTACCTCGGCTCAGCACGCTGAGGATCGTGGCCAAAACAAGACCATGGACGCAAACTAGCATAAAATTATTTGCAGCTAGGTTGCGATATGGCTTCATGCGAGAGAAGAATCATATAAAGTGAATGAGAAATGTTTGCATATATAAATACATTATACTGTTTTCATGACTAAAAGGGTTTTCATGACTTTTTCCGTCCTCAAATGGTCATTTTCCAACAAAATGAAAAGCTGTGGTTATAAATCATCTTAGGGACCCAAACGCGCGTGGTCATTTTTCAAAATTTCTCTTTGTCATTGTTGTTCCTAGGGCTGCCACTCGGTCGGTTCGAATCGGTAATGGGCGTTACCAACTTCAAAACCAAAGCTTTCGGTAATGAAATATGACTTTCAATTACCAAACCAAAAACTTCGGTATGAGATAAATCTTACCAACTTCGGATGTCGGTTTTTCAGTATTACCAAACTTCACAACAAATATATTTTCAAAATATAACAAAACAATACAAAACTATAAAATTTAAATATCACTTGAGTTTCTAAAGTCTGATAATACATATACAAAAGATAGTCATTTCAGTACACATTATCGATTATGGTTTAATTTTCTACCAAAATAGTCAAGATGTAAATGTTTCCAAATTTTTATATGAACAAGTTATGTGTCATCTATGTGAAAGTATGTGTGTGGAAGAGTCGACCAAAATAAGTCACATAAGGGCAGTAAAAGCTTTTTCGTGTAATAACTGACATTAAATTATGGTTGACCGCTTTGATCAAGACCCGAGCATTATTGAGTACAATTGAATTTTCTATCATAATTTTATTATACTATAATGATCATATCAGACGGTCGAATTTTAATTTTGTGAATTGTAATCATTGGAACCACAACATATATGTCTGGTAATGTGGTATAACTTATTTAGTAAGTTATATGCATATGTACATCTTTGTGAACCAACTACAAAGAGGAAGCAAAATTTTCAAAAACCTTGTGTGAACTATGATGTGATCAATATAGTGAAATACGACTATGGTAGAAAAACTAGGTATTTTTGATAATGTTTTGGCATTGATCAAGGCGGCTAATCCTATTTACGCTTGTGTTTCCTATAGGAAGCCCTATCATCAAGAGAGGTAAAAACATTCCTAAATTTTTACATGGACGGTTATATGTCATCTAAGTGGGTTTGTCTATGTGTGTGTGTGATGAATCGACTAAGACGGGTAGGTAAGAGCGTTTTTATATAACAAGTAACATTGAATTAAAGTTGATCGCTTTAATTGAGACCCGAATGCTACAAAGTATAGTTGAATTTTTCTATTCATTGTCTTGTTTTTTACTAAATGGTATATACAATTGAAAACGTGAGATAAGATTATTAGTCTGTGTATTTTTAGAAATATAAGTCTTTAAATAATTAAAATTTCGGTAAATTCGGTATTTACCAAAAACCAAACCAACTTTTTCGGTATTTCTTGGTTTCGGTTTTTTTGATTTCGATTACCAAAATTCGGTTTACCAAATCATAAATTTTCGGTCGGTTTTCGATCGGTTTGGTATTTACCAAACCAAGTGGCAGCCCTCCTAATGATGGAATGTATTGGATACCCAAGTAATTAAAAAGAAAGACGAGAACCAAAGGAGAAGATAACTTGGTACTTTGATAATTAGTAATTTTGTTTTAATAATCATCTCTCCATATCTAAACACTTTTTATACACCGGTATGTAAGTACACGATGCAATTATTGATTTCCAAATGGAGCAAAAGACCCAAAACACAGACATAATATCACGAGTCTGTATATGCCCCAAAACCCTAAACCCTAGGAAGAGTCGAAGAGATAAGAGTCGAATAATGAGCGATCGATCAGTTCTTCTCTTCCATCCCCTTGTGGGTGGGGGTGGTTCAGAACTGGTCCGATTGTCTGAAGATACAAACAAATAAGAAAGAATGGTACAAGAGGGTTTGTTTTTCTGTCCATTCTAAATTGGAAATATTATCAGAGTAGATAATAGTCCTACTCAATCTTTTGAGATTGCTCGTCGGAGGACAAGAGATCCCGTGGCATGAGTGAATCAAGAAAGCAGTAGCTGATCATCAGGCAAGTTCATGAGCTTAGCTCTTCTTTTCCTTTTTGAATTTTTAAAGTCATTAACGTTTTCCCGATGCCCTTTAAGATTTTGTCATTTTGCCTTTTGTCTCGTATGAAAATCAGAAATGTTTAGTCTTTAAATTATATTCAATCGATTTCTGCTCTTTGCTGTGGTTGTGTTATTTTGCTGCAAAAAAACGCATGTAATACCCTAGCCTGTAAAGGGAAGACAATAATATCAAATATTTTGAAAGGAGTGGAATTTAGCCGAAACCCCACACAGCCACACTCTCACAGTCTCACATGGACTAGACATTCACGTACGCATATTTTGTTTGAATTGAAACTTGTTTCCTAGTTTAATCAGGACATGAGAAAGACCTCTCGGAGATGAATTTCGACGTGGAAACATGGTCGTAGCCTCGTAGGGCTTGGGGGTGAGCTTTAGAGTTCCAGGTAGAATTGGAAAAGTTAGTGTTATTATTTTGTCCTTGGAAGTTGTTCTAGTGTTGGCATAGTAGTTTGCCCAGCTATTTCGATACACTAGGTGGTGGCCCAAGTGTTGTTAGAGGAGCTCCGCCAATGCATTGGACCTTTATCATCTAGTCATCTAGACAACCTTGGAGGCCTGGAGTTCAAGGAGCATTACGTACAATACTAATACTACGTCCTCTTCCATGATCAATGCGTGAAGGTTCTATCCAGCTGCTAAGTAAGTACCCTATGATTATGCGATTGCGAAATTCTGCTATCCACCTGGGAGTAAATGAGAATGAGTTTTACTGGTTTTAGGTCCGGATTAGCAAACGGCGTGTGTATCTCAGGCGCTGTGATAGCAGACACTCGATATATGGTTATTTCATGCTGCAACTTATCCTCCAGGTATTATGAACACTGGTAAAAAATTTGACTCTGAAAGATCCGTCTGATCAAATCATCAATATTCGATGTTCAATAATGCCATAAGTTGATGCTATATTATTCCTAGCTAGTTGATTAGCACTAATACATGTACAGTAGTCCCGTTTCTTATTTTGGAAATTTTTGCAAACAAGAGTTATCTAAAAGGTTCTGTTGTTGTAGGAAGATGTGCCTACCATTCAACGACCTAAGTCAATAACGTGACCTTAGTTTGACAGATATATGAAAGCAAAGCATTCACAAAATAGTTTGTTACAGATATGACCATTCTTTTCCTCATCATCATCTGGTGTTGGTTCAGAATTGGTCAAATGTATCAATTTAATTCGGTTTAGGTACAGACCAGAAGTGGAGCCAGAATACAACTAATTTGGAGTCACTTGTGCTAGAGTGTTCCTGTTTTCATTATCTCGATCATATATTTATCTTCATAGTTCGGCTATATATCAAAGCGCGCGGATATGCAGTGATCTGGGGAAAAAGCTTCAATTGGTGGTCGGACGACAAAGGGAAAACATGCCAAGATGACTGAGTTGCAGCAGGAAATTCAGGTAAGAAACCTTTTCTCTGAGTTCTTTTAATATCTAAGATTCAGTCGTCTATAGAAGTATAATATCTGATATGGTGAAACGCAAAAGTCCTGCTTCTTGACAGTTGATTACTGTAACGAGTAAGCTAAGCTAATAGTTATCATATTTGATACTCTATTGAGCTATTTATTTAACGATCAAATTAGTTATACACAGTATATGTTTCATTCTATTTTCAAAAAAAAAAAAAAGTATATGTTTCATTCTGTAATGAGTTTAATATGTTACCTGGTCAGACATAAACTTCCGGCTTCTTGACAGTTGATTATAGTAAAGAGTAACCTAGCTACTAGTTAACATACTTGATCTAATGTGCATTTTATATGAAAGTTGAGTCTAAGTCAGTTATATCGATTCTCTGTTCCATTCTGTAGCTCTCATATTTTAAGCACACCTAAAAGTCGGTTTGATGGCAAGAAATAACACAAGAATATGTGTATTCTTTCATATTTACATTCTGTCATATGAAACAAATTCAATCAGCAAGTAGAAGCAGTTGACAAGAAGAAAGAGTGGCACCGGGAGATTACTGAGAAGCTTCATCGCAAGGTGGAAAGGGGCTCTGGATTTCTGAGCATCCACACAGTTCCAACGAAACTTCGACGAGTGAAGGATGATGCCTACAACTGTCGCATTGTTTCAATCGGTCCTTTGCATCTAGGGAACCATGATCTTGCAGCCATGAGAGAGCGGAAATGGGCTTACATGCATGACTTATTTCAGCGAATCGAAGATCGTGAGCAGTATCTGGAATGTTGGAAAGAGTGCACGAGTGCTATTTATGATTTAGACTCAGATATCCGTAGATGCTACGCTACAAGGATGAGCCACAAAGAGAAGGGGCACAGGGAGCTAGCAGAAGTTGTGTTACTTGATGGATGCTTCATACTGGAACTTTTCCTCAAGTATGAGGAACACTTGAATATGACTCTAGATCATCAATCTGATGCAATATTCAATAGTGCTTGGATGATCGCCGCTCTACAGCATGATCTAGCATTACTTGAAAACCAGATCCCCTTTTTTAGTCTCGAACATTTATATGAGACCATTCAGCCTCATCTAAAGAATAGTCGACCAAACTCTGTCGCTAATCTTGCTCTTAATTTCTTCCAACCTATGAACTACAAGGCCTTTTTTGAAGATTGGGGCACGGAGTACAACCATTTGCTTGATGTCTTGCACAGATTTTACCTCCCACGTAACTGTGATGTCTCGGTAGAAATTACAATGATTACCGAAATGAAGCATCACTCTAGACCTGAACCAGTATACGGCAGTACTAAAAAATGGGGACTCAATTTTTGTGCTTCAGAACTTTTGGAGGCTGGAATCGAGTTTCGAAAGCCGCAGAGGACGGACCATTTGTTGAACATAACTTTCAGCAGGGGAGTAATTAAAATCCCCCCGATTTTCATTGACGATTCACTCTTGAGAAACTTGATAGCCTTCGAGCAATGCAGTCTCTCCAGCCTGCATCACATGACATCGTACGCTATTCTCTTGAAGAGTCTCATTCGTAGCCAGCGGGATATTAAACTACTTAAGCAAAGAGGAATCATAAGTTCCAATTGGATTAGAGAAGAAGAGTACTTGTCTCAACTTAAAAGTGTTCTTGATGAAGTTGTTGTGAAGGAGTTCTACTTTGGTGATTTGTGTGACAAAGTGAATGCTTACCATGGCAAGTTCTGGTTTCGCAGAGGTATAAAGTACATTTATCGCACCTATTTCTCCACAGCATGGAGTATGATTTCATTTGTTGCAGCCATTATACTTTTCATTCTCACAGCTACACAAACATTCTTTACTGTCCGCCCTCGCTAATACTTGTCTCCGTTATTCATTCAGTTAAATATGTGCTTGAAGTTTCATCCTGTACAAATAAAACCTGTATCATCCTTCTGCTTTCACAATTTATGTGTTATTATATCAAGCCAAAACTGGATCTTCTGGAATGTTACAGGTGATCCAGTTCTCATTTCATTCATAATTGCTTGCACTTTTCCCCTTGAATTTTTCTGCAATACACATACATGTCGACTCAAGTAGTCAAAAGTACTTGAGTGCATACGTATTTCCACTGAAGAACTTATTTAACAATCGGGTATACTTTGACTGTCCATACAGTTGTTCTTGAGGTAGAATGTTACATGAAACCAACATCGATAAAAATATGCATGCCCTGAAGAATGTCTATGGTTTACTAATACATATGTATTATGTATACGCATTGCACTAGTGTGCGCACTCGTAAATGTATGTATATATGTGTGCGTAGATATTTTTAAACACCATATCTGAGAAAGAAATATCGGTCAATTAAGTCTATACCGCCGGGGTGGGGTTGTATTGTATATAGAATTAGTGGAAGTTTTAAAGAAGTCTATGGAATCTCAAAGTCTACGTGTACAGACATTTAAAAATCCATCAAAGTCTGGTGTATTAAACTAGATTTTAAAAAATCATTATGAATTCCATCAAAGTTCAGGGGTGTTCAATTAAGATTTTTTAAAATGAATAGAAGTTTAAATTTATTTAAAATATCATTCATACTCATGGAATTAATAACTCATGGATAACTGTGGACTTTGCTGTGTAAATTACACACACCAAACTCCAATATTTTTTCATCCACTAGAGCAAAGATTTGGAAAAGTCTACGACAGACTTTCTCTGTACATGTGAATATGTTGATCCTGCGATACATCATTTTTTTTTCTTTTTTTATAATATTTTGTGCTATCAACGGTTTATTATTCCTATTTTTTTAATGTTTTTTGAATGTTAACCTTTTGTTGTCTTTCAATTGTAATATTTGGAACCCTCGATAACCTAAATATTATCTACTAACTCTTGATACTAAAACCACATGATCATATATTATTATATTTGCGTACATGAATTAAACTTGTGAACATCTAATCCCATTTTAGAACATGTGTCTTTGGTTTACGTACAAGCATGTGCGTTGGTAACTTAAGTTAATATAATCTTTTTTGTTACCTATGTTTATGTATTTCAATAAAATATTACAACTGTATGCATTGAAATTAGATAGATGAACACTAAATTTATAATAGGTGTCATTATGTGTTTGTCGTTGCATCTTTATTTTTGTTTTCTTTCTTGTAACTCTGTAAGTATTGAGAAATCCACATAAGTCATTAATATGAAATCTGTAGATATCAGAAATCAGTGAAAGTCTATGATTAAAAATCGATGGTTTTAAGAAATTAGTGAAAGTCTATGAACTTTTTAAAGAGTCTGTAGATTTTTTTAAAAGTCAGTTGATTAAAATAAGAAGCTGGTGGCTATCAGTTAGAAAATAAGAAGCCAAGTCAACTACTACGAATTTCCAATAGTCATAAGTTCGTAAAAAGTGGCTCCTTAATCCAATAGTCAAGGTGTTTGTAGTATATTTTAACTTCATAGTTAGGCTATAAGAATTTTATCACCAGGGTATAAGCTCATATTGGTGATCGGAAAGAAGGGAAGTCTGCTGAGATGAGTTAATCCGAAGAGGAAGCTTTTAAGGTGATTGATCAAATGCTTGTTGAATTTGCTGACTGTGACCGACTCGAAGATTATTCTTCTTAGGCTTCTTCTTAATTTGCAATAAGATGGATCGTTAGTTTACATAATCGGATAATCCTGTCTATGATGTTTGTTAGTTACTACTTCGGTTACAGGTATCAGCTGTTGATGAGGTATTAAGGTAGAAAGAACCTGAAAATAAAGTTGTATGATAAACATAGACGTGTCAAAGTAGGTCTCATATTTACATGTCATTTCATTATTACAGTGTTCATATATAGATCTGCAGACTTCAGTACACGTTAAGTACTGGCTCAATTTTTATGAATTGTGATCAGCGAATACGAACAGGTATTCAGGTTCCAAAGTATTCTTACTGATTTACTTATGTTGGCCGGCCTGAAGTATGTTTTGTTAATTGTGTACTACAAGAGTTTAAGGAGTGGAATATATCATACAGGGACAAAGGCTATTTTGCGCAGGAAGTCAATACATTGGCCCCGATTGCAAAAAAGCTGGCTCGGGCAAACACAGGATCAAACTCAAAGGAGGTTATCCTATACAATGTTCCGGATAAACTTCGAAACCTCAAGGAAGATGCCTACTGCCATCGTGTTGTCCCCATTGGAACTATGTTTTATAAACGCAAACAGCTTGAATATGATGATATGATAGAGAATAAATGGCGTTACATGCTACACTTTTTTCAGCGAACCAGAGATCCTGCGAAGCCTGACAGACTAAAGATAATAGAATGCGTCGATGCTGTTCATGTTCTAGCAACAAAATTGAAGAATCGTAGAGGCTATAGTGGAGAAAGTGCTCAAGGCAGGTCAGTAATATTACAGAGTTCATGTCACCAGATGGTTGTTTCATACTGGAACTTTTCTACAGGTATGACCAATACTAATTGAATAATAAGAAGCAAGAAGATCAATCTGATGATGGAATCTTCAAATATGCTTGGATGATCCCAGCCCTACGGCGTGATCTCGCTTTACTTGAAAATCAGATCCCATTCTTTGTTCTATGAGAATTGTATGACTTCATCAACCCCCATATCAGGGTATGCACCAAACTCGGTCACTAGCCTTGCTCTAAACTTCTTTGAACCTATGCATACTAACAGCAGCAAACGAAAAAAATTCGAGGGCAATGAGCACAAGCACTTGCTTGTGTTGGGTTTGGTGCTTATCCCTCCATGATGGAGATATTATGCATGTCATGAATGCATAGAGTTATTGGTTTGTGCATTCATGGCAAAGACTAAAATATCGGCTATTGAGGAAATTTCGAGACTCCGAAAAATGGATATTTTGATTGAAATATAGAGAATTCGAAAGTTTCAATACCAATAAAATTTCGAAAGAAATTACAGAAATATTGTGAAATTTATTTGGAGAAATTATTACCTGGTCCGGGAACATTGCTGAGAATGTAATAGTAACTAAGAAAAACTAGTTATTGAATTTTGGTGATCCTATTGTTGGGGCGACTTTTTCGGTGCTGCAGAAAAAAGAATACGGGTGCGTTCTAGGGTTGCCGTGCCCTAGCAGCGGCGCTGATCTGAGATGACAGCAACCAGCTCTGGCACTGCTACGAAGGTTGCCTGCCCATGGGCATTCATGTGCTCTTTGGATGAGAGTTCTCCTCCAGAGTCACATATCCCTAAAGCGAAGACGTTCGCTTCTGTTCTCTTTGTGTTGACTGAATCTTCTATTCCTATTACTCAATTGCCAACTACTGTTGTTCGTGGGGATAAAACCTAGCTATGTGAAAATCAATGAGGCCCTATACCAAGAACAATTGAAGAACTTCAAAACCAATCTTATTGGTAAGCTGTAATTGTTATTTTGACATTTACTTTGCCACCGTCGATGATTTACGACGAGTTTGGGGTAGAGGAACCTGCTCTCTTGCCGATGGCCTCTTCAGATTAGCTCAATGGAAACCGGATTTTGTGCCAGGGGAGGACCTCCCATATACACACGCTCAACTTTGGGTCAGACTTTACGGGTTGAGTCAGGATTACTGGCACCCCCAACACCTTATGGAGATTGCTCGGGGAGTAGATACTCCATTGCAACTGGATCGAGCTACAATAGAGCGTGAATTTGGAGATTATGCACGAGTATTGGTTGACGTACACTACTGGAAAAAGTCACTTAGGAGACGAAATAGTTTCGTCTCCTAAGTAACAAAATTCGTCTCCTAAGTACTTAGGAGACGGAATATTCGTCGCCTAACTATGGTGAAATAGGTGTCAGGGCGACGAAAAATTGAGTTCTATCGATTGAGAATTACTTAGGTGACGAAATTTGTTCCGTCTCCTAAGTACATATGTGACGGATATTGTTTAATGACAAAAAAAAATTATATTTCCCCTAGGCGACGGAATTATTGGATTCCGTCGCTAAGTCTGAAAAAAAAATTGACATCGCCGCCGCAATAGCCTCTGCCCCAAATACCACCACCACCACTGATGAACTAGAAACCATAAGGCCGCCCTCAAACTCAACCAGTCCAACCCTAAGATGTATCACATCTTCCCCAAAACAATCAAAAACCCATATCAACATATAGATGGTCAAATTTCTTCAAAAAAATTAAAACATGGCTTCAAATTTGAGCCTAAACGAGGACAGATCCGGCAAATCCCAGCACAAAAATTTGGCCCGATCATGAATCACCACCGAATCGATTATGAAACCTGGTATCATGAGAATGAAACTACATCAGATGAGAGACTTCTTTGTGCTTTGCCGAAACCTCAACACAAAAAAATCAAGGCAAAACAATGTCAATCGAGTTCAAGATACCTTGAACGTAATCGAACACCTCCTGTTCGTCTTGACCTTTAGTTGTTTTGGACTTTGGTTACTCTTCTACCATGTTTATGGTTTGTTAATGCTTTTTGCACTTTTATCATTTTTAAGGGGCATGGTCTTACGTCCTCCCCTTTTTGTTGTTTTACCTCCACTACCAGAAGAAACGCTTTAGCCGACGAAAAAAAAAAAACCAGGTCGACGAATTTTTTTTTCGTCGGCTAAAATCCACTTTAGCCGACGAAATTTTCCTTCGTCGGCTAATTAAAAATCTTCGTCGGCTATGATCAACTTTAGCCGACGAAATTTTTATTTCGTCGGCTAAATAATTTTTTTCGTCGGCTATAGTCTGTTAACTTTAGCCGACGAAAATTTCAAAAGTTTAGCCGACGAAATTTTCAAAACTTTAGCCGACGAAATTTTTAGACTTTAGCCGACGAAATTTTTAGACTTTAGCCGACGAAATTTTCAAAACTTTAGCCGACGAAATTTTTAGACTTTAGCCGACGAAATTTTTAAAAGTTTAGCCGACGAAAAATATAATTTCGTCGGCTAAAGTGCCTTATATTTACAAATTTTGATGCAATATAGTCCTACGCAAAAAGGGGTGTAACTTTTGATCCGTCCGTCAGAAATTGCTGAAATTTTGGCAGTAGCTCCGCAGGCCCAAATCCAAGCTAACTTCCTTTCGGGGCCAATCCGACCGTCGGATCTAGGCTTTTTATGTAATTTTCTGTTTTTAGGGTTTGATTTTTTTCTTTTAAAACTGCGGTCAACCCTATTTACCGTTAAAATTTTTATACGACTTGTTGCGTGTCATCGGTTTAAAACTATTTTCAGTTGGAGGTCCGGCCAAAATACGTAATTTAGACGGTCGAACGACCTTTTCCGTGAGTTTAGGGGTTTGACTTACGAGATTGACCGTCCGGATCGAGCCCTTATTCTTTTCGGATCAAGTTGAATTTTTTCCCATACATGTATTTTATCATGATGGTCAGATCTGACGGTCGGAATTCTGTTTCTCAAGTTTGATCATCACAATCACAACATGCATACTAATGTTGTATAACTTGTTTACCAAGTGTTATGTAAATGTTCCGTTTCAAAAACAAACTATACGTAAAACCTTCAAACGCTAAAAAGTCATGAGATAATATATGACGAGAATGTTGAAATACATCCACGGTTGAAAAATTACACTATTCCGGTAAATATTCGGTGCCGATAGTTGCGGTCAATGCAATTTTTCATTTTTCCCCCTATGAGTAGCCCTATATTCGGTGGTTATTTTGCGTAAAATTTTTATACAACTTGTTGCGTGTCATCGGTTTAAAACTATTTTCAGTTGGAGGTCCGGCCAAAATACGTAATTTAGACGGTCGAACGACCTTTTCCGTGCGTTTAGGGGTTTGACTTACGAGATTGACCGTCCGGATCGAGCCCTTATTCTTTTCGGATCAAGTTGAATTTTTTCCCATACATTTATTTTATCATGATGGTCAAATCTGACGGTTGGATTTCTGTTTCTCAAGTTTGATCATCACAATCACAACATGCCAAATGTATAAAAATACTTTTAGCCGACGAATTTCAAAGGTTTAGCCGACGAATTTCCAAGTTTTAGCCGACGAAATAGGTACCTTTAGCCGACGAAATTTTCAAAGGACTTTAGCCGACGAAAAATATGAAAAGTCGTCGGCTAAAGTTGAAAACTCTCTTGGGTTTCGACTGCATTTTAGCCCAAAGAAGGAGGTGTCCGATCTCTCTTGGGTTTCGACTGCATTTTACGATTTGTTGTTATGTATTGATGATGTGCGTCAGTTGTTGTCTTTGAATTTGCGGATAATAATAGTCGTTATGTGTTTGCTAGTTCAAGGCATTCACTCTCACATTTATTCTCTAGGACAAGTGACGATTGCTTATGGTTTTCTGCTCATAGTTTGGAAGATCTCTCAATCATATTAATTCATGTTTCTGAAATTTAGTCCTTGTTCTCAATCAAAATTTAATGGGGTACTAAGGAGATGAGGTCATTTGCATTTGTTGTGAATTTTCTGCAGTTTTTTTTTCAAAACTCAGCAACTTTAGCCGACGATATTCAAACACTATATTCGTCGGCTATAGTATTTTTTAATTTTTTTATAAGATTTAGCCGACGAATAACCTAATATTTCGTCGGCTATAGTTATTTTTAAATTTTTTTTATAAGGTTTAGCCGACGAAATATTTTATATTTCGTCGGCTATAGTTATTTTTAATTTTTTTATAAGGTTTAGCCGACGAATAACCTAATATTTCGTCGGCTATAGTTATTTTTTGAATTTTTTTATAAGGTTTAGCCGACGAATAACCTAATATTTCGTCGGCTATAGTTATTTTTTTTAATTTTTTTATAAGGTTTAGCCGACGAAATATTTTATATTTCGTCGGCTATAGTTATTTTTTTATTATTTATTACGCACTTTAGCCGACGAATATTTCGTCGGCTAAAGTCTGGGACTATAGCCGACGACATATTTTTCGTCGGCTAAAGTGGGACTATAGCCGACGAAAAAAAAAATTTCGTCGGCTAAAGTCATCACAGACGACCTTTTCCCGACGACACTATAGCCGACGAAGGCTCGTCGGCTAAGGTCTTAGCCGACGAATTTTTTTAACAGGCCGACGAAAATTTTTCGTCGGCTAAAGTGCATGTTCTGGTAGTGCAGCTCTCTTTGATTGAATAAAAAAAATAACAACATCCCACATAAAAAAGGTAAAGATATTACTATAAGTTAGTCCCAGACTTTTTGTACAAACTTTTCGAATTTGGGCCCAAAAACGAGAGGATATTGTGAATTTCGGTGAAATCTGAGAAATTTCCCAAATATCGTGATATTCTCAATATTTCGAACGATAACATCTTGGTATGTAAAGAAAATATCATAGGTCTAAAAAAATGATATTTTCAGTGATATATCGCCGATATTATCGAATTTAAAGACAATGATTCACGGTGATAAGTTATGCATGAAATTGATGTATAGTTAAGTGCATGCATTAAGAATTAATGTATGAGTTAAATTCATGAGTTACCTCTTAGTCTCCTACGGAGTTCTAGAGGAAGATGAATGGTTGGTTCTTGAATGGGCATTGATGGAGTAAGTCTAAAGTTTCTTTCGTGACCTATATATAGAGTTTATTTGCTATTCTAGAACAAGAGAACAACAATAAGAGAGGGATGAGAACTCCAAGGGTCTTCAAGATGTAGAAGATAGGGGGAGTTGTGTTCAAGGGAGTGTATAGCTCTTGGGGTAGACTGATCTTCTAGGTTGAGAGAGGGGTACAATGAGGTATCCTTTTGGATGCAAGGGTTCGGGTTGGGTATAAACTTGGTGTATCTTGTACTTGTGTTATTCTCTTATAGTGAAGATGAAAGCTCTCCGAGGACGTAGACAATGAAATTGGCCGAACCTCGTTAAATCTTGTTGTCTGCTTGGCTTGGTTGTTTATTTCTTCTTTCCATCTCTACTACTATTACTTGCATGACGGGAGGATTAATTTCCTAACAGCTTGATCTCTTGCACAAATTCTACCTTCCAAGCTCAGACTCCTCAATAAGCATTAATATGGATTCGACCACTTCTGATAATGAGTGTCTTCTAACAAGACCTGCATATCCAGCAAACAATAAAAATCGGGGATTCAATTTATGCGTTTCAGAACTTTTAGAGGCTGGAATTGAGTTTTGGAAACAAAGAAGGGAGGGACATATGTTGAATATAAGCTTCAGTAATGGAATAATAATCAGAATTCCTCCATTGTCGATTGATGAGAAAACAAACTCACTGTTGAGGAACCTAATTACTTACGAGCAATGCAGGATTGTTAGTAATCACATCACCTCATATGCCATTCTCCTGAAAAGTCTTATCCACTCGGCAAAAGATATAGAGCTACTTCGGAAAGAGGGATTATAAACTCGAATTGGATTGAAGACCAATAATTTTTGACTCATTGCACAAGTATTCTGGATGAAGTTGTAGTGAAGCACTTCTGCTTTGGTGATTTGTGCGGCCAAGTGAATGCATACACCGATAAGTTCTGGTTCCGCAGAACGATGATGACCCTTTATAAAACTTAATTCTCTACTGCATGGAGTATGATATCGTTCATTGCCTGCCTTTTGCCTTTTCGTTGTCACTGTGATACTACTATTCCATTCGTCCAGCTCGCTAGCTAATACTCGTTTAGTTTCTTAATCTTTTATGTTTTTGTGGGTTTTGGAAACTTCTCTTTCCCCATCCTATATAAGATTTCAGACTATTCATTTGTATGTTATAGAGTTTTCATTGCTGTATATGAGTACCTTGAATAAACCTTCGCTTTTAAGTATTATGTGAAATTGAGCAGGGCCGAAAAAGGATCTTAAATTAGACTGAATTAAATGGTTTGGCGGGGTATGAGGACTCAGTTTTAACCTATGAAGCACGAAAGCGCCGGGAGTCTTACGTTTCCCGCTTCGGAACTGGAAGCGAAGCGGAATCTTTAAGGAAGCGCCCGGAAGCGTGCTTCTGGAAAAAGTAGAATTAGGAGCGTGGTGGAGGCGTGAGGTTCGGACTTCCCTACCTCTGCAAATCAAAAACCCAATCCACACAAATCTCAAGAATCATTAGACACAATGGCCGCCTGAAAAGCTTCAATGATGGCTCTCATGGCTGTGTCCGTCGTCGTCAACTCTCTCTCGCCGTCGTTCGCTCCAGTCTCGTCGCCGCCGCTGTCGCTCTTGGGTGGTGCAAATCGATGGGTTGGGTTAACAAACTTTGGACTTTGGGCACTGAAGGTGAGTGAGGGTATCTTTAGATCTGGTTGGGTATTCGGGATCTTTAGATCTGGTTGGGTTTGAGGATTGAAAATGAAACAAAGCCAAGTAATTATTGACAGCGAAGAGCACGTACAAAAGGATTGGAGTGAAGAAAAGGCATACCTCTTGTTCTGCTGCAACGAAAACAAGAAGAAAAAGAAGCAGGTGCGTGGATAAAGGTATATTCCTGTATGTTGCAGAAGTCAAAAGATATGTAGGTGGGTTTTCAGATTTTTTATACATAAAAAAAACAGTTTAAGTATACACTAGGGTGGATAAAGGTATAATGTTATCTTATTTACTAATTATCTAAATAATAATTATAATGATCTTAGTATTTGAAATGATATTTATTTATTAATACATAAAATATAGGAAAAATTATCTAAACAGTGTCTCAACTTTCAGAGAAGCTAATTTTTGGTATCTCATGTTTCAAAAACTTCATAATTATATCTCACGTTCTTAACCCGATCGAATATTAGTATCTGAAACTGTTAATTCCGTTAAGAAAGCTAACAACAGAAATATTTTGAAGGCTATTTCCGTCCTTTCCCATTCTATTTCTTGTTTTTTTCTGTCTATGTTCTTCGACATTCTTTCCAGATCAAACTGGACTGAATCATGGCTTTCTAATTGCAAATAATACGAGGGTTTTGGTCAGGAAATAGCAACCTCGTCGAGCACAGTCTTCATCACCAACCCACAGTCTTCATCAAAAATCAACAATAATAACAACCCACTCCAATAGTCTGTTTCATGAATTCAATCAAGTCTAATAATAGATGGATCTGATGAAAATTATTATAACAACCCAAGAACTTGATACATCTCTCACAAAGCTCAGTATTGAACGATTGATATGAGAATCATGGACGATGGATCTGATGACATATCTTTTACAAGAGGGACGAAGACGAAGGCGACTCAAAACATGGCCACCATGGCCAATTGCAGACGAAGATTATTGAATATTGATTATGCATCTCATCTCTTTGATATGTGGAATGTTGAAGAAGCATGGTATATCTTTTTTCTCACCATCTGCTCAAGGTAGAAGAATCAAGGAATCTTCAATTTCTGGATTTTCGTTTGCTTCTCATGACCATAATCTCATATCATATACCTTTAAGAAAAAGTCTCAAATCCAAAACACACTATGGATAGATGGAATGAAAGGGAACTACTGGGCAGATGAGATTCAGTATTTTGAGAGGGAAAGTTGGTGTGGACTGTGCAAGGAGAAGAAGAAGATGGAACTCTAGAGAAGTTGACACCCAGTAAAACCTCAAGAAATGAAATTCACCGGAGCTTTCTGGCCCTAAGGGGGTGGTGCGCTGAATTTGAAGAATATAAGAGGAATAAATAGGACAAAAAAAATCGTTTGTTTTCATTTTATTTTGTTTGAAGAAGAATTAAAGAATAAAAATAAGAATAAAGGGTAAAATTGGCATTTTATGACAAAAATATGTCTATCGTCAGACTATTTAACAGACTAAACAGTCTCAGATACAATTCTTCGATCAGGGTAAAAACGTGATATACTGTTCTGAAGTTTTTAAAATGTGAGATACTAAAAATTAGCTTATCTAAAAAGTGAGATATTGTTCGGACAATTCCCTAATATATATATATATATATATATATACAAGCCTGTTATGAAGTGGACGTTCCTCCATTCTCCTCCGTCCGGTGCCGACTACAACGCTCCTCCACCCGAGCGGACACCAGCGGCATCCCAACGGCATCTCCAATCACTTTCTCTTGCCAGCGAGATCAATTTGAAGGTCTGGGCAGCAACCTCCACCTGAAACTTCAAACAAGGTCGATCTCACCGGCAAACTGGAATTCAGCAGACTCGTCAGGAAGAGAAAGTGATCGGAGACGCCTCTGATGTCCACTCGAGTAGAGGCACGTCGTCAAATGTCATTTTTGCTTTCAAAGTCTTCCAAGTCAGCTCAAGCTTAGTCCAAAATCAACATCTATGGCATAAGCGTTTGGCTCATCCATTAGAAAAAGTGATGTTTGATTTGTTTCCAAATATGTGTAAGACAAATGATCAATGTGATGTGTGTCTAGGTTGCCTTTTTCTTCTTCCTTATGTAGGTCTAGTAATCCTTTCGAAATCGTCCATTCAGACATTTGAGGTCCAGTTCTTGAGTCCTATGATGGATTCAAATATTTTGTAACTTTTGTTGATGATTTTATAAGGATTACTTGGTTGTATCTTCTTAAATTCAAAAGTGAAGTTCTTTATGTCTTCAAAGATTTTCATAAACTTGTCAACACTCAATTTTCATCTCATATTCAAATTTTGAGATCTAATAATGACTCTGAGTATATGTCCAATAACATGTCACAATACTTGAACACAAATACATCAGACTAGTTGTGTTGTTACGCCTCAGCAAAATGAAATTACTGAGAAAAAAAATCGAGATCTTTTGGATAAAACAAGAGCTCTGATGTTTCAAATGAATGTGCCTAAAAAGTTTTGGTCTCAAAGTGTGCTCACTTTCACTTATCTCATTAATCGGCTGCCTAGTAGAGTGCTTGGTGGTAAATCTCCCTTTGAAGTGTTGAAAGGAAGGAAGATCGACATCTCTCATCTAAAAGTGATTTGGTTGCGTGTGCTTCATTCATATACAAGCTAATAAAAGAGGGAAACTTGATCCTCGGACTGAAAAATGTGTGTTTTTAGGGTATTCAAGGGTATTCATCTACTCAAAAAGGATACAAGTGCTACAACCCCTCCTCTAACAAGATCATTGTTTCCAGGGATGTTAGATTTGATGAGAATAGTCATTTCTTTGCTGGGAAATCTGATGGTTATAGTCAGGGGGAGTCTCTGTTTGATTTGTTTCCAACTCCCAGCATTCCAGTTTATGAGGATGGCAATATGTCTTCCAATCCTCCTACTGCAGTTCAAGAAGCTCAAGACGCAAATCCTGATCCTGAGTGTGATCAAGCTGATGTGCAACCTGTTGTTGACCAAGTCCAACCTAGTCCAGTGGCCATTTGAAGGAATTCCTCACGAGAAAGAGGACCTCCAGCAAAGCTTAAGGATTATGTGACTTACACAGCAAGGTATCCAATGACAGCTTTTATTTCTTACAAGAAATTTTCTGCTTCTCATGTTGTATTCCTTAGCACTGTTGATGCTGCTCATAAACCTCAAAGCTTTGATGAAGCAAATCAGTATGAAGTGTGGAAACAAGCTATGGTAGATGAAATTCAAGCTCTTAATGAGAATAAAATATGGAGTGTGGTTAAGATTCCTCAAGGGAAGAAGGCAGTAGGCAGTAGATAAGACCAAGTTTCACTCAGATGGTACTGTAGAAAGACATAAGGCTCGATTGGTAGCTCGGGGTTTCACTCAAACATATGAAGTTGATTACAAAGAAACCTTCGCTCATGTTGCAAAATTGAGTACTGTTAGAGTTCTTCTTTCAGTTCCTGTTAGAGTTCAAAAATGAGCACTTAAGCAACATGCAATGGCTAATTCTTTCTTCCATTGTATTAGATTCAAAGGTGACTAAATATTGAGAGTTAGAGATTAGTTCTAATTGAACTAGTTGATTTTAGAAGTGTGAGCTGTGTATGGCAGCTACAGCTGTGCTACCAAGTACTCATGGTCTCCTTTTTCTGAAGCAACAAGTTGGCTGTTGCAGCTTGTCTCCATGTTGCTGCAACAAGTTGGTGACCTCGGTCTTGATGCCACAGCTGTGTCTATGGCTGAGTTTTGCTTTGGCTTCCCTTATACGATTCTCATTGTATCTATATATACTTGTTATATTTAAACCTTATAAAGTTTTATCAAGAAATATAGAAGAAAAGCTTCGCAGTCTTTATGTTTAGATTTCTTCACTAAGTACCATATTTTTTGCTGATCCATATTTGCATGTACCACTAAGTAAGAACGTTGCTCCGATAGTTCATAAACACAGAGTTAGTAACTAGTAAGTAGCCTCAGTTTTTTTTTTATGAAAGTAAGTAGCCTTAGTTATTTTTTGTAGAATAAAGCTCCATTTAGGAACAAGGAGTAAACCCGATAGATTGAGAGAAAATACATTGAAATTTCTACTGTCTACAGCGAACCTGAATTATTGAGGCATCAAATTTACATAACATATTGTCTTACCGCCGTTGGCACCATGCATGTTACATATCACATTGTACGTCTTAGCATTTGGTAAATATATCATTCTCGACGGCTCTAATTCGATCTTCACTTGTTACGTACATGAGCTCTAAATAATAACTTTTAACACCTGATTTAAAATTATTTGTTTATTCTCAAGATGAATTAGAAAAAATGGTAATGTGATTTCATCTAGATAACTAGCTAGAATTGAGAAGAAATGCACAATAAACCGAGAAAGGTAATTTGTCACTTAGCTAATGGTTTGGTGACCAAAGGTCAACATACTTGATCAAGCTTAAAAGTAAAAAACCCAACCGAACAAGGAAATCGTCTTTAAGTTGAAACCCTAAGGCGATGAAAACAGTATTCAGTTTTCTTTGTTCTGCATCTCCTCCACAGTGGAATTCACCATATATGGATCTTAATTATAAAGAAGTACTATATATGTCCTGGCAAATAACACAATGCTCCGATATTAGTCTAGCCATGACACTTCCCTCTTCAATGGCCAATTCTCTACTCCTCTTGTTCCATAGGTGTAGAGCATAAGTCTCCTCTTGATTCAACTCATTCAACATGCTTTCCACCCATCTCGACTCCGATTCCTTCTGAGGCTTTCGGAAAAGCCTCCGAATCTGATTCCAGTCCACCGGATAAAATGCTTCAGGCGGCACAATTGTAAGGTTGTAACCCGGTGTGCTTCCCACTTTCTCAGTCACCCTGGAGACCAAGTAAGGTCCGTTGTGACCCCATTTGTTTCCATTAAAAGTAGCAGCAAATTCACTTATGTAGTCCAGTAGAATCGGATGGTTTATGTCGAAAATCATGGCTGCATTGTTTAGTATGGTCCAGTTTTTGGACTGCAAATCCACACTTTGTGCTCCTATTGCATTCCTCAACCCGGAGAAATCCTTCAGAGTTATGAAGTCGGTGTCTAAGTACACACCTCCATACTTGTAGAGCACGATAAGTCTGATCAGATTGGCTAGGTTTTGAGATAATGGGATGTAACCTGGATCCTTCTTGCCACTCTTAATTTCTTCAAGCCAAACTTCGCCCGGAGTGTTCTTGACTAGAAAGGGCAAGTCTGGAGTCACCGCAAGTATTTTGAAGCCTCCATCTAGTAATGGTTTCAAGATTCGATATCCACGTCCTGAATCCATGCTTTTTGACAATATCATCAAGCATCCTTGAGGATGAGCTTTGAAGAGGCTGTCCATGGCGAAGAATTCTCTTTTCCCGAATGACTTTGCTGGCGAAAACCATATCATGTAGAACTGAATGCTGCATCCATTATTAAGGAACTGGAGAACTCGACTGTGGAATTGCTGCGTCAAGTTGTTAGACCGGAGTATCTCTAGCTCTGGAAGCTTTCGCCGGAACCAGACTAGTCTCTCTTCTTTTGTTACATTGTTCGGAGGGATTAGAGGGTCGTAAACTTCATCTGGACCTTCATCAATGGTGATCTGGTCTTGGATATTAGTAGTAGTGATCAAGGTTGGTTCGCGGAGATGGTCGACAGTTTTATGACTTTTGAGGTCAACTGCATGCATGGGAAGGTTAGCGATGGAAACTATGGTGTCTGATGAATAGAGGAGAAAGAATATGGCAACGAATGAGAGGGTGGGGAAGACGGGGGATTTGGCAGTGCGTATAAATAGGTTGTAATCAAACACTTTCTGTGACATTCTTTTCATCTTCAAGAGAGTGGAGGAGGATTTTTTTGGTGATATCATTGTTGTTGATGAGAAATACTTCGGAGGGAGCCATTTTATAGTAGATGAAAAATCATGAAATAGAAGCCAAATTAATTTCTTCTATGGATGTGAGTTTGAAACGTTAAAAATTTGGGTCCGATATGAATCACAATCTGTCCCAGCTACTTATTAAACGCATGTATGAGAATAATTCGGCAAATATTATCAAACAATTTAGGTCTTTAATAGTTTAATATAGTGCTCAAAGAATGTTGATCATTACGGCATTCATTGGCATCTTTGTCAAACACCAAATGCTATTCATTATATATACCATCGGATCAATCAAGCAATAATATTGATGAATTTAAGATTAAGAGAGACGTACATGCTCATCAATCATCATTTTATTACGAAATGACTCTAAAGAAAAATAATTTTAGCTAGACTGGTCTCATAATATATTTAGTAGGCCTGGGCATGGGCCGGGATTAAGGTGATCCCGAACCCGAACCCGAACCTGAAATTTTGAAACGCGACGGGACGATACGGGATTAGCGTTTTGAGAAGTAATCTCGATACGGGGATCGGGCCGGAACCGGGCCCAAAACGGGCCTTTGAACCAAAAAACTGAAAAAGGAAAAAAATAGCAAAAACCCAAAACTGGCAAAATAGAACAGAACCTAAACATATATAATACATATGCTTCATGTATGCTTCAAGTCCAAGACAATAACAACAACATAACAACATTAAGTCACAAACTGAAATACGTAAGTTTAAACATCAAATGAATACATAGTTACATACTTAAGGTCTTAAAGCACTTAGAGCTGAAAACACAAAATGATCAACATCATAACCTCACAAAGAACTAGTTGTTACTTGTTAAGGTGCACCACAGCCTTTGCCTTTGTCTTCCCCTTTGATTTCGAGAATACAGGGCATGTATTCCTACTAGACGCAATGCTCTCGTGTTCTAACGAATAAACCAAACCAAGTTAAAAATAAGAACTAAAAAGTAACAACACTGAAATAAAAAAGGAAGAAACAAACTGAACATATACCTAATTCAGCTTTTTCATAGAATTATGTGTTCTCAATGGAAGGAAGCTCGTCTTCCACATCAGCAATTTCATCTCCCAACAACCAATTTTGCATGACTAATCCCTCCACTGATTTAGGAGTCAATGAACTCATAAATGTAGAAATCACTCTACCTCTAGTACTAAAACAAGACTCTGATGCAACTGTGGATGTTTGAATGGCAAGTACATCTCTTGCTATGGCTGCCAAAACAGGAAACTTCAGACCATTTATCTTCCACCAGCACAATATGTCGAAATCGTCTTCTTTCGGATTAATTAATTCAAGAAGGGCACTCAAATATTGATCCACTTCATGTACCACCACTGCCTCATCACTCTCTTGGATCACATTTTTCCAATTGTCCAACATCCGACCCCTGACACCTCTCTTAGAATTGTTGCTTGAAGAAGTGATTATGTTGCTGGACTTGTAAAGCCTCCTTGCTTAGGCATATGTCTGCCACCATCAACTGTTGATGCATACTGGAAAACATAATACAACAAAAATAAAAAAGTAGTAGACCTAACAATCTAACATATAATTATGTATTAGCCAAGCTACAAGCAAAAAATATGAATGGTTGTATTAAGAGTTGTACCTCATCGTAGAGTGCCATCAACAAAGATTTAATATCTTTGGTTCGTTGTTGCACATCCTCTTCTAGCAATTCCTCTTCCCTCAATGAATGTGTGTAATTCCAAAGCTTGAATCTTGGATCGAGTACAAGGCCGACAATAATCAAGTGGTTCATGTCTGTAAAGCTGCCAAAGTATTTCAAGAACCTAGAACTCATATTGTCTATTACAATTTTTTCTGTTTCGGATCCAGTTGCCATTTCAGGTTTAACAAATAGGCTATTGATGTTATTCTCCATTGTTACAACATCATGAAATGTTGTATGGACAGTTGGATGCAAGCTTGCACTAACTCGTAGTGTGACATCCCAAAACACTTGCAGCAGTTCAACAAGCACCTCGACCATTTCCCAATCTAATTTTCCAGGAGGTCCGACTCTACCCTTCTTGTTACTTGTAGGAACAATGATATTACCGTCCTCATCAAACTCCTCCTCCGGTTCCTTGAAATAATTCACAAAAAGCTGATCCTCATCTTCCTCCATTATAATAAAAGCTTTCTTGTACTTTATGGCTGCCTCCAACATTTGATATGTTGAATTCCATCTTGTTGGAACATCAAGACAAACCAGACCAGTGTTGGCAAGTTTTTCACTTGCCACAGCTTTCCGAAAACTGTCAAGTCAATTAGGTGAAGACCTAACATACTTGACAGCATTCCTAATGGCCAAAACAGTCTTTTATAACCTTTTCAAGCCATGTGCTACAATCAGATTGCATATGTGGGCTGTGCATCTCACATGCATATATTTACACTTCAAAACAGATTGGTAGGCATCAGAATCATTCATCTTTGATTTAAGCCACTCTATAGCCGACTTATTGGCAGAAGCATTGTCCATAGTAATTGTTAAAACCTTCTCAATCTCCCACTGCAATAAACATGACTCAATAAGCCTGCCTATGGTGATTTTGGATAACACAGAAGTTTATAATCCTCTTGTGCATTTTCCAATCTTGATCAACAAAATGGGCAGTAAACATCATATAGTTGATGTTTTGCACACTAGTACAAGTGTCCGTAGTGAAACATACCCTATAACCCTTTAAAGGTTTTTTCAACTCTTTTTTTTTCTGCAGCATACAACTTATGAAAGTGTGTAACCAGCTTCCTATGAGAGGGCAACGGAGTAAACAAAGGACACGCCCTAGCACAAAACCGCTTGAACCTTTTTTTCTCAACAAAGCTAAAGGGCAACTCATCTATGACAATCATTTCAATTACAGCTTTTATATTGTAGACATGTAAAATTTAACAAAATAATTGGGTTTATAAGTGATGGCTCGCAAAAAGTCAGGCGAGGCGAACCGCACTTCGCATAGAAATAAATGAAGGCGAGGCAGACTGAACTTCGCATAGAAATAAATAAAGGCGAGGCGGACTGACCTTCGCGAGGCGAACTGGACTTCGCGAGGTGAACTGCACTTCGCGAGGCGAACTGCACTTCGCGAGGCGAAGAAGACTTGGCAAGGCGAAATAGACTTACGAGGTGAAATAGACTTCACGAGGCGAACAAGACTTGGCAAGGCAAAATAGACTTCGCAAGGCGAATAAGACTTGGCGAGGCGAAATAGACTTCGCGAGGTGAACAAGACTTCGCGAGGCGAACTGGACTTCGCGAGGCAAACTAGACTTCGCGTAGATTTACATGAAGGCGAAGCGAAATGGCTCCGCGCGCGTGGATTTACATGAAGGCGAGGCGAGATGGCCTCGCGTGGGGGAATCCGTCAAGTGGAATCAGAAATCACCGCTTTCTTGGAAATCAAGGTTCCTCGCGAAATACTTTCCATATCCGCGAGATGGCTCGCCCCTTACTAATGATCTTGATCAAAACATGACATTAATCCAAAGCGATCTGGGCATATCTAAATCTTAAGATTTGATTGATCTGATTGTGTTAAAATCAGCAAGTAAATCAATCAGTCAAGATTCATTGATTCGATTAAGGAAATATTATTGATTCAGAATCTTCATTACTTGCCTTAAGTGGAGGCATGCTAACACTATAAATACACCCTCTCATACCAAGAGGAAGGGGGCAGAAACAAAGGAGCAAACTAGAGAGAGAGAGAGAGAGATCCCTCCGCGAGCTCAGAAGCCTCCCCAAAATCCTTGAAGAACTGTCAAGCTCCCCAAGTAGCCAGTTCTTCATCAAATTCTGAAGAATCATCAAGCTGCCAAATAGCCGGTTCTTCATCAACCTCAAGACTAGAAGTTGTCAAATCCTGAAGAATCATCAAGCTGCCAAATAGCCGATTCTTCATCAACCTCAAGTCTAGAAGTTGTCAAATCCCGAAGAGTCATCAAGCTGCCAAATACCCGACATCTTCACCAACTTCAAAGTTGAAGAACAGGCACCACATGACACTGTTCGTGACCAAAGTCTGATCAAGGACAAGCCTCTATGGCCCTTGGTCAATCAACTTCTACAAATCGTCAACATGACAAGAAGTCCAAATTACAACGATTCGATTCAAGATTAAGTGCTCGTCACCATTGGATCAAATCGACATCGAAGATAGATTCAGAGGAGTTCACAAAGATTGTAACCCGCATTCGTATTGATTAAATTAAATTATTCTTTGTACACGTGTTATTCTGTTATTTGTCGCAGATATTTTCGTGTTATTCTATATAGTCATCTTCATTGTAACCTAAAACAACCATCTTGTTTCTCTTAGACGTATCACCACCAATAACCTTTTGACTCTTACTCTGTGTAGTGGGAAAGTACCTACAATACCTATCCATATGCCTAATCATCCCCGAAGTCCCATTCTTCCCACTCGCCACTACAAAATCTCCAATTTTCCTCTAGGATGGACAATGGATACAGTGAGCTCTATCTTGCACAATGTCTATCGGGTTCCCTTCATCATCTTTACCCTTCACAATCTTTTGATATTCTTTAAAGTGCTTCCAAACTTTACTACGTTTAACCTTTGTATCCCTTAGAGAAGACTCACCTGGATTTGAAGAAGCTTCTTTTGTTGCAGGAGCTTTCTGGTTTGAAGGAGCTTGTTGTGTTTCAGGAGCTTGTTCTGGTCTTATATCTTCTTATGTTCCAGGAGCTTGCTCACTTCCTGCCTCGCTTGATGTTTCGACATCTTCAATTTGAAGGGGCTCAAAAGGTGATTTTGCTATGGAAGAATTAGCAATCCCGAAAGCACTTTGATTTCGCTGAGCAACCGATTTCTTCTCTCTAGCCATCACATCTTGAAAAGGAAAAATTGAAATCGTTAATCAAACCCAAAAACCCACATAAACCCATAAAAATTGAAATCGTTATCCACCCAACTCACCGATCGAGATTTTACTGGTTCATTTCCCGTTTTCGTCTTTCAGCCGCCCCGGTGAGGTGAGATAGATCTTCAAGTCTTCAACAATGGCGATGATGGTCTGAGAGAGAGAGAGTGCTGAAGTGAAGACTGAACCCGAAGAATTGAAGAAGTGAGGCACTGAGGGCCTGAGGCGCATCACGTAATTATAACAATTCAATATTTCAATTAGGGCTTTTTAAAACGGGACGGGCCGGGCCTTTACGGGATCCAACTGACAAAGCCCGATCCCGAACCCGGTTTTTCAAAACGGGCCGGGCCGGGATGGGCCTTCAATATTCGAAGTGAAGTCTCGTCTCGTCCCGTGAATTTTAGGGACAAGATTGGGACCGGTTTCGGATGCCCAGGCCTAATATTTAGCACTCGCCACTGTTTAGTTAAATTTAAGCCATAAAGGAACGATCATGGCTTACTTTTGCGATGTGAGACCTGAGCGCTTATTCTACTCATATTTAGAGTCAACAACATACAATATCACACGGTTTGCAATCCTTATGAGAGATGTACATTATGTGGTTGAAGTCAAATTTTATTCATATTCGTGACTGAATGTTATACGAACTATTTAGTAAGTCTTGTTCTCTAGTTTGAGGTTTGACTATTTGAGTAGTTTTGAAACTTTCGATCTTACGATTTTCTCCTCAATACCCACCATTATAAAATTTTGCATTCTTTTCTTAAAAAGAAAAATTAAATATAAAAAAAAGGCACCAATGGGCAACAGGCTTGGATTGCAGTGCTGAACTGCTGGTTCACCCCCATGACCCAACTGAAGTTTGGGCCTCACTTTGGGCCCAACGACTCATATAAGCAACCAACCCATCAAAGGGTCTCTAAAACCGAACCAGTTTCCCTCGAAAAACCTTATCCTCTTCTTCTTCTTCTTCTTCTTCTTCTTCTTCTTCTCCCAGAGCTTCAGCTATGGCGTCACTCATACTCGGAGCTCTCCCTATCCCCTCCCAATCCCTCGCTCTCAACTCCCGCATTTCGTTCTCTCAATCCGAAACCCTAGCCATTTCCCTTCCCTCTCCCACTGCTTCCCTCTCAATCTCCACCGCCACCACTCCCTCAGTCCCTTTAGGTACTCCTCAATTTCAATTTCAATTTCTCGCTAGCTCTGTGTTTCTGTTCATATTATGTATTTTCCCTAATTTCTATGCTCTGTTTGTTCTTCTTCTCCAGTGTACTGTGGAAGAGGCGATAAGAAAACCGAAAGAGGAAAGCGTTTCAATCACTCTTTCGGAAATGTAAGTGATTTTGACCGTTTCGTCTTGCAAATTTGCTGAATTTTCTTTAATTTCTGAATGTTTTCTTTTGAAAAAAAATTAATTGAAATTTTTTGTTACAGGCAAGGCCAAGGAACAAGAATAAAGGGAGAGGGCCACCTAGGGTTCCGGTACCAGCCGCTCCGCCTAAGAAAGATAAGTTTGAGGACGATTCGGTTGTCAAGGTTGAAATTGATGAGTCCTTGTCTTAGCTAATGGCTGATGCCAAATCTGTTTCACTTATAATTGTAATTGTATGCGCCTTGAATTTGCTTTTGTTTATTGAATACTTTTCTTGGTCTTCTTTACTATTAATGAATTGAGCTTTGAAATTCGGTTCCATTTGGTACTTAGTTTTCTTTTCTTTGAAGTTTAAGGAGAAATATGCTAAGGTATGCTTTATCATTTAGCAATTTATTTGTTTGTCTGGAATTTGGGTTAGTCTGTTGAATCTTGTCTTCTTGGAAAACACATGGTAGGAAAAGCCGTTTTGTATTGCCGGCTTTCAACAGTTTATTTTTATTTTTATAGTTTATAGGGAGTAATTGCCGTCTTAGTCCCACCTGTTGGTATTTCCTTCATTCTTCAGGTGCTTCTTCATGAACCTGTATCCTGTCTACCCATTTGTGTAATCCAAGTCTTGAAACCTTTAGGATTACAATGGTATCGGAAATAACTGAAGAGAAGGATGATGAGAGTAGTTATTTTGTTGATCCAGAAGTTCAGAAGGAGAGAATAAGGTGTATTATAGAGTATCAGAAGTCTCTTTATCAATCTTCTTCTTCGTCATCTTCCTCGTCTTCCTCTGCTGCTTCATGTTCCTCATTTTCTTCATCTAAAGAAAGTAGCAGTTCATTAGGTTTGGTTCGAGGAAACACATCTTTGAGGGTATCAGAAATAATTGAAGAGAAGAATGATGATGACGACAGTTGTTGCGTTGATCCAGAAGCTCAGAAAGAAAGGATAAGGCGGATTATAGAGCATCAGAAATCACTTTGGCAATCTTCGTCGTCCTCATCTTCCTTGTCTTCCTCAGCTGCTTCATGTTCCTCGTTTTCTTCATCTCGAAGAAGTGGCAGTTTGCTAAGTTTGATGAAAGTAGGAAACACATCCTTGAAGAGATTATTTGAGATGGAGCATACTAGTCTGGCTAACCATTTTGATGATTTGAGTGGCTCACCTGTAATTAAGCCTATCCTTCTCTGGGGTAGTGAAACAGACAATGAACATGAAACACGTGATCCCTGGCCATCCATCATGCAGTTTGGACCCAGAAATGATTCTAGGATTGATAGGCAAAGTAAGTTTGTCTCAGATGGTAGCTTCATCGAAGGTGATGGCTTCCATGATAGAGAGGTAAGAACTGGCAAACGGAAGTTGACTAGGAAAAAGGCCTTTAGGAGATTGCCAGGATTTGGCATATGGAGATGTGGAGGATATAGAATGAGATTAAGGTTGAGACGGCTTAGGATTGCTTTTTGTAGAAGAAAATACTAATATTTTTCAGCAGACTTGTAATTCAAGAAATTCTGATTTTTATACAAAAAAAGGTTAGCTTCTATTAAGCATTAACATATCCAAACAAGATATAGACACCATTATTTGTTTACAGAATCCGAGATTTACATTGAATTGATGATTTACTTACACTGGAGCATAAAAATCAGAATGAAAGGAAGAACAAGATGAAAAAGCTATGAATGAAACAAAAAATGAAGAAAACTTTCTCTATCTAAATCAAGCAACAGAGTACACCACCTATAGGAGGGTATCAATTTTCGGTCTGTGACTTTGCCACAGGTTGAAGATGCTTCATCATATTCTCGTTCAAAGATTCTTTAAGAACTGTATATGTCTTTACAGATGATGCAGTGATCGGAGATTAATCTCTGCATAATGCTTCCTTCTTCGATTCGTACTCTGCTACTTTGCTTGTTCCACAGGTGTACTCCATAAGTCTCCCCGCTAAACTGAAGCAGCTTTGCTTTTATCCATTTAGTATCAGCATGGTTTTTCGGCTTCTTAAACAATCCCCCTATTCTAGTCCAATCCACCGGATAGAAAGCCATAGGAGGCAGGACTGTAAAGTTATATCCAGGTCTGTTTTCCACTCTCTGGACCACTCTGGAAACAAGATAGGGTCCATTATGACCCCATTTATTCCCATCAAAAGTCAAGGCAAACTCCTCAATGAATTTGTGCAGAAGAGGATGATTCATATCAAACACTAGCACTGCATTATTTAGTCTGGTCCAGTGTTTCATCTCAGCATCCATACTTTGTGCACCGATTGAGTTCCTCAACCCGGAAAATGATTTCACGACGATGAAATCTGTGTCCAGATACACACCTCCATACTTGTATAGAGCTGCTAGTCTCATTAAATTAGACAGGTTCTGAGCTAATGGAATCTCACCAGGGTCTTTGTTGCCTTTCTTCATCTCAGCAAACCAGGCCTCGGCTGGGGTGTTCTTGAACAGAAATGACAAGTCTGGTGTCACTGCATGAACTTTGAAGCCGCGATCCTGCAGAGGTTTCAGAAGCCTGTAACCTCGCCTGGAGTCCATGGTTCTCGAGAGAATCATCAAGCAACCGCGAGGGTGAGCTATGAATACACTCTCCATCGACAGGAATTCTCTGCTTCCGAAAGACCTCACAGGTGAAATCCATGTCATGAAGAACTGAGTCTCACACTCATGGTCAAAGAATTCAAGAACTCTACCATGGAACCGCTGTGCTCTCTCGTCTGAATCAAAAATCACAAATTCGGGCAGCTTTCCTTTAAACCAGCTGATTCTTTCTTCTTCGGTGACATTGAAAGGAGCAACAACAGGACTTGTATCTTCTGTATCAACTTCAACAACATCAACGACTTCTTCTTGCATGGAACGCAGCGCTTTGCTAGTTACATCAGACTTGATTAACTGTCGTTGGACACTATGAGTCTGCAGGACCTGCGAAGCAGCTTTAACTTGCAACTCAACCGAGTTTTGTGAATCAGTATATATGATACCATCTGCAAAGATGATGAAGATGATTGCAACAAGTGATAAAGTGCAGAAGAGGTGGAACTTCGCCAGACTAAGTAGGCGGCTGTCGATTCGGCTACTCATCCTTATCAGAGCTGCATGGGAGAAGAAGTAAATGTGAAGAAATATATCTGCAGAAAGGCTATCATGGCGAATAGACCTAAGTATGAGACGACAGGCGCTTGTACAAAGAAATTATTGCAGGCTTCTTCTGTACTAGGCGTCTGGTTTTGAAGCAGTCAATATACGACCTTTTGGTTAGAATCGGATGCTGAATGAAATAATAAGCCGCCTAAAATATGTTAAAACCAAGAAGCATTGTTTGGTATGCATATAAAAAATGTTTAGGGAGCATCGGTAATATAATGATGGTGATTGGTCTTGTTTTGCAATCATCTTATTTTATCTTCGGGAAGTTCTCCCCAGCTACGAGCTGCGTTTAGTTTCAATGGCTTTATAAAAAGATAGGAAGGTACCAACCTGGCCATTTGTGACCAAACCCCATACTTTTAGCAGGTGCTTCTTGAGCGACATGATAAACTAGAAGGGGCTTTTATAGAGTTGGACTGTTTTCTAAGTCGTTTATTAGAACCTTTTAATGTATAGGAATAGGAACTCCAAATCCTCGATTGCTAATGGTTGTGTGGGTTGACAGGCTTCATGCTACTGCATCGAACCGTCCGCGCTAACGTAGAGAGTTAGTGATGCATCAGGAGTTTCTTCACTTCTTGTGCTTCGAACGGATTCATGATTAAATATTTGGAAGATGAAGTTGGTGTAGCAACATCTGAGGGGATGCGCCAAGTGCTTAGGATTCATTGATTCAATGAGGCTACCGTTATGTTACTTTCAATCTCTATCTTCATATATTAGTGAGTTTCGAACCGTAAACTTCGTAATATTTCTTTCTTGTATATGGTTGAATTCCAAACCATAAAAAGCGCGCATAAAGTATGGGGGTCGACTGGGGATCATTGCCCAAGTATTAAGCAACTTGCCATGTTCTTGCTAATATTTCCTCCCTCATGCGTCAACTTCTTTGTCGTGGACCTATAGGTTTTACTCATTCATCTTCCTTCTAAAATTGGTCAAAATTGCATTGTAAAACAGAAACAATGAATTATAGAACTATATGTTCTGCCTTATTCCTCATTCTCTTCTCTTGTTACAACATATTTATATTTGGGAGAAGGCACTGTATCTTCATTTGGGGGGCAAAAGATTATATTCTCAGGCGGCTTGCTATTCCAAAATTTTCAAACACCACCAATCAGGCAATCAGTTCCTCTTTGTTGCCAATGTTTGTTTTTACCAGGTTACCTGGTAATTCATATGCTTCAATCCGGGATTTACCTCCCAAGGCTAGGTCTTTAACTGACAAGGAGCACGCTGCAAAACATTCTATGTTCCCTTCAAGTATATTGATAAAAAAAAAAACCGAAATTCTGTTTTAGGATATTTCATATGTGTGTCTTGGCCTCTTATGTCATCATGATATATAGTTAGAATAAGACTATGTATTCTTTATCATTATCATATTGGTACTTTGTAGTCTTTTATATAAAAGGCTCCTATCAATGAATAAGATGATGATTCTCTTGCTATCTTTGTTTCTACTGTTTATACTTCATCATATTCTTGAATATAGTTATTATTATTTTGAATAGGACATTCTTGATTAAGAAAGCTTAATATTTTTTTTGAATAGGAGCTAAACGGCCCGCTCAAGCCTTAACCATTAACGAACTGTAGAATATAAGGGGGGACATAAAGCCAAGACCCCATAATGCAAGAATATCCTGAAATAATATCAGGAGTTTCCACAAAACTTATGCATTCTATTAAACACCTTTTAGCAAGGAGTGCATCATTGGCTACTCCATTTGCTTTACAATTTTTGCGACATACCAGAAAGACAATATTGTTAAGGCCAATGTCGATTTTGTTTATATTAAGAGAAGAGACCTAGACTTTTATTGTACCCAAAACAAGAAAAGGAAAAAAGACTTGGTCTGTTATATGGTTAGGCAAAATTATACATTTTTAACGTGGGGTTAAACTTTAATTACATTTTTACACGTTTCACTATATATGGTAAACTTTAATTTTTGAGGGAAATGATGTCAAGTTCCGATCATTTAAATCAAACACGTACGATTTTAATGCATAGCTTTTTGTTCTCACAAATGCGTTAATTGACAACACTCAAAACTCAAAACTAATCAGCAAAAAGGGAGAGGCTGGATTCCTGGGAGAGTGAAAATAACTCCAAAACAGTAAGCTCCTGCCTCCTGTATGTGTTCTCCAAATACACCAACTACTGCAACACAATGAAAGGAGAGGTAAAACGGTTAACTTTCGTCTAAAAAATGTAATTTCTTTTTTGTTTTAACACAGCTTCTTAATGAATTCAATGATTTCCGTAAAAGGTACGTAAAACGATTAGATGAGAACAATCACGAATAATGTCAACAAAAGATAAAACGATTAGACTAGAACGATCACGATACATATAATTAATTGATGAAAGATACTAGACATTTTTCAAGGATAGATCGATGGAAGTGACTTCTTGGCATGTAATCATGAATAATAGACACTATAGCTGCATTGAGGCTGAGGTAATCCGTATGCCATTATTTAGCGATCACTCGGCTCATTGGCTGCAGTGTTATATCTTATGCACCATGGTAGATGAGATGTCTCTACCATTATAGTATGGTAACAGCCTAACAGTTGCCATTATGATACATGTTAAAATATGAAAAATTGGACGTACTGAATCGTGCCAAAACATTATTGTTCTTTTTTTTATTTAGGAATTTGTTTAATAACAAGTTCTTGTGAGTTGAACCTGATTGCATAGGATTCTTGAACACCATGACGAAGAAACAAACGAAAGGATTATCAGACGTTGATTAGTATTGCTTGTACAAATAAGAACACGAAGCCAATGTACAAATTAACGCATATGCTCTTTTTGCGTTAATAATACCAATGTACATAAGCTCTTTTGTTAGTGTACGTCAATGTAGAAAGCCAATGTACATATGCGTGAAAAACCATGAGATGTGGCTTAGTTAGTTAAGATGGTTAACTAACAACTTTGAGGTCATGAGTTCAAACCTCACAGACATATATAGGGTGTGTGTGTTATTAATATTTTTATTTTTATTTTTTTTAAAATAACCATGTATTTTCTTAGACACTAACAAAATCTCCATTTAAGTATACAGAGGAGCATAAAGTAAGGCGATTTCTACAATTATACCAACACATACATACAAAAATACATGGTTATTGTTTTGCTCATGTTTGCTAATAAGAGTAATGTTAGATGAACAACTTTTTAATCACTTGCATTCCATCTTAATTATGTGACAAGAGTATAGCTCAAAATCCAACCTGTCGTAGAAATTTATTTGCACAAAAATGCATAATTTTCAAAGAAGTATGAATGTCAAACAAGTATATATAAACCACAAAGTTGTGAGGATTATCTTTGAAAAATACTGAATAATGTGCAAATGACCAGTCATGAAAGCATAGAATACAATTTAGACCAAAGAAGATACGTACGTCCCCTTCTAGTTGATTGGAACATTCGCTGTTGCTTTGCCAACAAGTTACGTAGCCTGTGACTTCTCAAATGCATGATTCATGAGGATAAGCAAATATTTTGTAACAGTCTCTAACACACGTATGTGTATGGATTTATATATAGGTATATGTACAAGCAGTACATTCTGTTTTGTTTTAATATATCGAACATGACAGCTTGACGAGTTGAAATATAAGAAAGACGATTGAATATTGAGCAGAGGGGAACAAGGGATATTATTGTTGGAGTATAGATTATTTATTCATATGCAAAAATTCTCTCAATGACTAACAATTAGGAGGTTGTAGTCGTGAAGTGTAGTGGGTTCACTATAAAAATCCTTAATTAGGTTAATACTTTGAAGATCTTAACAATGGTGAACGGCTATATGATAGCTAGTTAGTTATACATGCCATGATAATGTAATGCCATAATCTGGAGCTGTATATATAGTTTTGTCTTCTAAGTTGGCTTTTACAAGAACAAGAAACTTTTCAACTGCATGAAGCACTGTACATATTTAAGCTCCAGGAGGATTTGATGCGCTTGCTAGAGTATAATCTCTCATTTTCAATTTGGCATGCTATGCTTTTCCATTAGCTAGCACCCTTTGACATCAACTACTTACCACTCTCTTTCCCCATCCCGCAAGTTTCATGATAAAAAATGATCATAACTTAGATCAATCTGGATTATATAACCAAAAGAAAATAAGTAAAAAAGAAAAAAAAATATTTCCTCTGGCACAGACAATGCTATCGGTGCAAACCAGATACTTTCAGCTACCCAGCATGAAAATGACCAGTTTTTAAGAAGAGCATTTTGTTTTTGTGATAAAAAATTGATCACAAGATACCAGCTGCCTGCTATTAAACTTGAATCTATTCCATTTCTATGAACAATAATGTCAAAACAGACAGCAATGTCTCATTGATCGAGCTGGAAAATATAGGTCAATCATATCAATAATTTGAGCCAATGTCAATACCTCAACTACACAACTCTATCGCTTTGGAATCAGAAGCAATAATAGTTCAACATTGCAAATCAAACCCTTCAAATGCGCATCTCCAAAATGGCCATCCCTTCTTTGGAGCTGTATAGAAGGAAGTAAGGAACTGTCCGCCCCACAATATTGATCATCTGATTTCAGCTCAGCAAGCCCATACTGCTTTTGTATTTCACAAGTGACAGGGTACAATGCCTTTGTCTTTCGAGCGCTTACCATGTCCCAACCAAAATCAAATCTCTAGTCTAACAGAAGAAATTAAAAATCTGGGTCCTGATCCAGATATCAATCAAGTTCTAGTATTAATTGCTCCCCAACTGAAAATCTCTAATGTCCATAATGCAACCAAAACCTTGAACTATATATCAGCATGCTTCTTGTTTAACTAACGATAATATCATAAGGAGATCGGAATCTCTTCTTCTTTGTGCAAATCCAACTTGGCTTTTGATTGCTCACTGCTGAGTACCGGAAATCCGTATTCAAAACAGTATGAAGCAATCACCTACTCAAGGTAGGCAGACTCTGTTTAAACTTCAAGTGTCCATTCTTGTATGCATGAGCACAGTTCTGGAATCTGCATAACTGCACAGTTTCGGAAATGAAACCGATCTCCTGGCATTACTAGACTTCAAGAGAAGTATTACTAAAGATCCTCACCATATCATGAGCTCATGGAATAAGTCCATCCATTTCTGCAGTTGGGTAGGCGTTACATGCAACCCTTGCAACAATCGAGTCATCATTCTGAACCTGGAGGCTCAAGAACTGGAAGGCTCCATACCACCTTCGATAGGAAACCTTACCTATCTTACTCAACTCAACCTCACAGACAACAAATTTCATGGTGAAATTCCTCAGGAATTGGGCCGTCTACTGCACTTGCAACAGCTAAACCTGGCGGCCAATTCCTTGAGGGGGAACATTCCAGCGAATATATCTCACTGTTCTCGACTCAGAGTCCTCGACCTTGGGATCAATGGACTTATTGGGCCAGTTCCAGACCAACTCAGTTCATTGTTGGAGTTAACTCATCTATGGCTTGATACAAACAGTCTCACAGGCAGTGACCCAGCTTGGTTAGGAAACTTTTCTTCTTTGTATGCATTTTCTTTTGGCGAGAACAATCTCCAAGGAAGCATACCCAGTGAGCTAGGGGGTCTAACAAGTTTGAGAAGATTTGTACTTGCGAGTAATAATCTTTCTAGTACAGTTCCTTCTTCAATCTACAATATTTCCTCATTATACTACTTCACTATTGCTAACAACCACCTGCATGGAGAGTTGCCACCAATTATTGGCATAACTCTTCCTAATCTCGAAGCTTTTGCTGGTGGTATCAACAAATTCACAGGAAATATTCCTGTATCATTGTCAAATGCATCTAGACTCTGGCTTCTTGATTTTGCTGAAAATGGTCTTACCGGAAAGTTCCCTGCTGAGTATGTTGGAAGCTTGGAGAGGTTAGTGAGAATAAACTTCCATGACAACTCACTGGGAACTGGGAAAACTGGTGATTTGAATTTTCTCACTTTCCTGGCTAATTGTAATAGGCTTGAGGTGTTGAGTTTTATCAATAATCGTTTTGGAGGAGAATTACCAGAATCCATAGGAAACCTTTCGACCAAACTGAGAGAGCTTAGTCTGTCAGGCAATTTGATACATGGAAGCATCCCTATCGGCATTGGAAATCTTGTAAACTTGAAAAAGCTGGAACTGGGAGACAACAATTTGGGTGGTAGTCTCCCTGAAGAAATTGGGAAGCTTCAAAAGTTAGAGGGACTGCTTTTGAATCTTAACAAACTTTCTGGACCAATCCCGTCCTCCTTAGGAAACTTGACTTCACTAACAAAGCTCTTCATGCAGGGGAACAGGTTTGAGGGAAGTATACCGCCAAGTCTTGGAAGCTGCAAAAATCTACTAGTACTAAACCTTTCCAGTAACAGTCTAAATGGCCGGATACCTAAAGAGTTAGTTGAGGATTCATCCCTATTAATTTCATTGACCCTTTCTAACAATTACTTGACTGGTTCCCTCCCAGATGAAGTGGGTAAGATGGTACAACTTGCATAGCTAGATGTATCAGGCAACAAATTATCAGGTGAGATCCCAACAACCCTTGGCAATTGTGTTGGTTTGGAACGCCTCCATTTGGAAGATAATGAACTTGAAGGAACAATTCCAAACTCTATTAAAGATTTAAGAGGATTGGAGGAAATTGATGTTTCACAGAATCACTTATTTGGTAAGGTTCCTGAATTCTTTGTCCATCTTAGAACTCTTAAGCATCTCAATCTTTCTTACAACCATCTTGAAGGAGAATTGCCTAAGGAAGGGATCTTTTCAAATGCAACTAGTGTATCAGTTCTCAAAAATGATAAACTCTGTGGTGGCATCCCAGAATTACTTCTACCTGCATGTTCCAGCAGAAAGCCTCAATCATCTCCAGGATTACTTGCTGCAGAAGTGATAATCCCTCTAAGTCGTGGAATTGCATTAACAATTTCTCTTTGTTTCTTCATTGCTGGACGTTCAATGGCAAAAGGTCATGAGATAGATCCCTGACATCACGTACCTATGAGGATTGGAAATCAGGTGTCTCTTACACAGAACTAGTTCAATCAACTGACGGGTTCCCTATAAATAATCTGATTGGTTCAGGAAGTTTCGGTTCAGTATACAAAGGATTAATCAGTGGTGATGGAACTGCTGTTGCTGTTAAGGTATTAAACCTTCAACAACATGGAGCATCGAAGAGTTTCATTGATGAATGCAACGCATTGAGAAGTATAAGGCACCACAATCTTCTTAAGATCATAACTGCCTGCTCAAGCATTGATAATCAGGGAAATGACTTTAAAAGTCTAGTTTTCGAGTACATGGAAAATGGAAGCCTAGACTCTTGGCTGCATCCCATTGAGGATGAGCAATCTCAAAGGAAGAGACTGAACCTCATTCAGAGACTGAATATTGCCATTGATGTTGCTTCTGCAATAGATTATCTCCACCACTATTGTGAACCATCAATTGTTCATTGTGATTTAAAGCCGATAAATGTTCTTCTCCATGAAGATATGGCAGCTCATGTTGGTGACTTTGGTTTAGCAAGCTTCCTCTTGGAAGCATCAGACGATCCCTCTGAGATCCAAAGCATATCAGATGGACTAAAGGGTTCCATAGGCTACATTCCTCAAGGTATGACACCTGATGATTCAGATTCTCTTCTTCTATTATGACAACTTGTTGATAAAAATGATAACTCTATTTTAACCTGGAAGATAAGATAATATTGTTTGCCTATTTATGATTCTCATTAGGATCTGATATAATATCTAAATTCCAAAGAAAATCTGACTTAGAGTTCCTTATGAATGTTTTGAATGGCAGAGTATAGCATGGGAGCCAAAGTTTCCATATTAGGAGACATCTATAGCTATGGGATACTTTTGCTAGAAATGTTCACAGGGAGAAGACCTACCAATGACGTGTTCAAAGATGATCTAAGCATTCACCATTTTACAGCTATGGCTTTTCCGGACCATGTTATGGACATAGTTGACCCTTCATTGCTCATAGAAAGAGATGAAGAGAATGATGATGATGGTAGAGACCAAAATCATGTCCAAGAAAGACCAAGAAGGCATCAAGATCCTGACCTAGTCAAACGAAGAGGAGAGCAATGCTTGGTTTCAGTTATGCATGTAGGAGTCTTATGCTCGTCAATATCACCAACAGAATGGATGTTTATGGATGTCATTGTCAACAAATTGAAGGCTATTAGAGATTCCTATCTTAAAGTAAGAAGAAAGAGGTAGAAATTTATATGCCCACCTTCATAACTAAACATCGACATATACCTTCTTCATCTATATTACATACGGTAGGTAATGATCTGAATAAGGATAATGGAATGCAATATTAATTGAATTATGTGATATCTAACTAGCTGTATCAAAGTATGTGATATCAAGTAATGTTAATTGAATGCTACCATTTTATATGCTAAAACATCAGAAGAATGTTTCTTCATCCTGGTTTTTACTTTATCAGAAGAATGTTAATTAGTTGAAATGCATATCATTGTCTTTTTATTTTAAAAGCTAACTACAGTCGGTAATCTCAGGCCTTTTTCTATTATGTATAACAGTATATATAGCCAAACGATTTATCAATATAAGAATCTTCTCTTTGGAGCGAGAAGAACTAGATTTAGTGTAGTACCTTGTGAATATTATATGTGCACGAAGATTGACAATGCAGTATGATAGTCCATTATGTATAAGCTATAGCATATGTAAATGGTTGAATAGAACCTGGGTCTAGCATAAAGAAGAAAAATGTGGGTATCAAACAGACATACTACATCAACAAATTAGGAAATATTAATAATTGGAGAAGGAAGCACTGACCAAATGTGAGAATGAATCAAGGCCATGGAGCTGGTTCACAGTTGTGGATTTAGTGTAGTACCTTGTGAATATTATATGTGCACGAAGATTGACAATGCAGTATGATAGTCCATTATGTATAAGCTATAGCATATGTAAATGGTAGAATAGAACCTGGGTCTAGCATAAAGAAGAAAAATGTGGGTATCAAACAGACATACTACATCAACAAATTAGGAAATATTAATAATTGGAGAAGGAAGCACTGACCAAATGTGAGAATGAATCAAGGCCATGGAGCTGGTTCACAGTTGTGGACTTGTCAGCACTGCAAACCAAGTCAACATTGCTGCAATGTTAGTTTCGAACTCTCGATTCAGTATGCAAACGATAAAAGCAGTTCACAGGTCAGTGCCTAGTACTCATCTTTAGTTGCACTTATTGTCATATAAACTCCATTTTTAAGTGACTTCAGAACATTTTACCGTCTCAGCTTGTCAGTAAGTCTTTAGAGCATTCATGTTGTAGAGCACCTAATCTTTCTTAGGCTTCCAACTTACCAGCTAGAAGTCTGATCTCCATAATGAAGATTTAAATATTGAAAAAGAGGAAAATGGCCTGCAGATATAAGATAATCAAGTATAAATTTTAGCCAACAAAAAAAAAAGAAGCACATAAAAAATATTAAAATTGAATTTTTGCCCAAGACCAAAATAAAAAAAATGCTAGGAGGATTGTGAATAACAGGGCAGTATGTGGTTGTATGCTTATTAAGTTCGGTAGCAAGCCGGACTGTCTCTTTCTACCTCTTTTTCAGTGAAGCATTGTTTTCTTTGAAATAATTTGTAGTATTTTCTTTAATAACAGGGCAGATTTTCAGTGAAAAAGAGTGAGGATGCTCAAACCCATGGTGCTCATTCATAATCATGGACTTGTCACCACAGCAATCTAAATCAAATTTGCACAATATAATTCTCAATTTAAACATGCAAAACAATAATTGCAAACTATTTACCATCCTTATATATGCATGGAAACTTACACAAGATGATGGAGGATGTACAAATAACTGGCAGCCTAGTTCCTCCTGCTGGTCCTTAGTAAGGCTTGAAGTCTCATATCTACTCCACACCCAAGTAATTTCAGAACATTTCACCATCCAATTTGCTAAAAGTCTTCAGATCATTAATGTTGTAGGACACCTTATCTCTTAGGCTTCCCAGGTCCCAGCTAGAACTCTGATCATTTTAAATATTGGACCAGAGTGGTAGGGCAGTGGATTGAAGATAATTCAAGTAGTAATTGCATGCCAACCAAATCTCTATAATTTCCACCTAAAATTCAAGAAAAGTCTACATGGTTCATTCAGTACCATCCATCTAGACCTTGTTGTCAAATCTAAGTAGGTAATGGTAGTCTTACGTTTTCATTTTGGCACAAGAGTACTTCTTTGTATACCTACCATTCATGTGAAACCTGGAATTTTCATATGCTCCTTGTGTGAAACCTGCGATTAGAACATGATGGCGGATTCACTATCAAACTGTTGGTGGTTTTTGCACAAACTCCTTCCCGTGTTCATCGTTGTATGCATGAGCACAGGTATAGAATCTGCAACACTAACAGGTTTTGGAAATGAATCTGATCGTCTGGCACTGCTGGACTTCAAGAAAAGAATCACTGAAGATCCTCTCCATATCATGAGCTCATGGAATGAGTCCATGGATTTCTGCAGTTGGATAGGCGTCACATGCAATAATTCCACCGGAAGAGTTGTGACTTTGAACTTGCAAGCTCAAAAGTTGGCTGGCTGGATACCACCTTCTATAGGGAATCTTACTTATCTCACTGGAATCAACCTAAAGAAAAACAACTTTCATGGTGAGATTCCTCAAGAAATGGGTCGTCTACTACACCTGCAATTGCTTTACCTGTCTAGCAATTCCTTCAGCGGGAAACTTCCAACTAATATATCTCACTGCACACAACTAAGGGAACTCCAAGTTGTTTCCAATGAGCTTACCGGGTCCATTCCAGACCAACTGAGTTCATTATTGAATTTAACTCATCTTTGGATCCAGGGTAACTACCTTACTGGAAAAATTCCAGAGTGGATAGGGAACTTTTCATCTTTGTACAGTATTGCTCTTGGTGGCAACAATTTACAAGGAAGGATACCTAATCAGCTCGGGCGCCTAACAAGATTGGCAGATTTCCGAGTTTCGACGAATAACCTATCTGGTATAGTCCCGTCTTCAATTTATAATATTTCTTCCCTATACACTTTTAGTGTCACAGAAAACAAGCTGCACGGAGAGCTACCACAAGACGTTGGCAATACTCTTCCTAATTTGGAGGTATTTGTCGGAGGTGTCAACAAATTCACAGGAAGTCTTCCAGCATCTTTGTCAAATGCTTCTAGACTTCAGTTTCTTGATTTTGCTGAAAATGGTCTCACTGGGAAACTCCCTGCTGAAAACCTTGGAAGGTTGAAATGGTTAATTAGAGTGAACTTCGATGACAATTCACTGGGAAGTGGGAAAGCTGGTGACCTTACTTCTCTTGGTTTCCTGGCTAATTGTACTAATCTTGAGGTGTTGAGTTTTAGCCGAAATCATCTTGGAGGAGAATTGCCAGAATCCATAGCCAACCTATCAACCCAGCTAAGGATATTTACAATGGGAGGCAATTTGATATATGGAGCCCTCCCTACTGGCATTGGAAATCTGGTAAACTTGACAAATCTGGGAATGGAACAAAACCAGATTTGTGGTAGCCTCCCAAATGTGATAGGGAAGCTTTACAAGTTAGAGGGTCTGTATCTGAATCTGAACAAATTTTCAGGGCCGATCCCATCCTCCCTAGGTAATTTGACCTCAGTGACAAGGCTCTTCATGGAGGGAAATAGGTTTGAGGGAAGTATACCCCCAAGTCTTGGAAACTGCCAAAATCTGTTAATACTCAACCTTTCTAGTAACAATCTAAGTGGCAGAATACCTAGAAAGGTAGTAGCGATGAAATCCCTGTCTATTTCTTTGACCATGTCTAACAACTCTTTAACTGGTTCACTACCATCTGAAGTGGGTGGCTTGGTACATCTTGCAGAGCTAGACGTATCAGGAAACAAGTTATCAGGTGAAATCCCTGAAACCCTTGGCAGTTGTCTTAGTTTGGAGCGCCTGCATTTGGAAGGTAATGAATTCAAAGGACATATTCCTCAGTCTATGGAGAAGTTAAGAGGCTTGGAAGAGTTGGATATTTCTCGGAATAACTTATCTGGAAAGATTCCAGAATTTTTAGGCAAGCTTGGAGCTCTCAAGTATTTCAATCTTTCTCAAAATGATTTTGAAGGTGAATTGCCTAAAGAAGGAATCTTTCTAAACGTAAGTGGAGTCTCAGTTCTTGGAAATGATAAGCTTTGTGGTGGAATCCCAGAATTAGTTCTACCTGCATGTTCCAGCAGAAAGACTCATTCATCGCAAGGACTACGTGCCTCAGCAAAAGTGATCATCCCTTTAACTAGTGCAATTGCCGTAATAATTGCTCTTTGCTGCTTGGTTGCTACATGTTCAATGATGAAAAATCCGAGAGATAGACCTTGTGCTTCATCTTCTCATAATGATTCATATCCCAGTATATCTTACTCAGAACTCGTTGAGTCAACTAACGGATTTTCTGTGGACAATCTGATTGGTTCGGGAAGTTTTGGTTCTGTATATAAAGGATTACTCAGTAGTAATGGTATGGTAGTTGCTGTTAAGGTATTAAACCTTCAACAACAAGGAGCTTCAAAGAGTTTCATTGATGAATGCAGAGCATTAAGAAGTATACGGCACCGCAATCTTCTCAAGATCATAACTACCTGCTCAAGCACTGATAATCAGGGCAATGACTTCAAAAGTCTAGTTTTCAATTTCATGGCAAATGGAAGTCTAGATCCTTGGCTACACCCTAGAGAAGATGACGGATCTCAAAGTAAGAGATTGAGCCTCATCCAAAGGCTCAATATTGCCATCGATGTTGCTTGTGCATTAGATTATCTACATGATGATTGTGAATCATCCATTGTTCATTGTGATCTTAAACCAAGCAACGTCCTTCTCGATGAGGATATGGTAGCCCATGTTGGTGACTTTGGTTTAGCAAGCTTCCTCTTTGAAGCATCAAATAATCATTCCAAGAGTCAGACCATGTCAGCTGGGCTAAAGGGTTCCATAGGCTACATTCCTCCAGGTATAAGTTCTATACTTCCTCTATACTGCGATAAGCGAACTAGTATTGCTATTTGACTATGACATCCTAATGTGGGTTTTAAAACGGCAGAATATGGCATGGGATGTCAAGTTACCGTTCTGGGAGATATCTACAGCTATGGGATTCTGTTGCTGGAAATGTTCACAGGGAAAAGGCCTACGGACGACATGTTCAAAGATGGTCTAAGCATTCACCAGTTCACAGCCACGGCTTTCCCTGACCGTGTCATGGACATAGTTGACACTTCATTGCTCCTCCAAACAGAAGAGGATAATGATGAGAAAAGCAGCAATGACATACAAGAAAGGCGGATAAGGGGATACAATGATAAAGGCCTAGACAAATCAAGAAGAATGGAAGAATGCTTAGTTTCAGTAATGCAGATTGGTCTCTCATGCTCCAAAGCATCACCAAAAGAGCGCATTCTCATGAATGTGGTTGTGAACAAAATGAATGCAATTAGAGATTCATATCTCAAATTGACCAACACCAAGTTTGTCACCTAATCTCAATGCATACCCTCAACTCTTGAGATTAGACTACAAGTATATCCCTCAATTATGTTTCATGATGTAGATTGAATTCAGCACTATTGTAATCAAAAAGTGAAAAATCAGCAGTGTACAATTCAACCAAAATATAATATGTATTGTAGTTTCTTTTCAATAAAATGGTCACTTTTGATAATAGAATAGAGGTGATTGTAATCTTCAGAACCAAACAAGCAATAAAATTAAGAGAGTATTGTACCTGGGCATCAAGAAGTACACAGACCCTTCCATGGAAACCCTGAGTAGACGACAAACAAAAAGTCAAAAACACAATGTACTTTTGTAGCAGAGCCAAACGTCGCCGTTTGGTCATGAAGAAAGTTAAAAAAAAATAAAAAAACCAAGCAAAACGGCACCGTACTATACCAGCAATAAAGTAAAAGCAATTCTTGATCAGAGAAGTTGCAGAAAACTTGAAGCTTGATCCCGGAAATGTGGAAACAGAGAGTGCCGTCGGCAATTTAGTGAGGTAAAGCCGGTGATTTTACCTTTGGATTTGAAAAAGTTTCAGACTTTACATTGCTGTTTCGGTTTTCTAGTATTTGGGTTCTTTTCTTTACTCTGCTACTGTTTTCAAGATTGAACAATTTGCCAAAAAAAGTGAAGGGTTTTGTTTTTTGTCAAAGAAAGTAATTGAATTAGTTGTAGAGGCATGATTTGAGGGTTTCAAGATTTCATCTTTATGCAAATTACAATCATTTAATTTGTTTAATGTAGAGTTTAAGCTGCTTCATTTTCAGATTTCCATTAGAAGCCAGTAGGTAGTTGTATGGAGCTATATAGAACTGTCCTAGTTATTTTACTCTGGTTAAATCATGAAATCAACTGTATACCTGTATTGCTAAGAACATTTAATCATCTCACCTGGCTTACAGTCATTAGAGAATTGACATTGCAGCAGGGCTGATCTTTAATGTGCCCCAGTTCCCAACCAGAAATCTAATCTCCATAATGAAATTGAAAACATGGACCACTGGTTGGCCCCGTAGATTGAATTCGACCGAGTATTAATTTCTTCCCAGATTGAAATCTGCATTATTGTTACCCCAAATGAAGAAACAGTTTCAAGGTTGCTAGATTGCATTCAGATTTCTTTTCAGTGTTGTCTATGTTAGACTTCTATTGTGCTATACTTTTTTTTTGTTACAACTGTAGTGCTATACTTGTGTACACGAAACTTGGTTTTTGATTTTTTTCCTTTAAGGAAACCTGTGTGGGGGGAAAAGATGAAGTATTCATGTACTTGTTCTACCCAGAATTTGTGGAAATTGATTCTTGGGGTCATTCTCATGGTCATGAACGCAGGTAGTCTTGAATCTGCAGCACTGCCGACTTTTGGAAATGAATCAGATTACCTGGCCTTACTGGACTTGAAGAGAAGAATTAATGAAGACCCTCTCCGCATCATGAGCTCATGGAATAATTCCATAAATTTCTGCAGTTGGGCAGGTGTTACATGCAACGATTCCAACAAAAGGGTCATCATTTTGAACCTGGATGCTCAAAATCTGGTAGGCTCTTTACCACCTTCTATTGGGAACCTTACTTATCTCACCGGAATCAACTTGAGAAACAACAGCTTTCATGGTGAACTTCCACAAGAAATGGGGCGGCTAATAAACCTCCAATATCTCAATATATCCTATAATTTCTTTGGAGGGAAAATTCCAGCCAATATGTCTCACTGTACACAACTTAGGGTGCTCAATATTTTCTTCAATCAGCTTATTGGGCCAATTCCGGTGGAACTAAGTTCATTGGTAGATTTAACTGTTATATGGCTTGGTAAGAACAATCTTACAGGAAGAATCCCAGATTGGATAGGAAACTTTTCATGTATGTATGGACTCTCTCTTGGTGAAAACAATTTGCAAGGAAGCATACCGAATGAGCTTGGGCGTCTAAAGGGCTTGGGACTACTCATACTTGGGGTAAATATCTGTCTGGTATGGTCCCCTCTTCAATCTATAATATTTCATCTATATACGGTTTTAGTGTTGCTGTGAACCAGCTGCATGGAGAGCTACCTCCAAATGTGGGCATAACTCTTCCTAATCTTGAAACATTTGTCGGTGGACTCAACAGATTCACAGGAACTATTCCTGCATCCTTGTCGAATGCTTCTAGACTTCAGCTTCTTGACTTTGGTGATAATGGTTTCACTGGAAAGCTTCCAGAAAACTTTGGAAGCTTGCATAGCTTAGTTAAACTGAACTTTGACGTAAATAGACTGGGAAGTGGTAAAGCTGGTGACCTGAATTTTCTCAGTTTCCTGGCTAATTGTACTAGTCTTGTTTCCTTGGGACTTGGTCGTAATCGCTTTGGAGGAGAATTACCAGCATCCATAGCTAACCTTTCTACCCAGCTAAAAGTCCTTACGCTGGGAAAGAATTTGTTACATGGAAGCATCCCTAAGGGCATCAGAAATCTTGTAAACTTGACCGCTTTGGGATTGGAAGCAAACTATTTCAGTGGTTATGTCCCTGAAGAAATTGGGAAGCTTTGGAACCTAAGGGTACTGCATTTGAATCATAATAATTTTTCTGGGCCAATTCCATCCTCCTTAGGTAACTTGACTTCATTAACAAGGTTCCACATGCAGAACCATTAGTCTTGGGACAAACAGTGGATCCGTAAAAGTTATTGGACCGTAAACTAAGCAGACACAAGGTGGATATGTTCTTCAAAAAGCAAGGTAAGGCATCTGTTATCTGATTGTTTCCGAGGTTTAACACCTCCAAATTTGTACAGTTGGCAAGAGATTTTGGAAGCTGGCTTTCCAAGGTCTAGACTTCCCGAGTTGCAATTCTGAGGTATTACAACGTTAGTAACATTGTTTCCACTTAAATCAAGTACTGCAAGGCCACTCATTGTGGTGAAGCACTGAGGTAGCGTGCCAGTGAAGGAATTATTGGATAGATCGAGGACCTCAAGAGATGCTGAATTGCAAATTGATCCAGGAATGATCCCACTGAGGTTATTGTTTGCAGCAGCGAAAAAGGAAGTATACCTACAGAAATCTGCACCAGTTGGTATGCCAGAGCTGAAATTATTGCTGGAGTAATCCAGATAATAAGAAGAGAAATCTGGGATCTGCCCTTGAAGCTTGTTGTAACTACGGTCCAGCAAAAATACTGGAGAGGTGACCAAGGATTAAAATCTCTGCGATATATCCGATATATCCTCCGATATCTCCCTTTTTCGAAGGACCGATATATCTTTAGGGGTCAATATCTTATCTTCCACCGTATCTACGATATTTCCCCGATATTTAGGAAATATCCTCAAATATCACCGATATTTATCAAATATCACCGATATTTAGGAAATATCTCCGACATTTATGATATTTTCGATATATCACTGACATATTAAAAAAATATCTGTAAAAAATTGAAATGTTATCTGGAAGAGAAGTAACTAATTCCCTCGAGGTGTATCCTAATGACGAGTGGTGGTCTCGACTTGAAACTGCAACTGCCAATGGAATCAACGTACAAAGGGTATTATCTGAAGAAGTTGTTGGAAACCCAGAAGATAATTTAGACAGTGATGATGCATGGGGCGGCATAGCGGCGGCATAGCAACTCCAGATAGTTCAGATGATGATGAAGATGGTGGAAGCGGAAAAGGTGGTGGAAATACTGGCACCGGGTTTGTATATGGACAATCTTCTACAGTTGGTGGATTGAACAATTTTTCATCTGAAGAAAATTACGATCATGCCTCCCATGATCATGGCTATAGAAGTATTAGGTATGGAGCGCAAGAGGATACCATGTATGGGAGGAGGACTAGAGGTCCAAATGATGATCAAGATGTTGTTTCAGTTGCGCTAAGTTTTGATTCTATCAGTTTAGGTAGTGGGACTGGAACCTCAAATGAATCCCAAGAAGGCAACAATCAATATGGCTATAATGTTTATGGCTATAATCAATGCACGGAAGTCAGTGATCAGTCATCCAGTTTTCATCATCCTTACTATCCACTTATAGGGGAAACAGTTGGCAGCTCCAAAGACATATATGATTATTATATTCAACACTACAATTTGTACTATATGAGTCATATGTCTTGGTCTGATTATTGTACTTTTGTGGATCAGCGTGTGTCTTATGACTCTTATCAATAACCTAGATTCTCATTCTGAATGTAGATGAAGTTGATATTTGTAATATTTATATATAAATCTAATAAATTAAATATTTCAGAAAAAAAATTCTTCCCAAAATACCGATATTTTTTTCCCGGGTTTCCCCGATATATCCCCGATATATCCGAAATCTCCCTTTTTCAACGGACCGATATATCTACCGATACCGATATTTTAATCCTTGGAGGTGACATTGAGTAAAGGACCTTCTATAGTTTGTAGGGAATTACAGGAGAGGTTCAGCTGGTAAAGATTAAGCTTCCATATACAGTTAGGTATCATGCCATGTAACAGGTTATTTGAGAGGTCCAGAAATGCCAATCCGGATTGATTTCTCAAGAAATCAGGGAATGTTGTCAGCTTTCCTGAAGCTAATAACTTCAATTGATAAAGCTGAGGAAATGAGGAATAAGAGGAATTGGTAGCATCATAACTAAGCACCAAGCTATTCTCTTAAAGATAAAGAATCTCAAGATTTATGAGCTGGTGAAGACCATCAAGAGGAAATGAGCCATTGATACTGTTTGAATTAAGAAGAAGTTCCTTAAGTCCTAGGAGATTAAAGATAGACATGGGAATTGGCCCTTCAAGATTGTTGTCACTTAAGTCAACACTTTCCATCAAGTAAAAAGAGGCATTGCAAATTTCAGGGAATTGACCAGAGAATTGATTGTGGCCAAGATTTAAGCTCTTCAGCAAGGGAAGACAAAACAAAGAGGATGGAAGACTCCCTTGGAACATATTACTACCTAAGTTGATACTCACTAGGCTAGTAAGGTTTTGCCACTGAGTGCAACCAATATGACCAGTTAGATCATTGGCATACAGATTTAGTTCGGCTAGATTTTTCGCGCTACTGAAGCATGGAATCGAGCCATTAAACTGATTCCCAGACAAATCAAAATGAACCATTTTTGTAAGGTTTCCCATTGCCCTTGGAATTGATCCTGTAAATTCACATCCTGAAAGATTTATTGTAGCGGTTCCCTTCGGGGTAGAGTGGGTGCTCTGTCACCCACTAGACTGTTACAGAGAAGCTGATAAATAAATAAAAATATTGAGGTTTCCAACGGAGTCAGGTAAGACCCCTGAAAAGTTTGTCACATAAAGATTCAAGGACTGAAGAGATGCATTCTTCGAAAATTCAGGCAAGGAACAACCAAGACCATGGTTATAGGAAAGGTCAATAGTTTGTAAAGAAGGTACCTGGATGATCTCTTTTGGAAATGTACCCTGCAAACCACAGTTTCTGAGACTCAAGGTAGTCAAGTTTGCAAAGTTGGCAATGAATCCAGGAATGGGAGAAGATATCTTGTTTAAATCCAACCGAATCACGGATAGAGATGTGAGCTTATCCAGGGACTTGCCAATAGGGCCTGAAAGCTGGCAGTTGGATAAGCTCAACACCTTCAGGTTTGGCAGTGATGATGATATGGCTAGGGACCAGTCACTTGTCTGTGACAATATACTCACATTGTCAAGATATAACTCTGTAAGTTCTGTAAGGTTCTGAATCAGCATGCTCAAATCCTGGATCTCAAGTCCTTGATTATAGGAAATATCAAGGATCACCAACTTTCCCAACAAAGAAATCTCAATGGGAATTTGCCCTCCAAAACCAGCAGAGGATAAGTTTAGGTACCTCAAACTTGTGAGCTTTCCGGTTGCAGATGGAATTTGAGAGCCAGTAAAGTTGTGAAAGGCCAAACTGAGGCTTTGAAGATGTTGAAGATCAAACAAACTGCTGGAGTTGTCGAAACCACCTGAGATAGACTCACGGCTGATGTCAAGACCAACAACACTACCATTAGTACTGCAACTTACACCAGGCCAAGAACAGCAGTCGGTTTTCGAATCCCATGATACAAGCTTGGAGGAAAGAGAAGCATTGAATAGAAGGCTGTTCTTGAAGTCGAGCAAGTTTAGTTGCCGGTCTTTGAGACACTGCTGGCTGTGAACTGCAACGATCAAGGAGAGGAAGAAAGACATCAGAGTCTTCATTTAGGTAGATGATGATGGGGGATAGAGTCATAGAGATCGATGAAATGGTTATATATATTTGCATGACGGTTTCGTCACCATCAATAGATCACTGACTTAGAAGTCTTCTCATATCGATCTTTACACGGCATTACGTCTCTACGGTCTTTTCTGTTCGGCCATGAAATTTCCTGTCAAGTTCTGGGTTGCAAGTGGAATTATATATAAACCCAAAAGTAGTTCATACTTCATAAAACCAAACAGGTCGGCTCCTCCATATTCTAATTTCTAAAGCTGAATATTCAGTGGTTTGTATTACAATACTGGTGGCTATTGTATCAGTAGTATTGGTAAAAATTAAGAATTTAATAATGCAACTGGAAGAAAGTTGGTTCGAGTGAGTCAAAATCCTGACTAACATGCAGAAAGAAATTGTATAAAGAATTTTACATGATCGAGCAGATGAGCTTCTAATGTTGCTTGAATTTTCTTTGAAGCTTGACTGATTGAATTGATAGAGTGCAGGTAGCTCTGATTGACTTGAGTGATGAGCTAGTACATTCATAACTTTTCTTTCGTTAGGTAGCTTAATTACTCCCAAAACATTATCATGAACTTTCAAAATTCACTATGTACGTAGTTCAATCAGAGTTATTGCAGGCTGGTGTCTTTGCTGTCTTGTGTTTCACTATTTCTTGTAAGTGGATTCGGCTTCCCTGTTTGGATTCATGTTGCTTGTTTTTTATACTAAAAAAATAAAAAAAATTGAGTTCCGATCATAAACAAAGAGTGATCATTATATTATATGACATGTTGGACCCAACAATCACATTCTAAATATTATAAAAACATTTACCTTATCTCATTACTCAAATGTCACACAAAAACTCGAACGTGCCACACCTCATCACAACCGCCCCTCCCAAAACCACCGTAGCACCTGCCACTTTGAGTGCCCACCGTTGACACTAAAACAAACGGTTGGGATTCACGGCAACGAGCACGGAATATGACGCTAAAGGTCACATTATTTCTCTCCCATTATTACTCCCATTCACTCATGTCTGCAAAAATCCTTAGGTTGTTGAGATTCTCACGTTGAGTAGATTCAACCACAGTCCCAGGGTACCACCTGTCCACCACGCCACGTGGATTCTGATCCACTCATTTATCACCCCATTAGGCCCCACTTCCATTTATATAACTGGGTCTAAACCTCTGCTTCTCACTACTAAACAAAAATAGAAGAGCCACACCACCAGAAGTGGATCACTTCGAGAACAAACAAGTGAGACAGAGACAACCTTAGCTTGCTTACAACAAAAGGGGCATCTACCTTTGTGAGTTGAGTTGGGAGAGCGAGTTATGAAAACGCTGGCGAGCCCGAGTTCGAGGGTAGTGTTGGAAATTTACAGGGACAGAGAGGCTGGCTTGGTGAACAGGGTTGCAGAAGCTTCTTGCTTTTTCAGGCCTCACAAGAAAAATGGAGACTTTCGGTTCTTGAATTTGGTGCTGTTTCTGCAACAGAGGAAGCCCGTCAAGCCTCTTGTTTGTCTCTCATGGAAAACCCAGGTCAAATTCATTTCTGGTGTTTGAGTTTGACAGACAGATTTGTATTTCATTTATCTTTGTTGATTGTTTAAAATATGATATAGTATTAATGTTCTTTTGTTATGATCACATTTTGGTTTTGATATTGCTAAGTAGGTTTTGGTATCTTGCTATGATTAGCTTTTTATTTAGTGGGATGCTTTCTTGTTGTCGAAGACCTGTTTCATGTAATAATGGGAAGAAAAAAAAAGGGTCATTTACATTTAGAAATATGGTTTCTTTCTTTATCAGGATTTTAAACACTGTCCTTATAAGACAATTGGGTTGATCCAAGTAGAATCTGATGATGAACAGTTTATGTTTTATGAATTTGTTACCATACCTGTATAGAAGATCATGATTATTAAAGAATGCTAGTACCAGGCTTTGTTTCTGTTCGTTTCTGATCTAGTTTGAAACTACCAATCTGATATTTTTAGTGTTGTATGTGCAGGCAGAATTGGAGACTCAAGATGCTCAAATTCAAGATTCATGTAAGTCTGTTTTTCGGTCAAGAAATGGAAGTGTCTGTATCTGTTAGCTAGTTCTCAGTAGCATTTCCATTTTGTGCAGATCCAATAAAAACCATGCATGTCAAGTTCCAGTTGCAGAAAGAGTGCTCCTTTGGTCAGCAGTTCCTCATAGTAGGGGATGATCCTATTTTGGGTTCATGGGACCCTGAGAGGGCGATACCGATGGACTGGTCTGATGGGAATGTATGGTCTGTTGAGCTAGTGAGTAGAAATCCTACTAAGAAGTGTTGTTTTTATTCTTTGTAAAGTGAAAACTGAATTTGGGGTCTCTAATGTCCTTTATGTATGTTTAAATAGGATATACCAGTTGGAAAATCAATCCAGTTCAAGTTCATACTAACAGGAGATGCAGGGAATATTTTTTGGCAACCTGGCCCAGATCGAATTTTCCAAACCTGGGAAACTAAAAACACAATCACTGTTTTTGAAGATTGGGGAGATGCTGAACTTCAGAAGATAACGGAGGAAGCGCAAAACTATCACCAGGTTGAGGATTCTAATATCAACTCAGATGTATTGATTCCAGAGGCTGACAACTTGACATTTCCAGAAGAGGAGCCAGTGTTTAACATAAACTTGGAGTCGGCCAATGTTGATAGTTACACTGATCCAGCACAGATACCGTTAGTGGAATCATACGAGGAACAAACTGTTACTGAGTCTGTCTCGCAAGAGAAGCACAAAACTGTTGTTGCTGAGAACATAACACCAAAATGGCCAAAGAAAATGATGGAACCATATGAGCAACATACTGACGCAAGAACTAATGCCCCAAGTGAGGATTCTGCAGCCATCCCAAACGAGATGATGGTGGCACAGAACATTTATGGAAACAATGCTAGAGATGCAAAAGCAAGGAACCTGGCAAGCTCAAACATTGAGGGAAGCCTAATGAACTATGAGGAAGAAGGACCTGTTCTGGTACCTGGCTTGACTCGTGTGCCAGCTGTTCAAGCTGAAGAACCAAACACAGAGGAAGTTGAGAAACCAATGACCTTTGATGGTTTGGTTGGAGATTATGAAGCTGCGGAACTGAATATGCCAGAGGTAACTGCTTGATGAGAGTGAAGTTCTTTTTGTCTTTTTCTTTTTCTTCTACTGCATCTGCCTCAGCCTGAAATAACACTCCATTTCAATTCCAAAAACTGCGAGTTTTCCAGGGCTAGGAGATTCAATACTAAATAGTTTTGGCTTACAGCTTGTATTGTCTTTGGATCTAAATATGGTCCTATGAAGAAAAGGTCATGAAGATTATGTATCACAAGGCAAAAGTATTTGATTTCATCAATATTAACAGTCATTTAAATTGCGTCGATATGAAAAGGACGATGCTTAAAGATGAGAGGCTCTTATATTGTTCTTACCAACAGCAATCAACAAAGTTTAAAGTTTAACAATATTTTCTTGTAATAAAAGTTGTATTCTGCAACAGTCAGCAATACAAAAGCTAAGAGAATTTTCTCCTACTCGATATAAACTTGCACTATGCTGTTGAGTGATCTATCAAGCATTCCATATAATACTTCTTTTCTTTCTTCTGCTACAACTTTGGGGATCTCCATATAGTCAAATTTTCTGCATACATGAATCGTGTTCCTAAAAACATGTGAATGGGGACGTATAACCATGCACTGTCACTTGACTCCTGTATATTGTGAGTTGTTTTGTAGTGATATATTGTACTGATAGACTCGTTATGATGAATTTTTTTATCACTTCTATGGCAGACTACTTCTCTTCAATACCAGAGACTGATATAGAAATAGATACACTCTTCCATCTTTGTTAGTGCTATTGTTGATGTGTTGTTTCTGTTGCTTTACATGTACTCAAACCAATGAAATCAGCTAGAAGAAAAGCAAGAACCCTACAGTGAATCATCTCAAGCAGAAACAATGGACATGCTCAATGGTAACGTAGAGAAGTTTGACGAAGAACTCAAGCAAAAGCCTCAACCAGCTGAAAGGGAAAATCAGTCCAAGCCTGACCTGCCCAATGGCTCACCTCAAGCAGAAACCAATGACATGTTCAACAATGATGAAGTGAGTTTGGATGATGAACTTGAGCAAAAGGCTGAAACTGCAGAACAGTCTGCCTCAGAGAAAGTCCATGATGTCTGGCACAAGGACATGCAATGGGGTCGTAAACTACTGCAGAAAGTTCTGATAAATTTCAGATTGCCTTAGTGTAAATCTCTGGAGTTCATTTGAACCTGTGACTCCTGATTTGTTGCTGAAGTTTTGTGGCGGCCATCAGAGAGAGCTGGAGAAGGCATCTTTTAATTTTTGTAATAGTATGTAAATACCTGACTTTGTGCCTATTCTATAATAGTGCTCAGGTTTTTTATCCTTAGGTTTGTCATGTATATACCAGGAAGCCGACTGTTTTTCAAAGCAGAGTATTTTTTGTTTCTGTCATGAACACAACTGATTGATATGTGCGAGTGAGGAACTGAGGATTTATACCAAATGAAAGAGTTTGCCATGTTTGTCCAGATTGCTGATTGTATAAAGATTTCAGGGTTTTATTGCTACTTTCTGATATTGTTATCATTTGAGCGACTCGATCGATATCCTCCAATGCAGCATAAGACTATAAATGCAGCTTGAATTTCAAATTCTCTTCACCACTGATGTGTACAGCTCTATATGTCTATCCATCCTTCTTGGGACCTAACACGTAGAAAGATAGATACATAGTTGTATATAAGTTTTGCCGACTCTTCGGCTTCTTCGGGTTATACTTGAAAGTAACATGTAGCCGGAAACAAAGGATCTGGCAAAGCTGTGCAACATATTCTACTGCGTCCAATTCCCTATTCTAAATGGTGAAGACATTGTAATAATGGTGAAAGTGGAACACAGATAACAACTTGCCTGGAAGAATCATATACTCAGTTCCAATGACTGAGGTTGATATTGAATTATTGATTATAAAGGTGCGCATAGCGTACGCCATTGGGTGCTTTTCTTCCTGAATTCGAGGTCAGCCTATGTATGAAAATCAGTGTCCAGCTGACTGTTAGATTTCTAAGTCCAAACTGTACAGTCAGTGCAGCTCGATTTATGTATTGGATATCGATAGCAACAATTTCCAACTTCCAACTCCATGTTATCTGCAGCTAATGTATTTGTCTCATAACTTTTGAAGACTGTTTGAATTTATGAATTTTGTTACTACTGCCTCATTTTTTTAAGAAAAACTACAAAGAACATATACAACAAGTAGACTAGATTTGATATAGAGGCAGACTGACTCATTTTTATTGAAGAAGCTACTGGATGTATATCAGTACATTCATGGCCGGCCTTGAGGCAAGAGCTGCTAGGCTTGTGTCTAGGGTATATAGTAATTGAGGGGCCTCCAAAACTTTATTTCTTTCATATCATTTTTATTAAAATTTGTTGTAAAACAAAAATAAAAGAGATTAAGAAAGGAGAGAAACAACCAAGAGAATGAGGGAATATGTTGTATATATTATTGAGGTGAGAACTTTCTCTCTTATATAGAGATGAGATCATGATGTAAATTACAATAACAACATTATATGGCTAATTACAAGAATATCTATTAAATAAACTATTTACAACACTCCTCCTTGGGTATTCTTTGTTATTAGCTTCCTCTGATATGTGTTTCAGTGTTGCCTCGTCAAAACCTTGTCAGGTAATAAAAACTCTATGGGACAAAAACAATCCTGGTTGAAGGAGAAAAGAATACAATGCACACGTAACGGTGGTAGTCAGAACTCTTGATTTCGGTGAAGCGGTTTAGTCTGGATCATAAAATGTGAGTCCGTGGGAGATAGATGCATAATAGTTGTTACACCAAAACCTTGCCCAGTAAACCCAGTGGGACAAACCCGTGGTCGAAGGGAAAAGATGAGCAAATACATATATTTCAAATAAATGTATCTTCAAGATGCAGTATGATGAGCAAGGTGACCAATTACATGTGTACTTCATTAAAACCTTGTCAGGTAACAAAACTCAGTGGGACAAAATAACCCTGGACGAAGGACAAAAGAGTACACAATGGTCAAGAGTATGCTTCAGGATACTCCTCCTGAAAACTACAAACTACGTAAATCTACTACATAGATCATGCTTCTTGAAGAAATAAACTTTCAACATGATTTAAAGAGGTTGTTTCATATATTTTCAAGATTATTATATTCCCTATAGGAAAGACATAACTATTTTGGGAATAAGTCTTGTGTGGGTTCACATAACTCATGTCAGCATATTTAATAAGACAAACATCATTCCAAGGAACATAGGCGGTTGATCCATTTCATGATACCTAGAGATATAATGAGTCATTTTCCGTCGTATATTTAAAGTAACGAAAAATTGTCTTTTATACCATTTACGGAGGCGGCGTGTTGGCCCAGAGCTATATCTACCTAACAAATTCACATCGGGTGAGATGTCTGGTCTAGGGTATTTAGCCAAGTACAATAATGTGCCTATTTTACTTAGATATGAGTCTTCTGGTCCAAATATCTCTTCATTATCATCTACACGATGATACGGGTCTCACTAGACTTCAGACGATTATGAGTGAGCTTGAAGACTTTGCTTTATCCTCATTAAAGCATCTTAACATCTTCTAGATGTAATTTGATTGATTGACCAAAATTCCATTTGCACTTTGTACGACTCCAGGTCGAGAAAATGTTTTAATTGATACACTCCATCTTTTCTTTTTTAGCGACTCTGCAATGTACTCAGGGCCAGCCTTGTATCAGTAGAGGCCCTAAACGTAAAAGTAAAAAATATTTTTTTATAGAATTTTTTATTAGCCAATCAATTAAAATTTAAAACCTAAGCATTCATAATGGAAGGAAGTCAATCATTTTTATACTAATAAGTTAATTAGGAAAGTCAAATATCAAATTGAATTCAACAAAATGGAAAGAAATATATATTTCTAAGTTGTAATTTAAACTTATGGAATCTGATACTTGAAATATTTTTCATAAATAATTGAAGAAATTAGCAAGAAACAATTGAAAATGAATCTTATAATTAATATTGTTGTAAATAGTTTATTTAATGGGCATTTTTATAATTAACCATATAATGTTGTTATTGTAATTTACGTCATGATCTCATCTCTATATAAGAGAGAGAGTTCTCACCTCAATAATATAGACAACATATTCCCTCATTCTCTTGGTTGTTTCTCTCCTTTCTTAATCTCTTTTATTTTTGTTTTACAACACGTTATCAACACGAATAGTTCTAACGCTAAGATAGTTTTTATGCAGCATGGAAGAGAGACCGTTAATCAATTGATAGAAGAATCATTCAACATGGTTCAGAATTTCAATCACAAACAAGCTCTCGGATTAGATTAGAAGTTTAGTCTATCAATATTCTCGGTTCTGACATATAAGATGAACACTCATTGATTCGCTCTGCATCGAGTAAAGTTTTCTATATTCTATTATAATTCATGTTTCTTTCAAACCTTGATTACATGAAAAACCACCCTAAAACATGAACCATATGTTGTTTATGTTTCGATCTTGTGATTTCATGCTTATTACCTTTGGTTGCATATTGAAAAATTCGTCTACGATGCATGAGCACCAAATATATTTTATTAGTCTATTTGGTTAATACATATGAACATGAAATGTCATATAAGTTTTCTTATGTTATGAGAATTGGAAAAGGAAAATATAGCACCAAAAGGAAAATCACTATAGAGGCCAGTAGCCACCGAAATCAGCCTTCGCAACTGCCTAGTAGTGCAGACAAGGAGGCACATGGATCAGCAAAAAGTATACTTTTTCCATGACATCCAAACTCAAGATCATGCATGCATTCTGGAAGTAGTTAACCATTAACGATTTACAACTATAGCAAACGTTACCTATATTCCATATTAATTATCCCTGAAGCATTTAGTGATAAGAATAAATTAATATTGCTTTTAATGAGTTTGAATAAAATGTGTTAATACATGTTACGTCAATGGTATAACGGCATTTCAACATTGATTATGTTACTTAATTGTAACTTAATATATATGTTTTGTCAGTTATAAATTTGAATTGTGTCTGGAAGCATTTACCAAGTTATATCACATAGATTATGCTACACGAATTATGGGCCAAATTATTGCATAATTTATGATAGAAACGTTATGGTTACACCAATTTAAATAATGTCATTATAATCCATTATGCTAGAAGCATTAGTTTTGGGTTTTAATTACGCGATTATTACATAAATGTTATGCCAGAAGCATTTATCCAATTTAATACTAATGTATAATGCTAGAAGCATTAATGAGATTTGAACTCATTGCCTTTGGTACTTAATTAACCGTTGCATAAATGATATTTATTTAGTAATTTATGTCATATATTAAATGTTGGTTACCAAATTCAAATAGCGTCAGTTTTATTCAATTAGTCTTCAATTATGTTATTGTTTATATTGATAATAATTATGAGTATGTAATGATACATTAATGCCAAAAGCAACTGGTGATGCAAATGAGTTAGTTTTACAAGTAACCGCTACGTTATTAACATTTATTAGTTCAGTAAATACCAATTTTATTACATATACATTATGTCAATGAGAATTAAATTGTTTCCGTTATAATTTAATTTATTTCGGTTTCATATAATTTCTTTCACATTAAGTTTGTCTGTTACGATTTAATAACATATATTGCATTGGTTTATGTTATATTGGTAAATATTAATGATGTTAAGTCAGAAGCTTAAATCAAGCCTGTATATACACGAAATTGAGCTAGAAGCTCGACGCAAGCTACAAGGCTAGCACAGAAGCTCGTCATGTGTCGCCATGAGTCCATACAATGATTATAATTCTTCTCAAACTAGGCTCATCTAGTTGGATGCGATGTCTAGGCAAGTTATTTTGAGGCTGTGTACTTAAATGAGCCTCGCTCTATCACCTCATCATTGCTTACCTAGTCGTAAACAATTAAAGTTACCGAAAGGGTTGACTAATAACATTGCATTTCTTGGCAGACCATTCTAAGCCCAGTAGACCCACTATATGGGACCTAGAAGCCCGACTAGCATACCTCTCAGATTGTGCCCCGTAGGCTTGTAAAATATGTAGAGGTTTATTTCTTTCATTTTAATTAAAGTCAATTCTTTTGGTCCAGCAGAATCAAACAAAATGAAAATAATCTAATGACACTGGTTTTTCGTACCTGGTCATTATGTATATCTATAAGGCACTCCAAATATTTTCTCATAATAGTTGTTGTTAATATATTCACCATATTTAATGTGTAGTTAATTGCCAGAAACATTTACACATAATTACGTGACATATTCACTATACTATATTAGTAGCGTGAAATTAATATCATCAATTGTTACATGATTATAATTTGAAAATACATGTACCTAATGAACCGGTAGTTCAGAAATGAACCAGTAGTTCATATATAAATCGAACTTGTAGTTTCTTTAATAACCCCCTTAAGAAACTTGAAGTTTCATTCCAAAATTCACCAGACATGATAAAATCGGTAGCTTTTATCATGTTAATTGGTAGTCTCCAGAAGAAACTATTTGAAGTAGACATCTTCCTTACCTGAAGTAAATCATAATTAGAGAATATTGAAATGAAAAGGCTTGATGCCTTAGAATCTAAATCAAAATTGATATGTGTTATCAATATTAAGGAACTGAGCATTCTCGTCTGGCTGACGAGGTAAAATACATTTACGTTTCAGAAGAACGTTATCGGAAGGTAAGTTCATTGAAACCAATGCTTAAAACGTTGAAACCACCAGAAAAATGGTGTAATATCTTTGCATAACCTTCGAATGTGTGGCCAAAGCATATATATATTGAAGATATTAAAATTTATTAGCTAGAAGCTAAATGATTCGACCAAATACTAGCTATAGCATTGATGTTTGATGCACCCAGGAAAAACATATGATGCACCGTATCCTCAACTCAATTATCACACGGGCATCCCCCTCAAAATAAGGGTCTTGTCTTTAATGACACATTATGTCAAGCTGCTCGTTAAGAATGTTGAATACTAGACCATCATATGCAAAGACTAGAATATACACTATCTCTTTATGCACAGAATGCAAGGGAAAATACGTTGACCTATCCAACCACCATACGGACCAGTTAAATATTAATGGTTTTGGTTGATGCATCGACAAAAGTGATCAGATGTCACATCACTGTCCATAAGATAATGTTGTGTTTGCTAGACTCTCACCCATGAAATTTAAGGTACACCACTAGGATTATCTTATAAAGTCTATAAGGCTTGATAATGTCGGAGAGTTTACATCAATGGCTTCCGATGATTATTGCATATCCCTTGGGATCTGTTGAACATATAATTTCCTATATTCACACCTAAGATGGTCTCGCAGATAGAACCTTGGTAATGCGCACCAAGCTTCTAGTGTTTGCGTCAGGCTATGCAATCTTGCATGCAACCATGTTGGTCCGGTTGAGGCCCACTGCTACCCACCTTACTTTGTGTTACAGTTGGTGACTGGGTGCAAACCTGGTGTTTTGCACTTACACAGATTTGGGTGTGCAGTTCCTGTACCAATTGTGCAGCCACAACGTACAACATCGGGTCCTCAACAACGGATAAGCATATATGTCGATTATGAACCTTATCCATTATGTGCTCCTTAGAGCCCTTGACATGAGATCTCTATACCGCTAGATTTGCGGTCGTCACTTTGATAAGACAGTATTCCCGCCGTTAAGGAGAGATAAGAACGTCACCGTTTATGAACGACGTGTAGGATGTCTCATCTTGATCCCCAAACTGCCTATGTGATATTGAAGTGCGAAGAATTCTACAAAATGCAAATGGAATTTTGCACGAGTGCACTTTGTACTTCGTATGAAATATTTAACTAAAAAAGAATAGATAGAGATTGGCATGTCAAGCTAACGTTGATAGGTTGGAATCATTTTTGCGCATTTCTCAATTTTGTCAAGTAATATTGAAGAAGTTATGCCCGTAAGTTCATCTTTGACAGTGGTAAAAATATAGGGGAGTGAAATTTGCACTTCCTATTTTACAATCCATACTCCATCTTTTCTTTTTTAGTTAAATATTTCATAAAATGGACAAAACACATGTGAGTAAAGACAATATTTAAGTTATTATAAGAGAAAAGAAGTGTGCTGTAAAAAAAAAGTGCAAATTTCAGTCCCGAAAATATAACGCTCGGACGGCTCGGTAACAGGTGTAGGAAAACAACTGAAAAGAACTGCCTATGTAATTGATAGAAAAAGCTATTATGCATTCGTAGAATTGTAGACTCGTAAAAGTAACATCGGAAAAGGAACGAGTCTCTAACTGTACAATTGTGCTCAGAAGGGAAGTAGAGGATCATAACGTGTGTACTAAAGCTAAGAAGACCTGAACAAGAAGAAATGGCGAGCCCCATTTCCCCACATTCAACTAGAATATCACTATAAGCAGTAAAAGATGGGCCCAAATGGGGGGAAAAAATTATAGCCCACCTTTACAATAACTATGAAAAATACTCCTTCACCTTTGCATTATTTAAAACTATGCCGAATTGCCGAGTGAGAGAGATACTTCAAGTAGTCTGAGATGCCTAGTTGTATGCCTCGAAAGCCCGCTCCTTTTTCTCTTCGCTCCCTCTCTGCCACTGCTAACTGTAAGGTGGGGAGCCAGAGAGAGATGGTTCCACTGGACCTCTGTGGGATCATCACATCATTTCTCCAGGAGAGGGAGGATGCACTAGCAGAAGGACATGATTGAAATGAGTTCAGTCCTGAGGTTTGTCTCTAGGGCCCTTCCTCAGCCGAGAATATGATAGGTTTGGTGGACCTCCTGCCTGTTCTTCCTTGGATCGTTTATTTGAAACAGGTTGTAGCAACCTGCAAACACAGTTACCAGAATAAGAATTTGAAACCATGAACATGAATTTGGAGCATTAAACTCATTATTGAAGAAAGTGCCATACATGATCATGAACATGAATTAGGTTTGGTGTCAATATGGCAATATCACATCATTACTTTCTAGTATTGGCTAATCATACAGCTGGCAGACCCAATAGTTATTCCGGAAAATAAGTGGCTCAATTTCAGAAATTGCCAGTGTTACCTTGGGGAATTGGCACGCTTTTGAACTTGCTGACTCGCCGCAATAGAAGAGCTTGCAGGCTCACCTTCAGAAGCCTGTGCATTTACATTATTAGTCCGATAAATTTATGATGATTGCATGTACTCTAGTGTTTTCTAATTTGTGCAGAAGGAGTCAGTAACAGTGCAGAAACTTCACTCTCACAGGAAGAAATGGGCATTGCAAATGTTAATTCCAGCATTTATTTTGAGGTTAAGAATGGGAATCTGCGAGATTTATAAAAATCTTCATGCAGTCAAGGGAATAACCCTATTTACCATGTTTATCAAATACATAACTATCAGAAACTCTTACAATATAAGAAAACATAACTTAAACCAAGTACATGGGAATACTTGGATAATGGGTAGAAATGAGGGACAGACAACCAATCCCGTACCTTTCAAACAAGAATAAATGGAGCCATGAAGCCACTCCCCTTTCAGTGTTTAGCCATCACATCTTCGTGCGATGCAATATTCATAGGAGTGGTTTTCCTTATAAAACCACTACCCGTGTCTGGAAATGTCTTGCCCACATACCCTTTATCCAAGCATCACCTATGTTTCTGAACATAGAAAATAAGCAATTAATGAAAGCATCATCGATTCCCCACCTCAGAAGTACTTTCTTTTGGCAAGCCATCATCCATTAGGACCTCAGCTGATCCTGGACCAACTATGTCCACAACAAATCCATTTTCACTTCCAAGAGAGAGTTTATCAAAATCTTTGTTAACAGCTCCGGTTCGCGGTGCCATATATGAGACATATTTTTCTGCAATTTCATATTCAACATTTGGCTGGTATAAGTGAAACTGACACATAGGAAAAAGGAAAAACACAAATAAAACAAAATATCTGAGCAGATGTGAGGAAAACAGATAAATGTGGCTTCAAATATAATATTACCAGCCAAGCTGTGAAGTGCATTCTCAGCAGCCTGTTGTTGAGCATCCTTTCTTGTCCTTCCAGTTCCATAACCTATCTTCTCCCCAGTGAAGAGAACCTGTTTTAAGAAAAAGACAAACAGTCATTATACAAGATTAGTTTCTTACACCAAATAATATTCAAAGTGTAACATCCAAATAAGGACAATAAACTTGAAATCATTTTTGAGTTTTCTATTTCATTCCAAAGAAGAAGAAAAAAAAAACAAAACAAAAAAAAACAGAAAGAAAAAACAATATGTGGGTATTCATTGAATTATTTAGAGCTTTGGTAGTATCAGTGAACATTGCTGAAATACAATTGAATTAATATTGGGACTTCCACTGACCTCAAAAGAAAACTGCAAATCGTTACTGGTGCTTATAACAGCTTTAAACTCAACCTGTGTCACAACATCAAGAACTTCATAAATAAAAATTGAAATATGACAAGACTAATTGGGGGAGGGGGGACTTCATTTATTTGTAATTTTGTACCTTTGAGCTGCACCTCCGACCAATTTCCTGCAGCACACCTATAGATAAAGGGGACGGCAGCGCATTCACTTTTCCAGATTCGTTTTTTAGAGAAGATGCCTGATTCTGAGACACACCACCCTCTGCACAAACTACCAATTATAAATAAATAAGTAGTCACAAATGAATAATAGTAAAGATGGAAAGAACCTAATTAAACTTCCTAACTAAAAGGAAAGATAATAAGTGTTCATTGTACCCACAATTATAGATGGATCTAACAAATCTATGTTATTATCTCCATTAATCAACAAACTTTCACCATGAGGTGCTAAATGTTTCAGATAGCTCGCATATATAAAAACCATTAGAAAATAACAGATTGCAGGAACAAGAGACTTTGAATTGCAAGCATATAGTGCACCATAATATATAAGTAAAGCTTCTGGGTATGAGTTTATTATTCCAACGATATATTAACGGAGGTGAATTGTAGAATAATGTAAATCGTCCACAACTTGCTCCAATAATATGAGCTTCTTTACCATGTGAAACAAATCACCTACCTGATAACAGACTTGGAAAAGGAAGATTTTGTTTTTGGAAATTATGTCCAGAGCTAACCTGCATGTGGAGCAAGCATTGACAGTGTTAGTCCTTAAACTTACACCTCAGTTAAGATTGTCAAAACCAGTAAGTGGTTCTCAACAAATTTTAAGAATTTCAGAACAAACCTCTTCCCTCCTTGCCTCAGATGTCTGTGAGGGTAAAACAGCGGGAGCAGACGGTTTATTAAGACTAAACAGATTCTGGTACACCAGCTTCTCAGGTTTTAAAACATCAGACTCTTGAGCAGAACCAGGAGGTCGAAAACTTGAATTTCCTCTTCTCTTGTCATCATCCACCAACCACCCTCCTTGTGCGTGTACTGTGGACGCTGAAGTTTGTGCAAGTACTCTAGACGATTGTGCGGGTTCACCAGAGCCTTGACTATTTATATCTAGGCAAGGATTTGTACCAAGAAGTCCTCTCTTCATCTTATTCTCACGATCAGAAAAGCTGTCTCGTCTTACAAGAGGTCCAAGCAAACCAGGTTCTAAGGCATGATAAAAGATAAATTAGTATACAGAGTTGGCAATATAGTACAATGAGATATGTATAACCAAGAGTTTAAAAGAACTAGCATCAAATGAGTCCCATACTATGAGTAGGCATGACCGGTCTCAATGAAGTTGCACCAGGGACATTGGGGACAGGGACAGTTAATACAGGTTTCTGGGAGTTATCAGGTCTTAACTCAGCAATATTAGAATGAGCCAATGTGTCCATAACACCTTTATCATCCTGAAAAGAATAACATTTGTTCAAAAAATGCACACAAATCATCATGGCTAATACAGCATACAAAGCAACAACAGGACCACAATAGTCCATCCATAAGAACCAATTCTACAACTGGAAGACACTATAAGTTTCCCCGCACTCATTTTCTGTCAGCATATAATAGAAGTCATGTGCAGCATGGAAAGAAAAGCTTACATGTTGGTTCAGTCTCCGTTCAACTTCACCACCATGCATTCCTTCACTAAGGGGAGCAATTCCATTTGGTACAAAACCAGCATCCTGACATCGAAAGCATTTAGATAATATCATAAAGTATACAGGGATATACTAACTTTCAATCAATTAATGAAGAATCATACATCTTCAATTCACATACCTCTGATATCAAGTAATTGCTCACATCAGGAGAAGGAGGTAAATTTACCACCTCATCTTCATAAAAAATTTCAGAAATTCTTCGCAAGAAAATCTCATCAAACTCTCTGTAAACAAGTGGCATTCGAGATTACAAAATGACTTAGAAAGCAAGTTCTATGAAACTCACATTTATTGCAAATTAACAATGTACTGTAATGTTCTTAATCTTACTTGAAAAAGCAGCCTCTGACATTGCATGCAACATTTCTTGCTACACAGAGGACAGGAACGAGACTTGCTGTCTGTCAGAGAAATTATATTTAAAACTACAATGGGATTTATCTAAATAAAAATATGCCAATATAAAACTAAACTGATACAAGAATAACATTATAACATTAAGTACCTCTGCTTGAGGAGCATAGTAAGGAGTAAAAGCTGGAACTACATGAACTCGAGGTTGATCCTTATCTTCCCAGACATTTGAACGATCATCAATAACCATGGCCATCTTTGGATGGCACGTTCCATGTTGGAAGACATTGAGTAAAGATTTCCGTGAACCTGATAAGTTAAACCCAGATTAAAAACATAAACAAAGAGTAAATTGCCACCCCACAAACCAATATTTTAAAACAGCTAATCAAGATATGAAATAGCTTCAACTAATTACACCATCAGGTCCATCCCTGATGACTTCCATATCATACAATAAGAATCTATTCTAGTATTGTAGATAATTGATTAAAAGAAATATTGAAACCTTGTAAAATGGCATAATAACATCATCTTATAAGTACTACAGCTCAACAGAAAATAAGGGTCTATCACGACCAGTTAACCTACAATATGATGGCATGCTTACCTGATTTGACACAAACAACACGGTCAAGAAGTTGCTTTGAACTTATTAGTTGTTCTTCTGGGTCCAGAAGCCTCCACATTTCTAAGGCATAGTCCCTTTCAGCCATGGTACAGACATGAACTTCAAACCGCTTCCGTCCTTTTGCAGTTAGATAACTTCTCAGATCTTCCCACGCAGGCCGTAACCTCACTAGCACACTTGTATCACGAACCTGCAGTGGGAAAATGATATAATGTTAGATTTTACACGCTAGTATGAACTACAAATAAAAGTTAACGAAAAATGCATCTACTGTGATGGGTCAGACTACTTATCAGTATTTCTCCGTTTTAAGAGATAATGATAGTCTGGGTGCTAGTATAATAGGACCAACAAGCTCACAGACAAATGTTGTTAAATTAGAAGTACCGTCATTCAAAAAAAAAAAACATAGGCAGTTACACTGCCTCCTCAATTGGAAAGTATATACCACAGCTATGCACACATTCTTGAAAGCCCTAACAATTTCTAACTCCTGGTTCTGAGTGATAATGTTCTTATACCCAGCATAATAGATCCATTGAATATTTCTAAGCCTCAGCATGCAATTGTTTCCTGATCTTCACTACAAACAATCCATCAATTGAAACTTCTACAGTTAAGTAATGCACAGAACCACACAACAGAATAGAGATAAACAAGCATAGATGGAAGTCATCCAACCTCAGGATTGATGCGAGTGAGCACAATGTTCTTGTCTGGCATTCTAACTATTGGCCGACGGATTCTCTCGTGATTACCTGACAGAGGAGGAACCTCCTCCATTTGAATCTTATACACCTTCCCATTATCTACCACGCAATTATTATCTATATACTGCTTCAACAGCCACCTATCGTCAATGTACCGTTTCATTTCATTCGACATTCCAGCTATTCGCGACGTTTCACCCTCTCGTGCAATCCAGCCTCGTAAGGCCTCAATTCTATCCTCAAACGACTTCATTGTGTTGGCAACAATAAGCGTCTCATCGAGATCAAATACAATTGAGAGACACCTCGGGTTCAGCATTCCATGAGAAGCACTATACAGACCTATAGGAACTGAATAGCACCAAAAGCATGGAAACTTTTTCTGCTTACTCGGCATTGCCACCAAGTGAATCTCTTCATTTCCAACCAACACAACCGCCGTCTGCACAACAAAACCAAGTCACTCTGTTATTACAATGCTTCATCACCAACTAAGATTAAAGACATTTACAACAAAAACTAGATCACATTCCTCTACGATTCCGATTCGCCAACTGTACTACCTCATTAACTAAAGTTTTAAGCCAATTAATGTAAATCCACACATTTAGCAAACTTCTAAACACATTTCTACCCAAAAATCTGAACGAATAAACGCGAAAGGAAAACCGAAAACAATCAAATTAAGTTGGACCTTGAGCTCGTAGAAGCAGGAGGCGTGGAGATTGATCAAATGAGGCTGTTCAACTGGTATGGACGATTCGAGCTTGCATCTCACCGAAAATGAGGAAATCGTTTGAAGAACTGAGAGAGGTGGACAGCGTTCACTTTGCTGCGAGATGTGGTGGATTCGAATCTCGTTGTTCGGGAACTGAAATTTCGCCTTCGTCACCGGGATAGCGTCCAGCTCACCCAAGCAAAGCTCGCCGTGAAAGACCACGGACCTAAACCCTAAACTGCTCATTCAGATCAAATTTTCCGATGGTAAATTCGTAAATGTTGGAAAGAACAGGGGTTTTCTGTGGAAAAAAATCGGAGTAATTTTCCAGTTTTGCTCTCACTATTATCTACTCCTCTCTCCCTCTCTCTCTCTCTCTCTCTAGACCTCGTCGCTCTTTCTCTCTCTAATTTTTCTCTCCCTCTCTAAAATCTAAATGCCTACGGGTTTCAAACAACGAGGGTGCGATGAATTTATAGCCCCGAAGGGTCAGTTATGGATGGAATTACGGAATAGCCCTTTCGTACGATACTTGTCGCTATTGCGTATCATGCCCTTCGCGGGTATATGTGGAAAAAGGTTGACGCGTGTCTTATTGGGAGGCCTTAATTATTTGGGTTCGCTTATTGACCGTTGGATTGCGCGTCAGACCAAAACGGGCCAGTAATCTTAAAATGGGCCTCTAAATTTTTATTATGGACTACCTGATAGGGGTTTCATTCAGCTTATCAGCTATTGGATTGGGCCTCAAAACTGAGACTCATTGAAACTATTGCCCAAAGTAGATTTGCTTCCTCAAGAGCATCTTTAAGGATTTGGTGTATAGCATCTTTAAAGAAGCTACTTTTTAAAAAAAATTTGAGACGAGAAAATTCGCACTATTCCTATAGCGTCTCAATGAAACGAGCATGATTGATTTCTCAAACAAGAGCGAAGATTCTAGAGAATCTATCCCAAAAATGTGTAACTCTCCCATTTGTTAGCCAAAACATATCTCTGTTGGCATGGGCATCTCATTCCGGCCAATTTAACTATATACATTTGTTGGTCGAGTCGATTGCCTATAAGCAAGTGAACAGTGTGAAAACATTGTTTATTAACAACAATAAACTTTTTTTTTGTTCTGAAACATGTAATTTAGATTTTTATAGATAGGCTCTCTCTTGGTAAAGAATTTTTTTTCCCTCCATTTTTGACTTATCTTCTGCCTCCTGAATCTTCCGGATCGATCTTGCATCTTGAGACCTCCTTTATTTTTATTTCTCCTATCTTTCTGTCTTTGCATCTCAGAGAATATCACTGTTTCGTTTCATCTCTTTCATTATTGTTCCGTTTTGTGCCTATATATTATTGCTTGGTTAACTGCTCATAAGCTGTGAACAGTGTGCGAACCTTTTTACCCTACTGATGGGTTGTGTAGTTCCGTATTTACCCTTCATCAACTCTAGGTATAATTTTTTTATTTTTTTCCACCGCTTCTCGCTCACTGTCTCGCCCAACATTTCTCCATCTTTCTCACACTCTCTAGACTCTTTTCGAAATAGCTCCAATATTTCTCACAAAACAGAAGTCTAGAAATATTAATATATTACTGTGATAATTTATTACCCCGTTGTTTCACAGAACTATTTCTGTCATTTTCTTTTCTACTTTGTATATATACAAATCAAAACAATTAAAGCATTTATATTTTAAGTAGAACACAAGACTAGATATTTTATTATATAAAGTTTGTTTTTATGACAGCTGTTATACATATGTGTGAAATATGATATTTCATATTTGGCGAGGTATCAACTCCGGTAGAAACTCAAAGTCACTCTGTACCTGGTAATAGAATATCAAAATTCCCCGCGTGACGGCGGCTTTTTAAAAGATTCGAACCGACTCACACAAAACCGTTACGGAGCGAAAAACCAGTGTCCGAGCGAAAGAGAAAAGAAAACCATGTCATCGTCGTCGGAGACTCAATCTCCGCCGTCGATCTATTCACCCGGCGGAGGAATCGGTTTTGATGAGGAGGGGCTTGCTCTGAGAGAGTGGCGGAGGTAAGTGGAAAACTGACGAGTTCAAATATTTTCCGGTGGAATTAATTCCGATTTGCTGACGTGATTGATGTTGTCATGATGTGCAGGCGGAACGCGATTGAGCTGGGAGAGAAGGAGGAGCTGAAGGGGATAATCGAGGAAGCGGAGGCGTATAAAGTGGAGTTTTACAGGAAGCGGGAGGTGATGAACGTGGAGAAGAAGAAGGGTGTGAATAGGGAGACGGAGAGGGCATTTCTGGAAAACCAGGAGAAGTTTCACACGGAAGCTGTGAGGAATTACTGGAAAGCAGTTGCGGAGGTGATTCCACGCGAGGTTGCAGCGATTGAGAAGAGGGGGGGGGGGAAGAAAGATAAGGAGAAGAAGGGTGGGGTTATGGTTCATGGGCCGAAGCCGGGGAAGGCCACGGATCTTTGGAGGATGCGGCAGATTCTGGTGAAGCTGAAGCAGAATGTTTGTGCTCATATGAAGCCAGAGGCAGAGAAGTTGGCTGTGGCTTAAAGATATTGGTGTGCATTAATTTGTACGATAATGCTGAGAGTTGTCGTAGCATGGAAAATTAGTCCTCAATTATGTAGAGGTTTGGTGCATGATATCGGTGGCCAGTCAGAGGATGAGAGGATATTTGTTTCTCATTACTTTGTTTAAGATTAGAATAGTTCGATCAATACGACTTTTCAATTGTAAAACAATATTATCATTTTATTTTACTTGAAATAAATCAAGCAGTTGCATAGCTGCATAAATATTTGACTCGCTTCCTAGATGTTAAGAACCTGCAGAGTTTTGCAGGCTTCCAACATGTTACTAAGGACAGCCAAAGAATAATCATCTGGGAAACATTTGTGTCTGAGATTCATTTATATACGAGGGTGTGGAAGTTACATCAGGATTTGCTGATGATTTCATTTGTTTATCTGACTGAGAAGAGGATTCTCCGTCCCAACTGGCACCACCTCCACGTTGAGGTGCATACCGCCTTGGTCTTGGTTCAACTAGTAGCTTCTCATTTAGCTGTACCTCTTTGGACAGCATTTCCACTACTTGCTTCATTCCCGGCCTTTGTTGCGAGGCTTCTTGAGTACAAAAGAGCGCAACCTTGATGAAGCGCATAACCTCAGCCTCTGGATATGCAGTCAATTCTGGATCAACAATTTCTAAAAGCCTTCCTTCTTCTCTCAGTTTCCATGTCTGCAGACGCATTTTTACAATTGTCAGGTCTTAGAATAAGAACTCCTGTCAAGCATTGCATCAACAGTTTATTTGATTGGAGTCTTTACCCATTCCAGCAAAAGCAGCATTTGGTCACCAAAGGCTGCCTTACTACTACTTCTGCCACTAATTACTTCAAGCAAAAGAACCCCAAAGCTGTACACATCTGCTTTCTTTGTAAGCTGTCCAAAAAGTGCATATTCCGGGGCTAGATATCCACTGCAGGCATAGATCATGAGATAAAGTTACTACATGAAATAATGATTTGAATTATTGAGGAAACCCCAATGCAACAGCATTTAGAAACAAATCTTTCACCTACTAAATAGCTTAAGACAGAGTTGAATGAAATGTGACAAGTAGAATTCAGGCTTACACAGTTCCAGCCACTCTAGTACTAAGATGAGTGACATTATCAGGAAAAAGTTTTGCCAGCCCAAAATCTCCAATTTTAGGACAATAGTTTGCACCAAGAAGTATATTGCTAGCCTTGATGTCTCTGTGCACAATATGCGGTTCAGCTTCGTCATGAAGAAATGCAAGACCAGTAGCTGTACCCAAGCAAATCACTACTCTCTGGGGCCAATCTAGTGAAACATGACTTCTTAAACCTGTCAATATAGTTGTTCAATTTTAGCCCTATTACTTGCAAAGGAAAATCATATCATCAATTAGTCTTTTAGAGAAATGTCATATTGAATAGGATAAGATGTAGTGCAGCTAGAAAAAGAGCAGAACAAAGCAGAATTGAAAGTCATCAATTCAGTCAATTCCTGCCATATGAAATCTTAAGCCAACATACAACTTTAATATTGTAGTAATTACCAAGCAAAGAACTTGCAAGACTGTTGTTCTCCAGATATTCATATACCAATATTCGGTGATTGTCCTCAACGCAACAGCCAATAAGCTCAACAAGGTTGGGGTGTCGTATTCTTGATATCGTGTTGATCTCTGTCAAAAATTCATTTGCTCCTTGTCTCGAGTCTGAAGAAAGACACTTGATCGCAACTTGTGTGTCGTCTCTTAAAACTCCCTGCAACACATTGTACAGCAGTATAAGAACTTTGAAAAGAAGTCTGCAACTCTCTCATCTCAATTTCAGTAACTAAATCAAGAAGTCAATCTAGGACCTTCATATCTAGGATTATAGCATGTAAATTGGGAACGTGTGATTCAAACACTCACATAGTGATTGCGTCCTGGCTGCAATAAAGAGATTTTGCGGTCCATGAAGTGAATTGTTATAGCTTCCTATTGAGCTACTTACAGGATTTTTTCTTAATCTCCATGTATGTGTTTGAAAGTTTCCTCTCCAGATAATAGGGAATTGCAGTAGGAATTATGCCATTTTTAACAAGTAGATCTTACCTTATAGACAACTCCATAGCCTCCTCCACCTATTTTGTTTGAAGGGTGAAAATTCCTCGTCGCTGACCTCAATGAATTATAAGAAAAGAGCCTTACATTGTTGGTGGGAATCCCTAAAGTACCATGCATTCCATACAGATAGACATAAACTCTGGTTAGATCAATTTGTCATGTTCAACACCAGCAAGCAACCATAAACAAAGATGTAAACATGCATATGTAACAGACAACGTAACCTAGCTTAGCAAACCCACACACCAAAAACCAAGCTTGCTTATTCCCTTCAATTATACAGTTCAACAGCTGAGACAGTCAAAGAGTTTCAATTCCTGCTGAAACAAAAGTGAAACTTGGACATACACATCTAAGATTTGCATATTACATATAGACGGATCCTAAATCTACTAAGAAGTATTACAACGTACTTATAGATATGAGAGTTAGCAATGAGAAACTTCACAGGCTTTATAACCGTCAAAATAGTTACTAAAAGGTGCCAAATGTCTAAATATGCAAACTGAAAATGTATCAAAACCCTTTCGCGTTCCCTTTACCAAAATTAGTTTGATTTTGAAGTTCAGTATACCAAAGTTCTGCACAGTACTTAAACAAGGAAGCTCAAAATGCATATTTCACTGATTTACAGTATTAAAGTTCATCTTAGTAAAATGAAAGACTAATATGACCAAGTCAAACTCAGTCTCTTACCTTGGGCTTGGCTGGAAGGTTCCAAATTCGTGTCTTCTTTGCAACAATTGAGCAGACCAAAGCAACTATAAACCATTGCAACATAAAATTCCAATTCTCTACTCCCTTAACCACATGTCTTCTTGTACCCTGAACCATAGCAAACTTGAAATCCAGCAACCCACTTAACAGAAGTAAATAAACACGATAACTCAGATCTAGGAAGTGAAATTTGAAATAAGCAAAAGCAAGGAACTTGATGATACAAGCTAAGTAAGTTAATAAATTGCAACTGAAATAAAGTGATTCAAATAAAAAATGAGACTACTTATAATTGGCAAGCTGACCTGAACTTGGATTTCTTCAACAGCAAAAAGCCAAATAGGTGCTTTATGATGATCTGGGCTTGTCTTTCTATGAGCAAAAACTGAAACTCATATAGTTCAGAGGCATAGGAACTGAGAAAGACTGATTGGGAAAGATTACAATCCATGATTAGGTGTGAATATGTATAAGAAATAAGAATTGGGTTAGTGTAGGAATGCTAAGAGAATTAGATAATGGGAAAGGGTCAAAACTCAAAATTGTGGTATAAACAGAAACAAATGGAAGAGCATGGACGGCTATTGATGGTGACATTGCTATTTTACTTTTCTTTGTTTCATAGTTTTCCCATTCATATAGGAATTAAGAAAAGCAAGTCAAATTTACATTTTCTAAATTGTAATTTAAACTTTCATTTTCTAGTTTTAGTTATTATTCTCATGCCAAGACAAAATTTAACTCATTAAATACAAAATTTAAGTTGTAAAAAAAAAAAATGAAGTGTGGATTTCACCTTTTTTGAAAAAAGAAGAGCTAAAACATTGAAGTGTGTTTGGTGGGTTAGAGAGGGACCTAGGAGAGTGCTCATGTTTCTAGTCAAAAGTTTTTTCATTTGCTCAACATCTCCACTGAAAGCTTATGTCTTTTTCTGGTAGGGAAGTGAGTCACAGACAATGCTAGGAGAGAAATACTTTCGTGCGACAGTTGTGTCACGTGTCTGTGCGACCAGTCGTGTGACACGTGTTTTTATTTTTTTTCACAGCAGCAACAAAGACATTTATCGTCTTCCTACGGCTTCTCCGGCGAAGCTTCTTCTTCCTTCCTCTTCGACGCCGCCATCGACCACCATGACAATGCAAACCAAAAACCCTCTCATATTTCACCTATGGCGATCCGAAGGTCCCAGCCGCTTGCCGAAGCTCAAGGTGGCGGTCTGGTCCATGCTCTCCGTCGTGCTTGAGAAGTTGCAGGGGCTATACGATCCTTCGTCCGAGAAGCCGCACAGACCTTCGGCGGCGTCGAAAAAGAAGGAAGAAGAAGCTTCGTCGGAGAATTCGTAGAGACCTTCGACGCTGCTGTGAAAAAAAAAACGTGTCGCACGACCGTCGACTGGTCGACACATGCCACGACCGTTGCACGGGAGTATTTCTCTCCTATGCTTGAAGATTCAAACAACTCAAACAGTTCAAACTCTATTAAAAATATAATGTACCCTAAATCAAGGCATAAATCTTTTAAGTTTATGAGAATAGTTTAATTATGTGTACATGAATGAGTCAAACAATTTCTCTTCTTTCTTTTTTGACAGAAGAATAGAAGATCATACCCTACCTAATCACAACTATACTCAGACCTTGATGGTGAATCAATGATTGACTGCCACTTGTTGCAATTGTTGAATGCATCAACTTGTTGTGTTTGTTAAAACATTTTCAAATGATACGCAAAATAGATAATCCTGCTTCTTTCTAAGACTAGATTTAGTTGCATTCCAAAAAAAAAAAAGACTAGATTTTAGTTAGACCTGAACTAGCAAAAACATAAAGTTGAAGTTTGAATTATGAAACATTGATTGAAGCCACAAGATGAAGAACCCTTTTGGGGGAAAATATTCTTTGATTTATTTCCTTTGCTACTATGCCAGTTCCTTGCTTTATCCACCATTTTTCCTCCTTTTTTAAAAAAAATAAAGAAAAAAGAAACAGACCTTCATGGGTTCATCCTCAAATTGCCTGGCTATTTTTCCTGTAATTTTTTTTTATGGAGATGTCTATCCATTTCTTGAACTAGAGTTGGCAAGACCAACAGAAACAAGTTAATGGTGAAGGGAACAAAAATCAAGTTCTTTCATCTAATCGTACTTTTGGTATTTTAATGTCAAAATGCATAACCAAATGTAGAAGTTATCCAGACATAAGTAAAAAATACATAATATGAGAAGCAAAGCAAATGTAAAAGCTGAAGGAGCCCTTCAATTTCCAATAATAAAAATCTAGTACAAACAATCCCTGCTAACAAGAGCTTAACAGATGACCAAATTATGGCTCAGTAATTGAATGTACCTGATTTTTGATCCACTGATAGTGACAGGTCTAGAAAAGACATGCACTCGGACTTAATTCTTTAAAATTTACAGTAGTTTAGCTTGCCATCTACCATCAGCACCTCTCAAGGATGAGCTGAGCTTAAATAACATGCAGAGTAGGCAACTTCGTAAAACAACAATGGTGAGATAATGACAACAGATGCAAACCAAAGATCCAGGACCAATGGTCACCTGCCTTCCTGGAATGCAGGAGAAGAGTTTCCTTTCTCACTTCCATGATCAACGTCTTCAATTTCACACACTTCAAAATATGCAGAAACATTGTTGACACTTGGTTCGGAGCTAGCATTGCTGCATGTGGCAAGAGGAGAATCTGTAGCATTGGTAGTCTTGCTTTTTGTTGGTCTTGTTCGGACACTGTAAACAGAGGAAGCTGGAACGTTTGTCAGAACAGGCTGTAAGTTATCTTGCACGCTTCGCCTTATATCCTGTAGAAGCAAATTTCCAAAGTTAGAATATATACTGCTTCTACAGAAACAAGCTCAGTGAAAAATGTGCTTTTGAATAAGGAAAGTGATGCTTACCATGTGCCTCATAGCCATATCGAATGATTTCTTTGAAAGAGTTCTTCCAAAGCCTAAGCTATCAGAGGACATAGACTTCCCATCAGGATTCTTCTGAGTGGAATGGTCATATTGTTTTGGTGGTGCCAGTTTCCTCTGGTTCACTACTCTTTCAACACTTTGGGTCCCCATAAGTACAGGGTTTACATCATCACTGTCATTGGAAGATGATTTACTTGTGACTTGACGAGCATACCCATTAGTACTGGCAGTGCCATGTGCAGCCCTTCCTCTAGAAGGTGAACATGATTGCTGTCTAGGTTTTCCATTAGAAACAGGTCCAACAGAAGATGATCTAACACTTGGTGCCCCAGGACGAGCCCTAGATGCTGAGGTAGGCCTTTGTGGCAAAGTGGTTCTCAAATTTGGTGGAGCATCAAGTGAGAAAGCAGGCATATCTGAGGATTTCGAGGACCTAGATTTCACTGTTGGAGAACTTCCACGTGATGGCACAGGATTTTTTGAACTAGGGGGAGCTGACTTTGATACTGAAGAAGAACGGCCTGGTGGAGCAGACAGTGCAGGTGTACTTGATGAACTTGGTAGGCGAGTTGGTGTTGCCGACCTTGATGTTGTCTTAGTAGCTGGGACAGAAGGTCTGCCAGTTGGTGTAGAAGAACGCGCAATGGGTCTAGAGGGAGTTGAAGACCTCACTGGAGGAGCCACTGGCTTAGCGGATGGTAAGGTGGTTCGTGAATTGGGTGTAGAGGATCTTGATGGCTTGGTTGATGAAGGTAATGTGGTCCGTCCAGTAGGTGTTGAAGATCTACGAGGAGCAGCTGTTGGCCCTCTTGATGGTGAGGGCCTCCTGTTACTAGTACTGGAAGAATTCGGTCGTGATGGCAATGTTGACTGCTTAGATGCTATTTTGCTGTCTGAAGCAGTTTCTAACTGTTTGTTTGCTAGCTGCACCACCATTTTCCAAATCATGACTTGATAAGTAAAACCAAACTCCCGAAATAAACAACAAAAAGCAAGGCAAGATTCTAGTACTTCAATGTATAAGTTGGACAAATATTCAAGTAAATGCATGATAGAATAACAATACTGCAACTCAGTTGAATCAAATGTAGGAATGCTGCACATCATATCGCAAATTGACCATGTCTCTAATAACGCGCATCGTATGTTAGCTATATTTCTTACCCTAGATTTTGGAGGAACAGAATCACGCGCATTAGGTTCCTCAATCTGACTAACCGAACTTTTTTGCGGTTCCATCTCCAAGGACGGAAATAGCGGGGTAGCAGGTGGAGTAATTAGCCTGGATAACATACAAAAGTTCATCATGAGTCCAATACAACCCATAACAAGACGTTGCATTATAGACTTCATAGCAAAAACCAAATAATTCAAAACAAAAACCTTAACATATGAAATCTCAACCAATGAAATGATCCTAAGATACCAATTACTTCTACCCTGTCTAAAGTTCAGATCTCTACCACAAAACAACACCCAATCCATTAATCCTAAATCCAAATTTGACAACCCAGTACACAATGCCTCCTAAAATCAAAGACTCAAACTTTATAAATGAAATGACTCACCAATCGTACTCCGATTTCTCATTCTCTGAGTTCAAAAACTCATCAACTCTACACCTCCGCTCCGGCGCCGCCGACCCATTAATCTTGTACATCGCCTTATCATACTCTGCAACAACAACCACCATCAAAACCAAACCCAACTGAAATAACTAACTAAAGATCAAATCTTTCAACAACCCAAAAACGCCGTCGTACCAATCGGAGCAGCATCGAGCTCGTCGCCGGCGGTCTTGCTCGGAAGAAGCAGAAAGCCCCCATTTTTCTCCTTATCCTTGTCGCGGCGCCGCATCTCGAGAAACAGAGCCAGCTCTTCGTCTCTGTCGTTGGCATTCACCACCTTCCCGAAGCTTCTCTCCATTTTTCAGTTCAGTCCAAGCAAGCAATCAACACAGAGCTAGAAGAAAAGGGTATAAGAAGATAGAAGCTTTTTCTGGTTGTGATTTTTCAGGTGCTGGTTTTTGTAGTATTAGTGATATTGGTGCCACAAAAATGGCGGACCAAAGAACAGAGTCTGTTTTGGGAGCATTCGAGTGTTTGAAATAAAATGAGTTGATGAAATTGGAGCAGAGGCTTTAAATTGTTTGATATGGAAGTTTTGAAGAAGAAGGGTGGAGGTGGGAGGATAATCACGAGAATGCCATTGGGGTATTCGTTGTGTTCTAGACGTGGCCTTTTGTTAATCATTTGTGGGGGGAAGATTGTATGCAAGGGTTGGCTTTGTGATGGCAGTATATGGACTTATAAGACAGGGACTTCATGGTACGCATGTGAAAGGTTTTTGTGCTAGGTTGGATTCATGAGAAGTAAGAGGCTATCAGAGTTGAACTTTTTGTGTTGTAAACTAGTGAAAATTTGGTGTAGAGTTGAGAAAAACAAAATAAATGTATTATTCAGTACGTACGAGTGTCGTTATAACCATTCACATTAGATCTTACATCTTTTTCGTGATTTAATGTGTTAATCCTTATATATTGTTGTGTTGTGATGATAATCAATAAATATCAACTTCAAGCCGCATGTGAGGATCTTTTAATAGGAAGATGATGAGAAGTACGAAACTTCACATTTCTTTATTAATATATTAAAGTGTTACAGTCTGAGAGTGTCTTGCTAAACACTCATATTCATGAATAAAAGATCTTAACCATTAGAATGTTATGCGGATCTATTTCCTCATTCCATGTTCATTCTCTATTTAGATATAGACCACGTTACGCTGCTTAACAAAATATTATTGTATTGTCAACTTAAAATTTTAAATCAGATAATATAAGTAAAAATAGCAAAATTTCAAAAATTATAGTTAATTTTTTTTTTTGAAAGAGTTGTTAAACTTAAGATAACATGTTTTTGTTAGGTTTTCACACATTGTTTGTCATATATATTAGATAATTCATCATCAATCAATACAATACGAATGATCTAATAGTCACATTATCAAATATGAAATTTGATTATTAAATACATCCTCACCTTCGAATACCTAAATTGAAAGACTTTGGCTTTAAAAAGAAATCAGATATTAGAAAACAGAAATCTAATCGATCAATAGGTAGGCGTGGAATTTTTTTTCTTTCCTATGATCCTTCCCACATTTTGGTTAATCATACTCCTTGACAAACAAATAAAAGATTGAAACCTCCATACAATACCCAATGACTTGCAATCTCCGAAACCTCATAGATAACATTTTCAATTCTCAAAACACACATCGAACGCCACCTTGCATATGAAGAACACGAACAAGTTGTACAAATTCGAAGCTAATGACGAGGTTGATTGATTCGTTTTCAGTATTCTTGTCTAATGGCAATGTCGTAATTAAACGATATTACGGGCCCGATTTCGGGAGATTCAAAACAAGGGATATGTAGTGGCACATGCCGGGGAGGCGTGGCGCTCCCTTTGACTGGTTGACTTGTCGTTTGGAGAGGAATTTTAATTCAAAGTTTGTCGTTTAAAAGATGCTTCAGATTTTGAACGTGGAGGCCATTCCTCGAGATTACCCACTCCTCATACTCATCGGAGGGCTCTGCTTTTTTGGTCGGAAACAACTAAAAGTGGCGGAGGAGTCAGGGCTCTGCCATTGGCGGGGCCTCTCCTTCTTGGAAGACGTGTAGTTCAAATTTTGGGTAACTGCTATGTGGACACCGGTTCTGGTTTTGATTGGAAATTAACTCTAAGGGTGATGGCCCATTGGTTGAAATGAGGCCTGACGTGCAAGGTTACCATCACGCTCGTTTACTTTTTTTTTTTGATTGGGGGGTTAGCCTTTGTTAGATTAGGTAACACACACACCCATGCAGGGTATCCCAGCACAGCCGGACTAATCCCTGCATCGCCACGGGGCATGAAAGCGAACACCACACACCAGGCACACTTGCCTAGCACGGGCCACCGCCGGCTGGCCACCAAGGCCTTAATGGGGGTTCGAACACCAGACCTCTTGGTTAGAGAAGTCAGTGCTTTCCACCACACCGTTTCCCCGGTGGTTTCACGCTCGTTTACTTTAAGAAATAGAAAAAAAAAATGATTTCTTTGAATTTTTCTTTGACATGAGAAATTACAATTTCCTTCAATTTTCCTTTTTAAAATTTAGAAAAACAAAGAATGAAGATAGAATTTATTTGGAATTTAGGAGGGAAAGTGAATCCTTGGGGTGGGGTGAGGGAACCAATTTTCACCTAATTTTTCTTTCACGTGGGAACCACTTCATTTTCCTAATAATTTTCTTATGTTTCTAAATAATAAAAAGTAATGACTTTTCTTCCTCAAATGTTTGTTTCCATGAACCAAACATGGCATTATAAGAAGTATTAGTGAAATTATAGGTTAGTTTCTATGAAGTAGTTCAAAGATTACGTAGGGGACTAGAGACTGCTTGATATATATCTATAAGATTGAACTAATAAATGTAAAGTTGGTAGTTGGTAATGAGACTGTAAATTTTCACTAGAACTACATTGATTGTTTGATGATTGAACGAGTAAACGATTTTTGTTTTTTATCCATTTTATTTTCAGTTGTTTTAGATGATCATGCATTTAGGTTTACTTAAAATAAAAACGGTTAAATCATAAATTTACATTGACGAACAATGAAAATGAAATGGAGTTTCGGGACTCAGGCATCCAAACTGGTTTGGATGAAAGTTTTCTCCTATTATCTCAGCAGCAGGTCATGTGTCATGCCCGAGTTTTCGAGCTAGTCCCATGCATGCTTCCTCATGCTTTAGGACCCAGTTCCTGTCACCGTTAGGGAATGGAATTTTGCAAGGAATAATTAAGTAATCACTAGACCAAGAGAATATATAAGAGATATAGGAAGCCAAGGATGTATAGAACACAAAGGTCCACAGCACATGAAGCAAACTTCTAGCTGTGCAGAAAATAATAACAACAAAAATTACAGGTAGGATGATAATCATATCATGATATTCATGATAACTCGATAACAAGATTGAGATGTCCAATTTTCAGTAGGAATTCCAAGATTACGTACATGATCAAATCAGGAATAAAGTAGCAACATGCACGTACGATCAATAAAATTTCCGATCATAATGTATTCATGGATTAAAAAAGTTCAATGTTAGTCTCATTAGGATTTAGTTTCCTGGATCAAGAAGAAGAAAGTATGAAACCTAAACCAACGCAGTCTTTCCGTAGATGAATTAGGATTATAATTGAAATTTGTTTAGTCCTTATGGTTTGAAGTCGACATCTGTTTAGTCCTTATGGTTTTATTTTAATCTGAATAGTCTTTAAAGTCATAATTTTTTATTTAAATAGTCCTTGTGGTTTTATTTTAATCTGAATAGTCCTTAAAGTCATGATTTTTCATCCAAATAGTCATTCCGACAATTTTCTCAGTTAAAGGTCATAAAGACTATTTGGATGAAAAATTGTGACTTTGTTGATACCCAAAAAATCAATATTCATGCTTAATACATATTACAAGCCCAATAAGAAATTACACATGCGAATTACATTTGGAAATGCAAAAGTTACGTATTTAATCGAAGTCATGTCACGCATGTGGACCAAAGCCACAATCATGCTCTTGGGGCTTGCAGATGTGAGTGTAGTGTGGAAGGTTACGAAAACGTAAAATGCTCATTTGTTGATTGACGTCGTTGGTGATTTCCGTCTTAGGCCCAAAATCCAAGCCCAACGACTTCGACCGACAAATGAAATGGTGAACATACATGAGAATATTGGGCCGATCTTTTTATTTCCTTTAGACCTAAGACCCAACTATGCTTAAACCAAAGTCAAGTCCCGTTTCCCAAGTCTCTTGACTTCTTCTTCCCCGCAGCAACCAATTACCCAGATTTCTCCCTCCCTGCAGCAACCATATACCTAGTCCAAACCATGATCTCCCAAAGCTATCACCTTATCTTACTAAGAAGAACCCTTGAAACCAGTCAAGAAGTGTCATCTTCTCCCTAAACCACAACCTCAGTCTTCACAATCTCTCTTGTCCACATCGTTCCGGGTTTTGTGCTACTGTTGTCGTTGTCACTGCAGCAATCCTCTACTTCTCATAACGACAACATCAAATCAAGCTTTCTTTTCCATGATTTGGGGCACAAATCACATATTATTAGAAGATGGACTGTTTGACCCAGATAATTAGAAGCTCTGAATCACCTCCAACACCTCAAAGCTAAGTCTATAAAACGAGGAGTTTAGGACCAGAACAAGCATCAAGCATTATCAAGCAAAACCCAAAAACAGCCTTCTCTAAGCCTTCAAGCTCTCAGGCATTCAAGCCTTCAAGCATCCAAGCACCAAATCCAATCCTTAATCATCATTCCAAACAGCCACCTTCGATCTCTATTTTTCCAGAAATCTCTTACCCAGAAAACCTCCAAATTCTCTCACCGCAATACGTTTCTAGCTCCTACACCATGCTTCACGTTGTCAAGCTCCTTTTGATTTCTACTTGATTTGAATCACGTATAAAGTCTTTCCAATAATCGGGTTATTGAGTTGATTTTGGCCTAGTCGCAATTTATTTCAAAAAGGACTCTCGCATATTTTAAGGACTATTCAGATTAAAATAAAACTATAAGGACTAAACAGATGTCGACTTCAAACCAAAAGAACTATACAATATTTGACCCTTAGGATTATGTTCTTGAGCTAGCTTGTGTATAAATTAGGCTCTCTAGCTAGAGATCGAGCTCGTAGCAGTCAGAACTCAGTTGTGTATAAATTAGGTCAAAGACCAAGCATGCTTATGGTGGAGACTTACTTAGAAATCTTTGTGTCTCAGACAACCGAAATTCCAGTGCTAGTCGTTGTAGTCGACTTTTTCCAGCCATGCACTATCCAGCAAACGTCGTCCGATCCAGTCTATTTAGTAACCGGCCTAAGACATCTGTTAAAAATGTACTTCCCTTTTTCCGACGTCAAGCAAACAAGTAACGAGTCAAAATATAGAGAGGTGATGAAGATCGATCTTACCGACGAAGATGTCTCTGAAGATCTACAGGAAGAGATGTTTGACAAGTTGTTCCCGGTGATTTACACCGCCAAGACCTACGAGGTGCCTATTCTCGTGACCATACGTGACATCACTTTTTCTGGTCGGACGATAGCGATGATGATGATGAGGACTCGAGTGTCACTCCTGCAGCTGAATCCGCAATCGAGGGTTTGGAGAAAGTGAGACTTGATGCTGACATTATTGAACAAACACCAATGTGTGGTATATGCCGGAAGGATTTTGCATTGGAGGAAGAGGAACAAGAAGTGATGCTTACTCGCATGCCTTGCTCACACTGTTATCATAAAGATTGCATTGCCCGCTGGTTGAGTGTTAATCATCGATGTCCCTTGTGCCGATACCCGATGCCGGAGGCCGAGACCCCTGAACGTGAGTTGAATTGCTTGGATTTGGATTGATTAGATTTGCTTGTTAAATTTCAACTAAGGTTTTTTTTTTTTTTTTTTTTTGGCAACTAATTTCAACTAAGGTTTTGATTGCTATTTGTTTCATCTTTTACTGTTGATTCTGTTGGGAGCTATATGCATCTTTCTTGCATGTCATGTCTTCTCAACTACATACCCCAATCAGCTAGATGCTATAGAAATAAATACATCATTTGTTTTTGTCGTTGTGGGAAGTTATCTGCCAACTTAATTTGTACAAATCTGTAATGAATCTGGTTTTGCCTTTGGTTATAGATTTGTAGTATTGTTAAGGGTAGTGCTAGAGGGCATTAATAAGGCATAAGATTTATGACTTTAATTTTACGTGGCGTGCCATATACCTTAGACACATCATTGAATTAAAAAAAGGGAAAATGCCCATTTGGTCAGAAACAAAGATTTAAAAGCCTATTTCAATGAAAATAATAGTCAAACGCCCATTCCAATGAATTATAAACAAAAGACGAAATTAACCTTTGCATATTATCTTGAAAGAAAAAAACGTAGCCATGTCTCTAGATCAGAACCTCTCTCTCTCTCCTTCCTTCACCAACCTCACCTCCGCCGTGCTGCACCCTCTCTCTCTCTCTCTCCTTCCTTCACCATCCTCGCCTCCGCCGTGCTGCACCATCTCTCCTCCGCCTGCGACACCGGAAACACTATCCAAATCCAAAACTTCAGCGTTTGATTCCTTCCTGGAGACCGAGCCCTCGTCGTCGCTCTGGAGCTCGTCAGCCTTCGCTCTGCGCTCGTCAATCACCCCTCATACAACAACCTCGGCAGCCGATCAAACTTCGCCGCCTCGATCCTCGGCGGCCACACCGTCGGGTTCTTGTAGCATAAAAACACATGCCTCTCGTAAAACTCCACCGTCTCGGCGAGTTGACTCGTCCGGAACTCAGCTCTCAAGAACCCGAACTCCGCCTCTCCGCCGTCGCCACAACTGTTGTCCGCCAGGAGGCCCTCGTTCTGGAAGCTCCCAGAGGCCCTGCTGCCGAAGGCGTGGTGCGGGTTCGGGTCAAAAGCGAGCGGGTCGGATATGACAATCGGGGAGGAGGATGAAGTGGAGGAGGACGACGCGTCGCAGGTTCGGTCTCTGGCCGCCGTAGTCATTTGAGAGAGAGAGGTTTTGAGTTAAGAGATTTGTTGTTGTTAATTCCAGTGGTATGGGAAGAGGAGAATGGGGATGGGCTTTTCTCTCTTCTCTTTCTCTACTACTACTAGTAAGTCTCTTTGGTCACCTAATTTGGGAAATTATTACACGTGCTTTTATGGGTATATTTGACTCTGCTTTTTTTTTTTTGTGATTATTGGGTGTCAGTAACTGAAAACAAAGTGATTATTGGGTGTCAGTAACTGAAAACTAAGTGATTACTGGGTGTCAGTAACTGAAAACAAAGTGATTACTGGGTGTCAGTAACTGAAAACAAAATGATTATTGGGTGTCAGTAACTGAAAGCTAAGTGATTACTGGGTGTCAGTAACTGAAAACTAAAAGTTATTGGGGGTCAGTAACTGGTTACTGGGTGTCAGTAATTAATCAATAACTGGTTACTGGGGGTTAATAACTGGTTATTATGGGTCATTAACTGGTCAGTAACTGATTATTGGGGATCAGTAACTGGTTACAGGGGAAAATCCGGTGACCGGAATCCGGCGGTCGGGGAAAATCTGGTGACCGGAATCCGGCGGTCGGGGAAATTCCGGTGACCGGAATCCGGCGGCCGGTGACCGGAGTCCGAGGTTCCGGCCAAGTCTTTTCATGTTGAAGAGGTGGGGGCAAAATAGTCTTGAAATAATATGGTTTGTTAAGACTTTAGTAAAGATTTGTGCATTTGGGCATAAAAATGGTTACCTTATATTGGAATGGGCTAATGTAAAAAATTATCATTGAAATGGGAAATAAGAGGTTTGAATTAGTACTAAATGGGCATTTTCTCTTAAAAAAACCATGTCATGTTATTTTTAAGTAAAAAGACAATCTTAACCCTAACAATTAATGTTTGCTACATACTAATATGAAATATTTTTTTACCCTCTTAATATGGACATGAGTATATACCAAATTTAATTTATTAGTAATGATCTAGTTAATAATCATACCAAATTAAGCTTTTTTGGACAAGGATTTCCCTCATTATAGGAAATGTGACTACTAATTCTTTGACTACTAACTAATATTTTATGTTTATTTAATTTAAAGTACATTTACTTTATTGCACATTTACTTTCAAGTTTATTAAATTGTTTATCTTGTGCATACCTTGAGTTATTGACAATTTTTAAAGTATATCGATGTACATTTATATACTTTGTTGGTCTTGAAGTAATTGTCTTACTTACTAAAGTTTGCTATATTTTATTGACGTAATTATATTTAAAGATGTGAAGCCGGGTGATTAGTACTACCTCGTGCTTAAGTGAATTATTGGTAAAAGTGTTTTGTGATTTGTGAAGTTAGTCTAGGCGCTAGCCCCTAGAGATAGTGCACTATTATACTCATCGGAAGAAAGTGTCGACCTTGAGTATACATACTTTGGTATTGTCCTTAGTATGTTGCGACTTATCTGTGCTTTGGTATAGTGGACCTAACACGTGATCTTTGTGATTTATTACCAGTTCCTAAATATTCACATGGATGAATTTATTCACTCTTGTATATGTGTGTGTGTGCATAAATAAGAATCGGTATGAACAAATAAAAATGATTCTTGATACATTTTTACTTAGTTGTGTTTATTTCTGGTTTCTTATAAGACCTATTATTATAAGAATGTAAGCTGTACTTACTGGGTCTGTGTTACTCATGATACTACACATTCTTGTTTTCAGGTAACGAATAGATGTTTCGAGAATTGGATGAACCTACACATTCTTGGTTTCTTATAAAAAATATTTTCTATTGCTATTTTAAGAATAAACGTAGTGTCTTATATACTCTTGTTAAAACTCTCGTATTATAAAATATTTGGTATTGTAAAATATTAATGCTTTCACTTTCTAATAAAAGTATTATTCAGACATATATATTTCTTCTTCTAATAAATTATTCGAGAAAATTTTATTTGTTTTAACTCACGTCGCAAATTCGGGCACCATATTTCCATATAATATTGGTCCGGTTTGGGGGCGTGACAGTAACATAGCATGACACCTAAGATTAAAACCACAAATCTTAGACCTTATTAAGGCTAAGAATCATTTTCCTATTGTTAATTCAAAATTTTCATGAAATTTTAATTTTTAGAATAAATATGAGCTCTAACAATATACTTAAAAGATTGTTAAATCTAAGGATTACTAAACAGAATGCTAAATTTATCAACCAAGTCATGAATTGCCAAATTTGTGAATGGAGTCATGAATTGCTCACAAAAATATATCTCAGTTTACAAATTTCCACCAATTTCTGCCTCCCAAGCAACACCCCTACCTAACAATCTAAACTAAGGGTGAGGGTGTTGGGGGCGGTGGAGTGATAAGAATCTATGATTTATTGAAACTAAAGGCAGAAATTGAAAAAGCAGCTAAAGAAAATGCAGAAGAAACTGAATGTCTACATCTTGTATTCAATCGTGGTGTGAATAGTTACAACTCATAGTATATATAGGGTAGGGATTGTTAGAAAAAGACTAAACTAGTCTTACTCTTAACACCCTCTCTTAACCATATGCTTGGTAACAAACATAATGATTGCTGCAAAGAAACAACCAACAATCTAACATGATGTAGAACATTATAGATTAACATCCCAAAAATCAAAATCCAATATTCTGATACCAACTTTTAACTTCCATTGTGACTTCGGCTGAAAGAGGAGAGCTTGCTTGAATGATTCAATTTTCATAGGATAGCAATGACAGAGGTGCAGCAATATGAGAACAATTCCAGCATAATCGCAGCAAACAATGAAAAACTGAAAATTCAAATCTGAAAAATTGCATATTTCTTCAATCGTATTCTTCAATCATAAACTGAAAATTGAAAAGTTGCATATGCTGCCATAAGAATAACTTGAAGCTTGTTTAAATTTTATATATGAAACACTTGCACTCTACCAGCAACCATATAAAGCTTCTTGCTCAAATAATAGAAGAGTTGCCGGAATACACAATTTCATAAGGCATATATATAGAACCAGCAACCAAAATACTTAATCGCAACAACTCAATCCTCATTACTTCCACTTAGAACAATATACATCACCGAACACAGGAGCAACAATATGACCACACAAGTAGGCACAACAAATTCCATAGCAAATTCCAAATTCCTCATCAAATATGGAAACTTTCTCCAAACTTAACACAACCAGCACATAGAGCCATACAACCAATTTATGATCCAACTTGCCAAGCCAATTCACCAAACCAAAAATAAAATATAAAACTGCTTCATCACCTCTTTCTTTTTGGGTTGATGGCAGACACAAAGTTTGACATAAAAGAAAAATGGCAAACTAATGATACTGACAAAGCAATTTAAACCAGAAATCAATTCCACAAATCCAGTGATAGGGATGGAAAATTGGGAAGATATTACCAATTCTGTTGAAAAATCTTATGCTAACTAAGTTGGGTGCAAGAGAAATTGATAAATCAAAGCACAAATCGGAAGATATTGACGCACAATCGAGATATCAGTGAGTGGAATTGAAGCAACCATTGGCAGATGAAGCACATATATCCAGAATGTCTGAGGAAAATTTCAATTGAATGCAGCAACTTCCAAATATTAGAGTAATCAGAAACTACTTCACCAAATTTAGACATGCACTTCACAGTAGAGCCATAGAACCAATCGATAATCCAAATCATCAAGCCACACTCACCAGTCCACAAACAAAAAGAAAATATAAACTGCATCATCACCTTTTTCTTTGGATGACGACAAACTCTGATATGAAAAATAAAGGGTAAAATACTGTATAATCCTTGTGGTTTGAAGTCGATATATGTTTAGTTCTTTTGATTTTATTTTAATCTGAATAGTCCTTAAAGTCATGATTTTTCATCTAAATAGTCTTTATGGTTTTATTTTAATCTGAATAGTCTTTAAAGTCATGATTTTTCATCCAAATAGTCCTTATGACCTTTAACTGAGAAAATTATCGAAATGAATATTTGGATGAAAAATCATGACTTTAAGGACTATTCAGATTAAAATAAAACCATAAAGACTATTTGAATGAAAAATCATGACTTTTGGGGCTTTCAAGAATGAGTGTGGCATGGAAGGTAACATAAAAGCATGAGGATTGCTATTAGTTTTAGGATCGTTGGTAATTTTGGACTTGGGATCGAAATTCATGCCCAACAACCTAACTCTTAATACATATAAATGAAGAAGAGAGGCCCAAAAGCCAAGCACAAACCCTTTAATATCCACTTTAGCATAGGATTCTTAATCCTAACCAAATAATAAAACATTTTTTTTCAGCCACACATTCCCTAACTAGACCACGCAAAAGGCAAAACAACAGTAAAATCCCAGCAGCAGATTTTCCTACAGCAAATCTACCAAATTAAAGCCTATCCTACAATCACACATTTCAAAGCCAACTTTAGACACAGCCTGACAAACCAAAATACTTTACAATATCCAATACACATATTTAACCAAGTGGGTATTTTAAAGGTTCATCCAAGATTCCTTTAACTGCTGTTATTGCTTATAAATAGTTGTACGTTGTTATCAACCGGGGAACAACACCCAGAAGGAGGGAGGCTAGCATGCTCTCTAGCACTCTTCCTCCACCATGCTTCTTCTTTCTCAAGCCCTTATCCATTCCCAGATCCAAATACAACCCCAAAAGCACATATGCAGACCAAGTAGCAAGCTCAAGCAATCCACCAATATCTATCCCAAATCTCTTATCTCATATACCTCAATCCTTACCTTAGAAACACAACTGAGTTCTCTTCTTCTGAAACTCATGTTTTTCTAGCTCCCACGCCATGCACATCTTGCTAAGTCCTTCGTTGAAATAAACATAGTTGCATATCACCGCCGTTAATGAAGAAAATGTCGTCGGAAGAACACAACAGCAAGCTTCCTAAAATTCTCAATCCTTCGAAGTTTTCTGGGCCTAATTTTCGCTAACTCAAACAAAGGGGGCAGATTTTGGGCTCAACCATGCTTGTCTCTTTGTCGTATCACCCTTAATCAAAAGCGCCCTCCATATTTTGGCGACTTCACTAGGGACTATGCTGTGTTTCTACCTAAGCTTCCTTAACAACACTCTCTACTCCAGATATCTTCCATGCTAGCTTGAAACTACTCATGCTCTACCAATGATAATACTTATTAGATGCATTCAAGGGGGGATGGCTGGATGAACATGCCAAAAACTCATCATTTTGTTGCATGCGATACCTCAATTCATGGGTTCCCGTAACAAGAATCATGAATATCGTATAAATCCAATTTATTCATTCAATATTCAAGCGTTAATATTGAGTGAAGAAATTCAAATCCCTATTATTCAAAGCTATCTAACCTCACGCATGGCTTCAACAAAATCAACCAAGGCACTACAAATAACTTCACGCAAGTTCGTGTTTTTGCCCCAGATCTGATACAGTTGAATCTTGTGACTAAGATTCCAACAGCTAATTTCTTCCTTGCTGAGCATATGTCAAACTATCTATCTCTAATCCCTGCATGCATCACAACTATTAGCACCACAAAAGTATTTTACTTTTGTTTAATCATTTTCAAGCATTTCAAGCTTATTTACCAGATTTTTTTCATAAAACCTTCACAATTCAAGGACATGGGAGACAAAATATCAATCCTTATTCGTGCTAATACCAGGCCTAATTCACTTCATTATACTCAACAAGTGATCTATACTTCAAAGGAAAAAGAACAAAAAATCATGCTTCAAACTTATCCAACACTCCCCCTAAAAGAAAATAGTCCTTATTTTTTTTGTCACTTTTCCAATGTGGGATCTCTCCTCTCCAACCTATCCAACATTCCCCCTCACGTGCAACCTAACTTTTAGGTCTGCACGTGAAACTGATTAACAAATTGAACCTGGGCCCCATGATAACCGAAAGAACCCCAAATTCCCAATGACAACTTAAAGAACCTTAAACTCGAAAGAACCCCAAACTCTTAATGACAACTGAAAGAACCCCAAACTCGAAAGAACCAAACCAGGGCCATGACCCCTGAAAGAACCAACCTGGGCTCATTGGAGACGCAATTGGAGAGGGACCCGCTCTGATACCATATCAAACAGCGACAAGCGTTGCCCGTGGATCATTCGTGTACCGATACTTCCAAACTTAACCACATTTAAGGTGTTGGGTTTTAATCACAAAAGGTCTCGGTACAATTATGAATGACCCACCCACTTATGAGTTATATTTTCTTTATCACTTTTCCAACACCTTAAAGGTGGTTAACCTGGGAGAACATCGGACTATTGGTACACGGATGATCCACGAGTCACGCTTGTTGTTGTTCGACATGGTATCAGAGTGAGTCACTCTCCAGTTGCGTCTCCAATGAGCCCGGGTTGGTTCTGGCCTTGATTTGATTCTTTCGAGTTTGAGGTTCTTTCAGTTGTCATTGGGAATTTGGGGTTCTTTCGGTTATCATGGGGCCCAGGTTCAATTTGTTAATCAGTTTCACGTGCAGATCTAAAAGTTAGGTTGCATGTGAGGGGGAGTGTTGGATAGGTTGGAGAGGAGAGATCCCACATTGGAAAAGTGACAAAGAAAATATAACTCATAAATGGGTGGGTTATTCCTAATTGTACCAAGGCCTTTTGTAATTAAAACCCAACACCTTAAAAGTGGTTAAGTTAGGACAGTATCGGTACATAGATGATCCACGGGTCACGCTTGTCGCTGTTTGACAAGATCGACAACCAAGATTGGTAATTGTTACCACAAAGCAAGCTGCGGTGCTCGTTAGGGATCTAAACTCTTTCTAATTTATATCTATTTGTGCTTATGTTGGCCGACATCTATTTTCAGAGCTCATTTCTTTTTTACTGAATGAAAATGAAAATGACCATGTTCTAAAATAATGATACAACAGGATGTCATGGAACCCTTTCATGTCTAGGAAAGCATCCCATCCAGATAGCATAATGTCTTAAAGAATATACATCTGAAGTAGTAAAATTTCCTGAATGAATAGTAGTCTTCATGAGCTCTCGGATAACACACACGTTAGTCTTAAACAGTCGTCACTTTTGTTCTTTCCTTTTCATACTCAAGACTTGAGACTTAAAAATTCATTACGGGAGTGATCTCTATCTGGCTTATGTAGCAACATTCTCACATTGGAGCTAGAAGTCATTCCATTAGTTTGGTGGCTCAGAAGTGATCTATGGATATAAAATGACTAGAATTTTGACGAGTATCTAACAAAGCTACGAAAGTCACAATCCATGAGTTAATCTAAGAACAAGAAGTAGATATAAGCGCCCACTCAGCTTTGTCTAACACTAACACATTATCAAAAAGATAAGCCTTTCCATGCCTGCAGAGAAAAGACTGGGAAAAAAAAAAATTCGTAGTGTTAGAATGTTTCTGTCATTGCTCATATCAAGCATAGAACACTCAGACCAGTTAAGAGAGCATAGAACAATGACTATCAGCAACAATTAGAAATATGTAACATGCAAATAAAAGAAGTGGACATCCAAGAGATAAGACCTGTGCCTCTCTGATGGGGTGCATAATCAGAACATCTGCAACTGCAGATGTATATAATTCTCGAATTACTTAGACTACTTACGATTAAACAGAGTGCGAAAATCAACAGTTGAGAAGCACAGACAGAATCTCTTCAGTTTCGAAAATATCGAGAATGCTTCAAACTATTGAGAAGTAAACTGAGGCTTTCTAAACCAAGCATGTTGATCTAGTTTTACTATTTCAGAGACCATAGACACCAGATCATATCCAACCTCTGGCAAGAATTCAACAACCAAACTAAGAAATGTGAACAAGAGAATTCTTGGACCAAATTTTAGCTGATCTGTATAGATAATGCACTATTCCCAACAAGTAATTCTTTGTTCTGTAATTGCATGATTGTTTCAATCTCATAGTAATGGTTCTACTGACTGAAGTTCTTTAACTCGAGCAATTGATGAAACAATTTCACAAGAAGCCAAAGTTGATTGTGATAGGCATATGCAGGCCATTTGAAAAACAACTCCTACAATGCAGACAAAATGAACCCAGAAACGACCAAGATTTCAGCACAGCAACCAGAACCAATGCTATGGCACATTGAATATGATAACACTAACCCAAAACAAAACCTCCTCAATGTCCTATGCAAATAAACACTAAACTCTGTTTATTTCTTTACATAAGCATAAAAAGAACACACCCACAAAAGCCAAGTTCTCATGCAAACCATCTAATCCCTCATCCAAACATTGTCACACGGTTACAAGATCCACAAAAAATGCAACACATAGAGCACATGAAATACTATGCACACATCTAAACAACATAAACAAAAAACCGATACTGAAAAAAGCATAAAGGAAGAGAATTCCAGACCATGGAGAGAATGTCATCAGCAAGAGCAAGATGGGTTTTGCAGTACTTGCAACTATAGACGTGTCCTTCAAGAGTCAGCAGAAACACCAGCGATCTAATAAGCAGTATTATTGTGTTTTCATTAGCTCATCATATATTCATCCTAATGAGCCTTGGTATACTGAAATGCTTAATTTGCTTCGAGAAAGAGTCTAGGTGTGTCAGTGTGTGACCTTTTGTTAAGTAACTGGATTAAAGCCACAGCAAATTTAGAAAGAGGATCAAATTTGAAAACCCTCGATGAGAAGAACTACAAAAGCAGTAATGAAACCTGTGTACACTAATTTGAGGTCAAATTTGCAAACTGAGAATTCACTTTGGAATCTAAACAAACAATAAGAGGTCATCTGGTGAAAGTAATTGGCTAATGACAATGAACTAAGAAGAGGATAAATTGACACTTGAAAAAGCACAGAATGGATTCGGTAGAAGAAATGGTTTCATATATAAACTGAAAGGTCACAGCATTCACAACAAACCAAATAGTTCAGAAGCATATGTAGTTCTTTGAAAACAACAACACACATAAAATGCTGATGGGTCAAACACCTCAGCTATGCACCGTGCTAAGTTCTAACCTTCACCTTTCAATTAAGTGCAGGAATCTCTTGCATTTCCTTTACCAAATCTTCTCCCCACCGTTCATCCATCACAGTAGACTTTAATGAAGAACATCCTAGCCCCATGAAACAGAAGATCCCAAACCAAACCTTTCAATTAAACCAGAATTTGAGGAATCTGCTAACAGTACTCTCTTGCATGTCCTGCACCAGCCTCTGTCTCCAAGTTCTATGCACCACAATCGACTCCAGTGAAGGGCATCCGAGCGCTAGGCTTTCTAAAGTAGATCCTTTTATATCATGAGAAATACAACAAAAAAGATTAAGGTATCGCAAGCATTTGTGACCCAAAAATGCATCTATACTTGCTGCAGTGACATGACATTGTTGAAGATTAAGCACCTCCAAGTTTATGCAATTCTCAGCAAGAGCTACAAAGGTTTCTTCTGTAAGGTTGAATAGACAGTCCAAGTTCAATTTCTTGAGGGTTCGAATTGTCGAGATTGCCTGACCTCCAACATCAGTTAGCTGGTTACAATACCTCAAATCCAGCTCCTCCAAGACACGCATGTTGCACAAAAGCAAAACCCCAACATCAGTGATTTCACGGCAGCTGGAAAGGTTCAATTGCTCCATTGTTTTTGAGCAAGACCCATTTGCCAAAAATCTCAACCCAGCATCAGTAATTTTGGAGCAAAATCTCAAACTCAGAAAGCGAATGGGACAACTAGAGGACCCAATTGCTTCAAGGACTTGGTCAGTAACCAAAGAACAACCCTCCAAATCCAAATGAGTCAAGTTATGTGCCGCCGAAGTAATCATGGTCATTATTCCAAGCAGTCCAGTCCCCGTCCTTCTGAGCACAATCTTGGACAATTTGGGACACCCATCTGCCAAAGCGCACAAACCTTGATCCCCAACTTCATTAACGACCCTTAATATCTCATGAGCTTCGTCATTAGAGATCCCTAATTCATTTTCATCTCCAACTCTATAAGGGTAAGTATATCCCAGTGCCCGCATGCCTTGTCTCCCAATTTCCACACTAATTGATATAGCATCGAGTATGAAGGCCTCCAGTTTGGGGCACGATCTGGCCACCAATGCGAGGTCGGCATTGCTCATTCCCCTTGGGGTTTCGAATGTGGTTAAGTTTGGGTACCTAGCAAGTAATCGAGGAAGATGATGGGGGTCATTAACTCGGAGTGATGTTCGGCTCTGAGCCTCTATGAGCCACCACCCCTTGCAGACCTGAGAGGTCGATTTTCTATCAGCTGGGTCGGTGATCCGGTCCAGGATTTGGCCGAGTTCGTCATGTCCTATCGTACTCATGTTTCTCTATTCTGTGCTTGCAATTGCTCCAAAATCAAACCAGGGAACGAACGGTGGTACCTGCTTCACCCTTCACTGCCCAAAATCACCAAAGATAACAAAGAACAAGAAACTCTCCCCTGCTACCATACACCAAAGTACCACACTATCAAGAACAAGTAAAATCAACTCTGAAAATACATTAAGAAACCAACAACATGGAACCCAACCAAGATAAGTAAGCAATTCTTAACGATCAATTTCAATACTTGCATTCCAATAGCTCAATTGCAGGCTGTAACCACCAAAAGTGATAATTAATTGCAAGAAAAACACGTAAGATTTAAGAGAAAGTGAACGAAATTTGAAATACCTAATTTAAGAGAAATGTAGAATTTGGAGTGGGAGAAGTGGAGGAGGAAGCGAAATTAGCTTCTTTGTGGTCGGTTACTCTTTGCAAAGTTGCATAGCCCAAGACTTTATACAAAAAATATAATATATCAAAGGGCCATATACTCAGTCATCGTCTCTATCCGTCTTTGCAAGAAGTGCCTATAAAAAAGTTTGTTTGTTCCCATCAATCTGAGTCACATTAACCTCTGCCTGCTAATCAAATCACCAATAACATGAACCAGGCACAAGAGTTTCCATGTTCCAATCAGATGAAATATGCAGAACATTATTACCTGAATCCCATATTTCTTCATCCCTTGTGCAACATCAATTTCTTCTTTCCTCAGTCACATGACTTTGGAAGTGTTGTCGATTGATCATTATTGCAGTATGGACTATGTATGGAAGATTGACAATGTTGCAGTATGGAGGTTTAATCAGGTGGCAGAAGATAGAGATTCATAATCACATCATTAGTGTCTAATCTTTACCTCAGTATTTTCCCCAAGGATTCCAAGAATAATATCTATCAACCTATGGGCACCCCACATCGGTTTCTAAGCGTCATTTCAATATGGCAAAGTGAAAAAGCATGCACAATGTAAATACAGAATAGCAGAGAAGCACAACTTTACTACTAAATCGAAAATAATTTAACAGGATGTCATGGAACCCTTTCATGTCTGGGAAAGAATGAGAAAAACCCCATCCAGATAGCATAATGTCCCAAAGAATATACATTTGAAGCAGTAAAGTTTCCTGAATGAATCGTGAATCAGTCATCATCAACATCACTTCCACCAATCTCGGCTTCCTGAGCTATCAAGAAGTCTTCATGAGCTCTCGGGTAGTTGCTTCCATCAGGGCCGAGAATCTTAAATCTGTTCAACAAAAACTAATTCACTTCACGAACTTATAAATTCAACCTTTAAAATTATGGACATGTACTTTATGTTACCTCTCAAGGATAAATTTCCCCTCCTTATACTTCTGGCCTTCATCATAGGCAGACTCCTAAAGTAATCACCAGATTAAAAGGTTCAATCTAATAACAGATACAACATATTTTTCTGGTAATAATTAAAATATCTTACATATTTCCACCCCACAACTGAGCCACATGAGACACAGAAGATGTCCACAACAGTATGCAGTCCTGTTATCATGATCCGCTCTTCTTTCTCTCCATCAGTGACATTTACACTGCCATGCGTTGGAGAAGCAAAAGGTTAATTGATGCATTCATATAGGCGCTACATGAGTATGAGTTATGTTGTAGGATGAAAGTGAATGAAAATTTAATAGAGACAAATGTATGTGGTTCAACTGCATCACCCATGAGAGAGCCAGGAAGTAAACTAGTGATATCTGAAAGGAAAAATGCTCATAAGATGAATGGGTACAATGTTTGAACGTTACACTTTTGTTCTTTCCTTTTCATACTCGAGACTTAAGACTTCAAAATTCATTATGGGAGTGGTCTCTATCTGGCTTATTTAGCAACATTCTCGCATTGCAGCTACAAAGTCATTCCATTAGTTTGGTGGCTCAGAAGTGATCTATGGATATAAAATGGCAAGAATTTTAATGTATGTAACAAAAGTCTAAATTCACAATCCATGAGTTAATCTAAGAACAACAGGTAGATATAAGCGCTCGCACAGCTTTGATCTAACACTTACACATTATCGAAAAGATAAGCCTTTCCATGCCTGCAGTGAAAAGACTGGGAAAAGAAAGAAAAAAAAAATTAGTGTTAGAATGTTTCTGTCATTGCTCATATCAAGCATAGAACACTCAGACCAGTAAAGAGAGCATAGAACAATGACTATCAGCAAGAAGTAGAAAACTGTAACATGAAAATAAAATAATTGGGCAATCCTGTTTATCATGTTTCAATCTCATAGTAATGGTTTTACTGATCGAAGTTCTTTATCTCGAGCAATTGACTAAACTATTTCACAAGAAGCCAAAGTTGATTGTGATAGGCATATCCGCATATGTAGGCCATTTGGTAAACAACTCCTACAATGCAGACAAAATGAACCCAGAAACAACCAAGATTTCAGCACAGCAACCTGAACCAATGCTGTGGCATGTGAATGATGAAAATAAACACTGACCCAAAACAATACCTCCTTAATATCTTAATGCAAATCAACACTAAACTAAGTTTGTTTCTTTACAGCGCAATTAAGCATAAAAAAGAACACTCACAAAAGCCAAGTTCTCATGCAAACCATCCAATCCCTCATCCAAAAGTGTCACACAGTTACATACTTACATGATGCACATCAAATGCAACACATAGAGCACATGAAATACTATTGCACACACCCAAAACAACAGAAACGAAAACCGATACCGAAAAAAGGCTAAAAAGCATAAAGGAAGAGAATTCCAGACCGTGGAGAGAATGTCATCAGCAAGAGCAAGATGGGTTTTGCAGTACTTGCAGCTATAGACGTGTCCTTCAAGAGTCAGCACAAACAGCCTTCCCATGTTTCCGCTCCACTACAGTTCTTGATTTCTTTCTCCCTACAGAACCACCAAGATCCACCACCGTGTTACACAATTGGGAAAACCAAAACGAACCCAGAAATCACGTAGGATCAAAATGCAAGAAAATCAACCTGAAACACAAAAAGAAAGAGAAAAGAGAAATGTGGGTGTGCAATGCAGGTAAGGAAATGTGAGAACGTGGTGATGGGTTTTTGTGATCTTTACCGGCGGTTACAGAGAGCAGAGTTGGCAAAACGAAGCCTTTTGATTTGAGTCGAGAGAAGATGGCCTGCCTGCCCAGTGCCCACTACGTATTTTGCAGTTTTTCTTTAAACAGAGTACAGATTATTCGTGAGGAGTATGGACACTCTTTTATATTTTAACATTTCGAAAAGTTATCTTTCAGTTAGAATCTGTTAAAATTTACAAAGGTAAAATTTGTGAGTGATTGAATTTTCTGGGTTGGTTCCACATTTAAATGAAACTAGTCTATTATCCAAAAAAAAAAAAATGAAACTAGTCTAAACTCATGTGATTTATCCACAGTTTGGTAAAGTCTGAGCGCTTCTATAGAGACTAGAGACGATTAATCATTCATGTGTTAATTTGTTGGTGAAATGTGAATTAGTCGTCTAAATTGCAAACCGTAAATTTGGGAGATAGGAAAGCATATTTTAGTGAATGAAAATTTGGTTGCAGAAGTGAAAACATGCCTTGCAAGGTTGTGCCTCTCCTCTTGATACGATAGAATTGACCAATCTCCAAGAAAGTGCCAAAGGGAACAAGAAAACCTTCCATAGTAATGACAAGACCAAGAAAGTAAGAAACCCATAGGAGGAGAGTGAAAGTTGTCCCTGCCATTGAAAACTCAGATCTAATGGACTCACATTTTCATACTACTGGGTATGCTTTCACTTTCTCCATTTTCTATCTTATAGTGCAGAAAGTAGGTAACTGGCCAACCTGTGATTCTTGGTTGGCTATATATCCAATCCAACTAGCATTTGACCTTTTATCTCTTTCTTCCTTCCAATATCTCTCTAAACACAATGTGGTAAAGTGAACCAAGTGCTTCAACCACAAACAATGAGCTCTTGATTTGGGTAGATGATAAATAAGAAAATGGTTTGACAGAAACAATGAGTTAATTGCGAATCAATATCTCAAATAACTAGTCAAGTATCTTTGTGTCGATGGTTTACATACATGTTTTTACGGCTTGATGATCAACACTCAATACTCAACAGCTAGATATAGAACCAAAACGAGAACTATGACAAACTGTTGATCATATCAGTGTTTGATTTTATGCCTGATCAAGAACTTGCAGGGTGCATACTTGAATATTGTTGACAAAGAACAATGCAATCAAGAATGCTGCTATGCCAAAATGGCGAGAATAAGAGAAACTTTTTCTTCCACAATAAATTGTATCCGGGAGTGATGTGCAAGGATCAAATGTGTCCTGCGGTACTTCTCTGAACCGCACCTATTCTCTGAGGAGGCCACACAATGTGGGTCACCTTTCCTTGAATTAAACCCAGAGGAATCTGCTAAGCATAGATTGAGTTAGCAAAAGTGGCAGAAATATTGAAGAACGTCTCATGTTAGCCACAATAGCACATTACATACCCTGCACAGTAAGTCACTGTGCAAGCTGCATGCCTCCATCAAGTAGATAGAAGTTGCAGTAACTTCTGAAAGGAAGGCAAAATACCTAGTCTGAGTGGGTTTTAACTTCTTTAGGCAACAGTACTAGTATTAGTAGATCATGGATTGTTAATACTACTGTTAAACTATTTTTCATTTCTAGAGCACAAAAATAGCAGTCAGGATAACTTACTGTGCCAAATGTTCTTGAATCCATGCTAGAAGATGAATTGTCTCCCTCAACCCAGCAATGTCCCTCCGGAACTTTCACCACATCGTAGGACTTACGATTTCCAATCCAATCTCCAGGTAAGCCGGTTATCCTCTTAATATGACGCTCCTTGTGATTACTTGGTGAGCTGCAAAATGTACCAAAAAAATCACAGGCCTTACTCCTTGGTATATCTCACCCGAATTAACAAATGGCACCCAAGAAATGTTGCGAGGAACAATACCAGAAGACTACAATATCACCATGCTTAAACTTGTATTGGTTAAGACACAGGTTCTCCAGCAAAACATAGTCATCTGCAAACAAGATCGTTATCATACTAAACAAGACATCACATTGCACATAAAAATTAAAGCAATCTGTTTACAATCTTCTCTTAGAGATACCAACCAGTTGATATTAAGTTAGTCTTTGCAGGATTCAATGTAGGAGACATAGAGGAACCCCGTACGCGAGCGACACTAGCAAAAGAATCTGAAATACAGAGACCCACAACCCCAACCGTGAATAACTTGTTGGGGAAATTCCACAAAACCTTCCGAGTAGCCATTTCGAGGTTTCCGCAGATACTCACATGCCAAAGCAGAAGAGAAGCATCTGTATCACAATGCACAGATTGAAGCAATCTAATAACCAATCAAGATACGACTACAAATACAATGGAGTGGGAATGGGATGTTGTAGTAGTAAGTGGGGATCTAAGCGAGCAAAGCAGTGTTCAATGTCTCAGAGGCATATGATCGAACACTTTGTGTACATTCGTTGAAGGAGAAAGAATGAGTGCCTTCTAAAGCGAGTGTTGGAGAATGGAGTTTTAAGCAAACATTGGGACGAGTGATTCTGAGAGGTAAACTATGGAGGATGTTATGGGTTCCGAACTATGTACCAGAAATTTGATTCTCTTCGACCAAAAAAGAAAAAAAAAGAAATTTGATTCTCGTTTTCTTGTTTTGGTCAGATACCAATGGACTTTAGGCTCAAGGAATTTACATGTTACACAACAAGTTTACAAGTGAAACCCTGTCGAGAGTGAAAAACACTGTAGGGTCTTCAACACTTGAAAGACCAAAACAAACTCATTATGGAAAAACAAAAAACAAGTTTACAACACATCCATTGCACTGACCGGGACAATATGCTAGACTCGTTCACTAGATTATTGGTAACACTTCTTCCATCGTTGTTTAACCAAATCACTCATAAGTTTGTACCACAGAAATTGCACTAACCGCGACGATTCTTTCTAGACTAACTCACTAGAGGACTGTGTGAACTCACTCCTTGAAAAATGCTTACAGAGCACCTCTTCTTGAGATTATACTTTTGTAGCTTGCAATACCCAAACAAACTCATGGGATGCAAGACGAATGAATGCAGGTTTACTATTTTCAAAGTTTCACCATGAAACAAGACGCTTGAAAAGTTGAAAGTAAAACATTAGAGAGCCAATCTCTCACATACAAGAAGTAATTGAGAAAATGGTTATTAATCTATGTTTTGTGTATATATAAATTCACTCCCCTTCACCAAAGTATATATTTGTAAGTCATCATACTGAATAGGATGGAACACTGATCGAATGGATTGGTGTTAATGCATCATACAAGGGAAGTTTTGTATTCAACTTAACATTCTTTGTTTAAAGTTCTATACGAACTAAACCCATCATCATAAGGAGCAAATATACCAGTAGGTAATAGTCTTTGAGACGTACTCCATCAACATCTAGTCATTTAACAAGTAGTAGTAGTAGTAGTAGTAGTAGTAGTCTCATTTCATCACATCGCATACCAGAATCTTTACAAGATAAGCAGTACTGGTACAACTCATGATTCAGCTAATTAACTTGACACAATACTCAAGAGGAGAAGGCGTCGATAATGGTGGTGTGGAGCGGGTCACTCAAATGGGTAGCCCAGTTGTTAAGGGGGCCTTTACCGGTGACAACAGCTTGCACAGCAAATCCAAGGAACGCAACCATGGCCAGACGTGCATGCTTGATCTCCGCCAATTGAAGCGTCGCCTTCTTCTCCGGGTCAGCAGCCAAACCCAACGGGTCGAAAAACTTGCCTCCCGGGTACAACCTCTTCTCGAGGTCGAGCTCAGCGTTCCTCTGGAACTCAATGTAGCCGATCACCAGAACCTCGATCCAGATCAATGTGGTCAATGAAAATGGAAGCGGCTGTCCCAAGTAAGACGACCCTTCAATCAACTCCACCTGAAAAAACAACACAAAAATTGAGTGACTTAAGCTAAACAACACTTTGTTTATCACAAAAACATCTATATACTAATTGCACATGTAAAATGTTCTAAAGGTGTATCGATCCGGCTACTTTGACAGCTTCGTTATTCAAACTCAAGTTTAGGGTTTCTAACTGAGCTTAAGTTTAGGGTTTCTAAAATGTTCTAACGGTGTATCGATCTGACTATACTTTGACAGCTTCGTTATTCAAACTCAAGTTTAGAGTTTCTTACTGAGCTCAAGTTTAAGGTTTCTAACTGAGTCTCGACTACTAAACCACTTGCAACATTACACAACATTTTGAAATAAACAACACATATTTAGGCTCGCAACATTTTGAAATTAAAACGCTTAACTAATACGTTTGAAAAATTATATTCTGTAATTTCTGACTACTAACGAATGTATTTAACTCATTTAAGACATACCTTTCCGGCATCTTGCCATGTGATTCCGGTGAGGGATTCGACGGTGAGGGCGCCGAGGGTGGCGAGCATGGCCCAGCGGCCGTGGATGAGCTCACACTCACGGAACCTCTGAAGTCCAAAGACTTCGGAGTAGGGCTGCAACGTTTCGGAGGACACGTCAGAAGTTTCGGTACGGGTACCGATGACTTCTCCCGCCAAATTCTTGGCGAGGTTCTGGTCCAAACCATCATAGTCGTACTGCAAGTACTCGGCGGGTTTTCCCAAACCAAAAGGGTCGAAGCCGTAGTCGCCGACCAAGCTGCCGTCGAGCCACTCCGGGGCCTTGGCTCCAGGGTACCACAGAGGACGGTCGGTGAAAGTTGGCTGCTTGGACTTCTTGGGCGCTGCCTTCTTGGCCCCGAATCCGAACCGGGCTTGTACCCGGCCCGAGTTGGAATACACGTCCGGGATGCGGGTTCCGATGAAGGAGGACGTCGCGGCGGCGGTTGTGGTACCTGCCATGGCGGAGTGTGTAGTGTAATGGAGGAGATCAAGTTAGAATATTGGAGTTATGTTTGGAAATAGAGGGAGAGATTTTATTAAGGTTTGGAGGATTATCTGAGGAGAGGGACGGAGGCCGTTGAGATGGGGAGAGTATCCATCTGACGGCTGTGAGGGGGGTCGGCCTTATCTTCGCCTTATCTGATGGTGGCGTTGTGGGGTTTGGGTCTTTGAAAACTGACTATTGTGGCAGTGGTTGTGGCTGTGATTGATTTCCACTATAAAATCTACCTGGTTTTTCCTGTGGCTACTAGCGTTTGGTGTGCATGTGGTTGCATGCTATTGGTGGGAGAAATTGATAGAAGATACTAGAGATCGCCGATGACATTTGATCATTTTATGGTTGGGTGCTATTTTCACCCCGTTAAATGTTCAGTTCATCCCATGTTTTATTTTTTACCTTTAATATTTCAATTATGCCTTTAAAATTTTGGGAAAATCTGGTTTTTATTTTCTTTCTTTTATTTTCCTAAATCTGATAAAATCTAAAAATATATACAAATATCTCATCAATATATTTGATGCAGACCTCTATTCTTCTCAAACCACATCCTATATATGTTCTCCTCGATCTCTTTCTTGATTTCCATCTTTACGATTATGAATATATATATATATAGGGCCCTTCCACTAAGAGATCCTTTTTTTTACATATATGAGGGGTGATGGATTACTCCAACTTTTTGATCACAAAATCACATCTCCACCGTTTAATATGTAGTTCTATATGAGTAGATCACTTCTGCAAATTTTCAGAAATTTTGGTGATCGTTAAGATATTCAAAATTACGATTTATAATTATAAGCATGAACGGTTCAAGTTTGGCAGATTTTGTTCGTTTATTGATTTAATCTTGTTCGACATCTTAACGATCACCAAATTGGCTGAAAATTTGCAGAATTGATCTATATATAAGGACTGACAAACTGAACGGTGGAGATATGATTTTGTAATCGAAAAGTTGAAGTAATCCCTCATCCATCATATATATATATATATATATAAGAGGATCCCTTAGTGGAAGGGCTCTATATATATATACACTACCAGAAAATGGGTCTTGGGCGACGAAACAAAAAAACCGGGCGACAATTTTTTTTTTCGTCGCCTAAGATAAAACTTGGCCGACGAAAAAAAAAATCGTCGCCCAAGGAAAAAAAATCGTCGCCTAAAGTTCAAATTTAGGCGACGAAAATAAAATCGTCGCCTAAGGCTAAATTTCGTCGCCTAATATAGAAACTAGGGCGACGAAAAAATATTTCGTCGCCTAAGATATTTATATCGTCGCCTAATTTTTTTAATCCTTAGGCGACGAAACTCAAATATATCATCGTCTAAGTATTTTATTTTTTATTTTTACTTGGCCGACGAAATAAAAGAATTTCGTCGGCCAAGAGTAATCCGAATAATTAAAATAAAATAAAACACATTTAAATTTCATTGTACAGGAATTTTTATTTTTACTCTTGGGCGACGAATTTAACAAATATCGTCGCCCAAGTATTATCTTGGCCGACGAATTACCCTACTTTCGTCGGCCAAGAGTAATCCGAATAATTAAAATAAAATAAAACACATTTAAATTTCATTGTACATGATTTTTTATTTTTACTCTTGGGCGACGAATTTAACAAATATCGTCGCCCAAGTATTATCTTGGCCGACGAATTACCCTACTTTCGTCGGCCAAGAGTAATCCGAATAATTAAAATAAAATAAAACACATTTAAATTTCATTGTACAGGATTTTTTATTTTTACTCTTGGGCGACGAATTTAAGAAAAATCGTCGCCCAAGTATTATCTTGGCCAACGAAATACCCTATTTTCGTCGGCCAAGATAATCCGAATAATTAAAATAAAATAAAACACATTTAAATTTCATTTGAATAATTAAAATAAATATCCCGGGTATTTATTTTTTACCAAATTTTTATAGCCCCGTAAGAGTCTCGTCGATTGGAAACTATTCTCAGTTGAAGGTCCGGCCAGATTACGTGATTTGGAGGGTCGAATAGCCGTTTCCGTCCGTTTAGGGGTTTGACCGCGCCGATTGACCGGACGGATCGAGCCCTTATCTTTGTCAGATGGAGCTGAATTTTTGCCCACCTAGGTAATTCGTTATGCTGGTCATATCTGACGGTAGGTTTTCAGTTCCTCTTCTCCGATCACCAAACTCACGTTATATGTACTAATGTTGTATAACTTTTTTATACAAGTGTTGAGTTTAAGTGTCGTTTTGAAGACAACGTATACGTAGAGGTCTCAAACGCAAAAAAGTCGTGAAATAAGATATGACCGTAACGGTGAAATACGTCAACCCGTGAAAAATGAAGATATTCCGGTAAAATTTCGGTGCCGGTTGTTCCGGTCAACGAAATTCTCTTATTTCTACCTAGTGGTAGCCCTATCCCGGGTATTTATTTTTTACCAAATTTTTATAGCCTCATAAGAGTCTCGTCGATTGGAAACTATTCTCAGTTGAAGGTCCGGCCAGATTACGTGATTTGGAGGGTCGAATCGCCGTTTCCGTCCGTTTAGGGGTTTGACCGCGCCGATTGACCAGACGGATCGAGGCCTTATCTTTGTCAGATGGAGCTGAATTTTTTCCCACCTATGTAATTCGTTATGCTGGTCATATCTGATGGTAGGTTTTCAGTTCCTCTTCTCCGATCAACAAACTCACGTTATATGTACTAATGTTGTATAACTTTTTTATATAAGTGTTGAGTTTAAGTGTCGTTTTGAAGACAACGTATACGTAGAGGCCTCAAATGCAAAAAATTCGTGAAATAAGATATGACCGGAACGGTGAAATACGTCAACCCGTGAAAAATGAAGATATTCCGGTAATTCGGTGCCGGTTGTTCCGGTCAACGAAATTCTCTTATTTCTACCTAGTGGTAGTCCTATCCCGGGTATTTATTTTTTACCAAATTTTTATAGCCCCGTAAGAGTCTCGTCGATTGGAAACTATTCTCAGTTGAAGGTCCGGCCAGATTACGTGATTTGGAGGGTCGAATCGCCATTTCCGTCCGTTTAGGGGTTTGACCGCGCCGATTGACCGGACGGATCGAGCCCTTATCTTTGTCAGATGGAGCTGGATTTTTTCCCACATATGTAATTCGCTATGCTGGTCATATCTGACGGTAGGTTTTCAGTTCCTCTTCTCCGATCACCAAACTCACGTTATATGTACTAATGTTGCATAACTTTTTTATATAAGTGATAGAACTCTTGGCCGACAATTTTCTTCATCTTGGGCGACGAGATTTATAGTGAAGAACATCGTCGCCCAAGTAGACTCTTGGCCGACGATTTTCTTCATCTTGGGCGACGAGATTTATAGTGAAGAACATCGTCGCCCAAGAATAGTATCTTAGGCGACGATTTGAAGAAATCGTCGCCCAAGATTATCTTGGCCGACGATTTTCAAAAAACAGGGCGACGATTTTTCAAAAATCGTCGCCCAAGAACTCCAATATAAAAGGCAAAAATTCGGAACCCTAACCATTATCGCTGTAGTTTCCACAAATTCAAGCCGTCCCCCTCTCTCTCTCTCTCTCCGAAAATCCACCAAAGCCCTCTCTCTCTCCCTCTCTCCGAAAATCCACCGAAGCCCTCTCTCTCTCCCTCTCCCCGACCCCGACCCCGGCCCCGACCCCGACCCCGACCCCGACCCACGGTTTAAGGTATAACCCTAAAACCCTAAATTGGTTATGTTGATGAAAATTTTAATTGTTGTTGTTGTTGTTTGAAATTGTTGAAATTGTTTGAAATTGTTGAAATTGTTTGAAATTATTGTTTGAAATTGTTTTTAAATTGTGAAATTGTTTGAAATTATTTGAAATTGTTGGTGAAATTATTGTTGTTGTTGTTGTAATTTAGGAAATTAATGGTAAATTAGGGTAAATTTGTGTAAATTATGGTAGGATTTTAGGGTAAATTATGGTAAATTGTGATGTAAATGATAATTGTAAAATATTAGGGTTTACGGTTTAGGGTTTAGGATTTGTGGAAATAATTTGTAAATATATTGTAAATGATTAAATAATTTTTGATTAAATAATTAAATAATATAAATTATAATTGTAAATATATTGTGGAAATTTTATAAAAAATAATGGATTATTTTTTAGTAAGGATGTAAATATTCGTAAATTAATTTTTGTGATGTAATAATTGCGAATTAATGTAAATAATTTGTTATGTGAATTAAAAAAATAATAAATCCTATAATAACTATTAATTTTTATTTGTGTTATTATTGTTGATAAATTTTTCGAAATTTATGGTTATTTTTTGTTAAATTAATTATAAGACGGTAAAATATTTTTAATAAATTTATGGTTATTTTACACAGGATGGGCATGAGGAGAACTTCTGAACAACGTTCGGGTGCGAGGAGCCAATATTCCTCGGACGGTACCTCAAACAACCCGTCGGAATCACCGTCGACCGGGTTTCCGTGGCAGCTGACGTCCCGACATGCGACGTTTAGGGGTGGCGCGAGTGGCTCGCGTTCTGCTGGGCAGTCGGGTCCCGCAGCGACGGCCCCTCGTCATCCAGAGATACTTCCCCGACCGACGGTGATGGCGGGTCATCCGGAGTCCCTACGGTGCCGTCCGACCTCTTCCTTCCTCCGACGATACCGGCGATATCTCGCGTCGATGAGGAGGGTCGACAGATTCGACAGCAGCTCCCGGATGTGGCACCGCACGAGGCCTATATCTACAGGGAGTTTCCCACGCCTCTTCATCCCGTGAGGGTCTCTGAGCAGGCGGACGGAGACGAATCCGTCGGCTCAGCCTCATCCTCAGGTAATTTATTATTACTGGTTTGTCGATTTTAATTTTAATTTTTTTGTAAAAATGTATTATTAATATTAAATTTGATTCAAAATGTCACAGTCGCCGGAACGAGAAGGCGGAACAGGAGAGGCACCGTCAGCAACAAGGGACTCGATAGGGCGGTCGAGTCCGCTGGACGGATCGCCATCCCGTTTTTCAACAGAAAACCGGTGGACGCCGTGTTGGGAAACCGGTACACGCGCGCCGCGGGAGGCACCATCCGCTCCGGACTCCCTATGTTGTGGGGAGTCTGGAGCCAGGTTCCTGATGGAGTGAAGGAGATGTTCTATCAGTCGATGTCGGTGAGTTTACTCGATCAATTACTATTTTTTTAACTAATAAATTATTTAATTATCGAAAAAAATACTAACAAGTGGTAATGCAGCAATGGTTTGTGGTTCCCGAGGAGGGACGTGACTGGGCGGACAAGGCCCATAGGGAGATGTACCTCTATTTAATAATTTATTAAATATTATTTTTTTAATAATATATTTAATATTTTTTTTGTATATGTAGGTTCAAGGAGTGGAAGCACGACCTCCGGTTACACTGGAAGCAGTACGGGAGCGACCGTTTGGGTACCCCGAAGGAGTTCGTGTATCGGGAGTACGAGTGGCGGTGGCTTCTTGTCACGCAGTTCAACGACCCTCACAAACAGGTAATTCGTAAACAACGTTGAATATTGAATGAGTGAATTAATTATAATTGTATGTTTTTATATATTTACTAACGATAATTTTTTTTAAAGCACCTCGCCCGAGTGAACGCTGAGAACCGGCAACAGAACACAACCAACCATCGTGCCGGTTCGAGGCCGTTTTCGGCCATCATGGACGACGTGCGGCGAGAGCGGCCAGAGGAGAACCCCTATGTGGGGACCTTTCAGATGGCATATCCTCATTCTGAGGAGGATCTTGTAAGTTCCTTATATTTTCTAATTTTTAATTTTAATTACATTTTATTAAATGTATATTAATATATTTTTTTAATATATCCAATTAGGCGAGGGTGAGGGAGACGGAGCAAGAGGTCATGAGAGGCATGGTGAACGACACATGGCCGGGCACGGCAGAGGATGACATGTCCGAGGCCATGTCCAGGATCGACACTTTAGATCCTACCGTTGGGGCGCGGATTATGGCCACTGCCTTCGCGCAGCGTTCCAACACCTACTACTGCCGGGGTATGGGAGGCGCTGGAAAGGGGATCCTGAAGACGACGCCAAGATTTCAGCGCAAGGGAGCCGCCGGAGCCTCAAGCAGCAACAGTCGGCTACAGGATCAGTTCGAATGTCTACAGTCTGAGCTGGAAGCCCAAAGAGCGAGGGAGATGGCGATGATGGCGGAATCATATGCGGCTTCCACGGCTGCGCATATGGAGCGGCTGAATGAAGTCACCAATGCCAACCAGGCGGCTATGGGACAGTGGATGACTGCCTGCATCGCTGTACATGCGGCCGGACTTGATTTTCCGCCCATGCCTACGCCTATACCATTACCTCAGTGGGCCCACCCTCAGTGGCCCCAGCCTCAACAGCAGCCTCCTCAGCCTGACCAGCCGCCGCCTCAGCCTCAGGACCCTCCGAACGGGAATGATGAGTTAGATTTGGAGTTTCTCCATAGGCAGATGGACTGAATTTTTGTAATAAATTATTTATAAATTTATAAATTTGTGTTATTTTAATTAAATTTTAGTATTAGAAAAATTTAAAGAAATGCCGAAAAAAAATTCCAGCAAAAATTAAAAAAACATTATTTATATATTTTAAAAAAAATATTTAAATATTTTTAAAAAAAATTTAAATATATCTTAGGCGACGAAATTGCTAAATCGTCGGTTAAGGACTTACCATATAAGACGACGAAAAACAATTATCGTCGCCTAAGATGCAGTGATCTTAGGCGACGAAATATTTAGTTTCGTCGCCCAAGGTTATAAAATCTTGGCCGACGAAAAAATTTTTCGTCGGCTAAGGTGTTAAATCTTGGGCAACGAATATTTTTGGGCGACGAGAAGTAGATTTTAGGCGACGAAATCCGTATCGTCGCCTAAGAATTACTCTTAGGCGACGACGGACTGAATTTTCGTCGCCCAAGTTCTTGGCCGACGCACTTCTGCCGACGACGTCTTGGCCGACGACATGTCGTCGCCTAAGTACTTAGGCGACGAAATTGTTTAACAGGGCGACGATTTTTTTTCGTCGCCCAAGATCTATTTTCTGGTAGTGATATATATATATATATATATATATATATATATATTTTGAAGTCATAAATAAAATAAAAATAAGAACAAACAGTCACACCACATTTTATAACCACCATGTTGAAGATTGAAGTGATTCTCAAATATGATTTGAAAGATGTAGATAATTGTTTTTTTTTTCCGACTTAAAGATGTAGAGAATTAATGTTGTTTAGATTTTATAGATTTTAGTTTAATATTATATTTTCACAAAAATTCTTAATTATGAGGTTAGTATTGGAATATTTAGTTTAAAATTGAAATGTGGGGTGAACAAAGTATTTGGTGGGGTGGCAATAGCCGCATCCTTTATGGTTTTATTGGAAAAAGAAAAGTTTTACATTGCCTGATTAGCTATCGGTGTTGATATTTTTTTGTTACACAAGTGCCTAAGAGGCACAAGCAAAACAAAGAAAGAAACTAAACATTACAGCAGCTGTCAGATCTTCTGACTCTAGTAACAACACTTAAGTCATCAATGAAAACTTAGACAATATAAATAAGATGTTTTTCAAAAACAATCAAACCAAACTTATGATTTATGTTGCATTTTGCCAAGGCATTTGCAATCATATTTGACTCTCTAAAAATATAAGATAGGTTCACCTCATTCATTCGTGCCATTATATTTCTGCAACGAGAGAGAAGGGATCCAAGAGGGTGAAGATCACGATTAGGACTCTGCATCAGATTCAACAGAATGACAAAATCAGTTTCAATTTCAAGCTTGGAGATATGCAAATTTGCAGCAAGTCTGAGACCAATTGAAGGTAGAATTGTTGTCAATTTTGAAGGTAGAATTGGTGTCAATTTGATTATTGACCAAATTTTCTTGCTATGTTATTGACTTACAAAATACTCTTTGCGTTATTGGATTTTTTTCTCTGCTTTGATGGTTTGACGTTATTATTTTTATAATCATATCTTGTACATTATTTGTAGTTACAAATTCAAATTTTGCTAGATATATTTATTGGATTTATATTATGCCCATTATGTTCATGAATCACGTCGGTGGTTACTTTATTAACAGAGAACATGTACGTCCTAGCTAGTCCGCCCTAGAACGATAAACAACTCGACATGCATCAAAACAATCTAGCAAGTAGCACGATTTTTCTATGAACTAGAGGCAACATAATCCATACATCCACCACTTCCGCTACTAACCATGTAAGTCTAAACAGAAGTACACTTCATTTACTTCAAAAATCCGAAACCAGTTTGAACAAGAGGTCATTTTCTAATTTCTAATAATATTTTTGCAAAAAGAAAAGAAAAAAATCTTTCATGATATTGGATACCATTGGGCCACTTTTATCCCTGCCCAACCAGTAGGCCACTGATTCCGCATTGGATTCCAAGCCCAAAGAGACCTGGATCCAGATGGTGACAAGGGAGCTGGCCACACGTGTCGGGCGTGGCACAATAGACCTAGCTTGTCATTGCTCTGTACGGGATAACTTGGCGGCAATCATCCCCTGGTGCCACAACAACACTACTCGCCCACTCTCTCTCTCACCCCCTCTCCTTTGAGATTTACATAATCGAATCTTGATTACCCTCGTCTTCTGGAAACCCTCGGAAACCGGGTGTAGCAGGTAAAACTCTTTTCTCTCGCGGCGGTGCTATTTCTCTTTTAGTTTTTACCGCTTCTTCCGGTTCCTCTTCTCTCCTTCTCTCTCTCTCTCTCTGGTCTTGCTTCTTCTTCCTTCTCTTCTCTTCTCTTCGTCTCTGTTTTGTTCTCTATTCGCTAATCTTGTGATTCTCTCTCTTGGCGTTTGTCGTAGGCGAATCGCCCTAGATTCCTCTTTATCAGGTGAACGTTTTCTTCAGATCTACTTCTGCTTCAGTCGCTGTTTTATTCGAAATTATAATTATATGTATGCTCTGTTTTAGTTGCTTTGAATTTTACAGAAATTTAGTGTTTGTTTGCTGGTGATTGAAATTATCTTGGGTATTGTTTAAATTTGTAATTTGTTTAAATTTGTTCTCTGTGTATCGATTTTAGTTGGTTGAGTAATCGTATCTCGGAAATTTTGTTCAATTTCCGGTTGGTTTGTTCAGTTTTTGTGAAAGTAGCTAGCTAATTCGTTATTGAATGATTTTTTTGTTTCATAAGTATTGAATTTTTGATGTCACTCGAACAGTAATAAATACTAATGAATACTGATGATTTTGTATGTTGTACGTATTTATGGATGTATGTGAGTATTTGATGTGATTATGAATTAATGCATGCGGTCTGATTGGCCTGCGTTGACTAGTATGTTGCTTTGTTTGACTCCTCCCATGATTCAAATACTGCACGACTGTTTACAAATTTATACCTCTTGTATAGTCATCATCGTTTGTTCATATTGGTTAAATTGATGTGTTTTGATACAGACGCTAATCTCGGAACAATGAGGCCTGCCAAGGCTAAGGGGGGAGCAAGAGCCCTGAAACCTGTTGACGATGGGTGAGTTGGTGTTTTCTTTCTGTTTGCATACCATTCTTGCATTTCGTTTTTGGTCTTCCTACAGTATGGTTACTATCTAAAATTTTGTTTTTGCTTAACCATCTGTGATACGGTATCAGTTTTGTGCCTGTTATATGTGGTATTTAGTTCAGGTTATCTCATATGTGTGTATCTGTATATGTGCCCTTATTTTCAGGAGAGTTGGTAAACGAAAGGCTGCTGCTCCAGTTGATAAGGGTGGCAAAGGAAAGGCCAAGCAGACAAAGAAGGCCAAGAAAGACCCCAACAAGCCTAAGAAGCCACCTAGCGCCTTTTTCGTGTTCCTGTACGTATCTCCTTCTCAATACTTGTATTGGTACTGTTTGACATTGTTCTATTTTTGTATTGATTTGCTAATTGTTCTATTTTATGTCATAGTGCTGAGTTCAGGGTAGATTTCAAGAAAAAGAACCCCAATGTGAAAGGGGTAGCAGCTGTAAGTGATTCATTAACCTTTTCTGATCAAATTTTTCTAATCTACTCTAATCTTATACTAGAAAGAGAACTGATTTGTTTACTATGTGAACTTGAAGGTTGGAAAAGCTGGAGGAGAGAAGTGGAGATCTATGACTGATGCTGTAAGTGTTATTCTTTTGTAATTGTTTGTAGAACTGTTTTCAAGAAGTCCTGTGGATAAAACTTCTATATATTGATTTGTATGCTGCGGATGCACATCTAGGTGAATAGAGTTTGTTAGCCGAGTCCCGACTTGAGTTTTGTGAATATTGTGCTTGTCACTTACTTTCCTTCCTCTCCATGATTGTACAGGAAAAAGCTCCTTATGAAGCTCAGTCTGCAAAAGCAAAGACCGAGTATGAAAAACAGATGAAAATCTATGACAAAAAGCAGGTGAGTAATATTCTGTGTCTGACCTTCTAATTTAGGAAGAAATGTGTTGGCTTGTTCTCTTCTTTAATGTTGCTATTGACAAGTTTTTACTTTTGTCCTTTTATTCATTGTAGAGTGCACCTGATGATGGTGATGAAGAGTCAGAGAGGTCAAGATCTGAAGTGCATGATGAAGACGATGAAGCTAGTGGGGAGGTAAGTCCTATATGTACTACTTTTGTGTGGTCTTACTTTCTGTTTATCTTTCTTCCCATGACAATACACTTTAGTTTAGTCATGGTCAGGCTTGGGGCTTCCAAAATTGGGACCTTATGTGTAAGGTCAGGTCATTCCAGTTTAGTGATGCACTTGCCATGGTCAGTGGAAGTGAGAAAGGCATAGGAGACAAAAAGTAGAGAATAATCCATAAAGCCGTAAATGATTTATGTACAGGTCTGTCTTTTGAGAGACCTGATGGCATGTTGAAACAAGTAGGAAAGTACCAACAAAAGGAAAAAATGAAGTGGTAGTAGAGGAACATAAAATGATATTTAAATATAGATATGCTACCATGATCTCAGCATATGGTAGTCAAGATGTAACAACAGCAATATACATGAGTTTTGCGTGTATTAGTATGTTAATCTATGAGTTTTATGTGTTCGTTCGCTGTGTGTTCTGATGCATATCTGATGCCTTGTTTCTTTGTAGGAGGCGCAGCCGAAAGCGGAGGAAGCAGAGGAGGAAGAGGTGGATGACGAGGATGAAGACGAGGAAGATGATGATTGAAATTGCAACTCCCCTAGCTGGTGAAGTGTTTTTGGAAGCAGTCAACAATATTTTTGAACTGCTGTGTCCATATAGTAGAATCACTTAAGCAGGAACATAAGCAATAGCTTTCCTGTAGCTTATATAAATTCTCTAAGATCAGTGTACTCTTTAATGGTTTTGGATATATGATTTGCAACCTAAACTCTTCATGTGCCTCTCTTTTTTTTTCATCTAGATGATCAAAATCTTGGATGATGACCTCCCAGTGTTTCTTAGTTGATTCATAAAATGTTTACCTCATAGATCTGTGACACCATGGATTAGATGGAAGATTATGCGGTTACATGATCGCTCTTCTGTTGATTGCAATGAGAGCTGGTTAGCATTTCCAGTTGAATTGCAATACTAATCGAGGCCAATAAGGATGGCCCCAGGAACATTCACAGAAAAGGACAATACTAATTTAAAAGGCTTAATTGCCAATTTGCTATCTTAAGATTCACTTAGTTTTTATTTCTGTTAATTTGCTGCCTTAGTTTTTTAAAATTAGTCGATTTGTTAACTTTTTATTTCTGCCGGTGTGCTACCGGGTTCTTACAATTAGCCAATTTGTTACCTTTTGACATTAGAATTGATCCATTTTTTCATCTAAACATTGATGTCTTTTGAAAATGTCGAATAACAAATGGTTAAATTTGAACATGTAGGTAAGCAAATTGGTTAATATTGAAAGTCTAGTTAGAATAGCAAATTGGCTAAAATAAAACATAGGATAGTAAATTGACAATTACGCTGATTTCAAAATGGAGGGTTGTTCGTAGATATACAAGTGAGAATGTGTCTGCAGCAGAGCAATCTTTTTACAATTTTCAATAGAAATGCAAAAGAATTGAATGAGAATTATGTACATTCAACCTGGTGTCAACTAGGTAAGGTTCCCACCCTGTTTAACATAGGACTTGCTTCTAATAAGACTAGACAACATTGGCATAGATTATCGATAAACGTCATAAGAAACAATCCCACGATTTGGAACAAGGAGAGGCAGCTTATCAATGCAGATAAACAGTCTCTTCAAATTCTCCCTTGAGATTGCAGACAGATCAGCAATCTCATTGTTGCTGGTGTAGATCCAGAGTTCACACGAGTCGACTCTTTTGAGGCTGTCCCGGCAGAAGGGGCAGGACTGTGAGCGTGTGCGCCTAGACAAATCCAAAATGGCAATCTGTTTAGCTGTGTATATTTATATCATGCTACAAAAGCCGGTGACTATCCTCATGCATGTCATATTAAACATCAGAAAGAAAGAGCTCTCTACTCCTGATTTATGTTATGTTACGTCTCGGTAGAATTTGTGTTTACTTGCATTGTAATCTTGCACAAGGGCTTGTATGCAAGAAAGCCTTACAATGGTATCAGGCCTATCAGCACATCAAGATATGAGAATGCCGGTATATATGCACAGTATGGTGGTTGCTGCACTTCTAAGTTCTAAGTATATATGCATACTAAATGATCACACATCAGGGCCATGAGTTTGTGTCAAAGTGACTCACTTGAATGATTGATAATTGAGGAAGCGCAACTAGGAATTTTGGATCCAATTGGCTAATTCAGAAGTACTTGAAAAAGGATGAACATGGTTTATAAAGTAACAGTTGTTTACCAGTTCCGGTAGCACTTCATGCACAAAGAGTGACTGCAATTGGGCAATACGACCTTGCTGTTCATCTCCATGCAAATACCACATTCTTCTTCTCGCTCCAACTCAATTTCAGAGAGCTTTCCTCTGTCCGTCTCATCTTTCCTCTGGTACTTGGAACAGATTTCTCTCTGTTTCCTCTCTTCTACATCAGTCAGTCTCCTTTGAAGTTGCAATAATGAGGGAAATATTACACCTGTTTTTCGAACAGTCAAAACAAATTTTATAAACGGTAAATCCATGAAATCAGATTTTCTAATCAGATTTCACTTACTGTAGAACTCTTTTAAACTAGCTTTCCTTCCTTGAATTGACATGGTGGTCTTCCCATCCTCATATGCCTGTGACAAAAATCGAGTATATCATCAATCTGACATTTTCATGCACAAGACAAGGAGTCATTTACATCATATTAGATGTCAGATAGAGTGGTCCATGTCAATTAACTATAGCTGAAAATAACAATTCGTATGTGTAAAACATAGTGCAATTTACCCTGTATATAAGAATCCTAAGAAATCCTAAGGCACCGGCAAGGTGGCAATCAGTCCATTGAATCAGAAACAGAAAGAATTGAGCGGCGGGGCTGTAAGATAATCTCATTTGGAGGCAACCCCCATCATATTCTCTTGGATAATCTGAAGCCCTGTGTAACCAAGAAACTCACAAGTTAGAAAAGACTATAAGAATGATGAATCCATTGAAACCTGGAAGATGCAACTCTCCTATCACCTCCAGAAAATTCCAAAACAAATGATACATGAAAAACAAATTAAGTTATGCAAAAGGGCCAAGATATTTTCATATTGGCTGAGATCAGAACAGGATAAGGATATTTTACTATATTTATATACCAACTATTCCAACAAAAAATTACCTAATTTGATAAAAGGAGAACTAACGCGTAGAAAGCACCAACTAGTTGCAGCCGACAAACCCAGGAAAAAGTTAAAGACAGAAGACTAAAATAAGCTCAAACTCTCCTAATACTCTGTTCCCTCAGCATAAATTATCAACCTTTCACTCCTTCGTAGAATTCAGCACACAATTCATAAGCGATTATGAAATCTGGGTTTAGAGCAAAATCATTCACACAACTAATCAGTCGTTCAACATGTACAAACTATAAAGCGAATCTTGCATAGCACAGGAAATGGTACAGGACTACAGAGAAACTAAAATCCGAAACCAAAATTAGACCAGGATGACCAACTTCCATCAAGATCATCAAACTTGGTATGTCCCAGAATCAGAAAATTCATGTAATCATCAGAGAAAAATTAACTGTGGACAAAAGAAAGAGTAAAAAAGAGTCGTACAAAGTATTGGCAAACTGAATATCAGCTTCAAGCGCCTTAAGCGAATCCTTGAATGACTTTCGCATTTTTCGAATCACTCTTTCACCCAATGATCTCTCCCATCAAACACACTGATCATCAAATCTCAAACCCAACCAACTCTGAACTCTTTCCTCTGTCTCAAATTGTAAGACAGAAGATAGAACAATCTGTGATAATATAAGAATGGGGTTTTGGGGCTGTAACTGCTGAAGCGTTAGCCGAATATGGAACACTGAGAGAGAGAGAGAGAGAGAGAGAGAGAGAGAAGTGAGAGACGGTGGCTTACTTGGCTTTCGCTTAGAGCGCACGTAACAGTCTTTCTCGGTTTATAAATTAAATGCCGAGAAAAAATGAGAAGAAGAAAGAGCTAGATTATCTGATTAGTCAGAAAATGACGGATTTGCCCTCGATCGCGCCTCGGCGGTTTCCCGATGCTTCTCTCATGATTATCACCCCGATGAGGATGCGACGTCGTTTTGTCGGGGGTGCAGAGCGGCTGCGTGGCTTTCAGGCAGGATATTCTGGCTCAACCGTTAGTCTGTGGGACCCGCTTGCGGTGGTTATTATTCTGGCGCTACGTGTCGTGATTTTGGTTAGAGTAGGGTCCACCACCGCACTACCACCGTGTCCTTCACTTTGTCTCATTTAGTTTTTTTTTCTTTATCTTTTTTTTAGAAGTCTGCATTATATAGTTTTTTTTTGGCAATGTGCATTATTAGCTTTGCACAACAAGAAAATTATGTATTTTGTGTAACTTAATACAAGTTTAGATGAGTTGATAACGGCAAGTAACCAAACCATTAGGGCTATTTAGAATTTATAGGGGTGTGAAGTTCATATATAACAATTTTACTGTAACAATAATAGTTATTTGTAAATTATTTACGTGAGAGTTTTTAATAAATTATAAACATACATCAGTCAAACAGATGATATAAAATATATAGTTTTATTTTAACTTTAGCTATTCATGAGTCACGACTAAATTAGATTATAAAGTGGATGACATTGGGATTATGGGCACCTAAGAAAATCATTAGGGCAAAATTGGATGTCATAAGGTTTATGAGCTTAATGTAAAAAATGGATTATAGATGACAATACTCCCACCTTAATGAGGGATGGTGATTGATTGATACAAAGTATGTTTTTTTCTCCATTGTTCTTTCAGATGAATTTCTAGTATATATAGAACTTTACTAGAGGTATCTTCACTATCTTGTAGAGGTGTATTGCATTGTTCTATCCTCCTATTAATTTAAAGAAGATTCCACCAACTTGGAGTTGATTAATTCACTTAGCAAAGAAAATAAATGATAGAACTAAATTAAGGTTATCCTCATTTGCTCATGCTGCAGATATGCCTAGTAATTTCCAATACCAAATACAAAAAAGAGTGGCCATCTTAATGATCTTATTAGTGATTTATAGAAACAAAAGTGCAGAGATATGTTACATCTTAAGTTATTATGGTAGGACTAACTTAAGAATTAGGTGGCTAGCTAGTGCTTTATGATAGGTAATGGTTGTCCATCACAGAGAAGACTGCATCAAAATGATTGGACCAAATGTTGATGACAAGAGTAAGATTTGTCATACATAGGAGAATGCTGCCCAATTCATAAATGTGATCATCAGCTTATTTGGGTAGAAGTTCATAAATGGAAGTTAACCAATTACTTTGTCAATAACGTACAGTGGTATGTGTTTGCTAATTGGTCGACGTAGATAGCGAGCAAATTGTACACCTAACAGAACAAGAACAGTAGTTCAATCTAACCCTTAAACCCTAAATCCTAAACTCTAAACTCTCTCGCTCTCTCTCAAACATCGACGGGTGTCTGCAACTACATAAAAGGAAGAACATGAAAACATTTGGGTAGTTTGGTTGTTCTTGAGATCCAGTATGCACCATAACAGAAATGAAACTACAAGAGGAACAAAGGTTAGGAATACGTACTGAAGTTTAATTTAATCATTGCTGTTGGATGATAATGACAAGCCAACCTATTACCAGAGAGATTACAAAAATAGGCAATAGTTGAGTGAGAAGCTACCATTTTCTTTGCTTGCAGGCTTGCAGCATCGACATATTAACTTGAGCCAAGAACAGGGGCGAGTTACTCTTTGCATTGAATAAAAAAGCACAAAGGAGTAGAGTATGGAATTGAGTATCTCATAAACAATAGTGCTTACCAATAACAATGAACCAATTTTAATGAGCTTTAACACATTCTTTGGTTGATAACATAATACGATTTGGTTAGGAATTTCTTAGTTCTATTGATGTCACTGGCTGCCCAATTCCCACGTGTACCCCTTAATCAATTCGGGAAGAGATTGAAAATTTCAGGTTTGAAGAAAATTTCTTGCGTATTGAGAATTAGCAATCAATATTGTTGATCTTTGGCCGCTAAAAAAAGAAGAAATGAGAGAAATTGCAACCTAAGAATACTGCAAAATTTAGGAGATTCAGAAGCATTAGATTCCGACTCATCTATGATTAAGATCATATACACAAAACTTTCACTCTAAAACCAACACTGACAGAACAAATTCCACTCTAAAACCTAAAAACCTCTTTGGATCAGCTTCTTTGATCCTGGGAAGTAAGGTCACAGGGTGCATGAAAATCCTAATGTCATCTCGGTGCCATTGGCAGATCAACATTCCAAGGCAAGACTAAAAGCAATGACATTCTGATAACCCATATATGATATTCAAATGGGGTTCAATTCATCGAGGGAAATTTCCCTGGGGACCTTCAAGTTAATTTGAAGTGTATCCCAGCCAATTCCATTCAGCTGTTGGATGAAGTCCTCGAACCTATCTTCCATCTCCAAATGACTTTGTGCAAGCTGTTCGAGTGCGATACTTGAAGTATTCCAGTTCTCATGTAACCAATAAACTTGCCATAAACTTCGTAAGACGGACATACTTGTAGCTCCTACCTGCATTTTTGCACAATTTTCAGGTTGTTTGAACTTTCACTATAATCTTCTCTAAATCATTGCCAGTAATATTAATGCATACCTTAAACGACACAAAGACCTCAAAGTCACTTCTTTGTCGGTTCACTACAAGAATATACTTCTCCTTTGCATATAGTTTCAGAAGTGCCTTAACCTGTTACAAAAGCAAGGAATAAAGGGATGATAAACAAAAGCCCAGATTTTACTATTTGAAAATAATACTCTGGGTGCTTTTCCTCCTGCATGCACTATGCAGGCTATTTCATCTAATAATACTTGCAATATTAAATATTTACATGACTTTGGTGAATTGTGCGATACCTAATACCTTCCACCTCCTCAATAAGCTAGTTGATCTGAAATGATTACTTCTATTGTGGTATTTCAATTTGTTTTACTCAGAGGTCAGTTTGACTGAAGTAGAGAAACTAGGTAGGATGATGCAAAGCTGAGGTTTGTATCATGAAATAAAGGCGACAGACATAGATGGACCTCAAATTAAATGTTGTCAAGAAATTATTTTATTGTGCTTCTGCCAATATTAAAGAGAAATAAGTACTTCAATGTCCGTGGCTCAATAAAATCTTTAAGGATATAAGCAACACGATAAAGGATGTACCGTTGGAGCTGCTTTCTCCCCACAAATCATCTCTTCCAAGGACACACCAAATGTAATTCGTGGTGTCATGAATCTTGGCCACAATAATATGTTTTCTTCCTTATTGCAACTACTAATACCTAAATGAAACTACCAAAAATAATGGTCATTCTTATGTGATGAGAAACTTTTATAACAAAGGAGCAGAAAGATTATAATCCTTACCAGGAACCATAGAGTATAAGACGTGCGATTTTACCAATATACAAGCACGCTTGAGATTTATCTGCAAGCGAAGTAAAAGAGAAAGAACAGTTTGAAAATCAATTAAGCCCTTCCCAAAACACTCTGCATGTGTACGCATAGAGCAGCTAAAATGAGAGAGTCAAAAGCATTACTGAATTAAATTGGAGGACTGATAGTGATTGATAGCGCAACCAGAGGTGCAGAAGCCGCATGGCCATCCATGTAGTCACCAGAGTCGAGTATGATTTTACAAGACCAGGTGTATCCTGCATTCAATATTCAAATTATTTCAAAATGAAAAACTTAATCACTGGTATATGCAAATTACTTTATACATACTGTAGGAAGGCCATCTTGAGAAAATCAATAGACATACCAGGAACAATATGCCCAAACCAAGGCCAAGCAGCTGAGCAGTTACTTCCCAAACTTCTTCCTGAAACAATTGATCAATCAATCGTGAAAAGAGCACACTCTTTTCGAAGAGTTTAATATGATTCATGAATGTGCAAAACAGAAAATGAAGTCCAGTCACAAAGCTTTACTCTAAATATGTGAATTTAGTTGCAGAAGTTACTCTTCCATTACCTTTGCTGCTATATCGCCCAGATTTCCCAAAATTGCAAAATGACTTTGAATCACACGGAATGAAGGATCTTTTAGTCCTCTAGCAACAGCCTGTTTAGATGTCCCCAACATATAAATGGTGGAATCCTTGGTCACTACTGATACAAACATGCACTAATATGGCTAGAAAGAAGAGCACTACTATCTTATGATGACCAAATTACTTATTTGATTAGTTCTGAAGAGATAACAGAAGTTAGTGCTACATAAACATAGGAGCGGAATACCTTGGTAAGATTTCCAAGAGATGCCAATGGCAGGAAATAGGCAGGATACAGTGGTGTGGTAAGATCAAAAATGCTGCATGATATATAGAAAATTAAGGATCCAATAAAGTATTTTCATTTCACAGATTTCAATTCCACAGTATCCAACAGAATGTCTGTTAAACAAACCTTCCTGCACTGCCAATGAAGTCCGCATATAAGCGCCACTGCTTTGGATCATCATCAAAAAGGTTTCCAAATCGCCCACCTGAAAAAGAGAGCGATGGTCACTGATAAAATACAGCACATAACCTTGTATTCAATTAGCGCTCTTTATAATTGACAGACCGATAAAAAAGCGTCCAACAGCTCCTATTCCATCTTTTGAAACCCATCTGCAGAAACAATCTCATAACCTACAGTTCAGTCCAATAAAGAGGACTGAGATATAAATGTTGCTTTACAGATACAGACTTCACTTCATGAAACCAAGTTAAAAGAATATGAAATCCTTGGTTTAAAGTATCATATGGTGAGGTGTATATCAGGCATTGGTCCTGGTAGTTTTTTAAAAAATGACACTTCCATGCATGATGCCATAAAATTAAACATCCAGCAAGAAGAGATACATATATTCACCTGATAGCAGCAGCCGAAGCAGCAGCAGTACTGCCAGAGAAAGAGCCAACACCGACAGCCTGCAAGCAGTGCATGATTAAAAACCGAAACAGCACTTACAAAAACAGAAGATAATGACCTGAAGACAGTCTCTAACCTTTAGTAGACTAGAGGTGACTAAAGTTTGACAGATCCATGCAGTAACATTGGTAGGGAACTGTAACAACATGTACAATAAATAATCATCAGAAACAGATCCTGCAAGAGCAAAAACGAGAAGTTAGAAACTTTTCTAGATCATAATTTTGTCTCCATTTACTCTGAGTCCTTACATTAAAATGCTGGCATATCAGACTACTGTTCATAATAAACCTGCTAATAAATGTACAAGTTCATCCAGTCACCTGGGAAGCCGGCAGGAAAGATAAAATCTTTAACAATATCCGGAAGCCACGATAACTGAGTATTACAGAAATGCGAGCTGTGAGACGTGGTATCAGGTTTTGGACTAGGTTCCTCTACAAATGTTTGTACTTGCAGTTCATCATCTACCAAATACCTGCCCTTGAATCCACAATTCATTAGAAACACCTCACAACCTAAGCATTTTTAGAGCCTCAAAATATTAAAATGCAAATCTTTACATGACAGAAATCCACTCTGATTCAAAACAAAATCACATTAAGATTATCATCATCTAGAAAATAGCCTGAAAGGGTGAAACAGGAAAAAAGCAAGGACCTCTTAGCAGTGCCATTTCCATATCTCTCTACCAAAATCACATGGGGCTGGCCTCGGTTCCTGTTAGAAGCAATTCAAAACGACACCGTGTCAAACCAAAATCAACAAAATCGGTTCACAGAATAGTAAGTGGAGAATGAACTTGACCCGCTATTGTCGTCTGACTGAGAAGAAGAGGAGAAGGAGCACGTGATTCGAGAGTGGCAAGCTCTGAAATTGGGAATGCTTGTAGAAGAATAAATGGGGAGGGATAGCTGTAGTGCGCAACAAGGCATTGAATTGAGTCGTCTTCTTCGTTTCTTCAACTTCAGTGCCCGAACAACTGATTTAACCGTCTATCTTGCTGCCCTTGTTTAATCCTCTACCACCCAAAATGTACGTTCATAGGCGGTTTTTGTTTTTTTAATTTTATTAATTTCCGGATGCAGGCGCACAAACCCAAACAACTAGTCTAAACTCACAACATCATACTTTCAAAATTGAGACTTTATGCCATTGGAGAAAATGAGAAAATGGTATTACGTGCAAGACTTTTTTTTTCTTCATTCTGAATATCTTTCTGCTTTTCATTAAGAAATTTGGGAGGGAGAATCAAACTTGAGACCTCAAAAATGTCTAGCTTGAATCTGTTCAACTAGTTACTTGTATGGAGAACCACTTGCTAGAGGAAACCGAAAATTATATACCGAGTAACTTGACAACAGCTTCCATTACCCAAACTGATTGTTGTATTACAACGAAAGAGGCCAGGTATATGAATGCCTAGCAAATTCAATAACATCTACAAATGACAATACACGACTGTAGAGCGCGGTGGAACACAGCTTCCACAAAAGATTTGGCAACCTAACTAGCGCTAATGGCTGTCCTACAAAACACAGCCTTGGTATTCTCTCTCGACATCTAAATTCTACCTATTATAATAGCAGTTTTTCAGTCCTTCACCAATACAAAGATGAATTTTGGTGGATAATAAAACAGATAGCAAAAATTTGGTGAAAGATACGCTTTCTGATGGTGTGGTGTAGTTCAATACAGAGGGGGACAACAGATGCTGGATTGTTCAGCTAGCCTTCTGCTGTTGTTCACTGCTATTTTCCTCCACAATTCGCTGAAACTCCTTCTGACTGGTCACAATCAGACGTTTGACCATGTCGTAAGTAGTAAGCCTAATGCTGCAGTTAAAAGACAAAGACTTCATCAGGTTATAGAATTTCAAAGTTTTGGACCAGATAATACAAATTTTAAGATGATCAAAAGCAAGATAGGTATGCATGGAACCTGCTGTTTGGTAGAGTTTTCAAAGCATTAGGTAAGAAACCCCTATACAAGCCTATGAGTCCATCACGAGCCACAATACCTGCACAAGAAACATCAGCTTAAATAAGGACTTCAAGTGTGGAGCCAAAATAATAACTTGCTTCCAAACACAAACCAGTGCTAAGAATAAAACATTGGAACATTTTACATATAATCCTAGATGCAATCTAATGTTGCAAGCTGCAACTTAACAAAGAATTAACTGCAACTAGATGTGTTAAGAAAGCTAAGAACATGATTTTTCATAATATCTAATGATTTCTTGTTTTAGGGATAAATAGACAGAGGACTATCAATGCAGAAAGCTTATATCCTAAACTCAGTGGTGTGAAACAAAGTATCAAGTTGATATAAAGAAGATATCAAAACAATGCTATGAGCCTATGACTGTTTATATTGCAACAGTATGGTTTTACTTGCATTGACTTTATGACATAACAATGTGCTCCATTTATTCAGATATGCTCCAAATAAAGATCCAATACATAAATGAGAATACCTCAGGAGATATTTGATTGTTTAAGTAACGGAAATTAGAACTTTATAATTGTCAATGTCTAGCATTATACATGATATCTGGTCGTCTATATGCCAGTTGCTGACTGTCATATATAAAAATACCATAAAGTTACCTGGAATTGCATCCAAAACATTCTTGTAAGGAGTGCCCCTCATTTGCATCTGTCTTCTCACAGTGTCCAAAGGATAGCATGTGAGTGTGGCAAGGGAAGCTGAGACCAAACCCGTTAATAGAGATGCTTCAGCTTTCTTTCGAAATTCCTCTGGTAATGACTTTTTCACCCTGTCATCCAAAGAAGACTATGAGTATATGCAATAAACTGTGTCTGCTCTTTCAAGGTAATAGAAAAGGAGGTAGAAGTGGACTCACAAGTCAAAAACACAAAAATTGACAGCAATGTATGGAGCTATTCCAATAAGAGAAGGTCCAAGACCATAATAGAAGGATGCAAATCCTTCCTCTCGTAGCATGGTTAAGGCAATCTGGAAATAACACCAAAGTTCACGTTCACTAGGATAAGGCAGCTTGTTATAAATAAAATGATCAGGTCTATCATACCTCAGTCATAGTTCGGTACCCTGGTTCAACTGCTAAACGTAACCTCAAGACATCTAATGGATATGTGACCTAGAGGAAGGAAACAGTACACATTTAAATGGCTGAACATAACAGGAAAACACTACTGAACTTGAAAGTTCAAAATCCACCAAGGCATTACTCACAAAAGTGGATGTCATCCCTGCACAAGCACCTGCTGCTAGTCTTCCAAGAAGAGAGAGCTCACCATCTTTTCCAGTAAAAAATTTCTACATATTCATAATTTAAACATTTAGTTCAGCATATATGGAATTTGGCACCAGGTTATCTTAAATTTGGATTCAGAATTACCTTGTAAGCTTCGTACGCAAAAAGCTGAACAGCACTATAAGGGATGATCCGTATCACCTAACCGAAAAGGAACTTTTAATTAAAATGCAATTCAAGAAAGCTTCATAGACCACCAATTTGTACCCACCAATTATGAAATTTAATGAGCACACAAACCTGTGGAAGGTTTCCTTTCCAGTACCCTTTAAGTCCTTCTTCCTTCCCTATCATTGCTATGGCCTGAATTGTATACATCAGCATTAAGCGTGAGGAGATGGTCATAACGGATGAAGATAAAAAGAACCTTACAAAACAATAAATTAAGCATCTGTCTGATTCTTTTTTTTAAATCTACATAATTAGAGCTACGTAGACCAAAAACCAGAATAAGAGAAACTAAGCAGCAATGCATACTGAATAGTTCACTTCTTAGCTGGCATTGTGTACAAATTTCAGGTCTGCAATTTCTGCGTCACAACCCATACGAGTGTAAGACAGCACATAGTTCATGCCCTTAAAAAACATGGAAGAGTTTCGTATAAGAAGGACAAACCATAACATACCTCAACAAAACCAATAGCCTTCTTAGCACTTTCTTGCCCAACTCGCACCCCATGAGTCTGCAAACAATTCAACCTATTTTAGAGTGCTGAACCATTCCAATGCAGTATAATGTTTCCCCAATAACATGCATAAATGCTGCATATCAATATAGAACAACACAATTATCCCAATATATGCTTCATTTTTATTCCAGAAATAAAAACCATCTCATTCCTTGTATCAGAAGAAACCAGCCAGAAATAACTTAGCGTTCAATTTCTCCAGTAATGTTGGTCTGAGAATATGAAGTTACCTAATATATACCTATGTCTATCTAAACTTCTCTGCTAAAGCTGATTCAGAAAGCCAAATACTTATTAGTGTAATTAAAATACCTTCTCGGATACATTGAAACTAGACATTTTTAACAAGAAATTTTCATTTCCACAGTAACCAAACGGACCTAAAGTGTGACTACATTTGCTCCTAAACGACGTCGCACACAACCACAAAGCTACAAAATTGTACCAAAAATGCGACAAAAATCAAAAGAGACGAACCAAACACCTGCATAAGAATCTTGATGCGGTCGAGCGGTGCCGTAACCGTCTTGGCCGCGGCGCCGGCAACAGCTCCGGCGCAGAACAGCGCCAGGTCCTTGGGGACGCAAGCGAGTATGGCGAGCGGATGCTTCAGGAGCTGCGCGGCGGAGGGCGCAAACTCCTTATGCTGCTCGCGCTTCTCGGCGATGGAAATGCAGGCGAAATTGCAGCGAATTCCGGCGCCGGCGGAGGAGACGCCGTAAGTGAGGTGGGAGGTCTTCCAGAGGGGGTCGTGGTCAACGGAGAGAGAGTGGGAGGGGGTTAGGGTTAGGGCTGGGATGGGGCGCCATGAGAGAATGGGGTGGTCTTCGGTCATGGAATTTGGGAATTGAGAGAGAGGAAGAAGAAGAAGATAAGAGGGAGGTTAGGCAGTTGCAGAGAGAAGGAGGAAGGTTTAAATAGGCGGGGTATGTATTTGGTAAGAAGTGCGCGTGATTCACCAACCACTTGTAAAAATGGGGTTTTGGGTTGGGCTTGCATTTTTTTACCATTATATTGGATCTCAGCAACCCTCAATGTCCTCGTTTCTGGGGATCCGTTTTGTGTGACGGTCTTCTAAGAGAATAATTAATCTTCGTGTTCTAAATGTGCAGTCAATCTTGATAGGATGAACATGCAACTCTCGCAAAAGGCTCTTTGGAATGCCAATTTAATTGATGCGTTTCTGATCTATTTTGATATGTAGTGAGGGTGCTACTTGCACGTGAGTCAGTTGATCTTATTTGTCCTTCGTACGCAAGGCAGTAGACAAATAAGCTTTGATCAATATGATGATGTCATGTTCCGTCTAGAGATTAGCTAAAAGGATAACTTGTACGTCAATCATTTTTACTTCAGGGAAATTTTGTCCGGATGCAAATTTTATTGAAAGATTATTACGGACTTTAACAATATTATGTGACTTTTAGTTCAAGCAATTGATTAAGCCTAATCTAAGTGTTAAGTGTAAATAATATAGTTTACATATTGAATAAGGAGTCCATAATATCTTCTGATATGATTCTCGTAATCTTTAGTAAATCTTATAGATCAACTAGGATTTTTTAATGGGCAAGACACTAGTTGATCACTATAAATACACGAGCATATATAAGTCCCTGATCTCATCATAAGACACATTCAGTCTCTATCCCATATAAGGAGCATATTGTGAGAGAGATCAGAAGACCTAAGCTATTAGTCATGGCAATCTCCATTAATAATGCTGGTAAGTCTTAAGTTCTACATATGTTGATCTTGTGTTTATATGCTTGTGCTAACTTTAGTATAATTAGCTTCAGTTTTCTTTTAATTGGTATCAGAGCTATGCGCTCGTAGCCTCGCATATAAATCAATTCAGTAAAATCAACACAATAGCAATTAAGTGTTCATATGTTATGCTTTAGAAACAACAAACAAAAAAATTCAGTAAACCGGGCCAACAAATTTCGTTGACCCATTCAGAAAACTGAATTGGGCCTGTGAGCTGCGTGACCCAAGCCCAAGACCCATTCTCAGAAAACGGGAGTTCATCTTATCGTTGTTAACAACGACAAGTTTCTGGGTTTTAGTTTAGGCGAGGGAAGAAGCGCGCGAGTTCGTTCATGAACTCGTTGGGATTCAAGACCCATCACTCACGCTTCAGGTTAGATTAAGAACAAATTAGAGAACCCTAGAGCACGCCCGGAGTGCACATACGTTAGGATAGCTGGAGGTGTCCAGATGAAATTTCGTTTTCTAGATTCTCTATGATTTTGTTGTTTTGTTCTGATTGTTGTTTTGTTTGATTGGTGCCGCACTTCTGTGTTATTGTTTGCTTCCGCTAACATTGCAACGCTGTAGCAGATGTCAAGGTATGTCGATTGGGTGAAAATTGTGTTTTCAATGACTTTTAGAAGCCTGATGCTATATCTGCATAAAACCTGTAAATTTTCTCTGTTGTGATTGTTAAAGTCTCCCAAACAATATGTTTCAATCATAACAATAAAATTTGCAGCAAAGGAATGTTTTTTGTTCAAGTTTCTGTTAACTTGGTTTAAGATGAAAACACATAGAAAATTCCTTGGTCCTTGTTTTTCTGGTGATATGGATTAGCGTGTTGCACATAGCAAAGTTTTTTCATGTTTTCAAATAATCATATAGTTAAAAGGCTGAAAACTTGTGTTACTAAATTTTAAAACGTGCACATATTGGCCTCCATAGAGGTATTCGCTGCATTGCTTAAAACTTAGAATAACTGCATACATGGTCTCTAATCTCATATTTGGTTATTTAGAAGTTTTTCTTCTGCCACTAGGTGATGACTGCTTCTTTTATAAAATTTGGGATTAATTACTATGGTGTGTGGATTCAGATTTTCAGTGTGTTTTATCTTCTGCCATATAGGTGTTGTAAAACATGTCTTTCAGTATGGGATAATTGTGTGCATATGTATGTATTGATATGTATGTTTTCAGCATGTTAAAGTGTGATTTTGTGTTTATGTGTTTTGAATTCTTTTTACTTGATATATTCTACCTAAAACACATAAAACATCTAGATTACCCTCACACTTAACAAATACAGTAAAACAAGAACCAATAGAAAATCTTTTTTGTTTGCTCATTAGGTGTTCAAGTTGTCACGCTCAATCAGATTGAGCTCTTAACTGGTGCAAATTACAAAACATGGAGGAGACAAATTGATATGTTTTTCTCCATGAACCAAGGGCTAGATACTTGTCTGTTAGAAGGGGTACTAGAACATATAGAAGTTGAGGATAATGATCAGTTTTTAGCAGCTTGGGAATACGAACACTCATGGCATAGGAAGAACAACACTTGCAGAAATATCATTAGGGCCACCATGTCAGACACCATATCCAGTACCATCCCTGCGATGGATTATGCATATGACATGCTTGAGCTTATCAATGAGAAGTTCAAGCATACTAAAAAGGCTGAGACTGCAACACTGTCCCTGAGATTTAACACCCTTAAGTATGATGATGTTGGAGGTGTCAGGAATCACTACCTTAAGATGGAGAATATAGTAAATAAGCTTAAGGATCTTAACATGTATCTCCCTGAAGAATTTGTGGTGCACACTGCATTGCACTCTCTCCCTCAACAATTCAGTTAATTGAAGTCGAGCTACAATGCTCAGAAGAACAAATAGAGCTTCAATGACCTCATTGCTATAGCAACTGAGGAGGAGAGTAGAATTAAGGCAGATGACTCTAGTTATGGTGTGATTAAGGCTTCAACCTCTGAAGCAACAGTGAACCTGGTTGGCAAAAATGGCAAAAACAAGTGGAAGAAGAAGCTAGGAGCTAAGAAAACCAACTTCAAACCTAGTACATCTAAGGGGGCAGATACATCCGGCAATGGCACATTTAAGTATAAGTCCTATTTCTATAAAAAGGCAGGACATATTAAGAAAGACTATGCCGGCTTTAAGGCCTGGATGGTGAAGAAAGGTAAATTTCTTACCTCACTCAATTCTGTCCTTTTCTCTTCTCTCTATTACTTAGAAGTTGATTTAATTAACATTGAGCCAAATACCTTTTGGCTTGATTCAGGCTCTCCCTTACATATAGTTAACTCCTTACAGGGCTTCACAAAGAGGAGGAAACCAAAAACTAAGGAAGCACGTGTTCGTGTAGGAAATGGCATGAAGGTTTCCGTTAAGGCAATAGGAAGCTTGAAGCTAGAATTAAGCATAGAAATTTTTTTAATTCTGGAGAATGTTTACGATGTACCCGCAATGAAGAGAAATTTAGTCTCTTGGGATCTTTTGATAGAACTTGGTTGTAGTTTTCTTTATGACATTAATGGAATAAAGATTTTTAAGAATTCATTACTTATTGGTTCTGCTCTTCGTTTGAATGGTTATTTGCAACTTCAGTGTTCTTTACCTTCTCAATCTATCTTTGCTATTGAGAAATCTGCAGAAAATTTAAATGTTTTAAGTAATAACACTACTATTGGTGTTAAAAGAACCATGTTTAATGAAAAATCTGCATACCTGTGGTATAGAAGACTTGGCTACCTATCAAAAGATAGAATGAAAACACTCATAAAGCTTAAGATGTTACCAGAATTAGATTTTTCAGACTTAAACGAATGTGTGGAATGTTATAAGGGAAAAATGACTAACAAATCAAGTAAAGGTGCATACAGAAGTAAAAGTTTACTAGAGTTAATTCATATTGATATATGTGGACCCTTCAGCCACCACACAATCTGTGGAAACGTCTACTTCATTACATTCATAGATGATTTTTCACGGTTCTGTCACATTAAACTGTTATCATAAAAATCACAGTCTTTAGAAGCTTTTAAGATTTTCAAAACTGAAGTTGAACTTCAACTTGGTTTGAAAATTAAAACTGTGAGGTCTGATAGAGGAGGAGAATATTTTGGAAGATATACTGAAACTGGTCAACATAAAGGGCCATTCGCCTTGTTTCTTGAGGAACATGGCATTTTAGCACAGTATACGGTTCCATATACACCTCAACAGAATGGAGTGGTGGAGAGAAAGAATAGAACTCTTTTAAACATGGTTAGAAGCATGATGTGTACCTCAGGATTACCTAAGTTTTTATGGGGTGGAGCCTTAAGAACTGCGAATTATATTTGCAATATGGCCCCAAGTAAATCAGTTGATAAAACTCCCTATGAGTTATGGCATGGCAGGAAACCAAGCCTGCATCACATGCATGTCTGGGGTTGTAAAGCTGAGGCTAGGATTTATAATCCTGATTTAAGTAAACTTGATCCTAAATCTGTTAGTTGTCATTTTATAGGTTACTGTGAAAAATCAAAAGGGTATAAACTCTACTTAAAACACCATTCGCCAAGAATTTTTGAAACTCATCAAGTCAAATTTCTTGGTGAAATATATAGTTTGCAATGCAGAGTATGTGGATTTATCCTCATACTTCGAGGAAGTTGCAGAGGATTCAGAAAATTCACAAAACCTACAAAATGTGTCTGTCTCATCATTAGATTCAGATACACCTACAGTAAACAAAAATCTGAATGAGACTAATATTTTGGGGGAAGAAATAGAAAATGAGCCATTAAATCAAAACATTTTTGAAAATATGGAAACTGATGAAACTTTGGAAACTTCAGAAACTCCAGAAAACTTAGAAACTCTTGAGACACAGCTTGAATCTGTTCTTGAACCGAGAAGATCCAAAAGGGATAAAGTTCCCACTTTTGGAGCTGACAGTGACTACATGGTGTTTGCTCAAGAATTGAACAAGCACTGGAAGTAGAAACTGATCCAAAAACCTTTAAAGCAACTATAGAAAGTGAGGATTCAGCTAAGTGGCAAGAAGCCATGGATGCAGAAATTGAATCCATGAAAAATAACAAGATATGAGACTTGGTTAAAAATACAGATAATCAAAAAGAAATAGGTTGTAAGTGGGTTTTTAAGACTAAGAGAGATGCTAGGGGAAATATAGAGAGATATAAAGCTATGTTAGTAGCTAAAGGTTTCACTCAAAAAGAATGAATTGATTATACAGAAACATTTTCTCCTGTGTCTGCAAAAGATTCTTTTAGAATCATCATGTGGCATTAGTAGCTCATTTTGACATGGAGTTACATGAGATGGATGTCAAAACGGTTTTCCTAAATGGTGAGCTCAAAGAGACAATATATATGAAACAACTTGAAGGTTTCATAGTTCCAGGAAAGGAGAAAATGATTTGCAAACTCAAGAAATCAATTTACGGTTTAAAACAAGCCTCTAGACAGTGGTATAGGAAATTTGATTCAGTCATATCAACTTTTGGATTTACAGAAAATATAGTGGATGAATGTGTTTATCTCAAAACACAGAGAAATAATTTTATTTTCCTCATCCTCTATGTAGATGATAGCCTCCTTGCTAGTAGCAATCTCAAATTACTTAAAGATACTAAAATCTTTATGTCAAAGCATTTTGACATGAAAGATTTGGGGGAAGCATCGTTTGTCTTAGGTATTGAGATAAAAAGGGATAGAAAACGTGGCTTACTTGGTTTGTCACAAGCAAGTTATATAGAAACTGTTCTGAAACGTTTTGGAATGGAAACTTGTGTTGAAGGAGAAGTCCCTATGTCTAAAAGTGATAAATTGACTAAAAATAAAATTCCTAAATCTGATGCACAAAAAGCTAGTATGGATTCAAAACCATATGCACCTCTTGTAGGTAGTCTGATGTATGCTCAAGTGTGCACTAGACCAGACATAGCTTTTGCCGTTAATATGCTTTCCCGTTTTCAAAGCAATCTTGAAATTCAGCATTGGAATGCAGACAAAAAGGTCTTGATAGGATGAACGTGCAACTCTCGCAAAAGGCTCTTTGGAATGCCAATTTAATTGATGCGTTTCTGATCTATTTTGATGTGTAGTGAGGGTGCTACTTGCACGTGAGTCAGTTGATCTTATTTGTCCTCCGTACGCAAGGCAGTGGACAAATAAGCTTTGATCAATATGATGATGTCATGTTCTGTCTAGAGATTAGTTAAAATGCTAACTTGTACGTCAATCATTTTTATTTCAGGGAAATTTTGTCCGGATGCAGATTTTACTGAAAGATTATTATGGACTTTAACAATATTATGTGACTTTTAGTTCAAGCAATTGATTAAGCCTAATCTAAGTGTTATGAGTTGTATAAGGAATGTAATATTGGTGATATGTAAATAATATATAGTTTACATATTGAATAAGGAGTCCATAATATCTTCTGATATGATTCTCGTAATCTTTGGTAAATCTTATAGATCAACTAGGATTCTTTAATAGGCAAGGCACTAGTTGATCACTATAAATATACGAGCATATATAAGTCCCTGATCTTATCATAAGACACATTCAGTCCTTATCCCATATAAGGAGCATATTGTGAGAGAGATCAGAAGACCTAAGCTATTAGTCATGGCAATCTCCATTAACAATGTTGGTAAGTTTTAAGTTCTACATATGTTGATCTTGTGTTTATATGCTTGTTCTAACTATAGTATAATTAGCTTTAGTTTTCTTTTATTTACCACTAGTTATTGAACATAAAACATAAAAGGTTGTTGAACATTAGAATGTCGTGACAGACTTACAGTGTTTTGCAAACCGTCTGACTCTTCTCTATCTTCATCAAGCTCATCCAACATATATAGGGTTCCATATAATAAGTTTCCTCTCTTTGCTTAGAACTTGAAGTTTCTCTAGAGTGTGCACATATGAATCTGTGAAAGGCCGGGACACCAATAACCCGATAGAATACCATTTCACTTGTATATACTGAGTTTTTGTTTGATTTTGATGTTTCAGGAATTGGCAACATACAGTATAACCATTAAGAAATTTTTTATTTTGTATTTAATTTTCATTACACAACAACTTAATTATCATCCTTAAGTTGAGGTTAAGACCTCAGACTAATCAAATGGAGAACGAGTACTATGAAGCTTTAGATTGATTGCATGCGAACCCACACCAACAACACATTTCCATTTATTCATTGCAATATTACAAAAAGCAAAGAAAATAAGATAGATAAAAAGCCAGATTAAAAGAAAACAAAAAATCTGATATCCTATTATACATTATACATTATACATTATACATTATACATGACATATGCTGTATGGTGTATAGCAGCCTGTCGTCATCAAGCTTCAACAATACCAAATTGTAAGGTATTCCGGCCAGTTCTCAAGTAAGAAGTATTCGCTTTCCGGCAGGCATGCATGCACTATAGGACAATCAAAAATTGAAGAATAGCAAATGCTTGTTGACGATTCGATGATGCTGTAATTGGTCACCCCGAAAGGCCAAAATCTGCATCAAAATCAATTGCTTAATTTGTATTATAACTTAACAAGTCAAGTTGCTACAGATATAGTGTAGACATGTACTTACTCTCTTACGCTCCAAAGACTGATCCAGTTGATATTTTAAGTCCCAGATTGACAGTGTTTGGTGCATCTACATGAGAAGGAAGTTGGTTATGATAAAGAATCAATCATATATTAATATATTAGCCAGCAAAGAATTGAAGTTGTAAACTTGTAACCAAAAAAAATGTTGTAAACTTACTAAGTGTAGCGTTAGATACAAAAAAACAAGCTCCAATAATAATGTAGCACAGCAGAAGAATCAATCCTTTCAGGTAGTGAGAAGTGCCATCCTATCAATTACAAATAAAGAGAGTTAAAGAACATGAAACTGGCAATCTTAATATCCCAAATACTGATACATATTCATCAGAGGTTAGTCTTAATTACCTGCAATGTGAAGGCTGTGGCTAGGATTGATAAAGCTAGAGAGCCAGTCTCAAGGAGACTGAAATTGAGATCCATGTCAATACCCATAATCCAAGCTACGAGGACACAAAATGGAACCTGCAAATTCATAGTATGAATAGAGTTTCATTAGCTAGTTTTAAATACAAGATAGAATAGGAGAAGTAATTCAAAATTAAGTTGAATAATTGAACATGAATATCCAATTTCCTTACCACAAACATGGCGATTTGAGTTGCAGAACCCAATGCGACACCGAGAGTTATATCCTGCAATGGCGTCAAGTAAATATTAAGAATTAGTCTACTACAGTTATACAAAATGCTACACATTGTACGTAGATGCCATCAAGAATATAATGTGAAACTTCTGAATAAAAGTAAGTTTCATTTCAGTTAAAAATGTGGTTCACAATGTTATCAAATCATCGGGGAAAAAAATGTTATCGAATCCAATCTGGTAAGGAGATTGTTGATAAATTAGTAATGTCTGTAAATTGAAAACAAATCGATCAGTAGGAGAATACAATTTGAGACATATATTCCACTTACCAGCTTGTTCTTGAAAGCAAAAATGACAGCTCCTGCATGTTCTGCTGCATTGCCAACAATAGGCAACAAGATTATGCTGATGAAGCTCACAGACAACCCCCAAGAATCGGATGCTTCCTGTTCATCAAATCACTTGGTCAGTGATACGACGACAATCTCAATGAATGAATCTAAATAATTTCAAACAATCTTGTGCTGTCTGATTTATTACCTCAATCGTTCCGACGACATACTCAGACAACAAAGCTATAATTCCAGTCATTCCAACCAACCACACAAAACCACTCCAGAATCCAATCACTGCCTCTTCCTCCTCGGAAACATCATCATCATCCTCCGATTCCTAATTACCAATAACACCATAACAGATTAGTACTAATGAAATGATACGACACGAACAAAACTGAAATCGTTCGAGTAATGATTTGATTAATTAATTAATCGATCACCTGAGCTTCAAATAACTCGCGGTGCGTCCAGAGCTGGAAGACAATGTAGGCAACGTAAGCAATCAGCATGACAACGCTGCTAGCTCTCGACAGATGGAGCGTGGGGACCGCGGTAGCCATGGACTCTTCTGCGGCGAACGTGAAGAGCAGTGGCAGCAAGTGACACAGCAGAGCCAGCAGCAGCATCAAAGAGTTCACATCAGCTTGTCTCTGCGTAAACACCAAACATCAGAATTAGCATTGATAGAATAAAACAGTCAACAATACTCGTGATAACCTCATATCTACTTACTCTGTCATATTTTTGTTCCCTTCTGAGGTTAGCGATGCCACCGCAGAAGAGAGAAGTGCCGAGGACTAAGAGAAGGTTGGAGAGTATCGAACCCAGAAGAGAGTACTTCACCACTGCGATTTTGTGCTGGCTCAGAGCAAAGATGGCTATAATCAGCTCGGTGGCGTTGCCACATGTCGCGTTAAGAAGCCCTCCCACTGTAAATTCAATTAACCAATTAGAAAACAATTACATTATTAATCAATTATTCGTTTTACCATACTTGCATGTAATATTTGATTACCTGTTGGACCAGTGAAATAAGCAATTTGTCTGCAATTGGAAATTTAATAGGAAAAAAATAATCAGAATTAATAATGCAGTCAATGTTAATGCATGTAATTACTGGAAATTAGACTAATGATATCAAAAATTGTACTTACTCTGTGAGAAAACTAACACGTTCAGCTAGTGGCATTAGTCCAATTAGGCTCAGAGCGAAGACCCAAGGCTGTATCAAAATTTTTATAATCAATTAAGGTCATATATAAGAAATTAATCAAAACGCATATGCAATCAATTACTTTTGATTTTCAGTTGAAAATTATAATTTCCTAAAGCGTTATCCTTAATTTATGGCTAAATTCACAATCCAACAACATTCCGCTGTCCGCTGTCGGAAAATAATTGCCGGTGTATATAATAGCATATAAATTTGTGAGGTCACTGTTCATTGTAACCCTAGCGATGAAGGATCAATTAGGGTTATAACTCACTCTTCCAAAGCCAACAGAGTCAGCCACAATGGCTGCCGGGATGGCTGGGAATAACACTGACAATTTGGTACCCAATATAACCTCCTGAAGATTGGCCAGGAATTGTCTAAGAAGGGAACACGGAATTTTCGAGACGAGGGTGCGATCGGACTTCTTCCTCAGTGAAGAGGAGGACCTGTTGTGAGCGGACTTCTTCCGGTGCTCCTTGGTTAGGACCTTGGGGTTACCATTTTCCAGTAGCCATGGTTCTGCTTGGTTCGAAGCCATGTTAGCCGGTGCAACACCAGGCTAGGACAAAGGAATGGTTTTACAGAACAGAAAGAAGACAAGGAGGGACAATATTATAGTACTATGAGCTATGCAGCTACAATTCTCAGAATGTGATATAGATATGGGGGAGGATTATACAGTATAAATAGGGACTGGTGTTTTAGTGTGGCAAGTAAGTGAGTGCTGCTTCCTCGAAGTTTCATTCTCATTTTTTCTTTTCTTTTTCTTTTTTCTTTTGGGATTTTGTTGATTCATTGTGCCACTTATATATAGCCCATACCAGACTGAAAACACTTCAAGAAAAATCTGGGTTTGGTAGAAAAATAAAGGTGGATCTTTAAAACTTACGGATAAAATCCGGTAAGATGTCTTCAACGATTAAAAAGGGGCTAGATTAATTGCAACTGATTTTTCAGTGGGGGCTCACAGGATGTTTACACTCTATCAGTGTTCTTGTTCCTAAATAGAACAAATTAATTAGGAAGTTTAGGACTATCCCATGGAAACCCTTGTCTCACTAGTTCTACATTACAAGATATGATGAGCCGACGAATCCTCGTACATTTTGGGCAATGCATTTACCAGAGGCGCAAGAAACGAATGAGACCTTCAATACTCCACCAGAACGGTTAGCAAAAACCGAAAATTCTTCTATGCACCGTGGTGTAATCAACAATCATTTGATATATGTAGTTTACTATTATTTAAATACTTAAATAATATGATAAATTCTATCTAACATTTTATTCATGTTGGTTTGAGTCCTCTCTGCGCCGAAACTCTTTTAAAATTTAGATTATTTAGTTGACATAACAAACAAGATTTATCTTGACTAGCAAAATGAAGACAAAGTGAAAAGAAATGGCAGCTGTAAAAAGAAATGATGAAGTGGGATTTGAGAATTTGACTGATTGAACTAAATTGTACTAGGTTTCAAGTCTTTACCATGTAATGATGAATTCTTTCCCTTACAACTGACAACAATCGAAATATACTGTTGTAACTACTTATTCACTCATGGATACAATGATGTCGATCTCGGTACTTATTCTCTCCCAAACAAACAATACCATGCATGTCTATCTATTAATTAATTGACGTAAATCCAAGGATAGTTATACTTCACTGCCTCAGAGCTTGACTAGTGCGTGCAGTCCTCGAAGGAAATCTGGCAAACCCTTCGAAGACAAAGAACGAACAGTTACCAAAGAGTTAAAAAAGGAAGTTGAATTTTTTTTCTTTTACTGATCTGTTACCAGAAACTGATAATGACATGGCTGTCGATCATGGTCATAATTCATATCAAACAAATCCTCATTGAATTAAGGGTCGAGTAGGTATGTAACTGACGCTAGCTATCAATAGGAACCTTCGTAGAAATTCACTCAATCTAATCTCGAAGTTCTGATACTCCAAAACATTCGGTTATGGTTTGCTTTCGATGCTTAAATTAGGGCATGCGCAAACTCATATAGAGATGACAAATTACTCACATGGAGAGTACTATGAGCAATAATCCAGAAACTTGGTTCTATTTCTTCGTTTTTTTGATGACATCTGTATAAAAGGCAATATTATTGAGAAAAACTGAGATTTCAGGTAGTTTTAGTACAGAACCTGCAAAGCTCCAAAGTTGGGAAGGTTGAAAGAAATTTCGTGCGGTAATAGGTAGTACTATTGATTATTGAAGGGTCACTTTTACTTTCCAAAGTGCCTGCTATATATATCCTGGGGTTTAGCTCGTCAGTTGTACCAAGTTTTCCTCAGAGTTGCTTATGTGGTTTGGAATTGTGATCAATTTGTTCTTTTTTTTTTTCCTCTTGATTATTAGCAGTACTCCTTTATTTTATGAAGTAATTAGATAACGAATGCAGTCTCTGTCGATAGGGTTGGTATCAGTTTCAAGATGGGCATCTCATGTGAAGAAACATATCATCAATCGGTAATTTTTCATCGTGAAACCATATTTATCAAATTTCCTATGCCGCCGGTTATGTTTTCGCTCTTCAATTTACGGCCAGTGAGAATTTAGCAAGTCACCCACAAACTTTGTTTCTATCCTCATCAATAATATCATTTGCCCTGTAATGAATCGTATGGCTCCAACTTCTCTCTATGTAACAAAGCTCTGGCAGTCTGGCTCCTCCAGATCAATGTTCATCGTATTATTGTGGACAGCTTCAGGCCTCCAGTAGGACGTCATATGATATATACGTACTCCAAAATAGATATATATTGATATGTGTACCCAGTTATTAGAATTAGTTATAGCTTGCCCCCACATGAGTATATTTGTCACAGAAACCCTAGCTAAGAGTTAGAGAGACGAGCTTCCACGAAGCTTCATCCCACCGGCCTATTAGCCCTAACAACATGTGACGGCCGGAAATGGACGACACTGGATTTGATCGACGATCCTGTAAGGAACTGCATGTAGTTGTGGGGAGGGCAAATAATTGAGCTGCTATGAAATTTCGACGAAGTTTCTTCCTGACGTCTCCAGGCTAGGGCTGCCAAGATCATTGATTCCAGATATAGACGTATACGTACATTTAGAAGTGTCTCTCTCTCTGATCTCGATCTCCTCGAGTTCTATGTTTGCTGTATGTATATATAGTACTATTTCGTATGCTATTGTCGACATAATATAATTCACTTCCACGTAAACCTAATAAGGAGGTACGCCCGATCCTTCTTTAACCGACGAACTTTATACGTCGTAAAATTAGGGCTATTGATCATTAACTCGTATATTAACCTTCGATCATCTTTACTTTCAGATAGTTTAGGGAAGTATCACCGTAAAAAAGGTCAATTCGCATACAGTTCAGGGAAGTATATGCAATGTAGAGCAACCAAATGTGGCCAACAGATCTCTGAAAAATTCTGTCAAAGTGAAACATATACAGGCATATATTGGTCGATCGGGAAAGATGAAGGGTCTTTTTAGATCGAATAAGAGGATCTACGTCTTTCTTGAAATGAGTTCTCGACTTCTCTGTATGGATGACTAATCATACTTGGAGTTCTTACAGTTCAACCGTACCAGTTCTGCTGGTAGAATTAATGAATCAGTAACTCCTGTTTGGCATTTCTGCGTTCAATTTGGTACGTGTAATACGTACCGTGGTCCATGTATATACACATGTGACTTCAACTTAAAACTTAGCTAACTTTTGACAACATGCACATTATGTACAACAAGTTAGGTCGACGAGAATATTCCAGATCACGTATCCCTCCTCAAAGGGCTTCCACAAAAGAACTTTATATCGATTTTTGGATCTGCATTAGAAGCATCTATGACGATGCGAATTTGTATCAAAAAGGGCTTGTTGCGTCAAAGAGTGGGTTAATCAAGAGTACGGAACTATAATACGGATGATTTGGACTTGAGCTAGCTAGTTGGGCAACGTCAATATCATATACATTGATGATGATACGTCACGAGCTAATTACCACGCAAATTTCAGCTCTCGTTCTATGGAGTTCTTAGGTCAAAGCACAAACACGACTGGCCAAAACGAAAATATATAGCCTTTTAGTTAGATTATTGTGAAAATTGCGATGTGGAACAAGTCAATCAATTACTTCATTTAGACCTGATGAAAAAACTAATTTCAAATATCCAATATAAAAATATCAGGAAAATTCCACAATGTGTTACTGTATATGAATGATGTGATGCATTAACTTTGTAAATTGAGTTATCAAACTAGTAATATTGGTCTTTAAAGTTGTAATATGAGTCTTTAAAGTTGTAAAATTTTCTAATTACAACTTTGAGGACTCAATTACCATTTTAAAGACAAATGAGGATTAATGTTGTAATTGATTTTTTTTTTTACAACTTTGAGGACTAATATTACTATTTTAAGGACTTATTTTACAATTTAAAGACAAAATTGATGCATCACATGTATTAACACATCTTAATTTTACCCAAAATATCAATGTTAAGTGTTGTACTGAGTCACTACTTAATGAATTAATAGTTTGTGTATCAAAACTAATTAGCTTGCAAAAGACGACCACGTACAGAAAACTACTCTTCAACTAATTTGGATCTGCATATTTGGTGGACATATATGATGACATGTATAATAGTGTTGATCGATTGGTTAAATTTTTTTTGTCGGGTGTGTCATAGATCACTTGTCAGGTAGGGTATGGAATGAGGATTGAGGACTGACTGATTAAGAGTATGGAATTTTTGTAGTAGTGCAGAATTTTGGTTCGTAGGAGCCGTGCCATTTAGGTAGGGTTTAATTTGGATCTTCTGCGCGGTTAATTAGTTCACATCTTTATGAAACTGTTTATACCTAGAATTAATATTTTACTGGACAGTAATTGTCTAAGTGAATATTAATTAAATTTATGATCCACGACGTCACACCGGTGAGCCCGAAATAATGGGTTTGCAAGTGATGACCCATCAACAAAGTCATGCGAGCTAAATGTACAGTTCGCATGAGAGGAGAAGACTTCACATAGAAGGACTATGAGACGCAAGATATTCAAGTAAACTTGGTCCAATGTTTAATTAATTGATGACAGAATCTATATGCATGTGAAGAATAGAGGTGGCATGCGAGATGGATTGTGTGCAAAGAGGAGTTTACATGCGAGCAAAAGTGCTTGCAGGCGAAGGAGGACAAAGTTTGCATAACATGAGGAGTCTACAAAGTATAAAGCTTGCATGCGAAGTGGAGGAGACTTCGCCTAGAAGTCTTGGACTCTTGGGCGTGAATGACTATCAAAGCTATCTACATGTGTATATATATATCTTGCAATTGCAATGATTGCATGCATGCGAGCAGTGATTCAACTCAAGTAGGATTCAATCATCCTAAGCTACAAACCATGCAACATGCACGTATCTATGACAAGGAGGCATCCTAAACTAACTCTACTACCTTCAAGAAGAGCAACGGCGAAGAGTTGATAATGACTGTTTACGATAACGTTGAAGACTTCTACAAGTCTTTAACATGTTTTGGACCAATATATGTGGCCCTAAAATTCCTTTATATAAGGGAGTTCAAGGATCAACTCGACACACTTAACAACTCAACAAAAATACAATACTACCTTCAACACAGTTGAACCTCCAGACGCTCTCCGAAGCTTTGTTTTCGTTTTCCTGTACACTCTCCGGAGCTTTGTTTTTTTTTTTTCTCTTCTTTCTCAGTTGAAGCTCTGCTCAATCTTACGTCGAGTATCGATATTGTGATGCTCAGGCGGACTACTGTAAGTCCTTGCCCAGTACGCAAGGTGAATCTGAAGAATCTTGCGGTGGAGTTGGTGCTCTCTCCATCCTCAGTTGCTTGATTAGAAGCAAAAGGCTAAGCGCACCCCCTATTACAACCACTACATTCCATGTCCGCGCGGTGACATGCCAGCAACGACTGAAAGAGACTTTGCACGCCCAGACTTACTGGTGTGACCAAAACAGAAACTACGAAGAAATGCTCTTATGAAATACTTACCACGCAAAATTTCCTGTGATATACGGCGGGTCAGATCCAACGTAATGACATATGTGGCCAAAGATGTCCTCTGATATATGGCTCTGCATATACCAAAGGGCCGGGGCGCTCGTGATCGAGCATGCATGCATCAATCAACATCAGTACTCGAATTCTCGAAATCTAGGAAAATGATTTAGGATTGGTTTGAGCTACTGGAGATTGGACAAGAAACAGTACTATTCAGAATTTCAGATTGTGTACATTCAAATAAAGGAGAACGTAAATTGGACGGCAAAGACAGCTAGCTAGCTGGGAATCAGTATGATCATCAAGATTCAAGAAGGAGAAAACTGCAGGTTATAGCAAAATGATAGGAGAGGCGGCCGAGATTATTGGGAGTCAATATGATAGTCAAGGATAAATGGATGATAATGCATGATTTAGGATTTACAATTTTAAAACGAGTTTTATAGTGTCTGTTGCACTTTGGTTTTGAATGGAACCAGCAAATCGATCCGGAAAGCTGAAACAATATGGCCGAAATGCTTTTGAGAAGTTCCAGCCCAGATAGGTCATCGCAGTTTCTCTCATTTTAGCTGGTTCGCCACAATGCCATAAAATTTAAACACAGAAAGAGGACATGCTATCAACATTATGAGCTATCCATAGTCCACACTCCATACGAGTTGATTGTAACTTCTCTATGACGACCAAAGACGCTTCAATCCTTTACATGGCTAACCACTATATATTTCCAACTCCGGGAGCTGTGACCCTGAGAGTCCATATCTCACCTACACGGCTGCACTCATACCTCTTACTTGAAGCACTACTCCTTCATCCATGGTTTCAGTCTCAAGTGCATGTTCATCCTTTTTGTTTTTCATCTGAGGAACAGAAATTATGATTTTTACATGTTGATGTCTTTTTTCCGAGGATTGAAAAGGGTGTCAGCGGTTTCTGTATTTGTCAATGAGTCACTACTTACCCATTGGTGTTTCGAATATCAAGAAGCAGATCCCAATAACAATGTAGCAAAGAATAAGAATCAGCCCTTTCACATAATGGGAAGTTCCATCCTGTAAAACAAAAGGAATATGATTTAGAAGACTCAAACATATATTTACGAAGTTATGAATGTTAATGTGAAAGTTACCTGCAAAGCTATGGATGTGGTGATCACTGCTAGAGTAAGAGACACCGTCTCGATGAGATTGAAGTTGATATCCATGTTAATGCCCATTATCCAAGCAACAACGACGCACGCTGGCACCTAATCAGTGACAATTAGCAGAAGTCTCATAATGTTTAGCTCAGGAAGTCAAAATAGCTTCAATGACTCGTGAAGTTTTTAGCTTTGATTATGAACTCGCACCACAAACATGGCGATCTGAGTTGCAGATCCCAGAGAGACTCCCAAAGATATATCCTGCAATTGAGCAAAAAGGAAATCATGTAGAGTTTATGAATGCAAAGAATTGTACTTCGCATATTAAAAAGGGGAAAGGAAAGCCCGAAATTCTATTTGATGTACAATACTATTATGTATAGTGTTACTCACGAATTTGTTTTTAAGAGCAAATATGATTGAACCTGCATGCTCTGCTGCATTTCCAAGAATTGGAACTAAGATGAGGCTGAGGAAGCTCACAGACAAACCCCAAGATTTTGATGCATCCTTATACAATTAGGAACATTTCAGAATGTTGATCTAAGTGTGTACATTCTCATCAAAAGCAGATTATATAAAATAGTAGGAATTACCTCAATTGTGCCAACCACATACTCAGACAACCAAGCTGTGATTATTGTAACAACAAATAGCCATACAAATCCACTCCAGAAACCTACTGCAGCCACATCATCATCGTCATCATCATTTGATTCCTGATCATCATCAGTTGCATATTTGATCAATTAATGTAAACAAGAACTCTAATGATAGTTCTATGAGAATATAGCTCAACTTTCCTTATTGGTCGGTGGTGATTCACAATGTTAAGAACATCTTCAGGGTCAGTGCCTTTTACCGGCTTTAGCCCCCAACCTTAATTCTGTCAAACTTCCATGAAAATGCACTCTTGACAAACTCATCCATTTTGTTGGAATTAAGGATTTGGACTAAGATTAGCAAGGGCACTCACCCCATGTGTGATATGGGAATTCTTATTACCATAAACGTAACATTGTGAATCATCCACACAAGGGATATATAAACCCATTTTCTTAGCTTTGTTTTTATTCCTTATGTTACTTGCTGCATAAGTTATATCATGTACTAAAAGGGTGAAATCAACAAAGTGTACATCAGCAATAATGCAAGATGAAGGTGAGGGATAATTACTTCGTTTGATTCAAAAAATGTGCGGTGAGTCCATAACTGGAAGAACAGGTATGTAACATACGAGAACAGCATAATGATACTAAGGGCCCTTGATAGCTCGAGTGCTTGGCCTCCTGTTACAGTAGAGTCCCCGGCATATTGAAGCAACATAGGCAGCATATGGCAGAATGCACCTAGCATTAGAAGGAGGCAGTTTACATGGGCCTGCCTCTGTGAATAAAAGATAATTAAAAGCCAAAAATTATATGAATTTAGCTAGTTGGGTATTGCAGACTGTAATGAGATCTTACTCTTTCGAATTTTTGCTCACTTCTTAGGTTGGCAAGGCCACCACAAAAAAGAGATGTCCCAAGAACTAAAAGAAGATTTGAAAGAACTGAACCCAAGAGAGAGTACTTGAGCAACTGCAATTTGTGTTGATTTAGAGCTGAAATTGCTATAATCAGCTCTGTGGCATTTCCAAATGTTGCATTTAGAAGCCCTCCCACTGCCAGACAAAAAAATAAAAAATGAAATTGAGTTAGTGACCATTTTAGTTCAATTCAACCAAACAAATATACAAAGGGGGAAATGCGAGTTAGGTACCTGTTGGACCAGTGTAGTATGCTACTTGTCTGCAATGTGAAATACAAAATGCCAGTGGAAAGGGATTAACTAAAACAATTGTGTACGCTCATCATTGGAAGATTAACTTTATGGTTGATAAGAATTTGTAGTATGACTTACTCTGTGAGAAAGCTGATTCGCTCAGCAAGTAAGGTTAGTGCAAGCAAGCTCATAGTAAAAATCCAAGCCTGTTAGGAAAAACAAGAAATAGTATGTTGGAATGACTATGTTTCAAGGTGTACCCTAAAGATCTGAATTGATTTTTTGAACTCTCCAAAGCGCTTTTAGCATTATTTGACGAAATATTTTGAAGTGCTTTCGGAAGTATATACTATAGATTATCTCAGGAAGCACCTCATAAAGTCACAACTGTACATAGATTATCTCAGGAATCACCTCACAAAGTCACAAGGGTTCACAAGTGCTTTTGAAGAAACGATAGATTTTGATCGTATAAAAAGTTTGATCTTCTAACAACGAAAGTGTTCCCAACAAAATAAATAATTGAAGAAACTTCCAACAGTCCTACTATATATAGATTCTATGAATCCTCAATGCTTGCATTTAGTGATCTATTTGTCATTATCTTGGTAACCAAGCTAGCCATAAAGAAATTACTTGTATTCTAAGGATACAGAGTTGAGAAGCACTGACCTTTCCAAAGCCACAGTAGACAGCAACAAAGGATAGAGGAATGGTGGGAAGGAGTACCGAAAGCTTGGTCCCCAGAAGAACAACCTGAAGGTTACTGAGTACCCTCCTAACCTTCCCATTTTGAACACTAAAAGTCATGCCATGGTGAACCTCCTCCTCGGTTCTACTTGTGCCCTTCACGTTGCCATTTTCTAAGAGTTGTTCTCTGTTCGAATCCATGTTATAATTTGGTGCCACAAACAAAACTGGATCAGAGCAACTGAACAGAGAGAAACAATTTCTGTTTTAGGTTCAAGGGTTGGTTGATCGAGAAGCTACTTTTAGTCTTTCTTATAAAAGTTAGTAACTGTGATAATTCATTGCAATGGACCTAAAAGCTCCCCATGTGTGTGACATTAGCACTGACATATCTGCCAAAACTTTAAGCTGAAATAACTGTGATTTGGTGAATGATGGTAAATGCAAAAAGTCTAGCATAATCTGTTTATGACATGCTCTAGTGTGTGGTAAAAGAATTTGAAAAAGAATACATATACTGATATACAGGACTGAAATGGACTGATGGGAATTTCAAATATGCAGAAGGTTAATCTGCGTATACATTATTGTGATGTTTATTCTGTAGGTCATCTTTCAGTTAGTATCATCTGTGTCAAACATTAGCCAAATCAAACATATATTGATCATCAGACGCACCATTAAGAATATCTTGGTTTTATGGAACAATTTATTCTAGATAAGTTATATGACCAAACCATTTTCGATTTGGCTGATTTTTTTTTGCATGACAATATTTGCAGAAAGACCTAAAAATGAACACTGGCAAACTTCTACTGTTAATCTTCTGGTGCATTAGGATACCTATTTTAACTTGCACTGATAACTCTCCTATTTATTGAATCGCAATCAGCAATGTCTTTGAAACTTTCAATGGGTTTGATTAGAAATGCCAAAGAAGTACTATCCTATTGAACTGCAATTCATCTGAAACGGATGAAAGATGATATCAGTAAAAGCGTACAAATGACAAAGACAAGCCACCAACTAAAATGCCGGAACTCAATACGTTGTCTCGTTTTCTGGTACATCTGTTTTTTTTTTTTTTTTGAGAATGTCTGGTACATCTGTTAACTACATTCTGATGCGTAAAATGATGAAGTTGCTTGAAGATAAAACTAAAAACTAACAGCACTGTAAAGAAAACTGAAAAAGAAAAAAGATATGATCAACTAACCTTCTTCTGAAATTGCTTCAGCTTCTCTCCGAAAAAATTCCTGATGTGATCCACCATGCAATTATTTGGATGAATGATTATGGCCTTCTTCCCTGCAGAGAAGAATAATGGCTTTTGGGTTATTAACCATTACAATCACCTCCCGTCTTCCACCATCATCTCCTCTATTTTTGGCTTCAATCCTGCATTTGGTTGTTTCATTTTTATGGGGAGGATTTGATGGGAATTAACATTAATAAAAAGTATAGGTGTTTCTGCTAGAATATCGTTTTGATATGGATTATCATCCAAGTATTACATGGATATTATTGTAAAACCATTCAGAAACTACATCTCTCCGAGATTTGTTGTGAATGACAATCTTTTACACATGCTAAATTACAGTTGTGCTCAATAGACAGGAGAAATTTCTCCAATAGACAGTCAGTTCAAAACCTTTTTCAAGACTAGTTCTTTCAGTTAGTATTCCTAATTCTTTCTCAAAAAAAAAAAATGAAGTTAGATTCCTAATTCAAACGAGTGTATTGCAGATCACTCAAAAATATCAACAACCAAACAAATAAAATAGTGGCAATGCCAATACAAGATAATTAGTTCTAATTATAGCGTCTAAGAATTCACTATTTGGTAGCAGTCGGTAGCAGTTTCTCTTGGTTTGATGCAATAGACCCAAGATCCTAGATGCATTACTTCTAGACCAGCATCCTCACAACCTGTAAAGAACAGTGATTCGTCCTCTTTTCCAATTCTTCGTCTCCAACTCATCAGAAATGAGGGCCGGGGTAAACTGAAAGATTGTCCTGCGAGCAAGAAGTAAATAATAATAAGCATAGTTTTACGCATCTACTAGGTAACTCAAATAGAATTTTCCACCAAAGTAATACCAGTTGGCTCATCCTTGGCTCGAGGCTGTGACTCATTCTCCTTTGTCTTGTAAGATTTCAGGAGAAACAAAAGAGTTTTAATCAAATTTGGATACTGTTTCACATCTGCAAGCAACCAAGAAAAATGAACAAGTTTGCATATTGTTTCCGAGAAAAATAATGGTGGAACGGAACTTACACAATAAGATATCACTCGCAATAATGAGGTCCCAGTCTGGATCACTACAGGGGAAGTCGTCACCCCAGGTATCTGGAAAAAAAGAAAGAAAAAGGTTTGTTTATGAATTTAATAAAATCCCTTCCATAATATTCAGAAAACAAAACCAATCAATTAGAGTGCCGATACATGAGAAATTTTTAAATGATCCCGGAGGACCACGTGGCAGTTTAACTTGGTCCTCCCTTACCAATTAAATTTTGACACGTGAATTTATTACAACTAAAATATAAAAAAAGATTTTCTATATATTGTGAAATGACTGTCATAGGTCTTTTATGAGTTTGGCCTAGGGTTTAGGGTATAAGATTTAGGGGTTAGGGTATAGGGTTTATGGTTAGGGTTTAGGATTTAAAAAATCAACAATAAACCTAAAATGGTCTTTGACAAAATCGCTAAAATAGATTTTCATCATGAAAATCCACATGTTAAAATTTGAATGGAATGGAGGACCACGTCAAACTGCCACGTATTCCTTCGGGAGCACTGAAAAATCTCCCCCGATACATTCTTCACATAGAATCAAAGTCGAACTCAAGATAAAAACAAAATGCATGAATGAACAGAAGTTAGAATGAAACTACAAACAATATATGGAAGATCTGATGAAAAAAAAAAAAAAACAAAACAGAACCAGTATTAGAATGTCCTGGAAGACCTTAGCAGATGATATATTTGAATTCCTCTTTATGATGCGAAATTTCTTTTTCCAACAGTTCAGAACAATGAAAGTTTAAACCAAGATAGGATATCCAATGACTCAGTTTAGGCAATCAGAACCCCAAATAATTAAGGCTTAAATGTCAGAACTCACGCTTTATATGAGGGAGAGCAGGTGCAATTCCATTTACCCTGCAGTTGTAAGCTATATTCTCTTCAATTTCTTGATCATTATAGTCTGATGTAGTGATGTCAAGATTACACAATCTTCGTAGGAAAATAGCCAAAGCACCAGTACCACTGCCAATAATCAAATCATCATCAGCAGAATTAACTTACAAACAATCAAACTCAAAAGTTATGTGAAGCAGTTTACTGACAGACAAATTGAATAAATGTAAATATGGTATTATATAAATGAAGAAAACTCGATGGTGTGAAACAAAACCTAAATTAAAATTCAATTTGTCACTGTAAATTCAACATATCATGTTTTATCACAGTTTGAAGCCACACAGCATGTGCACCTATAATTAGAAAAGAAGTAAAAAATCAGAAAACAGTAATGTTACACTCTGTATCTAGGGTTCATGAGAAGATGTTGCTTACATCTTTGCAAAGGTTCTACTGAGAAATCAGTCTACCTGCCGGCAGGTAAGCAAAGTAACTAGATATTCGAGTGGGATTGTTTCATCTTACAGATAGGATAAGGAAGGTCCTTATATTCAAAATGATCGTATCCACATAATTAATTTTTTATTCAGAAGCCCCGACGTCAAAGCGAGAGAAAAAGTGAAAAACAAAATAACAAATAGAGCATTCAAGTATTCTTGTCCATGCGAAGCCAGGCGTGGATGATTCCGCTGACAAATGGAGGTCAAACAATTGAGAAATACCTGCCCAGTTCAATACAATGCCGTCCCTCAATCAATGGCCTGTTTTGAACCAACCATTCCGCAAATGCAAATGTTCCAGGCCAAAGTAAATTGGCATTCAGCTGATGAAATGAAAATTCTCGAACCATCAACTCCTGCAACCAACAAGATTCAAATACTTGTTTCGACAATTTGAGATTTCAACTCTAGAATCCAAGGAATAACAAAGACCGGGAAAATTAGAAATCGAATACAGAATGTTAACTGCCACAACCTTCTAAGAAAGACTCAGTATGAACAAAAGAAACACGGGAGATTTCACAGCTTCATGAAAGGTCAACATAACTATGGTAGAAGAGCCTGCTACTACTCCTCAAGTACATGCACCACTAAGTATCCAATTGCTCAGAGTTGAATACACACACCCCTCTATAGATTCGATTTCTCCATAAAACACCCGATAAGTATGAAGTCAAAGTTTGTTCCTAAACAAGAATCGAACATACAAACTCTTAAAGTTTGCAAATTTGATTGCTCAGCTTCTACATTCTGTCACTACCAAAGCTCAAATGTACTTTGTCACTCCTAAACAGCTCATTTACTTCTCACCAGCCATAGAAAATCTAAACTAAAAACTCACCCTAATTAGACATTCAAGCATTAAAGCCCAAAACTTTACGGTGAAAATGTGAAGACTGATAAACAAGTTTACAAAAGAACAGTTAGAACCCATGAAAGTCAAAATTACGTTTCTGGGTATTGGACCTGTGATAAAAGAATAGATTTTTACCATTCCAGGAAACTGATGCTTCCTCTCTACGAAGCTTTGCTGGGTCTCTGTGGTTTCCTCACCTGAAAATAACAACACCCAGTGAGTAAAAGTTTCAGTAAAATTTGGGAGTTGGTTCGAGAAAGAGAGAGAGTATATACCACTGGAAGAGTCGTCGTCGTTGGCAAAAAGCGAAGATGGGGAAAAGAGAGCTATGTCCATTGTCGTCTTTCTTGTTCTTCTGCTCAGAAATCAAACCCAACCAGAAAGAATTGTTTGTTTAGTTAACAATGGAGACAGACCAGTGTTTGTTTCAGGGGAAGAGGGGAATATTAAGCCCAACACAAGCAATGATGGCCCATAATGCCCACCAGGAGAGCAGCCCATGTAGTTTTTTCATTTTTTTGAATAAGTTTTGTCTTTCTAAATTTGTTAACAATTATAATTTGAGGCATTTCAATATCGATCATGTGACATCAAATTTTGTATTATCATACATGTTGAACCCATATATTTGCAAAGTGCATAAATATTTTTGTAAAAAAAAAAATTAATATCTATCGATTATAGAAAATATATATTTATTGAAATAATTTATTATGAGGTACAAAATAGAGAACAAATTATTCAAAAGAAAAAAATGGAGAAAAAATAACATGTACAAAAGAGAAAAACAATTAACAAGATATATAGAATAGTTCATGATAGAATTTTTTCTGCATGAAAAAAATAATCAAAATTAAAATGAAGGTAAGGATAATGGATGTTGAAAAACAAAAAGGAAAAAAAAACAAATGAGAGGTATATTGAGAGAATAAGTGGTAATTAATTGATTCAAATATATGTCAATAAATAATTAAGGTTATGTTAGGAATTTGAAATGAGGTCCAGTGATCAAATGCTTATATTGAAAAGTAAAAATGATATGTAAAGAGAATGAAAGATATAATAAGCAAATTTGGGGTTCCAATAGCCAGACTCTTTACTCAATTTTTGTCTGTCTCGGCACCAAACAAGACGTAGAACGTGTACGATGTGTTGCTCTAGTCGTAAAGTGTGAAAGAATTTAAACACAAACCTACCCCAGTCCTTGAACGTTACGAACGAGAAAGGACTATATATATCACGTTAGTCCCTGCCTCATCAGAAACTGAACCAAACAGAGAATCCATGCCAGTAACACCTCCAGATCAGTAACCAGAGAAAGAGAGAGCTCTGTACGTAGTCTGGTTTAAGATGGTGGGACCTTCAAGACCTCAGTTTGTGCTGTTTGGCTCCTCCATCGTTCAGTACAGTTTCAGCAATGGAGGCTGGGGTGCCATTCTTGCAGACTTGTATTCTCGTAAGGTACTGGTTTCTGTCTTCCTTGCTTCTTCTTAATCATATCACTCATAAAAGGGATCAAAAGCTTTATAAACCTCATGCATGACTTGATCACCATCCTCGACTTGTTGATTTCTTGTCTTCCATGGAGGAACTGGTTCTATTGGGAATTCTTGATCATCAATGGATGTTATTCCTTCTGTTTTTTTATTGGATTTTGTGTGTTATTTTCTGATGAGAAAATGAAAATCCTGTTGTTAGTTCATACTTCATACATGGAGTCATGGATACGGTGGTTACCATAATTTCTATGTGGTGGGTTATATGTTCCTTAATCAATCTCTTTCAAGTTTTAACTTTATTTGATGCATTTATATGCTCTTCTTAACTTGCATGCATCTTGTTATCTCTTTGGATCTCTTCTTTTGGTTAAGTCTCTGTCTCATTAAGTTTTGGGGACCGGTTGTTCTTCTTTCCAAAGTCAGGTAGCTAGATTGGATTTGGAGATGAAGCACTTGAGTCTGGATTAATTATTTTGTGATAAGTTATCCCTAATTAACTATAAGATTAAACCTGTATAAGAACATGGGAATGTAGCTAACATCTAAATTATAATAGAGAAAGCTACTGGACCACCACTATTGGGAGGATTTTTGTTAACGGGGACACAAATCACAGCATACTTGTTTGGTTTGATTCTACTACAACCCAACAAGCACTAAAGAAAAATAGGCTCGATGACTTTAGATGAAAAGTTGGATCTGGGTGTTGCTCTCTGCAAGTAGTTTAATCTTCTGCTGAGTTGTGGATGCTTTGATTCTGTTTCTATCGGATGAGCCACCTAGTAAAGCTTGTTTGTCTCTTTGTTAAAAGGAACATTGCTTATGTAAGATTCTGAGAAAAACATGGTGTCTGCAAGATTTGAGTCGTTATGTGATTTGTTTGAAATGTTGCATGTGTTAGTTATATGCTAAAAAAAGACTAGTATACAACTTCCTCCCCTATTCAAATCTTACTCTACCCTCAAGGATCTACTTACCACGGGTACTGAGTTTTTTACTGTTTAGAATCTTCTATCTATCTTTTGAAAACGTACTTTCTGGGGTAGTACCAACACCGAACCCTTTGTGCTCCTTCTTTTGATTAACCTAGCTATAGCCTGTAGGATGATATTGCTGTCGACTATGTTTTTTTCGATTACTTGTCGTGTAAGGTTTTATGTAAATTGCATTTTGTGTGCATAGGCTGATATACTTGTTCGAGGATATGCTGGTTGGAACTCGAGGCGTGCTGTACAGGTTTTAGAACAAGTTTTTCCAAAGGTACTTACTGATCAAGACTCTGGTTCAGGAACTTCATACCATGTAATTAGTGACTGGAAGTTGAGTAGGAAATGCTTCTTTTTATTATGTGTGGTTTGTTGCTGATTTTGTGTAACTGTGTTAACATAGGATACAACTATTCAGCCATCATTGGTGATAGTCTATTTTGGTGGTAATGATTCCATGCGCCCTAATCCACTAGGCTTAGGCCCTCATGTTCCTCTTCCTGAATATATAGAAAATATGAGAAAGATTGCTACTCATTTACAAAGCCTTTCGGAGAAAACTCGCATCATCTTTCTCTCTTCTCCTCCTGTCAACGAGGAACAAATGCAGTTGAGGTACTTGTGATAAAAATATTCTGTTTGGTTATATTCTTTCCTTCTTTAGAGTTCTAAGACCCTTTCCCCTTGTCCATTTTCAAAATCGGAACCAGTGGCATAATTGGGGAGCTGAATCGAACAAACAAGCTATGCAAAATATATTCAGATGCTTGTTTAGAGCTTTGCAGGGAGATGGATATCAAGGCTGTTGATCTCTGTACTTCAATTCAGAAGAGAAAAGACTGGGAAACTACTTGCTTTACGTAAGTTGGATTTCATAGAGTACCTATTTCCACTAGCTGAATGTTGATCCATGGTTTTTAAGTCAATGTATCATAATCTTGGCCCAGTGATGGAATCCATTTTTCATCTGAGGGAAGCAAGATTGTGGCGGAGGAAATACTGAAAGTTCTAAAAGAGGCGGACTGGGAACCAAGCCTGCAGTGGAACTCATTGGCAACAGAGTTCGGAGAGGATTCCCCTTATGATCTCGTCGGTACTGATGGAAAGACTATGAATGTCTCTGATGATGGCGTTGCTATACTCATGCAATGGGGAATAAGCAATGGGAATTAAGAGTTAGACCGTGCATTTCCAAAGCTTGTGTATGTACTTGGTAACATCTCTCACCAAATGAAACTCATATATCCCTTCTCCGATTGGTTGTGAACAACTTAACTAGCAGTTGCTTCACTGGTTGTGAACAGCTTAACTAGTTGCTTCACTTTTTAAGTTTATATATCTCATAATTGGAAAAGTCTGTGTAGTTACCATTGAAATGTCAGTGAAGTTCGATATTGTGTACTCATCCATATGCACCTAAATTGAAAATGGATATAAGTGTTGGTAACAATTAACATAACCACTTTCAGAAAATATATATCCACTATGGACTTGAGCAACCTTCTTCAATAATTAAATTAAATTAACAAGGAACTGTAAAAACAAACCTTACCAGTTACCACAAGATGGTTACCTTATATGTTAGCTTAACCTAGCTTTGCTGATAGGTAAGTTTATTCTAGCTTAGCTTGTCAGTACTGCAAGAAACAAAAATATCAAGTATATATCAGCTAGTTAGCTAGAGTCAGAAAGATAAATAGAGCCTGGACTCTGTTAGGCAGAGGAAGAGATGGTCGGACCAATAAGACCGCAGTTTGTGCTGTTTGGTTCGTCCATCGTCCAGTTCAGTTTCAGCAATGGAGGTTGGGGTGCCATTCTTTCTGACTTATACTCTCGGAAGGTATACTACTTTCTTGGTTCTTAGTTCTTCTAGTTGATTGATTGCTATCAACTGTTTGATCAATTTCCCCAACTTCTCCTTGGGCGTCTATCGAAAAAATCGGCTAGCTATATATGATATGGAATTTTTATGGTCAATAATTATGATAAACACTTCTGTTTGTGTACTTTTGTTTTAGAGAAGCAAAGATGAGCTTTCATGGTTGTTGAGATGTTCATAGAGTTCATACTTCATACATAACTACATGTATGCTGATCAATCTAATTTTTGTGGTGGGTTCCATTACTCCATGTTTGCTGATCAATTTCTCTCAACTTTAGTCATAGATTGTTGATCTTACATGCATGATCTTGTTATCTCTTTTGGCCAATTATAGCCCACTCATTGCACAACCAGCTGAAAATCCCTTTTTATGGTTAATAATTTCTCTTCTTTTTGTGGCCATATTTGTAGAATTCTAGCCACCGAAAATGTTGCTGAGTTTTGCTTATGCTCCTGTATATAGTGAAAATGATCAATGAAAATGATAATAGTATATTAGTTCTGTTATTCAAACTATAACTTTGATATATACATTTGCACATACAGTTTAAGCCTTTTTTGTCCGTGAAACAGGTTATTTCTTCCTCCCTTTGCAATTCTCACCTTCTATTTACTTGTGTTTCCACTATGGAGAAAGTTAGCATTCATTATTGGTCATGTTTTTTTTTTTTTTTGCGATTTTAAGCTTAAGCCTTTGAAGTTAATAGTTACTAGTCTTCGAGATGACGAAGTTATATTGGAATTTGGGGAGAACACAGTCTGAAAGTCGGAATCTGATTTTATGCTTATTACACCAAACATAGAATATTGTAAGCTACGATCTAGGTTTTAATATTGAGACTTTTTGATACTTTTATGCCTTGTTCTAAATCTATCCAACAAGCAGTAAAGAACAAATAAAAGAATTTGGATTCATCTGAGAGAACTTTGTTCTGTGCAAGTAGATTACGTAGTACCATACATTAGAAAAGCCAGATAGTAAGCTTATATGTCTCTTTGTTGAAAAGAACATTATGTGTATGCAAGGTTTAACTCTTGTTAAAGACGCTCGTAATTTTCATTCTCTTCTTGTTCAACTCTATTGGTAAACGACCACTATACATATCTACAGCACCCTTTAACAATTTATATTTCACCTCCCAGATCAGGGGTCTTAGATTTGTACCCTTTTTTTTTATCATCTTGGAAACACTTTTGATGCTAATATTTCCCCACTCTGTCAATATGTCTGTTGGCTCAAACTCTTTGCCACTCTTTGTCCCTCCCTCTTTTGGTTAGTGTAAAGGATGAGATGAGAGTCACTCTACTATATTTTCGAGTCCCACTTAAACTTTCATGTTGTCGGCATCACTGATCTTAGTAGATCTTTTCTCAGGCGGATATAGTTGTGCGTGGCTATGCTGGTTGGAATTCAAGGCAAGGTCTGCAGGTTTTAGAGCAAGTGTTCCCAAAGGTATTCCATTCAGTACCCTAAAGCTTTTCTATTTCTTCTAGATGCTGATGTTTTGTAATTCATTTGTCACCTTAGGATGCAAGTATTCAGCCATCCTTGGTGATAGTCTATTTTGGTGGTAATGATTTAATGCTCCCCGATCCACTAGGCTTAGGCCCTCATGTACCTCTTCCAGAGTATGTAGAGAACATGAGGAAGATTGCTACACATCTTAAGAACCTACCGGAGAAAACCCGCTTTATCTTTCTGACTGCTCCTCCTGTCAACGAGGAGCAAATGCGAAAAGCGTTTAGGTGCTAATGATTGGTGATTTGAGTTTCTTTCTTTGTTTTCATTCTTCATAGTTCTAACTTCTAAGCTCTTTATTCATGTCAAAAAATCTAAACCAGTGGCATCATAGGGGAGAATAGTCGAACAAACAAGCTGTGCCAAATGTATTCAGGTGCTTGTGTAGAGCTTTGCAGAGAGATGGATATCAAGGCTGTTGATCTTTTTACTTCAATGCAGAAAAGAAAGGACTGGTCGACTATGTGCTTTACGTGAGTTGAAATGCAGCTTCTGCTCCACTTGTATCGTTTCTTTGTAATTGTGCAATATTTTCTTGACTCTCAATAACTTGGTTCAGGGATGGTATCCATTTTTCATCGGAGGGGAGCAAGATCGTGGCGGAGGAGATACTGAAGGTCCTTGAAGAAGCAGACTGGGAACCCAGCCTGCAATGGAACTCATTGCCAACCGAGTTTGAAGAGTATTCGCCTTATGCTCCCACTCGGGTTGATACAAAGAAAAAAAAAAAAAAAAACTTTGAATGTCTTACACAACAGAGTTGGCTAAACTCTTGCAGATAGGATTAGATTAAGCTTTGAAGTTTGTATGCTAGTAACATTGTAATCACCGTGATGGAAAATCAATAAAAGCAGACAGTAATTCAGTACTAGCTCTCAGAAACAAAATATGTTACCTATTATAAAGCATGTCTGTCTACAAGTACATGAAACAAGTGACTGCTCATATAACATTTTGTTCTCAATGGTTATATTACATCAAGGGTAGGTCTACAGATTCGGTTTTTTCCGTGTGCAAAGGATAATGCGATTACAAGCCCAAGCCTATGTATAAAACAAAAGTCAAATAAAGGAATAATACATGCAGAGGGGAACTAACAACCACAATGAACATGTTACTTCCCGTGCTCTAATCCAATGCAACTCGTGAACTCGGATGATATCGGCCTACTCCACCAAAGCGCATTCAACATCGATCAAAATTAGACCATAAATATCCGCATGTGAAAACCAATCCAAAGAGAGAAGTGAAACTGAGAATTCCAACAGCTCCAGCTGGGTGGATGCTGTTGTGTTCTCGGCAAAACATAACTCATGAGGACAGTTGGAACCTGCCACTAGGTTTTTTTCTTCTCCATCCCTGAAATTGTTAAAGCAAAGAAGAAATGGATTACTTAAAGGCATATAGAAAAGGAGAATTATCCTGAAATAGAATTTGGTTTGTGAACGTACGAAAGCAGCATAGTACACAAAGGTCAACCCCGCCAGGATAATAAATCCAATTTGGAACACATTGTACCTGGAATGCAATTATCAAAATGTATAATCAAATCAGTATAAGACAACTGCCTAATTAAAAAAAGGAAGATAAACTGAAAAAGAAGAAGCAACTCACTTGTACAAATATCTAATTCCCCGAAGAGATTCCAAAGTGTGACCAAAAATTTCTTGTGCTGCGGTTGCTTGAGCATAGTAAGCAAATGCTGTGGAGCAGAACTGAATCACACTGAAACAAACAGATCCAACAAAATTTAAAATCATGATTTCAAGAAACCTTCAGAAATAAATGTTCTATCTATGACAGTACATAACTCCCTCTAGCAACTAATAAGCTACATATTTCTTCTACCATATCCACTAATCCTACAAATAATTCTTAAATCCACGGTGAATTCTTAAACTTTTTTTGCCAGAAGTTTATTGCCACTCAAGCTCTAAAGCCCATGCATGCATCTCTTTACACAACCAAATGAGAAGCACAAAGGGTTACAGCAACAAACCTGATGGAGGAAAGAAGAATGAGCCCCACATTAAACAAAAATGAATTCATAAGAGTGGCTCCCCACCTGAAACAAGTAAATGAAATCTATCAGCAACCAAACCTTTAGATGAAAAACAACTGGAGGTGTTTAGAAACATTATTAGATAGACAAGGATGACAAAGCAAAGTTCATTACTTCATGGGGTGAATGGTAATGAAAACTAATTTCATTCCCAGCATCATAGCCCCAGCAATGACCGAAATCAGAAGGTAAAAGCAGAAGAATGCAAATGCCACAGTGCCCAAAAGACCTGAAAGATAATGAGCATATCAAAAATCATATCCTTTGAAAAGACAAAGAATACAGGGGCAAGAAATTATCATTTCTACTAAAAATATATATACATACTACATATATATGTATAGAGAGAGAGCCAAGACAATGTATCTTCAATTACCCCATATGTCATCCAGCTTGATGAAAACTTCATTCAAGAAAGGAGAAAGTGGAGGACTTATTAATAGATATATGACGATATGAGCAATCCAAGCCACTGAAACAATCAATCTGAAAAGCACAGCCAATAGACTTATATTAGAAATCTTGTGATGATCTTAAAAAGAATAATCACATGAGAAAGCCAAAGCCATAGCCGTCGATGCTACAACTGTCATGAATAGTAGTGTCAGGGCTTTTTGTATCCTTAATCCTCAGGTTATAAAGCTGTTGCTACGAATAGTGAAAACATATGCCATACTTAAGAATACCCCAGGCTAAAAACTGTTACTACATGAACATAGCTACCTAGGAACATCACTACACCAAAATGGCAGTTACTTAAGCTTTACCTAACCAAAACCAGATAATTTTACATTCCAGATGATTTCATTATGCCATGTTGGCTTCAAGACTTTGATAAAAAAAAGGAATAGGAATACCAACTATGCCAAGGGCTTTTCTCTTCGACAACATCATCTTCTCATATTCCTTATCTAAGTTTCTCCCAATATCTTTCCTCTTTCCAGTTCTCAGCAATATCAGTAAATCAAAGTACTGAAAAATATATCAAACACATGTACTCATTACAAATTTTAAACAGATGACATCACCACTCACCCGAAAACTCCCAACACGAGTTTTGCCAAGTAACCAAGAACAGTCATAGCCCAAGAAGTCTCAGCCTGGATCAAGGGAAGAAAATTAATAATAGAAAGGTTAAACATTGGATATATAAAAAGTCAACAGGGTAGCACGGTTAATGTCTCTTACCTGCTCTCCTTGAGGATACACCTCTTCTAGAAGTTTTACATCATCTTCTAATTGAAGCAACTCCTGCAAGGTCAGGCAAGCATTAAACTTTTGATCAAAAGATTAAGCTATTAAGCACACAATAGAAAACATACCATAACAGAAAATACAAAAGCAACCACAACATTTTAGAAAATAAAATAAAATATTCTGATGAAATTTCTGAAACCCATTTAAGCAGCATAGCTAACAGTTGGTGCCTAAATGATCCAACATGATAAAAGCAATGAGCACAGGGTTCAGGATTGATACAACAATTTAAAAAGGAAATGATTCTTAAATGAAAACAAACACTAATGTAAAAGGCTGAGGTATACCTTCTCTACCGCCTTTACATTTTTACGCCATTTTCTACCCTTAGAACCACTTCTTTCTTCTTGATGGAGTGCATCGGCTGCTTTCTTCAGTTCTTTTGCCTTCTTACCCAGTTCAGTGGCTTCCTAGAGTATAGCCACACAAACTATCCATAAGTAACCACCACATGCGATCATCATAAAATTTACAGACAAGATAAGGGAGTAAACTAGTACCTTAATATACTGTGACCGTGTAATAACAGTCTTTGGACGCTGAACAAATGAAAATATGAGACTGAGAGGTAGACAAGCAATCCCAACACCACCAAATATCTGAGCAAATTATGAAAACGGTGATTATTATTTATGCATGGAAAAGAGGGAAGTAGAATACTACATCACAACAGATATATTGGCGATATGCACATACATATGAAACTTCTATATATGTACAGACATAGATCCATTTACATGTATATATGTTACCATGCTAAAGGTATAAGATGGTATAATCCTAATGAGCTTTTTTGCTCCCTGACAATCCACGAGTAACACTACTTATCAAAGTTGTGAAAAAAAATGTTTTTTGGGGTGGATCCTTGGAATCCTTGCGGAAGCATATCTACAACAAAAAGAACCAACTTCCTTTCATCCTCTACACATACTTGACACTCATACTAATCATATTACAGGAAACTACCCCAGTCACTGCATGTATATTAGAATAAATATTGATAAACATAAACTTACAGTGAAGAGTACGGATCCAACAATGGTAGCAAGAGCAACGACATATTCTGGAAAAGTAGCACGCATGGTCCATGTTTTCTCTGATGCAGCATTTGCAGTATATGCGGCACACTGTAGGTACAATAGAAACAGGAGGCAAGTCAACAAAATGATTAATAAGATTCAAACATCTATCAATAGAAACACAAATAACCCCAAATTTAACTAGTCACCTCAGAAAGACCAATGTAACAAGCTCATACCTGTTTCGAGCCATTGATACATGGTTCACCACTCGAAAATGAAAACGAATTAGGAAATGCAACTGTGGAAGAAGACAGGTGCCTAACTGTAAAGTCCACCTTTCCGATAAGCCCTGTTAAAAAAAAATGATAAACAAACCAGAGTGGTCTAAGTTCTAACATCAAAATAACCAAACCAAAATCACAATGTATGAATAGAGCTCTATCCAAACCACAACTTCGTCGAAAACGAAAGTGAGAACTAACCATACAAGATGCCGAGAACGAGAGCACACACCACGGCGCTCACCCCAACCCAACACATTGCGCTTCCAATTCTCTTTCCAACACTCCTGCAATATAAGGAAAGAAAACAAAAAAAAATCAAACACCGATCTACAAAATACGCAATGCAGAGTTGTATACATACGAGTATTATATACGGTTCTGTATAATCAATCAATCAAAAACCCTAGAGGAACCTACTTGTCCTGGTCGCCTTCGTAGTAGAACATAGCGAAGGGGATGATGAGGAAGACAAGCACGGCGTCGAGGATATACACGGCGAGCCAGAGATCCTTCATCGGGAGAGTGAGATTACACGCGCCGTTGTAAATCGCATGGCGGCAGGCCTGGCGGTTGGCGACGTCGGCCGGTAACATGAGGATAGAGATCGCGGCGACGGAGAGGCCCAAAACGACGACGAATTTGGGGAAATAGGCCTGGTTCTTGTCGTCCGGGTGCTGATAGTTGACGAGGAGGTAGACATTGAAGACGAAGACGACGACCACCAGTATGATGGCGACGATTACGAGCGCGAGGTTGAAATCCCCCATCGCGTATGACGTCAGCAGCTCCCCCTATTCTGAATCAGGATCGAATCGAAGAAGAGGTCTTTGGGAAAATTAGGGTTTTGAAAAGCTCGAAGGGATCTGAAGAAGATGAGGGAGAGAAAGAGAAAGAGGAAAGGGGGGAGGAGAGAGAGAGGGGTTGGGCTCCGGTGAGGTGGTTTGTTTAGGCGTTTGAGGTGGGAATGACGGTAATAACCTTGGGGAGGTGTTTTTGTTCATGCGGTTGGAGTGAGGTAGCGAGTGAGAGAGAGAGTGGGTTATTAGGTAATTTTGACAGGTTGTGAGTAGCGCTAAACAGCCTGGCTACGTGAAGCGAAGAAGGAATTAAAGAATGGGTTCAGTCGTTTTGGAAGCTCCGCGGGGAAGGAAGAAGCGTGTGATTTGTGATTCGCCGTAAGTATATGATATCTGGAATGAAAATGAGTAAGGTGGGCGTTACCATTATGCTTGTAATTTTAATTTCGTTAATTAAAATGAAATGAAATGCTACCTAGTGGGAATTGCATATACCTTTCTTTATTTTTAGATTATTATATAAGAAGAACGGCCGGTTGTATCAAGCAAATTTAAAGTAGAAGTATATAAATTATAAACTGTCACTTATCGTGTCTTTCCAAAGGTATAAAATGTATACCCGTTTCTTGTAGGAAAGGTAGAACAAGAAATGGGTTTCCTATCAAATGAAGTTTTGAAGATTCAAGCTTAATTTGATAGATTTGAAAGTATCTCCTCAAACTTCAATTCCCTTATTAGCTGTTGCATTAATCAGATTTGCAAAGACAAAAGAATAATGTGCAATATATATGCGCAAAGAGAAATATCAAAAATACTTTTAATTTAGGGCCAATGATAAAATGGTACATTTAGAAGTAATAAATGTTAACAAATGTTTCTTTATGATAAAACAATACACCCATTTAAATTCTTTAAACCGTTGCCCATAAAACTTTTAAAATTACATACCATGCCACTGACTAAAATATCAACACGTTCTCTCACTCCCAAAAATACACAGTCCAGACGTCGACGTTTTGCAACGGGGTGGAGCTGCGAATTGCTCCTCCGTCGTTCGGCCACCTCCCGGCGCAAGGCTAGTGTTCACGTTTTCCTCTCGCCGTCCCCGACATCTTTGTTGTATCAAATTTTATGGAGGAGCGATGCTGAAAGTGAATCGGAGAATATCAGTGTTTTCTGGGTTCGCCGGCGAGTTTACGAATCTGGCCACGGCGGTGGACATGAATGGTGGTGGTAGCTTTGCCTCAATCTGGAGAACGTCTCTATGACCTTATTTTTTGAAGAGAAGCTCAGAGGAAGAAGAATCGAAGAGAAGAAATTTTGGGATTTTCCAGCTAGAAATTGACGGATTCCAGCAGCGGAGTTGATCTAGCAGGCTGAGTCAAGAAATGGACTTCGCATAGAAGTGGAATCCTAAAACATGAAGGCGAGGCGAGATGGCTTCGCGTAGAAATGGAGTCCTAAAACATGAAGGCGAGGCGAGATGGCTTCAGGTAATTACATAGATAGTTACATAGTTACATGCATAGTTACATAAGTGTAGCATGTATGTAACTACCCATGTAACTATTAAACTGTAGTTACATGCATTCGCATGCAAAATAGACTTCGCGTAGAAGTACATGAAGGTAAGGCGAGATGGCTTCGAGTAGAAGTACATGAAGGCGAGACAAGATGGACTTCGCGTACAAGTACATGAAGTCGAGGTGAGATGGCTTCGAGTAGTTACATTGATAGTTACATAGATAGTTAATTACATGCATTCGCATGCGAAATAGACTTCGCGTATAAGTACATGAAGGCGAGGCGAGATGGCTTTGCGTAGAAGTACATGAAGGCAAGGTGAGATGGCTTCGCGTAGAAGTACATGAAGGGGAGGCGAGATGGCTTCGCGTAGAAGTATATGAAGGCGAAGCGAGATGGACTTCGCGTACAAGTACATGAAGGCGAGGCGAGATGGCTTCAGGTAGTTACATGGATAGTTACATAGATAGTTACATATGCATAGTTACACAAGTGTAGCATGTATGTAACTACCCATGTAACTATCATACTATAGTTACATGCATAGTTAAATGCTTCGCGTACAAATGGAATCCTAAAACATGAAGGCAAGGAGAGATGGCTTCGGGTAGTAACTACCCATGTAACATGCGAAATGGACTTCGCGTAGAAGTACATGAAGGTGAGGTGAGATGGCTTCGCGTACAAGTACATGAAGGCGAGGCAACATGGCTTCGGGTAGTTACATGGATAGTTACACAAGTGTAGCATGTATGTAACTTCCGATGTAACTACAATGTAACATTATGAAAATCAAAGTAGCACAACTCCACTTTCCACAGATTAATACAAATCAACTCGTCGTCATTAGATCTGGACACTAAAACCAATTTTTGAGGGCTCTGATACCTAACTTCAGAACTCTATGATTTCAAGGGTGTAGACAGCGACGTCGATCGAGCGGCGGAGTCGATCGACGAGGTCAATTTAGCAGGCGGCGGAGTCGATCGAGCAGTGAAGTCGATCATCGAGAGGAGTCGATCGGCTAGCGGCATCGATCTAGCAGGTGGCCTCATGTCTGGTCTGGATGCAGGAGAGAGACAGAGAGAGAGAAGAGAGGACAAAACTGTGATAAAAAAATATGTGATATTAGAGAGAAGGGTATAATGGTCATGTAAAAAGTGAGAAAATAGACTTTTTTATCATTTAAGATGGTATGAGGGGACCATTTTATCATGTAACATGTTTTAATGATGACATTTTTATCAAGTGGAACATTTGAAAACTATTTTATCATTTGTACCTTCAAATGGTAGTTTTGTGTTATATCCCTTTTAATTTATTCATCACAAGACCAACGAAATTTGAATTAAACTTATTTCCTTATTAGCCGTGTACAAGAAATTAAGACCTGCCATGGCAGATATAGCCAAGAAAAAACAAAAGGAGCTTTTGCCTCACCCTGAGAACCGGCCAGAAAGTCTCCGAACCAACCGACAGAATATTCCAGGCCGCCACCACTACCGACCACCGGTTCACCATCTTTCCTTGCTCCGATCAACCTGAATTTTTGACAGAAGCTTCCCCATCCAGATTTTCTCCTCTTGTCAAATTTTCAGCCCCAAATTCGAAGTAGAAGTAGGCAAAACGTTGTTTCTCCTCCCGGCAACCTCTAGAAACCAAAGATTTCAAGATTGCTCGTCTTCCAAGGAAAGCCAGAAAGGTTCCCAACCCTCGGTTGAAGCTTGCAATCGACTCAAACTCATCAGAGCTCCTATAAACATAGTTTATCTGGTAAACTAGTAAGTAAGCTTTAATATTACAGTTATTTACTTTGGAATAACTCGGGGAGATAAAATCATTTCTCCCTTCTCCATCTTCATTCTATGCTTGGGATTTTGTGCGTGCATGTACCAAAATTCTCGGAATTTTATTCGCATGTCAAGAGTGTGTTTGATCACTCTTGTTTCCTTGTCCGGGTTGTGTATGATCAACCCCGACCTATCACCGGATTGTGTTTGATCAATCCGAGGCATTTTTCTGAATTGTGTTTGATCAATTCGTGGCTTTTCCAGATTGTGTGTGATCAATCCGAAGGACAAACCGTTAAAAGCATTGTTTATAACCTCGATGTACTCACATTAGTAATAATGAATGCCTTGAGAATTTTTTCGAAGTTATGAAACTATTCTCCTCTTATGGTTCGTATTGATTTACAAATAAGATGTACATTTTTACATCGTCCTTAGAAGCATGGCATATTTACAATCTACATGGTTAGATTGTGCCGTTTTGATCTCTTCCAAGTGAAGATGACGCACGGCCTTGCATCCTCAAGGAGGATCACCAACGTGTTTCTGGTTAAGTCTTCTACCCTATAGCAGATTTTCCATCATCAATTGTTCAACTAGGCTCATCCAAGCTCAGTGTGATGTCTTAGAATTGTCCAAAATTAAAGAGATAGTGGTTTCAAGTGTGTCTCGCACTACCGACCCTTCACGGACATGTCTGGTCATACTGACTTGGAATTACCGAAAGCTTTTGATTTTGGATCCCCCTACGCTATTAAACAAATTGCCGTCTTGCAAAAGACGTTGAAGACTTATCAAAACCGGAAAATTATCATCATGATCGAATCCTCTAGGTCCTCTGAGTTAGTTTATGTTCATGTCAGGGAGCTTTTGATAACTAGATTACGACCTTCGAACGACCAAAAGGACTTGGTTTTGATATACACAAGTCACTTTTGGCTAAGACAAAAGTTTACACGCCACCTGCAAGCTTCATAGCTTCACACATGCCAATTCTGTGAAAAACAGCAATTTGTCCCTTCTGGAAAGTCAACTTCGTTTGAGCTTTGTGAATAGCTCCGGACGAATCAGACAGTGAGCTTTATATCATTAGAAAGCTCTACGAGTCTAGTTTTCAGAAGGTTTTGCGGTTCGTCCATATCTATTTTAACGAAGACGTTATGGCTGTTTTAGTACGCAAATGTCATTCTGCGGGAAAATTTTTATGCACTCTCAGGATTGCAGCTTTTCGTAGCTTCTTTCAATCCTTCTAAATGGTTCAAGTGGAACTATTAACTCACATATCTACTCCTTCTTGTAGATATGTCTCATCGAGATATTGAGTGCTTCGCAGATAGTGAAACTATCCACAACATTCTAAGGAACCGGCAACTATCTTTGGATTTTGTGCCCTTGTAAATCTTTTGTGACTACAATGCTTGAATCATACCGGTCATTCAGGGACGCGGTTTAGCTTGAATCTTGATGCCTAGTAGCACCATAATCAACGTCACAGATGCCCTCTATGCATTGAGAGACAACCGAACCATGTTAAGCTTTAAAGACATTCATGCTAATAGTTTTCATTTGAAAACACATTGTGAGAATTAACAAGAATTCTTTTGTGTATACATTCTCATGAATGCGGACTAAAACACATCTTGGAGAAGTTCATGAGTCAATCTAGTGGACTGTATGTCACTACGATTCGAATATTGAATCTCATATTGTCGTCAAACATGATATTTGGAACACCGACTCATATAGGCTTTGGTTTGACCAAATCGGTCATCCTGGAAGAGATGGTCCAAATTTTGAGATTTTCTCTTGGACATCCATTCTTCCACTCAAAACGAAGACATTCAAGATCTAGTATCACTATGAAGCATGGTGGTGACCCGGGGACATTGACGTCACCCGAATAAGACTCTAACTTCTTGGAGTCCGTCCGGTCAATTTCTCAAGCAATTGAGGTGCACCGGCCTTCCCTCGATATCGCATTAGCCCCCTGCAATGTTCATTACTCGTTTTGAAAGCCTATTCTTTAGCTAAATTAGGAGTGAGACCCTCCTACGCCAAATGACACAAAAGTGAACATTTCATTCTTACATCAAACTATGTAAATAGATACAACCAACTTGCGGACACCTTTTTATGCTTTATGGTGTTGGTTGAAGTATTAACACACTAGTCACATGTTACACTATTATCTATTGCTTATACTTCTACGGGCTCATTACCCATTCTTTAAATAAATGTATCGGGATGTAATTTGAAGTGTCTTGTACCCTATGTTCACATGCAATACGGTCTCACCGAGGCTACGACTAAGAAACTTTAGCTTGTCGCTCGAACATTATTGATGCGCACCAATCTTTCTATTGTGTCTTGGGGCTATGCAATATTTACATGCAGGTTTACTATTCACCTACGACCCATCATCATTGAATATTGTTGTACTACAGCTCGTGACTATGTATTAGGATTGACACGAAATTGCAATCCTTGAGTTCGGCAGGATTGAAACTGATCTCCAATCCTTGAGCTCGGCTAGATGTTATTTCTAGGTGCCAAATCGCAATGTCATTGTGTACAATGATAGGTCATTTGAGATGAATAAGTTTCGGTTGGATATGAACCTCCACCTATAATCCGCATATGTAGAAACCTTGTCAGGCGATCTCATTTATCGCTAAATTGCGAATTGTCATTTTGATGAGACAATATTCCCGCTATTAGGGGGAGATAAGAACACAAGTGTTCAAGTGGAACGAAGTGAATTGTCATGGTTTGTCCCCACTAAGTCTCATCTTGATTTCAAATGCTTAAAGTGTTAAAGTGACGAGATCACATGCTGCAAATATGTTTGCAAGGATTGATATCCTACAAAAGGACATGGCGCGACCAAAAGGTGTTGGTCTTGACGCCATCACCATAGATGGTGAAATGGTGACGTCATATAGTGGCAAAATTAGTGTCACAAGGCCGTGTGGCTCCCCATAAGGAGGGAGGCCCTTAGGTTCGATACTTTCTCGCACTAGGAAGAAAGCGATCTTGACACAACCTGATCCATTGATCAATGATACTCAAATTAGTCTCATGAAGTCTGAATTGTGATTATCGATGGGGGACACCTCAATGTCAAATCCAATCCATATAGAGATCTCTACAAGTATTACACTAGTGTACATGAGGACGTGGGATAATGAGTCTACTATCGAATCACCTTTCGTTGATGGATATCAACTTAGTTGATTGGTCTAATGGAAAGATACGATCCAGCATTAACAAAGAGACAGGTCCTTGGGCAGGTGATGTCGACACCGCAAGCTAAACTCTATCAACTATGTCTTTGTTAGATAACGTAGTGAGAACAAGAGCTTAGACTCACCTTATGGCGCAAGGTCTCTCACTAACACGCACTGAGATCGACTACGATGAGATATGCTCTCGTAATAGATGTCATTGAACTCCACTACTTGGTCAGTTTGGTAGTTTCCGAATAACTAAACAAGCAGCCTATGAATGTGGTAATAATAAACATCTCTACGGGATCTGAGATATACATGAAGGTCTTAATCGGACTTCATTCATCCGAATCAAGTGGCTCCAGACCACAAGAGCATGCATTTGCTAAATATATTGGAACGCACATGGACTCTACTTGATTTAGAAGGGATATGGTGAATTATGTCTTTGCGTGTTTATTCCGGATTTACATAGACTCTTGATGGATCAAGAGATGCCCATATGTATTAACATCCGAAGAAAAAGATCTTGGGAAGACACGGTCTCGAAAAGGTACTCGATGACTGTATTGATGATGATTTTCCATCAATCGGCTTAGACACTCTATAACTAGTGAGACATACATATACTCTCATGATTAGTCAAAGTCTTTGCTTTAAAGAGAGATCCGTTGTTTTGTCTGAAGCAAGATGACAAATATGTGTTAAGAGATGGAGTTCCCATCTAAGTACAATAAGAAGCATCAATGTACTCAACACAATACGAAAGACTTGACATCTCATTCGCTACGAAAAGTTGTAAAAGCTAAGTGTAGTTATGCGCCCACGCAATGCCAATGTAATGGCAGTAACTCCTTTTTCAATACTTAATGGTATGAAAGGTTGAGCCTTATTCTATCCCTACATAAGAAAGATACATCAAAAGCGAAATTAGAATCTGTCAAGTTTCGTAAGTCAAATTCCACGGGACATACATGAAATCTCGCTCACTGGAAAATGGTGAAATTGGTACTGTTGTCGGTAGTTAGGAAATTACCTTCCCTGCCCATAGACCAGTCATGAAACTTGTAGACCGACGTCCAAACTATCTCACCATGGTAAAAGATCATCGGTACCACATCGGGAAGGCGCTTCTCCAAGCTCCACAAGAAGACACCATGATAAGATAAATGTGTAGTTAGTCCCACATCGGTAATGTGTAATAAGAGGAAATCTTCCTTATCTATAAAAGGAATGCTCCCCCTGTGTAGAAAGGGATTGGACTCTCGGACTCACCCTCACCACATATAGAATGAATGTATATGATGCTCCCTCCCCCATTCCTCCCGGGCGGGATGGATGGATGCTCTTGTAACGCCAAAGGCCTATTGGCCATGATAGTTGATTTGTAAGTGGACGTAGCCATGTCCCCCGAGGCATGGTGAACCACTATACGTCCTTGTCTTGCTCATGATTGTTCATATTAGTGCTCCACCGTGATTCCGCATAGCCCTCCCGGTTTATGCAGAAATAGGTACCATATGAAAGGTCTATGTGTCTACTTTCCAGGGGTACCAACCATTTGATCATAGCAATCATATTGAGTGAGTTATGGCCGTTTTCGTAAAGTAGGATAAATCTGTCCGAGAATCTGATTTTGGCAAAACAGTCAACTTCGATGGGACTTTGTGAACAGCTCTGATGAACTAGAATGTGTGTAATATACGGCTGAAAAGCTAAATGAGACTAGTTTCCAAAACCGTTTACGGTTCATTCATATGTATTTCCTAGAGAAAGTTACGGCTGTTCTAGTAACTAAAGGTCATGCTGCGTGGAAATCTGATTTCCTGCACGAATTTATGTTTTGAGTTCACAAGTGGCCTTCCCCTCAAGATCTAACCGGAAAAGATCATGTTTGAGGACAATAAGGTATAATTTAGTTAATCATTACCTAATGTCACATTTAAAGACATGTTAAAGAGCATGATCATGCTAAGTTGTTAAAACTTCCGTGATTAGTACGAATCAGAAAGAGCCCTATGATTGATATAAAGATCAGGGGGATGTGCGAATTTCATGGAGAGTCTAGCACATACATACATGTCACTATCAAATGTGAAGGATGCATTGTACTTTTTTTCTCATACGATCAAGGTTCAGTTTTTCTCCCACATGGTTTTTATGACTTGACGATGTTTTTGAAGAGGCAACAGATCAGCACCATCGGCATATCAGCGCGCGGCACAAGGGGGAGTGTTCTAGGATATTCTGTATCTTTCTAGATATTCTTTATATGTGTCTTGGTTTTATGCCAATAGGATATGTAGTTTGACTAGATCTATGTATTCATTTTCCTTACCTAATTGGTATTGTGTAATTCCTTATATAAAAGGCTCCTATCAATGAATAAGATATCATCTTTCACGATTCTCTTGCTATCTCTTTTTCTCTACACTTTACCCTTCATCAGGTGGGTTTATTTTTATTTTTTTAATGAAGAATTACATCGTATTGCGCTGTTATAGAACAATTTTGACATATACAAATTACGTTTGATTAGAGCTGATACATAATTTAAGTGGTACAACTTGATGTCGCTGAACAACTGATATCCTCTCTCTCTCTGTTACAAACTTCGACCTCTGATGAGATGATAAAGGCAAGATATTATCAGTTCAGACAAATTTAGAATACCAGTCACCAGCTATCATCTGAACAGTACAAAAGCACAACATTACGGATTGAAGAATACATGGAGAGAATTAAAATACAATGAACTTATTATCAGAGAGGTATCAATACATACGTAAATTGCATCAGTACCTCTCAAAAAACGGTTTAATAATTTTCTAAAGGTAATCAATAATCAATCCAAATGACACAAATGACGTACTTATATTGAAAGCAAAATCAAGTGAATGGTACAAAATACATACTGGTATTAAAAAATAGAATCCCTGAAAATCAGAAACATAAAATTGCTTTTATTTTCTCTTCATACTTGTTCAATTAATTGTTCCAAAATTGATTTCTGTTTGTGCTACTAAGAAATTATTGTTCCATTGCACGGTATGCATACTGTCAGTAATTCAACTGGCCATGTTCATTGAAATAATTAGGTTTCACATGCAGAAAAGGCTTTGACTAAAAGTTTTATAGATAAGGCTCAGAACTACTCACAGACCAACAATATACCGGACTACCAAACTCCAATATATAAAGATTCTCTATTCACCTGTGTTCTAGTGCTGTCCAATTCTAGCTCCAGTTGTGCGAGTTTTAAACAGCTAGGTGTAGTTGTTGGACATAAGCCTATGGTAGTACAAAACAAAATTATAGCATCAAGTAGACAATTTTAGCAAAGATATACATGAAGATGAAGTATAATGAAATTAAAATTCTATAGATAAACTAAATTGAACTTCATATTGATCTAATCATCACACCTACACAACTGTCGATCAGAAGATCTGGAGCATCTCTTGCCACGCTTACATATGAAGGTAACATCTCCTTATGATAGTTGCTATATTCTAGAAGTTCATTGCAGTAATGGTGAATCACTTTATATTCCATTCACTTAGAAACTTTTTTTTTTCCGATTAAGATTCACTTAAAAACATTGAACTACTCAAAACCACCGCTTTATATCAATCTTGTCAGAAACATTTCTATTTTGATAGAGCCCAAATATGAAGTTCATTCTAGTATAAAATAATTCTTAATAGTTGGGTCCATAAAGCACCAAAAGCTCAACACATTCAGTCATACAAAATTTACTGTACTATTCATAAGAGACCTTTGTAGTACATAATAAGCATAATTATACTATTTTGAGTGTGACATGATATCCCATAAGCAGCTATACTCCCAGTTAAACAGCCTAAGACAACTAATGTTAAAAGTTAAATATTATGTACCTAACCATCCTAAAAGTGAGAGAAGTAAAATAGAGAGATACCTTGCAGAATTCTGAGGGTATACGGAGCCTGTGAGATCATTTATCCAATGGAAGATAATTCATATCAACATCTGTCAGTCTCGTTGAATACTTAATGGATGTAGTATAGTGAATGGAAGAAAATGAGTTGTCGTTCCCACGAGGATTATTAGTTCAATTCAAATTATGAAATACCTAAACTAACTACACTAAAACACAAGATCACGATAACAATTTAAAGAAACAAACAAACAAGAGAATAAACCACTAACAATGATGAATGAATCTAAGATGTCAAAATCAACCACTAACAATCATATTAATGCTTTGATGCAACTAACAGACTCTTTCGTTTCTCTAGATGACAATTCTCGTATCTAAATCCAGTTACGGCATTTAGACCATAATTTTCCTTAAGTGTATGATTCTCTCCAGGTACGGCAGAGGTTGTATATCCTAGCATGCAGTCTATCCAGTTACGGCATAAATTTAACATGTAAGACTCATTACGTTCTAGAAAACAAGAGAATCATGCAAACCATTACTTCAGTTACAACAATAATGTAATTCACAACTCTTAACCACAAGAAGCTAATTTGAATTATATTGCAGTTACGCCTCAAATTCATCTTCTAATTTACTAGATGCAAAGCCCTGAGGTGATCAATCAAAGAACTCAAACATATAACATCAATTAAAATAGTGACTAATAATTCATCATAAAGAAACTATAAATCTATTAATCAATCATCAAAAACATAAACAATCATACCAGGGCATCATCCTAACCTTAGAAAAAGTTTAACTAAACATGACTAAATAAAACATAGAAAAGATGGAAAGGTGAAAGGAGGTGAAGATGGATGGATGGTCTCTGCTCCTTTAGGCGTCTAAAATGTGCTTCCGAGACCTCCCTTTCATGTGAAATTCGTGCTTCTTTATATAGAGAAGTTTCTTGCTCATCTTTGGCTTCATATTTCCTTATAGAACTTAGATTCAGACTCTTTTCTTGATATGTAATGGGAAAACCTTGAGATATCTCTTGTAGAACTAGGAATACATATACTCCTTGAATCCTCATCTGCATTATTGTCCTTGAAGCTTTAGGTTGACGGTCTTATAACACAGAACTTGAGTTATCCACAAATGTTTCCAAATCCAAGCAGATTTTCTGATCTAACCTATCTTCACTCAAACGATCATAACTCAGTCCATAAGTATTGAAATTGAGATCCGTAAACTTCTACAGAAAGTAGACTTCCGTAGCTTTCCAATGATGTAAGGCTCATAGTCTGATTCGATCCGAGTAATTCCCAGTAATTCGGCAAAGTTAGATGTTCTGCACAGACAGATTCTGAGACTTAGGATTGCAGTGGCCTTTCAATCCTTATTTGTGCATTTTAGCTCATTTTCTTCTCTTTATGACACAAACCTACAAGAATACTAAAATAATGTAAATCAATCACAAATAAGGAAACTTAATGCAAAAACAAAGATTATGAGACATATAAATATAGGATAATATGAACACATCATATACGGAGCCTGTGAGATCATTTATCCAATGGAAGATAATTCATATCTACATCTGTCAGTCTCGTTGAATAAGTCTGCAAAAAGATGAAGTTTAATAGATAAATTGTTCCATATACACAAAAAATGAAAAAGGCTGGAGGAACAGCATAACCTAGAACAAAGACATATACAAAATGCTAGGGTGAATTTTATAAATATCAACCATGAAATCACTACAAATACTACACAATAATCAAAGAGAAACAATGTAAGACATGATAAAACACCACAGCCTAGAATGTAAGACGACCAATCTAAAATATAAAATTTTAAAGTGAGAGATGTTACCGATGCAGAATTGTCGAAAATAGATCTGTAATAACAGCTGCAAGATTACAAACTGATATTCAGTTCCCTGTGACATAACCGATCAATATACTGGATGACTATATCTCTCTTTTATTTTATTTTCTTTCCACTGCTAGCTTTTGGACTACAATATACACAACAGAAAAAACAATATATGTTAAAATGGTGCAGAAACATCAGGTCTTGAACTGACGCATTTTGCTGAGGAAATTGCTTGAGAAATCTCTGAAACTTAAAAGAGAAAACACAAAGTAACAAACTACTCACCGTGTGGGCAATACACTATCATCAACATCAACAAAATACTGCCTGAACAATACCATAAATTATCGATCACAATTAAATGAGTTGAAACACATGCATTTTCTGTGAAGCAAGGGAAGAGTGACACCGCACTGAATAAGAAGGATTGTCCTGTAATGATTCGAATGTCTGCAAGATATCATCAAAAGAAGTGATAAACATGTGTCGTCAGATACTTATTGTATAAAAGGTTGAAAGTTTAGCTACTTTCCATATCTATTTTCACAAAACCCAGCTCAATTGCAATAGAAAAAAGCGATATGACCCAGAAAATAAAATTCAAATGCCAAACCAAACATAGATTGATACCCGCATACCTTCATCTACACCATCCAAAATTGCATGCACTGAAATTCAAAACCAATCAACCAAATAAGAAAACTGAAGCTCAAAGTCTGAAAAATATTTGTTTGTTGAATTTCTACCCAATTGAGATTTACCGAGATTGGTCCTCTTCATCTTCTTCCCCGTTCTATGTTCTTCCTCTCTCTCGGATGCATATGGAGACCCTTCGCTCTCTCTACACTATCTTTATGGAAACAAAACCATTTGTTCCTCTCATCGCACTGTTCTCTTAAGATCTCGATCTCACTCTCTCATCCGTCTCTATCACTTTCTCTCACACCTGGTGAAAAGGAAGGTTGGTTAAAACGAAAACAAAAAAACAGAAATGAACAAAACTAAAGGGATCCACAACACCAATCTTTCCAGTACTAACCTCAGAATGCCAGAAATGAACAAAACATTCAAACTAAGAACTTTACAATCTAACATTGATAAAGACATCAGACAACATTTACTTTATAAACCAAATACTTTCCAATCAACAAACATTAAAATTGCCATTGCCAAAAGAAAAAAGCATGATAAAAGAAGAACATTAGGCAAATGTAAGCTATTTATAACCATAAAAAATCATAACGTAATTCATACCTAAATCGAAAACAGTAACAAAACTTGACACCACACTATTCACCAACCCTGCAAAACGAAATAGAAGCAGTCAGCCCATTTACACATATGAACCCTAGCCTTTCTGTTACGCCAATTATTCTTCCAAAATGTGTTCTGTAGAGAATCTGGAAAAGTTTATGAGTCTGTGAACAAAACCTATATGGTAAATGCTCAATCGGCCAACACCCAAATTCAAAACGAAACAGCCAAATCGAACACCAACACCCAAATCAAATATTCAAATTCATCAATTTCCATACAGAAAACGTATTTACCTAAAAAGAGGAGCAGATTCAAAACGGGTGAGATTTGAGAAAGGGACCATTGAAATGAGAAGAAGAATGATGAAAGAGCGGAGCTTCTCCACCTATGGTTGAGACGACAGAGAGACTGGTATTGGCGCAGAACAGGACTAGCAAATGCAAGAGAGGAAAAAACAACGACATGCCCAATACTGCTCACTGAACAGCGATTCGTGAGACGGTGTACAGTGCTATGTGAACAGTGGATGACGTTATCCCAGAAAATATATATAGGTTAAGTTCGTGGCCTTCCATATAGTTGCATGCACAATATAGAAATATATCATGTACGATCAAATTTTACTTGTGGCAGAGAAGATGCATGTACCGACGATCATCGGGTAATTTCATTAGGATGTGATTAATTTCCCTAATGTATTTATACTTTTGCATATATATAATTAAAAGTAATGGACAAGTCTTTTCTGTGTGTATATACACACACATACTTTTGTACACAGTTTTTATCTAGAGCGAAGTTTTGTTCTGAAATTAAAGTGTGAAATTCTTTATTTGACCTACTTTTCGGTCATATTTTCATCGTTCTATTTATTGGTACTAATGCATAGATCATTCCAGTAAAATTTCATTCAAATTGATGAACGTTTAGGTACCGAATTATTTTAAATAAATGAACGGACCATAAATCTGCCTGACCAGAACTGTTTATGTAAATCACAATTATGAACACCCAAACGATCATTAAATTCTATGAAACTTTGCGTAAGTGACCTATGAATTTGATTCTACAAACTGAACGGTGGAGTGTCGAAATATGACCGAAAAATGAGTCAAATAAAAAACTTCACACTTTAATTTCAGAGCGAAGCTTCGCTTGGGATAGGAATATATATATATACATATATATATACACACACACACACTTTTGTAATGGACAAGTCCTTCCCCCCCCCCCCTCCCTTCCACTTGGTTTTCATCATCCTTCCACACGTACAATACATCACAAAATAAGCTCTACTAGGCCTTAAGAATAATGGTAGAGACATCACTATACTAAACTCCAGGTGAAGATTACATGGCTGATGACAGAAAGGTTTAACGTAGGCTCAAAGGGGTTAACTAAGGGAGACACATGACAATTTGGCAATAGTGGAAATCTTATGTCTTTTTAATCCCTTCCAAAATTAGAGCATATATCGATAAAAGTTTCGACTAGCTAGCACAAAAGTGATCGAGTTCTAGCACCAGTGTCAGGACCCACCCCTAATTTCACCCCGAAACCCGAGGTAAGTCCTGCGGGGACCACCTCCAAGGAAAACTTACCGAAGAACTCGGTAAACCTCCCTTGAAAATGGACAACCCTAACCCGGAAAAATTAAAGAACACTCTCTTAACCAAAATATAAATCTTCAACTTAATCCAAACAACCGAATAAAATAATACACAGTTATTTTTCCGAAAGTGTTCAGAGCTACTACAGGAAAAACAACAGAAGCTGATAAAAATCCTAGTGGGTTAAACAGATGACATACTAATGAACAGTAATGAAAAAATGAGTGACTATGCCTCGTCGCCTCCTTCTAGACCCCACCCGAACTCTGCAGACTGGACATTTAAAAACGAAGGAAAAGCCCAGAGGAAAATATTTAATTACGTCAGGGTGAGTGGACAAAATAATCTCGACAAGCAATAATATTTCCTCAAGAAAATTATCAAGGAAAACGACTAGTTCCGGCTAGTCTCCAAATCTTAAACAAATACAGCCTCTCAGGCTCAAATTATATATATATATATATATATATATATATATCAGAATGTATTAACACTCGTCTACTCCATGTATGCTATCTATGAATAAGCTTTAAAGTAGATAGTCATACCAGGCTATTACGCTCGCGTCTAACGCGCACGTCACCCCGTAATGACATTTTTCCTCAGTATGGGGGAAACGACCGAGTGGGTATATATATACGTGCTTACTCCTTGTACGAATTCTATGAATGAATGTAAAAACATAGAATAAACTCAAAAAGTAGAAAGTCATACAGGGCTACGACGCTTGCGTCTAACGCTCACGTCACCCCATAATGACATTTTACCTCATTATGGGGGGAAATCACGTATAGCTAGCTAGCGTTCTCTCATATATATATATTATTCTCAAAAACGTCAATAAATGAGTATAAACACCGAAATTCTCAATTCCGGTTAAAATTCCAACAAAGGAAAATTATTCAACAATAAAACAATTCAAGCACATTATTTAAATCAAAAGTCCACTCACAACTTAGGCCTAAGCCTGATATCGGTCGGATGTCTCCTCTGCTCGAGCCTCCTCGCATCCTGTTCCAAAACATAAATAATTCCTTACATGAAATACCGACGTTTAAAGAAAATAGACATAATTAACTATGAGCTTTTAGCGCTCAACCATGCCTATCGCCCTAAATCTTAACTTCATTGCCAACCACAAATCTCCATAAATACCGACGTCCTCAAAAATCACATTTCATTGTCCTAATCAAAAAATAATCCAATGGCCGGATTTTAACTTATTAATCCGCCAAAAATATCAAACTTTAACAATTCCAAAACCTATCCAAAACTCTTCCAAAAATTCTAAAACTCATTCCATTAAACTCCTCATAATATTTTCTACCAAAAACATTTTCTCGGCGGCAGCGGCCGGCGACCAACTTCGGCGATCTCCGATGCTCACCAAAATTTGGTAGCATCTTCCTCTCAACCTCCTCTACAACATTCCTAACTACCACAAACTCTAATTCTAAGCCTAACCAACTCAATCGAACGCAAACACACAATAAAGCCTTAGAATTTCAAATTCTGATTTCTCCTTACCTAGCTCAAGATGGAGCGAGCCTTTTGGAGGGATTGATGCATGGGAGGAGGGCTTCCTTTTGAGCTAAGGTTCGCCGGCTATGGCGGCCGGAGAAAGGAGTTCTGGCGAAAACTAACTTTCGGCAGTCGGGGCTTTCGACGTTGATTCACGGCGGCGCTAGGGAGGCTGCCACCGATCTAGAATGGCAGCTGGGTCGGAAACCGACCGTTTGGGACCGGTGCGGCGGGCTGGGGCAGCAGGACGACTGCGAACGGCGGCCGGCATACTTTCGGCAGTGAAGTCTCGGGGAGAGAGAAAACCGGGAGGAAGAGAGAGAAAGAAAAGAGGATAAACGGGTTGGGCTCGGCCCAGCCGGTCCAACTCCAATTTTATCCCATTTTCCAAAATTCAATACCCAAAAATAATACCCCAATAAAATTACCTTTTACTTGCTAAAATTTATCATTTTTACCGTCGTCATATTTTTCTCCTACGAATAATTCTTTCGAAATATTCGTCCCTTAACACACCTCTAGAGACCTTAGAATTAAAACTCAATGACGAGGACGGTAAAATTCTTATTAACACCATGCTAGTAATTAAGGTAAAAATTAAGGTAAAATTTAAGATTCGGGGCGTGACAACTAGAGTCTGTTAAACTTAATTTGCGGCAAGCAGTTAATCAAGGAAAAAGATAATGAGATCGCTAAGAATTGCCAAGAAAATAGATGATGATTTATTCAATAAGCACTCAAAAAGAATAGCACAATAAAGCTCAAATTCTCACCAGGGTAAATTATGAATCAAAACTCATCATCAACATGCTCAAAATTCTGTACCAATATTAACGAAAAACCACATCTACTACACACTCATATGCTTAGCATATATCATAATTAACCAAAGAATTCGTTTAACATCATCTCAATCTTGTGATCTGCTTTTAGCCATAACTTCAGAGATATATACTCATCCTAGACAGTTGAAAGACGTGATAACACAGAAAAACAAACATAATTTTTTTTTCTTCAAATTTTTGACTTTAACAAAAACAAAACAAAACTCAAAATGTGTGCATTCCCTTCCCCCACGCTTAAACTACGCATTGTCCTCAATGTGAGAACAATATGGATCATGCAATGCATAATAGATATATAAAGGAAAGTGAACAAAACAAAAGGTAGAAGGTGAGAAAAGCTCCTCATTGTGTGCTATGCAGCCAACTTCCAGCTTATATAACTTCTTGTTGCAGCATACAATGTTCGATATTCCAATTGGAGATGAAAATGGCATTGCTAGCTATTCGTGCATATGTGGCACAATTCCTAACTCCAAATGAATCGAAAATGGCAGCCCTGCAAAGTTAGAAGAAAAACATAGTTTGCACAGAAAAGCCGAGAAAATGACATTTACTGTTTCAAACCAAATTTTCTGTGAGTTCTAATGCTGGAATGTAAAACTGACTCAAAGCAAAGTTAAAGTTATCTCAACAAGCTTTTCAGGAATATATGGATTTCCTCCACAACATGGATGGAAGTATCCCCTATTTTGACATTTTCACGTCTGTACTACATAAATTCTGGTTTCTGGCAGTGACATTCCTGTCTTCAAAATCGAATTGAGAATGACTCAGGTCTCCAAATCCACTTCTGTAAAATCCTAAAGAAAATAGACTCAGAGACCTTTCTTTTGATATAAGGCACACCTTCCAAGAGCTGCAAATCGGATGGGATGGGATGTGAAATCCACACCCCACCATTTTTCTTTTTTTGGTTAACACATTCATAAAAAGACAAAGTTAAAGTCACTAAAAACAAAATTTAAGTTACAAAAAAAAAAATACTATGTGGATTTCATTTTGGGGTGTGGATTTCACAACCCTATTTGATTTGTATTATGCAATTTTGTTCCCAAAACTTGGTCACTTGGTAATTCCTTGAGACCAATATTACTAGACAAGCAGAGTATATACATGTTTATTTGTAAGGAAAAATAGCTACGAATGCATGGTTCATTCCAAGGCAAAAGCCATACAATCAAATTATGCTAGGTTAAATAATAGATAAACTCATAAACTCCACTACAAACTCAAAGAGTCATTATTCAATGCAAAACAGAAAACCTATAATACATTATAGGTCATTACTGGATACAAGGCAGAAAACCTGCCATAATACATATTGCTTATTTCATCCCAAAATAAAGTGCTTTATTCTAACCAAATCGTTTCACCAACAGCACATAGTGGCCATCAGGCCATCTGTGAAACTATATTAGAGAACATATATATAGATTTCTCGACATGCAGAACTAGACGAGACTTATTTCACGGCAGAGAGGATTAACAAGTACCATCTTATAGGCTTAAACAGGCACCGGTTCGATGAGGAGAGAAACTATAAAACCCTTGAGTCCAGCTTCAGCGTTGGTATAGAGATCTTCATTCTTGTAAAGAACTTCACCAGAACGTGCAAGATTCAATATGATCTGCAGGAGGGGTTTGGGGATACTGTTGCTGGAGTGGAGATCGAGCCACTCTTGGTTTATGTCTTTCCATGCAGCATCCTTTTGTCTGGTCAGCTCGATTTTCGCTTCCTCTTCTGTGACACCATATTGATTCATGTAGCATTCTACCGATGAGGCGCCCTGCTCTATGTCTTGCTCAAACTACATAGTATTACAGATACAGAAAAGTAAAGGTTATATACGATGGCTTCGTGCACACATAGAATAACATGATACAGAACAAGGGAATAATACTGATCCAAATATGAACATATAAATTACCTTGTGGCCAGCCATGTCATTGAGGAGTCTGCCGGTTAGTGCTGTAGCCTTAACAATCTTAGGGTCATTCAACACCCAATCCATGGTGTCTTTTGTAACAAGTCCTCCCATTCCAACAAAGGATGTGATTGCCATCGGATAGAAGGATGAGTTAAGTCCATTTGGAATATATTCATCCATTGTTGGTGTGTATTTTTCCTTCAACCATTTGGCTTCCTGGAAGTAACCTCTAAGTTGAATTTTGATCTGAGAGATTCAAACCACGTACGTACTTAGCAAAAATATTACTATAAATATTTTGTAAATGAAAAAATGAAACTAATAGTAGGTTTCATAAAGTGATAAAACTACAAAACTAGGATCCAATGCAGACTACAATACAAATCAAATAATTTCTGAGACTTACTGCTTCTTTGGCATAGTCAAGGCGATACAAGTTTCCTTCTTTCACAAGCTTTTCTTCATATGCAGAGTAGCTGTCCAGCAGTCCTTTATAACAATCCTTCAAACACTGGGGCAATTGATCATCAATAGCAGAAATGTCCCACCTAATCAAAATGTATAAGTCAGTAACCTACTGATCTGAATAATTAGGTAACAACTAACTACGTACTCGTTGCATTCTGGGTTAATATGTTGACGGTATACGTACTACGTTCATAATTGAATATATGAACATAGTATCTCAAATTTATACAAACCTCTCAATGGCATCTGTATAGAGCTCTAGTTCTTGATATGAGCCATAGACATCGTAAACATCATCTTGGACTGTAGTTAGAGCACCATATTTGCATACCATCGTCCTAGCGAAGTGATATTCAGGTTCAAATATGGTTGCTAATGCCCAAAAGTAGGTCTCGACTATTCTGTCTCTTGCAAAAGGTAGCTTGTTTGCAAAGTCCAAGTCCTTCCACCACCTGAAAGTAAACACCGAAAAGAAGAAAAATAGTAGAAATTAAAGCATTATTAATTTTCAGTAATCTTAGATCAGTAATTAGCATACGCAGTAAGAAATGACAATGATATATTTGTTAACCTCGTCATATCACTTAGTTCTTTCTGATGGACTTTCTGCATTAAGTTGAAATCCAACTTTGCAAGAGTTAGCAGAGTTGTGTTGTGTGAATCATAGTCCTCATAGACAGACATGTAGTGCCTTGCTTCAACCCTTGAAAAGCCCTTCCAAAGTGGCTGATACAAGGCATGAGTTACTTGTTTTGACAAGGGAGAGCTCAATCGGGGTGCTGCAGACTCGAGATGGGTCCTGGTGAAGATCAGTGCCTCTTCAAGTATGTCTTCTCCATGAACCCTAAGATGAGTGGCTTCATACAAGCTTAGTAGTCCTACCACATCGCTCGTAAGATATTCCTTAAATGTCCCGTTACTTTCCTTGAACTTGTTGAACACATCTACATACATTACCAGACAATTCATGCATTAGAGTTAGATGCTGATGAAGTTAGTCAACATCCATGCATAAGAAATTTAAGTTAGTTCATATAAGAGAAAAAAGATAACAGACTATTTACCGCATGAAACATTATAGCCTTGTTGTCTAAGCAATCGAAAATGGAGAGCAGTAGTGTAAAAGTCACCATCCTTTCCAAGATCTTTACTTCCATAAAAATGATCATGAACGTGTTTCAAGATTGTATCAATCTCATTTTCGAAACGGTACGACAGGCCTAAACGCTGAATGTTATCCACCATGTCTAACATGTGCGAAGCAGGCTCGTTAATTACAGCCATTAACATTCTTTTCACGTCTTCTTTCAGTTCTTGGACACGTTGCTCGAGTTTAACGTCTACTCCCTACATAAGAGCAAATTGAAGAAACATATAACAATAAGTGACTGGGAATATAATTAGCATTGTCTACTTTACCTAAGAAACATATATATGAATCACTTACCATAGAAGAATATGAGAGAAAATGATCGCCCCAGATGCATGGGGCATAATTAGCAGGACGTGGCTTAACATCGAAAGCAGCATTCAGGGTTTGAGCTGGAGATGCTAAAACTTGATGGAGAGCCATTTGTTTCCAGAACCAAATGAAGCTAAGTACGTGATCGATATGATTGCTTTCAATCGAACTTCAGTTGGTATGAGTTGAAGTGATTTGGTGCTTGCATGAACTGGTATATATAGTGCAAGTAAGTGCCTCTTCCTTGCAAGGAGAACGTTGGGTGGCGGCCAGAACTGAAGAAGGCCAGCCGCGCATGCTATGCAATAGTCGCAATAGTCTGCGTATATAAACACTTGTTTATAACCCTCTTTACAAACAAATTAAGCACGTATGGATAAGGCTCAAGGTGCTTTTTCTGCATGAATGGCTATGAACGTGAAGAATCCAGATTTCTTAGGGGTCAATGAAATCGGCTTCATCGAGGACAAGTGGGGGGAAGCATATTTTAGATTGAAAATTTCCCAGTCAGATCTCAAGGGGAGAATTCATCGAATGGAACCAGATGATCGAGTCCCCACAAACTTCCAATGGCACAAGTTGGGGAAGCATATAATTGTTTATTGTACGTGCCCGTGGGATTTGTTTTCGCCCAAGGATTTGCTTCAAACATCTATACCAAATTTAGATAAGGCAGATATATTAAGGCATAAGCTATGACTTAGCCATCGAAAATATCAGGTGATGTGCAGGAATGTTTAATATCGACTGGCTCGCTCGATCGGATTGGCTTTCTACCTGTTCGAAGTAAAGATTCTCGAGGAAAGCCCTTCAACTATAACGTTGATAACATGATCAAATTATAAAGAATTAAAGATTAATTCCTTGTATACCAGCTGAGATCACAAGGCTCTTTCAAATGCATAAATTAGAACGATGAAACATATTTTGCTGAAAGAAATCAAGGTTTTATTCAAAGGAAATGCAAAACTGAAAAGTAAAATACATGAGAGACATGAAGACTACATCATGTATTTTTTATTGAGGTGAACAGTACAATAGAGGCTTTTATATAGACAGTAGGTTTTATAAACCAATGACTATTCTACCCTTATAATGCTATACAGCTAACACTCTTTCTCAACCATATGCTATACTGCTAATAACAAGCATAATGGTTGGTACAAATAACACTCAAGAATAACGGATTACATGATGTAGATCAAGTTAAGATAACATCCCAAAAACACAAAACCCAATATCATCAAGCTGAGTGCATCTCTTAGATTAAGGCGACTAAACTTTGTTGGTTGCGACAAACATTGAGGCAGCAATGAAGAGAGCAAGAAGTGACAATAGTGCAGCACACAATCCACAGGATAAAACTGAAAATTCTTAAAATCTGTTACTTTGGCTTTGAAATTGAACTTGCAAAATGAAAAGCTGAAGGCTGCATCTACTGTGCAATGCATATTCCATACCATTTTTCTGCATATTCCACATTCAAACTTCTGCATATACTACCAGCAACCCAACAACATCATATAGGCAGTCAAATCAGCCCCTCGTGTCAAACTCTTTTAACAACAATACGATAAAACCAGTAATCCTGCAATTTCTTCATCACTAGAACAACACAACACCAATGTCGATAACAGTTTTTCAAATAGACACCAATACTCACCAGACCACAAAATCAATCACTAATCCATCTTGTCAAGCCAAATCCACGGTGAGTTCTGAAATGTATGCAGTACATCGTATACTTCTGTTGTTTGGAATAGGTGTCAACCAGCGATTGGTCCGTGTAAGTAAATCTCCCAGTCAGGCTCTGTGATCCCTGTTAGAGTGTGAGCTACAACCTCCAATACTTTTTTTCATCCGAAATCCAACTAAGTCGACGTACTGATTACTGAGGTAAGCCCTCACCTCTCTTCAACTATCTCTCTCTCTCTCTCTCTCACCCAAATCCGTAAACCATCGATGAAATTCCCCCAAATGCCTTCCGCAGGAAGCGCGACTCCAACAAAAGCTAGGGTGAGTTATGGATTTCTCCCTTAGCAAATGCTTCTCCATTCGTGTTAAATTTTAAAGAGGGCAAAAGCTTGAGGTTTAGCTCCTGGAGATTGCAAAGCAACAAGAGGCGGATGAGTTTACAATCGAGTGATGGGAAGGGGACACCTCAGTTTAACAAAAGGAGGCTTGCTTCTGAGATTGGTTGGAGAAATATAACTGCTGGATGAAAATGAGACATCAATTGAAGCCATAGATCCAATGATTAACATGTAATTTCTCAATCCAAACCACATTTGTTCTGATGATTGAGTAATTTTTTTATTTTTTTGCATTGATCGAGTTTCATATTGGGTAATTTGAATCATCAATGGGTGTTTCAAATTTGAGTGGGTAGAGGCCGGATCGATCCCCATAAACAAATACAAGCAGAGGGAACCCTAAATCCAAACAATAACTCTCTCTCAATCCTTTTTCATTTCCTCCGGATGATTTACATACACGAGACATGCCAAGCGCGCGTGCTTCAATGTCCTCCTAATTTCATTGTGTCACTGTTCGTTGACGTCATCAGCCAGACACGGTCAGTACACAATGTACTGCATACACAACAGACGTCGCCCAAATCCACCAGTCCAAAAGAAGATATAAAATTCGTCATCAAACTTATACTTCAAAAATAACAAAAACGGACAAATGATTAGCCAAGCTAAACAACAAGGACCAAAGATAGAGTCCAGGAGCCAAGTGAGAGAACTGCCAATCTGAAAGAGAGTACCAACTTCGTTGTAGATATTGCATATATACTAACACCAACTCTCAATTCTTCTTTGCACAACCCATTCTTCAATTCTATAACCATATCAATTAATAGACGGCTTCTACTGTCCTCACCATTACATAGAGCAATACTACCACAAACAAATTTCACCATTCAATTATATATAACATATAAATATAATAAATAAGCTTAATTGATGTTGTCTTAAATACCTTGATTATAAGTTTTTCTTCTAACACTAACATTTTTTAATCAATTTGCAAGAATCATTCAGCTTTCTTTATTTTTATGAAAAAATCTAGGTGAAATGAATTCATTCTCTAATCTATACATAAGGTAGAATATAATATAAATAAGATATCTGATTATAAGAGTAGAAGGAAGAAATTTTACAGTGTTACTGTATGACCACGTGGCTGTCTGACGTTGTCTTCTACTCCATTCAAATCATAACATGTGGATTTTTATGATGAAAAACTATTTTAGCTATTTTGTCAAATGATAAATTTTTCATTGCTACGGGAGAACCATGTGGCAATCTAACGTGGCTTTACATTCCACTCAAATTTAGAAATGTGGATTTTCGTTATGAAAAATTAAGTCAACATCAAGTAACAATAAATTCAATTGTAATCATATAAAAGCTTTAATGGTTTAGAATTTAGAATTATGATCTCAATGTTGTTAGGGAAAATACTAATTTAATACTAATTATAGAGACTAATTGCCCATTCCATAACCATATCACTTAATAGACGGCTTCTACTGTCCTCACCATTACATGCAGCAATACTAACACAAACAATTTTCACCATTCAATTATATATAACATATAAACATAATAAATAAGCTTAATTGATGTTGTCTTAAATACCTTTATTATAAATTTTTCTTCTAACACTAACATTTTTTAATCAATTTGCAAGAATCATTCAGCTTTCTTTATTTTTATGAAAAAATCTAAGTGAAATGAATTCATTCTCTAATCTATACATAAGGTAGAATATAATATAAATAAGATATCTGATTATAAGAGTAGAAGAAAGAAATTTTACAGTGTTACTGTATGACCACGTGGTTGTCTGACGTTGTCTTCTACTCCATTCAAATCATAACATGTGGATTTTTATGATGAAAAACTATTTTAGCTATTTTGTCAAATGATAAATTTTTCATTGCTACGGGAGAACCATGTGGCAATCTAACGTGGCTAGCTTTACATTCCACTCAAATTTAGAAATGTGGATTTTCGTTATGAAAAATTAAGTCAACATCAAGTAACAATAAATTCAATTGTAATCATATAAAAGCTTTAATGGTTTAGAATTTAGAATTATGATCTCAATGTTGTTAGGGAAAATACTAATTTAATACTAATTATAGGGACTAATTGCCCATTCCATAACCATATCACTTAATAGACGGCTTCTACTGTCCTCACCATTACATGCAGCAATACTAACACAAACAATTTTCACCATTCAATTATATATAACATATAAACATAATAAATAAGCTTAATTGATGTTGTCTTAAATACCTTTATTATAAGTTTTTCTTCTAACACTAACATTTTATAATCAATTTGCAAGAATCATTCAGCTTTCTTTATTTTTATGAAAAAATCTAGGTGAAATGAATTCATTCTCTAATCTATACATAAGGTAGAATATAATATAAATAAGATATCTGATTATAAGAGTAGAAGAAAGAAATTTTACAGTGTTACTGTATGACCACGTGGCTGTCTGACATTGTCTTCTATTCCATTCAAATCATAACATGTGGATTTTTATGATGAAAAACTATTTTAGCTATTTTGTAAAATGATAAATTTTTCATTGCTACGGGAGAACCATGTGGCAATCTAACGTGGCTTTACATTCCACTCAAATTTAGAAATGTGGATTTTTGTTATGAAAAATTAAGTCAACATCAAGTAACAATAAATTCAATTGTAATCATATAAAAGCTTTAATAGTTTAGAATTTATAATTATGATCTCAATGTTGTCAGGGAAAATACCAATTTAATACTAATTACAGGAACTAATTGCTTATTCCAATCAAAATCTGTTTACTGTACTCAATTACACAAATCTTAAGAAAAACACTCAAATATCCTTAACCCTGATAATAACCATCTCATCTCTTTCCTCTCACCCACCGATCTAATCTCTCTCTCTCTCTTTCTCAAGCTCAGCCGTTTTGCTTCTTCTCTGATCTGGCCACAAAGTTCGCCTGGATCTACGTCGCCGTCGTAGTCCTGGACGATCTGCGCTAGGAAAAGAAGGAGAAAGATCTCCTTGGATCCATGAAGCTGTCCAGCCGCCGATTGACTCCTCCGACCAGTAATGCAACCGCCGATCCACCGACAACGTCGTTTAGTTGAGAAGCAGGTTAGTTGGGTCCAACTCTCCTAATAGCACGACATCATCTGCAGGCCAAGTGGTAGATCTGATCAGCCTCCAACTGAACCTACTTGAGTTCGTCGACGGCGATTATCGCCACAGTCGCCGGCTGATTAATCTGTTTCCGTTCATTTCAACCGCCTCTTCGATCTGCAAGTCCCTAGGGCTTGAGTACGAAGAAAAGGTTCTGTCGTTGATCAGGAACGACTTGGCGGTGGTGGCGTAGTTCAACGACGATCGGCTCTAGCTTTGAATTCTCTATCTCTCTCTCTCTCTCCACTTTTCTATTTTCTTTGCTTTTTCTGTTATTGTGAATTTTGGTTGGATTTGTGTATTTTACTTGTTGAATGTATTGGTAAGTATTGGTTACTGTAGCATTTTTTTTGTTGTATTACTGAGAAGAATCATTATTGTGGTAGTTATATTATGTTGAATATTGAATGTCGGCAATGTTGAAGATGAAATGGAAATATGATGTTTGTCGGTGGGCTTTTATGCATTTGGGGGGCAGTAACGGGGTTTATGGGATCAGAAAGTTAGTTTTTAAGGGTTAGAAACCAAGTTTCTACAACGTACATTTGGAGCCAATAAGTCGATTACTGGGGTCAGTAACTGAGGTACTGGGGATTACTAGGAGTCAGTAACCAAGTTATTGGGGGTTAGTAACTGAGTTTTTTAGGTCAGTAACTGAATTTCTGGGGTCAGAAACTGAGTTCCGGTGATCGGTTGCCGTAGTAACCGAGTTAATGGGGGTAAATTACTGAGTTTTTTAAGTTAGTAACTGAATTTCTAGGGTCAGTAACTGAGTTTCTAAGGTCAGAAACTGAGTTCCGGTGATCGGGTGCCGGAGTAACCAAGTTAGTAACCGAGTTACTAGGGGTTAGTAAATGAGTTTTTTGGGTCAGTAACTGAATTTCTGGGGGTCAGAAACTGAGTTTTGGAGATCGGTCATAGGGGTAACCGAGTTACTGGGGTCAGTAACAGAGTTACCGATGACCAAAAAAATTCCGGCGACCGGTGTCTGGAGATCCGGTGAGCTGCCGGCAAAGTCTTTCCTCTCTCTCTTACACTTTCTCTCTCTAAGCATATATAAGGACCAAGAGTAAAAATGTCTCAAAAATATTATTTTATTATAAATTTAATAAAAATTTATGTATTTGGGTATAAATAAGTCTCTCTCGTTCAATTCAATTGAGGTGAAAAATCTTTTTATTGTTAGAATGGGGTTTGACTTTTCTATTTCTCTGCTGATGGTCATTATTCTTGATGGAACTTCAAATGATTGATAGTCAAGCGAACACCTTATTCTTGCAAATTATCAACGTGAAAAGAACGAGAAATGGGGTTTCCTATCAATGAACATTCGAAAGATTCAAGCTTAACTTGATGTATCTGTCTCTTTCTTCTGCTACAAACACCATAAAAATTAAGCATTCCGTACATGATTTTTTTGTTACAGGAAAATTAAGGTGCATGAATTTGTCCCCTCGATGTCACAAATTCCTATTAATTAATAATAATAATGAGTCTGTAGCGATGCCTCTAATATAGGCCTATACCATTTCCTCCCAAAAAAAACACCGAAATGATAGATTTACAAGAAATTCTTGTATGAATCAAAAAATTCACAGATACAGACCCACATCCTTATTATAGTTTCTTTGGTTCGTCGCACGGTAAAACTATTATTATTTCCTACATATGGAATTGCTCAAGTTATGTAGTGACTAGCTTAATTGGTATTATCGTCGATTGGACATCAATGAATAATATTATGGGGGTGTAGTAGTGGCTGGGTACGTATTCTGACTAATATATATGAACAAACTTTAAATCAAAATAGAAACCGTCTAAGGAAAATATTTTGAGCAACTCAATCCAAGTAAACAAATTAATCGGGTAATTATCTTGTACCGTTGCTCCTCTCTCCACTCCAATTTTAAGGCGAGATGATGAATCGGACAACAATAGTTTGGGGGATGGGACTTGAAAAGCCGTAGCCAGAGATGCAATATCAGAAGCCATGGAGGTGAAAATTTTTGACGGGGACGGGGAACGACGAAACCCTAGCAGAGAGCGGCTAGTTAGGTCAGTGCATTGATTTCTTAAATTTTTTGGTTCTTGAAACTCTGCTTGCATGCATACGTAAGAAGAAAGAAAGAAAGAAAGAAAGAAAGAAAGAAAATGAACTCAATATGATACAGATTAACTAGAAATGAAACACATTGATAAACTAGAAAGATGATGGATATTACATAGATATCGATTGCGCATATACGCCGAGCATATATGCAGAATGAAGCAAATATGATCGATATATTAATAAAATCATCAATACAATCAAAGCCCCAATAGTCTTCTTCAACCCTCGACAAAATGTACGTAGCTTCAAGAGCTTGATCGAGCATATATAAGCTGTCTCAGGTAATACGTACATACATACGTACATACATATATAGCCAATTGAATATCGGCAATTACTGGAGCGGGCGAGGCGGCGAGCAGAGTTAGCTGTCGGAAATTACAAAAAGAAAGAAACACCTATTACAACACAGAAAAACAAAGAAAATAGAAGAAGAAGGCAATTCCCAACCAAACCGAAACCCAAAAAAAAAAATTACCAACCCTAATAATTTTCTATTGACTTTTGTATTGACCCCAATAATTTGTCAAAACACCGAAAAACAAAGAAAATAGAAAAAGAAAGCAATTCCCAATCAAAACGAAACCAAAAGAAAAATTACTGACCCCCCAATAATTTTCTATTGACCTTTGTACTGACCCCAATATTTTGTCAAAACATAGAAAAACAAAGAAAATAGAAGAAGAAGGCAATTCCCAACCAAAACGAAACCAAAAGAAAAATTACTGACCGCCAGTAATTTTCTATTGACCTATGTACTGACCTCAATAATCTGTCAAAACACAGAAAAACAAAGAAAATAGAAGAAGAAGGCAATTCCCAACCAAAACGAAACTAAAAGAAAAATTACTGACTCCCAATGATTTTCTTTTGACCACTGTACTGACCCCAATAATCTATCAAAACACAGAAAAACAAAGAAAATAGAAGAAGAAAGCAATTTCCAACCAAAACGAAACCAAAAGAAAAATTGGTGACCCCCAATAATTTTCTATTGACTTATATACTGACCCCTAATAATCCCACTGACACTGAGCAATACACCCTCACTGATTAAGGGCAAAGAAATCCCACCACCGCCTCTTGTCGTCAAAACCATCGCCTCCCGATCCCTTCCGTGAAACACCAGAGGAGATGGAGATCGTCTCGGACAACAATGTCAGTAGCAGATATTGCTGCTGTTACTGTTTCATCTTGAAGAGGCGAAAATTGGCAGCGGACATCAGGGCTCGACGTTGCCGCACCGAATTTCCACTTTAACGACGGCGGGAGGAATGGACTCAAAGGCGACAGCGGCTGAGACTGCTTTTGTTTCTACTTTGGCTCGAGGAGGCGACCAAGACTGTGTTGCTGTTACCACTTCAATGACGACAGCGAAAGTGAGCGGTCGAGTCTTGGAGCATCGTCGTCGAGGAGAAGAAGAAGAGGAAGAAGAAGAAGGAAGAAGAAGAAGAGAGAGAGAGAGAGAGAGAGAGAGAGAGAGAGAGAGAGAGAGAGAGGAAACCAGATCAATCGGGAAGAGATGAGAAAAAGAAATAGATAAGATTCATGTGGGTTTAATTAAACAAAGGGTAATAATGTCTTTTTCCTATGAATCATTGGAACGTGCATAAGGATAAAAAATTTTGAATAAAGGATAAAATTTTCATTTGAGTGAGGTCTAGTTTTGCTGTTTTTGACCAAATGGACATTTTCCCTATAATTAATTTCAATTTGTTGAAATCTTATAGCAGGTAGCTGTAACTTATCTTATATTTGCGCTATGTAGTTGTTTATAATTAGTTTCACCAGTATTTATGTGATAAAATTACGAACACAAGTACGGGTTATACGCTAATACGTACTATAGTTTCTTTGCCTCTTCTATATCATCAAAATTTTTTTAGGGACTAAAATCTTCAAGTAGTATCAATTATTTTCTATGTATTAAAAAGAATGATGCACTCGTATTGACGTATATATTTGATCTGGAACACGCACGTATGTATTTATTTTATAGATTTTGTGCAATGTCAAGTTTAATTTTGTGAGTTTATTTGTTGAATTGAGGATGCTCTAAAAATTAAAAAGACTCATATATATCCATGCAATGAACTTTTAATTTTACAAATGTACACAATACGTACATGCATTTTGTATCATAGAGAGATATCATTCTGAATGTTTCTCCAGCAAGCGTAAACTATAGTAAACCAATTGCATCTCCCTCATTCTAAAATCTACAAATTGACTAGTGACTCAGGGACAAAGGATTGAAGCTTTCAATCTCAATATAAGATTGATTCTAACTCTCAATCTCGATCAGGACCTCTTACAACTAAGGTAGTTCTAATATCGTGACAAACACTTCTTCTCTTTACAGAAGCTAGCTGTGATGATCGAGTCGATTTAAAAAGTTGTCATCGATGAATCGATTCGGTTAGTTCTTGGTGTCTGAAACTCCGAATCATATTCTGAGGTTCATACGAATCTTGTACCACCCTCTTTTACAAATGCCGACCATCTTCCAACCTCGTTCCTCGAAGAAGGATCGGAGATCTCTACTCCTTTCCCTCATTTGTCTACGCACCTCTCCCATACGCAAAAAACTTGAATCAAATCGTATGTTAAATGGCGTCGATATCTCCCTATTCTTTTTGCCTTGTTTCAAGCCAAACTTGGCCTTTCTGCTATATTTGTGTGTTGCGGAATGTTTGAGACCTTTGCCTATATTTATGTGATCTCAAAATGCTCCTAACACCACGAATTCTAAGATTCGGTTTGGTTCACTAGTTTGGTCTTTACTATCTACTACAGAAGGTTCTTTAGGTGTTAGGTAGAGTCTAGAGGTAAGGACCAAATTAAAAATTCGGTTGTGCCATTTTCGGCTCAATTAATTTGTTTATTTTGATCATATAGTCTTCGGTTTCTATGATTTCATACTTGTAATAAGGGGCTAGCTTTACAAGGGGCTAGCTGATCCATTTTCGACTTATTTTGATCATTTAGTCTTCCATTTGCTCCACTTTTTACGGAGCCTTATACCAAAGCCTAGGTTTCCCTAGGTTTTGTGCAGTACGGCGGCGGCGGCGGCCCGACGGGTTATCTATCTGCTACAAGACGTCTTTGGCGCTGTGTTCTTACCGGTAAGCGAAAGAGATCGTGGAGTTGATCGGTTCTTTGGCTTTTTGGGAGGTGAAGCTAGGTCTTTCCGGATCTGTTTTCTCAAGGAAGTGAAGGCGAAAAGCAAGCAAAGGGTTACGAAGGAGAGGAAGGCTCTTTCAAGGCAGAGGTTTCTGATCAACGATGGCTGATGGGTAGTAAAAGAAGGCGGAGGAAGGTTTGAGGCTCAACGGTGGTGGTAGTTTGTGAGGTTGAGGTTGTCTGTGATTGGTGACGTCTGAGAGCAGCGGCTACCAGGTTGCTCTAGACTTGTTTTAAAGTGTTGCAACCTCCTCGCAGCGGCGCTATGGCATCACGACCAGGCAAGCCACCGGATTGACCCAACGGCAGCGGAACCTAGAAGTCCTTTGGTGGCCGAGGCTGGATGAACGAAGGGAGAAAGGTGGGTCTTTGGGCCTGGCTCTTGTTTGATATGGGCCTATATGGACCTTCTTCTCTATTTTTTCTTACGGGCTGGGCTTCAGTTAGGGCTTTTCGGGTTAAGACCCCTACCATACTCTAGCAGAAATTCTCTCTCTAATCGTTGATGGAAGGTACACCATTGGGTCTTAGGCCTCTAATAATTGAGAGTGAAGTTTCTGTTTGGGTGTGGTAGGTCCATTGCTTTCTAGTATTCATGTCCACTTTTTTGGACGTAGTTTTGAGGCTGTTTTTTCAATTTCTAGCAGTAGTTTGATTTAGCATAGGTATGCATTTGTATGGTCTTCAAACTATTCATGCTTGACCTTTTGGGGTCGTCATGATTAGAATTATCAATTCCGACACGACTCGACAACACGACTCGAAACCCGTACAAAATAAAAAGCGGGTCAAAGGTGGGTCAACCTGTCACATCCCGGTTCTTAAGCTAATTTACGGTTATTAATTTTTAGGTTACTTTGACCTTTTACTGAGTTGAGTAACCGTTTACTGTTAAAAGACCCTGGAGTTAACTTTTTCCTGCGTCTAAAATTTGGGAAAACTTTCATCATGAAAGTCATAGAGGATGTAAATACGAATTCATAGACATGCTATACGTTAAAATCAGAGTTAGAAAGAAAAAGTTATCAACTAAAAAGGGTATTCAGTAATTAGTAAAAGGTAAAATTTTTATTGGGTTTCATTTTTTTTAGTGGGTATTAATTTGTGGACCGGGTAGGAGAAGCCCAATTCTTCTCTCCCTTCTCTCTCCTCTTCCCCGAGCCTTCCTCGACCCGCCGGAGACCCGGCCTCCGTCCGGCCACCAGAGACCGCCGAACTGGTCCCGTTCAGACCCCCGCTGCTCCCTCTCTCTTCTTGGGCCAGTGACCGCACGAGGGATGCCACCGAGCGGGAGGAAACCGCTCCTAGCAGTCTGATTGTCCCATCACCGGAAATCGCTCCTCCGGCCAACATAGCTCGTGAAACTTGTCTCATCTTGTAGCCCTCATCAAGGTGAGTAATCCCTAAAAAAGAATTGGTTTAATTCGATCTTGTTAAGGTGAAATGTATAATTGAAGTTTTAGGGATTTATGGATGTTTTGGTTCGATTACCCTAGTTAGCCTTAGAATTGGACTAAGTGCTAGTTGTGGAAGTTGTTGGGTATGATGAGAGGATTATTCTGTTGAAATTTGAGAGGCAATGAACATCACCAGAGTTCGGCTGCCAACGGAGCAGGTGGCGGCGGCGCCGTTTAGAGATGGTTTTTGCATGTTTTTGGGTTTGTTATAATGAGAGGAATTTGATGAAGTATAGTTTGGAATTTTTGGAGGAGTTTTGATAAAGTTTGGGATTTATCAATGATTAAGGATTTAGGTGGTTAGTCGAAGGGGGAATCCGGCAGTTGTTTTAGCAGGATTTAAACTTCAAAAAGGTTAAATTATGGATTTCGGTAATTTCAGAATATTGTGAGCTGTATTAGATTAAAAATGGGGAAGTTGGGCAAGAGAGATGAAATTATACGCTTCCTTTTATTTCGGAAATTTTATTAAAGAATTATCCTAGTTTAGAGGCTTAATAATTATTTATTGTTCAGGACGTGAGGATAATCGTGTTGGGAGACCTCGGATCGACGACATGCATAACCGTATATTATGAGTGGACCTTTGATTTGAATGTCATGCATGCATTAGAGTTTATTTAGTTTTTAAATGCATATTGGAAATTTAATATTTTCTTAGAGTAATGAGTTCCATTCATTTTTCGGGAACTCTCTTGGGTATTTTATTTGATATGTGGGACATGTCAAATGATTTATTTTATTACGCAATATTTCCAGGTACAGTTGGGAACTGTACTGAGTTTAATGAATTTAATTATGATTACCGAAAATGGGATTTTTGGTAGTTCTTCATCATAATTTAATGATTTTGACTTGGAGATATTATTATTTATGATTTATATTTGATATTGAAATCTCGCGTATATTTATAAGTTTGAGAATATTTTGACGTGTGAGACACGTCATTGAGTTTTAATACAATTTCTTATGATGATTTTCAAGTACGGTTGGGAACCATACCATTCGTATGATCTTGGGGAAGATCAGTGGATTTAAGTGTTTTCGTATGTTTTTAGTCACCATGATATAGGGTCGATTATATTTTTTATTGCTAGCTAATCATTATTAGCGGCTACTCACCATAGATGAGTAATGCGCTTAGCGTGGAAAGCTATTATAGCCTAGGAGGTAACCGATCAGTATTTATATATATATGTTAGCTAGCCATTATTAGCGGCTACTCACTATAAGTGGGTAGGGCGCTTAGCGTGAGACGCTATTATAGCCTGTGAGGCACTGACCCGAGCCTGGGAGGCTCATTTTACATGGTGATAATTCTTCCCCTTATTTATTTTTCTCAGTTATAATTGATCAACCAACAGGGCTGGTTTATCCATTATTTGAGATTTCTGTTTTATTTAACCAGCAGGGCTGATTTATCCATTTATTTAGTGAATTTGGATTTGAGGTTTTAAGAACGTTTAAAATTGCGTGCAGCTAATTTTTTAAAGCTGAAATGTGAGAAAGTATTTAACTTGAGTTTTTGTTAAATTATTTAAATTATTTTGTCCACTCACTCTGACGTTTTTAAATTACTTTCTCATGGGCCCTTTGGTTTTAAATGCCCAATGTACAGGCTAAGTATAGATGAGGTCGAGCGTACATGGAGTCGAGGGTTAGTCTAATAATCAGAGGCTGATTCCGCTTCAGCCTTATTCACGGTTATTCTTTCCTTATTAAATATGCTCTGATAACCAGTTAGTGATTTAATGTTGTCTTTGTTGTTTGGTTTAGAAGTGTCAAGTTGGATTTTCAGGTAAGGGTTGTCCATTTTCAAGGAAGGTTTAGCTGAATTTTCAGTAAATTTTCCTTGGAGGTGGACCCCGCAGAATTTATCACGGGTTTCAGGGTTAAGTCTGGGGTGGGTCCTGACACAACCCGTCATGACCCATTTATTAAATAGGTCAACCGCGGATCAACCCGCCAACACAAAATGAACCCAAATAACACGTTTATTAGATGAGTTGAGTTATATAATATATAACTCGCGTACACAACCCATTTAAAAAGTAATATTACATGTGTATAAGGATCAAGTACGTCTTTCTTCATTTTAACCTAGGATTACCAAAACACTATAAATTATCTTGTTTCAGTCTTGTATCAATACACAAACCCTAAGGTTCACGGCTCATTAGTTCTCTGTGTCTGCGGCTCATCAACTCTTTGCAAAGGTATTTTGATCACGTCAATGACAATTTTATATACGAGAATTATTTGACTGATTCTTAGTTTTTCTTGATCAACTCTTGTGATGAGAGACATGGTTGTTATCAATTTAGTGTCTCACACTCCATCTTTATTCTCTTGTTTTGTTTCACGTGATGCTTATTTCTTATTATAAATCTTAATTGAGTTTGCATATAGTCCATGTGCTAGTGTGAACCAATTTTTTACCAAATTCTCATGAACTTCTTATGGTTATTGTTTGATACCATTATTTATATAAACTATATGAAATCTATACATTTGTTATATATTCAACCTTACTCACAATTAATTAAAAGAAAACGTTGTTCTGACTATAGCTTTTTAGTTACAAATATATTGTATTATGTATGATAGATGGATGTTATTCATGACAATACTCAAGATGCTCAATGTGATATTGCCGAGACCAATGAGAATGTGATGCAAGATTGCCAAGAAACAAATACTGCATCTCTAAAGTGTGGTAAGAGGCGAAGAAAACTCACCTAAAATGTATGGTCTAAATTTGAAGTTCTTCCATTGGGTTCGGATAAGAAGCAAAGGGCTAAGTGCCTAAGATGCGGTGTTACCTACTTGTGCTCTAGCAGGTATGGTACATGGATTCTGAAACGTCATATAGCATCTTGTGTGAAACAAAAAATTTTAGACCCAAGACAGTTAGTTGTATCACATAATGATGATGGCTTTCTGATCACAAGGTCTGCTAGATTTGATCATGACAAATTTCGTGAACTATTGATGACTATTGGTGACAGTTATTGTTATGCATGATTTGCCTTTTCAGTTTGTTAAGTATGTTGGGATTCGAAACCTATTTACTTATATATGTGTTGATATCAAGTTGATATCTACGAACACTGCTAAAGAAGATGTTATGAGTATGCATGGTAGAGAAACGAAGAAGCTTAAGAAGACTTTAATTTCTATTCCTAGCAGAATTTGCTTGACTTCTGATTTATGGATTCTATTGCAACTGATGGTTATATTACTCTGACTGCTCATTTTGTTGATGATGATTGAAAACTACAAAAGAGAATACTAAACTTTAGTTTTATGCCTCCTCCACATATTAGTGTGGCTCTCTCTGACAAAATCTATAAGCTGTTAGTGGGTTAGGGTATTGAAAGAAAATTGTTTTCTATGACTTTAGACAATGCATCTGCCAATGATTGTTTTGTTGAGTTACTAAAGGGACAGCTTAGACTAAGATATGTGCTTCTAATGGATGGTGAGTTTTTTCATGTTCGTTGTTGTGCTCACATTCTTAATCTGATTGTGCAAGAGGAGTTGAAAGAAATTAATAGTTCTATTGTGAAAATCAGGGAAAGCATCAAGTATGTTAGGGGTTCACAAGGAAGAAAACAAAAATTCTTAGATTTTGTTGTACAAGTTTCCTTAAAATGTAGAAAGGGCTTACGTCAAGATGTACCAACCAGATGGAATTCTATATACCTTATGCTTATTAGTGCAATTTATTATTAACATGCATTTCTTCATATGCAGTTAAGTGACTCTAACTACAAGCATCCACTTACTCATGATGAGTGGAAAAAAGTGGAAAATATATGCAAGTTTCTGAAGGTGTTTTATGACGTTACTTGCTTGTTTTCTAGAACTCATTATCTCACATCCAATTTGTACTTCCCTCAAGTCTTTGTGATTGAAGATACTTTGAGAAAGGCCAAGGATGATCATGATATGTTTATAAGTAGTATGGCATCCCAAATGATCACCAAATTTGAAAAGTATTGGTCTGAGTATAGCTTGATTCTTGCAATTGCTGTAATATTTGATCCTCGATACAAGTTGCAGTTTGTTGAGTTTTCATATAAACGGCTATATGGCAGTGATTCTATTCAAATGAAAAGGGTACATGACAAGTTGTTTTCCCTTTTTGATGTTTACATGAAAGTTCATTCTACGTCAATGAATTCTGCATCTACATCATCAAGAAATCAAGATACTAGTCCTCCTCTTGCTGTTGATGCAATGATTTTTGAAGAATGCATAGATATTATGAAGGTAAATAAAATATGTTTTTCTCTTTATATTATGGTATCTATTTTTACGAATTTATTTAAAATAGTAAATAATCTCCTAAAATTCTAAAACTTTGTGTGTTGGACGCACTATGTATCTATTATGTTCTTATATATTTTCATTACTTTCTGATAAGTTCTGGTTATGTTTTTAATTATTTTTTCTTCTGTTGTTCACCTGGTTATCTTGACATTGTGTAACTGTATGATTTTGATGAGTTTGAGAGTGAAGAATTTGTTTTCTCTACCCAAAAGACTCAGTTGCAATTGTACTTAGATGAACCAAGGTTACTAAGGACTACAAACTTGAATGTCCTTCACTTTTGGAAGGCAAACCAATTTCGCTACCTTGAATTATCTATCATGGCTCGTGATGTATTATCCATTCTGATTTCTACAGTTCCTTCTGAGTCCGCATTTAGCGTTGGTGGTAAAGTTCTTGACCAATATCGTAGTGCACTTAAATCTAAAACTGTAGAAGCTCTTATTTGCACATGTGATTGGATATTTACGGAAGAAGGTATTTTTTCTATAACAGTTTCTTCTCTTTTAAACATACCATACTAATTTGTTGTTTTCTTCTTATAAGTTGATGTTCATACTTTGCCACCAAAATTGGATGACTTGACTGAACATATTACCAAGTTAAGCATTAGTGACGTTAATAGTGAATCTGTTGGTTGTTCCATTCTTGCTGCTCATTCGACCTAAGAGAAATAAAGCCGAAACATATTAGAAAGTGACTTTCTCATCTTGGTACGTAAGTGATTTTATTTTTGTTATCATTTATTTGATTGTGAGGAAGTAGATTTCCAGTTATGTATTCTAATGTTTGTTTATAAGTTTGATACTAGTCTACTGACTTGAATTTGTTTTCGATTGTAGGTGGTGATTATTTGCTTTGCCTTTTATGCTGAATAAAATGAAGCTAAATAAAATGAAGATTTGGATTCTTAGAACTTGGAAGTTAGGATTTGAGGCTTTTATTTTCAAAGTTAAACTTCAAATTTAATTATGGATTATGTCTTTCAATTTCAGATCGGGAGTGTTTGACTTTATATTGGAAATTTGGATTTGATTATTCATGAGTTATAAAATTATGTTTTTGTGGAGTTTTTAATGAATATAATCAAATGTTGTTTTTTTTTTATTAAATAGGTCATAGTTGTCATGGGTCATTTTGTCGAACATGACACGACCTATATATTAAATGGGTTAAACGGGTTGGAAACGGGTAACCCGTTTAACAAACGGGTTGAGTTTGAGTTTAGAATTTTGACATGATTATTAAATGGGTTGGGTTTGAGTTTGTATCTTGTGACACGTGAAATTTCTTGACTCGACACAAACCCGACACGACACGACCCATTGACAGCCCTAGTCATGATCTTTGATCAATGGATATTTCTCCTTTTTTCTCAAAAAAAAAAAAGTCTTCCATTTGGATCTCAAACACCTAAACATGAACAACCAACTTTCGAAAGTTCATTCAACAACTAATTTACTGATATTCTTCTTTCTTATATTCGAAAGTTTCAGTTTCCTGTTAAATTAGTTAGAAATGATCATTGATTATTAGTGAATTTACTTGCACGTTCAAATCCAAAATTTGTTCTTGTTTCCGGACCCAAAAAATAAAACAAGGATTTGTTTTTGTTTCATTTTAAACTAAAATGGAAAATGGAAAAACCCAACCTTAGCTTATTGTGTGCACATTTTCCCTCTCCCTCTATTTTAACTTGTTATAGCTGTTAAACTCGTTGATATTCAAGTTCATTGCAGATCTAGAAACATCAAACCCGGGTTAGACATTTGGTATAGTTTTTTTTTTTTTTGATAAGGACATTTGGTATAGTTTCTGCTATGAATTAACTACAACATAGATAAACAACAAAAAAGAAATGAGGTGTTTGGATTTAAACGTCTCTAATCTATGAACTCATGAAGGTTTGAGAGTGAACGCGCATGATAGCAAAAGTAAGGCAATCTTTATTGTTTGATGACATACCTTTTCGCTGTCGTCGGACAAGAGTTTATCGACCCTTGTGGTCTAAAGTGTGTGGGATCCCTCGATCGTCGCTGTCATAATCGGGGAGAATTCATGGCGGTTCATGAGGAGATATGAAAGGGGAGATGAACGACAATCGGGTTTGGTTCATTCATCGCTGGCCTTGTTGGCAAAGTAGTTTGGTGGCGTGGTCGTGGCTGTGTTAGGACACATTGGCCCGGTCCGATTGGATTTAGAACATTCAGATCTAGTTTAGGGAAGGATTAATTTGGCTAAGACGGCGCATATCCATGGTGTAATGGCGACAACGGATTGTACTGGCAGTCTAGGCGAGGCTTGTGGGGTGGCTCTGGTGGTGGTTCGTTGGCAATAGTTGGCGTTGACTTAGGTCAGACTCAGCAGGCGTGTGTTTCCCTTTGCTTCCTAGCTTGAAACTTAGGCTTGTACCCTCTTTTAGGCTCATCCTAGGTCGAGTGCTTGTTTATTTTATTTTTAGTTTTGGTTAGTTTTGTTAAGTAGTAGTGTCTCGTCGTTGGCGTGTAATAAGTCTCTGTACGTTTATTTGAGCATAATCTTTGTGCATGCACTTTAAGTGCCTCGTTTTCTCTAGGTAGGCAGAAACATCTTTACTTCATCAAATGATTGCTACTGCCTAGTGACATAGCGAAGCTAAGTTGCGTCATATTTATTCTCTGACGACAACATAAAAGTAATGTTTTTAGTTATAGTAATTATGCTTCGTAGCAGTCGAGTTATTTTTTTGTTATGTCATCATTATATCAAAGCATATAGAAGCCAATATTACACTTTTTGTGAGTTGGTGTCTGGTTTAATACATGATTATTGTAGAGACTATGATATTATTTATGATCTTTGTAATTAGAGGTTTATGTTAAGTTCCCCTTGTAACAACAGTTTCATAAAAATTAAGACTTGAGCATAACCGCACAAACCCTTTATCCCAAGAAGTAGCAATGATGCAGCACATTATGTGGCTAAATCTGCTATTTCTGTCCCATTCCATACCTATTGGTGGAGAATGGTTCCGGAATGGCTTAGTCATGTTTTAGTTGTCGATTTGTGTACTTGATTTGAGTTGGAGTGTGGTACTCTATGAGGCCATATAATGCTCCATTGATGTAAGTTTTATTCTATGATATGAATGATTCCTTTGATCAAAAAATAATAAGTAGAAACAGAAAAATAGAGAAAGATGGATATGTAATGAGTTTGTGGATGTTCGTCGAGAACAAGAGAAAAAAGTTATGAAGAACCAAAAAATAAATAAAGACGAGGAAAAAACTGGTCGTAGGCTCGCATCGATTAAACCTCTAGGCCATTGTCGCTATAAAGTGGTGTAAGGATGATGTGTGGACTAGATGCTAAAACATTGAGAAGCATAAGAAAAATTAAAGATATCGGAAAATAGATCTGATAACAGTATTGATAAATTTGGAGGTGTAAGAGCAACTTTAGCAGACTCTCTATTTTAACTTTTAGCTATTTTAAAGACCGTGTTTAGTTTTTTTTGATATTTTTGGAGCTCCAACAGACTAGCCAAAATTAAACTATTATGACTTTTAGCTATCTTGCTAGCTAAATATAGAGAGCGAAATGACTCAGATGAGGCTAGCTAAAATTTAATACATTTATTATAAGATATTTTACGTGATATATAAATATATTTAAACTATTTAATCTTTATTTGAAAAATAATGTTGATGTAATACTAGCTAAAATAGAGAACATTGATACAACTGCATTTCTAAAGTGGCTAACCAAAATAACATTTTAACTAATTTAACTAAAATTTAACTCAAAAGTAGTTAACATTGCTAAAAATGTTTTAAATAAAATCTACGTTGTAATTAGAAAAAAAAAGTAAAATAGAAAAAATCTTCAAATGCAAATGACTAAGACGCCACTTGTCCACCTGGCGCAATCGTACTGGCCGTAAGGCACAGCTAGATAAAATAATAGAAGAAACCGTTTTCTCTAACGACCGTTCGCACCAGAAGACTTGTTGGTGAAGTCCTCATCGGTTACTCTCCATGGACCTTCTTCGTCCCCAGACACTCTTTCAGGTGCGTTACCTTCACCCCTGGTTTAGGGTTAGGGTTTCTCAATCTTTCAAATTTCTCTTTCAAATTCAAATTTCCGACTCCTGAAAATGGAAGAGTCTTCTTCCTCCTCTTCATCTCCGTCTTCTTCTACTGACGCCGTCATCCCTAGGGACGCCACTTCTTCCAGCGCCGTGGCTTCGTCTTCGAGCACCTCGCACGTCCGCGACGAGGAGGACGATCACAACCAGTACCACCACCACCACAATTTCCGGCAGCCGGAGCCGGGAGTCAACGAAATCGGAACTTCTTACAGAGTCGGCGGCTTATCGGGGTTCGATGAGATGGCGTCTGTGATTCGAGATGACACGTGGTCCTGCATCATCGTCCTCCTCACCTTCTGGTTCTTCGGTTTGTACTGACTCCTTTTTTTTTCTTTTTTTTTTCTTTTGGAAAATTAGTGCTAATTTTGAGAATGCTAATGATTTTGATGCTAATTGACTGTTGCAGTATCGATGACTTTGATTTTGGGAGTCTACGGGTCCGAGACCTTGGAGCTTGGCCCTGATACTTCGATTCTTCTGCAACCTAACCCCATATTTGTGCAGTCTATGAAGGTAGTTTTCGAACTGAATGTACCGATTTTCGAATTGACTGGTGCATATTGTTTAGTATTGTGTGGTTATCTGGTTTAATTGGTTGGGGTGTATAATAGGTTGAAGAGCTGAATATAACGAGGCCTGGGCCTGTGCTATATGGTTTTTATGACATTCCACCACTTAGTACTGTTGCGAATTGGTCAGAAACACACAATGCTACAGTTCCAGCTGATTTTCATAAGGCAAGTTTGTGTTCGGTGGAATGTATTTATTTGTTTTTCAGCTAGTAAATTTTTTAAGTGTTTTGAACTCTAGTTGTAGATTAGGACCGGATGATTTACTGTTTCCTTGTTCTTCAGGAGTGGATATATTACCTAAATAAGGGGTCTCAAATAAGTATATCGTACAGCGTTTCCTCGCCCAGCACGTCTATTTTTCTTATAATTGCTCAAGGTACATACTTCAATTTCCATTTTCCCGTTTGCAGTCATAGCTTGTGCCCAATTTTAGAAATATCCATGCTCTACTTCGTTTTTACTATCCCAGGAATGGACATGTATTATCTTTAGGTTTAGATGAAAGGAGTAGAGCCATTAAGGTAAATGGTAAACAAAGTGTATAGTTTGGTGATGACTGCTTTTGCGGTCATTTCTTCAACTCAAATTGGTTGATTATATAACCGTAACTCGTAAGTGCTATTCTGCACAAAGCAAGTCATTTAACATTTTAAATTTTTAATGGAACCACCAACTGCATCATAATCAGTTGGACCAATGTACTTGCTGCATTTATCTTGAGTTTATTAGTCCTTTAGTTCATTTGTTTGCACATAATGGAAGTTCCTCTCTGCAGTTTTTTCATGCTTTCGTTTTAACTGATTGCAAAGTGCATTGAACCTCAATAGCATTCTGAAGCTCTCAAATTGCAGGTAAAGAAGGCCTTGCCCAGTGGCTTGAAGAACCAACATATCCTAATACTACATTGTCATGGAACCTCGTTCATGGTGAGACTGTAGGGGGAAATATGATTTCTTATCTTCTGTAAGTTACTAGTGCTTAACTGATGTTGGGAACTGCTTCTTCACAGGAAGTGGCAAGATTCAGCAGGACATATCAACATCTTATAGTTACTATATTTCTGTGGGTAACATGAACTACGAGGATGTGGAGGTAATTATGTAACATCATTATAACCTATTTGAATGCATTTACGCTTTGCATTCTTAATTCTGTAAGGTTAGTGCTCATCTAATTATATAATATTTTTGGGATAGTAGTCAGTAGTCACAATATTCATGGTCGTTGGAATAAACTTGTAGACTTATAGTTGCCACTTCAGGGATGTCTAAACTAGTTAGTATTCTTAGTAAGGATAAGCCAAGTACAGGTTGGGTGAGAGTAAGAGTGCAGAACAGTATTTTCATTATGCCCTGATTAGATGAACTTTGAGTTTCCAGGTGATTTAAGGGCCTCAAGAGTATTTTCACGATTATCGGTAGAAATTTTGGTGGTATTTTTCACATATTTACACTTACTAATCATCTTTACATTGAACAGGTTCAATTAAACTTCACGGTGAATGCTTTATTGTATGATACAAGTGAAGCCTATTACAAGTGTACATTCACAGATACGTCCTGCAGTTTGAAAGTTTTGTTTCCCAGTGGAAATGTTGGTGTGCTTACCTCTCCTGGTCCAGAGCAGGTAAGGCTATAATATAGCTGACTCTCAAAAAGATGATGTAACCAGAGAAAACTGTTATTCTGTAGGTTCTTACCCCTATGCTTTTACATTTGGTTTGGTTTCCCCAGAATATAGACAACCAGTATGTCAAACTCTCATATGGACCAAGATGGGCCACATATATCATTGGTATAGGTAGGATCCTTCTCCTATAAATATATGTGTATATATATATATTTATCATATGTTAGGCTTCCTACCATATTTAATTTTCTGACCTGCAGGGGCGATGACTATACTGATGCTATTGGCCTTCAACTTCTTGAATAAGTTCCGCTGTAACAACGAAGATGGAATAAGAGTACAGCATCCGGAGTTCAGACCAGAAAGAGCCCCGTTGCTTTCATACAAAGATGATGATCAATCAAGTTGGGGTTCATCTTATGATTCTGCCTCGAATGATGAGGGGGATCTTGAAGACCTTATGACAGCTGGTTCTCTTGATGGTGAAAGTAACAATACTCGTCGGCTTTGTGCAATTTGCTTTGATGCTCCTAGGGACTGCTTTTTCCTCCCATGTGGGCACTGTGCCGCTTGTTTTTATTGTGCGACAAGGTATTCTTTTATGCTGTTTCTAGATGTTGTTTACTTTTGATGCTCTATGTTTATCCCTGCAACAAGTCCACATACTCTTTACACCAATAAAAAATCCGCATACTCAAAGAGGCCACTTGCCCATTAGTACACACAGAGTTCCACGTTGGGACAAGGTTTGAAAATTTCTAGACGGTGTGTCATGCATTATATTTGTATGATGAATTAAATGTATGCCACAAGAGGTTTAGCGAAATCCCCTAATAGAGGCAGCTTAGAGGCTTTTCTTATTAAAGAGAACTCGGGGAAACTGTGGTTTCTGCTGTTAAACGAAATTAGATTCTTATACTACAGTTGTTGTAGTTACTGGATGTCATTTGTGCATTCTCAGCTATATTCTCAGTGTGAAATATGTGATGATGTAAGTTCATTCTGTCGAATTTGAAATGCCTTTGCTGACATATTCCAAGTTTCGTTCAATTCCAACCTATCTGCAGATATTTCTTTGATTCATATTGTAGAGGCTGATCTCAATACATTTGGCTAAGGCACTTAATGCAACTCGCACCTTTTCGACTATTTTTAAGGCAAAACAAGAAGTCTAGCCCCCTACAGCTTTCCAATCCTGTCAAAACTGTTGAATCTATGCTAAGGATCTGTCTTTTATAATTTTCAAGTCAGCTTCATTATTGCCCTGTATTGGAATTGTAGTCATTGGCACCCATTCAGAATGAACTGTAATGATTCATTCCTTGTTTCAATATTTACAGGATAGCAGAAGCAGCTGCTACTTGTCCCATTTGTCGGAGGAACATAAAGAAGGTGAGGAAGATATTTACAGTATAAACTATAAAGTAGTAACACCTTGTTGTAAGCCTGGTACGTGCCATTGCTTTTACTCCCTTTCATAGAAGTCAAGCTAATTGTATCCGGTAATCTGGATAGTTTCTGAGTGTGGATTGCCAAGCCTTGTGGTCTTTCAGCGGCTTTCCCTCTATGTAATATTATGTCCTGGTATATAAATTCTAAATACGCCCAAATAGGATAAGTTATTCAAAGAGGCCGTCTATTCTTTTCTCACATAATAGGTTGGGCGCTGAGTTATTCGATTTTCTATTCCAGTCCTCCCCAGTAACAACGGTCTTGATGTTGAATGTATATTTTTTTTGCTTATCCACTGTTTAAGAGTGCAGAGATGAATTCATGTGTTTTGAGTGTGTGACTTGTACCCAGTCCCATGAATAAACCTCATCAATCTTGCTCTTCCTCGTTTCGTCTGGAAACACTGAAGTAATTTGAGCACATTAGGGCCATGTAATATGCATAGGCATGGCCATCTGACCTGCAGACTTTTCCTTGTTCTTTACTAATATGTATGTGAAGGTAAATTTAGGAGAGTGAAATTTACGTATTCTTTTTTTAGTACCGTAGTTAAATATGTCTTAAACCTATCACTAGGCTTCTAACAGCAGAACGCAAGTGTGGCCTTTTCAGGAAGATGACGTAGATATTACCGGAAAAGAAAAAAGAAGGGAAGATGAAGTAGAGACCCAGCTACAGTATGATTGTGACGACTGGATTGGAGTGACGAAGCCTAGGGTTAGAGTTCTTTTCCTCTCCTATTAATCAGTGACCATTTCAGTCGAAAGATTGAGAGTGTCTACTGCAGTCTTCGGAGGAGGAGAAATTCGAATTGAAGATATTATCCAACAGTTATAGGGTAGACAAATAACGATGTGTCATGGCCTCATGGGCTCGCAGCCATAGGCAGGTGACGGAGGACATGTCAAAGTCTAACAAACTCAGATTAAAAATCCATGATGAATTTATATAACACATTGGAATAACATGTACATCATCAGTGAAAGTAAGGACGAAAGTGGAACAAAGATTTACTCGTGTCTTAGTCTTGGACTCCTTGCGAAGAAGGAAGATTAACCTTAAAATAACGAGAATGGGGAAGGGAATTTGAAGACGTCTTTGTGATCACCCCACTGTAATAGTCTCATTCTAGTAATCACTTCTGTTAAGGACAAAAGCTGGAAAGGGGTTACTTTTACGTGCATGTGCTCTAGTGCGGTCAAAAGCACTCTGAAGAACTCAAGCGCGATCAGTACATGATTTTTTTTCCTTTGAATGATTATTGACAAGGTCTTTACCGATGTCACCGATGACTCCAACGTTATAGCTGCCGCCGCAGTAATTGATACAAGCACCAATGCCTCTGTCGAAAACTCAATACTGCATCATCGGAATCTATGGTTTCATATCATCCAATTCATCACAGACCTTGAATCGCTGACATGATCGACTCCACACCATTTCAAACTCATTACCATCTTAAACCTTGATGGAAGGGAGAAAAGGAAGAAAAAGCCGACCAGAGATGGCCGCCTGGTAGCTAGGAGGCCCGGTAAGGCCGTCTTAATAGTATCCCGACGCCATAACATCTAGGGTTGAGATCGCAATAATATCTCTTATTATTGATATCACATCCAGTTGTTATGTATGTAATTCCTTTATGATGTTTTCAAATCAATGATGTTGTACGTGTATGAATTATATATTATATCTTCAAACAAAACAATTAAATTTTAAGTAATTTTAGTAATTTTTTTATATCGTATTTGAAAGAAATTAATTTAATTAAATTTTGTTGGTTAGGGCAACTCCAACGGAGGTCCTAAAACTGGGTTATATGACTATCTATATATAGAACTTTCATCTCCAACGGGCCTAATTTATGAGTTTTGGTTCTGAAAATATAGGACCAAATCCTAGTCTCAGTCCTATATTTAGGACAATTCTAGGACCGAGACTTGCTTTTGGGCTGGGCCAGAGGAGAAAGAGAAGTGATGCGCGGAGACACTGATGAGAGAAAAACGTGCGCTCCAGCTCGAAGGGAAAAGGACGAAGCGCGTAACGCGCGCTGCAGCAAAGGAAAGCGCGCCTCTCTGCGCTGCGGGGCCCGCATCACATGTGGCTGTCTCGTTTGTGACCGTTGTGCAGCTCCAAAGGAAGTAGAGCCAACGGCTCTGATTTGACACCAAATTTGAAATGGACGGTCAGACTCGGCTGCCACGTCCAACGGTCAAAAAGAAAATTACGGCCCAGGATTTTTACCTTATTATAAAACTCGTTTTTACCCCTCAGAAAAAAATATATATCAAAAATAACATACAAAATTTATAGATCCGTTGGCAACTTTTTTTTTGAAGAATTCTATAAATACCAACCCAAGACTTCACAAATTTCTCACACCAAAATCCTTTTCCCTTCCAAACTTTTCATTTATTCACTACATCTTGTTCTTCAATTTTTTTTTCCCAAGAGAAAAAATGGGCAAAATAAAGGATTCGTAGAGACACAATGAAGAAGTTATTCTTTGCCAAGCTTGGATCACCATCACCACCGACGGTGTCACCGGAACAAATCAATCGGCAGATACAATGTGGGAGCGTATATCGGCCGAGTACAATGCACAAAAACCGGCAACTTGCGTAGAGAGATCATCGGATAATTGCAAGGCTCGTTGGAAGGTATTTAGTCCGCTATGTACGAAGTAGCGCGAATCTCTTACCCAAGCCGAAGTGGACCACCGAGGCGGCGAAAATAAAGAAGACGATATAAGTATATTACTCATATGTTAACAAAATGTTTTATTTATTCTTTGTTATTTAATTTATATAAAATTATAGTGTAGGTAATATATAAATTACTTAATTTGTTATGTAGCTCATGAGTACTAATAATTATTACTTCATTTTGTGTCTAGCTCATGAGAGTGATAGATTCATACTTCATACATTTTTATACCCTTAGATACATGATTATATGCTTAGTTCTTGTCAATTGTGAGTCATTTACTTGGTTTTTATGTTTTGTAGGTTAAGTTGGAGAAAAAGACAATTTGGAGCTAAGTGATCCAGAAACTGCTCTGCTGTGCGTCAACTTTGAGGATTAAACTGTACCTGCTCACAAGGAATCTGGAAGCGAGCCATACATCATTGGAAATCTACGGATGTTAGCTTTCTGAGGAATTTTGCGGAAGTGAATTTGCATTTTTCTAGAGCAAGTTATGAAGGTTTGAGTGAACGCAGCGCGTGGAGGCAGATTCTGACGAATTTTGTGTTTCTTCTCATGATTCCAATTTGTGAAGTCCAAGTCCATCAATCTTAATACTACAAGTAAAGGGGCTGAACGTGGCTAACATATTTGGAAGGTTACTCTTGCATTGACAATAATAACCTTGTGTTATTTGGAGAGAAGAAAGCTATTCCATAGTGGACAAGGAGACTAAAAAGCCCAAATCAATTGGGATTTCAAGAAGAATAAAAGAGAACCCTAAGCACGTAAAAGAGGAGAGAGAGAGGGACGGAAGAACAAGGAGAGAGACGGCAGAACAGGGAGGCAGCAAGGAACGCAGAGGAAAAGAAGAACAGAGCTTCACAATTGCTCAACCCGAGTTCTTATCTCTTCCGTTGTTTCTTCCATGCTATCTTTATTTCTAGTCATGTTTTCTTTATCTATGAATTTCTAAACTTCTAGCTAGGGCTGAGATGAAGCCCCTAGTATGGTTACTCTATTTCTTTAGTTGATTGCTTTGATTCAATGGATTGCTATGTTAAATTCTCAATCACCGTTTTAATAGAACTTTTATTCAAAATCTTTGCTCGGGATCAATAAGACCTAGGTTTTGTTTATTAGTTATTTGGTTTGAAAACATGAGGCTTGATCGAGAGTAGATGTTTTCTAGGGTTCCAAAGGATTTATTTAATCTTGTGATTAGAGAGTTGTAAGTTAAGAATACAAGTGTTTGATCATAGTCGATATTCTTGTTTACATGATTTCCTAGTTCTTTTGTGCTTAATGGAGTTGAACATGTTTTACTTGAACCTGATCATAACGTGAAGTAGATTATAGTTTGACTATTTGAGTTCTATACGGGATCAATAAGTTAGAATTTATTGTTTAGAAGAACTTTGGCATATGTCCGGGATCAATAAGGCTTATGTACGGAAATCTTTAGCATGCAATCTAGGGAGTTCAATTGCTATCAACTAGAGAGAAGGGTAGGCGTATTAGGTGGTGGATTCAATGCTTTAGCATCTTTATAATCTGTTCTTAAACTCTTAGAAATTTCATTGTTCTCTTGTCTTTAATTTCAGTTTTATTACTTTATTTTCTGTTTTCAATCCAAACATCATAAAATCATATTGTTATTTCATTAGGTGTAGTGTAATTGGCATAATAAGTTGTTCTAATCAATCCTTGGAGGGAACGACCTCGTGCTTGCACTTCTATTCTATAAGCGGTTCGTGCACTTGCGAGTACTATATTAAAACATACAACAAGTTTTTGGCGCCGTTGCCGGGGATTGTGTTAATTCAATTTGATTTGTCAGTTGTACAATACTTAATTTTTGTTTATTTTCTGTTTTCTTTTTCTTTTTATTCTTTCTGATTTTGTTGGTTTGTCTTTCTTATAGGTTTGAATTTGGTTTATGCAAGGTCGTCGATCTCATAATTTAGAGCTCATTGTCTACGATCCAGAGATTGAACGAACTTGTAGAAGACTATTGAGGCAAGGGCGAGCTCAAGTTCAAGGTGCAATGGCAGATGAGGAGACGAAAGCATTGAAGGAGTTCACTGCTCCTACTGCACTCACAACATCATCTTGCATCGTTGTGGCTCCTATTCCTGATGGGGTGCGTTTTGAGATTAGACCAGCAACAATCCAGAGCCTACCTAATTTTTACGGGAAGACAAATGAAGATCCTTATCTCCATGTGGAGGAATTCAAAGACATATGTGGAACTTTCAAGTATGGGATATCAGATGAGCAGATTCGTTTGAGGCTTTTTCCATTCTCTTTGAAAGACAAGGCAAGAAAGTGGCTGAGTTCTCTTCCTCCTAATACCATCAATACTTGGGAGGATTTGCTTAAGAAGTTCTTGTTGAAATTCTTCCCTGCTACAAAGACCAATGCTCTCCAAACAGAAATTTTTAATTTCCGTCAACCTGATGGAGAACCTTTTTATGAGGGTTGGGAGCGTTACAAGGATTTGTTTGTGAGGTGTCCTCACCATGGATTTACCAAACCTCAGAAGGCTCAATTTTTCTATAGAGGTTTGAACTCTCAAAACAGAAGTATGGTGGATGCTACAGTTGGTGGAAGCTTAATGGGACAGACAACAGAAGCAGCAATTCAAGCTTTTGAGACTATAAGTGAGAATTCGCAGCAGTATGAGCCTTATGCATCAGGTCCTAAAAAGGAGGTCTTTACGAGGTTAGTGCAAATACCAAGCTAGAAGAGCAAGTTGCAGCTTTGGCAAGACAGATGAAGAGCCTTACTCCGCTATTAAATAAGGCGGCAAAGGAGACATGTGCCTTGTGTTCAAGTTTTTCACATACCACAGAAGCTTGTCCAGAACTTCATGGTGATGAGGAAGTCAACATGGTGAATAACTATGGAAGGCCAATGAATAATTTCTCTGGCAATAACTATAATTCGGGTTGGAGGCCACATCCGAATCTTTCTTATAGCAACAACAATCATGTGCAGATGCCAAGAAATAATCTTCCTATTCAGAATTATCAAGGGCCAAGTGAACAAAGAAAACCATCTCTTAAAGAAACTATGCAGCAACTTGCACAAAATCAGCTAGAATTTCAAAAGTCCAATGCTCAGATGCTTCAAGCTATTCAAGAGACCAAGAAAGAGCAGCAAGTTCAAGCTCAAGCTATTTCTAAGTTGGAAGTTCAAGTTGGACAGATTGCCAATGCTTTGAATGAGAGAGAACAAGGGCGTTTCCCTAGCCAACCTCTTGTTAATCCGAGGGGTCAATTTGAGAAGCATGAGACTATGAAAGCTGTGATCACATTGAGGAGTGGAAAAAAAGTTGATACCAATGTTCGTGGTTCAAAAGATGTTCAAGAAGAAGAGCAGCAAGAAGAGTTCGAAACAGGGATTGATGATACTGCTGCTATCCCCGTAGCTACTGAATCAGCAGAGAAGAGCTCCGAAACCAGGATTGAAAAGACTGTTTCCATCCCGGGCAGAAAGACTGATCCGAAACTAGCAACTTCCAGCAGTCCAGTGACGACTTTGAAGCCATTTACAGAGTCTCAATTTGTTCCTAAACCTCCATATCCAGAGCTGCTCAAGAAGCCAAAGAAAGATAGTCACTTGTCTGAGATTATGGAATTATTTCGCAAGGTGCAGATCAATATTCCTTTGCTTGATGCTATTCAACAAATTCCAGCTTATGCAAAGTTTTTGAAGGATTTATGCACTAACAAAAGGAGATTCAAAGATCATGAGAAGGTGTTGTTGTCAGAAGAGGTTAGTGCAGTGATTCAAAGGCGACTCCCTCCAAAGTTGAAGGACCCAGGAAGCTTTACAATACCTTGCACCATTGGTGATCATCACTTTGAGCGTGCTTTGATGGATTTGGATGCTAGTGTCAACTTGATGCCATACTCATTGTTTCTGAAATTAAAGCTTGGTGACTTGCAACCTACATCCATGACTTTGCAATTTGCAGACCGATCAGTCAAGCGACCGAAAGGAATTGTGGAAGATGTGTTGGTGAAGGTGGATAAGTTCATATTGCCTGCAGACTTCGTCATTCTTGAAATTGAACCAGATGCTTTTGATAGAGCAGAAGTGCCTATTATCTTGGGACGTGCATTCATGGCTACCGCTGATACGGTGATAAGAGTGAAGGATGGAAGTTTATCAATGAAAGTTGGTGACATGTCCGTGGAGTATAAAGTCTTTGAAGCTAGTCGACGTCCTTCAGATGATGGTAAATGCTTTATGGTTGATTCCTTTTCTCATATTACTCATGAAGCTTCTGTTTTGAATTCTTATAAAGATCCTCTTGAGGTATGCTTGACACAAGCGATAATGGATTTTGATGCCAAGAAAGAAGTTGATGAGTTGGAAAAGCTTCTTAATGATGCACCGATTCTTGAACCGCGGAAGTGGAACCAATTTGAGCCTTTACCTCTGTCTACAAACAAAGTTATGCCTTCTATTCAGCAAGCACCAAAGCTAGAGCTCAAACCGTTGCCCCAACATTTGAAGTATGTATTTTTGGGTGATAGTGAGACATTACCAATTATTATTGCCTCGGACCTTTGTGAAGAGGATGAAAAGAAGCTGCTGCAAATTGACAATGTGAAGCCGACACGTGATGCACAAAGACGTTTGAATCCACCAATGAAAGAAGTTGAACAAGATGAAATTTTGAAGCCTCCTGATGTTGGAGTTATATATCCAATTAATTCTAACCGGGAAATCAAGAATATTTTGGAGGAAATTCGTAATGAGTCCTATGAGAATGCCAAGATTTACAAGGAGCGCACCAAGAAGTTTCATGACAAAGTCATTCGTCAAAAGACTTTCGAGCCAAATCAAAAGGTGTTGCTATATAACTCTCGACTTAGACTCTTTCCAGGGAAGTTGAAGTCAAGGTGGATGGGGCCTTTTGTGGTTACAAAGGTGTTTTCTCATGGAGCAGTTGAAATTCAGAACTTAAGGAACAACTCTACATTCAAGGTGAATGGTCAACGTCTCAAGCCTTATTTGGAGACTACTTTTGAGACCAATGAGCAACGTGTTCCTCTCAATGATCCTCCACAACAATGAGCTTAATATGGTCTGGCTGAAGACAATAAACTTAGCCCTTTCCGGGAGGCAACCCGAAGACCTTTGGAAGAAGATGGATGCGTGTTCAGCATGGAACAAGGCTTCTTAATGTGCTCCTATCTATTGCTTTCATACCAGGGACGTTTCTTATCTCTTTTCTCCTATTTTTGTTGTTATTTTTCCGATTTTAGTTGTTTTGGTCATGCTTTATCCCCTTATTTTCGTTACTGTACTGTTCTGCAACTTTTCGGGATTGCAAGCTGTGTTGCAATCCCTGTTTTGTGCTGATTTTTCTTCACATTGCGGACAATGCTCAATTTAAGTTTGGGGGTGGGGATTTCGTGTTTTGTTTTTGTTTGTGTGATTTCTAGGTTTGTTTTAAGTTCTTTTATTCAACAAAAAAAAAAATTTAATTAATAATAATAAAAAAAAGTCTAGTTTTAGGTTTATTTTCAGTTGTGTCTTAGGAGTCTTCCAAACATTGTGATGAGTAAGAACTTTTACAGGAATGATATGGTCATGAGATGAGAACAAGCATGTGTTAATCCATAACCTTAAATAATTGCTAATGGATTTTTATGATTATCATGCTTGATTTGTTTTGCATTAATACTTGATTTGAACCTTATGTGAGATTATTGAGCCTATTTGTGCTTTTCTTTTCTGAGTGATTGCTTAGATCATCCTTATTTCTTGACATGAAGTTTTGTTGATTTCACATTTCGTTTTATCTTGACTAGTCATTGACCACAGCTTTTTAATGAAACTAGAGAATGCTAGAACTTGTCTTCACACCTGTCGAAGCTTTATGCCAGTTAAATGCTGGAACCTCTGAAAGGATATAGGCATTAGGATTAACCGTCAAAGCCAAATAAGCTTGTGTCCTATTGTTGCACACAAGTTGTGCTACCCTTAGATTAACCCTTTGAGCCTACATTGAGCCGTTTATTTCTAAACCACAAATTCTTTACCTTGAGCTTAGTGTAGATATATCTTTACCCTATCCTAAGGAATTAGTGGAGCACAATATATTTGGAGATTCATTGTGGTTAAGGTGGTACTGTTGTAAGCAAGTTTGGGGGAGCTACTTATCGATTCAAGGAAGGAAAAGAGGAAAAATAAAGTTGTTGGCTGTTGAAAAAAAAAAGAAGAAACAATATGCATAGCCAAAGAGAAAAGGAAGAAAAAAAAATTAAAAGATGTAAAAAGTTAGCTTCCTTGAATCTGATTCATTGTTGGTTGTACTTGGGAAGGTTAGAATGAAGCAAAGGCCCAAAACGGTGACATCTGGCCTCATAGAAGAAGAAGAAAAATCTAATTACTTACTTCATGAAATTTCAAGTTCAATGCCTCAAGGAGACATCGTTGTAGTGCTCTACTAAATTTCTTTAGGATCTTTGTGTTTCCTTATCCCTTCTTTCATGAAACCCTACACCCTTTGGCCCCATTACAACCTGAAACAAAGTCCTATTTGATCATTGGGGATGGCAGCTGGTCTGTTGGAGATTTGTGTGTGGAGATGAGCCTATGGCTTGGGTTTCATTTGGTCAATGTCTGGTATCGTTCGTGAAATCTGATTAAACAATTATATTTATAAAGAGCATTCTTGTTATTTACGTGAGCTATTTGTTTTGTACATATTATCTCTCTCACGTACATAGGATGTGTGCAAAAGTCAGAAAATCATGAGTGAAAAGATTGGAGTGCACCCTTGCGAGGAATCAAGTTGAAACATGAGATTTTGAGCAGGATGGTTATCAAAATGGATTAGTTTTTAAGTGAGGTTGTGAATTAATATTGTGACTGTTTGAATCTTAATTGACCATATGTGTGGGCATTATAGTTCTCTGATATGTTTGGAAGGCGTTAGGTTTGTGTTTAGTTTTCTTGTTTTGCTCGAGGACTAGCAATATCTAAGTTTGGGGGTATTTGATAGATTCATATTTCATACATTTTTATACCCTTAGATACATGATTATATGCTTAGTTCTTGTCAATTGTGAGTCATTTACTTGGTTTTTATGTTTTGTAGGTTAAGTTGGAGAAAAAGACAATTTGGAGCTAAGTGATCCAGAAACTGCTCTGCTGTGCGTCAACTTTGAGGATTAAACTGTACCTGCTCACAAGGAATCTGGAAGCGAGCCATACATCATTGGAAAGCTACGGATGTTAGCTTTCTGAGGAATTTTGCGGAAGTGAATTTGCATTTTTCTAGAGCAAGTTATGAAGGTTTGAGTGAACGCAGCGCGTGGAGGCAGATTCTGACGAATTTTGTGTTTCTTCTCATGATTCCAATTTGTGAAGTCCAAGTCCATCAATCTTAATACTACAAGTAAAGGGGCTGAACGTGGCTAACATATTTGGAAGGTTACTCTTGCATTGACAATAATAACCTTGTGTTATTTGGAGAGAAGAAAGCTATTCCATAGTGGACAAGGAGACTAAAAAGCCCAAATCAATTGGGATTTCAAGAAGAATAAAAGAGAACCCTAAGCACGTAAAAGAGGAGAGAGAGAGGGACGGCAGAACAAGGAGAGAGACGGCAGAACAGGGAGGCAGCAAGGAACGCAGAGGAAAAGAAGAACAGAGCTTCACAATTGCTCAACCCGAGTTCTTATCTCTTCCGTTGTTTCTTCCATGCTATCTTTATTTCTAGTCATGTTTTCTTTATCTATGAATTTCTAAACTTCTAGCTAGGGCTGAGATGAAGCCCCTAGTATGGTTACTCTATTTCTTTAGTTGATTGCTTTGATTCAATGGATTGCTATGTTAAATTCTCAATCACCGTTTTAATAGAACTTTTATTCAAAATCTTTGCTCGGGATCAATAAGACCTAGGTTTTGTTTATTAGTTATTTGGTTTGAAAACATGAGGCTTGATCGAGAGTAGATGTTTTCTAGGGTTCCAAAGGATTTATTTAATCTTGTGATTAGAGAGTTGTAAGTTAAGAATACAAGTGCTTGATCATAGTCGATATTCTTGTTTACATGATTTCCTAGTTCTTTTGTGCTTAATGGAGTTGAACATGTTTTACTTGAACCTGATCATAACGTGAAGTAGATTATAGTTTGACTATTTGAGTTCTATACGGGATCAATAAGTTAGAATTCATTGTTTAGAAAAACTTTGGCATATGTCCGGGATCAATAAGGCTTATGTACGGAAATCTTTAGCATGCAATCTAGGGAGTTCAATTGCTATCAACTAGAGAGAAGGGTAGGCGTATGAGGTGGTGGATTCAATGCTTTAGCATCTTTATAATCTGTTCTTAAACTCTTACAAATTTCATTGTTCTCTTGTCTTTAATTTCAGTTTTATTACTTTATTTTCTGTTTTCAATCCAAACATCATAAAATCATATTGTTATTTCATTAGGTGTAGTGTAATTGGCATAATAAGTTGTTCTAATCAATCCTTGGAGGGAACGACCTCGTGGTTGCACTTCTATTCTATAAGCGGTTCGTGCACTTACGAGTACTATATTAAAACATACAACAGAGAGCTAGGTCAATTTTCTATGACAAAGTTGGCACGGATTTTGTCTATGATCATTGTTGGCGATACTTGAAAAATACTATCAAGTTTGGGGAAACGCCTTCCACCGAAACCATGAACTCGCGTATTCCTACTCCTATCAACTTGGAAGAAGATGAGACACAAGCCAATGAAGTGGAGCCAACTACAACAAGACAAGCACGACCTCAAGGACAAAAAGCTCAAAAGCTAGCAAAGAAAAAAAAAGCAAGTGACAAGATGCGGATGGCTTACGCATTCAAATGCAAAAGGCTCAAGAACAAAGTGAGCATGAATATCTACAAAGGCAACAACAATTTGAGCAAGTTAAACAACTTGAGCAACGCGCTTCGGATGATCGTATTATGATGGTTGATCTATCAACGTTCGATACTCCAAGAAAGAGGGGTTATTGGGAAAGGAGACAACAAGAGATAATTAATAGGGAGGAAGCAGCCTCAAGAACTCCGGTGAACCCTCAAGATCAAGCCTCCACCGAGTGTCAAGCATCAACCGAAGAAGACAACCGTAACTTGGCCAATTATATTCCGGTTCGTGAAACACATTGGATCAACTAGAATCATCAAGTATCCATTTATTTAACCTACATAAATGTTGTTATTTGTTTCTAGTTGTAATGTTTTTTTTTAAGTTATGAATAAAAAGTTATTATTATTTTTGGCACATGATAACCATTCATAAAAAGCAATCACTCCACATAAAAAATTTAACTTTTATTGAATAGCAAAAGCAAATGCACACCACACAACACATATCTATAAAAGCAATCGCACATTAAAGGCCATGAGAAACCGGCAACTTATTGAAAGCAATAAATTTAAAGCTCATCACTGGTCATTCTCATCAGCTTGCAGCTTCATGCTCCATAGGTGATCAACAAGATCATCCTGGAGGTTTTTGTTCATCACTGGACATCTTACCTCCCTATAGCGAAGCATGAATTGATTTAGCCGGTTCGGATTGCGATGAACATAGGTGTCTTGATTAGGGATTTTGTCATATATATGTGCCTTTTTTGGTATGGTGGGAATGTCATTCGGATCAAATAGCTCAGCTGCATCTTCGTCATGCTCATCTTCAACAATCATATTATGCAAGATAATGCACTCCATCATGATGAACTGAAGATTCTCCTTACTCCATCCACGAGCTGGCCCTCTTATGATTGTCCAATGAGCTTGAAGAATACCAAAAGCTCTCTCCACATCTTTTCTGTATGCTTCTTGCATCCTTGTGAAATGTTTTGTCTGCGACGTCCTCGGGTTTTTGATTGCTTGAACAAATGCGGCCCATTTCGGGTAAATGCCATCAACAAGGTAATAACATTACCCATAATGCCTATTTTGTACTTCATAGCTCACCTGAGGAGTTTCACCACGACACACATCATTAAACAAAGGTGATTGTCCAAGGACATTAATATCGTTTAGGGAACCTGGAAGGCCGAAGAAGGCGTGCCAAATCCAAGTATCATAGGATGTCACTGCCTTCAAGATGATTGTTGGTTTCCTCTTATAGCCAGTATACTGCCTTCCCCATCTAGTGAGACAATTTTTCCACTGCCAGTGCATACAATCGAGGCTCCCGATCATTCCCCGAAATCCTCTCTCTGTTGTCTTGTCGAGAAGCCGTCACAGATCTGCCGGTGTTGGTCGGCAGAGGTAATGCTCATGGTACACGTTCCATATTGCTCTGGTGAAGTGTTTCAAAATCTCGATAGCAGTGGATTTTGCAATATCCATGTAATCATCAAAGAAGTCGGTTGTGACCCCATATGCGAGTTATTTTATGGCGCATATAAGCTTTTGTTCAGTGGATAGGCCGACTCTCCCAGTCGCATCTCTTCTTTGAACAAAATATGGATCGTAGTTGGCCACGTCGCGCATCATCCTGTCAAAGACCCAAGGTTGCATTCTGTATCGCTTACGAAATATATTTGGTTCGTACCTGCATGGATCCGTGAAGTATAGAGCTTTCAGACATTGATCAATGATCTCTCTGTTTCTAGCAGTATACGAACAACCTTCTGAAGAACCACCCCATTGTGAATCCTCATCTTCCAGAGTTTGGATTTGCAAGGCAGCAACAGACATCATCATGGATCTTCGTTGGTTTCTCATAACAGCCTCTTCTTGATCTTTCATAAACCATTTTGTCAAATTTCATTGTAGAAAAACAGTTTCACAAAATCAAAAGGAAACAATATGAAGATTTTGATATGAGAAGAGTGTTGTGAATTTGTGAGGAATGAGGATGACAATGACCTCATATTTATGGACAATTTGAGATGATATCAACAGATAAGAAATGACACGTGTCAGACAAATATAGTCTGTAATCTAGATAACCAATTAGTGTTTCACATGTGGCGACGATAATCACATCTGAACTCAGTTGTTTGTCGTATACACTGACACAACACAAGATAATATCTGTCAATAATTTGGTTGTTTGTCATGTATGCCGATATAAAACGACAAAAAGTTAGTATGTATTTGTTTTTTTAATTAAAATAATTATATTTAATTATAAGAATAATATAAAATTTTGTGATAAAAATAAAATTTGTGAAGTTTTATCAACTTAATAAGGTTATTAACATATTATTTAATATAATATTCATAAATATACCACCTATAACTTATTTTAATCAATAAAAATGAATATAAAACCTATTATCGGACTCATTGTTGGAGATGAAAAAATGAATCCTAAATAAATAGTGTACCAAAGAAGTCTTATAATTGATATAAGACTCCAAATCCAAGATTATAGTTGAAGTTGCTATGCTGAAATTCATTTAATTTGGACTTTTTAAATTGGAAATAAGATCCTTAATTACTAAAAAAACAAAATTCTTAGTTGGAGGTACGCAGTCCTACAAAGTCAGACAGTCTTACACGTCTGATTTCTATCACCAACGTCTGGAATCCCTATTCCCCACGTAGCAAAACTATGCGGCACATTAAATTGCGTGGCCAGTAGTCAAACGAACTCCCCTGCCCTCGCCTCCACCCTAACCACCTTGCACTCCCACCCTCTCCACCGTCCGATCATCTCCTCACCGTTTCTCCTGACGTCACGTCGTATCCTCCTCTCCTTATCTCAGAACCATTCAAGCCCCACCCTATATAAACCCCATTCCCCCCTCCCCAAAACCCTCGCCACCCTTCTCACCACCGCCCCCAATCTCTCTCTCTCTTTCTCTCTCCTCACTCTCTCTATCCAACAATGGCCGGTTCCGGAGTCGTCGCGGTTTACGGCAACGGCGCCATCACCGAGAGCAGCAGCAACAAGTCGGCCTTCGCCGTGAAGGTCGGCCTGGCCCAGATGCTCCGCGGCGGCGTCATCATGGACGTTGTCAACGCCGAGCAGGCCCGCATCGCCGAGGAGGCCGGGGCCTGCGCGGTGATGGCCCTCGAGCGGGTCCCGGCTGACATCCGGGCCCAGGGCGGCGTGGCCCGGATGTCCGACCCGCAGCTAATCAAGGAGATCAAGCAGGCCGTCACCATCCCCGTCATGGCCAAGGCTCGGATCGGCCATTTCGTCGAGGCTCAGATTCTCGAGGCCATCGGCGTCGATTACGTCGACGAGAGCGAGGTCCTCACTCTCGCCGACGAGGATAACCACATCAACAAGCACAATTTCCAGATTCCGTTCGTCTGCGGCTGCCGCAACCTCGGCGAGGCGCTGCGGCGTATCCGGGAGGGCGCGGCGATGATCCGGACCAAAGGCGAGGCTGGCACGGGCAACGTCATCGAGGCCGTGAGGCATGTGAGGTCGGTGATGGGGGACATTAGGGTTTTGAGGAACATGGATGATGACGAGGTCTTCACTTTCGCCAAGAAAATCGCGGCGCCGTACGATTTGGTGATGCAGACCAAGCAGCTCGGGAGGCTTCCCGTGGTGCACTTCGCCGCCGGGGGAGTGGCGACGCCGGCCGACGCCGCGCTGATGATGCAGCTGGGGATGGATGGGGTTTTCGTCGGGTCGGGCGTGTTCAAGAGCGGTGACCCGGTGAAGCGCGGCAGGGCGATTGTGCAGGCTGTGACCCATTACAATGACCCGAATATACTGGCTGACGTCAGCTGTGGATTGGGGGAGGCTATGGTTGGGCTCAACTTGAACGATCCCAAGGTCGAAAGGTACGCGAATCGTTCGGAATAAGGTGAACTGCTGTTTTGTTCACAGGTGAAGTTTCTTAATTTTTTTACAGTTTGGTCTTAGTATTACAGTTGATGATGATCATGTTCTAGTAGGGTTGATGGGGGAATAGTGTTGGCTTTGGATGCTGGGGTTTACTAGTTTTACATGTAAAAAAAGATGGGGAAATTATGCTTCTTCCATGTAGCATTTGAATTTGTTGCTAATAATATGAAGTTCTGTTTCTTCATCTACATCTATTTCGAATTTGTTGTTTCCAAAAATTGTACTATGCATGCTTGAAATTTCTGTTAGTCCAAACTAGCTGAGCAGCGCAATTCACTTGGTGGAATTGGGCTTATTTGAAAGGTGTCTTTGTTTTAGCCTTCAAATTGCTACAATTGTTCTTCATTTGTTCTTATCATAATCCTGTGAAGGAAAGGCCACACACTTTTGTTTCTCTAGTAGATTTCTTGATGTGGACTGAAATGTGTTATAGGGTAGCAGGTTAGCTGACTCAGACATATATAATCGTATTCATTTTGATTCTTTTATGAGGCATTTAGACCACAACATTTGAGTCCTCACTCAGTTGAGTCCAACTACTTCTTCATCATAAAATGAAGTTCTGTTTCCTGACCTATATGTTAACCATCTTATTTATGTGTCGAAATGTTTTTGCACTACGCATCGATATGTTAGTTTTTGATTATCATACCTGCTGAGCAGCAAGTTGGTTTCAAGAATCACTCTGCAATTTGCAGAAGTTGATCTGAACCCAATAAGCGCCAAGAACCACAGTTCCCACTACACATGGGAAAGGGACCTGTGCCCAAAAATTCCAGTTCCACCATCTTTCTTTTGCATCCACTCTCATCAATTTCTGGGGTTCAGAATTCTGGTGAAGCATAGGACACACAGGTTTCTATCTTAGGTTGTGGAGTGTGGAGTGTTATATATGGCCATATTGGGGCCTTTGATGTGGTTGACATAATGTTGACCCCATCAAAACACATATACACCATTCTGACCTCAATAAATCACATCTCGACAGAAGTTGTTTACACAAATTTAGGTCATATTATGACACATTAAGTCCACATATAGATGATCTAGAGCTAGCCCTCCACCCTCAACATCAAAACCTGGTGGTCATTATCTGCACTTTCCCGACTTCTCAAAACACACAAGCCTAAACAAGGAAGTTGAGAATTGAAAGAGAAATATGTTTAGCGCCTCAGTGACTTCTCGACATTGGTCTGCGGGAGTTTCATCATACTCCTAAAATTCAGAAAATGCATGCTCCTCAAAACTGGAAACTGCACTTCTTGAAAGCTCTCAGCCTATCACAGGTCACATGGTGCGACGAGTCATTCTTGTTTGTCTGCGAACGATATATGCAACGAAGAAAGTTTACTGAAAGTTTTAGCTGCAGCTTCTTGCCTGCTTCCAAATCTATAACAGAATCATAGATACCTGTTTAATCACCACTCGGGATCTTCATCTTCTTGCTTGATCCAATCACCCATGTAATTTGAAGTCTGGGATGTGAGAAATCTTGGGTTGATCAAAGTTAGAATTAACGAATAGGAGGATCTTCTCTAAATATTAAACCCTAAACCCTTGTGGAAAATCTCCCTCGTATGAATTAGGAGTCGACCATGACAAACCCAATACAAGGCTGTTGAAGGATGGCAAGGCCAAATCCTTGCCAAGCTGTTCCAGCTTGTCTCCCAAGTTGTTCCTGAACATATATAAATTAGGCGACCCTCGACCATCCCACCCAGGGCCGGTCCTGAAAGATCCAAGACCTAATGCGGGAAAAAAAAAATGTGCCCCTGTATAAACTTTTTTTTTTTTGAAAAAAATTCAAAAAATACCAATTTTTCGGGGTTCCAGACCTAGCTAGTCAAATGCAATGTCATGAGGCTCATCCTCACGCCTAAATTTTTTTTTATTGATATGCTGAAACATGGTACAATGGAGGAACATAAAACCATTACCCCTGAAAAGAAAAGAAATACAAGGATAACAATGAACACAGATAAAAAGTTGTTTATGATAATGCATAATTTACTCAAATACAAATATTCTGAAACGTTCATTGAAATGTCATATGCTTTAGAATTGCCACATATTCCAACTATGTAAACTAAGTTCACATATTCAAATTCATCAATCAATTTTCACTCATTTGCATAGCTAAATACTCACATTATAGAACAGTTTCAATAGAACGACAACTTAAGGTCTCAGAAAAAGCTTCACAAGTCATTGCACATTCCAAATTTTACTTATATAAATGGTTCAAAGTGGCTTTAAACTATTAGTCTCAGAAACGTAAAATTCATTCTATCATAACCAAGGTCCCAAGCACAAAACCAAATTCCAATCTTCTCTGCAAAAACATAAGAACAATTTCATAAGCACAATTTCATATATGAATTTCATATACCAATTTCATATATCTCAGATGCATGATTTCAGAAAGGAAAAAACAAATGGAGATTCGAAGCAACATTTTTCAACCCAAAAAGAAGAATTCGAAGATGTGATATTCAGGGTAACCTTATGTTTAGTCTTTAAAAATTGGATTGTGAGAGAGGAGATGTGAAATTGAGAGAGGATGAAATTTTTTTAAAGATCATGAGTAATTTATAAAGAGAGCAGACAAAAATTTTGGTTCCAGAGAACATCAATCTCCAAATGAGCTCCTATATTGTTGCAATGAGTATTTGAAAGTGGGAGAAGAATCAGAAGATTAAAAGTTTGAGAGAGAAGAAAAAACTGGAAAGAAGATTTTTCTTTGAGAAATAAAGAAGACGCAAAGAATGAGGAGAAAAGAGAGCTTGACCGACAGGGTTCGTGGAACTCTATAATTATGGTTTTATTTTTTTATTATATTAATTACACCTATATATATATATATAGAAATTTTATTAACACATCCCTAATAGATACACATACCATACTTAATACATCACTTTGATTAACTTTAGATAAATTTTAAATACACACTCCTAATATCTTAATACACACCTCTTACTTAATACAACACCTATCAAGTTTTTCATTTCAGTATTATATTTAATACACATCCCAAACTGTCTAAAATGCCCTTAATTTATGAAATATTCTATTATTTAATATAATTAATATATATTTACTATGGCACATCTATTTACATATTATTTCGTCTCATTTTTGCTAGAAATTTTTGGTTATCATCGTTCAATTTATAATCAAATGATTATTGTTATACCCCAACTCCAAATCACCAATACAAGTTTTCAAAATTCACAAGCTAGTAGAACTGTAAAAGTACAGTAGCTATTAAACATAGATAGCTAGTTATTCAATAAAACATGTCATGATAAAGATGCAGTACTTGACAATATGATCTGCAAGATCAAACTAAAGTTGATACAGATAAAAAAAATTAAAAAAAAGGAAGAAAAAAGACAACCCAAATGAATTGTGGAGAAGAGTTGGGGTTAGGGGAGAAAACGTGTTTTCGACGATTTTAGGGTAGAAGATGTTGAAAAGAATACTTACTTCTAGCGCGAATTTTGTTTTTAATAATAGATGTTTGGTTTGGTTACTAAGCTTACCTATAAAACCTCAATAGAAACATAAAATAACATATATGTGTATTAAGAGATTAGGGGTGTGTATTTAAAATTTCTCTTAACTTTATTGTTTTAGCATTTTACTAGATACACATACCCAAACTTCTTACAATACCCTCATTTAAAATACACAACTTATTCACTAAATACACAACTCATTCACTAAATACACATATTTTCTAGATCTTCTACTCAATTTATTAAAAGTAAATTCACATTAGTGAGATCTCTTGCATCACGATGACACTGATTTTGCTTGATATATCTCTCATTGATGAGTTAGATCAATGGCAAGCAAACTGTAAGAGTATATATATAATTATATATAGCACCATCTCAAGCTCTAGTTTGGTGTTCAAACGTAAATGTTTTTGAACGACCTAGCATGTGTGAACAGTAAAAAATAAATTTTCTAACTTTAATTTGTACTATCTAATCAAACTTCAATTTCAATTTTCCAACTTCAATTTTCCTAAAATCTAAATTTTGTAGTAGATCAATTTTAATCAAAGATAGAGAAGTCATACCTCGCTTAGGGGCTAAGAAACACCACTGGAATTCATTACGTTGTTTTTAGTTTTTGTTTGAAACTATGGTTGTCGCTAACTATTTCTGATTAGGGCTTGGTATATTCATATACGATGTTCTCATAGAGGAGAATAATAGTCTTAAGCGGGATTTTTTTTTTCAACTAGGTTTCCTTACTTTTGATATAAATGTCTATTTTGGTAAATTTATGTAACTACAAAATCTTATCTAATTTGTATAAAAAATGATTCGTATCTAACATTTAAGGATGTGTTAATAAAATTTCTCATATATATATATATATAACAAATGAAAAAAAAAAAAACCCCTTCAGCCCTGGTGCCAGCACTGGGCCAGGACCAGACATGATCCCACCTCCCCTCTTCTCCTCTATACCTATCTCTTTGGAGACCAAGCATCAAGCATGACTGTGGTAGAAGAGCCTTTGGTAAGAATCTGTGTGTCGCCGATAACGGAAGTTACAGTCTACGACGAGCGGTCGGTGGGCAGGGAAGATGATCTTTGGGTCGTAGTCGAGCTTTTCAAGCCAAAGCCATAACCGCCTTGAATTTATCCTAGTACGAGAGTTCGAGGTGTTGCTTCCTTTCTTGGACATCAAGCATAAATGTTGCAAGTCATTCTATAGAGGGCTAATGAAGGCCGATCTTTCAGAGATGGGTATCCGTGAAACTCTACGTGAAGAGATTCTCGATCAGTTGTTCCAGGTGATTTTTACGCCCCCGAGATTTATGATGTAGGAAGTATTTGAGAGTAATAGATCTTACATCAGAAATGTGACAAATAAAATATAAGTTATAAGTGTGGGTCATTCCAATTGTACATAAATTTTCTGTGATTAAATCCCAACACCTTAAAAATGGTTGTTTTGAGGAGTAAAAGAGGTTGCCTAATGTTCTGCTGCAAGAGGTGGTCGCTGCTTGTTTCCTTTGTTCTTCTTTTTAATTTTCCATAATATTTATCTAACTGCGTGATGCTACTTTTATTTTGTCTTCCATGGTGTCGACGGATGTGACATTGGGGTCGTGTGCTTTATATGGCTAAACTTTATTAAGACTTATTTGCTTTATTAAGTTATATGTAATAATTCTAGCTTGCATCTGGTTTTTCAGACAATCAGACACACTGCCAATGGGATTCGTAGTGAGATCAACTGAAATGCTTACGTTTTCTCACAGCGAGAGACCTCCTTAAAACAAGAAAGGAGCTGTAACCATACTGCTCTGCAACTATCTGAATCTTGAAGAAATGAAGAATCGTAGATAGTAAGATTACTACAAAAAATGAATTAGCTTAACTTGACACTTCAATTAAACGACGGATGGCTTTGACGTCTTTTTCACAAGTCTGTGTCGAAAATTGAAATATCTTAAACATTAGGTCCAAAGAGAAATGTTCACTACAAGCTAGGGTGCAAATTGCAATAACAAAAGAGTACTTCTCTTCGTCGTGAGTCGTCAACGAAGCCGCGAGTTTTGTTTTCTACTTTCTCACCCAAACATTTAAATTCCCTTCATGATCCTACAGTGACCAAAATTAGGGTTTCGGCTCTGCAATGGTGGGCATGATGATGATGACCACCGCCAATTCCAACGAACGCCTCACCCGCCTCATGGACTCCGCCGTCGTCGCCGCCGACATACCGTCCAAGCTCGACCGGTTAACCCAATTGAAGCGAGATTTGCTCCGGCGAGACCCCGCTTTCATCTCCGAGCTCCTCCCCCGCCTCTTCGAGCTTCAGTCCGACCGGTTCAGTCCCGTCCGGAAATTCGCCACCGAGTGAGCTTTTCCTCAAAACCCTAGCTCAACTATTTCCCGCGTTTAATTTTGTTCGTCTTCTGAATTGCGTTACGAATTCGAGTGTAGAATGCTCGGCGAAATCGGATTTCTGCACGTAGATTTGTTGCCGGAGATTGTGCCGTCGTTGATTAATGTGTTGAGTGATGACACACCGGCTGTGGCTCGCCAGGCCATTACTAGCGGCAATGAGTTGTTTCGCTGCGTTCTGGAGAAAGTTGCACTTCAGGTAACTAATTAGAGTCGTAATGCCGCCACCGGAGTAGCTACCATTAGTGTCAGTGAATTGTAATGTGTTAATGTTGTTGTTTCAGGGTCTACATTCTAGTGAGCTGGACAGTTTGCTTGAGTCAGCGTGGTCTTGGATGTTGAAGTTGAAGGAGGAGATATTCTTGATAGCTTTTCAGGTATGTAATGATTGTGATGTTGAAATATGAATGGATTTTCATTGCGGTGTGATTTATGATCCTATTGTGGTTATCAGCCAGGAAGCGGCGGAGTAAGGCTGCTGGCACTGAAATTTGTCCAGACAGTTATTCTTCTTTACACTCCTGATCCTAATGGCTCCCAAGATCCCCCAGCTCATGAAGGTAAATCCGATATTGTGCTCATTCAGGTTCAGGAAGCAAAGGACCTGGTTTTTGGCTTATTAAGGATGTATGTTTTCTTTTTAGGACACTTGGTGGAATTTAATATATCTTGGCTTCGTGGCGGTCATCCCCTACTCAATGTTGGAAATTTGTCAATGGAGGCTAGTCAAAGTTTGGGCTCATTGCTTGATCAACTAAGGTTCCCAACTGTGAAGTCTCTTGGTAACTTGGTCGTCGTTGTGCTTATCAATAGGTACTTCTGTTTTCTTTGCTCATGTACTTTTTCTTTCTTTGAAAATGTGGGTATCCTGTATGCTTTCAGTGAAGCAATTATGTGACTATGTTATGCAAACTGGTGAAGCTGTGATGGGTATGAAATTGTATAAACCACTTCCATTGGAAGAGGTTGTGCAAAAAGAAAGAAAAAAGAGTTGTAGGAAGTGCTCCAAATATTACAAACACCCCTTTCGATAATATGCATAATTGTTACAGTTAGTACTTTCTATCTTAAAGTATTGTTGCTTTTAGATTATTTATTTATTCTTTACTCTGTATAATGCTTCTTGACAGTCTTTCAGCAATTGCGAAGAATAGACCTGCCTTCTATGGTCGCATTTTGCCGGTATTACTTGGGTTTGATCCCTCAACTGCTGTCATTAATGGAATTCGTGTCTCAGGAGCACACTATGCTTTAAAAAATGCCTTCATCACCTGCTTAAAATGTACTCACCAGGGGGCTGCACCTGTATGTTGTCCAATACCATACCATAAGAATTACGGTAAATGTCTACTTGATTTTAAAGATTCATAAATAATTGAGCGTAATCTTTGTAGTGGCGAGACCGTTTAATTGGGGCGTTGACCAAGATGAAAACTGGAGGTTTGATAGAGCAGGCCATTTATCCAGCTTGTAATATTAATGGAAGTGTGGCGGAGAGTCAAAACAATTCTCCACTTATTAAGGTACTTGTCACCTCCCCTCTCCCTTTTCTATTGCCATAGGTCTGCACATATAAAGTTGATAAGCATGTGCACATTGGCATATTTGTATATTTGATCTTTTTGGAGCATGTATGTTTGCCAGGAAGAGGAGCCCACAGTTAGAATATCTACTCCTGTCCAAAGTAACTTTGGGAGAAAACGGTTGGGAGCACCGGATAGTAGTGGACTTGCTGAGGATGAAGATGCCTCTGGAAAACGTATCAAAACAACACCTAGTGTTTCAGAAGAATCTGCCAAAGATATTGATAAGAATTTTTCTGCGTCTCAAGATGACATTTCTTCAAGTGGAACAGCCACTTCCAGAGGAAGTGGTGATAGTGGACCCGTGCAGCAACTTCTTGATATGTTTGGCGCATTGGTTGCTCAGGGTGAAAAAGCGGTTGGTTCCTTAGAGGTTCTTATCTCAAGTTTCTCTGCTGACATGCTAGCTGAGGTAGTGATGGCTAACATGTGCAACCTTCCTCCCAATCTTCCTGGGGCAGAAGAAGATGATGTATCTTTGATAAACATGGGTATAGCCGGCGGTGATTCCCGAGTCAAATATCCCCAATCATTTATTGCTGATGTTCTCTCTCTTAAAAGTACTTTTCCCCCAATAGCTGCACTTCTAGATGCTCATCAGTCGGTGTCTGATAATATACTGGTACTTTTTTTCATTTTGATTTCCATCCCCCCTTCTATTGCCTGCTGAAGTTTTATGAACAAAGGTGTATAATTGAGGCAATATTTTTGGTTATTTCAGAAATCTGAACCGGGGAAAGAGCAGGTAGCAATTGGTGATAGTGCTGTTGCATGTACTGACATGGATTATGAAGCTGATACTGCTATGTTGCCTAATGTTTTTTCACCTGAGATGGAGAACGGTTGTCCATCTCTTCCGTCTGATGTTGATGACATAGACGGTCTTGAGAATGAAATACCCGGGCTCGATTCTTCTGCTTGTAATAGTGGATTATCAGAACTTGTGGTCGCATCCTCTTCGACCTTCATGGATGAAGATGCCAGTGTAGAGCAAGTGAGCAGTTTGAGTCAGCAGCCACTACTTAATGTACCTCCATCATTGTCTGCAGATAAGTCTGAGGAGGTTAGCCCAAGAGGAGCTGTTGCAGATGTCAACAGCCTGATATCTTCAACAGCAACATCAGTTGGGTTGTCCCATCATCTTGTCCTGCCCAAGATGTCGGCGCCAGTTGTCATCCTTTCTGATGAAGAGAATGATCGTTTACAGAAATTGGCTTTTACCCGCATAATCGAGGCATATAAGCAGATTAATGATTCTGGGGGTTCCCGAATTCGATGTTCCCTCCTTGTACATTTAGGAGTTGAGGTAATAAATCTAGCTTTTTAGTGATAGCTATATAATTTCTCCTACCTGTGAGGGTATTATGCTTGTTTGACTGCTAAGTTGGTTAGTATGCATTAACATATGTTTTTGGATTTAATTGGTTAAACCTTTATGTCTTCTTTAACTTTTGTTGGGCTTGGGGAAGGGGATAAAAAACAATTCTTTTCTTACTGAAGGCTAACAGTATGATATCGTAGTAATTTGCATGAGAATCTTGTGAAAGCTGTGCTCTTTTGTTGAAGTTATTTTTCTTCTATCTTTTTCGTTGTAGTTCCCCTTGGAGTTAGACCCCTGGAAACTGCTGCAAGAGCATATCCTGGCAGATTATACAAATCACGAGGCAAGTAAATATTTGTTTGTTCGTACTGGTTTCTTCTTCTTTTGCATGGGTTTTGATGGTTGCCCGAATACTATTTGCTTATATGTTTTTATGATCTGTATTGAGTTGTTTGATATTTTAAGACTGTACTTTTGATTTATTACAATGAGAAGTCAGCTTTGGTCTTCTTTGGAAGAAATGATTGGGTATATATGTGAGCATTGCATACAGTTGCCTGTGGAGGATGCTTTAGGCATGCTTAATTTTTAGTCTAGATATCGCAGATTTTTCGTTTTATTTTATATTTTATTATTACTATTATTTATATTTTTCCTTTGCAATACTGAGGAAATAGTTCTCATTTGTTCCTTCTTTTGTGACCTACTTGTTAAAAGTTAATTTATATGTAATGCAATACCGTCATTTCATTCTTTTTGTTTGGGTGTTGAAATTATGGAAACTACAAAGAAAAACATACCTTGTAAGTGTACAAGATGTTTCAGTGTAAAAAAGATCTTTGAGATTATATTGGTCCATAGCTGACGGACAACTGCACACTTATCTAAATGTGTTTAGAATTATTAATGAAAAGGATGATACTCCTTTAAAAAAAAAAGCAATGAAATGATGGCTGTTTTTATTATGTGTTTGTGTTGTCTTACAAATATACTAGGTTTTTTTTTTCTTTGGCAACTACATTTATGCTGGCTAACAGTAATCATTGGATCTCTTCAGGGACATGAGTTGACGTTGCGTGTCCTATACAGGTTATTTGGAGAGGCAGAAGTGGAACACGATTTCTTTTCTTCTACAACCGCTACTTCTGTTTACGAAATGTTCCTTTTAACTGTGGTGTGTTCTCTCTAATGCTGCTCCTGTATATGATATGTTCCTTTTGACTGTTGAAGATTTCAATTATTTTCTCCTAACTGTTCATGTGTCATTGCAGGTAGAGACTCTTAGAGATTCTTTACCACCATCAGATAAATCATTAAGTAGATTGCTTGGTGAGGTCCCATCTTTACCAAATTCAGTTTTAAAGTTATTGGAGTGCATGTGTTCACCTGAAAATTGCGACAAAACTGAGAAGGAAATGCATGGTGGGGATCGGGTGACTCAAGGTCTCAGTACTGTGTGGAGCCTAATTTTGCAGAGGCCTCCTTTCCGAGATGGCTGCTTAAAAATTGCTTTACAGGTTCCTTCTGTTTATCTATATATTGCTCTTGTTTGTGAAATTCAGTGTATACAATTATTTGCATCCTTGAAGTCTGCTATTCTTCTGGTTTTCACCTGACTCTTTGTTTCATGTGGTCGCTGAAAGAGTGCAGTTCATCATCTGGAGGGTGTGCGTACTAAAGCTATACGTCTGGTACGTAATCACAACTTACCATTAGAGGTCAGTTAGATTTTTTGTTCTAACGTTTTTTTCCCTGGATTTCTTCCAACAGGTTGCAAACAAGCTTTATCCTTTGTCTGCCATTGCCAAGCGAATAGAAGATTTTGCAATTGAAATGTTGCTTACTGTGAAAACTGATGATGCAACTGAAAGAACAGATGCTGATGGATCAAAAGTTGAATCCCAAAAGGTTCTAACACATGCATTGCTGATGTGGGTTCAACTGTATTATTAACTTAACTGGATTTCCTCTGTTAACGTCTAATTTTCTTTTATCACAGGATTCTGAATCAGAAAAACTTTCAATTGAACCTCCAACAGTGAGTGGCAACCAAGATATCTCCTCTGACACCCATCAATTAGGCAATTCTCAATGTGTATCGTCGCTTTCAATTGGTGAGGCAGAGAGGTGTTTGTCATTGTATTTTGCTCTGTGTACAAAGGTTTGACTTTCTCTGAAACTTAGTTTTCTTCTTTTGTTCGTTTTCAGAATTTTTTTTCTTTTTCAATTTTATTAATTTGAAATTAACATAAGTTGTGTAATCTGATTTTCAGAAGCACTCTCTTTTTCGGCAAATATTCGCTGTTTATGGAAATTCATCAAAGGCGGTTAAGCAGGTTAATTGATGTAGATATGAGCATAATGGTTGTAATTACTGGCCCATGTGGTGTTTCTTCTTATCAGTTGTTTGGTGCAGTGCAGGCAGTTAATAATGATATTCCAAGACTTGTGCGTACAATGGGCTCGTCACGAGATCTTCTTGATATTATTTCAGATCCTCCGGCTGGAAGCGAGAACCTTCTGATGCAGGTTTTCTATTGTTGACATTATGGCTTTGTCCACGTTACCTAACAATAAATAGCACCTTTTAACCCCAATTGCCCTTTGGTCAATTGCCCCAGGTTTTGCATATACTAACAGATGGGACAGTTCCCTCTGACGAGCTGATACTTACCGTTAGGAAGTTGTACGATTCAAAACTGAAGGTATGCTGAACAGTTTCCAATGCTTCTTGTAAAAGAACTGAAGCTATAAACTAATATATGGTCGGTTGTGAATAATTGCAGGACATAGAGATTCTCATTCCGATATTACCATTTATGCCAAAAGATGAGGTTCTTTCCCGTTCTCTCATTTCCTATTGGGTCTACTATGTGATTGTGTTTATATTGGTATTTACGTGTTTCCCATTTCTTTATATCAACTTCCTGTGTGTGGTTAAGCTATAAGTATCTTGGTAAGTAGTTTCATCATCAATACTTTTTATTTTTCTTGACTGTGGTCTTTTAGAGTGAATTGAAGTCTTGTATAAACCTGTGCTTTTTGTCAAATTTGTATCTTGCGGTATATGCTGAATGATGAGCCATTTGTATAGTCATAGTAACTTAGTTGTTTCTCTTTTGTTGGTTACAGACAACATAGTTCATTCTTAATGTTTATGTTTATATGTCTTTATGTACTAAACCTAAACAATGTTTTGCTGTAAATTTCAGAAATTCATTATGATTATTTAGTTACTATCTTTCAATCAAGCTGAATATTTAAAATTTTAATTTTGATGCCCATATGCTCCTTCCCCTTGGGAACTTAACTTCTCCCCCTCCATATAATCCATAGAACTGCCATAATTGCACGCACTGCTTTCACATCAAATCATGTATTGCGTATATTCTGAGTAAACAAAGTTCCATTCCAGAATCTATACGTCTGATGATACTTCAGTCCGCAAGCTTTTCTCATTTTAAAGCTTATTACGCCTGTCTTTGTTAGGTTATGTTGATCTTTCCCCAACTTGTGAATCTTCCCCTGGATAAGTTCCAAGCAGCACTAAATCGCACACTACAGGTAATGTTTCCTTTATCAATTCATTGGCCATCCTTGTCTATCTAGGTGTTCGAAGTGCATCTGTTTTTACTGTGGAAAATTCATTAAAAGACAGACGTACATATGTTTTGTGAAGTATCTGTTATTCTGTTCATGATCCTACATTGTCCTTGCACAGGGATCATCCCACTCTGGTCCTCTTCTGGCTCCAGCTGAAGTCTTGATTGCTATCCATGGGATTGATCCCGACAGAGATGGAATTCCATTAAAGAAGGCACGTTTTCTTTTCTTTTTTTTTTTGGTTGGAAGTTGTTCTGAGGGACAATAATTAGTGACTGGATAACTTTCTTGTATAAGCAGGTCACAGATGCATGCAATGCATGTTTTGATCAGCGACAGATATTCAACCAACAAGTTATTGCTAAAGTTCTGAATCAATTGGTTTGTATCGTGTGACCTTTACTTCTAATTACCACCTCTTTCGAGCAGATGCTAATGAGAAATAGGCTTCCTACTTGCAGGTTGAGCAGATTCCCCTTCCTTTACTGTTCATGCGTACAGTCTTGCAAGCTATCGGTGCTTTTCCTGCACTGGTAAGATCAGCTTTACTGAGACCATGGGCACACACATTAGCTAAATTGCATCACACAATCATTGAATACAGCATCTGGTGCTGAAAATATTTTTCTATTTTTATCAGACAGTTCTGTTGTGTCCACAAATCTTTAAAAGAGTATCTTCTCAGTACTTGGCTTTTTGGTAAACGATTATGACTTTAAAGTCTGAAAGTTAGGACCAAAGTATACAAAAACAAAGAACTCTACGTGGTCAACTACTTCAATGTTATTACATGTGTAGTCTTTGACCCCAGTTCTTCATATCAGTGCCGGCTGAATTTTATGTGGGTTGTATATCCTAACTTTCTATTTTTGACTTTAGAGTTATATCAAGTTACTGATTGTTGATTTGCTTTACCGGTGAATATTATAGGTGGATTTTATTATGGAGATCCTCTCTCGACTTGTGAGCAAACAGGTAGCTTTCAGTATCCTTATCTTATTGATTGTCATTTCTAGTTTATATTTTATTAATGTGATTGCTGAACGCTTGCAGATATGGAAATACCCAAAGTTGTGGGTGGGATTCCTGAAGTGCACATTCTTGACAAAGCCTCAGTCGTTTGGCGTGTTGCTTCAGGTTCGTTGGGTTTGGTTTATAGTTACTAATGGCTTCAGCATAAGTTTAAAAAGAAATTTATTTAATTTATATTCATAAAAATTAACTTTGGGCTTTAATATTTATTTGATAAATTATCACCTCAAAATTAGGTTGTCATTTTGAGGTGTCATTTTGGTCATTGCCAATGTAAATTGGCCTTACCATACAGGGTTGTTGGATTTGTAATTTGATTGAGGTATCAGATATTGAAACAATATCTGCAATTATCTTCCTTTTTTTTTGTCAACCTTTTCTGTCTTTATTCTCTACTTGGCTTGATCTTTTTCTCTTTCACAACTTCTGTTGCTGAGTTATGACAAATCTCTATACTTTCTGAGCTTTTATCTACACCTTTTTCATCTTAGTGTGCATGTTGGATTGTACTCATTGTAGAATCAACTTTTTTCGTATAAACTGTTGTTTTTCACATCCTTAAGAGTTTCAATGCTGTCTATGTTACTGTTTTTCAGCTACCCCCAGCCCAGCTAGAAAATGCATTGAAGAGAAATGCAGCTTTGAAAGCACCCTTAGTCGCCCATGCTAGCCAACCAGACATCCGATCTTCACTTCCGAGGTGAATGAAAAACCCTGTCATTTTGACATAAAAGATCTATTAGTAGGGAAGGCCCAGTAACTAAATGTGGAACTTGATTTGGATATTTTCTTTTCTCAGGTCTATATTGGTAGTTTTGGGGATTGTTTCAGATTCTCAGGCACAAACTAGTCAGGCACAAACAAGTCAGGCAAACACAGAAGATGCGAGCAACTCAGACAAGGAGGCAGTCACAGAGAAATCTAAAGAAGAATCATCTAGTGCTTGTTGAAATGCCAAAGTGAACTTCAACTTCAATGTGGAGAATCTACCAAGAGGCACCACCAGCTGAGTCCCAAGCTCCTAAATACACAAAAGTAAATATGCTGCACTCTATTGAAACACTGATAGAAAGGCAAGTCATCATGTTGTGCTTTACCAGATAGCCAAAGCAAGCTGATGGAGAACTGTATCATAGAGATAGAGATGCATGTATCAAAGAATTACTGCATTTTTAGAAATAGGCATTAATTTTTAAATGAAATATTGAAACAGTGAGGCATATAACGATCATAGAAATGCAATAAGCATTTGTGTAACATTACACTGGATAGCTCCGCAATTTTCTGAGTGAAATTGATAATTTTTTCAATATTCTTTGCAACCTAAGTTGAATGTTTTTGATATTTTGCAAGGCTTTTGTATTGTGCTGATGAACCTGGTATGGGTACAATAAATTAAGACATCACTGTTAAACCTCTTGTTAATGCTAGCTTTACTCTAGTTTGGACATTGCAATATAAAAATTAACAGAACAAAGGTGTTACAGCATAAAAGAAGTCTTGAGAAATGCTTCCTATAGTTTACATGTCGATCAAATGCGGCAACATTTCAATTAGTGGATCTAGTTAAAATCGTACTAAGACCATCTCCCATCAGAGGCTAAAAAGTTAAATTTAGCCTATGTTTACTCTCACCATAAGCCAAATAACCCAAATTACATTTTCAGCTATTTGGTAAGCCAAATTTGGCTTATGAAGTTTGTAAGCTAAAATTAAATGTTTGTTCTAAGATATTCTATATCTTTCTAGATATTCTTTATGTGTGTCTTGGCCTTATGCTAATAGGATATGTAATTTGACTAGATCTATGTATTCATTATCCATACCATATTGGTATTGTGTAATTCCCTATAGAAATGACTCTTATCAATGAATAAGATATACATCTTTCATGATTCTCTATTCTCTTACTATCTCTCTCATTCTCTACACTTTACTCTGCATCACGTTATCATGCACTTTCTTTTAACCCTAGAGCCAATAGCCCATCATTTGTTTTCCGAAACCCTAAAAGTGTTTTTTTGGCTCTGTCCGACTACCGCCGCCGCCCATTTTCCCGGTCATTGACTGTTTTTCCGACGAACTTCGCATTTGGTCAACTTCAAGATGACGAAGGAGTTACATTGTCGAAGTTACACTATTGTCCTCTTATTGATCTCAGTGAAAATTGATTTTACTAGCTGAAACTTACATATATACCCTTTTCTATATGTTCTAGGATATTCTGTATTTTTTTAGATATTCTTTATATGTGTCTTGGTCTTATGCCAATATGATATGTAGTTCGACTAGATCTATGTATTATTTTTCCTTACCTAATTGGTATTGTGTAATTCCCTATATAAATGGCTCATATCAATGAATAAGATATAATCTTTCACGATTATCTTTCTATCTCTTTATCTCTACACTTTATCCGTCATCACGTTATCATGCAGTTTGTTCTAACTCTAGAACCAATAGCCCACAATTTGTTTTCCAAAACCCTAAAATCGGGCAGCCTTGTTTTTCCCGATTTCCTACCAAAATTCCTACTGCCCTCCGCCGGAATTTTATATCCCCAGAAAGCTCTCTCCGTCCCGGATCCAACGCCAAAGGTCAGTAGGAGAATAATTAAAGACTTCACAAGCATGGCAATTCACTCAGTTCCTCTGAATCTAACTGTTCCAACACTTTTTCTAAACAAAGTTATCGTGAGTCATTTAGGCTCGATCACAAGTTAAATGATAAAAGCCAAGAGCTTTTCAGGCTATAATAGTTCAATTGATATTATATGATGTATATATGCACACAAGAATGGAAAAGAACCAGAGGTTTAGAACAAGTGTAATTTCTCAAAAACTCATGTGCTATAACATTGGGTTTTGGGGAAAATTGGGTGAAACTTCAAATGATGGGTAACACGTTAGCTTTTTCAAAATTTAGGTTCCCAAGGTCAGTAGGAGAATAATTAAAAACTTCACAAGCATGGCAATTCACTCAGTTCCTCTGAATCTAACTTTTCTAACACATTTTCTGAAGTTTTCGTGAGTCATTTAGGCTCTATCACAAGTTAAATGAAAAAAACCAAGAGATTTTGAGGCTATAATAGTTCAATTAATATTATATGATGTATATATGCACACATGAATGGAAAAGAACCAGAGGTTTAGAACAAGTGCAATTTCTCAAAAACTCATGTGCTATAACAAGGGGTTTTGGGGGAAATTGGGTGAAACTTCAAAGAATGGGTAACACTTTAGCTTTTTCAAAATTTAGGTTCCCAAGGTCATTAGGAGAATAATTAAAGACTTCACAAGTATGGCAATTCACTCAGTTCCTCTGAATCTAACTTTTCCAACACCTTTTCTAAACAAAGTTATCATGAGTCATTTAGGCTCGATCACAAGTTAAATAATAAAATCCAAGAGCTTTTCAGGCTATAATAGTTCAATTGATGTTATATGATGTATATATGCACACAAGAATGGAAAAGAACCAGAGGTTTAGAACAAGTGTAATTTCTCAAAAACTCATGTGCTATAACATTGGGTTTTAGGGAAAATTGGGTGAAACTTCAAATGATGGGTAACACGTTAGCTTTTTCAAAATTTAGGTTCCCAAGGTTAGTAGGAGAATAATTAAAAACTTCACACGTATGACAATTCACTCAGTTCCTCTGAATCTAACTTTTCTAACACATTTTCTAAAGTTATCGTGAGTCATTTAGGCTCTATCACAAGTTAAATGAAAAAAAGCCAAGAGATTTTGAGGCTATAATAGTTCAATTAATATTATATGATGTATATATGCACACATGAATGGAAAAGAACCAGAGGTTTAGAACAAGTGCAATTTCTCAAAAACTCATGTGCTATAACAAGGGGTTTTGGGGGAAATTGGGTGAAACTTCAAAGAATGGGTAACACGTTAGCTTTTTCAAAATTTAGGTTCCCAAGGTCAAGCGGTGTCGGAGTCAATGCTATTGCCCTCACCACTGAACTAGATATGATGGAATGGGTTGCCCCCGTATCCAACAAAACTGTAGCAAGCACATCATAAACAAGGATGGTACCTTCCACTCTTGCACCACGTTGACCAATGGCATATACTCTGGCTGGTGCTGCAAGTAACGGCCTCTGCTGACTACCCTGCCCGCCAGCCTGAGGTCGGGTGCAATCCCTAGCAAAATGGCATGCCTGCCCACAATTGAAGCATCCTTGTCTCCTGGGCTTCTTGCATGCCGAAGAGTAGTGGCCCAGCTCACCACAATTAAAACACTTCAAGGTTGTTGCCTGCCTAATAGGTGTAGCTGCTACTCTAGCTGGAGCCAACTGATGAAATCTCTTCCTCTTCCCATAACCACCTATGTGGTCCCTTGAACTGCTACTCCATGCCAGAGCCTTGCCCTTCCTTTGAACATCTCTCTGCCTCTCAGTCTCATGCATGGCCTCTTCCTGCTCAACTGCAAGAGCACTCTCAACCGCTTCTGCTAGAGTAGCAAATCGATGGGAAATCACAGCCTGCTGGAGCTCATGCCTCAAACCCCGCACGAACTTCCGTGACAAATCTACTACATCCGTCTCTCTAGAAAAACGATACAGCTGAGAAAACCGAGCCTCATAATCCCTGACACTCATCAAGCCCTGCACTAGAGCTATGAACTCAAGCTCCAACTGCTCCCTCACAGTGTCAGGAAAATACTTTTCCCAAAAGAGCTGAACAAACCCCTCCCCAGTCAAGGCGGTCATATCTCTAGCTCTCTCTACCCCACTCCACCATACACGTGCCTCATCCTTGAGAAGAAACGTGGCAATACGTATCTTCTCAATCTCCGTACACGTGATCATGGTGAAGTATGTCTCAATACCCTCTATCCAATGATCAGCCACAAGGAAGTCTGTACCTCCCAGAAAGGAAGGCGCTCCTAACCTGATTATACCCTGAGCCAGCCTGGCCAGACGTAGACCATCATCTTCCACAACTGGCATCGACATCTCCAACACCACTTCTTTATCAAAGAAATCATCCATAGGTGGAGCCCTACCTCTGCCTCTGGCCCTACCTGTCCCTCTAGCCCTACCTCGACCTCTAGCTCTTCCTCGCGGAGGATCCATCACCTAAGGAGAAAGTAAACATTGGTTACTTAATGCATAAAACTTAAACCAAGGTATAAGTCTAATACAACAATTCTTAACCAAGGCACTAACTCAAGATGGAACACAAAGATTCAAATTCCCCATTAATAGAGTAATCTCTACTTTGTCATCCTATTGACCTAGAGGCGACACCTAACCCTTCACATACTCAATGACATATCAATACCGAAGATCTTATGATGGTGATCCGCTGCAGTCGGGCCATCACTCCGAAGTATTGATTATCACCAAATATGTAAACCTACGCTCTGATACCAAACTGTCACGCCCCAATTTCCGAATGATAAATTTCAAAAATTGTGGCATGATGTAACTTAAATATAAATATCTCAACCAGTTTAAATAATAAAACCAAACAACTAGAACTCAATAGCGGAAAAGTAATATCATACAACCCATCATTGAGTTAAATATTACACTTCCTTATTTACATAAACTTACAATACTAAAACATGAGAACAAGCTCATGAATTTAAAATTATCTACCTGATTAACAAAACTATACAGAGTACTGCAAAAGCCAAATAGAACCTTGGCACTTAGTCTCCACCTCAACCATGCTGATCAACACCTGCAGGTCTAACCTCTACACCAGTAATTAGTGCACCCGGATTGTAAAATAACAAACCCGATAAGCTAAAAAGCTCGTATGAGTAATCTCAAAATTAACACAACATTTCTCACATTTAGAAATTTCACAAAAGCAATTATATCAATGAATATATCCACAATTCCAACACTCTTTCAAATAACATGTACCCATGAGTCCCAGGTATTAATGAAATACCCCTCATGACCTACAACAACACAATTGAGTACCCATGAGACCCAGATACGATAAGGTATCTCCCATGACATATACTGACAGACGGACTAGAGCTCTATTCCTAACCGCAACCAATCACCCGACCAAAAGCTTGGAACCCGGTTTGACTGTCCAATATCAAAACATAAAAATGATAAATAGCATCTTAACCACAACCAATCACCCGATTAAAGGCTTGGAACCCGGCTAGGCTATTTATCCAACAATCATCATAATACAAGATCACATCTTATGATTATATCTTTCATAAGGATATAATTATATGAACAATATATATATTATTCTACAGGAATAACTTATCAATAATCAATAAATAGGAAAACTTGTTTTATCTTACCTATGAGCCGTTGACGATCAAGTTCATATATTTTAAAACAATTAATAGCATAGTATTAATTTTAACATCATAATCATTATCATCATCACATGAATATAATACAATTTGGTTCAAAAGTGAACCTTGGTGAGATTTACTCACCTTGAAATCCCGCTGCGAAGCCCCCAACACAATGAAGGCAAGCCAAACACAAAATCACAAATCACCTAAAATCGCACAATTAAAAACCTTAGAAACCAAAATACTAAAGGATAACACAATACCCTTAAACTAACCCTTAGCTCAAGGGAGGACAATTTCCCAAAGTCGTTGAACTCAACGGCTCAATTGAGCTGCCTCAAATCTTCAAAAACAAAACTCAAACTCAACCAAGCCAAAACAAATAAACCTAAGTCCTAACATGCAAACCTTGCTTAAAACTTAGCCAAACTACCTCTCAACAATATCACAGCAGCAAGGACTAGCTAACCACAGGAAACTAAAGCCACAACTCGGCCGGACGCGCCGCCACAAGCGACGGCGAGTGAGCCCCACGCCCCACCCAAAAACTTCCGAATTAGGAGAAACTCAGAACATGAAACTTGTAGATTGAAGTATGGTGAACAACTTTAATACATGAGGTTTTGACTGGTTTGGCCGGATACACCCTGAAAATCCAAAATGAAAAAAAAGCTGCAAAACCGGCACCAAAACTTAGTTTTTAGATTACCAAACACGTACAAACATCACTAGAGGAAGGAAAGGAGCAAGACTCACCTAACTCTCACTCGAAACGCCGCCGAAATCGCCGAATTTCCGGCGATACAGCAGCAGCTCCGCCACTCCGTGGGGCCTTTCAGGCGGGACTGCTCCAGAAATGGAGAGGAGACCCGTGCCGACCCAACGGAACCGGCGGCGTCCAATTTGGTGGCCGGATGAGAGAGAAATCAGCTAGAGAAGAGAGAGTGCGGGGGAGCTCAGGAGAGAGGAGAGAGCAGAGAGAGAATTTTTAGGTTTCCAAAAATAAATCCCCCATATTTTCTACTTATATACTTTCCAAACCCGGAAACTAACTTCATTTGACCATAACTTTCTCATACGACGTCTGTTTCACGCGTACCGCATGTCTACGAACTCGTACTGACGAGTTCTACAACTTTCATGAAGAAAGATTTCGAAGATAACTTACAGAAAATAAAGTCAACTTTTGGGCCTCTTAAAAGTCAAAGTACCTGAAAAATTACTCCCGAATCTTCAACTTCGCACAACTAAATAATTTCCATAAATAATCCTTCATTAAATATGGGAATAATACAAGGAAAATAAAATAAAAATCTAGGGTATTACATTTAGGTTCCCAAGTTCAGTTGGAGATGAATTAAAGACTTCACAAGTATGACAATTCACTCAGTTCCTCTGAATCTAACTTTTCCAACACCTTTTCTAAACAAAGTTATCGTGAGTCATTTAGGCTCGATCACAAGTTAAATGATAAAAGCCAAGAGCTTTTCAGGCTATAATAGTTCAATTGATGTTATATGATGTATATATGCACACATGAATGGAAAAAAACCAGAGGTTTGGAACAAGTGCAATTTCTTAAAAACTCGTATGCTATAACATTAGGTTTTAGGTGAAATTGGGTGAAACTTGAAAAGATAGGTAACACGTTAGCTTTTTCAAAATTTAGGTTCACTCAGTTAAGTAGGAGATTAATTAAAGACTTCACAAGCATGACAATTCACTCAGTTCCTCTGAATCTAACTTTTCCAACACCTTTTCTAAACAAAGTTATCGTGAGTCATTTAAGCTCGATCACAAGTTAAATGATAAAAGTCAAGAGCTTTTCAGGCTATAATAGTTCAATTGATGTTATATGATGTATATATGCACACAAGAATGGGAAAAAACCAGAGGTTTAAAATAAGTGCAATTTCTCAAAAACTCGTGTGCTATAACAAGGGGGGTTTTTGGTGAAATTGGGTGAAACTTGAAAAGATGGGAAACGCGTTAGCTTTTTCAAAATTTAGGTTCCCAAGTTCAGAAGGAGAATAATTAAAGATTTCACAAGCATGCCAATTCACTCAGTTCTTCTGAATCTAACTTTTCCAACACCTTTCCTAAACAAACTTATCGTGAGTCATTTAGGCTCGATCACAAGTTAAATGATAAAAGCCAAGAGCTTTTGAGGCTATAATAGTTCAATTGATGTTATATGATATATATATATATATATATATATATATATATATATATATATATATATATATATATATATATATATATATATATATGCACACATGAATGGGAAAAAACCAGAGGTTTAAAATAAGTGCAATTTCTCAAAAACTCGTGTGCTATAACAATAGGTTTTTGGTGAAATTGGGTGAAACTTGAAAAGATGGGAAACGCGTTAGCTTTTTCAAAATTTAGGTTCCCAAAGTCAGTAGGAGAATAATTAAAGACTTCACAAGCATGACAATTCACTCAGTTCCTCTGAATCTAATTTTTCCAACACCTTTTATAAACAAAGTTATCGTGAGTCATTTAGGCTCGATCACAAGTTAAATGAAAAAACCAAGAACTTTTGAGGCTATAATAGTTCAATTGATGTTATATGATGTATATATGCACACAAGAATGGAAAAAAACCAGAGGTTTAGAACAAGTGAAATTTCTCAAAAATTCGTGTGCTATAACATTACGTTTTAGGTGAAATTGGGTCAAACTTGAAAAGATGGGTAACACGTTAACTTTTTCAAAATTTAGGTTCCCAAGGTCAGTAGGAGAATAATTGAAGACTTCACAAGCATGGCAATTCACTGAGTTCATCTGAATCTAACTTTTCCAACACCTTTTATAAACAAAATTATCGTGAGTCATTTAGGTTCGATCACAAGTTAAATGATAGAAGCCAAGAGCTTTTCAGACTATAATAGTTCAATTGATGTTATATGATATATATATGCACACAGGAATGGAAAAAAACTAGAGGTTTAGAACAAGTGCAATTTCTCAAAAACTCGTATGCTATAACACGGGGTTTTGGGTGAAATTGGGTAAAACTTGAAAAGATGGGTAACACGTTAGCTTTTTCAAAATTTAGGTTCCCAAGTTCAGTAGGAGATTAATTAAAGACTTCACAAGCATGGCAATTCACTCAGTTCCTCTGAATCTAACATTTCCAACACATTTTCTAAACAAAGTTATCGTGAGTCATTTTGGCTCGATCACAAGTTAAATGATAAAAGCCAAGAGCTTTTCAGGCTATAATAATTCAATTGATGTTATATGATGTATATATGCACACAGGAATGGAAAAAAACCAGAGGTTTAGAACAAGTGCAATTTCTCAAAAACTCGTGTGTTATAACAATAGGTTTTTGGTGAAATTGGGTGAAACTTGAAAAGATGGGTAACATGTTAGCTTTTTCAAAATTTCGGTTCCCAAGTTCAGAAGGAGAATAATAAAAGACTGAACAAGCGTGCCACTTCACTCAGTTCCTCTGAATCTAACTTTTCCAACACATTTTCTAAACAAACTTATCGTGAGTCATTTAGGCTCGATCACAAGTTAAATGATAAAAGCCAAGAGATTTTCAAGCTATAATAGTTCAATTGATGTTATATGATGTATATATGCACACAGGAATGGAAAAAAACCAGAGGTTTAGAAAAAGTGCAATTTCTAAAAAACTCGTGTGCTATAATAACAGGTTTTTGGTGAAATTGGGTGAAACTTGAAAAGATAGGTAACACGTTAGCTTTTTCAAAATTTAGGTTCCCAAGTTTAGTAAGAGATTAATTAAAGACTTCACAAGCATGGCAATTCACTCAGTTCCTCTGAATCTAACTTTTCCAACACCTTTTCTAAACAAACTTATCGTGAGTCATTTAGGCTCGATCACAAGTTAAATGATAAAAGCCAAGAGTTTTTCAGACTATAATAGTTCAATTGATGTTATATGATGTATATATGCACACATTAATGGAAAAAAACCAGAGGTTTAAAACAAGTGCAATTTTGATATACATATACTCATCAATATTTAAATCAAGTTACACAAAAAATCAAAAGCCCACATATCAATTCTGGTTCAAGACCATTACGGGCACACAACCCAGATTTCAGAGGATGCACACCTTAACAAGTTTCTACCCACCATTCAAATTTCAGATTACACAATAACCCACAAAAACCCGCACGCCATTCTTCAGGTTGGAGACCCATACAGAACGCTGACAACCTAGATGAAATTTCTTTCATCTTCTATCCAAACACAAATTTGACAAATCCTGTAATTGGATTGAAGACTATGACCATTGACAAATTTAAAAAGCAATTGGGTTGAAGACTATTAACCTACAAATCCCATAATATATTGTGAAATTGAAGCACGAAGTCTCTTTCATTTTTGATTGTGGAATAGAGATAGATGTGTTTACAGTTTATGACGGCAACCTTAACGACCTAAGTGATGTAATTAACGAACGTGTAAAAATTTCCACATGGCAATATCTTATAAGTGATGGAGGACCACTGGGCAATGCCACGTGGTCCTTTAGGAGTATTGAAAAATTTCTCATTTACCTGAGGGTGCGTCTACCCAGGCTGTCTGTGGACAGGTGTCAACGGGCGGTTGTGACACTTGTAGACAGTGTTTGTTTGTAGTTAGTTAATATGGGGGGTAAATATGGCGATGTATTTAGGGGGTCTGGGTAAAGGATATGCTTGGACATAACTCTCTCTTTCTCTCTCTCTCTCTCTCTCTCTCTGTGATGACCTAACTAGGCAAGCAAGTTAGTAGGTGCATCCGTCCCACATCGCCCGGGGGAGACAAGTTGCTATGCTTATATGTGCAGAGCTAGCATCTTACATTGAGACGCGTTTTGAGGTGAAACCTCAAGAGCAAAACCGTGAGGGTCGTTGGGCCCAACGCGGACAATATCTCAATGAATTGGGCCGGGCTGTTACATTTGGTATCAGAGCCTGTCCCCGGCCAAAAGTGTGCCGACGCGGACGTCGGGCCCTAAAGGGGGGTGGATTGTGATGACCTAACTAGGCAAGCAAGCTAGTAGGTGCATCCGTCCCACATTGCCCGGGGGAGACAAGTTGCTATGCTTATATGTGCAGAGCTAACACCTTACATTGAGACACGTTTTGGGGTAAAACCTCAAGAGAAAAACCGTGAGGGTCGTTGGGCCCAAAGCGGACAATATCTCAATAGACTAGGTCGGGCTGTTACATTTGGTATCAAAGCTTGTCCCCGGCTGGAAGTGTGCCGATGCGGACGTCGGGCCCTAAAGGGGGGTGGATTGTGATGACCTAACTAGGCAAGCAAGCTAGTAGGTGCATCCGTCCCACATCGCCCGGGGGAGACAAGTTGCTATGCTTATATGTGCAGAGCTAGCACCTTACATTGAGATGCATTTTGGGGTGAAACCTCAAGAGCAAAACCATGAGGGTCGTTGGGCCCAAAGCGGACAATATCTCAATGGACTGGGTCGGGCTGTTACACACACACACACACTCTCTCTCTTTCTCTCTCTCTCTCTCTCTCTTGTACTCCTATCAAGTCCATCTACGGATGTGGCGGTGGTGATTGTACGACGCCAACAGGAGGGCAAGACGAGTAACACTGTCTTCGGTCTGCCCGAACTCGCCGCTTTAGATGTCGCTGCAGGAGGTCGTGCTGCTGTGCCAGCACGCCGCCGATCGGAGGTGGAGGAGGTGATTTGATTGATTCATTGATTGTGGTTTCTGGGTATCTGGTTTTTAGTTCTCGGTCTTTGTTAGTACATAGCCAAAATACTTGGCTAAGCCGAGAATACGATACAATTACCCGGTCGAGATAGCCCTGGTGAGCCTTTCACAGGCATCCAAAGAATGAAGGGCCGGTAACAAACCGCTTGCCAAAGTCACTCAAGCGGCAAAACACCCCCAAAAGGGGAGACACTCCAAAGGAGGGCAAGAAGTCCCACATTGGAGACTAAGGCAAAGGTACCTAAACTTAACCTATAAAAAAGCTCAACCTATAAACGGTACACACATATACATACTCACAGATATTCTCTCCCTCTTTCATTCCTCTACCCATATAAGTGCTCAAAGCTAACTTAAGCATCGGAGAGTCGAAGACTGGGCCACCCCAGTCCCGACCCCGTGACGTTGTCATTTGTGCAGGTACCGAGTGAAAGACCCCAAGAATTCTACTTCGTTCCGCCCCGCGACCACTTCTCGGCTTGGGACGAAACATGTAGAAACAATTGGCGCTAGAAGGAGGGGCCCTATCTTGTGGAACTCCCACTTGCCTCAGCACTCGGCACCATGGTAGGAATCAGTGATAACCCTATAGACCCTGGCACTCAAGTGGAACTTCAACCCGGCAACACATCCCTTCCCCAAACCAGCAGCCCAGCCCATATTAGTCATCCCGACCCCGCCACAGCCCTTGAACTCCTCAAGCGAGACTTCCATTCGCTCAGTGAGCAAGCGGCGAAAGAAAAGGCAGAAGCGGAAGCGTACCGGGTACGCATTGCTGAGTTAGAGAAAGAGCAATCCTTGCTCCGCGCCACGTTAGAGCATCGTCACGTGTACAACGATCGCTCAGACCGCGCTGCGCGAATTGCCGGGACCACAGATTCTCTTCAAGGCCAGACTGGTTCCATGCTCCCGGGAGGGCATAGCTAGATTGTTTACATATCCCATCCCCTTGACCATCCCTCATTTCCACTCCCAGCCCCCCAACCATCTCCAATCCTCAATGACTCCCCCCTGCCACATCAACCTAATCCATCTACCCAACCCATCCCCACTTCCACCAAATCATTGAAGATGGAGAAGTGTAAAGGCACGAGGGACCCCTATCTCCACTCCGAGACGCTCTTCTCATAATATAGTTCCACTGGCCACAGCGACGCCATAGTCCAAAATGGGCAACTCCACCAATATTGTGCTTGTGGCCAGATTCTAACCCTACATGGCGGAGCTCCACGGTTCCCCCAACGCCAGTCTTCTGTAACACGGCAATACACGGCACCCTCAGACATCCTTAACATCCAACGCGGTGTCACGATCACCCCATCAGCGTGGGATCAAGTGACATTCCGCAGAGATGAGGATATCACACATCGCCACCACTGTAAGCCTTTAATAATCAATTTGCAGGTGGATCATTACAGGTGCCACAGAGCTTTAGTGGATACCGGGGCCGTTGGAAGTGTCATGTTTTCTGATTGTTACAAGGGACTTCGGCGGGACCGCGCCAAACTGTATAACAACCACGACCCCTTGGTCAGCTTCTCTGGTGACATAGTACAACCGCTAGGCTCAGACTGCTTAACCGTGGTGGGAACTACTCCTTGCCGCTCCATTACAGCTCGCTTCCTCATAGTTGATTGTCCCTTAGCTTGTCCTATAATCTTATCTTAGGCCGAGACATCCTTTGGGGACTGCAATGCTTCATAGCCGGTCACATGCTCCTCATGAAAGTTCCTACCCCAGGTGGCATCTTGACAGTTCAAGGGGACCGAGCAGCCATTGAACACTGTCATCTTAACGCCATCCAGCAGGGGCGCAACACCTATGAGATGTTGCCTCTCAGCCCCTCGGAACCCATAGATGACCCACGGGACGACCCAGAGGGGACTAGAAAAAAGAGGGCCTCGAGACCTAATCCAGCTGAAGACACGGAATGGATATCCCTGTCCCCACTGCCCCGGAAAGGAAAGTCCGCATTCGCTCAAGTCTCAGCCCGGAACTCCGCCACAAGCTCATTACTTTCCTCCAAGAAAAACAAGCAGTCTTCGCTTGGTCCTACGCCGACATGCCGGGGATCTCCCCTGACATCATCACCCACAAACTCAACATCCTCCAAGACCACCCCCCTGTCAAAAAAAAGAGACGCGCCTTCCACCCAGACAAGTATCGAGCTATCCAAGCCGAGGTTCAACGGCTCAAGGAGATCAAATTCATCCGGGAAGTTTCCTACCCGACATGGGTCTCCAACGTCGTCATGGTCCCCAAACCTAACGGCAAGTGGCGCATGTGTGTTGACTACACGAACCTTAACAAGGCTTGCCCTATGGACAGCTTCCCCTTACCACGAGTCGACCAGCTGGTTGATTCCACAGCTGGCTTCAAAACGCTCAGCTTCCTTGACGCCTACTCGGGCTACAACCAAATCAAAATGCACCCCGCCGACCAAGCTCACACAACCTTTGTCACCGATAAAGAGTTGTACTGTTACGAGGTCATGCCCTTTGGCCTCAAGAATGCGGGGGCAACATATCAACGGCTCGTTAACGCCATGTTCGAAGATGAAATTGGCGAGATTTTGGAAGTGTATGTCGACGACATGTTGGTCAAGATCAAGACAGAAGATGACCACATTGCCAACCTCGACAGAGTATTCACTAAGCTCCTCGAACACGGGATGCGTCTCAACCTTCAGAAATTCATCCTTGCTGTGGGAGGCGGCAAATTCCTTGGCTTCATGGTCAGTGAAAGAGGCATTGAGGCCAACCCAGAAAAAGTCCAAGCCATCCTAGACATGACTGCTCCGACGTCCCAGAGCAAGGTCCAGTGCCTTACCGGACGCCTGGTAGCCCTAGCACGCTTTATTTCCCGCCTCACAGACAGGTGCAATCCCTTCTTTCAACTGCTCAAGGCACAACATAAAAAAGATATCACTTGGGGCCCGGAACATGACGAAGCCTTCAACAGCATAAGAGCATACCTCGCCACTGTCCCTCTCCTCTCCAAGCCAATTCCTGGAGAGGTGCTTTATTTATACTTTGTTGTTTCCGCCACGGCCGTCAGTGCGGCACTCACACGTCATGCCCATGATCAAGAACTCCCAGTATACTATTGTGGCAGAGGATTCGCGGATCCAGAGACTCGCTATCCAGACATAGAGAAACTTACTCTCGCCCTCATCACTGCCGCCAGGAAACTCAGACCGTATTTCCAAGCCCACACAATCCATGTACTCACCAACCAGCCATTACGGCAAATATTACAGAAACCTGAAACTTCAGGCCGCATGGTCAAATGGGCAGTTGAGCTGAGAGAATTTGACTTGCACTACAAGCCACGAGTGTCCATCAAAGGGCAGGCAGCTGCAAACTTCATTGCTGAATTCATTCCATTGGCCGATAGCAGTTCCCACCCAGACACCCCCGCCGGGGACGCCATCTGGGAACTCCAAGTGGATGGATCCTCCAACAGCAAACTCAGCGGAGCAGGAATCATCATCACAGACCCATAGGTCACTCGTATGAGTATGCCCTTCGGTTCGAATTCAAAGCCTCCAATAACATTGCTGAGTATGAAGCTCTTATCGCAGGCATCCAACTTTGCCGAGAGCTTGGAGCCCAACACCTCCACATTTTCAGTGATTCCCAACTTGTTGTCAGTCAGGTGGCAGGGGACTTTAAGGCTAACCAGCACAACTTGGAATCCTATAAAAGTCTCGCGGGGGCACTTCTGCAAAGCTTCACCTCATACAAACTCACCCAAATCCCGCGAGCCAAGAACTCCAAGGCTGACGCCCTCGCAAGACTCGCCACGACTCCTCCCGAGTCCACGCCCCCGGATGTCCATATAGAAACACTGGACAAGCCTAGTATCTCAAGAGCCTATTCAAAAATTTTTGCCCTTGAGCCCAAGGAGCAGCCTTCATGGATGGACCCATTCATTGCTTTCCTCTCCGACGGCACCCTGCCCCAAGACAAGCATGAAGCACAACGGCTACGCCGCAAAGCCTCCCTTTACTTGCTCAGAGGTGGAAAGCTATACTGCCGAGGCCAATCATGTCCCCTACTGCGGTGCCTACCCACAGCAGAAGGGCACAAAGTGCTGAAATCGCTCCACAGTGGCATTTGTGGGAACCATGCAGGAGCCCGGAACCTCATGTTCAAAACGCTTCGCGCAGGGTATTATTGGCCAACCCTAGAGCATGATGCCAAAACGGTCGTTCAAACATGCCTTCAGTGCCACAAATTTGCAGATTTTGCACATCATCCCCCGGTACCCCTCTCTATCATCATCTTGCCCGTCCTTTTCAGCCAGTGGGGACTCGATTTCATCGGACAACTCCCCACAGCCTCGGGACAGTTCAAGTATGCCATTGTCATCGTGGATTACAACACAAAATGGATTGAGGCAGAGCCCCTCGCCACAATCACCACTGAAAAAGTAATCAACTTTCTTTGGCGAAACTTGTACTGTCGCTTTGGAGTGCCCCAAGCCATCATTACTGACAATGGCATCCAGTTCGACAATGACACATTCCGGGGATTCTTGTCCGATCAAGGCACAACAATCTTTTACACCTCCCCAGCACATCCCCAAACCAATGGCCAGGCAGAAGCTATCAACAAGCTCATCAAGCAAAACTGAAGAAACGCTTGGATGAGGCCAAGGGTTTGTGGGCAGCAAAGCTCCCGGACGTCCTCTGGACACTCCGCACCACCCCCACAACGGCCACGGGAGAGTCCCCATACCTCTTGGCTTACGGCACCGAAGCGGTGGTACCGGTGGAAATGGAGGTCCTAAGTGAACGAATCACAACTTACGACCCCGAGACAAATGCGACAGGGCTACGACTCAATATGGACCTCTTAGAGGAACGCCGAGACAAGACATACCTCAGAGTCATCAACAACAAGCAGAAAATAGCCCGATACTACAATAAAAAAGTCGTATCTCGCCCCCTGAAGATAGGCGATTGGGTCATGAAAGAGGTCATTCCCCACCCTACTGGTCTCAAGGCGAAGTGGGAAGGCCCACTCGAGATAGTTGACGCTCCGGGACCCGCCACATTCTACCTCCGCGATTGCGATGGTCGCGTGCTACCCTGCCCCTGGAACGCTCGCCACCTCTATCTCTAACCCAGTTAATTACATTGTTTATGTATTTTAGCCTAGTAGCGGCACCAACAATGTACACTTCGCCCACTAGCGGCTAACTCTAAATGCCATGAAGTGCTTTGTCATGTAAACATGCTACACTTCATTCCCACAAGACAACACCACAAACCTATTCGACCCATAGCGGCCCACCACGCGGCTAACACGGTCCCTCTGGCCAACTCGCACGACCCGTCCCGCCACCCCTTAACCCTAGCCAGCCCGACAACAAAACTCTTACTCTAGGCTTCCTACCAACACCACAAACATGTGAACCATCTCATTCACCCCTGATAAATCCAAAGACAAAGAACGCCACCAATTCATACCGTGAAACAGTGGATCCGCGTAGTGGCAATGAAGCTGGTTGCAAACAGCCAAGCGCTCGCGCCCACTCGATTGAGGGTGAAGTGGGACGCTTCCCAAATCTGAGGTTTGTAGAACCACTAAAACCCTAGACCCCCTGACGCTTTTCTCTCCTTGATTGACAGGTTATGGGAGGAAGCCCCTGCATCTGGATGATCCCCCCTCAGAGATCATGCAACGGCCCGCAACGCTCAATAGCGAGTCTCCCCAATCAAGCGTGGACTGACTCGCCATACAGCGGCCCGCAACGCCACCTCGCAACAGTCCCCAATCAAGCGCGGACTGCCTCGCCAAGGCAACGGCCCGCAACGCTCAATAGCGAGTCTCCCCAATCAAGCGTGGACTGACTCGCCACGCAGCGGCCCGCAACGCCACCTCGCGACAGTCCCCAATCAAGCGCGGACTGCCTCGCCAAGGCAACGGCCCGCAACGCTCAATAGCGAGTCTCCCCAATCAAGCGTGGACTGACTCGCCACGCAGCAGCCCGTAATGCCACCTCGCGACAGTCCCCAACCAAGCGCGGACTGACTGGCCACCTCGCGACAGTCCCCAACCAAGCGCGGATTGACTCGCCAAGGCAGCGGCCCGCAACGCTCAGTCGCGAGTCTCCCCAATCAAGCGCGGAATGACTCGCCACGCAGCGGCCGCAACGCCACATAGCGACAGTCCCCAACCAAGCACGGACTGACTCGCCAGAGCAGCATCAAACGTTTCTTCTCGCCAACCTGTTTTCAGAACATCACCCCCGTCACCTCGCGACTCTCGCGTGGGGACTTGGGGACTCGGCACCATGCCTCCCGCACCCGGGTAAAACCTATTCTCGGCATCTCTAGAATAACTCCCCACCCAAGAACTCTCTCGGATTGGGGACTTGGGGACTTGTTAGTACACTTGTTCGACTTGGCTAAGCCGAGAATACGGTACAATTACCCGGTCGAGATAGCCCTGGTGAGCCCTTCACAGGCATCCAAATAATGAAGGGCTGGTAACAAACCGCTTGCCAAAGTCACTCTAGCGGCAAAACACCCCCAAAAGGGGAGACACTCCAAAGGAGGGCAAGAAGTCCCACATTGGAGACTAAGGCAAAGGTACCTAAACTTAACCTATAAAACAAGCTCAACCTATCATAAAAGGTACACACATATACATACTCACAGATATTCTCTCCCTCTTTCATTCCTCTACTCGTACAAGTGCTCAAAGCTAACTTAAGCATCGGAGAGTCGAAGACTGGGCCACCCCAGTCTCGACCCCGTGACGTTGTCATTTGTGCAGGTACCGAGTGAAAGACCCCAAGAATTCTACTTCGTTCCGCCCCGCGACCACTTCCCGGCTTGGGACGAAACAGGTAGAAACAGTCTTTGTTCTAATTGTGTTAGCTTTGTTGGGTTTGGATTTGGAGAATTGGAGTGGGACTATAAATTTTAGGGGTGAGAGAGGATTAAAGAGTTTTGTTTGGTATATATTAGTATTTTCTTGATTGAAGAATTGGATGGGATGGGATGGGATGGGATGGGATGATCTTATGAGATCTGAGGAGAGAGAGAAGAAGACAAGAACATGATGGTAAGGAGAGCGAGAAGACAAGAACGGGATGGTAAAGACATCAACTACAGTTGTTCAAACGTATCGATACTTAACATCTCCACAAGCGAAAACTAATGGATACATAACGGAATAATATCCAAACCGTATAAAAACACTCCGGGTAGACGCACCCTTCGGTAGATAGCAGAACTCACCTTACTGGGTCCGATGCAAGTTTGAAAAGATACCCTTTAATGGTTATACAAGAATAAAATAATAATAATAAACATTAAAAACCAGCAAAAGATCAAACTTTGGACAAAACACCAGTCTTTCTTTTTTTTTTTGGTCAAGAATAGAACTTCATTGAAACAGACCACAAAAGTCGAGCAAAAACAACAAATTGAAAGTCAACAAGGCTGACAAAACAAGAGGAAAACTAAACACTGCTACAGACCACTACAGACTAAAAGTAAAGAAAGACAAAGGCAGATCAAAGAGCAAGAGCTGCTATAACAACAACAAGTCTCAATCAGGGGGGTCATCGCTCCTGAGAATATGAAGGAGAGAGGAGGGAGGTTGGGGGCGTATTAGCCCAGTCCGAAGAGCACAACCTCACCATGGCAAGCTTCGCCGCTGCGTCAGCAACCCGGTTAGCTTCACGGGGAACCCAGTTGCATAACACCTCATCAAAAGCAGGCAATAGAAACTTCACTCTATTCAGGATAGGAAGAATTTTCCAATTGGGAGTGAAAGCTAGGGAAGAGAGAGACCTAATGACCTCCTGGCAATCACCCTCAATGATAACATTTTTCAAATTCAGAAACCTTGCAATTTGAAGACCTTTAACCACCGAATCAACCTCGGCCTCAACAACAGAATTATGGGAGCACAAGAGACTTGCACCAGTAATAGAACAACCCCTATGGTTACGCACCACTAGACCAATCCCACTGTGATGGTTACTCGTCTTCCAAGCTGCATCAATGTTAACTTTTACCACATTTGAAGGGGGAGGATGCCACAATTTGCTTGCAGTAGATCTCCGAGGCTCATCTGGGGGAGTGTCATAATCAAACTGAGCTTTAGACCACTCTTTAAAGCTTCTGTGAATATTCTCTATAGTAATAACAGGGTTAGGGGAGATCTTCTTCATTACTGCAACACATCTTTGCTTCCACAAATGAAAACACACAAACTGAAAGAACTCCTCATTGTGATGAGATAGCTTACCAGAATCGCTACAAGCTGCTAGAAGCCAAGCATCCAAGCTTGAGTGGACATCTATTTAATATCTCTTCTTTTATTACCAATCATTCACAACAAGGAATGTCACCATAGAAGGTTCCCCATAGGAGCCCACTCAACTCATTTTTTTGGTAACTAGATTTGTGACCTTATTTTTTAATTTAGTTAAAAAAGTTGACCATTTTTTTTGTGATTTAGGTATTTAAGATTCTGTAATTGTGATTTACACGAACAATTCTGTTTGGACAGATTTTATTCAGTTGATTCATTTAATCTAATTCAGTACTCAAATGATTTCTAAATTGAATGAAACTTTGTAAGAATGATCTACATACTATGTTCTAGACACTGAACGTTAGAGATGTGAAAATATGACTTAAAAGTGAACGAAATAAGCACCACAGTTTAATTTTAAAACGGAATTTCACGAAGGAATCTGTATAACGGGAAATATATACATGTACGGAAGGTTCTGAGGCCCCGGAGTCTTTCCTCCGAAAATGAGATGAGGACGAGTTTAATTGGTTAGGGTGAGAGACTGAGAAGAGTGGGTCCCGCTTGAAATTGAGTTGAACAAGAGCCTGAGACGTATTTCATCCGTGCGCCTCAGAACCTTCCTCTATACCTCTAGACAACGCTATCACAGTATCACTCACGTCGATCTCTAACTTAGTCTTAATCTTCACATAGTGTCGACATAATATGATTACGCTAGCTGAAGTTTTGCATGGATTACGATTTATGCAAAATGGTTTTCTACAGAATATATAAGAGACAACAAATTGGTTCTTCGGTGTAGTGGGTAGCACTCTGGCGGTCTGGCCTATACGGCGGTGAACTGACAGGCTGGCCAGAAAACGAGATGCATTGAACTCCATTCAACGGTTGCTGCAATAACTTGCTGTCGTCAGCGTAACATTTGACAGAGATAATTCGATATTTCACATGATCCTGGTTTTCACCGTGCCATAACAGCTTTTATCTGCAGCCTAGGACTACTTGACATCGTTAACAACTCTGATCAAGTGAACAAAAAACAATCAGGATTTATATGCACTTTCTCAGGGGGTGGTCTCCGCATCAATAGCTTCGGGAAGGATCAAAAGATAAAACGTTTAGTGATGGAGTTATGAGATTTAAGAAGCAAGCAGAAGGACACCGTAACAAAAGAAGAGATGACATGAATATACTTTGAATAAATATTAACGACATATATCTGTGACATGAATAACAAAATCAGAAAAGTACTTCACTAAATCTGAATGATAAGATTCTCGGAACAAATGTATCAAATACTACAGCCTAATTCACTGTTGTTTTATTACAAAAGAATCAAAGTTAACTCTACCATATAATTGCATTCTTAACGCATATCAAATCAAAGCCGTTTCCCTTGCAGGTAATCCAATAAATTTATGCATTTGCATGGCCGCCGGCAGTGAAGGAACATGATAATATACAAGAAAGATCTGCCGAGATACTTCACCCAACATGAGTTCCTAGTCAGGTTGTTCGAGAAAATATTGCAGCTACCACAGCCCATTAGTGAATCTATCCGGAAACAGTAATTCCATGCATTTGAAACCATTCAGGCATATGGAATCTCTCATAAAGCACAGGCCTCACATCTTTTTGCTGGCCAAGGTGTTTGAGTACGGGAAGCAGGACCTCCAAGAGCTAAAGAATCCACATGAAAGAATGAAATGCATAGAATATAATAAGAAGATGTTTCATATGGTGTTCCAAGTCTTTTCTTGAAATGCAAGAAAATTAGTTACCTGATCATCATACGGATGTCCAGCAGAAAATGGAATGCATGGAACTCCATTCAGCGGTTGCAGCAGAAAACTAAACGGGTTGTTATCAACAATAACAATTCGACAGAGATCTTTCGATATACAAGATATATCTTTCACATGATCCCGGTTCTCCCTGTGGCATACACGAGGTCAGAGATGTTTCCAAATTATAAGGAAATTTGTGACTAACATTGCATACAGTGTTCAACAATGACACAGCTTTTTATCTGCAGCCTAGCAACTTGTTCACATTGTTGACAACTTTGAGAAATGAACAATCAAAACAATCAGGATTAGAAAAGGTTTCATGGGATAGGACATGTGAGCGGTCTCTACTTCGACAACTCCAAAAAGGATTATTAGATAAATTACCTAATGGTGGGGGTCAGGTGTGCTAGTCTTAATCAAAGTCAGTATGCCATTCCACAGGCGGGTTATCAAAACATAGGGAAATACACACTCGTATCACATCCTGCTCTATCACCGTAAGAAATACAATGCATTCACAACGGTCAACACCCATTAAAACTCCAAGAGGCCCAAACATATACAAGAATCAAGATACTGAAGTTAGTAGAAACTGAAAAATGAGCACATCAGGCAAGCTCAAACAAGAACAGTTCCCTCCCAAAGATAAATGAATAACTTACGTGGTAACTGTAGAAGGCCGATAAAGCCGAAACTTGAATCGATTCTCCACATCTATTCTGTCAACAAGTGGCCTAGCATAACCTGTACAATGCAGAGTCTTATCATCTTTAACAATCACAAAACTAGAGAAAATATAAATTTGTGAAGCAGAAAAGAAAAAGAAAACAACAACAAACCTTCAAGACCAGCTGTGAAGAGGACAAGATCAGCAAATTCACCAATCTGTTTCAAGAACTCGTGCAAACCAGGTCTTTCAAACACTGTCACATAACTGATCTTCGGTTTACCATCAGACTCCTCCAATCCAATAAAAGATACCATCAAACACAAAACACACTACTAAACCAAAAAACAAAAACAAGCACAATACAGAGACAAGCATACCAACCTTGTCCCAAGATACACATTCGATCTCGAACCACTTCAACCCAGCATCTGTTGCTTGAGTCCTAACAATAGCAGGCACGCTAGAGGTTTCATATGCACACACTAGCGTCTCGTCTAAGTCGAGAACTACCTACACATTACAAAATCCACATTCAAATTTTACACCAAGCATTAGTTCCAACTCCAAATAACCATAACCTCATTATTCAAATCTCTGACAGTAACAACTACACCACTTCAGGAAATCACCTACACTTTTACCTCAGTAAATATATTTTCAATTCTAAAGAAGCAAATCAACAAACGCTAAGATGATCAAATTCAACTAAAACTGAATGAATTTCAGTTGAGGCGTTACCGTGAGCTTCGGAAGGGGGTGATCGTCAGTTACGACGCCGTTTTCGAGGTTGGCGTGGGCGGAGGACGACGTGTCGTTGAGAGGGATCTCTGCGACGGGGAGAGGCCTGAAGGACGAAGGAGGAGACGCGAGGAGGGGAACGTAGGAGAGCAAATGAGCGAGGCAGGGAGCGCCTCGGAGGATCTGGAAGAAGAAGCCGAGCCAGTTTATGAGAGCTCGCCACAGTTGGATTAGCTTCGGCTCGTAAACCTCCGCGGCCGTCTGGCCCATCGTCGCCATTACCAGAGAGCTTCTAACCGACACTGGATTTGATGCACACAGCTTTTCAAAGACAATGAGAAGCTAATTTTGCCTTTTGAATTTTTTTTTTTTTTTTTAGCAAAAATGATTGGATTGGCTTTTATCTGATGCGGTGGAATCGTGGAGGTAGGGTGGATTTGCACATGCGTGGCGTAAAAGGATTGGGGAATCATTGTTACTTTGATCAGAGGTTAACATCCCTTATTTGGAGGTTATTTGTTTGGGTTTTTCTTATAATTCATGAGGTGATGAGTTCGAATCTCATAACGAGGGGGAGAGATTATGTTAATAGTTTTGCTTGTTAGCATCAAGTGGTAGAGAGTGTGAGATACAAATTAATATCATAAATGTGGATAGATATCGATATTATAGTGGTATTGATGTTGATTAAGTTTTAAGAGTAACGAGGTTTGTTATATGTCGGTTATCATTTGAGTACAAATGAAATGATGGAGAATGTAAGAATCGATATGGTTATGATATTAGTAGTAACTAGTTTTTGAGCTTGCTAATAGCAATGAAAAAAAGTTTTTACTTTTCGTGAATTGAAAATTCGATCTATTTTACCTTTATTTCATTTTAAGATAATTACTCTAATATCTTTTTTTTTTTATCTCATTAATGAAGCTGTTCTAAGTGTTTAACATAATTTCTCTACCACTTTAGGTGACAACATTAATATCTTATTTGTGACATCAATGATTGTCATGCTGTCATTTACTTGAAATGCAACGATACTACAATACCTACCACTCCAAGTTTACAAATGAAGCATGTGTTCAATTAGTTATACCTTGCCGTTAGAATATATATGGCAACACGACCATCCTTTTTACCTTGATACGTCATTTATGAGTACCGATGATAATTTATATCTGAAAAGTTTCTATGTTATGTTAAACTATCTCGTGTATAATAAAGACATCATGTCTGAACTACGAACTCTCTTCTAAGACCATAACGACTATCAAACTATCAAGCATAGATCATTCAAATTAGCTCAAACTACAAATATATTGTTATCTCAAAATTATATAACCATTGTTAGGTTGAAGAAACCATTTATATACATAAATATTTTTATATGTATTGTATTATATAACCAATTTATTTTTGTCCAAGAGCATTGTTAGGTTGAACATGAACAATTATTTTTGTTCTAATGTGCTAAAAAACCCACTATTTCACCAAGAAAATGGTCATGTACATTTGGAATATAATCCCCAAATTGGGCCGGTTTACCCTACATAAGAAAAAATATATATTCCTTAATAGCGGCCCATTTGAAGAAAAATCCATTATTCTTGATGAGTCGCAACCCGCATCATCGCCACCATTCCTATCGTGGGAACTCCGGCCAAGAATTCTAAGTTCCCCAGTTTTCTCATACATAATATTCAACCTTTTGGTTTCTAAACACACCCAGAAACTCCCAGAGAGAAAACAGAAACGACCCAGAAGCCATGGGCGTGGATTACTACAAGGTCCTCCAAGTAGAACGCAATGCCAAAGACGACGACTTGAAGAAAGCCTACCGCAAGCTCGCCATGAAATGGCATCCCGATAAAAACCCTAACAACAAGAAAGCTGCCGAGGCCAAATTCAAGCAAATCTCCGAAGCCTACGATGTAAATTATTCTTCCCCTTCCTTTCTTTTCTCAATTTTCCGAGATTTATCCTCAAAATTATCAATCTTGGAAATTCATTTTTTTAGGTTTTGAGTGATCCGCAAAAGCGAGCGGTGTACGATCAATACGGCGAGGAGGGTTTGAAGGCAGGCGCGCCGCCGCCGGATTCAGGGTTTTCTTCCGGCGGGCACGATGGCGGTCCGACTATGTTCCGGTTTAATACTCGGAATCCGGATGATATATTTTCCGAGTTTTTCGGGTTTTCGGGGTTCGGGCAAGGGATGCCGGATATGAGCCGGGCGGGCGGGTCAAGGCCGGGTGGGTCGGCGTTTCAGAGGAGCATGTTTGGGGAGGATATATTTTCTCAATTTAGAGGCGCAGGTGAGCCCTCGGCGACTGCGCCCCGGAAAGCCCAGCCCATTGAGAGGACATTGTCCTGTACTCTGGAGGACTTGTATAAGGGCACCACCAAGAAGATGAAGATTTCCAGGGATGTTGCTGATTCTAGTGGGTAAGTACCCTTTGTTCTTGTCATGCATTGTTCTTTTTGTTTGAGCTGGTTATGGTTTCAATTTGATTTTGTTGGTTATGGTTTGCACAGTGTGACTGTTTTTGAGCAATCAGCATTAGCATTGTTTCGTACTACTCGCTCTAGCTCTACATATATGAAGTGAATGATAACCTTTGATTTTGTGCTTCCATGCTCATGTGTGTATTTTCCTACACCAGTTGTGCTGTCATTTGATTTAAGATATATCATTGTTTTGAGTTAATAAGGAATGCTCTGAAATTTCATTGTGTAGTTTTGGTTGCAATAGATGGAACTACCTGACCAGATGTTCTTCTTTGATCTGATGTATCTTATTAGCTTAGAACAATTACTAGTGCAATAAATGTGTTAAGCCTAGATCATCCTTCTTTTCAGTACCATGTAGTCTTTTCATTAAGTCATATCTGACGGCTTTAGAACTGATACTGATCTTTGAGTAATTATTAGTGTAGGCAAGAGATTCATGGTTTCATCTTGCATTTTATTATATGTAATCAGAAACCATTATTTTGAACAAAAAAAAAATTAGGGTTGCTATGAAAGATTCCAAGTAAATGGTATTAGGGTGCGATGGTTGGATAGGAGATTTATAGGTTTTATGCTTGTAAAATGTTTATCCAATAGCCCAAGCTGATGCAGAAATTGATTTGGGTGAAACTGAGACTCTGCAGTTATCTTGAAGATGGCTGTAAAGATTCCTCATACATGGTGTTTGGTTACGCTTGTTACATAGGAGTCTCTGCAGGTGTTTGTGCTTGCATGATTATAGCCTTGTGAGCTTTAACCCTTTAACTTGATAGGCATAGCTGATAGAGACATTCTTAGGTGAAGTGACTTGCATATCCTGAGTTCCTAATTATTCAGGGTTGGAACTCGAAGTTTTTTCTTTTTTACCTCTAGTTTTTTTTGAAGTACAAAGCTATTCTCATATATCTGTTTTATCATTGTGACCACCTTAAATAACTTAATCTACCACCTCTTACTCTTTGTTGAAACCTATCAGATCACCTTGTGCTTGAAGAAGCTTTATTGAAAATATGAACTTTTTTTAGCAACAAATAATTTGTTTTAAGATCTTTTGTTCTTTTCTAGTTACTAAAGACTACAAATATTCTAGTCGACATTGTGAAATGGTTTTGGGGATTTAACTGCTGGTTAAACAACCCCATGCTGCTTTATTTGGTACACTGTCTACATCTCGCACAAATGATGCAAAGTGCTGACTTTAATGCAGTCATGTTCTGTGAATGCTTATTATTAGTAATGTTTTCCTGTGCCGGCTTGTATTTTCAAGTTTCGCTACAAACAATGATTTTGTATCCATATTCCATCATTGTCACTGTCCTGGCACGATAGTTGGTTTCTGTAACAGATCTTGCATTTTTCTTTTGGTGCAATTGAACTTCTTGTGTCCTACTGTTCCTATTTGGAGCCTGCAAAGGGCACATGCACATATGGTATCTGTTGTTAGTGTTTGGTGCAAGTCATGAAATTTAGTAATTTTGGTGACATAACTGTCCTTGGGCTGAAGGGGAGCCTAATTTTTTGGTACAAGTAATGATGGATATATGAAACATGGTTTTCAATACATGTGCTGGTTGACAGGTATATTAGCATAATCCAATACTGTTCAGGTCGAAGAGAAGCTCTTCAATAGTTGTCATTGCCTTAAATGAATTAGGTTGATGCTCTTCTCATTAGAAGATTAGAAAAGTTTCAACCTTCCAGGTGTGGGATGATTGCATTCACTTTAACTGAAAGTTGAAACTGAAATAAAGTATATAGATATGTCCATGTTGGATCCATATGCTATTAATGCTTCATCTTTCTTCCTTTCTTATCTGTACAGGAGATCAACCACGGTCGAGGAAATTCTCACAATTGAGATCAAGCCAGGTTGGAAGAAAGGCACAAAAATCACTTTCCCAGAGAAGGGAAATGAGCAGCGAGGTGTTATACCAGCAGACCTTGTCTTTATTATTGATGAGAAACCTCATAGTCTTTTCAAGAGGGATGGAAATGATCTTATTGTCACTCAGAAGATATCTCTTGCGGAAGCTCTGACAGGTCACACTGCACAGCTGACAACCCTGGATGGGAGAAGTCTCACAGTCACTATCAATTCCATTATCAGCCCCACCTATGAAGAAGTGGTGAAAGGGGAGGGAATGCCGATCCCCAAGGAACCTTCCAAAAGGGGGAATTTAAGAGTCAAGTTCAACATCAAGTTCCCTACCAAGCTTACCTCAGAGCAGAAAGCCGGTATAAAAAAGTTATTAACGTCGTAAAACAAACTGATGGCAGCTCTCCCTTCCCTCTACCGAACTTGTTTAAGCAGCTTTCATTTGTCTTCTCTGTTAGTATATTTTCTGGAAAGGAATTTCACATCTCGGTGAATTTGAGGATTTGATCAGGACCATTTGACTAGAAGTTTATCTTGGTTTCCACATTCCTTTGTTTGCTGTTCCAATCTTTTGTAGAAATGCTGGATAGACGGAAATTCTTTACCGTTTTAATGTGTATACTATTCAGTGAAATTCTATATGGTATTTCCTCCTAACCTCACTGCGTCCTTCCCTTTCTGATACCTCTCCCTATTTCTATGCTGTGTACATGAGTATATTGTTCTTGTCCATTTCTCTGTGCTATTTGTTGTGGCGATGAATGGAAGATATGATCAATCATGCTGTTTACATGCTATTTGTAGTGTGTGTATCCAGGTCAATTTCTTCAATAAACTTTGGTGAATGAACAAAAAGTTGAGGAGGGCAAGTCAACGCGGGCCCTCGCATGCAACAGTGAAAAACTGAAAATTAAGGTTGTCAAGAACTTGGTTGTTCTGTCACTTCTGTGGTCGTGTCGTTTGTCTGTTACTTGTGATTCAATTCAATCTAGGAGAATAATTACCAAGACGCAATACAATACACATGGTAAAGAAATTTGAATTTGAGATTTTTTGGGAAAAGAAAAAAAACCATTAATACCCGAACATTATACTGTCATTTTTTTACGTAACGGAAAAAATAATTATGACGAATAAATGAGTAATATTTTTAATTCGATTAATCTGTCATGAAACGATCTTGAAACTTAAAAATATGATAATTATAGAGTTACGATCATTTATCAGATAAATAATAAAGATTGATTTCGGAAAAACAGATAATTACATAGTTACAATAGATGAAAGAGGGTTTGCAAACTCCTCAAAAACAATCATTTTTCATCATTTAGCTGAAGTTCATGCAGTTTAAGAACATAGATTCCAACTTGAACAAGATTTTCGGGAGATAGTACTCAACACGAAGTCATAAACACATGAGACTAATTCGAACAGAGCTATCCAAACCCGGGGCAACACCGCAAATACCAAAAACCTACAGAGGGGCTTCTGAGAAAAATAAGAAAATAAAACTCCCGGATTGCAAAACTGTAATTGCGAAATCTGATGGTTGTATATATTAGATTCTCTCATCTACGGAAAACTAGAAGAGAGAGAGAGAGAGAGAGAGAGTGGGCTTTATCAAGTATCATCAACCAACGGCCTAATCACTTTTTTTCATGCATCTTTCTCCTCCTCCGATCCGTCTCACTCTTTCTTCCTTCTAATTCGAATTGGTCCCAATTGAGTCACCAATTCAGATTCCGAAACGCACCGTTTAGATCCCCCATGGAGATGGCCACCAGTCCCCGTACCGTCGAGGAGATCTTCAAGGATTACGGTGCCCGAAGAGCCGCCGTCGTCCGTGCTTTGACTTACGGTACTCTTATCTCTCTCTCTTCTCTCACTCTCTCTATCTGTTTTTTTTTTGAAGGAAGTCTCTGACTTTTTTTTTTTGGTTGGTGAAACGCAGATGTCGATGAATTTTACGGACTCTGTGATCCAGGTAATGCCTGATTTTGTAGATCAGATTGTTAATTTCACCGTCTCGAATTCTAGGTTTTAGTTTGAGCTTTCGGTTATTTTTTCTGTGTTGAATTTGTACGAATGGAGTTTGTGTACATTATGTTTGTTTTTATATATGAAGAATAATTTTACTGTGTGGTTGGGTAATAATGCTTATTGTTTTGGATGGATTTACTGTGGTGGAAGTTCGGAACAATTGAATTGTTTTTATTTTGGTTTGGTGGTTTAGAAAAAGAGAATTTGTGTCTGTATGGACACCCAAATGAGACCTGGGAAGTGACACTGCCGGCAGAGGAAGTCCCACCGGAGCTTCCCGAGCCAGCACTTGGGATCAATTTTGCAAGGGATGGCATGAACCGCAAGGACTGGCTTTCCCTGGTCGCTGTTCATAGTGATTCTTGGCTGCTTTCTGTCGCTTTTTATTTTGGAGCGCGGCTTAATCGTAGTGAGAGGTAAGACCTAAATGTAGGATCTTGAGTGTAGTAAAGTATAGGTGATATTTGATTCTTTTGGTTGTTTCTGCATTTATGCCGTTGGTAAATGGGGTAGTATGCGTATTTATATGTTGTTTGTGCATATGCTTAAGAATTGGGATGAGAGGTATCACTCAATTATTTGGTTTCTGAATGCCTTAGATAAACAGCATTAATCTTATTTCTATGTTGCCTGTGCATAGTTTGAAGAAAATATGTTAGATTCCCAGTGGAAATTAGCTTTCTACATTGTTTTTCCATCACAATCCTTTTTCAATTCAGCATGAGATTACAATGCTTTGAGTGTTAGATTTCTCCATATATGATAGTGGAAGATTGAAGACCGTTAACGATCTCTCCTTCCCATTACATTTTCTACTTGAAAGATAACCTAAAAAAGGTCTGGTATTGTTAATCAAAGATTCGAAGCACATTACTCCTTCCTTGGCAATTTGCACTAAGCCACTATCAATGACGACTGTCTCTATTTGGCATACTGAAAATTATTTGTAGACTATGTGGAGTTGTTATCTCATTTGTTCATCAGTATTTGTTCTGAATTGTGACAGGAAACGACTTTTTAGCTTGATCAATGATCTCCCTACCGTCTTTGAAGTTGTGACGGATAGGAAGCCTGCTAAAGACAAGCCTAGTGTGGATAGCGGAAGCAAATCCAGAGGAAGCACAAAGGTCAGATAAATCGATATTTTTTTATATATATTCACTGTAGTGTATTCACTTGGTTGATAAACTTGGGTTCTCTTTAAATCAAGATTCTTGGTCATATGAAATCTTATTCTTGTTTTGAAGAAATTATTGATAAAAAGCTGGTATGTGTTTACTCGATGATTTTATATCTTGTAATTGGTTGTAGCATTTTATGAAATGGCCAAGTCATTCTATGTTCAGATTATGGCTTTCTTTGTTAGAAGTAATTTCTCTTTGGTAGTCTCCATGGATTTCAGTTCCTTTGTATGGAAGACATGCTTGTTTCTGTAGCCATTGACTGGTTCCTCTTCTGTGCAGAGATCTGGTGATGGCATGATGAAAAGCAATCCTAAGCTTGCTGATGAGAGTTTTGAGGAGGAGGATGATGAACATAGTGAAACTCTCTGTGGGAGCTGTGGCGGAAACTACAATGCAGATGAATTTTGGATTGGCTGCGACATCTGCGAAAGATGGTTCCATGGAAAATGCGTGAAGATAACACCTGCCAAGGCCGAGAACATCAAGCAATACAAATGCCCATCTTGCAGCTTGAAAAGGAGCAGGCAGTAGTGGTCACTCAGACTGGCGAGGGAAAGACAAATAGGCGCACGGCGTCTCAGTGGCTGACAGAGTAGCATAGAAATGTCACTATTTAATGTAACGAATTTGTTGTTGTGATGTTTGTTTATAATAGATGCTTTTTCAAAGGGGTTGAAGCCTGTCTTCCTCTCCCATGAAACATTTCTCCAGCTTTATATTCTCTTCCAGTTATTAATTTATGACAAATGTATGAATAACATTTGCTTCTTGTTAGTGTTAATGTTATGTTTCGTATCATGTTAAAAGTGAGAAAGTATTGGTAGCTTTTGTTTGGAAAATACAGTTCACAGGAATTGGTTTCAATCTAAAGAAATTGATAAGTTTTAAGGCTTCAAGCTGGGTTTCACAGGTACGTATCATATGCATCTGTGACCATCTTCGGCTAGAATTCTGGTCTTGAGGAAGCAGGAACCACCTTTGTTTGGGTGCGGGAAAAAATTCATTGCTGTCTGCTTGAAACTACCTTTGATTTGAATTCCTGATTTCGATGATAGTTGTTGAAATTGTTTATCCCTATTTCAGATACTTCTGCCCACTAATGCTTTCCAAGTTTCATGTTTGATTCCGAAAGTGAACTCAAGCATCCATTTCCAATGTCAGTTATGGATCTCAATCCTCAAAAACCTGAAAGTCATAGGAGCAAAATAGAGTTCAACGAGAATGCCGATGGGCTACATGAAGGTTTGGCCAATGGAGGAATGTTAGTAAATAGGATTCGTAATAGACAAGTTCCACTAATCCTCTATACAAGTGAGAGGAATGTTGCAATTTACTGTTCATAAGCCTATGAACAGTGATTTTGTAAGTTGTTCATAAGTCTATGAACAGTGATTTTGTGAACATTGATTTTGTGTGTTGTAATTTACTGTTCACAAGCAAGTGAGGGAGTGTTCTCCAAGCGGACTCCGCAAGCATGTGAACAGTGGTTTGGTGTGTTGTAATTTATTGTTCATAAGCCTATGAACAGTGATTTTGTGTGTTGTAATTTACTATTCACAAGCAAGTGAGAGAGATCATCCAAAAAAAAAAGAGTAATTTCCAAGTGGACTCCGTGCCCTTCTCTTGGGGGAAATGAGAGAGTTCATAAGAAAAAAAAAGAGTGATTTCCAAGCGGACTTCGCGCCCTTCTCTGGGGCGGAAAAATAGAAAAATTTAGAGAGAGTGATAGAGAGGTCGTCAAAAAAAAAATTATCTGCCAGCGGACTCTGCACCCTTCTCTTGGGCGGAGAAATCTTAGGCGATAGAAAAAACGAGAAAAATCTATAGAGATTGAGAAAGAGTTCGCCCAAAAAAAAAGGACGGAGAAATAGAAAAATCTAGAGAGAGGGATAGAGAGTTAGTCCACACAAAAAAATGATTTCCAAGCGGACTTCGCGCCCTTCTCTGGGGCAGAGAAATAGAAAAATCTAGAGAGAGTGATAGAGAGTTCGTTCAAAAAATAAAAATAAAAAAGTGATCTCGCCCAAGAGATAGAAAAATCTAGAGAGATTGAAAGAGAGTTCGTCCAACAAAAATAAAAAATTAAGAGACAGTGATCTCTAAACGGACTCCGCACCCTTTTCCTGGGCGAAGAAATAGAGAGTTCGTCCAAAAAAAATGGTGATCTCCAAGTGATGGTCGACTGTTCATAAGCCTATGAACAATGTCTTTATCTCTCTAGATTCTTCTCTCTCGGTGTCATTCAGCCACTTCCATCTTTCTTCCTCTCTCGATCTCTGTCGACACCGCCGAATCATCTCTATCAAGAGATTTAGCCAGATCTCAAGCTCTTCTTCCATCTCTTTCGTCGCTTCCTTCATCTCTTGCTCGGCACCTCTGGAAGAACATGGACTCCTCCTCTCTCTCTCTCTATTTCCTTTGTTTTGGTAAGACTGAAAGAGAGAGGGAGACCAGACTGAAAGAGAGAGTTTGGGTGCCAAATCAGAGAAAGAGGGATAGCAGAGGTCGTGCGCGCATACACTTGCAGAATCTGTAAACTCTATATATGTGCAAATGTGACTCTATACCTGAGGTAAGTAATGATTTGGTGAATGAAGCTATTGTATTATACAAACATTGCGGTGCTTTAATAAATTAAAAGAAAAGAACAGTCTCTGTGTTGCTAAGTAGTGATCTCGCCCAAGAGATAGAAAAATTAGAGAGACTGAGAGAGTTCCAAAAAAAAAATTAAAAGAGTAATCTCCCAGCGGACTCCTTGCCCATCTCCGGAAATGAAGAGGACAAAAAAAAAGTGATCGGATTCAACGCCCTTCTCTTGGGCGGAGAGAGACAGTTCTTAAAAAATAAAAATAAAATATAACAAAAAGCTGACAGTGGACTCCGCGCCCTTCTCTTGTGCAGAGAAATAAAAAAATCTAGAGAGTTCGTCCAAAAAAAAATTAAGAGAGTAATCTCGAAGCCGACTCTGCGCCATTCCCTTGGGCGGAGAAATAGAAATATCTAAAGAGACTGAGAGAGTTCGTAAAAAAAATATAGTTATCTCCCAGCGGACTCCGCGCCCTTCTCTTGGGAGGAAAAATAGAGAAATCTAGAGACTGAGAGACACTTTGTCCAAAAAAAAAAGTTATCTCCCAGCGGGCGGACTCGCCGCCCTTCTCTTGAGCGGAGAAATAGACAAATCTAGAGAGATTGAGAGATAGTTGGTCCAAAAAAAAAACAAAACAAAAATTAAGAGAGAGTGATTTCAGGGCGGACTCCACTCCCTTCTTTTGGGCGGGGAAATAGAAAAATCTAGATAGACCGAGAGAGAGTTCGTAAAAAAAATGGTCATCTCGCACAAGAGATAGAAAAATCTAGAGAGATTGAGAGATAGTTCGTCAAAAAAAAACAAAAATTAAAACAGAGTGATCTCCAAGCGGACTCCGCGCCCTTATGTTGGGCAGCAAATAGAAAAATCTAGAGAGAGCAATAAATAGTTAGTCCAAAAACAAAAAAATTTAGAGAGACTGCTCTCCGCCCAGTGATTTGTGAATAGAGTTCGTCCAACAAAAAAACAAATAGTGATCTCACCCAAGAGAGATTGAGAGAGTTCGTCCATAAAAAAACAAAAAAAATAATCTCCCAGCGGTAGAAATAAAAAAAATCTAGAGACAGTGGTAGAGAGTTCGTAAAAAAAAAATATCTCCAAGCGGACTCCGTGTCTTTCTCTGCAGCGGAGAAATAGAAAAATCTAGAGAGAGTGAAAGAGAGTTCGTAAAAAAAAAAGTTATCTCCAAACGGACTCCGCGCCCTTCTATGGGGCGGAGAAATAGAAAAATCTAGAGAATTACTCCAAAAAAAAACTTAAGAGAGAGTAATATCCAAGTGGACTCCGCGCCAATGCAATTTAAAGACACTACCACCACTACCAGAAGAAAAGCTTTAGCCGACGAAAAAAAAAAAACCAGGCCGACGAAGCATTTTTTTGGAGTATCATCATCGGCGACAGAGACGGAATCCGCTGCGAGCTCCTCAGGTAATCAGTGATGCATGATTATTTTTAAAGGGTCATATATATTTTAATAATCAATTTGGTTTAAAATGTGATAGGCACAAAGAAGAAGAGAGGCCCCGTCACAGGGAAGGCTCTCGAGAAGATCGTGGGTACCGTGGGGAGGATCGTCATCAATACTGACGGGGATGGCCACATAGTATCGGGTGGGAAGTCGAGGACGTACTCCGGCCGCGTGGGAGTTCTCATTAGGGATAGAGTCCCTATGTTGTGGTCAGACTGGGGCGAGGTCCCGCAGGAGGTTAAGGACATGGTCCACAACGCGATGTCGGTGAGTTTACAAAATAATATTATTTTTTACATTGTTGATTTCTCGAAAAGCTAAACTAATAAACGGTTAAATGCAGGTGTGGTTTGAGGTTCCCGAGCACCTGAGGGACAGCTGTGCCGACGTTGTGCATGGGAGAAGGTACGTTGGGAAGTTAATGAAAAACGAAATTGTATGTGATATTAATAATATTTCTAATTTTTTTGTTGTATCTGTATGTACAAGGAGTGGAAGAACGAGTTGCGGACCCATTGGACTACGCACGGGAACGCACGTTCTGGTACCCCTGCTGAGTTCCAGTACAAGGAGTACAAGTGGCGTTGGCTTCTGACATCAGAATTCAACAACCATCGTAAACAGGTATTTAAATAAATTAGTTAGTTAATTTATCATTAAGTACGTGCGTTTTAAAATATTTTACTAATAGTTTACTTTTTTCTTTGAAGGCGGTTTCCCGGGTGAACGCTCAGAACCGGCAACGCAACACAAGGAACCATCATGCCGGTTCTAGACCGTTCGTTGTCTTCATGGACGAGGCGGCCAGGGAACATCCAGAAGTCAACCAGTACATCTATACGTACGAGAGGGCATATCCTGAATCCCAGGAGGATATTGTAAGTCACCTTACGTTTTTAAATTTTTAAATTTATGTAAAAATGTTAATTAATAATTTTTTTCCTATCCATATAGGCGAAGGTGAGGGAGGCTAGTGACGAGGTCATGAGTGCCTTAGTGAGGGAGACATGGCCGGACACGCAGGAGGAAGAGATGTCCGAAGCCATGTCCCGGATCGACACTTCGGATCTGACGATTGGGGCGAGGATCATGGGCACAGCCTTCCCACCGAGAGCAAACAACTTCTACTGCCGGGGTCTAGGAAAGAGAGGCGAGGGGGTCCTGAAGACCACTCCAGGATTTCAACGAAAGGAAGCCTCGACCAGCAGCAGGACCACGTCCACGATCAGCAGGACGACTCAGCTAGAGTCGGAAGTTCAGAGACTACGAGAACAGCAAGCTGCTCAGGCTGCCTCACAGGCAGCCTATATTGTCTCGCAGGCAGCCTTTAATGCCGCGCAGGCAGCCTATGTTGCCGAGATACATGCCATCCAGTAGGCCCAGCAGCAGCATATGTTCCAGTACATGCAGGACTTTACAGCTGCCCAGATTCACGGACTTCCGCATCCGCCCATGCCGCTACCCCAGCCGCCGCAACCTCCGCAGCAGCCCCCAGAAGCGGATATTAATTTAGACGATATAGAATTTATGTAGTTGATGAATTATATACTTTTATGTGCTTGTTGTTGATTATATGGAATTGTTTTGGTTATATGGTTATACTTTTATGTGCTTGTTGTTGGTTATATAGAATTGTTTTGGTGTATTTTGCAGCTTGCTTGGAATGATAATTCAGAAATTTCGGGGTTTTTTTTTTACTGGAACGGACTTATAGCCGACGAAAAAAGCTTTAATTCGTCGGCTAAAGTTTTTTTTTTTTAAAATAAGTTTTAGCCGACGAAATATGCTTTAATTCGTCGGCTAAATCCTTATAAAGCCGACGAAATATACTATATTTCGTCGGCCATAGATGTTTTATATTTTTTTATTACAACCTTTAGCCGACGAATATTTTAAATTATTCGTCAGCTAAAGTTTGGAAGATAACCGACGACAAAAAATGTCGTCGGCTAAGGTATGGACTATAGCCGACGAAATAATGTCGTCGGCTAAAGTATGGACCATAGCAGACGACATTATTTCGTCGGCTAAAGTATGGACTATAGCTGACGAAATAATGTCGTCGGCTAAAGTCTGGACTATAGCAGACGACATTATTTCGTCGGCTAAACTCTAGACTATAGCCGACGACTTCTACGTGTGTCATTGGCTAAAGTCATCACAGACGACCCTTTCCCGACGACACTAGAGCCGACGAAGGTCTTAGCCGACGAATTTTTTTAACAGGCCGACGAATTTTTTTTGTCGGCTAAAGTACTTGTCCTGGTAGTGCACGCATGAATTCGTCCAAAAAAAAAATTAAGAGTCAGGGATTTCCAAGCGAACTCCGCGCCCTTCTCTTGGGCAGAGAATTAGAAAAAAATAGTGATCTCCCAGCAGACTCTGCGCCCTTCTCTTGGGCGGAGAATTAGAAAAAAATAGTGATCTCTCAACGGACCCCGCGCCCTTCTCATGGGCGGGGAAATAGAAAAATCTAGATAGACTGAGAGAGAGTTCGTCCCAAAAAAAAATAGTGATATCTAGCGGACTCCGCGCCCTTCTCTTGGGTAGAGAAATAGAAAAATTTAGAGAGACTGAGAGAGAGTTCATCCAAAAAACATAGTGATCCCCAACGGACTCCGCGCCCATCTCTAGAAATGAAGAGGACAGATCCATCATTTTACCGTCATTGGTGAACAATAACTGCCCCTGCGGACTCCGCACCCTTCCTTTCAGCGAAGAAATAGAAAAATCTAGAGAGAGTTCGTCCACACAAAAAAAAAAAAAACAAAGATCTCCCAGCGGACTCTGCGCCATTCTCTTAGGTAGAGAAATAGAATAATCTAGACAGACAGAAAGAGATCGTCCAAAAAAAATAATGATCCCCAGCGGACTCCGCGCCAATGCAATTTAGAGAAACTCCCATGCATTAGTTAGTCCAAAAAAAAAATTAAGAGACAGTGATTTCCAAGCGAAGTCCGCGCCCTTCTTTTGAGCGGATAATTATAAAAAAATAGTGATCTCCCAGTGGACTCCGCGCCCTTCTATTGGGCGAAGAAATAGAAAAAAAAATGATCTCCCAGCGAGCTCCGCGCACTTCTCTTGGGCGGGGAAATTAAAAAAAAATCTAGATAGACCGAGAGAGAGTTCGTCCTAAAAAAAAATAGTGATCTCTAGCGGACTCCGCGCCCTTTTCTTGGGCCGAGAAATAGAAAAATCTAGAGAGACTGAGAGAGAGTTCGTCCAAAAAAAAAATAGTGATCCCCCAGCGGACTCCGCGCCCATCTCCGGAAATGAAGAGGACATTACCATCATTTTACTGTCATTGGTGAACAGTAACTGCCCCTGACGGAAAATAGTATATGTTAAATTAAATTAAAAACCTAATGTATACACAGCACCAAGGCGCGGGTCTCTTTCTAGTTTACTATATACTAAAGCTTGGTCGACTGTTCATAAGCCTATGAACAGTGCAAAAACACTGTTCATAAGCCTATGAAAAAAATAGTGATCCCTAGCGGACTCCGCGTGGGTAACTGTTCACAAGAAAGTGAACAGTAATTTTGTGCGTTGTAAGTGATTGTTCACAAGAAAGGATGTGGTTCACTGTTCACAAGTAATGAACAGTGATTTTATGTGTTGTAAGCGATTGTTCACAGGCATGTGAAGAGTGATTTTGTAAAATTTAGGCCCGCGCTTTGCTGCGGAAGATTGAGAGAGAGTTCGTCCAAAAAAAAAATAAGAGAGTCTGCGCCCTTCTATAATCTGCGAGCGGACTCCGCGTAAATTATCTTCCTTTTCCCCAGCGGACTCCGCGCATGAACAGTGATTTTGTGAAAATTAGGTCCGCGCTTTGCTGCGGGAGATTGAGATAGAGTTCGTCCAAAAAAATACTAAGAGAGAGTCCGCGCCATTCTGTGATCTGCCAACGGACTCCGCGCCCTTCTCTGGGGAGAGATCTCAAGCTCTTCTTCCTTCTCTTTCGTCGCTTCCTTCATCTCTTGCTCGGCACCTCTGGAAGAACCTGGACTCCTCCTCTCTCCATTTCCTCTATTTTGGTAAGACTAAAAGAGAGAGGGAGATCAGACTGAAAGAGAGAGTTTGGATGCCAGATTAGATAAAGAGGGATAGCAGAGGTCATGCGCGCATACACTTGCATAAATAGAGAGAGGATAGAGTTCGTCCAAAAAAAAAAGAGTATTGATCTCATGGGCGAGATAGAAAAATCTAGAGAGATTGAGAGAGATTTCGTCCAAAAAAAAATAGTGATCTCCCAGCGGACTCCGTGCCCTTCTCCCCAGCGGAGAAATAGAAAAATCTAGAGAGACTGAGAGAGTTCGTCTAAAAAAAATGATCTCGCCCAAGAGATAGAAAAATCTAGAGAGATTGAGAGAGTTCGCCCAAAAAAAGAAAAAATAATAGTCATCTCGCCCAAGACATAGAAAAATCTAGAGAGAATAAGAGAGAGTTGGTCCAAAAAAAAAGAAGAGTGATCTGTCAGAGGACTCCGCGCCTTTCTCTTGGGTGAAGAGAGAGTTCGTTCAAAACAAAATAATCTTCCAAAAAAAAGAAAAACAAAGAGTGTTCCGTCAGCGGACTCCGCGCCTATCTTTTGGGCAGACAAATAGAAAAATCTAAAGACTGAGAAAGAGTTCGTCCAAAATAAAATAAAATTAAGAGACAGTGATCTCGCGGGCGGACTTCGCGCCCTTCTCTTGGTCGAAGAGCCGAGTTCGTCAAAAAAAAATCACAGCGGACTCCGCACCCTTCTTTTGGGCGGTAGAGAAAGCGAGGAAAATCTAGAGAGAGTTCGTCCAAAAAAAAAAGAAAAAAAAAGAGTGATCTCCCAGCGGAGTCCATGCCCATCTCTTGGGCGGACAAATAGAAAAATCTAGAGAGACTGAGAAAAAAAAAATTAAGAGACAGTGATCTCGCGGGCGGACTCCGTTCCCTTCTCTCCAGCGGACTGCTCGCCCAGACAGTGTTTGTCCAAAATATAAAAAAATAGTGATTTCGCACCCTAAGAGAGTTCGTGCAACAACAAAAAATAGTGATCTCGCCCAAGGGATAGAAATATCTAGAGAGATTGAGAGAGTTCATCAGAAAAAGTGTTAAGCTAGCGGACTAAACACCAAAAAAAAACGTTATCTGCCAGCGAACTCCGTTCCCTTCATTTGGAAATAAAAAAATTTATATGCCAGCAGGCTCCCCGCGCTTCTCTTGGGCGGAGAAATCTTAGGCGGTAGAGTAAGCGAGAAAAATCTAGAGAGATTGAGAGAGAGTTCATCCAAAAAAAAAATCCGCCAGCGAACTCGGGCCCATCTCGCAGGCGGAGTCCGCGCCCTTCTCTTGGGCGAAGAGAGAGAGTTCGTAAAAAAAAAAACTGATCTGCTAGCGGACTCGGGAACCATCTCGCGGGCGGACTCCGCGCCCTTCTCTTGGTCTAGTAGAGAGAGTTCGTCCAAAAAAAAATGGTTATCTCCCAGCGGACTTCGCGCCATTCTCTTCGGCGGAGTAATAGAAAAAAATATTGATCTCCCAGCGGACTCCGCGAACTGCTCCCCAGCGAACTCCCGCGCCCAGAGAGAGTTCGTCCAAAAAAAAGTAGTGATTTCGCACCCTGAGAGAGTTCGTTCAACAAAAAAAATAGTGATCTCGCCCAAGAGATAGAAAAATCTAGAGAGATTGAGAGTGTTCGACCAAAAAAAAATCTAGAGACATTGATCTCGCGAGCGGACTCCGCGCCCTTCTCTTGGGCGATGAGAGAGAGTTCGTCAAAAAAAAAGGATCTGCCCGCGGACTCCGCTCCCTTCTATTGGGCGAAGAAAGAGAGTTCGTTGAAAAAAAAAGTGATCTGCCACCTGACTCAATGCCCATCTCGCAGGCGGAGTCCGCACGCTTCTCTTGGACGAAGAGAGAGAGTTCGTCAAAAAAAAAACTGCTAGCGGACTCAAAAAAAAACCGCCCATCTCGCGGACGGACTCCGTGCCCATCTCTGGGAATGAAGAGGACAAAACTGTCATTTTACTGTCATTAGTGAACAATAACTGCCTCTGACGCAAAATTGTATATGTTAAAAAATTAAATTAAAAACCTAATGTATACACCGCGCCAATACGCTGGTATCTTCCTAGTAATCACTACAAACAAAGACACTTAAAAAGAAATCAAAGTTTAAAATGGTTGGACTCTGACTCTGTGTTCTCTCTTAGTTTATTCCGACTGTTACAGACAACGTAAGGCATCGAAACCTAGCAGAACACCATAGTTTACATCGCTACCTAATCGCGAATTGTTTTCGTGAACAACTGTGTTTTGTACTCATCGTGTTAACTTCTGCTCTTTAATTGGAGAGCAAATGGTTGGACTTGGGTTTGTGGCCTCATCATCCCAATCCTCTTCCTCCCTTTACTGCTAGCTGGGGAACTCAATCGGTGATCGAAAATGGGTTCGAGTAAATGCTTAGATGCCTCTGCAGGGAACAAGGAACGGTTGCGGTGGACGCAGGAGCTACACGATATGTTTGTCGATGCAGTTACCAAGCTTGGCGGCCCTGATAGTAAGTCTCTCTGCTAGTTATGTGATCGATCACTGCATACCCTGAGATGTATACCTAGCTAGTTACATATATATTGGTCTGATTTGCATGCATGCACTCTTTTGTTTTTTATCTTTGTTTGTAATCTGTTTGATTTATGATCTTAGGGGCAACACCAAAGGGTATTCTCAAGGCCATGGGAGTTTCTGGACTGACCATCTACCATATCAAAAGCCATTTGCAGGTTCTACAGATATTTTCTTTCTTTTATTGTGCATCAGGATATTAATCCTAGATTATACCATAAAGTTTCAGTCATTAGGGTTTAGTGTCGAAAGATGACTCACGTCTAGATATGTACGAAAGAGTACGTACTTGCATGAGTATAAGTATTGAGGCTTTCCATATTTCGACCATTAACTATGAGTTCAAGCTAGCGAGGAGGAACTAGCAAAGGCTCGCAAGGCCGGATCACTTGACCCTACCTCTGTTCTTTTGGGTTCTTCATTTTTCTAGTACTGTAGCTACAGCTTCGAGTCTTTATCTTTATATATACTAAGCCACAGCCTGAGAAAACTCCTAGATAGAGAAGATTGTAAACATGCAGAACAATATTGAATCAACATGATTTCGTTTGTTTTTAACTTTGTCGATTCTATTATTCACTTCCTGCCCTCCGATCCATAATAGAATTTGTGGCCACACCGGCGACTGTCTGGCTTGGATGCCTGCCGCTAATTGAAAGCCGATCGATAACTAAACATATATCAAGTTATGCTTTTCACTAACTTATGTTTATCACTTAAGGAAAAGTTTTGGCCAATAGTTGATCGATTGCGGTTGATTTTGGAAAATTTTAAAGTTTATGGTACGTACGTACGTAGCTGAATATGGTTTCTTCTTGTTCATCAATTTGCAGAAGTACAGGATCTCAAAGTTTGTTCCAGAGACTACCAGTAGTGAGTCTATTTGTTATTTACTACCTCTTTTCATTCCATGTGAAGTTTAGCTGGTAATTTTGATAGCTTCTTTGCAGTGATACTACTTGCTGCTTTACCTACATATCTAATTGTGTGGCCTCCTTGTTTTGTTATCCACATAATTAGGCAGTCTTCAGAGAAAAAACATTTCAGAAATACTGCCTAACTTCGGTACAACATCGTGAGTATTAGCTTCTGAATTCACAAGAATATTGCTGTGTAACTGCTTAATTGTTTGAGTTAATTATTTGCTTATGAATACAAATTTCTTACATGCATGCATTGTTTTCAACACCTTTCAGTGCTGCTCAGCTCAACGAAGCGTTACATCTTATGCATGTACAAGTACAAAGGAGATTGAGCGATCAACTTGAGGTACTATATATATATAGTCGATGAAATCCAAATTTTCAAGTAATAACAGTAAAAACAGTAACAATTAATTAATATACTTATATACAGCAAGAATTATAGGTAGGTATGTACGTACGGACTAATATTGGTTATCCACTTAAGGTGCACAAGAGCTTGAAGCAAAAATTTGAAGCTCAAGGAAGATTCCTGGATACTATTTCAGCAGATCGGAGCCGCAGTGATAACCGGCCGATCATTACGAAACCTATCAAACATATGTCTCGAAAATCATTGCCTTCTCTCTCTGAGGAATCAGAAGTAAATGGTAAGGAGTTTGGGACGTCTGAGAAGACTGAGATTCAATCCTCTGGAGAAGAATTCCAAGCTTTGAAGAAGCAAAGGGTACAAAATCAAAACGAGGACAACATGGCGTGGAACTTTCATATCCTTGAGGATCAAACGACCAATATATCATCATATCCTGCAGTGTATGATCAGATCAGCTTTCCTTGGAACAACTTTGGAGCCTGCACATCGCCTTTGGTCCCAAGCTTCCTATAAATAAATTTTGGAACGAGTATGGTCTTTTTTTGATGAGTTCCATATACAGTATATGTTTTGCTAAAACAAAAGGAATATTTTTTTGCTTCCATATATTTTCTTTTAAATCAGACTGGAAGCAATACAAATATATCCCTATAGCTCTAGTATAGTACTGGGTTGATGTTCCCTAATAATTTCAGTCCTTAGCTTCTTGGCAAAACTTTTATATATAGGCCGATGAATACAAACATGTACCAATAAAGATTTGATTTGGGTACTTGGGTAGTAATAGCTAGCATATAATGCTGCATTTATTTCTGAGACAACTAGTACTCCTATTGTATCATTTAAAAAAAAAAAAAAAACTTTTTATTAATAACTCACGCACCCTCCATATCTACATATGTCAGTGAGGTTTGAACTCATGACCTCAAAGTCGTTAGTTTACACTACAACACATATCCTTTTTTGCGACGAACATTTTCCGACCAAACAAATTATTGGTTGGAAATAACAAAAGTTCCGACGAGTCGTCAGAAATGGTCAGAAATACAATTTTTTGATGAAAATTATTTCCGACGAAAATCAATCTGTCAAAAAAGGTCGTCGGAAACAATTATAATTTGGCGGCAAAAGTTCCCGCTAGTTATTTTTCCGACGAAGTCCAATGTGGTCGGAAAAAAATGATCATTTTCCAACGAGATTTTGTTTTATCATAAGGTCGTCGGAAAATAAAAGGTTTAATTCTGACCACACATACATTGTCGGGAATATAAAAAAGTAAAAGAGTAATTCAATATTATTAAAGTATAACCAGATTCAAGCTGTATTTCACTATACATATCACATCCTACCACATTAGTAGGCACGTTGGCGTTGTAATGACTAAAATTCATAAAATTAAATTTTAACCGTCTGATAACATGCTTCACTCGAAAATAGAGAGATATTTTGTAAAAGATCAAAATCATGTTTTTTGACTATTTTAATAACAAATAAGAATATTTGAAACATATTACACAAATCCACTCAACCTCGTCAATACGAATCCCCACTATGAATATCGATCGTAAACCGAGCCTCATAAAACGAGCCATCTAGAAATTACCGTTAGATCTAACCGAAACCTCAAGGATAGAAAGAGAACATTGAGACGAGTTCGTAGCACTTCGCGGATTCGAAATCAGAGTTACGGATCAAAAGTTATGATCCGCTGAAATTTAATCATAAATATAGAGAGAGAAAGCTAAAGAGAGAAAATTGATGTGAGAGAGTAAAGAGAGAGAAAGTCGGATACGGGAAGGAAAGAAAAGAAAAGGCTGGCTTCTATTTATATTTTTATAGGGTTGCTTTGCCACGTGTCATCTCTCTATTGGTGGAAAATGTCACATTTCAATTTAAAACAAAACCACACCACCTTTTGCCACCACTTGCCATGTGGCAAATGACTAAAGCGTCAGCTGGTCTCCATTTCATGCGCCACATTTCACCTTCTCACCCAATCCAAGCTTGTCATGTCAGTAATTCTTATCCTTCGAATAAAACTTAAAAAAATCACAAAAAATGGCTTCGTAACTCGAAAAATTCACCGAAAAATACGGCGAACTTGTAACGACATCTATTTTCTATTTCTAAGAAGAAAAATCAATTTTGAGAAATTTTGAAAATCAAGATGTTACAACTGCATTGATTAGGGCCTAAACGTTATCGAAAATATGTGATTTTTCTACTATAGCCATATTTTACTATACGTATCACATCCTACGGCCAATTTTTCAAAACTCTATTTGCAAGATACAGTTGTTTCACAACGATGTACACTTGCATAGAACCTACTAACCAAGTCATACCATATCAGTAGGCACGTTGAGGTACAGATGACTAAAATCACAAAATAAAATTTTGACCGTCTGATGTGATCAATGTAGTTAAATATGGTTATGTAAAAAAATTCACCAATTTTTGATAAGGTTTGGGTGTCGATCCACACGGTCAACCCAAAATAAGCGTCCCTTATCACACGAAAACGTTCTCACCTACCCCCTTGTGACTTATTTTTGTCGATTCTTCCGCGTACACACTCTTATGTAGATGAGATGTAGCAGCCCATATAAAATTTGGAAAATTTTACCTCCCGACGATAGGGCTCCCCATAAGAGAGACTACATGTAAATAAGGTTGACCGCCTTGATCAAGACCCAAACGTTATCGAAAATATGTGATTTTCTACCATAACCGTATTTCACTATACGTATCACATCCTATGGCCGATTTTTCAAAACTCTATTTGCCAGATACAGTTGCTTCACAATGATGTATATTTGCATAGAACCTACTAAACAAGTCATACAATATTAGTAGGCACGTTAAGGTACCGATGACTAAAATCACAAAATAAAATTTTGACCGTCTGATGTGATCAGCGTAGCTAAATATGGTTATGGAAAAAAATTCACCAATTTTTGATAAAGTTTGGGTGTCGATCCACACAGTCAACCCTAAATAAACGTCCCTTATCATACGAAAACGTTCTCACCTACCCCCTTGTGACTTGTTTTTGTCGATTCTTCCGCGTACACACTCTCACGTAGATGAGATGTAGCAGCCCATGTAAAAATTTGGAAAAATTTACCTCCCGACAATAGGGCTCCCCATAAGAGAAACTACATATAAATAGGGTTGACCGCCTTGATCGAGGCCCAAACATTATCGAAAATATGTGATTTTTCTATCATATCCGTATTTCACTATACGTATCACATCCTACGGCCGATTTTTCAAAAATCTATTTGCAAGATACAGTTGTTTTATAAATATGTATACTTGCATAGAACCTACTAAACAAGTCATATCACATCAATAAGTAAGTTGAGGTTCCGATGACCAAATCACAAAATAAAATTTTGACCATCTGATGTGATCAACACAGCACTGATCACCTGGTCAGCTGGAGGTCAGCTGGAGGTCAGCTGCCGTCAGATCTGACCGGCCAGGTATTGTTTGACCAGATCTGAAGGCAGCTGACCACCAGCTAGTGGTCAGTAGCTGACCAGGTGATCACCACTCGTGATCAACATAGTTAAATATGGTTATGGAAAAAAAATTCAACTATTTTTGATAACATTTGGGTCTCGATCTATATGTTCTAACTCTAATCAAACGCCTTTAACTTTTTTTTTTTTTTTCCTTATTCTTCTTCTTTTTGGCAGAAACTTCATCTCAATTTTGGCTGAAAATTCAAGTTCCCCGCTAAAGTTTTCCTTCCCGCGGCCTCAGATGTCTAGTGCCCCTAAAATTCTGGAGCCTCAACTCACGGTACTGCTGCTATACGAATAAGTGCGCGCTGAAGGCATAAAACGGCTTCTCTCTCAGGTCACTTACACGACTTGAATCGCTCTCTCATGGAGAAACTCACGGACTACGAGCTCTGAACCTCTCATCCATGACTGCCCAAGGGTTTGCCTCAACCAAATGCCCAAGGGTTTGCCTCAACCAAACGCCCAAGGTAACTCGAACCACTATCACCGTCTTGATGTCTATACAATTAACAATCCATCGGCTCTAGTCCTCTTGATTTGTCTTTGCAGATCTGTCGTCGTTCCAGATCAGCTCGAACCCAATCAACATACGACAGGTCTTCATCTCATGATCGCTACCTTGAACTATAATTTGCTTTTGTTTTAATCCTCCATAGGTTTAGGTATTTTCATTGAGCCTCTTCAATTGAATGAAGTTTCTGTGTCTGCAATTGATGTATGAATGGTATGTGATTTTGTATGTCTCCCACTTGTATGAATCGATTTGCAGGATAATTGGTTTTACTATAAACACTTGAGTTTTCAGAAAAGTAAAACCAGAAGAACTTCAGATTATCGAAGGTGTTGCTTGGTATTGAAATTACAGATTACCGAATAGGGTTGAATTATTGTATTCACTGCTCAGTGGTACAATATTCAAAATATGCAGAAAAATAAACTCAATGAAATTTTGGTTTCTCGTAAGTAAATTCAGAAAAGGTAATTGCTTAAGATATGACTAGTGGTACTGATCTAGTCAGGAATTTCTTTGGGTATCTTGCTTCTGTAAGAATAAGAAAAATTCAGTCCTGATCTTATTCTGCAGCAAATAAACATTTAAATGTATCTTGAATAAGTGATGTTGTTAGCTCAGTAAAGAGCATTTGAGTTTTAGTTTAAGGTTTCTGCATGATAAGGATATTTATTTATTAAGTATACATACTGGTGATTTGTGATTTCTAACATGAGGTCTGAACAACTTTTCAAGTTTTGTTATATATGCACTTGCTGATGAAAATTACAGAGACCTTTTTATGTTTTAGAGGTCAGTGGGAGTAATTTTCTGTGAAAAATCTTTAGTAACTTTTGTGTTAATTTTGTCAAGTTGATGATTGTTTCTTCTGAAAGTGTTCCAATTCAAATATTCTTTTGAAAGTTCAAATTGAGTTGTATGCCAATGCTTTATTTGGTTGTTATCTGCAGATTCAGTTATGCCAAATAATTATTATGTTTTGGCTATGTACATGTTTGCTGTCATTAAGGTTGAAGACAATGTTAAAGTTTAAAGTCTCTTAAACGACTTTGTTAGCTTCATGTGGTAGCTAATTAATGTTTTCAGTTATAAATCCATGGGACTAAGTTTGGATTTCGGTTGCTACAAATAAATTGTCATTGCAGTTATGTTTAAACAGTTACTTGTTTATCAGGTGGATTGGTATGTATACATATATTCAGTTGTTTAACAGTTCTCGTACTTATATAAAGAGAAATTTGTTTAACTACTCACAAATTTCCTTGGCTTGCTACACATTGTTCATTGAATAGAATAGGGTGGAAGAGCATCAGTAGTTCCTGCAGAAGCAAAAAAAATTGAGGTGGTTTCTAAGGACGCCTATACATAGTTAGTGTGGAGCAGGTTCCCCCCCATTTAGTTCAGGTTTATTTTGCTTACATGGTTTCTATCATAACTTGATATCTTGCTTATATTTTGGCAGGGTAATTCTATCATAACTTGATATCTTGCTTATATTTTGTCAGGGTAATTCTTCAGGCTTTGCAGGGGCTTCATTTGCACAGGTACATACATACTTGTAGTTGTTTTTTTTTGGAATAGATATAAAGATGTGTTTCAATATACAGATCTCTCTAATGATTAATGCTAAATTCTATGTCGTGTGAAGAGAATTCATGGTTTGAATTGTCTTAATTGGTCTGGGGTGTATGATTTATTGTGATACATTATGAATTGTGAACTTTAATAGTTCCATAGAAATGGTTTTAACATGCTTAGGCGTACGCATGTCTAGTTTTGTGTTGTTATTCAAGTACAAGCTATAACGTATTTTTTGTGTTACAGCTTGGTTCCTCAAACTCACCTACAACTGCACCAATCTCAAAATCTACTCATGGAGATTACGAAGCACGCGCACCTTGATTGATCTCTGGCTGCTAGCAATACAGAATGTTCTCGGAGAAACTTTATTCTATCAATATGTAGCAACATAACCTCGAAATTCAGTTCTTGCTTATGGATGTTATGGTTGATGCTTTCACATGTATTAACAATGTAGTTGAATTGAGTTTGATTTCTATGAATCTTCTTAGTCTGTTTTGTTCCCTGTTTTAGAATCCAAGAAAATTATAATAATTAAAATTGAATTGGTGGGAAAAATAATTAAAATGAAATGTAATTACATTTATAGAAAATATTTATTTTGATGACATTGTTGGTTGGTCGAAAATCGTAGGAAAAAAAATTACCGACAACAACTACAATTGGGAACAATTCGTCGGGAAAAAGTTTTTCGACAAGGAGATTTGTCGAAACTAAGTCGTCGGAAGTTTATTTTCCGACAAATGTATGGTCGAAACTAACCCGTCGTTGGAAGTTTATTCCCGACGAGTTACCGACGACTTATTTTTTGACGAAACAAATAATAAGTTCCGACCAATTTTCGACGGGTATTTTCGTCGGAAATAAGGAAGAATTTCTGACGATTCGTCGGAAAGATAGTATTTCCCACGAGAGTATTAGCGACGCATTCCGACGAGAAATATTTCGTCGGAAACAACATTTCCGACGAAAAAAGGGCTTTTACCGACAATTTCCATTGTCGGAAATTACAATGTGTGTTGTAGTGTTAACACCTTAACCAACCAAGCCATGGTTTTTGTATCATTAATTTGTATGGTATTGCATGTATTTGAATCGCCAGGGAATTCGATCCCTAACTTATTCTACTACTACTGAAACCACAGGCACCATGACTTGGTTATTTTAGGGTTCCAAACCAAAACTGAGTTTAGGAGAGTTTTTAGTTTTTAATACTGTAGTACAAGTAACTACAGTAACTAGCTAGTCACTTTACTTGCAGCAAAAAATCTAACTAGTCACTATACCCGGCCGCTGCCAGGGTTCAAGTGAAGTCCAAACGTCTCCAATGTAGGTTTTACATCATAGAGAATTTGCATCTTCCATAACATTAGTTTACATATAATTACATCCATGCGTGAAGAAATTGATGACCTTCTTAATTCGTTTCAGTTTGCTTTTTTTGTTTTTGACTAAGTGGCTTCAATGGTGACAAAGAAATATGTAAATAATGATCTACCATATCAATCCATTGGACGTTTTGACCCGAAAAAACAAATTAATACGTACTAACCATGGGTTTGTAATGGGCACGAGGGTGTTTGCCATTGTGCAAAATTTTGTTTAGCTAGGGTAGTGGGAAATTTGGTGAACAACGTAATAATAAAGTTGTAAACTCCCTAGCTAATTACAACATTAAACAAACGTGCTTGTTTAGCTAGATATTTTCTTGACAAGATGATATATATGCTAACTACAATCTCAACATCACATCTTCCTTAAGGATGCAGTTGGCACCAAGCTATGCACAAACACAAAGTGGATTATGTTCACCGAAACCTACATACAATTTTAATCAGCACGGAATCAAACATCAAAACAACAACGTCTTGATTAGTACCTAGAAGCTCTCTCTCTTATTGGATTGATGTGTACGTGCAGTATCAATGGATTGTGGAATTTCAACAACCAAATATATTGCTAGCAAATTGAAGTTTAAAAGGTTTGAAAAGGCCAATGATGTTGAAACAACATGAAACTTGTGCCAATAATTATTGAGAATGCATGAAACTTGAAGTTATTATAACTTTTAGAGCATATAGTCCAAGCAACAGCATGGTTGAGAATGCATGGTACCTATAGATGGTCCACGAACTTGTGTGTTTCTGAGCTGGTAACTAGTCATGTAAAGGGAGTACGCCCTGGATATGTACGTAGCTATTTGTTCGAATGAATTACCAATCAGTTCCTTTCAACTAAACAAGAATCGTGCAACATTACATTACTAAGGTTTTGTTATGTGTTATAATTCAAGTTTCTCGTCACGTTCTGTCGAGACGTTGATACATGTAAGATAGTATGGAAGATACTTTAATCGTTCACAATGAAAATTTCAAGAAAAAAAAAATGTAGTTTAGCTATATAGAACTTCTCCTTCCAAAATATAGCTCCATATCCGATCCGTTTATAGGTTTGTATCAACTTCATCCCATTGGATTTTCACTAATTGAGAGTCTCAAACAATTCTTCCTTTTGCGATCCAATGTCTTGATCGAAATTCTCAAGAATATTCAACTCAATGCATGATCGATCAGTTTATGATTCACTTTGTTTCCTCAACTTGCATAAGCAGCAAGTCTACGCCAAGCTTTACGATAGAAAAGCAAAAGAGAGTCGCATCATTCAAAATATATACTTGCAATTTGTTCATTGACCCGCCAGGTACAATAATTCAAGTAGTTCAATTCTTTGAAACATATAACTACGTACATTAGGCATCAAACTAGCATTGAATTATTCGGTGCAACAATATTAGCCTCCATATTCATGTCGATCTTAATTAAGCAAATACGTAGAAAGATGCATATGTACGTTATTCATGAGTTTTCAACGATTCAACTTGTGCCTTGCCACAGAGCCCCTTGGTCCTAATGTAAATGCGGTACTCATCGAACGTCATCGCCGGGTAGAGAGCCGGCCGGTCTTTCGTGACGAGAGCCTTGGCCGGTTCAATCAGCAGATCGCTCTTGGGGTTATAGAACATGGCCAGAGAAACTCGATCCTTAACTGAATTCACAATCACTCTGTGCTCTACGCTTTTGTATACGGCGTTGCTCAGAACCTGCATTTGGTCTCCCATGTTCACAATGAAGGCATTTGGAACGGGCTTCACAGTCACCCAATTGTCACCTTTACGAACTTGAAGTCCGGCGACGTCCTCGTCGGGTAGGAGAAGGGTCATCCCACCGGGGTCCGAGTGTGGCGAGATTCCAAGGGTTAGGTCTGGTTGGGGACATCTTGGATAGAAATTGACCCTTAAGCATGCCCCAACGTTCTCTCCTCCGAAAGCATTGGGGAGGTAGTCTTCTCCTAGCCCAAGGTTTAGTGACAGCATCTTCATCAGTCTTCCACATAGCTTAGTAGCTTCCTCACCGTATTCTTTGATCAAATCCCTACAATAATATTCCACTCCATCAGAAATTTAAGCAAATTACGTATACATATGTATCAAACCTTTCTCGCACATAATCAGACCAACTCATCAAAGAACGAGTCAATGAGAGATATAATAGGTTTGTTCAGCACTAAACCTAAAGGGAGTCATATAAGCACGTTTTCAATGAAACAAAGAACTAGCAGTATAAACAAAACTAACGAATGAGTCAATGGAAGATATGATAACAGTAGAACGTACCTATCGAACAAAGAAAAAATTGCAGAAATGAAAAACAATGGTGTACCTGCATGAAGATGGGAGAGCAGGCCATTTGTGGGGCTTCCTCAACGCCGGAGGCAAGTAATGAAGAAAGTAATAGTCACTCCAATCCAGAATCGCCCCCTTCTCCACTCCCAGCCGACTTCCGTACCCTTCATAGGTGCTCGGATCGTTCGAGTACTCCTGCTTCACCTCCAGCGGCTGCTCGAAGAACTCCCTCCACGTCTCCCTCGCCCGCTTCATCAGCTCGTGGCTCACACCATGGTTCACCACCTGGAAGAACCCCCACTCCCTACAGGCGCTCGAGATCAGCTGCAGCGTGGTCTCGCGCATGCCCTGGTCGTCTCCGATCAGGGCCTGCATGTCGATGACTGGGATGTTGACGGTGGTATTGTTAACATTCGAGGGTCGTTTGGAAGGGGGCTTGATATAGTGCTCCGGGATTGTTGTCATCCCGCTTTGGGCGAGGGACTGGACTCGAACAATCGGCTCAGGCCAGCTCTGCACACACGTCATCATCGTTCAAAACAAAGAAAGAAAGAGAGAACTAGATAGAGAAAATGGAAGAGAGAGATACGATGAGGGAGTAGTGAAGTGTGAGTTGGAAGTAGATATATCTACAACGCCAGGAGTTGAGAGGTTTATATAAGAGTGGAAAGGAGAGGGAGGGCCAAGTAGCTATAGTTCCGGCGCCGTGAGCAACTTGATTTTCTCATCATGTTTTTTTTTTTTTTTTGATTAACGATTTTCTCATCATGTTACAGTAAATAATATCAAAATAAATATGTGAAAAAACAAATAAAATTAGGACCTACACAATTGGGGTAGTTGTTTAGTTTGATGATGTTGTATTACCTACAGTTGGGGTCGAGCTAGATTATGGCTTAAAAGTTCGAGAGCTTAACTAATAATGTACCTTTTCAAAAGCTTGTTTGGTTGAACATAATAAAGCAAGATTTAGAAGCAAGGCTATTTGTAGTTTAGAAGTGAAAACCAATCAAGCACGAACTGTGGAGATTTTATGGATCCACCTCATGTGCTTGTTTTGCTTTTGACCTCATACGTATGCTTTATGGTGCCGATGCCTTTTATGAACTTTTCTTGCGGAGGATATTCAAAGGCATTTGATCGATAATTAGTAACTATTCGTGAAATGCATTTGATATAAATCTTTAGCTCAAATTGATATGCACCAAACATTATGATTTTCTAGTGTTTTATTCGTGGATTGGGATTTAGCTCTAAATTAAATCACCGAACTATTGATTCATACGTGAGAAATTTCATGTATTAAGGGAAATATCAGTATGTTAATTAAAGTTCATCTTACATGTATCTAATTTCATGCGTTTAAATTTTAAAAACATATATAAGTACGTAGCTACTTGCAAAGACTATAAAGTTGTGTATCTTTACAATTAGATAAGAGAATGTCATGTATAGAATAGTCCACGTATGCATTTACTCTTTTTTAGGCAAACGTTAAATCTTAGCATACATCAAATGAACATCATCCACATATATACATTTGGAGACCAATTTTCACACTTAGTTTTTGGCTAGGCATGTTCCCTTCTCTTTTTAAGTACTTCAAAGCTTTCTCAATCATATTCACAAGCTACCATTTAGCTACAACGTACTTATATATTGTTGGTGATGCTGAACAAAACTCAAGTAGGACTGTAGGACTGCCAATGTGGATCGAGGTGGTGTTCAATACTGGTGTGCAAGTTTGTAGTTTTATTTTGGATCGGACTTGGTCGTCACATGGATTGTCTTGTACAAGTGCATGCATGTTTATAAACTGACACTACTGTTTTCCAGAAAATTTTGTGGCTTTTTGACGGATCCTCGCTCCCATCACGGTGCCGGGAAGGACCAATATTGTCTCAAGAAATTATATTGGACCGTCCAATCGTAATGTACGGCCATGATTTCTATAACTATATTAAGGGATTTAAAAAAGAGAGGATGAGATAGATGATCCGATAGATGATCAGGATTTCATGAGGCAATTTGAGGATTTTCTCCCGGTCCTTTTTATACCGCACCATGCATGAAGAATATATATATATATATATATATATATAAAGTGATTAACCTTAATCCACCTAACAAAGAGTTTTAGGTTTTAGGTTCATGCTATTCAGGCTGTTCTTGATGACTTTGCTGGTGTTACTAGAGCAAGAAGGACTGGCTGCTACTCCAGCCTCTAGCTTGTAGTTTTGCTGTTTTGTTTTTTCCTCTTTGTTTGGCCTTTTAGGTCCCTTCTGTAACCAAAAAAAAAAAGAGTTTTAGGTTTGTGACGGTTAATTAATGATTTCTTAGACACAAGTGGCTTAATAATGTTTAATTAGAAGTTTTTTTTGATAGAGATGTACGTTTAATTAGAAGTTGTTAACCGGCGGCATGACATGGAAGTTTCTCTGCCGAGTCTCTTGTTAAACTTGATTAATTTGTCTTAATTAACCAACATATATTCTCCATTCAACTTTTACCAAATCTCAACCTTAGCTAGTCGATCAGTTCACGTAGTGAAAGTGTTTTGCATTTTCTGAAATGCATGAAATGAAATTGTACTCGTAATTGAGGTTAGTTTACTATAACTCTTCACTTCTTTACTCAAAACATCATCGTTCGTCTTGTTCATCATACTTGCACTTAGTGAACTTACCCTTTTGGAATTAGCTATCGAATTAGAGTGACAAATTATACCTCTAAACTTCTTGCTAATTCACTTCGAGTTTGGCAACAAAAGCTAGCTAACTATCGTCTGGGGTTGGAACGTTTCAGTGTCAATCTATTCAATTATGTGCTAATTAGCGTAATTGCTAAAGCAATATGTCAACGAGCATGCATGTATATTGTTACCTTAATTAGGACTAATAATATAAATTGGAGAGTATCTTTAGTACACGGCGTGTATCTTCACATACATACATGGATGGTCAGGATTAGAAAAAATAATATAGAAACATGGTGGTCAAACATATGAATTGTTATGAACGGTTAAGATTGTGTCGTGTAAATACACGTCGTGCATACAAGAATTTCCATATAAATTGTAGCAAAGGCCAAATTAAGATAATGTTTGGCCGACGAGACTAGAGCCTCATTTTTAGGTTTTCCATCTCGTGCGAAACATTGGCCAACAAAACATAAAAACCACGTGTGACATTATTCATGATGGAGATCAGATCAAACCCCATAACATACCCTCGGTGTGTGCCTTCCAGAAGTGACATTATATTTAATTAGACAATTTCCCTTCATATATTTCAGGTTTTATATTATTTTTTCCTTCTTTCTTCAATTTTCAGCTACTATTTCAGATTCTTTATACCCTGTTCGACCTTTTGCTATCATATTATACCTGATTCACTTCAATATATAAATATATCTCGTGCAATCTTCTCATATCATCTATATATGGTTAGGTATTATTTGATCTAGCTATTATCTATTATTGGAGAGCAAAGTTAGACTTGTATAATCTTGAGTCTCCTAGACTCCTACAGATTTATAAAATTCAAGATACATTTGATCAGAGAAAGTGACATACAATAGTGTATGCATACATTATCGAAGAAAAATGACTTAGGTGACATACACACACATATATATACTATTTTACAGGACACCTGCTAGATTCCATTCCACGTGTGAATAGATATAAAACTGCTCCATAACTTGGATGACAATGATTTTGACGCATTATGATGATTATGTAAGAATTAATCTCACAGAGCCGACAGCTTTCCTTACAACGTAGATCTCGATCTAACATGGATAGGGATCGGAGGTGCAGGGAGTGCTTTAGATAATTTGCGGCTTTATAGGTGGAGATCGACACAAACCCTAACTTAATTTCCTTTGGTCTCTGAAAACCCTAGAGCTGTGTTCTTCCAAAAACTGGTTCTACCGTACCGCTATTTATATATAGTTTCCCAGAAACTTGAGCTAATTTAATCATCTAGCTAGCGACTACGTACCGTCTTGAGGGTTGGTTTGAGATCGAGAACTTAAACGTAGGCTAGGTTTGAGTAAATAGTAATCAAAAAAAGAAAAAAAAAATTATAATATAAGATATATATGTTCTTATGGCTGACAGAGTAACAGTTACACTCTTGATATATAGTTGTAGGTTAAATTTGTCGCTTGATCGGGTGCAAGAGTCGCTAGCTAGAAAGAACTTGATGAAGTCTGGGTGATACATATAGTCATTTTGGTGGGAGATCGACTTCTCAACAATAATAAATTGCACGGTATATATATATCATCATATAGAGATCTGCAATAGAGTGTGTGATGAACCTTGGACTAGTTCTACACCTCTCGCAAATCTTAAGGAAACCCGAATTAGAAAAACTAACAAAGAAGCAAATTATCTGACGGTAGAACATGATTCTTTGTAGACTAATCAACAGTCTTATTGCATTCGGGTCCGTGTGATTGTGTCAAACTAGTCATTAGGATAAATATAATCACAAGCCTCAAATCCAATAATAATGAAGTGATGATATTTCTACAGTTGAAAACGTGATGCAATTCATTATACGATAATATAAACCAAGTTTTCCATTCTCCAACAAATCAGAATAAATCACTATCCCTCTAAAGTCCTGTTATTTCCTTTGAACATATGTAGACGACGCGTATAACTTTCGTCATATGCCTTTTCAAACAGCTTAATTAATCCATCTGGTTTTTGGAATATTGATCACAAGGTTAATTAGCAAACAGAAATATCAAGATTCAAATATATACATGTATGCGCCCCTAATCTCTGACGCTTCGTGTGAAATATATACATGTATATATGCTATACCCTATATATAAACGTGCATAACTGAAGGAGGATGCATGTCAACTTCTGGAAGAGTGATTTCTATCTAGCAGATCAATGGTAGAATTGTAACCCAGCTGGGTGCTCTTTTGCCAGATAATATATAATCCATGGTCTTTAGGTTCTTACTGAAGATATATATATGCTGGATCGTTTCTCTATAGTTAGTCAAAAATCGTGTCATTATATTGTTTGAAAAATTTATGACTTTAACAAGTGTAAAACAATGACTAAATTAAATGACTTCCGGATCGTGTTTTTTTCAGTAGAGGGTACGTAAATGATTTGATTGGGTTAAATGCTTGTGACACCCTACAGTTTACACCTAAAATCAGTTTTGTCCCTCACTTTTTTTTTAAACTGGTATACCCTTATACTTTGAATTCTCGCCTGATTTGCCCTTGTCGTCAATTGACCGTTAAAGAAGACTGTTAAGTTGCTGAGATGTCCAATATACCCCTGACTAAACCAAGAACTCCAATCCACACAGCATAAGCCCTCCCCATTGAAATGACAATTTTACCCCTTGAAATTCTTGTAATTGACCATGCCATCTCCGTCGACGTCGACCTTCGTAATCATCCTGGTGCAGTCCCGCTCGTCCATTATGGACTGGTAAAGCTCCCCGAACTCGTCCATTATGGACTGGTAAAGCTCCCCGAACTCGTCAATGTCGACGCACCCGTCTCCGTCGACGTCGATCTTGTTGATCATGTTGAACAGCTCCTGGTCGGGGATGAAGATTCCCAAGTTCTCGAGCGAATGGCTCAGCTCCTTTTTGCTGATGCGCCCGTCACCGTTCCTGTCGAACATTTGGAACACCCGCTTCAGCTCAGTCGGCTGCATTTCGACCTTGTTGGCCGCACCAGCACTGCTTCAGCTCAGTCGGCTGCAATTCAACTCCGATCCTTTCACGGCGGCCATGGAAGAGACTCGGAGAGATTGTTACAGAGATGAATATGACTACGCAGAAGAAGAGTTTCAGAGCCGACGCGGGAGAGAAAGAATGTCGAGAATGCCTTCAAGACACGTCAACGCTTCAATCCGAAAAGGAACCAGGTCTTTATCTCCGTTGAGGATTCCGGACATCATGGTCGACGACGTTGTATCACCTGCTCCGACTACGAGTCATGCCTCTAACAGCTCGATCAAGCCGGCCACTTCTCCTTCTGTATCTTCGGCTTACAACACGATATTGTCAGCTATTTCGTTCTCGAAAGTGAATAAGAAGTGGAAGCTGAGGGATATGTTGCTGTTCCGGAGCACATCGGAAGGTAGAGCCACGACGGGGAAGGATCCTCTAAGGAAGTATTCGCTTTTGTCGACAAAGAAGAGTATGTCGGAAGATGTGAAGAATTCGAGCTTCCGGTCGACGGACAGCGTTGGCTCGGTTAGCTCGAGGAGGAGAGGACCGGTTTCACCTCACGAGCTTCATTACACGGTGAATCGGGCGGTAACGGAGGAGATGAGGAGGAAGACGGTGTTGCCCTACAAACATGGGCTGTTGGGTTGCTTGGGGTTCAACCATGGCTTGCATGAAATTTCCAGGGGTAAAATTGTCATCTCAATATCTTGGTCCCATACATGTGTCAACATGTTAGCCACGTCAGCTACATAACGGGTTCACTTGACGACAAGGGCAAATCAGGCGAGAATTCAAAGTATAAGGGTATACCAGTTTAAAAAAAAAAGTGAGGGACAAAACTGATTTTAGGTGTAAACTATAGGGTGTCACAAGTATTTAGCCCTTTTTTTTATCATTAAGTTTTGTATAGATTTGCAAATAAGCAATACGTTTTTAACACATAATACAGAGAGTCTGTAAGCTTATACAGTAATACAGGCCAACTAAACATTGCCTTTTAGGGTTCATCATTAGTGGTACCTTCTTGTTTATCAAAAGCATTGGCATCCAGTATATGTCTGGATCTTTTTTGGGATTTGATCGGTACTTTTGGGAGCTTATGAGTGTTAATCAGTGTGTTCATAGACATCAGAAGACTTCATTCAAGCAGATGGTGGATGATTTTGATCAATTTTGTTCTGTTCTGCAAGTTGGTTCTGAAGCTGAAAGCAAGCGCATGAAACCTCAAAATCACAAGGCAGACCACAAAGCCACAATCTCTCTGAGGTGAAGTCCCATACCCATCGCATATGGTAGGGCTGAATATCATTCGATCAGATATGATTTTATAACCCAGTTGGTACAGAAAAATGGTGCCAGGGTAACATCATCAGCTCATCAGGAATGCAATCTTTTCTATTGGACAAAATTAAAGGCAATTTTCAATAAGACCAACTTATTACTTGTGCTTCATTGTCATTCATTTTGCTCTGGCTATCTCAGTACATACAATGATATAATTTAACTAGCTAGACCAGTTCAAGTAGAAATTGAAACTTCTATCAAATATATTATTTGTTTCTGAACTTGGAGCGCAACACGATGATGAAAACATGAAACATAAACTTTAGAAGATGCATATATGCTATTCGATCTTATCATTTTCTTCTGTACGTTTGGCCATGTATCACGAGCTGATCGGGTGTTCCCTCTCTCTCAGGGAATACCGAGCTAGTACTCCTAGTACCTTGTCCTATCGTTCTGATATGATTGTCCTACCAACAGACAAAGGAGAAGAAAAAAAAAGAGCTTGTGTCAACTCAAAAAAGCATAGCAGCAGCAAGAGCAAGAGTGAAATACAAAAAATTTCAAAACATGTTAATTAGTTTTTGAAAAGAAAACATGTTAATTAGTTGTTCATATATATATATATATATATATATATATATGTTATTTTACTCTTTTTTTATTGAAATATATTATTTTACTTGGCAATATATATGTGAGAAAATATTAGAATAATATTTAGTTTATAATTAATTTTCCATTTTCATATATATGATCACTTCCCCATCAATATATTCTCAGGCAGAAGCTGTTGTGAATATTTATATATAAGCTCTTTGTTTTAAGAGTAGGTTATCAAGCTCAATGAAATAGATAACTAGCCTATGCTACTAGCAGTAAGCGCGCTCTCAGCTAGATAGGTCTCTTTCTGTACTAAGAAATTGGTGTCTCTCTAGTTAACTTGCAGAGATAGCTGGGTTTTCTCACTCGTCTGTAATTAAATCTATGAGTGCAGCAGGCTCTTAATTAAGTGATCAAGAACGTATTCGAGTTCGATCATTAGTTATGATGAAACCAAGATTGGGTTTATTAGTTACAGGCATAGAGTAACCAAGTAGCAATGAATAACAACCATAATTTGGGGATTTATCATCTCTTAAAAGATAAACTATAGAGTCGAAAATAAGTTACGTACTAAAGAGCATAATCAACATATATATATTTACGAAATTTTTTATAATATATTAATGCATGTGAATGACATCATGTTAAGGTGTGTTAATGCATGTTAATGCATCAATTTTACAACTGTATAAATTCGACTAGCATTATAAAGTTTGGCACAATGGGGACAAAATAATAGCTAGTATGTGATGAAGATTGGCTTATTTGGCATCTTTATCTGCTGCAATCAGTCGACAAAATCATACTGTGGCTGTGGCTGCTTCGCCCAATTAGGCGAGAAATTCATGTGTGACACAAATCACAGAAAGTGTTGTACTCTTTCTCAGCTTCTTGCTCAGATATAAACAGTTCAATCATTAATATACAAAACATGGAGAACACATTAGCTGATGTGATAACACTACTGTAATTAGTCAAAACAAAACTGCTGTATGCATCTATTGGACCAATGAGGATAGTAAAAAGAAAAAGATTAAGAAAAAACAACTTCACTACTTACAGACAATAATTATGTATATGACAACACTGTAAGTATTCAAGTTGTTGTTCTTAATCATAATTTGTTTTTCCTATTGATATACACTTATTTTTAGCAGCAGTATTGGAGATGAGATAGCAAATCATATGAATATTAAGTCTCCAGGAAGAGCTAGTTGAATATACTCGATCATCTTGTTGAATTAGATACAATATAAAACAAATGTATAGGTATATTATCTGGCAATAAAATATATATAGTCTCCAGTGAGCAGAGAACTGGGGATGATGCAGACTAAGAAAGATAGACAAGATCTTAATTAATTTACATTTGAAGTAAGGCACAGCTCTGTCACACCCCAATTTCTGAAAGATAAATTTCAAAAATTGAAGCATGATCTAACTTAAATATAAATATCTTAAAATATTACAATAATCAAAACCAAACATCTAGAACTCAATAGCGGAAAAGTAATATCATACAACTCATCACTGAGTTAAATATTACACTTCCTTATTTACATAAACTTGAAAGACAAGAACATGAGAACAACCTCATGAGCTTAATATTATCTACCCGATTATCAAAACTATACAGAGTACAGCAAAAACCAAATATAATCATGGCGCTAAGTCTCCACCTTAACCCTGCTGATCATCACATGCAGATCTAACCCCTACACCAATAATTGGTGTACCGGGATTGTAAAATAACAAACCCGGTAAGCTAAAAAGCTCGTATGAGTAAACTCAAAATTAAAACAACATTTCTCACATCTAGAAATTTCACAAAAGCAATTATATCATTGAATAAATCCACAAATCCAACACTCTTTCAATTAACATTTACCCATGAGTCCCAGGTATTTATGAAATACCCCTCATGACCTACAACAACACAATTGTGTACTCATGGGACCCAGACACGATAAGGTATCCCTCATGCAGTACACTGACAGACGGACTAGAGCTCTATTCCTAACCGCAACCAATCACCCGGCCAAAGGCTTGGAACCCAGCTTAACTGTCTAATATCAAAACATAAAAGTGATATATAGCATCAGAACTGCAACCAATCACCCGATTAAAGGCTTGGATGACTATTTAATATCAAAACATAAAAATGATAAATAGCATCTTAACCACAACCAATCACCTGATTAAAGGCTTGGAACCTTGCTAGGCTATTTATCCAACAAATCAATCATAACACAAGATCACATCTTATGATTATATCCTTTACAAGGATATAATTATATGAACAATAAAAATATTATTCCATAGGAATAACTCATAAATAATTAGGAAAACTTATTTTATCTTACCTATGAGCCGTTGACGATCAAGCTCATATATTTTAAAACAATTAAAAGCATAGTATTAATTTAAACATCATAATCATTATCATCATCACATAACCATAATAAAATTTGGTTCAAACATGAACCTTGGTGAGATTTACTCACCTTGAAATCTTGCTGCGAAGCCCCCAACACAATGAAGGCAAGCCAACACAAAATCACAATTCACCTAAAATCGCACAATTAAAAACCTTAGAAACCAAAATACTAAAGGATAACACAATACCCTTAAACTAACCCTTAGCTCAAGGGAGGACAATTTCCCAAGGTCATTGAACTCAACGACACAATTGAGCTGCCTCAAATCTTCAAAACCTAAACTCAAACTCAACCAAGCCAAAACAAATAAGTCTAAGTCCTAACATGCAATCCTTGCTCAAAACATAGCCAAACTATCACTCAACATGATCACAGCAGCAAGGACAAGCTAACCACATGAAACTAAGGCCACAACTCGACCGGACGCGCCGCCACGCACCGCCACAAGCGGCGACGAGTGAGCCCCACGCGCCACCCCAAAACTTCCGGATTAGGAGAAACTCACAACATTAAACTTGTAGATTGAAGTATTGTGAACAACTTTAATACCTGGGGTTTTGACTAGTTCGGCTGGGATCGGCCGGAAAACGCCCCAAAATAAAACCAAAAACAAAAGCTGCAAAACCGGCACCAAAACTTGGTTTTCAGATCACCAAACACGTATAAACATCACTAGAGGAAGGAAGGAGCAAGACTCACCTAACTCTTGCCCGAAAAGCCGCCGAAATTGCCTGTTTTCCGGCGATACAGCAGCAGCTCTGCCGCTCTGTGGCGGCACGACGGCGGGCAAGGCTGCCCCAGAAGTGGAGAGGAGACTCGTGCCGACTCAATGGAACCGGCGGCGTCCAATTTGGTGGCCGGAGGAGGGAGAAAACGATTGGAGAAGATGGAGGTCGGAGAAGCTCGGGAGAGAGGAGAGAGAAAAAGCTGATTTCTGAAATTCTAGGTTTCCAAAATTAACTCCCTCACATTTTTCTATTTATACAGTTTCCAAACCCGAAAACTAACTTCCTTTGACCATAACTTTCTCATACTACCTCCGTTTCAGGCGTGCCATATGTCTGCGAACTCGTATCGACGAGCTCTACAACTTTCATGAAGAATGTTTTCAAAGATAACTTATAGAAAATAAAGTCAAAGTACCTTAAAAATACTTCTGAAACTTCAACTTCGCACCAACTAGAGAATTTTCATAAATAATTATTCATTAAATATGGAAATAATACAAGGAAAACAAAATGAAAATCTAGGGTATTACAAGCTCAATGAAACACGATCAACCAAAAAGGCTGGAGTGGACAAGATAGAAGAATTAATCCGTTCAATATTGTCGATTACCTCAATCTTTCGGTTCAGTCGATCTCAGAGTCTCAGACTTCAATTCATCTTCCTGCTAAATTGTCGAAGCTAATATTATATATTTAATTTGCAGCCCTAGCCTTATGTGTAGTCCTCCATTTTCAATATTGTCAAAAACCTTGTCAACACGGACACGGACACTCCGACACGACAAAATACGTGTAGGAAAATGTTCACTTTTCTGACACGTTGACCGACTTGTTACATCATCTGAGACACGCCACATCATCATTTATCAATTTTTTTAATTGAAAAAAAAAAGGAACCAAAACCTAAATAAAGCTACTGTCTACTTTTGAAAGCAAGCTACTGCCCAGTTTTGTCAGCAATCTACTGCAAATTTGATTTTCTTTAATGTTATGTTTTAAGTTAGAAGTCTGCTACTTCTAATATTGTTAATTATGGACTTCTATCGATCATTTGCATTTGACTCTGTTTAATGTTATTTCTTATGGTTATGCAATGAATTGAATTTTAAACATTATTTTGGTAATGTAATGAACTTATTTTTTATTTTAGTATATTTTTACTTATTAAAAATAATAAATATATAATTTTATTTGCAGTGTCTAAACCGTGTCGGATATTCAGTTTTTGAGTTTTGCCGTGTCGGTGTGTCGTGCCATGTCGTATCGCCGTGTCCGTGTCCGTTTCCATGCAACATAGGCCATAGGCCTAAGACTACTCGGTCAGCGAACTCGAGTCTTGACTTATTGGAACACGTAGTTCACAAAGTTGTACACAAATGAACAACAAACAACAATTATATAACAAAGTATATGAACATATGAAACGATTAAGTAATACGATATTCATATATAACATAAACAAATATGATAAACTCATAGATCATAGCCTTGGTAATAGACAATTATGTTGCACCATAAGGCATGTAGATCATCATGGAGTTTAAGAAAAATAAGAGTGTTCGTGCCGATAACGTATTATAAACTAGAAACTTATGTTAGTGAGAGATAAAGAATAGAAGAGATGAATAAGGGGAAATGTAGAGAGATATGTTATGTATTCTCATTGAACTTCTTTATATAGGAGTAGAGTTTACATCTAATAAGGACATAACAAATGAGAAATTGAGTGGACAGCCACATTATTTATAATATTTATAACATGATATATTTTTCCAATGACCATGTGTATGTTCAAAATCATAGGTCACTCAAGTATTTCCTACAAAATACTCGTTGATCCAACATAAGACAATTTAGTAAAACATGATTATTGTAGTCCTCCATTTTCAATATTGTCAAAAACCTTGTCAAATCAGAGTTCATCACCCCAATAGTAATTGGGATTTATCTTACATTTTTACTGACGGATAAGTTACCATGATACGAAATAATATTACAAAAAGTAGGGATATACTTTTTCCAATGACGATGTTTGAAATCATAGGTCACCCAAGTCTTTCCTACAAAATGCTCGGTGATCCAATAGACGACAGTCTAGTAAACATGATTTTCAATATCATCAAATCAGAATAATATTATTGGGATACATCTTATCAACGGATAATTTACCATGAGACAGAATAATATTTCAAAAAAGAGAAAGAGATAATTTTTTTTTTCTAATGATGATGTATTCAAAATCATAGGTCATCCATGTCTTTCTAATAAACGACAATCTAATCAAGCATGATTAATAATTTAATATTGGAGTGTACTCCAATAAGGGTCCCTCCAATAAATGGTTATGAAATCTCTAATAGTATTTTATTTTTTCACAATAAGAAATTAAGCAAGTAAATATAGTAATACACAAATTTAGACGTTCTACAAATATTTAGGTCATGACACATATGAAGCTTTTACATGTTGCATCCTATCAACAAGTTATTCATTGCCCTCAAGGTCGCCATAGTCCAATGCCTCGTAACCAAACGACAACTAACATTGGGCCTAGAAATCAAGTGCTTGTCCAAAGAACTCATTGGGGCCTGAAAAGGTTAGCCCACCAAATCAACAAGCAGGCCTCGACCCCCAAGTCCCTAACCTACTAGTTTTGTCTTCTGTCTTCTAAAGTTTCAGTTCCAGAGGCTTCAAGAGGTTTCGGGAACCTGAAGTCTGAACGGTGCTCCACATTTACTTTCTGTTATATATAAACCATTTGCCGCTGCCTCAATAATTCTCCTTCACAATATTCAGTTTCCCATCAATTAGCAGAACCCAAGTCGTAGTTTTTTTAGGGTTTCTTTTTGCTCAAGTCAAAGCAACAATGGCCGGAGAGGCACCCAACTGGGAAGGACTGCTCAAATGGAGTCTTGCCCACTCCGATGGAACTCTCCCTAATCGCAACTTTAGGTATCTATCTATCTATCTCCCAAATCTTAGTTCCTCTGCAATTTTCTGTGTTTGTATTTTAATTTGTGTGAGATAGAAATTGAGCGGTGGTATCTGTTATGGTTCTGATCTGTAGTGATGAGGATCGAAAATGGTTTATGGAAGCTGTGCAAGCTCAGACTATTGACGTTGTGAAGAGGATGAAGGAAATCACACTTGTGATGCAGACTCCTGAGCAGGTTCTGGAAGCTCAGGGAGTTACTTCTGCTGACCTTGAAGGTACTTCATTTCATTTCTTTGCTTTATTTTAGTACAAATGGTTGTTCAAGTTTTCGGGTTCTTGAGTTTTGAAATAAGGCTTTTGATATTGTTATTGATTGTTTGAGAACTTGACAGGTATGTTGGATGAGTTGCAGGAGCATGTTGAGTCCATTGACATGGCCAATGGTAAATTTCTTTGCTTTTTCGTTGAACCAAGTCTTTGTTGTGTGTTTCATTCTAGATTGATGATTGGGTGTTGTGTGTGATGAAGATGATTGTAATGTACTGGCAATTTTTAATTAGCTGTTGATTTTGTGTGTTATAGATCTTCATTCCATTGGTGGTTTTCCCCCTCTGCTCAATTATCTGAAGAATTCCCATGCTAATATTAGAGCCAAGGCTGCAGAAGTTGTGACCACGATTGTGCAGAACAATCCTAAGAGCCAACAACTGGTTATGGAAGCAAATGGGTTGGAATATTTGTATTCCTTGTTCACGTCCGACCCTGATGTCAATGTTCGCACCAAAGCTCTTGGTGCAATTTCCTGTAAGTGCTGTTTATAGAACAATCAATTGTATTTGCTTCCCTGCACATGTTTTTGTTTAAGTTTTGGAAGCCACTAGTTGCCTTTCCCTGATGCTTTGCAAATGGATGATTCTTTCAGCTTTAATCCGGGACAACAAACCTGGTGTCACTGCATTTCGTCTGGCAAATGGTTATGCAGGCTTGAGAGATGCTTTATCTTCTGAAAGCGTGAGATTTCAGAGGTAATAAAAGGATTTATGTTTCGTCTTAAATTCCTTTCCTTTTATTTCTCCCACTTTTTGCAGTTTGTGTTGCCCCTTATTTAGTCTCTCCTGGGATGCATTTCTCATGGAAGTTGACCATTGTTTGCAGGAAAGCTCTGAACTTGATTTCATACCTTCTGCGTGAAAATAGTTCTGATTGCAACATCATAAGCGATCTAGGGTTTCCACGCATAATGGTGCACCTTGCCTCCAGCGAAGATCTAGAAGTGCGAGAAGCTGCACTCCGGGGCCTTCTTGAGCTTGCTCGAGAAAAAACTGGTGGTGCCAAGGTGACACTAGCTGAAGAAGATGGGAAATTGAAGCAGCTTCTTGAAGACCGAATTAAGGGTATCAGTCTGATGTCTCCTGAAGATCTTGGAGCAGCTAGAGAGGAGAGGCAGCTGGTAGATTCCCTATGGAGTGCCTGCTTCAATGAGCCGTCTTCTCTTCACGAGAAGGGGCTTCTTGTGCTTCCTGGGGAAGATGCACCGCCACCTGATGTTGTGAGCAAGCATTTTGAACCTGCACTTAGAGCATTCACTCCAAATCCTGCTTACATAAAACCTGATACGGAGAAGAAAAAAACTCCTCCGCTGCTTCTAGGCGCAGGCCCCCCTCCCGAGTCTAGAGATGACTCCAATGGGAGGTTACAGTGATAAACTATGGCTGCTTTCATTAGCTCGCCGAATTTGCTAATGTATCATCATTTTGGTTGTAATTTCATTTGTATCCTTTCTATATTCTATTCTGCATCCTTTTTTGTGGTTTTCTTTAGCCTGGTGCTATTGAAACGAAGCTGTAGTTGTGAGTTACAGAAGTTCAGTAATGAGCAATATGAACGCAATTGACAACCAGCAATGTTGTCTGTCATCCATTTGTACATTGCATGAGATTTGGTACTCGTCAACCAACAAGTGCAAATTTTAGAGAATTAGAACAAGAACTACAACCGATCTTGGTGTCTTAATGCCGTCATAATGTCTAGACATTGGTACAATTAGAAAAGGCTGAAGGTTAACAACTTGACGTTCTGTACATATGATGACCCTGTCTGGCAATCGGGTCACAAAGGAAGAAATGCGAGAAGCCTTTTTTCTGGTTTATACCCAAAGCCTCTAGAGTTGACAGATTGGAGCGGAAAAGGTCTCTTGATGAATGAAGCAGGTTTACTACTTTCTCTAATGAATGTAGGAGTGGAGCTGTCAAGTTTGGTGATGGAAGGAAAGGTCAAATTAATTGAAATTGAGCATAGCACAGTGGGAGACCGTAGGGAGAGACACTGTTTGAACTCCCGGAATTCCTTGCTTAAAGAGTGTCCCGCTTGTTGAAGACCTGAAGACATATTTCCGGTCAGCTTTGTAATGAAATAGGAAACGCTTGGTTTAACAATGAAAGATGTAGCGATGATTCTAATGAAAAGGAAGTGCTGACTGGTTTAAGACCAAAGGACAATTGCCGATGCGCTAATGTCAGAGAAGTCACCGATGATGATAAGGTCTGTCATAAAGCTAGTAATGAATCTTGGAGTTGTGGCACAAGTGTTAAGTCGCATGAATTTTCGTGATCTTCTTAAGCTAATTAAGCTCTCCCCATGAGAGAATTGCCCAAGTTAGGAGGCCAGTAACCCAAGAAAAGGAATGAACGATGATGACACAAGTAGCCCAGAACACGATGCCCTGGCATTCATATTTCTTTTAAGAGTATACCACACTACAAAGACAGTTCAATCCAATATGATCAACCAAAATACAGGCATACAGCTACAGAAGATTAGACGCATGGGTAAGAGAGAATCATACATGGGGTGCCATACCTACTAGGTAACCCCGTTTTACACGAAGGCATTCGGTCTCGATGATCCCTGTATGGCACTGCAGAAAAACGAGTCCCATCTCTAAACAAAAAGGACTCTACAACAATAATCACAAAAGAAAGCAAGCAGCTGATGTGCAGGAAAATATCCACTATTCTTTTGCATCAGTAGTCAGAAGACCAACTTCGCCGACTATGTTTTCACTCATTCCCCAAATTTATTGAACCATCCTTCATCAGTTTTATGCTTAGGCTGTTAAATCTTCCTCTTGAGTAATGCCGAGAAGCCTTTCTCCAATCTGTCCCGGTCTTCATCATAGCAACAAATTCGTCGAAACTGATAAGCCCATCCTGCATTCACAAGAAAAAAAATTAACATCAATCTATCATCTGCCATTACATAGTTGAAACATAAGCAACTGCTTGGACCCTCACCTTATCTGTGTCCACTTCATGAAAGATGTCGTTTGCTACATCTGTACAATCATCTGCGCCATCTTCCATCAATGCATCGCGGAGTTCGTCTGGCTCAATGAAGCCATTGCTATTCTTGTCAAAGTATGAAAACGCCTTGTGAAGATGTTCATCGTTGGCCATTCTCTGTAGATGGAGGGAAACAGCAACAAACTCTCCATAGTCAAGAGTTCCCTTTCCATTAGTATCAACCTGTTACAACAAACCCCATCAAAATCACAAGAGACGGATATTGCTAGAAAAAGGACTGTTGAAGAACAATACAACATGATGGCAATCAATCTAAGAGGACAAACAACAGGTAACACACATAAGCTTTATCTATGGTTCCTTTGCCATACAAATAATTATATGGAATCTGTTTCCTATAAATGACTCGAGATGGATAGTTGTTTCTATAGTTAAAAAAAAATTGGGTTCAGAAGTCAAAAGACAAGTACGACATGCCTTAGTGGTGTGTCGGAAGATCATGACCAGATGATAAATGTCTTTTAGAACTACTCTCAATGAGAAAACAAGAGTAGCAAACAACAAACTAATAAATTATGTCATTGGGTGAGGAAGCTCAACTAAGACTTGTAACATAGGCTGCCTAAGCAATGTGGTAATATTCTGTTGAACAGCATACCGTCCTCGTCAATTGAAGCTTACCTGCTAGAAGAGTAGTTGCCGAATCCTAAGGTTATTGTTTTATGAAAGGCTGGCACTTGCAATGACATGGATATGGCAAGACTTCCTGCTGTAAACGTGAGACCCAATTGGACATCCTTGAGTGAAGCAACTCCTAAATGAGCTAAATAAGGTTTGGGCTTGAAGAAAATCCGAAGAAGCCATCTAACTAATATGAGGTTTTTGGTTAGGCAGAGGGTCCCTATTTGACATTCTTAAAACCCAATCTTATACGGAAGACCATATCTAACTACTATTATGAAGTCTTTATGATGAAATGATTACCCTTTGTCTAAATGACACTTAAGTTTAATGCACAAGAGATTATGCAACATGTGAAGTCATGATATAGTCTACTGTTAATTAAAGCAAGCTATGAAGTGATACTCACGGCTTCTATAAGCAATTGAACGTCTGACTCGGCAAGTTGTGATCCATAATTTTTAAGTCCTGATTTTAACTCTTCAATTGAAACAACGCCATCATTATCAGTGTCCATCTTCTTAAACATCTCTTTAATGTCTTCCACTTCTTCCTTGGAAAAGAAATCAGCAATAACCTGTTTGAAGTTCAGAAAAATTGTTCATACTTTCAAAAACACTAGTACAAACAGAAAACATAAGAAAATTTTGCAAGCAAAAAACTAACCCTCAGAGCCTTTCTTTTGAATCTGTTCATCATGGAGAACTGTTTAAGCCTTGACTTGACAACATCTCCCAGAGGCACATTTGGAGCTTTCTTAGCATTTGTAAGCCAAGGATGCTCTGGGAAAAGAGAACAGATAGACATCAGTTCTAAATAACTACACTTACTGCTTGTACGCAACAAACTGAATTTGATACTTGGTTGATAGTTAAATAAAACAAGATGGCCAAGAAAAAACAAGATGGCCAAGAAATGGCTGACAAAATCATACTACTAGTATAATTCATCCTAACAACAACATAGCACGTATTGATGCAAGTTGCCACAAATAGCCATGACAAAAAACTTACGACTTTTCCTACCATTCATATCATTCAATGTGTTTTTCAATTACAAGGTATCAGAAGGACAAGAAAAGTACCGAGCACTTGCTTTGCGGTTAATCTTAGCTTTGGGTCTGGCTCCAACATTTGCTTCACTAAACTCTTGGCACCCTCTGAGATACTTGGCCACGGATCACGTTTGAAATCTATCAGCCCGCGGAGAATTGCTTGTGCAACCCCTTGTTCAGACTCTGCATAGCCATGCAAAAGTCAAAATAGAATTTTAACAAAGAAAAGAGATAAGAGAAGCAAAATTAGCACCAGGGTCATCCATAGAAAGAACACAGACAGGGAAAGAGGGTACTGTAAAGCAATTGGAAAGGAAGAAGCAAAAGTAGGAATAATACCTGCCCAAAAAGGAGGAACCCCACACAACAAAATATAGAGAATAACTCCAGCACTCCATATATCTATTTCTGGCCCGTAATTCCGCTTGAGCACCTCAGGAGCCATGTAATATGGACTTCCAACAATTTCTGAGAACCTCTCACCTAAAATAAGGAGAAGTTAGGATTACATATAGCATCAAGAAATTAGCATATTGAGTGAAAACGGTAGACCATTCATGCCTACAATGTTATAATTTTCGATAAGAAGAAATTCAGGATTTTTAACTTACACCCCACAATAGGAGTTATAGGAAAAGGATATAAATCATACATATGTGAACCTTTATGGTTGGAGATAGAGTTTGTAACTCATTCACGTTCCACTTAAGAAACTTAAAATTTATTATCAATAATGGAGAAGTTGTTCCTTCACAACTACACTTGCTGTTCTGGTATTCGAGTATCAATCTCTTAAAATATCTCAAACTACTTCAGAGTGATGTTTTTCTCAATTTAAATGTCTGTTTAGCTGTTACATTATCATCTTGCTAGCTACTGTAAAAAAACTCTTTCAAGCTCGTTCATTACCTGAACAAAACACCTATCTTAGATTTCATTTTCTCCAGACTAATTTGCAGGACAAGTTTAACTTCCAGCTGCTAGCAACTAAGGTTTCTCTAGCACCATTCTTCTAACATTCACAGGTAGTCTACAGTACTGGAGAACCTAAAACCAATGTACAAATTCTGGAAGCACTAGATCGATTCATCCAAAGTCAACTAAAAATTTAAGAAGAATTGACGGGGGGACTAGGGTGCAACTTCTCTAATAAGACACTTTAGCATGTGAATTACTAGAATCTATCACCTTAATCATGGAAGCTAAACTTGCACATCATCTCTCTCACTTCCATATTATTGCTCAGCTCTTTGTGAGTCCTATAATTCCTTGATATATTACAAGAACACCAGCTAATTTATCTTTTCCCCACATCACCCAATTACAATAGCATATACAAAGAAAAGAGACAGTTAAACCAATTTATATTTCCATAACTTCTCAACTAGTAGCAAGGGGAAAGGAATGTTTCAGCCATCTAAGACTGATATTGCAACATAAGGCTCACAACCTTGAAATATGACTTTTTCAACTAAGAGCTACATCAGAATCCATTCGTGTATAGTACATTAACTTAAGCTGATTCTAGAGCAGTAAACAGATGAGGTATTGCAACATAGCAATTGTATTAACGAAACAATTTCAAGGGCTCTACAGAACTAAACCACAGGTTCAAGCTTTACAAACAACTATATATCAGCAAGTAAAAATTCATCAAAGAAAGAATAATCCAAGAAACAAGTGACGCCACAATAATGCCAACAAAGTCTCGGCAGAAGTCAAAATCAAAGCTCTCCAAGCGACTATACAGATATATTTTACACACAAACATGACACACCAGTAATTGTTTCAATTCGAGCACTAGCATTGCAGAATCAAAAGCCCAGAGTTCGAAATTGGTACCTGGCTTGAAGAATATAGACAATCCGAAATCGATAGCCTTAAGAGGCGAGTTCTCCTTCTTGTTTGCAAACAGAAAGTTCTCCGGCTTCAAGTCCCTGTGTATCACTCCATGCTTGTGACAGAGCTGCACAACCTCCACAATAGTCCTCGTCACCGCAGCGGCGGCTCTCTCAGTATAATGCCCCCTGGCCACAATCCGATCGAAAAGCTCGCCGCCCTCGCACAACTCCATCACCAAATGCACGGCGTGGTCGTCTTCACAAGCCTCCTTCAAGCTCACAATACTCGAATTCTTCGGCAGGTGCTTCATTATCGCCACCTCACGCCGCACGTCCTCCACATCCACCGCCGTCCTCAGCTTCCTCTTCGAAATGCTCTTGCACGCCAAGAGCTCCCTGGAGCTCCGGTCAATACAGAGGTAGGTCACACCAAACTCGCCGCGGCCGAGCTCCCGATCCACAAGGTACTTCTCATCGATATTCTCCTTCGGAACTCCGGTCAAGACCGTCGTCGGAGCCTTCTTGCCGGCACTAGAGTCCCTCCGACCGTGATCGTGGCCGGAAAAGTTCGATTTCACATCCTCCCTGGCAACGGCCGCCGGAGATCTACAACAATTTCCCATTTCCAAACCCTAACTTCGTACCACCGGATCTCACTGAAACCCTAACAATCCCCGTGCTAGGGTTTCACATGATAATGCCGACGCCCTAAGCCTTAATCGAGAGCAAAGCCTCAATCAGAACCGATAAAGAAAGAGAGAAAGAGAGAGATGAGAAGGCGTGGAGAGAAAGAGTGAGGGTGCAGTGTATGGTACGGTGTACCGTCGCTGAGGAGCTGAGAGAGAGTGAGAGAGGTGGTTTTGGAGAGAAAGAAAGAGAGAGTGATTTATTTATTATTTTTCGAAAATAAAAAATAAGAAAAAGTTATGACATTTGGGGAATATTTTATGTTCTTCTTGGTTCTGCGACCTTTGTCGGCTAATCGAGGAGGGGTTGGTTTGAACGGGACGGAGGAGGGGGACGGAGGTTGGGCTGGGTACGCCGTTGGACTGGCTTAGGGTTTGGGATTTTGAAGGATTTATGTTTATTTTATTTTATTTTATTTTGTTAATTAATTAAAAATTAAGCAACACGGGCTAAAAGAAACAAACAGAATGATAGGGGGTGATAAACTAATGGATATTTGTTGTGATGCCCCTCAATTTAAGGTCATTTTTTCAATTTTCTTCCTTTGGTTGGGTTTGAGTTTCTATCTCAATTTAGGTATTTGCTTGAGATTTTGATTAATTTCCTCACATGGAACATTGCTATGTTTGAGGAGGAGGTGTGGGAGAAAAATAAACGAGACGGAAATAGGAAATGAGATGGATATTTTTGATTGTGAGGAAGTTTCATTAAATATAGATAACTAGTTGGTTGGAAGACGACAATCTTACGAAAAAAATACGTAATGAAGTCAATTGTTATGGTTTTTAAAATAATCGATAAAATATTATGAGGTTAAGTGAATTGAGCATTTCGGCATTCCATATGTGTTTTTTATTCTCTATTTTTAGTTTTCCGTCAAAGTCTGTGATATACACAAACTGAATTCATGACTATTTTGTTCATCATACACACGTTGAGTGTATACCTTTTATGACTCAAATAAGTTCATATTTACTGTGTTTTGCGAATATCGGCCCTATAGAATCCAGTTTTGTGTTTACACAACATACATTCACTTAGTGAGGTGTGTAGTGAACATCACGTACGATTCACAAGAATTCAGGTTAACAACACTTCATTTTGAGGTCCTTGCATCGAAGGCTTAAGTAAGCCCACAACGGAGAATTGATGATTCACATTATTTACTTCATAATTGCTTTGCAAAACATTTTTGTAGTTTAATGATAGGTGTGATACTAAAGTGAGCATACTTATACATTATTTATTTCAATTTTTTTATATACTTTTTTGTTAGTTTAGTGTATTTTCTAGCTATTTACAATGTTATATATATATTTTGTAGGTATTTTGAAACAAACAAGAAGAAAAGAATGATGCATAAAAAAGAAGAAGAAAAGAATGATAAAAGGGATTGAATGACAAAACTGAGAAATTTGCATGTGCGGATCAGTCGAGAGAGATTGAGAGTTGTTCAAGATGAACCATATGATGATCCTTGTATTGATGGATAACATAGGATGTATGGTTTTTAGAGAATTTTACGGTTATTGAATAATATTTTTCTAGAGGAAGTTATGACCGATTTATTAAGCAGGTCAGGTTGCGCATGAATTTGAGTCATGATGGGAACATGTTTTGAGATCCAAATTAGTGAATCACATATTTACATTTTACATTCTTCTTAATAAGGACAAAATGACACGATATGGCTGGTTGGAATGAGTCATCAAAGTAGACACTAAAACCCAGTTTGGTATTGAGTTTTAGGGAATAAAATCACTTATGATCATCATTTTGAATATATTTCCTAATTGGTAAAATCTTATAAGGTACTTATTTAAAACTTTTTAGTTTAAATAACCATGATTTTATAAAACAGATTGATGTTGCTTTTTTAAAACTGATTTTTAAAAATAAAAAAAAAAAATTGAGTGTTCTCACAGTAATACCATGCTAAGCCTAAAAAGAAGAGTTTTCTCTTAAGGGAGTCTCAAACCTACTAGAAATGAAAGAGGATTCAAGCACTACTATAAGCCCTATAAACACCTCTTACCATTTTTGTCTTCCTCTCCTCTCCCCTTTCTCATATTTTTTATTTTACGTCAAACATGTATGTAATGTAAATGAAGATTTTGGCATCAATCTTTCCCTAATTTTTTGCTAGTCTGTACTCTGTAGCAGATACTGAGCAAGTATGAATTAGGGGATTGAATACTTGGGGTAAAAGGAGGATACAAATGTAAAGAGACGAAGTGTAATGTGCAGTAGTTATAATAACCACATTGAATGAGGGCTTAAACAAGATCAAGGAGAATGTCAGACCACAAAGAGAAAAAGCCAAACTGAAAAAGGAAGACTGAAAATTTAGAAGAAGATGCTGCAGCGCTGTCTGTTTTATTAGTGAACATTATAGATTAAAAGGGAACTTGTTGTCTGCCTCCCTTTTTTTGTTCGTAAGTTTCAATCCAAATGCTCAAATTAAAGACTGGTTATGAGTGAGTGGGTCTCATTACTACTTTTTCGTTTTCATCTGCTTCTGTTTTGCTTGCATCCTCAGATTGGAGAAGAACTTGATCATTTTGTTCAATGTGGGCTTGGTCTAAATTGCTGGGTCCAATATGTTGTATAATCTAAGATTACTTTTCCCATTTTTGGATAGTGTTCGCTAACTTGATGATTAATCAAATGTCAGATTTATAAGCCTTCAGACAAGAAAATGTTGTTTTTCAAGTCTTTTAATTTCAATATTTTCAGTTGTCCGACCTCCGGTTTGGCATGCCACTCCGGTCGACTTTACATGTTGTGATAGTCAATCTTCTCTTTAGTTACGTACAAGGGTAATCGATTGAAACTCATAACTAAAAAAGATTATCTAACTGACGTAACAAACGTCATGTAATATATATCGTGCATACAAATGTAACAACTAACAAACGTAATGTAATGTATACCGAGTGTACAAGTTTATTTAACATTTTAACTATGTCAGTATTAACGGTTTCTAATCAATTGGATTGGTAAAGAAATTGACCGGGTTGATTTCAATTCGATGATGATCAGAATAATTGGATAGCAGGTGAAGCTCGAGAAGTCGAGATAATGAGCTCTCTAATCAGTCTAATTCATCCGAGACTGAAAGGGTGAGAGAAACATTTGTATGTCCCCTGATCGGAGGACCAAATAAAACCTACACACAACAAGTTTCAAAGATGATATCCAACATATAACTACTTCTCGAGTGTGGTATTGCCAAAACTCTCTTTTCTGGAGAAAAGCAATCATAGCAAAAATGCTTATACAAAAGACCAACAAAGGCAACATGCAATGTCACGAAGCAATATAGAGTGCTGCCGAAATGCCAAAAGACAAGAACATCATATTAGAAAAAAAATCATTGATTAACAACAAATAGTGATTGTTTTGGCCCACGTCCTCAGCGAGGGGTGATGAGAGGGAACAAATGTAAAATGGTGTGTGCGGGGCGTGCCACCTCACGGATGAGGAAAGAGAACGGTGCGCGTCCTGACTTCTTGACCAGGCGAATGAGGGCTCCGGCGTCACCTGATGAGGAAATATTTCCGAGCTTACTCTTCTGAATCACCTGTCGATCGATACTCACTGTGAGAGCGAGCAGAGCAACAATTGGGAAATCGGAGACGGGTCCTGACGGGCTCCGGGATCTAAAGCGGGATGCACTTAGAACGTTAGGGTTTCGAGAAGACTCGAAGGTTTCGACTGTGTACGTCTGTTTGAGAGAGATTTGTTGATTGATTGATTGTGTGTAGAGGTCTTCTGTAAACCGTGGAACTTCTTTATATATCTATCCGTAAGCAACTCGTGGAGACTTACTCACAATCCAATGCGGACTCTGCAATTAGAATCCCACAAGGATACGTTTAACTTGCCAGTCGTGCGCTCCATGCAACACGTGTCAAACCTATCTCGCTTAGGTTTCGTTCCCTGCCTCGCTGCATTTCATTTGTCGTGTAGTAAGCGAACTCAAACACTAAGCGACCTTATCCCGAGGGCGTTATTAGTCATTTCAACCTATCCTCGCAAGAACTATAGAGTCCCATGCGAACTGGAGATAAGGATCCCGCGTAGACACCGCATCTCGCAAGGTATCAGAATCTTCTGGATAAAAGCCACGTCACGTGCTGCCAAACCTCGCTACCCTTTATGGGCTAAAAAAGGCCACAGGCGTTGGCCCAAATGATATCCAAGTCTTTCTCGAGTCTTGGACCGAAAATGCCCACTGGGCTCAAACATTGCCCCCTAGGCCTTGAGCTTAATCCGTTTCGCAATGGATAAGCGAAAAGGCCTAATTAAGCTTTTTTATGGGAACTCGTACTTCAAAAGGTGCTGACGCTTCGGCGCTATCGCTTCCCTTCATCATTACGGCTTTTCGAATTTTGAAACGCGCTGACGTTTCGGTCGTCATTGCGTCTTTTCGTTGCGACCATTGATTGAAAGGGACGTTACGGTTCGTCTCCTTTATAAACCTCGACGCGGGTCCCCACATCTTACCATCGCTTTCAAAACAATCTCCGCCTTCTGCAAACAAGCCAAACTCCAGCACCAGACAGACTTTAACCGGAAACAATGCCTCCTAAACCTTTTGCCAATGACCCGAACCTGAACCTTACGGCGGCGACCTCTTGGTCGACCAGCCTTGCTCGCCGCTTCGCCACCAACCCGCCTCAAGGAACACCAATCTATTTCCTTGATACAGGGGCGGCTCTGCTTGGCCCGACTCCTTCAAAGCCCTTGTCCGACGCCGACCTTAACCATTACAACTCCTCCGTGCGTCGGCCAATCTTGGCCCAACGGCGCGAACCGGGAAACTTTTCCACCTGGCAAGCCCGCTCTCATGTAAATGTCCGGGTCGGGGAGTGGCCCAGCGCCACCGCGGAGGAGCGAACGTGGTACGAGGAGCGCCTCCAGACCGATCAGACGATCTGGGAAGCCACTGGCATCCATGAGGCCATCGCCTTGAGTTTCTCGCTGCCCTCTCACACCGATCGAGCGCCTATCGCTGCCATGGCCTGTTTGTGGAACAGCGCCACCAACACCTTTGACTTCCCTTTCGGGCAGATGGGCATTACTCTGCTGGACATCCTCGCCATCACCGGGCTGCCGATCCACGCCAAGCCGTATGTGCCAGGCGACTTTGCGTCGACCGAGTTCCCATACGCCTGCAATTTGGGAGCCCGCCGCGCCCTGAGAATTTCATACGGGGCATGGCGGAAATTTTACATGGGCCACGCGGAGCCGCATGAAGGAGGCATCGCTTTCTTGGAGTACTGGCTTGACAAGTTTGTCTTCTGCGGCAGCGCTCACAAACCAACCGGGAGATGGACCAAGTTGGCTGAAGCGCTATACAATGGGGTTGAAGTCGGGTTAGGGCAACCCGTATTAGGCGCACTCTACCGGACTCTGCATCTGCTGTCGCTGAAGCCTTTCCACCTTTCTGGCGGCCCTCTGTGGATCCTGGACCTATGGACGCAGCTGTACTTTCCGCTCTTCCGGCGAGCCCCGGTGGAATTCCTGCCTGAAGATCGGCTGCTTGGTTTTGCGGTGTGCAGGAATGACGCGAATCGGACCCCTCTGTCCTTCTTCGCTAGCCTGTCCATCCTTTACAACCACATCGAGCCACCACCGACTATGGATATGATGGTTCGCCGGCGCCACCCTGAGGTCCTATCGACGGGTTTCTTCCCCCGCCAAGAGTCTGACAACGATGCGAGGACTGCCTTCGTAAGAGCAACCTCATGCTGCGACCTCCAACTCGCTGAGGATGAGCAAGGCTTCGAGCTATATGCTCCCAATCACTTCGCAAGGCAACTTGGTTTTCATCAAGGGATTCCTTACCCGCTTCTCCATTCAGTCAACAAGTACACCTCGTGGAGGAAGATTGGCGAGTCTGATCGGGTCACCCCGCTGCAAAATCTCTACCCTCTTTCTCCCAACCTGCTGGAGATCGAGCCTTCGCTGGGTACTGACCCCGCTTACCTCGCTTGGTGGCGGTCCTTGTCTGATAATCATTGGGAGTTCCCGGACGACGCTGTCTTCGCTGCCATCTTTCGTCCCCTTTACGACACTTTGGGCGAATCAGATCGCACCATCCTCGATGGCCAGCGCGACCATGCGGAAAAGAGTTCAGGGGCTGCGACAAGAACTAGGCTCGCGCCTCCGCCAGTTCCTACTGCTCGCCGCCCGACGGGGATCGTCATTAGAGAACGCGATCCCACACCTTCGGTATGTCACTAAATATGTGCATTTTGAACTTCCTTTGACATATTGATAAAATGCTTTCCTCTAATCCTCTTTTTCTCTTCTCAGTCTGCCCCCCGCCGGAGAGACGTTGACAGGTCCGCAGTTGCCAGAGGAAAGGCACCTGTTCGAAGGGAGACTGTGGCGGGCCACGACAGCGAGACTGCTCCTGTCGTTCCTCGGCCAACGAGCGGCGAGAGCTCGCGGAAGTGTCCTATCGAGGACGAAGAGGACTTGCTGGAGGATGTGCAGTACCAGCGAGAGTATGGCTTGGTAAGCGACCCGGTAAGCGGACCACTTTGAATTAAATTTTCCTAAGCCAGTCAACAAACTCGCTAACTTTGCTTTTGACAGGTTCGCCGCACTCGACCTCGCCTCGCTGTTGTTGAGGAGGCGCCCGAGATAACGGAAGTCCCATCTCCAGAACCATTCGACGTGGACTTGGCCCTCCAGAGGGTTACTGAGGCAAGCGCGGAGATGGAACTCGAGGTAACTGCCGAAGCCGGCGAAGAGATGGTCATTGAGGAATTTGCAGTGGCAGGCGCGGAAACGGTTGCCGAAGAGTCTGCTGAATCTAGCGAGGAGGTGACCTTTGAAGAGACTGTCGAAGCGGCTGCGGAGGAGACTACTACGGTCATCGAGGGGGCCGACAAGGCTAGCGAGGAAGTCATACAGCCCTCCTCTCCAAACGCCGCTTCTGGCGAAGCTGGTCCAATCCCAGAACCATCCTTGGCTATGGTTGAAAATGCAGCCCTCGACCAGTCCAACCAAGTCTCTGATCCCACTGCCCCCTTGGCGTCTCCGCCCGAAGGCCTCCAACTGATACTTTGGGCTCCTCCTCTGCGATTGGGCCGTGCGGGTCATACCGGTGAAGTGCCTCCGGCGGTCCCAACAAAGGATCCTACTGCCCCCTTGGTGGAGACAGAGACAGTTCGCGGCACTCCGCCACCCTCTCCAGAGATTGAAGCGGCTGCCGAAGTTGAACCAGTCACTCCGGTCCCAACAAGGAAACCTGGCGAGGAGTCTTCTTCCTTCAGTACCCGGGCCGCTCGTCTTTGGGCCCGAACTACTCCGCCTACTGATCCAGAACCCATCCACTTAGCTCGGTCTTTCCTTCATGGGTTGTTTCATCACGGCTCTCGCCCGAACGTCTTTGACTTGGTAGGACGTATTCGCGAGGCCCATGAAGCTCTGGATCGACATCTCGCTGGCGGCAATCCTGTTCTGGACCAAGCGCTGGAGTTGGCCGATGCTGTCGAGTCGCAGGCTCGCCGAGTTTTGGATCTCGGTGCTCAATCGGCCTTCCGTGAGCAAGCTCGCCGCAACTTGGACAACCAGATGGCGAACCTCTTGGCCGAGCTTGGTGAAGCTGGCATTCCTGGAGCGTCTTCAGAGAATCCAAGTGCTGGCCATGCTCGGCGAGTGGAAGCCTTGGAGGCTCAGATAGCAGAGCTGCAGGCTCAGCTTGTTCGGGCTCGCCAAGACTTGGCCCGCGCCTTGGAAGTGGAAGCTCGTTTGCAGGTCGCGGAGGAGGCCCAGGAGGCTTTGGACTCGGCCGTGGCCGCTGCTGAAGAAGTTCAAGCCCAAGCCTATGAAGAAGAAATAGCCTTAGAAGGCATGCTCTTAGAGTTGTATAGGGTTTGTAGGCGTGCGTAGGTTTAACTGTATTTGCCCCCTTATGTACGAACTTTAATGATAATATCAAAGTTGAAATTTTCCCGCTCTTTGCCAACTGTTCTGTAATAACTGTCGGGGAAAAAATCCTTTTCCGAGATTCAGCGACGGTTTCCAATGTAACTACTCGCTCGGAACGCGGGCAATCATTATTGAAAAACGCGTCTGACCTTATCTCCAAAGCCCGTATCTCGGAGCAAATATTGCATGGGGGACAACTGTCAAACGCACAATCGCCCCTTCCGCCTATAAAAAGAAACGTTTGGCCGGGGTGAAGTATCAGTGAAGTCTTCTGCCCCCTCACCATGATTTCTTATTCCCTTCTGTTCATCCTTCTGTCCCTGCTTAGAGCAAAGCCCTCAACCATATATTCCCCTTCTTTGCTGATTCTGAAAATCTACTCTCAGGCCTAGAGTGATTCTGAGAATCTACTCTCAGGCCAAGCCTTTGTTCGGCCTGACCAAAGGTCGGGTACCCTCTGCCTTGCGCCTGCTGTCCTATCAGTGCGTCTGGCTCTGCCGGCCCTTCAAACGGAAGACTGGTGGTAGCATGAGGGATCCTGACCCGCTGGACCTGTAGCTTCCCAACACTTTCTGTTGGGTCCAGGCCGGCGTCAGGGTTTTGGCTGATCTAAAGCTGCGAGGCGTTCGCCAACTTTGAGCGAAGGACGCCGCGGCAGACTTCTCTTTAGCCAAGCGAGCCGGGACGAGGCTCCAGTATCTGTAGATCTATGCTTTTTTGAAATGTAAACATAGTCTAATTTACCTTTTCTGATCAATGTAATTGCTTTGGCCGCAAAGCCATAATTCGAAACATGTATTGAACAAAGTCAAAAAGGGCAAAAATAAATGAATTTATTTTTTAGGCCTCTGGAATAGGCCCCAATCTTGTACTAGTCTTTGTGTTTAGACTTTGCACGTTTACAGAGAATAAAGAAAACAATAGAACTTTTTAGGGCCTCTGGAATAGGCCCCAATCTAATACAGGCCTTTTTAGGCTGGTACGTTACAATGTATTCTATTAGTCTTCTGTCCCGAGTTGCCCCCTAGTGTTAGGCGGCGGAGCGAGTACGCGATGGCGCGTAGCACTATTGACTGTGGTGGCGGGATCTGGTGGAGGTGTAGGATCCTCGCGTTCCCAGACCCCCGCAATGTGGCGCTTGAGGAAGCGGCCATTAATAGGGTTGCGATGAATAGTACCGTCCAAGTCGCGCAAGTGGTATGCCCCCTTGGGAAGTATTCGGTGAATAATAAAGGGTCCATCCCAGCGAGCGGACCACTTGCCCCGACCATCTGTTTTGTCCCCAAGCGGGAGGACTGCTCGCCACACCTTCTGGCCCTCAGCATAGCTCTGCCCGCGCGTGATTTTATCATAGGAGCGGGCGATGCGCTGTTTTTCCAGGACCAGGTTGTTGAAGGCGGCGACACGATGCTCGTCTAAATCTTCAAGCTCCTGCCACATGGCTTGGACGTAATCCTCGCCAAGTAATTGATGCTGTTCCTGGACGCGGAGCGAAGCGATATTGATCTCAAGGGGAAGGACGGCGTCGTGACCGTACATGAGAGCGTACGGTGTGGTATCCGTTGGGCCTCGCTTGGAGGTGCGGTAGGCCCACAAAGTGTGGTAGAGTTCCTGGTGCCAGACGCGAGGGTTCAACTCCAACATCTTGCGGAGGATGTCAAGGATGACCTTATTACTAGCCTCCGCTTGGCCATTGGACTGAGCATAGTATGGTGTGGAGTGTAAAAGCTTGATGCCGTAATCGTTTAAGTACGTAACAACTGAGTCGGCCATGAAAGCTGCCCCCCTGTCCGTAACGATGCACTCCGGGATACCAAAGCGTGAGATGATGTTGCGGAAAATGAAGTTGCGCACCGAGTTAGCAGAGGCGACTTTGAGTGGTTCGGCCTCGACCCATTTGGTAAAGAAATCGGTGGCAACGATAATGAACTTGTGCTGCTCAGAGGAATGGGGATGAATGATGCCCACGAAATCCATTGCCCATCCGCGACACGGCCAAGGTTTGATGATAGGCTGCAATGGGATGTTAGGAATATGTTGCACTGGTCCGTGAGCTTGGCAGTCTTGGCAACCTCTGGCGAAGGCAATACAATCTTTCAGCATTGTTGGCCAGTAGTATCCATGGCGGCGGATCAGCCATCGCATTTTGGGCCCGGCCTGGTGCGAGCCGCAAACGCCACAATGGACTTCGCGCATGAGACGTTTAGCTTCGTTTCCGTATACACAGCGGAAGTCGTTGCCGTCTTCCCCACGCCGCCGGAGTTCGCCATTGCGTAGTACAAAGTTTAAGGCGAGGAAACGGATTTGCCTGGAATGAGCAGCATCGTTAGGGTTCTGGAGGTAGGCGATGAATGGTAGCCGCCAATCCTCATCGATGGGGTCCAAGGCTGCAACTTCTGGGATGGCGTCCCGAAATTGCCCCCTGGCGATGAAAGAGGGAAGAGTGCGGCGTTCGACCTTGAGCAGGCGTTCGCGCACTCCGTCTCTCAGGCTGAGGCCAGACGCTATCTGGGCGAGCTCGTTGGCAGCGAAGTTAAATTCACGTGGTATGTGTTCGATGTACACGTCGTCGAATCGATCCAGTACCTCGAATGCCTTGCGCAGGTATGGCTCAATTGACAAGCTTAAACATTTGAACTTTTCCACAAGCTGGTTAACGACCAACAAAGAATCACCAAAGATCTGGACCTCGCGGACTCCTAAGTCCAACAAGATCTCTAAGCCGATGATTAGTGCTTCGTACTCGGCCTGGTTGTTGGTGCATTTGAAGTCGAGCTGGAACGAGTAGGAGAAGCGATCTCCAGCAGGATTGGCGATGGCTATCCCGGCTCCGGCTGCTGTATCAGTCCGTGAACCATCAAAGTACAAGGTCCAAGGAGCGAGTGTCACTGTGGCGAAGTCCAACTCGCGAAACGCTGTGAGCTCTGATGGTGGGTGATGGGCAAGAAAATCCGCTATTGCCTGTCCTTTGACTGCCTTTTGCGGAACATATTGCAACGAGAATTCAGACATGGCGAGGATCCACTTGCCGATGCGTCCCCGCAGGATAGGGCGAGAAAGCATGTATTTGACCAGGTCGGATTGAGCGATGACGACCGTGGTAAAGGCAAGCATGTAATGGCGCAGCTTGCATCCTGCAAAGTAGAGGGCGAGACATAACTTCTCCATGGGCGAGTAGCGTGTCTCACAGTCTGTTAAAACTCTGCTGAGGTAATAGACGGCATGTTCTACCCCGTTCTCATCATCCTGGGCCAGGAGTCCACCGATGGATAGATCGGCGGCTGCGATGTAAAGTTTAAGCGGGGCGCCGTCGCGAGGCGGAATCAGGACTGGTGGGTTCGTGAGGTAGTCCTTGATTCGATCGAAGGCCTGTTGATGTTGCAGTTCCCACACGAACTCGGTTGCCCCCTGGAGCTTAAGTAGAGGGGAAAAAGGTTGGACCTTCCCTGCCGCGTTTGATATGAAGCGACGGAGAAAGTTGATTCGCCCTAGTAGCTGTTGTAGCTCCTTCTTGGTAGTGGGAGGCGAAGCGGTGATGACCGCCTGTGCTTTATCCTTTGGGATCTCGATGCCCCTTTGATGTACGAGGAAGCCAAGGAAATCACCGGCCTCCGCGAAGAAAACGCACTTGGCGGGGTTCATCTTGAGGTTATGTTTGCGCATCCGTGTGAACACCTGCCGGAGGTCTTCCACGTGGGTTGCTCGCGATTTGGTTTTGACTACCACATCGTCGATGTAGACTTCAATCAACTTGCCCAAGATGTCGTGGAAGATGAGGTTCATGGCGCGCTGGTATGTTGCCCCCGCGTTCTTAAGGCCGAAGGGCATGACAACATACTCGAACGCGCCAGCGAAACCAGGGCAACGGAAGGCGGTCTTGTGTCGATCCTCCTCGGCGACGGGGATTTGATGGTACCCGGCCGTGCCGTCCATAAAGGATAACACCTCGTGCCCTGCGGCGGCATCAATAAGTAGGTCAGCCACAGGCATGGGGTATATGTCTTTTGGTGTTGCGTTGTTTAGATCTCGGTAATCAACACAGACACGCATTTTGCCATTTTTCTTGCGGACGGGGACGACGTTAGACAACCACTCGTTATATTTGGCTACGCGAATGATTCCCGATCGGTGCATGCTTTCGATCTCTTCTTTAACCACGATCTGGGTTTCAGTTCGCATGAAGCGGCCGTCCTGCCGAACTGGGCGCCGGTCGGGATAGGTTGGCAACCGGTGGCAGACCAAGTCTGGGGACAAGCCTGGCATATCTTCGTACTTGTCGGCGAAGCAATCCCTGTATTCGCGTAATAGGTCAAGGAGGGCTTCCTTTTCTTCCTCCGCCAACTTTGCACTGATGGAAATAAGTAAGGGCTTTTCTGCAGTCCCTACATCAACTTGTAAAGTGGGGTCGCGGACTTGAGGTGGAGTGTCGTCCAAGGCAGCAGGAGCTAACTGAATAACTTCTTCCTTGGTATCGGAAAAATCCACCACTTCATCGACATATTCCATAGTCGCGACCTTGTCGTAGGCTTCGCGTTCTGCCCAGTACGAAAGGAGTCTTTCGCACAAGGACTCGCCAGCCTCGCGTGCCTCCTCGGAAAGGGCACTATCCATCGAAATGGGGTGTGAGAGTCGCGATGGTGTGAGGACGTTGCAGATCGTCTTTCGCCTGGGTAAGTCCCCATCGCGTTAGATTGGAGGCCGTTACTCCGTATGGGCGGCCCTTGTGATCGACGCCTTGAACATCCAACGGGCCCAAGTCTGTATTATAGTATCGGGCATCGTTGAGGTTGGCGGAAATGGAGAAAGGCCGCGGGTCGGCCTTGATGATGACTGACTCGCATTTCTCGGTGTCCCAGATCATGAGTTCTTGGTGCATGGAGGAAGGCACGCAAAAACTTCTGTGGATCCAGTCACGGCCGAGGATCATGCTGTAAGAGGAAACGCACTCGGCAACGAAAAAGGTATAAACCCGCGATGCGGGCCCGACCTTGACCCGTAGGAACAGCAAACCTAGGGTCCTGGACACCTGTCCTGTAAAGTTTTTCACCGTTAAGGACGTTGTCTGGATCATTGAGCGCGGGATGTCGAGGAGCCCCATGGTACGGGTTGTGACGACATTAACCGCGGCACCGGTGTCGATCATAACCTTGTTGATCAGTTTCCCTTGGACCTCTGCTGTGATATACAGTGGTCGCATGTGGGTGGCCATGTCCAGGGTTGGCGTAGAAAAGGTCATGGTTGGCTTTTGTGCGAAGCTACTCGAACCTTCCTCTTGCGGAGTGCCATCGGCTGGGGCCAGTACTGGGCCCATTTCGCTGCTGCATGGCGGGGGTATGCTGTCATCCTCGCTGACGATGGTGATGTCCGCCGCACTGCAGGTTGTGTTTGGTGGAAGGGCGTATCGTTCCGAAATGAAGAACACCATCCCGACCTGAAACGAGAATTGTTCGGAGACTGGGACCAGAGGTGTGTCAATGATCCCATGTTCCCCTTCGAGAACTGCAAAGGCGTCTGCTTCTCGGCTGAACCCTTCCTCAGCTTCCCAACCAGAGATTTCTATCATATTGCAGGTGAATGACTCAGCCTGCTCTTCGTCTTGCTCTTCCTCTAGGTTGAGCCGAGGTTCTGAATGTGCCTCGTCGGCTTCCTCATTCTCGCGGAAGCGTTGGGCCATTTGCTCGGCGAGGTTAGGACTGGAGGGTGCCGGTGTCTCTGCTGGTGGCTCTGAAGCCTGAGTTTGCCGCGGACGCCATACTGGCTTGGGTGAAGGCTGAGGATCCCTGGCTGGCTGCCTGTCTGCTGCCGCAGGAGCCTTACCGTTGTCTTCTTTCCCTAACTGCTGCAGGGCAGATACTCGGGGAACCATCCTAGTCTCGGGTTCTGGGGTACGCCGTGGCCGAGGCTGTTGTGGCGATGGTGGCTCCCTTCTGGCGTCAGCCTCTGGATTTTGACGGTCTTGTCGTCGTGAGGGCTGAGGCGGCTCACGTTTAGACTCTGAGTCCGGAGTCATGAACAACTTTCGCCTAGGGCCGGTAGGTGGAGCCTTGCCTTGATCGGGTTCCGGTGACGGCCTACGTCTGGAACTAGCAGGCTGCTGATCCCTCCTCCTGGTAGGTTCCGGTGATGGATTGGGCCTAGCAGGCTGTGGATCCCGTCTCCTGTCAGGTACGGGTGACGGCCTGCGTCTGGGAGGTTGCTGGTCCCTCCTCCTTTCAGGTATTGGGGATGGCCTGCGTCTAGGAGGCTGCGGATCCCTTCTTTGTTCATGTGGCGGTGATTGCCTACGCCTGGGAGGGTGCGAATCCGACTTTGGTGGAACCGTGAGTCGGCAGAAAACATTTGGCTTGGGCGCAGGATCGTCACTGAACTGCTCGCAGATCCTTGGAGGTGCGACTGGCGGCATTTGAAGGACTGCGTGCAGACCTTCTGCTTCCCGCCACATCCGCTCAGGCGTCTGTGCGTATACGCCCTCGTCGACAGCCCGTAAGGCGCGTAGGATGCTGCCGTACCGCTTCTGGAGCTTGCGCTTCTTGGACTTGCTGATGGTCACCGCTTTGCCCCCTTGCTGCGTGTACCAGACCCCTTCCTTGATCGCTGATTTAGACGTCGGGGGAATGTAAGGGTTGGTTAAGACGCCGTCACGAGGGCTTGGGGCGCCGCTGCTGTGACTTCCACTGCTGGATTCTGACATGTCCATCTCGCTGGCGGCAGGGGATGGAGGTATTGCGGCTGCCCAATGTGCGGCAACGTATGTCTCGAGACGCGCTATCCTTTTCTCCAGCTCTTCGCGAGTCCTGGGGCTCGTAGGCTGGGAGCCTTTGGCGGGAGACGGTCTATCGTCCCTCATGATTGCTTTGCCCTTATCCTTGTAGGAGGGGCGGTCTGGTTCGAGTCTTGCGACCAACTGTCGAGCTGGGTCGTTTGTGCTCCTCGTCTGGTTATCCGGGAGCATGTAGTTGTTCGCCGGCCGTTTGCGGTTTCGGCCTGGCGGATCGGATGGTCCTGCATTTGGTGACAGGTCTAGTGTGATCATTCGCTGGCCGACGCGAGGCCAAGCGAAACCAGCAGTTGCGATTGTAAAGCCGCCTTCGTCCTTGAAGCAGATGTATCCAAGGTCAAGCCAGTCTTGGATCTGGTCTCGGAGCTGGCGACATTCGCAGGTCCTGTGCCCCCAACTGTCATGGAAACTGCAATGGACGCGTCCGTCCCTATACTCGCTGTATGGCAAGGAGCGGAGTGTTACGAGTCCAGCCTCTCTGAGATCTTCTAAGACCTCGTGTGCCAGACTTTCATTGTAGGTGTACTGGCGGCGCGGCTGGCGGGTATTATCGTCTCCTTCCTCGCGGCCCCTTTTAGGCGCGCGACGTCGCTCGTCGTCCTGGGCTTGGTCAGCCCAGTTGACCTCGACCATACCTACTACGGGCGGGAAAGGGTCTATATCGACCAATGAGGCCGTGCTACCCGGTGCCTTCATCCTCAGCTCGCCTGAGTTTAACCAAGTCTGCAGCTGGTCTCGGAGCTTGACACAATCCTTGGTGTCGTGATTGTAGACGTTGTGGAAGGCACAGTATTTCTTGTCCTTCAGCTCCTCCTTAGGCGGAATTTTGTGGTCTAGGCGCACGTACTTCGCCTCGATTAGGTCATTGAAGACCAAATGGGCGTTCTTGGCGTCGTAGGTGTACGACTCGTATTCTGGTTTGGTCCAGGCAAAGGACTGGATGGTGATCGGCTCGCGGGTCATCTTCAGGTTCTTCAGTTTGTGAGCCACTTGCTTGCCAGTCAGCTCTACCGCGCCAATGTCGTCCAAGTCCTGATCTGCATGGGCTGGCTCCGGCCTTTGATAGTAGGGATCGTGAGCAGGGGTTTGCATGCTGAGTGCCCCCACGATCCGGTTCTTCCCTGGCACATAGGTTCCCTTGGAAGCGTTGGCCTTATCGTCCAGCTCGTTCAGGATGAGCTCATAGCTGCCAACCTTGTTGATTAGGTCGCCCATGGAGCTGAAACGCTCTCCATGGTGCTTCAGCCGCTGGCGGTGCTCCAGACCCCGGATAGCCAATTTGATGGCTTCCTGCTCAGGCAGCAGGTAATCGCATTTGGCCTGCTGGATCTTGAAGCGCTGGAGGAAAGACACTCCGGACTCCATGATCTGCTGGCTCATTTGCGTGAGGGAGTCGAGGCCGACTTCGGGCTCAATTGTGCCGTATGTCTCCCGGAAGAGACGTTCCATGGTGGGCCAGTCTGGAATTGACCCCGGCTTCAGTCTGGAATACCAGGTGAAGGCGGCTCCGGACAGAGAAGTCCCGAAGAGCTTGAGCTTTAGCATATCATCATTCCCGTATTGGCCGCATTGGACCTTGAAACGGGCCATGTGAGTTGCTGCGTCTTCCCTTGTCTCCCCAGAAAATGTGGTGAAGACGATGTTCTTGAACCCGTGGGGGAAGGGATACTGTGCCACGCTATCTGGATAGGGGTCACGGTAATGCAAGCTAGCATCACCCTTTCCGGTGTGCTCCTTGACAATGCTTGAGATGAGTTGGCGCCAGTCGGCCGCCGTTACTGGTGCAGAATCTGCCCCCTGGTCATGGCCATGCCATGCGGAGAAACTAGGGGCCTGTCCGACGTTCTTATGAGTCGAACTGGAATAAGCCACGATCGGGTCGTCTGGTGTCCCCATTCCTTGCGGCGCAAGAGCATCGGTGCCCTTGAGTGTGATCCTAGGGCTGCATGGCGAGGGTAGACGGGGTGGTGTCCTTGATGAGCTGGCCCCCAATGTAAATTGGGGAGCCTTCTGGGCCCCGACCCTCGGATTTGCCCTAGGACGCTCATTTGGCGGGATATACCTCGAGCCCTCCGCTGCGCTTGAACTGGTGGAGTTCAGAGCGTGATTCTTCGGCGCTTGGGCCCGAATCCAGTCTTCCATCTGCAGGACCCTTGTACTCAGGGTATCATGGCGCTCTTTGTAGTCTTCGAGCTTTTCCATGCTGTTTTTGCTCCCGAAGAAGGAAGCGTCCTGCTGTTGCTGCAGCTTGGTGTCATGGTCGTTCAGACGATGGGTTTGGGTTTCTAGGGCCTTTGTAAAGGCCACCTTGCTCTGATCCAGTTCAGTCTGGATCCTTTGCAGAGAGCCGGACATTATGTCCTTGTCCTCCCTGATAGTGCCAACCACATAGTTGAACTCCTCGCTGAGCTTGGCGTGGTTTTCCTGGTTTGCGAGCCAGATCTCCTTGTCCTTAGCGACCTGCGCAGAGAGGTCCTGGACGATTTGCTGAGTTTCTTCAGCCTTCAAGCCGCACTCTCTCCTGAGCGCGCCGATCTCATTCTTGAAATCGCTCCTTAGTTCTTCGAACATTCTGCGGACCTCCTCTGTGGACAGAGCAGGTCCCGCTTCTGGGATTGTTTGCGAGTTTGCCATTGTGGACTTAGCGAGGTCGGGGTTGCCGAACCGATTGAGAATCTCTTCTTTAGCGAGAGATCTGCAAGCCGCGCTGTTATGGGGCTTGTATTGTGGAGCCTTATGTTTCAAGCAAGAAAGCGAAGGTCTCCGGTAGGGGGAGTTGTCGAACTTCCCAATGATTGCTGGAAAAATAAACTCCCGGTCCCACTAGGTCGTGCCAATGTTTTGGCCCACGTCCTCAGCGAGGGGTGATGAGAGGGAACAAATGTAAAATGGTGTGTGCGGGGCGTGCCACCTCACGGATGAGGAAAGAGAACGGTGCGCGTCCTGACTTCTTGACCAGGCGAATGAGGGCTCCGGCGTCACCTGATGAGGAAATATTTCCGAGCTTACTCTTCTGAATCACCTGTCGATCGATACTCACTGTGAGAGCGAGCAGAGCAACAATTGGGAAATCGGAGACGGGTCCTGACGGGCTCCGGGATCTAAAGCGGGATGCACTTAGAACGTTAGGGTTTCGAGAAGACTCGAAGGTTTCGACTGTGTACGTCTGTTTGAGAGAGATTTGTTGATTGATTGATTGTGTGTAGAGGTCTTCTGTAAACCGTGGAACTTCTTTATATATCTATCCGTAAGCAACTCGTGGAGACTTACTCACAATCCAATGCGGACTCTGCAATTAGAATCCCACAAGGATACGTTTAACTTGCCAGTCGTGCGCTCCATGCAACACGTGTCAAACCTATCTCGCTTAGGTTTCGTTCCCTGCCTCGCTGCATTTCATTTGTCGTGTAGTAAGCGAACTCAAACACTAAGCGACCTTATCCCGAGGGCGTTATTAGTCATTTCAACCTATCCTCGCAAGAACTATAGAGTCCCATGCGAACTGGAGATAAGGATCCCGCGTAGACACCGCATCTCGCAAGGTATCAGAATCTTCTGGATAAAAGCCACGTCACGTGCTGCCAAACCTCGCTACCCTTTATGGGCTAAAAAAGGCCACAGGCGTTGGCCCAAATGATATCCAAGTCTTTCTCGAGTCTTGGACCGAAAATGCCTACTGGGCTCAAACAGTGATATGACTATGAAACTATTACAGTAGCTATGTATTCATGTAAATCTGAAGAATTCAGGATGTTTAAACGATCGACTTGTTAAGTATTAACTCTAGACAGAAATGAGAAATGCAAGGATGAAGATGACACTGGATCCCCTTCATCTTCTCCATCTGCTCATTTCCTAGTTCCTCCAAGAAAGAGTAAGGAGAGGCACGGTGTAATCGGGAAAAAAAAAATACGGGGAGGCATTGCCTCAGAATATAACTAAATCAATGAACATCGTGAAAATATAACTAAAAAACAAAATACTTTTGATTAAACATGTATTGAAAATTAAGTTAATTGATATTATTATGACAATTTTTCTAAGTCTCCTGTCTCTTTGAATCATGATAATTTCTGTAATGATAATCATGATCTGTGGACTTTGACTAATAATTAAAGGCAACCAAACCCCTTAAAATCCTCCGATCAATGTTACAAAAGTGAAACACATGCAACACTATATATGAACATAAAACTCAGTCGAAAAAAGTGAGTACGGCATGAACTTAAATTGTTGCAGTGAAAGAGAAGATCGAAGCTAGTCATGACAATGAGATCAAAATATTTATACATAGTGATCCCTACTGATCCCACTCTCAATCCCCCACCATGTTTTATGAAAGGCCATTCTTTCAAACTTTCTTCCCTAAATAAAACAAGCATGAACAAAGAAGAAAAACAAAAAGAAAGTTTAGCTACTAATGTCTTGCACTGTGATGCGAGCGACGAACAATATATGCATGCCTTTACTCGTTTACCATCGAATCACGGAGAAATGTTGGGTCATTTCATTTTATTAAGGGTTTTTTTTTATGATGATGCAATTTTTATTCTTCTGGGTTTGAGTTTTTATTCTCTTTCTGAGATGATGGGGAATTGGGGATCGAGTACTCCGATATATTCCTCTTTCTTCTTTAAAATTATGTGAATAGTTCTAACAATATCATCACCACCCAACATCGATCAGAGTAGCCGTGACTCTTGTCAGTAGCCGTCGGCCCTCCTAACCAAACCAACATTCGGGCCACCACTCTCCTCCATCAAAGGGGGATCGATGTCGATGAAGAAGGCCAAGCTCTGCCGCCTCCGAGTACTAGGTTGTCATGGGTAGATGGTACGTGCGTTTATATTATGAGCAATAGAAAGTATAGAGAAGAGAAGCTTACAAATGTGAGTTTCTAATGGTCGAAGAAATTTACTGTGCTCCTTGGCACAATTGGTTGCTAGACCTATTCTTTAAGCACGTACGACTATGAGTTTTCAAATGCTGTATGTGAATTCACAATGTAAAAGTGCACAAAATCTAAGCATGGCTCCCATTGTCGGGAGCTGCAGATTCAAGCAGCAACAGCGATTTGTAAGCAATAATAAGCTCTGTTTGTTGTTCTTGTTCGTCTATACAGCTAAGTCTTACTTAATCTGGCTTGACTTGAAAGCCTGGTTAATTGGACTTTAATTTGGATTATCAAGGTGACTCACGTAATCCCCGAAAAAGATGAGACTACCACCCCTTTAGCTAGGAAACAAAAGTCAAATTATGTAATCGATTAAGATCAAAGCATCGCAGTCGAAATCAACATATCGAACTAGTTTCTTCACGTAAACATCAATCATGCGTAGGATGGTTCGTCATTGTGTCTTCGTTTCAACCTTGCTAAGTACGAGAGAGAATTACTTCGCTGCTTAGTGCCACAGTTAGTGCTAAGATACAAACTATCATCAGTTCATCATAGCACAGCTAATCAGCGTCGGTAAGTTCCTGACATGCATAGGCCGAGGTACATAAAGAGCAAAGGGCACCTCTTAAAATTTTGACTTTACATGGCATCGCGTAAAACTTTGATTTTATAAGTTTTTGGCATTTGAATTTTAACTGAATTGGAGAAAGTTGTTAATGATGGCACCTCTCATTTATAGTCTCTGGCTCTTTCTATACTAACATGGATATAAGAGTTTCACGTATATGTTCTTACCAACTCAACCGCATGTGGTGATTACTTCAACCGCATGTGGTGATTACTTGTCACTAGCTCGCTTGTAAGCGCTATGTGATTACATAATCTAGGGTTTTGGGTCTTAAAATTTGGATTTGACTTTGATTGCTCACTTGTTCTAGGAAATATATGGGAATATCTGAGCTAGTTTACTGCGTGGTATGCGTGACCAACCCTTTGGTGGCTTATTTCATATACACACCTAAAATGTCATTTTCGTTGAGGCTATTGTGAAAAGGTCCCATTTGAAGCCACTGTGCATTGGCGTTTTTCGCACACCACTGACTTCGTCATCACACACTTCAAATTACTTTCAACCCAAGTCTTGGAATTTTTATGAACCCTTTGAATATTTTTTTTTAGATAATAATAAACCCTTTGAATTTGAAGATCAATATCGATCATGCAATAACCCTAGCTCCCAATTTTATTAGTCAAAGTCACTTCAATTTTCAACTAAAATATATTGACGCTTAGCCAAAAAAAAATCTACAATTCAATTTCATTTTCCCCTTATGTAGTAGGTGAAGGACGTCTCCGTTTAGGTGATATTTTTCTCAAAAAAAAGAAAAAGAAAGGACGTCTCCGTTTAGGGAAATGAACTTTCCTTTTGGGGCACTTATTCGTTAAGTAGTTGATTCGAGAGCATATGCCACTCATATATGACAAAATAATTAATGTCGAAGGATGTTATTCCAAAAATTGCCTCTAATTAAAACATAATCTTATACTCTTTAATAAGTGAGGATTTTAAAGTTCAGCTTTAGATAAAATTCTTTGTCACTTGAAAAAAAAAACCATAGAGAAGCGAAAGATTCGTTGAGACTGTTATCACATGACGTTGTGTTCGATATTTGTAAAAGAGATGTCACTTTTAATTTTATTTTTTGATTAGGTAAACAACTCAACGATTACGATTTCGTGAGTTAAACTCATAACCTCTCATTTATTAAGAAAAGACTATGCTACTAAACTAAATGGTACTAGATCATTTTTAATTTCATTTGATAACAACTGACATGTGGAATCACAGAGCACTATGATAATGAATTCTGTTTTAGCGTTAGTATCTTTTTGTAAAAGATGTGAGCGATTTAATTGGATAAGATTCTCGTTTCTTACATGTTAACTTTACTAGTATCTTTCTTGATAAGGTTAACCTAAGAGTGTAAGGTAAGACACCAGAATCTTATCAAAGAAGATGGTTAATGAACAATCCACATTTTACCGCTTATGGTGAAAATGATAATTCACCAATATAGCTAAGGCGGTGTCACTCTCTTCCCCTCCTTCCAATCACCATGTCCAATTTGGTAAACTTGCATGCATTGTTTATGACGTGGACATTTTTAGTTGGTTGAGTTCTACCTTGTCAGGTTAAATAATTTGGGTATTTGGGTAAGGACTTGAATGGGTCGCACCAATGTGAACCACCAACCATGAAACTAGCGGGCCTAGATCACTCTCATTTCTCGTATCTGCATGCACGCCACGTGGAAAAAAGATAGTAGGCATCCACACGTGTGACAGGGCACATAACGCGTAGGCGTCGCCCGTAGTCAGTAATTAGCCGGGTTTTTTATTTTAAAATTTTGAAAACTTCTAGTATATCATATATGGTATATCATGTTTTATAAAATGTGTGGTTATTTTTAATTGAAGAACCAACTAAATGATCATGTAAATCATTTACCCTAGGGCAGTCAATGGGTCGTGTCGTGTCGGGTCAAAGAATTTCACGTGTCACAAGATACAAATTCAAACCCAACCCATTTAATAACCGTGTTAAAAATCTAAACTCAAACTCAACCCGTTTGTTAAAAGGGTTACCCGTTTCCAACCTGTTTAACCCATTTAATATATAGGTCGTGTCATATTCGACAAAATAACTCATGACAACTGTGACCCATTTAATAAAAAAAACATCACTTGATTATATTCATTAAAAACTCCACAAAAGCATAATTTTATAACTCATGAATAATCAAATCCAAATTTTCAATATAAATTCAAACACTCCCGATCTGAAATTGAAAGACATAATCCATAATTAAATTTGAAGTTTAACTTTGAAAATAAAAGCCTCAAATCCTAACTTCCAAGTTCCAAGAATCCATGTCTTCATTTTATTCAGCATAAAAGGCAAAGCAAGTAATCACCACCTATAATCGAAAATAAATTCAAGTCAGTAGACTAGTATCAAACTCATAAGCAAACATTAAAATACATAACTGGAAACCTACTTCCTCACAATCAAATAAATGATAACAAAAATAAAATCACTTACGTACCAAGAAGAGAAAGTCACTTTCTAATATGTTTCAATTTTATTTCTCTTAGCTCGAATAAGCAGCAACAGTGGATCAACCAATATATTCACTATTGGCGTCACTAATGCTTAATTTGGTAATATCTTCAGTCAAGTCATCCAATTTTGGTGGCAAAGTATGAACATCAACTTATAAGAAGAAAACAACAAATCAGTATGACATGTTTAAAAGAGAAGAAACTGTTATAGAAAAAGTATAGAACAAATACCTTCTTCCGCAAATATCCAATCAAGTGTGCAGATAAGAGCTTCTACAGTTTCAGATTTAAGTGCACTACGATATTGGTCAAGAACTCTACCACCAACGCTAAATGCGGACTCGGAAGCAACTGTAGAAATCGGAATGGATAGTACATCACGAGCCATGATAGATAATTTCGGGTAGCGAAATTGGTTTGCCTTCCAAAATTGAAGGACATTCAAGTTGGTAGTCCTTAGTAACCTTGGTTCATCTAAGTACAATTGCAACTGAGTATGTTGGGTAGAGAAAAAAAATTCTTCACTCTCAAACTCATCAAAATCCTACAGTTACACAATGTTAACATAACCAGGTGAACAATAGACAAAAAAATAATTAAAAACATAACCAGAACTTATCAGAAAGTAATGAAAATATATAAGAACATATATAATAGATACATAGTGCGTTCAACACACAAAGTTTTAGAATTTTAGGAGATTATTTACTATTTTAAATAAATTCGTCAAAATAGATACCATAATATAAAGAGAAAAACATATTTTATTTACCTTCATAATATCTATGCATTCTTTAGAAATCATTGCATCAGCAGCAAGATGAGGACACTAGTATCTTGATTTGTTGATGATGTAGAGGTAGAATTCATTGACGTAGAATGAACTTTCATGTAAACATCGAAAAGAGAAAACAACTTGTCACGTACCCTTTTCATTTGAATATAATCACTGCCATATAGTCGTTTATATGAAAACTCCACAAACTGCAACTTGTATCGAGGATCAAATATTACAGCAATTGCAAGAATCAAGCTATACTTAGACCAATACTTTTCAAATTTGGTGATCATTTGGGATGCCATACTACTTATAAATATATCATGATCATCCTTGGCCTTTCTCAAAGTATCTTCAACCACAAATACTTGAGGGAAGTGCAAATTAGATGTGGGATAATGAGTTCCAAAAAACAAGTAAGTAAAGTCATAGAACACCTTCAGAAACTTGCATATCTTTTCCACTCATCATGAGTAAGTAGATGCTTGTAGTTAGAGTCACTTAACTGCATATGAAGAAATGCATGTTGATAATAAATTGCACTATTAAGCATAAGGTATGTAGAATTTCATTTGGTTGGTACATCTTGACGTAAGCCATTTCTACATTCTAAGGAAACTTGTGCAACACAATCTAAGAATTTTTGTTTTCTTCCTTGTGAACCCCTAACATACTTGATGCTCTCCCTGATTTTCACAATAGAACCATCAATTTCTTTCAACTCCTCTTGCATAATCAGATTAAGAATGTGAGCATAACAACGAATATGAAAAAACTCACCATCCATTAGAAGCACATCTCTTAGTCTAAGCTGTCCATTTAGTAACTCAACAAAACAATCATTGGCAGATGCATTGTCTAAAGTTATAGAAAACAATTTTCTTTCAATACCCCAATCCACTAACAACTTATAGATTTTGTCAGAGAGAGCCACACCAATATGTGGAGGGGGCATAAAACTAAAGTTAAGTACTCTTTTTTGTAGTTTTCAATCATCATCAACAAAATGAGCAGTCAGAGCAAGATAACCATCAATTGCAATAGAAGTCCACAAATCAGAAGTCAAGAAAATTCTGCTCGGAATAGAAATTAAAGTTTTTTTAAGCTTCTTCGTTTTTCTAGCATGCATACTCATAACATCTTCTTTAGCAGTGTTCCCAAATATCATCAAATTGATATCAGCACATATATAAGTAAATATGTTTCGAATCCCAGCATACTCAACGAACTGAAAAGGCAAATCATGCATAACAATAGTTGTCACCAATAGTTCACGAAATTTTCATGATCAAATCTAGCAGACCTTGTGATCAGAAAGCCATCATCATTATGTGATACAACTAACTGTCCTAGGTCTAAAAATGTTTGTTTCACATAAGATGCTATATGACGTTTCAGATTCTCTGTACCATACCAGCTAGAGCACAAGTAGGTAACAGCACATCTTAGGCACTTAGCCCTTTGCTTCTTATCCAGACCCAATGGAAGAACTTCATATTTAGACCATACATTTGAGGTGAGTTTTCTTCGCCTCTTACCTCACTTTGGAGATGCAGTATTTGTTTCTTGGCAATCTTGCATCACATTCTCATTGGTCTCGGCAATATCACATTGAGCGTCTTGAGTATTGTCATGAATAACATCCATTTATCATACATAATACAATATATTAGTAACTAAAAAGTTATTGACAGAACAACATTTTCTTTTAATTATGAGTAAGGCTGAATATATAACAAATGTATAGATTTCATGTAGTTTATATAAATAATGGTATCAAACAATAACCATAAGAAGTTCATGAGAATTTGGTAAAAAATTGGTTCACACTAGCACATGGACTATATGCAAACTCAATTGAGATTTATAATAAGCAATAAACATCACGTGAAACAAAACAAGAGAATAAAGATGGAGTGAGAGACACTAAATTGATAACAACCATGTCTCTCATCGCAAGAGTTGATCAAGCAAAACTAAGAATCAATCAAATAATTCTCATATATAAAATTGTCATTGACGTGATCAAAATACCTTTGCAAAGAGTTGATGAGCCGCGAACACAGAGAGCTAATAAGCCTTGAACCTTAGTGTTTGTGTATTGATACAAGACTGAAACAAGAGAATTTATAGTGTTTTGGTAACCCTAGGGTAAAGTGAAGAAAGACGTACTTGACCCTTATACACATGTAATATTACTTTTTAAATGGGTCGTGTACGCGGGTTATATATTATATAACCTAACCCATCTAATAAATGTGTTATTTGGGTTAATTTTGTGTCGGCGGGTTGACCCGCGGTTGACCCGTTTATTAAATGGGTTATGACGGGTTGACCCGTCGTTGACCTGCTTTTTAATCGTGCGGGTTCTACCCGCTTTATTTCGTGCGGGTTTCGAGTCGTGTCGGAATTGACAACCCTAATTTACCTCTTCAAAAGCCCTCTTATGTCATACAATTAGACACATTTGCTATATGTATGTCATATCATAGACAAACCCTAAAATTTTAAATAAGAATCAGTTTTATTTCCATTGAAATTTTATTACATGATTTAATTATTGTTCATGTAGCGTTGATATAGTTTAGCTCCTACTGATCACAATAATTGAATATACACGTCAACAACTTTTAGATTGAAAAATCATAATTATTCACTCAATTATAATTATATACGCAAGCAATTTTTTTCAAATTAGTATGCATTATTCATACAAACGACAATATATAGAGCTCAATTATAATTATAAACGCAAGTAATTTCGTTTCAAATTAGTAGGCATTATTCATACAAACGACAATATATAGAGAACCGAAATTTGAAACCGAAACTTTAGTTACTAAATACAGTTTCGTTGCTTTCTTGTCAACATGTACTAGCTTTGGCCCAAAAAATAAGAAAAAAAAAAAAAGATATAAGATTTGCATAAGCTTTTGCACTTTCCATGCAAAAAGAGGCATGGAAATCAAAGATTCAAAGGCCTCATACCACCCGGTCTAGAAGCCTTTATTTTCTTGTCACCCTCACACGCTTCAAAAAGCAAGGACCCAGAAAGCTCAAAATAAAACAGAATTAACTAGCATAGAATTCTGAGTTATTTTACAACCCAAAAGTAAAAATAAAAAATCTGAATGTAATTAATTAATATTCAAACAAAGCTTAGGTAGGCTTGCAGAGGAAGACTTATTGTAAAAAACCAGAGAATAAAGAGACAGGCCCAGCAAGTCCAGCACAGCGCCTCTCGGTGTTTTCTCGTCAGCCTGACGCCACGTAAACGCAATGGGAACAAATGGAGATGTGCACAAAAAAATAAAAAGAAAAGTTTCCGCGTAGACAGATGAGATGAGACTGAGATAGAAAACACAAGCAGAGAAGAAGAAGAAGAAGAAGAAGAGAAAGACAGAAATGAAAGAAAAGATTGCTATATAGAAGTACCTAGCTTTTCTTAGTTGCTTCTTCTTCTTTCTTTGGCTTTCGACTTCTTCAAATCAAATCTGATGCAGTAGTTTATTAATTCAATTTGATTTTTGTTTTTTGTTTTTTCCAGATTCACACCTGCTATTCACACCACCATGATCATATAACCAGCTTTACCCCCTTTATCCGATTCTCTTCTCCTTTCTTTTCAAGATTTTAAAAGCCATGGACGGTCATTATCCTCACCGTCTTCATCAGCAGCAGCAACAAGAGCTTCATCAGTTTCAGCTCCAACATCAGTTTCAGGTGGTTCAGCAACCACAACAGCTCCTTCCTCCTCCTCCGCCGCATCAGCACCAGCATCTCAGTCCTCCTCCGATCACCGTCCACGTCGACGCCAGCGATAGGTTTCCCCAATGGAGTCTCCAGGAGACGAAGGAGTTGATAACGATCAGGGCGGAGCTGGATCAGACGTTCATGGAGACCAAACGAAACAAGCAGCTTTGGGAAGTGATTGCGACCCAGATGAAGGACAAGGGCCATAACCGCAGCGCCGAGCAGTGCAAGTGCAAATGGAAGAACCTCGTCACCCGCTACAAGGTATCAATCTCAAACTACTAAATCTGCAAAACCTAATTCAAAATCTTTTTCAATCAAAATTAATTAATGGATTTCCTTTTGGGATTTCCTTTTGAGATATACATCACTTCTGTCATGCTTTGGTTCATCAGATATTCTTATTTCTCTTCCCGATTCTTCAAGATTGTAGCTATCAAGTATTTAGATATCAATATTAGCTGCACCTCTTCTCGAGTGCAGTAAGCTTTATTGGAGTGTGAATATCATTTCTTGTCTGGTAGTAGACGGTGTTTTTTTTTTCTTATTCTGTGATGATGTTTAGGGTTGTGAGACTGCGGAGGCGGAGACCATGAGGCAGCAGTTCCCCTTCTACAATGACCTGGCGACAATTATGGTTGCCAGAGAGCAGAGGCTGCCATGGACAGAAGCTGACGGCGATGGAGGTGCAAGCGGGTCGAAGAAGAAAGCAGCGGTTGCGGTTTCCTCTGACGAAGTTGACGAGGATCACGAGGACAGCGAGGAGGCTGGGGAGAAGGGAATCACCTCAGTGAGGAAGAAGAAGAAGGTAATGAAAACGGGCAACATTGGAAGCAGCAGCACTGGGATGGGTCTGGGTGGCAACAATGTGAAGGAGATATTGGAAGACTTCATGAGGCAACAGCTTCAGCTAGACATGCAATGGCGAGAGGAGTTTCAGGCCAGGGAGAATGAGAGGCGGATGAGGGAGTACGAGTGGAAGCAGACAATGAAGGCTATTGAGAATGAGAGGCTGATGGCGGAGAGGGAATGGAGGGAGAGAGAAGAGCGAAGGAGGATGAGAGAGGAAGCTAGGGCTGAGAAGAGGGATGCTATCCTCACTGCTTTGCTAGACAGGCTTAACAGAGGGGGCATGTAAACAGCTTTAGCTTGGAGTAAGAGAGAGGCTTAATTCGTAGTTGTTCTCATCAATTAGCTAGCTAGCATGTAGAAGATAGAAAGAACTCTCATTTGGGAATTGGGATTAATGTGCTGGTTTCAAATGGATTTCATACACATCTTTAAAATTCAATGAATCTCTTTATTAGTTCCTTAAATTGCTTTTCTTAGAATCTGTTTCAATTCCATGATTGATCGATGTTGATTCTTGCATCAGATTATGTGTAAGGTTTTCTCAATAGGTTCTATTTCATGCAGTAGGATCCTTCGTTGATAGTCTCGTTCTTATGGTCGAAATGAGGGTCTTGTGGGGTTAAGATATCAAGATTTTAGAGCTCATATATGGTTTAGTATTTTCAAAGGAAGATAGTTAAATAGTTACACTCTATGTTATGGAGGCAGATCGAGTATTCCAATCCCTTGCTAATTCGAGCTGAAATAGTATAAGTTTAATTACACACGTAGATATGTCCTTAGATAATCCGACATGCATGTCATATTATGTGTCTTTTTAGAACTTTTACTAATATAACGCATCTTTAAGTTCTTTTAGATTGACATTTATTACCGAATTATATCAACGCACATTTTACTAATATGTGCGTTGATTAACGGTCGATTTTTGTGTATAACCGTTATGATATTCATTTTCGATCCTCACTCGCGCATATGATCTATGTACGCGCTACAATAATATTATGAGAGAAGCATTGTATATCAATACACATTTGTTGTATGCAAGTAATTTCCATTTGAAGGTTAAAGGGTAGCACTTGTTGATCGCAACCTTTGTTGTTTCACTTGTTAAAAATCGACTTCCATTATGTTTGAAGCCTCACTTGTACGTGGTAATCTAATTTTCTTTTATCAATTCTGTGCTGTTTATATCTAATTTTCTTGAACTAATGAAACTTGTTTTACTGCTATGAGTCTGAAATTTAAGATCCTTGATCGAGGTAACAAAATTTGACATATTACATCAAAGTATATATTGTACTTTGAAAGCTGAGATCGCAGAGTTTTCAAGCAAAGACAGGTAACACGGGTGTACGTATGAGCGTGTTTGCAGTAGTCTCTGATATGTGCATGTGTTCTTCTTTGACATTCTAGCATTTACACCATGCCAATTTCGAGCTAAATACGTACACATTATGACTCGACAAGAAAAAATTAATAGATTTATATAATGTGTGTTTTGAATAATGAGGAGGATCTATTAGATGAGATAGACTTCCCCAAACGAATAATTTAACTCCGTACATGGCATGCTTTTGATTTTTGATTAGAGCGTAGTTTGACACCGTACATGGCATGTCCTATATTTGAAAATGTCTGTCTTACAAGTTCAACGACATGACTTATTCATTTTTAACAAAATCTTTGGTAATGAGCTTAATTATTGAACAATGTAAGTTTACATCGCCTGTGTTTGCTTGGAATATACTCATTGTGTTAGTTTGATTTACATTAGTAGTACGTGTACTTAATTAAGATATCCAAACTAATCATCTAATCTAACATGATATTAGATCGAGCAATATTTTGAGAAATTTCATTGAATTCATTTACTTATTTCCCAATTCTTTGTTGATTGATTAATGCAGGCGCAAGCTAGCTGGCTCTACTCACTTCTCTGCTTGCTAGCACGGCATAACTCCAAAAATTGGAAATGTACTTAGCAAATAAGTTAAAGAATTAGAGCCGATTTTTGAAGCAATTTATTGAATGGAACAGATTCTATGCACCAATGTGCACTTGCACTATTAATGTGTAAGTGCTCAAATCGCCGTATGAGAAGATTGAATGAAGACTACAGACAGTGACGTAGCCAGAAACTCTTTACAAAAAGGTCAAATTTTAGATAACTTTTCATATACCACATAAAATTCTTGATAATGGTTTCTTAGCTAGGCATAACAATCATTCTAGACCTATTATTGAGAAGGAACTTGAAAAAAAATTTCCACAAGAAAGAAAACATGGCTTGAGGTTTATAGTAGATTTGGACCGCTAGCTATATAACTAGTCTCATAATCTTAATTTATTTCGCATGGGTGGTAATAATTTTAGCTAATGCTAAATTATGGGAAATGAAATAGAGACGAAGGCTGACATGCAACGATGTACGTAGTCTTGGAACATTAAGACAAAAAAAAATAAGAAAAATATGGTTGAAAATAAAAATGAAGAAAAGAAAAAAATACATGATAGAATTTTAGTCTTTTAGCTAGATTTGTAAGTGTTTAGCAGAAAACATATCTATTATTTTTGAGTTTAGTGTTTTAAGAAAATGAAGATAGATCGACTTATATTTCTATCTTTATCTTTGTGTCATAGGGGTCAAATATGTAGTATTATGGTAGTATGTATGATAAGAAGTAAAAAATTCAACCAATGAGAAACATGGTAAAAACTTGAGAAGGGTCAATCGACCTCTTTGGCCCTATTGTGGCTACGCCATTGACTACATGCCCTAAATTCCTTTATTTTAGTTTCATTTTTCGTTCGTTCAAATTAAACACTCATAATAAGACCACATATTCTTCAACCTAGTATTTTCACCTCCTTAGTTGGAAATACTTGAGACAATTTTTTTTTTGGATTTTAATTTTATTAACGGTATTAATATATATGCATATATATAGTGCGACGTAGATAACCAGATCAAAATACTGCATATTAATTAGTTTTTTTGTTCACTTGCACCTTTGTGCATAAAAGAATTTTCATTTGTCGAAAAAAAATCTACTATATTACAAATATTTGGTGAAAGCCATATTCTATATTTCTAGTATGGAATGAGTCAATCACCCACTTTGGTATCTTAATCTTATTGAACAAAAACGGTGATATTGTTCCTCCGTTGATCAAGAATTTTGATTTTTGGGAAGTATCATGATCATCTAATAAGAAGGGTTTCAATTTTTTCAAATGAACGATTTGAAGACCTATTGATTCTAACAACCGATTGCAGAGTTGATCATTCAGACCTTTCAATTCATATATGTGGATCTCGGACCTATGAATGGGGATATTCCCGAAACTCATAAAGAAAAAAGGAAGTGAGTTAGACAAAAAGAGAAGAAACTTGGATAAAAAGAAAGGAAGTGACTTAGACAAATCTTTTTTGTCGATAACCTCAGACCAATCAATCGAATGCAATTTTTTTAGATAAACAAAACAGGCCAAAACTCATCTTTCTTAAAAATGAAAGAAAAGTCCATTTTATTGTATAAGTTAAAAAACCTGTTATGAAAAAAAAAAGCTAGAATCTACACATTGATTCCTTTTTCCATACTAAGAATTCGAAGTTAACGCAACTTATTGTTGACGCATCTTCATTCTCAAAATTGGCTGTTGTTTTCTTGTAAAAAAATTAACTTTTGGGATAATTAGTGATGATCGATTTAACAGTTGTGTGTAGGTTGAGAAATTGTTTCCTTTTCACAATATATGCACACGTACAAATGAGAATGATTAGGAGCTAAGAAAGCCAGAAAGGGGTCGACCTATTTCACATTGCAATAATGTTTTATTTATTTATTTTTTGTTTTTACAGCTAATGTATGCCTTATTGCCATGTAAGCTACCAGCCAGCTTATGGCGTCAGTGGGAAGACATGGACAAAAATCGATATACTTGGTGTTCAAGTTTCACATCGGTAGCCAGCTTACACACTGATCCATATATTTGAGGTATCCAGCTAGCTAGCTATAGCTTACCGTGTTGTTCTTGCCTTTCTGGCATGAATGGAAATACCATATACAAAACTCAATAATGAAATAATGAAAGAGCTTAGCTAGTAGAAGCGGCACTGGTGCGTTTTCCGCGTACGCTTCCATCTGTGTGTCGTTGGTGGACCAATATAAGCTAGATTTTGATGTAACACTTTGGCGTCGGAGAGAGAGAGAGAGATATATATTAATATATATATATATATATCGCTTCAATTCATCATATCAGTAGTCAATTTCAGATTTCATATGCAATTCTTGATTCGATTCTTCTGTGTTGGATACTGGACCACGGATCTGATCTTCTTCACTAGAAAATTCTCCTACATACTTTGCAACAAGTTACCATGCTATGCCTTTTTTTGCTCCATTGGAAAGTGATCACCTACGTAGCACGGAAACGGGAGCGGGAGCGCGGAAGCGGAAGCGTCCGGAAGCGCGGAAGCGTTATTTTTCAAAATTTGAAAACTTGGAAGCGTTTTAGAAGCGTTATAATAAAATAATATATATATATATATATAATTATGTTAAAAAAAATATCATACAGACATATTTTTCCCAAAGACATTGACATCCCACAGCCTTCAGTTTGATTAGAGATTAAGATTTACCAATAAACAATCACCCTTGCCATTTCCAGTAGAAAAATGTAAGACAATCACTAAAAGCAAATGATTTTACATACAGTTAGAGGCACTTACAGGTATATTTTTCTCAAATGGTGCTGAGTGGAAATGTTGATCAATGCTCGAAGCTCCCTTTAAGAATCTTCAAAGTACAATACAGAATGTCAGTATTCAATGATCACCTCATCAAGTAATTAACTAAAAAATGAGCTCATTAATCTTAAGATAATTTACGAAAAAAAGAGCTGGAACATGCCTTCTAAAGTAAACAAGCACTTAGTACCAAAAGAAGAAGAAAAAATTGTTAGAAGAACATACTTTTCAACGAGTGAAAACCCATATTGAAGAGACAAGGGCAGCACTCCAACAGCACTGCAAACTGCAATCAGCAAATCAAAATCAAAAACTCTTCCATGTCGTCTTCAACGCTCCAAAACGGCGTCGTCGGGAGCTCCCGCTTCTCAGGCAGGCCTCGCTTCAGCCGCTTGAGCGCCCGCGGCAGCTCGATCTGCGGCTCGGGGACTTGATCGAGATCAGTGTCCGCCGGAAGCGGAGGAGTGGAGCTGGGCGGAGGAGTGGAGCTGTTTGGAGCTCCGATTCGAACCCGAAATCGAGTCCGAGAGAGAAAGATGGAGGTTCGTAGTCAGAGAAGATGGGTGTGAAAAAGAAGGAGACGGAGGAGATGGAGGAAGGCCTTGACCGAGAGCAGAAGAAGGTTTTGTTTTGCTAAAAATCAAAAATACCCTCACGCTTCCGTGTTATTTTCTAGGGCGAAGCTTCCAATCTGGAAGCGCGCGCTTCCGCCGCGTTTCCAACCAGACAATTTCCGGAATCGTGCTTCCGTGCGCTTCCGCGCGCTTCCGGTGCGCTTCCGGCGCGCTTCCGCCTCCGAAGCGCGAAACGTGACCCCTGGCGCGCTTCCGTGCTTCCTAGGTGATCACTCTGGTAAGTGATCACAACACGTACCTGTTTCTTTCCAAGCCAGGCATCTCATCATCAAAGTTATATACTCTAGCTAGTGCTTGATTGATTCATATATCTTGAGTGCGGGAGAAGCTTTCATGCACGTACGTACACTTCACTTTGATACATGTTGACAGAGGAGAAGAACGTTCTTGGTCATGCCTTAAATCCTTGTATATATGAAAGTTTTAGTTTCTGATGGAAAGTGGGTTGTACACATAATTTCTTTAATTAAGTTAAATCAAAATCAAAATACCAAAGATAATAAGGGATAGCAAACACTTGGTTAGAAGATGAAATGTAATCAAGTATGGTTTTCATGTCTATTGGCATGCTGCATATATATGTGAACTTTTCATGTTTATTTGAAATATATATGTTTAAGAAATTATGTTGTGTCGTCTTGCTGTATAGTCATGCATGCTATGCAACAAAACGACACAACAACTAAACCCAGATATAAACACAAACTCTACTCTTCTTAATTTTCCGGCAGTATTGTATATTCCTTTTCCATATTCGGAAGCAATGGGAACTCGTGAAAATAGATCTTAGTCAGTATTTTCAAGTGCCATTAATTGGAAAACCATTAATATTCTGCTTTAACAAATCGAGTCAATATTTTCAAGCGCAATTAATTGGAAAAGTTCTCATTCACGAGTTCATGATATTGAAGATTTGCTTCGAAATGGTTTGACATGCATGTTATATTATGCCACGAGGTAATTATATATGTGTCTATATGACAATATGTAGAGAAATTAAAACATGAAGTTGTAATTTCGAATATTTATCCTAAAGTGATGTATCGCTATGCCATTTGTCCATTTCGATTAACACTAGCTAGTTAACTAATGTTAGAAACTTTCTACTTCCAAACATTTTCTATCAACTTTCGTCGTTTCTTTCCTCATCTTATATTCCATTATCGTAATATGAATGGTTCATTTCTGATCATATATATATATATATATATATATATATAGTCATTATTTGCTAAGGATGTTCTTATTTATTCTTATGGTGCGAATTTCCACTTTAGACTCACTTTTTGATCAAATTTTCATATCTCCACCGTCTAGTCTTTAAATACTAATGTATAGATCATCTCTACAAAATTTCAGCCAAATTGGTTATTATTAAGGCACTCAAAACTGTGTTTTTCTGTTATAAACATGAACGGTTCAAGTTCAACAGAATTATGTTCATCCATTGGTTTAATCAAATTTGATTGCCTTAATGATAACCAAATTGGCTGAAATTTTGAAGACATGATCTATACATTAGTATCTAAAGATTAGACTGTGGAGATGTGAAAATTTGATCGAAAAGTGAGTTTAAAGTGGAAATTCGCACCATAAGAATAAATAAGGACATCCTTAACAGAGAAAGACTGTGTGTGTATGTAATCTCTTACATCATGAGAAGAGAAACTTTGCTCATAGATAGATTAGTCATAATATATTTATTTGTATTTGATGGAATCATGTATTTAATTGTGTGTGTATATATACAGTCGGGATCCAAAGAGGACGTCCGCAAACCCGTAAAAGTGCTAACGTCCCTGCTTTTGCAGCGATCAAGCGCCGACGACTTCCCTTCTCTTGCTGGACGGACACCAGAGGCATTCCGAACGACTTTACCATGAAGATGAAGGCCATGGAGATCGAAGTTGAAGGTCTGGGCAACAACCTCCGGCAAGAGGAAGCTCACGATCGAGGTCGGGTGTCCTCCCGGCAAGAGGAGCGCCGTCGTCGACGCTTGATCGCTGCAAAAGGAGGGATTTTCGCACTTTTACGGGTTTGCAGACGTCCTCTTCTGATCCTGTGTGTGTGTGTGTAATCTCTTACATCATGAGAAGAGAAACTTTGCTCATAGATAGATTAGTCATAATTGTTGAAGGAGAAAAGATAATGAGAATAACGGTTTACTCATTCATTGACAGAAAAACCTATTTATAAGCATTACATAGAGTCTCCCAAATGATCTAGAAGTTCTATCAACTGTAATCTATTATAATAAAGAAACTGGATTAATCAATCCTACGTGTATTAGGGCAAGACACATAACAGAAGGACGGAAATATAATTTCCTTAAACACTCCCTCTTGTGTTGCGTCCCTAATACGTCACAGTGCTTATGGTGTTGTCTCTGTAAAAATCTTGCCAAGTAAAACAAAAACCTCATGGGTAAAACAAATGTCACACCCCAATTTTTGAAGGATAAATTTTCAAAAAATTTGGGCGTGGTATAACTCAAAATCTTAAAATCTCAAAACCTGCTCAACAACTTCCAAAACTAAAAACAATACTGGAAGTGTACAAGTTAACAAACTCGTAAATCGAGTTAAACATCAATCCTACTGTTTCTACATAATCCGGGGTATGCGGAAGCTGATGGTGGGTCTGATAGGCTGTTACCTCCTTTCCTGTTACCCTGCAAGTGAAAGGACGATTGAGAGCCTCCGGTCTTTCCTCCTCCGATGATTAAGTCAGTTTCTGACGGGCCAAAGAGTAATTGACAAGGGTAGTCATTATACCTGACAAGCTAGTGGTTGGGCTGTATTTATAGCCCAACCGGTGCTCCCTTTCCCATGAAACCGATGTGAGATTCAATGTCCAGTTTCAAGGTGAATTTCTCTCTTGCCTGTAATCGTCCTGAGCCCAGTATTACGACCATGATTAACCCGACCCATCCAGCTTATGGGTGAGATCCTTAAACCGGCCACGGTTGTGGTGGAATGCCTGCAGGTTTACGGGCTAGAGAGGTTGTTTCACGCACAACAGACTACAAGTCCCCCCAAGTTCCCGTTTAAGACACATCTTGAGTGATGACTTGCTAAATTAAGCCCGTAAACCAATACTTTCCCGCCCACCGCCCATAGTCCCCCCAAGTTCCGACTCATGACGTGGGTTGAACGAGTGTTATACTGTCACACCCCAATTTCCGAAAGATAAATTTCAAAAATTGAGGCATGATCTATCTTAAATATAAATATCTCAACCTGTTACAATAACAAAACCAAACATCTAGAACTCAATAGCGGAAAAAGTAATATCATACAACTCATCACTGAGTTAAATATTACACTTCCTTATTTACATAAACTTGAAATACAAGAACATGAGAACAACCTCATGAGCTTAATATTATCTACTCGATTAACAAAACTATACAGAGTACAACAAAACAAAATATAACCCTGGTGCTAAGTCTCCACCTCAACCCTGCTGATCATCACCAGCATGTCTAACCCCTACACCAATAATTGGTGTACCGGGATTGTAAAATAACAAACCCGGTAAGCTAAAAAGCCCGTATGAGTAAACTCAAAATTAAAACAACAATTCTCACATCTAGAAATTTCAAAAAAGCAATTATATCATTGAATAAATCCATAATTCCAACATTATTTCAAATAACATGTACCCATGAGTCCCAGGTATTGATGAAATACCCCTCATGACCTACAACAACACAATTGTGTACTCATGGGACCCAGATACGATAATGTATTCCCCATGCCGTACACTGACAGACGGACTAGAACTCTATTCCTAACCGCAACCAATCACCCGGCCAAAGACTTGGAACCCAGTTTGACTGTCCAATATCAAAACATAAAAATGATAAATAGCATCTTAACCGCAACCAATCACCCGATTAAAGGATTGGAACCCGATTAGGCTATTTATCCAACAATCATCGTAACACAAGATCACATCTTATGATTATATCATTCACAAGGATATAATTATATGAACAATAAAAATATTATTTCATAGGAATAACTTATCAATAATCAATAAATAGGAAAACTTGTTTATCTTACCTATGAGCAGTTGACGATCAAGCTCATATATTTAAAAACAATTAAAAGCATAGTAATAGGAGCATAAAATGCTACATTCTTAATGTGTTATTACCTCCATTTGTACTTTGATTATCTCTTATTGTCGTAGAATAGAGTCATAATGTAGAGTCGAAAGTTTTTGGTAGAGTAATGTGTAAAACGTGTTAAACATAAAGGAACGATATAGAAATTTGTCAAAAGCCAATTTGTGGAGCCTCAGAGATGTTCTTATTGTCACAAATTGAGTTAACTCTCTGATACGTAGGTGACATGCAGAAGAGTTCATGGGAGAAAGAATTAGGAGAATTGGAGTTATGCATGAATCATTGCCGAAAGGTCAGACTCCCAGAACAGAGTAACCTACTGCCTGCCGAGAGAAGTGTTCCTGATGGACCTCGGGAAGCAAAGCAGCTAATCCATGAAGCCTAGTCCATGAAAGGAGAGGTCCAAACCAAGTCCAACATGGAGAAGAAGATCTAAATTCGGCAGAATATCAAGGAATGTCCAAGTCTTGATTCCTAATTAATTCGGGAAAATTCTTGTGCACGTCTCACAACTTCAACGGGCTCTCCAGGACAGCTCACAATGAATCAGAAAACGTGCTAGATATGGATAAAGAGCTACAGGCGTCTAGTTTCCAAATCAATTGAAATCACCTCAATATCTATTTTCTAGAGTGAGTTATGACGAAATCATCAGATAGAGATCATTTGGCCGAATTGAGAAAGACTAGGGAAACCTAAACCAACTCGGATTTTACTTGTGTGGCCGGCTTCTCTAGGGTCTTTCTTCTATAAAGCATGACCTCAAGGGCAGAAGGGGATCATCTCTACCCTTGCAATTACATAGCCGAAACCCTACCAAACCCTATACAGAAAATTACTTAGCCAATCCATCCACCACAAACCACAAGAATCACTCCATCCTTCCACCGATTTCCTCCACACTTGCCGAATCTTCAAAGGTTGTAAAAGTGTGATTTTCTCATGGCTTCTTGTATTATTTTCTGTTTAGTTTCGAACTCTATTGTAATATACTTTTCGATTTTGGTTTTATTTATCAAACATGGTTTTCGGATTTCTTTGTGATATTTGATTGTTCTATGTTTTGATTTGTAACTTCTTGAATATATGATGATTTCGTGATTTAGGTTTTGGGGCAGTAGCATTTTCTTATGTGTTTTTGATTTCTAATTGATTAATTGTCATGAATTCATGCATCTAAATCAATCCTTGAGGCTGCCTCGGCCATGGTTGTCCTTAAGGTGCGGTTTCATCTATCATAATAATTTTGGATCAATTCATACGCAAAGTTGTCTTGGTCTTTGTTATTAACTTAGGGTGGATTTAATTTTGATAATTTGCATGCTAATAGGATGAGTGACGCCATGCCTTAGATCATGTTTCCGATTGATTCATGTGCTAAAAGTGTTTTCTTGTTTAATCTCTACGCAACGTGTTTTTAAATGAGTTAGCATTCATGTTTAGGATCAAGCGCAAAGATGGTTCTAAATACTTGAGGAGTCTTAACAATTAGATAACCGCAAAGGCTCTAATTAGAATCGAAATTGGTTAGAGTCTAGGACAATTTGAACGTTGTTGCCCGGCCTTGCATGAAGTTGTTATGTGTTCTAGATAGTTTTTCGTGTTAAGTGTTGCATGAGTATGTTGATCACTTGTATATAATAATCTTAGGTTTAATTTTCAATAGGTTATTTGTTAGAATTAATCAATCTTAAACCCCCAATATTTCGATGTATATATGTGAATACTTGTTTATAAGTTGTTTGGTTTCTCTTCTTTCGATCGCCCTTTGGTTTCCCTAGTTAGAACGATCCCTACATGTCCATATTACTACGATTGCAGGGTAATTAAATTGACGTTGTTTGACCTCGGTTACGTGACACGTCACATAATATTAATTTAAACATCATAATCATTATCATCATCACATGACCATAATAAAATTTGGTTCAAACATGAACCTTGGTGAGATTTTTTTTTTTTAAAACTTTTTATTAATAACTCACACACCTTACATATGTCAGTGAGGTTTGAACCCATGACCTCAAAGTTGTCAGTTAAACACCTTAACCAACCATTTGAGGAACCGATCATCAACCCATATCAATGATATATTTGCTTATTTCGTGGCTCATGAAATCATTAAGCACGATGACATCGAACCACGCTCTGTTGCAGAATGCCAAAACAGAGCGGATTGGCCTAAATGGAAAGATGCAATCCAGGCAAAATTAGATTCTTTAACAAAGAGACAGGCCTTCGGCCCAGTAGTGTTAGCTTCGCTGAGTGTAAATCTTGTTGGACATAAATGGGTCTTTGTTAGAAAGCGTAATGAGAAGAATGAGGTACTTCGGTATAAGGCCCGCTTTGTGACGCAAGATTTGTCACAACACCCTGGGATTGATTCCGAAGAGACTTACTCTCCGGTCATGGACGTCATAACTTTCCGCTACTTAGTCAGTTTGGTAGTGTCCGAAAAACTTGACATGCAACTCATGGATGTGGTTACGACATATCTCTATGGGGATCTGGATTCAAAGATATATATGAAAGTGCCAGATGACATTACATTACCTAAATCAAGTGACTCTAAACCACGGAGTGCGTATGCTAAAAAGTTGCAACGCTTACTTTACGGATTAAAGCAATCCGGACGAATGTGGTATACTTGTCTAAGTGACTACTTGATTAGGAAGGGATATAAGAACGATGACCTATGCCCATGCGTGTTCATAAAGAAGACAAATTCCAGATTTGCAATAGTGGTTGTCTATGTTGATGACATGAACATTATCGGTACTCTTGATGAAATCAAAGAGACCGCAGCTTATCTGAAATCCGAGTTTGAGGTCTTAGGAAGACTCGATTTTGCCTAGGTCTTGAACTAGAGCATCGAGTCTGTGGAATTCTTATCCACTAGTCTACATATGTCTAAAAGATGCTCAGATGATTTAATATGGACAAGATACACCCTGTTAGCACTCCCATGATTGGTCGAAGTCTGGATATAACTAGAGATCCATTCCGTCCGAAAGAGGACGAAGAAGAGGTCTTGGGCGCAGAGGTTCCATACCTTAGTGCAATAGGCGCATTATTGTACTTAGCTCAATGCACTCGACCAAACATTGCTTTCTCAGTCAACTTGTTAGCTAGATTTAGCTCAGCGCCAACCCAATGTCATTAGACCAGAGTCAAGAACATCTTTCGATATCTTAAGGGTACCATTGACTTGAGACTGTTCTTTCCCTATACTGATTCAAGAAGGACAGAAGATGATCTTATGGCTCATGGAAGTCACGGCACCGATCTACCAAGGATTGGACCGCCGCCATGAACGCCGCCGGTACAGCTGCTGGACACGGGTTCGACACCATGCACGCCACCGCCGCCTTGTCCTATGCCAAGACACCTAACAATACGTTGGTGGGTTTCGCCAACGCCGAATATTTATCTAACTGGTTATGTGTTCACTATTAGGAATACAACAATATCTTGGAGGTCTACAAAGCAGACTCTAGTGGCGACATCTTCAAATCATGCAAAGATTATTGATTTGCATGAAGCTATTCGGGAATGTGTTTGGTTGAGATTAATCATTAAACACATTAGAAGGACTAGTGGATTAAATTCTACAACTGATAGACCTACATGCATTTATGAGGACAATGCAGTTTGTATTTAGCAAATGAAGTTAGGTTACATCAAGGGTGATAATACAAAGCACATTTCACCTAAGTTCTTCTATAACTAATAGCAATAGGTGTTCCTTAACATTCAAGTGAACTAAGTTAGTTCCGAAAGAAATGCAACAGACTTATTTACTAAGTCCTTACCTAAGTCTACTTTTGAGAAACATGTGAAAAGTATAGACATGCATCAGCTATCAAGTCTCTCTGAATAATGTTCACATCATGGGGAGTATCATCTCAATGAAGTAGATTGGTGTGTTGTACTCTTTTTTTCCTACGATTAAAGTTCAGTTTTTTTCTCCCACAAGGTTTTTATGATTTGACGAGGCAACATAACTGCACCATCGGCATAGCAACGCGCGACACAAGGGGAAGTGTTCTAGGATATTCTATATCTTTCTATATATTTTTGTGTGCGCCTTGGTCTTATGCCAATAGGATAAGTGGTTTGACTAAATTTATGTATTATTTATCCTTACCATATTGATATTGTGTAATTTCTTATATAAATGACTCATATCAATAAATAATATATCCATCTTTCACGTTTTTCTATTCTCAAACCTCTCTCACTTCATCAAGAACTGCTTTTAATTTCAATTATTTTTCCATTTAATCTTCTTGAATGTTTGTTTTACAATGCATTATAGCTGGAGAGTAATTCCTCTCCGTAATGAATCGAACGCTACAATCCTATTTTGACTTGTAATGACAACAGGTGCTATCCGAAATTGCTCTTCTCCGCCATGGATTCTCCACTGCAACAAACTTTACTTGACAAACTTTATCTGACTTATAATCTTCTTTTATGCGAGGCTAAAAACTTGAAAATGTTCATGTGATCTACTTGACTAAATATTGAAGCTTTACTTTGAACTAAGCTTGGGGTCAGTTTGGTAGTACACAACATCCCCAGAGTCACTGACATAATGGTCTTTTATCAAGCTTGTTATAAAATTTCCAAGTAGGTGAAATGGTAGAGGTCCTGATTTCTTCGGTTCTCTGTAATATTTCCCAAACACTGGCTTAGCTGCCTCTGTCTACAAGTTCAAGAAGAAAAGCATCAACAAAACTGCAGGTGTGAGTGTATTAATTCTTTGAATTGAATTCAAGTTCGTACTTACTGCTTCAACTAGATGGTAGTGAGGGATTTGAGGAAAAAGATGATGGACCACATGGGTTCCAATGTCGTGATGGATGTTATTGATCAACCCATAGTCACGATCAAGTGTTGTGAGCCCTCCCCTCAGATAACTCCATTCCTACCAAAACATTAGGAGGAAATTTCATTATCTTGAAACTTTGAGAGAGCTATAATGACAAGCTTTAGGCCTAACAAGCTTAAACAAGACAAGATAATATGTAGTGACAGATATTTTTTTTCCTTGTTGTGGTATGAAAGCAATCCCTATCATGGATGCACCTTTCAACAGTTTTGTACCTTTCCGCGATACCAAGGTAGTTTGTCTTCGTGACCATGATGGTGCAAGTAAGTAACTAAATCCAACCACATGACAAACACCTAACAGTACAGCAAAACCAAAGTTAGATTTTCTTTGATTGGATTAGTACATCACAAACACCTAACATTCATATCTTATTGATTAGATTAGTAAAGCAATCCTACTTGTGGAGTAGAGTGGAGACCAATTTGAAATTAAAGATGTAGAATTTACTCCGTAAGGGAATCAAACACATCTTTTATTGGATTAGTGAAAGCAATCCTATTTGAAATTGAAGATGTAGAATTTACCCAGTAGGGAATGCCATAGAGCTTAAGCATTTGAATCGGACCAATCACAAATGATAACCCCACAAGCAAAGCAGCCATGGCGGTCCAACATACAGTGGAAGTGATCACATCTTTCTTCTCACTGGGGACAAAAAGGTCGCTGCTTGGCTCAAAATGAGAACCAGTCTTTCCTGGACTTCTATTCCACTGCACAAGACCAATAATAATCAACTGCAAATTCCATGAATTCTCTGGGACGGATTAACATTCAAGCACTTCAAACTTACAAGGTAAAAAGGGTATGCTAGCAAGGGAAAAGGCAAAGTGAACCGCAACATTTGTGTTGTTTTATCCAAAGTTCTGTAAATTCTCTCGGACAACTGCAACAATATTTATCATCTTCAGATATAAACAAACCCAGGATGCCTCAAGAAAAGCAGAACAAGACCATTTATTTCGAAGAAAAAAAAAAACTAGAGAAAAGACCAACCGGGTGCCATGATTCATCATTCTCAACATGTCCATGGTTTTGATGGTGAGTCCTGTGGCTAATTCTCCTAAACAATCCAATCATCATTTCACACTTTTAGTCCATCTAATGCTAATGCTAATATAAACAAGAACAAACTGTATGATCAAAACACATGAAACCAATACTCATAATGGACAATGCATCCCATTGTGTATAGTATCTCAATCATCACTAACATACCATCCATGATAGGGTACAAGAATCGAAGAATGCAATAGATGTCCAACCACACTATTCAGCTTCTGATTGTTTGAAAAGCTTCCATGTCCACTACACAATCCAAAACCAAACAAACAAATCAACACCATAACACACAAATTCATATAAAAACATTCAAACACCAAAACAACAATCACAAATGAGAGGAAGGCTATGAGTGATTTACCAATCATGACCGAGAACAAAGAGTGCCCAAAACATAGTCCCCTGAGTAACCCAATACAGAGGCCAAACATACCACTTATTTATACAAACCGCAGCAAAAGCCAACCCAAAAACCACCACCACATCCCTAACCACATAGCTCATTGACCTCCACGGGTCCTTAACCCAACAATGCTTTGGGATTGCCGCCTTAACATCAGCCAACTTGAACGGTGGAGGTGAACCCGGATCGAATTCAATCTCCTCTTCATCTCCATTGATTCTCATTCTCTCCTCCTCATCTTCTGTAGAAGCAACTCTCAATGGGGCACTCACCTTCACGCCCCAGCTTCCAAACCTCCCGCTGGAAATCCGGGTCGACCCGAACCCGAGATCTGTGATATTGTTCTTAGTCAAAGCCGGAAGCTTTATTGGTTTTGCGGCGATTCTGGTTCTAAGTATCGTTGAAACATGCGGGAGAGGTCTAAGGCCGCATTGTGAGAGGACCCAACTCGCCATTGGAGAGACCCAGATTGAGCAGAAGCAGAAGCACCAAGGGTTTTGGGTTCTGGGTCTCCCTCAGGCTTTAAGAGAGAGAATGCCTGAAGCTGAAGCAAAGACAGAAAGAAAGTTGAAAACTAAACTAGAAAACTTTGGAACAAAAAAAATATCTGGGTTTAAAATTGAAATATATATATTCAATGAGACTAGCCGACTAGGAAACACAGAGGTGTATTATTATAATGGTTTTTTGTGTTTCTGAGTTTTGGAGGTTGAATATGTACTCTGTGATGTTTTGGTTGTTGTGGTGACGACGAAGGAGGTTTAAGAACCCAGAAAACGGTTAAACAGGGGAAGGTCAGGTTAGTCTGGATTTGTGTGTTCAAATTGGACCATAGGACTTGTTCCAAGGTCAACCTGGTCATTTTAATCTTCATAGATTCTCCAAATATGAGAATTTCATGCTATACCTATTACTTTTTTAACATGCCATCCAATTACTGTATTTTGGGATGTTTTTACTTTTTACTTTTCACTGTTTTACCGCCCTATGTTTTGTGTTTCGGAGGTTTGGTTTCACATTTGCTGCAAAATCCTCATGAGGACCTAACAAAAATGCAAACATGCAAAATCCTCTAAGTCAGAACCAGTAGTTTGGTGGATGCTTTACATTATATTTTGGCGTGAGGACAATAAGAAAGACTCGAGACTATTAATAGAAATAGGAAACACAAATCTAACATGCAAACGAGACTATTAACTAAAATAGGAAGACAACCTGCAAATACTGAATTCCTAAGTATGGAAGTTAGGCGGTTAGGCCAAGTCTATGTGTTATGTGTTCTATAGGAAATCTCACATCAAATCACTTATCAAGATGAATATCATCTCTAGGTTGACAAAGCCCTGCTAGCTAGCTCATGTGCTACTGCATTGAAACGTTTTTTCATATGCCTCCACGAAACTATCTCAAAATCAATCATAATCAACCTAACTGCATCAAGAATGCCTCCTATCTCGCTGAAGTCCTAACCACAAGTCTTTAAGTCATTAAGCACATTTAGAGCATCACCTCTTATATCAACATTTGATACTCCCAGCTTCTTTCCATACTCAATTCCATACCACAAATCAAGTGCTTCAGTGGCTTTTGGATTTAGAGAAAGAGGAAGTGGTACTGATAAAACATCTAAAAGGCCATGTTCCGGGATCAACACCACAGCTCCTACTCCAACCCTTCCATTTAACTTATCCACAGCCCCATCAAAGTACAATAGTTCTAGAAGTATTACTGACATGTGGGGTGCGCATTACCTCCTTTACAACAATACCAGTAATCGGTTTGTTAGTGCTCTGAGTCTGAGCTAGTTCTAATTGTCATTCCTTACACCGATGGACAAGTATATCAGGCTTCAGTCCCTCCTTACCATGCATAGTATCATTCCTACACTTCTAGATCCACCAGCAAACTAATCCAAAAAACTCCAATTCTTTATTCGCACCCTCTCCATAGCCACCCTATGTAAGAGATCACTAAAAGACTGAAATTTCCATAGCTTACCACTCCAGCTAACCAAGTACACTTCCACACTTTCTGAGCTATGTGGCCCCCACAAACTGTGTAAAACCGATTCACTAGCACCACCACACCTACCACAAATATCCGAAGAGCACACTTCTCGTTTAAACAAGCGCTCAACACAAGGCAAGAAGGCATGGCAAGCTCTCCAAAGAAAAAGCTTGACTTTGTTTGGGACTGAGAGACCCCAGTGTGTAGTGCCAAATAGCTACATCACTTCCACTCTTTTCACATACTGGAATGGACAAAATTTTATCTGCATCCACAGGAAGAAAGTGAGTTTGAATAAAATTTACATTCCACATACCTGGACTCATCATTAGAGTACTCACTCTAGTGTTGCTATCCATAAACCGTGGAGTTACTACTCGGAAGGACCACGGAGAGAGAAGCCATTTATCCTCCCAGATTCGTATTGCAGTACCATTACCAACACGCCATCCTCCCAGGTCTTTCCCCCACACCAAGCTTCTCCAAATGAAAGATGGTTTTGGTCCAATTGGTGTCGCTGCCCAGTCTCCACCATGAACATACTTAGCTTGCAAAACCCTATTGGCTAGAGAGTCCGGCTGCATTACAATCCTCCAAACAGTTTTTGCTAGAAGTGCTTGATTAAAACATTCAATTCATCCATCTTATTCCTGCAAAGCAGATCCCAATTGCACCAATGAATACCATTTCTCTTCCCGCCAGATCCCCACCAATAATTAGCTACATTCGATTGATAAGTACGACAAACTCCTTCTGATAACTTAAAAACTGACATGGTGTAAGAGGGAATAGCCTGCGCAACAGCCTTTATTAATATTGTTTTTCCAGCCTTGGAGAGCAGCCTCGACTGCCATCCCTGCAAATGTTGGTCAAGTCGCTCATGAATCCTCTTGAACATCTCTTTCTTATTCCTCCCAGCTACTGTAGATAAACCCAAATATTTTTCATGAAATGGAACCACTGTAACCCCAAGGAAAGTAGCAATAGAGGATTTCTGCTCTTCTAATAGTCCTGGACCAAATGCTAATGCCGATTTTTGAAAATTCACCTGTTGTCCTGCCGCTCATTCATAAAGCAGTAAACATTGCTTCAACAGAGTCAATTCTTGCATCTCCGCTCTCCCGAATAGCATGCTATCATCCGCAAATAAAAGGTGTGAAATAGGAGGGGATCCTTCAGAAACTTTAGCTCCATGTACCTACCCTTCTCTCTCCACATTTTGAAATAAGCTGGTAAGACCTTCTGAGCAAAGTAAAAAGAGGTATGGTGAGAGCCTCGATAGGTTAATCATCCCCATAGCCTTACCATTCCACAAAATAGTAAAGGAGACTGATTCCACACACTTGATAACTAGTTCAACCCACCTCTCACTAAATCCTAGCTTCAGCATAATATTACGAAGGAATGTCCATTCAACCCTGTCATAGGCCTTACTGATATCCAGTTTAAGGACACAGTAAGGATGAGTCCCTGTCTGTTTATTTCGTATGGAGTCAGTGTATTACTTCAAAAGCTGTGACTACATTATCATGAATACACCGACCTAGGACGAAAGCACTCTGATAACAGGAAATGAACTCCCATGGCTTTTGAAATCAGCTTGTAGAGTACATTACACAGGCTTATCGGCCGGAAATTAGTAACAACCTGTGGATTCTCAATTTTTGGAATAAGAGGTATGATTCAGGTCTTTCACACTAGCGCCTTCATTTAGAACGCAGGCATCGATTGCTCACCTCATCTCCCACTATCTCTCAATACGACTGGTAGAATCTTGCCGAGAACCCGTCCTCTCCAGGTGACTTATCCGGCCCCATCTGCTTAAGTGCTTCATCAATATCCAATTTCGTGAACGGCTTGTTCAGCTTAGCATTCATTTCATCTGTGACTTTTCTCTGAACAGTGTCCAAAACCACATCCTTCTGAAGTGAACAACTGAGTAAAGTGAGTGTTGAAAGCTTGTTGAATCTCAGTCTCTTGCTCAATCCATTCACCAGTGCTAAACATAATTCCCAACACCCTATTCTTCCACACCCGCCCTTTAGCAAAACCATGGAAAAATTTAGTATTTCGATCACTCTCTTGTAACCAATTAATTCTAGATTTCTAGACCTTTGTCTCCAAATCAACTCCTCAATTTCCAGGGACATATAAATTTTAATGTGCTTGAGTAAAATAAATAAATGTTAGTTATACCACTTTTAAGTGTTTGTGGTGTCACAATTAGGTATTCGTGATTTTTACATTTGTAATACACAACTAGAATTGATCCAAACAAACTATACCAAATACAATCCAAGCAGATTAACCAAGTGTACTAGGGTTGGGTGATTGGCATTTGGCACAGTAATTCCCAAGGAAAAAGAAGATCCTACTAATCAGCAAATCTTCAATGAGCAAGTAAATCATATGCCTTGGCAATAGCCTGAAACAGAAAGACAATCACTCTGTTTTGTACTCTGGGTGTCTCTAATACTCTCTCTTTGATGGATCGAGCTCATATAGTTCTAGTTGTGTTATCAGTCTTTCTGTTCTGCAGAGACATTTTCACCCTTTTCCAACCTAGACCTCCCAAACCTACCCAGTATCATTATCACCAGATTGCTGATCCTGATGAACCACCAGACCCTGATCCCCAAACCGAAGAGCAACAGATTCTCCAAGAGCCTCTTAAATTCCCAGTTCAGGTCTCTCTCTCTCTCTCAAACCCCATTATTTCCAATGTTTATGTGCATGCATACATTGCATCATCTCGTATATGCTGAATATTCCGATCGTAATTCGTTTGTTCCACTGCAGAAATCCAATGACGCCATTGGAGAAACTGGCATAGGAAGCACCATTAACATTGATTTTTGCACATCTTGTTCTTACAGGTTTTGAGTTGTTTTTTTTTTTTTTTTTTGCTCAACTCAAATTTTTGATGAATTGTAATTACTAATGTCACTTGTGTTCTCATCACAATCCTTTGCTATGTATAATTTGTGGCAGAGGAAATGCAATAACAATGAAAAACATGTTGGCAACATCATATCCTGGGATCAGTGTAATACTAGCAAACCACCCTGCTTCATTTCAAAAACGCTTGTTGAGCAAATTGGTACCAGTTGTTCAAGTAGGAATCATCGGAACTATTATAGGCGGCGAGCACATTTTTCAGAGGTTGGGGATGGTTCAACCACCTTCATGGTACCAGTCTTTGCAAGCCAATAGATTTGGGAGTATTGCAACCAGTTGGATACTGGGGAACTTCTTGCAATCCTTTCTTCAAAGTACAGGAGCTTTTGAAGTCTATTGTAATGGTGAATTGGTATGTTTCACATCTATCATCTATGATCTCTTGCAGTTCATGTATGGTGATGAATTGATGAAGTTTAAAGTACAAGTTTCTGTTTAAAATTCCATCTCTCTTTGATTCTCATCCTTCTGTTTCCCTTCCACACTGTAGGTCTTTTCGAAGCTGAAGGAGCAGAGGTTCCCTAGTGAAATTGAGTTGAGGGATCTTGTAGGGAAGAAGCTTGCTAATTCGAGAAACACTCTTCGGCCATGATATGTCGTAGACCACTGTACTGTTTATGACTAATTTTCGAGCACACGACCGACTTTGCGTTATCTTGTAATTTCTTTGCAACAAGAGCAAAGGCTGCCATATGATTTCTATGTTCGACATATTGCAGAGTGGAATAGTAAAAACTCAACGAAACTGATGAATGTTAACTTCGCATTGTTTGCTTTATGAACACAAATGAGCATTTTCTCTTCTTTTTTTTACAATCATGGACATATCAGAACAAATGTGCCTTCCCAATGGTTTGAAGCCGAGCAACCACCTAAACTATGCCACCACATAAATTACTTTGCATCAAATGACAAATGCAACATAAAATGAGACGACAAATACATTTCTATACACTGTAAGCACACGAACCTTTCGAATATCTTCTGAGTAGAGATCACAAGCTGCGGATGATGTCCTTGCATAAGTTTTTAGTCTTATCTCACTTTTTCTCAGAAAGGACAAGCAACTCCCCTATATGAAATCTGGAAGCCAGCAAATAAAGTGTAACCAATTAAATATGCCACCACTTTCGCGCTTCTAGTGTCTTGACTAGCTCATTCGCCATTGATGAAAAATCTTCAGCTCCATTCTGTAGATCTTCAGTGCGCCTGCTGAGTTTCTGATACAATATTGAAATTTTGAATTAGAAGAAAGAAACAACGAAGCCAGATAGTTTAAGAGCCACTCAAAACATTTTCTTGTTGAAGTTGCTGTTACTGGATCTAGAAAAAACTGAGATAAAGTAAAACATATCCAATATACTGTCACCGGTACTCCCAAGTGACAGCATCACAGCATTTTTCCATCTTATGGAAGATGAATAATCCATCTGTTTCTCAAATCTGTTCACCTACCTCAAGTTTTTGCCCCCTCTCCATGAGCTTATTCCTTGCTTCAGAAGCCACCGAAGAAGCATCCTGAAACCATACGAGAGGGAAAATTAATTTTAGAGTACTTCATCTTCTGTCATATAAACCTATTATCATCATCTGATACTACCTCAGTTTTTCTATATTTAGCTTTAATTTCTTCAGCAGTCCTAACTCTGGGCTTTGTATCACCAGTCCCACCTTGAAATAATCTATCCCTTTCTGAGTCCCCTTCTGCAATACAAAAATGTTATTATTGTTGTACTATAACAATACAATAAATACTTTGAAAAAAATAACAATACAATAAATAAATCAAACAAAAGAAAATACCTCTCTTTTTATTATCAACATCATGGGATGTTGAAGTAGATGCTACGTGTAGAGGTTCATCAATTTCAATGTCATCTATACCAAAAGAATGAATTCAGGTTTAAAGTGAAAGGACGACCCAAAAAAAGTGAAGACTCATATGGGAGATGGAAAAAAGAACCAGACCTATATTAAGCTCCAAAGTTTCTTGATGATCCAAACCTGGGACCAAGTCCAACTGTTGGGACTTCCAGAACATGCCTTCTAATTGATCAAACCTGGATTTAGGGGTTGCAGTAGAATGACAAGAATCTCCACTCTGAACCATTTTTCCTCCTTTCAAGCCTTTGACAATACCTAATATCGCTGGGCCAGTACTCTGTAGTGAAAATGACATGTCAGAAATGTAATATAATGAATTCTTCACAAAATAGAAGCATGATAACTAAATTTTGTTTTCTCAAAACCTGTTTCTTCTTTTGATTCAAAGACACACTTAAGGCCGCATCTGCAGCAGATGCAAGAACTGCATCATGGAGACAAGGCAAAGACTCTGGAATCCTATAAACACAAAATTTCAGGAATCATCTTTTTTCAATCCCAATTTACAAACCAATCTCCAATGCTCAACTTCGTATCTCAATCACTGCACCAGTAGCTAACCTAATATTTATAAAAAGAAATGAGAAAAAAAAAAAGTACCTAAAATCATTTTCAGCAGTTAACAGAGAGATGAATACTGTCTCATACCCATTTGCCTACAAAATCATAAGCATCAATCATGCATTATTTACCAGTAATAAATCAAGAATAAAGTGTCCCACATATCTTAAACTTTCAAAATAACAACATTACCAGTGTGATATGTGCATCATCGAAACTCATTGTCTTATCCATGTTTGCCTTACAATTCCACCTTAGAATTGACATCAAGGAGCTTTCTTTCACCAATTCTAAATCAGGAATAGATCTGCCCATGGACAGGGATGAACATTTTATTAAACGATTGGAATGCAAAGCACTATCAATCAATTGTCAATCAGTTATGTTAGGTGGATATGCTATCCTAACAGGAGGGGACGCAACTATTTCTCCTGTATGAACATTGGAACATTATGATGCACTGCTACGGTTGAGTTAAAGCTGCATATCCTGTAAATTCTTGATTAAGGATGCAAGGTATAAAAGAGAAAGTTTACCTAATTTCAATCTCTCCAGTCTGAAACAGTAAAGTCAATCCCCAAGTTTTTTCAACATTCTTCAGAGTTGCTGTCCAAATGCAAGGTCTTGCATGTTTCACCTTTCGTATGGGTTCATTGTTTCCCTAACAAGACCATATAGCCTTAGCATGCTTATAAAAATACAGATAGCAGCAGTAAGCAAGAATAAAGTAATATGAATAAAGGCAACACAACAAGAACCTGAATCACAGATTTCGTGGAGTACAAGCGCACTGAATCCACACAGCAAAGCAAAATCAGCGAGTTCAACAATCTTTCTTCAGAGTATACATTTTCTGAATTATAGTCCTGGTCCACATCAAGTGAATTTATAGGAATTGGAGAACTGCCTGCCATAGACTCGTTCTTGGTTGAATTATCCTTTGACGTCTCTTCCAGCGGATTTGTATCAGATACTTTAGAGGCTGAAATTCTTCCATCTGGAGTTGAAAAAAAAAAATTAGAACACTCAGAATTATGTAATCACTAAAAAAAATAACAAGTGTTTTGTGTTTTCCTAGATGAAGTCTGTACTTGCCTATAACATACATTGAAATTGCATTCGCCTCCTTTTTCAATTGCCATGGCCGGGGGATGATCATATTACCAGTGTTTCCACAAATCAAATGTATATTTGCATCTTTGGTTAAGATGAACACTACTTCCTCTGCAGGGTGAACGGGTGATTTTGTTTCTGAGAGTTTGGTACTCTTCAAGAGGCTTTGAGGATTTGTAATTTCTTTCCAAGTCATTGAAATGACCGGGGAGCTAGAGAAAGATGCATCTTTTATGAAGAACAATATGGATAAGGAACTTGTGTCCAGCATTGCAACCTGAGGCGGATATATCAAATTTAGAATCCTTCAGAAACATCGAACAGTATACAAACCTATGAACAAATGATACTTACATGACCACATTCAAATCCCACTGCAAGTTTACCTCCATGCTTCACAAACTGTAGCGCTTGAACTCGGGAATTAGTAAGACTGAAAACAGCTCTGCATTGAGGTCCTTTCACTTGAGACAAACTGTGGGCTAATATACAAGTTATACCTTTGTTAACTTAATAAAATAAAAGCTGTAGAAAAACTATTTCAAGATCAGCTTAATATTATGTTCTGGTCAAAGAAAGTCAAGGGCATTGACAAACACCTTCACATTTGGTTTCGGTTACAAAGAGGAATTTTATCCCATCTGAACATCCTTTGAGGTTGTAAATACAAACCTATAGGTGGTACAAAGACAATCAGTATGGTAAAATTTAAGAGTGAAATGTAGTAGTCAATAGTGAAAGACATCTGACCAAACCAGATTCACTGCCAACAGCCAAGTTCAAAGTGAAGATGCAAAAATCCATTCTTGATACTGGAGAACTTAAACCAGCCACTTTTATACCTTGCACCTGCCAGTTAGATGGAGATAATTTGGTATCAAATATTTCAACTTAATAGAAAAGAGAAGTTGTATGTTCTTTCCTTTCCATTTTATTTAAGAATAGTAAATTCAATTTTCTAAGAGTGGTGTTACCTCGCCTTCTAAAACACAGACAAAAGATAAGAGCGGATATGTGGCATTCCAGATCCGAACAGATCCATCTGAATATCCTGCTAGATATAATCTCTCAATACCACTATTCTTCGAAAGAGACAACTGACTGGGCACACCTCCAGTCAAGGGCCAGTTCGTACCATCAACTGAAGTTGGTAATGAGCCAAGGTTCATAGCTGAGAATATCTGAGAGAAATAAATTAAAGCATGTGAGGTAGAAAGAGAAAAGCAAAAGCCATTCATGAATGAAAAAGTGGAACACGTCTGCTAGATATGTGAATATGAATACTTCAAAGAATGTCATACCTCTGATAGATCCTTTAATGAGTTCTCCCCAGTAGCTGTCCTGATAAGTTTGGCAGCAGTCATGGTTGGATTAGTAGTAGGAATCATCACTGGAAACTCCAAAGCAGAGACAGATGGTTTCTTTTCTTGCTGGGATATTAGGGACGATAGGCTGGTTTCATCATAAAAGTGCAATTGCCCAGGGTTTGTTAACACAAAAGCATCAGCTCTATGATTGCCCGCAATTGTTGCAGAATTTTTTAATAAAATCATGTCTGCAAACGAACCAGTGAGGGTAAGGTCTGTACGGCCAACACACCTTAAATTCCCCATCCCTGATGACCAATCAAGAGTTAAAACCTGCACAGTAGAAATCTCGTCAGCTCCTATCTTGAATGCCAATACATTTCAAAGATAAGACAAAGCAGTGAAGCGCCAATTCACTAAATAGTGAAGTGACAAGACAGACAACATTTCAGATGCCAAAGGCATCCAGGATATTATCATAAATTTCAAAATTAAGTAATCAATACCAGAATCCGAACTGGAAATATATGCAAGGAAAAAAACTGCATACGGAGCACGTAGTATAAGATAAATCAAAATGTGAAATTGTTCTTATTCAAAAACCATCTGGCATATTGGTTAATTCTATTGTTTCAAGATATAATTTCATTTGTATCTTTACTATTTCTACATATGCTGCAATGTTGTTGAGAAGTGTGAGGATAAGTAATTTATATAGGAACAAATCCATAAAATATTCAGCAACTGCATTCAATTGCAACTAAACAACAAAACAGGGAAGTAAAACAACTACAAACAAATGACGCACCGTCAGAACTTCATCTGATCCTATTTCATCGCCACCATAGATAAATAGTTGTCCATCACAATCATTATGGGATTTATTTAATGTGCACCACTGCAAGACAATGACAGGCAGTCTTCTTTCTGCTGATGATAGCCGTAACTTAACAACCTTATTAGATGATGACGATACTTGCTGACCCTTAATGGAAGCAGCAGATGACGTGTTCCAGAACAAAATATCTCCATCTACATATCCCACAGCCAAAATGGACCCATTGGATGACGCCCAACAAAGAGCACTTATTTCTTTCTCTCCGAGTTCATGTTCTATTGTATTTTCAGGAGAATCTATATTGACTTCATCAGTAGGCTTAACAACTCCATCCTTTAGTTGGAGATCCTTACCACCTCCAAGAAAGACAATCTGAGCCTCAGAAACATCCCACAGTATAAGCAACCCATTTTGATATGCAATCAGTACTCTGCAAATAAGAAAACCCTCATCATTCAGTAAAATGCATAAATAAACTATAAGGTAATATATCGTATCATTATTTCTTTTATTCTACAGTAACATGATGTAAGCTTTGACACATATACGTTGGGAGCAAAAGTTAAATAAAAATCTTCAAATGTTACATCACGTCTAAACTTTAACACTATTATTTTATTTTTCTCTTAATTCTCAAGTATTTGCAATCCTCTTTGACCATAGGAAATTCTGAAGTTTTGTCCTTCTTGATAAACAAAATATGCATGCTAGTGATAAGAGTAGTTGTGGGTTTCAAAATATCTGTCTTATGAAAAGAAATTGTGCTATTAGATCATTCGATAACCAATATTTGGTTCTACGATAATTAGACATGGATACAAGTTAATACTACTATGGAAGAAGCTCATATACTAACTTAATCTAAGAACAATTTCCTGCATTGATAATTGTTCTGGCAACATCAGAAAGAGAAAACCGAGGCCATGTTTGTTTCACACTCTAAGGAGATATTTAATGTGAGAAGCTACAAATATACTATATCTTGCCTATTTCCAGATGAACCAGGCTGTGGAAGAAGTCCAACTATCGGTTGGTCGGTAGTAAATGGAAACTCAGCAGCTTCTGTGTAATACCAAAGAACATATGGATGAGTAATAACTGAAGCAAATAACAATACACATTCAATAATATTATGCTACAGATATTGATAGACGTCACCATAAAAAGAAGTCACCTCATGGTTTACTATTAAGATATGGGTATTAGAAATCTTTGACATTCCCTACAACTTCGAAATCCAAATACAACCCTTTCTTAGTAACAAATTTTATTCAAACATGTTAACACTCAAATGTTTACAAACTCTTGAGAATATGTTGTCCCACAAAACAGAGATAAACAAAAAGGACAAATCAAGGTATGAGAACTAAAAAATTCATAGCCTGAGATTTAGCTGAATATGGATCCCTGAAAATCTTAGTAAAATGAAAAGAAAGACTGACAATTTAGTGGCACAAAGTTTGCTTGTAGCAACTATATACATCATTAACATTGTTACAACAGTCTCCAGTGAGCTGATGCTCACATTTACAAGATTTCTGATAAAATGATCTCAAGCATTATAGAGCCATTTTATATATGTTATTATATACATTTTACTTTATTTATTTTTTATTTCATTTTTTTTATCAAGGGGAGACACCTCCTTTATGGTTAGAGACCGTGTTTTTCAGTTTGCTTCTTCTAGGATGAGATAAACTAATATAACAGAGGAAGCTAATATGAGCTAAAAGAGATGCTCAATTATGGTCTAATTATGCTCTTCAGTTAAAAACCCGCAAAGAGAAGAAAATAAGATATACCGCTTAACAAATCCGCAGAAATATGATACGGCAACTGCAGAAGTTTTTCCTCCTCAATATCATACTTCACCACAGCCAATACAGCATACTCATCGCCCACGTACCTGACAATTGTAATATGCTAAACAGGTTATCAAGTGCACTTCCCCAGCGAATAAATAGACTGAAAATGGAAAAAAGAAAAGAAAATTTGCTCTGGGCAGTAGAATACATTAAGTTGGAGCCATGGATTACAGAAAAAGCAGTTATATTTGATTCCCACTCTAGAGAACAAACTAGGCATCTGCCCTCAAGATTCCAAACCTGCCAAGAATTGAGAAGTTATTGATCACTTCTAAACAGAAATTAGTTACATGAGTAAGAACTTCCTATTAAATTTTTAGCACTTCATTATCAATTACAATTGTCAAGTTAACGGTCTTTGCTGCCATCAAATATCATCCATTTCTATATTAGATTTAGTTAAACTGGTAACATAATAAATTCAACCACAAACACTAACGCCTATGCAAAATAGTTGGTTAAAAGACAATGGTCTTGATAATTGCTAAAAGGAACTTTAAGATGAAGCATAACATATAACTAGTTTAATAGAGTTTCTCATGTGTAACATGAATGTTAAGTTTGGAATGGGAAACAGAAATTGCAAAGTTGACAAAGATTCAATACCTGAATGCTATTATCATTTAAGATGCTGACCAAGTAACCCTGATTTTGTAGAAACTGCCAAAAGTACAGTAAAAATTAGTTTACTGCTCAATCAATAAGTAATCGGGAAGAGAGTATTCATGTAGGCTTTGCAGACTGAAAGGAAAAGGTGTCTCAATTATGTGCATAAACGTAACCTTAAGGCAGAGACTTTGTTTAGTAATTCCCGCCACTTGGAAAAGTTCATCCAAAATTCACACACCATATGCATGGTCATTATACCTTTCTCCATGTATTAAAATGAGACAATACAGAATGGATTCCTCGATGTGTGGGAAATTATTTCTATTGTTTTATTTGCATAACGGAGAAAGTATCAGCCTTGTTTCAAAACTTTCAAGAATATTCCTTGAAAATGTGACCTTGCTATGCTCTAGATCTAGTATTACTAAGACTAAGCTAGGGGAAAAGCAAAAACAAAAAATTTACTAGATGACTCATAGTTGATGGTGTAGATACATACCTCGATGTATTTGTAAGGCAACTGTTTTGGGGATATAAGAAGTCCTTCAATACCGCCACCACCAATTACTTTAATCCTCCCATCCCTATCAGCAAAAATAGCATCCAAAGCAATAATGTCACAATGTAGTGTATGATTTGTGTCAAGCAGGAATATACACTGTTCATCAAAGTTAACATGGAACGCAGACAGCAGACCTAGTAGCCTATGCAGCTGATAGTTACAGAGGTATTGCATTGCCTTCTTTGAAATAAAGTACGCAACTGCTTTAACCAAAACTACCTATGTATCCTTCCTTAAATATAGTTCTAAATCCGCAATCACTTACTTACAATCACAAATTTAACAGCCATGGCTAAGAAATGCAGAACAACAATGCTCAGTAGCAACAAGTAAGCCAACTTATTAGCAACACTGCCTATCCGATTTGCGTAAATTGCCGAAAATAGGGGAAGAGGAAAGGGATGCATTTGAACTCACAGTGTCCCGATGGCGAGAAGACGCTGAATGGGGTCGAAAGCAAAAATGGAAGAAGTAGATGGAATTCCATAGTGAACTGAAACTCGCAGGTCCAAGTCTGCTGACGTCAAACTGCCTTGCTGTATATTCTGCTGAAGTCAGCAATCACGAAACTCAATCAAAACTTCAAAATAGTGAAATTGAATTCGAAATCCAGTTTCCAAGAGCTTGAGCTCAAAATTCACAAAGACGAACGCAACTGATTTAAAGGCGAAGGATTTAAGAAATGAAAACCCTAGGCAATCAATCAAGCAATGTTTTAGTAGAAGTGAGGAGTTGAGTAACAGGTGGCGGCGATCGGTTGGCCGGAAAGTGTTACCTGAGAATGGTGGTGGTGGTTGACGGCCTTGTGTAGGAGTCGCTTGGCGAACATAGCGAAGAGGATTTGAAGGTGAATCGGAGAAGGAGGAGAGGAGACTTGTAAGTTTTGTTCAGTGCGATCAAACCGATGACAATTTCGTAGTCATTGAGAGAGAGAGAGAGAGAGAGCTGTAATTGTTAGTCAGTCAATGTGAAAGTCCCGCGTTAGGGTTGCTGATCCTCTGTGGTTGTTCTATTTAGGCTTTTCTGCACCTACATGGAAATATTTTTATATAGACTACGTGTAAATTGCAAGTTTAACCGTTCGTAACAATTCATATTTTGGTCATCATGTTTCTATATTGGAAAAATTATCCAAACAGTATCTCACCTTTTAAAGAAGCAAAATTTTGGTATCTCAACTTTTTAAAACTTCAAAACGGTATCTCATATTCTTACCCCGACTAAAGATTGGTATCTGGAACCATTATCTCTGTTAAAACTAACGACATCAGAAGGATATTTTCGTCTTTATATATTAAGGTTTTTTTTTTCTCTCTCATTATTTTCCACCTTTTCTCTTACTTATTTAATTTTCTTTAAGACCATCCCCTCAATTTCTTCATAACCCAGATTTCCATTCCAGTGAAGAAGAAGACTGACCATCCCCAAATCCAAAGTTCAACACTTCCTGCAGTTTATTTCAATAGAAACAAACCTGATATATTGTCACACCCCAATTTCCGAAAGATAAATTTCAAAAATTGTGGCATGATCTAACTTAAATATAAATATCTCAACATGTTTCAATAACAAAACCAAACAATTAGAACTCAATAGCGGAAAAGTAATATCATACAACCCGTCACTGAGTTAAATATTACACTTCCTTAATTACATAAACTTGAAATACAAGAACATGAGAACAATCTCATGAGCTTAATATTATCTACCCGATTAACAAAACTATACAGAGTACGGCAAAAGCCAAATAGAACCCTGGCACTAAGTCTCCACCTCAACCATGTTGATCATCACATGCAGGTCTAACCCCTACACCAATAATTGGTGTACCGGGATTATAAAATAACAAACCCGGTAAGCTAAAAAGCATGTATGAGTAAACTAAAAAATATCACAACATTTATCACATCCAACATTTCACAAGAGATATTTGATCAATAATTAAAAAAAAACACATTTCCAACACATTCCAAAGAAATGTACACATGAGTCCCAGGTTATTGATGAAATACCCCTTATGACCTACAACAAAAAAATTGTGTACCCATGAGTCCCAGGTTATTGATAAGGTATCCCCCATGACGTACACTGACAGACGGACTAGAGCTCTATTCCTAACTGCAACCAATCACCCGGCCAAAGGCTTGGAACCCGGTTTGACTGTTCAATATCAAAACACAAAATAATAAATAGCATCAGAACCGCAACTAACCACTCGATTAAAGGCTTGGAACCCGGTTTGGCTATTTATCCAACAATCACAAGATCACATCATATGATTATATCCCTAACAAGGATATAATTATATGAACAATATATATTATTATTTCATAAGAATAACTTATCAATAATCAATAACATTATGATCAGATGAACCTTAAAAATAATCATAAAATAGGAAAACTTGTTTTATCTTACCTATGAGCCATTGAAGATCAAGCTCAGTTATTTTTAAACAATTAATAGAATAGTATTAATTTTAACATCATAATCATTATCATCATCACATAACCATAATACAATTTGGTTTAAAAGTGAACCTTGATGAGATTTACTCACCTTAAAATCCCGCTGCGAAGCCCCCAACACAATGAAGGCAAGCCAAACACAAAATCACAAATCACATAAAATCGCACAATTAAAAACCTTAGAAACCAAAATACTAAATGATAACATAATACCCTTAAATTAATCCCTTAGCTCAAGAGAAAACAATTTCCCAAGGTCATTGAACTCAACGACACAATTGAGCTGCCTCAAATCTTCAAAACCTATACTCAAACTCAACCAAGCCAAAACAAATAAATCTAAGTCCTAACATGCAAACTTTGCTCAAAACTTAGCCAAACTATCACTCAACATGATCACAGCAGCATGGACTAGCTAACCACAGAAAACTAAAGCCACAACTCGGCCGGACGTGCCGCCACGCGCCGCCACAAGCGGCGGCGAGTGAGCCCCACGCGTCACCCCAAAACATCCGAATTAGGAGAAACTCATAACATGAAACTTGTAGATTGAAGTATGGTGAACAACTTTAATACCTGGGGTTTTGACTGGTTCCGCCAAGATCGGCCGGAAAACGCCCCAAAATTTCAAAATAAAACCAAAAACAAAAGCTGCAAAACCGACACCAAAACTTGGTTTTCATGTCACCAAACACGTATAAACATCACTAGAGGAAGGAGAGGAGCAAGACTCACCAAACTTTCACCTGAAACGCCACCGAAATCGTCAGTTTTCCGATGATACTGCAGCAGCTCCGCCGCTCCGTGGCGACTTCCAGGCGGCGCGACGGCGGGCGGGACTGCTCCAAAAATGGAGAGGAGGTTCGTGCGGACCAAACGGGACCGGTGACGACCGGTTTGGTGGCCGGAGGAGGGAGAAATCAATAGGAGAAAACCGGAGTGTAGGAGGAGGTCGGGAGAGGGAGGAGAGAGAAATTGAACTGATTTTAACCGGAGTGCATTTTCCTACTTATACTGTTTCCAAACCTGAAAACTAACTTCTTCTGATCATAACTTTCCCATACTACCTCCGTTTCAGGTGTGCCGCATGTCTACAAACTCGTATCAACGAGTTCTACAACTTTCATGAAGAAAGTTTTCGAAGATAACTTATGGAAAATAAAGTCAACTTTTCGGCCTCTTAAAAGTTAAAGTACCTTAAAAATTACTTCTGAAACTTCAACGTCGCACAACTAAACGCACAACTAAAGAATTTCCATAAATAATCCTTCATTAACTATGGGAATAATACAAGGAAAATAAAATGAAAATTTAAGGTATTACATATATATACATGATGATTTTGTTATTTTAGTCTCATCTTAACCTCTTCGTTTTGCATTACATGAGCAGATGACCTCTTCCAAAGAATATGAAAAATGAATTTGATGTTTTAAATTCTTCCTTTGCTCAACTTCAAGCTAGCCCCATTTTCAGTTTGAATTTGGCAGATAGTTAATATGAACAAGGCTTCTTTGCTCGCCAGCGAAATTTCGAACCACAACCCTTTGTGGGTTGGCTTTTATATTATATAAGAAAAATTAATGAAAATAGAAAGTAAAAGATAAATTGGTCATTTTATGATAAACTGTCAGTTTTTTTAACGGAAGTAACCGTTTCAAATATCAATATTTGGTCGGAGTAAGAACGTGAGACACCGTTTTGAAATTTTTGGATGACACTGTTTGGATAATTTTTCTTTCTATATTATATCTTTTAATCTTGAACATTCACATATGTATGTATAAATATATATTATGTACTGAAAATACTCTGCACCTACGTGTCCTACTTTGTCACTTGCAAAACCATAATTAGTGTATGTACATGTGTCTAGCGTCGAGATAAATCCCCTAACTATGGCTTTGCACCCTTATACAAGTCATACTTCTCAATCAATTTTTTGGATGGTCAAAAATAACAATTTTTACATGTCCATGTGATATGTATAAGGACTTATATAAGGATGCAAAGCCATAGTTGGAGTGAATTATTTGGCCTAACAACAAATGTGTTGGCCGCATTGGGTATCAACTTTTTTTCTCTCTTCATTTAATCATATTATCAAGATAAATCAATTTATTACCCAGATATCACAATTGGGGATACTCAAGTAGAATTGGAGGTTGAATATCCCATATAACATTTTTATTTTATAAAGACTTACTAGTTTGTTAGGCTTGGAGTACCGCAATTGAGCGTCTTGGTTCCTATTTTATATTTCTCTGGTCTCTTATTTTGTATTTAGTTTAATCATCTGCTAAGCCCACAAATAAGTGAGCAAATTGTCTAATGTAATGGTGATGTATTGCATGTCATTCTAGCCTGAATTTTATTAATGAAATATTTTAAAGGCCAGTGATTAGTGTAAGGTCTTGAGCTTAACCCTAACAAGTCCTCACCCCTTGAGATGAGGCATGTCCTCAAGCCTTAAAATCAGAAAAGTGATTCATGATAGTGTGGGCTTCTTCCTAATAGAATCTTCAATAAGGAGCCCAGCCCATTGAATTAGCCACTTAGTCACCGTTTTGTGGCGTTGACGTTCCACACTCATATCCAACACTTTGAGATGAACCCAGGAAAGCACGCCATTGTCGCCGATGGGGGGAATGGCAGAGAATACCATAATCTGAGCACTGATTTTTCGTTTGAGGAGGGAGATATGGAAAACCTAATGGATTTGGAGTTTCGGGGCAATTTGAGTCGATATGTAACCTTTCCCACATGAGCGAGAATCTGATAGGGGCCACATTATGTTGCACGGACACTCCACTAGGGTGGAGTGTCGGAGTGTCCGACACTCCGACATGCCGACATGGCAAAATACGTGTCCGACAAGCCACGTGGGATGTCGGAAAATGTTGACTTTTCCGACACGTTGACCGACTCGCTACATCATCTCCAACATGCCACATCATCATTTATCAATTTTTTTAATTGAAAAAAAAGGGAACCAAAACCCAAATAAAGCTACTGTCTACTTTTGAAAGCAAGCTACTGCCCAGTTTTATCAGCAACCTATTGCAAATTTAATTTTCTTTAATGTTATATTTTAAGTTAGAGGTCTGCTACTTCTAATATTGTTAATTATGCACTTCTATCATTTGCATTTGACTCTTTTTAATGTTATTTTTTATGGTTATACAATGAATTGAATTTAGAACATTATTTTGGTAATGTAATGAACATATTTTATATTTTAGTATATTTTTATTTATTAAAAATAATAAATATATAATTTTATTTACCGTGTCCAAACCGTGTCGGATATTCAGTTTTTGAGTTTTGCCGTGTCGGCGTGTCGCGCCGTGTCCGTGTCTATGTCCGTGTCCGTGCAACATAGAGGCCACATAATCTGGGAGCTAGCTTGTGTGATGCACGACGCACTAGCGATTGTTGGTGATAAGGATGCAATTTAAGAAAGACCCAATCTCCTTATGCAAATTCATGCTAAGTACGATTCTTGTCAGCTTGTTGTTTCATCCGATTCCGGGCCAACTCCATGTTGGATTTCAGTAGGGAAAGAGAAATTGTGTTTGGATTGTTTATTTTCTCAATGACAAAAGTGACAGACAAAAATTGTAACACAATGCCTCTACCAACGTGGTGGAAAACGAAAATAGGTGAAGTAAGAAATTACTACGAAAACAAAAGAATTTACTAAAAAAAAAGAATTTACCAAAAAAACAAAACAGTACACGTATCAAACCATAAATTTGCAGCCGAGCTCGCATTAACGTGACATAATAGGTAACCAAATGATTACATTCTAGTATAGCATATGGTATAACATGTCTCATAAAATGTGTGGCTATCATTAATTAAAGAAGCAATTAAATGACAACTGACCCTTTTAAAAGCCCTTATGTACAATATAATTAGACACGTTTACGATACGTATGCGATAAGATATGCAAATATAACATATAAAAGCCTCGAGTTGCGTGCCAACTCTATCTTGAACTCACCAATAAAAGTCCCTCACCACAACGAACCAGCAGCACTGAAAAAACCCATTTCTTACCTTACCATGACGATACCTCCAAATCAAGGTAACCCACGATTCACTTCAATCTTTACTTACCAGCTTGTTTTCCTCAGATCAATAATCTCAATGATATTGTAAGTTTTTGATGAGTTGCTATTTGTGTTGTGATTTGGAAATGAACTACTACTGATGCTGCAGATGATGGTAAAGCGAGGACTACTTATTTCAATTCGCCTGCACTGGATGTCTCCCTTGCTTTCCCCCAAGCAACTCCGGCGTCTAAATTTCCTCCCTGCAGTAAGAATCAGTCATCAATCTAAACATACATATGTAGATTACCTGTGAATAGATAGTCCATAACTCCATAAATTCATGTATGTATGCATCCATAATGTGAACACAAGAATTTTTACATCTTTGTTGTTTTTGACAATGGTTCATATTCGAAATGTTCCTCTTTGACCTTTTTGTTGTTGTTTTTGTTCGAGTATTTTGCATAGTGAAAGGTTTGGTTAGTTGCAAGTTCTATTTGTAGTTATGTAGGCTATTAGGCGATTTCAGCTATTAACTTTCTTTATTATTATCCCGTGACCTTGGAAATTTACAGCTTCCGACTATTATCAATCTAATGATCTATTAACGCCTGAGGAGCAGGCTCTCAGGATGAGAGTTAGACAGTGTGTAGAGAAAGAAGTAGCTCCAATCATGGCAGAGGTATGCCTTTTGTTAAACTCAAATTTTTTGAGAGAACTGTATGATTCTTTTCGTACTCGTTACAATTTTAGACAGTCAGTAAACTATAATTCCGATATTTTCAAATCCAGAAGCATTGAGATATAACTGGGGATTTTGATTTTTCAGTATTGGGAAAAGGCAGAGTTTCCATTTCATATTATTCCAAAGCTTGGTGCCTTGCGAATTGCTGGGGGAACAATCAAGGTAGCCAGTGGATGCCGTTATCTGTTTTTGTGAGTTCATGATTTGGTGGATGGGTTGTTAAACTTATTTTGGACCTTCTTGCAACCAGGGTTATGGGTGTCCCGGTCTTTCTGTTACAGCAAGTGCTATTGCTACAGCGGAAGTTGCTAGAGTTGATGCTAGCTGTTCTACTTTCATCCTAGTGCATTCATCACTAGCAATGCTCACTATTGGTGAGAATTTGGAAAATTTTGTACTCTTGAGTTTCTTATTTTCAAATAACCACTTGATTAACTGTTCACTGTACTAGGTAGTACTACTTTACTTCCAAAAGGAAATAAAATTTCTTTATCTTCACCCAAAATACAAACAATGCTGTTGATAAGTTATGACTTGGCCTAACTCTTTTCTGGCTGTCAAGAATAGCATTATGTGGATCAGAGGCTCAAAAGCAGAAATATTTACCGTCTTTGGCAGAGTTAAAAACTGTAGCCTGTTGGGTAAGATGCTCCTTTACAGCATAGCATGTAGAATATATAATTACTTCCTTTGATGCTAATGCCAAGATACTCAAGTCTGCTTTACTGCACGATATAGGGTTTGACTGAGCCTGATTATGGAAGTGATGCAAGTGCCTTGAAAACCACCGCAACAAAGGTCAAGACTCTCAACCTTCCCATGTGCTTCATTATTTCTACTAAATGGCAATATAGTGTTATTCTGTTTTTGTGTCTATTAGCTTCTGATCCTTTTAAAACTATGGTTTTGCTCTTAAATCTCATGTTTTATCACATATTCTTTTGTAATTGGGAATATTAGGTGGAAGGAGGTTGGATACTTGACGGTCAAAAGCGCTGGATAGGAAATGCTACCTTCGCTGATGTGTTGGTTATTTTTGCAAGGAATACAACAACAAATCAGATCAATGGGTATGTAACTGTAACAAATTCTCTAAATGTGCTGAAACTTGTTTGTTACACTTCTGTTGTGTGGTATTTCCCTTTTTCACAATTTTTATGTTTCATCAATATTGCATTTTTTTTTCAAGTATTGCATCGGTATTTAGATGTTCTAGTTTGTGTAAAAGTTACAATTTTTATTTTTTGCTTATGTTTCAGATATATAGTAAACAAGAATGTCCCTGGACTGAAAGCTACAAAAATAGAAAATAAAATTGGTTTGCGCATGGTTCAAAATGGAGATATTCTCTTAAAGCAAGTTTTTGTCCCTGATGAGGACAGGTTACCTGGTGTTAATTCTTTTCAGGATACCAGCAAGGTATGATGTAACCGTAAGAAATAAATTCTTGCTTAAAGTTCTCTTTTTTGTGCACCTTGACCATGATTCTTATAGTGAACCTTATTAGTGTTTGGCTCCAAACAAGAAAAGATTTTTAATTTAATGATGACATCGAGATTTACTTGCAAAGTTCTGTGTCCCTTTTTTGTGAATTAAGACTAATAATGACATTAAACACCACTTTAACTCAGAATCTTCTTTCCTTAGAGAAATAGAGCAAACATGCTACCCCATTCACCTCTATCCAGTAATTCATTTTTAGTGAATCTTCAAGAGGATTACTTTATTATGCTCTCATTTCTCACACTTGTCCAAATGGCACACATTTGTGTTGTATTTATAGATTCATTGTTTCATAATTCATATTATACAAGATGAATGTTCTTGATGATTACTTATTGTTGTATGTTGCCTATTTTAAATTACTGAAAACAGGTACTTGCTGTTTCCCGCGTCATGGTTGCCTGGCAACCTATTGGTATATCTATGGGTGTCTATGATATGTGCCACAGGTATAAATATATTACCCGTCTATATGTCTCCCTCTTCTGTCATTAACTGTATATTGAAGGTTTCCATATTGCCTAGTCTGATCTTTGAGGGATTGAAAGGTATCTGAAGGAGAGAAAACAATTTGGAGCACCCCTAGCAGCTTTCCAAATCAACCAAGAGAAACTTGTTCATATGCTGGGTAATGTTCAAGCTATGATGCTTATAGGTTGGCGCCTCTGCAAGTTGTACGAAGCAGGTAAAATGACTCCGGGTCAGGCTAGCATGGGGAAGGTGAGAGAAAATTGCATCGTCTGATTTATTTCGCTTATCTTTTTTTAAATTTTTTTTTTATCCAATCTTATAGACTTTTTGTACATCTTCAGTCGTGGATCACTGTGAAAGCAAGGGAAACTGTTGCTCTAGGGAGGGAATTACTGGGCGGCAATGGAATCTTATCCGATTTTCTGGTTGCAAAGGTTTCATTCTCATCTCTTAGTTGGTTACTTATGTTAGTTATGTATAGGATAGAAACGTATTTGATTAGACACATTCCAAGCAAAGATTGAAAGGATATAAGCTTCGACCTGTTGGATTCTTTGCTGCACTTATTTAACATTGTTTCAGTCCTAGCCATATTGTAAAAATCCAATTATTTGAGAATGAGTGCATCCACATACCCCACACTGTGTTGTGATTTAATTTCCTCCTTTGCTCACATACCCGTGATATTGCAATACATGGTTAGAGTAAAAATTGAGCATAGGATCTAGATTCTAAATTTCCTCACTATCAGACCTGCTCTTTATTTTTGATACACTTATACTTATCATTTGGTCCCTGTCCTTTGTTCCTATGAGTCTATAAGCATAGTTCAACACTTCAAATTTTTAAGCAAGTGATCTGATTGCATCCGACTTGACCATGGTATTGTGGGACTATGTGTTGGCCATTGATTTTGTGAGATGAACACATTTTTCTTTACAACTTTCTGATCATCTTTGATAATTTGGTTCACCTTGCAGGCTTTCTGTGATTTGGAACCCATCTACACCTACGAAGGCACCTATGACATCAACAGCCTAGTGACAGGTAGGGAAATCACTGGGGTTGCCAGCTTCAAACCAGCTCCATCAAGCAAACGAAGTCACCTGTAGCAGCATTACTTTCTAGATCTCAACTCTGGAAAACTTAGTGTTGTTTCTTGTCAACATGGTTTAAATAAGAAAGATAGATCTGTACTTCTGTATCATCCATTCAAGTGTTGAATAGTTGACAATAGAAAATAAAGAGTTATAATAACAACTGTATCAGCCTATCATCCAATGCCTGAGAACCAGGTTGTGCATCCAATCAGTCTGGTGAACCCAGTTTTCACCAAGAAAACGAAAATCTTGAAGATCACATTTTCCGGCCTAAGTTTCCTGAAATGTGGAATAGTCAAGGTTGCACAGCTCTCTCTGTGTGGACTAAAGTCCCGGACACCAACCAATTCCAGTCGTGCACAAGCTATGTGTTAGAAGCTATTACCTAGGGTGTTAGTTATTACCTAGTGTGTTACCAGTGTGTTAGCTGTTAACTTCTATTACACTTATCCTGTCTCATACTTCTTCTGATTAGATTTGAGGCTCTCTGTCCCTTAAATTAAGGGACATCATCTTACTCCTCTATTGTGGTTTATCTTCCCTAGGATTGTAGTTCACATAGTGATTAGGTTAAGAACTTTATCTGTTGGTCTATAGCTTATGTTATTATCTCTATATATAGGCTGAATCTTGAACAAGTTTTCTTAAGATTAATACATATCTTTCTCGAGAACCTATTCAGCGCATCCGGGTGCGCTGCGCACCCGGAAATTTAACAGTGAGATGGCCGGTGAGATGACCGGGTGGGGCCGGGCACGGTGAGTGGACGGTGAGATTGGCTGGGTGCGCGGCGCACCCGGGTGCGCTGTATAATTTTTGATCTTTCTCATATTCAAAATCAATAAGGTATCACAGTAGTGATCCTCATAGAGTCATAGGACCTGCATCTGTATTGATTTTCTTTCTTTCATAATCCTTCTCTACAACTCTCTTCTCCACCAAGATGGAAGGAAAAGGGTTTGTTGTAACAAAGGACTCATCTGTTGCAAAAGACTCATCTCTTGCAACCATTAATTCTGTTGTGGCAAAAACCGAAAGCATGGAAGGAAATCCTAATCAGAGCTTATGTTCTGCCCTCCTTAATGAATTCAACTACTTGCCACTGTCACACTAGCTCTCGGTGGAAAATCAAAGCTCAGTTTCATCAGGGATAAGAAGATCCCAGACGATTCATTAGCCGAATATGAGTTGGTTGTCCAAAGACCAACTTGTCATGTCATGGCTTCTTAACTCTATGGAGCCAAAGATTTCAGAAATCTTCAGCTACTTAGAGTCTTCTTATCACCTTTGGGAAGTTGTCAAAGACATGTATGACAACCTAAACAATGCAGCTAGAGTTTTTCAACTAAAGAAAGACATCTCGGGGCTTCAACAAGGTAATCTTTCATTTGTTCAACACCTTGGCAATCTAAAAGCCAAGTGGAATGAACTTGACATGTATAGACCTCACACCATTGATGCACCCACACTGTTGAAAAGAGCGGATGAAGATAAAGTATTCCAACTGCTTGCAAGTATGTGATCTGAATATGAAGACCTCAAGAGGTCATCTGTTGATGAGCCCTGAGCTGCCCTCATTCACAATAATGTGCAACACCATTCAACGAGAAGAAGTGCGCAAAAAGGTGATGAGCGTAGACATCAACACTGGAGAGTCAGAGGCTAGAGCTTTTGCTGCAAATAAGAGCTTCGCAAGTAACCGGCCATACATGGGCAGACGACCAGAGCTGAAGTGCTCTCACTGTGAAAGCATTGGTCGAGCAGGTATTGGACACACAAAAGAAAGATGTTGGATCCTACATCCAGAACTGAAGCCTAAATTCAATGAAGAGCAGAAAGTACAAAGAGGTACTATACAGAGAGGTCCATTTGTCTCAAACCCTAAGGGAAATATAAGCAACACTTCTGAAGACATGATGAACTTCACCTCCAATCCTATAACTCTCATAAATGAGTTTGCAAGTTTTCTTCAGAAGAAACAAGGTAGTATGGAGATCAATGAAGCTGGAGACACAACAACTAATCCTTCCATCTCTAGATATCAATAAGAACCATGATTTTTAGATAGTTGACTCAGGTGCCTCAAAACACATCACAAATAATCCTTCCATTCTATATGATTTTGAAATTCTTTCAAAACCTTCTCATGTTTCAGTTGCAAATGGCAACTATGTTCCGATTCTAGGAAAAGGAAAACTAAAACCGTTTTCAAAATGTATTGAGTCTATTGCGCTGTTTGTTCCGTCATTCCCATGCCAACTCCTATATGTAGGAAAATTAACTAAATTGTTGGGTTGTCTAGTCATCTTCTCTTCTCATAATGTTGTGTTTCAGGACCGAGTTTCCATGAAGAAGGTTGGTGAAGGGTTCTTCCTAAATGGCTTGTACTACATCTCCACTTCATCAAGTTTTTCAAAGTGTTTTTTAACAGATTCCATATATGCAACACAACAACAATTGTGGCACAAACGCCTTGCTCATCATTCATTTCGTGTTTTGTCAATGTTATTTCCCAATTTTTGTAAAAGTTCTCTCGAGTGTGAGACATGTCATATGTCAAAGTTCACTAGATTACCTTTCCAAATCTCTCATTCAAGAGCAACTCAACCTTTCGAAATTGTACACTCAGATGTATGGGGACCAGCATCTCTGGAATCCTTTGATGGTTATCGATTTTATGTCACCTTTATTGATGATTTCTCTTGTACTACCTATATATATCTCTTGAAATTCAAAAGTGAGGTTTTTAGATGTTTAAAAGATTTTCATAACCTTATCAATAACAATTTTTCATCTAAAATTTGCATTTCAAGGTCGGATAATGGCTCTGAATATACTTCCAAAATCATAACTGATTATCTTAGTGCACAAAGAATCATTCATCAAACTAATTGTGTGGGAACTCCACAACATAATGGTATTGCAGAACGCAAGAATAGGGATCTACTTGAAAAAACTAGGGCTCTAATGCTTCAAAGTAATGTCCCTAAAAGATTTTGGTCTCATGGCATACAAACTGTAGCCTACATTATCAATAGATTGCCTAGCAGTGTGTTGAACTTCAAGTCACCATTCGAAGTTCTTAAAAAGAGGAAGATTGATCTTACCCATCTCAGAATCTTTGGATGCACTTGTTTTGTGCATGTCCAGTTCAATCATAGGGATAAATTTGATCCTAGAGTTGTCAAGTGTGTGTTCCTTGGGTACTCTTCCACCAGAAAAAAGTTACAAATGCTACCATCCCCAAACCAGGAAGTTACTTGTTTCAAGAGATATTCAATTTGATGAATCTGCTCATTTTTTTCAGCCATCTACTGATGCACCACAGGGGGAGTGGTTTGGAGAGCTCTTTCCTACACCACTTGTGAAGGAACTTACAATAGATATTCATAGCTCACAAGACATTGTTCAACCACTTGTGAATACAGATGAAGTGCATGAAATGAAGGGTCACCAACATGAGGAAGCATCTCATTCTCCATCTCCTCACAGATACCCAACAAGGGTGCGCCAACCACCATCAAGATTTGGAAAGTATGTTAGTTACTCATCATATACCCCCTTGAGCTAGGTCTCCAGGGTGTGAGCTCTTCTCATAATGCCTTTCTCAGCAAGATTCTTACTGAGACTGAACCAAGAAACTTTGTTGAAGCAAATCAGTCTCCAAAATGGAGACAAGCTATGCATGATGAACTCCAAGCCCTAGATGAGAACAAAACTTGGAGTATTGTTCCTCTTCCAAAAGGATAGAAGCTAGTTGGAGCAAGGTGGATTTATAAACTCAAGTACAACTCAGATGGTTCTCTTGAGTGTTATAAAGCAAGGTTAGTGACTCGTGGTTTCACTCAAACATTTGGTGTTGATTATAAGGAGACATTTGCTCATGTTGCCAAAATGAATATAGTAAGAGTTTTGTTGTTTGTTGTTATGAATGTTGGTTGGTCTCTTTATCAAATGGATGTCAAGAACGCCTTCTTACATGGGGATCTTGAAGATGTTTATATGAGATTACCTCCTGGTCATCCTCGTGAACAGGAAGCTAGAATGGTTTGCAAACTTCACAAGGCCCTATATGGATTGAAACAATCTCCTCGTGCATGGCACTCAAAATTGAGTTTAGTACTTCTTGCTTCAGGGTTCACAAGAAGTCATGTCGACTCCTCCTTGTTCGTGCGTGTAGTCGGTAGTCAGTAAACTACCTTCCCCGCCCATAGACCAGTCATGAAACTTGTAGACCAATGTCCGGGCTACCTCGCCAAGGTGAAAGATCGTCGGTGCCACATCGGGAAGGTGCTTCTCCAAGCTCCACAAGAAGGCACCATGATAAGATAAATGTGTAGTTAGTCCCACATCGGTAATGTGTAATAAGAGGAAACATTCCTTATCTATAAAAGGAAGGTTCCCCCTGTGTAGAAAGGATATTGAACTCTCGGACTCACTCCCACTCACATTAGTCACATATGGATAGATAGATGAAGCTCCCTCTCCCTCCCCTAGAAACAGGATCCTCCCGGGCGGGATGGATGGATGCTCTTGTAACACCAAAGGCCCATTGGCCATGATAGTTGATTCATAAGTGGACGTAGCCATGTCCTCCGTGGCATAGTGAACCACTATATGCTCTTGTGTTGTCTACTGTTCATGTTCCACTGTGATTCCGCATAGCTTACGGGATTATGCAGAAACAGTGCGCAATAACAACATTGGAAAATTGGTTGTTCTCGTTTATGTAGACGATCTCATCGTCACTGGAGATAACATGGATGAGATCAAAGCTCTCAAATTAGCCTTGCATAATGCTTTTGCTATTAAGGACCTTGGAGTTTTGAAGTACTTTATAGGGATTGAATTAGACCAATCATCTCATGGTCTTTTTCTTAATCAACGAAAATATGTGGTTGATCTACTAACAAAAGCAGGAATGCAGGGTAGCAAGCATGCTCGTACTCCTCTTGACAGCAAGATGAAGCTAGATATTGAAGGAGAACTTCTTACTGATGTTTGCAGCTACCAATATATGTCTGGTAGGCAAGGTCATCTACCTCACCATTACAAGACCAGACTTTACTTATGCAGTAAGCTTGGTGAGTCAATTCATGCACTCTCCTACTACTCATCATCTCAGCATTGTTAAAAGAATTTTGCGCTACTTAAAAGACACAGTAAGCCGAGGAATTGTGATGAGAAACAATGGTCACTTCAAGATGGAAGGATACTCAGATTCAGATTGGGCCGGTAATGCCATTGATAGAAAATCCACCACTGGCTATTGTACCTTCATTGGAGGCAACCTCGTCACTTGGAAGAGTAAGAAGCAAACAGTAGTTGCTAGATCAAGTGTCGAGGCAGAGTATCGTGCTATGACATCCACATCTTGTGAAATTATTTGGCTGAAAGTTTTGTTGGGAGACTTAGGCATTGTGTGCACTCAACCTATTTCTTTACATTGTGACAATCAGGCTGCTATGCATATTGCAGTCAATCCAGTTTTTCATGAACGTACAAAGCATATCAAGGTTGACTGCCACTTTGTTCGGAATCAAGTTCAAGCAAAACTCATTGAGACAGTGTACACAAGATCTTGTGATTAACTAGCAGATATTTTCACCTAGATTCTTGCTTCTGCTCAGTTTGGCTCAAGGAACTTCCCTGATCCAGCTTGAGGGGGAGTGTTAGAAGCTATTATCTAGTGTGTTAGCTGTTAACTTCTATTACACTTCTCATGTCCCATACTTGTTCTGATTAGATTTGAGGTTGTCCCTTAAATTAAGGGACATCATCTTACTCCTTCTCTAGAGTGGTTTATCTTCCCTAGGATTTTAGTTCACATGGTGATTAGGTTAAGAACTTGATCTGTTGGTCTATAGCTTGTGTTATTATCTCTATTAGTGTGTTAGCTGTTAACTTCTATTACACTTCTCATGTCCCATACTTGTTCTGATTAGATTTGAGGTTGTCCCTTAAATTAAGGGACATTATCTTACTCCTTCTCTAGAGTGGTTTATCTTCCCTAGGATTTTAGTTCACATGGTGATTAGGTTAAGAACTTGATCTGTTGGTCTATAGCTTGTGTTATTATCTCTATATATAGGTTGTATCTTGTATAAATTTTCTTAAGATTAATACATATATTTCTCATATTCAAAATCAATACTATGCCTATCTTCCAACAGAAGCAAATTCTATGTTGATGCGTAATGCTCAACACAAGTGTAAAGCGTTGCCTTTTAACAGTCAAGAGTGCTCCAAAAGTTCTTTGGTTTGGTAAGCCGGAGACTTCGAAATGTAGCCAAACGTCGTAAGCAACAAGCTTCATGAGTTTCTATTTCTAATGTCTGTTTCTCCCAACAAAAAAGAAGCCGTTGGACACTCAAATATTCAAAAGTCTCCTGAAAATTTTGTTGGATAAAAAACAAACAAAACTAACTTGATTTATATTCGGATGAATAATATTTAATTGGTAGATTAAAAGCATCATGCATTGTTGATTGGTACATCAAAAGTATCACACATTGTCCAAGCAAAATATACAGACAAGCTAGCTCGAATCGTGAGGGTGAAATTTTTTTGTTTATTTAAGTCGATAATTTTATTAGTATTGTAATTAAAAATTACTATTTATAAGTCATGAATTATGGTAATTAATTGAATGAAATGTTTTTCTTTGATCAAAATCTTAAACAAAAAACAAAAAAACAAAAGAAAAAAAAAACTAAGCAAGTTCAAACTACCACCGTCTTCCGACGCGGGACCGCCGCGCGTCTCTCTCCAACCCCCAGCTCCTAATCTTGAGCTGAAACTGCCCCACCGCCACCAAAAACCTCACCGCCTGAGCGCCGCTCATCATCTCCGCCAGCTTCGTCGCCACCGTCGTCCTCAGCAAATTCGCATCCGCCAGCACGCCTTCCAATGCCGACTTCAACCTCGTCGCCGCCTCCCCCTCCCCTTCCGCACCCTCACTCTCCACATACCGCGCGTGGCGACGGGCCACGTCGACTAGCGGTGGGGCCGCCACGCTCTCGTGAATCTTAGCCAGCCTATCATTGAGCGCCCGCTCCTCGACCCGCGTCTCCTCCGTGAGCCGGGTCATCCGGACCCTCTGTTCATCAGTCAAGTCGGGTACCGAGTCCGAAACCAACCGGAATGCCAGACCCGGTTTGAACCCGGCTATCCACAGAAAAGCTCGCTCCAGGGAAGTGAACCAAGTGGGTGAAAACACCAGAAACACATCTCTCTGTGCAATTCTTGATTTCTCCTGGTAGTATTGCTGGTAATGGAGCAGCACCCGTGAGACCAAGTCTCGGAGATCAACATCACGCGCCTCATGGGCTCGCTGCTGGGCAGACTGGAGCTCATCCAGGTACTGCTCCTGTCGAACCAGCCAGCCCTCGAAGAATGTCTCGAATGATGACATAACACACCAACCTGAATGACCGAATTGGGGGTTTAAGTTTCGGAAAAATTGGGGTTTTGAGGAGTGTATTAGCTTAGGGGGCAAGCAATGGTGGCTGCTGGGGGATACTTCGGGAGCAAGGCTTGTGCATGTAGGGTTTGGGGGAGATAGAGAGGAAGAGAGAGCGGGTAAAAGACACGTGTGGAAATGCAGGGTTTAGGGTTGCGTGAGAGATGAAGCAGTAGTAGTAGAAAGGACAAAATGACTAATCGGACCGAGTCGGTGGTTGTGAGCTAAAAAAGGGGCTGGTTACTTGAGCTCGGTGTTTATTGTCGTCTAGTTGATAGAGAGAAAAGAGAGCAGAGAGGAGGAAGGGGTTTATAGTATTGAAATGAGCTTCAACCATGGAAACCCACAATGTACAGCAAGATCAAGTCAGAGAGACATGGGTTCTTTCTGGGTTTGGCTGACGGGGCAACGCGTCTCAAGGCTGCAAAGTGGATAGGTATTCTGAGGCCAAGTCATCGGGTTAAACCCTCAGAGAAGGAGAAGGGGAGTCCTTGGATTGTAATTTGAAGTGGGTTTAATGGCTGTGGCTAAGATCGGAGAGAGGTAGAAGAAGAATGCCTGGGAGTTGATGAGAGCCAGGTGGCTGTGACAAGCAAATGCGGTGGTTTAAGCTCGTGCGTGGACCAATTGGGGAAGATGATGATCTTTAAGGAGGACCTGGTGTTGCCAATTGGATTGGTTGAATAAGTTACAGAGCCAATGGTGGAGGAGGAGGAGGTAAATACAGAGCAACAGGTGGAGAGAGATATTTTCTGTGGACTTATTGAGCTTATCAACTCGGCAGTATCTCTCAAAATGGGCATGAAACAAAAGAAAGCTTGTCTAAATATGGGCATCAAACAAGAAACTAGGTGTGGATACTTGTGCCCTGTATTTAAGTACAGAACTAGAAAGACAAACATATAGTAACATCTTCTAACTGTTAAAAACATTTACTTTAATCCTTACGACCGCTAACACATAATTGGATGATAAAAGAGGTAGGATACAACTTTTGTCGATTGCATCTGCGCCTATAAGCCATTTCGGAACTTATGCAACATAAAATGGCAAGTATATCAATAGTCTGCAATCACATATGTCATATGGTGTGGGAATTAATAGCGGAAAATTTTAAACCTGAGTAAAAAGCATTCATGGATAGAAGTCACTGTGATCAATAACTGATTCAACATTTTACATTCCTCAACTAGATGTCACAGACTGGCCATGGTAACATATACCACAAGAAAATGCAACCAAAAGGGTAAACCATTAAAGCAGTGAAATATGCGTAAAGACGAATACAAGCAGCAACAAGAAGATTTCCTAAGCAAATCCATCTGATAGTAATATAAGCTAGCGACAACGTCTGAGCACAAACAGAATGATCTCACTAAGCTAAGCAAGACTCCACCTCTGAACGGTCACCTTTTCTTGAAACCATACTTCTTCCGTTCATAAAACAGATCTGTTTTGGCGCTTCCCAGATTCACAATTTTTGGACACCCATCTCTATCTTTCTCCTGCTGAGTACACTCCTTGCAGTAATATGCATCAGAAATTCCAACACCTCCACATATAACACACCGTCCCTGGAAGGATCCGTAGTTGCACTCATCACAGACCCTAACCAGTGTGCAGGGACGCACATAGGAGTCACAGATCACACACTTACCATCACACTTTTCGCACAACCGTCCAATAGCTATTCCTGGTTGTTTCCGGCACATAATCAGGTCAGGGTGATGCTTTGCCATGTTCCTGCAACAACTCTATGCTAGTCCTGCAATTATAATCCACAAGTACCAATGTCAATGCTTTCCATCATAACTATAAATCTACAAAATAGAAACTAAAAATGACTTGTTAAACTTGTTGATAGATGGGTTACAGAATTAATTTTTCATCCGTAAGAAATTGCTTCATTTATAAAAGAGACTTTTTCAAATAACTTCATTTATAAAAGAGACTTTTTCAAATAAACAGGCTCAAACAGTTCAAGCACTAACTTCATTAAACAGGCTCAAACAGTTCAAGCACTAACTTCATTAACAAGTTCTTGTATCAGATATATTCATCAACAATTGCAAGCCAAATGATCCCACTACTAAAAGATGTCAAACCATATCTATGGGCATATTAGCTGTCTTTCAGCAAATAACATAAATGGTGTGTAAAAATGGGAAAGGTACTATCAAGATGGAAAGTCAATATCTTTTTACAGGACACTAAACGGTATTTGAATTATTAGTAGTACTGCGGCGTTGAGCAAGTGAAAATACAAGAAGTTGATGGACAAAGTAACAACCAAAGATTGATTTGTTAAGACAGGAATTGTAAAGATGCCAATATCTTAAGATAATGACTTCCATACAATCCTCTGAGAACAGAACAGAATTGACTTTAAGCTGAAAGCAATGTTACAGCAAAAAATAAAACCAAAGCCAGTCCCAAGCAAACACCAACAATTGCTGCAAAATCCTTTCCCTGAGACTTAAAATGGAACTTGACAGTGAACCAAGATAATCCCCTGTCCACAAAAGGAGCAAGAGCAAGGGCTCCTCCAGCTCGAATAAGCTTAGTAACCTGGCTACCAGCCCACACCATGGCCATTATTTTAAGAAATCGCTGCTGCAAGGTAACCCATCCTTCCAGGCGCAGGAGCAACATAGAACCAGACAATGAGAAATGTCGTAAGATAGTAGGCAGTATTCAATAACCCATATGACAACAATCCAGCAACCCCATATCTCCTCAGTTTCGTCAAAGTCTCATTGGATGTGGCAGAACCTCCTTGACCACTATCACTATTCCCCCTTGAATCTTCAGGTTTAGAGGAGAAGCTTTCAGCATCAGACAAACCACTACCACCGGTATTGTTGCCATCAATTGAACACAATCGTCGAAACTTGTTCTGATTCAGTGAACTGTAGCCAAGCTTTGGCAACGAAATGCAGGGTTTTCTTGGGTATGAAAATTCATTGCGGCCCAGGGGATGCAAAACAGGAATATGAGGCAGAGCCAGGCAACAAGCCATGATAGAGAACAGAGAGACGGTATGACTCTATAACCGTCTACAAATCCGGTAAACAATGTAACTGTTTACATTCACAGGCCATGCCACCTAAGATTATCATATTGAACGAATCAACAATCGAGACTTCAAAGATTCCAATTCCTTACCCCCATGTGGTATACTTTACAGAATCAAAGAAACAACTAACAGAGAGAGCAACATCACCTAGCAGAAAGAACTATGTTTATCACACGAAAATCCTCAATATTTTGTTTTGGTTTAATTTGATTCTTCAAAATTTAGGTTCTTGTGATGGTTTTTAATTTTCCCAATTTCATTTTACTCTCACTTACAAAGGAAATTGTGAGGTTCAGACATGTTTCTCAGCAAGATCAGACGCCGCACACAATCGAACAAAATGTTCATAAATTCAACAGAACTGGAAAATTCTAAAGGAAATTCCAAGATAATGAGATGAATCAGACGCGCATTCATAGTTGGAAGAATCACAGCTAAGAAGCAGTTTCAACATTCAAGAAAACTCGTAAAAAAGAAGAAGAAGAAGTTAATTCTTACCGAGGCTGGACAAGACTTGAGGAGGTTGCTGCTGCTTCTTCTTCACTGCGAGTCACAGGAGCAGAAGCTTAGGGCTATTTGACACTTCAATCCAGCGACGACGTCGTTTTATTGATTTTCTTGTAGTTTGTTCCACGACGTCGTTTTGTCGGCTTTCTTCTCTTTTTTTTGTCGGCTTTCTTTTGCTCTCAACTCTCAAGTTTTGTGTTTTTTTTGTTTAAAAAAAAAAAAAAAAAAAAACTTAAGCAATTTCTTGTTCATTTGTCGGCTCTGATCATTTTTATTCATCGACTTTCTTCACCCAACTCCACTGCCTCCATCTCACTCCAGGCTTCAGTTCTGTACTCCATTCCAGCCTTCGCACTAATGATACTCCTCCACGAGAAAGAATGAAAGATGAAGCATCACCAACTTCTGCCTCCCAAAAACTACATCTAGGCTTGCATAATCAAGCAATGAGAGATTCTGGGTAGAGACAAGTCGCCAACCCTGTTTGGCAAGCATTGCTAAGGTCATAGGCATAGATAGCTTTGAACCCCATTCCACCTTCCTACAATCCTACTTGATAAGACAAAGCCTTCCCGACTGCCCTAGTGGATTTTCTCGTTTTCATCCGTGTGTCTCCCCAAAGAAACAAGGACAAAGTCGATTAATGTCGTCACACAAACCCTTAGGTAACAGATAACAAATTAACAATCCAAACTGAGACTTCAAATTTAGTTTCTGGTTTTTTAAGTTTTTATTACACAAATTACAAGGGATATAGGCTTCTTTTTGTTGGGTCAATTGCCAACCCAACACGTAATGAAATCACCAAACTTAGAACTAGAAGCTGGATCTCAAAGTAGGAAGCCTCAAAGGACAGTAGAAATGTAATTCTGCACAGTTTGAAAGAACTACTGTTTAAAAAACTAGTAGCTCTATATCAGAAATTCAGAATAATGTTACACTAGTCTGCACAAGCGAGGTCTAGAACAGAACTGTCTTCCATTAGCTTTCACCACTGCTGCTACTCCGGCAGTCACTCCCGCCCAAAGTACAGAAGTCATGAATTGGTGGGCGTTTCGCCCCGCTGCAATACAGATAGGGTTTTAAGGACTTTGAGTTGGATAGCGAACATCAACTGGAACTCGTAAGAAAAAACTTCCAATGTGTTAAGTTTCAAGACAGAAATAGTAATACCTTGCTTAAGTGTGAAAGATGTCACTGTCAAACCTCCAATTAGCAAAGCTGATGCCACCGGAAGATACTGCAATATACCATTTATCCAGTCAAAACTAAACCATAGATTCCAAATCTTAAAAACGACACAGATCACTAGCCTCGATGTCATCTAAGAAGAATTAATGGGCAAAACAGACCAAATGAGCATGAAATTTGGCCACAATAAAATTTCACCTTTTCCTTCCTAGTTAATACATGACTATTGAAGATGATCTACTTGATAAACCCCATATTGCTAAGACCTCAGGTTTCTAACTAATTTGATTTCAATTGATACAGCAGGACCCTTAACCTAATTCCCAAGTAGCTCAACCTAAAATAGAAGGTTTGATAACCATCTTCAAAAGTGATGAGGTCTGCTGGCTATTATCGTTTACTTCCATTAAGAACTTAAGATGAACCCAAGAGATTGTTTTGTTATACCAACTGTGTCACGAACTGGAAACTGGCACAGATATAATATACTTCAGAGCACTTATATCCTCATTAAAAGAGTACTTACAGAAAAGGATTCCATCTGGCGTGGTGAACCGTCCCTCCTAACCATATAGCGGCCACTAATAAGATCAGCGGCATCCTGAACACATTTGAAACTTATTTAACCATGTAAAGCAAACTAGCAATGACTCCTTTATGCCAATAAGGATTTATTGAGGACTAATTATATAATAGAGAACGAGAGAGAGGCAGCTAGCTGCTTACCTGCCGAATACCATCCTGAAAGTTATTCAAATAATATCTAGACAGAGCACTCATCCCATCTTTAATCATTCCTCCAAATGTCTGTTTTCCATACCTGTGATAATGTGAATCCAGAACATATCAACATATAAACATTTGCATATTGACAATGATTCTCAAATATCGTAGTTTTAGATAGGAGTTACCTAACTAGGTCCCCTTTCAAGGCGTAAGTCCCAGCATACTCGAGGCTTACCTCATCACCATGCTCAGCCCACACTAAACAACAGAGTTAGAATAATAGACAAGTAGTGACTCATTATGGAAGGTCAAATACATAAGAAAAATAATCCATACATGTTCTAAATTTTTGATACTCTTCATCAAACATAGAAATGGACTCAGTTGAATCAAGCACGCCCATCCTCTGCAATTGGGCATCCAGACACTTCTGAGCCAAGTAACTCTGCAAATTACATGTAAACGAAGCAGTAATCAATATATATTAGAGCTCATTTTACTATTGGTATGGCATGCTATCATTATATATCAGCACAAGCCATGAGAAGCAATTAGACTAGATAATACTCTAAGAAACCTGGGTAACATTTGTTCTATCGAGGCAGTCGATGCAGTTAGATCTGACAATTCCTTTCTGCTCCTCCAGTATGTTTCCTTCCGCATCAACAAGAAAGTATCTGCTCAGCTGGAACAGTAATGATTAACACCAGTATTACAGATAGCCAGCATACCTGGGTTATGGCATATACTAAAATGAATTTGATATTAAGCATAAGAATTTATCTACTTCAATTACCCTTGCTTTTCAAGTAGTTCTGATAGCTGCTCGTATAAGACCTTTAAGTTCTCAAAATTTGAGTTTCCGCATATATGATGGAAGTCAAATGGAACGTATCTGCCACAAACAGAGTTAAAGGAAAATTAGGATGTCCGTCCTTGAAATATCTCCATCGCCAATCATTTTATAATTTAGGACAAATGATCACAGTTGATGTTGTTATATCATAAATGACAAAAAGGAAAACAGTGAAGGGCTTGTATAGTAAGAATAATAAATGAAAAACTAGAAGCCTAGAATTGATTATATAGTAAACTAGGTGAAATTGGGGATCTCAAGATAATCACATACATAAAAGTGCAAAATGGTCACCTCACGTTTGGCAGATTTTGTGTCTCATTCGCATATGCCTTGCTTAGTTGACCTTCATCACCATGCTACAAGTAAAATGAAGAGTTGTAAAAATTCAAATATATGAGACAGTATAAACATCGCATCAAAATTAAAACTATATAGTGTTATGCATACATCCACCTGGAAAAAGTAAATAAAATTCTTTCGAAGTAAAAGTGAAAGAGAAATAACCTTACTTTATCAGTCAAGTCTACTGCTATTGTCTCTCCATATCTTTGGAAAAGATCATGAAAATGTCGCTCCACTACATTTGACTGTAGCCATGTTAGAAAATCTCCAAAAAAAATTAAAAAAGGAACTGCATCATGAAGCGAGAAGAAAAGCTATTTGGACAGAAAATAACTACCGTCTGCTCATGATCAATAATTTTTAGTCGTGGTTTATAGCTCAAGTCAACAATTTGCTCCCAAAGAAGTGGAATTGAACCCCGAATCTGAAAGACATATGAAACAGTGTTTTTGATACGACATATGAAACAGAGTTATGTAGTTTTCATTTATACTTTCCCACTTCACCTGAAAATATTTCACTGTGTATAATGATCCCAAGGTATACCTGGTGCCTTGTTTTCGCAAAGGAAGAAAATAATGATAATAACTAACCAAACCATACTTGGTTATGGAACTGTCAAGTAAAATGATCTCAACCAACAATTATTTTGAATATTTTCTGAACCTAAATATGGGAATTACCTGCAGTAACGAGGACTTGAAACCTTCAAACTCCACTAATTGCTCGGTTTCAATAAAGTTAGCCACATCTCCATCAAGGTTAGCTCCTCTTCTCCACATTCTTGTCCCTATGCGGCCACATGATAATGTCATTATTAGATATCGAAACTGAATGATATAGACACAATGATGACTACAAGGGTTAATGATCTCTAGAAAATCTACCTAGACGACGGGTACATCTCCTTGAGAATATTGTAAGTGCGACAGGTGAGTCTTTAAACTTTAGCTGTGTAACCTGGAAGCTTAAACCTAGATTAAGGTACACTATACCATTCCCCAACTGAATATATTACCTAACCACATGGGGGGTAAATGTGTGAGTGTGTGTGTGTGTGTGAGCGTGCGTGCGGAGGATAGAGAATTTAAGTAATAGAATAGAAATTCAGTGAATTGAGGATATTTCCTTGTAGAAGAGGAATAATAAACCCATCCAGCTGCCACATGAAAGTTGAAAAAGAATCGTGAGTTTCAGGAAGTAACAACTTCTCGAAAATGCTTTGCTGAAAGTTTAAGTACTTTAGCTTTGGCAGAAGAGAAAAGACTCCCATGATTTTTATCTAATCAATGGCAGCAGGAAAATATTACCTTGTACTCGATAAGTTCATCCAAAAGATTTTTGTTCCAAACAAATCGAGGGTCGGCCTGAGAATGCATAAAGAAAACTGAAACTTCAAAATTTCTGAGCAATTTCTGTACTAGTCATAGATTATGATACTTGACATGATTACTCTCAATAGTCTTTAGGATCATATTCAATTCACAGTAAACGCATAATTCCGAGTTCTCACCAACCTGCTTCCATATTGGTTTGGCCATCCAACCTCCGATCAACTTGCTTCTTCTTTGCTTGCTGATAGAAATGATCAAACACATTGATTAGCAAACTGATATGACAGCCAAAAAAATATAGAGAGACAGAAAGAACAAGCAAAAGTTGACATGATACACGTCTGAATGAAATAGTGAGAAAATTACTTGACAAGTATGGCAACAGTGGTGATCTACTTAAAATATTGGCTGAGCGCCAGGTATAAGAACTTACTTCAATGTTAAATCTGTTTCGTATGAGAAGTACAGCCCTGGAGTTGATTGGACTGTTTTCAACAGAGCCATGAAGTAAGCTTCATCTTTTTTCTGCAAAACAGAGATGTTGCCTCTAATAAAGCTCCAAGAAACACTCACATTTGCTTTTTATATGAAGCAAAAAAATCAAAACCTTACTTCTTGAGCAGTTGAGAGATTCAACACCTGATTACAGGAAAGAAAATTCATAGAGGTCACCCGGTAAACAGGGAAGCCAAGATACTTCCCAACTTCTATCCGAGAAGTTATAACAATCAAGTAATTTCCTGCACCAAACACAACAAAATCAGCAAAAAGCATGTTAATTTGTTTTATATTGGAAGCAAAGCAAAGCCACATTATTTTGTTGACAAAATCTCAAGCCATACTAAATGCGCATTGCAGAAACCAAAAAAAGCTATACTTAACTACTAAATGAAAGCTCACAAAAGTGAGTAACTGGAGTTACTACCTGTACCTAACACAGAAAATTAAGCAAAAATAACATTATTCTCTTTTACTCTGAAGCAAACAAAACATTATTGCAGCGTAATATATGTTGATGCAAATACAGAATCATATTCTATCAGTAGTGAAATCCAAAAACCACATTTCCAATCGGTTCAGAACACAAAAGCTCATAGTTGACTTTGAACCATTATAAAAACCGGTAGTGATTACCTGCGAGCAGTCTGATCGTTCCGACGACTCCATATATCGTCGACGTTTTCGAAGGGTTTGACGAAGAAGAATCAGCTTCATAATCTGAAACAAGAAAAAACGATTTGGATCGCAACCAATCAGAAAAACTTGAACGAACTCAAACGAAGAAATGATAGCTCTTTCTGTACCGTTAAGCGGTTCAATAACGCCGTCGCGGCGGCCGATCACGAAGCCTTGATCGGGAGCTTCCACCGATTTGATGACGAACTTGTCCGGAAACTCCTGCAACTCCAGCTGCTCGTAGAGCTTGAAGTTCCCGCCGGAAGAAGATCCACCGTCCATTTCCAGTAAACCCTAGATTGAACGATCCGCTTCGTTTAATTGATCGGAGAAGAAGAAGAAGAGAACGAGGATTCAAACGTAGCAATGTTTCTAAGCGTAAACCATTCTCCCAGCGCTGCCGCTGGGAGCTGGACTAAAATAGGAAATGACGTTATTGCCCCCAATAATTATTGAGATCATTATCCATTATCCAATGTGACTCCTGTCTCTTCGTCGTTAAAATGATGTTTGATTATTTGGTGGTGAGCGGAGTGAATGACGTGGCGGCTTTTCAAGCGGGCCAAGCAGGGGCGGAGGCAGCTTATGCTGTGGTGGGGCTCAAGCCCAACCAGGAATTTTGGATAAAAAAAATAAAACTATGTGTATGTATATAATGTTTTGTGTGTGATAGCTCAACCAATATTTTGTGATATACACTCACCTGACCATAATCCCTGATCGGCTAATCCCAACTCATTCGATCCTTTCTCAGTTTCTTTGTTTGTCGACGGCGACGCTCATCCCGCCCGGCAGCATCTCTTCTCCCAGTTCCTCCGGGCTCCGACGACATCTCTTCTCTCAGTCCCTCTAGGCTCCGACGACATCTCTTCTCTCAGCCTCTCCAATCTCCATTCTTCAATTTCTCAGTCCTTGTCCTCTCCAATCTACATGATTGTAAGTGAGACCTCACCTGCTGTTCCCCTCCGCCTCTAGCCCTCCACTCACCAATCCGGCTATCCCTCTTCCCCTCCACGGCTCCGCCTCCACTCCCCTCCAGTCCTCCACGTCTCCACCATAATCTCCTTCTTCTCGGCCTCCTCCGGTCCTCCCCGATAGCGATGACTCGTCTACGGCCCTCCGCCTCCACTCACCTACAGAAATTAGGCATAATCTCCTTCTATCTCCTTTTTCTTATATAGAATCTGAAATTGTAAGTTCTGGTTGAGCTCCTACACCTTGTATGGTTGTACTGGAAAAAAAAAAAATTTGCCTCCGGCCAAAGTTCAAGCCCATCCCATCTTTAAATTCTGGATCCGCCGCTGGGGCCAAGTGGCAGTTTTGGTGAAAATGACAAGTCTGTGAAGGCATGGCGGGGAAGCAAGACTAAACGGTTGGCAATTACCTACACTTAATCCCCTGCTTCGTTACTACTTGATGTGTGTCAATGCTACATTGTTACTGTCATTACTTGACGTATCGATACATTAGTGTAAACTAATATTAGTGTAACAAATAATCTGCATTTCAGATAGCTGAAGCATGAACACTGAGCAGAGATCGCTGCATTTCAGGCAAGTGTAGATATGCTGCAGATATCTAATGACTTGATACATGAATTGCCCAGCTAGTACAGTTTCCATGCTCACATCCCATCTACATAGAGACCAAAACTTGGCTGCCAATCACTTCTTAAACAAGCTAGCAAGCTCGCCCTTTTCGTGCATGGATGTTAGAATATCACATCCCCCAACCAGTTCTCCGTCTACAAATATTTGCGGGAAAGTAGGCCAATTGCTATAGCTCTTCAAACTCTCCCTCAATCCAGAGTTATACTCTTCGTCAAGCACATCAACACTCTCGTAATCTACCCCTTGGTTTTCAAGAATGCCAATAACTCTCTGCGAGAAACCACACAACGGGGCACTTCTTGAACCCTTGATAAATGCCACAACCTTGTTCTCCTTCACCAACCGATCCACAAGTTGCTCCAACGGAACTGTCAACTGCATGTGACGACCTGGTGTCAGCCGCAGATCAGGCTTCTTCTTCTTCTTCTTAGGTGCCTGCCGCACCCAGGTGGCATTGCCTGATTCATTACCTGGAGGCACTTTCCCAGTAGCTTTTATGTGTTCTTCCATCCATGATTTCCAAGCTTCAGTCAGAACCGTCCTATCTGGTTCATCCACTATCCCAACCTACATTACAATCATTCATAGCGAAATAACATCACGAAATCGATTATACGACTTTCAAGAAATCGGCACTGCTTAACCAGACTATACCTCATGCAACCAGATATATTTTTTTGAAGGAGATATACAACAATGAGAGCACTGGACAATTAGTTTATCTCATTATACTTAATTTCATAAAGAAGCCACTGACAGCAGCCTAGCACCTTTTTGCATATACTAAAATGAGTATATCTTATTAGACTATGTGCCGTGACAAACTGCATTAACCAGATTATTCCTCTACCAAACAACTTTAAAGCTTATAGAAATGTTGATTCTGGGTTAACTAACTGATCATCAAATTTGTACTCCAAATGTGCACCATTTATTCCCATTAAGAAACACCGAAAAAAGCAATCTTAAATCATACTATAGACTGTGCCTTCAGCGATCAGGTCCATCACATTTAACCCCCCATTTATACTTGACTTCCATAGATGGTATAATTTTATCTCATAAAGAAGCCAATGATAGCAGCCTAGCACCTTTCTTCATACCTTCATTTCGCTATCGTCTTAGACTTACGTGCCCTTACTTTCACCAAACATCTTTAATGCTTATCGCAATGTTAATCCTAGGTTCTTTACTCTAAATGTGCACCGTCTATTCCCCTAACAACCACCCCTGTACACTTGCTATGCTTTTAACAAGTTCTAATTCAATTCATATAACCAAACAAACTATTATTATTAACAACTTCTTAGTACAATTTTTTCCGAATCGAATGAGGAATAAGGATTTCAGCAGCAAAATATGAACTTTGGTAACAAACTCAAATAAGCTCAAAATTTTCCAAGAGATCAGATAAAGCTGTACCTTGACGGAGTGGCATAGCTCCGGCACCGATTTCCGGTGAACAAGAACACTCGCCGCTATGTTCCTTGATAGACCGACGAACTGAAGCTAACCGTTCTCGTCAAAAACGGCGTAGACGCCGGTCTCCGACGGCAATTTTCCGGCGACTTCCTCACCGTCCACTGGGACCAGCTCAGTCTCCGATAGGCTCTTGACAGCCCAAGTGACGACCAGAGCGCGAGGCTTGGCCGGAGCGTAGGGCCGGAGAGAAATGGAGGGGAAGGAGAGGGGCTTGGGGTGTAAATTGAATGAGAGGTGAGGGGTAGTTTGAGAAGAAAATAAGCGAGGAGACGGCGGCGGAGTTTGAATCGGAGAGAGGTGGATGATTGTGGCCATTGAGATGGGGAGTTGGAGAGTGGAGGTCATCCACCGAACAAGTTGTTAGAAATTTTATCAGATATTATTGGACCGCAAAACGGGTTTGGGTTTCGGATCTAGCTCATGAGCTCGGTATTGAAGGTAAGTTGGGCCCTAATCTACCTATTGAACCTGACGTCCACGGTGTCGGTTATTCTAAATGAACAACATGCGACCAAACTCGCATCTCATTTGATAAGAGACTTATGTTACTCGTCCAAATGATTCTTTCGTCATTTACCAAATGTTCTTCAGTGTGTTCAACACATCTAGTTAGTAGTATAATTTCATATTTTATTAAAACTCGTGCATGATTTTTCATGTGGGATGAAGTTTTTATTTTGAATTCGCATACCTAATGATCCCTAACACAACTTGTGTATGCATTCCTAGTGCTATGGTATTTTTGAAAAAGAGCTATGATAATAGACTGCTCGAGTGGCTATGAAAGGGTTTGGAGTAAAATTGCAGCAAATGCTTGAATGGTAGGCAATGATGTAGATGTTAGGACTATTGTCGCACAAGAACATGATGCAAATTAATAATAAAGGTTCCATCTATTTAATTTCGATGCAAACAGCATCATCTATTTGATTTCCACGCAAATAGCATCATAACCTTCACAAGTTTGAGTGAGGTTGCAGCTGAATTGCTTTAGACTCTTTTTTAGGGGTCAAAAGTTTCGTTGTGTTCAATTTTTAGAGTGACCCAATTCAATAGCTTCTAATAGCAGCTATCTTTGTTTTAAACTTTTAATTTTGTAAAGGATGTTCAGGTTGATCCATCAGCTTTCAGAATCATTCAACTGTTTATTAGATTCTGGATCGATCCCATCATCTGGAGGTTATGGTGTTCACATCAACATCTATAGGAAAAAAGAAGAAGAAGAATGGTATAGTTCTCACAAGTTAATATTCTCTTCTAAACTTTGTGTACAGCAAGCGACTCATAAAAATATCGAAAAATTGTAGCTTTAGTTGTTTGAAGCATCTTAACATGGTGAGACTCCGATTTTCTCATAACTAGCCGTTTTACCCGTGCAAATATCACAAATTCACAATCATTGGTATGCATCCTTCTACTTACTTTTCTCTTCACGTTTACTATTTTGTTTTTTAATTTGACTTCTTACTATAACAACCTTTATTTTTGATGCACTTATTAAGGGTAAAATTGGCAAAACACAATTTAGTGAATTTCTGTTTGTTTTACAGAAATAACCCTCTCTGATATTTTTTATTTTAATGAACTTTATACTTATAGAGACACTTTGGAGACTTAATAAAATTGGTGAAGTCTTTGACATCAAAAATACCTGGTTTTCTAATATAGTAGAGATAACTAGTGATGCGACTAACACGATGAAGTGGATTCCTCTCTTGTTCTTGATTGTCTTCGCAATCCTAATTTGGTTTCATGGGTGTTTCGCATTGAATGACGTAATTGCTTGTATCAGATTTCTTAAATGAATTTTCGCCCATCTCACATATTTCAAGAAGGGAATTAAGCGGTTGATGCATTAGCAAATTTTGGTGCTACTTCTACAGGCTATGTTTGGTGGGACTCTGCTCCTTCTTTCATTCTTGCACAGTGTAACAGAGACCGCTCAGATCTTCCGAATTTTCATTTGTTTTTCTCTCTCTCTTCTCTTCCTATCCAAGCCGTCATAAAAATAAAAAATAAAAACACGATGAGGGTTGAACTTAGAGATCCCTTTGCCCACATATCTCCTTTGGGACCAAAAATTTGACAAGCAATGATGAAATGCAAGTTTAGCTGCTTACTGATATACTGCTTCAAATTTGTACACATTGTATCATTTCTATGATTAAACGCTTACGACCTCAAGAATATGCACTTTTTTATTGTCAGAAAGGGAAATAAAAAAGGGAATTGAATCAATTGATAGCATCCGGTGTTGATTAACCAGCAGATCAGAGACACATGCACTTTTTAGATATAAAAACAAAACTACAGAATAAACCCTCTTCGAGCTCCCCTTCCTAGTTAATCCAAATAGAACGCTGGACACTAACATGGGTAGACAATTAAACCAGATAAGACTCATAAGGGGAATAGAAAGTCTAGCATATATATATAAATGTATGTGTCTATACACATGTATCATTTATGATGAGAAAATTCTACCATATAAATACATAAGATTTTCAATGATTTTCATAAGAAAGAGGGAGCTAGCCCCTGCCTATAGTACCACCTAATGAAGAATTTGAATGGTTTATATGAACATGAAGCAATAGTTAGCATAGTTGTTGGATCCTCATATAGCTAAATTCCACAAAGGATGTTAGCGTTGCAACTTACCCCTAACCTCTCCATTAAAAAGAAAAGATGAACCCAACCAATACAAGGCTTTAGCTTTACTCCTACTCAAAATCCCACAATAAAATATCCCTCACAATAGAAACAATCACCAGGTTAGTCCTCATCATTATGTAGCACGCCAATTCATATAATCTTACCCCATGAGCTCAGGACAGTCTACCACTGCAGGCACAATGAAGGCCTTTAGAGGAAAGCTACATCTTCCTATTATCATGGTCTGTGCTATTGCCTTGATCAGTCTCTTGTATACTGAAAGAATTAGTATTATTCTTTCTTCCAACCCTTTTTCCAAGCATAAATCCTGTTCCAGAAGAGCAGCATCTGTCACAAAAAAGAGTAAGTGTCCTATCTGATGTATGAATTCTAATCAGTCATGTGTTTCTGTTGAAATGGAACTGTTACGAATTCTGATTAATGTTGCATTATCACTATCTTATGAAAGATGATAGAAATGCTACAGACGAAAAGATAGATGCTTCAGTTGTAGATGATAGATTTGTGTTCGACCCGGAGGAATGTAATGTTGAGCATGGAAAATGGGTGTTCAACCGTTCAATCAAGCCTTTTTACTCGGACAGAAGTTGTCCATATCTTGATAGGCAAGTTTCTTGTGTCAAAAATGGAAGACCGGATTCTGACTACCGGCACTGGGAATGGCAGCCAGAAGATTGCACATTGCCTAGGTAGAGTATTGCATTGTCAAATTTCATACAAGTTTATGGAGACAAGATCACAGATATATTTGTGTTCTTGTTATGTTGTCATACTGACAATCTAGATTGGGAGCTTTCCGGCAATATGTGTAGATATACACAATATTATTACAAGTTTATGCAGACTAGAAATGCTTATATATGACAGTGAAAGCTAACAATTTTGATTAACGCAACATACATAAGTGTACAAATGGTATGCAACTATTTACATATGCTTTCTGCATGAGTTTTTGTTAATCTAACAGTTATACTTCTTCTGTAGATTTAATCCAGAACTCATGCTTGAGAAAATTCGTAATAAGAGGCTAATGTTTGTTGGGGATTCTTTGCAAAGAGGTCAATGGCAATCTTTAGTCTGTATGGTTGAATCCATCATACCTCAAGACAAACAGTCCATGCGCCGGGGGCGCGTTCTTTCAGTCTTCACAGCCAAAGTATGTCTTAGTTTCTTCTTCTGTACTAAACCAAGCAAACTGAACATGATGATATTGAACTCTCATTTTTCAATTCCAGGAGTACAATGCTACAATTGAATTTTACTGGGATCCATTTCTGGTAGAGTCCAATTCTGACCTCCACATAGTTGGAAATCCAAAGGAAAGAATACTGAAAGTGGATTCAGTTGACAAGCATGCAAAACACTGGACTGGAGTAGATATCCTTGTCTTCAATACTTATGTATGGTGGATGAGCGGCTATACGATCAAGTCATAGTAAGTTTCTCACTGAAACCGGCTGAAGTTTTTTTTTAACTATTCCACAAATGAGTACTAGCATTCTGTTCTTCTTTAAGATTGATCAATCTAAGAGGATGTTCTAATTGAACACAGCTGGGGTTCATTTCCAAATGGGGAAGAAGGATATGAAGAGTTGGAAGCAGTAGCTGCATACAGAATAGCATTGAAGACATGGGCAAACTGGGTCGACACAAATATCAATCCAAACAAGACTCGTGTCTTCTTCACTTCTATGTCTCCTACACACATAAGGTCTGTCTCAAGCACAGAAGAAAATTAAGATCTTGTGTTCTACTAGTTTATAATTCTAAATGCAGCCTATATTAAAAATGTCACTGCCAATTAACAACTTCAATCTTGTATTTTCAGGAATGCAGACTGGAACAATCCAGAAGGGATGAGATGCTTCAATGAAACAAAGCCTTACTTGAAAAAGCGATTCTGGAGTACTGGTGCTGATAAGAGGATCATGCGCGTGGTGGTCGAAGTAATTAAGAAAATGAAAGTTCCTGTCTCATTTCTTAACATAACACAGATGTCAGATCAACGAATTGACGCTCACACAAAAGTTTACACAGAGACTGGAGGCAAACTACTAACAGATGAGCAAAAGGCCGATGTGCTACACAACTCAGATTGTATACATTGGTGTCTGCCAGGAGTTCCAGATACATGGAATCAAATTTTTTTGGCAAATTTGTAGCCACTTGATATGTTCAAAGTATCACACATATTTTCTTCTTTGTGGATTGCATTTGCAAATTTTCAATCACAGTTTATTGAATAGAAGTGCACAGTAAAGCTGCTGAAGCAAGTTTGTTGCTTTTGTATGGCCTTAAAGAGCCTTAGCTCTGTTTTGGGAGCATAACTCAACATGTAAAGAACTACAATCATCTAAGAAACTAGTAACTAGATCATATTAATTAAGCCTTGAAGGCTTACCTGGACAATATGCATTAATTACTTAACCAAGAACAAGAAACTAAGTCGTTCGCAGATTATATAATTGGAAAAAATAGATTTAAATCTCGAAACCAATCATGAATTAAAGACGATCAATTCCTTACACAGAAGAATAATTTCTGGTTCCATACATGTTTAATTATGAAAGCTGAAATTTGATATCTAATAGTAGTCTAGTACACTCATACCCCAACTGCAATTACGAAAAGAGGATACACATATGAAGCGAGAATTAGCGAGGGTTGATGGTAAAATATGTTTGTAAGAACGTGAGAATGAAAAGGCAAATGGCAGCAATAAATGATATCATACTCCATGCTGTTGAGAAATAAGTTAGATAATGAGAGTGCATCTTTCTACGAAACCAGAACTTACTTGCGTAGGCATTCACTTCCTCACATAAATCACCGAAATAGAAGTCCTTGGGAATAACTTCCTGTAAAAGACTTCTGAACTGTGTTACATATTCTTCGTCTTCAATCCAATTCTGAGATATGATGCCTTTTCTTCTAAGTAGCTTCACATCTCGTGGAGAACGGATGAGAGTTTTCATGAGGATAGCATACGATGTAACATGATGTCTGGTGTTGATATTGTTTTGCTCGTAGGCAATCAGGTTTCTGAATAGTGAATCTCTTATATCGTAGATCAACACAGGTGGGATTTTGATCAGCCCTCCATTTCTCATGAAGGTTATGTTCGCCAAAGAGTCTCCGGACTCTTTACAAAGCTCAATTCCAGATTGCACAAGTTCTGAAGCGCAATAGTTTAATGATCCCGAATAATATTGATCCCCTGGAGTCAAATTACCAGCTGCATGCTTCAAAATTACTCTTCTTTCGAAGGCTGTACCTACTCCAGAAGTTGCGAGCAGAGATGATTTGTGTAAGAGATCAAGCAAATGCATGCAGTCCATGTAGTAATGCTTCTCTATATATGTGTTTTGGCTCATCATAGGCTTGAAGAAACTTAAGGCAAGACTAGTGACTGACTCTGGCGCTTTGCACTTGCTCATCAAACGAGGTTTGATCATATCATATATGACTTCAAGAGTAAAGAAAGGGATTTGGTTTTCAAGCAATGCTAGATCATGACAAAGAGCTCTGACCATCCAAGCACTGTTTATTAATGGATCAGACTCGTATTTTTCTGGTGTTATATAATTCAAGTCTGGGGCAAACCTGAGGAAAAGTTCCAATATGAAACAGCCATCAAGGAACAAAATTTCTTGAATTTCACAAGGGTTTAATTCGCATCTCAGTCCGCTGTAGCATCCACAAATCACTTTCCAAACACGTAATTCCATCTCGCATCTCCTTCTATCTGCCTCTCTCTCTTGGTATTTTTCATAAGTTTCGCCAACTTCAAGAAGAGGAAAAAGGGAATACTGGTAAACCATTTTATGTTGTTGCATTGGCGCAAGGTTACCTTTGTTTCGATGGAAAGGTCCTATTGAGACAAAATGAGGATTGTAGGCATCCTCTTTCAATTTCCGAAGTTTCTCCGGAACACTGAAAATGCAAATCTCCGGCTTGCAACCCCAGCGACCCCTGGACACCTCGTCCATGCGGCAAAGAAATTCATTTAAACAAGTGTAATAATTCGTACGATTTACCTGAAAATTAATATAAAGGAGACTATATGAGATTTTGGACATGATATCATCGTAATGAGTGGGTTAGCCTTTTATAATTAAGTTCTATTAAACTTTTTATGTAAGCTTTACTAATTAGTAATTACTTTGCTTTGTTATGCAATTGATAAAAACGGAACCGATTTCACGCGTCAAGGTTCACTTGGACCAACCATGTGCAAGTCACATGCATCATGTTTGCTTGGTCGTTAGTTTGTCAATAGTAAACAACAAGTTATTCTTATGTAGGGTAGGCGCACCACATGGTCGTATTCACATCGTCACAACGTCATCTCCCTCAAGATCTCATCACAACCTAGTGTAAAAGTTTCGGATTCAAACCTTAGTTGGAAAAAAAGAGGGGAGACATCTTGTCTAAAGGGGAAAAAAAATCCTGCCTTGCCGCCGCCTTCTTATAAATGGGTTGGCCTTCGTTCCCACCACCTAGTCATTTGGTGACCAAAAGACCATTCATGTCGCCCAACAACTCCAAACCATATTGTTAAAGAACTACCTTAACACCCCAGATCAGTGTTTAAACAAGACCGCCCAGCCCACTTAGACCCTGACTAGGGGCTTCAAGCCTGCTCTTCACCCTACTAGTGTATAGATGGTCTCGGCGTAATTATTATTATTTTAAGCTAAAACAGATGTTCTATTCTACTAGTATTATTGTATGCTTAACATTCTCACCCACCATATTTGACTTGTTAGGACTATTTTTGAAATATAATTATTTTAGATGCAATTTTATTTTTCTAAAATCCTTATATATTTTAAAATGATATAAACAAAAGTTTCAAAAATAAATTAAAATTAAGAAATACAAATTTGCCCATGAGGCATCTAGAAACCCGCCTAGGCGCCGCAAGCTGCCATCCACCTAGCGAGAACCTTACCTCCAATTAAACTTTAAACTCTTCCATTAGCCAAGGTTGATGGAGTACTCGTCTGATAGCAAAGTCATGCATGACATACGGCAGGCCAACAGAGCCGCCGAAACCATCATCTGTTGTCGAACAAGCAATTGGACGAGTTTGCATTCTCTTTCAGCGTTGAGAGAGAGAGTTAGGATTTTTTTCGAAACATTGCCGGGTCATAAATGATAGTTTGATGGTTGAGAACTTGAGATGAGTCGTAAAGAATATATAATTATCTATTCTTTTTTTTTTTTTTTTGATTTTCCTCTAATCTATCAAATATTGTACAAAGTGTATATATATTTATTTTTTTGAAAAACGGGTTGGGTCTCCGGTTAGATGTATATATATAGCTCGATGATTACTACTCCAATTTAGAATACAATTAGAAGATCAATTGTATTCATATTCTTCGGAGAAAGAAAAAAAGAAGGAAAATGGATCAATGAGATGAAGTTTTTGAGCACGGTCATTCACCTTATCTTGCTAAAATAACTTTGTACTATGGGAACAGTTTCAATTGAGTTTGACAATCATTTCATAGATCGTAATGTCTGGTGAATATATAGAATCTCGGTTACGCTTAATTTCTCAATCCAAACACAAAAAACTAAAGAAAAGTTACGCATGAGCAGTACAATCATGTCATTTGTTTAGTATGATTTGGCTATGATTTCTGAAATCCCTAGAGTAAAGACTAGAGAGAGAGAGAGAGAGAGATGGAAGTTACATACCTCATCATCCATGGTCTCGCTGATTCCGGTGATCTTCCGGCGTCGAACCAATCTCAACTTGTTGAGTTTGAGTGGTTGTTCTTGAGGACAGGTGTGTGTATTTGTCATGACTGAGGGAAAATTAGACCGAACATTGGGCATAAATATGAAGCTGCTTGGCAAAAAAGGAAATTCCTTGGAGGCAATGGCCCCCACTCGCCCGTCTTTGCATCCACCACTGATTCTATGCCTCATGGATGATGGATCCCTTGTGGATTATCTGCAACACCAAAACGGGTGAAATACGAAAAATGTGTAAATTCATAAGAGCGTTCGGATTTCTAGTTCTAATTTTTTTGGGGTTGTTTTTAAAATGATAAGGTACTACATGGGTCATTTAGTTAGAACATGATTCCTTTATGGCCTCATGGGAGTGAATCCAAATTAGTTATATAGAATAGGAAATGATTTGGGTGACCAGCTATGGTTATTTATGGGTGACAAACATCAATAAGAGATGGACATGTGTTAACAATAATTATAAACAAACATGTCAAATACCCAAAACTCCTTGTTATGTCCTTAAATTGCAGTCAAGCCTTTTAAAATGTACACGTGTCTCATGTTTATTGGTTGTAATCACCTCAGCCTTTGTCACCGAAATCGGCTTCTATAGAATATTACAAATAAGAAGTTTAGGTCTCGTGTTCAATATCGTTTTTGCATCAAGATAATAGTCTCTTTTTGTTGCTTGGTATTGAAACGCAAACTATTTATTCTAAAAAAAATGTTATTACAATTAACAATTCAAATCTATTTATCTTTCACGAGTACAATCTAGAGTACTCTAGAAGGGATCAAAGACAATGAAACAAAGCCTTACATGAAAAAGGGATTTTGGACTATCAACAACTAGGAGGTCAAATGCTAAAGTTATTGTCCGTAAAATCAAAAATATATCAATACACCAAACGATATTAGCCTCATTTCAAAAACTTGGTTTGTAATGTATATGCAATGTCAATGTGATGATTTTAGTTTGCGTCATATATATATGGTTTACCAAACTTCATCAACAATAACATACTTCATTAATAAAAATGAAGAATATTACATCGGGTTCTGAAACATGAATAATCAGAATATTATGAATAAGAGAATCAGACAACTCAGGTTCGTTAGATCTCATAGACGAAAATCATCTTAAGTGATTTTTGACACTAAAGAAGAAAATGACGCGAAGTGCAAGCCTTCAACCTATAGTGGTTGACCAATCTTAAGGAAACTTTATAATTAAGACTATCGAGAACATGCTGTTAAATTGAAGAGGTAAAAGAGATTTAATGTTTGTAATCATTTTAATGTAAGATATTTTCATGGTGGCAAAAATCTATATGTGGCTAAAATCTCAGTTTAATTTTTTTTCTTTTTTTTTTCTTGAAAGTGTAAGCAAGGGAGTGGTTCTAATAAGAACCATTAAGTTATGGATTTTTTTGTTTCACAATCACATATTCACATCTCAACCATCTAGTTTGTAGATATATATAAGTAAATCATCTCTACAAATTTTTATCCAAATTAAAAATCGTTAATGCATTCATAAATGTTATTTACCAATTATAAACTTAAACGACTCATGTTTGACAGATTTAGATCGTCCATTGATTTAATTTAATTTGATTCCTTCACAATTACCAATTTAACTAAAAATTTATATAAGCATATTCTTTCTTATTTAAAAGTGTGTACATAAAAACTCAGCCACACCGTGGGCCTTGGGCCATAGCCCAGTTCTTTTAAACAACTTTGGTCGGACACTATCTATATAAAGACGCTGAAGCCGCATTCTCACTTGCTTCTCGGAGATTCGGGAAATCGGGAAGGTCTACAAAACCAACGTGGTTCAGGTAAATCTCTCTCTCCCAATTAGGGTTTCTAAATCCCCCAATATTCATCCCGCTTCAAAATTTCACTTCCGTTCTCTTCTTAATTTCCCAATTCAAAGGTCCATCCTGAGGTTTCTGTTTTAGGGTTTTAACCAAATCATCAACCTCTTTCCCGTAATTGGGTTTGTGCCCAATCATATTCCTTGTTCATCTTTTCAGTTAATCAGAGATAACCAACCATGGCCGGCGGTGGAAATTTCGTTCACAGAGTGATGTCGTACCTCGTCAATGAGCTTCTGGTTGACAGCCTCGCCAACAGGTACCTCCTTCTTCTCTGATTTCAAATCTTGGTTGTTTAATGGTGGTCAAAGCTTCACCTCTGGCCACAAGGATCATTCTATTCCCGATCGGCTCGTTCCATAGAAGCGATATTTAGCTCTCAAGTTTATAGATTTCAGTCTATTCAAGCTGCGACGCAACATTTTAATGCGTCGCGGCTTTAAATGCTTGAGGAAATTTTTGATTTTGGTTGTTGTAATGTTTATGTTTTGATGATATGGTTTCATTTTGTGATGGGAAAATGTGTTATGTTAGTGTTTTGTTATGTTGTTGGTGATAAAAAGCGGCCAATGTAATTTTTGATATGCTGCAGATATGGAGTCTTGAGATTATTTTTGCCATATGGCTGAGTTAATTTTTTGCTCTCTTTTGTATTCTGTCTGTCACCACCATGCGCGGCCATCTTTCGTATTGGCTGTTGTTTAACAAGTTCTTAAGCTTGTTATTGTTTTGGGTAAACATTGTAAACTTGTGATACATGCTGGTTTGAATTGGGTGACTACTCTGAACTCTGAAGTGAGATATTTAACAATCTTCCACTGTTACTGTAGTGATGTTTAGGTGAAGCTTATACAGTAGCCTATACAGTAGACTGCCATATGGCTAGGTTGGGAAATGTTGCCTCAATAGCTCAATGCTGAATACTTACTGATATTTCTATGTAGTCTTGTAATGGCCAGAACAGTGTACTGTATATTCCCGCAATAAGTGCAGCAGAGGTCCTAGTCGAATGTCCCTGATATCCTATCTGGTGGAGGCCTAGTCTTCATATAGCAGCTTCTTGTTTTGTTCATGTAGACAAGTCCTGTTTTATGCTAGTGTAATCAATTGTCAGTCTCTGTGGTCATCAGATATCCTCTATTCATGCATGTGGCTTAGATTACTTGCATATGCTAGACAACCTGCAAGTCCTCAAGAAAGATGTTGTAGATGGGTTTTCATTCCAACAGAAAAACCTCTTATATAGAATTTGTTCTGGTTTCAGCAAATCATTCCAGAGGTTTGCTGTGAGGACATCAAAGCAGATGGATGAGCTTTCAAATTTGGGTAAGTACAATATTAGCTGGTCCTTGTGCTGCACATTTTAGGTTTTGTTGTGCATATGTTAAAATGGTGTGCCTTTGCAGCTGCCAAGAAGAAGGAACAACTTGCCAAGCAGATGGAGGATATCTCCGAGGTGAGAACTATATCCCTTTTTCAACAATATATTTTTTTTATTTGAGAACGAGAGGGTTTAATGTTGTGTACCTTTTCCTTCTGTTTGCAGTCTTTCAAAGACCGATAAGACATAAGTGGTGATCTCAGCTGTCATCCCCGCCATCTGTATGCATCCTTCTTGATCTGCTGCCTTTAAGAGCTATATGGGAGCAAATAGTGTTTCTACTTTTTCCTTGGGTGCTTCTAAGATGTGCTTAATGCACAGTAGTTTTTCACTTAACATACTTGTAAACCTGAAATAGTTTGCCCCATCATCCCTTGGTACTCTTCTGAAAGAAATTGTTAGCTTGTTTCATTGTTGCTGTTTTGTTCATTTTTTTTCTGACTTTGTGATGCACAGAACGGGACGGTCCCCATTGTGTCTATTAACATTGGTATTACAGAACAAAGTGAACAGACTCGTCCACTGGTATAAAATGAACACTCAGCTGGTATAAATGAACAGACTCAGCTACAAAATGAACACCTTGGTTTAAACTCGCCTGTACATTTGGAGGATTTCATGCCTTTCAATGTTGGCAAATGGTCCTCGAACTCACAAAGTTGTTGAGTCGAGAGACTGGATTGATGCACCATTTGTATAGTTACAGATGGAATCGACATCGCAAATGGAGTACTCTATTGGTTCTTTTCTCATTGGAACCGTCTAACTTCCGGTACCAAACCAAAAGAAAACTGCTACAAGTTATCAAGGGATGGTGGAGATGTTGGTTCACCACATTCCATTTGTGCTTGTTCTGCTTTAACATCCATCTCAAACTACAGAATATAATTGGAGAACACAAGCTGAGGAAGAAAGAATTTTCCTTTCTCACCGGAGATAAGCTTCCTACATAAGTATAACACTTGTGTACAGACGTACACTAGTCTAAAATTTGAACCAACACTACATGTAAAACCACAACTAATTTTTTGAAGCCTGTCGGCGACTTGACCCTATTTGTGATCTTGACACTGTCCGAGACAGTGCAGAGTTCGTAATCTTGACATGCAGCATCATACACACGCCGATCTCATTCTTAGACTTTGCCTTTTGCCAAGCCAATTCTCAGCTTGCATGGGTGTGTAGCCATATAGGCATGAGCAGAAAATTCCTCACCTATAAAGAGTGAAGGATACAATTCATTTCAAGTTTGCAAAACTTTGAAGTAGAACATACAATATCCCAATGATTAGAATTTTACTATTCCAGTGCAGTATCAAAGTTTCACACCCCTTGGGACCTCCTTATCTGTCTACTTCTCTGGGGATTATAGCCTTGCCAAGATAAACTTGTTTCATCTCCTCCCTCCAGATCTGCAATCATGTGCAATATTTAAGCATCTTCGCATAAAAGATAGAATAAGGTATTTAATTAAAAGGTTTCAGAAAGAGGGGGAAGGAAGGAGAGGTTTCACACCGTTTCACGAAATTCCACCCGGATATGGGGAACATTTGTTTTGTGGATATCATTTCCATCTGGACCTCTCTTGTAGTACTCTCTCCCAATCCAGTGTGACTGAAGAAAAATAATGATGACTCATATTCAACAACAGATGGAGTGATCAAGCAAGATCTAACAATCAATATATCCCAAACTTGATTGTGATGTATACCAAAATAAAAATAGATAAAGTTGAAAAAGATTAACCATTTCATATATGATAAATTACTAATGTAGTACGTTTCTATTAGATAGTAACCAGATTATGTAGCGTAGTAATATACCTTCAACGCATGTGAGAAACCTGACTGGTAAACTGAATTACGGGCAATTTCACAAAGATCGCATGAACTCAATTTCCATACCTGTAAAGGAGGAATTTCGGGCTGTCATATATATACCTTCAATTGTGCAAAGAGAGGAAGAGGGAGGAGAGAGAGCTTACAGAAGCAGCTATACTATATTCTTCTACCAAGGGTTCTTTCGTTAAGTGGATTTGAAGAGGATCATCAGTAGAGAGAGACACGTTAAGACCCCGTAAGAAAAATACGGGAAAAGGGTTGCGATGGTAGTCCAAGAACAGTGAATTGTTACTCAGGGGTGACATAGCCAGACCAATCTGATGACAAACAAGAGACAACTGACAATTAGAGATTGCAAAAGGATGAAGTCAGCTATATGAATAAGTATGTCTCCTCTTCTGACCTGAGCTAGATAATACAGATATTGAAGCACAGGAGACTTTCTCAAATTGATTCCGTGTGCAATGTTAGTCGCAGTAAGAAAAGTTGCAGCAAGGTGGTCAATGTCCCCAGCCTGAAAATTCTTGTGTGAGTGCCTGACATTATGTAATACATGTGTTCAAGTATAAAATATATATACAATAAATACCTCCCCAGAATGTGGACGGAATTTGATGGTTGTCATGCCCTTCGATTCGCGAAGCTGAAGAACAAAATGTCATCAGGCCAGCAAAATGAACACAAAAAAAATTGCAAACATCTACCACACAAGACCATAGCTGAATAGAACTGCAGAGAAGCATCAAATATGTTGGCAAATATGCCCACAAACATGTACAGAAGCAATAATATTCTAAGTTCATGAAATCTCAGACGCAACCACTGGAACTGAGATGAAACTATAACGCACCCAAAGAAATTTAAATAAAAAAAAACTAACTAATACATGACCAAATTTGTTTGGATTTCAATTCCGAACAGGAAAATGGTTATTTGAATACAGATGGGCATTAGAGTTCAAATTATATATGTGCACGCAGTAAGTGAAGAATGGTAATGGTAGAACAAGTACCTTGTTTAATGTGTAGAGATTAGCATAACAATAGTACACGTAGTACGAAAATGCAGGATTGAAAACATTTGTCCATTGTGCTGGAGTTGGCATGTGTTTTGTGGGCCGTCTTTCAGGTTTGCTTTCATCATCGACCAAATCCAACCCAACAACCTGAAAATCCAAAACATGTTGAAGTCATACAAACAGGCATATATCATACAAGACTACCTAAAACCAGAACAATATGAACCAGAGACATGAATTTTATAGAAAAATGTCACAGGTCAAAAATTTGATAGTTTATACTCTGTCGGAAAATGATGAGGAACCAAGGGATTGAAATAAATTAGAAGTTTGCTGATATACACAAACCAGTAGCTTACTAACTTCGCTCATACTTGATGTAAAAACCAGTTATAACAACTGGATACAAATATCATTCTAAAGCATCTCAAAAGAAAGATAATATAACGACTTACATTCCATACTGAAGATGTATATTTGCCTAAGATACAAGTTCAATTAAAACAAACTGACATTTTGATGAATAGACGGTTAACCTGTTTCAGAAAAACATGCAACTGCGGGTGGGAATCTGGATCTATGGTAACCTCAAACAGTGGTATGAATATATTGTCAAGAATATTCTGAAATGATGTGACTATCCCCATTTCCTTGTATATATTGTACAGCCGTGGCAGCTGAAAGAAGACAGAAATTGCATATTAAGAATTCGAGATTATTACAGAACTCTCAAATACCATATAATCCAACTCTTATAAGAACTCCCAAATTCATTTGACCTATTTCTGAAAGGTAATACATTTTTGCATTTACCTGTATCAACCATACAACATTCTCACTGTACAATTCATTGTTCACTATCCAACTAGCCATTTGGTCCCACTCACTTTGCTTCCTGCCATATATTGATATTCTGTACTCAGCCATCTGCAGTACATACACAGAGCATCAGGCAAGGATTCAATCTGGACATGCATATAAATGAAGACAAACAAAAGAAGGAATGGAGAGGGAGTAAACATTTGTTCCATATCAAGGAACAATCAGAGAGGAAGGATGTATCTACATTACAAAAATCACAAGCCTCTACATCCAATGAATTAGAAAAAGAAAGCAACCGTTGTAACAACGGCATATGAATTAATAAAATATGGAGTGTTAATCCCCCCTACTAACTAGCAGTCTTCACAATTGATGATTAAAAAATATAAAACTTCTAAAACCTATACACAAGTACCAGAGCAAGAAAGCACCTGATATTTACTGGCAGAAAGATCAGAGAACACTTGCTTTGTCAGCTCAGCAAGGAAACGGCCTATTCAACAGAAGATGACATAAGACCACACTCATCATGAAAATGCCTTTAAGACTTGACAGAAAGAACTTCTCAAAAAGCCATGGCTTGAGAACTCTTCACTATGAAAAGAGCAATTAAGCCAATAAACAAATATACCTTGGATAAGATTATCCTGCTTAAGGAAAATCTCCCTGAGCCTACTTTGACCACAGGGGTTGTACTTCAGATTGAACTTATCAAAACGATGAAATGTGCTTTTATCTGCATGAACATCCAAAAGGTCCACATTCAGGTCATACCTGTTGAAACAAATGTGAAAATTGTTTGTCATCCATGATGCATCTTCACAAAGATATTATAAAGATTTTGTAAAAAGGAACTCAGAAAAGAAGTCAAATATGTTGAAATTTGAAAGTGGGACAGAGGAGATACCCAGTCAAATCCAGACTCTCAAAAACTTCTCTTAAGGTCAAGTAGGTTCCATCTCGAAATATTACAACCTAAATAGAAAAGTATACGAACTTGAGCAATCAAAGATTATCATACAGGAGTCGCAACTCATAACGAATAATATAAATCTCACTACAGCTGATCATTAAGAAAGATAGTATCAGTTGACAACATATTGGCATTGAATGTTAAATTACCTCATCAGGCTCCTTCCTCAACTTTGACTTTATAAACCTCAAAAGATGCTTCTGGTTCATGCATGCCGAGTGATGAACATGGGTATCAACTTTCCTAACATTATAAAAGTCACGATGTGGGGCACTTTTTTGGGCCAGAAATTCCTTATCCGCATTAAGCATTAAGTGAAGATTGAATTTCTGCATGGTAGACAAGCATCTCGTTAGAAAAGTAACACTTGTCCCCCATATATAAGAGCAATTGTATGCATCTGAATTACTATTAATCAACAAGTCTACTTACTTGTTCCAGAAGATTCAACCGATGATGGCATAAAGTTCTGATATTCCCTGCTGCTATAACTCGAAGTATGTGATGAAGGTCAGTGAAAAAGGTAGTTGCATCAGCCACATGATAAAGCTCTTCTTTTGCTGCAAAAAAAAAAAAGGGGGGGGGGGGGGGGGGGGGAAGTAAGCATTCACTAAGATCTCTAAAGAGAACAGGAATCTGATACATGGAATAAGAATCCTTAGCCTCTTACAATCTTTATTTGGATACACGTGAATTACTCCATCTTGCATCTCAAAATGATGCTGCACAATAAGAGAGCTGTTAATGGGAAAAACTTAAAGCACAACCTTCTTGGATTTTAGAATAAAATATGAGATTCACAAGTTCAGACTTACATCAGACTTTCCCTCAGAAGTGTAGAAAAATGGTTCTGGGTTAGGCTTTGGGGTACTGGGATCAGATATAACTTCTCTCTCCCACGGAGCAACTGCCTCACTGAATAAATATCTCTTTCGCAGTTCAAGACATTCTTGAAGAACCACATAGACCTCTACTTCATCAGGTGATGGTAATTCTGTAACAATATAGATAAAAAGACAGAAACATGAAAATGTCATCCTGAAGTTCAATTTTGTAGATCACCAAGAACGTTAACTTCTTAATATTAGTTTAACACATAAATTTTGAATCTGTAACTTGTCAAAGTCAACATCAGTGCAACCACCAAAAGAGAGCTGATATCCAGTGATCCATTTTTTGTGTAAATGTTCCACAAGAATTCGGCAGTCTTTGTTGATTTTCAAGTTCATAAAATCCCTATCTGGCACTACTTCTGTTAAGTCCATTCAATTAGCAGCAACATACAGTGTTCATTAATACACAGTGTGTCCATATGTACACAACTCTGTATATGTATATGGTTTAGGAAATAATAGAACAACCGAAGGGAGTGCATCAAAGGAAATAAGAGAAATACATACCAGTGGGAGTAATTTTAAGTCGCGCAAAAGTTTCTTGCTCAGGCTCTTTCCTTAGAATGTCAGCTGCAATTGGATCAGGCTGGACACCATGCAGATCACCAGATACAGAATGTGACCTAATCATACTTGAAGCAGCTATAGCAATTTGCTCTCCATTGGCAGTAACATGGTTTGGTAAATCAGGCCCCTGCATAAGTGACATAATGCAATTGCTGAGAACGATAAGAAAGTTTCATGTATAAGAGAAATTATTAGAAACACTTTCTGAAAGGGAAAACAAAAAAAACAAAAAACAAACAAACTGGGGGACAAACTTCCACCAAATTTAATGCACAACAAAAGCATGTTGCTTATATAGAGAGATGTGTTTCCACCTTCCCCGCTGACTTACAAACACACACCCCACATATGAGCCAAATAAACTCACCGCATTGCCATTAGCATGATATACTTTAGCATTGTCAGTCAAATTATCTTCATCATCTGAACCTTCAATGCTCTCAAAGGCACTAGCACTTGCAACTGGAGACTTTGGAGAAACAGCTCGGATAGCAGTCCTCTTAGTTGAACCCACATGGTCAGCAGATTTTCCTGAAACATGAAAAACTTGAAGTTAACCACCAGCAGAATTTCTCATCAAAGGAGTAAAAATTCATATTCCAAAACCAACACATAATCAAGCTTAGTCTTGAATCGTTGCTTAGTATTAAAATTTCCCTACAGTCCAAAAGTAATCTCAGGAGCTTGCTCAAAGGAAAGAAATAAAGAAAAATGATTTGTCGCTGCACATTAATACACTTCATAGTTTATACTTCATAAGCGAAGTTTACATTCTGATAAAATTATCTCCCACTAAGTTCAATGATGCCTGTTACCACAATAGTACAGCCTCAGATGCCCTATAAATTCAGAGTCAACAGAAAATTCAATAGTCAATTTCCACTACAGACTAAGCTCATCAGAGTGAGTATCTCCAATACTAAGCATCCATTTCCTCCTAATTAACTATATAGTTTGAGGTGCGCAACCTCAGTCCACAATCTGTTCTATTCAACTTTATTAGCATTCTATAGCACACAGAGCTATATCTTACAATATTCACATACTCTAGAGTTTCAAAGAAGCTGTCTGTTAAGGCATTGATAATCCAAAAAGAAAACTCCAAAAGAGAGAAGCAAAACTCCAAAACGACTGCGTGTCACACTAGTAAGCAATCAAAACCATGAAAATCAAGACCGAAATTCATCAATACCGGTGAGATGTACCTTCCGGAAGCGTGTGCAGCCTCGGCAACCCGGCCGGAATACCGTCCACCATTCCGTTCCCGTCAACCCCGCCGGAAATCGCCGTAACGTCCGGCAACGACCCCGAGCCGCGCCGGTAATACCCGCCGCCCTTGCGCCGTTGTCCCCTACGCTTCCTCATCTGCTGCGGCGAGTCGGCGCCGCCGCCGTCGGAGTTCTCCTCCCGCTCCCGCTCCCGCTCCCTCTCCACCGTCTTCGCGAACTCCAGCAGCTGAGTTAGGGTTTTCCGGTGCATATAGTAAGCCGAGACAGCCACCAGCGAAGCCCCTACCAGAGCCGCCATGGCCAAATGCACCGCGTACGACTCCATCTCCTCGACGCCGCCGCGTAAAATCTCCGGCCAAAGTCTCCGGAAAATGAAAACACTAATCGGACTCTGGTTTAGGAGAGAGAGTAAATACGCAGAACCCTACTGATTTTTTGAGCTCAGCAGAGGAGAGAAACCAGAAGAGTTGCTCTGTTTTTCTCGTGACCAGCCAGAGTAGCTCACTATTTATAGGTAGAAGCCGAGAACAGATTTTTATTATTTATTTTTTTATATTTTATATTTGTGATAGTGTAAAATTCAATAAATGAAAATTATGAAAAGGGTCGTAGTGCTCTGCTGCTTTTTATCGCCGCTTAATGTTTATTAATTTTTTTGGGGGCACTAATTAGGTTTTTTGGGTGGGGGCCAGGAGGGCACCGAAGGTGGGTTTTGATTGGAAGAGGGGGTTGTCAATGGACACGTGGAGTGATGAGTCACTTTCGTTATCCGTGCATATGGTGCCAAGATAGGCCCTAATTTTAGGGTTTGGAGGCACATAAGAGAAAATCTTACGTGCGACAGCCGCACCACGTGTCTTGTGTGACCCACCAGTCGCACAGCGACACGTGTTTTTTTTTTTTCGCAGCTCTTCTTTTTTTCTGTCGTTGTGTTATCTCTCTTCTCCGGCGAAACCGCGCACCGCCGCCTACACCACATGGGCTCGCCTTCACCAAGAGAGAGAGGAAGGAAGAAGAAGAGAGAGGAAGGAAGAAGAAGAGGAGGGAAGAAGAAGAAGCAGAGAGGAAGGGAGAAGCAGAGAGGAAGGGAGAAGAAGAGAGGAAGGAAGAAGAAGAAGCAGAGAAGCAGAGAAGAAGAAGAGAGAGGAAGGAAGAAGAAGAAGAAGCAGAGTTGTGAAAAAGCTTCGCCGGAGGAGGAGATCGGTTTCGCCGGAGAAGAGAGAGAACACAGCGACAGGAAGGAAGAAAAGCTGCGAAAAAAAAAAAACATGTTGTTGTGCGACTGGTGGGTCGCACAGGACAGGTGGTGCGGCTGTCGCACGTAAGATTTTCTCGGCACATAGGCACATGTTAAAGGAGGACTAATGTGAAAATTCCAGATCTGTGTCCATTTTAAGCATGGAATTACAGTCTTGCCCAAGCCTAATTTGATAATACAAATATGATTAACGACTTAAGGTAAATAAGTACACACAGTATGATTGGTACGGGGTTCGTTGAAAACTTCAAATTAGCTCACATGAAAGGAAATTAGTGGATCGCAGATCGAATGTTTAGCAAGTTTTCATATTCTTTCTAATTTTAATTAGGCCTATGAATTGGTGTTCTAAAAAAATGTTTCTTAGTCATCTCGTTTTTATATATTAAGTAATCACGTACAATATGCTTTCTTGTATGTTGATCTCGAATTGATATATCTTTTTATGGATTTTAACTTTGACCGCATATCATTGTATTACTTATGAAATCGTACATGTCTATGAACACTAGAGGTGACCGAATCGATAAGAGCCTTTGTGTGAAATCTCTATACTTCATTTTGAATCCCAACAAACGTTGATTGATATTATATCTCAATCTATTATTAATAGCCATACAGGATGAAGTCTTACGATCAAGATCTTCCAAACACATATTAGTCCATGGATTATATAAGCATGATTGTATTCAACTAGTAAAGACGACAGGTAGTTACGTTTGCCAAATACAATTGCCGGCGTGTTATGAATGGTAATGCTAAAACATTATGAAACATGTTCAATCCATAAAATTTATATAATTTACAACTTAGTTCGACTGCGTGCTCAAGACAACTTTATAGTCACATACAAAGTTGTCATTCGCCCGCATATACATAGTAGTGCCATAACATTGTCAAGCACATTGAAGTATATGAAAATTTAGTTCACAACTAGATTCGGCTGCTAAAGACAACTTTGTACTTACGCATAGAGTTGCTAAATATAAGCGCCTCGACCAACAACATCTATGTGTTTGATAACCGACACTGTATTTTTTGTCTTCATATATTTAAAATAGCTATACTCGCCATGTAAGAATCATATTATGAAACTATTAATTGTAATATGACACATGTAACGTCTTTGAAAAACACACTAAGTTATAAAACTAAAAATCCATGTTTGACGTTGTTGGAACCGTAACAAAACGTGATCTAGATTTATGAATTCTCAATATTCTGAGATACAATAACGTTGTATGACCTAATAACATGCATTTTAGGGTCGATCACTAGCTGGTTGGTGAGAGTGAGATAATATGTTTTACAAGTCATACATATCAAGAAGGTATTCTTCTTGTTCACAAGGGTTTGATAGTTTCGATTAGTTTTTTCATTCTAGGAAAGATGAAAGCAGGTGAGCCAGCTATATAGATTGGATCTTGTGATCAAATGTGATATGGTTGTGCACCCCTTTTGGCTAGGTGATCAAGTGCATCCCATCAAGGCTTGTCGCAATGTACACATAGCTTATTGGCGTACCCTACTATCCTATAATTCATGCAGTACTACCGCATGGACTACGTAGAAAACAATTGGCACCACGAATGACAAATTATCGTGCACCTTTACAAAGACGATCATTTGGAGGAAACACCGACGTCCATCACATTTGGAGTAAGCAACATCTCCACGAATCATAGATGAAAAGCTATGTGACTGTACGTGTATATATCACCTTTGTATTATTGTATATCATGGAAAAGATCGATGATGAATGAAGAACTTCATATAACACAAATTTAGTCATCGATCATTATGTGATGGATATTTGGTTAATCTGAATTACAACATCCCAGTGATCCGACCCATTACGATTTGCGTGCAATGCCAATTAAAAGGATTGAAGCGACTGATTGTTTGCTATCAAATGTACGTTGAAGAAAACTAATTAGCAAGGAGAGTTTACTAATCAAAATTACTTATTCTGAGTTTCTGACATATATATATTGTAATTGAGACTTATAATTAACCATTTGTAACGTATATACATGATAAAGAATTTAACAAGACATATATGATAGGGGAGTGAAATACAGACTCCCCAAATTGTTATTTACACACTATGTTTCATTTTTTTTGTAACTTGAATTTGTCTTTAATAGACTTAAATTGTGTTTTCATATGAAAATGGTTATTAAAAATAGAAAGTGAGAGTGTGAGTTACAATTTGAAGAGTATAAATTTCACTTTTCATATGATATGACATTGTTCTTGAAATTCTTGTTAAACCCTTGTTATCGTCGGACTGTCGATATGTATGTATAATTGACTAATTAGGTATATTACTACTCTAATTAACACATATATAAAGATCATGGGAAAAGTTTTTATTTTTTATTTTTTATAGGGATCATGGAAAAAGTTGGATTCTCTTGCTCATCACTTTACACAACAAGGACTGATATGTGTCTTCCACTTCGCACATACGTTAGGAATTTCCTAAACCTTTTGAAGTTGTTTAACCATAAAAGTACCATTAGAAAATGACAAGCATATATTACATTTACCATACACTACTAATTTAAGGTCTCTAATGGCTACAAATGTAACCTTACTTCCCAATGAGTGTAAATATGATCGAGAATATATACTTGAAAATAAAAAAGCAACTTTTGAAGTTGTTTTCTAATATGTCTTTACCTATACATGTTGAATTAAACGCGTATATTATGAACACCGATCGATGCTAGTTATATTTTTTTCTCTACGTACTATAGTTTGCCTAGTACTGGGTACAGTCGACTAATGAGCAGTGACGCTAATTACAAAGCAGCTTGGCTATTTGCAAGTGATATATGTGTTCTTGCTTCATTATTTTGGATGTTTGGCTTTATTTACTGGAAAGCTTATGCTGGTTTGATACCATGCAAACGATTCCGACCAGAAAAGGATATATAGCTTTTTCAGACCAAAACGAGGTGGATTTTGTTTCCAAATAGGCTCAGAATCTCTGCGCAGAGTGATTCCTTGTGGTTGGGAGATTAAATCCCCAATGATGTTCATCTTTTAGGTTGCTTTAGATTCTGTTCTGGGTAGATCTGGGAATCGCATTCCCATTAATTCAGTAGTAGCAGAGAGAATATATATTAGGAAGAGAATATATAGCGAATTTTGCAGAAGCACTGTGGGAATTGTGGAGCATCTTTTTCTTATACTGGCAGAAGATTCGTTTAAGGGAAATAGCTTTTTGGACTGATTCAGTCTAGTGTGAAGATTTGGACCCAAAAAACACAGATGCACAGAGAGAAAAGAGTCGTCTCCTTTAGCATGAGGAACGAATTATTCATTTATTCTCGTCTAGGGTTTTGAGTGGTATGCTCTGAGGATGACAACATTTGATACCCTAATGATGCCGTAAGAATCTGATAAGTACTGCTCCTTTCATCGAATATGAGATAACTTTTATTAATGGATATTTTGAGCAGAAGTTCCTTCAAGCAGTTGAGCCTCAAACATAGTTTGGGGAAAATTTCAGAATACCTTCAAACAAGTGTAGCATGCTGGTGAAATTAAAGAAAATTATAATTTTAATATTACACAAACCCATTAATAATAGGCTAAGGCACGGGGTATCTAGTTCTATTTAAGGAGATTCAAGCTCTCTGCGGAATAACACCGGTACACTAGACACTCCCAATATATGATTAATAGGGTAATAACCAATAGTCATAAATAAAAGTAAAATAAATCACATAACCACCGTGACTTACACAAATAAATGTCAAAAACATTTTTCAAAATAAAACTGAAAACAACACCCAAATAAATTCACCTAAAATAAATTTAAAATAAATAAAATATTAAAATGATACAACATAACATAATCCAAAAAGAATTGTAAGTGAACAAATCTGAGATTGTCTGTGGCAAATGATGACTAATTAGATTTGTCGATAACATATTACCTCATTAGATAGTGAGCTATTACGTTATGTTGATCAAGAGAGTTTAGAGTCGGATGAGAGAAAACCATTGAACCTTCGAAAGTTTGCCGATCCTCCGCCTGCAATCTTCCATGCATAAACTAAAACATACCTCACTACCAGAAAATAGGTCTTGGGCGACGAAAAAAAATCGTCGCCCTATTTAAAAATTTCGTCGCCTAAGTACTTAGGCGACGACATGTCGTCGGTCAAGAAGTCGTCGCCAGAAGTCCGTCGGTCAAGAACTTGGGCGACGAAATTTAATTCCGTCGTCGCCTAAGAGTAATTCTTAGGCGACAATACGAATTTCGTCGCCTAAAATATACCTCTCGTCGCCCAAAAATATTCGTCACCCAAGATTTAACACCTTGGCCGACGAAAATTTTTTTCGTCGCTTAAGATCTTCTAACCTTGGGCGACGAAAATAAATATTTCGTCGCTTAAGATCACTACATCTTAGGCGACGATATTATTTTTTCGTCGGCCAAGGTGTTAAATCTTGGGCGACGATTTATAAATTTCGTCACCTAAGATATATTTAAATTTTTTTTTTAAAATAATTAAATAGTTTTTTTAAATATATAAATAATGTTTTTTTAATTTTTGCTGGAATTTTTTTTTTCGGCATTTCTTTAAAGTTTTCTAATACTAAAATTTAATTAAAAATAACACAAATTTATAAATTTATAAATAATTTATTACAAAAATTCTGCCTATTGATAGATTCATATTTCATACATTTTTATACCCTTAGATACATGATTATATGCTTAGTTCTTGTCAATTGTAAGTCATTTACTTGGTTTTTATGTTTTGTAGGTTAAGTTGGAGAAAAAGACAATTTGGAGCTAAGTGATCCAGAAACTGCTCTGCTGTGCGTCAACTTTGAAGATTAAACTGTACCTGCTCACAAGGAATCTGGAGGCGAGCCATACATCATTGGAAAGCTACGGATGTTAGCTTTCTGAGGAATTTTGCGGAAGTGGATTTGCATTTTTCTAGAGCAAGTTATGAAGGTTTGAGTGAACGCAGCGCGTAGAGGCAGATTTCTGACGAATTTTGTGTTTCTTCTCATGATTCCAATTTGTGAAGTCCAAGTCCATCAATCTTAATACTACAAGGAAAAGGCTGAACGTGGCTAACATATTTGGAAGGTTACTCTTGCATTGACAATAATAACCTTATATTATTTGGAGAGAAGAAAGCTATTCCATGTTGGACAAGGAGACCGAAAAGCCCAAATCAATTGGGATTTCAAGAAGAATAAAAGAGAACCCTAAGCACGTTAAAAGGAGGCAGAGAAGAGGGACGGCAGAACAGAGACGCAGCAATATTGGCAGAGGAGAAAGAAGAAGAGAGCTTCTCCATTGCTCAACCCGAGTTCTTATCTCTTCCATTGTTTCTTCCATGCTATCTTTATTTCTAGTCATGTTTTCTTTATCTATGAATTTCTAAACTTCTAGCTAGGGCTGAGATGAAGCCCCTAGTATGATTACTCTATTTCTTCAGTTGATTCCTTTGATTCAATAGATTGCTATGTTAAATTCTCAATCACCGTTTTAATAGAACTTTTATTCAAAATCTTTGCTCGGGATCAATAAGACCTAGGTTTTGTTTGTTAGTTATTTGGTTTGAAAACATGAGGCTTGATCGAGAGTAGATGTTTTCTAGGGTTCCAAAGGATTTATTTAATCTTGTGATTAGAGAGTTGTAAGTTAAGAATACAAGTGCTTGATCATAGTCGATATTCTTGTTTACATGATTTCCTAGTTCTTTTGTGCTTAATGGAGTTGAACATGTTTTACTTGAACCTGATCATAACGTGAAGTAGATTATAGTTTGACTACTTGAGTTCTATACGGGATCAATAAGTTAGAATTCATTGTTTAGAAGAACTTTGGCATATGTCCGGGATCAATAAGGCTTATGTACGGAAATCTTTAGCATGCAATCTAGGGTGTTCAATTGCTATCAACTAGAGAGAAGGGTAGGCGTATTAGGTGGTGGATTCAATGCTTTAGCATCTTTATAATCTGTTCTTAAACTTTTAGAAATTTCATTGTTTTCTTGTCTTTAGTTTCAGTTTTATTACTTTATTTTCTGTTTTCAATCCAAACATCATAAAATCATATTGTTATTTCATTAGGTGTAGTATAATTGGCATAATAAGTTGTTCTAATCAATCCTTGGAGGGAACGACCTCGTGCTTGCACTTCTATTCTATAAGCGATTCGTGCACTTGCGAATACTATATTAAAACATACAACAAGTTTTTGGCGCCGTTGCCGGGGATTGTGTTAATTTAATTTGATTTATCAGTTATACAATACTTAATTTTTGTTTATTTTCTGTTTTCTTTTTCTTTTTCTTTTTTTCTGATTTTGTTGGTTTGTCTTTCTTATAGGTTTGAATTTGGTTTATGCAAGGTCGTCGATCTCATAATTTAGAGCTCATTGTCTACGATCCAGAGATTGAACGAACTCGTAGAAGACTATTGAGGCAAGGGCGAGCTCAAGCTCAAGTTCAAGGTGCAATGGCAGATGAGGAGACGAAAGCATTGAAGGAGTTCACTGCTCCTACTGCACTCACAACATCATCTTGCATCGTTGTGGCTCCTATTCCTGATGGGGTGCGTTTTGAGATTAGACCAGCAACAATCCAGAGCCTACCTAATTTTTATGGGAAGACAAATGAAGATCCGTATCTCCATGTGGAGGAATTCAAAGACATATGTGGAACTTTCAAGTATGGGATATCAGATGAGCAGATTCGTTTGAGGCTTTTTCCATTCTCTTTGAAAGACAAGGCAAGAAAGTGGCTGAGTTCTCTTCCTCCTAATACCATCAATACTTGGGAGGATTTGCTTAAGAAGTTCTTGTTGAAATTCTTCCCTGCTACAAAGACCAATGCTCTCCAAACAGAAATTTTTAATTTCCGTCAACCTGATGGAGAACCTTTTTATGAGGGTTGGGAGCGTTACAAGGATTTGTTTGTGAGGTGTCCTCACCATGGATTTACCAAACCTCAGAAGGCTCAATTTTTCTATAGAGGTTTGAACTCTCAAAACAGAAGTATGGTGGATGCTACAGTTGGTGGAAGCTTAATGGGACAGACAGCAGAAGCAGCAATTCAAGCTTTTGAGACTATAAGTGAGAATTCACAGCAGTATGAGCCTTATGCATCAGGTCCTAAAAGAGGAGGTCTTTACGAGGTTAGTGCAAATACCAAGCTAGAAGAGCAAGTTGCAGCTTTGGCAAGACAGATGAAGAGCCTTACTCCGCTATTAACTAAGGCGGCAAAGGAGACATGTGCCTTGTGTTCAAGTTTTTCACATACCACAGAAGCTTGTCCAGAACTTCATGGTGATGAGGAAGTCAACATGGTGAATAACTATGGAAGGCCAATGAATAATTTCTCTGGCAATAATTATAATTCGGGTTGGAGGCCACATCCGAATCTTTCTTATAGCAACAACAATCATGTGCAGATGCCAAGAAATAATCTTCCTATTCAGAATTATCAAGGGCCAAGTGAACAAAGAAAACCATCTCTTGAAGAAACTATGCAGCAACTTGCACAAAATCAGCTAGAATTTCAAAAGTCCAATGCTCAGATGCTTCAAGCTATTCAAGAGACCAAGAAAGAGCAGCAAGTTCAATCTCAAGCTATTTCTAAGTTGGAAGTTCAAGTTGGACAGATTGCCAATGCTTTGAATGAGAGAGAACAAGGGCGTTTCCCTAGCCAACCTCTTGTTAATCCGAGGGGTCAATTTGAGAAGCATGAGACTATGAAAGCTGTGATCACGTTGAGGAGTGGAAAAAAAGTTGATACCAATGTTCGTGGTTCAAAAGATGTTCAAGAAGAAGAGCAGCAAGAAGAGTTCGAAACAGGGATTGATGATACTGCTGCTATCCCCGTAGCTACTGAATCAGCAGAGAAGAGCTTCGAAACCAGGATTGAAAAGACTGTTTCCATCCCGGGCAGAAAGACTGATCCGAAACTAGCAACTTCCAGCAGTCCAGTGACGACTTTGAAGCCATTTACAGAGTCTCAATTTGTTCCTAAACCTCCATATCCAGAGTTGCTCAAGAAGCCAAAAAAAGATAGTCACTTGTCTGAGATTATGAAATTATTTAGCAAAGTGCAGATCAATATTCCTTTGCTTGATGCTATTCAACAAATTCCAGCTTATGCAAAGTTTTTGAAGGATTTATGCACTAACAAAAGGAGATTCAAAGATCATGAGAAGGTGTTGTTGTCAGAAGAGGTTAGTGCAGTGATTCAAAGGAGACTCCCTCCAAAGTTGAAGGACCCAGGAAGCTTTACAATACCTTGCACCATTGGTGATCATCACTTTGAGCGTGTTTTGATGGATTTGGGTGCTAGTGTCAACTTGATGCCGTACTCATTGTTTCTGAAATTAAAGCTTGGTGACTTGCAACCTACATCCATGACTTTGCAATTTGCAGACCGATCAGTCAAGCGACCGAAAGGAATTGTGGAAGATGTGTTGGTGAAAGTGGATAAGTTCATATTGCCTGCAGACTTTGTCATTCTTGAAATTGAACTAGATGCTTTTGATAGAGCAGAAGTGCCTATTATCTTGGGACGTGCATTCATGGCTACCGCTGATACGGTGATAAGAGTGAAGGATGGCAGTTTATCAATGAAAGTTGGTGATATGTCCGTGGAGTATAAAGTCTTTGAAGCTAGTCGATGTCCTTCAGATGATGGTAAATGCTTTATGGTTGAGTCCTTTTCTCCTATTACTCATGAAGCTTCTGTTTTGAATTCTTATAAAGATCCTCTTGAGGTATGCTTAACACAAGCGCTAATGGATTTTGATGCCAAGAAAGAAGTTGATGAGTTGGAAAAGCTTCTTAATGATGCACCGATTCTTGAACCAAGGAAGTGGAACCGATTTGAGCCTTTACCTCTGTCTACAAACAAAGTTGTGCCTTCTATTCAGCAAGCACCAAAGCTAGAGCTCAAACCGCTACCCCAACATTTGAAGTATGTATTTTTGGGTGATAGTGAGACACTACCGGTGATTATTGCCTCAGACCTTTGCGAAGAGGATGAAAAGAAGCTGTTGCAGGTTCTCCAAGATCACAAAACAGCCATTGGGTGGTCCATTGCAGATATTAAAGGTATTAGTCCTACAATGTGTATGCACCACATCCATCTTGAAGACAATGTGAAGCCAACACGTGATGCACAAAGGCGTTTGAATCCACCAATGAAAGAAGTTGTGCGTGCTGAAATTTTGAAACTTCTTGATGTTGGAGTTATATATCCAATTTCTGATAGTGAATGGGTGAGTCCAGTTCAAGTGGTGCCTAAGAAGTCAGGAATCACCGTTGTGAAGAATGACAAAGATGAGTTGGTGCCTACAAGGGTCACTACGGGTTGGAGAGTTTGTATTGATTACCGGAAGCTCAATAGTGCCACACGCAAGGATCACTTCCCATTGCCTTTTATTGATCAGATGCTTGAGCGATTAGCCGGTCACAACTATTATTGTTTTCTTGATGGTTATTCGGGGTACAATCAAATTCCTATTACACCGGAGGACTAAGAGAAGACTACATTTACTTGCCCTTTTGGTACTTTTGCCTACCGGAGAATGCCTTTTGGTTTGTGCAATGCACCAGCTACCTTCCAGAGGTGTATGATGAGTATCTTTTCAGACATGGTGGAGAGATTTATTGAGGTATTTATGGATGATTTTTCTGTTTTTGGTTCCTCTTTTGATGATTGTTTGCTGCATTTATCTCTAGTGCTCAAAAGATGTCAAGAGACCAACCTTGTGCTTAACTGGGAGAAGTGCCATTTTATGGTCAAGCAAGGAATTGTGTTGGGCCATGTTGTTTCACGTAAAGGTATTGAAGTTGACAAAGCAAAAAGTGGATTTGATTACCAATCTTCCTCCACCAACAACAGTTAAGGGAGTGCGTTCTTTCCTTGGTCATGCCGGGTTTTATCGGCGGTTCATAAAGGATTTTAGCAAGATTGCAGGGCCATTGAGCAATTTATTAGCAAAGGATGCAGAATTTATCTTTGATGAAGCATGTCTTGAGGCATTCAACACGCTCAAGGCACTCCTCACTTCAGCTCCTATCATTAAGCCTCCGGATTGGAACTTACCGTTTGAATTAATGTGTGATGCATCAGATTATGCGGTGGGTGCTGTTTTGGGGCAGCGTATAGAGCGGCTTCCTCATGCTATTTATTATGCTTCAAAGACATTGAATGATGCTCAGCTCAATTATTCCACCACAGAGAAAGAATTGCTTGCGGTTGTGTTTGCTCTAGACAAGTTCAGATCGTATTTGATTGGTTCCAAGGTCATTGTTTACACCGATCATGCTGCCCTTAAGTATTTACTTGCCAAGAAAGATGCAAAGCCAAGGCTGATCCGTTGGGTACTCTTACTTCAAGAATTTGATTTGGAGATTAAAGATAAAAGAGGAAGTGAGAATGTGGTGGCAGACCACTTGAGCAGAATGGTGCATGAAGAAGATGAAGTGGGCAGCCTTCCCTTGAATGAAAATTTTCCAGATGAGCAATTGTTTATGGTACGTGACTCTCCTCCTTGGTTTGCTCATATTGTGAACTTTATTGTTACTAAGCAAATTCCAGAGCATTGGAGCAAGCAAGAAAGGCAAAAATTTCTTTCTCAAGTGAAGCATTATATTTGGGATGAACCATATCTATTCAAGCATTGTCCGGATCAGTTGATTAGAAGATGTGTGCCTGAAAGTGAATTTGAAAGCATTCTTCGATTCTGTCATAGTTATGCTTGTGGAGGACATTTTGGGGCCAAGAAAACAGCAGCTAAAGTTCTTCAATGTGGTTTCTATTGGCCAACCTTATTCAAAGATGCTTTTGCCTTTTGCTCTTCATGTGATCGCTGCCAACGAATGGGTAATATCTCTAAACGTGACATGATGCCTTTGAATAATATTTTGGTGGTTGAATTATTTGATGTATGGGGCATAGACTTCATGGGACCTTTTCCTCAATCTTTTGGCAATCTCTACATCTTGGTGGCAGTAGATTATGTATCTAAATGGGTTGAGGCCGTTGCTTGCAAGACTAATGATCACAAGGTGGTACTTGCTTTTCTCAAAGATAATATTTTTGCTCGCTTTGGTACTCCAAGAGCTATTATTAGTGATGGTGGATCACACTTTTGTAACAAGCCATTTGCAGCACTTATGAAGAAGTATTCTATCACTCACAAAGTGGCTACACCATACCACCCTCAAACTAGTGGTCAAGTTGAGATTTCGAACCGGGAAATTAAGAATATTTTGGAGAAAACGGTTCGCCCGGATAGAAAGGATTGGTCTCAACGTTTGAATGATGCTCTTTGGGCATATAGGACAGCCTACAAAACTCCTATAGACATGTCGCCATATCGGTTAGTTTTTGGGAAGGCTTGTCATCTTCCGGTAGAGTTGGAGCATCGAGCTTATTGGGCAATCAAGCACTACAATTTTGATATGACGGCAGCTGGTGCAAGACGAGCATTGCAGCTGAATGAGATGGAGGAAATTCGTAATGAGTCCTATGAGAATGCCAAGATTTACAAGGAGCGCACCAAGAAGTTTCATGACAACGTCATTCGTCAAAAGACTTTCGAGCCAAATCAAAAGGTGTTGCTATATAACTCTCGACTTAGACTCTTTCCAGGGAAGTTGAAGTCAAGGTGGATGGGTCCTTTTGTGGTTACAAAGGTGTTTCCTCATGGAGCAGTTGAAATTCAGAACTTAAGGAACAACTCTACATTCAAGGTGAATGGTCAACGTCTCAAGCCTTATTTGGAGACTACTTTTGAGACCAATGAGCAACGTGTTCCTCTCAATGATCCTTCACAACAATGAGCTTAATATGGTCTGGCTGAAGACAATAAACTTAGCGCTTTCCGGGAGGCAACCCGAAGACCTTTGGAAGAAGATGGATGCGTGTTTAGCATGGAAAGAGGCTTCTTAATGTGCTCCTATCTATTGCTTTCATACCAGGGACGTTTCCTATCTCTTTTCTCCTATTTTTGTTGTTATTTTCAGATTTTAGTTGTTTTGGTCATGCTTTATCCCCTTATTTTCGTTACTGTACTATTCTGCAACTTTTCGGGATTGCAAGCTGTGTTGCAATCCCTGTTCTGAGCTGATTTTTCTTCACATTGCGGACAATGCTCAATTTAAGTTTGGGGGTGGGGATTTCGTGTTTTGTTTTTGTTTGTGTGATTTCTAGGTTTGTTTTAAGTTCTTTTATTCAAAAAAAATTTAATTAATAATAATAAAAAAAAAGAGTCTAGTTTTAGGTTTATTTTCAGTTGTGTCTTAGGAGTCTTCCAAACATTGTGATGCGTAAGAACTTTTACATGAATGATATGGTCATGAGATGAGAACAAGCATGTGTTAATCCATAACCTTAAATAATTGCTAATGGATTTTTATGATTATCATGCTTGATTTGTTTTGCATTCATACTTGATTTGAACCTTATGTGAGATTATTGAGCCTATTTGTGCTTTTCTTTTCTGAGTGATTGCTTAGATCATCCTTATTTCTTGACATGAAGTTTTGTTGATTTCACATTTCGTTTTATCTTGACTAGTCATTGACCACAGCTCTTTAATGAAACTAGAGAATGCTAGAACTTGTCTTCACACCTGTCGAAGCTTTATACCAGTTAAATGCTGGAACCTCTGAAAGGATATAGGCATTAGGATTAACCGTCAAAGCCAAATAAGCTTGTGTCCTATTGTTGCACACAAGTTGTGCTACCCTTAGATTAGCCCTTTGAGCCTACATTGAGCCGTTTATTTCTAAACCACAAATTCTTTACCTTGAGCTTAGTGTAGATATATCTTTACCCTATCCTAAGGAATTAGTGGAGCACAATATATTTGGAGATTCATTGTGGTTAAGGTGGTACTGTTGTAAGCAAGTTTGAGGGAGCTACTTATCGATTCAAGGAAGGAAAAGAGGAAAAATAAAGTTGTTGGCTGTTGAAAAAAAAGAAGAAACAATATGCATAGCCAAAGAGAAAAGAAAAAAATCAAAAGATGTAACAAGTTAGCTTCCTTGAATCTGATTCATTGTTGGTTGTACTTGGGAAGGTTAGAATGAAGCAAAGGCCCAAAACGGTGACATCTGGCTTCATAGAAGAAGAAGAAAAATCTGATTACTTACTTCATGAAATTTCAAGTTCAATGCCTCAAGGAGACATCGTTGTAGTGCTCTACTAAATTTCCTTAGGATCTTTGTGTTTCCTTATCCCTTCTTTCATGAAACCCTACACCCTTTGGCCCCATTACAACCTGAAACAAAGTCCTATTTGATCATTGGGGATGGCAGCTGGTCTGTTGGAGATTTGTGTGTGGAGATGAGCCTATGGCTTGGGTTTCATTTGGTCAATGTCTGGTATCGTACGTGAAATCTGATTAAACAATTATATTTATAAAGAGCATTCTTGTTATTTACGTGAGCTATTTGTTTTGTACATATTATCTCTCTCACGTACATAGGATGTGTGCAAAAGTCAGAAAATCATGAGTGAAAAGATTGGAGTGCACCCTTGCAAGGAATCAAGTTGAAGCATGAGATTTTGAGCAGGATGGTTATCAAAATGGATTAGTTTTTAAGTGAGGTTGTGAATTAATATTGTGACTGTTTGAATCTTAATTGACCATATGTGTGGGCATTATAGTTCTCTGATATGTTTGGAAGGCGTTAGGTTTGTGTTTAGTTTTCTTGTTTTGCTCGAGGACTAGCAATATCTAAGTTTGGGGGTATTTGATAGATTCATATTTCATACATTTTTATACCCTTAGATACATGATTATATGCTTAGTTCTTGTCAATTGTGAGTCATTTACTTGGTTTTTATGTTTTGTAGGTTAAGTTGGAGAAAAAGACAATTTGGAGCTAAGTGATCCAGAAACTGCTCTGCTGTGCGTCAACTTTGAAGATTAAACTGTACCTGCTCACAAGGAATCTGGAGGCGAGCCATACATCATTGGAAAGCTACGGATGTTAGCTTTCTGAGGAATTTTGCGGAAGTGGATTTGCATTTTTCTAGAGCAAGTTATGAAGGTTTGAGTGAACGCAGCGCGTAGAGGCAGATTTCTGACGAATTTTGTGTTTCTTCTCATGATTCCAATTTGTGAAGTCCAAGTCCATCAATCTTAATACTACAAGGAAAAGGCTGAACGTGGCTAACATATTTGGAAGGTTACTCTTGCATTGACAATAATAACCTTATATTATTTGGAGAGAAGAAAGCTATTCCATGTTGGACAAGGAGACCGAAAAGCCCAAATCAATTGGGATTTCAAGAAGAATAAAAGAGAACCCTAAGCACGTTAAAAGGAGGCAGAGAAGAGGGACGGCAGAACAGAGACGCAGCAATATTGGCAGAGGAGAAAGAAGAAGAGAGCTTCTCCATTGCTCAACCCGAGTTCTTATCTCTTCCATTGTTTCTTCCATGCTATCTTTATTTCTAGTCATGTTTTCTTTATCTATGAATTTCTAAACTTCTAACTAGGGCTGAGATGAAGCCCCTAGTATGATTACTCTATTTCTTCAGTTGATTGCTTTGATTCAATAGATTGCTATGTTAAATTCTCAATCACCGTTTTAATAGAACTTTTATTCAAAATCTTTGCTCAGGATCAATAAGACCTAGGTTTTGTTTGTTAGTTATTTGGTTTGAAAACATGAGGCTTGATCGAGAGTAGATGTTTTCTAGGGTTCCAAAGGATTTATTTAATCTTGTGATTAGAGAGTTGTAAGTTAAGAATACAAGTGCTTGATCATAGTCGATATTCTTGTTTACATGATTTCCTAGTTCTTTTGTGCTTAATGGAGTTGAACATGTTTTACTTGAACCTGATCATAACGTGAAGTAGATTATAGTTTGACTACTTGAGTTCTATACGGGATCAATAAGTTAGAATTCATTGTTTAGAAGAACTTTGGCATATGTCCGGGATCAATAAGGCTTATGTACGGAAATCTTTAGCATGCAATCTAGGGTGTTCAATTGCTATCAACTAGAGAGAAGGGTAGGCGTATTAGGTGGTGGATTCAATGCTTTAGCATCTTTATAATCTGTTCTTAAACTTTTAGAAATTTCATTGTTTTCTTGTCTTTAGTTTCAGTTTTATTACTTTATTTTCTGTTTTCAATCCAAACATCATAAAATCATATTGTTATTTCATTAGGTGTAGTATAATTGGCATAATAAGTTGTTCTAATCAATCCTTGGAGGGAACGACCTCGTGCTTGCACTTCTATTCTATAAGCGATTCGTGCACTTGCGAGTACTATATTAAAACATACAACACCTATGGATCGAGAAACCCGAAATCTAACTCATCATTCCCGTTCGGAGGGTCCTGAGGCGGCGGCTGGTCAGGCTGAGGAGGCTGCTGCTGAGGCTGGGGCCACTGAGGATGGGGCCACTGAGGTAATGGTATAGGCGTAGGCATGGGCGGAAACGGCTGTCCGGCCGCAAGTGCAGACATGCAGGCAGTCATCCACTGTCCCATAGCCGCCTGGTTGGCATTGGTGACTTCATTCACCCGCTCCATATGCGCAGCATTGGAAGCCGCATATGATTCCGCCATCGCCGCCATCTCCCTCGCTCTTTGGGCTTCCAGCTCAGACTCCCTCGCTCTTTGGGCTTCCAGCTCAGACTGTAGACTTGCGAACTGATCTTGTAGCCGAGTGGTCTGGCTGTTGCTGCTTGAGGCTCCGGCGGCTCCCTTGCGCTGAAATCCTGGCGTCGTCTTCAGGATCCCCTTTCCAGCGTCTCCCATACCCCGGCAGTAGTAGGTGTTGGAACGCTGCGCGAAGGCAGTGGCCATAATCCGCGCCCCAACGGTAGGATCTGAAGTGTCGATCCTGGACATGGCCTCTGACATGTCATCCTCTGCCGTGCCCGGCCATGTGTCGTTCACCATGCCTCTGATGACCTCTTGCTCCGCCTCCCTCACCCTCGCCTAATTGGATATATTATAAAAATATATTAATATACATTTAATAAAATGTAATTAAAATTAAAAATTAGAAAATATAAGGAACTTACAAGATCCTCCTCAGAATGAGGATATGCCCTCTGAAAGGTCCCCACATAGGGGTTCTCCTCTGGCCGCTCTCGCCGCACGTCGTCCATGATGGCCGAAAACGGCCTCGAACCGGCACGATGGTTGGTTGTGTTCTGTTGCCGGTTCTCAGCGTTCACCCGGGCGAGGTGCTTCAAAAAAAAATTATCGTTAGTAAATATTTAAAAACATACAATTATAATTAATTCACTAATTAAATATTCAAATTTGTTTACGAATTACCTGTTTGTGAGGGTCGTTGAACTGCGTGACAAGAAGCCACCGCCACTCGTACTCCCGATACTCGAACTCCTTCGGGGTACCCGAACGGTCGCTCCCGTACTTCTTCCAGTGTTCCCGGAGGTCGTGCTTCCACTCCTTGAACCTACATATACAAAAAAAATATTAATAATTTTATTAAAAAAATAAAATTTAATAAATTATTAAATAGCTAGAGGTACCTCTCCCTATGGGCCTTGTCCGCCCAGTCACGTCCCTCCTCGGGAACCACAAACCATTGCTGCATTACCACTTGTTAGTATTTTTTTCGATAATTAAATTATTTATTAGTTAAAAAAATAGTAATTGATCGAGTAAACTCACCGACATCGACTGATGGAGCATCTTCTTCACTCCATCAGGAACCTGGCTCCAGACTCCCCACAACATAGGGAGTCTGGAGCGGATGGTGCCTCCCGCGGCGCGCGTGTACCGGTTTCCCAACGCGGCGTCCACCGGTTTCCCGTTGGAAAACGGGATGGCGATCCGTCCAGCGGACTCGACCGCCCTATCGAGTCCCTTGTTGCTGACGGTGCCTCTCCTGTTCCGCCTTCTCGTTCCGGCGGCTGTGACATTGTGAATCAAATTTAATATTAATAATACATTTTTACAAAAAAAAAAATGTAAATCGACAAAAAAGTAATAATAAATTACCTGAGGATGAGGCTGAGCCGACGGATTCGTCTCCGTCCGCCTGCTCGGAGACCCTCACGGGATGAAGAGGCGTGGGAAACTCCCGGTAGATATAGGCCTCGTGCGGTGCCACATGCGGGAGCTGCTCCCGAATCGGTCGACCCTCCTCATCGACGCGAGGTATCGCCGGTATCGTCGGAGGAAGGAAGAGGCCGGACGGCACCATAGGGACCCCGGATGACCCGCCATCACCGTCGGTCGGGGACGACTGTGTGGGGGCGTCGTTGCGGGATCGCGACCGGCGAAGTATGGGTGGATGACGAGGAGCCGTCGCTGCGGGACCCGACTGCCCAGCAGAACCCGAGCCGCTCGCGCCACCCCTAAGCGCCTCACGTCGGGCCGTCAACTGCCACGGAAACCCGATCGACGGTGATTCCGACGGGTTGTTTGAGGTACCGTCCGAGCCGTCTTGGCTCCTCGCACCCGAACGTTGTCCAGAAGTTCTCCTCATGGCCATCCTGTTTAAAATAACCATAAATTTATTAAAAATATTTTACCGTCTTATAATTAAGTTCACAAAAAATAACCATAAACTTCGAAAAATTTATCAACAATAATAGCACAAATAAAATTTAATAATTATTATAAGATTTATTATTTTTTTTATTCACATAACAAATTATTTACATTAATTCGCAATTATTACATCACAAAAATTATATTACGAATATTTACATCCTTACTAAAAAATAATCCATTATTTTTTACAAAATTTCCACAATATATTTACAATTATAATTTACATTATTTAATTATTTAATCAAAAATTATTTAATCATTTACAATATATTTACAAATTATTTAATCATTTACAATCCTAAACCGTAAACCCTAAACCGTAAACCGTAAACCCTAAACAACAACCCTAAACCGTAAACCCTAAACCCTAAATAAACCCTAAATTATTTAATCATTTACAATCCTAAACCCTAAACCCTAAACCGTAAACCGTAAACCCTAAACCGTACATCACAATTTACAATTATCACAACAACAACCATTTACAATTATCACAACAACAACAATTTACAATTATCACAACAACAACAACAATAATTTACAATTTACAATTATCACAACAACAACAACAACAATTTACAATTATCACAACAACAAAAACAATTAAAACCAATTTAGGGTTTTAGGGTTATACCTTAAATTGTGGGTCGACGTCGGGGTCGGGGTTCCGAATTGGGGTCGGGGTCAGGGTCGGAGAGAGGGAGAGAGAGAGGGCAGAGAGAGGATTTTCGGAGAGAGAGAGAGAGAGAGGGCTTGGCGGCTGAAGAAATGGTTAGGGTTTCCGAATTTTTGCCTTTTATACTGGCGTTCTTGGGCGACGATTCTGTAAAAATCGTCGGCCTGTTTTGTAAAAATCGTCGGCCAAGAGCATCTTGGCCGACGATTTTTGAAGTCGTCGCCCTGTTTTTTTAAAATCGTCGGCCAAGATAGTATATTTGGGCGACGAGATTCTTCACTATAAATATCGTCGCCCAAGATGAAGAAAATCGTCGGCCAAGATAGTCTACTTGGGCGACGACATTCGTCACTATAAATATCGTCGCCCAAGATGAAGAAAATCGTCGGCCAAGATTTCTATCATAAAATTCAGACTATTTGACCATCCAAATCACGTAATCTGGCCGGACCTTCAACTGAGAATAGTTTCCAATCGACGAGACTCTTACGGGGCTATAAAAATTTGGTAAAAAATAAATAACCGGGATAGGGCTACCACTAGGTAGAAATAAGAGAAAAATTCGTTAACCGAAACAACCGGCACCGAAATTTTACCGGAATATCTTTATTTTTCACAGGTTGACGTATGTTCTCACTTCCCTTGTGCATAACTTCATGAAGAATCTTGACAGCGCTACTAACGGCTCCACAACCTGGCCAACCACACATCACAAATTTAATATAAAATCCAACAACGACAGGTTAACCGTAATTTTAACCACAAATTTATCTGACGGTGAAGGAACGGTCGAATGAAAACAGGGAAGAGACGTTGTAGCAGAATATGACAGTCATGACTCTTCAAGCAGTATATCTTATTCTCCCGCAAGTTCACACACCGGGCTATATTTCCTGCAACGCCTAAGGGATACGTCACACAACTCATCCACCTGAAAATCTGGGTCTTCTGATCAGGCTTCACGGTGTAAGGAGCCCAAGGCATCTTTTTCTTCCCCTCTTTCAGCCAAAGATGTTTTCTGATTCCCATTTTCTTAAGATCAACACGTGCCTTAGGACCGTCTTTCGTCTTCCCCTCCAAGTTGAGCACTGTACCTACCACACTGTCGCAGACATTCTTCTCTATGTGCATCACATCTAGGTAGTGCCTGATCAACAGCGTACTCCAGTACGGGAGTTCCCAAAATATGCTCTTATGTGTCCAGAATTTGTACCTGTCTGGTCTTTCAGGTATTCTGGCCACAATATCGGGATGATTGCTGAGCTGCCCAAAATCATACTCATCCAGCACTGCTAAAATCTCTTCCCCCGACCATCTATGCGGCTCCACACCTCTCTCTTCGGTCCCATCAAATGCCCCGGTATCTATCCGCCAGGGGTGATCATGTGGTAGGTAAGCACGGTGACCCATCCGGACTATCTTGTTGCAATGATTGCTGCACCCCTGGGAGCTAAGGCACTCAGGACAAGCCTTGTATCCCCTAACAACGTTGCCGGACAACATCCCACGTGCAGGAAAATCACTGATGGTACCAACAATCATGGCATGCATCTGGAACATCTCCTTTTTGTGGGAGTCATAAGTGGGATGACCAACCTCCTAAAGCAATTTACACTCTTCAATCAGCGGTCTCATATACACATCGAGACACTTCCCTGGATAACAACAACAACCACAACAAATTCAGATAACGACTATATATGACCAACAATATAGAACAAAAACAATAAATGGAGGGGTGTTGAACCAACAGCAATATATACAATATGAAGGGAAAGTAGATACCTGGATAACCGGGCCCCGGAATCAACAAGGTCAACATGTTGTATTCCTTCTTCATGCACATCCATGGAGGAAGGTTGTAAGGCACCAAAATGACCGGCCATATACTGTACGAAAGACTCATGGTCCCAAAAGGGTTGAACCCGTCGGATGACAGCCCGAGCCTCACATTCCTCACCTCTGAAGCAAAATGAGGAAACTCCCTGTCTATATGCTTCCACGCCTCCCCGTCAGCAGGGTGTACCATGAGGTCTTCGTCATGCACCTCCCTCACAGCGTGCCATCTCATAGCTTCGGCCGTCTTTGAAGACATATACAACCGCTCCAGCCTATCCCTCAACGGGAAATAGCGAAGTACCTTAACAGGTTTCCTGTTGCCTGCGGGAGTCCGCTTATACCTGTCGGTCCCACATACCGGACAACGATGAAGGCCTTCAAGGTCATTACCGTCTGCATCTTTACCCCAGAATAGAACGCAGTCATATCTGCATGCATGGATCTTGATGTAGGAAAGCCCGAGATCTCTCAAGATACGACGGACCTTATGATGCGTGGTGGGATGACGATGACCGTCGGGCAGGAGCGAAGCAGCGTACTGTAGATACCTATCAACAGCCGTCACGGTCGATTTTGTGTCAACCTTGATATGCATCACCTCCATCACACACTGAAGAACAGTCTTCTCATGACCTGGGCACAGAGGGGTCTGTTGGAAAGCAATAAGTCTGTTGTACTTGGCTATACCGGCAGTGTTGACACCTCTAGGGACGGCCTGCATCGGCGCCTGAGGAATGTGCTGTCGTTCAGGGCATACACCGCTGTCATGAGGAAACATGTCGTTGATGAAGGTCGTTGTTGGATCGTTGGATGTACTGCCCGTCTCATAAAACTGTCCATGATCATGCGGGCGTGATGAGGTTTCACCGTGATATATCCAACATGTGTAACGTTCCCAGAATCCGTTACTCTTCAGGTGGTCTCATACTGTCCCCAACGGAAATCGATGCATATCACTGCGACACTTACACATCTTGCACGGGCAATAGAACATGCCACTCCCGTCAGCATTGCCCTGCGCATATTGCATAAAATCCCAAACTCCTTCAGCATATTTTCTGTGATATCTTGGAAGAGAAATCCAACTCTTATCCATATCCTGAAAATAACACATATATATATATATATATATATATCAATATTTAATAAACATATCTTTTATATATATATATATATTAATGTAATACAACATACTAATTATTAATTATATATATCTAGTTCGAGCGGATTCCGTGGTTTCAGAAGGCAAGTGTCAATGTCACGGAGGGCGAACCCCCTACAGGAACCAGGCAGGACTCGTTTGTGATCACGGAGGCGAACCCCTATCGACCTCTTCACCGAGAAGAGTGGTCAGTTTGTGATCTTGAGATCCAGTTAAACAAACCTGTGAACCATATCTATGACAGAACGGCCCCTTACTCAGCTTGGAACAAACTCTATGCATATATATATATATATATATCATTAATTCAACTCAAATAAAACTGAAAATCAATATATATATATGCACATATATATGTGCATATATATGCATATATACGTACCTGGGAGTAGCTCCACAAACTATGAATGGACAAATTTCCACAACACTGAACGATTTGAAGAACTAGAGAAATTTATGTTTCAAATTTTCAAAGTTCTCATTCTTCTATCCCGGCCTCTCAATATATAGAAGAATCTTGGGCGACGAAATATTTGAGTTTCGTCGCCTAAGAATTAAAAATCTTGGGCGACGAAATATCTCAGTTTCGTCGCCTAAGGATAAAAAACTTAGGCGACGAAATAAATATCTTAGGCGACGAAATATTGTTTCGTCGCCCTAGTTTCTATCTTGGCCGACGATTTTATTTTCGTCGCCTAAAGTTGAACTTTAGGCGACGATTTTTTTTCCTTGGGCGACGAAAAAAAAAATCGTCGCCTAAGTTCCATCTTAGGCGACGAAAAAAAAAATCGTCGCCCGGTTTTTTTTGTTTCGTCGCCCAAGACCCATTTTCTGGTAGTGCCTCTTGTTCTCTCTCCCAGACTCCCACCAAAAAAAAACACCACCGACTTGTAAAGGAATAGTGACATGCACCCACTTATCTTACAAAATGGATATTACACTCATGCATCATGATTTTTGTCTTTAAAGTAATGTTAGCCAGCTTTCATAGAGTATATCTTTAGTCTTTTGCGATTCACTGTTTATTAACATACAGGAAAATCCCTTTCATAAAAGATTCCAATGATAAAATGTTGGTGTGAAATCTGAAATGAGAACAACATACAGATGTTTGACAGTTGAGTGATGTCCTGAACTACTCTAGTGGGCCTGTTGCATAACAAACAACAAACCCATACGAGCCCCTCGGTCCATGTCCAAATTAAAGTTCATTGTGCAACTGTAACATATATCACATAACATCCCAAATTTGAGTAAGAGGATAACACTATTCAATACTAAACTTCCCCAAAGCAAACTCAATTGACCGCTTTAAACCACGTTTGCAGAGCTATCTTTAGTGAAACTATGTCTCACAAATGAGCGGTTACGGACGGTCCTAACAAGTAGACGGTGTTAACTTGTTATAACGGATTGAGCCCGTAGGTTTGCGTATTACCCTTTAGAACTTATTAAGATCGTTAAAGATTTTATTTGTGTTTGGTTTTTTTTTTTCACTCTCAAAACTTGTTAAAATCGTCAATAACCTTTAACAAAAAAAATTGATCGTTGGAACTTTCTAATAAATGATTGTTTTGTTTTTGTTTTTATAAAAATAAATAAAAAATTAAGGAAATGGAGTATTGCAGATGGCAATCATGCATACCGACTCCCGTGGCTATTTCCTTATGCTTCAAGAACGAACCAAACTGAAATCTTAAGTTGTAAATAGAAACCTTAACCCACATCACTTTAAGTGATTAAACCCTAATCACGCAAAAGTCCAGTATTTACTACTCTGCCACGATACACACCATCAGATATATTGTTTTTAAATCTTTTTTATTAATAACTCACACACTCTACATATGTCGTGAGGTTTGAACTCATGACCTCAAAGTTGTCAGTTAAACACACTATCAGATTCATATCGGAGAAATTTTTCATGGAGGATTTTTCACTCAACCTACCCAATCATCCATGGCCACGTAAGCCAGTACAACTTAAACCTCCTACAACCTACCACACCATATACCTTCTCCTCCATTCTTCAAATATTAATCACAGGTAGAGTTATCGGCTAGTCCGCGCACTGAGCTCTCTCTATTTTCAGCAGCTTCAGCTCTCTGCGTCATCAATGGCGTCCGTACTCAATACGGTGTCGTCCGTCAGATTCTCAAACCCTAACGCCAACCGACTCCGACCTCACTCCGTTTTGGCGCCGGTTTCCGTTTCGTTTCCCAGTGAGCACTTCTATCCTTTGACTGCTCCATTAATTTGTCTTGCTCAACAAAAATTTCAAATTCAACTAAGCAGTGTTTGAAATAGAGAAGCTCAATCTTTCGGAGTTTAATTAGTTAGTAAATTTGCATTTCAATTTCATCAGTGTGATTCAGCTATTTGACTTCGATATCATCTATTTGTCGCTATGCTGACGAGTTTTTGTAATTTTTTTATATTTTCAGGACGGAGATTTACGGTTAGGGCTGCAGAGACTGATACGAATGAAGGTGTATAATCATACTGAGCTTCTTCTTTTTTCCTAATTTTATGAAGTGGAAGTGGATTGTTTAGGTTTTTGTGGATTTATATATGGTTTGATATGTGTGTTGTTTACAGGAGTTAAATCTGAGGCACCGGATAAGGCCCCAGCTAGTGGCGGTTCCAGCTTTAATCAGCTTCTCGGAATCAAAGGAGCTTCTCAGGAAACTGTAAGTCATCAATGCTGCTTGATTATGTAACTTTTTTTTTTTTTCATGCTTAAGTTTTGTTGAGCTGGAAATGATTCAACTCTATTGATATTTTACACAATGCAATCTGTTTTAATAGAGATTATGACAGACAAGAACGGGCGGCTTAGGAATTGTGGTTGAAATGCTTGTTGAAGTGGATATTAAGTTGATATAAAAGTATGGGATGAGAGCTGACTTGAGACTGTGATTTTTTCTGTGCAGAATAAATGGAAGATTCGTCTTCAGCTGACCAAGCCTGTTACTTGGCCTCCATTGGTATGGGGAGTAATTTGTGGAGCTGCTGCCTCTGGTATGCTATTTGCTTCTTCCCGATGGCCCAAGATTGCATATTTTCTGGCTATCTCAAAATGTTGCTTCACGAGTTGCAGTTGTCTAACTAGCTAATAGAAGACTTCTACAAATAACTTCCTATGCAAATCATATAACTGTTTCCCTCCTGCCCGATTGGCCTTTTCAAGTCTTTGCAGAAACCCAGGAAGTTGCTGCAGCAATATTGCCATACTTCCAGTGCATAAGCTTTTAATCCTTAATAATCATTCACTCACATTGATAAAAATTGTTTCAGAGTAATGAAATTTTCTTTAATTTGGTGATTAACGCTAGACTATTTTACTAACCGCAGCTTCAATGTTAATTTGTTCATCTTAAAGACTGCACCGGCCAGAGTACCTTTCTCTTCTACTTAATGGGCTCATTCTTTGGATTTTGGGATTCCTTGATATTACAAATAACTAAGTCAGAGCATGTATCCTACTATATGGCGTGTGAGCAGTTATATGCTTCAATAGGTTGTCATCTATTATTTCCTGAAAGAAGCATAACAGAACTCTAACTTACAACACTCTTATAGTGACATTTTCTGCCAACCCTGTCCATAAATAAATTCTGAGCCCTTTTTCCGGTGTTGCAGGAAATTTTCACTGGACTTTGGAGGATATTGCCAAATCTATACTTTGTATGGCTATGTCTGGCCCTTTTCTCACTGGCTACACACAGGTAAGCTATGTAATATTGAAAACTGTAAGTTTTGCTTTTGATTGAATGAGATTCATATTCTAAAAACTCCGTGGTCCTTTCTCTAGACACTAAACGATTGGTATGACCGAGATATTGATGCAATCAATGAACCTTATCGTCCGATTCCCTCTGGGGCAATATCTGAAAATGAGGTAATGGTGTAACTCACTGAATTACGTATAGATAACCATGGGCAGTAACTGAATTTTATTATCTTGTTAATTTGTTTTCTCCTCCTTAAATCCCTCAGGTTATTACTCAAATCTGGGTACTGCTTTTAGGAGGTCTTGTCTCAGCTGGTATATTAGATGTGTGGGTAAGTAATGTAAATGGTGGACTGGCTCTTGTTACCATTGTAAGTATATTTAAATGGACTTCAATGATGAAATGGTGTCGTTTTAGGCAGGACATGATTTCCCAACAATCTTTTACCTTGCTCTGGGTGGATCCTTCGTATCGTACATCTACTCTGCTCCACCTTTAAAGGTAGTGGTTTATTTTAATTATTTTTTTTTCTTTCTTTCCTGCATTTAATTGCCAAAGTGCTATGATGTTCAAGAAGAAACTTTGCTTAAGCCCTGACAAAGCTTCCTGATTCGTTGCACAGCTTAAACAAAATGGATGGATTGGAAATTTTGCTCTTGGAGCAAGTTATATCGGTTTGCCATGGTATCATATCCTATACATAGTGTTCTTTAGTAACTTATTAGAATTAACATGATTCACGCAGATGTTAGCGGTGATTTGTTTAGTGGTTCTATCTTAAATAAGGTTGCCAAAATGATTAGCACCTTTAATATTTTGCTTGAAATTTATTACATAATCAGTCACCCAAGAAATTCATCAAATTGAATGGTGATCCCAATGAATTGAAATCCTTTTAGAAGGGAATAGACCCTGTAACTTCATGATCATGAACTATCACCATTATATTATGCAGTTTGGTTATCTGCTACAAGCTGGTTTGGATATCTACTGTGTTCAGTGACAAGTTTTGGTTCAATCTCTGTCTGATAGGTGGGCTGGTCAGGCATTATTTGGAACCCTTACACCGGATATAGTTGTCCTCACACTTTTGTACAGCATAGCTGGAGTATGTCACTAAAAGAAGAGTTCTTAACATTTGCTCACAATTAAACTAATCTGATCCAACTAACATTGTATTTCTTTGCTACTATTATCAGTTGGGAATTGCTATTGTAAATGACTTCAAAAGTGTTGAAGGAGATAGAGCATTGGGACTTCAGGTCTGTTAAATTCTATATTACAGTTTTGCATACAAATTAGATGCCGGATGATGTGACTCACATGTTGAGATGCTGTTTACAGTCACTTCCCGTAGCTTTTGGTCCTGAAACTGCAAAATGGATTTGTGTGGGTGCCATCGATATAACTCAATTGTCAGTTGCTGGTATGTCGTCTTGATTTATAAAGAGATTGGAGTTGTTGAAGTTAATTTTTGTGATTCTCGGGCTTGGTGTATTATTTGTTTTAGGATAACAACTTAACAAGTTATCTCTTGTTGGTTTGGCATACTTAATTTCATAAGCGTACATAAGCAGAGTTTGTCTCATAGGGCCATCTGTTGACTATTGCAGGTTATCTGCTAGGAGCTGGTAAACCATACTACGCTTTAGCTCTAGTTGCTTTGATAGCTCCCCAAGTCTTTTTTCAGGTAAACCATAACACAACTGTTTATCTAATCAACAGGAAATGTGTATGCCAATTTATTTATACTTGCTTTTGAACGTATCATGGTCTCGGTCTAGAATGGTATTGATGATCAATAGTTTAGCTACCATTCAGTTTAACTGCTTGCTTATACCAGTTTTTTAACCTCTGCAGTTCAAGTATTTTCTCAAAGATCCTGTCAAGTATGATGTTAAATATCAGGTACTCTTTTATTTATATACTCCACAGATTTATGACTAAAGAAGAAGCGATTTGTATTTACTTTTCCACGGCGCTTTGATTGACATAATGATGGACCAGTTACCTAATCAAAATGCCTGTTTTCCCATATACCCTTTGTGTTCATATAGCCAGGTAATCCATTTTGTTTTGAACATTTGTCTTAATCTCTGATTTTCAGATATCATATAGCTTAGAAAATGGACTGAAAAGTCAATCTCTATCGCCTATAATATGTGTCCTTCAGCCCTTCTCATGATATGAGCTTGTAGAGATCACTAGACTCTCAGTGGTCTTATTTAACATCAAGTGACCCCAATTACCATATCACTCCCCACAAGTTCAAATCTGCTGTTTGCATATTGCAGGCTAGTGCGCAGCCATTTCTTGTACTTGGTATTCTGGTAACAGCTCTAGCAACGAGTCATTGATATTACAAACCACATGATGCTTTGGAAAGAGATAAAAAGAGGAGAGGATACTACACAACTACAAAATGCAATACTCCCTTAAGATTACATAAGCCGTTGCTCCAAGTATGTTTTGCCTTGTTGAAAATGAAGTTTTGCGTTGAGGCATATATTTTTCCACTAGTTTTTCTGTTTCTTTTTTCCTTTACTCAGTGTCGCAATAGGAAGTTTTTGTTGTAAATATTATACTTGTGAATTGTGACTCCACTAAAGCATCTGAAAGCGAATTATTGTGAAAGCAGAAACCTGCTACATTTCCCGATTCCTAGCCTAGCTTCTTTATTCGTCTAATAAAACTGCTCCTCATATTTTGACTCTGTTGCTTCAATGGAATTACATTGCCGTGGTGAAATTGTGGTGGTGAACTACTACATTTTCGATAATAGATATTGGAGGAGCTATTACCACACTGTGCTTCGTACATGAACAGAGTTGAGGATGTTTAAAGTTCAAACAAAAACACCTGAATAAGAAGTTAAAAACTAACTTACATCATAAAGTCACCAACATAGGTGTCCCTCCAAAGACTCCTAGACAACTAGAACAACAAAAAACAAACATGAACACCGAGCACTATGTACCCCTCCTAAGAAGGCACGAGCACTTGAAACCATTTCTACAACCGCACAAGCTGAAAAGAAAACACAAACAAACGCCGAGCTAGTTAGAAGCCGCCTTGAGCTTTGAAGCACACATACTACCACTTAGGGAGGAGACTAGACTTGCACAAGAACGTGCAGATGATGAAGCCATAATGGCGATGGATCAATCAAAATTTTCCGCCCCAATTAGGGTTGATTGGGAAAAGAAGCAAGCTATGGTTATTGAGAGGGAGGAACAAGCTTACAATGCCAAGTTACACCAACCACTTGCTTCATATAAAGGTGAAGATGACCCAATGTATTAATACTTTGTTGCCTCTATTTTAATTTCATTTTGGTACTTTAATTTATGAAATGAATGTACTTTGACTTTCAATTATAATTAAAGAGTAATTTATTTATCAAATTGCAAACATTACAATAATATTAAACACCCACCATGTCACAATGCCAATTATTGAAAGCATAAAGCATATTGTTGCTTCACATGCGATTCTGCTTTGCCTGTTGCTTCACAGGCGGTTCTGCTCTGCCTGTTGCTTCACATGCGGTTTTTCTCATACTATTGTTTTACATGCGATTCTACTCTGCCTGTTGCTTCACATTCCATAGGTGATTAACCAAATCCTTCTGGAGGCTTCTATGCACAATTGGACATCTAACCTGCTGGTATCGGCGCATGAATTCCCCAAGTGCAGGAGGATCACGCTCAACCAAATGATCTACTTCGTAGTGGTCATATATTTCTGCTCTTCTTGGTCTTGTTGGGACCTCATCGGGTTCAACTTCATGATTATCTTCAGTTTCATCGCGCTCATCTTCAACAATCATATTATGCAAAATAATGCAAGTCATCATGATGTACTGGATATCTTCCATGTCCCATCCACGAGCTGGTCCTCTCACAATTGCAAAACGAGCTTGGAGTATTCCAAATGCTCTCTCCACATCTTTTCAGAATGATTCATGCATCTTTGTAAAATGAGCTTGTTATGGCGTGATCGAGTTTCTAATTGCTTTCACAAAAGTCCCCCATTTCAGGTAGATCCCATCAACTAGGTAGTAGCATTGACTATATTGGTGATCTCCAACATGGTATTTGACTCAAGGCGACTCACCTCTACAGACTTCGTCGAATAGCGGAGACTGTCCAAGGACATTGATATCATTAAGGGAACGTGGAAGTCCAAAATATGTGTGCCATATTCAAGTATCATATGATGCAACTGCCTCCAGGATGATTGTCCGCTTTCCTTTGTAACCGGTGAAATGCCTTTGCCATGAGGTTGGGCAGTTTTTCCATTGCCAGTGCATACAGTCGAGACTTCCAACCATTCTAGAGAACCCTCTTTTGTCAGCAACATTGAGCAACCGCCGCAAATCTGCATTTGATGGTTGACCGAGGTAATGTTTGTGGTATACTTTCCAGATTGCTCTAGTAAAGTGACTTAGAATTTCCAAAGCTGTTGATTCTGCTATATCGAGGAACTCATCACACAGGTCGGCCGGAAGCCCATAAGCGAGCATCCTCATGGCACAAGTCAACTTGTGTTCAGTTGACAAGCCAAGCCGACCGGAGGCATCAGGCTTTTGGACAAAGTAAGAGTCATGGTTAGCGACATCGTGCATCATCTGGTTAAACACATGAGGCCGCATTTGATACCTCCTACGAAACACATCGCCTTTGAACTGACACGGCGAAGTGAAGTAAAGAGCTTTCAGTCGTTGATCCATAGCTTCACGCTCTCTAGGGGTGTATCGCCGGCCTTCTTGGGAACCACCCCATTCAGATTCTTCCTCTTGGATCCTCTGAATGTGTGAGGAAGCTGCCTGCATTACCAGAGCTCTTTGACGATTCCTTGTGATGGAATCTTCCTCCTCCTTCATTAGTAGTTTCCTCAACCTGTTCATTGCAACAAACAACAAAAACTTAGAACTTGAATTCTGATATGAGAGAGAAGTGGTTGTGAATTAGTGAGGTATGATGGAGTGAAGAGCTTCGTATTTATGGATTAACCAAAAATGATTGATCAAGATAAGATATGACACGTGGCAAATAAAGATCTAAAACTTAATCTCACTAGCCTCTCACGCAACGACACGACGAGCTAAAGTATATCCAAAATTCAAGATCCGAAATCTTATCAGATATGTAATTATTGAGAAGATGAACATTATTAATTTTTAAAAATAAAATAAAAATATTTAATTTTAACTAGGACAACATATTATATTAAATTATTATGTATGATTTATATAATTTATTTAACCCTAAACACTATATATGAAATGATATTTATTTGTTGATGACTAAAACCCATACTCATACCTAAATTATATAAAATGATTAAAATTTAGGTATGAGTACTTGTTTTGATATAATGATTGAAGATTGAATATGAATTTAAATAGTAATAAGTGTTGATGAGTTAAAATAAATACATGACAACCCTTGTTAGAGGTACTACCCAAATTCCGGCGTCTCTCTCTCATTCCCTTCTTTAAACCAAGATTCTCTGTAATTCTTAATTTCACGGAACACATCATTTGACCCACCTGAAAGATCAATCCAGTATTACACGCGCCGTCATTTCACAAGCAGAAAGCGTCGTCGGTCGCCACTACTCCTCCTCCATCGGAAGGAGACGAAGTCGAAGAGAAATAAACAAACCCCAATTTCTCTTCCACTTCATCTTCTCCCCAAAACCCCCAGATTCCACACCCCCACATATCAATGGAGAAATCCCAAAGCAACTCCTCTAACGCCGTCATCCCTCCCTACGTGAAGGCCCTGTCCGGCTCGCTGGGAGGGATTGTGGAGGCCTCGTGTCTGCAGCCGATCGACGTCATCAAGACGCGGCTGCAGTTGGACCGGACCGGGACCTACAGGGGAATTATCCACTGCGGCGCGACGGTTTCGCGCACGGAAGGCGTGCGGGCTCTGTGGAAGGGATTGACTCCCTTCGCGACGCATCTTACTTTGAAGTACGCGCTGAGGATGGGATCCAATGCGGTGCTTCAAGGGGCGTTTAAGGACTCCCAGACTGGCAAGGTCAGCAGTCACGGCCGGTTTATTTCGGGGTTTGGCGCCGGAGTTCTCGAGGCTCTTGTTATTGTCACTCCTTTTGAGGTAACTGCATTGATCTTGATTGGTAAATTCTGTTGGATTTGCATTGCGGGTGGTGGATTGGTGAAGCATTTGCTGGTTATTGATTTATTTGTTGTGCGATCATAGATAGCATTAGTTGAGATATCAGTTTGATTTTGTTTAATTTCTATAGTTGGAGAACCTAAGCTTTTCTATTTGGAATTAGACATAGAATGTTACCCTAAATTTGATGAGGTAATGGTAAGTGGCGAACTGTTTGAAGTACTGCATTAGTTTGAAGTACTTATGAGGGATAGTTTGATTATGATAATGGGAAGAGGTAAGATTATTTAGAGACAGACTTAGCTTTGGAGTTTCTCAGTACACATATAAAATTCATTTTCCTTATTGTTTGCCGAAGTAGCTTGATTAGGGAGAGCTAAGAAGTTGTTTTGAAATTTTATTGGTGTAGGTGGTGAAAATTAGGCTGCAGCAGCAGAGAGGATTGAGTCATGAGCTTCTAAAGTACAAGGGTCCTGTGCACTGTGCTCGTACAATCATCCGGGAGGAAGGCATTCGAGGGTTATGGTCGGGGGCTTCTCCAACTGTTATGCGCAACGGGACAAACCAGGCCGCCATGTTTTCAGCCAAAAATGCTTTTGATGTTCTCCTGTGGAAGAAACATGAAGGAGATGGGAGAGTCCTGCTGCCGTGGCAGTCTATGATATCCGGTTTCCTGGCAGGAACAGCAGGTCCCATTTGCACTGGTCCTTTTGATGTTGTCAAAACAAGGCTCATGGCTCAGGGCAGAGGGGATGGCGAGTTGAAGTACAAAGGCCTTTTCCATGCCATCAGGACTATATATGCAGAGGAAGGGCTTCTTGCCTTGTGGAAAGGACTGGTGCCGCGGCTCATGAGGATACCACCCGGGCAGGCCATTATGTGGGGCGTGGCTGACCAAGTAATAGGATTGTATGAGAGACAGTATATTACTGTTGCAGCCCCCTTGTAGGTATAATATCAGTGGTATGCTTGTTCTGGTTTTTAATTCCGTCACAAGCATCATTCTTCAGTCATTTTAGTTCTTAACCTTTCTTCTTCTAGTTTATTTGGCTTCTCATTTTTCAAGTTTAATAAGGAGACCGTATAACGGACCTTTTGTAGAAATAAATTCATAATGAGTAAAAAGGAGCATGGCATTTGATGTGGTCAATATGTGTGAGCTAGTGTTCCCATGTTATTTGTGTCGATGATCTGTACATTAGTTTGGTTAATATTCAACACCACCTTCAAGTTATTCTCTTGATTGATTTGTCATTGTGATATTCATTTTGAAAGAGAAAAGGAACATAATTCCCCAACGAAATTGTATACACCACTATTATTGCCCATCAAATGGATGCTATTCCATGAAATGTTATTGATCAGCATCCAATCTTAATATCAGAGCTCGGATGATTTCCAAGCATATACCATAAAATCAACTGTTGATGTCTTTTCACCTTTGGAAAAAAAAAATGTTGATGTCTTTCGTGAGTTTCGTCTTTGCCTTTAGAGTTTAGAACACGTACTGTTTCACTGCTTCCACTTTGCCATTCCACATCTAATTTTCTTTTTCTACCAAGTGAATAAGGAAGAACACCGATTTCTTCACTAATGATCCGCTATATATTAGGCCTAGGTAGGCATAATTGAATTATATTTTTTTGGATAATTGTATTTGGAATGGGAAAGGCAGCGCACCGAGCCAAGCGCACCAAGCCAAGAACTTTATAATAGTCTATGGTTTGCATGGACCCCGTTGACATTTCAGTTTAAGCTGATTTCAACACGAGTAGTAAGACCCCGCTAGCCCAAAGTTTCCACTTTATAAGCCCACATAAGTCTGACAGTCTAGCCTCTTAATGAACTAGACTCTCCGGTTGTTGACACTTTTACCTAACGTGAAATGAGTCCCACAATCCCACAAGTTTGTTTGTAGTACTTAGCAACCTACCAATAAGTGACTTATGTATGTTACGGCTCGAACTATAATGGAGGTTCTATGTTTGTAGTACTTAGCAACCTACCAATAAATGACTTATGTATGTTACGGCTCGAACTATAATGGAGGTTCTACTGTTCGAACTATAATGGAGGTTCTACTAAAGCAAGCGCTTTGTGATTCCTTCCAACTCTCATTCGCAGACAAAATTGGAATAGACATGTAAAATGTAGATGAGTTTTATTTTTTTGACCGCATTAAGTATGATTGTCCGACCGTCTCGTTCACTCCTTACTATCCTAACGCAAGGTAAGTTATTATCCTTAGATGGATTCTTGTGTATTGAGGGATAGCTTTGGTTTTGACCAATTTGAAAGATCACTTGATATAGTTGAAATAACTGAATTTGGGATGATAGCTACTGATGTGATCGCTCTGTCTGAAACATAGGATGCATTGAGAATGTCTGCAAAACTAGTATATTTACCCGATTACTTACCTCAAGATGTTAATTCTTAAGCAAGCAATAATGTGTATCTTATGGAATCTTCGCGAAAAAAAGAAGACGAAGACTCAACGCTTTCCTTTTTTGAGTTTTAAAGTGACACATGAAATGATGATTGAGTGATGATAACTATGAGTCTCACGTTTGTCTGGTTCTATGGATGTAACTAATAACGCTCTCCTCATTCATTTGGTAACAATGAAACAATGTGAGGTTGATCTTCACTCTTTTTTTCGTCGCCGTCAGAATTGTGGCAGGAGGAGATAACAATAAGAGCAAAAATTGGCTTTCACATCACTCTATTGTCATTCCAAATATTCCTCTTCTCAAGTATGAACGAAAGTAAATAACAACGATAGAAAGGATTATAAGAATAACCGACTCAATAAAATTGATTTAGTATGAACATTTGGTCGCAAGTGAAGCAGACGTTGCAGACATTTTTTATGACGGTTTAAGATTCATGTTCAAACCCAGCTTGTAAAAGAACATTTATCAAGAGGGACCATACCCAAATTGCTCTCGATCGCGGATTAGTTTCTCACTGTACCAACAAGAAGAAAAAAACAATAATAAGTGAATAAGCAATAACGTGAATATTGTGATATTAAGTAATGAAAATTAAAACCCTACGAGAAACAGCGACCCAAAATCCTATAAAAGCAAACTCAGCCGCACGTTGAAACCCTAACCCTTCTACTAAGCCCACCTCCATCTCGTCCTTATTTGTTCCCCTCTCTTCTCTTTAAACCCTAACACAAACACTCACCCTCGCCTCCATCGTCTCGCCCAAATCTTCTTCCACCCAGGTCTGCTATTCCCTCATCCTTCAATTTTAACTTCTTCTTCTTCCTCATTTTCGCCGCCGGTCTCTTGTTCTAACGTTTCTTCATTTCCGATTTCAGGTTTCAGAATCCGGTTCCCGAAGCTTCGAAACGATGTCGTCCGACGACGAGAGGGAGGAGAAGGAGTTGGATCTCACCTCTCCTGAAGTGGTCACCAAATACAAGAGCGCTGCTGAGATTGTTAACAGTAATATACTCGCTCTTAATCTCATATTTATACACTAGAATCTGATTGTTGTCATATATGAGAGTTGGTCAAATGCACCAAATGCTAGGTTTTGATTTGGTTTAATTTAATTTCGTGATGGTTATGTGTTCGTTTATAGCTGAATGTGTTGTTTATGTGGAAATTGGCAGAGGCTTTGCAGCGAGTGATAGCGGAATGCAAGCCGAAAGCTAAGATTGTGGACGTTTGCGAGATAGGTGATTCATTCATCAGAGAGTAAGTTTTATTTTTGGCATTGGTTTTCTGTTGTTGAGCAAAAATGTGTTTGATTGTGGTTATTTATGTGTTTGTTTTTTGTTGTGAAGGCAAACCGGTAACATGTACAAAAGTGCAAAGAAGAAGATTGAACGAGGAGTTGCTTTCCCAACTTCCATTTCTGTGAACAACACTGTATGCCATTTCTCTCCGCTTGCCACCGATGAAACAGTGTTTGAAGAAGGGGATATTGTAAAGATGTAAGCCCTTGTCACATACCGTTTTTTGTATCTTACTGTATATTTGGTGATGCTTAAGCTGTGAAATTAATGGAATTTTGTTGTTGCACAGTGATATGGGTTGTCATATTGATGGGTTCATTGCCATAGTCGCACACACTCATGGTCTTCAAACAGGGCCTATTACTGGAAGAGCTGCAGATGTTATAGCAGCTGCTAACACTGCTGCTGAAGTTGCCTTGAGGCTTGTCAAGCCAGGAAAAAATGTAATTTGGCATCATCTATTAAATATTTTTAGTTTTGTAGCATACCTGCTGTCTATATTATGCTGCTGTGCATTTTTTGGTTGGTTGTGAAATGAATTGCAATTTGTTGATGGTTTAATGTTTTTCTTCCTGTTTTGTCAATTAGTGTCTCGTCGACCTGGTTTAAGCCTTTGAACTTTGTATCTGTATAGGTGCAAGATTTAATTTGAATAAAGAGATTTTTTTTGTTCCTTAAATGTTTTATGTCAATGCTTCCCCCTGATGATGAGCTATTAGTATAAGCTATGGACCTAGATCCAGATGGTGCTTCTTGTCATAGTTACACTGAGGGGGAATTCTTTGCTGAATTGATGGGCTAGTTGGTTGGCGTACGATGCCAACATTTCTAGTGTGCATAATCTGTATTTTCCATGTATGGGTAACTTATATGACTTTCAAATGGTTTGACTCAAATGTCACTGAGTTGAGACTGATGGTTTTTATGGCAACTTTGCCGAGGTGATCTATTGTTCTTCGATTACCTCTTTTTCCCTGTTGCCTATATAATGCTCGGCTTTGGATGGTGTGAGTGAACATATTTCTTTGGTCATTTTTAATATCCTCTGTGGGCCAACATTACTTTGTCTAGGATCAAGTATACTATCAAGGCAACTTTGCTGAGGAGATTATGATTTGTTGATTTCCTCTTTTTCCCTGTTGCCCAAATTATCCTTGGCTGTGGACCAGCTATGAGTGGATATGTTGTTTGTCTGCTCTTAATGTTCTTTTAAGGTCAAACATTTCTTTAATTTCCCAGAAATCTTTTTATAATTCTAGGCAACTTTGCCGAGGTGATTATGATTTGTTGATTTCCTCTTTTTCCCTGTTGCCTATATCATGCTTAGCTATGGATGGGCTGCTTAGGTTGGACTCTTTCATTGTCCATTCTTAATGTCATCTGTTGGCCAACATTGCTCTAGCAGTCTAGCCTCTTAGTACAAGTTATTTTTACTAGGCAACTTTGCTAAGGAAATCTGTGATTTCGGTTTCCTCTTTTTCCCTGTTTCCTATATTGTGCATGCCTGTGAACTGTTTTTATGACTATACTTGGTCTTGTTTTCGTACATCCTTGTTGTCCTCTGTAGGCTGTCATGCTTGTCGAGGTCATAGTGTTGAGTTTGTTTTTTCTTCATTTATGGAAAAATATTTTCATGGTCATCTCTTCATTTAACTTGATATCTCTCCATGATGATAAACTATTAATGGCTATGGATTAAATCCAATGAAGCTTCATTTGTCATAGTTACACTGATGGAGGATCATGTGTACCTTTTCCTTCCAATTTCTGTCTTTTACCCGGAATCCAATCGATTCCAGATGTTTTGATGTGATTTTAATTGATTTGATTCGAGTTGATTCTGTTTTAGCACTTCTTTACACCAGTCACTGCTTTTTCATGCTTTGCTTCTAAACTAAAATATTTGTACTGTTCCCTGATTCTATATGATGAATACTATCAAAAGCTATGGACCAACATCCAAATGAGGCTTTTTTGTCATAGTTACTCTGATAGGTTAACCCAATTTGTTCTTTGCAATGTAATTTATTGTGTGGTACTATCACATTGTTTACTGAAATATCTCTTCTTTTTGTTGTCTACAGAACAAAGATGTAACAGAGGCAATTCAAAAGGTTGCTGCTGCTTATGATTGCAAAATTGTTGAAGGTGTTCTTAGCCACCAGATGAAGCAGTTTGTGATAGATGCAAACAAGGTCATATTGAGCATATCCAATCCAGAGACAAGAGTTGAGGAGGCAGAATTTGAGGAGAATGAAGTTTATGCAATTGATATAGTAGCAAGCACAGGTGAAGGAAAGGTAATAAAGGAGTCGCATCAGCCTACTAGCTATGATATCTTATATCCTCGTCATAACATTTTAATTTAATTTGCAGCCAAAGCTACTGGATGAGAAGCAGACAACTATATACAAGAGAGCTGTGGACAAGACCTATCACCTGAAGATGAAAGCCTCTAGATTCATTTTCAGTGAAATTACCCAGAAATTCCCCCTTATGCCATTCACTGCAAGGTACTTGTCACCTTTTTGTTATTTATTTACTTGCTTCTTATTTTTATGTGGCTGTAATGAGTTCAATTTTGCTGTCATTAGGGCTTTGGAAGAGAAAAGGGCTCGTTTGGGTTTATTTGAGTGCGTCAACCATGATCTTTTGCAGCCATATCCTGTTCTGCACGAAAAACCTGGTAATGATCTTCTCACCTTTGTTTTTTTTTTAATACCCCATTCTGATATCCTTAAAAGTTTAATTGAACTTTTACTAAGAACTGATGGTTTTGCAGGTGATATTGTTGCTCATATCAAGTTCACTGTATTGCTCATGCCAAATGGATCAGACCGGATCACATCTCACCCCCTACAAGAGTTGCAGCCCACTAAGCAAGTAGATGATCCCGAAATCAAAGGATGGTTGGCTTTGGGCACCAAGACAAAGAAGAAAGGTGGTGGAAAGAAAAAGAAAGGTAAGCTATCTGTATAAAAGTGGAACAAGTGCTGTTGTGTTTTGTAATGTTTGGTGGGTTCCTGATGTTTTTGCACATTGCAGGTAAGAAAGGTGATAAAGTGGAAGGGTCTACAGAAGCTGAACCTATGGATGCTACAAATGATGCTGAAACTCAAGGATGATAGCGAGCGCGTGTTACGGAGTCATATTTCAGTTTTGGTCTTTTCTGCCCCCTTGTATCTGGCTGGATATGAATTAATTTAATACATAGTCTTCTTTTCTAGCCGGATTTTCTCTAATTTGCTTTTCTAGTACACTGCTTTCTTGTATCTTGAAATGCAATGGTTGTTAGACTTTAATTTTGACCCCTTATAAATATAAAAAATCTAGAGTTAAGGTCATTCTCTGTTTGGGTCGTTTCTGTCTCTTGGAAGAAATAAAAGTAGTGCCAAAGAGAAGAGGACTATTCCTGGGATTACAAATCAAAGTGATTCAGAGATGGAAGCGACGCCAGTGATGTCTTCCTTGGAATAACTCGAAAGCGGAACCTAGCTTGGATCTCAGATTACTGTTATCGTCGGATCCAGAGGCGGAGCCAGAAAATTTTGTTAAGGGGGGCTAAAATATAATGTACTTGAAAATGCTTTAGAAAAGTATAAATATTTAATAAAATAATTGAATCTAAAAACAAGAGGTACACCAATACATTGAATAAAGTGATTAGATAAAATCATGTATTAGAAATGTTTTTGCGTCCGATTTCTCCCCTAAGGAAATCGTAGGTAGCAGGCTTGAGGGAGTCGTAAGAGAGAGCAAAGCCTGGTAAACGGATGCTACTCCTCTTCTCCTTCGGAGCTTTCTAATACAAAATACAAATCAAGTTATGTATCATATATGAGTCAAGATAAAAATACTTTACCATATAACATAATTATACAATTTATTGTATTGGTTGGAAACTAGATTAGCTAGGAAATATTGTATGTTGTATTTATTACTGTTCTGGGTAATATTTCTTGATAATACGTTAAAGAAAATTTTGGTTTTATTGATGACACTATACATTACAACTTTGCCAAATTCATTCAATAATAATTGCATACATGTCTTCATACAAGAGGGACCAATAAGTAGATTTATTAATCTTTCGTTGCTATAATCATTCTTCGTAACCATAATTATATAGCATGACATGAATTATAGGGGGTGTCATGACACCTCTTGGTCGTATACTAGCTCCGCCCCTGGTCGGATCTCGAGCATAACTGATCATCATACGTAAATATTCTCGGAACTAATATTTTGGTTTGGGCAATCATACCACACACACCCAGGGTTTTGACGTGTCACACTAGCATTGGTATACTACGATCATCAAGCTGACGTGGATAAGCATGTTCATAAACGATGCCGTTGGAGACAATCGCAATCTCTGCTCTCTGATTGGTCAGTTTGCGTGGGAAAACATCATATTGCCACGTGTTTCAAACGGCCTTAAAGACGAAGCATCTGGATTTGTTCGGAACCCGCGAACCCATTTATAAATCCCCCAATTTCAATCTCGCACCGTCCTTGTCCAAATTTCACTAAGAAAACCCCAAACCTCACAAAATCGCAGTTGGAAAATCTGTCTCCGATCCTCGGATTCCGATATGTTTAACCGCCGATTAGTATCGCTCATCGTCGTGGCGGCGTCGTTGTTCCTAGTGGCCATCGACGCCAAAGGCATAGAACCCTACAAGGTACGCTTCTGGCTTCTCAATTTTTCCTTCAACTTTTTCTCTATGTTTTCTGCTTGTTCTAGTTCAATGTGGATGTACGCAATATGCTCGTGATTATGGAATTTGATTACAGAATTTTAAGGAATTTAAGAAAGAATTCTGAAAATTTTAGGGGAAGTAATTTGTTTGTTTTGCTGGTTACCTTTTGTTTTGTGCTGAATTACCTTTTTCTGAGATTAGCTTTATATTGTTTATCAGGTTCTTGGAGTGGAGAAAAATGCGAGTCAACGTGAAATTCAGAAGGCTTTCCACAAGTATGTTCCTTAAACCTGTAAATGTATTTTTGAAAGAGGCTAGACTGTAATGTCCGAAGTTTGTGATTGACTTAGGTTCAGTTGGGATGGCTCAATTGGCAAAACGTGCTCATTCAAAAATGAGTCTTGCATTATGATTTAGTTGTGTTAAGCTTGGGTCTTGTTGAGCAGATGGGGATGAAGGGTTTAACCGTTTACCGTTAACACGGGGAATGACTCTTTGTGTTGGTGCTTATGTGTTGATCTTTATTTTTTTATGGGACGGTCATTTATTGAACTTTGTTTGAAACATCTTAGTTAGCACTTAGCAGAATAAGTGGAACCACTTTTTCTTTTGCCTAATTTATTACCATTGCAGATGTACGTTCTAGCTTCTCTAATTGATTTCCGATGACTAATAACAATTTGTTTATTGTAAATGGCCTACATATTTTCCTTTGTTTGCTTTGATTTATAGATGTACATATTCCATCTCTCTCACTAATTTCACTTGGAAATGGCCCTGTAGGCTTTCTCTAAAATATCACCCGGACAAGAATAAAGCCAAAGGAGCTCAAGCGAAGTTTGCTGAGATAAATAATGGTAAATATCTCTTTTCCATTCTTTGTTTCCTCTCAGCTTGCTATTTCTGTTGAATTTTATCTTGTTTCCATAGTCGAGCTTAAATAGTTTGTGTAGCATTTGAATGTAGTCATTTCATTCGCTACCATCTGTATAACTCTTGTAGTCTCTGAGCTCTGCCCCATCAACAAGATATTAGTACTGAAGTACTTGCATAGGAAACATGATTTATTTATCTATTTATTTTCTTTCGAGCAGACCTCTTCTGGTTCTTTCCAATATTGATTTATTTCTTCATCCTTTGCCAGCGTATGACATGTATGGAGATGAAAAGGGTAATCCTGGATTTCAAGCTGGTTCCCCAGGGGATCATGGTGGATATACTTTTTTCACGAATGGTGGACCAGGACAGAACCAGTTTAGCTACAGACCGAGTGATTGGCAGAGCATGGGTGGGCAGGGAGGTTCCCAGTCGTTCTCCTTTTCCTTTGGTGGGCCCAGTGGTGGTGGAAGTCCATTCGGTTTCGGTATGAATGACATGTTCTCAAACATTTTTGGGGATAATTCTGGAGCTGGAGGTCAGTTTGGTGGTTTCACTGGTTCAAGTAGGGATCGACCTGGCTCTCGGAGCACTCCGAAGAGCATAAGGGCCTTCAATTCACAGGTTTACTAGAAAGAAATAGTTGACCAGGGAATGACTTGGCTGTTGTTCTCATATACAACCTCCTTGAAGGGTCAACAGCATGTTGAATCTATGATAGAGGATGTTGCCAGCTCACTGAAGGGTGCTATAAAGGTATACGCTTATGCAATTCGCACCATCTGATCTTCCATTGATAACCACATATGCTAATCTTTCCATAATTCCATGTTATTCTGTCAGGTTGGAAGTGTAAACTGTGACACAGAGGCGTCACTCTGCAAGGACCTTGGCATATATCCACGCAGAATGCCCAGGGTATTTGTTTATTCATACAAAGCGAGTGAGAAGGGTTCGTTGGTTGAGTATGATGGGGATTGGGGTGCTAAACCTTTAAAATCCTTTTGCCAAGACCATTTGCCAAGGTTTTCAAAGAGGGTTGATTTGAACTTTTTAAAGTCTTCCTCTGTCACAGTTGATAAATTTGCTACAGTGGTCCTTCTCTCCACCAAAAAAGACACTCCTGTTATCTGGCGCGTCCTCAGTGGACTGTATCATAACCACATCATTTTCTATGATGTACAGGTATGTTGTCTTAGTGAATGGATTATTCTACTGTGTCCTACTTGATACCCGGTGTGGAACTGAGTTATGAACAAGGTCGAAGCCTTTTTAGTATAACAATATTAGACATTCTACATTTCTGCTGGAAAGAATGAAGCTGTATAGGGGATTGTGAAAACCACCTTCCACAACAACACGAATAATGTTTGGTTTTACAGGGAAAACCTTTACGGATGCAGCCTTTATGATTTTGTAATTACATGTTATTAACTTCAAAGTTATGACCTGGCAAATGATGCAGGTCCAGGATGCTTCTGATCCCACAGTGAAGAAGCTAGGAGTTGATGCACTACCAGCTATAGTTGGTGTGCTATCAAATGGGGAGAAGCATGTCTTGAAAACAGGCGTCACCGTAAAAGATTTGAAATCAGCAATTCATGATCTCAGTGGTTTAATTGAAAGTTTTGAGAAGAAGAACAAGAAGGCAGCTTCAGATCAGTCCAAGAAACCATCATCTGATTCCGGGGATGATCAGATACCTCTACTGACAAAATCTAATTTTGATGCTATCTGTGGTGACAAAATTCCAGTTTGCATTATTGGTGCATTCAGATCTTCCAAAGAAAGAAAGAAGTTGGATTCAGTTCTGAACGCGGTGAGTATCCTTCTCCTCTGTCAGATTTCCTACAATTTTGAACTTCTTATTTCATATGTTATCAATGTATTTCCGTTTTGTGCGTTCTCTTTGTTTGGTAGATTGGTTATCCACACAGTCTGACTATACTCGTTGAATTGATTCAGGTATCTCAGAAATCATTATCAAGGAGAGATTCCATCTCCTACACTCTCTTGGATGCCACCAAGAAGGGATCATTCTTAAACGCATTTGACAAAGGAGGGTTCAAATCCTTAGATAAGGTGTTGGTAGCCTACAAACCTCGAAAGGGGACATTTGCAGCATTTGAGGGTGAAGTAACTACTGAAGAAGCAGAGAAGTTTATTACTGCAATTCTAAACGGGGACATACGATTCACCAAGACACGACAGAGCCCCCTTCTCAAATGAGTGGAAAATAAGTCCTGGACATAGTTTTAGACTAGCAGTTCTGTACATACCTACAGCAAACGAAACAATTTTTTTAGACTACAGCTAACGAGCATATGAGTTTTGACCCTGGTTGCGATATGTGGTCATCCCACAACTTGTGAGGACCGGAGGATCCGGCATCAAGAATTAGAGATGAAAATCACCAATAGCTTTTTGTATGTCACTGTATTTGAATTCCGTTACATTCGGTTGTTTTAGACTGTAATTTATTGTTCTTCTAGATGGTGTAAAATGAATGAAGTTCTGACGAACTGAGGGACAAGGCTATGAACCATTTCAATATATATTGAAATGGCTCTGTAGAAGATCACCGAAAAGATATCAATCAACTCAGTCTTATTTGGTTGAAGCAATAGAGACGGAAACTGGAGCCAAGAAGGACTGTTTGTGCTTCATCGAGGTACCAGCAAAGAGGTCCTTGCATAAGGAGGGGCCACAGGGTTGCTGCTGCCATTAGCTGTCCACCGAGCCCTTATATTACTGAACTCACATGGAGAGATCGAGCCCAGTTGCTCCAACATTCCAATTATATTATAACAAACATAGTGACTCCGACAACAATTATTTTTCAACTGATTAGATGCTAAATCTGCGGGGCATGTTACAGCATAAATTCATATTGTACTAGTCTTTTCTATGTTGACGACCATAAACAAAAACTCTGATTCTCCTAGGAATATATTGCATGGAATGAACGATAGCAAAACAACATAAAGCTAGTAGAGTACGGATTCTACGGGTCAACTTATCATTAATGTGTAACTTAATTAAATATGCGAAGATTAAACGAAGACTAGAAACCCTTAATTTATGTCTGTGACATTCTCAATTTTGTTCTGAGTAGATCAAATGCTCATAATAAGACAATCTCTCTTTCGATTCAGATCCTCACTTTTTGTGTTTTAGATTATTTGGACTAGTTTTTAGGTTTCAATTATGATTGTGTCACATAAATGTTTGAATAAATAAAAAGTTAAGATTACATTAGTCGCTAGTTTTTGTATAAGAATTTTTGAAGCTAGACACCATATATATATAAACATCATAATTAATTTAGTAAACTATCTTCTCCGCCCATAGACCAGTCATGAAACTTGTAGACCGGCATCCAGGCTACCTCACCATGGTGAAAGATCATCGGTACCACATCGGGAAGACACCATGATAAGATAAATGTATAGTTAGTCTCACATCGGTAATGTGTAATAAGAGAGAATATTCCTTAGCTATAAAAGGAAGGCTCCCCCTAGAGATAGAGACATGACTGACTCACCCCCCCCCTCTTGGATATATGATCCCCCTCTCTCCCTCTCGGGAGGAGGGATGCTCTTGTAACACCAAATGTCTATTAGTCATGATAGTTGATTCTTAAATGGACGTAGCCATATCCTCCGAGACATGATGAACCACTATATGCCCATGTGTCCCATAATTGTATGTTCCACCGTGATTCTACATAGTCCAGGATTATGCTGAAACAAACAGTAAAACAGATAAAAAATTTACATCCATAATATTACATTTTTAATTACAGAAAGATTATTATATGCAACTCAGCCACAGTAGGTGTGCATGGGTATCAATTGCAGCTTTAATCTATTTGTTAATTCTGGAATGATCCAAAACTGGAAATTGGTGAAATGACCAAAATAGAGAGGAAAATTAAGCTTTGGTTTTGTAATATACCGGCGACTCTCTTCTGGTTTTCACAACCTGGATTCCGTCATTCACAAAACCTCGCTCATAGTATTCTCCGACAACGCGGTCATTTAAAAAAATCAGAACGTCGTCGTTTGGGGGTTCAAGTCATTAACGCGCGAAACTGGCCCATCGTATAGGAACGTGCTGCTCACTGCGACTGGGGTAATCACACCAGGATTTTACAAAACCACTTAAATACCAGGTCACTCATAAAACTAGGATATTAAGTATGTATTAATTTGACTAATTGTCATTGACGGTTTGACGAGATTTTCTTCAGGACCACTTTGTTCATCACCAATTCCATGCATAGGTAGCACAATTAACAAAGCCAGCAACTTGATCAAGGACATTACAGTACGTTCATACATATATATATATATATATATATATATATATATATATATATATAGTAGATTATCTATGCTCCAATTCCATGCTTAGGTAGCACAATTAAAATTTAACTGTAGACTTATAAAATTTAACAAGAATAATAATCATTAGATTATTCATACGACACATGGTCCAGACAAATTGCATACGTGGCTCGTGAGTCGGGAAAGTTGAAAAGTCTTCGGAAATGACATGTGACGACGTGTGAATGGTCAGTAAACAAAAAAAATCATCAATCCCGACCAAAAGCAAATATTAAATGTCAATCGATAATCAAATTTCAATCAAATTAAATTGATTATCGGAAAGGAAGTCGAACATGTAATCAAATTGGCAAAATACCTCATCGGTCATAATCGAATCAATCAATAAATACCGATTGATTTAATTATGTTAATAATTATAATTAGATCAATCAATCAAGACTGATTGATTTAATTATGCCGTAATTATGTTAATAATTATAATTAGATCAATCCATCAAGACTAATTGATTTAATTATACCGTCAAAGAAATACAATTAAAATAGTGTCTTCAAAACATTCCATAGATGGAGGAACGTCGACACTATAAATACACCATCTCATATCAAAAAGAGGAATTCCGGATAAGAGAGAAAAATTACTCCTGAGAGCTCAGAATTCTCCCAAAACCCTTAAAGAATCACCAAGCCGCCAAATAGCCGATTCTTCATCAACCTCAAGCCTAGAAGTTGTCAAATCCCGAAGAGTCACCAAGTTGCCAAATAGCTGAAATCTTCACAAACTACAAGACGAAGAGCAACCACAACGTGGAACTGCTCGTGGCCCAAACCCGATTAACGTCAAGCCTCTTGATCAACTCTCGTCTTCAAGTCTTTCAACAAATCAAAACTTCTACCAAGTTCTTCAACAAGCTCGTGGAAAATCAACAAGCACCAAGCATACGTGCCGATTCAACCGCTATCAAGCTCAAGAACGTTCACCACGTGACACCTCTCGTGGCCCAAATTTGACCAAGATCAAGCCTTTACGGCCCTTGGTCAACTTCCTTCTACAAATCGTCAACACGATAAAAAGTTCAAACTATAACAGTTCAATTCAAGATCAAGTGCTCGTCACCCTTGGATCAAATCAGCGTCGGAGGTCGAATCAGATGACATTCTTGTTAAAAGAATATCCACAGAGATTGTAACCAGCAAATTCAATCAATATAAATATATTATTTTGTACAAAAATAGCCCAGTTGACTGAAGCAGTGAAGAAGCTCCAAAAGACCATAAAAGAGAAGGATGTAGAAATGGTATCGCTCATGGACAAACTAGAAGTTCACCATGACAATGACTCGGAGAATAACCTTCATGGTGATAAAAAAGACACGTCTGGTGGATCATCTTTCGAGAAAAAAGGAGAATCAAATTCAATTCTAGCTTCATTGTCAGTTCAACAGCTTCAAGACATGATTGTCAAGACAATCAAATCTTAATATGGTGGTTCGTCTCGAGATACACTGACGTATTCCAAGCCTTACACCAAGCGGCTAGACAATTTGAGAATGCTAACTGGTTACCAACCTCCCAAGTTTCAACAATTTGATGGCAAAGGTAACCCCAAGCAACACATCACACATTTCATTGAAACATGCAACAGCGCTGGCACCGATGGTGATCATCTTGTGAAGCAATTTGTTCGCTCACTCCGAGACACGGCGTTTGAATGGTTTACAGACTTGGAGTTTGAATCCATTGACAGTTAGGAGCAAATGGAAACGGAGTTCTTGAACCGCTTCTTCAGCACACGTCGCATGGTGAGTATGTTAGAGCTAACCAACATTAAACAACAAAACAACGAGCCTGTTATAGAGTTCATCAATCGTTGGCGTACACTAAGTCTCGACTACAAAGACTGACTCTTAGATATGTCAGTGGTATAGATGTGTATTCAAGGCATGCATTAGGATTTGTTGTACATTCTTCAAGGGATAAAACCTAGCACCTTTGTAGAACTCGCTACTCGAGCTCATGACATGGAACTCAGTTTGGCTAGTCATGGCCAAAGAAAATGTGACATCATGGAACCAGAGAATTAAGAATCTTTGGCAATCAGCCAACTCCTGCAAGGGTCATGAAATGAGTCAAATCAAATGACCAAAAGAAGTTTCAGTCAACTCAAGATCAAGCAAGTAGGCAAACTCTAAAAGACTTGGAAGCTAAAAGTTACCCTTTTCCAGATTCCGATATTGTTGAGATGTTGGAAAACTTACTTGAAAAAGAACTAATCAAATTACTAGACTGCAAGCGTCCAGAAGAGATGCATAGCGTTAATGATCCTAAGTATTGCAAGTATCATCGTGTCCTCGGTCATCCGGTGGAGAAGTGCTTTGTCTTGAAAGACCTCATCATGAAGCTAGCACAACAAGGAAATATATGTTTAGATGTTGAAGATGATGTGGCTCAGTCAAATTATGCAACCATTTTCTTTGAACACCTCGAAGTGGTGTCCTCAACGCCTTTGTTGGGGGCATGCAACCCGTCTAAATTTATGTAGACCACTCAAGAGTAAAAATACTCTTTGTCCGCACGAGCTTAAATTGTGAATGACATAAAAAAAAATTACATTCAGTTTACCCCATTGTGGTTTAGAGGTGAATTTATGTTAGTCCCTAAACTTTCAATTTCATCAGATTACCCCCCGAGCGCTTGTTTTTCTAATAATTTAGCTTCTCAACCCTCAAAAAGTCATCACACGTCTCAAATTTCAACGTCCCAATTGGACGAAGCATGAGTGATAGGAGACGGTAGACAGAAAAACAAGAGCTCGGGGGATAATATGATGAAATTGAAAACTTATGGACTAACATGAATTCACCTTTAAACCACAGTAAGGTAAACTGAATTTAATTCAAAAAAATTTATCGTTTCTTGTCTGCACGAGCATAAACTGCAAATGACACAAAAACAAAAACAAAAAAACGCTTCTAGCCTGCATGAGCCTCAACTGCACAAGGCACACAAAAAAAATGATTCTTGCCTGCACGAGCATAAACTGCGTACAACACCAAAAAAAAAAAAAACCTTGAACCACTTCGTGACTTGATCTCTTTCTCATAAGAGTATGTAGGCAGGTTGGAAGATGTTTATGAGTCCAGTCATAACAAAGCAAGAAAATGAGTTTTCTCGGGTTGTTCAAAGTATTGTCATATCAAAACAAGGAAATGAATTTGCTAGAGGTGTTTCCCATGTCAAAGAAGAGACATACAAAACTTGAAAGAGGATGACTTTGTGCAATCTTCGGATTTCTACTCTTCCTTTCGCGGTTGAAAATACGCAGAGCCTAAGTACTTTAAGTGATTCCTCTCACTTTCAGAAAGTGGAACAAATCAAGCGTTTAGGTTTTCACGCTCTTCAGATTGTCTTCATGGTACGCAAAGCTAAACACTTTTAAACGATTTATCTCACGTCTAGGAGGTGGAACAAATCAAGCGTTTAGGTTTTCGCGTTCTTCATATTATCTTCAAGGTACGTAAAGCCTAAACACTTTGAGAGATTAATCTCACATCTAAGAGGTGGAAGAAATCAAGCAGTTAGGTGTTCGCGTTCTTCAATTGCCATCAAGGTACACAAAGCCTAAACACTTTGAGCGTTTAATCCCACGTCTAAGAGGTGGAAGAAATCAATCGGTTAGGTGTTCGCGTTCTTCAATTGCCGTCAAGGTACGCAAAGCCTAAACACCTTGAGCGATTAATCCCACGTCTAAGAGATGGAAGAAATCAAGCGGTTAGGTGTTCGAATTCTTCAATTGCCACCGAATTATCACCAAAGTCTGAAAAAAAAAATGAAAAAAAGAAAAGAAAAGGGTTGATGCGTAAATAAAAATGAAGAAGAAGAGGTGCTGCCATGGGAATTAAGAAGAGTATTCAAGGTGATTAGAGATCACCCACGTGCATGCATGAGTGCCATTACTTTGGCAAATGGTCAATATTGCCTTTCAAAAAGGGTCAAAGGATTAGTCCCAAAATAATTTAAGTCAAGGTAATACCTCAATCAATTTTTTCTGTGTTGAAAGGTCTATTCAGAGTGACTTAGGGGGCAATTTAGTTTTGCTGGGCAACCTAGAAATCCATGGGAGCATCAGAATATCAGACGAAAAGAATTAAAGAAAAAAAATAGGTACGTAGAGTACCTTAGGTTATGCTGCTGTCCTACCAAGGCCAAGGGTCTTCTCCGCCTGCAACTTGAGGGCAATTCAATTGTGTTCTGTGATCTGCAATAAAAAAAAACTAATACCAGAAAGATCGGTGATTTAGAGTTTTAGACAAAGCCAGCACAGTCAAATCAAGAGGAAAGAAAAGCAGAAAATGTCACAATAACGGCGACGAGAACCTTAAGGCAGTCGATATGGGGGAATGTGTTCAAACTCGGAACCCTAATTTATACTAAAGCTCTAGGTATTGCTACACCAGTAATTACTTAGTTAAGACTAGAAAATTACGAAGGGAATCAAAGATTTCTCGCCATATAGTTTCAAATTATTTGGTGTCCGAAATCATTTATTATGAGAAATTTTGTAAACAATCAATCAAATCGAGAAAGTAATATATCCAAGATTTATTTCCATTTACATTCGGTGTTCGGAAATCTCTACCAAGTTAAATAAAATATGTAAGGATCCTTGCAAATTTAAAGAATCTCTACAAGTTTGGATATACTATAAATTTTAAGAAATGTCCACATATATAGAGAATCTTTACAAATTTAGGAGGCTCTATAAATTTAAATGAATTCCCACATACATTGAAGCTCCGTCCACTGCTTGTTCCATCTCAAACCTAGAATCTAAATCAAAATTTCTTGTCTCGTCTCACTAATCATATTCAATTTTCTTTTTCTGTCTCAGAATTATAAATATGTTATCATTGCCCTAATAAATTTTCTTGGTGCTAAAGAAAAGTGAACAACTAGACAATTAGATCTCTTCTTTCCCACGATCCCATCCCAAACATCACAGATGAAAATATCAATTTTTCTTGATCCCGAAAAAAAAAATATCAATCCGCAAAACTCCAATTCTTCTAGCCCTTTCCAAAACAAAGTTAGCATTCCAATTATATAATTAACTTGCCACTCACTTTTTTTTGTTTTTGGACGAAACTTGCCACTCACTCACCTAAAAGCTAAAACTGTTTTCAGAGAACCCACTGCTACCCACTGCCGTTACAAAAAAGACATCACATGAAAACCAGCCCCTAGTAAAACCTCCATTCCCATAACCACCGTCACCTTCACTATATAACCCCATAAACCCATCACTCTTACTCACCAAAAACCCACAAAGCTTCCATCTTCTCACTCAAAGTCTCAATCACAAAAAAGTTTCAACCTTTAAACCTCCATGGACACCAAGATTGGCTCCATCGACGTCTGCAAAACCGAGAACCACGACGTCGGTTGTTTACCAAATAGCACCACCTCCACCGTTCAAGACTCAGTCCCTTCCACCTGCCTGAGCTCCGCCGACGCCACCCTCGGCCGCCACCTGGCACGCCGCCTCGTTCAAATCGGCATCACCGACGTCTTCACCGTCCCCGGCGACTTCAACTTGACCCTTCTGGACCACCTCATCGCCGAGCCCGGCCTCACCAACATTGGCTGCTGCAATGAGCTCAACGCCGGGTACGCCGCCGACGGCTACGCGCGGTCGCGTGGTGTCGGCGCGTGCGTGGTGACTTTCACTGTGGGTGGACTGAGTGTGCTGAACGCGATCGCCGGCGCGTATAGTGAGAATTTGCCGGTGATTTGTATTGTTGGTGGGCCCAACTCTAATGATTATGGGACTAACCGGATTCTTCACCATACTATTGGGTCGCCGGACTTCAGTCAAGAGCTCCGGTGCTTTCAGACCGTGACTTGCTTTCAGGTAAGGAACATGATCAAGTTTGAATATTTATGATGAATTGGTGTTGGGTTTTAGTGGGTTTTGTTAAAGATTCATTCTTTTTTGAAGTTTGGTTACTTTGATGTGTGTTTTGGAGACCCAATAAAATATTTGTGTTGAGGTTGCTTGGATTTGAAGGTTGCTAATTTGGGAATGTGGGTTTGGCTAGAGATCTGTAGTTTGATGACCGCTGAGTTTATTTTGCTAATTTGGGTATGTGGGCGGTTTTGACTAGGCTGTGGTGAATAATCTGGAGGATGCACATGAGTTGATTGATACCGCAATTTCGACTGCGTTGAAAGAAAGCAAGCCTGTATATATCAGCATTGGCTGCAACTTGGCGGGGATTCCTCATCCTACTTTCAGCCGTGAACCTGTTCCGTTTTCATTGTCTCCAAAGTAAGTTTTGTGCGTTTTGATCTCATTTGATGATGGTGTTTGCCGAGAGATTATGGTTTTGTTAAGTTCTTACTGTGAACTTATGTAAGTTTCTACTTGGTTTTGCAGATTGAGCAATAAGTGGGGACTAGAGGCTGCAGTGGAGGCTGCTGCAGAGTTCTTGAACAAGGCAGTGAAGCCGGTTATGGTGGGCGGGCCCAAACTGCGCTCTGCACATGCTGGTGATGCCTTTGTTGAACTGGCTGATGCTTCTGGATTTGCTCTGGCTGTGATGCCATCAGCAAAGGGGCAAGTGCCAGAGCACCATCCCCATTTTATCGGAACATACTGGGGCGCTGTGAGCACTGCCTTTTGTGCTGAGATTGTGGAGTCTGCAGATGCATACTTGTTTGCTGGGCCGATTTTCAATGATTACAGCTCTGTTGGATACTCACTCCTTCTCAAGAAAGAGAAGGCAATCATTGTGCAGCCTGATCGTGTGACAATAGGAAATGGCCCTACATTTGGTTGTGTTCTTATGAAGGATTTCCTCGTAGGCCTAGCAAAGAAGCTGAAGCATAATAACACTGCTTATGAGAACTACCGCAGGATCTTTGTGCCTGATGGCCACCCTCTGAAGGCTGCACCCAAAGAACCTTTGAGGGTTAATGTTCTGTTCAAACACATTCAGAAGATGCTGTCAGCTGAAACCGCTGTGATTGCCGAGACAGGGGACTCATGGTTTAACTGTCAGAAGCTGAAATTGCCACCCGGCTGCGGGTAAGCCTTTGGGAGAATTTAAAGATTGATTTTGTTTCTTTCCATTATAATGTCACAATTCTAATTGGTAACTGGAAATGCATTTTCAGGTATGAGTTCCAAATGCAATATGGATCAATTGGTTGGTCAGTTGGAGCAACTCTTGGGTATGCTCAGGCTGTACCTGAGAAGCGAGTGATTGCTTTCATTGGTGATGGGAGCTTCCAGGTATGCAATATTGATCACATTATTAGTCTTGTGAATTCTGCAATAGCTGAAGTGATTATAGAGATTGTATGCTGAAAACTATAACTTCCCACATTACTTTCAAAAGAACTATAACTTCCCACATTCATTTGTTTATGCCTTTGTTTTGTTGTATCCCTAATAGGTGACTGCTCAAGATGTGTCCACAATGATTCGAAATGGACAGAGGACCATCATTTTCCTGATAAACAATGGCGGATACACCATTGAAGTGGAAATCCATGATGGACCATACAATGTGATCAAGAACTGGAACTACACTGGACTGGTTGATGCAATCCACAATGGGGAAGGCAAGTGCTGGACAACCAAGGTCAGTCTGCTAAAACACTTTGCTTATTACCTCCACCCCCTTAAATATGCAACTTCACAGATCGTAAAACTCACTGTTAACGAATTCATGTAATCTTTCAGGTTCGTTGCGAAGAGGAGCTGATTGAAGCAATAGAGACTGCAAATGGACCCAAGAAGGATAGCTTATGCTTCATTGAGGTGATTGTTCACAAGGATGATACCAGCAAAGAGTTGCTTGAGTGGGGGTCTAGGGTTTCTGCTGCCAATAGCCGCCCACCTAATCCTCAGTAAAACTCTCCTGTGTCATGAAGGCCTTCATTCGCAGTCACAGATTTAGATTAAGCCAAGCTCTTGTGCAGATTTTCCTAATGTTTTTCCTTTAAACTGAGAATGGTGTGTCAAGTTTTTTTTTTTACTCCAGTGATTTCTGGTTTGTCTGTATATTTCCTTCTGAATATTAGTATCTTCGGATTTTTCAACTGATCAAGTTCTGTGATCCTAAATGGTTTGTGGAAAACAAGGCGTACCTGTTTTAGAGTTGAGATTGATTACAAAATACCTTCCATAGTACTATGAGGTCATCTTCAATTACATACCCAACTTTTAACAACTTCATACCTCACCGTTAGAAGCCACAGTCAAGTGCTGACGTGGCAGTTAAGCTGCCAAAGATCAAGGGCAATTGCGTCATTTCAATACAACAATATTGCAGTCGAACAATTAATATTAATATATGTTCATTCAATTCATTTCGTTGTGCTTGGACTTGACCCAGTGGTTGGGTGTTTCATCAAATATTGTAAGGGCCCGGCTTCGAACCCCCAACGGATCCTTTGTTGTTTTGTACGACTTCAATATGTTGTATGGCAGCTTAACTGCCACGTCAGGACTTGACTGTGGCTTCTAACGGTGAGGTATGAAGTCGTTAACGGAGTCAAACTTCAGGTATTAAAATGACAAAATTTGAAAGTTGGGTATGTAATTAAAGATGACGCTATAATTCGTCGGGAGGTCTTTTTGTAATTAATCCCTAAGAGTTATTCTTCTATAAAAAAAAATAAAAAATCATGAGTTGGTGGCTTGAAGCATCAGTTCTTATAACTTTTAGAATCTCCATGAGAGTTGCAATGTATTAACGTATCGATACATCAGTGAGGATCAACTCCTTATTGTAGCAGATAACCTCTTTATAGTTATAGACCAGCTTGGTATCAGATTAAGTTGGTTTATATATTTACTTTCTGTAATTAAGAACAGTGTTTCATGAGTTTCACTAATTTACAGAGCAGCTGGAATGACAAACAAACAAACAAACAAACAAACAAGAAGACTAAGTAAAGAAGAAGATAGAAAGAGTACCTCGTAATGGAATGACAACAGTAGAGAAAGAGGTGGTGAGACTTTATATCTCCTCTCCCAATGACCTGATTGAAACAAAATCATTTTAGAGGAGAAACCGGTTGGACAGAAACAGAAACACCAAGTTGTGGGAGAAACCAGTTGGACCATCAAAAACCATCTAGTTCATATTTACATGTAGCAAAATTTTAATCAGACTCATCAGCGTGTACATTCCTATGGATCAGTGCTAGAGTTGCTTGGTGCGGTTACTAGACGACCATTTTGGAGCAGGGTGTTTGGGAAGGAGGCTTGACATCTGCCAATGTGCAGTTTTAGTTTGGGTATGGTGGGGTGAGCACTTCTACATCGGTTACATCGTAACTCCACAGACATCAGGCTCTCATCATCATTCAGTATCGCCTTTCCATCACTACTGACTTCCTCTATCACATCCACAGAGTCTCGAAAGAAAGCAGTATTAAAAGAGTTCCAATGTTTCTTGTTCTTCAAATGTCCTGAATTAAAATCCTGGCTGATTACATGTAGGTGCAGCTGTCTCATTGATGGTTCCTGAAAGAGAAGACATCAGAAATGCTTATTAGGCGGCTTCCTTTACAGCCCAAATAATGCTACACAGTCATGATCAGGGACAAATATACCATTCTCGAGACAGTAAAAAAGAGGAGAAGACACATCTCTACAATCATCTAAACGTAAACGGACATCATAGATTCGATTTACTTTCTTAATCCGACCAATTCTTCAGGTCAATCCAGGAAAACAGTTTCAAGAGTAAATGTTAGAGAAAACACATCTCACAAAGGCACCAAGCAAAAGTAGCATATGTACCGAGTGGTATCCAAGACGAAAGACCAATGTTGAATCATCATGCAAGAACTTTTCAGCCCATTTCAAACCAACTGCATGCATTGTCCTTAGCAACTGAATGTGTTCTTTGCATACATCTGCCAAGCGATCAAGACCAGGATGTCGCGCCACCACCAGGAGATGCTTTTGTGCCTGCAAAAATTCCAAACTTTTATTAACCAGCTTTTTTTTAGAAGAAAACTTTTATTTACCAGCTAAAACATAGAAGTGAACAATAACTAACAATAGGTGTGACTTACCTTTGGATAAAGATCATTTAGTACAACGACATCATCTGATATCTCCAGTACTACATCCCTCTGCTTATCTGGATGCATGGCAATGTTGTAAATAGCCTGAGCCCATGATCCCCAGGACTTATTCTTGCTTCCATCAGACTTGAGGTTTGGTTTACCAGTATTGGTGTCAGAGACATTTTCAGCTTCAGCTTGATATCCTTTACTCCGTTTGTTCCTTTCAGATTCATGAAGATCCTCTCTCTTGATCTTTTGATAGCTGTTTGTAGAGTGATTTGTAGGCCCGCTCTGAGAGTAATCTTCTAACTCTGACAGCTTCAACTGAAGGTTTTCAATGCTTCCTTTGGATACCTTCTTTTGGGTTCTTACTACTGATGCAAAACATTCGAAAAGTGAATTATAAGTGTCATGTAGAACTTTGCGGCCTTTATTATAGTCATTGTCAAGATAATTTGGCCTCTGTGGGTTCATATTGGGTCCAAGAACATGTATGACATGGGTTACTCCTTCCCTACAAAACAGGGGAGAAGTTGAAGGGAGAGGAACAACAACAGCATTCCCAGGGTACAGAGATTTGGCTTGTTCTTTGGTTGCAACCTCTAACGCTGGACCTCCAGCATTGAAGATTGCAGCATTGACACCACCACCTCCCGGTTTAAGCCGCCTGCAACAGTATGGTTTTTGTTTGATCAACTTTTTGTAGAAGAAATGTATAATCACAATTTTCATTCATAAAGAGAATAAAGTTGAAGTGACTACATCCACCTTTACATTTTTACTGACTCAACTTAGTGGGCAATGGATGCAATCCTTATTCAGCAAAACTCTATATTAACATCATATATTATAGAAAGGGGAAAATGCTAATAACCTCCAGTTTCATAAAACTAATTTTCTCTATTAGCACCAGAATGAAATATTTGCATTAATATGAAATGTAAAAGCTTACCAGTTAGCGGCATTAGCTATCACATTGCAGCAAAGACCTCCTTCTGTATGAAGCTTAGTGATATCTCCTACAAATGTGAAGAACCTGTTGGAGTCAATGTTTTTCTGTGAAGCTTTAGCCCTCACCAAAGACAAAATCTTCGATTTATGAGTCAAGTCCACTAAAACAAGTGTGGCATTTCCAAGTTTATTAACGAATTCTGCAACTTTCTCTACAATAATGTCCTCAAGGTCAAACTGAAAATCTGCTGTGGAAATAGATGGAAATGCCAGGGTGGGAGCATCATCAAGAGAGCCGTCAGTGCCAGAAGAACCTACGACAAGATGCTCATCTTTCTTGGACTCCATGCTATCACTTTCAGCAGACAAATCTGTTCCTTTCAAATTTGTATTCTGTTCCCCAGTAATTTGAGAAGCATCAGAACCCTGAACCTTCTTCGAAGTCGATTCAGTATTAGCAGGATTCTCTGTTTTCTTCAAGAACTTCATTATGCCAAGTTGAACTTTAGCACCCGGGTTCTTCTGGCCAAAAGTCCCATGGGGAAGTGTATCCAACGGACCGAGTCCAGTATACGTACGAACAGCAGACTCAACATCACTCTCATTCTGGCAAAAAGTGATCCTACCATACCCTTCGTTTAACTTCGGAAACTCTTTCTTCTGCAACATTTTATTCACAACCGCCGCAGCTTTCCCGCCTTGCAAGTTCCCCTCATGCCCAGTTCGCTTCACCGACCGTGATATACACACCTTAGCAGGAAGATCAAGCACGACAGCATGAACATCCACTTTCCCACCACCACCCAGCTTCACAAACTCATCTCTTTGCTCTTTCTCCAAATTACATCTATCTATAAACACACTCTTCCCTTCCCTCAATGCACTCGTCGCACTCTCAATGCACTGCGCTTTCGTCCCGGCTTTCCCATTTTTGATAGTATCCTAACAAACACAAAAAACCCGAAACAACCCAAATGAAAATGCAGCATTCTCTAGTCATGCATACTCCAATAACTAAATTATAGGTTCCAAAATTCATTGAGGCATTTCATCGAGCACGTGGCGTGCGATATTAAACAAATTAAACGTACCTGGCAGATTCGAACCCAGGGACGAATTGAGGAGCCCATGACTTGTTCGCAGAATGTGGACTTGCCGCTACCGGGTGCGCCCATCAAGATCACGATTATGGGCTTTGCTTGTGTTTCTTGGTCGACTGTAAATTTGGGGGAAATGTGGGGAGGAGGCTGTTAGGGTTTATATGATCAGAGACCCTGGTAGGGTTAAAAGGCAGTGTTGAGTAAGGGCCGTACCTTTGGTTGGTTCATCGACGTCCACGTCCATAGTTTCAAACCCTCAAAACCTCTGTCACTTCCGATTTCGATCTTTGAAATTGGAGGTGTTATACTGAAGCTTTCCCTTCTCCCACCTATTGACCCGACCAACCCGACCCGGCCGTGGAGGTCAGATGCCGTTGCCACTTTTCATTGTTAATTACTTATTGAACCACCGCCCATGTGATCAAGTAGGTAAGAGTTTACATTCGAATTCTGTTTACGTTGTTGATTAAAATTAAATCTTATTTTATTTTTAATGGCTAAGAAAGTAAAGCTTCAAACTTGATTTCTCAACACATATTAGCCTTTTGGCCTAAAATACTATTGAGAAAACCGGGTAATTTTTGATCGCCAATTACGGATTAGCGTTTGGTGGTTTGGGTATAAAATGAATTTGACCTTGTGATTTTGATATAAGAAACTACAATCTTTGAGCCTAGAATGCATTTTAGATTTTAGGTAACCGTGTGATTTTGATTAGAAAAAGAAAAAGAAAAGTATTTGTTGGTCATTTACCTATAGGATGGGAAAGACTTGCGAGTCAAGCAAGCCAGTCAGCCGTGGAGGTTTCTCCCGCGAAAGCGTGGCTTTAGGAATGGGACTGGGGAGTGATTAAACACACACTGATTAATGCAAACTGCGATATGAGGAAGACTTCAGACTTCAGAGTCAAGCCAACCACAAATCTCATGAATTTCTTTCCACAATTTCCACTTCTAGTCCCTCCACTTTTCCACAAGTCTCTTACAACCATTATTCCAAAGTTTATATGAATTTGATTGGGTAGACCAATAACTTTAATAAGCAATTTATTGGTTACAGATGCAATCAAAGCACCTGTTCATGACGTCCATGATGTTACACAAGGACTCCTTTGGTACTAATTCAACGTTCTCACTTTAGTGCAATTTCCTGGCAAGAGGAACTCGGAGAAAAAAAGAAACTGAGATTCCAAATCTGCACTAAGTGAACAGAATCATGAAATGAATAAAGCCTTTTGCCCCTCCAGGAATGCAACCTTTGTTCATGACCTAGCCTATTCTGTGCATTATTGCTTTGGTCTCACACAAAAATAGTTCCAATGACAATTCCTTCGTTCTCATGCCATTTCTTATTACTCATTTACTATGTTTCACTCAGTGTCCTTGTACTGGTGGTCTCTGGCCAATGTTCCAGCAATCAGCAGCAATCTTTGTTACTTCAACTGAAGAAAAGCCTGAATTTTGAGCATGCATTATCCACAAAGCTTGTGAAGTGGAACAATGTCTCTGATGATTACTGTTCTTGGGAAGGTGTTTTCTGCAAGCAGGGTTGTGTTACCCAACTTGACTTGAGTAACGAATCGATTTCGGGTGGACTTGATGACTCAAGTGCTCTTTTCAGTCTGCAATACATTGAGAACCTGAATTTGGCTTTCAACAACTTCAATTATACCCAGATTCCATCGGAGTTCAACAAGTTGGCCAGTTTGAGTCATTTGAATCTTTCGAATGCTGGCTTTACCGGGCAGATTCCGATTGAGATTTCGCACTTGACAAGGTTGGTATTTCTTGATTTATCTACCATTTTCTTTTCTGGAGTTCCTGCACTTCAACTTGAGCATCCAAATTTGAATCAGCTCATTGGAAACCTTTCGGAGATAACAGAACTTCATCTTGATGGTGTGAACATATCAGCACCGGGAGCTCAGTGGTGTCAAGCAATATCATCTTCATTGCCAAAGTTGAGGGTGTTGAGCTTGTCCAGCTCCAATCTTTTGGGACCTATTGATGATTCATTGTTGAAGCTTCGATCACTCTCAGAAATTCGTATAGACAGCAACAATCTGGCTACTCCAGTTCCAGAGTTCTTGTCAAATTTCACAAATTTGACTTCCTTAAGACTCATGAATTCAGGATTACACGGTACATTCCCAAAGGAGATATTTCAGGTACGTACACTGCAGATTATAGACTTAATCGGCAATCAAGACCTACATGGATCGTTACCAGACTTTCCTGAAGATGGAGCTCTTCGGTCCGTGTTCCTAGCCAGGACAAATTTTTCAGGGTCATTGCCTGAATCGATCGGAAACCTCAAGATGTTGTCCAGAGTGGATCTTTCATTTTGCAGTTTCACTGGACCAATTCCAAAGTCAATGGAAAGCCTCACGGAACTGGTTTATGTGGACATTTCTAAGAACATGTTCAATGGTTCAGTTCCAGTGTTGAGTATGGCCAAGAATCTGACCGACATTAATCTTTCTTACAATGAGCTAACAGGTCAGATTAACTCTACTCGCTGGGAAAACCTTACAAATCTTGTGAATCTCAACTTGGGTAACAATAAGCTCAGTGGCAGTATTCCGTCGTCTCTATTTTCTCTTCCCTTGTTGCAAAAACTACAGCTTTCCAACAATCAGTTCTCTGGTCAGTTACTTGAATTTGCCAATGTCTCAAGACTGGACACCCTGGATTTGAGTAGCAACAACTTGGGAGGAACAATACCCAAGTCTATCTTTGATCTCCATGGGCTTAAAATTCTCTCTCTTTCTTCAAACAACTTCAGTGGTTCCTTCCCTCTTAACAATGTCCAACAGCTCAAAAATCTTTCCACTCTTGATCTTTCATTCAACGGTTTGTCAATTAGTTACTATAGTACCAACTCCTCACAGTCCTCCTTTCCTAATATTACCACACTGAAGTTGGCTTCTGGGAGGTTGAGAAAATTTCCTGATTTCTTGTGGAATCAATCCAAATTGACCTATTTGGACCTTTCACAGAACCAAATCGATGGAGAGATACCCAACTGGATTTGGAGTCTCAGTAATCTTTTTCAACTAAATCTGTCTTGCAACTCCCTGGTAACTCTTGAAGGTCCTTTCATCAACCCCACTTCTACTTTGTCTATGCTTGACCTTCATTCCAACCAGCTTCAGGGTCACATTCCGATACTTCCACCACATGCCACTTATCTGGATTACTCGAGAAATAATTTCAGTTCTAGCATACCGGATGACATTGGTGATTTCCTTAACTACACCATGTTCTTGTCTCTTTCCAGCAACAACTTAAACGGTAGCATTCCAGTATCAATGTGCAATGGTACATATCTTCAGGTTCTTGATCTGTCCAATAATTCTTTGAGTGGCTCCATTCCCCAGTGCTTGACTGCAACAAGTGGAAACCTTGTAGTACTTAATTTGAGGAGAAACAAACTTGCTGGGACTATTCCTGACAGATTTCCTGAGCATTGTAGTCTAAAAACTCTAGACTTCAATGAAAATCGTCTAGAAGGTAAGTTTCCAAGATCTCTAGGCAATTGCAGTGAGTTGGAAGTTCTGAACCTTGGAAACAATCGGATAACAGATACGTTTCCATGCTTGTTGAAGAACACATCCACCTTGCGTGTCCTTGTTTTGCGATCAAACAGATTTTATAACCGCATTGGATGTTCCAACACCACTGGTAGCTGGCCAATGCTTCAGATTGTTGACATAGCACACAACAACTTTAGTGGTGAAATACCGGGAAGATGCTTGACCACATGGAGGGCAATGATGGGCAATGAAGATGATGCCCAGTCAAAGATCAATCACCAGCAATTTCAAGTCCTACAATTCAGTGACTTAAATTATCAGGATGCTATAACAGTTACCACCAAAGGAGTAGAAATGGAGTTGGTCAAGATGCTCATTGTTATTTTCACCTCTATTGACATCTCATGCAACAATTTCAATGGATCAATACCGCCACAAGTGGGACAACTGAAAGCACTGTATGGCCTGAACTTGTCCAATAATGCTCTCACAGGCCCTATCCCTCCATCATTGGGTAACCTGAGACACCTAGAGTCCTTGGACCTTTCGAACAACAGCCTGACTGGGCCAATTCCGCAAGTGCTTACTGCACTTACTTTCCTTTCATTCTTGAATCTCTCATATAACCAACTGTCTGGAACGATACCAATTGGTAATCAGTTTTCGACATTTGATTCATCTTCCTATGAAGATAATGAAGGATTATGTGGCGCACCTTTACTTGTAAAATGCAGTAATTCCAGCGACTCAACAGATGCAACATCAGAGGTGGAGAAAAAAGAGTCCGGAATTGGGTTGTACTATATCAGTGTTGAAAGTGGATTTACATGTGGGTTTGGAATTGCCATTGCATCACTTTTGTTTTGCAAGAGATGGAGAATATGGTATTACAGAACAATGCGAAGCGTCCTATTCAAGATATTCCCTCAGCTAGAAGAAAGATTTGGTGATCACAGAAGGCATGTTTACGTAAATCCAAGCTGGAGGAGTTGGAAACCATTATGAAGAGCAATCCATGTTATGCACCCGACAGCCTAATTGGCTTCTATTAGCACATCTGAAATATAACTCATATAACTCATTTCTTGTGCTTATTTCTCTTAAATGTGTTTTGATGTATCTTGGGATGGTCTTATCTGGGCTCTATCCTCTGATATGCACAAATTAGTACCATCCGTCTTACTAGAAGATGCACTACACAGATTAAGCCCTGTTGTTGGATTGTGACACCTCCAAGGTATCCCAACTCAAATTGCATTCTCCTTTGCTTGAGAAGAAGTGTGAAATATGATGATTTTGCATGAGCCTCAAGCTCTTGCCATTAATTGTCTAAACTATATTATAGTAAAATAGAATACACTGGTATACAAATGTTTCATTTAAAATGCTCGTAGTTGGCTAATATTTTGGGTAATCATTCTCAAGCATAATCAAGTATCCAACTTGTTTGGCTAGATGTCAATGTTTACTAGACATAACTTAAATCTATTCAAAGGATGACATTGATATTAGTTTGAAAATTTTCCATGATAACAATGCAAGTACTATCAAGTTGTCCATCTTTTGCTCAATATAAACCCTCCTGTCCATTTTCCATGACCCTCCAAGATGCCTGATTTATCAATGTTTCCACACCATGCATATTATATCCTTGTTTTGGGTACTAAAATCTACATTTCTCATTATAAGAGTGACCCATTCAAAAATAATATGCAAATTTTCGAAGAAATATGATGATGACATATGCTGAAACATACATTGGCATGCAAATACAGACTATCCTGGTAAGAGCAATTGGTGGAAACTATTACATACATTAATTAAGGCCCTAAATCACCGTTTTAAACATGAAAAGTCCTACTTATTTTCAAAACCTAATTAATTAAACAATGATGATAGGCTGGTTTGCAACAACCACGCCTTACATACAGGCTCCAGCATATGTTAAGCTACAGTCACTCATACTGGTCAGTTTTGAAGGCTCAGTCTTATTCTTCAGATTATTATTCATTAATCGATGCCAACTAGCCAATGGGAGTTAGCTTCCAAGCTAAATCATCGTTAACATTTATCATTATGCAGAAGTCTATGATTACAATTCCAATAACACAATAATAATACAGAGAACTAACCTCTTATTAAATCTCCCCACCAACCTTTCTGATTTTTCTTTAATTTCTCGATGAAAATCGTTTATTTTCTAAATCGACATGTAAAGATCATCTCTGCACAATCAACGAATTATTGGAAAAGCATTAGTCGTGTGAATAATTATTTTAACACATAGACTCTAATTATGTAATGTGATCATCAAAAATCTAAGAAGATATACTAGAAATGCAACTTAGTGACCAATAAAACTTTAGGAAGATATACTAGAGGAAGAAAAATAGGGAATAAGTCAAGAAGTCAATAACAAACTTTGGAATGGACAGTGTACTTCTGGGTTTGAATATTCCAAGTTTGCAACTTGCAAAGAAGGAGCTACTGTCGTGAAAACCATAAAGAAAGCCAAACCCCCCGAACCAGTCCACATTACTACAACAAAAAACGCGCTTCTGAGGTCTGGTTTTTGACCAATCTCACATTTTCTGCATCACCTTCTTCTTCTTCCTCTTCCCATTTTACACTTCTAGTTTCCCTTCCGTGCCAAACCTGCTAGATTTTTGTGTGTATTTTCCACAACTTTAATCCAGAAGCCAAAGGGTCATGTACTCTTGTTTTCGTGTCCCTTTATGAAACCCTTGTTAAAATCCTAACCTCTTATGTTCTGTGTTGAATGGGCGTCCCTTATTCCAGATTTCAATGAGAATTCCATCGCTTCCATGGTTTTTCTTGATACCCTTTTGCTATTTTCTACTGATCCATATAGCTGTGGTCTCTGGCCAGTGTGCCAGCAACCAGCAATCATCTTTGCTTCTCCAGTTGAAGAAAAGCCTCAATTTTACCTCTGCATTATCCACAAAACTTGTGAAGTGGAATAATGCTTCAGATTACTGTTCTTGGGAAGGTGTTTTCTGCAAGCAGGGTTGTGTTACCCATCTAGACTTGAGTAACGAATCGATTTCGGGTGAACTTGATAACTCAAGTGCTCTTTTCAGTCTGCAATACATTGAGAACCTGAATTTGGCTTTCAACAACTTCAATTATACCCAGATTCCATCGGAGTTCAACAAGTTGGCCAGTTTGAGTCATTTGAATTTTTCGAATGCTGGCTTTGCCGGGCAGATTCCGATTGAGATTTCGCACTTGACAAGGTTGGTATTTCTTGATTTATCTACCATTTTCTTTCCTGGAGTTCCTGCACTTCAACTTGAGCATCCAAATTTGAATCAGCTCATTGGAAACCTTTCGGAGATAACAGAACTTCATCTTGATGGTGTGAACATATCAGCACCGGGAGCTCAGTGGTGTCAAGCACTATCATCTTCATTGCCAAAGTTGAGGGTGTTGAGCTTATCCAGCTGTAATCTTTTGGGACCTATTGATGATTCATTGTTGAAGCTTCAATTACTCTCAGAAATTCGTATAGATAGCAACAATCTGTCTACTCAAGTTCCAAAGTTCTTGTCAAATTTCGCAAATTTGACTTCCTTACACATCATGAATTCAGGGTTATATGGTACATTTCCAAAGGAGATCTTTCAGGTACGTACACTGCAGATTATCGACTTAATCGGCAATCAAGACCTACATGGATCGTTACCAGACTTTCCTGAAGATGGAGCTCTTCGGTCCGTGTTCCTAGCCAGGACAAATTTTTCAGGGTCATTGCCTGAATCTATTGGAAACCTGAGGATGTTGTCCGGAATGGATCTTTCATACTGCAAATTCACTGGACCAATCCCAAAGTCAATGGAAAGCCTCACGGAACTGGTTTATGTGGACATGACAGGGAACAAGTTCAATGGTTCAGTTCCAGTGTTGAGTATGGCGAAGAATCTGACCGACATTAATCTTTCTTACAATGAGCTAACAGGTCAGGTAAACTCTACTCGCTGGGAGAACCTTACAAATCTTGTGAATCTCAACTTGGGTAACAATAAACTGGATGGCAGAATTCCATTGTCTCTGTTTTCTCTTCCCTTGTTGCAAAAACTACAGCTTTCCAACAATCAGTTTTCTGGTCAGTTGCTTGAATTTCCCAATGTATCTTCTAATCCTCTTGTTACACTTGATTTAAGTAGCAACAACTTGGAAGGACCAGTACCCAGGTCTATCTTCAATTTCCTAGAGCTTAAAATTCTTACACTTTCTTCAAACAACTTCAGTGGCTCCTTCCCTCTCAACAGTGTCCAACAGCTCAAAAATCTTTCGAGTATTGATCTTTCATATAATAGTTTGTCGATTAGTTACAATAGTACAAATTCCTCAGAGTCCTCCTTTCCGAATATTACCAAACTAAACTTGGCTTCTGGGCAGTTGAGAGCATTCCCTGAGTTCTTGAGAAAACAATCCAAACTGAACTATTTGGACCTTTCACAGAATCAGATTCATGGAGAGATACCCAACTGGATTTGGAGTCTCAGTAATCTTCTTCAACTAAATCTGTCTTGCAACTCCCTGGTAACTCTTGAAGGTCCTTTCATCAACCCCACTTCTACTTTGTCTATGCTTGACCTTCATTCCAACCAGCTTCAGGGTCACATTCCGATACTTCCACCACATGCCACTTATCTGGATTACTCGAGAAATAATTTCAGTTCTAGCATACCGGATGACATTGGTGATTTCCTTAACTACACCATGTTCTTGTCTCTTTCCAGCAACAACTTAAACGGTAGCATTCCAGTATCAATGTGCAATGGTACATATCTTCAGGTTCTTGATCTGTCCAATAATTCTTTGAGTGGCTCCATTCCCCAGTGCTTGACTGCAACAAGTGGAAACCTTGTAGTACTTAATTTGAGGAGAAACAAACTTGCTGGGACTATTCCTGACAAATTTCCTGGGCATTGTAGTCTAAAAACTCTAGACTTCAATGAAAATCATATAGAAGGTAAGTTTCCAAGATCTCTAGGCAATTGCAGTGAGTTGGAAGTTCTGAACCTTGGAAACAATCAGATAACAGATACGTTTCCATGCTTGTTGAAGAACATATCCACCTTGCGTGTCCTTGTTTTGCGATCAAACAGATTCTATAATCGCATTGGATGTTCTAAAACCAATGGTACCTGGCAAATGCTTCAAATTATTGATATAGCACACAACAACTTTAGTGGTGAAATACCGGGAAGATGCTTGACCACATGGAGGGCCATGATGGGCAACGAAGATGATGCCCAGTCAAAGATCAAGCACCTGCAATTTCGAGTTCTACAATTCAGTGACTTAAATTATCAGGATGCTATAACAGTCACCGCCAAAGGAGTAGAAATGCAGTTGGTCAAGATTCTCACTGTTTTCACCTCTATTGACATCTCATGCAACAATTTCAATGGATCAATACCGCCACAAGTGGGACAACTGAAAGCGCTCTATGCCCTCAACTTGTCCAACAATGCTGTCACAGGCCCTATACCTCCATCATTGGGTAACCTAACACAGCTAGAGTCCTTGGACCTTTCGAACAACAGCCTGAGTGGGCCAATTCCACAAGGGTTTACTGCACTTACTTTCCTTTCATTCTTGAATCTCTCATATAACCAATTGTCTGGAACGATACCAATTGGTAACCAGTTTTCAACATTTGGTTCATCTTCCTATGAAGATAATGAAGGATTGTGTGGGACACCTTTGGCTGTAAACTGCAGTAGTTCCAGCGAGTCTCCAGATGCACCATCCAAGGTCGAAAACAAAGAGTCAGGAATTGGGTTGGATTGGCCATCCATATACACTGGATTGGGGTTCGGAGTGGGAGCAGGAGTGGTTGTTATTCTGTTAATGTTGTGGGAGGAAGGAAGAAATTGGATGGACGACAGCATTGATAGAATTCTTCTAGTAATCCTTCCAATGATGGGATACTCTTACAGAACTCGTCAAGAATGGGACGATGATGATGAGGAAGAAGATTATGGAGAAGAAATCATGTTTTTCGTAGAAAGCTATGATCAAGATGAGATTGAATCAGAAGACAAAGGAATTCAGGGTCCATTTTGTGTGTTTTGTTCGAAACTTGATATAAGTAGGAAGAGTGCCATCCATAATCCAAATTGTACATGCCATTTGTCACCACCTATGTCATCTACTTCTTCCTCCTCGTCCTCGTTCTCTTCATAGATACTTTCTTTTCTTTTCTTTTCTTAAAATCTTCATTCTGTTTATTTTTTGTTTTCTTCGCAATTTCAGCTCTCCGGTTTAATGTACATACATACATGGATAACTATCAACCAAAACTGGGGGGACAAGAACAAGATCTATTTATGTGATGCTGTAATATTCATAGTGTAGCTAGATTTCAACTGGGTTTCTATAATTTAGTCTTGTACAGGAAACGAGAATAGCGAAAACGGTGATAATGTTCAGTCAGGCATTTCATCAAACAGGAAGAGGGCAGTAAGCTACTTGAACACTAAAAGTATCTAAATGTTGTAAATTACCTGAACACAACCATGCCATCAATGTTCTCTCTGTGCTTTACCAAAAGGGATGTGCAGATTGCAGCATATGATTCCGGCAAGCCCAGGCTGAACTTGAACTTGGTAGAACTTTGTTTCTGTTCCTTCTAAATGTGAAGGATTTGAAAGTGAACATTACATATATAGCCCCCGAGTCCCGCCAAGTGCTATTGGGCTCGTACGGGCCTGTTTGGGCTTGGTAAAGGGTCCGAACTTCAAAACTAACATCACTTGCAGTCCAGTTAACAATCGGAACGCGATTGGACTACAAGCGAGGCCCAACAGATTTGAAGTTAAAATGGTATATAACATGATGAGTAACTAACGGTCAATCAATCTTCCATATGCGTATCGAGAAGTCAGAAGCATATGTTTGTGATTTGATGAATTTTGTGGTAAATTGAGTAAAATCAATCTACACAAGCTAGTACTAGTTCATAATTAAAGCCTGCATTGCAAATGGCACACATCTTATACCCTACTCTACTTTGTTTCAATCAATCAGAACTGCTACACATACTTTTCAGTGATTGCATCTAGTTAGCTAGTACCTCGTCACGTTAAACAATTTGGACGTTTGATTCCTTTTAAAGAATCTCGTGCTTTTGTTCTTATCTTTATGTCCTTAGGTATAGCTACAAAAAAAAATTACCATTTTGATTGAACAAACGAAACCCTTGTATACTAATTTGAAGAGTGACTATATATATTCACCATTCTTCCTTCTTCTTTTTTTCACTGAAGTTACCATTCTTCCTTAGGTGATATATACCTTCACACAAAAATACCAAGTATATATATAACTCACACATTGTTTTGCTATTGTTAATTAAGTTTAACACACCACATTTCACGTAGGACTCCCACTCAACAAACTTTTTTTTTTTTTTTGGAGAAATAGCAAGAATTTTATTTAATATATCAAAACCAAAGACTACAAAATAATGAGAATATCAATGGTGGATGAAGATTCATACTATCATGAGTTATAAGTCTGTCCTCATTGATGACATCCATGAGTTAATCGGTCCCAACACCTAATATGAATAACACCCCTCAAAACGAGCTGAGCTACTGCATGCGCCACACCATTCCAATTTCTTGAGACATGAACAAACTGAACGTAGTACCTGACGCGGCCACAAGCATTCTAATTTTCTCCGCTAAAACTCCCTCTGTAGTGAAACGCTCACTATCCCCGTTCACCAACCTGGAAAGCATCTAGACAATCAGACTCCACCTTCTCAACCTACCGACTTCCCTAATCACCAACTCCAATCCCAATATTAATGCTAACAGCTTAACAGTGCAAGGACTGAATCTTCCATATAACCTCCTCCGGCAGCCAACACTAAATCTCCCAAGCTAGCTATCTCTAATCACCACTCCCACTCCAACATTACTACCATTGTCAAAAATAGATGCATCACAATATAACTTCAACATACCTGGAGTAGGTAGTCTGCAGTGAGTGTCACGTTGCCGAGCTCCAAGTCTAGAACAAACTTGACATCGTACTTGCACCGCCAATAAGCTTTCACATATCAACACGCACCGTTGAAATATAACCTCGGGAGGCCAATGATTTTCACCATGGATCTCATAGTTACGTTCATTCCAATTACTCCATAGAATGATCACTTTCATTTCGATCTCTTTAACGCCAGCTGCTTCAGAAGATCTTCCTTGTATTTAGTCTTTTAGCATAAAATCGTATCAACAACCAATGCCCTCCACAGGTTCCATCTCACATTAATATGGGTTCTGTATTTATATATGTAATTAAGAAATGTGATTTATTTGTTGTACGGGGAAACTGGACAAATCATGAATCCAGTTGAAGGAGACGCAACCAAGTATATACTACTCAGGTTGGATAAAATAATGATCATTTTGTGCTGAGTTTCAAACTTTCAATTATGATCTTGATTGTACCCAATGATGTGTCATCTTAAAAGTTAGAACTAATTACAAGATATGTAGAAACCCTGCCTTTTTTTTGAATGGGAGTAGCTAGGGAGAAGATGAAGATCGAATATAACAGTAAGTTGGATTCTACGCATCAAAGTACACGTACATTATTAACGTGAAAATTTTTAAATCGTTGTATGTGAAGATCCAATGAAGACTAGAAACCCTAAATTCTTTTTTTTCATTTTCATTTTTGATCTGATCAAATTAGACGCTCATAATAAATGTATCGATCTCTTATTCGACCTCAGGTTTTTACCTCCTGTGTTGGAAATAATTAAGACTATTTTTTTGAGTTTAAATTTTGTTAACTGAATTAGAATTCATGCATGATAATGCGATATGGATGACTGAATTAAAATATTACATATTAATTGCTCGGTTCACTGGCACCTTGGTACGTAGAAGAATTTCTGTAGTTTGCATCATTTTTCCTTTGATCATTTGATGAGATATCGAGCAGCATAGTCGCGAGGTTAAAGCAGTTTCTTCTTTCTTGTGGTGGGTTGTCTGTGTTAGTAACTACTAATCTTTTGGGGAACCGCGGGACCAAAATGATTGAAAGAAATACAGAAACAGTTTCACTTTGGATAAAAACCTTTCGATATAATAATCATGGAGAACTCCCATTAAACATTTTTAGCAATGTAACGACTAGATCAGACTTCAAGCCACTGGATAAACAAGCGCTTTGAGGATCATTCTCAGCTTCATGAACCCCTTGATTTGCTTAGACAAGGTAGCAAACTGAACATTCTTTTGCCATTTTTAGAGTGACACAGATAATTAATTCGTCTACATTAATCTTGTTAAGAAATACACCACTACTACCTCCACCATCAAATCACAGTTACCTAGCTAACCCAGCAGGACGTACTACTACTTCTACTAATACATAAATATATGCTTCATTCATAACAAGCACAAAGAAACTTGGCTAAATAGATAACCTAGCTGTAGTACTTCAGATAGGCATCAATCTCAGGCGCGGCCTCTTGACCTTGGAAGCAAGAATAGTCCGGCATTACTGGAACTGATGGCTGCACAAAGCTACTAGTGCCCACAAAATTATTCTGTTCATAGCACAAAGCCTGCTGTTGAGGACGATTGACTGGATGGCCGTGATGGATCGGAAGCTGGAACACATTTCCGGTTGCAGCGTCATGATCGTAGTACTGATGACTAGCATCATCTCTCGCAAAGTTGATCATGGTCTGGTGAATTCGTATCTGATTCTTCAAGAACTTGACGTACTGAATGGCTTCCTCCAGCATGGACACAGTGTCCATCTTGTTTCCACCGGGGACCAGGCTCTGCAGGATCTTGAACCTTTCGCTGATGCGGTGCCTCCTCTCCCTCGCCGCCACGCTTTGCGGGTCTGTTGAAAGCTTCACTTTGCTGCTCCTGACCTTCTGATCATGATCACTATCTCCCTTCTTCATCTTGTCTTTGTAGCCCCCGCCATTGATGTTCATGTTGTTGGTGTTGGTGATCACTGAGGAAGAAGAGAAGTTGGAACCATCTGAGATAGATGGGAAATAGTACTCCATCTTTGCAAACAAACCTTAGCTTATTTGTCTCAACTTGATAGGGATAGTAACTGCTTTTGGGGACAGTACGCTATTATATAGAGGGAGATGAAGGATGTAAACGTCTTTTTCTTTTTGATGATTTTGAATGAGTGAATGAGATGTCGTCATACGAGTAAAGCCAATCTTTAGCGCAGGATTCGGGTGTCTACCCTAGATGGCCAGGGTAGTAGTCCTTACCAGAAGGCCCAGGAGATAGAGACTACTTATATAATTTACTCTATAGCTTTAGCCTTAGCTAGTAAGCGTACGCAAAGATTCACTTCTGCTTTATTTCTTGACATTTGGTAGAGAGATATACTTGATCTGAATCCTGATGATCTGATCTTCCTCAAACAAAAAGGAGTCAAGGACCCCCTTACCCTAAAACAAAAGGAACAGTGACCCGAACCAGACGTCGGAATGGAGTGAGAGACTGAGAGTGAGTTTTGTTCGTGTGGAACAGTGACTCTTTCACTGATTTGGTTGCTTTGTTCTGTTGGGTTTGGAGTCAAAAACTCATCTTGGCCTTTTGTTAGGTTGGTGATGATGAATGAAGAGAAAAGAGAGAAGAGAGTAGGGTTGCAGGGTAGGGTTCATGAAGAGAAAGAGAGAACAGGGTAGGGTTGGGGTGGGGGGTCCTTTTTTTGTGAAATCTAAGTGAGAGATGTAACATATAAAATGATGCAGGTGGGTGTAGAGAAATCCGAGGACCAAATCGTTGCCGGACTTTTAATCGGTACGGTTCTATGCTTTTTATGGTTTTTATCCTAAGGTTATACACTGTGTACTGAAAGAGATGCACTGTTCAGGTCACCTCAGTAACACCCCTTTAGGAAGAAATTAAAAAGAAAAGAACACTGGTCTTATCATTACCATAAGCTCTTCTTTTGAAGAAAGCTTAGATTCAACTACGGCTATATTCAAGCTAGATCCCCAAGAAGTTGCAGCGAATATTAGTTTAGCTCAATTGCCCATGCTAATTAGTAATCCTTACCAAATAGTAGCTTTGCACATCAGTCAGATAGAAGTGTCCTCCTATGGAATGGTAGAACAGATTTTAGACTTCTTCTTTTTCAGAATGATAGAACTTCTATTGAATGGGATAAATGCTGCAATATTTTTCAGTTCGTACAGATTACTAGCCAACAAGTGCATCATGGACTAAAGTTCAAGAAACTCTCTCGTAGTGTATATTAGGCCACAAGATACAAAAAAACAAACATGTAAATTCTTTATGTTCGTGTCGTAAATTTTTAGCAGGGATGAAGGGATGATATATAGAGCCAATTGCTGCAAGCTCGATCCGTTTGGATCAGTTACTTGCTTACTTACTTTGCATATTCATATTTGCAAAGAGCATAGGAATCAATGAAGCAAAGCAGGTGATGGGAAGGACATATTTGGGGACAGGGGGCTCCAGTTTGATTATTTTTACAGAATGGGGGGTAGGTAGAACCCTAATTATTTTTACTTGTGTCAATTGTCAATTGATGAAAAATTTACCTGCTTCATATCTGCCTTCGACAACCACGCATCAGTACTCTTTAACTTGTGCTAGCTGATGTATGAGGTGATCATGATTCGACCGTATTATTAATTTACAACTATTTGGTACATGTGAGACCATAATTAGGTCAGCTATCTCTAGTCATACTCATTCACGTATCATGTTAATCGCTTCTAATTAACCAAATTAATTACATGCACAAACAGTTAATTAAGATACACTCGGGGAAACAAATGACATATTTATTTGACATAGATTACATATGTTAGACATGTATAGTACGTATATGGGGGGTAACATTATTCATTATGAATATGTATAATCAATTTGAAACGCAGAGTAGCATATATATTTTGATTCTTTATACATAAATAATCTCAATATAAGAATCAATCAAATTACTAATTAGCTATGTGTACGTATAACACTACGAAAATCATCTTTTAACACAGATAACATATATATTCACTTAGATATCACTTGTTATCATGTATAAAGTGTTAAAAGTCAGCTCCGAATACGCATTCATCTCAATACGTACAATAATCAACTGAAAAATTCGTATGCTTTCAACGTAGAAAATGTTAAGGTAAACTTTGAATCATCTCAAGAATAATTCAGATTAGTTGCTGTTTACCAAGTGTCTGAAGTACTGTACTGTATACGGAAATTCTCGAGCACAGAATCGTCTCTAAACACAGTAGTGACAGTACCAGACCACTTCCTGTGTACGTATAAAATGCATCCAAATACGTATAGATTATCTCGAAACAAGAACTAGTTATGTTCATATCGTCCTGCTTTTATTGTGGATATGCTATATATGAATCACAAACTGCTTTATTACACTCTTAACTTGCATTAATCGAGTACAAAATCTAATAAATCTACAGATTGAGGAAATCGCGAAGGACCAAAAGAATCTCAAAGATGAGTAGAAAACTCAACAGAACAGCTGTACAAGTCGAACACAGGGATTCCGCAGCACCAAGAACAGAGTTGGTAACCTGCGGAGTAATATATTGCCAGTACTTGATCTGTAATGAAGTTTGGGTCCCAAGAAGAGTGGCCATGGAAGAGACATCGATATCATGGATGAAATTATACACTGTTCAGGTCCTTGAATTTACTGTTACGAGCCCGGCACGATTGCTTTTTAAGCTTTCCAAAGGTGAATCCAATCTTATTGGGTCGTTGGCTCGTTGCAGTAGTTTCTGAGCATGCCACAGTAACACGTTTGCGAACGAAACTTCGATCTTTGTTCTGGGTTTTGCCCTATTTCCTTTACTCTTGGTTTTACTGGTTATACACTCCTCAAACCCTTCTTCACATCACTATCTTCATTTAATGGATGTGGACTTGTGCCTGATATATTATGCTAGCTCTTTTGCCGACCGATCTCAACGATTCATCTTAGTTATTGTTTTTCATAATAAACCATTCTATCGATCCCCATTTACATTTTTTTTTTCCACAAAAATTCTTTGATGTACGTACCAAGATGTAAGTTACCCAGTAAGATGCGATTCACCGGTATAAACTGACCGGCGGTAATCTTTTTGCTCTTTAAACACCAGAATGAAAGAACCCTAGTCAAGAAAAGAGAAAGAATTGAATAATTATGTTCATCCCTACAAGTTACATCGTAAGTAAAGCACCATCCGTGAAGATGAGAATGGAGACGTATCATAACAGGAGCTGTCTCATAGTACGTACTACTTACTACTCCTACTCTCTGCCCTTTCTTCACTTCACCAAGCCACCCAGACGACACAGAAAGCTGCCATCTGGAAATTTGTTCAAGCTTTGAGTTGTAGACAACACGTGCCCAGTCTCTGGTTCTGTATGTGTAGCTTTTGCTTTGAACGCATGCCCTAAAAATTGTCAAACAAACCCAGAAACTCCAGAAGGGTTTGATTAGATGGTACGCTGCGTTTGACACACCATTACCGTAATAGACCGCTCCAGATGAGCTTTTGTCAGCTCATGATGCATTAGCCGCATTACCATTACTCAGATATATAGCTACCTATACTCCAGTCCCGTTTTCAATAATTGCAAATTATGTACCCCTTAATCCCTTTTTTCTTTACCTATATATGTTCGTCTGATCTAATCAGAAAACCCTTTTACTTTTGAAAAAGAAAGGGCAACATTATTGTCCTTTTCTACTACTTAATCTTGTATGGAATATTGCATTCGACCATTATTTCTCCTCTTTTTTCGACCAAGGTCATCAAACTCGGTCTAGTTTGGTTCGAAGCACTGCTAAACCCTAGTCTTCTTAAGAAAGTGCATGTTAACCCATTTCTGCGTAACACAAATGTACCTAAATGTAAATTTTTTTTGTCATATCTTTTGTTTAAAAACCATATATGCATGAAATAATCAATACAAAGTTCAATGCTTTAGTTAGTCATGAGTGAATTCATGATTTCATCCGGCCAAGAATGTTATGCGTGCATGATAGGTTAGTCATGAACTAATCATGGGCACTGATAATAAGTGCAAGAGGCCTCCCGTTTATAAATAATATATCCGCACAATTTTAATAGGTGTGCCACTATGACACACACTCTGTATCTAGAGCTCCCGTAATATGCATGAAATTGGAGGAAACTAAGTCATGTCAAAAGATGGATGTTGAAAAGTTAGAGTTTCGATTTGAAGTGAATTTCAAGTTTTTAATTATTGTTAGGAAAAAAAGAAACATATTATACATCTATGTCGGAAGAAATTAGAGACAGGAACTTCAGGTTAGAGTGTTTAGTGATAGATGTTTGTGATGATCTTTAACAAATATACTATGCTGTTTTCATGCATTTTAAATTTTAGACAAATTATTCCTGATAGGCCCAGGTTAAATTTTCCTGATTAAACTAAATGTAATAATGACGTTAACATTTGTACATAAAAAAAACTGTTGTTACTTAAATTGTTGTTCAATCATTTACAATTTACAATTACAAGCAGCAGGTCGGTAGTCGGTGATTAGAGCGTTGGAAAGGAAGAAAATTACTAATAACCGAAACTTACCACGTGTCTCGCAACAGTAACACGACTCACGCCTTGCCTTTCGCCAACACACGAGTTCTTCATCAAACGTGTCTTCCATCGATCGGTCCCTGCACAAAAGACACACCACATCCACATATACAATCCAGCCAGCTTAATTTCAACCTAGAACATTTCAGATTGATCACCAGAAAACATGGCGGCAAGCGACGAGTTCAGACTAGTCTTACCAGGAATAGACCACGAAGCAAAACTACCCAGAAAGTACACTGCAGAAGGTCAAGGAGCAAGGAAGAACATATCTCCCCCAGTAGAATGGTACAACTTGCCTCCAGGGACCAAGAGCTTGGCCCTTCTGGTGGAGATCATAGATGCACCGGATCCGAACGACCCGGTTGTGCCGTTTACCAATTGGGTGGTGGTGAACATTCCCCCCGGTGTCAAGTCTCTCCCGGAGGGTTTTTCCGGGAAAGAAGAGGATCAGATGGGCGGACAGTACGGCGGGCTGAAGGAAGGGAACAATGACTTGAAGGTTCCGGGGTGGTATGGCCCGAAGATGCCCTCGCCGGATCACCGCTTCGAGTTTAAGCTCTATGCTTTGGACGATGAGCTTAACCTAGGTCAAAAGGTACGTGCTAATTGCTCTGCATAAATATTCAATTATTCTAATTAAGATTATATATCTTGTTGATTAATTTTAAGTTAATTTGCGGTGGATTGCAGGTGACGAAGGAGAAGGTGTTGGAGACAATCGAAGGGCATGTGCTCGGAGAGTCGGTGGTGACTGCGTATTTTTGATTCTAATGCCATACATATATATATATATATATATATATATATATATATGATATGATATAATGTAGTTGTTTATATTTATCTTTTATCGTCGCTAATGCTTTGTACTCTTATCTTATAAAAAAAATGCCTTGTGTAATATCTTTCATCAATCAATAGTTTTATAGTTTCACGTATGCTTTATTCAGTAATCAATTACTGAAGTATTTCGTATACCGATATCGAGTTTCTTTAATGGTTATGTTCCCTGCTTGTTTTGGCGAAAGTCAAGTTCATGGATTTGGGAAATCATAAACGAATATGAAGAGAATTGTATAATCACGGTCACTTGGTTCTAACTCATGGGTCTCTTCTATTTTTAGGTCGACTTTGACGATCATTTGAAGATCAACCGGTGTTATGCATGTGTTTGTTTAGTGAGAAGTTAAAAGACTTGATGACATTCTTAGAATCGTAAAGCAAGTCGATTTCTTATTTGCTAATGCCAAACGAGAGAGAATTTGTCTTTTTAAATTATGAAATCTTCATTTTCAATTAAATTACATCGTTTTTTCTGTCATTCAAACACGTTACAGAGAACCTAATATTATTTGGTCTAATGATATAGTCTTTCTTTTATATATAGGAGATTGTTGTAACATTTGATTTATAAAAAATTATGTCGTAGTATTTGAGTTATTTAACTGATTAAAAAAAAAAAACACCGTAAGGATAATTGTGCATTTTATTGAAGAAAAAAAATCTTGACAAATATTGGGCCAGGTAGTGATGCTAAGAACCAATAGTAACAGGTAAAAGCTTTTCTCTTCGTCCACACTATACCCGCCAAATTACCAAACTTAGGAAAACCCCCAAATCTCTCAAACCCTTTCAATTTCCAGATTCCGACGACCATGTTCAAAAAGAATCCCACTCCGAACGAGGAGATCGTCTCGGAGCTCCGACCCGGCGGCATGTGTGTCCAGCGCCGCGACTATGACGACGAACACGCCGCCGCCGCCGCCGCCGCTCCTGGGCCCGTCATCAACATCCACGTCACTCAAGGCCCGGTTCACCACGTCATCAACCTCCCGGCCCACTCCACTTTCGGTACTGCTGCTCTCCTCCCTTACATTTCACTGCGATGAACTTCACTCTAATTTGTTGTTTTCGTATTTAGGGTTTGGAATTGTTAGGGTTTTTGTTAATGTTATGGTGATTAAACTAATTATGGTGATTAAACTCTGTGTGATAGTGTTGGTTTTAGTTGTGAGTTGTGAAATTGGATAGGTGTTTGATCGGTTTGGATTTTTTTTAATTTTTTTGATAGGGGAATTGAAGGGACTGGTTTCACAGAACACCGGGCTGGATCCGGAGGAGCAGAAGCTGTTGTTCAGGGGGAAAGAGAAGGAGGATGAGGAGCATTTGGACGCTGCCGGCGTGAAGGATAATTCCAGGGTTATGCTCTTGCAGGAGCCGAAAAGGAAAGAGAGGAGCGTCGGGGAGGTGAATGAGAACAGTGAGATGGAAGTTGATGCTGGGGAGGTTGGAGTCGGAACCAATGAGATGGAGGCTGATGCTGGAGAGATTGGAGCTATGAGCCCTGAGATGGCCAAGGCATTTGAAGCGATTGCTGGAGTCAGAGCCGAGGTTGATGGCCTGTCGGACAGGGTGAGCCCATGTGTTCATTTTTCTTATCAAAGTGGTAGAGATATTTATGGGACTCAGTTGCTTGATTGCTTTTTGTGTTGTAGGTTTCTGCTTTGGATGTGGCTGTGAATGGTGGCACCAAGGTTTCTGATAAGGAGTTTTCTGTATCAACAGAGTTGCTCATGAGGCAGTTGCTGAAATTGGACGGCATCAAAGCCGAAGGAGAAGCTAGAATGCAGCGGAAGGCTGAGGTTTGCTTCTTTTGCAATTTGCATTGCAGTTTCTAAATTGTTGACTTTGCGTTTGATTATCAACTTGTTAGTTTTGTGTCAATTATTGTTCATTTCCCTTGGGAGAATGATGTATTGTGTTTTATTCATCTTATACCCACTATATTTATAACAAAAAATTTCACCTGCTGGGATGTGGTGGATTCTTTGACACATTCCAGTGGTGATATGGCAATTCTGGGCTGCGAGATCTGTGAGGAAGGCTGTGATGCATATGTTTTCTCAGTCGTTGTCTCGCAAGGTCAGCTTGTTGTACAATTTGCAATGTCATACACTGGAATATATCCTTCCCAATCTGTTTGTAGTTTTATACCTGTTGTCCATCGAGGCCAACTTATGACTTCCCATTTTGTAGAATCCCACAGGAGGGCTTCCACTGATGTCATTTTGCAGCATTCAAAATGATAAGAGTTCATGTATAGAGTACATTAATTTAAGTGTTTGGTGTGCGTTGTGTTTGACGCTCATATCTTTCTTAGAGTAGCATTATGTTGCAGTAGGTATTTGTAATTGGAATCCATTTTAATCTTGATTTCAAATCCTATTAGATTTTTCATATGGAATAGCATTTCTTGACAGAGAGGCTACCAGTCCTCTGAATACTGATCTAATTCTTTCCCTTTATTTCTCCCTTCCTCTAGCTTAAAACCATTCTCCCTTCAACTATGTACTCCATTCTGGTTATTAAAGGCAAAGTTACCACTCTACTACAAGTGGCGGTTGTGTCATGATCCTATTTATGTTTTTATGATGTCTTAAAGTCCTGGTGAATGAGTTTCATGTTCACATCAATAGTTTTGGAAGGTTACAGACGTTGTAATGGTTACAGTATAGGCTTTGAAGTTGCATATACTATTAGAAATCTGTTGTAATCGATATCATGTGTCTTTCTTAAACAGGTACGTCGTGTCCAGAACCTTGTAGATACACTGGACGATCTGAAGGTGAAAAACTCCAATCCGATTAACAATGATAGCAATGGTGTGGCTTCTCAAAATAGCAATGGTGTGAATTCTCAGAACAGCAACGGTGTCGCTTCTCAAAATGGCAATGCTGTCTCGGTAACAACCAAATGGGAAACCTTTGACTCTGGTGTGGGTAGCCTGACTGCTCCAACCCCAGTGCCATCTTCCACAGAAGTAACCGAGGACTGGCAGAAGTTTGATTAGTGAAAAGTTTGATTTATCCGGTTCACGAAATTCATCATGGAACATAGATTCTGTGGTAAAGTTAGCTATCTCTGGTGCCTTGATTTCGTAGTGTTCTAGTTTTACTGTATAATACAATGATCATCGTATAGGAGCATCTGCATAAGAATGGATGGAAATTGGTACATCTTGGATTTGTATTAGGCTTGTGAGCAGCTCATCTTTCATACTCACCCTTGTCGATCTATTTCAATTCATGGGTCCTTCTGTAATTCCATAATCTTCCATTATTAAAGCTTGGTGTTACCTTCAGCCATCAGGGAACTTGTGGCCTGGTGGAAACAATATTCAATAGTCGGTTGTGGATAAAGAGATCCAGGATGGTGTTGAATATTGGAGAAAGCATATTGTGATGATAAGGTTTGTTGGGTTTGAGTGTGACTGTAAGTTGGTGACTCAGGTGGGGTTTACCGTGTGTCTCACACTACCATTTTTTATGAATTCTGAACTTTGGAGGATGATTGAAACACTCGTAGTCAGATTTTTGCAAGGTTGTGTCTTGTTAGTCGAGGTCAGTTGACGATCTTGGTCTCCTTTGTCTAATTCTGGATCCATTTTAGCTATCATCAGCAAGATACAGTTTACACCAAACACGATAACAACATTGCATTTCACCAGCATTTATCCAAAATTTCTACTTACAGGTACGTATTGATATGTGAACATGTGCAGAAGTGGCAGCCTGTAATCACATTTGGCTTACAAATTAATGGTGACACCTCTTGCCCCATTGATATACGGAGACGGTGCCACTTCTTCACCATAAACAGATGTATTCCAGCCATGCTTTGTTGGATCATATTTTTCTCCATCACCCCAAAGAGCATAGGCCTCTTCTCCATGAACTGCATCATCTCCAATCAAAAGCTGTTCATCAGGCATTCTCAAAGGTATGAAGCATCTTATACCCAGAAGAATAATTGTGGTCGAGACTACGTTCCAAGCAATCACAAACAAGGCTGCCACAATTTGTTTCAGAAATTGGACTCCACCATTTCCACCATAAAAGGCACCCCGACTATTGCTAACCGGCAGTATGAGCCTGCAGAGAGCTGGCTCGGCAAAGAGTCCGGTGAGGAGGCCCCCTAGGAGTCCGGCCACTGCGTGTGTATGAAATGCGCCTAGAGTATCATCTACCTGTAAATAACCACAGAAGTTATTTTCATGTAAAAAATTGGAACATAGGATTAAGATTATTTATGCATATTTTGGACTTCTTGAAAGGCATTGTCAAGCTTAGAAATTTAATATTATCTATATGTATCCTTTGCAATTTCATGTTAAAGAAAGAGTTAGTGAAGTTTCTCTAAGAAAACATGATCCCTTCAATGTGGGTTGGTCATTAAGGATAAGAGAATGATACAAGTGGATATATTAGTATTGTAGAAATCAGGTATACTATGATTTGGCGATGACTAAATGCAAAAACATTGAAAATTTGGCAAGGGCGACCCCATTGGTAAAGCAAGATCAATATATTAAGAGCAAATAAAACACGAGATTTGAACAAAAAATTGTATACAATGGGAACAAGCAGCCCTTGCCCAAGGCTTTGTGGCTTATCAAGCGTCAAATAATATGAATCCACAGCTCATGCCAAAAGAGAATGAAAACGCAAGACTAAAATTGTAGTCACAACAGTACTAGGAAACTTTACCTTTTGTAACAGGGAAGACTTTTTGTGAAGAACCATCATGGTCACCCATGGAACGCTTCCAGAAGCAATTCCCATTACTATAGCCGCCCACGCTTGAACTAACCCTGCTCCCGGCGTAATGCACACGAGCCCCGTCATCATTCCCTGAACGGCTCCGATCACCGATGGCTTTCCGAAAAACATGACATCTAGAGAAGTCCACACAAGAAGACTTGTGGCGGCACATATGTTTGTGTTCAACACCGCAATTGAAGCGTTGATGTTTGCTGCATATGGTGCTCCGCCGTTGAAACCTGACCATCCCATCCATAGTAGCCCGGCTCCGGCAAGCATAAGCAAAACGTTGTTTGGTGGAAACCTCTCCCTATCACTCTTCAACCTTGGACCGACCTATATTATTGATAATAATTCAATATTCATTTCTATTATTAATAAGATGCATGTGTTGAACACGAAATTAAATTTGCTGTTAGCGGTCTAAGTAATGCATCTGGATAATTAAACACAGTTTCTCTAGCATAGTATAACAACTTAAAACCGTGCGTTTATTTTCAGTTAAAGCAAAGTTTTCATTATTACATACCCAATAAGCCGCCGTGAAACCGGCGATGCCAGAGGAGAGGTGGATGACATAACCACCGGAGTAGTCAATGACACCCCAATGAAAGAGGAACCCTCCACCCCAGAGACTAAAGGCTCCAACAGTGTAAGAAAAGATAAGCCAAAGTGGAACAAAAGCCATCCAAGCCTTGATGTTCATGCGCCCAAGAACTGACCCAGCTAACAAAATCAACGTGATGGCAGCAAAAGTGAACTGAAAGTACACAAGCGACGCCATAGGGTAAAACGGCTCGACCATCTCGCTCGGAAAATGCTTGCTCTCCGGCACCTTGGCTCGGTGGATCAAAAACTTCTGCCCTAAGGCAGGGGCTCCCTTACCCCAAAATGGAAGGAGCTCGTCTCCAAAGGCCATGCGGTAGCCGACGAGTACCCAACAAATGAGGACGGCGGCGAAGGCATAGAGGGCCATGAAGGCGGAGTTGACGGCCCATTTCTTCTTGACAATGCTTGCGTAGAGAATGATGAGGCCCGGCATGCTCTGCAGCCCTACCAAGGTGGCTGCCGTGAGCTGCCATGCGTTGTCGCCTTTGTTTAGCCAGTCTGGGACTGCTGGGGAGACTCCACTGTAGGCAAAACTAGGATTGGTCGCCATGGTCGGGAAGAAGTAAGTCCTAGTTTGTGAAGCTTCTTTTTATTTATATGGTCTGGGTTGGTGGGGTTATTGTGGAAACTCTATCTGTACTCCTAGGTAGCTTCGTGTGAAAATTCCTCGCGTTTGCTATTTTTGTGTATACGCTACAACTCAATTGATACGCTGCTGGTCTTCTTAAAATGGGATTAATGTAGGGGGACTTTGACTTGTGGAATTGAGATAGCTTACTTGTGTGTCACACGTCTCTTCCCTTACTTCTCTCTTCCATGTCTTCTGGTCAAAACTGTGAAACAGTTTTGGTTCAATCTCTACAGTTTAGAGTTGTTCAGATCCACAATTCATGGAAGGTTATTAGGGACTGATGGTTCTTACTCTGTATAGTTGGTTCTTAGCTTGTTTTCTCTCTTTATATAAATAGAGGTAGGCTTGTAATCGTTTCCTGAAGATTATATACAGAAAACCTTCTTCTTCATATCAGTCTCATTTTCTACATGGTATCAGAGCAGTGATCCTCATAGGACCTGCTTCTGTTTCATTTCATAGACTCTTCGTTCATAAAAGGCCTGCATCATGTCTGAAGGCGGTGAGAAAGTTTCGTCTTCATCCTCTTCCAGGCCTGAGATGGTTGATACTAACCCAAATCAACGTCTCAGCTCAACCCTTCTGAATGAGTTCAACTACATCTCCTGGGCAAGAGCCATTACTCTGGCACTTGGAGGAAGATCCAAACTTAGCTTTATTAGTGAAAAGAGTAAAGTTCCTGCATCTTCATCACCTGACTTTGAAGCATGGCAATCTCAAGATCAGCTGGTGATGTCTTGGCTGCTTAATTCCATGGAGCCAAAGATTGCAGAAATTTTCAACTTCTCCGAATCTTCTCTACACTTGTGGAAAGCTGTTAAAGATATGTATGGAGATCTGAACAATGCTGCTAGAATCTTTCAGCTAAAAAAGGAGTTGGGAGAACTTCAGCAAGGTAACTCGAACTTTGTTCAATATTTGGGAACTTTGAAAACAAAGTGGAACGAGTTAAATCTGTACAGGCCTCATACAACTGATTCTGTAACTCTTCTCAAACGTGCTGAGGAGGATAAAGTCTTTCAGCTCCTAGCTGGTCTTGGATCTGAATATGAAGATCTCAAAGGTTACCTGTTGATGACACCAGAGCTTCCCAGCCTTGAAATGGTGTGTAGCACTATTCATAGAGAAGAAGTAAGAAGAAAGGTCATGAATGCTAATGTTGCAGTTGGAGAGACTGATGCAACTAACTTTGAGCCTAGAGCATTCTCCAGCAACAGACCTTATCGAGGGAAGAGGCCAGACTTAAAATGCACTCATTGTGAGAGCATTGGAAGAACTGGCGTAGGACACAAGAAAGAAACTTGCTGGATACTTCACCCTGATCTGAAGCCAAAGTGGAATGATGACCCAAGAACTAGCAGAAACTCTTACCCATCCAATCCTAGAGCAAAGTTGAGCACCACATCAGAAGAAATGAGCAATTTCACCTCCAATCCTATCACACTCATAAATGAGTTTGCAAACTTTCTTCAAAGCAAAAAGGGAAGTCTGGAAAGGAATGGAGGAAACTCAACTGCTCTACTTGGGAAGTTTGCAGGCTTCCTTGAAGAAACAAGCTTTGCTTCTACTGATGACATCCCAGGTATCATTTGCGCTCTCTCAACAGCTATTGATTTGAGTAAAAATGGAGAGTTTTGGATTGTAGACTCTGGTGCTTCCGAGCATATCACAAATGATTTCAAAGATCTTTCTTTTTTTGAAAAATCAAAAACACCTTCTCATGTCTCTATTGCTAATGGCAGTAATGTTCCCATCTCTGGAAAAGGCAAAATTAAAATTTTCTCAGACGTCATTGAGTCTTCTGCATTGTTTGTGCCTTCTTTCCCTTTTAAATTGTTGTCTGTTGGAAAATTGACTCGAATCCTGCATTGTCTTGCTATTTTCTCTGCTGACAATATCATTTTTCAGGATCGAGTCACAAAGATGAAGATTGGTGAAGGCTTCTTCCTAAATGGACTTTACTTCATTTCCACCAACTCAAGTCTTTCAAAGTGTTTTCTGCTCAACTCCAATGCTTCTCAACAAAAGCTGTGGCACAGACGACTTGCACACCCTTCTTTTCCTGTTTTGTCTAGGCTATTTCCAAATTTTTGTAAAGTTGCTCATGAGTGTGAGATCTGCCATTTATCTAAGCAGACTAGGCTTCCTTTTAAACTCTCACACTCAAGATCAACTAAGCCTTTTGAACTAGTGCATTCTGATGTATGGGGTCCAGCCTCTATTGACTCTTTTGATGGTTATCGATTTTATGTTACTTTCATTGATGATTTCTCTCGATCTACTTTTGTTTATCTGCTCAAACTCAAAAGTGAAGTGTTTAAATGTTTTCAAGACTTCCATAATTTGATCATGAATCAATTTTCTTCAAAATTGGGAACTCTAAGGTCTGACAATGGGACCGAGTACACTTCTAAAATCATGAAACAGTATCTTAGTGATCATGGCATCATACACCAAACAAGCTGTGTGGGAACTCCACAACAAAATGGGATAGCTGAGCGCAAAAATAGAGATTTACTGGAAAAAGCAAGAGCTCTTATGCTGCAATCCCATGTTCCAAAGAGATTTTGGTCCCAAAGTGTTCAATCAGCAGCATACCTGATCAACAGGCTGCCAAGTAGTGTTCTGGATTTTAAGTCACCATTTGAGCTGCTCAAGGGTAGGAAAATTGACATTTCTCATCTTCGAACATTTGGATGCACATGTTTTGTGCATGTTCAATCTGATAAACGAGACAAGCTGGATCCCAGATCAATTAAGTGCATGTTCCTTGGTTATTCCTCTACACAAAAGGGATATAAATGTTACAATCCCTTGACACGAAAATTTTTTGTGTCTAGAGATGTTGTGTTTCATGAGAATGAGTCCTTTTATCAGTGCACAGCTGGTGATCTTCAGGGGGAGTGTTTAACTGAAGTGTTTCCTATGACTGAGGTTCTTCCAACCCCCACTTCAACCACATCAACTCCAACTCATGATGAAGTCATTCACAGTAGTGACACTGAGCAGCCATGTGCAGAAACAAGTGACCAGGAAGTAGATCCTGAGACAGTTCAACAAGTTCCATCTTTACCTCGAAGGAATCCTCCACGAGATCGGAATCCTCCTCCAAAGCTGCAAGATTATGTTACTTACTCTTCACGGTATCCCATTGAGCTCGGATTGAGTGACACTCAGCATGCTTACAGTGCCTTTGTAAGCAAGATTCTCACAGAATATGAGCCTCGTACCTATGCAGAAGCCAACAGATCAGTAGCATGGCAACAAGCAATGAAAGATGAATTGAATGCTCTTGATGAGAACAAGACGTGGAGTATTGTCCCTCTTCCTAAAGGACAGAAACTGGTTGGAGCTAGATGGATTTATAAACTCAAATATCATTCAGATGGCACTCTCGAACGACACAAAGCAAGGTTAGTTGCTCGTGGCTTTACTCAAACGTTTGGTGTTGATTATAAAGAAACGTTTGCCCCTGTAGCTAAAATGAATACAGTTAGAGTCCTACTCTCAGTTGCAATGAATCATGGTTGGACTTTGTGTCAAATGGATGTAAAGAATGCGTTTTTGCATGGTGATTTAGAGGAGGATGTGTACATGAAACTGCCTCCAGGACATCCTCGTGAACATGAAGCTGGCATGGTTTGTAAGCTTCACAAGGCCTTATATGGATTGAAGCAATCTCCTCGTGCTTGGTACTCTAAATTGAGTTCAGTTCTTGTAGCATCAGGTTTTACAAGAAGCCATTCAGACTCTTCATTGTTTGTTAGAAACAGTCAAGTTGGAAAATTGGTGGTATTAGTATATGTAGATGATCTTATCATTGCTGGCAGCAACACAGAAGAAATTCAGAATCTAAAAGCTTCTCTACATAAAGCTTTTGCCATCAAGGATCTTGGTTCTCTAAAGTATTTCTTGGGGATAGAGATGGACCTCTCAACTCAAGGTCTGTTTCTAAATCAACGCAAATACATCCTTGATCTTCTTGATGAATCAAACATGACTGCATGTAAACCTGCTCGAACTCCATTGCACAGCAAGTTGAAGCTGGACTCACCAAGTACAACTCTCACTGATCCTAGCACTTATCAGAAACTGGTTGGTAAGTTGATTTATCTTACCATCACCAGACCAGACCTTACATACTCAGTCAGCTTGATTAGTCAGTTTATGCACTCTCCAACTGTTTATCATCTGAGCATTGTCAAGAGAATATTGCGCTACTTGAAAGGAACCATAAGTCGTGGAATTTTGATGTGCAAAAATGATCACTTCAAGATTGAAGGCTACTCTGATTCCGATTGGGCAGGCAATGCCCTTGATAGGAAATCCATAACAGGCTACTGCACATTTGTAGGAGGCAATCTCGTCACTTGGAAGAGCAAGAAGCAGTCAGTGGTGGCTAGAAGCAGTGCTGAGGCAGAATATCGAGCAATGGCATCCATTGCTTGTGAACTTATTTGGCTTAAAGCTCTTCTCCAAGATTTAGGCATCAAGCATTCATCTCCAATTCCTCTGCATTGTGACAACCAAGCTGCCATGCACATTGCAGCAAATCCAGTGTTCCATGAGCGCACAAAACATATCGAAGTTGACTGCCACTTCATTCGAAATCAAGTGCAGTCAAAGCTCATTGAGACTATGTACACAAGATCTTGTGATCAACTTGCAGACGTGTTCACTAAGATTCTTGCTTCCGCTCAGTTTGAGCGTCTGCTGTCCAAGCTTGGCTCAAGGAATTCCCTCGATCCAGCTTGAGGGGGAGTATTGAGATAGCTTACTTGTGTGTCACACGTCTCTTCCCTTACTTCTCTCTTCCATGTCTTCTGGTCAAAACTGTGAAACAGTTTTGGTTCAATCTCTACAGTTTAGAGTTGTTCAGATCCACAATTCATGGAAGGTTATTAGGGACTGATGGTTCTTACTCTGTATAGTTGGTTCTTAGCTTGTTTTCTCTCTTTATATAAATAGAGGTAGGCTTGTAATCGTTTCCTGAAGATTATATACAGAAAACCTTCTTCTTCATATCAGTCTCATTTTCTACAAAGGTGAGCACCAATTCCGGCCATGAATAACATGGTGAAGCTTCTAAAGTTGACCGAGTCAGGTACGGAACATATATAGAAGGGGACAGATACGGAAGCTAGCTAGCAGCTGGGGGTATATAGTTTGACTGATACTAAATAATTTTCTTCGGATTTTCGAAGAGAAGAAGAATAGCTTTCAATGATCAAACATGAGAAAGATGCTTACATTTTACCACACCATTTGTCAATATATTGAGTTCTTGACTAAACCAATAGAAGAAGTTTCTGATACACTTCATTCTATCATGAGTTTACAGTAGGATTTCATGTAAGTATCAAGAAATGGTCCTATATGTAGCTCAGAAAGTATATTTACCATTTCAGCAAACTCTATAATTATAGTGTTTTGAAGTATCTGAATTCTGAAAGCGATTTGAGCACTTCATGAATGTTGGGTATGATATTATCAGGCTACATTAGAGTTAACAGTATGCAAGGTATTTTGCAAAGTTTGGAAGTCAGGGAGATGTGCTTGGAAGAATGGACATTGCTGCTGGTAGATAACAGAAGCAGCTCTAATCAGAATGCTTGCAGTTAGTCCCCATATTAAAAACTCTCCTTGCTCGGACTGGAACTCAAAATGATGGACAACATATTTCCATCCACTCCATTCTCTCTCCTCAAATCTGTGATTTTCTTTCTGCATTACACAAATGTAGAGAATGTTAACAAACAATTTCTATGTTCTTGCTAAGTTAAATGGGGATAAGTATGATCGACCTTGAGAAACATCTCCAGTGGGACATCAAATATAGCATCAACTTCGTCAGTGTTGAGGAGAGGCTTGAAATCTTCTATCCGGGGTACTAGTCCGATTACAGGGACAACTGTGAGTAAGTGCTGCACAAATATTCGCACAAGGCAACAAATTTAGTATAAACGCTTAGCGCGACAGCCGAATGCATCCTGTTTCGGGTTATGTTGTTAGACTTGTTTCAAATTCTTACTATGTTATATTATACCTGAGATAAAAAGATTTCTAGTTTAGCTACAACTTGAACTAGACTAGAATCTAGGCCAATCTCTTCCATGGCTTCCCTCAGTGCAGTTGCAGATTCATCTTTATCTCCCTCCTCCATTTTCCCACCTGGCAATGCTACATCACCTGTTTTCGGAACAATTTATAAACATTTATATTGATGAAGTCCTTGCTTATGGATCCATACCTTAAAACTTCTATACCCACCTTGTGCAGTTAAAAACTTAATATGTACATAGTGAAAACGTTTTACCTGGATGTGAAGCCAAGTTCACTGATCTTCTAGTAAGAATAACTCTTAGCTCACCCTCAGGACCTTCAAAGAGGCATATCAGAACAGCTGCCCTTCTTTCCCTCATTTTTACATAACAAGGCTCTTCATTTATGTCAAGCTCGACATTTTCCTCCACTTTGTCAGCTGCTTTGGTTGGTTTGTAAAACTGAAGCTGCTTGGCAAGCCTTTGGAGATTTTCGCTTCCCAAATCCTCTGTTTGGCACAGAGGAGGAGGAGGAACTATACAAGCCATGTTATTATTTTAGGCCAACTGCAATGTACATGTTCTGCACGAGTAATATAGAGAGAAGAATTTTGAGAGAATCCATGCCTCTCCCATTTACCAAAGTACAAATCTTTACAGGACCATAAAGGTAATAGAATGTTGGGGAATATCTGAAAAAGTGAAAAGAATCGTCATCAGAACAGAATTTTAAGCCCACGAAAATGACTTTAGAATGTTGTGATGAACTGAATCTCGGCGAGGATGGCACTGCTTGAACTGTCAGCCTATAATAACGTACATGATGCTATACAACTTGTCCCAAACTCCCAACTATGATTATGATTCCATATGAGCATAAGTTCTTTTTTTTTTTAGATAAATTTTAAATACACACCTCTAATCTCTTAATACACATTTTTATTATTTTATATTTCACATCAGATTTTATAGGTATGTTTAATTCTAAAAACATCTATCAATTATTAGGAAAAAAAAGAAATTTCTTCTTTCCTAAAACTTAATTTTTCTTCACTATTACTACGCATCAAAAGAAAAGAAATAAAAACCTTTTCTCCAAAATGAATTTCGACTACTATTGTAATCACATGTACTATTTACCGATTCATTTGGTTTTTTTTTAATTAATTTTAGTTTTTAGTTTTATTTTGCAGACTATAAACTAGTTTCTATGCTATTGTACTTCTAGTTTCTTAACTTTGAAAAAATTTTGTATGTTCAATATTTTTTTTTCTTCAAATTCTAGTCGATTGATGTTATATTTTGAAGATTTGGAGTTCAAATATAATATTACTCTTTTGATTATAAATTAACAAATATCAAGAAAAAATTTCTAATCCGATAAAAGAAAATCTAACAGAAAATAAAAGAGAATACATAAAGAGAGTTGTGAAATAGTAAATATATAATAAATATATTAAATAACATATTATTATAAGTTTTAGATATTAAAGGCATTTTAGGCAGTTTAGGATGTGTATTCAGTATAATATTGAAATGAAAAACTAGGTGGGTAGTGTATTAAGTAAGGGATATGTATTAAGAGATTAGGGGTGTGTATTTAAAATTACTCTTTCTTTTATTTTGATTGACAAAGCTTTTTATAGATGAAAAAAATCAAGGGGTTCCATCAAAATCAAATAAAAAGTTAGTTTCATCCGTTAACTCATTACAATTTAAAGCAAGTCATCTAACCAAATAATACGCATAATGGTATGTAGTAATATAGAGAAAATGTCACCAAGGTGAAAGACAAAGACCTTCAACAACACCTCTTGCTTTCAGTGACTGGCATAGCATGCACCATCAATATGTAATTTTCGCTTTCTAGAACATTAGGGGTCCCTAGGATAAAAGAATAAAATTAAGAAAAAGGGGTGGGAGTCTTTAGAATAACCACTTCAATTAATTGAATTGAATTGAATTGAAGTTCCAATGGGCTTGGGCTAATATTTGGGTGGTACGTGGTTCTCAAATATGGCATAAACCTCAAGAATCTGAACGTCTGCTCCATATTCCAAAGCCCAGCATATATAGCCTTGAACAATTGTAACCTTCTTTTGGTTATAGAAAAAATTGAACTACCGAAAACCATAAGACTGAATACCAATCAGTTAATGCACCAACATTTCATTACCTACATGTTTATAGTAATCAAGGTGATATTCGGATTCCTTGGCATGAGCTAAAAAAGGTTACATTAATCTAATATCATGCTTAACGCGCCTCAGCTTATGGGTTTATGCTAAAACCTAAAACTAGCTCAAGTTTGAATGAGAATCTCGATTCCATTTAGAGCTTTATGCTACCGGAATTTCTTTTTTACATAATATTTAGGAATAATGGGCTAGCTAGCTTCTTCTACATGACAAGCTTGAATGAGTTAGTTGCTGGCCAAAGCCAAACAAACAAAAACAGCTGTTGTATGGAATGATGCTTAATTCAAAGCCAATCATATATATCTTTGTGTCCCTTCGTATATGTACCTCTTTCTGTCGGTTCTTCATTTTTCACGTGTAATAACCTTACATCCACAACGTACACAGATATATGCAGCTAGCTATTAATTGCAATGGCAAATCTATATGAGCAACTCTTACTGTGCAGTGTGCACACAAGATCTAGAGAGAGTAGAGACTCATCATGCCTTCGTCAAGAGAACTTGCAAGAACTTCACCTTCGTTGATGGCAGCTCTTGCTCCTTTCTCACCTTCCTTGGCCCCCAACAAGTCTGAAGACGGTGAAGTTCTCATCATCGATGCCCGAAATTCGCTGTCAACGGTGAGATTATGTTGCTGGTTCTGGTCCTGCTGTTCGCCACCTTGTTCATCGTTCTCATAGTCTTTCTCCACGCAAAGAATCATCCTATTCAGTGAGGATCGATCCGTTCTCGGAGAATTCATTCTTGTCTTTGTAGGCTTGAAGCTAGTGATTTATGGGGTGCAATAACTCCATGTAAACTATTCTATGTACCCGTTATTGTTTCAATTAATTAGAATATGCATTGCAAAACATATGATTCAGTTAATGTGCGGATTTATATGTATAGAATATCTCTATTCAAATTTCTAAAGATTCTTGTACAAATATATTAACTGTGACATGTTAGTAAGTTACAGATCATGATGATGAGTTCGGTTCTCACTAATCATATGTAAGCAGGACACAAGGTTGGGTGTGTTAAGGTGAAAAAACAAATAATAATAGTGGGGATGGAGGCAATGTCCTCAATTGTGATGTGAACGGCCGGGAATGAGAATTAGAACCGGGATTACGGTGGAAAATACACTCCAAATGTTTTTTGTTTCTTTGTTTTTATAAAACAAATTTTTTTTAACAAATCACATATACATCCTCTAAAATGATTTGAAACACAAATAAATCAACTTGTATTGTTGTTAAACAAATAAAGACAGTTTTTAACAATTAAGGACAATCTTTTCTCTACATGTCATGTGTCATAATTTAATTTACCAAACTAACTCTACACTAATTAAATATACTTTTAGAAGAGAAAAGTCTCTCATTTTGAGATTTTAGTAGAGGTAGTAGTATGAGTTAACATCTCAGTAGAAGTAGTAGCAGAGGTTAACATAACAACAACACAGTAGCAACACACAACAACAACAACAACACGTAATCAATAACAAGTAGTAGCAACACAAAAAATACGCAGTAGCAGCACACAACAACAGGACACAACAACACCACACAGTAGCAGCACATAAAAACAACATGAATCAACAACACACAGTACCAGCACATAGCAGCAACAAGTAATGTAGTTGTACACAGTAGCAGCGCATGAATCAATAGTACGTAGTAGCAGCACGAAAAACACGCAGTAGCAGCACGACACAACGACACCACACAGTAGCAGCACATAGAAACAACATGAATCAATAACATGAAGTAGCAGCACATAGCAGCTGCTACAAGTAGCAGCAAATAGCAGCAACAAGTAGTAGCAGCACATAGCAGCAACAAGTAGTAGCAGCACATAACGACAACACACAGTAGCAACACACAACAACAACACACAGCAACAACACACAACAACAACATGTAGTAACAGCACACAGTAGCAGCATGAATCAACAACACGCAGTAACAGTACACAATAACAACACAAATTAGTTGTACACAGTAGCAATATGAATCAACAACACGTAGTAGCAGCGCACAACAACAACAAGTAGCAGCACGAAGAGCACACATTAGCAGCACATAGCAGGAACAAACAGTAGCAACATGAATCAACAACACGTAATAGCAGCACACAACAACAACATATGCACACTAGCAGCATAAAGAGCACAATGTAGCAGCACATAGCAGGAACAAGCAGTAGCAGCACATAACAACAACACACAGTAGCAACACACAACAACAACACACAGTAGCAACACACAACAACACAAAGCATGATGAATGCCTACCCAAAAGAAATTGTGGGTGCCCGTCTTCTTCCTGTAGAGATTAAGAGCCTTGATAATCAAATTCCTATCATCAAGGGGAACCCCTGATACATTGGTCGACAAACGATCTTTGGATTTGGAAGGAGACAAAGAGAACTTAATCACATCTCCAAGGCTTATAACATGAAAGAGGGATGCCAAGTCATGAAACCCATCGTCTCCTTTGTTAGTGATTCTCAAGAAAACATTAATCTTGCAAGGCGAGAAGAGGGAGAGCCTTGAAAGCTCCACCTTATCTGCCAACTTGTTTATCCTTTCATCAGGATCGTACACTATCTCTACTTCTCTTCTGCCACAAACCATGAGATTTGAACGTAATCTGCGGCGGCGGTTTTCGAACAACTTGGGGGGACAAGGACTAGGGCCGAGGACAAACTGAGAAAAAGCCATGGCATTACTGCACCCCGCATTTGCTTCTACCTCTATTCTCTCTCTCCTCTTATCAAAGGAATCTCATTTCTGCGCACATTTTTGTTTTTCTTCTTTGTCTGTTTTTAGCATATTACTTACCAATCCATTGTAGAGAATGAAGGCATTGGTCTGAGGCTTCGTCGCCGAGTTTCAACGTCCATCATCGAGCCCTATCGAGCTCGATATAATACAATGACTCGTTGGGCTTAGCAACTGGGTCGGCCTGGGAGGAGACCCGGACTTAGCTGAAGGATCCTCGACCGGACAAGCTGGAGCGAGATGAGGATCGGTGGAGCTCAGCGAGGTTGGAGGAGGAGAGGGAGGGAGAAGGCGGTTCCTAGTCAAGTCGGGAGGGACGGTGGCGTTTAAGGTAGAGCTGGAGGAAGTAGAAGAGAGCGCAGGGGATTAGAGAGCCGAGAAGGAGGCCTCCTCGGCCTTGGACGACGCCTTAGGGCGGGACGATGAGTCTCATCCCGGTGGTGGCCGCAGCGGGCTTTTTGTCAGAGGAGGAGGTTTCGGGTTTCCAGGTTCAGGTCATGGCGTCGCCGTAGGAGAGAGAGAGAGAGAGAGAGAGAGAGAGAGAGAGAGAGAGAGGAGGTTTCGGGTTTCCAGGTTCGGGTCATGGCGTCGCCGTAGGGGAGAGAGAGAGAGAGAGATAAGATATATTTGGTTGAGGCAGTAACAGTGGCAGTTTTGTAGTTACTTTAGAAAAGACTGATTTTTTGGGTATTTTGCATAATAATTGCTGACAGGGCGTGAGACTATGCATTGTGGGCTTGGGTTTATGTCATTATTTGTTTAAATCTGTTGAAAGTTGGTTTTTCTGTATTTTTCAACTATATATGATAGTGGTTTGTCATTCTCTAAAAAAATTAAGTTTATCTGCCATGTTAATAAGGAATAGACCACACCACCAATATGACGGAGACCGTTCAAGCATTAATTTGGTGATGAAATATCACTTTGGACCCTTATCATTTTTTGGTTCTCAATTGATCTATGTAATGAGGCCGCTATACAATATATACACCAAACACCAAACACCAAACGTAAGTTTCTATAACTTGTTTCCCTTTCCAAATAGGAGACGAAATTCTTGCATGATACGTATAGGTTAAGCCGACTTACTGTAACCGACTTAAATATGCTCTTTCCCAGATGATTTTCATCACTCTTACAACCCTACTCAAAATCACCACTCTTTGCTTTCAAGAAAGCGAGCGTTACTTTCGATTACGTTTCAAGAAAAGTAATTAACCTGTGAGGTTTATGTTCGGAACCATGACATCAAAGAAGATGATCACTCTGAAGAGCTTGGAGGTTTATGTTCGGAACCTGTTTTTAGGGTTTATGTTCGGAACCTGTTTTTAGGGTGCTGCTGGGAGGTTTCTTTCCTTCTTGCTTCTTGCTTTTTTCTCATGGGATGACTGATGAGTATACATGCACTCATGAATCATCTCCCCCTCACTAACTTATTGTTGTAAACTTTACGTCTTGATATTAATAAAATTTCAGTTTCCTGATGATACTTTTGCTCCTTAATTTGGATATGGGGAGTAGGTGGTGACATTTCATAACGTGTTTCCCATATCTGCACAACTTCACCACCCAGAAAATGATTGTTTCTTTCAGGTTCGGGTATTGGGCGGTTTGGCTTGAGCAAGCTGGCCGGTGGCTAACTGGCTATAACCACCCAATATCCACACTGACCTTCACCAACCAACACTGATGGTTTCGTTCTGGTTTCTTGATACCATATGTAGTTGGCTTCAATATAGCTACTGGTGTAATTAGATTGATCATCAAAGGGGAAACTTGTAAACAGACTTCTCCAACCTTACAAAGGACCACTGCTACACACACACACACACACACACTATTCCACATACATTCATCAGCATACCAAACTAATCATGATTTTGTACGTAACTACGTTCGATATATTGATCGGGAATAATTAAGTTATTTCCCCAGAAAGAAGTTGATAAGAAAAAAGAGAATTATCAATGGAACTGCCATTACCAAAGCAAACTACTCATGCATGGTTGTTGCGACTTGTGAGCTATCTAAAAACTTATACTTTATCTCCTAGAGAATAGACTCATACAGATTTTCATATTCAAAGCATATGTCAATCATGAGATGTTAAGTGGTAAGAAACTTTTTGCCAATTTCCAACTGATTCTCGTTCCATATATATATGGGCTGCACATCATTCTAGCTAAAGAAGGCAGAGACATTCAATATAGACGAACAAGAAAAAAGTTTGTATGTGTAACAGTAGTACAATAATAAGACAATTTATCACAATAACAAAGGCATAATATTGTAATTTGAGCAAGTACCTCAAAATCTCACTTAGAATACTGTCTCATTCATATAGTCAGATCCAGAGTACTTGCTCAGCTAGCTCCCCCTTTGCATATATTTATGCTACTTATATGTTCTTCGTCGGTTTTACTCCTTCACCCTGCTGAGTTTTGCCGATGCCGGTGAGTACAATGACAGAGAAAGGCTAGTGCAATCAACTTCATTGTCCTTCAGGGTAGTACTTCTTGGGCTCTCGTCATTATTCTTCGTTGTTAGCCTGAGAGACAGATCTAAATCAAGATCGCAATCCGAAGCCTTCCTTTTCAACGTCTTCAACTCCTGTAGATTGGTTGCTGTGCTGCTTAAACTTGTGAAGTGATCATTTGCTTTGGGTTGAACATGCGTCGTGGGATTAAGATGATCAATGATACTCAACCTAGCATGATGTGCTTGCAAGGACTGTCGGCGAATGTTATACAATTGGCTGCATTCGTCTTTGAGTGTATGAGTAATCCAAGATGGTACTTGCTCGGAGCTTGTCCGAAAATTGCTGTAAGCAGTACTATTCCAGTTGCTAGTACTGCTACCAAAGAGCTTCTCAGCTATTGTCCCTTGAAATATTCCACTAGTACTTCTTGGATGCCTCAAGTTCTCAAAAGCACTAGTACTCCAAGAATTGGAATCACCGTATCCATATCTTGGGAAATCAAAACAAAGGAAGAAAAGTTTAAGAAAATTTATTCATTCATCTATGGATAAAAGCAAAATTCATGATCTTTTGTTAATTACCTGAAGTTGGTACTCATGTGGCTTCGGTTGTATCCTTGAAGCATAGGAAGTTGGCTGAGGTTGTATATATTTTTATCTCCACATTCAACAAGATGATGGCCTAGATCTCCGATCACTGCAAAAACAAAGTATCATGTGATACGTGTGAAATTAACAATTGATTGGAAACGTTCCCAATGAAAACCCTAGTTTTTTTTTTGTAGGTTCAGGAGTATCAGCAATTTATCAAGGTGGGAATTTTTGTACCTTGGCCTGCGTCGTCAATCTTCTTGCTTCTATACATCTATACAAGAAACAGAGAGTAAGTTTATGAAGATGTGAATTGATTGGTTCATGGTACTTAAGTTCACTCAATTGCAAATTAGAAATTCATAAAATTAAATTAGTTAATCAATTATTAACCTGTAAATGGCTCTTGACATGGGCAATACTTAGCCCCTTGATGTTCATCAGCTGAAGAACCATCTTTGGTGTAGCTCCTGCACCAATAATCACCACACAAGCAGACAATAAGATTCATTGATCGAATTCCCAAAATGGAATTGTATACTCGATAGATCGGATTGATCCATCGAGTGAGAAGAAATTGAATAGACTTGAGTGTATAATAGAGCTCACTATCTTGTCCTCCGAGCCTCTCCAAGGCATGAACAAAGCGAAGATGGAGATCCGGTGTCCATCTAAGCCTTGGCATGTTGGATCTAACATAGGGTCGCACCGATCCCTTTTTCTGATCACCACTTTCTTCCACCGTGCTGTTGCTTGAGCTTCCTCCATTGTTTTTGGGCTTGTTGCTTTCGCCATCGTAGTTCTCTCCACTCTCACTACTTCCTTCCTCATTTCGATCATCAGAGGGACTTGTCTTCGAGCACTCGGACTCGCCGCTCATCCCATCCATAGCTTCTCCAAGTTTTCTAGTGGAGTAGAGACAGAGAAAAATGAAAGGGATTTGTGGACTAATTAAGAGTGAAGAAGATAACTGGGGATTAGAGCCTTCTGGGGAGCTTGATGGATCGGAAAGTCGATGATCATCACCTTTATGGTCTGCTACCTGCTACTGTCCCTAGTTCTTGTTCCTCAGACACCATGCTTGCTCGGAAAGAGAGAAGTATTATTTACAGCAAAGGACATCGAAGTCCATCAACTGAGGAAGACAATAGCTGAGGATATCAGTACTTCAGCTCTATTACAATACAAGAGAAATGTGGAACCCTAGAAAAACTTTGCTAGTTTGCTCTCTCTCTTCCTCTCTGTTTTGTCTGTGGGGGATATTATAAGGTAAAAGGGTGTTATTTGCATTTATACGGTAGGCATCTAACTTTGACATACATGATGCATACATGTGTGCATGGGTATGGATGCCATGCATGCAATGCAAGAAATAACAATACTTGTTTTGTGGAATATTTTCTATCGCAGCCCGATTCGTCATTTCGTTTTTTATATTAATCGAATTCCAACTCGGGATAAATTAAGTATGCATACCAATAAGACTGATGGCATATGGAGTCTGGATCCTTTGCTAATATTTTTTTTCTTGTTTGGTAATTGTGTCTCAAAATATGCCATTTACATTATTGATCAATCAACAAAACCCTAATCCAAAATTCTTACCCCATCTAGTGAAACAAAACAATCGTATAAGAGATCGATCGAACAGAAAAAAACAGATACAGTATATAGCAGAGGCTAAACCCGATAACTATAATCTTGGACGATGGAGAAAATTAGAACCTTTGAATTATAAATTTTTCTCAGCAACCACCAAAAATCATCTTTACCACATGATATACAACTCTAAATTTGAACTTAAAACGAATTTCAACTAGCTAGTCTCTTCTTGATATATAGTACTAGATGGTCTTTGGGTTTCAAGTTCATTTCTTTTAATTAACACCACTGTATTATATATATATATATGATCAAGTTCATCAGCAGCCATATGTCATCAATATTAGCCCAAGCTAGCATTGATGAATCTTATATAACTACTTAACAACATCGTATCAAGAACGCGATCATCAGAAGGATAACTTGAAGCTCCCTTGATGGCCATAAAATTCCTGTTTACACTAGAAACTTCTGAATTACTTAGCAACCTTCATAAATAAATAAATATGATTATTTGTTTCCTGTTCGATCTCAACAGAAATTCAACTTCAACTGTTTTATTTTCTTAGATGAAAGAAATAAAAACAATAAATCAAGTGGTTTTTGTTGGGGTTTGGTGGCGGGCAGGGTTCTATAACTTTTAATTGAATGTGTCGTAGAAGTTGGGGAGACCATGCCATTGCAATTCGCAGTTTCACAGCAGGAAGATGGGAATCGAAGAATCAATGATTTAAAGGGTAATACTTTGCAGGCTGGTTGTGGCTGAAGCATGTGTGTTTTAGCTGTTGCTGATGCACACTCGATCGATCTCCCTTATGATATACTTGTAACTCAAAATTTTAAAAGACGATACTGTATCTCATATATTGGTTCTTAATCTGTATTTGTATATGTAAATATGGCTCCGATCGGGAATCACGGGGATGGTTTCCTTGAGATTTGAGGCAGGTACGTCAGCTTTCTTTGTTTTTCCACACTGGCGCGCTTCTTATTTCTAAGGAGGGCAAAAACACGTAGCTGTTATATTCCCATCAAGGGACCTATATACGTAAGAGACTCGACACACTGTTTATATTATACATGAATTATGAATGCAGATCAGATTCCCCACCACTTACCAAAATTGGGGTTTGGACAATAAGGTTTACTGAGTTTCATATACAATTTTAGTGCAAATCGGTGAAAGAAAAGTAACAAAATTAACTAGATTAGTATATGATATTACATACATAAATACAAGTGTTTCGAATCTAAGCAATTCAAAACATTCGTACTACTTGCTAGCTACACAGCTAGCCTGCAATTGGAAGTAAAACCATAGGAAAAAAGTCTGCTATTTGCACAATACTTTTTACATACAAGTTTTCCATAACTTTCGATAACTTTTTACATATAGGTAACCAATATATATCCACAAATACGAATGTTTAAAACTTTATTCGGTCGATCTCAACTTTTACGAGAACACCATCACATAAATTGAAGTACTTAAATCTAGCTAACATAAGTTTGGAAATCCCAAATTTTTCCTCGAATCAAGTCCCTTTTTAGTTTCTATATACATTGTTTAATTTATGCAAATGAGACTCATATATATCTAGTGGTATATATAGTTTGTAGAATGGTTGGAACTAAAAGTGTAGGTATGGAACTTTGTCATTCCTCCCACGTGTATGAGACCATGGGATAAGGCACAGCTAATGCTTATATTTCTTTTCTTCTTCTTCTTCTTTCAGTCAGTCACGGGCTTCCTGCGACTGGTGATATGTCAACTTTATATCTCGCTCCCATCTCTCTCTCTCTGAGAATAATTATCAATTAGTATGGATCTTAGCCGACGACGATTTACAGAAGCGAAAATAATTTATGTTTTTTTTTTCCTATCAAACAACTCAGATACAACGACGAGTCTATTTTAAGTTGAACTTACCACCACTATAAACAATTTGCAAACTAATATAATGTCATTCACTCTCTATCTTGACTAACGATCGATTCAAGTCCAACAACTCGAGGGGGCGCGCAGCAACCATGTATGAATGTGCTTGCTTAAGAATTGAATTAAAATTTGTTTAGTCCTTGTGATTTGAAGTTGACATCTGTTTAGTCCTTGTGGTTTTATTTTAATAATCTGAATAGTCCTTAAAGTCACGATTTTTCATCCAAATAATCATTCTGTCAATTTTCTCAGTTAAATTACTGACGTGGTCTTTAACTGAGAAAATTGTCAGAATGATTATTTGGATAAAAAATCATGACTTTAAGGACTATTCAGATTAAAATAAAACCATAAAAACTAAACAAATGTCGACTTCAAACCACGATAATTATAAAATATTTTACCCTTAGGAATTTGACAAAGAAATCAAAGCTCCACTATAGAGAAGGACAAACACAAAAACACCAGCACAAGAACACAAACAAAACCCTAATTGTATTAAACTATATATGGGGGAGGGAGGCAAAAAGATTCACTCCAACACTTAGCTTGTGAGGTCAACCCTCAACAGTGCCTCTGTCCCTTTTTTTCTTCTATTAATTATAGGGCAAATAGTTTAATTTGCATGAGAATACGTGAGCCTACTAATGCGGATCTAACCCATTATTTGAGAATGAGGATGTCTGTCTTCTTATAAGGATTCCATATAACAATTCACACCAGTAGTACTACTACATTATTAGAGAATGCAGAATGCATACATGGTATAATATTATTCGACATGCATATATGATATGTGAAGCAAAACAGTGTCTGCACTGCACCACATGAATCCCATGCAAGCCGGCCTTTTTAAAATGTAGAAGGTGAAGAAGAAGAAGAAGAAGAAGATGAAGATGATCGATGATGGTGGCATTTTCCAGTTTCAAAAGAAATTGAAATTTCGCGACTGCTTCAATGGCTTTTTGCTTCAATGGCTAATATTTTTGGTAGGTGGGATGGTATTCCCATCTGTATTATTAAAACGCAGGACTGGTGCATTTACATAGAGACCATGCAAATTTAATATAAGTGCATGATAAGAGAAAGGTTGGACTTTAAATTGAATAAAGTTGATTTATAGACCGGTCTTTTCATGAAGGTCTTGCGCTTCATTCCCAAAGTCGAATATACATCATCACACACTCAAATTCGAATTCCACCAAAATTAATTCAACGAACTCTTGTAAGCAATATGTGACGCATTCATACATATTCATTCCATGCTAATTACTTATGCTATTAATTAGTCTGAGTTTTATATATATATATATATATATATATATATGGTTCAAAACTTCAAATAGGAAATCGGTTGAGTAATATTTTCCAGATAATAACTAACAGGTTGGTTCTCGACCAATTCTGGAGATTCAAATAAGCACTTAAATATGAAAAAGAGAAAAGAAAAACGAAATGAACCATCCAAAGAGCTCGATCCCCTCAAATCTCTTCGTACTGAACCTGAACCCTAGCTAGTTTCTCCGATCCTTTTATCAGCAGAATTCTCATAACGAATCATACGAACAACAAGTACGATAATACTGGAGCAAACTGAGAGGATCGGATGGGAAGAGGCACAACCAAAGTTAGGCAGACCATCCCCATCAATGATCACGTTGATCGATCATCACCAGCTATTCATATTTCGATCGCTATCTACAACTGCATTACCCTTCGAGATGTACCTCAAGAGTCTTGAACAACCAAGGAACCGAAGCACCTGATCCTTAAGTCCTGATGTACATGGTAATGGATGCGAATTTAGAGTTAAATTAAATTTCAGAAAGAAGGTAAATATTAAGCTGCTGAAAAGTGAAAACCACTGAAAGATCTTATGTACACAGATCTTGCATGATTTTATGTACACAGATCTTATGTGCATACTATAAAATGAAATACTATGACAACAGAATATAACTTCAACAGTTTAATTAGACCTGTTAATTGAGTGGTATAAATTACGATTGGTGTTGTTATTATATACGAGCCGATTCACATCTCAATACGTATGCATGGTTGGCAGAGCATGTGAGTTAAATATGAATAATCGGTAAACTAATGATATAATTTTATTCCCGTCAAAGGTAATTACTTATTGTCTCCTCTTCATCCGTATTATGGAACCCACGTATACCTAATGCTATATATTAATTGCTACATTATACCTACCTATCCCTTGCTATTGTCTTCATCATCTTGTTCTGTATCCCAATATTGTTTAAAATATATATATATATATATATATATATATATATATATATATATATATCTACAATCTCACTTGCAAATACGTATGTAAATATAAGATACAGTAAAAATTAGGCGAATACGGAAACTGCAAATATGTATACGTATATTTGTGTTATATGTACAATGAGAATTGAGAAAATAAATTTATTGACACATTTCGATCTCAGACACTTTTTAGCAGAAAAATTATGCATATAAATGCTACAGTACTTGAATGTGCTTAGTTATGATCATTAGAGTATACCTAATCAATGCAATTGGAAAATTCTACAATGTGTTAATGCATATGATCATGATGTGATGCATTAGAAAGACAAATAGAGTGTGATGCCGGCTAGGAAAATAAGGATCTACATGATATCTAAATCATGCTCGACGTGTTCTTAATTAAGCTTTTAGATTAAACTAGCTACAATGTTATGACATATAGATCAAGGCTTACGAAATATTTATATACAACGTTACAATATTTTACTTTCCATTATGGAACCATTGAGAGCGAGAGACACGACACTCAGTCACACCTAAACCCCGTTAATTGTACACATGCACCATTCTAGCTAGCTATCTTCACCCATACAAGTTAGACTATGAGAAAAATTTGTATGTTCAAATAATAGAGGAAAGATATTCATGGATTCTTGCTAGTGACATTAGTTAAGTTTGAAGTTTTCCCGTTTCACATTTGATAAAAATATTGCCTCTAGCCAAGTAAATACAAATTGAGAACCATACTCCATGCACATATTATACTCAAATGTCAGAACTCTTCAATTATAATATGCATGGAGCATTGTTCATTCATCCTTCCCGATTAGATTGGACTAGTCACTCTTAAGCATTCCCACAACATTTTCCTTTTCCCAAACAATGAAACAAACTCTCAATTCCCTCCCCATTGTCATTATTCTCTCTAACTCTTCCTCAGAGTCAATGTTGGCACCTAATTCTTTGCAAAGTGGTTTTTGACCCCATGCCATTTGGATTTTGAGATTTTAGAGTCTTGATAGCATGGTCCACCTAATACCTACATTTATTCTTTCTTACCTGGTTATGATAGGTACACCCACATCCAAGAAATTGTATTAAGTGTATAGGCTTGTGTAGATTGAAGTTTTAGCTTTCATTCATTTTTATAAACAATATTCCTATTTTCTTTTATGAAAACGACTATCAATTAATTATATTATTTTAGAGTGAAATAACTCGTAAAGAGGTTTATTTTATTTTAAGAAAATGATGAACATTTAATTGATACTCATGTCAAGGTAGTCATTACATATCCACCCGCTACCACTTACGGCAGACAAGGCTTCACAACCCTAAAGTTATAGTGATATATGTGATGGACTACTTATATTCGAAACATCAGGCTCACTTATGAAAGTAAGTCTACTTCTATGATCAATAACATAGTTTGTAGAATAAGTTATTAAAAAGGAAAACTACCTACTTTTAGAGCCAAACCCATAAGAGACCTAGGCTCATAAACATGTCCCTTAGAGCAACTCCAATGATCTTGTCAAATGATCCTATGTGGAGTCTGAACGGCTATAAATGACAATGACAAAATTACTTAAACCAATAGACCATTTGCCACATAAATGATTACTTTAAAGCATACAGTCAAGTTTGCCAACATCTGTTGCCCTGGTCTTTTTTTTTTACTACTTTCTCTCTCCTTTTCCCTCGTATTCTCTCTTTTTCTTCGAGAGTCTCTCTCTCTCTCTCTCTATCTCTCTCCTCTCCAAGCATAAATTATTATAAAACAATAGTATAATAATGTTTACATTTGACAGTAACATTTGATTGGGAATTCATCAAAAGAGTTAATTCCACCTAAGCTGTTAAATTCAAAATTTGACAAAATAATTTGGCTTGATGGTTGAAGTTGCTCTTAGTCGATCCCAAACCCATTATTCCCACCTTGCACTCATAATGATTAATCTGATAGAAATAACAATTATCGATCTATACATTTCACATGCTAATATCAGCGTACAATACCCAAATATAATAAATCGATAGCTCGTTAAATGATTAGGGTTTTGAGACAATTTTTTTCGATGAGAGGGTTTTGAGACAATTGATCGTTTATATTTGTGCCTATCCACTAGACAAAATGAATGGGATGTTTGGTCTTAATAATGGAGAAATAATTTGTAGAGACCAATAGACAATACTTCCTTGCCTCACATTCACATGGGGCCTCTTCCAAGTGAGTTTCATTAATTTCATTTATGCGAGATTTGATTTTCAAGAACATATACTGCATTATAAGAAAAATATATCAATTATTATAAAAGCTTCATCAGAGTTAATTACCTTTTGTTTTGACATGAGCAACCGACTATATTTGGAAGCATGAACTCTAGCTGGTGCCAAGTATTAAATCCTCTACACCATCTCGCCCTATTGTTTTCAAAAGAGAGTAGCTAGGATTTTTTGAGCCATGGATCAATAAGACCCAATTTTCTTAATTCTCCATTATCAAGTGAAATCATCCATGGCAGGTTTCGGTGACGCCGACAAAGATCATCAAGGACAGGCTGCCGCCAACTTTTGCGACTGCACTAAGACGAACGAGATCACAAAGCGAGACAAGGTTTAACACTAACTTCAAGAGATCCGTCGGTAGAACAGACCATCTATCTCTTGCCATAGTATATGAACTCGTATGCACTAAGGTCTGCTGTATCAATTGTATAGCTACGCTTATTTTGTATCTAAAACGTATCAAAACAAAGCCAAGGTATATAGGGCTAGGTGACCAATGTTCTTATATGTGTTTCTAGGGCTAACAATTATTGGGTTTCGGTAAAAAGTGTCAAAGGCCCAACAATAAAAGGCCACCAAATTCACGAAAGCAAAACGAGCAGCCCCATTGAGAAGTATGAGAAGCCCAAAACCCAACATAAAAAATGGAACCCCGTTTGCGCGCTTTTGATGCCAACACCAGTTAGAAAAGTCATTATTGACCCCAAATATACGGATACGTATACTGCGGCCTACGGTGTTTTCAGGCCATTCCAGCAGGTCTGCACGTGTATGGAGTCTTACAGCCGGAAACACATCAGAAACTTCTAGAAACGCGTTCGTTAATAAATTGGATAGTGGGGGCAAAATCGACTCTCTCATAGTGTTAGCCTAAAACAATAGGAACAAAAAGTCATTACTGCCCCGATGTATCCGACTTATTCACGAACATGTGTCCAACTATTTCCGGGAGTCTCCGTCTGTCTAAGTTATTTTCCGGCCATACCAGCGCATGCACAACTCCTTGTAGGTTCACAATATGTTTTTGGAAACGCCAGAAAAGCTTCAAAAACGGTCGGAAAAGTGTTGGAAACGTTCAGAAATGTGTCTGTAAATAAATCGAAAACATGGAGGCACAACAGACTTTTGTTATTGGTGTGAGACTTAAGACTCTAGGATCGAAAAGTCATTATTGCCCCCACGTATCCAACTTATTCACTGATACGTGTCAGGCCGTATCCAGAAACCTTCGGCCGTTTCTGGTATTTTCTGGCCATACCAACGCGTGACCGGCAGCTTGTAGGTTCAGAATTTATTCTCGGATACGCCGAAAACACGTCGGAAACAGCCGGAAACGGGTCCGTAAATAAATTGGATGGTGGGGGGTAATACTGGCTTTTCATATTTGTGTGTGTGTGTTTTTTTTTTGGTGAGATTCATATTTGTGTGTTGGTGTTTAGCTTCTTGGCATATCGCAGTGTTGCTATTCTCCAGTCTCCAGTTTCTCATCTGCTTTGCGTCTCCAGGTGAGTTTGCTTTGCTCTTGATCTTCCACCTGCGTCAGTTTAACACACTTAACTTATGATTCAGTTTTATAAAAACTTCAGTTTTAATGTCATTGAATTTCAAACATGTCAAAATCCAACACCCGATTGAGTTTTGGATTTTATGGTAGTTATAGCTCTTAGAACGTGGCTTTGTGATTGAGGAGCCAAATGGGTTAGAGTATCAAGTGTGATGATCTTGGTTAAAGGTGATGGCTTTAAGTTAATTCGTATAAATGTGCGTTCTTCAATCCGATTAAGCTCAGGTTTTGTGCCTTTCTGATTTATAGGACCCAATTACAGTTCTGAAAGGAATAGTAATGCTGCCATACATTAAGTTTTACCTTCAATCCCATATAAGCTCAGTTTTCACATTTTGCTTGTTTGTTGGTTTCAAATGCATTTGTTTATCTTACACTTGTCAGTGTGTTTATTCTTGAACTGTCTCTTGTTGATTCTGATTACGGCAGGATTAGTTTGTAGACAGTATTGGAGATGGGAGATACTGAGGTTACAATGAAGTCTAAGAAGACGGTTTTTGTAACTGTTGGAACAACTAGTTTTGATGCTGTTGTGAAAGCGGTGGATACACGAGAGGTTAAAGAAGAGCTGTCGAGAAGAGGGTACACTGAGATTCTCATTCAAATGGGCCGTGGCTCCTATATTCCCTCAAAGGTATTTTCTTTTTCTTATTTTGAAATTTTGGTCCTTTTACAGGAATTATATGATGAAGTGTTCAAAATGTACTGTAAAGTAATATCATTGTGGAGGGTTTGAGATTCAATTCTTGTGAGTTGAGAGGTTAGACGAGAAAGAAAGTATTTTGTATGTGTATTGAATTCAGAGGTTCTCCACAAAGAAAAAAACAATTGACTCTGAAGAATAGGGAGTTTGTATTCTTCATCTGTGGTTGAATATAGACCTATTTACTTGAGACAGATTTTGTTTATGGAGCTAGGAAATGGAGATCATTGTTACATATAATCACTTGTTTAAGTTTCCATTACATTTTCTTTTAATGCAGTCTGAAGGAGGTGATGACTCCATTGCGGTAGATTACTTCACTTTTTCATCAAACATTGCAGACCATCTAAAAGCAGCGTCTCTTGTCATTAGCCATGCCGGTATAGTTGTAGTAGTGTGAGAATATTATTCTCTGCCTTATGTTACCACCTGTATCCATGGATTTCAACTGTTAGAATTTTGGGTCATACAACATCAGATTGGAGAATCACTACTTCAGATATGTGTCTAACATTGACATTTATCTGGAGTCACATGATGCTTAAATTAGGTCACTTTTCATATGGTCGTTACTTTTACGTTATAATCACTCAAAAGTTTAATTGGAAGGGAAATGAAATTATGTTTATTCTGAATCCTCTTTACATTTTTTTTATGCTTGATATTTTATGCCTATTGTTTATTGTGATGCAGGGTCAGGGAGCATATTTGAGACATTGCGCCTTGGGAAGCCCTTAATTGTTGTGGTTAATGAAGACTTGATGGACAACCATCAAAGTGAGTTGGCAGAAGAACTAGCAGACAGGAAGCATCTGTACTATGCTCGCCCACAGACATTTCGTCACATTATAGCAGATATGAAACTGGAGTCCCTCATTCCATACCATCCAGGTGATGCCACACCAGTCGCCAAGCTTATCAATAGGTTTCTTGGTTTTTCAGAGGATTGATAGAAGTGTATTGAGTTTATTACTTGAATCAAGCTTATCCATAAGGATCTTTTAGTGAAGCATAAGAATTGTTACTTGGTGAGCATGGATAGAGACTAAAGATTGCCGAACAAGGTGTTGCACATATCATGTCAAGACCCACCCCAAATTTCACTCTGAAACCCGAAGTAAGTCCTGCGGGGACCTTCTCCAAGGAAAATTTACCGAAGAACTCGTGCAAACCTCCTTTGAAGATGGACAACCCTAACCCGGAAAAATTATAGAACCGCCCTCTTAACCAATATATCAAACTTCAACTCAACCCAAATAACCGAATAAAATAATACACAAATATTTTTCCGAAAGTATTCAGAGCTACTAAAAAAAAATTCAACAGAAGCTGAGAAAATCCTATTAGATTAAACAGATAACCTACTGGCGAAAAATAGCGGAATGATGGGTGACTATGCCTCGTCGCCTCCTTCTAGACCCCACCCAAACTCTGCAGACTGGACATTTATAAAACGAAGGGCCCAGTGGAAAATATTCAATTACGTTTGAGTGAGTGAACAAAAGTAATTTCGACAAAACATTAATATTTCCTAAAAAAAAATACTTTCATGGAAAGCGCTTTTCAAGCGACAGCTTAAAAACTTAACTCATAAATTCTTAACTGGTGTCTATCCTCACTAGACTCCCAAACTTTATAAAATGGCCTCTCAGGCTAGAATTATATATATCAGTATGTATTTACACTCGTCATATTCTTTGTACAAAATCTATGAATAAATACGAAAAATAGATAGTCATACAAAGTTACGACGCTGACGTCTAACTCTCACGTCACCTCATTATGGGGGAAAAATACGAGTGAATATATATACACACACACACGTGCATATTCCTTGTACGAATTCTATGAATAAATACGAAAAATAGAAAGTCATACAAGGCTACAACGCTGACGTCTAACACTCACGTCACCCCATAATGGAATTTAATTACCTCATTATGGGGGAGAAGCACGTATAGCTAGCTAGCGTTTATTTATATACATAACATTTATATATGAGTATAAACACCGAAATTCTCAATTTCGGTTATTTTCCAACAAAAGAAATTATTCAACAATAAAACATTTCATGCACATTATTTAAAACAAAGATCCACTCACAAGTTAGGTCTAAGCCTGATGTCGGTCGGAGGTCTCCTCTGCTCGAGCCTCCTCGCGTCATGTTCCAAAAACATAAATAAATCCTCAACTAGGAAACCGACGCTTATAAAAATAGGCAAAAAGAAACGTGAGCTTCGCGCGCTCAACCATGTCTAACGTCCTTAAACTTAAATTCACTGCCAACCATAATTCTCCACAAATACCGACATCCTGAAAATCACCTCCCACCTTCTTAACCATAAATAATCCAATGGCCGGATTTTAACTTATTAATCCGCAAAAAATACCAAACTTTAAAAATTCTCAAACCTATCCAAAACTCCTCCAAAAATTCTAAAATTCATACCATTAAACTCCTCTTAAAATTTCCCATTAAAAACACTTCTTCAGCGGTGGCGCCGGCGGCCAGCTCCGGCGACCTTTAATGTCCACCAAAATTCGACAGCACCTTCCCCTCAACCTCCTCTACAACTTTCCTAACTAGTACAAACTCCAATTCTAAACTTAACCATGCCAATCGAACAAAAACAACAATAAAGCCCTAGAATTTCAAACACAGATTTCTCCTTACCTAGCTCAAGAGGGAGCTAATCCTTTGGAGGGATGAACGCACAGGAGGAGGGCTTCCTTTTGAGCCTAGCAGCTCCGGCTATGGCAGCCGGAGGAGGAAGTTCCGGCGACGGGAAGTTTTGGGCAGTCGAGACTTCCAGCGAGTTTTCCTTCCGATTGACGGCTCTAGGGGACCTCTCACCGGTCTAGGATGGGAGTTGGGTCGGAGGCCGACCGTTTGAGACCGGTGTGGCGGCGAACGGCGGCCGGACGGCGGCAGTCGGGCTCGGGAAATTTTCCGGGCGGAGGGAGAGGGAGAGAGAATCGGGAGGGAGGAGAGAGAAAGGAGAGAGGAAAAGAATTAGGCTTGGCCCAACCGGTCCAACCCACTCTTAATACCCAACTCCAAAATTTAACACCCCAATGAAAATTACCTTTCACTAGCAAAAATTTACCATTTTTACTGTTGTCACATTTTTCTCCTACAAAAGTTTCTTCAAATTAATCGTCCCCCACAACCTCTCTGGGGACTAATTAAATTATAAACTTAATGACGAAGACGATAAAACTCTTATTAACATCATGCTAGTAAATATGGTAAAATTTAAGAGTCGGAGCGTGACATATCATACTTGTTTATCCATAGTTTTGACAGGTTTCTTAATGGAGTTTTGTTTATGCTTCGTTTGGTCTGGTTGTAGATGGCAACTGCAGACCTGATACTACTGCTCAGTGGTATATTGATACGGAAGCCTGTAACCTCATTATATGTTACCAACTGAGATGGAATCATAGATGGATCAAGCAAATGAAGATTAATGTGTTGGCTATGCTCAACGGATTCATTTGCATGCTTGTAGTAGAAATTCAATAATGAGTTTTGATTCTTGCCCTACTTTAACTACAACTGCAGGTTATCCACCAGCCAAGTGTTGGTGCCAAAAGTAAAGTCACATGATACTCAGGCTACAGAGTTGCTTGATGTCTCTCTTTCACATCCAGGAAGGACTTGAATTGTAGAGACATGCCAAGATAAAGTTACAAGTTCCCAGCTCTGGAGACGGTGATGATCACCGTCACTGCATATAGCGCAGGCGGTGGTCAGTTTGAATTCAATGTCTCTCGAAGTTGTTAAGGGTAAAAGAGAGAAATATCTATCACAGGGTAATGCATTTCATCTTTTATGAACATGTATGATGTTTATGGAGGATCATGTTTTGACTTGCGACTGGGGGAAGGAAGTGAGAAAACTATGTAGTTTTAGGATCAGCATACTTTTCTATGAGGTATTTATGAACCGAATGATCAAACACTAGCAATTGCTAGGATTGACACTGATTAATAGTAGTTTACCAGTCATATATATAATAATAAACTAACCCTTGGATAGTCAAAAATAACTAGTTGTTGAGGTGGTTATATGGTAAAATTAAGAGACTCAGCCAATGGATGGATGGTGTCCTCCCATTGATGCCGAATCTATTAAGTTATGGTAAAAATATTGAACTTCAGTCTCTTCGCTACAACTTGTGATCCTAGTTTAATCTTACACACACACTTTAAAATCATGGATTTCTAAGATGGATTGCATGATTTATAAAACAATGAGTTGCAAGCTGAAAAGGGAGGATAATTTCTGCCGGGGGAGCGCGCTGTCGTATAAAACCAAAAACAAGTACTCAGGCGGTGCCGTGGCAACACTGTTTATTAATAATAAGGCAAAAGCGAGCATAATTATAGGGTTTGGATGCAGGAATAACGGTGGTGCTGGTCGACTTGTGGAACAGTGATTAAGCCATGGAACATATGAAGCTAGCTAGTTGTTGTATGAGGGATCGACGTTGATCATGAAACAGGAAAGAGGAAACAAATTAAAGAAGCAGGGGGTTTTGAGATTCCAGGCAAAATTGATCAGGAAATAATCTTCATTCAAAACTTTGGCAGATGGAATTGCATCTACAAGCTTGTACTCACTGCAAAACTAATCGAGCAGTACTTTCAGATAAACAAGAAGTAACAAATTTAGTTGAAGCAGACATGCTTGTTGCATGTTCATGCATTCATACACACACACACACACCTGTAGAGCATTGCCTATATATTGTGATCAAAAGCAATAGCTAGCTCTCACAACCAACATGTGATAAGAACGTAAATTTCGATGATGATTTCATCGAGTCAGTGTAGTACTTACAACTTGTAACAATACTTATACATACATATATACTTACACTGTAATAATAATTATTACAAAATCATTGGGTACCCATTTCCTAGCTTTACGGAGTGCATCGTTATTAGTATGATCGGCTTTGAAAAAAAAAATTAATACAAAATCATAAGCAAAATACTTCTACCGTATATAGTTTGACACATAGATTAGAGCTTATAATTTCTTATTTGTTGCGATTTTACAAAATCCGTTCATAAACTTTAATTTGATCAAGATAGTTGTTCATTTTAAGAACTCGTGCGCGAAACAGACGTATCATTTGCCTAAATTATATGCACCAATTTATATGCGGCAACCCTGGAAATCATTCGAGTGTTATTAGATGAAAGGCATCTCTCAGCACTTAGCTAGTACTACTGCTAGTACTGTTGGAGCCTTGAACACTGTCCCCAGTGGTTCCTATGCTAGAATATGCATACTTGTACAAACCACGCATATTGGTGACACCTATATTGGTTTGAAGATCATATTTTATCCTTATTAGCTAGATAACTGTTTAACATAGATTCTCCATGGTATATATGCAATCACAACTTTCTCCAATTGTCTCGCCAACCATTATCTTTGAATGATCTTTTTTTTTTTGAATTGATTCCTCTTGCTGGGTTGTTGTCTTCTGAAATGTCATGGTCTGAAGTGGTTGATACGACTGCATATGATGTAGAATTCTAATGCTATATATTGGTGGCTGGATCGGGGCAAAATGGTGGTGGACTTGGGTATTGGGACACAATGGTTAAGCCATGGAACATATCAAAGCTACCTACAGCTAGTACAGAATTTGATCGATGAAATATAGATTGCTGTAGTCTTTGAAAAATTGTTGAACTCCATTATTTGCATTTCATGCGCGAGATATAAGTACTGGTACCACACCCGTCTGCTTCAAGCCTTCAATTATATGCACCCTGTGTATGTGTATAGTTTCCATGAAGTACTACTGTTTTGGCCCACGTCCTCAACAGGGAGTGATGAGGGAACAAAAGTAAAAACGGTGTGTGCGGGGCGTGCCACCTCACGGATGAGGAAAGAGATCGGTGCGCGTTCTGACTTCTGACCAGGCAAAAGAGGGCTCCGGTGTCACCTGATGAGGAAATATTTACAAGCTTACTCTTCTAATTACCTGTCGATCGATACTCACTGTAAGAGCGAGCAGAGCAACAATTGGGAAATCGGAGACGAGTCCTGACGGGCTCCGGGATCTAAGGCGGGGTGCGCTTAGAACGTAAGGGTTTCGAGGACGCTCGAAGGTTTCGACTGTGTTCGTCTGTTTGAGAGAGTTGTTGATTGATTGATTGTGTCTTTCTGAAAGCCATGGAGCTTCCTTATATATTCATCCGTAAGCACACCATGGAAACCTAATCACAACCCACTCGGATTCTGCAATTAGAATCCCACCAGGATACGATTAACTCGCCAGTCGTGCGCTCTATGCAACACGTGTCAAACCTATCTCGCTTGGGTCTCGTTCGCCGCCTCGCTGCATTTCATTTGTCGTGTCGTACGCGGACTCAAACACTAAGCAACCTTATTCTGAGGGCGTTATTGTCCATTTCCAACTCACCATCGCCAGGAACTGTAGAGTCCCATGCGAATTAGAGATAAGGATCCCGCGAGGACACCGAATCTCGCGAGGTATCAGAATCTTTTGACCAAGTCTTCGTCACGTGCTGCCAAACCTCGCCACCCTTCGTGGGCTAAAAAAGGCCACAGGTATAGGTCCAAATGATATCCAAAGCCTTTCTCGAGTCTTGGACCGAAAATGCCCATTGGGCTCAAACATTGCCCCCTAGGCCTTGAGCTTAATCCGTTTCGCAACGGATAAGCGAAAAGGCCTAATTAAGCTTTTTATGGGAACTCGTATTTCAAAAGGTGCTGACGCTTCGGCGCTATCGCCTCCCTTCATCATTACGGCTTTTTGAATTTTGAAACGCGCTGACGTTTCGGTCGTCATTGCGTCTTTTCGTTGCGACCATTGATTGAAAGGGACGTTACGGTTCGTCTCCTTTATAAACCTCGACGCGGGTCCCCACATCTTACCATCGCTTTCAAATCAATCTCTGCCTTCTGCAACCAACCAAACTCCAGCACCGTCCTTATCTCGACCGGAAACAATGGCTCCCAAACCTTTTGCCAATGACCCGAACCTCAGCCTTACGGCGGCGACCTCCTGGTCGACCAGCCTTGCTCGCCGTTTCGCCACCAACCCACCTCAAGGAACACCTATCTACTTCCTTGACACAGGGGCAGCCCTGCTCGGCCCGACTCCTTCAAAGCCTCTGTCCGACGCCGATCTCAACCATTACAACGCCTCCGTGCGTCGACCAATCTTGGCCCAACGGCGTGAACCAGGGAACTTCTCTACCTGGCAGGCCCGTTCCCATATAAATGTCCGGGTCGGGGTATGGCCCAGCGCCACTGCAGAGGATAGAGCGTGGTACGCGGAGAGCCTCCAGACCGACCAAACGATCTGGGAAGCGACCGGCATTCATGAAGTCATTGCCCTGAGTTTCTCGCTGCCCCCTCACACCGACCGAGCGCCTATCGCTGCCGTGGCCTGTTTGTGGAACAGTGCCACGAACACCTTTGACTTCCCCTTCGGGCAGATGGGCATTACTCTGCTGGACATCCTCGCCATCACCGGGCTGCCGATCCACGCAAAGCCGTATGCGCCAAGCGACTTTGCGTCGACCGAGTTCACATATGCCTGCAACTTGGGGGCCCGCCGCGCCCTGAGAAGTTCATATGGGGCGTGGAGGAAATTTTACATGGGCCACGCGGAGCCGCATGAAGGAGACATCGCTTTCCTGGAGTATTGGCTCGACAAATTTGTCTTCTGCGGCAGTGCTCACAAACCAACCGAGAAATGGACCAAGCTGGCCGAAGCACTGTACAATGGGGTTGAAGTCGGGCTAGGGCAACCCGTACTAGGCGCACTCTACCGGACCCTGCACCTGCTGTCCCTGAGGCCTTTCCACCTTTCTGGCGGCCCTCTATGGATCCTGGACCTGTGGACGCAGCTATACTTTCCACTCTTCCGGCGAACCCCGGTGGAATTCCTGCCCGAGGATCAGCTGCTTGGCTTTGTGGTGTGCAGGAACGCCGCAAATCGGACTCCTCTGTCCTTCTTCGCCAGCCTTTCCATCCTCTACAACCACATCGAGCCACCTCCGACCATGGATATGATGGTTCGCCGGCGCCACCCTGAGGTCCTATCGACGGGTTTCTTCCCCCGCCAAGGCTCGGACAACGATGCGAGGACTGCCTTCGTGAGAGCAACCTCGTGCTGCGACCTTCAGCTCGCCGAGGATGAACAAGGCTTCGAGCTGTATGCCCCCAATCACTTCGCGAGGCAACTTGGCTTCCATCAAGGGATTCCTTATCCGCTTCTCCATTCGGTCAACAAGTACACCTCGTGGAGGAAAGTTGGCGAGTCCGACCGGGTCACCCCGCTACAAAATATTTACCCTCTTTCTCCCAACTTGCTGGAGATCGAGCCTTCGCAGGGTGTCGACCCCGCTTACCTCGCTTGGTGGCGGTCATTGTCCTACAACCATTGGGAGTTCCCAGACGATGCTGTCTTCGCCACCATCTTTCGTCCTCTTTACGACACTCTGGGCGAATTAGACCGCGTCAACACTTGACCCACTGGCCCTCTAGCTCCTCAACACTTTCTCTTAGGTCCAGGCCGGCGTCGGGGTTTAGGCTGGTCTAAAGACGCCAAGCGTTTGTCAACTTTGAGCGAAGGACGTGGCGGCAGACTGTTATTTAGCCTTGCGAGCCATGCGGGACCAGGCTTCCAGTATCTGTAGATCTATGCTTTTTTGAATGTAAACATAGTCTAATTTTACCTTTTCTGATCAATGTAATTGCTTTGGCCGCAAAGCCAGAATTTGAAACATGTATTGAACAAAGTCAAAAAGGCAAAAATAAATGAATTTATTTTTTTAGGGCCTCTGGAATAGGCCCGAATCTTGTACTAGTCTTTGTGTTTAGACTTTGCACGTTTACAGAGAATGAAGAAAACAATAGAACTTTTTAGGGCCTCTGGAATAGGCCCCAATCTAATACAGGCCTTTTTAGGCTGGTATGTTACAATGTATTCTATTAGTCTTCTGTCCCGAGTTGCCCCCTAGTGTTAGGCGGCGGAGCGAGTACGCGATGGCGCGTAGCACTATTGACTGTGGTGGCGGGAGCTGGTGGAGGTGGAGGATCCTCGCGCTCCCAAACTCCTGCAACGTGGCGCTTGAGGAAGCGGCCATTAATAGGGTTGCGATGAATAGTGCCGTCCAAGTCGCGCAGGTGGTATGCCCCCTTGGAAAGTATTCGGTGAATAATAAAGGGTCCATCCCAGCGAGCGGACCACTTGCCTCGACCGTCTGTTTTATCCCCAAGCGGGAGGACTGCACGCCACACCTTCTGGCCCTCAGCATAGCTCTGTCCGCGCGTGATCTTATCATAAGAGCGGGCGATGCGTTGTTTCTCAAGGACTAGATTGTTAAAAGCGGCGACGCGGTGCTCGTTTAGATCTTTAAGCTCCTGCCACATGGCTTGGACGTAATCCTCGCCAAGTAATTGATGCTGTTCCTGAACGCGGAGCGAAGCGATATTGATCTCAAGGGGAAGGACGGCATCGTGACCGTACATGAGAGCGTACGGGGTGGTATCCGTTGGGCCGCGCTTTGAGGTGCGGTAGGCCCACAATGTGTGGTAGAGTTCCTCGTGCCAGACGCGAGGGTTCAACTCCAGCATCTTGCGGAGGATGCCAAGGATGACCTTATTGCTGGCCTCTGCTTGGCCATTGGACTGTGCATAATATGGCGTAGAGTGGAGAAGCTTGATGCCGTAGTCGTTTAAGTATGTAACAACTGAATCGGCCATGAAAGCTGCCCCCCTGTCTGTAACGATGCACTCCGGGATGCCAAAGCGTGAGATGATATTGCGGAAAATGAAGTTGCGCAACGAGTTAGCGGAGGCGACTTTGAGAGGTTCGGCCTCGACCCATTTGGTAAAGAAGTCGGTGGTAACAATTATGAACTTATGCTGCTCAGAGGAATGGGGATGAATGATGCCCACGAAATCCATTGCCCATCCGCGACACGGCCAAGGTTTGATGATGGGCTGCAGCGGGATGTTGGGGATATGTTGTACGGGTCCGTGAGCCTGGCAATCTTGGCAACCTCTGGCGAAGGCAATACAGTCTTTCAGAATGGTTGGCCAGTAGTATCCATGGCGACGGATCAGCCATCGCATTTTGGGCCCGGCCTGATGCGAGCCGCAAACTCCGCAATGCACTTCGCGCATGAGACGTTTAGCTTCGTTCCCGTAGACACAGCGGAAGTCGTTTCCGTCTTCCCCATGCCGCTGGAGTTCGCCATTGCGTAATACAAAGTTTAAGGCGAGGAAGCGGATTTGCCTGGAATGAGCAGCGTCGTTGGGGTTCTGGAGGTAGGCGATGAATGGTAGCCGCCAATCCTCGTCGATGGGGTCCAAGGCTGCAACTTCTGGGAGGGTGTCCCGAAATTGCCCCCTGGCGATGAAAGAGGGAAGAGTACGGCGTTCGACCTTGAGCAGGCGTTCGCGCACTCCGTCTCGCAGGCTGAGGCCAGACGCTATTTGGGCGAGCTCGTTGGCGGCGAAGTTAAATTCACGTGGTATGTGCTCGATGTACACGTCGTCAAATCGATCCAACACCTCGAATGCCTTTCGTAGGTATGGCTCAATTGACAAGCTTAAACATTTGAACTTTTCCACAAGCTGGTTAACGACCAACAAAGAATCGCCAAAGATCTGGACCTCGCGGACTCCTAAGTCCAACAAGATCTCTAGGCCGATGATTAGTGCCTCGTACTCGGCCTGGTTGTTAGTGCATTTGAAGTCGAGCTGGAACGAGTAGGAGAAGCGATCTCCAGCGGGGTTGGCTATGGCTATCCCAGCTCCGGCTGCGGTATCGGTCCGTGAACCATCAAAGTACAAGGTCCAGGGAGCGAGTGTTACTGTGGCGAAGTCCAACTCGCGAAACGCTGTGAGCTCTGATGGTGGGTGATGGGCAAGAAAATCCGCTATTGCCTGTCCTTTTACTGCCTTTTGCGGAACATATTGCAACGAGAATTCGGACATGGCGAGGATCCACTTGCCGATGCATCCCCGCAAGATAGGGCGAGAAAGCATGTATTTGACCAGGTCGGATTGAGCGATGACGACCGTGGTAAAGGCAAGCATGTAATGGTGCAGCTTACACCCTGCAAAGTATAGGGCGAGACATAACTTCTCCATGGGCGAGTAGCGTGTCTCACAGTCCGTTAAAACTCTGCTGAGGTAATAGACGGCGTGTTCTACTCCGTTCTCATCGTCCTGGGCCAGGAGTCCGCCGATGGACAGATCGGCAGCGGCGATATAAAGTTTAAGCGGGGCGCCGTCGCGAGACGGAATTAGGACTGGTGGGTTCGTAAGGTAGTCCTTGATTCGATCAAAGGTCTGTTGATGTTGCGGTTCCCATACGAACTCGGTTGCCCCCTGGAGCTTAAGGAGAGGTGAAAAAGGTTGGACCTTCCCTGCTGCGTTTGATATGAAGCGGCGGAGAAAGTTGATTCGCCCCAGTAGCTGTTGTAGCTCCTTCTTGGTAGTGGGAGGCGAAGCGGTGATTACCGCTTGTGCTTTGTCCTTTGGGATCTCGATGCCTCTTTGATGTACTAGGAAACCAAGGAAGTCACCGGCCTCCGCGAAGAAAACGCACTTGGCGGGGTTCATCTTGAGGTTATGTTTGCGCATCCGTGTGAACACCTGCCGTAGGTCTTCCACGTGGGTTGCTCGCGATTTGGTTTTGACTACCACATCGTCGATGTATACTTCGATCAACTTGCCCAAGATGTCATGGAAGATCAGGTTCATGGCGCGCTGGTACGTTGCCCCCGCGTTCTTGAGTCCGAAGGGCATGACGACGTACTCGAATGCGCCGGCAAAACCAGGACAGCGGAAAGCGGTCTTGTGTCGATCCTCCTCGGCGACGGGAATCTGATGGTACCCGGCCGTGCCGTCCATAAAGGATAACACTTCGTGCCCCGCGGCGGCATCAATGAGTAGGTCAGCCACAGGCATGGGGTAGATGTCCTTTGGTGTTGCGTTGTTTAGATCTCAGTAATCAACACAGACACGCATCTTGCCATTTTTCTTGCGGACGGGGACGACGTTGGACAACCACTCGTTGTATTTCGCCACGCGAATGATACCCGATCGGTGCATGCTTTCGATTTCTTCCTTAACCACGATCTGGGTTTCAGTTCGCATGAAGCGGCCGTCCTGCCGGACTGGACGCCGGTCGGGATAGGTTGGTAGCCGGTGGCAGACCAAGTCCGGGGACAAGCCGGGCATGTCTTCGTACTTGTCGGCGAAGCAATCCCTGTACTCGCGTAGTAGGGCAAGAAGGGCTTCATTTTCGTCCTCCGTCAACTTTGCGCTGATGGAAATGAGTAAGGGCTTTTCTGCAGTCCCTACGTCAACTTGTAAAGTGGGGTCGCGGACTTGAGGTGGAGTGTCGTCCAATGCAGCAGGAGCTAACTGAATAACTTCTTCCTTGGTGTCGGAATAATCCACCACTTCATCGACATATTCCATAGTCGCGACCTTGTCGTAGGCTTCGCGTTCTGCCCAGTACGAAAGGAGTCTTTCGCACAAGGACTCGCCAGCCTCGCGTGCCTCCTCGGAAAAGGCACTATCCATCGAAATGGGGTGTGAGAGTCGCGATGGTGTGAGGACGTTGCAAATCGTCCTTCGCCTGGGTAAGTCCCAATCGCGTTAGATTGGAGGCCGTTACTCCGTATGGGCGGCCCTTATGATCGACGCCTTGAACGTCCAACGGGCCCAAGTCCGTGTTATAGTACCTGGCATCGTTGAGGTTGGCGGAAATAGAGAAAGGCCGCGGGTCGGCCTTGATGATGACTGCCTCGCGTTTCTCGGTATCCCAGATCATGAGTTCTTGGTGCATTGAGGAAGGCACGCAAAAACTTCTGTGGATCCAGTCTCGGCCGAGGATCATGCTGTAAGAGGAAACGCACTCGGCGACAAAAAAGGTGTAAACCCGCGATGCTGGCCCGACCTTGACCCGTAGGAATAGCAAGCCTAGGGTTCTGGACACTTGTCCTGTGAAGTTCTTCACCGTTAAGGACGTGGTCTGGATCATCGAGCGCGGGATGTCGAGGAGTCCCATGGTGCGGGTTGTGACGACATTAACCGCGGCACCGGTGTCGACCATGACCTTGTTGATCAGTTTCCCTTGGACCTCTGCCGTGATATACAGTGGCCGCATGTGGGTGGCCATGTCCAGAGTTGGCGTGGAGAAGGTTAGAGTTGGCCTTTGGGTGAGGCTGCTCGAACTTTCTGCTTGTGGAACGTCATCGGCTGGGACCAGTACTGGGCCCATTTCGCTGCTGCATGGCGGGGGTATGCTGTCATCCTCGCTGCTAATGGTGATGTCCGCCGCGCTGCAGGTTGTGTTCGGTGGAAGAGCGTAGCGTTCCGAAATGAAGAACACCATCCCGACCTGAAACGAGAATTGCTCGGGAACTGGGACTAAGGGCGTGTCAACGATCCCGTGTTCCCCTTCGAGCACTGCAAAGGCATCTGCTTCGCGGCTAAACCCTTCATCGGCATCCCATCCGGAGACCTCTACCATATTGCAGGTGAATGATTCGGCCTGCTCTTCGTCCTGTTCTTCCTCTAGGTTGAGCCGAGGTTCTGAGTGTGCCTCGTCGGCCTCCTCGTTCTCGCGGAAACGTTGGGCCATTTGTTCGGCGAGGTTCGAACTGGAGGATGCCGGTGTCTCTGCTGGTGGTTCTGAAACCTCAGGTTGCCGCGGACGCCATACTGGTTTGGGTGAAGGCTGATGGTCCCTGGCTGGCTGTCTGTCTGCTGCCGCAGGAGCCTTACCGTTGTCTTCTTTCGCCAACCGCTGCAGGGCAGATACTCGGGGAACCATCCTGGTCTCGGGTTCCGGGGTGCGCCGTGGTCGAGGCTGTTGTGGCGATGGCGGCTCCCTTCTGGCGTCAGCCTCTGGATTTCGACGTTCTTGTCGTCGTGAGGGCTGAGACGGCTCACGTTTAGACTCTGAGTCCGGAGTCATGAACAATTTACGCCTAGGGCCGGTAGGCGGAGCCTTGCTTTGTTCGGGCTCCGGTGACGGCCTACGTCTGGAAGGCTGCTGATCCCTCCTCCTGGTAGGCTCCGGTGATGGATTGGGCCTAGCAGGCTGTGGATCCCTCCTCCTGTCAGATACGGGTGACGGCCTGCGTCTGGAGGGTTGCGAGTCCCTTCTCCTTTCAGGTATTGGGGATGGCCTGCGCCTAGGAGGCTGCGGATCCCTTCTTTGTTCAGGTGGTGGTGATTGCCTGCGCCTGGGAGGCTGCGAATCCGGCTTTGGTGGAACCGTGAGTCGGCAGAAAACATTTGGCTTGGGCGCAGGATCGTCACTGAACTGCTCGCAGATTCTTGGAGGTGTGACTGGCGGCATTTGAAGGACTGCGCGCAGACCTTCTGCTTCCCGCCACATCCGCTCAGGCGTCTGTGCGAGCTGTGAGGGGCGTACAGCGCCCTCGTCGACAGCCCGTAAGGCACGTAGGATGCTGCAGGATCGCTTCTGGAGCTTGCGCTTCTTGGACCTGCTGATGGTCACTGCCTTGCCAGCTTGCTGCGTGTACCAGACCCCTTCCTTGATCGCCGATTTGGACGTCGGAGGAATGTAAGGGTTGGTTAAGACGCCGGCACGAGGGCTCGGGGAGGCGCTGCTACGACTCTCGCTGCTGGAGTCTGACATGTCCATCTCGCTTGTGGCAGGGGATGGAGGTATCGCTGCTGCCCAATGAGCGGCGACGTACGTCTCAAGGCGCGCTACCCTTTTCTCCAGCTCTTCGCGAGTTCTAGGGCTCGTAGGCTGGGAACCTTTGACGGGGAACGGTCTATCGTCCCTCATGATTGCTTTGCCCTTATCCTTGTAGGAGGGGCGGTCTGGTTCGAGCCTTGAGACCAACTGTCGAGCTGGGTCGTCTGTGCTCCCCATCTGGTTATCCGGGAGCATGTAGTTGTTCGCCGGCCGTTTGCGATTTCGGCCTGGCGGCTCGGATGGTCTTGCATTTGGTGACAGGTCTAATGTGATCATTCGCTGGCCGACGCGAGGCCAAGCGAAACCAGCAGTTGCGATTGTAAAGCCGCCCTCATCCTTAAAGCAAATGTATCCGAGGTCAAGCCAGTCTTGGATCTGGTCTCGGAGCTGGCGACATTCGCTGGTCCTGTGCCCCCAGCTGTCATGGAAACTGCAATGAACGCGTCCCTCCTTGTACTCGATGTAGGGCAAGGAGTTAATTGTGACGAGCCCGGCCTCTCTGAGATCTTCTAAGACCTCATGTGCCAGACTTTCATTGTAGGTGTACCGACGACGCGGCTGGCGGGCATTGTCATCTCCTTCCTCGCGACCCCTTTTGGGCGCTCGACGTCGTTCGTCGTCCTGGGCCTGATCAGCCCAGTTGACCTCGACCATGCCCACTACGGGCGGAAAAGGGTCTATATCGACCAATGAGGCCGTGCTACCTGGTGCCTTCATCCTCAGCTCACCTGAGTTTAACCAAGTCTGCAGCTGGTCTCGGAGCTTGACGCAATCTTTGGTGTCATGATTGTATACGTTGTGGAAGGCACAGTATTTCTTGTCCTTTAGCTCCTCCTTAGGCGGAATTTTGTGGTCCAGGCGCACATACTTCGCCTCGATTAGGTCATTGAAGACCAAATGGGCGTTCTTGGCGTCGTAAGTGTACGACTCGTACTCTGGCTTGGTCCAGGCAAAGGACTGGATGGTGATCGGCTCGCGGGTCATCTTCAGGTTCTTCAATTTATGAGCCACTTGCTTGCCAGTCAGCTCTACCGCGCCGATGTTGTCCAAGTCCTGATCTGCGTGAGTTGGCTCCAGCCTTTGATAGTAGGGGTCGTGAGCAGGGGTTTGCATGCTGAGTGCCCCCACTATCCGGTTCTTCCCTGGTACGTAAGTTCCCTTGGAAGCGTTGGCTTTATCGTCCAGCTCGTTCAGGATGAGCTCGTAGCTGCCGACCTTATTGATCAGGTCACCCATGGAACTGAAACGTTCTCCGTGGTGCTTCAGCCGCTGGCGGTGCTCCAGACCCCGAATAGCCAACTTAATGGCTTCCTGCTCAGGCAGCAGGTAATCGCATTTGGCTTGCTGGATCTTGAAGCGCTGGAGGAAAGAAACTCCGGATTCCATGCTCTGCTGGCTCATCTGCGTGAGGGAGTCGAGGCCAACTTCGGGCTCAATTGTGCCATATGTCTCCCAGAAGAGACGTTCCATGGTGGGCCAATCTGCTATTGACCCTGGCTTCAATCTGGAATACCAGGTGAAAGCGGCTCCGGACAGTGAAGTCCCGAAAAGCTTGAGCTTGAGCATGTCATCATTCCCGTACTGTCCGCATTGGACTTTGAAACGGGCTATGTGAGTCGCTGCATCTTCCCTTGTCTCCCTAGAGAATGTGGTGAAGACGATGTTCTTGAACCCGTGGGGGAAGGGATACTGTGCCACGCTATCTGGATAGGGGTCACGATAGTGCAAGCTAGCATCACCCTTTCCGGTGTGCTCCTTGACAATGCTTGAAATGAGTTGGCGCCAGTCGGCTGCCGTTACTGGTGCGGATTCTGCCCCCTGGTCGTGGCCATGCCATGCAGAAAAGCTAGGGGCCTGTCCGACGTTCTTAGGGGTCGAATTGGAATAAGCCACGATCGGGTTGTCTGGTGTCCCTATTCCTTGCGAGGGGAAAACACCAGCGCTCCTGAGTGTGACTCCAGGGCTGCATGGCGAGGGTAGACGGGGTGGTGTCTTTGATGAACTGGCCCCCAATGTGAATTGGGGAGCCTTCTGGGCCCCGACCCTCGGATTTGCTCTAGGGCGCTCATTAGGCGGGATGTACCTTGAGCCCTCCGCTGCGCTTGAACTGGCATAGTTCATAGCGTGATTCTTTGGGGCCTGGGCCCGAATCCAGTCTTCCATCTGCAGGACCCTTGTGTTCAGGGTATCATGGCGCTCTTTGTAGTCTTCGAGCTTTTCCATGCTATTCTTGCTCCCGAAGAAGGAAGCGTCCTGCTGTTGCTGCAGCTTGGTGTCATGGTCGTTCAGACGACAGGTTTGGACCTCCAAGGCTTTTGTAAAGGCCACCTTGCTCTGTTCCAGTTCTGTCTGGATCCTTTGCAGAGAGCCGGTCATTATGTCCTTGTCCTCCCTGATCGTGCCAACCACATAGTTGAACTCCTCGCTGAGCCTAGCGTGGTTCTCCTGGTTTGTGAGCCAGATCTCCTTGTCCTTAGCGACCTGCGTAGAGAGGTCCTGGACAGTTTGCTGAGTTTCTTCGACTTTCAAGCCGAACTCTCTCCTGAGCGCGCCGATCTCACTCTTGAAATCGCTCCTTAGTTCTTCGAACATTTTGCGGACTTCCTCTGTGGACAGAGTAGGTCCTGTTTCTGGGATTGGTTGTGAGTTTGCCATTGTGGACTTAGTATGGTCGGGGTTGCCGAACCGATTGAGAATCTCTTCTTTAGCGAGAGATCTGCAAGCCGCGCTGTTATGGGGCTTGTATTGCGGAGCCTTATGTTTCAAACAAGAAAGCGAAGGTCTCCGGTATGGGGAGTCGTCGAACTTCCCAATGATTGCTAGAAAGGTAAACTCCCTGTCCCACCGGGTGTGCCAATGTTTTGGCCCACGTCCTCAACAAGGGGTGATGAGGGAACAAAAGTAAAAACGATGTGTGCGGGGCGTGCCACCTCACGGATGAGGAAAGAGAACGGTGCGCGTTCTGACTTCTGACCAGGCGAAAGAGGGCTCCGGTGTCACTTGATGAGGAAATATTTACGAGCTTACTCTTCTAATCACCTGTCGATCGATACTCACTGTAAGAGCGAGCAGAGCAACAATTGGGAAATCGGAGACGAGTCCTGACGGGCTCCGGGATCTAAGGCGGGGTGCGCTTAGAACGTAAGGGTTTCGAGGACTCTCGAAGGTTTCGACTGTGTTCGTCTGTTTGAGAGAGTTGTTGATTGATTGATTGTGTGTTTCTGAAAGCCATGGAGCTTCCTTATATATTCATCCGTAAGCACACCACGGAAACCTAATCACAACCCACTCGGATTCTGCAATTAGAATCCCACCAGGATACGATTAACTCGCCAGTCGTGCGCTCTATGCAACACGTGTCAAACCTATCTCGCTTGGGTCTCGTTCGCCGCCTCGCTGCATTTCATTTGTCGTGTCGTACGCGGACTCAAACACTAAGCGACCTTATTCTGAGGGCGTTATTGTCCATTTCCAACTCACCCTCGCCAGGAACTGTAGAGTCCCATGCGAATTAGAGATAAGGATCCCGCGAGGACACCGAATCTCGCGAGGTATCAGAATCTTTTGACCAAGTCTTTGTCACGTGCTGCCAAACCTCGCCACCCTTCGTGGGCTAAAAAAGGCCACAGGTATTGGCCCAAATGATATTCAAAGCCTTTCTCGAGTCTTGGACCGAAAATGCCCATTGGGCTCAAACAACTACGACTGTTGGAGCCCCATTGTGGAAACCTTGATTACTGTCGTACGTCAAGGCCTTTCGTCCTCTAATTGTGTCATTGTGTGGTGCACGTTTTTCCTTTTTTTTTTTTTTCAAAACTTTTCTGAACAGGTTCTCAACTCCAAACTTGATTCATTTTGAAAAGGAAAAAAAAAAAACTCCAAACTTAATTGCTTGTTTGCAAAGGTTAAATTTTACAGTTTTTATTATATATAGTAGCTGATTGAAGAAACTAAAACTATTTCATACCTAAACTTGAAAAATGTTATTTTCATCTTATAACTCGTATAGTATTTTCGTCACTCATAAGTTACGTGTGGGAGTAGAAGAGTCGTATCCTCATGTTCGTGTTGATAAAAAATGATATAATTTTTCGAGTAAGATAGATTAATACTGAAAAGAATCAATATTGCTATTAGATTTACCGTCAATTAAATAAAATTTTCTTAATTTGTCTAATTTGTCACTGACAGTTCATAAGATTACATTCACGAACATATGTTTTGAGTATGAAGTGATCGATCCGTCACTAGTTTGAATATTACATAAACGGGATTTAGAATAAGTTGTTGATATTCATATAGTGTAAGTGTTAATGAGGTTGTGCTAGTCACAACTGGTCTAAGGTTACACATTTATTATTATTTTTTTAAAAATTGCTATTTACTTATTAAAACTACATGAGAAACAATATCCTGTCTAAACTAGATCAACCATTCACATGGACATATTAAAACTACATGAGAAACAATATCCTGTCTAAACTAGATCAACCATTCACATGAGTTCTAGAGCAAAACAAAGGGAAAGAAACGAACTACAAGTCAATCATCTCCACCTCATTCATGTGGGAAGAAGTAACCAAAAGCAAACATACATTTCGATCACCAAACACAAACACATAATTGACTTCGATCTTGGATAACGCTAGCATATGCTTCTCAAAGGTACATATAATGCTGGCATTGTAAAATGGTCGTGGACAACCATGTACTTTCCTCCACGCGCCAATTCTCAAAGCGTAGCTCATCTCCTTCCTTGGAAAGGTCCAGCAAGTGCGGGTCTGTAGCAGATTGATAGAGAAAGAAAGAAGACAGGGGCACCCAATAAAAGAGAAAGAGGAAGCACCCAAAAAGATAAATAGGTAAAATGCTAATGGCATCAATGGCCGAATTTAGCGCATTTTCTTCCTAATGTCCCTGTGTGTATAGCTCTATCTGTATCTCAATTATTACGCGCATGGAAATAAAACAAGACAAATAAGAAAGGGTCATATTTAGATGGACAAGCAGAAAGAGAAATAATACATAGAGTTTGGGGGAGAATCAGAAAGCAGAGAAAAACAAACAGGCATTTGGGGGCAGAACCCAAAAACAAACACCACCCTGCACTTTCTCTCCATTTTCTTGGGAAACAAACAAAACCGAAAAAAAGAAAAATTATTTTGCCACCCGGGAAAAAGAAAGCGTTGATTTCCCCTCTCACCAGCACCACCATCGGATTGTGCTTTTTCCGGGTGCCCAGACGGTGGTGCTTGCTGGGCATGACCTAGATTTGACTAGCTGGAATTATACGGGTGGTGTGAATTTCGTTGTTAATTGAAGATGCAGCACAATATATTCACTACAATGCGCAGCTTGAAGATCATGGATGGGTGTAAGGGAACCCAGGTTTTCGCCGTTACCCCCACCCCGACCAATGCGGGTGTAGCGGACAAGGTTGCTCACAGCCGGGTCAACTCGGTCAGATCCAGATCGAATTGGAGCTTCCAAGCCCCGAACCCGACCGGAAACAATGCCTTGGTCGACGGTCTTCTTCCTTACGGGCTCCCCTCGACGGATCTCGTCGAGCCACAGATCGAGCCCTGCCTCAAGTCCGTGGATTTCGTCGAGACGCTGGCCGATGTGTACCGCAGGATTGAGAATTGCCCGCAGTTCGACAAGTGTAAGATGTACGTGGAGCAATGCGCGATCTTACGGGGCCTGTCCGATCCGAAGCTGTCCCGGCGGAGTCTCCGGTCGGCCAGGCAGCACGCGGTGGATGTCCACACGAAGGTGGTGCTGGCGGCGTGGTTGAGATACGAGAGGAGGGAGGACGAGCTGGTTGGCTCGTCTTCAATGACTTGTTGCGGGAGAAACGTTGAATGCCCGAAAGCTAGTTTGGTAGCTGGTTATGATCCCGAGTCTGTTTATGACTCGTGCGGCTGTTCTGGCAGCCGCAGCGAGGAAGCTGATGGGGATGCGGAGAGTGAGACGGCGGAGGAGGAATGCTCTACATCAAAGGAGGATGAAGATGATGCTGATATGTCGTTTTACATTGGAGAGGATGAGATTAGGTGTGTTAGACACAAGATTGCGTCGCTTTCGACACCCTTTAGCACAATGTTGTATGGGGGGTTTACGGAGACGAGGAGGGAGAAGATAAATTTCACACAGAATGGGGTTTCTCCAGAGGCAATGAGAGCAGTGGAGGTGTATAGCAGGACTGGGAAGTTGGATTCTTTCCAAGTGCGGATTGTTTTGGACTTGCTTTCTTTTTCAAACAGGTTTTGTTGTGATGAGTTGAAGTCAGCTTGTGATGCTCATTTGGCTTCCCTGGTTTGTGAATTGGAGGATGCAATGGTGTTGATTGACTATGGATTGGAGGAGACGGCTTATCTTCTAGTGGCAGCTTGTTTGCAGGTGTTTTTGAGAGAGCTTCCCAATTCGGTGCATAATCCTAACATGATGAGATTGTTTTGTAGTTCAGAAGCTAGGCAAAGATTGGCCATAGCTGGGCATTGTTCTTTTGTTTTGTATTATTTCTTGAGCCAAATTGCCATGGAGGAAGACATGACATCCAACATGACGGTAATGCTCCTAGAGAGGCTGGGAGAGTGTGCTACTGAAAGTTGGGAGAAGCAACTCGCATTCCACCAGTTGGGGGTTGTGATGCTTGAGAGGCAGGAATACAAAGACGCCCAGTGCTGGTTTGAAGCAGCCATTGAGGCGGGTCATGTTTATTCCATGGTGGGAGTTGCAAGGGCTAAATACAAGCGTGGCCACAAGTATGTTGCGTACAAGCAGATGAACTCGCTCATTTCGGAGTATACACCAGTTGGGTGGATGTATCAAGAGCGTTCTCTGTATTGTATTGGAAAGGAAAAGATGATGGATTTGAATACTGCTACTCAATTAGATCCCACTCTAACATATCCATACAAGTTTAGGGCTGTTTCTCTGATGGAAGATAATCAGATTGAATCAGCCATTAAAGAGATCGATAAGATTATTGGTTTCAAGGTCACCCCTGATTGTCTTGAACTGAGGGCTTGGTTTTCAATTGCCCTAGAGGATTTTGAAGGAGCTCTGAGAGATGTCAGGGCACTCTTGACTTTGGAACCGAATTACATGATGTTTCTTGGGAAATTGCATGGTGATCATCTAGTAGATCTGCTCCACCCTCTTGTCCAGCAATGGAGTCAGGCTGATTGTTGGATGCAACTATATGATCGATGGTCCTCTGTGGATGATATTGGTTCTCTAGCTGTTGTACATCATATGTTGGAAAATGACCCTGGGAAGAGCCTTCTGCGCTTCAGGCAGTCTCTCCTACTATTACGGTTAGTACCGTTGTTATAAAAACCGGTAGATTTGTATGTTGTGTTTGCTTATTTTGGGCTATGAAGAGCCTTAGGTAACATCAACATTTTAATTTTTCTATAACAACTAACTCAGTCTTTAACAACTTAAGTTCTTAACATCTGTAAAAATTATGTCACTTTCTGTTGATGTTGAATGTATGTACCTGACTATATTCTTATATTGCCTGTTGACGAAAATCTAAGATGTATCATACAAAGGGATAATAACCATGTTGGGCAAGATCTAAGATGTATCTTAATGTGGGATACTAAACCACTTAATCTAATAACTATTTACTTTTTTGTGGTGCTTGGTTGTTGTTATATCTGTCTATTCTAGCAGCATTTCTGATGTCACTGATATTGATAGGTTGAATTGTCAAAAGTCCGCAATGCATAGTCTGCGATTGGCTCGTAATCATTCTACTTCTGAACATGAACGGCTTGTGTATGAAGGATGGATATTGTATGACACTGGCCATCGTGAAGAAGCATTGGCAAAGGCCGAGGAGTCCATTTCACTTCAAAGATCATTTGAAGCCTTTTTCCTAAAGGCTTATGCTTTAGCAGACTCAAATCTTGATTCTGAGTCTTCAACATATGTGATCCAGCTTCTGGAGGAAGCACTTAAATGCCCATCAGATGGCCTTAGAAAAGGACAGGTGAGTATCACCTATGGAATAATGAATGATATTTGCATCTAATCTTCAATTTATTCAGATTGGTAATTCTGTTTCCCTGCAGGCACTAAATAATTTAGGAAGCGTCTACGTAGATTCTGATAAGCTGGATCTTGCTGCTGACTGCTACACAAATGCACTCAACATTAAGCATACACGAGCACATCAGGGTCTAGCACGAGTATATAATCTTAAAAATCAGCACAAAGCTGCATATGATGAGATGACAAAGCTGATAGAGAAGGCTCGCAACAATGCATCAGCTTATGAGAAACGTTCAGAATACTGTGATCGTGACATGGCAAAGAGCGATCTAAGTATGGCAACACATTTAGATCCATTGAGGACATATCCGTACAGATATAGGGCAGCAGGTATGATGCTACTATCATCCGTCTTTCCTTAGTCCATTTTCTTAGATGGGAGTTATTTGTTGTTTATGCATGAGTCGTGAACTCTTGATGCCTGAATGTGTTTTTATTGCTTTTAAAATATACCGAGACTCCTGCTATTATTGAATCGACATCCTTTAGGCCTTAACTTGCTGTAGAGCTGTTGTGTGTCAATTAAGTAACCTAGAGCCTAGAATAGACATCTAGGTTCTCAAGCAGAGGGTGAGTGATTCTTCCTGTTAGATTGAGTTTCAGCTGCTATGATTTGGACAGCCTTTAAACTTTAGATCAGGTCATGTGAACCAAGTTTCTCTCTCTCTCTCTTTTTAGTTCACCTTTATCTATTCTTCACTCAAAGTAAACCAAATTCTTTCAATTGAGTCTAGTGGTGCTTGTCAACCTGGGATTTTACTTAGAGAAAATTACATAGTAGCATATGACCACATTTAAAAACAAAAAGGATGTATTTGTAGACTGAAATTTGGTTAGTAACTTTAATGTAATTTACTATTTTTCTTATGCCTTCTGCCTGAAATTGTATTAGTTTGCTTTACACAATTTTTTGGTAGTATATCTCTATAATAACTGACCAATGATGGTTAACATGCTGATAGATTGGGTACCCTGAAATTTGTTATCTGACCAAAACGTAAGATATCTTACAAATGAAAAAGAAAACATAAATCCTATTGAACATCTTCATGTTGACCGTGGGACCTAGATTGTGGTCTGTCATATGCTTTATAACTTGTATATTTTAAACCTGTGAATTTGTCTAAGAGAGTGAAATAGAGATGATGGTTCATTTGTGGGTATGCAAATTACTAACATGGAAATTGTCGCCACCAGTTTTGATGGATGACCACAAAGAAGCTGAAGCTATTGAAGAGCTAAGTAAGGTCATAGCTTTCAAGCCAGATCTCCAGCTTCTACATCTTCGAGCAGCATTCCATGAATCGATGAATGACTTTGTGTCCACCGTCCGAGACTGTGAAGCAGCCCTCTGTCTTGATCCCAGCCATAGCGACACTCAAGAACTCTATGGTAAAGCACGTGAGCGTGTAAATGAACAACAAAGGTGATGATCACTGAGTCATTGTTCTTTACCTTGTGGAGGCAATATGCTGTTGCTACCATATTCTTTCAAGGTGCGTAGGGCCTGCAATTGTCAGCATAGTCTCTTGGATTTTGTCTTTAGAAAGTCCAACTGTAGATCTCCATGGCCTTCAAAATGGATTTGAAAAAACTGGGAGAAAAGAGAGAATTTGGGTTCATAAGGAAGGGGAAATAGAGGAGCAAGGTAGCATGTAAATATGTCATCTCTTCTTTGATTGCATCAATTTATATATTTAAGTAGAGCACAGACTCGTTGCTGCTACTGTCATATACTACTCCACAAAAGGCGGGAGCAGGAGTAACCACGACGCAAAAGAATCTTGTAAATGATATTTTGGCTTGTAATATGTGAGTGTCTATCCAATTTTAGATGTCTCTGCCATGTGTGGATTTTGGCCAAGCACTGCTATATGTTGTAATTTTGTCATGCTGTTCTCTCATTTGTTGTGTAAGCTTCACGGTTTTCTGTTATGACCAACAGAATAGTTGAATATTTTCATAGAAGCTTAAGGGTGCCAAATTCACAGAGGCCATTTTCCCATCTGTATTTCTCCCCTCCATCTTTTACTAGCTTTGATAGTTTGCAGCAGAGAATGCATACAGATACGGAGTTGTATCTTTTTTGAAACAAGAAACCTAGATGTTAGGGTAGTGAAACATCCCTATTTCAACAGCTATGCAAAGTGTTACTGTAAGTCGAGGGAAGATCTCCATTTGAAGAATGTAGGTAGAGACCTGTGTTGAGCTACTGGTTCCCTGTCCATTTCATACCAAAGGGTACCTCTTTCTCACCTGTATCATGTTAAAGGACTGCATGGGGTACCCATAAATTCCAACTGTCCTGCCGTTACTTTACACACCTGCCTTCTACGATTTCCTCCAGATCACCTAACTTAAGCTTCAGGTTTTTCAATATATGCTCTCAGAAGTAAGATTTGAAGATGCTTTAGAAGCAAAATGTCCTAGAATGCTGAACTTCAATGCACCTCTCCTCTCAACAAGGCGTTCTGAAAACTCCAGGAGCACAAGATTACATGGCAGGTCGCTGAGCGCCAGTGAAGAAAGAGTTCCCTTTTCGTGGGAACAAGCACCCGGTAAGTCCAAGTATCCGAACACCAGCGATGATAACCATGATGGTGGCACGCCCAGGCTAAAGCTGCCCCCGGGCTGGTGGCACTGGCACAGGCCTCTTGAATCAACTAACGTTGTTGTTCCGGACAAAGAGAATGAGCAGGCACTTCATGACCAGGATGATGGATGTGATGCTGATGTTGATGATGATGTTGGCGCAGTCGACTATAATTATGATGATGATATTGATCTTGACGACGATGCCTTCTCCGATGCCATAGACGTGTTCTCATTGTCAGAGGCTATAGACATTGTGGAAAAGAAAGCACAAAGAGAACACGATCACTCAGATGCCTTGAAGTTGAAGCTCGCAGAGTCCAGTGAGATGAATCAACTGTCTCCAAACTTCATAATCGAACGCTTCCTTCCGGACGCTGCTGCATTGGCCGCATCATCTGCTCTAAATCTAAGTGTATCACAGGTCAGTTCAAATCAGGAATTTTGTTATCCATGGAATTACCCTGAACCGGAGGCTTGCGTGCCAAGAACAGTTGGGCAATCTTACTCTTCACCTAAGGGTTGTGGTTTCTTCCCTTGGCGGATGAAGCAGCACAAGCTTTGTGGTATGAAGAGTTCTGTAGTGTGTTCACAACAACCTCAGTCTAGTGTTAAACACAAAAAACATGGCTCATAAGCATAAGCTACAAGGTTTAGTACGTAGTCCTTGATGTATAGTATTGTATAGTTATGGAAGTTTCTTCTTTAGGCTGTTGTGGTTTTTCTATCTGTCAAAAGTTACAATGTTTACATCTTATTCTGGATATCGGATTATAGCCTGTAAAAGTTTAATTCATTCAAATCTCTATAACAATGTAGAACATGGATTAGTGCTGGTATCAAGGCAATATTGTTAGTTTCAATTTTCAAATATAATGTACAGACAAAACATGGTAATATATATAAAAGCATGAGCTACGTACATGAGCATAAGGTCATACGCGTATTTTAGGCATCGACAATAGTGCATGAGATGACAACGTCATTTTATTTCTAACTGTTTAAAAAAAGACTTAATTTGAAAAACATTTTTAATGCGCCCACTTTTTGAATACATTGAATTCATGACTCATTTCGTTCACATATTATATACATGTGGCAGTTGAATCAAACGTACATGCTCTCTTAATCATATCTAAAAATGCTCCAATCTCATCTCGATTTTAAAACTTTTAATAAATTTGTAAATACATTAAATCGTCCGGTTTCTCCGTTACGAAAATCTGTCACAATTATTGACATTCATTTTCCCTCTCACAAATACACTCGTATTTTAGGTAGTTTTCTGAACGTTTTTTTCAAAAAAAATCGAAACTTAAATCCACGCCCTTGATTTGTGAACAAGCGACACCTGATGGGTCACACTCAAATGGAAAAACCGTATTCCAAATTTGTAAATCTCCACAGTCCACACGAACCAAACGACTCGCACGTGAGAAATTTCAAAAATACAGTAGGGTTTCCAATCCGGGCAGCCCCGGGCAGCCACAAATCCCCTGCCCGCTCGCTCTTATAAATTTCCTATTTTCACAAAATTAGGCGAACTCATTTCGTCCCGCTCCTTCACTCCATTCGAAATACACTAGACCTCTCCGGCGATAGGATCTAAACCCTAGCTCCGTCGCCGTCATCTCTCTCTCTCTCTCTCAGTTTCTCTCTCTTCCTCCGTTCGTTGATTTCGGCGGAGCCTAGTAGGAGAAGCAGCCGTCGTTACTGTTCGTTACTTGCTGCTCCGAGTAGGGTTTTGGAGCTATACTCGCCGCTGCTTCGTCGGCTTTGAAATCGGTATCCGAATTCGCTTAATCTCAGTAATACTGTTTCGAATTTACTTATATGTGTATAGATCTACTGTTCTTATGTGTTTGGAATTGATTCGGTTACTATTTTGATGCTCGTATTTGCTGTGGTTTAGTGAAATTAGGGTTTCGAGTTTGGTAAAATGCGGTTTGTTAGGGTTTTAATGTGAGGATTGTTAGGTTGTGCTGTTTGGTAATTTGAATTGTGGATGGGCTCATGGATTTTGGTATTTGGGGATTTTAGGGTTTAAGGATTTGATTGATGTTATGAGGACGTGGATGATAGTTTGTACTAATTTTGGAGAGGTTTTGTGTCAAGGTTTTGTTTTGATAATTTTCATATTACTTGCTTTAAAACGTAGAAAGAATTTTTGCTACTGTATCTATATCATGATAGAGCCTCAAAATCTTTCTTGTCGTGAGCCATTTTTTCTTGTTCTACGAGAGGTTTTTTAGGGGCTTATAAGGTCTTGGTTTTGTGGTCCTTGTGCAATAATTCATGTCTGGTTCTAACATATCCTTTTTGATGATTTCCTTTGGGGCAGTGTGGGAAGAAATGGCCGCGGATATTACTCAGTATCTATTGGCAGCTCAATCAGCAGATGCAGGAATTCGTACTCAAGCAGAGTCTGTTCTGAGGCAATTTCAAGAGCAAAACCTTCCTGGTTTTCTTCTGTCATTGTCAGATGAGCTAGCCAACAATGAAAAGCCAATTGAATCCCGGAGGTTGGCTGGTATTATTTTGAAGAACTCCCTGGACGCTAAAGATGCTGTTACAAAGGAACGTCTTGTGGAGCAATGGATGGCTGTTGATATTGCTTTTAAATCCCAAATCAAGGAAAGGCTCTTACTGACACTTGGGTCATCTGTGCGAGAAGCTAGGCACACCTCTGCTCAAGTTATTGCCAAAGTTGCTTCTATCGATATTCCTCGGAAACAGTGGCCTGAGCTAATTGCATGTTTGCTTAATAACATGACTAAGGGAGATAGCTCTGGTGATTTGAAACAGTCAACCTTGGAAACTCTTGGTTATGTTTGTGAGGAGATATCCCCTACTGAACTTGGGCAAGACGAGGTGAACTCGGTTCTTACTGCTGTTGTGCAAGGAATGAACCATGCTGAGAACAATCCTGATGTCCGTCTTGCTGCAACAAAGGCTTTATATAATGCCTTGGAGTTTGCTGAGTCAAACTTTCAAAATGAGATGGAGCGAAATTACATCATGAAGATGGTCTGTGAAACAGCCTTGTCGAAGGAAGTGGAGATTAGGCAGGCGGCTTTTGAGTGCCTTGCTTCAATTGCTTCTACATACTATGACGTGCTGGAGGCATACATGCAGACTCTCTTTGAGCTTACTTCAAATGCTGTAAAGGGGGATGTAGAGGCTGTTGCCCTCCAAGCAATTGAGTTTTGGAGCTCCATTTGTGATGAAGAAATAGAATTGCAAGAGTATGAGAGTGCTGATGTTGGGGATTCTGGGTATCCTCATTCACGTTTTATTGAAAAATCTCTATCATATTTGGTTCCAATGCTTCTGGAAACTTTGCTGAAGCAGGAAGAAGATGTAGACCAGGATGATAACATCTGGAGTATCTCCATGGCTGGTGGGACATGCCTAGGACTTGTTGCAAGAACTGTTGGTGATGCAATTCTTCCCCTTGTGATGCCATTTGTGGAGGCTAACATTGTGAAGCCAGATTGGCGTTGTCAGGAAGCTGCTACTATGGCATTTGGCTCAATCCTTGAAGGCCCAACCATTGACAAGCTATCAGTACTTGTCCATTCAGGTTTGGATTTTTTATTGGCGTTAATGAAAGAGGGAAACAATCATGTCAAAGACACTACTGCCTGGACTATTGGCCGTATATTTGAGTACCTGCACAGTCCTGCCAGTGGCTTTTCTGTTATTTCTTCAGATAACCTTCCAAAAGTAGTGGAAGTACTGTTGGAAAGTATCAAGGATGCTCCAAATGTTTCTGCTAAGGTTTGTTGGGCGATTTATAAGCTTGCTGAGGGGTACGAAGATGCTGGAAGGCTCTCATCACTTTTTACGCCTTATATACATAGGATCATTGAAAGTCTTCTCTTTGCTGCTAGTCGCACAGATGTGGATGATTCTAGATTGAGGTCTGCTGCCTATGAATCATTGAACGAGGTAGTGAGGTGTTCCAATATCAAAGAAACATCACATATTATGCGAGAACTACTCCTTGTGATTTTACTGAAGTTGAGTCAGACTTTAGAGCTTCAGATTGACAAGGAAAAGCAAGCAGACTTGCAGGCTTCTCTTTGTGGTGTTCTCCAGGTTATAATCCAGAAAGTCAGCAGCGCTGATGATTTGGAAACCAGGTCTATCATATTATCAGAAGCAGATAAGATTATGGTTTTGTTTCTTAATGTCTTTGCTTGTCGAAGTTCCACGGTGCATGAGGAAGCAATGCTTGCTATTGGTGCCCTTGCTCAAGCTACTGGATCTGAGTTTGGCAAGTACCTTCCTGAGTTCTACAAGTATTTGGAGATGGGATTGCAAAATTTCCAGGAATATCAAGTCTGTTCCATTACAGTTGGTGTAGTTGGTGACATTGTTCGTGCATTGAATGACAAGGCGTTGCCATATTGCGATGGGATTATGCAACTTCTGCTGGCAAATCTTTCCAGCGAAGCACTCGACCGGTCTGTGAAGCCTCCAATATTCTCTGTCTTTAGTGACATAGCTCTCTCAATAGAGGAGAATTTTGAGAAGTATGTTCCCTATGTGGTGCCAATGATGCAGAGAGCTGCAGAGCTTTGTGCTCAGATGGACGCCAATGATGATGAGCTAATGGAGTACGGTGACCAGCTTAAGTGTAGCATATTTGAAGCTTATTCTGGTATACTTCAGGGATTCAAGAATTCAAAGTCTGAGGTCATGTTGCCCTATGCTCCACATCTCTGGCAGTTCATTGAATTGGTTTTGAGGCAGAAGCACAGGTATATGACCCTCTCTCTCTCTCTCTCTCACACACACACACACATTATGCACATGATTTTGATGTTTTCTGTTCCTTGTCTTACAGGGATGTCCAGCTGACAAAAGCCGTAGCTGCTGTGATGGGTGACCTTGCAGATGTTCTTGGCACAAACACAAGGCAACTGTTTGCAGACCTGAAAACCTGTGCAGACTTTTTGGGTGAGTGTCTTGGATCTGATGATGATGACCTGAAGAAAACCGCTTCTTGGACTCAGGATAGGATTAAGAGCATCCTTGTTTCATGAGTCAAGGCTGGTTCTTTTGTAAGTGCTGGTGGCCTCGGTGAATTGTAATGGTGTCAAGGAAGTTAGGAGTTGCTTAGATGATGAATCTCATGAGTCATCCTTGTTTCATGAGTCAAGGCTGGTTCTTTTGTAAGTGCTGGTGGCCTCGGTGAATTGTAATGGTGTCAAGGAAGTTAGGAGTTGCTTAGATGATGAATCTCTCTTTTGCATTCTTGGAGTAAGTTCTGTGACGTTTGGAGTTTCTTGTCTATTTTGAGAACCAACTCTATTGAGGTCACCATGGAGGGTAGCCTGTTTTACTATTTTCGAACTCTGTTTAGTGTAATGCATCATCGTCCACTGATCAGTGGGTTTGAGTCAGCCTATGTTTCTCACTCTATTTTCTTGCTCTGGTTCCTTTTTATGAAGAAATATATGCTGTTTTTCCTGTTAATCTTTAATAGTCAGTTGCATTTGTATATTCAAGGACTTGATAGACATCTTTTGATATGGAAGTAGGAAACAAAAAATGTTCTTTACCAAAAAAATGTTTCAATATTGATTTCTTAAATCCACAAAGAAGCAATGTAAGAACTGCTATCTGCCAGAGCCCATGGAACTTGAAGAGATGCCACCGAAGGACGTTGATTGATACGATATGATAGAATCAGAAGAAATGACCTGCATAAATCTGGAGTTCAATTCGCTGATGTTTTCTGATTCAATAAGATCCCAGTTATCGACATGAGGAAGCGGCTCATCCCCATTGAGATATCGCACTACCTGTCTGATGGTAGGTCTAGCTTCTGGTTTGAAGTGAGAGCAAAGCAACCCCAGCTCTAGAACCAACTCCATCTCTTTTACCGAAAATTATACAGCGCACCCGGGTGCGCCGCGCACCCGGGTGATCTCACCGTCCATGCACCTGTGTCCGGCCCCATCTGACGATCTCACCGGCGATCTCACCGTTCAATTTCCGGGTGCGCGGCGCACCCGGGTGCGCCGAATAGGCTCTCCTCTTTTACAGCATAATGACCCAACTTTGGGTCTACTGTGTCAAGTAGACGACCTGCTTGATGATTTTCCATCACCCAATCCGCCAATATGAATTGATCCGAGTGACCTGAGCCGATTGGTCTTTTCCCGCTAGCTACTTCAAGGAGCAAGATGCCGTATGCGAACACGTCCGAGGCTGCTGATGCTTTCCCTGTCCGAGCCAATTCCGGCGCAATGTACCCAATTGTGCCAACCACACCTGTAGTGTGTGATATTTCTCCATGATCATATAGCCTTGCAAGGCCAAAGTCGCTGAGCCGAGCATTCAGGTCTTCATCTATCAAGACATTGCTGGACTTGACATCTCTGTGAATCACAACTTGCTCCCATTCTTCATGAAGATACAATAATCCTGAGGCAATGCCTTTAAGGATGTTGGATCTTTGTTTCCAGCTCAACAAAAATTTGTCATTCGGATGGAAAATGAGTGCATCAAGGCTTCCATTTGGGATGTAATCGTAGACTATAAGGAGGTCGTTATTTTTCTTACACCAGCCCTGCAGATTGACCAAGTTCTTATGCCTTAGACGTCCCAAGCTCTCAATTTCTGCGGCAAACTCCCTCATTCCTTGGATTCCATTTCTTGTTATCTTCTTAACTGCAACTTCACATCCAGTAGAAGGCAAAGTACCCTTGTAAACTGCACCGAATCCGCCAGCTCCGATCACATTAGAGTCTTTAAAACCATTGGTTGCTGCATGAAGATCCTTGTACAGGAACCTGTGAGGACAATCAATCTCCCAATCTTCCATGGTCTCAGAAAGCATCAGTCTTCTATACAATCCAAAGAGGAACAAAATTGCCAACAATAAGAAGACCACCACAGACAAGGCCACAATAAGAGCCTTGATTGGGGCACTGTAAGAGGATGATGAACTTTTCTCTTTTGGTGGGATAGGAAGATTGGTAAGATTGATTTGACTTGCAAATCCATTCACTGCAAAACTCCATGCGATTATGTAATGAGAGCTCGACTGGTTATCTCCTGTGGATGCCGAAAAGCCGGCATACATAGTCTCTTTAAGAACAGAAGTTAGATTGACACCCCGAGACAATAGGGGTTTGGCTGGTTTCCCCATGTGCATAGGAGATATTGTCACATTCAAAAGTTGAGCTTTGCCCTCATAGTCTATCCAAGCATGTATAAGATCACCACTCTCCATCTTCACTTCTTCTTTGTGTGATTCTGTGGTGTAGTAAGCAGCTGGTTCAGATGCCTCAGAGTAGACGCTGTTGATGTCAATACCAACATGGTTTCCCACTGAATTGGAGCTCTCGTTGTAACCATTGACCGTGTCGAATTCAACAGCAAAGAGATGGTTGGAGGATTTATTGTCGTTTGAAGAGTTAAGAATTCCGAAGTAATGGCCGGCTTGAGCCCCGGGGAAACTAGAAGAGGGAGACAATGTGAAGGCTAGGCCGAAGCCGCCGCTGCCGGAGCTTGGGGAGACTATGGCAAAAACAATCTCTGTACTGAAAGAAGAAGCATTTGGGTATGAAGAGGAATTCTTATCATACATGGTTATGGGTTTGCTATAGAATGCATGGCCTATAGCATTACGTTTTGTGTTAGTGAGTCTGATCATACCAGAGGGTTTGACTATGGAAGCTCCATCAAGTTTCAGACTCCCATCACTCTCATTGAAGCCGTTGAACAAGAAATTTTCTCCTTGAGAAAGAGAACAAATGGGAAAGAAGAGTAGGAAAGCTAAAGAAATTGCCAAAGCCATTGGAGTTGGGGTTTTGAATTCTAAAAGAAAATTCAGAAGCTTAATGTAGCACAGAAGTAGGGGAAGAAAGGACTTGAAATGGTCAAGGTCTCTAGAGCTTGGATATAAGAAAAGTAAGCAACCCTGTTACTTGGGAGATCTGAGTTCTTAAGCACAATTGCACATTGCAGTAGTCAAATGTCAATAGGAAGGGACAATATATATACATTCTACAATATTTTCCGCGTTGGGTTGAGTAATGAATCTTTTTTATGCAATTATAGACTCGAATGGCATTGGATGAATGTCACCACTATTGACTTGCTCAAGCTTTCTCTGTCATAGAAGAAAGGGACTCAAGTGATAATCACCTTATTTAAAGAGTTAAATGTGCATTTTGCCTACCACATCATGTGTGCTTATCTCCAGAACGAACCAGTGGCTATGACTGGTCTGGGATACTGTACATGGGACAAAATGACTGCTATGACAAGTAGAGGAACAAGGCCATCACGCAAAGAATGAAAATGAAGTTGGCCTGTATTAAGAGAGTTAGAGATTAGTTCTAATTGAACTACTCTATTTTAAGTTGACTTTAGAAGCTGCTGTTGGTGTGCTACCATGTCTTTTGGTCCCCTTCCTTTTTCTGTTGGTGTTACCTTGTCTCTCTGTTGCTGCGACAAGTTGATGTTCTCGGTCTTAGTGCCACAGCTGTAGCTGTGGCTGAGTTTGCTCTAGTTTTTCATATACGATTCTCATTGTATCTATATATGTACTTGTCATTAAACCTTGTAAAGTTACGATCAAGAAATATAGAAGAAAAACTTCCGCAATCTTTGTGTCTAGATTTCTTCATAGTATCAGAGCAGGAACTTTAATGTCCTGGCTCTGTTGCTCTTATTCTTGTTCTTTCAAGAGACAGTTCTCTTAGATTTCTCAAGCTATAGATGGCTGAGATTAGTTCTGGTATTAATCATTTTGGTGATAATATCAATTCAAACACTTCTAGTGTTTCTGATGTTGAGATGAATCCGAATCAATGTCTCAGTTCGGTTTTGTTGAATGAACACAACTATCTAGGTTGGGCTAGAGCAATTACTCTTGCTCTTGGAGGAAATTCCAAGTTAGGCTATGTTAATGGATCCATACAGAAGCCAGATGTTGGTTCTTCTTCTTATGATTCTTGGCTCTCCAAGGATCAACTGATTATGTCTTGGTTGCTCAATTCTATGGAGAGCAAACTTTCAAAAAATTTCAGTTTCTTTGAATCTTCTAAGCATCTCTGGGATCAACTTAAAGAGATGTATGAGAATCAAAACAATGTTGCTCGAGTGTTTCAACTTAAGCGAGACATTTCAGATTTACAACAAGAGGGTAAATCCTTTGTGCAACATCTTGGTGGTCTCACAAGCATGTGGAATGAGCTTGATGTTTATAGACCTCATACCACAGATGCTGCTATCTTGTTGAAAAGAGCTGAGGAAGACAAGATATTTCAGCTTCTTGCTAGTCTAAGCTCAGACTATGAAGATTTGAGAAGCCATATCCTTATGAATGCGGAGCTGCCGACTTTCACATGTGTATGTGCAATCATTCAAAGAGAAGAGGTCCAAAGAAAAGTGATGAACATAGAGATCAAGTCAACTCTTTCGGAAACTAGAGCCTATGTTTCAGACAGTAGGCAGGTTGAAGAAAAAACTTACAAAGGGAGAAGGTATGTTTCAAAATGTAGTTACTGTGAAGGTATGAGACATGTCAGGGATAGATGTTCGATCCTCCATCCTGAGCTAAAGCCAAAGCATTTATAAGAGAACAAAGGCGGTCACAAAAGTTGGAATGTTTCATCACACAGAGCAAACCTTGCAACCTCTTCCTCTGAGGGTATGCTTGACTTCACTTCCAATCCATCTACCTTGATTAATGAGTTCGCTACTTTCCTCAACAAAAAACAAATGCATAGTGGAAGGGAAGAAGCTTGTGAATCAGGGATAGGAGACCACACTGCTCTCCTTGAGAAGTTTGTTGGGTTCCTTGCAGAAGCTGATTGTGTTTCACCAGAAGATGCTTCAGGTATCTTAAAGTCCTTCTCTACTGCCTTGAATGTTTGTTCTATGAACGATTATTGGATTATAGACTCAGGTGTCATAGATCACATGACAAACAAAATTCAAAATTTGCATGATTTCAAAAAATTGTACATCCCTTCCAAAGTCTCTGTAGCAAATGGCAAAGGGGTTTCTGTTTTAGGAAAAGGAAAAATCAAAATTTTGTCTGATTACACTGAGTCAGTTGCTCTTTATGTTCCTTCATTTCCTTTTCAACTTCTTTCTGTTGGAAAGATCATCCATACTCTAAGATGTCTAATAATCTTCTCTCCTTACAATGTTATATTTCAAGATCTCATCACCAAGAGGACGATTGGTAAATGTTTCTTTTTAAATGGACTTTACTATCTGCCAAAGGTCTTTGTTGCTCCCAAAATCTTCTAAGTCAGCTCAAGCTTAGTTCAAGATCAACATCTATGACATAAGTGTTTGGCTCCTCCATCAGAAAAAGTGATGTCTGTTTTGTTTCCAAATATGTGCAAGACAAATGATCAATGTGATGTGTGTCATTTGTCTAAGTCTTCTAGGTTGCCCTTTTCTTCTTCCTTACGTAGGTCTAGTAATCCTTTCGAAATCGTTCATTTAGATATTTAGGGTCCTGTTCTTGAGTTCTATGATGTATTTAAATATTTTGTAACTTTTGTTGATAATTTTACAAGGATTACTTGGTTGTATCTTCTTAAATTCAAAAGTGAAGTTCTTTATGTCTTCAAAGACTTTCATAAATTTGTCAACACCCAATTTTCATCTCATATTCAAATTCTAATATCCGATAATGGCTCTGAGTATATGTCCAATAACATGTCACAATTCTTGAGCACAAATAAAATTTTACATCATACTAGCTGTGTTGGTACGCCTCAACAAAATGGAATTGTTGAGGGAAAAAATTGAGATCTTTTGTAGAAAACAAGAGCTCTGATATTTCAAATGAATGTACTTAAGAAGTTTTGGTCTCAAAATGTGCTCACTTCCACTTACCTCATCAATCGGCTGCCTAGTAGAGTGTTTGGTGGTAAGTCTCCCCTTGAAGTGTTGAAAGAAAGGAAAATCGACATCTCTTACTTGAAAGTGTTTGGTTGCGTGTACTTCGTTCACATACAAGCTAATGAAAGAGGGAAACTTGATCCTCGGGCTGAAAAGTGTATGTTTCTAGGATATTCATCCACTCAAAAAGGATACAAATATTGCAGCCCCTCCTCTAACAAGATCATTGTTTCCAGGGATGTTAGATTTGATGAGAATAATCATTTCTTTGCTGGGAATTCAGATGGCTATAGTCAGGGGGAGTCTCTGTTTGATTTGTTTCCAACTCCCAGCATTCTGTTTTCTGAGGATGACAATGTGCCTTCCAATCCTCGCATTCTAGTTTTTAAGGATGGCAATGTGCCTTCCAATCCTCGCATTCCAGTTTCTGAGGATGGCAATGTGTCTTCCAATCCTCCTATTGCAGTTCAAGAAGCTCAAGACGCACATACTGATCCTGAGTGTGATCAAGCTGATGTACAACCTGTTGTTGACCAAGTTCACAAGGCCATTATGGTTTGAAATAATCTCCTCGAGCTTGGTATGCCAAGCTCAGTTCTGTGCTTGAAGAAGTTGGTTTTCATAGCAGCAATGCATATTCCTCATTCTTTGTTCGAATTGGTTCAACAAGTAAGCTTATGGTGCTTATCTATGTTGATGATTTAATTGTGACAGGTGATAACTTAAAAGAGATTAATGTTCTTAAGCAATCTCTTTGTCGCAAGTTTGCAATTAAGGATTTGGGGTGTCTTAAGTACTTCCTTGGTATAGAAATGACTACTTCTCACAGAGGGTTGTTTCTAAATCAAAGAAAGTATGTTCTTGATCTGTTGAAAGAGTCAAAGTTTTGGGATAGCAAACCAGCTAGCACTCCCCTGGATAGCAAGCTTCAATTTGAAACTTCAAGTGCTTTTCTCTCTGATGTAACATCTTATCAAAGGCTGGTTGGTAAGTTAATATATCTTACAATCACTCGTCCAGACATTACCTATGTTGTGAGTATTGTTAGCCAGTTTATGCAAGCTCCTACTCAAGCTCATATTCACATTGTTAAGAGGATTCTTCGCTATCTTAAAGGCTCTACTGGTAGAGGTATTCTGTTGAAAAACCATGGCAATACTCACATCATGGGGTATACTGATGCGGATTGGCTGGTAACTCACTTGATCGAAAGTCTACTACTGGTTTTTGCACCTTTGTTGGGGGAAATTTCGTTACATGGAAGAGTAAGAAGCAAACGGTTGTGGCTCGTTCTAGCGCAGAAGCTGAATATAGGGCAATGACTGCTACTACTTGTGAGCTTATTTGGCTGAAGGGTTTGCTCTCTGATTTGGGATCCCCTTGTAGTCAACCAATCTCTCTCTATTGTGATAATCAAGCTGCCATGCACATTGCTTCTAATCCTGTTTTTTATGAAATGACCAAGCACATTGAAATCGATTGTCATTATATTAGAGCTCAAGTTTAGTCCAAGCTCATTGTCACTCACTACACTCGCAGCTATGATCAGCTCGCCGATATCTTCACCAAGTCTCTTCCAACATCCCATTTCCATCGTATTTTGGGCAAGTTTGGCTCAATGAATCCTCTTGATCCAGCTTGAGGGGGAGTATTGAGAGAGTTAGAGATTAGTTCTAATTGAACTACTCTAGTTCAAGTTGACTTTAGAAGCTACAGCTGTTGGTGTGCTATCATGTCTTCTGATCTCCTTCCTTTTTCTGCTGGTGTTGCACCTTGTCTCTCTGTTGCTGCGACAAGTTGATGTCCTTGGTCTTGGTGCCACAACTGTGGCTGTGGCTGAGTTTGCTCTAGTTTTTCCTATACGATTCTCATTGTATCTATATATGTACTTGTCATTAAACATTGTAAAGTTACGATCAAGAAATATAGAAGAAAAACTTCCGCAATCTTTGTGTCTAGATTTCTTCAGCCTGTGAGCCGGGGCAAGTTATTGAGCATCTAGCTGGGGGTGGGTGTGCAGCGGCAGAATTGGTATTTCGCCATGCCATACTAAACTTGACATGAGTATTATGGGGATATAAACTTGACATTTCTTGTTTGCATTGTGACACGTACGGTTGGTTTATGTAATTGCCAAGTAAAGATGTAAACTTTTAAGGTAGAGTACGTTGTGTATCAAATAGTTATAGTACGTTCTCACATCAAATTAAAAACTGATTTCTATATCAAACTGGTTATATGATCAAAAAGTATTTCTTTAAACAGAAACAAAAAAGTATTGTTTTCAACGACTTAGATGGTTCTAGTTTAGGAAATGTTGGAGTCTAGAAGGAGATTAGGCTAAACCCTTTGAAGTTTGAACAAATCCTTGTATAGATTATTTTGCAGTTAAACAGTCATGTGTTAATTTAGACGTGTCTGTTTTCCCTGTTTTTATACTAAACTGTATACTGATTATTTTTGGCCAAACAATTACCTCAACCGTAGTGTTATAATATCAAATCAATCATTGAGGTCATGAAGGGGGGCTAGAGGAATGTCAAAGTCAACTATGCGTGTGTAATCTTGCCAAGTTAGTAGTATTGGTAGAGCGCATTGGCTGCCGTCAAGGACTGGGTTGCAGTCTTTCGATGTCGATCGACCTAGCTAGTCTTCCGGAGATGTCTGCTTTGAATTAGTGTGATATATAGCATACATGAATCTTCGATACAAGGTCTCAGAAAGCACCACATCGATCATTTGAAGTTTTTCCAGTACGTGCTAGCGATGTTATTAGTAGAGCAATCCATATAAGTGCAAGAGCAGCAAGACTAGCTAGCATCTTGGATCGAGTATTTCCGGTACTTTGTTTTCGATCAAGATAACTAGCTTCATTACGATGTTGTACAGTAATTCCTCCTTCTTTTCTTGACCTATAATTACACACACGTATAGGTCCAAATCGAATTACACACACGTATGTAATTCGATTTAGGCCTATTATTTCAACCGCCTAAGTCTCTGATTACGATCTTCACATATCTAAAACTTAACAAGCAATCGAATTACATATGACGATCGTACGTAATAGGCTCAAAACAGATACCTAGGGCGGTTGAAATAATAGGCCCAAATCGAATTACATACGTGTGTATCGCATATACTTCATAATTATGAGACAAATGAAGTCATAATTTCCTAGTGAGAGAGCGAAAAGATCGCCAGGGTTAGACGGTTGGACTTCAGGAACTTTTGCACAGCGGCCCAATTCCCAAAATGCCCCAAATTTCCCTTTTGACATTTCATCTAACCAGTACAAAATATCCCATGCAATGCTTGCTTACTTGGCCACATCTTGCCTAAGAAAGGGAATCTAAGGTTTGATTAACGTTCGTATCACTTGCTTCATTCCTTGACATAAAAGGCATCCCTTCCCACCTGAAACCTCATAACAAATCAGTTGGCAACATTAAGATTCCAAAACTAATGCAGTGTTCAATAAGCAAACCTTCAACACATTGACTCTTGAATTGGGCATGCCTTATTGCTTCTAATATGTATTTTAGTCAAGTTCATAGTAGGAAAAAAACACCCAAGACTTCCCATTTAATATTATGATTGATCATTTATTCTTAAGTTTGATGACATTCCTCTATATATATATATAAACCCTGTTCGAAGTAAAAGTAAATTAGCTTAGGTCATAAGAAATTAGTATCTTTAACTACCAATTTAACAGATAAGGGAAATATCTTCGGTCGAAAACCTTGACCTAACTTGATTATTTTACTGATCCTCAGGTTTGTCTTATGAATCTATCTTTCTGCAGAAACCAGAAATCAAGATAAGCCTTTGGATAAGAAGGGTCTTGATCTCTTGACCAAAGAAAACATGATTTGGAAGGTTGTTTTATTCATTGACTGATTATATGGACCTTGCTGTGTTTGGATACCAGAGATTAGTCTCTTTTGATCAAGAAACAGTATTTGGTGGCATCAGAAAGCATTTATTATTAACTACTTACGGACAAGTATACAGATGAATATACAATCTGCATGATCAGTATATGTGCTCGATATAAAGATATATGATCTGGTAATGATCTATTTCTTTAAGGCGCCAAAGGATAGGATTGAAGATTGACATCTGAGAACCACAACCAGCATGCAACTAACAGAATTTTCCATGATATTATTACGTAGTTTCGCATGGTTCATAACCAAAACGAAATGAAATATATAGACATGTAAATCCAGATTTCTAATGACTGTTAAATTTTCGACACTGATAAAATAATATTATATATGCCACATATTAACGGATTTTGTTAATATTATTCGTCCACGAAGAAGATTAGCCAGATAGTTACAAATATTTGTATATTGGTGAATCACGATTTACGTTACTCATCATCATCATGCATCTGAAGGATTGGAAGATACCATTTTGTGGCCTCCAAAGCAGGAAAACTCCATGACAGTCATCAAATAAGTCATTAGATGAATGACAAGGCATTAGGCATATATATAAATCGAGTGTATTGTTTAATTACGTGTTAGAATGCTGCCAATATTGGTTGGTAGAGATTTTCATGCTTTTGAACATCTTTGCACGTAAGAGATCTTTACAAGATATTGTAAATATCTCCATCGATCAATTTATATCATCTAATCTGTCTATTTGTATTTAATCTGCTGATATATATATATATTCACACACAGTTTTTTTCTAGAGCGGTGTCCCGTTTTGAAATTAAAATGTGGACCTCCTTATTTCGCTCACTTTCAGGTTGTATTTCCACATCTCAACCGTACAATGTCTAGAACACAATGTGTAGATCATTCATGCTAAGTTTCATCTAATTTGAAGATCATTTGAGCTTTTGTAATCATGATTTACACGAACGGTTCTGTTTGGACAGTTTTTGTTCTGTTGATTTATTTAATCTATTTCGGTACCCAAATGATCTTCAAATTAGATGAAACTTTGTATGAATGATCTACACATTATGTTATAGACATTGTACGGTTAAGATGTGTGGAAATGTGACCTGAAAGTAAGCGAAATAAAGAGGTCCACACTTTAATTTCAAAGCCCGATACCGCTCTGGAAGAGAACTATATATATATATATATATATTAATTAATATGTTGATACAGTACACACACATACACCAATAGATTTTGGGTAGAAGACTGCAAATGAAAAAATGTGGATAACGATCGACTTATCTTAAGCAATCTAATCATCAAGCTGTACATTTTCTAGGTTTCTTTCAAGTGAAATTTCTATCAGAAACTAAAACACATCGAAAATCGATAAATTACTACGATTGTCGTTTTGGCTTTATTGACATATTGCATATGTTACATAATTTAGACCAATATATTTTAGATTTATTGATTAATTTCTTTCATAGATAATCCTTATACAATGCTCAAAGAATACATGTGTGGTATCATTGGACTGCATTGTAGAGTAGCCAGAAATGGTAGGAGCCGCATTTTTCAAGGTTGCTGAAAACCAGGCTAGCTATCCAAACCTAACTTAATTTTATCCGATATATATTCTAATCATCAACAGGAGCCTAAAATGCATGCTATCCATTAATCTTGTATGCTTAATAGTTTATGCCGTTCAATTCAATCTTTTTGGCCACATTACAAGACCAATATCAACCCAACTCTAATAAGAAGCAGGGTAGTTGGAAGAGATTCTTAGATTTCAAACTATATATCCATGCATGATGCATACACGTTCTAAACACTTAATTAATTTTAATTAATCAACCAAAACCATATATAGCCTATGATCCTCAAGATGCAAGTTCTCTAAGTCTCTACTACCTCTTCTACATGCAGAATCTCAATATGCAGAAACGACGGCAATCCTTATCCTGATCGTACAATTCATAAGGATTATGTAGAATATTGGCAATTTGTACTAATTAATCATTTAGATCACGGCCGTAAAACAGTGATAAGATAATGTTTGGTAATTCTTAAATCTGCAAGAAGTTGCGTCAAGCTCGTTCTTTCATCCTGCATTGGTATTTACTAGAGAACAGTACAGTAAACTAACAAATAGTATCCCTGAACCTAAATTATTGTACATATAATATTGAAAATCTGCAATTTATCAGTGCTGTTAAACAGTAAAAACACAACATTTTGGTCTGATTTTCATGAAGTTGCGTCAATCTCTTTCTTTCGGCTTTAATCTTTTCACGTACATAAATGCTCATCCTTATCGTCATCGCCGTTCTAGTTTAGTTAACTAATTAAGCTCATACTGATGGACTGAAGTTCAATCAGAAACTCTCGAGGTCGAAGAAAAAGCAGAAACTTGTCTGCTATAACTACGTACAACTTTGCTAATTAGAATCTGTGTAATTTCTTTGATTACTGATATTTTATGGTATTCTGAAAGACTGAGACTGCATACGGATATTGCAGGCCTGAAAGATTAATGGAGGATATACCAGATGTGATGTCTTATATATAAAATGCGATGAGAATGTTGACCTACTTTCCTTCATTTTTTAGGGCACATATGGGGGGGGGGGGGGGGGGGGGGGGGGGGGCGCTAATACTAACCTCTTTCACATGAATGAATGGGAAACTTTCAAAACAAATTAAACTTTACAATTTGCATAAATAAATTATATAGGAAGTTTGATAATGAAGATTACGTACAACTTGATTGGTTTTATCTGCTTGTTTTCTGATTAGAGGATTTATATACATGTTGATGATGACCACAAAGACCTCTACGCGTATACCACTTCTTAATTAATTCGATTCAGGTTATAATAAGGTTCTGATGAACGGCATAACAGCCAGATGTCATTTTATATAAGGAATAGTGGATAAAAACACTGTTTTCCCCAGTTGGACGGATTCTGTAGGTTCTTCTTCACAATGAGAGGACTATAATGTCAGGACACTATTCTTCACTAATTAAGTTTAATTGTTAAATTAAGGTTATAGTTCTTATGAAATGATAGGTAATTACACTGAGAAAGACATGATGAATGGTTACCCTTCTCATTTCTTGATTTTAAAAACAAAGGATACATGCATCTAGCATATAGGCCACTGTCCCAGAAGCTGCCAAGAAAAGAAGAAACTTTGAGTTGGGAACCTCTTTGAACTGAAGTTCATGGAAATGTTGGAGATAGAGACTGGCATTTGTTTATGAAGATAATGAGATGGTGATAAGGAAATTCTTCTTTTGAATAATGTTCCCAAATTTCTTGTAATTTATACTTGTTTGTCTCTATATTGTCATGATCGGAGTATATATACACACACTCGATCAGACTCGTTAACAAATCAAAACCAACAGAAATCTTCTTCTTCCTGCCCTTTACTATTCATCAAAAGAAGATGGAGTACTCCCCATTTCTTGAGCGTTCTTGGTCATTCCAAAATTTGATAGACTCATCTTTTGATCAATCAGCTGAATTCATCAACATGGATCATACTCCAATCGATAGCTCAGATTTCTCTTCTCTGTTCATCAACTCAAATGAATTTTCCGAAATTTCGGAAATTACTTCATATCCTTTTGCACACTTGTTTACTGCTGCTGATGATCTGATTCAAGTGACATCCCAAGGGGAGGAAGTTTCAATGGATTTGGAAGGATGTGAGGCTGATTTGATGATAGAGGGTTTCTTATGTAATTCTTTGGAAGGAAGTGAAGGGAGTTTTCCATCACAGCAAGCTTCTTCACACCAATTTTCTACCGAAGGAAATGATGTATGGAGTCCTGATTCAATAGTGACTTCTGAAGCATCATCAGTGGACTCAACATCAATCCAATCACCACTGACTTTTCCCAGAGAAGAAGAGAGAATCGAGAACGAATTGATTATTCGTCATCTACTTCAAGCTTTTGCTGAAGCCATGGAGTGTGGCCAGAAAGAGCTAGAGGAGGTTATTCTCAGTAGCATGAGTGAGAAAGTCAGTCCAATTGGAGAGTCTTTAGAGCGCCTTGCATTCAACTTGTGCCAAGAAGTTGTAGATGAACATCAACAAGGTGGGGATTATCTCAAACAAGAATCCTTGAAAAATTTTGAGGCTGCTGTTAAGGTATTCATTCAAAACTTCCCTTATGCTAGGTTTGCTCACTATGTAGCAAACTCAGCAATTCTCGAGGCGATTCCAGTAGAAGCTGAGACAGTTCATATAGTGGATTTCGACATGGGAGAAGGGATCCAGTTATCTCAAATTATTGAGACCTTAGCACAAAGATTCAAAACACTAAAAGTGACAGCAATTAAGTGGGAAGAGGAAGAGAGTGATTGTGCTCCTCCACACTGGACATTTGAGGAGACCAAGAAGCAACTCCAGAACCATGCAAGATCCTTTGGCTTAAACTTGAAGCTGGAACAAGTAGCAATGGAGGACTTGGTGACTGAGATAAAGAAGGCAAACAAGAGGGGTGGAGGGAAAGAATTCTTAGCCTTCAACTGTATGAATTCGCTTCCCCATATGAGGAGGAAAAGAAGCAGAAGGCATGTCATGGAGTATCTGAGACTGTCTAAGGAGTTATTAGCCAGTTCTGGGAACTCCAAGACTACTAAAAGGGGTATCATAGCTTTCGGTGATGGCGATGCTAGTGAGAATCTTGAAAATCACTCAAGTTTCAGCTCATTCTTTAATGAGAATATAGTGCATTACCAAGCCTTGTTGGAGTCCATGGAGTTGAATTTCCCAAGTCATCTGGCTGAAGCAAGAATGGTCATGGAATGCATCTTCATAGCACCTTTTGTATCTTCCCAGACTTGGTTCCAAAAGTGGACAGAAAGGAAGGACTGCCATGTTCAGCCATGGTTCGGACTTGAGGGTAGGAGATTGAGCAAAGCGAATTTGACTGAAGCCAGAGAAATTGTGGGAGATGAAAGATCCTATGGGATCAGGATTGAAGGACAAAATGCTAATGAGATGGTATTGGAATGGAGAGGGACACCTTTGGTTAGAGTATCAACTTGGGAAAACCAAAGCTAGCTATCTAAAAGTAGATAATTTTTCTCTTCCAATTTATTTCAGCAACTGCATGCATTCAACATGCTGGACATACCTCAAGAGTTGCTGTACAATATTGATTGTCTTTTATGTTGTAAAAAAGAACATAAACTAAGTTGACAGATTGTTTGCCATAATTTTATCTCTCTTTAGCCTGGTAAACTGATATGTTCTTCAGTGATAGTAGGAACCTGACTTGTCACTAAAATAAGTCACAAGTCAGCATAAAGACTTTGAAGCTATAACCTAATACAAGAAACAGAGTTCTCTTCCAAAACATTGCATACTGATTTGCTTGTGTAGCTCTAATTGATTAATTAAGATACCTAACATGAGATGAATTGATATCTAAAGGATGTCGATACCTATTTTGTGCCCTCCATGAAGAACCTTATATGACTCCAAGCATACAAGAACAGTTGCCATAGAAGTATATGTTGTGAAATCCAGCTATTTGCATATCAGCCATTCGTTCATGTGATAGTTTGTGTCATCATCCTGCAATTCAATAGATACGAAAAGTGGCCTAACATCAGTTATGGATACATGACTGTCATTGCCAAGGAAAAAACTTCTGTTGCAAGTTTTCATTTACTACAGTGACATTGTCTGCCCTTAGGCCACCCACGTATTAATTCTGATACAGCTTAAAATGTTCGGAATAAGGCATTAGGTGAAACTCAAACGATTGAGTGGAAATTACGAGCATGATTAATGAGTCGATTTCATTATTCTGTAAACTAGAACTTCTTCAGTAAAATTTACTTCTTGCGCTTTAGGAAACATTTCCAATGACCAAATCCAAGTTTTCAAAAATGGTAGGTGTTGCCTCAAAGCAACCTCCTAGCAGACATATTTTCCAATGCAACAGAAACTTCCAACTGAATTACTTGATAAGCTGAATCATAGTACTGCTGTGAAAGCATACTTCAGGTTGCAGGCCTGAGTGATGTGATGTCCAACTTGAAATACTACAGATGTACTTCTCTATTTAAGAAGAAAATGGCAAAAATACAAACCTTCTCAGACAGAATATGATTTAATCTGAACGCAGGAGGCAGCTCCACCTTGCATTTTCAAAACCAATCTGTGATGGTAAGAGGTTTGTAGCTTTCTCATCCGTCACAGTCTTCACATCCTTCGTGGCCTGAAATTGGGGTACTGTCACTTTTTTAACAGCATCAGCAAACTTCTGGTAGACATGAATAGTAATCTTTCTCGCTAAATTATCGATTAAAAAACAAAGAATGCATGCAACATGTAAGACACCTTCAAAGAAACAGCCAACAAAAGGAAGAAACTTGAGCAGGGAACCTTTTTTGTAATTGAAATTTAGTTTGTAGAAAAGTAGGTGAAAGAGATTTGTATTTGTTTCTTTGTATTTTGAAGATAAGGAGATAGTGATTGGAAATTCTCCCATTTAGTAATGTTCTTCTTTTTCCTAGTATTTTATATCTCCTAGCTTGTCTCTATATTGTAGCTGATCAGCTTATATACACCCAAACAGACTCTTTTTCAAATCAAACCCCCCACAGAGTCTTCATCTTCATACTCTTTAGTATTTACCATTCATCAAAAGATGGAATACCCTTCTTGGCCATTCCACAATATGGTAAACTCATCTTTTGATCAATCTGATCTCATGAACATTGTTGATTCTCAAATAGGCAGCTCAGATTTTTCTTCCTTGGTTCTCAACTCAGATGTATTTTCTGACTTATCCGAAACTTGTTCATACCCTTTTGCCACCGTCTTTTGTGGTGATGATCTGATCCAGGTCTCATCACAGCTGGAGGATTTTCCCATGAATTTGGAAGAAATTGACCATGATTTGATGATAGAATGTTTGTATGGTAATTTCTTGGAAAACAGTGGAGGGACTTTACTTTCACAAGAAGTTTCCACACAATTTTCTATTGAAGGAGATTGTTTGTCAGATTCATTGGTGACTTGTGAAGTATCATCAATGGGCTCAACATCACAGACTGCGCCTCTAGAATTGGTGGACATAGATAACGAATCAGGCATTCGTCATCTTCTCAAGGCTTATTCAGAATCCATGGAGAATGGACAGAAGGAGCTAGAGGAGGTAATTTTCAGATGCATCAAGGACAAAGCCAGCCCAATTGGACAGACTTTGGATCGTCTTGCATTTAACTTGTGCCGAGAAGCTGTTGATGATCAACAAGGCGATGTTGATTATCTGAAACAACAATCCCACAAGAATTTTGAGCCTGCATTTAAGTTGTTTTACCAAAACTTTCCCTACGGGAGGTTTGCTCACTATGCGGCAAACACAGCAATCCTAGAGGCTATTCCTGAGGATACAGAGATGGTTCACATGGTAGATTTCGATATGGGAGAAGGAATGCAGTTGTCACAGATGATTGAAGCTTTAGCTCAAAGACTCAAAACACTTAAGGTGACAGCAATTAAATGGGAAGATGAAGAGAGTGACTGTGCTCTACAGGGCACATTTGGGGAGAGGAAGAAGCAACTTCAGAAACTTGCAAGATCTTTTGGCCTAAGCTTGAAGGTGGAGGAAGTTGCACTGGATGATCTGGTGGCAGAGATAAAGAAGACAAGAAAGAGGGGTTTAAAAGAATTTGTGGCCTTTAACTGTATGGTGTCGCTTCCACACATGCGGAGGAGGAGAAGTAGAAGTCTCGTCATAGAGTTTCTAAGACTGGCTAAGGATTTGTTAGCCACATCTGGGAACTACAAGACTGGAAATACAGGAATTGTGACCTTTGGTGATGGGGAGGCCTTTGAGAGACTTGGGAATCAGTTGGATTTCAGCTCGTTCTTTGATGGGAATCTGGTGCATTACCAAGCCTTATCAGAGTCAATAGAGTCAAATTTCCCGAGTCATCTAGCAGAAGCAAGAATGGTGCTGGAAAACATCTTCCTAGCACCATATGTCTCGTCTCAGACTTGGTTCCAAAACTGGTCCGAAATGAAGGAAAACAGCCATGTTCAACCGTGGCTTGGGCTGGAGGGTCGTAAACTGAGCACAGAGAACTTGTTGGAAGCCAATGAAATAGTTGGAGATGAAAGCTCCTATGGAATTAAGATTGGAGGAAAGAATGGAAATGAAATGACCTTAGAATGGAGAGAGAATCCTTTGGTCCGAGTTTCTACCTGGGAAAAACAATAGCTAGCTAAAATTAGATCACTATTCTTTTTCTTCTTTCTCCGATTTCTTTCAGCAACTGCATGTATATACAACATTTAAAAGATGTTGCTGTACCGACTATTAATGTTTAATTTCGCAGAAAGAACAGCAACTAAGTTGACAGATTTTTCACAATGACTTGACCTCATGAACTATTATTATGTCGTAAGAAGATTTTGCAACTCTGAAACCCCTTCCCAGATCTCAAAGTGTTGTCACCAACAATTAATTTACATCTTCTTAACACAACCTAAACCCAGGTGAAAGTAAGAGAAGCTAAATTTGAATTTGTTTGTTCAAGATGCTAGGACAAGGATCAAACTGTTAATGAAGCAATCGAGAAAAAATTGTTAATGTGATACGACAAGGAAGCATACTGTATTAGATATATTACTATCAGCAGGAAATAAATCAGCAAAATTTAAAGGTATGAGCATATAAACCTGCATAGCGTCAATAGATTTAACCAGAAGCAATAATATTGGAAAACCACCATTTCTAACATCTCTGAACACATAGTGCGAAATATATCAACGGAAACTCAAATTTGATAACAGGGTTCTTTTGAAAGAAACATTGTTCTCATCCTAAACATTGCATACTCTCTTGACTAAGCTCTCATAAACCAAAATGCCTACTTGAAGTAAATGGAGATCTGAGGGATGTCAATATCATTATCCTCATCGTCTTCGCAGGCCACCACCACATCAAAGTGGTTCCGAAACGGAGGCAGCTCTGCCTTTGCCACATCCCTAGCCAAATCCACCATATGCTTGTCCATGCGCTCTCTGTGCTTGGGGAACATGCTGTTATAAAGAAGGCAACTGCCATAAGAGATGCTGTAAGCGTTTAAGCCCTTTTCCTTGAGCCAATTAAGAAGCTGCTTCAGAGTTGGGTTGTCCTTTATAATCCACCTGTCCCAAACTGTCCAGCTCATATCTTGGTGCTTGATGACTTTAGGAGGCACTGGTTCAGCCATGGAGAACAGAGGAAGAGCAAGGTTGGCAAAGGTGTTTCGGTAGTCCTCTATCTTGTGCCCTCCGGCCAGAACCTTGTACAGCTCCAAGCAGACAAGACCAGTTGCAAGAGCAGTAGATGTTGCAATTGCAGGAATGATTCTACCGGCAATGAATTTGGCCTTCAGCTTGTCGACTTCGGGGATACCATAATTCCTTGCCCTCATATTTGCAAATCCAGCTATTACATCCATATGATAGTTCGTGTCATCATCCTGCATATTCAAACACATGAAAAGTACCCTAGCATCAGTTATATGTTTTTAACAACAAATACTTCCCCTGTAGTAACTATAAACTATACCAGGGAAGATATAAGACATGTGAAGGAATCTAATCCCAATAGCAATAACAGGGTTTATCTCTAGGCCATTCACACCATAATGAGTTGCGGTGCAGCTTAAAATATTCAGATCTAATGCATGAGGTGAAACTCAAATGATTATGTACTAAAAAGAATAGTTATATTGGTCTAGATATAAAGTTATGAAGTATAGTTAGCAAGTCTGTTTCATCATTCCGAATAACAAAACTAGTCCTGCAGATTTTATATTGTATGTGAACTTCGCATAAGATAATACATAGGACCTATACCATGATTTGGAAAAGGTTGAATTTGTTACCTCAAAGCAATCCCCTTTAGAAATTAACAAACACAAGCCAATAAAATATTTTTGGCAGGTCAACTTCACAATCCGGTGACTAGAACTAGTTCTACAAGTTTTGTATGTTAAAATCTATTAAAAAGCATGACCAACCTAAATTTAGTTCTGGAAGATGCTGAACCATCACACACACACTCCACTACATATATCAACTTCCAAGAGAATCAAATTATAAGCACAATAAACACAATGCTACTGTATAAAGGAAGCAGTATCTTAAAAGCCGGAAGCTTGAGATGATCTAATGAATGTGATGGCCAACTAGATATATCAATTCTACTTGAGGAGAAAAGGAAGAAAAAAAAAAAGAGAGAGACAAACCTTCTCAAATTGAATAGGGTTCATCTTGAAGCCTGGTGGGAGCTGCTCCTTGCATTTTTCTAACTTCATGACTAACTCGTTGATAACAGCAGCATCATCGATGGATGCTGGTAAAATATTTGTAGCTTTCTCATCTGTAACAATCTTCACATCCTTCTTAGGCTGAAATTCAGGAACCATCACGTTGTTAACAGCCTCAGCAAACTTTTGAGTAGACTTGACCCAATCAGGAATTGCAATGCTGAATGTCTCAGCTCGAAGAATGGATGATGCCAGTATAAATTGAAGGTGGCTGAGATCATCAACTGAGAACACCAGTGGGCGAGGGAAACGCTTGGGAGCAGACCAGAATGGGGTTCCACTACTGGTTGTAGCATCCTCAGGAAAAGTATATGTTAACTGCTTCACACGGTTGGAGAAATAGTCCTCAAACCTGGTTCCATCAAGAATAAAGCATTAGATCCAGAATAGGTCAGTGAAAATTAAAATATAATCAATTCAATGAAAAATTAAGAACATTACTTTATACGGGCCCAGGTAATGCAATCTTGAAATGTCTCGCATCTCTCCTTGTCAAGGCATTCAATGACACTTTCCAAATTATTCCTTGCTTGGGCATCACCAGCATTCTTCATTGCCATAGTGTACTCACTAGGATTTGTCAAGTACGCATTCACTTCGGCAGGAACCTTCTCGAGCAGACCCTCAAACTCAGATCGAGCCCATGTCAAGCAGTGGTCAATGTTGTGAGGAAATGAATGAACTGTGCACATAGGTGCTTGCTTTTCAGGTGGGTCCCTTGATGCTCCATAATTTTCAGTCAGGTGAGGAATGACCATCTGTGTGTTGCACTTGGCACCTAGGGTACCTGACTCCAATAGTGGCTTCTGGAAATATAAGCATCGCTGATCAATGTAAAGCCTGGCATTCACATTATCTAGAGCATTGATAACAACATCCAAATTCTCCCAGAAAGTATCATCAAACACGTTTTCAGACTCTGGGCTTGCACGATTCTGCAGTGCTTCAATATTGAAACGACTGTTTATCTGCGCAGCAGCGGTAGCAGCAACTGTTGATTTAGCCTGCCCAATGTTCCAATCCCGGAAGAGAAATTGTCTACTAAGGTTACTCTTCTCAATGACATCATCATCTGTAATTGTTAATTTACCGTTTTGACCGCAAGCGACACCCATCAAAGCTAAATTCTTCAAAAACTCACATCCTAGTGCACCAGATCCAACAGTGAACACTTTCGACTCCTCCAGCTTTTTCTGCAACTTGGCTCCAAATACTGAAATTTGTGCATCATACCGACTGTTTAGAGGCTTCAAATCACTAGGGTCCGAGGCTTCTGTTGGAAGCGATTCAACTGAATCAAAATAGAAGAACTGCATAAAAGGAAATAAAATACATAAATAATTTCAATATAACCTTCAAGCTACTAGGGCAATGTTAAATATACAAAATAAAGAAAAAATGAAAAAAGAAGTGCCACTACCAACCAATCTTTCACGGATAATTTACATAGGCTTGGTTTTGACATCAAGTTTTAAGGGCATCTGAAAGTTAATTACCTGGAAAAGGGGGTGAAACTTTGCAGAACAGGCCTTGACAACTTCCTGTCCAACAATACCACCAAACATTGCAGCCATGGGATTCAGCACAGCCCTAGCACCAAATGCAAAATGACGAAGGATCTTCTGATCAATCTCCTCAAGCTTCCCATCTGCTGAGCTATCATTTATGCTAGTTACTAATGATATGAACTTTGTAGCATCATCCTCGGATCCAGCAACAGGGAAGCGTCCCAACTCTGATATGAACTTATCCAGTGCCTGAAATGCTAAGTGCAGGAGAGGTGGACGATCAAACTTGGAGAAGTCAATCAGAAGGAAATCACCAGGTTCCTTGACTGCATCTCTCAAGGGCTTAAATTTCAACACCTTAGGTTGCTTAACCTGTGTGACTAAACCACCTTTCTCATATGTTCCATAATTTGTAGTGTCCTCCTCAATTGTGAATGAGTACGGCCTTGCATTCTTTATTTTCCTAGGTTTTCCATCATTCAACTCGGTCATTCCATGGACTTCAGTGAATAAAACCAAATCCCCGTCCTCAAACTCAAGCCTCTCATCATCAACACATGATATCATAGCAGGGTTGTCATTGCTAATTGATGCAACTATGCCTGTGTGTGGATCCTCACCATCAACATCAAGAACAGTGAACTCAGGACCAAAGTCACAAAACACACTACCAAAAAGACCCCGTACTTCAGATTTGATAAAAGAGATTGGAGGCTGATGATTATGGCAGTAATCATCGAATTCGATTGCTTTGTCTAAGCTGATATCAGTGAAAACTACAGCCTGCCGAATTCAAATACTGAGCTTAATAAAGTTTATAGTTTACTGCCACATAACGAAAAGCAAAAACAAGCATAGTCATATAGAGCTATCACCACAGTTCTAAAGATAAGACACAATCACAAATTCGACTTTGATCTATCAAACAAAGCATAATCAGTACCTAATTTGCGCCTCTTTCCAAAACTGGAAACTTAACTTAGAGAAAGAATTCCATCTGTTATTTTATTATTTGATACTGGACTAACAAATATCCCATTTACATCCTCCACACCAAAATAATTTATAGCTATTTTACTACAAACAATAATTTGGTGAACTTTGGGATTCAATGTAACAATGAAATATTCAAACTTGAGCACCTTGTATTTCTAGGATGCACACATTATAATAGTCGAGACCATTGATTCACTTCACTATAAAAAAAAAATAACTAAAAACTGAAAATTGAAGATTCCAAAAAAAAAAAAACTTGACTTTTCAAAAAAAAAAAAAAAACTTGAAATAACCAGTAAGGAACAGATATTCTACAAGAAAATCAGTAACTATAAACGGAAGGATATGCTACCTGGAAATCAGAAAGTTTCTCTTTAGTTAGCTGAGTTGTCAAAGTCGAAATGAGCACAGCATTGTTAAGTTCTTGCAATTTTTGGACACAGGCGAGGGCCCGATTCTTTCCAATATCTTCCTCGGAGAAAAAGAAATTGCCTGAAAGGTCCCACAACTGAACAACTCCTTCATCATGCAAGGTCACAGACTTGACACCAGCAAGAACTAGGTTCTTTGCTGCAAAAAGACAAATTACATTACATAAGTCATAGAACCACAATTTGCAAGCACCACCAAAATTTTCTATATTGAAAATAAGATGTCCTGTTTATGCTCTTGCTAAGTATAACCTAGAAGCAATCAATCTATACCATCCAACTACAAAAAACATCGTTCTGGTGTAATTGTTCACATATAACCAACAAAATGGAGATGTTATAAATTCGAGCCAAGATATTTCTCTTCACTTCCTTTTTTATATTAGTTAGCATGTATGCAGGAAATATGAAGCAAAACCAGTCATCAAAATGATCCATTATAGTTTATAGTCAAGTTCAGAGACAGTCTATTCACGTACCAATCTCGGCGCCAAGGCCTTGCATCCCAGAGACGAGAATGTTGGAGGCAAAGAGCCGCCTCATTGTCTCACGGCCATACACAGCAAGCTGCCGGCTGTGGAGATCCTCATCAATATCCCCAGAATTCCCATTATTCCCCATTGCCATGATCGGCGGCTTGTCGCTGCTGCTGCTGCTGCTGCTGTTGATGTTACCGGAATTGCACTCGGTGCCCTTAGAGTCGTCGGTGCAAAGCTTTTTGATGGGAGATTCGTCGGCCAAGTTCAGTTCCCCGTCTTCTTGTACTACAACCTCTCCGCCCACTTGTCTCTTTCTAGGAAGCATATAGTGCGATGAACTGCCCAACCACAACTCCATCAAAAATCACAGCTCAAATAATTAATTTTAAACTACAAAACCAAACCCTAGCTCTACCGAACAGCTCAATTCCTCAAAATCACAGCAAATCAACACATAACAATACAATTTACACAGCTCAAAACGCGAAAACAGAAAGATCGATCGCTTCAAATCCTCCGATTACGTATATCTCTTAGCAAAAACTCGAATCAGATATTCAAAACAAATATACGACACTGATCTAGAGTCTATATTAGTTTCTAGATGGATCGAGAATATTCAAGACGTGCGAAATGAAAAGAGTAGAAGCGAAGCGAGGAAGAGATATATAGAGAGAGATACCTGGAAGAACGTGCGGAGGACGCGACGGAGGGAGTAGAGGTGGCGTGGAGGTTCAGGTTTGGTTAGGGTTTGAGGTGGCGATGAGGCTCAGGTGGCGGTTCATGGCTCTTTGTAGAGAGCAAGAGAGAGAAGAGTGGTGTGGGCCGAGAAAGATGGACCTGGATTTGGACGAAACGATGTCCTTTCCTTTTGAGGGGTTTGTGGTTTTTTGACCGACTGGGAATGGGAATATTTTGTGCCATGTTTGTGCTACGACGTCGTTTCGTTAAGCGCTGACCTAGGAAAGAATAACGTGTGTGGGAGAGAAATGGGAAGAGATTTATGAGTGAGGTGTTGAAATTCAATTGCACTGATTGAAGGGATTAGATTACCAAATACCAAGTTTGGTTGGTTTTGGTAACACTTAGATGCAAGACATTTTGTTGGATATGGAAACTTCTTGGGTAAGTTTATCATATATTTTGATTTTAATTACCAAAAATAAGTTAATTTAATACATCTAATATTACATACTTCATTCTCCTTTACATGTTTGTTTCTATTTCTTTATGTTTACTCGAGATCTGTAAACTTTATGTTATGACATACAAATAAAATAAGTAATCATTATTGACATGTGTTTGAGCCAAAAGACATTTTTGTTTAAGTAAAATGACTCCGCGCGGACTACACAGTTCGCGCAAGAAATGACTCCGCGCAGATTATGCAGTTCGCGCAAGGAATGACTTCGCGCGGAATACACAGTTCGCGTGTTGAATGGCTAGCTCACTCTGCGTAAGCAAGGCGAGGTCGATACTCCGCGTAGGCGAGACGAGATTGACGCTCCGCATAGTTGAGGCGAGATTAACACTCCGCGTAGGTGACGAGCGGATTACGCAAGGCGACCTGGCGAACTGGTCCGCATGGGAGGCTTCGCGAAAAAGACACAGGCGGAGTCCGCGTACATCACATTATTCGTTAAAGATGTTTTACAAGTCTTCGACATGCTTCGGGCCAATCCCTGTGGCCCTTTTAAATATAAAAGATCTTTCTAAAGCCCACGAGTCAGAAAGGCCCGCGAGTAAGCAAGCTTTAGGTGCTCGCTAATGGGTTCGAGATCGTGATTGGCTCGCGGGGTAAAATTATTCCTAATTCCAGTCCGCATAGAAGTCTACAGTTGGCAACACAGAAGCAAAAGCCTTACGCGAAACATAATCCGATTTGGACTGTGATTACTTTTCTTCTGCCGCAAGTCAAACTCCTATATAAGGGGATGCAAAGCTCTTTCTACAGACACAATCAAATCTCTCAACAAAATACAAAACTACAAATCAGTTACCTCTCGAGCTACCTCGAAACCCTAACCCTAAGTGCGCCGCCGCCTTAGTTTCAGAGCCCTTCTAGACTCTTCTCCGACCTCTGAACTCCCTTTGTTGCTCTGCTCGCGTCCCGCCGTGAGTATCGATCGCCTTGTACTCGTAATTCCTCACCTGAGGTGGCATCTGGAAACCCCTTCCGCCTGATCAAGAAGTCAAGCGCTCACACAAACCCTTTTCCTCGTCTGCGAGGTGGCACGCCCGCGACACTCCCCCTTCTCTTTGCTCGCTGTTTACCTTTGCTCCGCGCGCTGAGGATCGTGGCCAAAACAACATGTTTACTTACTTGAAATGAAAACTAATCATGATTCTGAGACAAGTTAAATGAGAGGAAAAACGAATGAATGTTGATTTCATATATCTGATTCCTAAATCCACTCCCCCTTTTGGAAAATTTCTCAATATTTACGAAACGATTCCTGATAACTGATAACGAGATGAGACATATGTCAATTCTGATTTCTTCAAGTGTTTGTAAACGCATAAATTCGGTTACATGTAACCATTTTGAATAATTTATTTGTTAATAAACATATGAATTTAAACATGTACCCTGTAATTTAAACGTGTCGTATACATATTTTGTAGATCACAATTATAAAAAGACTTTACGAGAGAACATGCAAAAAGAAAAAATAAAAATAAAAATTAAACAATGAAAAAAGAGTCGTCGACAGCAGGATTCGAACCTGCGCAGGCAAAGCCCAACAGATTTCGAGTCTGTCTCCTTAACCACTCGGACATATCGACGGTTTTGCTAATGGGGGATCAAAAATATTTTTAACCATTAAGATCACGAAGCATAAAATTTCGCGCTTAGATACTGCAAGCAGCCCTAAATTCAAAACCAAATCCCTAGACTTTAATTGAGAAAACACATTTCTCTCCGCTGCCGGCGAATCTGAGATCGATAATGGCGGACTCTTCTAGAACAACCTCCTTCCAGAAGCTCATCTCCCTCAGCGACGACCTGGTTCAGACCTTGAAGGACAAAAACGACCTCAACAACTTGACCCACTGCCTCCACACTTCTCAATCCCTCCGCTCCTCCTCCGATTCCGACTTCGCCCAAGCTCGCAACTTGCTCCGAGGTCCCTCTCTTCTCTTCATTTCTCTTCCATTTCCCTAGGGTTTTACTTCATCACCATTCACATAGACCTCTGGCTACTTTTTATTTAATTTAATTGCATAATTGTTGTGCATTGAAAGCAGATTGCTTACTAGTTTGTTGTGTGCAAGCAGATTATGAGAGAAAGCTGGAAGCTTGCAAGAAGAAGACGGAGGAGGCGAAGTCGGAGACGGTTGCTGATGAGGAATTGGACGTTCTTCAGAGGGAATTGGATGAGGGGGCTCAGCAGGAGCATTTGCTTATGGAGGAGCTCAGATAAGTGTACATTCTCCGTAGCATGTTTGTTTGAGATTATTAGATTTTAGGGGTTACTGATTTGGTGTACTTTTATTGTTAATCACAGTTATAGGCGGCGAGATGGATGAGTTGGAATGGTAAAGGGCTGCGGTTGTGGATAAGAAGAAAATGTTGAAGAAACAGAAGCAGGATGAGTTCAAGGCGCAGTAAGTAGTTTCGAGTTTGATGCTAGTGTTATATGGACTGTTTTGAGTGTTCTTTTTGTCATGAGATGTGACAGACTCGAAATTATGTTTCCGTCAGTGAAGTGTTGTTCTCTTATATGCAGGAGGAAGCTTTCCATGTATGCTTCTGTTACAAATATTATACCAAACCTCGATGATCAGTCAAGAATCATGGGCTGTATCCTATGTTGGAATTTCTTAGTTAGTAGTTACCACATACATATAATATCTGTATACAGTAAACCATGCATTTGTTTTATTCACTTTTCTACTTTGTGTTTTTTTAGTAAATCTGATGGCTTGTTAGTATTGCAATAAACTTGTGCTCCTTAAGCTAGAAATTACAGATATTGTGGATAGAGATACCAAAGCCGTACAGAACTTTGAAATTGACACAGAGAAGATGACTGCCTATGAAACATGCAATAGCTTATGGAAGATGATAACTCTATGATAGATATTTCACTTTTCCCCTGAGATAGTTTTGTATAATATTGTGCAATATGTTTCTTTGTATTCCTCTGTATGTTTCTGGAGAGGTAATCTTGTGACAGTTTGTAATTTATAATGACATTGTAACGCACACGTTTCAAGCTGATTATTGAAAATCTCGTTGAGTCATTTGGGGTCTTTTTGGGACAGTCGTTACTTATGTTTAAGTTATATGATTGTGACATATTAGCGGACACAAGATTTTGTGTTAATTAGCCAACACCGTTTAAACTTTGATTTGCCTGGACATATTGTCTCCAACCTACTCATAAAACTAATCAGGGCCATTTAAGGATGCTCTGGTCCTTGGTTTGACGATGGTGGCTTTATCTGTTTGTGTGAGTTGAATACTACTAAAACACTACTGAAGACAGGATGGTCTCCATTTGTTGTGCCATAAGTTTGAAGGTACTACACTGAAGCTACTTCTAGCATTCATATAAATAGCTGCCGCACGTTTTATTTGACTTGTATTTCTTCTCATCTTAGCTAAATGTGTTGAGAGATGACTAATAACGTGCTCTTAGAGTCATTTAGTTGGCAACTGGAGTGGTAGTGGATGACTGAATAATCTTATGGCATCTTTGCATTGGCAGGTGCTGCTTGTTGGTGATTGAAACTGCACTAAGAATGCCATGAAGTCGAAAAATTAAAGGTGATGGTCTTTGTCTCCAGCAAACCTTAAAGTGGGTAAGCAGTTCTGCCAAATTAAGGGTAGTACACTCATTTCCCTGTTTCTTTATGTTCATCTCTATCATTTCCTTTTTCTTCTTGTTTATTTTTATTTATCCCCAGCCACCCATCACACATATCTTTCAGTTTCCTTTTACCGTGCTAAAATTGGAAGCAGTACAAGTGCCAGTTTGCAATACTTGTCTAACGATTGCAATAAAGAATCAGAACTACGTATTTCCTTTGTATCATGCATATGAATACTGTCTTATTGCAACTTAGCGAGCAGTGATGCTAATTAAGTGAAAATATTGTTTTCATTTTCATTGGGTGCACTTCACACTAGGTATGCAAAGAAGACAAAAGTGAACAAAGCTACATAGCTTTAAAGTTTTAAGAACCATTTGGTAAATCACCTACTGTAGTTATAGTTATGAGAGGCCTGTGAATACACATTTTAATCCTTCTATGATTCGTAGCTGATGGATATTTAGATAATGAGTGTGATTAAATCTAGTATTCACGGCCTCAATGCTTGATTGAATTATGTATTTGGTAATAGTTGTAGAGATCTAAGACTAAGCCACAAAAATACCACGTGGAAACTCCTTTTCTGGGACCCGCTAAATATAGTTGGTCGTACCACTTTACTATAGCCTGATCTGTAAATCATTCAAGTCCCACCAGATGGCTCCATGTCATGTTGTGGTGAAACTTCACTCTTGGATGTATTTGTGATTTTTTTATTGATACTGTAGTTCTACTTGGTAGTTCCGTCGCCTATGTGGTAACTTAGGAGACAAAAAATGTACTAAGGCGACGAAATCATTTTTATATAAAAAAAAATATATTCACTTAGGCGACGGAAACGTATTCCGTCATCTAAGATTGATTTAGACGACGGAAAAACTTACTTAGGCGACGAAAATGTATTCCGTCGTCTAAGATTGATTTAGACGACGAAAAAATTTACTTAGACGATGAAATTATTATTTAAAAAAAATTATTGATATCTTAAGCGACGAAAAGTATAACTTTTTGTCGCTTATACTTTTCGTCGCTTAAGTACCGAAATTTTTAGCGGCTCCTTTTCTGTCAAAAATTTCAGAAAAATTTGAACCAAATTTTTCAAACTTTCCTTATATGGTTTCTCTCCCTCCTCTTCTCTACTCAGTTTTCACGCATACCTCTGCCTCTCCTTCTTCTTCCCTCTGCCTCACCTTCTTCTTCTCTCTGCCTCTCCTTCTTCTTCACCCTCTGCCGCACCTTCTTCTTTCCTCTCTGCCGCACCTTCTTCTTCCCTCTCTGCCTCACCTTCTTCTTTCATGTGCCTCTCCTTCTTCTTCGTCATCTGCCTCTCCTTCTTCTTCCCTCTGCCTCTCATTCTTCTTCACAATCTGCCTCTCCTTCTTCTTCGCTTCCTGCCTCTCTTGAGTGTCCTTCTCTTTCAGTGGAGTCCGCGCGCCTATGTGTCAGGGGACTCCGCACCCTTCTCTGCTAAGGGAATCCGCACGCCCTTTGTGTCAGCGGAGTCCGCACGCCCTTCCCTACCAGCGGAGTCCGCGCGCCCTCCCTGTCAGCGGAGTCTACGCGCCTTCTGTGCTAGCGGAGTCCGCGCGCCCTTCCCTGCCAGCGGAGTCCGCGCCCATTTATATTTTTTAAATTTTTTTTCACTTTAGCGACGGAATCCAGTGATTCTGTCTCCTAGGGGAAAAATATTTTTTTTGTCATTAAACAATATCAGTCGCCTAAGTAATTTTGACTCGACGGAAATCAATTTTTCGTTGCCCAGACACCTACCTCACTCTACTTAGGCGACGGATCTTAGGTGACAGAAATTCCGTCGCCTAAGTACTTAGGAGACGAATTTTGTTACTTAGGCGACGGAACTATTCTGTCGCCTAAGAGTTTTTTTCCAGTAGTGGTAATCAATGATTTGATCGTCGCGTCATAATTGGTTAATCACATGCAGAAACGATAATATATGTGATTAGCACATTTAATCATATATATTTGATTGTAATTCACCATAAATAATAGGGTGGTGCTATTAACACACCATATTTTGCTATTCACACACCCCCTTCATGATGTGGATCAATCATAAAACAACTTTAAGGGGCAATTTCGTAAACATAATTAAATTTGTAGTGTTATAAAAATGCATAAGGTGTGTGAATAACAAAATAAGGTGTGTTAATAGCATTAACTAAATAATAAATAATAAATGACATTATTGTAAAATCGTAAATACTAATTACATTTCAGTTTTACCATTTCAATTTCCTCAAAACAGGAAAGAGTAAATCTGTGGAAAGTAAACAGTAATCTAAATTCACCATAAGGTAATTTTATGAAATGACCTCTGTAAAATATCTCATTTACCAGAATGGGTAAAATCCCATTTTTGTTTTCTGGGTCAGATTCGGGTTGATAGGTGGGGGTTGAGTTTGGGCGTCGGAGCTGCGCATCCATGGCAGCAAGGTGGTTGGGCACTGACCGGAGGGCGTCTGGGTGGGCCGATCGGGTCCGTGTTGGAGCAAATCCGGACTTCAAACCACAAAGACTAAACATATGTCGACTTTAAATCACAAGGACTAAACAAATTTTAATTCAAAAGAAAATAAAGAGATTTAGGGTTTTTCTTTGGAAAAACTCAAGCTAGAACTACGTGGTGATAACGTGTTATAGGAAAAATAAAATCGGAATGGTTTACTCATTTCATTAACAATCCTCTTTATATAGAGGTCGATTACAACGGTAATTACATGCACCTAATAATGTTATTCAATACTAATAACAACGTACATAATGACTGATATGACTAATTGAGCCGTTACATCTATTGATCAATAACTTCCTAATTTACTCTTCGTCAGTTACTTTGACGAATACATACTTAAGGTATTTTTCCTTCAACACATTTTAGATAGATTTTCTGTTTAGTAAAATTTTAAAACGTGCTGATCTAGAACTTTTTAGTTTAAATAACCAAGATTTTAGAAAACAGGTTGGAGGTTGCTTATTTAAAACTCATTTTTAAAAAAAATTAAGTTTTTAAACCACAGTACCAAACTATGCAAGTTTTTAAATATTCCACAATGCGACGAATAAATTTTTGTCGCACCACCTATTAGCGACGAGTTTTGTGTCCACTTATACGACGAATGTCGTCGCATCTCTGTTCTGACGAATAGTTGTTCATCGTTAGTAATTCTATAACGACAAATTATTGGTGGAATTACCGACGAAATGTTGATTCTCTTATGCGACGAATAGTCCATATCATCGCAATGCTTTTCCGACGAAAAATATTTCATCATCAGTAGTTTTGTAACGACTAAACATGGGTGTATTACCGACGAAAACTTGATGTAGTGATGCGACGAAACTACCGTTTTCGTCGCATAAAGTTTTTCACTGAGGATAGTTTTATTTGCTATTTCCTTGTCCTCCCTGTTTCACTATCATCAATTCATCATCATCATCATCATCTATAGAAACAAAAACTGTAAACTCCAAATTTAGCAAACAATAAATCTTCATAGATGCATAATTTGTTCATACAAAGTCTTACTCTTACTCTTTAGTAACACCTTGAATTGCAACTAAACAAAACCATTCATCCTAGCTTAGCTAGCCTATCCTACTCCAACTGCACAAACCTTAATTAAAGCTTCTCCATCTAGCTAGCCTACCCTTCTCTATCTAAAGAAAACTAACTGCACAACATCCTAACCCAATAATGAGGATATCATGTATCTGAGTTTGGAAAGAGAAATTGTCGTGTGCAAGCTTTGTGGTGGTGGAACATTAGAGATAGTTAAGAAGATTCCATATACTGGCCTTGATATCGGGCAATGTGTCTTCCCATTTGTGCTCCTAGGGTGGCCGACGCCAGTTCCTTGACAACAACTGTTATAGCCTGCAGTGAACCTTTTTATTATGTGAGTTGTGTTACATTTAATGTTCCTGCGTTTGTAATCTTTCCTACTTCAAGAGAGGGTCTTGTTAAATTATTCAACATTCTCCTTTGGAAAGTTGGTTTGAACTTTGAAGTAGTTTAAACTTTGATCTGTAATGGGGATGCCTAACAAATAATTTGTAAAATCTACACAACATTGAACTTCCTTGACAAGCTACAGCTCACTGATTACTGTGCTAGCTACTGCTAGAGTACCATTTTACTTACAAGGAAACCAGCCTCGTCTCCTGCACAACTGCAGTTCACTTCAGGTTATCACCATTAGATCGAAAACGTGCACCGCCGTATGTAACACTAGCAGCAAGGTCTCCAAAAAGCGTCTTTGTGTTTGTACCTAGTAAATCTGCAAGGTCATCCATCACAGCAACTAAAGCTTTTCTAAAAACGATATGCCTGCAAAATGAGAAACATAGACTATGATAAAGAAACAGAACTTAGGTGCCTAATGGCATAGTGGCTCCCCTTAAACTCACAGCCCTATTATAATGCTCATCTTGCTATCCCATATTTTGCAACAAAAGTAACTAAGAAAATAAAAATTATCAAAACACATGCATGTCACACCATCCAGTGGGAATATGATACCTGTCTTTCTCCTTCAGAACAAATCCTATGAACTCATAGAGAAATTGCGCATATGGCATCATGATCTTAGACTTCTTGCTGCCCCGAAGTATACCCGAATAAGCTTCAAAGATGCTACACTTGAGCTGCCTGGCATACTCCAATAACTCATCATCATTGGAATCCATCTGAGCACATAGCTCTGCAGCTCTCTGCATCATTGGCACTGCAGAAGGAACATACTTCTGAAAATTTTCCCCTACTGAGAGAGCTATGTAGCCAATGAGAGATAATATTGGAGGCTTGACAGACCGGTCCAGTGCTTCACTTGAAAGATTTATCAATAGAATTTGCATAATCCAGTCACAGTATGGTACTACCTTGTAATTCAAGACATGAACAATGTCGCTAAGTACACCAACTGTGACAGAACAAGCTTGATACTCCTTGAAATTTTTTAAGCCCATCTCCAAGTACTTACAGAATTCAGGAAGGTACTTGCTAAACTCAGAGCCAGTAGCATGAGCGAGGGCACCAATAGCAAGCATTGTTTCCTCATGCACTGAAGAACTTCGGCAAGCAAGGACATTAAGAAACAAAAACATTATCTGGTCAGCCTGTGTCAATATAATGGACCTGGTTTCTAAATCTTCAGCACTGCTAACTTTCTCGATAATAACCTGGAGGACACCACAAAGAGAAGCCTGCAGGTCTGCTTGATTTACCTTGTCATCTAATGACACTATCTGAAGCTCTAAAGTCTGACTCAACCTCTGCATAATCACTGGAAGTAGTTCTCTGATAATCTGCGATGATTGTGTAATGCTGGAACACCTCACTACCTCTTTTACTGATTCATATGCAGCAGATCTCAATTCTGAATCATCCACATCTGCATGACTAGCAGCAAAAAGAAGACATTCGATGACCCTAGGGATATAAGGCAGAAAACCAGATGAGTGTATTTCAGCATCCTCATAGCCCTCAGCAAGTGTATAAATCACCCGACACACCTTAGTTGCAACATTTGGAGCATCCTTAAGGCTTTTTACCAATACATCTACCACTCCTGGAAGATTATCAGAAGTGATCCCTGCAATTTCACCAACAGGACTATGCACAAATTCAAATATAAGACTAACAGTCCATGCAGTAGTTTCTTTGACTTGGCTGCTTTCATCATTCATTAACAAAACCAAGTCATCTATAAGTTGACAGGCCAGCTCATTGTATTTTAATAAGTCCCCAGCATCATGAGAAACGGTTGAGCCTTTAATAATTGCACCAAGTGCAGAAACTGCTGCCTCCCGACAATGCCAGTCTGGTTTCAGTCTGTTAGCCACCACAAATGGAACCACAAGGGGTAGAATGAGAACACCAACAGTTTGGGAAACAAGTTCTAGGCATTTCTTACCAGCCATTGAGATATTCCAGATGTTGTCATCCTGGCTTTCATTTTCTTCCTGCATCAGCAAAGTGTGTAGCAATAGTGGTACTAGAGGAATCCGAGAGTTTTCTATTAAACAGGAATGAGGCGCAAATTCCAGTGAAGAGTCCCAATGATTCCACTCAACTGTCTTATACTTTTGCAACTCTATTTCTTTTTCACAAATGGAGCTCCAAAACTCAATTGCTTGGAGGGAAACACGTTCTACATCCCCTTTTATTGCATTTGATGTAAGCTCAAAGAGAGCCTGCATGTAAGTCCCAAGCACAGAATAGTAAGTAGAAGCAATTGAAGCGAGGCACTCAAAAGCAGCCTGCCTAACATCGACCTCTTTGGACAAGGCGGTCTGACAGATCGTCTTCATGATGTAAGTTTGATCCTTCTCATTTTCAAAGTTTTTCTGAGCAAACTCCAAGGCATTAAATAATGTCCTTGTTGCAGCAAGACGGACTTCAGAACTGTTTTCAGTTAGTTCCATTCCTCGAATTACAGCTGTAAGTACAAAGTTTACCTCGTCTTGCTGAAGATCAGGTACGGATATTTCCTCGCAGACATAACCAAGAGTTTTCAAAGTTGACTGTTTCAAACCAACAGCACTATCTTGCTGAGTCATGTTATTAAGCAAATGTCCAATTAGCTCAGGCCAGTGTTTCCGGGGTACATCAATGGAAGCAACTTTTGCAACAACTTGGGCAGAGGTGTGCCTTGCCTCTGGCACAGATGACCCAAGTGTCTGTAAGAGCCAGCTCTTGATTTGGGATTTGAATGCAATATCAATAGCCATCCATTTCTGAGCAAGATGTTTCTTTGTTGCAGGATCTTTGGCATCTAGTAAGTTCTTAAGAACAATACCAGCCAACCTTCGGGATTCAATTGGCTTTTCATCGTTTGCTAGCTCAACCGACAAAGACAGAAGGAAAGCAGGTAGGTTTTGCTCTTGAAATTGACTCAGATTATATTCTGCTTCATTACGAACTCTTGCATCAGCTGATTGAGCTGATAATAGACACTGAGTGATCTCCATGGCCATTTCTTTCCACAATTCCACAAACGAAGTCACACAAAAGGATATGTACGACTAGAAAACCAGACATGAATTGTTGCATAAAGGACCATGAGTGAGGAACATATATATGCCCAAAAGGCTCTCAGGCAATTGAAGCAAGAAAATAATAGTTCAGGACAAGATAGAAGGCTTTTTCCTGGTATGACATACTATGTATGGCATTTCACAAAAAGCTTATTTCACTGTTTTAAAGAAATTATATGCAAACTACAGTACCTCACCAAATAAAATGCAAATACTTGACAGTTCCAATTAACAAAAAGAAGTATCAAATTCTGCAGTACAATGCAACATCATCACCAAGTCCTGAGAGCCTAAAAGCTTCCAATTAGTCACAATATTCAATCTACTTTAGCAATTAAACAAAGTAGATTTGCCTGATAATTGAGTTAACATGTGAAATCTTATCATAAGAACCTCATCAATACTTCAAAAATATCCACTGTGATCTTGAACCTAACAAACAGTGTATCTTAGAAAGCCTCATACTGACTGCATTTAACAAAATCGAAACCCTAACAGAGCGAATCAATTCCAAAACATAGATTATCGAAACAAATATCTATACGCAGAGAACTTGAAACAGAAACTGTAACAGTGAGAATGTAGAAAGAGAAATACCTCCGATGGAGTACGTCCCAGTCAAGTAGCTCCGGTTTGATCTGATCGCCGATTTAAGGAGATGAAGAAATGGGGTCTCGCCGATCTGTGATTCTCCCTTGTATATAAAGAATTTGGGGGTAAAGTGCATAGATTTGGGGGTAAAGAATTTGGATCTATTAATTCTTAGGATGTAAAAGTTCTCCATCTTATTTCGATTCTCTGACGATGGCTCAGATCGATTACTACTGATCTGGATGACTGGATGCAAAGCCAATTGCAAATACTGTACTTCTTTTGACATGAAAGATGAAATGGTTGGTATGTGGAAGTGATGCACAAGCCTTTGGTTTTGGACTGTCTTTGTACGCATCGCAGACATGGCTCACAAAATTTTGGTAATCCTGCATCCAGATATAATAGATTTCAAAACATAAACTCCGACAGAAAATGAGAAATACAAAGAGATCGGTAGCGACACGCTTACCCCCTTCAGCGGTTGTCCATTAACAACCACCCATGGCACGTACTCATGAGGCGGAACAAGGTCGTCTGTTTCGTTAGCATTTCTTAGTATTAGCTGCATCTCATTCATTTGGTAAATGATTAGCACTCTAATTGAGATATATATATATATATATACATATATATATATATATGTAGACATTAGCTTTAATTTGTATGAATAACAACAATAATGTGCTGTGAAATATTATGAACTACCTGCTTCTCATATCCACTGCTGTAGCATTTTCCCAAACCATCCGGACCCATCTTAAGTTCTCCACAACAAGATTGCCAAGTTTGTTCTTTTGACTCTTGAATCCCTTCATCACTGAGCTTCTTCTCAATACAATGAATGAGGTCGAAATGCTGCTTCTGCAGAAAGATTTAAGATGCGAGATGTGAAGAAGATAAAGTAAAATTCCCATATCGATCAACATTATGCGCGCTGGAAACAATCATTTTAGTTGTCCTATCATTTACTAAAAATTTTCTGTAAGACCTTTGTAATCGTAAAAAGAATCTGATAGTTGCAATATTCATCTTTAGTTTATGGTACGCAGAAAGCCTAGCCTTATATAGAAAGATCAAAAATGGCCTTACCACGTCTGACCAGAGGTCGATTGCACAGGCTTCTATACTGTTGAAGTAGCATTCGTCTGGGCCATGCTGCAGAATATGAAGCAAATAGACTGATAATTATCCAAGAACAAAAGTAGGAAAACGAAAAAATGGTGAAGATCTAGATGGGAAAAGTGACCTGGCAAACGACGGTCTGGTAAGGTGCTTGAACATGAGCATTTCCATATGGAACTAGCCTGAGGTTGGTAATGCTTATGAGATCCTTGTCGGGATCGAATAACGCAGCTGCTAGTTCATCTACAAGGAAGCTCCTACAGGCCGGGCATAGAGATTCATAGTACAGAGAGAGGTTAACTTTATTGGATTCAAGGACATTGATGCCGCTACCTTCAAAAGAAGAATAAGACGCAAGATGAATGGAGAGCATGGAAGTGAGAACAACAAGGGAGAACAAGAGCTTAAGAGTAGCCATCTTTTCTGAATGCTTAGCAGGTGGTATACCCCGAAGCTACGTGAAGTATGCATATATATATATATATATATATATATATATATATATATATATATATATATATAGCTCGCAGCAGTAGTAGTGTTCTTGGGCTCGAATGTTGTGGACACTGACCATGCATGATGGTCTTCTTGATTTTGTGAGGTATGTCGACTGTATGAGTTACTCAGTTATGACCGCTGAAGCATGAAAGCAGCATCTAGCTACCTGCATTTGTTATTCTTAATTTTACCTAAACGTACTTGTTTAGAGGACCTATTATTATTAGAGTAGAGTATATTCTCTTAATATCTGAGTCATTTGCTTAAATTAGCTAATTGAGAATATCTACCAAGGTGATATATCGATGAGTGGAAAACTTGCCAAGGAGGCCATTCTTTTTATAGGGTTGAAGTGATAGCTAGCTAGCATCGATATTTTTTTGCACTATCTTTTGAGTCTTGACTTGTCCAACCATTACATTTAAGAATCAAAATCATTTTAGAGACTCTCATGTATTGTATTTTGTTTGCATAAAACATACTCAGTATTGCATCGATGTTACTATCAAGTCCTCTTTTTACAGAATCAGCAAAAAAAAAAAAAAAACTCTTTCTACAGCGTGTATTATGGAATCTTACATACTCAGTATTAATGACCTAAAAGAAGGCCCAATTTAAAGATAACCCAACTAAGCCCACGTCTCTGGTTTCCGCCTAGCCCCACTTATTTCAGAGAGGATTCAAAGCACCAAGGTGTACTTAAACCAAGATGAATAGACCGTTAGATTACATTTATCCTATCATTTAATATTTAAATAAAAAGTTAAATATAAATATCAACGATTAAAATTTTTTAATAAATACTTGGTTCACTTGTACCTCGGTGTATGCAAGAATTTTCGCACTTATTCTCGTATCGTTTTAATTTGCAAATATTCTTTTCTCAATGCACTTTCTCTCTTATAACCCGCCTAGACACGCGTGGGCTCCGCCTAGGCCGCTGATTCCCAGATCGTTTTAATTTTATTTTTTTTTTGTGCTCCGTGCACTTTCTCTGAACTTTGTACGTGGCCGACATCGAAACCGGTCCAACGTCGTCGTATTCGTGCACGGATTCCCAGAAGTCTAGTGCTCATGGCGCCACCAGATGACCGTTGGTATGAACTGTCGACCCGCAACCTGAAGTCCCGAACCTTGGAAGAGACATGCAGCCATACGTCCATGACCTCAGAGCGGCCATGAGGGTTGCAGTTAAAGACAGCGGCCTCCTCTGGCCACCGGTCTCCGGCTTCTTCAGAACATTACGGTACTATCTTAGCCTTTGTGAATGTTCTTTGTCTCTTTGAAGGTTTCACACTTTCACTCATCCGAATATATATACATCATTCTGGACGTAACTGTTCCGATAAGAAAAAGCCCTAAAATGTATTTGACTTGGTCAACTAAACAACAAGTAAAGTACTGTACAGTGACTCCTCGACTCATGACTGAGTTGTTTCGTTTTAGTGAAACTATCAGAATCTATGATTTACGCATCATTTTATTTCGTTTCTGTTGCAGCTAGGCATCATTAGACGAGAGCAGACTTGAAAGATTTGGCAAAACATTCAAGGTCTCTCAACCCAGATCTAGCTTCACCCAATACCTTCACAATGGCATACCAACAATCGCACCATCTGCTCCCCACTCCGCCACCTGCTTCACATGCTCCGGCTTCGACAACCCGAACCCAACCGCCACCACCTTGCCCATTTGCCTGTCGCCTCCTTAATCTCCCTCAAGAGACTCGGAACTTGTTGGTTCTGTAGAGAATATTGTGTAATTGATGTAGATATCCCTCTGTATCTTTAGATATTGATTCTGTATCTTTAGAAGATATTGTGTAATATTCTGTACGTACCTTTCTTGTATGCCAATTTTGTTGTGGATTGCTTGCGGACCACACATATGCTTTGTATATAAACTCTTCCATATCAATGAGAATTCTATTCAGTCTCAAATACCTTTTCTACATGGTATCAAGAGCGGGTTGATACAGTTGCTTGGGACGTATATACAGTTGCTTTCAGTAAAGACCGTACTAAGCAATGTGTGTGGCGGCTTTGTAGTAATAATATGCACGTTTTACTTGAGAATAATATGAGAGTTGAAACAAATACGTCATATTATGACGTGACAGATTCAGGATTAATTTTATATCATTGGGTGCGCATATATATGCATATATGTTTTTTTTTTCTTCACAAAAAAAATTAAACAAGTTAAAAGAAAAACTGAGTGAATATGGACTCAAATTTTTGCACGTTATCAACAGTGGCGTAGCCACAGTGGGGACATTTAAAGTGAAATTAAGTTGTTAAGCTGTGATTGGTAGAGACAATATTATATTTTGAAACAATATTTGCCTTCATTCTAATATCAAAGTGACAACCTTGTTTTCATAGTCTTATCTTGATTTGGACAAGACTCCACCATGCGACAAAACATATCCCCATGATTTAAAATTGTTAATATTTTCATTATCTATATATCTCCATAAGTTTTCTCCTATCTCAATTGTTACTTACGTCTATATATACATATGTTTATACAATTTGTTTGTCTCTTATCATTTTCTCTCAATCGTTGCTTACTGTAATTTCGTTAAATAAAATTGAAAGTAATTTGCGAAACCAAGTAGAAGACACATTGATGAATGATAATATGATCATATCAAGAAAGATATATTTGATGGTGTTGATAATAAAACCATCATGAAAAGATTTCAACATTTGAACAACCATCGTGAACAATTATATGAACAATTGTATTGACATGATTACAATTGATTTAGTGGTGTTACTTTGTCCATTTCAAGTATTGATGTAATAATTCATACATTTTTATGTTAAACAATGAATTTTTTCGTCTATTATCCTTGTTTAAATTCTGACCCTCCCTAGTCATGGTTTCTAGCTACGCCACTGGTTATCAGTATCTAACATTTTCTTCTACACAATCAAAACCTGCATCTCATACGTACATATCCACTGTTGTAACATTTTCCCAGACCATCCAGATCCATCTTAAGTGCTCCAAAATTGAAGATGCCCAAGCTTGTTCTTTCGACATGAATTCCTTCTCTGAGCGAGTTTTATCTCAATACAATGATGGAGGTTGAAGAAATGCTGCTTCTGCATCCATGCACGTCTAACCAGAGTTCGAATGCACGTACAGAAGCTACGTGAATGGTGTGATATATGAGCCATAAGTACATTTTATATCTACATAATCTACCAGACTGGTCAAAACACGAAATATTATCTCCGTCGCGTTAAACACGTTCTTTTCGATCTTTACAATATAAGAGAACATCTGCAATGAACCATGTAATAAGTTTGGTGATCAATGCTGGTACGTAGTACGTACATTCCAGAATTAACCGCAACATAAACGTTTCTTGAATTGAAACGCCTTAATTGTCACACTTCTTTTCCCTGTACGTGTTGATGCAGTCTGTGACTCTGGACTTTGACATGCAAGAAATTATCCTCGTGTCGGACTTGCAGATTTGCGAGGGGGTAAAAAAAACTTTTCTAAGCTTCGGCTTTCTCAGTGCAACAGCCCTAACCAGCACAGCTCTCAAGCGTCGCCGGCTAGTGCGGATCCTTGCATGTCTCTTACAAATGTCAATCTCCTTCCGTCGTAGTGAAAAACTTTCAGATTCAGGAGAATTAGCCGAATGATTAAGTTGCTGTTTTCATTTTGATGATCGTGGAGATAGATAGGAACAAGGTCTTCGAGGACGATCTTTAATGAGTCTGCTTTAACTTAATTAGCTAGGTAGATTATTTCGGATGCACTATGCAGGCTAGGATTTTATGCAACTCTAGCTGATAGACTCCATCATTGTAGATCGAATATAATCAACTTGTTTCAAAAAAATAAATTATTACCCTTAAATATAAAAAATATTAAAAGAACATATATATATATATATGGAAATTCAAAATAATTTAGGAGGGTCATGGTCATCACCGACACTAAAAAGGGCTAGTTTGGGATTGTTATGACTTTTTATAAAAAAAATCTTTTATTGTACTGTGAATATAATCAACTGTGAATTAAAACCATTTTTTGTTTGGTAAATGTTGCTTTTAAAACTGATGTCAAGACAAAAAATACAATTTTTCTGTGATTTTATTGACAACAACTTCTAAAAGCAACCTTAAGGCTGCTTCTAAAATATGCTTTCATTAACTTGTAATTTTCAAAAGTTGTTTTTGTTTAGTTTATCAAACACAATAAAATCTTGAGTTTAGATAAAAACTTATTTTTTTAAAAGTAAAGGCCTATAACACCTGAAAATATCCACTCTTCTTTTACATTTAAAAGGATCTAGGAACACTAATCATGGTCGTATGTTATGTAACGCTGACGATTCTCATGTCCCCTGGACGTACATATTCCCAGACTCCCAGTAGAAAAGCCATAATGCAATGCATGGCTCCAAGATGTAATTGACTTGGTCAACCAACCAACAAGTAAATTACCGTGTGTATCTTCGAAAAAAGGAGTAAATGACGTACGTAAGTGATTTCGTTGTAGTGAAACGATCAGCATGTACAGTTCAGAATCTATGATCCATCATTTTATTTCTTTCTATTGCACAAATCATTACGGGAGAGCAGATTTGAAAGATTTGGCGAAAGATTCAAGGTCTCTCAACCCTTGCAATGGAGATCTAGCTTCACCCAGTACCTTCACAATAGCACTACCGACAATCGCACCATCCGCCCCCCACTCCGCCACCTGCTTCACATGCTCCGGCTTCGACAACCCGAACCCAACCGCCACCGCCTTGCTTGTCACCTCCTTAATCTCCCTCAAGAGATTCGGAACTTGTTGGTTCACACGCGGACGAGCTCCGGTGACCCCCAGCGCACTCACCAGGTAAACAAAACCTTCCGAGGCTCGGACAATGTTTTTCATTTGAGATGTTGTAGTAGTAGGTGTAGTTAGTAGCACCAACTCAACGTTGTTCTTCGCCGCTTCATTTCTCAAACTTTGTGTGTTTTCAAAAGGCACATCCGGAACCACAAGCCCACGGACTCCTATTTGGCTAATGGTAGACATGAAGTTTCCGATGCCATGTCTGATAATAGGTTTAGAGTAGGATAATAGAGTGATAGGGCACGACAGCTGGGGAATAACATCCTCTAACATTGAGATGATATTGTTGAGCTTTGTCCCTCCTGCCAAGGAACGTGACGCTGAAGCACGTATGACGGGACCGTCTAGTGAGGGATCGGAGCACGGTATGCCTAGCTCGATGACATCGGATCCACAAGAATCGAGCACCTTCAGGGCTTGAATGGTTGTCGTGAGATCGGGATCGCCGGCAGTGATGTAGGGAATGAAGGCCACTTTCCCTTGTGATTTCAATTTTGTGAAAGTTTGTGAGATGCTTATGGAAGGGGAACGAGTGAGGGTGAGAGCCGCCTTTGGATTTGGCCAAGGTAGTTTCTTGACTGAAAAGGTTACTGCTCTTTGTGATGCAAAAGGAAGATGATGAAATGGGTTCTCAGGTATCCTTGTATTCAGCTGAAGGAAGTCTGAAGTAGGAATAGCCATTGAGCAAAAAGTATGTCTATGTTTTCTTACTAGCTAGTTGTGTATGTAATGGCCAGGTGGTGTGATATGAGACCTAAGTACGTTAATTTATATCTTCAAAATCGGCCACACCGGTCAAAACATGAATAATTATCAGCTTCGTTGTGAAATCGACTACGCGTTAAGCACGTTCTTTTCTTTACAACGTAAGGGAACATCTGGAATGCATGCACCATATAATAAGCTTGGTACATACCGTAACACAGTGATATGGACATTGCAGAACTCACCATAACATAAACGTGAAAGGCTTTTTTTGAACCGAAACACCCAAACACTCCCTTTTCCCCTGTTTTTGATGTACTCTGTGTGTGCGTGCTTTCATATTCAAGACATTATCCTCGTTTTGCCGAGATTTTCCGGGGGAGGGGGACGAGCACATCAACCGTACCACGCAAAGACATTCGATCCTGAAAAGCAAAAAACAAAAAAGCTTTTCTAAGTTGCCACTTACTCTGCGCGAGAAGGCTGTTTGGATGGAGAAGGAGTAGCAGGATGATTTGAGGTTTCTTCGTTTTCAGTTGAAGAAAGCATCAAGTAGTAGCAAGTTTAAGAGAGGAATGGCCATCGATCGAGCAAACATGTATATATGCTTCTCTGGTTAGTGGTTAATTATATGTTACTAGCTAGTTGTGTAATGGTGAGATTTGTATTCTTTATTAGAGGACCTGCAGCATGGTGAAACATGCAACATCAGTTCACTTCGATCGGTCTTCCGAACTTCCAGTTTGTAATTAAGTTTCATATTAATTTGCATCACTGCTTTTGCAACATCAGTTCACTTGGATCGGTATTCCTTTTCTTAATATAGGAGGACATGAAAGGGATCTCCTTGTCAATCCAATTCAAGCCTAAAATAAATCTACACGTCAAAAAAATCTCAACAAAATATAAGGTAAAGAGAACCTATGCATGTCTTTGTCATTCGTATACCAATTGGATTTTTATTAGCTCTACCTAGACCACAAATTAATCGTGCATCCACTGCGCGCAGAATATATGACAAAGAACTTGGGATGTATAGTTGCTTTCAGTATATATAGCGCGTACTAAGAATATTAAGGACATGCAGATGCAGCGCATGCGTCCAGATGTCTAGCTAGTAGCACGTTTTACTTGCTTAAGCTGAGAGTACGTACTCAACTACTCATCATTATGGATATATAAATGCTTAATTAGTCTACGACTTAGTTTAGGAATCTCTCCACGAGAAGAAATGAAAGTGGGGAGTCATAAATTTGTAATCTCGACTTTCATTTATTCTCGTTGTGATTACCAAATACTCTAGTCTCAAACTGAGTCGTAGACATTTTAATCATATTTTTTTGTTAATTTAAGTGCACTTAAATTTTGTAGACAGTTATATGATGACTAATTAATTATATACTCACTCGCATCAATATAAAAATTTCAACTTGCTAAATAAATCAATTACATCATGACCGTACGTAGCTGCATGCATGAAGTAATTTTTATTTAGCTTGATGAAAGCTTCAAGTTCTATCAACCTTCCAAGCGGAGATCTAACTTCACCCAGAACCTTCACAATGGCACTACCCACAATAACGCCATCAGCCCCCCCCCCCCCCCCACTCAGCCACCTGCTTCACATGCTCCGGCTTCGACAGTCCGAACCCAACCGCCACTGCCTTGCTGGGCATGACCTCCTTAATCTCCTTCAAAAGACCCTTAACCTGTTCATTCACACGCCCACGAGCTCCGGTGACCCCCGCCGTGCTCGCTAGGTACACAAATCCCTCCGAAGCTTTCACAATGTCTTTCATTCTGTCTGTTGTAGTGGCTGGGGTGGTCAGTAGCAACTGTAGACATATAAAATTTAACGATAATAATAATCGTTGAATAATTCAAGCAACACATAGACCCGACAAATTACATATGTGGCTCATGAGTCAACAAAGTTAGAAAGCCGTCAGAAATGACACGTGGAAATGGTCGGCCGACAACAAAACCTTAAATCCCGATAAAAATCAATTATTAAGTGTCAATCGATGATCAAATATCGATTAAATTAAATTAATTATCGAAACAAAAAAAGAAGTCGGACATACCCAAAATAATTGAGTTTACAAGTGAGGAGGGCTCGCCAGAGGTCAGTCGAGCCAAATAGCAGAGTTCGTATGTGAAAAGGACTTCGCATGGAATCAAGAAACGGACTTCGCGTAGAGGTAAACAAAGACGAGGCGGAATGGACTTCACGTAGAGGTAAACGAAGGCGGGGCGAAATGGACTTCGCGTAGAGGTAAACGAAGGCGAGGCAAAATGAACTTCGCGTAGAGGTAAACGAAGGTGAGACGAAACAGACTTCGCGTAGAGGTACATTAAGGCAAGACGAAATGACTTCGTGCGCGTAGATGTACATTAAGACAAGGCGAGATGGCTCCGCGTAAGAGACTTCATGAAGGAGCTAGACAGCAAAATTCGCATGCATGCGGAGATGTAAGTTTGTTTAAGTCATAAGTTCCTTGTCTGCGAGGTGGCACCAGAACTCCCCGCTTGCTTGGAAGTCAAGATTCCACGCACCTTTCTTCCGTATCCGGGATGAAGTGGGGTGGATTTAGCGGTGGATGAAGTGGGTGCTTTGATAGCTAGTTTCCATGTGAGGCCAATTTTGGTTGATAAAGTGCGGGAGGCACAGTATAATGATCCTTCCGTAGTTCGGTTGATGGAAAGAGCAGCGAATGGAGCCGCCGTAAATTTTTCGGTAAGAAGAGATGGGTCGTTGTTGTTCAAAAGTAGGCTTTGTGTGCCAAAGAGGAACGGAGAGTTAAAGATTGAGCTAATGGAGGAAGCTCATAGTTCTGCTTATGCTGCTCACCCGGGGAGTTCAAAGATGTATCGGACTCTGAAGGATTATTATTGGTGGCCAAACATGAAGAGGGAAATTGCAGCTTTTGTGAGTAGGTGTCTGATTTGTCAGCAGGTGAAAGCTGAAAGGCAGAAACCTTCAGGGTTGCTTGAGCCGTTGTATATTCCAGTGTGGAAGTGGGACCACATCACCATGGATTTTGTCTTCAGTTTACCTCGTACCCGTGAAGGGCATGACGGTATTTGGGTGATAGTGGATAGACTCACTAAATCTGCTCATTTCTTGCTGGTGGGAAAAAAGTTTTCGCTGGATAAATTGGCTGAGCTGTATGCAAATGAGAAGATCAAGGTGGTCAGGGATAGACTCAAGGCTGCTCAGAGTAGGCAAAAGAGTTATGCAGATGTCCGCGGAAATGACCTTGAGTTTTAAGTAGGTGATTGGGTGTTCCTGAAACTATCTCCTTGGAACGGGGTAGTACGTTTTGGCAAGCGTGGGAAGCTTAGTCCGAGGTATATTGGGCCTTATGAGATAATAGAGCAAGTTGACTCTCTTGCCTATCGGTTAGCTTTGCCTCCGGAGTTGTCCAGGATACATAATGTGTTCCATGTATCCATGCTTCGCAAGTATATTGCTGATCCTTCTCATGTGCTGGAAGAGCAGCCGATTAGTTTGCAGAAGGATTTGTCCTATGAAGAGGAGCCGGTTCAGATTCTAGATCGGAAGGAGCAAGTGCTTAGGAGCAAGTCAATTCCGCTTGTCAAAGTGCTTTGGAGAAGCCACCAAATAGAGGAAGCTACTTGGGAGTCAGAGGAGCAAATGAGGCAGCAGTTTCCTTATCTCTTTGAGTAGCGAATTTGTAAATTTCGAGAACGAAATTTTTATAAGGAGGGGGGAATTGTCATGCCCCGACCCATAATTTTTACCTTTATTACTGGCATAGTGGTAATAAGAATTTTTCCGTGTTCGTCAGTAAGTGTAAAATATAATTGATCCCTAGAGAGGTGTAGGGGACGATTATTTTGTGGGATTATTCTAAGAAAGAAATTTTGGCGACGGTAAAAAATGGTAATTTTTGCTAGTAAAAGGTAATTTTATTAGGGTATTTATTTTGGGGTGTTGAATTTGGATTTTGGGTTTATTAGGGGTTTTGTACCCGGGTTGGGCTAAAGCCTAGATTCTTTTTCTTTTCTTTCTCTCTCTTCCTCCCGGTTTCTCTCCCCCGAGCCCAGTTTCTGCCGAGATTTTCCGGCCGCCCTAGCCCGCCGCACCGGTCCCAAACGGTCGGTCTCCATCCCAGCTGCAGTTCTAGACCGGTGGCAGCCCCCCTAGCGCCGCCGTGAAAGAGGAATCGACGCCGAGAGCCCCGAATGCCGAAATCGTTTTTTCGCCGGAACTCCTTCCTCCGGCCGCCGTAGCCGGCAAGCCTTGGCTCAAAAGGAAGCCCTCCTCCCGTGCTTCAATCCCTCCAAAGGGCTCGCTCCGTCTTGAGCTAGGTAAGGAGAAATCAGAATTTGAAATTCTAGGGATTTATTGTGTGTTTGTGTTCGATTGGCTTGGTTAGGCTTAGAATTGGAGTTTGTGGTAGTTAGGAATGTTGTAGAGGAGGTTGAGAGGAAGATGCTGCCAAATTTTGGTGACCATCGGAGGTCGCCGGCCGCCGCTGCCGGCGCCGCCGCCGAGAAAAATGTTTTTGGTGAAGAAAAATGTGAGGAGTTTAATGAAATAAGTTTTAGAATTTTTGGAGGAGTTTTGGATAGGTTTGAGAATTGTTGAAGTTTGGTATTTTTTGCGGATTATTAATTTATAATCCGGCCATTGGATTTTATATTTGGTGGAAGGTGATTTTGAGGATGTCGATAAAAATTTGTGGAGTTTTGAGGTTGGCAGTGTATTTAAGATTTTGGAGTGTTAGGCTTGGTTGAGCGCGAAACATATTTAGTTATGCATGTTTTGCTTTAAGCGTCGGTGTTTATTTAAGGTTTTATTTATATGGAACAGGACGTGAGGAGGCTCGAGCGGAAGAGACCTCCGACCGACATCAGGCTTAGGCCTAACCTGTGAGTGGACCTTTGTTTTAAATATTGTGTTCGAAATGCTTTATCGTTTTGAATGATTTTCTGTTGTTGGATATTTCCCGAAATTGAGAATTTCGGTGATTATACTCTTATATGAGAATAGTATGTATATGATTAAATGCTAGCTAGCTATACATGATTTCCCCCATACGCGAGGTACAATTCCGGTATGGGTGACGTGAGAGTTAGACGCGAGCGTCGTAGCCCTGTGCGACTTTCTAATTTCACATTTATTTATTCAAAGATTTCGTACAAGGAGTAAGCACATATATATTACCACTCGGCCGCTTTCCCCCATATGCGAGGTACAATTCCGGTGTGGGGTGATGTGAGCGTTAGACGCAAGCATAGTAGCTTTGTATGATATCTACCTTATTCAAGTTGTTCATAGATATCGTGCAAAGGGTCAGGCGAGTGTGCATACATACTATATATAATATCCAGGCCTGAGAGGCATTTTCTTAAAGTTTGGGAGTCTAGCCAGGCTGGACCCCAGTTCAGAATCTTTCCAGTGGAGCCTTTGTATTTTGCCACTGATGAAAGCATTTTGGGGAAATATTTATTTGTTGACGGAAATCGTTTTGTCCACTCACTCTGACGTGTTGAATATTTTTCCCCTGGGCTCTTCGTTTTTAAAAATTCCAAGTCTGCAGAGTTCGCGTGAGGTCTAGCAGGAGATGTCGAGGCGTAGTGACTCATCTATCAGCTATATTTCGCCAGTAGGTTACCTGTTTAATCTACAAGGGTTTGTTAGCTTTCGCTGTATTTTATTTTATTTTTAGTAGCTCTGAATACTTTTGGAATTCTTCGGTGTAATTTGTATTCTGGCTACTTTTGGATTGTAGCTGAAGATTTATTTTGGAATAAAAAGATGGTTCTTAAATTCTTAAGTTAGGGTTGTCCATTTTCGAGGGAGGTTTGCCGAGTCTTCAGTAAATTTTCCTTGGAGGTGGTCCCCACAGGACTCATCTCGGGTTTCGGGGTGAAATTCGGGACGGGTTTTGACATTGTTTCTCCTTAAATTAAGTACTATAAGAGTGCTTATTGTAGTCAAGCAACGAGGGACCCTGTCACTTAAGAAATTATCAGACAAATCAAGAACCTCAAGGTAAAGTGACTTGCATATTGATCCAGGAATGATCCCTTGAAGGTTGTTGCTTGCGAGAGAGAAGTAATTAACGCCACGGAGGATATCTCCAATGGTAGTCGGTATGGTAGAGTTGAAGTTATTCCTAGAGTAATCCAGATAAACAATGGTAAGTGAGTATGGAATTGGGATTTTCCCATGAAGCTTGTTGGAACGAAGGTCAAGAAATGCCAGAGTAGTTAGATTGATTAGAGGACCTTCTAGAGCTTCTGGAGAGTTGCACGAAAGGTTAAGTTCTTGAAGATTTCGGAACCTATTGATCAAGTTGGGTATCTTACCATGTATATGGTTATCAGATGCCATAACTTGGATTGATTTCTCAAGATATGAGGGAATGTTCTTAACTTTAGAGAAGCCAACCCCAAGTATCCAAATTGAGGAAAATATGAGTGTGAGAAACTGGTGGCATCATGGCTAACAAATAAGCTATTATGTGAAAGGTCTAAGAAAATAAAGATCTCTCATGTGCTGAAGTCTATTTAGAGGAAACGAGCCATTAAAATTGTTTAAAGAAAGATCAAGACTTTTAAGACCCTGAACATCAAAGATAGACATGGATATTGGCCCTTCCAGATTATTTATACTCAAACCAAGATTTTTAAGAGGGTGTGATGAGATATTAGAAATTTCAGAGAATTGGTTATCAGAAAGATATAGAGACTCTAACGAAGGAAGAGAAAACAGAACTGAAGGAATATTCCCATTGAGCATATTTGAAGAGTGGTCTATGTGCTCTAGATTCTTGGCCCTGCTGAATGACGGAATTGAACCTTCAAACTTGTTTCCACCCATCTACAAGGAAACCAATTGCGTAAAGTTTGTCATCGACTTGGTGATTGATCCTGTGAAATTACAAACTATGATATCAATTGTGGACAACATCTTGAGGTTGCCAATAGAGTTTGGTAATTCCCCTGAAAAATTTGTCCCCCTTAGATCCAGGTCATGAAGAGATCCATTTTTTGGAAATTCTGGCAAGGAACCATACAAGTTTCCATTTCCGGAAAGGTTAATCTTACGGAGAGAAGGTAAGTGAAAGATTTCTTTCGGAAATGTTCCCTGCAGATTACAATATGCGAGACTCAGGGACGTCAAGCTTGAAATGTTGGCAAAGAATGTTGGAACTGGAGCAGAGATGTTGTTCCATCCCAACTGAATCACATCGAGGGACTGAAGCTTAGCAAGAGAATCGTGGAAAGGGCCAGAAAGATTACAATTGAACAAGCTCAACATCCTAAGGTTGGGAAGGGAAGATGATATGGCTTGGCACCACTCACTCCCCCCTGCTGATATTTGGACATAATCAAGATAAGCTCTGTGAGGTTCTCGACTAGCATGTGTAAGTTTGGGGTCTCACGCCTCTCCTCAGTGAAGGAATAACTTCTAGAAATATCAAGAACTACCAACCTCGTCAAGCGTGAGATCTCAATGGGAATTTTCCCTGAATAATAATTGTCAGATAAATTCAGATACCTCAAGTTCATGAGTTGCCCGACTGCAGATGGAATTGATGAGCCGTTACCAAGGTAGTTGTGTGCCATATTGAGACTTCGAAGAATTTGAAGATGGAAGAGACTGCTGATAACTCATTAATTTCTCTGAGATTTGTAACCACTAGAAATATTATGATGGAATGCAGAAAACTTTGGCCGGCACGACAAGGACCATGAGAGTCACAGTCACACTGCAAGGCTCTGGGTTCAAACGTCGTTTATAATGAATTTTCTGGGTAGGAAAGTGTTGAATTTTCTGGACACGCCTTCTTATACGCTAAGAGAGGTGATGATATTCTGGTGATGGGAATTGGTGGCCTTAAAGGTTATCGTAGAAAAAGGCTACCATGAGAGGTGTGGTTGTTGCTTGACTCTGAAGTCTGCTCCATCTGTGAAGGTTGTTTTCTTCAATGTCCATTTCCAACTAATTTGATGTACATGTTGATACGGAAGCTCAAAATAGTTCATCAAACCTCCAAGATATCTGTGGCAAATACCAACATCAATAAATTAAATCATACTGATCTGCACCAGTTATAACAATATGATATAACCCTTCGTTTTAAAAATATATATTGAATTATGTTGGTAAAAGCAACAATGCCTCAGTTCAGATGATCAGATAAAGTAATATCATATCCTTTGATTAAGACATGCAACTGCGAAATTGCTTCAAAAATTGAAGATATTAGTACGTGGAGGCCCATATTATAAGTTCCAGCTCAAGCCCAACCAAAGGCCCAAAACAGATTGATCCCCTCCCATTTCGTCAGTCAAAACCCTCTCCATTTCCAACCTTCGTCAAAAACCAGAGCTTCACACTCCATAGCTCCCAGCTTTCCTCCAATGGCTTCCATCAACTTCAACCCATTCGAAGGCTGGTTCAGAAAACCCCCAAACCCACTCCCACCCATCAACCTCCTCTCCCTCGCCGACTCCTTCTCCCCCAAAACCCCCACCTCCCAATTCGCCGCCCTCAGCCTCTCCAACCCCTTCAAACCCCCCAAAACCCCCGACCCGAAACCCGAACCCGACCCCGAGAAGCCCGGTCACTACACCCAGATGCTGGAGCAGTTCTTCTGGGAATGCGAGAACCTCCCCGACTACCGCCACACCCCTGAAGTCGACAAGATCCTGGAATCCGACCCGATTCTGGAGAAGAAGGAGAACCCGACGGAGGAGGAGATTAGAGAGAACGAGAAGTTCTGGGAGGAGTTCCGGGCCAGCCCGGTGACCCGGTTCTTGACCCGGGCGGAGCAGATTGCGGATAAGATTAATGAGATGGAGCTGAAGGAGAACGACAGGCCATACAGGAGGGAGGACAGGAAGCTGTGGCAGGCGGTGCCGCATGTGATTGGGCCCGACGGGAGGCCAATGCCGAGGAAGGCGATTAAGACTAAGAAGGAGAGTGATGATAAGTTTTGGGATTTTGCGAGGCAGTTCTTTTTCGGGCTTTGGGGGTTCCAGCAGCGGCCGTACCCGCCGGGCCGGCCAATTGATGTGGCGCAGGCTATTGGGTATAAGCGGCTGGAGAAGAGATACTATGATTGTAAGTGTTTTCGCAATTCAGAGTGTTTATTGTTTGGTTTGGTTTGGTACGGTTTTGCTAATGCTGATAGTATGCTAAAATGTGAATACGTAATGTAGCTTCATTTTTGACTAATTAAGTGCATATTTGAGCATGACTATTGCATTTAGGCTTATTGTTGATGTTGGATATGGTTGTCGGATAGGAAGCATTGCATTGTTAGAGTTATGTTGTTAATGATGTTGATGTTATGTGGATGCAGTTGCTATGAGGAGCGGAGGGTGGTTCTATAAGGACCGGTTGGGTAGAACGAGAGGTCCATTGGAGCTTATTACACTCAAAACGGCTTGGGGTGCTGGGATTATTGATAAACACACATTCATTTGGGGTGAGGATATGGATGAATTTGCTCCCATTCACATGGTTTATGGAATGGAACGTGCTATTGCCACCTGGGAAGGTATGCCAAATGTTTCCTTTCTCTCTTGTCTCTTTTTAAATTTTGGATCTTTTTTCTCCTAAATAGGACTCAATGCAAACTCTCTTAGAATTGGTATTCCATGCTGTGCTATGAAAGCTAATGTGCTGACATCCATTTTATCAGTCTCATCTCCATGTCAACTGTACGGAACTTTACTTATATCTGAAGCCAATTTGTGGAACTTATCAACAAGAAGTATTTTTTTAACATAATTGAAACATGTTGGAGTGCTATTACTGATTTACTGTTGTATTTTTGAGTAATTGATTCTTTGTGTTATGATTGGGTGATCTGCAGTTAGACTTGGTGCTGCTGCAACTGCTTTTATTCACAAACTACAAAAAGGAATCCCTCCTTGGGTTCCACTAAAGGGCTTTGAGGATAAAACCTATAAGCAATTACAAGAAGAGGCTATAGAAAGCAAGAGACGTGACTTAGCAGTACTTGAAGCTAATGATGGTGTTTGGCCGGGTGTTAGAACTCCTAGTCATGCGTTATTTCTTTGGGCTAGCGGCTCTGAGCTAACATCAATTTTGGAACAGGATCACATGCCAAACAAATACATTCCGAAAGATCTTAGGTATATAGTACTTGTGTATGTAATGTCTTTATGATGTAAAATCACAACGCTTTCACTTATCTTTACCTTACCCACCGTCTTCTTGTGAGAGCAGACTCGAACTGTCTAGAATTATACCTGGTTTGAGGCCATGGGAGGTTTTGAGCGTGGAACAAGCAATGGATCAGATAACCTATGAGGGAGAGTGGTATCGTGAACCTCTTGGTACGTACACGACAGGCCCTCCATACATTCAAGCTTGGAATATGGATGTCAAGGTACATACTTGCTAATTTGCTATTGCATCAGCTTGGTTAATTTTAGTTTCTTTTGAATTGTGTATTAACTTCAACAAGACATTGTTAACCCAAAGGTGACTCGTTTGCTCATCCAAGGTTCCGTTACTTTCTCATAACCCTAGGGACTGAAAAGGATATAAATGATGATGCTTTTTTGAAATTATTATAGGATATTTTCTTAAAATTACCCTCTTCTGGACATTTTCTGGTCAATTTGTATCTTACCTTCTTTAGGGATGTGCATATGCTTCTATAAATTAGTTCGTGTGTTTTTGTGTGCTCAGAGACTGTATAGGATCTATTCCAATCTATGCACCCGAGTCTACCAGAAAATGGAGAGATCAATTCCTGGTTTCGATAAAGTAATGGAGAAGGTCGAAGCAGATGCTATTGCAAGAGATCAGAGACGGAAGGCTAAAAGAGCAGCAGAGAAGGAAGCCGAACTGGAAAAGGCCCTTGGTGGACCTCGCTTTGGTCCTGAAAATGACTCTTGATCATAATTCCATGTACTGAATGGTAACATCCCAATTCCCATTTGAGATTGTGAAATAGCTTTTGAATGCAGTGAAAAACGGTTAGGCTAAATATGATTGGAGAATTTTCCCCTTTCACTAGGAGCAATTGCAACTGTAAGTCCTGTATCAGCCTCTCTTCAAGTCTCAGATTTTGTAATAAACCATCAATACCATCGCAAATAGTTGATCTTTTTGTTAACCTGGTATTCACAATAGTAATCCAATCCTAACGAGTCCAACTATCTGTTTCTTATGCTGATTTGATACACTAAACATTTTGTATCTCAAAAGTTGAAAGTAGATTAGAATGACCAGTTGATTCAAACTATTCACACTTGCGCAAAGCTGTAGTGTTTAAAAACATATAACCGCATACCTAAGAGGTCTCAAGTTCGAATCTTTCGCTATACTTTAATCGTTTGTTTCTGATGATAAGTTTGGATCACTGTTATTTTGGGCTCATCCATGAATTATGTTTAGGTGTTTCTGTTCTTGTGATGCACAAGAACACTACTGACTTCATTATAAAAGAAAAGATTAAATTCAGTTTACCCTCTCAAATTTTAAGTCGAAAATCAGTTTAGTCTCTGATCTTCTTTTTTAATCAGGTCAGTCCCTATACTTATAAATTACATAAATGTGGTCCAAAATTCGAATTTGGACCTGAAGGTGACCTCATCCGATAATGTGGATCCGACAACATGGTCCCACTTTTAATATATTAAATTTTAATTTGAACGTAATGTTTAAACTACCCTTATCTTTTTTTTTTATCATGAAAAAAAAAAATTAATAATAGGTAGGCATCACAAATCAAATCCTAGACCTTGCTAACAAACTTTATGCTCCAAACCACTGAAGTAAAGGCTGCTCCTACGCTTTTAGTACATCTATATCTATTAATAAGGGAAAATGAAAGAAAAATAATAAATAATAATGCCCTTGGTGATTGTGTGCCTTTTGAGGAGCTTGGTGGCCGGATTGGTAGAGGGGGGGGGGGGGGGTTGGCCGGTCGGGATGGGGTTTGGGGGTTTCAATGAATTGGATTGGTGGTTGACGACGAGTTAGAGGAGGTTGAAATTGATGGGATGGCAACAGCGAGGCTACGTTCGAGGTCGGGATCAGAGGGGTGATGCAGAGAGTGATTAGGTCGTCGGCGCCTAAGTTTTTTATTTTTTCAAAATATTTGTTTTGTCCTTCTTATCGACCATGTTGTCGGGTCCACATCAGCTGATAATATCATGTTGGAAGCCGAATTCAAATTTTGGACCACACCGATATAACCGTAAAAGCATAGAGACTCACATAATTTAAAATTAAATAAAGAATCAAACTGATTTTTGAGGTAAAGTTTAAAAAGATAAACTGAATTTAATCTTAAAAGACCTTATCCGATGCAATACCAGTGAGGGTTCCAAGGATAGCTTTCCCGACCGACCTTTTATGGGGAACACACCTAAGATGCTGAGGCTACGACACGTGTTTCCTCCTCATTGACTATGCTTTTCCATGAGACAACATTTACGAAGTACGTGTAACAAAACCAGAGCTCCTTTATTGATAGACTCCTCTGCATATGACGCTTGTCCCCATTACATAAGCTGCACCTTCATATCAAAACAAAGAAAGTTGAAGCAGCTGAGATATTTGTAAACTCTGAAGAGAAACAGAGAGAGACAACAAAAAATGGATGATGTTATCCCACAATCTGAGAGCCTGAGCCTGAGGATTCCGTCCAATCATAGCCCAAAAGGTGATCATGAAGCTAATGGAGGTGAAGGGAAAGCAGAAGTTGCTAGTTTCAGCTCTGGAGCTGGAGAAAATGGTGGAGATCATAAAGAAGGTGGTGAAGATGGAGAAAAGAGTGGTGGGCTTATAACCAGCTTCGTCTCCAACTTGGTGTCGCCAAGGAGTACTAAATCCGGGGAGTTTACTAAGCGAAAAGTTGACGATGAAGTTGAGACTGGTGAGATAGTGAATGGTAAGACAGACTTCAATCCATGTGAGGAAGAGAAAGAAGTAGAGGAGGTGAAAGATGGTGGAAATAAGAGGTTGAAGATGGACGAGGAGGAAGGAGGTAAAGGAGGCCTTATTGATAACATTGTCTCTCACTTGCCTGCATCAATTCCAGGTCAGTCAATGTTTTCTTCTGCCAAGCTTTCTGGGGGTTAATTTTGGTAGTGCTGTGATTAAATTTGTGAATGTCAATTGACACTTTTACTTTAAATGTTTACTAATTACCAGATGATGCAGCTCCCTCAACTGATGAGGCCTCCATTCTTATTCATTCCTGTGTCAGAGATTAAGGAGATCATGTTTGCCTCTACTCACTGACTACAACATGTTGCTGATGTTTCTTTGTTTTGTATTTTCATGTTGTTGCTGTTGTTAAATTTTCAATGTTGTTAATTAGTGAGTACATTTTATCAATGAATTGGTATTCAAAGCTACATGTTTCAGTTCAAAGGCCAACTATGGTCTTAGCATAATTACTCTCAATCTACCAATTCTTTACATAATATTTATCATTAGTAAACTACACATCAATGTTCTACAACCATTGTAGATATAAGATAAATTGCTTCTAGAATCCAGTTGAAAGGGCATTTGAAATCCTTGGATCTATCTGATTTCATGATTTATAACTCAGCCTCTAGTCTCAGACCGGTCTATCTAAATCTAATGAATCATCTGCATACAAACTTAGGCTATTCATCTTCTGTCTGATGAGGTTATGAACAAGCAATTGAGAAATTAATCCCTTCAAGAAACACAAAATTTTGCTGAGCCAATGAATACAAATTGAGGGCCTGACTAGAAATTGCCAAGCCTTTACAATCAACCCTCCAATGCTCCAACTAATTAAACTTAGTAGGGCTTATGGTAAATGAGAATGATGCAGTGTGCACTAAAAACTTGATGGTACTTCTCTAGCTCACGTTTTTTTTTTCTTATCGAAAATGTAGAACTACCATTAGTTAACAGATCAACTGCATCAGAAACTGGTACACGGTAGAGCCAAGATGAACATTTCTGACACTAACTGCAAAAATTGGGAAACATTGGGCAATTTCTTACTCGAAGGTGCGCCACCATAACGTGGATGAGGAAGTGGAATAATGTCTGCACTTCTCTCCTAGCAGCATTACAAACAAAAGAATGATGATTAACCAAAGGGACGAACTTATGCGGTAATTGTTCATAGTCATATAGTAAACCGGTGATCTGTGGCCTTATGTCCATATCTGCAGCACATATATAGATCCCTATCAAAATCCAAATATGGCAGCCTAAAAATCTCATATCCCAATACATAAGATTGGGTGATGATCATGAATTAATCAGTGGCAGTTGGTGAAATGTCATGGAGTGTAGTTCAAGACCAGCACATTGATAAACCACCAGAAATGGTTGCATATGCTATGCACATGCTTCAGTCCACTACTATCACCAGTAGTACCAAACCGATTAAAAGTGACCAAAGAAAAGCTACACAGTTCCTCTACTCTAACTTCTACTAAGCATTGCTTTTATTAATGTTAACCTTATGCTAAATGACATGTAATCACACACTGAGTAGATTTGAGGACGCAATAAGAAAACCATAGTGTAGGAACAAATTAGATGGTACTGAAAGAAAATCCAACTAACCGTTTGACTAAGACCCCACTCTACCTTCCTCCAATATTATAGAACTCAGAATCTTGGAAACTTGGATAGGTGGAAAAGCAAAATCCAAACGGACTCTCCTACTCAATGGTCCATTTCTTCCCAATAAAGATTTCTCTTTTCTATCATACATTTCAGAACATTGTGTTACTGTTGTTGTTCTTATTCTCCAAACCTTGGTTTTTACTGTTCTTTTATACCTATCTACATGTTTTCACATATAGGTTTATAGCTTAAATAGCAAGTTAGACTCTTACTTTGGGTAATCCCATTTCATAAAAGTAGTGAACCCGTTACGCAATAGAAATTTATAAGCTAACCCGTTTGATCAGAACGACAAAGATCAGTATGCAAATGAGATGATATTTGCCTAAAGTTTAGAAGAAAATTAATGAGGGTTATACACTTGGATGTGTAATTGCCAATGAGTCCAACAAGAGTCCTATGTCTTTATGAGTGTTGCTTAGTGCTATGTCTATATGCAGCTTGTTGTTTAGTCCAGATATTGTTATATTAGTGAGGAGAAGTTAGGCCCTTAACTCAAAAAATCAACTTATAAAATGGAGAGGAGGAAGAGAAGGAATAGGAAGCGTTTGAAGATGGTGGCTTGGAAAGCCTGGTTTTGCTTGAAGCAGTCTTTCCTTATCCCAACCAAGTGTTTTCTGATCAAGCTTACTTCGCGCTCAAGGCACAAACAGAAAGGTAAGCTCTAAAAGCTGTATTTTGTTCAATCAGTACTTTGCTCTTTCTCTCTGTCTATGTCTCTGAGATACATGTTCAATTGCAGGAAATGGGAATGGATTGGTAAGTTTGTACAAAGATATAGAAACTTGTGGAGATTATGCAGATATAAAAGTGATGTGGGAGATGATTCATTCTTGTCCCCAGAATTCAGATGACAGTGCTCAAAGAAGGAAGCAGAGGTCTTCCTCTTACTGGAGATTTTGTGTTCATCCTAGTACATGAGTTCTGTAATTACCTTTTGATTTTCCTATGATCGCGATTAAAGATCGATCTAAATTTTGAATCTAAAGAATGTGACATGTAAATATCAGCAGCATCTGAGTATTGAAAGATGAGTGTGCCTAGTTCAATAGCATTAAGCATATTCTGAGTGAGCTTGCCAAATGTTCTACTATAATATTATAGAAACTTCATTTTAATAAGGAATCATGATTCTAAAAATTTAGATACAATATTCAATTCTATATAAGTCGAAGGATCAAAAAAGATTTCTCCAACATTTGATAATATTATATTTGCAGAAAAAGAAATTGTAGACATTAAACACTACAAGTAGTACACCAGCAACAAATGTTCAAAGTGCAGTATCACTCTTGACTCTTAATGAAGCAGCTCTTGATCAAAGTGCCACACTCCTGCAAACCACCAAATAGTTCAGAAGTTAAGAGGAGATGAAGAACAAATTTCAAATTGAGAAAATTGTAAGTAACTATGATGGTGTTTGTTCAAAATGATGAAAAGTTCAACAGTGAAATCTGTTTCATACCATGCCCTTTTCCAACCAGCCTCAACTGGGTGACATACTCAGCTATCTTCTTTATGGCTTCAACCTGTAGATTAGGTACGGCAGAAATGATTAGTGGTGTTTGAATAATAAGTAACGTTAACCCCCTACTTAAGCTTGTGGAAACTGGTTAACCAACAAAACTGATAAGGGGAAAATATGTTTCACCTGCTCAGTAAGAAACTCGCTCTCAATAAAATCTGTCAATTGAACATCATTGTTCTCCTGTGCCACCTATTTTTAATCAAGAATAAAAACAAGTATTTGCTGTAGTTAGGAAAATTAGAAATAGAAAGCAGCAAGGGTCAAATGAGAATCAGATACCACCAATTGTGATATTGAACTCAAAAGAAAATATGATATGATAGAGATGTATTTAGTACCCTATGCAAGTTCAAGAGCTTTTCATTTGTCAGCTTCTCCAAAGACAAAGCTAACTCCATAGCTGCATTAAGCAACCAATGACAGCTTAGTTTATTATAGGCAATTAACTCGGTCAGTCAACATAATTAAACAGTGCAAAAAAATGGCTTAAGAAAATAAGATTATGAACAAATCTTACTGGTATTGACCTAAAGAGTAATTCAGAGGCTCATTTTCATCTTTATTTGCATAAGTGCATAACTACATCTATCTATTAATACCAAAGTAATTGTTAAGAGACTAAATAATTACAAATAACCATGGAGTACGTAGGAATAAACATTGATCTTTCTTACCATATAATGCATCTCCTTTCTCAGCATGCTCAAACTCTGAAGGGGGATTTATAATAGAGTGTAACTTTACTCTTCCGCCTCGTACATTCTGCGAAAAATTCATAAGAAAATCATATATCTAAAACACACTAAAAACTAAAAACACATGAAATTGGGACTATCTTGATTATTTAGGTTGGTTTTTACTTGATATTCCATCAGTTTTTCAGCATGCTCTCTTTCTTCTTCACTTGATTCCTTGAAAAACCTATTTGGAACAAAATGATCAATACATCATTTCGTGATAACATCAGTCATATATGTAGTGGATCCAACTGACTGTGCAACGCCAACACTTACTTGGCGAGGCCCTTGAGAGCAACATTGTCCCTGTCAAAATATGCAAACATCGCATGGTACACATATGACACATTGTATTCCACACTGTCACACAAACAAAAAACATATATGATCAGAATTCAGAACAACCAACAATTAATCTTGATCCCTCTCATATATCTCACATGATATGTTATCAAACTATCAATCTTGAATCATTATATGCGTAGATTCGACAACTAAAATGTTAATAGCATACTGTCTAAAGTCAATCTCGTAACATAATATGTCACGTCTAATAAATCATATATTGTTTGAGATATTAAAACTTCATATACTATAAGATAAAATAGCAAGATTATACAGAGAAAGAATTACTTGATCTGCTCATTAATCGCAGCTTCACACTCATCTGCAAAGCCCTGACGAGCAAGCGAAACGTGAGGTGAGACAGGAATAGCAAGAACCTCTTTCTTGACCTCTTCAAAAGGGCGGAACACAACACCAGTCATCACCGTCTCGCTCGACGCAGAAACCGCAAGGTGTCTAGGTCTCCTCTGCTGATTAAAACTTAGACTAGAAGAGCAAGAAGAAGATACAATAAGTTTTGAGCCATTCAACAAGAGGCTGCTGCTGCTAAAATCAGCACCACCATTCCCTTGCTTGCTCGACACCGAAAACCCCGAAACGCTCCTCACAGACATTGCCATGTTCAGATCAAACAACAGAGATTTCTGAACTGAAAACTGGAATCAAAGAGCAGAGAAAGCAATTGGAGAATGAGAAATGGTGTGAGAGGCTGGGAGTGTGTGGAGGGCATATAAAGAGATGCTAGGAGTTCCAGCTGGCAGAGGCTCTATTCTGGACCGTCAGATGAGAGGATTAGGATGACAACACGTGGATAAGCGTGTGGCGACCTCGTGGTGGTCTATCCAGAACCACTAGAGCCGTGGAATCTAGACGGGAAATCCCGTTCCACATTGGAAGAGTCTTCTAAACTTTTGTCTTTCTTATGCACAATCTCCTACTCGCGGGACTATGGAAAACAGAAGTAGGCGCGATACATCGACGCCAGGTGGAAGAGAAGGGTATTTTGGTAAAATGAGTGATTGGCGAGTAACGCTTTGTATTTGTGCCATATGACTCTTCAAATTTGGAACTAAATGTCAATGGTATCTGCCCCATTTTCTGGGTAAAATTGTTTACGTACGCCTCTTTCTGGTTTCTTCTGGATATGAATGAGTGGCTGTAACTGTTACATTTATATGAACATGAAAATCAGTAAGTATCATTGTACGCAAATCTCATCATAAGTTAATTTTTCAAGTGCTAAATTATGAACCATCGTCTATATAAAACAGGCTGATGATATTCACACACCCTTACTTTCTCTATTCACATACCCATGTTATGAGAAAAGTCACGATGAAAATCAATCATAAAGTAAATTGAATGAATTTGTCTGTAAATAGATGAGTTTTGAATAATAAAACAAGATGTGTAAATACTGAATAAAACCATTCTACAAAAATATTGTTTTTTTTTGTGTGTGTGTGTGTGTGGAAGGAAACATTGCTATAAACAGATTTGGATGGGCAAGGAAATGAACGGACTTTCTAACCTTTTGCTTGATTGTATCACTAATCTTCTAGTAGAAGAAACCCTTTGTGTGGATGAAGAGAGAGAGAGAGAGAGAGAGAGAGAGAGAGAGAGAGAGAGAGGAAAGACAAACAATGATAAAGAAACTCACTCAAACAATACTAGAAGACCCATCGAATTTTCTTTTTGGACGAAAGAACCTTCATGGAAAAGCCGAAGGGCAGAAACAGGCCCAACAGACACAGACCTTCATAGTCACAGCCCAAAGAGATGGGAGACTAGATAAGCCCAAACTAGGAAAACACAGCAAAAATAAAGAAACTGAAAGACAAAACCCAGAAACGTGAAAAGCTAGGTGCCTACGCTGCTACGTATTCTGATCAGTAGCTCCCTCCGGCGGAGGACACGGCAAGCCATCGCGCGAAAGGATGTGGACCAGGGAGGACGGCGGTCTGTCAATCCAGACATCCGGGCACGTCTTCCAAACACTAAGCGACGCAACATGGTGAGCTGCGCAGTTCGCTTTTCTGGGTATCCAAGACCAATCGATCGGTCTAGAAGGAGGAGGAGCTCTATGTAACCAAGCAATCAAAGGTGAAATTCTCTAATTTTTTCCTGAATCAACACCATTTATGATGTTAACCAATTCTTGGCAGTCTGATTCAATTTGTGTCGGAAGGTGGGAGTATTTCTTAGCGAGAGAGAGAGAGCGCGGCGACGGCTGCTCGGGCTTCCGCTTCAATTGCTGAACTTGCACAGCAGCATTGAGAAGATCCGTCAATTAGAGAACTGTGATGATTTCTCACAAAAACTCCGAGCCCAACAAGGTTAGTGTCACTTGTCCAAGCTGCGTCGAAATTAATTTTGATAGAACCAAAGGGAGGCTTTTTCCAGGTAGTATTTGGATTTTCTAGGGTAGAATTGGTGGTTGGATGATCTTGTGAAGGAAGAATGGTGGTGGGGTTACGGTGAATGTGTGTTTCGTTAGAAGGGAAAGGGTGTGAAGAGCTTGGGGAGTTTCCAGAATGGTTAATAGGTGGGGGGTTAATCTGCCACATTTGCAGAGATGGGATTGAAGTGTTTAAAATGGTTACACTTGGAAGGGACTGGGGATTGATAGCATTGGTGGTGGGGAAATGGGAGGTAGAGGCAGAAGAGAGAGGGATAGGAACATAGTTAGAGTTCATACCTGACTCGTCTTGATTCTTGTGTGCTATGGTTTCCAGGAATTTGAACGCTGCACATTCTACCCGAGATGCAATTTCCAGAAGATGGGTTATGATACCTTGGTAGAGGGAACGACATCGACACTTACACAGTTTCCAACAGATGAAGGAAATTTTGGTAAGACAACTATCTTGAAGCTTCTTTTGAGGATCTGCTAGCTTTAAGATTCCTTCAATCCATCTATCAATAGAAGTAATCTCTTGCATATTTATCTTATAGTTGAGAGAACAGGCAAACCATGTGCATGTAGCAATAGAGCACAGCAGTAAGGTGTGTTCAATTGTTTCCGAAGCTAGCCCACACCTTTGATACAGAGGTGATGATATGATTTTCTTTTGGTAGAGATTTTGGTAGGTAGAGATAGCATTATTGACCACTTGCCACAAGAAATGCTTTATTTTGGGAAGTGTTTGGATAGACCATACACTTGGGTGAACCCTGTGAGAAGAGTTGCTCAACTGTCTTGTAGGTTTTAGATTCAGGCAATGGAGCATATTATAGCCGGATTTGACAGTGTAAGAACCATTCTTTGTGGGAGGCCAGATTAGTCTATCATCAACATCAATCTCACTGAACAGCTGCATCTCAATAGCTTTCATGTCTGATTCTGGAACCAGCCCATAAACTGGTTGCAAATTCCATCTGTAAGAGTCCCAATCAATTAGCTCGGAGACTCTTGTTGGGGCGGATTGAGGGATAGGCACATTAGGTCGAATGAAACCCATTTCAGAATTTAAAATCCATTTATCGCTCCATATATCAATAGAATTACCATTGCCCACCAGCCATCTTGCACCCTTTACGACCAAAGCTTTACCTTCCAATAAACTACTCCATGCCCACGACGCCCTAGACCCTTTTCCTGCCTGTAGGACATCCGTATGAGGATAATAGATTCCTTTAATCATCTTGGCCCAAAAAGTGTTAGGTTCAGTATGAAGCCTCCACACTTTTTTTGCTAGAAGCGCAATGTTGAAATCAGCCAAGTTTCTAAAGCCTAAACCCCCCTCCGATTTTGGAAGCCCCAAAAACTCCTAACTCTTCCATTGAATTTTGCTTTTTTCTTTCTTTTGTCCCCACCAGAATTTAGCAATAGCGGCATCAATCTCTTTACACATGGTAGCAGGGAACAGCCAGAGCCACTGATTTTATCAAAACTTCCTTCCCTGCAGTAGATAGAGTTCCCATCTTCCAGCCTTGGATTTTATCCATTAATCTGTCATTGATGAAAGCAGAGAGGGATGCCTTCTTTGAACGACCCCAAATAGTTGGGAGCCCTAAATATTTCCCTGGGTTCGTGTTTATTGGCACATTCAAGATTTCTCTTATGCTATCAATAAGGAGATCAAGGGTATTACACTACAAAAAAAAAAAGTATTTTAGCGACGGCGCAAAACCGTCGCTGATAGCCCTTTTGCCGTCACAAAACCGCATTTGCGACGGCGTTGCGACCGCAAAGCATCCGTCACAAATAGTGGCATCGCCAATGCTGTTGGTTACGGTAAATATGCTGTTGCAAGAGCATTAGCGACGGCAAATCTATGCCGTCGTAAAAAGATGCGACGGTGTAATTGCCGTAGCCAATACCATTGGCGACACCAGTATTTGCAACTGATGTTTTGCGAGGGTAACAATGTCGTGGCAAAAGAGCTGTTTATAAATAATAATAAAAACTGGCATACAAATATACATTGCAAATTTTTATTTTTTATTGCATAAAAACCATACAAGAAAGAATAAGCCTAATGCTGGGAATGGTACATTTTAATCTTTCTCAATAATGTTACAAAAGGAATGAAGCTCCTACAGAAGTTTACAAGAAAATGAAGCAAGTTTACAAGATCATGAAGCTTCAAGGTAACTCCTCCAAGACTGAAACAGAAGCTGCTCACCAATCTTGTTTTGATTCTCTTAAGCACTACCTATATGATAAACTTAATTTATATCATAGCGAAATGTTAGATACACCCTTGAAAAATATATGGAGCCAGCTAAGTTTAAGGTTAAGAATCAAAACTAACTAATAATCTTTAATAAACAAAGCAGTAGCTAGCTAGAAGATAACACTACCAAAAGCCTGAACTAGATCAGCAAAAGCATAGATGCCTCTAGGTAAATTTCCAGAAACCAAGTGTACAATATCTGAGAGGATAATGGTTCTCAATAGCTACCTAAATTCCAGCTTCTATTTGATTTAGTGGTAACTTCTCATCGCGTATTAAACCTTGAAGCCACAAGACAAAGCCAAACAAAACTTTCAGCATTTGAAACAAAAGGCCAAAACAAAACTCTTATACTGAATGCCAAAGCAAATCAAATAACATGCAAACACGCCACATGAAATGCCAAAGCAAGTCAGCAAACCAAATAAATTTAATGTCAAGCTGAGTAAGTACCTGATCCTTTCCTCATGGAAGTGATACACAAAGACAACGAAGGTGAAGAGACTGGTAGGAATGAGCAAGCTTGTGTAGACACACCAGAAGAGAGCCAATTCCCTGAGCACAATAAGAATTAAATGGAGTTTCAGACATAATGTTTTGCACATAATGCACCTGAATAAACTGCTTAGTGCCTAATTCTAGACCATGTCCTCAAAAGGGACCCTAGAAGAGTTAAACACAAAAGTTAGATAGATAACTGAAACTGAGAAGCACTATATTATTAGAAAACAAGCGCATATATTACCATATTTCTACCAACTTAGATGTTTCAAACCTTCCATCCATTAGATACAAGAATCAAACTTGCCAAATCTACCAGCTCAGAAGTACTAACAACATGATTATTAATCCCATGAAATGAGCGTGAATGACTCTAAAATTTAGCATGTATAAGAGGTACTGTATAGTATAACATAGCTTCTTTACTACTAACAAATTGGTTCTCAGTAAACTACACAACCTTCTTCACAACATAGCTTCTTGACTTCACAATAACAAAAGCAAGAGTTACTCCATAATACCATATATATGAAGAATGTTCAGATATACTAATATATCTGTATGCATTACTGTTCAAAATTTAAGCGAGACAAAAGATTATCACTATCTAATTATGAGTAGAGAAATGATGCATAGAGTTTATGTATACCTTAAGCTTTAGCTCATTCACTTCACTTGTTGATTTGACCAATTTGGCAGTAAGAGCTTGGAGTAGACTAACACACAGCGATTCAATGTCTTCATTATCAGCTTCATTGCTGGTTTAAAACTCTCTGAACCATTATGTATAACTAGCTGATCAATGTCTTCCCCTAGTAAAACACACCGATCATCCTCTCATCAATAAATGCATATGCAGAGTTCCATAACAACAATATCAATTCATGGAACAACAACATCAATTCTCTAATGCGAGCAAACAATGATATCAATTCATGGCAAGAATTGTTCTACTCTAATGTAAATATCCAGATGGATGATTTTCTGTCATGGTAGAACCGCACTGATTAATCCACACCATTTTAATTAACTAGTAACAAACAAAACCAGAAGCTAGCATTTCTTACTAAACAAGTACTTTCTTTCTTCATAGACACTAAGAACATTGAGAAGGAGTAAAACAACATTGAGAACTTGGCTTCAGTCAAAAAATTCATCTACCATCCTAATTGTATCCTAGAATATCTTATCATAAAATTTAAAATAGCACAGATATGTGGAATGTTGTACATGATCAAACATCCAAACTGCTAAACAAAGCTATTGAAGATCTTTAAGTTTTAACAAAACAAGACAAATTGAAAACAAAAAATTAGTGGAGAGAGAAGAGAGAAAAAGTAAGCACCTGCATTCAAAGTTTCGGATCTCAACAAGTTCTTTCCCTACAAATTCCATCCACTGCACTCTCTTCATTTCATCATTTGGAATAGCAGGATCCAAAGAATCTGGCTTTCTGAGATTGCTTTTGAGAGAATTCTCAGCTGTTTTTGGATTCTCAGCTATATAATCAATTTGGTATAAAGCAAGCATATCTCAGATTGCTTTTGTTCTCCCTCCACCATATCATTTACACAAAAATTTACTTACCAAATCAAGCAAGCATCTATAATCAATTCGAAACTCACAGATATAGCATCTCTCCTGGTAGTGAGATCCGGTGACCGGAGAATACGGATACTGAGATCCGGTAGCACATCGGTGGGAGGGAGCAGGGAGGAGGAAGAAATGCTTATGCCCCTAGTGAAACGACGTCGTGGACCTTTCGTCGCCGATCCAGATGTTGACGACCTCTAGTCGGCAGCCTAGGGCTTCGGTGAATAGCAGTCCGCCGCCAGCGTCGTTTTCGGCGGTGGCTGAGCGCTTCTGGGAAGGGAGTGCGCTGCACGTGAGCGAAGGTGAGGCAGAGGGAGGAAGATGAGGGGGAGGGAATGGGGGAGTGAGGGAGTGAAGGGTAAGGTGGAGGGAGACGAGGGAGAAGGTGAGGTAGGAGTCGGAGTTTCAGCAAGTGATGGCCGGCCAGTTATTAATGGTAGCGTTGGCGCAGAGGAAAAAAGAGAGGAGAGATTGAAAGAGATAAGAAACAATGAGAATAGAAACCTAAAAACCATCCTATCACGACAGCAGCTACTTTGCAGTCGCAAAGTGCTGTTATTTGGCTACGACGAGTTCAAGCCGAAGTAGACCAAAGTGGCTAGCGACAGCTAATGACCACGGCATTTACTCGGTCGCAATTATTGCGACGGTAACTGATTTGCGGTCGTAAAAGAATGACTATTGGCAACGGCATTTGCACGCTGACGCTAACCGGGGTAGCCAATAAAACTATTTTTTGTAGTGTTAGGAGTGCAGAAAAGGCTTGATTTCTCTAAGTTTACTTGCTGCCCAGAAGCATGGCAGTAGAGGTTTATTACCCTCCTTAATTCCTCACAGTCCACAATTGAAGCTCTTAGGAAGAACAGAGAATTGTCCGCAAAAAAAAGATGAGAAAGGGGAGGGGTAAACCTGCTTAAGTAAATGCCCTGAATGCTTCCTTGAACACATGCTCTTTTGATCAGGGATGAAAAGACCTCCGAAGTAAAAAAAAGAAAAAAAAGAGGTACGGTTGTATAGGATTACCTTGCCTCAATCCCCTTGAAGGGTTAAAATACTTTCCAGCTTTTCCATTGATAGTAACAGCAAAAGTGACTGATCTTACACACCCCATAATTGGAGAAACCCACCTTCTACCAAAACCCAATTTCAACAAGATAGCTTCAAGAAAGTCTCACTCCACCCTATCATAGGCTTTACTCATGTCAAGCTTGTGAGCTAATTCATGGAGATCTCCTGTTTTTCTCAACTTCAAGTAGTGAAAAGCTTCATGGGCAACAAGAATATTGTCTTGAATTTGCCGGCCAGGGACAAAGGCTCCTAGTTCAGGAGATATGATCTCTGGGAGGGCAGTTTTAAGACGATTGGCAAGGATCTTTGAGAGTATTTTGTACGAGTAATTACACAGCGAGATAGGGTGAAATTGACTCACATCTTCAAGGTTGGGAACTTTTGGGATCAACACAATATTTGTGCGATTCAGCTCTTCTAGGATTTCCCCTGTTTTGATAAATTCGGTAGCAGCTCCATTAACAATTTCATTCACTGTTCTCCAGCAAGTGTGGTAAAAATACCATGAAAACCATCTGGTCGTGGAGCTTTATGTGCTCCCATTTTAAAGGTTGCTTCCTTGACTTCGTCAATAGAGATGGGTTGTGCAAGGCTATTGTTTGTATCTTCTGAAATAATGGGATTGATTGCATTAAGAGCCTCCTCCCAGTTCCTCGGCCCTGTTCCTGTAAATAGATCCTTGCAGTAACCCTCAAATTCATCTCTAATAGTGCCGTCTTACTCTAACCAGATGTTGTTGTTAGTCTTTAACTTGAGCACTTTATTTCGTAGCCTTCTACGAACAGTGGTTGGGTGAAAGAATCTTGAGTTGGAGTCACCAGTTTTTAGCCACTTTATGTGAGATCTTTGTGCCCAATACTTCTCCTCCTTGTCCCAAAGCTGGGCTATTTCATCTGTTAGGCTTCTTGCACGATCATGCTGTTCTGGTATGGAGTTGGCTTGAATCATCTGTAACTCTTCAATGTTGCGGTTAATTTTCCTTCTGTTGTTGGAATTTTTTTGCTCCATTTCCCAAGAGCATTGCTGCAGTGATGGAGGTTGGTTGCCCATTGATTGGCAAAATTGCCACAATTCTGATCAGACCATGCCTCATTAACTATATCAATGCATTTAGGATTCAATCCAACTAGGTTCGAACTTGAAAGGCTTTGGGCCTTTCTCACTTGATGGCTCAGAGTTGTACGCAAATCTCATCATAAGTTAATTTTTCAGGATCTTCAATCAGTAAGTATCATTGTACGCAAATCTCATCGTAAGTTAATTTTTCAAGTGCTAAATTGTGAAACATACGTCTATACAAAACAGGCTGGTGATATTCACACACCTTTGCTTTCTCTATTCACATAACCATGTTATGAGGAAAGTCAATCATGAAGCAAATTGAATGAATTAGTCTGTAAATAGATGAGTTTTGAATAATAAAACAAGATGTGTAAATACTGAATAACACCATTATACAAAAATTTTGTTTTTTTTCCTTTCTTTTTTTTTATGTGTGTGGAAGGAAACATTGCTATACACAGATTTGGATGGGCAAGGAAATGAACGGACTTTCTAACCTTTTGCTTCATTTTTCATGGCCCAAATGACAGTGCCTAGATAACCTTTTGATATGATTGGATCGATTCAACAATTTTGAAAACTTTCTACCTAGGCCCATGTAGGTCAGAGTTGTCATTCTGATGATGTTACAATTATCTCTGAAAAATCAATACTGAAAAACAAACAAAATGAAAGGACCCAGAAAGCAATCATTCACCAAGAGATCGATGAGATAATAAGCTAACTTATTGGAAAACCTTGTTTATCAAAGTGGGATGGAAACTTTTGTCATCTGTAGCAGTTGATTTGGTAGTGTGTTCTAACCTTCTATGGAAAATTGTTGGGAGTCTGATATTGTATTCATATATCGTTTCATCTGTCGATAGGGGTTATGTATCGTCATTGTCAATTTAAATTTAACTTAATTTCTTCAATTCAGTGATCTGATATATAAAAGAATACAACACAACACCATTTTGAACATAGACACGTTGGCACCTAAGAGCATCTCTAATGGAGATGTCATAATGCTTGTGTCAATTTCAAACTTGAAGGCTGATGTGGCTCATGTTAATACATACATTTAACATCTGTGTTGAAGTGAGTTTTTGTCAAAATTGACATGAGCCACATCAGCCTTCAAGTTTGAAATTGACACAAGTATTATGACATCTCCATTAGAGATGCTCTTAGTTGCTAATGTGTCTGTTCAAAATAACGTTGTGTTGTATTATTTTATATATTCGATCACTGAATTAAAGAAATTAAGTTAAATTCAAATTGACAATGACAATACAAAACCACTACCGACAGATTAAACGATATAAGAATACAATGTCTGACTCCCAACAATTTTCAATAGAAGGTTGGAGACCTTGTCATTTCTTGCCGTTGCAATTGTCCATCTGTCAAAAGACTCATTTCTTGCCGTTGCATTGTCCATCTGTCAAAAGACATCTCCAGTGGAGATGCTCTAAAGATCAACCAAAATGTACAATTTTCTCTTATACATACTTTCTCTGGGTTCGTGTATGCCAAGAGTCCAAATGCTTTGGGGAGTAGAAGACAAGTGCTAGCTCATAGACCAATCGATTACGCAAGGAATCTGAAAATTAGATAACCAAATAGCTACAGTACTCAGATTTGATATCAACTATTTACTAAAAAGAAAGACTTCGATAGTTTGTCATATAGTTTGATAGTGAAAGGCAATTAGTGCTCTACACAATGACAGGTGCAGCTAACTGAGCTAAATGTCTGATCGAGTGTCAACTTCTAGCTATCTCATGTTTTGTGTCAAAACCATTGGTTTTTGCTCTTGTGGAAGAGCTTCATCTTCTGCTCATTCCCTTTGAGATATTCATAAGCTTTGGGATGAACTGAAACGCCAAATATTTTGAGAGTGATAGTAACGGACTGAGGTAAAGACTTGTGTGCTTGTGGACAGAAACAAAGATCAAAGCTTGTGGATAGCACAAGCCCTCTACCCACCATTTGTTTTCAAACTATTGGAATTGCTTTTCGATGTTTGCAAGTGAGAAGAACTTACACAACTGTGGTTTTCACAAACCTAGGATATAAAAGATAATTCTAGTTTCTCATTTTCAGAGATACCGGCCGTGAGATATATATTGTCGATCATTCCGGTTAAAAACCATGTTGATGATAGAGTTAGCACATAAGAATTCGGAAAAAGAATATATCAACATAAATCATATATATATATATATAGTCCTTTTCAGCTGCGGACGTCTACACCAATGGTTTTAGTGCGGATTTTCATTTTTACAAACTTTTCGATCGAATTTCCTCATCTTCACCGTCTAGTATCTAGATAATATTGTGTAGATCATCTCTGCACAATATGATGAGAAGCTATTCCTCCTGGAACAAAAGGATCAAAACCCTCCACACCCCACGCTGGATTTACGGCCTGTACCCTTCCGGTTATTCCATAAGGATCGGATACCCATATTCCAGGACCATACAATCCTGTTACATGAAATGCACCAAAACCAAAGCAAGCCACCCCTGTGGACGTCCGCAACTGAGAAAAATCATATATATATATATATATATATATATGGAGCGCACGTCCGCAGTGCGCATGAAGCTCCGTTCGCCACTCTCCGGCGCCGACGATGGCGCACCAGCAGACTCCAGCAGCGTCTCCGATCACTTTCCCTCCCCGACAAGGCCGCCAAATTTCAGTTTCCGACGAGATCGACTTTATTTGAAGTTTTGGGTGATCTCGTCGAAAAACTAAAATTCGGCAGACTCGCCGGAGAGGGAAAATTATCGAGGACGTTGCTGGAGTCCGCTGGGGTGGAGGCGCGCCGTTGTCGACGCCGGACGGTGGCGAACGGAGCTCCGTGCGCACTTACGCACGTGCGCTTCATATCCGGCCTATATATATATATATATATATAGGTCCCTTCCACTAATATATATATGGAAAAAATACTGGTCATTTTTCTTATTTTTTAGGGTTCGACAGTTTAGTCCTCTTTTTTTCAATTTCAACAGCTCACTCCTATTAATTTTTAATGTCATACAATTTGGTTCAACTGTTAAAATTGATTGTTAAGTGTCCACATCGGGCTATAAAATTTCTAATCTACCCCTAGCCGATTACACCCTTATCAACGCAGGAAAACCCAGGTGTGATTCTTCAAGAGAGCAAGTGTGATTCTTCAAGAGAGCATTGATTTCCTCAGCCATAGCTGAACGTCATTCCTTGGATTGAGATGCCTGGGTATAACAAGAATGCTCCATATCATTGATAACAGAGAGTAGAGCACGTGGAACCAGATATATACCTGACGGTTCCATCAGTGAGATTTCTGGGTTTTAAAATTCCAGAGTGAGATCGAGTTTGGATTTGGTGTGTAGTAGCAGTAGGTTGGGCTTTAGAGAGAGCCACTAGAGGCGGTGATTCAGTCGGATCGGGGAGTGGAGCATCAGAGGCAGGCGGAGTAGCAAGACAAGCAACCGTGTGTGGTGGTTGTTCGGGCAGAGGCGACTACGGCGACTGAATAGACGGGGATGGGTTGGGGTCGAGAGTGGTAGAATCGGAGATTGGTGGTGGTGGGTTGGTGGCGCGGCAACAGTAGACGCGCACGGAAGGCGGAGCAGGTAGCAGTGGGAGATCGGGGATGAGTTGGGGTCGAGAGTGGTGTAATCGAAGATTGGTGGTGGTGGGTTGGTGGCGCGGCAACCGCAGACGCGCACGGAAGGCGGAGCGGGTAGCAGTGGTAGATCGGGGATGGTGGTTTCTGGTGGAGGGGGAGTGGCGATTTGTGTTTGGGTGAGAAGGAGAGAACCCAGGTTAGTGGTGTCGGCAATAGGAGGTGAAGGGGAAAGAGTGGGTTGATGTATTAAATTTGAGGGGTTTTCCTGCGTTGATAAGGATGTAATAAGCTAGGGGTAGTTTAGGGATTTTATAGCTCGATGTGGACATTTAACGTGTCACGTCATCATATTAACAGTCAATTTTAACAGTTAGACCAAATTGGAACTAATTGTATGACATTGAAAATTAATAGGAGTGAGCTGTTGAAATTGAAAAAAAGAAGACTAAACTGTTGAATCCTAAAAAATAAGATGAGTGACAAGTATTTTGTTCTATATATATATAGGGCAATTCCACTAAAGGATCCCTTATTTTGGTTTCTATGAGGGATGGAGGATTACACCAACTTTTTGAATCTCCACTGTTCAGTTTGTTGGTCCTTATATATAGATCAATTCTGTAAATTTTCAGCCAATTTGGTGATCGTTAAGGTGTCGAACAAGATTAAATCAATGAACAAACAAAATCTGCCAAACATGAACCGTTCATACTTATAATTATAAATCGTAGTTTTGAATGCCTTAACGATTACCAAAATTTCTGAAAATTTGCATAAGTGATCTACTCATATAGAACTACATATTGAACAGTGGAGATGTGATTTTGTGATCGAAAAGTTGGTGTAATCCCTCATCCCTCATCCCTCATGTATGTCAAAAAAAAGGGATCCTTTAGTGGAATGGCCATATATATATATATATATATATATATATATATATATATATACAGTCGGATCAGAGGCAGACGTCTGCACATCCTTAAAGTGCGGACGTCCCTCCATTCTCCACCGGACGGCTCCGACAACGCGCCTCCACCTTAACGGACTAGAGCAGCGTCCCCGATCACTTTCCCTCCTCAGCTAGTCCGCCGAATTCCAATTTTACAGCGAGATCACCTAAAACTTCAAACAAGATTGATCTCGCCGAAAAACTGGAATTCTGCGGACTCGCTGGGGAGAGAAAGTGGTCAGGGACGCCGCTGGAGTCCGCTCGGGTGGAGGCGCGCCGTCGTCGGAACCGGACGGTGGAGAACGGAGGGATGTCCTTACTTTAAGCCGAGTGCGGACATCCGCTTCAAAACTTTTCTGTATATATATTTCATACAGGCTTACGGAGGTGTTTCATTTTTTTTTTATCGAGATCACACAATTTTGAACCTGAGTATGGAGGTTTCACACCTACACTCTTACCAATTCGAACACTTATGGTGGTTAGAGGCGTTTGCCGCGTTTCACCTTAAACAAGGTTTCGGTTTGGTGCTCTCTAGCTTATCAAGTTAGTCCAAATTCATGTGAAAATGGTAAGGAAAGCCAGTTTTAAGTGAAATATCTTTCTCTTTCGATCAGCTTTAAACTCGCACTTCCTTTCTTCATGATCATCCTTCATATATGTCTAGTTCAGTCTCTTTCTTTCCTCACACATCCCACACCACACACACACTCTTAAAATCTTGCCATAACAAACCAAAACCCTCCTCTGCATGGAGACAATCCAATCGATCCCTATTCAACCCTAAAATGATTTCCGGACCAGGGGTAAGATTTCACTCTCCTTTTTAAACCTCTCCAACTCTCAATTACTTCTCCACTCTCCACCACCACAATGTCCACCGATGCCTCCCCAACTTTCCGGACCTTCTCGCACTCCCAACAACCCGAACCTGTTATGTTAACCTCCACTCACGACGGCCTTGAGTTCTGGCAGTACATGATCGCCGGCTCCATTGCCGGTTCCGTCGAGCACATGGCCATGTTCCCTATCGACACCCTCAAAACCCGCATGCAGATCTTCGGTGGGTCCCTCTCCGTCAACCCCATCGGAGTCCGGCAGGCCCTTGGCTCCATTCTCAAGCTAGAAGGCCCGGCCGGCCTCTACCGCGGTATCGGTGCAATGGGACTCGGCGCCGGCCCGGCCCATGCAGTCTATTTCTCCGTCTACGAGTTATGCAAAGAGTACTTCACACGTGGCAACCCTAACAGCTCGGCGGCGTATGCTTTTTCCGGCGTGTGCGCGACGGTTATGAGCGACGCGGTGATCACGCCGATGGATATGGTGAAGCAGAGGCTGCAGTTGGAGAGCAGTCCGTACAAGGGCGTTGGGGACTGTGTGAGGAGGGTTTTGGTGGAGGAAGGAGTGGGGGCATTTTACAAGTCGTATAAGACCACGGTGGTGATGAATGCGCCGTTCACGGCGGTTCATTTTGCGACGTATGAGGCGGCAAAGAGGGGGTTGAGTGAGGTGGCGCCGGAGAGTGCGAGTGATGAGAGGTTGGTGGTTCATGCGACGGCTGGTGCGGTGGCCGGGGCTTTGGCTGCGGCTGTGACTACTCCGCTTGATGTTGTCAAAACCCAACTGCAGTGTCAGGTAATAAGATATTTTCGTTTTACATAAGACTTAAAATATTGAGAAATCCGAACATCACATGATTCGAAACATGATTCATGGTTGATTCATTATTTGCAACTCCTCTAAAGCATGAACATTTTACCATAGTTGACTTGGCGAACAAGTTTACTTCTGTTGGTGTTTCCTAAGGTTTCTCTTTCGTTGGTGAGATTTCTTGTTTCAAGTTTGGGGATTTGCTTAGCCTAAAGTAGTAAGGTTGATAGAAATCATCTTGTTTGTTGAATACTAACTCAATTCGAATACAGGGGGTTTGTGGATGTGATAGATTTTCGAGTAGCTCGATAGGAGATGTTATTCGAAGCGTCGTGAATAAAGATGGATATAGAGGGCTTATGAGAGGTTGGATTCCCAGGATGCTCTTCCATGCCCCTGCAGCTGCAATTTGCTGGTCTACTTATGAAGCATCAAAAACGTTCTTTCAACAACTCAACGACAAGGATAAGTAAAATGGTTCGACATTAGGCATGCTCCTGAGTCCTGATTTAGTCAATACCCGCTCTTCTTCATGCAGATGTTTGCTAGTTTTCTTCCACTGGGAAGTAGTCAGATGATATATACTGCATACTGATGGGTATGCTCAAAACTCGAGTGTATATGATCAATCGATCAATGGGGCAATGATCATTAATTTCCCTACTTCCAAGTTCTAATCGATCGATTAGACCACAAAAGAACTAGCATTTGGTTCTTTGGTGAAAAACAAGTACTTATAATCTGGTGCAATCATGTACTCGTATGGAAACAGAAAACATTCTATACTGCAGCCTGTACAAAATACAATTCATTTTAAACTTTCGACTTCAAGAGAGATCACCTGTTTACGATACTTTTTGGTAATCCATACAAACATAAAATTATTAACTATAACCATTCAACATCCAGAAGATAACACATGATCACTCATTCAACAAGTTTTCATGGAGGAGAAGCAAGCTGTGGCTTTGAAAACTACTACAATTACAGAACAGCAACTGATGCGCATTATTACCTTTTCAAAACTTCTCTACAGTAATTCCATCTCTAGAAACCTCATAAGCCTCCCTACTCCTGCTTCTGCTCATCCCAGCCTGGAAATTGAGCTTTGATCCCCCAGAGGAGATACAGGTCACTTTTACCCATAGCAAGGTCACCTTTGTCTTGATCCCCTGAATGTCTTCTAGCCTTCCTTTCTTCAGGTATCCAGTTACAGTAGTGAAAAACCGCAACACAGATGAATCCCTGTAGCCGACTTCACAAACTGATGGTATGTAGACGGTGAGTTTTCCTGTCTCCTGATTGAATTCATAGTTGGTAGCATCCCGAGGAAAGATTCCTACTGCGAGGTCATACTCCTTAAGAAGCTCAGGCAATGGTTTTTGCATGCTTCCTGTTAAGATAACACTTATTGGTTAAATTGTGGCAATTATGAAACTAAAAAAGACCTAAACAATGCTAATCAATTCTTTACGGAATAACAGTTATCAGAGAAAATAGCAGGATCGTTATAAAGCACTCATGTCTGAAAGAGTATCAACAATTTTTAACAGTACAATTTAAAGATTATTTTATTTGGAAGATGAATAATAAATAACATAAATATAGTCCTCCCTGTAAGCATGAATACAACTCATATTACTCCCTGCAATTAAACTACTTACATTTTTGTTATTTCCAGAAACCCCATTTTTAGAGTCCCTTTCCTTCACAGGATATTTTCCAAACAAAAAAATAAACCTAGTTAAAGCTGAAACAACCGGGTCATCATCAATGGCGGACGCAAAGGGGAGCGAGTGGGGGCAGTTTTCCCCAGTGAACTTCCAATTTTTTCTGCTAACTTGCCTGTATATGTCAATGTTCATTTGATTTTCACCACTTAGCGTATAGACCTATGGTTTGAGAATCTGCTACCCAGCAAAGGAAAAAATCCTAGTAGAGATATATAAAGTAGAAAGAACGGTGCTGTGTGTGTGATATGCTTTCCCAATAAGCCGGTGGTTTGCTCAAATGGGGAAGAAGAAGAACCCAACTCTCTCCCCTTCCCTATATATTCACTCTGTCTTCTTATCTTCCATCACTACTAGAACTACTTTTGAAAAACCATCAAGAAGCATAGCTCAGTGGTAAGCTGCTTCACCTGCATCCGTTAGGTCGCGGGTTCGAGTCTCCTGGGGGGGGTAAGTGGGGAACCACTATTGATCCTCTTTTTAAAGAAAAAAAAAAAAAAAAAACTACTTTTGAAAAACCATCAATTTATCACTTCCAATTTTTATGTCTTCTCCTTCCATATCTGATTACCTCCTTTTAACCGCCAAATTAACACCCCCCACAACCCTAATTCACTCTCATCTCTCAAATCCACTTCCAAATTCTGAGCTCATATCTAGCTTGTGAGTCTTTTTTCCTTCATATTTTTGCATCGTGTCTTGTTGATACTCAAAGGATTCAAGAGCTACAAATTAATGGAGATCAAGAAAGAGAAAATGGACAGTACGTGAGCCATCTCCATAGGCTCCTTAATTATCCTTCATTTTTTGCCCCCACTTGCAAAACATTCTGCGTCCGCCACTAGTCATCATGCTGCATGGAGCAATCTAAAGCATAATCTGCAAAACTTCAACAACATTGTCATATACGGCTCTGTAAAGCCCTTACTTGACTACATTCGCCTCAAACACACGTTTACACGGTCTAAAACCCCAGTGAGCTGCACTGTTAATGTCAACATTCCCAAACCTATCCCCTAACGCAATTTCCTAACTTCCAAACATTTATGCCAACACGAGAATGACAGGAATAGCAGGATTATCATGACGCGAAGCAATCAAAAGAACAAACTTTCCATAAAACACAAGTTAGCATATATGAATTCAGTCCAATATGAACAATCAAAGAAACTACAGCAGCAACCGGATACAGCGAAAAACTAACCTTTCACTTTGTTAACCAACCAACTCGCTCCTCCTGAGATACTGGATTGCAATGACTAATTACACAAACAATGTCAAGTGTAAAAATTGGTTCAAATTATTAAACAAAAACTGATACAAAAACCAAAAAAAAAAGACATAAATGCGTCTCAATCATCTTAAAACATATAACAGGCCAATCAATCATCCTAAAAATTCAACTAAACAAGAATTAGACGTATGATTAATCTTAAAGCAGGTAAAGAATTCAAATTTCTTAACCGAAACAAAACAACTCAGGGTCGCAATCAAACAAGCTGAATATGAATTGAATTGAATTGAGAGAGAAGCTCGCTCACGTTGATGTCATCGCCGACGGAGGAGATCTCCTTGGTGGCCTTCTGGCTGAACCAGTAGGACCCGGCCTTGTTCAGAATCTGATCCATGCAATTCCAATCCTTCTCTTCTCGCCGACGGCGACGTGTTCCGGCGGATTACAGCGGAGGAGAAATCGATCAAATGGTTGAGATCGAGAGAGCGAGAGAGAAATTCTTTATTTCTGGGGGAATTTGATCTCTCTGGATTTGGTTGGGTTCGATTTTGATTTTGGGGAAAAAAATAGTGTTGCTGACTTGGACCGTTGTGCCATGGTGGAAGCTTCTACAACGATTCCGGTCCACACGTTCCAAGTTTCCAACAGTCAGGCTCGCACGACACTTCGTTTCTTTATCATCGATCACACGACTCGTCGTTCAAGAACATTTCGGATGAGGGAGACCACATTTTTTTTTTCTGATGGAGTGAGATCACAATTCTGATCTCGATCTTGTTCTAAAACTATAGAGTTAATAGATGTGTCATCCGAACTGTAGGGATTAACATGGATTCATGCGGCGTTTGTAGATGTTTGGTTTAGTTTTTTGGAAAATTCTGCTATACCGAACGATATAACATGCATGTCTATTGAAATTTCATAACCAAATTTAAAACTAACCTCCCATCCTCTCCTATTAAAGCAAGGCCTCATTTAGTGATACGTATGCTATACCGTTCGGTATAGCAGACAAACCATAGTTTTAATGATTTACTCTATATAATTAAGTTTACATAGATTAGAGAAATTTCAAATAACATGATAGATAAACATGATCGATGTTGTCACTAATAAGTTAACTCGAACTCGTCATAGATTGACATTCCTCACGTTAAATTCTCTTCAATTCTATTTGCATTTGATAATTTGATAGTACACCTAGCCACTCAAATACACAAACCCAGACTAACTGATCACCTTAAAAAAACACTTCGGAGGTGTCAAATGGTTAGGTTTTATACTCATTTGTCCGACGACATCCCTAATTAAGCATCGAGATGGTGCCACTCCTCGCACCCCTTGCTCCATCCTCCAGCCATGAAAGAATTGAACACAAACAACTCTACGCTTATAGCTCGGCATGGACCAATGCTAGTTCCATATATATTTAGCTGATGTCTACCATTAGTATGCCAATGCATGTCGAGAATGGCTATATTAAGCTAGCCCCGTTGATAAACAACCATGCAAAATCACTTTTAGTGGGCACTAACCGAAAGTACATTATATCTGTAGATGGGGATATAAATTCGATCATTTGGCCCAGAGTACTCACCTCTTCGATATAAGATGAGAAAACTGTGTGAAGTTGGTGGTCAAGAATATATATATGACCCCAAGTACCTCTGCAAAAGAGGGAGAACTGGAAAAGAATTTACATGCATGATTTCTGTTGGTTCTTCTTCGTTGATCAAAGTTTCAAATAGAATGAACAGCTATCAAATATATAGATGGTTGTTGTTTCCTTCTCTGCACAGAGACATACATATCTGACTGCTGCTATTTATAGATCGATGTATATTGTTTCTTTGAAATTGGATATGCATAAACTAGAACTCTGCACATGAGAACAATCATAAACTAGCTAGAGCTAAACAACCGACTGACCCTTCCCGGCCTTTAGAGGTCGATCAATTATATATGATCAATATTTCATCCATCTGCTAGCAGCTTCTGTAAGTTTTCTTTAATTATCATGGGTTCAGTGAGCTGTGGCTTGGTTGGTTAAGGTGTTTAACTGACAACTTTGAGGTCATGGGTTCAAACCTCACGACATATGTAGGGTGTGTGAGTTATTAATAAAAAAGTTTTTTTAAAAAAAAAAAAAGTTTTCTTTATCATAAACTCAATTTCTTTATAATTCTATACTAGATCAATACTTGTAAACTTAAAAACATTGTGTTTATATGTCAATTGAACTTAGGATTGCATACACTAGCTATATCTATCATACATCTGCATAAAACATGAACATATGAACATGAACTCATAAATTTACCAGAATCACTTTGATTATCCATTCAGCCTTCTTCTTAATTATTTCACATTTATGTTCTCTTAGTAATGAGACCAAGTATGAGAATCAGATGTGCATAAGAATGGACTAACTGATATATATATATATATATATATATATATATATCATATTGTAGGTAGTTTCATCCATAAAGAAACTACTACAAACTTAACTGTTTTGTCATAAAATTGCTCTCAACTGCAATTTAGATTTCAAATTCAAAATGTAAAGTTTATCTACAGATTTATCTTAAGGCTTTTACACATACATGTCATAAACTCAAATCACATTATATATATTTATATTGTATTTCTAATATCAGTAAACAAGTCTTTGTCAAGTTCTTATAAGCCGATATGCTTACAGCTTCTGCATTCATCTCTTTTGTTCGCTAATTACCCCTTATATATTCTTTATGTTTATGAGTACGTTTGTTTTCTCTTGTATTCTACAGTTGTACTTGGTTGTTTTTCCTTCTCCTAACTGCTTGATACCCCTGCTTGTTCTGGGAAATGGACACACCAGAACAGAAGGCACATGAGATCTATCAGGAAACTATTCATAGTTCGTTAGTAACTAAGTGACCCCTAGCCCTTCCCTCCTTCTAAAGGTCGCTTCTACTCAACTGCACATATATAATTCATCGAAACCAAACAAGCTCACTCTAGCTGGATCGATGAAGAACAACCAGTACGTACTAGTTTACTAATAATGCTCACACTACGTAGTGTTCACTGTTTAATACCACATGGCTACGAGTATACGATGATGCAACAACCTAATCATATATAAATCCGCATGCAGTTCCTTAATAATTAGCTAGATAAATATATCATATATATATATATATATATATATATATATATATACAGCTGTTTTCATATGAATCTAGCCACTATCTACGATTCATATTGATTCACATACAACGTATACTTGATCGATCAGATGGAGTTTGGTGTTTCTGTGCAAGCATGCATTCATTCGAAAGATACGTCATTACAGTTCGAACTACAGCTTAGCTAAGCTTAGGCCACCGCCTCATGATATTTTCGATTATTTTCCATGAAGTAGTCTCTCTGCGTTCTTCCACACCTTCGATTCAGATCCCAGTCGCCAATACGTACGTGTGAGCTGATCGATCGAGCAGTACAGTAGTACTATTATTACGTTTCATAATTTTTATAGTTTGGTACGATTTCGAGCAAAGTCCCAGCAAATTTTCCAGACATTATACATATGCAGGGCGGTACCTCACTTACACTTCGCCAACTTTCTCTACACGATTATTAAGACACTGTACCAACCTGTAATTGCATAATTTGGCATATGATACATTTATGTTGAAAGGTACTACTTGAGCAACTTGAACGAATCCCAGTGCTTGTATCAGAAAGACACTAATACATATTTACATATTGAGTTATTCGTACGTTCGTACTGTTAGAGTTATATCTAATGTGAACTTAATAATAACACATGAGAGTCAAACATATATAAACATCTTGTGAAATAAGTAAATGAGGTTAATAGATAATATTTAACTTGGATATTTATCCTAGTAATTTGATTAGATAAATACAAGGAGTTTAAGTTAACATAGAATTTGTGTTATAGTTATCACATAAGGTAATTGATTAGTTTATTAGAGTTGCCTTGTGAGATGAGACTCCAAGAAAACTTGTCAATATATAAAGGGGTCCCTGTGTAAGCTCATACAACGCCATAATAGTTTTCCATACTCACTGTGAAAAAGGCATTCTGGAGAATTACACAGAAGACTTCCTCTGCTCTTGTTTGATGGCGTTGAACATGAACAACCAAGGTTGGTGTTTCTAATCCTTATACATGCTTATATGTTCTTATTGCTAAAACATGATACAATGTGTTTATGTCTTATGTGGTTTATACATGCTTATATGTTCTTATTGCTAAAACATGATACAATGTGTTTATGTCTTATGTGGTTTACAGACTAACAGTTGGTATCAGAGCCAACCATAAAATTTTTCATAAACCTTTGTTGTGTTATGCATGATCATTGAAGATTTTCTGAAATATTTTTTTTTATGTCATGAACACTGATGAACACGAATTGGGCCAAGAATATGTTGAGGCCCAATACACAAACCTAGCACAAGCATGAACCCAGACCCGTTTTCTTTTAAAAACACGCGGATCCTTTAGATCCGACCCATTCGTCCTTAACTGAACTGGTTGTTAAACATAACGGTCAAGAACAAAAACCCATAATTGGGAATTAGGGTTCTTCGGCTAAAGCTTCGATTTTGGGATGTTTTTTCGCTGTTTGATGATTAGCTATACATGGTTAGTGCACGATTTTGATTCTGAAAACATTTGTTATTACTAACTCTGTTTTGCAAGCACGAGAGCGTCCTGGTACGTTTTCAATCTCAATGAAATTTGAGATTTTACTGTTTTGTGCGATTGAATCATGCATATGAACCTTAGAACTCGCCTGGGGAGTAGGTTGAGATGCCCAGATGAAACTTAAATTTCAAATTGTTTGAAAGTTGGCATGCATAATATGGAATGTGAATTACTGTGATTGTGTGCTTATAAATAATTTGATGATTGTGGTGATTCTGAGTACTTGAATGTATGATCACGCATAGCTTAATATTGAAATTGACATATATGTATATTTTTACTCCCAAATCTATATATGCTTGTTGAAATATCAAGATTGAGCATGATTGGTTTTCTGACAGTTTTATGAAGTTAGAATTGAGAAAACGCAAAGTAACAATCACAGGTATTTAGTTAATAGAAATTTTGGAATGCATGTTGCCACAGCAAACTATTTTAAATGGTTCTTGTAAGTAAGGCACATACCTGAAAATTGCATGTTTTTTGTTGAAATAGGGACTGTATCATCCACAGATGGTTTTAAACTTTACCTATCTTTGATAACAAATATGGTTCTGAATATGAGATACTATAGTTCTTAAAGTGCAGTATGATCTTTTCTTCTTGCCCATAGGTGTTGACCGATCATGTTGTAGGAATTAAAATATTTTGTAGTTCAAAAAAAACTAAGGAATAACTTGTGTTTTGCCCACAGGTAGACTGGTTATTGAAATAGACCAAAAACACTGTTTTGGTTTAAAAGTATGCTTTTATATGTATGTACCCTGAAAATGCTTAAACTAAAATTTATTTTAGTCTCTTACACTTTGTGTTATATGGAATTACCTTGTTTTAGTTTGACACTTGAAGTGTTGTATGAGAAATGCTTGTTTTTTTTGGTATGTTTCTGGTGTGATGAAGGTGGAACGAACACCTGAGCTTCAGATGTTGAAAATTTTTCATGTGTTTTTGAAAATTTTTACATATATACTGATATATATCTATGTGGATATAGATAACCAGAAGTACTAAAACTTTTTTTTTCTATATGTTCATTTTCAGTTTTGACTCCTGTGAACGTAGGGAGTGTGATGCCTTTGAATGGTAGCAAATATAGGACATGGAGAGATGATATAGACTTGAACTTATCTCAACAGAATGTAGATTGGTGTCTGAGTGTCCCAATGCCTGCTGAAAATGGGGCAGCTAGAGATAACTGGGTGAGAACCAATAAGATCTATAAGCTTACTATTATGAGGACTATGTCTGATGTTGTGAAAGGTGGTATTCCTGAGAAAGAGGTAGCTAGTGAGTACCTTACTACCATAGTTGAGAGGTTCACGATAAGTGATAAGGCTGAGATTGCCATGTTGTTAGATCAGCTGCATGGCATGAAGTATGATATGAAGATGAACATCAGGGAGTATATTCTGAAAATGATTGATATTGGAGCTAAGCTTACTGCCCTTAATATGACTATGGCAGAAGACATGATTGTGATGCTAGTTCTAAAATCCCTCCCTGTAGAATTTGATTAGCTTAAGACCACCTACACCACTCAAAAGGACAAGTGAACATTAAATGAGTTGATTGCTATATGTGTCCAGGAACATGAGAGGATCAAGAAGGTCACAATTCACCTAGTCACCTTAAAATCACAATGGAAGAAAATGGAAGAAACCTGAAAGGAAAGCTAGCTCTTCTAAGAACGTGGGAGTTAGCAAGAGGGCCATGAAAGTCAGTGGTCACAAGGGAGGCATCAAATGCTTCTTTTGTAAGATTAAGGGCCACATGAAGAAGGATTGTGGCAAGTATAAGACCTGGAAGGCAAAGAGAGGTAATAAACCACTGTTTAATTTTTATATTGACGTAAATTTAGTTAACGTTCATACTGATACTTGGAGTTTTGATACTGGCTTACATGTGCATATCACCAATTCTCTATAGGGGCTGCAAAGCCAGAGGAGGCCAAGGGAAAATGAGATCAGGATCCATGTTGGAGAAGGCACGAGAGTAGGAATTGAAGCAGTTGGTTTTGTTAAATTAGTTTTGAGGCCTGGAGTTTTTCTAGTTTTAGAGCAAGTGTATTATGTTCCTTCCATGTCTAGGAACTTAATTTCAGTTGTTGTTTTGGTTAAAGACAATTGTCAGTTTTTGATTGATCATGATGGAATGAAAATAAGTCGTGCTTCTCATTATCTCGCTACTGCAAAGTTTATTGATGAATATTGGTCTTTGCCTAATACTTGTCACACATAAGTTTTGTTGATTGAGAATAATGTTATTGATTCAGTTAATGAAAATAAAAGAAAATTCAGTGAAAAGTCTGCTTTCCTTTGGCATAGGAGACTTGGACATGTCTCAAAAGAGAGATTAAAATTGATGGTGAAGCAAGGAATTTTACCTGAGTTAGACTTCTCTGATTTGGTGGATTGTATTAAATGTGTTAAAGGTAAATTTGTTAAACACACTAAAAAAGGAGCAACTAGAAGTACAAGTCTTTTGGAATTGGTTCACACTGATATTTGTGGACCATTTGCGACTCAAACTATATGCGGAAATAGCTATTATATCACCTTTATTGATGATTTCTCCAGATATTGTCATGTATACCTTATGTCTGAAAAGTCTTAAGCCTTAGAAAAGTTCAAAATCTTTAAGTTAGAATCAGAAAAGGAGTTGAATACAGTTGTGGAATGTGTGAGAAGTGATAGGGGTGGTGAGTATTATGGTAGATATACTGAAACTGGTCAGCATAAGGGATCGTTTGCTTTGTTTTTAGAAGAGAATGGGATTATAGCTTAGTATACCACACCAGGAACCCCTGAGCAAAATGGAGTTGCAGAAAGGAGAAATAGAACTTTTATGAAGATAGTGAGAAGCATGATGTGCACCTCAGGCCTCCCACATTTTCTTTGGGGTGAGGCAATAAAAACAGCCAATTATTTGACCAATAGAACCCCATCAAAATCAGTGTCTGCAACCAAAACGCCTTTTGAGTTATGGAAGAATAGAAAACCTAGCATCTATCACACACATGTTTGGGGTTGTAAGGCTGAAGCTAGGCCTTACAATCCAAACGAGAACAAGCTAGATCCTAAAACAGTGTTTGCATCCTTCATTGGCTACTGTGAGCATTCCAAAGGCTACAAGTTTAACTGTCCCACACACTCTCACAGAATCATAGAGACAAATAAGGCAGTGTTCCTAAATGAAACAAATTATTCTCATTCTTTTGAGGATTTTATTTTTGAGGAGCTTACTGAGGATGTTTCTACTACTGTCACTTCATCACAAGCTCAACTTGTAATTTTAGAAACCACACCAGCTGTTTTCAGTGGGATTGATGCACCTGCACCTATACTTGACCCTCCAGCATATGGGATTGATACACCTTCCACTATCCCAAACCCTCCACCACCACCAGTTATCAGAAGGTCACAGAGAGAAAGAAGATCAAGACTTGAAGCATTGTCGACTGATTTTCAGGTGTATGATGTTGAGGTAGATTATGATGCTGGTGAGATTGAATACCCCAAAACCTTCAAAGAAGCCATTACTGGAGATCATTCACATGAGTGGGAGAAAGCTATGATTTCAGAAATGAAATCTATGCATGTGAATGATGTCTGGGAATTGGTTGAGCCTTCAAAGTAGCAGAAATCAATTGGCTGCAAGTGGGTGTACAAGACCAAGCTACATGCAGATGGAAGCATAGAGAGGTACAAAGCAAGGCTATTAGCTGAGGGTTTTACATAGAAAGAATGTGTGGATTACACTGAGACATTTTCTCTAGTCTCAACCAAAGATGCTTTCAGAGCTATCATGGCTATGTTTGCTCATTATGACATGGAGCTGCACCAAATGGACGTAAAGACAGCTTTTTTGAACGGAGAGTTGAGTGAAGAGATCTTTATGAAGCAGCCCGAAGGATTTATTGAACCTGGGAAGGAGCATCTAGTTTGTAAGCTTAACAGGTCCATATATGGATTGAAACAAGCTTCAAGACAGTGGTATTTGAAGTTTGATTCAGTCATTGGTAGTTTTGGATTTAAGGAGAATCAAGTTGATGAGTGTGTTTACATGAAATCAGAAGGTAAAAATTTTATTTTCTTGATTTTATATGTAGATGACATTTTGTTGGGTAGTACAAATTTAGACTTGCTAAAAGAGACTAAGTCTTTCTTGTCAAAGAAGTTCGACATGAAGGATTTAGGTGAGGCTAAGTATGTACTGGGGTTAGAGATAAAGAGAGATAGATTGAGGTTCCTACTTGGTTTGTCACAGCAGAGCTACATCAACACAGTTTTGAAGAGGTTTGATATGCATAATTGTGCAGCTGGTGCAATTCCAATGTCAAAAAGTGACAAGCTGCATAAAAACCAAGATCCAAGAAATGCATTGCAGAGAGAACAAATGATGAACAAACCATATGTAGAGCTCATTGGGAGCCTCATGTACGCACAAGTTTGCACGAGACCAGACTTGTCATATGCAGTTGGCATCTTGTCAAGATTTCAGTCCAATCCAGGAATTGAGCATTGGACTGCAAGGAAAAAGGTTCTCAGGTATCTTCAAGGTACTAAGGGTAACTTGTTGGTTTATAGAAGAGTGAAAAAAGCTCGAGGTTGTTGGCTATACAGATGCAGATTTTGCATCTGGATATCCACACTCAAACAAGTCGACTACATGTTATGTTTTTACAATGGCTTGAGGTGTTATTGCTTGGAGAACAGTGAAACAAACTCTCATTGCTACTTCAACTATGCAAGCAGAGTATATTGCAATTTATGATGGAGCTTGTGAGGGTTTATGGTTGAAGAATTTCTTGATACAAACTAATGCAGTTGACAGCATTTTTTCAATCCCTATGAAGATTTACTGTGACAACTTTGCAGCAGTGTACTTTAGCAAGAATAACAAGAGGTCTGCTAATTCCAAGCACATAGACCTTAAGTATTTTAGCGTTAGAGAAAGAGTTAAGCATAAGGAGCTTGATGTGTTGAAGATAGGCACTGATGCTCAGCTAGCAGATCCCTTTACCAAACCCATGACTGTTGCTGCATTTGAAGAACATGCAGCTAGTATAGGCATTTTACCTAAACTTGATTGATATGATCAGTGGGAGTTTTATTTATAGCTTCAGTAATTTTGCTAGCAGTTAAAGACTTTTCTTGTGTAATTCTCATTTTTGGGTTCTAGTTTTGAACTTTGTGTTTATTTTGCAACTTATGAATTTTCTGATTGGGAAATAGAAATTCAACGATGTTGCATTGCATTCTTTCTGTGATTGTTTTGAATCATGATATAGCTATATGAATATTGTATTGTCTATTGAGACAATGTTTTCAGAATTTAAAGGGCATCTGTTATAATTTCCTTTTGGAGATGATGTCAGGTTCTTGCATACAGAACCGTAAAGAGGATCAAAATTATTTTTTAGACTGTGTCAGATACATCAAGTAGTCTATAAATGATTACAGGGTGATAACTTTGTTTGATTGATGTGGTTTATGGTTGGAACTACTGTGGCCTTGGAGTGGTTGTGTTTCAAATACAATTCGGTTCTTGGTTTAGTATTACACTGCAGATTTTACAGATCAAAGTTGCAAACTTTTGTGTTGCCTTTTAATCTCAATGAGCTCTAAAGATTTACTACATTCTAACTAAGTTTATATCTTGTTGTATACGTTATTCTTGGTCCAAGTGAGAGAATGTTAGAGTTATATCTAATGTGGACTCAATAATAACACATGAGAGTCCAACATATATAAACATCTTGTGAAATAAGTAAATGAGGTTAATAGATAATATTTAACTTGAATATTTATCTTAGTAATCTGATTAGATAAATACAAGGAGTTTGAGTTAACATAAAAACACCAAAATAGTTTTCCATACTCACTGTGAAAAAGGCATTCTGGAGAATTACACAGAAGACTTCCTCTGCTTTTGTTTGATGGCGTTGAACATGAACAACTAAGGTTGGTGTTTCTAATCCTTATGCATGCTTATATGTTCTTATTGCTAAAACATGATACAATGTGTTTATGTCTTATGTGGTTTACAGACTAACACGTACAACTTTGGGACTAGTTTTATCTATGAAGTTTAGTTCTTTCGATCATTACAACATTTCTTTGATTATTACGTCTCTTACAACTTGCGAGATTGGGGTTAAGCATATTTTTGGATCCATAACATGCACTTGTTCATCTCCTTTCCTCTAAAAGTTAATAACATCTAGCTAGCATCGATCACAATCTTGAAAAGTTTAGCATCTGATTCATGGAGAACCTCATCTTTTGAACTCCTCGATCAAACACATGTAATTGTTCGACAAGTGTGTTTTTCTTTTAGAGAAAACGACAAATAAACTCGACTGAATCATAAAAGCTAGATGTGTTACACCGTTGCATGAAAGTAAGAGATAATTTAAGATAAAAACAACAAATTGAGAAATCATTTTATATTGACACACTGAATGAAATAACAAGCGACAAAACAATAACTCGGAAAGTGACTTTCCATAAAATTTTCATAACCGATCATCTAACCCGCATGTTCTTCGATCTTTATGTTAATCGCACTCTAGAAACTGGATTGAAACTACATTCATCGACGACAACTTGTAATTTCTTAGAATGATGGGTTTATATGATAAATACAACTTGGGCAGTATATAATTTCTCTGTTTAATATACCCAACAAATTAAACAAAGCTTAATCATATAGCAAGTAGCTACAATTTGCCATCTAAATTAAGTAATGAGTTTAACATAAAGGATGGATACAGCTATGCACCATATATTATACTTGCTTATGCTTAATTAAAATTGTCAAGTGGAATGAATGAAGCAGCAGGTGTAATGTTCTACTTGAGCAATTTTTTTGCACAAGAAAATCCATCGATCTAGAAGAATAGAAGGCAAAAAGTTTGAATAATGAAAGCATTTGGTACTTAACAAGAAAACCAAGTGGGATGAGAAAATGAAAGATATACATATCCAATTGTTCATACATGTCTAGCTACCATGTTTATAAGTTTAAGCTAAAGTTGGTCCAAGTCACGTTAAAGTAACATAAGGTCCTCAGAAATAAAGTCATGGAAGAGTAAACGCTTGGCTAAATATGAATATAATTCTTTTTTTTTTGGAGAGCAAATGAATATAATTCAGAAACTGCATATTATATAAAACCCAAATGGATGATTTTTTAGAAAGAATTAGAATTTGGTCCAAGTTTCCCTTGTTCAAATTTGTCTTTGCATTCAGAATCTGCTGGGTATGTGACTGTGTAAATGCTTATCCTATCCCCAATAGCTTACGCCCTTCCCCAACTTGATCATCCATTTGGTAGTTGGAAATTGCCTTATATTTTAAGGGTTTTTGGAAGCAGTCTTATACAACTTTTACCAACCTGTTACAATGACGAGGAACCCCTCAACGTTGATTATCTCTACATCGCAACGTTTGAGTGTTTACGTGCTTTAAGGTTTAAAATAGAGAATGAAATTTACACATCCTTAATTATAATTTGCGTATCTGGTGATCCGACACACTTTCTAATATGGAAATGAAAAAAATATCCATGATTATTTCTCTTCAAATTATACATGTAATGAATAGTTTTGATGATTACCTAGTTAAAAATGAGTCATCATTATGTGGATTGTAATTGACCGTGTGCAAACTTCACTTCCATTCAAAAATCAGGATTAGCAAGTTCCTATCCAAATTAAGGACCACCGGGCTTATTGATTAAAATCATGTTTGGAGATTGGGACCAATTAGTTTTATGAAATTGATACAAATTGCATTTATTGTTAATTTTAGATTAGCATAACAATAAGACATTATACATGTATATGCGCTGATCAAAATAGTTGAACAGTTGTATAAACTAACATAAAATTATGAGAAGTGTCACCGGCTACTAATGAACTAAAAGTAAGGTTTGGACCACGTACTTAGTTTTATGAAATTGATACGAACTGTATTGAAGTGTAACTTGTGGTCCGATCGATCGATGAACATGCAATGGACTCGGCATTTCATGTAGAAACAGAGACAAGTACATTTCATCAATGTGAAATTTGTAAATTGCTAGGTGCAAATCTTGGGTCCTGGCTCGTCATTGCTCAACAAAACATCCGAGGTTAGGAACCTCTATAGTGGAACCTATCTCATGACTAGCATCATGTGGTCAAGTAAATTTTCGTAAAGTGTGTAATTCAACTACGTAGGTGAGCCGTGACTTGATTGGTTAAGGTGTTTAACTGACAACTTTGAGATCATAGGTTCAAACCTCACTGACATATGCAGGGTGTGTGAGTTATTAATAAAAAGTTTTTTTAAAAAAAATGTTTCTACCTGTTACGTCCCGAGCCGGGAAGTGGTCGCGGGGCGGAACGAAGTAGAATTCCTGAGAGGCTTTCACTCGGTACCTGCACAAATGACAACGTCACGGGGTCGGGACTGGGGTGGCCCAGTCTTCGACTCTCCGATGCTTAAGTGAGTTATGTGCACTTGTACGGGTAGAGGAATGAAAGTAAGAGAGAGTATATATATCTAAGTATGTAAGTGTCTAGATGTGTGTACCTTGAGCTTGTTTTATAGGCTAAGCTTGTGTACCTTGAGCTTGTTTCCAATGTGGGACTCTTTGCCCTCCTTTGGAGTGCCTCCTCTTTTGGGGGTGTTTTGCCGCTAGAGTGACTTTGGCAAGCGGTTTGTTACCGGCCCTTCCTTCCTTGGATGTCTGTGAAGGGCCCACCAGGGTTATCTCGACCGGGTAATTGTACCGTATTCTCGGCTTAGCCAAGTATTTTGGCTATGTACTAACAAGTCCCCAAGTCCCCAGTCCGAGAGAGTTCTTGGGTGGGGAGTTATTCTAGAGATGCCGAGGATAGGTTTTACCCGGGAGTAGGAGGCATGGTGCCGAGTCCCCAAGTCCCCACGCGAGAGTCGCGAGGTGACGGGGGTGATATTCCGGAAACCTGTTGGCAAAAAGAGAAGTTTAATGTTGCTCTAGCGAGGCAGTCCGCGCTTGGTTGGGGACTGTCGCGAGGTGGCCAGTCAGTCCGCGCTTGATTGGGGACCGTGGCTATATGGCAAGGCAGTCCGCGCTTGGTTGGGGACTGTCGCGAGGTGGCCAGTCAGTACGCGCTTGATTGGGGACCGTGGCTATATGGCGAGGCAATCCGCACTTGATTGGGGACTGTCGCGAAGTGGCCAGTCAGTCCGCGCTTGATTGGGGACTGAGGCTATGTCGCGAGTCAGTCCGCGCTTGATTGGGGACTGTCGCGAAGTGGCCAGTCAGTCCGCGCTTGGTTGGGGACTGTGGCGAGTCAGTCCGCGCTTGATTGGGGACTGTCGCGAAGTGGCCAGTCAGTCCGCGCTTGGTTGGGGACTGTGGCGAGTCAGTCCGCGCTTGATTGGGGACTGTCGCGAAGTGGCCAGTCAGTCCGCGCTTTATTGGGGACTGTGGCTTATGTGGCGAGTCAGTCCGCGCTTGGTTGGGGACTGTCGCGAGGTGGCAAGTCAGTCCGCGCTTGATTGGGGACTATCGTGAAGTGGCCAGTCAGTCCGCGCTTGATTGGGGACTATCGTGAAGTGGCCAGTCAGTCCGCGCTTGGTTGGGGACTGTGGCTTATGTGGCGAGTCAGTCCGCGCTTGATTGGAGACTGTCGCAAAGTGGCCAGTCAGTCCGCGCTTGGTTGAGGACTGTCGCGAGGTGGCCAGTCAGTCCGCGCTTGATTGGGGACCGTGGCTATATGGCGAGGCAGTCCGCGCTTGATTGGGGACTGTCGCGAAGTGGCCAGTCAGTCCGCGCTTGATTGGGGACTGAGGCTATGTGGCGAGGCAGTCCGCGCTTGATTGGGGACTGTCGCGAAGTGGCCAGTCAGTCCGCGCTTGATTGGGGACTGTGGCTTATGTGGCGAGTCAGTCCGCGCTTGGTTGGGGACTGTCGCGAGGTGGCAAGTCAGTCCGCGCTTGATTGGGGACTGTCGTGAAGTGGCCAGTCAGTCCGCGCTTGGTTGGGGACTGTGGCTTATGTGGCGAGTCAGTCCGCGCTTGATTGGGGACTGTCGCAAAGTGGCCAGTCAGTCCGCGCTTGGTTGGGGACTGTCGCGAGGTGGCCAGTCAGTCCGCGCTTGATTGGGGACCGTGGCTATATGGCGAGGCAGTCCGCGCTTGATTGGGGACTGTCGCGAAGTGGCCAGTCAGTCCGCGCTTGATTGGGGACTGAGGCTATGTGGCGAGGCAGTCCGCGCTTGATTGGGGACTGTCGCGAAGTGGCCAGTCAGTCCGCGCTTGATTGGGGACTGTCGCGAAGTGGCCAGTCAGTCCGCGCTTGATTGGGGACTGTCGCGAAGTTGCCAGTCAGTCCGCGCTTGATTGGGGACTGTCGCGAAGTGGCCAGTCAGTCCGCGCTTGATTGGGGACTGAGGCTATATGGCGAGGCAGTCCGCGCTTGATTGGGGACTGTCACGAAGTGGCCAGTCAGTCCGCGCTTGATTGGGGACTGAGGCTATGTGGCGAGGCAGTCCGCGCTTGATTGGGGACTGTCGCGAAGTGGCCAGTCAGTCCGCGCTTGATTGGGGACTGAGGCTATGTGGCGAGGCAATCCGCTCTTGATTGGGGACTGTCGCGAAGTGGCCAGTCAGTCCACGCTTGCTTGGGGACTGAGGCTATGTGGCGAGGCAGTCTGCACTTGATTGGGGACTGTCGCGAAGTGGCCAGTCTGTCCGCGCTTGGTTGGGGACTGTGGCTTATGTGGCGAGGCAGTCCGCGCTTGATTGGGGACTGTCGCGAAGTGGCCAGTCAGTCCGCGCTTGCTTGGGGACTGAGGCTATGTGGCGAGGCAGTCCGCGCTTGATTGGGGATTGTCGCGAAGTGGCCAGTCAGTCCGCGCTTGGTTAGGGACTGTGGCTTATGTGGCGAGGCAGTCCGCGCTTGATTGGGGACTGTCGCAAAGTGGCCAGTCAGTCCGCACTTGATTGGGGACTGAGGCTATGTGGCGAGGCAGTCCGCGCTTGATTGGGGACTGTCGCGAAGTGGCCAGTCAGTCCGCGCTTGATTGGGGACTGAGGCTATGTGGCAAGGCAGTCCGCGCTTGATTGGGGACTGTCGCGAAGTGGCGTTGCGGGCCGCTGCGTGGCGAGTCAGTCCACGCTTGATTAGGGAGACTCGCTACTGAGCGTTGCGGGCCGTTGCCTTGATCTCTGAGAGGGGATCATCCAGATGCAGGGGCTTCCTCCTGTAACCTGTCAACTAAAGAGATTAAGTGTCAGAGGGTTTAGGGTTTTAGGGGATCGACAAACCTCAGATTTGGGAAGCGTCCCACTTCACCCTCGATCGAGTGGGCGCGAGCGCTTGGCTGTTTGCAACCAGCTTCATTACTACTACGCGGATCCACTGTTTCACGGTATGAATTGGTGGCGTTCTTTGTCTTTGGATTTATCGGGGGGGGGGGGATGAAACGGTTCATATGTCTGTGATGTTGGTAGGAAGCCTAGAGTAAGAGTTTTGTTGTCGGGCTGGCTAGGGTTAAGGGGTGGCCAGGGGAACCGCGTTAGCCGCGTGGTGGGCCGCTATGGGGCGAATAGGTGGCGCTGTGTGGAAATGAAGTGTAGCATGTTTACATGGCAAAGCACTTCATGGCATTTAGAGTGAGCCGCTAATGGGCGAAGTGTACATTGTTGGTGCCGCTACTGGGCTAAAATACATACAATGTAATTAACTGGGATAGAGATGGAGGTGGCGAGCGTTCCAGGGGCGGGGCAGCACGCGACCATCTCTGAGATAGAATGTGGCGGGTCCCGGAGCGTCAACTATCTCGAGTGGGCCTTCCCACTTCGCCTTGAGACCAGTAGGGTGGGGAATGACCTCTTTCATGACCCAGTCGCCTATCTTCAGGGGGCGAGATAAGACTTTTTTGTTGTAGTATCGGGCTATTTTCTGTTTGTTGTTGATGACTCTGAGGTATGCCTTGTCTCGGCATTCCTCTAAGAGGTCCATATTGAGTCGTAGCCCTGTCGTATTTGTCTCGGGGTCGTAAGTTGTGATTCTCTCACTTGGGACTTCCATTTCCACTGGCACTACCGCTTCGGTGCCGTAAGCCAAGAGGTATGGGGACTCTCCCGTGGTCGTTGTGGGGGTGGTGCGGAGTGTCCAGAGGACGTCCGGGAGCTTTGATGCCCACAAACCCTTGGCCTCATCCAAGCGTTTCTTCATGTTTTGCTTGATGAGATTGTTGATAGCTTCTGCCTGGCCATTGGTTTGGGGATGTGCTGGGGAGGTGTAAAAGATTGTTGTGCCTTGATCGGACAAGAATCCCCGGAATGTGTCATTGTCGAACTGGGTGTCATTGTCAGTAATGATGGTTTGGGGTACTCCAAAACGACAGTACATGTTTCGCCAAAGAAAGTTGATTACTTTTTCAGTGGTGATTGTTGCGAGGGGCTCTGCCTCAATCCATTTTGTGTTGTAATCCACAATGACAATGACGTACTTAAACTGTCCCGGGGCTATGGGGAGTTGGCTGATGAAATCGAGTCCCCATTGGCTGAAAGGGACCGGCGAGATGATGATAGAGAGGGGTACCGGGGGATGATGTGAAAAATCTGCAAATTTGTGGCATTGGAGGCATGTTTGAACGACCGCTTTAGCATCGCGCTCTAGGGTTGGCCAATAATACCCCGCGCGAAGCGTTTTGAATATGAGGTTCCGGGCTCCTGCATGGTTCCCACAAATTCCACTGTGGAGCGATTTCAGCACTTTGTGCCCTTCTGCTGTGGGTAGGCACCGCAGTAGGGGACATGATTGGCCTCGGCGGTACAGTTTTCCACCTCTGAGCAAGTAAAGGGAGGCTTTGCGGAGTAGCCGCTGTGCTTCATGCTTGTCTTGGGGCAGGGTGCCGTCCGAGAGGAAGGCAATGAATGGGTCCATCCATGAGGGTTGCTCCCTGGGCTCAAGGGCAAAAATTTCTGAATAGGCTCTTAAGATACTTGGCTTATCTAGTGTTTCGATGTGGACATCCGAGGGCGTGGACTCGGGAGGAGCCGTGGCGAGTCTTGCGAGGGCGTCAGCTTTGGAGTTCTTGGCTTGCGGGATTTGGGTGAGTTTGTATGAGGTGAAGCTTTGCAGAAGTGCCCCCGCGAGACTTTTATAAGATCCCAAGTTGTGCTAGTTAGCTTTGAAGTCCCCTGCCACCTGACTGACAACAAGTTGGGAATCACTGAAACTGTGGAGGTGGCGGGCTCCGAGCTCTCGGCAAAGTTGAATGCCTGCGATAAGAGCTTCATACTCAGCAATGTTGTTGGAGGCTTTGAATTCGAACCGGAGGGCATATTCATACGAGTGACCCTCGGGGTCCGTGATGATGATTCCCGCTCCGCTGAGTTTGCTGTTGGAGGATCCATCCACCTGGAGTTCCCAGATGGCATCCCCGGCGGGGATGTCTGGGTGGGGACTGCTATAAGCCAATGGGATGAACTCAGCAATGAAGTCTGCAGCTGCCTGCCCTTTGATGGCCACTCGTGGCTTGTAGTGCAAGTCAAACTCTCCCAACTCAACTGCCCATTTGACCATGCGGCCTGAGGTTTCAGGTTTCTGCAATATTTGCCGTAAAGGCTGGTTGGTGAGTACATGGATTGTGTGGGCTTGGAAATACGGTCTGAGTTTCTTGGCGGCAGTGATGAGGGCGAGAGTAAGTTTTTCTATGTCTGGATAGCGAGTCTCTGGATCCGCGAATCCTCTGCCACAATAGTACACTGGGAGTTCCTGATCGTGGTCATGGCGTGTGAGCGCTGCACTGACGGCCGTGGTGGAAACAGCCAAGTATAAATAAAGCACTTCTCCGGGAATTGGCTTGGAGAGGAGAGAGACAGTGGCGAGGTATGTCCTTATGCTGTTGAAGGCTTCGTCATGTTCCGGGCCCCAAGTGATTTCTTTTTTATGCTGTGCCTTGAGCAGTTGAAAGAAGGGGTTGCACTTGTCTGTAAGGCGGGAAATAAAGCGTGCTAGGGCAACTAGGCGTCCGGTAAGGCACTGGACCTCGCTCCGGGACATCGGAGCAGTCATGTCTAGGATGGCTTGGACTTTTTCTGGGTTGGCCTCAATGCCTCTTTCACTGACCATGAAGCCAAGGAATTTACCGTCTCCCACAGCAAGGATGCATTTCTGAGGGTTGAGATGCATCCCGTGTTCGAGGAGCTTAGTGAATACTCTGTCAAGGTTGGCAATATGGTCATCTTCTGTCTTGCTCTTGACCAACATGTCGTCGACATACACTTCCATAATCTCACCAATTTCATCTTCAAACATGGCGTTAACGAGCCGTTGATAAGTTGCCCCCGCATTCTTGAGGCCAAAGGGCATGACCTCGTAACAGTACAATCCTTTATCGGTGACAAAGGTTGTGTGGGCTTGGTCGGCGGGGTGCATTTTGATTTGGTTGTAGCCTGAGTATGCGTCAAGGAAGCTGAGTGTTTTGAAGCCAGCTGTGGAATCAACCAGTTGGTCGACTCGTGGCAAGGGGAAGCTGTCCATAGGGCAGGCCTTGTTAAGCTTCATGTAGTCAACACACATGTGCCACTTGCCGTTAGGCTTGGGGACCATGACGACGTTGGAGACCCATGTCAGGTAGGAAACTTCCTGGATGAATTTGATTTCCTTGAGCCGTTGAACCTCGGCTTGGATAGCTCGATACTTGTCTAGATGGAAGGTGCGTCTCTTTTGTTTGACAGGGGGGTGGTCTTTGATGATGTGGAGTTTGTGGATGATGATGTCAGGGGAGATCCCCGGCATGTCGGCGTAGGACCAAGCGAAGACTGCTTGTTTTTCTTAGAGGAAAGTAATGAGCTTGTGGCGGAGTTCCGGGCTGAGAGTTGAGCCAATGCGGACTTTCCTTTCCGGGGCAGTGGGGGACAGGGATATCCATTCCGTGTCTTCAGTTGGATTAGGCTGTGAGGCCCTCTTTTTTCCTTTCCCCTCTGGGTCGTCCCGCGGGTCATCTATGGGTTCCGAGGGGCTGAGAGGCAGCATCTCATAGGCGTTGAGCCCCTGTTGGATGGCGTTAAGATGACAGTGCTCAATGGTTGCTCAGTCCCCTTGAACTGTCAAGATGCCACATGGGGTATGAACTTTCATGAGGAGCATGTGGCCGGCTACGAAGCATTGCAGTCCCCACAGGATGTCCCGGCCTAAGATAAGGTTATAGGACGAGGGACAGTCAACTATGAGGAAGCGAGCTGTAATGGAGGAGCGGCAAGGAGTAGTTCCTACCGCCACGGTTAGGCGGTCTGAGCCTAGCGGTTGTACTATGTCACCAGAGAAGCTGACCAAGGGGTCGTGGTTGTTATACTGTTTGGCGTGGTCCCGCCGAAGTCCCTTGTAACAATCAGAGAACATGAAACTTACAGCGGCCCCGATATCCACTAAGGCTCTGTGGCACCTGTAATGATCCACCTGCACATTGGTTATTAAAGGCTCACAGTGGTGACGATGCATGGTATCCTCATCCCTGCGGAATGTCACTTGATCCCACGCTGATAGGGTGATCGTGACACCGCGTTGAATGTTAAGGATGTCTGAGGGTGCCGTGTATTGCCGTGTTACAGAAGACTGGCGTTGGGGGAACCGTGGAGCTCCGCCATGCAGGGTTAAGATCTGGCCATGAGCACAATTACTCTGGACTATGGCGTCGCTGTGGCCAGTGGAATTGTATTGCGAGGAGAGCATGTCGGAGTGGAGATAGGGGTCCCTCGTGCCTTTACACTTCTCCGTCTTCAGTGATTTGGTGGAAATGGGGATGGGTTGGGAAGATGGATTAAGTTGATGTGGCAGGGGGGAGTCATTGAGGATTGGAGATGGCTGGGGGACCGAGAGTGGAAATGAGGGATGGGCAAGGGGATGGGATATGTATACGATCTGGTTAGGCTCTCCCGAGAGTACGGGACCAGTCTGGCCTTGGAGAGAATCCGGGGTCCCGGCAATTCGCGTCGCGCAGTCTGAGCGATCGTTGTACACGTTACGATGCTCTAACGTGGCGCGGAGCAAGGATTGCTCTTTTTCCAACTCAGCAATGCGTACCCGGTATGCTTCCGCTTCTGCCCTTTCCTTCGCCGCTTGCTCGCGGAACGAATGGAAGTCTCGCTTGAGGAGTTCAAAGGCTGTGGCGGGGTCGGGAAGGCTAATGGAGGCTGGGCTGCTGGTTTGGGGAAGGGATGTGTTGGGTTTAAGTTCCACTTGAGTGTCAGGGTCCACGGGGTCATTAATAATCACCATGGTGCTGAGTTCCGAGGCAAGTGGGAGTTCCACAAGATAGGGACCCTCCTTCTAGCGCCAATTGTTTCTACCTGTTACGTCCCGAGCCGGGAAGTGGTCGCGGGGCGGAACGAAGTAGAATTCCTGAGAGGCTTTCACTCGGTACCTGCACAAATGACAACGTCACGGGGTCGGGACTGGGGTGGCCCAGTCTTCGACTCTCCGATGCTTAAGTGAGCTATGTGTACTTGTACGGGTAGAGGAATGAAAGTAAGAGAGAGTATATATATCTGAGTATGTAAGTGTCTAGATGTGTGTACCTTGAGTTTGTTTTATAGGCTAAGCTTGTGTACCTTGAGCTTGTTTCCAATGTGGAACTCTTTGCCCTCTTTTAGAGTGCCTCATCTTTTGGGGGTGTTTTGCCGCTAGAGTGACTTTGGCAAGCGGTTTGTTACCGGCCCTTCCTTCCTTGGATGTCTGTGAAGGGCCCATCAGGGCTATCTCGACCGGGTAATTGTACCTTATTCTCGGCTTAGCCAAGTATTTTGGCTATGTACTAACAAAAAAAATATATAGATTCATTAATCGGTCCCGTACAATTATATCATAGAGAAAATTAGATAAAAACTTAAAATACTAGACTTCTTTTAAGGTAAACTCATACATATTTTTCTTTTATTTTACACTCACTCCACGTAAACAAACTTACTGTATAGAGCATATGTCTATAATTAATAGTTTTCTTCATTTTTTTAGTTTCTCTTATTTGCCCTTCAGGCGATATAAAACTAAATTTGGTATCTTTCTCAATTTTAGCACCAATTTGAAACTCAAATACTGAGCTAAAATTTAGATGGATTTAACTTTATCATAATCAATCACATTCTTTAATTTCTTACCTTGTTGTTACTAACTTGAGTGTGTGTATGTATATATATATATATGTTATATATAGAAGTATGTCATTTGTAATAGAATGATTCTTTTCATTCTTAACCTCACATTTGATGTCTTTCTACATAGTCGAAAAATGTCTAATTGTAAGGTACACGTTCTTGTTTTTTGATTAATTATCTTCTTTTTAGGTATATTATTATATCATTTCTCATCTTGAAGGAGAGAACATTTACATTTCTAATGTACCTATTAAGTATGACATGATATGATAATATACCTACAAAGAAAAAACTCAAAATTGAGTTTAGGGTTTAGGGCTTAGGGTTTAGGGTTTAGGGCTTACAGTAACACTATAAAATTTATTCATTTTACTTTAATAATCAGATATCTTATTTATATTATATTTTACCTAATGTATAGATCATAGAATGTATTTATTTCACCTAGATTTTTTCATAAAAATAAAGAAAACTGCATGATTCTTGCAAATTGATTGAAAAATGTTAGTGTTAGAAGAAAGACTCCTAATCAAGGTATTTAAGACAACATCAATTAAGCTTATTTATTATGTTTATAGGTTATAGTTGAATGTTGACAATTGTGTAAAATTTTAAAAAAAATATAACATAATATGTATCATAATTGATACATTTTAGATGTCTATTAGAAAAAAATATTATGTGGGTTTTATTTAAAATCACTCTTCAAAAGAAGATGTATATAAAAATCTCCCAACATTATAACAAGTTTAAAATACTCAAGATCGTGTGTCTAAAGAATAAAGAATCTCAAGATCGTGTGTCTCAGAATCGTCACACTCCTTCTGGAGTAAATTAAGCGCTTAATTACCGCAACAATCCCATTCAATATTTCAATTTGATCAATATTCTACTGGTTCAAAATCCCCAAGTTGAGAACGATATATAATTCAAAAACTAAAACAAAAAAATGATCGAAACAATAATTTAATTAAATGCTTTTCTTATCAAGAGGGTCAACTTGTTAAAAAGCAACCCCAAATATTTAAAACTAGCCAGAGAAGGTTATTATGATAACTTCATCACCACCAACTTGCTGCTTGTTTTTTCCTCTTTTTTTTGCTGATCAAGGACCAACTTGCCTTCTATTTTATCATCCCACATGAACTCTCCCAAGATTTAATATTCACATTTCCTCCCCTTTGAAATATACAACCACCCCATCTTCTGTCTTCTCCAAACAATCCCCAAAGCTCTGCTAGCTTCAAGAAACCAAGCTCAGAGATCATCCTCTAATGCCTCCCAACCCACCCAAGTCTTCTGTATTGTGTCACCGCCTCAACACCGCCCCCAACACCTCGTCTAACAACCAGAAGAACAACATGATGATCAAGAAGCAGCAGCAGCAGCGCGCCCCGATCCCAGAAGCGGTGGCCCGTTACCACACGCATGGAGTCGGCCCTAACAAGTGCTGCTCCGCCGTGACGCAGGAGATCGCTGCTCCCGTCTCCACAGTCTGGTCCGTCGTCCGCCGCTTCGACAACCCTCAAGCCTATAAGCACTTCGTCAAGAGCTGCCATGTTATAGTCGGGGACGCGACGTCGGCACCCTCCGTGAGGTTCAGGTCATCTCGGGGCTTCCAGCCAACAGCAGCACTGAGAGGCTGGACGTGCTGGACGACGAGAGCCATGTCATCAGCTTCAGCATGGTCGGCGGCGACCACAGGCTGTCGAACTACAAGTCCGTGATGACGCTTCACCCGTCACCTTCGGGTAACGGAGGCACGGTGGTTGTGGAGTCTTACGTGGTGGACGTGCCGCCGGGAAACACTAAGGAAGACACGTGTAACTTCGTGGACACCATCGTCAGGTGCAACCTGCAGTCGCTGGCTCAGATCGCAGAGAATCTAGCGAGACGTAACAGCAAGTCGTCTTCGGCGTGCCCCAAGTAATAATATGTTTGTTTTATTTTTAATTATTATGATCGGAGTATTATTATGGTGATGGTTATTAGTAAGATGACATCTTAAATTAGGTAGCAAGAGTAATTAGCTTGTGGTGGTGTTCTGGATTTTATGTAGTCTATTAGGTTTCGTCGTTGAACATCAATGTCTGCGAGAGTTGTCTGACTCCGAGTCCGAGTCCGGTCTGTGTTTGCCGTTGGAGGATACGGCGTCGTTTGTATCCGATGAAACAGTCACAGCTGCAAATTTTATGATGTAATATATCTAGTAGTGCCTTGTTATTATTTATTCCATCTTCCTTGTCTTAATTTCATTCGATCTTTCTGAATGGATTTCTGGGTGGCAGTAATGGCATGCAACAAACGCCAAGGCTATAGAGGAATCCGATATTTAGGATTTGTTAGATTCTGATGATCGAACACGTAACATACGTACAGAGCAGAATCGAAGCTAGCAAGGTCTTATTTGCTTTAAATAGTGATGGCAGCTAGACGTGAAGTGGTACAATCGAGGGATTCGAGGCTGATCTATCATCAACACCATGACTGCATGGAGGGTCAGGTTCAGACATTACTAATCGTTATATGAGAGTAAGCGAAAGCTCTGGTGTTTGATGATAGAATAAAGTAATTAGTTCCGACTTGATCAAGTTGATTAAGGCATCTAATCAGGTAGATAATGTGGATTAACGCATTTCTTAATTAGGTACTAAACCTTCGTTTTACCTCAGATAATATACACGATCCTATGCAATTGGTGACATAGATAGAAGTATATATAAGTGCATTAGTATGAATGGATCAGCTTTGATCTTGTGTGTATGTTTTGCGATTCTGAAAAAACGCTATGGTGGGTTAGTTTAGGGATTAGGCACTTAGTGATACTGCCTTGCTAGCAATCTGATATCGAAGATACAGCTAATTAGGAAATGTGGACCGATTAATTACACTTTTTTTTTAATATCAAAATCACACCGTTTCTTCAAAACCTTTACCTTAACTAACGCGGCAAAAACGTGTGGTGTGGTTATGTTTGGTATAGTAATTAGAGGAATAATTAAGAGTTAATGGTAGTATAATGTACACTGTATAATCACATGCATATTAGCTTAGCTAATTGTCTGTTTAACCGTGATGCAGATCTATCAGAATAACAAAGCCGTAGTAACAACGTTTCAGCTGGCCATATCCAAAGATAACACACGACCATCACTCGATCAGCCGGCAACAAAATTTGATTTTAATATTTTGAATCTCAAAAATTGAAGTATGAAAACGTGAGGGGGATCAATATCGGACAGCAGAGGACAGCTAATGGCAACTAGCTAAGACTAAGTTTTTTTTTCCCGTAACATCCATCCATCAAGTAGCTGGCTAGCTGTTGAGAAAAAAAGGGAGAGATCGAAAAGAGACATTTCTTAGCAAAAAAAGGAAAGAAAAGAAACTTGATCTAAGCTGCAACTTGCTCGTTGTTGTTAGTCTAGTTTCTAGATGCCTCCGATGGAAAGGTTTCAAATTTTGAATATGGGGGGGTCGAAGGACCAGAATCGTTAAGTAGTTGTTGTTATTAGTTTGCTGCTGCAAGTTGCGAAGCAAGTTGAGGAAGCAGGAAGAAGAAGAAGGCCTATAATATAATCGATCACGTACTGCTGCTTGTGTTAGCTAAGTCTCGTCTCCTCTAACTTTATAATCATTATCATCTTCCTCACGCATGACCCATTCCTCCTCCTCCATCTCTTTCTCTCTTCATCAATTTTGTTGACTGCACCAATGCATGGGTCTCTTTAAAGGGTCTGGTTTATATGGATTTGACCAATACACCTTTATACTGGCTGGTGAGAGCTAGCTTGGCTAAACTGGGCAAATTGCCATTACGAGCTTTGATAAGATTGATCGGTGAAGCAATCAACGTGCGCCCATGCGTATATGTCGGGCTTTCAATGAAATAGGGTGGCCTTGAGGGCACCTAGTAGCTACTGCGCGCTGTTTATGCATAATGCATTGCTCATTTGCCCTAGCTAGCTAGTTTGTTTCTTCCAAGTTCTAACTATTGGACTTGATCGCTTGCTTGCTAGGGTTGAACTAATGATTAGATCACATATAGTTGCATGGTGACTGAAACAGTTGATATAGTTAGGTGTATTGTTTGAGGATACATCATTGATTTACATGTACAGTACCTCGATCAAGGTTTTATACACCTTTCTTTTTTGGTCGCAATTCTTCGGTAATATATAGGGTTGTCAAAGTTATTCGATATATCTTGTCCAATTAAAGACCCTAATGCTTAATTGATTGATCCCTAAACTCCTGACTAAACTTTAGTTTTAAATATGAAAAGGAAGTACTTTTGTTTTGTTTACGACGTGTATGTTTTGGTTGGGTAAGGTTGTTTTGGCTTGGTCCCATGCTTTTGATGCATGCCCATCATGTTTGCTGCCCCTCCATATTTCAAATTTTGTAAGCGGTTAACTATTTAGGGCTACTAATGTTTATAATGTCAAATAAGAAGGCTTTTATGAGAAATTTATATCATCTCCGATCGGGAAAGGCAAAAATAGCCCTTGGGCTAAATTTTAACCCATGAAAATCATCATGTGCATGAATAATGAGGGTTAAAATTTTGATCATCTCCAACCTTTAGGGCTAAAATTTTGATCATTTCATATTGTTTTACTTATTATGGTTCCCACAAACAAATAACTCAAGGACTATACAAACGGCTAAATATAACTCAGCCCTTGACGGTCATATGATGGAGATTAGTGAGGATGAACGCATGAGGCCTAAAGGTACTTGTCGAGTTTCCTTTACGACAACGAATTCATTTGGGATGCGGAGATGCCAACCAACCAATCAAATTATCTAAGACAATCACTTGCTATATATATTCTGGCAGCTTGACATGTTTTGACCTTACATGCTTGTGAGTGTTGCGAAAACAAACTTTCAGTCGACATCTCCATCTTAGAAGTTTTAAATTTATGATGTTTAGGTAGCTAGATTCATCGGATTTACACAAAGCATGCTCTGCAAAAATTGACATTGTAATCAACATTGTTTTATATTCTAAACTCTCCTAAATATTTTATCATATCCTAAACTCTCATAAACATAATATTAATTATAACTCTCTCAAAGATCTCAAATTAAACTACACGTTTGATTCTTCAAAGTCACCGTACATTTTTACAGTCACTCGAATGAGCAACAAACATTCTGAGCGATTTGATTACTGGGAATCATATCATCGAATTGATTTCTTTCGAAATTTTAGCATTCAAGTTCTTAAAATTAGCAAATGGTCGATACTAGATTTTGACATGCAAGCCATATAATTTTAAAGTTAGCCACTGATGAATCTGAAACTCTGAAGTATTAAATACAGCTAGAAATTATTTAACCGCTAACCTCGACATTATATTGCTGATAAATGGAGTAATGGACATATGTTAGTTAACGGTCACACCAACACTTTTGTAGAAGTATATATCTTTGCTTATTCTAGACACCTTGCTGCAAATACAATTCAAACTAGGCAAAGGATTTCAAACTACCATGGCCATATATTGCTTTCAGCAAACTACCACGAACTGCAAACCCAATATACCTAATTCAGGAACACACATCATGAAAAGTGTTTCTCACCCACCTCTTCAGACTTCAGAGCACCAATTAAAAGGGAGCGAGAAAAACTGAAACATAAAGCACAAACAAGTGAACAACCGCCGAGGCGCCAAATTCAGGTGCCAAATATCCAAAATGAATCATCAAATGCCTAAGCATAAGCATCAAATAGTTCCTAATCCAAAACCTTGGGGATCAATCAGAAGCAGCTTACATTCCCTCATTGCAGTTCTTGGGGCAACTCTTCTCGTTGGCACTGTTTATCTTACCCAAGAATATGCCGTACAATTCTTAGAGGATAGTACTAGTTCTACCGTAGTGAGAACTACTGGAGATAGCTGCAATTTGTATTCAGGGAAATGGGTATTTGATAACCAGTCTTATCCTCTATACAAGGGATTACAGTGTACTTATATGTCTGACCAATTGGCTTGTGAGAAGTTTGGGAGAAAAGACTTGAGCTTCCAGAATTGGAGATGGCAACCCCATCAATGTGACCTCCCTAGGTCTCTCCCCCTATCCCTAAATCTCTCATTTTGTTTTTGTTTTTGTTTGGGTTAATGCATTTTTAGTCCCTATTTAGGGTTTTGCTCATGTTTTATGGGAGCATGATAATGAGGGTGTTCTTTTAAATGGCAGTTTTTGAGCTTTGTGGGATTGTTTGTTTTCGTGTTAAAACATATAAGCTTAGGTTCAATGCCACAGCGTTGCTTGAGAGGCTGAGGAACAAGAGGCTTGTGTATGTTGGGGATTCCTTGAATCGAAATCAATGGGTTTCCATGGTTTGCCTGATCGAGTCAGCTGTTCCTGCAGAGCACAAGTCCATGCACACCAATGGCTCCTTGACCACCTTCAATGCAACTGTAAATTTCGTTTTCTCCTACTCTATTTAGTGGTCTTAATGTGCGCATATATATATATATATATATATATATATATATATATATATATATATAGCAAAACCTAATTGGGTTTGTTTGAGCATGTTGCATAATTCTAACTCACCAAAATATACCCAAGCCGGATCATTTTGCTATACTTGAAATGTCATCTACTGATTGATGTTGTCAAGAAAATTCCATGCATGTTTATGAGGGAACATTTCCTCTAACAAAATGTTGGAAAGTTTAAAATGGTATCGTTAGATTATCAATCACGATCATAATTCTAAAGACAAGTTGAGCTTATCAGTAATATATCACATCGATCATTTGTTATATTTTCATGCATGCCTAGGGAACATTTGCATAATCTACTCTTTCCAGCTTAAAAATAGAATAGCTAGTCATATGATTTTTTTGACGTTGTTAAGGTATGCTGTTAGTTATAATATAACTTCATTCACAATCATATAGGAATTTTGGCCATCAGGAGACTAATTAGTTTGATTCTGATCACATCAACAGCTATTGCTTACTGATTAATTATTGGTGATGAAGGAATACAATGCCACAGTTGAGTTCTACTGGGCTCCATTGCTAGTGGAATCAAATTCAGATCACCCGGTGAATCACCGGATACCGGAACGGATTGTTAGGGTTCAGGCAATTGAAAAACATGCCAGGCATTGGAGTGATGCAGACTTTCTTGTTTTCAATTCTTATCTTTGGTGGAGAAGGTCCATGATGAGTGTCTTGTAAGTACACTTTGCATTATGTAGAGCCGTAGAGGTTAAAGAACAACAAACCATTTGATCCACCTCGCTTTCAAAACTTACAATTGTTGTTGTTGTTTGCATGCAATGAATAATATTAAAGGTGGGGATCGTTTGAAAGCTCTAATGGAATTTACAAAGACGTTAAGATGCCTAGAGTGTATGAGATGGCTCTAAAGACTTGGTCGGACTGGTTGGAGGTCCATGTTAATCCAAACAAGACCAAATTGTTCTTCGTAAGCATGTCACCTACTCACCAAAGGTACGTACTGTCTTGTTTCATACGCTGAACTAGTCAGTTTGATACGTTATATATGTTACCATATCGTGATCAGAGTCGCTACTTTGGTAGCTAGATCGAAGTCATTATATTTCATAGACTGATCATGTATATCTGACGCTGAAAATCACAACTCTTAACACGTAAACAGTGCTGACGAATGGGGTGAAACTAATGGCGAGAATTGCTATGGAGAAACTGAGCAGATTAAGGTGGAGGGCTACTGGGGAAATAGTTCGGATCTGAAAATGATGCGTGTAGTCGAGAATGTACTTGGGGGGCTGAAAACAAGAGGTTTGGATGTGCAAATGCTCAATATCACACAACTCTCACAGTATAGAAAAGAAGGTCATCCATCAATTTATAGGAAGCAGTGGGATGTTCTAACAGAAGAGCAATTAGCAAACCCTAGCAGTTTTGCAGATTGTATACATTGGTGCCTCCCTGGAGTGCCAGACGTTTGGAATGAGCTCCTCTATGCTTACATTTCCAATGACATGTAGGATGACAACTTCCATTTGGAAAATTTCCAAAACAAAAAGAAGTTTGCTTGTATATCTCTTCGAACATTAACCAAACTTTCAACGAATATAATGAACAGTTTAGTTTTCTTCTTGCACAAGTAAAACAAGCTGTACACAGAAATTAGGTCATATGTTACGGCTGCTATAGAAATTTGATTCGCAAGACATCTTTATTTAGAGTTGGTTATACTTGCATGCTAGTCACAACTGGTGTGTAATCACTACCACTCTAGATCTCTAATGGAACAACCCTTTTTGCTAACAAAATTCTTCTCGGACTTAAAATGAATTAATTAGATACATCCAAAGAAAATAGAAACTTTGATTCTTTGTTTTGCTGTCACCCTTTTGAGTTTTGTCATGGTTCCCTCTAATTATATATGCTTAGCTATATTATTATGAACTCAACAACTACTTTAGTAACAGAAGATAAAACAGAAACTTTGGGTTATTGATGTAATTAAGACAATGCCTCCGTTGTGGTTGGTCTAAAATGGAATCAAATTCTAAACATCGTTCGTGTAGAAGTAGATGCTAGGCATTTTTGCATTATGCATTGCATGACCTCCAACCCGACACATATTATATACAAATGATATCAGAATATCTCATATGTTAAGCACAACCCTTTTGACTATATATTATTTTTGCTGTGGCAATGATTGATTAAGCTAAGCTGGGAATCTTCTGAAGCACGATCAGGTGGAATTTACAAGGAGTTTGTCTGTGCGCACAAGAGATGGCTCCAAATGCTTTGTCGCTTTGGTAATATGTTAATGAGTTGAACACTTAGCAAAGGCCGGTATAGTTTCGCAAGTCAGGTCAACTGCTTAAGAAGTTAATTAAGCACATGCAATTTTTTCTCTTGCTTGCTAAAGTATAACAATTCAACCTTAGGGCACTTGGTTCGAGTTTGTAGTCGATACCAAACCAAAACTAAACCGACTGAATTTAGTTCGATTTCGATTTCAATCTCTATAAGAGTGAACCGAAGTCTTAAGTGAAATATTTTCAATTCTAATCGAGCTGAATTTTTAGTTTTTTGTTTGTCTTGTAAACACCATCACCTGACGAAAAACATATGTCCTATAAGTCATGTGAATTCCTTCTATTCATCAACTTAAGACGGTATTTTATGGGTTACCAAACAAGCTAAATTTCATTTTCCATCTATTACAAGCTGTATGCGTTTATGTGCCGGCCATAACAGGTCCTCCATATATGAAGATGCCCTGCACCGACAATTCTTGAAGCTAACAAAGTTGGTCCTTATATGGTCAATCTTGAATCTTACTTTACTTCACTCAGTCATCAACGCCCCCTCAAAGTTGTTTATTACCCTTAATCTTGTAACAATACAAAATCTCATCCCCTAATTATAATACAGCAATTTAGATAAAAGATGATGATTGAGTGACCAATATTCTGTAACACTTGCATACACAAAAAGAAGTAAAAAGATAACAAATCCAGCTGATGATGACCACACGGCCCAAACCTGCTCCATAATAATCAGACAGTTATTATACACTATATTCTGGCACAGAAGCTTCATTACCTACCTACCCACCCAATTCTTTTTTGGACAATCATTATACAAAATCCCAAATACTTACATTTTGCTTAGTTTTAGTTTTTTATTAATCATTTTCTGTTCTTTTCTTTTCAATTCATTTTCCAAAGGAAGCATAATGAAGTTGTGGAACAGAAAGAAACCCCATTTTCCTCTACTGGTCTTTGTCTTCTCTCTGTTCTTGGTCTTCTCAATTCTCCACAATGAACGCAGCATTTTGCAAATTCAAGACCACCCAGATCATGCTCCTCGCCATCAAATTCCAGTCACGTATGTTAAGAAATTGTGAATATAATATATTTCTGTATATCATCTTCAAATGATACAACAACTTTTATATACAAAGAGAATGTAGAGCTATTCTAGGAAAGCTATAAAAGTGCAATCAACTATCAACTATTTACACATAGTCACGATCCATGAGTTACTCCAATATGATTGCCAGAATAACTCCATGATCCATCAATTACTCTAGATTAATCGCTAGAATCATTCCATTGGTACAAGAGATCATGTGCCTGATTTCTTCCTTTAATACTCCCCCTCAAGTTGGAGTGTGGATATCAATGACACTCAACTTGCTAAGATGTGCGTGGAAAGCAGGTGCACGTAACGGCTTAGTAAACATATCAGCTATTTGATTCCCAGTAGGTACATAAGCCGTTTTGAGTTCTCCTTTTTGAAGTCTTTCCCAAACAGTATGACAATCCAACTCAATATGCTTTGTTCTCTCGTGATAAACCGGATTCGCTGCTATGTGTAAAGCAGCTTGATTATCGCAGAATAATATTGCTGGTTGAGGATGAATCACATGCAAGTCAGTCAACAAGTATCTAAGCCAAGAAAGCTCACAAGCAGATGCAGCCATCGAACGGTATTCAGCTTCAGCTGAAGATCTAGAAACAGTGACTTGTTTCTTACTTTTCCATGAGATGAGTGATTGTCCAAGAAATATGCAAAAACCTGTCACAGAGCGACGTGTGAGTGGACATCTAGCCCAATCTGCATCACAGTACCCAATCAAACGAAGTGAATTCTGTGATGAAAAGAATAACCCTTGGCCAGGAACATATTTTAGATAATGGAGAAGACGAAGGGCTGCCTTATGATGATGTAACTTTGGTTCTTGCATGAATTGACTGAGTGTATTGACTGCAAATGTGATATCTGGCCTGGTGATTGTCAAATAAATTAGTTTCCCAATCAAACGTCGAAATCTGGTTGGATCTTTGAGAGCATCACTTCCCTCTGTCATTAATACCAAGTCAGGTTCCATAGGTACTGTTGCAGGCTTCACTCCTAACAATCCGGCTTCCTCCAAAATGTCTAATGTGTATTTCCGTTGACATATTGTAATCCCTGCCTTGGAACGTGCGACTTCTATGCCCAAAAAATATTTCAAAGGTCCAAGGTCTTTAATTTTGAAACGACTATGAAGGAATTGCTTGAGATTTAAAATGGCCTCTTCATTGTTTCCTGTGATAATCATGTCATCCACATAAAGCAACACCACAGTAATTGAATTGCCACAAACCTGAGTAAACAACGAATAGTCAGCACGAGACTGTTGGAAGCCAAATTCTTGAATAGAGGATGAGAACCTTTGAAACCAGTTGCGGGATGCTTGTTTAAGGCCGTATAAGGACTTGTGAAGTTGACAAACTAATTTCTCCCCCTGTCGACGATAACCTGGTGGTGGCATCATAAACACCTCCTCAGTGAGGTCTCCATGTAAGAACGCATTTTGGACGTCCATCTGGTGTAAGGGCCAGTGCCGAACAACAGCAACAACCAACAAACAACGTACAGTAATCAATTTGGCCACCGGAGCAAAAGTGTCCTTGTAATCGATCCCCTCTCTCTGATTGAATCCCTTGGCAACAAGCCGCGCCTTGTATCGTTCAACTGTACCGTCAGAATTGTACTTGATCTTGAAGACCCATTTACAGCCGATTGGACGCTGACCGTGAGGCAAAGGGACCAGTGACCATGTTCGATTGTCTTCAAGAGCCTGAATCTCATTATTCATTGCTGTAACCCATTGAGGATCATGGCTGGCCTGTTCATAAGTAGCTGGTTCCACTAATTGAGATATATTGTTAACAAATGATCGATAGCCAGTGGACAAACCAGAATAAGAGATGTACCTCTGCAGGGGATAACGAGTGCCGGACGTGGTGGAGAGACCGACGACTGGGCCAAGCAAAACGACATGATTGGTGTGGTAGTCATTGAGGTATGGTGGTGGGTGGCGGGTTCGATCAGATCAACGTAATACCTCAGGTGGTGGTGATGTCGGAGTGTCGGGGATGGGATTTTGGGTTTGCTCAACAGGCCAATTGGGCGAAGAGGATGGTGGGTCCGGTAAGGTGGCGGGTTCTGGATTGGTGGAGGCCGAGTTTGGAGATCGGCGTTGATAGGTTTGAGGAGGTCGGGAAGGAGTGATGGATGGTGGTGGTGAGAGATCAGCGGTGACAGAAGTGGGGTCGAGTGGTGGAGGTTGGGTCGACGCCGGCGATGGGAGCCCATCGGTGAGGGCTGAGATGTCTCCGATGAGATTTTTTGGGTTCACAGAGGTTGGATCCAGCGGTGTGGCCGGCGGAGTGGGAGGCGCCGATGAGGGTGACGCCGGCGGTGGATGGATTCGGGGCGACGCCGGCGATGGCTGGATGTGAGGGAGCGCCGGCGACGAAGTAGGTTGGGTTGGTCGGGTGTCCTGATCAGTTGTTGCTGGTAAGGAGAGAGAAGGAGTTGGTGTTATGTGGATGGGTTGAGGGGAATGGGCCTGGTGGTTAGGCTGAAATTGTTGGGTTGGGTTGATTGGAAGAATTGGATAATCCTCTTGGTCCTCTTTAGGAAGTGCAGAATAAGGAAAAATGTTTTCATAAAAGACAACATCTCGAGAGGTGAAAAAATTCTTTTTCTCAAGATCATATACTCGATAGCCTTTTTGTCCAAGAGGATACCCAAAAAAGATGCAAGGATGTGCACGTTTGTCGAATTTGTGTTTGGGGTTGAGGTTGGTGGCATAGCATAAGCTACCGAAAACTCGAAGGTGAGAGTAAGTAGGTGAAGTCCCATGTAAGAGCTCGTATGGTGATTTGTGGGAAAGAAGAGGTGTAGGGAGTCGGTTTATAAGATAACAAGCAGTAGAAACACTTTCTCCCCAAAACTTTAAAGGTAGATTGGCTTGAAAACGAAGAGCTCGACCCACATTTAAAAGATGACGATGTTTGCGTTCAACAACTCCATTTTGTTGAGGAGTGTAGACGCAAGTATGTTGAAAAATTGTACCACGTTCGTCAAGAAAGAAACGTAGTGATATAAATTCCTTTCCATTATCAGAACGAAGGATTTTGATGTCACGATTGAATTGAGTTTTGACCCAAGAGAAGAAAAATTTGATCAATGGTTGTGTGTCAGACTTAAATCGCATGAGATGGACCCAAGTAAAACGAGAAAAGTCATCAACAATGGTGAGAAAATAACGAGCACCAGAATGGGTGTGAGTTTTATGTGGACCCCAAATGTCACAATGAATCAAATCAAAAGGTGCAACCGTTTTTATGGAACTTGATGGAAAACATAAACGAGATTGCTTTGCTAAAGGACAAATATCACATACATGTTGGGGATCAAACATAATTTCGGGAATGGTTTGGGACAAGAAATGGAGGGGTGAGGATGATGGGTGCCCAAGTCTTTGATGCCAAAGGTCTGAGGTACGAGTAACATGGTGGGCTAGGTGAGGGTTTTGTCTTGGTGTGAGGTAGTAGAGTCCGTTAAAATGCTTGCCCAGTCCAATCGTCCTCCTCGTATCCACGTCCTGCACAACACAAAAATCCGGATAAAAAATCACAATACATTTCAATGCCCGAGTCAATTTACTCACAGATATCAAATTTACTCGGAATTTAGGCACATGAAGAACGCCATCAAGGTTCAAATCAGTTGACAACTTTATAGTTCCAATGCTTTCAACGGCGGCTTTCCCACCATTAGGTAGACCAACAAAATCATGAGATGCGGTAATTTTGTTGTGAGTAGGTGATAGATAAGAAACATGGTCCGTTGCTCCACTGTCCACGATCCAATATAACGTCGAATGAGGATCAGTATGTGAAATATTGCAAGTAGGTGTGACTATGCGTTGGAATGATGTAGGATAAGTAGGTACGTCATGTTTGTTTTTGTGGCTTTGGACAGTGTGTCCTTCTGTGTAGGCCATAACGTTGATTTGGTGATGTTCTAGTTTTGATAGTGTTTGATGTGTTTGCGGAAGATGGGTGAGTCACCAAGATCGGTGCTCTGATACCATAAGAAATTGTGAATATAATATATTTCTGTATATCATCTTCAAATGATACAACAACTTTTATATACAAAGAGAATGTAGAGCTATTCTAGAAAAGCTATAAAAATGCAATCAACTATCAACTATTTACACATAGTCACGATCCATGAGTTACTCCAATATGATTGCCAGAATAACTCCATGATCCATCAATTACTCTAGATTAACTGCTAGAATCATTCCATTGGTACAAGAGATCATGTGCTTGATTTCTTCCTTTAATATATGTAAAGCCGAATCGCCTCACCCATCAAAACCATGTTACAGGTATAGCCATTGCTTCCTTCTTTGATGTAAAGTTTGAATCTTTTGTGTTAATTCTTGATGGACTCTTTACTGTGTGGTTGAATTAGTGGTTTTGTTTGAGTTTATGAGGAGGGTTTAAGAGGGTTTTATGGGTTTGAGAGGTTTTGGTTAGACTTAGTGCAGTTAGATATGCCCTGTTTTACTGTAAAGATTGAGTCTTTATGTTAATTCTTGATGAATTCTGTGCTGGGTGGGTAAATTAGTGGTCTTTCTTTGATTTGATGAAGAGGGTTTGAGTTGGTTTTTGTGGGATTTAGAGGTTTTGGACAGATTCAGTACATGCAACTCCACCAGAGAGTACAGTGAGTGGAAAATAGCCTGGACTGATAATCTTACGCCGGAACCGCTTCACGGTGGCCGGAGGGAGAGTTTGGAGAGTTGTGATGTGTTCTCCGGCAAATGGGTGTATGATAATTCCTCGTATCCGCTGTACAATGAATCGGAATGCCCTTACATGTCAGACCAGTTGGCCTGCCATAAACATGGAAGGTCTGATTTGGATTATCAGTATTGGAGATGGCAACCCCATAATTGCAACTTGAAGAGGTAATGACTTGCTATTTCTTCTGAGTTTTTGTAATGTGCTTCTTTGTTTTACAATGCTTGGCTCATGAATGTGTTTGCTAGTTTGGAATTAGAAGCTCTAATTCAAGTTTGCTTGTTGAATAAGTATTCGATTCGATATTGGTTTATAGATAAATGAATGTAGGTAACTGAGATATTGGTTTATAGATAAATGAATGTAGGTAACTGATATTCATTTTGATATTATAGAAGCATAGAACTTATGGCCAATTGTGCAAAGTCTTAGACTAATGTAAAGCCGCTAATGGCATGTGATTATTGGCTTTCAAGTTTCTTTATAATCTAGCATTTGGGTTCACTGATAGATAATCTATTTTTCTTTTGTAGATGGAATGTGATTGACATGTGGGAGAAGTTGAGGGGTAAAAGGTTGATGTTTGTAGGGGATTCATTAAACAGAGGGCAATGGATATCAATGGTCTGCTTGTTGCAATCAGTGATTCCAAAGGATAAGAGATCCATGTCACCAAACGCTGCTCTTACCATTTTCCGAGCAGAGGTAATCAGAATTTCTATTTAAGAAGGTGTAGACTGCAACTAGAGTAAGCCTATTTGCAAGGAAATGGGGTGTCGGTGAAACTACAGTTCACTAGGCTGCTTATGTCCAAGAGAGAAATGTATATTTTTTTTTTCTGTACTGCATTATTTAGTAAGAAATCAAAGGTCATAAGCACAACTAAAGTTTTGTGTGTGCTTTCCTCATATGTGAGTACTGAGTATATTGCAGTATAGCAGATTTATATCCCAAGTATCTCGAAGAGCTTCTTCAATGCTTTGTTTGTGCCATTTTGCAGGAATATAATGCTACTGTGGAATTTCTTTGGGCGCCTCTTCTAGTAGAATCTAATTCTGATGACCCAGTGAATCACAGATTAGAAGATCGAATAATCCGTCCAGATTCAGTACTTAAACATGCATCAACAGACATACTAATTTTTAATTCCTACCTGTGGTGGAGACAAGGCCCAGTTAAGCTTTTGTAAGTATGGCAATGCATCCAACTTTTCGTTTAGAAAGACCTGCAATATATAAAAAGACAATGAATGGTATCTTACTTGATCAGACTTCCAATTATACAGATGGAGCACTGAAGTGAATTCTGTCTGTGAAGAATTAGATGGTATGGGAGCCATGGAATTGGCCATGGGGGCTTGGGCAGAATGGGCTTCTAAAGTCGATCCCCTCAAGAAGCGGGTCTTCTTCGTCACAATGTCTCCTACACATCTCTGGTTAGCAAAAATCCCTTTTAGAATATTGTTTTAATCCCCAATGTAGTTGTTATTTATGCGAAAGCTTCAATCTAGTTTATTATTACCTGAACGGAATATAGGCTTTCTCTAAACTTAAATGAGGTGGTCTGTTAGGTCTTGTCAGTGTATACCCTCGCTTGCTTTAGGAAATTTTGCCAATTGAATCCATATGTAAAGATATGGAGCTCCCCTGGGAATTGGACTTGTGACAGGTATACAGTCTTGCACTTAAATGTAGATTTGTAGGAATACCTCAGATTGTAGATTGCTACGAACACTAATCCTACTTCTTTAAGTTGAAACTCGAGTAACAGTCATAGTCTCCCTTAAAGCTGTCATTAGAGTTGTATGGTTAAATGTAACATTAACTATCAACTGCTTTTGGAGCTTTTCAACTTGAATAGTGCTTTGCTTATCAAAAAGTTCTCGCAACTGTGAGTCCTTCTGCTTATCTTTTCATGTGACCATTTTTGGCTTCAGATCCTTGTTCACTACTTATGTAATCTTTTGTCTTAATACATGGGACATGTATCAGAACCTAACCTTCAAATGTTTTAGATAGAAAATGTAAGATCTCGATGACATTTAAATCTCATATTATGGACCAATATTGCGTGTTAATAGCTTAAACATTATTCTTGAACTGCCATATATTCAAATCTTGCCTGTATAACAACATATTGCCATACTGGTATTAGTTTTGTTGTAAAGAGTATGTTAACTGCAATTTCCTACAGCTTTTGGTCAACTTTCTGGCAGTTTACAGTGTCTTCTGTGAACCTGTCTTGAAACTTAATCCATTATGCAATTTCTGCAGGAGTCGAGAGTGGAAGCCAGGAAATGAAGGCAATTGTTACAGTGAGAAATCCCCCATTGAGTTGGAGGGATACTGGGGAAGTGGCTCTGATCTGCCTACTATGAGCATGGTCGACAACGTCCTCAGTAAGTTAAGTTCAAAGGTTTCAGTTCTCAACATTACTCAACTGTCAGAGTACCGGAAAGATGGTCATCCTTCCATTTACCGGAAATTTTGGGAGCCACTTAAGCCTGAGCAGTTGTCTAATCCAGCGAGTTACTCTGATTGCATACACTGGTGCTTGCCTGGTGTACCTGATGTTTGGAACGAGTTGATATACCATTTTTTGTAAATAAATGCAGTCGCTAAGGCCTTCTTGATGGTTTCATGCAACAGTTTGCCTTGTTTCATCAAAATCATTAGGTTCGTTACATGATTCGATTCTTAGGAATATAGAGGTGTTCAGCTATAGTGGATCCATAAATAGTGAGAAGTGTTGGGGTCTTGGTCGTTACTTTCTATTAGGAACGTCCTTTTGGTTACTTTTGTATATGAAATATGGGATGGGACTTTGCCTAAATCGAACAATTTCAAGATGGTATGCCTAAGATCGAACCGAGTAATGTAGGTTTGTGAGTAATGAGAAATGCATTAGGAACAAATAGAACGAAAACTCGAAAAGTAGCTTCATACTGATCAGCATTGCTGCAATCCAGTGAAGGAAACAGTTGGAGATTCACATGTGATGCAGCTGAGAACCTCTCCCTATGAGCATACGAGCTCTGGCGAAGAAAAATCATCATTAACATCTTTATGGGAGAACCCAAAAGTCACATGGTCTAGAATATTAAACAATCTTCTCCTTCTAGACCATGGGCGCCGCAACTTCTCAATAGAAGTCTATCCCCAGCAGCCTAGATGCAAAACTCCTGCTTCTGCTTGAAAAGGGAGAACCTTCCTTAAACATATCTTGAAGAGTTCTTATTGGTGTGAATCTTCCGCAACTGAAACATCATCTTCACAAATTGCATCTTGTATCCATTGCTAATGAAGATCAATATATTTAGTGCGTGAGCGGTAAATTGAATTCTTGCTAAAACAAATTGCACTTTGAAACAATTTTGCTTCGCCCTATTCTTCAATTAACCTCTTCAACCATACCATCTCTTCACTAACTTCATAAATTTGTAACAATAACTCAACTTCAGTTGTGGATAAGGCACCACATTTCTATAATTTCGATTGCTATGACATAGCACCCCTTGCAAATGTAAATAGGTTCGTGTAATCTAAATCTCTTGCAAAATCTGCATTTGTAAATACTTTGGGGACTATATATGCTTGATCCACCTGAGCATAAATGCAGCTTTGAGATCTCTTTCAAATATTTGAGAATCCAATTCACAGCTTTCCAGTGCTCTTTACTGGATTTGAAAGGTATCTGGTTACAGCAGCAACTGCCTGCGCTATATTTGATCGCGTGCACACCATAACATGCATAAGATTACCACTGTTGTTTCATAAGGAATTGAATTCATCTTTCTCTTTTATTCTCATGTAGTTAGACATGCCAACTTGCTTAACATGAAATGAGTACTCAAAGGTGTACTCACAGCCATAGCTTCTTTCTTGTCGAAATTGGGATAGTGTTAGGTGATTTCAATTGTGTTTTAGGTGCTCATGAAAAAAGAGGTGGAATTCTTCCTAATGCTGTTTCTTGTTCTGAGTTTCAAGACATGTCGTCTGATTGTGAACTGGTTCATCTACCTACTAAAGGCTTGCCTTATACTTGGACAAACAGAAGGGTGTTAATGCAAGTGTTGAAATGAGGCTTGATCGATGTCTCAGTAATTTCTCTTGGATGGATGCTTGGCGCAATTTGGAGTGCACCACACTTCCTTGTTATTCCTCAGATCATTGTCCTCTTTTAGTATCGTTCTCAAAGCTCATACTTAACCAGAGATCACCGTTTCGGTTTCAACGCATGTGGTTGGATAATCCGAATTTCTTTTCCTTGGTGTCAGACGTCTGGCAGAGTGCTCAATTTTATGGTAATCCAATGTTGGTCGAACGACCCTGGAAAATTGGAACGCCACGATAAGTGAAAGGAAAAGACCCTTGCCTGACACCAAGAATTTTCCAATGTTTGTCTTGGCCTCTAAGCTTCGGACTCTTAAGCAGCGAATTTGGGTATGGAATAAAACTGAGTTTGGGGATGTCAACAAAATGGTAGAAGATTCGTTTGTTGATTTGGATAGAATTCAGCAGGAAATTGCCAGCTTGGGTCCCTCTGAGGACAGACTCTCCAAAGAAAGTGTTGCAAGTACTCACGTCCATGTGGCCCATGCTCTTCAAGAAAAGTTCTTTTGTGATAAATCGAGGGTCAAATGGCTTACAGAAGGCGATCGTAATACCTCTTTCTTTCATGCGATGGTTAAGGTTCGTTAACTTAAACAGTCTTTATGAATCATGAGAGATGGAGGTTGTATCATTGTGATCATGTAGTGATTTATTTCAAAGACCTATTCACAGCAGATTCGACAGTAAGAGACACTGGTTTAGTTGCTCAGGTAATTCCCAAACTGGTGACTAGTGAGGAAAATGCTCTACTAATAGCCATTCCAACGTCAACGGAAATATTTCAAACTATGTGTTCAATGGATCATAATAGCTCACCAGGGCTTGATGGTTTCAGAGGAGTTTTCTTTATGAAGTGTTGGTCAATTGTTAGGGTGGAGATAATCCAGGCAATTCAGAATTTTTTCATAAGTGGCTACATTCTTCCTCACTTTAATTCCAATTTAATGATCTTGATTCCTAAGGTTCCCAGAGCAAACTCAGTAACACAGCTACGTCCAATTGCTATGACAAGTTTTGTATTCAAACTCGTTACAAAAATAATTGCTGACAGATTGGGATCTATTGCTGCTCGGATCATATCCCTGAACCAGAGTGCTTTTCTTAAAGGTCACACTATCGCAAATCCTATTATTCTGACTTCAGAGTGCATCAACCTCTTGGATCGTGAATGCAAGGCAGGCAACATAGCAATAAAGTTTGATATACGAAAAGCTCTTGATACTCTTGATTGGGGTTTCTTACTTCGTGTTTTGGAAGCTTTTGGGTTTTCAAATCTTTTTCAGGATTGGATTAAAGCTATTTTGGGGTCTGCACACTTATCAATTCTGATTAATGGTGCAACAGAAGGGTTCTTTACATGTTCACATGGTGTGCGTCAAGGCGATCCTCTATCACCTATTCTCTTTTGTTTGGCTGAAGAGGTATTGAGTCGAGGTATCTCCAAGTTGGTTGATGAGGGACATATTGATTTATTATTAGCTCATTTTGGTATTACTCCACCCTCTCATGTTCTTTTTGCAGACTATATTATGGTTTTCATGCGAGGAACTAAGCGCTCATTGAAAACTCTAATGCATTTTATGGAGGAATATGGGTTGAATTGGAGGCAACAAATCAATAAAGCCAAATCATTAGTTTTCTTAGGGAAGTATGCTTATCGTCGACGTACTATTATCTGGAAAATTCTTGGTGTCAGGCAAAGGTCTCTTCCTTTCACTTATCTTGGCGTTCCAATTTTCCAGGGTCGTCCAAGAAGAATATATTTTCAGGCCATTGTAGACAGAGTACGTTGTAAATTGTCATCATGGAAAGGTTCTTTACTTTCGCAGGCAGGAAGGTTGCAGCTCATTCAGTCGGTGATTCAAGGAATCTTGGTGTACAGTTTTTAGATTTATGAGTGGCCGAAAGGCTTACTTCTTGATTTGCAATCTTGGATCAGGAACTTTTTCTGGACAGGGGATCCTTTAAAAAGAGGCATGCCTCTTGTAGTTTGGCGTCCATGTTGTAAACCCAAGGAGGAAAGAGGCTTGAGATTACGTGATCTATTTGAGGCAAATCGTGCTCTTCTAATTAAGATGTGTTGGGATGTGCTCTCTTCTTCCTTTCCAGCTTCTGTTTTACTTAGATCTCGGTTCTTGAAGGAAGATTTTCAACCTCTAAAGTCTTATAAGAGATCTTCAGTCTGGTTGGGTCTAAAAAAGGTTTGGCCTACTTTCTTTAATTCATTGCAGTGGTGTGTGGGAGATGGTAGGAAAATTTCATTTTGGCTTGATAATTGGCTGGGGAAGCCTCTGGCTTCTAGTATTGGAGTAATTGGCTTCATCCCTCTTCATGCCAAGGTGAATGAGTTTATTGTGGATTCGCATTGGGCTCTACCAGCTGCTTTTACAAATTTATTCCCTCACATTGCAGATAAAATAAAGGAGTAAATGCTTGTGACACCCTGTAGTTTACACCTAAAATCAGTTTTGTCCCTCACTTTTTTTTTAAACTGGTATACCCTTATACTTTGAATTCTCGACTGATTTACCTTTTTCTCAGCTGGTTATGACTGTGACATGCTTATTAACAATGCTTGTGAGAGCTTCAATGGTTGGGTTTTGAGAGCAAGGTCTAAGCCTCCTATTACTATGCTAGAAGAGATAAGAGTGAAGGGTTATTTAGACTGTTAATGAACATGTCACAGTCATAATCAGCTGGCAAAAGGGCAAATCAGTCGAGAATTCAAAGTATAGGGGTATACCAGTTTAAAAAAAAAAGTGAGGGACAAAACTGATTTTAGGTGTAAACTACATGGTGTCACAAGTATTTACTCCTAAAATAAACATGATGACTCTACCTATAGTGGGCACACCTGACTCACTTATATGGCCAGAATCCTCCTCAGGCGCTCTAACAGCAAAAGAAGCATTTGCTGAATTAGGGTTGTCCATTTTCAAGGGAGATTTGTCGAGTCCTTCGGTAAATTTTCTTTGGATATGCTCCCTGCAAAACTTACTTCGGGTTCCAGGGTGAAATTCGGGATGGGTATTGACATATAAACCCTACGCTATCATCTATGATCTATCATCCTTTTCGTCTCCTCTCTCCTCCTCATATTACTCTGCGTATTTTCTGTTTACCATGTTTAATTAGGTTCTTGGGGGCCGCTTGAAGTCTTAAGACATAATTTACAAGATGATTTGATTTTTGGTTATAATTTGAGGTGTGAGACTTTTGTTTATTACTTTTCCATTAATGAATGCCTGTTGGGGATTCTATCGCCTTGATTGTTTGATATTTGTGTCAATATTAGACTCAAGCATCAAATAACAATCAAAACGATAGAATCCAAACATGCATACTAACAATACACTCAAAGTATACACTCAAAGTATACAAACAAACATTCATCAATAAAAAAAAATAGTAGACAAAAGTCTCATATTGAGTTAAAAGAACCTAAAACCAAAACTCAAATTATTTTGTAGATCATGTGTCGTAGAGTAGAGAAATAAAAGATACTTCCAATCAAGTATATACTGTTGGAGAATACAAATATTATCTGAATCCACAGCATTGTAGTGCTGTTCAATTTGGAGGGCATGATTGCAAGAAAGGCACAGGGACCTGCACAATCATTTATATTGATATTAAACCCTGGCTTGACATGAAGATAGGGCGCCTGATCCGGTTCTGGCGTTGGGTGCATTACTCATGCGACGACAAGATCCAATTTAAAATACCCACAAGCAGATGCTTCTGCTTCCTCCTCCAGTAGTCCTCCTCCTCCTCCTCTTCCTCTTCCTCCTCTTTCCTTCTGTTCAACCTAACTGGGCAACAGTATGGCCAACAGCACAATTCCTGGGCTTTCTGGGGCCACGCTATCATGGTTAATTTCATTTATACACAACCTAATCTCCGCTTTGACCTCTTGACTTTTCTCCCTTGCATGGCCGAGCTAGCCAGTTTGGTTTTGGACGTTTCAGTAGATGATGATCGATCATCATCATCATCACAGTTTTACGGGATCAAGGAAAATATTGTCTTGCATATTACGTGCTTGAGGGCCAGGCCGGGTTAGCAGTTAGCTGCGAAACTGTGCATGCAACTATCTGCATGTGAAGGTAGGTGGCTTAGGTTTGCAAATTAAGGAGCACATGAGTCGATAACACAAACTCCAAAGTTAATGAGAAAACTAAGTTAATTTGATTTACATCGTTACCTTATGCCTTCATGGTTTTCATTGTTAGAGTATATTCCATGTTCATGTAAAACTGTAAAAGATATCGCAAAGTCGAATAAGGTACGTCCTGTTTTCACTCTTTTCACCCATTTTTCATGTTTGTATGCCCTCATTGGGTGTAGAATTATATTACAAAAACTTGAAAAGAATGAGCATTTCCTACTATTGAACCGTTATATGTTGAATTTATACACTTGCAATCGTTTCAAAGCCGTCTATTTTTGAAGACGAATTCTTTTGTGAAAGAGATATGCAAGAAAACCCTATCAAAATTCATGACTTGAAATCCTACCTAAATAGATTTCAAAACGAAGACTTTATCTCAAACACTCATTGCAGTCCGTTCTTGCACGTCCCGCCATTGCAGTCCGTTCTTGCACGTCCCGCCGTTGCAGTCTTGCAACCTGTAGAGTTTAGATGGACCTTGAAAATATACTGATCTATGGCCCTACGTTTCCACGAAAGTCGCCGATCAATGGTCCTGAGACGGCGACCACCACCACCACCACCGCTGTCCTCACTATCGATCGCTGGCCCTGCAGTCTTTGGTGGTATGGAAGAACTCATCATTTTACTGACAATCTCATGGCCTAGCTGCATTTGTTTAACACAAACTTTTTAACATGAGGGGAATATTTGTAACTTAAACAACGGCAGATGATTAGAGGAGCTAGAATGAGTATACATATAATAAGGTGAAATCGAGGGACACGTGATTACTATGAAATCGAATCAGATCACACAGGCTAGGAAGAGAGAGCTAAACATATGCTAATTAATCTGACACTTCCAATTTCCTCCAATCGAAAAAGCTACAATAAGTTCTAATTTTAATTTTTGTTCATGAACCAATATCAAATCTCTGGACAACATCCATAAAAACAGAAGTTAGGAAGACTACATTCTGTCCTAATTACAAAACATGAAAGTTGAAGCTAAACCCACCAAATCAACTTTAAAGATCTAGTTTTAAATTTTGCCAACGATACATTCGCCGCGCGACTTGAATGTCTTCATATAAATAATAAGTGAAATGAAACTACACTTTGAAGATAAGGTACGATCAATTATGCCACACGAAGTTGCTAAGATACAAGGTGAGGAAGAAGCTAGAATAAAGGACAAGTTCATGTGTTCGAATTCAATCTAACATGGAACACAGACGTTTCGAAAAGAAGGTTGTCAAATCGGGTAGATATGGTATCTATCCGTCTAGTGTCCCCAAGTGCATGCTAGTTGTCAATTCCCATACCTTTCGATTCAAGCAACCAAAGTCCTCGAATGTACCCTGTAGCGCTATAATCATTCAACAAAGGTTAATCATTTATCAGCTCTATTATTAGAAAAGTATGCATCTAATAATGATTTGGAGAATCTGTTTAGGAAAATTTAGGAAGAATGCTATGACACATAAAACAAATTAGCAAGAAAATTCATTCTTCTTCTCCACGAATTAGGTTTCAACATTTGGATCGCAAGAAAATGTGCAAGACCATGCGAGCAAGAAAATGAGAGCATAATCGTTAATTCTTGCCCTTTACAAGAAGAATTGGTGAATCAAATTTGAGAATAACTAGAAGCCAAATGAGGGGAATGGGATGAAGATCGTGGTCAAAGTAATATATTTGCTGGGGACTTTTGACCTTGGCATATGTCGATGGACTCATGTGAGTGAATTCAGCGATCCAAAACCAAGAGTGCGTGGTGCTGCAGTAAGCCAGGCCCCAGTCATAAGTTCTTTAGCCAAAATAACATCATGGCCAAAAACCAGACAATGTCTAGAACACCCTCCAACCATGCAACCTATCATGAAAATATATCGAATATCTATCAAGAAATTGAACTTATCGAATATTGTGTGGAGATATGAAGAATTTGAAGACTCTAATGATCCAGTATGTATGAGAATTATACAAATAACTTGAACAGATGTAAACTTCTAAGATCGCCTGAAAATGGACCGAAACAACATACCGGAAAGGGAAAGAAGTTTCTATTTCTTGCAGCTTCTCCTGGATGCGCTAAATTCCCTAGATGGGGTAAAAGGAGAAGGTGGAGAGGGGCATATTGGGGAAGACTGTGCCTCGGGGATAGTAATATGGAGTCTGCGAATTGTGGTGGTTGTGGACTGTTCTCTCTGGGGATGTAGTAAGTAGGAGGAGGCAGGAGGAGTCAGTCGAGCCTGGGACTTTGGGTAGCAGAAAATGAAAGTCAGGACCATCCAATTTCCAACGCACTACTTGCATCATCATCTCTCTCCCATCTCTCTCTCTCTCTCTCTCTATGAGTCACAGTCAGAGAGAGAGAGAGTGTAGCTGTGTTGGAAGCTTTTCATTTCTTTATACATGAAGCTTTCACTGCTCTGGAAAGTAACTGGTTCACTTGTGCGGATAGAGAAAACGAAACTAAGAAAGTGGTTTACCTCAGAACGTTGTAATAATACCGGTGTCGGGTAAAATATATGAGGTTATTTATTGTTATATGCGATTGGAAACTCATACATTGATGTCCAGGTTTCTGATGAACTGGATTGCTGAGTTTAGAAGAAATACTGATGCAGGGCCATAAAGGATCGAGCACGGTGAGCTCAGGTGAAGAAACTCATCATCTCCAACTTGAGCAGGTTGGAAAAAATCATATACTTGGATATGTAGCAGTTTATTTGAAGCAAATTTTCGGACTTCTTATCTTGTTCTCTTTGATTGAATGATTGATTATAGGGGTGGCATTCGGCCCATTCGGTTCGGTTATGGGCCAAAACTGAAAACTGAACCGAAAAAAAATTCGGTTCGGTTCGGTTCGGTTCTCGGTTTTCAGAAAATCCAAACTGAAAACCGAACCGAACGGTTCGGTTCGGTTTTTTTCGGTTTTTTTTTTTTTCAGTTTGGTTTAAAAAAAAAAAACCCTTCAAAACGACGTCGTTTCACCAGGGTTTTTTTCTCCCCTTAACCATATATTCAAAACGACGTCGTTTTGAAGGGTTTTTTTTTTTTTTTAAAACCGAACTGGAAAAAAAAAAATTCGGTTCGGTTCGGCCGGTTCGGTTCGGTCCGGACCGTGAACCGAAACCGAACCGAATTTTTTTCGGTTTTCGGTTTTTTTTTTTTTCGGTTCGGTTTTTCTTTCGGCTCGGTTTTTTTCGGTTTCGGCCCGGTTATTTCGGCTCGGTTTTCGGTTATTCGGTTCGGAAGTGCCACCCCTAATTGATTATGTACTCACAACTATAATTATGTATATCTAAGGATGATTTTCGATCGTCTAAACGCATAACAAATTTTTCGTACTCAAACTTAAATCGGCACCACATATTCGATGTGTATAAAAGTGATTATTACCGCTTAAATTGACTAATTCAATCACAAACTATTAAAAAAAAAAACGTTTTTCTCTTCTTTTTCTAAATAAAAAAAACATGTAAGAAATTCTAAGAAGCATGCACTAGGACAGGGTTGGTCAGTTGGTCTATATATGATTACGCATTTAGCCATTCAGTGTGTTTTTTATGAGTAAAAGAACACTAACGCCAATACTCAAAAATCAAAATGAACTTTCCCTATAATGATAAAATTTTAGACCTATACCAAACAATTAGGAAATTGTAATTTCTGATCAAAATTTCTTAATTGTACACGTACCCTTTGTTTATTACTACTACTCAGCTGCCGTTCTATAAATACGGCCTGCCCCTCTCACAACCTTCCCTACCATAATCATATTCCAGAGAGCTCAGAAGCTAAGCTGGATAGCATTTTCTGGGTAAAAGGGCTAGTCTAGCCTACCTTAGCTAGTAGAGCAGCTTCTTCTTCTTCTTCTTCTTCTTCTTCTTCATGTTGTTAAAAGCTAGTATGGAAGAATCTGTAAAGCTCAGGAGGGATAGCGCCATTTATGCCTTGCTTGGATTACTTGCTTAGTCATATATAGCGCTATCCATCCTGGGTTTCCTGGGTTCTTCTTACTTTGATCTCTTTTGCCGTTCTTGTTCTATTTTCCCCAACAAAGTTAGCTTTGATACTTATTCCCTTACTGTTAGTAGTTATACTTCTGTATATGTGCCGTATGGTTTATGTAGTACATACATGCTCTAGTTAATTTGCTATTTGGTCCAAACAATCAAATCCCAGAATCTGTTTTGAAACTGACTGAGTTTGACAAGCGTATAATAAATTTGGTTTTATTGGGTCAGCTTTGTTCATCTTCTTTCACATCAAGAAGCAATTTGAAGCTGCACCTTTTTCCTCAAGAGCCTTCTGGGTTTTGTAATTTGCAAAAGGTCCCAAAAGCCAGGACTCCTCTTTCCCTTTTTAACCAAAAACCACTATCTTCAGCTTCATTCTTCCTCTCTATTTATTTCCGTGGTACTTTGGAAGGCAGTGGTACAAACATGAGAAATGACGAGTCTTACTGAAGGATCACATGGAATTGAGTTGGACTGGAGGATGTTGACTACTTCCCAAACCCAAGCTGGTGATAAGTCAGGGTCGTCCTCTCAGATAAAACTACCTAAAATTTAAATTGTTTTTTGCAAGTTTGTGATATTTTGTTTCCTCTTTCGGGTAAGCACAACTCCGCTTGGTCTTTCCATTAAAATAGTTCTCATCAGTATTACAGCTACTTTAACTTTGGCCAAGTACTTGAGCTACTTTGGTATGTTAAAGCCGAAGTAATTATGCTGAGGTTAGTTTCTAATTATTAAAGGCTTTATCCATTTTGGATTCAATGATTGCAGGTTGTTGGCTTGTTGCCTAATTGGGAATGAGAGAGAATGAAGATCAGGAGCTCTATTATCATCAGCTTACAGCCAATTAGCTTAGTATTAGTGACCAAGACAAAAAACCAATAATGTGATGTGTGAATCAAGCATTCAATTGTGCATGTAGTTTCACAGATGAGAAAATAGGATCAATGAGTTATGGCTTATGAGAACAGAGTGTTGGCTCCTCATAATTGCTTACCCTGCTGAGTAGTGCTGAGACTGTATATATAAGATGAATGAATATATGAGACCAAAATATTACAAAGACCTCAAGGTTCCTTGAGTTTTGTGTTATTTTCCATTGCTCCTTTTTGGCCTGAAATGCTTCTTATTACTAAAGCTCAGCACAATCAGGCTAGGATATGTAAAGAAAATAAATAAATGTGGATCTTACAAGTATCACTCCTTCTTCTATCTTGGGGTCGAAAATAACATGTTCTAATTCTGCTTCAATTCAATACCTTCCTCCGCGCTTAAATCAATCCCAAGAGCTTATACTAAAACTGGTTTGTACATTCACTAGTTAAAAAATCATATGCTTACGGTCAGGATTTTACTTGTATGTTTATTACAGTCACAGTTAGCATTTACTCTCCATCAAAATGTTGGTAGAGATTCCTAAATTCGAATCCCTATTTTCAAAAGTAAATGGGTCATTGACACTTGGGCTGCAAAAATTGGGCCTTGTTGTCTTATAGTCACTGGCCCAACAAGAAAGATATTTCTGTTGTGGAGCGCGAAATCTGTCCGTTAAAGTCGTTACGCAACAAAATAGATAAAACGACACCCACCTAAAACATATGGTTCCAGGGAATCCAGGCCTTTTTCTTCTTCTTCTTCTTCGTCTTCTTCTTCCACCAAGAAGAATCTGAGATTCTGAGGAACTGAACACTCCAACATCTAAACACTTCAAAATGGCGAGTAGTGCTCTCTCGATCTCGCACCAATTCCTATGCATATATTCATCATCAGAAACCAATAACCAATCATCTAAACCACAGTTACCCCTCACCAGAATCCCAAACCGCTCCCTCTCTCTCCGCACCCTCCTCAAATCCACGTCCTCCAAAAACAACTCGACCTCACTTCAAAGCTCCCCGGAAGACCCAAAACCCATCATCAAACCCAAAAGACCCGACCCGACACCGCCTCCCGAATTGTCCTTGTTCGACTCACCGTTATTCATCAACCTTCGTCGGTTAAGGTAGGTAGTGAATTGGCTAACTTTCAAGAGTTTCAGCAATTTTTTAGGGTGAAGTTTATTAACGTTTCCGTGTCTTGGGTCATTTCGTAATGTGATGAGCGGTTACAGAGATGAGAGTGTCAAGTATGATGGGATTGTGGTCGACATTTTATCGATTGCGTTACCTGCTGCTTTGGCTCTAGCTGCTGATCCCATCACCTCTTTAGTTGATACAGCGTTTGTTGGCCATTTAGGTAATTTCATTACTAAGCCTGTTGATGTTACTAATTGGTCTTGTTTTTGAAGCAAGTGGTGTTTTTCTTGGGTTTGTGTAGGTTCTGTGGAATTGGCAGCAGTTGGTGTTTCAGCTTCTGTATTCAATTTGGTTTCAAAGCTGTTTAACGTTCCATTGCTCAACATCACCACTTCTTTTGTGGCTGAAGAGCAGGCATTAGTACTTGGCAAGGCAAAGGATGAATCTCAACTGATTGGTGATGGTAGTTACTTTTTGTAACTTTTTTATAGGAAATTTGCTTTTGCTATGTTTGTAGTGTGGTGTGATTTAATCGAGAATTTGGTTTGAAGATTGCCAGGGTGAGAAGCAAAGCAAGAAGTTCCTACCCTCCGCGTCCACTTCATTGGCTCTTGCAGCTAGCATTGGCATTGCTGAAGCTGTTGCACTTTTTCTTGGCTCGGGTGTGCTGATGGATGCCATGGGTATATCTACTGTATGTCCAACTTAACCAGCAATGAGTTCAGTTTTGTTTAATTTCTTCTGTATAGTAAACAATTTACAGTATTTACTTCACATTATGGGATGTGCATTACATCTTAAATACCTGGCTTATTATGTTTCTAGAAGTTTTACTGAGGGTTCCTATTGCTATAGGATTCACCAATGCGGATACCTGCTGAGAATTTTCTTTCCCTAAGGGCATTTGGTGCTCCACCCATTGTAATTGCACTTGCTGCACAAGGAACATTTCGCGGATTTAAGGACACAAAGACACCTTTGTATGCCATTTGTAAGTGTTTTTACGTGTTTGAGATTCGACTGTAAGTTTCTCCTTCAATTGAACATGTAAGACTAGCTCAGTAGCTCCTCGTCACTTTCCTTTGGTAGCATCCTAAAGTGGTAGCATCCGTCATGCTTATATCAGTTCCTAGTTATGCACTTTAAGGACTGAAGAATTCTAATCAAACAATGTCATTTGTTCATTTCTTGATAGACATGGCCAATGAATTTAATGTTGGTGATAGGCATTTGAATCTTCTAGGACTTTTAGAACCATTCTAATATGCTTTGCCTTGTCTTTGAGATTACTTTTGCTCATATTCTCTAACTGAGTCAGTGACAAGTCACAACCTCTTCTGTTTGATTCCAGGTGCTGGCAATTTACTTAATGCTGTACTGGATGGTATATTGATATTTATTTATAATCTTGGCATTGGTGGTGCTGCGGTTGCTACTGTGATTTCTGAGTACGTCAATGATGTGGTAAACTTAATTATTCTGATGTAATTTCTATTTCGAGCTCCTGTTACTAGATACTGTCAATTTTGTTTCTTAGACTCTAACAGAATTTTATGTCTATTCTTTGCAAGGTATTTGATTGCTGCTATCCTTTTGTGGAAATTGAATACCCAAATATTACTTATGCCTACTAATATTGACGCGAAAAGAATTATCCGTTATCTCAAATCTGGTAGTCTCTTTGTGAATGTGTTATTGTCTATAGATATGTTTCTTTCACTCTGCTAAGTATATTTGCCATATACTGCAGGGGGTCTTCTTATTGGCAGAACCTTAGCGGTGGTTGTAACTACGACACTAGCCACATCCATGGCAGCTAGGGAGGGCCCTGTACCTATGGCTGGTCATCAGATTTGCATTCAAGTTTGGCTGGCAGTATCATTGCTTACTGATGCATTAGCTCTTGCTGGTCAGGTATGGCATTCTTGAGTCTACAAGTGTCATAGGACGCATGTAATCATATTACAAGGAATAACAATTACAAAAGAAAAGGAGCTTTCTGTAATCATATCTCTTCTGTTGAGTTATCATTCTGGTTTCATAGATGCTTTTTTCATCCTTAATTCAAAAGCTGATTAAAATATCCTAATATTGTCATTATATTGGTTTTCTTCACAGACTCTTCTTGCCAGTGGTTATTCCCAAAAGAATTATGAAGAAGCACGCCAAGTGGTTTACAAAGTTCTACAGGTTTGTACTTCTGTCGAATTATGAATTAGTATCCTCTTGCCATCCTTTTTCCTTATCGCTGACCCAGAAATTGCATTTTCTGTTTGAATTTTGAGCAGCTTGGTTTAGTGATGGGCATTGGTTTGGCTGGCATATTATTCATTGGTTTTAAACCGTTTTCTGGCTTATTCAGTACAGACACAGAAGTCCTGGCAATTGCATGGTCTGGTATATTGGTAAGGAACTGCATATGTGAACAAATGTACGAGTTGGTACCTATCTATAAGAGTTTTCATGTACATTAGTTGCGTCCCGTAACTAGTAACATAATTCCGTTACACAACTGATGCGGAGACTTTTTGTCAGTTTGTTTCTGGATCTCAGCCGTTTAATGCTATAGCATTTGTTCTTGATGGGCTGTACTATGGAGTTTCAGACTTTGAATTTGCAGCTTATTCTATGGTACTCCCCAATCCTGTCATGAACAGATAATCACTCAGATGATATGTCTCTCTTAACCCTGCATTTGTGATGAGTAGGTGCTAGTAGGACTTGTTTCTTCCGGGTTCATACTTTTGGCTGCTCCTGCTTTTGGTCTTGCTGGAATCTGGGCAGGGTTGTTTCTCTTCATGGCATTGCGTGTAATAGCTGGAATTTGGAGGTAAACTCATTTCGTTGTTAGTGGTACTACAACCAGTTATCAACATCTAAATTAGAGTTTTGATGCTATGTCAGACATTATTATGTTGAGAACCACCTATCTGTACTGACTGAAACATGGTTACCAGACCACTCTTAATCTCTAACTGATGTAATATGTGGCTTTTTGGTAAACTATTTACAAAAACCTTTTGACATTTAGATATGAGTAGCAGAGTGATTGCCTTAAAATGTTAATTGTGTTTGAATCTTATGTACCTCCAGCTAGCAAAGCCACCAATAGCTAAAATTTTCTGATCAACATCACTGCATTGCAGGTTGGGTACAAAAAGTGGACCATGGAAGTTGGTCTGGGATCAAAGGGAGTTGGAAACTTAGTGAGATGTAAGGTGGATGTAAGGTGGTTATCTAGTAAAGGGGGAGAGCTTCTAGTCTGCTCCTACTTTGAATGCCGTCGGGGCTGTCGGATACAAGGAACTTCTCCAAAGTTTCATGCTAATGGTGTAACCTTTATCTGCGCTCCGGTGACAACATAGGTTATGCCACAGGGTCAAGTCCTATCTGATTACTAATAATAGCTGAATCAACCAGAGATTGCTTTCCGTGAGCCTATAACAACTTACTGGATATAACATGAAAGGAGTTCGGAAGGTGACAAAAGGTCCGTTCCAAATTTTCTTCCTTTGCATTCTTCACCTGGTTCTTGTGCTATGGGCCTTTTGTATGTAGATAGTCAACAGCAGCCCCAGATATATACATTTTTTACTCGGAAAAATTGGTTAACTGGCCATACATTTCAGTATAAAGCATGCTTTTTCAATGCATTTTACAAGGTTAAAACAAGTACAGTGTCATTGAGATCAAACCAAAGCGTACTAAAGGAGGTTTGTGATGTAACAGTTGATTCAGAAGCTATTTTATATACTGAACTCATTTCAACACCTACAAATGTTAATAAATAATATCGACTCAAAAATGTAAATACAGTTTCCATCAGAATATATGGATTGAAAAAAATTACAACTCGTCTCCTAAATTGATCAAAACAGATTTCAGGAACTTCCTGCCAAGTCTTTTGAATTTCCAAATATTGTAAGAGGCATGATAGTAATGATGTATAAGCCACTGCAGCTCCTGTCTTACTTAAACCTCCATTGTAATAACATGGACAAAGACTACTGCTGAAACTATATATCACTAGACAATATGGCTGTAAGTAACCAATTTAGCTAGAGCCTCTGTGAGAGTATGAGAACCAGGAATCAGGCAATACATTGTCTTCAAATTCACCCGAAAAGTAATTTTGCCTCGACCAATCTACATTAAAATCCCCACCTGAACATTCCTCCATATAGTTAAAGCTCCCAGGTATGCCATCTGCTGCCTGCAACTGCTTAGGGAGACTATGTAGCTCAGTGCAATATGTTTCATCAAAAGACAAACTATGCAAGTGGCTGAAATTGTTGTCTATATCTTTCTGTTTTTCAATATCTTTTGAAGGCTTGATGTCAGGTCTTGGAATGTAGGCCACATCTATCTGTTCATCATGTTTCTGCAAGCAAATATTATTATCACCAAAGCCATTATGGCCATTTGGTTTTATAGTTTCTGCAATATCTCCCTGAAATTCATTAGGAGGCAACACATTCTTTTCATATTCACCCAATTTAGCTATCAGATTGTTGCTTGCCACATTTATCGGTTCAATATGCAGGCTGTTGTCTCCAGAATCCAGAATCACAGCAAATTCTTTCTCTATAGGTTTGCTCATCACCAGCACGTCAACTATAACATCATTTGAAGGGTTGCAATAATTTTTTGGATTGCATTTCACATCTACAAGCGCAGTGTCCAAGTAATCATTGCTGTACCTTGAAAGAATCTTTGAAAAGTCCAAATTAGTACAAGGCTTCTCATTAGGGACTGAATCAAATTTCCCAACCTGAAGATACTTATCCAAGTGATTATCATGACTATTGTTGGAGCTGCCAACGTAACTCCCAGCTTGAAATTTCTCGTCTGTTACATTGTTCATAGCAAGTCTTTCAACTTCAGCATTACTTTGAAGAAGCTTGTCCTGAGTTTCCAAATCGCAGTTGACATACTTAGGTTCCCAGTGCCATACATTTTCATACTCCCTTACATTGTTTGTAGTGACTGCAACTTCAACATCGTTTCTAACAAGCTGGTCCTCATTTTCCAATTCACATATCACATACTTAGGTTCCCAAGGCCATTCATATTCAGACTCCCTTACATTGTCGATAGCGAGTGCTTGAAATTTGACATCATCTTTAGCAATTTCGTCCTTAGTTTCCAATTCCAATTTAACATACTGAAGTTCTGAATGACATTCCTCTACAGACTCCCTTACACTGTTGATAGCCAGCTCTTCAACGTCTACATCATTATCAACATGTTGATCCTCCATTTGTAATTTGCATTTAACACTATTAGCTTCACAACGCCATTCATTGACAGGGTCTTTTACAGTTGCATCAAGTACCTCATCTTCTTGCTTTGCCCCTTCAACCATACCATCCTCAAATTCAGAAGCATTATCGCCCAATTCTGTGGTCTCATCCAACATTGACGTTTCCAAAGATTCAGGAAAGTTGAGCCTAGCCACAGGACCATATATGGCCTTTGCAGCTTTGTCATAAGCAAGTGCAGCTTCAACAGCAGTATTAAAGGTACCAAGCCACAGACGATTATCCTTTTTCGACTTCAAACCATGTGTATTACTACTTGGCACTCGAATTTCAGAAACCCACTTTCCCCAAATCCTCTGCCTAACACCTCTATAACTGTAATTCATATTCTCAGGCCCTCCTTTTCCTCTCATACAACCCTTTCTAGATCCAAAGGTTGGCATTCTACGCGGCACTGGATTGACCAATCCATCTTTAGCACAACCAAAACTTTCACCGCACTTCTCCAATTTAACCAAAGTTTTAGCCACTTTGAGCCTCTTGCCCTTTTTGCTATCCCTGAAACAAGCACAACCAAAGCTATTTTACATAAATATCAAACTAGGGTCTATATCAAACAACAAAATGAATGAACTTTAGCCCCCAAACATCTTCAATTCTCAAACAGAACAAACACATAATCAGAGTCACAAGCAAGAAAAACCCAGATGAGAAATGAAACTCTAGCAAGAACCCAGATGAGAAATGAAGCTTTAGCAAAAACCCAGATGAGATTAAGTTGAAAAAGCAAGCTCATTTTGACAAAGAACATACCTGTCTGAACTCTCGGGCATCATTGCAGCTTGTGTTTCTAGCTCTCTCTCTCTCTTTGTTATTCAACTCTGTTTGACCAGTCGTCGTCGTCGTCGTAAATATATAATCTTGGTTCTTGGAGAAGGGTTTATGAGAGGGTTTATCTCTTCAGACATAAGCTTTCACCATCACGAAGCTTCTGTGTTGGACCAGATAAAAACAAGATTTTTCGTCACAGGTGACTTGGGGACTAAGAAATGATTCTGACAATTTCTAGAATTGGATATGGCTCGCTGATGACGTGGCTGATCTGTGGGCCTTAATGACTCATCAGATGTCTTTGTTAACTTGATGGTCACGAAAGATCACCTTTCTTGAGGGAAAACCAACTTTATCCATTTACTATAATTGCTGAATACCTTTTCGTTTTCGGCTGGGTATTTTATTCATGCTTAATTGATGTGTGAAAAATGGACTAACTTGTTAGAATAACACAATTCATTTCTCTGCATTATTGTGACATGTCATTATAAATACAGTTACATGAGCGTGAGGGATTAGTATTTATATATGGGTATATGGGTATAATGGTATATATAGTCAGGAAGCCTTTCTAGTGAAGACTTTTAATTTTGAAGACTTTTCGGTTTATGGTTTAAAAAACTTATTTTTCAATCACATCTTGGCATCTCATCCGTTCAGTTTTTAGGTCTATATGTGTATATCAACCCTACAAATTTTCAGTCAAATCGGTGATCGTTAAGGTAACAAACTAGATCAAATTAATGGACGAACCAAATCTGTCAAACATGAACCGTTCAAGTTCATAATTGGTAAATCACACTTATGAATGTCTTAACGATTTTCAATATGGCTAAAAATTTGCAGAATTGATCTACTTATAAATACCTATAAACTGAACGGTCAAGATGTGAATATAAGATCGAAAAGTGGGATAAGACAAAACGTCCTCAACTTAAGGGTCCTCATTAGAATGACTTCCTATGTAGTCATTTCAATGATACCTACATAAGATGTTAGACAAAACTAAAAATATATTTGACGAATTCCATAGTTTGGCATAATTACAAGACTGTTTGTCGAAATTGATCCCACATATGCACTATAATTAATGTGATGATTATGTATGCATTAGAGTAGGATAAATGAAATCTGGACAATATGACGTGGTCTTACATTCTAATCAAATATTGACATATAGATTTTGTTAAGGAAAAATTACTTCAGCTATTTTGTCAAATATAATTTTAGGTTTGTTGTTTCTTTTTAAACCCTAAACCCTAAACCCTAAACTCTAAACCCTAAACTCTAAACCTTAAACCCTAAACTCTAAACCTTAGACCCTAAACCCTAAACTCTAAACCTTAGACCCTAAACCCTAAACTCTAAACCTTAAACCTTAAACCCTGAACTCTAAACGTTAGACCCTAACCCTAAACCCTAACCCCAAACCCTAAACCCTAGTTCAAACTCAACAAAGACCCATGAAGGTCATTTCACAAAAAAATAGAAAACCTTAATTTATATTTTAGTTGTAATAAATCCACGTGTCAATATTTGATTGAAATGTAGGACCACGTCATACTGCCACGTGGTCATCCCGTAGCATCTAAAAATTTCTCCAAGAATAGCTCTAACTTTTTACAATCAAACAATCAGGAAAATGTCAATTATTTATTTTTATTTTTTTGAAAATAATAATAATATTTCATTGAAAAAAACTCATGCCAGAATGACATCGGAACCATTACATTAGACAATAAACTCACTTATTTCAGTGAGCTTAGCAGAGGATTAAACTAGATACAAATAAGATACCAGAGAAACACAAAACCGGAGCCAATGCGCTCAATTGCGGTACTCCAAGCTTTATGAAACTATCTAGCTGCAGCTAGCTCGCACAGTCTGACAAGCTATCAAATCACTAACACTTATTGAACATTCTTTTTGCCCTTTGGATCAGGGATTGGAGAAGTGTTAGGGCAGAGCACATTACAGATTACCTGTTCTAGTGCTTTAAAATCAAACCTAGTAGCATTGGGCTTGAGGCTAGACTCAGGCCCAAGAACCCAAGAACCCAAGCCCAGTCCCAAACCCTAGCAAATCTGAATTGTTCCTTGCCAACAATCTTCATTGACGTTGACACTGGCCAAGGCGGCTCCGCCACCTCTGATTTGGACGACACATGCGCCATCATCACACGCACCTGACCTGACCTGAAACCCGACGTTGGCCCAAAGGTTTGGGTCCAGATCCAAGTCCTAGCCCAACCTTGGGTGGCAGAGACTCGCATCACACCGGCCGACAGAGTCCAACCAGCTTCGGTGCCACCTCTTTCAACTCGAATCAGAAGATCCAGCAGAGACCGGGCCGCGATATTCTGATTTGAATCTAGATTGGCTAGCGATCTCGTCTTGCCGGCTTCTGGAAACAGAGTTCTCCAAGCCGTATTCTGGCTAGAGGGTTCAGCCCTTGACGCCACCATAAACGGCAATCTGACACCAAAAACTCCGGCCACCTTCATCAATATCCCAAACACCGGTTTAGTCGCCTTGAAAACGCCCTCAACCTCACCAAAACGCCATGGTTGAAGCACTAGATTGGATTGGAATTCGATGCCGCCATGTGAGAGACTTTCTCCACCCTGACCTGCCTCTGAAATCCTACCATTGGTTGGTCGGCAGACCTCGAGGTGCACCGCCGCCACTGGAAGTGTTTTTCTTCTAAACCCTAGAGCGCTCCACAGAAATCGGAGCCTCACTATTCACAATTATTTATTTATTTGTATTCAACTTATTGCGTTTTATTCGACGACTAATAACCAAACTAGTAGAATTCAAACCGCATAAAAACCAACTTAGTACTCTTTATTTATTAAACTGGTTATTAAAAAGTAGAAGGATTTAAACAGTCAATCTCCAACAAATCTATATATATATATATATATATATATATAAGCCGGATATGAATCGGACGCTGGCTTAAGGAGGCTCCAAGCGGCGTCAATGGCAGCTCTGCTCCTGTCCTTGAAGACATCAGACATCCCAAACGTCGTCATCATCGAGGTGAAAGCCGAGGTGAGCTAGACTGATGGTCCAGCTGGGAAGTTTACCAGAAAACTTCAAACAACTCATTCTCGACTTCAAAGTCGTTGTCGGAGAGTCTGCCGGTTAGGAGAAGGACATGATGGAGGTCTGATTCAGCTTCGTCAAGGTCGCCGACGCCGTCAGCACGGCATGGAGCCTTCTTGAGCTGGCGTCGGCACTTTTTCACCTTTGCAGACGTTCGCCTCTCATCCTTTCTCTGTATATATATATATATATATATACACACACACACAGTTCCTATCCGGAGCGAAGCTTCGCTCTGAAATTAAGGTGTGAAGTTCTTTATTTGACTCACTTTTCGGTCATATTTCAACATTCTACTGTTCAGTTTGTAGAATCAAAGGCATAGATCACTTATGCAAAGTTTCATCAAATTTAATGATCGTTTCAGTGTTCATAATCATCATTTACATAAACAGTTCTGGTCAAACATGTTTATGGTCCGTTCATTGATTTAACCTAATTCGGTACCTAAATGATCATCAATTTGAATGAAATTTTACAGGAATGATCTATACATTAGTATCAATAAACAGAACGGTGGGAATGTCGACCGTGCGCAAATCATGGAGATCAATGATAAGAAACCCAACCTTTATTCACACCACCTCACCCGTACCCTCCTGGATGATACCAAACCCGGGCTTGTGTTATTGCAGGGTTCGTCTGGAGGTGAAGTTGAGGAGTTTTATTCTTTGCATTTTGGATGACCCTAGTTTTAAAGAGTACTGCAAGATTGAAATTCTAACTGTTGGTGAGATGGGTAGGGGAAATGAATGCTTCCGCGCGTGTGGTTTGCCTCACAAATGATGAATGGCATAGAGGCTACAAACTGGTGGTATTGAACCCGTCTGTAAGGAAGTCTGTGACCATTCCTGAGCCTACTATTAGACCTTACGATAGAGCTTCTATTGGTTTCGGTTTGATGCTACAACCAATGACTATAAGGTTGTGAGGCTTGTCACTGTTGATGAGCTCAAGTGCAGGCCATTTGAATTTCAGAGGAAGTTTCCCAGATGTTAAACTTTAGTTGAGGTTTATTCACTAGCCACAGGGGCTTGGAGCACGGTTACTGATGTTACTCATGATTTTTGAATCAGAAAAGACGCACCCCGGGTTTTTGTAATGGGGCTATTCATTGGCATGACTTGAGGTGGATTGATGATTAATATAACTATGTTATTGTGGCATTTGACCTCGGCAGCAACTCATTTTCTGAGATGAAGATGCCAAGGAGATTCGTGTATGATCTGCCATTGAAATTGCAATTGTCTGTTTCAGTAGACAGAAAATCCATTGGTTTAATTGCCATGTTTTGTGCTCCTGTCGATTCTTATCTCGAAATTTGGGAAATGAAAGAATATGGCATCCATGATTCTTGGACCAACTTGATAAGACTTGACCATCCATATGACTCTCAAAGTCTCCCCAGAGCATTATGTTTTAGGAAAAGAGGTGGTGTGGTGGTGTCCAAAAAGACTAGACTCCTGTTCCAGGCATTCTTCTTGTCGTGCGCGGGTATGAACTATTCTCAATGGACCTTTCCAGCGAGCAATTGGAATGTCTTGGCATATGTGGATACAGTTATTACATTGCCAATTCTTATGAAGAGAGCCTCCTCTTACTTGATATGGACAATGCGATTTCTTCTTACTGAGGGAAAGAGAAGGTAAGGTGACTATTGAACGAGTGATGCAACAATGGTTTAATTTCACCTGGAAAATTTTAGATTTTTAGTTCATACAATTTATGCTTCTTTCCGATTTGTCTTTAAATTGAGCAATAGTGCATTTTCCAATTCAGCCGTCGTTATTTGAAGCATCAACAGGAAGGCACATTTGCAATATTGGAGGATGTACTTTGTTCATTTTTGCCGCAGACTTATAGTACATACATCTTGACTGGTGTATCGGTTTTTTTCTTTTTTCATTGCAGATATCCAATGCGGTAACAACATCCTTTGCATCAAGTGCTACCATATTGATTCTCAGAATTCTCATCTGGTGTTTCTTGTATTTTCATATGTAGTTATTGTGAACTTATGTTTAAAGTTGTAAGAGACTATGGAAGTACTAGTTCCTATTTTGTATTCTAGATTAATGTTCTTGGAAAAACTTGTCATGGGTAGTACGGATCAAGCTTCGAAATTGTTTGGACACATCGAGTAAATACTGAATAATATTGTCTTGTTTGGTTTAAATAGGACTGATCAAGCTTGGAAAACTATTTGAAACCATTGAGTGAGTAGTAATGTCTTGCTTGGTTTACATAGGACTGTTTCATCGGTTTTTCCTCCCTTATTACGAGATAATTCGGTTTCTCTATACCCTTGAATGAATAAGCTTCATGATGTTCTCCTAGTTACCACAGGATGGAGAAAATCCCATGTGTATGCTCAAAAGAGAAAACAAACATGCGCAGAGATGAAAGAGAAAACTCAAAACATTGTACAATCCATTTGCTTGTTCTTCCTCTCATTTATGGTAACAAGAGAAGATGGAGATAAGAGTGACTTGATCATCCAATCAGAAGACCAGGGAGCACCGGCGGCGTGAGCAAAGACTACCAGAGGGGATGATTCCTCCGGCGTATTTGCCGCCGTTTAATTTGTATCGTCGTCCTTACGCCTGCGTTTTGGACTTGGTGGTGAGGCCATCCCTAGTCAAGCAAAAGCCCTTTGAAATTTTCAGAAAAAGATGAAAGCTCTGAAATGATTGGGGGTTTTCAATCTCAGCGAAACCCTAGATTTCAGACTGAATCGATTTCGCGCCAATTTCTAATGGCTCACAGATTTGTTGGGGCCCCGGCCCGTACCCGACTATTACCATGGTTCTAAAAACACCTAACTGGCCTTAGCGTCCGTCTAGCCCACCGAATTCTTTATCATATAATTATAGCGGAACCCCAAATTTGAGGATGGATTTTCGCCAAAGTTGCAAGTAAGCGCCAAAGTGGGTTGGGAACAAATTGGGCTTCATCAGTAAAATATGGGTTGGGCTTGAGCAGACCCCACTATTCATTTCTTTTTGGTTGAACAATTTTTTTGTTTTTATGAATTTCCGAACTGATAAAAATATATACCATAATACCAACATAAGCATGAATGATAATACACAAGTTGATGCTGGATATCTCTAGAGCACAAATAACAGAAAGAAGGCACTTCAAGCTATCCATGTCTTCACTACCACCTGAGAAATTAACCATGCCAGTACAAAAACATTTCCAATGTTCCAAAAGATGATCATCTTATAAAAAGTCATCAAACTGCGGGATTCATCCAAAGCAATGCTGCGGTTCCAAATCTCTTACCCATCAGCTACCAGATTGGCGCAGGCAGTTTCCTGTACACACATTTCCCTGTATCAAGGATTCCAATGAGAAAGCAAGATATGGTGAGAAATAGAAAGCTGAACGTTTTTGAATCTGGACTCAAATAAGAGGAGATTGATATGGAAATAGGCAAATATCAAAAAACTTGATGCAATTACAGAAATATTCAATATACAAAGTCAGAATTCAGAAGCACGGAATAAACATTGAACAGATAACTGAGACATGGAACAACGCAAAACATGATTAGTACTTTTATCCATTGTGAGGTTATGTCTATACACTCTTTAAAAGCTCAGAAAGCAAAAGGATTTGTATAGATCGGTACGGGTGTAAGTGAATATCCGATTCAGTCCTCTCTAAATTAACAGGCCAGGGGCTCTGACTCCGACGGTCTCACAACTATCAGTATTAAAGTCAAGACCCAGTACTCGCCACATAAATGGATATGGAAACTGAGCATGACATCAGTTGCAAACAAAACAAATACACTCCTCCTAATCAACTGGATACACTATAATATAAGAAATTCTATGCACACAAACAACAGTATACTTGACAATGTTCATAAGTAATTGGGGGCGCCGATATCCTGTTTTTACTGTAAAACTACCATAGGTAAATCTCATGAATTGAAGCTGTTACAAACAAAAATGTTGGCATTGTCAAAAATTCCAACTACTGACTAATATAGGTTATTCTTTCTTAAGGAGAAGGAGAAGAAAGTTACCTTACATAAGCATAAAAGCACCCAAGAGTCGACAATTTCTACAATCCAGCAGTCCTAGCAGCTTTGTACCGCAACTTCCTATTATGATCTTCCTGCAGAGCACACATTTAAAATATTTAGCATTCAAAAGGGAAAATAGAATCGATATATACAAACCCAGCAATGCACAAATTCAGTAACTATTTGACTGCCTGAACTAAACCCCTTATCCATTTCTACACACTATATCCTCCAAAATAGTTGCTAAATTCATAACCATGAATCATTCTAGTAAGCCTTTACCTGCTCTCGAATCTTCGCAGAGCTGTCCTCAACTTCCCTAGCCAAGCTCTCAATCTTCACAAGCATCTTTCCATACAATTCCTCCACACCAGAAGTGTAACTCGCTGCCTCCGAACTCATCAGCCTACTCAAGCTACTCACCTCTAACCCCTCGGCGCACATATCCAGCTCACTCTGAGCCTTCAACCCCTGCTTCAACTGCCCCAAACTCTCTTCTCCCCTATCCACATTCATCGGCTCAGCACTCAGCTCACACGGCAGAGCCGGAAACTGCGAGCTGGGGCTGAACGCGCCGTAGTGGCCGCGAAACGCCGGGCCGATGTTGACAATGTCGATCGATTTCGGCTCGAACGAGCGCGTGGAGGTCCGGAACTGGTAGGCGCGGTACTCGTGAGTGTGGATTGTCTGATCGGTGATCGGAGAAGCGAAGAGGAGGAACAGGCAGGGTTTGAGGTCGCCGGCGATCAGCGCCGGAGAGGTTTGGATCGGGAAAGAGAGGCTAGGGTTGGAGGTTAGAGAGTTGGAGACGGCAAATTCGCGGAGGGAGGGACGGAGGTGGGATCTGCGGCGGCCGGAGAACCAGCCGAGGAGGTGGGAGGAGGGGGATTGGGATTGGGTGAGGCGGCGGAGGAGGAGCGGGTCGACTTGACCCGAGGGGGAGTAGAAGGAGAGGGAGGAGGAGGAGCAGAAGAAGGAGGTGACGGTGGCGATGAGGGTGGAGGAGGAGGAGGAATCGTCGTCGGAGAGAGTAGGGGCGAGGAGGCTGACGTGGCCGAAGATTAAGCCGTCGACGGAGGCGCGAGAGGTGGAGAAGCGTTGGATCATGGAGGCCAGGGCGGGGCCGGAGATTGCGATTTTCTCGACGGAGGGGTCTTCCATTCCGTTTAGCGGAGAGAATGAGAGAGACTGAGAAGTGAGGATAAAAATGGTAACGGGGACGAGCTATGGTAAAAGGAAACGTGTCGATTTACTCTTTTTTTTCTTTATAATTTTTTTTATCAGGTAATTTTTTTATCAGATAAATAACTCAAATGCTAGTGTTACATGAGTCAAACTTAGGGCTGGACATCTTCGGTTCAGGTCGGTTTTAAGACGAAACCAAAACCAATCCGAATTATTCGGTTTAAGGTTTTTTCCAACCGAATCCGGATTTTAAAACTTTTGACCCAAATATTCGGCCCATCCGAACTTTCAGATCGGTTCGGGTCGATTTCGGTTTTAGTCCATATTTGAAAAACTTTTTACCCATCTACTATCTCACTGTAAAGTTGAACTTCAAGTTTTAAACTTGAATAAAATGTTTTTTATTTATAAGGAAAAATATAAACTCAAAGTACAACAAGCAATCCAATGCACTCCCAATCTTTTCTACATAACAGATTTTTCCAAGAAATGAGTTGAATGAGAAATTGTCTTTTTAAGTGTGGGAAAGTACACTTTAAGTAGAGATGAAATCAACTAATAATAATAAAATTTCAGGTATATAAATTTTATATATTTACACATTATATAATTCGGATCGATTCGGTTATTTTCGGTTTGTTTAAGAGCTTGAACTGGATCTAATACGATTTAAACCGGTTCGGTTCACTACTTGTTTTGACCCAAATGGTTTGGTTCGGTTATTCGATTTGGTTTTTCGGTCGGTTTTTTGCACACATTAGGTTAAATATCTGGCCTTAGTCAAACTCACAACCTCCTACTTATGAAGGAGACACTATACCACATACCAAATGGCATTAAGTTTTTTTCTTTTCTTTTTATTTCTACATAAACCCGGAGGCTGTGTAGAAGCACAATAGAACACAATAGACAATCATGAACAAGAGACAAGGACATATAGTGGTTCATCATGCCATCGGAAGACATTGCTACGTCCACTTAAAATTCAACTATCATGGCCAATATGCCATTGGTGTTATAAGAGTTCTCCAAGATAGAGTGAGTAGTGATTGAGATCCCTCCTTTCTACATATGGGAAACATTTCTTTTATAACTAAGGAATGTTCCCTCACATATCATGTTTCCAATGTGAGACAATCTAAACATAACTATTATCATGGGGCCTTCTTGTGGAGCCTGGAGGAGGACCTTCCAGATGTGATACTGATGATCTTTCACCATGGCGAGGTAGCCCGGATGTCGGTCTACCGGAAGTATGTCGGGGGTGGGGTCATTCATGGCTGGAAAACAATTTACGAGGTCGTTGCTTATGCTTGCAGTATATCTACTATCAACATGTCCCCCCAAGTCCCAAGTAAAAAGATCATCTTACTTTGAGAGTTATAAATAAATTGTATGCCGCCAAGTGTAAGTGACGACCAAGTGACGGCATACACCCCCTGTCCCCCCAACTCCCCAAGGAAGAAGGTTCTCATACGCGAAATTATGTCCCCCTCTCCCCCTTTTTCTCATGGTTTTTTTTTTAAGGGAGTGACAAGATTCGCTATGTCCCCCCAAGTCTTGCTCGGGTGTTTTTTTTTTTCCATTTTTGGTACACAAGTGTTATCCCTGGTGTTGCCTTCTATTTGTTATACTACCGATGAATTTGGTACTCGGGCGGGTAGTGCTCAATGTGATTCTCAAGTCTTGTTTGTTGGTATTCTCTACTTTTGATGCATTGGTCTTACTCCTTTCCATACATGGGTGTTATTCAGGTGTTTCCTTTACTTGCTACCCATTAAATCTTACTCCCGATGCTTCCTTTTCTAGCTAACGTGAGATCTTATTCTGGGTCTTACTGTTTCTTTATATACATCGTAATCTTTAAGTCCGTCAATAAGACAAAAAAAAAATGTCCCTCCCCACCCCCGACTTGAAAAATTCTTCAGCCGGGCGAGGTGTTTTCGTGCTTCCAATGGCATTGTACCATTGGTTCCCCTTCTACGGCCATCCGGTGGTAGTCCCCCAACTTTGAGGTCATTAAGTGTTTTTGCATAATCCCGTAAGTTATGCGGAATCACAGTGGAACATGAACAGTAGACAACACAAGGGCATATAGTGGTTCACCATATCTCGAAGGACACGGCTACGTCCACTTACGAATCAACTATCATGGCCAATAAGCCTTTGGTGTTACAAGAGCATCCATCCATCCCGCTCGAGAGGAGTAGGGGAGGGAGAGGGTGCATTATCTATCCATCCATATGTGAGTCAAGAGTGAGTAAGCGTCCTTTCTACACAGGGGGAGCCTTCCTTTTATAGATAAGGAAGGTTTCCTCTTATTACACATTACCGATGTGGGACTAACTATACATTTATCTTATCATGGTGCCTTCTTGTGGGGCTTGGAGGAGCACCTTCCCGATGTGGTACCGATGATCTTTCACCATGGTGAGGTAGTCCGGACGTCGGTCTACAAGTTTCATGACTGGTCTATGGGCGGGGAAGGTAGTTTACTGACTACCGACTACAAGTCCCCCCAAGTTCCCGTTCAAGACACATCTTGAGTGGGGACTTAATATACAAAATGCACATAGACCAGTCATATGTCCCTAACACGGACCCGGTCCCAGTCCCCCCAAATCCGTACTCAAGACGTGTGTTGAACGGGTCCGCCTCGCACAGAAAGGCTGACACTACCAGGCGAGCTGAGGAGGCACGCGAGCTGAGGAGTCCGCTCCGCACACAAGGGCTGACACTCAGGCGAGCTGAGGAGTCCGCTCCGCGTAAAAAGCCTATACGCAAGCTGTGGAGTCCACTCTGCGTACGATTCTTACACGCGAGCTGAGGGGTCTGCCTCTCCTAGAAGGGTTGACAATCGGGCGAGCTGAGTTCGCCTCGCGTACGATACTTACACACGAGCTGTGGAGTCTGCTCCGAGTACAATACTTACACACGAGCTGTGGAGTCCGCCTCGCCTAGAAGGGCTGAAACTCGGGCGAGCTGAGGAGTCCGCCTCACGCCATAATGACTGAAATTATCATGCAAACTGTGGAGTCCGCTTTGCGCACAAAGACTACTACGCGAGCTATAGAGTCCACTCCGCGCATAAAGACTACCGCGCGGGCGGTGGATCTCGCTCCGCTCACAAAGACACGCTCAGCGCGGGCTGTGGATCTCACTCCGCGCATAAGAATTTCGCGGGAGCTGTGGAGTCCGCTCCGCGTACAATAATTACACGCGAGCTATGGAGTCCGCCTCGCGCCATAATGACTGAAATTGTCACGCGAGCTGAGTTCGCTCCGCGCACAAGGGCTGACACTCGGGTGTTATACTTTCATGGACAAGGGTAGCGAGCCCTTTCCATATCCGGTGTTACTACTCGAGTGACGGGGTGTTAACGTCGTCTGTGGTTTATCAAGCCACTTGCTCCGTTTTTAAAGAGAATATAGTTTTATGCCTATCCCACCTGGTCTTTCTGGGGATCTCATTAACTTATGCCTCTCGGTAGATTACCCATCCCGCCTAGTGTTACTGGGGATTTCAATGACATGTCTCTCGTTGGATTACCCATCCCGCCTGGTGTTACTGGGGATCTCATTAACTTATGCCTCTCGGTGGATTACCCATCCCGCCTGGTTTTTCTGGGGATCTCATTAACTTATGCCTCTTGGTGGATTACCCATCCCGCTTGGTGTGACTGGGGATTTCAATGACATGCCTCTCGGTGGATTACCTATCCCGCCTGATGTTACTAGGGATTTCAATGACATGCCTCTCGGTAGATTACCTATCCCGCCTGGTGTTACTAGGGATCTTATTAACTTATGCCTCTCGGTGGATTACCCATCCCACCTGGTCTTACTAGGGAAAAACGTATGCCTCTCGGTCGAATACCAATCTCTGGGTGGAATGCCTCTCTCTCGGACGAATGCCAAAACCTACTGACCAGCATGCATACTCATACACTACACGTGAGCTGAGGTGTCCGCCTCGCACTGAAGGGCTGAAATTTTCACGCGAACTGAGGATCTCTCATGCACAAGGACTACCCGCGAGCTAAGGAGCACGCTCCGCACACAATGACTACCGCGCGAGCTGTGAAGTCAGCTCCGCGCACAAAGACTACGCGCGAGCTGTGGAGTCCGCTCCGCGTACATTGCATACACGCGAGCTGTGGAGTTCGCTCCGCGTGCAATACTTTTACGCGAGCTGTGTTCGCTCCGCGTACAATGACCACGCAAATTGAGGAGTCCGCTCCGCACAGAATGACTACCGCGTGAGTTCTCGTGCGAGCTTTGTAGGAGTTTGCTTCGCACAGGACTACATTACCAGGCGAGCTTACCGAATTGTTAACGGGTACCCGATCATAGTCCCCCCCCAAGTTCGTACTCAGGACATGTTTGAACGGGTTATTATTGCGATGGAAGGTAGCAAGCCGTTCCACGTTAGCTGTTGTTGCTCGAGCGCGGGGTATTATCCCCGCGTGGGTTATCAGGTCACTATTCTCCGTGTGAAGGGAATGATACAGACATGCCCAACTCCCGCTCTTCAGGAGCCGTACAAGGGACTTACAGCTTTTAAGGCTTAGTTGTTTCAACCTTGCTTCCTGCTGAAATGTTTCCAAGGTGGTATGCATGCCTTAGTTCGCACACATGCTTCCTTTAGGTTCGTGTTCGGGAATAGGGATCTCAAGTAACAATTGTTCCTTCCCTTCAGGCGTTTATCCGGAGATTGAGATTATCAGGGACTTGCAGTTGTCCTGCTATGTTGCCCACACTTATCCGAGACTTGCTATTTTGGTCACTTAGTTGGAACATAATGGCCCCGTTGCGATCTTGGCGAAATGTATGTGTGATGGATCTCGCGCCTGAGTTCGCCTCACGCATATGTAATGAAATTAGTAGGCGAGCTGTATTCGCTTCGCGTGGAAAGAATGAAATTACCAGGCGAGCTGTAGTGTCCGCCTATAAGATAAAAAATGCCCCTCCCGACCCCGGCCTCAAAACTGACTCGGCGGGGCGAGGATTGTTGTACATTCACAATGAACAAATGATCGACACAATTATGGGGCTAACCAAGTATGGATATGGCATAATAATTATCGAAAAGCAAAATGGTTCATGCAATTGTGTAATACTGTCTCGGTGGAATGCCAATCTTGGTCGAATGTCTATCTCTCGGTGGAATGCCAAAACATGCAGGTTAACTTGCAAGTAGAATATTATGAATTTTCACAAACCAATGAGATTATAACAATCATAATCTGGACGAGACTTATCTGTGAAAATAGCTGCCGAATGGGTGCACACAGGAGGTGCAGATTCATGCCCGTACTACTCCCGGACGATGAATCCTTATTGCTAGTATGGTCGGGTTGCCATAGCCCTTTTTTTTTTGACTCTCCAAGTAAATATCTCCGGGTGTCCCTTTGGGGCATGATGCCTCTCGGGCATGATGTCTCTCGGGTGGAATACCCACTGGTTCCACCGATACCTCATAGAGCAGGCGTTGCCAGAGGTAAGTGATAACCGAACTGAACGACCGGGATCCTGCTTCTAGGGATGCGGGGAGTGCCACCGTGCGGACGTGGAATGCAGTGGAGTTGTCAACGCTTCACAAGGTCCTTCTCTCATGCGGGGTCCTCTGCGCGAAGTCAACACTTCGTGTAGCACATCTTCTCGCATGCAACTCATGTTACTGTTTTGATACGTGCGAACTCCCCTCACGCCTGATAATTTCAGTCCGCCTTATATGTGAAGGTCTTTGTGCAATCAGGTGATACATCCATCTCGCATGATAACTTAGGCGAGGTCCACATCCCGCTCGCGTGATAACTTAGGCGAGGTCCACATCCGGTTCGCGTGCGAGCTTAGGCGAGGTCCACATACGGTTCGCGTGATAATTTAGGCAAGTTCCACCCCTTAACATATGCCAACTCTTCCACTGGCGAAACCACACATATAGCCTTCTATGCAATTAAAGATAATTGCTTTCTTATCCGGTCAACCAACCATGCGGGGCTCGCCTCATCTTGTCCTCCTTTTGAATGCGAAGTCCTCTTCTTGTTTCTTGGCGAAGTCGTCTCGCTTCGCTTCCATACTAGGCCTCTATCTCCTACACGAAGCCACCCCTGCCAATTTCTCGGTCAATGCTAATCTCTCTCAAGTTTTTTTCTTCACCCCATACCTCTCATACCGGGTGTCCATAGCAATTTTTCAGCTGTGCACCAAACAAATCAACAAGAGGGGATGTCGAGTAGCCGCCAGGAAACGTATCCCGGATCCAATGACCATTGATCTCGACTTCCACATGAACCCTCTCTCCTGATGAATTCGGCCAATCGGGATCATGAACTTAACTTGAACTCTGATTCTGCCATCTCAGAGGCAAAGGGACTGCCGGCAATCTATCAACGAGACCCCGAGTATGCTAGGCAGATCCCTTAAGATGGTCGGGCAGTGGGAGGAGTGGGTCGTCACCGGCTAAGCTCCCGTTCGACAAGACTGAGCTCTGGGTCCCGGTGAATCATCTTCGGGTGATGGCTGGAGGTATCGGACATGAGCCGATATGGCTCTGCTCTTGGTAAAATCCCGATGACAAAAAGAACCCGGGTGGGTCATCTCGCTTCGCTCCTCTATGAAGTCAACTCGCTTCGCTTCCATGCGAGGTCATCTCGCTTCGCTCCCCTGCGAGGTCAATGCTAATCTCTCGGTGGAATGCCTCTCGAGCGGAATGCTAATCTCACTTTGCTCCCCTGCGAAGTCAACTCGCTTCGCTTCCATGCGAGGTCATCTCGCCTCGCTTCCATGCGAGGTCATCTCGCCTCGCTTCCACACGAGCTACCTCTCCTCGTTTCCACGCGAGCTACCTCGCCTCGCTTCCATGCGAGGCCTCTTCCTATTGCTTATGGATTTGAATGAAATGCCTCTTGGTGGAATACCTCTCGGGCGGTAGAGTAACATAAATTTTAATAATGATTCCCACAGACGGCGTCAAATGTTTCTACATAATCCCGTAAGCTATGCGAAATCACAGTGGAACATGAACAGTAGACAACACAAGGGCATATAATGGTTCACCATGCCTCGGAGGACACAGTTACGTCCACTTAAGAATCAACTATCATGGCCAATAGGTCTTTGGTGTTACAAGAGTATCCATCCATCCCGCCCGGGAGAAGTAGGGGAGGGAGAGGGTGCATTATCTATCCATCCATATGTGAGTAAGCATCCTTTCTACACAGGGGGAGCCTTCCTTTTATAGATAAGGAAGGTTTCATTTTATTACACATTACCGATGTGGGACTAACTATACATTTATCTTATCATGGTACCTTCTTGTGGAGCTTGGAGGAGCACCTTCCCGATGTGGTACCGATGATATTTCACCATGGCGAGGTAGCCTGGACGTCGGTCTATAAATTTCATGATTGGTCTATGGGCGGGGAAGGTAGTTTACTGACTACCGACTACATTAAGTGTTTTGAACGGGTGTTACATTTTCCATGGACAAAGGTAGCGAGCCATTTCCATATCCTGTGTTACTACTCAAGTGACGGGGTGTTAACACCGTATGTGGTTTATCAAGCCACTTGCTCCGTTTTTAAAGGGATAATATAATCTCGGTGACACTCACCTGAGTTTGGACTTTCACTGGTGGAATAATCTCGGTGACACGCACCCGAGTTTGGAATTTCACTGGTGGAATAATCTCTGTGACACGCACCCGAGTTTGGAATTTCACTGGTGGAATAATCTCGGTGACACTCACCCGAGTTTAGAATTTCACTGGTGGAATAATCTGGGGGACACTCACCCGAGTTTGGAATTTAACTGGTGGAATAATCTCGGTGACACGCACCCGAGTTTGGAATTTCATTGGTGGAATAATCTAGGTGACACTCACCCGAGTTTGGAATTTCACTGGTGGAATAATCTCGGTGACACACACCCGAGTTTAATAATTTCAAGCAGTTGTTGTATGCTTCCTCCTGGTGAAATACCTTGAGAAAATTCTCAGTGGACTGCCAATCCCGATGGTTTGCCTATCTCGGTGGATTGCATATCTCGGTGGATTGCCGAATTATGCCTATCTTGGTGGATTGCCTATATCGGTGGAGTGCCTGTCTCGGTGGATTGCCGAATTATGCCTATCTCAGTGGATTGCCTATATCGGTGGATTGCCTATCTCTCTCTGGCTTAATACTTTCTTGCAAGCTTGCCGAGTCCAATCTTGAAGACTTGAAACTCCTTATAACCCAACGGTGTTTCCAATCTAATCATGAAGACTTAGACTCTCATATCCTGATCGTGTTTCCAATCCAATCATGAAGACTCAGAACTCCCTATGCAATGTCCGGGAGGCAAAATAATATATCAACATAGAGTATGTACATTTTCCTCAAACAAATTTAAATGGACAATAGTGATCATGGACTGCATGTTATATAGTCTGTATTAGTTACAACAACTCATGGTAAGCCAACGCTATCATGATCTAATTGTGGAACATAACCAACAATAATTTCATATTGAAACATGGAGCAGTAACACATAAATAATGTGATATGTGCCTCATTGGTGTTATAGTAGTAGTATGCCATAACCTGCATGCATACTTCCTCAAACTCATATCAGATTGCCATAGTGTCTTATCAGTTGTATGCATACTTCCACAGATAAGCATCAGAAGTGGTGATGGCAAATTGCCAATCATGTGCAAGATATTATGATTTAGTTGTAATTAAACTGGTTCCACAGATAAGCATCAGAAGTGGTGATGGCAAATTGCCAATCATGTGCAAGATATTATGATTTAGTTGTAATTAAACTGGTGGAATACCGAATTGTGCATGAGCAGGCAAGTGTTCTAGTATCATTGATTAGCATACTAGAAAATTGTATAAGCATATCTTAACCACGTACTACTTATACGAAACAATGCAAGACATCTATATTACTCATAAGCATGTTCAGGCCACTTCATATCATATATATGTGAAGCATGCTTTGTACTTTCATAAGAGACAATCAAATGAAAGACTTATATGTGGAAAGAGCTGCCGAATGGGTGCATAGGAGGTATAGTAGAGTGGACATCTTCATGTTAGAATCCCGTAGAGTAAAATCGAGGAGGTGAAGCTCCGGGCCGTAGTCACCGAGTCGCTGAATATGTCTGGTGAGGCACAAAAACTGTCGGTGGGGTTTCCCGGGAGTCCGGATATAAGAACATTGTCTGCCAGTGGAGTTACAAGACTATCCGAGTTCATCGAACTTGAACCGTATATGTCTCAACAGGTACCGGAGACTCTTTTCACTTCTTTCGACCTTTTTTTTTTTGATCGAGTAAACTGAAATCATACTTAGGGAGCTCTGTCAAGGAGTTTGACCATCGGGTGCCGGAGATATAACTTGATTCCAGTAAAGAGATGAACTCAACGAGTCTTGTATATACGCTACAGAGGAAGATCCCTGTCAACACTCATCCATGCATTTCCTCTGATGAACGTAATTACCCCAAGGCTACATGCATAATGCCTGGTGATTTCAAATTCAATCATGATGACATTGTTCTTTTCGTGACCCGCTGGTGCTTCTTGATTCATTCATGGAGACTTGTACTCTATTTAACTCGCTTAGTGTTCTCTGATCCCTTTAGACTGTTCTGCTTTAATCATGCTGCCATTATGTGTTGTGCCAATAATATACCCGGTCGAGTGATCATGTACCCTATATCTTAAATGTGCTTCACGTGGTGAGTATTCCCACGTTTGCATCCCGGAGAGTAAATCGAGTTGTCCATGCATAGGACCGCGTAAGGTTTCCCGTTGGTTTACCTCAGGTGATAACAAATAAGCCTACAGCTTTGATCTATAACCTTTAGAGGCCAAGTTGAACCAAGAAATGCGTACCCAATCCCGGGAGGGAAACGAAGCTTTGATCAGAGATTCTATCTGCTTTGAAAATTTGAAACATATTGGATTGGGTTTCACGGGAGATCAAATTGCTACCGGGAAGGACTTCTTCTGGAGATGAATGTGTGTCCATAGCAGTTGGTCAGTTGTTAGGGTGCCAAAAGTATTCCTTCTATGCCTTTTAACTGATACGTATCGACTAAGAGCAGATGAGTGACATGTTGCTATCATCGGTAGGACTCTGTGATCCGTATACTCCAGATAACTTCATGCCATTTGAACCCGGTTCCCGCAAACCCTAAACCATCGGGAGCCGATGATTCCTTCCCGGTGGTTGTTGCCTGCCGGTAGAATGACGTGACCTCATGCATCGTTGTGCTTCCGAGTCCAATCTTAAAGACTTTGACTCCATATGGCCTGCTGGTGTTTCAAAATTCGATCATGATGACTTGTCCTTTCAATGACCCGCTGGCATTACTGTGTTCAATCCCGGAGGCTTGGACCTATGCATCATGCCCGGGTTTAATACAAACTGGACCTATGTATCATGACCCGCTCTCATCAGCATGTTTGTTGCTTGCTTTTCATAAAGTTCCCTTTTTTTTTCTTTTTCTTTTTTTTGTGCCCAAGTACGGTTGAGGCCAGCTCCATGGGCGAATTCACAGCCGTTATCTGACTTCCTATGAAAATACTCTCAAACATGATGAACAACATCTCACACTCAACATTTCATGGTCTCCAATTCGTTCTGCACAGCAAAATAACAGCAGAAACAACATCTCACAATCAACTGGCCCATGAACTTCAAAATTTACTTCTACGACAGAGAGATGTATACTACCCAATTTGATATAAACTATCAGTAGAATTATATGTAATCAATAACAAAGCAGAGCCCCTGCAATCCTAGGCTAATGGCTTATGAATTGATGACCTCAATACTGACGTAAAGGAACTGACTTTATTTTCCACCCATAACAGAGTGTACTATCATTGGGGTTTATTTGAAAATCAAACAGATTGGGTGATAAACAGTCGAACATAGACATGAAGGCTTGCAAAAAATCACACAATAATTCCACAAAATGATATAACAACACACTACCCCACTCGCATATGAATCCTCAAATACTTCCACTATGATCTAAAATCCCAAAAGTTATTGACAGTCATTTGAATAGATTTAGGAGTAAGAAAACTTAGCTTTGCCTTTCCTTGCTCGTAGAAGTATTGCTCATAGAAGTATACTAATGGGAGCACTGCACTTGCACAAGTTCTGGAGATTTTTTTTTTGCTTTTCTGCTTTTTTTTTTGTGTGTGTGTTGATTTGAGACCACCGGTAGGCATATACACCCGACGGTGCCATCATTAGGGATATGCGGTTTGCACTCCACATGATCCCCAGCAATTTAAACCCGATGCAGTCCCTTGTTTTTTTTTTTTTGATGCTTACCGAGCAGTGGGCGATGAATGAGAGCAGCGGAAGGGGACAAGGGTCTGGGATGGGTGTTACTGTTGCCGGAAGTCACCGGCGATTTGGAACAAACCGGAGGCACTCGATCACCAGGAGAGGAACCCTCGGGTCTTGTGCATCAGTAAGCGGTGGGACTCGAAGCTCCTTGACTTGCTGATTAATTGCACCTGCAGATATATACTTAGGCCCGATGGTAGTTGGACCCGGCAGGGCACTCGCTCGCCCGCTCACTGGCTAGCCACTTGCTGGGCTCGAGTATGACCTGATGGACTTATAGCTCTCATGGACATGAGTGAACTGTCTTTTTGAGGCAGAGCAATGTGACTTTTCATAATGATTCTCACAGACGGCGCCAAATGTTTATGTACAAACCCGGATGCTATGTAGAAACACGATATAACACAATAAATAATCATGAACAAGAGACAAAGACATATAGTGGTTCACCATGCCATCGGAGGACATGGCTTCGTCCACTTAAGATTCCACTATCATAGCCAATATGTCATTGGTGTTACAAGAGTTCTCCAAGATGGAGTGAGTAGTGATTGAGATCCCTCTTTCTACATATGGGAAGCCTTCCTTTTATAGCTAAGGAAAGTTCACTCACATATCATGTTTCCAATGTGGGACAATCTAAACATAACTATTATCATGGTGCCTTCTTGTGGAGCCTGGAGGAGGACCTTCTGGATGTGGTACCGATGATCTTTTACCATGGCAAGGTAGCCCGGATGTCTGTTTACCGGAAGTATGTCGGAGGCGGGGCCCTTCGTGGCCGGAAAACAATCTACGAGGTCGTTGCTTATGCTTGCGGTATATCTACCATCAACACTTTTTTATCATAATTTTCTTCATAATTTTTGAAAATATATGTTAATTAGCGATTTTTGAATTTTGTAGGAGTTAAGTTACGTTATTTTTTATTATTCTATTTTTGTACTATTGGTATTGTTGTTTACATAATTATTGAAAATCATGCACCTCTCCTGGCAAATTAGGCTTTTTAGGTCTAAGGAATAATTCAATATTGATTAGATAACAGGTCATTACAGCCTTTCCTTTGATCATTTTTGACAGTGTTAAAGTCCAAACCTAAGTTAGAGAGTACACCCAACTAGGTAAGAACTACTATAATATTTTGGATAATAATTTTCAATATTTACATAAACAACAATACAACAATACTGATAGTACAAAAATAGAATAATATAATTACACTGCTTAAACAATGACTATTTTAGTAAAATTACATTGACTCCTTGTCATCAGCAATATAATAGCGGGAGTGTGTTTTATGATTCTATCTAAATATGCATTTAAATTGCAGTTTAATACATGTCACGCAATTAAATTGATATTATAGTGACTTCTTTCAATTTCTTCTAATATCTTATTTCCTTACCGGTACGAACATTCAAACATCTATACACAAAACATTAATCTCTAAAGTCTAAATGCTATATGCTTGGTGTATCATTTGTTTGGGGGGGGGGGGGGGGGGGGGCAATGGAGCTCTTTCTGTGCTATTAGCCACACTATGGAGATGAATGAGAAAATTAAAGTAATACGAAACTCTTTTTGAGCTGTCGACACAGTTATGAGAGCCCTTCTAATAAGGACATTTAATATATGACTTTTCGATCTTATATCCACATCTTAACCTTTCAGTTTATACGTATTTATGAGTAGATGATTTCTGCAAATTTTCAGCCACATTGAAAATTCTTAAGACATTCAAAGTGTGATTTACCAATTATGAACTTGAATGGTTCATATTTTTCAAATTTGGTTCGTCCATTAATTTGATCTAGTTTGTTACTTTAACGAGCACCAATTTGGCTGAAAATTTGTAGAAATGATCTACTCATCTAGACTTCAAAACTGAACGGATGAGATGTCAAAATGTGATCGAAAAATGAGTCTTTTAAATCATAAATCAAAAAGTCTTCAACTAGTCCTCAACTTAAGAGTCCTCACTAGAAGGGTTCCCCAGCCGTAAATGCTATTTTCTTGTTTAAACACAAGTGAAACAAAATTGATATAAAAGGGTAAAGGGTATTTCAGGAAAAAAAAGAAGAAGGTGAAGGGTAAAGTAAAAAGTAGATGAATAACTGAACACTCACAGATATACAGTGAACTAGTGGACTGACATGGGTCTGGCAACCTCGTTCCAAACTTGAAAAGCCAAATTCCTATCCTATACAGTAGTAAAAACACCACTCAGAGGGTAAAACGATGCAAATCCAATATGGCAGGTATGGAACATGCTTTGGCAATCAACCACAGAAGGATCAAGGATGTAACTATTAAACTTATGCAATTGCATATCGATCATGAATTCTGCTGATTGTTACAGAACCACAACTTGAAAGAGTACATTATTATCCTCAACAAAAAGAATCAAGCAATGAAAAGAATCAAACAATAACCTATATATACGTATACTAGTAACCAAAGAATTTCATGCCTACTATTCCTCTACTCCTTTTAAACAAATTAATAGATGACAATAAACATTCTTTTACTCAGTTGCTGATGCTGGTGCTTCTGTTCCTTCTTCAGCAGAACCAACATTTGCCTCAGGCGGCTTAATCTCTTCTAGCTGTTGCAGAACTTGCTGAGCCTCTGGTCTTGCAGCTGGTGTGGGATCCACACAATGGAGAGCCAACTTCAATGTGTTAAGCAGCTGATCACCTATGATTGGAACATCCCTTATAAGCTCCAAATCAAAAACTTCATTAGTCCACTCCTCTTTAACAATCGACGCCACCCACTGCGGCAAGTCCATACCATTCATTGGCTCTCCAGGCGATTTTCCTGTTAGGAGCTCCAATATGATCACTCCAAGGCTGTAGACATCAGTCTTTTCTGTACTCTTCTTGGTCTTTGAGAGCTCTGGTGCATTGTAGCCGAGGGATCCTGCTGTGGCAATCACATTGGTGTTGGCAGCTGGGGTCATGAGGCGAGAAAGGCCATAGTCTGCAATGTGAGCGTTGGTCTGCTCATTAAGTAGTATGTTGCTGGATGTGAAATTCCCATGTATGATGTTCTCCTGGTTGTGGAGATGGCATAGTCCTCTTGTGACTCCAATGGCTATGTTCATCCTTGTTGGCCAATCAATGACCATTTCTGGTCCGCGAGCTGCATAATCATAGACATTACACATGAAATTGAGGACCTAATCAAGACTTTGAAATGTCAACTGAAGTCTGACATCAATAACTGTTCAAGATAATTCATGAGCTAGTTCAGTTAACTTACCATGAAGAAATGATGCAAGACTTCCCTTAGGCATGAAATCAAAGACAAGGAGCTTCTCTCCCTTGGGACCCAAGTAATAGGCCCTGAGAGCTAAGAGATTTGGGTGCCGAATCTTCCCAATTGCTGCAGCTTCAGTTTCAAACTCCTTGTGACCCTTTGTAGTCTTTTCCCTCAACCTCTTCACTGCAACTTGATTACCCTCCTCCAATGTTGCCTTGTATGCAGTCCCATAGGTACTCTTCCCCATTATCTCGGCAGTGGCACACAATAGATCATCAGCAGTAAACACAAATGGCCCATCAAAATGAACAAGCTTCCCACCAGCTTCGCCGCCAGATGAAACCACAGCGCCTGCAGGCACTGCCTTGTCAATACTCCCAGTGGCCGATTGCTTGGCGGTCTTACTATTATTTCCTTTCAATACAGATCTTTTCCTACTCAAACATAGCAGCAAACAGCAGCAGAGTAGAAGCAGAACTGCTAGGACGACACCTGCTGCTATGAGAATTATGTCCTTTGTACTCAGTCTGTGGTGACGCTTTTTCTTCAAAGGCTCTATTGTTGGAACTGTAAGATTCTGAGGTGGTGGAGAAGAACACTGAGTTGAAGCACTATACCCACATAGCTGGAGATTCCCCACAAAGGAGCTGGAATTGAACTTTTTGGACAGGAGAGATGGGACTAAGCCAGACAGATTGTTGTAAGAAACATTGAAGGAAGTGAGATTGGCTAGGCTGGAAAATGAAGCAGGAATTTCTCCAGTGAAATTGTTTTCGGATAAATCAACTTGGTTAATCCCAGAGATATTCCCAATAGAAACAGGAATATGACCACTGAACTTATTACTCCTCAGATTAAGTACTGAGAGATTCTGCAATTTTTCCAAGACTTGTGGTATATGGTCATCAAGGCGATTGCCTTCTAGATTCAATGACACAATCGATGACAGATTGGAAAAGCTAGCTGGGATGCTTCCATTGATGGCATTGTTGGATAAGTCTAGCTTTTGGAGCCTTGGGAGCTCCCCTAGTTCATTGGGTATGGTTCCTGTAATCTGGTTATTGCTTAGAGAAATCTCTTCAAGAAAACCCAACTTACTCAGAGAGCTTGGAATAGCTCCAGAGATGAGATTATGGTCAAGGCTCAAGGACTTAAGCTGGTAAGTTCTGTTTGTTCCAACCCAAGTGCTGGGAATAGAACCAGAGAGATTGTTGTGTTGGAGAGCAAGAAAGATTAGGGAACTTGACCTAGTGAGACTAGTTGGGATTGAACCAGAAAACGAATTGAAGCTCAAATTAAGTCTAAACAACCTAGTGGAGTTTGCAAGACTAGGAATAGAACCACTAAGTGCATTGTTGCTCAAATCAAGAGTTTGAAGAAGATGACAGTTACCGATTGAAGCAGGGGCAGTACCAGAAAGCCGGTTATTGAAGAGGTACACCCCTCTGAGATTGGGGAGCAATCCCAGAGCCAAAGGGACAGGGCCACCTAAGACATTGTCATGCAGGCTGAGTTTTCGAAGCCCTTGAAGCTGCCCAATCTTCTCGGAGATTCTGCCCCCTAGTCTCTTCCATGGAAGCTGGATTGCAATGACCTGCCCCTTGACACACTTGATTCCAGCCCACCCACCTGAGCAAACTCCAGAGCCACTGTCATTCCAGCTGCGCAACAAGCCTTTGAAATCGATAAGCTCTTGCTTGAATGCTCGAAGTGCTAGATAATCAGCTCGGGTGACAACTACTCCATCCCCTCCTCCCAGAACAGGTCTATAAGTGAAAACAAGAAGCTGAACAAAGAGTAAGGCATAGATGAACTTATTTTCCATCAAAGAACATGAAAAGGGTTTCTGTTTCGAAGAAGATAAGCACAGAAATGGTTTAGATCACTCTTTGTTCTGTTCTAAGGTATAGAGAGTGGAGGAAGAGAAGGTGAAGCTAGCTATCTATGAACAATGACGAAATGAAAAGCTCAAATAAGAAGGGGGGAAATGGATTGAGGCAGTTGGGGGATCTGAGAAAACATGTGAGGATCTGAGTGGAGGAGAAATGAATAATTGTTTAGGGTTTGGGTGAAGGTCGGACACAGAGTCAGGTGAAGGATGGGGTCAATGTCTTGACTCCAGAGGCATCTTTCATCTTTGTTAATGGCAACGGCTAGTTTTTCTTTCCATCATGCACTGCCTCCTTATAACGGTAGGGTTGAAATTGGGTCCTAAACAACGGCTATTTTTCATTGGTCATACCCGGCAAAATAATAATAATTATAATAAGCTGCTGCCACATCCGGCCAAAAATAAGAACAAAATTGCTTCTGCCACTGTGCAACCACAGCCAAAACGACAACCAAAAAAACCACGGCCTTTCTTTTCTCACCAAAAAGAACCACAGCCAAAACGACCATAATGGCCTTGTTCTTACCATGGCCTTTTAGATTGTCTTTAACCTTGTGAAACTTTATCATAGGGGCTTAAAGTTTACCTTTTTCTGCGTAATCATCATCTACACTGGTCACTGGTGTTGATGAAAAGCATTGCTCTTTGAACTGGTGTACGATAACTGTTTGTCTGTTTCATTCAGAAACTTTTTCCAGAATCCTGTTACCTTAAGAACAAGTAGCAGAAGGGCAATGAGGGACCAGTAACTGAAGATTAAAATTGTTCTGGGGATTGGGTTAAAGTTCAAACAGTTGGCTACTGTATCAAAGGCGCTCTGGCAATTCCATGATTATGATGATGAGGGGCTTTCCATCTGCTTATAAAAACAAGGGGTACAAATACTGGGAGACCAGCTTTGCTTTCTATTACAGAAATGACTTGAAGGAAAAAAGCAGTTAACCCCATCGTCCCTCTCAGGACTCATAAAGTGGTGCACTCGACTAAAACCGGCACAAGACTCGACCAACATAGACTAGCTAATGAGCTCCTCTATCTAAAAGTGATATCCTCATCATAATATAGAAAACAATACAATCCCCTATTTCCTCACTCAACTTATACCCTGATGCACAATCATATATGGCCTCCTGTATACAATCAATTTCTGACTTCAATTCTTCATATTTGCAATCTAGAAGAAGACACTACCTATATGGCTATATGTTATTCAACATCCCTCTGTGTTGCAGTAGGTTGATATGAATGAATCCATATACTGCATTCTATCCTAGACATTAAGCTCTAATAATTAAAGATGCACATGTCTCTCTGTATTTATCAAACCAGATTCATCAAAGTATCTGTGTTTGACAAAAATGTTCCGTACTACTGTCTAACATTGACCAGGTTGATGTAAACTTTTCATTGCAAAGAAATGTAGCAGATCAGAATTCTGAACAATGTACCAATGCTTGTTTGCACTAGTGGGTGGGAGCTAGTGTGGCTTAAGCAAGGTCGAAGGTTCGATCCTTGTGTATGCAGCAACAATCTTGGGAGAGCTTCCCCGTCTACGGGCGGTCCTAACCCGGCTCGAATGGGAATTGGGTTTCCGTTAAGGGGTATTATCCCCGAACGCCCAAAACCCTTTTTAAAAAAAAAAAAAAAAAAGAATTCTGAACAATGTAGCAGTTAGTTCATTTCTAACAATCTAGCGTCTATCGAGCAATCAATAACAAAAAGATCTGGAGTCACAACATCCGGACAATCATAATCTAGACTGTAAGATGCATAATCGATCATTTCTCAAAATGATTGAGAAAGCAATGAAATGGCTTAGAGGGAAGATGCATAATCCCTAATTGTAAACTACAGACTTGAGCCTATCTGATTTGCAAACAATGAAGGGCTGAGCAATCAAAAACATCCATGCAGAGTATCAAGAGCTTCTCAATCATATGAACAAAACATAATCAAGATTTGCACAGAATGGAACAAAAGAATATCGATTATATCAATGATCTGTGGCGATTACAATTTGTATCTGAATCAAATAAAGAGAAAAAAAAAACTCAAAAAGAAACACGACTCTGATAGACAGATCCAACAAAGAACACCGAGAATTCGAATTTTCTAACATCTAAATCAGAATTATCATACAAATTGCACCAATTAAACCATCCTACATATATATTTATAAGACAAAATTGTCAATTTATTTCCATTTTTTTTATGAATCAGCTAATTATACCAATGGCGGAGGAGATCAACCGCGAGCAGCGGCCATGGCAGGAGCGGTGGCGGCGGCGACATTGGATGCGGCGCCGTTGAGGAAAGATAGGAATCCGGTGGAGGCAGAAGTGTCTTGCTCATCCAAGAAAAGATCCTCTGGAACCCTAATGGCACCGTGAACGAGCACAACGCCGACTCCGACCATGAGAGCGGAGATGAGGACGGATCCGACGGATGTGAGGAAGACGACGAAGACGCTTAGCGCGACGAGGCCGAGTAGCGTTTGGGTGTCGGAGAAGGTCCGGCCGAAGATGACGAGGGGCTGATCGGAGGGGCGGAAGAGGTAGAGGAAGAGCCAGGCGGCGAGGAGGCCGAGGAGGACGACGAGGGAGAAGGGGTGGGTGAAGAGGGAGACGGCGACGATGAGGGCGACGACGGCGAGGTAGTTGACGCGGAAGTAGGAGTAGTTCTTGCGGACGCGGACGGTGGCGTCGGAGAAGGATTCCGGTTTGGCGAAGGCTGAGCGGTCGGCGAGCTCGGCCCAGGGGCGGCGCTGGGAGAGGCCGTTGCGGACGGTGTCGGTGATGTGGTTGAGGAAGGCGCGGAAGGCAGGGGTGGCGATCGGAGGCTGGGCCTGGGACTCGACGGATCCGCCGGCGGCGACGGTGGTGGAGATTGGGAGGACGGGTGGCACGGTGGTTGACATTGTCGGTGGATCACGATCTGAAAAATTTCTATGTGATTTTTGGGAAGGGTTATGAGATCTGAGAGCTTTTTGGGTTTATAAGAGAAACGTGTGATTGAAATTTGAAGTAAAAAGGAAGGTGAATGGAAATAGACGTTATAACTTTGCTTAGCGGTTACGGTTTCGCCGTCAAAACCCGGGTGAAAAGTGAAAACCCAGGGCTTTTTACGGTGAGTAAGAAGGTTTTGATTTGGTTAAAATTTGATTTACTGTGGCGGGTGGATTGTATATGTATTTTCTGGGGGTTTGAATTCAACCACAGATGGATGGACGGTGTAAAACCGGCAATGAGTCGATGGAAGTCTCTTCCGCTCAATTTCCAGTTTTCTATTTTCTAGAAAGATTAAAATAGTGATCAATTTTAAGACTCTTGTTTTGTTTTTCCATTTGAGCAAGCTCGTTAAAAACCTAATTACCATCGAACCTTTTTTTACTAGGGTTAGTTGGTCGGATTGGCATCGTCGGCGACTAGGGTTAGTTGGTCGGATTGGCATCTGTCATAGTCGCCGATAACCAACAAGTAAAGGAGAGAAGAATTGAAGGGGCTAAATGGAGGCCATACAAGAATATCAGCTTGGGTGCCAAAGGAGAAGTGTCACATAACAAGACTTTGAATAAAACCCCTGTAAATAGATTCACGCCAAGTTAATCTAGTTTCTATTAATAGAATCAATCTATACTTGCCTAGATTCAAGGGAGTGGAATTTAGAATATCTATTCATAGTATAAGCACTAGAATACCATATCATCAGCTACAAATCAGACATGAATCTAGTAAACCAAACCAAACAGATATTCCAAATGAAAGTAGATAGTAGATGATGAATTCACTAGTCAAGATATTAAGGTTTTACAAACAACATGACCTATTAGCATATAGAGAGTTCAAGAGTCGTATGGAGTAGTAGAACAAGTAATTGAAAATAGCTGGAAGATATAAGGATGCAAGACAAGAATATATGGCTAACATGCATTTTGGACAGCTAAATCTCATGTAGAAACCGATGAACCACAAAGCACGAGAACAAACTCCATCTACCATAACATCATTTGTAAGTACCAACTGAACAAGTAGTTGTGCCAAAGCTGGCATACAGGCATTTAAATGTCTTCAATAGGTTCTAACTTAGTGCACATACATAAATTAACAACATCCTTAGTGGTATCATATGATACCAAATCACCACTAGCAATAAAGTTCTCTGATTTTCACACCCTATCCAGGTCTCTAGAAGGTAGATCCATTCCATCCAAAGTTGGAGCCCTGCAAAATATCAAAGATTCAGAATCACTTAAAAGTTGTAACACATGGCAAAAGTTACTAAAGAAACATGAGTTTGATTCTTGAGAAAAGATAGCGGAACTATGCAGTTTTAGATGTAAGACATATTTACATGATCTAGTTCTGGTGTAAAGCATGCAAACACTGAGCATGTTCTTGACTCTGATGCGCCTAAACAGACAGGAAGAATGCAATGAGAAAAAACCGCATGCATGACAATGTGTCAATGACCCTTTCTCTCTGGAAACTCAGAAAAGGTGAGATGACTTGCCTTGGTATCATAGAACTTCAGAAAGAATCTTGACTTGGGCACAGACAGCTTGGCCTCAAGGATTGAGGAAATTGCAGCACTCAACTTCTTGTTCACATCAGGGCTCAGGCCACCAATGGAGACCAACTCACCATAAGCAGCTGGCTGCTCAGTCCCTCCAAAAGATATGGGAACTGATCCCTTCAGCACAATCATGACATACTGCATATCGACAAACATAGAGTTTACACAATGGTTCAAGACAATCAACCAATAGCATGAACAGCTAAAAAGCTGCAAGAAACCAACTAATGGGAGAAAATAGAATACAAAGTACACCAACATCACAATAAATCTAGCAAGATAGTACTGTAATACTGAACTATTAGAACCAAACTCAGGACACAGTGGGCGAGGTGTCTGGTATCAACATAATAAGGCATGATGACTGTATATCCAGCAATACCCTCTTTTCCAAAACAAACTAAGAACCAAATGCCAATCAATTTCGCTTGAGAAGACCTTTCTATAAAAAGCAAAGCAAGTAACAAAGAAAGTGCATTGCCTTCACAAAACGTCAAAAGGCTTCAAGCACACTGACTACTAGAGCAACATCGAATTATACAGTATTCAAACACCAACAAGAATCCAGATAGTAGGATTTCCATACAATATCAACGGACCGTCTCACTCCTACTAAAATCAGTCTAGAACTCGGGATAAGCTGAACTTCTAATATTGGAAACAAATTGACAGGACCCTATTCATGAGAAGCAAAAACCAGCAACCCAGAGAAGATGCATTTCTCTTCGTAACATGCAACACTATCTAATTCATCCCTATTTCTTGAAGTGTTCAAGTTAAACATCCAACAAAGTACGCCAAACCCAAATTCCAGAACAAACAGTGGAAATTACCAAACCGATTTTTCTATAGCTAACAAAACCCAAGCTTATTTACCAACAATATTGTTCAATCTGAAAGAAATAAATGAAAAATATATATTAAAAACAGAAGGAGAGTCGTACAGCCTCGGGTTTGCCGATGATCTTGGCGACGGTGGAGGTGGCTTCAGAGAGGATGGAGGAGGTGTCAACTCCTTCGAGGGTGACGTTGGCGGAAATGTTCAAACACGGCATCGTTTCTTCTCACTTCTCTCTTCTCTCTTGGCTGCGATTCTCAACTACCCACCCTCTCACTCTCGGTCCTCTTATTTCTCGTGTGGGAGACAGAGAGAGATGACATCACAATACTTGGGCTTCAAAGTACCCAAAATGCCCCTTATGCCCCGTATCCGAACGTATACCGACCGCTACGTATGCCATTCTTGAACTTTCCCCCGTTCCTGTCTAGGCCAATGGGCCTTTGGGGCTAGTTTCTGGGTCGAGTCCATTCTACAATTTCAAACAAGTCCCAATTCTTAAGCAACCTGTCAAGTGTCAATGCCAAGTGAAAACTCTACCTTTGTCACTCTTTTGAGATTTTACTTTATGATTTGTTCGCGCTACATTGACGTATAGATCCATAGGTAGACTAGACTTATTTAGAGGTAATGTACATCGAAAATACATTGCTTCATACATTGGTAAACTTGTTTGAAACTACTATGTGCTATTCTGTATTGAACTAGTCTACCTCTATATCGAAGTACATATACTTAATTTTATCATTACATTAGTGTTTCGTATAACGTTTATTTAACTAATATCAAAGATTAAAACAAATAGACAAAGCATAGATATGCGTCAATAACTCGATAACATTATGCTTCCGCGTGGTCATGGTGCACGGAGCGAACACATCTCGCGTGTTCATGGTGCGCATAGCGAACACAGTTCATGTGAAAGTATTGCACGCGGAGCAAACACAGCTCGCGTGAAAGTATTGTACGTGGAGAGAACTCCACAGCTCGCGTGGTCATTGTGCGCGGAGCGAACTCCAGAGCTCGCGTGAAAGTATTGTCGCGGAGAGAACTCCACAGCTCGCGTGGTCATTATGCGAGAAGCGAACTCCAGAGCTCGCATGAAAGTATTGTACGCGAAGCGGACTCAGATCACGGGTACTCATTATGCGCGGAGCGAACGGCTTAGCTCGTGCGCAGTCCTTTTGCATGCGAGATACTCAACTCGCGCGGAGCGAACTCCTCAGCTCGCATGTGTCACTGAGATCCACCTCGCGTGTGTCACTGAGACCCATCTTGCCTGTGTCACCGAGAGCCCACCTCGCGTGTGTCACTGAGACCCATCTCGCGTTGAACAAGATGCATCTCGCATGTGTCACGGAGATAGTGATTAAAAGTGGAGCGGACTCCTCGGTTCACGTGAGCGACCTCAGCTCGCCCGAGTGTCAGCCCTTTTGGACGAGGCAGACACCTCAGCTCGCGGGTACTCATTGTGCGTGGAGCGAACGTCTCAGCTCACGCGTAGCGGACTCTTCAGCTCGCGGGTAGTCTTTGTGCATGCGAGATCCTCAGCTCGTGCGGAACGAACTCCTCAGCTCGTATGACAATTCCAGTCCTTGCACTTCGCGCAATACTCAGCTCGCCCGAGTGTCAGCCCTTCTGTACGAGGCGGAGACCTGTTCTCCACACGTCTTGAGTACGGACTTGGGGGGACTGGGACGAGACCCGTTGATAAATGATTGGTCTATGGGCACTTTGTATATTAAGTCTCTAATCAAGACATGTCTTGAACGGGAACTTGGGGGACTTGTTGTCGGTAGTCATGAAACTACCTTCTCCGCCCATACACCAGTCATGAAACTTGTAGACCGACATGTGAGCTACCTCGCCATGGTGAAGGATCATCAATGCAGCAACGAGAAGATGTTTCTCCAAGCTCCACAAGAAGACACCAGGAGAATATATATGTGTAATCAGTCCCACATCGGAAACATATAATGTGAGGGAACCTTCCTTAGCTATAAAAGGAAGGCTTCCCATATGTAGAGATGAATCCCTGACTTCCCCATCTCTCTCTCTCCCGGGGAATGGTAACCACTTCATCCCGGAGAACTCTTGTAACAACTCAAGGCATTGAGGCCTCATGATAGTAGATTCAAGTGGACGTAGCCATGCCCTCCGATGGCATGGTGAACCACTATAAATGTTGTGTCCTTGTATGTGTTCTCATTCAATTATGTTCTTGCATAGTCTGCGGGATCTTGCAGAAACAATATGATACACGACCCTATTTTTAGTCATATTTAACATACATATACATTATATTTAACTTAAGACATCTAGAACTATTAATCTAAGTAGTTATATTCATATATTTCATTAACTATCTCTCTAAATCATCAAAAATGAATCATTATTTAACAAAGAAAAATACAAATTAAAGAAATAAAACTTACAAGATTAGTTGTATTGTATAAAAAATAAGAAACATATTAAAAACAATAGAAAATAAGTAATTATTAGGGCCTAAAGGACGGGCTTTTAGGGCCGGGCCGGGCTTGGTCCTAAATGGCTCAATAGGGTAGGGCCGTAGGGTAAGGCCGAGTTTCATTTGCTTGACCTTTGTCCTACCCTAATTGAAAAGGGCTAGGGCCGGGCCGCCCTAACGGAGGGCCGGGTAAGGCTTCGGCCCTATAGGGTAGGGCGGGCTAGGGCCGAAGGGCCAAATGATAAGGCCTAGGTCCAAGTCGATCTCTTGAAAAAAAGCAGAAATGGTGTGGTGCATGCCTCGTTGGATATGGCAACCTTAGAGTGTCACAATCTTCAACTACAAATGGGTGTTTAGGGACCATTGTGAATTATTGATTCATCTTTTGTGTCATTGGCTTCGTACCCTAATTATTGATGGAATTTTGCACCACAAGTTAGAAGCCAAGCATAAAATGCGAAGCCTTCTTTTTATTTCTTTGGCCAACAAATGAGGGAAAGCATAGGCATTGCCCATCTCTTACAACAGCGATTTACACATCACAGTTTGGATCCCATAGGAGTACTTACATCAACAACTTTAAGGAAAAAACGAGTCATTGGGACGCTGAGCATCGAGTTCTGCAGAATTGTGCCGAGTGTAGCGATCAGCTCCCGCTTCACCGCCTTTGTAATGCCACCCAACGCCACTAGCTCGCCGTACGCCGCCGGTTCACTAGTGCTCGCACCAAATGATATGGGAACTGATCCCTTGAGTAACACCATGATATGCTGCATTGCAGGTCATAATTAATTAAGAGTTAAACATGAAATTAGACGATTAATTTAGTTTGTGAGAGTCAGATTAGGCACAAATGTGAAATGGGTGGGCATCAACTTGGGGATTAAAGCACTTAAAAATGTTAAGTGGGAAGATGATATTCCATTACTATAATGTCATCAAACTCATCAAGTGGTCCTTGAAAGTAACTAGTGTATAATTCTAAGGCATTACTCTCCACTCCAGACCGTTGACAAGGGACAAAACAGCTTTCAAATAATCAAACAGGGAAGGCTTATAATTGAGTGTGTTTAATCATTTCTAAAAGAGTAATGGAAGGTTAATCACATTTTGAGATATTTTTATATGTTTCTGGATAATTATTTTTAAAGTGCTATCTGCAGTAAGAATATAAAATTGTGACTACTTTACGTGCTAATTTTAACGAAGCACTACGGCTAGGTAAAAAAATACATGATCAAATTAAGAATTTTCAAATGCGTCATTGTAGATATTGTCGCTATTAAATTATAAAAAAAAACACTAGTTTACCGTCTATAAGCTTAATGGGTAAAACTATTTATTAAGATTCAACAAAGAGATGATGAGCAAGCTAGAGAGAAAAAAACAAGGTGTTTGATGAAGTGCACGTAAGATGTTTTTTTTTTTTTTTTTTTTTTTTTTTTTTGCATGTAAGATGCTAATTAGTGATAGGAAAACTAGACAAATATAACAATTTAAGGTGCGGACTTCTCTGTAATACGTTAAGAAAAGAGTCATGATCGAATCCGTCATCGCAAACGAATAGCTCTACGCGTAAATAGAGCTGCAAATCCCACCTAGCTAGCTAGCTTCAATCACTGCTGGAGTTTCAGTAGCTTTTTTTACTAAGATTTAGCCACACCAAGTTGCCAACCAAATCCCAAGTCCTCTTATTCTAATTCAATTTGCACATGACCAGCCCCATCTACAATTGACCTTCTAACGTGGTGCCATGGAGGAATGGGTCCCCGATGTAGCTGAATGAACCAAGAAGCTTCAATCTTAAGAACTGAGACCTTGATTGATATGGAAAACCAGATTTGAAGAAAAATCTGGTGCTCCAAATTTATCGGAAAGAACGAAGGCAAGGGTATGAAAAATCAAAGCAGATTTTGGTTGAAAAGAAGCAAAACGCAGGAAAAAAAAAAGACTGGAAAAAAGAGAAACATCCCAGAATTTTGAGGCAAGCGAACGTTTTACCTTATTTGGGGATTAAAACTCAGCCACTGGTTGGCTAAATTTGGCCAGAGACATCCTATCGTTTTCGGATTAATACCAAAATACATGACCATATAACATGAAAGCTGAAAAGGATATCGAGCTTAGTCTTAAGTGAGAGAGTGATATATAGAGAGCTTACGGTGTCGGGTTTCCCAGTAATGGCAGAGATGGCTTTCGTGGCTTCGGAGAAGATGGGATTAATGTCAACTCCATCCAGGTTCACGTTGGTGGAGAGGTAAAGGCAAGGCATCTTCTTCTTCTTCAACCTTTAGTTTCGAAAATCTGAGATCGATCGGATTACAATATCCAACTCCTGAAACTAAAGAGGCAAAAGGCACCCTTGAACCTTCGTCTAGGCTATATTATATATAGTGGAAGCTCATCAAGCTGTGTAGCTAGACCTCTGCCGGGACACAGCTTAATTTGGCTAATTAGTTAACTTAAATCCACGTTTTCAAAGATATATAGCTTAGAATTTAGAGACTAATTACAGTTGACTTGCACAAACAAGGATGAGAGAAGGAGAGGTGGATGTATGATGTCGATCATATATGTATTTTCATCGAATCAGAATCAGAGAATGAGAAAACAGTGATTTAGACCCGTCACACTGCGAACATCTCTCTTTCTCTTTTTTTTTTTGCGCACACCTCTCACCTTATGGAGTTATGGTCCCTGTCTTATCAAATTAGTTATGGACATCGACTAATTATTTCTTATCAAATTAGTCATGGAGATCGACTAATTTCTATCTAAAGCAAAATGATTCATTCAATCATTGTCGAAAAGACAACATCAACGATTTGGTCAAATAATTTTAATATAAGAGTAATTACTTGTGAATTAATCTGGTCTTCTGGATTCACGAAACTCATGATTTTAAACTTTTATTTGATTTTTAGCACGGGGCCACTATCAGGGCCGGCCTTGAGTTTTTGGGGGCTCTAGGAGAAGAACAAAAATGGGGCTCCTTACCTTTTAATAAAATCGTAATTTTTCTTTCTCAACTGTAAGACAATAAGTTTAAATAACATATAACTTTTAATAACATAACAATGCAGCAATCACAATTTCATTGAACAAATTACCATATCAAGTTAAATAAAGATCTTATAATTACAAAAAATCAATACTGCTGACCTGTTGTTACTGAAAAATCACGCTCCTTGCATTTTTGGATGCAAAAGTTTCAATTAAGCTTGTATAGTCAAACTTTTCAACCAATTCTTTTTCAATGGACAACATAGCTAAATTATTCGACCTGAATAAACACAACAACACACACTTGCATATCATTATGTCAATTGCTAAAACATCAGTGATCACTCAAACTAAGAAAAAACAATAAAGATTATTGGAAAGAGTTTGTAAATTGCTAAGAAGAATTACCCACGAGTGAAATTCAATAGTTGAATCGAATTGCTCTTTCAATCTTGCCCAATTTCCAAATCTGCCAGAGAAAAGAAATTGATGTTCATCAATAATTCAATTGAGGACAAGGCATAGATGAAGATAAAGAACTAAAGAAGATAACAATAATAATAATCAAACAAAGAAAAGAGTTATTGTAGAAGACGAAGAAGATGACCACTTACCCACTCAGTCACCCACGCGCATGCAGCCGTAAAGAGTCGAGGATTTATGATTAGTTTGCAAAGAACCAACCATTTGTTATTGTTCTCTTGTATATATATAACACTATTACTTTTTTTTAATATATAATTATATATTGATATTGGGTTTTTTTTTTTTCCGGGGGCCCTTGTGAATTGGGGGCTCTAGGCGACGGCCTACTAGGCCTATACCCAGGGCCGGCCCTGACCACTATATATAATTCATTTCCAAGTTTATATATAAAAATGATGAAATTATATATCAAATTAACTAAAATGTCATTTTGTCTAGCCATTTTAGAAATGTGGCTGCATCAATACTCTCTATTTTAGCTAGCATTACATCAACATTATTATTCAAATAAAGATTAAATAGTTTAAATATATTTATATATCACATAAAATATCTTATACGGAATGTATTAAATTATTGCTAGCCTCATATAAGTCATCTCGCTCTCTATATTTAGCTAGCGAGATAGCAAAAAGTTATAATAGTTAAACTTTGGCTAGTCTGCTAGAGCTCTAAAAATATCAACAACAAAAAAACTAAACACGCTCTCCAAAATAGCTAAAAGCTAAAATAGAGAGTCTGCTAAAGTTATAATAGTTAAACTTTGGCTAGTCTGCTAGAGCTCTAAAAATATCAACAAAAAAAAAAAACTAAACACGCTCTCCAAAATAGCTAAAAGCTAAAATAGAGAGTCTGCTAAAGTTGCTGTTAACCCATAATTTATCATATTTGATCTTTCTATGAAGTCTGAAGAAGACATTAGCATTCAACTAAAGATGAGGTGAACTGTTTATATATATATTATTATTTTTTCTTTGTTGATGCTTTGTCTATCAATTTACTCATTATTTCTTATATCGATTTTGTATGTAAATTTTCATGTCTAGTCGCTCACTTATATAGATTCGATTTTTTTTTCATCAGCGTCAGAGCTTTTTCTAAATAAAGTTTACAGACATTGTGCATCTTGATATCGACGAATATCAATGAGTTGTTAAGTTTGAGAGTTTTTTTTTTGTTCTTTAATTAGGATTTATACTTTAATTTAATGTGATTTTTGTTGTTCAGTTTGTGATTTCACTTACCCAAATGATATTAATATTATGGTTTTCTTCAATTTCATTTTGTTTTTGGAGTTCAATGGCTATTAGAAGAGGCTGATATTGTGTGTATTACAAATCGGTGAATAAAGTAAATTTAAAATTAAAAAATATATAAGCGGGGTGAGAAGAAATTGAATGTAGGGTGAACAAAACAAATCTGAAATTGAAAAAAATATATATGTAGGGTGAAATAAGAATTTAAGGTGTACAAAGCAAAAATGGGAAAATAATATTTTATGTATTGTAAATGGGTAAACAAAGTAGACTTAAAATTAAAAATATATAAGTCACTACAAGAAGAAAGGCCTTAGCCGACGAAAAAAAAAACCAGGCCGACGAATCAATTTTTCGTCGGCTAAATTATATTTTCGTCGGCTATAGTAATCTTTAGCCGACGAAATTATATTTTCGTCGGCTAAAGAATTTATTTTCGTCTGCTAAAGTCTGTGACTTTAGCCGACGACTTTAAACTTTCTTTAACCAACGAAATTTTAATTTCGTCGGCTAAAGATGACAGGAAGTTAGTATGGTTTACTAATATCGTCTATTTTTTTAATGTATTTTTTTCATTTAGCCGACGAAATACACTATAATTCGTCGGCTAAGATGATTTTTGCCGACGAATAACCTAATATTTCGTCGGCTATAGTTATTTTTTTAATTTTTTAATTACATACTATAGCTGACGAATACGTTAGGGTATTCGTCGGCTAAACCCTAAAATTTTTCTATTACCTACTATAGCCCTATATTCAGTGGTTATTTTGCGTAAAATTTTTATACGACTTGTTGCGTGTAATCGGTTTAAAACTATTTTCAGTTGGAGCTCCGGCCAAAATACGTAATTTAGACGGTCGAACGACCTTTTCCGTGCGTTTAGGAGTTTGATTTACGAGATTGACCGTCCGGATCGAGCCCTTATTCTTTTCGGATCAAGTTGAATTTTTTTCCATACATGTATTTTATCATGATGGTCAGATCTGACGGTCGGATTTCTGTTTCTCAAGTTTGATCATCACAATCACAACATGCATATTAATGTTGTATAACTTGTTTACCAAGTGTTATGTAAATGTTCCGTTTCAAAAACAAACTATACGTAAAACCTTCAAACGCCAAAAAGTCATGAAATAAGATATGACGAGAATGTTGAAATACATCCACTGTTGAAAAATCACACTATTCCGGTAAATATTCGGTGCCGATAGTTGCGGTCAATGCAATTTTTCATTTTTTCCCCCTATGAGTAGCCCTATATTCGGTGGTTATTTTGCGTAAAATTTTTATACGACTTGTTGCGTGTCATCGGTTTAAAACTATTTTCAGTTGGAGGTCCGGCCAAAATACGTAATTTAGACGGTCGAACGACCTTTTCCGTGCGTTTACGGGTTTGACTTACGAGATTGACCGTCCGGATCGAGCCCTTATTCTTTTCGGATCAAGTTGAATTTTTTCCCATACAAATTAATTTAATCATGATGGTCAGATCTGACGGTTGGATTTCTGGTTCTCAAGTTTGATCATCACAATCACAACATGCCAAATGTATAAAAATACTTTTAGCCGACGAATTTCAAAGGTTTAGCCGACGAATTTATAAAGTTTAGCCGACGAGTTTAGAAGGTTTAGCCGACGAATTGGTGTATAGCCGACAAAATTGGTATCTTTAGCCGACGAAATTTTCAAAGGACTTTAGCAGACGAAAATATATGAAAAGTCGTCGGCTAAAAGAACCTATAGCCGACGAAATATTAGGGTATTTCGTCGGCTAAACCGAAAACTTTTTCTGTTACATACTATAGCCCTATCTTCGGTGGTTATTTTGCGTAAAATTTTTATACGACTTATTGTGTCTCATCGATTTGAAAATATTTTCAGTTGAAGGTCCGGCCAAAATACGAAATTTAGACGGTCTAACGACCTTTTCCGTGCATTTAGGGGTTTGACTTACGGGATTGACCGTCCGGATCGAGCACTTAACCTTGTCAGATCAAGTTGAATTTTTTCTCATACATGTATTTTATCATGATGGTCAGATCTGACCGTCGGATTTCCTTTTCTCAAGTTTGATCATCACAATCACAACATGCGTACTAATGTTGTATAACTTGTTTACCAAGTGTTAAGTAAATGTTCCGTTTCAAAAACAAATTATACGTAGAACCTTCAAACGTAAAAAAGTCGTGAAATAAGACATGACCAGGATGGTGAAATACGTCTACGGTTGAAAAATCACGGTATTCCGGTCATGTCTCGGTGCCGATAGTTGCGGTCAATGCAATTTTCCATTCTTTCTCCCTATGGGTAGCCCTATCTTCGGTGGTTATTTTGCGTAAAATTTTTATACGACTTATTGTGTCTCATCAATTTGAAAATATTTTCATTTGAAGGTCCGGCCAAAATACGAAATTTAGATGGTCCAACGACCTTTTCCGTGCGTTTAGGGGTTTGACTTAACGGATTGACCGTCCGGATCGAGCCCTTAACCTTGTCGGATCAAGTTGAATTTTTTTCCATACATGTATTTTATCATGATGGTCAGATCTGAAGGTCGGATTTTCATTCTAAAGTTTGATCATCACGAGCAGCAGTCACAGTTTGACGAATGTATAAAAAGTTATAAAGCCGACGAATTTAAAAGGTTATAGCCGACGAAATAATTATTTCATCGGCTAAAGTGTTATGTAAGCCGACGAAATTATTACCTTTAGCCGACGAAATAATTTTTTCGTCGGCTAAAGTGTTCGGGTATAACCCCGCTCGACTGGTTGTAAACCCTAGCCTCCTTTTCCTCTCCCTCTCCGAATTTCCCCTCCTCCGCCTCCGCTCACTCTCCCGGTCTCGGCCTCCGCTCCCTCTCCCTCTCCGCCCGGCCTCCTCCTCCTCCTCCGCTCCCTCTCCGCCCGGCCTCCGCTCCCTCTCCCTCTCCCTCTCCGCCTGGCCTCCGCCTCCTCTCCCTCTCCCTCTCCCGGTCTCGGCCTCCGCTCCCTCTCCCTCTCCCTCTCCGCCCGGCCTCCGCCTCCTCTCCCTCTCCCTCTCCCGGTCTCGTCCTCCTCCTCCTCCTGCGGCCTCCTCCTCCTCCTCCTGCTCCGGCCGGCCGGCCTCCTCCTCCTCCTCCTGCTCCGGCCTCCTCCTGCTGCTGCTCCGGTCCTCCCTCCTCCTCCTCGAGTACGTTTTGAGCTTTAGTAATTTTATTTTGTGTTTGCTTTTATTTTCCGGTTAATTGCAATGTTGTGGTGTTGTTAGGAAGTGTATATTTGTATTTAGGAAGTGTATATTGTTATTTAATAAGTGTATATTTGTATTTAGTATTTAGAAAATGTATATATTTGTTTTGTATTTTGAAGTGTATATTTTTATTTATGAAGTGTATATTTAGGAAGTGTATATTTTTATTTATGAAGTGTATATTTAGGAAGTGTATATGTGTAAAATTTAGGAAGTGAAAATTAGTATGTAGGAAGTGTATATATTTTTTACATTTTTTAAATGAGTTTGCATTTTTTGATTTTGTGGCCTTGATTCAAATTAATATTTTAAATAGGATGAGCGGTAATATTAGATCGACGAAGGGTTCGAAGGGCCAAAGGTCCGTATCGTCTGAGGGAACCTCTAGCAACCCTCAGACGTCGTTTCAGGGCCTCATGATAGCTAGACATGTGAGCCTTCTGCAGACGGCGCAGAGGCAGTCGGAGGTGCCCCCTTCATCGAGGCAGGGGGGCTTCCCTCATTCCTCGAGGCAGTTATTTGCTTAGCCTCAGACGGAGGTGTCTGCACCCCGTATGCCTGAGATACACCGGGCGCCCACTCCAGCTCCTACTTCTTCGGATAGTGGGTCATCTGGGGTACAGATGCCGCCGCCTCACCTATTCCTTCCGCAGATGATACCGGCCGTACCTGTAGTCGATGACTCAGGGACACCGATTTATCCACTGCCCCCGCCAGTGGCTCCATCAGCGGCGTACCGGTTCGTGCCTTTTGATACGCCTCTTATTTCCGCGAGGGTATCATCATCGGAGGCGAAATCCGTCGCGTCCGCCTCCTTGCCCTCAGGTAATGAAAGATGAATGATGTGTTTTCTTATAATTCTCTGATTTTAATAATCAATTTGGTTTATCATGTGATAGGCACCGTCGGAGCGAAGCCGGCAAAAAAGAAGAGAGGCCCCGTCACAGGGAAGGCTCTCGAGAAGATCGTCGGTACCTCAGGGAGGATTGTCATCGATACTGACGGGGATGGCGACGTAGTATCGGGCGGGAAGTCAAGGACGTACTCCGGTCGCGTGGGAGCGCTCATTAGGGATAGAGTCCCTATGTTGTGGTCAGACTGGGGCGAGGTCCCGCAGGAGGTTAAGGACATGGTCCACAACGCGATGTCGGTCAGTTTATAAAATGCCTGAATAATATTATGTATTACATTGTAGATTTCTGGAAAAACTAAACTAATAAACAGTTAAATGCAGGCGTGGTTTGAGGTTCCCGAGCCCTTGAAGAGTAGCTGGGCGGACTTTGTGCATGGGGGAAGATACGTTGGGAAATTAATGAAAAAACAAAACTGTATGTCATATTAATAATATTTCTAATATTTTTGTTGTATCTGTAGGTACAAGGAGTGGAAGAACGAGTTGCGGACCCATTGGACTACGCACGAGAACACACGTTCTGCTACCCCTGCTGAGTTCCAGTACAGAGAGTACGAGTGGCGTTGGCTTCTGACATCAGAATTCAACAACTCTCGTAAACAGGTATTTAAATAAATTAGTTAGTTAATTTATCATTAAGTACGTGCGTTTTAAAATATTTTACTAATAGTTTACTTTTTTCTTTGAAAGCGGTTTCCCGGGTGAACGCTCAGAACCGGCAACGCAACATAAAGAACCATCATGCCGGTTCTAGACCGTTCGCTGTCTTCATGGACGAGGCGGCCAGGGAACATCCAGAGGTCAACCAGTACGTCTATACGTACGAGAGGGCATATCCTGACTCCCAGGAGGATATAGTAAGTACTCTTTCCTTTTTACGGAATTTTTAATTTTACTTATATATATGTCAAAATGTTAATTAATAATTTTTTTCCTATCCAATTAGGCAAAGGTGAGGAAGGCTAGTGACGAGGTGATGAGTGCTATAGTGAGGGAGACATGGCCGGACACGCAGGAGGAAGAGATGTCAGAAGCCATTTCCCGGATAGACACTTCAGATCCGAGGGTTGGGGCGAGGATCATGGGCACAGCCTTCCCACCGCGAGAAAACAACTTCTACTGCTGGGGTCTAGGAAAGAAGGGCCAGGGGGTCCTGAAGACCACTCCAGGATTTCAACGAAAGGCAGCCTCGACCAACAGCAGGACGACTCAGCTAGAGTCAGAAGTTGAGAGACTACGGGAACAGCAAGCCGCTCATGCCGCCCAGATCGCCGAATATAGAGCCTTTACTAGAGCCCTACATGCCGCCCAGCAGGCCCAGCAGTAGCAGATGTTTCAGTACTTCCAGGATTTTACAGCTGCCCAGCAACAGGGACTTCCACCTCCGCCCATGCCTGCGCCTATAGAGTTACCTCTGCCGCCCATGCAATCTCCTCACCAGCAGGCCCGAGATTCAGATATTGATTTAAACCATCTAGATTTTGTGTAGTTGATACCTTATATAGTTTTATGTGCTTCTTGTTGGTTATATATATGGAATTGTTTTGGTGTATTTTGCAGCTTGCTTGGAATGGTAATTTAAGAATTTCGTGTATTTTTTTTTACTGGAATGGCGTTATAGCCGACGAAATATGCCACAGTTCGTCGGCTATACTTTTTTTTTTTTCCAAAGGGTTTAGCCGACGAATTATGGCATGTTTCGTCGGCTAAACATTACTAAAGCTGACAAAACAGACTCTATGTTGTCGGCTATAGTTATTTTTAAATATTTTAATTATATACTTAAGCCGACGAATATCTCTGTTCCGTCGGCTAAAGTCTGTGAGTAAAGCCGACGAATATTCTGTTCGTCGGCTTAAGTCTGAGAGTATAGACGACGACACATGACATCGTCGGCTAAAGTCTGGAACAATAGCCGACGAACTATTTTTCGTAGGCTAAAGTCTGGAACAATAGCCGACAAAAAATAGTTCGTCGGCTAAAGTCGGACAATAGCCGACGATGGTTTTTAGATTCGTCGGCTAAAGCCATCACCGACGACCCTTTCCCGACGACACTATAGCCGACGAAGGCTCGTCGGCTAAGGTCTTAGCCGACGAATTAGGTTAACAGGCCGACGAAAATTTTTCGTCGGCTAAAGTACTTGTCTTGGTAGTGAGTGAGGGTATGAAGAGAACGTGGGGTGAACAAAATAATTTATGAGGTGGCAATAGACGCACCCAAATGGAATTGTAGTTATTCGGATTATTGTTAACTTATGAATTCTAAGCGTGTTTGTATGCGGGAGTTTAGAGGAAAGAGTTTGGTTATTGTTGATAGGAATCAAGGTTTATTGAAGCTAAGACAGAAATTGAAAGAAAGCAGTAAAGGAAACGCAGAAGAATTTTTGGACTACATTGTGAATTCTTGATTGATGAGGAGAGCAGTACAGCTGCCTTTATATAGGCAGTAGGTATTTCAAGCCAATGACTATTCTACCCTTGCGACACTAATGCTATACTGTTAACACCCTCCCTCAACCATATGCTTGGTAACAAGCATTATGGTTGGAACAAACTACACAACCATAGCCAATTTTGCAAAAATAAAACAATTACAAGACTGATATCCCAAATCAAAAGACCCGAATCCTTGTAGGTTGACTGAACAAGATAGTTGCAACGAAACAATGAGGCAGCATAGAGGAGGACACCAATAACAGCAGTGCAACAAACAAACTACAAAATGAGGAAAAACTGAAATTCTTCCCCTTGAACTTTGAATCTCTAGAAAATTTGTTGATATACTGAATCTCTTAAATTTTTTGTTGATATCTGACTTTGCATACTGAAAATCTAAAAGGCTGCATCTACTGCATATTGACCATTCTGCTACATATTCTCAATCATTCTTCTCCAAATTTGACATTTAATCTTCAACATATTCACAATATTCATATACTACCATCAACCCAACAGCCACATATATCAGCAGTAAGCAAATAATATTGTCACCCTCTCCTGACATTAGAACCAGACTACAACTGCCAACTTCATTCTAGAACAACAGAAAAACCAAATTTTGATTCCATCTCTCAAATAGGCAGAACAATCACTCAATCTCAAACATCCAAACTATAATCCATCTTGCTAGGCCAAATATCACCAGTCCGAAAACAAACTTAAAAACTGCTTCGTCACCTTCTTTTTCTTTGGTTGACGGTAGACACAAACTTTGATATAAAAGAAAATGGAAAACTGACGATATTGAGCATAACAACCAAGACCATAACAAGAATCCATGAAACAAGAACAAAGCTACCCACTCAGAAAGATTTAACCAAATTTTTATGTAGATGCTGCATAGTACGAAAAGATATGCACAAGTTGCAGAGATGCACAACTACAGGATTTATCTTTGCACACTCTCATTCTTCAATTCAAAAGGCAGGTAATCAACTCCCATAGATGTTCTCAACAAGCAAATGGAGCCACACAATCAAACAGAAATCCAGATCATCTAGCCAGTATCACCAGTCCAAAAAGAAAAGTAAATTTCATCTTCTTAAACTTCAAAATTCAACTTCTAAATGAAAATAGACAAATGATGATACTAGGTAGACAAACCAAGACCACATCCTCAATAGCATGATTCCAAGGATAGATAGGATCAACCAAATCTAAAAAGAGTATACCATTCATATGAGAATATGGAGAGAGGCAGTTAAAACACCAATTTCTCTACATCCCCCTGATGTGACGCACCTATCAAGAAAGAACCCATAACTATAGAAGTACCGATATGCTCTAAATAAAACTTCACCAACGCTGAGACTATCAACCCACCGATCCGGTATATTGGCTCGCTGTCCCGCTCACCGCCGACGACCTCAGTCAAAGAGAATGATGAAAGGAGAAGGCCCAAATAACTAGATAGGAGAAAGGAATGAAATGGAGAAATTGGGGAAATCTGAGGAAGGGTTTTGGAATTGGGAAATTGGGAAAACTGAAATCGAAAACTAGATGGATAAAAGCGGAAGCAAAGAGATACAGAAGCACATAGCCACAAGAACGTGACCTGGCTCTGATACCATGATAGGAATCAAGGTTTATTGAAGCTAAGACAGAAATTGAAAGAAAGCAGTAAAGGAAACGCAGAAGAATTTTTGGACTACATTGTGAATTCTTGATTGATGAGGAGAGCAGTACAGCTGCCTTTATATAGGCAGTAGGTTTTTCAAGCCAATGACTATTCTACCCTTGCGACACTAATGCTATACTGTTAACAATTGTCTATGAGTCAAAGCATAAAGATCCGGCCAAAATCACTAATAATACTTAAAATCATGTTACCATATATAACTTATCACATTCTTGTCCCTAATTCGTACCTATCTTTAAATCACAAAATTTTTAGAATGAGCATATAGATGTATTATCCTCCCACAACATTGCTATACAAGGTTCTTAATCTGGTATGTGCATGTGATCATTTCGGTTGGAATCATTACTATATCGAAGTGAGTTTGGCATAACCAACATTGGTGTTTCAAGCATATAGAATGAGCATATCAGTGGTGTACACTTTTCCTGTTTTCTTAGGAAGATAGAATATAGTATGGTAAGGTTCCACATTTCATAACACGATGCAGGTTCTTCTCTTAAGTTTTCCTAAACCACTCGACTACGTAAAAAAAAAGACCTCAAGTCTCCAGAAAAACCTATATATATATACCTAAGTGTTTGTTTTGAGGTAGCTAAGTAGTGGCACTCATTTGGTTGATTAATACAACAACCTTAGCTCCGACCAAACTATAAACAAGAACATAAATTGACAAGCTAAAAGAGCTCTGGCCACATAAATGGGTAGAACAAAGAGTCAAATCAAATGAAAATAAATCAAAACGAACAAATCAACAAATCGAAATCATGGGTAAGGTTATGGTGTATTAATACATGTGATACATCAACTTTGTCCTCAAGTTGTAAAATGAGTCCTCAAAATTGTATTATGAGTCTTCAAAGTTGTAATATAAGTACTCAAAGTTGTAACAATTTTTTAATCACTTTTAGGACTCAATTACCGCTTTAAGCACACATTAATTTTACCACTTTAAAGACACATGATGACTAATGTTGTAACTATAAAATCTTACTACTTTAAGGACTCATATTACAACTCTGAGGACTCAATTTATAAAATTTATGCATCATATCATTTACATGCATTAATACATTGTATAATTTTCCAGAAATCATAGCATATAATTAGACCAAAAATATAAAAGCGACATGCATGCAAACTAATAAATAACATATCTGTTACAACATACCTTTCTTTGTACATAAAAAGATCAAACATATCCCCTTTCAAAAAAAAATAATAATAATCAAACATATCATTGTTTTCCCAGACCAAAAATAAATAAAATAAAATATCATTGTTTTTCTTTCTTCTTTGTTTTTGTATTATTATTCTGCTTAGAGAGTTGTCATTGGCAAGTGTTGCGACTTGCGACTTTGTGTTATAACAGCTTAACAGCAGAATATTCTCCGTGATGATCGGAGCAACTAGTGTGAGAGTGAGTGTGGCCGGAGCATAGCTAAGATTAGGCAATTCCGTTGACTGGGAAAAATTAGTGTTATTGGAGCCGGCGATCGATTAGGATGTTGCACCACATTTATCTCGTTGTTTATACTCTCCTTAGGTCATTCATCACTTTGTTTAATTATGCTTTGATCGGGTTATTCATACATGAATAATTCTACTTTCCTTCATGGTCAGCAGGCAGGCCCGGACCTGAGATTTCTAGGCCTGAGGCGAGTCCTAAAAATGGTGCCTCCGTCCTCCACCCGAGCTTCTCCTCAACCTTTTCTTTCCAGCTGGTCCCTGCTTTGCTCTCTCTCCTCTCGTTTCTGAGCTGCCTTCTCTCTCTGGCGGAGAGCTGTTGTTGCTGTTGGGTGGAGGATTCTAGAGAGGCGGAGATGGAGAGAGGGAGTTGGGTGTGTTTGGAAGTGGGGATGGAGATGGGGAGGAGGGAGAGGGAGTGGTGGCAAGGACTCCATTGGCTAGCTTCTCCTCAACAAAGCAGGGACACTAGCTAGCTGTTGTTTGGTCACCCGAGCGGATTTTGGTGCCCCTGGTGCCCCCAAATTTTTGGGGCCTGAGGCGGCCGTCTCGTCGGCCTCACCTCAGGTCCGGGCCTGTCAGCAGGATGGTCATACATGAATAATTAATAAGCAATCAGAAATGACTGATAAGCTCTTAATCGTTCTGTGGTCAAATAACAAACAAATTTATACCAAGAATTACTAAATAAGAAGGGAGAGAACTTTGTTTCTTCATCATATCACACACCGTGTTAGACTATAGCTGCTCGATCGTATATATATTTATCTTCTGCATTTTGCGTACGTACGCCTCCAAGTCTCTTATATGGTTGATTCTGGTGTAGTTCAACTATTCATTTGGAACTAAAATATATGACTTCTATTCTATATGTGGAAGTGAAACATGTATAACGTGCTTATTAAACCATGCACAACGCCGGCAGGTCTCTTCTTCTGGTTGACGGCATTGGAGCAGACTCTCTGGCTACTCTCGAATCGGTCACTGATATTGTCTACCTGCATTTACTCCCGGCAGCAGCGCAGCACCTCTGAATTATATATGCAGTCTTGGCTCCGGCGTTGAAGGGTTTTTGATATAAAGAATCAAAGCTTGAGACCAGAAGAACTATATAATTAGAAAGAAACAAGTAATAAAAAACCACACATGCACGTCCAAGTTTCTTCATTCCATAAAGAGCTAGCTTCGACACCTTGCATCACGTACCTAATTAAATAGTATACTGGAGCCTAAGGTTATGCACTATTGAAATTCTTACAAAATTCAGAAGCATGACGAGAAGAAACTGGGAAGAAATTAAGAAGCTCTTTGCCACCAAGCTGGTTGAATATTTCATCTCGACATTTTGAATTGGTCGCGCGTCTTGCTTTTCTAATTCGTGTAATTTTGAAAGTTAAACATTATGAAAAGTAATTGCAAATGGTCTTCACCGCCATGTAAACCATGATTTTCCTCCTTCATCAACCTATGTCACAATGGACGTTGGTCTTTTGATATCAAGACGTTGTGTTATTGATCGAACGAATTTGGATACAATCTTGTAAAGTGATTATAGTCGTGTATTTTTTTAGAACCATTATGCTTGTTAGTAAACATACTCGTTAACTAAGATTATAGCAATTAAGTCGCAATAAGGACATTCACAACAATTTACATCTTGAGATGTAACTATTGTAACCTCTATTTCCCTCGTTCAATACAATCACAATATAGCCTCTAAATTCGCTCCTTTCATTTTCTTTGTTATCTTTTACTTTGATGAATTTCAATAATCCATGTTGAAACTTGTACTGAAGCTATTAGATGGCTTCCCCCTCTGATAGGACTTGCTTTCATGAATCTCAAACACCTTTGCTGCTTCAGAAGTAATTTTCAAAAATTCAAAAGGGAACCCGATTTTTGCAAGTTCAAAAAACCTGGGCATCACTTCAGTTCCAATAGCAGAAGCTACTGCCTTACGAGACAGCCTAATCAATGCTAAAACAAAAGGTTACATTGACATCCAAGTAGAAGAGGATTCAAAAATGGTCATTGTTGCAGTTAATGAGAAGATCAGCCCACCTTGGAGGATTCAGCAAATTGTCCAAGACATCAAGAAAATTGCACGAGGTTTCAGCACCATCTCTTTTAAACACATTTATAGAGAAATAAACTTTACGACAGATGCAATTACAAACACATACCACCCAACCACAGAAGAAAGAGTTTGGGAAAACAACCTTCGAATAAGAGTCACCCAATCGATGTATTTAATTTGATAATTTAAGAACTGGTTGTCTGTAATGTATTATTTTTTATTTACTTTCGTATAAAAAAAAATCCAACAGATGCTGCACGAATTTCAATAATGCATGTTGAAACTTGTTCCGATTCACCTTAGGAAAAAATAAAGAAAATCGGCACAATAAAAATTTAAACAAAAACAATAATCAAAGTACTGGAGCTGCGGGTTTCTATGACCCACGACCCGGCCCGAGTGTCTGTTAACAAAACGGCGGGTTGCAATGGCCGTTGTCTCTTCCCGGGTTTTTCCTTTGAAATTCTCCACTCCACTATCACCAGAAAACCCCACCAATGGAGGCCCACGCGCCCGGCGCGTGCAATCACTCCCCTAACCTCTCATCAATTTCACCCGGCCAACCCCTCTCCACCGAAACCCTAGCTTCTCTCAGATCCCTAATCATCAACCCCTCAACTCCCGCCGTCGCAATTTCATCACTCACCGAAACCCTAACTCGCTCTCTCCAACTCAGTCGCGACCCGCACCGCACTCTCAAGCTCCTCTCCGACCTCGCCGCGCAACACCCTCACCTCTCCGCCCTCGTCTTCGACTCCGTCCGCTCCCACTCGCTCCTCTCCACCGAGTCGACTCGCGTCGCCGCCGAGTCACTCGATGTGCTGGCTTCGATTTCAGAGCGCAACCGATCCCTGACCCCCTTGATTGAAGAAATCGATGACCGGTTGTTCGCCTCGCTTTGTTTCAGTCCTGCTCCGGCGACACGGTCGTGGCTGATCAGAAACGCCCGCAGGTTTGGTGTGCAGCCTTATCTGTTATCGAGTATGTTTCTAGGGTTTACGAAGGATCTGTATCCGGATGTGAGAAGAGCTGCGTTGGATGGACTCGTTGGTTTGAGTGAGAGCGGCGTTATTGACGACGTTGATATGATCAGAGGCTGCTACTTCCGTACCGGTGAGCTTCTAAACGACATGGAAGAAGGCGTTAGGGCTGCCGCAATTCGAGCGGTGAGCTTTGTCAAATTGTTGATTAAGTGCCATTGGGAAATGTTGATGCTTAGTTTTATGTGTTAACTAGCTTTATACTCTTCATGAATGTGCAGGTTTTAGCTTGGGGTTTAACACTCGTAGCTTGCGATTCGGAGGCGAAAGCATACTGGTGTGATGAAGTGTTTGTTAAGGTAATTTGAATTGGCTGAAATTATTTGATATAATTGATTCTACTTGTGTTGGTGTATTGTGTTTTGAAATTGAGCTCTGTCAGGTCTATCAAGTTTTAGACTTTCTCACTATAGGTTTCGTGTATGCTGACTTGAACTTTTTTGAGCCACTTATGGATAGTCATTATTGCTCACAAAGGTTTACTAAGTTACTAATCTATTGATTCTATTCCGGTTAATTTTCTCTAGGAGATCACTGAGGATATCACCACCCTTTTACCCTGCATTTTTGAATGGTAGGACTTTCCCTCCCTATCATTCTGTCCCAATGAGTGTTGAAATTTTTAAAAAGTGTCATATGCAGTTCAGTCCTTTATGTCTTATGTGTTGGTTATGTTTGTAGATTTGTTCGATGGTAAGAGACATGAGCATGGAGGTCAGGATTGAAGCTTTTCAAGCCCTTGGGAAGATAGGAATGGTATCCCAAGATATTCTTTTGCAAACCCTGTCAAAGAAACTGCTGGTGACTACTAAAGAAAAGAAATCTCTTGCTCAGTGTTCTGATGAACAACCGGCAGTATCAGGGTCTAGTGTTGCTGGAACTTTCATTCATGGACTCGAGGATGAATTCCATGAGGTAACTTTTGACTCTGACATGCAACGAACTTTATTATATGCACACTTTTGAATATTAACGTTTTTTTGCATCAATATGAAGGTACGAAAAGCTGCATGTCATTCTTTGGGTACACTGACCATACTCTCTTCCAAGTTTTCTGGAGAAGCCTTAAATTTACTGATGGATGTACTGAATGATGACTCAATGCTTGTGCGGTTACAAGCTTTTGAAACTATGCATCAGATGGCAACATTTGGTCATCTGAAGGTGCAAGAAAAACACATCCATATGGTACGCTCCGTAATATTAGTTGTTAATCTTGTAGTTATACAGAATAGGTGACCCACTATCTGATATTATCTTGTACTACTGACAATGAAATCAAGTCGCGTCTTCACTTCTGCAAATTAGATATCATGGGTGTATACATCAAATTGACTAAACTGAAAGATGGCTTGACATGTTATATCGTGAGAATGATTGATATTCTCAGTTTTTGAATTGTTCATAGATATCTTTCTGTGACATTCCCTCTTATGTTTATTTGTTCTCGTCCCTCCCTAGAGGGTGTTGATTGTTAATGTTTTCTCTTTTGGTTTGTTAAATCATTGCCATGATTTAACATGCCGAGTTAGAAGTCAGTAAAAAATTTCTTTACACCAGGTGGGTTCATGAAACAACTCAAGTATGGACTGCCTTTAATTTTATTTTTGTTTTTTGATTTGCAGTTTCTTGGCACTCTGGTTGACCGTAATACCCTGACAAGATCTGCTGCAAGGAAAATACTGAAATTGGCAAAGCTGCCAGATTTGAAGTTGTTTAGATCAACTATTGATACCCTTTTAGATAACCTGGAAATGTGTCCACAGGTCAGCTTTCCATTGACATTTTAATGATATAACTTGCACTCTTTTTTTAAATGAACATGCAGAGTGAATTTGGTCATTTTAAAACTTACATGTTATCGTTGTTTCCTTGCCTAATTCAATTATGTTGTTCTTTTTCCAGGATGAAGCAGATATATTAAATGTTTTGTTTCATATTGGACGAAATCATGGAAAGTTTGTGGTCCGCATTATTGAGGAGGTTTCTCAGCAGGTTAGCATGCTCTCACAGGGTCCTTAATTCATTACTATAAATAAATACCTCAACCCTCCTCTTTTTGAGGCTGGTGGCACCCAGATATGGTTATCATTCTTGCTTAGTGATAGAGTCAGTTCAAGTTTGATGTATATGAAGCAGGGTCTAGCATATGATAATTTGTGAGTTCAATGCATAGTAGAAATATTGTTTATCACCACAGTCAAAAGATATTTGAAAGCATGGTGCACGCTAACACCGAGGAGGATACTTAATCATAGGCTTTGGGATTACCTTTTTTGGGTTTTTTTATGTGGCTTCAAACTCATAATTTGCTTTTTATTTGATCCTTGGTATCCTTTGATTCTTATGTGCAACTGTTGTTTCTACTGGAACTCAAAAATTTATTTGTTTTTTTTTTTTTCCTGTTTGTCAGATGGAGCCAGTGTCTAATGGCAAGTTAGGCTTTGATAACATGAGGGTGGCCGCCTTGCTAGTTCTGGCCATCTCAGCTCCACTTTCACAAGAACGTAATTGCAGTATCCCACCTAGTATATTTTCTTATGCAGTTACATACCTGGGAAGGATTTCTCATGCTTTGAGTGACATTATTCATCAAGATGGCCTGTTGAATTACTTGTCCCAATGCAGTAGATCCCCTGGACCATATGATATAGAGTTTGACTTCAGACTGAGGGGGTTACCTGGTTCAATTGCAATGCCATTGCCGCAGAAACAAGGTGGAACCTCTGAAATCTTATCTCCAACAGTTAAGGAACCAAGGGAGGTTGGAACTGCCCTTGTAGAACACAGTCTAGATGTGCATGATGAAGTGACCAAGTCAATAAATGTTGTTCTTGAAAAGGTGAAGTATATCTGGCCATTTGTACAAGCTGGATACACGACTGAAGGACTCAGGACTTTAAGGTAAAGTACTGTCGTTTACTATCCTTATCTAGTAACATAACCTATTCTCTTCCCCCTCCCCCTTTCTCCCCTAATACAGGAAAAAAGAAGAGACAGAAATATGTTCCCTCTTTAGGGCTCCTTTCAAATTTTGTTTGGTCTTCTTAGTTTGAGGTATAACCAAATAACCGATGATGGTCTAGACAGACAGTTTGCTAGTTTAAAACCCTTAGAGACACCACTAACTTATGCATACATTGAGATCATACATCAACTGTTACATGTTTATTATTTGATTGCCGTAAATCTTCAGAACTTTTCAATCTCTGTTCTCATTTGTATGTTTCTTTTGTGATGTGACCTTATGCAGAAGTTGCAGGGAAGAATTGGCAACATTGACGTCTGGTTCTGTTGCATCTAGTGCCACCTTTGCCTTTACAACGCAGTATATCAAGATCATGAAACTACTTGTGAAGGCATGGGTGTACATCCTGCCTTCAAGACATATTCCTTCTAGCGGGATGGGAGACTTGGACTTTGTGTTGGGAAAGCTAGACGTGAGGCTTAGTGAATTGAAGAGTACGTTTATAAGATTGTCTAAAGAGGAAGAGTTGCATATTTTGGAGCTGATGCTTGTGACTTGTATGCTCAAGCTTTCTAAAGTTGAAATTTGCTGCCATCTTGGTACTTTGAGAAAGCTCTCTTGTACAATGGCACATGCGGAATATCTCCTTCAAGATAGAACTGTTGAACCATCCAGGTTTATGATTGAAGTCAGAAATTTATCATCTGAAGTTGGGACCTCTCTCAATGGCAGTTCCTGTAATCCTAGTCTTTTTAGAAGAGTACTGGAAAGTTTCTCGCTCAAGCAGCTTGTGTTGTGTGGTGGACTTGAGCACATAAAGGCAGGTCTGGAGATACCTGACAATGACTATGGACATCCTCTTCGCTTTGTCGCAGGGTTGCCTGTTGGTATACCATGCCACATCACTCTTCGTAATGTTTTGGTCGAAAGCAGAATATGGCTCAAAATGACTGTCAGTGGAACTGATGATACTCAGTTTGTCTACATGGATTCAACCCTTTTTGGAGGATGCGATGACTGTAGAATAGTTGATTTTACCGCACCTTTTTACAAAACCCCGAAAGCCTTCTCTTTTACGGTAAGCATCTGCATTTGTATGGAATATTTGTCTGAGGATGTATCTTTTCTCAAACGTTGTGGACCTAGACACGAGCTTACATATCTTTGCCGAGAAAAGGAAGTTTTCCTTTCTATGGTCAAGTGAAATTGAGTGGCTTCTCTCATTTTCTGTGTTAGTTGAAGAAATATACATATTTTTAGAAGAATAGTAGAATCTGTTATGTTTTTATCCATCATTTGCCAATTGGAGGATTTTGTGGATTTCGGAAAAGGAGCACTAGTGATGTTAAAAGGCTTTGTGGATTTCGGAAAAGGAGCACTAGTGATGTTAAAAGGCTATAAATATAGACTACGACGAATTCATCATATTACCAGATATAAATAGCCATGAATGTCTACAATTAGTTCCTCATATCAAAGCATTGAAATCTTTGATACTTCTGGTTTCTATTCCACAGCTGGATTTCTTCGAGATGTAAGATTTGATCCCCAAAAGACAATCTCGAACCACAAAAGACTATGCGCCTAGCATGTACATGCTCTACTACATAAAATGGACAATGAGTTCAGGACGAGATATAACCACAACTCTGCAAGTAACATCTTGATCAGGACATGTAAGCACTGGCCGACAGGAAGCACCTTTTGCTAGTCACCCCATTCATTTCTCGCCAACCTTGGCCCTCCCTGTAACATTCAACCTATACTCATTATGTTAATGCAACTGTTAAAGTTCCGCGTAAAAGTGTTGTCCATATATACATAAGGTATGGATGTATTGTGTAACTTACGGTTTCTGCAATGGTGGCACTCTCTTGCACCCCTCCAATTACATAAATGGCATCATTGACAACAGCTGCGGCGGAATATCCCCTAGTGTAGTTCATTGGTTCGCCAGGCATCCATGACTCAAGGCGTGGGTCAAAAATTTCTACACTTGACACCATGGAATCTCCATCATAACCACCCAGAGCATACCTACAAAAGTAGTAGTCTCTAATCAGGAATGTAAAAGAAAAAGTACTGAGAAAAAAAAGAAGGAAGACACCAAAATTTAAAAGAGAAGATTTTAACTTATTTTTTGGTCAATAGAAAAGAAGATTATAAGTTGCAGGTACAGACTAATGACTAGTTTTGCAGTTTTTAACTCGGTGATATCTGGTGCTTCTTTTCAAGTTGATTGGATTTGATCAGAGCCACCTCAACCAGACTCATTTTATCAAATTTTAAGTTTTCTGGTCAACTAAGATCATTATTTTGTGCAGAGATCTTCATCATCAGAAGTTTGTAATAACTAAATAAGACGAGGTTCTTCTTTGACTGCGAAATATACCTTATATCCATATAAAGCAGGAATGAGAAACTACAGTAGATTCTCTAAGTTATATCCAAACTCACATACCTAACTATGTGCACATTTTCATGGATTTATTACAGGAATATCCATATCTACAGTCATCATGGAGCACGTCTGAGATACTGAGAAGACAAGTCAAACAAAAAGGTACTTACAATTTTCCATTTAACCCAACCAATGAATGGCAACCCCTTTTTGAATTCATACAAGGGGCTGTCTTCCAACTATGCTCCCTCGGATCAAACCTATCAACCGACCTGAGATATGAACATTTTCATGTCAACCATGGAAAGAGGCGGGATAGAATAGTGATTTGGTATCCCTAGATATAAACCTGACAATTCATATGATTTATCCAAAAGGTAGGATTCAGATGAACAGAAAGAGAAAGTGCAAGCAACTTGACAAATGAAATAATATTCCAGAGTGTTTACACTGGACTGCACTTTTTAAATTACCCGCAGGGCAGGAGTCCTATTGAATTAACATGTGATAGCCTAATTATGTATCTAAAAGTTAAAATGTATATAGTTGCTCTGTGTCATCTTCTTTTTCTTCTGTTAGCCAAATTCATGTTCCTCTTCCTATTTGTTTTTTTCTCCCAAAACTTTGTTAACGACATTATAAACTTCCCAACTGGTCCATGGATAAACATTGTACAATAGAGCTGATTAGAATGAACAGAAATCACCAGCTACTAATTAAATATGTAGTGCAGGCATATGATAAAGTCACAAGTATATGAGTATACCAAGGTTCATGCATAGTGTTGACTACAGATGACCAATAAGGCAATATCTTACTTCAAATAACCATTCCCATCATAGCCTCCAGTAGCGTAAAGTACCCCGTTTAATTCTGATGCAGCAAGAGAAAATCTCTGGGGGGAACAACAAAGAAGCACAATCAGGAACCACAATTGATAGCATTTTCCTACTCATACCATTTTTTTTTTGTACCTTTTGTAGCATCGACTGTGTACGGATCCATCGACCAACATCTATATCAAGCATCTCGACATCAGAAAAACAATCAAGTCCATTGCCACCACCCATTGCAAAAACTTTATTGTTTGCGGTAGCTGCAGCTAAGCTCCCCTTTTTCTCTCTCAAAGAAGGGCAAATTTTCCATTGGTCCTCAGCAGGGCAGTATGATTCGACTTCAGAAAAAGACCAAAGAAGAGTTAGAAGAACGTTAATGCCAACAAGAAATAGACTCAAATTAAGAAAGACTTAATACCTGTATTGTACCACACAGTACTATCACCACCTCCAATCACGTAAAGATCACCATCTAATTTTGCAACAGAAGCATATGCACGAACTGAGCTCATTGGTCCGAGAGATTTTATCACATCTTGAGAAGGATAATAAGAATCCAACGACAATAACCATGATTCACCATCATATCCTCCGACTATATATATTGACTCATTAGGATCCAGATCCAGCATATCACACGAAGCAGTATCCTTCTCTTGTGTGGTGAGTATAGACTCGGATTCTGACAGAACCTCAGACTGTACTTGCTTTTCATCAATATGTGCTAGGGATGGTGTAGACTCACATTCCAACTTCCTAGCATCTTTTAACTGTTTAATTTCAAACTTTGCCTGCTCCTGAAATGACCAGCAAAGAAATCAATTTAACAATGAACTAATCGTTCTATTTTTCTATTTGTCAAACAAAAGCCTACTACCAAAAAATAAGTCCTAAAGTAAAGCCCTTTACATATGTACATAACTACGAGCAGCTACCATAAACAATGAATATAGTTCGCTGTCAGAGTTGGAGACTGATAAAAATAATAGGTGTTCCAATAAAACGGACTTGAACAAGTTCAGTGCAGTGATGAGCAAATGCATGAATGCTATTTAACATGAATAATCAGAGGAAATAAGGTAAAGAAATGGCTATATAGAAAATTTAACAGAAATACAGTATCAAGTACCAGCTTGTGCTCCAAATAGCCCATCTTCCTAGTCTGTTCATTCTTGAAAGCCTTTAGTTCTTCTACCTCTTGAACCAACTGTATGATCAGAATAATACATATATAGATTGGTAGAAGATAAAACAAAAGCTAGCAGGCATGTTTATTGGATACTAAATAAACATTTACCTTCTCGATTCGTGACTGATCAGACGAGGAACGAGGACTTAGTGCAGACAATGAGCAAGTACTTCCTCCACTCTTCTCAGACCAGGAATGAAACTTCTCTACCTTCATTTCCCCTAAATCCAAACATGCTGGTTCAGGTGGATTCCAATTGACTGCTACAGGCGTTGCATTAACAATAGCAGTATCATTAAAATTGATTGACAATGGCACGTTTTGGCATTGACTGTTGAGATCACGTTGAAGAGACAACTCTTTCAGTTTCGTGCATATGAGGTGCTGTTCTTCTTGTTCTGACTCTTTCACATCTGATATGTGGTTTCCAACGAGTGTCGTAGCCCCTGAAGCAAGTGGTTTAAGCCACTGAGCTTCCACCGTTGTCTTACGCGAGGATTGCAATGGAAGATCAGTTTTCCTCTTATAAATTTTCTGTGGCATAGAAGTACCTGGAGCGATTGCGCAAGATGCTAATAAAGTCATCAGCTTGTTTGCCTGGGCATGGTCAAGCTCAAACCAGAATTTATTCGCACTGTAGTAGTTGTCCACAATAATCGGTTTAAACTGACTTTCACGCAGTGGATGGCACTGCAGCCGGACACGAATCTGAGCCTGAAAGATAGAATGAAAAAATTCTCAGTCTAGAATGCCTTCAGTTGACTAAATCTTGGATTGTCTAACAGGAAATTATAACTCAGATTAAACCAATTATAAGAAGTTCTATATAGCACCTGTGCAGGAAATTGTGTCCTCACGGATCCATCAGTTGTCCAACCATATGGATCAATACTCATTTGGCCATGGCTAGCAGCCTCATAAATTCCATGAAGAGTCCTATCATCATAGTTGAAGAGAAAGAGTGGCAAGCCAGGACTAATATTCTTCACATATATATAGTGTGGACCTGGTAAACCTGAAAAAAATTTGTATGCATCACATGAGTTCTGGAACCAAACAAAATCTTAAGCCAGAAATCAGTAAAAGAATAATGGAGAAAACCAACAATCAAAGAGTTTATACTCAATCAAACTGGCTACTATACTTGGGGTTCATTAAAATTGAATTTTAAGGTAGCAATCCTCTTGCATCATAATCTAAAAACAGCAAAAGAAAAAAGTAACAGCAAATGATTTAGGATACGAACCAAAGAGTTGTTTAGATAGACACTCCATCATTGTGCCGCTCTTGCAACCAAAGATAACTCCACCAAGGTGATTTTTGCTCAAATTTCTTGCTTGTACAGAGTATGATGCCAGATCTGGAGTAGGAGCCTTTGTAAAGGTTTGTGTCTTCCTTCCGGCTCCCATTTTCGGATCCGAAAAGGATAACCAGTTACCTGAATAAGAAACAAAGGTCAGGTACCTAAAACAGTATTATATGTGATCGAATGCAGGCTAACACCGATGAGCACAACATTGGGGGATTGTTAATTGGCGTAAAGAACCATCAAATGCCTCGGAAAACAGCGACATTTTTGAGGCGTAGACTGACAACAAGAACATATTGCAACAAAGCCGTTACAGATTAGTTTCAACCTCTTTGATGTGAACCTGAAACAGCAGCGCCGCGTGGGGACAAGAGGCCTTATCGGGATTTTTTATATCTCCATTACCCTAGTTCTTATTTCTTAACCCTCTCTTTTGTAATTCTCTTCTAAATAATAGTAAAGACATACAGAACAAAATTGGGTATATAGCTCCATAGTATTGACATAATTTCTTTTCCTCTAATGCCAAGTCATAATTGGAAACACTTCAATGAGTAAAACAAGGAAAAATGGTACAGACATGAACAAGTCACAACTAAGGAAAGCCAACCAAACAAAACAGAAGCATATAAATTCATAGGCATCAGAAACCAGAATCAGTGAGAGAAAGGACATGCATAAACATAAAGTTCAAAATGCAGAATCTGAACCAAGTAAAATGTTAAGAAATTAAAAAAAAAAAAAAAACAGTTCAAATTCTTGGCTAAAGAGATGAAGAACATGCTTCAGATAACATGGGTAGCAATTCAGTCATACAAATTCAAAGCAATAGGTAAAGAATTTCAAGACTACAAAGAAAATTCATTCATTGTTTCTGGGCAATGAAACAAACCCTACAACTAAAAAACAGCGAAAATCAAAGCCAAAAAGGTACATGAGTTTCCACTAGAGTACCAAAAAGCATGAAGACCCAGAATGCAAAAACCGCACAAACACGTTTCTTGAAATCAAACAAAACTCAAAAGCTAAAAAGCTCTGATCTTTATCAATCCCAGACTCATATAAACCCAAGAAATCAATGAAACTAATAGGGAAAACTTGAAAAGAACTAAACCCACCATCACAATCAAACAAGATGATCAAAAGATAGTCACGAGTACATTTTGCATACCTTTTATGTGTAGAAGGAGATCCAACAGAGAATTGTGTATCTGGGTCTCAAATGAGAGTGTGAGAAAGAGAAAGAGAGAGAGAGAGAGAGTTTGATGAAGGTTTATGGGAGAGGAATGGGGTGTTGCCTAGATGGTATATGAGTGCGCCGAAAGGGAGTGAAGCAGTGAGAGAAGATTACTACTTGCACTGGGAAACAGACATGTTCTGAAGCGCCCGGCGCACTTTAGCACTATACGTAATTGGACCACATTTATAAGTTTCAAGATGAAAAGGTTGATTCTTTAAAAAAAAAAAAAAAAAAAAAAAAAAAAAGGGAAGGAAAAGTTTGGTAGTAGTGGGAAAGCAAAGATGTAGAAATCAACGTCTTTAAGAAGCTACACCATTGTTACCGTTAGGGAAGATGTAACTTGAGTTGGGACATATTTGGTTCTATCTTGTTTGTTCTAACTTCTAAGAGAAAGAAATAGGGCAAGTCCTTGAAACAAACAAGCCAAAAGTGTTAATGCAGTCCACGTATGATTGTAAGGAAAAGGAATGGGTGGAAAGGCTTCAAATTTGTGAAGTAAAGGAATTCTGTGAAGAAGAGGATGTTTGTGGATTGGGGTAACAGTAACGAAAATTGCATGATGGATTGAAAGTGCATGATTCTTGAGGCATTAGGTGAATGTAAATTGACAATGGAAGCTATAATAGAATCACTTCGTTCAGTAAAATGACATAACCAATCCGAGTTTTCTTTCTAATTTGATTTCCACTAAAGAGGTGGAGTGAGTCCTCTACTTCTGTGATGATGAAGAACGGAATGTTTATGCTTCAAGAAGAAAACTTTTGCAGTAAATTTTGAAAAATTATGTCAAATAGGATTTAAGTTGTGCAAAATGTTTCCGGAGCTTTATTATTATAAATTGTAATGTCGAGCAGCATGATTTTGAATTTGAAGATTTATGAAAAGCTAGAAGAAGTCTTAAATTGGACGACCGTATTACTGACAACGAGAACACCAAAGATGAAAATCTTATATTTCTTATGAAAGACACTGAAAGTACCATTATAAATAACATTATACATTTATATATTTTTTTTGAAGAAATACATTTATACTTTTATAACAAATAAAATTAAACGTTCTAAAGAGACATGTGTCGTTAATTTAGATGATGGGTATTGAGGTGGGCAAGTGAGAGGTGAAGGACAAATTTGCTTCATCTATACTCCTAGTGAATTTTCGGTCAGGCTTGCTAATCAAGAGTAGTGCACTATTATTAAGAAAAGAGACACGTGGCATTAATTTAGATGGTAGACACTATGAAATGGAAACTGAATATAAGCGACAAATTTGCATCAGAGTATAGAGGTGACTACTTCTGAGATTACAACAGCGAATCGTGATAACTTTGTAATCAATCGTGATGACTTGTGGCATACTTGCTTGGTAAGCTGTATTAGTCTCAGACTCTCAGCTATATATGCTCCTATTCTCCTAATGAAAGTTTATCTGGTTAGGTTTCATTTGGGTTAACATTGAACCGAGACAAGAGCTTGAACACGCTAGCTTTTTCATTCATTTTAATTTGTCATAGCATATAAAGGTAAGTTTTCGCCATCATCTTGTAGCTAGTCTATACAAGTCATCTTGCTAAACAATTCTAAGCTTCCTTGAAGGGTTTAGTCAATATACAGACCACAAAACATGACTAGTTCAGTCATTGTAATTGCACCGGCGAGTCCAGGAACTTGGCAGCTGTGTGGTTAATTTGTCAACTCGCAGCGAGTGTTACGCCAATGTCTGTCAGTCCATCATTCTTTCAATCCTTCTCATATATGGTATGGATGGTGTAGGCTCAAGCTCCATCTATAATGAAGTCTTTTAACTGTTGAATTTCAAACTGCGCCAGAACCTAATTTGTCAAGAAAAAAAAATCCGATTTAATACAACACCATAGTTTTTTTTTCTTTTTCTTAATTTGTCAATCAAAATGCCTTGAACCAGTTCATTCATTGCCAGTAATGTAAATGCTTCCCTAAGTAAGGCATGATGCAATTCAACTTTATTTAGACGAATCGGCAGAAGAAATAAGGTGCAGAGCCAGAAATATATGAATTTTTTTTATAAAGACATGCATAACCAGCTTATCCTCCAAATAGCTGATCTTCTCAGTCTGTGCAGTCCTTGACGCCTTCAGCTCTTGCACCTCTTGAAGCAACTATAGTACAAACACAGTAATAAATAGTGGTAAGTGGTTGCAAGTAAAACTGAAACCTAAAGCACTAACTAATATCAATTTACCTCAGCAATGACCCCCGGATAGAACATGGATCCAGGACTCTGTGCACAAAAGTAGCAGACTCTCTCCACTTTTCTGATCAGACTTGGAGTATGGACTCCCTGCCCAACTATCTGCAAAATCTCCAGCCAAAGGTATGTTTTGGCATTCGCTGTGGAGACTACGTTGAATATTTATTTTCTTCAGTTTTGTGTATATGAGCTGGAGATCCTCTTGTTCAGCCTTCTTTGCATCTGCTTGGAAGGGACTGAAGGTTCCAAATAAAGGTATAGAATCCAATTGTGGACTTGAACGATAGGTATGCTCAGCCTCTGAAATAAGTGCTTCAAGCCATTCAGGTTCTTGTGTTGAGTTAAGTGAGGGAAAATCTGGAAAATCAGCTTGCCACTTCGCTGTATTCTGAGGTGTAGAAGACGTTGCATCCCCTTTCAGACTTGAACTGTTCAAATGCTTGACGTCTGAAGTAAGTTGGTAAGCCCATTCAGGTTCCTCTTTTGTGCTACTTGAGGGAAGAGGTGGAAGATCAGTTTCCAGCTCCGCTCTGTTCTGTGGTGTAGAGGTTGCAGAAGTGGATGCTCTGCATGATACAGCTTTCTTCTGCATTGTCTTACGTTGTGGAAGAGCAGGAAACTCTGTTTCCCATTTCACTGTGGTTACAGAAGTCAAATTCTCAGCCTCTGAAGTGGGTGGTTTAAGCGATTCAGCTTTCTGTATTGTATTCTGACTTGGAAGAGCAGGAAAATCAGTTTCCCAGTTGGGTACTGGAGTAGGATTCTCAGTCTCTGAAGTGGGTGGCTTACACAATTCAGCTTTCTGTATTGTACTACATGATGGAAGACCTCGAAAATCTGTTTCCCTCATCAGTGTATTATGTTGTGTTGGTTGACCTCGAGATATTGCCAATGGTGCTAGCAGAGATAGCAGCTTTCCTGTCTGTTAATGGTCAAGCTCAAACTGGAATTGCAGTGAATTGGAGTAGTTCTCAGCAATTATTGGTTTATACTGGCTTTCAAGCAGTGGTGGGCACTCCATCCGAACACACACCCGAACCTTAAAGCAGAAAACTGGAATATATCAGTAAAGCCTTCTCTAACCAAGACACAGTGCATCTAAGTCAGAAAAATTGCAGCAATTATGGGAGAACCTTTATTTAGTACCTGAGCAGGAAATTTGGTCCTCCCTGACCCATCAGCGGTCCATCCATTTGGGTCAATGTTCATTTGGCCATGACTCGTAGCCTCAAAGATACCATACAGCTTCCTGTCACTATAGTTGAACAGAAATAGTGGTAATCCAGGTGTAACATTCCTCACATACACGAAGTGTGGAGCCGGTAAACCTGAAAGAGTTAGAATGCAACACATCAATTCTGGATACAAAAGTAAAACTAAACCAAGAAATCAGAAGAACACGGTGCACAACAATCAAAAGTTTCTTATTTGAAGCTAGCTAGTTTTGTTACCCAATTTAACAAGAAATTTTGATTTGTTAACAGTGAAGAAGGCAATGCATTTACATATAAACTTCATTAAATATATTAAACTTGATCAAAAATATTTGTGAATCACAGGTTTAAAATACGTAAGAGCCAAATTATAAAGCGAAAACAGGAACAGCATAGATTAGGACTAAAACATGTAAAAGGTTCAGGATACCAACCAAAGAGTTGTTTCGATAGACACTCATTCATTGTGCTGTGCTTGCACCCAAAGATGACTGCACCTAGCTTGTTCTTCGTCAAATTTCTGGCAGACACCTCATAGTACCCCGGGTATTGATTATAAGGAAGATAATAGGTCTCAGTTTTCCTTCCCGCTCCCATTTTCAGATCACAACGGGATGAAATTACACCATAACCTGAATACAAAGACACACCAGGATCATAAGTATAGAAACAAAATCAATATAATGCGTAAAGTGCATTGTTATATAAAATTCACAAATCAGTTATATAACTATATAAGTCTTCTGAACTGCCTTCAGATTCTTAGTTATTGCAAACATATGAACAATGTGCTGCGAAACCTATGGCACACGAGTACTACATGCCATTCAAATCCAATCCACAATGTTCTACCATTTCATACATAATACATGCCTGGACACTAGCAGTATCAAAATTGCTCATATTCAACTACAATAACCAAGTCCAACAATACCAATTTATACTATAATCAAAGGAAACAAAGGAAACAAAACAAAGCTCTCATCTTTTTTCAATTGTATGAGTCCCAAATAGGCAATCTTCCAATACAGCATCAACAGGAAAATCTAAAGGTGACGCCTTTAACCCCACAGTCTTAATCAAACAAACATACAAGTAACCAAATTCACAATCACAGATAAAACCCTTCATCTTGAAGCTAATTTCTTTGCACTAATCAAACCCAATAAGCTAAAAATAAAATCTTTCCACATTTCAAGAACCAATGAACGAATAAACCGCCATGGATTCTCAAGAAAGAAAAGAATAAGCATGCAGAAGCACAATTTCTACTTGGACAGCCAAAAACCATCTAATATAAACCAAACCAAGCTCTCTAAAACCCCCTGGAAATCCATAACCAGGTAACAAAATCAAAGCTCAGAATCATGATCAAGCAAGAAAACCCAGAAAGTGCTCACCTTTCTTGTGTGAGTCTGAGAGAGAGAGAGAGAGATGGAGTGAGTGATAAAGAGAGATAGAGAGAGGGTGATGAGAGATGAAAGGGTTTTTTGCCCAAAATAGAAGCAGAGCGCGAAGCAGGGCAGAGCTAGATAGCTGAGTTTTTAGTTATATTTGACTAAGATACAGAAGGAGGAATCACTTACTGGCGCATTTTAGCAAACAGGCGCATTTAATATTACCAATATGGAGAAGTAGTGAAGTACCGAAGTACACCCACAGGCGCATATTAGCGGCCAGAGGCGCATATTAGCGGTCAGAGGCTGTGACCAGTGTGGAATATGAGTCAGTGAGCACAGTATGAGTGATGTCAAAATTTGAAGAATAAGTAAAAGAAAAGAATAAATGGGGGGTGAAGATATTTTAGGGGTTAGTGAGTGGATTAAGTTAATAGATTTACTAATCTTAAGATTAAGGAATGTTCTTGAATCATGTTACATGTTGTCCATGTTGGCAAAGAAATAGGATATGATAGTAATTGTGAAAAAGAATTTGGGAGGTCTTGGGAGATGCAATGCCAAATCGTAAGATTGTGGACTAGACATTTTTCGACAATTTGTTACCCTGCAACTCCAAAACAAGTGTAATAAATGCGCATATTTGAACCGTATGATCAAATAAATTATAGAAAATTACGATATATTAGTTCAAAACATCAAACTCATGTGAGTAAATGGATGAATCAAGACAATAGTATTACCACATATATTATTAGTCCACCATTGAGATGTCTGGCAAAATTACCTGCAAAAACAAAAAAACAAAAAACCATCAAGTAGGAGGCGTTCTCACAACATTGAAAGCCAGTTTCATTAGTGATGGTGGTTGGATATTCCTTCATTTGCTGTTAAAGGAAAGAATCAGATATGATATGATCTTCATCTTGATTCTATTAGCTAGCTGTGATTGTGTCTAATTGTGTATGTATATGGTACGACTTAAACTTAGACCATGAACTGTGGATCCAATATGTAAGACTCCTTGTATAAAGTCTGTAACAATTCATAAAATATCAAGAAAACCTATTCTTCACATTCAGTTCATGTTTATGGTATCAGAGCGAAAGCTCTTGGAGACCTGGAACCCTACACAAACACTTAAACACAATACCCCATGGCAGTCGGTGACAAAAGAAAACCTCTTACACATGACAAGCCTTTGGCTTCAAATTCTGCAAGAATTCCAGAACCATGGGAGAACCATTCCTTATTTCTCCATCATTCGGATTAGCCTAGGGCAGTACTCGTATCACAGCCTTTGATGGAAGACAATTATATCACGTGGAGTCAATCCATGGATATGGCGCTGACAATCAAAAACAAGAAGGGATTCATAGATGGATCCATTCAGCGACCAACTACCAGGATTGAAGAACAGCAGCAGTGGGATCGCTGTAACATTTTGGTCAAGACATGGTAGTTAGGATCGATGTCGAAAGAAATTTCCGGCAGCGTGATTCATTGCAAAAGTGCAAGGGATATATCGCTCGAATTGCAGGAGCACTTTTCCCATACAAACACTGTTCAACTATTCAACATTGAAAATGCAAATCATGGATGTGAACAAGGTACTGGATCTGTTACATCCTTCTTCACCAAACTCAAGAGTCTCTGGGATGAGAGAGACGCAATTTGTGAGATCCCACCTTGCAGTTGTACTGCAGCCAAATAGATCAACGTGTACATGGAGAATCAAAAGACCATGAAGTTCTTAATGGGACTCAATGACAGCTTTGCAGCAATTCTGTCACGCCTCAATTTTCGAATGATAAATTTTCAAAAATTTAGGCCTGATAACTCACAAAAATACAATTCCCAAGACCTGAACAACAACTTAAAGAAGACCAATCTAAATTTCAGTAATGTAATGTCAACACAACTCAACATCGAGTCAATATTACATTTTATTATTTACATGAGGTTGACAGTCAAGAAATGAAAACACTCGAATGAATTTAATGTTGTCTACCAGTATAAAAATATCAAGTATACATCAAACTAAAACCCTGCCACTATGCCTCCGCCTCAACCTGCTGATCAACACCTGCAGGTCTAACCTCTACACCATGAATTGGTGCACCGGGTTGTAAACAACAAACCCGGTAAGCTAAAAATCCAGTATGAGTAAATCTCAAAATTTACAGAAAACCTCCAACACCCAATTATATCACAAGAGCAAAACATATCAATAATTAAATCCACAAATCCAACACTTTTTCAAATAACATGTACCCATGAGTCTCAGGTATTAATAAATATCTCTCATGACCTACAACAATAAAATGTGTACCCATGGGTCCCAGATATCATACAGTATCTCCCATGACCTACACTGACAGACGGACTAGAGCTCTATTCCTAACTGTAACCAATTACTTGGCCAAAGGCTTGGAACCCAGTTTGACTGTCCAATAACAAATCACAAAAATAAAAATAGCATCATAACCGTAACCAATCACCCGATTAAAGGCTTGGAACCCGGTTTGACTATTTAATATCAAAACACAAAAATGATAAATAGCATCTTAACCGCAACCAATCATCCGATTAAAGGCTTGGAACCCGGTTTGGCTATTTATCCAACAATCACAATATCACAACATCATCATCAATAACACAAGATCACATCATAAATTATATCCTTCCACATAGATATATTTACATGAACAATTATAGATATTCCACAAGAATAATCTATTCAATAACCAAAAACATTATGATCACATAAACCTTAAAAATAATCATAAAATATGAAAACTTGTTTTAACTTACCTATGAGCCGTTGACGATCAAACTCATATATTTTAAAATAATTAATAGCATAGTATTAATTTTAACATCATAATCATTATCATCATCACATGACCATAATAAAATTTGGTTCAAAAGTGAACCTTGATGAGATTTACTCACCTAGAAATCCCGTTGCAAAGCCCCTAACACAACGAAGGCAAGCCAATCACAAAATTGCAAATCATCTAAAATCACACAATTAAAAACCTTAGAAACCAAAATAGTAAAGGATAACACAATACCCTTAAACTAACCATTAGCTCAAGGGAGGACAACTTCCCAAGTCGTTGAACTCAACGACACAATTGAGTTGCCTCAAATCTTCAAAACCTAAACTCAAACTCAACCAAGCCAAAACAAATAAATCTAAGTCCTAACATGCAAACCTTGCTCAAAACTTAGCCATACTACCTCTCAACAAGTTCACATTAGCAAGGACTAGCTAACCACATGAAACTAAGGCCACAACTCAGCCGGACGCGCCGCCACAGGCGGCGGTGAGTGAGCCCCATGCGCCACCCCAAAACTTCCGAATTAGGAGAAACTCACAACATAAAACTTGTAGATTGAAGCATGATGAACAACTTTAATACCTGAGGTTTTGACTGTTTCGGCCGGGATTGGCCGGAAAACACCCAGAAACTACAAAACGAAATCAAAAACCAAACCTGCAAAACCGGTGCCCAAACTTGGTTTTCAGGTCACCATAGACGTATAAACATCACTAGAGGAAAGAAAGGAGCAAGACTCACCTAACTCTCACCGGAAACACCGCCGAAATCGCCGGTTTTCCGGTGATACCGCAACAGCTCCGCCGCTCCGTGGCGGCTTCCAGGCAGTGCGACGGCGAGCGGGACTGCTCCAGAAATGGAGAGTAGGTCCATGCGGGCCGAACGGGACCGGTGGCGTCCGGTTTGGTTGCCGGACGGCGGAGAACCAAGCCGGAGAAGAAAGGAGAGCGGGAGGAGGTCGGGAGAGGGAGGAGAGAGAAAGAGAAACTGATTTTTAGGTTTTCAAAAATAACTCCCCCACATTTTTCTACTTATACACTTTTTCAAACCCGGAAACTAACTTCGTCTAACCATAACTTTCTCATACGACATTCGTTTCACGCATGCCGCATGTTTACGAACTCGTATCGACGAGCTCTACAACTTTCATGAAGGAAGTTTTTGAAGATAACTTACGGAAAATAAAGTCAAAGTACCTTAAAAATTACTCCCGAAACTTCAACTTCGCACAAACTAAAGAATTTCTATAAATAATCCTTCATTAATTATGGGAATAATACAAGGAAAATAATATGAAAATCTAGGGTATTACAAATTCGAAGCAACACGGTGACAATAGATCCACTGCCAAGTGTGAACAAAGCATATTCAATGGCATTGTGTAATGAGAAGCAGGCAGAAGCTTCGAATGGAAAAACTATTGCTCAACCAGAGGCAGCGGCTTTTGCAATAAAGAAAGGGGGTCGAGACATTGATGCAGGAAACTTTGAAATAAAATGTGAGAAATGCAACATGACTAACCACAGAACCAAGAATTGCAGGGCGCATCTCAAGTGTGCCTTCTGTGGAGGAAAGGGTCATACCTACGATTTTTGTAGGAGAAGAAAGGCTGCTATGGAGGGAGAACAAGGAAGCTCAAAGGGGAACCATGTGACTTCCATACATGACAAGAAATTTGATGGAAACAATTTTCCATTTTCACAAGAAGAATGCAAGGAGCTTGTGGCGTTGTTAAGCAAAAATAAAGCAGCCAAGGTTAATCATGTTGGTAATGTTCCAAACTATGATGAGCTCTCAGGTAAGGGAAAATTGTCCAAATAATGTCTGACCTTTTAGAGAAGCAAAACTTTGGTATCTCAACTTTGAAACGGTATCTCACGTTCTTAACCCGATCGAACATTGGTATCTAGAGTTGTTAAGTCTGTTAAAAGGACAGACCATCAAAGGCTACTTTCGTCTTTTCATGTATAAACATATTTTTTCTTCTATTTTTTTTTTCATTTTCCTACTCTCTCTCCCTCTCCTTCTCTCCCTCTCTTTCTCTCAATATATCTTATGCTAGCTACTCATGAACAACCCAGATCCAATCAATATAAGAAAAGAAAATGAATGAAGAGGGTACTTTCAGAGTGTGATTCGAAATGAGGAAAGCTTCAAGCTCTTGAAAGGTTTGATCCAATTGGGTATTGTTAATACATCCAACAACACCTGGGCACATCGAGAATATAGCACGATTACCCAGTCCCCGGAGGCCATTCCGGGCTAAACACCACCGGCGGAACCTCCACTGACACCTAAAGGGTGAAGGCCCAACAACCATTTACTTGCTTGAACCACCTAACAACAGCTAAATACCCCCAAAAGATGAAATGCTGAACAAGACTACCAAAATAGTCCCATATCGAAAACAAACGATACGACTCCCAATACTAGCCTATAAATCAGGCACAAGTTCCCAGAAAATGTAAGTTTATCATTCTTCCCTTACTCCCGTACTATACGAGTAGCTATTGTGCGATGACTTAAGCATCGGAGAGTTGAAGACTGAGCCACCCCAGTCTTGGCTCCTGACGCGGTGTTACTTGTGCAGCTACAAGAACTGGAACCTAGGATTCGACCTCTCATCATGTGTTCTCGAAAAAAGGTAGAAACAATTGACGCTAGAAGGAGGGGCCTTTTTGTGGAACTCCCATTTAACTTGGAAAGCGAAATGGTGGAAATCATGGATGATCAGAATGAACCCGGGACTCGATTGGAAAAAGAGCTATTCCAATCTGGCGATACATTCCTTAACCAAGCTACCACAACCGCGGCCCCAATTAACCATGTCGATGCCGCCATGGCCCTTGAAATTTTGAAGAAAAAAAAACTTTCATCTGTTCTCGGAGCAAGCAGCTAAAGATAAAACATAGGCAGAGGCATACCGGGTACGTATCGCTGAGTTGGAAAAAGAACAATTCTTACTATGAACCACGCTGGATCATCGTAACGTCTACAATGATACCTTGGAACGAGCGGCAAGGGTCACTAGCACCCCAGACCTCACCTTGACATCTCTCTTTCCTAGCCAAGGAAAAATAGTTCCATGCTCCCGGGAGGCCCCAACCAAATCATTTACGTAACTCATCCACTCACTCACCCATCATTTCCACTTCCAGCCCCTCAACCATCTACGATGACCAGTGAGCCCATTCCCCTGATGAGCGAGCCCGAACCATCCAATCTACCCGTCCCTAATCCCAACTCTACTTGCACCAACGCTGCAACCCCACCCCTTGACATGCAAACCCAACTCCTCCTCTAGCTCAGCAATTCTGTCACTCAGTTGGCCTCAAGAATTGAAGGCGCGGAGAGTTGCGGGAGCCAGCGACCCCTATTCACGAGATATGGACATCGCCCAAGCCCCTTCACGCCACAGGTGCAAATGAAAAAGAGACCACCCAAAGCCAAACCCTTCAAAGTGGACAAATATAAGGGTACCGGGGACCCTTATCTCCACCTTGAAACATTCCTTTCTGTGTACAGCTCCACTCAGTACACATATGCTATGGCTTGTCATGCTTTCCAAGAAACCCTCTCAGACGAAACATTTAGTTGGTTCCTCAACTTACCACCCAACTACATTGACAATTTTGATCAACTCTCGAAAAGTTTCCTCAACCGTTTCATACTACATGCCAGCATTTACCGTAGTGTTGATGTCTTATTTCACATCAAGCAAAAGGAAGGTGAAAGGCTCCATGATTTATTGTCCCGATGACAATTCGCCACAGCACGTTGTCATAATCTTGAACCGCGAGTTGCTGAACAAGCTTTCCGCCAAGCCTTACTTCCTGGCAGTTTCCTGATGGAAATCAACAGAAACCCTCTCGGATCGTATGACGCCCTAATAGATCTTGCTATCTGGTGGGCACGCACAGAGTTTGCCACATTTGGGCATTCTAACCCCACCACCACATTAGCACTTCCAGCCCCCACCCCCAAAGCAACACTCGCAGCAGAAGTATGAGCATTATGACAGAGGGCAAGACAAGGACAAGTAGCACGGCAGCTCCAGGGATATCAACCAAGGACGCGGCTCGGACCGTCGCCACAGTGGGCAGCGGGGACGTGACCATCCTTATCGGACCTGGGAACACAGTCCCCAACAGCAACAGCGAAGCTCCTCCCTGCCACCCCGGTACGAGGTCCACACTACCCTGACAACTACCTACAAGGACATATGGGCTAAGCACAAAGACCTCATTCCCCCACCGCCTAAAAGCAAGTATCCAAAAATACCCCGGAGGGCGACAAGGAATAAGTATTGTGCTTACCATAATGACAATGGTCGCACAACTGAGATGTGTCATGGCCTCAGCAATACAATAGAGCACTTGATCCGGAACGGACAACTCCATCAGTATTGCACCCCCGTGACAAGAGCTAATGTCATTGAGGTTCATGGCCAAATCATCACCCTGCATGAAGGAGCCTCGCGCCCCCCCCCCCTCGTCAACCTTCCGCAAAAAGGCCAAATCATCACCCTGCATGTATCCCTTTGGAAATTCATGAAATACATAAAGGAGTTACCACTAGCCCAACAACATGAGACCATGTGTCATTTCACAAAATGGAAGATACGATAAATTGCCATCACAATGAGTCCTTCATAATCAATGTTCAGGTGGATCTCTACAAGTGCCATAGAGCCCTTGTAGACACGGGAGCTGCAGTCAGTGTGATGTTTGCAGATTGCTATAGAGGACTCCGGCATGACTGAGCTAAGTTGTATAACAACCATGACCCTCTTGTCAGTTTCTCTAGAGAGATTGTGCAACCCTTGGGGTCAGATCGCTTGATAGTTTCTGTGGGGGCCAATCTCTGTCGTTCCTCTATCACGACACACTTCCTCGTAGTTGATTGTCCCTCATCATATAACCTCATTTTGGGTCGCGACATTATCTGGGGACTACAATGCTTTATTGCCGGACACATGCTACTTATGAAAGTACCTACCTCGGGAGGTATACTGACAATCCATAGAGATAGAGCAGTCATTGAACATTACCATCTTAATGCCATCCAGCATGGGCGTGGCGCCTATGAAATGTTGCCACTCAGCCCATCTGAAGCTATTGACGACCCCCGGGACGATCCAAATGGAAAAGAAAAAAGAAAACGAGCCCCAAGACCACCCGACAGAGGAAATGAGTGGGTCTCCCTATCACCTAGCGCTCCCGAGAGAAAAGTCCGCATCGACACTAACCTTAACTCGGAACTCCACCAAAAGCTCATCTCTTTCCTCCAAGATAAACAAGATGTCTTTGCTTGGTCCTATGCTGATATGTCAGACATCTCCCCTGATATCATCACACACAAGCTCAATATCCTTAAAGACTATCCACATGTCAAGCATAAAAGATGAGCCTTTAACCCGGAAAAAGTACCGAGCTATCCAAGCCGAGGTCCAACGACTAAAAGAAATCAAGTTCATCCGAGAGGTTTCCTACCCAGCATGGGTCTCCAATGTGGTAATGGTCCCTAAGACCAATGGAAAATGACGGATGTGTGTTGACTACACCAACCTTAACAAAGCATGTCCCATGGACAACTTTCCCTGGTTGCGGATAGACCAGCTAGTCGACTCCACAACTAGTTACAAAATGCTCAGCTTCTTGGACGCCTACTCGGGATATAATCAAATGAAAATGAACCCCACTGACCAGGAACACACTACCTTTGTCACAGATAAGGGATTATACTGTTACGGGGTCATGCTTTTCGACCTCAAGAACGCGGTGGCAACCTATCAAAGGCTAGTCAATGCCATGAATGAAGAAGAAATTGGGGAACTCATGGAAGTATATGTGGATGACATGCTAGTCAAAAGTGTGACGAATGATGACCATATCACCAACCTAGACAAGGTCTTCACTAAACTCCTAGCCCACAAGACTACACCTTAACATGGACCTCCTCGAAGAACGACGAGATAGAGCACACCTCCGGAACGTCAACAACAAACAGAAAATTGCTCAACGCTACAACAAGAAAGTCATTCCTCGCCCCCTGAAGGTAGGTGATTGGGTCATAAAAGAAGTCATTCCTTACCCCACTAAACTCAAAGCAAAGTGGGAAGGCCCACTCGAAATAGTTAATCCCCCTGGACTAGCCACATTCTACCTCTGGGACACTAACGGACGAGTACTCCCTCGCCCCAGGAATGCTCGCCACCTCCACCTCTACCCCGTTTAATTTTATCTAGTCTCGAGAACCAGCTCAATGCCTAGAACTTCGCAAATTTGTGTACCTTAGCCCATTAGCGGCTCAAAATTAATGTACACTTTACCCATTAGCGGCCAATCCTAAATAAAGATGTCATATTTTCTTTTTTATAATTTGCCATCTCACCATACCGTATCAAGAACACGGAACATACAAAGTAATTCAATCTCATGAACAAAGGACTTCATTCGAATAACAAATAGAAAGGAAAACAAATGTCAATCTAGACTCCCAAAAAATTTAAAATTAAACTACAAATTGTTCAAACTTGGCTAACCGCGCCACAAACAACATACATTGTTTCAAAAGCAAACAATAGTAGATAAATAAAAAAATGAATCACAAGACAAAGGCAATCACTTCTCCCTGTAAGATGCGCCACTAGACTTGTTCACACTCCCGCCACTCCTCGAACCATTGTCACGCACACGACTTTGGCTGATATTCACTAACACCCTATGCACATATGCTTGCTTAGCTGAGTGTGGGTGGTCACACGAAACTAGTGGTGGCCTCACGGACACATTAGGACTCACCAGCGAACTCACTTGTCGTACCTCGGCAGCAGGAGACTTGTGAGCCGGAACCTTCTGAACCTCGGGGCGTGGGGGCACGACAGGACCAGGAGCTTAAGGGTCAACCGGTTGAACAACAGAGGTCGCAACCTGAGTTACTGACACTTGAATCGAGGGAGACACCTCAGGGTGTGGAACCCCCAAAGGCGAGGCCACGATAGTTGCCAAAGGACGTGGGGTGCCCACCTTGGGAGCCTCCTTCTGCACAACAGGCGATGTGGCACACCAAGCCTCGTGTTTCTTAGTCAGGGATTACGAGACCTCAACTTGCTTCTTCTTCTCTGGGGTCATCTGCTCCCAGGATTTCTTTGCAGCATCCCTCTCGGCATACCACTTACGCATAGCCGGTTCATTTATCCAGCCGGCCTGGCAACCAGTCTTGCTCAGCTCATCCTGCCCTCTGTTATAAGCGCTCCTCAGCTACTGCTTGTACACTTCACTCTCCCGGAACACCCTTTCCCCCTCCCCGGCAACCCTTCCACACTTGGCCTTCCAAACCTTCTCTTGCTCAGCCAACGCATGCGTCAACTTCACCACCTCAGCTTCCAAAGACGCCACCTTGGCAATGACCACTTCCCCAGCTTCAACCTACTCATCCTTCTTCTGCATCGCCACCTTCAACTTAGCCACTTCCTTCCCAGATCTCGGAAAACGGTGACATCCTGCTCTAGTTGTTCGAGCCGGTGCGATAAGGCGTGGTTATTCTCTTTAACCTTTTTTAGTTGTTGGCACCTAGCCTCATATTCCTCCTGCAGGTGGGAAACAACTCTCTCGCTCGCGGCATACATCAGTAACGTTGCCTGCACACAAAAGAGAGTATAAAAAAATAAAATCAAAGACGAAGAGGAGAAGGACGGAAAGCTAGCAACACATTTAATGAAAGCTTACCCGAGTCAACTACTCCTTCACAAGACTTACGCCACCCAACGGATCAACCTCTTCCAAGGCATGAATGTCACGAGAACGGTGGCTCATATCATAGGCCATTTTCGCCAAGTAAGGCTGCACCTCCCCAATCCCTTCCAGCGCCTAGGTGATCTCTGCCAAGCTTCCCGAGCTCCCAGAATGGCCTTCCCTACGAGATCTCTTTTGTTGGCCTTCCCGCGACGACTCAACCCTATATTTCCTCTTCCGAGTTCTCGTCACGACAACCTCCTCCGACTCTTGCACGATAGGATCCACCTACTCTATAACCAAGTCCTCACCACTAGAGCGTTGAACGCCAGTGTGACCACTTGTGTCCCCCAGAGACACATTCTCCACTCCCACTGGCTCCGAGACCAACTCATCTCCCCCCACGGGACCCTGATCCTGATGGTCCCCATAGTCGCCATCCTCGGCGCAGTGACCTCATCGTCGACCTCTTGGTCACCCAAGCCCATCGCTTCTGCCACCATGGGAGGCAGGTATGCATAGTCCTCATCTGCCAGCTTCAACCTCACATAATCATCCTCACCCTCCTCAACTTCCACTTCCTTCCCTTCTCCGGTCTCCAAATCAATGTCGTACTGCTTAGCATGATCTGCCTCGGCACGCAGCCCCTCTAACACATCTTCATCCGAAACTGTGTCCTAGGGCCCCTCTTTCTTTCGAGATCTGCCGTCTCGAGGCATCTTCACTGCAGCAAACACAGAGAAAAAGTTATGCATAGTACAAACCTAATAACACATGAAAACACTAAAGACAAAAAATAGATCCAGAACCCTGGAATAGCCAAACTGGCTATATATGCCAAGACGACATATCCGATATGAGCTCCTAGACTCGAATGCCCATATCACCCGACATATACAACTCTCCATCAGCTCGGTTAGCTTATATTCTTGGGTACTACATAAAGTCAGAAGTCAGCAGGGACAGTATAGTACAAATAGTTGAAAAACATGAGACACAAGACACGATACCTATTTTTGAAAGGCTCCGAGTACTCAGAATGGATGTCCATGACATTCCTACCATTGTCCCCCAACGAGGAAACACTTCTGCCGCCAGCTCTCATTGGTGGAGGTGGGCAAATCTTCTAAGAGCACCTTAAATTTCCCTCTAGACTTCAGGGTCACGCAACCTTTGCTACCCTTCGTTGTACAATACGCCATATGCCAGCAGGCGTTGAACTCTTCAAAATAGGGGAACTCCTATCCCAATAAGCAAAACAACACCCATGTCCCCAGTATCTACTTTAGCATATTCGGGGTCACCTGCCCCGGGGTGATATGCAGACACACTATCGTATATTGAACAAAAGGAGGTAGCGGGAACATCAACCCACACCTTAGCTGATACTCGTACACTAAAGTAAAGTTATTCGGGGGTTCCCAAAACTTAATACCCTTGAAAAGAGGACATAGTAACATCTCATTGGGAATACTCCAATTCTGCCTAAGTGCTACCAACTCTAACGACGTCATGCTCTCGCCAAGGGGTCCCAGAACAAATTGTCGGCACACCGAGAACTCCCCATGCTAAACTCTTCTACCTCCTACAGTAAAGGGTCAGACGAGGACACGTGAGACCCAGCATCCATAACAGGAATGCCCTCTCCTAAGTCAAGTACGACTTCCGCCATTAGATGATCCAATTCCTCCTCCCACCGGTGCAAGGTGTCTGAATCAGGACCAGTCGAGCTAGAGAGAACAACAATCTCCTCGCTGGACACCCACATCAGTTCTGTCATACCCTACATCCTCACAAGTTAGGCCCTCGCTACCTCAACCCTAATCGATCCCAATAGCAAACCATCCATTTCCCTATTCTAGTCCCACCCGGCAAAATTCGCAAGCAATAAAACACTAAAGCAAAAACCCCTTATTAATTCAAAAGAAACACAGAACCAAGAAAGGAAATTGACAACTTCATACCTCTTCACAGTTGTGGATATGTGTAGTGGAAATGACACTGGTTGTAAACAGCCGAGAGCTCACACCCAACAGACTGAAGATGAAATTGAACGTTCCTCATATTTGGTTCGCCTATTTCTTCAAAACCCCTTTTCGGAAATTTGAAACCACTCCTTCAGCCATACGCCCTATATTTTCAAAAACTTATAATCCCTCCTCTGCTCCCTCCAGACCTATTTATAGAAACTCAAACTGACCACGACCGTCCAGATCATCTCCATCTCGACGGTCAGGGTGAAGCCACGATCAGAAGAGGCGTTAAAACGCGCCCCATGATCCCACGTACACGAGTTAATCGCGCATCAAAAAAGAACCCCATATCGATGGAACCGTTGCAACCATAATGACGTCATAAATAACCACGTGCCCCTCATAAACTGGTCATTTATGACACACGTGAGATATGACGAAAAACTTGTATCGAACACTCGGAACATAATCCCAGCCACCTCGCGACCCTCGCGTGAGGACTTGGGGACTCGACACTATGTCTCCAACTCCCGAGGAAAGCACATTCTCGGAACAACTTGAACATAACTCTCCACCCAAGAGTTCAATTGGACTGGGGACTTGGGGACTTGTTAATACATAGCCAAGAACATTTAGCCACGCCGAGAATATAGCACGATTACCTAATCGCCGGAGGCCATTCCGGGCTAAACAACACCGGCGGAACCTCCACTAACACCTAAGGGGTGAAGGCCCAACAACCATTTACTTGCTAGAACCACCTAACAACAGCTAAATAGGGGAAACGCTGAACATGACCACCAAAATAGTCCCATATCGAAAACAGATGACACGACTCTCAATACTAGCCTATAAAATAGGCACAAGTTCCCAAAAAGGTAAGTTCATCATTCTTCCCTTAATCTCGTACTATACGAGTAGTCATTGTGCGCTGACTTAAGCATCTGAGAGTCGAATACTGGGCCACCCCAATCTTGGCGCCTGAAGCGGTGTTACTTGTGTAGCTACAAGAACTGAAACCAATGATTCAACCTCCCATCCCGTGCTCTCGGAAAGAGGTAGAAACATGTATCTTTGATTTTAAGCTCTTGTTCTTCTTGGCGGTGGGTTTGGTTAAAATAGAGAAGAGGGGTACGATTGTGATGTTGGGGTGGAGTGGTGGGATCGAGGTCCTTTGTTTTATTATGACGGTCAGCCATGAACAGTGTTTTTAGAGGTTAGCAAAGATTGGATCTTGATTGGTTGGAGCAAAAATGGTGGCAACAACAATTGAACCCAATATATCTTATTCTCTCATCCCTTCGTGAGATTGTAGATTTATCAGTTTCCCCTCGACAATATTTACCCACATCAATGATCCTCCTCCTAATTGAGAGTAGACCAAGATTAATATAGGCTCGATAAATGCATTGTTTTTGGATTTTCTCATACGTAGAGAAAGATGAAGATGAAGGTCTTGGAGAAACTTAGGCTATGTTTGGCGCAGCTGAACTTTTAACATAAGCTGGCTTCTGCTTATTTTTCAGAATAAGCAGCTGAAAAGCAATGAAGCTGTGTGTTTGGTAATCTGGCTTTTTATAAGTGCTGTGAATGGCAAAAGCAGTGGTAACGCGTTTGGTAAAATGTAAACGAGCTTGTGCTTTTAATTGCAGAATGACCACTATGGACATGAAATATTATATTGGGTTTAAGATTCACTACCAGAAAATGGGGCTGTCCCGACGACATCTTAGCCGACGACTTTCGTCGGCTAAGTGTTTGGCCGACGAATCTTTTTAACAGGCCGACGAAAATTTTTCGTCGGCTCAGGTCCTTATTCTGGTAGTGATTGATTGTTTGATATAAAATTTGAGATAATTTTATAAATCATAGTGACCATATGATTAATAATATGAGATTTTAAAAATAACTCATATAAATATATTAGTACCAATGATTCGTGATTAACATAAGATAACTACATAATTTATCATAATTCATTCTACGTTATTACGCACACTCATTAAACTATGAGCAATTATATCCCTTAATGTTCTCATTTCTTGTGCACCATTACCATGATGTTCTTCTTCTACCTCATCTTTTACCTCTATCTCACCACTTGAACCTCCAACTGCATCTCTTTCACGTTGCACAAAATCTGTATCACGATGTGCATGTCTCCTAATATAATTATGAAGTGTCATTGTGGCAATGACAATCTACACTTGCTTCGGGAATGAATAACCATGCATGTTTCTTAAGATCTTCCATTTTTTTTTCCAAACTCCAAATGTGCGTTCTATAACGCCTCTAAGGGAAGAGTGTGCTTGATTAAACACTTCCCTCTCATTTCTTGGTTCTTGCCTATGATATTGTTGAAAATGTTGTCTCGGGCCTTTATAAGGTCCCAAAAATCCAGTCATTGTAGGATATCCCGCATCCACAACATAATATTTACCTGTGAAATGAATATATAATAAACATCTCACAAAACTTTATTTGAAGAATAGAAATATTACACTAGTTAACTAGAATAAAACACGTTACCTAGTGGAGGATGAGGAAAATTCATATTGGGATCCCGAGTAGCTGCTAGAAACACTCTTGTATCATGAGCAGACCCTTCCCAACCCGCATATACAAAGGTAAATTGCATATCGAAGTTATATGCTGCCATGACATTCTGTGTTGGTTCCCCCCTTTCCTACCAATGTATGATATTTGCTTTTTAGGAGGTATTGAAGCAGGAACATGCACTCCATCTGTAGCCCCAATGCAATCCTTTGAATAAAGAAATAATTGTCAATTACAAAGATCAAATAAATTATTAATGATTTATAAGTAAGTAAAGAAGACTAGTACCTTAAAATGTGGCATGTATCTTTCGCATCCCTCATTATCTCCGGTGCAACACCACTGAAGTTAGGATCCTCTGGTCTAATTATTTCATGACCTAGTGCACACAAAACATCTACTGCTTTTCCAAAATATCTACTAACGGTTTCCGTGGAATGTTGAAAATCCTCTGCTACCTTCCTAAATCCACATCCTTGTCCTAACAAAAATACTGTCATTGCTACTACTTCAATATGAGTCAGTCTGTTTGAACCTAATATCCCTCCGTTAAGACGTTCCATATCGGCACATAAACGATGCAATACATGCTTTTCCATTCTAAAAGCATTATAACACCTAGCATCATTCCTTTCTAATATTTCCATTAACCACTTATAACTTGTTCGAGAAGAGGTCATGCAAGGAGTTTTGAGGACATACTTCGTATAATATTGAAGTATGAACAGCGTATTAAGTTGTATCAATCGCATGATTATCTCGTCCTCATCTCCTTGATCGTCACCTAGATTATCCATATTTCAATTCAAAGACCCTGCAAATTGAAATGGCTAAGCATGTAAATCATATAAATGTAACCTATACATATAAATTATTAAAGAAGACCGGCAAACACACAATTAGAAAACACATAATACAAATATTGTTAACAAACCCCAATTCTGAATATATAAAAAGGTCTCAACATGATGAAAAACATTAAGATGTTCTATAATGCAACCCTTAAAAGCATGCCGAAACAAACAACCATAAGATGAACTCTCACTAAATTAACCTAGCTTAGCATCCAATTGCATCTCAGTTTTCAAATATAGCAACTTAGGGGTAGGATCCTTTATAGTGCAATACATCTCTCTGTTATCTGGGTTTTTCATAAACCTAGTGGCAAAAAGCCACAACTCACTGCCCGCTTCAGCTCCAGGCAAAGTGACGATATCATTCATCACTTCGGTAATACTATTGCGTGTACTTTCTTGTACACTTCTATTGGCCATTGAAGTCGCCGTACTTCTACTTTCAATTGCTGGACACATTCTACTAATTTGGCTAGCCATGAAAGCAGCACCTCCAATCTTTTCCTTTTTTTGTACCACTCCTTTATCTTTCTTGGTTCTTTCACTTCTTCTCTTTGGCAGATTTTTTGGTTGATCATCCTCTTTAGAGTCACCACTGCTTTCAAGGCTATTTACTTGCTCCGGACTTCTTGGGATAGGTAGGGAAGAAGATGGTGCATAAGCATGCTCACTAGTGGCTGTAGTACCCCCAAACATCATATCTAACTTAGCTTCAAAGTCGGGTGCTATCCCCTTTTTCCTGAACTTTGCATATTCCTTAACTTTCTGCAAATAAATAATCCTCAATCATTAGACAATTTTGAAGTATATCAATAAGCATATGAATAAAAGTAAAGAAACATAACAGAGACAAGAAGCAGAAAAATGATATACCTCAATTTTGGCTCGCCACCACTCATCTGGTGCATCAATTGTTTGGAGCCTGTGATCCCATCCAAGACCGGTCTCTTTCCCTTTCAATTCTTTCCATGATCTCAACTCAGATTTAAGAACATCCCATTTATTTTTCAGTTGTTTTTTTGGTATAACTCTTTCCGGTTTCTTGCTCAAAGCCATTGATTATATTTGTCCATCCCTCCGCATTAAAATGAGTGTGTGGACGATTATTTTTATCCACTTCTTTGATACACAAGTCACAAAACACTTCTAGTAAACGCTCATTCCAAACAACCATCTAGCACATATATTAAAGTAGCTACAAGTTCAGTAAACACTGATAGGTGGTAATCAAGGAAAAAATTCAAGTCACTGTAAACACTTCATAGTGCAATCCATATGATTCTTAAAAACAAGCAGAGGCAAACTTGATCCACTATCTCACAAAAGCACTTATTTACACATGGCAGGAAATCAACTTGCAACTTGCAAGTCATATGATATTTGAGCATGAGCAAGATGGTAATCAAGGATCACTAAACAAACTAACACCAAGCAGGAAACTGTACAATATAATAAGAAAATGCAACAGAAGATGATCTACCGATGATTTTAAAATACATTACCAGGCAAGAAGAATTCACAAGTAAAAGTGTGAAATTGTGTAAATGAGCAGTTATAAAGTCAGTGAGAGTGTGAGACAATTGCAGAAGCAAATGATGGGTGGCAAATGACTTTATACACACTAGTACTCTGTTGGAGGAATTGCAGAAGCAAATGTATTCTGAAACAGGAAATAATCAACCCGCGGTAAGACTAAAAAGACCAATACCAGAGCGATGACTGAATGGGAAGAAGATGCAAGGATGGTTGGGTTTCTTGGGTCTTCTAACCTATCCAAATCTCACACATCTTCTCGGCAAATGAACAACTCGAACAAAAATACATATAACATATTCATGGTAGTTGCCTAATTAAGTTGAATATCATACTCAAAGTAAGCAACTTCCAGGTGAATGTATCAATAAGTTCAATGCTTCACCATTTGTTTCTTTAAGTTTGAAGCTCGATATATATTATATAGAGAAAGAGAGTCATCATAGAGATTAGCTCAGTAGCTAGTTGAACAACCAAGTTGCTCATAAACAATTATGTCATGTGTGCGACCAAAGAAGTATAATCAAGCAATTGAGACTTGATTGCGACACAACCTACCTCCCTAACCTACCATCACCGCAGTTTGATCAACCAACCATGCACTCTGGAATTTCATTTCCAGGAATAACGAAACGAAACAATGCCACATTTTTACTTGAAAATCAATTAAAGAAGAACCCACAAACACTTCCTGATCAAAAACAAATCTCGACACTTTGAAGGTTAACCAGAGCTCAGGATTCAGAACCCAAAACAGTCATAACTGATAATGAATGCTAATGCAGCATGCACAGGGGGTTTGGCCAATGGCGGAGGACTTCAACGGGAGAAAGCCATAGGATTAAACCAGCTAAAACATATGTCAAACTAGTATGAACATCAAAAAAAATGACGACACAAAACGAACCACAACAACCAAATTCGCACAGCGAAAAACAAAGCAGGAAAAACCAATAAACGAAACCCAGCAAGAGTTTTTACCTCAGAGACCAAATGAGTTTGCTTAGATTTGCTCACAGACTCCAAAAAAACTCAATGAGGAGGAAGAGAAGACGCGAGCGAAGGAAATGAGAAGGAAGAGAAGACGTGCAAATGAGGAAGAAAGAGATGCGGCTAGGGTAAGGAAAGAACGCGGTGGCAAATTTTGTAATTTGGATTGGTATAGTTCATAATTCTGATGGTTTTTGAAGGGTACCCACTGGTAATAGGTAAAATCTCATTAAATTGTAGCCACATTGAAATTTTCTCTTCAGTGCTTCTGGCTTTTAAAAGCCGGGGTCGAGCTGCTTCAGCTTTTTAGGAGAAAAAGCAGGTGATTAAAAGCGAAGCAGGACAATTCTTCTGAACCAAACATGTTGGCGTGGCTTTGCTTATAATCAGGGGAGCTAATAAGCTCCCCCAAACGCAGCCTTAGGAGGATGCATGTAAGATGAAGGTGAGGAACAATTAATATGGGTTTAGATTTTTTAAAATGTGCCATCGTTCATTATTGTTAAACATACAATATGCTTCTAATGACGCCAAGCCATATGCTGGAGTTTTCACCTCTGCTTTACCAATCTCTGATCAATCTGATTGACTAAGACATTGGCTAATACCATTTAAGTATCGGAGTTCTCATCTCCGTCTCTTCCCATAATGTCATGGCTTTGTTATCGCATGAGAGAATACCCCCTTCGTCTCCATTATGCATGGCTCACAACTCACTCCTCTCTCCTCTCTCCGCACTCTGCTCCGTTCTCTACTGTATCTGGGTTGAGATTTACAAACAATAAAAAGAAAAACTAATAACTAGTTTAAGAATAATAATTTTTTATATATAAATAATAATAAAGGTCAAATTGGTCATTTCAATATAAAATTTGACTACCGTTAGTTTTTTTAACGGACTTAACGACACCAGATATCAATGTTTAATCGGATTAAGAACGTGAAATACCGTTTTGAAGTTTTTCAAAATTGAGATACCAAAGCTTTGTTTAACTAAAATGTCATACACTGTTTGAATCATTTTTCCCTCAGGTAAAGCTTTTTTTGTCACTCAAAATGACAAAGAAAATGTCTGGATCTTGGACAGTGGTGCTAGTGATCACATAGTTTATTCTTCTTCTCTTCTCACTTCCTTACTACCTGTTCATAATCGTTTTGTCAAATTACCAGATGGCATTACAGCTCAAGTCACTCATATTGGAAAAATAGTTTTCACTCCCAATTTCGTCCTTCATAACGTCCTTTGTGTGCCATTTTTCTATTTGAATTTGATCTCTATCAGTAAGCTGGCACTAGATTCATTTTGTATCACCATCTTTCTCAGACAATTTTGTTTGATACAGAACCTACGATCAGGGAAGATGATTGGGACATGAATTGAACAGGAGGGACTCTACTGCCTCAATCCAATACAAAAAGGAACATGAAATTCGGTTGAAGGCCAGACACCCAACCTTTGGCATAAACGTCTCGGTCACCCTTCCACCAAAGTTTCTTTGTTATTTCCATTTTCCGCAAATAAAGCATGTGATGCAAGTTAGTGTCATATTTGTCCTTTAGCCAAACAAACTAGATTGTCTTTTCCATTACGAACTATCTCAAGTATGTCTCCTTTTGATTTAATACATGTTGACATTTGAGGTGGTTATCATGAACCTTCACTCACTGGTGCGAAATATTTTCTTACCATAGTTGATGACCACACTAGGAGCACTTGGGTATACTTAATTGAGCATAAGTCCGAAGCACGGAACCTTCTAGTCAATTTCATTCATATGGTTGAAACTCAATTCAATCAAAGAGTGAAAATTGTGCGCAGTGACAATGGTCTCGAGTTTAAACACGAACGTTTTTACTCATCAAAAGGGATAGTTCATCAAACTAGTTGTGTCAACACACCATAACAATATGGTGTTGTTGAACGTAAACATAGACACTTACTCAATGTTGCTCGCGCACTCCTCTTTCAAGCAACTTACCTAAACAATTTTGGGGGGATGCCATACTCACTTCAACCTATCTCATTAATAGGACACCCACACCACTACTTCAAGGCAAAACACCATTCAAAAAGCTTTTCCATAAAACACCAAATTACTCTCATTTACGAGTTTTTGGTTGCTTGTGTTTCGCATCAACTCAACCTTCCAAACCCGCCAAATTTGATCCACGTGCAACTCAATGTATATTCTTAGGTTATCCTCACGGTTAAAAAATCTATCGATTTTATGACCTAACAGAAAACAAGGTCTTTGTTTCGAGAGATGTTGTATTTTTTCAAAACAATTTCCTTTTTCACTCCACTTCACCTTCCACTTCTCAAGTTGTTGTGACGATCTTTCAACCTCAAACCCAACCATCGGATTTCGAATTATCGATTCCATTTGGCAACACTTCAGCAGATGTTCCTCCTATTCCAAACTACCAAAGTCGTCATGTCAGTGACCCCTCTCCATCATCACTCCATTATCACTGCTATCTCCTCACTTCGAACCGTCACCTACTTTACCAACCTCTCCTCCCACAGTCGAACCACCACTCTCACCACCATGCCGGTCGACCCGTCCTACGAAAACCCCAACCTTTTTGCAGGACTTTCATACTGAGGCAGCTCTCCCTTCAAGACCTGCACCATCATCTTCACCGGACACATGTATTGTTCATTCACTTTCACAAGTCTTATCTTATGAACGACTTTCTCTTAACCATAGAGCTTTCACCACTAGACTTTCCATCGAGAAATAGCCTACTTCTTTTTCACAGGCTGTCCAAGTTCCACAATGGAGAGAGGCTATGCGTAAGGATACTTGGAGTTTGGTTCCTCTACCATCGCATAAACAACTAATCGGTTGTAAGTGGGTGTACAAAATCAAGATGAATCCAGATAGGACGATTGACCGCTACAAAACACGGTTGGTTGCTAAGGGTTACAACCAAGTTGAGGGAGTTGATTATAGAGAAACATTTGCACCAGTTGCCAAGTTAACAACGGTGCGTGTACTTCTTAGCCTTGCAGCTTTACAAGGCTGGCATTTGCACCAACTTGATGTTAACAACGCATTCCTCAATGAAGATCTTTATGAGGAAGTATACATGAAGCTTCCACCTGGTTTCGAATAAAAGGGGGAGACTAGAGTCTGCAAGCTTCACAAGTCCATATACAACTTAAAGTAGGCCTCACGACAGTGGTTCTTAAACTGTCAACAGTCCTCAAATTAGCTAGGTTCCATCAGTCTTGGTCAGACTATTCATTGTTTTTCTGAAATCGTTCAGGTAGATTTACAGCATTGTTGGCAGGAAATGATTTGAAAGACATCACAGACATCGATCAAACAGTTTCTTTCTAGTCAATTCAAACTGAAGGACATGGGGCAACTAAAATATTTCCTGGGGATAGAAGTTGCGAGGTCGAAGCAAGGTATTGCTTTGTGTCAGAGGAAATATGCCTTGGAAATCCTTGAAGATACTGGTTTCCTTGGTGCTAAATCCTCACGTTTTTCAGTTGATCAAAACTTGGCATTGACACAGACAAATGGTGAATTATTGCATGATCCATCCCAATATCGAAAACTTGTGGGGCGGCTAATATACCTTGCAATTACAAGACCAGATCTTGTGTATGATGTCTATATATTAAGTCAGTTCATGGACAAGCCTAGACAACCTCACCTTGAAGCTGCACACAAAGTCCTAAGGTATATCAAGCAAGCACCTGGCCAAGGGATCCTTCTACCTGTCAAAGGACCATTGCAACTGAAAGCCTTTTGTGATGCTGATTGGGATCGATGTAAAGACACAAGAAGATTCTTGACTGGTTATTGCGTCTTTCTTGGACATGCACCAAATTCTTGGAAGACAGAGAAACAAAGCACAGTTGCGCGGTCAAGTGCGGAGGCAAAATATAGCTCCATGGCCATTACATGTTGTGAGATAACTTTTTTTTATAGGGCATGTTGTGAGATAACTTGGTTACAAAGCATATTGAAGGATTTGAATGTGTGTCAAGCTCAACCGGTTAAGCTATATTGCGACAACCAAGCTACTATACATATAGCATCGAATCCAGTCTTTCATGAGCGAACAAAGCACATAGAGATTGATTGTCATGTAGTACATGAAAAAATGCAAAATGGATTGATTAGAACATCACACATCTGAACCAAAGACCAACCAACAGACTTGTTCACCAAGCCATTGAGTTCGACACAATTTGATACACTGCTTGGCAAGTTGAATGTAATAAACATACATTTCAACTTGAGGGGGAGTGTTAAAGGAAAGAATCATATATGATATGATCTTCATCTTGATTCTATTAACTAGCTGTGATTGTGTCTAATTGTGTCTGTATATGGTAGGACTTAAACTTAGGCCATGAATTGTGGATCCAATATGTAAGACTCCTTGTATAAAGTCTGTAACTTGATTCATAGAATATCAAGAAAACTTATTCTTCACATTCAGTTCCTGTTTATTTGCTGATTGAATTTATTAATAATCTGAGTGATATTCTTCAAGCTAGCTATCTATAGTCAATTAGTCACAAAAACTGGCGAGGCGTGTCAGCAAAATTAACTCGAGTATACATGCATTAAGCAATTCAAAAAGATAGATCAATGAATTCTACTTCTCCCCTGGTATCGTATTTGGGTTCCTAGCTAGTAGTTGCCTTTCATTTTAGTTCTAAGTCCCTGGCCCAACCTAAAGAGTAAGATTGAAGTCCTAAAAGGAAAGGCTTTAACCAACATTGGCATTAAGCCCAACCTATTTTGAAAAGAGTTCGCATTTGTGAAGTTTTCATCTGTTTTGCCGATCGAGGCTTCTAATGTATAGTGAGACTTGATGCTGCCATTATTGCTGGAAGGATTTCACACCGGAAGAAGGGATGCTTACTCGCATGCCCTGCTCATACTGTTATCATGGAGATTGCATTGTCATCATCATATAATCCCCGGAGGCCTCTTAATTAGTAAGGAGGGAGAGGAGGTTGCCTATATGTTATTCTGCCGCCGCTGCTTGTTTGTCAAGAGGTTTTCCTGTGTTCGTCTTCTCAATGTGGATTATTTGGTGTTGATATACAGAAGAATCTTTTTATCCTTCTGTGGTTTGCTCTTGGGCTGTCCCTGGCATTTTCAATTTTGCCTATGTTCCTTGCAGATGAGAAATTAGAAGAACTTGTGGATAGGTAATTATCATTCTCTCTTTTTTCTAAACAAAAATAATAATATCAGTTCAACATCAAGTATGTGGTTTTGTGGCTTGCAAACCCGCCATAAGAGTGAGGTTTTATCTCAAAAAGTCTCGTTTGTTTTTGAGACATGTGAGTAACACACTTGCTAGTACCACCCAATCTAAAGATAAAATGTAACATTCGAAGTAAACAGCATGCATATATGGCTGCTGATCCTATCGCCTTTCTCTGTGGTTTCACTAAGTACTTGAGTTCATGCAAATCAATGTTGGATCCCAAGCGCCAAACATATATATAACTCCACAGTTTTTCTTGCTCTCGATCACCATCACCTCACCTTTAAGTTTCAGGATCAGGCTCTCTACTTATCTAATATGTATAGAAACTATGACAACATGCACGAAGCCCACATGCAATAAGTTTTATGGTAGTTCATCCATGCAATAGGCCAATAGTTGGAAGTGCTGGAATGGTGAAATAACTAGTATCAGGGCATTTGATTACTTGCTCGATCTAGCCGGTATATGCAGATTATGCTTCTGAGGGCTCTCATCCAAACAGGTTAAGTCAAGCTCCATCTCCACGACTTCATTAGCATCAAGACGTACTGTAGCAGCAGCTGCTACTGCTAAGTTTTGTTTGGCTTTTTCTCTGAATTAGAACTGCACGCACTCCTGTTAGACCAATCCCATGATTCTCATCTGTTGGTCTCCAACTTGCGTCTGTGGAGTCGGAGAGAGATGGCAGGTTGGTTCTGGGTTTGGATAGTCAAATGGGTAATGCCAGATTGCCAGTGTTGTTTTACCTCCAGCTACGTCAAATCAAATCAATCAATCAATCAATCTACCAAACTTCTAAGTGTCTATACACTATAGTATCTGCTAGCATCATCAGTAGCCTGGCCAGAACTCTTTGATTGAATAGAGCAATTCCTTAGAGCAAGTTCACTTTCCAAGTCTTCGTAAAAAATGCCTCGGTCATGAGTGAGATCTCGGTCGCCACGTGATAGTATTTTTCTCAATTTGTAAGCTAATTTCAAAAACCCTATTTATGGGTTTTTAAGTTGTTTCGAGGTTGAGTTTTTCGGCAAGCCATAGTTCCAGCATCGCCTTCACTTACTAGTTCTGGTATTGCATGCTTCGCGTGGTTGACGACGCCATGGCCCCACAACTCAGGTTGAGCTGGCGGAGGAAGGCCTAGGTCTTCAAAATAGAGATTTGGGTCATAGGTCTGACTCAGGCGCATACCCAAAGAAGGCCCAGGTTAAAAAAAAATAGCAAATCACATATACATCCTCCAAAAAGATTTGAAACACAAATAAATCCACTTGTGTTGTTGTTAAACAAATAATGACAGTTTTTAACAATTAAAGACAATCTTTTCTCTACATGTCATGTATCATGATTTAATTTACCAAACTAACCCTACACTAATTAAATATACTTTTAGAAGAGAAAAGTCTCTCATTTTAAGTTTTTTCAATAAATAGAATACAGTAGCAGGTTTTCAATAACTTAGTGTAGTAGCAGTTAATTCCAGTAGAAGTAGTAGTAGAGGTTAACATTCCAATAGAAGTAGTAGTAGGGGTTAACATTCCAGTAGAAAATAGTAGCAGAGGTTAACATCTCAGTAGAAGTAGTAGCAGGTTTTCAGAGGCTCAGCTAATGTAGTAGCATGTTTTGCTAGAAAGCTACACTTCCAACAAATGTAGTAGCAGGATTTTAGTGGTTCAACTAGTGTAGTAGCAGCTTCAGTAAATGCAGTAGCCGCTTCAGTAAGTGCAGTAGCAGGTTTTCAGTGGCTCAGCTAATGTAGTAGCATGTTTGCTGGAAAGCTACAATTCCAACAGATGTAGTAGCAGAATTTTAGTGGTTCAGCTAGTGTAGTAGCAACTTCAGTAAGTGCAGTAACAAGTTTTCAGTGGCTCAGTTAATGTAGTAGCACGTTTTGCTAATACATGGTCATCCAATCTTCATGATACTACATTGTATGTTGATCCAATCTTCCGGCTACTACACTGTCTAGTCGTCCAATCTTCCTGCTACTACACCGTCTGGTCATCAAATCTTCCTGCTACTACACTGGTTGTCAAATCTTCCTGCTACTGTCTAGTCGTCCAATCTTTATGCATAATGAGGTATCCAACACTAATCACACTCAATTTGCAAAAACTCGTCGCCCAAATCTTCATGATACTGCCTAGTTGTCCAATTTTAGTGAGAGAGAGAGAGAGAGAGAGAGAGAGAGAGAGAGAGTATGAGAGATCGAAGAAGATATTAAGATATTTTTGCTAGGGTATTTTTGGTTGAGGCAGTGGCAGTTTTGTAGTTACTTTAGAAAAGATTAGTTTTTTGGGTATTTTGCGTAAAAATGCTGACATGACGTGAGACTATGCATTATGGGCTTGGGGTTATGTCATTATTTGTTTTAAATCTGTTGAAAGTTAGTTTTTCTGTGTTTTGTAACTGTCTATGATAGTGGTTTGTCATTTTCTAAAAAAAAAATGCATGGGTGGAAACTGATATTTGAAGCTGACTCTTCATTCCTACGTGGGTAATGGCCTAGGCCTTCAAATGAGCTTGGGGTGGACTCGCTCTTGGTGTGGATTCATCCAAATTGATTATATGTATCTTGTGACTATGTTCTATAATTATATACCAAGTTTTTTCTTCAATGGAATTACTTAAATCTATAGTAGTTTTCTAAGTTGTTATTATCTTCTCTTGTTTTTTTGTGTAATGTATTATAATGTAAAAAAATTTAGTTTACCTCACAAATCTTTGGTGCCAAAATCAGTTCAGTCTTGTAATTTTTTTTTTAAATCAGTTCGCCCCTTCAACTTTCGTAAACACATTAGTCGGTCCAATTTTTGAATTCCTCTCGAAATGTGAAGTCACCGAAATTGTTGGAACTGATGAGGGGACCCATAATTCAGCTTTAGGGTCGATTTGTTTCATCAGTTTCATGTCTTTGTCTTAATAAACCATGGTTGTGGACTTTGCAATTGCCCACAGCTGGTCCTTCGTCATCTTGCCAGGGAACTTTTTATTAAAATTGGTCCACAAGTGTCTTACACAACCTTATCAGTTCCCTTATGAGTTCCAACAGGTTTGGTGACGTCATATTTAGAGGGAAATTCAAAAATTAGACCCGATTGATGTGTTCACGAAAGTTGAAAGGGCGAACTGATTAAAAAAAACCATGGTTGTGGACTTAATAAACCATGGTTGTGGACTTTGCAATTGCCCACAGCTGGTCCTTCGTCACCTTGCCATGGAACTTTTTATTAAAATTGGTCCACAAGTGTCTTACACAACCTTATCAGTTTCCTTGTGAGTTCCAACAGGTTTGGTGACGTCATATTTAGAGGGAAATTTAAAAATTAGACCCGATTGATGTGTTTACGAAAGTTGAAGAGACGAACTGATTTAAAAAAAAAGTTACAGGACTGAACTGATTTTGGCACCAAAAATTTAAAAGTTAAACTGAATTTAATCTAATGTAGTTAGAATGATCACACTCAATTCTGATTTGTCAAAATTGAAAATCAGAAATACTTATAAGAACGGAGAATCGTATAAATCGTAAAATTTTATTTAACATATCAAAATCAAATATCATATTCGTAATAAAGGTAGTTCATGAAAGAACATGTTCTACACTTATACACGGGTAGAATATCGATGCATTTCTGAATTTCAATAAAAGACATAGTATCTAGTCGAACTTGAGTAATTGCATGACTTACAAACTTAAATCGGTATCGAAAGACATTGTACATATGCTCATTAAATTAAACTCTTCGCTTTATCTATAATCATATCCTAAATTTCGCAATTAAGCTTAATGTTTCTTTCATGTTAAAGTGGCAAAAACATAAACAACTAAAATAGTATATGTAAATGTGACCCCCAAATTTTCAGCTAGCTAGCTTGATCATACTGAAACACACTCCTAACTCATCAAGTACTACCAGTACCATGAATTCATTACAAAGTTGAAATTCCTCTTCGAGTGTTTGACAAATACATAACTCCATTCAATGTTTGGTATGGCAATAGGACAATTATTTCACAACCTCAACAATTACTTATCACCAACTCAAACTCGATGACATCACAGTAGATTTTTGTGAACGTAGTTTGATGTATTTGTGCACACATCAATGGTACCTCTATTGTGTACCAGAATCATTGGTGCCTCAATTGGTGTAAAAACAAAGTCCCAATATTTCACCAAAATGAGGCCTCCTATTTCTGGGTTTTGCCTTGGACCTCCACAGCAATACTATTATGAAGCTCTAGTATGACTTCAATAAGTTATCAGGTCCAAACTGTTTGAGCCCAGTGGGCATTTTCGGTCCAAGACTCGAGAAAGGCCTGGATATCATTTGGGCCAACGCCTGTGGCCTTTTTTAGCCCACGAAGGGTGGCGAGGTTTGGCAGCACGTGACGCGGATTTTATCCAGAAGATTCTAATACCTCGCGAGAATCGGTGTCCTGGCGGGATCCTTATCTCCAGTTCGCATGGGACTCTATAGTTCTTGCGAGGATGGGTTGGAAATGACTAATAACGCCCTCTGGATAAGGTCGCTTAGTGTTTGAGTTCGCTTACTACACGACAAATGAAATGCAGCGAGGCAGGGAACGAAACCTAAGCGAGATAGGTTTGACACGTGCGCACGACTGGCGAGTTAAACGTATCCTTGTGGGATTCTAATTGCAGAGTCCGCATTGGATTGTGAGTAAGTCTCCACGAGTTGCTTACGGATGAATATATAAAGAAGCTTTACAGCTTACAGAGACACACAATCAATCAATCAACAAATCTCTCTCAAACAGACGTACGCAGTCGAAACCTTCGAGTCTTCTCGAAACCCTAACGTTCTAAGCGCATCCCGCTTTAGATCCCAGAGCCCGTCAGGACTCGTCTCCGATTTCCCAATTGTTGCTCTGCTCGCTCTTACAGTGAGTATCGATCGACAGGTGATTAAGAAGAGTAAGCTCGGAAATATTTCCTCATCAGGTGACGCCGGAGCCCTCATTCGCCTGGTCAAGAAGTCAGGACGCGCACCGTTCTCTTTCCTCATCCGTGAGGTGGCACGCCCCGCACACACCCTTTTACCTTTTGTTCCTTCTCTACCCTTGCTGAGGACGTTGGGCCAAAACATTGGCACGCCCAGTGGGACAGGGAGTTTATTTTTCCAGCAATCATTGGGAAGTTCGACGACTCCCCATACCGGAGACCTTCGCTTTCTTGTTTGAAACATAAGGCTCCACAATACAAGCCCCATAACAGCGCGGCTTGCAGATCTCTCGCTAAAGAAGAGATTCTCAATCGGTTCGGCAACCCCGACCTTACTAAGTCCACAATGGCAAACTCACAACCAATCCCAGAAGCGGGACCTGCTCTGTCCACAGAGGAGGTCCGCAGAATGTTCGAAGAACTAAGGAGCGATTTCAAGAATGAGATCGGCGCGCTCAGGAGAGAGTGCGGCTTAAAGGCTGAAGAAACTCAGCAAATTGTCCAGGACCTCTCTGCGCAGGTCGCTAAGGACAAGGAAATCTGGCTCGCAAACTAGGAGAACCACGCCAAGCTCAGCGAAGAGTTCAACTATGTGGTTGGCACGATCAGGGAGGACAAGGACATAATGACCGGCTCTCTGCAAAGGATCCAGACTGAACTGGATCAGAGCAAGGTGGCCTTTACAAAGGCCCTAGAAGCCCAAACCCATCGTCTGAACGACCATGACACCAAGCTGCAGCAACAGCAGGACGCTTCTTTCTTCGGGAGCAAGAACAGCATGGAAAAGCTCGAAGACTACAAAGAGCGCCATGATACCCTGAGTACGAGGGTCCTGCAGATGGAAGACTGGATTCGGGCCCAAGCGCCGAAGAATCACGCTGTGAACTCCACCAGTTCAAGCGCAGCGGAGGGCTCGAGGTATATCCCGCCAAATGAGCGTCCTAGGGCAAATCCGAGGATCGGGGCCCAGAAGGCTCCCCAATTCACATTGGGGGCCAGCTCATCAAGGACACCACCCCGTCTACCCTCGCCATGCAGCCCTAGGATCACACTCAAGGGCACCGATGCTCCTGCGCCGCAAGGAATGGGGACACAAGACGACCCGATCGTGGCTTATTCCGGTTCGATCCATAAGAACGTCGGCCAGGCCCCTAGCTTCTCTGCATGGTATGGCCATGACCAGGGGGCAGAATCCGCACCAGTAACGGCGGCCGACTGGCGCCAACTCATCTCAAGCATTGTCAAGGAGCACACCGGGAAAGGTGATGCTACATTGCACTATCGTGACCTCTATCCAGATAGCGTGGCACAATACCCCTTTCCCCACGGTTTCAAGAACATCGTCTTCACCACATTTTCTGGGGAAACAAGGGAAGACGCAGCGACTCACATGGCCCGCTTCAAGGTCCAATGCGGCCAGTACGGGAATGATGATATGCTCAAGCTCAAGCTCTTCGGGACTTCTCTGTCCGGAGCCGCTTTCACCTGGTACTCCAGACTGAAGCCGGGGTCAATTCCAGACTGGCCCACCATGGAGCGTCTCTTCAGGGAGACATATGGCACAATTGAGCCCGAAGTCGGCCTCGACTCCCTCAAGCAGATGAGCCAGCAGAGCATGGAGTCCGGAGTTTCTTTCCTCCAGCGCTTCAAGATCCAGCAGGCCAAATGCGATTACCTGCTGCCTGAGCAGGAAGCCATTAAGTTGGCTATTCGGGGGCTGGAGCACCGCCAGCGGCTGAAGCACCATGGCGAGCGTTTCAGTTCCATGGGTGACCTAATCAACAAGGTTGGCAGCTATGAGCTCATCCTGAACGAGCTGGACGACAAGGCCAACGCTTCCAAGGGAACCTATGTACCAGGGAAGAACCGGATCGTGGGGGCACTCAGCATGCAAACCCCTGCTCACGATCCCTACTATCAAAGACCGGAGCCAGCCCATGCAGATCAGGACTTGGACGACATTGGCGCGGTAGAGCTGACTGGCAAGCAAGTGGCTCACAAACTGAAGAACCTGAAGATGACCCGCGAGCCGATCACCATCCAGTCCTTTGCCTGGACCAAACCAGAATACGAGTCGTACACTTACGACGCCAAGAACGCCCATTTGGTCTTCAATGACCTAATCGAGGCGAAGTACGTGTGCCTGGATCACAAAATTCCGCCTAAGGAGGAGCTGAAGGACAAAAAATACTGTGCCTTCCACAACGTATACAATCATGACACCAAAGATTGTGTCAAGCTCCGAGACCAGCTGCAGACTTGGTTAAACTCAGGCGAGCTGAGGATGAAGGCACCGGGTAGCACGGCCTCATTGGTAGATGTAGACCCTTTCCCACCCGTAGTGGGCATGGTCGAGGTTAACTGGGCTGATCAGGCCCAGAACGACGAGCGACGTCGCGCGCCTAAAAGGGGCCGCGAGGAAGGAGACGATAATACCCGCCAGCCGCGTCGCCAGTACACCTACAATGAAAGTCTGGCACACGAAGTCTTAGAAGATCTCAGAGAGGCCGGGCTCGTCACGCTCCACTCCTTGCCATACAGCGAGTATAGGGATGGACGCGTCCATTGCAGTTTCCATGACAGCTGGGGGCACAGGACCTGCGAATGTCGCCAGCTCCGAGACCAGATCCAAGACTGGCTTGACCTCGGATATATCTGCTTCAAGGACGAGGGCGGCTTTACAATCGCAACAGCTGGTGTCGCTTGGCCTCGCGTCGGCCAGCGAATGATCACATTAGACCTGTCACCAAATGCAGGACCAGCCGAACCGCCAGGCCGAAACCGCAAACGGCCGGCGAACAACTACATGCTCCCAGATAACCAGATGAGGAGCGCAGTCGACCCAGCTCGACAGTTGGTCGCAAAGCTCGAACCAGACCGCCCCTCCTACAAGGATAAGGGCAAAGCAATCATGAGGGATGATAGACCGTCTCCCGCCAAAGGTTCCCAGCCTACGAGCCCCAGGACTCGCGAAGAGCTGGAGAAAAGGATAGCGCGTCTCGAGACATACGTTGCCGCGCATTGGGCAGCCGCAGTACCTCCATCCCCTGCCGCCAGCGAGATGGACATGTCAGAATCCAGCAGTGGAAGTCACAGCAGCGGCGCCCCAAGCCCTCGTGACGGCGTCTTAACCAACCCTTACATTCCCCCGACGTCCAAATCAGCGATCAAGGAAGGGGTCTGGTACACGCAGCAAGGGGGCAAGGCAGTGACCATCAGCAGGTCCAAGAAGCGCAAGCTTCAGAAGCGGTACGGCAGCATCCTACGCGCCTTGCGGGCCGTCGACGAAGGCGCTATACGCCCCTCGCAGCTCGCACAGACGCCTGAGCGGATGTGGCGGGAAGCAGAAGGTCTGCGCGCAGTCCTCCAAATGCCGCCAGTCACACCTCCAAGAATCTGCGGGCAGTACAGTGACGATCCTGCGCCCAAGCCAAACGTTTTCTGCCGACTCACGGTTCCACCAAAGCCGGATTCGCAGCCTCCCAGGCGCAGGCAGTCACCACTACCTGAACAAAGAAGGGATCCGCAGCCTCCTAGGCGCAGGCCATCCCCAATACCTGAAAGGAGAAGGGACTCGCAACCCTCTAGACGCAGACCGTCACCTGTACCTGACAGGAGAAGGGATCCACAGCCTGCTAGGCCCAATCCATCACCGGAGCCTACCAGGAGAAGGGATCAGCAGCCTTCCAGACGTAGGCCGTCACCGGAACCCGAACAAAGCAAGGCTCCACCTACCGGCCCTAGGCGAAAGTTGTTCATGACTCCGGACTCAGAGTCTAAACGTGAGCCGTCTCAGCCCTCACGACGACAAGAACGTCAAAATCCAGGGGCTGACGACAGAAGGGAGCCACCATCGCCACAACAGCCTCGGCCACGGCGTACCCCGGAACCCGAGACTAGGATGGTTCCCCGAGTGTCTGCCCTGCAGCAGTTAGGAAAAGAAGACAACGGTAGGGCTCCTGCGGCAGCAGACAGACAGCCAGCCAGGGATCATCAGCCTTCACCCAAGCCAGTATGGCGTCCGCGGCAAACTCAAGCTTCAGAGCCACCAGCAGAGACACCGGCACCATCCAGTCCTAACCTCGCCGAACAAATGGCCCAACGTTTCCGCGAGAATGAGGAAGCCGACGAGGCACATTCAGAACCTCGGCTCAATCTAGAGGAAGAGCAAGACGAAGAGCAGGCTGAATCATTCACCTGCAATATGGTGGAAATCTCCGGATGGGATGCTGAGGAAGGGTTCAGCCGAGAAGCAGATGCCTTTGCAGTTCTCGAAGGGGAACACGGGATCATTGACACACCTCTGGTCCCAGTCTCCGAACAATTCTCGTTTCAGGTCGGGATGGTGTTCTTTATTTCGGAACGATACGCTCTTCCACCAAACACGACCTGCAGCGCGGCGGATATCACTATCATCAGCGAGGACGACAGCAACGTACCCCCGCCATGCAGCAGCGAAATGGGCCCAGTACTGGCTCCAGCCGATGGCACTCCGCAAGAGGAAAGTTCGCGCGGCTTCGCACAAAGGCCAACCATGACCTTTTCTACGCCAACCCTGGACATGGCCACCCACATGCGACCACTGTATATCACAGCAGAGGTCCAAGGGAAACTGATCAACAAGGTCATGATCGACACCGGTGCCGCGGTTAATGTCGTCACAACCCGCACCATGGGTCTCCTCGACATTCCGCGCTCGATGGTCCAGACCACGTCCTTAACGGTGAAGAACTTTACAGGACAGGTGTCCAGAACCCTAGGTTTGCTGTTCCTACGAGTCAAGGTCGGGCCAGCATCGCGGGTTTATACATTTTTCGTCGCCGAGTGCGTTTCCTCTTACAGCATGATCCTCGGCCGCGACTGGATCCACAGAAGTTTTTGCGTGCCTTCCTCCATGCACCAAGAACTCATGATCTGGGACACCGAGAAACGCGAGTCAGTCATCATCAAGGCCGACCCGCGGCCTTTCTCCATTTCCGCTAACCTCAACGATGCCCGATACTATAATACAGACTTGGGCCCGTTGGATGTTCAAGGCGTCGATCACAAGGGCCGCCCATACGGAGTAACGGCCTCCAATCTAACGCGATGGGGACTTACCCAGGCGAAGGACGATCTGCAACGTCCTCACACCATCGCGACTCTCACACCCCATTTCGATGGATAGTGCCTTTTCCGAGGAGGCACGCGAGGCTGGCGAGTCCTTGTGCGAAAGACTCCTTTCGTACTGGGCAGAACGCGAAGCCTACGACAAGGTCGCGACTATGGAATATGTCGATGAAGTGGTGGATTATTCCGATACCAAGGAAGAAGTTATTCAGTTAGCTCCTGCTGCCTTGGACGACACTCCACCTCAAGTCCGCAACCCCACTTTACAAGTTGATGTAGGGACTGCAGAAAAGCCCTTACTTATTTCCATCAGTGCAAAGTTGGCGGAGGAAGAAAAGGAAGCCCTCCTTGACCTATTACGCGAATACAGGGATTGCTTCGCCGACAAATACGAAGACATGCCCGGCTTGTCCCCGGACTTGGTCTGCCACCGGCTACCAACCTATCCCGACCGGCGTCCAGTCCGGCAAGACGGCCGCTTCATGTGAACTGAAACCCAGATCGTAGTTAAAGAAGAAATCGAAAGCATGCACCGATCGGGTATCATTCGCGTGGCGAAATATAACGAGTGGTTGTCGAACGTCGTCCCCGTCCGCAAGAAAAGTGGCAAGATGCGTGTCTGTGTTGATTACCGAGATCTAAACAACGCAACACCAAAGGACATATACCCCATGCCTGTGGCTGACCTACTGATTGATGCCGCCGCAGGGCACGAGGTGTTATCCTTTATGGACGGCACGGCCGGGTACCATCAGATCCCCGTCGCCGAGGAGGATCGACACAAGACCGCCTTCCGTTGCCCTGGTTTTGCTGGCGCGTTCGAGTATGTCGTCATGCCCTTCGGCCTTAAGAACGCGGGGGCAACGTACCAGCGCGCCATGAACCTCATCTTTCACGACATCTTGGGCAAGCTGATTGAGGTATACATCGACGATGTGGTAGTCAAAACCAAATCGCGAGCAACCCACGTGGAAGATTTGCGGCAGGTGTTCACACGAATGCGCAGACATAACCTCAAGATGAACCCCGCCAAGTGCGTTTTCTTTGCGGAGGCCGGTGATTTCCTCGGCTTCCTCGTGCATCAAAGAGGCATCGAAATCCCAAAGGACAAGGCACGAGCGGTAATCACCGCATCTTCCCCCACTACCAAGAAGGAGCTCCAACAGCTACTAGGGCGAATCAACTTTCTCCGCCGCTTCATATCAAACGCGGCGGGGAAGGTCCAACCTTTCTCCCCTCTCCTCAAGCTCCAGGGGGCAACCGAGTTCGTATGGGAACCACAACATCAACAGGCCTTCGATCGAATCAAGGACTACCTTACGAACCCACCAGTCCTGATTCCGCCTCGCGACGGTGCCCCGCTTAAACTTTATATCGCCGCGGCCGATCTATCCATTGGTGGACTCCTGGCCCAGGATGATGAGAACGGGGTAGAACATGCCGTCTATTACCTCAGCAGAGTTTTAACGGACTGTGAGACACGCTACTCGCCCATGGAAAAGTTATGTCTCGCCCTCTACTTTGCAGGATGCAAGCTGCGCCATTACATGCTTGCCTTTACCACGGTCGTCATCGCTCAATCCGACCTGGTCAAATACATGCTTTCTCGCCCTATCTTGCGGGGACGCATCGGTAAGTGGATCCTCGCCATGTCCGAATTCTCGTTGCAATATGTTCCGCAAAAGGCAGTAAAAGGACAGGCAATAGCGGATTTTCTTGCCCATCACCCCCCATCAGAGCTCACAGCGTTTCGCGAGTTGGACTTCGCCACAGTAACACTCGCTCCCTGGACCTTGTACTTTGATGGTTCACGGACTGATACAGCAGCCGGAGCCGGGATAGCCATCGCCAATCCCGCTGGAGATCGTTTCTCCTACTCGTTCCAGCTCGACTTCAAATGCACCAACAACCAGGCCGAGTACGAAGCACTAATCATCGGCTTAGAGATCTTGTTGGACTTAGGAGTCCGCGAGGTCCAGATCTTTGGTGATTCTTTGTTGGTCGTTAACCAGCTTGTGGAAAAGTTCAAATGTTTAAGCTTGTCAATTGAGCCATACCTGCGCAAGGCATTCGAGGTACTGGATCGATTCGACGACGTGTACATCGAACATATACCACGTGAATTTAACTTCGCTGCCAACGAGCTTGCCCAGATAGCGTCTGGCCTCAGCCTGAGAGACGGAGTGCGCGAACGCCTGCTCAAGGTTGAACGCCGCACTCTTCCCTCTTTCATCGCCAGGGGGCAATTTCGGGACGCCATCCCAGAAGTTGCAGCCTTGGACCCCATCGACGAGGATTGGCGGCTACCATTCATCGCCTACCTCCAGAACCCCAACGATGCTGCTCATTCCAGGCAAACCCGCTTCCTCGCCTTAAACTTTGTATTACGCAATGGCGAACTCCGGCGGCGTGGGGAAGACTGCAACGACTTCCGCTGTGTATACGGGAACGAAGCTAAACGTCTCATGCGCGAAGTCCATTGCGGAGTTTGCGTCTCGCACCAGGCCGGGCCCAAAATGCGATGGCTGATCCGCCGCCATGGATACTACTGGCCAACCATTCTGAAAGACTGTATTGCCTTCGCCAGAGGTTGCCAAGACTGCCAAGCTCACGGACCAGTGCAACATATTCCTAACATCCCATTGCAGCCTATCATCAAACCTTGGCCGTGTCGCGGATGGGCAATGGATTTCGTGGGCATCATTCATCCCCATTCCTCTGAGCAGCACAAGTTCATTATCGTTGCCACCGATTTCTTTACCAAATGGGTCGAGGCCGAACCACTCAAAGTCGCCTCTGCTAACTCGGTGCGCAACTTCATTTTCCGCAACATCATCTCACGCTTTGGTATCCCGGAGTGCATCGTTACGGACAGGGGGGCAGCTTTCATGGCCGATTCCGTTGTTACGTACTTAAACGATTACGGCATCAAGCTTCTACACTCCACGCCATACTATGCTCAGTCCAATGGCCAAGCGGAGGCTAGTAATAAGGTCATCCTTGGCATCCTCCGCAAGATGTTGGAGTTGAACCCACGCGTTTGGCACCAGGAGCTATACCACACTTTGTGGGCCTACCGCACCTCAAAGCGAGGCCCAACGGATACCACACCGTACGCTCTCATGTACGGTCATGACGCCGTCCTTCCCCTTGAGATCAATATCGCTTCGCTCCGCGTCTAGGAACAGCATCAACTACTTGGCGAGGATTACGTCCAAGCCATGTGGCAGGAGCTTGAAGATTTAAGCGAGCACCGTGTCGCCGCTTTCAACAATTTAGTCCTTGAGAAACAACGTATCGCCCGCTCTTATGATAAGATCACGCGCGGACAGAGTTATGCTGAGGGCCAGAAGGTGTGGCGAGCGGTCCTCCCGCTTGGGGACAAAACAGATGGTCGGGGCAAGTGGTCCGCTCGCTGGGATGGACCCTTTATTATTCACCGAATACTTCCCAAGGGGGCATACCACTTGCGCGACTTGGACGGTACTATTCATCGCAACCCTATTAATGGCCGCTTCCTCAAGCGCCACATTGCAGGGGTCTGGGAACGCGAGGATCCTACACCTCCACCAGATCCCGCCACCACAGTCAATAGTGCTACGCGCCATCGCGTACTCGCTCCGCCGCCTAACACTAGGGGGCAACTCGGGACAGAAGACTAATAGAATACATTGTAACGTACCAGCCTAAAAAGGCCTGTATTAGATTGGGGCCTATTCCAGAGGCCCTAAAAAGTTCTATTGTTTTCTTCTTTCTCTGTAAACGTGCAAAGTCTAAACACAAAGACTAGTACAAGATTAGGGCCTATTCCAGAGGCCTAAAAAATAAATTCATTCATTTTTGCCTTTTCACTTTGCTCAATACATGTTTCGAATTATGGCTTTGCGGCCAAAGCATTTACATTGATCAGAAAAGGTAAATTAGACTATGTTTACATTTCAAAAAGCATAGATCTACAGATACTGGAAGCCTCGTCCCGGCTCGCTTGGCTAAAGAAAAGTCTGCCGCGGCGTCCTTCGCTCAAAGTTGACGAACGCCTCGCATCTTTAGACCAGCCAAAACCCTGACGCCGGTCTGGACCTAAAGCAAATTGTTGGGAAGCTAGAGGTCCAGTGGGTCAAGATCCCTCATGCTACCACCAGTCTTCCGTTTGAAGGACCGGCAGAGCCTCGCGCGCTGATAGAACAGCAGGCGCAAGGCAGAGGGTACCCAACCTTTGGTCAGGCCGAACAAAGGCTTGGCCTGAGAGTAGATTTCCAGAATCACTCTAGGCCTGAGAGTAGATTTTCAGAATCAGCAAAGGATGAGAATGTATGGTTGAGGGCTTTGCTCTAAGCAGGGACAAAAGGATGAACAGAAGGGAATAAGAAATCATGGTGAGGGGGCAGAGACTTCACTGATACTTCACCCCGGCCAAGCGTTTCTTTTTATAGACGGAAGGGGCGATTGTGCGTTTGACAGTTGTTCCCCATGCAATATTTGCTCCGAGATACGGGCTTTGGAGATAAGGTCAGACGCGTTTTTCAGTAATGATTGCCCGCGTTCCGAGCGAGCAGTTACATTGGAAACCGTCGCTAAATCTCGAAAAAAGGATTTTTTCCTGACAGTTATTACAGAACAGTTGGCAAAGAGCGGGAAAAATTCAACTTTGATATTATCATTAAAGTTCGTACACAAGGGGGCAAATACAAGTTAAACTTAAGCACGCCTACAAACCCTATACAAATCTAAGAGCATGCCTTCTAAGGCTATTTCTTCTTCATAGGCTTGGGCTTGAACTTCTTCAGCGGCAGCCATGGCCGAGTCCAAAGCCTCCTGGGCCTCCTCCGCGGCCTGCAAACGAGCTTCCACTTCCAAAGCGCGGGCCAAGTCTTGGCGAGCCCGAGCAAGCTGAGCCTGCAGCTCTGCTATCTGAGCCTCCAAGGCTTCCACTCGCCGAGCATGGCCAGCACTTGGATTCTCTGAAGACGCTCCCGGAATGCCAGCTTCACCAAGCTCGGCCAAGAGGTTTGCCATCTGATTGTCTAAGTTGCGGCGAGCTTGCTCACGGGAGGCCGATTGAGCACCGATATCCAAAACTCGGCGAGCCTGCGACTCGACAGCATCGGCCAACTCCAGCGCTTGGTCCAGAACAGGATTGCCGCCAGCGAGATGTCGATCCAGAGCTTCATGGGCCTCGCGAATACGTCCTACCAAGTCAAAGACGTTCGGGCGAGAGCCGTGATGAAACAGCCCATGAAGGAAAGACCGAGCTAGGCGGATGGGTTCTGGATCAGTAGGCGGAGTAGTTCGGGCCCAAAGACGAGCGGCCCGGGTACTGAAGGAAGAAGACTCCTCGCCAGGTTTCCTTGTTGGGACCGGAGTGACTGGTTCAACTTCGGCAGCCGCTTCAATCTCTGGAGAGGGTGGCGGAGTGCCACGAGCTGTCTCTGTCTTCACCAGGGGGTCAGTAGGATCCTTTGTTGGGACCGCCGGAGGCACTTCACCGGTATGACCCGCACGGCCCAATCGCAGAGGAGGAACCCAAAGTGCCAGTTGGAGGCCTTCGGGCGGAGTCGCCAAAGGGGCAGTAGGGTCAGAGACTTGGTTGGACTGGTCGAGGGCTGCATTTTCAACTGGAGCCAAGTTTGGCTTTGGGATTCGACCAGCTTCGCCCGAGGCGGCGGTTGGAGAGGACGGTTGTAAGACCTCCTCAGTAGCCTTGTCAGCCCCCTCGGTGACCGTGGTAGTCTCCTCCGCGGCCGCCTCGACAGTCTCTTCGAAGATCACCTCCTCGCTGGATTCAGCAGTTTCTTCAACGACCGTCTCCGCGCCTGCCACAGCGACTTCCTCAATGACCATCTCTTCGCCAGCCTCAGCGACCTCCTCGAGTTCCATCTCCGCGCTTGCCTCAGCGACCCTTTGGAGGGCCAAGTCCATATCGAATGGTTCTGGAGACGGGACTTCCGTCATCACTGGCGCCTCCTCAACAGGAGCGAGGCGAGGTCGAGTGCGGCGAACCTGTCAAAAGCAAAGTTAGCGAGTTGTTGACTGGCTTAGGAAAATTTAATTCAAAGTGGTCCGCTTACCGGGTCGCTTACCAAGCCATACTCTCGCTGGTACTGCACATCCTCCAGCAAGTCTTCTTCGTCCTCGATAGGACGCTTCTGCGAGCTCTCGCCGCTCGTTGGCCGAGGAACGACAGGAGCAGTCTCGCTGTCGTGGCCCGCCACAGTCTCCCTTCGGACAGGTGCCTTTCCTCTGGCAACTTCAGACCGGTCGACGGTTCTCCGGCGGGGGGCAGACTGAGAAGAGAACAAGAGGGTTAGAGAGAAGCATTTTATCAATATGTCAAAAGAAGTTCAAAATTTTACACATTTAGTGACATACCGAAGGTGTGGGATCGCGTTCTCGGATGACGATTCCCGTCGGGCGGCGAGCAGCAGGGACTGGCGGGAGCGCGAGCCTAGTTCTTGTCGCAGCCCCCGAACTCCTTTCCGCATGGTCGCGCTGGCCATCGAGGATGGTACGGTCTGATTCGCCTAAAGTATCGTAAAGAGGACGAAAGACGGCAGCGAAGACAGCGTCGTCTGGGAACTCCCAATGGTTGTCAGATAGGGATCGCCACCAAGCGAGGTAAGCGGGGTCAGTACCCAGCGAAGGCTCGATCTCCAGCAGGTTGGGAGAAAGAGGGTAGATATTTTGCAGCGGGGTGACCCGATCAGATTCGCCAATTTTCCTCCACGAGGTATACTTGTTGACCGAATGGAGAAGCGGGTAAGGAATCCCTTGATGAAAACCAAGTTGCCTCGCGAAGTGGTTAGGGGCATACAGCTCGAAGCCTTGCTCATCCTCGGCGAGTTGGAGGTCGCAGCATGAGGTGGCTCTTACGAAGGCAGTCCTCGCATCGTTGTCAGAGTCTTGGCGGGGGAAGAAACCCGTCGATAGGACCTCAGGGTGGCGCCGGCGAACCATCATATCCATAGTCGGAGGTGGCTCGATGTGGTTGTAAATGATGGACAGGCTAGCAAAGAAGGACAGAGGGGTCCGATTCGCGTCATTCCTGCATACCGCAAAGCCAAGCAGCTGATCTTCAGGCAGGAATTCCACCGGGGCTCGCCGGAAGAGCGGAAAGTACAGCTGCGTCCACAGGTCCAGGATCCACAGAGGACCGCCAGAAAGGTGGAAAGGCCTCAGCGACAGCAGATGCAGGGTCCGGTAGAGTGCGCCTAATACAGGTTGCCCTAACCCGACTTCAACCCCGTTGTACAGCGCTTCGGCCAACTTGGTCCATCTCTCGGTTGGTTTGTGAGCGCTGCCGCAGAAGACGAACTTGTCAAGCCAGTACTCCAAGAAAGCGATGCCTCCTTCATGCGGCTCCGCGTGGCCCATGTAAAATTTCCGCCATGCCCCGTATGAAATTCTCAGGGCGCGGCGGGCTCCCAAATTGCAGGCGTATGTGAACTCGGTCGACGCAAAGTCTCCTGGCACATACGGCTTTGCGTGGATCGGCAGCCCAGTGATGGCGAGGATGTCCAGCAGAGTAATGCCCATCTGCCCGAAAGGGAAGTCGAAGGTGTTGGTGGCGCTGTTCCACAAACAGGTCATGGCAGCGATAGGCGCTCGATCGGTGTGAGAGGGCAGCGAGAAACTCAAGGCAATGGCCTCGTGGATGCCGGTGGCTTCCCAGATTGTCTGATCGGTCTGGAGGCGCTCCTCGTACCACGTTCGATCCTCCGCGGTGGCGCTGGGCCATTCCCCGACCCGGACATTTACATGAGAGCGGGCTTGCCAGGTAGAAAAGTTTCCCGGTTCGCGCCGTTGGACCAAGATTGGCCGACGCACGGACGAGTTGTAATGGTTAAGGTCGGCGTCGGACAGGGGCTTTGAAGGAGTCGGGCCAAGCAGAGCCTCCCCTGTGTCAAGGAAATAGATTGGTGTTCCTTGAGGCGGGTTGGTGGCGAAGCGGCGAGCAAGGCTGGTCGACCAAGAGGTCGCCGCCGTAAGGCTGAGGTTCGGGTCATTGGCAAAAGGTTTGGGAGGCATTGTTTCCGGTTAAAGTTTGTTTGGTGCTGGAGATTGGTTGTTTGCAGAAGGCGGAGATTGTTTTGAAAGCGATGGTAAGATGTGGGGACCCGCGTCGAGGTTTATAAAGGAGACGAACCGTAACGTCCCTTTCAATCAATGGTCGCAACGAAAGGACGCAATGACGACCGAAACGTTAGCGCGTTTCAAAATTCGAAAAGCCGTAATGATGAAGGGAAGCGATAGTGCCGAAGCGTCAGCACCTTTTGAAATACGAGTTCCCATAAAAGCTTAATTAGGCCTTTTCGCTTATCCGTTGCGAAACGGATTAAGCTCAAGGCCTAGGGGGCAATGTTTGAGCCCAATGGGCATTTTCGGTCCAAGACTCGAGAAAGGCCTGGATATCATTTGGGCCAACGCCTGTGGCCTTTTTTAGCCCACGAAGGGTGGCGAGGTTTGGCAGCACGTGACGCGGATTTTATCCAGAAGATTCTAATACCTCGCGAGAATCGGTGTCCTCGCGGGATCCTTATCTCCAGTTCGCATGGGACTCTATAGTTCTTGCGAGGATGGGTTGGAAATGACTAATAACGCCCTCTGGATAAGGTCGCTTAGTGTTTGAGTTCGCTTACTACACGACAAATGAAATGCAGCGAGGCAGGGAACGAAACCTAAGCGAGATAGGTTTGACACGTGCGCACGACTGGCGAGTTAAACGTATCCTTGTGGGATTCTAATTGCAGAGTCCGCATTGGATTGTGAGTAAGTCTCCACGAGTTGCTTACGGATGAATATATAAAGAAGCTTTACAGCTTACAGAGACACACAATCAATCAATCAACAAATCTCTCTCAAACAGACGTACGCAGTCGAAACCTTCGAGTCTTCTCGAAACCCTAACGTTCTAAGCGCATCCCGCTTTAGATCCCAGAGCCCGTCAGGACTCGTCTCCGATTTCCCAATTGTTGCTCTGCTCGCTCTTACAGTGAGTATCGATCGACAGGTGATTAAGAAGAGTAAGCTCGGAAATATTTCCTCATCAGGTGACGCCGGAGCCCTCATTCGCCTGGTCAAGAAGTCAGGACGCGCACCGTTCTCTTTCCTCATCCGTGAGGTGGCACGCCCCGCACACACCCTTTTACCTTTTGTTCCTTCTCTACCCTTGCTGAGGACGTTGGGCCAAAACACAAACAGTAGCACAGTAAAGAAGATAGATCAATGAGCTTTCACTTTCAATTCAATTCATAGATGAAAGCTCCAATATTGCCATTTAATCAAGTAATCCAAATGATCCCAGAAACTTGTCTTTCTGGGGTTTCTGTGTTTTTCTTATTGAAGACGAAGAACTGACAAGTTGAAAAAGATTGTAAAGATCTGTCCACTATTGAAAGCTTGATCTTTGAGTACATTTTGTTTCTTCTCTTATCTTCTTTTCTAGTCGATGACTCTAGTTCTGATCCTCACTACGTAAAAAAATGTTTGGTTGTCTCCATAGTCCCGCCATAAGTCCATAATCCATGGTCACTTTAGAAGTTCTGGAGGCAAAGTTGTGAGAAAAGAGCTCAAACATTGATAAGATCTTTAGAAAAGAATCTTGGCTATCTTGTGCCTATTGTTCTTTCTTGGAATAGTTTGGGTTTTGGCTCAACTTCCCTGTGATTAAGAAGTTCTTCTTTAGGTTCACTAGGAAACAGTTAAAATCTCAATTAGTGATGAACAATAACATGTAGAGCACACTTAACATGTAGAGCACAATTTTTTTTTTTGTCTCTAATCATCCACTTAAATTGTCTAAGCGAGTAATCGTGCACCAAAATATGTAAAAACTCAGAAGTACCCATTGAAAGAAGTTGAATTTTGATCCACATCACTGTCACATCGTTACTTACATTGAAACGGTCACAGTAACGTTATACTTTGTATGTTTTCACATATACACTTCTACACTGTGACTTCCCAGTATTACAGACGTATGACATGAAATCATACTTTGGGGCCAGTTTTCTTCATCTCTGTAATTAAGTATAATTAGGACAGTTCATACCTTTCGGAGAGGGATGATCAAAGCCTGTTTTCGGTCAAGTATGGATTGTATCACACTATCGCATACTATCACAGGTCAAAAGTGATTTTGCAAAAGTTAAAGAAAGAAAGAGTTACTTTGATTATAGATTAAATTCAGTGTACTACCCTGAATTTTAGGTCACTCATCAGTTGTGTCAATTTGTTTTTCTCATCACGTGTACCCTTAGACTTTCAAAATTCATCAATCTAAAACAAAAATTCAAATTCTCTCCGATCATGATGTCAGCGTTCGACATGGAGGAGACAACAATGACCCACATTTCAGTCTCCAACCCCAATTTTAGTAAAAAGACCAGATTAGCCTATGTTGCTATTTTCTATCTCTTAACCTTGTTACAGGGACCCAACTAAGACAAAAAATGCATCATTCTCTCTCTCTCTCTCTCTCTCTACCCAACCCTAAACTCAAAAACCCCAATTCCCTACCCAACCCTAATTTAAATCTAGTGTACGTTGCCGATCATGATTCAAGTGCGGCAACATCTCCTTATCACGGAGGAGCTTGAGTACTCACCACGAAACATCGAGATCTTTGAAAAAATCGGGGTTGGAGTTGGGAATTAGCCAATCAGGGTATGGCTTGGATCATGAAAATTTAGGGTTTGTGAAGAGGGATTGAGATAAAAGAGAGAGACTGAGAGATCGAGAGCTTAGGGTCGCCATAGGCGGAGGCAAGGAAGTAGAGTTAGGTAAGGGATGAGACTGGTGTTGCGAGAGAGAGAGAGAGAGAGAGTCTGATCTCTTCGTCTTGGCTCGTGTGGGGAAAGTCTCTGAGGAGTTGGAGTCGCTAGCTTTCTGCTTCATCATTTGATAACTATGCCGACGAACCTTCCAAGGAGAAGAACTAGGTGAGGCGGAGGAAAATTGAGGTGGTGGGTCGATTTGGTGGATGTGAAAATGGGTTGCCAAAGAGGGGAGGAAAAAAAAGGCAAAGGAAAAATATGAAAAATGGGTAGAATGACGTTTATGCCATTGACAAGATGAAATGTGAGCCGTTGTTGTCTCCTTCACGTCGGACACTAACATCACGATCAGAGAAAATTGAATTTTTGTCTCACATTGATGAATTTTGAAAGTCTAAGGGTATACGTGATGAGAAAAAAAAAAAGAAGCACAACTGATGAGTGACCCAAAGTTCAGAGTAGTATACTGAATTTAATCCTTTGATTATTATCTGTAAACACCTCGCCTTTCCCAAAATTTCACACTAATTTCATATTTAGATGATCCAAACTCTCTACTTCTTTGCTGCATCTGAAACACAATTTTACAGAATCTGGGTTCTTTAACTAAACCCACAAAATCTTATGGAGCATTTGGGATATAATGCCTGCGCATCAGAATTTGCAAATTCCATGTAAAGACCACCAGAGCTTATAAGGGAATGTGATACAATCCGTGTCCTATAATTTAACTTTGCCCTACAAAATTAGGGGCAGTAGGTTACATTGACAAACATGCCTAAGTAGATTTGCTTTTGCTTAACCAGATCCCAAAAAATTCGCACTCCCTTCTGTATAATTCCTCTTAATTCAATTTGTTGTGGTTGCTTTCTTCTTTTTTGGTTCCAGAATCCGAAGTGGAAATTCTGGGTTTTCTTCATAAGTGGGGTTTGAAAGGGAGGTGTGTCCCCAGCCTTGAGATCTAAGTCATGCTTTCACATTTTCTTTTGGTTCACTACTTGGTACATTGACATATGATCAAAGATTCAAATGTGTACCACAATGGAAGATTGGAAGATATGTTTGGAATTTCTTGGATGCTATGATTGGTTTGGGACTTAGGTACCTCAATGAAGAACAATTGAGATTAGTGTGAATGATCGAGTTTAGTAAAGATGATGGTGTAAGGAACAATTTGATTACGATAACACCCACTACTGCACTAGTACTTAAGAGAAATAAGTACTACTGCTTTGCATTGAGCTCATAACGAGTCTTTTGGATAGTGGCACTTGCATCATCCATAATTGATAGATAAGGCAAATCTACTTAGCCATGGTTGCGTCGTCTTCACACTCTATTTTTCTCCTTCTTTGACTAATGGTCATTCCGGGAAGACTCCTCATAGGGTGGTTTCGGAATCTAGTTAATTAGGCTTGGTTACCATTTGAGCTTCTTTCTACGGACGACAACATAAAAATTCTTTAATTTTTTTTTATGTAGTATTACATGATTCAATTCTAACTTAGCACCTGAGGACCGTTGTGTTTATGTTGTTTTTCCTACTACCAATAACCATCAAAATATTTGAAGTTAGTATTTCCAAAAAAAAAAAGTATAGGTAAATGACCGTATTACAATTTTTTAACTGTAAAACTAAGAAATCCTAAAGTCAAGTACGAATTTGGCTTCTCTACTTAAATTTATGTTGTTTGGATTTGCTTGGATGACTTCGAACTATTGGATTGAATATAATCTAAGACCGTTATGTCATCTTTATTCTATCTAATGGTTATAAGACATTCAAGCAAAGACTTTTCTATTATACATATGTGTATAGCATACATCAAACCGTGAGTCGTCTGATCGTCTTGAATTTTGAATTGCCATAGTTTAATGTATGTCATATAAATGTGTACAGCAGCTGAACATATTCAAGCAAAAAATTCGGATCCAAACTAATATATACTCGTTTATTTTTAGTAACCATACATTTACATAGAGACAAAATAATAACAAAATCACCAAAAGGCCAAAACAAGACAGAAACCCAAAATTTCCCTCCATAATCCCTTTGCCCTAAATATAAAAGTAATAAAACCAAAAGCGATTAAACTAATTTCTCTAATTTCAAAATAATAATAATAATATGGAATTTTAAAAAAGATAGAAAAAAATATTTAGGGTCTCCCTGTTCGCAGCTTTAAAAGGCGTGGGAGGGTGGAAATCTGGGGCCCACAGACCTCTGCGAAAGGCAAAAGAAAGGAAAGGTGAAACAACAGTACCCTATCCGGGGCCCACCAGTAAAACCCCACAAACCCGTGCCCCGCTTCACTCACCCACCGTTAAAACCCCGTCCCCTCAATTATTATCACCACCTCTCCACTCCACCTCTCGGCTCGGCTCGGCTCGGCTCCCTTTTCCCTCGAAAACCGCTCCCCACCCGCTCCAACCCGCGCGTGCCCCCCACTCCCCCATTCAAAATTTGCCCCTTCATCCTCTGCAACACATTTCCACTGTTCCACAGACCAAAACAAACTAAAGCCACTTTTGAAAGTTCAAACCAAAATCGCGGCTCAATCCAAAACCCTCAAACCCTTTTTAACCATTTTTCTCTTCCATCTCTCTCTCTCTCTTGCTATTTCCATTCAATCCTGTGTCTTTTTCTTCCCCAATCTTTGTTTCTTCTTCTTGCTTCCTTATCTCTCTCTGACCCCTTCCCCTCGTTCTCCGCAATCATACTCCCAGAACCTACTGAGCTTCTCAGAGAATCAAATCCAGAGACCCCTTCTCTTCTCTCAACCCACCTCATCACAACCCATCTCACATTTTCCTCACCTCAGAGGTTTATTGCTTCACTCCATTTTCCTCAAATCAAAAACAATGGACTCCTCATCCCCACTCCCTCTCCAGCAAACCCCTCTGGCCTCCCCAAAGCCCTCCAAGAAAAGCTTCGTCTCTTCTCTAATGAACGTCGCCGCTCTCCGAACACATTCTTTCAAGGAAGACACCTACTTTGTCTCCACCCTCAAGTCCTCGGAAAAGAAGGCTCTCCAGGAGCTGAAAGACAAGCTCATTGCCTCGGAAGCCTGCGACGCCGCCATGTGGGGCGTCAAGCTGCTCGCCGGAGACGACAAGGCCGACGTCATCCTCCTCAAGTTTCTCCGGGCAAGGGACTTCCGTGTTGGCGAGGCTTTCAACATGCTAGTCAAGTGTCTTGAATGGAGGAAGGAGTTTGGGGCTGATGGGGTTGTTGAGGAGGACTTGGGATTTAAGGAGCTTGAAGGTGTGGTGGCGTATATGCATGGGTTTGATAGGTGTGGGCATCCGGTGTGTTATAATGCTTATGGAGTTTTTATGGATAAGGACATGTATGAGAGAATTTTTGGGGACGAGGAGAAGCTTAAGAAGTTCTTGAGGTGGAGAGTTCAGGTTCTTGAAAAGGGTATCAATGTCATGCATTTCAAGCCTGGAGGGATCAACTCCATTATTCAAGTCACTGATCTTAAGGACATGCCCAAAAGAGAGCTAAGGGTTGCTTCGAATCAGATCCTCTCGCTGTTTCAGGACAACTACCCAGAAATGGTGGCCAGAAAGGTACTTGATTTTCATTGATCTTTGTGGGATTGTGATTTTTGAGGTGATTCTGATGTGGTTTTTTGTGTTTGTTTTTTGGTTTAGATTTTCATTAATGTACCGTGGTACTTCAGTGTTCTGTACTCGATGTTCAGTCCGTTTCTGACCCAAAGAACTAAGAGCAAGTTTGTGATATCCAAGGAAGGAAATGTTGCAGAGACACTCTACAAGTGAGTCCTTTACTTACCAGAAAAAGAGTTTATTTGCTCTGTTGTGTGCTAGTTATCTAATTTGAAAAACTGATCTTACTGCTAGTTAAGTAATTGAGAATCTTTTACTGGGTCAGTTGTTGTTACCTTCTTTTTGTTTAAAGGGATTCCCAACTGGGTCTTGGTGAACTTGCTATTTTTTGCAGTTTTGTTTGAGGTTTATTTATTTCTTGATTTTTTAAGAATACTATCTTTGCTTCTTAAAGTCGAATTCCACTTACCAGAAATGGGTCATGCTGTTCTGAAACAGATTTATTAGGCCTGAGGATGTTCCAGTTCAGTATGGTGGACTGAGTCGACCCAATGATTTGCAAAACGGTCCTCCCAAACCGGCTTCGGAATTCACTGTCAAAGGAGGAGAGAAAGTTAACATTCAGATCGAGGGGATTGAGGTTTGTTAATCCTTTCGTACTTAACATTGTCGTTTGAATCCCTAATTTTGTGCTTTTGAATTCAACTTTTAACTTTGGTGGTTGGTTAATATTTCTTACTTTTGTGTTTGATTAGGCTGGTGCAACAATTACATGGGAAATAGTTGTTGGAGGGTGGGACTTGGAGTACAGTGCTGAATTTGTGCCAAGTTCACAAGGAAGCTACATTGTTGCCGTGGAGAAGCCGAGAAAAGTCGCACCATCTGAAGAAGCAATCCGCAACTCCTTTACTCCAAAAGAGGCCGGAAAAATGGTATTCTCAGTGGACAATTCTGCTTCCCGGAAAAAGAAGGTCGCCGCGTACCGGTATATTGTCCGGAAATCTGCCTCTGTCTAGCTTAAGTTTAACCCCAGTTATAATATAATTAGTAGTGTAAGGCTTGTTTTAATTTGGTTTCAGATGTCCTTTTTGAGGTTATGAACCTTGGTTTAGTCTAATACTAGTGTAATGTATAAGAAAGGTGGTTTTTATCTTGTGGAAAGCATGGTAACTTTGGTTACCAAATTCTAAATACTCTACTGTTAACATGAGGGAGAGGAAAATTGTAATGTCTTGGTCACATTGGTATTGAAGAAGGAGCTTTTGTTTTTGGGCAGTGGTTCTTTGATGGAAAAGAAAGCTTGGTCTGGTGACTTGGTGGTTGAAGGGGATTTTCTGCTTAGTTGTCACAGTCTGTATTTGATTTTCAAAGGGTGGGAGTGTGTGTGTGTTGGGTTTAACAAAAGGTTGCAGAAGGTGGGGATGGGATGAATCATTGAAAGATATTTGATCAGACTTCAGGTCTGGGTTCTTGGATTGGATGAATTCCCTTTCAGGATTTTATATGTGATTGTGAGAATAAAGGGCCCGTTTGGTAAACCTGACGATATTGGATTAGAAATTTACCCAGATAAGATTGAGACTGATTGGATAAGCAGATGGTAACTGAAAAACCAATCTTGTGTTTGTGAAATAAGATTAGGACCGGAATTTAAAAAATAAAAAATAAAAAATCTATATATAGAAAAAATTCAGAATCAATCTCTATAACCAACTTCAATTATAAACCAACATCAAATGCTATCTAGATCATTATGATCCATTTATCCATGGCAGCGCTCACGGAGATAGTGTTGCTGGTGATGGCGGCGAGCAGGGAGGTGATGGCGGCGGCGAGGTCATGGAGGTTGGCAGATTTGCTGTGAATTAGGTACAAGCCGGCGTCGGCGCAAGAAGAACCGGAGACGAGATACGTCGTGAATAGATCGAACATCTATGGGTCTGTATGTGAGGGTGAGGATGAGATTGATTTTGGTAGCTTGAACATCTGCCATGCGATTCAAGATTCCAACTTGGAGTTGGGTTCTTTTCATTTTCGGATGAGATCGAAGACGAAACAGTAACGTTTAGGTGGGAAGCGTCGTTCTTTTGTTTTGGTCATATCCAGCCGGATAAAATTAATAACACCATTTCAGCGGGATTTGAAATCAAGAACTGACAGGATAGAAAACACAACTCCTAACCAGATTGGAAATAATAAATCTTGTCAGGGAACCATCTCCTGGAAAACAAACGCGGCCAAAGGGTTTTAAGGATGGGTCTATTCATATGGAGCGGGTTCGGTCACGGGGTCACGCAACATGTTGAAGTTTCAGGTTGCTTAGCAAAATGCCCAAAAGCCTTTTGCCATAAATACGAGACTCCCACAAGGCACCATCTGAATGCCTGAATCTAACAGACTTCTGGCAGATGTGTGAACCAGGTAACAAATTGTTCACATAAAAATTCTTAATCAAAAAAGAAATGTGTTCTATGGTGATTTGAAATATTGAATATTTCGACTGTCAAAGAAACTAATGACACAAAATTCTGTATTGTTCTACCAAAAACTATGAATCAATTGTAGACACATTAGTCATTAGGACTTGGGAGAGTATTGTGAAAGATACAACACAGTTCTCTAGTTGTGGTTTGCGCCTTATTGGTAATTCACCAGATAAACTTTGTTCAATCACTTTTTTAATTTATTTTTGTTGACTTTTTAGGTAAATTGCTACCCTATATTTCACTTTGGTCTCAATTTGATACCCTAACTTTCATTTCAACCAATTTGTTACCATAATTTTTCGTAATTAGTCAATTTGTTATCCTAACTATTATTTCTGCCAATTTGCTACCTTATGTTTTTAAAATTAGCCAACTTGCTACATTTTTATCATTTAATTCTGTTCATTTCTTCATCCAAACATGAATTAATTTTGAAAATCGAATGTTAAAGTTGGTCGATATTGAAATTTTGATAAGTAAATTAATTAATCTTGAAAACCTAAACTAGCAAATTTGATAGAAGAGTAACAAATTGTCAGATTTAATAGTTAAGGTAGCAAATTGGCTAATTATAAAAAGCTAGGGTAGCAAATTGGCCGAAATGAAATTTAGGGTAGCAAATTGACACTAAGGTAAAAGTTAGGGTATCAAATTGGCAATTATTGTTTTTTTTAATATGGAAATAGATGTTACTCTAGGGGGCGTAAAACCCATATATTAAATAAACCAATGGGACGAGCAGGAGTTAAACTCCAATACAAATCCAACGGCTAGTCAACCAGGAGCATAACTTTGATACAATTCAAAGATCCTACAAAAGCTACAAAGAAATATAACTCAAAAACTAATGTATACAAGAAGACTTTATTTTGGCCTAAAAAGCAATAACCTATATAACCAACCAAAGTAGCCCACCTCAATGAATCGAGGCCTAAGACCATTTCGGTGTACCTTTCCATCAAAAAAGGGGGTAAACTCTTCAATGTGGTTGTGTAGGGATCTTCTCCAGCCCTAAAAGAGTCACCAAAGCCTAGAGCAAAGAAACTCACTCAAGTTGGATTAAGGAGGGAGAGTGTAAAGGCTCACGAAGCCCAAGCCACACCCACTGCCTTTAAACCATGAATTAGGCCAATCTAGCCTCAGTTAGGCGGCCTACCTAGCCATGATCCCATATCCTCTAACTCGGTGAGCCACCTCTGAGAAGCAAGATCAACTCCTCCTCCTACACGAAAACTAGACCTCCTCTGCACAAAAGCTGAAGGTGGGAGCAAAGAACGTCACCGCAGCCCGCCTCCGCCCCTTCTCGGAACCTGAAACCAAAAACTGGATCGCAAACCTCTGCGAGCCTCTGCCGCGTGCGTCATTGGGATGAGAAACAAGAAGCCCGTCCCTATTTCTTGAAGATCACGACGCTGAGACGTCCCTAATGGCTAGGAGCGAAGCAGATGCGCTGCCGTCACCATCGCCTTACTCTCAAAACCCTAGAGAGGGTTTCGGTCTACGATAGAACCAGTCTTGATACACTGATTTGATGTTGTTAGTTTTGTTCAATCACTCTTGAATGTAAATCAAAGGTTAAAAAACATAACCATCTAATTTAAAAATAAGTTTTATTTATCATTAGATTTACATCTAAATATTATTAAGCATGAATTTCTCACTCAGCTACTAACCAGGTGAACAAACTCATAATTCTCTATGTTCAATGCAGGTTGACCTTTGCCTCCATCAAAGATTGGTCAAGCAAAGCAATTGGAAGTATGTAGTACAAATCCTTGAAATCAAAACCAAGATTTTATATAGAGCACCCTTTAACACAGGACATCGTATCAAAAAACTGTCTTGGCAGCGCCAGAAGTTTCTAAACTAAATGATTGATATCCAGACTACCTTGTCACAATGTGGTTTAGAAATGAAGTATGATTAATAGATGGGTGTCAATATGACTACACACAAACATGATGTTGAGGTATATTTAGTACAAAGATGTAGGCTCATGATTCAGTATCCACTGCACTTCTAAGTAACTAGCTAGTAAGAGAAATATGTACATTTCTCCTAAACAATTCTAATTCAGAGCCCCTTTTCTTTAATACATGGAAGGAAGCTGAATTGCATTTGCAGATAGCTGGTAGACATCAACTGATCAAAGCAAACACATATATATGGAAATGGTCTGAACTGGATTAGGAATCATTCTGTTAAGACCATATCTTTGATCTTCAAAAGGAAAAGAACTGATTAATGAGCTTCAACCTCTTCAAAATCCTTTGATTTTTTCCGCCAACTCAAAGCGTTATCATATCGAGGAACATTCAAAAGGGAATTCACTCTTGTAGAACCATCCAATTCACTCCACCGTTCTTTTGTGTCTTCTGAGATCTTGCTATTTACAAGAGACAGTTCGGTGCCTCCTCCATCGGTTGGAGCATTCGATTTAGTGCTATAATAAGAAACAAGCGCGGGTTCATTTACTTTTCCCCGGCTTCCATGAGACATTGACCGACTTAAAGAAGGTTGGTCTTTCAGGAACAAGCATATAACTGCACAATCATCAATTTTGGATTCTGGATATTTTCTTTTCCATGCTCTAACAGCTCGCTTGACTAACAACTTCGCTGCATTGGATCTCTTCTTTGCAGAAGCAACTATCTTTACCACATTAGCATTCGATAACGCATCCCATACCTGAACAATGCACAGTGTCACATTATTTGGTGAACAAATTTAACACTAATATTTCACAACTTCTCCACTTTATCATTTGTGACTACCAAGTAACTTGGTCATAAAGTAACAAAGTTTTTGTTCTCACCCCATCAGTTGCCAAAACCACAAATTCATCATCGCTTGTGATGGTTTTGTAGCAAACTTCAGGAATGGAGATAAGGCCATAATCTTTGAGACAGAAGTCTCCGAATGCTCGTGCCATTGCTAGACCAGGGCAGTCTTCATCCGGCATCCATATTCTGTACACTTCCGGTTCTTCATCCACTGCGAAAATTCTGCCGTTACACTTCTTAATTCTTTCCGCTTCACCTGAGTAAGACAATAGAGAAAGAAAGAATGAATATGATGCCAATTACACCTAATAACAATTTGGTCTCTTAAAAAGATGTTAAACTCACTTGGAGTATCCGGTTTTAAATCAACTGTGAGTTGAACAGGAACAATTTGATTATTCTCTCCCCTAGTGCCAAGAACTGCACGAGAATCTCCCAAGTTTGCAATTACCAAGTGATCACCCTGAAAATCCACACATCATAAGCTTTTTGTTTCATTTGCTTTTCTTGTAATGCAAGTTTGAATGGCATAGTTTGTTATACCTGTTTAACTACATTTACAGCTGTTGAACCACTGCAGAAGCTATCGATGGTTGAATCGAGGCTAAGCTCTTCATCCATATCCTTGAATGATTTAACGAAACTGGCTTCCCATGAAGAAAGAGAAATATCTTGACTGCCTTGGCTGATGGGGGTTGCGTTACTTTCTGGGTTGAAGAAACTTGAAGGAAGACTAGCATTGTCGAAAATGCCGGTGTTAAGCTGGTAGATTTTGACAACTTGGGAGAGCTTTGAAGGTAAATTGTCGCGTACATATCGCGCTATCTTATGACCATCAGGTCCATGGCCATCAAACACACCACAGTAGTACATGTCCTTCTCAGCAAAATCCTAAAAGAAATGGAGGTTAAACATTAAATTCATGGATTTGTTAATGGAAGAAAATGATAACAAAGAGTACAAAGGATTCCTAGGCAGAAGAAGGTTCATCATTATTGAAATTACAAGAAGAATTTCATGGATAATATCAACGGAAATGGTAAAGAAGCTAGAAAATGTAAAGACAACAAATGTAGCAGAAGAATACATATGTATGAGCACAAATGGAAGCTTAAAAAATCAATCTAAGATAAAAATTGACAAAGAGGAGCTTCATGTAGAACAAAGGATCAAAACTCAAATACCTCCCAAACTGTCATAGCATCTTGATTGATCCCTTTCTTTCCTTGTTGGGTGTACATTGAAATGTACCTAGAAGAGCCTTGCATTCTTATCCGGGCTCCATCTTCCCCATACTTCACATTGTTCATATCATCTTCACCGTCAAATTCAGTATCATCCTTACAATAACGCTCATCATCTATGCTATTCCCATAGTACAAGGCATCTTTGGTGCAGCAACCTCCCATATTTTTGGAAATAGGTTAGGTCGGAGGTTCAATTCCTTTACAATGCGACCCCAACCAATGAGCGTTAACGCCACAAAATAAAGCTTTGTTTCTCTGAACCCCAATATGAGAGGCAGATTAAAGGGTTCAAATGAATGTGGAGCCAAGAATTAGCATCAATCAAAGAAGAACAAGCATGGATAAAGAACAATCACGATTTTCTGTCTTTGGTTGAGGATCAAGAGCACGACATAAAGATTGGAAATTTGGGAATGAAAAGTTGCATGCTCCTCCCCATTTGGAAATTGTGGGTGGTGTCGTCAGAATTTCGACGTGCTCATCTCAACCCATGTTTAAGTCAATGACCCTTCTTCTCAAAAAAACAAAAAAGGTCAAAGCTGCAACAACAATACCCTTGTTCTTGTTAGGGAAACGGGTTAGAGAATCCTAATTTTGCTTATATCTACATATGGATATGCATACTATTTAAGGTGCACCACATGACATGTATCTTATGTGCTAAAAGTGACAGTGCATATTGTTAGCGGCTTGTTATAAGTTGTTTCTTATCTAGGGTAACAAACGATAATGAATGCAAACAACTAACTAGAGAGTAAACACTAATATTTGTTTTTCCGACTTACAAATCCATTCTGTCCTCAGCTAACTGCATGTTGAATTGTAGACCAAAACAATTTGTATTCTCAGAGAGTAGTGGTTGATTGATTTAGAAGTTTAGTTGGAAATAATTGTAATATAGTTTGACTTGATCACAACCATCCATATTTGCAAAGATGTTAATTAGTAGGTAGAGAACCATAGTTTTTGTGATCTGTGTTGCAACAATGGGTTCTAATGAAGATGGCACAACTAGCTGGACTTGGTTCAAAGAATCAAATGTACTCTTATCAAAGAAAATTAAGGGCAGCAAATTTACAGTGGTTTTCATCAGTAGTTCAGTACTCAAGATTTTTTTTGTTTAGTCCCGTTTTTGATTAAGTACCCGTTTTTGATTTTCAAGAAGCTAGCATTGTCATTGCTATTAGATTACAGCATATTATCTTGGAACAAAATTGCAAAGCCAGAGATCGAATCAACAAGATCAACAAGAAAATCTTGCTTCAATAGCCAAAACTCGTATTAGAGTATCAAAGTACAGCAAATTTTAGCCCCTTCATGCCCTAGAATTTGGTAGTTCAGAATGAAAACCTAAGAAAATGAGTGTGTCATTCATCTATAACACCCATGCATATCTAGTACTATGGTTCATTAATTTTTTTTTAAGAATAAAGACCTCTCTTTAAATCTTTCCACTAAACCTTTCCCTTCTAAAACGTAGTATTTATATTTGTTAAGTATGGGTACATGATAAGATTGCACTGGATTAACCTATGTGACTCTTCTCTTGATTAACTTTTTAATTTATTCTGATATCTTATATTATAGAATGAACGTGTATACAATTACTCCCAAATTCCCCTAATAATATGTTCACAATGTTCTTTTTCTGACTGATAATGAATTTATAGATTACAACCATACTCAACATACTAGGAGAAAAATGAATTTCGTGTCCATCAGATCAGCATGAAAGCTCTCTGACATGCAGTTGTTCTCCAAAGTCCAAACACAATAAATGTTGCAACGATGGATTCCAATGAAGATAGCATGAGTAGCGAGGCTTAGTTCAAATGTGCTCTATCATCAAACCGAACTGGAGATAAATTGGTAGCAAACTCCAGATTTGGAAATTTTCTACCGCACTCTAACAGTACGTACGATAAATTGCTTCATAGTAACAATGATTTGAAATTCTAAGCAAGTATCATGAGCTGGATATAGTAGGGGGACATAGCTCTGGTGAAGCAAAACATAACGCTCAATTCCAAGTTTCCTAATGCCATTTGCTCTTGCCAAAGCCTGCAGTGCTCTTCATAAAAGAAGCTGCTGGGATTGAACCAGTTATGAAGCTCAAAGCGGTGAGCTAATGATCGAGTCAAATAAGTCAAAAGGAGCTTAAGAAGGTTTCTATTTTGAGCCACAAATATAGACTTCCCAGCAAAACCTACAACTCACCAAGACAAAGATGTAACATGCAAACAATATATTGCAAATAAGCATATAAGGGTTGTGTTTCAAAATCCTAATTGGAGTGATTTTGTTTACAAATACTACAAAACTACTTTTGAGTCTTTCTCTGTAAAACTGGAGTATGACTAAAATGTCAGTATGCAACCACCACTGATGAACGAGAACCCCACTTTGCCTTAAGTGAAGTAAACAAGTCCTAGCACTGGCCATAATTTTTCTCATACTTTGCGCTTCTCTCACCAGGGCGTGTCCTCTGCCACCTATTGTTATTGTAACGGTATTCAAGAAGTTCCTCATCGATTAAACATTTTGCTCCGGTGAGTCCGGTCTCAGACAGCCTCTGAATCATATCAAATTCCGAGATGAAATATGTGTAGCAGTTGTCAATGTCAGAAATGTGCAAGAAAAATTTGCTCTTTTGGACCAAGAATGCAACAAATTAGGCTGGTCAGGTGAGCATTGGCAAACAATGGAAGGCCCTTCTGGATAGCAACGAAACTTATGGCCTTTCATGAAGATGCTACGCAAGAGGGGAGCAGTGACAAGAATTGGGGAGTTCATGATTTGGATGGGGAAAATCAACTACTTTTTTGACAGCCTCCTCAAAGCAAAAGAGATGAATGTAAAAAATGTGGTTATTGAGGGTGACTCTTCATTGGTCATCAATTGCGTCAACATAAAGTTCAAATGTCCTTGGAAACTCCTCCATATTATCCGAGATATCAGAATGATTGCTACATACTTTTATCATATATCTCTTTTTATCATGTTCTTCGAGAAGCAAACTTCGTCACTAATGCCCTTGTCAATTTGGGACACAAACTCTCTAATCCTAGTTGTTGAGAGGTCAACTTTCATGTTACTGTTAGGCAGACTTTGAATTTTAACCTCTTTAGAGCTAGTTGCTCTAAAAGTTCTTCTTTGTAATTTAGTCGTTTTAGCATTAAAAAAAACAGAAAAGGAAACTTGGAAGGGCCAATGGCCATCTCAAGCAACAATGAGGCTCCACCATTCAGTGCCAACAATGAGGCATCTAGAACTCACCCCACCTGATTCAAGAAGTCAAGCCCGCGCATCCTTCAACACCTTCCTCGTCCGCGAGGTGGCACGCCCGCAACTCCATCCTCTTTGGATCGCTATTTACCTCGGCTCCACACGTTGAGGATCGTGGCCAAAACATTTGACACGCCCAGTGGAACAGTCCATCTTTGAAGCAGAAAGTAGTTCGCGCACTAATGATGATGGCGAACCACAACTTCGCGTGATAGCGAACTACAACCGCCAAGACGCTAACTGCCCCATGCGAGATGTATATGTGGACACAGGACAGCCGCATGGGGGGCAAGGCAGAGCTCGCCTGCTTTCTCTATCAACTCATGACACGCGAACTGAAGACGGACCAGAGCCACTTGAGTTTCCTTTTCAACCTGTACACCCGGGGCGCCAAGGCTGGCGGAGTCCATTTCTCCTAAAGGTTCATCTCGCCAATCTTATGGTCACCAGCGAGATGGCTCAGTCCGCTTCACCAAACCATGATCATATTGAGTTTAACTACATATGGTTTGGTGACATCCCTCGGCCAATCCGCGGTATCACTCTCCAATATACTTGGAGTCCATGCATGCCCGTGGTTGCAAAAAGGGTCGAGCTACCGACCTCTGTGGATTCTGCATTTGATTTTGACACGGAGCCAACTTATGATGAATATGATGAGAACTATATGTTGGTGCGTCTATCTCCAACTCACATGCCACAAGAGTTCAAGACCATGCATTTCGACATGGTAGTGGGTGACAAGGCAGACCTCAACAGCATACGATCCATGCGAATGCAATTGAAAATCTTGCTTGGCCAACATACAAGGATACGTGGGGGGCAACGAGACGTACCCTGCAAACTACCTTGCCCAAATTTTTAAGTGGTTGACGCGGGACAACTCTGCTCAACACTTGGAGACTTTCATCAACAATAGTCTCACATTGAAAACATGACGACGTCGAGACTTGGAGTGAAGCATTGGTAGCCTCCCCCGTTGGCCTAATGATGGATACCTAATCAAGCTATGATTATTTCCTCTCTTTGCTCCTCGCTTTTACTTCAGCCTTTACTTCTGGTTTTTATTTTCCGTTTTCTTTAGTTTCATTTCTTTCTCGCATTGGAAAAAAAGAAAAATACAAAAAAATCAAATAGCCAAAAAACCACAAAAAGAGATCCTTGGTCTTGCAGAAATGCAGGACAATGTTCTTGCCTATATCTGGCTCGAACTTTACTTAGGAGCCTATCCCTGAGGCTTGACGACAATAGGCATTCTATATGCCTTTGAGTTGCTACCAGCGAAGCCAAGACAGACTGCAATGCTGAAAGGTGCAACAACCACTACCGAACAGTCGATTTCGACGTCTTGCCCCCCACGTATCCTTGTATGTTGGCCAAGCAAGATCTTCAATTGCATTCGCATGGATCGTATGCTGTTGAGGTCTGCCTTGTCGCCCACTACCATGTCGAAATGCATGGTCTTGAACTCTTGTGGCATGTGAGTTGGAGACAGACGCACCAACATATAGTTCTCATCGTATTCATCATAAGCTGGCTCTATGTCAAAATCAAATGCAGAATCCACAGAGGTCGGTAGCTCGACCCTTTTTGCAACCACAGGCATGCATATGGACTCCAAGTATATTGGGCATGCATGGACTCGACCCTTTTTACGGTTCGTCATTCCGACATTCCTGGAGAGACTTATGGCAGTTTGAATGTAGACAGGTCAGGAGACACGCGGATTCGCACGTTGCTTTTTCAAAGTGTTTTCATGACCTCGTAGCCCGCCTTCCTCACTGGGGGGACATACTAAAGTTTTGATGTCCTTCATTCTTTTCAAGCATCGGCGGACAGACATCAAAACTGGGGGGCACATTGGGACGAAAACATTTGTTCCAGCTAGTTCAAGCTTAGACCTTCTTCAAGTGTCTTAGTCATTATTTAGGCCAATCCCTGTGGCTTCCAAGTTTTCAAAGTATTCGTTACCCTTATGCAGCCATTCTTGAGATTCCCGATCCTTTTCTTTGGTTCGCGCTAGGGGGCAGCGAGGTACATGACCATGTGCCACGCACACAGCTCGCGAAGTGCATGGCCTTTTTAAAAAAAATAAATTTCATCTACAGAGTTCCGAAGACTTTGTTGTCTCTTGTTGGTTCGCAGCGAAGCACATGGAAGTTGGTTCGCCAGCATTATTAGGCCGTTCGCCGAACTTTTTGCCTGTTTCTGATTGGCCAATGTCACTCCATGCTTATTAAAAAGTTGGCTCGCCATTGCCAAGATTCGCGAGGAGCCATTTTTGGAGTCTGGGCAACGCAAAAGTTCGCTCCAGTTAAATTATATCCAAGCGAGCTACATCCGCTCGCGAGAGCAGGCGAATGCATTTGAAGGCCAAGTACAAGGTGTCTAGGCGAGCTGTATAACGATTTCGCTGCAATGCCTTGTGGCTTGTTCACTCACATCCATCTTATGACCCGAGCCAATTCAGTGGCTTTGGAGCAGCATGAACATAACCCTCTTCAGTCATTTTTGAGATTCATGACTTCGAGGCTGGGGGGCAATGTTTGCGCCTAAATTAACATTTTTACGAGACAATAACTGTCTACGTAAATGTTAATTATATTCTTGGTCTGTAGCAGCCGGCAAGCCCAAGTTCCTTTAAAGTTTACAAATAATGGCCCGCCAGTAAGACCACGCGAGATAGATTACAAGGAATGCCCGCGGAATGGGTCCGCGCGGACTAAAGGATCTTGCGCGCTTGGACTTCAAATAAAGACATATAGCTCGCGCGGACTAAAGGATTTCGCGCGCTACAAGACAAAAACAGAGCTCACACGCGAAATGATTTCACGTGGAGCAGGGATCTCGCGTGCTTCATACAGTCCGCGAGGGATGACTTTGGCGTAGGCGAGGCGAAGTATGTCTAGACGAGCTGGCGAACTGCTTCGCGAGTCCGCGTGATGGACTTCGCGAGGTAGACACGCGCAACTGCCTTTAACCGTTTCTGACTTTTTACAGTCTTTGACACACTTTGGGCCAATTCCTGTGGCCCTTAAACATTAAAAGTCTTTCTTTTGGCCCGCGAGCTACAATAGCCCTCGAGGTGGAGTTGGACTATATAGTCCGCGGTTCGCACGAGTTTGTCTTCTACATGGACTGTAGCATTCCGCGGGATAAGACTGTTCCTAATTTTAGTCCGCATGAGACTCTACAGTTGAGAGGCGCGCCAGAAGCAGTGTCCTATTCTAAATGAGCTATGCGAACTGGACATGTGTCACATGCAGATTGGTTTGCATGGGATGAACAGTTCTTTTGTGCTTCACGTTGCAGTCTAACACGTCTCTCCTATCTCTTTCGCGGCGAACTCTCTTTCTCCCACTATATAAAGAAGCTCCACGGCTTACAGAGATGACTCTCTCTCTGACTACACAATTACTCAAATACAATACAAAACTCTTCAACTAAGTTGAAACCCTCGACCCAGTCGAATCACCTATGCTCCCAGGAGCTTCATTGCCGCTTCCCTGCTGAAGCAACGACACACACACAATCAATCAATCTCAAGCAAATACAAACACAAACCTTCAACCAAGTTGAAAACCCTCTCGACCTTGTCGAAATCTCCAACGCTCCCAGGAGCCGATCTCCCTTCGAAGCCTCTTCGAAGCCTCTTCGAAGCCTTGATTCTAAGCACCTCGCCGCCTAGAATTCTTCAGAGCTCTTTGGAACTCGCCCCCGTTTCCTTGGAAGCATCCCTATAGTTGATCTGCTCACCCCGCCGTGAGTATCGATCGCTTGTGCTGTAAATTCCCTGTCTGCGAGGTGACATCTGGAACTCACCCCGCCTGATTCAAGAAGTCAAGCCCACGCATCCTTCAACACCTTCCTCCGCGAGGTGGCACGCCCGCAACTCCATCCTCTTTGGATCGATATTTACCTCGGCTCCGCACGCTGAGGATCGTTGCCAAAACAGACCTAAGTGACCAAATGGTCCTAAATATAACCATACACAACGGCCATTTTATGGACTAAAATTGTTCTTCCACATAGTGAACATGATGGTTGAAACCTAACTCGTCGTGAGCTAGAGCTTGTTGCTACATTTCAACCGATTATGTTTAGACATGTTTTGAGAGTAATGAATTATTTTACGGATCAATCGGTTGATATGGCTCATGAGTATAAGTTTCCTAGTGTTTGGTTTTCTTGTTTTACCCCTTATTGTGTTCCTAGCGTTCTATCTAGATTAGATGAGAATGATTGATTGACGCAGTTTTTCTTATTTTCTTTCAGTCATAACAAAATTAAAATTTTCCAACGATTTTCAAAATAGTTAAAAAAAAAAAACATAATAGATAACATGAAGAAAACGAAAGGAACAAGTTTGTCGGGGGTCATGTTAGATAACTTAAGTCAACTTGCAGACAAACCAAAATAGAAGAGGAAGACTAAGCACATTGCTTGTCCACGTTTTAACCTCTGGGTGCATGAGTCACATCCTTCAAGCAATTTGGAGGTGTTTGATCAATAAAATGGACTCACATGAACGGATGGTTGATGTCAATATGTCATTGGTATACAGAATATAGCTGAAAACAAAGAAAAGAAATAAAGTACAGCTATGAAATTGAAATGAATTGATTTCCATTATAGGTGTGGATGAGATGCTTATGAATGCAAATGAGTTGGTTTTCTTCATGGTGGGAGGTGGGTCTCGACCTTTCTATTTCAACCCTAAATGACATGTCGCATTATGGATAAATTGCATCTTAGAAATTTAGAGTAGCTCCACAACAAAGGGACCCAAGATCCTCTAATTCCATACAACGCCAATAAGTATTTGGTGTTCGTTCCAATCTTATTGGTTAAGGAATAAGGACCCTCTTAATATCCCTGTTACCCTATAATGTATGGCACTTGATATGAAAACGAAGTTTTGCTTGAAGTGCAATATGAGCAAGTACAATCGTCAAAATCACAGTCCTATTCGATACAAATCAAAAGAAGAAGAAGGGTTGGGAAACTTCGAAAATGCTATTGCAAACAGATCTTGGTTACTATGGGGATCAAATGCTTGATGACCCATCTGGGTCCTGGTCTGTATTGTTATCATGTAATGAACAAATAAGCTTAGCTCATGACTTTTATGCTCAAGAGGTTGGCCCAATTAAGAATTTTGAATTAGGATGGGCTTTAAGAAAACCTCAATGGCTGTCTCAACTGATTGTGTGACTGGAAACACTAGTTTTTTGTTTTCTATTGAAGGACTGAAAATCCCAAAATCAAATGATCTGCAGGATAAAAGATGTAAGGTTTGGCTGGGACATATCATCAAGGTTTAAGAAAAACGGTGAAGACGAAGACACAAGGATGCTACAAGTGAAGGCAGCTGATAAGGAAAATTCCAGAAATGTGGAGTTGGAAACTTAGCCGAGAAAATCCTGATTGGAAAAACTTGATAGCTAGTTTGAGTACTTGGAGAGTAATCAAGTGGATATGTTGGAAGCTTGAAGTTTTCAACCCTAACAGTAACGTGCTGGCGAGACTTCCACACTTTAGTTTGAGACTTTGAGCTGTACCCCAGTTGAAGTAAACTAATGTTCAAAAGCATTAAGAGTGATTGTTCTAGTTAGAAACTTAGAGTAATCGTCCCACACTTCCACCAATACAAAATCATTAGACTCGCTCAAGGCCTTAAAAACATGACACACCCTACCTTTTTTTTTTTTGCTCACAACTTTTACGATACTTGTGACAATTAATATACCAACCTAGCTCATGCTGTCAACTTTTACTGACCATCTCATTCGTCTTCAACCCAGATAATGATGATTTTAATAAAAGAAATCCCAGATGAAGATTGGGATCAGCCATAAGCTGCCTCTCCCTCTCCGCCTTGTCGCCGTCGAATACTACCTCCTCGACTGCGGCTCCACCATGACCTCCACCCTAGCCGACGGCCACCGTTTCCTCCCGGACTCCTCCCCTCATCCCTCTCAGTTCCCCTCCGTGAGAGTCTCTTAAATTTGAATCCCAGCCAGTTCACCCGAGTTGCAATCGTCCGCCCATAATATCATCATTTCTCGCCACGTGTCAAACCCACATAGAACAGTTACAATTGTGTGAGAAATGAGAAATATTTCAACGCTACGGAAGTAGCGCGTGGTAATATGATGTGGTCATATATTCTAATCAAATATTACTATATGAATTTTATTAAAGAAAAATTATATCAGCTATTGATAATTTTAGGTTTGTTATTGTTTTTTAAACCCTAAACCATAAACTTTAAACCTAAACCCTAGACCCTAGACCCTAAACCCTAAAATCTAAACTCTAACCCCTAAACCCTTAACCCCTAAATCCTAACCCCAAACCCTAAACTCTAGTCCAAACTCAACAAAAACTCATAAATGTCATTTCATAAAAAATAAAAAAAACCTTAATTTATTATTCAGTTGTAATAAATATATATATATCAATATAAAACCGCCTCATACTGCTACTACATGATCTGTATCATTCAAAAATTTCTCCAACTGTGTACTCCAAGACACGCCAAACTGCCAACTAAGCCAAACCCACACAACACGCTGACTTGTCATCTCTTCGGTTTCGCACTCATAAAAAACCAGTAAATTCCCCAATCCTCATATTCTCCTCCGTACTCGTTTTCTGATCCCTTCTCTCTGATGACGAATCAAGACGACGCGTCTCCCAAGTATGCCCAACAACAAAAGCAACAGCAATCCCCGCAGGTTGTTCCCACGGCTCCACCGGCTGCAGCTGCTGACGTGGAGAGCCAGTCGGAGGCGGCAACAGGACACGCCCGGGCGGCTGGGAGCGGGTTCGGGGTGGCAGGGATCATACGTCGGTGGAAGAGGAACGACTTGTTGAAAAAAGGCGGTGTGGCTTTGAGAGGACTGTCGTTGGTGTTGTCTCTGCTGGCTGCCATGATCATGGCGAGTAACAAGCATGGGGATTGGAAAGACTTCGATAAATATGAAGAATACAGGTACTGATTTTGGTTTTGATTGGTTTCAAATATGGAGATTTGGTTAGTGATTGATCGGAAAAGTTGTGTGGTATAGGTATTTGTTGGGAATAGCGATATTGGCGACGTTGTACTCTGGAGCTCAAGTTTTTAAGGTTGCCACCGGGAAAGAGATGTTTCAGCGCCGGACGTCCGCCTTGGCCGACTTCATCGGAGATCAGGTTTGCTCCTTAATGTTGACCTTTTGATTGTTGTTAACATGTTACCAAAAAAAAAAATGTATTTCGTAATAATGTTGCTAAGAATAATGTTTCCTAAAATACTCTGTTTAAATTCAAGAATTTTATAGTGATTGATGGCATGATTGAAGCGTAAATGGTGTGTGAGGTCTTCAACTTGGAAATTTTTTTGGTTTGTATATGCTTAGCACGTCCCTATATACTTGAGTTAGTAGTCGTCTGTGTTAAACCTACTAAGTTTTGCCTGGATTGGTATCATGCTGATCGTAACCTACTTAATTTAGCTAATTAGGGAATGTGATGAACATGTTAATCAGTTTAAGTAATCAATCAAGGGTAAACCTAAGGAGGTTCAGAATGAAAATGAACTTTATCCAGGAAAACTGAAATGTCATCTTAAGCATATGATGATGAATCTGTGTAAAGTTCCAATTACAACAATAAAGTGAGAAGAAAGTTGTTGTTTTAGAAATTTTATCATCTGAAACTTGTAAAAGGAGCATGATTTTACATCTGTGCCAACTAATCGAGGAGCCTAAAGTGTTCCTTTGAGACTGGAGTTGACAAAAACTTGTGGGTGGCTTGCTGCAGATTATGGCATACCTTCTGATATCATCAGCATCTTCGGCTACTCCGTTAACAAACAGAATGAGGGAATCACAAGACAACATCTTTACAGACGCCTCGGCATCTGCCATTAGCATGGCTTTTCTCGCTTTCGTTACCCATGCTCTCTTGGCCCTTATTTCCGGACACAAGTTATCTTCTCAGTCTTACATCTGATAGAATATTATACAGACTTCACTTCTTACATTCCAAATTTTTCTTTCTTCTTCTTCTTGTGTATGTATGCGTGTAAATTTACTTGGTAAAGGGAGTACTTTAGTGTTCACATTCGTTCATGTAATTCTTGAATTGGTTTGGGGTGATCTCAGGCATTAGGCCATTGTGCATAATCTGATGAGATATGATGTACATCTTATTTTACACATGAATACATACTTTTCTTCTGTTCAATAACAAAGTCTTGCCTTTCTTTTCATCATCTTAATTTTTCTGTTCAAATATTGCCAAAATTTCTAGTTGTGCGGGCAAGACGATTTTTCCAGAAAGTGTAAGAGTACCACAAGAAATAGAACGGTGTGCCTTATAAAAGAAAAAAGGGTTGGAAATACATGTCACTCGGAAATCTTATGTTTTTTTACTTTTTATTAATAACTCATACACCCTACATATGTCACTTGAAAATCTTATGTCACTTGTTGGAATTCAATCAAAGTAACAAAGGTAAATGTATAATTCAACATGTTATTTTGGAGTCCACTTGAACAAATTTTACATGCTAAAAAAATGAGGCCAAATCTTGCAGGTTTATATTGGCCTCAAAACAAATAAACAAATGCAATTGATCCTGTATATAATTAAGATTTATAGATCCGTGGAACTATACATTAAATCTAAGCCTAATTCCTCTGTAAGTTCAGTTTCGGACTTTCGATCCCAAAAGAATATGTCATCCTCCTCTTTCTCAGCTTCAGAAGTCAGAGTATCCATAACTTCCTGTGTTCTGCAACATTTTGAGAGTATAAGGTGATTGGCTCTCTGATGTTGGCTGCTTCTGAAGGGAGCTTAGGTAGCTCAAATTGTTAGAATGATTAGGCAAGGCCAAGGGCCTCACAGCTGCCACTGATACATTGCTGTTGCCGTTAGTATCAGAAGCAGGTCTAGAGGCACCATAACCACCGCTGCCTCGCGCTGCAGGAACATCATGGTTGTGCTTCCCTTCGTAAGTTGTGATCACAGCCCTCATATCGTGAGATGCTCGTTCCACATGTTTCCTCACTGGACAACCAGTAAAAGTACACTTGTAGTAGCTCCTGTAATTCAAATGTAGTATTGATTAGTTAATCTGCCCATTTCATGAATTGTATGAACAAAATGATAGGGTTTCAAAATGTGTATGTACCTTGGGTTTGGATTTCCCTTCACTACTTTCTGTCCATATTTCCTCCACCTATATCCGTCGTCCAGAATATCAATCTCACTTGTGGTCTGCACTACAATTCTAGGTTCTTTCACAATTCTACTCCCAGGAGCTGCATATGACTCATTTGTATTTTCTCCTTTCCTGAAAATTGAACAAAAAATTAGTACCATAACTCATGTAGTTTTAGCTACACATATAGATGCAAATACCATCAAAATTTTTTTTTAACTTACCATCTTTTGGCCTCAGGCTCATTGTCATCATCAGCCCCATTTGAGTTGCTTATTGGCGAATTTTGCTCAAACTCATCCTCTCCTCCCATTGAGGCGGAGTTAGAGTCCTCCTGCAGCGTGGCGGCTTCAATTTTTGGATTGTATATTGTCGAGGCAGACTGATCAGAAATCACATACGAACTTGTTTGAAGCGATTGTTGAAGAGAGGATGATTGTCTTGTCGACTGAGGCTTAGCATGGTTGTGACTACCCTTGTACACAATTTGAGTAATCTGTCCATCCAATGATCTCTCAACCTTCTTCTTTGTTGGACAATTGGGAAATGTACACTTGTAATAACTTCGTGGATTTTCGCTACCTTTCACTTGCTTCTGTCCATATTTTCTCCAATTGTATCCATCATCTGATTTCTGTTCCCTCACATATTGAGTCGAATGAGAGCTGCAATTTGTGTATTCAGACTTTGGAGCAGCATTAAAGCTCTGAACCGGCGCAACTTCGGATTTTACTTCTGTTTTCTCTGCTACAGTTTCTTCTTGCCTTGAGGTTTTGTTGAAACCCCACGTTTGCTGCTGTTGACTTTTCAATGATTCCTCCTGTTAGCAAAACGATAATGAACTCTTATCAGAATTAACAATCTTCCGTAATATGCAGGACCACATCAACTAGACTACTTGAAGATAAGATCAAAAGAAAAAAAAAAAAGAGGCACAACGATAACATAGTGAATAGTCTCACCACTGATGAAACCATGCTTGATGAAGATTGTTGTTGATGGCTGAACGATGAAGATGATGTCACCGGTTGGAATGAGAAATCAGTGAACATTTTCTGCTCCTTCTCCGCTCCTTGTTGGCTATTATTCTCTTTCAAGCTGCTCATCCAGTCCAAAATCTGACTCGAAAAGGCTCCAGTCGTCGGAGACGGAAGCGTCTGTAAAACAAAAACAATCAACAAAATCAACAACCAAAACCAACACAACAACCCTAGTAGAGTTAAACAAGATTCATATTTTGTTTAAGGAGGGATGCAACATGAGTCGTTTCTAAGAGGTCACATATTCCAGTACTACTCTCGTTTAAACTAGCTTAACTTCGGAATTCTGATGAGATCCGGTGCATTATTGCAAACAACGTTAGAGTTGTATTCATAAACCAAGATTCATGTTCATATTCATAAACCAAGAGAGAGTTGTATAATAGAAACTTACATTAGAGTTAGCTAGGAACATGGGGGAGCTGAGAAAATCAGTGGGGCAGAAAGCGTTAACCAAGTAAGAAGAAGGGGAAGGAGGAGGAGGAGAGAGCGGGAGAGAAGGCGGCTGGTGTGACTTGAACTTGGGGTGTTCTTGTTGCTCAGTTGAACGGTCGGAGACACCCCAGTTCCAGCTGCCGGTTCGGTCCTGGTCAAAGTTGATGGTGTTCATGTTGCTTGTGAGGAGGTGAGTGAAGGAAGGTGTCATGGTTGTGTGCTCTGGGTTTTGGTTATGTAGATTACGAACGAGTAAGAAGTAGTATTTAAAGGTGTTGAACGAAAGTGACGAACAAGACTTTCACGCTGTTTCGAAGAAGGAGGGAAGTTTGACCGTGGAAATATGTCCTCGGTCAAAGCTTGTGGGTTTGACTGGACTGGACACGTAGGCTTGGACTGGCGGCTTGGGGAAGAAGAAAAAGAAGAATAATATGATGTAATGCTAGTTAAAATAGAGAGCATTAATGCAGCCATATTACTAAATTGGCTAGCCAAAATGACATTTTGGCTAATTTGATTAAAATTGAACTAAAAAATAGCTAGCATTGCTAAAGATGCTTCAATGTAAAAACTAAGTTGACCTCGTTTGGTTGATGGAAAGGAAATTGGTTCCTTGGTCTTTCCTATGTACATAGAAAAGTAAATTTCTGACTAGTTTCCATACTAGGTGTTTGGGAATGTCGGGAAAGTAACTAGGAAATGTATTTACTTTCTGTTTCTGCACAATCTTGGATGAGGTTTGCGGAAGATGACGGTGTATCTGATAGGTGGTTGGTTATCCTCCCGCTGATCTGCAATAACAAAGGTGACCGGGGACCTCCGGTCTTTCCTCCTCCGAGGCTTAAGTCAGTATCTTTGCCGAATGTAATTAATGAAGATAGTTAATGATACCTGACAAGCTGGTGGCTGGGAGTGGGTTTTTTTTCACTTGAAAACCGATGTGGGACAACTCTCTTTTGCTGTTAGTTCAAACCCCAGTTTCCTTATACATTCCGAGACCTTTCCTGGCCCAAGGCTGCCACCGAGATCAGGCCCGGCCCATCATTTTCTCAGACGAGGACCCTAGAGCGGCCTCGGTTGTCTTAACCATGATGGGATGCTTATTGGTTTACGGGCTTGAGAGGTTGTTTTATGCACAATCGACTACAAGTCCTCCTAAGTTCCCATTCAAGACACATCTTGAGTGGGGACTTGCTAAAATAAGCTCGTAGACCAGTATACTATTTCGAATGGGTCCCGCCCATAGTCCCCCCAAGTCCGGACTCATGACGTGGGTTGAACAGGTGTTACATTCTTTCATGGACAAAGGGTAGCGAGCCCTTTCATATCCAATGTTACTACTACTGTGACGGGATGTTAACGTCGTCCGTGGTTTATCAAGCCACTTGCTCCGTTTTTAAAGGGATGATATAAAATTTGTCTTTCGGTCGATTACTTATGCCTCTCGGGCAAGTGCCAATCTTGGTGGAATGAATATATTGGTGGAACTCAACCAATGTGGGTTTTTACTTCGTACGATCTCAGTGACTCTCACCCGAGATGAGTCTTACACTTGGTCTTATGATCTCAGTGACTCTCACCCAAGATGGGTCTTGCACTTGGTCTTATGATCTCGGTAATTCTCACCCAAGATGAGTCTTACACTTGGTCTTATGATCTCAGTGACTCTCACCTGAGATGGGTCTTGCACTTGGTCTTATGATCTCGGTGGCTCTTACCCAAGACGGGTCTTGCACTTGTGATCTCGGTGACTTTCACCCGAGATGAGTCTTGCACTTGGTCTTATGATCTCAGTGACTCTCACCCGAGATGGGTCTTGCACTTGGTCTTATAATCTCGGTGACTCTCACCCGAGATTGATCTTGCACTTGTGATCTCGGTGACTCTAACCCGAGATGGGTCTTGTACTTTGAAGTTTGCGCATTGCTGTGGCAGGTGCATTAAATGCATGTTCGCCAGATGTCACAATATTCTTGGATAACTGTCAAGCAATTTAATGCACGTCGCTTCATTCTTTCCTTCTTTAAAAAGTTACGGCAATTATGCGACGTGGCACCATCCTGCGGTTTGATCGGATGGCTAGGGGTGTCTCGTTTTGTTTAATGTGTCAGTTCGTGGATCGAGGCGACTGTTTACTGACCGTGTATAACTTTGGTGTTTCCATGTTTTCTCTCTATTTCTCTATGTGTTTCGCTGCTTCTCTCTGTTTCGCTGCTGCCGATCCTTACAATTGCGAGGTGTTACCGGACGTCTGAGTGTCCAGCGTTGCTACTATGTCAAAAATCTAGTAAGTTTTTCTTCATTTTGTTGCGCTTTATGTGTGTTTCTGCTTTTGCCTCTCTTCATTTTGCTGCGCTTTAGCTCTGCGCTTATGTTGCTTGTGTGGTTTTAGGTAAAAATGAGAATGTTAGCGTTCTAGGGATTTCTGGGTTGAAGCTGTGTTAAACTTTGAATTGGTGTGCGTACTTCCGGCTGCGCATACTGATAGATCTTAGGGTTTGTGTTTTGGCCACGCCAGTAATTCTGGGTATGCAAAGTCTCTTTTAGTCGTTGCGGGCGTGCCACCGCGCGAACGTGGAATGTAGTGGTTGTAGTAGCGGGGTGCGCTTAGCCTTCTGCTTCTAATCAAGTGACTGAGGATGGAGAGAGCACCAACTCCACCCTAGGGTTCTTCAGATTCGCCTTATGTACTGGGCAAGGACTTACAGTAGTCTGCCTGAGCGTCACAATATCAACACTCGACGTAAGATCGAGCAGAGCTTCAACTAGAAATGAGAGGAAAAAAGACCAAGCTCCAAGGAGCGTACAGGGAAACGAAAGCAAAGCTCCGGGGAGTATCTAGAGGTTCAACTGTGTTGAATGTATTGTTTTTTGTAATTCTTGAGTTGTTGTGTGTGTATGTACAGTATCCTCGAACTCCTTTATATAGAGTTATTTAGGGCCACATGTATTGGCCCAAAGTATGTCAAAGACTTGTATAAGTCTTCAACGATAAATGTGGCGTAGGTGATTCATGCAACTCCAATTAAGGAATAGAGTTTTTAACCAACACATACACCTCCACATGCATGTGGACTCCTCTTCTTGCTTCTTCGCTAAGTCTCCTACGCGAAGCCATCTCGCCTCGCCTTCATGTTTTAGGACTCCACTTCTACGCGAAGTCCATTTCTTGACACCATGCAAAGTCCTTTTCGCATGCGAACTTAGCTATCTAGCTCGCATGATCTCGCTGGCAGGCCATCACTTGTAAACACAATTATTTTGGGCACGCCGGTGTGACGTGGACTATGAATTTAAGTAATATTCAGTTAGACATATTGATAGATCTTATGGTTTGTTATTCTAGGGTAGATGGATTCCCGAAGTACGACCGATTTAAGCGAAGCGAACACATCCTCTCATCCGATAGTGGACAACGACGAGAAGATGAAGGAGTACATTAGTCGACCATCCCGCCCGGGTGAATCATGTTCGACTAGGCCTGCTGATCTACCCAAAGGCGTACCCGTCCGAGATGTCGACTGGGCCTCAGGGGTTTTCCATGGCGTCTCGATTACCAACGTCGTAGGCTCGGTAAGGGGATATATCTTGGAGGATGGCACTGTGTGCGACGAGCCCGAGAGTAGCATGTCTCCGGCCGAGATAGAACAGTTCTGTGAAAACTGGGGAATCCCGCCCACGGTTACCCTGCGTGGCCTACACGAGGGCGAGTTGGCGTGTTGTCGAAGAGATGGTTTCATTGCGGTGCACGAGCACATGTTTAGGAACAATTTCTCCCTCCCGCTTCCTCAGTGCATCCAGTACATGCTGAGCATGCTTCAGCTTGCTCCCGGGCAGACTCCCCCAAACCAATGGCGCCAGTTGCTGTCTCTATGCTACTTGTACTACTTGTCCGAGATGGTTGGCCGACCATCAACGGGTTTCGCGCCCTGTACCACCTCTTGTACTCAAAGAAGCAGAACTGCCGAAGGTGTGTTTCACTTGTTGCCCGAGAATACTTTCCTCCCATCACTGATCTCCCGACATCCATAAATAACAATTGGCGTTCAAAGGTCGTGCTTGCTGGCTCCGATGGAAAATAAACTGTCTGACGTACGTTGTGCCTAACCGGATTAGATATACATGATCTTGACTGTTGTTTTTATTTTCAGCTAAAGTACCCAGGCAAAAACACCGTGAGTCACACCCGAGCGATATGGAATCCGATATGGATTTGCTGAGCAAACTCTTGGAGGTTGAGAAAGTGGCCTCCCGAACTGAGGTCAACCTCGCAGACAATACTGCATGTATCTCGAATGAAGCTGTACTCCAGGAGATTCCTAATGAAGAGTATGGGAAACTGCCTTCTGACAAAGAGGGGCCCGCAAAGACCGCTGAAGTGATCAACGTCCACTTGGGCGAGAAGAGGAAAAAATCGTCATCCAAAAAATCGAAGTCTTAGCAGGATGAAGGCGTGACTTTGACGGGATTGAGCGCCTCTGGCGCCTCGCCACCTCTAAAGAAACAGAATGTTGCCAGTTCCTCAGCCGGGAACCCAGTTTCAATGAGCACTCTCGCTCCGGCACTTCCTCAAATTCGGAAGACCCCCATCTGGCAGATCCTGGACGAGTATGGGTGCGCAGAAGAAAAATTGGTCCGTGACATGATGGGCAATCTGAAGGGTATCAAGTCAGACCGGATCAAGATCGGGTCCAGCACTCCTCAAGAGAACCGACAGTATGCCCGAGAGGCAATGATTAAGGTAAACTTCTCCCGAGTAATGCCAATTTACTATCACTGTTCGGGATGTGGAACTAACTTTATTCTGCTTGCAGGCTCTCTTTGCTGTTTATGCCATTGACGTCAGCGAGGATTCCAACGAGATGAAAAATCATCTAGCCAGTCTGAGCGACCAGATCAGCTATCTCGGGGCAGAGGGGAAGAAAATGGAGAAGGACTTGGAGGCCGAGAGGAAGGAGAAACTCTCGTTGGTCGACAAGCTTGCCAAACTTAGCCTCCACACCAAAGAGTTGGAGGGAAAAGCTGAAAGGGTTATTACTTTGGAGTGTGACATAGACGCGCTTCAGCGGGTGAACGCGAGGCTGCGGTCTAAGCTGAAGGAGAGGGACGACCAGATAGCTGATCTGCAAGGCCAGATCCCCGCTCAAGGCGAGCTTGCCATTGCCCGGTTCAACGAGTCGGATGAGCTAAAGGCTATGCTCAAGGCTTCCCGGGAGAGTGACATTACCGAGAAATTCGGCATCTAGAGCCGCCTTAGGTACCTGGACAAGGCCAAGATGATGACCGATTTGCTTGCTGCCCAAGAGGCAAAAGAGAGAGAGGCTAAGTCCAAGGCCGCGGTCGAGAAACAACCTGAGATAGGTGAGCCGTCCGAGAAGGTTGTTGAAGAAGGCATTGATGGGGACGATGACTTGGCTGAATCATCTGGGAATGAGGAAGAAGACCCCAGCCAGTCATAGGCTGTAATTTTTCTTTTTGTTTTTCTCTTGCTTTTGTAAGATAATGGTCTTGTTCCGTATCCCGGTGATTACACATCTCGGTGGTTTTTGTAAATACTCATTGGTGGTATACGCCCGGCATCCCGGGTTTTAATATATTATGTCTTGGCTAACCTTATTGCTTACGTCTCCGTGTTATATACAATTTGTGTTATGCCTGTCCCGCTTGGTGTTACTGGGGACTTCAATTTTACCTCGAGGATGATTACTTATCCCCTTCGATGATACTCGGGATTGTACTGACTTATGCCACTCGGTGGAATACCTATCATTGGAGTTTGAATTGAACTTTCCATTCTTGTATTCAGTCATTCAAAACGAATGGAGGCATCCTCCGGGACTTGGTGTTTTCTTTCTTCTCCTGGGATCAAAAATACTTGCAAATGTACAAAAGATTGAATGGACCTTGGTCCCTCATACTGGGTAGGGTTTTAGGTGCTCCATGTTCCTGGGGCGCCTAGTGACTACCCCATCCTGGTCCCGTAGAAAGAAAGTTGATGGGCCGACCTCTTCAACGATCTCGTATGGTCCCTCCCAAGTTGGGTCCAGGGCCGCCGTCTTTGTCATGATTGTCTTCATTACCCAATCCCCAGTCCCAATGTCCGGGTCCTGACCTTACTGTTGCAATGGCGTGCCACTCGCTGCTTATAGACTTGGTTGTGCAAGTCTGCACTCTCCCTTCTTTCCTTGATGAGATCGATATTTAACCGGAGGCCTTCCTCGTTGGTGGCGGCATCAAAGTTTTCCACCCTTCCCAATGGTATCAATGTCTCAATTGGCAAAACAGCCTCCGTGCCAAAAGCCATGCTAAAAGGTGTTTCTCCCGTTGCTTCAGTTGCCGTGGTCCTGATTGCCCACAACACCTCCTGTAGCTTCTGCGCCCACAGACCCTTTGTGTCGTCCAACTTCTTCAGTAGTTTTTTAATGATTTTGTTAACTGCCTCCACCTGACCATTGGTCTGAGGATGCGCCACCGACGCAAAGACCATCTTAATGACCATGTCCTACGTGAACTCAATCAGATAGTTATTGTTGAATTGTGTTCCATTGTTCGTGACAATTATCTCCGGGACCCTGAATCTGCAACATATATTTTTCAACAGGAAATTCTTCACACTCGGTGGTTATCTTTCCCAAGGGGTCTGCCTCCACCCACTTTTTGTAGTAGTCAACGACCACTATCATGTACTTGAACTATCCGGGTATCGTTGGCAGTATCCCAATGAGATCAAGGCCCCACTGCGCGAAAGGCCAGGGTGACAACAATATTGATAGAGCGATAGAAGGGGAATGTATCCTGTTGGCATGCAAATGGCATTTTCAGCATCTCGCCGACATCTTATCTGCCATAGCGCCCATGTTGGGCCAGAAGAACCCTGTGCGCAGTGCCTTGTGCGTTAACGAGCGAGATCCAGAATGATTCTCGCACACCCCTTCATGGATTTCTCCCATGATCACTTCTCCTTCCTCCTCTGTCACGCACTTGAGATTTGGGAAACTATAACCTTTGCGGTACAGCTTCTCATTCATGAGCGTGTACCTTGCACATCTCGATTGGAGTTTTCGTGCTTCACGCCTGTCCTCCAGGCGTACCCCCTCCTTCATGAATTCGATTATCTGGTCCATCCATGTAGGCTCTCCGGGTCCCGCCTCGACCATGAATATCTCCAAGATTGTCTTACTGATACTCGGTTTTCCAAGAACCTCAATCCTTGCCTTCTTTCTCCTTTTACCAGGCCCTTCGGTGGCTAGTCGAGCAAGGGCGTCCGCATTACTATTTTCCTTTCGAGGGATGTGGGAGAGAGTGGCCGACTTGAACCATTGTATGAATGCTTTTGAAAGCGCTTGGTAGGAGCTCAACTGAGGCTCCTTTGCTTCAAAGCTCCTGTTGACTTGATTTACAACCAGCTGGGAATCACTGAACACCTCCACTCTATCCACGCCAATGTCTCGGGCGAGTTGCAATTCACCAATCAAGGCTTCGTACTCTGTCGCATTGTTGGATGCCTTGAATTAAAATTCCAGTGCGTACTCATGCTTGAACTCATCTGGGGTCTCCAATATTATTCCCACCCCGCTTTTATTTCTTGTCACTGAGCCGTCTGTAGACATGTAAAATTTAACAAAATAATTGGGTTCATAAGTGATGGCTCGCATAGAAATAAATGAAGGCGGGGCGGACTCCACTTCGCGAGGTGAACCGTACTTCGTGAGGTGGACTGACATTCGCGATTCAAACAAGACTTGGCGAGGTGAAATAACGTCGCATAGAAGTAAACGTGGCGAGGTGAAGTGACTTCGCGTAGAATTAAACAGTGGCGAGGTGAAATGACTTCGCATAGAAGTAAACAGTAGGCGAACCGGACTCGCGAGGCGAACCGGACTTCACGAGATGAACCGGACTTGGCGAGGCGAACAAGACTTGGGAAGACAAAATAGACTTGGCGAGGCGAACAAGACTTGGCGAGGCCAACAAGACGTCGCGAGGTGAACACGACTTGGCGAGGCGAACAAGACATCGCGAGGCGAAACGAACTTCGCGTAGATTCACATGAAGGCGAAGCGAAATGGCTCCGCGCGCGTGAATTTACATGAAGGCGAGGCAATATGGCCTCGCGTAGGGAGTCCGCGAACTGGGATCAGAAATCTCCGCTTGCTTGGAAATCAAGATTCCTCGCGAGATATTTTCCATATCCGCGAGATAGCTCGCCCCTTACTAATGATCTTGATCAAAACAGGACATTAATCCAAAGTGATCTGGGCATATCTAAATCTTAAGATTTGATTGATCTGATTATGTTAAAATCAGCAAGGAAATCAAACAATCAAGATTCATTGATTCGATTAAGGAAATATTATTGATTCAGAATCTTCATTACTTGCCTTAAGTGGAGGCATGTTAACACTATAAATACCCCCTCTCATACCAAGAGGAGAGGGGGGGGGTAGAGACTAAGGGCGAAACCAAGAGAGCAGAAACAGAAGCAGCGGACTAGAGAGAGAGAGAGAGAGAGAGAAAAATCCCTCCCGTGAGCTCAGAAGTCTCCCCAAAATCCTTGAAGAACTATCAAGCTCATAGCCAGTTCTTCACGAAATCCTTGAAGAACTATCAAGCTCATAGCCAGTTCTTCACTAAATCCTTCAAGAATTATCAAGCTCCCCAAGTAGCCAGTTCTTCACTAAATCCTTGAAGAACCATCAAGCTGCCAAATAGCCGGTTCTTCATCAACCTCAAGTCTAGAAGTTTTCAAATCCTGAAGAATCATCAAGCTGTCAAATAGCTGATTCTTCATCAACCTCAAGCTTAGAAGTTGTCAAATCCTGAAGAGTCATCAAGCTGTCAAATAGCCGACATCTTCACCAACTTCAAGTCAAATAATAAACCACAGCGTGAAACCGCTCGTGGATCAAATCTGATCAAGAACAAGCCTCTACGGCCCTTGGTCAATCGACTTCTACAAATCGTCAACACGACAAGAAGTCCAACCTACAAACAATTTGTCTTAAGAACAAGTGTTTGTCACCCTTGAGTTAAACCTACATTTGGAGATAGAATCAGAGGAGTACACAAAGATTGTAACCCGCATTCGCATTGATTAAATTAAATTATTCTTTGTACACGTGTTATTCTGTTATTTGTTGCAGATATTTTCGTGTTTACACCATCGACAAAGAGTTTCCAGAATGTTGCTGATGGCTCCTCAGCTTGTACCTTTGTGGATGGCTCAAGATCTGTTTCCTTCCGGCTGACCTCAGATGGTTCTCCCACCACTTTCATGGGCGTGAACTCGGCCGGCTCCCCCATTACTTTCATGGGCGTGAGCTCAGATATAAAATCGGCCACTGCTTGGCTCTTGATAGCTATTTTCGACCGGTAATAGATATCGAATTCTCCCAATTCAATGGCCCATTTTACCAGCCTCCCACTGATCTTCGGCTTTTGTATGATCTGCCTCAGGGGTGGTTGGTATAAAAAGTTACTGAATGGGTCTGCAAATAATGTGTAAGCCTTCTGGCAGTTACAATAAGGGCCAAAGCTAGTTTCTCGACGTCCGGGTACCTGCTCTCGGTCGGTGTGAATCTTTTCTCGGCGTAAAATACTGCATGCTAGATGTCGGACTCTTTTCTTATGAGCATCGAGCTGACCGCCAACTGCGATGCCGTGACGTACAAGTAAAGCATCTCACCCGGGATCGGTTTTGACAGAACCGGCGTGGACGTGAGGTACGCCTTTATCTGCTTGAAAGCCTCTTCCTGCTCGCATCTGATAAGACGTATTTGCACACGCATCAATTAACCCTGTCAACAAATCAGTTATAGTATAAAGCAAGCAGGGATCGTTCTAAACCGGGGATCCAACTACAGGGTAGATCCATCTAATCTAAAGTAAATGTCAAAATAGCATATAGGTTTTAAAGGTTTGATGATTTCGAAATAGACAATGAAAATAAATCCTAAATTACTTCTATACATATATACATGTGATCAACCAACAATCATGCAAACTCAACCAAACAACCATGTAAGAATAAAGAAGACAATTCCTAATCTCATTTAAGTCTACACCGTGAGCAAATATACAACCTAAATTTGATATGCACATAAGTTCCTACGGGGTTCCTATGACATAGACCAACTTAGAATTAGACTACGGGTTTCATTCAACATCGCGACACAAACAAGCTCGGCTACGTGCTCTACTTATAGGTCACACACATAAACTAATCATGCAATTACGTATCACATAAAGAATCGATGTGTTTAAGTACTAGTCCTAAATCAAACATAGGCAGAAAATCGGTGAAAAACAAAGACAATGCAACTTATCAACTACGTGTATCAAAGTCGAACTTTGGATGATTAACACATGCAATATCAACTACTTGTATCAACTACACATGATAATATAAGAATGCACCGAAAATCTTAAAGTATTTAGACATAAAACTCACGGCATAAAACCTAAAATCATAGATTAAAAACTGAAAACTTAAATTCAAAACATAGTTCAAAAGCTGTTCTATCTCATAGACAAGAATCGAAACATACTTAAGCAAAAACCTAAAACAACATAAAACAAGAACAAACACATACTAATCCGAAAGTAGAAGATGAATACACTCTCAGAATGTCCCTACGTGTTCTACTCTTTGAGTGCGCGGAGTCCTAGGCTACGTGCTTTGGACGAGTGCTGAAGGTGGGATCGGATTGTAGTGTTTGGAGGTTGATGGAATTTCGGCAAAGGCTTTGGTGTTATTTGCACGGGTTGATGATCATCTTCTGTCCTTGGAGTCGTGCTTTATATAGAGGAAAAACCCTAGAAGAGTCGGCCACAAAGCCTAAACCAAATTGGATTAGGATTCCTAGTTCTTCTCAATTTCGGCAGAATGACCTCCGTCTGATAATTTCGTCATAACTTCTTCTAGAAAATAGATATTGAGGTGATTCCAATTGATTTGGAAACTAGATTCCCGTAGCTTTCTATCCATATCTGGCACGTTTTCTGATTCATTGTGAGCTGTCCTGGAGAGTCCTTTGAAGTTGACAGACGTGCACAGGAATTCTCCTGATTTCATCCGGATTTGCAAGGCTTGGATATTCTTGAAATCTTGCCGAATTTAGATCTTCTTCTCCATATTGGACTTGGTTTGGACCTCTCCTTAATGGACTAGGCTTCAAGGAAAGATTGAATCTTGATCCAGACAGGAATCCTGAGTAAACAAGGGTTTCCAACACTTACCACAATTTCAACACCAAATTCTTCAATTCCGAAATTACTATGTATTTTAATACTAAAAACTACATATTTCTAAATTAAGCAATTATTCTACACTAAACACAAATATAAAGCTAAAACAACTAAATAGGAGTTAACAAAGGGTAAATAAAGGGTATAAACATATTAAAAACGTCACACTTTGTGCTCCTATCAACAACCCCACACTTAACCTTTGCTAGTCCCTTAGCAAACCACTAAAATAAAAACAACACACTAAAATCGAAAATACTACAATGACTCAATCTAATGCCTTCAACGAAAATTGTCTCAGAGATCTTCAAAATCATAGCATTAAGAATAGCACAAGAATCGAAATTGAAAGGTGAATTCAATGGTTAATAAACATGAGATTTCGATGTAACAAGTAAGACATGGCAGAAACATAGGTGAAATTAAGCTCGACATGTTCCAAACAAGTTCAAATTCAACTCACAAAGGATATGCACTCCGAATTTCTTCCTCTCAAGAACATGGCATATGCTTAAAAGCTTTTCACACACAAGAGTTATAAAGAAAATAGTGATTTTGAGAACCTCATGAAAGATACCAATCATATGCACAAATGAACCACAACCATATGCTTACTCATGAAACAGACTCCACAGATCAAAGTTTACTTATCTTAAGAATCATGCGGATCTTTTAGAAAATAGGTTGGCTAGGCTCGGCATGGAAAAATTTTCAAAGTATAGGAATCACAAAGGTCATCCTCAAGACTTAGCAGAGCAAGAACATCCACCTTATGTCACCAAACACCATCGAGGGCCAAATATCATCATGTTGGACCCATCCTTCACTTTAAACATTGTGAAAACGAACAAAGGCTAAAAATATAACATATTGAGCCTTCAACAAACAAATCACAACTTCAAATCCACAAAATTTTCTATCTAGGCCGAGACCAATTTCATCAATTTGAAACTTTGTTGTTTTTTTTTTTCTTCTTTCTTTTTCTCTCGGTTTATGCTCTTTTTTTTTTTTTTTTTTTTTTTCGAGAGCAATTTTTTTCTTTTCTTTTCTCATATGTATCTCGGCAATAAATTCCTTAGAACAACCCCACACTTGTATTGAATCATCACCTCAAATCACCACAAAAAGATAGCTCTGCCAAGCTCGAGACAAGGTAGAGGAATTCTATACTAGGCAAGGGATAATTTAGGTGAACAAGAAAGGCATAACGTAGGCTCTAGGGGGTTCATACTAAGGGGTCCCAAACAGGGCTCAAAATAGGGATATATGGCTATTTAGATAAAGTGGTGGTAGTCCTAAGAAAGATCCACAATCCTTTTCAAAATCAAAGCAAGTTATGATAAAAGTTTTGAAAGTTTCACAAGTAAGTTCTAGCAATCTCTAGTTCATTAAATCTATGGCATATAAATCGATCAAGTAATGTATAATGAGGTCATATATATCAAAGAATAGATAGAGTAAACTCTCCAAAGAATAGGCACATATATAAGGCTCGAAAATCTCACAAAGGTAACATGAAATCAAACAAGTAAGGAGCATGCTCATTCTGTACCTAAGTTTCAATGGTCCTCATCTACTACAAGTTCGTACAATTTCAACATATCTATTAACCATCAAATAACATATAAGCTCAAATATTCGAAATCATGCTCATCTTAATAACTAATCAATCAAAGATCATATATTCATCCTAGACACGTTAGAAGGCACCTAAGACTCAACAAAAATAAACACAACACACAAAATAAAGAAACAAGTTGTAATCCGAATCTAAGGAAATAAAAACCTAAAAATGTTTAAAAAGTGCATCTAAAATCGGAAAACATAAACAAAAATTCAAAATTAAGCCTAAAAATTAAAAACAACTCAAATCATATCAAAGCATAGCAAATCAACGAGTAATGACATCCCACCCCACACTTAAAATCAACATTGTCCTCAATGTAAGAAAACTAAAAGCAAGCCGAAAATAAAAGAGGAGGGATAAAGAAATATGCAAACTCTCGTTGATGGCTCCTTCTATGGGTTGCCTCCCATGCAGCGCTTAAGTGTTTAAAGTCCTTTAGCCTAGACTATCATCTCCTCTTGCTCATGCCGTAGCATCTAGGAGTGAGACTTCCTCCACCATGTGGTTCACCATGGTCTCCAAGTAAGGCTTTAATCGATGACCATTAACCTGAAATTCAGCTCCTTTGACCAAGCTCCTAATCATGACTGCACCAGAAGGAAAGATATTAGTGATAACAAAAGGTCCTATCCATCTAGAACGTAGCTTGCCTGGAAACAACCTAAGTCTAGAATTAAATAAGAGAACTTTCTGGCCAATAACGAAATCTTTCTTTCGAATCATCCTGTCGTGGAACGCCTTGGTTTTCTCTTTATAGATCACAGCAGACTCATATGCCTCATTCCTGATTTCTTCAAGTTCACATAACTGCAACTTCCTGTGTAATCCGGCCTCATCAATATCCATATTAAAAGTCCGAACCGCCCACCAAGCTCGGTGTTCCAATTCCACAGGCAAGTGACATGCTTTGCCGTACACCATACGAAATGGTGACATCCCCAAGGGATTTTTGAATGCTGTTCGATATGCCCATAGTGCGTCATCAAGTCGTTGACTCCAATCCTTGCGTGACGGCTTCACACTCTTCTCCAATATCCGCTTGATCTCCCGGTTACTAAGCTCCACTTGCCCACTTGTCTGGGGGTGATAAGGTGTAGTAACCTTATGCTTGATTCCATACTTCTTCATTAGTGCTTCAATTGTCCGATTGCAAAAGTGGGAACCTCCATCACTTATTACAAATTTCGGCATTCCAAACCTGGAGAAAATATTAGAGCGTAGGAAATCTGCAACAACTCGAGAATCATTAGTCCGGGTGGCTTTTGCTTCCACCCATTTAGAAACATAATCCACACATACGAGAATGTATAAATTTCCTTGAGAATTCGGAAAAGGCCCCATGAAATCAATACCCCAACAATCAAATATTTCAACATGTATAATAGGTTGCATAGGCATCTCATCCCTAGGTCCTAAATTCCCTGTCCTTTGACATCTATCACATGAAGCACAATACATATAGGCATCTCGAAAAATAGTAGGCCAAAAGAATCCACATTCTAAAACTTTCAAAGCAGTCCTACGAGAACCAAACTGACCTCCACAAATTTGATCATGGCAAAAACTAAGAATAGACCTATGCTCATTCTCCGGGACACACCTCCTAATAACTTGATCATTACAATGCTTCCACAAATAAGGTTCATCCCACACATAATGTCTAGCTAAAGCCTTAAGTCTATTTCTAGCATGGTAGGACATAGAATTCGGAAATTGCTTTGTAACAAGGTAATTCACAATATCGGCATACCAAGGCTCACTTACCTCACTTACCTTGCTTACCTTGAAGAGTTGCTCGTCCGGGAAGCATTCTTGGATGGCCACGGGATCTGAGTCACGCACCAATCGGCTAAGGTGGTCGGCAACAACGTTGTCCGACCCCTTCTTGTCCTTGATTTCCAAATCGAACTCTTGGAGAAGCAATATCCACCTTATCAACCTCGGCTTGGCATCCTTCTTTGTCAACAAATACTTCAAAGCCGCATGGTCAGTGTAAACAATAACTTTAGATTGAAGTAAGTAAGAACGAAACTTATCCAAAGCAAAGATCACGGCAAGAAGTTCTTTCTCGGTGGTGGTGTAGTTTTGTTGCGCATCATTGAGCGTCCGAGAGGCATAATAGATGGCATAGGGCTGCTTGTCTCTTCTTTGTCCGAGCACAGCCCCCACGGCATAGTCCGAGGCGTCACACATCAACTCGAAGGGCAAGGACCAATCCGGTGGCGCCATGATCGGTGCCGATGTCAACATGGTCTTCAACCGCTCAAAAGCTTCCTTGCACTCGGCATCAAAGTGGAAGGGCACATCCTTTTGCAACAAAGAACTCAAGGGTCGAGCTATCTTGGAGAAATCTTTGATAAATCGACGATAAAAACCTGCATGTCCAAGAAAGCTTCGAACATCCCTCACACTTGTGGGGATGGGTAAGTGACGCACAAGATCTATCTTAGATTTATCAACTTCAATACCCCTAGAACTAACAATGTGACCGAGCACTATACCCTGATTAACCATGAAGTGACATTTTTCCCAATTAAGCACAAGATTAGTTTCCTCACATCTCCTAAGCACAAATTCTACATTTTCTAAACATGCATCGAAATCCTCACCATAAACAGAAAAATCATCCATAAAGACTTCAATCTTAGAACCTATGAACTCAGAAAATATGTGGTACATGCATCTTTGAAACGTACCTGGAGCATTGCACAAGCCAAAAGGCATGCGGCGGTAGGCAAAAGTGCCAAAGGGACATGTGAACGTTGTCTTCTCTTGATCCTCTTCCGCAACACTTATTTGATTGTAACCACTATAACCGTCAAGAAAACAATAGAAGGAATGACCGGCTAACCTTTCAAGCATTTGATCAATGAATGGCAATGGCATGTGATCCTTCCTTGTTGTTGCATTAAGCCTCCTATAATCGATACACACTCGGTGGCCGGTTACGGTTCTTTGCGGCACAAGCTCGTTTTCATCATTCTTCACCACCGTGATTCCGCTCTTCTTTGGCACAACTTGAACCGGTGAAATCCACCTTGAATCCGAAATTGGGTAGATGACTCCACAATCGAGCAACTTTGTCACCTCATCCTTCACAACTTGCATCATAGGTGGATGAAGACGTCGTTGACCCTCCTTGGTCGGTTTTGCTCCATCTTCAAGCAAAATTCGGTGAACACACATTGTAGGGCTAATTCCCTTGATGTCGGCTAAGGTCCACCCTATGGCCGTCTTGTGTCTCTTCAAAACTTCGATCAATCTCTCCTCTTGCTCCTTCTCTAATGATGATGATATGATAACCGGCAATGTTTCATTCTCTCCCAAGTACACATACTTCAAATGTTCCGGAAGAACTTTGAGATCTAATTTTGGGGCTTGGACAATGGAAGGAAGAAACTTGTTAGATGGAAAGAGAATTGGACTAGGGGAGGAGTAGCATACCTCGGCAGCCACCTCAAGGGACTGCACGGTTTCAAGCAAGGGTAAAGGCACGGCATCTTGAGACAATGTGATTTTGTTCCCCATGGCATCAAATCCGATTCCTCTTTCCAAGGTGATTGCCAAGGCGTCTTGAGCTATTGTCTCTACATATTCATCTGCAAGAGCATCCACAACATCAATAGAAAAGGAATCTCGAAAAAGTTCAGGAAGTGGATACCTCATTGCATCAAAAATATTGTAACTAATGATGTCTCCATCTATTTCGAAAGTTAGTTCCCCTGAATAGACATCAATTTTGGTCATTGCGGTTCTCATGAATGGCCTTCCCAACAGAATGGGAATTTCTTTGTCATCTACATCCGCTGGTTCCATGTCAATGACACAGAAATCTGCAGGAAATGTTAAACTTGCAACCTGCACTAGAACATCCTCAACATACCCCAAAGGGATTTTGTTAGAGCGGTCAGCCAATCTAATGATAATGTTATCCTTTTTTAATTCACCTAGAGCTAAATCCGCATAAAGATAAGAAGGCATAACATTTATCGAAGCACCTAAATCTAACATGATTTTATCGAAACTATGAGTACCAATGGTGCATGGAATAGAAAAACTCCCTGGATCCTTGAGCTTAGGTGGTAGTTTCCTTTGAAAAACCGCAGAGATGGTTTCATTCATTACCGCTACATCCTTCTCTCGTGGCAGCCTCTTGTTGGTGCACAACTCTTTCAAGAATTTCGCATACTTTGGATTTTGTTGAATGCACTCAAGCAATGGCATGTTTACTTCCACCTTCTTGAATAACTCAATCATTGCATGATCAGCTTCATCATGCTTTGATTTAGCAAACCTGTTGGGGAAAGGGGCACGAGTATGGACATTAGTAGAAACTAAACCATTAGAGTTAGAAGACTTACCTTTCTCAAGCACGGCTTGAGTGGATTTCGGATCAGTAGGGACTGCAAGAGGCACGGCCTCTTGCACCTTCTTCTTCTCGGCTGGAATTGCTGCTTCTCTCTCGGACTGAGGCACGGCCTCTTTGTCCGGCTGCTTCTCGGCATAAACCTCTTCAATATCTTCATCATTTTGCAGCAATATGCTCTCGGCCTCACCTTCCTTAGAAGGCTCCGACTTCTTCAACATAGGTTCCTCAAAAACGCGACCACTCCTAGTTGCAACGATCTTGAATTGTCCGGCATTCGGGTTTGGCAAGGTTTGGCCCGGCAACTTACCACTTTCATGGATTTTACCCATGAAATCGATAACTTGCCCCATCTGCTTCTTGAGCTCAGCGATTTCTTTAGAATTAGCCTGTTGACCTGTCACTAAAGCTTGAGTTGCAGATGTTAAGTTCTGTTGCCCTTGAGCAAGGGACTTCAAGATTTCATCATAATTAGGAGTAGAAGAACTAGCATGCATGAGTATAAAATGAAATCAAAAGCAATAAACTAGATTAAGCTAAGAAAAACAAAACAAAGGAAACAAAAGAAATTCAAAAATCAAGAGATAAATTTCAAAACAAATGAAATACAAAATCATACATGGCACCAATCTTTAAGATTACAAAGTCATACAAGCTTATTTTCGAGTTGCTACTAAAACACTTAAATAAATAATGATTCTAGATGGTAAGACACGGTGGACGTGCGGCCTGGATATTAATGTTTCGATCACAAGTTTGAAGCGTTGTTTCTAAAGGTCAATAGCTCAATTCAGAGATAGTGAACATGGTAGGACTCGTTTAGTGAGCAATGAGAACTCCATCATCGAGATGTATGCTTTCAAGGCTCTTGAGATCCAATTTTGGTCCCATGCACCAGAGTAATAGAAGGAGCGTACCAATGTACTCAGCTAGCAACAAACTTATGAACCAAACATGACTCCAAGTGTTAATAAAAGCCGCCCACAACCTCATGCAAACCCGAGGGTAAACAAGAAGGGTTAAGGCTAGAATTAACAAAAGGGATCCTACCTATTCCTGTGTAGTACAACCTACAACATTATTCATACAAGTATTAAAGTAGAAAAACAAAAATAAAACACAATTACATCATATACAAATTTATGGTTTAAACTTTACAAATATAAACATATAGACATATATACAATGCAAATTTTGACAATTAAAAAGATCGAGGATCCCGAAGGATCCCCGGCAACGGCGCCATTTGATAAGACGTATTTGCACACGCATCAATTAACCCTGTCAACAAATCAGTTATAGTATAAAGCAAGCAGGGATCGTTCTAAACCGGGGATCCAACTACAGGGTAGATCCATCTAATCTAAAGTAAATGTCAAAATAGCATATAGGTTTTAAAGGTTTGATGATTTCGAAATAGACAATGAAAATAAATCCTAAATTACTTCTATACATATATACATGTGATCAACCAACAATCATGCAAACTCAACCAAACAACCATGTAAGAATAAAGAAGACAATTCCTAATCTCATTTAAGTCTACACCGTGAGCAAATATACAACCTAAATTTGATATGCACATAAGTTCCTACGGGGTTCCTATGACATAGACCAACTTAGAATTAGACTACGGGTTTCATTCAACATCGCGACACAAACAAGCTCGGCTACGTGCTCTACTTATAGGTCACACACATAAACTAATCATGCAATTACGTATCACATAAAGAATCGATGTGTTTAAGTACTAGTCCTAAATCAAACATAGGCAGAAAATCGGTGAAAAACAAAGACAATGCAACTTATCAACTACGTGTATCAAAGTCGAACTTTGGATGATTAACACATGCAATATCAACTACTTGTATCAACTACACATGATAATATAAGAATGCACCGAAAATCTTAAAGTATTTAGACATAAAACTCACGGCATAAAACCTAAAATCATAGATTAAAAACTGAAAACTTAAATTCAAAACATAGTTCAAAAGCTGTTCTATCTCATAGACAAGAATCGAAACATACTTAAGCAAAAACCTAAAACAACATAAAACAAGAACAAACACATACTAATCCGAAAGTAGAAGATGAATACACTCTCAGAATGTCCCTACGTGTTCTACTCTTTGAGTGCGCGGAGTCCTAGGCTACGTGCTTTGGACGAGTGCTGAAGGTGGGATTGGATTGTAGTGTTTGGAGGTTGATGGAATTTCGGCAAAGGCTTTGGTGTTATTTGCACGGGTTGATGATCATCTTCTGTCCTTGGAGTCGTGCTTTATATAGAGGAAAAACCCTAGAAGAGTCGGCCACAAAGCCTAAACCAAATTGGATTAGGATTCCTAGTTCTTCTCAATTTCGGCAGAATGACCTCCGTCTGATAATTTCGTCATAACTTCTTCTAGAAAATATATATTGAGGTGATTCCAATTGATTTGGAAACTAGATTCCCGTAGCTTTCTATCCATATCTGGCACGTTTTCTGATTCATTGTGAGCTGTCCTGGAGAGTCCTTTGAAGTTGACAGACGTGCACAGGAATTCTCCTGATTTCATCCGGATTTGCAAGGCTTGGATATTCTTGAAATCTTGCCGAATTTAGATCTTCTTCTCCATATTGGACTTGGTTTGGACCTCTCCTTAATGGACTAGGCTTCAAGGAAAGATTGAATCTTGATCCAGACAGGAATCCTGAGTAAACAAGGGTTTCCAACACTTACCACAATTTCAACACCAAATTCTTCAATTCCGAAATTACTATGTATTTTAATACTAAAAACTACATATTTCTAAATTAAGCAATTATTCTACACTAAACACAAATATAAAGCTAAAACAACTAAATAGGAGTTAACAAAGGGTAAATAAAGGGTATAAACATATTAAAAACGTCACACTTTGTGCTCCTATCAGCATCCCCATATTATCTCCTTGCATCTCTGGTCTCGTAACAGCCGAAAGAAGGGGGCACACTTATCCGTGAGCCGTGACACAAACCTAGCCAGTGTGACAACCTTCCCGGCCAACGACTACACTTGGTTCCTGAGTGTGGGTCTTTCCATATTTAAGATGGCCCTGATTTTCTCCGGGTTGGCTTCAATTCTTCTCCGGCTGATTATGTGACCCAAGGAATTTCCTTTAATGACCCCGAAGATGCATTTTTGAGGGTTCAACCTCATCCTCATTATGACTTCGAAGACTTTCTCAAGATTCCCTACATGCTCCTCGACGTTTAGACTTTTGACCAGCATGTCATCAACATATACTTCCATTACTTTTTCGAGGGGCTCAGCGAACATGACATTCATCAGCCGCTAGTAAGTGGCTCCCGCATTCTTCAGTCCGAAAGCCATTACCTTGTAGCAATACAGGCCCTTGTCGGTCGTGAAGGCCGTGTGTTCCTCATCCCTTGGATCCATCTGGATCTGGTTATAGCCCGCGTAGGCATCCATGAAGCTCATCAGGTCAAACCCGGACGTGTAGTCCACCAGCTGATCTATGCGTGGGAGCGGGAAGCTATCCTTTGGGCATGCCTTGTTGAGATTTGAATAGTTCACGCACATCCTCCATTGCCCTGTTGACTTCTTTGGAACCATGACCACGTTGGTCAGCCACTGGGGGTATCTGACCTTCCTTATGAACATGATGTCTATTAGCTTTTGCACTTCCCCCCTCATTGCTTCATACTTCTCTAGCTTAAACGTCCTTCACTTTTACCGCACTAAAGGGAATCCTTTCTGGATTCATAGCTTGTGTGTTACTATGCTGCTTGATATCCCGAGCATGTATTTGTACGTCCAGGCGAATTCCCCACTGTTTCTCTTCAAGAAGTCTATTAAGGTCGCTCGCACCCCGGGTGACTGTCCCGTCCCGATGGTCAACTTTCGATCCGAGAACTCATCTGAGACTGATACCGCTTCCGTTTCCCCTACTGATCCTGGTTGCTCCTCATCCGAGTTTGTATCATCTATGGGATCTATGTAAGGATCTGAGGGGGACGCCAAGGTTTGGCTGGCCGATGAAACCTCTGACCTTTTCCTCCCGTTGTCTATCGCATAGCAACTCCTTGCCCCCCTGGTCTCCCCGGATCGTAATGATTCATGTTGGGGTCGGAAGCTTCATCATCAGCATGTGACCAGCAACAAATGACTTTAACTTCCACAAGGCCGGCCTTCCCAAGATTCCGTTGTAAGACGATTCACAATCAACAACGATAAACTCTATTGTTGCTCGGGCGACCCCCTCCCGTCCTTCCAAGCTTACTTCAAAGCTGTCTGAACCGAGGGGTTGAACAACATCGCCCGAGAAGCTGATCAACGGCTCATGGTCTTGTATCAACTTATTGTTCCTCGATGCAGTCCTTTCCAGGCACTCTTGAATAATACGTTGACTGAGGCTCATGTATCAATGAGGATCTTCTTCGTTATATAGTGATCGAGCTGTAACGTTATCAGGAACAGATCCTCGTGCTTCCTTATTACCTCCTCTTCCTTTTCTAGGAAGGTTACGGACTTCCAACTGGTGGTTACCCGCTGATTGTTGCTACTTCCAAAGGTGAAGACTTCCCTGCCATCCCGTTGTCCCGTACATTACTTTTTTGCCTTGTTGCTCCTGTTATCTATATGGGACCCGTCATGGATGATGTTGATTGTCCCATATACTTCAATTGCCCCTACGTTCCTGGGCCTGGGCACATATTGCTGCAGCTTTCCTTCTTTTACCCGGCGCTCTACCGCTCTTTTCAATTCTATACAGCTGTTGATGTTATGGCTCGCCTCACCATGGTATCCATAAAATTTTCTGGTGTCTTCCTTAGTTTGACGAGATGGGGGAAACTTCCGGGCTGGGGGAGGCGGAATGACAGACTTATTCTCATTCCATATCGCCTCATAAGTGGCGTTGAGCGCTGAGAAATGCTCATTTCCTGCCGACACTGTTCTCGCGTACCCGGTATCTTGGTAGGGCCCTTTTGCCTTCCCTTACTCATTATGTTGCTTCCCTGCCTTCCCCCAGTTCCTTTCCTTGTGCCTCTCTCCAGCTAGGTACGAGTCCAGTTCTCGTTCTCCCTTCCAAGCCCTAACCTCTTGGATCACTTGCACCGGGGACCAGCCGTCTCTCCCTTCGTCCTTCCTTTTCCTGGCCAAGGTTCCCCCATAAGTATCGTGGTCCGCTTGTGTATGCCGGATCGCCATTTCCATAAGCTTGTCGTAGCCTTGTGGATTTTCGATTTTTACTGCATATAAAAACTTCCCGGGTGACAATCCCTAAATGAACACTTCCTCCACAACCTTCTTGTCAAAGCTCCTAACTCTGGTTCTGGCTCCTTGCCATCGGTTCACGAAAGCTTTCAAACCTTCTCCCCTATCTTGCTTTACTTTGAACAGTTGGGCGGTGTTCTGCCCGTCCGTCCGTAAAATGAATCTATTGACGAACTTATCTGCCAGCTCTCGGAAGCAGTCTACCGAGTTCAACGGGAGCTCGTAGAACTAGCTTAGCGCTTCCCCTGCTAACATTTCCTGGAACATATTGCAGCATACCGCATCCGAGTATTCTTTAGCGTTCGTGTGAGACTTGAAACTATCGAGGAAGAGATGGGGGTCACGATCCCCATTGTAACTAAGTTTCAGTGGCTTGGTTGTGTTTGGCCGGACGGACCGGGTGATCGCTCTTGTGAAGGGTCCCCCTCATTCCTCGAAACTCAGACGGTTAGGTTACGCATTCCCCTTCTCTCTGCCAAATTCGCCACGCTATCTCGGATTGCTCTTAAGGTTTCTTCCATTTCTCCCTGTCTTCCAATCTGGACTTCTGGGATTTGCTCGGGCAAGGGCGGTGGTCCCTCGTTCCGCATCTCATCCGGGAACAAGTTCGTCCCTATGTGCACGGTCCTACGGTTCGTTTCCACCGAAACGCCTGTCTGCTGAGACGTGGCAGCCCGATCCAACTCCCCCACCCTATCCAATGCCTCTCGGTGCTCAACCCCTCAGGCTAGCGCTCTCATGAGCATAGTATTATCCCGCTCCAACATGCGCTCCCTCCCGAAGGCATCTACTCGATCCCTAGCACTTTGCTGCTCCAGCCGGGTGATTTGGGCCCTCATATCTTCCAACATTTCTGCTACCTCCTGGGGATTGAAATCATGCAGCACATACTCTGATGTTTCATCCCGCAGAGCTCTCCCTGTAATTCTTGAACTTCCCCCTCTTGATTCCGGGGTTCGTTTGTATGTCACCTCCCTTCGTTCTTCCTGTCCTGCCTCCTGATCTTGCTGCTCGGTTAACTCAGCCATCGAGTCACTCTGGCGTTTTGTAAAGATTCTCACAGACGGAAGCGCGCCAAATGTTTATGCACAATCTTGGATGAGGTTTGCCAAAGCTAATGGCATATCTGATAGGTGGTTGGTTATCTTCCCGCTGACTTGCAACCGGGGGCCTCCGGTCTTTCCTCCTCTGATGCTTAAGTCAGTATTTTTACCGAATGTAATTAATGATGGTAGTTAATGATACCTGACAAGCTGGTGGCTGGGCCATATTTATGGCCCAACAGTGGGTCTTTCTTCACTTGAAAACCGATGTGGGACAACTCTCCTTTGCTGTTAGTTCAAACCCCATTTTCCTTATACCTTCCGAGACCTTTCCCGGCCCAAGGCTGCCACCGAGGTCGGGCCCGGCCCATCCTTTTCTCGAACGAGGACCGTAGAGCGGCCTCGGTTATCTTAACCATGATGGGATGTTTACTGGTTTACGGGCTTGAGAGGTTGTTTTATACACAACCGACTACACTTTCCTTTCCAATGTTTGGTTTATGCATGGATAAGAAAACAAATAACATTAATTTACCACTTATATCCTTAGTATTAAAATATAAAGTATTCAGGCTTTATTTTAGATTGTCGCATCTGGCTCCGATGAAGTGCGAGCGACATGTCATTGATGCTCATGTCATAGATAGAATTTGATACATCTAGATATCTTACTGACTTTTAGGATTTGCTGGCTACTTTGATTCCACACTGTACAAGGAAGTTCATCTTGGCATTGAACCATCAACACCAAAATATGTTCATGTTCATTTTTCTTCTTCATACATATGCCCAATAGTTTGTACCATATATAGTATGATTATTACTGTATGCTCTTGGCAGTTGCAAGAGGAGTTTTGTTGGACTCCACATCCTGCGTTTCGCCCTATAACCCCTATTTGGGATTATTTCAGCCGTAAGTACTATCACTTGATTTATTTTAAAGGATCTATGGCCATAGTGGATACTCCAACAACGTTCTTAATAAAAATATGGGTGATCTAAATTTGGGATATATGTAGCCACCCTATGTATGGTTTGGATTCAAAAAAAAATGTGGATACTTTTGTAATAACATTTATTAAAATAATATTTGAAAGATGCAATTAATGTTGGGAAAGTATGAGGGAGATTGAATCTCATGGTATGTGAGAGGATCTAATTTCCTATCTATTTTCTCATATTGGTGTAAAGTCTTTTTTTTCTATAAGTGTGTTAAACAAAAGAAAGGAACAGCTTTTCTTTCTCAACCTTTCTAATCCGTAAAACAAACAAAGCCTAAAATTATTGAAAAATGTAGCCCGGGACAAAAAAAAAAGGACCCCGCATTCAATTTGCCATTGATGTAGGCATTATCGGAGCGGAAGACGAGGCCCTAAGAGCATATGCAGCGGTAAAAGAGGATTGCTCCTCCTATTTGAGGAGGAGCAGGTACTATTTGAGGAGGTGTAGCAAATAGAAGGTGCAGTTTAGGTTTTGTGTGCAGCAGTGCAAATAAATAGCACCTCCTATTACTGTTCATGAATTAATTTTTTTTAAATAATTATTTTTTGGGTGGATTTTCAACCAATATGTATATGACACGTGTTGTTATCTTCTAAATAATTGAATAAGATTCTCGGTGAGATTTCCGACCAATAAGTGGACGACACGTGTCATCTCCACGTGTCATTATCATTGAAATAATCAGATAAGATTCCCGGTGAGATTTCCGACCAATTAATAGATGACACGTGTCACCATCTTCAAATATCAGATGAGCTAGAATTGGCTATATATACAGCTCATTGTATACTCACTCACACCATCTACAAATTACTCGATATTCTACCCCAAAACATTCCCAAAATTAGATAAAATGAATCATTTCAGTTTTGACAATTTTTTCAGGAGGAGGCGACAATTTTTTCAGTTTCGACAATATTCTACCTCATCTTGCAAATTTGAGCCGGATTGTAAATTCCTTCGTGCATAAGCAAGAGCGGCACCCCAAGCTTTGAAAGTCGGCTTCAACTTTGTAAAATGAGACGAAGCCGCGGTTTGGCTCCTAGGCTCCGGCCTTGATTCATTAGGCGCCATCTCCCAATTTTCGCGAAAATCGGCATATATTTTTTCCCACAATTTATCGGACTTTTGCATGTTGCCGGTGATAGGACAAACGCTAATGCGACAATAAGAAATGCATAATTGCAAATCTTCGGAAGGAAGCCAATTGGCCATTTTTCAAGCAAAAAAATACAAAGGAATGAGAGAGGAGATGGAAGGAGATGGAAGGAGGTGATGAATTTGTTGTGCACAAATTGGTGTGAGAAGTGAATGAATTTGATGTGGTATTTATAGAAATTTTCTAGGGTGTTGTTTGCAATTTTTTAGGATTTTTTTGCAATTTTTTGGGATTTTTTTGCAATTTTTTAGGGTTTATTTTCCCAAAAAATGGAATATGTCTGTTTTTTGCCTTCATAGCCGTTGTCTTTGAATCTGGGCCGTTCGATCAAATTTTGGATTTTAAATGGACAGTCCAGATCAACTTGACCGTTGGGTCCAAATCTGAAAATTGGGTGGACACGTGTCAAGCTCTTATTGGCCCTTCCTTTTTTTTCAGATCTTTAATGGGCGTGCATTGCACGCGCCTAAAAAAAAAAAAAACAAACCCAGGCGTCACCCACGTGCGTGGGCTCCGCCAGACAGAACGAGCAGGCCGGCGAGCAAAGCTTGCTCGAGCAACAGCTCGAGCTCCCGGTCAACGAGCGGTCTCCCTCGCCATAGCCAACCGCTGCACGTCTCTTTTCTGCCTGCTTCTTCTCTTTTCTGGGCTGGCCCGCCGTTTTCCCTCTTGTTCGTGCTCAGATCTGCGTCCGCTGCAGATGCTCTAAAGATCACATCTTGGTGATATAGATCACTGCTCCGGTTCTTGTTTCCAGCTACTAATTTTCTTCTTATATTTTTTGTTGGCCTTTCAAACACATTAAGGATGATTGTTTCACATGCTACCAATGTGATATCGATCGGGTGGGTTTGATTTCAATCATTTCATGATAGTTGTGCTCCTCATGACAATGATTTTTCCATTTTTGGGATGGTAAACTCAAAACAAAACAGAGTATTCTAGTTATTGACTATTAGGTTATGATCTATATTTGATGTCATTAGTAACGACTAACAAGTTTTAGGCATGCTAGTTTTAAAACATTACTGTAAGGTTGTTGAATAAAACCCAAATGTTGAAGACAAAACCAAGTTCGTGAGACTTCCAATAATGTAGAAGCAGAGACGTAGTTAGCTAGGGGCGAGAGGGTTCAATGAACCCTCTCACATTTTAAAAATGTTTAATTAGTCTTAATGAGTATTGAATATTAATGGAATGTATCATAAATTAACCATTCTCCTCTGAAATATTCTTCAATATTAATGAAATAACACAAAAATATACTATTAAAATACTCAATCTCATAAATAATAATCGTGTTAAGGGTTTCTTACCTTATTAATATATATTTTAATGCTTTAAATTCCATTTACGATTTTTTTTCTTTACAAATAAAGAAGTTATATTCATACATTCATAATTGGTAGTTAGACCTCGTTTAACTTTTGAACATTCTTTTCAATATTATATCATGCATCAACATTATCTCTAAAATAATAAAAAACAACACATTATTTTCAATTTTATCGTGCATGAAATTCTAAAAATCCAGAGTTTGTTCTAAAACTTGACCATTTTAAGTATGATTTCTCGCTGCGCTACTGTGTAGAAGGAAATTAGATTAGAAAAGAACAAAGGTGTTCGAAACCACCGCTTCAAAATGACAAAATCTCTAGACGATAGTTACTGATGAAGTCTTTGACTTCGTGTTGCAATTTGCAGGATTGTGTCTAAATATATTCAGAACAAGAATCACATTGTGAAAGACTAACATGTGCTAGGTCACAGGCAAATGGTTCTATGGTGTAGTGGTTAGCACTGTGGACTTTGAATCCAGCGACCTAGGTTCGATTCCCGGCAGGACCTCTGTAAACCGAATAGCTTTTTTTAATTCACTCAGACCTCCTTGGCTCCATTTTTTGTTTTTAAATCTATTTATAGAATCAATCATCCATGTACAACAAGTCTAGTGTAGCTTATACAAATGTGTTGGTATTTGAGATTCCAGTCTCATCAAGCATATGATCAATGGGAGTTGTGTAGAGGTAAGGATCAACTACGAGTGTGTTAGAGCATTTGTACCGATGCGCCAATCAGATGACTGACTGATTAATGGGTCTCATGTGAATAGTGATTGCCTAGGCAATCTAATGACCAATTTGGTGGGCTCCACTTTCTTCTCCCATCTATTTTGCAACGGGTAAACCTTGGCACCTATGTATTAGAAACAACAGCTTAATTATGGCTGTTGGATTGAGATCTAACGAGTATTATTAAATAGCAACAGTAATTCTTTTGTCTATTTAAAAATCACAATATTTTTTTCTTTAAAAAGTTACATCACTCCCTATAATTTCTGGCACCTACATTTTCAAAAATTTGTTCTCCCAATCTTCTTCTTTCATCGATTTATTCTCCGTTGATTAAGTTTTATTAAAGATAATTAATATTGTGTGATTAATATCATTTATCAAATTATAAGTTTAACAATTTCAATTTAAATTATTCAAAATTGTATTGTGAAAAGTAAATTAGTATGCAAATTCCATTCAATTGGCGCAATGACAAAAAAAGAACAAGTTGCCAATGAATTAGCACTTTCCGACCGGTGCACCTGCTCTTAGAGGCTTATAGCTAATCTCAAGAGTCAGTCTTGTTGGTTGTCAAAGTTGTTTAAAACAGTGTTGGGCTGCTACTGCCTCAGTGAAGGTCTCAGTATAATGCAATCATTCGGTAGTCATCGACTGTAATAAGCTTTTGTTTTCGCCCAAAAAAAACCCAAAAAGTACAATAAGACTGGTACACATGAATGCACTACTTGACTTCCAAAGAAACCCATTCACTAAAAACCATATTTTCTACATGTTTTGAGGTTTCTGATGGAAGAGAATACAAAACGAAAGCGCCCAGGCAAGAAAACGGATATCGACTGCTACGTTGTATTCACAGTTATGTAGTCCCGCATCTTCAGGTAAGCAAAAAACTGGAACCTTATTGAGGAGTTTAAACAGAGCTGCATCTCACTCAACCTAAAGGAACAGAACTCACGGTATGGCATCTTCCAACTGTAATTTCCAACACTGAGGGTCAAGTTCCACCTGTTGATCAAACAAAGTAATGTTAATACAACTAACAACAATTTTTAATTTTGATTTCCAAGTCGATATGCTAGCATGCCTGTTGGCAATACTGGACAGTGAGAACATATCCAAGTGCACGAAAGGAATGAATGCACTATCCTTGTATGCACTCAAATAGTTAGTGACATGAATTAGATCAATTACATTTAGTGTTTGCAGTTCATAATTGACAGGTAAAAGCAGGCTTACCCGGAAAAATTTATCTCTCCACTGAAACAGACAACCACGTGCCTCAAAATGTTCAAAAAGAGCTTGGGTCAGCAACGATTTGAAGGTCGCTTGGAGCTTCACTTTTGTTAGCCCTCCACATGCCAATAAGGCAGCTGCAAGCCCACTAGCAGTCAAGCCCTTCAAGTGCAAGATGGTCAAGCTCTGCAGGCAGCTGATGCTGGCTAGGGAGAGCAACCCCACATCCGTAACAGAAGTATACGACAAATTAATCTGCAAACACAGGATGAAAGATTTGGTTAACTAAAAGTGATCATCTGTTGAACAGTTAAGGCTATCAGGAAAGCAAAAGGAATGACAAAGAGTACCTGTCTAAGGTTCTGAGAGAAGTGAGCAAGTGGGATCATCCCAGCATCATCAATATTGATACACTTTTTTATGTCCAGCTTGACCAGCTGCTTGCATCCCACAGCAATTGTAGCTAGACCCAAAGATGTGATAAGAGGACATCCTCGACTTTCTACTGTGTTTAAACTTGAGCATTTCGACAATGAGATTAGTGAACTATCAGTAATGTCTTTACAGTAGGCAATATTAATCATCTCGAGTCCAGGACAACCACGAGCAATGGCTGAAATGCCTGAATCAGTTATTCCTGTGCACCTGAACAAAACAACCAGAACAGTTATTACACGATCGCATAACCGTTTGTAGTCAAGTTGAGATTTGTTTCATATTTGAACTTTATATATACACTTCTAGAACAGAGCATTTTAGGATTATTAATATTAAAACAGCGAGTTGCATTCTACTTCATGTGTTTCATACTTTCACATAGTACTTGGGAATCCACAATAACAAATAACTAAATAAGTGAGACAAGCATTCAGATTTATATGTGGTGATATACTGTTTCTCTTGTGATCTACAAGACGAAAGAAAACAGAACGATCAAAAGAAAAATTCATGCATCATGAATTACAAACCTGTACAAATCAAGCTCTACAAGTTTCGAGCACCCCATGCCAACTTGAGAAACTCCCTCATCAGTTATATTTAGGCAAATTCCTAGTTTTAAGCTGGAGAGTTCCGAACATCTGGAGATTGACTTCAAACCTGGATACATTAAAAACATATTAGTATATATAAGTATGCAAATCAAAAAAGTGATTGATTAGATTGAAGTTGAGTGGGGGAATTACCTTCATCATCAATTTCATTATCTGTTATGTCAATCTCCTCAAGAAGACGGCATCTTTGCCCGATGAGTACAAATGCTTCTCTTGGAACCAGGGTACATGACTCCATCCTAAGAGAAGTAAGTGTGGTGCATGATAATGTAATATGATCTATGGATGCATAAGTTATCTTTCGGCAACACGTGATGTCTAACTTCCGCAGATCTTTGTGTTTTGTCAAAAGAGAGGAGAGCCCATCATCTGTCACCCCAGGACATTTACTTAAGCTCAGCTCCCTTAATGACACGCACCAGCTTCCAATCGCTTGAAGTCCAGCATAAGTAATCGAGCAACCATCTAATTTGATAGACTGCAACATCGTAAGCCTTTTCAAACTATCAGCAAGAGCAAGAGTCACCTAAACACCAACACCACCAGAGTACACATCATGAGTTTAAACTCAAACCATAACCGGTCATAAAACAACACACAGAAATTGAAATACTTACAGGAGAGCCATGTGACAGTACGAGTTGCTCTAGAACTCTGCCACTAGTTAGGGAAGCCAAACCATTATGACTAATGTTGTGACAACTTGATATGTCAAGCTTCTGTCAAAGGGTAAACACAAATTCATGAGTCAAATCTACAAAAGCATTAACAAACTTTTCCCATGTAACTAGTAAGAAAGATATAATCTCAAAGCTGATAGAGCCTGTATTATTTTTTTTTTTCAGGCTAAGGGTTAAGATTGTCTTATACAACCTAGCACCAAACCTATTTTTTCCTAACCAACTAATTTCTGCCATAATAGGAAGGATAATAAAAAGTTAAAGGTGTTAAACTTTTCAGAAGCACACATGGAATACACAATCTAATTACACCTACTCTGAGTTATTAACAAAGATGCCTAACACAAGAGGGCATAAGAAAATTGTACCAGCTAAGCATAAATACCTTTAGCGACTTGCAGCCATGTTTGAAGGCTGCAAGGCTGTCATCGTCGATGCCAAAGCATCCTTCCAGAACCATATCCTCAAGATACGGTAACTCGAAGATCGACGGCAAACACTTATCCGTGATCTGCAGCACCATAACAAAAAAACAAAAAAAAAACCATTAACATCATGAAAAATAACACTTGAAACTCGAAAAAAAAAAACAGAGATTAAACCAAGTTACCGGCAAGTAAGACAGATCCAAACTCCGAAGATCTTTGCACTTTAGCGCAAGCAACTCAACTCCCAAGTCATCAACACCAAGACACCACTTTAAACTAATCAACTTCAGCTTCCTACACCCAACAGCAATACACCCAACACCCATGTCCGTAATCTGCTTACACCTCCCCAACCAGAGCCTCTCCAAATTCTTGGCCTCAGCCAGAGCCGCAGCCGCCGAGTCTTTCAGCTCGGTGGCGTTTGACAAGTCAATCTCCACCATGTTCTTACAATTCACGGCCAAGCTTTGTAGGCCGGCGCCGGAGAAGTATTTGGACCGGGAAAGATCGATGCTTTGGAGATTTGACTTGCAGGCATTGGAGATTGTGATGAGGGAAGAGTCAGTGACACGTGGGCAGAGGGTGAGATCGAGGCGGGTGAGAGATGGGTAGCGGGTGAGGATTGAAGGGAGGTGGTCGGAGCGGAGAGGGGTGAGGGTGCGGCGGTGTTTGGATTCTATGGAGTAGAAGGACTTGCAGACTAGAGAGAAGGATTTTCTGTCAGTTGGGTTTGAGTTAAGGAAGTCCAAGATTATGAAGATGAGTTCATCTGACAGGAAATGGAAGAAGTTGGTGTTGGAAATGAGTTTTTGGGTCTTGATGGATTGAAGGGGAGGAGAGAGTTTGAGCTCTGTTGTTGTTGCCATTTTGGGGTGGATTGATTGTTGGGATTTTGGGAAGGGGAAATGAGAGTTTGGGGAGGTTTTGTTATATAGGAGGAGATGTGGAGTAATGGGTTTTTTGAGGAAACTGTTTGTAGGAAATTCTGGTTTTCTGTTTGGGGAGGTTGGGTTTTAGCTGAGGAGGGAGTGAAGATGAAGGAGGGGTGAAGGACTGTAATGGACGAGCTTGCCCTTCCCTTTGCTGTCGAATAAGATGACCCCGATGACAAACTATATTAGCAAGTATTTTTTGTCCGTTAATATACACGGTTACAACCAACTACACTCAAGAAATTCAACGTCTTTTATAATTTTTGTATTCATTTGGGCTATTTTTTTAGAGATATCTGAGTTGATGTTAGGCTTTCAAAACTTACATAATATTGTTAGAAACTTATAACTTATAAGTACGTAGCTTTTTAGAGAATGTCTTGTTTAGGAATGTTATTTTTGTTTCAAACATCACTAATGTTTTATTCACATCTTGCATGAATGTGTGATAAATTAGATCAAGAAAATTTTCATGTTTTGAATGTCATTTAAAGGTTTCACTTTATCTGATTGTTGAAATCAAACATAAGAAGAGATAAATACAATAGATGTTATACTAATTTTGTTTTTTGATGAGTTTTGGGGTCCCAATACTCTGATAGTCTGATATAAAATTCATATTCCGCAATCTTCTCCCGATACAAGCACAAGTGACAACCGTTAGAGATCAAGAATTCAAGACCATGGCTGTTGGCTTAAGAATTTATGATGTTTAAGTCAACGAGTGTCGCTATTTGTTAAGGTATAAGATGAGTTAAGTATTTATAACTTACCTGTTATGGAATATCGTGCTTGTTAAATCGACTTTCTTTGAGAATCGTGTCATCCCAGTGTGGGACTGATTCCCTGTTTACTTGGTCCTTGGTGGCCACTTTAGTGAGCATGTGAGCGCAATGTGGTGGTTTGGCCCCTATGTTCTGACCGCCAAGCATGGCGTCCCGGTCAAGATCAAGCTATAGTGGCCAAATATATGACATGTGCTCTTACTGTTTTATCCTTATAAGGGTGATGTAAACAACTTTCATGGAGAATTATACTGCATAAGATAAAAGATCCAACACAATGTAAATCCTAGTCAACTTCAACAACTTTACAATTACAAAAGACAAAAGTTAACACAAAATGAATTCTCATCAAGTCTAAGTGGTTGTTAAGATATTGCGTGATTTTTTTAAAAAAAAATTTACACATAGTGTCGTAAGTGATGTTGATCCTCATGTAGAAACAATAAGAAATTCGAACAAGGGATGCATCAATTTTTGTGAGTTAAAATTTTCTTTGGGTATTGTTGAACTATTCCCGATAACAATAAAGAAAGAAATTGGGAGGGCAGTGAAGTCATTTAGTCTCTCAAAAGAAGAAACCGTACGGGGAAGGACGGTAAAGGACGGAAAGTAAATAAGAAAGGTAGACAGGGGCAGGTTGGGTAGTAGGGAAAGTCGTTTTTTTATCGTAAAAAGCAGGAGGCAGCTTATTTGGTGGAGGACCTATGTGAGGAAGGACAGACTCAAGTGCGGGCGGTACGTACAACCTGACAAAACCACCACACCCGTAAATATAATTCATTTAATTATTCAAATAAAAAAAATACGAAAATAGAAAATAAAGATATGATATTATAATGGCAGTAGATATTGCCGTACTTATATAGATGCTCTCTCTGGTAGTACACTAGTACCACCTCTCTCAGATAAGAACGGTCCCAAGTCATCGTTTTCATTATCGATTGTGAAAGTTGGTTCCAGATTTTTGGCCAGGAAGGTGACGACTCGTGCAGGCCCTATCTAACCCCCCCCACCCCCCCAGTTGTTTTCTTCCCAGATTGCCCCTGAATGTTTCTCGATACGGAAAATACCTGTATCCAAACCAGAATGTATGCGCGCATCCGAATTCTTTCTGCCCTTTTTGCAGATTTTGGAATCTGATATTCTGATCTGCTCTATATACAGAAACATATATGGAGCATGATCTGGGGAAGGCAGAGAGGTAGCTTTGTGAATAAACAACTAGTATAGAATGTTTTTGCTTCTCTCGGAGGTTTGCATGATTCATGCCAACAGCTAGATCGGATCGTTTCTGGTGGTTAGGGTTAGGTTTATGTGGTCTTTTTTTTTATTTTTTGATCTGCAAAGTTAGGTTGTTTTGATGATTGAGTGGCCTAGCTAGATATTAATATTATATATGACACTAAGTTTTATGTATTTCGTTTTTACGGTGTGTTTGGATACAAGTGAATTTCCGGGAATTTAATCAAAAATAAGAAATTTCTAATTTTTTGAGACTATTTCTCTCGTTTGGATTCTTATCCGGTGAAATTAACAATTTTCACGGGAAAATAATCGTAGAATTTAAAAACTTAAATTCCTCCGACTTAAATTCCTCACAAAATATGTGTCATTTGTCAATTCCTTTGACTGAGGTTAGTCTAAATACAAATTCTTGTCATTTAAAAACTCTACATCATGAAATCAAACAACGGAATTCTCAATTAATAGAATTTAAATTTATGAAATTGTAATTCCTATGATTTTGAAATTTTTATGAAAATTAAAATTATTTTATCCAAATACAACGTTAAAGTTTTGAATTCAAATTTAGAATCTTAATCTATCAATATTTTATTATTCACTAAATCATCTGACGAAACTCGAAGACGCTTAGTTATAATTACAACAAAACAAAACAACGAAATAGATAAACAATATCACGTGAACATCCGTGTTTATCTTATAATGTAATATTATAGCTAGAGTTAGAAGCTCCCTCCCCGGTACAAACCTTCCTTAATTAAGAAGTTATGATTGCATATTCTTCTTCAACAGAAGTTTACTCATGGATTCATATTGAAAAGGATAAACAGATCGAGAGCCATACATGGAGGTGTAACCAGCCAGGAGGGTACATTCCTCGTACACGAAATGATCACGTTGAGTGACTAACTAGCTAGAATATTGCTTTGGTTGACATGTTTTATAATCATTTTCCACTTAGAAACTTACGCATTTGATCACTGTAGCATACGCAGATGGAGTTGTCATTTAGGTATGCGTCTCTTTCTCATCATATAACTAAGCTTATCGATCAAATTCAATTAACAATAAACCAACCCTAAATAAGTTCTCTCCTTGAAGTGGATACAAATTTGCCGTTCATCTTTATTTGCTCATTAAAGTGTTTATCCTCTTAATCTATTGACACATGTCCATTTTATTATTAAGAATAAAGTTAAACAATTTGAAGAGACATGTGTCAATAGACTAAGAGGGTGAACACTTTAGTGTGCAAATAAAAGTGGTCGGCAAATTTATATCTGCTTGAAGTCTAGTGTTTAGCTGCATACAGTAATTGGTGGGAAAATGTCCCATGTCCCTGCTTATTCCTAATTTGATATTGAATATGATTTAAAACATAGAGGACAAGGCATTGTGTACCATATGAGCTATGATCAAGTCACTAGTAATCAGTAGGGATTACGACTAATTAAACCTGCTTAGTTTTAAACATATATTTCAAATCAAAATCGTGGTACGGCAGCAACTAGCAATGTACCTTCACCACCTCTCCCTATCTGTGATTGAGTCAAGAGTCAAAATCCATCCACCTAATTCAGATTAAGGTTTAAGCAAAAGAAACAAAATCAAATCAGCTTATTAATCAATATAATTGACAAAAACTTGTAGCTAGTTCGAGCCTTTTCAGTTACGAAGGGAGGTGTATCGGAATCCAGTGGATGCCAAGGTCCTTGTTTTGATTGTAAGACCTGATAACCCGGTGTCAACGATCGAATAAAACCATATTGCATCAAATCTTTTATATCATTAGCGAGTCTATCAGCTACACCATTTAAGTCCCGATAACACTTGCATAACAATTTAAAATTAATTAATTTTCCTTAATTATGTATTAGTATCAACAATAATCGCTCATTAATTACACGTGTTTAGAAAAGAGTTGCTGATCCTTGATTCTTTATATATGTCAAAAAGAATTATCAACTTAAAGAATTAGATGCCAAAAGAAAGAAAAACCCATTGTACGGAGTGAGTTGTATTTCCCTTCTTTATCAGTCGTATATACTGTTGAAAATTTGAAAAGTATATGATATGCTTGGAAGGAAGCCGTTCTATTGCGGACGGCTTTGTTACGGACATGTTGCGGACTTCCAAAACTGACCGTTGGATTAGAACACAGCAAATCTGCCCGTCCAATTCATCACCATCACCGCTTTCGTCAAACGCAGTCTCTCTCTCTCTCTCTCTTCTCAAACGCAGAAGAGCTCCTGGAAGCGAGCACGGCGGAGCCTCGAACTCTAGACCCTTGCACAAGTCCAAGCCCTCCTCCTCCTCCTCCTCCTCCACCGCGCCTTGGCTCAACAAGTGGCCCGCTCGCGGTGCTCCGCCGGAGCCGCCTCGCCAGAAAGATAGAGTCAAAGAATCTGATAGAGTCAACGAATCCGACGGCCGTGAGAAGCCGAGCGGAACTGCGGCGAGGTACACGGACAAGGACAAAGGCCAGAGCGCGATAGAGAGGATCGTGTTCCGGTTGCGGAACCTAGGGCTTGGCGACGAAGACGAGGATGACGAAAGCGGTGATGGTGATGAATTGGACGGGCAGATTTGCTGTGTTCTAATCCAACGGTCAGTTTTGGAAGTCCGCAACATGTCCGCAACAAAGCCGTCCGCAATAGAACGGCTCCCATGCTTGGAATTCATCATATATGTTTAGTTAGTCATCGAAAATGTATTGTTATGTCATTTTTTGCTTTGGAAATATTCAACACAACACCTTCGTGTGTTTCATAAACAGCCAGTCATGCACTGTACTGTTTCATTATTATTGCCTGCATTTCGTTGCTAGCTTTGACCCATTACCATCTACTTCGTGAGAATTCTGTGCAGACCGCCAAAGATTCAAGAATTATCCTCACATGAGCAAAAGGTGTTGTCCTCACATGAGCAACAGTCTGCTCGTAGTGTAAATTGTCACATAAAAGATTTCGGTATGCTTACTAAACACTTACTTGTGGTTCACCTAGCATCGCTCGGTCACTGTAGATGTATGAGCATCTCTAACAGCTTCCTTAAAATTTCTCTGAAATGAGAAAGGAAAATCCAAAATCTCCAAAAAAAATTATGCTTCAACTCCAACAGCTTCTCTATTTTCGAGATTCCGGCATTTATTACATCAATAAAATATGTTACATCATTATTAATTATAACAAAAAAAATTATATATTTTATTGTAACAATAAAATATTCTATATACATAAACTTCTCGGTGGAGCACGTGAAGAATTTAATTTTGGGAAATAAAAGCTTTGTTGCAAATTTGGGGAATGCGTGCTTCTCTTTCTTCTCCATCCCCATTTTAAGGAATGAGACATAGAAGCTGTTGGACCATAAAACAACTCAATATTTTTTAAAATTAATAAAATCAAGAAAATAAAGAAGCTGTTGGAGATGTTTAAGTAGTTTTTGGCCTAGGATTCGCTTGCAAAGCTAATTATGATCGAGCTGTGCACCACTAGCATGGCAACTTTGTTTTTTGATTAAAACCTCGATGTTAACAGTAAGAATTTGCTGATCATCCTTAATTATAAGTACTCAAGCAAGGAGCCACTCCTGTTGATGTTGAAGTCTGAGACTCTGAGCTGCCCAAAGCAAAGAATAATAATCCATTGTACGGCAACGTTGCAAATATATATTATGACCATATATCATGTATGTCTTGGTCATTGAAAATTCATCCATCTGTGCCTTTTGCGCTAAATAATTCTTCAGAAATTTCCAGTGACTAAGATTTGATAATTAACACTGGAGAATAGTCAAGGTTTACAATTGCTTGCATGCATTTTTTTGACCAAAACAATCTTCTGGGAAATTATGCTCGTTAGCAGAGAGATTCCACATCCAAAACATGACCAAAGCTTAAACATGTGAGACTTCAATTCGGCCCTACAGATGGATATATCTAACTCCTCCCTAGCAGGAATCAACATTACCTTGATATACTGTGTGGTTTCGCAACCTACAGACGAGTCTTCATTTACTCATAACAATACCACCATATCTGGTGACAGTACATGGTTACAATTTTTCCTTTCAAAGCCTAAATGTATCTGGCTACAATTACCAATAAAATTTAATACACATGAAACATAGAAGCATGATGAAGGACCAACTTAGAAGTTACAGAACTTACAACACATATGAACAACATTGCACCTGATTGTGAATTGTCAAATGAGGTTCAAAGATGGAGGCCTAACCATTATGAATTTTAAGATTGTGAACCGGTGAAGCATTTCAGAAAGGGGGTTAATTTCTCAAAGTGAAGGAGGTGTTTTCGGACGCGGTAAAGGTGCAGGGTATAGAGCAATGCAGCCAGTGTTACCACGTAGAACGAGACCAAAGTCAACTTCCAGAATTCCTGAATGTAACATGCAAACACCAATATGAGTTGATAAAACTTCAGAACGAGAACTGATCACAGATTAACTGCATAAGGCCCTCGCACCGATATGTTCATGATCAAACAAAACCAGTAACATTAGAAGAGAATGTGTGTGTTTTGACTGATACTCTAGTCAGTCTAGTGATATACTATGATAGTGATCAGACCACTAGTAATAAGTTTCACTAAAAATGAAGCGGGTATATAGTGAATAGTAAACATGATATTACCTGTGGATTAGATATGATTATTCCCATGACATAGCCCAGCAAATCCATGAAGGACTGAAGGGAGTTTTGAACACCTCCCACCACACAACGATCTGATTCAGGAACTTGATCCTGTCCAAAATGAGAAAGGGGAAAATTCAATGAAGTTTCAAGATTAAGAAAAATAATAAGATGTATGAGATGCATTGTTCTGTTTTGTTACCTGCATTTGTTGGATGACAGCTAAATCAAACATCCACAATCCAAGCCGAGAAGTAGCCACTCCGGCCATTAGCATATATGCTGACCAAAGGCTCTTATGGATCCATATTGAAGCAACACATAACAGGAGGAAGGTCCACTGCATTGAAAAAACATAAGCACCAGATATATGAGGGTCAATTAGTAAGTCACATCCTGGATTAGCAATCCAGAATGAAGGTGTCACTGGAAGTTTTCTTTTTACCTGAGACCAGATAGACCAGAGTCCGGTTCTAAGTGTTAAGATATAAGATTGCAAGATGGGATAAACAATTGTTGCAGTAATTCCAATTGCGGCGCTTATTCCACGAGCTATCCCAATGGTGTATGCAGGTATGCCTTCCCATTCCAAGGTAGCTGTCATCAACGTTCCAAAGCTGGAGTAGAAAGATTCAGCAAGTCCTTAATATATGAAGCCAAATCCAATAGTAAACATAACATATCAGATTATCTTCCAAAAGAATATAACATCTTAATGCTGGTTACCTGAGCACAGTGAAAAATAACAAAGCCAGAGATACTCCAGGTAGTACAACATCTTGCTGCAAATACACACTCCAAGCATTAACATAAGGCATCCTTGATACCATTTTAATAACTCTCGTAACCCAGCTTTCCTCGACGAATTCTGAATCGTTTTCATCTTTAGAAAGCAAGCTACTCCTCTCTTGAGAAGTAGATGTGCCAATGCCTTCAAGATCACTCTGAGAAAGTCTTGTTATCTTCCTTTGGCTGCTTTCGCCTAAAGCTGGAATCCCATTAAACACAGAAATGAATAGCCAGTATTCCAGCCAAACAGATATGGTATTCCAGAGTGCTAAAGTTAAAGCAGAAGCTTTAAGTGATACAAAGCTGATGATGAAGCCGGTTACCACAGGAGCACATAGCTTGGAGAAAAGATCAATACGCCTAATGATGGAATTCATGTTTGTTAGTACTTCTGGAGAATGTCCTTCTGATATTACCACAACCCTGCACCAAGAATATTTGTATATCAGTATAACATAATACAATTTCATACTATGCTAATTCAAGAGGTAAATTTATGTTTTTATTTAAGTCAGAAGTTACCAGTCTCTTTCGACTAAGATGGTACCAGCAAGAGTGGATAGAACTCCAAGAGCTCCAGAGATGTTGGTTAATATGATTAGTGAAACAAATGCACTGAAATTTGTGAGCTTTAGATCTGGATAGATCAGTAGCCCCATCACAGTGCCCCCAGCAATCATAAAAGAGAGATTTTGTGTTACTAACCAAAGTCGAAGAATCTGTCCATATACACAGTTGTAAGATACTCAGATGTAAACATGATGCATAAACAATTCTTTGGTCCTCCAAGCTGTATTTCAATATAAGTTTTACTTCCATAAACCTACCTTTACATATGAGAGCCTATCCACCCACTGTCCAACCAAAGGTCCAAAAAGCGCAGTAGAGGCTGATTCGACAACACCATATGTAGCAGCAAAGAGCAGAGAGTCTGGCCATAAATTTATCATGTATAAACCAACAGAGAATTCCCACATTCTGCAAAACAATCAGAGAAGGTTCACTAGAAATTAAATCCAACCAATGGATTTCTGAAAAACAAGTAGCCCCTAGTGAAATTTATCTTAGCATCTAGAAAACTTCTATTCACTCTTGACATGAAGAGGGCATATTTTCAGGTTCCTTGAACATAACTTGATCAATAGGAAAATTGTTAAAGCCACGAGAGCATCTATAGCAGAAGAATAATGATCATCAATTTTTTTAAGCCAACAGTACTAATCGGAATCAATATAACATGGAGGAGGCACAGACACACAGATCAATCCGATTTGAAGTTTCTCAAACAGATGATTAACCTCGTGCAACTAGCCTACTAAGTTGATTTGTAGGAAACTTGTTACTGCCTCCATCCGCATAACATCTGCCTATATATGTAGAAGCAGGAAAGGGATCACAAGTTTTATTTTGAAGTCCAAACTTGCTCATTTATTTGTTCCTCAAAGGCATATCATTCAATTTGGCAAACACAACATACACATAGCTTAACATGTTCAGAATCTACAACGTAATTTGATTTAGTAGTAGTTGTAAGTTAAAATAATGTCATTAATACTTTCAGCAAACTGAGAAGAGAAATTAGAAAGAAGGACAAAATTGAGTTCAAGGTTTACAGACTATTGTGTTGGGGAGAGGGCCTCTAACAAAAGAAAACTGAAACACTAGAACAATGAAACTGCAGAAGGGAATTAGAAATCAAGTAGAACCTGGCACCCCATCTGGCCAAAAAGTGGCCTATGTAAAGATATCTGATCAGAGTTGAAGGAAGACGATCATATTGAGAATGATCAGGAGGGTGTTCTTGTACATGGGCCAGAAGGCTCTCTCGCTCCTCCTGCTTCATATTTCAGCTTCTAACTCCTCTGTGCCTGAACCTTATAGACCTTGTAGCAATGGCAGAGCACCCATATTCCTTGTTGACGATGACAGATATGAGTACCATAATCGTTATTGAATATAAGAAGACAGCCTCATCAATTTCATCATCGTCATCTAGATATAATAGGTGCAATTAGAGCGAGTACTATTGGTGCGTGATTAAATACTGCAGCTAGTGATCTTAATTTTCTGGTCCAGTTTGTTGTTATTTGGGGAAGAATCCATGTTAGTTTTTCATTGTTTTGGATCTATTCAGAACAGATTGATTAGAAAACTGGGTCTTCATCCTCTGCGGCTCAAAGAAGAGCCCTAGATAGCTACACTTCATATTTAGCCACGTCATCGTTGAGGTATAATACACTGCCATGTACATATATGAGAAATTTTCCAGTACAACCATGGTGCTACGCGCCAATAATTATCAAGACACACCCCGAATTTCATTATGAAACCCGAAGTAAGTCTTGTGGGAGCCACCTCTAAAAAAAATTTACCGAAAAGCTCGGCAAACCTCCCTTGAAAATGGACAACCCTAACCCGGAAAATTTAAAACATTACTTTCCTAAATATTATTGAGCATCATCCAAACAACCCACAATTATACGAAAGTGAGAATATAATTACAAACTTCGTACATTCTAAAATACAACAAAAGTCTTAGCACACCACCAGAAAAATTATACGATGAGCCCCAAAGAGTATTCAGAGCTACTATACACTAGAGGAGCAGGAAAATACCCTAATAGTTTAAACAGGTAACCTACTGGTGAAAGATGGCTGAGAAATGGGTAACTATGCCTCGTTGTCTCCTACTCGTACTAACCCGAACTCTGCAGACTGGACATTTTTAAAACGAAGGGCGCAGGGGAAAAACATTCGCAAAAATTAGAGTGAGTGGACAAAAATAAATAATTTTTAATATTTATGTTTTCCCAATTTTTATTCCAAAAAAAATAAATGCATGTCTTAAACGATAATTCTCTTATCGTTATAAATATCGAGCCTCTACAGCTCAAAACTATATATCAAAATACAGTCTCTCAGGCTAAATTATATATATGTATATATTTACACTTGCCCATACTCCCTATATAAATTAATAATAATCTATATAGGGCTACTACGCTCGCGTCCAACGCTCACGTCACGCCTTAATGAGGTGATACACTACGCCATTAAGGTGGACAGACAAGTGTATAAATATGTATCCATACCCCTTATATGAATTAAACACTCATATAATGTTACTACGCTTGCGTCCAACGCTCACGTCACACCATAATGCAGTTATATACTATGTCATTAAGGTGGACAGACACATATCGCTAGCTAGCATTTATATACATACTCTCCTTAAAAATTGTCACACCCCAATTTCTGAAAGATAATTTTCAAAAATTGTGGCATGATCTAACTTAAATATAAATATCTCAACCTGTTTCAATAACAAACCAAACAACTAGAACTCAATAGCAGAAAAGTAATATCATACAACTCATCACTGAGTTAAATATTACATTTCCTTATTTACATAAACTTACAATATTAAACTCATGAGCATGAGAACAACCTCATGTGTTTAATATTTTCTACCCAATTAACAAAACTATACAGAGTACAACAAAAGCCAAATAGAACCCTGTCACTAAGTCTCTGCCTCAACCCTGCTGTTCATCACCTGCAGGTCTAACTCTTACACTTGTACCGGGATTGTAAAATAACAAACCCGGTAAGCTAAAAAGCTCGTATGAGTAAACTCGAAATTAACACAATATTTCTCACATCTAGAAATTTCACAAAGCAATTATATCATTGAATATATCCACAATTTCAACACTCTTTCAAATAACATGTATCCATGACTCCCAGGTATTGATGAAATACCCCTCATGACCTACAACAACACAATTGTGTACCCATGAGACAAAACCGTGAGGGCCGGTGGGCCCAAAGCGGACAATATCGTGTTACGGCGGAATGGGTCCTGGGATGTGACAAATGGTATCAGAGCCACTCTACCGTGTGGTGCGAGTGTGCCGACGAGGGAGTCGGACTCCCAAGGGGGGTGGATTGTAATATCCCACATCGGCCAACGGAGAGGGGTTATGTGCTGTATATGTACATGCCCACCTCCAATCTAACACGAGGCTTTTTGGTGGCTCAGCGGCTTCGGAGGGGATGGGTACTCCGAGGTTAAGCATGTTGATGCTAGAGCAATCCCAAGATGGGTGACCTACTGGGAAGCTGCTCCTGAGCTGCCGGAAACAAAATCGTGAGGGCCGGTGGGCCCAAAGCGGACAATATCGTATTACGGCGGAATGGGTCCTGGGATGTGACATGACTGGTCTATGGGCATTTTGTATATTAAGTCCCCACTCAAGATGTGTCTTGAACGAGAACTTGGGGGGACTTGTAGTCGGTAGTCAATAAACTATCTTCCCCACCCATAGACCAGTCATGAAACTTGTAGACCGACGTCCGGGCTACCTCGCCATGGTGAAAGATCATCGGTATCACATCGGGAATGTGCTCCTCCAAGCTCCACAAGAAGGTACCATGATAAGATAAATGTATAGTTAGTCCCACATCGGTAATGTGTAATAAGAGGAAACCTTCCTTATCTATTAAAAGAAGGCTCCCCTTGTGTAGAAAGGACTCTTGACTCACATATGGATAGATAGACGATGCTCCCTCTCCCTCCCCTGCTCCTCCCGGGCGGGATGGATGGATGCTCTTGTAACACCAAAGGCCTATTGGCCATGATAGTTGATTCGTAAGTGGACATAGCCATGTTCTCCGAGGCATGGTGAACCACTATATTCCCTTGTGTTGTCTACTATTCATGTTCCACTGTGATTCCGCATAGCTTACGGGATTATGCAGAAACAAATGTCGATCTTGATTCTTTATCCGATCCCTTCATTGGATTCTTGCGCAGAATCTGTTCATTTCCCATTGGCAACACCCATGAGAGAATAATTTCTCCAATAGGATCCTAATTTAACTATTTTCTCTGGTCCATGGATCTTTCTATTTCTTTGTCTCAAAATATTCTATTCAGATTTTTTAAAATTTTTATTTTATTTTTGAGAAGATATTCAGAATCTAGCTATATGCTGCAGTTGGAATTAGAATCTACGTTCACACTATATAAACTATAGTGAATCGAAGCGTGCTAGCTGATCGAATATATATTGCCCTATATATTGTTTTCTCGAAAAGGAAAAGGCATTATATATGGAACAGCTAGCATGTTAATTAACAAGAAAAATGAAAATGGAGCAGTAGAACGTAGTTTTTCTCAACAGCTTAATTAGTTCTCTATCATTGCTAGTGTCTGATTGAGCTATTTGTACTTTTGTGGTACTCAGCATCTCAGATCCAGCTAGCTTTGATTTATTGTAAGTAGATCGAGGATCGACTACTTGAATAATATTAACAGTTCCAGCAGCTTAGCTTGCTAAGACATAGCAGAAAAAATCAAAAGAAAAAAAGAAAGGGGTACAAGATGATCTTGATTAAGCGGAACAGGAAGATACATGTACGCGATAGCACCGTTGGGATCAATCTTTGCCTCACTATACATCTATCTTTGCACATCGATCACTAGCTAGCTAGTTGTTCTGGCTCCAGTTCTGAATAGCTTGCAACACCGCTTGTTTCACCACCTGTGCGTCTGTGCTATCAGCTTGATCTCCTTGGTTCTACAAAACCAAGAATAGTATGATTAATAATTTCCTTGATCATCGAATCAAGTTACGTGGCTAAAAGAAACTCAAAGAAATGGATCAAGGAATGCTTGCATTGTCGATCATGAATCCAAGTTATGCCTACCGCTCGTTATATTTGTGTCAGTACTTGCAATTGGGAATCCAAAGGTGTGGTTACTACTTCGTACCAATGCACAAACTCACTCGTGATTGTTCTAGCTAGGATCTAGTACAACCTTCGATATATGTATTTACAAAGTATACGATAGTTATATATATGCACATAGCACTATCTTCCAATACCCATAGGTTATGCAATTTCTTTCCTTTCTAAAAACGAAAATAATAGCCAAAGAGCCGGGCAACTGTGAATAATGGAAAATGTTGTATATGCTGCATCTAACACAAAAACTGATTAGCTTATTGGTTTCTTACTTCTCCTCCAACCGCTTCCAGTCGGAAATTGTCTGCACAAGAAACCCTAGCATCGAGCACATCAAGGCCCAGGTCTTCAAAGGCTTCTAGAATCGAAACGAGCAAACCTGGGCAGTTCTTTTCTGACAACACACTTATAAGAAAACCCTTTTCTAGGGTTTCCACAGTAACCTGCTGCAAGTATCAAGAATCGAATGAACTGAGAAACATATCATGGTGTTTAACTCAAACGGAAATTAAGACTTCTTTTCTCAATGATGAAAATATGCCATACCGCCGGTGACGATGAATTTTGCGAAGCTTTGACGTCTTGGTTGAGTGTGTCCACTTTCTTCTTCAACTCCTGGATGTATTTGGATGCATCAACTATAATTGAAGCTCTGTTCATCTGTCAAATCACATATACAACAACAAATATCTGATGAATATCCAAAGGAAAATAGAATAATTATACAGCAGTGGAATTGTAAGAAAGTGAAATTGTAAGCTTATTGGATCGATCAGTTAATTACAGCAGTAGAATTGGTGGCAGCCCGAAGCTTTTCATATAGAGCTGCTTTCTTTTGCCCCCTAGAAGAACTCATGCTTTCAATCCCTCCTCCCCTCTTCTCGGTAGCTGCCCTGGTTAATTTTCTCTTTGTTTCTTCTTTCATGTCTCTCCTGTCGTCCTCTCTTATATAGAGGGGCTTGAAGCGCGTCTCAAAGAGGAAATGTTTGCATTAGTAACCTCACTCCCCCACCAAGAAATTAAGTAATTTCTTTGATCTTGTCCGTTTACGTAATTGACCTTGAATGTTAGTTTAATTGTTAATTATCATACTAATTAGTAATTCAGTATGTTTGTTTGTGTAGTCGGTAGTTGGGAACTACCTTCCCCGCCCATAGACCAGTTATGAAACTTGTATATACGATGTATATCCTACCTCGTCATGGTAAAAGATCATCGGTACCACATCGGGAAGGCGCTCCTCCAAACTCCACAAGAAGACACCATGATAAGATATATGTATAGTTAGTCCCACATCGGAAACATGTAATAAGAGGGAACATTCCTTAGCTATAAAAGGAAGGCTTCCCATATGTAGAAAGCCCCGATCCCTCCCTCTCTCTCTCTAACACTTCATCCCGGAGGATGGATGCTCTTGTAACACCAAAGGCTTATTGGCCATGATAGTGGAATATTAAGTGGATGTAGCCATGTCCTCTGATGGCATGGTGAACCACTATATGTCTTGTCTCTTGTCCATGATCGTTTAGTGTTCTACCGTGATTCTACATAGCATCCGGGTTTATGAAGAAACAGTTTGTAACTGGATTGTGGTACCATATATGTTCTCTTAACCCTTCTTAGTATACATGTATTTGGTTTTTACTGTCTTTTTATTAGTTATGCCAAGAGCGGGAGCTTCAGCGTGGCATGGTAGCATGAGAGCAGGGATGTTTGGTTGCTCGTTGAACATGGTTCAGAATTAAATTTAGTGTTAGAATAATCATGCATATGCCGCAATTAAAATTAATGGTAGACTAACTACTGTACAGTAGTCCAGTGGTTCTTGTCTAGTTGGGTGTGCTACCCAACCTACATTCGAATCACGACACTGTTAAAAGTGATCAGGAGAGGGGCTGCAATGCTCTGATGGCTGTCCGGGCCCCCAGCATATTAGTCTTTAGGCATATGTAACCTTTGGGATACCGCAATCTTGAAAAAAAAAAATTAGTGGTAGACTAATAACCTATTTATTAGATCATTTCTCAGTATAATTGGTCTCAGTTTTATGGATCTCACTGAATGACATATACACTATTGCATGCATGCCCTAAAAATCTTCTTCTACCTGTACGTGTCTCCCTATATATACCCTATATATACATATATAATCAAGTATATATATGATTAAGGGTATTTTGGTTTTAATTCAGATAATTAATGAAGTGATTGAAAGAGAGGAAGAGAAGCGAGAGAAGGGACAAAACGATGAGGGCGATGGATTGATGGGAGAGTATGTACGAGTACATACGTGCGTGAGAAGATAGAAGAAAGAAAGGGTGAAGAGAAGGTTTTGTTTGGGTTAGCTTGTATTAGTGCAGCCCGTGAGGCAACTAGTGTTTGGCTTGGAGGGGGCTTGACAGCTAAACAACCTTTGACGCTTTGCTTCGCTGCTTTCGATGCCTTCCCTCTCGATCATCATCTTCCACCCCACAACACACAACCAACACTACTCTCTCTCCCAATCCCTTCACGTGTAGATTCCCTTCCTCATCATCCACCTCTCCATCTCATCATACTCTTTCACTTGAGCTTACTTCTTATATAATCACCTAATTAACCAATTCCATAGTCATTCTACCCCCTACAAGAAAAAACCATGGCTCTTTTCGCCTGCCATATATGCACTCTCTACCTCTTTTTTCAATCATTCAAGGCGAATCAGCAGTGTTTGACCGCTAAGAGTTCGCCGGTGTTGATTAGCTTTGAAAATTATATAGTATACCCTGCATGCATGGATCAATATACATTAAGACCAAAACCTCTGAGGTTGCTTCAATATACGTCTTTCATTTCGTTTGTCTCATCGATCGACACTATATACTAATGTAAAAGAATATAATTGTATTTAAAGTACAATGTATCTATGTTTATAGTTTTAAAAGCATTAAACATTTCAGTGTACTGCTTCAATATGGTGATGACTAGCTAGCTATTGTCTGATCAAATCGTACACAAACAAATAATGATCAAGTATCTCCCCCGGCTATATGTTTATACTCACATGTGTGCCTAGCTCTCTAATCATCGCAACAAAACAATCTCACAAAAACCTGCACAACCAGCTCCGTCCTTTGTCTCTTTTCCCAGTTTTAGCTTTTATGTCTTTGGGTTTTTGGTTGTACCATGCTCCAATTGTTCAATATATCAAAATGATATACATTTCAATTCTTCTATGATGTAAATCAACTTCATTTACTCATCCCTCGAAGTCGATCATGAAGCATGTTGAAACTTTATATTAAGCTAGCTGTAAAATTACACACAACAAAATTATTCGAACTACGAAGAAAATGATTGGCATGCAGGATGCAACGCATGTTCGATCATCATCATCTCCCTAGCTAGCTATAGCTTAACTTATGCAATGATTAAGTTCTGGGGAGAACTTGATGCGATTTGTTGTCTTCTACAAACAACTGGATAAAGTGATTGAGTAGAGTACTGATATAATTGGATAGCTCGAGTAATACTGGTCCGGAAATTCCACAGCGGGTGTTCAATGTTTCTGTCAATTAATTGAGTCTATCTACTTAAGAGCAAATGCCATTTAATACTAATTATTGAATATTATTACCCATTCCAATGAAAACTTTTTCTTTGTGCCAATTCCAATGAATATTACAAAAAAGACGTATATACCCTTAATTATCACGCACAAATCTCTCTCCACACGTCTCTCTCGTTTCTTCCTCCCGATCTGAAACGTTCTCTCTCTCTCTCTCTCTCTCATCCCTTCTGATCAGATCGTCAGAAAGCTTCTGCATCGTCGACGGCGGCGTCGCGGTTGGCAACCCGGTTGATGTGGCCACGGTGAGGATGCAGCGAAGCTCATTCCGGCTTTGTTCCCCTGTTCCAGCTCCGCCGCAACGGAAATCAGACCCTGTTCCTGGCATTGATGTGGCCACGGTGAGGATGCAGCGAAGCTCATTCCGGCTTTGTTCCCCTGTTCCAGCTTCGCCGCAACGGAAATCAGACCCTGTTCCTCCTCCGCCACAACGTACACGCATTCTTGCTTAATCGGAGACGATCGGTCCTTCATCTTCGTTGAAGATGCCTTCGCAGACGAGAAGATCGGCGGGGTCGAGTCTAAGCAGCCGAGCTCCGATCTCCGATCTTCAAAACCAGAGGCGTTGGCGATGCGAGCCGATCTCCGCACCATGGTAGCCTCCGATCATAGTTGGTTGTCCTCGCTTGGTCGCACGCCGTCAGTTTTCAAGAGACCGGTCGAGTTCTACAGGGTAATAAATTAAGTTCTACTAGAGTAAAAAAGGTTCTACTGAGGGGTGAAAAGTTTATTATTAAAGTAATAAATGCATGTATTACTGGAGGTGACTATGGAGATATTGTATTGCATGTTTACTACCCCCAGTAGAAGTTTACTAGGGGTAGTAAACTTTAATTTTTCGCATATAAGTTGAGTTTTTGTTGTTTTAAAGTGTATACTGACCTGAGAAATATTGTATTGCAAGTTTACTACTCCCAGTAAAAGTTTACTAGGGGTATTAAACTTCATTTTTTCGCATCTAAGTTGATTTTTCTCCTTTTCATTGTGAATTATGGCATTAGAGCTACTGTTTTGCAAGTTTACTACCCCCAGTAAAAGTTTACTAGGGGTAGTAAACTTTATTTTTTCGCATCTAAGTTGATTTTTCTCATTTTCAATGTGAATTATGGCATTGGAGCTACTGTTTTGCAAGTTTACTACCCCTAGTAAAAGTTTACTAAGGGTAGTAAACTTCAATTTTTCGCATCTAAGTTGATTTTTTTCCTTTTCAATGTGAATTATGGCATTGAAGCTACTGTTTTGCAAGTTTACTACCCCCAGTAAAAGTTTACTAGGGGTAGTAAACTTCATTTTTTCGCATCTAAGTTGATTTTTCTCCTTTTCAATGTGAATTATGGCATTGGAGCTACTGTTTTGCAAGTTTACTACCCCTAGTAAAAGTTTACTATAGATAGTAAACTTCATTTTTTCGCATCTAAATTGATTTTTTATTATTTTAAGGTGTATAATAGTTATGGAGAAACTTTATTTTGAGTTTACTACCCCCAATAAAAGTTTACTAGGGGTAGTAAAAAAGATTACTGGGGGTAGTAAAAGTTTACTAGGCAATTTTCCGGTCGTTGGAAAATTCAAGTCACCGGTGACCGGACTCCGACGGCCGGAGTTCGGAGTTCGGAGTCCGGCGACCAGAATGCGGCTGCCGGTGACTGGCGCCGGATCCCGGTGTGCTTCCGGCAAAGTCTTCCCTTCATATTTTTCACTTTTTCTCTTTAAGTAAAAGCTAAGGGTAAAAAAGTCTTTAAAAATATAATTTTATTATATTTAAATAAAGATTTGTGTATTTGGGCTTAAAATAAGTACCTTGTATTCAAATGGGCTAATAAAAAAGATTATCATTGAAATGGGGTTTGACTTTTTCTATTTTGTGCATTAAGGCTTTTTCCCTTTGTAAAAAGAGAGTTAAAAGTAATCATCAGCATTTGATGATTTCTGTTTTGATCATCAAATGCTGTTGAGTTTAGTCTACAATTTCTGAAAGTCCAGATGACAACTTGTGCACTAGCCACCATTTGATGATGAGTTTAGTTCTATAATAGGAATTAGGATAATATTACAAAATGATGACCAATATTTCTGTTTACACGTATCACACAACATCGATTGGAATGGAAATTAAGTAATTTTCAGTCACACAGCAGCAAAAAAAATATTTTTCAAGTTCTTGTTTTCTAAACCACATAAATGCAAGAATTTTATAATTTTGAAGGTACTGATCACTGTTCCAGCAGCATTGGACGGGCATAGAACTAATACAACAGGCTATGACCTAATATTGATATATACCTGGAAATCTGGGTATATCATAATCAAGATTCAAGTGTTTGGTGCCATATAGGCTGATCTGTACGCGCTTCTGGTATAGAAAACCCTAATTATGTATATTTTAATTTTTGCATGAGATGAAATGATGAATTGTGAGAAGAATACATTTTCAGAGGCATGATTGGACGCCCTATCAGACAATACTGATATTAATACAAACAGTACTAAATTTGGAAACTCGTCTCGTGACCATACTATTTTTTTCTGGATTTATACTTTTCTTACACAGCGAGAGAGTCCTATCTCTTGGAGATTAACTGGAGGGAAAAATCTAGCTGCTATTTGCAATTAACTAGCACGATTCCTGTTGCTGAAACAAAAACTCAGCAAAACAGAAGTGTGAACGAAGATCTGCGGTTTTAAGTGAACAGCATTCTGCTGCGATATGCGATTCAAGACTTCTGCAGAATCCCAAACAGCACATCTCTGACCTTAAAATCAATGCATATATGTACTCAACAACTCAAATCATGGAGATCTGGGATTTTCTTTTCATGGCATGGGGATGAGAATTTGCGGGAGCTGTTGCATAGCAGAGCGGAGAGCGTTCCATTCTTGTAGGCGGCATCCTTCGAATTCGATTCCTTCCCGCATTGGCATGCACAATCTCATCTATATTTTCTAATCTACATAAGCATATGTGTCATATAGTCCATAGTCCATACGTACTCCATACATTAAGTAGAATTTCATGCGATTCGATCGGTAAACAGAATATAATTATATTCCATCGTTGCTAGCTAGGCTAGCTAGCTCTTGATCCGTCCCTATGTTCGTTGAAGAATATTAAGCAAATAGTACGTGGAACTCGCGCGATGACGAAATCACATATATATACACAACCAAAAGAATTCGATCACCTGAGCAAACAAACTAAAACATGATTTACGTGTCTCACTAGGATTGAATATGACACAGAGACTCAGTCTAGCTAGATTCAAGCTTTCAAGGTTTACTAAAAGATGGAGCTGATTAAGGTACCTTTGTAATCCATCTTTTTCCCTTCAGTTTTCAAAAGTTGGAAACTAGTTTCCCTAATTACTTCTTTCAATATATTCAACAAGTTAGCCATCCAATAATCATAATCAAGCACCAAATGAGACCTTAATTCGTTTATATATACAATGAAACAGATATATACAAGCTTAGGTTTTAAATTTACAGGAAATGTTATAGTAAAACAAAACCTAATATGCGCATGCATATGTGTGCTCGATCCGAGTACATATCATAGGCATGGCATACTCTTAGATTTCCTTGCTAGATACACTAGATGTATGCATCCATTTCAAATAGAAAGTATAGTCCGGGAAACAAAGATCACATTGTGATATAGTTTGAAGCCACAGCCATGCATGCAAAACTTCTTCAACGAGCGCCGGCATCCATCCATTATAATTTTAGATCACTTAGAATGAGATCTACTACTGTATTGATCAAATGCTATATATCATTTTAACAGTAGCTAATTGATCGAGGGATTAAAATCACTGGAGACTGGCCGGGACCAGGAGAGTTCACGTCATGGAATTCTGTTGTGATGTGAGACTAGAAAGCTTGGTGGCATTGAGTTCACGGGTAGGAAACACAACAATCTCACATATATTTAATCAGACCATGTAGCACATATGATAACAAGAGACAAAATCGTTTTGTAAAATACACACACCAAGATAGAATTCTAGAACTATTCGATCATGGAGCATATTTTACAAACCATTTTTGTCTCTTTTCCTCACATGTGGGATTAGCCCTAGCTACCTCCAACATGTGCATCATATATATATGGTGACTGATCTCAACAGATGGAAGACTAATATCTTGAGAGAATTTTTCGATCCATATATGCAACCCCAAGAAAATAGGAGGCACGACCAATATGTCGCTTCGACTTAATGGAAAGGTGACAGCAATGTATATGTATGATTGATCATCAACTTAATTAACAGTACGAAGATAGATTTCTGAGGCGATAGGCCACCTATACTCCAAAGATATTGGCAACGATTGGAACCTCGTCTTCGATAATGTGGCCTTCATATATACTTGATTAGGGTGTTCCTAAAGTTATATGTAACTACATACATGTACTAAAAGTTACAAATATCAATCTTCATTTTGGAAAATTCTACAATGTGTTAATGCATGTGAATAATATGATGCATCAACTTTGTAAATTGAGTCCTCAAACTAGTAATATTAATCTTCGAACTTGTAATATGTAAAGTTGTGAAATTTTTTAGTTACAACATTAGTAATTATGTGTCCTTAAAGTAGTAAAATGTGTGCTTAAAATGGTAATTGAGTCCTCAAAGTGATTAAAAAAGTTGTTACAACTTTGAGGACTCATATTACAACTTTGATGACTCAATTACCATTTTAAGAACAAATGAGGACTAATGTTGTAACTAATTTTTTTTACAACTTTAACGACTCATATTACAACTTTAAGACTAATATTACTACTTTGAGAACTCAGTTTACAACTGGAGGACAAAGTTGATGCATCACATGCATTAACACACCCTACCCTTACCCACCTTTACTTTTATGCATTTCATTATCTTTCATGTTTAGTATAAAATTTTATAATTTTTATATTTTTTTATAGCCGGTTTTTTAGATTATTTTTTTAAACTTTCCGAATTATGCACTTATTGTTCTAGGATATTCTGTATCTTTCTAGATATTCTTTATGTGTGCCTTGGCCTTATGCCAATATGATATGTAGTTTGACTATATCTATGTATTCAATTTTCCTTACCTAATTGGTATTGTGTAATTCCCTATATAAAGGGCTCCTATCAATGAATAAGATATCATCTTTCACGATTCTCTTACTATCTCTTTCACTACAACAATATGTGGCTATAGTGACCAAATTCTTAGTGACCTAATCATAATAGTCACAAATAATATAGTTTTAGTGACCAGCAAACACTATTGGTCATTAAAGCATTTGGAGGTAATAAAAATGGTAAGGCCACCCTTTGGATAATTTTTAGTGACCTATCATTTGACAAAGTAATGACCAAGTCGACTTGGTCAGTAATTTTTAAAAAATTAGTGACGACATCAGATTCATTAGTGACCAAAGAACATTTGAAAACTTTATTCTCAGACGCGGGATTATTCGCGGTTTATGAGAAAATTGGAGTGAACAGTTACCTATATTTTAGACATATCTGGACTCCCTCCACCAAATATTCCGCTTCCGTTCCCTGTATCTGCTCTCTCTCCCTCCCTCTCTCTCTCTCTCTCTCAATGTAGCGCAACCTTAATCCTCTCATCTGCAGCTACACGCTGTCAATCATTTTGAGGTTTGCGTCTCCTATCTTTCTCAATTCAACACCTCCGACGTGCCCAGCGGGCCAGCTTAGCCATGAGTAGCAGATTGATGTTCCTCTGTTTTCTTCCACAACCTCAAGGCTTGACTTCCACCACCCTCTTGACAAGCAGGCTGGGTTAATTTTCTTTTTATGTAAGTATGTTCGTTGATTGAATTCTTTCTGTGGGTATTATTCAATTTGATTAGGATTAGGCTCATTAGCGTTAGCTTCGATGTCGTTATTTTGCATAAACAGAATGATTTTGAGAGCGATTCCAGAACTAATTGAAGTTGGAAAAATTATACTAGGTAAGAGAGAACTCAAGGGTTTTCAATCAATCAAATTAAGTGTTCAGTAGTTAAATTTTGGTATTAGGTTGTTTGGGTAAAATTTTCCATCAACCAATTAAGAATTTCCTGTTTCTTGTCTGTGTGTCGTATGCTTGATATTGTTGTGTTTTGGGTGAACCACCGTAGTTGATAATAACAGGAGAGATGAAGCTATTAATCATACAAATAGTTCATGGCTTTACCTCTCTCTCTCTCTCTATATATATAGATATATATATATATATATATATATAATGTGTATAAAGTATACCCATATATGCATTTGTTTCCCTTTCTTCGTTTTGTTTAAACTTGCTTTTTTATTCAGGTGTTCTGGTTGCTTATATTGCATTTGAAGTTGGAAGTATCAAATCCAGACTTAGAGATTTGTGAGCAGCATCACAAATTCAATATGTAGAGGTTAGAATTGTCCACTTTCCAGATGGGAAGGCTTCTCTAAATGGTCCAACTCCAGTTCACTTGCTAGAAGGTCTAAAACAGGGAGGAACTATGGCAGAACATGTCAGGGAAAAGAAAATAGTTCTTCAAATGCCACTGATGGTTATTCTGCCCTTGAACTATACCATGAAATTCGTGACCTTTCTAATGTCATTTTTTCTGACTTGCTTCTCGTTTTGTGCCTACACAATCAAGGATGTTTCGCATTGTTGCAAACAAGCTAATCAAAGGGGTGATCTGTAGTGACTGCATCTACGTATGCATCCACTGTTAATTCTCATCTTCAGCTTGATGTCATCTATATTATCTATAGTATATTTAGAAAGGTGAGTTTGCTTATTTGTTTACAAAGGTTATGGCCATACATACCCTTTTGGGAAGACATTTTCCCATGTATTCTGAAAGCTGCATATTTGCTTAGCTAGGGACATGTTTTCCTTAGGCGTTTGGGTTGTTCATTGTTGTTTATACCATACTGCATGTCCATATAGAGATGAGTGTTGTTTCCATTATTGTTTGAGTTGTTAATTGTTTTGGGTTACGAAGTTTGTCAATGTTGTTTTTGAGAGACATTGAAATAAAAATTAAAACATGTCAAATTAATGTCTCAATGTATTTGACTTGTTTCTAATATAAGCACACACTTTTGAGCAGCTGAGAATCGATTGGTCAAAGTGTTGGAGGTTGCTTCACTTGCTTGTACAACAAAGTTAATGTAGATTAGATGACAAGGTCGATCTACCTTCATCATCTAATTCTGGTCTGGCGTCTCCAGAAATGTATACAATCAACAATATATGATGCAGAGACAGCGAATCGAATATTCCTAACATTACAGGTAATGCTTATCAGTTAGTACTGACTTTATATAAGTAAGCCATATGAGTACTTGCATTTGATGCCTTACATTTCTATATTACTTACTCTTTGCCATACTTGTTGCTTATTTCTAATTCAAATACTTGCATGCTATCAAAAGTGAATGTTAGTTTCAATATTCTATTTCTATGAATGGTTGTCTTGATTTTGATTTGCATAGCTTTGGGATAATATGATAGAGCAAGGAACAATTAACCATTGATTTGCATTTTTTTTTTAGAATCAGAATTGACTTAAAGCCTTACATTTCTATATTACTTGCTCTTTGTCATACTTGTTGCTTATTTGTAAATCAAATACTTGCATGTTATCTGAAGTGAACGTTGTTTCTGATATTCTGTTTCTATGAATGGTTATTTTGATTTGAATAGCTATCAGATACTATGATAGGGTAGGATATGATAAACCATTGATTTGCATTTTTTTTATTTTTCTGAATTAGCATATTGCTATCAATAACATGCTTAGATCAATCTCTAAATAAGGTTTTGTGTAGTAGCTGGGCGCACTTTTTATGCTTTCAATAACCCCCTTGTTTGCTTCTTTGTATAACAAATTTACTTAAAAGAAAAGAGTGGAATGATTATTCATGTATAAATTTATTAATGTCTTTCTAGTAGATGATTCTTTTTCAGCCACTTACTTAATATTGCAGAGTACAACAGTGATTTATATATGCCCATTTTTCATTATTGCATTTGTCACATTATCCTTATGGATTATGACTGACGCATGTTGCTTTATGTTTTTCATTTGCAGAATGATGTTAGGATGGTCAAATTTGAGAAGTGCAGCACAATAGCATCATAGTTAAGAGTTCTGCACATATTGCTTTTTTGTTAAAAGACTGTTAATCTGTATTTGACAACATTCATTAATTGACATATGTTCTACTGTAATGGAGACTAAATTTAAAAGGCTTAGAAAAGCTATTATTATTTTCTGTTTACAGAATTTTTTTTTGTTTATGGCCAATTCTTTAGTGGCCTGTTGACATGGTCACTAATTTATACATGTGTTGAGGTTTAGTGACCAAATAATGACTTTCAGTGACTACATTTGACCCTTTTAGTGATCAATTTTGTGGTCACAAATGCCATTAGTATTAGTATCCAGATTATAGTGGTCGCTAATTTAGTGACCAAGTCTAATAAGTGGTCACTATTGAGAATTAGTGACGAGTCTATAGTGACCACTTAGTGACCACCATTTTTTGGTCACTAAACACAGTTAGTGACCAAAACTATTAGCTTTTGTGACCACTCTGTTGGTCACTACTGCCGGAATTTGTTGTAGTGTTTGTCTCTACACTTTATCCTTCATCACGTTATCATGTACTTTGTTCTAACCCTAGAGCCAATAGCCCACCATTTGTTTTCCAAAACCCTAAAATCGGGCAGCTTTATTTTTCCCGATTTCCGACCAAAATTCCTACTGCCCTCCGCCGGAATTTTATATCCCCAGAAAGATCTCTCCGTCCCAGATCCAACGCCGCCGGCCTCACTCTGAGAACCGGCCGGAAAGTCTCCGAACCGGTCGCCGGAATATTCCAGACCGCAGCCACTACCGACCACCGGTTCACCATCTTTCCTTGCTCCGATCAACCTGACTTTTTGACAGAAGCTTCCCCATCCAGAGATTCTCCTCCTGTCAAATTGTCCGTCCCAAATTCGAAGTAGAAGTAGGCGAAACGTTGTTTCTTCTCTCGGAAACCTATAGAAACCAAAGATTTCAAGATTACTCGTCTTCCAAGGAAAGCCAGAAAGGTTCCCAACCCTCGGCCGAAGCCTGCAATCGACTTAAACTCATCAGAGCTCCTATAAACGCAGTTTATTTGGTAAACTAGCAAGCTTTAATATTACAGTTATTTACTTTGGAATAACTCGGGGGGATAAAATCCTTTCTCCCTTCTCAATCTTCATTCTATGTTTGAGATTTTGTGTGTGCAGGTACCAAAAATCCTGGAATTTTATTCGCGGGTCAAGAGTGTGTTTGATCACTATTGTTTCCTTGTCTGGGTTGTGTATGATCAACCCCGACCTATCACCGGATTGTGTTTGATCAATCCGAGGCCTTTTTCCGAATTGTGTCTGATCAATTCGCGGCCTTTCCGGATTGTGTGTGATCAATCCGAAGGACAAACCATTAAAAAATTGTTTGTGACCTCGATGTACTCACATTAGCAATAATGAATGCCTTGAGAATTTTTTCGAAGTTATAAAACTATTCTCCTCTTATGGTTCATATTGATTTACAAACAAGATGTACATTTTTATATCGTCCTTAGAAGCATGACATATTTACAATCTACATGGTTAGATTGTGCCGTTTTGGTCTCTTCCAAGTGAAGATGACGCATGGCCTTGCATCCTCAAGGAGGATCCCCAACGTGTTTCTGGTTAAGTCTTCTACCCTATAGCAGATTTTCCATCATCAATTGTTCTATTAGGCTCATCCAAGCTCAGTGTGATGTCTTAGAATTGTCCGAAATTAAGGAGATAGTGGTTTCAAGTGTGCCTCGCACTACCGACCATCCACGAACATGCCTGGTCATACTGACTTGGAGTTACCGAAAGATTTTGATTTTGGATCCCCCTACCCTATTAAACCAATTGCCGTCTTGCAAAAGACGTTGAAGACTTATCAAAACCGGAAAATTATCATCATGATCGAATCCTCTAGGTCCTCTAAGTTAGTTTATGTTCATGTCAGGGAGCTTTTGCTAACTAGTCATGGAGTTTACGACCTTAGAACGACCAAAAGGACTTGGTTTTGATCATACACACGTCACTTTTGGCTAAGGCAAAAGCCTACATGCCACCTGTAAGCTTCATAGCTTCGCACATGCCAATTCTGCGAAAAACAGCAATCTGTCCCTTCTGGACAGTCAACTTCGTATGCGCTTTGTAAATAGCTCCAAACTAACCAGACAGTGAGATTTATATCATTGGAAAGCTCTACGAGTCTAGTTTTCAGAACTTTTCACGGTTTGTCCATATCTATTTTAACGAAGACATTATGGCTGTTTTAGTGCGCAAAGGTAATTCTGCGCGGAAATTTTTATACACTCTCGGGATTGCAGCTTTTCGTAGCTTCTTGCAATCCTTCTAAATGGTTCAAGTGGAACTATTAACTCACCTATCTACTCCTCCTTGTAGATATGTCTCATCGAGATATTGAGTGCTTCGCAGATAGTGGAACTATCCACAACATTCTAAGGAACCGGCAACTATCTTTGGATTTTGTGCCCTTGAAAATCTTCTGTGACTATAATGATTGAATCATACCGATCATTCAGGGACGTAGTTTAGCTTGTATCTTGATGCCTTGTAGCACCATTATCAACGTCACAGATGCCCTTTATGAATTGAGAGGCAACAGAACCATGTTGAGCTTTAAAGACATTCATGCTAATAGTTTTCATTTGAAAACACATTGTGAGAATGAACAAGAATTCTTTTATGTATACCTTCTCATGAATACGGACTAAAGCACATCTTGGAGAAGTTCATGAGTCAATTTAGTGGAATGTATGTCACTACGATTCAAATATCGAATCTCATATTGTCGCTAAACATGATATATGAGACACCGACTCATATAGGCTTTGGTTTGACCAAATTGGTCATCCTGGAAGAGATGGTCTAAATTTTGAGATTTTCTCATGGACATCCATTCTTCCACTCAAAATGAAGACATTCGAGATCTAGAATCACCATGAAGCATGGTGGTGACCCGGGGGACATTGATGTCACCCGAATACGACTCCAACTTCTTGGAGTCCGTTCGGTCAATTCTTTAAGCAATTGAGGTGCACCGGCCTTCCCTCGATATTGCATTGGCCCTCTGCAATGTTCATTGCTCGTTTTGAAAGCCTATTCTTTAGCTAAATTAGGAGTGAGACCCTCCTATGCTAAATGACACAAAAGTGAACATTTCATTCTTACATCAAACTATGTAAATAGATACAACCAACTTGCGGACACTTTTTTATGCTTTATGATGTTGGTTGAAGTGTTAACACACTGGTCACATGTTACACTATTATCTACTGCTTATGTTGCTTATACTTCTACGGGCTCACTACCCATTCTTTAAAGAAGTGTATCAGGATGTAATTTGAAGTGTCATGTACCCCATGTTCACATGCAATACGGTCTCACCGAGGCTACGACTAAGCAACTTTAGCTTGTCGCTCGAACATTATTGATGCGCACCAATCTTTCTATTGCGTCTTGGGGCTATGCAATATACATGCAACTTTACTATTCCCCTCGACCCATCATCATTGAATATTGTTGTACTATAGCTCGTGACTATGTACTAGGATTGACACGAAATTGCAATCCTTGAGCTCGACAAGATTGAAACGGATCTCCAATCCTTGAGCTCGGCTAGATGTTATTTCTAGGTGCCAAATCGCAATGCCATTGCGCACAATGATGGGTCATTTGAGATGAATAATTTTCGGTTGGATATGAACCTCCACCTATAATCCGCATATGTAGAAACCTTGTCAGGCGATCTCATTCACCGCTAAATTGAGAATTGTCATTTTGATGAGACAATATTTCAGCCGTTAGGGGGAGATAAGAACACAAGTGTCTAAGTGGAATGACGTGAATTATCGTTGTTTGTCCCCACTAAGTCTCATCTTGATCCCAAATGCTTAAAGTGTTAAAGTAACGAGATCACATGCTGCAAATATGTCTGCAAGGATTGATGTCCTATAAAAGGACATGGCGCGACCAAAAGGTGTTAGTCTTGACGCCATCACTATAGATGGTGAAATGGTGACGCCATATAGTGGAAAAATTGGTGTCACAAGGCCGTGTGGCTCCCCATAAGGAGGGAGGCCCTTAGGTTCGATACTTTCTCGCATTAGGAAGAAAGCGAGCTTGGCACAGCCTGATCCATTGATAAATGATACTCAAATTCATCTCATGAAGTCTGAATTGTGATTATAGTTGGGGGACGCCTCAATGTCAAATCCAATCCATATAGAGATCTCTACAAGTATTACACTAGTGTAGTGTACATGAGGATGTGAGATAATGAGTCTACTATCGAATTACCTTTTGTTGATGGATATCAATTTAGTTGATTGGCCTAATGGAAAGATGCGATCCAGCATTAACAAAGAAATAGGTCCTTGGGCAGGTGATGCCGACACCGCAAGCTAAACCCTATCAACTATGTCTTTGTTAGATAGCGTAGTGAGAACAAGAGTTTAGACTTACCTTATAGCGCAAGGTCTCTCACTAACACGCATTGAGATCGACTACGATGAGATATGCTCTCATAATGGATGTCATTGAACTCCACTACTTTGTCAATTTGGTAGTTTCCGAATAACTGAACATGCAGCCTATGAATGTGGTAATAATAAACATCTCTACAGGATCATTCATGAAGGTCTTAATCGGATTTCATTCATCCGAATCAAGTGGCTCCAGACCACATGAGCATGCGTTTGCTAAATATATTGGAACACACATGGACTCTACTTGATTTAGAAGGGATATGGTGAATTATGTCATTACGTGTTTATTCCGGATTTACATGAACTCTTTATGGATCAAGAGATGCCAATATGTATTAACATCCGAAGAAAAAGATCTTGGGAAGACACGGTCTCGAAAAGGTACTCGATGACTGTATTGATGATGATTTTCCATCAATCAGCTTAGGCACTCTATAACTAGTGAGGCCTACATATACTCCCATGGTTAGTCAAAGTCTTTGCTCTAAAGAGAGATCCGTTATTTTGTCTAAAACAAGATGACAAATATGTGTTAAAAGATGACAAGTACAATAAGACGCATCAATGTACTCAAACAATACGAAAGACTTGACATCTCATTCGCTATGAAAAGTTGTAAAAACTAAGTGTAGCTATACGCCCACGCAATGCCAATGTAATGGCACTAACTTCCTTTTCAATACTTAATGGTATGAAAGGTTGAGCCTCATTCTATCCCTACATAAGAAAGACACATAAAAAATGAAATCAGAATCTGCCAAGTTTCGTAGGTCAAATTCCATGTGACATACAGGAAATCTCACTCACTGAAAAATGGTGAAATTGGTACCATTGGAAAGGTATATATGTCTAATTTCCAGGGACACCAACCATTTGATCATACATATCATATTGAGTGAGTTATGACCATTTTCGTAAAGTAGGATGAATCTGTCCGAGAATCTGATTTTGGCAAACCAGTCAACTTCAACGGGACTTTGTGAACAGCTCCTGATGAACAAGAATGTTTGTAATATACGGATGGAAAGCTAAATGAGTCTAGTTTCCAAACCATTTACGGTTCGTTCATATGTATTTCCTAGAGGAAGTTACGGCTGTTCTAGTAACTGAAGGTCATGCTGCGCGAAAATCTGATTTCCTGCACGAACTTATGTTTTGAGTTCACAAGTGGCCTTCCTCTCAAGATCTAACTGGAAAATATCATGTTTGAGGACAATACGGTATGATTTAGTTAATCATTACCCAATGCCACATTTGAAGACGTGTTAAAGAGCATGGGCATGCTAAGTTGTTGAAACTTCCGTGATTAGTAAGAATTAGGAAGAGCCCTATGATTGATATAAAGATCAAGGGGATGTGCGAACTTCAGGGGGAGTCTAGCACATACATACATATCACTATCAAATGTGAAGGGTGCATTGTACTCTTTTTCTCCTACGATCAAGAGGGAGTGTTCTAGGATATTCTGTATCTTTCTAGATATTCTTTAGGAGTAAATGCTTGTGACACCCTGTAGTTTACACCTAAAATCAGTTTTGTCCCTCACTTTTTTTTTTAAACTGGTATACCCCTATACTTTAAATTCTCGACTGATTTACCTTTTTCCCAGCTAGTTATGACTGTGACATGCTCATTAACAATGCTTGTGAGAGCTTTAATGGTTGGGTTTTGAGAGCAAGGTCTAAGCCCCCTATTACTATGCTAGAAGAGATAAGAGTGAAGGGTTATTTAGACTGTTAATGAGCATGTCACAGTCATAACCAGCTGAGAAAAGGGCAAATCAGTCGAGAATTTAAAGTATAAGGGTATACCAGTTTTAAAAAAAAAGTGAGGGACAAAACTGATTTTAGGTGTAAACTACAGGGTGTCACAAGTAGTTACTCCTATTCTTTATGTGTGCCTTGGCCTTATGCCAATAGGATATGTAGTTTGACTAGATCTATGTATTCATTTTCCTTACCTAATTGGTATTGTGTAATTCCCTATATAAAGGGCTCATATCAATGAATAAGATATCATCTTTTACGATTCTCTTGCTATATCTTTGTCTCTACACTTTATCCTTCATCACTCACTTATGTATTTTTACGTTTAATTCTCATCATGAATATTACTAACCATGCTTGACGTATTGCTTATGTTTTAGTTTATTTTCATTTATCGTTTCAAATTTTATGTAATAAACTGTTGTAAAACAAAAGTAAAAGAGATTAAGAAATGAGAGAAACAACCAAGAGAATGAGAAATATGTTATTATATTGAGTAGGGAACCATCTCTTATATAGAGATGTAATCAGCATGTAAATTACATGAATATCCCTAATAAGCTAATTACAAGAATGCCTATTAAATAAACTATTTACAATACTTCCCCTTGGGTATTCTCTGTTATTAGCTTCCTCTGATATGTGCTCTAATGTTGCCTCGTCAAAACCTTGCCAAGTAATAAAAACCCTATGGGACAAAAACAATCCTGGTCGAAGGAGAAAAGAGTACAACGCACACGTAGTGGTGGTAGTCAGAACCCTTGATTTCGGTGAAGCGGTTTAGTTTGGATCATAAGATGTGAGTCCGTGGGAGTTAGATGCATAATAGTTGCTACACCAAAACCTTGCCCGGTAAACCCAGTGGGACAAACCCATGGTCGAAGGGAAAAGATGAGCAATTGCATATATTTCAAATAAATGCATCTTCAAGATGAAGTATGAGTAGGGTGACCAATTTAATGTGTGCCTCGTTAAAACCTTGCCAGGTAACAAAACCCAGTGAGACAAAATAACCTTGGACGAAGGACAAAAGAGTACACAATGGTCAAGAGTGTGCTTCAGGATACTCCCCCTGAAAACTACACACTACGTAAAACTGCTACATTAATCATACTTCTTCAATAACTTAATAGTCAACATGGCTTAAAAAGGTTTTTGTTTCATATACCTCTAAGATTATTGTATTCCCTATAGTAAAGACATAACTAGTCGGGAATAAGCCTTGTGTCGGTTTACATAACTCATGTCACCATATTTAACAAGACAAACATCATTCCAAAGATCATAGGCGGTTGATTCATTTCACAATGCCTAGGGATATAATGAGCCATTTTTCGTCATACATTTAAAGTAACGAAAATTGTCTTTTATGCCATTTATGGAGGCGGCGTGTTGGCGCAGAGCTATATCTAGCTAACAAATTCATATCGGGTGAGATGTCTGTTCTAGGGCATTTAGCCAAGTACAATAATGTGCCTATTGTACTTAGATATGAGTTTTCTAGTCCCAGTATCTCTTCATTATCATCTACACGATGATACGTGTCTCACTAGACTTCAGACGATTATGAGTGAGCTTGAAGACTTTGCTCTATCCTCATTAAAGCATCTTAACATCTTTTAGATGTAATTTGATTGATGAACCAAAATTTCATTTGCACTTTGCACGACTCCAGGTCGAGAAAATGATTTGGTCTCTGAAAGTCTTTCATCTCAAACTCCGACTTCAGGTGTTTTATGGTTTTCTTGATCTCTTCAAGAGTATCAATCAAATTCATGCTATTGATGTAGATCACCACAAATTGCAAACCCGAAGTTTGTTTTCTTAATAAACACACATGAGCATTGTTTATTGTTCATATATCTTATCCCAAGCAAATATTCACTAAGACGGTTATACGAACTCCGTCTAGATTGTTTGAACCCCTAAAGTGAACTACTCTAGCAAATGGAGAGCATGTTATGTGGTCTAGAACTATTTGCATTGGGTAACAGAAGTCCTTCAGGAAACTTCATGTATATCTCTATATTCAGATCCCCATAGAGATGAGTTGTTACCACATTCATATGCTGCTTATTCAGTTATTTGGAAACTACCAAACTGAGAAGGTAGTAGAACGTTATGACGTCCATTACGGGAAAGTACGTCTCCTCGTAATCAATCATAGGGCATTGAGAAAATCCTTGCGCCACTAAACAAGACTTATATCACAATCTCGTTTTTCTCATTACGCTTCCTTACAAATACTCATCTAAACAATATAGGTTTAACATGGGTAGGTGTGGGAACAACAGGCCCATAACACCTTTCTCTTAGTTAACGAATTTGATTTGACCTGGATTGTTTCTTTCCTTTTTAGCCAGTCGTCTCTTTGTTGAGATCTATCAACGAAGCAACGTTCGACATCATCGCTCATTATAATTTAGGTGGCCACCGTAAATATAAATATATCATCGATGAAATCTCATTCTGATTCAATATCTCACTAAGTTTACCGAGATTTTCTATTCTCGAGAGTGGGTTTAAATGTTGGAGCGTCCCCCAACTTCATCTCTTCTAAGACGACCCCATAATCCGGATTAATCTTGTGAGTTGAATTGGTTTGAGATTGCGATGGCAAGAAGATTCGTTTGTGCCAAGTTTACCCTCTTCTAGGGATAAGAATCGTTCGAACATAATGATCTACCTCGCTTCTAGGCAGGGGCATATGACTGGTTAGCCACCATGGTCGTACCTCGTCCAACTAGGACGATACGTCCTACTAGGACGTTTATCCTTGCAGGTTTGCAGCAGGTATATATGATCTCATCATTTTAACTAGATCTAATGAAATGTCTAACATATTATGGGCTACACTACGTAGATCTAGAATTCTTTGCACTTCAACTGGAAGTAGAATTCTTCGCACTGCAATATCACATGTGCGGTTTGGGGATCAAGATGAGACATTCTACACGTCGTTCATCAGGAACAGTGACGTTCTTATCTCCCCCTAACGGCGGGAAGACTGTCTCATAAAAGTGACGACCGTAAATCTAGCGGTATAGAGATCGCCTGTCAAGGGCTTTAAGGAGCACATAATGGATAGGGTTCATAATCGACATATATGTCCATTCTTTGTTGAGGACCAGATTTTTTACGTTGTGGCGGCACAATTGGCACAAGAACTGCACACCCAAATCTGTGTAAGTGCGAAACACCAGGTTTGCACCTAGTCACCAACTGTAACACAAAGTAAGGTGGGTAGCAGTCGGCCTCAACCGGACCGACATGGCTGCATGCAAGATTACATACCCGACGCAAACACTAGAAGCTTGGTGCGCATTACCAAGGTTCTACCTGCGAGACCATCTTGGGTGTGAACATAGGAAACTATATGTTCAACAGATCCCAAGGGATATGCAATAATCATCGGAAGTTATCGATGTAAACTCTCCGGCATTATCAAGCCTTATAGACTTTATAAGATAATCCGAGTGGTGTACCTAAATTTCATAGGTGAGAGTTTAGCAAACGCAGCATTTTTTCTTGTGGACAGTGATGTAACATCTGATCACTTTTGTCGACGCATCAACCAAAACCATTAATATTTAACTGGTCCGTATGGTGGTTGGATAGGTCAACGAATTTTCTCTTTGACGTGTTGCGTAACTGGGGTCAAACAACTTTAATTTAATTACCCTGCAATCGTAGTAGTATGGACAAGTAGGGATCGTTCTAGCCGGGGAAACCAAAGGGTGATCGAAAGAAGAGAAAACAAACAACTTATAAACAAATATTCACATATATACACAAAATATTGGGGGTTTAAGATTGATTAATCCTAACAAGTAACCTACTGAAAATTAAACCTAAAATTATTATATACAAGTGATCGACATACTCATGCAACACATAACACGAAAAACTATCTAGAACACATAACAATTTCATGCAAGGCCGGGCAGCAACGTTCAAATTGTCCTTGACTCTAACCAATTCCGATTCTAATTAGAGCCTTTGCGGTTATCTAATTGTTAAGATTCCTTAAGTATTTAGAACCATCTTTGTGCTTAATCCTAAACATGAATGCTAACTCATTTAAAAACACGTTGCGTAGAGATTAAACAAGAAAACACTTTAGCACATGAATCAATCGGAAACATGATCTAAGGCATGGCGTCACTCATCCTATTAGCATGCAAATTATCAGAATTAAATCCGCCCTAAGTTAATAACAAGGACCAAGACAACTTTGCGTATGAATTGATCCAAAATTATTATGGTAGATGAAACCGCACCTTAAGGACAACCATGGCCAAGGCAGCCTCAAGGATTAGTTTAGATGCATGAATTCATGACAATTAATCAATTAGAAATCAAAAACACATAAGAAAATGCTACTGCCCCCAAAACCTAACTCACGAAATCATCATGCACTCAAGAAGTTATAAATCAAAACATAGAACAATCAAAGATCACAAAGAAATCCGAAAACCATGTTTGATAAATAAAACCAAAATCGAAAAGTATATTACAATAAAGTTCGAAACTAAACAGAAAATAATACAAGAAGTCATGAGAGAATCACACTTTTACAACCTTTAAAGATTCGGCAAGTGTGGGGGAAATCGGTGGAATGATGGAGTGATTCTTGTGGTTTGTGGTGGATGAATCGGCTAAGTATTTTTCTGTATAGGTTTTGGCAGAGTTTCGGCTATGTAGTTGCAAGAGTAGTGATCATCTTTCTGCCCTTGAAGTCATGCTTTATATAGAAGAAAAACCCTAGAGAGGCCGGGCACACAAGCCTAAACCGAATTGGTTTAGGTTTCACTAGTTATTCTCAATTCGGCCCAATGACCTCTGTCTGATGATTTCGTCATAACTCCCTCTAGAAAATATATATTGAGGTGATTTCAATTGATTTGGAAACTAGACTCCAGTATCTTTCTATCCATATCTATTACGTTTTCTGCTTAATTCTGAGCTGTCCTGGAGAGCCCGTTGAAGTTGTGATATGTGCACAGGAATTTCCCCGAATTAATTAGGAATCAAGACTTGGACACTCCTTGATATTCTGCCGAATTTAGATCTTCTTCTCCAAATTGGACTTGGTTTGGACCTCTCCTTCATGGACTAGGCTTCATGGATTAGCTGCTTTGCTTCCCGAGGTCCATCAGGAACACTTCTCTTGATTCTTTCTCCCATGAGCTCTTCTTTATGTCACCTAAATATCAGAGAGTTAAATCAATTTGTGACAATGTAAAAGCTTTACATAATCATAAGAACATCTAAGGCTCCACAAATCAGCTTTTGACAAATTTCTACATCATTCCTCTATTTTTAACTCGTTTTACATACAACTCTACCAAAAACTTTCGACTCTACATTATGACAAAATTCTACAACAATAAGGGATAATCAAAGTACATATAGAGGTAATAACACATTAAGAATGTCGCATTTTATGCTCCTATCACTCTTGCATTCTGTGCATAAAGAGATAGTGTACATTCTAGTCTTTGCATATGATGGTCTAGTATTCAACATCCTTAACGAGCAACTTGACATTATATGTCATTAAAGACAAGACCCTTATTCTGAAGGGGATGCCCGTGTGATAATTGAGTTGAGGATACGGTGCATCATATATTTTTCCCGGGTGCATCAAACACTAATACTATAGCTAGTATTTGCTTGAATCATTTAGCTTCTAGCTAATAAATTTGAATATAATCAATGTACGCTTCTAGCCGCACACTCAAAGGTTATGCAAATATATTACACAATTTTTCTGGTGATTTCAATGTTTTAAGCATTGATTTCAATGAACTTACCTTTTGTTAACATTCTTCTGAAACGTAGAGGTATTTTGCCTCGTCAGCCAGACGAGAACGCTCAGTTCCTTAATATTGATAACACATATCAATTTTAATTTAGATTCTAGGGCATCAAGTCTTTTCATTTCAATATTCTCTTGCTTCATGCAAGGAAGATGTCTAGTCCAGATTGTTTCTTCTGGAGACTTCCAATTAACATGATATGAATAAAAGCTATTGATTTTATCATGTTTGGTGAATTTATGAATGAAACTTCAAGTTTCTTAAGGGGGTTATTATCGAAACTACAAGTTTGATTTATAAACGAACTACTGGTTCATTTCTGAACTACCGATTCATTAGGTACATGTATTTTCAAATTATAATCATGTAGCAATTGATGATATTAATTCTACACTACTAATTTAGCATAGTGAATATGTCACATAAATATGTGTAAATGCTTCTAGCAATTAACTACACATTAAATATGGTGAATATTTAACAACAACCATTATGAGAAAATATTTGGAATGTCTTATAGACATACATAATGACTAAGTACGAAAATCCAGTGTCATTAGAGTATTTTCCTTTTGTTTGATTCTGCTGGACCACATGAATTGTCTTTAATTAAAGTGAAAGAAATAAAACTCTTCATACTTTATAAGCATAAGGGCACAATCAGAGAGGTATGCTGGGCTTCTAGGTCCCGTATAGGGAGAGTTGGCCTACTGGGCTTAGAATGGTCTACCAAGAAATGCAATGTTATTAGTCAACCCTTTCGGTAACTCCAATTGTATACAACCAGGTAAGCAATGATGAGGTCGTGGAGCGAGGCTCACTTAAGTACACAGCCTCAAAAGAACTTTCCTAGACATCGCATCCAACTGGATGAGCCTAGTTTGAGAAGAATTATATTCATTGTATGTACTCATGGCGACACATGGTGAGCTTCTGTGCTAGCGTTGCAGCTTACGTTGAGCTTCTGGCTCAATTTGTGTATATTCAGGCTTGATTTAAGCTTCTGACTTAACATCATTAATATTCACCAATATAACATAAACCAATACAATATATGTTATTAAATCGTAACATACAAACTTAATGTGAAAGCAATTATATGAAACCGAAATAAATTAAAATTATAACGGAAACAATTTAATTTACATCGACATAATGTATATGCAATAAAATTATTGAACCAATAAATCTCAATAACGTAGCGGTTACATGCAAAACTAACTCATTTGCATCATCAATTGCTTCTGGCATTAATGTGTCATTACATACTCATAATAATTATCGATATAAATGATAACATAATTGAGAACTAATTGAATAAAACTGACGCGATTTGAATTTGGTAACCGACAGTTAATATATAACATAAATTACTAAATAAATATCATTTATGCAGCGGTTAAGTATCAAATGCAATGAGTTTAAATCTCATTAATGCTTCTAGCATTACACATAAGTATTAAATTAAATAAATACTTCTGGCATAACATTTATGTAACAATCACGTAATTAAAACCCAAAATTCATGTTTCTAGCATGATGAATTATAATGACATTATTCAAATTGGTGTAACCATAACGTTTCTATCATTAATTGTGCAATAATTTGACCCATAATGCTTGTACCATAATGTATGGGTTATAACTTGGTAAATGTTTCTGGCATTAATTACATACCCTTAAATGACATTGAATTTGACACAATTCAAATCAGTAACTGACAAAATGTAGATGTTAATTTATACGTAAATAACATCATCAGTGTTATGCGTCAATATTCAAATTGACGTTACATTTCTAAACGGATTTTATTCAAACTCCGTTAAGAGCAATATTAATTCATTTGTATTATTAAATGCTTCGGGCATAAATATTGCATATATGTAACGTCTAGCATAAATGACCGAGTTAATGGTTATGGTCGTTACTTCTGGAACGCATGCATATACTTGAATTTGAGGGTGATCTTGAATTTGATACATGCACTTGTTGATCCATGCCCCTTTTGGTTTGCACTACTAGGCAAGAGGCGGTGGCTAATTACGAAGGCTACTGGTCGTTCAATGATTTTCAATGCCGATTTTTCTTTCCAAAATCGAAACATGAACAGAAATAGATCAAAAATATGAATTTGGTGGTTCATGCATCAAAGGAGATTTTTATATATGCTACACAAAATAATAAGCATATATATACAAATTTCGAAAGGAAAAACAAAATATGGTTTATGCTTCATGGTGTAGCTTTTCATATAATCATGGCTTGAAGAAATGAATCAGAATTAAGATTTGAAAAACTTTACTCAATACGGAGCGAGAAGGATCTTCATCGTAGTTATGTGCAAAGCTTGCCAGCCAATCCAATTGCTTCTTTATGATGATCCTGAACCAAGTTGAATGATCATCCTTTGCTTGGTTGATCAACAATTTCAGAACTTTTCTTGCAACATCAAATTAAACTCAACGTTAGAACTATTCGTGTTGATAACGTGTTGTAAAACAAAAGTAAAAGAGATTAAGAAAGGAGAGAAACATCCAAGAGAATGAGGAATATGTTATCATATTAAGTAGGGAACCATCTCTTATATAGAGATGTAATCAGTATGTAAATTACATGAATATCCCTAACAAACTAATTACAAGAATGCCCATTAAATAAACTATTTACAACATAAACGACTTTTTCACTTAAAAGTTAAAGTAAAGGTTCATGTCTTCATGATCAAATAAATCCTCTAGTATCTAGACACAATTGGTGCCCTGGCTGTATATATTTCATCCCATGATAGGTTGCGAGGCTCTGTTACATACCCTGATTAACTCATACATTTCATGCGGAAACAAATTTGCTGCCTACCTTTAGTTTGCCCATCTCAATGTCCGCTATCTAAATGAATACCACATGTTTCTTTAGAATGCATGAATGACTTGATTGTTATTAAAAATAAGAGACATGTTGCATTACTTTAGATCGATGATGGGCAATGGGATGACCAATTTAGAGATGGGTGGATTTTGCATCCCATTTCATACATCGATAATAAGCCATTGTCGTTTAATTATCACATTTTCGGGACGGAAAATTCTAGTATACCATATGGTATAGCATGCCTCACAAAATGTGTGACTATCATTGATTGAAGAAGCAACTAAATGACCATGTAATGACCATTTGCCTCTTCAAAAGCTCACATATACCACACAATTAGACACATTTGTAATAGGTATGTCATACCTTATGGTATGGGAGACAAATCCCTTTAGGACAAGCAGTCATATATATGCTTTAGGCTTATATGCGCCATCACAGTTTTTATGCAGTTGAGGACCAAGCAGTAACCAACTCATGCATATACATTCGCGTCCGACCAAATACCAAGAGCTGGATACCTTACTACTTTTATGTGGTGCAAACTGCAAACCCTTGTACTTGGTACGTAGTTATACAACTTCAGAAAGCATAATTAAGCTACCAGCTGCCCCAGTGAGAACAAACATAAGCACAATATCGTATCGTAACATTTGTATGAGGTCTCTCTAGTTGTTGACATGAATTAATGCAATTGCTTGTGAATCTGCATTCTTGTTCAATATGGCCGGCATTCTTATTCTTATACACTTTTACTTGGGAATGGTACGAGTGCATGCACTGTGATAGAAAAACGAAGGACTTGCTAGCTTTGCTTATTATTTTTAACTAAATACAATTATTACAATTAAAAACTGGGATTCATGCCTTGCTACCAAGACCCGGCCACTTTACAGGCTATGTTAGCTGTTACTCTGTTAGCCCATATGAATGATATGATTGCGGGGTTTGCAGGGTTATCAACTTATCATTCCATTCGAAGACTGCCACTTATAGTTGTTATACACCATGATTAGTATCCAAGCCCTCCAGAGCCCAGAAAACAGCAACTCCTACCAAAATCATGTCAGGCATCTCTCTTGTGCTACTATTATTGTTCTAATTTTTTTATTCTGCAAACAATATTTTCATAGTCATTGCCAAAACAAGCAAGACTGAGAAATCAAAAAAACCAACCAACTAAAGAAGGGTTTCACTTGTGTGCTTTAAGGTATGCATACCAAACTAGTTTTGACTTGCTATAGCAGGTTAAAATAAACTAATACCGTTAACTCTCCGTTAAGTCTCTCTATATCTACAATTTTCATAAGAAATATCTACTCATTCAAATGAGCTAAATCACACAAAAATAGACTTTTTAGAAATCAAAATGATTATTGAGACTGTCTGCAACTATCATAAGAAACAGCTACTACTGTCATGAAAAATATCACAGAAAATGTTGCAAGTCGAAAGACACATTTAACATAAGACACATATATTGTTTTCATTAGAAAAGTAGACTTTCTAGAAATCAAAATGATTCTTGAGATTGAATCAACCGAAGACTAAAGTTGCAAAGTCTACATTTAACATAAAGACACATCTACTATTTTCAATAGAAATATATACCATTGAGATGAGCTAAATAACGGAAAGGTAGACTTTCTGGAAATCTAAATGGTTCAATGTGATTTAATCAACCGAAGGTTAAAGTTGCAAATTAAAGTCTACATTTAACATAAGACACATCTACTATTTTCATTAGAAATGTCTACCATTGAAATGAGCTAAATCACAGAAAAGTAGACATTTCGGAAATCAAAATTGATTTTGAGATAGAATCAACCGAAGGTAAAAGATGCAAAATCTACATTTAACATAAGACAAATCTACTATTTTTATTAGAAATGTCTACCATTAACATAAGCTAAATCAAAGTGTGTAAACACGGAAAATCTGCGACAAATAACAGAAAGACACGTGTACAAGATAAAATATTTGTATTGATGAATTTGTAGGTTACAATCTCTGTGGATATTCTTTTACAAGAATTTCCTCTGATTCGATCTCCGACGTCGATTTGATCCAAGGGTGACGAGCACTTAATCTTGAATCGAATTGTTTGTAGTCTGGACTTCTTGTCGTGTTGACGATTTGTAGAAGTTGATTGACCAAGGGCCGTAGAGGCTTGTTCTTGATCAGACTTAGGCCACGAGCAGTGTCACGTGGTGCCTGTTCTTCGACTTTGACCGGGGATGAATCGGTACGTGTGTTCGGTACTTGTTGATTCTCCACGATCGAGTTTATTGAAGAACTTGGTAGAGGTTTTGATTTGTTGAAGACTTGAAGATGAGGGTCGATCAAGGGCCGTGGAGGCTTGATGTTGATCGGGTTTGATCCACGAGCGGCTTCACGTGGTGGTTTGTTCTTTGTCTTGAAGTTGGTGAAGATGTCGGCTATTTGGCAGCTTGATGACTCTTCATGATTTGACAACTTCTAGACTTGAGATTGATGAAGAATCGGCTATTTGACAGCTTGATGACTTTTCAGGATTTGACAACTTCTAAACTTGAGATTGATGAAGAACCGGCTATTTAGCAGCTTGATGATTCTTCGAGATTTGACAACTTCTAGACTTGAGGTTGATGAAGAACCGGCTATTTGACAGCTTGATGATTCTTCGGGATTTGACAACTTCTAAGTTTGAGGTTGATGAAGAACCGGCTATTTGGCAGCTTGATGATTCTTTAAGATTTGACAACTTCTATACTTAAGGTTGATGAAGAATCGGCTATTTGGCAGCTTGATGATTCTTCAAGGATTTTGGGAGACTTCTGAGTTCTTGGGAGTGAGTTTTCTCTCTCTCTGGTTCGCTGCCTCTCTGGTTCGCCTCCCCCTCCTCTTGGTATGAGAGGGGGTATTTATAGTGATAACATGCCTTCGCTTTTGGCAAGTAATGAAGATACCGAATCAATGATATTTCATCAACGGTGATAATCGAATCAGTGAATCTTGACCAATTGATTTACTTGTCAAACTTAACATAATCAAATCAATCAATCTTAATTGATTGATTTAGCTACGCTCAATAAGGTATAATTAATTTGGATTGAATATCCTGCTTTGACAAGGATCCTTAGTAAGGGGCGTGCCATCTCGCGAACACAGAAGGAAGGTGCGCGGAATCTTGACTTCCAAGAAAGCGGGGAATTCTGGTGCCACCTTGTGGACACAGAAGGAAGGTGTACGTAATCTTGACTTCTAAGCAAGAGGGGAGTTCTAGTGACGTACATCTCTGCATGTATGCGAACTATACTGACTAGCTCCTTCGCGAAGTCTCATACGCGGAGCCATCTCGCCTCGCCTTCATGCACTTCTACGTGGAGTCATCTTACCTCACCTTTATGTACTTCTATGTGCATGAAGTCATTTTGCTTTGCCTTCATGCGAAGTCATTTCGCTTTGCCTTTACGCGAAGTCATTTCACTTTGCCTTTGCGCGAAGTCATTTCGCCTCGCCTTTGTTTACCTCTACGCGAAGTCCATTTCGCCTCGCCTTTGTTCACCTCTACGCGAAGTCCATTTCGCCTCGCCTTTGTTTACTTCTACGCGAAGTCCATTTCGCCTCGCCTTTGTTTACCTCTATGCGAAGTCCATTTCTTGATTCCATGCGAAGTCCTTTTCGCATGCGAACTCCACTATCTAGCTCGTCTGACCTCTGGCGCACTATCACTTGTAAACCCAATTATTTTGGGCATGTCCGACTTCTTTTAATTTAATCAATATCTGATCATCGATCGACATGCACTTAATAATTGATTTTGATCGGGATTTAAGGTTTTGTTGTCGGCCGACCATTCCCACGTTGCCACGTGTCATTTCCAACGGCTTTCCAATTTTGTCGACTAATGGGCAACGCATGCAATTTGTCGGGTCTACGTGTTTGCTTGGATTATTCAACGATTATTATTATCGTTAAATTTTATATGTCTACACAAAGAAAAGTAGACTTTTCGGAAATCAAAATTGTTCTTGAGATTGAATCAACCGAAGGTAAAAGTTGCAAAGTCTACATTTAACATAAGACACATTTACTGTTTTCAATAGAAATGTCTACCATTAAGATAAGCTAAATAAAAGAAAAGTATACTTTCTGGAAATCAAAATTGTTGTTGAGATTGAACCAACCGAAGGTAAAAGTTGTAAGTCTACATTTAACATAAGACACATCTACTATTTTCATTTGAAATCTCTACCATTGAGATAAGTTAAATCATAGAAAAGTAGACTTTCCAGAAATCAAAATGGTTCTTCAGATTGAATCAACCGAATATAAAAGTTGCAAAGTCTACATTTAACATAAGACACATATACTGTTTTCATTAGAAATGTCTACAATTAACATAAGCTAAATCAAAGAAAAGTAGACTTTCTGGAAATCAAAATGGTTTTTAAGATTGAATCAACCGAAGGTAAAAGTTGCAAAGTCTACATTTAACATAAGACAAAACTACTATTTTCATTAGAAATGTCTACTATTAACATAAGCTAAATCAAAGAAAAGTAAACTTTCTGGAAATCAAAATGGTTCTTGAGATTGAATCAACCGAAGGCAAAAGTTGCAAAGTCTATATTTAACATAAGACACATCTACTATTTTCATTTGAAATCTCTATCATTGAGATAAGTTAAATCACAGAAAAGTAGACTTTTTGGAAATCAAAATTGTTCTTCAGATTGAATCAACCGAAGGTAAAAGTTGCAAAGTCTACATTTAACATAAGATACATAGACTGTTTTCATTAGAAATGTCTACAATTAACATAAGCTAAATCAAAGAAAAGTAGACTTTCTGGAAATCAAAATAGTTCTTGAGATTGAATTAACCAAAGGTAAAAGTTGCAAAGTCTACATTTAACATAAGACAAAACATTTGTTTTCATTAGAAATTTCTACCATTAACATAAGCTAAATCAAAGAAAAAGTAAACTTTCTGGAAATCAAAATGGTTCTTGAGATTGAATCAACCGAAAGCAAAAGTTGTAAAGTCTACATTTAACATAAGACACATATGTTTTTTTCAATAGAAATGTCTACCATTAAGATAAGCTAAATCAAAGAAAATTAGACTTTCTGGAAATCAAAATAGTTCTTGAGATTGAATCAACCGAAGGCAAAAGTTGCAAAGTCTATATTTAACATAAAGACACATCTACTATTTTCAATAGAAATGTATACCATTGAGATGAGTTAAATAACAGAAAAGTAGAATTTCTGGAAATCTAAATGGTTTGATGTGATTTAATCAACCGAAGGTGAAAGTTGCAAAGTCTACATTTAACATAAGACACATCTATTATTTTCATTAGAAATGTCTACCATTGAAATGAGCTAAATCACAGAAAAGTGGACTTTCCTGAAATTAAAATTGTTCTTGAGATAAAATCAACCGAAGGTAAAAGATGCAAAATCTACATTGAACATAAAACACATATACTATTTTCATAAGAAATGTCTACCATTAACATAAACCAAATCAAAGAAAAGTAGACTTTCTGGATATCAAAATAGTTCTTGAGATTGAATCAACAGAAGACAAAAGTTGCAAAGTCTACATTTAACATAAGACACATCTAATGTTTTTAATAGAAATGTCCACCATTAAGATAAGCTAAATCAAAGAAAAGTAGACTTTGTAGAAATCAAAATGGTTCTTGAGATTGAATCAACCGAAGGCAAAAGTTGGAAAGTCTACATTTAACGTAAAACACATATACTATTTTCATAAGAAATGTCTACCATTAACATAAGCCAAATCAAAGAAAAGTAGACTTTCTGGAAATCAAAATGGTTCTTGAGATTAAATCAACCGAAGGTAAAAGTTGCAAAGTCTACATTTAACATAAGACAAATCTACTATTTTCATTAGAAATGTCTACCATTAACATAAGCTAAATAAAAAAAAGTAGACTTTCCGGAAATCAAAATTGTTCTTGACATTGAATCAATCGAAGGTAAAAGTTGCAAAGTCTACATTTAACATAAGACACATCTACTGTTTTTAATAGAAATGTCTACCATTAAGATAAACTAAATCAAAGAAAAGTAGACTTTCTGGAAATCAAAATTGTTCTTGAGATTGAATTAACCGAAGGTAAAAGTTGCAAAGTCTACATTTAACGTAAGACAAATCTACTATTTTCATTAGGAATGTCTACCAACGAAACAACCTGTACAAGGGTTTTGCATTCCGATAAGACAAGCTTGAAGTCTTTATTCATTCCCTCACACCTTTGTGTGCTTCTCATGCCGGCCATAAATATATCACAGAAGAATGGTTGACAAAACTTGTCTCTTTTTTCATACATACTGTTGATCCAATCATTGTCGTGGAGATCAAATTCGTCTAGCATATCCGGCCACAACCTATCAAATTGCTCAACCGTTTGATACTTCCTAATGCACTTGTTGAAAGCCTTCAACTTTTCCACTGACTTTAAGTGGCCATTAGCATTTTGACCTATGTGCCAAATACAGAGACGGTGCCTTGCTTCCAGCATCACGGTTCGAATTGAAGTACGTATGGCCTCGTCTCTGTCTGTGATTATTGCCTTTGGTATTTTCCCGTTCATCGAATCCAGGAATTTCCTAAGCAACCAAGTGTAAGTCTCCACAGTCTCATCTGAAAGAAGAGCATCACCGAACACAAGACTACCCCGATGATTATTCGTCCCAACAAACAAAACCAATGGCATGTTGTAGACATTGGTTTTGTAAGTGCTGTCGAATATCAACACATCCCCATAACACTGATAGTCAACAAATGAATGCCCATCTCACCAAAACATGTCCACCATCCTATCTTCTAAATCTGCCATGAATCGGCAGAAGAAGTGAGGGTCTTTTGCCGCCAGTGCATTTAAGTATGAAAATGCGCCTTCAGAATCACTTTCAAATGGGGCGGTCCTTCGTTGCTGGTCGATCTTGTTGTAGAGGTCCTTCACGGTAAATCCCACTCTCCTATATCCCCCGTTCTGTTCGACCATATACTCATAAGCGTGACAAGGTCTAATTGACACCCTTGTCATCGTATTTGTTAGAGCCAAAGATTCCTCGCCAACATGTCGATTAGTACGAATGAAGGGGATTTTGTTGCTAGTTTCCAGCATTTGATTATGCTGAGGAATGAATGCCTTCACCACATAAACTTTGGTTGCCTCACTGTATCCAATCCTCAGTTTAGCTCCGCACAATGTTCTTGTCTCTCTCCGAGCATAGTGACTGTTTTCTCTTTGTTCCAAGGACTTGTTTGGTTTTCGGGTTCCTTCCTTGTTGCAGACCCACTCCCTCCTCCGAATCAAACCATTAGACTCACTTTTGTCACCCTTCCTTATACCAAACCCAACTGCCACAGAATAGGCAGTGTAGAGACTTTCTGCCTCATCAATTGTATTGAATGTCATGGCTTCAATATCAGAAACAGAAAAGCTTCCATGTCTTGGGATGTGTACCTTTACATCTTCAAAACCCGAAGATGGTTGTTCTTCATTCTCCGATGGATCCATGGTTGGCTGCTCTTCATTCCCAGAAGCATCCATACCTGTGTTTCAATCAATATTTGCTTAACAAACTAAATCCAACAAACAACAAACAGAAAGAGATTGGCTGTTCTTCATTCCAGATACTGGTAGACCGAATTAGAAGACCATGCTAATGATACCGAATTGAAATGCAATACTCACCTACAAGAGACGTGAGAGTCCAGGAGTTTAACAGATCTATTTGGATTGAGAAAGCGAGTTTCTCGAATCGAATAAACAAAGAGAGAGAGAGAGAGAGAGAGGAGAAGGAACAGAAAGAGAGAGAGAGAGAGAGGAGAAGGAACAGAAAGAGAGAGAGAGAGAGAGGGTAAGCGAAACTGTTCGAGTTCAAATCAGAGAGAGCAAGGAGAGTGAGTGGATGTAGTCACTCCGTCAGTTATATGCTTTAAATCTCTAAATGGTCATATGACCTGCTAAAGGGGTAGCATGTCATCTTTAAAAGCAATAAACGAATCATAAGCAGCCATGTGGTTAGGGTATCCATACCTTAAGGCACACAAGCGTTTGCCACTAAAAAAAAGCAGCAATACAAATACAAAGTCCGAGAACGATAAAGAAAAAGCCGAAATCCAATAGAAAGAGAGTAGGAACACAAGATTCCGGTTAGCTGAAACTACCAAAGAGGGGATCATGAAGATGGGGGCAAGGCAACCCATCTCTCGAGAGAATACCAACAAGGGAGGATGGTGGACGGTTAATCCAGACTTCCGGGCACATTCTCCGCACAGTAAGCGAGGCGAGGTGATCCGCCGCCGAATTCACTTTTCTTGAGATCCAAGACCAAACAAAACGCTGCCGGAAAGAGGGAGAGTTCTTGATCTTTGCAACTGCATGGTAGATGCTCCAGATATTGCAATTGGAGGGAGATTTGATAGCATCAATCAAGCATTTCAAATCAGATTCGATGATGATTGGAAAATGGGTGAGCTTCTGGGCAAGAAAACAAGTTTCAATACCCGCGCGAGCTTCCGCTTCAAGAGCTGAACCCGCTCGACAAGTCGTATGAACACCATCAATTAATTCACCATAGCAATTCCTTGCAACAACTCCAATACCTACTAGGTGAGTATCCATTGCCCAAGTTGAATCAAAATTTATCTTTATGTGTCCTTGTGATGGAGGTTTCCAATGCTCACAGTTGTGATGGGCAGATGCATTGTGTGTGGGAAGGTTTGTGTGATGGTGATGAACATGATTTTGGTTAGTTCGGTTCTAATTAGCTTGACAAAAGATCAATGAACTTGACGCTCTGTTATAGTTCTGTAAGCATAATCGACGTATTTTTTAGGGTGGTAATACTGTAGTTGCAGATTGGTTATCATGATTGTTGAGCTTTGCACAAACTTATATTGAAGGTAATTAATTTCATGTGTAAGGTGAAATGTCGTGTATTGCTATGTTTGAACAAAATGATATTGCTTCTACTGTGGACTTGTCAAAACCAACCAAAATTTGGGGAAAAAATTGAAATAATATTGTATGAGTTGACAAAAAACCTGCAACATGTATCAATTGTTATGGCCATTAGGCAACGAGTGTCTTCTTCGTTTTCTTATCAAGTAGTAGCCAAGACCTCCAAAGAGAGCAAGAACAATCACCCCATCAACAACTCCTACCAAGATCAACACCCATTTTTTCACATTGGACTTTCCATGACCCCCATGACTGAATCCCTTTGGAACCTTAACCATGTAACTCAACTGCCTTCCCCTTTCAACCTGTTTAACCCCAATCACCATTCCATACAGAAAGCATTCTTCAGAGTTATGTAATGCAGATGCACATTTACAATCTTTCAAGCACAAATTACCACATTCTTCTTTGCTCACATTAACTATCTTAGAATCACCCCTTAACACACTAGTGACACTCTCCAATTCAAGCATTTCTGCCTTACCTCTTCCACAAAACCCATCTGATGAAATTCCTTCAATGCAACCAGAAGTACCAATACTAGTCTCATTTTTCGTTGTCAAAACTTGAATGCATGAACAAGCACTTGACGCAGTACAAATGCCATAAGGCTTACAAGCCAATGGAAGATCACATGTTGTGTTGAGTGCTTGAAAAGAAGCATCAAATTTTGCCAAGCTAGGTGAGTAAAAATAAAGCCTCAAATTTCCTGTTTCATTCCCCAAAGCCAAAAACCGCAAGGGCTGAATTGTTTCCTCGGACGGATTTATCTGCGCGATTTTCTTACCTTTATCACTATATAACTCTAATCCTTTTAGACCCAATTGAATGAAAGCAATATTTCTGTTCTTGGAAGGCTTAAATTCCCAATACGAATAGTTTTTCTTACCGGTATTCAGGTAGAGAGCAATCTTGCTGTGCTCAATTTCCATCGAGTAGTATGAACTTGAATTGCTTGGAAACGAAGTCAAGCGCGACGCTACACTAAGTCTTTGACCCCAAAGCATCACATCAGTAGGAAAATTAAAACTCTGCCATTTGATCCGATCCAAGCCATCAACTAGTACTAGATTCCCTGTCCTCAATAACTGTAACCTCTGCAACAATATAATGTAACAACAAGACTCAATTTTGAGAACATATTATAAACCACAGTTTACATTGTTTGACATAGCTAGCTAGCTTTTACCTCCACACCTTGTCCAGAAGTCCCAGTTCTCCATCCCACCCTGTCTTTTGGACCCTTCAGCCTTAAATCTCCATCATTGGTGAGTTCAAGTACACATACATTCGATGTATAAAACTTTGAGTAGTGGCCAGAACTCCACACCTTGACATTTCCAAGAAAGACCTGAAAGGAGCATGAGTACTTCCCATTATAAGCTTCAACACTCAATGCAGCTTTGAAACTGGGTATGGGTTGATTGGAATCCATGAGAAAAGCTCTGCCAATGAATCCCATGGTGTATTCAACAGGCACTGCCAAAGTGAGGTTGTAGCCAATATGAATCTCTGGCTTGGAGGAGCCATGAGTGACGAAAAGAGTGAGAGAAATGAACAAGTAGTAGTAGAGCAGCATGAGTGGGAATAATGAAAGTGGGTTTGCAAAGCAAGCATTAAGGTTTTTGTGGCAGAAATTGATGGGAGACGACAGAGAAGGAAAAAGGTGGGCAGGAGTAGGAATGCTGGAACTTTTCGAAAAAGGGGAGGAGCTTTCATTTTGCTCTGGGTCGTTAATGTTATACAAATGTGGGATTATAGTGGGGTTGCTCATTGGCACGCTGGAGTTAAGAACCTGTGAATATTCTGGCCAAAGGTAAGGGCGACTTGTATACAGTCTGTCCATGTGAGGGCATTTTGATACAATTACTGAATTACATGAATTAGTTTACGATACCGTTTAGTACATACGTTTTCAATGTGCATCTCATCATAAAATATAACGTTACAGAAAAAATATCTCGAAATCAGTGTATGATTTCTCACTCATGACCCTTTAAGACTCTAATTAATATTTCTAAGATTTAAATTTGAAATCAACGTATTCAACCTTAGTAGAAATTTGAGTCATCATCTTCTGCGCAAGTTCCAATTCATAAGTATATAATATTTGACCATAATTCAAAAGTCACGAGAACATTTTGTGATCCGAATCCAACGAATACTCGATTTCTCTTCTTGAATGCAATAAACACCAATTTTCATATGTATTAATATGGGTTTTATAGTATAGCGTCCCTAAATCAGTAAACTTAATCAATGTTTGAGATTTCTCAATTACTTTCTTACCGTCATCCAAATTTCTTCTACCGACCTAGAGGTGATTTTTGATCACGTACGTACCAACCTTAGAAGTTGTGAACCCCATTTCGGGGTCACTCGAGTGCATTCTTTAGTGGGCAGCAGCCAGAAATAAAGGCTTTCAGATCCTTTGCGTTTCGAGTGGCATCAATCGTGCACAGCAAATACAATCCTGCTGACGTTGCTCTCGCGCCAGAGTGACGTCTGCGACTGCGAACCTCAACAAACTTTCCCGCCACATTCTTGGGCCGACGACCTAACCAAAATCCGCGACGGCCCAATGAACGAGCCCACTAGGCCTCATTCTCGACCATCTGAATTCTAGACCCCGCCGACATATATATGCCTGGAAGAAAGAAAGAAGAAGAACCGCCAAAGCTAGTGAACGAAGAACCTCATCAATACGCAGAGTCGTCGATCAAGATTCTTCTGGGTTTTATTAATGGAACCAATATGCGGTGGCTCTTTCACCGTACGACTCCTCTCTCCTCAGCTTTACTTCGTCGTTCATTCTTGGAGCCTCTCTGTGTTCCCCGCCATATTTCTCCACCGGAAAAAATGATTTTCAAGAACAACAACATCAACTCACCCGCCACTCCCGTTTTCCGCTCCGTACGTTGTTCTCTTCAATCCCTCTATTTTCTTTGAAGTTCTAGTTTCAGTTATGTTCTTGGTTTTTGCATATAACGAGTAGCATGAAAATGTTGTACCTTACAAACTACTGTAGCATTTTTTCTGAAGTCGAGTACTGTTTGGTATTCTAGGTCTCAGCTGCTAGTGTTGGAAACATAAATTGTCTGATATTACAGGTTGGAAGTGTTCCTATTCTGAGTTTCCATCGTCAGACATTAATGGTTGGAAGCATTCCTGTTCTAATTTACTATAGTTTAGGTAATGTAGTTAAGCCACTCGGGTTTGCAGTTACATCTAGTGATAAGAAGCAGTGTTTTTCATTAAGTGATGATATTCGTTTCGATGAAATGAGGTCCCAAGTTGATTCAGTGTCAGAGGATACTTGTGTGAGTTCAAATTCGAAGAGTGTAAGTGAAATGGAACATGAGGGAGGGAGTCCAATGCCGGATATGAAACGTGAATTGCGTGAGTTGTCTTTGCCTACAGAATTTGGGATGAAAAGGAAGCGCCGTCCTCGTGCAGAAAAGCAGCATTCTGTACCAAAAAATATGAAATATGTACCTGTTACCAGAGATCCAGGTGTATCTAAGCGTTTGTGTCATTATGAACCATTTGATATATGCTTGGGTGGGAGGAATTCTGCTCTTCAAGCTTCTTTTCGTGAAAGAATGATGGAGGCAGAGGACATGCTAGAATTTGCAAATCCAGAACAAATTGTGGAATGCACTGATCCAATAGTCCTGAGGCCAGGGATGGTCTTATTGAAAAATTATGTGAGCCTCAGTGAACAGGTATTCATTCTTTCACTTCTAAATATGAGTCTAGTGATTCAAGACAGGAGCAGTAGCCTAGCAGGACATCTTCATATAGACATGGTGATTGGCGTTTATTCAATAATATAGACTCTAGTATTAGTGAGCCCTAAGTTGAACATCAAAGTAATTGCTCTGATAACTATCCTGAGATATGTCATATGTGATGTGATTTTTGGCTGCAACTCCCCCCTCCCCCTACTATATGAGTTATTACACGTCTGTTCCTTAGAGATACATTATGAGTTCCTTGCAGGCTTTATTGTTATTGATTATGTGACTGAACTGGTGAATGTCTAAATTTATAGGTTGAAACTGTAAAGACATGTCGGGAGCTTGGTTTAGGCCCTGGGGGGTTTTATCAACCTGTTTTCCAGAATGAAGCAAAACTTTGTCTGCAGATGATGTGCCTGGGCCTGAATTGGGATCCTGAGACTAGGAAATATGAAGATATACGACCACTAGATGGCACTCGGCCTCCTGGTATCCCCAATGAATTTAGTTTGTTGGTTGAAAGAGCAATTCAAGAGACACATGCTCATCTCAAAGTTGAAATCGGATGTAGCAGTGTAGAAGAAGTGCTCCCTTCAATGACTCCAAACATATGCATCACCAACTTTTATACTACTAGGGGGAGGCTTGGTCTTCATCAGGTATTTACTCAAGTAAAATACACTCTACAAAACCATTTTTGATGAGAGTGAACAATCATAAACTTATATGAAAGAGCCTATATATACATTAGGTTTACATTCATGAAGTTTGTTAAACAGAAAAGGATCCAACAGTAAATATACCTGTCAAATAGTAGTTCATGATGGATTGGTTATTTGGAGCAATTGTTAATAACTTATTGATATCTTTTGTGCTGATTTGCAAGAGTGAAATTTTCTTCGAAGCAGTTGTTATTGCAAGAGTTTATCTATGTGCTCAGATGAAGTTTTGATTTTCAGGACCGTGATGAAAGCAAAGAGTACCTCCGAGAAGGATTACCTGTCGTCTCAATTTCTATAGGTGATTCTGCAGATTTTCTCTATGGGGATCAGAGAGATATTGAAAAGGCAGAGAGTATTATTTTGGAATCAGGAGATGTCTTAATATTCGGTGGTCATTCAAGACATATATTTCATGGTGTAACATCCATCATACCAAACTCAGCTCCAAAAAAATTGCTGGAAGAAACTATGCTTCGTCCTGGCCGTCTGAATCTTACCTTCAGACAGTTTTAGAGACCCTTCATATGTAACCACAGGTTTGGCATCTGTACTACTTGTATGCAGAACTTTATATTTCATTATCTAATGTCATAGTCCAGTGGGTGGAGAAATGCAATTTTAATATTTGTAGCAGCTGATAGCCTCTCTACTTTGCTTAATCTTCTTTAAGGCACAAGCTATGCTAATAATGAACTACTAATTGAGTTCGACTTTGAGATTTACGTTGTGACTGCAACTTGTTTCATTCATTCAGCATAAAATAATTTCTGCTCTAATTTTATTCACCTTTTGTATGCTCTCGAGCATCTCTTTGACTTTGTGAATTACGCTGCGATTGTAACATGTTTCGTTCACTCATATCAAATTAAAGGTCTCGATCATTCACGTAACATCTTCCTAAGTTTGTTTTATCTTCATTCTTCGCATCCAAATGTTGATGGTCTGCCTTTTATCTTCTTTATCAGGTACATCATTGGTTTCTCGTTTGTATATTGTGTTTAATCTGTTTGGCAGAAGGTTCTTTAAGTGGTGCACCTGTTTGATTGGTTTTGTTGTGAGCTTCATATTCTATTCGAACACAAAGTTTGCATCAGTATTGTCCTGTTAGCTTAATAGCTGAAGTCTGAGTTTAGTGATACTGATACATTCACCCCTTCTACTTGGATGTATATATAATATAACATACACTTTGCTTTGTATAATCTTAAACACATACACTTTGCTTTGTATAATCTTAAACAAGTCAGAAACCTGGATCGTCTAGGGAACTTGTAAATTAAAAAATCAAACCACTTATGCAAGGAATCTAATTGGAGTTGTCAAGATAAGATACATACCTAAAAACAATATGGACTATGATCTGACATAGGTCCCTTGTCTTCTGTCGACTTCCCTGAGCATCAATTATGCTCCATAATCCAGTACGTTCAGTATGCTGACTGGATATAGATTGTCATTTCTTGCATTGGTGAAAGCTTATGAGCTGATGAGTTTATCTTCTAACGTGCATATCTATCTTTTGCTATCTTCATATAATATGAATATGAGGAAAATGAACGGCAATCTAAACCATCTCGTTTACGTTAGCTGCTGACTATCGTTAGTTGTCATTGCTTGCATTGGTGAATCACTTTTTTTTTAGTTTTTAGTTTTTTGTTTTGTTTTTGTATTTCATTGGTGAATCACTTTGAACAGATGGTTTTTTCACTTACAATCAAATTAAATTCTTGTTGATTATGATTAGTTTGAGATGGTTTTGATGAACACTTACCTAGCTTTTTCTTCGATTATATGTTATTTGGGGAAGGCTGTCGTCTTAGTGTGATGTCTATGGTTGGCTGTAGTAACGTTCTAACTTAAATATAAAGTAGTTTTGCATCAATGATAGAGATGTGGAAATCCTACGCAGGAAGAGATGTCAGATGTGGAAATCCTACGCAGGAAACACGCCAAGGTGCCATCTGATTAACATGAAATCCATTTTGTATGCGATGATGACTTCTGTGTTAATTTAACAGTTTCGATTGTAGTTGGTCATTCTGATATATTATCATTACCTAATTGAAGGATTATAGTAGTATAAGTGCATTCGTTAATTATTGCTTTCTTTGCTTCACCATAGCCACAACTTAGAAGTTGCTTGCTTAATCTGTTGAATTGTTTATAGTTCTTAATCAGTTTATGGCTCATAATCTATCCCAGCATAATTGAATTAAGTTCTTGTTGTACCCGGAAATCCCATACCTACTTGCCCTCCACCTCATTTGTCAGTCTCGAAAGATTTTCGATGTGTCATCACTCTTTAGATAAACAGTGCAGTAATCAGTATCTCAATCTTCCCCAAATTTTCAACTAGGTTCATTTGGCGGATGTTACTAACCTTGATCAAGAGTGTGTCATCACTCCATCAGGGCATTAGATAATCAGGCAATGCCTGATGTATCTCCTTTCCCCAAATTTTCAACCAGGTTCATTTGGCAGAATTGGCTGATGTTACTAACCTTGATCAAGCTTCAATTATTGGAAAGCACTTTCGGATTAGTACCAAAATGAGTAAGCCGGTGGAGACCACACTACCAGAAATTTGAACTTGGGCGACGAAAAAAAATCGTCGCCCTGTTAAAAAATTTCATCGCCTAAGTACTTAGGCGACGACATGTCGTCGGCCAAGACGTCGTCGCCAGAAGTGCGTCGGTCAAGAACTTGGGCGACGAAAATTCATTCCGTCGTCGCCTAAGAGTAATTCTTAGGCGACGATACGAATTTCGTCGCCTAAAATCTACTTCTCGTCGCCCAAAAATATTCGTCGCCCAAGATTTAACACCTTGGCCGACGAAAAATTTTTTCGTCGCTTAAGATCTTATAACCTTGGGCGACGAAACTAAATATTTCGTCGCCTAAGATCACTACATCTTAGGCGACGATAATTTTTTTTCGTCGTCTTATATGAAGTCCTTGACCGACGATTTAGCAATTTCGTCGCCTAAGATATATTTAAATTTTTTAAAAAAATATTTAAATAATTTTTTTAAATATATAAATAATGTTTTTTTAATTTTTGCTGGAATTTTTTTTTCGCCATTTCTTTAAATTTTTCTAGTACTAAAATGTAATTAAAAATAACACAAATTTATAAATTTATAAATAATTTATTACAAAAATTCAGTCCATCTGCCTACGGAGAAACTCGAAATCTAACTCATCATTCCCGTTCGGAGGGTCCTGAGGCGGCGGCTGGTCAGGCTGAGGAGGCTGGGGCCACTGAGGTAATGGTATAGGCGTAGGCATGGGCGGAATACCAAGTCCGGCCGCATGTGCAGCGATGCAGGCAGTCATCCACTGTCCCATAGCCGCCTGGTTGGCATTGGTGACTTCATTCACCCGCTCCATATGCGCAGCCACCGCCATCTCCCTCGCTCTTTGGGCTTCCAGCTCAAACTGTAGACATTCGAACTGATCCTGTAGCCGACTGTTGCTGCTTGAGGCTCCGGCGGCTCCCTTGCGCTGAAATCCTGGCGTCGTCTTCAGGATCCCCTTTCCAGCGCCTCCCATACCCCGGCAGTAGTAGGTGTTGGAACGCTGCGCGAAGGCAGTGGCCATAATCCACACCCCAACGGTAGGATCTGAAGTGTCGATCCTGGACATGGCCTTTGACATGTCATCCTCTGCCGTGTCCGGCCATGTGTCGTTCACCATGCCTCTCATGACCTCTTGCTCCGCCTCCCTCACCCTCGCCTAATTGGATATATTAAAAAAATATATTAATATACATTTAATAAAATGTAATTAAAATTAAAAATTAGAAAATATAAGGAACTTACAAGATTCTCCTTAGAATGAGGATATGCCCTCTGAAAGGTCCCCACATAGGGTTCTCCTCTGGCCGCTCTCGCCGCACGTCGTCCATGATGGCCGAAAACGGCCTCGAACCGGCACGATGGTTGGTTGTGTTCTGTTGCCGGTTCTCAGCGTTCACCCGGGCGAGGTGCTTCAAAAAAAAATTATCGTTAGTAAATATTTAAAAACATACAATTATAATTAATTCACTAATTAAATATTCAAAGTTGTTTACGAATTACCTGTTTGTGAGGGTCGTTGAACTGCGTGACAAGAAGCCACCGCCACTCGTACTCCCGATACTCGAACTCCTTCGGGGTACCCGAACGGTCGCTCCCGTACTGCTTCCAGTGTAACCGGAGGTCGTGCTTCCACTCCTTGAACCTACATATACAAAAAAAATATTAAATATATTATTAAAAAAATAAAATTTAATAAATTATTAAATAGAGGTACCTCTCCCTATGGGCCTTGTCTGCCCAGTCACGTCCCTCCTCGGGAACCACAAACCATTGCTGCATTACCACTTGTTAGTATTTTTTTTCGATAATTAAATAATTTATTAGTTAAAAAAATAGTAATTGATCGAGTAAACTCACCGACATCGACTGATGGAGCATCTCCTTCACTCCATCAGGAACCTGGCTCCAGACTCCCCACAACATAGGGAGTCTGGAGCGGATGGTGCCTCCCGCGGCGCGCGTGTACCGGTTTCCCAACACGGCGTCCACCGGTTTCCCGTTGGAAAACGGGATGGCGATCCGTCCAGCGGACTCGACCGCCCTATCGAGTCCCTTGTTGCTGACGGTGCCTCTCCTGTTCCGCCTTCTCGTTCCGGCGACTGTGACATTGTGAATCAAATTTAATATTAATAATACATTTTTACAAAAAAAAAAATTTAAATCAACAAAACAGTAATAATAAATTACCTGAGGATGAGGCTGAGCCGACGGATTCGTCTCCGTCCGCCTGCTCGGAGACCCTCACGGGATGAAGAGGCGTGGGAAACTCCCGGTAGATATAGGCCTCGTGCGGTGCCACATGCGGGAGCTGCTCCCGAATCGGTCGACCCTCCTCATCGACGCGACGTATCGCCGGTATCGTCGGAGGAAGGAAGAGGCCGGACGGCACCGTAGGGACCCCGGATGACCCGCCATCACCGTCGGTCGGGGACGACTGTGTGGGGGCGGTGTTAGATCGCGACCGGGGAAGTATCTCTGGATGACGAGGGGCCGTCGCTGCGGGACCCGACTGCCCAGCAGAACGTGAGCCGCTCTCGCCACCCCTAAGCGCCGCAAGTCGGGCCGTCAGCTGCCACGGAAACCCGATCGACGGTGATTCCGACGGGTTGTTTGAGGTACCGTCCGAGGAATATTGGCTCCTCGCACCCGAACGTTGTCCAGAAGTTCTCCTCATGCCCATCCTGTTTAAAATAACCATAAATTTATTAAAAATATTTTACCGTCTTATAATTAATTTAACAAAAAATAACCATAAATTTCGAAAAATTTATCAACAATAATAACACAAATAAAAATTAATAGTTATTATAGGATTTATTATTTTTTAAATTCACATAACAAATTATTTACATTAATTCGCAATTATTACATCACAAAAATTAATTTACGAATATATACATACTTACTAAAAAATAATCCATTATTTTTTACAAAATTTCCACAATATATTTACAATTATAATTTATATTATTTAATTATTTAATCAAAAATTATTTAATCATTTACAATATATTTACAAATTATTTCCACAAATCCTAAACCCTAAACCCTAAACCGTAAACCCTAATATTTTACAATTATCATTTACATCACAATTTACCATAATTTACCCTAAAATCCTACCATAATTTACACAAATTTACCCTAATTTACCATTAATTTCCTAAATTACAACAACAACAACAATAATTTCACCAACAATTTCACAACACAACAATAATTTCACCAACAATTTCAAATAATTTCAAACAATTTCACAATTTCAAACAATTTCAAACAATAATTTCAAACAATTTCACAATTTCAAACAATTTCAACAATTTCAAACAATTTCAAACAACAACAACAACAATTAAAATTTTCATCAACATAACCAATTTAGGGTTTTAGGGTTATACCTTAAACCGTGGGTCGGGGTCGGGGTCGGGGTCGGGGCCGGGGTCGGGTTCGGGGTCGGCGTCGGGTTGCGGGGTCGGGGTCGGAGAGAGGGAGAGAAAGAGGGCTTCGGTGGATTTTCGGAGAGAGAGAGAGAGGGCGGCTTGGATTTGTGTTTTTGCAGCGCGAATGGTTAGGGTTCCGAATTTTTACCTTTTATATTGGAGTTCTTGGGCGACGATTCTTGAAAAATCGTCGCCCTGTTTTTTGAAAATCGTCGGCCAAGATAATCTTGGGCGACGATTTTTTCAAGTCGTCGCCTAAGATACTCTACTTGGGCGACGATGTTCTTCACTATAAATCTCGTCGCCCAAGATGAAGAAAATCGTCGGCCAAGAGTTCTATCATAAAATTCAGAATATCGTGATTTTGGTGATCGGAGAAGAGGAACTGAAAACCGACCGTCAGATATGACCAGCATAACAAATTACGTGGGTGGGAAAAAATTCAGCTCCATCTGACAAAGTTAAGGGCTCGATCCGTCCGGTCAATCGGCGCGGTCAAACCCCTAAACGGACGGAAACGGCTATTCGACCCTCCAAATCACGTAATCTGGCCGGACCTTCAACTGAGAATAGTTTCCAATCGATGAGACTCTTACGGGGTTATAAAAATTTGGTAAAAAATAAATACCCGGGATAGGGCTACCACTAGGTAGAAATAAGAGAATTTCGTTGACCGGAACAACCGGCACCGAAATTTTACCGGAATATCTTTATTTTTGACGGGTTGACGTATTTCACCGTTCCGGTCATATCTTATTTCACGACTTTTTTGCGTTTGAGGCCTCTACATATACGTTGTCTTCAAAACGACACTTAAACTCAACACTTGTATAAAAAAGTTATACAACATTAGTACATATATCGTGAGGTTGGTGATCGGAGAAGACGAACTGAAAACCTACCGTCAGATATGACCAACATAACGAATTACGTGGGTGGGAAAAAATTCAGCTCCATCTGACAAAGATAAGGGCTCGATCCGTCCGGTCAATCGGCGCGGTCAAACCCCTAAACGGACGGAAACGGCTATTCGACCCTCCAAATCACGTAATCTGGCCGGACCTTCAACTGAGAATAGTTTCCAATCGACGAGACTCTTATGGGGCTATAAAAATTTGGTAAATAATAAATACCCGGGATAGGGCTACCACTAGGTAGAAATAAGAGAACAATTCGTTGCCCGGAACAACCGGCACCGAAATTTTACCGGAATATCTTCATTTTTCACGGGTTGACGTATTTCACCGTTCCGGTCATATCTTATTTCACGACTTTTTTGCGTTTGAGGCCTCTACGTATACGTTGTCTTCAAAACGACACTTAAACTCAACACTTGTATAAAAAAGTTATACAACATTAGTACATATATCGTGAGTTTGGTGATCGGAGAAGACGAACTGAAAACCTACCTTCAGATATGACCAGCATAACTAATTACGTGGGTGGGAAAAAATTCAGCTCCATCGGACAACGATAAGGGCTCGATCCGTCCGGTCAATCGGCGCGGTCAAACCCCTAAACGGACGGAAACGGCTATTCGACCCTCCAAATCACGTAATCTGGCCGGACCTTCAACTGAGAATAGTTTCCAATCGACAAGACGCTTACGGGGCTATAAAAATTTGGTAAAAAATAAATACCCGGGATAGGGCTACCACTAGGTAGAAATAAGAGAATTTCGTTGACCGGAACAACCGGCACCGAAATTTTACCGGAATATCTTCATTTTTCACGGGTTGACGTATTTCACCGTTCCGGTCATATCTTATTTCACGACTTTTTTGCGTTTGAGGCCTCTACGTATACGTTGTCTTCAAAACGACACTTAAACTCAACACTTGTATAAAAAAGTTATACAACATTAGTACATATATCGTGAGTTTGGTGATCGGAGAAGACGAACTGAAAACCTACCGTCAGATATGACCAGCATAACGAATTACATAGGTGGGAAAAAATTTAGCTCCATCGGACAACGATAAGGGCTCGATCCGTCCGGTCAATCGGCGCGGTCAAACCCCTAAACGGACGGAAACGGCTATTCGACCCTCCAAATCACGTAATCTGGCCGGACCTTCAACTGAGAATAGTTTCCAATCGATGAGACGCTGACAGGACTATAAAAATAAAAAACATTACCTTACAATTTAAATGTGCTTTATTTATTTTAATTATTCGGATTATCTTGGCCGACGAAATTAGGGTAATTCGTCGGCCAAGATAATACTTGGGCGACGATATTTGTTTAATTCGTCGCTCAAGAGTAAAAATAAAAAATCCTGTACAATGAAATTTAAACGTGTTTTATTTTATTTTAATTATTCGGATTACTCTTGGCCGACGAAAATAGGGTAATTCGTCGGCCAAGATACTACTTGGGCGACGATATTTGTTAAATTCGTCGCCCAAGAGTAAAATAAAAAAATCATGTACAATGAAATTTAAATGTGTTTTATTTTATTTTAATTATTCGGATTACTCTTGGCCGACGAAATTATTTTATTTCGTCGGCCAAGTAAAAATAAAAAAATAAAATACTTAGGCGACGATATATTTGAGTTTCGTCGCCTAAGGATTAAAAAACTTAGGCGACGATATAAATATCTTAGGCGACGAAATATTGTTTCGTCGCCCTAGTTTCTATATTAGGCGACGAAATTTAGCCTTAGGCGACGATTTTTTTTCCTTGGGCGACGATTTTTTTTTTCGTCGGCCAAGTTTTCTCTTAGGCGACGAAAAGAAAAATCGTCGCCCGGTTTTTTTCATTTCGTCGCCCAAGATCTATTTTCTGGTAGTGCCAACATGTCCGCATTAAGTTCAACAAACTCGTATTATTGGAGCAAAGTGCTTTGTAAGATAAAATGTGACTTGGTTGATGACTGATTAAGGTTGTTTGGTTGGGAGCTACTGTTAGTCTAAAATTGCAGACTTATATGGCTTTCTTGGGTGGATGTCATGGAAATACGACTCTAATGGGTGTTGTGAATTGTACGTGATGTATTTGTTGAAATTGAATCTCATACCCATCAAATTTATTAAGGCACATGAAAGTGTGCACTGAATACGAGTCCTTGGAAATGGAACATCTCAGAGTACGAGCTTTGTGCTAGTTATAGTCTTATATACGAATCCTTGAAAAGATAGACATGATAGACACTTGGACCTTACAATGTTTATTTCTCAAGTCTTAATGTAGCACTAAAGCATGACACCTTTTTCCTTCACATTCATTCTTGTTTGATACTTCCTAAAGATTCTTAATTCTGAATGAGACGTTCCCCATATTTGTAAGGAAATATTATGTAGTTGGAAAGAATATCAAAATATCATCTATGTTAGGAATGTGAATATATGTTTCCTAAGAGGTAGCTTAATTGTAGGATAGTTTCCTAGTTGGTAACTACTGAACATTGTATACGAATTCCCCTTTGTATCAATGAAATTCACTCAGTTAAATTATCATCTTTTCATGGTACCAGAGCAGTGCTAAGATCCTGGTCCATCGTTGCATTCTAATTTCTCGTGCAACATTCTTAATCTCAGTCATTCAGTCATCATGCCCGATGATGCTATCCCACCTTCAAAACCTGACCGTGCTAATCCAAAGACCTCAGGAACTTCACCTAAACCTATTGATTCTGCTTCAAAGAGTTCAGAAACCTTATCAGAGGTTTCCAGTCCCTATTTCATTCACCATTCGGATCATCCCGGATTGGTTCTTGTCTCCAAACTTTTGAATGGAGACAATTTCTCTGGTTGGAAAAGGGCTATGGTTCATGCCCTAAATTCCAAGAACAAGCTCGGATTCGACAATGGCTCTATTGAAGCTCCTTTAGAAGAAGCTGACCCTAATGGTTATGTGATTTGGTCACAATGCAGTGACATGGTTCATTCCTGGATCATAAATTCTTGCGATCCAGAAATAGCCGACAGCGTGACCTATTATCCTACTGCTTATGAAGTTTGGAGGACCTCCATGAACGATTTTCTTAAGCAAATGCGACACGCATCTTTGAGATTCAGAGAGATATCAACTCTCTTCGACAAGAATAACTTTCTATCTCAGTCTACTACATGAAATTGAAGGCTCTATAGGATGAATTAGCAACACTAGATCAAACACAAGCAGTACATACCTCAGATCAACAAAGATTGATGCAGTTTCTAATGGGATGAATGAGACATACCAGGCTATACGCGGACAGATCCTCCTCATGAAACCTCTTCTTACAGTCCGTCAAGCTTTCTCATCCATCCTTCAAGAAGAGAAGCGACGCCTCATCGCCTCTGCGCACACAACAGATGAATCTGGTAGTGCTGCCATGGCGGTCTGATCTGGAACCCACAGACCGGTGGAGGAGAGGAATGACCGGTCTAATTTCCGGTCAAACCTAGGCGGTGGTGGAGGAACCCATCGTGGTTGGAACAGAGGAAGGTACGTTGATCAAAATCAACAACAACGTCGTTTTGGAGAAAGAAGAAGGCCTCATTGTACCTATTGTAACGACATGGGCCATTGGGTTCAGACTTGTCACAAGTTGCACAGGTATCTAGAAGGTCACCCAAAAGCAGGAATCAATTCTGATCCAAAGATGTACAAAGACGCTGCTGCTGCTAATTATGTATCAGAGGAAAGAATGGTTTCAATTTCAGAAAACCAATTCAAACAGTTGTTGTCTCTCATCCCTAAGACTCAAGACGAGAGCTCTAGTTCCAAGGCAAATGCGGTAACAAATCCAGGTTTGTCCAACGTCGCTTCCCGTAATTGGATTATTGATAGCGGGGCGACTAAACATATCACTTCCTCCTCTAAATTGCTGCATAAAGTTCAAAATTATTCTTTACCGTCTGTATCATTGCCTAGTGGAGAACGAGCCAAAATTGTTGCTAAAGGGTCTTTACCTTTGAATCCCAAATATTATCTGCATGATGTGTTATCGATGCCTACTTTCAAAGTCGATTTAATGTCTGTTAGCCTTTTGACGAGAGGTTTGAACTGTTCAGTGACTTTCTATCCATATTGGTGTGTTTTGTAGGATCTGGCTCCAAAGAGGATGATTGGTTTGGGTAAACAATGAGACGGACTATACTACCTGGTGGCACTAGCGATGGAGAAATCTTTCACCAATCACTCTTCACCCTCACCATTTCTACCACCGATCTTTGGCACAGTCGCCTAGGGCATGTATCACCTTCTCGTTTGAGTTTCATTGCCAAGAATTTTTTGAATCTTTCCATTCAGTCTAATAATGTTTGCCCTATATGTCCTTTGGCAAAGCAAAGTCGTTTACCTTTCCCCTCTAGTGTTATTTCTTCAACAAAACCTTTTGAGATTATTCATTGTGACATTTGGGGTCGTTATCGATACCCCTCTCTTTCTGGTTCCCATTATTTTCTCACCATTGTTGATGATTATACATGTTTTACATGGATATTTTTTATGCGATTCAAAAATGAAGCACAACCACTAATCAAACGTTTCTTCCGCTATGCTTCCACACAATTCGATTGTTGCATTAAAATTTTTCGAAGTGACAATGGTGGTGAATTTATCTCACTTTGTTCTTTTTTTTCAAGACAATGGTGTCATTTTTCAGCATTCTTGTGTTTACACACCTCAACAAAATGGGGTTGTGAAACACAAACACCGCCACATCTTGCAAGTAGCCCGTGCTTTGAAATTTCAGGCTCACCTACTTACCGAATTTTGGGGGGAGTGTGCTCTCACCGCTGTCCATATCATCAATCGGTTACCTTCCCCTCTACTCTCTTTCAAAACACCATATGAATTACTATACTCAACACCGCCTTCATTTTCTCATCTTCGCGTTTTCGGTTGTTTAGCATATGCCACTAATGTCCACCCATCACACAAATTCGATCATTGTGCTAAGCAATCCATCTTTATCGGTTATCCCATTGGACAAAAGGGTTACAAATTGTTCGATTTATCGACCAAAAAAATCTTTACTAATCGAGATGTTGTTTTTCATGAGTACATCTTTCCCTATGCATCTCCTGAGCCCAATCTATCTCTTCCTTCGCAGGCCCAATTCTTTCCTCCTCACCTGTTGACTTCTCTTTTGAGTCATCTTCTTCCACACCTCCACCACCCGCTTCCTATCCTCAAAACTCCAATTCAGAAAAATCTTCTTTTGATCCAGACGCTTTAGCCACACTGCCGCCGCCCTCTTCCGACGCCAATCCTCCTCCTCCGACGTCGCCTTCCCCGGCACCCCCTTCTCTCCTTCAGACCTATTCTTGCCGCTCTAGGCCAATATCCCAACCCGATCCTCCATCTTTGGCATCGCCTTCCATTGCACCGCCATCCTCGCCAACTCCTCCCGATTCCGCGCCACCCGAACCCACCCTTCTCTCACAAGCTACTCAGCCCGCCGCACCAATCCCTCTCCGTTGCTCTAGCCACACCACTGCTCCGCCAGTAAAGCTGATCGATTATGTCTGTTCATCTGTCTGCTCCAATCAATCGTCTTCCTTGACTCCAGGTCCTACAAAAGGTACGCGATATCCATTGGCGAACTATGTCTCTTACCATCGTTATAAGCCTGATTATCAACAATTTGTTGCTTAGATTAGTACAATCACAGAACCCCACAGTTATGTTGAGGCCGCTGCTCATCCCGAGTGGCGAGCCGTTATGGATACAGAATTACAAGCTCTTCAGGCTAATGGCACTTGGTCACTCACTAAGCTTCCAGTGGGCAAGACACCAATTGGTTTCTGATAGGTGTATAAAGTTAAACACCGGTCTGATGGTTCCATTGAGAGATATAAGGCATGCTTGGTCGCCAAGGGCTTCACTTAGCTTGAAGGTGTTGATTTTCATGATACATTTTCCCCAACAACCAAAATCATTACAGGCCGCTGCCTTCTTGCCTTAGCTGCTACACGGCGTTGGACCCTTCATCAAATGGATGTCAACAATGCCTTCCTTCATGGTGACTTAAATGAGGAAATATACATGTCTCCGCCACCAGGGCTTCGGCGACAGGGGAGGATGACTTGGTTTGTCGCCTCCACAAGTCACTTTATGGCCTAAAACAAGCATCTCGTCAATGGTTCGCCAAGTTTTCAGAGGCCATTCACTCTGCCAGTTATGTGCAGTCTCGGGCATATTACTCTCTTTTTACCAAAACACGAGGCAAGTCTTTTATTATCCTCTTAATATATGTTGATGACATATTGATTACTGGGAATGATCCTCAGAGCATTTCTGCGACTAAAGCTTTCTTGCATAGCCATTTTCATATCAAGGATCTTGGTAATTTAAAATATTTTCTTGGCATTGAGGTTTCTACTTCTACTACTGGGATTTTCATTTCCCAACCTAAGTATGCATTGGAGATCATTGAGGATGCAGGGTTGTTGGGCGCAACCCCTATTGATACACTGATGGAACGAGGATTGAGATTATCTGACAAGAGTGATTTGCTCTAGAATCAAGGTCGCTATAGGAGGTTGGTAGGGATGTTGATTTATTTGACTGTATCAAGGCTAGATATTACTTATGTTGTCCATGTGTTAAGTCGTTTTATGCATCAACCGAGAAAATCTCACATGGAAGCTGCATTTAGAGTTGTGCGTTATCTCAAAAGTGCACCCGGCCAAGGTCTTTTCTTCTCCTTCAATAATAACCTTAGATTAATAGCCTTTTGTGATTCGGATTGGGCAGGGTGTCCGCTTACTAGACGATCTACTTCGGGCTATTGCGTTTTTCTTGGACCTTCACTCATTTCTTGGCGATCAAAACGTTAGAAATCTGTTTCATTGTCATCAGCAGAGACAGAATATCGTGCTATGGCTAGAACCTGTTGTGAGTTAACTTGGCTGAGATACTTACTTAAAGATTTGGGTGTAGAGCATCGAGAACCTATCTCACTATATTGTGATAACAAGGCGGCGCTGCACATTGTAGCAAACCATGTTTTCCATGAGCGAACCAGGCATATTGAGATGGACTGCCATTATATTAGGGATAAAATCCAAGATAGATTCGTGATCACAAGGTTTGTGAGTTCATCACATCAGCTAGCAGATGTATTAACCAAAGCTTTGGGAAAGGAGATTTTTGTTCCTATGATTCACAAGTTGGGAGTGCAGGATATCCACTTTCCAACTTGAGGGGGAGTGTAAGGAAATATTATGTAGTTGGAAAGAATATCAAAATATCATCTATGTTAGGAATGTGAATATATGTTTCCTAATAGGTAGCTTGATTGTAGGATAGTTTCCTAGTTGGTAACTACTGAACATTGTATATGAAATTCCCTCTGTATCAATGAAATTCACTCAGTCAAATTATCATATTTTCAATATTACACTTTTTCATTTACCTTGTGCAAGAACTATCGGATTGGAATTTGGGGAGATTTGGAATTGAATTAAATGGTTACCCCTAGAAAGAGAGCAACGATCATAATGATAACAATGACCAATATATGAGGGATTACATCAACTTTTTATGACATTTTTCAATCTTTATCATTCAGTTTTTAGGTCCTAATATGTAGATCTATTCTGCAAAATTTTATCTAAATTGGTGATCGTTAAGATACTTAAAACTGCGATTTAAAATTATGAGCATGAACAGTTCAGGTATAGCAAATTTGAATTGATCCGTCTATTGATTTAAGCTTGTTCGAAGCCTTAACGATCATTAATTTGGCTGAAAATTTACATAAATAATCTACTCATATATACCTAGAGGTTGAATGGCAGAGATGTGAAAATGTGACAAAAAAGTTGGGCTAATAATCAATCCATCATATAAGTCACAATAAGAGATCCCTTAGTTGAAGGGCATTATCATATGCATTTTAGGGATGGCATTATGATAACTACTGAATATTACATATATTGAATGTGTTGATTCCACTTTCTATGTGAGTTAGGGAAATTTCTGTTTTGTGATTCAAATTTAGTAAGAGGCTAGGTCGATCATCACATTATTTTCAATTTCTATGAAATATACATTGAGAGCCGCAAATATCTAGAATGGAGATGTCAAAGAAGTCAATGAGAATTGAATCGAATGACAAAATACTTGCATGTGTGGAACCTGTGATAGATTGAGCGCCAACATTCACAAGTCCCTTATTGATAGATTGTTAAGTACTGGGGACTTGCGAGACCCATATTGGTAAAAGTGTCAGTCCAGAAAGTCTGGGTCATCACGGGACCCTAATGTTCATGCATGCCTCTAGGCTTACGAGGTGTATAACTTTGAGCCAGAGGGGTCTTACACCTCTCATGTGTAAAACTGGCTTAGTTGTGTTTCTACGAGTCACAAATGATTCATAAAGTTCATGGTGGGTTGCCTCCTCACAATCCAAATGCCATTGTCCAAAAAGAAAAAAAAAGATGTCAAACTAATATGTCAGAGGGAAGGACAACAAGCATTATATTAGATAAAATCTAAAAATTACATGGGACATTGTAAAAACATTGAAAAACAACTATTAAGCTAGCATAACAATAAGATTTCAAAATGCACAAACGCATTAAGAATGGTTATCCGGCCAATACTTGGTTATGTTTTGCTCCATCCGTGATGGGTTCATTTAGCAAAGATTCGTAAAAAGATTTGCAGTGAAAAAATCATGAATTTTGTTGACATATTTTTTCTCAAGATAAATGTAAGGGTAATACTTTTTTCTTTTTTTTGATAAATGGATGTTAGCCATTGATATATTGATAACTGAAAATCGGATTACAACATGAACATGACACACCCTCGTAGGCAAACGTTAGAAAAGAATCATATGAAGCTACCTAATTAAGAAGACCAAAGTTATCCTAGGTAATTCCTATGCTACAAACCATAAACATTGCACCTCCCAAAGTAACCAGAACCAAGAAAACCAAAAGACCAAAACATAAGTAAACCTAACAAAGTCCTAGAAACCCACATTTATTTTGAAAACTGACTTATTCAAAAGACATCAAAACCAACTACTCCAAAGAGGAGACCCCAGACGAGCTACCTCCAAAAGAGTTTCCACCCGCAAGAACACTAGACCCCGGCTCCAAATCTACAGTTATGCCTCTCCCTCTTGTTTAGAAGAAAACTCAGTACTTACCCACATGACCCTGTGCTTTATCCAACTCCTTCTTCAAATATTTCCGAGCTCCAAAAGAGCGTTTCTTAGCTCTTTTCGGCCCCTGCACCGACTGGTCAGTAACAACAGCAGGTTTCTTGTTCAAAGAACCCTTTGGACGACCCGGCTTCCTTTTCTTTGCTGGAGAAACCACAATCACACCACCCAAATGGGCTAGAGCCATCTCCGATGAGAAGTCCAACACATAAGGCACCAAAGCCAAAGACTATGAATCCTCATCTCCTCTACCTCGTTTCCCCAAAGGAACTAAAGCAAGTTCTGGACCTCTCTTAACACTGTTAATAGAGGTAGGGGTAGATACTTGAGGAGTCTCCATAATGACTGTCGGCGCTGCAATTGGAGCCAACTGCAAAACAAGAGGAGTCCGCAACCTATCCAACTTCAAAGCCAAGTCTGTTGCCGATATGCCTCGAATAGAGAATGACAATTTCGGCAGCGTGTTAGGGCCTGCAAAAGGGTTAACCACCGATTTGAGGAATGACGTGGAAGAAGTTGAGAAACCACCTCCTTATCTATTCACCTACAAATCTGTTTGCTATGCAAAGAGCCTAGGTTGCACCTCTAGATTAGGATTAGGATTAGGGTTTCTAGAAACCCTAGCTGCTCCCCCAAATCCAAAAGGAGTCTTCATTGATTCAATCTCAATAAACTGAGGAAGTAGGTTAGGTTTACCTGCACACCCCAATTCTGAATGAACTAGGAGACCACAAACCTTACAAAAGCCCAATGTCCGGTCATACTTCAAGTTCAACTTCACCTGGAATCTTCTCAATCTGAATTCGAATGACATCTCCCTAAAAGCCTCCTTGATTGGCGCACTTAGCTTTTGCAAAATTCGGACCCGAGCCCGGGTTCCCCTTCTGTTGTTCATCTTATCAACATGTTCAACCTACCCTGGGGTCCAACCCACCTTCTCAACCGCTTCATCAGTCATAAGCGCATTTGGAAGACCTTTGATTTCGACCCAAACAGGGAACGAATCAATCGGAACAGAGGTCACATCTTCCAAACCATCATACTCAGCAAGAACGAATAGAGATCTTTCATAGAACCAAGGGCCGCCAGTCAAGATTTTTTTCCAATCATCAGCTCTGGTAAAATGAAGCACAAAGCGGTCCGCCCTTTCTCTCATCTAGAGACGATTATGGAGATCCCATACAGAGGTGAGAGTACCAATGACAGCTTTTGGATCTGGGATTTTACACTTCAAAGTGAGAAGCCTACCAACAACAAAGAACTGTTGCGGCGCCTGAGAAGACTACCTCATGACACCGAAAGATAGAGAATCACCGTCATGGATGGCCAGAGCTGACCTGAAGCGTTGAGAAACCTCATCAGACATTGTAGATCGAGAGGTTTCGGTGTGTTTCTACTTGTCCCGGGGTCACGAGTCTGGACCTGTCCCGGGGTCATGAGTCAGGAGGTCGAATTCTTGAGTCCGAGTCTCGTACCTACACAAGTAGCAATGTGTTAGGAGTCGAGACTAGAGTGGCCCAGTCTTTGACTCTCTGATGCTTAAGTTAGCGTTTAGTTGCTACTTGCAGAGTACGTGAGTTTGGAAGGAATTTTGTGGACTTGCCTCTTTCAGGAGTTTGTGCCTGTTTTATATGCCAATGTTAGGCGCTGCGACCTCAGTCCTCGATGTGGGACTGTCTGTGGTCCTCTGCAGCACCTCCTCTTTGGGGGGTGTTTTGCCGCCGGAGAGTGGGTGTGGCAGGTGGATTGCTGCCAGACCTTCACTCTTTGGATACCCGTGAAGGGCTCGCTGGTGGTGTCTTGCCCGAAATGATCTCCGGCGACCGGGTAATTATGTATATTCTCGGCTTGGCCAAGCATTTTGGCTATGTACTAACAAGTCCCCAAGTCCCCAGTCCGAGAGAGCACTTTGGTGGGGAGTTATTCCCTAGATGCCAAGAATATGTTTTACTTGGGTGCTGGAGGCATGGTGTTGAGTCCCCAAGTCCCCACGCGAGGGTTGCGAGGTGACGGGGGAAAATTTCGAGAATCTAAAGCGACCATCTCACCATGTCGCACGTGTGTCATAAATGGCCAGATTATGAAGGGCACATGGTCATTCACGCCAAGTGTTAAGGTCGTAACGGTTCACGGTGGTAGGCGTAACGGTTCGCGCTGGTGGCGTAACGTTCCGTGCTAGCGGGCGAAATAGTTCGCGCTGGTGGCGTAACTGTCCGCGCTAGTGGCGTAACTGTCCGCGCTAGTGGCGTGACGGTTCGCGTTAGTGGGGTAACAGTTCGCGCTAATGGGTGGAATGGTTCGCGCCTTTGCGCTTCTTCTTCTCCCCACATGTGCGTAGTTAACGTGCGTGTGCAGGGGCGTGGGGGCGTCGTAAATGCATGTACGATCGTGGTCCACTTGGCTGTGCCCTGACTGTATAGAGTGGTAGGGTCTGGGTGGGATGTCTATAAATAGACCTAGGGGAGACTAGAGGAGGGAGCTTGTGTTTCGAAATCGAGGAGTTTAGGCCTGAGGGAGTTATTCTTGATTTTTTGCATAGGGTTTTGGCTAAGCTGTGAAATCTAATCTGGGAAACGTCCAATTTCATCCTCAATCGATTGAGTGCGAGCGCTTGGTTGTTTGCAACCAGCTTCACTGCCACTACACAAATCCGCTGTTTCAAGGTATGAACTTGTTAGTTTTTTGTTTTGTTTGTGGGTTTTGTTTTTGTTTATCTGGAGTCGATTGGGATTGTTCGCATGTTTGCGATGTTGGTAGAAATTCTAGAGTAAGGGATTTGTTGGTTTGCTGTCGGGTTGGTTAGGGTTAAGGTAGTGGGTGTCTAACTCGTGAGGATGTAGGGCATGACAGATCCGTTGTGGGTGTCCAGCGAAGAGATTGTGTTTGTCTCTAGTTGGCCTGATTCTGATTCGGACACCTTGCACCGGTGGGGGGAGGAGTTAGATAAGCTTATGGCAGAAATTGCCCTTGATTTAGGGGAAGGCATCCCTGTTACGGATGCCAGGTCTCACTTGTCCTCATCTGACCCTCTCTTGCAGGAGGTAGAGGATTTTAGCATGGCGAGATCTCGGGAAGAGGATGATTCATTTTGGGAACCTCCTGGCGAGAGTATGACCTCGTCAGAGCTTAAAGCACTTCGACAGAATTGGAGTATTCCTGACGAGGTCTTGCTGCGGCCGCTTGGCAAGGGTGTAAAGTTTTGGGACCCGTCGGGAAATTTCACGTTGGTATACGAGTACCAATTTAGATGCGGGTTGACTTTCCCGCTGCCCCCGTTTGTGCAGTACACACTGGCGTGTCTTCATGTCGCCACGGGGCAAGTTACCCCCAATATGTTAAGGTAGATATTGGGGACGGGGGTGCTTTTTCGCCTTATGAGGCAGGAGTTCCCCAATTTTGAGGAGTTTAATGCCTGCTGGCATATGGGGTGGTGTGGAAAGAAGGGCAGCCGGGGCTGCGTGACGATGAAGTCCCGGGGGAAGTTTAAAGTCTTGGTGGAAGACTTGCCTACGTCGACAAATGAGAATTGGTGGCAGAAGTGCTTTCTTGTTGGGGGCAATGGCAGGAGTGGCATGGATATCCCTTCCGGGTACCCGGGACGTTCTAGAAAATAGGTACCGTGTACTTGTGCCTTGTGTTTCTTTGCTTTGTTCTGTTCTGCCCCTGCTGACAACTGGCTTTATGTAGTGCCTCAAGAATATAATCTGATTGAGCTGATGGAGCGTTGGATTCGCCGGGTGACATGGGTATTCGAGTGTAAGAGCTCATATCGGATATGCCGTCTTGACATATACAGCCATTTCGGCTATGCCCGGGTTTTGGGTCTGTATTTTGGTTGCTGTGTTCCCTTTTTATGCTTGCTGGTCTCTTTCTGACCTTCCTTTTTTATGCTTGCAACAGTGACGATGCCACAGGATGGCGGATCACGGAAGAAGGAAGGTCCATACGACAAGGTGTCAGATGAGGAAGTGCTAAAGGGGCTGCTTGCTAAGGCTGACCATGCCAAGCGGTATGACATTGACTTGGAGACCGGGGAGGGGAAGGAGGTGGGGTTGGGTGAGTGTGAAGATTTTTTGAGATTGAATCTGGCGGATGAGGATTACGCCTATGTGCCTCCCTTGGTGGCAGAATCAATGGGTTTGGGCGTCCAGGAAGTGGATGTGGAGGAGACTCGGACAGAGGGTGGTGATCGCGAGGACGAACAAAGTCAGTCCCCGGTGGAGGAGGAACCTGTCGCAGAGCCAAAGGGTGTGGAGGACTTGGATATGGAGGATGTGGGCGGGCCTCACTCAGGTGGCGAAGACGTGGTGGAGGAGGCAGCCAATCCTGTTAAAGAGATTGGCGCGACAAGGTCTCGGAAGAGAAAGGAGAGTGTTAAGCCGACTCGAGAGGGCCAATTTAAGAAGTCGCAGAGGGAAGGGCATCCCGGGGGTTCAAGTAGCTGAGTTGGGATCACCTAAGCTTTAGAAGGGACGGGGGAGGCGCAGCCATACTTAGCCCAGATGGCATACGACATGCGTCATCGCTCCCGCAACATGCATGCTTTGGAGGAGGTGGATCCGCTGGTTGGCGTTGCACTCGCCAAGGGGAAACTGACTCGGGTAAGTATCTACAACTTTTTCCTCTCCACTCATTAGGCTTGGGCTTATACCTGGTTCCTTGTACTTGTAGGCGACGTTGCTAATGTACGCTGTGAGCGAGCGGGTGGTTACGTACCTGCAAGGGGATGCTGAGGCGAAGTGTCAGCAATTGAGGGAGGCGGAGGAAAAAAATTGTGCCCTCGTGCACCGGCTAGAGCAGGTGGAGCAGGATGCTGCTATCTTTCGGGGCCAGGCTACTGCCGCGGGGAAAGAGGTGGCGGAGCTGAAGGAGGCCATGCGGAGGAAGGATGAGCAGGTGGAGGCTAGGGAGTTAGCGGTTGTCGAGGCAGCATCTTTGGAGGCTGAGGTGGCGAGGTTGACGCAGTCACTAGCAGAACTGGAAGTGTCCTGGAAGGCTAAGTGTGGGCGAGCTGCCGGGGTAGGGGAGAGGTTGTTTCGCGAGAGCGAGGTATACAAGCAGCAGCTAAGGGATGCCTATAATAAAATTCAGGATGATCTGAGCTGGACTGGCTACCAGGCGGGATGAATTAATGAGGCAGCCATGCGTAAGTAGTATGCCTATAGAGATATTGCAAAGCAGGCGTGGGAACAAATGACGCCTGAACAAAGGAAGCAAGCCGAGATCTCACGGTCTTTGGCAAAGCAGCATGAGGCTTGGTGTGCGATGTCCTCTGCTGGGCAGAAGGAGGTTCCCAACTGTGGGTGCGTCGCGGCCTCCGGCCACTTTGGCTACATCACCCGTGAGGGCTGCTGGCCCTGAAGGGTCCTTATCCACCCAAGTGGTGGTGTCCCAAGTGGCATCTTCTGTTGTTGTGTCCTCTGATTCTCTAGGTGGCACAAGTGAGCTTGCTTGTGAGCCCCAATGTTGCTATGAGGCCTCCACTTGTGTCACGGGACCGCGCGAAGCACCTGTTTGGGCAAAGGGTTTCAGTGAATTTCAGCTAGTGTCGTGGCCGTTGCAACGGGTTGAAGAGTGGGGGGAGTGTGAACATGACAGATGTAATTATGATTTTTGGTAGGCGTAGGGAAATAGAAAATTTGTGCTTGGAATAGTGTAAGTGGCATGGTTAGCCATGTTGAACATGTTTTAAATATATGAATTGCTTGGGAGTCCAGGTTGATGCTTGGCGTTATGTTTAGCCATATTGTGTGTTTGTTTTGCCTTTGATTAATGCTTTTGTTTGTGGTCCCGTGTTGTGGGTGTTTTGGCCACGATCCTCAGCGCGCGGGCGAGAGGTAAATAGCTAACAAAGAGAGGGGGAGTGTTGCGGGCTTGCCACCTCGCGGACGAGGAAATGTTGATTGCGAGATCTTAACTTCTTGATCAGGCGGGGGGGGGGGGGTTTCCAGGTGCCACCTCAGATGAGGAATTTATGAGCACAAAGCGATCGATACTCAAGTTATATCGCGAGCAGAGCAACAATAGGGGGATCAGAGATCGGGGGTGAGTCCTGGAGGGCTCTTAGAAAACCTAGGCGGCGGTGCGCTTAGGGTTAGGGTTTTGAGGTAGCTCGAAGGGTAACTGGTTTGCAGTTTGTTTGTTGTTTTGTTGAGAGATTTGATTGTGTTTAAGTTGTATGCTTCGAGCCCCCTTTTATAGAAGCTCGACTTGCGGTAGAAGAAAGGTAATCACAGTCCAAATCGAATTCTGAAACCCTAATGTCACAAGGACATTGTTTCGTCCGTGTGGACCAACCAGCTTGTGACACATGTCTAGTTCACACAATCCATTCCACATAGGGTATTGCTTCCGTACTACCAACTGTAGACTCCTAGGCGAACTAGAATTAGGCATATCTTTACCTCGCGGGACTCTCTAGCTCGCGAGCCAAAAGAAGCCCTTTTAATTAATAAGGGCCACAGAGATTGGCCCAAAACATGTCAAAAACTGGTGAAAGTCTTCAATGATTAAATGTGACGCACGCGGACTCCGCTTACGCCTTCTTCTCGAAACCTCCCGCGCGAGCCAGTTCGCCAGCTCACCTTGATGTATTCTGCCTCGCGTAGGGCTGGTGCGCGAAGTACCATTCGCCTCGCCTACGCGCGAAGTCATTCACCGCCTGGAATAATTAAGTGCACGAGCCCTGTATTTTGCGTGAAGTCAGTCCGCACGTGAGCTCTATAATTAAGCTCGCGTGGTCTTACTAGTGGGCCATTACTTGTAAACTTAAAGAATTTGGGCTCGCCGGTTGTGACGCGGACCAAGATCGTAACTAATATTCACATGGACATTTTACAGTCCAGTAAAGTATTATTTCTTAGACAAAAATGCCCTCTGGCTCAAACAGTGGGGACTTAGTTCAGCATGTTGGGATGATAAAGCGCTTCATTTCATTTAGATTTGTCCGCTAGTGGGCAAGGTGTACATATTATTAGAGCCGCTACTGGGCTAGAGTACACGAAAAATGTGTACATATTGTTGTAGCCGCTACTGGGCTAGAGTACACTGAAGTATCGGCTATGATACCGTGTTTAAAATTGATTAACTGGGGTAGAGATGGAGGTGACGAGCGTTCCAAAGTCGGGGTAGCACGCAACCATCACAATCTCTGAGATAGAATGTGGCAGGTCCCGGAGCGTTAACTATCTTGAGTGGGCCTTCCCACTTTGCCTTGAGGCCAGTGGGGTAGGAGATGACCTCTGTCATGACCCAATTGCCTACTTTCAGGGGGCGGGGGACGACTTTTTTGTTATAGTACTTGGCTATTTTTTGCTTGTTGTTTATGGTCCTGAGGTGCGCTTTGTCCTGACTTTTTTCTAGGAGGTCCATGTTAAGTCGTAACCCTATTGTATTTGTCTCAGGGTCATAGGCTGTGACATATTCACTCGGGACCTCCACTTCCACTGGTTTCACCAATTCGGTGCCATAAGCTAAGAGGTATGGGGATTCCCCTGTGGCTGTTGTTGGGGATGTGCGGAGTGTCCATAGGACGTCTGGGAGCTTGGCTGCCCACAACCCTTTGGCCTCTTCCAGGCATTTCTTCAAGTTTTGTTTGATGAGCTTGTTTATGGCTTCCACTTGGCCATTGGTCTGGGGATGTGCTGGGGAGGCATAAAAGATTGTCGTTCCCTGGTCTGATAGGAATTCCCGGAATGTGTCATTGTCAAACTGGGTTTCGTTGTCAGTGATGATGGTCTAGGGCACCCCAAATAGACAGCATAAGTTTCGCCATAGGAAGTTTATCACCTTTTCAATGGTGATTGTGGCAAAGGGCTCTGCTTCTATCCATTTTGTGTTGTAATCCACAATGACAATGGCATACTTGAATTGTCCCAATGCTGTGGGAAGTTGCCCTACAAAATCGAGTCCCCACTGGCTGAAAGGGACTGGCAAGATGAGAACAGAAAGGAGCACTGGGCGAGGATGTGCAAAATCTGCAAATTTATGGCATTGAAGGCATGCTTGGACAATTGCCTTGGCATCTTGCTCTAAGGTTGGCCAATAATACCCTGCACGAAGCGCTTTGAACATGAGGTTCTGGGTCCCTGCATGGTTCCCACAAATGCCACTGTGAAGCGACTTCAGCACCTTGTGCCCTTCTGCCGTGGGGAGGCATCTCACTAGGGGACATGACTGGCATCGGCGATACAATTTTCCACCCTTGAGCAAGTAAAGTGAGGCTTTGCGGTGTAGCCGCTGTGCTTCATTCTTGTCTTGGGGTAGGGTGCCATCAGAAAGGAAAGCGACGAATGGGTCCATCCATGAGGGCTGGTCAATGGGCTCGAGGGCAAAAATTTCTGAATAGGCCTTTGAGACGCTAGGCTTATCCAATGTCTCGATGTGCACATTAGGTGGCGTGGACTTGGGGGGAGCTGTGGCGAGTCTCGCGAGAGCATTAGCTTTGGAGTTTTTTGCTCGCGGGATTTGGGTGAGCTTGTATGAATTGAAGTTCTGCAGGAGGGTGCCTGCGAGACTTTTGTAGGATCTCAAGTTGTGTTGGTTGGCCTTGAAGTCCCCTGCCACCTGACTGACTACAAGCTGAGAATCACTGAAGATGTGGAGATGCCGGACTCCGAGTTCTCGACAGAGCTGAATGCCTGCTATGAGGGCTTCGTATTCAGCTATGTTGTTGGAGGCTTTGAATTCAAACCGGAGAGCATACTTATACGAGTTGCCCTTTTGGTCTGTGATTATGATTCCTGCTCCGCTGAGTCTGTGGTTAGAGGATCGGTCAACATGGAGTTCCCAGATGGCGTCCCGAGTGAGGGTGCCTGGGTGTGGATCGTCATTGGCCAAGGGGATAAACTCAATAATAAAATTTGTAGATGTCTGCCCTTTGATAGCCACTCTCGGCTTGAAATGCAAGTCAAATTCTCCCAGCTCAATTGCCCATTTTACCATGCCGCCTGAGGTTTCAGGTTTCTGCAGTATTTTTCGTAAGGGTTAGTTGGTTAACACATGGATTGTGTGAGCTTGGAAATACTGCCTAAGTTTCCTGGCAGCAGTGATGAGGGCGAGAGCGAGTTTCTCTATGTCTGGATAACGAGTCTCGGGATCTGCAAACCCTCTGCCACAGTAATAGACCGGGAGCTCGTTATCATGCTCATGACGTGTAAGGGCAGCACTGATGGCAGTGGCGAAAACAGCCAAATACAGATAAAGTACTTCTCCCGGGACTGGCTTGGAGAGTAGAGGGACCGTTGCAAGGTAGGCCTTTATACTGTTGAATGTGATAGCTAAATTAAAAGCTATTTATTTTCCTTATTCTCCTGCAAATTTATCGATTGTAATATAGAGAAATAAGGGTCTCCCGCAGAGGATTAAATTAAACTAAAAGCTTCAACAAATGTCACAAAACGTGACTGCAGCTCCTATTGAACAACAGTCGAAGAATAAAAGAAAAAACCTAACCTAGAATACTCAGAAAAATACAAAAGTTTACAGAGGTGTACTAGACACACAGAACGTCTAGTACACAAAATTTGAGATGATTCGAATTTTGTTTGATAGGGAAATAAAATATGGGAAGATGACGGACAGAAGATAAGAAAATTGAAAACTGATTTCAAAGTAGTTAAGAATCAAGATAATGAGACTAGCTAGGGATGAAGTATCCACCCCTGACAATCACACACAACATACTTTGTCCAATTTGTGACCAACTAACTCAATTGAAGATGCTCAGATTGACTCGGTACGTTTGAGCACAATCTATTACTCTTTCTTACTGTGTACGTTAGGCAGGAAGTGCTCTACACCTAAACTATTCTCAAACATTATAACCTAAAGATACGTTTATTAGGTCAAACAAGCAGAGATCAATAAGCATGAAAAAAGTTTGAGCAATCACTAGGCATCACAATAAACTTAGCGCCTTGCTAAACCTAGGGTTTCGTCTACTCGCTAGTGAAAACTACTGATTACTTCTCTAGACAATTTGAGGGATCCGATATTGACCCAGGCATCAAATAATCAAAGTGTTAGAACCCTAGCATGTATACTAAGTAGGCCTCCAAAGCACACACACAAAGAATTCACTGATGAACAATCGGTAAACAAAACCTCAATCTTATTAATTGGAAAAACAAATTGAAAATCAAAGCATGTTATGAATCACGTCTAGGGGCTTCAATAGCCCCCTGGCTACTATGAGTTTAGTTACATATAATGAAAATTGAAAACACAAAAGAGTTCATGAAAGAGGAAGACAACAATAACCAAGCTTGAAGAATCCCTGAGAAGAGAGCAATCTTTGATTCTTGCGTTCTTTTTCTTCCCTCCTTCTTCTTCTCCTCTTTTTCCATCATGTATCTGATGATATTAGGGTTAGATAACCCTCAATTTCCGTCCTTGGGTTTGCTGATTTGGATTGGGCCTTGAAATTGAAGTTTCGATCCAAACCAGAAATTTGGGCAGACTGACCTTTGGCCACTAAAATGATCATAACTTCTTCTCCAAAATAAGTATTGACAATCTGTAAAAATTTCTAGAAAGTAGACTCTTGTAGCTTTCTATTGATATATAACTCATCATCTGGATTGTTGTGAGCTGATCACAATCCTATGTCGAAGTTAGATGATAATTTTTGGCAGATCTTCATAATTCTTTCCTTGCACGATATGGATTCCTTTTCCTTTAAGATTTCTCCTCTCTTGCTTCATATTCCCTTCTTTCCTGCAAAACACCTAATAAACATAAAAATAACTAAATCAAATGGAAAATATGATAAACTAACAAAGTAAAGATGAGAACTAACCATTATATCGTCGCATATTTATGCTCCTATCAGAATGCGTCATCATGTTCCGGGCCCCATGTGATATCCTTTTTATGATGTGCTTTGAGCAGTTGGAAGAAGGGATTGCACTTATCCGTGAGACGGGTTTTATGATGTGCTTTGAGCAGTTGGAAGAAGGGATTGCACTTGTCCGTGAGACGGGAGATGAAATGTGCCAGAGCTATATCAAGCGTCCCGTGAGGCACTGGACCTCGTTCCGGGAGGTCAGGACAGTCATGTTAAGTATGGCCTGTACTTTTTCTGGGTTGGCCTCAATGCCTCTTTCACTGACTATGAAGCCTAGGAACTTGCCGCCCCAAAGGCTAGGATACACTTCTGTGGGTTAAGGTGCATCTCGTGAGCCAGGAGCTTAGTGAATACTTTGCTAAGGTTGGCAATGTGGTCGTCCTTTGTCTTGCTCTTGACCAACATGTCGTCGACATATACTTCCATGGCTTCTTCAATTTCATCTTCAAACATGGCATTTATTAGCCTTTGATAGGTTGCCCCTGCATTCTTGAGGTCGAAAGACATGACCTCGTAACAATACAGTCCCTTGTCCGTGACAAAGATAGTGTGAGTCTAATATGTGGGGTGCATTTTGATCTGATTATAGCCCAAGTAGGCATCCAAGAAGCTGAGCATCTTGTAGCCAGCTGTGGAATCAACCAACTGGTCAATTCGTGGCAATGGGAAGCTGTCCATGGGGCATGCCTTGTTGAGGTTTGTGTAGTCCACACACATTCGCCACTTGTCGTTAGGCTTGGGGACCATGACTACATTGGAGAACCATGTTAGGTAAGAAACCTCACGTATGAACTTGATTTCTTTGAGCTGTTGAACCTCGGCTGGGATAGCTCGATACTTGTCTAGGTGGAAGACACGTCTTTTTTGTTTGACAGGGGGGTGGTCTTGAAGGATGTTAAGCTTGTGGGTGATGATATCAGGGGAGATGCCTGGCATGTCGGCATAGGACCAAGCAAAGACTGCTTGTTTTTCTTGGAGGAAGGCAATGAACTTTTGGCGGAGTTCTGGGCTGAGGTTCGTACCAATGCGAACTTTCCTTTCTGGGGCGGTAGGTGACATGGATACCCATTCTGTGTCTTCCGCTGGATTAGGGCGCAGGGCCTTCTTCCCTCTCCCCTCAGGGTCATCTCGCGGGTCATCAATAGGCTCTGAAAGGCTAAGGGGCAACATCTCATAAGTGCCCTGCCCTTGCTCGATGGTATTAAGATGGCAATGCTCAATGGCTACCCGATCACCCTGAATTGTCAGAATGCCTTCTGGGGTGGGTACCTTCATGAGTAGCATATGGCCGGCGATAAAACACTACAGCCTCCAAAGAATGTCCCGGCCTAAGATGAGGTTATAGGAAGAGGGACAATCGACTATCAGGAAGCGGGCTGTTATGGAAGAGCGGCAAGGAGCGGTTCCCACTGACACAGTTAGGCGGTCTGAGCCTAACGGCTGCACTATCTTGCTAGAGAAGCTGACAAGAGGATCATGGTTGTTGTACAATTTGGCTTGGTCCCACCAGAGCCCTCTATCACAAGTGGCAAACATGACACTGATCGACGGCGGCTCCCATGTCTACCAGGGCTCTATGGCACCTGTAATGATCCACCTGCACGTTTATTATGAATGGCTCATTGTGGTGGCAATTATTGTATCCTCCCCTTTGTGAAATGTCACTTGATCTCACGCTGACGAGGTGATCGTGACACCGAGTTGGATGTCAAAGACTTCCAAGGGGGTTGTGCATTGCCTTTTTGTAGAAGGCTGGCAAGGGGGGAGTTGCGGGGCTCCGCTGTGCAGGGTTAAGATCTGGCCATGCACCTCGATAGCATTAGCTCATGTTGCAGGAGTGCAATATTAGTGGAGTTGTCCATTCCGGACCAGATGTTCTATGGCATTGCGGAGGCCATGGCACTGTTCTGTTGTATAACCATTATCATCATGATAAGCACAATATTTATTGCTTGTTGCCCACCGGGGATTTTTTGGATACTTGCTCTTAGGAGGTGGGGGAATGAGGTCTTTGTGCTTGGCCCATATGTCTACGTATGTGGTGGTCAGAGTAGTGTGGACCTCGTAACGAGGTGGCGAGGAGGAACAGCGCTGTTGTTGTTGAGGGCTCTGGTCCCTTGACCGATAAGGGTGGTCACGGTTCCTCTGTCCCTCGTGACGACGGTCGAAACCACGTCCCTGGTCCCGGTAAGAGCCATGTTGTTTACCCTTATCCTGCCCTCGGTCAAATTGCTCATACTTCTGCTAAGGTTGCTGCTTTGGGGGAGGAGCGGGGAGTGCTAATGTGGCTGGAGTAGAATGCCCAAAGGTGGCAAATTCAGCGTGTGCCCACCGGATAACCAGGTCCATCAAGGCATCGTAGGAAGCTGGAGGGTTCCTGTTGATCTCCATTAAGAAATTGTCAGGGAGCAGGGCCTGGCAAAAAGCGTTCTGAGAGTTGGTCAAAGTTGTCAATGGAGTTGGGTGGTAGGTTGAGGAACCAGTTGAGTGTCTCGTCAAAGAGGGTCTCTTGGAATGCATGGCAGGCCATGGCGTTTGTGTAGCGAGTGGAGCTACATAGCCAGAGAAATGTCTCGAGATGGAGATGGGGGTCCCCAGTGCCCTTATACTTGTCCACCTTGAAGGGCTTGGCCTCGGGTGGTCGCTTCTCCATTTGTACCTGTGGCGTGAAAGAACTTGGGCGATGTCCATAGCCAGAGAATAGAGGCCACGGGCTCCCGCGACTCTCGAGCCCTTCAATCCGCGAAGCCAACTAAGTGACAGATTGGCTAAGTTAGAGCAGCAGGCGGGTTTGCATGTCGAGAGGTGGGTTAGGGGCGTTGGCAGAGGTAGGAGTGGGGACAGGCGGAGCATATGGGTCCAGTTGATTTAGCAAGAGAGAGAGGGTTCATTGGGGATTGCAAATGATTGAAGGGCTGGGAGTGGAAAAGATGGGTTTGTAAGTGGGTCGGTGACATAGATGACTTGGTTAGGGCCTCCCGGGATCACGGAACTGCTCTGGCCTTGGTTTGGAAGAGATGTGGTGGCGGGATCTAGGGTACTAGTGACCTGTGCCGCGCTGTCCAAGCTGTCGTTGTACACGTTACGATGGTCTAACATGACGCGAAGCAAGAATTGTTCCTTTTCCATCTCGGCAATGTGTATCTGGTACGCTTCAGCCTCTGGCCTCTCTCTGGCCACTTGCTCGCGAAACGAATGGAAGTCTCGCTTTAGAATTTCAAGGGCGGTGACGGGGTCGGGATGGCTAATGGAGGTTGCATTGCTGGTTTAGGGAAGGGATGCATCTCCAGATTGGAAAAGTTCTTTCTCTATCTGAGTGTCAGGGTCATTGGGGTCATCTACGATTTCCACCATTGTTTCGAGCTAAATGCGAGTTCCACAAGAGGGCCCCTCCTTCTAGCGCCAATTGTTTCTACCTGTCCCGGGGTCACGAGTCGGGAGGTCGAATTCTTGAGTCCGAGTCTTGCACCTACACAAGTAGCAATGCGTTAGGAGTCAGGACTGGGGTGGTCCAGTCTTCGACTCTCCGATGCTTAAGTTAGCATTTAGTTGCTACTTACAGAGTACAAGAGTTTGGAATGAGTTTTGTGGACTTGCCTCTTTCAGGAGTTTGTGCCTGTTTTATAGGCCAATGTTAGGCGTTGCGGCCTCGGTCCTCGATGTGGGACTGTCTGTGGTCCTCTGCGGCACCTCCCCTTTGAGGGGTGTTTTGCCGCCGGAGAGTGGGTCTGGCAGGTGGATTGCTGTCGGACCTTCACTCTTTGGATACCCATAAAGGGCTCGCCAGTGTTGTCTTGCCCGGAATGATGATCTTCGGCGACTGGGTAATTGTGTCATATTCTCGGTTTGGCCAAGCATTTTGGCTATGTACTAACAAGGTGCAAAGCAGCAGGGCAGTCAGAAAACCCTAGGAGAAAAAACCCTAGAGAGAAAAAAGAAGGGTGCGGCTAACTTTTTTTCAGACAAATGATAATATTTGTAAGGGTAATACTTTGATTTTTCCTTTTGGTTTCTGTCAAATTTATATTTGGCATACGACATATATGGCGACGTTGACTTGCTAAACTAAAATTTCGCTCCAATTAACCAATATGTCAAATTGTTTCAATCTCTTGGTGGATGGTGACTTGACATTGATAATATAGGTGTTAAATTTGACGTTAGAGGAAATATCTTTTGTCATGTCAAAAGTAGTTGTTAAGCTTACCATGTGGTAAGAAACGTCTACATTGAAGATGCTCAAAGAGTGAATGTCTTGCATATCTAAAGAAAAACAACTAGTTGAACTTCATTATAGGCAAGGGGTTCGGTTGTTATATATATTTGTATAGCATACGTTAAGCCGTGAGCCGTCCGATTGTTTAACAATTCAAAATTTAAGACAATTGGACGGCTCACGACTTGATGTATGCTATACACATGTATAGTAGAAAAGTCCATAATCAAGACCATTAGGTGACCCTTTCACGAGTTTAGTAGATACATCATATCTTTGAAATATCCTATGTTATTACAAGATTATTTAACCACATATGCTTTACGCTATTTTGCTCTCATCTGACAGCATAAGTTATTCAAATGAAGAGAAATTTGCATTTGTGATTCAAATTATTTTTTCATTACACACCCAAATCCAGGATTAATTATTTAACAACACACTATGCTACTTTTTTGGATTATCAAAAACTACTTTTCTGGAGTGTAAGCTGTCCCTAGTAAGCTGCATGCATATGTTAGTATGTGTAGCATCTTCTCAAAGTAGAAAAAAAAATCCTGAAATTTATGATATTTGAACGTTAAATAGCACATTCAATTTGTATTTAGCTGGGGGATCGGATTAGAATCTGATTCAGCACCTCCACACCAACCAGCTATTATCAATTTATCATTCATTTTAGAGGAAAAACAACTCATAATAGGAATCTGCAGCGTTACAGAGGCCAGATTCATTTTTACCTCATTGTTGGCCTTTCCTTCTAGACCACCGGTGAGTAATTTCTCTTTTTTGACCTGCTTATTACCAAAACCAAACCCTCCTCGTCCTATATAAACCCCCTCCATCTTCTTCTTCTCCAATAATAATATTCTCCTCCTTATCACATATACATTGTTTTGTACTCACTGACCCGAAAACCAAACCACCCAACAGTCGCCTGCATTTTCGGAAGAGCAGAAAAGCTTTGAGAAAAAAAAAATGCAGGGATTTATAGGGAGAAGGTTAATATCGGGAACGAGACAATTATCTAATCTCCGACCATCCTCGCAACGCTGTTGTTTCTCTCAGGTGGCTCAGAAGGAGGAGGCCAACAATGGCGTCCATATTCCCAAACTGCCCCCTTTCGACTACTCTCCTCCGCCGTACACCGGTCCCTCCACCGAGGAGATCTTGGCTCAGAGGAAAGAGTACCTCAGCCCCTCCATGTTCTATTTCTACAACAAACCCGTAAGGATCATCCATTCCCGTTTTTATTTCCTAACTAATATTTAGAATCATAGGTGATCTAGGGTTGTCATCTTTACGTGTTTGGAATATGATAAACAAGGGCAAGACATGAAGTGAAAGTTTGGTTGTTTCGGAGATGTATAAAACCTTGTTTCATGTTTGTGGTTGGCAGCTGAATATTGTCGACGGGAAGATGCAGTATCTGTTCGACGAGAATGGTCGGAGGTATTTGGACGGTTTCGGAGGGATAGCAACGGTGAGTTGCGGCCACTGCCACCCTGATGTGGTGGAGGCCATAGTCAACCAAACCAAGAAAATCCAACACTCGACGATTCTGTACCTGAATCACGCAATCGGCGATTTCGCTCAGGCACTGGCTTCCAAGTTGCCCGCCAATCTCAAGGTTTGTGTCTCCTTCTGCCTAATATTTTAGGTCATTTTGTGTTTTTTTCCTTAATTTATTTGACGGTCCACGTTTTTTTGTAATTAAAGTATAAATGATTCTGGAAGAGAATTGTCATTATCATGAAGAAGAGTGAGTGGTGTTATCTTTTGTTGGTAAGGGTCATGTTTCACACCCATGACTCCGTCGACGTCTGTGTGTTCATGATTGCTAAGTTGTTTTTGGCAATTATCGAAAAACCCAAGAGTCCCTATTTGGTATTTTCATGAAAGAGTTTTGTCAAGTTCATGAAAAGAGAATATGTGCAAGTAAATCTTGAAGTAAAAATGTAGAGTATGATGTTAACTGCATATTTCAGTTGTTTCATTTTGATATTTGTTTCTTTGTGGTTGGTGACTGATTTGTGTTGGGTGGAAATGGGATGTAGGTAGTGTTCTTCACTAATTCAGGGACGGAAGCCAACGAGTTGGCGATGTTGATAGCGAGGTTGTACACAGGCTGCCATGACATAATCTCTTTGAGAAACGCATATCATGGCAACGCTGCTGGCACTATGGGCGCCACTGCACAAGCCAGTTGGAAATTTAACGTCATTCAGGTACTTCCTCACCATATCCCATTCTTCTCCATCATCTACTTCCATAGTTCCACACTCGATCCATTGTTTTGCAAATTTGCAATGAGGTGGTGCATCAGAAATTCTTTACCCTTCTAATTAACTTTAACTTTCATTATCGGCGAAAAAACATAGTTACTCTCTTCGATTCACTTGTCCGGCGGTAGAAAACTTACCTCTACACTTGGAGCTTGTGGAATTATCAAAATTATAATGGCCAACAGGATATTGACACCACCTCACGATTTGGATTATATTCAGATTAAATGAACCAAATTTCCATGATGCTGGAAATGAACCCACCATGTCATAGAAAGAAATAATTGAAGCACCACTATGTGATTATGATGATAAGGATGTCCAAATCAGTGCTTATAGTAACATTTCCTTATCTTGTTCTTTTGGGTTGGAGTATGGGTCCTTCTTTGCGAAAATTATACAGCGCACCCGGATGCCCCGCGCACCCGTCTATCTCCGCCGTCCATTTGACGTTGACTTTTGACTTTTTCAAAATAGACGGCGGAGATGGACGGGTGCGCGGCGCATCCGGGTGCGCTGAATACGCTCTCCCTTCTTTGTTAGTTTTCTTTAGTTTTAGTCGAGTATAGAATAGAATGCATATTAGGATAAAAATATGATAGTGAGATGTGGACTGCCCATATGGAAACCATTTTGCATATTACATTTAGGAATGACAACGTGGTAAACGATTTAAGCTCTTAGTTAATATCAGCCTCAGAATTAAGACGTCTGTGTTGTGAGTTCGACCCAAGTTTATTATCTTCTAAAGTAATATGTATGATGCCCTTTACATTTTTACAGTATAAACTTAATCACTCATCATTGAACTCGGAACACAATATTGCGAATGTAGCATTTAGTTTAGTTTTACAACACAAACTTAATCACTCATTAAACTCGGAACACAATATTGTAACACAAGGTGTTTCATATTCAAGTGTAACTCTGTAAGTTGTTGACATTTGAAATATTGATTTGATCAACAGAGTGGAGTTCATCATGCTATGAATCCAGACCCATACAGAGGTGTGTTTGGTTCAGATGGTGAGAAGTATGCCAAAGATTTCCAAGATCTCATCGACTTTGGAACCTCTGGCCATGTTGCTGGCTTTATATCTGAAGCCATACAGGTATATCATCTCCCATTACCTCAAAATTATACACCGACTTTCTTGCTGCTTTACTCATCTTGTTTGTACATGTCACAGGGAGTAGGAGGAATTGTAGAATTGGCCCCGGGTTACTTGCCAGCCGTTTATAACAGTGTAAAGAAAGCAGGAGGCCTTTTCATCGCCGATGAGGTCCAGTCTGGTTTTGCTCGCACAGGAAGCAACTTCTGGGGGTTTGAGGGCCATGGTGTTGTGCCTGACATTGTGACAATGGCCAAGGTTAACTCAAATCTTATTCTATGAATATAGCTATTTTGCTGATTTGAGTTGTATTAGAATCTAGAAATCAGAAGCCATGGTTTGTGTCATAAATTGTTTCTAATTCGCCGGCATCTACAGGGCATTGGAAATGGCACTCCCCTTGGTGCAGTAGTAACCACTCCTGAGGTTGCAGAGGTATTGACTCGCCGCAATTACTTTAACACCTTCGGTGGCAATCCTGTATGCACGGCTGCAGGACTGGCTGTTCTGAAAGTGATTGAGAAAGAAGGACTTCAAGAAAATGCATTTGTTGTGGGCTCATATCTGAAAGAAAGACTCAATGCCTTGAAAGATAAATATGAACGTAAACTCTCTTACTCTTTTTTGTTTATACATTTAAGCACTCTATTGCATTATAGTGCTGCTTGTCTCAGTTAATCTTGATGGTTGTTTATGCAGTTATTGGAGATGTGAGGGGAAAAGGATTAATGCTAGGAGTTGAGCTTGTGACTGATCGTCAACTGAAGACACCAGCCAAGGCTGAAACTATACATGTGATGGACAAAATGAAAGGTTTGTGTCAATCTCTGAATCTCTTGTCTTCGATATTACATGATCTGCAACTTCATTTTTACCTTGCTTTTCTTTTACCATTAGATTTGGGAGTCTTGATCGGCAAAGGGGGATCCTATGGAAATGTTTTCAGAATCACACCTCCCTTGTGCTTCACTAAGGAAGATGCAGGTATACTTTCTTCACTAGCATCTTAAAAATTCAAGCATACTAGGGATTGTGAAATGGCAGTCCAAAATTTCTAGCATCAATTGTGATGTATATCCTCTGGTTGCAGATTTTCTTGTGGATGCAATGGACTACACAATGTCTAAAGTTTGAAGCGTCCTGGATGATGTTGTAGATATAGTTCATTGATGAATCATTCTCAACTCGGTCTAAGCACCGTTGTACTGTTATCTCGTGACAAAATAATCAATATATGTAGGTTTGAGCTTCAATAATTCTCTGTGATCATGAACATCGAAGAGCCAACAACTCGTTGTCTCTCACTCAATTGATACCTGGTTTTTACTTGGTTTTATTCCTATCATTTCATATATATGGGGTTCTCTTTACTTGGTCTATGCCATAATTCTGATTATTTTGCTTTCTGTGACCACTTTTGAAGTTTTTAAATTGTTCATTTCATTCTATCTTCATATAAATATGATGTAAAACATTTAGTTAACGTTGTCGGCACTGCTTGGTGCAATTCTTGTTAGTCAAAACCAAGGTAAACCATTGGAGTTATCAACCAGACCCTTTTGAATCCAAGTACATGAGACATCATATCTGATCTTGGATATCTGTACCTCCTATCCATTTCCTAACACTTTCGTTGTGAACAAGAAGCAGATGGCTGATTATAGAAGTTAACTTCCTTGAGCCAATTTGCAGTACAACCATGGCATTGAATTCTTTAGTTAAGCTTAGCTCTCTGGCTTCACCAAGAAAAGATATCCTCAGAGAGTACGATGGTCTTCACCTGTCACACTCTAACAGAGTCCTATGCAGTCGTGCTAGTATCCAACGAAGGCTTTCTTCAGCTGATAACCATCTTAGTTGTTGCATTACTCGTATTCATGCAACATTAACAGAACCAGAACGAAAGGAGAATCCTTTCATGGGAATTTCCTCTTTTCGAAGTCGGGGTTCTATCAATCCAAACTTGCTACGATCATATTCATTTGATCCAGACTCGAGTAACCATATGAACATTGTGGAGAATGACCTGAATGAGGTGGAGCGCTCTCGGGAGAGTAGTGAAGGGGAGGAACTAAAGAGAACCAGTTGGGTGGAGAGTCTTGTGGAACTAGGCAGAAACTACTGGAAGAATATTTGGCAAAAAAAGGCTGTTTCGGGTTCACACAACTGTTATGATGAGGAAAGGAGATGCAGATCATATGATCGTGTCGTTTTCTCGAGATTTTTGGTTGAAGTACCATGGTCAGATACCAAATCATTTTCTCGGCTAGCCTTCTTGTGCAACTTGGCTTATATCATACCAGAGATGAAGGTATGTTCTTGTTGATGACCATACAGTCTAGAACATGATTTACATTCAAAATGTTGTCATATACCTAACCAAACCTGGTCATGGTTAATGCGCAGGCCACGGATTTGAAGAGATACTATGGCCTACAATTTGTAACATCTTCAATAGATAAGCAAGCGCAGGCAGATGATCACATTGTGACAATCAAACCAAAACTTGATAAGGATTCTACTGCAGTGAAATCTATGGCCTCAGCTGAAGCTAATCTCAGCTCGCTAAGAAAATCACAGCAGGATGCAGGAGAGAATTCATGCAGAAATGGAGGGAGCTCACCCCAAAATCACAAGTCAGATAAATATGAAAACATACCAACATCAAAGCAAGGAGCGGGAAAGGACTTTCAGTCACTGCACTTACCTTGTGAGTGGTTTGTTTGTGATGATCCCACTACTGACACCCGTTTTTGTGTGATTCAGGTTAGTATTCTTAGCGGTTCATCCCACACTGTCTGTCAAGCCACTGAACTCTACCATTATTAATCTTCCAAGTTTCGAAATAAAGGGATGCTATTTGTGTTTCTTGACTTGCAGGGTATAGACTCCCTTGCATCCTGGCAGGCATATTTCTTATTTGAGCCCATGGAATTTCAGGTAGGCATCGATAAGATATTAAGATACAAAGCATCCGGTGCAAGGAAGAGAAAATGAGAAACTAAACCTAACCGATACCCCTTATGCAGGGGACTACTGTACTTGTTCACCGAGGAATTTATGAACTGGCAAAGAAACTTTACGAGCATTTCATTCCTGAAATAATCGACCACTTGGTAAGACATGGTGAGCAAGCGAAGCTTCAATTTACTGGCCATTGTCTTGGAGGAAGTCTCTCTGTTATACTCCAGTTGATGCTACTGACTAGGAAGGTCGTCAGTCCCTCAAATCTTCTGCCTGTCGTCACATTTGGCTCCCCATATGTGTTCTGTGGAGGCCAGAAAATATTTGAGCAACTAGGATTGGATGAGTGCAATCACATCTGTTCTGTTATGCTGCACAGAGATATTGTCCCTAGATCTTTCTCCTCCAAAATTTCTGATCATGTCACAGCAATTCTTAAGAGTGTACATGGTCCATTAGAGTCACACCCTTGTCTAACAAAGAATGTAAGTATCAAACTGCACAACAATTTCATAAAATCTTCCACAAATTTATGTGGTTATCTAACTTATGTGTGGACTTAATCATATCAAGTTTTTTTGTTTTTTTTCTATGCAGAAGATATTGTACTCTCCCATGGGTAAACTGTTTATTGTCCAACCTGATGAAATGTCATCTCCTCCACACCCTCTACTCCCGTTAGGTAGCGCTCTCTACGCTTTGGACAGTACCCAAGATGGATTCTCCTTGAGTGTCTTGATGAACTTTTTGAATTCCCCACATCCACTGGAAACACTAAGTGATCCTACAGCATATGGTTCAGAAGGTACAATTCTAAGGGATCATGACTCGAGCAACTATCTGAAGGCCATGAATGGGGTCGTAAGGGTAAACACCAGAGAGTTTCTCCGGATAGAAAGGAAGAGGAGTAATATTTTGTGGCCGCTGCTTAATTCACCACCACCAAGCTCATGGAACCATGAAGATGAAAGCGACATAGAGAGCTAGCTAGTTTCTACCAGTTGGTATCCTCATAGCTGGCAACTCTCATTCTCTTCTAACCATATAGCTAGGACAAGTTTCATGTGAAAATATAAAGTAAAACTTTAGCAATATAGCTAAGCGTGGAACAAATCTATTACATATCAACAAATGTAGCATCATTAACAATGTCGCAGTAACAATTTCAAGACCTTTCATAATAACTCAAGAAAACAATGAGCATGCTTGACATACTTAGCACTCAGACAATTTCAAACACACAGAAATTCACTGGTCTAAGTTTTACTTTCTGTTCTAAACATACAAGTCAATGAAGTCATCAAAGTAATTTATTTCAATATCTCTAAAATATGCAATTTTTGTTCTAGCTAGATGATGAATATAATTTTTTTGGCGTGAATTAGACGAGTGATGATTGATGCAGTAGCTAGATTAATTATAAATCCCAGAATGTGCTTGAATATAATGTGATAAACTGAAAGTCTAGAGCGTATGCCGTAACAATAGATGAACGACACCAACTACTTCGGTAGATACATGAACTATTGATTTGGTAGCCAAACATTTCAGGTCTCTTTCGCATGATGAATATACACACACACACACACAATTGGAGTTTCGCTTCCATACCTCTATGTGTCGGTAGCAATCACATCCGAACTAAAACGTGCGTCTTATTATGAACATAGAACAATCATACATTCATTATTAGCAGCATCCAGCGTGCAACAAATAGAAGTACTGACAAATGAATCTCAAATGAACTAGCTAGCTCATAGCACCAGCAGATTTGTTAGCAAGGATTGATAAAGCACCACTTACAGTTTAAACCAGCATCATGAATTCTTCAAAGAACTAATGATCATGTCGTGCGAACATCGATGAGTACATCGGGGAGGGCCTGCTGCTGCCTGCAGAAACATCCCTTGTATTATGCAGAAAAATCAAGCCAGAAACTTGGATGGTGGATGAAACAACAGAAACCAAGTCAATGATTAGGATAGCGAAATCCCCATACAGGTGTATGGTCTTTCGAAAAACAACACACACCAGTATCGACATTGCATCCTGAAATCTAGCCATCTCTGGTGCTGCTGGTCTGAGGTAGCTAGATTTCAGCCTCCTCTCTTGTCATGTGCACTATTGATTTTGTAATGCTGATTAGTACAAGACCAAGCAAATATGAGTAGAAGGTCTAATTACTGAGATACCCTTTTCTTTAATTGAATGAGATCCAACATTTTCTGTACTGGATCATAATCCTCAGCTCCCACCCTCTTGTGTAACTTGCATTAAACTTCGCTTCTTCTGAAGTTCCTTACAAGGAAAGTTTAAGGGCTAATACGGTATTTACTTGGTTCGATCTGAGAGAAAGGTTTCCTATGAAGATGATGACATTATGGACTCATATATACGTGTAGGTAATGTATAAAGATTATACAACACTCTTCGTACCTCCATTTTCTAAGCCCTTCCGCGGAGAATGTCGACACCGTGTGCGTTTTATTTTAGGTTCATCAATCATTATTTAGGACAATGATTTCTGCTTACAAAAACCCACTTTAGAGAAAATATAATCAAAACTGGCCTCCTTTCAGGTTGACATTCTTTACAATTCTGAATTTTCTTCTCAAATATGTTGTTGTTTTCCCTGAAGAGTAGACAGAGAACCATACTTGCTAATTACATCTTCTTCTTCTTTTTCGATAAGAATTTTCATTGCATGAAAAGAACAAATACAAGACATTAGGACAAAGTTGCACGGACACGGCGACACGGCAAAACTCAAAAACTGAGTTTGCGGCATGGCTTGGACACGGCAAATAGAATTATATATTTATGTATTTTTAATAAATACTAAAATACTAAAATATGAACTAAGTTCATTACATTACCAAATAAAGTTCTAAATTCAATCTATTTCATAACCATAAGAAATAAGTCAAGTGCATAACTAATACCATTAAAAAGAACACCTAAAACATAATATTAAAGAAAAACTAACTTGAGCAGTAGCTTGTTTTCAAACACGGCAATCTCTAGCACAACAGCACCTAATAGACAAGAAGATGAACTAATATAATTATAATATATATAATTCATCCAAACTTATTATTCCCTAATTGATCTAATATAAAATGAATAGAAAATTTACCTCTCATCTTCAAGACTTCATCTCATCATTTCCTATTATCTATCACATTAGCACCTAATAGACATAAAGATGAATTAATATAATTATCATATCCATAATTCATCCAAACTTGTTATTCCATAATTGATCTAATATAAAATGAATAGAAAATTTACCTCTTATCTTCAAGACTTCATCTCATCATCAACTAACGTCCTCTCCAATGCCGACTCATCAAGAGATAAAGTTGTCAACTCAAACACATCAATATTAGCGGGTTCCATGGATTTATGACCATCTCCTCCAAGATCCCACATTGACTCTTTGTCTTTGTGATAGTTAGAATCCTTTCTTCCCAAAAGTCAAAGATTTGCATGCACATAAACCAAATCTTGAGCTCTTTTTGGTTGCAACTTGTTCCTCTTCAAACCTTGTATAAAACTATATGTGCTCCAATTTCTTTCGCAGCAAGAAGATGAGCAAGGTTGATTAAGCAACTTGAAAGCCAAACTTTGCAGATATGGTGTAGAAGGTCCATAGGCAACCCACCAAATTAAAGGCTCAAAATGAAACTTATTCTCCAAAGCTTTGGCTGATGAATAATCACTCATGTTTAATGAAAAATATGCAAATTTTTCCATCACTTTGTTACGAATCTGAGCATCCGGATAGAGCTTTTGAAGGCATTTCTTCCTTTCATTGTTGGGCTCAACATCTCTATGTGGAGCAATCCGGTTAGGATCATCTTCAAGCCATTGAGAGCTATAGTACCTTGGATTCAAAGAATGTGCCATGCAATGAAGTGGCCTACAACTCTTGGTCCACCTAGCAATAAGAATAGGATGCATCACATCATAGAATCTTGTCACATTACAATGCTCTGTTATGACATGGGCAAATTAAGGGTCAAAAACCGCTTTCTTCACTTTCACAATTATCGAATCCCACCATTCAGAAACTAAGTGAAGACAAGGTCTATCCATATCCGACATCCTTATCATCTCATATATAGGACTCATGAGGGCAATCATGAAATCAGTTTGCTCCCAAAAGATTTCCTTCAATAGCATGTCCTTCACCGCTCTTGCTTTAGGAACATTATCTTCTTTATAAATATCTCATCTTGAACTAATAACCATTTGTTGCAAGCCACTCTTCACATCCCTAAACCATTTAAGGACAACATAACGAGAAGCAAACCTTGTCTCGGCAACTTAGAGCAAGTTCAAGGAACAATGATCATTGTACATAGACAAACGCATGTTGTGGTTTACACAAAATTCTTAATGAACCAAACATCATTATACACATCCATAAGCCACCCTAGCTCTTCATCCACCTTCTCACCGAGAAGATAAGATTTTTCTTTCAACAAATCCTTCAAAGCAAGGTTAAGGGTATGAACCACACATGGTGTCCAAAATATGTGTGGATGTGTACTCTTAACAATAGCACCGGCAGCAGCACACACAGGTGCATTATCGGTCACCACTTGAACCACATTATCTGGACCAATCTCATTGATGGATTCCAAAAGCAATTTTGATATTTCGTTCTTGTCTTTATACACACCATCACAATTAATTGTTTTCAACATCATTGCCCTTTGTTTAGCAGCAACCATCATATTAATTAATGGCGTCTTTTGGTCATCGGTCCACCCATCGGAACACAAACTCATACCGGTTTCTTTCCATGTCTTAATAGGTTCTAGAATCCGCTTAATGTGACGCCTCTCGTTATCAAGAAGAGTAGTTCTCAATGCATTATACCCTGGAGGAACATAACCCGCCGGAATCTTTGAAGCCAAAGTGTAAGACTCTCGGTAGTGAGGATTCCTTGCAACATTGAATGATAAGCCACTAGTGTAAAACAACCTTGCAACTGCTGCATCACATTCTCTCCTATCTTCAAGCCTAAAAGCCTTGGTTAGTTGCGGACTCAATCCCTTTCTCTTTTTGGCTTCAGTTTCCCTCTCTCACAACAAAAAATAACTTGAACTTCCAGACATACTTGAAGAAGGAGGCAAAGGAACCTTATGTGGAGCTTTATCCCGCAACTGCTGCTCACATGACTCTAGCAACTACTGCATTTCTGTCATATTTTCTGCAGTGACTTTGGTGCAAGCTTTGATCCCTTCCCTTGGAATTTTAAGCAAATGAGCTTTCACTCTAGAATGTGAACCCTTAAAATTCTTTTTGCAGAAATTGCACACAAAAGGAACATTTCCTCCCCCTATTTTCACTGTCCCATTAACATCAATCACTGCCTATTTAGTGACATACTTCCAAAGAGGCACGCTTAGTTTTTCTGGCGCATTCGACTCAACACTAGGTTCGGTTGAAACAGCACTTGAGCTCATCCTATTTATCTATATCACTATATGTTAAACAGATACCTGACATGATCATGGAAAATGAGTACAACTTAGACCAAGACCAACCATCATTAGGGAATATATGATCAATATGTCCAATGCATATTTCAAAAACCACCAATTTCCAATGGAATAAACAAATTCCAACCAAAAATAGATTAAAGAGTTCATAGAAAAACATATTGTAGGCACAGCGCTGACAGCATAACAGGGCCCTGAGCTTATTCTGCTTCTTTGGGGGAGTTGGAGGCTGTACCGAGTTATCAGGAGAAATTATGTCAACAATCATCCTTTAAACCCCTTGACCTTATACGTAAAGCTTCCTGCTCAACAATTTAAATCAAATGCAATAAGAAACAGTTCTTGGAAATTAAAGAAAAAGGCATGAGTGGATCATTCAAAATTTCAAAGTACCTTCACTACTTGTCTAACAACAAGTTCAGCAAGCAACCCACGGCACGACTTTGCTGCCTCTTTTGAGGATAAGGCATCCCATATGCCATCAGAAGAAATTATAAGCCTCCCTCCTCTATTTGATAGCTTTGAGACCAATAAACAATATCAGCTTTCAAGTTACATAAGACTTGAAACAAATTTCTAATCAATGGATATTCCGATCAAACTCAATCCCTAAGACTCAACAGTGGTAAATGCTCCTTAATCCATTGCATCCATACTAACCATATCAACTGGCGACTGGCGAACGTGAAGAATGGATGGTGGACGGTGAGAATGGGTGGTGACTAACGACTGGCAGAGAAAGGAGAGAACATAGAAGAGAAGGCAGAGACTGGCGTCTTCTTTGTTTCGAATCGAATCGGTCACAAAAAAGGCAGAGAAAGGAGAGAATAGAGAAGAGAAGAGAATGAGAGATCGAATAACTGAGGCTGCGTGCCTCAGGCCCTCAGTTACTTTTTTTTTTAAGTCTTGCTGACGTGGCGTGTCAAAATGGCGTGTTAGAGGAGGTCAACGTGTCCACGACGTATCTGAAAAATCAACTTTTTTGAACACGCCACGTGACGTGTCGGACACGTATTTTGTCGTGTCGGTGTCCGTACAACATAGCATTAGGATGATACAGATAAGAGGCCCCCATCTGTGTTTGAACCTTACAAAGTAACCATTTTAGATTTTTAGGCTATAGCGTGTAACGAAGTGTAAATTTCATTTCCCCGTCACAATCAATAATATATTGTTTTTTATATATATTATTACTTAAATTTGCGACACTAGAATTCATGGATGCACAAGGATCACTAAAACAATTCTCCACATTCCCTCTACTGTTGAGTTTCACATGTTTTTTATTTACTGATAAATAGCAATCGGATCATTGGATAGCTAATCAAGTAGCACTGGTGATTAGCTATCAAATACTCCATAAATTAATTTAGTTGTTTTTCAGGGGATGCTACACATCTGAGCGTAATGTGAAAGTTGTACACATGTTCACAATCCCAAAAATCACTGATGCATTCAACACTATCACACGGACTCAACTTCGGTGACCAGGTCTGGTCACTTATAAGTGACCAACACCAATGAGAAAGAGACGTGTCCCGTTAAAGAGTTCAGGTTTAACTTTAAGGACACTGCATGGGGTTATTGATAATTGGTATTTATATTTAATTATTTTTCTAGTCACGTATCACTTCTTCATTAATTAGTGTTGGTCACCTGCTACTGACCATACCTGGTCACCGAAGTTTTTTCCATATCGCACGGCTTGGCATTGCACTTGTAGTCTTAAATAAAGAGACCTCTTTACAGCCTTTACACCAAACAATCAAAATCTGGTTCCCCAACACATCATGCTGAGGAAACTGTTTTCATACAACATATTTTGACATAATGTACACAAACTACGCAACACTAAAAAATCGAGGATGAATGAAAAATTCCTCAACAAACCTTGCATTAAACTACTATAGATTATGGAACCAACTTAGGACTGCTGTATGCTTTGAGATTCTTCCACAGTTTGACTGGTAAGGGAAACTCTTTCAAGTGACAATTCTTTGCTGACGAGTCTAAATAAGACTTGCACCGATGCTCTTACTTTTGCTTCTCTGTTTGACAAAATTATCCAAAAGATTTAGCTGTCATCACACTGGTCTAAACTAGAATAGAGGTTAAGAAGAATTCATGAATCTTTTTATAGCAATGTTTCTTTGCCAAGCATTTCGACATATTTAAGTATTTCCTAAAAGGGAGATTTGCTATAATTATAGTGGGTTGTCAGCCCCTAAGTTGCTCTATGAGCTTATGACTTGGTAATATACAAGAGAACCAAACACCAGATTGTTTACGGACATTCATTGGGACTATATGCCCCAGCTAATATTTCACTGTCCACTTTTCAACAGTGTACCATTTGTATGTTGTCCATAGTTACTCATTTTGGCAAAAGAAAAGAAAAGAAAAAAAGAAAGATATTCTCACCTTGATACTATAAGCTCAGAAAACGATGGAAACAGAACAAGAAGGTGCGACCGCTTATCATAGTTCTTTTCTCTTGATAGGTCACCTTTCAAATATGGCTGCAAGGGAAGAATGGATGCAGTATCTGAATGAATTACTAGTCGGCCCAACTCTTCAAGAACATATATGATTTCTTCAAGCCTTACTGCTGGCAATGGGCGTCCACCTGCAGGAATAATTGGATGGCTTAATGGTGTACGATCTGTTAGGTAAAATGAACTTAAGAGACATGACAGAAGCTGAAGACTAGGATGATAACTTAAAGAATTTACACAACCACATACCTAATTCATTCTCGTCAATCAGAAATTTGCTTAAGATGTATTCACATCTCATTATCAGTACCATGATTGCGATTCTACTCACCTCAGATCTCAATGTATTCCAATCATGGTCTTTGGTGTCATAACTGATAACAGAATATAATGTGAGATTACATCTTAAAAAAACAAAATGGATGTAAGAAGGTTCATACTTCAATAGCTGATACTAAGTAAGTTGGGGAGTCTTGAAGAAAATGGAACAACAAATAAAACATAGTAATGAGCGGGTACATAGTGATAGAGAAATTATCAATGCCCCTTTTTCTTTGTTTGGAAGTTTAAAGTAGGGGAAAAGAAAAAGAAAAATAAAAAGAAAGAGACTACTATGACAATTGTACTCTTTTTTTCAAGTCTATGATTTCCCAATTATCTTTTTTGTTCTTTTGTTAGTTGAAGGATTTGCATAAAGTTATCCTAAAATGCAAGAAAATACAAAAGTTCACCATTACTTGCTTAGAGCAAAAATGAAATTAACGCACTATTGGAAGATGCAGTATAAGTGGAAGATTACCTGCTTAAGGAAAACAACTTCTGTAGGCAAATTAAGGAAAACCTGCTGCAGTGGGAAGGCATGTGTTCCACAAAATCAACAGGTAAAGAACAAGTACGAGAAGCACAGCGGTCCAAGGTGGAAATGAGACGCTGCAAAATCTATCAAAATCAAAACAGTTCTATTAGAAAATAAATTGAAATAGAATAAAATTAGTTTTGCAACACCGATTATGAATGAACTCTTCATTAAGATGGGGAAAGTACGGTAAATGTGTACACCAAGGACCCGTAGACAATGAACTCAAATGTTGAACTCAAACAAATTATACATGACCAAATTAACCAGCAGAGGTTACAAACCCTAAATCAAGAAAGCTACTAAAAAAAGTGGCAATAGGTCAACGATTAAGTGAGTTGCTCAAACAATCAATAGCCCTCTTGCAGTTACTATTGTAATTTTCTACAGCATCATTCAACATTAAGATATACCTAAAGATGTTACTACCATCATCTGAACCTGGAACTATTAACTCATGCAAGCATCAACACTATATATGCACTAGGCACTAGCACTAAACAGCATGCAATATGCACGCTGTTAGAACTATACATTATAAGCATCTACTATCAGGATTATGGTCAGGTGATAAAACTTACATCGATAGGTGCATCACTTGGTGACTTCAGAACATTGTTGCCGAGAATGTGCAAGATAGTCATCTCAAGGGACTCATCAGCCTTTACATCCACTGTTGAGAAGGAATCAGAAGGAAGAGCTCGGCCACAATAACCCACAAGGAATACTTCATAAACATCGGCAACTTCCTTCCATATACGTGTTCTTGCAGGCTTACTAGCGCATGAATCTGATCCAGCATTTACAATTGAGTTGCTGGCATCATCAATAAGAATGCGATTGAAGCCTTCAACAGCTAATCTCCAAAGAGAACCATCTGGATTGTCTCTTCTTGTTGTCATACACCTGATAAGAAAGCATGATGCTGTCATTTGCTAATCAAAAGGAGCTTATTGTATAACCAAGATCAACAATAATAGGTACTATCTGACTGAATCTTGCCAAATAATAGTCTTTTTTATTTATTTATAACATCTGTATTATATAGTGTATACAATAGTCTTTAGACAAGCCTGGCGTTAATCCATCTATTAGACAAGGGCAGGGAAACCTTTCATCTTCACCTAGCAGTAAGTATACTTAATAGGTTCTGTCATTATAGATATAGGTATATTAGAATAGGTCTTTCCAAATTTTGGACTTTCTACAGAGATTAATATAATACTTATACACCTCATTTCCATTAAAAGTCCCTTTCTGTAAACCTTTTCTCAAGCAGTCTATTCACAGCACAATATGTTTAGCATTAGACCAAAGAGCCTTCAGTACCTCCCAAGACTTTGAATAATTTCAGGATACAAGATATACTTTTCAACAGCTGGAGCCTGAAGGAAAAGATCTACCAACAACAGAACAAGCTTTTCCGCAAACATATAATTAGGAATGCTGGCTGTTACTGATTTCTTTGATAAAGAACTAGGAGAATCTCCTACTCCTGGAGTCATCGAAGCCGTCCCATTAGGTCTTTCATGTTTTATTTTCAAGCGAGCATCTGCAAAAGTAAAGTCAAAATTTTCTTTAGCTATCGTTGACAGTCAAATGTATTGGAAAATTAAAAAGAAAAGAAAAAATTTCTATACCTGGAACTCGGTCACTAGTGCTAACTTCCTCCGCATCATCTTCCTCAATTTGTATAGTAGAATCCAATCTTGGCAGATATTGAGAAAAATCCCGAAGAAGAATAAGCCACATTGAAGGAATGTGCTCTGTTGGACATAACATTGGAAGAATCTCAAGCACAGTACGTAGTACAGGTGGAACATGTCCCTGGAGAAAAGTGAGCCATTTTCTCATACTTGCAAATAGGACTGATAAGAACTTGTCAATTTATTTAATAAAATATAGCCTAAACCTTCTTGAGAGATATAAGGAGAGTATTCACTCTTCAGAAGCACAAAAATGACTGAGACAGGGCTCTCATGAGCTACTTACTTTTAGGGTGATAAATTATACTACAGTATGCATCAAGGATGTTCATCTGGTCACAGTGACCATGAATTTTGTGGTCACCAACCCCTAGATATAAAATCAAGGGTAGAAATTAAAACAATTAAAATGCCTGCATTTAATTCAAGCCCTTGATATAAATCCAAAAGTGACAAAATTCTTGGTCACCTACTTAACATATGAACACTCCATCATATACAAGTGATTGTTAGTTTAGTGTTTCAGCTGGTTACCACAAAATCCTTGGTCACTTTGTTACCAAATGAACACCCCCACTCTGTTATATACAAGTGATTGGTTAGTTTAGTGTTTCAGCTGGGGTTAGAAAGCAAATATCACTCACATAGTCCATTTCACAGTTATCCTTGGCCACTATGGCTGGTTTAATAGCCATGTGTATGACTCCAAGCAACTGTGTATACAATCGATCATCAAACATCCTTTGTGCTTGCACATATAGTTCCCCTGTTAGAAGTTCCAAAAGGCCATGTAAGAAGATGCTTCATTTAGTTGGAAGGTAAGAGTAGCATGCACAAAATTGACTGTGCAGCTATGCTAAGCATGTTAAGAGTTCAATTCAAGATAACCAAGGACATATCTGTATCTAAATTGATATTTCATTGCACCCATCATCCATCCATTTATACCATCCATTTATATTTAAAAGAGTCGAGTTGATTTAAAGCATTACCGAGACTGTTCAGAATCTCCTGTTTCACCTTGCTGGCTGCATTTCCACTCAGGTTTGTTGACTTTTGAAGAACAAGCTCATAAACATCAAGTACTGATTCAAGGTAAGGCATCGGCAAGTTCCCCTGATTGTCATCAGACACAAATATGACATTTTATAATCATTCTCATAAAATTGTAGGAAGGATGCTACTTTTGGAATATCCAATTTAATTTTCTGTATTTACCATAATTATTAAAATATTATTCATTCTAACATAAGATAAAAATAAAGATAAAAGCTTAATTAGGAGAGAGACAATTAAAAGAACCCAGTTCACAAACATAGGATTAATGTAGTTCATTGAATTATCATCACCTTGGAAGAATGAGAAAGAATAGGTGTCTGTAAGCAACTTATTGCAGCAAGGGCAACCTCTTTGCTCCCATTTAATATACTATTCTTCACAAATAAAAGCAAAGATTCCCATCCTGCAGGGTGAAACACCAGGTGTTATCTGTGGGATTGGCATGAAGACTATTATAACAACAAATACTTCATCTATCGGATTCAAGCGTAACTCACCTGACCAAAAGTTGCTTAAACTTCTAAGAAAAGGAAAGAATGAGCGTAAAATACGGGATACACCACCAAGGACCAGTACTAATGTCTCATCCCACTGTTTCTGAGCTGTGTTGCGACTGCAATTCATTCAATAACAGAGATGCTAAATGATTCTTAAACTTTTCCTTATTGATGCATTATAGTTAATTTAGTAAGTAGTATTTTTATTGACAAAACAGTAGAAAGAGTATATATTCATGTCTCTAAAGCATATACCTGTGATGTATGAGCATGTGAACTGCTTTTCCTCCTCGAGTGCCAAGTTCTTTCCCATGCCATTCATCTTTCGATGAAGTTGCAGCCTGAGGAGAAACAATTCAAATCACACCAGTACATGACCAAACAAGTTGTTTACATCTTTCACAACTACTTTAACAAACCATGTGAGAAGCACGATCGAGGATAGGAAACACATAATTCCAAAGGCAATCTTCCCACATGCTTTTTGAAAGTTTTTGCCCATGATTTCCAAGTGTCTGAAATAATGTCCTGACCGCTGAATTTCTAACCTGAAATAAAAAGTTCGGTATCAATGGTGGAATGCAACAGCTATTGGAGTATAAAGAAATACTTCTCAAACTCCTTAATGGGAGGGCTATAGAGTACAATACAAAGGTCTGAAATCTAAATCAGATGTAAAACTAGAAATTCATTAAACAAAAGGGGAAGAGATCAGCATGATGTTGGTGAGCATTATATTGTATTAGAAATTACACAAATTCAACAAAAAATCAAATCTTCATATATATAGCCAAAGCTTAAGAGAGATGGATCCTGTCATATGTCCAAGGCATTGAAGAAGGGTTGCATTCTATGTCATTAAGCCAAAGAAACTTCGGGAACAATGTAAATGAAGACCAAAACATATTCCGAAATGCTGTATGGAATTTATTATGCAAGAGAAAATGAAATTTATTATGCAAGATTTGCATGGATTATAGATATTTCTTAAAAACCACATGCCAATTGAGAAACCACAAGCATAGGATCAACAAAGAAGGTGATTAAGAAAAAACATGTTTCCCACCTCCGGCCTCTCATCGGCTCCAAGCTTGTGAAGTAATGAGAAAACAGAGAACAGCAGTCTGTCACTGTCAACTATGGTTAATAAGGGAACTTGCTCATTGGCATTATCTGAGCCATTGATTGTTTTTTCTTTTGGTACGTCACCATCCAATTGCTTTAGAATAGGATGCACATCAGAAGTCCCTGTAATATTTCAGATAGGCTTTAATCAGTTTTTGCGCAATTTTGACACAGCAATTGATGAACTGACAGCAAGAATTGTGGTTTAACCTGTTTCCCTCTCCGCACCAGGTCCATGGATCAGAGCTTTTACAATAAAATCAGTTGTTGTCCATAAGAGGCCTATTGCTGTCAGACTTATATTCAGCTCTGTCTTTTGAGCACTGTATGCTCCAGTCACATCTACACATCTGCAACATAGATGCATCACTCACACAATCCTATCAAGTATCCAATTTGGTAGCTGTGGTAACCATAGTTGTTCATGTTGCAGGACCAATGCTGAGTACTTGTTACTTATTTATCTGCAGATATTATATCTAAGCACTAGTGTGTATGTGCAAATGTACAATAGCCAAGTTTGGAGCCTTACACTTGAAGGCAGTCTGCAGGTATAGTAGCAAGTCCATCGTTCATAATCACCCGTAGGCACTACAAAAAAAAAAACATGCAAGGGAAATTGGATTTACATGACTAACCAGGCCACTAAATATAGTAATATATATTCTTCATAGTAGCATGGTTGTGTTGGACTCAAGCGTCAGGTTGCACACACAAAGAACATATAGTAATAAAAAAGAGAGATAGGGATAAATATATTTATTTTTATATATAATTATATTATACATGTACATAAAAACACAGAACAGAGGCTACAACCTGGCAAAAACTAGTTGTCAAACAATCTTTTTTGGGTAAGATAGCATGGGAGCACAAAATTTAAAATCAGAAAGGATGGCTCCGAAAAGCTTTAATCATAGACCAAAGAGTTTTTGGTCCACCAGTCCGACACCTGGTTTTCTCCCAAGTGGTCTGGTTTGACCCTCTCCCATGGTACCCACCTAGCAAATGTTGCGGGTTCAGGCAGGAAGCATAGGGATTAGTCGGGTCAAAGATCCGGATATCCTAGTTAAAAACAAAAACAAAAAAAAACAAAACAACCTTTTATCATAGAGCACAAATGTTGTGGGGTCAGGCGGGAGCCTAAGGATTAGTCGGGTCGAAGATCCGGATACCCTAGTTCGAAAAAAAAAATTTATCATAGAGCACAAGGGCTCCGATTAGGTTCTTTGAGAATTGCCCTAAAAATGCTTAAGAGTACCACTCTATCAGCACTACTTTATACTTTTATAGCTTTTTTATGTATCAAAAAGATTTCAGTGCATGTTTGTGTAGCATAAGGAGAGCTCCAATGAATTACATAATTCATTTCCCAAATACCTAGATCTTTTACTAACCTGAAAGCCCAGAGTAATGAGTTCCTTATCTGAAGAATCTGCTACAGACCTTACAAAACAAAATAAATAGTAGTTTTATGTATTAGGAGACTGAAGTGAAACAAATAGAACCACAAACATAACAGATGACTGGAAAGGAAAAGTAACTTAAGCATACCTCAACATTTCAAGAATATTTGGCCAACTGTAGTGTAATTTCTCACCATGCCTCTGTAGAACTTAGTGTTGTCAGTAATAGGACATTATGAACAAAGACTAGGAACCAAGATACACATATGAAAGAAGACAAGAAATGAGTTCTTGTAAATCACATAATACCTCTAAAACATGCAGAAGAATTTTCAAAGATCCAGTACGTGAGTCAACACTTTGAGTGGAAAGATAAAGAACCCTTAGTGGAGATATAACAGCACATTCAAGTGATCCCAAATTTGTAATCCCAGTTACAATCTGTACAGGTATGAAATTAATGATAAGTACGTCATTAATTCAGTAACTACTTTCACTCGGCCTTAAGGAGGTGAAAGTTCTCACACTCTGAGATGAGCCATTGGATCTGCTTGATGTGTTGTCTGGGAACTGGTCTGAACCTAACACAGCACATATTGATTCATCTAATGCATCAAGCGCCATATTACGTAAATGCTGGTTAGAATTTTCCGCAAGCTGTAAATATGAAAGTGTTAACAGGGATAGAGGAAAAAAAAAAAGGCAATACAATGTATTTGAAGATAAAATTTACTCTGATCACCTCAAGAAAGTGGCCAACAACTTGATCCCACAATGGCTCCACTCCTGCAATACAGAAGCAAGCCAACTACAGATCAACCCAGCAATACATCTTATGCATTCACACATATATTCATTTAGAGCGCTCTAGTATATATCATACACCACTTACATTTATTTAAAGGAAGATGAAAGAAATGACAAAAAGAAACGGCTTTTATTGAAACTTGAAAGATAAAGAAAATAAATATACAAAAAGATGGACAAGGAGTCCACATAGAAGACACATCCTAGATAGATCATAGACTACAGCTGCAAAACAATCTAATAAGACAGAGGATCAGCTATAGTTCTTAAAAACTCCAGAACAGAACACCAAAGAGACGCCCAAGACCTAACTCTCTGCCAAAGTAAGCCCATCTCTTCACCGCTATAAAGTTCAAAAATTCTTTTATTTCTTTCCATCCAAACAACCCAGAGTGCAGCAAACATTTTGTTTGAACCTCTGATTTATATAGATCCCCGAACGGAAAGCCACTTAATTATGACTATATTTTACAGATTCAGTGACATTACTTACTGTGTAGATTATTGACAAGGATGGATATCATTCTCTCCACCGAAAAGTTTATGTTTCCAACTTTTTGACTTGATGTGGGTACAGATCCATTTGAAATCCCAGCCATGCATTGCTGTGACAGTTGGCCCAGTGCAGAAAGAAGGGACTTCACTGCAGATATGTGCATTAGAGCTGAGCTCTCAAACAGCTTTGCACAGTGGAGGAAAGCATAAAGTCAGAGGATGTACTGTAGATAGTAGAAGGTAATAGAAATAGATATGCACACATGTATAAGAGTACAAAAAGAGCTTCATAAGGACCTGAACAGCTTTCCTGATTTCAATTCAAAATGAAAAGAATTTATTATACTAAAACTCAAGGGGACGACAAAAAGAATTTAAAGAACACGGTCTAGATAATAGTGCATTGTACTTTTACATTTTGTAAAACACAGGTTCATTAATTTCCAATTGACAAAAACGGAAAAGCATAAACCTGAACAATGAATTGCATATAGGTCTCCAGGGAATATTATATGAAAGGCTTTCAGAAAGGCAGAGGTTTTTCATGGTTTACCTGAGAATTCAAAGATGAAAGGATATTTATGTCACTGGATTGACCAGATGATTCTCTTGTAAGTTTAGGCACAGCCGTGGACACCTCCTGTCAAACCATAGCTATTAAGCTAACTTAATTAAAACCTTATACGGGTAACAAATGACTATAAGTGATTAATAAAACAATATAAATTATGGAGTTGGGATGTCATTTTTTTTTTTGTGAGAGAGAGATGAGAATGAGGTGATATTTGCACCCTTTTGTATTAGAACCCTTTTGTGTGTACTAGAACACAAAATAAGTGTGTGATTAGTATTTTAAAAGAAAGGGGTGAGTGAATATCATCTCCCATAAGATTTAATTAGAGCAAAGAGCCAGAATGTTAGTGGACAATAATTCATCAAAACAACTGCAGAGTTATGCATGCCAAGTTACCAAGATGAAACAACCAACAAAAGCTAAAAGATGCACAGAAGTATCGAATAGAAATTAGCAGTACAGAGGAGAAAGAAAGATGTCAGACATATCATAAATGGTCTGATTGGGAGACATCAATATATATGTGAAGGGTCAATATACACAATGGAATTGGTAAATTGTGGGTCAATAGTCAATACCAACCTCCCCTTCTAAAAAAGGCCCTACTAATTTTACATATAGCAATTAACCAACCAGAAGATCATTGGATCGTCATGTTAGAATTAGACCTTCTCCAGATGATAGTTTTTATAAGAGATGACAAACAATGCTTCTTTGTATCAAAGTGCATTACTAAAAATTTAATTGTAGAGACATAAACACGTTTAATTTCAAATACAGATGTATGGATTTTAGATGAATGAAAAAACAATCAAGGAATTGGTTGGAAGGCAATACAAGTTCTCGATATAATGATACGTCCACATGGCAATACAATACAATTCTGAACTACAAGATTACCTGTGTGGTGGCATGTGGAGAATGGATTGTACGGTCTAGGGCAGCTAGCGTTTCTAATACCTACAGTAAATTATTGGTAAAGATGATATGAGTATGATAAATATATATATATATATATATATACGAAAACAATATGGAGCGCACTGTCCTTAAAGTGCGCACATCCCTCTGTTCGCCACCGTCCGGCGCCGCTCCTCCACCCTAGCGGACTCCAGCAGCGTCCCTGATCACTTTCCCTCCCCGGCGAGTCCGCCGAATTCCAGTTTTCCGGCGAGATCACCTAAAACTTCAAACAAGATCGATCTCGCCGGAAAACTGGAATTCGGCGGACTCGCCGGGGAGGGAAAGTGATCAGGGACATTGTTGGAGTCCGCTCGGGTGGAGGCGCGGCGCCGGACGGTGGCGAACGGAGGGACGTGCGCACTTTAAGGACAGTGCGGACATACGCTCCACATCCAGCCTGATATATATATATATATATATATATATATATGTTTTTCTAGACGAACAAGAAAGTACACCAACATACCAAAACCCAGGACGGGCCCAACACATTGTGTAATCTATGAGCAATGTTGAAGAGAGTTCTCAAGGCCTGAATAAGAAAATAAATTTTTTATCAGTATCTATGTAGAAATTACTTATGACTACACAGACGAGGAATAACTGTAACAATAAACATTGTATACAGAAATGAAATGGACGAAATATAATTTGCTACTGAACCTGACTATACCTGGACATTCTTAGGAGTGAGAACAACACTTTCCCTTTGACCAATTACTTGTTCAGAGCGTTTGGACCCAGGAGATTGTAGAGTAATGCTGAAATCTCAATGTAAACCCCAGAGTTTAATATTCTCAGTTGCCCGACTAAGACATGTATTTAAAACAAGATATCTAGACAAATGGTTACCTCCTTTTTTCTGCTTCAACAGGAAAAATGATTGTAAATTTGCAAAGTGATGCTAAAAAGGAGTTCAAAGGTTCTACAGCACCAAGTACTCCACATGCCTGTATTGCAAGCAAACCAGCAACAACAGCAAAAGGAAGTTGTCATGAAACTTTGGCAGGGAGATACACGTCAACAACAGCAAAAGAAAAGAAGAATCACTTGAAAAACATTCCTGAGGGATGGAGCAATAAAAAAATAGTTGAAATTGGTAGACAATATCAGTTAATAAGTCAAGAGTTTTAGTTACCTGGGTGAAGGCCTGATATCCCTTCAGTATTTCTAACACAATTGCCTCACCTTGAGATCTTCAATTCAAAGTTCATTTCATGAAAGTTTTACTTAAAAGAAATAAAGGCATAAATTAATATATATATATATATATAAATAAATGCTTTTTAGAGTCTAACCTTGACAAAATAAAGGACAACGCATCTAGTATCGTCAACCATAATGAATCAACCATTGAGAGGCAGAGAAGAGCAGCATTTCCAGTCTTCTTTGCAGGTGGATCATAATTACATCTGGGGGATTCAATCTAGTAGACAGGGCTTTGTCACATAAAATGTTACTCTTAATTCAATGGCTCTAAGAATATTAGAATGCACGAAATAAGATTGTAAATACCTCTCCGGAATCTACTGCTTCATCCGTCAAAGTAGCCACTGTGAAGACAACACCGAGCAAACCTTCGACTGCCAAGGTTATAGAATGAGCTTCACTAGCAACCAATACTGCAGCATTGGATGCATCATAATCAAGGCTCCACTCAACTCCTGTGTACAGTGAATATGGTTACCTTTTGTATCGAGGAATATAAGAAGTGACGCGCGCGCAAGCCCGCACAAGCACACACACACGCACACATGCACACGAACACACACCCGCGCGCGCGCACACACACACACCTTACGTCCAAAAGAATTTGTACTTTTATGAGTTGCATCACATATCAAATCAAGCAAATCATATTCTTCTAACCAATCATGATATACGTTAAATGCACATTGTTCGGCATAGGAAGCCCAAGACAAAGTGTAGTGTAGTGCATTTAAAGGTTTCTATTAACCATAGTGCACTGAGTCTATAAACTATAAAGTGACCTCAGATTCAGTGGACACCAACTCTAATGCAATGTTCCAAAGAGCTCAACCATGCCATGATATTAAAAAGGAAAAATTGGCCAGCCCAATCCTATATTATGCTCAAGGCTGATTATATAAAGCAAGACTTGCCCCCTCTAGAAAGATAAGCCCTTTCTAGAAATCAAATAAAATCAGATCAATCATGTCCTAATTAATTATAAGCCACGCCTGCATTGTAAGCTTACCTTGAGGTCTGTTATGGCATTTAAATTTTTAAACACTTGCATTAGGCCCAAGTGGCCCTCAAAGGAATTTAAAAGGTTTGTATCTGAATGTAAGTGAGCACTAAACTTGTTAAACTGCCAGGCCCAATGGATCAGTCCAAAACCCAAATAAATGCCTTAAAGAGACCAACCAGTCTATCAAATTTTTAAGAATTGAAATTGTTTAGTCCTTGTGATTTGAAGTCTACATCTGTTAAGTCCTTGTGGTTTTATTTTAATCTTGAATGGTTTTTAAAGTCACGATTTTTCATCCAAATGGTTTTTCCGTCAATTTTTTTCTGTTAGAATATTGACGTGGCCATTAAAGACATAGTAATTTTTAACGGCCACATCAGCAATTTAACTGAGAAAATTGGCAAAAGGACCATTTGGAAGAAAAATCATGACTTTAAGGACCATTCAGATTAAAATAAAATCACAATGACTAAACAAATGTCGACTTCAAACCACAAGGACTATACAGTATTTTACCCAATTGTTAAAAACAAAGTAGGTCATTGCAAGTCCTGTATTTAGCTTGAGCAAAGCCTACACTTAAGCCTGGCCCAACAAGACTTTAGGCAGTTAAGGGCGTTCAAAGTGTGTATTAGGCTCACATTAGTTCAAATGTATCAAACTGAAAGCCAAAACCTGCTTTACTATATTTTTAGTTTTAGAATGGTGACCCAGATTAACAAATTCTTAATTTGTAATGAATCTGTTGGCAAATTATTACCAATACTGTCTCCAATAATAATGATATAATGTCGTGATTAAAATTCATGACAACAAATTGTCAATCAACCTACAATACTTATATTTCACTAATTTAATTAAAGGAAATCATAGCTTCCTTGCAGCTTTGGTTGAAGTCAGTTTAATTGTTTGAAATGATGATATAATACATGATTTACCTTTAGCTTTGCTGTTAAACATCCCTGCAACAGCTGCCAGGCTCTCCTCACCAGTCTCTTGAACCTGTAGTGTTTAGGTTTCTCAGCCAATGGCATATATGTATGAAAGATGGTTTAAGTCTACATAAAGGTTTACTTATATTATGTGTAAGAACACATGCCTTACAAAGCACAAAGACCATCTACACTATAAATTTGAGATGCAACTGAGCTGACAAGAGAAAGCACCGCCCAACTACAGATAAACCTCACTATATTGAAATACGAACGCTAATAAGGTCTCACATAAATTCCTTGGGAAAGTTGTAGAGCAGATCATGCTAATAACTTTATCAAAAAGAGATGGCACGAACAACAACACATGTAAGACATATGGGGCCTGTTTCAAAACATGCTTCATAAAATGGCATGCAGTTTGTCTCAAGACATACAAACACATATAATTGCCATGAAAGCAATCTATCCATCTCAAAAAATATGGCTAGGGAGAATAAGAATAATATACACTCACATACACCCATCCTGACCAACAACAAAACAATATGGCTATGGAGAAGAAGAATAATATCTTGCCTGTACACTTGAAACTACTCTAGCAAGAGCTTTCACCATGCCCTCCACAACATTCGTGTTCTTGGGATTCCTACAAGAGGATGAGAAATATCAATTTATCCACAATGATGCTTTTGAGAAACTTCACTTCATAACCAAGATTTAAATTATAGTTTGCAGTGAAAAAAAAAAAAAAAAAAAAAAAAACTCAACATGATACATATTCTTCCTGAAACAATCATTTCTTTCATAGATATGTCAACATTTTTTTAAGGGTTGTGAAATCCACACACCCTTTTTCCTTTTTTGGTAACTTAAATTGTCTTTTAGTGACTTAAACTTTGTCTTTTTGTGAATGTGTTAACCAAAAAAGGAAAAAGGGTGTGTGGATTTCAATTTGGGGTGTGGATTTCACATCCCTTTGTTAACCACCAATAATAACCTTGATAGGTCAAATGCTTGCCTTCCGATGAATGAAAAGGTACTTCAACTGACCCAACTTTAGCATGTATTAGAAATAGCTATGACCTGAACCTTCAGAGGTCTAGTCCAGTCTAGTTTTCAAGCACACTATAATTCAAGCATATAGCAGGCTTAAATTATGGTTTTTTATGAGAAAGTCAACAATGAGTTCGCCACAAGTATAAATTAGGGCAACAGAAGAATGATTAGTGCACGCTTTAACGTAGAAATGATTCAAAAAGAGAAACCCTAGAAAAGATCAAAGAAATCTTCAGTCTCATTACTAGCCAAAATTCAGGCATACATGAAAAGACATTAAGGTGTAGAGATAACCATTTCAGAAAATCCTTAAAAGTCCTTAGGGAATTTATGGCCTTGAGAGCAAAATGAATAAAAGGATGCATACAACAGGGGTTACTTAGGAGATCAGTCACTAGCTAGAATACCTTGTGAGAATAGATTGGGGCAAATTTGATCAATGAGATGAAACTTATACCAAATAGGAAGGGAGCGCTGTGCTTGTAACAAATGGCACAGAGCAGTATGTGTATATGTATATATGTGTGTGTAAACAAGTCTCTCATCCAATAGACCAAAGTATAAAGGTGTAAACATTACTAATCACCAAAGGATAGATAGGTAATTGCATACTTACATATCAAAGTTTCGGAAAAGAATCCGCAATGTCCTTGCCTCTACACAGAAACCCTGTCAAAACTCTGAACATTAGTTACTCACAATACTAGAGAATCACATAATGTTTCATAAGTAAGGCAATAAAATAAAATAAAAAGATATATATGTGTCGCAATGTCAAAGTTACCCTCAAGATCTCAAGAACAAGAATTCGATGCCATAATGGCAAATCAAGAAATGTAACCTTCACCAACATACTAAGGAAGACCTGCATTTGAATAAGTTTACATATAAGTCAACAAAAGGAATTGGGATATTAATTATACACAAGCCAAAAACAATTTTTGAGAGAGAGATACAGATTAAGCTCCAGCCAATTTCTTGTTAAAATCAATGTTAACTTGTGAGGACTGAGTAAGGAGTGATGAGTCTAACATGCTAAAACATAAAACCAAATATTGATCATGAAAAGGAATAGATCCCAATATTCTGGCAACTCAATGACAGACCACAGAAGCCGAACAGTGAGTTTAACAAAACTTTTTGGTGAAACTATAATAAGTTGCTTATTGCTCATGTTTAACTATAATTGCAATATCTTTGTTAAGAGTTCCATTGGCATGTCATTTCCTGGTTAAGATATTCATATACAGGACACACCTCGCATTCAGTGATAAGAGATGAACTGTAAAGCCGGATGATATGGGCAACTGACCGCAAGACCAAGCGACAAAATGATGGTTCTCCTGCTTCCCCTTCCAGCTGATTCAAAGTTTAAAATTATTTAAGAAACCACATTGAAGTTTCTTCAAGAGAGCAAGCACTAAAAGCCCCCAATAAATTAATTGACTACATGTTACATACATAGAATTACCTCCGCATTTGTACGAAGTGAAGTCATTAGAATTGAACATATCTGGTGACACAGGACCTGTTGAGTTCGAAGCTAGTTGTTAAACTATGAAAATTATACTAGCAAATGTATCAAAGGGAACATACTTATACATAAAACTGTTAAACTCACCTGCTCATAAGGAAGCAAGGTTCGGAAAACAGCCACATAGTTGGACAGAACAAACCTGGAGAATATACAAGGAGCAAACTTAATTGAACAAAACGTAATTTCTTTCAGATTCTCAATTGCAATGTCCCTGCGAATTTCTTTTCTGTGTATAGCAGTCTACCATATACATTTCACAGGTACTAGGGATAGCTTCTTTATCTGTTATGTGGAATTCAATATGAGTAATTATACCCAATATATTATGTGAATCTTCCCAATTGTATACATATATTTCCATGTGGAGTCACTTCAGTAGATATTGTGACATTACATATTCAAGGGCAAAGGACTGCTAGAGATGATGTAACTTTCGCATATGTATCTACTATCATGTTAAAAAGAGCTAAAGTAATGAGATTTCTTACTCCAGTATATCAAGGGCAAAGGACCGCTGTAGAGAACTGACACGTAACCAGATTGCCTGTCAGAAAAGTCAATGTCATCGTTATTGACAACATTTATATAAATGGCAAATGGGAAAAGCAAAAAAACCAATAACAATTATCTGCTTATGGTTCTAAGGGAACTTTATAAATAACTTTTAAATCAGCACATACAGATCCACCTGCAGCAAGAGCTGTCAGGTCTTCAAGCAGACGAAGCCCAAGCTTTCCAGCTTTAGTTAATGTCTCCCTCATCATTGATGACTGTCCAGAAACAGATCCATCCATTGACCTGTCGATGTTGGGCTTGTTATATAACTATGGTAGAGGAAAAATATCGAAACCAAAGTGTGACTGCCAGTAGTTCACAAAGTGTCCGTTTTTCAACCAAATACCTCAGATGAAACAGAGATATACGTTAAGTAAAATTTGCAGGCATTTACTAGTCACACTTACCGAAACACAAATGAGCAGCATAATGATGCAGAAAAATTAGAGCAGTAAGGCAAAGCTGTTGTTAAGAACTAGTCACATACTCTGAAAGATTGATGCTGCAACTGACATCACCACTAACTGGACTGGTCCGAGAGATGTAACCTCCAGAACTAAGCTTGCCGGTAGGAAGACACTCGGCACAAACCACATGATCAAAAATCAGTGCTACCGCTTGCCTGAAAGTAGCTGCAGCAGTACTGAAAATTTTCCAAGTTGAGATAGGTTTCAGGTTGAAAAGAAAGGATAATATGTTTGTTAATATGAAGTAGCAAGAGAAACCAAAAAAAAAAAAAAACAACAGGAAAAAAGAAAAAGAAAAAAAAAGTATGTGAATCGACAACAAGCTCCAAAACTAACATCTCAAAATATTGTTAACTTACTTGCGCACACTGTCAGGGGACCTATGTTCGAGAAGCCGAAGGCATATACCAAGAGCTTGAGCCATATCATCCTGTTTGTTGCAAAGAAGTACGAGTATGATACCCCAGAACCCAATATATATTAAACTTATAAAAAAAGAAAAGTAAATAAAAACATAACCATAACAATAAGACCTGATACAATGCGATGCATTGAAATACTTTTCTTGTTATACTGTTCAAAATTGAATAATAAAAGTTGTGTAAACTTATGCTTATTACCTCAGTCTGAGGGTGTAAAGGTGACTGCAATATTATTAATACAGTCTGCAGGGTCTTAAGTTGAACACTCTCATCGGCCATTTCAGCATGCTGTCAGAAGCAGATAAGCATGTAAGTTGAAAACTTTAATCAGCCATTTTCAGCATATCATGCCAGTTAAATGTGTGAACTTACATCCTTCAATGTACAAAGTATCTCGTGCAGAGCTGATGAAGCAACAGCATCATGAGATATAAGCTTTTGTAGACAAGAAAGTCCAATAACACTCAACTTGACAGTTCTAACTTCACAAGCCATCAGGAAGATTCTCAATATGTCCTCATTCTGCGCAATTTCACTAGGACTTGACAAAGAACGAAGCTGCAAAGTGAATATCAATATCAAAAACTAATCAATCTCGATCGCTCTCCGAAACCAACCAAATGAAACTCACTTCTTTCAACGATAACTAGACTGCACAATACTTAACCGAACGCACTAGGAATTTGCACACAAGGATTGAACCATACTTGACTGCTAAGCAAGATAGGGATGGTAAAAATGGTTCAGCTTTTTTTAACAGTGCAGAGAAATGCAGAAATTAACTAATTGCATAACAGCAACTTGTGAACTAGTGCTTTCCTAATTGTGTCCTCCTAACTCGTAAATTACTATTTCAGGCTTTTCAGCTTCAGCTCCTTAAATTGAGATTAACCTAATAGGATTCTTAAGCTTCAATTCCTCAACTTACTATATGATCAACTTCGCAAACTATTACAGTTTACTTTCAACTATCCATTTCCTAATTATGTCCACCAAACTCGGAAATAACTATTTCAGCTTCAGCTCCGTAAATTGAGAGATCAACCTAATAGCATCACTCAGCTTCAATTCCTCAACTTACAATATGATCAACTCGGCTAGCTATTTTACTTTGAACTATTCATTTTCTGCTAAGTCTGTATATGAATTTGCAGTAATGTAATGTAAGAATGAATGAGAGGTTTGAGAATTGGAGACCTTAATAATGGCGTGCTCAGCGCCGTCTTTGACAGCAGGATAGCGACGGCGAGCCTCGGCGGAGAGAGCGCGAAGATCTGACTCGAGAACCGCCATGAAAGCCATAGCGAATTGTTCGAATGAGAGATCAGAATGTGAAGGAGAAGAGCATCGAGATCGGGAAGGGAGGTGCTTGGTTTCGTAGTAGAAGAAGAAGATCTTGAGCGAAATAGAGTGTGATGCGTAGGCTGGAGAAATTTTGGACAACGAACTATTTGGGCTTTGATGCTAATAGTGTGTTGTGACTTTGTGTGTGACAAGTGACAACAGTAAAAGAACATTTTCAGTTGTGGTAACTAAAAGTAAAACTATTTCACTAATGTAGAATTCATCAATGCATCTAGATTTGGTTCAGTTGCTGAAATGTCATAGCTGATCCTAGTATTTGTTCATAGTCATATCAACAAATCCTTACGGTTGTTGTACTTGGTTTTCAGTTTTCTCCATTCTATCTTAATGAAGTACAAATATTCAAGGTCGTTTGTCAGCTTGGTTAGTCAAACATGGGTTATATCATAAGATTACCAGCCTCTGAATTTTATCATTGAAACGATTGCAGAAGACGCACAATCATTGTACATGGACTAATAACAGTGCTTCAATCTTCTCTAGTTTGCCACTGTTCTGACAGCAATTTGAAATTTATCTTTTACAGTGCTACAAGTGATGATCTTTCTCTTCAACACTAGATCATACGGAAATCCAGGGCAAAAGGATCAACACGTAAATGAATAAGCATGTTACTTCCCCTCCGCGGCAATCCTTTTGCGTATCTCATGAGCTGTGTTGAAAATGCCAAGAGTCGGCTTGTTGCACACAAAGCACTTCTTGTTCTTTGAATGATGCTGTGAATGAAAACAGATCAGGTTTAGAAAAGGCATGTGAAGAACACAAATTGGGAAGCATAAAAGGATGATAACATTATGAAGAAAAAAAAAACTCACCTTTAGTGCACAGTGCTCGCAGAAGTAGTGGCTGCACTTGGTTACAACAGGATCAACAAAAGGTTGTCTGCAGATGAAACATGCAAAGGGTAACGAGTCATCATCTTCATCTTCGTCACCATCATCGTCATCAACTTCCTCGCCAGCCTCACGCAGAGCTAAATTTCTCTTCCTGACTTTCTCTGCTTCATCCCACTCCCTTTCCATCTGCCAGCCAGACTTGTAGTCCCCACGATCATGCATAAACTTGCAGGAATCTCCATACCCACAGTAACCAGTCTCTTTGTAATCCTTACAGATATCTGGCTGATAATCAAATCGTGTGGAAGCTCTGATGTGAGCAGAAGCCCTGAGAGGCCCATGGGAACCTCCTGCTTTCTCACTTGCCACTGTCAGCTCTCTACGGAACCCAGCCTTGTGATCAGTATATCCATGGAGCCCTTTATACACTTTCTCATTGCCTGTACTTTTCCCGCCCCCCTTCAATGCCTCCTCCGACTGCTTAAGAACTCTCTCACGAACTGCACGGGCGTCTCTAGAGAACTCAGTCTCAGTCTCCAGAGTTGCTGTTGCTCTGCTATCATGTTCAACTTGGATCTCTTTTGAAGACTTAAACTCAAGGATTACTTTCCCGTCATCAGATGCAGAGCTCTTAGATGTTCCACTGGAAAAAAACAACTTGCCATCAGGCCTTGCAGCTTTTCTTTGACTTGGTAATACCGCACTCCCAGAATTTGATTCCTCATCATCCTCAGCTTCAGCAGTACGCTTTCGAAAATTTTTCTTTGGCTTCCTGAAGAAGTTGCAAACTGGAAACACAGAAGAGCAATGAATAGCGTATGCAACAGAGATAGATAAAAAAAGTTCAAAGCAAGAGTTAAACATACCTTCTCCAGGTTCTGCATTTTCACCGGAATCCGTCATGTAGATGCAAGAAAAGCAAGTCCAACAAATTAGGTTTCCCAAGGAGGTGGTCCAACTCTATTTAGCCCTCTGGAGCCGAGTGTCTATAGATTACTCTCCTTTGCTCGTCTGTCGCTGCTGCTGACAAACAAAAAGCCAGTTACTAATTTAACCAACAAAGCTGAAAACGAAAAAAACAGCGAGCACCACAAAAGCATGGAATGATTTATACAACAGAAAAAATGGAACTCTAAAGCAACTCGAACTCAACCAACACTAAGCGATAACCTTCTTGGCAAAAGAGAAAAGCGGACAATGTGCATACATTTCATCATTTTCTGTGGTTAATAACTTATCAGTACTCAAATCCTACACGGCTACACCATTATTTGGGTAGAAACCAAAAGCTTATGCAAAAGAGAAAAGCGGACGATGTGCATAGGTTTCCAATACTGAACTTTGGACTTAGTTTAGTCATCTCTTATGGTTCCAATACAAATCAGGGCAATCTAAGTGAATCTTGTTCACGAAACGCAATATCCAACCACCTATACTATCATCATCTGATCCTGCTCAAATCTCAGAATGCTATACAAACACTCAGAGCTATTTTCATAACAATTACAATCCCAAAATCCTTGAATTCTCTACAGCTAAACAGATAATTAACTAGGGCACAAAAGAAACACTAACGATTCCGATTCCCAAAAGCTATAACACCAAATCGAAATATAATAGGGAATTGAATAACGCGATGAATCGAAATAGAGGTAGAAGATACTTACTGCTTGGATGCGCGCGAGCTCGAGAATGAGAAGAATGGGGAGTTGCTGCGTTGCCGCGTCAAAGAATGGAGTATACTGAGAAATAACGGATCGGGTATCTCATATAAATACCCAAACTCATCGGGGTAGCTATTCTGTTAGGCGTCCCATTAATACACTCCATGGTTTTCAACTAGCAATTATGTCCGCGCGTTGCAGCGGGTTGTATGGTATACATGCGCATGTTTCATATAAAGTGATTAAAATAAGCTTTCTGATAATATCAATATAGAATGATCATTTATTTCATTGTTACACTACAATCCTAGTTTTTCTACCTAAAGCATGGAGATATAATATCTAATGCATCAACTGCATCTCAGCATCTCATTGTCCTACCGATTTGCTTAGCTCGCAACTTACAGAAACCAAATAGTATGACAGCCAAGATACTGATAAAACAAATAGCTGTAAGGCTGGCAGTTATTGTGTGGTTTCCAATATCACCTGAAAAATAAGAATATGTTAGATATAAAAAGTGAAGTAAAACAGATTTTGCAAAAGATTTATATTCTATTCGGTAGTCTACCAAAGCAAGTGCTCTGACAATATATACTATTGACTACAAACTACTTTTGGCTAAAATTTATATGCAGGCTATGTCAATATCAAGTGGATACAGACTATTCCTTACCAAACATATATTATTAACCTGCATTATCACAGAAGAACATTACTTTCCGGTATCAAGGAAATGGTACATACCAGTTATGTCATTTGGTTTCTAGCCTACATGCGTTCTTTGATTGAATTTATAAGTTTGGTATTGTTTGTGGAAAACAATAAATTGCATCATTCAGGCATACACATATAAACATGGCCAAACTCCAAGCAACAAAATATATATATTGCCATGTATAGCAGACGAACCACCAAATTGACCATACACTGCATAATCTAAGATCTCTGCTGTTGTATAATTAGTTGGTTTATTGACCAAAACTAATAGACCAGAGAGATGAAGCTAGCCTTTGCAAAGACAAAGCTGTTATGTTGTGTAAACTGAAAAATGGTGGAAAGCATCCAGACTCTCTTCAAGTCTTCTGTGCTGTATGAAGTGTATGAAATAATGACAGATTAAACACTTTAATCGCATATGAGAAACGCAGATTCTCATACCTGTGTGATGATGTATTATCCAGAAGCCCGAATTTTAAAACATGAATTGTACAATAAAAATAACTAAATGGGTAAATAAACAAATTCAACTCAACTGAAAGAAAGGAAAAATCTGTATTGAGCAAACCCTAAAGTACATCCTCAAAGAAAGAACCTGATTCTTCTAATATAATCAACTATTTCCACCTAATATCATATAATTTTACAATTTGACCAAAATTGAATTTAATCATATGATCATTATGACTTTAAGATAGCAGGGGATTCGATTCTTTGCTAAACATCCTAAACAGAACATATATCTGTGTGTACTTTTTCATTCCTTGCTAGCTTAAAACATTCATTCTCAGTTTTATTAGCAACTGAAGACATGCTTATGATTTGAAGCAAGAGCCAAAATTTTCCTCCCGCTTCAATGACAATTCAAACAACTACTTTACTTTGTGCTGTTTTGCAAACTCAGAGTCACTGACAAAGGATTCAAAATGAAAATTCAAAACTAATGGAAACCCCTTAGTTCCCTCTGTCTTCCAAGTATTGAAAAAACAAACATACATTATCAATATAACTCACTTGTTCGCACTTAATAAAGACAACAACCAAGTTCTCTTCAGTAACCTGAAATTGCAGAAAAGAGAATGTCAATTGTAACAAATGTTATATGCTCAGAGTCACTGACAAAGGATTCAAAATGAAAATTCAAAACTAATGGAAACCCCTTAGTTCCCTTTGTCTTCCAAGTATTGAAAAAACAAACATACATTATCAATATAACTCACTTGTTCGCACTTAATAAAGACAACAACCAAGTTCTCTTCAGTAACCTGAAATTGCAGAAAAGAGAATGTCAATTGTAACAAATGTTATATGCAAAGGCAGACAGCAACTCAGAAGTTCAATTAATTCTAAATCGTGCTAAACTCAAAGGGGAAGATTAATCACTACCCAATAAAGATAAAAAGACCCATATCAAGAAGCAAAACTTACATGAAATTTGGATTTTATAACATCATCAAATTTTTCATCAGCATACATGAAAATCAAACCCAAAATTGCAAGGACAAAAATCAGATATGTTAATGATCATTCAATTCAATCTTATTAGTGTTTAAGATGCATCCTCATCAAAGCCAAAACAAAAAAAGAAGTGAAATTGTTACCTGAAAACAAATGAAGCCCACGTTTTATCGTTGTAGAATCATTGAGCTCGGAACCTGCAAAATCGAAATCCAGCATGCTGTTAAAAACAAAACCCAACATCAATTTTCATCTCTCACTCTCTCAATAAGAAAACACAGAGGAAAGGAAAGCCCAACAACTAACCAACATTCAGAGACGCCCCAACTGACTGTATCTGAATAAAAAATATAAAAAAAAAAAAACAATAGCGCAGCAGGAAGGGCAAAATCTCATCGAAGAAGGAGAGCCTGGAGACTGCCGAACGAAAGACAGAGAAAGAGAGAGCAGATTGATAACAGAGGAAGGAGAAACTCTCGAGATCTCTCTCAATTGGAAGGAAAAAGAGCTGCTCTAGAAGGTTCAAGAGCAAGAAATGAGAGAAAGGGCGACAGAGAAAAGGAGCAGCGTCGAGAGCTCTGGAAGCTTCAGGAGGTTGACAGAGAGGGCAAGATATGTGGCGAATAGATATATACCAGATGAGTAAAGGCAGAGGAGAACGGTCTGGATTGGAATTATTATAATTCGGAAACGATAGATCAACAACCAAAACAAAAGCGATAGCCTTTCTTCTGTTGCTCTCTGTTCTCTCTATCTCATTTTCTTTAGGACATTACGATGAGGTCGGCTATGGAAGTTTCAGGAGAGAGAGAGAGAGAGATAAAACGATGCGGTACGTGTAGGACAAAAATGAAAGACAGCAGGAACAAAACCGACTCTGGAAGCTTCAAGTGGCGACCCAGAAAAAGAAAGATCGAGAGAGACCGAGAGAGACAAAATGCAGCCCAGCCCAACGACCCAGAAAAAGAAAGATCGAGAGAGACCGAGAGAGACAAAATGCAGCCCAGCCCAACACTGTTATTTATTGTAGATGACGTCATCTCAATCAATAGATATATAGTAAATTTCAATATCATAATATATACACAACCTAAAATAACATCAATATCTAAAACTAATAATAATTTATTATTTAATATAATTATTATATATTTACTATTTTACAACTCTCTTTACGTATTCTCTTTTATTTTCTATTAATTTTTTTTTGATCGGGTTAAATAAAAATCTTGATATTTTTCAATTTATAATCAAAAGAGTAATATTATATTCGAACTTCAATTCTACAATATGACATCAATCAGCTAGAATTTGAAAAAGAAAAAAAATTAAACGTACATAATATTTTCAAAGTTAAGAAACTAGTAGAAATATAATAGCATAAAAACTAGTTTTTACTCTACAAGATAAAAACTAAAGTTGATAAAAAAAAATCAAATGAATCGGTAAATAGTACATGTGATTACGACAGTAATCGAAATTCAAGTGATGAATTTTGGAGAAGATGTTTTTATTTCTTTCTTTTGATGCGTAGTAATAGTGGAGAAGAGAAATTTCTTTTTTTTTCTTTTTTTCCCTAATAATTTATGGATGTTTTGGTAATTAAATATACCTATAAAATATGATGTGAAATATAAAAGAATAGGGGTGTGTATTAAGAGATTTGAGATGTGTATTTAAAATTTATCGTAATCTTATTCTTTTGTTTTTTTTAATTTCAATATTATTGGTTTTGGTATTTTACTCTTAATAAAACTCTAAAAACAGTTTTTATAGAAAAATAGAATATCATATCATTCTCACACTTAATCTAAACTGTTAAATGTCTCAAAATATAATGGCTAATAAATAGTGTCAAAATTTGTGTTAAATTTGATGTCTCAATTTGATTTCTCTTGAACTGGACTCATGTGTGTGTGTGTATATAAATATATATATATATATATATATATATATGATTATGTATTATTAGTTCATTAATTTTGGGTTCTTGACGTGAAATTTATTATGGATGCAATATCAATTTTAACTTTCCACTACCCACGTCTTTCTGCCTAACTATATATCTATTTTGTTTTGTTTATTTATTTTGCTTTTTACTATAACACTACTAGAACAAGGTTCTAAGGTGACGAAATATTTTTAATTCGTCACCTAAGAGAACACTTTAGTGACGAAACCCGTTTCGTCACCTCAGTGACAATTTTCGTCATCTAAGTACGGTAAGGTGACGAAATATTATTTCGTCACTATTTTCGTCACCTTAGAGCAACCTTAGGTGACGAAAATACATTTCGTCATGTAAGTGATATGTTGGGTGACGAAATATATTTTCGTCACCTAAGTTTTGAGCACTTAGGTGACGAAAATAAATTTCGTCATGTAAGTGATAGGTTGGGTGACGAAATATATTTTCGTCACCTAAGTTTTGAGCACTTAGGTGACGAAAATATATTTCGTCATGTAAGTGACATGTGGGGTGACGAAAATATATTTTCGTCACCTAAGTGATAGGTGGGGTGACGAAATATATTTTCGTCACCTAAGTTTTGATCACTTAGGTGACGAAAATATATTTCGTCATGTAAGTGATAGGTTAGGTGACGAAATATTTTTTCGTCACTAAAGTGTCTCTCTAAGGTGACGAAATAATTTTTCGTCATGTAACAGGTTACTATTTATTTCGTCACCTTACTGAACTTGCTTTTTAAACGCCGATTGACCGGACGGATCGAGCCCTTATCGTTGTCCGATTTACCAAATTTTTATAGTCCCGTAAGCGTCTCGTCGATTGGAAACTATTCTCAGTTGAAGGTCCGGCCAGATTACGTGATTTGGAGGGTCGAATAGCCGTTTCCGTCCGTTTAGGGGTTTGACATCGCCGATTGACCGGACGGATCGAGCCCTTATCGTTGTCCGATGGAGCTGAATTTTTGCCCACCCACGTAATTCGTTATGCTGGTCATATCTGATGGTCGGTTTTCAGTTCCTCTTCTCCGATCACCAAACTCACGATATATGTACTAATGTTGTATAAATTTTTTATACTAGTGTTGAGTTTAAGTTTCGTTTTGAAGACAACGTATACGTAGAGGCCTCAAACGCAAAAAAGTCGTGAAATAAGATATGACCGGAATGGTGAAATAAGTTAACCCGTGAAAAATGAAGATATTCCGGTAAAATTTCGGTGCCGGTTGTTCCGGTCAACGAATTTTTCTCTTATTTCTACCTAGTGGTAGCCCTATCCCGGGTATTTATTTTTTACCAAATTTTTATAGCCCCGTAAGCGTCTCGTCGATTGGAAACTATTCTCAGTTGAAGGTCCGGCCAGATTACGTGATTTGGAGGGTCGAATAGCCGTTTCCGTCCGTTTAGGGGTTTGACCGCGCCGATTGACCGGACGGAGCGAGCCCTTATCTTTGTCCGATGGAGCTGAATTTTTTCCCACCCACGTAATTCGTTATGCTGGTCATATCTGACGGTCGGTTTTCAGTTCCTCTTCTCCGATCACCAAAATCACGATATATTCTGAATTTTATGATAGAACTCTTGGCCGACGATTTTCTTCATCTTGGGCGACGAGATTTATAGTGAAGAACATTAGTATCAAAACTATTTCTTGAGCTGGAGATACCTCATTATTTCCAAAACTTCTATGGAAATCTAAACTTTTTAGGTTTTCGTCGACTAAGTCCTAAAATTTGAAAATGGTAGAAAGAAATTTGGTTCACTTAGATGACGAAAATTCATGGTTTCGTCACCTAACTTCTTAATATTTGGCGGGTCAAACTTCCGCCAATTTTTTGGGCCAAACTTTGTATTTCACTTAAGTGACGAGTTTGGCTGTTTTCGTGGGCTTAATTTCTTGTAATAACTCGTTGTCTCCTCTTGCTTGCTCAAATCCCTAATTCGATTCTGTCGCCTCTCCTCCTCCACATCGCCAACTCCTCCTCGACATCGCCGTCGCCTCTGCTCCTCCACGCCGTCTCCTCCCATATCGACATCGATTCCAATCAGCCTCTCCTGCGCCCACATCGACATCGCCTCCACATCGCTGTCTCCTCCCTTGCTCCACATCCACTATGCCGCCGACTAGTGGGAAGAGGAAGAGACAGGCGGAACAGTCTCAGCGACTGATGCAGGAGGTAGCCCAGCAATATCGACCCCCCACAGAAGTCCCCTCGCGGCTATGGCGCCTCCGTCAAGTTCGGCACCTCCTCTCCCTCCACCACTGCCCGTCGTCGACGAACCTTCCCCAGATGATCATCAGACTGGCCAGTTGTCTGCTAAGATCAGCATTCGGCGCAAACCGCGGCCTGAAGGAGGTAATGATCGAGTTTTAGTTTTTGTTCTCTAATGTTGAAGTTGGAAGCCGATTCGGCACTTTCTTCTGTCTTATTTTTGTGGCTGATTCGCTTTAACTGATATTATGTCAATTGAGGCCTTAACAGAAAATGCATTTGAACTTTGTTAGTGTGCAATCCAAGTTTGTGTTTTAGAAAGAAATTTTTTTGTCAATGTCTAACAATATTACCATGTAATACTGATATCACTTCTATCCCTTTTTTTTGTTTCCATAACAGATTGGTCTGGGATTTGCTATTAATATGATTATTGGGTCTTCAGGTGGTTAAAATGTGATTATTGGGTCTGGTAATGCTTGGTTACTAGACTATTGGGTATTGAATTGTTTGTTTGTATGACTATTGGGTCATGAATTGTTTGGTTGTATGATTATTGGGTCTTGAATTGTGCAGGTTACATTGGTGAGTTTGAGTATGTTGATGACCACAGATCTGCTGGATACATTGTGTTGACAACATCTGCTGGAATCATGGATCACGAGGAAGCTAGGAGAAAGAATGTGGGTGGCAAAGTTCTCGGTTTCTTTTATTGAGGAGAGTATCAAACAGATCTGTCTTTTTAAAATTTTGGTTTAGTAATGCTGGGATGGTTTCATAGACTTAATTCCCAAGGCTGGTATTGAGAGTTTATTGTACTTGGATATGACTTCTTTGTTTTGCTTGGATTGACCTTCATGTTATCGCAACTTTGATATTAATGTTATTTTATATTCATCATCAGTAGTCTCTGTCTTTCAATTGATTTTTGATGGAGTGGAGACTAGCATTGTGGTGAACTTATTGTTCTGAAAATGTCTCCTTGGTGAAATTTCAGGAGTTAGAATCAGCCCTTTCATACACCTTGTGTATTTCAAGTCAGAAACAGCATTTGGTTTCTGTTGCTTGAGTAACTTTATGCTTGCATGCGTTTTGAATTATTTCTAGCTTATGCGATGCAAATGGCCGACCAAATTTAGGTGCAAATGAACTATGAAGGTGTTTTTGTTTTAGAAGTTGGGTTAACCCTGAGCCCTCTTACCCTTATACTGATATCACTGCCAATTTTGTTATGATGCTGCATTCATTATATTATTAACACATCCAAGTGCTTGTTTGATGCTTGCTTCTTTAGGACCAAAGCAAGGGAAGACTAGTGCAGTGGCAGGTGGCACTTATTATGCAGGAGAGGTTCAAGCTTTGACCAAGGAGGTATCATAATTACTGATGCACTCTCTTTCGATTTGTCTCTCCAAAAAAGTATTGTATTCCTTGAGCTGGTTTGCCCTCATCAGTTAATAAACTATCAGTCATGTGTTCATTTGTTTGAACTCTGTTGACTCATAAAAACCTACTACAATAGTGAAGTTTGTCTAGCTTTAGTAATTTGGTCAAGTCCTACAATGATGTTTATGACTCTACAGATAACAGATCTCAAGCTCTCGGTGGACCTTTTGGAAAAAGAAAGAGACTTTTACTTTGGAAAATTGAGGGATATTGAAGGCATTGATTCAATAGACATTACTCCAGCCAGCAGTCCCACCCCAGGAGCAGCCCAATGATGATGATCATGATGATGGAGGCATTGATTCAATAGACATTACTCCATAGTCACTACTTGAGTTTCTAGTATATATTTTGTATGAACAAGCTAGCTGCTAGTCTCTATATTGATCAAGTACAGTTGATGAGTTTGTATATGAACTAGATGATTATATATATATAGATATATTTTTGCTACTGGCCAGGTGCTTTGAAATCTTGAGTCTTTTTTTTTTTTAATTTATTTATGTTAATATTAAATGTGATATTAATAATTTTTAATGATTAAATTTAATAAAAATAAATAGCACTAAGGTGACGAAAGTTTAACTTTCGTGGCCTTAGATGGATGAAAAAATTATCAGCAAACTGACCGTTTTCGTAGTGTTAGTATTTTGGTAACGATAGATGTCGTCAGCTAAGTAACTTGGCGACCAACCAATTTTCGTCAGCTAACTAACTTGGCGACGAAATCATTCTCGTCAGCTAAGTAATTTGGTAACGAAACTTATTTCGTCAGCTAAGGAACTTGGCGACGAAAATTATTTCGTCATCTCAGTGCTTGGGCGACGGAAAATATTTCGTCATCTAAGTGCTTTGGCGACGAAAATTATTTCGTCATCTAAGTTCTTTGGCGACGAAAATTATTTCGTCATCTAAGTGGTTACTGAGATGACGAAAATAATATTTTCGTCACCTGAGTTCTCTGACCACCGGCCTTAGGTGACGAACCTTAGGTGACGAAATTTTCGTCGTTTGAGTGTTTACATGACGACAGAAGCTCTTAGGTGACGAAATTTTTTCGTTACCTTAGAGCTTTTTTCTAGTAGTGTAATAACCTTTGCTCTTATTCAATAAAAATATTTTGGCAGATAAAACTTTTGGACACATGGCTTTATTTTAGTAGAGATCCACCTTGAATACTTGACTGATCGACACTGAGGAGAATAGGCTAGAACATGAATTTGTACCTATACTGCACACAAATTCAAACAAATGAAGAGGAACAACATTAAACTTGAACCTTTGCTTTCAGAATTGATTTTGCAGTTGGGGGATTGATTTGTGTTTTGGCCACGATCCTCAGCGTGCTGAGCCGAGGTAAATAGCGATCCAAAGAGGATGGAGAGTTGCGGGCGTGCCACCTCGCGGACGAGGAAAAGGTTGAGTGAGTGCGCAGGCTTGACTTCTTGATCAGGCGAGCGGAGTTCCAGGTGCCACCTCAGATGAGGAATTTACAGCACAAGCGATCGATACTCACGGCGGGGTGAGCAGAGCAACAATAGGGAAGTTTCCGAGGATCGGGGGCGAGTTCCGGAGAGTTCTGAAGGGTTCTAGGCGGCGAGGCGCTTAGAAACAGGGCTTCGAAGAGGCTTCGAAGGGATATCGGCTCCTGGGAGCGCTGAAGGTTTCGACGAGGTCGAGAGGGTTTTCAACTAGGTTGAAAGTTGTTTTGTGTTGTATTTGAGTATTGTTTGTTTGTGTGTGTGTGTGTCCTTTTGAAAGCCGTGGAGCTTCTTTATATATTCATCCGTAAGCACACCACGGAAACCTAATCACAACCTACTTGGATTCTGCAATTAGAATCCCACAAGGATACGATTAACTCGCCAGTCATGCGCTCTATGCAACACGTGTCAAACCTATCTCGCTTAGGTCTCGTTCACCGCTTTGCATCATTTCATTTGTCGTGTAGTACGCGAACTCAAATACTAAGCGACCTTATCCCGAGGGCGTTATTGGTCATTTCCAACTCACCCTCGCCAGGAACTGTAGAGTCCCATGCGAACTGGGGATAAGGATCCCACGAGGACATCGAATCTCGCGAGGTATCAGAGTCTTTTGACAAAGTCTTCGTCACGTGCTGCCAGACCTCGCCACCCTTCGTAGGCTAAAAAGGCCACAGGTATTGGCCCAAATGATATCCAAAGCCTTTCTCGAGTCTTGGACCGAAAATGCCCACTGGGCTCAAACAATTTGGTTGCATATTGCAATAAAAATCTTAGTTTACCATCCTCGTGAACAGTGATGGATCCAGGATTTGAATATCCCTGGGCTTATATTTTGGCCGAAGGTGAAAAAAAATTTCTAATACAACCAAAGTATAGGAGCTCAAGTGTACGTTAAGGGTAAGACTAGGGTGTGTAAATGCATGTGATACATCAACTTTGTCATGAAGTTGTAAAATGAATCCTCAAAGTAATAATATTAGTCCTCAAAGTTGTAATATGAGTCGTTAAATTTGTAAAAAAATTAGTTACAACAATAGTCATAATTGTCCTTAAAGTGGTAATTGAGTCATCAAAGTTGTAATATGAGTCCTTAAAGTTGTAACAACTTTTTTTAATCACTTTGAGGACTCAATTACCACTTTAAGCACATATTTTATCACTTTAAAGACATATGATTACTAAAGTTGTAACTAGAAAAAATTTCAACTTTAATGACTCATATTTCAACTTCGATGACTAATATTACTAGTTTGAGTACTCAATTTACAAAGTTGATGCATCACATCATTCACATGCATTAACACATTGTAGAATTTTCCATACGTTAATAAGTTTTCGTAGAAATGCAGACATTAATGAATGTAGAGGGAAGTTTTGAAAAGCATAAACAAATCAGAAAACCCAACAAGTTTTCTTGAAATTTTATAGATTGAAATGCAATAATTTATATTGACATCAAATCTAATACAGGAAAAAGAATGAGGATTTTTTTAAAGGAAGAAGAATGACAGTTTCAAATCCAATACAGGAAGAAGAATGAAGAAGTAAAAGAAACGGAAAAAAAAAAAAACAAATCCAATACAGGAGAAGAATGAAGAAGTAAAAGAAAAGGAAAAATAATTGCTAAGACTGGATTTCGAACCATGATTGTTTTGATACCAGCAGAAATTGAAGTAAACCAAACCTGCAAAGGCTTATGTCATGCTTGTGACCACACGTTGAAAAATTTATTACTAAAATCTCGGTTGCCATTGAGCCACACCAAACTATAACCTAGATCCGCGCCTGCTCGTGAAAAAGGTTATGGAACTAAGTTTCCACTTTCAGGCGACTCTTGCTAGCCAAATGACCGAGACCCTAATCGGAGCCAACATGGCAACACATAACTAAAAGTCTAAAACACAGCAGCTTCTACTCGAGTGCTTGCAAGTTCCACTAGTTTTCAGAAACACCACCGTAAGGCATCAACAGACCAATGAGAACATCCTTATTGCACATTGTGTATTTCTCTTTTCCTTGTCGAAACACTATGATTTGAACCTGATAGTATTGGCCCAACCATTCCTTAACTTACGTCTGCATGCATGTCTCTGTATTTTTTGCTCTCTAATTGTTTCTTTCTTCCAATATCATAATTCATAGTCACACACACATGCACCAAAGATGTTCAAGGCATGATGACACGGTTGACACCCTAATTTGCCAAAGATTATTGGGATGGGATGCGGATCGTCCCATATAGAAAATTCTGGAAACACTGCAATTTGCAATTTGTTAGGTCTCCACTAATCTACGATTCTCGGATATAATGAGTGACATGTGATAACGTCACCAGTGATGTCAGCATTCGAAACTTCAATAACCTTTACACTAATTTTGCTATTTCAACCACCATAACATTGGATTTATAGTTTTTTTTTTTGAGGAGGAAACATCAGAATTTTATTCAAAACAAGAAAATAGAATTACAACGTTTAGGAATTATCAATGGTGGAAGCAACTTCCCCACTCTCATCCATCATACTCAAACAAGTCACAAGTCCGTCATTAACAATGACATCCATTAGAGGTGGCAAACGGACTGCTAAGCGCGAGCACGGCACGTTTAAAAGCGGTTTGGCATGGCTCAAGCCTGTTTATAGCCCGGCCAGGCCCAAGCACTTTATTCTAATGGATCGAGGCTGTGCCTAGAAAAATGAGTCCATGGGCCCGGCCCAGCCCAAGCACGATAATTTGAGGCCTATGGTCCGGCCCGCTATAAAATATAATTTTTTTTCCATTTATAATATGAAGATAACATATTTATAAATAATTGTTGATACCCAACAAATCATGCAATCAATTAATATTTTGTCACGCGATAATTTGTTAAGAAATTCGTGCAATCTTGCCGCCAAGCGAACATGCCCATGCATTCATGTGGGCCCAAGCCACATATACACATCATTGAGGCTTGTAGAAGTGGGTATGATGTGGATGGTTACGAAAGCACATAACGCTCGTCCGTCGATTTAATGTTGTCAATTAGTTTCAGTTTTGGGCCCGAAACTCAAGCCCGACAACTTAAGTCGGCGACGTATCGTTGAAGAACGTGAGAATTGGACCGTTTATCTTTTAAACCCAAAATATCTTTAAACCCAAAGCCCAATACCTTTTTCTTTTCTAGGAAAGGCCAAATCCTTTTTTTTTTTTCTGCATTCCCATTGCTAAACCAGATGTCACATTATTTTATTCCCCGTAGCAGTACGACACTATGACGACAACTGGGCATAACAGAAAAGTCCCTTTCATCTCCAATCCGAGAAAGAAGAAAGTCAGTGATTGATTCCAAAGCAGCTCTTTCATCCTTGAATGGTGAAATCATGGGATTCATGCTACTTGGTCCTCCTCGTTCCGGGTTTTCCGTCTCCACAGCCGCCCTTGCAGCGCCCTCGCAGTGAGTCATCTCTCCTATCTCTCAAGACCAGCTTATCTTTGCCAAGTTTTGAGGCTTAGATCATGTGCTTGAAAAGAACAATTTGTGACCCGTCGCAAAACCCAACCAACTGAACTCTATAAAAGAGAGGTCTAGGAGCTGCAAAGGGCATGAAATAACCAACCCAGAAAAATCCCTCAAACCCTCAAGCTTTCATGCCTTCAAACCTTCAAGCCAAAACCCCCTTTCTAGCCATCATTCAATCCTTATCCTTGAAACCCAGATCCTTCCCAGAACTCTAACTCCAAAACTCAGTCCAATTTTCATCACCGTGATGTGTCTTTAGCTCCCACGCTAGCTCAAGCTACAAGTTTTTCCCTGATTTTGAATCACGCACAAGATTAACTCAGCAATTCAATCCTCTGAGTTAATTTTGGCTTAGTTACTTCAAAATAAAAAAGAACCCCCACATTTTAGCGACTTCACGAGGGAATAACTAGGTTGTGATTCAGGTCATGGCTCCAAGCAAGAGAAGCAAGAATGCATGCTCTCAGGAGAATGTCAGCGAGTCTGCTGCAAATCCTCAATCCCTGTAGCAACAAGATGAACAGCAGCAGGAAACCCATTAAGAGCAGACGGTGGAGGAGCTCACCATCACTGATCCTAGTGCTCAGTGTTTGACTTAGGTGTAGGGTTGGGATTCTTCAAGCTCGGAGATACCCAAAGAGAACTTATACAAGCTATGAAAGACCAATTTTGGTGAGGGCGCTAATGAGGACTGGAAGTATATCCCTCAACCCCCATATCCAACAAGTTTGATTTCCATGCCTTACCCTAAGGGTTATGAAACACCAAACTTTGCTCTTTTTGATGGAAGGAAGGGAAGTCCCAAGGAGCACGTCAGTCGCTTCATTGATGAACTCGGGCCTCATGCTGCGGATCATAACCTCAGGCTCTGTGAGTTTTCAAAATCACTCACCGATCATGCAATCTCGCTGCAGGCTCAGTCCGGTCTTGGGAAGATTTGGCAAGTAGGTTTTGCAAGAAGTACTTCGAGCATGAAGAGAGGGTTACCATCACTCAACTCAACTACACTCGCCAAAGAACCGGAGAAAACCTCATGGACTTTGTTCGCAGGTTTAGAGATTTGGCTCTTGACTGTTATGATGAGAAAGGTGAGCAGTCTCTAGTTGAGATTTGCATTAGTAACATGCTGCCCGAATACAGAGTTTATTTGGAAAATATTAGCATCAACCAATTCACCGGACTGATGGATGAGGCAAAGAAATCAAGCATGTCAGTAAAAGCACAGAAGAGTTGGAGGTCAGAAAAGAAAGACACTCACCAAACTCTGACAGTAGAAGACAAGTCTTCTTACAAGAGGAAAAGGGAAACCTTTTCGGCCGTTCCCTGCGGCAATGAAGAATTCCATGCCATACTGGATTCATTGTTTGTTGATGGTGTCATCAAGTTGCCACGCCCACAGAAGCCTCTAACAAAGGAAGAGAAGAGTGATACTCGCTATTGTCGCTATCATCAGTATGTTGGTCATCCAAGCCAAGCGTTCCAGGTTCTGCGGAGGATACTCCATGAGAAGATAAAGGATGGAACACTTGAGTTATCCACCAGGCAACAAACCATTGATGAAGATCCCCTGCCAAAACGGAAAGGGAAGAAAACATGTTGTGTAATCACTGCAGTTAATGACCAAATGAAGGAGGATGGCAAAGACATAATGGATTACCAGAATGCGCTATGGCAGTATCAAGGGTCACGAGTCATGGATCGATATGCTTGGGACAGGTACTCCAAACCTCAAGGCTATAGCACCCCGTGGTCTCACTCTGATACTCCCGAAGCAGATGTGAATCTGTCAAACCAATACTTAGGGCTAATCATGCTTATCAGTTTGGAGAAGCAGAACATACACGTTATGGGGCTGGCAGGTCTTACTGCTGCAGTGAGGCAAGTCAGACATTTTTTGTAACAGAAGCTGATGACATGAAACAATCTATTGACAAGAGCCATAAGCCCAATGCCTCACAAGCACTCCAACAGAATCCCAAGTTCAAGTCTTTGTTTGATCAACCCAAAACAATGTTATGGTTTTGAAGGGTCAAGAGTTGACTTTCTAATATGTTGGGTTTCTCAAGAAACTTCCTTCACGAAAGTTGTAGAGCACGACGATACGAGTTCGTAGACATGTGGCACGCGTAAAACAGACTTCATATGAGAAAGTTATGGTCAGCGAAAGTTCGTAACTTTACGGGAATTTGGGGTTAAATAAGAAAAGATGGTCCACAAGCTAGGGAAGCTGCTGCTCAAGCTCTCATGCACATCTCTGAGGAATATGGACCTCAATGCTCTGTTGTCAAAGTGGTAAGAACCGCATCTATGCTAGAAAGCGACAATGCTATAATCTTTACTTTCTCGGATATGGAGGTGCCGTACCCGGATCACAAGAGGCCGTTTTACTTGGAAGCTCAGATCAATGATGTGTTTGTAAGAAGAGCACTTGTAGACACTGGTTCCTCTCTCAATATCATACCACTTTATGTTCTCAAGGTTGCAGGGATCCCACAATCAAGGATAGTGAAGTCAGAATTGAAGATATCTGGTTTTACTGAAGCAGATGAAACCTTCGTTGGGTACATACAGCTAGAACTTAAGGTATGACCAATTTGGTCGTGGACAAAGTTCCAAGTGTTGGATGTTGACACAAGCTATCATGCTTTGCTAGGGCGGCCATGGCTCAACAAGCATAAATTGATCCCCTCCACCTATCACCAGTGTGTCAAAGGGCGAATCGGTCTCAAGCCAATAAGAATTCCAGGGAATTAGCTCCCTTTTCACCAAAGCAAAGCTCACTATATTGAAGCTGAGTATTACAATGAGTTTACTAATGATGAAGGACATGCTTAAGCTTTTGGTGTGCCTTTTCTGTCATGGCAAGATATCAGGGATATTAGCCACAGTGATCTCCCGACAGTAATGAGACAAGCATGGAAGGCTAATGCTTGTGCTCAAGCGGCGCCACGATGCACAAGGGTAGTGTTGCCTAATGGGCGCACTATATACCGCTTATGACCGGCTACTAGGCCTAACCGCAACTTGTGGAAGGGTCTCATACTAAGAGGTGTGATGGAGAATGAATGCGCAAGCGCAGAAGGGATACCTGTGACACCCGAACCCAATGCCTTCAAGAAGCTTTACCAGCACTTAAATACATGCAAGACGGATTCACCGCAGTGGCTGAAGAACTAGAAACTGTGAATCTGAGTGATGACCCCGCAACACATACTCATCAGTAGCAACTTGTCAACTGAAGAAAGGAAGCATCTTGTGGAGTTACTTAAAGAGTTCAACGATGTTTTTGCTTGGAGTTATGAAGAAATGCCATGGTTAGACCCGAACCTTGTATGTCATACATTGAACGTGGAACTTGGGGCTAGGCCAGTTGTACAAGCAAGAAGGAATTACCACAAGGAGGATGAAGTAACCAACCCAGAAAAATCCCTTAAACACTCAAGCTTTCATGCCTTCAAACCTTCAAGCTAAAACCCCCATTTCAAGCCATCCTTCAATCCCTATCCTTGAAACCCAGATCCTTCATAGAAATCTAACTCCAAAACTCGGTCCAATTTTCATCACCGCGGTGTGCCTTTAGCTCCCACGCCAGCTCACGCTACAAGCCTTTCCCTGATTTTGAATCACACACAAGATTAACTCGGCAATTCAATCCTCTGAGTTAATTTTGGCTTAGTTACAAAAAGAACCCCCATAATAATAAACTTAGTTTTGAGTGTGAACAATATATTTATATACTAATAATTATTTATTTGAGTATGAATTTGGATTCCCCTAGACTCATAAAAAGTTTTTGTCTAAAAATTTATTAATTGTGAACAATAAGCATTTTTCACTTATTTCTTTAGTTTGTTGACAAAGAAAAAAATGATCGATAGATTGTGTGAATTAGTTTTGGTTTATAATTGTATCATGTATAATTAAAAGTTGAGATTATAAGAGTAGAAGTGGTGGTATAGGACATTCACCTAGACCATTTTCAAGTTTCGGCATGAAACGGGCCCAACACAGCGCGTTCATGGGCCTGAGCTAGCCTGGCCCGAGCAAGGCCCACCACTTTATGGGCTTGGGCTGTGGGTCGGGCTTGGGCCGGATGGGCCTTACATTTAAGTAAATAGGCTGACCCAAACCCGAGCCCATTAAGAAGTGGCCCATCGTGGGCCGACACAAACACTGCCCGAAACCCAATTAGGCTGGCCGGGCGGGGCTGGGTCGGCCCATTTGCCACCTCTAACATCCATGAGCCAATCGGGCCCAACCCCTAACCATGAATAACGCCCCTGCAATCGGGCTACAAACTTTGAAATAGAATCAACTACCATATTAGCTTTCCTAGAGACATACTTGTAATACCCCAGAAATTTGATATTAATTTATAATATTATTTGAGAATTTTTTGAGTTAGAAGTTAGTGTGTTTTGAGGTTCGAAGGAAGAGCGGAAGTGTCGGATGCTTCATTTTTCCGGAACCATTTCTTTCTCCCTTTCCCTCTCTCTCCCCAAACGATAGCTATCAAAGTTCTTCAGCTGACCCGACCCAGACCCGGCCGACCTGCGGCACCGGTCAGAAACTCTTCCTCTCCTCGGCGCAATCATCCTTGTGTTGGTGAGTGAGGATGACTTAACTGGATTGGTGCTAATCGAGCTCCACAGTGAGGGTGGCAACCCAGTTTGCAACCCGACCAGAATTCTCACCTCCGGCGGCGGCGACGAGACTTGAAAATGGTCAGGGTACAAGCTCCTTGGCATCCTGGTTCTACTTCTGGTGGTCTTGGGGCTCGATTCGAAGCTTGGTGTTGCATAGTTGGGTTTTGAAATTCCCGACGAGTTTCTGACGTTTTCCGGCTGATTTGAGCTAAATCTAAGGTATAAAGGATGTTTCCCTCTCTTCAATCTACAAGTTTCATGTTGTGATATTTCCCAAATTCGGAGGTTGGTAGGGTGGCACGTGGGGCCCACTCGCCGCCGCCTGTGGTGGCGTGTGGCAGCACGTTCGGCAGGGTGTGTAGGTTCTGTTGCAAGGGTTAGCTAGTTCTTGTTGTTATGAGCATGTTGATATATTATAAGGCTAGGTTGAGATCATGTAATGCTTATTTGTTGGAGCCATTTCGATGAGGTGTGAGGTTATTGAGTTTGTGTTTTCGATTGTAGGAGCCGTTTTTGGCAGTTGCAGGAGGTATTGTTTTGGGTGATAGAGGACCTTGGGAGGTCTTGAACGAAAGTTGCCCTCCTTTGGGCAAACCTTCGGTTTAAGTTTGGGTTAAGAGGGCAAATGTTACTCTTTAGTTTATTTTGTTACTAAGGTTAATATTTGTGTTGTTTAGGGAGGGTGTGGAGTTGTTTTTGAGCTTGGTTCTTGAGTTTCTTTTGTGAAGGCGCAGCATGATTTTTAGATGAGTAAATCTCACCAAGGTTCACTTTGGGACCAATTATTTATGATCAATATGATGATGATTATAATAATGATTGTGATGATAATTATGATGATGATTGTAATGATGAAAATGATTATGATGATAAAATGATGTTGATGATGATGATGATAACAATTATGATGATGATTATGATGATTATAATTTAAAAATTATGTTTTAATTTGTTTTAAAATATATGAGCTTGATCTTCAACAGCTCATAGGTAAGTTAAAACAAGTTTTCCTATTATATGATTATTTTTAAGGTTCATGTGATCATAATGTTTTGTTGATAGATTATTCTTGTGGGATATCTATGTATGTTCGTATAAATATATCTATATGGAATGATATAATTTTTATAATGTGCTCCTTGTGTTGATTGATGATGATTTTATTATATTGTGATTTGTGGTTTAGATAGTCAAACCGGGTTTCAAACCTTTAATCGGGTGATTGGTTACGGTTATGATGATTTTACTCTATTGTGATTTGTTGTTTAATTGGTCAAACCGGGTTTCAAGCTCTTAATCGGGTGATTGGTTACGGTTATGATGATATTATTATTTGTGATTTAATATTGGACAGTCAAACTGGGTTCTAAGCCTTTGGCTGTGTGATTGGTTACTGTTAGGAATAGAGCTCTAGTCCGTCTGTCGGTGTACGTCATGGGAGGTACCTAAAGGTATTTGGGACCCATTGGTACATAAATTGTTGTTGTAAGTCATGAGAGGTATTTACTAATATCTGGGACTCATGGGTCCATGTGTTTGTTGTAAGTCATGGAAGATACCTTATTGATATCTGGGACTCATGAGTACATGTATATTTGTAAAAGTAATGGTTATGTGGTTTTAACATTGTTCTTAATTGTTGTCTTTTAAGTTCCTTGTTTTGAGTATCTCTTGAACTATGTTTAATGCAGGAGATTCTTAAATCTTATTTGTGTGAAATTTTTAGTGGACTTCCTGAACTATCTTTTTTGCAGGATTCATTTATGATTTTGATTGTTTTGTGAATTGTTGGGTTTTCTTATTTATTCTCTTTTGAATTTTATTGTTTTGAGGCGATTCCTGAACTAAGTTCTAAAGCATGAATTACCGATTTTATCTATATGATGTTGGGTTGAGTTATTTTTTTGAGTTACTCATACGGGCTTTTGAGCTTACCGGGTTTGTTGTTTATAACCCGGTGCACCAATTCATGGTGTAGGGGTTAGACCTGCAGGTGATGATCAACAAAATTGAGGCGGAGACATAATGGCATGGTTTTAGTTGTTGTACACTTGATATTATTATATTTGGTAGACATCATTAAACTCATTCGAGTGTTTTCATTTCTTGACTTTCAAGTTTATGTGGACAAAGAAATGTAATATTTAACTCGATATTGACTCGTGTTGACATTTACATTTCTGCAATTGAGTTTAGTTTTCTTTAAGTTTGTTGATCGGGTCTTGGGAATTATGTTATTGCGAGTTATATCATGCCCAATTTTTTGAAATTTATCCTTCAAAAATTGGGGTATGACAATACTGAATCTCGACAACATTGACAGAAGCTAATAGCAGGCTAATCTTTTCAACCAACCACCACAACATTGGCTTTATAGTTGGATATGTGAGGGAAATAATAATAATTTCAACTTTAGAAAGACGTAACCTCGAACAATAAATTTTATTTTTGAACAAATCCTGAGCTTTCCCAAATGGTTGTCGATTAGAATTTTTAAATCTTCTTCTACTTCTATACTTCAAAAACTATTTACGAGTTAACTAAAGTTTAAGAAAGTTATAGCAAATTTGGGCACTTCATACTATTTAAAAATTTCGTCGTCCCGTACGGACCCGATTTCAAAAAAATACTAAACGCGCCAACATGACTTATTAAATTCAGAAAAATGTAAAAGGTCTACTCGACGTAAATGGCACAGGAATCTTTCACAAAATTATCAACTAATCAAAACGGTTCAGTGTTATACTATGTCATTTGATTCCCGATAACCCAAAAAATCACTAAACACACCAACATGTCCTTTTAAATCTTCAAACTTTCACTTTGTTAGTCAAACAACACCAAGAGAATGGAATGACACAACACTATTAGTCACATAGTGCACCATGATTCACATGCATATATCTAACATTTACAATATGTTCTCCAACACACGTGACAAGTGCAAAAAAAAAGAAGGATGAGATTGTAGGATCTTTTCCCCTATAAATTTTAAGATAAACCCCACAATTGTAGGGGACACCTACAACGTGACCGTAAGGGTGTCATGCACAAAAAGCAATGAAGAAAGCTGGACATGATATATATATATATATATATATATATATATATATATATATATATATATATATATATATATATATATATATATATATGTTTAGCTTTGGGGTCTCTCTAGGTTTAGGTCAACCATTCTCCTTTTGATCCCTGGAGAGTGGTGGCTCTCTTTCACCAAAATGACAGATAAAGAGAGGACTGAAAGAGAAGGAAGTCACTAAATTCATGGTGTAGAGGAGATGATTTGCAATACGTTTGTGGTCAACTTCAACTTGATTCTACTAGACCCACTAGATAAAGAGGCTTATTCGATATTGCATTCGTGCTTGGTTTTGCTGGGTCGGAATGGTTGGGTGGTCGAATGTGAGTGGCTAGCTAAGGGTGGTGGCCAAACTTATGTAGCAAAATGAGGTTGTTGCTGCAATGGCCATGAGAGTCAATAACCACCGTGTACGACGGCTATAGCGATAGCTTGCCACCAGAATAAATTTCCAGTATTTTGTTGGGAGTTTTATGGTTTAGCTTGTGGCTACCAGTCGCCTATTCAAACACACCTTACTGGCTTTACCTTTTGATGCTATGATGGAAAAGTTTGTTTCCCCATTTATTTTTACTCAACTGAATATGACCATTTATTTATTTATTGTGCTAGAAAACTTTAGAGTTAAAAACAAAATAAAATTTTTTTTTGTTAAATGAAGAAAACTATGAGATGAAACAATATGCACATATGGATGTAAGATGAAAGACATTGAATTGCAATGCATGTCTTGTGAACAACGTAAATTTAGTAGCTATAATAACCGTGATTGTAATTGACCAAAAAAAAAATATTGTGATTGGGAAGATACACCATACACAAAATTTTCAATACCAAATCAAGGTGAGGTTCGTGAATGAACGACGGCGACTAAGGGTGTTAAATACTTAGACATTAACATAAAACTCTCAAGAACCACATAATTCGGGCCAACAATCCAAATACAAGTTGGAACCCAATTTTTTTTGGTAGTCCCTTCTAAATCTCAAAATCAAACCCAACAATGCGTGTGCCTAATAACAAACTCTTGAGAAATAAACCATGAATCCATATTCTCAATTTCAAGAAGATCCGAAAACCTTTTTTTTTTTTTAACATGTCGAAACTTGTTGAGAAATTTTATTAACACATCCCTAATTACTATATACACATCTCATACTTAATACACCACCTATTAATTTTATTGTTTTAATATTTTACTAGATACACATACTCAAACTTCCTACAATACTCTTATTTGAATACACAACTTATTCATTAAATACACGACTCATTGACTAAATACACATACTTTTCTACATTCGCTACTCAATTTATTAAAAAAAAATGTTCACATTAGTGAGATTTTTCTCAAAATGTTTTATCTTTCCTCGTACTGTTTCACTTTATTGATATCTTCCTTGAAGGTTTTTATTTTTCTCTAAATAAATACAAAACTCATTGACTAAATACACATACTTTTTTAGATTCGCGCGCTATCCAATTTATTCAAAAAAAAAAGTTCAAATTAGTGAGATTTTATACTCACTTTCCCTTCCCGGCGAGATCGATTTGAAGGTCTGGGCAACAACCTCCACCTAAAACTTTAGACAAGGTCAATCTCGCTGGAAAACTGGAATTCGGCGGACTCGCCGGGAAGGGAAAATGGTCGGGGACGCCTCTGGTGTCCGCTCGGGTGGAGGCTCGCTGTTGCCGGCGCCGGACGGTGGCAAACGGAGGGACATCCGCACTTTAAGGATAGCGCGGATGTCACACCCCAGTCCTTAAGTTATTTTACGGTTATTTACTTTCTTTTTATTTTAGTCTTTTACCGTATTAAGTAACTGTTTACGGTTAAGGACCTTAAAGTTGACTTTTTCTTCCGTTTGGAATTTAGGAAAACTTTCTTTAGGAAAGTAGTAGAGGATATTATTACGAGTTCGTAGAGATGCTATGCGTAAAAATTAGAGTTAGCATGGAAAAGTTATCCTCAAAAAGGGAAATTTTTGTGTTGGTAAAATAGAGGTAAAAATTTAGTGGTTTATTTTTTTGGGTTTTAAGTTGGACTGGGTGTAGGAAGCCCAACACCCAGTTTTCTCTTTCTCTCTCTTCTCTCTCTCTCTCCCTCCCGCGAACTCACCCCGACTCGCCGGAGACTCCACCCACGCCCGTCCCCGTCCGGCCGCCAGGGACCGCCGGATTGGTTCCGTTCGGACCCCCGCCACCTCCTCTCTCTCCCTGGTTGGAGATCGTGCACTGGTCGCCGCCGAGCGGGAGAAATCCGTTTCCCCGCTGCCAACTGCCTCTTCGTCGGAGCTCCGTCCTCCGGCCACCATAGGCCGAGATTCTTGACTCAACTTGTAGCCCTCATCTAGGTGAGTAATCCCTCCAAAGGAATAGGCTTAATTCGATTTTGTTGTTGAGAAATGTATAATTGAAGTTCTAGGGCTCAATTTAAGGTTTTGGTCTGATTAGCCTAGTTATGCTTAGAATTGGATTTTATGCTAGTTAAGAAAGTTGTTGTGCGGGTTGAGAAGAGTGTTGTGCTAAAATTTGAGAAGCATTTGAGGTCGCTGGAGAACGGCTGTCGGCGGAGCAGGCGGCGGCACCGCCCCTTAGAGGTTGTTTTTCATGTTTTTAAGATGGTATTAAGGATAGGAGTTTAATGAAGTATAATTTGAAATTTTTGGAGGAGTTTTGTTAATGTTGGGGATTTTTCCATGGTTAAGGATTTTGGCGGTGATTAAAATAGAATATCGGTAGTTCGGTTAGCCGGTTTTAAAATGAGTATAAGGTTAATTCTTGGTTATCGGTGATGGTGATGGATTTTGAGTCTTAGTGGATTAATGATGGAAATTGGGTAAGGAAGAAGATTAATTTTAAGCCCTTAATTTTTGTGGGTTAATTATTGAAGTTTTAATGTTGTATGAGAATTAATATTAATTATTGTTCAGGCCGTGAGGAAGATCATGTGGAGGAAGCCTCGGGTCGTCGGCAGGCATAGCCGAGCACTGTGAGTGGACCTTTGATTTAAATGTCATGCATGCACTAAAGTTATTTAATTTCAAAGGCATATTCGAAATTTAGTATTTTTTTGGGATTAATGAGTTTCATTTATTTATTTGGGAACTCTCTTGCTCATTTTATTTGACATGTGGGACATATCAATGGATCTTTTATATTTAATATTTTATTACACCCTAAAAGAGTTGATTGATATTGATTATTGCTAGCTAACATTACTTAGCGGTCCTCATCATATGTGAGTAGAGAGCTTAGCGGTCCTCATCATATGTGAGTAGAGAGCTTAGTGTGGGACGCTATTATAGTCTCACTAGCGGTCCTTATCATATGAGAGTTGAGCGCTTAGCTTGGGACGCTACTATCGGTTTATATAAATATATATTATTATTGTTAGCTAGCCATTATTTAGCGGTCATCATCATATGAGAGTTGAGCGCTTGGCGTAGGACGCTATTATAACTTTATTTAGCGGTTCTCATCATATGTGAGTAGAGCGCTTAGCGTGGGACGCTATTATAGCATGAGAGGCTCATTATTATGGTGAAACTTTTTCCCCATTTGTTTTGATTTATTGAGAACTAATAGGATTGATTCATTATTTTTGATCAATAATCATTTTCGAGAAGATTTCCAAGAGTGGCATGCATAAACATTTTTCTCAACGGAAAATTTGGGAAAAGCATAAATTTTGATTCTGGGCTCTATCATTAAGTTAGTTTTTATTATTATTTATTTTTGTCCACTTACTCTAACGTTTTAAATGCTTCTCCCTGGGCCTTTCATTTTTAAACTCCCAGTCTGCAGAGTTCGATTCGGCGAGGATAGGAGGCGTGTCATAAATCTCCACCTCATCCAGTTTTCCATATAGGTTACTAGTTTAACCTATTATGTATTATTCTCATTTCCCAGTTGTTGCTCTGGTAATTATGGAATGTTTTAAGTGTGTTAAGAGCTGAGGAAAAAGATCTATTTGATTATGTTTATTTGAGAGATTACATTTATGGATATTGTTTGAGAATTATTTTGAGTTGGGTTTGGTGATTTTTCTCTTAGTTAGGGTTACCCATTGTCAAGGGAGGTTTCGCCAATATTTTTGGTAGAATTTCCTTGAGGTGGGTCCCGCAAGATTTATTCTAGATTTCAAGGGGGAAATCCGGTGTTGGTCCTGACAGCGGATGTCTGCTTCATATCGTTTTCGTGTATACACACACACACACACACACATATATATATATATATGACCTCCTTAAACTCTAAAAGTAAGGATGTTTTTAGTTCTAGCATGTATTTTGACAATCAAAGCCACTCATTCCTTAGTTACTTACCCACAAATGAATCCTACAAAAAATTAGCCAAAATGAAAAACGTTTAACCATTTGATTAGCACAATATTCGTTTTAATTTTATATTACGGCTTACAATTGTTTACACCAATTTGAATGATCAAATGATTATGAAATTAGTGGAAATTTTGTAGACATGTTTCTTGCATATGAATCTAGAGGATCAACGGTTGAGATCGTCAAAATAAGTCATATACTAATGTAAAATAGTAGAAATCCTCAAATTTTTAAAGTAAGGAGCTATATATATATATATATATATATATATATATATATATATATATGCAAACCCGTTTGAGAGCGGACGTCTGCACTGAGCTCAAAGTGCAGACGTCCCTCCGTTCTCCACTATCCGGCACCGACGACGGCGCGCCTCCACCCGAGCGGACACCAGAAGCATCCCCGATCACTTTCCCTTGCCTACGGACTCGCCGAATACCAGTTTGCAGCCGAGATTTATCTTATCTGAATTTTTGGGTGGAGGTTGCTGCCTATACCTTCAAATCAATCTCGCCGGCAAGAGAAAGTTATCGGGGATGCCTCTGGTGTCCGCTCGGGTGAAGGAGTGCCGTCGTCGGTGCCGGATGGTGGAGAACGGAGGGACGTCCGCACTTTAAGCCCAGTGCGGATGTCCACTTCTGAACGACTCTGTATATATATATATATATATATATATATATATATATATATAGTTCCTGACACATCCCTAATCTTAATTTTTACCTTATTTACTAGCTTGGTATTAATAAGAATTTTACCGTCTCTGTCAATTTGGTTATAGTTTAATTGATCCCTAGAGGGGTTTTGGGGGACAATTATTTCGGAGAATTATTCGTAGGAGAAAAATGTGACGATGGTAAAAACATTTAGCTAGTAAAAGGTAATTTTTATTGAGGTATTATTTTTGGGGTGTTTAATATTTGGAGTTGGGTTTTTATTTGGTGAGTATAAGGAGTTGGGCCGGTTTGGAAAGCCCAAAACCATTTACTCTCTCTCTCTCTCTCCTCTCCCGCTCCCGAGCCCTCTCCCTGTCGAATTTTTTTTCCGTCCGTCCAACGCCGTCCGGCCACCGTTCGCCACCGTACCGGTCCCAAACGGTCGGCCCTTGACCCAGCTTCCCTCCTGGACAAGTGGTAGCCGCCCTAGAGCCGCCGTGAGCGAGAAAACACAACCGAAAGGTCTAGCTGTCCATGGTGTCCCGTCGCCGGAACTTCCTCCTCCGGCCGCCATAGCCGGAGCTACTTGGCTTAAAATATCACGCTCTGACTATTAAATTTTACCTTATTTACTAGGATGATGTTAATAAGAATTTTACCGTCTTCGTCATTGAGTTTTAGTTCTAATGTCTCTAGAGGTGTGTTGATGGACTAATATTTTGAAAGAATTATTCGTAGGAGAAAAATATGACGATGATAAAAATGGTAAATTTTGGCTAGTAAAAGGTAATTTTTATTGGGGTATTATTTTCGGGTGTTGAATTTTGGATTGGGTATATGGAGGAGTTGGTGGACCGGGTGGGCTAAAGGCCCAAGTCTGTTTTTTTTTCTCCTTTCTCTCTCTTCCTCCCGTGTTCCTCTCTCTCTCCCCGAGCCCCTCACTGCCGAAACTTTCTGGCCGCCCCAGACCACCGCGTCGGTCCCGTTCGAACCACCATCCTCTCCTCTTCATTCCTAGGTAGGTGGCCGAACCCTTAACGCCACCGTGAAGGAGCGGCCAAGCCCGAAAGCCTCGGCTGCCGAAGTGGTTCCCGTCGCCCGAACTCCTTCCTCTGGCCGTCATAGCCGGCGAGCCTTGGCTCAAAAGAAAGTCCTCCTCCCGTGCTTCAATCCCTCCAAAGGGCTCGCTCCATCTTGAGCTAGGTAAGGAGAAATCGGAATTTGAAATTCTAGGGCTTTTATGTGTGTTTTCGTTCGATTGACATATTTAGGCTTAGAATTGGAATTTGTGGTAGTTAGGAATGTTGTAGAGGAGGTTGAGAGGAAGATGTTGCCAAATTTTGGTGAGCATCGGAGGTCGCCGGAGCTGGCCGCCGGCATCGAGAAAATGTTTTTGGTGGAGAATTTTTTTGAGGAGTTTAATGGAATGAGTTTTAGAATTTTTGGAGGAGTTTTGGATAGGTTTGGAAATTGTTAAAGTTTGAAATTTTTGCGGATTAATAAGTTAAAATCCGGTCATTGGATTATTTTATGATTAGGATGGTGAAAGGTGATTTTTCAAGATGTCGGTAGTTATGGAGATTTGTGGTTGACAGTGAAAATAAGATTTAGGACGATAGGCATGGTTGAGCGCGAGAAGCTCATAATTAATTATGTCTATTTTCTTTAAAAGTCGGTATTTTATTTATGGATTTATTTATGTCTTGGAACAGGACGCGAGGAGGCTCGAGCAGAGGAGACCTCCGACCGACATCAGGCTTAGGCCTAATTTGTGAGTGGACCTTTGTTTTAAATAATGTGCTTGAATTGTTTTATTGTTGAATAATTTCCTTTGTTGGATTTTAACCGGAATTGAGAATTTCGGTATTTATACTCTTATTTTGACGTTTATGAGTATAGTATGTATATGAGTGAACGCTAGCTAGCTATACGTGATTTTCCCCCATAATGAGGAAAAATGCCATTATGGGGTGACATGAGCGTTAGACGTGAGCTTAGTAGCCTTATACGACTTTCTACTTTTTCGAGCTTATTTTAGTTTTCGTATTCATTCATAGAATTCGTACAAGGAGTCAATACGTATATATATATATACCCACTCGTGCGTTTCCCCCATAATGAGGAAAAATGTCATTATGGGGTGACGTGAGCGTTAGACGCGAGCGTAGTAGCCTGGTATGACTATCTACTTTTTCGAGCTTATTCATAGATATCATACAAGGAGTATGACGAGTGTAAATACATACTGATATATTTTATAATTTTAGCCTGAGAGGCCTTCTTCTGAAGTTTGGGAGTCTAGCCAGGCTAGACACCAGTATAGAGTTGTTGAGTTAAGCTTTTGAGCTGTCGCTTGTATAGCGCTTTCCTTTAAAGTTTTTCTTGGGGAAATATTACTGTTTGTCGAGATTATTTTTTGTCCACTCACTCAGACGTAATTAAATATTTTTCCCTGGGCTTTTCCTTCGTTTTTAAATGCCCAGTCTACAAAGTTCGGGTGGGGTCTAGAAGGAGTCGACGAGGCATAGTCACTCATCTTTCCACTACTGTTCGTCAGTAGGTTATCTGTTTAACCCATTAGGATTTTTATCAGCTTCCGTTGTCTTTCCTGTAGCAGCTCTAAATACTTTCGGAAAAATATTGCGTATTATTTTTCGGTTATTTAGATTGAGTTGAGAATTTATATTATTGGTTAAGAGAGTGTTCTTTAATTTTTCTGGGTTAAGGTTGTCCATTTTCAAGGGAGGTTTGCTGAGTTTTTCGGTAAATTTTCCTTGGAGTTGGTCCCCGCATGACTCACCTCAGGTTTCAGGGTGAAATTCATGGTGGGTCTTGACATAAAAGGAAGCTCTCCTCCCGTGCATTCATTCCTCCAAAGGTTTCACTCCCTCTTGGCCTAGGTAAGGAGTTTCAAGTGTTTGAAATTCTAGGGTTTTTCGTAATGTTTTCGTTCGATTGGCATAGTTAGGCTTGAAATTGGTGTTTGTGCTAGTTAGGAAAGTTGTAGAGGAGATTGAGAGGAAAATGCTGTCAAAATTTGGTAGTCATTGAGGTCGCCGGAGTCGGTCTCCGGCCGCCGCTGGTTGAGGGTTTTTATGGTTTTAGATGTGGAATATTAAGGGGAGGTTAATGATGTGAATTTTGGAATTTTTGGAGGAATGTTGGATAGGTTTGAGATTTTTCAAAGTTTGGTATTTTAGAGGTTAATTAAAGTAGAATTCGGTCGTTGAATTTCCCTTACTATTGTTTTAGAATGTTGAAATAAATGAATTGAGATTGTGGTTGGAGTTTGGTGTAAATCCAATAAGCTTAACCCTGTAAAGAGTAGTGGATTAAGCGGAAGAGTTTTGAGTTATATATTTAAGTATTATTATTTTCTGAAATTGAAGTTTGGTCACAAACATGATTATTGTGCCAGGATTCGAGGAGACCTCACTTGAGTGGTGAATTGGATTTCGTTGGGCTTATGCCTAAAGTTGTGAGTGGACTTTTGTTTTATTATATCATGCATGCAATAGTTTATTGTTAAGTAATTTATTTTGTTAGAGCATCAATCGTCATTTTTATTTGACGATTTTATTCATTGTGGTGAGTTATCGAAAATGAGATTTTATGTAAATTATAATATATTTATGAGGAGAATATGTATATAAATGTTATCTAGCAATATGTGTCCGTCCACCATAATGAGGTAGTATATAACCGCATTATGGTGTGACATGAGCGTTGGACGCAAACGTAGTAGCCCTATATGAGTGTTTAATTCATATAGGGGTATGGACACATAATTATAAACTCGTCTGTCCACCTTAATGGCGTAGTGTATCACCGTATTAAGGCGTGACGTGAGCGTTGGACTCGAGCGTAGTAGCCCTATATAGATTATTATTAATTTATATAGGGAGTATGAGCGAGTGTAAATACATACATATTTTGATATATATTTTTCTGAGCTGAAGAGGCTCGATATTTATGGGATAACGTATTTATCGCTTGAGGCATGCAACATATTTTCTATGAAAATTTAAATAGGGAAAGCATATATATATTTCCATTAAATTCATGTTTGTCCACTCACTCTAACGTTTTTAAATGTTTTTCCCTGGGCCCTTCGTTTTAAAAATGCCCAAAATGCAGGTTATTATAGTTGAAGTTGGGCGTACATGGAGAAGAGGCATAGTCAATAGTATAGTTTCCGCTCATTTTTATATTTCTAGTCATTTTCCTCTCAAATAGAGTTGCTCTGAACTGTGGTTGTTGGTTGTGAGATTTTCTTATTGAAGTTAGTAAATTATTTTGGAGATGTTGTGATTTGGAGAGCATGAAGGCTCCAGGAGTAGAGGGTTCTAGATGAAATCTTTTGAAGTGCTTGCAGGTATTATTAGGAAGGGTTGTTCATTTTCAAGGGAGGTTATGCTGACTTCTCGGTAACTTTCCTTGGAGGTGGTCCCCGTAGGATTTACTTCGGGTTTCAGGGTGAAATTCGGGGTGGTTCATGACAGTTCCTATCTAGAGCGAAGTTTTGCTCTGAAATTAAAGTATGAATGTCCTTTTTTGGCTCACTTTTCGGTCACGTATCCATATCTTCACCATTCAGTTTTTAGAACCTAATGTATAGATCATTTCTACCAAGTTTCATCCAATTTGACAATCGTTTGGGCTTTCATAATCGTGATTTACACGAACAGTTCTGGTTGGACAAATTTTTATCTGTTCATGCATTTCACACAATTCGGCACCTTAATGATTATCAAATTGGATGAAACTTGGCAGAAGTGATCTATACATTATGTTCTAAAAAATGAACGGCAGAGATGTAGATACGTGACCGAAAAGTGAGCCAAAAAAGGACTTTCACACTTTAATTTCAGAGCGAAGACTACTCTTGAGCAACTAGTAGTGTCACAAAACTGCTAGATATGTATATATACATATATACAGTTCTTATCCAGAGTGAGACATCGTTTTGAAATTAAAGTGTGAGATTTCTTATTTATCTCATTTTTATGTCACATTTTCACATCTTCATCGTTCAGTGTGTAGAATATAGTGTGTAGATCATTCCTGCAAAGTTTCATCTAATTTGAATATCATTTGAGCTTTCATAATCGTGATTTTCACGAACGTTTCATTTTCTGATAGATTTTAATCCATTCAATCTAATTCTCTTCAAAATCAACATCACAATTACTATAAACCTATGACTAACACGTACAGTGAGAATAAGAATTATTTTGATTAATGAATTTCAATACGATTTATTAAGAGAATCCAAAAGTTAGTGAGCTTGACACCAAAATGATTCATCGAAATGCAATATCACCCTCACTCATCAAGAAATTTGTCTTTCATCTGTCTCATCTCCATTGCTAGTGAAGTCAACATCCAAAACAAAAACCCAAAATGGTTTTACACCTCAAACGCAAACAATCAACTCAAACATTTACTCCACTCCCACTGTCTCCCCAAAACAAGCAAAACTCACCACTGCCCTCCCCACCAGTCCTTCCCGTACTTCTCAAATGCTCATTCCCCCACCAAACCCCCTCCCCCCATTTTCACCCATCTCTGTCAATCACGAGCCCCAGTAGTTACTTTGCTTGCTCTCATATCAAACCTCAGCGTCAGACTTTGTTTTCACCCTCCCGGATATTGAGTTATTGACTGCTCCATTCCTTATACAAAGACTATAGTCCCTTTCTGAGCTCTAATACTTTCCTTCTATAACCATGAAACAAAACCATGCCCACATCCAGACCATGTTAAAAGCTGTAACCTCATAATATCTCATAGTCCTCCCTCTCTACCCAAAATACGTCATTACCCCTTTCGTTTTCACTTCAAGTTTTCCGGTACCATACGGCAATATGCTTATGTTTTCGACTTTACATCTAAATTTAAACTTAAAAACTCAACGGTATTTCGGTAGTTTGTTCTTTGTCAACTTCCATATCTGATCGAGTTAGTAAGAATTTAGGTGTAGATCTTCTTTGATTCTATAAAAAAAATCACTATTCTTTGTCAAAATTCATGTTTTTTATTGTTTTCGTTCTTTTCCAAAAAATTGAATTAGTCTTAATCAGAAGGTGGGAAAAAAGCATGGGTTGATTATATACAACTGTCGTGTATGGTGGACATGTTATTACCTATTATCAAATCTGAGGAATTTGGATGAGACGGGGAGGAACACGTGGACGGCCTGCTTATTGCTTAAGCATGCTTGATCAAGGAATTATAATTTAATCAAAGGTTGATTAGTTTTATTCGGGGATAGATGGGGAGTGCATGATAATCATGTAAGCTCAGCTTTGTACATATATGCGCAATTGATAGTGACACAGTGAGGTCAGGTTACATGCGTCACCGCATCGATGCCTTTCTTAGAGAGTGATCCTTTTTTAAGTACATCCGTCGAATTGACATGAATCTCAATCTTATCACGTCACATAATTTCATTTTTCGGTAAGAGGGATTAGATTATATTCTCCGACAAAACATTACTTTTATGAGATCACTATATTGTTACATTTATTTGTAACTTAGGATTTTAAAAAAGTATATTTATCGTTCATAACACTGATAAATTGTTACTCAAGATGTGATTTTCGTAATACATGTATATTCAATTATGCTAAAAAAAATGTGTATGAATTTAGAATATCTTCAACCACTTTTCACAATGAATGTTTTATGTAGGGCTTGAATAAAGTAAAAACTAATATTTTTGGTAACAAAGCCAATTTTGGCATCTCTGATGCAATTTTGTCAGAATATGTAGAGTCAAAGGATTAAAAAAAAACAAAGAAAAAAGAAAATAAACAACCAAAAATTTGCTAGTAAAAGAAGAATAAAAGGACAAGAATATGCTTGTTTTGGTTTGGGAAGTATCTAAGTTTTAAAGACAGTCAAATCTGCCATTAACTCATATTACCTATTTCCTTACTTATAAAAGTCAATACTTTTATTTATGTGTTTCACATGTTTACTCATACAATCGATTGAACTAGATTGAAGCATAACAAATAAGAACGTCCTCATTTTTTTTTTCTCGAAGAGTTATATTCTAAGTTCTCGATTTATTTTTTATTTAATCAAAAAAGTGTAATGTTTATAGGACACAAAGTAATGAAAATGACAAAGAAATGGCTAGAGTAGGATTTTGGTGTTAAAGTGGTTGCTTAGGAGAAGTGTAGACCATTTGAATGAAAATGCTAGGAAGTAGTGAAGGACATAAAGTCTTGTACTGTAATAGCAAAATAAGGAAAAGAAAAAGAAAGCTCCACTGTTACCCAACACAACACTGACATGCTGAGCTGGACACAGTACCCAATGGAATTCGTACACGTTTTTTTTAAAGAGCCGAGAAAGGTAAAAAAAAACACTAAGCTAGTAAGCTTGGCTCTCTTGTCAGAGGGTAAAACAATGTAAAACCGTACGGGAAACGGGCCCAACCCGTGACCCGGACCCGAAGAAGATTTTGCCAAAATAAAACTAAATCTCTCTCTTTCTCTCTCCTCAATTGAAGAAACAAATCGCCCAGTATTTTTTTCTCTCTCTAAATTTTTTTTTCATTTATTTTTATTTTTCCATTTTCGCTGTGCCGCCACCACTGTTTTATGCGCCTCCATCGTCGTCGTCTTCTTCTTCTTCTTCCTCGCCTGGTAGGGTTTCTAGGGTTTTCAGAGCCGAATTTCCGAGCTGGATTCTCTGTCCTTCCTCAGGCGAATCTCCATGCGCCGCTGGTTTAGCGGCTTCGTCGATTAGGACTCTCTGCTCTGTTTTAAACCTCCACTCCTTCTCCTTCTTCTTCTTCGTTTCTGCTTTCGATCTCAACAGGACTCTAGGATTTCAGCGGCGGATGGTTTTTCAATCACGGCGGAGTTGATTGCTTGCTCTGTGTGTGTGTGATTTGGATTTTGAATGGCATTGGGGGATTTGATGGCCTCCAGGTTTTCGCAATCCTCGGTGGCCGTCGTCTCCAACCACTTCGACGACTACGCTTCCAGCCACGATGACGGCGATTTGAGAAGAGAATCGGAGACTGCGAGTAGTAGTTACAATGAGAATGCCACCGGTACCACTACAAGCATGGCTTACTTGCCTCAGACCGTTGTGCTGTGTGAGCTCCGGCACGACTCGTTCGAGGCGAGAATGCCTACTGGTCCTTCTGATAGCGGATTGGTTTCGAAATGGCGCCCCAAAGACCGAGTAAGCTTTTTGATACTGAAAATTTGGATTCTACAGTGCTTGAGTGATTGTTGATTGTGAGATCACTGACCTGAAATTGCTTGTTCTGGTTGGCTCATCGCTCGGTTTTCGTTTTTGTTGTAGTTGTTTTACTTGAGCTGTAGATTAAGCTTATTAATCTGAATTTTTAGTGATATGAAAGGTTGATTGGTTATACTTTTTCGTCATGGATTTGTTCGAGTAAAATTATGTGATTGGTGTTGTATGCTATGAAGTTTAAACATTCTCTTGCCAATTTTGGTTCTGCTGATTTATGATTTCCATGTCCCCTGTTTTAAAGAGTTTGATCACCTTTAAATGTATCATATGACAGGAAGATATAGTATTATGGTTGGAAAAATTTGGTGGTTTATATGACCTTTTGAATGTCCTATAGTCGATACCAATTTCTTCAGTTTCTGTTTCTGAGACTGACTGATTTTTAAAATATTATGGTCGGGGTGAACTCTGATTTCACAAAATTTTATGCATGGCTTTTGAAATGTTTGATTATTTATACAAACATCTCTCCTTTCTATTACTCAGATAAGGGATTTTAGAAGTATTGGTGTTACTTCTTATGTAATTGGAACAAGAGATTTTAAGTGTAAGGTATACTTCTTATAGTATTGGGGATTTCAACACGTCTTAGGATTGATGTGGTGGTGTTGGTCTAAATCAATGTGGGTAATCATAGGTGGTAATGGAGGTATTGCCTGTGTGAGTGGTGGCCTGTCATTTGGTTTGGTTTAACAATTGGTCTTGTAACTGTGTTTGAACAATGAATTTCGTATTTGAAATTTTAACTTTTGCAATGTGCAATTATGTTGCTGTGGATATTTGCCTTAATGATTAATCCTCAATGCATGGGTCTTTCAAAATATTATATGATTTCTTACTTGGAATTTACATACTCAAATTAGTTTCTTGGCTTAGTGTCTGGTTGAAGATGCCTGAAAAATTTGTATTTCATCATGCATATTACCACTGCTTTCTAACTTTTAACTTCTGTGCAGATGAAGACAGGATGTGTAGCTCTAGTATTATGTTTAAACATTAGCGTTGATCCGCCCGATGTAATTAAGATATCTCCCTGTGCCAGAATGGAGTGCTGGATAGGTGCTTTTATGCTGCTATTTTTTACTATTGCTATGTATTTGGTCATGTATTGGGTATCAACTTTCTATTTACTTCCCTTTATTTTGATATGTTGAATCTTTAGTAGTTGGCTCTGTATGCTAGTGTTCTGTCATAGATCCTTTGGTTCCATTACTTTGAATGCTTAAAGCGTTCTAATATCAAAATCGGTACCCCAAGTATGTTCATATTCCTTGATGGAGATCTAAACTCATTTTGTTAAAATCTTTTTGTACCGGAAATGAGTAACAGTAAACCTATGTTGCAAGGCACAGTAATTGTGCCACATACATTTGTCTACTCCCTTGTGTTGCAATTTTTGCCTTATTGAATTTCATTTATGCTGTTTGAAGACTGCTCACTGTTCTTCTCCTTTCTTTTTTCAGATCCATTTTCTATGGCTCCAACAAAAGCTCTTGAAACAATTGGCAAAACCTTGAGTACACAATATGAAAGATGGCAACCAAGAGTGAGGATGCTGGTGCACTGTTATTTTTCTCGTCTTGTTTTATATTGAGTATTGATTTCAGCTTACAATGTTTGACAGGCAAAATACAGGCAACCAAGTGTGAGGATGCTGGTGCACTGTTATTTTTCTTGTCTTGTTTTAAATTGAGTATTGATTTCGGCTTACAATGTTTGACAGGCAAAATACAAGGTCCAGCTCGATCCTACTGTAGATGAAATCAAGAAGCTTTGTAGTACATGCCGTAAATATGCCAAGTCTGAGAGAGTTCTTTTCCATTATAATGGTCATGGCGTACCCAAGCCCACTGCTAATGGTGAAATTTGGCTATTTAATAAGGTTTTTACTAAATTGAAGCTTCCTGTCTTTATGTTGCATTGTTAACATAAAAATACCCTGTCCTAATTTTTTATTTTTGTTTTGTTTTGGGTGCAGAGCTATACACAGTATATTCCCTTGCCAATTAGCGACCTTGATTCCTGGTTAAAGACACCTTCAATCTATGTCTTTGACTGTTCTGCGGCTGGCATGATTGTTAATTCATTCATTGAGGTATCTTACACTTGAGTTATACATGTTGTACTGAATTGATAAATTATTCCTTTTTTATTGCCCATTTGGTATAATACTTTTTAAAGTCTATACTTATAATTATAATTTTGGCATATTTGTTTTGGCTCAGCTTCATGACTTCGCTGGCTCTAGCTCTGGATCTCCAAGAGATTGTATCTTGCTTGCTGCCTGTGAAGCATACGAGACTCTTCCGCAGAGTGCTGAATTTCCTGCTGATGTCTTCACTTCTTGCCTCACAACTCCCATCAAGATGGCTTTAAGATGGTGAAACTTTCTCCTTTTTTTTTTAGTGTTCATATTATCATTCTAAGCTTATCTTGCTATATGAAGTCATGCTATTAGAACTATATTGTTAAGTGAAATAATAGCCTCTCAGAATTTTAATCTTCTGGCCCCGCTATATTCTTGCATGCTTTATCATTCCAACATTTTGTTTGAATGTGGCATATGTTGCATTACTTACTCACAATAACATAATTTGGGGAGTTAATAACTTTTCTCTTATCTTGTTTCAGGTTCTGCACACGATCCTTACTTCATGAGTCTCTTGATTATTCACTGATAGATAAAATACCCGGCCGTCAAAATGACCGGAAAACCCTTTTGGGTGAACTGAACTGGATTTTTACTGCTGTCACTGACACGATTGCATGGAATGTTCTTCCTCATGGTAATTTTTCAGTTTACCTTTATGGTGTATCATCGACTATATTCGAATCGCCTGGTTATTTATGGCTTATTCATCTATCTGTTTTGCAGATCTTTTCCAGAGACTATTCAGACAAGATCTTTTAGTTGCCAGCCTGTTTAGAAACTTTTTACTTGCAGAGCGGATTATGCGATCTGCAAACTGCTCTCCAGTCTCTCATCCACAGTTGCCTTCTACTCATCAGCACCACATGTGGTACTAAAGGATATAATTCTCAAGTTTATGCTTTATGTGTTATTGAATAAATGATCACTTTTGCTTATGCACTCTGCAGGGATGCATGGGACATGGCAGCTGAGATATGCCTTTCTCAGCTTCCATTGTTGGTTGAGGATCCTAATGCTGAGTTTCAGGTGTGCTTCATTTCATGTGCAAGTTTCATATTCTTTGATCATGTACCAGATGAAATTTAAATCATAAGACGATGGTTATATGCAGAATGATTCATTTCATTAATGCCATAATTTGTATTCGCATGATATGCCTACCAAATTTGCCTGTGGATTCCTTGTACAGTGGTGTTTATCCTATTGACTTCAATTTTATTATTATTTTTTGCTATACCAGCCAAGTCCATTTTTCACCGAGCAGTTGACTGCTTTTGAGGTATGGCTGGACCACGGGTCTGAACTCAAGAAACCACCGGAGCAGTTGCCTATTGTTCTTCAGGTTTGATGCTCTACTTGTCACTTAAACTAGTTTGGGTTGACTAAAAGCAAAGCTTGTGGGAGTAACATTATGAAACACATTAATAAGTCATGCTATTATATTGAGATTTGGTTGTTACGGTGGGTTGACCATGGTCGTAAATTGTTAGTATGCCAGTTGCCTGGTTGGTATCACCAAGTTAGTATCCTATGTGAGGCATTTGATAAAGAAAAAGATTACAAAAGAAATGACTTTTAAGAAGAAAAAAGAGAAAGGAAGTAAGGGGAGGATAATTTAAAAATTGTGGATGTATGGGTCTTCTAGCATAACATAGAGGATCTGATTTTCTTTTATATATTGATTCAGCTCATCTACTTTTGTAATATTTTTATACCTCATGTATCATCTATGTATTAGGTCTTACTTAGTCAATGCCATCGGTTTCGAGCTCTAGTTCTTCTCGGAAGATTCCTTGATATGGGACCCTGGGCTGTAGATCTGGTAATTCTTCTTTCTATTTGCATTTCCATCCCATATTCTATCTGATATTTTTGAGTAATAACTAATAAGATATTTTTATTTGGGATAACGTTTATGTCATATAGGCATTGTCTGTCGGAATATTTCCATATGTACTGAAGCTGTTGCAAACGATGACACCTGAACTACGACAGATTCTTGTATTCATTTGGACAAAAATTCTTGCACTGGATAAGGTATATCTAGATTTCCTTGGAACATTCCTTTCTCAGATAGTGATACTGATGTGTATCAGAATGTATCATGTACTGTATGTAATTATGTCACTATTCTGGCTAATTCTAGTCTTTTAGTCGTCCTTGTCTACATATCCAAATTATTATTATCCTTTATATGCCATGCCTCTATGTCTTATCAGCCAAGTTTTTTCCTTCCCATTTTTACTTTTTAAATAATACCTTCACGTTCTACCTTTCATTTGCTATATATTCCCCTTTTTTGTTAGATTAGTATTGATTTTGTTGTGTTGCACGGTTTCTAGTCATGCCAGGTGGATCTAGTGAAGGATGGGGGTCATACATATTTCATCAGGTTTCTTGATAGCATGGAAGCATATCCAGAGCAGCGTGCAATGGCTGCTTTTGTTTTGGCTGTAATAGTTGATGGCCATAGACGTGGCCAGGAAGCTTGTATTGAAGCAGGTTTAATCCATGTTTGTTTGAATCACCTTCAGGGTTCAACACCAAATGACACACAAACTGAACCCCTATTTCTTCAGTGGCTATGCCTCTGTCTGGGGAAACTATGGGAGGATTTCACAGTGGCCCAAATATTTGGTTTGCGGGCAGATGCCCCTGCAATATGTGCACCTCTGCTTGATGAGCCCCAACCAGAGGTTTACATTTTTACCATCTAGACTGTTTTTAATATAAGACAATTTGGATCTTACGTTTATGTTCTGTTACTTAGTTATTGAAATTGTTCCATTTCAGGTGAGGGCTTCTGCTGTTTTCGCATTGGGCACCCTGCTTGATGTGGGTTCAGGATCAGGTAGAGAAGGCAATGGTGGAGATGATGAATATGATGAGGATGAAAAGATCCGGGCTGAAGTTAGTATCATTAGAAGCCTATTAACTGTTGTTTCAGATGGAAGCCCTCTTGTCAGAGCAGAAGTTGCTGTCGGTATGTATTGGTCATTTTATAATCTTATATATGGGGTTGGAATATTAATTGCTTATGAGTAGTTATGTGCTTTTGATTACTAGTTAATGGTTACATAGCTAGTATTGCTTCCTTTCCATCTCCATTTCAAGCATCAGGCTTACTGATATTAATGATGAAGAGATATCTAGTGACAAATATATTGAAGTATGGTTTCTTCATTATCTTGACAGCTCTGGGACGCTTTGCCTTTGGACACAACAAGCACCTGAAGTCAATTGCTGCTGCATATTGGAAACCACAGTCTAATTCTCTTCTGACTTCCTTGCCTACTTTGGTTACTATTGGCAGTGCTTCTTCTCAGATTGGTCCACTTTTAAGAGTTGGCAATGACAGCCCATCGGTTCGGGATGGCAGAGTTTCTACCAGCAGTCCCCTGGCAAGCTCCGGAATTATGCATGGATCGCCATTGTCTGACGATTTATCTCATCATTCTGATTCTGGAATATTAGATGATGGTGGGAGCAATGGTATTGTTAACCATTTGACACCTGAACCCCTGGACAATGCAATCTATTCTCAGTGTGTAGTGGCTATGTGTACCTTGGCCAAAGATCCATCTCCACGAATTGCAAAAATTGGTCGCCGAGTATTAGCTATTATAGGGATTGAACAAGTGGTGGCGAAACCTGTAAAGTCCACTGGTATCAATGTTCGGCCAGGTGAATCCATTGCAGCGTCCCAAAGTCCAAGTCTTGCTGGATTGGCTCGATCATCTTCATGGTTTGATATGAATGGAGGTAAAGATATCCTGGTGAAAATCACTTTTATTACAGTTGGCCATTTGCTTCCCCCCTCCGGAAAAATAGAATATAATTTCAGGGACCAATTAAAGTTAATAAGAGTGCATGCTGCTTAGTTATGTTTTTTGTCTCACATTCAGCTCCAGTTTTGACAGCATGTTGCTTTTGGTGTCAGATTAATCTGTTACTGCACCTCTTGTCTGAGTTATTTGGTTTTTGCACTGCTATTGACAGGTCATTTGCCCTTCCGAACTCCACCTGTCAGCCCTCCTAGGGCAAATTACTTAACTGGAATGCGAAGAGTATGCTCTCTAGAATTTAGGCCTCATCTGATGAGTCCAGATTCCGGATTAGCTGATCCTCTTTTAGGTTCTGGGGGAGCTTCTGGTGCCTCGGAACGAAGCTTTCTTCCTCAGTCAACAATCTACAATTGGAGTTGTGGTCACTTTTCCAAGCCACTTCTTATAGTGGCAGATGACAGTAAAGAAATACTAACAAGAAGAGAGGAGAGAGAAAACTTTGCCATGGAGCATATTGCTAAATGCCGGCACTCATGTTGGTTTTCCTCTTTAATCTTTATCTGTCAATCTATTAATCCAATTTTGATAATATTTGGTTATTTGTTAATCGATCTAATATATTCCATGTTATTTGTCAGCTGTTAGCAAGCTTAATAATCAAATTGCAAGCTGGGACACAAAATTTGAGACGGGCACGAAAACCATCCTGCTGGAACCATTCTCTCCTATTGTAATCGCGGCTGATGAGAATGAACGAATCAGGTTTGTAGGTTTTTCTTGTATTCGATATTTTGCTTAGCATCTTTAATTTGTCCATGAGATTAAAAGCTTGATTTTGTTATGTAGCATCATGTAGACATGTTTCTGAAATTTTAAGCCTTTGTTCTATCATTCTTCTTGTGCTTTCATAAACCATCTCACATATCTAAAGAGAGAACTTTGCTGAAAATAGTCATCAATTTATTATGACTTAATAAAGTGTGCGACTGATATCAGTCGGCTGTTCCTTTGCCACTTGCTAACAGAATCAAGTGCCCTTTTAGTGCATTTTTCTTTTCTTTTTGTTATGTGTGATATAATCAAGGGATGTAGTTGCGATTACTCTCATACTGGCAATCCAATGACTGACTTATTATGTGTGTATTGCTTTGTAGGGTATGGAATTACCAAGAGGCTAAGGAGGCTATCCTTCTGAATAGCTTTGATAACCATGATTTTCCAGACAAAGGAATCTCCAAGCTCTGCTTTGTGAATGAACTTGATGACAGTTTGCTTCTTGCTGCCTCAAGTAAACTTCTACACTGAAAGATATGAACTTCTTTGTTAGGAAGGCTTATTAGTCCAAAAGTTTCTTATCCTTTGCACTTGTTTTCCTGTGATCATATTAACAGGTGATGGAAACGTTCGGATTTGGAAAGATTATACTGTGAAGGGTAAACAGAAGCTTGTTACAGCATTTTCTTCAATTCAAGGACATAAACCTGGTGTGCGAAGTCTGAACGCTGTTGTGGATTGGCAGCAGCAATCTGGATATCTGGTATGCTTTCTTATGCTGTTATACTTATGGACTGATGGACATTATGTGATTTTTCCTTTGTTCTTATTCTCTGTCTACTTTATTTTTTTACATTGCTAGTATGCCTCTGGTGAGCTATCATCCATTATGCTTTGGGATCTCGATAAGGAGCAGCTTGTTAATTCTATTCATTCTCAATCAGACTGTAGCATTTCAGCATTGGTGAGTTATACCAGATCACTTTATATTATGTTGACTTGCTTGTGATTGGCTATGTTATTGTTAGAATATATAATGAGCTTGATGGAAGAAATGAACTTGATAAAAATTTGTCCTGCATTATCTGTGTAGGCTGCATCTCAAGTTCATGGAAGTCAACTCACAGCTGGTTTTGTTGATGGTTCTGTTAGGCTTTATGATGTGCGATCTCCTGACATGTAAGCACTCAAAAGTTTCTTGTTGCATGATGCAAATATTAGCAGTGGACTACCTTTGATTGTCTTACTGGTCTTTGATATACGACCTAATGATTTATCCTTGTTTGACTGTTACTTTTGGTCCTTTATATTTGAACATAAGTTGCTGGGTTTGAGCATTGCTCTGTAATCTTGTTCTATTTTGGTATTGGTTTTGCATAAGCAAATGCATTCAGTTGATTTACTTATTGTACCTCCGTAATACTTAGGCTTGTCTGTGAAATGCGGCCGCATGCTCAAAAGCTAGAAAGAGTTGTAGGAAACGTACAGAAGATGGAAAAAGGTGTTGGGAACACTCAGAAGGTAGAAAGAGTCGTGGGGATTGGCTTTCAACCAGGGCTTGATCCTTCTAAGGTAAGAAATGACAGATGTTTGTCATTGGCTTTGATAAAGTTCTTCCACATTGTCCACTGACTTGTAGTTTGCTTGTATATTTTATATCTGTTAGTATAGCTTACCTAACATGTTGCCTTTGTACAGATTGTAAGTGCATGTCAGGCTGGTGACATTCAGTTCCTTGATATCAGAAATAGTAGAGATCCCTACCTCACAATCGAAGCTCACAGGGGTTCACTCACAGCTTTAGCTGTTCATAGACATGCTCCGCTCATTGCCAGTGGTTCAGCCAAGCAGCTCATAAAGGTCTTTAGTTTGGAGGGTGAACAATTAGGCACCATTAGATACTACCCATCCTTTATGGCCCAAAAAATTGGTCCTGTTAGCTGCCTCGCCTTCCATCCGTATGAAGTACTGCTTGCTGCTGGTGCTGCAGATGCTTGCGCGTCCATCTATGCCGATGACAACTCTCAAGGTAGATGAAAATGCAAATTCTTTTCTGACTAGTTTGATAAGCCTTCCTTCGTATCGGGAAGGCAGTGCAAGTGGATGGAACTTCAATCGCAATTCTGCTGTCAAAGATTACCATCGGTGCAATTGAGGATTACTTGGTGCATCTGGACCATTATGTGTTACGTTCCACTGCCCTCCCTAACCATGTTTGCTGTTGATGGGTCTGGAAGTTCTGAAAGTATTGGTAGGGTGCACTCTACCAAGTGTATGCTATATATAATATTCATTAGCCTCCGGCGTTGAAAGTCAAATTTGTGGGAATCAATTCCTGCTTATATATTGGGGGCTCTGGAAAATAATCGGTTATATAGGTAAATGTGTGTAAATATCCTTTTAATGTTTTTAGATCCCTCATTTTTGTGTGTTCAATTTTTCTTTCTCCAATTTGTAAATGCAACAAGCTTCTTATGATCATAATGTTAGTGTTGCATATAGATGGTGATGTGGGTAATCATCTCCTGCTAACTCGCCATTGTCACCTTGTATTACTAGAATTTCTGGAGTTCTTTACCCTTGAATTAACCATCGGTAACTTGTAATTAGTTCTTCAAGATGTTTCAGCTTGTGTCCATCTCTTCTCCCATACCAATCTCTAAGTTCAGCACAGAAGTAACGTTATAGCTGAGGATCGGTTTAATTTAATTTAATATGTACGTCGGGGTTATAGCTTATAACGTTATGCCTATCTCCAAACACAGACACCATCAAGGCTCCCATCAGTAATCTAGTATCTTCAAAATGAGAACTTTACAAGTTTCAACAGTACAAATAATACAAATAATGATATGAATTGCTAATTATTTAAATTTAACAATATTATTCAATGATGCTCATTTGCATTTCAACACGTATCATATATATATATATATATATATCACACATAAGGCTTATGATGAGATAAGAAAAAAAATTTCCGCTCAGATCTGTTTGTGAAATGTGAAAATAGTAGTGAGAATGACCAACTATAACCAATTTTGAGTCGCTAACAAACTAAGAAGATAAATAATTAGGGAGGCAACCGGGTTCAACACATACCATGACATAACCTAAAATACCAAAGGGTTCCCATTATTCAAATAGCAATTTATTGTTGTGATTATGTTTTGGTGAGCAGACATTTCCGTTTCGTATGTTCATCTACATCGATTTTGTTACTTTTTTGTGCGAGGGTTTTCCTGAACGAGTTGTTTTTTCTAAAAAAGTAAGGGGGTTGGAGTTCCATGTTATGGTAGATTTTGTTCATCTTGGGGAATTTTGGTTTGTTCATCTTTACCTCTTTAGGGATGCATCTTGAGATTTTAGTTCTTTTACGGGTGGAGATGTTACCTCTCGATTAGTTCAAGGGAATTAAGTTGAACGTGATCCTCCAGTGCCAAGTATTTGAAGCCCCGGAGGTTGCTCTAGCACCACCAGGGCCAGTGTGACTTCTGGTGCAGGTTTGGTGAGAAGGACTTGTATGCAGAGCAGTGATGGGAGTCTTGATGGCGTCTTTGTTTGGAGCTCCAGATAATTTGGTTCTTGATCCCAACTTTGTTGACGCTGATTTACCTGTTCAATGGCTGAGATGCCGATGCCGACGAACTTCTCAGTATCCCATCAGCCTTTTGGTGGTGGATCAAATAATCTGAACAGAGGACACATTTACAATATGGGCAGTTCTCTGGTGAAAGTGCCTATTACTGCTAATTTTATTCCCTTCAAATGGCAAGGAATTTGGAGTTTTAAATTCCTTCAATTCTCCAAAGCTAATATCTTTTACTTGGTCCGTTTTGTGAAAGAATGGCTGAAGGTGTCTTAAAGCTCAAATGATGATCTTCCGACTGCTCATGTCATGCAGGAGAGGGAAGAATAACTTCGCTGAACTGAAAGCCTTAAGACCCGTGCACTCTTATCTGTTTCGGTTTAAGCTTTGCGAATCGACCATAGAAAACGGTTCCATGTATCCTCCAAAACACAAAGACAAATGAAATTGGAAATTTTCAGATGGAGAAATCATAGAGGTGAGAATAGAGGATAGCTACCGTCACTATTACATTTTCTGCAAGCAAAGTCCTCAGATGTCACTTCACGCTAGTAATAGAAATCATTTGAGAAGCAATGAATTACTTGTACCAACAATTGCAAGGTAATGACCCTCTGCCAACCTAAATAACATCCAGTGCATCTGAAATAGAAGATGAAGGCGCAATACTGATATATTTCACAAGGGGGATTTGGTACGCCAGCATTTCACTTCCTCCCGCCAACCATACCTTGGCCTGGAGTTCCAGGGAAGCCAGATGATGAGTTGCCGTTTGCCACCTTGAGCTTTCCGTCAGCATTGCCAAAAACATTCAGATCTTCAAATAATCGGTAGGAGGGAATAAAAGGCTTCTGTCCTCCAGAGGTCGCCGGGCTCCTAGGACCAGAATTTGTTGGGAAACCTCCGTGGTTATCTGACCCAGTGGTTCCCCTCGCATGGAAGGAATTATACTGCTGCAAAGGCCTTGCTCCCTGCGCTGGTGTATAAGCTGTTGTGTTGGTGTGAGGAGTCACATATGTACTACTGGCAGACATATAATTTTGGTTGTTAGGATAACTAGGTGAAGCTGCCCATGGTGGCGCAGGGTAGGCAGAAGAGTATTGGGGATATTGCGGTTGAAACTGTGATTGGAATTGAGGTTGCATCTGCGGCTGTGGCTGTAATTGCGGCCTAAATTGAGTTTGCTGGCCCTGGGGCTGGGCCCAAGGAACAACATAGCTGTTGTAGGATCCAAGCCCAGGATTTCCCGGATAAGCTTGGGAAGGATATGGATTGCCTTGTGGAGCAGGGGAAGCAGGCATCTGATGCTCATTACTGTTTGATGCATGAACCGGGGGAGGGACAGATGCTGGAGGAGGGGGAGGAGTTTCGCTGGAGATTGCTGTTGTCGACAAAGTGATACTCAGTAGATCAATTATGTTCTGCTCTTGTGTAGTCTCTGTTGGAGCAGGTGGATCAGACAGAACTAACGCATTGCATGGGACAGACCCTGATGCAGATGGAGACGGATCCATGCTCACTAATGCCAAACCTCCATCAGTACCATTAGGTGTGCTTTCAGTAGGCTTGGAAGACTGTTGTCTGGAATGCCTGCATTCAATAGAACAAGCAACAGTTAGTAATAAAATCCGACCAAACTGAATATATGAGCTTGAGCCAGAGAGGATCTACATCTAGACATCTACAGTATTTTATGCACCATACATTGGTCATGCAAGTTATCAGTAAGGTGCTTGATCAAAATGGGCTCACAGTGATAGGGTTGTATCCTATCACAAGCACTGACAAAAAGAAAAATGCATTTTAATGACCCTATAGAAAAAGAAAAAAGAGGATAGCAAGAGAAAATGCCGTCAGTCATAGACAACCTTCGAGCTAGCTGTGCAAATTCATCTTCCTCTTCTTCATCTTCATCAAATTGGACCCTTGATGAGGAAGCGACTGGTGCAGATGGACTAGCTTTAGGTCTTGGACTGGACTCACTTGTGCTGGAGTCTTTAGTTTCAGTGTGCTTCGAACTGGATGCAGCCATTTCAGCTGGTTGAAGACTTAAGTTCGTAGTTGGCAAAGGTAAACCAGAAGCTATAGCATCATTCTTTGCAAGCAAACTTTGCAGACTGTCGTTTAATTCGAGACCTCGGGCAAGAAGTTCTTCATCTCTGCACATTGTAGAAAAGATGAGCCATAATTAAAACATTTCAGCAAGCAAAGACCTTAATTGTATAAAGGAAATGCAAGATCAGTCAGAAGGGAGATTTCAGGAGACTAACCCAGTGGTAGTTAGCATCTGAATCAGCTTTTTCTGGTTGCCACGACAACGGTCGACAAGTTCAACTATGACTTCATCTTTTACAGCCTACATACACATACAAAGGTAAGCATTTTACCAATTACTTGTGGGATGTGAAATATTAGCAGAAACTTGACTACAATATTCTTCATACCGATCGGTCATTAGGATTCACAGCTAGCAGCATGTCACTCAAGAGCTCCATAACATCCCTCAGAGAATCCAGGCTTGACAAACTAAGATAATTTAAAAATAACAAAAATCGATGAGAAACTAATATATAGAACCCTTTGAAATAAATCAGTCCTCAACAAGAGCATTGATAAACACAGAATCAGGAAACAACTAGGGAAATTCAGAAAATGATGACAATGCCAAACTCACGTCAAATTTTCATTTTCTGTAGCCATTGTCTCATCGAGCCTTCTTGAGGAATTGCTAGGCATTCCATATCCAGCTTGAGAAGGTCTTAGTATTGAATTTGTGACAGGTGGTGCAAACATTGGAGCTGCATCCATTGAATGCTTAGGAAATTCTACTCCAGACCGCTGTCATTCAAAAATTGCACAGTTATTGGTATTAAAGTATACATAAATCATATGATTGTTGTTATTCTTTGATTAACAGGCCACCGGTTTACAACCTAATAGATATCAGTACATCCATGAGAGATACTGACATAGCACATTGGAGGTTCTAAAACATAGACTCACCAGATACACACATATGTATGTATCCAATCTTAATTTTAATACTAACTAGGCAGGAGAGCTGAAGGGCGAAAAACTGAAGAGAAAGCTAAACCAGAGTTAAATGCATACCCTAAGCTCATCGTATGCCCAATAGTACTGAGGATGCTTTCCTGAAGGCCCACCAAATGCTGTTTGCCAAGAGTCCACCAGTATCAAGATCTTATCCCTTACCTGCATATCTGTCTGAAATTCCAAACATATACGGGTTTTGAAGTCAGATAAGACTTCCTAAATATAACAAGTCAAGTAGAACAACAAAAACGAATTAAATCAAACATGTAGGACAAAGGTTCAACAACCAAAAATGCTGATACAGGAAGAATCTCATAACAATAAGAAATAAATGCAAGACAAAATGTGCATAGAAAGAATGTCATCAAAGCACAACTGCAGAAAATTGGGACAATTCCAACATGACATCAACCTCAAGATTTGTAATAACTACACTAAAATTATATTTTCAAAAACACAGGAGGCCTAAAAACCACCAAGTACATGGCATATAAAGCCTATCAATTCTTATATCACATGCTTGTGCGCACTACACACTCCAAAAACATGTTGGGTTGGAAAATTATGCCCTCAAAACCCAACGGATCACACAATATGGCTTCAAAGAATACAAGCACATTCCTACTTGAGAAACACAATCAGGGTACCAATGCATCTTCCAGACGTACCTTCTTCTTCACAATTTTTACCATCTCCCCAAGTATATTCCTCTCTGCAATTTGAAAATGGATATAGTCACCACAGTTCTTCACCATTGTCTCCAATAGCTACAAAAGTAGGTTTAGCACACAATTAACCAACTGAAATACTTGCAAATAAAACAAATTTGAAGCGCGAGATTGTTTAAGAAAAAAGCTTACTGTCAAAGCTAGGAATTGAACTTTGGGGTTCCTATGCTGTAACCTTCTTTTTACAGCTTTTACCACATCCTTTGCCTGCCTGACAAATTCAACACAACCCCATCAGTGAACAGGCAATTTTTTTTTTTTGAACAAAATTGTTGAAATCCTTCAGTAAAAACAAATGGAAATTGCCCTTCCATCAGTTTCAAGTCCCATCAAGGAGAAAACAAAACCCATAAAAAAATTGCAAAAAATTAAACCAGTCGCAGTATATAACAACAAATAAAACCCATAAATAGAAATAACATAATTTGCACAAGAAATTAAGATGATCTGTAGAAAAAAAAAACTTTTAAAATAGAAAAAAAAAACCTACAACTCTGTACTAATCCTCTGTTTCAGCAATTCAATACCAAGCAATCCAGGCAAAAATAGCCTCCAGTTTAAAACAAGTTCTACCAAAAAAATCATAAAAAAAAAAAAATCAAGCTTAAGAGTTTATCTGAATTAAGCAGCAGAGAGCATGATCAGACTGATAATCATCAAAAGCACAGAAATTTCCAAAGTCAACCAAAAGACCAAAACAAAGAAGTTCAAAAGCTTTGAGAAGCATATATAGCTATACCACTGATGAGAATTGACGGAGTCACAGATATCGATGTTCATCGTCCAATCAGGGCTTATCAGAAGATCGCTCGTCGCCTTCTCCACGGCCACTGTGACCGCCGACGACGACGTTGCCGTCGCCACTATCATCTTTCTTTTCCCCGACTAGTCAAACCCCTTCAATTCACCAAAGCTCAAACCTTTCTTCTTCTTCTGTGAAACCCTAAACAGATATAAAAGACTGAATCTTTCTCAGTGTTCAACGATAAAGATTGAAGCTTTGTTTTGGATTAGAATCGTTTTGGTTTTTTTGAGAGAAAAAAGCGTCAAATTTGTTGTTGTAATCCTCCAAGTTTCCGGACTCTATATAACAGTTTGGTATTTTACACCCAGCTCTCATGCCACGTTGAGTCGACGCGTGTTGAGACTTGTGCTCCTCATACGGTCTCTATACGTATACAAACCGTATTTTGAGAATTGTATGATTTTTTTATACCTAGTTTAAGTGGTGGTGATGATGAGATTGAAAAGTCAGAGAAGGGAATAATATAGGGGACTGACTTTGTGGATAAGAAGACCACTATTGTGTAGGGGTCCTTATCGGGGCCGGCCTTTTTTGTCTCTTTTTTATGGTGTGTGATACTTTTCTCTCTGTAAAAGCATTAGCAACTGATTTGAGAGGTTGGGGGCAATTGATTGAGGTTTTCCACTAGGGGATTTGGGGGTGATTACCCTCAGCTCGGCCTTCTTAAGTGATTCTTAGCTTCGTAACGGTGGATGGAATTAGTCAATAGCACTCCATGGATCTGTAGTTGCTTCACTGCTGCTGCTGCTGCTGTTTTAATGAGATTCTTGGTTGCGTTTGGAATTGTATTCCTGGCAAGATCTTTTCTCATGTTACATCAAAAGTTTTAGTTAGAAACCAGGCCATTGAGGTCATGGAGCTCTAGCCAAGGAAGAGTACTGCCCTGGTTGATGGAACATATGATAGAATAGCCTGCACATAACTTTGTAGGTGCATGTGATTTGCACTAGCACGCACCATAGTGGTACTTTGAGGCATATGAGTACAACAGCAGAAAGATGTATGCTCTTGTACATGTTATCAACTTTTACACTACACAGAAGTGCAGTGCAGGGGTGCAGGGTGCATGTGAACGTGAACGTGATCAACAACTGTAGGGTGTTCTAAAATTATATTTTCTTGATATCTCGAACTAATATGTAGAGTTTGATTGGATATATATGATCCCACGTATGATCTTTAAATTTTTAGTATTTGACATTGTACGTAGACTCTGATCGTCTGGATGATTTTCAAGTTTAATCCATATCTTCGTTAAAGAAAAAAAAATAAAAAATCCTCGTATATCAGTACTACTGCCCTAGTCAAGTAGTTAGTACACACTGTTGGGTTAAAGATTTCCTAATTTATTTTCTTTATTTGAGGTTGAAAAGTTATAGTTATTATTAGTCTTGTAAAGTTGATGGAATTAGCATTTGATGGTGGTAGCTATTAGCTAGCTCCTCGCCTTTTGTTATGAATGAACGGTAATATGAGCTTCTGGCGTGACTTTGGAATCGTATTCCTTGCGAGCTTAAGTACCTTTTATTCATGTTCCATCAGGTCAAGTAAAAATCATTGAGATCACATCCCTGATAAACTATTGCTGTTGGATATGCTTATGTACGTAATCTTCAATACTGTGAGTTAATATTAAAAAGGAAAAACAACATGCATCGATCATGCTCGTAGTTTTGTATTCAGAAATCATAATCATCACAATGAAAATACTAATGGAGTTAGTAAACATAGTGGATGATCTCTATAATGAAATATAAAGAAACTTCGCATTTCCCAATGAGTGGTTTGGTGCTGTAGAGCTTTGACTTCAGAAATGTGATCCATATATATAATGTCCTTGTTGATCGTAATATTAATTCTCGGCGTGGAGGTGAATACCAATTATTTCTTCTTGCCTTCAAAGCTATACATATCTAGTGTTGAACAGAAATCATAGGAGGTGTTTAGTAACATGGACAAGATAGGATTAGATTAGATTTGAGATGTCCGTCTCCTTTTCCTTTACCATGTTTGTTAAATAAGACTGAGAAAAAAAACAGAATTGAGCCCGTGGCTTTATAGAAAATGTCCACCTCCGAAACGACGCCGTACTGCCTCCGACCCCGCCATTCTCCGCTGTCCGGCCACGCCTGTGCTCGTCTCCTCCAACCGGTCAAGCATGTGATGGTAAATCGCAATCAGTGAAAGTAAAGGTTTGTACATTCTGCTTACTCAATATCTGAATGTCCAAACACAACTCCTAATCAGATTGGCAAGAATAAATCTTGTCAGGGGACCATATCCTGGCAAACAAACACCCCCGTAGGGGAGAGTCCGTCATTACCAAGAAGGGTTATAGCGGTAGAGCAATCATTACTATTTGCATTAAACGTAACGGAGTTTTTTATAAATGTTTTATAGTGTTTCGAGTATTAAGATTTCGGAATCAAGAATCGTTAACACTATATTGATCATTTCTCAAGAGTCTTTCATCCTAATAACGTGGACCGGATTCCTCATATCGTCTGTTCGATCAAATAATAATGAACACGGGGGAGACTTGCATTTCACGTCTGCATGTGTGTCAACAGTGCCCAGCTAAAACTAGATATACAATTGATTTTGTCCAACACATGTAACATTCTGGTCAAAGTTTTGAAGAGTCCGTGAGACTTCTGGGAGGGTTAAGTACGTACTAGTCACAAGTCACAGCTAGCTGGTCTCTGCCTCTCTGGTAGAAGAGTCATAAGCAGTTTGCTATATACTAAAAAAAATTAGTATACTAAAATATCATAAAACTAGTATATTAATTAATCAAGGCGGAAGCGACAATTTTTCCACCCCTGTCGATAATTTCAAGTTAGATATGAAGGTGTTCATCATGCAAGTTATTCTAAATACCCAATAGAGATCACAGCTCACTAGTTGGCATGGACTTTCATGTATATGCAGATTGGGTTTGTGCCTCTGTGGTTCTTGTGGTTGATATGTTCTTTCCTTAAAGGATTGAATTCAGAAGCGTCCATTTTCAGCACAGATTAGAGATATTGTGTGATCTCGAAAAAGAAAAAGTTTAACCGTCTGTATGCAGATCATGCACATCCAATATATCCTTGTGTTCTTCGTTTCCTCTTTCAAATAATGAATGGATTGCCCTATTCTGTGGTCAGTATGAGTTGAAGTTGGCATGCAATGGTTAGATTCTATCAAAAACTTCCACAAGCAAATGTTGCAATCATACTGTACGAGAAATAATACTGCCTTTGTACCCGTTGATCAGTCTGTCATTTGTGGTTGGATTGGCATAGATTAAATGCTTTTTGCTTTCGACAATCATAATGGAGATCGGAGAGGTGTCGTATTTCGATTCAAATATGAAAATTGGTCCAGAAGAAAATGAAATCATAGTGTACCAGAAGTGACAGGAAGAAACTCAATAAAGTGGAAAATTATATCATTTTGTGTGCACCTGGCGTCCTGGTGTTATATTATACGTGTTGGTTATATTTATAGTAACCTTGTATCTTATTGAACATAAGGTTATTATCAATATCACATTTTTCTTCTTTTTCCGTTGAAAAATGTTGCTTTGAATCTCCCTTTTTCTTTTTCTTTTATGAAATCATGCATATGAGATATATGAAATGGTGTTTATAAAATTGTTCTTATGTTTTTGCAGATAATATTAGAATTTGGTTTTGTGCTTGGGACCTTGGTTTTGATAAAATAAATTTTATGTTTCTGAGACTAATAGTTTAAAGCCATTCTGAATCTTTTTTTTTAAGAAGGGCTGGTACGGCTGCCCTTAAGCCTTGATTAGTGAAATCATAGAATACAAGAGGAGACATAGAGCCTAAACCCCAAATTACAAAGAGTAACTAACATGCACTAGTTAGCAAATAGTGTATTAATGACAACTCTATATTCTTTAACAAAGTGGTGACATAACAGAAAAATAACTATATTAAGGACAAACATCATGACGATTAATAGTGCAACATTCCTACTATGTTGCCGCACGAAATTATATTTGGCAGACCTATGTTTCATCCTGCCACTAGGAGGTTGTGACCATTTAATAAAACAAGGAACTCGCAACTTACCTAGGACAGACAAGGCACGCAAGGTGCCAATACCGGGACAACGCCCACATCTCCTTATTGAAAACAGTAAATAACAAGAAGCTAGTAAAATAAATAAAAAAAATAAAGTTAGAAATATAGTTGCCCTAAGTGGGCTGATTTCCTTAACCCTGGTCTAATGGACCAACCCTAGCAGCAACCCAGTCCTCTTTTCGGCCCAAACCCGAAGCTACTTTGCCTTGTCTCCCCACCACCGGCGTCGGGCCTCCAACGCCTCGTCGTCCGGCCATCGACCGACGGCTTCAAGCATCTCAGTCCCTCCACCACCCACTAGCACATCGAGATCATGCAAATGGATTCGGAGCCAACCCAAACCGCCATTGATATGAAGCAACCATCCCGCTGATCCAACCGGCCATCCAAGTCGCCGATAGCCGCCTGATGCCGCTCCAATCCTACACAATCTCGATTCCTTCTCTTTGATCCTAGCCCGCCTCAATGAGTCAACCACAATTTGAAACCGAGAAAGGGAGATCAGGTTACCTTTCAGTCCGATCCGCCGAACCAGAGGCATCAATCCAACGCTGAGCACTTGTTCGGCCACAACCACTATGCGCCGGTTAGGCCAGAGGCCATTGCTGGCGCTGCGACACAGGACAAACAAAAAAAAGGGAGGCGACGTACTCTAGGTTTTCTGAGAGAGAGAGAGAGAGAGTAAAAAACATTTTTAGCCACTCTGAATCATTCATATAGGTAAAATTTGGAATATGCAATGACTTGTGAAGCTTTTGTTGAGATCTTAAGTTGTCATTTTATTTAAACTGTTTTATATTGTGAGTATTTAGCTATGCAAATGAGTGAAAATTAATTGAGGAGTTAAAATATGTGAACTTAGTTGACAGAACCAGTCAAGAAACATGTGGAAGACAAAATTGGAAAGGCGATTCTAAAGCATATGACATTTTAATGATCATTTCGGAATATCTGCATTTGAGTAATTTGTGCATTCTCATAAGCAACTTTTTTATCTGTGTTTATTGTAATCCTTTTATTTCTATTCTTTTCGGGGGTAATGTATGTCCCTCCATTGTACCATGTTTTAGCATATCAATGAAAAAAATTCAGGCATGAGGATGAGTCTCATGACATTACACTTGACTAGGTTTGGAACTCTGAAAAAATTGGCATTTTTTGAATATTTTTATTCAAAAAAAAAAGTTTATACAATGGGGCACATTTTTTTCCCCACACTGGGCCTTGGATACTTCAGGACCAGCCTTGCGTACACACCCAGAAAGCAAGAAAGCTTTACTCCAGCTTGTCGGAGATTCGAGCGAGAAATCGGGAAGGTTTAGAAATCCATTTGGACACCGGCGTGGTTTAGGTAATTGGTAGTAACCAAGCATGGCCGGTGTTGTGGAAATTTTATTCACAGAGTCATGTGACTCATGTCATACCTTGTCAATGAGCTTCTCGTTGATAGTCTCGATCGCCAACAGGTAACTCCTCCTTCTTTGATTTCGAATATGGGTAATTTGGTCGAATCTTCATCTCTGGACAAAAGGGACGTCATTCATCATCTCCATTCGACACGTCTCAAAGTGAGTGAGACACACTGGCTGGGTCGAAGTCGAACTGATCGATGATTTAAGTTGGACATTTAAGGTTTCGTGGAAAATTTATACGTATTAATTGACTTGAAAATCACCTAGGTTAAGGTGATGGTTCACTCGCCTTTAGATTATATCAGACATGAAGAACATGGTTGGGCACATTTTGTTTATCTTTGAGGAAATTTTTTCAAATGGTGCCCCAAGTTAAACTCATTCATCATTTTGACATCTTAATTTTGAAAACTATGATAATGGTACCTCAACACCTAAACTCAATCTAACATTAGTTCTTTTCGTGATTAACACCGTTAAATTGGACTTTATCCATGTGCAAAATTGTCTATTCATGTTTTTCCTCCCCAGATCTTTTCCCTCCACAAACATTTCCCTCAAGAATAATGTCCATTTTCCCATCAGTATCAGAATTTGTGGTGAGCCATGTGTTGGCTGCATACAAAAATTAGAGACATCTAGAAATTATAATACACTATTGACCATTAATATCCATAATTAAAAGTAGCTTTTGCAACCCACCGATGAGAGAAAGAATCAACATTGATTAAAATGCATTTTGTATCAAGTACAGAAGTTCATGAAACATATATATACTTAATAGAACAATCAAAGATAACTAGGTTATATGACTCACATTCATAGTTGATATCTTCAAGTCGAGAAACTCTAATTTAACTGATAAGGTTTGTGAAGAGAAAACATGAAGAGACAATTTTGCCCATGGACAAAGTCCAATTTAACGGTGTCAATCACGGAGGGAACTAATGTTGGGTTGAGTTTAAGTGTTGAGGTACAATTATCATAGTTTTTAAGATTGAGATGCCAAAATGATGAATGGACTTAATGTCATGCCCCAACCCTTAAATTTTACCTTATTTACTAGCATGGTGTTAATAAGAATTTTACCATCTTCGTCATTTAGTTTATAGTCCTAAGGTCCCTAGAGGTGTTGAGGGACAAATATTTTCGAAAGAATTATTCGTAAGAGGAAAATATGACGACGGTAAAAATGGTAAATTTTGGCTAGTAAAAGGTAATTTTTATTGGGGTATTATTTTGGGTTGTTGAATTGTTGGAATTGGATTAAATGGGATGTTGGACCGGCTGGGCCAAGCCCAACCCATTTTCCTTCCGTTTCTCTCTCTCTCTCTCTCCCTCCCGTGTTCCTCTCTCTCTCTCCCCGAGCCTTCACTACCAAAACATTCCAGCCGCCCGTCCGCCCCAGACCGCCATGCCGGTCCCGTTCGAACCACTGTCCTCTTCTCTTCCTTCCTGGGTAGGTGACCGAACCCCTAGCGCAGCCGAGAAGCCGCAGCCAAGCCTGAAAGCCCCGACTGCCAGAAGTATTTTTTCGCCAGAACTTCCTCCTCCTGCCGCCATAGGATGACTATTAAGGACAATAATTATACAAAATGAAATATTATATTTATTTTCTCTAGACTTTCCAATTCAATAATAATTGATTACATTATTTATTATTTTTCTTATATATTTTTGTTTTCCAATTTCTTTTTATTAAAGCATATATATATATATATATAATTATACAGTTCTTATCGAGAGCGAAGCTTCACTTTAAAATTAATGTGTGAAATTTCTTATTTAACTCAACTTGATGATTGTTAAAGTACCGAATTAGATTAAATCAATGAACGGACCATAAATCTATCTAACAAGAATTGTTTGTGTAAATAACGATTATGAAAACCCAAATAATCATCAAATTCGATAAAACTTTACAAAAGTGATATATACATTGGGTTCTACGAACTAAACGGGGGAGATATAGAAATATGACAAAAAAAAATGAGTTAAATAAGAAACTTCACACGTTAATTTCAAAGTGAAGCTTCGCTCTGGATAGAAACTATATAATTATATATATATAGTTCATAAAAGCTAAAACAATGATCAAATATCGATCATGTGACATAAAATTTTATATTATCATACATGTTGAACGCATATACTTGCAAGGTGCATAAATATTTTTGCAAAAATAAAATATATATATAGATTGATTATAGAAAATATATATTTATTTATAATAATTTATTATGAGGTATAAAATAGAGATCAAATTATTCAAAATATAAAAACAAAGAAAAAATAACACGTAGAAAAGAGAAAAACAAAAGTTAAAAAGATATATAGAATAGTTCATGATAAAATATTTTCTTGCATCAAAAAAATAATCAAAAAATGAAGGTAGGGATATATAATGGATGTTCAAAAACAAAAAGGTAAAAAAAAATGAGAGGTCTATTGAGTGAATAAGAGGTAAAGTAAGTAATTAATTGAAATATATGTCAATAAATAACTAAAGTTATGTTATGAATTTGAAATGATGTCTAGTGAGAAAATGTTTATATTGAAAAATAAAAAAACGGAGGTGTAGAGAGAATGAGATGTATATTGAGTAAATTTGAAGATCCCAATAGCCGCACTCTATTGTCGTTGTGGTACCACTCATACATGTAAACAATCGTACGTAAGGGTACACGTACATCAACCACAATACTCAAATTCGTGTTAAAAAAAAAATACGATCGATGCTCATATTTGAGAAGTAAAGGAGGGTCCAATTATAAAATGCTAACGGACGATCGACTAACATATATAATAGCTAGATGAACCCAAACTACATGCATAACATGCATACACAAATGAGTGAACGAATGACACTAAAAACCACAAAGACAAAACGCGCAAACATTATTAATCAAGTTTGTATATCCAAATTAGTCTCAGACGGAATCAGCAGAACTAGAACCACCGGAGTTTATCTCATGAAGAATGAAAATAAGCGCGATGATGAGTGCTTGGTCAACACCTGGATTCACTGTAACCTTGAAATTGTCCTTCATAAACAACACGCTTGTAACTGTGTGCTTCTTGTGCATCTGCAAAATTAATACGTACAATTAGCTAGCCCCAGCAATCTAATATCTTTGCCTCTGATTTGGCCGGCCGGAGATAAATTTAGTCATGGTATTATTGATTCTTACTTTAGCTAGAATGTTGGAGGAAATGGATTTCCCAGCATATACGACACAAGATTGTTCAAACCAACTTCCTTTCACCTTGAAGTCAGGGGCAGACTCTCCTTCATTATTTGCTAAGAACACATGCAAATTCGTCTTCCACTGAACCACCGAAGATTTCTTAACACTAAATACCAGATTCCTCGAACCCGTGCTATCACCTCTATAAACTTCCCATCTATGATGTGTACTCGGCAACTATACATGAAGAAACATGACTCAATGATATAGCTAGTGAAAGCATAACCAAATATAATGAATCAAACCCCAATTAACTACCTTCTTTTGGAGAGTGACAATGGGATTCCCAGCACCGTCAACTAAGAAACGGCGCAAGATCAAAAGTGCTCCTGTGACATTGAAACAATGTTGCCATTAACATCCTTGACTGAAAAGTTCCCGGACGGAACCAGCTTGACGATTCCAAGATCAACAGGGTGCGGACTGCAGAAGTTAGGGCCGATGATTACTTGTGCCATGATAACAGAATGAGATCTGTATACTAACACCTGTATTTGATATACATAAAGGCAGATTGATATTGATGAGTATTGAGATTTCATAGAAATTAATAGCGGCCTAATTGAATTTAAGAGAACGATTAGGTTGAGGTATATATTCACGCACCTTTAGATTGGATCTGATGTCGATCTGAAGACTATTTCTTTGTGCAACGCTCTGAAGAACATAAGAACAGAACTCAAATGACGCTAGATCAGTTCATCATGCCTAAATAGTACGTGGTTTGGTGGAATAGATTTGATTGTTGAATTATAATGTTGATAGTAAAGGTTGGTCATTGAAACAGGTGGGATTCTGAATTAATTACCTTGGCATATTTAGAGCGATTCGATAATCAGATATCTGACCGACCACATCAGAAGATGATAAGAACAATTCCATGAAATGAAATTTTCCTTAATTGCGCAAAGATTTGCTGAAACAAAATTTGCCTCTTTTGCTTTATATGGAAATGAGGATAGGTTAGTGTGTTTGAGAGATTGAAGAAAGACAAGGATAAGCTGTTGCAGCCTCATCTTATTGCTATTTTTTTTTTCTTTTTGGACTTCTGCACCCTTTCAATCACCAAAAAAGAACATATGCTATTTGTGTAGTGCATCGTAAATCCTCCTATTCAAGAACACAAGGGCCATCAAATTGCACTATCTATATGGCATGCATCAGAATTACACTCCTGCTGAAACACATAACGACAGTCATGCATGCAGCAGAATCACGTAGGAAATTGTCACTGGGAGGATCGAGTAGATAAAATCATTGTAGAGCGCTCCTCAATTCTCTCAGTTTACAGATTATAGATAGATGAGAGACAAATCAGACAATCAAACTCGAAATTTGAACTACGTGCTAAAGAAAAACACAGCAGAGAAACCTTCTCTTGCCCAAGATAAATAGAACCAACAAGAAGAAGAACAAACCAGAAAACATACACAGAGAAATGAAGACTTTTACTGGAGACAAAAAACTGAATACAAAAGTCACACTGCTTGGACTCTCATGGGGTTCTCCAATAGACTAAAATACTTAAATAAAGACTAAAGAGAGTTCTAGACACACAAGGATTCTAGAGACCTCTAGCTACTACAACTTAGAGGACTAACAAACATTAATTACATGTCTACAACATAAACAACATAAACAACATACTTTAACTTTTTCAACTTCCAAAAAGAACTTTAAACTTAACACTCCCCCTTAAAGTTATTTTTGGAAATCAGTCCCAGCTTTGCACGAAGAAACTCGAACGGCCTTTTAGAGAGAGTCTTAGTGAAGTTGTCTGCAACATTGAACTCACTTCTCACTTCCTTGTTGTTGATTGTTCCATCAAGAACCTTCTCCCGAATAAAGTGATGCTCAATTTCAATGTGTTTAGTTCTAGCATGACACACCGGATTATAAGCAATCCTGAGTGCACTTTGATTATCACCAAACAGATCAGTAGGATTATGAATCGGATAGTAAACATCCTTGATAAGTCTTCGAAGCCAAACACACTCTTGTGCAGCAAGTGTAGCAGCCTTGTACTCTGCTTCAGTTGTGGATAAAGCCACTACATCTTGTTTCTTGCTACACCAAGAAACACCTGTATTGTTGCACATAAACACATAACCAGATGTAGACCTCCTATTGTCTAAATCTCCACCAAAGTCAGCATCTGTATAACCATTTAACTGAAAACCACCACCTCTTTTGTAAAGCAAACTAAGATCAATGGTAGAATTAACATACTTGAGAATCTTCTTTACTGCTTCTAAATGTGGCTTTTGAGGCTCTTGCAAGTAGCGGCTTATGAGCCCAACTGAAAAAGCAATATCCAGCCTTGTGATTGTCAAATACAGAAGGCCACCAACAAGAGAACGATAAGACTTAGGATCCGATAAGAGTGAGCCTTCATTCCTCCTTATTTTCTCACTTGTGTCAAGAGGAGTAGATCGCTTTTTGCTAAGTTTCAGCCCATATTTCTCAATTAACTTCTTAGCATAGTCTTCTTGTGATAGCAGAACACCCTCCTTCACATTTTTCACTTCCAAACCAAGAAAATAAGGAATCGAGTAGATAGTTCAGCCCTTAGCTTTGCAATCTCATCTTCATTGCTTCAAGTCACTATCATATCATCCACATACAAAAGAACCACCATATGCACATCTCCATCCTTCTTAACAAAAAGACTTGAGTATGCATCAGAAGAATGATAGCCACAAAATTGCAAGAACTCTGCAATCTTCCCGTACCATGCTCTCGAAGCTTGCTTTAGCCCATATAAAGCTTTCTTTAGTTTGCACACATACCCTGGATTAGAATCTGATGTGTAGCCCATTGGTTGCTCCATGTAGATATCCTTGTCAAGGTCTTCATATAAAAATGCATTTTTAACATCGAGCTGCCATGGCTTCCAATTTTGAGAGGCCATCAAAGAAATCACAACACGAACAGATGTCATCCTTGCCACGGGACTGAAAGTCTCTTCATAATCTTCTCCATAGCTTTGAGAGAAACCACGAGCCACCAATCTCGTTTTAAACCTGTCCACACTGCCATCAGCCTTTCTTTTTATCTTATAAACCGATTTACATGTGATAGGTTTCACATGATCAGGTTTAGGAACAAGATCCCAAGTCTCATTTTTAATGAGAGCTTTCATCTCATCATCCATAGCAAGCCTCCACTCTTCAACATCAGCAGCTTCTTCAAAGCCAGATGGTTTTTGATCATCAACTGGTCCGGCAAAGAAACAAGAATAAGTGCTTGTGAAGTTTTCATCTCGATATCTCACCGGTTTGACAATGGTCATTCTTGGCCTTGAATTTGTGAGCTCTTGCTCTTGAGGAACTCTACCATCTTCATGCTCTTCTTCCTTTTCAGAATTAGTGCTCCCCCTGTTTCCTTGCTGCAAATCAGATGAAGGCAAGCATGTACTAGGAACAATGGAAGTTGTTGGTAATTCAACAAGTTCAGATTCCTTCCAACTTGATTCTCTATTAGCAGCTGCTCCATAATATGAAGAGATTTCGTCAAATACCACATCTCTAAAGACAATGAATCTGTGAGAATTAGGATCCATGCACTTCCACCTTCTTTTCCTTTCATCATAACCCACAAAGACACATTTCTTTGCTTTTGGATCAAATTTCCCTCTTTTTGAGTCTGGCACATGAACATAACAGATCGAGCCAAACACTTTAAAATGTTTCACACTTGGCTTCTCCCCGAACAACAATTCATATGGAGTCTTCATATTATTTGGACTAAGAGGCAACCGATTAATCACATAAGCTGCACACGTCATACCCTCTGCCCACAAGGCTTTGGGTAAGTTTTTTGCACTTAACCAGCTTCTGCAAGTCTCTGTGAGATGTCAAATCTTCCTTTCGGCGACTCCATTTTGTTGTGGAGTCTCCGCACAAGACAACTCTCTTCTTATCCCAAACTTACAACAAAACTTAAAGAACTCAGCAGAGACAAATTCCCCTCCATTTTCTGTTCGCAGCCGCTTAATTCTTAAGCCAAGAACACCTTCAACAATCTCTTTGAACTCCTGAAACTTAGAGAAAGTTTCTGATTTTTGCTCCATAAAATAAACCCAAGAGAACCTTGAATAGTCATCAACAAGAACCAACATATATCTCTTTCCAAAAAAAGAGGGAGATCTAGTAAGACCAAACAAATCACCATGAATGCATTCTAATGGAGCCTTGCATCTAGATGAAGAAATTCCAAAGGGAAGGCGATGAGACTTACCAAATTGACAACCTTCACAAACTTCATTACTGGGAAAAATAGTCAAATTTGGTAAACCGTTCACCAAATTCCTTCGAACTATAACTCTCAGCATGTCAAAATTCACATGCCCCAACCTTGCGTGCCATAAGGAAGCATTCTCATTGCAGCTCAGCTTGTCAATATAGGAAGAAGACGTAGATAACACAAATGTGTCTTTTACCCTCTTGCCGGTGTGCACAACATCAGCCTTCAAGCATTTAATATTGCGGAGAAATTTGACATCATGTGGCCCAAACAAAACTCCATAGCCAGCATCCACTACCACAAAAATAGCTTTAAACAACACCTATCAGACGACGTATAACAATAAACCGTCATGTGACTGATTTTTAACTTTTTAGATGTCAGTTTTTGAATAAATCGTCGTGTGAATGTGTAAAAATTTGAGTGCCAGGTATCCCACATTGAATGGTGTTGAACATGTAAGAGTGATACCACGATTCGTTAAAAAACTGTGGTGTGAGTGTATGTATTTTCAGCAAAACCCTATCCTCATCATTTTCCTCTGACATCTCCTCGCAATTCAACCCCAAACTTGTAGGGGGAAACACGATACCTGATGGAGGGAATGCCAAAACCTCAAATTTCAGACGTCAGACCACATTTATAGTTTAAACATTGTGTGATTGGTTGTCAAAATGAATGAAACCTAATTGCCGACGTCAACATGCCGAAACCCTCCCCAACATTTCAGCCCAAACTTAAACTTCCCCCCAACACTTAGAAAAAAAAAAAAAACTAGTAGTAGGTAACCCACGGCCTCACCTCTCTCGACATATTCACAGGACCAAAACGAAAAACAAACACTCACCCACAGCCTCGTCTTTTTCTCTCTCTCTACCTCGTCGGAGACGACGACGATGACGAAGCTGTCGGCGAGCCTTAGCCCTTAGGCCATCGACCAACCCCCCTTGGATTTCATTCCTACGGTTTCGAATTCAATCTCCGATAATGAGTTCGGCGAGTTTCAAGGGCGGCCGAGGAGATCCCAAGGCATCTAATCCGTCTTCTCAAAACTCATATTCTCATACGAAAATCCCCTTCACCGTAGTCTAGCTAGCTTCAAAGCTGATATTCTTCCGAAGGTAAATGTCCCCAATTTAATCTCAATTGAAATTTCTAGGGTTTTTAGTTTAGGGATTTCTAACTGTATTCATCTCTCTGTCTCAAATATTTTGATTCATACTCTCCGATTACTTCCTCTATATTTAAGTTGGAATTTCTATGCAACTCTTGAGAGATCCATCAACTAATGATATATATTAAGACAAGCCAATGCTGTTCGTTTTCTGGAGTACTCATTTTGCTGTCCGCCCAAAAAGAAAAGGAGAAAATTAGTTTACTTCCCAGAAGTTCCTCGATAGCTTATTTTTGGCGTTAATGAGTTCAGTTGATCGCTAACCTATTATCTAGTTTTCCTTTCCTTCAAAAAAGAAAGAAAAATAAGAAATGTTAAAATTAGTATTTAACAGTTTGGAAGGAGGAGGTACTGATATTCTTCACTAGAAATGTTAATGTTTATGTATTCCGATTCATAAAGATAGGCAATGAAATATTAATGTTGTGTGAAGGCTAGTGTTAAGATTCATGCATGGATATAGGTAACTAAAAGTAATTATCTTTCGTCGATGCGACTATTAATTCTTCTAGTATGCTTTCTCTGAAATCATGCAAGTCCTTTTCAGCAGCTGCAGTACTCTTCTCACTTTTTGAAGTAAAACTTTCCGAATAAAACTTCGCCTTTTGTTTTCAGAGAAACGGATGATTTGCATTCCTCGTTTTATGCCCTTTAACCAAATAAATAAGAAACTGGACATGGAACACCAATACTCTCACTGCTTTATGTATAGTTTAGATCTTTGATCAGCCAACTTTTAGTGGACTTTTTGTTGCTGTAGATTCTTATATATAGTATTTAAGAATTCATATCATATTTCTTCTTTTGTGTTGGGTTGTTTAATGGATTCACACCAACGTGGGAACAACCTATATGTATCCTCAGGCTCCTCACCTCACACTCCGTGCTCAGTTGCTCTGTGGTCACCGGCCAAAGGCTTTACAGCCTCACTGTGGTGTCAAAACACTTTGTGACTAGTGAAGATGGTGCTTCCTTAAGCCCCTTCATGGCATTTGTTCAAGGCAGTGTCGTCATGAGCAGTTGGTTTGTTTCAATTCCCCAGTACTACAATCATAATTTTAGTTTTTCATTAGTAGAAGCTAGAAGATGTACCTATGTATAAATGACTATCTAAAATGTACGTACTGTTGTATATGTTCATACATGCACATATATATAGGTCACAAGTGAAAGATGCAGTTGTTGAAGGAGAAATTCCGTTTAACAGGGTCCATGGCAAACAACTCTTTGAGTATGCAGATTCGAACCCCAGTTTTAATGGAGTTTTCAACTCGGCAATGGTCAGCTTCACCACTTTGATTATGAAGAGGATTCTGGATATTCCAAGTGGGGATGCCATTTTTATGAAGGTATATGCTACCATTTTTTATTCTCAATTGCACATTTATAATTTTTTTTGTTATTTTATCTACTTTAATTTGGTCTGATGTGAATATGCATACCCAATTACCCATGGTTGGAAGGTGTAGCTAGCTTACTCATATTTTGAATATTTTACAGAACATACTTCATGACTGGATGAATGAGCAGTGCATAAAGCTACTGAAAATTTGTTATACTGCCACAGCCTCGTCTTTTTCTCTCTCTCAACCCACATCTACTCTTAATATTTGATAGCATTTATAAAATGATTAACTCTGCATGTTTCTTCATATAGGTTGTTATGATGTACATCCTTTAACAATATATTCTTCTTGAAGGTAGTTCACTAGTATGTATTATCAACTAACTTTATTAGTATCCGGACATATACTTTTCAAGTAATAGTGCATATCTCTTATTTAGCTTTACTTCTAACATTGACAAACTATGTAGTTCTTCTCTTTTATCATTTTTGCATCTCAGAAAATGGTTGCATGTGCAGCCATATATGATAGAATCTTCAGCAGTGGCTAATCTCTATCACTTCCAGATATTGTTGTTCAGATACCCTAGAGCAATTTGTGTTGTCTTTAGGTCGCAAGTGTTCATTTGTTTTAGTTAGTCCATGATTGTGTTATAGTTTCTTTAGATAGCCTTGTTATTTACAATACATAATGCTTTCAGGTTTTTAACCAAATTAAATGAACTAAACTCCATTGTACTTGTTCTCATTTCTGGTAAAGTAAAGTGCAGATAAACTTTCTTAGTAAGGTTTATATTAATAGACTTAACATTACCGGTCTTGCACTTTGCTTTGTATATCCATTTGTTGTATGTTTATCTGACTATGAATAATCTATATGTCACATGTAAATGTTGTTTTGGTATGTCAAAGTTTTCCACCATGAAGGGGAATTTTCTGATTTGAAGAGGAGTTTTCTATATCTAATTTGTTTGTTGGTATGTGATATTGCCTTGGTCTATCAGCTATTCCCTAACTTTTTTTTTGTGGTTTGTCTTCCCATTCCAGATTACAGTGAATGGGAGTTTCAGAAGTATGGTCATTAGTAGCTTCAAGTAATGGATCCTCTGTACATTTTCTGCAATGTTGAGGCAGCCCTAACCTCTCTGCCATTTATCTATTTGTCCAAGTTAATTGCTAAATAAAGTGGAACCTTGGTAGTGTTGTAGAGCATTAGGTTTCTCAGTTAACTAATTAATGTGAATTTCCTACTGCCCTATCATTTGCTATCTACCTTTCTCTTAAGTTTGTGGTCTTTTGTTTTCTTTGCCAATAATGTTTATTTTCTGGTCCTTGTGTGTTATATGCAGCTTCTATGCAGAACCATTTCTCCATGCTTGAAGTACTATGTGGTAATCTGTTTCTCTTACACTCTTAGATATTATTAGTACATGTCATTTGCTATGTTTGATGTCATTTGTAGCCTTAATGTTTACTTTATGCAGTGAGTTTTGATTTAATGCAAGTATGCTGGGCATTGTTGAACAAAATGCTCTCCTACCACTTTGTCTAATATAAGTTCTCTTTCTTGGTTACTGAAACAGACAATGGAGCTATAAAGAATAACAATGAATTGATATTCCTAGCCTACTCAAACATGTCAAAGAACAAAAAGATGTCAAGGGCTGAAGAGATGACATCAAAAGGACTGCATATAGTTTCTAAGGCAGTTTTAGATGAAAGAGATCTAGTTTTGATGCTTGGAATGAACAAATGCACTAAATTTTTGTATGAATATTTGGGAAATGTTACTTGTTCGACCAAAAAAACAAGAGGATATATTTTATAGGCCATCACCTTATGTGTTCATATAAGGAGATTGAAATTAATGTGTATTGAATATTTATTTTTATTTAAATTATACTTTTTCTAAATATAAAACTGGATAATAGCAAAATAAATAATTATATATATATATAATTGGAAAGAAATCAAACCGAAAAATTCCATTAAAACCGACTTCTAAGTCTATATCAGATAACAATTCTAATAATAAACGTTGTATGACTAATAATCACACAACTGTTACTCAAAATAAACGTGGTGTGAGTGTATGTCATACGACAAATAATATGTCGATATGCTGTCGACATATGTCGGCATCCCATGTTTGTCGACATATGTCGACAGCAATCAGACGACGTTTCCACGAAGCATCAGACGGCACGCAAAAAGACAACGGTAATCTGAACAATCAGACGACATTTTTTTGCCGTGGTCTGATGCCTTTTCTGTGGTAGTGATCCACAACATTTGGTATTGAAAATAAATTCTTCTTCATACCGGGAACATGAAAAACATTGTTCAAGGTGATAGAATCATTACCTCCACCATTAATAATGACAGTGTGCCTTCATTCTCAACTTTGTGGACGAAGTTGTATGTTGTTACCATTGCTTCATTGCCTTTGTGCGGCTGCAAACTTGAGAACTTGGATTGATCACCTGTTAAGTGATGACCACACCCGGAATCAACGATCCAATCATTCTGAAAATTGATAGAAGCCAAGGCATTGTGTGATGACTTCTCAACCATGAAACAGTTTCCCCAGTTGTCTTCTCCTTCAGCAACATTTGAACCATGAGAGCCTTCATTCTTTCTTACATAATTTACGGAGTTCATCTTGACACGGCATAACTTTTTGATATGGCCAGGGGTGCCACATCGATGGCGCTTGATCAATTTCTTCTTATGGTGAAGGGAAGCTTCTCCGGGTCCAACACCATCATTCCATTTGAACTCCTTTTTCTTTTCGAATCTGAAATTCTTCCTTCCATGAGTGAATAGTGCATCTTCAGTATTGTTAGAATCATTGGATAAGGACATGCTAGCCATTTGACGTGCTAGAGATTCTTGAGAAGACAGGAGATTTTCAAACTCTTCCAAGGAGGGTTGTCGATCCCACCCTTGAATTTAAGTAACAAAAGGAGTGTACTCCTTCCTCAGCCCTCGAATAATATGCCTTCGAACATGAGCTTCAAAAATAGGTTCATCTGGATTCAAGACAGAAACCTCCGAACACAGATTTTTAATCTTCAAAAAGAATTGAGAGATTGAAAGATCACCTTGGCTTGAATTTGCTAGCTCGTTCTCCAACATTTGCAGACGATCGACCAATATCTTTCTTGTTGAATAACCTTTTGAGAGTCTCCCATATATCAGTTGCTGAGGTGCACTTCATAATATGATCGAACAAAGCAGGCGCAATTGATTTCTTTAGCACAAATTCTGCCTTTGCATTCACAGTCGTCCACTTCTTCAAGGCTTCAGCATTTTCTGCATTGTTTTATGGCCTTGCTGTATTTGCTCCCACAGCTCTTCACCAACCAAATAAGACTCCATACAAGATTTCCACATCTTGTAATTTGATTGGTTGAGTAGCTCTATGCCAAGGCCGACACTCCGACTCGACGACTCCATCTCTTCAACAACACTGGTTGATCTTCTTCACCAAGGGATTAACACAGCCGCCACCACCCTTGTGGCTATGAATCTCTGATACCATAAAGAAAAACACAGCAGAGAAACCTTCTCTTGCCCAAGATCAATAGAACCAACAAGAAGAAGAACAAACCAGAAAACACACAGAGAAATGAAGACTTTCACTGGAGACAAAAAACTGAATACAAAAGTCACACTGCTTGGACTCTCGTGGGTTCTTCAACAGACTACAATACTTAAATAAAGACTAAAAAGAGTTCTAGACACACAAGGATTCTAGAAACCTCTAGCTACTACAACTTAGAGACTAACAAACATTAAATACATAAACAACATACTTTAACTTTTTCAACTTTCAAAAAGAACTTTAAACTTAACAGTGCAGAATAAAGAGATTTTGCAGCAGAATTAAACTCGACAAGATGATACGAGTTATCTAGCTTAATTAGGTACGTGCGTACAAAGTACTTCAACTAGATATTTGAAACAAGAAAGGGATCTCAAACTCTGAAGCTTTATTAACTGGAATGTAACTTATACAAACAATAGTACGTACGTAAACTAATGATAAAGATCAAATTATGAATCTTATTCTTAATGGTTTTTTTTGGTTTTCACTGTCAAGAATCATTAGTATTGATCTCATCAAGGATGACAATAAGCGCAACGATGAAAGCGTAGTCAACCCCAGAATATACTGTGACACTGAAATTGTCCTTCCCAAACAGCACGCTTGAAACTGTGTGCTTCTTGTGCATCTGCAATATCATCAATCATTTAAGTCGGGCAATGTCAATATCAATCTAATCAATCTATGTCATTTAGTAAATTTTTCAAATCATCATAAGAAACAATTGATGATATCCTTACCTGTGCAAGAATAGTGGAGGAGTTGCCAGCATATACAACACAAGATCTTTCAAACCAACTTCCTTTAACTTGGAAGTCAGGTGCATCCTCTCTTGTGTTACTTGCTAAGAACACATCCAATTTGGTCTTCATCTGAATCCATGAAGACGTCTTAACACTAAATACCAGATTACTCAATTCTGTGCTATCTCCCCTGAAAACTTGCCATCTTTCATGTACCGACCTCAACTATACACACAAAATTAAAACTCATGAGCCAGTAAATCAATTTTTCATGCATAATTAGTAAGCAATTAAGCTCCGGATTAAGGAGGGATGGTGTATGTTGACCCTGTCAAATCTTCGATAAGCTATGATAATTTTTCCTCATCAGCTGCTTATCTTATAAATATGTTTGCAATTTTATGATGAGGACAACATGTTCATAGAAATACCTTGAAAGGCTGTACGGTCTAGAAAACAAATTATGAATCCTCAGCTGATTAAACATACCTTCTTTCGGAAAGTGACAATGGGGTAGCCAGCAGCATCAAGTAAAACTCGACGGTCACGTAAGCTGAAGTGCGCTCCTTTCACTTTGAAAACAGTGTTGCCATTGACATCCGTGACTACAAAGTTGCCATCGGTTATGGTCAGAACTTTTCGGACAATGCCAAGATCAACAGGGTAGGGAGTGCAGAAACTAGGGCTGATGATCGCAACAGTGGGATTAGCGTACGCTACCGGAACTGCGCTTGCGCTCGCTTTAGCATCAAATGGTGGTGCAGTAGCTTGTTGCATGATGACTATCAGAAATCTCTTGGATTAATTGTGTTTTGAACGTTTGATTCAGTGAAGGTTTTCTTACATATATAGGGGGTGGTGCTATTTATGCATACATCTCAGGTTTTAAAATTCATTTGAAACAAGCCGGTGAAAGTCCAAAACGTGTTTCGTACATTGACCCGTAACAGAGCACGACCAAGTCAATAGAAGAGATTAGAGATTTTTAAGCAGAACTAATATTCTAGAGGGTCGGAAATGTTAGGTTAATTCTCTGTTGAACGAATTCATCTTTGCCAACTCCATCGTGTGCATCTTGTTCCATGAAACCAATAAGATAGTGGTGGTGTGAGTCACCAATGTTGTACCCATATATATAAAATAACGCCAAAGACTTTGATTTTAAAATCAATGATAGAGAGGGAAATGGTTGATATATATGATCGAGGTTTACGTTATGTAATTTATGTTAATGATGAAACAGAAAACGGGGTCTCATTGCCGGGTCAGAAATTGTCACCGGAAGAAGATAAAGAGCTGGTCAAACGGAAACATACGTAGGTTTGTTTCTCAACTATTTTGTTTTTTCTTGTTCTTATCGAATAGACCTCGGTTTGTCTAAATGGAATATGCGGCTTAAGTTGAATATATTACGCCAACATATTGTGCCCTAACTAAGTGGTATCAAAAGCGTGTGGCTCGATTGCTCTCGCAATCACAATCTATTGAACGTCTTTGAGTCTTTTGCGTATTGTCTCAATCGGTGCGGAATGATGCCAAATGGGGTCACGGTGGCTGATCTAATTCTTCAATTAAGTAGCAACATGGAGAAGGTGATGACGCGGTAGGATTCTAATTCGCGTGGAGTTGCTAGCTAGTATTCTAGGTTCTTCTTTTTTAATTATGAACTAACTTGTACAAGTGTATTTGGGCCGATTATGATATAAGCTTTATTTATTTTTTGATGGATTTTCGTGTCTTGTTGGTTGGGCCATGTACATCTATGCTCGGGTCATGTGCCCATGCTGAGGTTTGTTTGTTGTACATCTTATGTTATAGTGTATTCGAGGTACCGTATCCGCGGGGTGATTTTATGAATAAACACTACATTTTCACCGTCTAACTTATAGATATATATTAGTAGATCATTTTTACAAATTTTTATCTAAATTAAAAATCGTTAAAACATTCATAAATGTGATTTACCAATTATAGACTTGAACGGTTCATGTTTGACAGATTTAGATCGTCCATTAATTTGATTTAGTTTGATTCCTTAACTATCACCAATTTGGCTGAAAATTTGCATAAACGATCTTCATATATAAACCTAAAAACTGAATGATCGAGATAGAAAAATATAATAAAAATATAGATGTAACAAACCATTAACGAGAAAGTTCTCGACTAGTCCTCAACCAAATAATCATCTTTTAACGTTTCGATATTTCAGTCTCTGATTCTAATTAAAATTTCGAACGTTAATGGTCGATTATACCCCTGTCTCGTTAAACTCGACTGCTAGTACTCATACTCCAAAATCCAGAAAACATAAAGATCGACTGCGGTACTCACTTGAACCCCAATTGGCCAATTCCACCGCCGAACACTGTCGTCGTCCTTTCCTCCTCCGACGGCGAAGACCTCCCTTCTCGAAAGTCAATGTTCGCGAGGTTGAGATGGGTACTCGCAGACCTCTCTCGAGCCCCGGTGCCGATTTCAGCTCATCTCTCTCTTCTTCTTTTTCAGTGCAATTTCATGGTTTCTCTCTAGGATTGAATTGGAAACTTGTTAATGGGTGTTAATGGAATTGGAAACTTGTTATGCCAAGAAAGAATTTGCTGTAGGATTGAATAATTGGGTGTTAATTGACGAAGATTAGAATGTGAGGTGGAAACTGTTTCAGAAGGGTGTTCATTTTGCTTCTTTTTATATCAATGTGTCTTTTACTTCTGCTTTAGATGATGGTTTAATCACATAACTTACTAACTGTTAGAGTTTTGAAAACAGAGGAAGAATATGGATTCTCTAGAACTTCAAGAAATTGCGGGAAGCACAAAATCTCAAACACGACCCTGACTTGAACAAGTACATAATCCACATCTAGAATTCCCAACCCACGCCCAAAATGGTCAGAACCTCTTCTCTCACACCGAGAAGCAAATTCTTCCTAAGAAAACACAGAAAATGGCCAGTCTCACCCTACGACACCAAATGGCACAAACTTTTCAACCAACACCAAGCCTTACAAACCCTCAAACACTCCCCACTAAACCCACCCCAAACTCTTCTCTCCACGCTCATCCACTCCTTCAACACCTTCAACTGTGACCCAACTCCTGAAGCTTACAACTTTGTCCTCCAAACCCTCTTTAAAACCTCCCAACTCTCCCACATCCCATCTGTTCTTGACCGCCTTGAATCCATCGAGAAATTCCACCCACCCGAATCCATCTTCGCCAACCTGATCAGATTCTACGGCAGTGCCAATCGAGTTGAGGATGCCATTGATGTTTTCTACAGGATACCCAAGTTTAGATGTGACCCTTCTGCGGTCTCACTCAACTCTCTGCTATATGTGCTTTGTGGAAGTAGTGAAGGTCTTAAAATGGTGCCCCAGGTTTTGATGAACAGCAGAGCAATGGGAATTAGGCTTGAAGAGTCGAGCTTTCGGATTTTGATCTCTGCATTGTGTAGAATTGGAAGTGTTGGGTATGCTATTGAGATAATGAAATGCATGATTAGTAATGGGTATGATTTGGATGTGAAGATTTGCTCTTTGGTATTGTCATCATTGTGTGAGCAAAAAGGTGTAGGTGGTTTGGAGGTTGTGGGTTTTGTGGAGGAGATAAAGAAGGTTGGGTTTTGTCCTGGGATGTTGGACTATTCCAATGTGATTAGGTGTTTGGTGAAACAGGGGAAGGGTTTGGATGCTTTGAGAGTTTTGTGTAAGATGAAAGTCGAGGGGATGAAGCCTGATATTGTGTGTTATACCATGGTTTTGTATGGTGTTATCGCAAATGGGGATTACAAGAATGCAGATAAGGTGTTTGATGAGTTGCTTGTGTTGGGTTTGGTTCCTGATGTTTATACTTACAATGTGTATATAAATGGGTTGTGTAAGCAGAATAATGTGGAAGCTGGGATAAAGATGATTACTTGTATGGAAGAGTTGGGGTGTAAGCCGAATTTGATTACTTATAACTTGTTGTTGAAGGCATTGTGTAAGAATGGGGAGCTGAGTCGGGCAAGGGAGCTTGTGAGTGAGATGACCTTGAATGGTGTTGGGGTAAACTTGCACACATATAATTATGTTGGATGGTCTGTTTTGTAAAGGTGATGTTGATGAAGCCTGTATTTTTATGGAGGAAATGTTGGATAAGTTCATGTGCCGTTGTTGTTCGGCATATGATGATGTAATCTATGGGTTGTGCCAGAGGGGTTTGGTTTGTAAAGTGATGGATTTGCTGCAGAAAATGGTTGACAAGAATGTTGTGCCTGGGGCAATAGCTTGGGAAGCACTACTCCTTAGCTCAGGAACTGGACCTTGCTTAGTAGAGAATACTTGGACCAATTTGGTGAACCCAGTGGAAGTCGATTGACTTCACCAGTCACCAAACTCTTTAGTACTAGTTTTAGCCAGAGTATTGCATTGAATCCACAACTACAGTTTATTTTCTTCACCTCCACTATGGACGCTCAAACAGATGTTCCTGATATTGAGATAGAATTGTATGATCAATAATTATACATTTACAGATGAAGATTTGATCTTTAATACTGTTCTCACTGTGTGAACAAAAAGATTCTGCTGGTTTTGAGGTCTTGGGTTTATCGGAAGAAATTAATAGAGTTTTGGTGTAACAAGGCAAGGGTTTGTTGCTTTCAATATGTTGGGTAAGAAGGAAGGAGGAGGGGATTACCTGATTACCTCATACCATATGTTGTATGCTTTCAATTTGGTTTTGCATGGTAAACTTGTGAACGACAAATATGGGAGATCAGATGAGCTGTTTTTTATACCATGGCTTTACATGGTTTTATTGCAGATGAGGATAACAAAAATCAGATCATGTGTTTGAATCACTTGTGTTGGTTTGATTCCAGATGTTCATAGTTATGATGTGTATGGAAGTTGTTTTGTAGCATGGAAGTTGAGTCCAAGCTTAATATGATTATAAGATCTTGTTGATGTTATGCTAAACTGGAGGCTAAGAAGGGAGTTGAGAGCCCAATGGTCTTAAAGGTGTTGAAAACATCAATGAAGTTCGTCTCTGTATGGACGAAAAAATGTTTTGAGGTTGTTTGAAATTTGATGAGATAATCAATGGGTTCTGCCAAAGGGTCTGATTTGTAAAGCAAGGCACTTGGTGAAGAAAATGGTTGAGAAGAGTTTCACCTGTTGGGTGGGAAGCTCTACTCTTTAGCTCAGGGTCTGTAACTTGTTTCGTAGAGACTGGTTGGTAAAATTAGTTGGAGTTTATGGTCTTCAGTTACATGTGCAACGCATTTGGCTGGTGTATCAAACTGAATCCACAGTTAAAGGTCGCATACACCATGCAAAGCTGAAACAGATGTTATTGCTATTGAGATAAAGAATTGCAAGATCAGTAATGGGTATTATTTAGATGTGAGAATTTTTAGTTGATATATCATTACTCTGTTGAGTTTTGTCCTGGTATGATGGACTTGTATATGATCATGTCTTAGGTGAAACATGGTGGCTTGGGCTTGGATGCTTCAAGTGTTTTGTACTGAAGGAAAGCGGAGGGAATTAAACAGCATATTGTTTGCTTTACCATAGTTTTACAAGGTGTTACTGCAGAGAGGAAAAAAGGAAAGAAGACGAATTGATTACTGAATTATTGCATGTGTCGGATTGGTTCCTCATGTTTGTGAAATGTGTATGTGACTGGTCAGTACAAGCAAAGTAGCAAAGTGATGTGCATTTTGTTCAAACGGTGTTGGAGTGAACTTGCCAACATAAGAGTATGCTGGATGGTCTCTTTCCTAAACATGATGTCCACAAAACTTATGTTTCAACGGAGGAAATGCAACTTCAATGGTTCTGCATTTCGACAAACGATGAGACAATTCATTATATTGTGCCAAAGGGGGCCTGGTGTCTAAAGTAATGATATCACTGAAAAAAGTTGTTGATAAGAACATTGCACCGAGGGCAAGGAATTGGGAAGCACTAGCTATTAGCTGAGGATCTCAACACTAGACTACTTGGCCTGGTATGGTGAAAGCCAGTTGAAGCTGGTTATTGACTCCACCTATACAAAATAATGCATTGGTTCTTTTGGTGAAAACAATGCGTTAGTTTAAGTTGGTGTAGTGAATCCATAACTAGAGTTGATTGATTTCAACTATACGATGCAAAGGTGAAGATGAAGTTGCTCCTTCCATGTGCATCAGATGCCTCTTCTTTTATCTTTTTTCTGAAGATGGGCAATTCAGGCTGACTCAGCACACTGCACTTTTGCTGGCCTTTTGTCCATTTCAGTGTCCAAGAATGTTTGGCAGAGAGACTTGTAAGTACTTCTCTACCATGACCAACCAAGAATCTTCTGTCCTGACTTGCTATGTGCCTATGTTGGTGTTTTGTTGCTGTTGGCTTTATCTTTACCAGAAGCGCTTAGCTTGAATTGGTAGCTTGGTTGACATAGATCATTTGATGGAAAATTTCAACTAAAGTGACGAATCTGTTGCCTTGTTGGGTACTGTCAAGTTGATTTTGTACCACATTATTTCAAAAATTTCTCGAAAGAAAGATTAGCAGATGAGATTTATCTGTTTGAGTTGGTTACTTTTCTCTGATATGTTTACCTGCATGTGTTTAAAACAGTGTTATGAATTTTTCTTTTAATCAATAGTTAAGCATGGCCCATTATGAACCAAAACTTTTGCTTTCTGGTTCAATCTGAATTTCAAGTCAATGATCTTGAAAACTTTCAGAGAAGGAAGTGCTGGATATGATTTGGTCAGTTAAGTCTCTATCTTCTGTGTGGAAAGCATTGCAGCCATTTGGTTTACTCAGAAAGTAAACCAACAGATGAAAAGTGAAGAGAAACAATTTGCTAGCTTTAACACTTTTTCAGTGATATGATTGAGGCATCCAAAGATTCCTGCCTGTCTTCTTTTCAAAACGTTATAATACTTGTCGGTGTTACAAGGGTTTTTTCTCTGCGTTGAGAAATACTTTCTGCAGTCATGATAACATTAACCAGGAAAGTTCTATAGTTCTCGGAGATATGAAATTCGAGAGCTGTTAGATTAAGCATTGTATTGTGCTTATGTTGCTATGCTCATACACGCGATATCTGTCATGTTCAAGTTTTGGTAAAAGTTGATCATCTTTTGTGCAACTTATCCTAAACTTGACCTTTTTATGTAAAAAAGTGATCACCTACCAAAACTTTGATATCTTCTACTGATTAAAAGCATGACAAATTTGGTGACCGATTAATAGCATGCATGTTGTTACAGCATGCTAGGACTATACTTTTGCCTGAAAATTAAGAACACTATAATATGATTGATCGGTGGCATGTTGTACAACATAATATATAGGACATCGATCATAAAGGGTGGTGTTTTCTCTGGTGGTTGCACTAAATAAGTTGTCAATTCATCGCAACGAGAAGTCACCCATAAGTTCCATAACTGTCCTCGGAAAACCAATGTAGTAGAAGCATCTCCAACTCTCAACTCTTGCTAACTTGCTTAGCTCTCATGCATCATTATTGGTACAAATTGACAGCACTGAATTTGCAATGCAATCCCCACACACCCTGGGGCATTTCCCCACCATAAACACTATGAAGGCAACCAACCAAACAAACAAAAATGAAGAGATAAAGTTAGACCCAAGTGAGAACTGAGAAAGTATCCACTTTCTTCTCCCCTTTATTAATCTCAACAAAATAATAGATTACAGTTGATCTTGCTAAACCATTGTTGTTAATGATATAAGTATATAGAAATTATAGAGAGGGAGAGATCTGCTAGCTCCATGGTTTCTCCTTTTCAAAAGCATCATATATTTCCATATGCGGAAAGCAATCCTCATACTCCGGAGAACGGTGACATGTTACAGAATAACTGGTATAAAGTATCAGATTAATTTTTAGAACATGGGAAACCCAAAACCATTCTATGAATATGTAAACATCTATATATATACAGCATCAAAACAAGGTTGAGAAGAGAGAGAGAGAGAGAGAGAGAGAGAGAGAGAGAGAGTAATTTGCTCAGAACTCAGTGGTTATATGCCATTGATCTGCCGTGTAGACAAAACCATAAGTAACTGTATCAAAATTTCAAAACCTTCAACTGCAGAAACACATGCATTCTTACCTCCTCGTCCATTCATGTACCTAACCAAGGACCATAACGATCCTACTATCCGAGCATTTTAGTAAATTTCTTCAACTCGACACCAGTATTCAAGGCTGCCATTTACCTACTGTAAGCAAAGAGCTAACCAGAGACTGTGAATGAAGAAAACTCATAAATCATGACCCGTATGAACTTACTGATCGGAGCTTCTGCATTTCGATCTGAATATATGGAATTGTCTGCATGCATGGTTCTTCTGCACTGATGCTAATTAAGGTGTGGTGGTCATGATGGGGAAGGGGGGCACATGAATAACTAACTCACTGCAGGATCAAGCATCTATGAATTCCCATATCAACAAACTCAAAGTTGGGAAACTTTTAATTCCAGGAATCAAAGAATGCGCATGAGTTAGAAATGCACGTGCCCTGCTTCTCCATCTTGCTCAGCTCACACCTTCATACTTGTTCTGTGCTTCTGATCTTCTCAAACAGAATCTAGAGAGAGAGAGAGAGAGAGAGAGAGAGAGGGAGAGGAAGAGAGAGAGAGGGAGGGAAGGAGAGGTGAGAAGTTTGTGACACCCATGAGCTGAATTGGCTGTGCTGGTAGCACGCCCATTTATAACAAGAGCAAGAGGCAAATGAGTATGAGGTGTGTTAAAGGGTGGGTATGGAGAGAAAGAAAGCAAGAAAATATTGCAAATCTTAGTTGGGTGTGGGACGTTTTCGTATATCAGTTTGGGTTTGGGGTCCAAACAGCTTGTGAAACCTTACAAGGACCACCCAATCACTTACCTAGCTATTAGTACAATATTTTCCAATATGATCAGAAACTAATTAAATTTGATATTTAGTGCATCTGATATTGATAACAATCTAGCTATTTCTCTAAATTATCTATGCTGATACCACCTTGCATCAACAGTGGTGTTTACCGGTGCATTTTCTTGGCAGTACCCTTAAGTTTTTGCCCTTTTACATTGTGACCAAGTTTCTTAATGAGAATATGGGATGATGATGACTGTCCATAGAAACCCTCTGTATTTATTTTAACCAAAGATTTTGGAGTATATGTGCAACATAAGACAGTACCTTTCCAACCAGATACACAAAATCAATATTAGAAAAAAGCCCTAGCAAAGTGTTTTTCTGTGTTCTCAATTAGTTCACTCTTTATTTGATGAAACTAAGAAAGTTACAGTTGATTAAGGATAGTGCATTAGAGCTGTCATTGTCTTCACTTGATACATACCAGAGATTATGTATAATATCTTAGAGGTACTGGCTGCAATAATAGTATAACTACCTTAACTTATTAGGAAATTCTGCGCCATTAACAGTATAGTACTACTGCTCTTAGCTGCAGAATAGGCTGCAATGGAATATTATGGATGCATGTCACAGGCTTCTTGCCTTTCATTCAGCTACCACAGCCGTTCTAGTCTTAGCTCCTCCACTACAATCTACCTGGTTAGGTTAGATTAATTTCCATATGTTGAATACTATCGCCTCGATAATTAGTAAATAATACAGTTTTTTTACACTTAGCTCTGTGAGCTTATTAATTAGCATCAATTCTACTGGAGAAAGTCACGCACCTTAATTTAGTGTTGACGAGTAGAAGTCTGACTATCATCTCCGGCGCATCTATATAGAGGATTATTGGAGCAAACTGAGTTTATTTCCCTCGCCACTCGATCCGACGAGGGACCTTAATTCCATCAGTTTCAAGATTCCATGAGATTTGCAACAGTGGTTTGTTTGAGGTCCATATTACCTGGGAGCCAGGGCTGCTGCTTTGCCACGGAACATGCGTGTGTTATCCATCCGTACGTCTTCATCATCAACATTGCACCTGTCTCAACTTCTGCGACAAATTCGTTTCTAATTCAACAAAAACTGTAAGCTTAGTGAAGGAGACACAAACTTAATTCAGGAAGAAATGGATCTGCGTGTTGTGATTAACTAATTGATGAACTCAAACCAAGTTTACAAAATACTTAATTAGCGAGTTTTTCTGATGTCATCGATCATGTCGTAGATTCTTCTTTTCTCGATCATGTTACATATGCCTAGAATTATTATATTTTTGGCGAAAAGAATAGGAAAACAAAAGGAACCAGAGACCTAGAATTTAAAGTTTGAATTTTCTTGGTTACTTTTAACCTAGCTCCTTTCAATCACATACTACGATTCTCTTGTGTGTTTCCAAAGGGACAAGTAGTCTCGAGTCAAAAAGGGCTTTATAGTAGATTAGTAGGTAAACCACATAAAAAGTTTGTGTTTGCATTCTTAATCGAGAGGTTTCTGATACTAAGCAAATAATTAGCCTGCTTGGAATAGATCTCATACCTGTAATTTATTTGAAAAATTTAAATGTTTAAACTAACACGCGATGACAAAGATAAATATTTCATTAGAGTAAAACACAAAGAAGATTAATTTCTTAGCGCGCATAGTGCATTGCTTCCAACTTTTATACCGGAACATATATAGAATACAAGTGAATAATTGTTTATGGTAGGTCTCATGTAATGCCTTATCAACAACGTACCCTAGCCTGCTGCACAACACGCCTGAGGATATCAAAACTAGGCACTGCAGCATTTCCAACTTTCTTTTAGATCTCGTTACCGCTGCGTATATATTCAATAATATCAACAGTAAGTGCGTTTGATCTTGCCCCAACAAATGGGGTTAACCCCTTACCCTAACGGGACCATGCATGGATTAATGAGAGAGATCATGCTCACTTTCAGATGATCGTGGAAATCTTGAGCGGCCTATGAGAAAACAACCAAAACTAATACCTAACCTGTAGAGCAAGCCATGTCCCAAGGGGAAAGGTAATAGTTGAATAGGTAGATATCAAATTTGTACATGCATGCACATCTCATTGGCCTTGGATTGCTAGGTAGGCTTGGTACAGCTATCCCCCAAATAATTGTTTCAATTAATTGAGTTTTACATCTACAAACTTTAATAATGTAAGATTTTCAGACATCTTTGTTCGTGCTTCGGCCAAGTTAATGTGGACATCGATAAGGAACTAAAATGCAGTGATGAGGCAGATTTCAAACGCATACATATCCACATAATAGCCACATATATTATGTATGTGTAGAAAGTTAGAAGATTGATCGACTGTCATTTTAAATCACACCAAATTCACAGCTTTAACTAGTTGCAATAGATAAAAGGTTTTCTAACATATCAGCAATCGACAACCCTTCAAAAGCCTGCAGTAGTGAATATGTGATGAAAGCGAGTGCGTCTACTTCAGCCTGCAGTAGTGAATGCACGAACATTGAGATCTAAGTTATGTCAAATATTGATAATCCACTAGTGGATATAGTGATCATCTGAATACTAATGCACCTAGTAATTCCATCAAAGTGCACCAATAATCCTTGTCGTGCACTCGTATCGTATTCCTAATTAACCAAGAAAAACCTAATTAAACACTTCATGGAAGTCATCATGCAGTTCTTCTGCAATTGTTTCATGACAGTTAAACACTTAAACATTACTAATCGCTATGCTGATATAACAAAACTACGTACATTATTGATTTCTTATTTGGTCCAGCACCATGGCAACTACTTAATTTAACAATGGATAGTCTTGTTGCATGATATAGTTTTGGATCGTTGAATCAAATAGTACCGAATAATGCATATTCTGGAGCTTGTTTATCAAAGAAAATATCAATTACAGGAAGTTGGACGCATCCCATCGACCTGGCATTCCACTCCACTCGGACATTGATAGAGATGTGAGTAGTAGAGACAAATCTAAACAAATAATTTTAAAAAAAGCATAACAAATTTTGGTTGATGGGAAAGCAGTGGAGGTAAGATACACTTTGGAATGTCTTTTGAGAATTAGGGTTTAAATTAATCCAGTCATGTCAATTTTGTAAGCTATACTTGACATCACATACCAAAAGAAATACTAATTAAAAGTGGAAAGGGGAGTGTGTTAACGCAATAATTAGTTTAAGCACTGAGTGTTTATTGAGGTGGGTTCACAGGAAAAGGAGGAGACAAGAATGGAAGTAGGTAAAGCAAGCAGCTGCCATCAAACACTGCACTCATCTTCTGTTAATGGACATCTCACTTACATGCACTCGAACCATATCCCCTCCAATATGGTTTACATAATTTTGTTTATTCATATGGGAATTAGATAAATATACTAACCCCTCTCACATTGTGTATATTTCATAAAGGAGTTTAGGTAATTTACATAGTTAGTGGTATATATATTTATCTATCTTAGCTGGATGAGAAAAGCTTGCAAGTTAATTAACTAGTTTAGCTTGCTAGTTCCTCTTGTTATACTCGTTTTCAAGGTAAATTCCTTACCTTTTTGATCTTAAGAAAGAGATCGATTAAGGCTATAGTTCAACGAAATTATAACATATATAAGAACGAGATCGAACTGGTTGGGGTTGTCAGAACAAGAATTGTGAACAAACTGGTCTCGTATTTTCTAACCATATATAAGATTGAATACAAATAAGGACCACCTATATATCCTTGATAGATACTCAAAAACACGAGATCAATACGCTGACCTGCGACATCTTTCATAGATGAAAGATTGGATCTATATCTACATCAACTTGGTGGCTAATTAAAGGGTTATTGTTTCAATTGGCACTTTACATTTGTAGGTGTCTAGACTCTGGATGCAATTTGAAAATGGCACTCACCATGTTTATTTATGATATAGGAAGTGTTTTGCCTTTCCATATCTGAGTTAGGGGAGATGTTCTATTTACGTTATACGAGATACCGGGAAGAGTTTGCAATGAGAACATTATAATAAGTATCAAACCAAGATTTTTGAATGAACTGTTGGATGAAATGTAGACATATTAGATTTAATTTAAAAATATCGAGTATAACTTACAACGCTTATCCAGTTGTTATTCAATAGTCCTTACTTGGTCCTTATATAAGGTCGATCTTCATTAGAAGTTTTCTTAATGATAAAGTTGTAATACCCCGGAAATTTGATATTAGTTTCTATTATTATTTAGGAATTTTCGAGTTAGAAGTTAGTGTGTTTTGAGGTTCCAAGGAAGAGCGGAAGAGTTCGGTTGCATAATTTACCGAAGCGGTATTATGGTTTTGAGGGGTCAAGAGTTGACTTGTTGATCTGTTGGGTTTCTCGAGAAACTTCCTTCATGAAAGTTGTAGAGCACGACGTTACAAGTTCGTAGACACGTGACAAGAGTAAAACAGACTACGTATGAGAAAGTTATGGTCAGCAAAAGTTCTTGGCTTTATGGGTTTTATTTTAGGTTAAATAGGGAAGTTTAGGGTTCCATTCTTGGGAACCCATTTCTCTCTTTCTCCTTCTTCTCTCTCACGATACCTTCGGTATCAAAGTCCTCCAGTCGACCCGACCCGGACTTTCCGACGTCGCCTGACCGCGCCGTCAGCTTGAATCGACTCCTCTTCTCCTTGCCTTCATCCTCCTCTAGCTGGTTCACATCGATTCAGTCCTGAAGTGGTGACCGGAAGCTAGGAAGTTTGGCTTAGAGACTGGTCGGGATTCTCGCCTTTGACAGCGGCGATGTGGCTTGAAAACGGTCGGGATAGAAGCTCCTTGGCGTCCTGGTTCGACTTCGGGTAGTCTTGAAGCTCGACTCACAGTAGAGAGTGGTGGTGGCAGATTCCAACTTCCCGGCTAGTTTTCCGGCGTTTTCCGGCCGATTGGGGCAAAATCTCAGGTATAAAAGATGTTCCCCTCTCTGCAATCTACAAGTTTGATGTTTTGAGTTTGCCCAAATTTAGACGTTTTGGGGATGGCGCGTGGGACCCACTCGCCGCTGTCTGTGGTGGCTCGTGGCGGCGCATCCGGCAGGGGTTGGGAGGTTAGGAGTAACTGTTAGCTTGTGCTTGACGATACAAGCACATTGACATGTTATGAGGTTATGTTATGATCAAGTTTTGCTTCCTAGGTTTAAGACTAAGTTGAGAATCGTGAGAGGTTGTTAAGCTTTGGTGTTTGAGCTTTGAAAATCTTGTTAACTTTTTTCAATAGGTTGGTTGAGGGTTCCTATGACCATGGGAGGTCTCGGAAGAAGGTTGTCCCTTTTTGGGCAAATATGGGGTTAAGGCTTGTTAAGGATGCATTGTTCTTTTGTTTAAGTGGTTATTAAAGTTATTATTTGTGTAATTTTAGGTGACTTGTGAAGTGTGATTTGGGATTGGCTCTGGTGTTTTGTTGAAGACGCAGCGAGATTTTTGAGGTGAGTAAAATCTCACCAAGGTTCACTTTGTGTCTTTTTATTTATTTATGGTGGTTATGATGATTATATGATGATTATATGTTTTTCTTTTGTTTGTTTTAAAATATATAAGCTTGATCGCCAACGGCTCATGGTAAGTGAAAACAAGTTTTCTATTAAAAATATAATATTTCAAATATACTTCTGTTCATGTGGGTGCCTTAGTGGTGAATGTGTGCATTTGTTGTGAATTGGTGTCTTAGTGGTGATTGTGTGCATTAGTTGTGGCACGGTGCCTTAGTGGTGATTTTATGGACTAGTTGTGGATGTGTAAGCCTTAGTGGTGATTGTTGCATTAGTTGTGGATATGTGTGTCTTGGTGGTGATTGTGTGCATTAGATTAGGAGCCTTTGTAGTGGACCGAGAACCAAGCCTTGGCCGGGTGATTGGTTACGGTCAGTATAGAGCTCTAGTCTATTTATCTGTACTTCATGGGGGATGACTAAGTGTTGGAGAACTCATAAGTAAGAGTAGAGAAATGATTGTGTAATGTTCTTATGTGTTGTTAATTGAATTCTTTGTTTTGAGTATCTCCTGAACTATTCTCATCCGCAAGAAATTCTTAAATCTTAATTGTGTGATTTTAATTGAATTCCTGAACTATGTTTTTGCAGGATTCATTATGTTTTTTAGTGTTCTGAATTGTTGTGTTTTTCTTAATTATTTTCTTTTGAATTCTCTTGCTTTTAGGCTATTCATGAACTAAGCTATCAATGCAGAAATTACCAGTGTTATCTTTTGTAAATTTGTTGGATTGGTAGATTTAATTGTTGTTCTCATTTGTTCATGTGTTTTACTTTGTTGGTATAAATATTGAGTTATTTTGGGATTTACTCATACGGGCTTTTTAGCTTACCGGGTTTGTTGTTTACAACCCGGTGCACCATTTCCCAGTGTAGGGGTTAGACCTGCAGGTGTTGATCAGCAGGGTTGAGGCGGAAACATTGTGGTAGGATTTTAGTTTCTATGCACTTTATGTTGTTGTGTTATGACTGTTGTTTTAAGCTTATGTGAGCGACTTAATTATTACTAGACTTTTGAAGTTCATGTAATTAAGTAGAATTAATGTTTAACTCGATTTACGAGTTTGTTGACTTGTACACTTCCAGTATTGTTTATAGCTTAGAAGTTGTTTAGCAGGTTTTGAGATATTAAGATTTTGAGTTATATCACGCCCAAATTTTTGATAAATTTATCCTTTGAAAATTAGGGTGTGACAAAAGTAGTATAAGGTTCACATCTAAAACAAATCGGTAATGAGTGGAGTGGCCTAAACTCTTATAAACCACATGCAAAGTCACATTTTCCCAATGTAGGATTTATATCTCAACACGCTCCCACACGTGTGACGAATTTTTAAGCCTAACACGTGGACGTGGGTAAGCTGCTCTGATACCATAATAAAGTAGTCTGAGGTTTACATCCAGAACCAATTAACAATTAGTGAAGTGGCTCAAACTCTTATAAACCACAAACAATATCTCATTTTCCCAATTTATATCTCAAAAGTATCGTACGTGAGGGGGATTGAAAGCCAAGTGTGTGTGTATATATAGCTCTTTCTTCATTGTCACATGTAGTTTTTAAACTTTAATATATGACTGAGAAATATCATTTCCCTAAAAAAGAAGATTGATAATTGTAATCTGAAACTGGGGCCATTATTATCTGCCCTAAAATCAGTATTCTGTTCATAACTTTATCGAGTCCAGAAGATATGCAAGAACTATAGCCTGATTTCCTGAGCATAAACCATCGTCATGATGGCGTAAGGTCTGGTTTGAGTACTGTTAAACTTACCCAATTGATAATTGAGTTATGTTTAATCACATAGTACATAGAGACGTATTCATGATGAACTAGCTGAATCTAGATGTCAAACAAAACCTTAATTCATCCTAGATTTAATGAATCTGCTCAGGTAAATTAAGCTTGACAATGAGTGACAGAGTAAGTGATCACCATTCGTCTAATTTGTCTAATCAAGCGGAAAAACAGGAATTAGTTTCTATGACGTGCATCTTATTTTATTGTCTTTACTCAAATGGTTGGACCAACAAGGCTATTATAACATAATTACTAGTCAAGAAATGTGTTAATTTGCATCATTATATTTCAATATTTTCTGTTCTGCTTGATTATGAACAAACTAGATTATTAGTGCTCATAACCATTTAATCTAGGGGCGTAGTCTCTTTTTAATAAATGGGAGGTTGTGAGTCCAACTTACTTAGTTATAATATGTGATTAAAAAAAAACTAGATTATTAGATTCTTGAATTCATTGATTTCTAGATTTTTCTCAAGAGATGGCCAAGGATATGTATACATCAATCAAATTATAATTGGGGATATGGATCTATTGCTGTAACAGGTTAAACAAAACATTTGATGGGATAAAGAAAAATACAACACTTTTGGTCAAGTGATGTCGATCCTGAATTCCAGATTAATTAAGCTTGTAATCAATCATATGCTTCACATGCATCCTTTGAAAGAAAATATATGAGAACAAATCAACAGGCTGTAGGGCATCTCTTTATATCAAATCGATCTCACACTGTTTCGATCTTAGTCTAAACAGAAACATGATAAGAGATCGATCCAGTTCTTTGAAAAATTGAACTTGCACAGAAGAAGAAACAGAAGACCAAAAAGGGTAGATGGCGAAAAGTCATGATTAGCATATACCTGAAAGAAGAAACACAAGACTATAATACGAGTATGTAGTCGTTTTCCAGAAACCCTTGGAAAGGTGTATAAAGCTAGCCAGCCAGCCTTCCCTGACTAGGATTGATCTCGAATGCCGAAGACACCAACCGAGGTAGCTTAGTGCCTCATAACCATCACTATGACTACTAGGAGAATTTGGAGGGGTCCCTTTTGCTAAGATTTCCAAATAATTGAAGGTATTTTAGGGAAAAGACTATTTAAATTGATAGTTACAGGTAAACCGTAAACGAAAGCAGCTAATGTCAATAACCATTTTGCATGTACATAACCCTAGTTTGCTTATTATCGTTATTAGCTGTATGTTCTACTCTGGATGTGATAGTTGTTAGTCATGCATGTTTTAGCTAAGAGAGCCGAGACGTACATCGAGTTATCGACGGCCATAGTACTGACATTTATTAGGTTGGACAGAAACTAATCAAGTTCATAATCTGAGTACACTAGATTGAATCAGGTTCATGGTATACTAATTTTGTTTAAGAAACTATCTTAGAGCTAGCCAATTAGAGCAGGAGGTACTATCGGTCAGCTACTAATGTTGTTGCTTTTGCTACTACTTTAACCATAATCTCTCATCACCAAGCTATAGTATGTTATTCGGATTTTGCTTGTGGTTCAACTTCAAGGTTTCGTAGTGACTAGAAATGGTAACCTTTACAGAGGTATTCAACTTTTCTCGAGTTTAGGCCTAAATTGAGGTTCCCTTTTTTTTTTTATTAATGAAAATTTCATCTCGTACGATGGCCTCGTTAAATCATATCAAATAAAAGACTACCAAAAATTGATATATTTAATAAGAATTTTAAAATTTAGGTTCCATCAGTAATTTCATTTTTAGCAACAATGAGATGTGAAATTACTGATGGAGATGCTCTATATACAAACTTACGAACTAAATAGAGGTTCAATTTGGGTGTAGAAAGTGGAGAACCTACCCACAACACTGTCCTAGATGGCTAGATCTTTAGGACTTAAAAAGCTTGTTCATGTCATATAAACCATTTAGTTGGGCTTGAAAGTAATCCACAGTCGATCTTAGGACCTAGCCTATGCCCCCCATGGCAGATAACCTCATAACCCAATTAATTGGGCTTCAAGCTAATCCACAGTGTTGCTCCACACCTATGGAGAAAGACCACTTTTTGTTTTCTTGGTTATACTTTCTGATATTTTTCGGAGAAGATACACATAGAAAACAGGAATCTCATTGCCGAAATATGGATGTCGGCCCTTTCAACAAAAAAATGGATGTCGGTTTGTGCGAGATTAAGATAGATCAACTTTTAGATAAACGAAATAAGGGTTTTATTAATATTAATAATACTAACGAATAACTACATCACGATCACTCAGTCAAGCTTGAGGAACAGATTTGCTACCATGGTTACACTCCTAGAATATCAAATCCTAAAGCCGCACTTCAACATTAGGTCTAGTTCAATGTCCTCCAAAATAATAAAACTAAAGCAAAGTTCCAAGAAACTGATTAAAAATTTCCGAAAAACTAATCAAATGTAAAGTTTTCTAACAGACAGATGATTTTTCCGAGCTTAGGCTTATTTACTTATCGCAATTTGACAACAATAAATCTACCCTAAATCTAAACCAATGATTAGTTTATGAGAAATTTTATTAACACATCCTTAAATGCTAGATGCACATTTCTTTTTCTATACAAATTATATAAGAGTTTGTGGGTACGTAAAATTACTAAAAGAGACATTAATATCAAAAGTAAAAAAAACTTGTTGAAATAAAATATCCGCTTAAAAATTTTCTTCTTTTATATGAGAACAACGTATGTGAAGATACTAAACCCTATAATTTAAACCTCTATAAATTAATAACGTCGGGACCGGCTAAAAATATTATTTAATCGAGATTGTTAATTTATCGACATCAATTTTGCTAAATCTTTATTTCGGGGCTGGCAAAAAATATTATTTAATCGAGGTTATTAATTTATCAAATATTAAATTATCAAGGTTTTTACTATCGATAGTACAAATTGAAGTTTGAAATTTAGATTAAACTGTTCACACATGTTAGGTCGTTCAAACTGAACACCAAACTAGAACTTAGGATGATGCTATATATATACTCCTCTTCTCTCTTTTTTTGAATAAATTAAGTAGCAAATCTAGAAAAGTATGTATATTTAGTGAATGAATTGTGTATTTAGTGAATAATAATATATTTCAAATGAGGGTATTGTAGGAAGGTTGGGTATGTGTATCTAGTAAAATGTTAAAATAATAAAGTCAATAGGTTGTGTATTAAGAAGAGTAAATTACATAGTAACACATGACCAAATATCAAAACACAAAAAAACCCACTTCTTATAATTTTTATACAAATTAGGACATGAGTCTAAACCCAAAACCAAGTTATCACAGGCCTGACCCAAATTTATATGTGAAAACACCAAAATGCTTAGTTTTTTCAATACACCGCTTCCCCGATCCGGTTCTCTGCAAATACTCTCTCTCTCTACAATGGCGTCGCACGCCTTCACCATCGGAATCATCACTCAACCGGTGGCTCAGATCCCAGATCCCAAACCTAAACCGCCGTGCCTTTCCCTCTCTCAGATCCCAAAACCGTCGCATCTGGAGGCTCCTTCATCGTTGGAATCGTCACTCAATCTCTCCCTCTCGGCGCCGTCGCGCTTCTAGGTCTTGGAGCATCGATGCTCACGAAGACTTCAACCTTCGCCGCCGCCTTCTCTGCCTTCGGCGATCTGATTCTATGGATCATCTCCCTCACTTTCTTGTAGTTCGTATCCTTGTTCAATAGCTCCTCGTTGGTGCCTGCATGATCCATAGGTAGAGGAAGGGTCGCATTGAAGAGAGGAAAAGCTTTTGACGAACGCCGTTGACTGGGTCTGCCGAAGTTGCCAGAAAAGTTGGGGCGGGTCAGCGGTGGGTCAATTCTAGATTAAGGGTAGAGGAGGGCAGAGCAGAGTTGGGATTGGGGAGTAGCAACAGAGTTGGTGTGAGCATTGTTAGTGGTGGTAATGGTGGTTTAGGATTAAGATTGTGTTTGTGTTAGAATTTTTTTTTTTGCAGGTTTGTTTGGACAGTAGCAGCTTTGGCAGTAGCAGGATGCTCGCATCAGCTTGGACAGTAGCAACATCCTAACATTAGAATCGGTAGTAGCAACGAGCTAGCTAGCATCACAGTCGGTAGCAGAAAATGTAACAAAGAATCGAAAGTAGCATCAATATTGCTAAAAAAATTGTAATAGTACTGGCAGTAGCACTCGGTATCAGTAGTAGCACATTCTTACTCGACAGTAGCACATAACACATTTCTGGTCGACAGTAGTAGCATAATTTGTTGGCGGCAGTAGCAGCATAATTTGTCGGCGGCAGTAACAATAGATTTACTGTGCGGTGGTGCTACGTGTTGCTACTACGTGGTGGTGTTGCTTGTTACTACCATGCCATCCTGCTGCGTGCTGCTACTGTGTCATCTAGTCGGGGCAGTAGCAGAAAATTTTTCGGTCGGTGCAGCAGTAGCATATTTTCAGTCGGTGCAGTAGCAGCAGATTTTCGATCGGCACAGTAGCAGCAGATTTTTGATCGGCACAGTAGAAGCAGATTTCCAGTCGGAAGCAGTAGCAGCAGATTTCCAATCGGAGGCAGTAGCAACAAATTTCCAGTCGGAGGCAGTAGTAGTGGATTTCCAGTTGGAAGCAATAGTAGGGAAGTATGTTTTAATTAAGGACAAAATTGTAAATGTGCAATGCCACGTGACAACAATATAATAGTTTATCCTTATTTGTAAATGTTTGTCCTTATTTATTTAGTAATATGCTTAATGTACATTTTTGCCAATTAATATGTAGTTAGTAACTAATATGTAGTTTACTATATTAAGAATGCGATGTGTAATTAGAAATGTGTTAATAAAATCTCTCTTATCTTATTTTTATGTCTTTAAACAATGATCATAGTTAGTCAAACAAAATTTAAAATAAAAACAATGATTATTGTTAAATAAGTGACAAAATCCGTAACTAAAATATAAAATAAGCGACGAAATTTGGTAGGGTATTTGTTTCGTACCAGAAAAGACAAACCACCAACAGCCACTCGGAAAGACGCACTCCCTCCAAATTTGGCGTTGTTAGTTGCTCTGCCGACTGAAAACTATTCTTTAAAACCCAAAAGCCCAACCCGAATGCTCTTCACTACCTCACTCTCTCCTCGCCGATCATTTCCCGATGGCCTCCTTCGCACTCGGCTCCGCCCTTACTTTACTCCGCGCCAACCAAAATGACGCCGCTCCACACAAGCCTCTTATCTTCACTCCAAATTTGAATTCTCTCGGATTCAACCACAGCCTCAGAACTCACGCCTCGTCCACGCGGTGCCGCAGCGTCGGAGCTCCACGCGCCGCCGCGGAGGCGGTGGAGGATGTGATTGTCGAGGGTGTGGAGGAGGTGAAGGAGAAAGGTAGGGTTTTGAGAGTCGGTGTCGTCTGCGGTGGTCCCTCCGCCGAGCGTGGAATCTCTCTCAACTCGGCCAGATCAGTAATCGATCACATACAAGTAAAGCTTCTTCTTCTTCTTCTTCTTCTCTCTCTCTCTCTCTGAGCAATAGCAGTTACTGTTTACTTGCAAATTGAGAAATTGAAATGTGAGTTTGGATTGAGATGTGTGTTTGAATTTTAGTATTTTGAATCAGGGAGAGGATTTACATGTGAGTTGCTACTACATTGACTCGGAGCTCAATGCGTTTGCGATATCACCTGCTCAGGTTGGTTTGTGTAGCTTTTGTCTGCTCTAAATTAGCCGGAATTGTTTTGCTTTCAGTTTATAAAGTTTGCGCATTGACAGGTGTACTCCAACACTCCGGCGGATTTTGATTTCAAACTCGAAAGGTAAGTTTGTAGTTTTGAATTCGCAATTTACTGTTTTGTTGTAAGGATGTGTGTTTAGCTGGTTAAATGTGTTTGCGCAGCCTTGCTCAAGGTTTCAAGTCTTGGTCTGACTTTGCGGACCACCTTGCTGTCAATGTGGACATAGTGTTTCCGGTAATACATGGTCAATTTGGTGAAGATGGTGGCATTCAGGTGTAGTGTAGTATAACCTTTACTACCGTGAAAACAAGCGTATATGAAATTCTTGTTCTTTTTCTTATACTTGTGCATATTTCAAATTATGATGTTCCAGGAGGTGCTGGAAAGGTATAACATTCCATTTGTTGGCACGGGATCAAATGAGTGTCGTCAAGCTTTTGACAAGGTATGAGATGTCTAACCGACAGTGACTGTTGTTATATTATGCAGATATAATATGTAAAATATGGAAAATGAAATAAGATGATATTAAGTTTCTAACTGTTTTTCATTTGAGTTATGGCAGTACAATGCCTCATTGGAGCTCAGCAGACATGGATTTGTAACTGTACCAAGTTGTTTAGTAGAGGTACCATCTGAACTTTATTGTCTTCCAATAAATTATCACACTTAGTCAGATTTTTCTTTGTCCAGATAATTTTAACCACTAGGGATCAGCATCATGTATTTTCTGTCTGAATAAGTCTTGACATATCTAATACCTAAAATTGTCTGGTTGCTTCACTTTTCCCTTTGATTATGACATCGTTAGTTGATCATCTGATGTGTCTAATCGCCTATTATATATAAGATAATTTTGATTGTTTACAATTTAGTTAATTATGGCATATGTATTTCTCAATATTTTGATCTAGTTTCTCTAACTTTAATGACCTGTAGGGAAGTGAAGCAGATGAACCTGAACTGTCAGAGTGGTTTGCAAAAAATCAACTGGATCCTAACTCTGGGAAAGTTGTGGTAAGGCATATTTAATGTTACAGAAAAAAGTTCAGTGCAATAGGCTTTTTGATTAGGTTTGCTTATGATATATCCCTCTTTAATACATGTTCCAGGTAAAACCAGCACGAGCAGGTTCAAGCATTGGTGTTACAGTTGCATATGGCTTGGCTGATTCTCTTGTCAAGGCTAATGCAATTATTACAGAGGTAGTTTTGTTTCTTACATTTATATTCTTTAGTCCCTTACTCTCCCAAATGTTTTGGGAAAATCTTATATTCATGCAGGAAGTTGGGACATGTTGGCTTGGAGATGATTTTGGAAGGTGTTGGACCTGCAATTAATTTTTGAAATAAGCTTAGAGTAGAAAGCCTTCCCTTATAAAAATTTCCCTCTTCTTATTTGACAGGGAATTGATTCCAAAGTCCTTGTTGAAATATTTCTTGAAGGAGGGAGTGAATTTACCGCAATTGTTCTTGATGTGGGGTATGGTACAGATTCTCATCCTGTTGTACTACTACCAACTGAGGTATGTATTCTCCATGGTTTTGTTGGTTCATTCTATAATTTTAGTGTATTACAAATAACAGGTTGTAGTATTGTGGACATCATTTGTTTATTACCATCTATTATAAAATGATGTAGGCACACTTGGTATACAAATATTTTGATATGCATAATTAATATAATTCTTTGAAATGACCAGGTGGAACTTCAATTCCTTGGTAGTGTAGATGTTAGAGAGAAGGATGCAATCTTCAACTATCGCAGGAAATATCTTCCAACACAACAGGTAGATCAGTAGTGGACCTTACAGAATTACATACTGTGTTCGTGTATATGTCTGCATGTTTGTATCTATTTGAAAGGCTTCATGACTTTAAGTGTGTGATGTGAAAAACCCCTCTTGTGTTATCGTTCTGACTTTCATTTGATCTAACAGGTTGCTTATCACACTCCACCTCGTTTTCCTATTGATGTCATCGAAAATATTCGAGATGGAGCATCTCAGTTATTCAAAAGGCTTGGCCTTCGTGACTTTGCTCGAATCGATGGATGGTTTCTGCCTAATTCTGTTCATGTACCGTCATCACCAGACAGTAAGTTTGGAAGGACTGAAATGGGTACAATATTATACACTGACATTAACCTGGTAAGAAGGGTGACTACTCGCCCAATGATATGCATGCCGGTTGTTTGTTCTTCTTAGATCTCATGTTATCTTTGTTTACTATTTCAGATTAGTGGTATGGAGCAGACCAGCTTTTTATTCCAGCAAGCCTCAAAGGTACTTCAGTTGTAATTTGGTCTGTAGTGGAAGTCGTTTATGGTGTGACTGATGGCTTGTCACTGTTTAAGTATTTTGCATGTTATGAAAAATTGTATGGTATCTTGGCATTTTACATCAATCACTACAACAGCAGCATTTTTTGCATTGTTTTTGTTGTGGAAATTTTATTTGCCTTAAAGGACTACTTACAGAGGTGCTCTTGTTGTCAAGTCATAATATATATTCAAATAGCCAAACAGAAGAAAGTGAGAAAAAAGAGAAGAGTATAAAAAAGAGGAAGCCAAAAAGAAAGGAGAATTCGAAATCATAAAAAAGCTGTTGCTCATGATATTCATCCCATCTGTATTTTCCATTGACACATTAGTTATTACTGTAATCCTTTTTGGTGCCATTACTTTGCCTCAAAACCCCCTTTTTGGATCCAGGTTGGGTTTTCTCATGCAAATATCCTCCGGAGTATTATTAATCATGCTTGTTTGAGGTTTCCGCATCTTGCATCTTGTGATGATGTGTCCAGTGATTTGCCTAGAACATTAAAATCCCCGCTGCTTAAAGATGATTGGGAAGGCACTCAGAAAGTTTTTGTTATTTTTGGAGGAGACACATCCGAGAGGCAAGTATCTCTTATGAGCGGAACAAATGTTTGGCTCAATTTGCAAGCTTTTGATGATGTAAGTACACAAATTCAGGGGGACCTTCATTTTCTAAATATGGCTCGTTTTGGATATGCTAGTTTTTTAGTTTGTAATGTTCAAAGGGCACATTGATTAGTTTTTCAAGATGATGGCTAGAAATATTCTGGATGGGGGAGGGAGATTATGATAAACTCATTATTTCATAAGTTATAAGGTTATGGTATAAGCATGATCTTTTTTTGTTGCTTCCTTTGGAAGAGGAACATTACATCTAAGTTACAAACTTGTGTTCAAAGAATTTTAGTAGCTATATTGTCAAGTCTGGTGAGACCATCTTCAGTATTAGTCAAGGACCCAGTATTCGCTATATTGATAAGGAAGCGTGGTTATAAATATTTTTTTGTTCAACCAAATGCATGATAGGTTTGATTTTTCCTGAAATTGACAATCTTGCTGGCTGCAGCTAGAAGTACTTCCTTGCTTGCTTGCCCCAACGAATGGATATTCATCTAGTAATGATGTGGACAAAAATGAAGTTGATGCAACTTCCAGAACAGTTTGGTCATTACCGTAAGTCTCCCTCTCTAAAAGGTCTTTCAACATGGCTACTTATAACTTATATTCCATGGCTACTTATGACTTATATTTCACCATCTTTTGATATGAACCATAGGGTATAAACTGGCCTTCTTCTCCAATTCAGTTGAGCTTTATACAAGTTAATATGTTTTTTTTTTGTGATTAGTTATTCTCTTGTGCTAAGACACACCACGGAGGAAGTTCTTGCTGCATGTGTAGAGGCAATAGAACCAGACCGAGCTGCACTTACATCTCAATTACGGAACAGAGTGATTAATGATCTTATGGAAGGCTTCAAGAAACATTCTTGGTTTACAGGATTCGATATCAATGATGAACTGCCAGTTAAATTTTCTATTGAAGAGTGGATCAAGCTAGCCAAGGAAGTCAAGGCAACAGTATTCATTGCGGGTATTCATTAAAAAAAAAAAAAAACTATTCTTGTGATTGAATAGAGTAGCATTCAGTTTTTCTCAGTATGCAACGTTATTACTAGTGTCTGACACATCTGAGTTTCTTAATAAGTTTCTCAGTTTATTGGGTCTTGAATATCTATGCAGACAGAAATTCCAGAGTGCTTTTAGCTATTACTTATTAGTAGTATAGATACAACCACTTAAATCAAATGGTTCTCTCGGAATAATATCAAATAGTTGTCTCCGTTATAAGTTGATAGTAGTATAGATATAACTCCTCAAATTGTCAGCCTTAGTAGGTATGACTTTTAACGGTTTATATACTTGCAAATTGTATACCTCACAACTAGTAAGAATCAAGAACAATATATAAGCATGTGAGCAGGTTCTGTACAATATTGCATGCAGTCCAGAACAAAATTGAAAGTACTTACGTTGTTTATAATTGTTTATAGTGCATGGAGGCATTGGTGAAGATGGTACACTTCAGTCTTTGCTGGAGGCTGAAGGAGTTCCACATACAGGTTTATTCTAAAATCAAGACTTGGTTTACAAGGATTTCTGTTCAGTTTATTGCTGACCTTTTTTTTTTTTTTTTTTTTTTTTTTCAATTGAAGGTCCTGGTGTTTTGGCCTCAAAGATTTGTATGGACAAAGTTGCTACATCAGTTTCTCTTAAACATGTATGAATATGTAGTACACATCCAACAAGGGGAATTGGATTTTTTATTCTTCTTTTTTTTGTTTTGTTGTGAGTCGCATGTTTTGCTGAGTAGAAAAGCATTCTGAAACCTTCTAATGAACAGCTATCAGACTTGGGAGTTCTTACCATAAACAAAGATGTGAGAAGAAAAGATGAGCTCCTTAGTACACCAATACCAAATGTATGGCATGAATTGACCTCCAAGCTTCAGTGTGAAACATTATGTGTTAAACCAGCAAGAGATGGATGCTCAACTGGAGTTGCAAGGTTATGGTAGGTTAATCCACTTATACTTTTGCTTTCCATGAGTGGTCAGTGATAACAACACTAACAAATTCTTTTTTTACTCATTATCGTGTTTCTTATGGAGTTCTGATGTACTCTGTCTGGTTTATGCTTGCAGCTGTGATGGAGACCTTTCAGTGTATGTAAAAGCATTAGAGGACTGTCTCCTTCGGATTCCCCCTAATAGTTTGTCCAAGGTACAGAATGGTCTTAATTATTGCTTTTTTTCTAGTGTGACCTGTCCTTTCATGGCATCTAGTTTGAGGTATAATTGTCACACCTTATTTAACTCCTTTTTCTTAACAAATCATATGTAACAGTATTGTTACTCCAAATTCACAACTGTCTTCTCTCTTTTTTTTTTCATCTTTTTTTTCTCTTCAAATAGAATTATTGATATTGAGAAACTAGAATGTTGCATTTTCCTTAAGTGGTATGAAATATTCGCACAGGTCCTTCAAGCAAGTGTTACCTGATTAAGACTTTGCTAATTCAGTTGTCCTTCCATTCTATGGCATCCTTAAACTATTGGAGCCTTATGTATATTTAATCATTAGAAGTATCTGTTTGTTTGCCCTCTTCTCACATAGTGGTGTATCGCCATTTGACCTCTCCATCTGGGATTAGTAGGTCACCCTTATATTCTTTAGTAGAATAAAAGATACACACACACAAACACACATAAGGTATTGCATTACAAGAAATAAAATACCTTCTTCGAGATTTGATCTCAGTATTTCACTTGTAGGAACACGGAATGATCGAAATGCCAAACCCCCCTCCAGAGCTCCTAATCTTTGAACCTTTTATTGAAACGGATGATATAATTGTTTCATCGAAGTCCATGAATGAAAACGGACATCACCTCATGTGGAAAGGACAGAGTAGATGGGTTGAAATAACTGTTGGTGTTATTGGGAAACAAGGATTAATGCACTCGTTGAGTCCCAGTATCACCGTAAAGGAGAGTGGTGATATTTTATCACTCGAAGAGAAATTTCAGGGTAAGATTTTTTTTCTTCTTATTGTTTGTTCCATAGTTCAGCGTATGCTTTCTAAGCTTCCTGCTGACATCGATGATAAATTACTTGCATGGCAGGTGGAACTGGCATCAATCTTACTCCACCTCCTTCATCGATCATTAGGTAAGTCAATAAAAATGTTACCTTTTGTAAAAAGAGTATTGTCTAGGGAGGAGTAAGTACTTTTACATTCTACAAAACAAATCTACGAAAGAGCCAGATTATTGCTGGTGTGCTCTTCATTCTCCATTCGCCTTTTCCCTTTATCATTCCCATAACACCATTCATGCATGACATGATTCCTTGCATTCTGTTAAATAGATGAAGCTTGGGTATTAGAGTCGTATTGAAACAAGTTCCATAGATGGGTTTTAAGGTTTTGGGATTAGATGTGGTTCATTCTTGGTTTCATTTATAGTGTGGCTCTGTGATGCTTATTTTACCTGTCTCATGTTTACTTGAAGGATCTTTCCGTTATACTTTGTCTTCGTTCTAATGTACTTTCTCCTTGATTCAGCCATGAGGCCTTGCAGAAATGCAAACAGAATATAGAAATGATCGCAAACACTCTAGAATTAGAAGGATTTTCAAGAATCGATGCCTTTGTCAATGTGGATAGTGGAGAGGTAAGATTTCAAACAAGCATCTTTCCTTCTTTCTTATGCTGAAACATGAGCAATGTTCAAGCTTTAAAGGATTTTTTCATGTGAACTGAAAGTATCAGGTTTTCTTCCTTGACACCAGTCCACAACCTGGGTTGTTAATTTTTTTAATTTTTTTTAACTATAGCTATCATATTTTGCAATAAAAAAACATCATTAATGATGCACTTTTTCTTGGTTATCTTCCAAAGAGTGTATTAATTATTAATGCCGAACTCTGCTAAATTCCTTTGTCAATTTCAATATTCGTAGGTGCTGGTTATAGAGGTCAATACAGTGCCTGGAATGACACCTTCCACTGTTCTTATTCATCAGGTATTCAATTTGGAAACACATATTTTACTTTTGGGGGAAATTGAATCAGTTCATTTTGGATTTGCATTGCAGTGATGGAAACATATTTTTTCAAACTAAATGATTTTACTTGTAATCAGAGACATTTGGTATGTCAAACTTGGTTAAGAAACTTGAAATTCTGAATAAAGAAGATGGAATGAACCTCTGCAGAATGATTGTTGGCTTACATTTCATAGTGCACCAAATAATGGCACACAAAACAATGGAGATCATCACATACTAGGAACTTCTAACCAGTTGGACCTTTTTCTGTACATCTCAGGCACTAGCAGAGGAACCTCCCATGTATCCTCACCAGTTCTTCCGGACACTGCTTGATTTGGCATCAGAGAGGACCATATACATTTCATAGTATTGTCAATATTCCACTTTTTCTTTATAATCTCCTATTAGGTGGCTTGGGATTTGGGGCACCGTACGGTCAATGTTGATGTTTGTATTGTATTGTATAGCAAGCAAAAGACATGCTGTCATTGCTGTGTTATGTAGTGAGGTAATGATCAAATCAAGGCAAATCCTCAGAATAATGATCCTGTACTAGATTCATAATTTTTCTCATTATATTTCCATATAGAGGAAAGTGGATGGCCTCTTGGCTGGAGAAGTTCAGTTTCTCCGTTCTTATAATTCTGTCCTCAAACTTTCCAACCAACTTTTCCAAAGATTTCAAAGGCTTCAATATGTTGTGTTTGTCTCTTGCTTTACTAGATTAGGATGCAGGACAAGGCGGAAACGCTTGCTGACTACGTTCAAGCTCATGAGCATGGATAAAATGGCTCAGAAATGCTTTACTAGTACATATTCAAACGTGGGTTTGTCCACGATACATCCACTAGACTAGTTTGCATGTGTGTCGAATAAGTCTACTTGATGTATTGGTACATAGATGTATCGAATTACTTAACCTTTAGATATAGGAAAACATTATGGGAGACATCTTTGGCTACCATAAGTAGCTAGCTCATGCTATAATGCCAAAAGCCCGGTGTGGGAGGCATTACTGAGGTGTTTTGTCTTGTTAACACCGTCAGAGTCATCCATCTTCCTTACTTCTCTGAGTTCTGAACCCATCTTAGGAGACAAGGGCAATGGATTCGTTAAGAGTGCAACACTTCCATAACAGTCTCTTGTCGTCTGTGAACTCTCTGGTAGCAGTAATGGTATGGACTGTGCCATCACCCCTAAACTCCTTGTCTTCCTTGTCATCTACCCACTAGTACTCTAGTAGTTAATTCCCTAGAACAACATGGAAATGAAACCAAAAGACATGGTATCTCACTGCCCATGCCGAATACCTCTGCCCTCATTGAATCAAAATAAACTAATCTCACATTTGTTCATTGCAATGTCAGCAGAAGAAAACATTTTACCTCATTACCTGTGATCATAAAGATTTCCTAGGTAAATCGAAGTCCTTGATTGCTACATTGCACAAGAAATCATTCTTGGATCCCACATCGAGCTATTAGAGAAATAAATCACATTACAATGACCTGAAATTCTGAATGTCTGGAGAACCTGGAGGTGTTACCCTCGCAAAATTAAATATCCAGGTTCAGATAGGGTCCTTAATAGAAGTTCACTTTTTGGCTGCAAAATAGACTAGCGTTCAAGAAAATACTTCAAGTGCATTAATCATGCGTCAATGTTCAACATAGCAAAATGGCCATCTTTTGCCATTTCATTGTTGATCCAAGAGTTTTCAACCACGTACGTACAACTATAGCACCCTTATTTTTTTCTCTCGGATTTTCATATTTTTCTTCCTAATTAAGTACAACAACATATATAGTCTTACAGTCTTACTCAAATTAGACACTAAATAGCTAGCAGAAGGCTTGGCAAAGAACGGTGGAACAGGTCCCTTGGCATGCTCTGCCACACAGTGAAGCTCTTACTCTCCTTCCACCCTAGCGGCTTCAGATCCCTCACAGTCAGCCAAGTGTTGAAATACTCCCTGAACTGAGTGATCAAACCATCCTTGATCGTCCACACATGAACCCAATAAGCCTGAGCTCCTTCCCACCCCTCAGCAATCACACAGTAGTCACCAATCTCCGTTACGCTTCTCGGCTCGAACTTGAAGCCAACGTGACCGGAATCCCCTGTCAGCACCTTCATCATGTGCTGGCACTTGGGAGGACCATGGAACCACCATTCCAAGTCAGTAGCTAGAACCTTCGCCACTGTGTCGGTTTGGCCTTGGGCCAATGCCTTGTACAAAGCCTCCACAATAGCCTTGTTCTCCTGCATTTTGGGAGCTTAGAGAATAGAAATGAATGAGTTGCTCTAGCTTACTCTTCGTGTGCTTATGCTTAAATGCTTAATGTTGCTGCTGAGTTGAGAGAGCTCAAGTCCCTTTTATAGCAGAACTGAGAGCCAGAACTAAGGGTGGTGATTGCGTTTCTTGATGGGATGAGGGATTGAATGGTGGGGATTTGCTCCAATGGCATGGAAGCATATACCAATATATAACATATAATTATATGAGATATTCTTCTTTCGGCTGTAAAGTACTTCAACCAGGTATTAAGTTAATCGTAAAGCTCTATGCTAAATTTGTTTCAGAGGGTAAATGACAACTACTCAACTAGGGTTTGTATATTTACTAGACTTGAAACATAAAATTGACCATTGTAAACCTAAAAGTTTCCTCGCATCGGCAAGTCGCTGTGCATAAGAGCATCTTTCGTTCAATTATATAGGGTATCCTTGTCTTAGAATTGACCAGTTTGAAACTTCATGTCTGGATTCTTTCTAGTTTGTCATGCAAGACCGATTAGACCAACAACTTACCAGTTAAATCAGACGAATAGATACAAAAGAACTGTATAGAGTTACTCAGTAGAGCTATATAAGGATGAATGGAAGTTAGGAAGAGGTGGCAATTAATCAAACTGTGTATGAGACATCATAGGAGTAGTGTTTGTTTGGATTAGGATTTGTGCCGAATATTAGTTGTTCCAATCTAACTTATATGATTGAAATCGTCAGGCAGGACTTGGAATTAATTTCACGTGTTCTTTAATTAGTTTCACACTAAGTTGCATGGACACGGCGACACGGCAAAACTCAAAAACTGAGTTTCTGACACGGCAAACAAAAATATATATTTATGTATTTTTAATAAATAAAAAATATACTAAAATATGAAATAAGTTCATTAAATTACTAAATAAAGTTCTAAATTAAATTTATTTCATAACCATAAGAAATAAGTTAAGTGCATAATTATAACATTAAAAGCAGAAGACCTCTATTTTATTTCGATTTAACTTATTCTTTCAATTCTTTGTGGCTTTCTAAAATTATTCAAATTTTTGGTTTGTCAAATTTTGTATTTTGAGCTCATAGGATTAAACTAGACATCGTTACGAGTTCGTGGGATTTTTCGGAGCATCGGAGCTATTTTTAATGATTTTTAGAAGTTGGTATTCTCCAAAAATTTAATTAAAAATAGAAATATTGGTGGTTGGATCTGGGCCGTTGGATTTGAGATATATAGAGGTAGGAGTGGATCAGCTCAAGCCCAGACCGACCTCGGTCTCGACTGCTCTGCAACGATGCCGATTGCTCCTCCTCATCCGGCGGTCTCTCGGCGTCCAGCCGGTGGCCACGGGTCTGTATCGTTGTCCCCGACCTCCCTGTGATTTCAGTTTGAAGAGTAGAGCTCCGGTGAGAGAGAAAAGGAGGAGAGAAGGCGATTGGGTTTCCGGTCGAGTTCGTGATTCCGGCCATGGCGGCGAGCGTGACCGGTATTGATAGCTTCTTCTCGTTCTCCCTGACGTTGCTTTGGTATTGGATTTCCATGGGAAGCTGAGGAGAAAGAGATTCGAAGAAGGGAAACTTTTCTGAGTTCGCCAACGAGTTTCCATTTCTGGCTTTTTGAGTATATTGAATTGGTTTGAGAGATTGTAGAGGCTCGAATTCGTTGTTGGTGGAGTTTTGAGGAATTTGGGATTTGGGCAGTGTGTGCAGCTACTGTGTTCGGCGGTGAGAGTGGCGGTGGTGGGGTGTGCGCTGACGTGGCGTGTCGCAATGCCGTGTCGGGGCCGGTCAACGTGTTCGAGACATGTATGAAAAGTCAACTTTTTCGGACACGTATTTTGCCGTGTCGGCGTGTCGGAGTGTGAAGTGTCCGTGCAACATAGGTTTCATATGTTTAATTATTAATTGTAATCTTCTACTTAATCCATTCTATAAAATATCTCTTGAACTTTATAAAAACTACAGTAGCTGTGGATGCGGCATCCTATTTAACTATTTAGAAGTTTGTCTCATTCTTAGAGAAACAAAAAGAAAGATAATTAAGATTTGATAGCAGGCGCACCATCCCTTCACTACAGGAAATAATGACTTAGCCGATGGAATTAAAAAAATTACATCGCCTAAGTTTGTCTTCATCAATGGAAACACAACCGTCGTATAGGACGCCACATCCGTCACCTAAGATCTATTTAGGCGACAGAAAATGACTATCAAGAACTTATGTCTCTATTCTCTCCTCTCTCATCTAGTCGTCCCCTCTATTCTCTCATCTCTTCGTCTCTCATCTCTGTCTCTCCTTTGAGTCCTTTTTGTCTTTATTGAGTCTATTCTCTCCTCTCTCATCCCCTTTAGTCACAACTCACAAGTCGATGGCGAGTCGGCAACGCACGACAGCAAGTCGATGGCGAGTCGGCAACGCACGACAGCAAGCAGCGCTCATCCCGATCCCGGCAAGGCGCATCAACAGCAAAGCGAGCTCATCCCGGCAAGGCGCGTCTTCAGTCTTCAAGTGAATCAGGTCAGTCCATTTGAGTGATGTATGTAAGTATGTTAGACTGTTAGTTTGTTCATTCACTTCAATGAATTGATAATTGTTATTTTGTTAGTCGATTTGATATTTGATATTTGATAATATGTTTAGTTGTTTACTAATGTTCATTGAATTTGGTAATTGCTAAGTTGCTGAGTTGCTGCTGTTCCGGAGCTACTTCTTCCTCTGCATCTAAGTTGTTGTTGCTGCTGGTATTTGGTAATTACCAAATATGGCAGACACTACTTCTTTCTCTGCATCTAATCCAGTTCCGGAGCTGAATAGCCAGAATAGCCAGAACATTGTTGTTAGTACATTTTTAAGGACATATATTATGTATTTTCAGCATTATATGTTGTTTTTTTTAATTATTTTTAGACATTATAATACATATTTTAATTGTATTTAAAAAATTATTTGTTATTAAAAATTAAAATAAATGCAAAAATACAAATCTGATTAATTCCCGATTAATCTTTTGGGCGTTGTTCGCCCGACTAGCGCCCAAAGTTTTTTAGAACCTTGTTTGTACGTATAATCTGTGTATATACGTATAATATGTTTGTATATATGAGAATGTTATTAGTAGCTTGTTATCAGTGGACTCAAACAGTGTATGGTATGAGAATGAGTCGTGGCGTTTGTTTTGGGTACAAAATGTCACGGGTTCAAATCCTGTCATCCCTACCTATTACTTATCTTCTGAACAGTAATAGGGGAGATTGATTAAAAGGAGATTGATACCAGCAGCAGCAACTTCCATTTTTCTATATGTGTAATTTTTAAAATGCATATGTATGTTTTTTTATGTACGAATACTTACGTGGAGTTACAGTTGAGTTTAGTTTGAAAAGTTACACGAAAATACTCGGATGTAAATATAATAAAATGTCCATAATTCTTAGTCGACGGAACTTGAAGAATTCATCGCCTTAGAAGTCCTAAGGTGATAGAACTTTCTGTCGCTTAGGATCCCCGAAATATTAGGCGGGTAAAAAAAAATTTGTTACTTAGGCGACCGAAATTGAATAAGTCGTCGGCTTGGTCGAACCAAGGTGACGAAAATTGAATAATTTGTCAAGTTAGTCAAACCAAGGCGACAGAAAGTGGTCGTTTCCGTAGCCTAAGATACCAAAATATTAGGCGGGTGTATTTTGCGTTTTTTTTTTTGGCCAAAATTTAATTTTTTTTAGGCGACGAATATTTTTCTTAGTCAACAGAACATTTCCGTCGGCTAAGATAAAATCGATACAGACTCAACACTTAGTCTTTTCTTTGTCTGAAACCCACATTCCAATCCCTAAATTCCCAAATCTCCTACAAAGCTGCGCCACCATCGGAATCCACAGCCTCAATCCATTGGAGACCCCGCCATCCACCCATCGTTGGTGATCATCGACCCAAGTAGTCATCGCAACTGCAACTAGAGTTGCGTCACCGCCTCGCGCCACCAGACCCCATCCACGCATCGGCAACCGATTGAAGCGCGTGCATCCACCCAGCACCAGTGCTGCGCCACCGCATCCACCCGCCACTCTGATCTCGCTGCTTTGACCTTCTCACCGCCGCTCCTTTTTCAGGTATGTATTCTCTCTCTGTTAATCATATCTGAATTTGATTACTGTTCTTGTTGTTGTACTTCGGATATGTTATCTACACTACACAAGCCTTCGATTTTTAGGAGGTTTAGAAATTATTAGAGTAGGATCAGTGCCCTGTATGAAAATGCTTGGATGAATTTGGTGTGATGATTTTGTTCTGCAACTGGCTAAGATTTCGACTGATTAAGCTGGATGATTTTGTTCTTTCACTGACTAAGTGTGTAGTCATTAGGCATTAGCATTAGACTGGGGTAATGGTTGAAACTTAAAAGGCTATTAGCATTGCAGGATCTTGTCTAAGCAGGAGACTGGGGTAATGGTTGCAGTCATTAGGAAACCAAGGATATTAGCATGGATCTTGTCTAAGTGTGTAGTCATTAGGCATTAGCATTACAAGGATATTAGCATTCCAATCTGGTGATGGATTTTCACCAGTTCCTATACCTATACCTATGCACTATTCTTTTGTTTCTTTTTTGGCGTTACAATTACTGTTACATATCATATGTACACTGATTATGAGTATATGATGATGACGATTTAGTGATGAGATCTTTGGATTATAAATAAATGATGATTTTAGTGGTTAGTGCTTTGCTATCTCATGACGCTTGTGATGTCTGGTTTATACACTCTTTCAACGTCTCTTTCCTTTCAAAACTGATAAAGCTATATGTATCTATAAGAATGTGAATGAATATATGAAGAGGCATGGGACAATGAGCAACTCATGTTAGCTTCCTCTTTTAGTGATTTATGTCACATGAGCAACTCATTTTCAAGTTTTTTTTTTCCCAATACATGCAACAATTAAACAGAATGGAAGCTAAATTTTGGAGAGCTTCATGTAGACAGTGATGCAGGCCATGCCACAGGTTTTGTTCATACTGCATTCACTAATAGCCACCTATGATCAGATACAAATTTAGAGATGTGTTCCATATATTTGGCATATTATAAATTTTTACAAAAAGAACTTTACCTCATTTTATGTTTGGCCTGTATATGAATTGAGATCTATGATGCAGGGACACCTCTAACCATGGAGTGTCGGAGCGTCGGACGCTCCCCGACACGCCGATACGTACCGACACGGCCCGACACGGCGTCCGACACGCCACGTGGCGTGTCCGAAAAGTCAAACTTTTTCGACACGGTTGCGACACGTTGACCATTTCTCGACACGGCGTCAACACGGTTTCGACACGCCACATCACCATTTTAAAAAAAAAAATTGAACTGACCTAACACAGAGAGCTAGAGGGAGCCGCACTTCTCTCATTCTTCCCATTCTTCCCAAATAGTTCCCAGAGTGAGAAAAGCTGAACCCAGCGACCACAAGCCGAACCCAGCCTCCAGCTCCGACCGACGACCTCAGACCGGCGACCTCTCCAGCCTCCGACCTCATATCTGTAAGTAATTCTTTCTTTTTCTTTTCGTCTTTCGACCTCAAATCAGTGTGGGTGTGGGTCTGTGGGACTGTGGGTTACTGGGTTAGAATTTGATATATATGTATATTTGTATGAAGATAATGGACTAAATGGAGGAAGGAGGTAAGTGCGGTGGGTGGGTGCACAGGTGTGGATCCGGGATCATATATACTATATATATATATATATGTGATGTTATGATGACCTATGGTTCAATTTGTTTATGTGTTAGACTGAGAATTCTCCATCTTTGTTCAATCAATTTATGCATGGACTTATATATGTGTTAGATTAAAAATGGACTTACGGTATGTGGTGTAAAGTTGGTATATTGTGATTCAATTGCACAGGATGAGTACTTCAGCAGCATCTACAGAACCTAGTGTCGATTCAAATGTGGAGGAAAATTTATCTGCGCCACTTTGGAAATATGTCACTAAGGATATAGTTGTTGATGCCGACGGTGTTGCAAGAGCAGGAGGAGGAAATGTGAGTTTCACTTGTAGTTTCTGCGAAATGAGATTCAATGGGTCACATTCTAGAGTCGAGGCTCATTTGCTTAAAATCCCAAGAAAAGGGATCAAGCCTTGCACCAAAGTCACACAAGCAAAAATGCAAGAGATGCAACAACTTCTTGATTGGTGTGCGCAGCAATTACGAGAGAGGGCTCCTAATAAGGTTCCTTTGCCTCCCTCTTCTAGTTTTTCCGGAAGTGGTTCAAGCTATTTTCCATTGATGGAGATGGATGATGAAGCAAAAAAGAGAAGAGTGAGTCCACAACTAGCCAAAGCTTTCAAGATTGAAGATAGGCAACAATGTGATGCTGAGATTGCGAGATTGTTTTACAGTAGTGGACTATCATTCAATGTTGCAAGGAATCCTCTCTACCGAAGCTCTAACACCCGTGCTAGAAATATTCCGGGTTATGTTCCTCCAGGGTACAATGCTTTGAGGACCACACTACTTGATAATGAGAGGCGTCATGTTGAGCGGACATTGGAACCTGTGAAGAAGACATGGAAAGAGACCGGTGTGAGCTTGTGTTCCGATGGGTGGACTGATGGCCAAAAGAGGCCATTAATCAATATGATGGCTGCCGCTACAAACAAGGCTATGATGTTGAGAGCGGTCAATTGTGATGGCACGACCAAAGACAAAACTGAAATTTCAAAATTGCTTTTGGCATCCATCAATGAGATTAGTTCGGAAAATGTGGTTCAAGTGGTGACGGATAATGCGCCTGTTTGTGCTGCTGCCGGTGCAATGGTTGAAGAGGCACATCCACACATATTTTGGACACCATGTGTGGTACATACACTCAATCTTGTTTTGAAAGATACTTTGAAAGCTAAAGCTTATCTACCCGGGGAGAATGTGGAAAAAGAGTTGGGGTGGCTTATGGATGTTTGCAATGATGTTTGGTTCATAAAGAATTTTATCGTGAACCATAACATGCGTTTGTCCATGTATAATGATAATTGTGCCTTGAAGTTGCTCCAAGTTGCCGAGACAAGATTTGCTTCTCATTATGTGATGCTTAAAAGGTTTAGAGATGTGAAGAATGGCATGCAACAAATGGTGATTAGTCCAAGATGGGACATGTATAGAGAAGATGATGTTAAGAAGGCAAGAGCGATGAAGGAAATGCTATTGAGTGACACCTTGTGGGAGCAAATTGATTTCATGATTGCATTTATGTCACCTATATATGAGATGATAAGGATGGCCGATTTGGATAAGCCTTGTCTTCACTTGGTTTACGAGTGGTGGGATACAATGATAGAGAAAGTGAAGAAGGCAATTTATACTCCCGAATTTGCCAATGTCTTATCAATTCATTGTGATGCATCAAGGTTTTATGATGTGGTGTACTCCACCTTGATTGCTCAGTGGACTAAGAGTTCCACCTCACTTCATTGCATGGCTCACTCTTTGAACCCAAAGTATTATAGCTCTCAATGGCTTGAAGAGGATCCTAACCGGGTTGCTCCACATAGAGATACCGAGCTCACCAATGAGAGGAGGAGATGTCTTATCAAGCTCTATCCGGATCCGCAAGTTCGTAATAAAGTGATGGAAGAATATGGATATTTTTCATTGAACATGGGTGATTACTCAAGACCGGATGCTTTGGAAAACAAGTTTTATTTTGAGCCTCTAATTTGGTGGGCCTCCTATGGAGCTTCTACACCAAGACTCCAATCTTTGGCTTTGAGGTTGCTTAATCAACCTTGTTCATCTTCTTGTTGCGAAAGGAATTGGAGTACATATAGCTTCATACAAGGTTTGAAGAGGAACAAGTTAGAACCAAAAAGAGCTCAAGATTTGGTGTATGTTCATACAAATCTTCGACTTTTGGCAAGGGCCGAGCCTACCTATTATAAAGATAGGGACTCAATGTGGGATCTTACGGGAGATGGTCATGAGTCTATGGAACCGGGGATTAATGATGATGTGCTTGAGCTTGCAGAATTGTCCCTTGATGAACCGGCATTAGAGAGGATGCTTGTTAATGATGAGATGGATTATTGAAGGTGATTAGTAGGTAAATTCTTAGCTATATATTCTCTATTATTTCAATTATTATGGAATGATTAAGATGTTTAGATTGATTAGGGAATGACCAACTCTTATTGTGTATTAGGTGTTGCATTGTTGAAGGTGCAAAGTTGTTGCCCAAACGTCCAAACTCCAAAGTTGCTGCCTATTGTGGCTATTGCATATGTCATTTATGAACATCTCTTCATTTGCACTTACTAAATCTATTTGAAGTTGTTTGATTGTTATTTGTAATGGATTTAGAACACTATTTTGTTAATAAGATTATCCTTATGTCAAATTTTAGTATCTTTTTATGTATTTAATATATAAATATATATATTTTATTTGCCGTGTCGGATACTCTGTTTTTTTGTTTTTCCGTGTCGCCGTGTCGCGCCGTGTCGTGTCGCCGTATCCGTGTCCGTGTCCGTGCAACATAGATTGAGATTGTTGATTTGTAACTTTTTTTTTGAAGACAGATATATTTGAGTGGTTTTAAAACCCTGCATTTGGGGAATTGTGAAGTCTGGTTGTTGATAAGGTTTCAATACCTTGATATAAGCTTTGATTGTTGAATTTTGAAGAATTAGATGTATTAGTTGTGTTTAGATTGAACCTAAAGAGTAGGTTGAAGTTTGAAACAGTATGAAGTGATTAATTGTTACAAAAAGAAGTTAAGTTGAATACTAAATGTTGTTTTTGTTTTTGGATGGTAAGTGAGATGTGAGTTGATTATGGTTTGGATTGTGAGAGTGACTCTAGTGTTCATGTAGTGTCTGAATTTGGAGATGCCTAAAGCTTTTATGTCCTGTTGCCTATGGGGGCTCTGTACTGGTATATTTTTTGTAGTCCGCTAGTAGAGAACATTTCTGGTCATGACATGGGCATTTAATAGTTTTGTTACTGGAAAGGCTAATACATGTAGGACTGTTATGGTTTTTCAAATTTCATAGCATTATCAATATGAAATTATATCCTCATTCTCAAATGCTAGTTTTGCCTTAATCTAATGAAGTATGCCGATACTTGTTTAATAAGGAATCTTCTATATTTGCCTCAATATGAATCATGTCAATACTTGGTTAATAAGGAATCTCTTGTATTTGCCTCAATATGTAGTACCTTACTAGTGATCTTTTATAAGTAGTACCTTATGCTTTTAAGTAGTACCTTACTAGTGATCATTTATGCATTTAAGTAGTACCTTACTAGTGATCAACTGATCACATGCATGAAATGTTTATAACTTGCATGGGAAAGATAGATTAACGGGAAACCTGTATGCTTTATGCATTTATGTTTTTTTTTTTTTTAAATCAATATCACATTGTATCTTCTGTTTATGACTCATAGCTTTTATTAGTGTTTTCTGTATCCACAATGCATCAAGTCCAAAAAAAATGAAGAAAGACAAATGGTTTGTTATTCATGTATATTTTTTTATAAATATATTTTTCATAATCTTATCTATTACTCACTCATTTACTGTGGACTAACAATTGTGTGTTATTCATGTGCAAGATGATGATCATGAGGAAGAGTAAGGACCGAGCCACTAAGGCCAGTGCTTTGATGGAGTCTATACTGCAGAGCGTCGGCTCAGCTAGCAATAGAAGCCATCCTACCCCTATGCCGGTTGGGACAGTACCACCAGGGGCTCCTCCTTTGATCGTGCGGCCCCCTACCGTTGACAGTAGTTCAACGGGATCTTCATCATCTACACTAGCACCCGAATCTGCAAGGCGCATCGTCGACAACGCTCGTTTAAAAGTTAAAAGCCCAACATGTTAGTTATTAATTCCTCTTATACTTGTATTAATTTATTATAATTTGTCTTATAGCATTAAGTATCCTAATGTTTTCTCACATATTAATTGTAGCTCCGGCCCTGAAAAAGAAGCGGGGTTTATGTTTTGGAAAAAAACGGAGGATATCGTTGCACAAACGGGGCAGAAGATCAAGCTGGAGTATTTCCCCCGTGTAAAAGGCCCTAGCGTGAGGGGGATAAACAGCTTGGTGACACATGATATCAGTTGCGCCATACGGAGTATGGTGGGAATGAGGGCAAAGACGTTCTACGACCTTCATCATGAGGAGAAGTAGAAGGTGTGGAATGCAATGTCGGTAAGTAACTGAAAACAGTTTGAAAAGTAAATTTATTTAATTACATTTTTTTTATTTTATTTTTCAGTGTGCTTAACATGAGAATATTTTTTTTATTTGTTACTTAGCCGAAGCACGAGTGAGATGAAAATGATGAGCCAATGTTCAATTGGATACTGAAGAGGGCACAAGAGAGGTACAAGGACTGGAAGTATAAGTGTCACAAAGCTTATTTGAAGGAATGGCCCTCTGGCATGCCTTTAGATTTCATTGGGAGAGATGACCAGTGAGAGTTTCTATGTGAGCACTTCGAGTCAGATGCGTTCAAGGTGATTTTTTTTTAAATTACCTTCATTGTTTCCCTTGTGTTTTACTAATCTATTTAATATATTTTCGTGTATTAGAGACTCTCCTGGCAAACAAGCAGGACCGTGGGGAGAAGACTATGCACCACCACACGGGGTCTTCTCTTATCATCTACACAATGGAGGAACTCATAATACAAGGGGAGCAACTTCCAATAATTAAAGGTTTTGAGAAGACCTATGTCAGGGAGGGTGATGAGGTTACAACCAAGCATTATGTAAGTGTCTTTCCTTTTACTATTGATCATATGTATACCTTTTACTATTTGATTGGGGGTGAATAATCATTACAACATGTTTTCAGCAGTAAAATAAATCTCAAATACATCTTTTCTTTTCAGCAGTTTTATGGTTTCTGTTATGCATATATAAAAATGCATGTATGATTGAGTAACAGTAAAATAAATAAATCTTTCATTATTTTAGAAGACCCTAAAATTGTATTTTTAAGTTAGTATATATATGATCAAATTAGCAACTTCATTCTCAAATAGTTGAATAACAGCCTTGCATGATTGAGTTGCTTGATTCTATTTATTGGCATGGTGAATAAAGTGTTTCATGCTTCTCTTTTCTCTTAAACAAGAACTGTTCTTCACTAATTTTCTTTTTAAATGTTTTGGTAGGGCAGTTGAATTATAGTGAGAGTTTGGTGTGCTTTGGTGAATTTCTAAAGTGAATTGTAGAAGTCTAAATGCAATTAAGAATTGTAGCTGTGTTTTCAGTTTGATCAGTTGTGTTTGCAGTAGCTTCGAATTGTAGTTGTGTTTTAAGTTTGATCAGTTGTGTTTTCAGTTTGATCAGTTGTGTTTGCAGTAGCTTCATTCGAATTGTAGCTGTGTTTTAAGTTTGATCAGTTGTGTTTGATCAGTTCTCTTAATCACTTGAAAAAGTAAGCAGTAAGCAGGGGTGCATGCATGCGCGCCCCATGGTGTACCCCAGGACGCGCTGCTGGCACCCCGGGGTGCGCATGCAGGCACCCCTGCTTACTGCTTACTTCTTCAAGTGATTACTGCTTCAAGTGTTACTGTTTTAGGTGTTAATAGAAATGTTGAGTAAGCTTGTTTATTAATTGATGTATTTTAAATGCATAATGACATGGTTGATGAGGTCAATCTACGAAAGGATGTATTTAAGGAACAACACCCTGACACGATGGAGGAAGAGATTATGGAAAGTGTTCAGTCCCAACAAATTGATGTGTTGGGTACGGTGCTCAAAACTCGAAAAGGAAAAGAGATTAGAGGGATGAGACGAGGAGGCGAGCGAGACTTGAGTCATTCTTCAAATGGTTCCACTTCACGTAGTCGTCCTCCTAGAGTTGATGAGCAGCAACTCTAAGAGGTGCAGGAGCGTTATGAGCAGAGACTAAAGGAATCAGAGAAGCGTGCCCAGCAGCAACTTTAAGAGGTCAAGCAGCGTGCCCTGCGTGCGGAGTCTATGTATAGCGATGTGCAGTCCCAAGTTGCAGCAATATATGAGCACCTAGATATGCCACATCCTCCTCCTCCTCCTCCACAATTTCCTCCTCCTCCTCCTCCGCCTCCTCCACAAGCCCTACAAAACAATGATGAACACTTAGGCGACAACCAAGGATTGGACGAGAATCAGCATTGGCATTGGTGATTTTGCAGTACTCAATTCATAGTTTAGCTATTGTATGAACACTTTTCTACCTACTTCATTATTTTGTATATATGAACAATATATATTTTTTCATCTAGCTAGTTATCATGATCAATTAATATATGAATATGTTTTCCCAATCCAGTGCTTCCTGCCTGATTATTGTTACTGATTTGTAATTTTTGGAAACAGTGAATAAGGTAAAAAAAAAACACTTAGGCGACGAAAACAGTAACATTCGTCGCCTAAGATAAACTACCTATCATACGAATACAAAGTTCGATTGTCAACTAAGAACTGTTGCGAATTCGTCAGTTTAAAACTCTGTCGACGAATATTCCATCACCTAAGAACAACGCAATATTCGTCGGTAGACATACATACATGACGTCGGCTAAGAACAATCTCATATTCGTCGGCTAAGAACACTTCCGACGAAAACATTCCTTCGATAGAGATTCGTATCGACAAACGAGTTTGTCAACAAGGCAGGAAAAAATCTGTCGGTTAGGATTTCTCTTAGTCGACGACTACCTTTAATTCTGTTTCTACCTGCTTCGTCCCGAGCCGGAAAGGGGTCGCGAGGCGGAGCGAAGTAGAATTCTAGGGTCCTTCACACGGTACCTGCACAAATGACAGCGTCACGAGGTCGGGACTGGGATGGCCCAGTCTTCGACTCTCCGATGCTTAAGTTAGCTTTGAACACTTGTACGGGTAGAGGAGTGAAAGAGAGAGAGAGTATATGTGAGTGTGTACCTTTTATGATAGGTTGAGCTTATTTTATAGGCTAAGCTTGGGTACCTTTGCCTAAGTCTCTAATGTGGAGACTTCTTGCCATCCTTTGGAGTGTCTCCCCTTTTGGGGGTGTTTTGCCGCTAGAGTGACTTTGGCAAACGGTTTGTTACCGGCCCTTCATTCTTTGGATGCCTGTGAAGGGCTCACCAGGGCTATCTCGACCGAGTAATTGTACCTTATTCTCGGCTTAGCCAAGTATTTTGGCTATATACTAACAAGTCCCCAGTCCGAGAGAGTTCTTGGGTGGGGAGTTATTCTAGAGATGCCGAGAATAGGTTTTACCCGGGTGCGGGAGGCATGGTGCCGAGTCCCCAAGTCCCCACGCGAGAGTCGCGAGGTGACGGGGTGATGTTGCGAAAACAGGTTGGCGAGAAGAAATGTTTGTCGCTGTTCTAGCGAGTCAGTCCGCGCTTAGTTGGGGACTCGCTATGTGGCTTTGCGGCCGCTGCGTGGCGAGTCAGTCCGCGCTTGGTTGGGGACTGTCGCGATGTGGCAAGTCAGTCCGTGCTTGGTTGGGGACTGTTGCTATGTGGCGAGTCAGTCCGCGCTTGATTGGGGACTATCGCTAAGTGACGTTGCGGCCGCTGCGTGGCGAGTCAGTCCGTGCTTGATTGGGGAGACTCGCTATTGAGCGTTGCGGGCCGTTGCCTTGGCGAGTCAGTCCGCGCTTGATTGGGGACTGTCGCGATGTGGAAAGTTAGTCCGCGCTTGGTTGGGGACTGTTGCTATGTGGCGAGTCAGTCCGCGCTTGATTGGGGAGACTCGCTATTGAGCGTTGCGGGCCGTTGCCTTGGCAAGTCAGTCCGCGCTTGGTTGGGGACTGACGCGATGTGGCAAGTCAGTCCGCGCTTGGTTGGGGACTGTTGCTATGTGGCGAGTCAGTCCGCGCTTGATTGGGGACTGTCGCTATGTGCCGAGTCAGTCCGCGCTTGATTGGGGACTATCGCTAAGTGGCGATGCGGCCGCTGCGTGGCGAGTCAGTCCGCGCTTGATTGGGGAGACTCGCTATTGAGCGTTGCGGGCCGTTGCCTTGGCGAGTCAGTCCGCGCTTGATTGAGGACTGTCGCGATGTGGCAAGTCAGTCCGCGCTTGGTTGGGGATTGTTGCTATGTGGCGAGTCAGTCCGCGCTTGATTGGGGGCTGTTGCTTTTCTTTTTTTTTTTGAAGTGGCCAAAGGTGACGTGGCTTTACCCTGTTGATAGGGTTGGAGAGAACTGAAGGGGGGAGTTCGTGTTTTGAAACTGGAAACTGTTGAGCCGCAATTTGTGTTTTAGGGTTTCGGCTATTCTACAAGTTTTAGACTGGGAAACGTCCAATTTCATCCTCAATCGATTGGGTGCCAGCGCTCGGCCGTTTGCAACCAGCTTCACTACCACTACGCAAACCCACTGTTTCCAGGTATGAATTCATCGCTTTCTCTGTCTTTGATTTTGTATGTGGTGGCGGCGTTGTTTCGGGTTATTTGGGGTGTGGGATCGTTCACATTTTTATGGTGTTGGTAGGAATTCTAGGGTGAGAGATTTGTTGTCGGGCTGGTTAGGGTTAAGGTAGCGGGGTATGGCAGATCCGGTGTGGGTGTCCAGCGAAGAGATCGTGGTGGTCTCTAGTTCGCTTAGTGCTGATTCGGACACTTTGCACCGGATGGAGGAGGGATTGGATAACCTTATGGCGGAGATTGCCCTTGACTTGGGGGAAGGAATTCCTGTGATGGATGCCGGGTCTCATGTGTCCTCGTGTGACCCTCTATTGCAGGAGGTAGAGGAGTTGATCATGGCGACATCTCGTGAGGAGGATGATTCATTTTGGGAACCCCCTGGCGAGAGTTTGACTTCGTCGGAGCTTGAAGTGCTTCGCCAAAATTGGAGCATTCCGGAGGAGGTCTTGTTGCGGCCGCTTGGCCGGGAGGTGAAGTTTTGGGATCCCCCGGGCAACTTTACGTTGGTATACGAGTACCAACTAAAGTGCGGGTTGATGTTCCCGCTGCCCCCGTTTGTGTAGTACACCTTAGAGTGTCTGCATGTCGCCCCGAGGCAGGTTACCCCAACATGTTGAAGCAAATATTGGGAACGGGCGTGTTATTCCGCCTGCTGAAGCAGGAGTTCCCGAATTGTGACAAGTTCAACGCGTGCTGGCACAAAGGGTGGTGCGCGAAGAAGGGTAGCCGGGGCTGCGTGACGATGAAGTCACGGGGAAGTTTAAAGTGTTGGTGGAAGACTTGCCCACCTCAACAAGTGAAACCTGGAGGCGCAAGTGTTTCCTTGTTGGGGGGCAGTGGCAAGAGTGGCACGGGCATCCTTTCCGGGTCCCGGGGAGCTTCCAGAGAATAGGTACCGTGCTCTTGCCTTGTGTTGTTTTGTTTGTTTGTCTACTGTCACTGCTGACAACTAGCTTTGTGCAGTGCCACAAGAGTACAATCTGACTGAGCTGATGGAGCGGCGGATTCGCCGGGTGATATGGGCCTTTGAATGTAGGAGCTCATATCGGATATGCCGCCTTGGCATATACAGCCACTTCGGCTACGCCCGGGTTCCGGGTCTGTATTTTAGTAGTTGTGTTGTCTGTTGTAGGTTTGAGAGTCGTTGTCTGACTATTGCTTGTTTGTTGTAGTGACGATGCCACACGACGGGGGGTCGCGGAAGAAGGAAGGTACTTATGACAAGGTGTTGGATGAGGACGTGTTAGATGGGCTGCTGGCTGAGGCTGATCATGCCAAGCAGTACGACATTGACTTGGAGACGGGGGAGGGAAGGGAGGTGGAGCCGGGGGACTGTGAAGATTTTCTGAGATTGAACCTGGCGGATGAGGATTACGCCTATGTGCCTCCGTTGGTGGCGGAAGCGATGGGCCTAGGCGTCCAGGATGTGGAGTTGGAGGTGGAGGAGGTGCTGGTTGAGGGTGATCGCGAGGGCGAACCTGACCAGGCGCAGGAGGAACCTGTTGCAGAGGAGGTTGCGGACCGCGAGGAAGAGATAGGTGCGGCCCGGACTCGGAAGAGGAAGGAGAGGGTTGACCCAGCTCGTGAGGGCCAATCGAAGAGGTCGCGGAGGGATAGCCGGTCTGGGGGATCTGCCAGTCTAGCTGAGGTTTCCCAAGCCTTAGAGGGGACAGGGGACGCACAGCCATACTTGGCTCTGATGGCATTCGACATGCGTCACCGTGCTCGCGACATGCATGTATTGGAGGATGTGGATCCGCCGGTGGGAATGGCTCTCGCTAAGGAGAAACTGACTCGGGTAAGTGTTTATATGCTTTTGTGTTCCACTGGTTTGAACTTGGGGTTTATATGTTGCTATGTGACTGCAGGCGACATTGCTGATGTACGCTGCGAGTGAACGGGCCGCCTCCCACTGGCAGGATGATGTTGAGGTGAAGAGCCAGCAGTTGAGGGAGGCTGAAGAACGTAACCGTGGCCTTGCAGAGCAGCTAGCTCAGGCGGACCAGAACACTGCTGTCTTCCAGGCTCAGGTGGCGGAGCTGAAGGAAGTTATGAGGAAGGAGGATGAACAGGTGGAGGCTTTGGAAGTGGCGGCTGCTAAGGCAGCGTCCTTGGAAGCTGAGGTGGCCAAGTTGACGCAGGCACTTGCGGATCTGGAGGTGTCTTGGAAGGCCAAGTGCGAGGGAGCTGCCATGGCGGGGCAAAGGTTGTTCCGGGAGGGTGAAGTGTATAAGCAGCAGCTGAAAGGTGCCTATAACAAAGGGCAGGATAAGTTGAGCCGGCTGGGGTGCCAGGCGGGATGGATTAACGAGGCTGCCATGCGCAAATGGTATGCAGAGAAAAATGCTGCAAAGGTGGCGTGGGAACAAATGACGCCCGAGCAGAAGAAGCAATCCGAGATCTCGCGGTCTCTGGCAAAGCAGCATGAGGCGTGGCGCGCAACGTCTACTGGACAGAAGGGGATATCAGTTGCGGGTGACCCGCGACCTCCTGCCATTGCAGCTGCATCATCTGTAAGGGCTACTGGCCCCGAGGGGTCCATGTCTGCGCAAGTAGTAGTGTCGCAGGCGGCTTCTTCTGCCATTGCGGCTCGCGATCCTCGGGCTCCGGGGTTGGTGGCGCGTACGGGCCTTGAAGTTCAGAAGGCTCCCGTGAAGGGATGCCCCAGCCCTGAGATGGCTCCTGGTAGTTCACTTATCCGCCCTGCTGTAGCTGTGAGGCCTTCCTTTTTGTCCCGGGACCCGTTGAAGCAGCCGACTGGGCAGAGGGTAGCGGGGACCGTGAGCCAGGTGCGTGGCCGCAGTGGCGGGTCGAAGGGGAGTGTGAATAAGTGTGGCGACTCATCCGCTGGGAGGGAGTGAGATGTGCCTGTATACTTTGATAGTTTGTAGGACTTTGTTTTAGAACAATGTAAGTGGCGTGGTTAGCCATTGTAATTTATTTATACTAATTTTCCTGGGAGTCCAGGTTGATATTTTTGCGTTATGTGTAGCCTTTGTGTTTGTCTTGTTGTATACTTTTATATGGTTTGTGGCCCTGCGTTGCGAGGCAAAGTATAGCATGTTGGAATGACAAAACACTTCATTGTACTTAGATGTAGCCGCTAGCGGGCAAAGGATACATAGGTGGGGCCGCTACTGGGCTATTGTATATACACTAGTAACAATGAAGTAACGGCTTTCGAAGCCAAGGTTAAAATTGGTCTAAGGTTGGTGGTGGCGAGCGTTTGTAGGATTAGGTCGCGGGGCTCTTTCTCCTGCACCCCTTTGTGTCGTCTCGTGGATCATCTATGGGTTCCGGGGGGTTGAGAGGCAACATTTCATGGGCTCCTCGCCTCTGTTGGATGGCGTTAAGATGACCATGCTCAACGGCTGCTCGATCCCCTTTAATTGTCAGGGTGCCACCAGGGGTAGGAACATTCATGAGAAGCATGTGGCCTGCTATGAAGCACTGCAGCCCCTAGAGGATGTCCCAGCCCAAGATGAGATTATATGATGAAGGGCAGCCGACAATGAGGAAGCGGGCTGTAATGGAAGAGCGGCAAAGAGCTGTTCCCATCGACACGGTTAGGCGATCTGATCCTAACGGCTATACTGTCTCACCAGAGAAGCTGACAAGTGGGTCGTGGTTATTGTACAGCTTAGTGCGGTCCCGCCGGAGTCCTTGGTAGCAGTCAGAAAACATAACGCTTACGGCGGCACCTGTGTCCACTAGAGCTCTGTGGCACCTGTAATGGTCTACCTGCACATTGATGATGAATGGCTCGTTATGGTGGCAATGCAGGGTATCCTCATCGTTGCGAAATGTCACTTGATCCCACGCTGATGGGGTGATCGTGACACCGCGTTGGATTTCTAGGATTTCTAAGGGTGCCGTGCATTGCCTTTTTACAGAAAGCTGGCGTGGGGGGATCCGTGGGGCTCCACCATGCAAGGTTAGGATCTGGTCATGCACTTCAATGGCGTTGGCTCCTGTGGCGGGAGCACAGTATTGATGGAGTTGCCCCTTCTGGATCAGATGCTCGATTGCATTGCGGAGGCCATTGCACTGCTCTGTTGTGTGGCCGTTATTGTCATGATAAACGCAATACCTGTTATCGGTGGCTCGCCGGGGCTTTTTTGGATACTTGCTTTTGGGAGGTGGGGGGATGAGATCTTTGTGCCTGGCCCATATGTCCTCATATGTAGTGGTCAGAGTAGTGTGGACTTCATAATGAGGTGGCGGGGAGGAACGACGCTGTTGCTGTGGAGGGCTCTGGTCCCTCGACTTGTAAGGGTGGTCGCGGTTTCTCTGTCCCCCATGGCGACGGTCGGAGCCGCGCCCCTGTTCTCGGGATGGGCCATGTGATTGCCCTTTTTCTTGTCCGCGGCCAAAGTGCTCATCTGGTGTCGGGGCAGTAAGAGCTAACGTTGCATGGGCGGGACGTCCGAAAGTGGCAAATTCAGCACGGGCCCACCGCACCGCCCGGTCCATCAAGGCATCATAGGATCCTGGAGGGTTCTTATTGATCTACATCAGGAAACTGCCGGGGAGTAGGGCCTGACGGAAAGCCTGCTCCGCCACACGAGGTTTCAAGTTGTGGCATCTCGCTGTGGCAGATTGCCACCGGGACAGTAGTTCATGGAGGCTTTCGCCCTCTTTCTGCTTGATGTGGAACATGACGTCTACAGTGCGGTAGATGTTGGTGTGTAGTATGAAACGGTTGAGGAAACGTTCCGAGAGTTGGTCGAAGTTGTTTATGGAGTTGGGTGGCAGGCTGAGGAACCAACTGAGGGGCTCGTCCGAGAGGGTCTCTTGGAAGGCGTGGCAGGCTATGGGGTCGCTGTAGCCAGAGGAGCTACAGAGCGAGAAGAATGTCTTGAGGTGGAGATGAGGGCCTCCTGTGCCTTTATACTTATCCATCTTGAATGGCTTGGTTCCCGGAGGCCGCTTCTCCATCTGCACTCGGGGTGTGAAGGGGCTTGGGCGATGTCCATAGCCAGAGAACAAGGGTCGCTGAGCCCCGCGACTCTCGACGCCTTCAACCCGTGAGGCTAACTACGTGACAGTTTGGCTAAGTTGGAGCAGTAGGCGGGTTGGCATGTCAAGAGGTGGGTTGGGAGAGTTGGCACTGGTTGAAGTGGAGATAGGTTGGGCGGATGGATTAGGTTGATGTGGCAGAGGGGAGTCATTGAGGATTGGAGATGGTTGGGGGGCTGGGAGTGGAAATGAGGGGTGGGTTAGGGGATGAGACATGTATACAATCTGTCTAGGCCCTCCCGGGAGCATGGAACCAGTCTGGCCTTGAAGAGAATCCGGGGTCCCGGCAATTCGCGCCGCGCGGTCCAAGCTATCGTTGTACACGGTACGATGCTCTAACGTGGCGCGGAGCAAGAATTGCTCTTTCTCCAATTCAGCGATACGTACCCGGTACGCTTCCGCTTCTGCCCTTTCTTTTGTCGTCTGCTCGCGGAACGCATGGAAGTCCCGCTTGAGGATTTCAAGGGCTGTGGCGGGGTCGGGATGGTTAATGGGGGCTGGGCTGCTGGTTTGGGGAAGGGATGTGTCGCCGGGTTGAGGTTCCACTTGAGTGCCAGGGTCCATGGGGTCATCAATGATCTCCACCATGGTGCTGAGTGTCGAGGCAAATGGGAGTTCCACAAGATAGGTCCCCTCCTTCTAGCGCCAATTGTTTCTACCTGCTTCGTCTCGAGCCGGAAAGGGGTCGCGAGGCGGAGCGAAGTAGAATTCTAGGGTCCTTCACACGGTACCTGCACAAATGACAATGTCACGGGGTCGGGACTGGGATGGCCCAGTCTTCGACTCTCCGATGCTTAAGTTAGCTTTGAGCACTTGTACGGGTAGAGGAGTGAAAGAGAGAGAGAGTATATGTGAGTGTGTACCTTTTATGATAGGTTGAGCTTATTTTATAGGCTAAGCTTGGGTACCTTTGCCTAAGTCTTCAATGTGGGACTTCTTGCCATCCTTTGGAGTGTCTCCCCTTTTGGGGGTGTTTTGCCGCTAGAGTGACTTTGGCAAGCGGTTTGTTACCAGCCCTTCATTCTTTGGATGCCTGTGAAGGGCTCACCAGGGCTATCTCGACCGGGTAATTGTACCTTATTCTCGGCTTAGCCAAGTATTTTGGCTATGTACTAACAAGTTCTGTCGCCTAAGTGTCTACCTCATGACACTTAGGTGACTGAACTTGGACGACGGATAATTCGTCTGCCAAGATCCTAGGCGACAAATATTCAGTGTTAGGCGACGAGTTGTTTCCGTCGTCCAGGACGAGATTTCTTGTAGTGCTTATTAATGGAGGATTATTGGAGAAGATGTTGAAGGACAACTCCTAAATGCACCGGATCAATTCTTTTGTGGCATTTTTCCAGAAATATGATGAGCACATCGAGTGTGATCAACAACTACAAAAACGTTGTTAGGAAATGCACTTTTCATATCAAAATTTCTCAAGTTGTCTTGTAAACAAAGTTACGTAGTAATTCTGAAGTACTTTTCATTTTCTTCTATTTGGATCGGCTTAAGCCTCGTAATGTTCATAGGATTATGTAGGAGTGATAGAGATGGAAGGAGCAGCTAGTCATTTAGGAGATGAAGTAGTGAAATACTCGACGGTGGCGGCTCAGGAGTCAGGGAGATCGATGCCGAGCTGTATGTCTGAGTCCGACCGTTTTGACTCCACTGATCGTCGTTTTTTTAAGGAAATCACTATCTGGTGGAGGTGGCTAGTGGCCGCGGAGGTCACTTTCCGCCTGCCAGTGACATCGAAATTCCATTAATATCCTTTTCGCTTTGTCCAGACTCCAGAACACTAAAGCTTTCAAAGATGGAGGTTGGTGGTTCTTTTGGCTTGTCCTCCGATGCAGAGTCCCACTACTAGGGCCATTCCACCCACCCCGTATATGTCTTTGTGTTTTCAGCTATTATTTTGCATGATCTAGTTAATATTTATGTGATTGTTCCATCTATCTTGCATACTGCAGTAAGTGAGTTTCTGAAACTCATACTCAGAACATAGAATTTCGGTTTTTATATGTATAAATTACTAGAGCTTGGCTCCTGCATGCTAAGCTAGGAAAGACGTACTCATGAAATCACACCTAGAGGCTAAACTATTAATTTGATCTATGTTTACAATTCCTCTATGGCTCTATAGAAACATAAACTTTTGTCTATAAATAGATCGATACAAGCTAGATAAATACTAATTATAGATATGAAGATGATATATATGCAATATCCTCCAGTTCTCAACTACTGAAGGCTCACCGACACAAAATTCTGCAGGAAATCCAACTATTGATTCACGGTGTTCATTCATATCCCAAATTGTGGAGGGAAGTTGAAGGTACAAGGTTGTTGGTAATCCTTATGTGGAACAAAACACAACCTATGAAGCCTAAAGCAATTGAGATATTGGTCTTTCACAGCTGAAAACAAGTTGAAGAAGTAGAAGAACCAACATGATCTCATAGAACGCAGGTAAAATCATGCATGTGCATTTCATAGTTTTTCACAGAGGATAGCAGTATCACCTGTCATAAAAACTTGGGTTTCTAGTTTTTTGATCTTTTGTTCTGTTGTCTTATGTTTAAGTTTCTTTACCCTTATGACATTAATCTTATGTCTAGCGGAGATCCTAATTTGAATTTTAAATTGACAACTAGAATATATAAAGATCTTGCCTTTGTGGTCAATTTAGTTTTGGGTTTGATGCATTTGTTTCAACCCGTGACTCATGGTTTAAGAGCTCTAAGGCTATAACTGTATTTGTGATACACAAACCAATACAGCAGTTGTCTTTGTATGTCCTTTCCCTTTCAGAGTTTGGCCAAGGACAAAAGTCCAAAACCCTTCCCTTTCTTTGGCTCTCGTGCTTGCCCTCTTGTGGCACCTCTTTGGCATGTGTCTCTCTCTTGTTAGAGCACTTTATCAGCCTATATATATTGAACAAGTCTGCCTTTGCTCAATGGTTGTCAAAATGTAGTTTTTACATTTGCATTGTTGGGTTATGGTTTTCCTTTGCATTGTTCATTAGTCTCTAAGTCATCCTTTTGTGATTATAAACCTTAGAGCTAAACAAAACTTTTTCTCATAAACTCATTGCATTCTGCATACCATGAGATCAGTTGGTAGTGCAACAACCCCGGAAGTGTTTATGAAAGAATCAGCTGAGGATAGTTGAGTTCTGATGTATCCCACTGAGGTAGCTGGGTTCATGAAAAAATCAGTTTAGGATAGCTGAGTTTCTGAGAGTGAAACTTCTGAGAAGTGTTCAAGAAGAATCAGTTAAGTGATAGCTAAGTTCTGAGTTGAAACTTCTTATACCTTCATGTGTAGCTACTTAGAGACAAGAGAGGTAGATCTAGACTAGTTTGGGTCTAGGTAGGATAACATGTCGTTGTTGTATCCTATACTGTAATCATGTAAGGAGTGAGGTACTCAGATCCAAGAGAGAAAGTATAGATCTAGACTGGTAGGTAGTTTAGGCAGGATAACAAGTCGTTGATGTATCCTTATACTATAATCTTGTAAGAAGTGAGTTTTATATAGTGGAATGATTTGTCTCTCAAGAGTTAGGGACACGCAGTTTTTATCCTTAGTTGCAGGGTTTCTATGAGTAAAAAACATCTTGGTGTTCATTGTTATTTTACTGTAACTTTTATTTATTATTATTGTGTATTTATTATTTATGACAGTTATAACCCTTATTGCTCTGAGAACAAATTTATACAAAAAAAAAAAAAGTTATTAAGGGCCTATATATTCACCCTAGAAGACCTTTAGAAGTCTTTCTTTCGTACCAAACATAGCCATGACTTGTAAGAAAAACAAATTAAAAGACAAGAATGAATGATAGAAATATTCAATGACAGTAGTACTAGTTGGTGGCTGTGGATTGATGAAACCCAGTTGTATCCAACCGGGCAGGAACCCACTCGTGTACGTTGAGATAGACATTCTCCTAAAATTAAAATCAAATCTAGAAGAGAAACCCTACATAAGCAAATTATTGATCGAGTTGTACAATGAACTGAAAACTCATATATATGGGATGGGAACCTTTGAACCAACCATTTCATATTTATTGTCTTCTACCCATCATTTTTCTGGATTCTCGAATCTTGCGGTCTGATGACTCTGTTCATATATATGGAATGTTTTGGAAAAATTCAATTCCAAATTCAATTTCACGTGATATGTATGCATTGATTGTTTTTAGTTTTTGCATCTCCAATCCACATCTTCTAATCTGCTAGTTCCATGCTTATCCTACAAATCTTGTTACGTCTAGAATTAGAAATTATTCTTTAACGGCGAAAGAATTAACGACTTGTTTTTAAAAAAATTCTACAATGTGTTAATGTGTTTGTAGAATGAAATAACGACTAACATTGTCTAATTTTCATTACCACCGTACCTCTTTGTGTGCTTAAGCAATCACCATCTCTTGCCTATGTTTAAGTTCCACCTATTTTAACAACGGATCCGGCCCCTCTAAAGTGAGGAGTCCGTGAAGTTAGTCAAAGTTCATAAAATTCACTATTCATCTAATTTAAAGGTTCTAAACATGACACATCACTCTTAGATCAATTTACCCTAAACCGTGGTTAACTTGCGTTAACTGCCGTTAACTACAAAAAATTAACTGAGAACCATCTTCCACGCACAGGACTTAAATAGAGCAAAAACTGGTAAAACTACACTATACTTTAATTGATGTGCAATTTCAAGCGGGCAGAATTGAGATATCGCCTAATTGCTTTAAGTCTCATCGGTGATTTCCCCTTCATCAAACATCCAACTTTCAGACGTTGGTTTGAAGAAGTGAAACATATCAAACTGCGCGCGTAATCCTTCATTTGATGTATGGATAATTAAACGAGCACAATTACCTACATTCACATCCCCCTTATCATATAGAGATCCATCATGGTAGGAGGAGGTCTCTTTTTCAGGCTCAACACTTTTCTTTTTAAATAGATAAATAACTATATTAGGCATTAAAATTTGGTATATCATTGTCATTGTTAATTAGTTTTTGAAAAATGATTGGGATCTTCAAAATGGACGTACGCGTTTAACTGATCAATTTGGCCAAATTATTGGTATGTAAGCTACCAAAAATGATGATCAAACATGTCATCTACTTAAGTTTTGGTTTAAGCCTTTCTAGTTATGTTTTGTCTTGGTTTAATGATAATAATTGATTGGATGCATGCATAAGATCGAGTTTCTCAATGCATGCGTTTAAGTTTTTTTGTTTTGTCTCAATCGTTTGTGTTGTTGACTGCCATTATTCTCTACCACAAAGTATAGTGAAAGCTACAAGTTCTGTGTGTGGTAGAGTACTCACATACATGGACCAGCTAGGGTTCTTAAAATCTGCTTCAGAAATTTTATCATGATGGGACATATATGGTATGTGGGTACCTCAACAACAATCAATATTGATGAATGAGGTCTTTCAAGAAAGAATGCGAAGAGGATAGGATGGATTAGAACCACTGAGGATCCGATGTGAGTTTTTGCAGCAGCTAGCATACTGATCATTGCTAGCTAGCTAGAGCAGTAATGGATCGATTAGGTGAAGAGTGGCGATCGTTTTAGTTGCGAAGTCACATTATCTAGCGAGGCTCATTGAGGTTGAGATTCATTTCCTATTATGGTCAAAATGGTTGTATATCCATGTACATGGGGTCTCCGGCCAATATATCAAAACCACTAATTGGTTGGCAATAACAAGTACTTAATAATATGCTGCGTGCATTTGACAGATAGATATATGCGTATATGTATTCATGTTATGTCCCATTCAATTGGATGATTGAAATATATCTATCAATAATCGTGATTTGATTTGCTTCTTTCCGATCAATATTATAGAAATGATGGGTTTTTTGTGTACTAGAATCAATATGGTTTGCATTATAGGGGGGAAAGAGTCCAAAAAACACCAGTAATTGAATTTAATTTATAGTTTTTAAATAAGTTAGCAGCGACTTGAATTCGATCGAGGAACCTGGTTTCATGAGTATCTTTATCGACTGGAAACGTATTATCATGCAAGTACCATTATATATATATAGGCCCTTCCACGGGATTCTTTTTTTTTTTATATATATGAGGGATGAGAGATTATTCTAACTTTTAGATCACAAAATCACATCTCCACCGTTCAATATGTAATTCTATATGAGTAGATCACTTCTGCAAATTTTCAGAAATTTTGGTGATCCTTAAGGCATTCAAAACTACGATTTATAATTATAAGCATGAACGGTTCAAGTTTGACAGATTTGGTTCGTTCATTGATTTAATCTTGTTTGACATCTTAAGGATCACCAAATTGGCTGAAAATTTACAGAATTGATCTATATATAAGGACTAACAAACTGAACGGTGGAGATTCAAAAATACGTATATCAATGCATCACTTCATTTCTTATGTATGTACGAAGTGAGAAGTACTTATTGTGTTGCTTCAAACAAAGACTATTTGATTGAAATTAGGTCTTTTTTAGGTTACGCGACTATATATTACAGATCTCGATGTAGAAAGAGACTCATTGCTCATTATCAAGATGGTTAGACGTCAGATCAGTTCAAGATTCTTTATAGACTTTCCACTCTCATATAAGATAGGGAGTATTTAGCTTCCAGTTTTACAACCATCTCATTTCATCATATCTACAAAGAGTCTACAAAGAGGCTAACATGGTCGCTGATCATTTTGCTAAACTAGGCCAAACGTAGTTCCAGAATTGTATCTAGTGTAATCATTAATTTCCTCTTGCTATTGTATCCTTGTTACTTTTTAATCAAGCCTTGTATAAGATCACACGAGGATCCTTTTTGTAATATTGTTTCTTACTTTCAAAAACAAAAAAATTATTGTGTGCTGGACTGCGCGGTGAGCCTTACATATATAGTGATCCAGGCTACCAAGTCTACTATGTTCAAATAGTGACAGAGGAAAAGCCCATCATTGGACTATGCATGTCAGTATGTCACATACGAAGCAGGCCATCCTTTGAAGATAGTTTTCTTGTTTTTTTTTTCATCGAAAGTTGCCCTAAACAGTATTAGATCTCATGTTTGTAACGTCAGATTACTTATAATATAATTTTCTCTAAAAAAAACACAGTAGTACCCTTTATATCAATAATTGTCGTTAACAAAATCAATTCCCCCAACAAAAAATAGACATCAATTGGTATGCAAATGCCATTTGTTGGCGTTATGCATTGTATTCTATTTGATTGAACATGATAATAGTCTACTCCTAATGATGGGTGCCCGCTGCCCACCCTATCAATCTCTACCACACACCAAAATTAGTTTATCTTAAATTTATGGGGTTTTACATTAAGGATTTAGAATTTCACATCAAAAAGATTATGTGCAGTTTAAAGAGTTATTCTTCTAAGTTTGGATATATTGCCATCCAATTACTTGTATTTTTTTTAGGAAAATTCCCACTAGCCCTAAATGTGAAGATTTTTTTTCTCACTAACAAAATAAGATTCTAAAATTCCTATCAATCCAAACACTAACAAAATTTTTAACCTTCGTGTTTTTCCTTGACCAAATTACTCATGTCTCTTATCTTTATCTTTTCTCTTTTCTTATATTCTTAAAATTCCCATCAACTCAAACACTCTTAGGAAACCTATTCCCACTAATAAAATTTTTAGTGGGAATTTCTGAATATACTATTTGATGTTTGATATTTGAAAGGAGTATTGCTAAGATTTGAGTCATGTTTTTTCCATTATATATATATATATATATAATTGTATATATATACATAATCGATGCTCCGTGGAGGCTGTTTTGTCTTAGACATGAAGGCATGGCTTACCAATTTATCAATTATATGCTTTAGCATGAAACGAAGATATTCTTCAATGCTTGGTAAGAGACAAGTTTGGGTACTTTGATATGATTCCACATAGACTGAAAGTCTGAAACCCATTATTGTAGAAATATAATTCAGTTGTTATTTTATGCAGAAATCAGAAATGTATTCTAATTTGGCCTGTCTTTTCTATAATTCTATTCATGTATATTTTGCTCTCCACACATTGTAATGTAATTCCTTTTTTTTTTTTTCTCGATAAAAGGAGGTTATAATGAGATCTGTTTAGGGTAATAGATTTTTAATTCGGGGTCTATTGGAGGGCAATATAAGGTCTATTAGAGGTAATTAATATAAATACTACCTCTAATAGACCCCCTACTACCCTTAATAGACCACCGAAAGATCTCCTACTGCTCCCAATAGAACCCCTGAAAACCTCCTACTGCCCCCAATAGACTCTTCTTCCTGGACAGACACCTTATTGCCCCTAATAGACCCCCCTGATAGAACCCTTATTGTCCCCAATGACTGGTGGGCATTGACCCTTTTATCTACTATGACTCTCCTACTGCCCCCAATAAACCCTCATACTCTCCCATCTTTCATGTATACTGCCCCCAGTAGGAGGTCATACTGAACTCAATAGGTGGTCATATTGCCCCTAATAGGGACTTGTTATAAGTGACTGAAACACACAGTTAAGTTTAATGGTCATACTGCCCCCAGTAGGCCGGAGGTCCTACTGCCCCAAATAGGGACCTGTTATAAGTGACTGAAGCACACGGTTAAGTTCAAGGGTCATACTACCCCAATAGGAGGTCCTACTGTCCCCAATAGACTTCCCCCCCCCCCCCGAAGAACCGCCTACTGCCCCCCGACAAACCCTACTGCCCCTAATAGACCCCCCAACAAACCCCATACTGCCCTCGACATGACCTCATACTGCCCCTAATAGACCCCCTGACAAATCCCTTACTGCCGCAATAGACTCCCGACATAACCTCCTACTGCCCCCAAAAGACCCCATGATGAACCCCCTACTACCCCTAATAGATCCCCCGACGAACCCCCTACTGTCCTCAATAGACATCTGGTCAACTGTCGTCGAAGTCTGATCAACGTCATCAGATCCCGGTCAACGGTCGCCGGAGTCACGGTCAACGATCATCGGTTGCGAGAATCCAGTCATACATATTTATTTCAAAATAGACATTTTATTGTTCTTATAATGGTTTATTATAGTTTATTTAAATCATTAAGGGTATAATTGTTTTTTTCTTGATTAAGTTGGCTCTTAAGAATTTTAAAATCTGATTTGTTGGTGGGAATAAAATTCTTAAAATTAGGACTAATGGGCATTGTCCCCTTTTTTTTTTTTGAAAAGAACTCTCAGACTTTATTAAGAACAAAAAACAAATTACATGAGCTAAATCAACTTGTATTTGGTACAACTAGCTAGCACACATCATATGCACCAAAAGACACTAATCAACATGATCACCATCATTAAGAAAATGAAGTACATAGTTAAATAGAGGAATCGACTACAAGTTAAGCAAACTACTTAATTAACCTAATATTAATCCAATTAAGGATGTAGACGTTACGTACCAGACGTTACATCATTTGGAGTAATTTCCCCATTACATGATTAAACTCACCCTCATGATTTGATCCTTCTTCCTGATAGACTTAGGGAATTACATGATTAAACTCACCCTCATTATTTTCTGTTGTTGGAATTATCAACCACTCATCTGGTGAAGGAATCTGCTCATGATCATCTGCCTCTTCTACTTCTACACTACCACCAGGCCTCTGGCCAAAAAACCAGTTAGAACTCCCCAATGCCAATGGGTACTTAAACTCCTGAGGAACAGTATTACTACTACTACTACTATTATTACCATCTAAGCTCTTCAGAAAAGCCAACCACCAAGCATAGGCAGAAGCTTGGTTCTCTCCCCACTCAAATCCAATATCGAGTGCTGCTTCCATGGCTGCAGCTCGCCAAGAATGTGGCATATGACTGATCTGAGGCAGCACGGAGGGCTCCGTGGTTGACCAAGCCGGCTCCGCCTGAGGCATCGACTGCAATAGCTGCGTAGATGCATGCAATAGCTGCGCAGTACCATTGACAACATCATGTGATGATGATGAGGATGATGATGATGATGATGATGATGATGATGATGATGATGATGATGATGATGATGATGAGGAGGAGGAGGAGGAGGAGGAGGAGGAGGAGGAGGAGGATGAAGATGAAGAAGATGGAACTGATGACTTTGCTGCTGTTCTGTGGAGAACCAAGGCATGGTAAACCTGTCTCCTAGCTTCAGCTACTGTAATGTTGAGTAGATTAACGCTTCTAGAGCGAGTCCTTCTTCTCTGCTTCCCAGAAGAAGATGAAGAAGAACCCCTTGAGCTCATTTTTGTTTGTTTCCTTCCGCAGAATTGAATTGAAGTTGATGCTGTTAAATGGTACAGGTTGAGAGAGGGACTGGTGAGAAGTGAAGTTAAGTTGAAATTTTGAAATGACATGATGGGTCAGCTGAAATCTCAGAAGCAGTAGTAGAACTGACACGTAGAGGATTCAATGGGACACATCAAATTTAAGCCCAAAGCTGAACAAGTCAGCACCGGTGTAAAGACTATCGTACTTTTCCTGCAAAAGAAGCCGAGGATTTTCCGCCGGGCAAGACAGTGTTCCTCTATCTAGCTCTTGGTCCATTACAGTTCATACAGTGAATGTACTAGCTAGTACTACGTGTGTGGCTTTTGAGACTTTAGAGTTGAGGAAGCAAGGCAACACAAGCAACCACATTCCGATGTTTACATTAGATTGTGCATGATGATCGAGATGGATCATAGAGTAGTACTGCTTCTGGGTCCAGAATGGTAGCACTGCTCCGAAACTAAATTCTTCTAACAACCTTGTACAGACTGCATTCATGTGTGAATGGTCCAAACTGGGATCCCATTTTTGGGCTCACTCCGCATCGGTTTAGCCAAAGAAATGTATTCTATTGCGCGCACCATCGAAACGTCACAAAACTTATGCAAAAATAGCAAAACATATACACTGTCCTCTGTAAATCGATATGCAAATAGACATGCAAATATGGTGGATAGGTTTCTTGGTAATGAGTAGTTAACTACTAATATTATGGTTAAAATTACGGGCCGCTTTGAGTGTACAGACTACTGAGCAAGTTCACGCTTAGATGTAGCATAGTTTGAGTTGATGTTTGATCCTGGCCACGTACACTCTATAGACTATAGCTACTCCTACTTCAACACTACCTTCAAAAGATGTTAAAATGCAGCGCCCCCGAAATGAATCTGTGATCCTGCAGCAGCTAGCAAGCCGGCCACTGGCCAACACTACCTTCAGTACTCTCAACCCCTTTGAAGATTCCTGCTTGGCTGTGCCCCGTGATTTCAGTCCTAAATGCAGGATCTTACAGAGAAAAAAGAATCACAAGGACCAAACTTACTGTGGGAATGGTAAACTTGGATATTGCTTTTGTACTGATGAATTAGTAAGATACGAGGACACAGTACATTTTACTTTTGTAAATAACTAGGACTTCTCCTTCCCAACTAGCCTGTGTTATTTTGATTGTAATTAGGGTCTATGCCATATAAACTTTCAAAAATGTATCAGTAGGAAGAAGAAGAACAAAATTCTTAACTTCAACAACCTCATCTTCAAGTTGCAGGAATGATTCACCAATTTGTACAAGGCTTTCACATGCATGCAGTTTCACTGTGATAACAGCCCATAATAATTTGAAAAATCTAGCACAGCTTTTCTTTTTTTGAGGAAAGAAAACTAAGAGGAAAAAAGAGAGAGGGAAAGCCGAGCGGTGTTTAATTTAATATAAAGAGACCTTGGAGGTTGAACATGGACGCAGTCAGAAATTTACAACTCGATCAGTACGTAGTAGTGTTTGACAGTTCGACCCAGCTTCCAAGTCTAAAGCTAAAGCTAGCTATCTATGGATTCTGATTTCTGATATCGTTGTTCAATTCCAAATGGAGCTGTTCACACTTCACACTCTCCTTCCCGGCATTTCTTAACCATTCATTTGAATAATTTCTTTACAAAGGTGAAGCATGCAAGTTGAGATTGTTTTGAAATGGCTGAATCGTACATGGATATGGCAAGGGGTGAATGGCAACAAAACGAATCTGAAATAGATTTGTTTGAGTGGTGCATGGATAGTCTGATTAATTGTTCGATTCCATAAAATGTGATTGGTGCTTTTTAATTTCATCTTATTCATTGACTCTTCGAGCTTTAAATCTCTAAACAATAGTTAGAATTGAACTGTGTAAAGCTCATGCGCGTGCTGTCATTTTAGATTTATCCCTAAATTACAGCACTTAACTTGTAAGTTGTTACGACATATTAAGTACGTAACAAGATAACAATACATATAATGCTTCAACGAATATATAGTAGTATTTGCTAGCTGCTACACATTGGTTTTCTAATACTGAATTGCATATCGAGCACTAGGATGTTGACATGCATTTTAGTTTGTTTATTCTAGTGAAGTCGCAAGATTCACTACTCCTCGATCTAGATATTTGGAGTTACAAAATGATCGATGAGATTTAATAAATTACCAACCTAGCTAATATCGTTCAAACTTAACCTAACTATGTTCGTTGTTGTGGAAAGATTCCTAATATTACTCATGACCATAAAATTTAAGAATCATTGACCTAATGAACGAAACCCCTTAAAATGAAATTAAAATGATCGACCAGAACTAATCAAATTAAAATGAAAACCTTGAGCTGAAGAAAGTAGCAAGGACTAAGGAGTAAGGAGTGAAATCAATGCTAGCGGAGCACCATGTAATTCAGCTAGCGAACCATGTAATTTAGTATCGAATCTGCCACAAAGTTAGCCTCTCGCTTGACATTGATCGTTTATTATTGGAGTAAATGCTTGTGACACCCTGTAGTTTACACCTAAAATCAGTTTTGTCCCTCACTTTTTTTTTTAAACTGGTATACCCCTATACTTTTAATTCTCGACTGATTTGCCCTTGTCGTCAATTGACCGTTAAAGAAGACTGTTAAGTTGCTGAGACTCAGCTAGAAACCTGCAACATCGACATAATATGTCCAATATACCCCTGACTATAGTGACTTTTACAGGTCCTTCAGCAAGCCTCACCGACGGCGCCCACAGCCGGGTGAGTCGAGGTGGCGGCAGAGAGGGGAGGAGCAAGGGAGGGAGGAGAAGGAGGAGGATTTTCTCGGGTCGAAAACCGGGTCGGTGAACTTCCAGTAATTTCCATAAGGATTTTCTTCTTTGCTGGTTTGTGCTGCACCGTCGGGTAACCCGTCGACTTTGTTGCACCAACCGGGTACGCCATCACCGGCTCACTCTTCTTGGCCGGCTTCGGCACCGTGACCTTTTCCCCGAACTTATAAGAGAAGGTGAGCTCGCCCTTGGGCTTGCTGGAAGGTCGCCGGAAGGTCGCCCTTGGACTTCATGTCCCTGGGGTCGGCGGAGTCGAAGAGCTCCTTGAGGGGGACGTCGGCCAAGGAGGACTTCATGTCTATAAAAAATACTCAAACCCTTCAAAACATTCCCTCAAACCCTTCCACGACCCCGAAACTCTCCATGCATGGATTCCGACCCTTTATTCATCCCCATAATGTTTCACTCCTCCCTTTCCGCCTTGGAGCCATTTGCTTATGCTCTGTTTTTCATCTCCCTATTTTCTCTCTGGCTCAGACCCGGCGGTGTCGCCTGGGCTCTCTGTAAGGTCAGAGCTTGCAACCCTATTCCCGGCCCACCCGGATACCCTCTCATTGGTTCCATGTCCATCTTCACTGCCTCTGCACCTCACAGAGTTCTGGCCAAGCTCGCCAGAAGCTTGAATGCCAAACCTTTGCTGTCTCTATCGGTTGGTTTCACCCGGTTCGTAATCTCAAGCAACCCGGAGACTGCGAAAGAGGTTCTCAACAGTTCAGCTTTCGCTAACAGGCCGAGGAACGAAACTGCATACGAGCTTCTGTTTAACAGAGCCATGGGGTTTGCACCATATGGAGAGTACTGGAGGAATCTGAGGAGAATCGCAGCGACTCATTTGTTCAGTCCGAAGAGAATAGCTGGTTCGGAAGGGTTTAGGATTGAAATGGCGACGTGGGTAAAATTGTCATCTCAATACCTTGGTCTCATACATGTGTCAACATGTTAGCCACGTCAGCTACATAACGGGTTCACTTGACGACAAGGGCAAATCAGTCGAGAATTTAAAATATAGGGGTATACCAGTTTAAAAAAAAAAGTGAGGGACAAAACTGATTTTAGGTGTAAACTACAGGGTGTCACAAGTATTTACCCCTTTATTATTTAACCAAGTTGTTTAACAAGCTACTAAACTTGTCGGCATGAAGAGATGAAATAAGAAAGTCTGACCTCGGTCTTAAAGAATCATTAAACGTTGAACTTTGGGTTGATCATATTTAAGAGTCTTTTTGCTCCGACTTGCTTCTCAAGAATCTGTGGCTTTGAATTTTCCGTGGAGTTGTTGTTGGTTTCATGGGTCAAATATTGTGCAGCTCTCTTACACATTAAGATGTCAAAATCAGTACCACGAGAGTTTTTTTATTTGACAAACCATTCATCTTTCCCTTTAATTGATTAACTAATTACTTATACCGATCTCCTTTCTCTTTGGAATAATGTATGCCTCCTATTTAAATGAGTCAAATTCCCACAACTTATGCTAAAAGGATGCCAAGTGCTTACTGTATAAGCAAGCTAGCTTTATTCCATTATATAAGAGACACTTTGTGCTATTTTTTTTACTTAATTTCATGTACATGTTGCTTATAATAAAGATATAGCGAGTGGTGATTAACAAATTTCACTTGGAAAAAAAGCTACTCCACGAGCATTTTAGTAGATATTTGTGAGAGAAACAATTATAAAGAAGGTGAAAATTAACACGCATTTTAGTTTGTTTCATTCTAAATCAATTAACAAGTACATGAACATAACTATCCAATATCCCAACAATGCCAATGAGGAGATTAAGGTTTTATACTGTTATTAACTGTTTCGGAGAAGACTAATACTCCGTATTCTCTAACTTGCATCCTCTACTTTGTCGAGCATGACGGTGAAAAACTAAGATTCTCACATTGGAAAGTTACAGCCTCGTTTATGAGGTTATAAGAATTTAGGTCACTCTTAGTTGGTTTTGGATTTGAACTCTATATTACTTTACCATGATATCATATCAGAGCGTGTATTATTTTATCATACCTCACTTCAGTCAACGCACATTACTTGAAGCAACACTGATGAATAAGCTAGATGATCGAGTATATGATTGGATTACGGTTTTGATTTTGAAGCATAAAACCGGAAGGCACCTCAATCGACCATTAATTTCACAGAACGAATTGAGCTACATATAATTTCTTCATCAAGCTATAACAACGTAGCTAGTAGCTAGCTGAAACAAAAAGAGACCAAAACTACACTTGGAAACTAATTTCGAATAAATATTGAATTCACAAATGAATCCTAATAACTATTACAGACCCAAACACAAATGGCAAACCTCTTGGTGTTCTATGCATGTACATTATGATTAGCACCATTCCATGGGAAAACATAGAAACTAAAGAAGCTAGCTAGTTAAAATCTACTACAAACCAACACAATTTCTTGAGGTAGTAATTCCACCATCCACAACCAGATTATGACCACTTACATACTTGGACTCGTCACTAGCAAGATATAGAGCTGCCTCGGCTATGTCCTTAGTCCTCAAAGTCGGACCTTTCAAATTCGCAAGCCCTCTCACAAACTCTTCCATCTTCTCCACCTCTTGCTCACAAGGCATCCCAAAGTCCATACACTCTTCTTCCTCATCGTCCTCGTCACTCATCCTCCACGCATTCACTAGCATCGGCGTGGCAACCCCGAAAGGAGAAACACAGTTCACTCTGATCCCATACCGGCCTAGTTCACACGCAGCGTTCTTCGTCAAGCCAACAATGGCATGCTTGGAAGCAGTGTAGGCATGCGGCCCTAGCCCGCCGGCGACTCCCGCGACGCTGGCAGTGGAGATTATGCAGCCTCCTCCCCCGGGGATCATCACGCGCGCCGCATGCTTGATCCCCAAGGCAGTACCTCTCACGTTCACGCGCATCACGCGGTCGAACTCGTCGACGTCGAAGTTGACGACGCTCTTGTGTTTGGATTGGTTTCCAAGGATTCCGGCATTATTGAACATAATGTCGAGCTGGCCGTAGCGGGAAACGGTGGACTGGATTAGGTTTTCGATGTCTTCTTCTAGGCTGACGTCGCAGTGAACGAAGGTGACTGAAGGGCCTAAGGAATTGGCCAGGGCTGTGCCGGCGGAGTCCTCCACATCGGCAATGACAACTTTGGCGCCGTGCTTTGCGAAAAGCTTCACTGTTGCTTCTCCTATGCCTCGTGCACCTCCCGTTACTATAGCAATTTTTCCCTCCAACCTGAATTATGTAAAAAATTAATAACACCATTAGTTGCTTTCTAAATATTAACAAAACTAAGCATAATGCATTGTTGCAGTTGTAATCCCAATGACACTGAGATCTTAACCATTAGTACTGCTAAGCAGAACTTTTATGATATACTGAATTGAGAATAGAATGTAGAACTAAAAGTTTACCTCCTAGGATGTGGAGTAGAAGTAGTATTGTCCCTTCCCAATCCATGAATGCCGTGAAGGGGTTTTTCAGGCATAACTGCAGGCATGTTTGCAAGTACCTTTTGATTATAGCTAAGCAAAATGTACAGGGATAGAAAAGAGAGAGATTAGCAAAGGCTAGGATTGATATGTAATGTGGTGTTGAATGTGGAATGAAAGGGTTATATATAGGAGGCTAGGGTTTTATAATGTGGGTGAGTGGGTTCCATATGAGAGGGTCTTTTTTCTAGGTGACTTCCCTAAAATTGTCCCTCTTTGTCTTTGTAGTTTGTACCTCTTCCTTTTTGCCCTATCTTGCTTTACTTTTCAGGACTAAAGAATGGTTAGCAGATCTGTAAAAATGAATCAAGAAAACAATGAATATGTATGAATTACAGCTAGCCAGCCACCAATTATATAGAACTGAATTCCCATGTACAACTAGTCGATGAACACTTGAATGGATTTTGAACTAGTATTAGGTATACAATAACACAACTTGGTCAAAATGTCAATAGTCCTAGGTTAGGTCAATATATGCATCTGGCTGCGGCTTTTCTTAGACATAATGCAGCGTTTCAAGTCTTAAAACATTTTAGTTAATTATTTGGTCGATGTAGTTCTCCCTGTATGTAGTGGAATAGTCTTCAGGCAACATATATATGTCTGAGAATCAAAGAAGACTTCAATTCTGAAACTTTCACCGCCTAAACTGAGCTCATTATCATCGACGACGTCGTTTATTACCTGTACGCAGAATTGTTTATAGCTAGCTCAGGCAGCAGAACAGAACCGAAAGAAGAAGAGCTAATTAAGTACCCTAGAGCTGGCAGACCAGAAACCAAAGTATACCAGAACTCACACATGTCAGCTGTAGGGTTGGCTAAGGCAGATCGAACAAGTGTACTACTGGATTATGAGATTTAAGTAGAAAGATTTAGATTCTGGTATAGCTAATAAAGGTTGAGCTCTGCTGAAACTACACTGCGTTAAATAAACAACGCAGAAGATTTCGTGACTAAACTAAGAAGATTTAGATTCTACCAACTAGCAAAGACAGCAGGCAAACAACGTACGGTGGATCTTCATTTTCCTGGATTCTGGGTTGTAAATTTCTTTTACGCAGGGATCGACTATCCAGACTGTTTATTATTCTTGGGGGTTTAACTTGTACTCCAGCTTGATTAATATTAAAATGTCACATGCATCATGCATTTGGAGCACCATTGGGTAAAGCTAATTACAAGAACTCCATCATGACGGGAACAATAATATATTTAGTTAATTAATCTATGTTTAAAAGTTTCGAAGTATTCTTGAATTATTCAAACAAATAGATAATTGACCCCGCCAAAAGAAGAAGGAGAAGAAGAAGTTCATTAGTATAATTTAAACATACGTACCTTGACTTGTTTCACACTCGATTGTTGGTTTGGAATCAATGAAGCGGTAGTCACGATGCCTCAAGTTTATGACCAAGACTGCCAGGAGTCCAGGACTACCTTGCTTCATCATATATAACTAAGAATTCATCCCTAATTTCAAAGTTTACAGATTTGACTTGTTTCGATTCTCTAATCGCATTAGCATTTGATCGGTTCAACTAGTCAATAAACTTGATAACTTAAGTGGTTTGTTGCATTGATATTAGCATTACAGCAGGGATAATCACGGCAATGGCTCCAATGCTCCATTATTAAAGTATGTATTAGCAATCTATAATCCATCCTATAATCTCTAATTCTCTGTTGTAGTTTGCAGAGTCGCTTGCAGTATTATAAAATCCATGGTATAGATCGACTGAAGATACGGCCTATTCCTAACACGTACTCTTCTGAAAATTTAGAAAGAGCAGTAGAGGAGCATGTAGGTTGGAGCCAAAGCAAGAGGCTAAAGCAAATCCCAATTGGTAGGACAATAATGGTTTTCAATTAAGAAAATCCAAGCATTACTAGCTTATTGTTTGCTTAATTATAAGTATGATTAGTGTTGTTGTGGGTCTATTTGAGAAAGTTTTTGGGCCAAGTTTTTATTACAAATTAACAAATGGATATGAGCAAGATAATGCTATTCACAAAGTACAAACAATTCAGCTTGTCCTTCATTTGTATTCTGCTTTCTTTGGTGCCTTTGGCACATTGACTGTATTTGTATATCAGTAAACCACTCGAGGTCGGTTTCTGACGGCTAATATATGCTTTCCTTTTTTCTTATCATCTTCTTCTGCTTGGCCCATCGAAAGTAATACTGCACATTATTTTCAATTGGTGTGCATTTTCGAGCATTAGTTAAGTGTAACTGCTCCTAATGATGCTTATGTATTGTGCTAATGGACCACTATTAGTAGTGATGGGTTCTCATATCCCAAAAGGAAAAGGACACTGAGAGATTTGATTTATCTAAATACACGTTTACCTAATGATATGAAAAATGAATCACGAATGAGAGACAACCGTTCCGGGAGAATGAATGAATATGTATGATAATATTTCATTTTCATAAAGCTCTTTACCTATCACATATAAAAATAATAATAAGGGCCCAAAAAGAATGCAACTGGTCATACCATGTAAGTAAACGTATTAGAAAGAAAAGATATACGCGTTTTTATTTTTCATTTGTAATATTACATGATAGAAAGTTAGATTGATATTCATGTTGTTCCACACTTTAAATATGCAATTAATGTGATAGTTTTTATAAAGATGGTTCATGAGGATAGACTAAACATATATACTTTCTTTTTAAACAAGAAACAGAATCAGGAAGAAGAAGGAGCAAATTGTTCTCTTTGCATCTCTTTCTGGGCACCAGTTCCATTTAAACACTTGATCTATGAGAATTCAGGCCCAATTTATGTTAATTGGGTTGAGGCTTATGTTCTTATATATGTTCTTATATCTGAAAGCCATAAAGCTCAATCCCATAGGAAAAGGGTTCCTTTAATGCTATAGCCCATTTGCAACATGAGCCTTCAAATCAACATAGGGAAGACAATTTGAGGTTAATATACGAGATCTCATTCAGAGAAGGGCTGCATACACACTGCTGGAACAACAACTAGCATCGGAGCACACCAAATTCTACTGACTTGCAACACAGGAATTGAGACGGAGTAGTGTTCCATGAACATACCAACACAAGAAGCGCTAGCCTCGGTTGGAAATTTGGTGATTGAGAACTTGAGATATTACACGATCGATGGGTCGTCGTGCGCCTTGTTAACATAAATTCTTCATTTGAAACATTTTTCTTTTGTCTTTTTCCTTCTTTCATCTTTCACAATGTAGGAGTTTCAGTCCCTCTTACTATCTAAAAAGAGAGCAAGGTGTTGCATTGTTTGGTAATGATGATCATTCAAACAAGTTTATGCCATTATCTCTACCTTAAGTCACGGGACGTAGTAGAGTGTAAAATAAAATTGCTTCCCCAAAGACGACTAAGAATCATGTTCTCTTTCTCATAATGAGACAATTTCTTTTAGGCTTCAAGTGCATATGGGTGGGTCAAGCACAGCATTACAACTAACAAGAAGTTAACAACAAGCAATTATGTAAGTGGGGATGAGCAAAAATATATGACAAGGTTTGCTTAGTTAGAGAAAGAGATAGGGAGTGAGAGGGCTTAAAAATCATGGTGGGATTCAATTGCATATAAAGCATACTTCATTGAGCATTAACCAACACGTTGTCCTTAATTTTGTGTTAAAGATCGAGTCGCCGGAAATTGGAAAACGAATCGAATCTTAGTACACTACTACATATACACTTGAAAGAGCTAGCATGCATCGCACTACTGAATTGAAGCTTTTAAGCAAAGCTTACATGATTGTAGGCTTCCTATACTGGCCGACTACTCGTTGTCCTAGATAGTCATGTCCAAGCTAAGCTGTTATTTTCATTGTTAGTTGGTCACTCCATCAATGCCTTGATAGGTATCCGTTTGACAACACATGTACTGATATACTATTTCCATATAACATTTATACACCGTACAAAGAAATTGCTCGGATCTCGTGTCTTGCGGTAACTCTTATTAAGCGTAATGTAAAAAGATTACTGGTTTAGTAAGCCTTGAGAACATAGTATCGCAAATCGATTGAAGATCTCAACCATTGCACAACACTTTCTCACTTGTTACCGATCAAATGATTTTAAGTTGAATGCTCCAATTCACACGTAACATCAAAATATTTCATTCGTGTGCAAGCTCTTGAATCCATTCTTGATGCACAGTGTGAAGTCTATATACACGTGAAGTCCAGCACAGTAGATATGAACGAGAAAGATCCAAGAAAGCTGACAGTAACAGCAAAAGAGAACCTTGGAAAACAAAAGCTAGCCAACAACTACAACACACTCCATGGAAAATGAGAAGGCTACCCCAGAAAGCAAAGCCAACCCCCTTGAAGAAAAGGGGACCTCTATGGCTCTTGTCCTCCACTGTAACCACTTGCAACCCACCAACCTTCTTCTCTTCTCTTTCTATCTGAAACCAGAAAAAAAAGGGTCGGTTTCTAAAGATTGGGAAGCACTGACTCCCCAGCTAGCGAAGCTTCCATATCCGCCCAACGAGAATTTATCAGTACCGCTGAAACAGAAAGCCGCGAAAGTAAAAACTAATCAGGTGCGCGACAAAGTGGTAACTTAATTACCGGTCTTTGATTCTCTGTTGGCCACCTGGCTTTTTGTTTGTGACACCCACGTCCTGCCCTCGGTGGGATCCATCCTTAAGAGAGGTTTGATTCGGTTGACCAGGAGTACGTGGCGGTATTCTATTGGAGCTCCGCGTGGTTCGTTATATTAAGCTCCGCAGTCGAATTCGATGATGGTGGTGATATCATCACGTATCCACAGTTTGTCATAGGGAGTTACCAACTGCTTTACCTAAAATACACCTAGAAATGTCCTTTCCTTCTGGGCTCTCTCTTAGTTTTGGTGAAGTTCCTATATATGTGAGTATGTGATAGTGATGATAACTAATTCTCATGCTTAATCTTACTTACAAAATTGAGGAAGTCATGAATCATCACAAGCGGAATGAAGATAGTGATGAGTATTAAATGTAGTGTTTAATCTCAAAACTCGAAAGTGTCTAATGTTAAGATTTATATCAGCCAAGAATTTAAAATGGTAATAAAGTTTTACATAGACTAGTATGTGTCAGATGATCATGTCATAACACAACCTTCTAAAACCACCAATAAATAGATTGCGATTTTAGCTCAAATTAGGATTAGCGAAATTCATACCTAAATATTGGGGTTCCATACCTTATGTTGTTGCCACATTTGATGGTCCTGTTTGTTATAAGTTATGAGTCGGTTCCTTTTTCGATACAAAAAACAAAAGTTACAGAAATTAACTGAGAACTAATATCTGAACAAAACATTTTAGATTCATTTAGCACACACAAACATAAGATTCCTAGCTCATAATCCTTCAAAAATTTTAGAGAAAGATACAAAAGTTTGGAAAATCCAGCGTTAAGCCAAAGGTTTCATCATTAAGTTCATCATTTTTGGTCGCACAATAATAAATAATTTTGGCCTCGAACCCAGGGAATTACGAGTGCAGAGATATAAATTCCGTAATTCTAACGCCAACCCAGAGAGAATTATTCGAGAGCATAAATAAGTAGTGAAAAAAGAACACGATCCAATACAGCATCCCCACCATAAGCAGCATACTGCCCACCGTTGCTTTTAAAAAACGAAATCCTTTTTCGTCTTTTCCTCTCCCTGTGACTCTCTCTGTCTCTCTCACACTACCACTCACTGCCTCTTCTTCTCTCTCCGGCAAATGTGAAATCGAATTCGCGGCGTCGATTAGGGTTTCTGAGACCGGTTCTAGGGTTTTGAAGAATGCCGTTGACGCGGTACCAGATACGGAACGAGTACGGCTTGGCCGATCCGGAGCTCTACAAAGCCGCCGATAGAGATGATCCCGAGGCCTTGCTGGAAGGCGTCGCCATGGCCGGCCTCGTCGGCGTGTTGCGTCAGTTCGGAGACCTTGCTGAGTGAGCTTCCTTTTAAACTCTTTTGCTGTGTTGTTGATTTCTTCAATTGCGGACTTTTGAGTTGGAAATTACTGTTTTGACCTGAATGCTGAACCTGTAGGGTTTGTTGTTTGGAGTTTGGGGATGATAATTTGACTGATGTGCTGGATTTCTGTTTCGGAATTTTTTTCTGTTCCAAGAATCGAGTTTGACTCAGAATTTTACTAGATTGACTCCGAGTTTGATTTAGCAGATTGCTTATATTGTTATCTAGGAATTGGAATTTTTGAGTTTTAATCATGACTTATAGTAGTAAGACTTCAATTTCAATTTGCTTACTGAAAATCTGTAATGGAATAAGGAGTTCAAATTTGCTTGGTTAAGATAAAGTTCATACCGATTGTGCCATACATTGCATTGTTAGAATTATAGGATGTAGTCTTATGTGGTTTAATTTGAGATAGACTTATGAGAAATGGTGTTGTGGTTGATAGGTTTGCTGCTGAAATATTTCACGATTTGCATGAAGAAGTAATGGCAACGGCTACAAGAGGCCATGGTCTAATGGTTCGCGTCCAACAGCTTGAAGCAGATTTTCCTACAATTGAGAAGGCACTTTTATTACAGACTAATCATTCATCATTCTTTTCAAATTCAGGTTAGGGTCCCCATTGTACAACTGTTTCTTCATAATGCATCTTTGTTGCAGTTGAATGAAAATGATCTGATAGCTATCTAGTTACTCGTATCATGACCCCATGTGTTTTCTATAAAATGCTAGAGCATGGGAAAGGGACATTTCAATTTTCTAAAAACTAGTAATATTCAAATACAATATGCTTGTGTAATCGCATAGTTCTATTTCAGGTGTTGACTGGCATCCTAATTTGCGTTCGGAACAGAATCTGATCACCCATGGAGACTTACCTCGCTTTGTAATGGATTCTTATGAAGAATGCCGTGGTCCTCCTCGGTTGTTCCTTCTGGACAAGTACAATTGCCTAATTTGTGCTCGCTTATGCTACGCTACTTTGATCTTAAATATAAGAATTAAGATGTAGAAAGTCGGAAATATGCTGATCCTATTTTTAACAGGTTTGATGTTGCTGGGGCGGGGGCATGTTTAAAGCGATACACTGATCCGTCATTCTTTAAAGCGGAATCAGCATATTCATTGGCATCAGCGGATATACAGAGAGAAAGGAAGGCCCGCAAAGTAAAGGTATTTCTATAGAATAACCATTGTGTCTGAACGACTAATATTTTGTGGCCGGTGATGTCAATACAGGAAGTCCTTATGTTTCTTAAGTAATACATCTTTGGTATGCATTCATTTTCATTCATAATTGAACCAACCATTCACACCTATTTTCGCTGAAAGATCCAACCATATAGAGTGGGCTATTGCCACCCATACTTTATCCCTCTGTTATTCTTCAGAAAAATAGCTAGTTTCCTGGACAGCACCCTTAACTACCCATGATGGCAACTCTGGTTAGTAAAAAAGAAATGGTTTCTCTGGGTGTAAACAAAAGAATGGGATCGTTACTTTCTGAACTTAGAAAATTTAAACTAGGTGTAGTTAGAAATTTCCAACCTGTTCTTTTTACTGGCATCCCTAATCTTGATTTTGAAGTGTGCCTACATGCATGCTTGTGGAAACCAGGCAGTGTTACTTTCTGAACATAGAAATGCAATAGGTTTAGTATTTTATGTTAGAAAGCACTGTTAAAAACTTGTTCAAGAAAATATTAATTTTGTCTTTTGTGTGTAGCACAAGAAAGCATCGCGCTGGAGGACTGGTGAAACCCCAGAAGTTTTACTGCCATCACATGCTAAGTGAGACCTTGTCACTGCCCTATTACCATTCATGTGACTGTTAATTGTGTATGTTTTTCTTAAGATAGATGGTAGAGTGGCAATTCATTTTATTTTATTTTTTCAAATATTGCAGACTGCATGAGTTATTTCTGGAGGAGCGCATTGAGAATGGTTACAGTGACCCTGCTCGTCGTGTGAAATTAAAGAGAAGACATTTGAATGGATCTGCAGTTGATTCAAGAACCAGGAAAAGTTACATGGATAAATTTTTGGAGACTCATTCTCCAGAACATAGACTGATTTGTGCAACATATGTTACATCGCCGCCTCTGAATTTGAGCTCAGATAATAACAATGAGTCGGGGCTTAGAATACTTGACATTAGTATTGTGAGTCCTGCAGAAAAGTCTCCAGAAAGGGGTAGTGCTAGTTCTTTGACTAATGAACAAGAAGTTGTAGCAAAACAATTGATGGATATTTCAAATGCAGGATCTTTCGTTGGAGAAATTGCGAAGGGGTCTGAACCAAATTCTGATGGTGAAAGTGATAACAGCTATTCTAACCTTCAAATGGTAGCAGTTGATAAGGAATTGGAAGTTGATGGAGAAGAAAAAACTGAAGACAGTGTAGAAGGATACAGTTCTGATGATTTGCCCAGTGAGGTAGATAATTACGTGGATGCTCTTGCTACTATGGAGTCAGAACTGGATACTGACAATGAGTCCAGAGCTAAGAGCAATCTACATTCAATGAAGGTTAACAAATGCAGGACAGTCTCTGATGCAAATGAGGAGGAACATGTAGAGCTTCAAGCTCAATCTTTGGATTCTCAATCAAATGAGAACTCTTCTATATCAGATGACTGGAATAATTCATTCGAAAGAGATAGAGCCAGTTTGAACTCTGACACTTTAAGCAATTTGGCTGAGAATACACCTTCAGAGTGTGATGCAGCAGCTAAAGAACCATCCACTGAAACTTGTGGAACTGAGGGTACATGCATTGAGGAAGGTGTGATCCCTGGTAGGGAAATGAGTCCTACTCAACAACATCCAGACCTCAGAGCAACCTCTCATGTGACTTCATATGTGGGACCTTTATTAGATGAAACATCCTCTGATAAAATCAAAGTTGGTTCTGAATCATTTGGCATCAAAGAAAATGGGACCAATCTGGATCATCTCATGGCAGTTGTTCCCGATGATTCTTCCCAGGCTAAGGATGAGTTCACAAGTACTTCTCCTACACTTCCTCTAGTGCAAGCAGATGAAGAAATTTTATGTGCCACATCTGATGATTTACCGCACTTGAAAAATGTTGAAGAATTGGTTTCTGTGAATCATAGTGGCAATGATTCTGTGAATGAAGTGTTTCAGGCTAAATGTGCTGATGAAGATGCTGTGGGAAGCTTCACCAGTAGAAAGATTGATTCACCACATTTAAGTATTCCATCAACAGAAGTGCAGCTGTTCCCCGCAGCAATGAAAGAAGTACAAACATCTTCGGGTACTACAATACGGCCTCATAGTTCAGATGTTGCAAATCCTGTTTACAGGGTTTCTCAAGTTGATGATCCTTTTAAGCCAACTGCATTCAAATCAGGCGTTATACCATGGAGACGTATCTCAAGAGAGTCATATCCTGAAGGGGATGCTCAACAGACGCATGTCCCAAAAGAGCAGAAGGACGATCCACAGACACATGTCCTAAAAGAGCAGAAGGATGATCCACAGACACATGTCCTAATGGCCCAGAAAATCTCTGATTTAGATGAGGATATGCCTCACTCTAAAGAGAAATTTAACATTGAAGAGAGCTGTAGGACTCTGGATGATGAGGAGATAGGCTTATTCACCTGCAATGTTGATTCAGAGGGAGGAGATTCTGCTTCTAAAGAAATTCCATCAAACCCTCCAACTTATTCAGGCCATGGGGATCATGTACTTTCAGCCAATATAGAACATGCAACAGTTCATGTCAAAGATGTGGCTGCGTCCTCTGCTGCTGTTGTCAAATTTGATGATATCAATAATTTTATTGATATATCTCCAGGCGCCACCAATGTTGATGCAGAGGAAGGAGATTCTGTTTCTTTAGAACTTCCATCAAACTCTCCAACTTATTCAGGCCTTGGGAATCTTGTAATTTCAGACAATATAGTACCTGAAACAGTTCATGGAGATCTGGCTGCATCCTCTGCTGCTGTTGCCAAATCTGATGATGTCAATGATATTGACACATCTCCAGACGCACCTTGTTTTCCACCATTAAATTTTATGAATTTGCATGAATCTCTTCCGGACTCCAGGGATCCTCATCTCAAAGAATCTGAAATGGATGAAGTAGCTTCTCCAAAATCTGTGTCAGACTCAGAAATGCATAAGGAAGTGACTGAAGTTGTTTCGCCAGATTCAGAGTTAGACCCAAGCAAATCAGTTGGTTATGATCCTTCCATTTCAGAGGTAAATGATGACGATCATAACTTCTCCCTGGATGAGCAGAATGAACTCGGCGTGGCTGTCTATGATGCCCTCACAGCCTCAACATCTCTGGAAATGAACAATCATGAGTCCCGGTCACAATCTCTGGATCAGAGTCGTGGAGAGTATCCTGTGTCATCATCTACCTCTGCTTTTCCAGAAGCCGACCTCCAAGAAGCTGAAAAAAAGTTAGAAACTTCGTTGGAATTGCAAGCTAATCAAGTTCAAATGGAGAATTTGGAAATAGACAGAGCAAGTGATCAGGTAGAAGCTGCCTTAGAGCTGTCACCGGAATTTCAGTCTGATCAACTGGGTATGGAAGATTCACAAGATGATCAAGGTAGTACTAACTCATTAAATTCTCAACAGATTTGGTTTCCTAGTCAGCCAGATAAGGAGATATCCAATCTACCATCCACCAATCATATCATTCAAGAAACATGCTTGGATGCTTCCTCTGAATCTTTGCCTGAAAACTCTCCTAGTCAACCTTCAACTTCAAAGTTCTTTACAGAATCGGCAGGCCAGGAAACTGATATTTTAAAGCAACAGGTGGAACCATTAGAATCTATTCTTCCTAACTTAGTCCAGCCACCTGTGGTTGATCTTGAGGGCACACCGCCATTGCCACCCCTACCACCTATGCAATGGAGGTTAGGAATGATGCAACATACTTCGCTAGCCTCACATAGAGATTTGGGTGGAGTTAGCAGTGGTACATTCTTGCCAATGCAGTCACTGAAAGCTGATGAGAAAGCTCAATTTGATCTAGTGCCACAGAGAGAGCTACTGCAGCCTCAGAACCCATTTTTATCTCTCACATCAGGAGAAGATATAGAGTCCCAACCCATTTTTGAACCTGGTGTGGGACATGTGGCGTCTCCGGCCCCATATCCGCAAGTACCAACAGATAATGATTCCAATCATCAGTACAATTTCCCTGATTTAGGGGGAATGCAATTCTCAAGCCCATTCATATCGAAGGTCTCTGGTGACAACACTGGACACAATGACATTGTTTTAGAGGGAGAGAAGGGTGTGTCAAGTTTGGAGCCATTCACAGTTCCTGTCAGTGAATCTACGACATCTACACAAGACCCTGTATTGTTACATAGGGAAATTGTCCATCCTCACCAGTTGATGCCTGAATCAGGTTTAGAGCTTGAGGTACTTCAACAATCATTCAATAATTTGGAAATGGAACAAGCTAGACCTCTTGCCACATCTGTGACAGCACCAACTGTGGAAGATGAGCAGCCTCAGCATAGTTTGCCAACAACAGAGGGAGGACAGGTTCAGTCTACTTCAAAGCCATTAATAATACCAGGAACTGAATGCACAACTTCTGAACTTGACTCTTCATTTCCTCATGGGGAAACTATCCAAACCCTGCAACAAGTAACACATGATTCAGGTCTAGAGCCTGAGGATCTTTCCCATTCATTGAGAATGTCAGAAAGGGAACAAGAAAAGCCTCTTGCTACATCAGTGACAGCGACAACTATGGTAGATGAGAAGCCTCAGTATAGTTTGTCAACATTAGAGGGAGAAACAGCATGGTCATCATATACTTCTGATGTAATGCCGGACTCAGAAGTTGCAAAGTCTAATGGAACTGTGAATAAGATCCCTCATCCTAGAAATCCCCTCATTGATGCTGTCACTGCTCATGGCCAAAGCAAGGTAAATGATAGATCACTTTTTTGCTCTCAGAATATGCTCTTTTGAGATTTATGCTCTGTGGAATACCAGTGTAACAAGTTGACATTTTGCAGTTGAAAAAGGCAAGTGAACGAATTCAGCCTCAGATTGAACCAAAGGTAGACGAAAGAGATTCATTTCTGCAACAGATAAGAACTAAGGTTAGGCCTCTCTTTCTTGTGGTTGTTGCTTCTGCATCATCCAGTTTTCCCTCTTTTTGGGTTATCCATATTTCAAGCATGAAATTAAAGACTGAACCTTTTTGTCGACTCAGTCCTTCAACCTGAAGCCTGCAACTGTGACAAGATCCACACCACGACCCAACATTCAGGGTCACAATCCCAACTTGAAGGTCATCTCTCTCTTGGAGAAAAAAGCAATTGCAATCCGCCAGGTCTGTCTCTGTTTGTCTCTCTCCCTCTCATACACATACAAAAATCGTGTTTCCCCCAGTCAGTTGATATTTAATATTAATGAGGTTTATGATATAGGCATTTGCTGGAAGCGATGAGGATGATGATGACAGTTGGAGTGATTCTTAGAGGATTTATTTTACGTCAACTTTTCACCCTGCAGTAATTGTCTCGAACTGGCGGGTGGATTCTCTTGCACCACAGCGTTTCTGTAGCTTGTATTATACGACCCCCACTCTCTTGCTGGAACAAATATTGGTAGTGTCACACAGCGAAATCTAGTGCAAGGCAAAATGCCTATATACAAGATGAAGCTGTGGCTCAGTGTGGAAGCGCGGCACAGTTCCAATCAACTTCTACATATAGCCATATTATTAAGATCTTGGCAGGTGTAAATTGTTGGAGTGCTATAAAAGTAGCATGCAGCGTACTGATAATGAAATTTTGTAATGTTTGTATGTAATGGTTCTGTAGTGCATATGTAAGTATATCCATCAATCCATGTACTGTGTATCGTGTTCATATAGCCATGTCAAGGTGTTGAAGTATTTTTGGGTGCACTTTTATGTATAAAAGTTGCAAATGAAATGTCAATTTGCACTCATTTTGCGAAATAGTTACCCTGTGGGCCATTTTTTTTGTATGTTTATTTTAGCAAAACATGTGACTATCTCTTCTAAATTCTAATATTGATTAGTCGATACAATTATACAGACACTTGCCGATGGGGCATCATAATGATAATGGATCTGAAACAATAAAGATGCATTTTTGGGTTTCTCCTACTAGATAATAGATGGATTACATGTACGGAAGCCAATTCCCCTAGTACAGAAACAAGAGCTCGTGCCTTGAAAAATTGGGCAATTGAAGTTGGTGCAGAACCAGAAATGCGTTGGTGAATTACATTAGGTATCGAAAAGGCAGATTTCAACCTGAGCTCTGGTTGGAGTTGGCAGCGGGACTACTACTAGGCAATGATATGTGTTGATGTGGAGGCCAAAATATGCGTTCGGGAGGGCAGGGCACCGGCGCTGGGTGTGCAATGTAGGATGGAATATCATCTCCAGGCATTAAAACTGAAACTCCACCTGCAAACACAGACATTTTGGGTGATGGGTAACCAAGTTTTCCATTAAACTCCAACTGGGCCTCAAGATCTCCATTTCTCCGGCGGCGGGACGGCGAGAATTCCAGCGACGTGGGTTTGAAAAATCTCTCAAAGATGGCCATGACTAAGAACATGGAGATGAGAATGGCAGTGGCTACAAAACCAAACGACAAAGCATTGACTGAAGAGTTAAAGGGACTCGTAGGCTCATCTCTCTGCTGCTGCATATTATTAAGTGGAGCTCCAATTGGAGGCCACTGAAAGCTGTGTTCTTGCACAACCATTTTCAACTCCCTCACTAAATTTGGCTCAGATCTCACGCCATTTCACTGTAAGCTGAGAGAAACAGAGAGAGAGAGAGAGATGGGTTGTGTGCAGTTTTAGTAAAGTGAAGAACTTTACACCATTATCAAAGAACAGAGCTTGTTGGAGTACTTTAACTAGTGACAAAAAGAGAAGGGCACGTGAAAAAGTTATGGAATTTACCCTCTACGCCATTTGAGTGTAACTCTCAGTCTCTCACCTGTTTTATTTCCAACACTTTCTGCCCTTACTGCCCTCATGTTCTATTTTTTGGCCCGAATTAGGGGTGGCACTTCCGAACCGAATAACCGAAAACCGAGCCGAAATAACCGGGCCGAAACCGAAAAAAACTGAACCGAAAGAAAAACCGAACCGAAAAAAAAAACCGAAAACCGAAAAAAATTCGGTTCGGTTTCGGTTTAGGGTCCGGACCGAACCGAACCGGCCGAACCGAACCGAATTGAGAAGGATTTATGTTTTTTTATGAACCGGCGGACGTCCTCTTTTTGAACCACTTCTTGATCGAATTTCATCAAACTTCCTTCTAGACATATGTAGATCATGTTGTGTAGATCATCTCTGCAAAATTTCAGCCAATTTGGTGATCGTTAAGGCCCTCAAATCAATGAAACATAGTAACGGTTCCGCAATGAACAGCTGAGATTGTTTCATTGATTTGAGGGCCTTAACGATCACCAAATTGGCTGAAATTTTGCAGAGATGATCTACACAACATGCTCTACATATGTCTAGAAGGAAGTTTGATGAAATTCGATCAAGAAGTGGTTCAAAAGTGGAAATCCGTTCTACTGTTCAAAAACCGAACCGAACCGAACCGAACCGTTCGGTTCGGTTTTCAGTTTGGATTTTCTAAAAACCGAGAACCGAACCGAACCGAACCGAAATTTTTTTTCAGTTCAGTTTTCGGTTTTGGCCCCTAACCGAACCGAATGGGCCGAATGCCACCCCTAGCCTGGCTCTCTCTATCTCTTACTCTACCGAACCCTAGCCGTCTTAACTTCATATTTTTAGGAGAAAGTCATCTGTCTATGTTGCACGGAATCGAAAACGGAAACGTGGAAATGAAGCGTTTGAAAATGCGAAAACGTTTTTTTTCTTTAAAATTTGTTGGAAGCGTCAGAATAGAATAATATATAATTTAATTATACAAAAATAAATGAATAGCAAATTCAAAGTCATTGTCAAATTCATAGCAAATTCAAAGTCATTGTTCTACAATCAAATAACTCAAATAAAAATAAACACTAGTTTACTTAATCAACAAGGACGTCATCCTCATTCTCATGAACGTTATCAAACAAAACAGCCTCCAACGATGGTTCATCAAGAGAAAAATCCTCAAACTCGAGCCTCCCAAGATTAGTTTCATCAAATGAATCAAATTGATCACCTCCAACATCTCATATTTGAGTCAGATCTAAGAGTGGCTACTTCTAGATAAAAGGCGAAGATTGGTATGTACAAATACCAAATATTCTGCTCTTTGTCGAGTAACCTTGTTTCTTGTTGCGGAATGTATGAACTTGTAAGTACTCCAATTCCTTTCGCAACATGAGGATGAAGATAGTTGCCCAAGCAACTTGAATGCTAAGGCTTGAAGTCCTGGTGCTGAAGCTCCATGAATTGCCCATCATTTCAAAAGGTGTAGGATGGACTTATCATGCATTGCATCAACATTACAAAAATTATCCATACACAAAGAAAAATTGGAGTACTCCACATTAACGTCTCTCCGCTGATCTGCATCATCATAATAATTCAAAATGCAATTTTTTCTTTCTCTAGTAATATCAATATCTTGATGAGGAGCCTTTCGGGTACTATCTTCTGTAAGCCATTCTAGACTATAATACCTGAATAAATAACTTGAGAAAATCATTGATAATACACATCATATTGAAAAATAACGAAAATATAAGTTTGCTATAAATATTCATTTGCTTTCAATACTCAAATACAAGTTATCAATTCCATGTTACTAATGAGGAATTCACATGTCCAGTAACAATGTGAATGAAATTGATGAACATTCCATATTACTAATGCAGCAACCTTATATTACTAATGGTTTCAATTCACATATCAACTCAATGCTCAACACATTCACATGTCCCATAAAAAAAGCTTATAACATTCTTTTTTTTGGGTCAATATATAACATTCACATGGGAAAACTATAATCATGGGAAAACTTACTTGGGATTTAATGAATGCGCCATACAATGCAGGAGTGTGCTACTCTTGCTCCAACGAGACATCAATACCTTATGCACAAAATTCTAAAAGCTTGAATCCTCATGTAGTTGCTTCCTTTCTTTCCTATATATAGCTTTCTTCACATTCTGAATCATATCTTCCCACCTTTGCTTCTCGTTGTCTTCTTGCGGCAATATATCAATGACCATCATCAAGCAGATCAACCAAGCAAACGTAGTTTGCTTTAGACGAAGTTTCAAACCAAAGCTTCCTCCCTCATGGTGTTTTCTTATTTGGATTGTCTTCTAGATCTGAAGATAATCCAACATCAGGAATGACTGGGAATGGTGTTGTTGGTACGAAGCATTGGCATGTGAAGGTAATACATAGAACACTGGATGGCGGAGGCGGTGCTTTGATTAATGACGACGGCGGGGGTAGTAGTGGTAGCGGCAAGGGCACCATCATCGTCGATTGCGCCAGCGGCGTGTGTTAGCCAAAGTCACCCTCAAATATAAGGGCCAAGTTATAGTGTAGGGATTATGAGTAAGAGACAAGGGATTGGTAAACCCACTCTAGCTAGGAAAACCTAAAAGATGCTAAAAAGATTATGCAAATGTACAATCACAAACAATGGCTCACAAGTGAACCAAAGTTCATGGTGAATATATGCAAGATGAGGTAGGTTTGATTTTGGTTTGGAGATGGTTTAACTTGGAACTTGCTCAATGTAAACTTGAAATGTAAACTAGGCTAAGCTAAATTAGATGTGATGAAATGGATAAGAGTTGAGACTTAAGGTTTTCATCTCTAGCCTCCCTTGCAAACAATGATGCTTCTAAAGTGAATGATGTCATTTTATTTAACCAATTTCTCTCCTTGCATCCCTCTCGGGTATAACAAGGGACATTCTCTTTTGTTGATATCAAGCAACCCATCTCGGGTGTAATACTTAATTACCTAAGTCATGCATTTCAATCCAATTAGGAATTTAATGCATTACCCTAAGTGCATAAAGGTTGGAGATGAAGATATTATGCAAACCAACCAAGCTTATCTCTAAGTGATTGTAGCTCACAACCCTAACATGCACATATGATATGCTATCATGCTTCAAACAACTAAGGTTAATCAAGCCTTAATTATTTCTTATGTCATGGCAAACAAACATACCCAAATTGATTAAGTTCAAGTGTCACATCCCGACTCTTAATTTTTTTTACCCTAATCACTTGCATGGTGTTAGCAGGAGTTTTTACCGTCTTCGTTAATGATTTTACAGTTTCGAAGGACCCTAGAGATGTTTTTGTAAGATGATTAATTCAGGGAATTTTTACGTAGGAGAAATTGTTGAAGGCAATAAAAAAAAGGGTAAACTTTAGTTAGTAAAAAGGTCATTTTTATTAGGTTATGTTTTTGTATGATGTGGGAGTTGGGTTTTATGGATGCTGGGTCGGGGAAACCTGTTGGGAGAAAAAAAAAACCCAAAGTCTTCTCTCTTCTCTCTTCCCTCTCCCTGAGTCTCTCTCTTTCTCTGCCAACGACCTCCGACCCGATCACCGCCTTCCGGCCATGTTGGGCCGCCGCACTGGTCCCATTCAAACCGTCGTCACCTCCTCTTTCTTCCTGGGTTGGTGAGCAAGCCAGCAACGCCGCCGACTGAGGGCAATCTTCCCTAGAAATTTAACTGCCCTCTCGCCGAAACTCCTTCCTCCAGCCGCCATAGCTTGCGATTCTGGTCCCATTTTGTAGCACTCATCTTGGGTAGTAAACCCTCAAAAGGAATTGTCTCAATTCATTCTTGGTAAGGAGAAACAAATAATTGAAATTCTAGGGCTTAATTTACTGTTTTGCTTCGATTAACATGTTTATGCTCGGATGTTTGTGCTAGTTAAGAAAGTTGTTGTGCATGTTGAGAAGAAGATTGTGTCAAATTTTGGTGAACATTGGAGGTGGCCAGAGTTGGGCTGCCGGCGGAGCAGACGGCAGTGCCGATTCTTTTGGGGAGTTTTTCCTGTTATTAAACTTGTTATGCTTAGGGGAGTCTAATGGTGTAAAGTTTGTAATTTTTGGAAGAGTTTTGGTTAGGTTTAATATTTTTCAAAGATTTGTGAACTTGGCGGTTAATGAGGTAGAATCCGACCGTTGGATTAGTATTGTTTAAACTATAGAAGGTTATTATAAGGTTGTCGGTGTTTGTGGTGAAGTTCGGGCCTTATTGAATTAAGAATAGGGAAGTTAGGCAAAGATGAGCGTGTATAAGACTCACTTTTAATTTTGCCTATTTTTATAAGGGTCGAATTTTTAGTTTGGAATTTAATTATATATTTTGAACAGGACGTGAAGAGGCTCGAGCTGAAGAGACTTCGGATTGACGTCAGGCTTAGGCCTAAATTTGTGAGTGGACTTTTTGCTTTAAATAATATGCATGCATTGGGTTATTGTGAACAATTTTTTATTATTTTGGGGCATGTGATGTCATTTTAAATTTGGCAATTTATCTTTATTTTAGAGAGTTACCGAAAATGAGATTTTTCGGTGGACATATATATATATATATATATATATCTAAGTATATTTAAGAGGAGAGAATGTATATAAATGCTAGCTAGTCATACGTGTCTGTCTGCCTTAATAGTGTAGCGATTAGCCGCCATTATGGTGTGACGTGAGAGTGAGACGCAAACGTAGTCACTCTATATGAGTGTTTTGAGTTGTATGTTAAGACTCGGGAATATATTTTAGAAATATTTGGAGATTGACGACGTATAATTTATCTTGGGATGTTTAAGTGGGATTTAGAAATGATTTAATGATATTGTGGATTTGTTTGTGGGGAGCGGATGACTCTAGGAGTTGAGGATGAATTTGTTTTTATAGAAGTGTTTATTGGGATTTTTTTTTCAGGTAAGAGTTGTCTATTTTCAAGGGAGGTTATGCCGAATTTTCGGTAAATTGTGGACCCCGCAGGATTTACTTCGGGTTTTAGTGTGAAATTCAGGATGAGTTCTGACATCAAGCATGAAAGTTCAACTCTTGATCTAGCATATTAAGGTGCTAATGAAAAGTGCATCAAACACAATATATACATCAATGTCATACAAGATTGGCTAGGGCAACAAACTAACTACTCACTCATAGTCAAATATACAAGCTTCAAAATGTTTATGGACATCAAATTAAAGAGTAGGGGAAGAAATGTGACTATGCTCAAGTTGAGGAGGAATGTGATGAACTCATGGTATCCTTGTGATGGTGATGATATCATGGAGGTGATGGTGATGGTATCCTCAAATGGTGCTAGCTCCTCTTCCTTCTCCTTGCTTGATGATGAAGGATGAAATAGATGAACGAATGGCAAAATGATGAAGCTTTGTGTATATGAAATGAGATGGGTAGAAGGGAAAAAGTGATGAATTTGGTGGTGGCGATAGTGAGGTTATGGTATGAAGGTGGTGGAGATGGAGGTTTAGTGGAGGAGTGGTGGTGGTTCTCTAATGGAGATTAGAGAGAGGAAAATTGAGGTAGAGTGTGAAGTAGGAGATGGCGTGTCAAAAATGGGGGAGAGAAACTTAAATAAAGATGAAAGATGGAGCAAAAGTGGGGAGAGAAAACCAAAAATCAGATTTTCTCCTCCTCCCGTCCGTTTGAATCCCCAGGCTTGAGTGTGAAAATGACCATAATTTCCCAAAAAGCAGGCAAAATGTGATAGAAGAGAAGTGATAGGCTAACAGGTAATGATGAGAAAAAATGGTGGAAAAGGTGGTGGAAAAGGTGATGGACTTTTGGGCAAAAGGAGGGAGTGATGATGATGGTGTGGGAAAGAGGGAAATGTGTAGAGTTGAGTTTGAACTAAAAGCTTAGGACTTGGTTGTGATGGAACAAGTCTTGCCCCTCCTTTCCTCCACTATGAAGATCGCAGGAAAATACATAGCACCACCAAAAGTGGTGGTGTGCCGCTGCTTGGGCCGCCAAAAGTGGCGGTGCTAGGAAAATCGCCGGAACTTCACCATTTCTCTTCCCTCGTCAAGATTCTCTACAAAACATAGAATTGGATTAGGTGACAATAAAATAGACTTTAGAACAAGTAATTTTCAAGGATTAGGGGACAAATTTATATATGAAATATGATCCAACAACGTGCTAGGGTTTACTCATGGATTTAGTTGGACTCGAGCCAATTTTGTAAGAATCTCCTTTCAGGCCTTAACAGATTGGGGTGGAACCTATTGGGCTTTTTCAATTTAGTGTTTTCTATTTTTTTGCATTAGCCTATTTTGATGCTATGATCTATAGACAATAGGCTTACAAGATAAGTTAGTGAATTCGATTAAATAGTAGTCTATTCTATCATATGTGCTAACTTGAGTCTCAACTCACAACTAGCTACTTGACTGTCTAGAGATGATAACGGTAGAGTATGTAATGACTGTTTCTAGTTAATGACGAACCCATCTTTACGAGGGCGTGATAAAAAGTAAAAACAAAAAATATTTTTTTTTTATAAAAAAAGAGTAATAAGTCTCAATATCATTTCGTCTAGTGACATAAATCTCCCCTTATAAGTGAGTGGTCATGAGGTTGACTCGTACTAGACTCGTTGTAGTATTTGAGTTATTTAACTGATAAAAAAATAATACTAAGAGTTAAATATCACACATAAAACTTAAAATATTAAATAACATTTCAATTTTCTAGTTGTGAGGTTCTTTTTGATTTGGAAGTAACTAAACCAAAATTAACTCAGAGAATTGAATTGCTGAGTTAATCTTGTGCATGATTCAAAATCAGGGAAAGGCTTGTAGCGTGAGCTGGCGTGGGAGCTAAAGGCACACCGCGGTGATGAAAATTGGATTGAGTTTTGGAGTTAAATTTCTAGGGAGGATCTGGGTTTCAAGGGATTGAAGGATAGCTGGAAAGGGGTTTTTTGGCTTGAAGGTTTGAAGGCATGAAAACTTAAGTGTTTGGGGATTTTTCTAGGTTGATTGCTTGATGGGTTTGCAGCTCCCAGGCCTCTTTTCTTATAGAATTCAATTGGTGGGTTTTGCGATGGGTCACGATGCCTAATCCACTGTGTAAAAGGATTGTTCTTCTCAAGCACATAATCTTAGCCTCAAAACCAAGCAAAGGGAAGCTGGTATTGAGAGATGGGAGAGATGACTCACTGTAGGGGCGCTGCAAGGGCGGCTGCGGAGACGGAAAACCCGGAATGAGACGGACCACGATTTCGTCATTCGAGGATGAAAGAGTTGCTTTGGAATCAGTCACTGACCTTTTTCTTCCTCGAATTGGAAATGAAAGGGACTTCTCTGTTGTGCAAAAGCTGTCGTCGTACTGCTACGGGGAGAAACATAAAGTGATATCAGGTTCAATAATGGGAATGTAGAAAAAGGGATTAGGCCTTTCCTAAAAGAAGAGAGTTTTGGGTTTTTCTTAAAGGAAAGGTGTTGGGCTTTGGATTCAAAGACATTTTGGGTTTAAAAGATGAGCAGTCCAATTCTCACGTTCTTCACCGATTAGTTGCCGACTTAAGTCGTCGGACTTGAGTTTCGGGCCCAAGATCAAAACTACTTAACAACATTAAATCGACGGACGAGCGTTATGTGCCTCCGTAACCATCTACATCATACCCACTTCTACAAGCCCCAATGATGCGTGTATGCGGCTTGGGCCCACATGAATGCATGAGCATGTTCGCTTGACGAGTTAAGTCGTGATTTAACCTACGATTGCATGAATTTCTTAACAAATTATCGCGTGACAAAATATTAATTGATTACATGATTTTTCGGGTATCAACATTAGCCCCCTTGATTATGTGAGCTATTTAAAGCATGAAATGAGCCACATAATCAAAGAAAGGCCAGAAAAATCAACTCGGCCCGTGTACTATGCGTTGGTCAACATAAGGGAGCCCAAATTGGCCGTCCTCCAATTTCACTTGGACTCCACTTCTTCTTTTTCTTTTCTTCTCCTTTTTTTTTTCCTTTTTGCATCCTTCTCTCTTAGTCTTATGTTCTGTCTGCCCCAAATTGAATTTGTGCGCATCAGGGCTCAGAGAGATGGCCTCTTTCGATTGAAGGTTCACTGCAGCTCCAAGGTATACCTACTCTCGTCTCTTCCTCTTACCTCAAATTCCCAGAATTCTTCACTCAGATGACGCTTTTCCTTTTTGCTGCGGTGACACACAATTTCTTCTTGTTATAGGGATCAATTTGCCGACTGAGTTACCCAAATTACTCCTATCATTCCTTGAATTTCCGTCATCCGACTGCGCTAAATCCGCTCAGGTGAGTCCGTGTTTACTAAGTTGGGCACCGTTGCATTTGGATCTTGAATGTAGAAACTTTGTTTCTTCCTTTTTGTAGCAGTAACTCTTTAACTTGGTTGAATTAGGTTTTCCCCTTTGCTATTGTGATTGACGAGTTTGTGAATAAGATTGTTTTTGTGGTGCTTGTGTTGTACTGAATGAACTCTTGCATATGACTGACTTTTACTTCTGTTGCGGTTTGGGTATTTGTCTGTAACTAGTTGTTGTTGCGATTCTCATGTGGCTTGACTTTGGCCTGTTCTAGCTATACAAACTTCTTATTTCTATACAATTGATCTTCTTGGTTGGCTTTGGTCGGTCATTTTGGGATAGAAATTGCTTGATTAGTTCATTAAGATAGCTAGGAAACTTTGCTCATACCTTGTAAGATTCAGGAATGATTGTTTTTTCGGCTTTACTTTTGCTTGGTTCCAATTGCTTGTTTAGGCATAACGATTAGCTTGGCATGACCAAATAGTGACGGGGATTTAGGCTTGTGCAGGGATCTAGGTAAATAAGAAGAGGTAAAAGCTAGAGTTTGAGGCTGAATGTGTTAGAGTAGATTTAATAGCATTGGTTTAGCGTAAAATTTGAAAGAACTTGATTACTAGGGGTAAGCTAATTATAAACATATGGCTTGTGAGAGAATACACAACCACCATGAAAGGTTTATATGTGTTTAGTTCGTAATAAAATAGGGAAGAACGCACTGTTAGATTGGCTTGATGGGTTTTGTAATGCTGGTTATAATTTGTTTGGTGAGGCTTGATATTGAAATTGAAGGAAAGAATTGACATGTGGTGTAGGCATGAGGTAAAACCATATTTGGTTGTCATTGATTGATAATGACTTGTTGATGCCACCAATTTGCTTGACTGTTCTTTGTAACTCTAGAGTAGGCATCCCTGAAGTGCATGAACGCCTCAATGATTAGCATGTTTGCATGTCTTCTAGAATATGCATTTGAGTTCTTGAAGTTTATTGTCATGCTCGCAATCCTTTTCCAAGCGGTTGCAAAGTCTATGTGAGCTTCACTATGTTTTTCTCGAATCACCGCAGCTAATTTCTTCAGGATGAAATTGATTGATTATGCGTATGACGATTCATCTTCTATCTTGGGCTCAATCACCGTAGCAAAATATGCTTCTTCTTTTTTGTGCATATGAATTCATGGGTAGTTGGGTACATATTTGCGGCAGAGCATTTGCATGTGGTATATAAAGCTATCTTGCATTTGCCTTACTTCGCTTGATTTTGCCTTTGATCGAATATGCATATTGCAATCGCTTGATGTTAAGTAAGATTTAGCTTGTGGCAACCTTGCATAGGCATGTATAGACATGTGTTTCGATTGCTTTGGCTTGTGGTTGCCTTTTGTAGTTGAATGACCATGAAAGAGCATGCATGCATTAAAGAGTATTTGCTTTAGACATGGGCTTGGCGTGGCTCTCTCAAGGCTTTTAGAATAGATATATGACTTTTAAAAGAGGAGCTTGGCGTATGCATGTTGCATTAGGCTCATATATGCTGCATGTTGGCTTTTAGAATGACTTTGAATATGTTGTATCAAACTCTATGCATGCTGGTGTTGTTTATATGCTTAGAATAATCCTCTTAGTCATGAATCCCGCTTGGCATGCGATTAAGCTTAGCGTGATTATAATTTATAAGTATGAATTAGCTTGTTGTGTCTAGATATGAGCCTCGTATGAAGTTTGTTAGTACATAGTACAACATCAGTCATATTCGTCTAAGAAGACGCGTGCCACCACATAAAACAGGCTTGGGCCTTAACTGAGCCCAAGAAACCTACACTATCCCTTGAGGGCATAATGGTAATACACCCTCTAAGTAAGGGCAAAGTGGTATTTTTAGGGTGCATGCACCATATCCCTATAAATACCACTCTTCCCCCTCATTCTCTCTCTCCATCTTCATTCCCTTATCACCTTATTTCTGCTCACTGACTTAGGCATCGGAGGGTCGAAGGCCGGAGCACCCGGTCTTCCCTCTGATGCTGTCCACTCCTTGATTGACAGGTTAGGGGAGCTTGAAGATAACTCCTGCATCTGGGTGATCCCCCCCCCCTCAGAGATCACGCCAGAACAAAGTTATATTGCACATTTACCTTAAACGTATGTAGGAATTGGGAAAGAGCATTTAGCTTGATTTATCGACCAAGTGCTTACTCAAGATTGGTATTTCCATAGTAGTTTGATGTAAGTTTATTTCAGGAACTCGTACCATAGTATGAAACCAACAATGATCTATAGCATTCTGAAGTTTGGACATGTATATATGGGAAGTTAAACTTATGAAGCATTGTTCTGATGATAAATGTGTATGTTGATCACCGCAGTAAATACGGTAAATTGACTCAGGGTTTGATATTGTTTGCTAATGGAAGATAGGGTGTCTAAAAGATTGAAATTGTGGCTTCTCCATGGTATTCAAACTGTAAATACCATGTGTGAATTGGACTATAATTTAATGTGCAGCATGACTGCAAGTATAAGACTTTGACATAAAATTTTATATTACTGTAAAGAGTGTTTTGCTTGTTGCAGGAGTAAAAGTGTGGATATAGTACTAATTTGGGCTTGGGAAATACTTGTAATAATAATCTGGTGTGGCATAAGGCTAGGTTGGGTATAGAGTTTAGTATTGTTTTTCTAGAGCTTAGTGTTGTGATCAATGTTCACGTATAGGTTATGAGTAGAATAGCCTTGTGGCAGAAAGCTGTTTACTGTGGTAATGAAGTATGAGACATGGTTAAGAGCTGCAGGGAGAAAGAATAATCCAGAATATATATGATAGTCTAAAAACAAGCATTGGTTCTTTAGCTCGGAGGAAAACTTAGGATACAAATTCTAGATTGACATGGGATGATCTCATAAATGAATTGGTGACTCCAACTTCAACAATGATTTTGAACAAGATTGTTATCACTCAACCACCAAGTAATATAGAACATGATGTTTGCCTCTTGCTTCAAATTGGCTTGATTGAGTGCTGATTGCTTGCTCTAATTGATTGAATATTGATTGCTTGGTATAATTATTTTGGGTTGATTGGGTGTTGCTTGTTGCCTGATTAAGTTTTGATTGCTTGCTCTAATGTTTTATCTTGTTATTTGCTTGAGTATTGCTTGTTGCTTGAATGAGTATTGGTTGCATTCGGTAATAGTTTTACCATGACTGTTTGTTGTTGTATAACTATTGGCATGTGCTTCTTGCGTGCTTGTATGATAACTTTGTAGGGAAACGTAACCGCAATTGCGCAGGGAGAGGGTAGCTGCGGTGAAAGCTTGATATATAATTGGTTTTGGTTTTGTCCTTTTGCATATATACAAGGATTTTAGCATGTGTTTGTGGTATAATCCTCTTTGTATGTAGAGACTGATTTGTTTGCTTGTAGGATGATGACATTATAGTTGCAGATTATGTGTCTCTGGCTTTCTGCGTATCTGAATTTAGGTATTAGTGTGGATGCTTCAGTAAAGAAATTGTGCAGTAGGAGTTGGTCTTCGCGAGGGTAGCCATAGTGAGGAAGTTGCAACATTGCTTCATTTTTGTATGTATGTAGTGTATATAGCCCCCATGATTATGTGAATTATGGAGTGACATACCTATAGTTCACATAATCAAGGTTCAATGTTAATTGCTTTGCAAGTTGTTTACGCATCTTACTGAGATTTTCTAAATATATCATTCTTCCTTGTGTAGGCTGGATCAATTTTCAGGAATCATGTTCAGATGTGGTTTAGAAATTTCATTGCTTGTTTTGAAATGGATTGCTCTGAGTGTTGTTGATGAGGAAGTTACCTGTACTTTGAGTGGCATACATTCTTCACTTGAGGATGGGATGGTTCCTTTAGAGTTTTTGATCCCTCCTGCATAGTTTGTTGAAGAGTATGGTGGGGGCAGCTTCTTTGCAGAGAAAAAAGGTATGCTTGAGTCAAAATGATTAAGGGGCTTGGTCTTGTGTTGCATAGCGTGGAGCTTGAAGAAGTCAAAATTGAGGGGGGCTTTCTAATAAGTAGGGATGCATGTCGAGACATCCTGAATTAGGGACTTGGCTTCATGTTGGATCATTTAAAGGAAGATGCTAGGAATATTTTTGTGTTTTATGCATAGGCTGACTGGTTTAGAAGACTGATGCAGGGAGGTTCACCTACTAGAAAGATTTGTTCCTCAGTTGTAAAGAGAGTTTCCAGGCCTTGAACAACGAAGACATGAAGACTTGTGCATTAGAGTTGGTGATGATATTAGCTCAGATATCATGTTTTGTATTATAGAAGCTTGTAACAATTTTGGCTTTAGCAGTAGATGCATTCGCTTGCTTGCCATAGGAATTTTGATTTGAATTCAGCCAAATTTGGCTATTAAAACTGCATTGTATCAATATTTGGCTACTGTGTGAAAACTTGTACTATGCACTAAAGCATTAGAAAGGCTTGAAATAGTACACTCGATTTGATGCTAGGCATAGGAATTTTGAGCTTCAAACAATCTGACTATTGAATTTGGATGTTGCAGTGAGAACTTTTGCTCTAATGGATGATGTATTGGTTCCCTTTTTTAGCATCAGGTGTATTAAGGTACACAAATGAGTTCTACTAGGAGCAATTTGGATGTGGCATAGTCTCAAATGGTTTAAAGAGGTTTGCAAGGATTTTTGATAACAGTAGGGGCTTTGGCATGAGTGCTATAAAGATGATTATTTTGTATAAGGTGATTATATAGATGGGGAAAAGGGTAAACAACAATTTTTTCAACCCCCAAGTGTTTGCATCAGTTGACACATAGATGTAAAAAATTATACAATGTCTTGCACCACAAAATGTGCAACTTGGGACTAAGCATGTTTGTAGGGCTCAACTTGTCATGTCGCAGGGCATGTTACAGCAGTAGCAATAAAAATGCTTTGAGCATCAAGCACAATAATTATGCAAGAGAGACAATGTTTGTTTGTATGCCTTGAGCATATATAATAGATCTAAGAAGATCATATTCTTAATCGCTTGTAGCCTGAGTGCATGCTAGGCTTGTTTGCATCTTCTTCAATTTTTAAAGACCATCTACTGTAGTGCAATATAACCACAATACAACAGTAATAGCTGAATCTCAAAGATTGAACAAGTAATGCCATATATCAACAAAGGTTTTATCCAAATTCAGGTATTAGCTTTTTTACTGCAATCTGGATTTGGCTAAGTGAGGGTAAAAACTTTAACTAGGCATTGAGAGTTTGTGACCTGAGAAAAACTTGAAACTAAGGATTTATGGTATGCAATATTCTTGTCTATTGCAGTGAGATACTGATGTGAAGACTCATGAATGGCGGAGGAAGACTATAACAACTTGAAGAAGGACCTCCTTACAACAAGAACTATATTCTCTTAGACATTTGATTTTGGAATAACAAAAACGTTGCTTCCATTGAGGCTTCTGGACACAAAGCAATGACTATAATAAAGATAGAATCAAAATTTGGAGTTGTAGGCTTGGAGTCGAAAAATCATCAGAAAAGAAACACAACAACTGTGAATTATGTCAAAAGAGGTAGCCCCTTGTTAGTTTTATCAGCAACAATATTAATACCATAAGCATGCCTGAATTGAGGAACTGCATCATAAACCAATTATCTGAATCACAACCTAGTTCCCCAGCAGAGTTGCCAAAATGTGAGGGTTCTTTTCTATTTGGAAGTAACTAAGCCAAAATTAACTCAGAGAATTGAATTGCTGAGTTAATCTTGTGCGTGATTCAAAATCAGGTAAAAAGTTATAGCGTGAGTTGGCGTGGGAGCTAAAGGCATACCGCGGTGATGAAAATTGGACTGAGTTTTGGAGTTAGATTTCTGGGCAGGATTTGAGTTTCAAGGGATTAAAGGATGGCTGGAAAGGGGTTTTTTGGCTTGAAGGTTTGAAGGCATGAAAGCTTGAGTGTTTGGTGATTTTTCTTGGTTGGTTGCTTGATGGGTTTGCAGCTCCCAGACCTCTATTCTTATAGAATTCAATTGGTGGGTTTTGCGATGGGTCACGATGTCTAATCCACTGTGTAAAAGGATTGTTCTTCTCAAGCACATAATCTTAGCCTCAAAACCAAGTAAATGGAAGCTGGTCTTGAGAGACGGGAGAGATGACTCACTGCAGGGGCGCTGCAAGGGCGGCTGCGGAGACGGAAAACCCGGAACGAGACGGACCACGATTTCGTCATTCGAGGATGAAAGAGCTGCTTTGGAATCAGTCACTGACCTTCTTCTTCCTCGGATTGGAAATGAAAGGGACTTCTCTGTTGTGCAAAAGCTATCGTCGTACTGCTACGAGGTGAAACATAAAGTGATATCTGGTTCAACAATGGGAATGCAAAAAAAGGGATTGGGCCTTTCCTAAAAAGAGAGAGTTTTGGGCTTTTCTACAAGGAAAGGTGTTGGGCTTTGGATTCAAAGACATTTTGGGTTTAAAAGATGAGCAGTCCAATTCTCACGTTCGTCATCGATTCGTCGCCGACTTAAGTCGTCGGGCTTGAGTTTCAGTCCCAAGACCGAAACTACTTAACAACATTAAATCGGCGGACGAGCGTTATGTGCCTCCGTAACCATCCACACCATACCCACTTCTACAAGCCCCAATGATGCGTGTATGCGGCTTGGGCCCACATGAATGCATGAGCATGTTCGCTTGGCGGGTTAAGTCTTGATTTAACCTACGATTACATGAATTTCTTAATAAATTATCGCGTGACAAAATATTAATTGATTGAATGATTTTTCGGGTATCAACACTAGTCAAAGTTAAAGAATTAAAGACTAATATGCAAATAGGTAAAAGGTTTGACTCCGAGGCTTAATGTTAAGTAGATAGTAAGATTTTGTCTTTTGAGACACTAAATTACATATCAACTGAATTGGGTGAAAATTTTCAGGGACGACATAAGCCCCAATAATATTATACTAGCCTACTTGGTCCATTAATGCTTTTAGCCCTCATTTTTTTTACCTTAATATATTAAGTCGTAATTTACACTTTTATTAAAGTAAAAACTGCTCTCATATCTTGCATACGTGATCTGTTCATTATGTCCTTTAAAGTCAAAGTCAAAGATTTTTTTTAAGGGGAATTGTAAAAAGTTTCAATGATCAAAAATCATGACGACCAAAAGATCAAACATGAATAGTCCAAAGACCATACAAATGCATAACAAAGCTAAATTAAACGACATCTAAAAAAGTGGATATGACAACTAGAAAGCATATAATCTTCAAAATTCCAACGACTCAACTTTCAATTGAATAAGGTCTAAGACCCGATGGTGTACTTTTCATTGAATTCAAAAATTGAAAATAAAAAGAGGAATTGCTAGAAATTTAAAATGGATCTTTTCCCTAGATGGCCCACAACAATCTGGTTAAGGCTTGGTTCAAAATCAGGCCCAACAAAAGAGAGAGAAGCAATGGGCCAATGGGCAAAAGCGCAGCCTACATGGTACCCTCCTTTCTATCAAATCCGATCGAATCTGCCTAGCTAACCTAGAACCGCCAGAGCCGCCACATTGCCGAATCAGTCTGGCAACCATGCTGTCATGAATCCTTGGCCTTGTTGTGCCGCTAGAGACGAACAACCGCCACCACCCCTCCTTAGAGCTGGGACTCGCTCTCTTGAGAGTAAGATCCGCTTCTCAAGGTAATCAATACCGACGCCGTCGACTGAGATCCAAGGCTCAGACCTCTTCCCCCATCGATCCTCGATTCGTCGTCGATGCCAAACTCGCGTCATCCACCCATGCTCGTCATAAGAAGATGCACGCCTTAACCTATCTCCACTGAAGAGAGTAGCCTATATGCAAAGAACCGAGAAGTCTTCGCGCTCAGCAACAAATCACCACCACTAAACTCTCACCGAGAGATATGAGGTGCCGTTGAGAGAGCCCGCAGTCTGTCGCCTTACACCAAACCCTAGGTTTGGTATCCTTAGCTCCGCCTTTGGTGGAGTGACTTTTTAGTTGACTTTTTCAACTTCCTATTTTGTTTTTTGAAGTCAAAGTCTAAGTTGATACGATATGTATGTGTCCAATTCAATGGATAAAGCATCGGAATTTATGGAATTATTGAAAGCTTACAAAAAATCGATGAAAGTATGAAGAAAATATCATATAGGCCTAAGATCATTTGGTCTAGCGGGATAGTCTCCCTTTTGTAAGTCAGAGGTTGTGAGTTCAACTCGTGAAGTTATAATTTTTGAGTTGTTTACCTGATAAAAAAAAATCAAATAGAAATTAATTTTAAAAATTTGCTAAAAGTAAAATAGTACGTAAAAGATAAAAAAGAGAGTAAACTAGTACGTAGAAAGATGTGAAAATTAATATGACCAAGATAAATGAAATTTAAAGAAAGCATCTTTGATCTTTTAGAATTAAACTCCAACTTGAAACTATCGTGACCGTACGAGGAGAAGGAACATCGAGAATCACAATTTTAGGAATATGAAGCCAAAACATTACTTGAAAGTTGAAACCAAAATACTTAGCAGGTAATTAGTACATGAAGCTTATTTAGACAAAAAACTGAAGGAATTGACGAACGAGTACAAATTTACATTTTCTTTTAAACTTTAAATGATGAGTGCCGATTAAACAAGGGTAAATGAATTGGATATGGTTTTGTGTGGGCTTTAGATATGGGGTATGTATCTGGGCCTATGTAGAAATGTGGGCTTAGTCGCGGTGGTCTAAGTCGGGTTGTTGCCTCTGATTTTGTTTTTGTTTTTGTTTTTCTTGTTTTTCTTTTTTGTTTGTTTCATGTTTTTTCTTTTGCATTTGGTTATGTTGATCCTTTGTGGTCGCATTTTTTGAATCTTTACAAATATTGTTGATGAGTGATGACGGTTTTCTTCCGTTTATATTACGAGTATTCGCTACTCAGGAGGTGGAGTCGACTCAAGTTCTCCTAACTTTGGGATAGGAGCCACTGCCGTGTTGGAATAACGACGCTCCGTTACCAACTTCGTTGGCAACTGTCAATTGAGTTTTCTGGTCTTTATGATCATTTTTATAGCTAGCCTCATATTGTACAAGAGATTTAGCTTCGTTTAGAAGTTAGGCTCGAGCCATTTGGTCTGATGTTTGTTATAAGTGGTCCATTAGAGCATCTCCAATTGAGAGATATTTTTTTGCCACATAAGCCCAACAACTCAAAAATGACAGCCCAAATCTACTCCAACCCAGATGTTATATCCACGTGTATTTGACATTAGGGTAAGAGACTGGCAAATTTGACTGCCTCTTCACGAACCGTCTTTCTTTTTTTATTCGTTCCTCTTCTCGCTTTCTTCGTCTTCTTCGTTCTCTCTTCGTCTTTCTTCTCGTCGCCAACAACACAACCCAGAACCAAAAATCCATTCTTTCCTTTGGTTCTTATCTTGAATATGGATTTTAATTTTTTAGATTTATTCTCAGATGCTGCAGATGACGAGTTCTGGAATCTTGCTGATTCATCATCAAATGAAGAATTCAATCGGCAAATTATTGCTCTTCTAGAAGAGCAAGAGAGAACTTGGAGAATGGAAGAAGAAGAAGACGTCGGGGAAAGAGAACTACAAATTATGAAGGAGAAGATTAATGTTGGTAAGGAGAAATTATGAGTTAGGAAACTTGAATTCGAAAGTAGGAAGATTGAGGCTGAGATGAGAATTATGTCTATGAATACATCTACTATGAACCCTGAGGAAAGAGACTATTATTCCAAGCTGCAGATGAAAATTTTGCAGGGTGACACATGAAGTTTTTAAAGATTCTCAATATTTAGTTCTTCATGTAATGTTTGATTATGTATGAGGTTTCATTTTAAGTGTTTTTGTGTGCTATACAGTAGCTTTAGTTCCCAGTAGTTTTGGTTCCTAATGTGTAATGTTTAATGTTTAATTATGTTGAAAATTCTCAGTAGCTTTGGTTCAATGAAACAACAATTTTGTAACTTTAGTCTTTTTTACCTTTAGTTCTAGCAGCTTTTACTTGTGCTCATTTGTGTTGAGTGTTTGATGAAGAATGATGTTATTAAAATAAGATTCAGATTTGATGTCTCCATAAGAGTAGTCAAAATAAGCAAAAAACATCTTTATCGAAGATGTTCTTAGTGATTCTTGATCGTATCTTTTGTATCGCTTGTAACTTAATCCGCCCGTAAGAATGACAACCCATTTGATAAAAAAAACAAAAAAACAAAAAACAAAACATGAAACGGGGCAAAATGAACAAAGGATGGTATCTAGGGTCTCGACCGTTGCATCCAAATTTGCTAAACATTTCTGAAAACACAGGTGATGACCGCCTTGGGCAGCAGAGCCTGCCTTGCAATCTCCAAGGCTTTGGAGACCAAGCACCGCCTTATTGAAGGCTTCACCTCCTTCAAGCAGCTCAAGCATGCCCACGCTCGTCTCCTCCGCCTCGGCCTCGACCAAGACAACCACCTCCTCACCTTGCTCCTGCGCTCCGCCTTCGATTTCCGGCAGACCAACTACGCCCTTCTTGTCTTTCACCGCACCGCAGAGCCCAACGTTTATCTGTTCAACACCATTATCCGCGGATTGGTTTCGCACGAATGTTGGGAAGATGCAATCAGATTATACGGTTCAATGCGGACCGAGGGGCTGTTCCCGGACAGCTATACATTCCCTTTTGTTTTGAAGGCGTGCGCGAGGCGTTTGGACTTGCAAATAGGGTTGAGTGTTCATACGCTTGTTGTGAAGACGGGTTTCGACTTTGACGTGTATGTGAAAACTAGTTTGCTTTGCTTGTATTCGAAATGTGGGTATATGGAGCATGCGCATAAGGTGTTTGATGATTTGCCTGAGAAGAGTGTGGTGTCTTGGACTGCTATTGTTTCTGGGTATATTGGAGCTGGGAAGTATAGGGAAGCTATTGATGCGTTTCTGAAACTGTTGGAGATGGGTTTGAGGCCTGATAGTCTTAGCCTTGTACGGGCTATATCCGCGTGTAGTCAGTTGGGGGATTTACGGAGTGGGGAGTGGATAGATGATTACATTACGGAAATTGGGATGGCGAGGAATGTGTTTGTGGCTACTTCTTTGGTTGATTTGTATGTCAAGTGTGGTAACATGCAGAAAGCGCGATTTGTATTTGATGGAATAGCTGAGAAGGATGTAGTTGCGTGGAGTAGTATGATTCAGGGGTATGCATTGAATGGGCTTCCTAAAGAAGCGGTAGATCTCTTCTTTCAAATGCAGAAGGAGAATTTGAAACCGGATTGTTATACTATGGTTGGGGTGCTTTCTGCCTGTGCTACATTAGGAGCTCTAGAGCTAGGGGAGTGGGCTAGCAATTTGGTGGACAGTCATGAAATTTTTAATAACCCTGTTCTTGGTACAGCTTTGATCGATATGTATGCAAAATGTGGGAGCATGGTCCAAGCTTGGGAAGTCTTTAAAGGGATGAAGAAGAAAGATCATGTGGTTTGGAATGCAGCTATGTCGGGATTAGCTATGAACGGACATGTCAAAGCTGTGTTTGGGCTATTTGGACAAGTTGAGAAATATGGAGTTAAAGCTACTGGTAACACTTTCATGGGATTGCTTTGTGGATGTTCTCATGCTGGTCTGGTTGATGAGGGTCGTAGATATTTCAATAGCATGACTAGGGTCTATTCCTTGACTCCTACGATTGAGCATTATGGATGTATGGTGGATCTTTTTGGCCGTGCAGGTTTGTTGGATGAGGCTTACGATTTGATTAATAGTATGCCGATGAAAGCGAACTCTGTTGTTTGGGGAGCATTGTTAGGTGGATGCAGGCTGCATCGGGATACTCAATTGGCTGAACTTGCACTAAAACAACTCATTGAGCTAGAACCATGGAACTCAGCACATTATGTTCTCCTCTCAAATGTTTACTCTGCAAGTCAGAAATGGGACGAGGCAGCCAACATTAGATCAAGAATGAATGAGCAAGGACTCCAGAAAATCCCTGGCTGCAGCTGGATCGAAGTAAACGGGGTTGTACATGAATTCCTCGTGGGAGACAAGTCCCACGAGCTCTCCGACAAGATATACGCGAAACTCAACGAGCTGGCCAAGGACCTCAAAGCAGCCGGTTACGTTCCAACCACAGATTTCGTGTTCTTCGACATAGAAGAGGAGGAGAAGGAGCATTTCCTCGGCTGCCACAGCGAGAAGCTAGCCATTGCATTTGCTCTAATCACCACCGCCCCTCAAGACACCATCCGAGTCTCAAAGAACCTCCGCGTATGCGGGGACTGCCACCAGGCCATAAAGCTCATCTCCAAGATCACAAGCAGAGAGATCATTGTTCGAGACAATAACAGATTCCATCGCTTCATTGATGGTACATGTTCATGTAAAGATTACTGGTAATTTTTTTTTTTTAAAACTACCAGTTCACCGCACAGTAAAAAAACGCTTGTGGGTAATAATACCAAACCCTTGTGTCACTGATGATGGTAAATGACTAGCCTTTATCTAGTGACGCCGCTATTTGCCATAAATAATAGAGACGAAGTCTAGGAAAATCTATAGGAAGAAGACCAGAAGAGGCAAAGACAAAATCTTTCGCTCTCTGCTCTCTTCTTTCTTCCTCCCAAAGCTTTCCCAGCAATTTCTTCTTCTTCTTTCAATTTTTTTTCCTCAGCCGCCAAAAAAAGCCTCTACAGTGAGAATCTCAACCCCAAGGTAAGCAAATTCAAACCCTCAAAAGTCAAAACCCTAGCTTTTTCCAATCTGTGTTTAAAGTTTATTGCTTTATTAAATTCTAATGGGAAAGTGGCTTCCTCTCATGGCCAGGCTGTACTAGCTCGCCAAAACGACGACGCAGAGTGTTGGAGGTGAGAGGGGGAGAGAGGAAATTAGAGGGCGGAAATCGAAGCGGTTGAAGTTGGAGAGAGAGATGGAGACTTCGAGCAGCTCGCAGAAGGAGAAGAGCCGGGCGCCGCTGAAGGAGGTTGTATCGGAATGCGTGAAGCGGTGGTTCAAGGATACTCTCAAAGAGGCTAAAGCTGGTGATATTAATATGCAGATTTTGGTGGGGCAGATGTACTATAGTGGCTATGGTGTTCCCAGAGATGCCCATTTGGTATGAGTTTTTTGGGGTTTTCGATTTAAGAGTTGAATTTGATACTTGTTTTGATGCTCTAATTGTTGTTAGCTATGTGTTTTTTTTTATCTTGTTTAGCTTAAGTTGCAAGGTTTAGTTTAAATTGAGATTTTTTAGTTCTGTTGTGATTACAGGTCTGGGTGTGTTTGTAGTATTGATTTTTCGGGGTTTTGGGATTGTAGGGAAGAGTATGGATCACAAGAGCATCGAGGACGCGGTCTTCGGCTTGGAAAGTTTGTGAAAAGCCACCAGGTTGACTTCTCTATTTGCAGTTGCTGTTTTTTTTTTTTTTCCATTGTGTTGATTATTGTAGCCATTGTAATATGCCTCGGATTTGATTGTCTGGATCGTTGGTAGGTTATAATGCAAGTGATTCAGATTCGGATGAATTGAAGGGGGAATTGTAGCTGGACCAACGTAGACTTCATGTCCAATTATAATTTGACCAAGTATTTCCCAATCTTGCCTCTTGTTGTACTTGTTTTGCTTCTTCCTGTTTCTATGAACATACCACCCATTTAAAGTGAAATATTCAATATACTGAGTATCATTATAGGAAGGATTTCAAAACTCTATGAGCCTATAATATGTGTGATCCCCAGGCTTTGTTCCTTGGCCAGCTTTTCTTTGGTTTCTTTGGTAGCAAGTCTCCCACGTATATGCTTATAATACTCGACAAAAATAGACAGCAGAATCATATGTGTTCATAGTCGGTCTCATCAGATTGATTCAATATCTTTTGTTTTTGGTTTGGGGTAAGTGGAATGTTATTCTCAGTGAAGTGCAAATGTCAAGGTTACAAGGGTGAATTGTCATCTCTCTAACTTTATGTAGGTATATTAAAGTGGCAGGATGGATAGGTAGGGAGATAATATTGAGCAATGAATAGAGGGAAGGAAAAGAATAAGGGACAATTGATAGGGTGTGTCCTGTTTAAATGGTAGTAGAGGGGAAGGAAATGAACAGTGCACCGGGAGGAGATGCCACTCAACATATGTTTTAAGGATTTAATTTATAATATGTAGCTATATTTTCACTTCTGTCCTGCTTGTCTTCCATAATGCCAAACAGAAGGGTGGAGGAATCAAAAGTTTCATGAAGAATTTTTTTTACATTCTTTCCAGGATTCGATCCTTCCCTTGCTTACTTTTGGTTTCAAGCTTGTGCTTGTTTTTCTTGTGGGTAGTGGTAGATATAATATCACTCTCTTGTAAGATTTGGAATCTATCTTTGCTTCTGCCATTTTTGTAACAAGTAAAGAATATAACTCTATGTTTGCTCAGAAAAACTTGGATTCAACATAGCAATTTTTATTTTTTCGGTTGACTTGGCATAGGAAAACCACATAGGCATAATGTTAGGCAATCAATGTGACCTATTATTCATTAAACCCTTTAAGGATTGACAAAAGTAGTGTGATTGACCAGTTCAGCTGATTGAATCTAATCTTTTGCTTCTTGTTGCAGGATGTGCTCCGAAACGTTCCTGTTCCTTCACCTGCAGTATGCACTATGGATCTGCGCTCTTCTGTTTATCTCCATTTTCTGAAATTATAACATTTTGTCTCGTATAAAAACATGATTGTTGATTGCACTTTCATCTGCTGCAGTACTTTGTGTGTTATTATGAAGAAATGTGACTTCCATCGAAATCATAAAGGAAGTGTATGAACTATCCTAGTCCAATCTAAAACTTGTTGCTGGAGAAAATGGTATAGAATAATTTCAGAAATTTCAGAAAAGGTTTGTAGTTCGGGATGAACAACGGATCAATTATCAGTAAAATGTATAATATGCGAGGATAATAAAATACTCATCGAACTTGGTACTGCCAATGGCATTTGCAAGCATGACACAGCTTACTAAATTTTATCTTTTTAGAGAATAGTTTCTGTTCTTTTCTCAATTGGTGAGTAGGATTCACAAAATTTCTAGTTTGTTAAACCTGTGGAACTTTACATGACAATTACACATGAAATATACCGTTTTCTTTTTGAGCTCTCTACATGCAGTGCCGAATCGTTCTTAATTCATGTCCCTCGGTACCTGTCAGATCGATCAGCTATGGCATTTTCTGCGAGACACTATTGAAAGGGAGGAAAAGATTATCACAAACCTCAACATCGAAATTTTAGCTTTGTTTTTGGTAAACGAAAGCTTTCAATTGAATTATGCCTCCTACGCTACCACCTCAGCGAGTAGAACAAAGAGAGTTGGGAACAAGAACTGTAGTGTCTTGCTGTTGGGATTTGCTGCTACCACTTGCTTCCAGGTTTCATGTGTCTCTGTAACATGTTAGCACGGGAGCGGCTTCATCTTCGAGGCCGTTCACTTGAATGCACCTAAGCTTCATAACTTGTCATCATAGCTTAATGGTCCTTTATCAAGGCAGTTCATCAGTCCATGAACACTGGCTTTGTGAAACATAATATTTGTTCCATTTGGGTATTCCAGGAGATGGGGTCATGTTGGTGGAAGGGTTACACCAGCAGCAGAGCAGTGTTGCGAATTTGGCACGGTGTATGCTAAAGTGGTAGGAACTACAAGTAATAGATGATGATAGTGATAGTGTCGGGAAGAGATTAATTGATAGTAATAGTGGTAGGTGTATACTCAACAGCTAGTACATTGCTGAGGATGAAAGGAGTTAAGGACTTTCAAAATTGAAATGAATCTGGATTCTGATCACAGGCAAGGAGATAACTAAGGGTATAACTAAGAGCAGTGAAAGAATAAGAGACGGTGGAGATCATATATAGTGGCAGACACCAAAGCTTGATAACAAAGGAAGGATTTTTACAAATTCAAACTCAAAGCTGAATCGTTTCAGTCAAGGCTTGAGCCTTGAGTGTGAGCTAGCGCTAGGTACAGAGATATGCTGCAATTCCAGCCTTGAAGTTCAAACTTATTTCCGGTCAAAGATATCTAGATTGGATATGCCTGTACTCAGTAGCTATGGTACATCAGTTCTGAACCCTGATTTGATTCTCTATGCATATCAGCGTAGGTATTTGGTTAATGTGTATTACAAGACAAAATTGAAAAAAAAAAAAAAAAAAAACCAATTACAAATCGATTGGTTAAGTAATACCTTGTGTTATTTATGCCTTCTGTTATAGTCTTTTATCTATATTTCTTCTTGACATAAATACTACATAGTTTGAAAAAACACAGCAAATTAAAGGGACAATCTATGTTTGGGGTGTGTCTTGTCTGAATGGTGCATGGTAGAGGGGATGGAAAATGGGGGAGGAGATGCTGCTTCTCAAATATGTAGCTATATGTTCCCTTCTTTCCAGCTTTTGTTCCATAATACCAAACAAAAGGGTTAAGAGATCATAACTTTTCTTCATCCTTCATGATTTCGCATTACATTCTTCGAGTAATCGAGTGTTCCATCCTTCCCGAACCTACTTTTGGTTCCAAGTGTGTGCTTTCTTGTGGGTAGTGGGAGATATGATCGGATTCTCTCGTAAGAACTGGAATCTTTCTTAATTTGCATCTGCCATTTTTCTAACAAGTAAAGAATATAGCTTGTCTGTGCTCCGAAAAACTTGGACTAAACATTGCAATTTTCATTTTCCGTTGATCCCACAAACATTTTACATGGTACGTAAATTATTTAACGGAAAATGAAAATTGCAATGTTAATTGATCTTAACATTCAACGTTTAACATAATACTACACATTTAGTTTGTGACCTCTGATTCATTAAACCATATATGATTTTCTTAGCTAAATGAATCTAATTTCTTGCTTCTTGTTGCAGGATGTGCTCAGAATTGTTCCTCTTCTTAACCGGCACTATGAATTATGAATGCGCGCTCTTCGGGACTTAGGGTTGAACTCTTGGCAATGCAATTGTTGCTCTTGTAAGCCTTGTGTATCGGTTAAATGTGTTAAGAATGAGGAAAACGGAATTAATCATGTTTTAAGTTTATGTTTACATCCTTGGAATATTTGAGAAATTGAGGATCCAGAGGATCGGATGTGTTAAAGACCACCCAGCTCCAACCTGTCACTTTTATGCTTAGAATCTTGCAAAACAAAACTGATGATGTAGTTACGTTACTTGATAATACCTGTTGATACCATGAGAACCTAACAGAAGATGCAACATGGGTAAATATCTTTATGAGCTTTGTTATTGGGTTTAAAGAGGTTGTTGGTATAAGAATTGTCGGCTATCCCTTTATGATCAAAACACAAGGATGCATGCTACATGTTGTAGCCTGGTAGCAAAGACTGCTCAAGTGAAGAATGAAGAACCTGACAGATCTCATGTGCATCAGATAGTTCATGCATGTGCATCTCATTCATTCACTAAGGATGGCAACCGTGCTTCCCATCCCGATTAGACGGATATCTCTGATGTATCTGTTCTAACTACTGGGTCTAATCATGTGCACATTCAAATGTATTTGCTTCAATTTTTAAGTGTTTGAATTTCAAATACTTTTTAGCAAAACATTAGTCTATTCGTCTTGAGCTCCAAGTTAGTCTAGGGTGGTGTGGCAAATCAACCTGTGACCACATAACTTGAGCCTTTGGTGACCACCTGGGTTTTGTGATACACAAACCAAGTTAGCAGCTGCCCATGTGATGCACCGCCCAAGCTATCAGCTGTCCTAAGTGTCCTCTTACGTAAAGTGGTTTTGTAGAGTCTTTATGCTTGACTAAATCTGATCTAGTTTTCCCAAAACATTTTGTCTTATCCTTTTGGCTTTAGTCTTTCCTACGAAAGTCTATTATCAGCTTTTATCTTGTGAGTGGAGAGATCCCTAGGGTCCTATCTGTCCTAATCTTTCAGACAAGCAGCTAGAGTCCAAAAGAATCTTGTTGATGTGGCAAACGTGTTTGCTTCTTTATAGCTGTGCACTTTGCTTATAAATAGATAGCAAGACCTTTATTGCTATTTGAGGGTTGAAAATAGTCTTGTTTGTTTTCTTCCATTGAGTTTAGCATTTTGTTAACTGCTCATTTATCTCTAAGTCTTCCTTGTGACTGTAAATCTTAAAACTGAGCACCAAAACCTTTTCAACTCATATCATTGTGCATTTGCATATCTTGAGATCTGTCTAGGTGATGCAACAACCCCGACGAAGCTGTCTTTGATAATTAGCTAAAGGTGTTAGTTGAATTCTGCATAGAAGCTTAGATTTGTGCTATGTGTAAAACACTTAAGTGACAAGAGAGCAAGGTCAGTTGAGTGCTAATAGTTAGACTAGGCAGTATGACTAGGTGTTGTGTCATACTCTGAGTTGTGAGTCTTGTAAGAAGTGTCTTTACAATAGTGGAATAGTTGGTCTCTCAAAAGTTAGAGGCACGCAGTTTTTCTCCCTGGTTGCAGTATTATATCTTTCTGGCCTGATTGTCAAAAAATTCCTCTGTGCTCTCCCTCCTAGTTATGAGGCTAAGAAAATTGCCATAGAAGAAGCCCAAAATCTAGACACATATTCCTTAGATGAGTTGGTAGGAAACCTGAAAGTTTTTGAGTAAGAGAAAGAAGTCTAGGAAGGAAAAGACCATAGCCTTATCTACTGTCAATGAGGTAGATGAGAAATAAAAGGAACCTGAGGTTCGTGAGGATAGTTTGGATGAGATTGCCTACCTAACTAAACAGTTTGATAAGTTTCTTAGGAAGAGAAGATCTTTCCATGTTGGTCGTAATCCCTCCCGAGGTTCGGCTCTAGAAATCCTAAACCTAGTGATACCACAGGCAATAGGAATCCCAAGCTTAAACCCTTTCAGAAAGGTGATAAGTGCTATGAGTGTGGTGGTGTCGGACATAGAGCTGTTGAATGTCCGAGTAGGAAGAATAAATCCCACAAAGCCTTTAAGATGTCTTGGAGTGATAGTGATTTCGAGCAATTCTCTGATCATGATGATGAGAGTATAGCTCTTGTTTCCTCTATTGAGTTAGATGAATTCTTTGAGAATGATGACTCTGATGTCTCCATGCACAATAAATGTTCTAGGTTAGTGTCTGCCTCAAAGTCCATGCTTGCAAAAATTGAAGCTCTCTCTAATGAGCTTTCAGAATGCAAGGAGACCAATGAAGGGATGCATGAGAAGTTGCTATCCCTCAAGTCAAAATGGAAGACAGAAAAGGTCTGTCTAGAGGACCAAGTGTTGTCTTTCCAAACTAATCTAGAGTCTCAGACCAAGCTAGTTTCCCCACTAACCTCTGAAAAGTTAGATCTTGAGAAAACCCTAATTGATTCACGTCAACAATTTGAAAAGTCCTCTTTTGGGTCTGAAAAGTTGACTAAGATTTGTGGTTTGGGTTAGTCCGATATGGACAAGTCTGGTCTAGGGTTTGTATCTGGAAGTTGCTCTAGTCAGGGTAACAAGACTGTTTTTGTCAAGAGCAAAGAACCTTTGAATCCAACTTCCTTAGAGCCTACTAGGTCATAACCTTTGAATCCAAATTGAAGCTCTCTCTAATAGCTTGAAAGATATAATACTCGGCTGGAAGGAGAGGTTTGGTTTTGTCACAGAGGATGAGCAGGTTCACTCATTTTTCTCTCAGGAGTTCTCACCATCGTCCCCTCATCTCCATTTTTTCATATCCTCTCATTTCCTCTTCGCTCATCCTCATGGCTGAACCAAACCAAAACTCTGCTACAACTAAAATCGGGTCAGTGACCTCTCCAATGGTTTCTTCTTCGCTCCCAGTGAGCTCTGACCCCCTTCTCACCACTTCTCAAGTGTTGAGAGCTCTCTCTTCCTCTCCGAGCACTGCTCCCATCTCCTCCGCTGCTGCTGTTCCATCCCTTGTCCATGTACAAGTGTATTCCACTATTGTTGCACCTCAACCCTCCCCCAAAGAGGTTGAAGCTTCCATCGCTGCAACGTTGAATGAAATTAGGAAGAGAAAAGGCACAATTCATGCTGGGTCTGCTCGGGCTAAGAAGACTAAACCTTCTGGCATGGGTCGCACTCAAGGGATTCTCAATGCCCTTGCATCCCGATCCCAGGGATTTTCCAAGTCCGGTTAATCCTACGCCGGCGCTGCCTCCCAATCTGCCAAGGCCTCGCTTCCCAAGGTTGGAAAACAGCCCCAAGTTTCCAATCCTTGATGACGAAGAAGAGCCTATGGAATTTTCTGATTCCTCCAGTTCTCATCCGGAATTTCGCGCTCCTCGCTGCCGAATCACTAGGAATTTCGGCAAGCCGATCGGAAGCTCTTCAAAGTCAGGGTCCAAGGAATCAACTGGTCCCTCGAAACATTCCAAAGCCAAATCTACTAGTGCCTAAGATGGGAAACCCGCCTTGCCTCTTAAGAAAAGGATGTTTGAGGTAACTGATATCCCTTCTGAATCCCATTTCCATTCAAATAGAGCCATGACTGTCTTCTCTTCTGTCACTATCAGTAGACCCATTATTTATGAGAAGCCATTTGATTTTAAGAGCATGCCTCAGGCGATTAAGCATTTTGTTGATAGGTTGGGTTGGGTCAAAGCTTTGGAGTCATTTTCTAGGGTCAACATCTCTTTAGTTTAGGAATTATATGCTAATTTTCCTGTGAATGTCCCTTCTGAGATTAAGCTTAGGTTCAATGATCCTATCATGGTTTGGGTCAGGGGAGTAGAAGTTGATATCCGGCCTGCTAGGATACGTGAGGTCTTATCCCTCCCAATTACTGAGAAGCATACCATGAATAAGGTTTTTCAATACCGAGATTCAGCAACCATAGATCACCTTGCCTCTCTCATGTACTCTTCTCCTCCTACTGAGCCTCTCTCAGATTCCTTTCTATCTAGTAGCTTCATGACCGAGTGGTACAAGTTTATGACCTTTGTAGCTAGGTCCCTTCTCACTCCCACAACCCAAACCAGCAAGATCACTCACCAGCAAGCTGTTTTGGTTGCCTATTTCTGTGACAAAACCAAACCTCTCCTTCCTGCCGAATATTATATCTTTCAAGCTATTAGAGAGAGCTTCAATTTGGATTCAAAGGTTGTGACCTAGTAGGCTCTAAGGAAGTTGGATTCAAAGGTGCTTTGCTCTTGACAAAAACGGTCTTGTTACCCTGACTAGAGCAACTTCCAGATACAAACCCTAGACCAGACTTGTCCATATCGGACTTACCCAAACCACAAATCTTAGTCAACTTTTCAGTCCCAAAAGAGAACTTTTCAAATTGTTGACGTGAATCAATTAGGGTTATCTCAAGATCTAACTTTTCAGAGGTTAGTTGGGAAACTAGCTTGGTCTGAGACTCTAGATTAGTTTGGAAAGACAATACTTGGTCCTCTAGACAGACCTTTTCTGTCTTCCATTTTGACTTGAGGGATAGCAACTTCTCATGCATCCCTTCATTGGTCTCCTTGCATTCTGAAAGCACATTAGAGAGAGCTTCAATTTTTGCAAGCATGGACTTTGAGGCAGACACTAACCTAGAACATTTATTGTGCATGGAGACATCAGAGTCATCATCCTCAAAGAATTCATCTAACTCAATAGAGGAAACAAGAGCTATACTCTCATCATCATGATCAGAGACTTGCTCGAAATCACTATCACTCCAAGACATCTTAAAGGCTTTGTGGGATTTATTCTTCCTACTCGGACATTCAATAGCTCTATGTCTGACACCACCACACTTATAGCACTTATCACCTTTCTGAAAGGGTTTAAGCTTGGGATTTCTATTGCCTGTGGTATCACTAGGTTTAGGATTCTTAGAAGCCAAACCTCGGGAGGGATTACGACCAACAGGGAAAGATCTTCTCTTCCTAAGAAACTTATCAAACTGTTTAGTTAGGTAGGCAATCTCATCCAAACTATCCTCACGAACCTCAGGTTCCTTTTCTTTCTCATTTACCTCATTGACAGTAGATAAGGCTATGGTCTTTTCCTTCCTAGACTTCTTTCTCTTAGACTCAAAAACTTTCAGGTTTCCTACCAACTCATCTAAGGAATATGTGTCTAGATTTTGGGCTTCTTCTATGGCAATTCGCTTAGCCTCATAACTAGGAGGGAGAGCACGGAGGAATTTTTTTGACAATCCTGTGGGAGGGAATGGGGTCTTCCAATCCTTGACACTGGTTTGTGACACTAACAAGACGACCATGAAACTCATCTATACTCTCATCCTCACGCATAGACATTTCCTCAAACTCTAGGAACAAGCTCTGGAGTTTCTGAGCCTTTACCTTAGTGTTACCCTCATAGGTAGTGGCTAAGGTATCCCAATCATTCTTAGCGGTAGGACAAGTGATGAACGCTTTCCTTATCTCCCAAGATGATGGGAGACAATGGACTATGGTCGAAGAGGATTGGAAACACCCTATGAAACTCATGAATGAGGGTTCTGCCATATTAATGCAGAAACCCAAATCCGAATGGGATGATATTGAAAAAGGTAAAAGGTTAATGCTAACCTACTGGAGTATAGAGATTTATAGAATCCGATTGTATTTAGACTATAGACTATTTTGCTAGCTTGTTGTGGACAATTTTGTTAACGTTTTCACTCTACCATTTGAGCTACATCCCCAATTGATAGATAATACTGAAAACACTTTACATGTAGGTATCAACACTTAACAGCATACAAATATCCATCTTTGAAGTGACTGTCCATACTCGAAAGAAGACGGCAAAGCATTGCTAATAAAAACTGAAAATTATACAGCGCACCCGGGTGCGCGGCGCATCCGGCCAATCTCACCGTCCACTCACCATGCCCGGCCCCACCCGGCGATCTCACCGTTAAATTTTCGGGTGCGCCGAATAGGCTCTCAATAAAAACCTACACATTATGTTGTTCAACCATTTCCGCATACTGGAAGACCTAAAGTTGGTAACGGTGGAGTGGAGCTCCGTTCCAGTTCGGGATTTCATAAGGGAGCGCTGGGTTTAGAACCAATAACAAAGAAAGCAAACAAAAGAAATGGCGCTCGGCGGAAGAACTGTATTTGCAAAACGTATTTTCCAGCGCCTTAGGCAGATTCAGAGAGTTGGCTACCCTAGCCAACACTATATACCTAAGTTTCATAATTTGCTATCCTAGCTTAATGGTTTTATCCAGACAGTCCATGAATACTTGTTTTGCGAAACAGAACATTTGATGTTTGGGTATTCCAGGAGATGGTGTCATGATGGTGAAAGGGTTGCCCATCAGAGCACCGGTGGCCGGTCAGGCCCGGACCTGAGATTTTGAGGCCTAAGTCGAACTCTTAGAGTTTGGTCCCTAATTTTTTTATATATATATATAAAATAGCATATAACATCCAAAAATATATAAGATTTTTATGCAAAATACTTATTATGCAAATAGGATTCCAAAACCTTGATGGTTTAGTAATCTTAATTGTATTATAAATCATATCTATACAACAAATATCTTACCTAATCGTGTTTGGCTGCTTCTATTTAATATTTTAATTTTTTTATAGGTACAAATTTAAAGTAGTAATTGATGGTTTGGGCCTCTCATCACGTGTAATTGTCTTTGGTTTAAGATAGTTGTCTTTAATTCATGTTAGATTGCACAGCTAAAAAGCTATTGAAAAAAAAAATCTGGACAACTATAAATTTTTTTTTTGGGCCCTGAGTCCCAAGCCTTTTATGCCTCTATTCAAATCCGGGCCTGTGGCCGGTGGGAATGTGGCATAGTAGTGTTGGTAGATGTTATGGCAAATTGTTGGAACTAAAGAAACGATGCTAAATAATAGAGATGATAGAGTTTGGAAAAGATTACCAAAAGCTAGTACCTTGATGAGGTAGAAAGGACAAAGGAGGCAGGGACTTTCAAAACTGAAAGCAAATTTGGGTCCTGGCCACAGGCAAGGAGATACACAAAGGGTAGAATAGATGTAGTGAAAGAATAAGATGTGGAGAGTATATATAGTGGTAGACACCAGAGCTTGATGGTAAATGAGTTGGGATGTTTAATTTCTAAACTCAAACTTTTCAGTCAAAGCTTCAGCCTTGAAGGTGTCAGGTGGGTACTTTTGGAGTTATAAACAGAGATATGCTGCAATTCCAGCCTTGAAGTTCAAACTTATTTCCAGTCAAAGATATCTAGATTGGATATGCAGTTCTGAACCCTGATTTGATTCTCTATATATATGGACCACTAAGCAGCTGACCATCCTTATATAGGTATTTTGGTTAACTAGAAATTTTATTAATACATCTTTAATTACTAGATATATATCTCATTTTATTGACTTTATTATTTTAATATTTTACTAGATACACATACCCAACATTCTTTCAATACGCTCATATAAAATATATCACTTATTCACTAAATACACAATCCATTCACTAAATATACATACATTTTTAAATTTGCTAGTCAATTTATTCAAAAAAAAAGGAGTATATATATAGTATCATCCCAAGTTCTAGTTTGGTAGCATGCGTGAACAGTAAAATCTAAATTTCAAACTTCAATTTGTACTATCGATAGTAAAACTTTGATAATTTAATATTTGATAAATTAATAACCTTGATTAAATAATATTTTTTACCAGTCCTGAAATAAAGAATTAGCAAAATTGATGTCGAAAATTAACAATCTCGATTAAATAATATTTTTTGTGGGTCCTGACGTTATTAATTTATAGAGGTTTAAATTATAAGACTTAGTATCTTCACATACGTTGTTCTCGTATAAAAGAAGAAAACTCTTAAGCGAGATATTTTATTTCAACAAGTTTTCTTAACTTTTGATATGAATGTCTATTTTGGTAATTTTACGTACCCACAAAGTCTTATATGATTTATATAAAAAAAAATATGTGTTTCTAACATTTAGGGATGTGTTAATAAAATTTCTCTTTGGTTAATGTGTATTACAATTCTAAAATGTGGCTATTGTTGTGCCAACACATCAGAAATCACTACCAGAACAAGTACTTTAGCCGACGAAAAATTTTCGTCGGCCTGTTAAAAAAATTCGTCGTCTAAGACCTTAGCCGACGATTCTTTGTCGGCTATAGTGTCGTCGGGAAAAGGCCGTCTGTGATGACTTTAGCCGACGAAATTTTTTTTTTCGTCGGCTATAGTCCCACTTTAGCCGACGAAAAAAATGTCGTCGGCTATAGTCCCGGACTTTAGCCGACGAAATATTCGTCGGCTAAAGTGCGTAATAAATAATAAAAAATAACTATAGCCGACGAAATATTTTATATTTCGTCGGCTAAACGTTGTAAAAAATTTAAAAAATAACTATAGCCGACGAAATATAAAATATTTCGTCGGCTAAACCTTATAAAAAAAATTAAAAAATAACTATAGCCGACGAAATATTAGGTTATTCGTCGGCTAAACCTTATAAAAAAAATTAAAAAAATAACTATAGCCGACGAAATATTAGGTTATTCGTCGGCTAAACCGTATAAAAAAAAATTAAAAAATAACTATAGCCGACGAAATATTAGGTTATTCGTCGGCTAAACCTTATTAAAAAAATTTAAAAATACTATAGCCGACGAATATAGTGTTTGAATATCGTCGGCTAAAGTTGCTGGGTTTTGAAAAAAAAAACTGCAGAAACTTTCGGCTAAACTTTCGGCCACCCAAATGCAAATGGCGGAGGTTGGTCATATGAGCCACCGAAACCGGCAACACGCCGGTGAGGTTGTTGTTGTAGAGGTCGAGAACACGGAGGTTAGTGAGGTTGGAGAGCTCCGGCGGGAACGTGCGGTTGAAGACGTTGTTGGAGAGGTTGAGGAGGCGGAGAGCGGAGAGAGCGGAGATCTCAGGCGGGATGGGACCGGAGAGGTTGTTCTCGGCGAGGGTGAGATTGGAGAGGTAGACAAGGAAGGCGATATCGGGGGAGAGATACCCGGAGAGATTCAAGCCGGAAAGGTCGAGGGAGGTCACGTGGTTGTGGGAGTCGCACGTGACTCCGGCCCAAGTGCAGTGGCTGGTGTTGGGTGTCCAGGAGGAGAGGCGGGAGTCGGGGTCGTCGAGGGAGGACTTGAGGGAGAGGAGGGCGCGGTAGGTGGCCATTGGGCGCGTTGGGGTGGAGAGTAGACGGTGGGGTGAGGAGAGAGAGTGGCGGAGGTGGAGGAGGAAGAGGAGGAGGGGCCGCATTATGTCTAGTGTTGGGTTTATTTGAGGTGGTTGTGTGGAGGAGGAGGAGGATATTTAATTACCCTACTCTGCGGCTATATAAAGAACTTTAGCCGACGAAATTATTTATTTTCGTCGGCTAAACTCTTTGGTTGACCGTCAAAAAATTTTGGTTGAAAATTTTGAAAATTTTTCGACTTTAGCCGACGACTTTTCATATATTTTCGTCGGCTAAAGTCCTTTGAAAATTTTGGTTGACCGCCAAAAAATTTTGGTTGAAAATTTCGAAAATTTTTCGACTTTAGCCGACGAATTTTCATATATTTTCGTCGGCTAAAGTCCTTTGAAAATTTCGTCGGCTAAAGCTACCAATTTCGTCGGCTAAAACTTGGAAATTCGTTGGCTAAACCTTTGAAATTCGTCGGCTAAAAGTATTTTTATACATTTGGCATGTTGTGATTGTGATGATCAAACTTGAGAAACAGAAATCCAACCGCCAGATCTGACCATCATGATAAAATACATGTATGGGAAAAAATTCAACTTGATCCGAAAAGAATAAGGGCTCGATCCGGACGGTCAATCTCGTAAGTCAAACCCCTAAACGCACGGAAAAGGTCGTTCGACCGTCTAAATTACGTATTTTGGCCGGACCTCCAACTGAAAATAGTTTTAAACCGATGACACGCAACAAGTCGTATAAAAATTTTACGCAAAATAACCACCGAATATAGGGCTACTCATAGGGGGAAAAAATGAAAAATTGCATTGACCGCAACTATCGGCACCGAATATTTACCGGAATAGTGTGATTTTTCAACCGTGGATGTATTTCAACATTCTCGTCATATCTTATTTCATGACTTTTTAGCGTTTGAAGGTTTTACGTATAGTTTGTTTTTGAAACGGAACATTTACATTACACTTGGTAAACAAGTTATACAACATTAGTATACATGTTGTGATTGTGATGATCAAACTTGAGAAACAGAATTCCGACCGTCAGATCTGACCATCATGATAAAATACATGTATGGGAAAAAATTCAACTTGATCTGAAAAGAATAAGGGCTCGATCCGGACGGTCAATCTCTTAAGTCAAACCCCTAAACGCACGGAAAACGTCGTTCGACCGTCTAAATTACGTATTTTGGCCGGACCTCCAACTGAAAATAGTTTTAAACCGATGACACGCAACAAGTCGTATAAAAATTTTAAGCAAAATAACCACCGAATATAGGGCTATAGTAGGTAATAGAGAAATTTTAGGGTTTAGCCGACGAATACCCTAACGTATTCGTCGGCTATAGTATGTAATTAAAAAATTAAAAAATTAAAAAATAACTATAGCCGACGAAATATTAGGTTATTCGTCGGCAAAAACCATCTTAGCCGACGAATTTTCATATATTTTCGTCGGCTAAAGTCCTTTGAAAATCTTACTCCAACTTTGGTTTACCGCCTAAAAAATTTTGAAATTTTTTAACCTTAGCCAACGACTTTTCATATATTTTCGTCGGCTAAAGTCTATAAATTCACGAAAATACTCATATCTCCCCCTATATTACGTAGTTTGGTCAAATCTTCCACACGAAAAACTCTCACGTAGATGAGACGCAACCACCTATATAAAAATTATGAAACATTTACCTTTCGACGATAGGGCTCCCCTTAAGAAATAATAACGGTAAATAGGGTTGACCGCTACTATCGGCTCCGAGACTTTACCCGATTTACGTGATTTTTGAACCATAGCCGTATTTCACCATTCTGAACACATCTTATTTCACGAGATTTTTAATAATTTTGCTTCTTATGTAGAGTTGGTTCACAAAGTTGTATAACCTACTAAACAAGTTATACAACATTAGTAGACATGTTGTGATTCTGATGACTAAAATTCACAAACCAAAATTCGACCGTCAGATATGATCATTATGACGAAATACATCTATGGTAAAAAATTCAACTGGATCCGACAACGTTAAGGGCTCGATCGAAACGGTCAACCATAATCCATCGTCACTTATCACACGAAAACGCTCATATCTCCCTCTATATTACGTAGTTTGGTCAAACCTTCCACACAAAAAACTCTCACGTAGATGAGACGCAACTGCCCATATAAAAATTTTGAGACATTTACCTTCCGACGATAGGGCTCCCCATAAACCCGAATAACGGAAAATAGTAGACACGTTGTGATTCCGATGACTAAAATTCACAAACCAAAATTCGACCGTCAGATATCATTATGATGAAAGATGTCTATGATAAAAAATTCAACTGGATTCGACAAAGTTAAGGGCTCGATCGAAACGGTCAACTCTAATTGAAAATAAGAAAACTGCATTTTGAAGCCCTAAACGGACTCGGATGGCCAAAAAAGCCTAAACGTCATGGAGTTAGCAATGAGTTTGACTCGTAGGGCTGTTACGCTTCCGGAAAGGTATCACAATAGTCAATCGGACACCAAAAACCAAATTTGCAGCATAGTGAATAATAAGGGTAAGTCAACTATCGGCACCGAGACTTTACCGGAATACCGTCATTTTTCAACCGTAGACGTATTTCACCATTCTGGTCATATCTTATTTCACGACTTTTTTGTATTTGAAGGTTCTACGTATAATTTTTTTTTCCAGATGAGTTGTTGTCCAAATCTGTAAATATAAGACACTTTAGCCGACGAAATTATATTTTTCGTCGGCTAAACTTTTAAAAATTTCGTCGGCTAAACTCTTAAAAATTTTGTCGGCCTGGTTTTTTTTTTTCGTCGGCTAAAGCCTTTCTTCTGGTAGTGAATTCTCTGAATTAAGATTAAAAAGTCCAAATCGTAAGGCTGCAAGGAAACAATGATAGGACTTCACCACTTTTTTTTGTTGTTAGAGCAATATATATGCTCTTGTGGGGGCACAAACACATCAAACCGACTACTTGTCTAAATTCTACTGAGGGCGCAGGCCCCCGCTCGTCCTCAGCTGCCTCTGTCATTGCTCAACACGGTGTCATCTTGCTTAATTCAAGCCCCTCAGGACCTGTGTTAACCAAATAGGTATTTTAGGATTATACTATAAGGGTAATCATGTCTTTCTTTTATCTAGCTCTATGTAGTCCTATATATATATACTTGTTGTAACACACTTTTTCAATCAATGAGAATAGTCACAATATGTAGCCTCCAAAGTGTTCTTGCTCTCCTTTTACAATTTCTGCATTTCAATACATTAAGTCTGTAATTCCTATTAACCGCAGCTTTGTCTCCGGTAGCATTTTTTTTGTCAAACTTACAGATAATGTTACTAGATCTTTAATCTTTTACAATAACGCTCAGTTATAGTTAAGAGACATTGTTGCACTTCTGTTGCAACAAAATTATAGAAAAACCTTGAAAAGGGAGGAAAAGATGATCACAAATGACAAACCCTCAACATCGAAAATTATATAAGATTTTGGTAATGAAAGCTTTCAATTAAATCATCACTACAGAGGCACATATCACTTCAGAAAACTATCACTGCCACAATATGGAGCAAATGCCACACATCTTATGTGAGCAATAGGAGTGTTGCAATCCCATAGAATCTCATATATATGTGGCAAATTTTCTTCATTCTTCACTAATATCCTCATTTGTCACACTTACAGGAAATTGCAACACCTCTATTGCCCACACAAGATGTGTGGCGTTTGCTTCATATTGTGGTAGTGTATGCAAAACATAGTTATGAATTTGAGTTGTCATTCTTTGTTGAAGAATGAGCACTAAGTAGCTGACCATCTGTACTTGGTTTGTGTGTGTTACAAGAGAAGATTAACTAGAAGAAAAATAGTACGGGCCAAATACAATATTCTTGTATAAATTTCATAAGTTTGTTATGATCTTAGAGGATTTATTTGTAGTGTTTTCCCTTTTCACATCTCACATCTTTGTATTTGCAGCTTGGTGAATGTTTGTGTTCCTTGGATTTGTTAGACTGCAAAGTGTTAAGTGAAAGTACTGCGATCTTCTGCAAGATTTGATACTAGAACTTGAGTAATGGTAGATACTCAAAAGCTAGTAGCTTGATGAGGTAGAAAGGAGGAAGCCACCTCCAAAACTGAAAGCACGCGAGTTTGGGTCTTCACCACTGGCAAGGAGATAGCAAAGGTAGAAAAGATCTAGAATGAAAGAATAAAAAGGTGGAAATTTTATATATAATTGCAGACACCAAAGCTTGATGAGGAGGGGGGATATGCTACAATTTCAGCATTGAAGTTCAAACTGTCCAGTCAAATATATCAATATTGGTAGATAGGGTTCATCATCTGAAACCTGATTTGATTCTCTTTACATATATGAACCACTAAGAGCAACTTTAGCAGACTCTCTATTTTAGCTTTTAGCTATTTTAGAGAGTGTGTTTAGTTTTTTTTTAAATATTTTCGGAGCTCCAGACTAGCCAAAGTTTAGCTATTATGACTTTTAGCTATCTCATTAGCTAAATATAGAGAGCGAGATGACTCAGATGAGACTAGCTATAATTTAATACATTTCTTGTAAGATATTTTATGTGATATATAAATATATTTAAAGTATTTAATTTTTATTTGAAGAATAATGTTGATGTAATGCTAGCTAAAATAGAGAGCATTGATGCAGCCACATTTCTTAAAATGGCTAGCCAAAATGACATTTTAGCTAATTTGACTAAAATTTAACTTAAAAATGACTAGCATTGCTAAAGATGCTCTAAGTACTTGACCATCCTTAGAGAGGTGTTAATTTGTTTAATGTGTATTACAAGAGAAGATTAAAATTAGCTACTGGCTAGTACGTATGAACCAATTACAAATCTCTAGTCTAAACTTATCTGAAAACCTTCTTCAGATTTGGTGCTACTACGGCCAAAAAAAATCCATTTTCCTATGTGATATTAGTTTTAAACTTTGATTTGGTTATCCTCTTGACTATACTAATGTTATCTGAACTACAAAATTGAACCTTTTCCTCAGTAGAATTGGAGGTGTTTCATTGAACAGAGTTTTTCTTCTCATAGACCCATTTTACTGGAGTTCTAAATTTCCATGTTACTCTAATCACATTTAACACATCAATTAGGCTGATAAATTGAGTGGTGAAGATTCAAGAGTGCGATCATGCACTTCTGTGACACTCCAATCTCATTCAAAGACGAAAAAAGAAAAAACAATTTTGACTCTTCATGCTATGAGCAGATCAGTTGCCACACACAGTTACTTTGAATATGAACTCTGTAGTGTGAGATTCTTGCTATGAGCAGATCATTACACAGTTCATATTCAAAGGAAGTAAAACTCAACATAGCTCAGTAGACAAAGAACTGCTTCTACCAACAAGAGATGGCGGTCATTTCTTTCGCTGTCTGCTTAATACTTACAGACAAAGAAAAAGAATCAAAACTTATGGATTTTTCCCACATTCAATTGCAGACATATGACTTGCTTGATGTGTAAACTGTAGACTAGAGGCCGCAGTCTGATATTCAGAGACCAATGGATCAAACAGAATTGGATTTGATCTCTGAAAATCAGAAAAGGCCACTAGTTCTAGCACAAAAGTAAAGCAAATTAAACATTATGTTGGTTCTTGAACTTGCCGAAAGATACATGCCGTTTTGAGCACCAGGTAACTAGAATCCTAACTTATTACTCCATAATCAATCGTAATCAACTAAGAGTCGATCCAAATGGAGTATTAAGTTAGGATCACAAGTTAGATGGTGCAGTACCATGAATTGTAAGAAATGGAAGTTCGATTTACTAGCTAGCTAGGTTTCTTAATGGTAATCTGAGCCGACTTAACATGCCATTTTAGCACTAGGTAACTTGCATCATAGCTTAACACTCCATACTCATATGAGGGAGCTGAAGATCAAGCTCTATGCAAATAGAGTATTAAGCTAGGATGACAAGTTAACTGGTGCTTTGGCATGGAAAACTAAAGTTTACTGTTACTAGGCTTTGGAGTTTGGATGGGAGAAAAGGCAGCCAGAAGCTAACTTATATAGGGGAGGCCAAAGCCTCTTGACGGTTTTGAAATTCAAACAATATTTCATTTCTCAGTCAAAGCATGCACTACGTACTTGTGAAGATATCTCTGCTGCAGAAGTACGTAGTACGATTCTCCGTAGTAGATGGAATACAAGCGAAGTATAAGTTTCCTGGTCAAGTCTAAGCTGAAAACATTGCAGAGTTCCCTGCAAACTGCATGTGAAGAGAGTGAAGACAAACCTAAATGTACTGAAGATATATCAGTCTGAGAGTTGAGAAAACCATAGAAAAATAATGATGAAACGTTAATTAAACTTGGAGCACATAGTGGGATTACTAATTAATAACCTCACTTACTAGTTAGCAACAACTGTCTAGAAAACCAACTCCACATTCTGTGAACAAATATAACACTTGAATTTCAAATTTTCACATGAAATTCATAGAAGATTTTGTGACACATCAAATATATAATACATAACTAATTTCTCACTTAGGATTTTTCCTCATAATACCAACTTTATCCTTTAGTAATATGCATAAACCTTAGAGAAAATGCACATATTTTAGGTGGGTTGGACTAATCCTCAACCCCGGTTAATACACTATTCATCCATATCAGTCTTTAGTCTTTGATTTGATAATACAACAACTAGATTAATCCAAATACCAATTACTATTCATATTATATAAAGTTTTAATATGGTCCGTCAAATCTTGATCTGAACAGTCCAAATCAAACTACCATTGGAGGAAAGGTGTCAACCCCCCATGTGCAAGATTTGTCCCTCATGTGCAAGCTGATGTCATGTGGATTCACTTGAAAAATTGGTCTAAGGTAAGAGATGGGTTAATTCTCAACCCAGGTCATAGTCCAGCTAAGTAGATCCCGTATGGGGCTCAACTTTAACCTAGACCAATTTTCTACTGGTAGATACAGTTTTTAGTTCAACCCTCAATCCAACCTATATAATTAATTAGACCCTTGCTGCATTTGCTCTTCCAGACCAAAGAAAGAAATTAAAACTAATCCCTACCAGAGTAACAGCAACCCAACTCTTCACTATCATCGGTCGATGATGAGAAAGGAGGAATCTTGCCTTCGAATGGCAGGATCACCAGTCCTCGTCTCCCCAACCGCCTTCTCGTCATACGTATATCTCAATTTCTCAGGATGAAGCGGCATGTAACCAGGATCGACGGCCTATAGGACTTACTAGTTCAAAATCTGGCTAGATGAGGTATACAGTAACCAAATTATTAGGACATAGGAGTTGTGAGAAGAGCCTCCGAAAGTGACAATAGTCAGTGGACAATTTTGTGATCTCTTTCAACTCCACTGTCCATTAATTCCACCTTCAAAATGAAAACAACTAATCAGAACTAGATTATCACGCACCTTCATTTTAACCCTAGAAATCAAAAGCAATCGCTGAAGTTGATCATATAACAAATAAGGGCATAGAGTCGCAAAATTTAGACAACTGAACTCCAAACTTCCGATCTCGCCTAAAGATGGGAACCAAAATTTCAATTTTTCCTATAATTGTAGTTTACTCTGCTATAGAAACCCTAGTTATTTGTTTTCTAGCTAATACCGTGTTCGATTAGAAATTGTGCCAATCATTATCTCTTCGACGTCTAAAGTCTAGAAAGGAAGACATATTGGTTTCTTTGTGATAGCAACCGAAATCGGGCGTTTCAATTAAAAAAATTTTTGTATCAATTGTAGTATATAGCAAATAAGGGTATCGTTATAAAAACCGGGGATTGAAGGTACATTTACAATTTACGTTAATTACAAAACAAGAAGAAACAAAATATGATAGTACTAGAGATATGAAGTTTTATGATTATAAACAAGAGAAAACAAAGAAACAAAACAAATCAGAAAAGATCAAATGGATGAGACGTTAGAGACTTGAAAATCCACCACCAAGTATATTTCAAGACATGTTAACAACTAAAGCTTCAATCATTAAGATCGGTAATCAACCAAAACAAACCGTGAACGCACTGCGTAAGTTCTTATTACTTCCCTAGATTACTTAAGCAAGATGAACACACTGTTACCAAGCCTTTAGAATAACCAATCAAGGTATAGACATTATCCTATCAACAAATTATTCCAAGCATTAAGATCAATGAAAGTTTGATTGAATAAGTATACAAAACTAGTGTGGAACGCCTACCTAGCATGCAAGTCTCTCTATTTGGTTTCATCTATTGTCCTATAGGTTTTGCTACCTTGAATTAAACTGTATTAAATGTTTAGGAGATTAAACAACTTAATTCTAGCCTCACTCATAAGTTCATAATGTTCTATGTTGCGCATACATGAACATAAACAAGCAAGAGTTCTCCATAAACCAAAACCAAATAAACAATTTGAAAGACTCAATAATTCGAAACCAAGGTTCAAAACAATATTTAAAACATTCTTGGGGCTTCAAACCTTGTCCCTAACTAAGAGAATTCAGTCACACATGGCTGCAAAATCACACAAGGAGAATAAAAGATGACAAATGAAAGGAAAACCGTGGATGATGGCTTGGTGCCTTCCTTGTGCGAGTCTGCAACTATGGAGGTTCTGATGATATGAGATCGCTGGCCTCCTCTAATTTTCACGTTCTCCTCTTCGTTTCTACTGTGATTAGGATTATGAAACCCTCAAAACTCTTTCATGGGCTTGTCAATGTGATATGGGCCTCAAAATAGAAGTTTTGGTCTAAATCAGAAATTCGGGCAGACTGACATTCGGTCACTCAAATAGTCATAACTTCTTCAAAATAGTTATTGACGATCCATAAAAGGTTCTGAAAAGTAGACCCTTGTAGCTTTCCATTGATATATGGCAAATCTCCTGGATCGTTGTGATCGCTTATCACAATCTTCAGTCGAAGTTGACTAATAGTTTCTGGCAGATTTTCTGATTTCAATCCTTGCACGACATGGATTCTTTTTCCTTCAAGATTTCTCCTCTTTTGTCTCTTTTGTGCTCCTCGGCTTTATTTATGACATAAAAACACAAACTTACTTAATATGAATATTGTTAAAGAAATTACATAACTAAATAAAGTCGGAAATACATTATAAACGTTTGTGCTCCTATCACTTTGCTCCCTATAAGTATGTCTTTCACACTCTAGGTCAGTCTGAACAATTTTAGATTCTTTTTTTTATAAGGATTTTTATATAATTCTTATATACGTACAACTAATTAGAATGATCTTTTGTCCTGCCGTGCACAGTCCAATACTCCAAAAATGTGAGCCACTTTGAAGAAGCAGCAATTGCACTATTTAGTACATCTCATTCCTATTTGTTTAGGACGTATGTCTCTGTCGCCATGGCCTAAGGTCTAATTAATCGGTTAATTGTAAGAATTCTACTAAACTTTGGATGATTAGTATCTCGATCTGTGGCTAATCTTAATTATTATATTATTATACATTGTTCAAATAATTATTCTTTGCTGACTCTCTGTTAATTAACTTATTTCTAAAGCATAATTAATTAATAAGTTTTAAGCTAGCTTGCATTTGATTAATTAGGGTTGATTTGGCGCACCATTCTCGTTAATTAGTCGACCACCGTCACAATCTCACGTACTATCATTACATATATCCAATAAAATAATGCAGACATACACAGCTTAATTACCAAGACTAAATCAAGCGAAAAGCATGAAGATAATATAACTTCGTAGGTTTTACACAGGATTTTCAAACCAAATGTGTGTTCTTGTGTGACCCTTGGACTTTCACAAAGTCTAGCTTATCTATAAATCGACCTCTACCAAACCCATGTTATAATTAAGCTTAATCATAGTTACATTATGCTTCCTAGTTAAGCAAATCACGTATACGTATTCTATCTTCAATCATTTCCATGCATGAAACACTATCATCACAGACATGCATAATCTGATCGAAATCCACTGTACAAGTTAAATCAAACTTTAAAGTTGATCAAAGTCATCTTAATCGTGTGGGGTAGTTGATGCTGGAAGAAATTTCCAACGATATATGCATGGATTCACTTTGTTTGGTATCAAAGTGCGCAAAAATGTCAAATAATCCCCACTACCAAAGCGAAGCGACACGCTTCTCTCTCTTTCTGGGAAATCAGATAATGGTCGATGAAGAAAACAGAAGGCCAAAAGCAAAAGACAAAATGCCTTGAGATCGATATCTGATGTTAAACGTTGCTCTCATGCATGACGTACATTATCATAAACTAATTTGGTTGACCTGCCCAGATTGATCAAAAGAGGTGATTAATATAATTGCATGAGTAGTAGTATAAGCTTTGCGATGCTAACTGAATAATTGTTACTTGTTAGAAAACTCATCACAAAAGTATAGTAATACAGTAAAACCAGCCTTTCCTTAATGCAGGAAAAGAAAATAGAAAAATAACATACTATGATATCAAACATTTCCTATATGGCATCTCATCTGTTTGATTACCTACATTGAGCGATATACAATATATGTCAAATAATATCATTGGCAGATCTAGAGAAGACATATGCACAAAACATATCAACAACTTACATTTCGAACCTAACTTTTTTTAAGAGGAAATATACAAACATCAGAAAAGTAACATATATTATGTTATAAGCTAGCTAGCTCACTCGTAATCAAGAAACAAAAGAAAAAGACTCGGAATCATAGAACATAGGGAGTTAATTTATTGATCACTAGCTCGATCACATTGATCACCAATCCTAATGTTCTAGTTCTTTACTCCTTTACTTCTCTATTAACTAATCAACCTAGAAAATAACGGGTTGGGTGATTAGCGGGCGGGTTACGGCGGGTTAGCTGGTTAGTCTGCCAGGTTGATTAACTAAGAATACTAGAAGCCTAGCTTGGAATCTTTATATCATATATATATCATCTCAACTTATGTGGCTTAACACTAGAAGTCTAGCTCTTGGCATAATCCACATATATACAAAGCGAATGTTGCTGCTTTCTGTCCAACTAATTGACTTTGTTCACATCCGAGACATATACCTCTTTCGGCTTTATCAAAAGTCACCAACTAAAAACAAGACCGGCCAGCATGATTTTTTGCTAAACCAATAGCAGAATCAATGCAACTTTACATTACTGGAAAACACTGAAAATATAAGATCATCACTAATATAAAAAGAATCATCATCGATGAAAACCGCGTTTAGTCAGCCATCGAACTTTCTTCTTCTTCATTTCCTTTTCATCACTACCAATATGATATACAGATCGATGTATGCTTCTGTTTCCAAAGTTGACAACTAGAAGCATAATCTTCTTTCTATACGCAACACTACAATGATATACACAACACTACTGCATTCCTGGCTATAAATACATAGGTTCTGATGATGCCATAACCAAGCACTAACCAAACCAAAGTCATCTTCTTCTTCTTCCTATACCCATTTCGCTCGACCCACTGATCCCCCTGAGACCAATCAAACCATTAGTAGCTAGTCATGGACACTCCCACAAACTTCAAAGCCTTCTTCTCCTTCTTTTTGCTTCTAGTCGGATTAGCTTCTGCTCAGTTGTCCTCTACTTTCTATTCAACCTCATGTCCCAAGGCCCTCGCCACCATTAAATCAACCGTGAACTCGGCTGTTTCGAGCGAGGCTCGCATGGGAGCTTCCTTGCTCCGCCTCCATTTTCATGATTGCTTTGTTAATGCAAGTCCCTCCTCCTTAAATTCATCGCCTCCTTCGATATATTGTATTAAGTTTATGCATTTTGTGCGTGCGTGTTCATGTGCATGGTATATAGTAGTGAATGCGTAAGGGTCTCCTATTATATGACATCATGGAACTAGTATATTTCCTTGACATCATCACAAGAGACGACCCAACCAATTGATGAAGACTGAAGAGAGTTTCCTGCTCATTTATGGTTATAAATCCATCGATCTAATTAGGGTTTCTATGATTCTATTACTAATATAATCCAAATTTTGTTCATAGTTGAGTTTGGTAATAATAGTAAATCTAGGGGTTAAGGCCGTGGTTATATTCTTGCTTAAAAACGAAATACTACCGAAATTGTGGACTTCGTTCATTGTTGTTCACAAGTTCGATCTGTCCCTTTCTCTCTTTTGCTTTGACTCTTACTAAAGATATGCAAACACGTACAGAACGACACACACAAACTTACAAGAACCCTTTCAAATCATTCATGCATATTTGCGCATTCTGTTTTAGGTCAAAAGGTGACAATCAGTTTTGAATAACGCGACGTGTTTGAAAACAGGGATGCGATGCTTCTGTACTGTTGGATGACACAGCCAATTTCACCGGCGAGAAGACTGCCGGTGCTAATGCTAATTCTTTGAGGGGATTCGACGTAGTTGACACCATCAAATCTCAACTAGAGAGCTTATGTCCCGGTGTCTTCTCTTGTTCTGATATATTGGCCGTCGCTGCTAGAGACTCTGTTGTTGCCGTAAGCGAAAACTTCAACCCTAGCAAGCTAATTCATTGATTTATTTTGTTCATATATACATCAAGTCAGGTTTCGTGACATAATATATAGGGGAATTTGATGTTACACCCAAAATCATAGACCCATTTTAAATTACACCCACATGTTATACTCTTTTGAAATACACCCAACTTATTAATTAGGTTGATTTAGTAAAAATATTAATATTGTTTATCTAAACAATAGAACTTGTTGTTGAAGGAAATTGTTGAAATGCCACCAACTGAACCATTGCAATTAACAAGCTGTTTGGCCGACTCATTAAACATAATTACCCGGCAGCTGAAAACCCGGTTCCACAGACTACGCCCAAACCCTAAACCCTAAACCTGGTTCCACAAACCCTAGTCTAAACCCTAAACCCTAGTCTAAACCCTAAACCCTAATCCCTAAACCCTAAACCCTAGTCTAAACCCTAAACCCTAGTCTAAACCCTAACCCTATTTAAAATAGAAGAAAGTCAAGAGCCACATTTAGGGAATGTCTTCTCATTCAATCAGAAGGGAAAAATCTTCTCAAGAAAAAACAAAAAAAACGGAAGGGCAAAAGAGTCAAGAAAAAGAGGGATACAAATTCCAAAAATAAAAATAAAACATATAAGGCAAGTTCAATATAATAGGGTTTGATGTAAATTAAAATGGAATATGAGCATGGGTTTATTTTAAAAAGGGTTTGGTTTTTTGGGTTTTTGTCTAATTTTCTCTAATATATATTGAATTCTCAAATAGTTGGGTGGACCTAGCTGGACAGTGCAATTGGGGAGAAGAGACTCCACCACGGCGAGTTTAAGTGCTGCTAATACCAACATTCCAGCTCCCACCTTGAATCTTAGTGCTCTACTTACTTCTTTCTCAAACAAGGGATTCAATGCCAAGGAACTAGTGGCTCTCTCTGGTTGGTTACAATCATTAACATGTGGTTAATTTTGATAACACTTCACTTGTCGATCACTTTAATCTCACAAGTATATATTACTTTGTGTGTTCTTGTTTGATTAGGGTCTCACACAATTGGGCAAGCAAGGTGCACAACTTTTAGGGCAAGGCTTTACAATGAAGCCAACATAGACTCCTCATTCGCAACATCTCTAAAAGCAAATTGTCCAAGCAGTGGGGGTGATGCCAACCTTTCCCCGCTCGATGTCACAACTCCAAACAAGTTTGACAATGCTTACTTCAAAAACTTGGTGAGCCAAAAGGGTCTGTTGCACTCCGATCAACAACTCTTTAGCGGTGGTTCCACCAACGCTCAGGTGAATGCTTATGTTAGCAACCCAGGAAGTCTCAGCACGGACTTCGCTAATGCCATGGTGAAGATGGGAAACCTTAGCCCTCTCACCGGCACTACCAGAAGAAAGGCTTTAGCCGACGAAAAAAAAAAAACCAAGCCGACGAATTTTGTTTTCGTCGGCTAATTAAAAATTTTCGTCGGCTAAAGTGGACTTTAGCTGACGAAATTAATATTTCGTCGGCTGAATAATTTTTTTCGTCGGCTATAGTCTGTGAACTTTAGCCGACAAAATTTTCAAAAGTTTAGCCGACGAAATTTTTAAGAGTTTAGCCGACGAAATTTTTAAAAGTTTAACCGACGAAAAATATAATTTCGTCGGCTATAGTCTGTGAACTTTAGCCGATGAAATTTTCAAAAGTTTAGCCGATGAAATTTTCAAAAGTTTAGCCGACGAAATTTTTAAGAGTTTAGCCGACGAAATTTTTAAAAGTTTAGCCGACGAAAAATATAATTTCGTCGGCTAAAGTGTCTTATATTTACAGATTTGGACAACAACTCATCTGGAAAAAAAAATTATACGTAGAACCTTTAAATGCAAAAAAGTCATGAAATAAGATATGACCAGAATGGTGAAATACGTCTACGGTTGAAAAATGACAGTATTCCGGTAAAGTCTCGGTGCCGATAGTTGACTTACCCTTATTATTCACTATGCTGCATATTTGGTTTTTGGTGTCCGATTGACTATTGTGATACCTTTCCGGAAGCGTAACGGCCCTACGAGTCAAACTCATCGCTATGCGATGACGTATAGGCTTTTTTGGCCATCCGAGTCCGTTTAGGGCTTCAAAATGTAGTTTTCTTATTTTCGATTATAGTTGACCGTTTCGATCGAGCCCTTAACGTTGTCGGATCCAGTTGAATTTTTTACCATAGACATATTTCGTCATAATGATCATATCTGACGGTCGAATTTTGGTTTGTGAATTTTAGTCATCGGAATCACAACGTGTCTACTAATGTTGTATAACTTGTTTAGTAGGTTATACAACTTTGTGAACCAACTCTACATAAGAAGAAAAATTATTAAAAAATCTTGTGAAATAAGATGTGTTCAGAATGATGAAATACGGCTATGGTTCAAAAATCACGTAAATCGGGTAAAGTCTCGGAGCCGATAGTAGCGGTCAACCCTATTTACCGTTATTATTTCTTAAGGGGAGCCCTATCGTCGAAAGGTAAATGTTTCAAAATTTTTATATAGGTGGTTGCGTCTCATCTACGTGAGAGTTTTTCGTGTGGAAGATTTGACCAAACTACGTAATATAGGGGGAAATATGAGTGTTTTCGTGAATTTATAGACTTTAGCCGACGAAAATATATGAAAAGTCGTCGGCTAAGGTCAAAAAATTTCAAAATTTTTTAGGCGGTAAACCAAAGTTGGAGGAAAATTTTCAAAGGACTTTAGCCGACGAAAATATATGAAAAGTCGTCAGCTAAGATGGTTTTTGCCGACGAATAACCTAATATTTCGTCGGCTATAGTTATTTTTTATTTTTTTAATTACATACTATAGCCGACGAATACGTGTTATGTAAATGTTTTAATTGATCATCACAATCACAACATGCATACTAATGTTGTATAACTTGTTTACTAAGTGTTATGTAAATGTTCCGTTTCAAAAACAAACTATACGTAAAACCTTCAAACTCTAAAAAGTCATGAAATAAAATATGATGAGAATGTTGAAATACATCCACGGTTGAAAAATCACACTATTCCGGTAAATATTCGGTGCCAATAGTTGCGGTCAATGCAATTTTTCATTTTTTCCCCCTATGAGTAGCCCTATATTCGGTGGTTATTTTGCGTAAAACTTTTATACGACTTGTTGCGTGTCATCGGTTTAAAACTATTTTCAGTTGGAGGTCCGGCCAAAATACGTAATTTATACGGTCGAACGACCTTTTCCGTGCGTTTAGGGGTTTGACTTACGAGATTGACCGTCCGGATCGAACCCTTATTCTTTTCGGATCAAGTTGAATTTTTTCCCATACATGTATTTTATCATGATGGTCAGATCTGACGGTTGGATTTCTGTTTCTCAAGTTTGATCATCACAATCACAACATGCCAAATGTATAAAAATACTTTTAGCCGACGAATTTCAAAGGTTTAGCTGACGAATTTTCAAGTTTTAGCCGACGAAATTGGTACCTTTAGCCGACGAAATTTTCAAAGGACTTTAGCCGACGAAAATATATGAAAATTCGTCGGCTAAAGTCGAAAAATTTTCGAAATTTTCAACCAAAATTTTTTGGCGGTCAACCAAAATTTTCAAAGGACTTTAGCCGACGAAAATATATGAAAATTCGTCGGCTAAAGTCGAAAAATTTTCGAAATTTTCAACCAAAATTTTTTGGCGGTCAACCAAAATTTTCAAAGGACTTTAGCCGACGAAAATATATGAAAAGTCGTCGGCTAAAGTCGAAAAATTTTCAAAATTTTCAACCAAATTTTTTTGGCGGTCAACCAAAGAGTTTAGCCGACGAAAATAAATTTCGTCGGCTAAACTCTTTGTATAGCTGCAGAGTAGGGTACTTAAATATCCTCCTCCTCCTCCTCCACACAACCACCGCAAATAAACCCAACACTAGACATAATGCGGCCCCTCCTCCTCTTCCTCCTCCTCCTCCACCTCCGCCACTCTCTCTCCTCACCCCACCGTCTACTCTCCACCCCCACGCGCCCAATGGCCACCTACCGCGCCCTCCTCTCCCTCAAGTCCTCCCTCGACGACCCCGACTCCCGCCTCTCCGCTCTCCGCCTCCTCAACCTCTCCAACAACGTCTTCAACCGCACGTTCCCGCCGGAGCTCTCCAACCTCACTAACCTCCGTGTTCTCGACCTCTACAACAACAACCACCTCACCGGCGTGTTGCCGGTTTCGGTGGCTCACAAGACCAACCTCCGCCATTTGCATTTGGGTGGCAACTTTTCACTGTATATCACAGTTTCTCTGTCAAGATTCTCCACACACACAAAAAAAAATAAAAAAAAAGTTTCTGCAGTTTTTTTTTTCAAAACCCAGCAACTTTAGCCGACGATATTTAAACACAATATTCGTCGGCTATAGTATTTTTTAATTTTTTTAATAAGGTTTAGCCGACGAAATAACCTAATATTTCGTCGGCTATAGTTATTTTTAAATTTTTTTTATAAGGTTTAGCCGACGAATAACCTAATATTTCGTCGGCTATAGTTATTTTTTTTTTATTTTTTTTATAAGGTTTAGCCGACGAATAACCTAATATTTCGTCGGCTATAGTTATTTTTTTAAATTTTTTTTATAAGGTTTAGCCGACGAATAACCTAATATTTCGTCGGCTATAGTTATTTTTTAATTTTTTTATAACGTTTAGCCGACGAAATATTTTATATTTCGTCGGCTATAGTTATTTTTTAAATTTTTTTACAACGTTTAGCCGACGAAATACAAAATATTTCGTCGGCTATAGTTATTTTTTATTATTTATTACGCACTTTAGCCGACGAATATTTCGTTGGCTATAGTCCCAGACTATAGCCGACGACATTTTTTTCGTCGGCTAAAGTGGGACTATAGCCGACGAAAAAAAAAAATTTCGTCGGCTAAAGTCATCACAGACGACCTTTTCCCGACGACACTATAGCCGACGAAGGCTCGTCGGCTAAGGTGTTAGCCGACGAATTTTTTTAACAGGCCGACGAAAATTTTTCGTCGGCTAAAGTGCCTGTTCTGGTAGTGCGGCACCAACGGTCAGATTAGGACCGATTGTAAGAAGGTCAACTGAGTTTATAGGACTAGCAAATTGCAGTTCGGTTACTTCCGAGCTAGCGTATATTTAGCTCTCGTTTTGATATATTGGTTACATTTTGCTACTGAATTTGGACATGTACTAATAAAAATCATTTGTCTAGCTTGGTCTCTTGTCACTTCAAGTACTTTGCTCAATATTTATTATCTCTTACATTTTATTACAATTTGTTATCAGAAAACCAAATCTATCACATTTTATTCGGCAATAACTTTAATCTTCAGTCCCTTCTGACAGTTTGGTTCATGAACTGCTGCAAATAAATTTGTGCCGTTGTGTAATACCGTATGATCATTTCCTGCAGGAACAGAACCAGGAATTTGAAATATCTTGGGCTAAGTTTATCACATAATTTATTTATTTTTCAAAATGATACGTAGTGTTTTCTTCTTTCTTTGACAAAATATTTAAATATGTTAAAAATAAAAATATGAACAAAACAATTTAGAAAATATTTTTTGACAAATGTTATGGACATACAGTAGCATGATACAAATGGTCAACTATAGCTAGAGGATGATATAATTAAGGCATATGTATATAGACTTTTCTCTAATCCGATGATAGATATATAAATGATTTAGTACTTATTTGATATCGTAGAAGTTTGTCCATTCAAGTCCATAAATAAATAGAGGGTGGTAAAGAAAATAAAATAAAAATCCAAAGTGGAGTTGGCTGCTTTGGTTAATTAACAAGTGTAATTAAAAACTAAAACGAAAAAAGCAAGGAAAATTTACAAAGGTAAAAACGTTACTTGAGAGAGAGATTGATTGGCTGGGCTATTTACTGATATTTTCTTTCATAAATATAATTACACATGTAGTAAGTTAATTGGGTAGTAATTTCTCTATGGGCTACAACCCAGAGATGCTTCAACTAAGATCTGTCCCTGGTTTCCTGTGTTTAAAACCAGGGCTCTAGCAGGATATAGTTCACATCTATATATTGTAATAGTTTTATAACACCTACATAGTAATCTGTGAACCTGGAAAGTGTTTGAACAAAAGGAGTCCATTAACAAACCAATTAGTCTGTATCCTAGCTAGTACCAGAAAATGAACTTGATTTTGATTTGGAAACCGCAAAAGTAAATATCAAGATCGAACAATAAAAAAAACCCTATGAGAGGAGCACGACTCCTCTTCTCAAAACCTAGCCGTCATGACTTGGTTTCTCCATCACAGCGATCGACGCCGGTACCAAGCCGCCGCACCCGATCATTCTTAAACCCTCGCCGCCTTGTCCTGGGTCTCCAACAGTAGTTGACGCCAACTCTAAGCCGTTCCTTCTCGGCATCAAGCCCTCTTGTGGAGACAAACCTTATCAATTGCAACCTTTTGTGGTCAAACAACCATGGAGGTGGAGGACGAAACGCCGCCGAGCATGGATGTGAGGTGGAGGGTTACCTGCTAACGTCGGCGATCACTGTACCGACGAAAGAGATTTCGTAGCCGCCGAACATGGCTGCGAGCAAGGATCAGAGTCTCCCAATTTGGTACTGGGTTTGGACTTCGATTAGTGAGACTGAGTCTGAACTTGAATCCAAGAGAGCTACGTTTCTTCAACTAGAAGATCTGATGATGATGTCGGCGAGGGCAGGGACGCCGGTGACGAAGCCATCTTGGTTGTCATTAGTGCAATCAGAGATTTTCGGCAAGCGACGATGCAAATCTGCTAGGGTTTGGGAATGGACTCGAGTGTTTGGGCCTGGGCCTAGCCTCAAGCCCATCAAAAGTCATATTTGGAATTGGGTTATTAGGTCTGATTTCAAACTGATTGTGGCTTAAGTCGCATGTTTGGATAGTTTGGCAAACTGAGCAAGCTAGCTGCAATTAGATGGATTCATGAGGCTTGGAGTACCGCAATTGAGCGTTTTGGCTCCAGTTTTTATGTTTCTTTGGTATATTGTTTTGTATCTAGTTTAATCATCTGTTAAACTCACGTAAATAAGTGAGCTAATTGTCTAATGTAATGGTGTTTTGATGTCATAATAGGCCTGAGTTTATAAATGAAATATTTAGGGTTGTTGTCCCTTTTTCCCTTAAAAAAAAAAAAATCAAGATCGAAATTATTTACAACAAATTAACATGTATCTCTAAATCATGATATGATCATATTTCTTTTGCAAATTTGAGTTTGGGGTGTCAATAATCGAACTAATTTAATCTGGTCGACCTCAATGGAGTTCAATTAATTCCGACGACCCAAACCGAAGCGTACCAAACCATTTGAGGAAGTCTACGCGACATTTGAGTGCATGCATTTGAAACACGTGAGCATGTAAGCGTCGAGATGTGCTTGGAGTTATGAACTTATGGTGTGTCTAAAATATACCTTCAAAAAATGCAAGTTCAATGGCCCGCGCGCACATGCTGCACCACGCGCACACCCCTCACTCTGCCGACAGAGACAATCAAGCCATATTTGATCGAGCTCTATCAACTACCAGTACTATTGCTTAGCAAAGTGTATCATGCCTATTGTCTTTGTTTGTTGGCTGGTTTAAGCTCCTTCCTTCTCTTCTCTTCTGCTTCCTCTTTCATTCATGGAGTAAATGCTTGTGACACCCTGTAGTTTACACCTAAAATCAGTTTTGTCCCTCACTTTTTTTTTTAAACTGGTATACCCTTATACTATGAATTCTCGACTGATTTGCTCTTGTCGTCAATTGAACCGTTATGTAAGACTGTTAAGTTGCTGAGATGACCAGTCCTACGATTCCAACTCAGCTAAAAACCTGCCACATTGACATAATATGTCCAATATACCCCTGACTCTATTTCCCCCCTTTATCAATCATATTTTCCCGCCAAATGAGTCAAAAATGTGTGTGTAGCTCTGTTATTTAGAGAGCTTTTACCGTCATTTATTTGAACACAAAGGGATATACTGTTTTTACAAAACCCAAAAATCAACATATGTAATCTCATTTCAAAATCAACAACAAACTATGAACAAGCACAAAATCAACATCTAAAAATTAACATCACTGGATGAACATCTCAACATCTTAATATTCAATATTTGAAATTCAACATCACTAAATGAGCAGCTCAATAATGTTTGCACAAAGCTGAACTACAAAACGAGCAACATCACGGAGCCCCTAACATCACTGACAAAATAGTTCTAAGGATCCTATCGAGCTGAATATTCCCAAAAGATTAGAAGGCTGAACAAAAAGATGGCTCCAGCTAACACTATGTTCATCGCTAGAACAACTATTTGTCATTTCCTCTACTTGAATTCTGCCTAACCCTTTTAGAAGACCTTGTCGAGGTTGCAGCATTGTCGCTTGAAGCCCTTGAGGTAGTAGGAGCAGGGGCAGTTGGTGGCCTAGTTGCAGTAGATGCAGAAGCAGTTGGTTGCCTAGTTGGTGGCCTTCCTCTCCTTGGTCTATTTGCACCAAGCCTTTCAACCCTCAAAGCAGCCATTTTGTTCTAAACACACACATTGAATAATTACATAAGAATTCAACAAGTAAAATACCATCAGTCTATAAAAACAAGGTTAAAGATAGAGAGTTTACCCTTTGATATGCTAGTCTTTCTTCTACCTTCTTCCTTAATTCATTAGGAGTCAATGGCCCTCTTTTTTCCTTTTGCACCAAATCAATATCCAACAACAATTGGTAAGCAACAACAAACATTGAAAAAAATGGGAATTAGGTTGTTACCTGTTGTTGAGAACCTTCTGCATTAGTGGTCTTCTTCTTGGTAGTAGTGGTTGTCTTCTTGCTTGGCAAATGACTCTTACATGTCACCTTATTGTGACCTATTTGGCCACAATTTCCACACTTGACTGATCTTTGCTCCCTCCCAGCTTTAGCTGTTCCATTGATGACATTCTCAAAAGCTTGCTTAGTTCTTTTAGTTTTGGGCCTTCCAGGCTGCCTTGTGTAAGCTGGAGGCAGAATGTTTGGACCATCACCTCTGCCCCACAAATCCATGCTATTAGCTGGCTGAATGCAGTTGTCATAAATTCTCATGTATGTCTCCTTGAGATAGCATGGTGATACATAGTCATCTGGTTCCAGTCTCAGCCCAAAGAGTGTAGAAATGGCATGCTTACATGGAATTCCAGTCAAGTCCCATATTCTGCATGTGCAAGTCCTCAGCCCAACATCCACAACATTTTTGGTGCCTAAAATGTTCTCAACCTCAGCTTTAAGCTCACCGCTGAATGTTGCAGTGCATTGCTCAGCAGCCTTCACTTTGTTTTTCTCGATTACTTTTCTGATCTTGGGGCAGGTGTTCCCATGGTAAGCTCTCATTTTCTCCCTTCTCACACGAATTCGACTCATTAACTTCACTCTGATCTCTTCTAACATAGTAATAGGGGGCTTAGACCTTGCTCTCAAAACCCAACCATTGAAGCTCTCACAAGCATTGTTAATGAGCATGTCACAGTCATAACCAGCTGGGAAAAAAGCTATACACCAATGTTTTGGTGGCCTATCAGGATCTACAAGACAATAAAAATGATAAATAAAAACACACAGTAAATAAAAACAGAGTAAATAAAAGTGCAACAGTAAATAAAAGCACACCACAAACTAACCTGTTAGCCAATCATAAGCATCCTTATTAAGTTCCTTCATCTCCTCCATTGCTATTTCATAGTAAGGCAATGTTGTTGCTTTTGCGCACTTCCACATGGCATCCTTCATGACTAGTCCAGGAAACTTCTTAGTAAAATTTGTCCACAGATGCCTTGCGCAAAATCTTATTGATGCAGATGGAACCACCTCATTAAAAGCAAGGATCAATCCTTTTTGCTTATCGCTTATGAAAATCCAGCCACTTCCATTGTTGTGAATAGAAAGATCCTTGCATAACAGTTCCAAAAACCAAATCCATGCATCCTTGTTTTCCAACTCAACCATTGCATATGCCACAACCCATGATGTGTTATTGGCATCAATCCCAACTGCTGTTAATAATTGCCCCCCAAAACAGGTCTTCAAGTGAGCTCCATCTAAGCCAATAAGTGATCTACACCCAGCCTTGAATCCATTTTTCAAAGCTCCCAAACATATGTACATTCTTTTGAAATCAGGTGACTTCTCTGAATTGTTGAAGTCACACTTGAGATCAAAAGTTGTAGCTGGATCAACTCTTTGAAGTTCTCTCCCATAATCTCCCAGCCTCACATACTGCTTTCTTATATTCCCTTCAATCTCCAACAGAGCAGCCACCTTAGTTCTATAGGTTATGGTCTTTGAAACTCCTGCTCTAATGATCTTTAACATCTTGTTCATCAACTTCTCTGAAAATGAAAAATAACACAACATATTAACCTATATACCTGGTTCTAAATGAATGATAAACAAAACACAATAGTAAGATAAGAATGGTTTGAAACATATACCTGGTTCTATATTAGGATTCAAAGATATTTCATCCTTGAACTTTTTTGTTAGGTATTTTCGTCTCACCATCTTGTTGTCCCACCGTCTTGTGCACTTATGCTCTGGATTGAAAGTCTTGATCTTGAAAGTATTGCAATGCTGCAACTTTGAAGCAAACAACAGAAATGGACAGTTGGGTGCTCTACATATGACTCTCAACCTTGTCTTGTCACTCTTAACAGTACCAAATTCCCACCCTCCTTGGATTGCAAACTCCCTTACTGCATCCCTTAAAATATCGACAGTAGCAAACTTCATGCCCAAGCAAAACTTAACTTCCTTCATATCTGTCTTGGGGTTGAAGATTATTCCATCATCTATCAATTCACCATCCTCCTTCACTTTATGAAACCGAATAGTCTCTTCATCTGAACCATCACTTGCAAACATATCTTCATCATCTTCCTCTTCCATCTCATACAAACCTGGCTCACCAGGTTTATAATTACTCTTCACTGCTTGTGTAACAACTAAATTTTCCTCTATCCTCTCATCTTCATCAGTGCCATAGTGATCATAGCCTTCATGATTGAAATCTGGTTCATAATCAGCATCCTCATCTTCTGATTCTGATTCATCTTCACCTGTGTTAAAATCTGGTACTTCATTAGGTGGTTCTCCAAATGTTTGCATGTGGTCCATATAGTCCATAGCTTCTTCTACTCCACCTACTCCTTCCCTATGCATTGAACTATTACAACCTTCACCACTCCTGCTGCAACCTATATCACTGCTACTGTTAGCTAAAGCAGTCCTCCTTTTTTTAGGTTTAGGAACCACATTATCATTCAACTTTTGTTTACCCTTGTCTTTCGGATTCAAGCCACCAACTTGGCTTGCTTGAGTGGGAACCACATTTTCAATCTCCCTAAAAACTATTCCCTTAGTTGCAGGTCTAGGCTCCTCAGGCAACTCCTCAATCACACAGCTTGACTTCATACTTTTCTCACCAAATAATAATTCCTCATACATGAATACATCTTCTTCCTCGAATCCAATAGCTCTTTTAGCATCCATGTGGTCCAAATACAACTTAATCAACCTCCATTGTGGCACAAGACTACACATTATCATCACATTTTCATCTGACTTTAACAACTCAAGGTCATTTGTCTCATCACCAACTCTATAGAAGTAACAAATGATTTGCTCTGCATATATAGGATTCAACTGCATCACCATGTTATCCACTTCTATGAGGGACATTCTATCCTTGTCCACATGATCATAGTAACAAAATTCCCCTCCTACATATTTGTTGTACGTTCCTTAAGCACCCCCCATGATAAACCTTAAGCGTGAAATAATCTGGGTAACGAGCTGCAAAAAACAAAACGAAGACATAACACAAACTAGCATACAAACAAACACACAAACACACAAATAATCTGGGTAACCAGCCACCTTTGGTCCTTCAATACAATACAAACACACAAACTAGCATACAGTAGCACCATAATACAATATTAAAAGACATATTAGTTTCAATGTTGACAAAACAAGCCATATTTAACTCCTACAAACACAATTCACAAACCATATTTAACTCCTACCAACACAATTCACAAATCATATTTAACTCATACAAAAGCTCTGATTTGGATAGAAAACTCACAAATATGCCTACACAACAACTGCGAAACCCATAAAGCACAAAACCCCAATTTTGTTGACGTTCCATTGAAACCCCAAACTCAAAAAAGCCAATCACAAACCTTTTAAAAGTCAAAAACAAGTGTGAAAAGAAGAGAGAAACAAGTTTCAGAACCTTTGAACAAGAAACCCCAAAATCCCCAATTTTTGAAACCCTAGAACTATAGCATGTAGAACGATCGAAAACAAGAGAAACAAATGTTATTCAAAGCCAACACAGTACTCACTATAGTCTGGGGTTACATCTGTGTTGCTAAGTCGATTTCGAGGAACCCACAACTCGACTTCGTTCGCGGCCATCACAGCCACTTCTCGGAAGCTTCGATTTAAAGGATGGGAGAATTAGATGGGAGAATTGGATGGGAGAATAAGTGTTTAGATGGGAGAATTGGATCTGATCTCTTCGACTTGCAGAACTAAGGTTAGGAAACTGGGTTTAGTGGCTAAGTTTCGATCTGGGGTTTTGTTTTGGTGGACTGATTTAGAAGTCGATGATTCAAAATGGGTTTGGAATTGCTCTGTGGGTAAAATTGTCATCCAATACCTTGGTCTCGTACATATGTCAACACGTTAGCTACGTCAGCTACATAACGGGTTCAATTGACGACAAGGGCAAATCAGTCGAGAATTCATAGTATAGGGGTATACCAGTTTAAAAAAAAAGTGAGAGACAAAACTGATTTTAGGTGTAAACTACAGGGTGTCACAAATATTTACTTCTTCATTCATTAATATGCCAAGAATAAAATCTCCTCCATAATGGTCATGTAAGTGGAACCCTCTTTCATATTATTGATCATCTTCTTAGTATACACCATGTTTTTAAGGGATAATAAGGTCCCAGAGCTTCGTTGTGACCACTAAATTATTTTCAAATTTATGCACCGACAGATCGGTCCAAGAGTTCACTATCACACAAGTTTTTACTCATTTTCTAGTGTTCTACTCTATTTAAGAAAGAAGCCTCGAATCTTAGGCTTGTTCGAGTCCGTGACAAATCGACAAGTGAAAGCTACAACATGGAAAAGGCAAACTAAACTACTTTCTACATAGTCATCATCAGTCTCATTGAATTTCTAAGTCTTAAGGACTTTCTTCTTGTATAGCTCTTCTGCCACTAGTTTTATTGTACATGAAGTCCATGAAATGGTCCTTCTGCAGCTGTGCTGCTCAATAACGGGGTAACACGATTGAAAATTTAGAGGGCAACCACGACTGATGAGGGTTGAGAGTAATATCTCACGTCGGAAACGAAAGGACCTCAAGTTTTTCTGCCCATTGCCGGAAACCCTAAACCAATTACTTTCTGTAACAATCTTTTCTGACATTGAATCGGAAATGTAAGAAGCTAGTTAACATGTGAAGAGGACATGACACTTTGACAGAGGCAAAAGATTCCCAAACAATTAACTAATTAGAGCATCTCTAACAGCTTCCTCATTTTCTTGAACTTCTCAATTTTGAGGAATATAGAGCTGTTTTTAGGTCCAACAGCTTCCTCATCTCATTCTCTAAAATGGGGATGGAAAAAAAAAAACTTTCATTCCCCAAATTTGCAGCAAAATCTTCCTTCCCTAAAATTAAATTATTCACGTGCTTCAATGAATTTAATACAACAATAAAATATTTTGATCATAATTTTTTTTAGAGATTTTAGCTTTTTCCCATTTTAAAGAAATTTTAAGGAAGTTGTTAGAGATGCTGTTATAGAGCAGATCAAAGCTGCAACTATTGAATATATGATAGGAACCTCTACCCATCTTTCCTCTCTGCATTGAATATTTCTGCATCCACGAGCAGAGAATATCTAGTATGTTCCCAACAACCAACTACCTACTGCAAAATCTCTTCCTCTCCAAACCCAAATCGAAACAAATTGTCAATGTCTTTGTTAGATGTAAGAACAACCTCAGACAACAGAACCCAATAGAGTATACTTTGAGATCAGATTCACAATCTAAAAGCTTTAACTTGCTTGCCTATTCAATGAAATAACTATGATCCTGTTAACATATATATCAATATATATTGTACTTTGTAATGTAATAGTACCTTAAAACCGCTCCAGAATTAATGTTCTGTTCATACATGTTTTGCCACATTTTACTTCATGAATGTTCTTTTGCACATAAACAAATATAGAAGGCGAAGGAAAACGACTAGTACTGATGATCAATTACATGGTGCTATCAGATACATCTAAAAATCCAATTACAATATATATCCGTTTAAGAAACTTAGGCAGTAGATGCCACTAATTAAGATAATGCATTCTACGCATGAAATAAACAAAAACATAAGCAAGATCCTTACAAAGCTTGGCCATCAGAACCATGGCCAATATTAACAGTAAGGGAATCCCTGCCGGTCAGTAATCAAAACCGGTGAACATCTCTGTTGGCTCCTCCCCTAGTCACCCTACGAATTCCAAAGCACAATGTTGAAGTAGGTGAGCCGACTACTCCTTCCTCTTCATAATTTCCCCTAGAATCAAAAGATGAGCTCGGGCTCGAGAACCTGCTCCGGCAGGTGTTTATAGGCACACGCACGGACAAATCCTACTTGGAAAGCAAGGAAGAAGACGAAGTCGACGATGTGGATGATGGAGACTGCGGGAAATATTGTTTTTTCTTGAGGCTTATCTTTAGGAACAAGATACGTAAAAGATTGGATCCTGAGTGCTTCTTGAATGGCTTTTTGTTGGGATTGTTGGAAAAATAAGAAGGTGGAGGAGTAAGAGGAGGAAGTGTTTCTTCACTGAACTTGTGTTTAGGAGTACCTGGCTGAGATTCCCACATGAATGGTACATTAGCAGGTAGTCCTCCATAGTAGACCTTGAAAGATTGGTTGGCCATGGAGCTCTCCTTGGACAAAACCCTAGAGAAGAACCTGGCATCCTCTTGTTTCATTGGGAGAGACTTCTGGGGAAGCTGATGGTTGGAGCTGAACATTTTGGACGGTTTTGGTCTGAAGTGATGAGAGAGATAGAAGATGAGGAAGTAGGAGAGAGGCAATGCTGGGTTGGCTTTTCTTTGAATTGGGATTTAAATAACGTGCATGCGCACGCACACTGAAGTAGCTGAAGGCAGCAAACAAACAAGCTACGTTCATATAAGGTTAATCAACTCGTACTTTATATAAGTTTAAGAATTGAAATTTGTTTAGTCCTTATGGTTTAAAGTCAACATTTGTTTAGTCCTTATGTTTTTATTTTAATCTGAATAGTCCTTAAAGTCAGAATTTTTCATCCAAATAGTCTTTATGATTTTATTTTACTCTAAATAGTCCTTAAAGTCATGATTTTTCATCCAAATAGTCATTCTGACAATTTTCTCCGTTAAAGGCCATAATGACTAATTGGATGAAAAATCATGACTTTAAGAACTATTCAGATTAAAATAAAACCATAAGGGTTATTTGGATGAAAAATTCTGACTTTAAGGGCTATTCACATTAAAATAAAACCATAAGGACTAAACAGATGTTGACTTCAAACACAAGAACTATACAATATTTTACCCTAAGTTTAACCATTTTTATGATCGTGGTCAGTTTTAAATATATAGTAAATTCACTAAATTGGTCTTTTGAAAATGATTGATCCCGGTCTTTTTTCTTTTCTAAACTTTTGTTGCATGTATCTTCTTTGTTCAGAATTGTTCCCCTTCTCAAGACCTCATTTCATATATATTTGATTATCTTGATCAAAACTGATAGAAACATGGGATTATAGGAAGGAAAATGCAGAAAACATAAAGAAACACATAGAAGGTTTTGGACTACGTCGTGAATTTCATTGATAAAGGTTATTCGAAAACGTACCTACAAATTAAACGCGGTTTTGATTCAAGTCCTAACGTACACCACATTTGCTAATATTCCTATATTGGTTCTTTCAGTACATAGTTACATGTATCTTCCACGTACCAACTTATAGGGTCTTAATTTATGGTCATGGCCTGGTCTCCCTATCGATGTGTCTGAACTCTTCATTAACAAATCAATCAGTAGGAAGGATCGACTGTTTGTGGTCCTTGAGGTCTCATTCAATTAACACTGACTCCTCATAGAGGCCTCTCGCTGAATCAGTTTATAGTAATTAGTACTTGTGCAGAATAATTAGTTAAGCAGAAGAGGTTTGGCTCTGTTGTGGCATGGGGTTCGAGTTGGCTCTTACTCTAGAGTTGATTCTCTAGGGTTCATATTAGTTGGGTCTTTGGGATGGTGTGTTAATAATTATAACAACAAATTTAAGTATTCATTGACCAAAATTAGATGAAGTTTTGTTCTACTTGTGTTTGATGATCGACTATATATAAATGATGAAGTTTAACGTGGACTGCAATATAGTAGAAGAATGCGTCTGCTGCCTCGTTGCAAAATGACCTTTGCGTAGTGAAATATATAGAAGCTGATAACGTACAAAATGATATACAATAGTATAGAAGCTGAGAACGTACAAAATGATATATATGATGCATATACGTCCCTTGGTTCATGCATGATATGATGCATAACCCTTCGTCCGAACCACGTTTAATTAAATTAAATTAAACCCTTAATTTAAATTTTTCTAACTAGCAAGCATCATGCCGCATTAATAAATTAGAGGTGCCAAAAATCCTAGAGGAATTGTTCAAAGTCTGCTTCAAGGTCCCGGTTCTCACTTCACAATCAGCCAACTGATTAGTCATAATAAAGTACTTTATTGTCCATGTTCAGAATAATATTGGAAAATTTTCGTTGCTATTTTAAATATGGTAGTACCACATATAGATTATTGGAATCAGAAACCAGATCTCCATGAAATTGTATGGAAGAGAGGAAAATAAAATCTGCGTATGACGTAGAGAAGAAAGTGACTCAAATTTAATGGAATTCTGGTCTGCGTTGCTGCTGCATGCCGTAAGCTCTAAAACTCCGACTTTGAAATGGCTTTCTACGGCTGCTCTGTGAATCGCAACTCTTCCACGTATGCTGTTATTGTTATTAGCGCGAGTAGTATTTCATTTTCTTGTCTGTTTAAAACTAAAATGTACGTTATTGTCATTTTCGTTATTTGCTGGATGAAAGGATTACTATATGTGTGTCAAGCTCAGCTGGTTACCTATCCCTGTAGAGATGTACGAAGTAATTAATGTAGTTCACTAGCTAGCTAGTTCATGCTTCTCTCCATAATTGAACGTCTTTACCTTGAGGCCATTGAGATAGACTAGCAAGGATATAGGCTCGTATATGTTTCCCTTCATCCATTGGGAGCGTCAAGCTGATCGATTGACCATACAAGCCAAAAGCCAAAACGGCAAAACCAATGACCAAATTTCTCCATGGGAGTATCAAGCAAATCCATAAAGGTGCTTCTAGTGCACCCAAAATCTACACAATCAAAGGATAGAGCAAGCAAAGCTTCAGGAGGCACACAATCTTCCTAAAAGCCACAAATGTCTAGCATATGATCTAAATTAGCAAGGAAATTGGCAGCAAAGTTTGTCTCCCTAAACACATGCTTGAAAGTAATGATCTCAAATGATCTCTTCAACATCTTGATATCTTGGAGCAGACTAATGAGTATCCAAGGAGGGGCAGCATCTTCATTGACAACGTCAATGACCAACTTCGAGTCGCTTTTGACCTCAATCTTGGTGAAGCTTCTTTCCTTCGCACATAAGAGACTATTGCGGAGAGCCAAGGCTTCGGCAACATGTACAGTAGATACGTCAGCGTTAAAAGAACATGCAACAAGAGGTAAGACTATTTATACATGAGATTTTCTTTTAACTCGCAACTTATTTTGTGTTGATAGTAGATATACCGCAAACCATAAGCAACGACCACGTAGACCGTCTTCCGGCCACGGAAGACTCCATCCCCGATATACTTCCGATAGACCGACATCCAGGCTATCTCGTCATGGTGAAAGATCATCGGTACCACATCGGGAAGGTGTTCATCCAAGCTCTACAAGAAGACATCATGATAAGAGATATGTGTACATTGTCCCACATTTTAAATATGTAATATGAGGGAACCTTCCTTAGCTATAAAATTAAAAGAAGGCTTCCCATATGTAGAAAAGATTCTTAAGATCTCAATCACTACTCACTCTATCTTGAAGGACTCTTGTATCACCAAAAACATATTGGTCATGATAATTGATTTTTAAGTGGACGTAGCCATGTCCTCTGATGACATGGTGAACCACTATATGTTCTTGTGTCTCTTGTTCATAAATGTCTCTTGTTCAGGTTCCACCGTACTTCTACATAGCCTACGAGTTCATGCAGAAACATTTTGTAATGTTAAAGTTCTCATGATCATGCATCAACAATTCAACACATACTCGGAAAAACCTACCCACCATCTTTGTAATTCACATAATGGCTATTAGATTCATGCTCTTATTCAAAATACACAATGTCAAGCAATCAACAAAGATCACTAATTAGTTAAACTGAATCACTATATATGCATATTGCAATAAAGTATCGATCTCCACCGAGAAGATAAAAGAGACAGTACTTCACCTCAAAAGATCTAGTTGCACTCTTATAATCTTTGATGTTTATATGAATGATTTGATGTAGTAACTAGAAAACTTATGCATATGCATAACTACTCAAACGTTCAAAATTCATGAACAACAGACCACCTAACAAAAACAGAAAAGAAAAAAAATGTTACTGAACTCTAGGTGGGTGTTTGAAATAGAAGCTTTGGCTTCTGTGGGGAACAACGAGAAGTGTTTTTGTCCAGATTTTCCGAACGTTGGATCTGCCCTGTACTTGATTACCAGCAAGCCCGAGCCGAGAGTGCTTATTACGCGCTCTTATGATTACCCGACCAGGCCACAAGCCCCGTTGGGTGAATCATGCTGCTTTTGTTGCCGTTGAGCTTCACTCGCGCGTAGAACTTACTTTTCAAAAACCCCAAGTGCTTCTTCCAAAGCACTTTGACTCTTCTAGCCTACGAATCATCTCTCACATTTCCCATAAAGACCTCAAAATGGACAAAACCTGATCAACGACGATGGGCATTTCCGGAACTTCGATAAACGAAAACGTAGTAACGTACCGTTCGCTTTTATTTTATAGTGTCCCTCTTGTCTCTATCTTGGCTCTCTCCATAGCCGTGCTTCTTGGTTTGTCTCATCAAACACCGAACTGAGTGAGCTCAAACCCAAAACCAAGTACCAGTTTTGACCTCCTGTAACGTTAGTATCCATCAGAAGGCTTGTTGGTTGTTCGAAAGTTTCAGTCTTTGTGTTCGGTTGTGTTGGGATTTCAGTTCAATTGTCGGAGTAAATGGAGCCCGATAAAAGCGGCGTGAATAGCGGAGTGCCCGGGTCGGGTTCGCGGGCGGAGATCGACACGTCGGCGCCGTTTGAGTCGGTGAAGGAGGCGGTGAGTCGATTCGGTGGAGTTGGGTACTGGAAACCCTCAAGTGCTAATAAGCTTTGCGGGACTGAGGTACTATACTCTCTCATTCGCTTTGTTTTGTATCCAGAACAATTAGATATGGGATTATTTTCTTATAGATTTGATAATGGGTTTTTGTTTAAGCTGAAAAACTAAGTGCGTTGGGGTTTTATGAGGAAGAAATTTTGAGTGGAAATGGATGTTTATGTTTTTGAGATTGGTTGATTGTTGCACATTATCAATTGTTGCGGTAATGCACTCTGATACTTGCATTTGAGTAATCAATTTACCAAAGTGACACAATTGCTTTTAAATGTAGTTGAAACTTTGAAAGGAATTGTTGTTTCTTAGTTTATATGGAAAGTTGTCCAGACTGTTTGTTTGTGCCACTTTGTATTCTGTAATGGAAATGCTTGCATTGGCCGTTTGTTTGTGATATTGATGAATTTTATGGCTTTGATCCATAATGGAGTTGTAACTTTAGACTCGATTGGAAGATAATCCGTGTCAATTAAATAGTGGGACTATGATTGGCAACATTTTACACATTTCCTAAGATGTTTATTTAGCGCTTTTCGTCCAGATAAGATCTGGTTGTTTGCATTCCTTATAGAGTCAAATGAATGCTGAATAAAGAACCTTGTCGGAATATTTTGTATCATGTAATGGTCCTATTTGTGAAATTTGGTTAGATCAACTTCTGTTTCATTTATCTTGTGTTCCGATCTTTTGGCAATGGGAATGATCCACTGTGATGAAGTCTACCCATGATTTTCAGTGTAATTCGCGCAGTCGATCATCTCAATGTGTCCTCCTTGAAGATCTCGTTCTTTGTATGATAACCTAAGCTAGCTCTCAGCATTCAGTCTGCTTATTCTTACTTGTCTCACAATAAAGTAGTAGCCTGTGCGTTTGTATATATGATTCCCCTTCCATTTCTGAAATTTCCAAATAGTAGGGATGATTATTTGTTAATTGTGTTTATAGCCGTATTGTGTTTATAACTTATTTCGCATAATTGCAGCATGACATGGAAGAGGTCGACACTGAAAAGCTGGAGGAGCAGGCTTTACAGTTGGAGAAAGATCTCACTTTGAAAGAAAGGGAAACTCTTGATGTTCTAATAGAACTGGAACAAACCAAAAAGATCATTGATGAACTGAAGAAAAGGCTACAGAAAGAAGTACCTGAAGTGGACCTTGAGATAAATGTTGGTAAGGACTACATGACTCCTGTGGTAAACGAAGCAGACAAGGAAAACCATGGGAACATTGGCAGCCATTTTAATTCAAGGGAAGGTGTGATCTCTTGTCCTTCTTCAGCACCAGGTTTAATCTTAATGGAACTGAAACAAGCTAAGGTGAACCTTACCAGGACTACTAGTGATCTTGCTGACATTCGGGCTTCCGTTGAAACATTCAACAAGAAATTAGAGAAGGAAAGAGCCGCACTTGAGAAGACCCGGGTGAGGTTAACCTCAAATTCCTTAAAAATGTTATCTCTTGAAGAAGAGCTCAATCAGACGAAACAAATGCTACAGTTGGCAAAGGATGCTGAATCTAAAGGTGCTCCTGATAAGTCTTTAGATATTTCAAAAGAGCTTCAACGAATGAGTTCTGAGACAGAGCAGTTCAAGAAAATGGCAGAAGCTGCAAAGTTAGAGATCTCGAGAGCAACTTCCGAGATTGAGCAGACGAGAGGTAAGATAAAGACAGCTGAAATCAGATTGGTTGCAGCAAGAAAGATGAAAGCTGCAGCTAGAGCTGCAGAAGCTTTTGCTCTTGCAGAAATTAAGGCTCTATCAAACCAGGAGAATGCATCCGGAGATGCATTGCAGAAACCTGAAGGAGTAACTCTTTCATTTGAAGAATACTCAACCCTAACCTGCAAAGTTTGAGATGCAGAAGAGCTTTCTAAGAAGAGAGTAAGAGATGCCATGAAGTACGTTGATGATGCAAATGTGTCGAAAACAGAAATCTTGAAGAAAGTAGAGGAAGCAACTGAAGAAGTCAAAACCAGTAAAATGGCATTGGAAGAAGCTCTGAACAGAGTGGAGGCTGCAAATAGGGGGAAGCTGGCAGTGGAAGAAGCTCTTCGCAAATGGAGATCCCAGCATGGTCAAAAACGACGTTCTTCGGTACACAACTCTACAAAGTTCAAGAATCCTTGCCCGTCAAATCATGCCAGAGAGTTGCAATTGCGTGATGTAAATGGTCTGAATCTAGTTGGTGATGAATCAATGCCGGTTCTGAAACCAACCTTATCGATCGGACAAATCCTGAGCAGGAAGTTGATGTTGCCTGAAGAGGATGAAATGGAACTGACTGAAAAGATACCTGCAAAACAGAAGGTGTCACTGGGTCAGATGCTCAATAAGCAAAATGGTGATCAAGCCTCTTCTAAGACGTTTGAGAAGGAAAGTGGTCTCAAGAACTTTTCTGCTAAAAGAAAGAAGTCCGGGTTTGCACGGTTCTCGCTTCTTTTGACAAAGCAAAGCAGGAAGAAGAAGAAGCCAACTCCTGACTTGAAGTAATTCATCATCCAATCAATCAGCTGATCACAATCAAGCACTGACATTTAGTTATGTATGTGTATGCTTGCGTTCCCTCTTCTCTGTCTCCGATTCTCCTTTCTTTAGAATCTGTTTTTACTTAGGTTGGATCTGTTTCTCAGTCATGCATCTGTCAAGACTTTCTGTGTTGTGTGTGAAAATGTCTGTATTCTAGTTCCTTTCAATTGTTTCACTTTCATTGATGCTAATGCTTAACTTATTGTTAGGACACGAGTAAGTCTTGCTAAAAGCTGCACTACTGTTTCAAGTAACTTCATCTGGTGATCAATGTGCTTTATGATAGGCAAAATTGGGGCCAAAAACCAAACCCTGTCTCGAGCCCTTGACTCCACTTGCATGTTTTTGAGCTATCAGAACTGGTATCACAAAATCAAGGGCAAACGAATATTGTAATGTTAGTGCCGAGTTGGGTTTACGAATAAGGCTCATCAAGTTGTCCTACTTTGTTCATAACTTCTTATGGTTACTTAAAGAGATGAAATCTGTTATGCAGTATGATCCATCGATGATGCATGACCATAACAAACAATTGTTTATATATTTATATATACAATAACAAACATGGTTTGGCATCATTTTTGCAAGTTGTTAAAGCTAACCCAGCTTTGATATTGAAAAGCAAGGGCGAGGGAATTGTGTGACAAAAAACAATTCGGATCCCATCCAGGTCCAAGCATTACAAATTTGACTATAAACAACAGTAACTAACTAGCAACACATCTCATGTCAACTGAAGAAGAAGGTAAAGCAACAGAAAATCCAAATACATGTTCTATGAACAAAGAATTTACATTTCTTAGATTTTTCAATTGTGATGTTTTCCTTTGGAGTAGACGTTGTGTTTCTTGTGGAATCCGCATACATACTGGACGTTCAATGGAATCCTACCAACACAAGCATTCTATTATTCAGGATTTTCAGCAACAAAATCTTCAAAAATAAATAAAAGAGAAAAAAAAAATCCAAACCAATCACAGGATGCCAGAAAAGACACGTGGAGACGTATGAGAGGTGGTTTGAAACCCCACCGGTATGTAAGTCTTGCTTAGCACATAGTAGCGTGACCCAAAGGTTAGCTGATGTATATTTGTATATAACAAAGCAAACAATCCAAGCAACAATAATTCAACGCCTTCGTTTGCTCAACTGAAAAACTCCCAACACTGAGAAGAACACCAGTTTGAGGTAAATATTTGTCTCTCCGATTCTTCGGAATTTCAGTTGGGTTTCGTTTTGCTTCGCCAAACATCATCGAATGCTTTCAAGAACTCATCTTCTCAAAAGTTGACAACTTTGTTTCATGGTTTCTGTTTTGTTTTCCACGTTTTCTTAGCTGCCAAACACCAAGCTCAAATCTTTAGGACTTTTTTCATATTACCATATCTTCTTATCAGTTTTTGATTCATTGTTTATGGTGGTTTTTAATTGCTAGATGACCAGTTGCTTATGTGATTGGTAAAGATTCATGCTTGTTTGATTGGTGATTGATGTTACAGCTAGTTGTTATTGCTTTTACAAGTTCATATGTTATCAAATTCATGAATAGCTGATTCCATTAGTGTTGGGGAAATACGCAAAAGTTGAACTATCAAGCTGTGGGCTCTGTTGTACTTGATATTATAGCTGTTATTGCTTTTAACTACATAATTCATCAAAATCATGAACTAGAATTTGGTAAAGAACAATCATTGAGCTTCCAGTAGGATTTAATCAGCTTACTTTGAAGGAGGTTGGTTCTATTACACTTGGGTTGGTCAATACGCCTCGGTTTAAGCTTTATGCTGGTTGTTATAGTATGCCTGTGAGTACTGAATAGGGGGTTCTGTCCCTTACCCTATGACCGATCCCTTATTGGGTTCTAGCCGCCCTGAACATAGTGTCTAACTTTTGCCAAGTAGAAGTAGTTGAAATTTAGCAACAGGATGAATACCTTCTAATTCAACCAGTTGATGGATTCGAATGGAGTCACTAAACTAGGATTGGCTCTTTTGTTGTTGAATCTTGTACCTTAAGCTCCCATCTTACTAGTTTAAGAATCTAACCAAGACTTTCTTTGTTTTTTTTATATTGAGATGCTAGATGTCTGATCATTTTATGGTTTGCTATTGTTTGCAGTACTATGAACGTTTTTATAATGACCTCTAATGTTTTTGAATGAAACTTCAGGTACACCATGGATATGAGAGTTGGGTTCGTAATTCTTTTTGTGCTCGGAGCTAGTTGGGCTTGTGATGCTAGACATGTGGTGGAGCTTAGTTTGTCAGGTAAAATCTAGTCATTGCCTGTTGTCTTCCAAAAAGTAGTCTTCCAAAGTGACACGCTAGCATTTCCTCCTATGAGAATGAAATCAGTACTACATCCTAACTGAATAAGAATTTATAATCTAGTGTGTTATGTAAATTTCAATTTTTCTATTGGACAAATTGCTTCCTTATACAACGAGTTGATTAATACTTCTACCTCCTGCTTCTTACCCTTTTCCTTCTGGTTCAGTGCAAGAAGGGGAACCTCAATCTTTGAAAGAGTTTTCTGGGAATGAAAATGTATGCACATTATGTGAGGAGTTTGCTTCTCAGGCACTTGATTACATAAGTGAAAACAAGACTCAGACTGAGATCATTGGATATCTACATAACTCCTGCTCTCAATTGAAATCTTTGAAGCAGCAGGTAATCTCTTTTTCTAGTTGTGTTGATAGGTTTGTAGAATCTTGTTAAATTCAAAGAATGTTAGTTTGATTGTAGCCACCAAAAATTGTTTCTTAGTTCTTTGGCTGAGTTACTGGTCTCAAATGGTGATCTAGTCCATATGTTATGATTGAGGTTGATATGTTAGGTTGAACAGTCTTGGAAACCTTCACCAAAAATTAAGTGGATGGTTTTGTCTCTAAGCTATGAGCTTCTAGAGCTGTAATTTGTCATGTACAACTGATTTTATGCAGAATCTTGCAGAATGTAGCATAATTGTATTTAATTCTGAAACATTGGTTTGATTACTTTTTACGTTTTGCATTGATCGGCATATGGTCTAGAACTCTATACAACTAGAAGCGATCATGCAGCATTTTGGCACTTCATTTTGGCACTAGATAGTTCTATGGGATCAATTACTATATGACGGTTCTGAATGTTTTTTTTTGTGGGACAGTGTGTCACTTTGGTGGACTATTATGCTCCTCTCTTCTTCCTAGAGGTTACTTCTTTAGAACCTGTTGAATTTTGCCGGAAGGTCAACCTATGTCAGCAAGTTGCAACGTTTTCTTCACAGCTCAAGGAGGACAGTTGTGGATTATGTCACCGTACTGTTTCAGAAGTATTAGTAAAGTTAAAAGATCCTGATACACAGGTACCCACAATTATTAGTTATAAAGAAATATCCATAGATCAACAGATTCAGATTTGCCATTTTCCCACAGGCTTTTGTTTTTTGTTCACCCTTGATTAAACAATTGCCGTTTTACTTGATTTTTTTATCTCGTTTCAAATGGATTCTACTATGGTTTAATAAATTTACTATTGGACATCCTTCATCGCAACATTAAAAAATATTTTACAAGGGTAGCAGACGGGTTAAATTTTTCTTTCTTTTTTGTCAGCTGGAGATCATTGAGATTCTTTTGAAGGCATGCAATTCTGTGGAGAACTATGTCAAGAAGGTAAGGACAATTTCAAAAGTTGAAATCTATTGACTGTATCCATGGATATACTTTGTTTAATTGGTCAATGAAGCTGAAAATCAATATCCATGTGTAAGGATTATACTGTTGCAGCATTAACAGATCAACAACTTGTATCGTTCTGTCCCCTCAGAATTCTTTAGGAGAGTTGCTATAGTATTCTTGTTTGTTGGACATTTTTGATACCAGCAATGAAGTTTATACATATTGGTTGTTTAAGGTTTACACAGTTGGTGTGGGAGGGATACAAGCATGTTTAGTTTTCTTATTTGTTAGACATCATTGAATAATAGAGATAGGCATTCTGTAACTAGTCTTAAGTTACATGGTTAGTGGCAAGACATTAATAGCCACAAGAGTTCCATAAAAATTCCAAAGGTAGGACAGGTGGAGATGGGAGTGGCCGGGGTGTAAATGCAAGAATGTCTCTTTTCTATGATTTCAGTGATCCATTAGTTTGATTTGTATTCTAACATGATATACTATTATGCAGTGCAAGAGGCTTGTTTTTCAGTACGGACCACTAATCCTTGTGAATGCGGAGGAGTACCTTGAGAAAACAGACATATGCACTGCCCTTCATGCCTGTAATCCAAGCACAGTTAGTACAATGGAAGCATCATCGTTGGATATTGGATCCATGCGGGCCGACTCTTAATTAGTTTTGGCAAGAAAATATACAATGGAATTGGAATGGTGCTCGTACCACACACGCTCAGTTTTATGCATTGTTACTCTACCCGGTTGTGCATGTGCTATCATACTTTTGTTACTGGAAACATGGTTGAACATTGACTGTAAAGATTGCCAACAAATTGTTGAATCCGTTGTAAAATATGTAAGATAAATTCAAATGCTTGCATGAAAATGTTTGATTCTCCAGTGTCGTCTCTTTTATCTATCACCTGCGCCCGCAGTTTCTTTCATCAGTGTCTGCAGGTGTAGTCGTATAAGTGTTGGAAGCTTACCTTCTTTTACCTAGGAAATGAAAACAAAACTTGACGAGATATTGTGTGAATTGCATGAAGATCTCCACAAGTCTTATGCCCACGGCCTACGGGCCATAGGTGTTGCTAAAAATCTAAATTCGTTTGTTTGGTTCTAGCCTAAGGCAGAAATCGTCAGCCATATACGTTGTATATGTTTCTGATTCACTGTCACCTTATCATCTAGATTTTGGAAGTAAATGTTGAATATTGCATGGACAAATTTTTTAGAAAACATCTGTATGTGGCTTTGTGCCTAGTGCATTGGCAAAATTGCTCGGTAGAAATGGAAGGACAAATGTATCTGGTGCGGTGGTACCTAACTAACTGAGATGCCAATGAGAGTTCATTGCCACAAATGCTCGTTAAACAAGGATTTCAGCTGACTTTCAATGTTAAGTAAACCACTACAGAAACATAGTGTAAGGTTCTTCCTACACTTAAAGGTACCACCATGCCAACAATGAAGAGTTTGCTGAGACACCACACAGATTCTGCAAATGAAGCACGATTTCAGGTAGCTGCCTACATTTTCAGTGAACTTTCAGCTCTAACAAAGTTGGACGTTTATTTGCTTACTGGTTTTCATGGCATCAACAATTCAACACCAACCAACAATCTAGTCGAACCTTATATTAATGGAATAATTTAGGTTTGAAACAAAAGGAATATATGCCAGACGACAACTTGATCTATCTTAAAACGCAAGTTCATAAGAAAATTAAGAATACCAAAGCTGGTCCTCGATCATCATAGTTACGTTTACTAAACTCGATCATCATTGCATATGCCCCTCTTTGCGTGTTGAAATTGAAATGATCACCTTTGATTATAGCATAACAGATTTGAAAATTCATGTTTAGTGTTAGCGCTTGCCCATCGATGAGCTGGTGTATCTTTTCTTCTTCAACATTGGAGGGTGACGGTCGACAATGATTGTGATTGCTTGTCTATAGATATATAATACTTCCAAAGCGTAGAAGATGATACTTGATCGAATAGTTCAATTATTCGGCTTATAAGTTACAATGTATGATATTAGAGATATATAACTTGTAGGGACCCTAATTTGTATGTAATTAGTGGTCTGCACGCCCTGAAAGAAGCTCGCAATGAAAGTTCTTGGTTTGTCCCGTTCAGGTTAGGAATGTTTTTGGCTTCACTTTCGCTAGACGCCTAGAATTATCTAGAATGTGTTAGTCGTCGCGGCCGGACTGCCGTATTTCTCGACCTAGCTCAGGCTAGCTTTACCTGACTACCTCCCCCGGCCGGCTCATGAGCTCTTTAGTCTTTACAGATTAACAGTGAGAGAATCAATCAAGCTCCCATGAAGACCAATGAAAGGAATGAAAGAGCCTTCACTAATCGAGTGAACCCTTAATGGGATGTCACTAGCAAATTCATACTTGATATCTAAGCTCACATCATCAGAACCCAGCAATACGTTGAATCTTATATTAATTAACAGAATGTTTGAATCTTTATATTAATATAACGAGGGATTAATTTTAGGCCAAGCAAGGTGCCAGCCAACTTGATAGTATTATTTTTTGTTCATCTTTTCCACCACAAGGCAAATTCATAATGGCATAGAAGATTAAAAAGAAAATTGGTCTCTGTTCTCAGTTATCTACATGATTAATACATTAGAAATATCATTACGGACGAGACATCCTACCCCGGATGTTCACCAAGGATTCATTGAAAAAGAAAAGCCACTTTGGCAAAGTTCAATAATCGATCATCACTTTAAGATTGATGTTCTTAACTTCTTATACGCGCATGTACTAAAGGCTAAATTCAGCAGAATTATTGAAGGATGTCTCTGGCCAGAAGACTCCTAGAATGTGGAATCTAGCCGTGGGAGTCTGTTAAATTGATTTAACATTATAGTACTCTATGGCCCGTTCTATATATTATCGATTTGTAGAAAATTGTAGTGGTTCAATTTGTTGAGGTATATTACATGTAGGAAATAGGATCGATGCTCTAGTCTCATCAAACTATGTACATAATAGCTTTTTAGATAGGAAGTATAAGTCTCGCTGAATCTGTCAAGTCAACCTCTACAGAAATATAGCTGTGTTCATCCAACCATCAGCGTCATGCACCTTGTTCCTCCCCTTGAGAACTCAACCTCATAAATAGTGTAGCTTACAAAAGTGCCTTCTACGTTTACTAAACTCAATCATCAATGTTCCAGATGCGGTATCCTACCCTGGAAGCTTTCTCAAAGATTTATAAAAAATGAACAGACAAGTTTGGCACTCTGGCTTTGGCAGAGTTAAATATAGCTCGATCATATCAGGAATATTACAAGTATGACTATATATAAACCTCACCTCATATATAAGATCGAGAATTATTTAGTGGTCTCCAGAATCTTGGATGGATGCCGACGAGCTTAAGCAAGTGAGTTAACAAAACGCCAAAGATAGATTAGCAACGAGACATGAAACGTGTATGTGGTAGGTATGGAACACCGGTTGAGACCTCAGAAATGGGGTGTCTGCGTTCTAGTACAGTGACCCAGGAAGGTGAGACCTCTTGCCAAATTCGACACGGTACACACGATTGTGCTGTCCTCTCTTCATTGGTTCGTCCGTCACACGTCCCAAAGATGTTGATGCATGAAGCTTCACAAGGCCTGCCTAATCCCATAGTGCCAAACCCTATTGTATCTGCATAATTGCACCCAAATTTGAGTCAATTCCGGCCATTTGAGCTTTGATTTTTTATTTTTCAAACCACATATATAACACATGCTTAAGAGGAGAAAAACCTTCACGATCTTCTATCTTTCTGAGCAAAAGAGCATGGTCAAAATCTTAATCGATTTGGTTTCTTAAACATTTCGGCCTTTCACTCTAAGTTCTTCAGTATGGGTACGTGTTTAATTACTCATCATATATATAATTAAGTTAAACGTGTACATAACTATTTTGAAGTTGTGACCCAGGTCAGCTTGCAAATGATGGGTAAATATCAATATTCATGAATATTTGTACGTAATTGACTTTCTTTTTAAATGATACAAAAAAAAATTATTAATGTTACTAACCGTTCATTAAACTTAAGTGGCATTTGAAATACACATAATATTGCAAATGGGAACCAAATTGACAATCAAGAAAGCCTCATGAAAGTTGATAGTTAAGGTCAATTTTTTTTTTTTGAATGATAGTTAAGGTTGTTTTTGTGTATTGAGAAAAAAGAACACAAATTAAAGAAATGCACCGATTGTTTTGGCCACGATCCTCAGCAGGGGCGGGCAGAGAGGTAACTTAGCAGTACCAAAAGTAAACGAGGGTTGCGGGCGTGCCACCGTGCGGACACGGAAAGTGGGTGCGCTGGTATTTGACTTCTAATCAAACGAAGGGGCTCCGGTGTCACCTCATGGATGAGGCATTACGAGTAGCTCACCTATTCGCTTGCAATCGATACTCACTGTGGGTAGCGAGCAGAGCAACTAAATGGAAAAGTAACCAAGGGCGAGACCGAACGGGTTCTGTAAACTAAAGCGAGATACATTTAGCGTTAGAGTTTCGAGAGGCTCGAAGAGTTTTGTTGTAGTTGTATGATTTTATTGTGTGTAGAGAGTCTCCTCGAACTCCTTTATATAGAGTTATTTAGGGCCACATGTATTAGCCCAAAACATGTCAAAGACTTGTAAGAGTCTTCAACGTTATCGTAAGCAACTCTTCGTTGTTGCTCTTCTTGAAGGTAGTAGAGTTAGTTCGCTTACAATACCTAAAATTCCACTTTCCCAATTTTGTTTTGTTCACCATAAATTCTTTTTTCACCCTACATATATTTTTTTCTAATTTCAGATTTGTTTTGTTCAACCTACATTCAATCTCTCTACTCACCCCGCCTATATATTTTTTAATTTTAAATTTACTTTATTCACCGATTTGCAATACACACAATATCAGCATTTTTCCAATAGCCATCGAACTCTAAAAACAAAATGAAATTGAAGAAAACCGGCCATAAGATTAATATCATTTGGGTAAATGGAATCACAAACTGAACAATAAAAATCACATTACAGTATAAATCTCAATTACAGAACAAGAAAAAACTCTCAAACTTAACAACTAATTGATATCCGTCGATATCAAGATGCACAATGTATGTAAACTCTACTTAGAAAAAGCTCTGACTCTGACGCCGATGAAAAAGAAAATCAAATATATATAAATAAGTGACTAAACATGGAAATTTTACATACAAAATCGATATGAGAAATAATGAGTATAAATGGATAAACGAATCATCAACAAAGAAGAAAAAAAGAGAAGAAAAAAAAAATACAAATAGTTCACCTTATGTTCAATTGAATGCTAATGTTTTCTTCAGACTTCATAGAAAAATCGAATATGATAAATTTTGAGTTAATGTTTATAAAATATGTGTTTATCTAAAAAAATGTAATTTGTAACAACTTATTGTTATTTGTTGTGATTTTATATCAAGGTATATTAATTATTAAATAAATTAATAATATAAAGATGAGTAAAGTGTTTTTTGGGGGAGGCAAGAGCACCCTAAAAGAGAGAGAGAACGGCACTACTGTGTTTTCTCTCATTGTTGAAAGAGACAAAAAATGTAGCGAAAGATATTGGTATTATTGGTTGGCGTTGGCCCGTTTAGAGTCTAGAAAGTGACTCCGCCTATAAACAAGAGGTGCGTAGCGCTCTTGGTCCAATACATCATTCCTTTCAACCTAAACCCAACCACACCAAAACCACCTCAACCTCTCCCTCAATTCTCCAGCTTCCTCTTCCATTCATTCACTCTCTCTCTCTCTCTCTCTCTCTCTCTCTCTCTCTCTCTCTGCTTCCAGCTCTCCGGAATTGAGATTTCTTCCTCAAATCCAAGGTAAAGTTCCAACCTTTGATTGTTATTCTAGTTTGTTCTTGTTGTTTGCTGCAAAATATGGAATTCCTGTTGAGGTTGGCTCGACAGAGATTTTTTATCAATATCTTCCTGTTTGGTTTGCTTGAAACTTGAACTTGAGAATTGGGTATTGTTTTTGTTTTGAGAATTGAGATTAAACAAAGGAAACCAGGTTCCAATTTGCTTTTGGTTTTAATCTTGATTCTCATAAGAAACAGATCAGTTTTGCTCTGTTCTGCTCATGCATGAATCAACGTTTGGGTTTTAAGGTTGCATGTGTTTATGAATTTCTGTCATTACAATTATTTTGATAATCATTGGAGGTTATGTGTATGGATGCAATACCATGTGAAAAGATAGACTTCATAGCTTGCATGTGTCAGAAGATAGATCACTTACGTTATTTAATCCAAAATTTCTCAGTTTAGCTTTAAGATGCGGAAGTACATGCTAAAGTTCATAGCTTGCAATGAGAAAGATATACAAAAGTTGTCTAAATATGCATTCAAAACCATGTGAAGTAACAAAATTCCCAATTTGTTTCTAAGACGTGGACATCTTGCTAAAGTCGACAGCTTGCAGCGAGAGTGATATATAAGACCTGTCAAATTATGGTTAACTATCATGATTTTCAGTCCATTATTATTTAGTGTGTATTATGTAGCGATTTTAAGCATGTGAAGGCTCGTGTGTTGATATGAAGGCTCATCTGTTTCGTTTTGGTTTTTTTTTTTTTTTTTTTTTTTTTCAGGTGAGGTTCTGATATATTAGTCAGGCAGTTGGAAAATTAACTGATTGCTATTCAGTTTCTTGTCCTCATAAGTTTCAGCTACTGATCTTCTTCAGTTTTCTCTGGGTTATCAAAGAGGAAGACCTAGGGAATGCTGAAAGATGTGCTTCAAAGTTGAAAACTCTTCTTCAGTGATTGGTGAGAGTGTAGCTCTGTTTGAGCTGCCCTTGTTTATCAAGGATGAGATTGGACAAACTCACAGCCCTTCCTGCTTGTATGCTCAAATGCCGACTGCAGTAGTCAATTTGAGGGGGTACCTCTTGTCAAAACATTATGTCGATGAGGATGGTTGATCTCATAGCCTTTTAATTTCCTGAAAATAGTTCCTATATCATATTCTAAGCTATCATATACAAGTAAGTTCTACTGTGTACAAGAATAGAAGCCAGAGATGGAAAACAAAGGGAGTGTGCTGATGCAGCGATACGAACTGGGGAGGTTATTAGGCCAAGGAACCTTTGCCAAGGTCTACCATGCTAGGAACCTCAAAACCAACATGAGTGTGGCCATAAAGATAATTGATAAAGAGAGGATCTTGAAGGTCGGGATGATTGATCAGATCAAGCGTGAAATTTCTGTGATGCGGTTGATTAGACATCCAAATGTGGTGGAGCTTTATGAGGTGATGGCCAGCAAAACCAAGATTTACTTTGTCATGGAGTATGTCAAAGGTGGTGAACTCTTCGACAAGGTCTCCAAAGGCAAGCTAAAGGAGGATGTTGCTAGGAAGTACTTTCAACAGCTCGTCAGTGCTGTTGACTACTGCCATAGTAGAGGTGTATACCATCGTGATCTGAAACCAGAAAACTTACTTTTGGATGAGAATGGAAATCTAAAGGTTTCAGATTTTGGACTGAGTGCCCTTGGTGAATCCAAGCGCCAAGATGGATTGCTTCATACAACCTGTGGGACTCCTGCATATGTTGCCCCAGAAGTAATAAACAGGAAAGGCTATGATGGTGCCAAAGCTGACATTTGGTCATGTGGGGTGGTATTATTTGTTCTATTGGCTGGCTATCTTCCATTTCATGATGCAAATCTGATGGAGTTGTATAGGAAGATTGGTAAGGGGGAATTCAAATTCCCTAATTGGTTTACTCCTGAAGTACGCAGGTTGCTGTCAAAGATATTTGACCCAAATCCAAATACTCGGATATCTTTGTCTAAAGTAATGCAATCTTCTTGGTTCCGAAAGGGGCTGGTCCAGAAACCTGCAATTGTTGAAGTACCAGTGAAAGAGCTTGCCCCTCTGGATGCTGATGCCATTTTTGGACCTGGTGAAGATAACAATTCCGTGACAGAGGCAAAGCAAGAATTAGTGCAGAAGCCGTCTAACTTGAACGCTTTCGATATCATCTCCTACTCCGCTGGCTTTGATTTGTCTGGACTGTTTGAAGAGGCTGAACAGAAAAAAGAAGTGCGGTTTACATCCAACAAAACTGCTTCAACCATCATCAGCAAGCTGGAAGACATAGCCAAGCATCTGAAACTCAAAATCAAGAAGAAAGACGGAGGGTTGTTAAGAATGGAAGGGTCCACAGAAGGCAGGAAAGGGGTTTTGGGCATTGAAACTGAGATCTTTGAGATCACCCCGTCTTTTCACTTGGTGGAGATGAAGAAGTCTAGTGGAGATACATTAGAGTATCAGAAGGTCATGAAAAAGGAGGTAAGACCAGGTCTCAAGGACATTATTTGGACTTGGCAAGGGGAGCAACAGCCGCAGCAACAAGAGCCACCACAACCAGAGCAGCAAGAGCAACAACCTTTGACGCTCCCAGTTCAAGTAGTCTCTCCCCAGGAGGCATAATCCCAGCAAGGGAAGATTGTAGTGAATTTGATTGTAGTATTTCTTGGTTTATTCTTGAGAAGCTTTAGTCATTGTGACGATTACAAATCATTTATGCATCAATCTGAACTTGTTTTCATCTGTGTATGTGAAAAAATTCTTTTTACTTTCATTGTTTTCCTATTTAACTTGCAGCCTAGAAAAGAAATATTAGATTCATATAGGTTTTTTTGGTCTGTATTCATATAGGTTCCGGTAGCATTGATCTTCTATATATACAGAATCAAAACAGAGTAAGAGACTGATCAAATTTTCAGCCATGTATATTCCATTGGTGTGATTGAGATGTTAACCTCCTGTATACAAAGTATGAACAACCAAATTAGTACCAGCAATCCAAAGAATTAGCTAGAGCAAGAATGGACAGAAGGAGAAGAAGACACGAAAGTTTTCCATAGGTAGCGTCCACTTGCCATGTCAACGCATGTCCAAAACCCAGTTTTCATGGCAGATGCAACCTTGGATGAGGAGGAGGACTTTGTCGACGATGCATGTGATTCTTGAAGACCGGTAGACTGCAGGCAGTTTTCGTAGTCATTTTCCGATGCGATGTTTCACAACAAGAAGAAACCGGCGAGGAGCGTGGCAGACAAGAAAATCAATATGAACCTTAGGGGACACATTATCGTTGCTTGGCACACAAGAAGTGAGAATGATCAATGAGAGAGACAGATATGTGATTGTGGTTCTGGAGCTGTTGGGCAGATTTGTATCTCTTGGGAATGTGAGGTCTGGTGTTAATATAGTGCTAAATTGACGTTTACTCAATCCAGGTAGAAATTGGACTGGGGACCAGGTCTGGGAAGAACAAAACAAACATATGGGGACTTTGTTCTCTTGAATGTTTAAGGCGTACAGAGAATGTAGATATGGCAATAGCCGCCTCACCTTTTTTCCAACGCCCCATTTGTTGACCATATTTCTTAAAAAGGATATATTAAATTTGTGGCAAAGATTTTATCAAACCGACCTTAGCTCAGTTGGTAGAGCGGAGGACTGTAGTGGGTTAAAACCTGTCAGGTATCCTTAGGTCACTGGTTCGAATCCGGTAGGTCGGATTTCTCTTTTGATATTTTTTGTTTTATTTTTAAAACATGTTTTGGATCCAATCACCAAGGGTAGCATGTCATCTTAAGTTCATGTGCGGCCTTAATACTTCCATTATGCTAAGTCAGCATTCCTCACGCGAATACTTTGGCTAGAACACCCGAATGAAGGGAGAAGATCTTTGAAAGAGAGAACTTATATTAAGCTTGAGAGAACTTGTATTAAGCTTGAGAGAATTTACAAAGCTTTTCAAGTGAGCTTGAATGCTATTTCACTCTCTATACCTCAAATGGGAGGGGTGCCTCCCTATTTATAGGCATCCTCCCTCTTGCCTATGTTTCTAAGCAATTCTAGGATATTTACAAGTATAGAGACTTCTAGAGTTTTCTATACAACTTTAAGTGTTATCTTTAGTATTCTAGAGACTTCCGGAGTAGATTTGAGCCTTGAGCCTCCCTAGGGTTCTAGAGAGTCCCGGAGTGTCCTAGAGACTCTCTAAGGTTCTACAGAGTTCTAGAGTTGTCTGAATGCTTCCCAATCCTTCCGGAAGCTTCCAAGACCTTCCATAATATTTCGGATGCTTCTATAATGCTCATGTGCTCTTTAAAACCTTCCTTGAGCCATGTTTGCATCAAAATGCTCAAGGAAACTCCTTGTTAATTTGGTGGGGCGTGACACTCTCCCCCATCTAAGCACGCGATGCCCTCATCACGCCTTTGTTGTAGCGGTGGATCTTGTCCATGAATTGTCATAATATGTCCTCGGACTCCCAGCTAGTATCCGTATTGGGCAAACCTCTCCACCTGATGAGATACTCTTTATAACTTGGCATGCCTCGACAACAAATAACTCGGTCTGCGAGTATCTCATCTACTTCTTTGTCGAAAGAAGTGACGACTATTGTTAGTTCCCAATGTGAAACTCCCCTTGATGGGTCTTCCTCGTCTTCATGAAAAGGCTTTAACATGCTTACGTGGAAGACCGGATGAATCTTCAACTTGGGCGGGAGGTGAAGCTTATATGAAACCTTGCCGATGCGTTTGATAACCTCAAACGGCCCTTTGTACTTGCGTATCAAGCCCTTATGCATCTTCCTAAGGGACTTGAATTGTTGCGGCAAGAGTTTCACAAGTACAAGGTCGCCTGCCCTGAACTCCACATGCCTCCTCTTCTTGTCCGCTCACTTCTTCATCCTTGTAGCAGCCTTGTGTAAAGCCGCTTGAGCTAACTCTGTTTGCTCATGCCATGACTTGGCCAAGTAGCTATCCTCTTCCCTATTGATGCCTTTCTTGAATTGTAACGCCGACAACACCTTTAAGTCTTGCTTTGTGCCTCTAGTTGTTGGCACTACACAAGCTTTGTCGCCTTCCGTGATGCACAAGCTATTGGTGAATGACACCGGGATTGTCTTGACTTGATCATGGAATTCCAACCCCAGGACGACTTTGAAGTCATCCATTGGAACAATTGAGAAGTCTAAGTTTCCACACCATGCTCCCACGCTGGTCTTGACTCCTCGAACTATGCCATGAATGGGTCGAGCTGGTGAATTGACTGCCTTGATGGAGCCTCCTCCATTGTTTCCCTTAAGTCCTAGCCTTTGGGCCTCCTCAACCGCGATGAAGTTTTGGGTTACACCAGTGTCGAGCATTGTCGTCGTTGGCTTCCCACCTATAGTGACATCGACGAAGAGTAAACCTTTGGCTTGGACCTTAGGTGTGGATCAGATCACATTCAGCAGCTGCATAGACCCTACGTGTGCACCAACATTGTTACCTTCGGCTTCCGTCTCACTTTGATGACTTCCTAAGAGTGCGCTTAGAGCTCTCTTTTGTGGGCAATCTCTAGCCTAATGCGGACCATCGCAAAGGAAACATTTTTTGTTGTTGGGCTTACCCGAGCTCCTTGTCTCATTTTGCTTGCCCATATCATTGCTCCTTGCCGAGTGATTCTCTTGATGGGGCTCGTCTTTGCGTTGGCTTTTGTCTCCCCCACCTTTGGCATAACTACTCTTCTTTTCTTTCGGCTTGCCGGTGGTCTCCTTTAGACTAGCATAGTTGATTAGGCTTTCAGTCACAACTATGGCGATAGCAAGGTCTTGCACCCCATGTCACCTTAGCTCGGTCTTAGCCCATGGTTGGAGACCATCCATAAAATTGAAGAAAGCATCCTTGTCGGGCAAATCGGGAATCTCAAGCACTAAGTTGGTAAAGTCCTTAATATAATCTCGAATAGACCCTGAGTGCTTGAGCCTTCGCAAGCGAGCTCTTGCCTCATCCTCGGCATTCTCCGAATAAAATTGTCTTTTAAGCTCTTTTGTAAAGTCATCAAAGGTAGTAATGGTACACGTACCTTTTTCGACATCTCCTCACCTTCTCCTCCACCATAACATGGCAGTGTCGGTGAGGTAGAGAGCCGCGGTCCTAATCTTGGCATCCTCCTCGGCGATGCCTACGGCTCCAAAGTATTGGTCTAGCCCCCATAAGAAATTGTCCACTTCACGAGCGTTGCGCGATCCTCCGAAACTCTTAGGCTTTGGCACCTCGATGGGTTTAGCCTTCACAATACCGCTGGTGCCGGCTCCCATAGACAATGCGCGCTTGCATAGGGCCAAATCCCCATGTATCTTCTCAATGCGTGCAAGCGTGCTATTCAACTATTTCTCGTGGACTTGACGCATCTTGGTGAGTTCCCCCATGAACTCCTCGCGAATCTTCGCCATCTCGCCCTGCAAGGACTTTTCTAGCTGGACCACCATGCCCTTAATCGCAGTGTGGATGGCGGCATCCTCTGCCTCTAAGCCTTCTACCCTTTGGCCTAGATCATCCACCTGGGCTTCCATGCCACTCACGCCCTCCTCCACCTGAGATAGGCATGAGTCGAAAGCAGAGATCATGTCCTTAGACTGTTCCCACCTTGGAACGTCAGGGTCGACATGCTCTTCGCGAGTTCTCCTTTGTGTAACTTCCTCGGAAGGGTTGGTTCCTGATGCACCTTTGGCAGCATCATGCTTTGCCAATTCGGAGGGGTTTGATCCAGATGTAGTTTTGGTAGCACCGTGCTTTACCATTATGTCGAGCGAGGTTCCGATCGAACTTCGGCTCTGATACCAATTGTCACGAGCTTCCTTTTTCTTAAGCTTCTCGTGCGGCCTTAGCACTTCCCTTATGCTAAGTCAGCTTTCCTCATGCGAACGCTTTGGCTAGAACACCCGAATGAAGGAATAAGATCTTTGAAAGAGAGAACTTGTATTAAGCTTGAGAGAACTTACAAAGCTTTACAAGTGAGCTTGAATGCTATTCCACTCTCTATATCTCAAATGGGAGGGGTGTCTCCCTATTTATAGACATCCTCCCCCTTGCCTAGATTTCTAGACAATTCTAGGATATTTACAAGTATAGAGACTTCTAGAGTTTTCTATACAACTCTAAGTGTTATCTTGAGTATTCTAGAGACTTCCGGAGTAGTCTTGAGCCTTGAGCCTCCCTAGGGTTCTAGAGAGTCTCGGAGTGTCCTAGAGACTCTCTAACTCCGAGACTCTCTAAGGTTCTAGAGAGTTCTAGAGTTGTCTGAATGCTTCCTGATCCTTCCGGAAGCTTCCAAGACCTTCCATAATATTCCGGATGCTTCTAGAATACTCATGTGCTCTCTAAAACCTTCCTTGAGTCATGCTTGCATCACTTTGGGTGGTTCCATGCCCAAATTTAGCCTAGGTGTGTGTTCTTAAGTAACTGGATTTAAGCCACAACAATTATTAAAAAGAGGATCAAATTGGAAACCGCTAGATGAGAAGAACAGCAAAAGCACTAATAAAACGTGTGTCAACTCATTGCAAAGTAAGAGCTCATTTAGCAAATCTAAACAAACAATCAGACCTCATCCCATGAATGAAATTGCCGCGGGTAATGACAATGATCTAAGAAGAGGATAAAGTGAGACTTGTAAAAGCATAGAATGGATTGGATAGAAGAAATTGTTTCATATATATAATGAAACATTTCTAACATTCACAGCAAACCAAATAGTTCAGTACGTAGTACTACATATCTAGTTAGTTTGAAAGCACCATCACACATAAAACGCTGATACATCAAACTATACAAGGTGCTAAGCAAACTACCAACACTTGAAGTCCAGGATTCTGCTAACACTACTCTCTTGCATTTCCTGCAACAGCCTTTCGTGCCCCACAATCGTCTCCAATGAAGGGCATCCAACTGCTAGGCTTTCGAAAGCAGATCCTCTTAAATCATCACACGAACGACATTGTAGATTAAGAAATCGCAAGCACTTTTGACCCGAAAATGCATCAATACAGGTTGTAGTGATCCCTCTACAACCAGCTAGATCAAGCACCTCCATTGAGATATGGTCAAGTATGAAGGCACCCAATTTGGGGCATGACTGAGCCACCAATGCGAGATCGGCATTGAACACTAACTGTGATGTTTCGAATGTGGTTAAGTTTGGGTACCTAGCAAGTAATCGAGGAAGATGATCCAAGTTGAGAACTCGGAGTGATGAACGGCTCAGACCCTCCATGACCCACCACCCCTTGCAGACCTGAGACGCCGATTTTCTATCAGCTGGGTCGGTGACCAGTCTCAGGATCGTCAGCTCCTATCCTGTTCATGTTTCTCTATTCTGTGTTTGCAGATCAGAGAAACAATGGATACTGTCGGGATCAAACTGGAAGGAAATAGGAATTGCAAAACAGGCAACTGAAAACTGAAGCAGGAAAGAGAGAGACACTTGAGTAGAAGACAGCTGTGATGAGCTGCTAGAGAAGTACGTAGGGTAAATAGTAAATGGGAAATAGGTTTGTTACTATCAAAAACCATGAATTGCCTAAAACCTAACAGCTACCGATATTTTACCGTAAAATTTGGGCTTCTAATTGATTTTAGGTAATAGTTACTTGAATTGCTTGCAAGCATCGATGGGTTTTGCAGCAGTTACTGTCAGAAACTACTGCCAAGTTCTCATTGTACCTAATATTATTTATTATAGCAATCAACTTCCCGTATTTTGGTTGACTCGAAAGAACTCGACTTCGGTAACAAAGGCTGGTCACCTTAACAGTGGCGGATCCATGATTTAAAGATGGGGTGGGCTTGAACTTTGGCCGAAGGGCAAAAAAAAAAAATTCTAGTATAACCATGAACCATGTAAAGTGTAGGAGATCAACCAGAACTTACAATTTCATATTCTATATAAGAAGAAGGAGATCATGCCTAATTTCTGTAGGTGAGTGGAGGCGGAGGGCCGGAGACGAGTCGTCGCTATCTGGGAGGACTGGAGGAGGCCGGGAAGAAGGAGATTATGGCAGAGCCGTGGAGGCGGAGCCGCGGAGGGGAAGAGGGATTGCCGGATAGGTGAGTGGAGGGCTGGAGGCGGAGGGGAACACCAGGTGAGGTCTCACTTACAGTAGATTGGAGAGGACATGGATTGAGAAATTGAAGAATGGAGATTGGAAAGGCTGAGAGAAGAGATGTCGTCGGAGCCCGGAGGGACTGAGAGAAGAGATGTTGTCAGCACCCGGAGGGACTGGGAGAACAGATGCTGCCGGACGGGATGAGCGTTGCCGTCGACAAACAGAGAAACTGAGAAAGGATCGAATGAGTTGGGATTAGCCGATTAGGGATTAGGGTCGGGTGAGTGAGTATCACAAAATATTGGTTGGGCTTGGGTACATTGGTTGGGCTTGGGTATATATCACACACACAAAATTGTATACATACACCTAGTTTTTTTCTTTGGCCCAAAATTCTTGGTTGGGCTTGAGCCCCACCAGAGTATAAGCTATGTCCGCCCCTGTACCTTAAGATGATCACAGTCAATGAACATGAGACACGTGTCTATTTTAAAAGACTTGAATTTTAGGTATTTGACATGTTTGTTTATAATTATTGTTAACACTTGTTCATTTTTCATTGGTGTTTATTACCCATGAGTGATTATAGCTGGTCACCCAAATTATTTCCGACTTAAAAAGTTCTCATTGCTGCCAAGTATACAGGCATTCAATAGACTAATCAAAATGAGGGCATAGCATGAGTAGATTACAAGAGTTGAGTAGGAATGGGTGCAGATACTCAAATAACGATCAAGATATAATTTTATTGGCATCACTAGAACATACGATGCATGACCGGAAGCGCCAACAAGGATAAGTGAAAAGACAGAAAAGTTCCTGAAAACATCCTAAACATCACAAGAACTCCGAATAACCATACCATATGGCCTGCAGCCCTTATGATCATTCCTTGCTCTGACGGCAGACAACAGAAACTCAAAATAGACAAAGAGACCATAACAAAAACAAAACGGGAAGTTTTTACTTCGGAATGAATGAACTAAAATTTTGCCAATTTGTTTCGCTAAACTGCTATATGAGAACTCAATGTCAAAAGCTAAACTGCTATAACGTGAGGGGGCAGGGGCTTTCTAGGGTCTCGACATCAAAGCCCTTTACCTGTGAAAAACAGATGGTGAAAAGGTCGAGGAAAGGAATAATATATAGGAAGGAATGAAGGCACTCCTTAAGAACGTGTTAGTATGATACAGCATACACATCCCCCCCCCCCCCCCCCCCCCCCCCCCCCCCGAAACAAAAGAAACTAATGAATCAGAACAGTGACACATCTAGCAGTTACCTGAGAGCATAAAAGCATGCATGTCACGTGTATTCCTATCCAAGCTAATGTAAGTAAACATCAATCTCCCTTGTAAAGAAGAGCAGGAAGATACAATGCATTCAGTATTCTAAACTATCCTCCAAAAAGAGGCTATGTGCCTCCATTAGATTAGAGTACAGGAGGTGTCTTTTTTTTTTTTTCAGGTCCCTCATGCTCTTTCTCATTTGCGTTTTTAAACATAAGACCAAAGTGACTGTACATCTGGGGTGGAAGGATAAGGACCCCTGACGTGAGGCCTCACAACTGATGGCTTTCCAACACCTTCCGCTGCTGTACCCTGCACACCGCATTCAATCGATTCCTTCCTGCAAATAACAAACCACAGCAAACTACAATTAGGTCACTTTATCCAAGCTGAACTAGGACACATTTCAAGAGCAGAAATTCTCATTTTACACTACTCGGCAGATATAAATTACAACAAATTGCAGCATGTCCCATCCCATTATTTGATTAAAACATGTACAAATCAAACCATCCAAAATCCTTATGCACGATATTTTGAGTGTGTTTGGACCTATGGCACCTAGACAAGCACCTTGATTACTTGATACTAGCCCTTCTATCGACTTGGTAAGAAATCAAACTTAACATTTACATGAAGAAGCAAAGAAAAGCTCCAGAAAACCTTGATGGGGCATGCATGCGTATAACAGAATAAACACGCAAACGTCGTTCACAGTACTAGTTACATGGCCAAACACCATTATCAACTAGAACATCTAGCTATACTGATCATATCAATTTCAATTTTTACTTTTCACTACAACAGGGGGCAAAGCTAGTTGACTGACAGCTGAAGCAACAAGTCACTACAGTCTTCTGGGAAACCAGTATACCGAAGACGCAATAGCAAGACATGAAGTGAACTGGAGCATCAACTAGAACATGTAGCTGCTCCAATCACTTTCAACTTTTTGACTTAAACTACATAACAAAGGAAAGCCAGTTGCGTGATGGCTAGAGCAAGCCACTACTTGAAGAAAACAGTATGCAGAAAACACAATGGGTAGATATGATTACCAGTACCAGATCAGGAAAGGACTTCAAAACCAACCAAATGCTTAAGAATAGGTTGAAAGCTCCTGTACAGTAGAATCTCCTATTTCATATTTTCATTACAAGTTTATAAAGTGCAGCATTTTCATGATTTTCACTTGCCCTTCTCTGTGATCATTAGTCTCTAGTACAAATGTTTTGTTTTGGGCAAGAGCACAAATACCTAATACCATACCTCGCCATATTACAAGGCAACAGGGAACTCGCCATAATCAATCATAAATGTTTAAAGAATAACATGAGAGCAATTCTTCAACCAGCAGTAAAATGTAAGATGGATGAGGTGCAATGCACTTACTTGGACCAGCCATTTCCTGGAGACAGCTCAAACGCATGATTGGTAGTAGATCTGCTGGGACTCCCAAAATATATTTCCTTCTTAGTAGCTTCCTCTGGAGGTTTGAGAGGATAATGGATTTCAGCAGTTGACAATGGTGGAAAAAATGCTTTCTGTAACCAAGGATCATGATCACTTGAACCAGACACAGGGCTAAATGTCCCACCATTATGTCCATTACCAAGGAAAATGCTCTGATGGCGAGGAGAATGAGGGCCAGGAACAACCTGTTCTTCTGTTGAAAACAGTGACATATGAGATGAAGGGTGCATAAGATCATCCTTGTTGGATCTGTTCAGTTCAGGAGGTAGAAGCCAGCTTGCTGGGCCACCTGCTAAACCTAAACCTTCCTGACCAAGAGGACAGCTATTCCACATTTGCCACGTACCCTTATCATTTGTGTTTGCATCATCTAGGGGTGGAGAATGCGTATCCTGGGCCTTTGGTGTACTTGGAAAGCGATTACAAGTATTATGTTTTTCTCGAGACAAAGGTGACTCAATTGGAGATGGCTTGTTGAGCTCAGAAGAAGCAGATACATTCTTTAATGTGCAAGGCCTCTCTGATCCCACATCTTTCAAGAAGCCAGTCCCCATGTCCAACTGAAAATTATCAAGTGACTCAGAGACAGGGCCAAGCAAAGATACCGGATCGGGAACATAACATGGGTCTTCAAAAAGCTCTGGCTCTTCATGTATTGGTTCATGACGCCCTTCTCCAATGCGAGGGAAAATGGGTTCAACTGCAGGTGAAAAGCCTAAACTGCTACTACAGACTCCTTTAGAAAAGGGAGATATAGTGAACGGTGATGGCAGACCAAAATTGATCGGATTGTCAAAAGATTGTATTGATGATGGTTGACCAGATACCATAGGAGTTTGCACTTCTGTTTGGGACTTTGTATTTGGTCTACTAATTACATTTACACTCGAAGATGCAGGAACGGATGATGAACGAGTAAATAATTGCTGCCATGTTTTTTTTGGCGCTGTCCCTGTCTGTGATTCGGACTGAATCTGCATGAAATTAGCTCAACATTGTAAAACTTCTTTTCTCCACTTCTTATAATATGCCTAATGTCATTACAACTGAGAAGGCAACAAGACTTGAAACATTACTTTACTTTTCATCTTCTTTGCTTAAAAATTCCTGACAGCATAAGTTTTATAAAACTGGGTAAGTTAACAATCACATTGGTGAATGTCTCTAAGTAAAGGCCAGCTTCATAGATTTATGGCAAAATAGACCTACTCGAGCAGATCCTACTATCTATAATATAGGGAAAAAAAAAATCTTTGAGAATTTAGAACTAGGCAGGCAAACTAAATAAGGAGCTTAGCATTAGTAATACAAACTGATCAAAATGAGGTATGCAGCAAAAATACTTACAGGTCGGCTGATATTCTTATCATCTCCATTAATAAAAGGTCTGGCAGCTACTCGCTCAGGTGGAAATAAGTCTCTCCTATGGGGAGAACTATGGACGTGATCCACAGAAATGCTAGATTTGTTTTCTTTTGTCAATGTAGTATTGGCACCCTTTCCAAAGAAACTACCTCCACTGAATGCTTTTGAAGAAGAAAATATTGTACCCCTCATGCGGTCCAGGTACCTAGATCCAGCATTTCCCCTCATTGAACTGTTTGCATATACATTCTTTGCACCTGATTTCTGAAGCTCCCGACGTTCACAGTCATTTTTCTTGTCAAAGTCCCGTTTCTGATCAATCTCCTTACCTGCTCTCTTTTCCAACTCTTCTGCATCAGAATTGCTCTTGCTAGAACCCTTGTCTTTTTCTTTCCTTCTATCCTGACGTTTCTTTTCTGCTTCCTTCTTACTATTCTTCTCCCTCACAGGCGGCGATGTTTTCCCACGATCTCCTCTTTCAGCTTCCTTTTTCTCATCCCTAAGTTTCCTGCGTTCGTCCACCAACCTAGCGACTTCCTCCCTTTGCTTCCTCTCTTCCTCCTCTAAGAGCTCCTTCTCTATTCTAGCTTGTCTCTTTTCTTCAGCTTTTCTGCGTGCTTTTTCTCCTCTACTCTCTTGAAAGTTGACCCCATTCTCACCCCTCTTGGCCAACATTGCTTTATGCTCTGCATCAGATGCAGCATCATCTCCTGATGTACTAATCCTAAATACCTTTCTCCAAAGCCATCTAACACTCAAGAAAAATGACGTCAGTAGCTTGCAGGCAAAAAAAACAACACCTGAATAAGACTTCTCAGCCAAACAATTCTCATCCCCTCCAAAAACACTGCTCCCGTCCTTCCTCCAATAACTAGACTTCCCACCTCTAGAACCACCGACCCAATTCCCATTCTCCAACCAGTCTTGACCACACATCCACCCATTCTCCGACCACACCTTTCCATTCAATATATTTCCGCCCTTCCCAACCAAATCCCTGAGAATCCCCGAATTCGACAGTCCCATCCCAGGTAACACAGGCAAGTCCAAAACCGGTCTCTTAGATATATGCCCACAATACGAACACATAAAACGACCACCACCAGGATTCTGATCCCTATACGGAGTCAAGCAGTTCCTGCACCGCCTCGTGGCCGTCTTCCTCAGCTTCTGCAACTCAATCGCCTCAAACCTCTTCCTCTCCCTAAGCATCGCATTGCGCCGCACCCTCCAAGCTGAGAGCTGTGGCATCAAAATCTCGTACCAGAACAGAGTAACTAGCAGCACAAACACACAAGCGAGCCTCGGCGAAGTAATCTCAAACCGGAAAGCTGGCGGTAGAAGCTGAGACAGAGCCCATAGTCCTATTAACGGAATAACTAACCAAGGAAGCATCGTAGCTACCCGGCGAGACCACTTCTGAATCACACAAAGTATACACATTATCCTCTAACCCTCCCAGTCTCGAATTTTCCCCAAAACAAAACCCTAGCAAATTCAACTCCTCAATTTTTCCCCCAAACCAAATGCTCACACCCTAACCCTAATTCGCTGCCCAAATCAAACCACACTCCTCCTCAATGCTCCAACAATCCTAGCGCCACTAAAATCCCTTATCCCTAACAACACCGAAAACAAACGCAATCATCCATCAACGGTTTTGAAACCAAGATTAAAGAAGATTAAAGCAATCGAATTTCTAGGGTTTATACAAAATTTCCAGAGCTGCGGCGTCAATCGAAAAAATGGGGGTTGAGAGCGTGACTTACAGATTCGAAGTCCATGCCAACGACGGTGGATTAAGAATGGGGGGGAGCACAGATTACGAGGCGCGAACCGGAGCCACCACTTCGGATTCGGATTCGGATTCGGGTCGGTCACGACGGCCGTGAATTCTTGTTGGAAATTTTTTCTGATGAGAGAGATAATAGAGAGATGGGAGAAGAAAATGAGAGAATTTAAAGGAAAACAAATTATAAAAGGGATTTGGGTGGACCGGGCGGTTCGGGTTGGGGCGAACCGGGTTTAGGGGAAATGGTCGGTTGGGTAAAATGGACTAATGGAAGGTTGTGATGTGTTAATAGGTGTATTTCTATAGTATTTAATAGGGGATAAGGTGATTAAGAGGAGTTTAATTAGAGTGGATAATTAAGTTGTTGAAGTGATTAGAGAGGAATTTAAAGGGTAAATGGGATTTTAATGATTGATGGGTGCATTTAGGGGAGGTGTGATTAGTGTGTGGGATTGTTTTACATCCTAGATTTTAATTACTTGATTTACGTTTTTGAAGTCAAAGTTTGGCTTATGTGTTTTGCAAGAGGAACGCAAAGATTTTCAAAGAGAAGGGTGCAGTGGCTACTTAGAAGGTTGTTGGGGTTGACTAATGTGACCTATATAAGGTTTGAACAACAACAACAAAAGTTGTGATTTCATGTATGCCTTACTGCTCAATCTTATTTCCTTAACTTGATTTTGTTATTTGCTTTTTATTTCCATGAGGTATAGTAACTATCTAGTTTGATTCCTCTGTTGCTAAAATCAAGAATAGTTTCTAATCTGTCGATTTTGTTTATTGTCTATCAAATTCAAACAAATGAGACTACAAAAACCGACTAACATTTGATAAAGTGATCGAAAAACGCATCTCTCCAATAAAAAGTTGGTAAAGATCTTCAATATGAATCTTCCATCTCCAACAACGACGAGTAGTACTTTGAAGCCTCGTGAATAATCATAAACGTCTTGAGAGGTTCATTAACCATGATGGAAGAACGAATTGGTCAAAATTTTGTCTAGACTATTTGATGCCTCTATACATATACGTTATTATCCATTCATTGACTAAGATTATAAGTTACAAGATTAAGAAAGACAAATTTTTGATAGACTAGGTCAGCAATATTGAATTCATGCTGATGAACTGAGGTCAATCTGAATGAGAAGCCCAAGTACGCAAAATGAAAGCCCAAGTAATGCCCATGTCAATAGATATTAGAGCCTCCAAGTCCATAACCACATTGGTGATGTATTAATTTTAGATTTTATGTTTCCTTATTGGTTGGTGGTTTGTCTCTCATACCATATGGTATGACAAGTCTATTGTAAATGTGTCAAATTGTATGACATATAGAGGCTTTTGAAGAGGCAAATGGTCATTACCAAGATTCTACAAATCGGTCTACACGGCTGCCTAGACGCTCGGCGGTGGCTGCCTATCCCGATTTCAAGCAAATCGTATGATCTGGGCGGCTGTCCGATTTTTGACTGATTAATCGGGCTGGGCGGCAATTACTTGGGCTAGTGGGACGGGATTCTCTCCATTGGAAATCGTCTTCGATATTGTCAACGTCCATGAGAGATAGGAACCTTTGGAGCCTGTGTTGAAGACGATAGAGAAGAAGACGAAGGGAACAGAATAAGGAGAAGTGGGTTTTTAGTTCTCTTGTAGAATTGAGTAACTGACATTTGAGAATCATGACATTGAGATGAGGTTATCTACTATATTGGGCTTAATCTAATTGGGTCTGAAAAGATGTTGACTTTACACTGATGGGTATTCCTGCAATAGCTTTTATACAAATTAATCCATTAATTGTTATCCGGTTTTTCTAAGGACAAGGGTCTAGGATATAGTTTATTAGGTGATTAAAAATTATTTAACATTATATTAAATGATTATTTAAGTAAGTAACTGCTTGTTATAATAATTATAGGTATTATTTATATAATTATCTATAAATAAAAAATAAAATAAATACAAAAATACAAATCCGATTAATCCTCGATTAATCTTTTGGGCGTTGTCCGCCCGACTAACGGCCAACGTTTTTTAAAACCTTGGTCGTTACATAGTTATTTAGTTGTTTCTTCAATCAATGATAGTCACACATTTTATGAGGCATGTTATACCATATGGTATAGTTGAATTTTCCTTTTGTTATGATACCTAATATATACTGATTAGGGTTTGAGGGACGTACTATAATATATGCCACCACATAAGAGGAATCGGTCAAACACTACCCAAATATGTTAATCGACCTACGCTAAGCAGTGATTGCTATGGACGATATGGATCATGAGAACGATGAAGGTGAAGAGATTTGGTTGTCAAAGAAAAAGAATTACACTATTCTGAATCAAGAAGAAGTTGTCAAACTGCAGGAGGATGATATTGAACGATTGTCCGCTGTTTTTGCCGTATCGAAATCTGATGCATGCGTTCGAATTTGAGGAATTTTGATCTCGCCGATGCATGGTTTGATGATGAAACTAAAATCCGAGAAAACACAGGCTTGTTGAAGAAACTCATACTCGATAATATCAGTGAAGATCTTAGCACTAGTTGCCGACTATGTTCGTCAGATAGTAATAGTTCTAATATCTCAGCAGCTTCTTGTGGTCATCCTTTTTGTGGAGATTTCTGGAGAGGTTACATAAAAATCAATCAATGAGGAAGGTGGGGCATGTTTGATGTTGAGATGTCCTGAACCCGATTGTAGTGCAGCTGTTGGTCCTGATTTAGTCCAAAACGCCACAAACCAAGAAGCTGCATGTTACAAGAAGTATAAGAATTATCTATTGAGATCTTATATCTTTCAAAATCACGACTTGATAAAGTTGTGTCCTGCTCCGGATTGTAATCGCGCTATTAGGTTGGATGCTGGTTCGAATTCTGGTACTACTTGTAACTATGTCTCCTGTGATTGCTCTCGAAGTTATTGCTGGAACTGTGAGGAGGAGGAGGATCATCGTCCTGTGGATTGCGAAACCGCAGGGAAGTGGAGAAGGGAAAAGCCGGCCGAGGGAAACAAGTACTATGACAGATACCAGAAATATTACCGGCGCTGGCAGGAAAGCGGAGAATTAGAGAAAAAAGCTCTTGAAGTATTTGATGAGGCGAAGAAGAGGCATGACGGTTTAGATTTGTTGTTAGTGGCATGCAAACAGATGATTGAATGCAGGCAAGCATTGCTTGGACAGTTGTGTATGGCTACTACAACATGAGGGATGTTGAGGAGCAGAATCCTAAACATAACCTATTCGAGTTGTTACAATACCATGCAAAGGTAGTCTGCCTGGAGAGACTTGAGAGCCAAGTCGAACAGTTTCTCATCTCGGCTAAACTGAATGATCCCTCCTCGGCATCGGTTGTGGAAAGCAACGAGTTTGCGCGCGTTCGTGTAATACTGCAACACCTTACCATAACGACAATGACCTGTTTCAAGAACCTGGTCAGGACGTTAGAGGAGGGATTTCCAGAGTTGTCGTGCGGGGACGACGACGTCGAAGCTAGTTGGACTTGTGACCGCTGTACTTATGTGAATGCAATGTCTGCTGTTAACTGTGAGATATGCGGTACTGCAGACACTGCAGAGGGTGAATGCGGGGTTATTGGTCTTGTGACAGGTGCACCTATTTGAATCCTGCGTCCACCCGTACCTGTTCATTGTGTTCATCATGATTCGCAGAGAGCTGAATGAACAGATACAAGTTACTGATGATTTTGTTTATCTTTTGAATTCTTAACTTCCAGCCTCATCATTTCATATATGTCGATTCATATTTTAGTTTTGTGAATGCTCTTTTCAGTCTCTAATTTGCTTGCATAGATTCTTGGAATATCATGACATGATTTGGAGTTTTGGACTTGTTATATTATATCCCTAATATTTTATGTTTGGCACAGTATGGAATAGATGGTTTTATTATGTTGACTGTTTTAAATCTTGATCCATGCATCTTGTATGTCGAGTTCAAATAAGTTACCTTACTTCTTCCTGCTAGTTACAGATGACTGCTAGCTTCTTATTAATAACGGGGCCGTTGGGGTTCTATTCGCTTCTACTTTCTAAATATATGTTTAACATATAACATGAATATTATATATATATATATATTTTTTTTTTTCTCAAGTGCGGATGTCCGCATTTATTCTTACGGTCATAATTCTGTCGAACTTGAACCGTTTATGTTTATAACAGAAAAACGTAGTTTTAAGTGTTTTAATGATAACCAAATTAGCTGAAATTTTATAAATATGACATATACATTACTATCTAAATACTAGATGGTGAAGATGTGAAAATTCGATTGAAAAGTTAGTGTAAAGTGGAAATATGCACCGTAAGAATAAATGCGGACGTCCGCAGCTGAGAAGCTATGTGTGTGTGTGTATAATCTTTATCACGTCAAATATCCCTTATTTATTCAAAATGTACGGATTTTTTTAATATAAGTACTTTTCGGTCATAGTCAACTAATATCTATATATATATATATAACATGATCATCTCTGTAAAATTTCAACTAAATTAATGATCATTAAGGTATTGAAACTATATGATTACAATAAGTGAACTAAATCTATTTAACCAGAACCGTTTATGTAATTCATGGTTTTGAATACCTTAATGATTATCAATTTGGCTGAAATTTTGTAGAAATGATCTAGTCATATATAACTAAAACATGAACGGTTGAGTAAAAAAATATGATCGAAAAGTAGGTTAATTAAGAAAATCCGTACCTTTTGAATAAAGAGGTTTGTATCTAAAAATGCTTGATATACAATTTTTATCAGATTCAAATATCTTTATTTATTTAAGGTATGTATATGTGTGTGTATGATTGAAATCTCAATTGTGTCAATAGTTAGCAGATATTAATAGGTATACCGTATACCAGAATGTTTATACTATTGTGGTTGAAACCTGATTGAATGAAGTCATAATCATTTCTCATCCCAAACATGTATCACATCAACTAAAAGACAAATTGCTAACGAGAAAGGTCCTAGATTAATAGAAAAGAATTGGCGTGCTAACCAATATTATCAACTTAAACCACCATCCATTGCTCATATGTACTCTATATAGTATTTACAACTTAATTATGTGCATATAAAACAAGTTTACGCATGATTATGATTATGTCATATCATGCTCATATAATCATATATAAGGCTATATGGATAGAAACTGTATCAAGCTGTCGATGTATTATTAGCTAGCAAGTTATAGTCTGGATCAATATTCTATTATTGGATTGTAATCAAATAATTAAAAAAACTAAAGCTTGATCATATTTCCAAGTTGCGTGCAGAAGTAGCTACTATTATATCTTGCGCAGGAGAAGATACGTGATACTAGAAAGACAGAGAACCAATGAGCCAATCATTAATAAAAATATAAATTGGACCTATACTATGTACATGCATCATTTCAGACCGAAAAAAAAAAAAGAAAAAAGAAAAGGGTCCAAATCTACTATAACTAAAACTCTGTCTCCTTCCCTGTGCTCCTATAAAATTTTGACATGTGTACACTGGCCCAACACAACAATTAACGCCGTATAACGTATTACTCCTACCGTTCCTGGAAACAAAAACAAGTCCTCATTCTGTCATTCCCACTCAACGACCCAGTGCTCACTCATCCTTTCCAATTGATTGTGGTTCTTCATTTCATCATCACTAACAAGAGAAATCGTGAAATTAACCCACAACTTGGTAATATAGCTTCATTTTGTGGAGACCGGAATCATGATTTGCTAGCATGGGATGGAACTTTCTATTCAATTCCAGAAGATCAAATGAAGAACAGCAGAACCCAGTATAACCAGATTCAAGTCAAAACCTTTTGGCATGCAGAACCTAGAAACTTTGTCATTCAAACATTGACCCAAACCTTCTTAAACCAAAGCTATCAGCACCAATTGCAGATTCCAAATTCTTGAGGTACGTAAAATACAGATAAGCTAGAATAGATTCCTCAAAATTCCAATTATAATGAATACCAACTAAGAAAAATGGACGAACCCATGTTTTAGTTTACGATCAAATGAATCGAAACCCAATTACAAGAATAATCGAATGTCTCTCAGGTATCTTCAAGCTTTACTGCGAATGAATTAAAACCCAGTTACAAAAAGAATTAGTTGAATGTTTCTAGAGTATCTTCAAGCAAGGGATTTTCGAACCTGGACAAGGAATTGAGAACTTGAACCCCTTGCTTTGATTCTGTTTAAATCAAATTGAAATTGTGAGTGTATTTTATTTTGGTTCTGGAAACTTGTAAGAGGCAAGGCCGAAAACAATGAAGTCTGAAAAACAGCTAACTAACGGTGTCAAAGTGCTGATAATGATATGGCCAGGTGTCAGGATTAATTGCCAAATGTCAAATTTTTATAGGGAATCAGGGAGAGTGGCACAGAAGATTTGAAGCCAAAAAGAAAAGAAAAAACATGCATCCTATATGATGTTGATGACTTTGAAAACCAGCATTTTAAGAGATTAATCTGGTTCAGAACCATACTTTAGGAAATTATCTGATACGGGAAATGACTGCGTATGCAATTGACTAAGAAATGAATACAATTTTTTACAACGAGCTAAAATGCAGTGGTAAACTCTAACAAAATATACGACTGAATGCAACAATGCATTTAATAACGCACCAGATATTCTATCTAAAAAGTTACTAATGATAATCGACCTTGATAGAACAATCTTCCATCTAAATAACCGGTGATATGATCAACCAAGCATATTCATCGTCCAACATATACGTGGAAGAGAGGACCATTTCAACATGTGTTACTGTTTATATAGTATGATAGATTGTCATAATATTTAAATTTGGTGAGAAAGGATACGACCGGTGATGGTATCAAATTCAATATTAAACAAGCATATACTATGAATCCTTGTAAGGTGGGGTTGCTATATATATTGACAAGGGTTTGTCTATCATACGATATGGTATGGTATGACATACCTATTGTAAATATGTCTAATTGTATGACACATGAGGGGTTTTAAAGAGGTAAATAATCATTACATGATCATTTTGTTATTTATTCAATCAATGATAATCACACATTTTGTGATGCATGTTATATCATATGGTATACTAGAATTTTCCTAATGACAAAGCGTATAAGCCTCCGAGTCAATCCAAACATAAATTGCTTTTAAATTGCAATATGTTACAATAATGAGCTGCATTGTTCAATCATGCAGATTCATAATTGCATAGTGAGAGTGGATGGACCTTATTGCTGTATAGTTATTGATCAAGAAAAAGTTGCACGATTATGTTAGATTGGGACACCCTCTCTCAGTTGTTTATCTTTCCACGATACCAGACTCCTTGGATCCCTAACATCCCGGGTTGCGACACTCTCCATTATATATGTGTTTTCTAGTGAGAACAAAAAGGTTCTCAAATTTTGTCACACACTTACTTCAATGAGGCACAATGTTTACTCTGTATGATTTACCAGGTCGTAGTGGAGTTTTTTTTATCAGTTAAATAACTTAAATGCTACAATCTATTTTTTGTGAGTCGAACTCACGACCTCCTAAATATAAAAGGGTAGATAAGTTTTTTTTGATCAGTTAAACAACTCAAATGCTACAACGAATCTTTTATGAGTCGAACTCACGACCTCCCATATATAAAGGGGAGATTTTGCCTTAATGAAGCTATTGAAGCTTGAGATAGGTAACATCTATAAAAGAAAACTAGCCTAGACTAACTAATTTCAAACTAAATGATGTATAGTAACCCAAGCAAAAATTATGCTGAGCTTGGTAGCGCAAGCTTGTAAACTCAGTGGAGTTGGGTATCATGATTTTGGGACTTTTGGTCAAGCGAAAAACTAAATGATGGATAGGTAATTATTGGGATTTGAGTTAAGATAAACATTTTAGCTAGGTTACATGGATGCATAGTGCAACAACTAAGGTTTGAATAAACACAAACGTTTTCTTTTAAATGGGTTGGTGTGACCGTCCTAAAGACTTAATTAATAAAATTGCATAATACGTAAAGAGAACATCATAAGATAATACAAAAGATTCTTCATAAAGTTTATGTATTCTAACCGGGTAATTAAGGTTAGGATGTGTTATGCATGTGATGCATCAACTTTGTCCTCAAGTTGTAAAATGAGTCATCAAAGTAGTAATATTAATCTTCAAAGTTGTAATATGAGTCATTACATTTGTAAAAAAAATTAGTTACAACATTAGTTCTCATGTGTCCTTAAAGTGGTAATTAAGTCCTCAAAATTGTAATATGAGTCATCAAAGATGTAACAAATTTTTTTAAGCACTTTGATGACTCAATTATCACTTTAAGCACACATGATGACTAATGTTGTAACTAAATTTTTTACAACTTTAAGGACTCGTATTACAACTTCGATAACGAATATTATTAATTTAAGAACTCAATTTACAAAGTTGATGCATCACATCATTCACATACATTAAAAAATTGTAGAATTTTTATTCTAACCAACAACAATTAGCAAACAGTGCATGAATAACTACTTAATTTGCTTTGAGTCTTTTGACATAGAATAATGCTAGGTGAACCACATTTTAGGGAACCACCTTAGAGCCCACCTTAGGTGGCAGCATATATGACATATCCACGTCATCAAAGCATTAGTCATGCCTTTCAAATTTTCCTTTTTTCTTAATTACTAAATTTTTTTTTCTTTTCAGTTTCTTAGTTTAATCTTATCAACCATATTTTTTTTGTTATCTAACTTGTGTCGTCTTCGTCTTCGTCTTCGTCTTCATCTTCATCTTCATCAAACCAACCATCTCACCTACTCGATCTTCCATCGATCAACTCATATTGAATTAGAGTATCTCATGTATGATTGTTATTAGGCTTCCATGGTTATTGTTGTGTTGAATGGAGATTTCTTAGATATCGATGTGACTACGATTCCTTAAAAAAAATTAAAATAAAAAACCCTTTATGTGAATTTGATTCGATTACCATGATCGGGTAGAGGATTGTTCATTATCGTGGCGAGATGGGCACTCTTGAAGACCTTCAATTTCAAATTACAACTTCCTGAGAATTTATGCATAGTGTCATGTGTTGTTCAGATTGAATGGTAAGAGGTTATAAATGAATGCTGCAATTTATCAAAAGAGAAAATGAAAGCAAAAGAGGATTAAAAGTTTTCGGTGTTTGCTCTTTTAGGCATCAACATATTTCTTTTCTCTAATTTCAGCTTACCGGATCGACTTATTGATAAGGATAAGATCGTTGGTATGATGAAGATGGTTGGTTTGATGAAGACGGCACAAGTTAGATAAAAAAGAAGAAAAATAGGGTTGATAAGATTAAACTAATAAAGTGAGAAAAGAAAAAAAAATAGTAATTAAGAAAAAATAAAAATATAAAAGACATAACTAATGTTTTTATGACGTGGATATACCACTTATACTGCCACTTAAGGTGGACTCAATGGTGGTTTCTTAAAAGGTGGTTCACTTAACATTTCTCATACAACGGTGACATACACTACAGTTAAAGAATAGTCCGGACTTACTAATTCAAATTATGAAAAAGACACACGTATATGACGTATGTATTGCACAAATAACTTTCACAAAATCAAGCTCAAACTATATTCACCGATCTTTCAAAGCATCCTCCATAATTGTCACACAGATAACGTGCTACCTTTCTTAACTTCCAATCCACTCCTTTTCGAGTTGTGCATAGGACTCTCATGCACGAGTAGATGGCGGGTAAAGGAATTAGTCCATCCGTGAGGATCTGACTTCCATATTGCTTGGTCCTGTTGCAATTAGATTTGCCCTTTACAACTTGGAACACGATTACAATTTTGTTTCGTTGCCTTCATGAACATAACCCAAAATAGTTTAAACTCGCCTCAAGTACATAGTCTGCTTCGGTGCTAGTGTTCTCCATAGACACAAGTCCCAAGTCAATGAGACGAAGACGTGTGAATTTTATAATTACCAAACAAAATGTCAATTTTCTGTATCATAGAATCCAAGACGATGCTTTCGTTTTTGCTCTTTCATTTTAATCTGTAATTTTAACAAGTAATAATGCCGTCAATAACCATGTCAAATTCATCTGTTTTACTTGAGTTGGCTGAAATTGATTAGGGAATAGGGATGGTGTCACTATATGAGATTCTCATCTGTATTTTACTAATCTCACAAAAGGTAAAATCTGCCAAGAAAGTTAGTCGAGATAGATACCATGAATTGATGGGTTCAATGAGAGAATAACGATGGTGACGATAAAAATGTATTTACACATTCTGAGAAACTTTCCCTTTTCTCTCATTTTGTCAAATTCCGGGACAAAAAACAAGTACAGAACCCCGTCAATGATAATGAACATTCTTCCGTTCAGTTTCTCCGGCAATGCATAGCCGCATTGTGATGATATTATTGGGTTGAGCTTCTCTGTTATTCACCGGAGACTTGTTCTTCTTCCGGTTTGTATATCAAACACGACAGCTGCGGCCTCAGCTTCTCCTTCCATATCTGCTGGCAATTCTCCCCTATTCTTTCCCTCTTGTTCAACTCCACCACCACCAGCTTCTCCGTCAACCGGTAAATCCCAATGGCCACAACCAAATTACCATTCTGCCCCGCCAACTTTGCCCCCCAGCTCTTCTTCTCCATCACCGTCATCCCCTCCGCCAATGCCACCTCCTCCACCTTCTGAATTATCCTCTCCGGCGTCTCCGCCGAAACAAACCTTTCCCCGCAGTCGGATATCTCCGGCTTCCGGAACAGCCCCGAGATGTCGAACCCCGACGAGAACGAAATCAAATCAAAAGCATTCAACGGCGTGTCGTTGTCCTCGTCCCTCCACTCCTTCAAGTTAAAATCTTCCAAGTGAAACTTGACGTCCTTGTAGCCAACACTGAACCAAGGATCCTTGATGATCTCGTCGACGGTGATCCTCGTCTCGACGTTCGTGTCAAGCAATCTCGAAATCAACCGTCTCAGGCCAGGCGACGTCCACCTCGGAAAGCGAAACTCCCCCTTGTAGATTTTCCGGTACATTACCATGAGATTGGGATCGTTGAACGGAAGATAGCCGGCGTTGAGAACAAAGAGAATGATCCCGCACGACCATATATCCACCTTGGCGCCGTCGTAGCCTTTCTTGGCGAGAATCTCCGGCGCCACGTAAGCCGGGGTGCCGCAGAGAGTGTGGAGAAGGCCGTCTGGTCGGACCTGCTCCGTCACGGCGGAGAGTCCGAAATCCGAAACCTTCAAGTTCCAATTCTCGTCTAAGAGTAAATTCTCCGGCTTCAAATCACGGTGGTAGACTCCGCGTGAGTGGCAGTATCCGACGGCGGAGATCAGCTGCTGGAAGTACCGACGGCTGAGATCCTCGCTGAACCGACCTTTGGAGATTTTCCCGAAAAGCTCCCCGCCTTTCGCGAACTCCATGATGAAATAGATCTTGGTCTTGGTGGCCAAGACCTCGTAGAGCTTGACGATGTGGGGATGCTGCAGCCGCCGCATGATCGAGATCTCGCGCTTCACGTTCGACATAAACCCGCCTTTCAGCACCTTCTGCTTGCTCACCGCCTTGATCGCCACGCTCTGCCCGGAGCTGACGTCACGCGCGTGGTAGACCTTGGCGAATGCGCCGCGGCCGAGGAGCTTCCCCAGCTCGTACTTCCCGAACAGGGCGCCGCCGGTCTCGTCCAGCGAAGAAGCCTCCGAGGCGCCGTCGCCGGCGTCGGATACGACCTCGATCTCCGGCATGGCTCCGAGTCAGAAACTAAAATTCACCATCCCTGACACTCGCAAATGCAACCTCGATTTCTCCGAATATATGAACCCGAACTCAATTCAAACCCAACAAGTTTGGTTGGCGGAAGATGAGGGTGTTTGAGAATTGGGGATTAGGTTGTTGGATTACGAATACGATGTCGTTTAGTTAAGGGAGAAAGTAGTCTCCGGGAAATTGATGCTAATAGTCGGAGGTGGTTTGGGATGGGGAGGCTTTATTTTTATTTTTTTGAAAAGAAGGGGAGGCTTTATTTATATAGGAGGTTCGATTGTACGCGTAATACTTGGTAAGAGACACGTTAAAAGTTTACCCTTTTTTCTTTATTGGGACTTGAAGAGAGAAGGAATTGCGGCCAACCACGTGGCAGTTACGATACGGTTGTTGGTTGTTTTTTTGGAACTACTGCTCCCTCCCAGAGAGAGGTTTGGATAAACGTACGGCGAGGTTGTCAGGACTCTTCACGTTGATTTCTGGTTTGTTTTGGTTCTTGATTTCTAGTTTGATTTGGTATAAAATTGGTTAATCCAACACTGAGCCACAGTAAAAAAAAAATTACTTCTTATGTCTTATCTGTCGAATTCCAGTATTTCACACCAAAGCAAGTAAGCAACCGGTTATTCGATCGGTAAATGTTTACAGAAAATATTACAAGAGTACGCATTAAATGAACACATTAATCGATTTCTTTTGTAGATGCTTCAGGAATTCAGGTTATAGACAAAATCGTGATGTTGGTAACGTGCTATGATGTTATATGAATTATGTAAAAGCTCATGCAAGTGAAAATTTTCTACACATATGATGGTGGAACGTTTCGTTGTATTTTTATAAGTAAAAATTTGTTATGTGTTGAGAACAATTCTTGACCTGAGAATCCTAAGATATTAGCTCGAATAACTATATATTATAAATGTAGTATATATTACCCGATGTTTCGATTTTGATATGCATAACATTTTCACAATGCTAAGATAAATGAGGGGTCTTTTTTTTTCAAGAGTTATTTACCACTTTGTGAGGAAATTGAACTAATTTCCCCTCATAGAATTCTCAGTGAACTAATGCAATGAGAATAGCCCCCACTGACAAAAATTCATGCGTATGTCACTAGTTATTTGGAGAGTTTCCGCTAATTAGCTAGTTAGGTGTAGTGTTCAACAACATTTAATTGCTGCCTCACGTACGCTTTGTTGGTTTCCTCCTGGCATGGGCAATTATTTGGTTTAGAAATGTGAATCAGCATATGTAGGAGTTTATCACTATAAGTAACATGTTTTATGTTAAGGCTAATATGGTCAGACATCATACATTACTATATGGAATAAAGCCCTAACCATGTCATCATATTATTGATCTGCGTTGCCTTTCTCAGTCGCTCCCTCGTTCTTTTATGTGGATGAAACATAGTGGCTATAATAATATGCAATCATGCATATGTGCCAAGTTAATTCTTTGAAAGAGATAGGAGCTTGCTCTTATTGTTTCTTAGAGAACACATCATATAAGTAATCTTCCATAGATACTCTGCAGAAGAGTAAGCACAAATGCACAATAATGCAAGACGTTTGTTTTTGTTTTCCTTTAGATTAATGGGAAATGTAATTAGTAAACAATTACAATGACAGAGACATGGTCACCATCATTAGCTTAATTAAACACTATCTCTTCCGCTTAATGACCAAGATTAATTTACTAAAAAAATGACCAAGATTAATTCATTCATCATGGACCGCTGGAGGATTATGCTTTCCCATTACTGGAAGGCACACTAATTAATAATAAAAACTAATGAAGAAGAAATTAATATAGAAGCTATATATGGCTTAATTAGCAACTTATATATTGCTTTTGCTGCATGTGAAAGGTTGCGTGGGATGCGAAAAACCTTCGACACTGGATTTGGTCCACCACCGTCCACATGAAAATGATCGATGAATACGTCATACGACGGTGAAGTCGGAGCTAGCCGAAAATTAGATAGGGTGTTTCTCTGGTTTCTTTCTAATTTGGGTAATTAAGAAACTTCAAACTTGCTAGGGTTATTGGGTGAGAGACTGGGTTTGAAATACAAGAACGCATGCATGAATGGTGGCTGTAGAGCTTTTTTTTTTTTTTGAAACAGACTGCACTGCAGATTGTGAATAATTAGATTTTGGTGGATGAGGCCCCGGCCGGTGATACATAGGTCCTGCGCTAGTTTAACAAATTAAGATTGCCCATGCATAACGTGCTACCAGTTCTAGTGGTGGGACTCTGCAGGACTGAACCATTTCGATCAGTATTTTCATCTTCTTTCCTCATCAATCAATGAACGGATCCACTTCGATCTATCTGGTCCAATTCAATTTAAGGAATAGTTCCAAAGAGTTTGCAACAGGCCGATCAAGTTCAATAATAATACCTATATATCTTTATCTACTTTATCTATATATCAATTTAACCATGACTAAGTCTCAATATACGATTCTAACTATAGTTAGTTTCATGATCCAAACTCTTTATTTTCCATGTTGGTGGTTTAAAAGTTTTTTGGACAAAAAATATTAGAATAAGCAAAGCAAAATTATTATTTAATTAAGTATAAATAAGTATAATCATACTCATAATAAGGTATACTGTAGGGTGTTTGAGCTTATTCAGGGATGGAGCAGTATCTATGAGTTTCTTGGGTCGCTTGCGGTGACAGATCCAGAATAAAATTCTTACTTGGGCTATGTGTAACACTAAAAAAAATTTCAACGAATTTGACTTTCGAAGATGCTATAAATTTTTGTTAATTTGAGGGTCGTGAAAGAGAGCTTGAGAATGTCAGACATTGAGACGTCGAGTGGCTTGCTAATACTACTAAAATTGGGAGGCAATGATGAGAATTTGAGAGCAGCGAATTAGCAATTAAGGATGGGGAGCGGAAAAACTACGTTTGTGAATTTTGGAATTAAGTCATGTATACTTACAAGCACAGTTCTAACCCTAAAAAGAAACTAATTACATCAAAAGATTTACATAATCCTAGTTAATTACAAAATATTCATCTTTCCAATATACTAGGATTGAGACTCACGTTAACACTCCTCCTCAAGTTGGCGCATACAAATCTTGAATGCCCAACTTGTCAAGTGAGTCACTGAACACCCTGGACGACACTGCTATGGTAAGGATGTCAGCTAGCTGCTGCTCCGAAGGAACAAATGGGAACGGGATTATGCGAGCATTTAGCTTTTCCTTGATGAAATGCATGTCAATCTCTACATGCTTTGTCCGATCATGCTGAACATGATTATATGCAATTTCAACCGCAGCAATATTGTCACAGCGAAGAGGCATTGACCATTCCTGCTTGAAACCCAAACTCTTTAATAAAATTCTCAATCATAACAACTCACAGACTCCATGAGCCATACCTCTGTACTCAGCTTCTTCACTAGAACGGGCCACCACATTCTGTTTCTTGCTTCTCCAAGTGACTAAGTTTCCACCAACAAACGTAAAATAGCCAGAAGTAGAACGCTTGTCAGTGATGTTCCCTGCCCAGTCCGCATCAGTGTAACCACTAGTCCTCAAATGTCCATGCTTACGAAACACTAGGCCTTTTCCAGGAGCAGAGTTTAAGTATTTCAAGATTCTCATCACAGCATTCATGTGATCTTCACTAGGAATATGCATATACTGACTCACCACACTAACCACATAAGCAAGATCAGGTCTAGTATGTGACAAATAAATTAATCTTCCAACTAACCTTTGATATCGAGATTTGTCAGTCGGAACTTGATTAGGATACTCTGCAATCTGATGGTTCTGTTCTATTGGTGTATCAACTGGTGTACAATCAAGCATACCAGTCTCTGCTAGCAAATCCATACAATATTTTCTTTGACTCAACATGATACAGTCCTTGTTCGTGACTACCTCAATTCCGAAGAAATACTTTAAATTCTCAAGGTCCTTCATCTCGAATTCAAAAGACAACTAATCTTTCAATCTTCTAATTTCACCAATGTCATCACCTGTCACTACCATGTCATCTACATAAATGATCAAGGCAGTAAGCTTACCATGTCGGTGTTTCAGGAACAAAATATGATCTAAGTTACTCTGCCTATACCTAATCTTCTTTATGAAAAACGTGAACCTTCCAAACCAAGCTCTTGGAGATTGCTTCAATCCGTACAAGGACTTTTTCAATCTGCACACCACCTTCTCGCCCGTAGAAGTATTATATCCTAGAGGAAGATCTATGTAAATTTCTTCATTCAAATCTCCATGAAGAAATGCATTCTTCACATCAAACTACTGCATGAGCTAATCTAGATTGCTGCCAAAGACATGAGGACTCGAATGGTATTGATCTTTGCCACAGGTGCGAACGTCTCATCATAATCCACCCCATATTTTTTGAGTATATCCTTTTGCAACCAATCTTGTCTTATATCTGTCAACTGAGCCATCTGTAGTATGTTTCACAGTATAAACCCATCTACAACCAATGGTCTTTTTTCCAGATGGTTATGGCACCAAATCCAAAGTGTCATTCTTCTTGAGAGCATCCATCTCAACCTCCATTGCTTTGGCTCGCTTCTCCCCCTTGATTCCATCCTGCACTTTACTAGGAAGAGACAGACACAACAAATAATTGATTCACAAAGACTACATAAGGTTTAGACAATCTATGAGTTGACACGTAGTTAACTATATGATACTTGGCTTTAGCTGACAAGAGAGACTCATATTTTTTAAGAGGTTGACCACGGGTTGACCTAGCAGGCAAGACTCTACTAGATTCAGGGACATTGGAGGATGACAACGGAATAGTACTACATACCTCAGGTGAGGCCAAGCCAGGTGAGATCGTTGATGTTGGGGGAGAGACTGAACTTGCATGTACATCTTCAACAACTGGCGGCTGATTACTATTCAATTCTCCTCCTTTCGATATGTCGTCTGTTCGCCATGTCGAACACTTTCAGAATATGGAATAGAAACCTTAACTTGGGCAGGTTCAACAGATTGAACCACTTTTTGAGGTTCCAAAATATTATCTCTCGGATTCTGGATTTGGTCGGTGACATGCCGAAGATCCTTTTCAGCGGGGTTATTGTCAACAATTACACAATCTTCTAGTTCTCCAAATTGATCTTCATAAAAAAAATGCTTCTCCTCCTCACTCGAAGATACCGTAGGAGAAAAATAGCACAGGTCTTCACTAAATGTGACATCCATGGTGACATAAAATCATTGAGACGGAGGATGGTATCACTAATATTATATCCTTTCTGATGGGATTTGTATCCAAAAAACACACACTTAAGAGAACGAGTCTCCAACTTAGATCTCTGATTTTTGTAAATATGAACATAGGTCACACAGCTAAAGACACGAGTATGAAGTTTGTTGAGAGATGAAATAGTAACATGTTCAGACAATACCTCAAAGGGAACCTGATTCTGAAGAGCTGCAGATGATAGACGATTGATAAGGTGAGAGGCACACAACACAGCTTCACCCCATAGATAGTTGGGTAGATTGGCACTAAGTAAGAGAGCTCATCCAATATCCAAGAGGTGTCGATTTTTCCTCTCAGATACCCCATTCTGTTCTGGTGTCTGAGGACAAGTAGTCTGATGAACAATTCCATGTTGCTGAAAATAGTCTCGGAAAGAGTGGTTTACAAACTCTCCTCCATTGTCAGATCAAAATATTTTCACACAAACATCATACTGAGTTCAGATGAGACTATGAAAAACGGTGAAAGCCGAAAACACAACATCCCTCTTTTTCAATAACACAACCTAAATTAATCTTGTAAAGTCATCAATAAACAAAACAAAGTACTTCATTCCTGTCAATGTCAAATTCTTCGAAGACCCCCATACATCAGAATGAATCAACTCGAATGGTGCAGAACTAGAAAAAAAAAACTAGGAGAATAATTAGACTTTGACTCTTAGCAAAAACACAAGTTTCACAACGGAGACTTGACTCTTTTATTCCAAAAAGCAAAGATGACATCGACTTCCTCATGACTCCAAAAGATGGATGACCCATTTGGCGATGTCATAGCCAAATTTTTTTTACTGGATCAGAACTCAATGTCAGGGCAACGGTTAGTGACGGTGCTCTTGCTTCCCTGCTGTACATGCAATCAAAGTGAAACAGTCTCCCCCACAGACCCTCCCTTTGCTATTATCGCCTGAGATGACAAGTCTCAGAAGGTAACATACATAGAAAAAAAAGGTTACAGAGCATTTGTTTTGTGAAATCAATTCAGAAACAGACAATAAATGATGTGATAGAGCAGAAACATAAAAGACTTTGTTTAACACAATTGTTGGGGTAACTTGAATTGACCCTATACCTAGGACCGAGAAGGACACCCCATTTGCATTAGACACTTCAGGTATGGGAGATGGGGACATACTCGAAAAAAAGGACTTATCAATTGTCATATGATCAGACGCACCAGAATCAATTATCCATGTATCACTACCAGTAAAGTCAGAAATTTTTAATGCAATATCAATTTTACCTCTTTTCTCCTAAGAACACATACCTGTGGTGAGGTCTTGTCCTCATACTCCATAGAAATCAGGTTCACGGGAAACTTCAGGTTGATCACCAAAGATTGCAAGATCCATTGCAAAGAGGATTTGATGACAGAGGAACAGAACAAGTACGACAGAATTCGACGAAATCGAAAGCTTTCTTTGACACGTCGAACATATCAAATCGGGACAGGTTTAGAACAAATTTACAGCGAAAAACAACAGGGTCAGATTACCAAGATTGTCATGATCGACTTAGGTCCTGATGCCAAGTCAAACAGAACACAAAATGTTAGGAATTTTCTAATGTATTGAATAATCCCTAAGTCAGGTATATATACAAACACAATTCTAACCCTAGAAGGAAACTAATTACACTAAAATATTTACATAATCCTAGTTAATTACAGAATATACATTTCTCAATATACTAGGATTGAGATTCACATTAACATATACTCGCTTAAGTGTGACCTCGCCGTAGATTTTAATGGTTTGCACATTAGGCCGGTATATGTACCGGAATTTCTTGGTTAGTTGTTTGTATAATTAAGCAGTCATTAACGTCACCTCGATCACCTCCCGGTTAAAAAAAGTGATCAATTTTCCTCGTAATTTCTAGATCTTTCTAGGGTTGATTTTTCATCAACCGCTAACTACGCTCAGAATTGATCTCAATTGTTTAGTTGGAGTCGCAACGAGGAAATGAGCGCAGTGTGCATTATTGTTCTTCCATCTCTTGTGGTACTAACCACTGCTCACGGCTGATAGAACCCACGAGCAATCAAAAAACCGATAGAAAGAATCATCCATCTCATGATCGAGCATTGCAAATAATTCGACTCTCACTATATATAATAGTGTTCATATCTACAAACACCAAAAGACAATCAAATCATTAAGTTCCAAAAATGCTCGCTGAAAAGTGCAGTAGCACGTAGTGGCAAAATAATGGGATCGGATTAGTTTATGCAACTCGATCTGTAAGGCCAAATATTTGTCCATTATCTACAGAGATTATAGTTCAATCGATTATGTATAATATGATTAGCGTACGATAGCTGTACTACGAGAAAAAAAATCTACAGAGATACATAACCGTAGAAAAAAAATCTACGATTATGTACAATATATACTGATCCGATTCCTAGCTCACTGAAAATCTATGAAGATACATCTTAATTTCAAGACCAAAGAAGAAAATCCTAATTGTGTGGTGCCGCAACATTTGCTTGTTCATATCGAGGAAATTTCCAAGAAAGAGAGCCCAAAAATAAGAATATGGTCTCAGATCACTCGTGTGAATTATGAGGAGGCTAAAGGAAACAAATGCATGTGGACGACGTACCAATACATATATTTTGGTTAAGTCAGTTCCGATCCACGTACATGATAGATAGTTACCATGAATCATGCCTCATGGATCACAATTCATAAATTATCGAATTGCATGATTTGCATCATTAATATGCCCGAAGTTTTCTTAACGAATGTTGGTGTTTACTACTTGATCGAGCACGAGTGTGCGGTACATGCTGAGCTTTGAACTCTTGATGCAGAGTTTGTATGCAGTTTTCACGGTACAATTGAAATACCCAAGTTCGAATCGCTAGAATTCAGTGACGGAGCTAGAGATTAGAAATTATGGGTGGTGTTATATGCAATTAGAAACGGATTTGAACCAAGTTTGAAGAAGCAAAACTTAGGGGAGCCATGGCCGCTACTTTTGGTCCTTGAGTAGCACCCCTGCTAGCTAGTATTGCTGCATGATTGACTGTCATTATAGATCGAGTTACACTTTTGAAAACTACTAATAATTGTGTGTTTCTTAGTCTAAAAAACTGATTTTATCAACCATTAATTCAAGGACGTTTTTGTCTAAGCCTTGACGTGCTAGCTACACGTATTTGATGTTTGATTCAGCAAACTTGTGGTGTTAACAAAACCTTTCAAGTATATGTCTTTAACACCAATTAAATGATTTTGTCCTATTAAATACGTAAATCACGAGATTAAAGAAACCCTTGTGTGCAAGGAAATGACATGGAAGTTGCCAACAACAAACCCTGTACATGAAAAATTAAACATCACTGTTGTGATGGTATATGATGACAATGGTTCACTATCACTGGGTTTGAACCCTCCAACAGATACGAACCCAGTTCCAAATCCATTATTAATGGCCTTGTGTGTGAGAACTTCCACATTATTGGCGTCGGAACAAGTAATTATGTCCACAGAAAAAAATCTGACATCACTCATCTGGAAAACTCCATCCCTTTTTTAGCTTTTACGAAAGAGGTAAATCGAAATCAAGCTGATCTATCTGTTCCCATTTGTATGGTGTTTCACATTCTGTGGCTGCATATGTATGTACGTTCATACATAGCTCCAATAAAACTAATTAAGCTGAGCCCCACTTTAACCCTCGATTAACCGGGTTCATGAAGAAGCTGGAATTACAGGTAAACTGCAAATTAAGAAAGAAATCAATGTTCATATGCAGAATCTGAAGGGATAATATAACCCTTAAATCCTCGAAACGATGCAGATCGAATATAAGGGACGCGGCAAGCGGATTGAAGTGTATGTATGAATCTATGATCATTCAAACTAATTAGGTACAGGGGTTTAAGCTTAAACCCTCAGCTGATCGATGCAGATCGAGGACACGTCTAATTGATTATACGTAAACTACAAAAGGAAGAGATGTATGCATGAGCTCATCAGTTATACAAAACCCAAAAGTAGGTTTAAGACTTTAAGCAACCCCTGAAGCCTCGAAAGGATGCAGAAACTGGGTTGAAGTGTATGAAAATCAAGGAACGCGGCAAGCCGATTGAAGAAGTGTATGCATATAACTGGGTTCAAAGAGGGCCGGAAGACGCATACTGTTGCAGTTTCAACTTTCAATTCGTACTAGTCTTAAATTTAGGGCGCTGTAAGAAGTTGAATGGTATATATGTGTTAATTGACATTTACGGTGGCAGGCTAAAACCTAGACCAGACAATTTCTCTGCTGCAAGTTTCGAGGAGATAGAGAAGAAGGAAATTTAGGAAGGCAGATTGACCAGACGTTCAAAACTGACCTACCTACCTATCAAGCTCAAGTTAATTACTTGTAAGTTTAGGTGGCATGGATTTCTCTGTGTCGTGTCCAACTAAAAGGGAAGCCGCAAAGGGCCAGAGCATATATGTTGAATGGACTATTTATTGGGAGTAATTTGAGTAACGGGTCAACTATTGTAGAAACTTGAAACCGATATCTCTCTAACAGTCTAACGTATGTACATTAGATTGACTCGGTAGAAGCTGTAAAACATTCTTCCTGTTCTAGAAAACTTGCTTTTAGGCTTTGAGACAAGTACAGTCAAAAACTGTTTTAGCTTAAACGAGATGAGTGAAGATAGAACCTGCCACACTGCTTGCTTCCCTGCTTACCATCTTGATAGACTTGGTTGCCTTAGAGATGTTTTGTTGCAATTCTCATTTTTCTACTCAAAGATTTTTTTTTAATCTAAAAAACAATTCAAATATTAGAACTTTATGGATCGAACTCACAACTTCTCAGTTATTAAGAGGAGAGTATGCCGTTAGACCAAATGGTACTGGGCTACTCAAAGAATTACAAAAAAGAAAAAAAAATGCACGAAGACCCTACCACGTACATACGTACATAGAGTTGCTCCAAATTTGTGTGAAAAACTCTTTGAGTGACTTTAGTTAAAGGTTTGTAAAAGTTACTTAAAACAATTGTAGAAACCCCAATTCATTGTCGGTAGTCAGTCAACTGCAGACTATCAGCCTCCCTTGGCCATCTATGTCAAATTTTGAGCTAGTGCAAAAGGTTTATTGATTTGATTAAAGTTGGTGAGGAAAATGAGGTTACTAGCGGTTAGAAATGATGAGGAAATGTGTCACATCCCGACTCTTAAATTTTACCTTATTTACTGGCTTGGAATTAATAATAGTTTTATCGTCTCTGTAAATGAAATTATAGTTCAAAGGTCCCTAGAGGTGTGTTGAAGGACGAATAGTTCGAAAGAATTATTCGTAGGAGAAAAATGTGACGACGGTAAAAATGGTAAATTTTGGCTAGTAAAAGTTAATTTTTATTGGGGTATTATTTTTGAGTGTTAAATTTTGGATTTGGGTTATATAGTAGTGTTGGACCGGGTTGGGCAAAAAAGCCCAAAACCCATCTCTCCTTTCTCTCACCTCCCTCCCGATTCTCTCTCCCTCTCCCTCTGCCCGAAAAAGTTTTCCTAGCCCGACCGCCGTGGTCCGGCCACCGTTCGCCGCCGCACCGGTCTCAAACGGTCGGCCTCCAAACCCAGGTCCCATTCTAGACCGGTGAGAGGCTCTTTAGCGCCGCCGATCGAGAGGAAAGCTCGCTGGAAGTCCCGACTGCCCAAAACTTCCTGTCGCCGGAGCTTCCTCCTCCAGTCGCCATAGTCGGAGCTGCTAGGTTCAAAAAGAAGCCCTCCTCCCGTGCAGCAATCCCTCCAAAGGATTCGCTCCCTCTTGAGCTAGGTAAGGAGAAATCGGTGATTGAAATTCTAGGGTTTTTTGTGATATTTTCGTTCAATTGGCATGGTTAGACTTAGAATTGGTGTTTGTGCTAGTTAGGAAAGTTGTAGAGAAGATGGAGAGGAAGATGCTGTCAAATTTTGGTGGGCATTGGAAGTCGCCGGAGTCGGCCTCCGGCTGCCGCCACTGTTTGGAGATTTTTAGGGTTTTAGATGTGTAATATTAAGGGGAGTTTAATGATGTGAATTTTGGAATTTTTGGAGGAGTTTTGGATAGGTTTGGAAATTGTTAAAGTTTGGTAATTTTGGCGGATTAATAGGGTAAAATCCGGCCATTGGTTTAGGGTTTAGGGTTTAGCATAATGAGGTAAAATTCCATTATGACGTGACGTGAGCGTTAGACGCAAGCGTAGTAGCCTTGTATGAATTTCTATTTTTCTTATATTTCTTCATAAGAAATCATACAAGGAGTATGACGAGTGTAAATACATACATATATATATATATATATATATATATTAGCCTGAGAGGCTGTATATTATTAAGTTTTGGAAATTAGCCGGAGCTAGTCATGTATTTGCCAGTTTTGAGCTGTCGCCTGCAGCATAATTTCTATGAAAATTAAATTGGGGAAGCATAAATATTTCTTATAAATTTATTTTTGTCCACTCACTCTAACGTTTTCAAATGTTTTCCCCTGGGCTCTTCGTTTTTAAAATGCCCAGTCAGCAGAGTGCGGGTCCGTACTAGTAGGAGAAGACGAGGCATAGTCACCCATCTTTCAGCCATTTTTCACCAGTAGGTTACCTGCTTAACCTACTAGGGTAGTTTCCTGCTTCCGTTGGTTTAGTAGCTTTGAATACTTTTGAGATTATTGTATAACATTCTCGGTGGTGTGCTAAGATATTTGTTGTGGTATTTGAATATTTTTAGGTTGAATTGGTGAGTGGTTAACTTGTTATAAAGGGTTGTTCATTTTCAAGGGAGGTTTGCCGATTTCTTCGGTAAATGTTCTTTGGAGGTGGACCCCGCAAGACTTACCTCGGATTTCAGGATGAAATTCGGGGTGGGTCTTGACAGAAGGTCTCTATCTCAATTACGAGTCGGTTTGGTTTTGGCCTCCACCTACTCTTTTATGTAACTAAATTGTGAAAAGAAAAAGAACATGTGTGTCGAATTTTTGGTCTCAATAGTGTATTTTTTGATGAGGTGGAACTAACAAGTGTTGAATGCTATTGGAATAGAAAATCATAATACACAGCCCATCCCATCTAAAGGGTCTGTGCTGCTTGCCCTGCTTCAAATTAGTTGGCCGATCTTGTTTTTTTTTCCCCCCTTTCTTGACAAATAACTTCTGGTACAAAAGAGTGGTGCCTCATTACAAGGCCAAAGTATGTTACATTGCAATTCTCAAGTTTCTGTTTAAAGACATGTAAGAACAGTGATGCAGGACAAATTTAAACATCATCAGACAAAAATACTCTTGGATCATGCAGTGGCTGAGGCATGGAAGGATTGGAAGGATTGGAAGGATTGGAAGCATATTGCACTATTTTTAGTTTGACCATACCAGAAGCCTTACACAACTCCAGAGCTAAATAAATGCAAATCTAATAAGCTATTTTACCACCCCTTCTCAATCTCCTCTTCTTTTACTTGATAAAGGAGGAGGGTTTCAATAATTAAATCTTCCCAATCAAGAGCATGCCTTCTCTTTCGTTTTCTTCCCATCTGTACATCTTCAGAAATGCAAACATCTGAATGAGCATTTGAAGGTTGCATAATCTTATATATGAATTCGCTGTCCGGCAGCATTTATCTTTTCTCTCCTCCTCTTACAGGCCTTAAGACCCTTAAGATAAGATGGCAGCATATGATCCAAGCCTACATCTTTTTCCAATATATTCTTAAATCTCAAGCATAAGCTTCTTGCTTAATTCTGACTTCCCATTCCACCACTCAGTGCAATCATGGGGATCAAAATACTGCCTCTCTTCCCTTTCATGAACAGCTCCAAACCCGCCAGACGACTTAAAACTCTCCATATCATCTAAATATTTCGAGTAAACCATGGCCAAGCATTCATGTGAAAGCTTCATCTTATCCATCCCTAGACAATCATCTGAAAGCCTCTTGAACTTTTCTACTTCTGTCGCAGACTCATCCGCATTGCCATTTCTCTCCAAGCACTCACTGACCACATCTCTGAAATCAATTCCATTGCCCCGACATAGTCTTCTTCTCCATATACTGAATCACAGACTCACAGTCGGGGCGTGCATCAGCACATTCTTAACATTAACATCCTTCCCCCAAGGCATGCATGCAGCACCTGCGCAGCCTTCACAAGCGCCTCTAAAAGCTCCGTATACCTCAACCTACAAGCATTAACAACCACATTGACCTCCTTAGCACACTCCTGAATTCTAACACCCCCGACACCATTCAACTCCGCCACAAGAACCAATATCCCCGCCTGTCGTCAAGAACCGGTGGGGCCGGAAACGCCGCCGTAGACGTGGACGTAGTTGTCGTAGTCTTGGAGCGAGGTGGCCGCAGGTGGAGTAGTAGAGGCTGCCGGAGACGTCGTCGGGGGTGAAGGAGGTAGAGTTGCAGGAGACGCAGGTGGGCATGGTTTGGGAGATTTGAGAGGCGAAGAGGGACTGTGATTAGAGATTGTTTGGGGGGTTTTTTGGAAATTTAAAAATCAATTTGGAAAAGGTGGGCCCGACAGTATGGCCCACGCCACGTCGACCTCATCGAAAACGGAGATTCGAGTCTTTGGGACTCTGCTTCAGCAAGTGGTCTTAAAGCGACTGAGAGGCCGGCGCAGAGCAGACGAGGAGGAGTCTGACCGATCTTGGTTCAACACTCACAGAACAAATGCTATGGATCATCATAGTATCGGGTCGTCTCCCTCTTTGCCTTGTTTTCTTTGTTTTGTTTTAGACTTTTAGCTGTGTATATCTTGGGCCTCAGCTGTTGCTGGTCCTCTTGGGCTTATACCTCAATGATTTAATAGGTCGAGCCAAGATGCAGTTTGGGTGATGCAAGTTATTTGCACTCTGCAATGCTGAAAACAAGTCATCTTTAGGACCAATTGAACCAACTCATCAAGCTCATGCATACATTCATTTTAGCATATATAAATTCCAAACTACAGAAGAAAAATCCTCTACCAATGTCATACATATATAATTTGGTTTGCAATGGTTTGATTTCTTCTTGAAACCAAATTTCTGTCATGTTTGTTGTTCGGTCAGAACTGAGTCAACTGACCATGAAAGTGATGTGATTGAATAGAAAGTACCTAATTTACATTTCAGATGCAGCTGGGTACGTGTTGCCAATAAGCAAATTATGTTCGACACTTACCAATGTATTGTCCATCAATGGCGTCAAAGCTACTGTTGGGGAAGCGTAGAGTTAAACTAAGCAGACCTTGTTATTCCTCGTTAAGTTTTGCTAGCATACACATATTTGTTCCTTTTGAGGTAGTACTGCATATGTTGTTGTATGCAAGGACATTCGCAACTCAACAATTTCCAATTACTGTTACTTCTGCAAGTGCTGTAAACTTGGTATACATCTGTCCGTATCCAAGCTTAGGGAATGACGATTATTGCGCAGATTATCAATAGTTGACTGGATCTCAGCTTAGTAAGAGATGATCAGCAACATCTAGCTAGCTGTTAGATCGAGAAATCAAATTTGTTAAGGTTTGCAAATGTCGCGAAGGAACCTAGCAGCTAGCTTATTCGAGTTTCATGGATCATTCAGGGCAACCCGAACTCGAACATTCTGAACCCGATTGCCTGTGTTTTTTCGCCTTTTCGGTGATGTTATTAGTTATTACAATTTGGGACCGCACAGTCTCGATCAATCTTAGTTTGGTCCCAATATATTAGGCCATTTCATTGCCATGCCTGCGCGCATGTGCTGCACAAATGAACCCTACAGCTAGAACAACCCTCACTACATGCAGGATGATATTCAAGGTACATGCGACTGACATTACCTGGAGCAATTCTTTGTCCTGCTGCCTCCAACATACATACAACTGTTATTAAACTCCTTTACATGCTAGGACAAAACGTCGAATTCAATTCGATAAAAGATCAGTTGGAATGGTCCCGTTGTTTATGTCCAGATCGATCATCTCTAACCAGTTCTCTTTGGCCCTAGCTTGGTGATTTGGTCATGTTCCTTTCAGCTTCAGATCCACCAGCGCAGTTGGCCGGGGACCAATTGACCGGAATCATATATAGTACCCATGGCACTCTGTAGAGCTTTGGATCGATTATGTCTTCTGCAGGAAGGAAGCAAGGTTATTGTGAACGTCCTGCGCCCTGTGCCTCTACTATTATTGTGACTGTACTACTGAATAAACGAATTCAATTGTGAAAACAATGCAGCATATAGTAGTAGAAATTATTTTCTGACCAAACAAAAATCGTACGACTAAACTGTAAACTTGTGAGCCATTGTCTTTGACCGAAATTTAAAAAAAATGTTCATCTTTGAGAAGAAAAGAAGGTTGCATTCAGGTATCAATCCTACATTGAAGTATTTTGAAAATTACATCACAGAAAATGATACTTCAATTGAAGATTAATTCAATGATTATATTCATCCATAATGGGAATATTGTCACGGGATGAGAACTTCGCTTCTCCACCAACCGTGCGGCCTTAGAGTTGTTCACCTCCTCGAACTCTCTAAGTCAGCCTCTCCTCTATGCAGCGGAAACAAATACAACACAAGAGGGCAAGAAAGCTAGAAGTGTGCGAAGTAAGCTAAGCTAAGCTAAGCAAAGCTAACACTTAAGCAATGTGGGAGAAAGGAACTTTGTATTGATGTTGAGAACACTTTACAAAGGCTTTCAAGGATGTCTAGGATGCTTTACAAGAACTTTCTAGGATGGTTTGGCCAAGTGCCTTCACCATCTATTTATAGCCTAGCACCTCCTCAATGGATGGCTAGGATTATTTCAATCCAATGGCTATCATTCTACATTCTAGAATGTACTACAATTATGTACACAAATATCTCCAAGTATAGAGAATTCTAAAGGGTTCTAGAATTCTCCACACTTATCCACCATGTTGCTTCCAACCTAGAGAATTCCAAGGAGTTCTAGAATTCTCTAGGCATGTCCACCAACTCTTGACATTTCCACCATGTTCTTGAAAGTTCCAAGTGCTTTCCCTTAGACTTGGACTTTACATGATGGACTTGTGTCATAGACCTACTTCACTCAAACTCGGTCCATGACAATATATACACGTATGAAGGAGTAGTCTAACTGTAATAGGAAACAATCTCCCTATAATTGCAGGATATCCTAATTACATAAGAATGCTATTTATATACAGATTCACAACGATTTTACATGCCCCTTCAAATGTGTGTATAAATGTCTATCATGCCCACTTGTCCATCGATATATCGAATACCCTTCTTTTTAAAGACAATGCTCATTAGCTCTAATTTTAAGAATTTTATTCTTACTAATAAAATCAGATTTTAAAATTCTAAAAAATAAATTTAAGTTGCCGAAAGACAATTATACCTTTAATGAATTAAATAAACTATAATACACTATTTTAAGAGACTATTACAAAACAAAATTTTTGTGACTGGATTTCTACAACTAATGAGGTTGACCGGGCTCCGGGAGCTGTTGACTGGACTCTGACGACAGTTGACAGGGCTCCGATTACCGCTGACTGGACTCTGGGGGCAATAGGAGGATCTAGGTTCAAGTTCATTTTGGACATAGGTTCAAGTGTTTTATCAATAACAATATACAATCAACTATAGAGAAGCATTTACATCTCTGAGGAAGATAGCTAAAAAAAGCAATTTACTTTAGCACCCAAAGATCAGCTTCTCCAAATTACTCTTTGTTCTTCTCAGATCATATTCTTTGGATGTACCCAGACCTTGGTTCTTACCCAAAGGTGACTTTCGTCAGCCCCCAGCCTCCGACCATTCTTCAGTCGCCGGCGTTTCTACCTAGACAAGCTTCGATCTGCCAGACGAGCTTCTTCCAATTCAGACCGGTGTCGTTCTTAGTCCTCTGCCTGGACTGCGACTTGGACACCGGCAACTCTTCGATCTTCGCCGTACACGATCGCTCCCCGATCTAGGTCTTGGACTGTTGTCCACCACCGATGAAGTTCGCTGAGATTTGGGAGATAGACCTCCATAAGAGTCCGGGTCTGATTGTGCCGAGACAGTACGACGACGTGAGGGATCTAACCTCGTCGGGTTTGAGGCTTCGTAACCCAAAGGCATGGAGGGACCGACGAGATGCTTGGATGACGGCGCCCAACGACTTGCAGGAGCCGAAGGACGAGATTGAGATCGGTGGGGTATGGTGGAGAGAGAGAAAGGTTGATGGGAATTTTAGATTGTTGTTTTGTTAGTGAGAAAAAAAATCCTCAAAATTAGAGTGGTAAGGAATTTTCCCTTTTTTTTAGTTAGAATATCATCTAATTGCGGTTACAAATGGGAAGCGAATAACCTTTTTGTAATTCGAGCGTTGTATGGATGAGCGTCAGTCATATATGTATGGACGAACGTTGGTTGAATAAAACCGTTAGTTTTACATGTACAAACGCATGTTATTTGAATAACGACATTATTTAATGAACTTTATTGCAAACACACTGTTAACAATTATGTGAGACACTAAAAGTTTAGACCTAAATATAAGGGATATGAAATCTATACTTCTTAAATTATAATTTATATTCTAATTTTTTATTTTTAGTCATCATTTTCATAAAAAGACAAAAGTTAACTCAGCAAGAACAAAATTTAAGTTACAAAAAATGGAAAGTGAGAGTGTGAATTATAATTTGGGGAGTGTGGATTTCACTTTCCTATTCATTTTACTCGTATATAAGAATAATACAAGCATGTTGATGTTGAGATATCAATTTCACATCAGGAATATGAGACATTGTTTGTGAGTTTATAAAGGTTTAGACCACTTTATCAATTGTCAATTGGTATTGGATGTGAACACCAAGCTACTTTATCATGGTATCAAAGCTAGGTTACCCACGTCCACGTGTGAAGCCCAATAGCCATACGAACTCCACGTTACCCAAATGTTGTTCACGTGTTTTGCTTGAAAATTCACCCCACGTGCGAGGGCGTGTTGAGATATCAATCACATATCGAGAATATATGACATTGTCTGTGGGTTATAAGGGTTTGAGCCACTTCATTCATTACCAATTGGTTTTAGATGTGAATCTCAAACTACTTTATTAGTTGCCAACTCCTTAATTGCCAGTTGTACGTCTTTGTGCCCTACTTCCCCATTTTTTCTCTTCCGTTTTAAAACTCAGACATTCCAATTTTCTTTGTAGGTACTATTTGATACTGTTTTATCTTCAACTTTATATACATGTAATGATTTGATCATATATAGAGACAGCTGATTATACTAAGCAATCGATTAATGTAGATGGACCACTCAAAAATCTCCTATCTTAAAGCCATCCTTACAAAATTGAAAAGCATAATTGCCTAAACCTTTCTGTCTCTTTCTTGTTTTATAGAAAAAACATCTCCCTTGTTAGATAAATTTAGACTAAGAGCTCACTCTGAGTTGAGTCACTGAATGAGTGGCCAACTGGAGGTTTTAAACATGGAAGTTTCCCTTTGTGGGTAGTTTTTTCTGCATATGAATCTGAAACATACTCGCAGAGGAAGCCAAGAAGATCAAAGCCGGGACCCAAATTGGTTAGTTGATGACCCCACTGGCCTAGCCTTGCATGCAAGCCACATTGAGCAAAGTGTTGGGGATTTGGGTTAAGAAATGTTTGGATCCTGATAAAACCTCTACTGTAGTCACGTTAAGTAGCATCCTGAAAAATCTGGGCGTCTTGAATTAGAGAATCATGTACCCCAACTCCCCCCATTGTTTTTCCACAAGTGACCAAAACTTCATCATAATATGACCACAAAGTCTGTTTTGGGCTTTACAGCGTCAATTACAATAAAAGCCAAGTTCCGTGAGTTTACCACTATGCCCAGAAAACACACAAAAAACTTAAAGCCTCCCTCTTGTTTATTTTATCTTCAACCTCAGCAGAGTGGTAGGTGCCTCAAATTTCTTCCTTTGCCAGAGAAACCAGAGAGGGACTGAAAGAGAGAGGAGAGGTATTGTTTTTGTGGTTTGGTGATGGGTAAGTACAAGTTTAGATTATCTGATATGATACCCAATGCCTGGTTTTACAAGCTCAAAGACATGAGCAAAACCAGAAAGAACCAGAGCAGCAATTCTCATCCCAAGAAGAAAAACCAACCACCACCATCCACATTTGCTTCTTCAGCAAAACCAACAAGCCCAGCAAAGACAAAGCTGGTCACCCATCACAACCACCATTGTCATCACTCAAGAAAGTCGTACTACTTCACAAGGGAGCTGAATAACTCCACAGGTGAGAACAGACCACTCTGCAACACCCCTGTAAACCCCAAAGTCTCCACCACCAATTTGCCTCATGAGCCACCAAGAAAATCTTCCAGACAAAAACAGAGGAAGAGTTCTAATTCCAAGCTTGCCATGTCGACTAGCTCCTCTGTTTCTGCAGGGTGTCGGGCCTCCATTGAATCCGTCTGGACCAAATCGGATTCTCTACCGGAGGAGCAGCTCTGGTCTACTTCTTCGTCTCTCGACAGCTCCGAGCTTGAGTTTCATCACACCGACTCTCTTGAATTCAGATGTGACCGTGTTCTTTCTACAGAGACATTTGATGGTATGAATTCTATGACGAGTTCTAATGAGAAAGACATCATCATCGACGTGGACAACTCATCTGAGAAGAAGAAACTTGATTCGTTCTCTGATCTTGAGCTTCCTCGGATTATAACCAAGCCGGAAAGCTTCAATGAAATGGTGTGTGAGGTCAAGAAGAAGAAGAAAGAGAACAAGGAGCAGCAGCCAATCAAGTCCAGGAAAAGCTCACATGGATCAGAGAACAACAAAGAGCATCGTACGAGTTCTGTTAGAAGAGTAACTTCGAGCACTTCACCGGGAGTTAAGCTTCGTACTAATTCTCCGAGAATTGCAAACCGGAAAATAAACCAGGCCCAAGTCGGACGCCGGAGTCTGTCGTCGAATTCGAGCTCAAAGAGGAGGAGTCTCTCGGAATGCTTTGCAATTGTCAAGTCCTCATTTGATCCTCAAAGGGATTTCAGGGAATCAATGATAGAGATGATCATGGAGAACAACATCAAGGCATCAAGGGACTTGGAAGATCTTCTTGCATGTTATCTTTCTCTGAATGCAGATGAATACCATGAGCTCATCATCAAGGTCTTCAAGCAAATCTGGTTTGATCTCACTGACATCCAGTCAAAGTAAATCAAATAATCTGCTCTATCCAAATGAAAAATGTACATCAATCTTTTCCAATGTGTTTCTAATAATCCTTGTTAGTTTGGTACTGCATTCTTCATTTACCAAAGATGCGGTCTTTAATTGCAGTTAGAAAAAACTAGTAGTATAAAGCTAGTCACAGGATCTCACAACCCTTTTTTCAGACCATGTGATCATTGACAAGATGGGATTCTTGTCTTCCTGGAGTGAAATTGGAAATTGGAAATTGGGTTTTGTCCATTTTATGTTTTTGCATCATATAAAAAAAGGATGTGACAAATTTTCTGAAAGCTAAAGGCTAAAGGGTGTGTGTGGTTATCCTTGTATTGTGGCTTTTTGTTCTTCCTATAGAAACCCAACAAAATGTTCTGGTATTTTCTGAGTTCGTGTATTTCATGGACCCAACCAAATTGGGTATGCTATTAGCAAACTTAAATTGATGGTTGAGGACCCCAAGAACACTGACAGATTATAAAGAAGATACACTATGAGGAACAAAGTGTAGGTTTTTAACCCTTTCTTCTTTCTTCCCCAAAATTTTCAGAGGTTTCTCTGGCAGTTTGTTCTTCAGCACTCCCATTCTGGAAAAGCTCTACCTTTGGAGGTAAAAATGTACCAAAAGGGTTTGTGAGAATTCAAATTGTACTGGGTCACGCCATTGCTAATGCTTTTGCAGTTTTGCTATAGCCGATACACCAAGAGACCAGCCACTGTGAAACTGTTTGAAGTTTGATTTTTGAATAGGAAAAGTTACTTCGAATATGTCAAAAGCAAATTAACCTTTCAAGCTTTGGGTAGAGGAAAAATTGTGAAAAAAGAACCATGCGGCCTACCAAAGAGGATTTGTATGGTTTTATTTTATGTAAATTAGCAGGGTGGATGATACCAGATTGGCTTGGAAAGAGAAACAACTGCTGGTAATATTGGGTGAAGCTTCCTTTTGTGTAGGTCTTTAAATGGCTTTCTTACCTGTGGCAGTAACAGATTTAGCCAATACAAGAACAGAAAGTTCATTGTCATAGAACAGTGTAGTGTCTTTCTGGGACATGGAGTTCCATTTCAAAGCTAGCTTGACAAATAAATAAAAAGCCCTTATCTAATCTCAACGACATCTATCTTATTTGGCCCTAACTTTACGGTTTCATTTCATGTTTGTATAATAAGAGGTTGCTTCTACTGATTTGACTTTTGAGTTTTCATTTAGAATGTCAAATTTCACTGGCAAGAAATCTGGCTATTACTGTTAAGTGTCTTGATTAATTATCGATTCCAAAACAATCATGATTCCACCTAATAAGACATGTTTTAGGTCCAGTTTGGTATCAAGTTTTTGTGACTAAAATCACTTATAATCATCATTTTAGATAAATTTTTTGTTTGGTAAAATTTTAAAATGTGTTTATCTAGAACTTTTTAGTTTAAATAACGACGATTTTAGAAAACAGGTTAAATGTTGCTTATTTAAAACTGAGTTTTTTAAAAATTGAGTTTTTAAATTACAATATCAAACTAAGCCTTACACTGCTTTACAATATCAAGTATTAGCTTTAGACAACCAAGAAGAGGACAAGGATTCTCAAGTAAGATTTGTTAATCAATTTTATCCAAGTCCTATGCCTTTGGAGTACTTTTATAGTTTTATCTATAAAACCCCATAGGATCAAACAAGAGTAGGTTATTTTTCTTGCTTCTTGTCCAATGACACCTATTAAAATTTTCAGACGTGTTATGTATAAATTTAGTTTGGAACTCATAGAATTCTACGGTTCTCAATATTTTGCATCGATTTTGATATTCTTTAATGTTTTATATAGTTATGGTTAGGCCTCATCATGGGCCGGGCTAGGGCCAGCCCTACCCTAAAATTTAGGGCTTAGGGTAGGGTCGGGTAGGGCTTTGACTTGGTCAACAAAATTTAGGGTCGGACCGAGGCTCAAATATGCACGCTCTTACCCGCCCTTAAAGCCCATTTCGCTAGGGCTAATAGGGCCGGTCCTTTGAATAGGGCTAAGTAGGGCCGAAATGGCCGAATATGACGTTATTTTGTTTAACGAAACAAATTCATGAGTTTTAAATTTTTTTTTTCTCAAATATTACCTCAAGAGATATATATATATATATATATATATATATATATATATGATACACGACCCTATTTTTAGTCATATTTAACATACATATACATTATATTTAACTTAAGACATCTAGAATTATTAATCTAAGTAGTTATATTCATATATTTCATTAACTATCTCTCTAAATCATTAAAAATCAATCATTATTTAACATAGAAAAATACAAATTAAAAAAATAAAACTTACAAGATTAGTTGTATTGTATAAAACATAAGAAACATATTAAAAACAATAGAAAATAAGTAATTATTAGGGCCTAAAGGACATACTTTTAGAGCCGGGATAAGGCCGGGCCGGGCTTGGCCCTAAAGGGCTCAATAGGGTAGGCTTGGGTTTCATTTGCTTGATCCTTGCCCTACCCTAATTGAAAAGGGCTAGGGCCGGCCCGCCCTAACAGAGGGCCGAGTAGGGTGGGTTTTAGGGCGGGTTAGGGCCGAAGGGCCAAATGATGAGGCCTAGTTATGGTCAATTATTTTCAGAGGTATTTATTATCCAATTCACATTTTTTAAAGATTTTCTCTAAGCTCAAAGACTAATTTGTGTCACGGATCATGCATGTCAGAACGCTTCCTTCTCCTAACCACCAAGAGATTAAAATTTAGTCGAATTAATGTCGGCGGAATTCGAATATATGTCACTACTAGAAAAAAGATCTAAGGTAACGAAAAAATTTCGTCACCTAAGAGCTTATGTCGTCATGTAAACACTCAAACGACGAAAATTTCGTCACCTAAGGTTCGTCACCTAAGGGCGGTGGTCAGAGAACTCAGGTGACGAAAATATTATTTTCGTCATCTCAGTAACCACTTAGATGACGAAATAATTTTCGTCGCCACAGAACTAAGATAACGAAATAATTTCCGTCGCCCAAGCACTTAGATGACGAAATAATTTTCGTCGCCTAAGCACTGAGATGACGAAATAATTTTCGTCGCCACGTTCCTTAGCTGACGAAATAAGTTTCGTTACCAAATTACTTAGCTGACGAGAATGATTTCGTCGCCAAGTTAGTTAGCTGACGAAAATTGGTTGGTCGCTAAGTTACTTAGCTGACGACAACTATCGTTACCAAAATTGTCAGGTAGTGCTGGGTTTTACAGAGCTGTAATCCGTTGAGTATAAACTAGTTTTTTTTTCAAAATCTAATCACCATCATGAGCATTTCCTGTTTTGTTTTGGTCTGATTTGTTCTGCTCTGTGGAACTCTCTTTGTTCAAGTGCGCAACATTTCATGAATGTAAAATTCCAAGGGTGCCTTGTTTCCTTCTTCCATTCTCAACGTTAGGTAAACTTGGTTAGCTGAACTTGATTTCATTCTTATAGTTGTCTTATAATACATTGGAGAACTTTACTTACACATGACATATACACAGCTAACTAGATAAAGCTGTAAAACTTGTAGATCTTGTAAGTCTCCACGTTCTTCTTGTTTCTCTTCTTCTTCTTGTCTCCGGCGGCCGCTCCGGCCTCCTTGGGGAGCTTCTTCCCGGCCTTGGGCTTCTTCTCTGCCGGGGCTTTCTCCGCCACGGTCTTCTCAGCCGGCTTCTTCTCGGCGGGCTTCTTCTTGGCTTTGAGCGCCATCGGAAATTTCTCAAAGTAAATTTGGGAACGAAATTGAAATTTTGGGAAGTTTGAGATGCGAGTTGAGATTTGTGGGGGGTTAGGTCTTGTGTTTATATAGGAAGCTGGTTTGGGTTTCTATTGGAGGATAGGAAGCTGGTGCGGATCGGTGACGTGGTCCGATCGGTGAATTTTTAACTTTTATATTGGCATTCTTGGGCGACGATTTTAGAAAAATTGTCGCCCTATTTTTTCAAAATCGTCGCCTAAGATAATCTTGGGCGACGATTTTTTTAAGTCGTCGCCTAAGATGAAGAAAATCTCGTCGACGATGTTCTTCAATATAAATCTCATCGCTCAAAACTATGAAAATCGTCGCCTAAGACCCTTCTTGGGCGACAATGTTCTTCATTATAAATCTCGCCGCCCAAGATGAAGAAAATCGTCGGCCAAGCGTTCTATCATAAAATTCAGAATATCGTGAGTTTGGTGATCGGAGAAGAGGAACTGAAAACCGACCGTCAGATATGACTAGTATAACGAATTACGTGGGTGGGAAAAAATTCAGCTCCATCGGACAACGATAAGGGCTCGATCCGTCCGGTCAAACCCCTAAACAGACGGAAACGGCTATTCGACCCTCCAAATCACGTAATCTGGCCGGACCTTCAACTGAGAATAGTTTCCAATCGACGAGACGCTTACGGGGCTATAAAAATTTGATAAAAAATAAATACCCGGGACAGGGCTACCACTAGGTAGAAATAAGAGAACAATTCGTTGCCCGGAACAACCGGCACCGAAATTTTACCAGAATATCTTCATTTTTCACGGGTTGACGTATTTCACCGTTCCGGTTATATCTTATTTCATGACTTTTTTGCGTTTGAGGCCTCTACGTATACGTTGTCTTCAAAACGAAACTTAAACTCAACACTTATATAAAAAAGTTATACAACATTAGTACATATATCGTGAGTTTGGTGATCGGAGAAGAGGAACTGAAAATCGACCATCAGATATGACCAGCATAACGAATTACGTGGGTGGGCAAAAATTCAGCTCCATCGGACAAAGATAAGGGCTCGATCCGTCCGGTCAATCGGCGCGGTCAAACCCCCTAAACGGACGGAAACGGCTATTCGACCCTCCAAATCACGTAATCTGGCCGGACCTTCAACTGAGAATAGTTTCCAATCGACGAGACGCTTACGGGGCTATAAAAATAAAAAACATTTCCTTAAAATTTAAATGTTTTTTATTTATTTTAATTATTCGGATTATCTTGGCCGACGAAATAAGGGTAATTCGTCGGCCAAGATAATACTTGGGCGACGATATTTGTTAAATTCGTCGCCTAAGGGTAAAAATAAAAAATCTTGTATAATGAAATTTAAATGTGCTTTATTTATTTTAATTATTCGGATTATCTTGGCCGACGAAATTAGGGAAATTCGTCGGCCAAGATAATACTTGGGCGACGATATTTGTTAAATTCGTCGCCCAAGGGTAAAAAAAAAAATCCTGTACAATGAAATTTAAATGTGCTTTATTTATTTTAATTATTCGGATTATCTTGGCCGACGAAATAAAGGTAATTCGTCAGCCAATATAACACTTGGGCGACGATATTTGTTAAATTCGTCGCCCAAGGGTAAAAATAAAAAATCCTGTACAATGAAATTTAAATGTGCTTTATTTATTTTAATTATTCGGATTATCTTGGCCGACGAAATTAGGGTAATTCGTCGGCCAAGATAATACTTGGGCGATGATATTTGTTAAATTCGTCGCCCAATAAGGGTAAAATAAAAAATCCAATGAAATTTAAATGTGTTTTAAAGTATTAATAAAAAAAACCGGTGTTAGACGACAAATTTATTTTCGTCACAAAAGTAAGTTGTTGGGTGACGAAATGCATTTTCGTCATCTAAGTTTTAAGCACTTAGGTGACGAAAATATATTTCGTCACCTAACCTATCACTTACATGACGAAATGTATTTTCGTCACCTAAGTGATCAAAACTTAGGTGACGAAAATATATTTCGTCACCCAACCTGTCACTTACATGACGAAATATATTTTCGTCACCTAAGTGCTCAAAACTTAGGTGACGAAATATATATTTCGTCACCCAACCTATCACTTACATGACGAAATATAGTTTCGTTGCTCAAAACTTAGGTGACGAAAATATATTTCGTCACCCAACATATCACTTACATGACGAAATGTATTTTCGTCACCTAAGGTTGCTCTAAGGTGACGAAAATTGTGACGAAATAATATTTCGTCACCTTACCTTACTTGGATGACGAAAATTGTCACTGAGGTGACGAAATGGTTTCGTCACGAAAGTGTTCTCTTAAGTGACGAATTAAAAATATTTCGTCACCTTAGAACCTTTTTCTAGTAGTGTGTGGTTCCACACTTAGGCTCTTAGCAACTAACCACTTGTGGTGGTTCATATGTTCCTAGCTTTATTGTGCTATATATTTGTGGATTTGTTAGGTTTTCTAGTTGGTCTTTGCGTATTTGTCTGGCTTTCTGTCTTGCGTGTATACTCTACGTACTATTGTGTCATGGTTGTGGTATTATGAGGACTTTTAATTTTAGTCATTTTTCATCAGTTGGATGCTCTTTTCTAATGTTTACAACTTTTAATTTTAGTGATTTCACTGATAATATAAAAAAAACAGAGAAAATAATCAATAACGTTTTTAAGTGTGTGTTGTCAAGTTATGATCAACAATAGATCCATAAACCTAAGTTTGGTCTAAAACCTTTGTGACACGATGTGGAAGAGAGTTTGGTTTTTAGCTGGGACTTATTGTCATTTTTTTTTCTGAAAATAAAAATTGAAGGAAAAAAAACGTCAATTTGTTCTTGTATTAGAAAATTTTATGTTTTACGAATTTATTGCCAATAATAACTTGACACACACTTGACAACGTTATGAATTACTTTCTCTTTTGCTGATCCCATATCAAATTAGATAAATCACGTACGTACTAAAATTAAAAGTCATAAACATTAGTAGCGGGTTAGATTGAGCTCATCTACAGTGACTTTATGTAAATTTCATAAAACTTTCGCTTCTAATTTCAACCGAGATAACTCGTTCTTAATCAGCATTCTATCCAAATCTCCATCACCATCCCCCTCGATCAAACTCATACAACGACCAACAAAACCATAACATGGGAATGGCAGTGGTGGATGCAAACAACAAACAAGTTCACGTCAATCAACTTAATCGCATCTATGAGAAAAACCTATTAAAATGCACAACACCACTGATGCAATCAAAACCCGTCTTCTTCTTCTTCATGCGCTAATGCAACAGCGATGCATAATGCAATCAACTTAATCCGAAGTCATGCCATATTTCCAATACTAGCTACCAAACAACGTACTTTGTTCCATCTTCTATGATCTTACCGTTTAATCAACTTAGTCAAACATAACAAGGTATTTGAGAATTTCTTATATGTGTTCAACTTCATAAACAGAGTATATACATACAAGACACACCAAGTCATATTTGGAAACTAATTATGATAGAATTCCTTACAGTAAACAGCATTCACAATACTAACTACAACAAATGACTCAGGTCAATACTCTTCCTCAAGTTGGAGCATACATATCACAAATGTCCAACTTGTCAAGTGAGTCATAAAATGCCTTATTAAAGATTGCTTTCGTAAGAATGTCTGTCAGCTGCTACTCAGTAGATACAAATGGGAATGCAATAATCTGCCAATCCAACTTCTCTTTAATGAAATGCCTATCGACCTCCACACATCTTTCGTTTTATCATGCTGAATTGGATTATGAGCAATTTACTGCGGCTTTATTATTACAATATAAAGACATCACCTTCTTTTGTTTGAACCCCAAATCTCTAAATAAATGTCTCAACCACAAGATCTCACACAATCCAAGGGCCATTACACGATAGTTCGGACAAATATGGATATATTTATTGCAAGCTATCCCGTAGGCAGGAGATTTCCCATTAGAAACTCAGGTACCACAAATGTTATCTTATATTTGTAGCACACACTAACCAGAAAAGGAACAAAGAAACATGATTGATATCTATGATACAGGTATAGTCAATATGTGTATATTCATATTGTAATGTTGAAGAACAAAAAATCATCTATATAAATATATAATGTAACTACTTTTACATCAGATAAAATTGATTAAGGTGTTGCTTAGTCTCTTATTTCTTCTTGTCATATATATATGTTATATATATATATATATATATATATATATATATGTGTTTGATTCGTCAAATGGATATGAAATTGGAGGAAATATAAAAAATGACAAGTTAAATGATTGGATCCTTAGCTAATCATGTACATGGTGAGAGGATAAACAATATGCTCATCAAATTGCAAATTGAGAGAGATCAAAAGAGGTCATCTACTCTTACAGGTTCAATATTCGCGTTCTATCTTTTTGTTATATTTCAATTGAAGGTACATGTTTGATTTGTCAAATGAATGCAAGGGATATGGCATTGAAACTTTACGAATATATTACTTTGGGAAATTTTTAGCTAAACTATTGCTTGTTAAACATTGTTTAGATATTAAACTATATCAAACAAATGGACTAACCAAATCTGTCAAACATAATGTTTATAATCTTAAAACATAGTTTTGATTAGGTTAAGATATACAAAAGTAATGTCTTATCCCTCAAATTGGCTAAAAATGATAGATCTCTCACTTGGAAGGGCCCTGGCCATATAGAGCCATGTGTATGTACTTCACTAGCTGATAAGTAAGTAAGCAAAACAAGCTAACTCGTCGATTAATCTTGTGAATTTTACGTACGTAACATGATGAAAATTCACAGATCGCAGGTACCTAGCTCTATTATTTGATCCAAAACAAAGGGTAAAAGTAAGTCAAAACAGTTTATCTTATTCTTCCTATGTAATATATAGATATATAGCTGGGTCTAGCTAGTACGTAATATATACAACAAGAAATGACCATGGCAATCTTCAATCTTGAGCCAACCCCAGAATCCGGTATCTGTGGGAATGGTGTTGATTAGGTAATCATAGTAAAAATGATGGGAGTTAGCGTGGACGATGGAGATCAATTATTGGCGGGCTAGCTTGGTTGTTGTGTCGGCGACCCGCAAGGAATAGAGACAGTCAAAGAACACAAACTGGTACAAAACTCTATCGGAGTTTGATTACGTAGAGAAGCAGCATCACAGAATAAACAAGTACCCGGAGATTCTGGGGCCTTTGCCCTAGCTCTGTCCTCAACGACCCGTCGCCATTCTCACCCTGTTCCTCTATCCATCCATCCCAGTGATCTTCCGCCCTTAGTTTGTAGGGCAACAGCCCTCAAAGTGTAGAATAATATTTTCAATTATTGCAGAGACCATGCATGCGTCTTTGTAAATCTTTCAGTGCACGTGTGTGCGACTCCATCACTGATTTAGGGTTTTCTCTGTTTCCTTCTTCTTCTTCTTCTTCTGGGCTAAAGGTGTACGTTGGATGGCCTTGTGTTTTAGTAATAGTCGTTTTTCATGTTTTTGGTATTGTGTTGTTGTCGTTTTGATGTACGATTTGTCTTGATGCATGGCTTCTAGCTAGGACTACTACGTAGTACGTGACTCAATGCAACACATATTTGACAACATTTACGAACAACTTATAAACTCTGTGAAAAACATTAGTAAAAAATGTTTCTGTAGATTCCTCGAAGACTCGGAGAGTGGCCAAGGCTTTGGGTGTAGCATGTTATTCTTTTAGCGTCACCATCTTGTGGTAGATCCATAGGGTTTTGAGCAAGGGTGCAGAACTTAATTGACGCGAGGATTTTGGGCGGCTGCCGAAATGGGAGAAGGATTATGGGGAAACTTTATGGGACAAATCTGCAAGTGTGGGAGACAAAAATCTTCAGATATTATGTGAGAATGGATGAGTGGCATCGATCTGCACACGCTGAAATCCAAGTCTAGCTCATATTTGTTTACTTAATTTTCAGTTTTCACTATATACACCACCGCCAAATTAGGGAACAGACTAATATATTGGGTTCTGGATTTGGTATGTCAATGAGTATAATAGAGTTTTATACGGGGGTGTAGTATCCTTATTATACATATTTCATATATGTATAAGAGTTATTACAAAAATAATTTTTATATAACAAAACATCTAGTTTTATGCTTTACCTAAAATATAAATGCTCCAATTGTTTTGATTTGTACGTATACAAAACAGAAGAGAAAATGATAGAAATTGTTTTATGAAACAGCGGGGTAATAAATCATCGCGGTAATATATTAATATCTCTAGACTCTTCTGCTTTATGAGAAATGTTGGAGCTATTTCGAGAAGAGTCTAGAGAGTGAGAGAGAGATGGAGAAATGTTGGGCGAGAGAGAGAGAGTGAGTGAGAAGAGGCGGAAAAAAATAATAGTTTTATATCTAGAGTTGAAACAAAAAGTAAATATAGAATTACACAGCCCATCAACGAGGTAAAATGATCCGCACACTGTTCATATGCTTATAAACAAACTGTAGATCAACCAATAATATAGGTAAATTTCATGCTCGCAAGCAACAAAGTTACACAGTGGGATTGAGTGGAATCCAAATGAGTCTGTGCGAAGTGATACTCTGAAAAGGTATATTTCATGCTCGCAAACACCATAGTTACACAGTGGAATCCAAATGAGTCTGTGCGAAGTGATACTCTGAAAGGTGTCACATTACACATCAACTCAATTGATTTCCAATATGGGAATTGGGAGGTAACTATTTGTGATATTTTCTTTCTTTTGTCTTGGGGGTCTTTTGCATCATCAATAGTTTGATAATCACTATGTATTATCGGGTGTGCGATTTCCCAACCGTTCTTGGAGTCCATATATCTTTTTGTTTTGTCGGCAAGGATTCGATAATGTGAGTGCGCTAGGAATTGAATTGGATCATGTTATATGGGACGGTGTTAGCTAGCTTGATATTGATGATTGAAACCAAGATTTTCAATTTTAAGCCACGACCTCACATTCTTATACCATATGCACATTTGTCATACTGGAGAAAACATAATGCATGGGTCACAATAAGGTAGGATCAATTAGCTAATAAATTAGCCGTAATGAAAGGTAGCTGATGTTTACATGCAATCTATATACGGACGCACAGAAATCTTTTAACTTGTTCTTTTCTTGGAGTCTACTCCAATTAACCAGTGACGTTTCAACTAACACGAAATTTCATCTGCCATTGCGATTTTTCTGAGTAGGAGCTAGTAAGGTCACTGAGGTGACGGGAACTCTTCAAATGTTCCATGTAAAACCAACCAAACAAATATTGGAAATCATTCAAGAATCTTTGGTGTTGAAAATTGTGGCCATACATGCAAGGCTAGGGTTATTTCGATGGTGTTCTTTCCAAAATGCATAATCATGAACAATGGATCTAAGAGTCTCCATGATTGCTATTAACACACCCCATGTTTTTTCATATCCACATGTTTCAAATTTATTTACAAACTTACCACTTAAATTTATATCATGATTGCTATCTTCATAAATAGTGTGTTAATAGCAAAAAAAAAAATGTGTTAATAACATTACCCTATAAAGAATAACTATTTGAATTATTTTTCATGAGTTTTAATTATTTTGGACAATTTACAATTTGGTGAAGCATGAGCGCTTAGAGATTACATACATATATGTGTGTGTGTGTGATAAAGGATAAAGTGTAGAGAATGAGAGATAACAAGAGAATAAAGAATCATCATCTTATTCATTGATAGTAGCCTTTTATATAGGAAATTACAAAGTATCAATATGGTAATGATAAGGAATACATAGTCATATTTTAACTACATATCCTGATGACATAAGGTCATGACACATATAAGAAATATCCTAGAATGATGCAGAATATCCTAAAACACTTCCCTTTATGCCGCACGCCGGTATGCCGGTGGTGCTAATATGTTGCCTCATCAAAAACCTCATCAAGTAACAAAAATCATGTGGGAGAAAAACTAAACTTTGATCGTAGGAGAAAAAGAGTACCACGGACCATTCACATTTGATAGTGACTTGTATGTGCTAAACTCCTCCTGAAGTTTGCAGCTCCCCTTAATCTTTACATCAATCATAGGGCTCTTCCTGATTTTTACTAATCACGGAAGTTTCAACAACTTAGCATGTCAGTGCCCTTTAACATGTCTTCAAATGTGGCATTAGGAAATGATTATCAAGATCATACCGTATTATCCTCAAACATGATCTTTTACACTTAGATCTTGAGGAGAAGGCTGCTTGTGAACTCAAAACATAAGTTCGTGCAGCAAATCAGATTTTCGCGCAGCATGACCTTCAGTTACTAGAACAGCCGTAACCTCTTCTAGGAAATACATATGAATGAACCGTAAACGATTTTGGAAACTAGACTCATTTATCTTTCCAACCGTATATTACACACATTCTGGTTTATCAGGAACTGTTCACAAAGGATCATCGAAGTTGACTGTTTTACCAAAATCAGATTCTCGGACAGATTCATCCTACTTTACAAAAACAGCCATAACTTACTCAATATGATAGGTATAATCAAATGATTGATGTCCATGGAAAGTAGACATATAGACCTTTCCAATGGTACAAATTTAACCATTTTCTAGTGAGTGAGATTTCCTGTAGGTCTCGTGGAAGTTGACCTACGAAAGTTGACAGATTCTGATTTCGCTTTTGATGTGTCTTTTTTATGTAGGGATAAAATAAGCCTCAACCTTTCATACCATTAAGTATTTAAAAAGGAGTTACTGCTATTACATTGGCGTTACATGGGCGCATAGCTATACTTAGCTTTACAACTTTTCATAGCGAATGAGATGTCAAGTCTTTCGTATTGTGTTGAGTACATTGATGCGTCTTATTGTACTTAGATGAGAACTCTATCTCTTAAGACATATTTGTCATCTTGCTTTAGACAAAATAACAGATCTCTCTTTAGAGCAAAAATTTTGACTAATATGAGAGTATATGTAGGCCTCACTAATTATAGAGCGCTTAAGTCAATTGATGGAAAATCATCATCAATACAGTCATCGAGTGCCTTATCGAGACCGTGTCTTCCCAAGATCTTTTTCATTCTAACATCGGATGATTGATACATCTTGGCATCTATTGTTCAATCAAGAGTCCATGTAAATCCGGAATGAACACGTAAAGACATAATTCACCATATCTCTTCCAAATCAAGTAGAGTCTATGTGCGTTTCAATACATTAAGCAAATGCATGCTCCTGTGGTCCGGAGTCACTTGATTCGGATAAATGAAGTTCGTTTAAGACCTTCATGTATATCTATGATCCCATAGAGATGTTATTATGACCACATTCATAGGCTGCATGTTTAGTTATTCGAAAACTACCAAACTGACAAAGTAGTGAAGTTCAATGACATCCATTACGAGAGCATATCTCATCGTAGTCGACCCCAGTATGTGTTAGTGAGAGACCTTGTGCCCTAAGGTGAGTCTAAGCTCTTGTTCTCACTACGCTATCTAATTAACAAAGACATAGTTTATAGGGTTTAGCTTGCGGTGTCGGCATGACCTGCCCAATGACCTATCTCTTTGTTAATACTTGATCGCATCTTTCCATTAAGCCAATCAAATTAGTTGATATCCATCAATGAATGATGGTTTGATAGTAGACTCATTATTCCACGTCTTCATGTACACTAGTGTAATACTTGTAGAGATCTCTATATGGATTGGATTTGACATTGAGGCGTCCCTTAACGATAATCACAATTCAGATTTCATGAGACAGATTTGAGTATCACTGATCAATGGATCAGGTTGTGCCAAGCTCGCTTTCTTCCCAGTGTGAGAAAGTATCGAACCTAAGGGTCTCCGTCCGTTTGGGGAGCCACACAGCCTTGTGACACAATTTTACTACTATATGGCGTCACCATATCACCATCCATGGTGATGGCGTCAAGACCAACTCCTTTTGGTCGCGCCATGTCCTCTTGATAAGACATCAATCCTTACAAATATATTTGCAGCATGTGATCTCGTCACTTTAACACTTTAAGCATTTGGGATCAAGATGAGACTTAGTAGGGAAAATTCACGTCGTTCCACTTGAACACTTGTGTTTTTATCTCCCCCTAGCGGCTGAAATATTGTCTCATCAAAGTGACAATCCGCAATTTAGCGGTGAATGAGATCGCCTGTCAATGTTTCTACATATGCAGATTAAATAGTTTAAGGTTCATATCCAACCAACCTAAGTACTTATTTATCTCAAATGACTCATCATTGTACGCAGTGGCAGTGCCATTTGGCACATAGAAATAACATCTAGCTGAGCTCAAGGCTTGAAGATCCGTTTCAATCTTGTATGAGCTTAAGGACTGCAATTTCGTGTCAATCTTTGTACATAGTCATGAGCTGTAGTACAAAAAATATTCAATAATAGTGGGTCATAGATGAATAGTAAAGCTGCATGCAAATATTGCATAGCCCCAAGATGCAATAGAAAGATTGGTGTGCAACAATAATGTTCGAGCGACAAACTAAAGTTGATTAGTCGTAGCCTCGGTGAGACCGTATTGCGTGTAAACATGGGGTACATGACACTTCAACTTATATCCCGATAAACTTCTTTAAATAATAGGTAGTGAGCCCATTGAAGTATAAGCATCATAAGCAGTAGATAATGGTGTAACACGTGACCGTTATGTTAACACTTCAACCAACACCATAAAACATAAAAAGGTGTCCGTAAGTTGGTTGTATCGATCTACATAATTTGATGTAAGAATGAAGTATTCTCTTTTGTGTCATTTAGTGTAGGAGGGTCTCGCTCCTAATTTAGCTAAATAGTTTTCAAAACGAGCAATAAGCATTGCAGGGGGCCAATGAGACATCGAGGGAAGGCCGGTGCACCTTAATCGCTTGAGGAATTGACCAGACGGCCTCCGGGAAGTTGGAGCAGTGTTCGGGCGATGTCAATGTCCCCAGGGTGCCGCCATTTATAACCATGGCGTCACCATCATGCTTCATAGAGAAGCTAGATCCCAGATGTCTTCGTTTTGAGCGGAAGAAGGGATGTCCATGAGAATTTCTCAAAAGTTTGGACCATTATATCTCTTTCAGGATGACCGATCAACCAAAGTCTATATGAGTCGGTGTCCCAAATATCATGTTTGGCGACAACATGTGATTCGATATTTGAATCATCGTGACATACAGTCCACTAGATTGACTCATAAACTTCTCTAAGATGCATTTCAGTCTGCATTCATGAGAAAGTATACACAAAATATTTTTTTGTTCATTCTCACAATGTGTTTTCAAATGAAAACTATTAGCATGAATGTCTTTAAAGTTCAACATGGTTCGGTTGCCTCTCAATGCATAGAGGACATCTGTGACGTTAATCATGGTGCCATAAGACATCAACATGCAAGCTAATCCGCATCCCTAAATGACCAGTATGATACAATCATTGTAGTCACAGAAGATTTACAAAGACACAACATTCAAAGATAGTTGTCGGTTCCTTAGAATGTTGTGGATAGTTCCACTATCTGCGAGACACTCAATGTCTCTGTGAGACAGATCTAAAAAATAAAGTAGATAGGAGAGTAAATAGTTCAACTTGAACCATTTAGAGGAATTGAAAGACGCTACGAAAAGCTGCAATCCCGAGAGTGCATAAAAATTTCCGTGCAGAATTAATGACCTTTGCGCACTAAAACAACCATAACTTATTTGTTAAAATAGATATCGATGAACCGCGAAAGGTTCTGAAAACTAGACTAGTATAAATTTCCAATGATATAAAGCTCACTGTCTGGTTTGTCCGGAGCTGTTCACAAAGCTCAAACAAAGTTGACTGTCCAGAAGGGACAAATTGCTGTTTTTCGCATAATTGACATGTGCGAAACTGTGAAGCTTGCAGATGGCGTGTAGGCTTTTGCCTTTAGCCAAAAGTGACGTGTGTATGATCAAAAACAAGTCCTTTCGATAGTTCTAAGGTCGTAAACTACATGACTAGTTAGCAAAAGCTCCCTGACATGAACATAAACTAACTCAGAGGACCTAGAGGATTCGATCATGATGATGATTGTGCGGTTTTGATAAGTCTTCAACGTCTTTTGCAAGATGACAATTGGTTTAATAGCATAGGGGGATCCAAAATCAAAAGCTTTCGATAACTCCAAGTCAGTATGACCAGGCATGTCCGTGGAGGGTCGGTAGTACGAGGCATACTTGAAACCACTATCTCCTTAATTTCAGAAAATTCTAAAACATCACACTGAGCTTGGATGAGCCTAGTTGAACAATTGATGATGGAAAATCTGTTATAGGGTAGAAGACTTCATCGGAAACAAGTTGACGATCTTCCTTGAGGACGCAAGGCCGTGCGTCATCTTCACTTGGAAGAGACCAAAACGGCACAATCTAACCATATAGATTGTAAATATGTCATGCTTCTAAGGACGATGTAAAAATGTACATTTTGTTTGTAAATCAATACGAACCATAAGAGGAGATAGTTTCATAACTTTGAAAAAATTCTCAAAGCATTCATTATTGCTAATGTGAGTACATCGAGGTCTCAAATGGACGAAAGACGTCGATACGACACCTTATTACATATAGCTTGGAAAGAAAATTAATGTCTAGCCAATGACGTCAAAATCATGGGTAGCTAGAGTAGGATCCGAATCTTTGAAATCTGCGATTATGAGGATAACGTTATTGTCCTCATATTGATTTTCCGTACCTTTTTGTATGCATTTATAATTTGAAGGATAGCTCGACAACTCTTGAACCAGTGATCCGGATATCCACAACGGTTGCATTGTCATAAGCTGACATGAGTAGTTTTGACATATTGGTGTCTAGGCCGGGAGATGTCGCCAGGAGTGTCGCCATTAGGGCCGGCGACACCTCCCCCTCTTTTCTAGACATCGGCACGGTGTTTTCTGCCGTTGCCGTGACCCATATTGTTGTCCCCACATTAGGGGACAATCCCAAATACGTTTATCGCATTAGCGTATGAACAATTCTCATTTGCAATTGTATGATCAAAATCAAGTCTCGTTGGTAATTCCAAACCAACTTGGAAGGCTTAGAGAACTTGATGATGATCAAATCAGCTAAAAGATTATGGATCATGATGCCACAAATTTTCATCGACAATATGTAGTCATAAAAATGTGGTAAACAATCCACGTGACTAATTACTCAACAAGTTGAGTTAGATGGACGTTTCAAGAAACGCTCCATGAGTGCAGTCCACAGTACTTTGGGGTCATTACTGTTTGCACAAATTACCATTGAAAACTTTTGTTGATGTGGCGTGTCAAAGACTTTGAGCGCATGAGATGTGAAATCTCGGCATCTAGTCTTGTTAGCCTGGGGGTCAAAACATGTGGTTTAATCTTTTCCAATGAAAGGTTCCACAGATACTAAGCGAAGATTCGCCTTAGGTATCGAGTACGTCAAAATTCAAAGGAGCAGAATGTGACATTGCTCTTGCATACAAAACCAAGTTGTTATGAGACTCGATAGAGGTCACAAACAATGCTTTTAATGATTTGTCTTTCGGATTGATCATACACAATCAGGAAAAACCGCGAATTGATCAAACACAATTAGGAAAAAAGCCTCGGATTGTTCAAACACAATCCGGAGAAAGGTCGGGGTTGATCATACACAACCCTGACAAGGAAACAAGAGTGATCAAACACACTCTTGACTCGCGAATAAAATTCTAGGATTTTGGTACATGCACGCACAAAATCTCAAGCATAGAATGGAGATGGAGAAGGGAGGAAAGGATTTTATCCTCCCCAAGTTATTGCACTTGAAAAAGTTTAGGGTTTCAAAACATACCTTTCGAAACTTTAAACGCTTGAAGAAGTTGAAAATTGTAGATGAAGGAAACCAAAAATCATTGGCAAGTGATGGCTAAGGGATTGGCAGCCGGTGATGTCGGACTGCGGCCAGGAAAACGGGCTGCGGCGGTAGTCGGACAGAGGTGCCAAAAAAAACACTTTTTAGGGTTTCAGAAAACAAATGGTGAGCTATTAGTTCTAGAGTTAGAACAAAGTGCATGATAACGTGATGAAAGATAAAATGTAGAGAATGAGAGATAAGGAGAGAATAGAGAATCATCATTTTATTCATTGATAAGAGTCTTTTATATAGGAAATTACAAAATACTAATATGGTAATGATAAGGAATACATAGTCTTATTCTAACTACATACCCTGATGACATAAGACTAAGACACACATTAGGAATATCCTAAAAGGATGCAGAATATCCTAGAGCAATATGCTAGTTAGCGGGTCTTAATAACATCTTTGGCAAACACTTTAGTTTGGCTCTCTATCACTGGTTTTTTTTTAAGAGGAAGAATGTACAACCTTGCATTCATTAAAGAAGGAGATTACATATACATGACTTACCTGAAGGGGTCACATAAGAATCAAACCATGCAGAATACCCTAAAGTAACCTAATGCAATCACCATGTGATGAAGCTAAAAGAATGGAACCAGACATAACTTAGGACCACCACACCCTACACAGAGATGGTTAACTCATGTTCCACGCTAACATATTAAAAAGCTAAAAAAATAGAATAAAACTCTAAATAGCTAGGCCCACGATAAGGCAAGCCCAACCCATTATCAAGCCCAAAGCCCAACCTAAGAAACCTAGCCCAATTCCATCACCCTCTCCATGTGTTGAGACCGCCGCCAGCCGCCAGCAAGACCACGACAACACGTTCGCCGCCCGCCACAAGGACCACCGCCAACAACCTATCACCACCTATAAGACTTGAACTCGATAAACACCATCCCGATCATAGAAGCGCCAACAAAACCCTAACTGCACGCAAGCAACCACCGCCGACCATGTCGGCCCTTACGTTCGACCGACTCCCCAGCCACGCAGTGACGGCGACAAAAGCAAACCAGATAACGCATAGATCCGACTTCAAGCCGCAATATATCCTAAAACCAGAAGGCCATGGATCGTCATCACCCGTCCGGCAGCTTCACAGCGACGACGAGACAAACCTACCCGCAACAGAGAGCCGTCGGACGGGAGGACTGTGACTAAAGCCTTGCTCAAGGGCGAACGGCGCGCTTCACTCTCTCTCTAGGTTAGAGAGAGCTTTAAATTTGGTCCTTATCACTGCTAAAGATGCTCTGATTTAGTGGATTATGTGTAATATAAACTATGTATGTGGATTGTAGAGGAAATGAAAAGCTAAGTCCTTACGCAAAGATATACTCGAGCCCATATAACTGAGCTTAATAACATATATGTAGCATCAGCAAGCTAAAGTTCGGAACACGAGTTTCCTTGCAATCAGATCGAAAACTGAAGAATTTTCAACTCCATAATTTACAAAATGTTTCTTACAAGTAACAACACAATCCACAAGCATTACTGAAATTCACGATACAAGAAGCAATAAACCTTCATTTTTTTTAATCAAACCTCAAACCTTCATTTGTTTCTTACAAGTATTTGTCTGCAATCTCTGCGTATACAAATACTTCTATGTTCCAATGGTTACTACTTGCTAGCTTTTCTGTATATGAACAAACAAAACCCTTCAAGCCATGGATGCCGTACCATATATGTACATCGTTTTATGCCCAAAGAAACCGGGGCACAAATAAGAAAAAAAATTCCTCCAAACCAATCAATATTGTCACCCAAAAGCCAATACCCAGAATTTTTGTTACGTTGTACTTAAAAGAATGTCACCCTCACCCATAGCCAAAAAATAGTGAGTCTATGTAGTTGTAATGTAAGTGTACAAGAACACAACAACTTTGTATAGTAAGCAGAGGAATACTGCAATGAAAACTTGGTCAACAATGGAAATTGTCTTGGAACTTTTTCGGAAATTCGATGAGAATGGAACTTTGAGTTGCAAGGAGAAAGAAACTTGGCTTCTGCCTGTGTCAGGCACACATATCATTTCCCCTGAAACACATTTAAATCCCTGCAAAGCTCCAAAATGAAAAGAAAATAAGCAAGTTAATTTTGAGCGTATATAATGGAAACATGTAGTAGAGCTGGGGCTACCCCATTAGTTACCTCTAGCTGCTTTCCAATTGTAACGACAAGCATCTCAGGCCCTGCATCAAACGTCAATGGACCTCGCTCCGATTGAATGTAGAACTGAAAGTGCTCAAGCGGAAGGTGGATGCATAAACCATGATCATCACACTCACGGTCGTCGACACAGTCGATCTCATTTCGTGATCTACTGTGGTTCTGCTCCTTTGTATTATCTTGGTCATGATAGTATCTGTATAGCCTAAAACCCCAATCTTTCTCTTCACTTCTTCTCACAAATTCCACATTCGGATTTTTATAGAAAATTTGACTCACTTGTTCTGCAATCTCTTCAATTTTACTCGCAACCTTCTCCATATTGTTACTACAAAATAGAGGAGAAAAAAACAATGTCAAGCTAGCAACATTCAATGGTAGACTAAACCTCCTAGACTCCCCCCCCCCCCCCCCCCCCCCCCTTGCTTCTTGTAGTGGTAGATTTGATCAGCTCAATTTTATTCTACCACCACAGAAACATGGCCTATAATATATTGATGTATCGATACGTTAATGCATGCGATAATTCAATAATTAATAAGAGTTTAGGGTTATACCGAAACTTGTCATATCTTAGGTCTGATTTGATCTTTTGATCCCGGACCCAAGCAATCACCTCACGGCTACCAACGCTCTCAACAAAACCTCTCGATTGATGATCTGCATTTCCGAAAACCGATTCGGCTTCTTGAACCACAGAACTCAACTCATCCGCCGTTATTCCATGACCGATGATTCGAAACGCGCCGAGTTGCTTGGCCGAGACGAGGAGGCTGGCGATGGAGTCGGCTGAGAGGGATCGGAAGTCGACGTCAGCGATTTGACGTGAGATTATGCTGGGAAGGCGGGAAGGCGGCAATGCGATGAGCTCGGGGATCTTGAGGCAGTTGTCGAGGAATTGCGTGAAGGTTTCGGAGGCTGCGGAGCGGGAGCCCTTGGCTGTTGGGATCGGAGACGGGGGTGGCGCCGTCGTTTCTAATCGGCTCCTGTGATGCATAACAGCCATGAAAGCGTAGAGTGTAAGGGAAATGTTGAAATCGGAGTGGTGGTCAGTCGCAGTGGTGGTGAGGTTGATCGGTAGTTGATGATGATGAAAATAAAAGGGTGGCTTTGCGTGCAAGGTTGAGTTGTTTAAGTTGTGCTTCGGGTGTAAGGGGACCCAGGAGGATGGGCCACGGCGGCGTGGCGGTTGATGAGTGGAGTTTCAATCTTTCATTAGAAGTTGAGGCGGGCCACTACTTCAAACCTGTTACCCATGACTTCACAAGTGATGGCCCAAACGCTCCCGCTTCCGTTAAACCAAGTTAAAAGTAAAAAGTTAAAAGTTAAAACAATAGAGTAAACTTGCTAGAAAATAAAATTCATATGGGTTCTCATTTTCTTCTCCAAAGAGTAAAATAATTCGCATAGAAAATAAATTTGCATGCTTCGAAGAAGAGAGCTCGTCCTAGTAGCCGTCGGAATAAGGCCAATTCACTTAAGGAGAGGAATGAAAAAATTACATGTGATGATGTTGGTAAGACCGTATGCTCATTGATCTTTTAGGGGCGAAGTTGTGCTTTGCCCAAGTGCTGACCTTCTTGGGTTTTAAGTTTTTTATGATCAAGGTCCAATCGTTTCAGTTCATGGATTCTATCGAAATTGATAAGTGTTTTGGTCACGATCCTCAACAGAGATAGAGAGGTAATTTAGCAGTTCCAAAAGTAAAAATGAAATGTGTGGGGTGTGCCACCGCGCGGACGCAGAACGTAAGGTGCGCTGGTACTAACTTCTAATCAAATGAGAGGGCTCCGATGCCACCTCACGGACGAGGGATTACAAGCAATCTTCCTATTCGTTTGCGATTGATACTCACTGTTGTAGCGAGCAAAGCAACTAATCAGGAACAGTAAACGAATGCGAGACCAAACGGGCTTTGTAAGGCTAAGGTGAGGTGCGCTTTAACGTCTGGGTTTCGAGTAGCTCGAAGGTTTGTAATTTGTTGTATGAGATGATTGTGTGTCCCGGACTGATCCTCAAACCCTCCTTATATAGGGGTTCGTAATTAACTGATAAGGATGCAATCCCACAACCTAAGTAGGATTCTGTTACTAAAGTTACACAAGTTTTCGTTTTGCTTGCGAACTGAGCAACTGAAGGACGCGTGTCCAATTGTGTAGGTAGACTTCGCTTAGGTCACAGGTACTGACCCTTCGCTCATCGAAAACTTCATAGTCTCTGACGCGGACTCGAACACTGAAGACTTCCTTGTCACGCAAGGTGTTACAGTCCACATAAGAACCCACCTCGCGTGTCTCCAAAGCTCGCGCCCTTAACATGTTTTATTTTTAGGGTCACAGGAACTGGCCCAAATGTTATCCCAGACTTTATTAGTTTTGGACCGAAATACCTACTGGGCTCAAACAGTAAGTATCTGAAATAAGATTGGCTTTCACGTGACTTATGTGTAAGGAATTGCTGGAATCATCCTCACTGGAGTCATTCGTGTCAGCAACTTAGCACTAGTGGTAGCAGCAATTGTGCGTTGTATCACTTATGACTTTCATAAAAAGGAGGAGAAAGTTTACACAAAGGAGAAGTCGATCCTGCAGAATTATGCCTGCAGACTCGTACTTCTTTTAGCACTTAAACTTGACAGAAGTGCACAAGATATGCAATTGTGCATTGCATAACAATCAAATCCGCTGTTCAAACCAGAGGGCGCAGCGTAGTCCGGATTGGTTATTATCATGAACCTTAAAGTCTTCCCAAGGCTCAACATTTTTACAAGCGTTACTTACACACCTATATATGTTGCACCACTAGTTTTGAGTCTCAAGAAACTTGTCCATTTCACCTTGCTTCTCAGCATCTTTGGGGAACTACCTCTGCTTCAGAGGAAATCAGCTAAAATTTCCTGGTACTTGAAAGCCAATGTTCTCAACAGCTCCAATGGTATTGCACAAACGCCTCTTGGTTATCTCCTCCACCAGTGACCGGTGCAACAATTGGCTGCGGACGTCAACAAGTGACCGAATCCTTGGTAATTTCCCCTGATTATGGCGATGCTTAGGAGGACGATGGTTCAGTTCATGATAAGCTCTCCCATTGTCTACCTGTGGATCACAACGTTTGTAATGATTCGTAGTCGTGCTATCCGAAGGACAAAACCTTGTAGATTTGTGAGTCTTTCCAAAGCAGGAGGAGGGTTCTCTTTTTGGACTAACTATGTCATGGTCATCTTCATTGCCTGAATAGTAATTCATGTTGGAGTAGTTGCACGAGTTCAAAGAACTTTGAGAACTTGTATCATCATTAGTAAACAGATCACCTGCATCACAAATTTACAAGATCAGACCAAATCAAATTAAGTTTGAGGTAAAAAACCAAGGAGTGTACATGATCTATAATATCTGAAAACTTGAACATACCATGAAACCAATCTTGGTCCTTAGTCATGTTCTTCGCACTATGACATTGGACCAGGCTGGGGAAGCCGAAAACTGGCAGAGAACTTAGGGAGGAAGAACATGAAGAGAAAGAGTGGAAAGGATGGCGGACAACATCACCATCACAATCACAATCATCATCATCTTCATAGCTATAGCAGTGCTGATCAGAATGATAATCTTGGGGAGAAGACCAATTGTCATAACTTGGAACTAAAGATGATATCTCCTTTTCTATCATCACAGCAATCTCGGATGGTTCCCAGTCACTAATTTCCAATTCTTTCACCATCTCCACTGCTACATCCATTGCGGTGTCGTTCACAATGTCAAAGGGGAAGTATATGTTCCTAGCATGACCTGTAGAGTAAACACTCACATGAGTAATAAAAAAATAGTGACTTTATCACTTTGTCATCCATGCATATATGAAGAAATGGTTAGGATGAGTACCATCTTGGTTGTCAGAAATCCTAACTTTGAGATAGATAGCATCATCCTCAGGGTTTCTGGACCCGGTAATGATCATCTTTGTAGTTCTTTTTGTATTAGACCCCAAAGCCAAGACTGGCTCTTTCACCACTTCAGCACTTTCATCAGGGACTATCTTTTGAAGTGGGATTGATCTGGAGATGGGCATTGGCTTAGGCTCTTCATCATCAGGTGCTAGAAATGGATCAAGCAAGAGCTCATGCGCTGGCAACCTTTTCGAGACATCCACCAAACACTTCCCTACGAATCTCTGCGCCTCCAAATCTTCAATCTTGTAATATGCCTTTGGTAGTTTGCCCTGCAAGTAAGTGCCAGTTGTATTAATTATGTAACGAAATGTAGCATCACATATTTAGACTATTGAAGACACAGCAGCAAACTTACTGAACTGACTTTCTTGTAAATTTGAGCAGGATTAGAGCACTCGCTATACGGATATTCTGAAGTAAGTATCTCTAGCACACACATGCCAAAGGCATATATGTCTACAAGCTCGTTGTATTCCTCATCGTATAATTCAGGTGCCATAAATTCTGGTGTACCTGATGAAATACAAGTACATGAAATTAAATGAAAGTTCGAGACTTCAGATGGATTTCTTTAATCGAGTCCAAAGAACTATATATTCTCAGAGTTAGAATTAGAAGTTACCTATGACACTACGTGCTTGTTTCGAGCCACTGAGAATAGCTGCTAAACCCAAATCACCAATCTTGACTTGTCCAAGATGACCATTAACAAAGACGTTGTCACACTTGAGGTCTCTGTGAATAACAGGCGGATCAAGTGTATGCAGATAAGCCAGACCACGCAGGATTTGGCGTGCCCAGTTTTTCACAGCTCCAATACTCACTCGTTGGTACTTTTGCCTGTACCTGTTTCAAGTCACATACAAAGTCATTTAACATATTTTATCTGTTTTGTGATATTAATTAGCAGCTATGAGTTTTGTAGTTAATTACTCTCTGAGGGTGCCAGAGGTGAACATCTCAGTGATGAAGTTGAAGGTTCTTCGATCGATATCAATCCAAGAAGTGTAGTAATGAATGATGGAGTCATGATTGAGGTTCTTGAGGAGGTGAACTTCTGAGTAGAGCCTCTGAAGTTCTTCTGGTGAACCGAAGACATTGTTAAGCTTGACTTGGTTCCAAGCCACCTCCATTCCGAGGACCTCATCAAATGCCTTGTAAACTGTCTTCATGGCTCCTTTGCCAAGCATTTCCCTGAACTGCATGTTATAATTTAAGGCCCTCTTATTAGTACTCATCAGACTTGTGAGTTGACTCATCAGACTTGTGAGCTGCACACTATTAAGTTTCAGAATGAAGAAAGGCATTCAGTTCTAGTACCACACATTATACAACCTTTTTTTTTTTTTTTTATCAAAAGAGGTCAGTCATCTTTTATTAGCTCAGCAAGCAGTACAAAAACGATCTCCCTCAATGAGGACGACAGAAAGAACCGTTCCATATAAACTACTATAAATCCACCCAAAAAACAAAAAAGAGCAAACTATACTAGCAATCTTTTAGTACACCCACCTTCTTGTATGAAGCCCAAAACAAAGAAATTATAGAGCCCGGCAAATAAAAATATAAGTCTCAATTAAAGGACAACCGAGTCTCTATTTCTTTTGTGATCTCTCTCGTTTAAGATAAGATAATAAAAGATTATATATCTTTTCGTGAAAAAAGATATGAACCCAAAAAAGAAATAAAATTAAAAAGCAAAATAACTACCCAAATCCAACCAAGCCCAAACAATGGGGTCAAGAGGGAAACCCTAGGAGTCATCCCTGACCAAGCTTTGTTGCCGTCAATCCCCGCCCAAGCTGAAGTCGTCGCCGCCGTCGCTGTCGTGCTCACATTGTGAAAACTAACACCAGCAATCAACTCAAGCACGCTATTTTGCACTCCAAGCATACACCCATTGGTCACACGAAGGATAGAAGAATCTCCGGATTTCCAAACACCACCAAGCCTATCACCACCAATAGGAGGCTCCTGAAGTGACTCAGACAGCCACACACCGCCGATCTCGTCACCCATATGAAGGTATTGAGGGGGACAAACATCCCGATCAATATTATTCTCATCGTCGACACACCACCCAAGGTCGATTAGGACCAAAGGATCCTAAAACGACCACGGTCCGCCTTCTGATCTATCACCGCTATGGCACCACTCAATCCACCCAGCACCACTGTGATCGACCGAGTCCATGCCGTCCCACAAAGGCGTTCTTCCCTCAAAACTCACCTTCCGATCTCCCGAAACCAAGAGACCAGCACAACAGAACCAAAGTAACATGAATAGGCTTGCAATTTGATCCATAAAATGGAAAAGATATAGACGCAGCCTCCGCCGGAGGCGGCGGCACTCAAAACCCTAGCAGAGCTAGGTCGGGTTCGCATGAGCGAAAAATACTAAAAAGTTCACTTCACATTATACAACCTATTAAACTTGATCTGCAACTTGAAGTGTGTTTTCTTTAACATTTAGACGCACTGAATTTAATTAAATCTTCTACAGAACTTAGTTTTGACATATTTAGCATTTCATGTTATTGGATCTAACCCATTTACACTTTCTTTTTTAACCCTTTTCTGCAGCACAAGGGATAAAAGTAATGGAGGAAGGAGAAGTAGTGGCTTTTTTGAGTTTTAGTTTCAGACTCAACATGCAAGTTTATATGGAAATTACTTACACATCAATAACCTCCTTTGCAAAAAGGATGCTTATTAAAACGACTCTATATGAATAGTTAGTGTCTCTTTAAACTATCAATAGGCAGACAACTGGTCATGGTTAGGGTAGTTGCACCATCCAATTAGGAAACTAAAATAATACAAGTGAATTTTGGATAATACAAACAAAAGATTCATAACCAATTAACCATGTTAATCATGTTTAATCAGATGAAGACCATTTCAGACATGACAGTAGACCGGCAACAGAAAATGAGATAGTCTCTTTAGCCTTCAAACTCATATTCACTACTTTCAAATGCATTTGTGATTCATTTATGCATCTTTCACTGAGTTTCTGGTATCTAAAGATGGGATAACTAATATTTGCCTTTGCATGCAAATATGTACCACTTTTTGTTTGATCCAGTTCTTCAAGAACCTTTGATGGAATAGTACTTAATAGTATGATCACAGACAGAGCAAGCAAAATAAGAAGCACCAATATCACAATCATATACACATAAACAAGAGAAACTTACACGTCCATAGCGACCAGATGGATCTGTTTCGACGTATTCAGGCTGCTGCTTAGCTCCAACAGTGCACCTTCCTATCCTGGTCTTGTTGTTCATGGTTGAGAAATCAACAAGCAAGTGCAGTTTTGTTGTTCGAGTATATATCAATACTTATATATATCTTAGCTACAGACTTAACAACACAAGGACACTACTTCTATGGTATCGAAATGCAGCGATTTGAGGTGGGGTGGGCGGGTGTTAGAAAATCCGAGGCTTTCCCTCATGGTTTTCATAAGAGAATACCCCAAAGAGCAGCCAAAAAAGCCTAGAGTAATCAACACTGAGCATGATCCAGGCCATTTCCACAACTCCCCTTGAAAGCTCGTAGTTCGTCTTGGCAACCATTTGTATAAATTTCAAAGATGGAAGACTAGTAAAAAAGAAAAATACTTGACAGAGACTAAGATTTTCGATGGAGGAAACTGTTGTGGGGTGGGTGGTGGTAAGGAAGAGAGAATATTTTTTGTCAACTAATGAAAATGCTTGTGTGGAGGAGGATTGGTTTTCAGGAAAAAGCTAGAATATGCTCAATGATCATATGAACTAAGGACTAGTAGGACTTTGGCATGAAACAAGGCCGAGTCTAAACTTGAAGAACCTGTGGATACGCTTTGATAGTACCATTTGTGGATCTAAGAGCAACACTGAATAGATTTCAAGGAGTCAGATAAGAACAATCTGAAAGTAAAAGATGGTTTTTGATGAGTTTGAGAGAGACTATCTAGTCTGGAAAGATGTGGGGTGGCCTGCAAATTGTGCAAACAACAAGCTCTTGGTGGTGGTGGTGGAAATGGGATGGTGCTCATTATAAAACAGAATAGGCAGGACCTTTTTTTTTTAATTTTATTTTTTTATATTTTTCTAAGGATTTTTTGTTTTGGGGTCCCCAAATAACGGAGCTGATGGCATTTGAACTTTGAAGGGGTCCAAAAATCACAAACGCCAAAGGTTGCCCTTTGGTTAAACGCTTTGAAAATCTTCTTCAACTGGCTATATTAATTGCCTATGATCCAAGGAGTCAGTGATATTTAGAGAGGTGGAGTCTAGCTAGGTTTTCATTATGTGATGGGCACTAGACAGTGTAAACTGGGCAACCTTAGCAGAATCCAGAAGAGGGTTCAGAACTCAGGTCTTCAATTCGAGGGCTTTAATATGCACATATCCAGTTGTAGTTTATCATCATACACTTACACACTTCAACCATTTTTTCCTTTCGATATTTGTTTGCAAATTTCTCATTATCTCTTACATGAGATCAAGTTAATCATATTAAAAACCCTAAACCCTATTCAACCGTTATACGTCGATTTCATGATAAATCATCTCTGTATTTGATATCAAATAGCTAGATTCATCTCCTCAGGTAGAACTGCCAGCCTTGTGGGGTTAAGTCCTGATAGAAAAACAAATGGTTAGAGGGCTCACCAACTAAGAAAGCTTCAAGTCTTTTTATCTGATCAGGTACTAAGTGAATGTTTGACAAATTTACAATCTTTCATTTTCAAGTTTTCTATTTTCTTAAACATTCATGAACATCTCTCTGAAAGAGTCAGATCAACTAGTTTATTCTTATCCTCTCTCTCTGTATATACACAGGTGAACCCTCTAATTGGTTTTCAAAATCATATAGAAAACTTGTTGACATCATAGGTTTGTCCCTTGTGTGATTAATCTATCAAACTGTTTAAGTTGACCCTCTCTAGTTTATTAGTGATCCCTCTTATGTATCTTAGTGTTCTGTTATTATCATAATTTCATGTTTAGGAAATAGACTACTCATGTATCATGTGGTGATACAGTTTCCCTAAATTATGAACAAAGTGTGTGTGGCTCAATTAGCATTAGATGTTGTTATTATAATGGAACTTGCATAAGATAATCAAGGTAGAAAGCTGTGTTTTGTTGGGTATAAACTGCATTGGTATCCACATTAACTGGGACAGGCATGGTTAATGTTCATTATTTCCCACATTTTCAGACCTAATAATTTGTCGTGTGTGATCAAAGGAATATATAAACTCTAATCCCGAAAGATCAAGATCATACTGTATGATCAAAGGAGATGTCAGTGTCTTTATTTTTTCATTATCTTGTATAAGATTGCTGCATCCTATTAAAAACCAAAAAGATAGGATATAACCACTCTATATGCCATCTACTTGATATTGGACCTGTTATATAGTTTGTTCGGTGAACAATAATTGAAGGCAGTCGGCATCTATACAGTTCCAAGCTTCTGGGTTCAATACCAAGTACCAGCATCAGCAACCTTGTTCATTTAGGGGAATATAAACATCAGCAGAATGCAAGCTATATAAAACTCAGAAATGGGACCAGAGGCAAATATGAATATCTGGGTCTGCAAAATGGTAATCAACAAGAACATTTCCAGCCAATTCTGTGCTTTACTACAATAATCGATTTCACCTGCCCATTTTTCACTGTTGCTGCATCACCAGAACAACATTTTAGTCCCACACTTTTGAGCTTAACAGCTGGAAAAATGAGGATAATTCAACTCCATCAAGCCAATGAACCTTGAATTTATGTCAATGCACGTTTGTGACTTGCTGTAACAAGACATCTCAGGACCAAGTCCAACAAGTAGACATTTAAAAGACAGTGACAGGATAGGCTCCTACCGGAGCGAAACGGCAGATTTGAAAAAAATGATGCCCCCTGTAACAGGAAAATCTTTCAGGCGAGGGGGCGTACAGGACTTGTCTCTCTCAAAACACAACCTAGCATGTGTTGAGACAGAAGCTCCGCCCTCCGCCAGCGTAAATCCCATAAGAGTTTTTCAATTCAGTTATAGCAAAGTGCACTGGCAGCAAAAGAACAGGACTGTAAATTAAGAAAAACGTTCCTGAATATAAGTTATATCAGACATAACCAACAACATTATCTGTGTTTCTACAATTACCCACAGGGGTAATGATGACAACAAAACCTGGGGGGAAGATTAACCAAGCAACCTATACATGAACTACACTCGGTGCAGAGGGCACTCGATTGAGATTTTTTAAAAGGCGTTAAAATACTTGTTGAGAATGTACAACTGGCTTCCAACAGATAGAATATCTAACTCCATAGGTAAAGGTTTCAAAAAAAATTGTGGCCCAGAGCCATATAAGCAGTATGTTAGCAATTACTGTAACACTTTCATACTACCATCCATATTAAGAGATCATGGATAACACTTCGTCAGGCTGACAATGGTGGGAAATCCTCTTCATCTTTCAAATGGTATGACTTCACAGAAATCCTACATGATACAAAAATAATGAACATTTAAACAGTCATATCTGAGTTTGCTATAAATAGATAAAACCTTGTAAGCCAATGAATTTGCCTGTACCTATCTTGATCTGTACTCAATTCCGAGTTTGTCGAGGCTTGGCCAACACTGGAATTTTGACTAGATGATGAACCCGAGTTTGTTTGCCTGCCACTGGGAGGTGCCTCTAATGGCACATGCTCAACTGGCCCAAATTCTGTAACTCGATCATAAGGATGTATTGAGCCATTGGCATTGGGGTATGCTTTCATTCGAGGGGAGCTGGTGGGGCTATCTGGGAAACCAAACTTTCCCCCACCTTTTTCAGGAGGCATTTGGGCTTGTGAAAGATCATGACTGTTTCTGTCAGGAAAATTATTCTCTGGAGACTGTATCATGGCATAGCCATTGTTACGAGGAGACCTCATTGGGGCTTGATTTCTTCCCCTTGTTGTCATGGGCCTATCTCTGTAATGGTTCTGCAAAATTTTGTGTACCAAAGCACTTAGATGAGAAGGCCCACCAACCGGAACAGTTATTAGGGAAGAAAAACTGCAAACTAACACCATATTAACGAGAAAACCGACCCAAAGTAAATTCAGATTTCATAAACCGTAAGTTTCAGAGGGTTAGAATGAGTATACCGTATTGGGAAAGTATGTTCCAGTTCCTCGTGGTTTTGGCATCTCCTCCATACCAAACCCAGCACCATTAGGCAGCATTGGTTGGTTCATATGGTAGAATGCTTGTCTAGGGACAACACCATTGGGACTCATTGGCGAAAATGCATTCTGTCTGAGCTGCACAGACTGTCGACTTACATCCCAAGACTTGCTTCTCTGGTACTGTGAGGGCATTGAAGGTGGCATGGGATTATGGACTGCAATGAGTTCATACTCATAGCATGAACGGCCATAACGTAGACTATTTAAGTGACTATCATAATCCCCACTGAGATCAGACAAAGGGTTAGAAGTTTCAGGATTTCCGGTTATGCTAATTGGCATCCGATAACCAGAATAACTAGGATACAAATCTTCAGAGGAACCCACAATTGAATGTAAGCGTGAAAGTCGGTGCTTTTGTCCAACTGGAGCCATAAGCTCCAGATTACAAGCTGATTGATTCTCATTCAGGCTACCAACCCCATTCTCAGCTGATCCAAAGCTTTCTGGCTGTTCATGGTCTTCATCTCCATTACTAATGTTCTCATTTCCCACTGATGAGTGAGAGAAACAGAGATGAGGTGCAAGTTGTTTTTTATCCAAAGATGACAAACTCATCTCACCTCTGGATGGGAACGGTTCCTGAGCATCATTTGAAATTTTAAGGTCATGAAATCTGGAGGTAGCTAGGTCTTTTGCATCCCCGACTAGGCGGCACTCAGAAACAGCAATTCTGTTTGAAGAACCCTCAGTTTTTGGAAACATTGCTGGGGATACTACCTCTGTATCACTTTTGGGTGGACCATTCATAACTTGATCGGGTCTTTTAGTGTTTGTAACTCCACCATCCCAAGATCCATCATGATTTGACCCAGAATTGCCAACCATGCCAGTTGAATATGCAGATTCAAATTCATAAACTGCGTTATCTTCTTGCAACTCTGGACCCGATGCAGAACCAAACCCATCAAATCCGGAAAATGGAATAGGATCCTGGACATCTGGCCTCTGTCCACTTCCATGCCTGTCCAATGTGTTTGAGAAGAACTTTCTAATCTCATCATCTATGTTTTCTTCTGGCTGTGAAAGGATGCGCCCTAGTTTACGAGCACCATATGTGAAAGCACTCCTTATTCGATAAAAGTTTCCTGTATGTACAAATGAAGGTTATAGTAGTCAACAGACCATGTGACCCCGAGGAGAGAAAATAAGGAAACCCCCTTATTTCTCATATGCAACATCACGAGGCTTGAGAAACAACATCTGATGAACTAAATCAAAAATTAATAGTAGGGAGTTTTTCTACTCGTTTTACATATCAGTTCAAGAACTTCAACATATCATTCCAAGTAAATAACAATAACAAAGAGGACTATAGAGACATGAAGTTCACCTTTACTCACACTTCTGCCAAGGTTGTTATTTTCTTTTAGGGGATCAACTATATTAAGATGCTTTGGCTGGAATGTTCTATAATTTGTCTCATATCCCCTTGAAGGAACTGAGAACCTATCCACGCAACTCCTGAGAAATTCGTTACTGAGCAATAGATCACCCCCACCATTATCTGGCATCTCAGCTGCAGATAGGACCATAAGAATCACAATCAAACACTTACACCTATATAGAATGGCATAAATACAAACAGATGCTGCTCACTCAAGAGTTCAGGAAGTGAGGATATGAGAACTGGACCATTCAAGCTGATACAATAGTTGTCCCAATCAAATTTACTGAAGTAGTCCAAGAATTTGTACAGGACCTATTAACATTGAAAATGAATTAGATTTACAGAAAGGATATGTAGCAAACACTATTCATTCATTAAAGCACTCACCGCTAGAGGACCATTCAAAGATGCATGGAATAGATGGAAGATAAAAAGAACTAAGGTCTCCAAACCATATGTAGATATCAAACCGTGATGTGCGCCAAGAATTCGACTCTCATAATAGCACCAAGCCTTAATCAGTATGATACTACGTTTAAACAGATGATCTTTGCCAATGAGCTGATCAACCTGTATGGAAAGCAGCACCAGGAATATGATCAAAAGAAAAAAAGAAAATTTCAAAAAGAAACTTTTGAGCACCAGAATCTGATATATTTACTTGCTATAATAAACTTGAGAAGAAAAAAGAATAGAAAAAAAATACAAAGAAAAAAAAAATCAATCTGATGTAGCAAAATCTGAACCAACACAACTAAGCTTTAGCGGAAGACTACCTGCTCAAGAAAGCATAAAGTACATAACCCTCCTAGCTGATTGAAGGATATATCAACCACAATATTCTGCACTAGGCACTTTACAAGCTTAACCTGCCACAAGAAAACACAATAATATTTACTGAGGACAACTAAAATTAAGTGATTCTGAACAGAAACAAAGAATGATCTCATAAACACACATGCATTTCCTCAAGGTTAAGACATACTATCAGTTAAACAGAAAATGTGGGACATGATACGCTACCATTAATACTAAATCATACTGATCATCAATTATTTAGTAGTTAAAACCCATGCAGTTAGCTTAGTAGATGTGAAGATAATAAATAGATGAAAATATTGAAATGTAAAATGCAAGAACATATTTACCACCTTTCAAAATATTTAGTTGCAGGGGCTTTTTGTATGTAGCAGATGTGAAATTATATCAAATGATTGTTGAATAAACATATAGTTGTGATAACATAACAGCTAAAATGGATGCTGTGAAGCAATATGACTGTTCAAATCAGAATACCCACATAACTGAACACTGACACCATGCCAAAAACACTCTGATCCGCTCTCACTCTCTTTTGTAAACCAATTAATCTCATTGTTCTACTACACTAAACCCTAAACATATCCCCACTAGAGAAATGCCAGCCAGAAACAATGGACTCACTAAAAGGCTTGCGAATGTAAAAAATTTCACGATTTATCCATCGTCTCTAGTCTTCAGTTTTATGACATATTGACATTCATGCAAGGGAATCAGGGATTGGACGAGGGCCTCACTGTTTGACCCCTCTTGTGTATAAGTCAAAGCGAGTAAGAACAAACTGCATATGTTCCCCTCTCCCCCTGTTATTTTGTTTACAGTTTCTTCATGCCATAATAACCAAAATTCTTTAAGCGCTATTAATGTGAATAGCTTCCACCAGGACTATTTTCCCGTCAATTTCAGGAAGACGAGAGTTGTTCATGTATAAACATAGATAAAACTGCATAGCAAAAATAAAATTGACTGGTGCCTTGAGCATAAAAAAAACAAGATACTTAGACATAACCAATGACATTCTAATACAATACAGAGTCAAACCTACAAACCTCTGCTCTAATTAACTGCACGTCCTTCACCATAAACTCAGCAGCCATATTCTGATCTTCCCTCTCAAGAACAGCACATACATCATTCGCCAGTGCCTCGTCGATATTGAGACCACCAAAAGCAGTCAGATCAATATCCCCATCAGGCAGATACGTCTTCAGAGGCACTGATCCAAACGGGAACACCTGCAACAAAATTTCAATACAAAATCAAATAACTCCCCACCTCATTACCACCCCTTTGCTTTCATAACTTTGCCATTGCTATCTAAAAGCACAGTTCAAGTAATCTAATCAGGAAAAAACCACACTAATCTCTCGAGACGATACTATCCAAAGCCGATTACTCTATCAATTCACAGTACTTATGAGCTGCAAACTGATTGCTATTCAATGAACTGAATTAGTTACAGACTCAAACTCCACCGCCAAGCTTTCGACAGCGAAAGCTACACTAATTGCCAAAATTAAGCACATTTCCATCACCACATGAAAAACGAGTTCATCAATTCACATAAATTCAAGTTCAATATAGGGAAAAATGCTGTGTATACGTAATGCTGACCTCACAGCCAAGAAAGCCTCGAATGAGCCGCTGGACGTAATCAATGACGGCTCGCCTTCTCCGTTCAGACACGTCAGTGGGCTGGACCTGAGCTATAACCCCCTGCGTCGCCGCCTCCGCTCGCCGCCAGTACTCGGCGGTCGAAACTGAAAACAACGACGAAGAAGAAGACTGCGACGACGGTAGCGACGAGGTCGGCCTGTCCTCCAAAACGGCGCAGTTTGGCTCAGGCGAGCAAGCCCTAAGATCGCCCATCAAAGTTGAGGAATTTACCAAATGAACCAGAAATTTGTCCCAGTCTAAGCCGCGGCGGCCCACCGCGTAGGCATTTGACGACGGCGAAGAAGCGAATTTGGGATGAGATAAATGGGGGGCTTTGATCTCCGGCGATCAGGGGTTGAGATTGGGAAAGGCGGTTGGGGCCAAAACGGCGGGGTGATTGAAATGAAACGACTTCGGATTTTCGGGTGTGTGAGAGATGATGAAGTGTGTTTTTTTTTTTTTTTTGGGTTTTGATTTCTCTGGTACCATGAAAAAGATCCCAGAGTGCTTACTAGAGTGGGTTGTCGATTTTATGTCTTCCTTTTTTCTTTTTCTTTTTCTTTTTCTTTTGGTAGAATACACAAAAACGCATTTGTCTGTGTCTATTGAGAGGAAACGATGACGTTTCACTTCACATGTTTTCGCTTCACAAGGTGTTTGGGAACGTCGGAAAAGTAAATAGAAAATATAATGTACTTTTTTTTTCAATGTTTGGTTTATGCATGGATAGGAAAACAAGTAACATTAATTTATCAATTATATCCTTCATATTAAAATATAAAATATTCAAGATTCAAAAAAATTATGGATAATTTGGTAATAACATACATTAAAATAATATTTGAAATATGCAATTAATGTTGGGAAAGTATGAGGGAGGTTGAATCCCATGGTATGTGGGAGGATCTAATTTCCCATTTATTTTCCCATATTGCAGAGTCTTTCATTTCCTTAGGTGTGTCAAACAAAGGAAAGAAAAAATTGTCCCTTCTTAACATTTCCAATCTGTGAACCAAACGAGGCATATGTGCAATATTTGCACCCTTTGGTACTTGTCTACATTCAACACAAGCTCTTTGTTATTAGGGCTTTGCCAAGGTTTGAGTTTCGTCCGTACTATTCGAATGATCAAACGTTTGCTTCAAAAATCGAGACGGAATGAAAAATAATGTAAGTTAGAACTTTTATGATGATGAGATTTTCTAAAACTGATATTCTAACTGATCAGATTTACTGGTTTCGCCCGTATTGTCCAAAATATTGTTTAAAAAAATAAGATAAAATGAAACCGATATCTAATTGATATGATTTATTGATTTTGTCAACATTGTCTAAATGAGGAATATTGCTCAAAAAAATTGAGACTTAAAAGAGAGTAGTATGAGTTAGAACTTTCAAGATGATACGGATAATCATACATATTAGTGTATCAATCAATAAATTGAAACAACTTCGTAAGTTGGTCATGAGAAGAGACGGTGGTATAATCATACATAGTAGTGTATCAATCAACAAATTGAAACAACTTCGTAAGTTGGTTATGAGAAGAGAAGATGGTATAATCATACATGTCAGTAAATTGATACATATTTATTAGTGTATCAATCAACAAATTGGAACAACTTCATGGCCTTGTTTGATTCGCGGAAAGGAAAGTGATTCTTTCCTCTTTCTTATGGGAAGGGAAAGAGAAGGGGAATAAAATTTTACAAGAACTTTCCATTCCGATGTTTGGTAACATCAGAAAAGTCTATTGGAAAGTTGTTAAAGAGTTGAGATTTAATATAATAAAAAATTATGTTGTGAGTAATAAATGCAGGGAAAGAAGAAAGGAAAGTGGTTCCCTAGGATTTTGGAAGGAACCACTTTCTCCTATATTTTCTCATCAATCAAGAAAGTGTTTCATTTCCTTATGATTTCTCAAACACTATAAATGAATAACTTTCATTTTCTGATGCTTACTTTCCATGAAACAAACGGGGCTCATAAATTGGTTATGAGAAGAGTAGTATAATCATACATATATTGTTGACTTTGTTTTGACTCTTGAGTGAATGTTAAAGTAAAAACAATCTCATTCACTTCATTTTGTATTAAATGTTTAAGTGTTACATTAGGTCACTTGTCATGTTCCTATTAAGCTAGCTATGTACTATTACTAAACCTAAGGGACAATGACGGGAAGGAGGGACAATGACAGAATCTAGGATTCCCTACCAAGAGCCTACATAGGAAGAGAAGTGTCGAAGATGGATATTCCTCCTAAACAAGGAATAGTTATTTTCTTCGATACAAATCAGGAATAGATAGGTACCTTCAAGGGTTAAAATTGATTATATTAGTGGTAAGCAATTTCATCCAAATGCTTAACCAAGTTGTTTGAGAATATGATCGAACTAGACAAATGGTTTTTTTTAAAGGGAAAAATGGTTACTTCCAAGATTCCAACTCCGGACTTATCAATTCCTCAACATTTTTGTTCTCATAGAGACCATATGAGCATACTTCAATTTCTCATTTTCAACAAATGTTATGAAATGAGAAAAGTATCTCTCTATGAGGTATCTAGCCCCTTTTACACATAGGAAAAAAAAGCTTCTCCGTTCGAAGGAGTGTATACATTATGATGTTATAACTCTTCATATGAAATATATGAGTATCTTGTTGTTGTTAAAATTGAGCTTTCAAAGAAGAGTAGACGTATTTATTGAATTAGAGACAATGTAAGATGCTCTCACTTAGAGAGGCAGACTATGGGATTCAGACCATAATATTTTTCTTTCAGATCAATAGCAAGTGATATCGACTACAAGCTAATATCATCTTATTCCTTATCTTTAATTTTTACGAGTGCAAAAGATGAGGACAACCCGACCCACCTTCAAGTGCTGGGCCTTCACTAACATTTTCAATCCAGTTTGTCATTATGTTCATCTCCAAACATTTTTATTTTAAAAAGTGATAACTAATATAAAAATTAAATCTAATATGCTGTAAGTTATTTCATTTTTTTCCACGTAAAAATTCATAATTTTCAAATTAAGATCTTAAAATAGGGTTGTGTTATTAACACACATCTTTTTGTTATTAGCACACCCCGTGTGTTTTCTTGTACACATGTTTTAAATTAGAAATAACTTGGGTGACCAGCTATGGTCACTTATGAGTGATAAACACCAATTAGAGATGAACAAATGTTAACAATAATCATAAACAAACATGTCAAATACTCAAAATTCCTCTGCTATGTCCTTAAATTGCAACCAAGCCTTTTAAAATGGAGTGTCTCATGTTCATTGGTTGTGGTCACCTTAAGGTGACCAACCCTTGTCACCAAAGTCATGTTCTTTTAAATTTATATACAAACTTATCACTTAAATTTGTTTTATGATTGACTATCTTTATAAATATGTTATGTTAATAGCAAAAAAAAAAAACTTTAAAAATATAAAAATGATGAATCCTCAAACTTGATTAGGTCTCACGATTTTCAGCTTTGTTTGTTTTCCACTTGTCCTAGATCGAACAACTGTTGCACTTATACAATCACACGTTTTGCTAGGCCACAGGCACTGGCCCACCGCCTAGCGGCCCAAATCATCCGCCTGACCCACGTATGGCCCGAATTGTAATTAATCGAGTACTATCCTTGGAAATTACCCAAAAGGCCATCACAGTCTTCTCCAACCTCGAGTCTTCACTCACTCTTCAACCTCGAAAGCTCGAACCTTGAGAAGACCCAGTAGTGAAATCTCAGAGCGATGGCGGGAATAGGAGATAGATCGATTCTCTCAATACTGCTTCTGATTCTCTCTTCTTTCTCCATGCCCAGTTTATCTGTTGCTTACAGGCTAGGTGACATCGTCCCCATGAGCAAGATGGGCCTCTACCACTCTGTTCGTTCTCTTTCTCTTCTCTCTGTGAAACCCTAGATTCAATTGGGGATCAATTTTAATGGGTCGGGGTTGAATTTTGCAGATGAAAACCGACTGGCACGACATAATCGGAAGACATTGCCCGATCTTTGGTGTGAATCGTGAGGTAAAAGCTCTTCACTTTCAGTCAATTAGGGTTTGATTTCGGGTTTTTACGGGGTCTGTTTTACTGTTACAGGTGTTGATTCCTATAGCGAAGCCCACGGGTTACACTGGAGCTGATGCTTACAAAATGTGAGTATATAAGTAATGCTGGACTGTTTACGTATACAAGTTCGAAAATTTCGATCTTTGAGGGATTGGTAGAACGCTTTTCCTGTGATTTGTAATTGAATGAAAACTTGGGTTTTTTTTTTTTTTAAATGACTTTGTTAGCTATGCTGTATTGCATTGAGATTAAGGAGAAGCTTTAGAACGAAGAAGGTTTAGATTGTAATTTTTGCTTCTGAAGATTGGTTAAATTATGGTTGATTGGGAATTGATACCTTAATGTTTTGTGTGCAGATCGTTTCAAGTTGGGAGAGAAAAGTTCTTGATTCCATGGCTTTATTTGATAAATCGTAAAAGCTCAGAGGTTCCGATGATTGTTGTGCATTTGGTAAGGCCTATTTATCAGGATTTCAACATTAATTGACTATGTTGTCCTGCTAAGCAGAGAGAAGACAGTGAGACATCTTTGTAATTTTTTGGTCTGACTAACTTGTTATGCAATACAGAGATACTCTGGGAGTGATTTGCATGGTGTCACCGCTAAAGTTGTGGACATGCCTCACCACTGTATGTAATGCCATTTCGCTTATTCTTTAATATGGCTCTATAATTTTGCTTTTCTTCTTAATGAATTCAGCAGGACATTTGGAAGGACACGTCTTTCTTTTATATCCATTTTTCTGTTTTAAGCCACCTTCACCACTTTGGGCCAGTCCTTAATTGAATGATAGAGTCCCCATCACTTGTTTTACCAGAGGAATAGGACTCCCAACTGTCATTGTTAAAGTCTTGGAAGTTATAACTCTTATCTTGCTTGAACAGTTCATTTATAGTTGGATTCTTATGTCATGTACTCTTGTGCAGATGTAAAAATTCATCCGGATATTCGTAAACAATTTTGGGATCCTCAGAACTGGCCAAAGCATGTGCTGGTCAGATATACATGGTTAGTACTGACTAATCTTTTAGCGTATCCTAATTAGATTTGATTTTATACTGGAGAAAACTATCTTCTGGGGAAAGGGAAAAGAAGAAGAGACAATTCTTCTTCCTAGATAGGATTCATGAGTTCTCTTATTCGTTTCCATCTCCAACATAATTTGTTTATATATGGCATAAATAGGATTCATAAATTCTCTTTCACTCTATTCCCTTGCAGAAGACCAATATATTAGTTGTGTATGGCATTCTTATGCTTTTTCGACTGTGTGTAATTTATATACCTTCATTACTTGTAATTTGAGCTCAAGTAAAGTTATTGTGTCCCTGGAAGATCCTTTGATCTGTTTGTTGGTGTACGGTTATAGATATAGTTGACAGTCCTGACTGAACCATTCAGGGTAGCTATTTGGTACATTATTATGGTCTTAGCCTTGTGGTCTTCATTTAAAAAAAATGTCCAATCTGCATGGTTTCAACACTCGTATGCTGGGGGGGGGGGGGGGAGAAGTCATATAAGTAGAAGTGTTTTTTTACAAGAAAACTTTTGATCTTTATTTCAGTTATGATTTGAATAATATGAATCCAGATTTTGGTCTAGCCTGAAATTGTGAGATGATCTTGATGTGTACAGGGAGGAACAATCAGAGATAGATGTAACTTCTGGATTTTACGTACTATTTGGATCAGGTCAGTCTGTCTATGATCTAATTGTGTAATTTGTCCCTAATGATTCATGATCCATATTCAATCTGACAGTTGAGAATACAATTAACTTGATGAGTTTTCTGACACAATAACTACTTATGTTCATACATCCAACAGGTCTCACACTGTCTTTTATCCTCTCAATATACATCTTGCAATCATCACGGGACAAATTCGCAAGGTAAGTCTTAATATATTTGTGTATTTCGTTGACTAGAAACTAGACTTCACAAATTATCAAAATTTCGGTCACTGTTGGTGTGGAAATGCTTGGCTTTTTAGCCAAATTGCTACCCTACCTTTCACCTTAGTGTCAATTTGCTACCCTAACTTTCATTTTAGCCAATTTGCTACCCTAACATTCATTTCAGCCAATTTGCTATCCTAACTATTATTTCTGCCAATTTGCTACCTTATGTTTTCAAAATTAGCCAACTTGCTACCTTTTTGTCATTTTATTTTGTTCATTTCTTCATCCAAACATGAATTAATTCTGAAAATCGAAGGTTAAAGTTGGTCGATATTGAAATTTTGATAAGTAAATTGGTTAATCTTGAAAGCCTAAAGTAGCAAATTTAAGCCCTACCTTTCACCTTAGTGTCAATTTGCTACCCTAACTTTCATTTCAGCTAATTTGCTACCCTAACTTTCATTTCAGCCAATTTGCTACCCTAACATTTCATAATTAGCCAATTTGCTACCCTAACTATTATTTCTGCCAATTTGCTACCTTATGTTTTCAAAATTAGCCAACTTGCTACCTTTTTGTCATTTTATTTTGTTCATTTCTTCATCCAAACATGAATTAATTCTGAAAATCGAAGGTTAAAGTTGGTCGATATTGAAATTTTGATAAGTAAATTGGTTAATCTTGAAAGCCTAAAGTAGCAAATTTGATGGAAGCAAATTGGCAGATTTAATAGTTAGGGTAGCAAATTGGCTAATTATGAAAAGCTAGGGTAGGAAAATTGGCTGAAATGAAAGTTATGGTAGCAAATTGACACCAAGGTGAAAGTTAGGGTAGCAAATTGGCAATTATGCTTTAATGCTTTGACTAACCTGTTTCATGTGAATGCAAATCATGTTCTACAGGTTTGTGATGGAGAGAGTTGCAGAGAGCAACATGCCTGCTGGAGGTGTGGCAAAGGTTGAATGATATATAGAGCCCTTGAAAGCTTTCACTACATTTCTCTGCATATGCAACTCAGTGTTACAGATAAATGAAATTGGTTGGGGAGGAGGTATGTCACAGTGAATGCATTCTGTTTACATATTCATTCAAGAAGAGTGAAATCCGAGATATGTAGAAGGCAGCATAATGATATCAGATTCCCCAAAGCCTGGACAGAGTTACAAGTTAGTCAGATATATATATATATATATATATATATATATATATTCCTCAAATATCAATAGACAAGATTGATCTCGTACTGTTACCAACATATCTGTAAACTCTCACAGTTGTACCCCTTAGGAAAGGACAGTTCACAATGCGAAGCACATGTTTTGTTTGATTTTTGGTAAAATGCAAATAGCATCTACATGCTGAACTGAAGTTGTTCCTCAGAACCCCTCTTTATTCATCACTATTTTCCAGTTAATAACACTAATGGTTATATTGTAATAATGGAGTGGTAAGTTCATCAAATGATGAAATTTATATTGATCAGAAACTCCAGACGAATGAATGACTTGAAAATTCATTGAAGCATTGTAATAAACTCCAAGCAACTGACTCCTTTACACACAAAAGTATGCAAACAATACGCACATATAAACATAGCAAAAGCGCACGCTACTCATAGTTAAATTAAAAACTACTTATTTTCTTTATTCACTTACAAATTTGCCGATTGTTAGATAGAGAAATAAGGGTCTTTCGCAAAGGATTAAATTAAACTAAAAACTTCAAAAATTGTCATAAAACGTAACTGCAGCTCCTATTGAACAACAGTCGAAAAATAAAAGAAAAACCTAACCTAGAATGCTCAGAAAAATACGAAAATTTACAGAGGTGTACTGGGCACACAGAGCGTCTAGCACACAAAATTTGAGATGATTTGGAGTTGATTTGATAGGGAAATAAAATACGGGAAGATGACGAACATAAGATAAGAAAACTGAAAACTGATTTCAAAATTAGTTGAGAATCAAGATGATAAGACTAGCTAGGGAGGAAGTATCCACCCCGGACAATCACACACAACACACTTTGTCCAATTTGTGACCAACTAACTCAATTGAAGATGCTTAAATTGACTTGGTACGTTTGAGCACAATCTATTACTCTTTCTTACTTTGTACGTTAGGTAGGAAGTGCTCTACACCTAAATTATTCTTAAACATTGTAACCTAAAGGTACTTTTATTAGGTTAAACAAGCAGAGATCATTGAGCATGAAAAGAGTTTGAGCAATCACTAGGCATCGCAATAAACTTAACGCCTTGCTAAACCTAGGGTTTCGTCTACTCACTAGTGAAAACTACCGATTACTTCTCTAGACAATTTGAGGGATCCGATATTGACCCAGACATCAAATAATCAAAGTATTAGAACCCTAGCATGTATACTAAGTAGGCCTCCAAGACACACATACAAATAATTCATCGATGAACAATCGGCAAACAAAACCTCGATGTCATTAATTGCAAAAACAAATTGAAAATCAAAGCATGTTATGAATCATGTCTGGGGGCTTCAACAGCCCCCTCGCTACTATGAATTTAGTTGCACACAATGAAAATTGAAAACACAAAAGAGTTCATGGAAGAAGAAGACAACGTACAATAACCAAGATTGGAAAATCCCTAAGAAGAGATAGATATTTTTCCTTTTGATTCTCTCGTTCTTTTTGTTCCTGAGTTCTTCTACCGCCCTCCTCTCTTGTGTATCAGATGATATTAGGGTTAGAGAACCCTCAATTTTCGTCCATGGTCTTGGCGATATGGTTTGGGCCTTGAAATTGAAGTTTCGGTCCAAAACAGAAATTCGGGCAGACTGACATTCGGTTACTAAAATGATCATAACTTCTTCTCCAAAATAGGTGTTTGATGATCCGTAAAAAGTTCTAGAAAGTAGACTCTTGTTTCTTTTTATTGATATATAATTCATTGTCTAAATCGTTGTGAGCTGATCACAATCCTCTATCGAAGTTAGATGATAATTTCTAACCGATCTTCATAATTCTTTCCTTGCACGACATTGGTTCCTTTTTCTTCAAGATTTCTCCTCTTTTGCTTCATATTCCTTTCTTTGCTCCGAAACACCTAATAAAAATAAAAATAACTAAATCAAATGGAAAATACGGTAAACTAACAAAGTAAAGAGAGGAATTAATCATCATATCGTCACATAATTATGCTCCTATCAGCTACTAACAAACATCAGAGATACATCACGCTACACACTAACAAACATCTGATTTCCATCACATTACACACTACACGAACATCATCGGAGCCTCCCCAGCCCTCAGGCGGAGAATGCCCTGTTATAGTAGGTTTATTTCCTTTTTAAGGCGGAATAACATCTTTAGCATACAACGTGTATCTATACATTCTAAGTGAATAGCCAATACTAGATGACATAAGACGCCTTGCATATAAGAATTTTTGTGTTCTTCCTTTTCCTTTTTTGTTCTTGAATTGGGTGAAAGGCGGCTTCTCTTGTTGGGCTTATGCCCTCTAATGAAATTTTGGTGAACTCGTATGACATACATAAACCCTTATAAACCCACAAAGAAGGTATCATATTCCCGATGTGTAATTCATATCTCAACACGCCTCCGCACGTGTGAAAAATTTTCAACCCCTACACGTGAACAACATTTGGGTGATGTGGAATTCATGTGGCCGTTACGCATTCACACGTGAATGTGGGTAACCCGCTCTGATATCATGATAAAGTAGTATGGGGTACACCCAAACCAATTGACAATGGATGGAGAAACCAAAACCCTTATAAACTCACAGGTAAGGTCTCCTACTCCTGATATGGGATTCATATCTTAACATTACATTACAATAGTAATACGAGAAGCATAAGTCGAAAGTTAATCTCTTGTTGTTAAGCTAAGCAAAAGTTTTCACCTTTGACAGCAAGAGAAGCTTTCACATTTTTTTTCTTTTCCATTAAAAATAGAATCACACGAGAATTGAAATTGAATTTTTTTTGCTTATAAAGAAAATCACCATTGTAGGAAATCAATATGTACATATTTATTAGATAAAACGCGTTATGTATGTACATCTACATATTTCTAGTAATAAGGTTGCTCTCTTCTCTGAGCAAACCCTAAAGAGGCGGACCGCTAACAACAAAATTAGCCTCATCCGGCGGCGACCGTGGTTATTGGCTGGCCACTTAGTGATGCAGGGAAGTATAAACGTTGGAATCCACCAACAGCGACTTGAATCCACAAATATGGTTTTCTCGAGTCCACGAGAGAATCTGGAATCCACTAAAGAATTGAGATAAACTCAAGGGTTTTTATTAATATCAAAGCTTAAAAGCCCATGGATTAAAAGAAAACCAAATCCAAAACAAACTATAAAAATAATTGCTGAAAACAAGTAAATCTGCATTTTGAAGACCTAAACGGACTCGGATGGCCTTAAAAGCCCGTAGATCATAGAACAACTATGAGTTTGATTCGTAGGACCGTTCCGTTTTCAGAAAGGTATTATAATGGTCAATCGGACACCTAACACCAAATCTGCAGCAAACCGGGTTTGGATTTGTTTCAATCAATCTGCTCTTCAATCTCTATTGCCATCTGTTCTACATCACTTGGTCATGCCGATGCCGCTTGGCTTTGCTGCCGGACGGGATCTTCCATGGCTTGGCAGCATCTGAGATGGAGGATGACCAATTGGTTTTACAGCACGCTTGGATCATGTCATTGATCTTGGTGGGGTGCGGCAGTCTTCAGAAACCATGAAGCAAGGAGGGATTGAGGGATGCGTGGTTTGAATGGTGTCATGGCGGCAAGAGTTGACGGCGTGGTCATGATGGTAGTTTCAGACGGCGTCAAGGAGGCGGCTAAGCGGCAGTTGCTTCATGCTTCAGATGCGGTGGTGATTCATTGGAACATGGCACACCAAGCTTGTTGGGCCTTGGTTTGATCTCTATGTTGGGCCTGCTTTTTGGGTTCATTTTATGGGCTACAGTATTGGGCCTCAACCAAACTCTATGTTTTAACTCTATGTCTTAGTTTATCTATTACTTTAATTCCTTGTATTTAGGAACCTAGTGCCTTTTGTGCACACCCGATGTACTTGTAGCGCCTCCGGCATAGTACCAAAGTAGCGTCTCCGCTACCTCTACGATCCTAAAAGTGTAATGATTAGGTCTAGTCTATGTGTCACTGTGGATACTACAACAAACTTTTTATTTACCAATTACGTGGTAGAGAAAATGTATGTAATGGTCTTTTCTAGCTTGAGCTTAATATTAACATGATATTTATTCCAAAAAAAAAATCTATATTTCTAGTCTCCTTAATTTGCATGTTTATCTTTTGAAAAAAAAATAAAAAATTGCATGGTTATTTGACTGTATTGGATAATAGCTCTAAATGGTAACTAGCAATAAAGCATAATAAGAGAAAAAGATTATGTGCATTGAAGAAAAATTCCTTCCTTTTATTAATTTCAAATCAAAGAAATAAACACACCCATTGAAGAAAAAATAATAACACAAGAAATTACTATGAATCTAGTCCTCACTGATGTCGAAATATAGTCCTTGCTAATTAACGTCACAACAAGAATATGGAGCAAAGACCACACAAAGAGTGTGGCCTTTAGAGGTGTTGCAATCCACTCTTGTGTGGCAATTTTCCCCTCATCTTCACATTAACCCACACTTGCCACACATAATGAAGAATGCAACACCTCTAAAGGTCACACTTCTTGTGTGGCCTTTGCTCTATATTCTAGTAGTGGCGTCGACTTTACCCACCTTACACTTCGTATTCTGAAAATTCTCACCAACATTTGTTCCGTTGGAATTCAGAGGGACCTTCAAGTCGCATGTCACCTCATGCTTAAAACTCACCTTCTTCTTCTTTTTCTCAACCAAAAACTCGCTGCTAATCTTCAAACCAATATCAAAGACGCCAGCCTTCTGAGCGCCGAGAGCCACCGAATGGTTCCCGGAGAACAATGCCGGGAGTGTCACATTGGTCTCGTGAACTAGGTCGAAAGGCTTCGAAACATTGGTCATGTCATTTAGGTTTTGGCCCTTGAAAACCGGCACGGCATCCAGTCGGGTGAAGTTGTAGTCGAAGGGGCTAGGGTTTTCAAGTGTTAGATCGAGTTTAAGGTCGTAGTAATCGAGAAGGGTGCAGGTTGAACTTGGTCAGGGAGGCATTGGTGACCTGATAATGGACCATCCCCTTAGGCAACGACTTGGCAATATGGAGAATGTAGGCTAAAATGGAAACGCCGAAGATAATAACACATCCGGTAATGATGCCGATCACGATGCAACAACACTTTCCGATCATGATTCTAGAGATGCAGAAGAGAAAAGGATGGTAGTGAAAGCAGAGAAGATGGAAGAGATTCAGAGGCACTTGTTGTAGTAGAACCTGTATATTATTCGAGGGTTATAAATAGGGGTTTTAGGATGAGAAGGAAGTATTGAATCGAAGAGACCGCGTATTTGTTTTACCGAGTGATTAACCTAATTAGCTGTAACCAATAATACGTTGGAATCACGCATAATCAAATCTGGGATTCTTCAAAATCTGATTGGTGAGTCTCTGGATCAGTTAATACATTCAGTCTATTCAGATATATGTATTAATGCAAACCGCGTATTTGTTTTACGCTATAGGAAAAATCATTAAGACCTAATTACTAAAGGTGGCAATGAGAAAATGCCTTCAAATTTCCTTTTTCAATGTTAAACCCGCAATAATATCAAGATTTGAGCTATAAATATCGATCAACTCTGGAATTTCAGATTTTGATACTCCAAATAGAAAGATTCATTGCCATTTAGGGAAAGAACTTACCTGACCACGCCTAGTCAGCTCTGTCTAACCAAGGCCAATCAAAAGGTGACACGTCACAATTTCATTCACATACATGTACCCACCCGTCCACCCAATCCTTGTAAGTTGTAATAAGATATTGGGAATCTCTGTCTCCGTCTCCTATTACAAAAATTATATCAAGTTAAAACCAAATATCAAAACAATACTTTGGTTTGCTTTATGTTACTTTGCTAAACTAGGGTTTGGGACGTGAAATACTCTGATCAATAAATAAAGATTGATGCTAACTAATATCCACAATCATCGAGCGCTAGCCCTAGCTAGTGGCTCACAATCGTAGTATTTCTGTAGTTTTTCTCGGCCTCGTTTAATATTTCATAGAACTTCTCAGTGGTGCAATTCGGAAGCTCGATAGGTCCTTCATTCTTGACGAATTCAAGATCGCCTCCAAACGATTCTAGAATCAACTCTTGGAATTTGTTGAAAGAGATATATTGCAGCGGGACTTCATATCTCATCTTCTGTTCACCGATGTACACAGGTACACAACCTCCCCGAGTTCGGCAGGTTTTGGTTTCGGCACGATCGTCAAGTCGCCTGAAGTGGTTGGAGTCACTGCTGAACTTGCTTCCGCCAAAACATAGCTTTCTTAAGATCTTCTGACGCAGAGACTTCAGTAAACCCATGACGTACTGCTGCCTGAAGATAACCCAAAGAGCCCTTAATGACGTAAAACAACTAGAGCTGATTGCGAGTATTTTAAGCTAAGACCTGAAGATATATAGATGTTGATATCTCCTATCAGCAATTCCTAAATTCTAATGGTTTCCTAGTTAATTTCCTAAATTCCTATTCGAGCTAGGTTTCCTATTCGAGCTAGGTTTTAGCCTCGTAATTAGCTAGTGAATATCTTCGATTCTATTGTCTTATTCTTTGCCAGATTTTGCCGACAAACAAAATATCCCCAATTTCGCAACCAGAAAAAAAAAACCCCCTAGTTTAGCTAGGTTTTCCAGAGAGATGATGTTGCAAATTAACAATTATTCACTCCGCCGGCAATTCTTCAAGATACCACCACATGTCTCCACTCTTCCGGCATCGGTAGCAACCCATATGCCTCCCAAGCTTGCGCTTCACGACACCACCCAAGCGTACTCTTCATGACGCCACACGTCGAGACATTAGGTACTACTTGCCTCATCCGAAGACCAGAGACTCTCCTAGAGCCAACGTCGATGACCGCCTCCGCCGCCGCTCTCTTTTGTCACAATCCTCAGGAACTCTAGGTAGAGTACCTAAAGAGAGCGGACTGCGCTCTAGAATGATGTTGCTACTTGATAGTTGTATACATAAAGAGGTAACACATTCTTTTTTGTTGTTGGGTGAGAAGGAAGACCTTGGTGGCCTTGGTACCCCATATTTTGACATAGACAGATGTTGCCGTGTGACTACAAGGCAGCGTTTAGGGTTGTCTCTCATCTTTGTTTTCATTAGGCTTAAATCTTAGCAAGCATATCAACACATTTTAGATTGATTGGTTCCCGGCCACTACTATGATTCATGGTACAGCAACGAATAATAAATGACTAAATATATAGAAGTCCCAGTGACTTGATCAGCTTCTTGTTGTCCCAGCCAAAGGGTCGTAGATTCTGAATGAACCCGAGCAAAATAAGTGGATGCATGTCGATCTGGATATGCTAATTAATTGAAAATCTTGTTATTTATTTTTATTTTTAACTGGCCAAAGTGTGGACTACTGGGGGAGGTATTGCCTTCTTATTAGGAATCATTTGCTATGAACCTTCTCATGGGAGAAATGACAGTAATTTTGTGGATTGGAATTGCATTATCCAGGTTATTGAGATCGAAGTTCATAAGAATTACCTCATCATAGTTTTTTTTTTTTTATGAGAAATTACCTCATCATAGTTGCCAAAACCCCCATGTCATGAGATGATTCAGATCAATGTGTATTTCTCAGACATGCAAGAGGAAGAGAAACAATTTGAAATGAAAGTATGAGCTTATTCACAGTGAATTGGATACATGCATACTTCACTTTAATTAGTTCTAACCAACTGCATGATAATATAGAATAAGGGTATGATTAATCTACGTAAGTAGATGTAGATATTATAAATTTTTCCGCTTAAATAAGAGCTTAGCAGTACAATCAACCAATGGTTGCACCAAATAGTGCTATGCATTACAGCGTGATATATATAATCCAAATTCGAAATTAACAACCTTTTTCCAACGTGTTCTCTTCCTTTTCAAGTACAATGATAATATAACTATGTCATCGTCTGCTAAATTATTGCCTCAAACTACTACATGCGCATATCTAACCATAGCACAATGAGAAAGAAAAAGAAACCACCAAACTTCACAGATTTTAATCCAAAGTATAAAACGAAGCTGAACTTCATGACAAGTTAGTTTCTGGTGTTTCAAAACTGGTCAAATCCATATGCTGAAGCTTTGGTTGGTTCGATCGGGCATCTTCGTACTTGTGAAGGGTCTCAATTTGTGCTGGTCCCAACTGTTTAGCAACGTGCTTTGTGATTTCTCTGATACCACGCTAGCTTGCATTTCTTTCTCAACTAGTACGGCATTGCTTAACCTATGCATCAACCTTTCATATCTGTAATTGCACATATATAAGCTCAAGTAATGTAATTATATGAGGCAGCTGGGTTCAAGTTGCAGTGGCCATCCTTTTACATGCATGAACCTAATAAGTTTTGAGTAAATAGGGTTTAGGGGTTCAAAGCTCATTTCATTAGCTTCCAAGTTGAAGCCAAAGGCGGTGGTGATGGAATAGCTAGCTTTCGGCTGTAAAGCTCGATCAATAATAGATAACCCTAAATAGTAATTTTTCACTAAGGACCCTATATATTTCTCATTTTCGTCTCTCATCACTTCCCATTTCTCATCCCCATCCCCATCCCCACACCATTTTGGGTTTTTCCTCCCAAATCCGATCCTGTATAAGAAAGTCTGTTGCATCATAGTAATAAGAAGCCATTACTTCTCATATCAAGATCGCAATATTGAGTTAGTGCTCATGACATGATTGCTACGATTATATGCTATATACGAACTGATCAATGCAATAATCTCTCGTGGTCCGATCTACCTAATTAAAGTTAAAGGGACTCAAACTCAACAGGACCTGTTGCAATCATAATTGACCCTTGCATGGTTTTGCCTTATATAATGAGGATTGACTACCTCAGACCAATTGAATGTCGTGTTGAAGCTGTCTTCACAAAACAACTAATTAACAAGCATCATTGGAGCACTCTTTTGTTACCTAACAATTCAGGTAAATGTGTGGGGAAAAGGAGACACGGGCATGGATATCCATCATTTTGTTCAGCAACCACAAATAATTGAAGCTATGAGAACAAATGACAAGGGGAAAAGTTAATTAAACGCAGATAGTTATTAAACTATTAGCTAGGCATCAGAATTAGTCTTGTCAAGCTTTCTTAGCGGACAATATTGTGGTAAGTTGCACAATATGTGCGACTTATGTGCGACATATGTGCGAAGCCGAGGTCAAAGAAGAGTTTCTCTTATCATGTATGCTTATTTTGATCGGATTAAAAATAAAAAGTATAGAAAATAGTTAAGAGTCGCGAGTCTTCATTCTATCTTCGCAGTTTCAATAATCATGACTTGCACATTGGTGGTGCAAGTTTACCTTATTGCGTAGAATCCACTCTTAGTGGAAAGAAAAAAATTATAGAGACTAACTGGTATATTATCAATAAATATTTCTTTGAAAGCTACCATATGATTCTGTCTTAGTTTAAGAGTACAAAAAAGGGTTAAAGCATTGAAACGCTTCAATTTGAAAGGGCAGATTGCCTCTTAAGTGTTCCACTTCATGATTGTCATTGTTCACTAACCATATATGGTGCTGCCCATTAACCAGGGGAAGTATATAAAATAAGATAGATATTTCCAAAAGTATGTAGTCATGAAAAGAGAAATGAACTGAAGTAGAAATATTCTTCATCTTTTCTAATTATAGTCAGCACAGTCAAATGAAATCCCAAAATGAAAACTGAAACTGTACATGTCACATTGGCACAGCTAAGAAGAATCTAAAACCCGTTGCTTTGTGACGGAGCCTTTGTTGTAAAGCATTGTGATATATGGCCCGTTGAGTGACCAAGAGACAAAAGTATAAGATTTAACTTTGAAATTTTGAAGACAATGCTTTATAGCCTCAAGGTACAAATAAGTACTAATATATGATATTTTCATTCACAATATATGTAGGATAATTTATAAGTTGTGTGATTGTGATACTCTATAAAAGATGTGATACAATATAAATTGTACGAGTTTTTTCTCTCACATTCTTCACTATTATGATACTTGCTAGGAATTTTTATAAATCCCTAAATAAATTAATCAATTAATTAAATCCATGTTAAGATAATATATAGTTAGTGGAATTAGTGTCTTAACACAAAGTTACTGGTATATTACTCTGTTCTTCGTACCTAAAGACATGCACTGCAAATAGGACAAGAATTAGTTGTCGGGGAGTATTCAATAGTAGAACTCGTCTACAAAAATTTCTCAAACTCATTGGTAGGGGGGTAATGTCCCATTATTTGGAAGTATAAGTGTCCTAATTACTGTCCCTCTATGCAATGTCGGTGTAGCTTTATTTAACCGTAAGTTAAGTTGAATAATTCTCGGTTATCCGATGACATACAAAAATGCTTTTCAAATTAAGCAAGTATTTACTGGGGTGGTGATGAGTTTAACATTCTGCAGCTGCATGCTAAAATTAACAATCTGTAGCTGCTTATTTAGTTAATAATGAGAACCCTAGATAGTAATTTATATATTTCAGTGCTGCAGCATTGTCGCATACATCTTCTTTAGTTGATATTTGAGAAATAAACAAATTAATTATTTACATTGACGTCTCTAGTTCATGTATATCATCGAGCATATATATCACTGTGCTATATATATGCACTAACCAATTCAATTAACCCATTTTACTATTCATAATATTATGGTGACAATAGATTTTCTTGGATAAAGCCAAAAGACTGGCTTACTGCGCATGCTTAAACTATGTCTCATACTGTACTATATAATTCAAGGCTTTGTTCGTTCCATGTTTCAATGCACCATTTCATCGTTATAGCTCGCCATCTTCTCTGCAATAATAATTCGAGGGCGGACAGAGATCAGTGGCTGCAAAAGACCAACAGGGCTGGCTTCCCAAAAGTGACAGACAGCAACCAGCTTTGAGGCTCTGAAATTCTAAGGTCGGTAATCATACCTCATTTTTTTAAGTAAACCTTCGTCCACATGACCTTGGAATAGCTATGCAGCTAGCAATATGAATATATGAAATACAAGATGAGAAAGATTAGTAATAATATGCTTTCTGATCTCTGGAAGTGGTCCGAAGTCGTACTTGCAAAGGTTTGTTTTTGATCTGTGTCCCTTTTCAGAGTTGGATAATCATGTGCCTTCCCGGTACTGAATCTCGAGGAATTATAAATGGTCACGACCCTCTGATTACGAAACTAGATGGAGGAGGAGCTCACTATAACAATGAAGAAGAATACATGACAATGAGGTCAGATAGAAGCGAAAGTGTCCGCAGCAGCAGCACTAGCTTCATTCAAAACCTCCGTCAACGGCTGCAGCAGCAGCTTCCCACAACTGGGCTTCTCCGACAGCTGCCACTAACAGAGGTACTACTTTTCACACAACATCTCTCTCCCTCCCTCAGTTCCTCTTTCATACACATTCAACAATGGTGGACGCCCCTTGTCCGATAGCTTAAATTTTTGGGTTAGGTATTTCCTAATACAGTATCAGAGTCTCTCGAAACGTTGGAGGTTCTTTGTTCACTACCTCAAACTCTTCATTTCTTTCTTAGTTTGCATGGTGCTGGGAGGAGTAAAATCTTAAGTTTCTGGGGTCTCGAACTTCATGTCATGTGTAACTCATCATATGCATTTCGATGGCAGTTGTGTGTTTTGTTTTGGTTTAATTTTTATTTTCATAGTGACATATAATGAAGATAACAAAAGGATATGAAGTAAAATACTCTCTGTCGAGAAATGTCAGTCCCAGAAGTCAGAAGAAATTCAACTATTCTTGTAAAAACACAACTTAAATTCTTTCTCATTCGGGAAAAAGTTAAGCAGCTAATATATTAAAGGGGTTCTTAAGCATCTTATTGAAAACAAAATTTTTTTTTCTGTTACCGTCATCTAATTACCACTTCAGTAACTTAGTTATATATTCAAGTAGCTAGTATTGAGTATTGACCAAAAGAGTTTTACTCTGTTAAACTTATACTCTCATATTCAGGTATTGAATGTAGCTAGACCAGCTCCAGTAGCTTGCTTTGCTTCAATGAATTCAAGAATCTAGATAAGTTAAGTGATTGAAACACATGTTTCTTAGAGTTAACTTCGATAACGTGCTGAAACTAATCCTTATCTTTTCCTATATATTAACTAGTACAAACACTGTGACAGAAACAAAATCCCACCCAACTTATGGGACATATGATAATTTAGTCTACAGTCTGCATCAAATAGAATCAATTATATGACAACCCCCATATTCTTTTGGCGTACGTTGACATTTTTTTTATTAGCATAGCTTTTGACTTTATAAGACAAACCGATGCTCTGATTATTCTGTTGGATACTTTACCACTTCACCCTTTGCCACTCGCAGTTTTTCTAATAAATAAAAAGTTCACAAGTTGATTGCGAAATTGCAAAAACAATGCATAATGTTGGGTCCTTGGGACTTATATATAGCAATGACCGGAATTACTGTTTCCACACGGTAGAACCATAGCACAGCTCTTTCTTTAGCTAAAGTATATTTCATTGAGAAAAACAAAAACAGAATAAGTTATACAGAAGGAAACACAGGTAAAGTGGTAGATAAATGAAAGAAATAGAATGACATAAACTTATCTCTACTACTATAAAGCAAGCAATTCCTAAATTACCAAATTATGTTTTGACAATACTATATTTATTAGAGAAATTTTGAGAAATAACCAACTTTTGGTCCTTAAGATGGTTTTTAACCATCTTTTTTCATATAGTTGAAAAATAACCATTTTACATGATAAAAGGTCTACTATACCCTTTATACAAAATAACCGTTTTGAATACATTTTTCTATTCTTCTCGATAAAAGAGAAAAAAAAGAAATTCTTGTTATCCGTTCATTCTACTTCTACGAGTTCCACCAGACTTCTCATATAGTCAAACCTAACTGCTATCCGACTGATTTGGTACACAATCAAAAATCATTGTGTGTTCAAGGTATGTATATATCTATAATATCTTTAGTTTTATTTGATTATATTTTGTGGTTAAATAAAGCTCCAACCCTTTCAAGGTTTGAGATTTAGGGTTCTTGAAGATTCAGGGACAAGAGTTTTCATATTTAAGGTCCTAATCATGTCAATTGGATCGAGTCTAATATTTTATCATATAAGAGCTTAATCTGATCATAAGATGTACAAGAAAAGTTGTTTGATATTACGTTGATTTACAGCCAAACTCATGTGAACAATGAACAATATTGGCTGGATTATAACTAGCTTTCAATATCTTAATTTGACAGCTAATTATAGACGGATGTACTGTTGCTTACTTGTAGTTTGATCTTCTAATTTATGCAATCACTAAAGAGACAATGGTCTTGATTACATTGTTTTCGCCTTTCACGATTGTATCATCAAAAATAAGAGAATCGTATTACATAAGTTATATATAACTTATGAGAAGTCCGATGGAAATCGTAGGAGCAGAACGAACGGATAACAAGATTTTTTTTTTCTTTTAAAAAAGTATTTAAAATGGTTATTTGGTATACAGGGTATAATAGACCTTTTATCATGTAAAATGGTTATTTTTCAACCAAATGAAAAAAGATGGTTAAAAACCATCTTAAGGACCAAAAGTTGGTTATTTCTTAAAATTTCTCCATTTATTAAGTCGATTCAGATTAGTAAAAAGAAGGGTTAATATGGTAAAAAGAAGAAGAAGAGATAATTAGGGAGAGAAAAGTGAGTAGTGGGTTTTATACTGAAGAGAATAACTGCATTATTAAGAATTGTGAGCCCGTGTAAAAAGCTAGTATAAATAAACATAAGCTTAACTATTTCACGTAGATCATTAATCATATATAATTCAAAACTCACATCCTCATCAGTTGAGTTTCCTCTACATTGTATGGAATATCGGCTCTTGCATGTTACATGAGTCACAGTTTTAAGGTAATTGCATGTTATTCGAGAAAAAAAAGAAGATGCAAGTTGAAAAATTCCCCTAATCAACTTCTCTGAGTTTCAGTAATGCGATTCCAGTGTTCTTACTTTCTGTTCATATTGTTGAATCCTTGTAGATAGGAGAAGAATTACGGTCGCTGATAAAAGTTGGAGGTCCAATAGTGATATCGTCCCTACTTATATATTCAAGGTCTGTAATTTCAATGCTCTTCTTAGGTCGGCTCGGAAAAGCAGAGTTAGCAGGAGGCTCCTTAGCACTTGGGTTTGCAAATATTACAGGCATCTCAATCCTCAGAGGACTAACTACTGGTATGGACCCAATCTGTTGCCAAGCTTATGGAGCTCAAAGATGGACTGTTCTCTGCCAAACCTTCCAGAAAACCCTCTGTCTGCTTCTATTAGTTTCCATTCCCATCTCATTCGCGTGGCTCAATATCGAGCCAATTTTCCTATGGTTAGGTCAAGACCCACAGATTACCAGAGTTGCTAGGGTTTACATGGTTTGTTCAATCCCTGAATTGCTAGCTCAAGCTCACCTCAACCCATTGAGAGTCTTCTTACGAACTCAAGGCCTTACCACCCCTCTTACTTTAGCTGCATGTTTCTCAGCCCTCATGCACTTACCCATCAATTATTTTCTAGTCTCTTACTTGAACTTGGGGGTGGAAGGTATTGCTTTGGGACTTGCTTGGAACACTTGGAATTTGAATGTGGGATTGGTGATTTATATAGCTATCTCAAATAGAGCATTGAAACCATGGAGCGGGTTCACAATTGTCTCTACTTTTCAAGGATGGAGACCATTGCTAAGTTTAGCACTACCCAGTTGCGTTTCAGTGTGCTTGGAATGGTGGTGGTATGAAATCATGTTGTTCTTCTGTGGTCTTTTGAGTAACCCACAAGCTAGTGTTGCAGCCATGGGCATCCTAATTCAAACAACAGGAATGTTATACATCTTTCCAATTTCATTAAGCTGGGCATTGTCAACTAGGGTTGGACATTCCTTGGGGGCGGGGCAACCGAGCCAAGCACGATGGGCTGCCCTCGTCGGTCTTCTTGTCGCGTTTGTTTTCGGGCTGTTCGCATTTGTTTTCATGACTTGTATGAGAAATGTGTGGGGGACAATGTTCACAAATGAACCACAAATTCTTGAACTGATTTCAGCTGCACTTCCAATATTGGGGCTATGTGAACTTGGCAACACTCCTCAAACAGCTGCATGCGGAGTCTTGACAGGTACTGCACGACCGAAGCTTGGAGCAAGAATTAACTTGTATTCATTTTACCTTATTGGATTACCAGTTGCTGTTATTGCAACTTTTGCATACAAAGTTGGGTTTTTGGGGCTGTGGCTTGGGTTACTATCAGCACAGGCTTCTTGTGTGTGTATGATGGTGTACACATTGGTTCACACAGATTGGAAGCACCAAACTAGAAGAGCTGAGGAGCTTACTTTGGCTGCGGAAGAGACTAGGATCGAAGAGAAAGATGATGAAGAAAGTGGCCTGCTAATTCCTTCTGATCTCTGAGCTGGTCATCACAAAATTCAGGCCTTTTTACGTAGTTAACCGAGTACAAATTAGTCTTTTACTCAAGAAATCTCATTTTTTGGTTTACAGCATTGGGAAGAAAAGAAAAAGTTCAAATTAAATGGTCGTTATAAATTCATATTCCTGTGAATACATCATTTTTGCTTCAAGGTTCCCAGTAATTAGCTAGTAATTTGTTCCTGCTGGAGAGTTCCAGAAATAACAGATGACTAGCTACTGTACATGTAGTCATATCTGGGTCATTATTGCGCAAAGGCCATGAAAATGTTCTCCTTTGTCATCCTAGTTCATTATATCGGATTCCCATGGAAGTTAGCCAAGCGAAGTTACCCAAGATAAAAACGATGAAAGTTTCTTGGTTATTACATTCGTCAATTTTTCTTACCATTTTAGGGCTGAGTGACACCTAACGCGTCCTCATGAAACTGATCGGATGTTTCCTCCACTCGTGCACTTTAATCTCAGGCCAAAGTGATCAAGTCATTAGCCAAGCTCTAATCAAGCAGCAGGGTGATTCTTATATTGAAACGATATACGGATGAACAACCCTGTGAACGATTCATCTTTGAAACTTGGTAAATATGAAACTAAGTAAAATACATGAGATGTCAGGTGAAACTAAATAACTGAACGTACGTGTTAGAGAAAGAAGAGCTAGAAAAGATCATTCATTCGGTCAATTTGGTTGTCAACTGTAGGTAGCTTATGAAGAACATTTTTCCTTTCATATTTGTGTCTTGCGTGCTTGCTTTGTACGTAGTTCCATATATGGGACTTGTCCCTTCCTCCAAGACTTAAGACTACGTAGGTCGTTTTCTAAAAGAGTAAATATATATCGGTCAAAGTCAATATAAAATTATCATTATCAAGTTAGTATAAATGACACTTATCCTGTACTCGAGAATACAATTATCAATTTTCCCCTCTCTACCTCTCTCTCTCTCTCTCTCTCTCTCTCGAGCTCGTTGTTGTGGTTGTTGTTCTTCTTCTTCTTCAGTCTCAGAAGTGCTTTCCATAGTTTTTATTCTAGATCTCTTCAGCTTTAAAGGCTTGTTTGTCCAAGGATGATGAAGACCTATTTTCCTTTGCAAGCCAATTAACTCCACTTGATTTGAGGTAATAATGTTCGGTTGTGTTCGTTCTTTAACATTCAGAGCTGGATGCAAGATATAAGTTAGTTTACCTTTCTCAGGTCGAACATGATTTAGTTTTGAAGTAAATTCTTTTCCTTTGGTCTTGGTTTAACCTAATATGTATTTTCTTACGATGTTTCTCATCATGTGGAAGTGACTCAAGTGAGTACGTTCCATCGAGCTGGCAATAAGATGAATTATCTTTAATAGATGATACTGTCCTCGGAGATGCTTACGGTGTTGGGATTGATGGAGAAGAGAGTATGTCGTCCAACATTATCAATACCACTCCTTGCAATACTGAAGATAGAAGTGGCGCATGTTCTTCATCGATCAAAATCAAGAGCCAAAATGTTGTCTCTAGAAACCATATCTCAATACTTCTACATGCCGATGGCTCAAGCAGCTGAAGAAATGAATGTCAGTGTGACAACTCTTAAGAAAAGATGTCGAGAGCTGCGCATTAAACGTTGGCCCAATCAAAAGTTGAACAGCTTAAAGAACTTAGAAAAATGCATTCAGGTATAATGTGGAAATCATAGCATAAGCACGTAGATCACTTTCGTAAACTTGCATCTCAACTTGTTAATCATTAAGGTATTCAAAATCGTGACTTAACTTTATAAGTATTAACGGTTCAACTATGACAAATTAGTCAATCTATTTATTTGCTTCTAATTCAATGCGTTGATGATGATTTCAAACTCGGCTGCAAGTTTTTAAAACTAGTATGTCTTGAATGGCTAGATTGATTGAACTATGATCGTAAAGTAGAGGATCTTACAGCAATATCTTAGTGTACAAAAATAGAAAATATCTTAGTTTACAGCAATACTGAAATGACCGTATGATGAAAAATAATGTGTGCAAACATTATACATGCAGGAGTTCGGGAAGAACGAAGAAGAGCTGGAGTTATTGGAGAAGGAGAGGAAGCTGGTTGAGGAAGTTCCCGATTTGCAAGTCGAGGAAAAGACGAAGCGGCTCAGACAGGCTTATCTTTGTAAGGCCAAAAGCTGCTCCAGATCAAAAACAGCTTCTGCTTGATTCATTAGTGATCGATCCTGCTGTACGTATTCAGATTTTGTTGAAAGTTGATCATAACCATATGCATGGAAGACCAACCTAGGAACAAATTAAGCTCTGTGTTTATAACTAAAGGTCTTTGCTTGCGAGTAATTAAGTTGAAATGAAATAATTTTATTTCCAATTTCATTTTTTGTCTTGCATTCTTTTAGGGTTCCCATTCTTTACATGCAGATTCTAATGACGAAGTACGTACAGCTTCGATTATCACTGCATGCATTCTTTTAATAGGGTTTGGTTGTTGTTACACATTTGTATAGCATACATCAAGCTGTGAACTGTCCGATCGTTTAGCAATTCAAAATTTAAGACGATCGGATCGGACTGTTCAGGGCTTGATACATGCTATATACATATCTATGGCAGAAAAATCCCTTTTTAAAAATATGAATACTACTGTTGACCAGCCCGGTCAGGAGTCTTGTTTCAATTAGCTTGATAATCAATATTGTTGTTGGATTCTGAAGAGGCGCCAGACTCGATGGATCATCTACTTTCTTTCGGTTTTTTATGACTCAAGGATCGATAGGATCTTATTGAAACCGGGGCTGTGGCTAGGGCTTTTGAATCAAAGCATGGGCATCATCCAGCTGCTACGAGACAGTCAAAGAGAGACAGAGGCTTGGTGTTGAAGCATGTTAATTAAGACTTATGTGAATATGTGATCTTTTTCTCCAAGTGAATTCAAACTTGTCCATCGAATCCTATGTTGGATGGTTACGAGTGCAGCAACCGAGAACGAGCTAGGCCTAGCTACTTTGAACCAATCAAATCGTCCCAAGGTCAGAAGCATCCACACACTTGTACCAATCGGGATTGTGATGGAACACGTGGGACCACTCGTCCACTGAGTCACTGACACGTCAGTGTAACCAAGATATTTGATTGGGTAGTGCGTACATAATGATTGCTACCCATGCCCCATGCCATAAACCTGCACGCACGTCTCACTCACACGTGTCGTGTACTGATTTTGAGAACGTAAAAAGGAGTGGCCGGAATTCCCAACCTATTTATAGCACCATGGACAAGTCTAGGAATCGAACTTGTACCGCCAAATCATCTAGTACTTGGGGTCCGCACAAACTATACTATGTACTACGTGTCGAGGAATATGGGCCATATGGCTTGAGTGAGTGACTCTCACATCGGCTAGAGTCTCCACTTATTTGTTTTCTAGAGAAAAAAAAAATATATATCAAGATAAATACAAGGTGGGGGTTGAGATCGAAATCTAATATCATCGAGTGATTTTTCTTATTAATGAGAATATTTCACATTACATATAATGATAATCAGACATCAAGAATGATCGCACCTCTCTAACTAGATATTCATCCCATCATCAGCCCGTGTTTGCTTCTAACTGCTTAAATAACGGCCACAAGTTTTCATCTGCTTATAAAAAGTAATCTTATAATATTTGAAAATTACTCTATAGCCGTTTTATTGAGGGTATTTCTTAAAATTGATGGCGGCATGAGTAAATTTGATTTTGAAGAAAAAAGTATAGTTTCGTGATATGCTCATATTTGTCCACACTCCTCTTATTTTCCAATTTTATAATATTAGATATAATATGAACCCATTACTGAATATTGTAGTGCTAAACTTATAATATTCACTCGGAGAGAGTTGTATATATGTTGTGTTTAAGAATAAGTAATTGCATTCATTTCAAGAAAACCATTGTTTTGTTTGATAACAAAGGAAGCATATTAACTGTGATGTTTTTTTCTTTTCACGAGTGAAAGTCTCTAGTTTAAGTATAAATGACCTAATTGTGTCCTAAAAACATTCAAGAAGAGAATATAAACAATATCTATTTCGTGTGAATAAGTTAATTTCACTTCAAAATTACAAAACATTATTCATTCTTAGAATCTAGTAGGAAGGTTATGAGAACTGGTCTTAGTTTTCAGATCATAAAGTAAGGTCAACTCACTGCACATTGTATTATATTCACCTCCATAGCTAGGCAAATGAATGAACCAAATGTCAGTTCATATATGTTGCCTAATCAAAAGGGAAAGTTACATCTAAGTAATCTAACAACTATAAGAACAAGAACTGGTAAAAAAACTAAAGTCAAATGTCAAAGAGGAGCATCCCAATTTGGATACAAATTTGCTCTCCACCTTATTTCCCCACCTTCATCCCCACCCATCTAAATGCATGACACATGTCCTATTTTCTTTAATTAATCTAACCATGGTTAACAATATAAATCTAAATTATTTATTTAATTTAAATTTGTAAGATTGGGTATTGGGTTTTAAGGTGTAGGGTTTAGAGTTTTAAGGTTTGGGGTTTAGGGCTTATTCTTTTATCATAATTAGCTAAACCCTAGTTAAGTAAAACCCTAAACCTCAAACCCTAAACCATAAACCCTAAACCCCAAACCTTAAAACCTTAAACCCTAAATGCACAACCTCTCAAATTTATATTAAATAAATAATTTATATTGTTAACCATGGTTAGATGAGTTAATAAAAATAGACATGTATCATGCATTTAAATAGGTGGGGAAGTAAGGGTAGGGAGCAAATTTGTATCCTCCCAATTTCTAGAGGTTCCTATCAGGATGAAAAAAGGCAAATTCCTCTGAAAAAAAATGTAACATATAACTTTAAAAGCTTTCAGGATATTAGAACTCTAACCAATTTGGAGAAATATCAACATCAACATCCCACTAATCTCAAATGCAACTTCAAGACTGTCTCTTTCTCTAATTTTCTCTCTTTAAACAATCAATAGAAACCCAAAAATGAAAAAGAAGAAGAATAAATACATTAATAATAGAAAAAAGACTCCTTATCTTATTTAAATAAGGAGTAAATACTTGTGACACCCTGTAGTTTACACCTAAAATCAGTTTTGTCCCTCACTTTTTTTTTAAACTGGTATACCCCTATACTTTGAATTCTCGACTGATTTGCCCTTGTCGTCAAGTGAACCCGTTATGTAGCTGACGTGGCTAACATGTTGACACATGTATGAGACCAAGGTATTGAGATGACAATTTTACCCACAGAGCAATTCTAAACCCATTTTGAATCATCAACTTTTTCACTCTCCTCCTCTCCCTCTCCTCTGCCGCCCTTGACCACCACACCCTCCTCCTCTCCCCCCTCCCCTCCACCCCCTCTCTCTCCCAACCCGAATCCTTTTCAGAAACATCTGAACCCGACTCCCTCTCCCAAGCAGTTTCTCTTCCTTGACAAAGCCCCAAGCGTGGGCAGCAACAAAGATCTAGGGTTTTGCATGGCCCTAGGAAGCAGGGAAGGCTATGATCAAGAAGATGAGAGCAGTCGAAGAAGAAGAAGGGTTTTTTCAGATCCACCTATTCAGCTCAATCTCTTGCCTTCTGTTCCCGTCATGAAGACTCCTTCCCAGCTCCGCTTCCCCTGGCTCACTGATAACTGTAAATAACTGAATACCCGTTCTTGCTTCTTCAGTTTTGTAAATAACTGAATAACTGGGTTTGTCGGTCAATTCCTCTCTCTCTCTCTTCTTCTTCTTCTACCTCTCTCTCTCTCTCTCTCATCTCACAGAAGCAAAAAGAAAATCTGAAAATGAAAGGAGGTTGTGTTTCTGTGTTTACACACATTGCATTATAATATAAAGGAGGGAGAGTAGATAGACATAAGACTATTTATTAGACTTTGGTCTCTCTTCTCCTCATCTCTCCCATCTTCTCTCTCTTTTTATACTCCTCAAAGCCCCTCCTTCCCTTTCCACCATTATTTTTAAACCAACGATCAAAAATGGAGCTTGCTCTCAGCTTAGGCGATGCTCCAAAGCAGTTTCTCTTCCTTGACAAAGCCCCAAGCGTGGGCAGCAGTAAAGATCTAGGGTTTTGCATGGCCCTAGGAAGCAGGGAAGGCTATGATCAAGAAGATGAGAGCAGTCGAAGAAGAAGAAGGGTTTTTTCAGATCCACCTATTCAGCTCAATCTCTTGCCTTCTGTTCCCGTCATGAAGACTCCTTCGCAGCTCCGCTTCCCCTGGCTCACTGATAACTGTAAATAACTGAATACCCGTTCTTGCTTCTTCAGTTTGCTCAGATGACGGTGGGGTTGGTTGGGCAGCAGAAGCAAGATGACGGCGGCAGCTTTGTGGTGTTGTCTTCACCGCCGCCGTTGCCGACTACTATTATGCCTTCCTCTGCGCCGGTGAGCTCTTCTTCACTGCCTGATTACCTGAATCGGGTCGTCTCCGATGATGAGCGATCCGATCACGGTGGATATCGGAAACCGATTCCTCCTCAGCCTCAGCAGCAACAGAGTCTGCCTCCTCAGTCTTATTACCATGGAGGTGTTGTTGATTGTCGCTTTTTTTTTTTTTGCTTTGGTGGATACAAATTTGCAGTGATCATAGTTTATCAAATGCTGCCATGTCACGCCCAAAACCTGTAGTTTATCAAGAACCAGTTGCTCAGATATCCTCTGGAACCCCCACCAGGTTTCCCGCAAACCTTGTTGATTCTAAAGTTAATGTCTCTGATCCCAACAGTCGGGTTCAGATGCAACAACAGGTGCAGGATTCCGGGTATGTATTACAATACCAGTATGATCAACAACTACAACAGCAACAACTACTGCAACAACAACTGCAACAGCAGCAGCAGCAATTTATACACCCCGGTGCACATTACATGCATCATCACCCTGCTAGATCTGTGCCAATTCAGGCATACTACCCTGTATATCCTTCTCAGCAGCAACAACAGCAACAGAAACAGCAGCAACAGCAACAGCAACACCACCACCATCCTCAGCTTGATCAGCAGCAGCAATACCAGGTTTATTACATGTCATTTCCAAAGACACAATGTTATTCATAAACAACTGGGCCATCGGAAGAGATCCTCGACGCCTTCTCCTTCAACCAAACCCCCTCCCAACTCTTCCACCTCCGCCTCCGCTGTGACTCCTTCCGCTTCAACTCCCTCACCTCCCTCGCCTACAACCGCACCCGACCCGGCCCACCCTCCTCCAGGTTTAGCTCCTCCATCGTCTCTGGCCTCTCCCAAGGCAACGGCGAGTACTTCACCGGCATCGGCATCGGCGTCGGCTCTCCCCCCAAATACCTCTACATGGTCCTCGACACCGGCTCCGACGTCGTCTGGCTCCAATGCGCCCCTTGTAAACTCTGCTACTCCCAAACCGACCCGGTTTTCGACCCGAGAAAATCCTCCTCCTTCTCCTCCCTCCCTTGCTCCTCCCCTCTCTGCCGCCACCTCAACTCACCCGGCTGCAGCTCACTATAGTCAGGGGTATATTGGACATATTATGTCGATGTTGCAGGTTTATAGCTGAGTTGGAATCGCAAGACCGGTCATCTCAGCAACTTAACAGTCTTCTTTAACGGTCAATTGACGACAAGGGCAAATCAGTCGAGAATTCAAAGTATAGGGGTATACCAGTTTAAAAAAAAAAGTGAGGGACAAAACTGATTTTAGGTATAAACTACAGGGTGTCACAAGCATTTACTCCTTTAAATAAAAAGCAATAAACACGAGGCAGAAAAAGGAGAAGAAAATCCAATCCAATCCAACCCAAGCCGAGCCGAGCCGAGCCATAGATTCTCAACCAAGAACGTCCAAATCGCTGACGCTATACTACAACAAAAAGTCAAATATGTGCCCTCCACGTGGGCCTCTCCCATTGGCTATTCCGGTTGTCCTTTTGAAAAAAAGAGAAACCAAAATCAAAATTGGCTCTCTTACTTTAACCCCGGTCCTCGTCGGAACAGATACTCGGAATATCTATCATCATCGGAAGCTCTTCTCTTCTGAGTGGGTAGTGAGAGAAAAAAGCGCCCATTTTCTAGAGAGAGAAACTCTGAGACTTCACACTAGTGCTTTTCTACTGTTTAGGTTTCCATTTGAGCGAGTACGAGTTAAAAAAAGAAAGGAAGCAAAAGAAGGTTGGAGCTTATTTGGAAGCTATAGATTAGCGATTTTAATTATCTTTAGTTTCTTTTGGGTCAATTTTGTCTCCGGAAAGTTTGGTCTTCGTGGGTTTGTGTTTATCTTGGTTTTGTTCCTGGTTCTTGGAACTGCACGGAAGCCGAGGCTTCTTCGAGCTCAAGCAATGATTGTTTCTTTGTTTGTTTGGAAGAGTTTAATCTAAATAGCTGTTTGTTTCTTTCTTTGTTGTTTTGGGGTGTAGTGGTTCCTGGGTTGATGTTGGGTAATGTTTAGTGTGGAACAGAGAGTATTGATTTTTGAGAGAGTTGGGTTTTAGAAATTGAGGATGATATGGAAATTGAGCCAAATGTTCACTGAGACTGGATAGTTAGTGTTTGTTGGATAATGTCAATTGTGGAGGAGAAGCATATAGAGATTCAGGTATGATTTGAGGGGGTTGCAATATGAGTTGTAGTGTGAACAGTGGAGGAAGAGAGCAGAGGAATTCGGGTTCGAATGGTTCAATTACGGCCCAGCAGCTGACAATCGACGAGAGCCTGCTGGTTGATCCCAAGTTGTTGTTTATTGGGGCGAAAATTGGTGAGGGAGCTCATGGGAAAGTTTATCAAGGAAGGTAATGCTCAGTTCTTTGTTGGTCAAACCATTATTTGTTGTGCTGAACTGGAAGTGTTTACTGATTTGAATTTTGATTTGTTGCTTAGTTTCTTTGAATAATGTTGAAGTGATAAAGGATATGTTTGAGGCAATGTGGGGTACATGTGATGTAACATTCTTGTGAGTTTATATTGGTATATCTTTCAGCAGGAAACCATTTGAAACACTGTGATTGCAAATCTTGACAAGTAGATTCTGAGTTATTTTGTTTGTAACTAGTGGGAGTTACTAGTTCTGATATAATTTCATGTTTTACTGTTTTGCTTTCACACTGAGTGTTCATGACCAGTTTGTTGTCTAATTGTTTTCCAGGTATGGTAATCAAATTGTTGCTATCAAAGTTCTCAATCGTGGGAGCACTTCTGAAGAAAGAGCTCAACTTGAGAATCGGTTTGCCCGTGAAGTTAATATGATGACTCGAGTAAAGCATGAAAATCTTGTCAAGGTCAGTGCTGTGATAAAACATGTCCTTACAAGTTCATTTCGCATAAAACATATAAACTGCAAGTTTAATATATGCAGTTCTGCCTGCTCTAACTGTTGTAGGCCTTTGGCTTTTGTGTTTCACTGGAAGACTGGATGTAATACCTCATTTTTTGTCTCTACAGTTTATTGGAGCTTGTAAGGATCCTCTAATGGTGATAGTTACTGAGCTATTACCTGGAATGTCACTTCGGAAGTATCTAATTAGTATTCGTCCTAATCCATTAGACCTTCATGTGGCCATTAAATTTGCTCTTGACATCGCCCATGCAATGGAATGTTTACATGCCAATGGCATTATACATAGAGATCTAAAACCTGGTACCATATGGCTAGTTTGTGTTGTACTTGACTACTGTATTTTCTATTTTGGGTTATGTATTGTAACAAATTGCTTGTTAACGCTTATTGAATTTATTGACATAGTTGAGTTTGAATGACATTTAGTATTTCTAACTTTAACTCTAACTTTCTGCTCTAGTTGTGATTCTCTGTTCATGAAGTTGGTAGAAATTGCAGCACTGCTTGAGCCTTGAGTTTCCCTAGCTTAATGAAATTTGTATATCCTAATATTCTTTCTTGATTATGCTTACCAGTAGGCTGCAGACATGGTTTATGATTCTCCCTTGTCAGTTATTGATTCTGCTGGATTCTTCTTGTAGTTCTGAACATTTTACTGCACGCTTACTTCATGTTACCTACTTATCTTAGGACCAACATTTTAGATATAAATATTGGTAACAAGACTCTTAGATGGTAGCTTTTTATGTATTAACTGGAGCTTTGATGTGGTTAACTATAATCTATTTGCTGCTGCTGATTAGTAGGTTTCATTTTATAAAGCATTTGCTGTATGGCTTATTGAGTATGATTCATTTCATTCTAGTTTAACGATACATATGAAAATGTCTGATTGCAGACAATCTGTTGCTTACGGAAAATCAGAAATCTGTAAAGCTTGCAGATTTTGGTCTTGCAAGAGAAGAAACTGTAACTGAGATGATGACTGCAGAGACTGGGACTTATCGTTGGATGGCTCCTGAGGTTTGTCTACTTTTTGCATGACTTTTTTATGTCTTAATCAAGATCTGATGTTTAGTTCAACAAACTGGTGAGGGTGAATGCGAATGCTTCTCCTCTCTTCTTATCGTTGGATGGCTCCTGAGGTTTGTCTACTTTTTGCATGACTTTTTTATGTCTTAATCAAGATCTGATGTTTAGTTCAACAAACTGGTGAGGGTGAATGCGAATGCTTCTCCTCTCTTCGCTAGCATGGCACCTTTAATTTGTTTCATTCGCTCAGGTCTATTGGGTATTTTTGAGATTTTTGAAAGTGGAATTAATCGGATTATTCTTTTTGGAAAGCTGCTTATTTGACTGAGTACAGAATAACAAAGTCATTACTTTGTTTTTGGCTTTGGAATGTATTTAGTCACACAGGGATAATGATAATGTTTCATTTTGCACAAGAATGAGTGCAAATGCAAATCTCTTTGGGTTCATTTTTCCTCTATATGTTTAACTCTGTGGTGCCTGCATTTCCAAACCTCGACTACTCTCATGGTGAAGAGTGCTTTGGGGTCTGGGGAGGGTTGGCACCTTCCTGGTATATATCACCTTAGTTTATGGGTTCAACTCTTAGCAGCGCATGGTTTCTTTTGTTTCTAGGGCTTGAATTGGAGTGAGTTTTAGACTTTTAGATGAATGGTAGTTGAATTGATCACTGACAATCGTGATATTATTTAGCACAAAGTTAAACACAAATTGGGTGTCCATTTGACATCCCCTGTCCACTGATGTGATAAAGTGTTGGTTACCATTTGGTGGTTGGTTTTGTTACTGAATGTGCATGTTATATATAGTGGATTGCTGGTAATGTTCTTACTATGTTTGCACACTTGTTCCTACGATGATTGCTAGTAATTCCCCTTTGACCAACTATAACCATTTGCAGCTATATAGCACTGTCACACTACGGCAAGGAGAGAAGAAGCATTACAATAACAAAGTGGATGTGTATAGCTTTGGGATCGTCTTATGGGAATTGTTGACCAACCGCATGCCCTTTGAAGGCATGTCTAATTTGCAGGCTGCCTATGCTGCTGCTTTCAAGGTGAGACTGAATATGTTATTTCTGTTATTCCAGATATCAATATTAGTGTATTATGCGCAGTTTGTCGCTCTGCTTTTCATTCATCTGTAAACAATAGAAGAGTTCTAATGTTCTATCCTTGTTTGTTGCTTACTCTTGTATATTGTTTCCATCTGAGAATGCAGCAAGAGAGGCCTCAACTTCCAGAGGATGTCTCCCCTGATCTTGCCTACATCATCCAGTCATGTTGGGTTGAGGACTCCAATCAAAGGCCTACATTCAGCCAAATCATCCGCATGCTCAACTCTTTCCTCTTCAAACTCTCACCCCCCTCACCACCCCTACCGGACAATGACAGCAACGAAGCAGCAGCAACAGCAGCAAGTAACGGTACCATTACTGAACTATCTGTCCGGGCAAGAGGGAAGTTTTCTTTCATTAGGCAACTCTTCAATGCTAAGAAGAACAAGAACACTCAATCAAGCTGACCAAATTTTTCGAAACCATCACTCTGTTTCACCTGAATCAACACCTTGCGAGGGCATTTGTAGAATCAATGTTTAGTGACTATGATTTAACTACGCAAACAATGATCAAACTCTAAGGGATGGGATAACACTGAAAGGGATGGATTCGGAATCGGTTCCCATTGTCCAGGTGACTTGATTGTAAAGAAAAACTACTTGGTTTTCGAAATTTCTCCTCATAATGAGTCATATCAATGGAAACCTCCCTTTCAATAAGCATTATGTGTTTTCACTTTTAGGCTATCGAATCCATGATCTAGTCTAATGCTAAACTTGAATTTTAGACAAATTTATGCATTTTTGTAGCAAAAATCAACTCCAGCAGAATACCTAAACAGAAGTTTATTTTAACTATTGCTAAGCTAGATTTATAAATTTAGCAATTAGGTTTGAATTGTTAAATGAAAAACTAATTTTTTTTCTATTTTGTTCACTTATTAATTCATGATTGGTCAAAATTTATAGATTAACTCCAAATAATAATTTACTGTTGGAGCACCTATTTTGATTGTTAAATTTCTTAAATATTGTTAAATTTAACAAGATGACTCTATGCGTCGTCGTTTTGGTGGGGAAAGTGCCCCCAATTCCAATTTAAATAGAGCAACACTAACCTGAACCTTCCTCCATAACCAAAAGCTACTTCTTTCTTTTATGGAAATGGAAAATGCTGAGTATGAACCGCACCATTCTTCCAGACCTTCGTCGTCAACTTCAACCTCTCACCTCCATGAAACAAGTCGAATCAGCTCAAGCTTTCCTCACCAAAACCGGCCTCTTCTTCACCCAGCAGCCTCTCCTCGCCAAGCTCATCGCTTTCGCATCTCTCTCGCCGTTGGGCTGCCTCTCCCACGCTCAGTCCTTGTTCGAAGAAACCGCCATGGATGATCCTTTCATCTGTAGCACCATGATCAGAGCCTACACCAACAGCGATTTCCCAATCAGAGGGATTCATGTCTACAATCGTATGATCCTGACCGGAGTTGGGTGTGATCATTTCACATACAACTTTGCGCTGAAAGCGTGCGCAAGAGTGATCAAAGGCATGAGGAGAGATGATGTTGAGGTTTTCGAATCGGGGATTGATTGTAAAGGTGGGGAGATTCATGGAAGGGTTTTGAAGCTGGGGTTTGATTCTGATTTGTATGTTCAGAATTCGTTGCTGTTTGTTTACGCGCAAGGTGGGTATGTGAGACTTGCGCGCAAGGTGTTCGATGAAATGTCTGAGAGGAGTTTGTCGTCTTGGAATATCATGATATCTGCGTATGATCAGATTGGGGATTTCGAGTCGGCGGATGGGCTGTTGCGGTTGATGCCTGGGAAGAATGTGGTGTCTTGGAATACTTTGTTGGGGCGGCATGTTAGGTTAGGCGACATTGAGGCGGCGAAGATGGTGTTTGGAGACATGGTGGAGAGGGATGCGGTTTCTTGGAATTCGATGATTGCTGGTTATGTTCAGGTTAGGGATTATGGTAGAGCGTTGGAGCTGTTTCGGGAAATGCAGGCTGCTGAAGTGGAAGCTAATGAAGTGACACTGCTATCGGTTTTGGGTGCTTGTGCTGAGATTGGTGAGTTGGAGATTGGAAGGAAGATTCATGAGTGGTTGAAAGGAAAGCAGAATCGGATTGGAGGGTACTTGGGGACTGCTCTTGTGGATATGTATTCGAAATGTGGCAAGCTGAGTTCGGCTTGGGAAGTGTTTAGTGGGATGAAAATGAGACCGGTTGGTTGCTGGAATGCCATGATCATGGGTTTCGCTGTCCATGGTCACTGCGAGGAAGCTTTGAAGTTGTTTGCAGATATGGAAATGCAGGTTGGTGAAGTGAAGCCGAATAGGATAACGTTTGTTGGGCTGCTCATTGCTTGTAGCCACAAGGGTTTGGTGGAAGAAGGACGCCGGTATTTCAGTTACATGATTCAAAAATACAAAATTGTGCCTGATATTAAGCATTATGGTTGCATGGTCGATCTTCTTAGCAGGTGGGGGTTGTTAGATGAAGCCTACAAGATGATCAAAGCTGTGCCTTCAATGGCAAACTCTTTGTTATGGAGAACCTTGTTAGGTGCTTGTAAGGTACATGGAAACGTTGAATTGGCTGAGCAAAGCTTTGAGCAGCTAGCCAAATTGGAACCTCTTAAGGATGCAGATTATGTGTTGTTGTCGAACATCTACGCTGAAGCCGAGAAATGGGATGGTGTTCAGCGGTTGAGGAATGAGATGGTTTGTAAGGGAGTTCCCAAAAGTCTCGGCTTCAGCCATGTAGAGATGAAATAAAAGATGTGCGGTGCAAGGTCACGTGCTTTAGTATTATTCTCGCGTAAGCAAGCTAAACTAAATGTGTAAGCTTAATGCTTAACTTGGTAGATATGGTTGGTTAAGGTGGTTAACTAACAACTTTGAGGTCATGAGTTCAAATCTTATTGACATATGTAGGGTGTGTGAGTTATTTAATAAAAAGTAAAAAAAAAAAATAATGCTTAACTTGGTAGATAAGAGAATCCATGTAGTTTGGTATGCCAAGTTTCTGATTGTTGATTGTCCATCAGCAAATCATTACTACATGCAACTTGTAACTTACATTTATAGAAGGTCACTATTGAAAGGCAATAATAGTCAATTATTAATGCGTGCATATCTGGGTCGCAACTGTAGTTTACTTTGAGAATTTGACTGACAGCCTAGAAATGAACTTCTGCACACAACTTTTTACTTTGTGGTAAATGGTGGTCCAAAAATGACCATAATTTCCCTTTCTTGTAACCAAACAGAAAAGGGACCAAAATTTCTCTTGAAAGTAGGACATTGTACAATAAAACTCTGTGCTCGCAGATGTGTCACTATCCTGTTACTTTGGATTTTTGGCCATATACAAAGATTCCCTTGGTAAAAGGGTAAAATAACCACGACATTTTCAGCTCGGCCAAACTCATACAGGGACAAGTCAGAGTGCACGTACATGGTTCTTTTGTAGTTTTCTGGGTAAGAATTGAATACAAGATTCCTCTCATTCATGTACCTCTAAATTTGTACATACGTGAGTTAGGGGTTAAAAGGGTGTAAGAATTGTAGCTCAATTTAGCTCAATTTTACCTTACAAGCAAGCAAGGAATGCAGAGATATTCAAGGGTCTAAACTCTAAACCCCTATCTCTAACTAAGCATCCTCCTTTCTCATTTTGCTCATGGGAAAACTCAAAGTTTCAAATCGGCTAGTCCAAGATTCTGATCAAATCAAATCGACATTATTTTTGAGCATTGAACAGAATTTCGTGAGGAGAACGTCGACTACAAAAGAAAAGAAAAGAAACCAAGGCTGACATGTAGCTTCAATCCATCCCGTAGCTCTCACTCCTAATAAAGAGACCTAGTCAAAGTCTAACCGCAGACACATCTAATCAAACAAGATACACACGTGTCCAGATCACGATGGAGAAGTACACGTTAAAGTAAATAGGCTTCCAAGTACCGGAACACCACGTGGGAACTGCGTACCGCCCAATCATATAACTCAATTTCTGGTGGTACATTTTATAATTCCCCTCCAAGTCAATGCACTTGTACATGTTTAGAGGGAGAATTTTACAGAGGAAAAGTGTGGAGAGGAGAAGCAGGGTAGGCAGCAAAGAGAGATTAGGTAATCTTTTTCCATGGATTTGAGATCTAGAGAAGTAGAAGATACAGATTGAGTGGTTCATTGTATCAAAGTTGGAATCTTTATTGAAGATTTTGTATTGGACAACTTACCAAGAAGGATTTGGATAGAGAAAGAGAGGGGAGACTGGTCAAGAACCAAGCTTGAGATTAGAATATGGTTGAAAAGAGGAGTCTTCAGAAACCCAATACCGGAAACATTATGATTGTTCAGTTTTTGGTGGGTTTCCGGGAAAGTTTCCAGTTGGGTTCTGGTAATTGAGGCTTAGAAAGGAAACAGGGAACTGGGTTTTGGGTTTGGGTGAGTTTACCAAACTGGGTCTGGTTCTGAGCAGAGGAAGAGTTAAGGGGTTTTGGAGGTAGTGTGATGAGAAATGGGGGAAAATGTGGCAGCTTTGCATACTGCTATTAACGCTGTACAGGCACTGGGAAGAGGGTTTGACGTGAACTTTGATACGAGGCTGCTTTATTGTAAGGGTGTGGCAGGGTCTAGGGTGATAGAGGTTGATGAGGAGCACACCAGGAACCTCTGCCTTTATGATGGTGTAGTTGTGCCTAATGTTTCCAGGGATATTAAGCACTCTCAGCAGTCCAGTGAGCGGCGGAGTACTGGAGTCTGCAGTTTTAATGAGGTACTGTGCTTCTCTTTTATGCTTGTCTAATTTTGTGCCTTGTTATTGTATTAGTTTTGAGGTGGTGGATTTCTGCATGTTGTTTGATACATTAGGTCTTGGTATGTTGTGATGATTTAAGGTAATTGATGTTCAGATAGAAAGTATGTAATGAAATGAATTCGAGTATCATTTCCTACATATATTTATCCGACTAGTTAAAGGCGTGTACTTCTTCTCCTAGTGGCTCAATGTTTTGCAGTCTGCTTTGGTTCCTATCCGAAAAGAAAAAAAATGTAACCACATTGGTGCCCTGATAGATATATGAATTTTGTGGATGGAGTAGAAAATGGCTTGTCCATTCATCAGTTTTAAGCGCAGCTTGTTAGGCACTTGTTTGAGGTGGTTTCCAACTTGGGATCAAGTTTTAAGTTCTAATAAACTATAGCTGGAGAAAGTGCAAGGATTAAGAAATCAAGATAAGTGTTTGAACCAAGGAAGTTGTTATTTTCATAGAAATATACCTCTTGTAATGGAGAAAGATAGCGGGTAAGAGGTTCGCTGAATTGATTGAAACTTCGTAGATACCTTTGTAATTTAGATTATCTGAACAGTTTATAGACATGGAATTTTGCTCCAAGTGGCCCAACTTTTTCCATCAGCCTTCGTTGATATCTGAAAGAATATCTTACAATATTGCTGCCCTAATAGCCCATAGGTAAAATGAATCTTACAGTTTCATTATGTAACCCATTTTTATTACAGTTGGACAAGCTATTCGTCAACTTTTAAGTTCTGCTTGTTATGCACTTGTCTGAGCTAGTTTACCACCCAAACTGAGGATCAGTATTTAAGAATATAGCTTCAGCAATAGAAGCTTTAATGCTTGAATGATACTCGGGCATCATTCATGATGATGAAGAACATTTGTAAGGACATTGGTATGCACTGGTTTTTAAGGAGGTGAGGCGACCTTTCACTTTTTGTGTTAAAGTGAGAGACAAAGAGGGAACACTAGAACTTGAGTGAGAAATTTCAGAATTTTGACTTTGAAGCATTATTTCGTTTTCCTTAAAGTGCATTTCATCCCCACTTCTTTTAAGTTTGGTAATAGGTCTATGACAAATCTCTTCACGAATACAACTAAAATTTCTGACTGTCTGTAAGGAAGCCGGTGTATGAATTGAGAAGAATCAAAAGAAAGAATTTGGTTTCTGTTGATTGAGTAATTTCCATGGGCTGCTCATATAGAGATTAATGGGTGCAATTGCTCCCATTTGATATTGGAGAAATGGTACGGAGTTGTCTGTAACCAATGCTTGCTTCTGCTGGAAACTTTTCAACCCCAATATTCATTACATCTCAAATGCATGCAACTGTTGAAAGGTTGCAACTTCATTACAAATCCTTTACATCCCATGCCGAACTTGTCAATACATATCATCTATCAGTGTATCAATATATATGTTAATCATATATCTGATATCTTTCTCAATTATGTATTGGAATCATTCTCCAAATCATTACAATAAAGAGCACATCTTAACATCTTCTCTTAATATTTAGAATAACGTGTGCATCATCTGCATAGATACTATCAATGTTTTGCAATTATTTGACATAATCCTCTGGTGAATGATTGCAGATGGTCGAGTATTTTAATGATAGGTCTAATATATCTGGAAGCTATCCTGTGGGGAGTTTCAATTTTGCATTTAGCTTCAGGGGTTCAAAGCATGTTGATATGGCAGGAACGAAGACACTTTCTATGGATGGCCTCTATATTCCACTTGCTAAAGTCCATCTTTTAAAATCCCCACTAATGTTACAAGAAAATGTGAAACAGGCTATCCCAACTTGTTGGGATCCCACATCCTTGGCAAGGTATGAATATTTGGAACTTTTGTAGGAAATTAATGATGAAAGAGTTTCAAGTATCACCTAACTATTGGTTTCTCTTACTTCCCAGCTTTATTGAAAATTTTGGTACTCATGTCATAACATCTGTAACTATTGGCGGCAAAGATGTAATTTATGTTAAACAACACCAGTCTTCTCCTTTGTCAACCATGGAGATCAAGAACTACATCCAAGACATTGGGAATAAGAGGTTCTCAGGCACAGAAAGCAATACAAGTTCAGGTCAAATGAATTTCAAGGATAAGGCTAGTTCCACTTTGTTTCATTCCCTTTTTGTTTTGGCTTTTGGCTTGTTTCTTTCTCCTGTTTCATTTATTTATTTATTTATTTTGTTGGAAACTTAAATTCTGATTATCTTCTATATTTTTCAAACTTTTAGGGGTCTGATTCCGGTTTATTCAACAGTCAGGGGATCTACCCTCAACCCACTATGGCACCATATCTTGCTGTGAAAGAAGTAAGTAACAACTAATGAGCATTTATATGTATTATTTTTATTCCCTTGATCAAAGATGATATATACGTTTGTTTTATTTTGGTTCCAAGTTGCTTTACTTCTATATGTGACAGTTACGTTGCAGGAATGACTATAAGAGCTCAAACCTTAAACACAGAATTAGTTTACCTTGATTGTTATTGATTCAGGATGTGACTGTCATTTTTCGAAGAAGGGGAGGAGACGAGCTGGAACAAAACCACACCCTGTGGGCAAGAACTGTCCGGTCATCTCCAGATGTAATTGAGATGACATTTTTTCCTATAGCAGCTCTCCTTGAAGGGGTGATTGGAAGGGAGCATCTTACTCGAGCTATTGGTCTTTATCTTGAATGTAAGACAACCAAAGATAAATCATAGATGGCTTAAAACTGATTTTGTGCTCTATCATTAGTAACAAAGTAGTCGTGCTAACTGTATTGAAATGCTTCATTCAGATAAGCCTCCAATAGAAGAACTCAGATACTTCCTAGAGTTTCAAATTCCTCGAATATGGGCTCCTGTATATGACAGAAATCTTGCCCACCAAAGAAAGGAACCTGTTTGCCCATCTTTGCAATTCAGCATAATGGGGCAAAAACTCTTTGTCAGCCAAGAGCAGGTAAGAGCCTTTTTGTGGCAATAACTACTTTTTCACAGAGCCATTCAACTTTTGGGAGGGTTCATACCCGTAAAAGATGGAGTTCTATCATGTATTGGACAGAAATGAGACAAACATATATGTAATGCACAAATGCTATTCTTCAGCTACTTGAGACTCTTCGTTTAATCTCAATGGTCTCTTATCATCTCCTTAAAATGCCTAAATGACTCTTCAGCACCAAATGAGACCTCAAAAAATGAGCTATGCATTTCATATTTTCTCATTGTGGGTTTAATACATTATTATTGGGAACTGAAATTTACACTCCTAATTTTACAATCCACACTCCCACTTTCCTCTTTTGGTAATTTAAATCTTGTCCTTAGTGACATGTGTTTTGTCTTGTTGTGAAAACTTTACCAAAAAAGGTAATGTGGGAGATTGGATTGTAAAATAGGGAGTGTAAATTTCACCTCCCTTATTCAATGACATGAACATGTAGGTGTAAATATCACTTGTTCAAGTTAATTTTATGTATTCATTTTCAGCAAACTTTTTGCATGCAGATTACAGTTGGACGGAAGCCAGTGACGGGTTTGCGGTTATGTCTTGAAGGAAGCAAGCAGAATCGTCTTTGTATCCATCTTCAACACTTGGCATCTCTTCCTAAGATCCTTCTACCATATTGGGATACCCATGTAGCAATCGGTGCTCCAAAGTGGCAAGGCCCTGAGGAGCAGGATAGCCGATGGTTTGAGCCAGTGAAGTGGAAAAATTTCTCTCATGTGAGCACAACACCTATTGAGAATCCTGAAACCTTCATAGGCGATCTTTCTGGTGTTTACATAGTCACAGGAGCACAGCTTGGAGTGTGGGATTTCGGATCAAAAAATGTTTTGTACATGAAGCTATTATATTCCAGGCTGCCGGGCTGCACTATACGAAGATCTTTCTGGGATCATTCCCTAAATGAAAAATCAAAGAACGGGATGTCTACTAGTTTAAATTTCAATGCTGGTGACTCAAGTTCCGGTTCAAGAGAAAATGATGCGGGTGGCAAATTGGCGAAATTTTTGGATATGTCTGAGATGAGCAAGGGGCCTCAAGATCATCCTGGTCATTGGTTGGTTACCGGTGGAAAGCTTGGTGTGGAAAAAGGAAAAATTGTCTTGAGAGTGAAATATTCGCTGCTAAACTATTGAGTGTGTACATTTGCATGATGATGTGCAGTTTCGGTTTTTTGTTAGGTAAAGAGGCAGCGTCTTTTCAGGTTCATCTAGCATACTTCCGCTTTGTAGTGCACTTGAGAAGAGGAGTATTTGGTTTTGGACATAAAAGTTGCTTGAGTTTCTTTAGTCCAAGATAACTTCCTGATTCTCTGTTAGTGAGTAGATGCTGCCTCTTGGATTGTGTTTGTAAGTATCTAGTAAATTCCAGTTAGTTTGATGAAACCACACTGTAGATCATAATTAAGTAAATTCTATATATGCTTCTGTTGCCTCCCATTTTCTGTTTAAAAGAAACCAAATTTAGCATATTCGTTGTTATCACATCTAGTAGTAGCTAAATAGTAACAATGACTGGTGTATCACTTGGTTTATGTTAGAATTTAGTTAGCAGTTGGTTAGTTGGGATGCACAAAACTAAGCTTTTATCTCGCTGATGTCAGATTTGTAACTTTATCTTACAAGATCAATGATGCAAAACCATTTTATTAATAATTTATGAAAAGAGGTGTAAATATACATAAACCATTGCTCTCCGGGATTAATCTAGAATTGACCACCTTCAAAGGTCTGTCCAAATTGCCAACCAGCAGGAACGACATTATTGTGGATGAGTGTAGCTCCATCGCTGGTTGTGATTTTGAAGGAGAGGGTTTGGCCATTGAGGTAGGAATTGCTCTGCCAATTCTGTCCCCAGTTCCTTGACATTGGTTGCCACCCTGTCCTAGACCCCGTGATGGACACACTTTGAACATCCCCTGCACCTCCAACGTTTGTTATCAACACCAAGTTGAAGTATGAGTGACCATTGATGGTGAACCTTATGCCTCCTTTCTTCACACAAGGAACCCTGTCGAAAGCAACACAAAGGAACTCGAAGTCTCTTAAGTCTTGATTAAGCAACCATGTTATTTTCGGCTATCTAAATTGTAACTAAACACATAAACAAGTGCTCATCCAATAAACAAATGATCATCTTAACGGCGGTCTAATATGTTATGTTATCATATTATGATCAACAATAGAGCTAGATTCATTATCGGACCAAGAGATTCATTTGACCTAATGGATATCACAATCTCATATGAAAGCGGTAAACTTGATATAAATGTTGACAATGTTTTATAGTCTTCTATGAGCAAATGTGATTCTAACGAAGAAACAAGATACAATTCGTTACCTTCGAAAGAGTACAGGGACAATCCCAGCACGATACTCAGCAATCTGCAAGAAAGCAGGCTCAGCCAAATCGAAGTGTTCGAGAGGAGGATTACACCATCCACCATTGTCGTTGGACAAAGCTAGATTAGGTGGGCAGAGGTTGGTTGCAGTAACAGTGATTTCACCATGGAGGCACCATTTAGGGTCGTCGTTGCAACGCAATTGGTAACATGCACCGCAGCTCAAACCACTGTTGAAGAGAGCAGTGCTTAGAGCTGCGGTGCGAGTCCCATATCCTTGGCTGTACAAGTTTCCATAACCACATGCACCTCCTGCATTAATCTTTCAACCTCCATCAGACCATATACCTCAGTAATAATCTGTACAAATGGAAATACATGTAGATCGAGTTGAATAGTTTGTATAGCTTACCCATAGTGCCAGTAGCATCACTTCCACCATAGAATGTTGCATGTGCAGTTTGCCAATCGTCGTATCCTGGACGACTTCCCTGAGAACTAGCCAGGGGGATCAGCATAAAGAAGAGCAATTGCAGGATCTGCATTGCTTTCTTAGCCATTTCGTTGGTCTTATATTCAGTTATGTAAGTGTGAGTGTGAGTGTGAGTGTAGAGTGTGGGAGTGGAAGAAATGCTATATATATTAGTAAGGAAGATAGAGATGGAGTGGCTAGAGTGAGGGAGCGTTGAAATGAAATTAGTTGTTTGGGGGCCTTTGCGGTTGTCACGTTTAAGCTAGCCTAACTGCCATACTAAATGACTTAATTGAATATCATTCAACTCACGAATCAATTTACCATTCTGAAATTTTGTTTTACAAGACATGCACGTGTTTTAATTAAAGGAATTATTTGTTGGTTAAAGTTCTATGAAAATTTGTAAAATGTAAAGGAATAGAAGCTAGTCGGTGAATTTCTGATCAGAAATACCAAAAATTAATAAAATACTTGCCAATTGTGAACTTGTGGGTAAAAGTAGTATCCACACAAAAATCAAATAAAATGGAAAAAATTAGAGCAGTATGTTGATTTCAACTCCAACTAGTTACTCTGTTATTCATGGGAAAGTGATATGATCTCTTAACTCACCACAGTGCAAGTTAGTTCTAAATAAGTAAATATGACAACTCTATCATAAAAAAAAGAGTTAGTGTTTTGGCCACACCAGTAAGTTTGGGCATGCAAAGTCTCTTTTAGTTGTTACGGGCGTGCCACCGCGCGGACGCAGAATGTAGTGGTTGTAGTAGTGGGGTGTGCTTAGCCTTTTACTTCTAGTTCGCATGGCAACCTTGGCTTGTGGCACGTCTCTTTTCCATGCAAGCATTGCAATTGCAATCCATGTCCAAGACTTCTAGGCGAAGTCCTCCTCTTCGCATGCAAGTTTTAGACTTTGTAATTCGCAAGTCATCACTCAATTGAATGACCAAATGCATCCGGGGACCAGTCCGCCAACTATTCATGTGAAGTCTTATTACATGTGAACTTCGTCCAACTCGCATGATATCGTATGCGAGGTAACCTGTCACACCCCAATTTTTTGAAGGATAAATTTCAAAAACTTGGGCATGATAAATCCTAAAAATATCCCCAATACTCTAACATTAAATCTCAAATACCAAACCCAATTTCTGGATAAATGAATAACAATATAAACTCAACACGGAGTCAAATATTTCCTATCCATGTTTACATCAAACTTGAAAAGTCAAGTAAAATGAACCGCTCACTTGGAGCTTAATACAACCCGACAATTAATAATAAACAAAAGAGTCTAACTCTAGGAGGCAGCTCAAAATCTTCTACATTCCAACCATGATTAGTCCTCACCTGCAAGATCAAATCTCTACACCATGAAATGGTGCACCGGGTTGAAAGAACAAACCTGGTAAGCTTTTGCAAGCCTGTATGAGTAACCTTAAATTTCACATACACTCTTAACTAACTATAACTAGAACCCTTGCATTGATTTAATCCAGTGAAGGACACATAAACAATCAATGAAATTAAGACATATGAAATAAATCAGGAAATTACTTTATAACAAACATTTGAAAGTATAATAATCCCTGCGCATAGCTTAGTTCAGGTGATTACATTGAGATCAAACAAATATAAGAATAGTGATCCCTGCATGAAATTTAGTTCAGGAGATTACTAGAAACACTAAGATAATCAATTTAGAATTACAATAATTAAATACGAAACACACCATTAACAAAAGACCATTAGCAATACCAATTGCTTGACTACAAGTCTCAACATCAAACCTCAACATCTACTCAAGATCATCACATAGATCATCTACACTGATTCATCACACAGATCACCACACATGTCATCAAACAGATTCATCACACAGATTACCACACATGTCATCACACAGATCATCCCCAAACACCGATTACTCTTCTCCAAATAAACTCAAGGTCTTGATCACAAACATTCCCAAATTACATATTCTAACAACCTGCCGATTCTCAACAAAAGACACACGCTAAAAACAACTCATAGTCATGTATCCTCCCCAAATCAATTCTTAAAATGAACAAAACATTTTACGACCAATGTGAACACGTCACATAATTTCACCAAGCACAACAACTTCCATGAACATATATATATATATATATATATGTCATTAACATCAATATAGCTACAATCGGGAATGGCTCAAGAAAATTAATAAATATTAGAAGAACCCTTTTACTTACCTGTGAACCATGGACGATCAAGTTCACAAGATTTTAAAACAAAACATTTCACTTTCGAGAGCACAATTCCGCAATTCAACAAATCAACAAAATATGTAAGGAAGTTGGTTCCTACTTGAACTTGAGGAAAGTTACTCACCTTAAACAAAAACTCCCGCTGCGTCTTCTCTTAGCAATAGGCGAGATGCGAACATGTATCGTCAACCACCTAGAATAGAATCTCCACTTAGTAACAAACAAAAACAACATAATCCGACTCGAACCAAAACTCAAGTCCTAAACCACAAACTTGTCACTCGAGAAAAAACTTCTCCCTATACCTCGAAAAGGTCGCCTAAACATCCTACACAACCTACAAAACAACTAACCAGATATTTTAAATCAGATATACTTAAAAATGGAAACCGAACGAAACCTAGCACCGAGGGGGAAACCCTAGCATGCATTATCGGTAACCAAAACCTACAAACCACATATCAACAAGTTCGTAACAACGAGTACTACCTAACCAGCACACAAAACATCACTGACACCACTGAACGCGCCACCACAGGCGGCGGCGAGTGGCCCCACGCGCCACCCTACCAACCTTAGAATCTGAATAAACTCTCAACATCAAACTTGTAGATTGAAGAGAGGGAAGCATCTTTTATACCTGAGGTAACTGCCAAATCGGTCGGAGCACACAGGAAAACTGGCCGGAAAGTTAGAATCCACCCACCATAACTCTACGCCGTGAGTCAAGCTTCAAGACCACCATAAGTCGAACCAGGGCGCCAAGGGGCTTCGATCTCGACCGATTGCAAGCTACATTGCCGCCCCCGGAGGCGAGAATTCTGGTCGGGTTGCAAACCGGGTTGTCACCCTCACTGTGGCGCTCGATTAGCGCCGATCCGCCCGAGTCGTCCTCACTCACCAACAGAGGGAGGATTGTGTCGAGGAGAGGAAGATTTTCAGACCGGTGCCGTCGTCTGGGTCGACCGGGTCCTAGTCGGGTCGGCTAGAGGACTTTGATACCGAAGGTATCGCGAGAGAGAAGGAGAGAGAGAGAAATGGGTTCCGGAGAAAAATGGAACCCTAAACTTCTTATTTAACCCAAAATTCTCATAAAACCATGAACTTCGGCTGACCATAACTTTCAAAAGGTGGTTTTGGGTTTTCTCTATTCTCTCTTTCTTTATATTATGTTTTTTTTCTTTTCTTTTTTCTATATATATACTTTTTAATCTTGTAAACTTAGGCCATATATTCTCAAAGACTTTGTTGTTTTCCCTTTACCTGGTTTCTTTGCTTACTATTCGTTGTATGTAAGTTATCAGGTTTAGTTTTAATGAAAGGCTCATATTCATAAAAAAAAAGACTTTATTGCTCGTCCCAATCCAAGTAACACTAGGACATAGCTTTTTCGCTCTAAGTATCTTTACTCAATACCCACCAATATATATTCAAACCTTTTCTTCCATAACTTACCAAATCAAATTATTTTCCAACTTCCTCCTACAGTCCTACCTCGATCACCATTTTTTAGTATGCTGGGTTTGAACGGGGACAAAAAAGAGAGACAATAATACTTTTTCCTTTCTTATTTCCATCTCCTTATTAATTATTAATTAATTTATTTATTTTAATAATTTATTATTGCTAAATTAAGGAGTGACAAATTTCCCTCTCAAAGTTTAACGGAAAACACGTTAGATAACGGAGAATGTAATGGTATGTACATATTTTCGGTTGAGATTAAAAGTTCATATACCGTTATGATTGATTTGAAACTTGAAACACCAAAATTAGGAGTGGATCATTTGTCATGTATTGTTCTTAAAATTTTCCCTATATTTAAATGGTATAAATACCTGTTAGTACATAGCCAAAGTACTTGGCTAAGCCGAGAATACGGTGCAATTACCCGGTCGAGATAGCCCTGGTAGGCCCTTCACAGACATCCAAGGAAGGAAGGGCCGGCAACAAACCGCTTGCTGAAGTCACTCTAGCGGCAAAACACTCCCAAAAGAGGAGGCACTCCAAAGGAGGGCAAAGAGTCCCACATTGGAAACAAGCTCAAGGTACACAAGCTTAGCCTATAAAACAAGCTCAAGGTACACATATAAACTCTCTCTCACACTGACATACTAAGATATAAACTCTCTCTCTCTCACTTTCATTCCTCTACCCGTACAAGTGCACATAGCTCACTTAAGCATCGGAGAGTCGAAGACTGGGCCACCCCAGTCCCGACCCCGTGACGCTGTTACTTGTGCAGGTACCGAGTGAAACCCCCTCAGGAATTCTACTTCGTTCCGCCCCGCGACCTCTTCCCGGCTCGGGACGTAACAGGTAGAAACAATACCCAAAATGGTACCTAAGCTATTGCAAAATGGATTTTTCGATACCTATATTTTTTTTTACCTCAAATGACACCCGTTATTTGATTATGATTGATAGGTAAACCGTAAACGAGTAGATGTATACGAATTAAATTAATAAACAAATTACCGCTATAATTCTAAAATATATTATATTTTTCTTTATAAACATAATATTTATATCTATTATTTCTTTTATAAGCAATTTGCTTATAAATAATTAGAAATATATTACGTCGTTACTCCATATTGGACTTTCGTTATAAATAGAACAAACTTGTAGACCTATTTTTATTTAAAGTAATATTTATGGATAAAATACTTATAATATGTTTATGAGCTTTAACTAGTATATTTTTTTTGCTAATTTATATATATATATATATATTTATTTATTTATTTAGAGTAAAAACTAACGGATGTACCATATTAGGTAATAGAGTAATACTTGAGGTACCATTTCAAGTAAAACAAATTCATAGGTACCAAAAAATACTTTTAACAATAGTTCATGTATCATTTTAGGTTTTTATCATATTGTCAAATGTCAAACCCCAATAAACTAATATGTTTCTAAAGAGGAGGTGGTGGAGTATGAAAATTGAGTATGAAGGTTCACGAAAGAGGAAGAACAATAGACTTGCTAGATTATTGAAGTCAATTGAACGAGATGTTTTGATTGGTTGACCAACTGCCGACCATTAAGAACTACGTATTGATGGACTATTGTCATATTAGAGCATTTTTAGCAATATTAGCTATTTTTGAGTTAAATTTTTGTTAAATTAGCTAAAATGTTATTTTGGCTAGCCACTGTTAAAATGTATATGTATCAACGCTCTATATTTTAGCTAACATTACATTAATATTATTCTTCAAATAAATATTAAATAGTTTAAATGTATTTATATATCACCTAAAATATCTTAAAAGGAATGTATTAAATTATAGCTAGCCTCATTTGAGATAGCTAAAAGTCATAATAGCTCAAGTTTGGAGCTCTTAAAACATCCAAAAAAGCTAAACACGCTCTCTAAAATAGCCAAGGAGTTAAAGTAGAGAGTTTGCTAAAGATGTTCTTAGTGTTCAATGAATCGTCTCAAACAGAATTAAACAAATAATATAAACAAAGATCACTCGATCTTCTTATTGTTATATGGTCTTAGCCTTTTTGAAAGAAAAGTTCATGCATCTATATGTTCCAAATATATAGGATTAATTACAAAACACTACCCGAACTATGATGTTTATTTCATTTTCATACCTAACTATTAAAAACATTTTCATACCTGAAGTTTCATTCCGTTAGCATTTTCCCGAAGTTTCATTCCGTTAGCATTTTCCCGAAGTTTTATTCCGTTAGCATTTTGATACCCCTGACCACTAATACCGTTAAATTTTTAGGGTATTTCGTCATTTCAATAAATATATCATTTTTTACATTTACTTTAACAAAATAATTTATTTTTTGAGGTTATCAAATACAAATAAAATAATTTACTTTAGCAAAAATATTCAAAAAAAAAAACTCTGAGATATATTTAATTTGAGGTTAAATATACCATGTTTATGTAAAATACGATAAAATTTCCATCGATATTCGATATTTTGATTATTTTCTCGATATAATTTATTTAGACTAATTTCAGTTTACCCCACAACTTTAGGTCGAACATCATGTTAATCATTTTTCTTTCAATTTCATCAAAAACACTCATCGACTCCTAATTTTCATCAGCCGTGTCCAAACATCCGTTTTCCATCCAATTCTCCCGTCATGTAATGACTTGCATTAAGAAGAAAACCAAGTTTGAAGTCATTGGACTCACAAAAAAAGGGCAAAATAGACAAATTGCATTCAATCCCACCAAAATCACTAAGGTTAGGATGTTGTAATGGGAACGGAGATGTGTATCGATATGGGGGGAAAATGGTCATAAAAGTTATTTTTTCGAAATTTGACTTTCTTCTTGATGCCACGTCATCACTTGATGCCACGTCATCACTTGACGAAGGAATTGGATAGAGAACAGAGGTTTGGCACGGCTGATAAAAATTGGGAGTCGAGAGGTATTTTTAATGAAATTGAAAGAAGAAAAACTAACATGATGATCAACCTAAAGTTAATGAGGTAAACTGAAATTAGTCCAATTTATTTTAATATTTTTTTTTTGCTTAACATGTAACTCCAAAAAAAAAACATACAAGAGTTCTACTAACTTTTATCACTATTGTTACAAAAATAAATATTTAATTTTGGAGTTTTTTTGAATATTTTTGCTAAAGTAAATTGTTTTATTTGTATTTGATAACCTCGAAAAAAATTTATTTTGATAAAGTAAATATAAAAATGATATATTTATTGAAATAACGAAAATGCCCTCAAAATGCAACAGTGTTAGTGGTCAGGGTATCAAAAAGCTAACGGAATGAAATTTCGGATATGAAAATGCAAGTTTTTGATAGTTAGGTATGAAAATAAAAATAATATCATAGTTCAGGCGGTGTTTTGTAATTAATCTAAATATATATTCCAAGGCGTCCAAAGTTACATGCAGAACATACGTAGATGTCTTTCATTGTTTTTTTGGAGGAAAATATGAATGAGACATGTGAATAGTGGAATAGCCATGATTACTAGTATTCCTTGATGTCAAACTTTACATAGAGTAGAAATGAATTCAGATTTCCTGTAGTTCAATTCGGATGAAGGCACGAGAGTTCTAATTTTAACTCAATTTACTCCTGTGGCAGAGTTACCCTATTCTTTCACTGAAATAAGAAAACAAGAATGGTTGCAGCCATTGCAATCAAACTAAAATTGAATGCACACAGACAAGTAGACAACCACGATAAAGTCAGGTACTGGAAAAACTAACACAGATAGGTGAAGTTCTACTATGCAAATTGCGAACGTTTAAGCAGCAACCGTTTTGGTAGTGCTATATTCATTTTCATTGAATCGTTGGTTGGATTACGACAGATTATAACTGCTTCTAGGTGGTGAATAACTGTCCCTTAAAACTCTTCTGGTGTAGGTTTTTGGTAAATGACAGTGAATTGATAGAGCTAGTTTTGATGATGAACCTAAAAGCCTACCATACATACTTGAAGGAGAAGGACCGAAGGACCACAGTGAATCTGTGATTATATACTTCCTCCAAATTTAGCAAACAGCAACGAAGGATGTGTCGAAATCACTGAACATGGCTGGAAATTTTGGTTTTTTCCCTTGAACGAGATGATCCACGGCTACAAGTTCTAATGATATTAGCTATTTTGAGGTTCAATCTGAATTGGATGAGTGCCCTTCCATCATTCCTAAAGTGCCTCTCCATACCCATTTTCTCATTAACAAACCCCTCTACCTCGATTTTGCTCAAGATGCACTGGGATGTCAACAATTTCCACCATTGTAATTGTTCTCATTTACATTACTACTAGTATGACAGTTTAGAAAGCTATCGATAGATAGGTAACACAAAAGTGAGTTTCAGAGAATAAGCTCTTTATATGGCCAAATTGCTATGCTCCTAAGAAATGTGAAACAAAGGAAAACGAATAACAGTTGCAAACAAATAAGTCTCTTAAGATCAATCCATTCATGGATGCATAGTCTAAAAGATTCTTAAGAGGTTTGAAAAGCTAATGATGGAATATGAGAGGAGTTGAAATTACACAAAACTAATGCATGGTCTTATCTACAAAGACAGGATCCATTTCACAACTTTGAATGGAACTCAAACAATTAAAAGGCTATGCTGCGACAGAGAGGCATGGGAACACCATTTGACAAGTCTTTAAACCCCTTGAAAACTTCTGTTTTGGCCACAATCCTCTGCAAGGGACAGAGAGATGGTAACAATCAATGCTTCTAGGGATGCGAGGCGTACCACCGCGCGGACGCGGAATGTAGTAGGGTTGTTGTTGTAGTGCGTTGACCTGTACTTCTAATCAAACGAAAGTAAGGCTCCGGTGCCACCTCGCGGACGAGGATTTACAGTAACTTCTCCGCCACCAATATTGATACTCGCGATTGTAATGAGCAGAGTAACCAAAGGAAAGGAAAACAAGAACACAAGGGAGCTCGGGGAGCTTGAAAAGTAAAGGGTTGTTAAGGCGAGATGCTTTAGCGTCTGGGTTCGACTAGGTCGATAGTTGTATTGTACTTTTGTTGAGTAGTTTTTTTTGTGTGTTGAGAGTTGTTCTTTTCTGTAAACCCTCGAGCCCCTTTATAAGAGTCTTCAACGATAAATGTGGCGTATGTGATCACATGCATGCAGACTCCGCCTCTTACTTCTTCGCGAAGTCTCCTACGCGGAGCCATCTCGCCTCGCCTTCATGTACTTCTACGCGAAGTCCATCTCGCATGCAACCTCACACTTCGCATGCAAACTGTATTATCTAGCTCGCGCCACCTTGTAGGCAGCTAAACATCAGACCAAGTCAACCCACGTCTTCTAGTCTTCTATGCGAACTGTACACCTAGTTCGCATGACTTTGTCGGCAGGTCATCACTTGTAAACCCAATTATTTGGGCTCGCCGGTGTGACGTGGATCAAGAATTTAATTAATATTCACTTAGACATTTACTGTCTAGTAAAATATTAATTTGGATGTAAACAACTTCTTTAATCCCAGCCATAATTTCTTCTCTTTTTTGGAAGAAAAACTTTCCCAATGCACTATCACCTTACTCAAAACCTCACCATGCTTCAATAAGTATTCTGCCATTTTCATCTGATCTGGCGTCCCCCTGTAATACATTATGCAAATAATCTTCAAGCGTGACACCAAACAAGCAGGCACACACTCTGGTGGATTCCATTCATGGTATACTTCATCAAGATAGTGTAAACGTAGGCAATCATGGCTCTAAAGATGACACAGATGAGATACATTAACAAATTTCAAAATTATCCTTTATCAATACAGTTAGTAAGGGTGTAAAGCCATGTGCACTTACCATTTCCAAGACAAGAGATATCAGATTTGGCGATGCATTCAGAAAACTAAAGAATGATTGCCAAGAGCAGCAAGCTTGAAGATGTAGCTCCAAGTCAATCAAATTAACAAATGTAGGCAGAGGATGTTGATGTACAATGTGGGGATCCTTCACAAATTATGAAGTAGAAATCAGTCAAAAATTATCAGAATTGAACATTTTCTAAGCACAGGCTATTCTAAGGCACTAACTGGTCCTAAGTAGTTTATATTCTTTCTAGACACTCAACGTTATTAACTGAAATGCTAGGAGCATAGGCATTGATAAAAAGTTTGTGCTCGTGATCATATAATTTCTGGAACAACCTTATTTGTTTTCAGCTTCGGCGCAGAGATGTTAATATTAAAATCCGAATCACCATCATATTCCCATGCATCCAAAATCAACTCTTCAAGTACAGGTCAGCAGGAAAAGAAATCCTCCATCAGTGATGCAGCGGAAGGTACGAGGGGCTAACAAGCGTTAAACCCTAAAAAGATGAAGAGTTATCAAACGATAAACTCATAGATAGAACTCTGGAATTTACCAGAAAATAAGAGAAAACTCTTAAGTTTGATTGATAATAATATGATTGAATTCTCCATTACAATGTAAGAGGTGCTTTATATAGAGCACATAAACATAAACCTAATACAATCAGAAAACATAGTTAATTATAGACTACAATTAGGAAACCTAATAAACATCAGACATAAAATCTTAAAATATGTAGTTGAAATCTTAATCAAGATTTTTCTCGAGAATCCCGATATATCCAGAAGAGCAATTTACGATTAATTTCATCATTAAGAAGCCTGTTTGAATACCAATTTTCAATATTCAAACCAATCTTCTTAATATGAAGACGTTTCTTGCTTTTCAAGATTCTTCGCTGAAACTGATCGAAATCTCGTCCTACATCAATCAGGTGAGAACTAGCAAATGTGACTGAAATATTGAGAAACTTGAGATTTGGGAACCAACTTGGTTCAGGAGTAGTGGTAATAAACGAGTGCAGGCTTAGGCTCAATTTCTCCAAACTTTTCAGCATGAAAAGGGTTCTTGGCAACTAGAAACTCTGGGGTGGAAAGATACCAAAATCGAGTTGAACAACATTACAGCCAATGGCAGTGCGAACCCAATAATCAAACCGAAGGGGATCCACCGTGCTAAAACAGCCAAGACGGAACAGATGAACTTTCACAGACTCATGAGCAGAAAGTACACGATCAATAAACACCGAAAAACTATCAAAGTCGGATTCTTTTCCATCATGATCAGATATGTCTATAGTGGGCACAGCACCCCACACATTCTCCCACCTATGTGATAAAACACAGGTTTTCACAGCCTCAGCTGTTGAAAGGAAAGACAGAATGTGGCAAAGAATTGCATCTGGCAATTCACTGAGTCTATCTGCAGCGCATCGTTTACTACGCTTTGAGCTCGAACCCATTTCCATGTGATACAACGTCTGTAAAAGCCTTTTCTAAGCTAGTTAAACTAAACACAAAATTCAGGAACTTTTTAAAATGAATTTAACATGTTTTGCATGAAGATTTGTCCCCCTATTAATGATCTATTCATCTATTGGTTTCCATTAAAAATATATATTATAAACTTGGTTCTTTTTCTGGGTTTCTTACTTTCTTAGACTCCAGAATGTATACACTACACAAAAACCTACCAAACAGAACAGAGGGATATGCAAACTTGAGGAATTGGAACTAGTCAAAATGTTTTTAACATTATTTGCGTTATAGATCTAACACCAAACAGTATAAATTATAAACCTTTGGCCATTATTCTTGTTCTTTTTTCTGGGTTTCTTACTTTATTCGTGTAATGTATTCAAAACCCAGAAAAAAGAGCACATGCAAACTTAAGCAGTTGGGAAACAATACCTCATTGGTTGAGCCGATTTACGGTTCCGGTACACTGGTGTGGCCGCTGAGGAAGACAGGAGCCCTCGAAATGGTAAACTGGCGAGGGAGAGAGATGTCTTGGAAAAAATGGAAAGGGATGGTCTCGTGTCAATGAAGCTTGGGCTACAATTTTGTGTGGGTTGGGGCAAGGATGGGCCTCAATGCCTAGTTAACCCAAATGTATGTCATGAACTAAATGCGTTTTTTCATCTGAATGATGTTCCACAAGTCTAGTACCTTGTGATTCATCAGTTTCTTCTCTGTGAATGAGAAGTCGTGAGATCGATTTATAGTAGACTAGTTGTTCTATTTGATCAAAAAGGTTCAAGACAATTCCATTGCTGAAGATGCTCTGGGATGTCCATTCTACCTTTGTAATTGTTCTCATCTACATAACCACAAGTATGGAACTATGGATGACAGTGTGGTGAAGCTCCTGGTAGCAAGCCAACTTTCATAAGGAAATAAGCTTATTGCATACGGCCAAGTTGCAATGCTCGTGAGAAATGTGAAACAAATGAAAACGAACAATAGTTGCAAATAAGTATCCTATAAATCCAAACATAGATGCATAGTCTAAAAGATTCTTCCGAGGTTTGAGAAGCTAATGATAGAACTCAAGTTGTATCAATTCGTTGTCTGATCTACAAAGAAAGGATCCTTTTCACAACTTTGAAATGGAACTCGGACAATTAAAAGGCTATGCTGTGACTTAGAGGCATGGAAAGACAATTTGACATGTCTTCTGGCAACTTCTTTAATCCCGGCGTAGTTTCTTCACTTTTTTTGAAGTCATATCTTTGGAAGGTAAATGAACTGTCACATTGTTCAAAACCTCACCATGCTTCAACAAGTATTCTGCCACTTTCATCTGATCTGGCGTCCCCTTGTACCCTCGTATGCAAATACTCTTCAATTGTGACGATAAACAAACAGGCACATACTCTGGTGGATTCCATTCATGATGTAGTTCATCCGGATCGTGTCGACATAGGCAATCGCGGCTCTAAAGATTAACAAATATGAGATAATTTAGAATACTTAAGAATTCACCTTTATCAATGCGGTTAGTAAGGTGTAAAGCCATGTACACTTGCCTTTTTCAAGATAAGAGAATCCAGATTTGGCGATGCATTCAGAAAACTAATCAATGGTTGCCAAGAGGAGCAAGCGTGAAGAAGTAGCTCCAAGTGCTTCAAATTAACAAACGTAGGCAGAAGATACTGATGTACAATGTGGGAATCCTTCACAAATTATGAAGTAAAGATCGATTAAGAACCATAACTAAAACATTTCCTCAGCACAATATAGCATTTCAGTAAACTAAGTTGAGTGTCTTGGAAGAATATAATCCACCAAGGACCAGTTAGCTTATACTTACCCCCAAAATAGGAGCTGAAACAGATAGGTATGTAACATTCAAAATTCCTGTGAAAAGCCTGTGCAAATTATCAGCAGCATCAAGGTGATCGTCAAGCTCTTGAACCGTATGCAGGTCCGTGCAATCAATCTTGACTTCATTCAGGGATTTTGCATTGTTCGAGATATAGATTGCCAAAAGATTGCCGTAAAAAGTGAACTTTTCAAGATTAGGAGCGTTGGCATTGATAAAAGGTTTGTGCTCATATTCAAGTATCTCTAGATCATGTCTATCCAGGAAGAAGCTTATTTCTAGTCGTTTCAGCTTCGGTGCACAGATGTTCATATTAAAAACCGAATCATCATCATATTCAGGTTCTGCTTCAAAAGTCAACTCCTCAAGTGCAGGGCAGCAAGTAAACAGGTTCTCCATCAGATGAGAGCCAGCATATGCGACTGAAACATGGAAAAACTTGAGACTTGGGAACCAACTTGGTTCAGGAGTAATGGTAACAAACGATTTCAGGCTCAGCTTCAACTTCCAAACTTTTCAGCATGAAAAGGCTTCCTGGCAACTCAAAACACTGGGGTGCAAGTGACGAGTGCTCAGGACCCAAGGGATAAATATCAAGATCAAGTTCAACAACATTACAGCCAATGGCAGTGCTAACCCAATAATCAAACAGAAGGGGATCCACCATCTTAGTACAGCAAATACGGAACCGATGAACTTTCGAGGAGTCATGAGAGAGAAGTACACGATCAAGAAACGTTGTAAAACTATCAAAGTCGAATTCTTTTGGATCATAGCCACATACGTCAATAGTGGGGACAGAAGCCCACAGATTCTCCCATCTATGTGATAAAACACTGGTCTTTACAGCCTCAACTGTTGAAAGGAATGACAGAATGTGGCAGAGTATTGCATCTGGCAATTCACTAAGTCTATCTTCAGTGCATCGTTTACGACGCTTTGAGTTCGAACCCATTTTCATCTGATACAATGTCTGTAAAAGCCAAACGAACTTTCTAAGCTAGTTAAACCAAACACAAGATTCAGGGATCGGAACTCGTCAGAATTATTTCACATTATTTGCATGAAGATTTGTCCATATTAAAGATATACTGGTTTTTCATTAATCATAAAACTTTGGCAAAAGACAGCATAGAGTATAAGCCTTTTGGTCTATAATGGTTTCTTACTTTCTTAGTGTCCAAAATGTATACAAAACCCTACCAAACAGAACAGAGGGATAATGCAAACTTGAAGAACTGGAAAACAAGGACATGTTAGAATTGGGATAATACCTGATAGGTTGAGCCGACTCTGGGTTTAGGGTTCCGGTACACTGTGTGGCTGCCGAGGAAGAACAGGAACAAATAGGAATTGGGTTGCTAAAGCTATTTTCTTCACCTCCAAATGCTAACCAGAGAGAGGAAAAGAAAAGAAAAAGGTAGTCGTGTCATTGAAGGTTGGGCTACAATATTATGTGGGCTGAGGCTTGGATGGGCCTAAATTATTCCTAACTAGATCATCATCATTGTAATAATTTTTTTTAGGTCTAATTTGAGCGTGGCTATTGAGGCTTTCAAATTTGCTCAATTGACTTCATTTTATTATGAATTATTAAATATTATATTTATCCTTTTATATAATAACTATTAAAACATTAATTAAATAAAAATATATTTATTCTCTCTAAATTAACTTTCTACTTCAATAATAATGGATTGAATTTTATTATTTTTCTCATTGGTTTTTATTTTCTAGGTTTACCACATTCTTATTAAAAAATTTATATTTATATTATCATACATATGTCACATCCATATACAAAAGTGAAAAAATATTTTTACAAAAATTATGATCTATCAATTAGTAAAAAAATAAATAAATAAGTTTTAAAATAATTTATCATCATAAGGTATAAAAACCAAAAATATAAACTTACAAAAAAATAGTATATGTAAAATAGAAATAAAAAAGTAACAAAAATATAGAATAGTTCATGTTAGAACATTCTTTTGATAATCGATAAATAAAATTTGAGACACAATCCTTGTTTTTTAAATTTTCAAAAGAACAGTATTCTTCATGATTTGAATTAACTTTTCTTGAAAATTGATGTCATTGAAAATTATTTCTTACAAGTTACAATTGATTGAGTGACATTTTATGCAAAAGAAAAAAGTACAAAAAATAAAGAAAATCAAGAAATCAAGGTCGGGAATGGAGGTTTGCGTTAAAAAGAAAAAAGAAAAAAAATAAAGAATGGAAGTCGGGAATAGATGTTCGCATGCAAAAGAAAAAAAGAAAAAAAAAAGAATTAGAGGTACAGTGAGTGAATAAGATGTGTAATGAATAATATATTAATATATATATATATGTGGATTACATATACAAGACTATTTTAGGAATTTGAAAGGAAATCTAATGAGCAAATGTTTGTATTTAAAAGTAAAATAGAGGTATAGAGAGAATGAGATATACGTTGAGCAAATTTGGAGGTCTCAATGGCCGCACTCAATTCATATTAAAACACTTTTTGGGATTCAAGGTGTGTGGTAAAAATCTTTAAAAAAAAACTGCTTGTGATACACTTTGGCTTCTTCCAACTGAGTTTTTTCAGTACGTACTTCTTTCTGGCTTCTAGGTGGGTTTGAATTTGGAAAAGTATGAGCGAAAAAAACAAGAGGAACCAAAATGATCAGGGATATTCGATCTAGCTAGTACATCCAAGATTAACTTTTTTTCGTTTTTTTTTTCTTCTACATAAATAAAGTCAACATACAAAACTAGCTAGCTAATCGAGAGGCCGGTCGCTAGCCTAAGCTACACCAACCAAAGAAGTAAAAAGCATTGTGAGGGACAATGTGAAATGGTGAAGGTGCTAGAGGCCGAGTTCTTCCAAAATATGGTCAATTATCCATGCAGCTGTGGTCCATAACCATTCATTGGTATTGCATTTACGGCAATGGCATAGCATGGGGAAAATGTCAAATGGTAGTTGGCTCACTTACAGAGACGCACTAACCCACACCAAACAACACACGAGTGATTAATCTTGGTAGAAGTTGTAAGAGATGACTATTCAGAAACGTACAATGCTGGTAATTTGATCCATATGTATGACAGTAAGAATCTGATATATATATATATTACAAATTAAGTTCTTTAGGTTAAATTCCAACACCTCGGATAGTCACAATTCACGTAGAACGCTATACAATGAACTGAACTAATTTAACGACTCCCAACTTTTTAATAACACACTATCGAAAATTTACGAGAAGAGATGCATCAGCTCATTTGAAGATGTCAAGTATGCTACTTAATGCAGTAATGAGCTCAACCACTCGGTTTTGTTATCCATGCTTGCTGGCTTGCTACAGGCCGCGGTGTAGTCACTACAGCACTGGTCAGTATTCAGTAGCAAGCTAGAGGACCTCATCAACTCTCACGTTTAATTCAAAATCAATTTTCTTTGTTCCAATCGTTTTTCCCAACCAATTTCTACCTTCTCTTCATCGCTCATCGGTACTGTATGAACATTATTAGGGTTTTTGACTATTGGTAACCCTAACACATCTTTCAATGGGTTATAGCTCGTCGTTTTTAGCACCGTTTCATCGTGTCTCGATCTTCTTCTGCATGCGCTCAGCTCATTCAAACCAGGACGTCACCACGTCCACCACTGTTTCCGACGCAATGAACAGCACAACGCTGCCACTTGCCACCACCATTTCCCCTATATAAGCACCATGCTTCCGGCCACCTTCTCATATACAGAGATCACTCAGCAATACCACTCCGAGCGTTATAACTTATAACTAAGAAACAGATCGATTAAGATGGCCGGAACCCTAGCTAAGCTTTCATGTGTGCTCGTGATGTGCATGGTGGTCGCCGAAGCGGCCATGACATGCAACCAGATCCAGGGTGGGATGGCACCGTGCCTTGACTACCTCACCAAAGGTGGCACCCCCACTACGGGTTGCTGTACCAACCTGAGAAACATGGTCAACTCGGCGACGTCCACCGTCGACCGCCAGAATGTTTGCAAGTGCCTGAAAGCAGCTGCTGCAAAATTTCAAACCATCAACCCAGACAACGCCGCTAAGCTCCCTTCCTACTGCAATGTCAACATTCCTTACAAGATCAGCATCAACACCAACTGCGCCAGGTACCCGTATTCGTAATTTCACACTCATATATGACTGCTAACCCTAGCTGCTCGTCTTCCTAATAATCTTTGTTTTATATATGTCTTGCAGCGTGAAATGAAGATCGAGTCGATGATATATAGAGCAGATCAGCAGGATCGATCTGAAGATAGCAGCTAGATTAGTAGCTAATTAAGTTGAGAACAATAAGGGATTGCGTGGCTCCAAAAACTTTCGTTTAAGTACTCTGCTATTCTATTTTCATGTTACTAGCTAATTTCGGGTGTATGTCTATTATCTTCAGGAAATTTATCTCCTGCTACTTTTGGTCACATCTAATAATATCAATTTTATCTTTAATTTGTGATAAAGTAGTCTGGGTTCACATCTAAAACCAATTGGCAATGGATGAAGTGGCCTAAACCCTTATTAACACACAAGTAAGGTCTCATATTCCCGATGTGGGATTGATATCTCAACACGCCCCCACACGTGTGGCGAATTTTCAAGCCTAACACGTGGACAACATTTGGGTGATGTGAAGTGCGTGTGACCATTATTGGGCTTCACACGTGGACGTGGGTAACCCGCTCTGATACCATGATAAAGTAGTATGTGGTTCACATCTAAAACCAATTAGCAATGGATGAAGTGTCATAAACCCTTATTAACCCATATACAAAGTCTCATATTCCCGATGTGGGATTGATATCTCAACAATTTGTTCCTGGCAGAAGAATCCCTTCTCTTGCTTTCTGTTACTGATTTAAATTTCTTCTATTGATCAATATTTATTTTTCTTATTCTCTAGTCACTACCAAAGATAATGCAAGCGAGGACTGCAATCACTACATACATACACCATGCCGGCAGATGCCGACATTTTAATGGTAAACAGTAGTACGTATTTTCTTCATCAATCTAAGACGTATGGATCTTTTCGATCTGATTAAGATTTTGATGAGAGAAAATAAATTTATTTCGATTTGATTAACTTATAGTTATCATTTTTTATTTTTTTTGAAATTAGCTAGGATTAGTACGGCTACCTTCAAGCCTCAATGATTATCGATCAAAACTTCAAATCAAAACAAGCCTTGAACACTACTACTCGATCGTAGGTATGCTAAGAATAAGAAAAACTCACACTGATAAAATCATGAATAGTTAATCAGTTATTCATTGTTGGAAATTATGTAATAATATCTAGGGTCCGGTTCAAGGGACATCAAATTTGACACAAATTTTGACACCGTTTATTAGCCATTAGATTTTAAAACAATGAACGGTCAAGATCAATTTCAAATATGATGTCAACAAATAACTAATTGAGATGACAAGTGACGTGGCATTATCTAATTTCATAACAAATCAAATAAAAAAATCAGATTAAAATCTAGAAACCAAAATCTAGTTTGTACGATTAAAAGAAAAAGAAAAAGAAGATGGCCGATCAAAAACAAAGAAAAAAGAGGAAGAACAACAGAAGACCAAAGAAGAACACAGACGAAAGAAAAGAAGAAAAAACGAGGAGCAAACGATATGCAAGAGCCGTACAAGATTTCAGAGGAGGAAAATTTAGAAGAAAATGATTCAGATGAGGATAAAGTTACCTTTATATTGATTTTTTCCTTCCTCTTGGCAGCTACGATTTCGTTTAGAGAGTTTTGGCCAGTTTTGTTATTGTAAAAGAGGATTGATTTGTATTGGCCAAGACAATTAGGCATGGTATTTTTGTTTTTATAAGATGATGATATGAATGCACTCCTATTGATTTCGTATTGAATGCATTGAGAGAATTATATGTATGAATTATCATACAGGCATGGTGCTTTTGAATCCAAATTTGATTATATTGAATGTGCAACTATCATGTGTGAATACTAAAACTTGATTCATCGAAGAAAAAAACTATCATGTGTGAATGTAGGGAGAGAGTGATGGAATATGGGTATGAAAACGATTCAATCACTCTTCAACTACCTCCTACTAGCTGCACTATAGAAAGTATAATATCATTTGAAGGGATTAGAGTATTAGACAATAATTAAGCCAACCATTTATACTGTAGGCATGGTAGTCTTTAATTTCTTCTTTCTATCGATCGGCTGTGCTTTTTTCTTTCGTCTGTGTTCTTCTTTGGTCTTCTGTTGTTCTTCCTCTTTTTTCTTTGTTTTTGATCGGCCATCTTCTTTTTCTTTTTCTTTTAATCGTACAAATTAAATTTTGGTTTCTAGATTTTAATCTGATTTTTTTATTTGATTTGTTATGAAATTAGATAATGCCACATCACTTGTTATCTCAATTAGTTATTTGTTGACATCATATTTGAAATTGATCTTGACCGTTCATTGTTTTAAAATCTAATGGCTAATAAACGGTGTCAAAATTTGTGTCAAATTTGATGTCCCTTGAACCGGACCCTAATATCTAATATGACTTTTCCATTTGAAAGGGTGTGTCTTTTTCAATAGATGTCTTTAGGAATAAGTGTGTCACTTCAAGAAGAGATAAGTGAATGGACATGTTGGTTCACTTGGGGTTTTATATAAACCCGTACTCATATCTCCTTAAATTTAAGATTAAGAATTCTCAATTATTCTAGAAGTCTTGTTGGTGTCAAAAGAGTACAAGATACAATTTATAGTTCGCTAGAGTCCAAAATTGCGGTGCTTCTATTTTGGATCATCGATTGTTGATTCTACAAGGCGGACGCCCATCGAACTACAAGCACAAGGGTAGGAGCAAAATTTGTCTTTAGTCAAGTGCATTTATGCATGCCTCAATCGGAATATCAAGTTAGTTATTTCTTTTCTTGTACTACTTTTATAAGATTCATATAGTGTTATACTCATAAATTAGGATTGAATCGTTGCTTTCAATCCTAATAGTATTTTATTTGTTTCTCACACTCGTTATTGAGATTTCTATTTTATTTAAAGATCATATATATGATTAATGTTCCCCAACATTCATAAATCAGATGAAATATGAAGATCATGGAGCCCTGCTCTCAAGGGCTTGTACTACAAGGATTCGTGTACCGTAAGGCAAATCTATGAGAGGATCCCATCATCTCTATCAAAGAACATAGATCCCATCATCTCTATCAAAGAAGTTATTGTGTATCGTTGAGAAAATTGATTAGTCCTCCTCCTCTCATATAAATGATGATGATCTTGAAAGAGGGAAGGGATGCAGCTCCATACTCTTTGAGTGACATGTTCCATGGAATCTGTTACGCACTAGTTTCGGCCTCAATTTTACATGATTTTGGACAAAAGACTTCTGGTGCGCAACGTGCATGATCAGATTGTAAGCAGACCAAGTTTTCATTCTTTAATTTCATGGGACCGAAAATCTTAATTATTGTACCTAACTATTTGCCAATGCTTACAAGTTTGGACAAAGACTGGTTAATTTTGTGCCGGAAGGGTTAATGTATATTGTTTGACAGTAATGAAAATGAGTACGTGCGTTTAAACCTAGATTTGATACGAAATGTTGTGTTTGGATCGCAAACTTCTAATACGACGACATTGATGAAATTTTGGAACGAAATGAATAATGAAATTACAAATGGCATGGACCCCGATTTCAATCCTTCACCGACTACTTTTGGCCCTGTGTAAGATCTGAACTCGATCTAGATCATGTGGGGAATTCTCGTTTTGCATTTTTATGACATGAATGCAAATGATTATTGGTTCCAGCGATACGTATATATGGTACAATTTCTACTGTTACATCCTACGTACCAAGTTATCACAGGTAAAGGTGTTGAGTGTTGAAAGCGGTAACTTCCTATACCGTGTAAAAAGAATATAATATTTGTATTTAGTGAGTTAAACCAGTGACCGAATAATTAAGATTTGCACCCTCGCAGGATTTGGGTGTGTACTTCCCAACTGTATGATTGAGATTATTAATGCCTCTTAGGAGTATTCGCTTACAATTAGAGGTTAGAGGTTACTACGAAGGCATTCAATTTCACACAACTGCCAACTGACTCCTTCCCATCTTGTACACGCGTACAATTTTGACTTGTATCACTCCTCACTATCCAGCAATGATATATAGCTAGCTAGTACAAAGCCAACCATATTGAAATGTGAAAGTTGATGTTTGATTAGAGAGATTGAGAATTTAAATACCATTCTTCACTATGGAGCTATTACATTTGTCATTTTTAGTAGTGTTATATGTGCCTTCACGTTTCCAAAAGTGTTCTAACACTAAATTGATGAACGCTTACCGATTATCTTAAGAATTCCTTCATTCACCACAGTACGTAAGTGGTTGTACGTATAATTCATAAGTGTATTAGAGTTGTATTTCTGTAAATTAAGAACTTTACATTTTTATAAGTTCAACCAAGCAATTCTAAGGATTTGTAATTGTTCAATTAAAATCACTATTAATCAAGCTCAAATTTTCTCCTAGTGTAACATGGATATATCATATACTGTATAGGGAATAAAACGCAGTTGCTTAGTTGAATTGGTTCTTAAAACAAAGTTCAGCTGTATCAGTCTTACAAGCTAGCTAGTTACTTCCTCCAGAATCCTATCCATATGAAGGAACTATAGATTTTCTATTTTCTTTTAATTACGACATCGACGACTCGTGATTTATCATTGAGGTAAATATGGGAGAACTTGAATGCAAATTATACATATATATATAAGATAAGAGAAAAGATCTTAGCAAACATATTTGTTTTCTTAACAAACGAACAAGCGGTATCATATACATGATGTGACTCGGTATGGGCAAGAAAATTAAATTTTGCAGAATTATTCACCCACACGATGAGTTAAGGCTTTAAGCTAGTGAAACTCATCCACTTCCCTCTATATAAACCCAGCCCTTAGCATCATTCCAACTCACTCAAGCTCCCAACTCTAGTGATCACAAAAGCCGTTCCTACACATATTTCCTTATCTTCTCGAAACTCCATTATGGCCTCTGCAGTTTTGAAGCTTGCTTTGGTTGCTCTCATTTGCATTGTGGTAGCCGTCCCCGTCGCCCAAGCCATCACTTGCGGCCAAGTGACCCAAAACGTGGCACCCTGCTTCAACTACGTCAAGAGTGGTGGCGCTGTCCCTGCCGCTTGCTGCAAAGGAGTTAGCAACCTCAACAGCATGGCCAAGACCACCGCTGACCGCCAGCAAACTTGCAATTGCCTGAAGAGTGCAGCTGGAAGCATCAAGGGACTTAACCCTAACCTCGCCGCCGGTCTTCCAGGCAAGTGTGGTGTCAGCGTTCCCTACAAGATCAGCACCTCCACCAACTGCAACAAGTAAGCATTGTGCTGCATAATATCGATTGTTTTCACTTTGTTCTTGTTTTAGTTATCTGTTTGCTTTTGTCAATATGATATGATGAAGTCGATGAAGCTAACTTCGTGTGGTTTTGTGTTGCAGTGTGAAATGAAGAGCTTGACGAGAAGTCATTTTTCGGCCGCAGAGATCATATTATTATTAACGTGAGAATAAAGTTGTGGGTGTTTATGAGATCCACTTGGGATTCCTCATGAAGGAATCCTTAAGTTATCGTTCTGTATGTCATCTCCTAGGTCACAATCTATGTAGCTCGTCTATTTAGAAATTAATAATAGTACTTAAATTTCAAACTGTTGTTGCCAAGCTCTGTTTTCTTCTCTCTTATGCTTCCTTCATCACTTGCAACCTTCCAGCCCCTCCCTCTATCACTCATATTGAGCAGAATTGGGGGTGGAATAAAGATCGAGGAACTGTTGAGCTCTATATAAGATTATAATCTTGCTTATTGCCAATAAACTCGCAATCTCACAAGTCGGAAATGGTTTATCACCGATTAGGTGTGATTAAGCAGATGAAATATAATAATATAATATACCTAAAGATCGTCCTAAGTATAAGATTGAGTGTAGGAATGATCCATGAATATATGAAATTAAGATTGTTAATAATTGAAGAAAACATTTAGACCTGCAGCAATGCCAAAAGTTATTGCAGACCATTCTGCTATAAATTAATTGAACATGTTTTGGTAAAGAGGTGGTTGGTGAGAGGTGGGTATAGGACTATAGGTCATTGGAATATAAACGTTATGAGCCAATAGCATTTCACTAGGGTACATCAAGATTTCATCATTTCAAATATCATTGGAGAAAAATGACAACAGCATAATTACTCCCACGAGTTGACAGAAGGTTTGAACAAATTTGTTATCGTTGTGGTAAATAGAGTCATCTTTTAGGTAATTACAATTTTATCAGAGGTGATTAATTTCTCCATATATGACATTTTCATAAGTTTATGTAACTTGTTGTAACTTGGTTCATTTAAATGTTAATGACTTAATATGTAAAATGAATGTGGTAACTTTGTTGTAATTTTGGTTTAATGAAATTGTAATTTTGGTATGGTTAGTTGTACTATGAGTTACATATATTTAAGTACCACAGACGACTTCGTTTTATAATAGAAATGAGTATGGATTATGAGTTGCCTAACTTGATGATGGACGATGATATTTTAGTGGGGTCTTCAATACTCTGTTACGGGATAATACTTCCCATTATATCTACAATATAAGCATTGAGGGGCCTAAAATTCCCACTTAATTTTATCACCAACACATTTCACAATTAGGGACAGCTGCATGAACCCGAAAACCCGACCCGAAAGGCCCGAAATGGGCCGGGCCTAGAGTGATTTTTTTGAGTCCGAGTCAATCTCGATCCAATTGTGTATTGCTCGGTCTAGGCTCGGGCTTAAAATTCATTAGGCTCGAAAACCCGAATATGCATGACTTTGCCTTTTTTGCACTTTTCATCACTTATTATGTTCTTTAGCATCGGCAGATGATTCTGATCATCTCATCCAAATTAATTTTGTTCCCCAATTCATTTGCTTCCCCCAAATCGTAACAACAAACTCGAGAAATTTCTTCTTCGGTTACGAATCAACATATCTGCTTCCCATAAATCCCTAAGTCATTGTTTCTCGCTTACAATTGTCTGCTACTCGATTGTGTGTCATCGTGTCCGTTGCAAAGTTTACTTATTATAAGACATTGTTGAAAGTGATTTGAATTAGAAGTGTTGGCAGAGCCACTTGAAGACCAAGAGGGGCATGACACCCCACATTTTGGCTTGTATGTCTCTTTGTAAGTTGGTTCAAATGAGTTCGTGCTTAGATTAATACTTAATATGTAATATCTCACATCGGAGAGGGGTTATGTGTTGTATATGTACATGCCCACCCCCAATCTAACACGAGGTCTTTTGGTGGCTCAGCGGCTTCGGAGGGGATGGGTACTCCGAGGTTAAGCATGTTGATGCTAGAGCAATCCCAGGATGGGTACTCCGATGTATACCTTACACCTTTAAAAAAAAATTTATAAGGTATACATGAGCGTCTTGTTACATGTTACTCGAAAAACTATACATCACACGTTTTCAAATATATGCAGTGACTTCTGACCTAATGTTTGTGATTGTTTTGTTGCAGCATCAAGTGAGAGCTGGCTAGCTAGGTTGCTGATGAAGCTCACCACGCGATGCTTGACTTCCTCTACAGGATCTTATATATTGTGACATAAGAATAAGGTGGTGGTTTAGTACGTCCTTGATGCGCGCGCTGGTGATGGCTTCGGTAGATTACTTCATGCTTCTATAGCTAGTATTGTACGTTGTGTTCTTTATCATCGAGCTACTTTGTTGTAGCTAGCTTTCAAGTTTTTACTTCAAGAGTGAGGTTGGATTTGGCCTATGTTAAATCAACCTACTTTCCCTATATCTAATAAGTAATTATTCATGGACTCTTTACATATATTTGCTTGACATGACTCCCGATTTACTACTTGATTGGCACAAGAAATAAGTGCGCGCCTATTAAACCAAACTGACCCAAGGTGGCAAAGGAGATTGAACTTGATCTAAGAAGGAAGCGCAATATACACATTTTTCTATAACAAAATCAGCAATGAATTCGAACGCAGGCGATTATACATGGCAAGCACTTAGTTGTTACATATGTTGGTGACCCATTCATGTAGGTTTTGCATAGATCAATAGCAGAAAATCTATAGTTCGAGGATAAAAAAGAATTTCAATCATTTCTGTTTGTACTTATGTACGTATGGGTCTGATCCACTGCAACTGTTAGTCTGTTACAAGCTTTCGGTGCCCCAAGAGGAAGGAGAAAAGGATCTAGGGCAAGCAATTCAGATATGGCTGTCAATTGACCTTAACGTGAACAAAGAGTACGACTACCTAAATGAAACTAGCTTCCAGATCAAGACATATCCAGTCCCGATGGATCTAGATGAAACTAGCCTACAACGTCAGAGACTTGCCCAGAAATTCAAGAAAGAAAAGAAAAAAAGAATAAGGCAGGCGGTTGTATAACCTTACCATTATCCCTTCAGATTTGTAGAGCTAGGACTGACTGTCACAAAGTGATCGCGCGAGGACGTACGTCGTAATACGCATGCATGTCGAATTGTCGATCAATATGCATGTTCATCGGATGATGCCATTTCAACAAACAATTATATATCCAAACAATAATTACATCATTCCTGTTTAACTGAAGTTTATCATATGTGCCCCAACTTAGAGTACTTGATGATACTAATCATACTATAAAATTAATCTTGTCTTCGGACTTTTAAATAAGCATTTTTTGACCGGATTATCCGAAACTAAATAAAATGCCAAAATGAGAGAGAAACCATCACACGTTTCGTTATAAATGTAAAACAATAAAGACTCGATCTGTAAGTAACATCATTTGCATTGGGTTAAAGCAAGGTTCTAAAAACACTAGACGCTAGTCAGGCGGACAGCCAGCGCTTATCGCCCAGAGGATTAATCGGGCGCGCTTAAGCGGTTTTATATTTTTTATATTTTTTATGTATTTAATTAAAATAATTATATAAATAAAACCACATAACCATTATTCCATTAACTAATATATATAATCACAAATTTGAAATTTCACCGATCACAAATTCACAAATCACAACTCGGTGAACTCATTGCATCATGCATTCATGCCAAAATTTGCAGAACATTCGAACAAGCTATTTAGTTAATCAAGTAAACATTTAAACAAGATCTCCAAAATTACATAATCTTACATGTTATCTAAAAAAGAACCCAGAAAAGTACATTTTTTCTTTTCTTATGCCGAGAACGAACTTGAAAAAAATTGAGAACCCTTCAACAATTCAACACCTGAAAATCTACAACTGAAAAGTTAGAACCCATAATTAGTTTGAACTCATTGAACTGATTAATGTAAAGAATGAGTGAAGAACTGAAGATTGAAAAAAAAAGTACCTTGCGTCCTTGCCCGAAAAGATCAAGAGAGACTCAGAGAGAGAGGGGCTGTGTGGAGAGAGAGAGAGAGAGAGAGAGAGGTTGTGCGCTGCCGCGCTGGGGTGTTGTGCGCCGGCGGGCGGCCAGGAGACCAGATATGAATGGTCAGAGAGGCAAGCGTGGAGGAGATCGAGAGGCAGGCAATTAGACAGAGAGAGAATGAGATAGAGGCATTGTACAGACAGTACAATATGTCTCTGTCTTCGACTCTTCGTGTTTAGACTTTAGAGTAGAGAGAGAGAGATAGGTTAACAAAAAAAAACCATAATCGGGCCCAAAAAAAAATCGGGCCGCCCAGCTCGCCTAGGCAGCTATTTTTTTAGCCGGTGCCCAGTTTCAACGATTTGGGCAAAATCGGAACGGTCCCCTGCCGCTCAGCTCCTAGGCGGCCATGTGCGGCGTTTTTTAGAACATTGGGTTAAAGTGAACTTGCTAGGGTTGCATTGTATTTGGTAATGGACTCCGCTTGTTTAAGTGGTGTCTAGTTTATATCAAGGGCACGTTTAGTTACCTGGAATGGAATTTAAAAATGATGGAATGATTGTTATTCATGTGTTTCCTTACGCATAATGGAATCAAAATAGGTGTGGGTCCCATCACCTAACCAGGAATTGATTCCTTAATAACCCGGAATTGTAATATCAAGGAGGGAGGTGAGTTTAGAAATGATACCATCAGGAATCAACTTTTATACCTAAAGTACCCTCTATTAATTTTAATATGCTAAAATTAATATGGAAAGTTTCTTAATTTTCTTTAGATACTAATGCTAGTGATCAATTTTTTTATTATTCTTTTTTAGATTCTAATAATATATATGTTATTTGCGAAAGTTGTTTAATTTTATGTATGGAAAAAATAATAAGTATGATGTCTTAATTTTGTTGTTAAACCCTTGCATCTTGCCTTTTGATATACAACTCAAAATGCTAGTACTAAGACCAAATGATTTTGATAAATCATGGTAGAAGAGACGAAATTGCAATATACACAAGCACACACGTAGCCTCTATATTAAATTATTAATATGTAACCATATGATTATAATCAATATAATGAATCAAAATAGTCACTCTTGGCTTGTTGATTACATATAACTTTTCAATTGAGACAATCAAAACAACAAAGAAAACTAGATTAACATGTAGGAAAAATTATGCGAGAATGAATGTGTAGCTGCCTTTTTTCAAGAGTATTTTAGTAATCAAAACTGTAATCAGTTACATTCCTAGTCTAATTTCATGTGGTAAGTAAACAACTCAATGAAATTGAACTCTTCACATTTCATTTCATTTCATTTCGTCTCACATTCCTTCCTTATTCCATTCCTGACGAAATCTATTCCAAATAAGTAAACGTGCCTCAAATGTATCTTTAACAACCTCAATATATATACAAGTAAAAAAAATGGCAACAATGAAAAAACTTTATTTTGATAGAAGGCACCTTATATATGACGAATTAACAATAGTGAGGATGGAGTTCATCACCAAATATGGAACAGCCAGTGACATGAGGGGGCTCAGGGCCTCAGGTAGCGTCGTAACAGGTAGTAGCAGCAGCAATCTAACTAAACCATGACCCAACCGCCGGAGCGGCTGGGGACCTGAATTTGGTTTGGCCGGAGCTTTAGTTGTTTCAACTGCCAACTCTTGAATCTTTTCTTTCCCACCTAACCCAACCAACATGATCAATGAGATCCATCGTCGGGTATTTTAGTAGTTCAAATCTCACGCATCAAAAATGCCCACCTCCAAATCTAATGACTTATTACGAGTGCGACTTATATATAGGCAATTAGGCATACATACATCACTTCCGAAGGGTCTACCACCAGCAGCGTCGACGAGCTCATGAGACCGATGGAAACGTGTCCCCATAATTCATGATTCATGAACGGACGTCGGACCCAGGTTCCATGTTCTTTTCCTAGTTCCGTGTGTCGTCTTCACTAAACCCAGCAAACTTACATACTTTGAAACTGAATTATTGATATCTGTGGCCTCACAGAGTCGCAGAAACTCCTAGAATCCTAGTCCTATTCGTATTACACAGTGTACAACAAGAGCAACGGAACCGACACATTATATAGGGTTTATACTACTCCACTATACCGTGGTCATCCCACCCATCCGGTTAAGACTTTGTAATCAATCGCTAAATCTAATTTTAAGAAATTAGATTCGAATGCTTGAAACAAACGCTCCTCCATAACTTTCGTTTTTGAGGTCACCATCAAATTTTTCACTTTCAAGTTTATTCATTTTACCGTGGACGATCTCATGTTTTTAAACTATGAAAAAGTCTCGTCAATGTGTCTAAATATATTGTTGATACGAGTCATAGTTTTATAGTTCATTTATTCAATAATAACTAATAAGATCATCATATATTATTTCCAAAGCTTCTTGTTTTCAAGATCTTGTGCTTCTTGTGCTTCTTATTTCAACTTGGTATCAGAGCCTCAGATCTGATCTTGAATTTTAAGTCTCATTGTTTCTATTGCGTTCGTAATTTCGATTCGTAAGGTTTGTTTGGTTTTCGATCATCATGACTGGAAAACAAACAATCTAAATGTACGAAGTGGCAAGAGGAATAGAAAAGATGAGACCCAAAAATCCAAGATCGGATCCTAGACTTTGATACCAAGTTGAAACTAAAGAAGCTCTGCAAAGAAACAAGAAGCATGAGAAGCTTTGGAAATAATATCTGATGATCTTATTATTGACATGAGAAGGTGTATATATACACAACCTAGCCATACATAAACCTACTAGGAAAAGTAAACCTACCACAACTAAAATTTCTTATTACAAACAACTGAGATACTCATATTCCTATTAGAACTATAAAACTATGATCCACATCAACATAAATCCACTATATATCATGATTTAGATCTAATTCAACACTGGTAATGTTGGCTGAGTGTCTGAAAAATGTGTGAATGATCAATTCTGAAGCATTTTGTGTCCCACGCAGCTGTTGTAAGCTCAACATTGTTCATATTCACCAAGTTTGAAATAGTGAAATATTCAATTTTTTTACAAACCAAAATGCAAAAACAAAAAGTTGGTTAATTTGTTCTCCAATTAAGGCTCGAAATTTGGATCAATAGCAAATTTCAATCCAAAACTGTTTGGTATATGTTCTATCACATACTAAATGCCTCCTGAGCACCAATTATTAGGTTGGTGAAGTACTAAAAAAAATGAAATTTTAGGAACTCATAATCAGTTAATTAGTCCTTTTTAACAGTTGATTAGTTTCAGCAATGGATTGGTGTTGTAATATATATGAACATACAATATACATAACTCTGAATAAACATATATTGATAACATAAAGGGAAAGATACTTTGATATATATCAAAAACTCAAACTCACATCCATTTGTTGCACTAATTTCTGTGGGAAGCCATGCACTGAAATAGAAACGAAGCAGATCGAGAGGATCCAATTCCCATGGACCTATGGGGATATTGCTCGCCCATCAACCCGACTTATGACACCATTTTTCAAGTACAGATCTCTTTAATTAGTTTGGGGGAAAAGGCACCAAGATATTTGCAAAAACTAGGAGATTGATGCCAATTCGGACCATTTTTGTTAGGTTAAAGTGTTGGCAACCTTTGAATAGATGAACCAAACACTCCTTTCCCTATAGATAAACATGGATCAATCAGTTCAAATGCGTGACCATCATCTTTTGCAGACAATGAGTTAGCGGCCAAAGATTTATTTATTCAGGTGTAAAGAACAGTATTCACTTGGGCAAACGTTGTTGATTAAAGAAATTATGCTTAATCATCTTCCAACAAGATGATTAGCAGACTAGGTAAGGAAGTTAATTCCTATCTCGCATGATGATGGGTCGCCTATTCTCTTATTCATGGTCTACTTCAAGCTTCAAGAGTTCAAGTATTGTGTTCCCTTCAAAAGTAAACAGATAAAATAAAAGGTAAATAAACACATACACACCCTATCATTATTCAATAGAAGCTTAGACTAAAATAATTGCACTTTAGACTGAGCGCATAATATTGAGGTATAGAGAAAATTTTGATAATTGTAAACCTGAAACACCACTCTAATACAAAATTTAAGTTCTCCAATTTTTAATCATGATTAAGTATCCAAAAATAACACCTTTATCCAACTTTAGCATTTGGATCCTCCATAAATATAGATGGATAGCTCCTCACATCACTTGACCCCTTCAAACACTACAACTGCTGCACATGTATTACCTAAGCTAATCCTTTCCTTCTCTCTATCTCTTTCTCTCTCTCTGAAAGCTCAACCGGGCATGTCACCGTTTCTTATGCCGATAAGTAAAAGAAGATCTTTGGTATTGTTTTCTCTTCTGTGTTCTTGACGAAGATGAATCACAGCCAAAACTTACAGAGCTCAGGGAAGAGATAGATCGAAGGACCATCTCTGATTAAGAAGCTGGAATCGGTCCCTGATTCGGATAGCACAGCCACTAGCGTAATCCTAATTTCTACTAGCTACTACTCCCCCCAATAAGATGCTCTTTCTCTCTGTCCCTTTCTAGCTGGAATCTTCACAGCAACTTTGTAACTCAAATCTCGATCCTACAAGTAATCACAACCTTTCTGTACGCTTCCACAAACCCTCTGTGTTTCTTTTTAATTTTTAATTTCTTCCGCCAGCAAAAACCAAAGCATGCATCGCCGACTCCTCGGCAACGCCACAGAGCTGCCTTACAACAATGGCAACCGGACAGCCAACTCCTACATTAGCGAGACGAATTTCGACACAAACATGGTGATCATCTTGGCGGCTCTCTTGTGTGCCCTTATATGCGCTCTTGGCTTGAACTCAATAGTGCGGTGCGCGCTCCGCTGCAGCCACAGGTTTGCTCTTGAGGCCCCGGAGCAGGCCGCGGCGCGACTCGCGGCCACGGGGCTCAAGAAGAGTCATTTGAGGCAGTTACCGGTGGCCGTTTACGGCGAAGGGACACATATTCCGGCGACCGAGTGTCCGATCTGTCTAGGAGGGTTTGAGGAGGGCGAGAAGGTTAGGGTACTGCCAAAATGTAACCACGGATTCCATGTGAGGTGCATAGACACTTGGCTTGTGTCACACTCATCATGCCCGAATTGTCGGCATTCACTGCTGGAGCATCAACAACCATTGAAGAAAACTAGAACTACCAGTCGTAGCATCAGTGGCTCTAGTTCCGAAGCAACAGCTCATTCATCACCAACAGCCAGTGAGTCTGACCAGGAAGGCAGAGTGATCTGGTGATTGATGAAGCAAGGTAAATTAATACGCCGATGAGGGTACGTAGTAATTAAATATTTTACCGTGCTGGTAGAAGTAGCGAGAAGTAGTAACATGGTGTTGGTTAGCTAGTTTTGCGGAGGCCAAGTAGCAATTAGAGAATGGATACATTTTACAATGACGAAGCTGATGAGATGTAATGTAAACTATCAAATAATTATTGGAAGAAATGTGGTCCAATTTAGGGTTTTTCTTTATTCCCAAGCTTTGCTTATCACAAAGCGCAGCTGGCCGGGGACTAAAGTTGGGTCTGAGTCTCAATGTACGTAACACAACTTGGTGACCGTACCGCCCTTATAGATTGAGAATACATTCCTTAAATGTAATGAATGAGATTTGTGATACTATGTGACATTGTGACATACATAAACTGTATATATATACACAAAGAGTTAATGAAGCTAGCTTGAGAGGGATTGTAATATTGTTCTGATGGGGAGAGGAGATGAGTACAGCGACTACGCGCTGAGCTACCCTTCAAGATCAGCGGGTACAGTCGCATGTTATTGTTTAATCGTTTCGAACTGTTCAGTCATGTTCACTTAGTCAGTTATTGACTAAGAGATTTATGGTCAATCATCATTAAATCTACATCCAAATGGTTGAAAACAAAACAACTTTACTTAAAAAAATCTCTCATAATTTGATTTACATCCAAAGATAATTGACCATGAATCTCTTGATCAATGACCATATGAGCACTACTCTGACTCTCGAACCGTTAACCAAGCAATCATTAAGAATTAGCTAATCCCACTCACATGTGTCACTCACGCGAAATGTAACATTGTTTCATATGGAACACGAATCACACAAGAATTTTCGACAAACCATAATAAATAGTTGACAAGCCCTCCCTTAAAGTACTGATTTGGGGTACGTTATGCTTAATTAATCACACAAAAATTCAAGAGATGTACATGTTTTCTTGAGGTCCTGCTGGTAAACATCATGTTGATGAGGCGTCACTAATAAGTGGAGCAATTGCTAGGACCACCCACCATCAAGTCATCAACTTATCGGCCTCTTGGTGTAGTAGTTCTCTTCAACATATTGAATCAATTGGACAGTTGGATTTGATTTTCAGCAGACAGCTGAACAACATCTGATGCGACGAGTGGGGGATATAAGCGGAGGGAAGTGCTAAAGTCACTTCATTTCCAAATTCCTTCGTACATTTTTTGGGTATTTTGCTCATTCATCTCAATCATAATTAACGAATTCAAATCTTTCATTTTCATTTTTAAATCACTCATTTAGACATTTTAAGACATCATTGTAAAATCGTGTACTTTTGAAATTTTTCGTATAACCATTTTGGTTAGGAATTCCATACACCAAAAATTCAATTATGTACATTTTCTACGAAAAACAAAATAAATAACAATTTTTGGTGTCGAAAACCGTAAGTACTAAACAACAACAACAACAAACTGTTAAAAACTGCTTCCATTTTTTCACATCAAAAAAAAAAAAAAAAACTGCTTCCATTTTGGGTGAATTACGGCCAGCTCCAGTAATGGTTCTGCAACCCTTTCTGTTTTTTATTAACCGGACACATTTTTTTCTTGTTCTTATTATTTGGTTCCTCATGCCACCTACACGATTGTGTCACCTTTAAACCATGTTTTAGTTGATGCACAACATCACCCTGTATAGTAAAGGACGTGGAACCTGCTCGCACTATTCATAAGGCCTATGAGTAAATAAAATCAAAATATCTAGCTCAAAATATAAAAAATTATCTAGCGTAAATTTCATCTCTAAACTGAGATTTTTTTGTTGTTAATGTAAACTAATATTATATATCTTCTATTATTGTTTCTAGAATTGTACCTAAACCCAAAGTTTATCTCTTTCATCGTTTCTATCCTGTCCAATCTATATTCTATCTCTTCCATCATTCTGCCGACCGAAGCCTATTAGACACCACTTTCACCGTGCCTCAATTCTATCTCTTTCACCGTTTGTGCCGGCCAATCTTAGAAACCTATTTAGTTCTGCAGTAATCTATTCATAGTGATTTGTCTTACTTTCTCAAGCGATTGATTTGGTATGAACCTTTATATTGACATTGATGATTGTGGGAGATGTTGAGTTCTTTGCTAGATGAATTATGTTATATTGCCATTTGATTTTTATTTTTGTTTTGTTCTTTTTGCAGGGTAATCCTCAATGGGCAATCCCCACCTTGATGTGCTTTGCCCATACAATTTTTTTTCCAATGTTTCACAGACTGCCTTCAAGGCATTCAGCAGTAGGAGGTCCATTTCTTTTCTATTTTTCTTTGAATGTTCATTATTGATGAATCATGCAATAAAAGAGAAACATGATAAATTCTGATGGCAAGCACTAACTAATTCTAGAAAGTTACATCTTCACATGTCCTTGATAAATCACCTTTCGGAATACCACAACGAAACTCAGCTAGAAATTTGAATTTTGATTCTGATTTTTCATCTGATGATTGTTTTTCATTTCTAATTTTCAGCTTTGGTGGTCTCTACAGTATCCATTATTCGATTGTTGATTCTAGATTTTGGTGGCTTTGGGCGATACCCATTTCTCTGTTGTCAAGGTATGCTTAGTCTTCTAAGTTTTCATTCTTTTCTATTAATTAAGTTGTCAAGGTATGCGTATTGTTTTATAAATTAAGTTGTTTCTGATGTATATATGGAAGCTTTTATAAGGCTGGGGCTTACGACTTCATTTGATTGAAGCTTTTGTTGTCTTGCAGAGCTTTGATTTTTCCAGGATAGTGATTGTAAAGGTTGAGGCTATTTGAAGTATATTTTTCCATAAATATACTTCTACCTAAAGCTACTGAATGCTGGTAATATGATGTTACACATTGGTAGCAACTTTTTGTTTTTGGTAATGATGTTCGTAGCATTTCAGCTAAATTTTTCGTTAAAATGTTTAACTGCTTCACAATATGCTTGCAGGAGGAAAGACTACAAGAGGGAAATTGAAAATGCAACTTGAGACTGCTCATACTGAAATGAAGTGTGTTTGAAATAAACAACCTATATTATGTAGAGTGACATAGCCGTTCACTTAAAATGTTGTCATGTATATTGTTATGCTTTCAATTAGCTTTAGTCTCATCCGTTATTTTTATGTTTTAATCTTGCAAAAAAGTTATCTATCTAATTCTGAAGTCAGATGAAATAACAGTGTCCTGAAATTTCAAAACTCCAAGAGTTGTGTCTTTTTTATTTCCCTGTAAAACATTGTATCAATAGAGATAAACCTCGGTGAGGTGTGTGATCTTCAACTTCCTGACCACTTCGACTAATTACATCGCTGTTATTTCACTCTACAATACAACCAACGTGGCTTTAATTGCAGCAGAATCCCGCGGCTGGAAGCGGGCAGCTTTCCTAGTCGCCATGGTTTTTGGTACTCTTGGGCTCGAGCTCTGACGTCTATGAATCATCTGTGTACTAGACCTGCAGTGAACCTCTTTGGGCTTGAAGCCCGGTGATGTAGGCCCATATTTCCAATGTTTCTCTCTGCTTTTCTGCGGCTGATAACGGCTAGTAAAGTCCTAGATCCAACCACTGGTCCACTGTTCTAGCTGCAATGCAAGCAGAGAAGCAGCAGACATGGAAACTCACAGTGCAAGCCAAAGCCAAGAAGGGCTTCAACTTCAAATTCAATTCCACCCAAATCGTTCCCACTTGGAAGTTACATCGATTCTCTCTTCTGATCAAGCTCCGCAAATTTATCCTCAGAGTGAAACTGAATTCAGAAACCACAGCACCATCAGTTTCTAGAAATTCTAGAAAAAGAAAAGCAACCCTGAAATCCAAGCTTCTCAGAATTCTCAAGAAAGTTGGAGTTCCAAGCTTCAAGAATCGAGACCATACGGACCATAACCCCGAATTCCAATCGCCTCTACTTAGACTGAAACAACAGGTTTACAAGGTATTCATACATTCATATATAACTGTCGCATTTTTATCTTCGAATTCGAATAAGTTTGTTCTATGATATTTACAGTAGCTCCTTTTGTTTGTCTTGCAGGAACCGTTATTTGTTGCTACTTTGTGCATTGGAATTCTTGTGTTTCTAGCTCAGTTGATCTTCGGCATAGTTCAAAAGGGTTTCGGTGTTTATAGTTTGGCTACCTTGCTCTTGTTCTTATTTTCTGGGCTATCCGGTAAATACAGTGCGAGAAGAATTCTCAAGTTGCTGGTGATTCTAATGGTTGCGGCGTCTGATACTTCATCAGTGTTTGCCTTCAATAACTATTCGAAGTTTTGCGGGAGATTTGTCTCGGACTACATTGGGAAGGCTTCCAAGTATGCTGCTCTTGTTTTCATGAATCGATGATTTGCTTGACATTGACAAAATTGATTGATGTATCAGTGTGGCTTTGCATTTGTTTAAAATTATTAATATTGTGAATGAATACGAGGATGATTTGATATATATGATCTGATTTGAAATTTTGAAGAGAGCGCTTAATTCTGTTTTGATTAGACTTTAGAACAAAAATGGCTAAAGACACTTGGAGCTGCGTTGTATCCTTTGAAACTTACCTCAAGTGTCTAAGACTTTAACATTTGAACTCGATTATCAACTATTTACAATTGATTGTGTGTGCAGCTTTAATGGTGGGAGAGGCCACACCATTCAAAAGAGACTTTGCGGTGAAGAAATGTTCAATACCAGCTTTATTGATACCCAAGATTGAGCAACAACTTCACAATGTGATTGATAACTAATTTGACAATCAAAAGTGACAAAAAGTGTAATGAATATAGTATGTTTTTTCAATTTATGTATTTATATCGGAGAAAAATCAAATTAATCTATTAGTGGAGATTATTATTTATGATAAGACAACAAATCATACATATTGTTAAAGATTTGATATTTGCTTTTCAAAAGAAGTTTGAAACCAAACGAAATTGTTAGGTTAAGACTTACGTAAGACATGTTATTGTTAAGAGAAACAAAATATAACTCAGTCAACACTGATACGTCACAAGAAACTCATCGAACCAAACATGTATCGTGAATAACGATACAATCAAGCTTTTGGGCTTCATTAAGCTGACTACATTTGCTCACTACTAGGAAAAAAGGCTTAAGAGACGAAATTTTTCAAATTCGCCGCTTAAGTAACAACTTTTCGTCTCTTAAGTGAGAACTTATGAGACGAAACTGGTTTCCTCTCTTAAGTGAAAACTTATGCGACGAAATTGAAAAATTCGTCGCATAAGTGAGAACTTATGCTACGAAATAAAAATTCGTCGCATAAGTTGGGTCTCATGCGACGAATTTTTATTTCGTAGCATAAGTCCTCATTTATGCGACGAATTTTCCAATTTCGTCGCATAGGTCATTTCGCCAAAAAATTTGAATTTTGAATCATTCCGTCAAAACTTTCCCTCCACTTTTCTTCTTCTTCTTCTTCTTCACCACCACACTTCTTCTTCTTCTAAACCACTACCACCATCCTCCGGTTCTTCTTCTTCTAAACCACCATCACCCCCCCTCTTCTTCTTCTTCTAAACCACCATCACCCCCCCCCCCCCTCTTCTTCTTCTTCTTCACCACCACCACCCCCCCCCCCCTCCGGTTCTTCTTCTTCTTCTCTTCGATCTTCTTCTCCGCCACCACCACCACCTCCTCCGGTTCTTCTTCTTCTTCACCACCACCTCCTCCGGTTCTTCTTCTTCTTCTTCTCTTCGATCTTCTTCTTCTTCTTCACCACCACTCCCCCCTCCGGTTCTTCTTCTTCTTCTTCTTCTTCTTCACCACCACTCCCCCCTCCGGTTCTTCTTCTTCTTCTCTTCTTCTTCCTCCGCCACCACCACCACCACCTCCTTCGGCGAGATAGATCCGGCAAAAAAAAAAAAACAAAATAAAACTAAAAAACAAAATAAAATAAAAACTGCAAAATAAAATAAAAACTGCAAAAAATGAAAATCAAATTAAATTTTGGATTAATTACTGGTCACTCCATTAACTTTCATGCGCTCGACAGTTTACTCCATTAACTTTCAATTTCAATCGATTACTCCATTAACTTTCCAATGTCACACAATTAGGTCCATCCGTTAAGTGGCCGTCCAAATCAGTGGTTAAGTTGCTGACTGGACATATTTTTCAACTGAAAATTCCATTTAACATCCCACCTCTCTCTCTCTCTCACACACATTTAAAACCCATCAGCCAACCATGGCTTCCCACTTTTCTCTCTCCGCCATTTCTCTCATCACTCTCCTCTTCCTCGCCGAACGCCGCCTCATCCATCACCATCGGCGTCACCTATTCCGCCTCCACCGTCGCCACTTGCCCCACCCCTTCGCTACCGGAGCGTGTGGCCTCGACCATTACTTCTCTCAGCCTCGCCGCCCTCCGCCTTGACGTCTCTGACCCCAACCTCGTCCGCGCCTTCCTCTACTCCAACACCACCCTCCTCATCACCATCCCCAACGCGCTGGTGTCCCATCTCTGGCCGCCAACCGCACCAACTTGTTATTTCATGCACTCGCTTGCCCTTATCCAGCCGGTAGCTCCACCCCATCCCGGCCGGTGTCATGCATGGTCAACTGTCAGCAATAGAAGAATTCCAAGAAGCAAAAATAAAGTGGCATAACCCAGCCCATCCGGGTTCCATCTCCTCTCTTGACTTCCATGTGATAGCATCGGGACGTCGGAGCTAAGCCTCCCGCCCGGGTTCATGACCGGAGCCTCCAGCCGTCCCGGAGAGGATTCAACGAGACCCGGAGCCTAGTCATGTCGGCCAGGAGCTTCGCCGGTGACGACCGACTCCTGCTGCCCGGTCATTTTCTTCTCCCGGGGGTTCTTCTCCCGGCTGCAGCAGCAGCTTCCAAGTAGTTACTCCCGGGTGCAGCAGCAGCTTCCCGATGGCTCAAGCTCGGCAGCAGCTTCCAGGTGGCCTTGCCTCAAGCTCGGTAGCCGCTAGCCTCTCGTTCTCCGGCGAAGGAAAGAAGAGGAAGTCGGTCTGGACACCCACAATTCTACTCTGGGCACCCAGCCCGGAAGCAGCCTTCGGGAGCCCGGAGAGAAAAGAAAGAAAGAAAGAGGGAAGAAAGGAAGAAGGGAAAAGGGAGAGGAAGGGGGGTCTCGGGGCTCCCAGTTTAAAAAAAACAGAGAAGGAAAAAGAAAGAGAAGGGGAAAGAAAGACCAGAAAGGAGAAGAGAGGCAGAAGAAATAGGGCGGGAAAGAAAAAAGAAGCAGAAAGAAGGAAGATGAAAGAGAAGGAAAAAGGATGGTTGGTTGGTTGGTTGGTTGGTTGCTGGTATTGTTGTTGCGGTGTTGTTGAAGGTCCAACTGGTGATGTGGTGGCGTTGTGGTTGCAGAGGAGGTGGAGGAGGAGAGAGAAGAGATTGAAGAGATTAAGGAGGGAGGGAGGGAGGGAGGGAGGGAGGGTGTTAAATGGAATTTCCAGTTGAAAAATATGTCCAGTCAGCAACTTAACCACTGATTTGGACGGCCACTTAACGGATGGACCTAATTGTGTGACATTGGAAAGTTAATGGAGTAATCGATTGAAATTGAAAGTTAATGGAGTAAACTGTCGAGCGCATGAAAGTTAATGGAGTGACCAGTAATTAATCCTTAAATTAATTAATTTTTTTATATATTGAAAACACTTAAGTGACGAAATATTTCGTCGCTTAAGTTAGAAACGTTCGTCGCATAAGTCTATGAGACGAATTTTTTTTCGTCGCTTAGGAGGCACTTATACGACGAAATATTTGTTCGTCGCTTAAGTGTTTAACCTAAGCGACGAAAATACATGTTTCATCGCTTAGATACCTATGCGACACCACCTATGCGACGACTCTTAAGTGACGAAATTTTCGTCGCTTAAGTACTTATGCGACGAAATTTCACTCTTAAGCGACGAAATCATTTCGTCACATAAGTCCTAACTTCTAGTAGTGGCTATTTGATAGTTCATAAGATAATTGAGTAATTTGAAAATACAAAATAAGTTGTCTTCTATCCCACAAAACTCGATGTAACTCACATCGCAACGAGCTTGAACATTACAATCAACACCGGCTTGAAATTTTTTGATTATAATGCTCATCATATAATTACTCATTATTTTCAAACATGCGACATAATAAACATTACCAAAGAGTAACAGTAACCATCAAAAAAATATTAGAAAAAAAAACATTATCAAAGAGAGTATGGGACGACGCGAGTTTCAAATTCGAAATGATGACAGTGTGTGTTGTCGACAATGTTTGAAATTTCAAACCTTCCCCCCGATAGGGGGGGGGGGCCTTCAATTCCGGTCCCTCCCAGAAATAAAGGGCACCCCTAATCAGGCCACTCCAGGAGAAGGAGAAGGAGAAGGGCTTGTGGGGGGCCACCAATTGCAGAGAGAAGGATAGAGAGAGCAATGATGGCGCGTGAACAGCAACCCACATTGGATCATTACTTATTATGAGGACAGACAACAAAAGTATGTTGGACGTCAGTGGGTCCCGCGTCCTCCTTTTGTTTCTCTGTGTGCGTGTGTGGCCGCACATCCACCGTCCATCGCCGCTCCCACGCGCGGATCCGACGGGACAAGCCGAGAGTCAAAGAGCTATCTTGATAGGTATGTTTGACCACACCGGAAACATGCCATTAAATTATTATTATTAAATTTCGGGGTAGTTTGACTGGGATGTCACTTCATTCGAGGCCCCTCTTCGTTGAAAATCGAGCTCCGTCTATGAATTTACCATTTTCACCCCCAATCCAATATTTCCCCATCTGATTATCTTAAAGGTCTGCTGTGAAATGTCCAATTGGCCCTCTCATTTTTTTGTGTGTGCTGGTCAAAGTAACTTTGTGCTTATTTTGGAATGGTCAAGTAGTGCGTTGTATTTAACCACCCTCTGCAGGTTTTAACAGGTAACCAACCAACCTTTCATGGCTGCAACGAACATTATGAATTTGACTATGACTAGTAACACATGAGAAAGCTTCCCAAGTTGTGCCTACGAGTTGGAGTTGGCTCCATGTTTTTAATATTTCAATTCGTTCTTACATGACAAGGTTGGTTTCCTTTCTTGACTGATCTTGGAGGTGTGATATGCATATGTTAAAAATGAAATGGGGGGGCTAGAGAAGTATCAGTCCAATTCAAACAGTCAAAAAGATTGGTGTTCAAGGTCCACAAGTGCTTCTTAGAAGATATTGCCTTTGATTGTATCTTTTTTGTTTATAGTTTAGTACAACTGTGGTATAATTGTTACATTAATAGTTTGACTAACCATAAAATGTACGTCTTTTACATTCGTTTAAAGATTGAAAAATACATTTGACAACTTAAAATGAAATCATGAGAATTGTATGGAGTGTTTTGTTGTTTAATTTCAAACGTTTAAGTATTATTCTACATTAAAAATAAACGATCCAATTTATGTTTTGTGTATGTTTTTGGTGTTGTGGATATTGTGGAGGGTAAATGGGTAAATGGGGATTGTGGAGGGCAAATGGGTCAAAAAGGAATGAGAAAGACAATTCTGTTTGTTTAAGGATAATAATAATGGTCGCTTTTAAATGCTTATTAATTATGGATTTTTGGTAGGTTTGACCACTGCTCATTGGGGCTCCATTCCTCTTTTGAGAACTCTCCTCCTCCTCTCTCTCTATCTCTCCCACTCACCTATAAACCTTTCTCAATCTGCTTTCTCTCTGACTTGTTGAAGGCTTGGTTATATCTCCAAATTGGTTACTCAGTCCATTTGAGACCCTCTTGCATGAAAAGCTGGTAAATTATCTTACTTTCTGAATTCTGTTTAACTTTTCTTACTGAATTCATTCCCTTGTTCTTCAAATTATTTGCAAGATTTGAGCTTTCAAGTTTTTTGCTAGAGATGAAAAATTCATTCTTTGATGTGTTTCATTGGGTTTAGATTGTCTGGTGCAGTCTGTTGCTGGTGGATTTGCTTTTGTGCTATGAATTGTGGTATTTGTTTGGTAGATTTTGCAGAAAGTTTGTGTTTTTGTGGATCTGGGGATGTTTTGTTTTTAAAGTTGAATGGATGTTGTTTGGAAAGAAAGATAAACAGAAGAAAATAGGTTTCTGGGGTTCATAGATTGAGTTGAAATTTAGTAGAATGGTTAGTTGGTACAGTATATATTTGTAATTGTTAAGTTGACATTTAAGAGATTTTGAGCATTTGTGGAATAAAAGAGTCGGTGTGTTAGGCTGACTGTAATGGGAATATTTAGGGATGAACTATTAAGTTCTAGGTGGAATATCAACCACACTAGGTATGGAATCTTCATAAACCCACCAACACTCAGAGAAGAAAAACAAAAGTTTTGCATTCGTATAATCTGTTTATTCCTTCAGAACGGCTAGGAGGATGTTAGCGTGATTTTATTAGTGGAAATTACGGGGACATGTTCTCCCATTATCTTTTTCCCCAGATGCTGCCTTTTCAAAGTTTGTAGTAGAGCGCTCATGTATCTTCTTCTCATTAAGTCTTAGAACCTTAACATAGGATATTGGAGTCATTCAGTTATTGTTGTTTGATCTTCTTCGGGTGGACGGGCCACTTGGATTAACCATCTGCTTATGGTGAAGTTGCTTATTTTTTTTTTCTATCAGTTGGTTCAATTGGGTTCTCTGCTTCTTATCTACCTATACAAAGTTGATAGATGTTTGGTTGGTGCACAGTAAGGATCTACTTTCCAAATTTCCAGCTTCAGCTAATATGTATGCACTTTGTTCTTCTAATGCAGAAAACTAGGCCCAAGTACAGATCTTAGTTCTGAACGTAATTATGGGTTGCTTCACAGTATTGAAGAGCAAGAAGAAAAAGTCTGAGCAGACTATTTATATTAAACGTGTCGTCCCTAAGGAGCTAACTCCAGCCTCATTGCCAGAACCTCAAATCCCGACCCGGTCACTACAGTCTGCACCCCCAAGTTTTAGGAACAGAGTGAAACCTGTTCATCCAGTAAATAAAGTCACCAAAAAGAACAATAGAACTCGGGCATTATCTGCTCCATCTACCCTAGATGCAGCAGACCAAGAATCTCTTGCCTCAGCTGCATACGAGGAACCAGAAGAGCCAAAGTATCGGTCTGGGATCCTGAAGGAACAAGCGCCACCAATTCCGCAACCTCTTCCCCTCCCATCACCTCAAGGTGTTGCTGCACTGCGGACTACGGGAAGCTTTAAGTCATTGACTTCCAGCGGCCCTCTCTATGCTTCTGGACCATTGCCCCTGCCTCCAACTGGAACGCTACGAAACTTTTCATTTGAAGAAGTGTCATCAGCTTGTCACAACTTTTCTTCTGACCGATGCATGTCAGAAGGTCTATCTTCCATCATGTATAAGGCTTCCTTTGGAGAAGATTCATCATCAAGCTCCAAAAAATTTGAAGCTACTGTTACTCGCCTTCATCCATCCACTCAGGTAAATATAAATTTTATGTCTGTTGTGGTCAATAATGTTATTTGGTCCCCTTAATGTTACCACGGTTTAACAGAAAATTACCTGAACTTATGGATGAACTTTGAATTGTCATCCTTTTATTAAGTTATATAATCTAATAAGAAAAACGAGCTCCTTCGTGTGCAATGTTCACGCTTGCAAAAATAAATAAATAAAATTATGCCCCCAACAGAATGGATAATTAAGAATGTGGAAGCATTTTATGTGTTCCAATTATATGAAATTCAAACCCTTGTTTTGTTTTCCAATTTGGGTTACTGGTAATACTGTGGAATGCTGGTGTCATTATGTTTGCAAAATAAACTCTACCTTGCCTCGAAACATTTGGTTCACTATATGTTTTGCATTTGTGTCCTACCCTATTGATCATAGTAAACGTAATCACTTTGTAAATTGTAACTTCTTCTAGTGTTCAGATTGTTATTGAGAGTTGATAGTACAGGGTGCTTTTGCCAAATGTTTAGAACTTTCATAGAAACTCATTGCTATCGGTTTTTCAGGGTTTGAAGGAGTTTGTAAATGAGGTAAACACTGTTGCATCTTTGCAACATCCAAACCTCTGTAAATTGCTTGGTTTCCATGCACGCGAGGGATCTGAACAAAAAATGTTGGTCTATGAAAGGCTCTTTCATGGAAGTCTGGATCGATTTTTATATGGAAGATCAGATAAGCCCCCGATAGATTGGAACACTAGAACAAAAATTGTTTTATGTGCTGCCCAGGGTCTTACATTCTTGCATGAAGAAGGACCTTTCCAGGTAATAAGAACATCTGCTTGCACTTTATCTAAGCACAACTGAAATCAAATGATGATCACCTCATGTATCCAGTAGCTCCGATTCAAGTTGCCCTTTATTAAATAAATGAATCCTTTTCTTGCGTTCACAAAATCACCTCAAAACTGAAATTGCTGATGTTATTTAAAAAATTTAAGCAAAATTTTGTTGAGAATATTTGATGGTATATTTGTGCATTTTCTTTGGTGACTGAATTGTTATCATTATCCATATATATTTACAGGCAATGTACAATGAGTTTTCAACTGCGAACATACAGATTGATAAAGATTTTAGTGCAAAGCTTTCCGGATATGGCTGTGTTGGACATATCCCTGAGGCAGAAATCTCTACCAATTCTGTTGTAAGTTTTCTTGCTTTGTTTCTTGTGAATACTTTTCAGATCAGTTCTAATCTTAATACTTTGTAAATGATTTTTCTTTATCTTAAACCATATAAAGTTGGAAACTGTTACTTTCAACATGATTTTTTTTCAAAAGATCTGAACTGTTACTCCTGTTCTTATCATTTTGCAGGCAGTGGCAAATCTATCAGTTGAGACACTTGAAAGTGGAATGCTTACTCCCAAAAGCAATGTCTGGAGTTTTGGGATTGTTCTTCTAGAGCTACTAACAGGTCGGAAGAATCTTGATAGCCGGCACCCCAAGGAAGAGATGAATTTAGTTAAGTGGAGCCGGCCTTACTTAGCTGATGACCATCGACTATCACTGATTATGGATCCGCAGCTCAAAGGTCGCTTCCCAGCCAAAGCTGCCCGAGCGATGGCCGACATTGCACAGAGATGCCTCCAAAAGGACCCATCCGAGAGACCCACTATGAGAACTGTTGTTGAGCATCTCAAGATCATTCAAGATATCAGGCACTCGTCCAGGTTTCCTTTGCTAGACCCGGCTGCATTTGCGGGAAAACGTATGTCAAGATCGCCGAGTCTTGATGGAATTGTTACCCCTGTGCCTAGGCTAAGTTTTTCTCCTTCGCCTCCACCTGTAGCTCTGCCATCGATTTCACCTACTAGACGACTTGCCCCACCTATTTCCCTTCTTCCTCCACGATCTTGTTCCACCATTGTCACTTTGGAGGAGTTAGACCACCTGCTGGAAAGCCGGAAATCATCATCGTCCACAGTTCCCAGGGCTAGTGTCGAGGGATTTTGATTGTGTATAATGTGCATTATTTATTTATTTATTTATTTTGGTTCTTTGTGATCCAACACCATATATAGTAGCAGATAAAGATGCGGTTGATGTTCGGTTGTTCCCACCGAATCGGAGTGTATGCCTTGTAGATATAATGCATGCCTTGTAGAACTGGGTTCATCTAGTTTCCCTTAGATTAGCAATGCGATTCCACGAGTTAGTTTTTACCTTTTTCTGGCTGTGTCTTCGAGTTAAACTTTTGTGATGATATTTATAATCAACATCCTATATTTCCGTCATGCTCATGATGTCGGCTGCAACGTCAATATATGTTCAGGGCCTTAAAACTTAACCAAGGAGATGCAGTTACCACAATAACAACAAATTGGTTGTCACATATGTAAATGTGTGTATGATAGACATGTATGGCTCTGGAGCATCTCTGATCGAGACATGCCAAAACTTTCAAAGTAATTGGGGATTCAGAGTACCACTATGCAGATGGACGTGCAGCTGATTTGATCGAAAATGGAACTCCAAGAGAATGACCATTGTAGAATCTAAACAAGGTACGTATGAAATATATATGAATCATGAAATGTACACAGCAAGTAGTGCTACCTAGCTATTAAGTAAAAATACGATTGAGTTATCCCAGGCTGAAGATCCTTGTATTCTCCCGAATCCAGATTAATGTGGGATATGATATGCCACTGGTTTGATGGAAACTGGCGATCTAGGATCCACAAAGAACAATGCCTTGACCAGTCGAGAATTACTATTGAAAAATATACCATGTTCCCATTCACCGCAGGTATAATACCAAGTTGCCAAAAACGAAATTGATCTGGTACTCGCAGCGCTGGTAGGAGTATGATGAGTACAAGGTTCGTCCCTCATGTTTGCCTCTGGTGGTCAAGTGGCTATTGCCGTCGTCGTATTCTAGGGTTTCCATGGCAGTCAAGGCTTTACGTCCTTGCTCAATATAGTCTTGACTCTTGAGCAAAAAGCACAAGTTGAGGAGGTGCTTCAGCTTCAATCTTGGCATCACCATGTAAACGCCGGTAAGCTGGGCCATCGATTATGCCCAACACTGTCTTGGAGACACATCTGATGGAACACCTGTGACATAGCGAGAAGTCTCATGAAGATGTTATATATAGTATGGGCAGAAAAGAACGAAAAAAATTGGAAGTCATATTTTACTTTGTTGTATTTGCCAATATATAAATACAATTGAGTGTATATCATACAACCTATTTTGTAACGTAATCTCACATTCACACTCTCAGCCGAAGAAACATATAACCAACCAAACCAAAATGACCTCTGTAGTCTAGTATTATACAAGGAAGAAGCAAATAAGGAAGGGTAACGTGAACTTTATCATAGAGGATCCTCTTGGCTTTGATCCTGCCTTTCTTCACCTCCACTTTCCTGATCTTGAACAACAGAAACAAGACATTGATCCCCATTAAGCTGTTCCTCATTCTCCTCGGTCGCTTGCGGTGGCACAGGAGATGATGAGCTTGTCTGCTGTTCAGTTACCAAGCTGGTAAGACCGGTTTGTTTCAAATAACTATCTAGAGGAAGCGTTGCTACTTGAAGAAGGGACATCATGCTCAACTGACTTGGCTCCGCTGGCAAGTCTACTTCTCGGCCAGGATGGCAATTCAAGTCTAACTTTCCCTTCCCACTTTCAGCCATTTTAAGTTGGCTCTTAGATTCTAATTCATTTGGAGACTTAGCTTCGTTGTCTGAAGGATCAAGGTGTGATGATAGATGCCTAGAAGTGCTGTCTACTTCTGCATCATCCCTAGGACCCCATGCAAGCTGGTTTCTACCGGCAATCTCTGCTTCACGTTCTGATTGACGTTTCTTCTTGTTTATCATTAGGGTTTTAAAACGTCGTTTAACTGTCATGCACACATTGCACGTGCATGAAGGCTTATGCTTGCCTTTCCCACTTGGGGGCTGGATGCACACAATGCATGAGCAGCCAGGACGATGCCTGGGATGTTTTGTTGTTGTAGCAACTGATGCAGTTCCTGGGTCAGCCACATTGTGTCCGAGTATTGCAGCATTGGCCAAAGCATCAAGCCCAGAAGATTCATGTTCCTGGGTTGGATTATGGTTTGTTGCCATTCTCCTTTTCTTGAATTCTACAAAAGAAGACATCCAAATATAAATAACAAACAGTTCCCAAAGTAAATTTAACACTAATTTTCCACTCAAGAATGCAATTCTTCATGACCATAATAGATAAGCTACTACACCCAATCTCCCATAAGTTTCTACTTAAAGATAATGGAGAGACATAAAGTGGCCTTATACCCTTGCTCAGTCTGAGAAAACTTTCCAGTTCCTTAGGGTTTAATTCATCTGGTGCAGAGCACAAACACCTGTTGAGAAAAAAAGAGTTTGAGATATTTAATAAAAAACAAAGTTTGAGACATAAAGAAGACTTATTTAAGCACTACTTTACTGCAAGAAAAATTGTACATGAAAACCCATCACTAACCTGTTTTGATCCCAAACATTGTCTGTACAAATCCACTTAGATGGAAGTAGCACATCAACTGGCAACCTTCGCCATTTAGAGCAACCATCACACTGTGCCCATTGCTCATGTTCCCTGAAACAAAGCTTATTATTTTGAATCTAACTCACCCTAGCAACAATGAAATAAAACCTTTCAACCAAAAATAGCGGAAACATTTAATTGAATAAGGAAGACAAATTGCGCAGTGACAAAAGGAGAAGTTTGTTCTTTATACACTCTACACCATGTTCTTTAGCTAAACTAAGAACCATTCAGAATGCTGAAAACTAGTGTATAACAGATATCCAGTGACATTCCTCAAGTAATGAGACCTTAGCTTAAATAACATAAAAGAAGTCTTACCCAGTTGACCGGACTATGAAAATACTCCTTTTGCCAAACACAGGAGGTTCCTACATAACAGAAATAACTGCACATATAAGCAACCCAACAATATCCATATTTAAAAAAAAAATTATAAATTGTTGCTGCTGGCGAAAGAATCAAAAACTTCATGCGTTTATGCTCGTCTGCATGGACAAGAATAGAAGCCACTGTCTAACAGATTAACACAAAGTGAAGGGAGTTTTAGACAAATTTGCAAACCATAAATTCAGATTGACAGCACATATCCCATGTTCCATGACTGGAGATCTATGAAACCCTTTTCTGGACTTGTAACATATGGGAGCCATGACAACTACGTCTAAGTCACACAAATCATAGTTGAGCAAATAATACGTAAATTAACTTGAAGAAAATAACTGGGGATAAAAAAGTGGAGACAATTTTCAAAATGGGAAATAATAAGAAAATATTGCAAATATGTTCATAGAACTCAGACATCACTCACTTCATATTCTTCAAATTCAAGATCCTCAATCATGACAGTGCTTGGCTTAACAGCTGGAGGAGGACGAAGTAAATCCTGAGCCTCTTCCCAAGTAAGCTTCACCTCTAGAACATCTTGGCTATCAATGAGCAACCTTTTACTCTTAGACCCAATATTCCTAGTTCTTTTTCTCTCCGGAACCACTAATGATTGCAGCAGCAAGCCTTCCCTTGCCCTGCTTTCAGGATTTTCAGATTTATGCCAGCTCAGATCACCATGAGCTGTAGTCAATTGCTTGGACAGTGCACTTAGATGCGGATCCATGCCCTTCGTTGACTGAAGAAGACCAGAGTAACCACTTATTACAGGAAGGTTCTCAATAACACCCGAAAAGAAAGTTTGACTTGAGTGAGCGCCATTGTGAATGGCAGAAAGATGGGTGTCCTGTTTATTTTGATAATTTGCATATCAATATTAAACTGTCCATTTTCCTATTTTGAAAAGTAAATAGAGGTTATCACCTGCATTGCAACCGAATTAGATGCCTTTCGAAACCCCATAATAAGCTTTCCTTCAGGGTCCATACGACTGAATGTCACTGCAACAAAAGAATCACAAAAAATATAAATAACAATTCACATTATATACCAATACCATGTATGTGTGTGTGTGTATACTAACTAACTTGGTAAATGCAGTAAAACAAATTACCAGTATCTCCAGCCTGCAACTGCATCGACTGTATGCAAGGGGTTACACCCTCTAACACGTACATCCTACTGTTATTGTTAGGCCAGAATCTGAACTGAAACACCCATTCTTTTCCCTTAACATCTTGAATCCTCAAAGGAAGGCCCTCGGGTTGAGAGATAGGAGGAAAATACGCCTACATAGTGGTTTCAATTTGGCTGATGAATATAGTAATGGATACAGATAACATATGGAAAAAGGCTACAAATATCAGTAAAAGGTTCAGAATAGATCAACCAGAAGGCTTACTTCAGCACATGCTTTAGGGAGCACCAAACGACCAATACGACCAGCATCACTGGCACTCAGCATCTTTTCAAACAACGGTACAATTGTGGAATTTGGACTTGAAGATATCACAGTTAAGGAAATCACTGCCTGAGATGGCAGATATATATGAAAAAGCAAAATTGTTACGACATTTATATGGTTCAGTCAGGATGTAATATACATAAAACAAGAAATAAATTATCAAGGATACTCTCCAGATATTTGCTGCAACTCTTGGTCCGTGATCCTGGGCCAGTATCGGGGAAGTAACTGATTCCTCCCCCGTCCTTCAGCAGGTGGCCGTGCAACACGTGCCTGTGAAGCCATTGTAGAATTTTCCTCCAAACCTGTGGCAAGGGCCAACTTTGAGGGCTTGGGTAAAAGATGACGAGACCTAGCTCCCTGTAAGAACAGGGAGGATGTCCTAGTGTGTTCGTCAACAACGATACCAGGAAAAGGATTTGCATATCCTGAAGGTGCACCCAGGCTCATACTCAAATTTGTGTGCGGCAGTGATTCATACATATCATTTATTCCCAAGTTTCCTCTATAAATTACTGGTTTAGAACCTTCAGACGATACATTGGATGTCTGATTAAATATTGACAGACCTGTGCTTCCAATCTCAACCCCAGGTGCTGGAACATCATCCTGCTTCATTTTCTGCAATAACCCAACTGTTTCATTGTTCTGAGATTGAAGCAAGTTCCTGAGCCCATTACACTCTTTATCATTTTCCAACTGGATAAGCTTCACATTATCAACATTGCTTCTATCCAAGTGATTGTCTGAAGGAGTTGATTTCAGCTCACTGATTTTGGATGTGCCAGGTCCATCAGGCTTTTCATCACTTGCAATCTGTGTGAATATGTATCAAACTCATCATTACAGAACTCAAGGGTACACTTACGACAGTGAAGCATTATCCCATTATAGTTCTTATATGCGGGAACTAACGAACCATAAGGCCATGATATAAAACATCACAGGTTTTAATTATATTTTCCAAATCCTCAATAATGTACACTTCCAAATATGACATAAGAAAATTTTCCATTTTAAGGTTGATATGATATCTGAATAAATCTTACAGGGTGAGGTTTTGAATTTTTCGTGCAGTGTGTACACTTGACACCACCACCATCAAGGAAATCAAGCAGACTCCTAGAAGCAATGCACCCACAATGAAGATGCTGCAGAGAACGAATAGGTGTCAGCAATCAGAAAAAATAATATCAAAATACAGAGGCTAGAAAACGAAACCAAAAAGCAAAGTTTATGGATGTTGAGTCATTGATCACCTTTCCACATTGAGCACACTCCCTCCAACCGGATTCTTTTGAATGGAAAACATCACAAAAAACAGATTGCTCGTATGCCGACCTAGCACCGATATAAATTTCAGATCACACTATAAGTCAACAATGTCTCATGTTCTAACTAAAAGGGTGTCTTTCCATACCAGAAGATCATAACAACGCTCTAAACACAATGACACGTTTTTGAACGAGCAATTGTTTTCTCAAAACCACCAACATCATTATAGATTTCGATCATCCATGGTTACTATTCCATTGGGTTGAATTTTAGATTGACATTTTCTAGTCATTATTTGTCTAACACAATTAGTCCGGACATAGATGTAAGAAGATAAAACAAATATAGAATTAGGGGAAAATAAGAAAAAAACTAAAATTCCACGATACCGGCCACAAATACCATGCGGCCGTTAAGAACAGAGCACAACGTTGAAATAGAAGAGAGTCAAGAGACCAACAAATGCGAAGGAAAAACAAAAAACTTATCCAAAAACCGTCGGCGTACAATTCGGTATAATCATGCCAACCCAGCATTACAAAACAATCAGACACTAAATTTTTACCTAAAAAAAACAACAAGAGAATAAACGAGACTGAATTACCCGCACTTGTGACATAGATTGGCGAATCTACCAGATCGCAAAGCCCAGCCTTTCTTCCATTCGATCGAGCTCGAGCTGCCGCAGTAGGCGTTCATACAAGCACTCGGATCCATCTCCCTGTAAATTTTCACGAATTCTAAAATCCAATCGAAATCGTAACACACAGAAATTCCCTAATCCAATCACAAATTCGTCCCGATTTCAAAGTCCACATATCTGATGATTTAAACACAAAATTGAACAGCAAACAGCAAAGCAGAAAAGAGAACCGAACTGGAGGTGGAAGCTTTGCACCGGAGCAGAGCCGGAGCTAGTTCATTTGCTGGGAGAGAGGAGTGACACGGCGGCGGCTGTGGTGTGAGTGTGATTTATCGGTGAAGGAGCGATTTGGAGTCGGATCGGCGGCGATTTAGGGGGTGAACGGAGGAGGGAAACGGAAGGGGAGTTGGATCGGCGATTTGGCGTTTTGGGGGAGAGTTGGATCGGCGATTTGGCGTTTTGGGAGAAGAAGACGTGTGCATGCAAAGTTGAAAATTGAAAGAAAATATGGGCACAAAATGCATGCACGATGATGATTATGCTTCAAGACTCGGCCAACTCGCCCACCTCTCTCTTTCCCTTCCTTACCGATTTCGTATGTCCAATCGGGCAGTTGGCATGCAATAAAGAATTATTATAATGACTGTGTACAAAAGGCCCATGGTTGAGCGTGTAACTACGACTTTACCACTGGGATTCTGCACCGTCTAGGACGTTGAAGTTTGATGAGAACGAATCTGGGCGGTTGACTTGGGTAGTATTTATGACGTCAAACTAGGGTGGTGATGACGGTAGATGACCGGGGACTGTGGTACCTACCGGTGGGAATGAAAGAGAGGCGCCCACGCACGCGGCACAGGTGACAGCGCCGTCACGTCGATGGATTAGCCGCACGTGTCGCAGTTGGACGGTGTGGTTTGGGTTTTGGATTAGGATTAAGGGTGGACCGTGGATGTAATGGATTGGTGATTATGTAACGCTGAGATGGTACTTTTTTTTAAAATTTGCTAAAAAGTGAAAATTGAAATCCGCGTATTCTTATTTCTTTTTTGATTAACACATTCATAAAAAAAACAAAGTTTAATTCACTAAAAGATAAAATTTAAGTTACTAAAAAATAAAAAAGGGTGTGTAGATTTCAATTTAAAATGTGTAGATTTCACATCTCTTTCACAAACTTAATTTCAATAGAAAATTTCACTAAAGTCACTTTCTCAACATTTTTTGTAACATAAGTCCACCTTAATATTTTTACCCATATAAGTCCACTTTTAAGCCTAAATCTGTCACTTTACTTTTATGATGTTCCTAAACTACCCTCATTCCCTACAAATCCCTTCTTCAATTCTCACACGAATTTTTCACTTTCCTCTCTCTCTCTCTCTCTCTCTCTCATCGTCTTCCTCCTCCCTTTCTTCTTCGATCTCGAATCTCCGGCCATGGCGACGTCTCAGGCCAACACTGACTCGACGACGATGGCTCAGCGCCGCTTGATAGATGACGACGTTGGCTCGACCTCAGCGTCGCAGAACAACGATGAAGCCTTGACCTCGACCTCGACTCCGTCGGCTCGACTACGGCTCCTCGAACTCGAAGTCGCTGGATCAACAACGACGCGCCTCGACCTCGAAGTCGCCTGATCGTCTCTTGCGTCCAGTTCCATCGATAACAACTTCTGATTTGACCTCGACGGGATCTCTGAAACCTGATGGCTCGCCGGCTCGTCTGGTCCTTGACAGTTATGATCGCCTTCCACCGACTTCGAAGATGTCGCCTCAGATGGCTCCAATCGATGAAGATCAGAGACGAGAAGTAGCAGATTTGGTTGACGACCTAAAGATCTAGACCTCCAATTGGGGGTGACTGTTCTGGTAAAATTCTAGTGTAAATTTGCTGTAGTTTCTTTCTTTGGTTTTGAGAAAGTGTAAACAAAGATTAGGATGATGTTTTCTGTTAATTTGATAGTGAGTGTGAGAAATCATGCACAGAATCATGTTCTGATAATGTAGTATCTTTTGTAGGTGGTGGTAGTAGCTTTTGTAGGCGGTGGTAGTAGTTTTTGTAGCTGGTGGTAGTAGTTTTTGTGTTCATCGGAAACCTCACAGTAGTAGCTTTTGTAGGCGGTGGTAGTAGCTTTTGTAGCTTGTGGTAGTAGCTTTTGTGGCTAGTGGTAGTAACTTTTGTGTTCATCAGAAACATCATAGTAGTAGCTTTTATAGGCGGTGGTAGTAGCTTTTGTGTTCGTCGGAAACCTCAGTAGTAGCTTTTGTAGCTTGTGGTAGTAGCTTCTGTGGCTAGTGGTAGTAACTTTTGTGTTCATCAGAAATCTCATAGTAGTAGCTTTTGTAGGCGGTGGTAGTAGCTTTTGTGTTCGTCGGAAACCTTAGTAGTAGCTTTTGTGGCTGGTGGTAGTAGCTTTTGTGTTCGTCGAAAACCTCATAGTAGTAGCTTTTGTAGGCGGTGGTAGTAGCTTTTGTCGCTTATGGTAGTAGCTTTTGTGGCTGGTGGTAGTAGCTTTTGTTTTCATCGGAAACCTCACAGTAGTAGCTTTTGTAGGCGGTGGTAGTAGCTTTTGTAACCGGTGGTAGTAGCTTTTTTAGCTGGTAGTAGTAATTTTTGTCATCGTCAGAGGTCGGCCGGAAACCTCGCCTGAGGTCGGCCGGAAACCTCGCCGGAGGTCGGTCGGAAATCTCGCTGGAGGTCGGCCAGAAACCTCGCCGGAGGTCCACTGGAAATCTCGCCGGAGGTCCGCCGGAGACTGTTCCGAAATGAGAGTGGTTGTTGACTTTTTATACTAGTGGCATTCTTGTAAATATAAAGGAGAAAATCTAATTTTTTTTGTTGGATGACAGTCTGTAATTATGTTGAACTTCAATACTTAATACAAAACCTTATTTAGACTTTGGTGGACTTATGTGGGTAAAAATATTGGGGTGGATCTATGTGGGAAAAAATGTCTCAAAGTGAACTTATATGTAATTGGCCCTAATTTCAAACCAAGTACGTCATATTACCAAAAAAATTCTCACAACATCTGCCATACATGCACCTTAACATGCTTCCACACATACATGCACTTTGCGTATTCCTTGGAAAAATTGTATGTTTCTAGCTAACCAAATGACTATTACGGTATCACACATTTACGGTGAGGGGAACATTGTTGCAGATGCTCTCACAAATTATGGAGCCTCTAATGGTGATTTTTGGTGGGATAATTCTCCTCCCTTTTTGAGACAGTTTCTTAATTTGGATGCTTCTTCTAGATTTTATTATCGTGGCAGCTAGCTTCTTTCTTTCCATGGTCACTTATTGCAAGCGCATTTGTTTTTTTTAAGAGAATGAAATTACTTGATTGATCAAGGATGATTACATTCAGATGAAATAAGCTCCTCAACAGACTGAGGAGGAACATGTGAAAAACCCACATTAGTTCTACTCTGTATAGCCATCTGCGCTAAGGCATGTGCCACTCTATTAGAATTCCTTCTGACAAAGTTAAGTCTTGCAGAGGATGCAAGTAATAAACTATCTTTGAGATCATTCAGAGGAGTAGTCTGGAATACACCGGGAGTAATCGAGCCGGACGTCACCGTCCAAGCCTACCGTCCAGCCGGGTAAAAAATCGAAAAAGTGACTGAGGGGCAGGGTTGTCAATTCTGTGGTAAAAGGATGCAGAAACGAGGAGAAATAAGGAGAAATAAGGAGATGAAAGTGAGGGTTTAGAGGCACAATATGAGATCGAATGAGAGGTGAGGCGAGAGAAACCCAGCAACACAACTCCGTAAGCTGAATACAAGTTTGGATCGGCGAATCATATCACTGGATTTCAGGTATTACTCTTACCACTCTTATTTCTTTACGCGACTTCCTAGCTTTGGGTTTTCCCCTCGATTTCGTTGCGGTCTTCTTCAGATCTCATTCTCCGATCTGCGACTTATGGGCACCGGCGTACTATCTTGTTCGACCTGGTACCGTCATCTCTGCTCTCTTTTGTAGTGATATATGAATTGCTCTTAGAAATTTTGGAAGCATGAGGAATTACAAGAGGCAGTGGGAGTAGGAACAGGTGATGGTGAATGAGTGATGGTTCATTCAATTTTGAAGAACCACATATCGGTTCTGGGATTTGTTCCATTTGGAATAGGAATTGTGGTCGTGTTTCTTAGTTGTTGATGGGTGATTTTTCCAGTGTTGATCTGCTTGATTGTTTTACTTGATGTAGAGGGGAAATGAAATTTGGGTTTTTTTTTTTGTATCTTTCTTTTCGATGCATTCTGTTATATGTTTGATGAGGGATTGCTTCTTTGTCTGTTCAATGTTAAGTTGTTCTTTAGGTCTACACTGGTGAAGATCTTATTTAATTAAGCTGAGTTTGATTTTTGTTTGTTTCCCTTTTCTTTCTAATAGCAATTCATGCCATTGAAACGAAGAATAACTCTGAGCCGAATGGAAGAGTGATTAGGGTCATGTGGTCTCATCGTGATCCTGGTGCTAGGAGAAGTGGAATTGGGAATGTGTTTGTCAAGGTATGTCATGTTGCTCTACAGAAGTCGATGCCACTCGGACCATCCATTTTTAAGTGTATTCTGTTCTTTGATGTGAATGCTTGCCGTTAACTATTTTGTTTATCTGTGACAGAACTTGAGCGATGGGATTGATAATGTAGCACTTCAAGACATGTTTAGGAAATTCGGAAATGTGTTGTTCTGCAAAGTTGCCATGTTTGAGGATGGGAAGAGTAAAGGCTACAGCTTTGTTCAGTTTGAGTCTGAGGAGTCAGCTCTTGCTGCTACAGACAAGCTAAATGGCTTTACAGTTGCAGACAAGCAGTTGTATGTTGATTTCCTATCTCATTCTATACTTTGTGGAATAAGATTATTATGAGAAACAAATGTACATCACTGATCCGTTTGCAGCATTTATGGGAATGTTCAGGTGTGATGATGTTCAAGAAAAGCATCGGGTCATTGGGAACGGAGCAATGGATGAATACAAGAATGATAATGGCCTTCTATGCGGGACTAGTGAGCTGTAAGTATTAATGACGGGAAATGAGTTGTGTTGGTTTGTAATACTAATAGTTTAGTTTAAAAGGCTCTGTATGTAAACACAAACAAGTGATTGGAAAGATTGGTTAAACAAGTCTTTTCAAATTCTTGCTTGACAGGCTAATGTGCTTATTAGTCCCATTACTGGTGGTGTAGTTCTTACTTGGCTTATTGGTTCTGTGCAAATAACCAACATTGACCAAAGGTGAGATTATCAATGTTGAAGGACCTTAACGGCAACTTGATCTCCATGTACTTAAATGTTTCTTTCGCATAACTTCATTTTGGTTTCCAGTGCCCCTTGCTAATAGTTTGATGCGTTTATGCAGGGCAAACTAATTGGGCTGTAATACTACCAACACTCCTAAAGCTCGACTTGCCAATGAAACTAACGTCAGGGTACTATAGCCATAATCTGCCAATGAAACAGTAAGCAAAGCAGCAGCAAAATGACTACCTATATGTAGTCAACCAACTAATTCCGAATCATCTGTCTAAAATATATGTTACATATCCATTATAAAGACTTGTTTATCACCAAATTGATCTTCTGTCTAAAGGATGCTTTCTGATGTACAGAGGACAAGGAAGCAAAAGGGCAGCAAAGTATGCAGTATTCATTATATTCATGATCATTATCCCATTTGTTTCTTTAGTGTTTACCATATATATAACTATACTTTAACTGAATTTGAATGCTTATGTACCAGAGATCAAGGGAGCAAAACAAAGTCTAAATGGAGGGAAGAATCGGAATCATTTGGACCTTTTTGTTTCATTAACTCCCTAGTAATATCCATATGTGTGTGTTTTTTGTAATGCTAACAGACTCAAGGGGTGGTTCTACATGTCATTGCAACCTCAACATGCACAGTATTTTGTTTCCCTGATAGGAAAAACATGCAACTATTTTTTGATACAGTTTAATTCTTTGGTACATGTGACACTGTTGTCCATAGAGGGCTGCATAGGTTCTGTTTTCACACACAATTGCAACAGGTTCTTAATGTTTCGCCACCTTAATTGAATTTTTCAATACAAAAGCATTCAAGGTAAGTCAATAACCGGTATCACAAACCGCAGAAACGGGCACATGTACCTTGTCTACCATAAACAAATTGGCAGGCTGTGTCATCTACAATTTGGTTTATCAAATCAATATAATAAATAATATACATAACTATTTCTACATTGAACAGGAGATCTGCAATATGATGGTACAGTGCCAGGAAAGAACATCTTTCTAACTCCTTCACCTACAATTTGGTTTATCAAATCAATAAAATAATTAATATACATAACTATTTCTACATTGAACAGGAGATCTATAACATGCTGGTACAAGCCAGGAATGAACATCTTTCTAATTCTAACTCCTTCACCCTTTATAATCAGGAATATGATGCTTGATGCACACTGAAAACAGAACACCAGAGAGATAAGTATAAGCAGGCAGTTATGTGAACATGGCATTCAACAGTTTGATAGAGTTTAGTTGATCCATAGATGGACGGCTTAAAAGAATAACTCCATAGCAGAAAAGATAACAAATAAAAAAAAACGGATGAAGGAGGATACACATTGGTCAACTACCTCATCGTATTTCACTATGCTACCCAAAATATGTAATTTTGCAACCATAACTGTATTTCACTATTCCGATAACATCTTATTTTACGAGATTTTTGAAAATTTTGCTTCCTCTCTATAGTTGGTTCACAAAGTTGTATAACCTACAAAGTTGTATACGTTGTGATTCCCATGATTAAAATTCACAAAATGAAAATTGGTCCGTCTGATATGATCATTATAGTAAAACAACTGGATCCGGCAACGTCCGAGGCTCGATCCAAGCGGTCAACCATAATTCATCGTCACTTATCACACGGAAACGCTCTTACCTACTTCTCCGTGACCTAGTTTGATCTATTCTTCTACATATTAAACTCTCACATAGATGAGACGTGACCGCATGTAAAAATTTGGAGACGTTTACCTCTCGAAGATAGGGCTCCTCATAAGAAAGATTAAGCGTAAAAAGGTTGACCGCTTTTATCAGGACCCAAACTTTACCCGAAATACGTGATTTTTCAACCATTGCCGTATTTCACTGTTTTGATCACATCTTATTTCACGAGATTTTTGAAAATTTTGCTTCCTCTCTATAGTTGGTTCATAAAGTTGTATAACATACTAAATAAGTTATACCACATTAGTAGGCACGTTGTGATTCCGATGACTAAAATTCACAAAATAAAAATTCGTCCGTCAGATATGATCGTTATAGTAAAACAGGGCTTTGGTATAAAATTCAACTGGATCCGGCAACGTCCAGGGCTCGATCCAAGTGGTCAACCATAATCCATCGTCACTTATCACACGGAAAGACTCTTACCTACCTCTATGTGACCTAGTTTGGTCGATTCTTCCACATGTTAAACTCTCACATAGATGAGACGTAACCGCAAATGTAAAAATTTGGAGACGTTTACCTCCCGAAGATAGGGCTCCTCGTAGGGAAGATTAAGCGTAAAAAGGTTGACCGCTTTTATTGGGACCCAAAATTTTCCCGAAATACGTGATTTTTCAAACATAGTCGTATTTCACTATTCCGATCACATCTTATTTCACGAGATTTTTAAAAATTGTGCTTCCTCTCTATAGTTGGTTTATAAAGTTGTATAACCTACTAAACAAGTTATATCACATTAGTACGCACGTTGTGATTCCGATGACTAAAATTCACAAAATGAAAATTCATCCGTCTGATATGATCGTTATGGTAAAACAGGGCTATGGTATAAAATTCAACTGGATCCGGCAACGTCCAAGGCTCGATCCAAGCGGTCAACCATAATCATCGTCACTTATGATTATTAGTAAATTACCATGATTGATTGAAGAATAAATCAAACCAAATTGTGTTCGATTTGTGTTAAGATTGTTTTTATTTTGAAACATTTTCTATAAATTGACAGGAATCAAAATTATGTATAATGTCAATAATTATGATAACCGATGAAAGTAAATTATGCAACTTTTTATACAATTTGCATTAAATGTAATTTTAGTATAATGTTGTAAACTTTTATTGCAATTATGAAAAAAGATTTGTTATTAAATACGAATGATTTCTCATAATAATTTCATTCTATTCGTATTTATTTTTTATGAATATTTGTTTAATTACTAAACTTGGAAAAGTAGTAAAATTTGGGCACATAGACGACAAATTTGTTAATTTTCGTCGGTCAAGTAGCCCAAATTTTAGGGGCAATCTTTTCGCTAAAATTTTGGAGCAATTTCAAACGAAAATTTTCAAAAATTTCCATAAACGAATTCTTCTTCTACTTAAAGTTCATCATACCCCCATTCTTCCCCAAATCCAGTTCTTTCTCAAACCCCATTCTTTTCCCTATGTGGGGGGAGGGGGACTTCTTCACCTCTCCTCCGCCGTTGACAACCACATCGACATAACACCATCTCTGTCAAGCACCCAGTCCTCCTTCACCATGCCAAGCACTCCCTCACTATCGTCAAGAACGACCTCATTCTCTTTGACTGCTATAGTGTAAAAATGCCAGAGTGGAAAAATCATATTTTTTGATTCACAGACGCAGTGAGCTAATATTTGTGAGCATTGGTTGTTAGGTGCTTTAATTAATAGGAAAATGATAGGTTCAGCGCACGAATACCCGCTTACTGGTGTCTACTTTTTTTTTTTTGAATACAACTGGTGTCTACTTTGAGGCTTTGAGCCATGCACAAATAAAATATTTTTTTCAGTAGGTACACATGGATTCCAAGTACACAAAATATCAAGTCATAAATCCTTAAGGAAACGCAAACCGGAAACGCAAACCGAAAACAACTGCAATGCATAAAAAAAAAGGTCTCATTAAAGAACTCTGAACTCCAGAAAATCACTTCAACTCAACTGCCCTATCAAACAACACAAGATTTTCCATATTAACAGACTCGAAATATAACGCCACAAAATTTCAGATCAATAGGAGTTACCAAGTTCTGCTGAAATTCAAATACAACATAGCTGCCCCGTGCTACATGGAAATTACATCAACCACTCATAATTTACAGAATCTTACAGTAAATAAAGGTTCATGTCTCTTTAGCCAAATCATAAACCTAGGAAGACTACATAAAATTCACACCAATCCTTTCGCCCAAAAGAACAGTAGTGCATTACACTGTAAATGTTTATGGTGCAGTGCTTCTTCTGTGGTCAAGATTGCATAAAAACTATATCAATTGGTGTTCATCAAAATAATGTCCTAATCCCATAATCCAGCCCAATGATCATAAGCTTGGGAAAATGAAAATTCCAACTACAACAGATGAAAGCCAAAATTTGATCATTACCAAGTACGACATAATGATTCCATGCTAACTCAACACACACTTCCAGTAAAAAATCACAAAAGCATTGCTCCAAAATTCTTTGCTCATAGAAGCATTAACAAGCAATACTAAATATCCTCTAAGCTAAACAACATATTAAAACCTCTTGCGCTGAACCTCCTGCATTACTTTAATACTCAATTTAGAAGGAAAAAAAGCAATAATAATAAATAAGAACTCAACCACAGACTTAGAATCCAAAAACCAATGGAAAGTCCAGTAGTATCTTACAAAAACAAAAGCTTGAGCTATCAAATAAACACAAATTTGATATGTTGAACTTCTCATCAGTTTGCTCAGACTTCTGCTAACAGCAATATTTTGGTATCAGGTAATTTCTATCAATGATTTGGTTTCAGTATTTTGGACATGAGAAATATCCAGATATTTTAGTTTCAAGATTTCCTGTACCATTATTTTACCAAAAGCTTTATCAATGTTTCCATTACATCAAACTCCATAATTCCGAATTGGGTCAGAAGTTTTATCAAACACCTGGTATGCACTACTAAATCTCTGCCCACCAATCTTACCAAACTTGAGCACTAAACCTCCAACTTGTTGACATATTCATAAGCACAAATCATATACAAAACAAAATACACACCTATCCCACTAAAGCATCTAGTAGCAAATCCACTTCTTCGGAAATCTTGAAACTAAAATATCTGGATATTTCTCATGTCCAAAATACTGAAACCAAATCATTGATAGAAATTACCCGATACCAAAATATTGCTGTTAGCAGAAGTCTGAGCAATCTGTTTCACCAATTACTGACACTATTATCATCTTGATTTGGACTGAAAATACTTCAACTTGATCAAAATGACATCGTATCTTCAAAAGACCGATAACCCATTATAGTTGCTGCATTACAGTTCTTCCAAAATTGACTTTGTCGCCGTCCAATATGGGTCTGATCTTAAGCGATTATGCTTGAGAAATTTCAGTTCATCAGGTATGCTTTCCTTCTTGCCTAAAACTCTATTTTGTTGAGGGCTCTACTAACTCATATACTTGTAAATATAAATATACAACTGTCTGACCTCTATGCCATCCTTGCTTTATATGTCTTCCAAATACTCACTACTTCAGTCAGACCTCACCATTAAATACAATGCTATTCACAACTGAACTATTAAAACCAAATCCGTATCGTTTGCTTAAGCAACAACCTGCAGCCTAAAAATTCCAAACGCAAATACTTCCTTGAAGTTGTTAATCTGATCCAAACTGAAATAATCTCTTACCCGTATACAATCTTCAGGCCTTCTTCCTGTAAACTATATATTCAGTTTTAAGGCTGTGATCATGACTTCGGCTGTTGCAAAAGTAAACTCATTCTAGCTAATATGAGCCTTTTCATTCCATTGAACAGTACTAAAACTTCATCTTAATTTGAACCCAAAATTGCATAATTCTACTGATCATACATAGAAGTCCAAGTAAATGTACTGTATTCTGTAATGTTTTCAAAACACTCGTCTTGCACAATGCAACATTGAACCAAAACCACTTTAATTGCATCCTCCGGTTGCTCATTACAAAATAGCTAGACTCATCATTTGTCGACCATCAAAAGAAATCTCGCCCAGCGTTTTATTGAACAACTTATCTGCTCCTGATACTTGTCAATATTACTGAACCATTTGCTTGAAATTACTGACTTCATCATTCTGGAAATTTTCTATTTCCTTCCTATCCTTGAGATGAGGATAGCTGGAAAACTTTTCTTCCTAATGACCACTGGTAGAGATACATTTAATTGCCTCCCACTTAATCTTGATCTCAACCATTTTCCTTGACGCAAAATTACTGTCATCTGGTCCTCGCCTCTTTCCTTCCTTAACAATGTCACTGGTGGATCATCTGCCATAATGATCATGGTAAACTGCACTTCAAATTGATCAGCCTAAAGTTTCTAGTGTATCATAATACTAGAATATTCTGAATGTCCCAAAACGAATGAAAATTCAAAGATTGAATGTCATTCATACCAGATCATATAAAAGAAAATGAAAACTCAAACACTTTTGAGACTCTGACTACCTTTGTGGTGTACGCATCTCTAGTGAAATCTAAATGTCTTAAGTTCTGTTACATGCACAATCATAAACCAAATGCTTGATACATAAACGCCGACCCATATTACTAGAGTGCACAACAACTGTTAACATCTCCCCGGAATTGCAAAACAAAAAAGCAAGTAATATAGATTACCCGAACCTCGATGCCAGCGATTCTGAGGCTGCCAGTCTGAGGTTTTTCTCAGCGCTAACAGAAGAAGAAGAAGGAGCAACCACTCACTGTTGAACCATGGAACTCAATCTGAGTTTCTTCTCGATGCCCAGAATAGTCCCTTGCTTCGATCTTCTCACTCCCTTTCGGTCACCCCGCTCAATCAACCATTTCACTCGATCTGGTTTACTTCTTCACTGTTTAGCCCTCATTGCTCAGTCTACCACAAATCGGCAATCCAACCCTCCCAAAACCACCAAAATAAGGGGGGATACCAACCTAATTTAGGGGGGTGCGACCTCTGCAAATACCCTCCTACCCTTTTCACGCCGGCTTCTGCGTTTTTTTTCACTTTTGTTTGTGTTTCACGGTCAACAGACGGCAAAGCTTGACGGCTCCGACTTGTGGTTCACAGTCTCCCACGTCTGCAGCGCGCTGCCTAAGCCGGTTCGGCTCGATTACGCCGGGAGTATTCCAGAAGGAATCCTAACTCTGAGCCATCCATAAACCCCGTGTTGACAGTGTCCACCAAAACCTGACAATCTGTTTCCACCAAAAGAAGAACAAAACCATGTTCCCTGGCCAACCAGACACCTTCCAAGAGAGCCAGACGTTCTACATGGCTTAGAGAGCTTGACTGATAAAGGAAAATGGAGAAAACACCAAGACAACTCCCGAAAACTCCACCAAGACCAGTAGTATTATCTAAATGATGGAAAGAAACATCTACATTTAGTTTAACATAACTTGTATTGGCCGCTGCCAATTTTCCGCTGAAGGTTGTCTTGGCAGCCTTGTTGACGAATGGGTAGCCTTTATTCTTCCCACCATCCCAAAGTAATAGGAACAACTTCAGACGCTTGTTTTATCTCATTCTCCCAAACTTTTGCGTTTCGATTACGCTAAATAGCCCACATACTCATCATCAAGGTATCAGAAGAGTTTTGGTGTATAGGGGAGTAAGCCACTAACCAGTCCTAAACAGATGAGGCGTGCTACATCTGCGGGATCGCTGCCACTTGTAGAAAAGAGGTTGCATGATCACAATCACGGAGCGTATGAATAGGTGATTCTACTTCTTCCTCACAAAAAGGACACTGGGTATCGATGTCAATACCACGTTCACTAAGTCGACTTCGTGTAGGTAGAATATTAGAAGCAGCTTTCCACACACATATTTTAACTTTCTCTGGGACTTGGGCGGTCCATAACGTATTCCATAGAGTGGAACTAGGGTTAGGAACCGAAGAATGCTCATCCAAAAACTCGACGCCTAGCTAGATGATAGGCTGTACGGACAATGAACTTTCCCTTCTTTTCCTCTCCCCAAATCTATCTATCTTGGTACCCCCGATTACTAACTGGCAGAGCCAAAATCTTTTGTACAATCTGAACAGGGAATAACTCAATAAGTAGTGGGATGTTCCACATACCTGGACTGCAAAAGAGGTCTGCCACTATGGTAGCTTTATTGCGAGCGCAGATTGTTTTGTTTCTATGCAAGTTTATTTGTTCTCTTCTATCAGCTAACTGTATGGTTTCTCCTTGTTATTTGGTTTCTTTACTGTGTAATCTGGCTTGTGCTTCATTCTTGTAACAGTGTTCACTGTCCCTTGGTTGGCTTTGACTTAGTCCTCCGGCCAGTTTTATACTATTTTTTTTTATAAATAAATTTTCATAAAAAAAAAATCGATATCATTGGGCCTATCGTCATTGGGAAGGCAGCCCAAGACCCAAAGCAGGGCCCAAATCTAAACACTTCGATATCGTAGTCTCTTATCTAAGCTTACTGGAGCTGTCCCTCTAAATTTTCCGGAAAAACTGCGAAAATCACACAGCCATGGCGGGAATGGCAGCGACCTTCAGTATCTCGTCAGCTTCCCCAATCCTCAGCCGTCCATCACCGCTATCCTCTCTCTCGTTCTCATCCAAGCCGTTCATTTTGCCAATGCGGAGTCTCAACCGAGCCCCTTTGAGTCACAGATTTCCAAGTGAGCTTCTTTCACTGTCACGTAGTTTTGATTTTGTTTTGCTCTAAATTTTCAGAAAGATCAAGTCTTTGGGTGTTTATGGTGATGGAAATTTCAGGGATAATGGCGTTTTCTAGCAATGATATTAAGGTGGGTTCCAACATTGAAGTTGACGGAGCTCCTTGGCGAGTTATAGGTACCACTTTAGTCTTCTTCTTCTTTTTCTGGGTTTTTGAGCTTAATCAGAAAGGTACTGGCTTTCTGCTTGTTGGGTATGTAATGCTTTGAGAAAATAGAGTTTAATTTTGGTGGAGCTAGGATACTGTTTTAGTCATTTTTTGTTTTGACTCATATGGCATTTGTGTTTCACTGCTAGTAGATTATACAACAGATATTGTTTAGGTGGTCTGTATATATAGTTGGTTTACAGAGCCTCACATTGGAGATTTCGATTCTTTATGCCATTGTGATGGGTTTGTGAGATAGAGAAAAGCTCTAAATCCATTAAATTTTGTGATGGTATATGATAATATGCACCTTTCCTTTTGGCCTGTGAGGAGTTGCTAGGGATGTTTGAGTTGAATGTCGGTGTTACAATGTACTCCTTTTTCATTTTGCCTGTATTTCTGAGCTTATAAGCTTTTGTGCTTTCGGCTATTGCCCTCTGTAGAGTTTCTTCATGTGAAACCTGGGAAAGGGGCTGCATTTGTAAGGACCAAAATGCGGAATTATCTAACAGGAAACACTGTTGAGAAGACATTTCGGGCAGGAAGTACGGTAATGTCCACAAACCTGTTACTAAAATCTGTTTCATAAGTTGCTTGAAATGCAAGTACTATGTGCTGGAATGTGGCATGCTTCAATTTAGTTGATGGCGAAACATGACATTGTGTAACATTCAAGTTATAATTGGTTTGACTTTGTTATTAAGAAAAGAACTAGTATGATAAGGTTTCACCCAGATTCCAATCAGATAAATATCTTACAAGACTGAGGTTTCAAATTGTTTTGTGGTTAGCCTTGTGTTGCATAATCCCCATATCTATTCCCCAACTTGAGAGTTGTGTTATCTATATACATTCTGTATGCAAACTTCCACTTCCGAGTTCCGTCAATAGATATTAGTCATATATCAAGTACAATGGCTTAGAATCTCATCCATGTCATCAAAATACTTCTTTATGTATTATTTCCCCCCACTACAACATGGAGTACATTGTGCACAAAAGTGGTCAATTTAGCTGTAAGTAGTCACATCACATGGATACCCTCTTATGTTTGATATTTTGATTGTTTCCCAGATGAGTGAGGCAGCTATCTACAAGGAAACCAAGCAATTCACATACAAAGATGGTCCCCAATATGTTTTCATGGACCTGGTATTCTTTTAATTGTAAATTTTCTTTTAATTTTAAATTTATACTGGGTTTCTTTCATATGGACTTTTAAACTTCATCTTCTCAAGGAAGCTAAATGAAGTAACTTTTTTTCTATCTCGAGTATCTTTCTACCTATTTCAGACTACATTTGAAGAAACTCGTGTGAATGAATCTCAAATTGGGGCGGAAAAAACAAAATGGCTGAAAGAGGGAATGGACTGCAATTTGCTCCTGTGGAATGATAGGGTACTGCTCTTATTCTATTTTATGCTTTCGTATTTGTCAAGCAATTAAGTTTCCACATTTTTTTTTTTTGGTTACAATTTAAGTTTCCACATTTTGCTGCAATAGTTAATGGCACAATATATTAACTGCGTCCAGAATGGTACTTTTATTCGAGGACTATTACATTATCCTAGATAGATCTCTCTGGCTCTACAACTACCGCATGTGTTGTAATCAGTACCTGTTATGTTAGTGCAACTGAGATTCATGGTGAGATGCTTGATAGTATTAGTGGCATCAGGCATTGATAACAATACATGGGGGTGGTGGTGCACTGGTGCTTAGTATCATCATCGTACACTGAGGTTTTTTCTTTTTGAATTGAAAAGGAATTTTACTCTGAAGTTTGAACAGTGCTCTTTTTTCTGTGATATAATTGCAGCTTTTCGATGTTGAAATCCCCATCACAGTGAAGCTTACTGTGGTCGATGTTGATCCTGGACTGAAAGGTGACACGGCTCAAGGTAATATTTTGCAACCTTTCACAAACTTTTAAAGAACGTTTTACTATTAGTACGACTAAATGCCCTTCAATCCATGACCTTTCTGGGACATGGACAGTGGTAGGTTATTGGTATAACAAAATTAGATAGCTTCGGATACAGAGTCTGTGTGTAACTGAATTCTTGGGGTTTAGAAGTCATCATCCTGCTAGTAACCACGCCTATTGTAGTAACTTGTAACAATTAGAATTCTCATTACACCCTTCCGTACATTTACCATGTCTATTAAATTTGGTTCTTACATGTGTTGAAAGATGGTATCCGGATGGCAATGGGGTAGAGGGATTATCCAAAGAGTATAACACACAATTTGGTATGAGATTTTACTTCTTCATATTCTATTACTGTATCCTCTAACTGAAATGGAATCACAGGTGGTGGAACAAAGCCAGCTACCCTTGACACTGGTGCTGTTGTCTTTGTCCCATTGTTTGTAAATGTAGGTGATGAAATTTTGGTGGATACCAGAACCGGGCAGTACATGAATCGTGCATAGACGTTTACAATCATCAGGCGAAAATTTTGTATACCATGCAGAGAGACATTCATTTCATGCTAGATATGCTACATTTGTTAGTAAATGGTCTGTAAACCTATAAACTCCCTACTGTAAGTGGCTCTTATTTTGAAGCACCTTAGTGAAGCAAGAGTTATTAACTTAAAGCCATCAACTGCAAATTGACCATAGCATCATAGATTTTCATTTTCAAGCAGATAAAAGGGAAAAAAAAAAAATCAAGTACCACTGAAGCGTAAAAAGTGGCCCGGGGATTCTCCTGGGCATAATCCCTTATCATTGCCCGATGTCATCATTGCCCGACCACTTCCACTTCCAAAATCTTCAAACAAGAGCCGAACTTTTCTCCTTTTATAGTTGTGGCGTCGGAAATATCTGAAAATGAAGCTTTTTTTGTTGGTTTTTTATTCTCTGATGACGAAAAGCCAGACGATTGTCATACTTCAAGCAACGGTTATGGCGGCTGCTCTCCTTGAACCGTCTCAAAAGAAAAACGGTGTGCTTCTTCAAGACTCCAGACGACGATGTCAACCAGGGACGGAACCAGGAATAAGAACTGAGGTGGGCTAAATTTACATTATGCTACTAAACTACATATGCGACCAAGAATTTTTTTGACAGAGTATCTGTTTTGGTATAATATCTCAATCTCAATTGCATAACATTTTTTTTTAGAACAAGTCTAATATTCATCTTTATATTCTGAACAAGATCATTTATAAATATCATCTAAAACCAGAAAAAACAGAAAGACTTGTAATCTTACACGGGAAGTAAAATATGGGCAATCATAATCCCTATTTGACCATCACATTCACAGTAAAGGTATAATAATCAAGAACTTGAAGAAGCAAAACTCATTCCAATTCGTTTCAGAAATGAAAGTCAGCGACTATATCTTCAATTAAGTCCTTGACATCACTCCTTGACATCACTGTTTTTGTTAAGACTCACCCCGAATTTCACCCTGAAACCCTCAGGTAAGTCCTGCGGGGACCACCTCCAAGAAAAATTTACCGAAGAACTCGGCAAACCTCCCTTGAAAATGGACAACCCTAACCCGGAAAAATTATAGAACCACCCTCTTAACCAAAATATCAGTCTTCAACTCAATCCAAATAACCGAATAAAATAATACACAATTATTTTTCCGAAAGTATTCAGAGCTACTATAAGAAAAACAACGGAAGCTGATAAACTACTAGTATATCAAACATATAACCTACTGGCGAAAAGTAGCGGAAATATGGGTGACTATGCCTTGACGCCTCCTTCTAGACCCCACCCGAACGCTGCAGACTAGGCAATTAAAAACGAAAAGCCCGGAGGAAAATATTCAATTACGTCATAGTGAGTGGACAAAAGTAATTTCGACAAGACATTAATATTTCCCCAAGAAAACTTTATAAAATGGCTTCTCAGGCTATAATTATATATATATCAGTATGTATATACACTCGTCTATTCCTTTTATGATATCTATGAATAAGCTCGAAAAATAGATAGTCATAAAAGGCTACGACGCTGGCGTCTAACGCTCACGTCGCCCCATAATGATATTTTTCCTCATTATGGAGGAATCGTACGAGTGGTGTATATACGTGCTAACTCCTTGTACGAATTCTATGAATGAATATGAAAAATAGAAAGTCGTACAAGGCTACGACACTGGCGTCTAACGCTCACGTCACCCCATAATGGAATTGTACCTCATTATGGGGGTAAATCACGTATAGCTAGCTAGCGTTTATTTATATACATACTATTCTCATAAATCTCTATATATGAGTATAATCACCGAAATTCCCAACTTCGGTTAATTTCCAACAAAAGAAATTATTCAACAATAAAACATTTCAAGCACATTAATTAAAATAATGGTCCACTCACAACTTAGGCCTAAGTCTGATGTCGGTCGGAGATCTCCTCTGCTCAAGCCTCCTCGCGTCTTGTTCCAAAACATAAATAAATCCTTAAAATAAAACACCGACGCTTAAAGAACATAGGCATAATTAAATATGAGCTTCTCGCGCTCAACCATGCCTATCGCCCTAAATCTTATCTTCACTGCCAACCACAATTCTTCATAAATACTGACATCCTGAAAAAATCACCTTTCACCGTCCTAATCATAAAATAATCTAATGGTCGGATTTTAACTTATTAATCTGCCAAAAATACTAAACTTAAACAATTTCCAAACCTATCTAAAACTCCTCCAAAAATTCTAAAACTCATTCCATTAAACTCCTCATAAAATTCTCCACTAAAAACAATTTTTTCAACTGCGGCCAGCTCCGACGACCTCCAATGCCCACCAAAATTTGACAGCACCTTCCTTTCAACCTCCTCAACAACATTCCTAACTAGCACAAACTTCAATTCTAAGCCTAACCATGTCAATCGAACGAAAACAACCATAAAAGCCCTAGAATTTCCATTACCGATTTCTCCTTACCTAGCTCGAGATGGAGCGAATCCTTTGGAGAGATTGGAGCATGGGAGGAGGGCTTCCTTTTGAGCCAAGGGGCTCCGGCTATGGCGGCAGGAGGAGAGAGTTCCGGCGAAAAAACACTTCCGGCAGTCAGGGCTTTCGGGCGGCTTCTCTCCCTCACGACGGCGCTAGGGAGGCTGTCACCGGTCTAGAACGGAAGCTGGGTCGGAGACCGATCGATTGGGACCGGCGCGGCGGTCTGGGGCGGCCGGACGGCGACGGTCGGGCTCGGGAAAGATTTCCGGTCCGGAGGGGCTCGGGGAGAGAGAATCGGGAGGAAGAGAGAAAGAAAAGAGAAAGAAAAGGGTTGGGCTCGGCCCAGCCGGTCCAACACCACTTTTAACTCATTCCAAAATTCAACACCCCAAAATAATACCCTAATAAAAATTACCTTTTACTAGCTAAAATTTACTATTTTTACCGTCGTCACATTTTCTTCATTCGAATAATTCTTTCGAAATATTCATCCCTCAACATACCTCTAGGGACCTTAGAACTATAAACTCAATGACGAAGACGGTAAAATTCTTATTAACACCATGATATGCTAGTAAATAAGGTAAAATTTAAGAGTCTGGGCGTGACAGTTTTCCTTATTTACCAATATCAAAACTAGAAGTGGGTTTTTCTTTGGCGAAACCCTTCTAATAAGGACCCTTAAGTTGAGGATTTTTCGGCTTATCCCATCTTTCGATCTTATATCCACATATTGACTGTTCAGTTTATATGTATTTATGAGTAGATTATTTCTCTAAATTTTCAGCTATATTGAAAATTGTTAAGGCATTTATAAGTGTGATTTATCAATTATAAACTTGAACGGTTCATATTTGACAGTTTTGGTTCGTCCATTAATTTGATCTGGTTTGTTACCTTAACGAACACCAATTTGGCTGAAAATTTGTAGAAATGATCTACTCATATAAACCTAAAAACTGAACGGATGAGATGTCGAAATGTGATCGAAAAATGGGTTTTTTAAACTATAAACCGAAAAGTCCTCAACTTAAGAGTCCTCACTAAAAAAGCTCCCAACATAACTATTGAACTTGAAACTAAAAAACAAGGAAACAGAGGAAAACCAAAGCATCTACTAACATTAGTTAACCAAAGCATATAACTAAAGAAAATAAAACTGAAAAGTGAAAACCAAAGCATCGTCTGTAGTCTTTTGAGTGGTGCTGGTGATACATATATACCTATATATACTAATAAAAAATTGATCAGAAATTTGGGGTGTGCTGCAGCATACTCTAGCACACCCTTAGTTCCATCCCTGATGTCAACCATGCCCTTTGTAAACCTTTGATCGGTAACCCTCTCTTTTAATTTTCTCTAACATCTTAGAACCACTACGATGGGTTGGAATTCCGCAAAATGATCGATGTTGTGGGAGTTCAAACTTCTAAGTACCATAAGTATTAAAATGAATTGAAATTTGTTTAGTTTTTGTGGTTTGAAGTCGATATCTGTTTAGTCATTATGGTTTTATTTTAATCTGAATGGTCCTTAAAGTCACAATTTTTCATCCAAATGGTCATTCCGTCAATTTTCTGACGTGACCATGAAATTGACGGAAGAACCATTTGGATGAAAAATTGTCATTTTAAGGACCATTCAAATTAAAATAAAATCATAAAAACTAAACAGATATCAACTTTAAACCACAAGAACTATACAGTATTTTACCCTATTAAAATTCAGAAGAAATACACAGGCTATACCACCACCTTTTTTCAGGGCTATGCTACCTCTGGGATACAACACGCATATTACATTGCGTGTAACAATGCACAGATTATATGATCATATACAATCACAATTCGTATTTTTAACTTCTACTTTAGTATTGCACACAACATTATGCCATTGAATCATGTATGTGTATATGTGTATGTCACATATGTGTTTGTGTGGATGTCATACTGTCTATATAGTATATATCTTTAACTTAATTATGGTGCAAATGTCCTTATTAGACCCATTTTTGATCATATTTTCTCACGTTCAATTTTTAGGTAAATATACGGTCCTTACCTGAAAGAAAAAGAAAGTTTTACCAGTAATTATATAAGTTATACTATTTTTTTTTGATAAAGGACGATATTATTGAATTAATCAAGGAATACAACTGAAGGCTAAGAAGCCTTGGACTGCAGATGCCATACCAGCGCAAACTAACATCAGAAAAAAGACCAAATCTAGCAGCTCTATGGGCGACCAAATTGGCTTCCCTATACACATGAACATAAAAAGAAGAAGGAAGTAGTGTCAGATTATGACGAATATCTGCCACAATCACTCCAAAGCCTGAATCATCATCCCCTTATTAGTTATCCCCTTATCAGTATTCACATTTATAACAAAAACTTCTTCATGACTGGAAAATGTATGTCTAGTTCTAAATGCAGCTACGCTACATAAGTACATATTACATTTGGTTTAATCCAAATCAACGGTTCACTTCCCTAGATCTGGCTCCTCTAAAGTGAGCAAACCGTAAATTTAGTAAATTTTATAAAATCTACGGCCTCCATCTAATCTAATGGTTCAAACATATCCACTTTAATAAAAAAACATCAATTGTTAGATTTTTTATTTATTTATTTCCATACAACTGATTTTTTTTCTCTAACAACAAACTTAAAAGAAAAAGGAAAAAAAACTTTTAACCTGTACGTGTTTTTATTTATTTATTTATTTATTTATTTTTTAATTAGTTTAACCTGTGTTCATAAACATGAGATCCTCTTGATATCTGATCGAATGGTGAATTCATAATTCATAACTCTATGTTTTAAGGTTTGAATAGAAAGGCTTTAGTTTCTTAATTTATTCAAGAGGTTTCGTTAATTGGATCATCGATCTACCATCAGCCTCTGGAATCTAGGTTTTGTAATTTGCATTCTATTTTGATTTTTGGAGATGATGGCCATATGGGCAAATATAGTTGGTTTTCCAATTAATAATTGAATTGTAGGCATGGATCTCTCCAATCTTTCCTACTTATCGATTGGAGTACTAATCGCAATAGTTCATGGATTGCCTTAGTCTCATCGATGTGAAGTACTATGAAGCACTCATGTACCATGAATCTGGCAATTTGCTTTTACAGAGAGAATTCTTGGAAGCACAGGTTCACATAGCAAGAACAAAGATGAAGGTTGACTAATGACAAAAAGAAGAAAAGAAAAAGATACAATTTCAAATTAACATTATTGAAAAATAAATTTCCACATTTTCTAAGTACGTAATTGATGTGGATATTTTGTAGCCATTAGATTAGATAAAGACCGGAGATTTTATGAAATTTACTAACTTCGCGGTTTGCTCACTTTAGAAGAGCCGGATCCTACTTCCCTTGTTCCCTTTAATCCAGTGGCTTCAACGTTAAGCATTCTGATTCCAGTTCAGGAAGTTCATCTTCATTCATAAGTACTCTATCTCATTTCATCTGCTCAGCTTCTTCAATTGCTCCCGGCTTCTCTTTTTGAAGTTCATTTTCCTCCTTTGATAACCAGCTGTTCCCCTCAATTTCAATGTAGTCACTTTGGTCATCAACAATTGTTGTTCGGGCTGCAGAGTCTCGATCATACTCGACGACTCTATGCATATGAATGAAGAACTCTATTTCATAAGTACTCTATTCAGCTGCTGCCTCAGCATCTGACACCACATTAGTGGAACTCTCATCAAAACCACCACAATTGCTCCCTTCCGTGACACAAAGTGCCACAAAAATTGCAAGGTCCCTCCCCTTCTTATTCACAGACTATCTTCCCACACGATAAACAATTACTCACAAGCCTGTGGCGGCGCACTCGGCACGAGCATTGCTTCCACCACTGGAATACAATTGATCCTGTAGCAGCCTCTGCAAGTAATATAACTTTTCCAGCGTACTTCTTCTTACTTTGGTTTGCATCAATTGTACATCTTATTTGGAGCTGGAACAGGCTTTCCCTCAGAGCTAGAAGCTGCCAGATAACTAGGAACTTTAGCCCCTTAATTGTTTGTTGGTTTCACTTACAAAAACCTCAGTCGAGAATGGCTCAACATATGCATGTAAACTTGAGATTGGACCAATCGGGGTGGTGCTGCCTCTCTGCTGTAAAAGGAAGAATTGGAATTGAAACTTATGAACAGAGCTTCCTCATTGTTGAGGCTTTTTATTCGGGATTAAACCTCTCTTCAATGCTGCACCATATACAGTACATGCTTCTAGCATACTGCCATGTTGATTCAACTTTTGAATCAGAAGGTTATAAGATACTCTACTTGCTACTCTATCAAATTTATATGCAGTACCTAAAACTAATAATGCATCAATCATCTTGTCCTCGGCACAAAGGGATTGAATCACGCTGTTAAAGGTGATCATCCATGGTGAATAACCCACTGTCAACATCTGCTTCAGATTGATCATAGCGTCATCGATCTTCTTTCCCATGCAAAGACTTTGGATCATAAGCCCATATGTACTAGCGTCTATGTCAGAAACCCCATTCTGCAATTTTTCAAACAGTTCACAAGCATCTTCCAACAGGTCTTTTTCCTTCGTTGATCTCCTGCATAACCCTCTCACAAGAGCATTTGTCAATCTCTCATCCACTTCAAAACCAACTTCCACCATCTCCTTATAAATTCTTAGCACATTACGGGTCTTACCCCATTTCAATAATCCATGTATCAATGTGCTATAAGTAATATAATCAGGGATGCAGTTTCTCTCCTTCATCTGCTTCAACACATTAAGTCCTTCCATTGCCCTACCCTCCCTGCAGTACCCATCAAACAAAGTGTTGAAAGCAACCACATCTAGTATCAATCCCAACTCCACAGCATCATTAAGCAGTTCCATCGCCTCATCTGTACGACCCACTTTACAAAAGCCATCCATAACAGCTGTGTATGTATAAATGTCAGGTTGTATGACACCCTTCTTTATCTTCATCAACATGTCATATGCATCCTCCACTCTCCCCACATAACACAAACCCTTCAACAAGCAGTTGTACATTTGAACACTGGGATTGGACCCAACTCTACCCATCACCTCAAAAACCTCCAAAGCTCTCTGCAATCTACCCTTTTTGCATAATGAATCTATCACAAAAGTGATTGTTGCAACACTTGGGTTAAACCCATTTTCAATCATATGGACTAAAACCCTCTTGGCCTCATCCAGATCATTTTTCTCACAGTAACACGTAATCACGATAGAAAATGTAGAAGAATCAGGAACTAAACAGTAAGATGATATCTGACTATACAAACTCAAAGCAACATCAGGCATTTTTGCTACAGCTAAAGCCAACAGCATGTCATTGAACTCGGATATGGTTTTAAAGCAACCATCTTGCTCAAAAATACTAAGAATTTGACTTGTCTCTCTAGTGGGCAAAGCTCTAATTCTTTCAACTAAGCTCTGTACATGCAACCTACCAGTAATTTCATCAAAACTCAACTTGGGTTCTTCACTGTGGGAGTAAAAGCCAATATCTTTTGAGGATGTGAGGCGTTTTTGAACAGCAAGTTCTGTAGCAGAGCATGAAAGTGCTTTAGAAGCAAGTAGTTTACCTTGTTGGGTTCTTATGTATCTGCTTCTGTATGGAAAGGAGGTCTGAACAAGTTTGAAGCGTACAGGATATGGAGAAGGCATCAGAGACAGAGAGAGTTCCATGGATTATCTGTGCAGCTCTGACTTTTTCTTAATTTTGAAATTTTCTTTTCTGGTCAGTAATTATACTTCATCAATCAGCCCAAACCCAAAACAACCCGATTATTATTATTATTTATTGAAACCAAAGAAATTACTTTATTGGCCAAAATGGAAAAGCATTTTCACATTTCAGCACTAATCTCGTCAAAGAAATTATCACTAATATATAAACTCTCAAAATCAAATATTCGTAGTCAATGAATTATGATCTATTAATTATTTGAAATAACTGATAAATCGATATCACAACACTCACATGTTCAAATCTCACTAGCATCATAAAATAACTTGTGAAATTACAAACTCAACTCGCATAATATAAATGAAAAGTTCATCAAGAATGAGAGGAAAATAACATTACCGTTTTACCTCAAAAGTGATATCACACCTCTATATAGCAAATACAAATTTGAAGAATGACTAATGGAAATTAAGAGCGAAATGTGTATTTTATCAGTAAAATATGCATACATTGAACACATGTATATCAAAAGGAATCAACTGGTAAGAGCCTAAAGAATCAAAAATATGTAAATACTCTCTCATTCATTCACAACAGTTGTTCAAACTTCAAAGCCTAAGAGATCTGCTAAATGTCTTCCAAAACCTGGGGTCGACTTCCACAGCTGGTGCTTCCTTCTTCTTGCTGCTACCCAGTCTTCCAATAAAGGGTTTGAGCATCTTCTTTAAAACCTTGTGAAAGCCAGAGCCACCCTTCTTCTTACTAAGCAATGGCGGCTGCTGCTGCGGTGGTGGTGCTTGAAGGCTTTGAGCAATCAAAACTGCTGGTTGAGACCGAGTTTGATGAATCGGCTCGGAGAGACTCCGCTTCAACATGGCCTGGTTGAGTTGTATCTCCACCGAGAGCCTTTCGTATCGGTCGAGCAGAGCGCTCTGGTCGTCCCCAAACTTCCTCATGATCACTTCTCTACTTCTTCCATTCCTCTCTTTCACCTCAACCTGGTTCACATGTTTATAGTACCACCAGAGAAAACATGTATCAAATAGAAGCTTAAGGGGTTGGGGTCTCTCTTTTTCAATGTGATTTAGGTGAGGAATTGGTGATGACACACACAAGACAGAGGAGTGAATGAGGTCTTTGGTTAAGCAATGAAGCAAGGAATAATGGAATACGTTTCATTAACATGGTAGCTGAAAAGACTGTCCCAAGATTTTAGCAGTCAGCCAGTGATCCCCAGTTTTGTGAAAACAAAGAAGTGAGAAATAATGGATGATAATTAATAAACCAACTACATAGAATGGAGACCTCCATTGGAACTACTTCTCTAATGTATTACTGCTCGACTATAATTAGAATTTGAGACTTAATATGTTATAAATTAAACTCGACATTTAAAACGTGTGCTTAAATGAATACTTTCTACAACTAAAATATATGTTTCATTTTACTTATTCGCTGACTACTAAAGTACTTTTACAAAAATACAAGTAGTACTTTTACAGAAATACATGTGAATCAGATTTATAGGTACACTTCCTTCTTCTTACTTGCATATATGGATTATATCTTATTCCTTGTATATTATGATATTATCATGGTTGGAGGCTTAATTAGCACAAAAGCAGTGAAGATTCATTTGAATTTTCTTTTTCACTTCCTTTGTACTGTAGTCCATATATTATAACGTGTGAATCAGGATCTAAATTAAGGACACCTCTCCAAATTTCATTTTCGAGTTGTTAAATTTGGATTTTAGCTAAATTTATGTATTTTTTTTTTAGCAAAAATCAACTCCAGCAGATATCTAAACAAAAGTTTATTTTAACTATTGCTAAGCTACATAGATAAATTTAGCAATTGGGTTTAAATTGTTAAAGAAAAAGCTAAATTCCTTTTTTTTTTTTTCTTTCATTTTGTCCACTTGTTAATTCATGATTAGTCAAAATTTATCAGTTAAATCCAAATAATAATTTACTGCTAGAGCACCATTGCTATTTCGATTATTAAATTTCTTAACTATTGTTAAATTTAGCAACATACTAACCTAGACCATCTCCAGTAGTATTGCTAAAATTAAAATTTGTCAATTTTTGAGGTAAATAAATGCTTCAGCAGAATACATAAATTATTGTTAAATATGATAATTGTTAAATGAAACTGACAAATTTATCAATTCTCCATGCATAACTAAAGCAAATGTAAAAAGTAAAATCCTCTCTCTCATCCCTTACACACGTGTCACTTTAAGATTTGTTAAAATATTATAAATAACAACTACTGATGGAACAACTTTGTTAAGTCCATACTTAAATTTCAAAATTCTAGCTAAACGTAACAATTTTTAAACATGAAAACCAAACACCAAAACTAGTACGGAGGCCCACATAAAAGAGAAAAGGTCCATTAAGTAAATAAGGCCCATTCAATTATTCGCACCAAACTCTTCTTCATCTCTGTTAAGCTCCTCGACTCTTCTTCCCAGCGATCTAGCGTTGAATCTAGGGTTTGCTTTCTATTCATCTCCAACTTTTCCATCATCACAATCCACCTCTCTCCAATTCAACCGCGTCAAATTCAAGCCACCTCTTCATTTCCCAGCTCAAGATCGCACACATGTCGTAAGAAAGCCTCCAATTTCACCCGGGAAATGGATTCGGATCGCAATTCGAATCGCTTCCTAGGGTTCCGCCGCGGTGATCCGAAATCCGGTCAATTCAAGAGTCTTCCTTTGACGGTGTTGTTATTGCTCTTCATCGTCGCCGATTCCTCCAATGCTTCTTTGCTCTCCAAGCATAGATTTTTGATCGGTGATCCTCCTCCGACGACAAAGGTCATCAATTCCACATCACCGCCGGTATATGTCTCTCCTCCGTCTCTGAATTTACTTGGTTTTAGTTTCGAATTGGTAGTTTGTTTATTCATATATGGCTAATTCTTAGGATAAGGATTCTCCAGTGGCGGCGAGTCCACCGCCGCCTGTTAAACCTGATCCTGATACTAATCCTACGCCAGTTGACGATGCGAAGAACAAAACGGTATCCGCGCCACCCGCCAAGACGCCGGACCCGACTCCGGATCCGAACAACAGTACTAAATCGACTCCGGTAAGTCCGCCGACTGATGCGGGTGACGGGAAGAATAACCAAACTCTGGTGCCTGATCAGAAGCCGAAGGAGAATCCTACTCCGGTGCCTGATCAGAAGCCGAAGGAGAATCCAGCTCCGAAGACTGATAAGAAGCCGAATCCGGTGCCTGGCAAGACACCGGAAGAGGATCCAAATGCAAAGCATTCGGACAATGCGCCTGGTTCTGCTAGTCCACCTCCTCCTCATGTGGAAGGAGGTGAAGTAGAGAAGACTAAGAATAAAAGTGGCAATGTGACCAATGTACCGAATGTGAATGAAGAAAGCTGTGATGGAGAAATCATAACATGCAGCAATACAGATATGGTTGCCTGCATTAAGAGCTTCGATAGGGGTAAGTCACATTACTGCTGGCACTTTTGGGCTGGCATTTATTTCTTGTTAAGATATTGTGCACTCAAATATAAGCATTGTGTTTTTTTGAGCCATGAGCTGTTGTGAGGGAATTAGTGAACACAATTAGGCCGATGGTATGAATACTTGAAAGATGAAAACCCTTCTTTGATAACTTGTTTGCTTGAATGCATGCATATTATGTAAGAGTGCTGATACATTTTTCATTTTATCATACTTGTGCTATCATCAGAACTGAATTTAGTAAGATTCAAGCTGTGTCTCATTTATGCTGCTCTAGATGGTTAAAATGTAACTTGAGAGTGCCATTATGGGTTTTTTATGGAAATACCTTTGGTAAAGGTTATATAAAAAACCACGAGTTGTGACTTGGCAGCTCTATTCATTATCCATTTGGTGCGCAAGTCCTTTGTACAAGGTATATATATGTATCATGTATAATTGTATGTAAACTTGGCTTGTTATACAGTGTGAGGCCTGATTGCAATACCTTTCTATTTGGTGAAAAGGGTTATAAAGTAAAGTACCATTTGATGTTATAACTTGCCCATTAGTTAGTAACACATGACTTTGTTGAGTGCCCCAAGTCCACAATGTAATCTGAAATTATCTGGGGTTCTCTTAGGTATAGCCTGGAGGCTTAATTGATAAAACCAAATTAAACACCTCAAGCACCACTTTGTCTCAATTACTACTCAGAATCACCCTGGCTTCATTATTGCAGACAGGTGCTGGAATGTGTGTGTGTGTGCGTATTCAATGGATTCAGCTAAGATGCTATAGATTGTGTACTTCTTATTAAACCATTAATTCATTGACATGTTCTCTGCCGTATATATGTTAGTCATTAATCTAATAGTTTCAGAGTGCAAGACATGATTCAATACCATTTGACCTCATAATTATTTGTGAGGCAAGTTTTTATTTACATTTTTTTTTTTTGCTCATATATTGCAGAATCAACAGAAGCAGTCATTCTGGTGCAAAATGTACGCGACAGCACATTAAAGGGAAACCTTTCTGCAGAAGATACCATGGACCTGAAGATTCCCAAACACCAATATAAAAAGGTGAAAAGACTGTAATGTTCTTTCGTGTTATTGTTTCTCTGATTTGAATCATTGGCATCTAGATATTCGGTGGTGAAATTTAGAACGAATGCTTAGGTTTAGGGTGTATATTCTGGTCACTAGGACTTTTAAAAGTGCGGTTTTAGGTTTCTTCTTAAAACAAGATTGAAAAAAAAATCAATGGGTTTGGTTCAGTTCTAATCCTATCCATTCCTCCCTACCACGCTCACCTCTCACTTTCTTGCCTCTAAACTATAGGAAATTGAGTAGGAATTATGACTGGAATATGTATAAGGCTAGTGGAAAGGGTTGGATCAGAAGGGACGAACATTCTTCATTATCAATCTTCAGCTAAGATATGAAAAACAATCAATTAATTTAATAGAGGATCTACTTGAATATTTAAGTGACACATGACCATACCATTATCTGTCAAGTTGTTTCGTATGATTCACTATTTGGAGTCATGGAGGAACCATGGACTTTGTGTTTACGTTTTTGTTACTTGTATGTGGGAAGCTTCACATTGTTTCTGAGTAGCAAAATCGCGTTGTTTGTGTCTTGTTTTTTCAGATCAAGCTCAATATGGGTAAAAGCAACAAAATAGTAATTAAAGCTGGAAAGGGAGAATGCGTGCTTCAGATGGACCCTTTTGTATCTGAAGGAAACTTTTTCATGCGTTTCCCTTCGTATGAGAAGTTGGTGACACCAATAAACGGTGCTTACTTGTTGGTTGTTACAGTGATAATTTTTGGGGGGATGTGGGCTTTCTGCCTGGTTTGGAGGAGAAAACAGCGAACTGGAGGTGGAGTTCCGTATCAGGAACTTGAAATGGCATTGCCGGAATCGGGTTCAGCAACTGAGGTGGTTACGGCTGAAGGTTGGGATCAGGGTTGGGATGACGACTGGGATGGAGATAATGCAGTGAAATCACCTGGAGGGCATCTGGTAGGAAGCATCTCTGCTAATGGTCTTACTGCAAGGTCTTCAAACAAAGATGGGTGGGAAAATAACTGGGATGATTAGTTAGTTGAGAACACAGCTTAAGATTAGATTTTGCCCAAAAGATTCAGGAAAGTGGGACACTAATGAAGATCCCAGAAAACCGAATACGAAATTTGAACCCTTTTTAATAGTCTGCCCTTGTTGAAACTAGTGAGTTTTGTGTAGTGATTGTCCCAGTAAATAGGTCTGTGTAAGTGCCTAATATTTAGTGTAAGTGCAAGAGGTAACATATTTTTTGTCCAAAAGTACAATTTTACTCCCTTGGTTTTGTTTCCTTTGAACACTGTTCATGAATTAATTCACTTGTGTTAAAACATTTACCGTTTTACATGAGCATGGAACAATGGAACTCATCCGTTTAAATGTTTCAACTTTCAACTCTACTAATTTTGGAAGTAAATGTAGCAAATATAGCAATGTATCCAGAAAGCATGTTGAGTATATTGCTTGCTTTTAGCTTTTGCTGCCCATGTTGAAGCTGATAATTTAGTACTGTAAGCTCACTGTGGAACTGAGTTGCTTATGTCAGAAGGCATTAATTAGTGCGCAAAATACAGACATATAAGGTTTCTATTCTACCTTTTCGTTAGCAAGGTCCCATGTCCCATGAAGTTGGTGTCAGATCACCCCAGTCCTACTACATTCTCTGACTTCATCTTAGCTTAAGATCTGCCACTGATTCACTGGAAATCACATATTTTTCTGTAACCTAGTACACAATACACTGCATTTTAGTTCTTAGGGTGATTTGTTGTCACAGTGATAATATTAATAACTGGTACTTCATTTCATTTGAGAACTAAGATGTTTCGGAATATTGAAACTCCGGTGTGTTTACTTACTAGCATACAGTTGTGTGGTTATTTTGAGTTGGTAAAACTGCTCTTCTTCTGTTGGCCCCCAATACATGGTCTCCCTATTTAGGTTCTTAGTGGAAGCATGGTGGGATATCAATCATTCTGTTTCTCGTTAAAAAGTAGAGAAAGAACCAAAAGCAAATATATTCCTTATTTTCTCTTCCTATCTCATCGATTTCCGATGTGGGTATTTGCCTTGGCCCTGATCAACTGGTTTACAGATTGTTCATTGTTGGTTCCTAGCTTTATGTAGCGTGATCATGAATCAACCAACCAAGCCAAAAGGTTCCTGTTGTAGTATGCATGGCATGATTGCCCTGTTCTACATAATCACAGTTGGAGAAAGCTTTCAAGTGCTTTTGAGAAGCACCATGTGAGGTACTTTGATGGTTTTCGAGGCCAGTTGATTAGGTTCCCCTCGCCCCTCGGGTCCAACACTCTTTGATTAAGTTAAAGCTTCAAATCTAAGGGTAAATTATTGAACATACTTGCAGGAACTGGAAGTTCAAATTATGATAAAGAAGACAGCAGGTTGATTAGGGTCAGTGGAGTACGCATATATATGCATATAATGCTCATTTTGAATTGTAAAGTTAGAAATCAAATGTAGTAGAAATGAAGCAACATGGCCAACAGAAAAGTGTGGTTAAAGCAAAGAGTGTTTCTCATTTGGACTGCATCATTTGCTGTACTAATTTCCCCATTCACTTCTTGGGGTAGCTTAGATTTTAATCTTGCTCATCATGTGTTTAGCTTAGTTTATTCTCTTCATTGAATGATGAAGAAATTGCTGCAACAACGTTCAAGACTTTTACTCTGGAAAATGAGAGTTTGGCGAACTGCGTCAATTACATTGTTGCTTTTTTAATACTGCAGTGTCTTGTCTCAAACCAGTATAGCAATCAGGTTTTACAGTTCATGCTGAGAGAGATCCCTGATTAAAGAACACTACTCAAATTGTCCCATTTCAAACCGGTGAAAAGCAATCCGGAACCATACAAGTGCCATAGAACTCGATTGATAAACAAGTACAAAAGAAGGAATACAATATAGTAGAGAAAATGATTGAAAAGAAATGGAGAAAATCCTCCAACATTCTTTTTTTCTTTTACTTGAAATAAACCGGATTGATCTTCACCAGAACATTATGTCGCTTTCTGCATCTGTATATTGAGTTTAATCTAATCTTCATGGCCTTCTGAAGGGCATTGGATGAGTTCTAAAATGTTGACTACTTCACTCATATCGGGACGATTTGATGGAACTTGTGATGCACATATCAAACCAAGCTTGATCACTGGAATGGCCTCCTCTGCTGGATAATTACCCAGAAGTTTTCTGTCAAGACATTCTTCCACCCTGCCTTCCTCAAGAGCCCCCCTCACCATGTCACAGAGAATCACCACATCATCTTCCATATATTCCACAGGCCGCTTTCCAGTCACCACCTCCAAAACCAAGACCCCGAACCCATACACATCACATTTCTCAGTAATCTTGACCGTTTGACAAGCAAACTCAGGGGCCATGTATCCAAGTGCACTTTGGATTTTGCTGCTCAAGATGCACCGGTCTACCATTGGCAACAACCTTGCCAAACCAGAGTCTCCTACTTTCGGTTCACCAGAGCTGTCTATCAAAATATTAGTTGATTTCAAGTTGTAGTGGATCAAGTTCATTTGATGCAGATGAGCCAAACCCTTTGCCATCCCAAGAATTATGTTGAACCTCTGTCGCCAAGAGAGACCACTCTGGTCAGGTCCGTCATGCAGATTCTTGTACAGACTTCCACATGGTATGTATTCATATATGAGTAGCTGCAAGGAAGGAGTCCAGTAATACCCTTCAAGTGTCACAAGATTATGGTGCCTTATCTTTCCAAGTCCTTTTACTTCCCTCTCAAAATCTTCCTGGGACTTGATCAAACTTGAGACTGTCAACTTTTTTATTGCAACCGAACGCCCATCTCTGAGGACTGTTCTGTACACGACTCCAAAGCCACCACGACCAAGCTCACAGTCCTTGTTGAGCAAGGCTTGTGCCCCAGCAGCAAAGTCAGCATCACCAGAAAACATAACAAGCTTGCCATACTTTGAATCAGTACTCGGGGAACAGCTGAAATCTTCCCCACCAGGTAGTGGAAGAGGAGCAGAATGTGTCATTGAAGACCGCACATACATATTGAGGACAGTAATAGCTATGACACCAATTGCAATGAATGCAGCAGCACCTATGGCAATGAGGGCAGATATGCTGAATACATTCTTGTGACCATGAGTTAGAGAGGAAGAGCCACCACCAGTGCTATTAGAATTTGGGTTGAGGACAATGGGTTTGGGGTGAACAGCAGGGCATGAAAGATTAAGAACAGAACCACATAGGGACGGATTGCCTGAGATAGATGAGGGTGAGATTGTATTGAAGAAGCCCCCCACTGGTAACTCACCCTGAAGGTGATTGTAGGAGACATTGAAGTAGAGGAGGTGGGAAAGATTTGTCAACTCTTTAGGCAAGCTTCCAGAGAACTGGTTTAAAGACAAGTCAACGTATTGAAGATTGGTAAGGTTTACAATGGCTGCAGGAACAGGGCCAGAAAGATTGTTCTGGGATAGCAACCTGTAAATTTTGAATAAATAAAACAAAAAGACATTCAGAACAATGTATTGCCTTCAAAAGTTTTGACTATTAAGTTATATCTTTCCAAACAAACATAGGATGCTACTTGAAATTTCTTTTTGTTTACAAGCAGTGGAGTACCTTGCAGACAGTTAAAATTGGTGATCAAAATGTTAATGAGTTTTTTTTTTTTTAAATTGTTATAAATGATACCTGTTTACATTTTCATCAGTTATAAATGTTCTTGCTGTTCAACCATATGCCATTATACACAATGAATAACACTGGAAATACAGCTTTAGTCTAGCTATATGAAGTTTTAAATTCCACATGAACGAACATAACTAACTAGTAAAACAGTAAAAAAAAGAACAAGAGAACTTACAGAGATGATAGAGATGAGCACTTCTCAATCTGAGATGGTAACTTCCCAGTTAGAAAGTTCTTATGCAGCCTTAGCTCCTTGAGTGAGACTGCTCCTCCAATTTCAGAAGGAATGCTTCCATTCAGCCTATTGTCACTCAAGTCCAGAACATATGCTGTCTTCAAATTACCTATACTTGCAGGAATAGAACCAAGAAGCTGGTTCCCTGACACATTCAAGAACTGCAAACTACTAAGAACCCCGATATCAGATGGAAGCACATCGGAAAATGCATTGGAAGACAAATCCAACACCTGAAGACCTCCATGAGAGGCAGCAATTGGTTTCAATGGATTGTACTCGAGCTTCCCATGTCCTACACCAAGCTTCAAAATCCATGAAGGAAGTTTACCTACCAACTGATTTCGGCTAACATCTAGAGCTAAAAGGTTGAAGCAATTTGTCAATGACTCTGGCAAGCTCCCAGTGAATCCATTCACTGACAAATTCAACTTCTCAAGTAGCTTCAGATTTCCTAATGAACCAGGAATTCCACCAGAAAAGTTATTACAAGATAAATCTAACATCCCAAGGCTTCTCAACTCACCAATCCAAGCTGGAACTTGACCTGTAAGAGAGTTTCCCTTCAAACTCAAAGACCTACACAAACCAAGTCTCTTAATCGACTCAGGAATCCCCCCGGAAAATAAATTATCACTAAAATCAAGCAACTTCAAATGAGAACAGCCTCCAATATCCCCGGGAAGCCACCCCGAAAACTGATTCTTCCCGAAGTTAACTACTCTCAAATCATACAAATAACCAATACCTTCATGAACTTCACCCTCCAGCAAGTTCCCTGACAAGTCCAGCTCCTGAAGCCCCCTCAAATACCATATCCCGGATGGTAAACTCCCCGAAAGCTGATTCGACGAGAAGTTCACCGCCACCAAAGCTGAGCAGAAGCTCAAAGACTCCGGAATTCTCCCAGATAGCTTGTTCTTTGCAAACGAAACAACTCTCAGTGACCCACATTGTTGAAAAAACTCATCAGGAATCGACCCGGAAAGGCTATTCTGGCTCAAATCAATGACTTGCAAAGTCCCAATGTGAGCCAGATCAGGGTTTATAGACCCTGTGAAGTTGTTATTGGAAAGTGAGAGTCTTTGAATGGCCTGCAGCCTCAAAAGGCCACGGTTGACATGCCCGGATAGACCAAACCCATCCAGAGCAAGCTCAGAGACTCTGTTACTTCTCAAATCGCATTTGACACCGACCCAATGACAAGGAGTGTCATCCTCTTCGTTCCACGAACTGAGCTTGGCCTCCGGGTCCAGCAACCCGGCCTTCAACACGATCAGCCCCAAAACGTCGTCGTTGAAAACAGGGTTTAAGGAAACCACTAGTACAGGCAAGCAGAGTAGCAGAAGAAACACTAGCTTATTGATGAGTGACATTCTCACAACCTCATGAAAGTTTCAAAGCTAGTCTGAAAGCTCATGGAAGTTAAAGAATGAGGAGAGTATGTGTGAGGAGACAGGAGAGCATAATAATAAGGAAATGTAATGATGATGAAGAAAGCAAAAGAGAGTGAGAAAAAGTAAAGTAACGCACCAACACTACCCTCCACTTTGTTAAGTCTTAACCTTTTTAGGTGGTTTTTGTTGACCGGAGAAACAACATGATCGGTCGGAGGAGGAGGGAGTCGACAAAGATGGAAGGGTCGCCGGGAAAACGCAGGGAGCGGCGAGGGAGGGAGTGAATAGGAAGGAGGGAGTAAAGAAAGGTGGGTGATGTCAGGGAGTGAGGTAGAGAGGAAGAGATAGTGATAGAGAATAATAATGGTGTGGGGGGTGTTGTGGGTGATGCTAGCTCAGACTGAGTTAAGGTATAGGAGAAGAGCATTTAAGGCTCTTCTAACTGCAGAGAGAGACAGAGAGAGACAGAGAGCTTGGTTATATTATTGGGCACTGGGGGGGAGGTGGCGCGGGAGTCCAATTTTAGTCAAAGCAGATGGGTGATGCACTAGGCTTTTGACTTATTTGATTATCCTACGTGGCTGTATTTTTATGTGATTATTAGTTTCCTAATACATATACATGAATTTTTGGATACATATTTATGATTTTCAACAAATTTCCAATGGGTGGACTGAATGTTTGGAACACAATTTGAGATTTTGAGGCTGATTATTCAAAATGCAAAATGGTTATGTAGATTTAAACTAGACTGTTATTACGTTTTTAGAGTGTCGTTTGTTGATATATTAAACGATCAAGCGAATATATGAGATAAATATTTTGAATTTGAATGGCAGTAATTAATATTTTTATAACAGATAAAAAAAGAAAATTCTAGTATACCATATGATATAGCATGCCTCATAAAATTTGAATGAGACAGCATTACAGAATATAATCTCGAAATAAGATATATAAGTCATAGTAACTGTATTGTTAGTATTCAAAGTTGCTCTTAATTAAAAGAGAAATACTTGGAACAATAAATATGAACTAATGAAACTTGACGTTTACATGTTGGGATGACCGATGAGATCTCAAATCTGAACTCACATCCTTTACCAATTGACTTATTTCAGTTGGTATCTAGAATGCTAGCTATGATTTACTGTAAACAAGAACTTGCTAGGTTTAATTTAGTATAGTGCATCAAACATATTAGTTTAATCCTAAAGGGTTGTCGAGGGCAACAGAGCACTTGTAAAATATGCATAATTTCTTTTGCAGGATGGCCATGGAGACATATTGATATGTCAAACTCTTAGAGAAAGTGTAGTCAAAATTCCTTCTGATACACTCTTTGTTTGTCTTCAATGGCTGTGAAAATCCACCATTATATGGTAGCCGACCAACCAACACCATCTATAGCTTTGGCTTCTTTCAAGTTTCAAACACCCTAAACGAACTTGCACCAACTTGTTTTTGGCTCTTACCCTCTTTGGATTTTACTCTCTCTTTGACTTCCTGAAACTCCCAAAACCCAGAACCTGCACTAATTTAAAACTCACGTACCCTCTTCTTATTCTGTGATATCTCTCTCTGGTTTCGATGCCTTGGATTAAAGAAAACCAAGTCAGTCTTATTTGTTAATTGTGTTTCTTGGAGATGGGAGTTTAGTGGCGCAAATGGCGCATCTATGTCAACCATTTATAATCCAAGTGATCTGGGCTCAGTTTGTTAGACCTAATCTCTATTGGGCTGCCTCCTAATTAAGTCCAGTAATCATGGTTTACTGGATCATCAGTCCATCATTGTATAAGCATTGTGTGCTTTGACTGCTTTCCCTTTTATAGGAGAGAAAAGGGAATAGCTGCAGATTAGAGGTGCCTTGCTTGGATTCATGTGTTGAAAAAGATCATTTGCCTTGTAATTTGCATACTTGCATCTATTCCTTTCTTGGTCTGCTTATCTACTACCCAATGGTCATGTTACGGAAGTGTCATGAAAATGTCTCAAGAATTCCAGTGAACTTTTCTCAAGCTCTCCATCTTTTCTTGCGGACATACATAGACCGACACTTTTTTGTCTTTTGTTGATGTGTATATTTAGAGTTGTAATTTGATGATACAAATAATGGAGAAGCATATGAAAATGAACATCGATTCATCAGTCTGTTGTCGTTCTTATAAATAAAAAGATATGATAATATATCTATAAAATTTTACTATCCCTTTTGATTTCTTGGTGTGACGAGTTCTAATCATTATAGTAATGCTCCATAGTTCATACAATACAAGAGTGTTTATGATAGACCAAAATATTCTATTTTTAAAAAAAAATATATACATTTTTTTTACTATAAGATTTACATTTAAGGGCAGTACAAAAAGCCGGCTAAAGAAACCGAGGACGCACGGAGGAACAATGCACCCGCGCCGCACTAGATCAGAAGCAACACGTTGGCGCTTTCGAAAGATTCAGTGGGCTCTCGCGCGTATCATCAACTACCAAGCGATTACGTGTCACCCAAATATCATTTCCTCTCACTTGACAAACACACACCCCGCCTGAAACGCGTGCAGCTCACGCCCCTCGCCGCACTATAGTGAAGGTGAACGAACACTCTCCCTCCTCCCTGTTTCGGCTAATCTTCCAACTCCCCAATTCTCTCGCTTCAGACCTAAACCTCTTCGTCACCTCCGCCCTCAATTTTCAAACCCCTTTTCTCAAAATGAGCGTGACGTTGCAGTCCTTCTCGCTCTTAAACCCTAACCCTAGCTCCACCTCTCGCTTCACCAAGGCCGCCGCCGCCACGACTCCGCTCGCCTTGTGTTCTCGGCGGTTCGATCAATTTCATGGAGGAGCTCTGGTTGCGGTTCCGAAAGGGCTCGGTTCTTGCGGTGGCTCGCTCTCCCTGCACCGGCGGAGCTTGTGGTGCCGGCCAATTGTAGCCGCCGCCGCCGCCTCGCACGATGAATCGGTAAAGCTTCAAGCTCTGGCTTTCTTGGATTTTTGGTTATTGGTATAGTAATTTGGTTTGTGAAAGGGGAGATTGAATTTAGCTTATCCAAATTGTTTGAAATTACTGGTAAATAATTTTTCATTTTTCTTTGAACTGTGTGTTTGATCATATAGCATTGAGTTTTTATATGAATTTTCTAATTTGTGTTCCGCTTGTTTTGTTTATTAGAAGCATCCAGAGATTGAGGTGGAGAAGGAAAAGGAAAATGCCAAATTGAAAGCTGAAGAATCAGAAGAAGCTTGGGAGCAGACTCTAGCTTCTTTCAAAGAACAAGCTTTAAACGTGAAAAGTGTCTCTCAGGAAGCGTATGAGATATACTCTAAGAAAGCATTTGTAATTTTGAAGGAAACGTCAGAGCAGTTGAAAATACAGGGTGATAAGGCAATGTGTGATTTGACTGAGATAGCAAAAGAGATCAGTGAAGATGGTAAAGAATTTATATCCACAGCCGCAAAGAATTCTCCTGAGCCAGTGAAGGAAATTGTTGAAACGTTCCAAACATCATCTGATGATCTCAATGACGTCACAAAAATCCGCGACTTTCATGTTGGGATACCATATGGTATAGCTTATGAGAAATAAAATAAAATGATGCATAGTCCTTTCTTTAGATCTTTATAGACATTTGCGATTTTGATTTTGGTCTTATGCTTTGAAGGTTTGGTTCTCTCTCTTGGTGGCTTCCTTTCCTTCATGGTAACTGGAAGCACTGCTGCAATTAGATTTGGGGTTATCCTTGGTGGTACTCTTTTGGCTTTAAGTATTTCGAGTTTGAGATCATATAAGCAAGGAGAATCATTTCCTTTGGCCTTGAAAGGGCAAGCAGGTTAGTTATGGTTTACTTTTGTAATCACTACAGTTTGGAGCCTTTTCATAACGGTTTAAGTTGAATTCCTATGTGTTAAATGATTGGACTGTTGGACCTGCAGCTATTGCCGGTATACTTTTTCTGAAGGAGGCACGCCTACTGACTCAGGTTAGAAGTTCGTTCTTATTGTTATCTTAAAACTGAATTTCTTCATTTTTGTAGTTAAACAGCCTTCAAAGATTCTGATATTTTTTCTTGTTTCCATTTATCTTTTCAAATTTGCAGAGATCATGGATTCCATATTTGTTGACAACCTTTGTCAGGTTTTTGTGAATCATGGCCTTCTCAATATTTATTTTTATGATGCTATCTGCTTTTAGTATTCTCTTCAGTTGAGGAACTTTACCTTGATCTGGACATAGAACCAGTGATATAATCATTAGAGAACCTTGTTTTCCCTCCCAAAATACCAAGTTTTGCAAAGATGAAAAAAATAACTTGTTACCTACAGCCTCCTCAAAAAAAAGAAAAAAGAAAAAGAAAAGAAAAGGTAACCTACAGAAGCACTTAATGGGAAAGAGTTTTGATCTTTTAAAAGAACAACTCAATAAAGGAACATTAGCGCATAAAAAGGTTTTTTTTTTTAGATGAAGATGAGGATGAAAATGGAATGGCTGACTAGCATTTATTTTGTTTCTTCTTAAAAATGAACTTGGGTACAAAATTGCCTAGTCCTCCCCTTTGGTAGTCCTTGTGCACAATTACCGTTAGTGTTATAGGTTTAAAGAGTTTAACACCTGATATGTTTATTTTTTGTGTGCAGTGGAGGTATTGTAGCTTTCTATGTCTATAGGATTGTACAGAGTGGTAAACACCAAAAAGATTCGAGCTTTGAATGAGACAGAAAGTTGGAGTATCTGCTAGGTCAGTATGCAATTAATTTTTACATGGTGTGCCCTCCATTGTGTATCAGTACTTCAGTAGTATAGCGCCCAATGGGGATTGAAATATTATATCATTAGCTTAGTGGAATCTATATCTCTGTGAAATTGGTTACAGCTAGTGTCTAGTGATTAGTGAAGACTGTTCATTTTAGCTAATGTGATTGAATTCCAATCATGTCTGTGAAGTATTTAAACTTTTCATATGATTTACTGATTGCAGCAATGGAGAAGTAACCGGGGTGCTCCGGGCTAGTTGCTGAACTAAAGTTTCTCTGGTTAAACACCCGTGCATCCAAAGCTGATGGGAACAACGCATCATGTGTTTGGAGTTTAGATACTTCTTTTTCTTTTTGCAATTTGTATTACCATTGAGTTTAGTTGGTCAAACATATAGATATACTGAAATATGGTGTTCTTGGTCCCCCTTTTTTGATATTGAGATGCTAGAACTAGTTGCTTGGCCTTTGCACTCTGTTTCATTGCCCTGTGTTTGAAGTTCTGTATTACATAATAGCTGGCTTGGACTGAAGCCGTTGCTCCACAGGCCATATCTCATGTAACGTATTTAACTCTTTGCGCTGGCTCAGCCACGGTGAAGAAAAGAAATAAACATGTACCATGATTTCGATGCAAGTGCATCAGAAATTCAAAGGCTAGACTACATTGCAGCTTGTTGTGATAAAATTCTGTGAATTCAGCAAGGTCATTGCGGTTGGCGAGCCATTCAATGGCAGAATCCTTGCATAAAAGCTTACCAGCTTCAAGAATACAAGTGCTCTGAAGAGGAGCAACAAATATTGTGTACGTATATAGTCATGTACTATCGATAATTGAATTTGAAGTATAGTAAAAACTACTATTTAAAACTTCAAATCACGATAAATACTTCTTCATGGCACATTGAGCATGATGGTATAATTTTCATGATTAATAGCTAATCGATCTACAACATACACATTTGTAGTTTTGTACTAGCCACAAACATGTGATCTATAGTTATAAACAGTCTAGCTATCAATCATAGCATGAGCCTATTAGCACCGGCATGTAACATATGATTGATGAAGTCTCTTCTTAGTGTATTTTTTTTTTTTGAGAATTTTAAATACACACCTCTAATCTCTTAGCACACATCCTTATTATTTTATATTTCACATCAGATTTTTTTTTTTGATTGAAATGGAATTTTATTAACTTCAGACCAAAAGTTATATGGGTAATAATTCTCAAAAGAGAACCCCCAGTACATCAAACATTACCATCAGCAATTAACTGAAGGAGCCATTCAGACCCTTGCTCTTTGCAAAACCAACCTTCTGCTAATGACAAAGTCCTTCTAGCTAGTTCATGTGCTACTACATTGAAGCGTTTCTTCACATGCCTCCACGAAACTATCTCAAATTCAGTCATAGTCAACCTCACTGCATCAAGAACGCCTCCTATCTCGTTGAAGTCCCAGCCACGAGTATTTAAGCCATTAAGCACATTAAGAGCATCACCTCTTATATCAACATTTAATAATCCCAGCCACGAGTATTTAAGCCATCCTTATTATTTTATATTTCACATTAGATTTTATAGGTATGTTTAATTACAAAAACATCAATCAATTATTAGAGAAAAAAAAAGAAGAATAAAAAACTTTCTCTAACCTGAAACCTAACTTTTCTCTGTTATTACTATGCATCAAAAGAAAAGAAATAAAAACTTCTTCTCCAAAATTCATCATCTGAATTTCGATTACTATCATAATCACATGTACTATTTACCGATTCATTTGTTTTTTTTATTAACTTTAGTTTTTATCTTACAGACTAAAAACTAGTTTTTATGCTATTGTACTACTAGTTTCATAACAAAAATTATGTATGTTCAATATTTTCTTCTTCAAATTCTAGCCAATTGATGTCATTTTTTTTAGTAAGGTGAATTACAATTGCGTAAGTTGGACTCACAACCTCTCACTTACTAAAAAAAAGACTATGTCACTAGACCAAATGGTACTGGACCGATTGATCTCATATTGGAGATTCGGAGTTCAAATATAATATTACTCTTTTGATATCAATCACATTCAAACATCTACCCGCTTATCAAGATTCATTTAGAGAAATTGAAATTGTGAAGAAAATCTACAAGTAGAATATAATCCGCGAATCAAGATTTTAATGTGAATCAAGATGTTAACATTGTAAATGCAATAAACAGATAACAATATATGAAAACGCCAAAACGTTTTTAAATGAATGATATGGTTGTTTCATGGTAAGAAGGATTTTGTAACATGATTTAGTCAGAGATGTGAAATGCACCCAAAAATTGAAATCCACACATTTTTTTTAGTTAACACATACATAAAAAGACAAAGTTTAAATTAGTAAAAAAACAAAATTTAAGTATTCAAAAAAAGAAAAACGATGTATGAACCCTTTAATTGTCGGGGGTTTTTTTTTTTTTGAAGTATCGGTTTCTTTTTTTCTGCTGAGATTGTATGGTTCTTGGTCATTATCTTGCACAAATCTTATATGGTGATGCTTTGAGAATTTGGACAAAGGAGTTGGCTTCCCAACAGATAGTGAATGGCGTCTGGCTTCCTCATCGCTTATATAATGACCTTATACTACTGTGATTGTTTTACAAGTATAAGAACAAGAAACAATCGTTTCCCGCAGGCAATAAAAGCGACAAGGTGATTAAACAAGGCTAAAGGATGCACTGCTAGACACATGGAAACTATTACTGATTACACTATAGCATGAGTCATGACAATAAAATCAATTGCTGGTGCCCGGAGGAAGTTCTTGATTTGCAACCGCGGTTGAATGTCTTCCCCCTTCTCAAGAGCCGTTTTATCATACGAGTCTCTTCCCTTCTCGGTTTCAGATATCACCGCGGGAGACATGATTGGGAATTTCTCCTTGGTTATCCAATGGCATGTACTGTGCCATGATTGCCCGGATCTCTGAGTCCATGTATCTCTGCGCAGATACAAATTTTTAGGATCACCCCATAAATCAAAGGGATAGAGTGAACAAAATAGTAATACCAACGTCTTTCTTCAAGAATTGTATCTTGAACTGCATTTCACATATGTACATGTATGAGGAATTTTGGGTGAAAGAAAACATACTCGGATTCTGTACTTGTAAACCGCATATCCTCCAACTCCAACAGCACCCAAGCATAGAATGATAACCCAAATAAAGCTCCAGCTATACTCTGTATTCCCGGCATTTTTACCTGGTTCCCCACACAGCAGCAGTTAACACACAGATCCGAAAAAATTAATAAGAAGAACAATTCCAATTCTCAATCTCTGTTGTGCCTACCATTAAAGGATACATTCCAAAATGAAAACTATAGATCTTGTCTAACTAGAGCATTAGTGGTTAGAAAGACTAAGAAAGAAAAGAATTGAGAATACTCACCTATACATGCATCATGCTCTCGCATGTACAACAAACCACCACCACAGCTGCACTCGTAACTGCCCCAAGTATTCTTGCATTTACATTGTGAACATTGGCAAGCCACCTTCTCCTTACACTCATCAACATCTGGAGCATGGACAAAATTAAAATTTAAGGTGAGTGAATCCATATCGATATAAGCGAATGGGGATCTCAAACTCTTACTACTTGGTTATACAGAAAAGGATCTCTTTGGAAGTATATTCACCATTCAGGGCTGGTGAAAATCACTGGTGGGATTCAAATCCAAGTATCTAAACTATGTGCTGATGCAGTAGCCTAATAAATTATGCACAATTCCCCCGAGGTAAATTATGTGGTGATGGTTTAACCGTATAAGAGTATGTGGAGATAGTAGTCTAGATTGAAGACCCCATAAAAATGGCCCAAGAAGATATTACGGTTACACCATGTCAAAACTGCATTACATAATTAGATTGAAGTCTCTACATACTGATTAAGCTTCAATAAGCCAATGAGTAATCATCTGAAAATCACACACTAATAGCGATCCAAGGGCAGTAAGTACCTTCACATGTTTTCTCTCCATCACCCTCGAATCCTGGCGGGCACGTGCAACCTTTTGTATGATCATCCTGCACATTCAAAGATCAATTTTACTTTGTCAATTTTCCATTGGGAGATTTGATCAGTGAACAACATCACAAGTCCAACTTACACGACATGCAGAGTAAGTCTTGCCATTTTTAGTTTCCCTCCAACAACCTCCATTGTTAATTTCACAGCGTAACGCTCCAGAAGCTGCTAGAGCAAGAACGGAAAAGATACCTTGACTAATATGAAAATAGGCACGCTATATATATATATATTAGGTGTCATTTCAGTAGTTAAATGATGAAACCTTGCATGTTGATGGTTATAAACCATTAGAGCATACGAATTGGTAGATATGCATTGACCAAGGAAAAAAAAACGAAAAAAAAATAGATAAGAAGAAGAAGGAAGATGAAGAAGAGGAGAATAGTGTGCACCGAGTTAGGTTTCTTGACTATTTTACAATTCCTACCGAATACATTTTAATTTGTTGAATAAATTATCCAGATACTGCAGCCTTCACCGTCAAGCAGATTATTTCTAATGGCAGTAATCTGTGGAAGTTTCTACACTGCCATAAAAGTGGGAAGCCATGCAAATAAATTTACCTTCACAGTGAGTGTAACCATCACCCACAAACTTCACACCTTGCACAGTAGGGCATTCGCAGACTCTTCCACGGAATGTATCCTTTAACAAAACAAAAATCAGTCTACACAATACTAACTAAAACCTATTGAATAAGCCAGAACATTCCCACCCAAAGTGGAAACAAGAAAAACAAAATAATTAGAATAACCAAAGGTAGGCTATGAAAATTGGGATACCCTGCATGCAGTTAAGTTAGAAGCTTTATCCTGCCAGCAACCTCCATTGTTTTCCAGGCACTCGTTGGTTTCTATATCTGAAAAAAAAAAGAAAAAAAAAGGTCATTTAATACCATCTCAGAGACGATATTGGGAAAGACAATCAAATGATTACTCATAGGGAACCATTGATCAATATTTGTAAATACATTAGCTTCACATGCTGGCTGAAAACTAAATTTGCTACCATTTCAATAAGTTACGCATGTCCTGGACTCAAGGATTCACATATATTCAATACCAACTTCCTATTGGAATCTGAATCAATGATACAGTATGATTGAGCATGTTATTAATTTTATAATGATTAATATTGTTATTATTACTTTGGAGTCATAACACACACAAAACACTGGTGTCTTCTTTCTTTCGAAGGGGTGCCAACATTTCACTAACAAAGTTTAACACAGTAGATTAGTTGTTTTGACTGTTGGGTAGAATGATGGTAACAATCTCATTATAAAAACCTAGTACAGAAAAGATAGGCAAGCACTTCAAAGTACACGAACACATTTATAACAAACAATCAATTACAAGAATTATTTTACCTACAGGAATATATCCATGAAGAATATAAGGAAACAAAAAAGGTTAAGGATAAATGAGGACCTTCACTCAAACACACAGCCGGTTCAGTAGTTTCTTGAAAACCAGCACAGATGGCCTTGAGAACAGCTCCTTTGGCCAGTTTCCCTGAGAATAGGTGTAAAAACAAAACATTATGAACAAAGTGATAAGACACTGTACAGTCCTCCAGTCATTACAAGAGTTGTATCAAACCTCTGTACTGTCTGCTGTTTATAACAAGAGTTGGCAATATGGTAACATCTCCACGGGTGCCCTTGCCAATCTAGTTCAAGATTAAAGAAAGTGAAACATGAGTACAAATTAACACAGCATGCACAAAACAGGAAAAGATGAGGTGACGATGGTAAAAGGCTATCGTAACTAAATCTTAAGAGCCCAACCTGTGCATCCTGTTCAGCCTTTAGAACTGCATTCTCCTCATCTGCCTCAGTATCCCCGATACATGTCTGTATCTTCTTAAGATCAACACCTTTAATCATGTTACAGAGAACACATTAATAATAGGAATTTCACGACCTCTGATCTTAGCTAGGTTACCAACTCTTAGAAAAAAAAAAAAGAAAAAAAAAAGGAGAGAACAATTAGCATTTAAAAGAATATGTCATTGACTAACTCTAGTTATAGCTCTTACGAACATGAAACAAGTATTAACTTCCAACCAAAAAACTAGAAATATGGCAACACATAGACAGCATAATCATAGAACTGTATATACATGCCATCCAAGAGACAGACACTAGCTCATGGTGACAATCTAACATAACTTCCCAAAACCATAAAATCACATCCCAAAGGAAACTGTCACCCAAAGTAGAATTAAAAAGAAAGTATTGACGACTAGATTAGAAACTTAGGGGTAAGCCTTAGCAAATATTCAAAAGATAAATCAGAATCTATATAAGTGGGAGTAGTCCTAAAGGGACAGAGATAATGCAGCAAACACGGATGCCTTTCTTTTAGCAAGACTTTATCCAAATATGAAGTCAGTCAAACCTACCTAAGGATTCAATAACTTGATTTGCACAATCATCAGTGTACTTCTTCTCTTTCATTGGGCATCGAATTGCAAAGTCAGTCACATAGTCCCACCAAAGCCACGGTTTTCCACTTTCATTGGCCACTTTATAGAAGCAAGCTTGACGGAGGTTTTGAACCACAACATCTTTCCCGTCATAACCTTTACTAAAGTCCTGTTCAGGATCTGGAGCACAGTACCTCCCATGATTGATGCACTGAGATTTGCACTGTTTACTCAAAATAAAAGCTTCTGGGCAGTACCAAGTAATATAGTGTGGAGTAAACTGAGTGTAACCCTTCCGCTCAAGTACCTGAGCAGCTCCTTTAAAGTTCTTCACAAAATCAATCTGGCTGTCACACTTTGGTCCACACTCATCATTGCTGTTTGTCCAGAACTCATACTCAACACGCTCATCAGGATGTGGAAGAGCCTCTGTCCAGTCAAGATTAATGTTGACCATCTCCCCATCAGATAGAGCTTTTTTAATGCTATCCCCCAAAGATTTGCTGATAAGAGCCGAGGGAATTGCAATTTTCTGGAGATAATCAGCATCTGCATTTTCTTCCTCAGGAGTGTCCATGGTAATCAATGGTTCAGTGCTGTCATCTGCAACAAGAATAGCGGCTGCTCCACCGTTCTGTGCATTCCAAGCCTTCAATGTGAAGTAACAATCTGCAAGGATGTTTACGGTCATATATGAGTACACAGTGAAAGATAAACAAGCATTACACATACATTTTACAGAAGGTCTCAATCAAAAGCTACAGGTAGAAACTAAACAATGCTTCAAACGGGAAAAAAGAGTCATCTCTTATACATATGCATATATTCTCCACTTAACAATCAAGGGCAGAAAGGGATTGATTCTCTGAACGCAAAACTAGTTACAATAAAAACAGCCAAATAAAGTTTAAACCTGAGATCTATTTCATCATCAAAATTTAGACCAACTATTGCCCACAAACTTTGATAATTGACCAAATCACTGGATACTAGCAAGCAGGGTTCAGCGGTCAAGTAACGAGTTTTCATCACAGTGATTACAAGGGAATTAGATACAGACCATAAATATAAAACACCAAAACGCAAAACTTGTTATGAATGTTACAGATATCTAACTGCATGCCAAGCAATTATGATCAATAACACACATCACTACTTGATCCACAAAGTTACACACTGATCGCAAAACCATCACCAATAAGCTCATAATTATATCAACTAAACAACCAAAGTAAATTCCAATTACGTCACTACTGCAAAACATAATCCACTAAAAATGTGAGATTGAAAAGGCTAACCTCCTCGATCGGCCAGAAGAAAGGTTGGCAATCCACCAGGCTTGGATTTGAATGAAATATCGAAATCTTCAAAACCCTTGCATGCCTTTTGATTAGCCTTGGGATAAAACACAGTCCCAACCAAGGTCCCTCCATACTGAGGAACCCCAAAATTCCCAATAGCACATTCATAAACATTCTTCAATGAGTTTGGGGAAGTCACTTTCAAGCTGTTCTTCTCCACCACAAACCTCCCCACACAAAACCCACATAGCAAAAACCAAACAGACACTAAAAATCCAATCTTTTCCTTCATCTTAAACACTGTCACTGAGTCTCAGAGAGGCCCAGATCAAACCCAGTAACCAAAAACTCCGATTTCAATAATTAAGAACAGAAAAGATCGAAACTTTACAAATCAGAGACGTTTCCCACAAGAAAAGACTCGTTCTTTATGAAACCCAGATCGAGGATTTTGATAACAAAGCACGGAAACTAGTCTTTTTGCACTGCAAGTTTTCTGGGTCTATGTGGAACTAAATTTCGTGGGAAAGCGTAGAGAGGTCAAAACGCTTTGCTTAGTCTGAGCGTATGTTTAGTATTCAAAGGAGATAACTTTTAATTTTTATTTTCAATAAAAAAACGAATTACTACTCAAACAAGAATTCTACATTCTTTTTACCAGAAAATTCCAAAAGATTCTAATTTTCACAGTCTGATTTTTGATGGGATTTCTTTTTGAATGATTGGACCCAAGCACACGTAAGGAGCTGAAATCGATGGAACTGTTTGTACTTGCATGCAATCCAGATGTCGTTTGTTTGCACTTAGTTTTTGCCTTTATGAGGAACTCTAGCCTAACTACACAAGTCTCATTTACTAATTTTGGGTTTGAGAGAATATTCACTAACCTTTTTTGGCCCATTTTTCTTAACTAAAAGTGAAGAGTTAGAAGATACAAATAGTAAAATGGCATATAATTGTATAAATAATCTGTAATTGATGTAGTTGTTCATCTCAAAAATGTAAATAATTAGTAATTTAGTGTTGAAAAGATGTGCCATGTGGAGAAGGCCGCGGGAAACACGTGGTGAGGAATGAGGAGGTTGATGACGCATGGCTCTGTGGTTGAATATATACGATCACACCTGGAGTCTGTCACCGACGGCAGTCCTAGGCATACAAATTTATGGGGATGAGACCAGACTTGGCACCAAACTAGCGCGGTCATCCTTCTCACCTATAAGGAGATGACTATATTGAATTTGAGGAGGATCTAATACTATATGAACTTCCTTACTCCTTTGGAGCATGGAGATTCTTGTTCAATTCCAAGAGTAGTTCTAAAGCTCTAAAGCTACTTAAGCTTACAAGATATAGGCATACAGAATTTGTTGGTACACAACTACATGTATGAGCAACATTAGAACATCGAGCTCATGTGTTGTCAGTGAGATTCTTGTGGCATCTATATACCTCATAAATATTCCAAGATCGTTTTGCTTGATATTGTGCTTATTATCACCAAGCCTTAATTGAAAATAAGAAGCTTTGGAAATAATCTAATAATTTTACAGCATTTTATCTATAATTTCTCTATTATATGAAAACAAAAGTTAATACTTCAAACATTTTTTTTTCTATAACGGATGATATTATTATTGACACAAGAAGGTACGGGAAAAAACTTGCGTCCGACCCAATCTGGACGCACTCATCCAGACTCTTTACCAATGTAGATTATAATATTAACCGTTCAAAAGTTGAATTAACTAACAAAGATCACATTTGCAAAAAATCAATGTTTGTTCAGCTGATTCCATTAAACAAATCGACATTTATGGTGAAACTTATAAACTTAGCAGTTTCATAATAAGCTATCCATTTGTTTGATACATTTGGTTTAATAAATGATTTTTGTTTACATTGATTTTTTACAGAAATAATTTTTATTGGTTAATTCAACTTTTGATCGGTTAAGATTATTATTTACATTGACAAAAATATGTAAAAAAGAGAGAGTCCAGACACAAGTATTTTCCAAAGGTACACATATAATCTTAGGTTACATAAACCTATACTAGGATATAAGTAAACCTACCATAATTGATTTTTTTGATTACATACGAACTAAAACACTCTGGAAAAAACTTGCATCTGGATTAGTATGTGAGTGTGCGTCTGGACTTTCTCCTATTTACAAACTTTTGACAACGTAAATTATAATCTTAACCGTTCTAAAGTTGAATTAACCTATAAAAATCACCTATGCAAAAAATTTTGTTTGCTCAGCCGATAACAGTTCTGGTGAAAGTTAGCAGTCTCAAAATCAGCCGTCCATTTGTTTGATACATTTGGCTAGGCAAACAAATTTTTTTTACATTGATTTTTTGCATAAGTGATTGATTCAACTTTTGAACGGTTAAGATTGAGATTTACATTACAAAAAGTATGTAAACAAGTTTTTTCCAAACACTCCTTCATTAAAAAAAAACACTCCAACTCTTAGGGCACGTTTACTAACTTGGAATAGAACTTATCATGAATTGGTATCAACAAGAATCGGTATCAACTAGAATCGGTATCGGAATATTTCATTCCATTCTACTGTTTACTTACCATCAGGAATCAAAACAAGAATGAAATTAAATTACGATTGATGTTGTTTACTTACCATATGGAATCAGAATTAAAACTAGTTTGATTACTAAAATACCCCTACAAGAAAGGAAGCTAGATGTTTGCAATTTTATTATTCTTCTTTTCAAGTGCACGTGTTCAAAGTTTTGCATAACTAATCACCTGAACCAACTAACAATCTACTTCATCAATCATCAGGTTGTGATATCATTCATTAGTAACCAACGGAAAAAAAAAAAAAAAAGAAGCAAAACACCGGAAGCTGATGCACCAACATCATTCAGCATAATATAACAATAACAAAGTTCCATAATATTCTAAATAACTCAAAATATAGCCATAGTACCAATTCAGCAAACAATAACCATAATACCATACTTTTTAACATAACATAAATTGAAAGGTCTCAAGAAGTTATTATCTTCAAAACAAAGCAGCAACAAAGGGAAGATTGCTCAAATGACAGACTTAGTCTAAGCCTCCATTCACTCTAAGCCACATTGCAGAAAAGTGATTATGTAGTCTCTCTTTTCTTCATCAGTCATGGTAAAAAAGACCCTCAACCAGTCATGCTCTTTAGATAGTTTGTTAGTAATGTGAAATACCTACACTGGAGTTAAGAATTCCATCTTCCGAAGCTCACCACAAAGTTTCCCTTGCATATCAGCAAGATCCTTTTCTGTTGAGAGAACGTTAATCAAGCCTTCAAACTTTGGAGCCATTCCAGAAATGGCTTCAGCGATGACTCCAAACTTGTTTGCCATATCATTTAAAGCTCTTGCCTTTCGACGGGTTTTATTTGGAGCATTTGCAACATCTTGGGCTGACCTCGGTTGTTTAGCACGTTGGTTGGTATTTGGTGGTTGGGGAGGACTTGGTTGTGTAAAAGGCACATATTCATTTTCCACTTCATCAAGTCCTTCATATTCTGATCCCACATATTGAGATCCACCATCAGTTGTCATATCCTCCATTTGCTCGAAAAAATCATCAACTCGTACACCAGCTTGATTTATACTTGCATCCTCTTCTCTAACTTCTTCTTCATCATCTTCAGCATTTCTAGCATTTGTTCCTAGTGCACGATCTTTTCCATATATCTCTCCAAGTGCATAATAATGTTCAAACGGTTTGCCATACAAACCTTTTGCCTCCTTTTTGTTCTACAAAATAGAGAAAACACAATACAATGTTATAGACTTACAATTCATAACCAAAAACCTTGAGTAAGGTACCACAGCTAAAAGAAGCATTACATATGTTACAATGCAAAGAAGACTTACAGTGAGTACACCAAATTTATTTGATATACTAGTTTTCTGTATCTAGTACCATATCACCATAGTAAAGAAACATGAAGCAAAATATAATAAAAAGAAATGTTACCTTTGCCCACTCATCAAATACCGTTCTTTCACAAACCAATGTCTTTGTTTGTTCATTCCATCCAAAACCACTTTGAGATATTGCATCATCTAATGCAACAAATTTCCCTTTTAGTGTCTTTATTCTTGATTCAATGTGTGGATTTGCTAGTATCCCAGAAGTTGGTAGTTTGGCTTCCAACATATTTTGCAATTTCTGTAAATAACCATTTCTGAAGCCGGTATCCACACGCCACTTCGGATCACGGTAGAGTTCCAATAAAGAATCTACCAGCACATCATCTTCCTTAGATGTCCAAAAACGCTTGTTTTTACCCCTTCCTCCTTTTTTCGGTTGGCTTGAAGTAGCTGTCGAACTCATATTCAGCCTACTGCATATAAGAATGAAGATCATTAACTATAAGTGAAGCAAAGCACAAGCAAAATGAAGTATAGACAATAAAGTGTAAGATTGACCATGTATAAGAGAATCAGACACAACTGGAACAAAAACAGTAACAACCAATTTCACATCTAAAATGACAATGAAATATATAAAACCAACAAAGCAAAGAAAAAAAAGCCAAAATCATAACTCTAATGATCCTGTTTCATTTGAAAGGTCTGAAAGATTGAAACAAGTACAACAAAGTCATTCAACATTCATAATTAATAATAATAGGCTAGTACTTGAAGCTAGTTGTACTTTCTTTCACTACAACTACATATCTTAGGTCCTATTTCGACGCCATATATCCCACATTTCATTTGCAAGGTTTTGCCTCCACATTGTCCACTCATTTGAGGTCTCAACTGTATCAATATAGTCATCATCTTCCAAGTTCTCAACTGCTGCCGGCTGTCTATCAAATTCTGCTTCTATTGGATCTATAGCCATCTCACTTCTAATAAAATTATGGAGCATGCAACACACTGATATTATACGACGTTGTGTCGTAATATCATAGAATGATGGACTCCTAAGAATTGCCCAACACATTTTCAGTAAACCAAAGCTCCTCTCAATAACATTCCGGGCACTTGAATGTTTCATGTTAAAAAATTCTTCTGCTTTATCAGGTCGGTATCCATTTCTCCACTCATTGAGATGATACCTCTGTCCTCTAAATGGTGCAAGAAAGCCATTTCCATTAGTATAGCCAGCATCTACTAAATAGTAATAACCTGGTTGACAAAAATAAAATTGGATGTTATATCTCTCTAATGTTACTTTAAGTAATGAAGAGTGAAATAATTAAAATTTGTGTTCCGAAAAATACCATTAGGAACTTTTAATCCATTTCTTCTACTCAGAGCATCCTTAAGAACACGAGCATCATGTGCAGAACCCTCCCATCCCGGTAAAACATATATGAACCTCAAGTCTTGAGAGCAAGCTCCTAAAACATTTGTTGCGATCTCACTTTTTCTTGTTCTATATCTTGGCTTGTCTCGTTCCGGGACTTTCACCCTAATATGGGTTCCATCCAATGCTCCTAAACAATTCTGCAATAATGTACAAACAAAAACAGTTTAAGACTTCTATTAATAATAAATGCAGGTATTGCTGAATATTTTTGTAAAACCAGATTATGTGTACCTTAAACCACTTCCACCTATTATCTGTGGAGTTCTCGGGTACAGGTTCAAGTGTTTTCCAGAAGTCCTTTTGGCATCGGATCATGGCTTTCAAACACTCATGAAAGTATTTACTTACAGTTCGTCCCGACCTAGTAAAGTACAAGGATATGCTACGATTCTTCTTGTGGTGTGCAAGAATATTTAGAAACATTGCTACCATCTCCACTACAGACACATTTCGGCTTGATCTAAGTTGGCCTTTACTGATCAGAATTTGACACAATTTATGAAAGGATTGTCTGTCCATTCGTAGTTGGTCAATACATATAGCATCGCTCCAATAAACTAGAGTATACAAGTACGTACTCCCGTCGTTTATAGAGTCTTATGCTTGGGGGTCGACTTTGTTGACGTTGTTTAGTACCAACTAAGTTGACATAAGCATAACCAGCAACACATACAGCAAATAGTATTCGAAGGTAGCCAAGCAATGCATTTATGGTGACAACTAGTTTCCTCTTTGTAGACAAACTTAGACGACCCATTTATCTACATTAAGAATATCATTGTGTATATGTGTATTATGAGAACACATCCAAAATATTGATCATAGGTGAGCACCAAATATATTCAAACAAGCACGTTATTAGCTTCCGATACAGAAGCCACAAGGAAAAAAAAACTACAATTCACAGGTTCAAAACTCACATGCCCAGTAGGTTCTGGGGAGAAATGCTGCTCAAGTACACAGGATAAATAAGGAGAGCTTCATCTTTTAATCAGACATTATAAAGATGGCTAGTTATGGAGGTAAATATGATATACTAGCTAGAACAAAGATAAATAAGGTGGAGCTAATGACATCGTCTCCTATTATGATTTCACTGAAATATGCTACTCACAGAAGAATCATCGTGAACAAGAATTCATAAACCATATAACGAAAAACATATTACGAACAGAGAGGAGAAATTAACATTGCAGCACAGATATGAACACTTGAGAATGAAATAGAACCTAACGAAACAAAGAGGAGACGAGAAACAAAAACAAGTAAGCTTATCGATCACCATGGAAGAGAGAAACTGACCTTAGAGTGCGCCGTCTGCTCTTCTATTTTTTCGTTGTTGTTTTCTCATTTTGTCGTCTTCTCTTCCATATATATATCTAGGGTTGGGTATTTTGGAAATATTATAATTATGAGAGGATATTTTTGGAAGCAAAAGTTGATTCCATAAGCTTGATTCTGATACCCAAGGGGGGAGATGGGTATCAGATTAGGGGGTCTATAAGGAATTGATTCCTGATAAGCAAGTGAGACCCACACCCATTCCAATACCTTGACAGGTTATAAACACCGGAATTCACCCATCCCGGAATCAATTCCGCCACTTTTAATTCCATTCCAGGTTAGTAAACATGCCCTTAATAGTATTATGACTCACATCAACATCCTTGCTGTACCAGTTTTGTAAACATATTGATTCAAGAAAATAAAATGATTCAAGGAAATACAATTTCTACGTGCGTATAAAGAGAAAGCTAGGGAGATGTAGAGATTGAATCCTGTGTTTTGTTAGTTGATTTATCAGTAGGACTATTGAAACATGGCGTGGACGGAGGTAATGAGGAAGCCCTTCAGACGCAAGAAGAAAACAAACTTGTTTGATTTACCCAGCGATATCATCATCAACATCCTTCTTAAGCTTCCTCTAGAAACACTTTATCGCCTTCGCTCTCTTTGTCACGATGCAAACTCGCCTACGTATTAGTACAAATGCTGCTGGTGAAGTTCCTCGGCTAATGCTTGTATCCAAAATTAGTAGTGAACGTGTGTTGGATTACATACACATGCAGTCACTAAAATATGATGGCCAAGACATGACAGCAGAAACCAAGATTAATGCAATTGCCTTGAAAAATTAGCCCTATTGGCCATGGCGTAATCGTCGTTACGACAGTCAGAAATACAGTTTAGAATTTTGTTACCACGGCTTGTTTTTCTACAAGAAAGAGTCCGAAGGACAGTCACGCTTATTGCTGTGCGATCCTCTTCGAGGAGAAATTCTAAAGCTCTTAACAATCGACTTTCCAGTTCAAAGTAAGAACGTAGGTTGTTCATATGGTATGGGATTCGATAGCAAAACCAACACCCACAAGATTGTTTGTGTCTCCTCAGATATTGAAGGCTGCAAAGAGACTCAGGTTCTTGTATTAGGAACAGACTCATGGAAAAAGATACTCTCTCAGCCTCCTTGTCATATAAGTAAGAAACATATATGTGCATACGGAGATATGCATTGGTTGATTGATCTGTTATTACAAGCAAGAGATGATAGACTGCGGATACTTTCTTTCGACTTCAAGAAAGAGGAATTTTATTAGACTCCCCATCCTACGTCAGTATCTATGGTTGATGTTCCTTACATGCAGCTACTTAATTTCAGAGGATCTATCGCCATTGCGTGTGATTCAATGGAGTACTATATTAACATATGGGTGTTACACAATTATGATACCAAAGATTGGGGACTAGATTATTCCATAAATCTCCGAATGTTTTCAGAACCTGTGGGTTTCTCAAGACTGTCATCATATAGTCATAGTTGTGGTGAATGGGAGCATGGTATATTTTTTATAGATAAACTAAGGCCAATGTCATTCTTTTTGGATCTAAGACGTACTTCCATGAAACAAATAGCACTGCATAAGATATTCAGAGGTGGAGATCCTTGGAAGCAGCTGAACATCGTCGGCTATGCTGCAGGGAGCTTTGTTTCTGTAAAAGATTACGGCCAATTGGTTAGCCCAGAACCAAGAGTAGAAAACTCTCGGATGCAACGACCTGGCTTACAAAAATTAGGGCAATTTTTTGTTGGTGCTACGACTAAGATCGAAAGGGAAAACCAACAATGGCATAGATTTCTAATTTGATGTATGATTAATCCATCGTATAGAACTTCTTTTTTTCCCTTGATAAATGATAGTATTGAGTACTTAAAATCGCAGACAACCAAGTACATCTTTTTGTTTTTTTTTTTGTTTTTTTTTTCCTTCTATGGAGTAATAACTATGTCCTAGTCCGACTGAATTAGCAATTTACAAGTTGTTACTGAATTTCTTAACGATCTGCGAGGTTGGCAGTAGGAAGAATAAAGAAATTATCAAATTCATTCTCAATATATAAGAAATTTAAGAACAAATATTCGTGCGAAGCTCGTTACAATGGAGAGCTGCTACCCTATATAGGACTAACTGGAATTTTTGGTCGATATATATGAGTGAACAGGTAGATACACAGCCTAGCTACATGTTCAAAGGCTTGAAGCCAAAGATCATATCAGTGATATCACTAGTAAGTACACAACATTGATTGAGAAAATGGTTTACAGGTTACATGGGAAACAGTATAACAGAAAAGAGGATCAGCACATTTAAGTGCATACCCTTCAGATAGTCTTAGCTTTCCTAAAGCCAAGTGATCAATTAGTCACTACAAGAACATCACAAAGTGATCTCCAAAAGATATTCATTGCTTGGCTTGATCAAAACATTGAAATCTTGTCTAGGACTTTGATTCGATGTCACGGAGTATAGTGGAAATGCCTGTGGTGGTCATGGTGATTGGTGAATGTGGTGAGCTTCCAATCCAAAACACTGCAGAATGGGGAAACAAGCCACGAAGATGCACCTCTCAATTCCTCTGAATATAGAAGATGCTAGACAACAAGGGCAGCAGCAATACCGCAACAAGGGATCATCATAAGGGGTTTCTTCATGCGAAAATGATCATGACCCATGTTCTTCTTTCAAACTATTAGCTAGGCAAGATCAACAAAATTCCAACAATCAAAAACCCCTTGCCTGTTTCTTAAAAAGCGCTTTCGAAATACAAACAATGAGAAGTTGAAAGTTGGTTCATCAAAAAAAATAAAAGAGAGGTATGCATGATGTACCTGAATGAATGGTGGAGCAAATTCTTGCAGCAGATCAAGATCTCCGAAGCTGTGTTTAACTCTGTATTAAGTTCTGGCAGAATGATCTTCGGGACAGTCCAATTCTAACTAATATGCTCTCTCTAGTCTCTACTAATTAGCAAGCAGCAATGACATGAACTTCTATGGGAACTAGGACTATTTTGTTAACTGAGCTGTAAAAGCTTGCGCCCTAAGTTATTCCTGGTTTCGGATCCCTCTACCATTACCAGTTGACAATACCCCAAACCCCAACCATGTTTATTCCTTTTCGGATTGATTCTTACTTGGAAGTGTTGATGTAACATAAAACCTATTTCTCTAAATGGTAGTAAGAGTAGCATCTTGTGGCTGTAGTTTAGTGGTAAGAATTCCACGTTGTGGCCGTGGAGACCTGGGCTCGAATCCCAGCAGCCACACAAAATCTTTTTTTTTTCTAAGCTGATTTTATTTTTATATCTGGGCTATAATATTTTAATTTCTAACAGCATGATGTATATCAGAAAAGATGCAGGCAGACTTTTTAAATCTGCGCAATAATTTTTCAATTTCTAATAGTATGATGTATACCAGAAAAGATGCAAAAGCAAAATAGAAATTATGCACTATGCTGAGGAGCAGAAAATGCAAGTGGATGAACTAGAATATCTGCGTTCCGTGGCCTGAAGTGAAGGTGATCAGACAACTAACGGTACACAGCTGTAATATTACTAGTAAGTTCACACAGTCTGTACCATATAACTATTCACCTATTCTCTCTCTACATAATACAACAGGGATTGTGTATCAAGATTTACAGCACCCCCAGGATATGACATAAAAGCTTCATTGTGGTATTCTCTTTTCTACGGGACAAGATTACATCTCTATTCTCGCTTATCCTCCTCCAGATCTTCTGCAAGCCCATTGTTAAATTCTCTCATAGCTGCTGTATCTCCGCTCACCTTCAGAGTACCACTTGTTAACGCAACGCCCTCTTCATCAAAGTCGTCTCCTGTCTCCTCTGAGTATGCATATCTGCAAGTTCCAAACCAATATATTATACTATCAGGTTGTGGTGCCAAGGAAACATAAGAAAAGCAAAAGTCATATAACTCCATCCATCATATCCAACAATATCAATGCACTCATGATGCAAAGTTAAAAGATACCACTCAAAGCACAAGATAATAGAGAGAAACAACAGACCACGAGAGCATAAACAAGCATTACGCTTGCCTATGCTTTATACTGATTTTATGACAACAGCATTACGCTTAATGCTAGTCAAGTCAAATAATGGAAGCATTCATCAAGTACATACATATAGGTCTTTTGATAAGTACAAAGACATTACTACTATCATGTAAACAAGATCAGGAAGCTGTAACATCGCAATGTCAAAGAAAATACCTAGTTGGGTTACTTGATGGAGCCCAGAGAACACATATCACTGCCAAGAGAGCATAGGCAAGCAGTGTCCAAAATGCAGGAATAACCCAGGCGATTTGCCAAAGCTCACTCAATGGATCGGTTGCATTGAAATATAGCTGAATAAACACAATTCAGCGCAAATCTAATGATTAATTTTACTTGAAACAAGCAGACTAATGAAGGAACTACACACTCTAGTTACAGTATTTTCCATTGCACCACATGGTATTTGCTAATTCATAGAATATTTGATTTTATGATCAGTAATAATACCTCAAAGCCAATCCAAGCAACTGACAGAAGCACAGACACTGCAAGAGAGTTGGTAAATTTTCGATATAGCTCCAACTTTGCCATGTTTCTCCTCATCTGAGTCCAAAATAAATGGGAGAGGGTGAAGAACAGGTCACACATATAACGTTGTCATTCGAGAATCCAATATTATCTTAAGTTGTGAACAACGTAACTAGGCATTTTGACTGCATAATCACAGGTTACAATGCCACTTATTCCCAGAAAAAGATTTAAATCACATGGTACTAAAGCATACTTCATGTCTCCTTTTATTTTATTTTATTTTATTTTTAGAAGAAAAAAAACGCATACTTCATTTAGTAAAAGCACATGGTTTCCACACACACACACAGTGTACATGCATAGCTAAAACAAACCAATATCACTAACATAGATACCGATTCAATGGATACCATTTTGTTGCATGAAACAAATGATACAAAAATGTGTGTTCATATGCTGAAGCTTTAACGGGGGGGGGGGGGGGGGGGGGGGGGGGGGGGGGAAGGGAAACTGAAAAGATGCAAATGGTGCATAGCAGTACCTGAAGTTTCTCCAAAGTTTTTGATAACGAAGAGAAAATCCACAGAATAAAGCATGAATCCAAGAAGGCAACTGGTAAGACTAAAAATAACTTTGCTTTTCCAGAAATATCATTGATATTCCCCAGATTTTCAACAAGCTCAAGCGCTTCTGATGCCATAAAATAGACCCCGCCAAGCAGAAACACTTTTGGGGTTATACCACCAAGTGTAGGTTTCACCACACCAAAGCCCATTGAAACAACTAACAGAAGAAGACGAGAGAGCGTCTTCTTGACAGAGCTAAAGGTTACTGCCCACAGTGTAATTCCCATGGGTCTTGTTCCAGTCGAATTGAAATTGACATACTCAAAATACCAAACAGCCATTTCGCACATTCCAAGAGCAATCACCACTGTGATATGGTAATGCAATTGTATAATATCCTTCCAATACTGAACAAACCTCAGAAACCAGGCAAGGCCAAGCACAAGGTAAGCCAAAGACATTAAGCCATAGAATGTCATCAAAGGAGCCATCTTCCCCGGCAAATAACCATCTGGATTTCTCCAATCCGTCCTCCCTTTAATCAGCGTTCCTTTCAGTTCCGGATAACAGAACATAAAGTACAGGTAATACATCCCCGAACTCTTGATCTCAATCGTCTCAGACTCCATCTTAGCCTCCTCGTCCTTCCCATTAAACGAGGTCTTAATGCGCTTGGGCCAGTTAGGATTGTCCAGATTCTTCCGTATAACAACCTCCCCGGCCGTGCATTGTCCATCCTCCGAAAGATTTTTGGTGCAGCATATCACATCTGACTTAGCCCCGATCCTCGTCCTGTCCTTCACCTCCAGAATGATAGCTTCCACCATCCCAGTACTCTGCTGCATTTCATTCTGCTTACTGGCGGACTCCTTTGTCCTCACAAAAGTCACACTCTCAAACCTGAAACTCCATTAGTCAACCCCCACCGGCATTCGCATAGTCCATAACTTCAAATCTAAAGCTTGAAAATTGAAATCACAACATCAAAAAAAAAAAAAACTTCAAATTCAATTTCACCTAAACTTCCGCAAAACTCTAGGGTTTTGCTATATTATTCTCACGATCAGTAACTAAACAGATCGAAAATTTCAATTTCTGTAAGCAATTTCCAGAGCTGACCTAGCAATATATACAGTAAAAATGGATTAATCAAATTTAAGTGAGGTGATTAGTGAGATCAATGGACCTGATGAAGGACTTGCCCTTGACGTGGCTATCGGAAGAGGAATCGACGACCTTAGAGGCGTAGAGACCTTCGCTGCCGCCGTGGAAGAAGAAGGCGTTTGACTGAGGTTTGAAAGCTTCGTTTCTGTACTCGTGGATTGAGGCATTACAGCCGTCGATCATCAGAATGAGGCAGAGCATGAACCCTAGGGATGAGAGCTTTAGTTTCCAGAACCATCGGCGCTCCATTTCCTCTCGATTCTGTGAGGAGGAGCAGAGAGGAGTGATGGTAAAGTGGAAGGGAGAAAACGAGGCAACCCCAACTGAAGATTGAAACGACGCCGTTGACTCCTTTCCGAAATCCAAGGCTCTCTCTCGGGTGGGTTTTGGGTTTGGGATCCCTTGGGCTTTATCGGCTGTTCTTGATGGTGGGCTGTGTGCGGTGTTAAGTCCAAGTTTAAGAAAAGACTTAAAATTCATTTCTGATAAAGAGTATGTGAATACGAGAATAAAAGTTTATTCATCTCATTGATATCATGGTCTTTATATAAGCATTACATAAAGAATCCTTGTAAATCAGGGTTTGATATCTAACAGATATTCTAGTCTAATAAGGTGAATATTTGGTCAAGACACATCATCAAGGATAGAAATGTAAATTCCTTCAACACTCTCCATTGTGTTGCGTACCAAAATTACATGGCACATGAACGTTGCCTCGGTAAAAAAATTTACAAGTAAAACAAAAACCTCTTGGGTGAAAACAAAAAACTTGGTTGAAGGGAAAAAGAGTACAACGTGCCAACTACAACTTGAAATATAAAACATGTGTCGTAGACTCCCCATGATGTCTACATAATCAACTCCTCATGATAATCAATCAATCATGGAGTTCAGATAAGCGACGTGTAGTCGGTAGTTGGAAACTACCTTCCCCGCCCATAGACCAGTCAGGAAACTTATAGATACGATTTATATCCTACCTCGCCATTGTGAAAGATCATCCTTGCCACATCGGGAATGTACTCTCCCAAGCTCCATAAGAAGGCATCATAAGAAGATATATGTGTATTTAGTCCCACATTGGAAACATAATATGTGAGGAAACTTTCCTTAGCTATAAAAGGAAGGTTTCCCATATGTAGAATCTCTCTCTCTCTCTGGCTGGCTGATTCTCTCTCTCCCGATCACAAAGGCCTATTTGGCCATGATAGTTAATTCATAAGTGGACGTAGCCATGTCCTTCGATGACATGGTGAACCATTATATGTCCTTGTCTCTTGCCCATGTTGTTTATTGTTCATGTTCGTATTCTACCGTGATTCTACATAGTCTCCAGGATTATGCAGAAACACGACGCATACCAATACTTCGCGCATGTTTCTAAAGAATAGATTTGGGTAGAGACTTGGTAAACAAATCTGTTATATTATCCTCGGAACTCACTTGGTTCACCTTGATATTCAAAAACTGTTACTGTTGCTGATTGTAGAAGAACTTAGGCGAGATATGTTTAGTATTATCACCCTTGATAAATCCCAAATTCATTTTCAATGCATGTCGCATTGTCTTCATAGATGCAAGTTGGTGCTTCACTGGTAGATGTTAATCCATTGGACTCTCGAATATAAGTTATTACAGAGCGAAGCCAAACACATTCTTTTACTGCTTCATGTAGTGTAATAATTTCTGAATGATTCGAGGAAGTAGCAACAAGAGTTTGCTTGGTAGATCTCCAAGAAATCGTTGTAGTTCTCATCGTAAACACATACCCAGTTTGGGAACGTTCTTTGTGTGGGTCTGACAAATACCTAACATCAGCAAAACCGACTAACACATCATTCGGTGTCTCAGCATAGGGGACAATGTCACAATGCGTCAATTTTGAGCTAGAAGGAGATTTGGAAGCTTGATTTTGGTTGGGAGCCAAAATCTGCTCAGTTGCGGCATTGGAAGCCCTCGAGGACGCGTAGGGGCCCTGTAAGGGCTCAGCCGTATGCAGTAGGGGCTCAGCTGCAGCGTTGCACGTGCAGGGCGCGGCAGGAGTGGCAGGACGCGGCATGGGTACGCTAGGGGAGCGCTGCACGTTGCCCGCGTAGGCAGACTGCGGCATGGGCTCAGCAAGGGCGAGCTGGGAGCTGCCTTGTGCTGCCAAGCTGCTGCCTGACATGGCAGGGGCCCTTTGGGGCTCGGCCAAACTGCCTGCAATGCAATCTTCAATTGAAACATTAACATTCATGTTCTCAACTTCGATTTTGTAAGGGAAAAACAAACTCAAATCAATTGAACCATTCAAGTACCTGAAGATGTGCTTAACACCAGTCCAATGACATTACGTTGGCGCAGAGCTAAATCTCGCTAACAAGTTTACTAAGAATGTCATGTCTGGTCTTGTGCATTGTGCCAAGTATAGGAGAGCTCCGATAGCGTTTAGGTACAGAATTTCTGCTCCAAGGACTTCCTCATCCTCCTCTTTAGGATGGAATTGGTCCTTTTTGATATCTAGACTTCGCGTGACCATGGGAGTCCCAAGTGGAGGTGCTTTGTCCATATTAAAGCGCCTGAGCATCTTTTGAACATAAGCTGACAGGTGAATCAATATTCCAGTCTCTCGATGCTCTAGCTTTAAGCCTAGGCAAAATCGAGTTTTCCCAAGATCCTTCATCTCAAACTCGAATTTCAAGTAGGTCACGGTCTTATCAATTTCCTTAAGATTACCGATGATATTCATGTCATCAACATAGACAACTACTATAGAAAATCCGGTACTTGTTCTTATAATGAACACGCATGGGCAAAGATTGTCATTCTTATATCCCTTCCCAATCAAGTAGTCACTTAGACGATTATACCACATTCGCCCGGATTGTTTCAATCCATATAGTGAACGCTACAACTTTAATGCAAAGGCACTCCGTGGCTTAGAGTCACTTGACTTGGGTAGTGAAAGTCCATCAGACACTTTCATATATATCTCTGAATCAAGATCCCCAAAGAGATATGCGGTAACCACATCCATAAGCTACATACTCAGTTTTTCGGACACTACTAAACTGATTAAGTAGCGAAAGGTAATGACGTCCATAACGGGAGAATATGTCTCCTCATAGTCAATTCCAGGGCGTTGAAAAAATTCTTGCGCCATGAGTCGCGCTTTATAGCGCATAACTTCATGTTTCTCATTCTACTCCTGAACAAAGACTCATTTATGTCCAATAGGCTTCATATTCTGTTGGCATACCACTACCGGACCGAAAACTTGCCTTTTCGCTAGAGAGTCTAGTTCAACCTGGATTGCTTCCTTCCATTTTGGCCAATCTACTCGACGTTGACATTCTGCAACAAAGCGTGATTCAATCTCATCGTCGTCGAAAAGCACTTGAGCGACGGAATAAGCAAAAGCATCATCAATAGTCATGGAACTTCTTTCCATCATACCATGCACATCGGTAAACATTAGTGAGATTTCTTTGTTCTCCAACATCAACATTGGATTTGAGGCATCCTCCAGATACGCTAACATTGATTCTTGGACATAACTATAGTCAGAGACAATCTCATGTGAAGGATTCATAGTGTTGATGATGAGTGGATCATTTTGTGCCTTACTGTCATGCCTTTTGCGTGGCACAATATCTACTGAACCAACAAGTCTCCCCCTTTTCCTGGTGGGAGCTGAGGCCGCGGCTACACCGCCACCATGAGCATCTAGCACGTCCAAGAGGTCATTGCCGAGCCCGGGTGCGGCCGGTAAAGTTCTTCTTATGGGGACTTCTAACCTTGCAGGAACATTTTCAGCAGGTATAATTGATCTTGTCACTTTCGCGATATCGGTAAATGAGTCAAGCATCGAATCTGCAACTCTACCAAGATAGAGAATACGCTAAACTTCTAAATCACAGTAAGAAGTGTGGGGATCATAACGAGACATAGTGGGGTCAGACCACGTTAATTCTTGACGTTCAATTGGAACAGAAACGGTCATGTCTCCCCCTAACAGCGGGAAGAATGCCTCGTCAAAGCCACAATCTGCGAATCTCGCAGTAAATAGATGTCCTGTCAAAGGTTCTAAATAACGGACAATCGTAGGATGTTGATATAGCCAACATAAATACCTAATCGTCTTTGAGGGCCCATCTTAGTACGCAGTGGAGGCGTAATAGGCACATAAACTACGCAACCAAATATGCGTAAGTGTGAAATGTTAGGTTCATATCTAGTTAGCAACTGGTACGCACTAAATGGTTGGGTTGCAGTGGGTTTAAAACGAATAAGTGTAGCTACATGCAAAATTGCATAACCCAAGGCAGAAACATGCAAGTTGGTGCGCATCACCAAGGCCTGTGCAATCAATTGTAAACGCTTAATTGTAGCTTCTGCAATACCGTTTTGAGAATGCACATGGGGTACATGATATTTTACTTCAATCTCGATAGACATGCAATAGTCGTCAAAAGACTTAGACATAAACTCTCCAGCATTGTCTAATCGAATAGACTTAATTGGATGATCAGGGTGGTGAGCCCGAAGCTTAATAATTTGAGCTAGGAGTTTAGCAAATGCAGTGTTTCTTGTGGATAGCAGAGCAACGTGTTGATGCATCAACCAGAACCATGAAATATCGAAATGGTCTGCACTCTGGTTTGATAGGTCCACAAATATCACCTTGGATCCTTTGTAGGAATGAAATGTTTTGTTTAGAATCACTAGAAAAAGATGGTCTTGCATTCAATTTGGCTAGTGAACAAGCTTTGCAAAATGAGTGGTGAGCATTAAAGGTAGCCATAGAGGCATTTAGAGTCTCGGCAATGGCCTTGGAGGCCGAGCCTATGGCAGGTGCATCATGCCTAGCCGCATCACCTATTTCGGTGGAAGGAGGAGCTCTAACACGCTTCAGTGCTCGGAAAAATGGATGTCCATGTGAATTCTTGAGAATTCGGATCATCATGTCACGTCTGGGATGTCTCAAACAATCATGTCAAAGCTTGAGTCAGAGTCACAAAAGTTGTGAGAAACTGCATAGGATTCGATGATCCTAATAGTTGTAAGATACAAACCGCTAGTTTGACTCATGAGGTTTTCTAAGATGCATTTACGGCCGCAGTCATTAGAGGTGATAAATAAAAAATCTTGTCCATTCTCATTAAACATTTCCAGGTGAAATTTGTTGGCACGAATGTCCCTAATTGATAGCAATGTTTGATTACCCTTAGGCGCGTAGAGCGCGTTAATGACATGTATCATTGTGCCATTAGGCAACAAGAACTGCGCATTACCTCTGCTATGAATCAAAGGCGAGGAACCAATCATGGTTGTCACTGAAGATACGTGAGGCACAAAGTCCGTAAATAACAGAATATTCCTTAGAATGTGTGGGTAGTCTCACTGTCAGCTAGACACTCAATTTCACCACGAGACATCTACACAAATATGTGAAATTAATTAGTCTTGGATCAAGACAAGACGAACACTCTAATTAAACATAGAGGGGTTAATCGGGAATTTAAACTAAGTTGGAACCCGAATGAGTGCAATTACACGGAATGAAAATCACTTTCATGAAATCATAGCATGTGGCCGGCCTAGAAGCTCGGCAACAACACCAAAAGTGCGCTAGCAGCGCTGGAAGACGGCAAGGGCCTGCTAGGGGCTCACAGGGGCTTGGTAGCGCGCTGTAGAGGCACGGCTGAGCCTGTCCGTGCACAGGACACGCTGGGGCGCGGTAGTGCGGCGCGGCACTGCAGGGGTTTGTCCGGGGCTCGATCTGCGCGCAGCAGCGCATAGGGGTGCGGCAGGGGCTCATCCGGGGCTTAGCGAAGCTCAGTGGCACCTAGCGACGCACAGGGGCACAACAGGGGCCCTGCTGTTGGTATGGGCTTGGCAGGGGCGCGCTACCGACACAAACGTGTGGCAGGTCTCGACAGCTTGCTGCAGGGGCCCCTTAGGGGCTCATAGCCGACACTAGGGCTCGGCATGCTATGGCAGGCTGCGGCAGGGGCCCTCTAAGGGCTCAGGCAGCTGCCCAGCGCGCATCAAAGACGCTTAGGGGTGCTGCAACACTGCCAATACACAACAACTTGCTGCCTTAGTGTATTTTCGCCAATTTTTCACAATTGTTCTCATGTTTTGCCATTCTTTATGCCATAACCAATTCAAGGACCACAAACACATGTGGATTTAGCATGTTTGCCATGTAATGAAGTGTTTAGCTTTGTGCAATTCAGACCAATCATAAGGGAATAAAATTCTCAATCCATTCAATACATTTGAACATAAAGAAGAGATTTTATTAATGACAACTGAAAAATACATCAAAGGATGTCTAATTCTATAAAAACTTACTGAAAAGTCGAAAATAACTGTGGCTAAACAAGTGCCAAACAAAAAATAGCATAGAAAAAACATATAATCAAAAGAGTTTAATCAAAATCCGCAGCATCCATGTGCGCAGGACTGACTTGCTTCTTAGCTACAAAATATGCCTTGGTGAGATTAGTGGAAGGCTCAGCACCAATGTCATCTCCCCCAGTAAAGTTAGCTGCTTGAGCCAAGTACTGCTTGTGTCTTATGTAGGTATCTCTAGAATCCTCGCTGGCACAATAATCTCCGTGCATATGGGCATTAGAGCCGCAATGAAAGCAAGGAAGACCATTCAGCTGAATTGAATGCAATAGAGGTTGGCGGATGGTTTGCCATCCTGTCGGTAACGCTGAAAACTATACATCATGTACGTAATCAAAATGGAGCTTCAAGTCGTCCCATAGTTCTTTGACATCCATTATCATCAGATATTGCATCTTCAATTCCTTATGGATATGGCGCCTCAGGAACATGAGAGCTTGGGCTGGGCCATCAGGAGGAAAAATAGTGGAAGTAAATCATTTTTCGACGAATAATCGTGTAACATCGGATGCCCATTGAAGGTAATTATTGCCTCGTACATCGAGGATCTCAAACTCAGGCCTTGGAGGCGCAGTCATCTACAAAAGACAAGGGGATTGGAATTAGTGAACCAATGATGTGGTCATAAAATCGATGCAAATAAAAGCAGGGGACGCGTAATCGCAGTCACAATCGATTCTTCTCTTGTAAACGACGCTCACAGCTGTCGCAGTAACGCATAATCGCAGTCGCAAATATATGGTGACGCGTATGTCTCATTCACAAAGTTTAATAGAGGATTGGGAGCCCAACAAAACTCTTAAACCCTATTCCCCCCCCCCCCCCCCCCAAAAAAAACTCAATCCCGTCATAGAGAGGGGATAGGTAGAAAGGCTACTAAGCCCGAATTATGAATTGAAATTCGGAAAGCAATAACCTTAATTAAAAATTTACCTCTGATGAGTTTGAGCCGATTGTAGGTTTTGACCGAAGGTTGGGAATTACCTTTCTAGCTTTTCTTGGAAGACGAGCAATCTTGAAGTCTTTGGTTTCTAAAGGCTGCTGAGAGGAGAAACAACTTTTCACCTACTTCTACTTCGAGTTTGGAGCTGAAATTTTGATAAGAGGAGCACCACTGGAAGAGGAAGCTGCTGTCCAAAATTCAGGTCGATCGGAGCACGAGAAGGCGGTGAACCGGTGGTAAATTCCTTCAACAATTTCTTGTTTTTATCAAATTTTTATTTTATCGAAATCAAACGATTTCGTTCAAGGCCTTTTAGACTCACATATCAACATCGGAATATTTTTTTTTTATCTATAATATTTTAAGGATTTAATTCAGTTTACTCCCTAAAGATTTAAGGTTAACATCATTTCAGTCCTATACACTAATTTCAGGAAAAAAAAACCAACTACAAGAGAATTTAGTTGATAAAATTACATCAAATTATTACCTCATATCACATCTGCTTCTTTATTTGATGTAAGTGGGTGCAAATGGAACACAAGAGAGCATTGGATTAGCTCGGATTTCATGCTTTCTTCGAAGTCAAAACCTCCAGATTGCAGTTTTTATTTTGCTAATGCTTTATGTTTTTTGCAGATTAATATAATTTTTTACGCTTAGGGTATGAAAACTTTCTCCTACTTGAATGAAGGGCCAAAAACAAACTATTGCATAAGCTAGCTAGCCCCATTTGAATGTCAATTTCTTATAAAATCTTACGTATCTTTCTGTAAGTACCTACCTGATGTCTTGATTAAACACCAACAATCAAGCTTCAACCCCTTTTGGTTTAGTGGGAATCTACTATCTTATATATGTAGTTATGGCCGATCGATATGCATGTTCTATTTGTTAGGTCAACACCAAATCCATATATACTTCTGAGTTTTAAATTCGAACAGTAATCAATCCCCAGCCACAGAATCTATAATGTCCATCACACACTATTCCACAATCAATAGATTATTTGGCCACCAAAACATTCAGTTCTCTCTTTCAAGTTACATATGTATACGTACGCCTCTAATCGGTTGAAGGAATGTATATGGAAATGAGTAGTTTTCATTTAGACACCATTCTTGTTCCCTCGAGCCTCTTCCTTCTAATAGCGTACCATGCATACTTATGGTGTATCTTCAAGACCAAACCCTCACACCACTATGGGAATTGAGTCGATCAGAAGAAGAATATGGTTTCTAGAGATTGTGCAGGTAAGTCCAATTAGTTCTTGATTTTCATACATGAATGTAAGCTCTTAGATTCCTAACTAATTTCATCGACCTTGCTACTCAAAAGATTTTGTAGTTTGCGTATATATATGTTGATTAAGCTATGAATATTCACAATTTCACGTCTTCCAGGGTGATGGTGGAAAAGCTATGTCGGCAATCCAAAACTTGAGAAACACTCAAATGGTGGCAATATTTACAGCTTCAACAGCAATTGCCTTCAGCTTGGGTTTGGCAGCTCTGACGAATAATGCATACAACGCAAGCCACCTCATTGTCAAAACAGCATTTTTCGGTGTGCAGTCAGGAAGGATCTTTGCCCTAAAGTATGGCTTGGCCTCTTTCCTCTTGCTGTTCAGCTCTCTGTGTAGCTCCATGGCCACTGGATTTATGATCGATGCCGTTTTTCTACTAAATACTTCTGCCGAGTTCTCGACTTCAGGAATAACACTACTCCTGTTTGAACGAGGTTACATGTTGGCTCAAATTGGCAACAGGTTGCTTTGTATCTCCTTTCCCTTGTGTTTATGGTTGTTTGGTCCAATGCCAGTGGCCTTGTCATCCCTCGCCCTAGTTTGGTGGCTTAAAGAGCTTGATTTTGTTGGCAAAATCACCCGAAAGTAATAGGCAAACCTTTGGCAGAAATTGATGCTATATATATTATTGTAGGCCGGGCCAAGTTCTTGGGAATTCAATAAACATTATTCATCTTATGATGATATTATTGGCAAGAGAATTTGGGTCTCAATTCTCAAACCTTCCATTATCACCAGTTTCATTGTCTTAATTTATCTCTACCTTTTAAAATATCATCGGTCTCATATATTACTAATGAACTATCAATATGTTATGCGGAAACGGCCAACGGGTTCCACACACACGGGTTGAATAATATCAATACTTTCTTCATTTTAGTCACCTCGTGAGAACGGATATGAAGTTCTAATACAAAAGGTCTGGGTCTTGATACAAAAATTTCAAATCGCACAACTCTATTCTAAACCACAATTTTTTCAACATGTAGAACGTACATATTAGCTCGTGTAGCGCTACTACCTTTTCGATTATTGGCTTGTGTAGATATACATCACCCGCAAGAGGCTAATCAAAACTAGCTAGGCACCCAACATGACCATGCCTACGCTTTATGATGCTTGGCAAAGTTGAATCAAAACATTGAAACGCCACCTTACACCACTAATCTAGTTATTCTAGTACTTAAAGCAATTGCATGATCGAATTGCATGTCCAATCAGAGTTCAGTGGAAAGACCACCGAAGCCAATGCTAAGGCTTTTTCATATTCATCCAAACCCGCCTTTAATCTTTAATGTACATTATATGCATTCCACAACAGTACCCACCAATTGAAACCACATTGGATCGTGACGTACACTCCACTACCATTACCTATCCACCATAAATAGGATTTCTCTGGCTACAGAACCATCTCTCTGATTCTGATCTCAAACTCAGATGGCGGTGGTTGTTTATTTAGACACCATATTGGTCCCTATTAGTCTCTTTCTTACGGTGGGTTACCATGGTTTTCTCTGGCGTAGCTTCAAGAACAAACCCTCTCATACTACAATAGGAATCAACATGTTGAAGAGGAGAGCATGGTTCCAAGAGATCAAAGGGGTAAGCTAAATTTCAATCTGAAATACATGTCATTGTAAGCTATAGCTTTTAGATTTTCTACTGGTTAGATAACATGTACCACAGTCGTACAAGAAGGCGGCAGATTGAAAGATGTTTCAACGATTAAAATATGTTTCTTCATCTGAGTACGATTAAGATGCGCATTCTCGAATAGTGGCTTGTAAATTAAGTGCTATCCCTTCTCATGTATAACATCTATTTAATTTTTCAAGTTCTTATACTGAATGTTTCATCAATTTTATAATCGTATGATTTTAATCTTGCAGGGTGATGAAGATAAGATGGGTATGTTGGCAGTCCAAAGCTTGAGAAACACTCTAATGGAAACCACACTCACAGCCTCCATAACGATTCTTATTGTGGTTTCATTAGCAGCTCTAGTCAACAACGCCTATAGTGCAACCCACATCTTCAGCAGTGCGATTTTCGGGTCACAGTCCACTATGATATTTGCTCTAAAGTATGGCTCAGCAGCACTGGCCTTATCAATTAGCTTCCTCTGCAGTTCTATGGCAATCGCATTCTTGATTGATGCGAATTTCTTGATCAATGCCACCGGTGATCATGAGTTCACGTCTTCAGAACACACACGAAGCATATTTGAGAAAGGGTTTGTTTTGGCTCTTATTAGCAGCAGAATGTTGTGCATCACTTTTCCGGTGCTGTTATGGATGCTTGGGCCGATACCGGTATGTTTGTCGTCGATGGCATTGGTTTGGGGACTTTATGGGCTTGATTTTGCTGGAAAGCTACCAAATAGCAATAAGCAAAGTCTCAGTTAAAGACAGTAAAGGCAAGCAATGATAAATCGACACTATGCAACTATGCAAGAGACCATTATGGACTCTTCTTCTGCTTCAGATAGCTCGGACCCTTCTTCTGTTTCAGATAGAGATGATTGACTATCCTAGATTCTCCTTATCTCATGTAACCATAATACTAGGATGTTAGGGATATTAGATAAGTGTTTTCTGTTTGTGTATCTCTGATGTATATCAAACACTAACGTATGTAATTGTATCTCTTCTAATGTGATCAATATATAAACACCAAGTCAGCTACTGGTTTGGTACGCTTGACAATTACAATATCCCTTCATGGTATCTATAGCTTGAAAGTCCAATGACAATTTTTTTTCTCCTCCAGTTCGCCTCATTTTCTCACAAATGGCTACTAACTCATCTCAGTCCTCCACCGTGTCTTCCAGTTCTTCCTCCACCACTTCCTCAACTCAATCCTCTCATCACTACTGTCACTCGAGAAGAACCAGCTGCACCAACCATCACCAATTACGAATTACCTCTCCATTAATTAAGCTAGACATAACCAACTATCCTCTATGCATGGATGGCACAAATCACGCCTCTCCTTAAGAGTCACAGGCTTATGAGGTACACGTTGATGGGACTCTCGGTTGTCATCCTGAATTGTTTCAATACAGATGCCAATGACCAGCTCACTGATGAGATTATCTCGACATATGACACTTGGATGATGGCGCAAGACCAAATGGTTCTAGGTTGGATTAACAATTCCTTAACACAAGCTGTTCTTGCCATAGTAGCTCGATTCACCAATTCCTTTACTACCTGGTCCTCCCTCACCAACGTTTTGCAAGATAATCTGAAATGCTAAGGATACCTTGCATAGCTGTGGTAAGAACAGATGGTGTCAGAGTCCAAACATTAGTGGGCCGTTGCCCAAACCCAATAGAGCTCACAGAAAAAGATGCGTGAAACCAAGACAATGTTTGCATAATGCAACCACCATAAACGACTTGGTTATGCGATACAAATCTGTAGGGCAGGATTTTCCGTTGTACATAGAATCCAATCCCGATCAAGTCACTTTCACACAAGCAAGCTGCAGATACAATCGAATCGACAAACCCGAAATATAAGCGAGAGCCACAAATTCCCTGGTCTACCTTGTTTTTACTACTCACTGGCAGATGATTAAAAATGATCGATCGATCTTGTCCTTGTTCGGTGTTCCCTGTAATTGCTTCATTCACATCCACACCAGTGGCAACAACCTTCCCGCCCCACTCTTAAATTTCTGAGTCTATCATTGCTGGTTTGACGGGGAGAGGTCGATCGGTTCACACGTCTCATTCACTCGTACGTCTTCTTTCACTTCAAGTCATTCAAAATAATCAATAAAGATGGAAATGGGTATAGATATTGATAACATAGGTCACTGATAGGTGATTTGAAATTGATTGAAATATTTGAATAGGGAATAAGGATAATATTCTTAACATAGGTCACTGATATGTTTTTTTATATTATTAATAACTCACACACCCTATATATGTTGTAAGATTTGAACCCATGACCTCAAAGTTGTCAGTTAAACACCATAACCAACCAAACCACAGCTCACAGACAGGTCACTGATAGATTATTTCTGAACGAGTTCTTTTTCTTTTTTCATAAAGAAAACAAGTTCTTATATTCATTCCAAATTCACCAAACGGTTAGCATCTTAGACCATGTATGCCTGAACTGTAGATGTGTACTTTTACGATGTAGGCTGTCATCTTTATTATAACCATCTCCATTACCACATTTTTTTATAAAAATGTAATCATCTCCATTACCATTTTATAAAAATCCTCCAATGCGCCCACGCACATAACCGCCATGTTTTGTTATATTATGTTATCCTTCATTTTAATTTCCTGCCCCATTGTCTTGTGACTTGTAAATAGAATCCAATGGAGCCAGCTTTAATGAGTTCATCATTCCTTAATTAGAGATCCCTAACTAATTAACTTGAACCAATGCGCGCTATATCCACCCTGTGCTCTCTGTCGCATAGGCCATGCCGCCATGGCGAAGATCATTTGTGGCAATTCTGACCGGGAGTTTTCCGGCCACCGGTGAATTCCTTACTCTAATTTTTGTTAGTACATATTAGAATCATATCATGGTTTTAAACCTGTAACACTGCATGCTCCTCTGCGTCTAATACTTCATCCTAATAAGCAAGTAATCGCACTTGGATGAACATTATTAAACATTCCCAAATTTGGGCAACTATCCAATCAAGGCAACTTGATTGATGTTATTTTTATGTCCACTATGTACATGGGTCGAATTAATAATGATTCTTGATCCTATTCGTCAAAAATCCCTATTCGTATGTTCCGTTTTTTTTTTTTTTTCAATTTATCATGTTAGGTACTGGACAAACAAAAATATAGGTAAATTGATAGGATCAATCATGCGTTTGGTGACTTGGTCCAATGAATTAATCAAAATCGGTTGCTTTGACATGAATTTTAACTTAAAGTACGTGTATAGGACGTCCATGACAGTCCAACGGAAAAACGTTAAGAAATTAAAGCATGAGTATCTGTAAATCTGTAAGCATATTACAACATCATCAAACACTGATATATAACACATGCGAATATACATGCGATACAAATTTAACAAGAGTCTTGGATGCATAATCCCATCTGTACGTTTGTTTGTTCTTACTAGGTGTTAGTAAGTTTGAGGAATTAATCAAACTTCAAGTTGCTTTTGTTTAAGGATAATCCGAATGAAACAGGATTAATATTAAGAGTGGCGTGTTAATCATGTTACTTTGTTGATTCAATGTCAGCAAATTTGCAACTGGTCCATATATATAAAAGGATGGATCACATTACAATTATAGAATAAAGGATCAAGTAGGACTTGATAGAATGTATCTGCTGCAAACTGATTACTGCTAACTACAATTTGCACCCTAAATTGTTCAAATTGTTTTCCTTTCTCAAAACTACATTTTCTGCCCACCTCCAATGTAGAATTAAATATTTAATTTTATTAATCTCACTAATTATAATGACTTTACTATATATAATTGACCGGTGATGAACATGATTGGACTCGCTATATATTAGACAATAATAGAGGAAATTTTGTCTACCGAAATAGAAAAAAAAATTCATCTCAAACAAAAGAAAAGGAAAAAAATTGTTCCAAAATAAATATAAATAAAACTTTACAAAACAGTTGGCATGCAGTTAGGGGTACGTACGTAGTAATGTAGAATTAAAATTATTACAAAAAAAAAAGAGTAAAAAATCTCAAAGTTCAACTTGAGTCTCTCACTCATGAAAAAGAACTAGACGAATAAAACCATATAGGAAAACACACTGAGATTCCATTGAACAAAATACTAGTAACTTATATTAATATTAATAACGGACAAGGAGCTAGTCTTCTTAATATGCTGAGTTTTCCCATCCCATTTTCAAAAAAAAAAAATACTAGTAACTTCATATTCTTTGAGTGCCTTGACAATTTAGTCCTCTGTTATCGAGATTTCAAATCTCACACACTGTGGTCCATTACTAACATCTCATTCCAAGTTTTATGGTTTCTAAAGAGATTAGGAACTTGGTTACATGTTTGATTTAGGGTTACGTACTCACGATATTTACAATCTTACATGGCGCCATATATTGTATTTAAGTTGTTATGTCACCAAAATAACAACCAATTTGGAAGGAGACGTTAGTAATGGACTTCATTGTTTGGAGTTTGATAATACGAGGAGTAATCTGTTGAAATTAAGAAAGTGATGACTAAACTGTCGAGGTCCTTAAAGTATAGGAGTAACCGGTATTTTATCCTATTTCATTCTAGTTGTTGTTGTTTTTTTTTTGTTTTTTTTTGTTTGTTTTTATGATAGGGAGTGAGGTAGAAATTAGTCACATCGGTTACCTTAGCAAGTTAGTAAGACACCCACCAATCAGTATTCAAACCGAAATCGATGGGAGAATCCCAGCAAAGCAAGACTAATTTCCCACCGCCTGCTCACTAACACAAATGCCCCTTAAACATGTTGGCCACAAACTGGTGAGAGTTAAAACTCGAACTCTATATATGGAGGTCTTATACTAAGTAGTTCGACCAAGTTTATCATAATAAGTAGTTACAATAAAGAGGCGGTTTCTAATGGTTGAAATTAAATTGGATCAAATAAATTATAATAGTCTCAACAACCCTCCTCCTTATCTTTTTCGTTGTTGTAAAAGGTGAAATAAAAAAAAAATTAATACATTATTCAAGTAGGAGAAAAGTTTCACTTTACATGCAAGCTCTAATATGAATCACTTAAATAAGAAAAGTGCTTCCATTCCGGGATGATCCATCAAGTGTAATTTTTACATAATATTTTACACTAAGAAAAAGCAACTGAAAATTTGATAATTCGTACACACCAATTACAAAAAATGAAACAAGTGCGTGCTCATAAAAAATCATATGGAAAATCTATTTCCTTATCGAAGTATTCAACCATCATACTAGAAATCACGTCATCGTGATCGTATGCGATAGTCGATGAGAAACCATTGAAGGTCCCGCCGGACGACTCAAGCACACATGGACCCGGTGACATGAGATAAGCAGACGACGACGGTGACTGGTTGTGGTAGGTCACGTGATCGTGATCACTAATTATTGGTTTGATCATCTCTTCTTCCTTGACGCCCTCGTTTTTGATCGATGTGTAGGCTGAGAAAAAGGGATGTTCTTGTTTGAAGGTCGAAGTGTTATCGGTGCTGTCGAATCGGATCATTTTATCGGAAGAGTCTTCGCGACTTGAACAATCTAAGATGAGTTCCGGAGCTCTGAGATAGTCGGTGCATGTGTGATTGCCATAGTATGTGGTCCGAAAGAGTTGGGGTTCATCTTTAATCCTTTGGACGTGTTTGGTTGCTTTGCAGCCTTGATCAAACTTATAAGTGCATCTGAAGTAGTTTCTGTACATTGAGTAAAACTTAATTAATCAGCTTGAGTTAAAAGTAAATCATACATATTGAATCTGTGATTGTAAGAAATTGATATTGCAATAGCATTTTCGTATGTTTACCTTGGATGTTTGTTATTTTGGATAATCTTTTGTCCGTACTTTCTCCATGCATGACCGTCGTCCACTAAATACAGAGTGTCTTTGGTCCACGAATGTGTAGTTTTTCTGCAAGCAACGATCATTAGTTAGTTATAATTAAGAGTAGAATTATACTACATAAAGTTAAAAAGGAAAAGCTAGCTAGAGTAATAGCTTGATACGACCCAATAAATAATTATGCAGGTAAATGTTGTTTTTCTATATGAAATTACAATAATCTAGCTAATAAAGTAAGTAGATCTGTAGATGTAGTCACCCATTTTTTTCTTGAAAAATATAACGATGAACTGTCAGTTGTTAAAACATACGACAAACGTCATATGAATTATTAACCAACAGCCATTCAAACTTATCATATAAATATCAATTTGGAATAAAATAGTAAAGTTTTTCAAATACCGTAGATCCAAATTATCAATCATACGTATACCCAAAGTTAATCCTTATATTTCCCGTTCCCAAAAAGTAATCACTAATAACATGTAAAACGACATAATTAATTAACTAGAAATTTATTAGTTTGTTAATTACTTTCTCTTGTAAGAACCCCTGCGATCCTTGAACGTTTCGGTACTCTTGCAACTCTCTTCATTCGAATCATCCGACTTCATCATAGCATCGTCATGAACTACATCCCAAGACGATGAAACAGGGCCAGCAGTAGCAGAACCAGAACCAGAAGCAGTAACAGCACTAGTATTACTATTGGCTTGAACCTGAGAAATGAGCTCCTCCTTAGCATCCACTTGACTGCCATTCAAGATAAGAAGGGTGTTGGTGAGCGACCCCAATATCTTCGTGACAAGAGCCTCCGCCGATCTGACGTCACTTCTGAGAACCCCCCGAAGCTGATTAGCCATCTCCCGGCCTTGAGCCAGCTCCTCCATCACCCTCTGCCGGTTCGACGACACACTCTCCGGCCAAGTCCACTCCATAGTCGATGAGCTAGCTTCCGAGTTTCTAGTATCTTTATATGTGGAAAAATCAAGTATCGTAGGGTGTATCATGAGTCTCTCAGTGAGCGTGGTCTAGATTTTATAGAGAGTCAAGAGTAGTCTCTCAGTGAAAAGATGTTATATGGCCGGGATTGCAGAGCAAGGAAGATGACTAGAAGCGCGAGGGAATATTCATCTTGACGCCCCAACCTAGCGCGATTGTATCACACCAATGGCCAGATGAGCCTCCACGTCGGAGACGTCCTAGGGCAAGGCAGGATGACGTCAGGCCGATTATGTCACCGCCGGGTCGTCACTCGTCACCTCGATCACTTGGTTCTACCTGGCCTTGTCTGCCGCTGGAACAAAATATGGTTTTCTATTCTAATTAGGGCCACTACTTCAGACAGATAATAATGCTGTTGGTGCATGCCCCAATTAAGTTGACAATAATAACCCAGCTAAGAGGGAACTATGTGGTTTGAAGTGGGCAATTAGCAGAGGCAAGGGTAGTATTAGGGTTAGTATGGCATTCAATATAAGACGACAATCTGTTGGTAGTTACATGTTAAAAGGTCCTTGTTCGACGGAATTATCATGTATTCAACTCTCAACGTGTGGATAACCATCAATTAATTGGAGGATGTAGATATATTCTTTACCCTTTGCCACGTCCATCTATTATTAGTTGAACAAGTTAAAGAGAGATGAAACAGAAGAAAAGAGTAGCTTTAGGAGTAGCTAGAAACTAGAAAGATTCAATATGGTACGAAAATAATTATCTGAGTTGTGTGTTAAATTAAAAGAGATAGACACATCAAAACCATATATAAAAACTGAAAACAGATTGGATTGAAGCTTATTTTGATGTGTAAGAGTTAACTCTAACAACCTTCACACTCAAGATAAGATAATAGCTATTGCATTGGTTATCATAGTCTTATAGCTTATATCTTAGAGCATCTTTAACAGATTTTTTATATTGGTTCTTTAGTCATTTTAGAGAGCAGCGAGTTTAGCTTTTAATTAATTTTACTTGCTCCAACAAACTAGCTAGTAAGTGACTAGTTATTTTAACTTTTGGCTATATCGCTCTCTAAATATAGCTAGCGAGATGAGGCTTCTCTATAATTTACGTTACTCTTTATGTCATTTTAAGTAATATTAAAACACATTTAAGTTAATTTTTCTTTATTTAATCATCAATAATATAAATCAAATTTTAGTTGAAATAGAGAGTATTAGTGTAGAGGTATTTCTAAAGTGACTAGCTAAAATCTAAAATCTAGGTGATGTAAGTTCTCCTGATATTATTTTAGGATTTTCTTACACTATGGGGTTTAGGTTCAATGTCTACCCTTTGTATTATGCAGTTTCATTAATAGTAACGGCGTAGGAGCTGTCTTTCTAGCCCTTATCTTAAAAAAAAAAAATCTAAAATCTAAAATCTAAAATAACTTTTTAACTGTTTTGGTTAAAATTTAAATGCAATACGGCTAACATTGCTAAAAATGTTTTTAAGAGTTCGTTCTGATCCTTGACAATGGAAGCAAGAGAACGTATACATAGGGTTTTGTCACGTACGGACTAGAAAATTGGACTAGTTGCAGATCGAGTTGTGATTCACGTTTGTAGTTGAATACTTAGGTCAACTAGTTTGACACAGATATGTTCACACAAGAAGATTTTGGGATCTGTCGCAAATACGGATGTACCAAAAGTCAATATTGTTTGCAGAAGTATCTAAACCAGCTGTAGATCAACAAATAGCTTCCATGTAAACATGAATAGATTAATTATTCATGTCAACAAGAAAGCTTGTACGTGGAAGAGGATACAATGGTTTAGTCAATGCACGAGATGATCCAATGCCGTGTCTGCGAGTGTACTGATCGATAAATCTTGGGTGCCTCAGTTACCACTCCACAAATCACTTTTTTCACATTACATGTTGTTAATTTATTGAATCATTAATATACTCTAATATAAAATTACAACAAGAGATAATAAGTTGTTACAAATTATAATATTCTTTTTAGAAAAACACATACTTTATAAATCTTAACTCATAATTTATCATATTCGATCTTTATGAAGTATGAAGTAGACAATAACATTCAATTGAAAATGAGATGAACTGTTTATATATATATATATATATATATATATATATATTTTCTTTGTTGATGTTTTGTCTGTCCATTTACTCATTATTTCTCATATCGATTTTGTATGTAAATTTCTATGTCTAATCGCTCACTTATATTCGTCTTTTTTTTTACATCGGTGTCAGAGCTTTTTCCAAGTAGAATTTACAGACGTGCATCTTGATATCGATGGATACCAATGAGTTGTTAAGTTTGAGAGTTTTTTGTTGTTCTTTAATCATGATTTATACTTTAATATGGTTTTTATTGTTCAGTTTGTGATTCCACTTACCCAAATGATATTAATCTTATGGTTTTCTTCAATTTCAGTTTGTTTTTGGAGTAGAATGGCTATTGGAAGAGGCTGATATTGTTTGTATTGCAAATCGGTGAATAAAGTAAATTTAAAATTAAAAAACATATAGGCGGGGTGAGAAGAGATTAAATGTAGGGTGAACAAAACAAATCTAAAATTGAAAAAATATATATGTAGGCACTAGTGGAAAAAATAACTTATGAGACGGAAATCAGTTCTGTAGCCTAAGACGTACTTTAAAGAGGGAAGCCTAAGTGGTACTTAGGAGACAGAAATATTTACTTAAACGACGAATTTAAAAAAATAATATTAAATAATATTAAACGCTTAGGCGACAGAATAGTATTCCGTCCCCGAAGATACTCTTAGGCGACGGAAAGACGAAATTAGATTCGTCGTGTAAGTTGATGTCCAATAAAACTAAATGGCGCGGATCGAGTTATTGGCAGTTGATTAGCTCCTAAATAACCAGATCCAACGACCACTATTACCCTGTCACGCCCCCAAACCGAGACCAATATTATAAGGAAATATGGTGCCCGAATTTGCGGCTTGAGTTAAAATAAGTAAAATTTTCTCAAATAATTTATTAGAAGAAGAAATATGTCTGAATAATACTTTTATTAGAAAGCGAAAGCATTAATATTTTACAATACCAAATATTTTACAATACGAGAGTTTTAGCAAAAGTATATAAGACATTACATTTATTCTCAAAATAGCAATAGAAAATATTATTTTATTTAGTAGGTTCATCCCATTCCCCAAACATCTATTCGTTACCTGAAAACAAGAATGTGTAGCATCATGAGTTACACAGACCCAGTAAATACAACTTACATTCTTATAATAACGTGTCTTATAGGAAACCAGAAATAAACACAACTAAGTAAAAATGCACCAAGAATCATTTTTATTTTTTCATACCGATTCTTATTTATGCACACACACACACACACACATATACAAGCGTGAATAAATGTATCCATGTGAATATTTAGGAAACTGGTAATAAATCACAAAAATCACATTCTAGATCCATTATACCAAAGCACAAATAAGCCGCAGCATATTAAGGATAATACCAGAGTATGTATACTCAAGGTCGACACTTTCTTCCTATGAGTATAATAGTGCACTATCTGTAGGGACTAGGGCCCAGATTAACTCCACAAATTACAAAACACTTTTACCAGTAATTCACTTAAGCACGGGGTAGTACTAATCACTCGGTTTCACATCTCCAAATATAATTACATCAATAAAATATAGAAATTTTTGTAAGTAAGACAATTACTTCAAGACCAACAAAGTATATAAGCGTACATCAATATACTTTAAAAATTGTTAATAACTTAAAGTATGCACAAGTTAAGCAATTTAATAAACCTGAAAGTAAATGTGCAATAAAGTAAATGTACTTTAAATTAAATAAACAGAAAATATTAGTTTGTAGTCAAAGAATTAATAGTCATATTTCCCATAGCGAGGGAAATCCTTGTCCAAAGAACCGTCAACTTATCATTTTCATATCTCATTCAATTTATGTCCAAATTAGGCAAGTAAGGAGTCCATGTCAAAAGATTTTTCGTAAGGAATCCAATGGGATAAGTCATATAATCCAGTTCGAAGTCATAGAGTCCAAAATGGTGAAAAACAGTAGCAGTGCAGAAAGCTGATATCCTTTATATTACCTTTGATGTCTAAGTCTTTACGTGCTTTATATTTTACCATTGCTTCTGAAACTTTCTAGATTTAAAAATAGAGGTCCTAAGCTTCAATTTAATATAAAGTTTGTAGAAAAAAGTTAAGAAATGAGTGAGATATGATTTTTTGAAGTTGTGATAGTTGTAAAGGATTTTCAGCGAGTTTATTAGTTTGGAAGTTTGATTAGCCATAACTTGTTCATTTCTAAACTTTTTTAAGTGATTCAAAAGCCTAAACTGAAGAATTTTTCATGAAGAATCTAATTCTGTGATCAAATTTTACAAACTGATACTTAATTATATACAAAAATATAAGTTTCTAGAAAACATACTCTTTTCCATTTTATCCTTAGTTATGCATTTTGATAATCTTTAAGACAAAAGAGTATAAGAATGTAACCATGTACTTACACTTGAATTTTCAGAAGTGAAGTGAGGGTTTTTGGTGTTTATACAAGGTTAGACTTCTTTAACAAAGAGAGAACTTCTCAAGAGAAAAAGAGTGAAGGGTAGGATTTTGGTGTGGGAGCTTTGCTATTCAACTAATGAAGTTTGTGTTCATCTTGACATTTAATCTTGGAGTGTGAAGAAAAGATGTTGCAACTCCCATGTATAAATAAGCCATGAAGCATGCATTGTAAATTAATTTCCACCAATTTTATTTGACTTAAAAGACCAAACATTAAGTTTGAGTGATAGTCTAGCTAGTTAGGGTGATTGTTCACAAAGAAAACCAAATAGTAAGAGGGGTAAAAGAAAAATCAGCTAGTACATGAATCTATATATGAGATATATCTTATATATGTATTGACATGAATCTATAGATACACAAATATTTATATATGCATATATAGATATATATCTACTCAAGCTAATAAGTAAAGGAATATGATGTTTCCCTTTTTTAAGATCTTGTAAATGTGTTAGTAATATTTAAGATTAGAATAGTATGTATGATAAAAGCAATACTAACTCGAGTCTTAAATTCGATCACGAGTATTGATTATATGTAAGAAATATGGGTTAAGGTATTTAATTAAGTAGTTTACTTAAATTCTAATACTTAATAAAAATATATATCTTGTAAGTATGATATTTGGAGTCATTGGCTTCTAAAAGGAATACTTTAGAAGATATTTGGATTACTATCTAAGGTTAAGGAGCCTTAGTGTGCTATATAATTAGTACTAAGTTTTGGGGTACTACATACCCCTTGTATCAAAACCCTTATTTATATTAAAATCATTGCATTAAACCCCAACTTTTTCATCTCTTCTTCAGCCTCATCTCGATCTCTCTCTTCTCCAACATCACCACCTTATCTCTCTCTCTTCTGCCACTCTCGATCTGCAACACTGAGCTTAGTTTAGGTCCTCCTCTCCAACATCAACATCGTCCTTTCCACCAACACAGACTCAGACTTCCAACATCAACAACGCCTTTTCCACCAACACCAATTCAGATATGCGACTTCAGCTCAGCCAAAATAAGGTCATGGTGGTTGTTTCGGTAGATCTTGGTGGTGGGTTGAAGTTGTTGGAGGAGGGTTGGAGTTGAATCTGGGTGGTGGTGGTAGATCTTAGAGTCGATTTGGTAATCGTGGTGGTGGTAATTGGGGGCAGAGGCAGATTGAGATTGTTTTGGTGGTGGTGGTGGTATATGGGGCAGAGGTAGATATCGAGATTGTTTTGGTGGTGGTGGTGGTATTTGGGGAAGAGGCAGATTAGGATGGTTTTGGTTTTGGTGGTGGTGGTATTTGGGACAAAGGCAGATTTTGGTTTTGGTGGTAGTGGTATTTGGGACAGAGGACACCTACCGCATGCGGCGATGCCATATTTTTTTTATTTTTTGCTTAGCGACAGCCTCCAATAGCTCTGTTGCCTTAGAGCCTTCTTAGTCGACGCAAAGGTCGTCTGCAAGGGAAGAAAGGTTCTGTCAACTAGAATCTCTCTTAGTCGGCGAGCGGACTAAGTTTCGTCGGTTGAAAACCTGCCTCACGACACTTACTCAACGAAACTTAGCCCACAAATCTTCCGTCACCTAGGGCCCTAGAAGACAAAAAATGCTTCTTAAGCGACATATCCGTTGACTAAGAGCTAAAATCCTGTAGTGAGGGTGACAAAAGAATTTATGGTGAACAAAGCAAAAATAGAAAAATAGTATTTTAGGTATTGTAAATGGGTGAACAAAGTAGACTTAAAATTAAAAATATATAAATGAGGTGTGAAATCCTGTAGTGAGGGTGACAAAAGAATTTATGGTGAACAAAGCAAAAATAGAAAAATGGTATTTTAGGTATTGTAAATGGGTGAACAAAGTAGACTTACAATTAAAAATATATAAATGAGGTGTGAAGAGAACGTGGGATGAACAAAATACTTTATGGGGTTGCAATATATATATATATATATATATATATATATATAAATATATATTGATGGTGTTGCTCAAAAAGAACAATAATCTATCTCTTCAATATATATTTATATATATATATATATGAGACGTTCGCACCGCCCTTAAAGTGCGGACATCCCTCTGTTTTCCACCGTCCAGCGCCGACGACGGTACTCCTCTACCCAAGCGGACACCAGAGGCATCCCCGTGAGCTTTCTCTTACCCGCGGACTCGGCGAATACCAATTTGTAGTCGAGATCGATCTTGTCTGAAGTTTTGGGTGGAGGTTGCTGCCCAGACCTTCAAATCTAATCTCCATAGCCTTCATTTTCATGGTAAAGTCATCGGGGATGCGTCTGTGTCCGCTCGGTTGGAGGAGCGCTGTCGTCGGCGCCGGATGGTAGAGAATGGAGGGACGTCCACACTTTAAGGGCTGTGCAGAATTCATCTCCTGATCCAGCCTGTAGACACACACACACACACATATTTGGAGATAAAGTTGAAAACTTGAAATGATAAGGACAGGAGAAGAAAACCTTCTTCATATGCGCTCCATCGATTGACAGAAAGAACAAGCTAAATGTATTATCGATGGAGCCCCGAAAAAACAAGCTAAATGTATTTATGGCTGGTTGCGATAATACATTTAGCTTGTTCTTTCATATGCGCTCCTTAAGCTAATTCATTTTATGAAAAGTGAGACATATAGTAGCTGATCGATTTGCAACATATATGCATCACTTGTGAAGAAAGGAAATGAATTTTTTTTGATCACTCTCACTCTCTAGGTATATATTGTCAAACAACAAGAAGCGTGACCCGTGGATCATCATTGTACCGATACTGTCCCAACTTAATCACCTTTAAAGTGTTGAGTTTTAATCACAAAAGATCTCGGTACAATTGGGAATGACCCACCCACTTATAAGTTATATTTTATTTATCACTTTTTCAATAAAATCCTCTCAAACATATATCATCACATATCTTTTACCAAAGGGTACACATTATGGTACGACAGAACATATGTTCAACAAGATTTATGCATCATCAAGAGCCCGTTTTTTTTCTTTCCTTGAGTATTAGTTGTATGCGATTCACCATGCATACCATGTTAACAACATACTATATATTGACAGTTTGATACTTTCTGGAAAAAAAAACACTATTGTCATAGAAAGAACAAGTTACATGTATTATCGCATGCCCATTACCATTTGGTTCAGCGATATAGTTCATTCTTAATAAGTGAAATGTCGTGAGTTCCACTCATAAACAAAAAACTCTTTGTAACATTTAAGTTGTTAAACTGATAAAAAAAAAATGTAACATCACACTAAAAGTATCCTAATTCAAAGCTGTAAGACATTCGTTAATTTGCATTGTGTGAAACAAAATCAGACTTTAGAATATTAACTATACAAAGGAAGTTGCACTGTCGAACTAATTGCTCATTCTATGTTCAAATTTGAATCAAATTGAATTTAAATTCCACAGTAACAGATTCTATCCTCCATCTATCCATTTATTTTTTATTTTTTAAAAGAAAAAAATAGACATCATCCAAGTAGCTAGATGAAATGAATTTCACTTTGAGCTACAAGCTCTTATATCAAAAATAGACATCATGCATCCAAGTAGATGAAAAGGAAAACTTATTTTGTTGGTTGACGTGCTTCTATTTCTGAATGATCCGCCGTCAGGTGTTTACATAATACTTGACAAGCAACGTCTGATTAAATTTTTAGTGACTGAAAATTTGACTTCTCCTACACATTAAGTACCCAAAAAAAGAAGTATGTCACAATTCATATGAAAAATCAACTTCATTGTCGAAGTATCCCCCCATTATCCTAGAAATCACATCATCGTGATCGTACAAGACCGTTGAAGAGAACTCACTGTTGAGCTCGCCGGAGGACTCAAACACACCTTGACCCGGCGACATGAGATAATCAGACGACGACGAAGATTGGTTGTGGTTGGTCATGTGATCGTGATCACTAATTGGTTTGATCATCTCTTCTTCCTTGACGCTCTCTTTTTTGATCGACGTGAAGGCTGAGAAAAAGGGATGTTCTTTTTTGCAGGACAAACCGTTGTCGGGGCTGTCGAATCTGATCATATTCTGGGAAGTCTCTTGACGACTTGAACAATCCAAGATGAGCTCAGGATCTCTAAGATAGCCGGTGCATGCGTGATTGCCAATGTATGTGGTCCGAAAGAGTTGGGGTTCGTCTTTAATCCTCTGAACGTGTTTGGTTGCCTTGCAGCCTTGATCAAACTTATGAGTGCACCTGAAGTAGTTTCTGTACATTGAGTAAAACTTCATTAATCAGCTTGAGTTAAAAGTAATTCATACATATTGAATCTGTGATTATAAGAAATTAACATTGCAGTAATTTCGTATGTTTACCTTGGATGTGTGGCATTTAGGATAATCTTTTGTCCGTACTTTCTCCATGAATGACCATCGTCCACTAAATCCAGAGTGTCTTTGGTCCATGAATGTGAAGTTTTTCTGCAAGTAACGAATAATAATTAGTGACAATTATACTTGATTGTAACATAAAGGTAAAAAGGAGAAGTAAGAGGTATCTTTTTGTTTTTTAAATTGAAATTACAATAATCTAGATAAAAAAGCTAGTAGATGTGGTCAATAAAACACATAACATACACAAACGTCACATAAATCAATAACCAACAACCATTCAAGCTCCATCATATAAATAACCGTTAAATTGTTTCTAGCTAGACCACATACGTTTAACTATACACCGTGGATTCGAATAATCAATCAAATGTTATACAGAAATTAAAACACTATTTTCTCTATCCATAAAAATTAATCACTAATACCATGTATAACGACATGATTAATTAACTGGAATTGATTAGTTTTTTTAATTACCTTCTCTTGTAAGAACCCCTACGATCCTTAAACGTTTCGGTACTCCTGCAACTCTCTTCATTGGGATCCTCCGACTTCATAGCATCGTCATGAACTACATCCCAAGACGATGAATCAGGGCCAGCAGTAGCAGAACCAGAAGCAGTAACAGCACTAATATTACTACTATTGGCTTGAACCTGAGAATAAATGAGCTCCTCCTTAGGCTCCTGACTCCCACTCAAGATAAGAAGGGTGTTGGTGAGCGACCCCAAGATCTTCGTCACAAGACCCTCCGCAGATCTGACGTCACTACTGAGAACCCCCCGGAGCTGATTAGCCATCTCCCGGCCTTGAACCAGCTCCTCCATCACCCTCTGCCGGTTGGACGACACACTCTCCGGCCAAGTCCACTCCATAGTCGATGAGCTTCCGAGTGATTAGTATAAATATGTGGAGAAATAAGTGTCGTACAGTGTTTGAGTCTCTCTGTGAGCGTGGTTCAGATTTATAGAGTCAAGAGGTTATGAAGGAAGATGACCCGAAGCTGGAGGGGAGGATTCATCTTGACCCCACAATCTGGCGCGGTTGTAGCACACCAATGGCTAGATGATCCTCCACGTCGGACTGCATCTTGTGACAAGGCAGGATGATGTCATCCGATTATGTCAAAGCCTGTTCGTCACCCCCACCAGCTGCTACCTGGCCTTGTCTTCAATTCTAATTAGGGCTACTAATTTAAGTTTAATTTTTCTTTTTTCAATTTCAAGTTGTTGGGAAATCTATATAGTATATACTATCCTAATCCGAAACTATTAGTAATCTATATATAATGTGTTATAATTATCAGATCGGACAAATACTAACGCTTGGTGCCCCAAGTTGACGATAATGACCTAACGGGGAATTACGTGGTTTAACGGGGACAAGCTAGCAGAGTGTATGATGTGATTAGAGGCAAGGATAGGGTTGATTATATTTAGCATTCAGTAAGACGACAACCAGTTGGTAGTTGCATGTTAAATTAAGGTCCTTGTTCCACGGTATTATCATTCAAAGTCTCAACATGTTTCCAACAATCAATGGGAGGTTACTATGCTTACAATAATCTCCCATGAAGTAAATTGATGAAATGTAGATTCATATTGAGATTCAAATTTATACCATAATTTTTATTATATTTAACGTATGAAAGAATTGGAAATATGTGTGCCACGAGACTTTAAACATATTGAGATTCAAATCCCATGAATCCGCTTGATTATGCATGGTAGGGGGTTAATTTAGGCACAAAGTAAATTATGAAAAACTTTTAAAAAATTTCTTAAATTAAGTTTTATCTCTGTTCAGGTAATATGTTAATTTGTACTGAACCTCATCAAGTCATTGGCAGGATGTGTGCTTGTATATGTTTGATGCTTTATTTATCTTCTTCTTTCATTGTCATTTTTGGCGATTTCTGTTTGTCTTTCTTCTTTTGATTATACTTGTTCAGCATGGATTCTAGAATCAATTCCTAATACAAGTTTAACTTCTAGGATGAATTCGTAATACAAGTCTAACTTATTCATTTAATCTATGAAGGTCGAGTTTATTACGTTTCTTTTCATGAGCCAATCTCATGAAGTAAATTAGTTTAACCAGATCTGCACCAACCTCGAGTGCTTACAGCTTACAAATATATGATTATATAGCTACTCCTGGCTTTAGGTGGATCATTAATTGATCTTAATCGAGTTTAGCAAAAAGGAGTATCTCTTAATACTTAATGAACTACTTAATTAACATGCTCTATCTGTAATCTGTTCATACAAGGAATAAAAAAAAATTGAAATTTGTTTAGTTCTTATGGTTTGAAGTCGGCATCTGTTTAGTCTTTGTAGTTTTATTTTAATCTGAAAATACCTTAAAGCCACAATTTTTCATCTAAATAGTCCTTATGGTTTTATTTTAATCTGAATCGTCTTTAAAGTCTTGATTTTTCATCCAAATAGTCATTCCGACAATTTTCTCAGTTAAAGGTCATACGGACTATTTGGATGAAAAATCATGACTTTAAGGATTATTCACATTAAAATAAAACTATAAGGATTATTTGGATGAAAAATCCTAATTTTAAGGACTATTCAAATTAAAATAAAACCATAAGGACTAAACAGATGTCGACTTCAAACCATAAAGACCAGTGACGGAGGCAGGAAAAAATATCAAGGGGGCACAAAAATTTCTTGCGGCTGCACCTAACTTGCTCTAATCAAATGTGTGTACAAAAATTTAAGTTTGCAAACCGAGAATTTGTCTACATCTCTACACAACTCCCAAACCAAATTTCATGAGTCCGTACTTACCAAATGTTCATTCTTCAAGTTAATTATATCCCATCATCAATTTAAATCAACAATGACTTTTGGCAATTCAAGCCAGTTATATCCCATCATTCTTCAAATCTATAGCTTTTTTGTGGAAAAGTTAAGGGACACAGTCCAAAAAACTCAGCCAAAATGACTAAAACCCAAACAGAAGAAAGAAAAAGAGAAGGCTAGTTCTGATCAGAGGTAGAAGAAGATGAATAATCTTCATGACAGTGAGGGCACAAAGAAGGCGAGTCAACCAACTTCAATATTCTTCTAGGGGCACGGCCCCCACTAGCCCTTTATCGGCTCCGTCAATAATAAAGACTATACAATATTTTACTTAATAAAAAACCAGAAATGGCAGTGCCCTCTACCATGTGATTTATCCATTGCTATGTTTGAGATCAAGCCGATGGAATCACATGCCTTGTCGATCCATATCATGCAAGTCCTCTCTACCATTCTGGGCATTGCTGGGCGCCAAGAAGCCCAAAGCAGATTATCGTCGTCAAACCTAAATTAAGACGGATTTGTTTTATACATAAACACAAGATAAGAGCTAAAAATATCCAATCAATATCAACTAGGAACAATAATGATGTTTAGTTTATTGCCTGCTAGTTGTTAAGCGTCTCTTTGTTAAGCAAAATAAGTTGGGAGGAATATATATATCCAGACGACGACGTAACCTAATCGAGGGTTTCAGAGTCGATCAGCATGACCAAACAGGAAGACGTTCACACCCTGATGCTGGTTATATATAGCAGCTTGCTTCATGCATGACCTAAGAGGGAAGTGCCCGGCCAGTCAACACCGTGTGTTAGTTAGGAGAGTAATTAATCAATTAATCTTGTTTTCTTAGATCAACTTAATTACTAATAATATTTCAGTAATCTAGTTCAGATCGAGGAGCTGTACAGCACGTATGTAACATATATTGAAGGGTCAACACTAGTTTCCATGACATGTTGAACTAACGTGTCCTGCAGATTGCGTTCTTGAGGGCAATGAAAGGAAAATAGAGAAATGGAAGCTTAGTTTTCTTGGTTTTACACACCATAGAGTGTGGCTGTGTGGGACAGCTGGGAGGAGGATATATAGTTTAAGTTGAAGTTGTCAATTGCAGGGAGGGAAATCTAAGAACATATATATGCGGTTTTGTCACGTATGGAACATTAGAAATTGGACTAGCTACGTACTTGCAGATCGAGTTGTGATGCACGTTTATTGTTCGAGATCCAGATGCAAAATTACATGGAATCTTGAATAGTTTAATCATGTCAAGAAGAATGAACGAGTAGTTTAATTTGCTCGAAGGAAGAGGGTATAATGTGGTTTTGGTCAAATGCACGAGATGATCCAATGCCGTGTCTGCGAGTTTAAAGAGAGATTTTATATATCTGATCGAGCTTTAGGCTTTAGTAGTTGATAGTCCTTTGGACTGGGGATAGATTATTATTCCTTTCGAGCAACACCATCAAGATATTTGGAAATGAAGTTTAAATGACAAGGACAGTAGATCTAGAACAAAGTAACCCTACTTCGATTCATATGCGCTCCATCTATCCTTAATCTGACCCATCTTAAGTAAGACTATGTAGCTAGATGATTTGCTACATCATTCGTGACGAAAGGAAAAGAGAAAAGTTTTGATGGCTCTTAGTATAATTGTTTATAGAATGCATCACAAATTTATAACCAAAAGATCAGCACTTTTAGGTTAGAAAATACAATGAACGCAGAGAAAGAAAAAAGAAAATGAGTCTGCCTAGGGCTTTTAATTTCTTAGAAATAACTGAATCCTACGCTATGTTTGATACTTTTCTCTTCTCCTTCTCGATCTCTAGTCAGTATCTATTCATCTTTTATGTGTCAAACTCTGTCTAGTTAGGTCAAATTACAGAAGAAATAACTGAATGTTCTATTGCTAGAGTGCCAATGACAGTATGAGGAACTGAAGATTGTTCTTCTTTCAATTCTTTCAATACTATATACCATGGTTTGTTCAAGATGTTTATGATGAAAGACTACTGTGGATTATTACGTACAAGATCGAAGCAGGAAATCAATTTTCTTCCTGTCAGCTAAGGAGGAGAACTATTAGTAATTCATCTTACTGTTAACAATCTGAAACTGCCTTTTACACGGTATTTGATACACACGTCTCATGTAATACTAACTATAATATCCCTATCCTAAAATTTCGAATTCTGCTTATAATCCCAAGTTCAGACAAACATGTTGAGGATTTGACCCAACTAGAACTTATATGAGGAATAATTAGCGGCTAAAGGATACAACTTAGATGAGACATTCCACTAGTTTTTGGGCCAAAAAGAAGTAACCGTTACATTTCGAAGAAATTGAAAGACATGATTAATAACTACACACACTGAGTAATACAAAACAGTTGATAGTAGAGCAAGACATATAAGTACTCATCAAAGCATTGGCAAAATTTCTTGAGCAAAGTATTCCATCATGGCCATGTCCTCGGACTGAAGCTCCGTCATTGCTGGCAACCTGCAGTTGATGCTCTCAGATGACTCGAACAGCATCGGTTGATCACGTTGCACAAGATAATCACAAGATAGTGATTGGCTGCTCGCTACAGGATTAGATTTGATGGTCTTCCTTTCGATTGATGTGTTGGATGAGAAAAAAGGGTGTTCTTGTTCGTAAGGTAAGTTGTTGTTCTCAAATGTGATCGTAAACATGGAATTAGACTCTTCTATGGGACTACCACCGATTACGTTATCAAGGATGAGTTCAGGAGATTTGAGTAAGCTATGATTGCATGTGTGATTTCCGAAATATGTAGTCCGAAACAACGATGGATCATCTTCGACTTTCTGCACCTGCTTGGTCGCCTTGCAGCCTTGTTCATACTTATGACTGCACCTGAAGTAGCTCCTGGATATAAATATATGTAAACTAAAATTAAAATAGGAAACCAATGGAATAGAAGCATCATATATATGATGCATGTTCGTACTTTTGGGTTGAATATGCTTACCTTGGGTGCCTGGCATTAAGGATCTGTTTCTGTCCGTACTTTCTCCATGCATGACCATCATCAATGAAATAAGGAGCGTCTCTGCTCCATGAGTGTGAAATTTTTCTGCAAGTGATTTACAATAAGCTGCCATGATCAGACATTAAACATATTTTAACAACTTAACCTAAACAGAAAATAGCAAGTTTTCTTTCATAACTCCCCTCCCTTTCTTTGAGTCGAAAATGCTAAAATATACGTGCTTCGTTGCAGGGGCGGAGGTATTCAGAGGCCTTGGATGGCCCTGGCACCCCCAAACTTGAAATTATACAAGTACATTCCCCTGTAATCTGGAAGAGATGATCTATACTCAGTCTATCACACATGTAGTGGCACCCCCAGTTATATTTTGTTGGTTGGCCGGCCCCTGTTAGCTTTAAATCCTGGCTCCGCCCCTGCTTCGTTGATGTTTTGAACTCATCGATCTGTTACAAATTTACATGTATACTACGTCCCACATGAATCAAAAGCTAACAATCGCTTAATTACCTAGGTATAAATGAAAATACAAGATTTCCACAACTAAACTCCTGAATCCTGAATATCTGGACTCTGGAGTTTGAACAATCAATTAACAAAATTTTCAAATAAAGAGATCGAAATGAACAAAACCAAATCCCTGAATAGCTTTCCTGTTGCAGTACGATTGATTCGATGAGTATGAGAAACTTTGTTTGATCTATTACCTTTTCTTGGAAGAACTACTACTATCCGTAAAAGTTTCCCTACTCTTGATCGTCTTGAGAGCATCCCAGCTGGATGATGATTCTACTATAGTAGGAAGAGCAAAAGTACTACTACCAGTACTGAATTGAACATGCTCCCCCTTAGACTCATGATTCCCAGTTAAGAGGGAAAGGCTAGTCGTGAACGAGTACACGATCTTCTTAACAAAACTTTTGGCCAATAATCCACCATCACCATTACCGACTACCAAGCGAAGCTGATTCGCAAGTTCATGCCCTCGGAGCAGTTCTTCCTTTACCTTTTCCTGAAGTTTCCGTGAAGCTGGCCAAGTACACTCCATGTATATATGATTAGCTTAATTTATGTTTCAGGTGTGATATATGAAGACTCTTTAGTCTGTCAGATACCCTTTTATATCAGACGAGGAAGACGTACAGGTCATCATCTTTTAGTGCAGCGCAAGAAAGAGTAGTGAGGACCAGAATGCTAGGTCATGGTCATCTTTGATGGCATCACAGCAATGGTGAATGACATCTGCTTTTGCTAATCATCACGCGCTGATTAGGGTTTACTTGGAGAGGGGCTTTACTCGGTGTCAACAACCAAAGCATTCCCAAACCTAAAGAACGAAGAAAAATTATTGTGGATTTCCAAACCAATAACAAAGATCAGTGCTGGATTTATGTCTTGTTCTTTTGCTAGAGGACTTTGTTTTTGGTCCAGCCGCCCCTCTGGAAGCTTGGAATCTAAGGTTTTTAAATATTATGTATAACTTGTAAAATTCTGATGCTACATATCTTCATTATCTATCAGCTTATCGCTATGTGATCAGACAATTACTAGGCTGTTAGAGGTCATCCATGACATACTTTCCAACGGTACAAGATTATATTCAATTCTACGTACGTATACATTAGCACTACATCCATATCATACATCAGTTTCTTTTCCACACTATGTTTCTGAAGGACCTCCGTTACATTACCTCATGTTTGGCCTTTCTGGAGCAAATTAATTTGGGAGGAGTTATAGCGGTGATGAGGGTTTAGGGTTTTGTAGTTGGGTTCTGAGGTTGGGATTGAGGATTTGTCGCAATTGACATTTGTCTTGAAACCCTTGCTAGCTTTCTTCAAAACATGAACTTGTTTGGGCGGAGGATTCTCTGCTAGGGTTTCGATCGAGGTCGATCAGGTTGGTGGTCGGGATGAGTGATTCACTCCCTGTTTAGATCTTTATATGCTAATTTGGTGGTTCCATAGAAAGGCGACTATACGGCATGGATTACTTACGAGTGATGCCGAAATAGGCTATTTAGGATAGTAGTGCAGTATCATTTTCCAATCCACACTCGCTTTTTTAGGATGTGCCTATTTGCTATGTTTTCATAGTTAAATTGGGTTTGTTTTTTCTTTTAGAAATAAGTGAATGGTATTTGTAATGAATGATACTAGCATGAAGTACTTTGTTTGGTTTATTGATGACTTTACAAGATTAACTTGGGTTGTGTTATTGAAAAATATGGATGTTGTGTTTTCGGCTTTCACCGCTTTTCATAGTCTCATCCGAACTCAGTATGATGCTTGTGTGAAAATATTTCGATCTGACAATAGAGGAGAGTTTGTTAACCACTCATTCCGAGACTATTTTCAGCATCATGGAATTGTTCATCAGACTACTTGTCCTCAGACACCAGAACAGAATGAGGTATCTGAGAGGAAAAATTGACACCTCGTGGATATTGGAAGAGCTCTGTTACTCAGTGTCAATCTACCCAAATATCTATGGGGTGAAGCAGTGTCGTGTGCCTCTCACCTTATCAATCGTCTATCATCTGCAGCTCTTCAGAATCGGGTTTCTTTTGAGGTATTGTCTGAACATGTTACTATTTCATCTCTCAACAAACTTCCTGCTCGTATCTTTGGTTGTGTGGCCTATGTTCATCTTTAAAAAAATTAAAGATCTAAGTTGGAGGCTCGTTCCCTTAAGTGTGTGTTTGTTGGATACAGATCCCATCAGAAATGATATAAGTGCTACCATCCTCCGTCTCAACGATTCTACCATGGGTGTTACATTTAGTGAAGACCTGTACTATTTTTCTCCTACGGTATCTCTGAGTGAGGAGGAGAAGCATGTTTTTTATGAAGATCAATTTGGAGAACTAGAAGATTGTGTAATTGTTGACATTAACCCCGCTGAAAAGGATCTTCGGCCTGTCATCGACTAGATCCAAAATCCGAGAGATAATACTCTGGAACCTCAAAAAGTGGTTCAATCTGTTGAACCTGAGCAAGTTGAGGCGTCTATTCCCTGTTCTGACGGTGTTCGACATGACGAACAACTGTCTGACACGTCAAAGAAGGAGAATTGAATAGTAATCAACCGCCAGTTGTTGAAGATGTACATACAAGTTCAGTCTCTCCCCCTACATAAACGATCTCTCCTGGCTTGTCATCACCTGAGGTATGTAGTACTATTCCGTTGTCATCCTCCAATATCCCTAAATCTAGTAGAGTCTTGCCTGCTAGGTCAACCCGTGGTCAACCTCCTAAAAAATATGAGTCTCTCTTGTCAGCTAAAACTAAGTAGGGTAAATGACATCCCACTACCATAGACAGTTGCAAAACACAGAAAACCACATTTCAACATATTTAAACAAATAAGAACATAAGCTCAGGCCCACAATACATAATACCACACCTAGTCAGCAATTTTTACGCAAAATACCTAAAAAACCAATATTTTCTAAAATATCTACTAAACTGCCAACCAAAAATACCTTAACCCAAAATATCTTCTCTCTCTCTCTCTCTCCACCACATGACGCCGATCGACTCCGTCATAATTGCTAGATCGACCTCGCCAATCGTGTCTGCCGCCTGCTAGATTGACCTCGTCGATTGACTCCGCCTGCTAGATTGACTCTGCCACCTGCTAGATCGATGCCGCTGTTAGATCGACTCCGCCACCTGCTAGATCTACTCCGCTTGCTAGATTGACCTTGCCGATCGACTCCGCCTGCTAGATCAACTTCGCCACTTGTTAGATCGATGCCACTGTTAGATCGACTCCGCTTGCCGATCGACTTTGCCTGCTAGATCGACTTCGCCGCCTGCTAGATTGACCTCGCCGATCGACTCCGCTGCTGCTAGATCGACTCCGATCGAGTTGAAAATCAGGTCAAATTGTTGGTAACAGTCGGAGCAAGGCTGGCATTGGAGCTAGTTGACGTCACTGCCGGTATCCAACATCATGTACAATTGCTTCGCCGGGCTACTGACGCCGACGCATGTGAAGTACTGGTCGTTTCCCAAGCTGATCTCGGAAGTTACGGGAGTTGACAAGTCCTTGGGTCGAATCTCCGTTTGCATGGGCTCTAGATCCGCCCGGTTCACTCCCTGCAAAGCCAGTTGGAGATTCGTGTTGAGCGAGTTGACTTGGACCGAGTCGGGTGAGGACCAACGACTTGTAGTCCTTGTGGTTGGAGGTGTAGAGAGACTCAAGGGGGTGGAGCGGGAGAGTGATGAGTAGCGAAGAAGCGGCGGATGAGTTGACGAGCTGCGCTTCTTCTTGGGCCTGGTCCAAGCGCTTGATGGTCTGTGGGGTCAAAGGAGATGACGTCATGTGCCTGCGTAGAATTGGATGAGACTCAATTAATCTTCATGTAGTAACAAAAACTTGAAAAACATGAGTGCAGTAGCATAACTACAACAAGTGTAGTAGAAAAAAAAAATGAGTGATTTGTGGAACCGAGCAATAGCATAATTCATAAATGAACTTTTCCTATCAATAATAGTAGTCATAAATGAATTTTTTCTGTCAATACTGCATTTACAGAACCTACTACTACACTAGCCGAACCAATAAAAACCTGCTACTACAACACGTACTGAAAATAGCTGCTGCTGCTACCACATTTGTTGAGCCACTAAAAACCTGCTACTACATTTGCTGAAGCTGCTACTATACTAGCTGAACCATTAAAACTCTGCTACTACATTTGTTGAAAGTGTAGTAACAACTAACTCTCCAATAAAACATGCTCTACTACATTAGTTGAGCCCCTGTAAACCTGCTACTGTAGTTATTGAAGCTGCTACTACACTAATTGAACTCTAAAAATCTGCTACTGCATTTATTGGAAGTATAGTAGCAACAACATTCCAGCAAGTGCAATAGCACTGAAAATAGCTACTGCTACTACATTTGTTGAGCTACTAAAAACTTGCTACTACACTTACTGAAACTGCTATTATACTAGCTGTACCATTAAAACTATGCTACTACATTTGTTGGAAGTGTAGTAACAGCTAACTCTCTAGTAAAACATGATACTACATTAGTTGAGCCACTGTAAACCTGCTACTGTAGTTATTGAAGCTGCTACTACACTAATTGAACTACTAAAAATCTGCTACTGCATTTATTGGAAGTATAGTAGCAACAACATTCCAGGAAGTGTAGTTTTCCAACAAAACATGCTACTACATTAGCTGAGCCACTGAAAACATGCTACTACTTCTACTGGGATGTTAATCTCTGCTACTACTTTTCTACTGGAATGTTAACCACTGCTACTACTTCTACTAGAATTAATTGCTACTACTACTGGGATGTTAACCCCTGCTACTACTTCTACTGGGATGTTAACCCTTGCTACTACTTCTACTGGAATGTTAACCCCTGCTACTATTTATACTGAAATTAACTGCTGCTACACTAAATTATTGAAAATCTGTTACTGTATTACATTTACTGAAAAATCTCAAAATGAGATATTTTTCTCTTCTAAAAGTATATTTAATTAGTGTAGGGTTAGTTTGGTAAATTAAATCATGACACATGGCATGTAGAGAAAATATTGTCCTTAATTGTTAAAAATTGTCCTTATTTGTTTAACAACAACACAAGTGGATTTATTTGTGTTTTAAATCATTTTGGAAGATGTATCTGTGATTTGCTAAACTAAGTATCTTATAGCCAACTACATGTCAACTCATAGATTGTCTAAACCTTATGTAGCATTTGTAAATCAATTATTTGTTGTGTCTCTTCTTAGTAAAGTGCAAGATGCAATCAAGGAGGAGAAGTGGACCAAATCAATGGATGTTGAGATGGATGCTCTCAAGAAGAATGGTATTTGGGATTTGGTGCCATTACCACCTGGAAAGAAGACCGTTGGTTGTAGATGGGTTTATACTGTGAAACATGATGCAGATGGCTCAGTTGACAGATATAAGGCAAGGTTGGTTGCAAAAGGATACACTCAAAAATATGGGGTGGATTATGATGAGACGTTTGCAGCTGTGGCAAAGATCAATACCATTCGAGTCCTCATGTCTTTGGCAGCTAATCTGGATTGGCCCCTGCAACAGTTTGATGTGAAGAATGCATTTCTTCGTGGAGATTTGAATGAAGAAATTTACATAGATCTTCCTCCATGATATAATACTTCTACGGGCGAGAAGGTGGTATGCAGATTGAAAAAGTCTCTGTACGGATTGAAGCAATCTCCAAGAGCTTGGTTTGGAATGTTCACGTCTTTCATGAAGAAGATTGGGTATAAGCAGAGTAACTCAGATCATACTTTGTTCCTGAAGCATCGATAAGGTAAGCCTACTGCCTTGATCATTTATGTAGATGACATGATAGTGACAGGTGATGACATTGGTGAAATTAGAAGATCGAAAGATCAGTTGTCTTCTGAATTCAAGATGAAGGACCTTGGGAATTTAAAGTATTTCTTGGGAATTGAGGTAGCTAAGAATAAGGACTGTATCATGCTGAGTCAAAGAAAATATGTTATGGATTTGCTAGCAGAGACTGATATGCTTGATTGTACACCAGTTGATACACTGATAGAACAGAACCATCAGATTGAGAGTATCCTGATCAAGTTCCGACTGACAAATCTCGATATCAAAGGTTAGTTGGAAGATTAATTTACTTGTCGCATACTAGACATAATCTTGCTTATGCGGTTAGTATGGTGAGTCAGTATATGCACAATCCCAGTGAGGATCACATGAATGTTGTGATGAGAATCTTGAGATACTTAAAGTCTGCTCCTGGAAAAGGCCTAGTGTTTTGTAAGCATGGACATTTGAGGACTTGTGGTTACATTGATACGGGCTGGGCAGGAAACATCACTGACAGGCGTTATACTTCTGGCTATTTTACGTTTGTTGGTGGAAACTTAGTCACTTGGAGAAGTAAGAAACATAATGTGATGGCCCGTTCTAGTGCAGAAGCTGAGTACAGAGGTTATTTTTCCCTGTGGTCGTGCTGGAAATAACTGTTATCATGCATCACGTCAAATTCACCTTTTACCTCCATAACCGTTCTGCAAAATCTACTAAATGTATTGTTTACCAGAGATTATTTGTTCCACAAATTGCAGTTTTATGATGCTTCATGTTTCAGAAACAATGATGAATGTCATTTTTAGGTATTTAATCCATTTATATCATTATTTTCAACTGCTAAAATAATCGAATGTATGCTTTCAGCTCAAAAGAAGTCACCAGTGATGAGAAGACCTTGGTGACCAGAAGACACCTAATAACTTCGATAGTATTTGGAGCCTGAGTTCAAACTACAGAAAAGAAAAATAGGGGTGAAAGGACATCACATATGACAATATGGACGTAACTCACATCAGACCCTTTCTGATTTTCAAGTATTGGCATATCACTTGACAATTTGCCGCATCTTTAGCTAGAAGTGAATTTTCTGCACAGTTTTGTTTAGAAGATACTAAAAGACAGAATGAGATGAAGGGCAAGCAACTTGTATTTCTCTTGTATATATATTCAATGTGCAAGAGAAAATTGGTAGACATGATTTTTACACAAACCTACTATACACTAAGCTCTGTTCTATCCTTAAACTCCCCGATTTTATGTTTCCAATCTATATGAACTTGCATCATGGTTAAAGACCCCCCCCCCCCCCCCCCCCAAATCTGAGACCCAAGTATCGAAAACATTAGATTTCAGGTTTTCTTCTTCACCTTAATTTCCTCCCCGACAGGGATTATCCAAGCAAGCGTGCATTTGGGCCTAGAAGATTCACCATTTCCTCTTATGAACCTGCAACTGCACTCCCTTTTGCTGTCAAATGCTAATACTCTGCTTTATAAGCTGCCATGCTCATGCAATTTATCTGCCACGCAGAAGCAATTATCAACTAGGATTCCAGTAACTTAAACAGTAAATAAACGAGTATGAAAGGACTTTACAAGTAACAACTTACGCACTCCAGTTACAAGTAACAACTTACAACTATTTTAGATAATCCATCTCTAAGGATGGCATAGTATAAGACTAGTTGGAAAGTGTTAGCAAGCATACCAGGTTTTACAGATGACAGAACGTGCGAGGTCGAACCGAGTTCTTAACATTTACTTATTTTAAACAGAAACCAGTTGGAGCGATTAGATTCTACAGCATGTTATACAATCAGAGAAAGATATCTGATATCCATACACCAAGTTATTCTATTGATAACCACTAGAAAACAATGAAACCTGTGTTACTATTTTATACTTATTTTCTGCTCATGTACCCAGAATAATACGAACACCTTTATCAACAGCATGACCAAAGTCTAAGACAAACTCAACAGAGAAATTAAAAAGAATAACAAAAGGGAAAGATGAACCCACCTTTAAAGTTTTACAACCGCACTCCACTGGAAAGCCGTATTGTGGTCAAGATGAGAAAAGCCATCTCAGAATGTGAATTTGTCTAACAGAGGGACATATATACGTGTTTAACTTGAATCTTCATCTTTCTCTGAGCCCAAATGCTTACGTTTCCTACGTAACATCTCAGCTTCTCTAGCTATCTGGATATCTGAGGCCCAAAAAATATGATGCACAACTTTGTACACAAAACGAGGGAGCAAGGCTACAACTATTATAAGCAAAATGGTGATCCAGTAGGTAGGAGAACATGCCAAATGGTATATAGTCCTGTCCACCAAAAGAAAAGGGTGAAAATTGTATATCAGCTGATGTATTAAAACATTCATAAGTTTTCAAACAGAACAAGTAACAGCTGAAGCCAAGGAAGCTAACCAGTAATTGGGAAAAACAGGTATCGAATCCAATATCACCACGCAGGCATATGTGATGATTATTGATCCCCATACTGCAAGATGAGTGATAAATACCCACCGATGAATGTCCATTGCCAAATGTACATTAACAAGGATAACTACTGATATGGTCCACAGACTGCCCATGCTCCATATATCGATGGTGCTCTCCTTATAGGTGAACAGGGGTACATAAAAGAGAACAAGACTCTGCCATAGGGTGTCAAGCATTGTTATCCAGAAAAGAGGTATATTATATGCTTCCTGTCTATGGCCAGAACCATACAATTTTGGGTATTGTAATAATGTCCTGTGGCTCAGATCTTTGTCCAGTACCCCAACAACAATTGTAGGGACAGAAGTATATATAAGAGAATAGAAAACACTACTATAATCTGTCAAAGCAGAAGTTGTTGAAAATGATGTGGACAATATATACCTGCAAAAAATTACAAAAGCTTATCAATTTTGAAAACTTATAACTGGCTTTCACCTCCAATTATATTTGATATTTAAGTATCTAACCTCAAAAAAGTTTGATCACAAATGATTCACTTAATCAGAAAGGATTTAAAATGAGATGAGACACATGCAGAACAGTTCCAGTAAACTACCCTAATAACCAAAGAAAACATACCAAAATAGCATCAGCACAAACACTGCATTGCGGTAGAAGTTGTAAATAACCAAATAACCAATACGCTGATAATTCCAGTGTCCATGCACCAGAAGCAATCTTTTTAAAAACCGAAACTGCCCCATAGCAAAATCTGATGCCATCACAGCTTGACGCCCCTCCTGACCGCAAATTCCCACACCAACATCCGCCATTTGGATCATTGAAACATCATTTGCACCTAATGACATGCCGGTGGTCAGACATAGGAACCATGAAAAACGAAAAGCGGGAACTTCAGATCAATGAAGTGCAGTTTAAGACAACAGATTGCATATACATATTAAAACAGTAAACTCAAGCGTCTAGCAGCTTCAGTTGCAGGATTGCATGAGAAAAATAAGGCAACCAATATGGATTCCACTCCTGCTAAAACAACAGGATAATAAAATAACCACTCACCATCACCTATAGCCAGTGTCATATCATCAGTACGGGTCTTGACAAGATCAACAATTCCAGCTTTCTGCAATGGTGCAACTCGACAGCATACGACAACACTACAGGAAGTGGCAAGGTCGAAAAGCTGTAGAATGAAAAAGAAATTAGCAACTAAAACACAAATGTATGAACCATTATCTTGTGTGTGCAGTGTGCAGTTAGATAGAACTCTAAGATCAAAACCAAACAATGAGTCACTTATAAAACAAATGCAGCACTGGAACTAGGCATATCAAGTTGCCAGTTAATTATTTGATGTTATGAAATGAGAACTTGCCTCCGACTGCAGATCTTTCTCCAAAATGTATACCAAACTGTTCCCATCAATTATGAGTGCTAATGGGGTACTGATTTTTCCTTCTTCCTTCCCTGCATGGCATTTTGGCACATTGGACGTCTTCACTTCATCAGGTAGCACAAGATAATCACTTGCAGCATTGCTTTTGCACCTCAAACTCTGATTTATTTCATTTGATGACTGCACACCGTATTTTTCCATAGCATCGACCAAAAGATTTCTGCATTCGGCCTCAGAAGTTCCATTTATGATAATTTGTTGCATATCTGCTGTCAAGAGCTTGCATGATACACCAATTGAAATAGCTGTCTCTTGCTTATCTCCAGTCAGAACCCAGACCTTAATTCCTGCTTGCCTGAGGGACTCAATAGCTTCTGGCACACCATCTTGTAGCTTATCCTCAATTGCAGTTGCCCCAAGTAGCTTTAAGTTGGATTCAATAAGAGCTGCTGTTTGCCGTAGTTTTAAGGATCGATCACTTAATGAGGTACTTGCATCTTCATACATGCCTTGCCACTGCTCAAGTTCTTCATTTGTAAGATCTCTTGCAGCAACCACAAGAGTACGTAGACCTTGTGAGGAGTATTCGTTCAGATGCCTCTGAGTTGAATGTCTCAATTCATCATCTCTTTGAGAATCATTAGCTAGTATACTGAGCATCGAGGTATCAGCACCTTTCACCAACACCTTTATAGTATTGTTTGGAAATCTGATAACAACGGACATACGTTTTCGAACACTGTCAAATTCATGCAGACCCAATACATCCAACCTAATTACACAAATATAAAATAGAAGTCAATATTAGAAGAGCACAGCAGTATGATGTATTAATACTCTAGCAAGTCATCCAAGAAATGAATCAAGGGTGCAGATGGCTAGCTAGTTGCAGTTGCAAAAGCAAAAAAAATAGAAGTAGAAGTGAGTGACTTTCTACCTTAGTTTCTCACCATTGACATCAATTGCAATATGCCCTGATGTGCGCTCAAAGAGAGTATATCTATAACTAGATGCTGCAGCAACTAGTGCTTGCTCGTCTGGGGATTCCCCCTGATAATCAATAGAATCAACATCCAAATCGCCTTTAGCAGAACTGGAAGATGTACCAGTACTGACAATAGGAACCACAGTATTACAAGCTGCCAATGTAAGGAAAAACTCATGTGCAGCAATCCTCTCATCTTCACTCAAGTCTTTGTGCAACAACTCCATTAGCTCAGAATCGACAGCAACTTCAGATTTTAGCTTCCATCTCTTTCTAGCTACACCTCCTCCTGCCACAGATCATACAAATGAGCCATATTGAATATGAATATTGGTAACATTAAATGCAAGCACTACAATATCATCTATAACAGAGACAATGAAAGCTTCAAAGAAAGCAGAGCAGGAGCAAGACTGCCATGATACCTGTATCATTCTCTTCCTGCAACTGATCAGCCACAAGCACACGGCTCCCGTAATCCCTTCCATATATGCTTGCTCTGCGGAATTCCATCTTATTTTCAGTAAGCGTCCCTGTTTTGTCTGAAAATATATATCGTATTTGACCCAGATCCTCATTGATATTGAAGGATCTGCACTGGAACCTTGCTCCCGAGTTACAGTCAAACATATGCCTGTCTTCAATCATGAAATATGACTGGCCCAAACGAACCAACTCCACAGTAATATACAGAGAGATCGGTATCATTATCTGAAACACTATGACAGAACTCAAAAAGGAGAAAAGAATCTCCATAGGTATCCCATAATACCTATAGGTTTTCCCATTGAGCTTCCCCCAATTAGTGAAGAATCGTTTCCGGTAATAAGGCAATGTGTCAAGCTGATGTTTATGACGTATTAACCAAGTGCCCATGCCAGCAGCCACAACTGAACACATGACAAAAAGGAAAATCGACAACGACAGGGTTTCTCTGTTCATGTAGCGTTCAACTTTGCTTCTCTTCGGAGGAGAAGCTGCACTATTCAACATTGCCTTTGTTTCCTGTCCAGCATATACCACAACACCAATTATCCACTCCGTGTTCTTCAGCTGGCAACCACGCAAAACTATATTTGACTGTGTCAGGGGAAATGTATGTCCATTAAACTCCATGTTGGCTGTAAACTCATAGATATTCCGATTAGGTTGTTCGCATCTGATGATCCCCATAATTGTACACCCTTCGGCTACAGCTGAAGATGTTTCCTGGCGTGCAAACCTTGTTTTGAGGTTTGACTCACCATCCAGATTCATCGTCTGAATGTAGGCAATTCCACTAGGGTCACTTGTTCCTAACATAACCATATCACAAGGAATTGTATCATCAGCACAGATCTTCAGAACCTCACCGACTTGAATATTTTTCCATTTCTTTACTTGAAATTGGCCAGACTGAAGGACCAAAGACTCCCGGTTGTTCTCATAGTTGTCTGATCTATGTCTTCGCCAATCCTCATAGCCATCTTTTATAGCCGTGACACATAGCACAAACAGGAGGGGGAAAAGAGATGCCGTTCTCCCAAAGACAGCAAGAGGCGGAAGCTGATTGAGAACAGCAATAACTAGAAAATACAAATAAGCAACCCGGTGAAACTGAATGAAAACATTCTTGGGCAAAAATGTGATTAAGGTGTACTGGCTAGTACGAATCTCATTGCCAGTGAACTCATTCTTGTCGTTTGTTCTCTTCGGATCATCAATATAGATCAACCTTGGGTCTTCATGTAGGAGGATATCCGGGTGAGACTTGTTTGCCTTTTCCTGAACCCCAGACGGAGCCTGGAGAACATCATGGGACGCTGAATTACCATTGATACTGTGCAGTTCCATTGTACCCCACGACGCCTGGCGTCTTTTATGCCGCGTGGGGTATTCCAACGCGAACTGCGGCCGAGACTCCGGCCCTACCGGAAAAATCTGCTTCCCCGGTCTCTCACCACAGTCAGAATCAGCAATGTACTCCCTCACCAACAACGATTCAGCTTGGCCATCATCGTTGCTGTCAAGAATGGAAGGACAACTGGAACCATCAGGCAAGAGCTGCTCGAGTCTCTTGGCTAGAGTAGAGGGCTGCACAAGCGGCGCTGATGGAGAATCCGGTGATGAGAGCAACGGATGATCACCGCTCATATATAATCCTCCAATGTAGCCATTGGAGAATCACACACTTGCCTCATTTCCATCCAACATAAACAAGTACACTCCACAAATCAACCTCTAAATCGAAATCGCTTCAATCACAATACACGAAAACTCAACCCGATTTCAAAATTGAGACCAAACACGCTCCTGCATAAGGCGAAAAACGACAATGTAGGTCACAAACACCTCACAAAACGAAAGAGATGCAACAACAAAAAAATCATTTGCAGGCGAAAAGCAACAAGATTCCGAAAACCTTACCGCCCTTTAATCGGAGAGAGGCCCACAGAGAATCCAAATAGGCACAGAGCTTCGATCCAAGCTCTGATCCCCAAAGAAAGCAATGCCAGAGCTAGAAACAAACAAACCACAAGGAATCAATCACGAATCCCAATCAGCTACCTCAAACCTAACCCCAAATAACGCCCAAAAATCAAAAGCACCAATCCCAATCAGAATCAGATACATACCAAAATCTTAATAGAAACAAAAGAGGAGGAGGAGGCAGACCTCTGGCTGGCTGGGTGATAATGCGGACAAGGCAAGCTTTATCGTCTCGGAATCCGTGCTGGGATTACAAAAACACAATGCAGGATCGGAGATATCTTTCTTGGCCTGGTTTATTTGTGACGAATTCAGATTAACCGGATCGGGAAATTGGTAAAAGGAAAAGTTTTCAGGGGAACGGTGGTAAAGGAAATATGGAAATTGGGTTAGGGGAGGAGACGTGTCGAGAATTGGAGGGGGTTAGTCGGAGGGGAGATGGCCGGGAAAATCGGACGGGGTGGGAGGGAGAGAGAGGTGAGGCTTGAATCGAGGGGTTTTAGCCGCTGTCACTCTAAACAGGTGTCGTCTGGTCATTCTCTTTGTTCACCTTTCATGATTGAGATGAAATACTGGGGGTAAATTGTGAAATAAATAAATTATGATTGCTTTTATGTGTTATATGAGATGGTATATCATTTTTTTACCTTTTTATTGTATGGTATGCAGGATGGTTCAAAATATCTGGTCAATATTTATGATCTTGGAGAGCTCAATTCCTCAAAAATTGTGCTTACTCTCCATCGGACAATACATCAAGGTCATTTTTGTTAAACTGATTCCATCAGCTACACAACTGGTAATGGTTATGATTGGTAATGACTGGTTGAGCTCCTTTGTATACAACTCTCATTCCCGTATCTCAGTTTACACTCTTATCAATTTGTAACCAACAGGTTTAATAGGCTTTTATGTTTGTGCTCATACCATGGGAGATAAATTTGACATTGTCGTGATATTCTTGTAAACATTGTATTGACTAAATAAGTGTGTTACTAATTTGTTAACAGAATGAAATAGTTTATTACCTCACTTATGACGAGAAAAAAAAGAGTAACATACTTGAATCTGCATCCCAACTTATATCTTGCCTTATGAGAAACCCTAATCAGATTTGCTTTTGGTTAACTTACTGGCTTATTGCTAATCTCCTTGCGTACATATACGGTTACACCAATCCGAATGTCTTTGGCACAAGCAACGTAGCCAGCGAGTAGAGTAGGTCGGCTTTCATCAGTTTCATCTTTACTCCCTTTCGGTTCGCGTGAGGCCTAATCAATCAATCAATCAATCAATACCGACTACTCACCTGTCAGTATTGATGGTCTCCTAACTCCGGACTTGCATTTCCAAAATCGCCCCTCGCCGGTACTGAAAAAGAGAAAGCCTACCGGTGAAACGTTGAATGCGACCACGTGGGAGCTTCAGGTGAGGTGACAGTGATCCAGCTCGGCCGTTGATCGATCACATCGTGCGGTGGAAAAAGGCACCTGTGATGTTTAAGAGTCTGGGGCTTTTGTGGATTTCTGTATAATCTCACGGATTCCGATTCTGTCAATGACAGTGTACTGACTGGTGAATGGTCCATAGTTCATGATGGAAAGCTTCAGAAATATGAGGACGAGGTTACTCAAACCAGACGGGTCTTGTTCTTGTCGCGGTTTGAACAAAGAGGACTAAAATGGCACAGTGGCTGATCGGCTTTCCCGTTTTACCCTTGTAGGTTGTCAGGTACTCAGGTCCCATTTCTCGATCACCAGCAATTATCTGATGCAATTATGCCCAGCAGTTTCCTCTGCACCTTGGCATCATTTTGGAAGCACACATGGATATGGGTAAAGCGTACACACTAACCTTGAAGCAACCTTGCCTAGAGGAAGCCCCGGGGGTCAAGGATACTGTGGGATTAGAGATGGGATCAACTAAATGTCTAAAACCCTGTTGCTGAATTGCTTGCCGGAGAGAAAAGTACTGTCCAATGGTCTCGTGGCGGAAATGAGAGTATGAGATGTTGGAAAACAATGGGTGAAAATCACCATTTTATTTAATTATTTTAAATTGGATAATTTAAGTGGGTTATAGGGTGAATGAGAATAGTCACCCAAAGTTGAAAGAATGAACAACAAGTTCATCGGGTGTGGGTGTTCTTAGTAGCAGTGCAACTCCAAAAACACGAGCAGTCGTTGTATCTTGGGAAACAAGTGACATCAAACTTTTTGCACCGATAGATGAGACATAATTTGTTTTAAGAAATATGTGTGAGACACACAACTTGACTTAAACCTTTTCCTCTCCTTCTACATCGGAGTTGGTAATATTGGTGTTATTCATGTTCATCTTGTGTTCTTAATTTTACAATTATAATTATTTATTTTAATTATAAATTGGATTTATGTGAATATATATTTGCAATATCTAACCCTTTTTCTTACATGAGATTGAAAATAGATGTTCATTCCAACAATGTGCATGTCCAACAATGTTTGTTGCCAAGTGGTTTATGGGTGCTCACGCATGGGTATTCTACCCCTCATTCACCGTCGGTTTTGTTCTTTGGTTACAACTATTGTCCTAACTCGGTGGCCTTGATTTCTTTGGTAGAGAATATAAGGCTATTGTGTGGTGTGAGTTTCTCTCTTTCATCTTCATTCCCTTTGATTTTGACAGGATTTGTGTTGTTATATTTTCTTGACAGCGAATTATCGGACATCTTCCCTCCATTTTGGCATATCTCACGGCCTCTTGGTCACTAACGGCGGTGGCGACGGCAGTGACAGCTAGGGTTTTTCAAGGTGACGACGGCTGTGTTAACATTTTAGAGTTTGATGTAAAAAAAATTGGGTCACCCTTTTTACCCAATCCATGTTGAGTGATAATTTTCCTTAGTTTAATTGTAATTGGGCTCGTTTGAGATCCTCTAATGGGTTTACCCACTTCATTAATGAAATCTTTCATTAATTGATTTAATTCCAACAAAAAAAAACAATGTTTGTTGCAGGCATCCAACAATGCAGAGTGCATTCATTAGCTAGTGTTATATGCCATTTGATAGAAGTCATTTGTATTCATCAGTTTACAATGAATTTATCCTCGTAATACCATTGCAATTTTGGGCAAATATGTAGAACATCTAGTTTTTGTAATGTAAAATAAAAGACGTATCTCGCAATTATAAACAAGATCGAGGTTAGATTAGATTTATACACAAGACATAAGGTTATTACATACTCTAGGACACTGGCGGAACTATATTGAGACCAAGGGGTGCCACTTAATTTTTTTGAACTTGTGTATTAGGCTTTACTAATCAAGGAATTTGACATAATTAGATGTAAAAACTTTCTAATTTAGAGGTTTGGCCCCCATTCCTTTCCTATTAAACTATAAACACCATTTTTTGTTACTAAGTTTAATTTATCCAATTTATTTCTCTTACCTTAATCAACTCTTGTCATATCATATTTAATCAACTTACCATAATGAATAATTTCTTTTTTATCATTCTATTATGTACAAATACTTTATAATTGATTAACTTATTTCAGTTATTTCTCTATGTATTTAATGAATTCTAAATTTCATATTTTGTTTTCAATTTAATAACTTTTTTTTTGAACTGTCCAATACACAAAAGTTAATTACCTTTTGATATTGTATATATTCATATACAGTTATTTAATTTTTGAATACTATATATTTTCACTTTATAACTCGGCCCCCCTTAATATATAATTCTGGCTCTGCCCCTGCTCTAGGATCACATTCGAGAGACTCATAATGTGTTTGCTTGGCAAATAACCATTTTCCCAATGAGATGCTACAAGTAACACCATACACCTGATGCATAAAGATGAGAAGCAAGGATTGCCCTCGACTCAAGTTTCCCCGAAGATGGAGAATTAGCCGTTTATAAAAGGAGTAAAAACCTAGAATGGTACTTGAACAATTGTGGAAGATACTTTGTGGTACCTACGAATTTTTATTACCTGAAATGGTACCCAACTATCTTACCGTTACAAAATATGGTATCTACCGTTAGTTTTGCAGTTAAATCGATGACGGGGCAAGTGTCTGGATTCTTTTTGCTTAATAAGCTATATATGGGTGAAATAATAATTTTATTAAAAATTAATTTTGTTATTATTGCTCTACACATTATACACTTTAGTTTTTATCTAGTATTTTTTTTAATTAAAATATATACTTTAGTTTTTATTTTAAGTTTGCTACTAATACATATCATATGTTTTGTAGCTAAATTTTATACAAGAAAAAAATGGTGATGAAAAATATGTAAATAAATGAAGAGGTACTCAATTTATAAATCAATTCTACTTGTCCTCGATTAGAAGTTTTTTTGCAATAGGTGGGTTTGTGAGAATTTTGAGGGAAAATAAAAGTGGTAAGAATTGGAGGAAAAACCTATCATTTTAAAGGGGAAACAATTACCTGATAAAAAAAAAGAGGAAACAACATGTATAGACCATTGTGCCCCTCTAAATACATGTCACGTCATTAATTTAATAGAAAAACTAATGGCATGTACCATATTTGGTAAGGACGCAATAGTTCAGGTACCATTTCAAATAATAAAAATTTGTAGATATCAAAAAATACCTTTCATACTAGTTTAGGTACCATTTTATGTTTTTACCCTTACAAAGAAAAACAATACGCAACACAAGGTACTAGAGCGATCCCCGACCCGTTATGCTGGTAATGTCTTTGTTTTTCGGACTTTAAACTCAGTCATATGCTTTCTGTAGTTCATGATATATAGTTTTCTTGGTCAGTTGCTTCCGGGTGAACATTTCGCCATAATTTTTAGCAGAAATTGTGTAGAAGTTTTGCTTCAAAATTCTGGGCCTACCCAGTACCCACCAAACAGCCCACACATTTCATCTGAAGGGGCCCATTAATACTTTGGGATTCCGACTCGGGGTTTTTCAGCTACAGAATCACCATGTCGAGACCAGAGAAGAAGAAGAAGCTGTCGTCAGATCTGTCATCTCCACCGACGATCAACGGCGTCGTTTCCAACCAAGACAACCACCATCAACCTCTGAGTCGAAGATGGGAGGATTTAGAAGTGGACTGCTTAGCAAACGTGTTCGCCAGAGTCGGAATGGAATCGCTGCTTCTAGCTCTCCCTTTCGTCTGCAAATCATGGTACGCCACGTCTCACAATCCCTTATGCTGGAGATCTCTCTCTTTCCCGGACTTTGAACCCAATCCTCTGTTCGTTTCTGTTCATGAAATCGATTTCGAGACCCGGAAATTCGGCCCCTTTTATGATAAGTTTATAAACGAGTACCGAATCAACAGAACTCGTTTCTCCATCACTGGTTTCATAAAATTGGTGATCAAACGTAGTGATGGGAAAGCCACTTCTCTTAAGTTACCTGGTTTTTGTAATGAAGAAGCTTTGAGATATGTGTCGGAAACGTGTCCTGAGCTTAGGATGTTGTATTTGTGCGATGATTTAGTGCTCTTCAAGCATTGCCGGATTATCTCCGAATTGATCGGAAAATGGAAGTATCTGGAGCACTTGACATTGGGTGGAAACTGCGGCGAAATTCTGAAGCAATACAGCGGAGAGGGAAGCGTGGAGTATTTGAGCAAGAGCTTCGAGGCGCTGTTGGCATTCGACAAGTTCAGCGATGGGAATCTGCACAAGATCCTTGTGCAGGTCGGCATTCACTGCAAGAATTTCATGAGTTTGCATATCTTTGAAACTCTGGTTGGTGAAGCTGAAGCATTGGCAATTGTGACAATGCTGCCGGGGCTTATGGACTTGACATTGGGACAATCTCGCATCGAGCGAGATAATCTTGTCATGCTGTTGCAGGGATGCAAGAAACTTTGCTGTTTTAATCTGTGGTATTGTGAAGGTTTTGAGGGGTGTGATGCAGAATTGTTGAAGCTTGCTTCACATATTAGCGAGTTTTGGTACAAGGGTGGTGCTGTAACTGATTTTACCCGGTTGAATGTGTTGAAGAGGAATATCTTAACCATGGGTATAAAGAATCAAATCTGGAGGAGGGTAGGATGCTAATGGCAAGGGTTTTTGGACTTACATGAGTAAGGGGGGTCGTTTTTTCATTTTGTTGTGTTTGGTCTTAAACTCTTTTACTGATATGTTTCAACTTTCAAGTGTTACAGTTGGTTTCTTTAGTCCAGAGCCAAAAATTAGTATTACTAGTTACTGAGACTGACTAGTTCCTGCTGAGAATGTTGATGCAAAAACTGAACAAGACAAGGTGATAAAGACATGAACACCATGACCTTCACCTCATGAAATGCCTTGTTGAACACTGCACACCTTACATGGAAGGATATGCATTTCTTAGATTGATAGTTTTTTCATGATTGCATTAGCCCAAGACAATTTTATTAATCGATTGGTACTTAAAGTTTCATACAAACAAATCAAAATACTTGTTTCTAAGAGCATCTCGAAGGGTTGAAGGTACCATCTAGATAAATTTGGGTAAAGCTAAGAAATATAGCTATCGATTCAACCATGTTAGCTCCGGCAATGACAGCTATTGTAATTGATATGCTATGTCTTACTGAATTGTAAATTGACACAAACAAAAGACGAGAGAAATATAAGTTTCGTTTTAGCGATGGCGGGTTGCCTAGCTAAATATAGCTAGCCATTTTAGATTAAAAAAAAATTGAAAGGGGGACGTGAATCTATACTGAACAAATGTAGGAAAACAACATGAACACGATCCGTCCTCGTGGACTACGTAAAAAGTGAATCATGCAAAACTACCTATAATCTAAGCAATTACAATGTCGAAAACCATTTTAGATAAAATTAATAATATTTCTAATCAAATAAACAACTGAAATGTAACAAATTCTGTTGTTCATTTCCCTGTGTAAAACTCGCACAAACCTCTATTTACGGAAGGAAGACTATGTCACTAGACTAAATATTGTTAATTTGTTACGGCCCAATAACACTCGAAATATATAGGTTATGGCTTAGGGTACTGGGGTTATGCACTTGAAAATCACATTGTTGAGACCGGAGACGGAGATGAAGCTGTCGTAAGATTTGTCATCTCCACCGAGGATCAACGGCGTCGTTTCGAATAAGGACGTCATCTCTCAGTCGAAAATGGGAGGAGTTAGAAGTGGACTGTTTAGCAACTGTGTTTGCCAAGGTCGGAATGGAGTCTCTGGTTTTAGCTCTCCCTTTTGTATGCAAATCGTGGTACGTAACAACGCAAAATCCTTTATGTTGGAAGTTTCTCTCTTTTCCAGAGTTCCAGCCCTATCCTTTGTTTACTACTGTTCATAATGACGATGATGAAATCCAGAGTTTTGGTCCCTTTTACGATAAGTTTGTAGAAGAATTCCAAATTGATAGGACTCGTTTTTCGATCACCGGTTTTATAAAATTGATAGTCAATCATAGCGAGGGAAAAGCAGTTGAGCTGAAGCTCCCTCCATTTTGCACAGAAGAAGCATTGAGATATGTTGCAGATGAGTGTCCTGGAATTAGGTGTATGCATTTTGCTGACGATTTAGAGCTTTTCAAGCACTCGCAGAATTGGCATGTGCGAAGCTGTGAAGCTTGCAGATGGCGTGTACGGTTTTGCCTTAGCCAAAAGTGACGTGTGTATGATCAAAACCAAGTACTTTCGGTCGTTCCAAGGTCGTAAACTCCATGACTAGTTTGCAAAAGCTCCATGACATGAACATAAGGTTAATACTTCGATCTATTCCAATTACAATTAATACTTCGATCTATTCCTAAGGTTTCATTACCTTATATATATTTACATAATTAAAAAATTATTAATTACAATTAATACGAATATTGTCAAATGTTTTCTTCCTTGTTAATCGTTTACCTTATATTGTCAAAAATATATTTACCTTATATTTTTAAAATCTATGAGTAACAGATCTTGAGAAATTAATGAAAGGAGAGATAAAAGGAGGGAGTCAAGAGTGCGCTTAAATAAAAAAGGAAATAAAATTTTCAAAACTTTTTTTTTTGATTAAGCAAAATTTCATTTAATAAACTGCAATTACAAGACAATCACAACACCCAACAAGGGATTACACCTACGAGCGATTAACTCTTGCCTTAATCTACTTGTCCTCACTCCGAAAATGAGAGACTGACATGTCAATGGATACAATGAATGTTGAATTGGGCAACCATTCCAGTTAACTTGACCAACATACACTACCAGAAAATAGTTCTTGGGCGACGAAAAAAAATCGTCGCCCTGTTTAAAAATTTCGTCGCCTAAGTACTTAGGCGACGACATGTCGTCGGCCAAGAAGTCGTCGCCAGAAGTCCGTCGGTGAAGAACTTGGGCGACGAAATTTAATTCCGTCGTCGCCAAAGAGTAATTCTTAGGCGACGATACTAATTTCGTCGCCTAAAATATACCTCTCGTCGCCCAAGATTTAACACCTTGGCCGACGAAAATTTTTTTCGTCGCTTAAGATCTTCTAACCTTGGGCGACGAAAATAAATATTTCGTCGCCTAAGATCACTACATCTTAGGCGACGATATTATTGTTTCGTCGGCCAAGGTGTTAAATCTTGGGCGACGATTTTGAAATTTCGTCGCCTAAGATATATTTAATTTTTTTTTTTAAAAAATAATTAAATAATTTTTTTAAATATATAAATAATGTTTTTTTAATTTTTGCTGGAATTTTTTTTTTTCGGCATTTCTTTAAAGTTTTCTAATACTAAAATTTAATTAAAAATAACATAAATTTATAAATTTATAAATAATTTATTACAAAAATTCTGCCTATGGATCGAGAAACCCAAAATCTAACTCATCATTCCCGTTTGGAGGGTCCTGAGGCGGCGGCTGGTCAGGCTGAGGAGGCTGCTGCTGAGGCTGGGGCCACTGAGGATGGGGCCACTGAGGTAATGGTATAGGCGTAGGCATGGGCGGAAACGGCTGTCCGGCCGCAAGTGCAGACATGCAGGCAGTCATCCACTGTCCCATAGCCGCCTGGTTGGCATTGGTGACTTCATTCACCCGCTCCATATGCGCAGCATTGGAAGCCGCATATGATTCAGCCATCGCCGCCATCTCCCTCGCTCTTTGGGCTTCCAGCTCAGACTCTCTCGCTCTTTGGGCTTCCAGCTCAGACTGTAGGCTTGCGAACTGATCCTGTAGCCGAGTGGTCTGGCTGTTGCTGCTTGAGGCTCCGGCGGCTCCCTTGCGCTGAAATCCTGGCGTCGTCTTCAGGATCCCCTTTCCAGCGTCTCCCATACCCCGGCAGTAGTAGGTGTTGGAACGCTGCGCGAAGGCAGTGGCCATAATCCGCGCCCCAACGGTAGGATTTGAAGTGTCGATCCTGGACATGGCCTCTGACATGTCATCCTCTGCCGTGCCCGGCCATGTGTCGTTCACCATGCCTCTGATGACCTCTTGCTCCGCCTCCCTCACCCTCGCCTAATTGGATATATTATAAAAATATATTAATATACATTTAATAAAATGTAATTAAAATTAAAAATTAGAAAATATAAGAAACTTACAAGATCCTCCTCAGAATGAGGATATGCCCTCTGAAAGGTCCCCACATAGGGGTTCTCCTCTGGCCGCTCTCGCCGCACGTCGTCCATGATGGCCGAAAACGGCCTCGAACTGGCACGATGGTTGGTTGTGTTCTGTTGCCGGTTCTCAGCGTTCACCCGGGCGAGGTGCTTCAAAAAAAAATTATCGTTAGTAAATATTTAAAAACATACAATTATAATTAATTCACTAATTAAATATTCAAATTTGTTTACGAATTACCTGTTTGTGAGGGTCGTTGAACTGCGTGACAAGAAGCCACCGCCACTCGTACTCCCGATACTCGAACTCCTTCGGGGTACCCGAACGGTCGCTCCCGTACTTCTTCCAGTGTTCCCGGAGGTCGTGCTTCCACTCCTTGAACCTACATATACAAAAAAAATATTAATAATTTTATTAAAAAAATAAAATTTAATAAATTATTAAATAGCTAGAGGTACCTCTCCCTATGGGCCTTGTCCGCCCAGTCACGTCCCTCCTCGGGAACCACAAACCATTGCTGCATTACCACTTGTTAGTATTTTTTTCGATAATTAAATAATTTATTAGTTAAAAAAATAGTAATTGATTGAGTAAACTCACCGACATCGACTGATGGAGCATCTCTTTCACTCCATCAGGAACCTGGCTCCAGACTCCCCACAACATAGGGAGTCTGGAGCGGATGGTGCCTCCCGCGGCGCGCGTGTACCGGTTTCCCAACGCGGCGTCCACCGGTTTCCCGTTGGAAAACGGGATGGCGATCCGTCCAGCGGACTCGACCGCCCTATCGAGTCCCTTGTTGCTGACGGTGCCTCTCCTGTTCCGCCTTCTCGTTCCGGCGGCTGTGACATTGTGAATTAAATTTAATATTAATAATACATTTTTACAAAAAAAAAATGTAAATCGACAAAAAAGTAATAATAAATTACCTGAGGATGAGGCTGAGCCGACGGATTCGTCTCCGTCCGCCTGCTCGGAGACCCTCACGGGATGAAGAGGCGTGGGAAACTCCCGGTAGATATAGGCCTCGTGCGGTGCCACATGCGGGAGCTGCTCCCGAATCGGTCGACCCTCCTCATCGACGCGAGGTATCGCCGGTATCGTCGGAGGAAGGAAGAGGCCGGACGGCACCATAGGGACCCCGGATGACCCGCCATCACCGTCGGTCGGGGACGACTGTGTGGGGGCGTCGCTGCGGGATCGCGACCGGCGAAGTATAGGTGGATGACGAGGAGCCGTCGCTGCGGGACCCGACTGCCCAGCAGAACCCAAGCCGCTCGCGCCACCCCTAAGCGCCTCACGTCGGGACGTCAACTGCCACGGAAACCCGATCGACGGTGATTCCGACGGGTTGTTTGAGGTACCGTCCGAGCCGTCTTGTCCAGAAGTTCTCCTCTTGGCCATCCTGTTTAAAATAACCATAAATTTATTAAAAATATTTTACCGTCTTATAATTAAGTTCATAAAAAATAACCATAAACTTCGAAAAATTTATCAACAATAATAGCACAAATAAAATTTAATAATTATTATAGGATTTATTATTTTTTTTATTCACATAACAAATTATTTACATTAATTCGCAATTATTACATCACAAAAATTACAATTTACGAATATTTACATCCTTACTCAAAAATAATCCATTATTTCTTACAAAATTTCCACAATATATTTACAATTATAATTTATATTATTTAATTATTTAATCAAAAATTATTTAATCATTTACAATATATTTACAAATTATTTAATCATTTACAATCCTAATCCCTAAACCGTAAACCCTAAACCGTAAACCGTAAACCTTAAACAACAACCCTAAACCGTAAACCCTAAACCCTAAATAAACCCTAAATTATTTAATCATTTACAATCCTAAACCCTAAACCCTAAACCGTAAACCGTAAACCCAAGAGTAAAAATGAAAATCCTAAACCCTAAACCCTAAACCGTAAACCCTAAACCCTAAATAAACCCTAAATTATTTAATCATTTACAATCCTAAACCCTAAACCCTAAACCGTAAACCGTAAACCCTAAACCGTACATCACAATTTACAATTATCACAACAACAACCATTTACAATTATCACAACAACAACAATTTACAATTATCACAACAACAACAACAACAATTTACAATTTACAATTATCACAACAACAAAAACAATTAAAACCAATTTAGGGTTTTAGGGTTATACCTTAAATTGTGGGTCGACGTCGGGGTCGGGGTTCCGAATTGGGGTCGGGGTCGGGGTCGGAGAGAGGGAGAGAGAGAGGGCAGAGAGAGGATTTTCGGAGAGAGAGAGAGAGAGAGGGCTTGGCGGCTGAAGAAATGGTTAGGGTTTCCGAATTTTTGCCTTTTATACTGGCGTTCTCGGGCGACGATTCTGTAAAAATCGTCGGCCTGTTTTGTAAAAATCGTCGGCCAAGAGAAGCTTGGCCGACGATTTTTGAAGTCGTCGCCCTGTTTTTTTAAAATCGTCGGCCAAGATGGTATATTTGGGCGACGACATTCTTCACTATAAATATCGTCGCCCAAGATGAAGAAAATCGTCGGCCAAGATAGTCTACTTGGGCGACGATATTCTTCACTATAAATATCGTCGCCCAAGATGAAGAAAATCGTCGGCCAAGAGTTCTATCATAAAATTCAGACTATTTGACCATCCAAATCACGTAATCTGGCCGGACCTTCAACTGAGAATAGTTTCCAATCGACGAGACTCTTACGGGGCTATAAAAATTTGGTAAAAAATGGGCGACGAGGATAGGGCTACCACTAGGTAGAAATAAGAGAAAAATTCGTTAACCGAAACAACCGGCACCGAAATTTTTCCGGAATATCTTTATTTTTCACGGGTTGACGTATTTCACCGTTCCGGTCATATCTTATTTCACGAATTTTTTGCGTTTGAGGCATCTACGTATGCGTTGTCTTCAAAACGAATCTTAAACTCAACACTTGTATAAAAAAGTTATACAATATTAGTACTTATATCGTGAGTTTGGTGATCGGAGAAGAGGAACTGAAAACCGACCGTCAGATATGACCAGCATAACGAATTACGTAGGTGGGAAAAAATTCAGCTCCATCTGACAAAGATAAGGGCTCGATCCGTCCGGTCAATCGGCGCGGTCAAACCCCTAAACGGACGGAAACAGCTATTCGACCCTCCAAATCACGTAATCTGGCCGGACCTTCAACTGAGAATGGTTTCCGATCGACGAGACTCTTACGGGCCTATGAAAATTTGGTAAAAAATAAATACCCGGGATAGGGCTACCACTAGGTAGAAATAAATGTGTTTCGTGCGACCGGAACAACCGGCACCGAAATTTTACCGGAATATCTTCATTTTTCACGGGTTGACGTATTTCACCGTTCTGGTCATATCTTATTTCACGACTTTTTTGCGTTTGAGGCCTCTACGTATACGTTGTCTTCAAAACGACACTTAAACTAAACACTTATATAAAAAAGTTATACAACATTAGTACATATAACGTGAGTTTGGTGATCGGAGAAGAGGAACTGAAAAACCGACCGTCAGATTTGACCAGCATAACGAATTACGTAGGTGGAAAAAAATTCAGCTCCATCTGACAAAGATAATGGCTCGATCCGTCCGGTCAATCGGCGCGGTCAAACCCCTAAACGGACGGAAACGGCTATTCGACCCTCCAAATCACGTAATCTGGCCGGACCTTCAACTGAGAATAGTTTACAATCGACGAGACTCTTACGGGGCTATAAAAATTTGGTAAAAAATAAATACCCGGGATATTTATTTTAATTATTCAAATGAAATTTAAATGTGTTTTATTTTATTTTAATTATTCAGATTACTCTTGGCCGACGAAATTAGGATAATTCGTCGGCCAAGATAATACTTGGACGACGATATTTGTTAAAATCGTCGCCCAAGAGTAAAAATGAAAATTTAATATAATGAAATTTAAATGTGTTTTATTTTATTTTAATTATTCGGATTACTCTTGGCCGACGAAATTAGGATAATTCGTCGGCCAAGATAATACTTGGGCGACGATATTCGTTAAAATCGTCGCCCAAGAGTAAAAATAAAAATTTAATATAATGAAATTTAAATGTGTTTTATTTTATTTTAATTATTCGGATTACTCTTGGCCGACGAAATTAGGATAATTCGTCGGCCAAGATAATACTTGGGCGACGATATTCGTTAAAATCGTCGCCCAAGAGTAAAAATGAAAATTTAATATAATGAAATTTAAATGTGTTTTATTTTATTTTAATTATTCGGATTACTCTTGGCCGACAAAATTAGGGTTATTCGTCGGCCAAGATGATACTTGGGCGACGATATTTGTTAAAATCGTCGCCCAAGAGTAAAAATGAAAATTTAATATAATGAAATTTAAATGTGTTTTATTTTATTTTAATTATTCGGATTACTCTTGGCCGACGAAATTAGGGTTATTCGTCGGCCAAGATGATACTTGGGCGACGATATTTGTTAAAATCGTCGCCCAAGAGTAAAAATGAAAATTTAATATAATGAAATTTAAATGTGTTTTATTTTATTTTAATTATTCGGATTACTCTTGGCCGACGAAATTAGGGTTATTCGTCGGCCAAGATGATACTTGGGCGACGATATTTGTTAAAATCGTCGCCCAAGAGTAAAAATAAAAAATCTTTTACAATGAAATTTAAATGTGCTTTATTTATTTTAGTACAAACATACTTGGGCCCCGGAATCAACAAGGTCAACATGTTGTATTCCTTCTTCATGCACATCCATGGAGGAAGGTTGTAAGGCACCAAAATGACCGGCCATATACTGTACGAAAGACTCATGGTCCCAAAAGGGTTGAACCCGTCGGATGACAGCCCGAGCCTCACATTCCTCACCTCTGAAGCAAAATGAGGAAACTCCCTGTTTATATGCTTCCACGCCTCCCCGTCAGCAGGGTGTACCATGAGGTCTTCGTCATGCACCTCCCTCACAGCGTGCCATCTCATAGCTTCGGCCGTCTTTGAAGACATATACAACCGCTCCAGCCTATCCCTCAACGGGAAATAGCGAAGTACCTTAACAGGTTTCCTGTTGCCTGCGGGAGTCCGCTTATACCTGTCGGTCCCACATACCGGACAACGATGAAGGCCTTCAAGGTCATTACCGTCTGCATCTTTACCCCAGAATAGAACGCAGTCATATCTGCATGCATGGATCTTGATGTAGGAAAGCCCGAGATCTCTCAAGATACGACGGACCTTATGATGCGTGGTGGGATGACGATGACCGTCGGGCAGGAGCGAAGCAGCGTACTGTAGATACCTATCAACAGCCGTCACGGTCGATTTTGTGTCAACCTTGATATGCATCACCTCCATCACACACTGAAGAACGGTCTTCTCATGACCTGGGCACAGAGGGGTCTGTTGGAAAGCAATAAGTCTGTTGTACTTGGCTATACCGGCAGTGTTGACACCTCTAGGGACGGCCTGCATCGGCGCCTGAGGAATGTGCTGTCGTTCAGGGCATACACCGCTGTCATGAGGAAACATGTCGTTGATGAAGGTCGTTGTTGGATCGTTGGATGTACTGCCCGTCTCATCAAACTGTCCATGATCATGCAGGCGTGATGAGGTTTCACCATGATATATCCAACATGTGTAACGTTCCCAGAATCCGTTACTCTTCAGGTGGTCCCATACTGTCCCCAACGGAAATCGATGCATATCACTGCGACACTTACACATCTTGCACGGGCAATAGAACATGCCACTCCCGTCAGCATTGCCCTGCGCATATTGCATAAAATCCCAAACTCCTTCAGCATATTTTCTGTGATATCTTGGAAGAGAAATCCAACTCTTATCCATATCCTGAAAATAACACATATATATATCAATATTTAATGAACATATCTTTTATATATATATATATATTAATGTAATACAACATACTAATTATTAATTATATATATCTAGTTCGAGCGGATTCTGTGGTTTCAGAAGGCAAGTGTCAATGTCACGGAGGGCGAACCCCCTACAGGAACCAGGCAGGACTCGTTTGTGATCATGGAGGCGAACCCCTATCGACCCCTTCACCGAGAAGAGTGGTCAGTTTGTGATCTTGAGATCCAGTTAAACAAACCTGTGAACCATATCTATGACAGAACGGCCCCTTACTCAGCTTGGAACAAACTCTATGCATATATATATATATATCATTAATTCAACTCAAATAAAACTGAAAATCAATATATATATATGCACATATATTTATGTGCATATATATGCATATGTACGTACCTGGGAGTAGCTCCACAAACTATGTATGGACAAATTTCCACAACACCGAACGATTTGAAGAACTAGAGAAATTTATGTTTAAAATTTTCAAAGTTCTCATTCTTCTATCCCGGCCTCTCAATATATAGAAGAATCTTGGGCGACGAAATATTTGAGTTTCGTCGCCTAAGAATTAAAAATCTTGGGCGACGAAATATCTCAGTTTCGTCGCCTAAGGATAAAAACTTAGGCGACGAAATAAATATCTTAGGCGACGAAATATTGTTTCGTCGCCCTAGTTTCTATCTTGGCCGACGAAATGTATTCTTAGGCGACGATTTTATTTTCGTCGCCTAAAGTTGAACTTTAGGCGACGATTTTTTTTCCTTGGGCGACGAAAAAAAAAATCGTCGCCTAAGTTCCCTCTTAGGCGACGAAAAAAAAAAATCGTCGCCCGGTTTTTTTTGTTTCGTTGCCCAAGACCCATTTTCTGGTAGTGATAGGTAGCAATTACTGGAATGAGATCCGACAATTCACTGGCTGGGCCATCCCAGGATCTCCCGACATCCTCAACACAAGCTGATAATATGCTCGGCCAAAAGCCGACAAAAGTCTGGGTTCATGTAACAACGAACCAGTCACCCAAATTCACACACTCATCATCATCCATGACATATATCCTACAAACTCGAAAGAGCAAGGACTTATTTGAAATCCGATAACCGGATCCAAGGACTAGACTTATTTGCGCAATAACAACAGCAAAATAAAAAACAAAAACTAACAAACTATGCCCAAGAGCCCAGCAACAAAGCCCAAAAGTAGAAGCCCAACCCAACCTCCAATGTTTCTAGGAAAACCCCAGCGTCGCCGACCACAATCTTTGCTTCCCTATCACACCGACGCGATCACCACACCTCCTTGCCCCTCCACTTTGCCGCTTACCTTGCTGCATCATTTTGCCAAGACTCCTTCCAAATTTCAACACCAGACAAATGAAGAACCCATGTAGATTCGACTCTGCCATGAGATGAGATCCCCAGCCAAAGCCTCGATCCAAGGAGCAGTTGTGATGCCTGTCACCGCCGGCAACAAAGAACCCACAAACACTTTGTCTTTCCCGTTCTCGGCTCTTGTCGGGGAGAAACAAATCTAGATCTGTCTCCCCCTCCAAGCAAACCTCTATCCCTAGGTTGTACCTCTGTCTTGAACTCCTTTCGTTGGCTCGGCCTTCCATTGTTCCTCTCCCGGACCGGAACGCAGCTGCAGGAAAACCGGCGGCACTCGGCCGGGAGAAGACTCAGAGCAAAACCTTGTTCTCTCTCCTCGCGTTCAATTGAAATTGTTAACCCTTTCAAAATTAATAAAAATATTCCTAATTGGCGACGAAAATATTTTTTATTTAAGTAAAAAATCATTTCCATTATATTAAAAAAAAGAAATTCGTCTATTAAGAAAGCATTTCTGTCGCCTAAGACTTACTTAGGAGACGGAATACTATTCCGTTGTCTAAGCGATTAATATTTTTGATTATTATTTTTAAAAAATAATTTCATCTCCTAAGTAAAATAAATCTATCGCCTAAGAGGTACTTAGGAGACGAAATATTCATTCCGTCTCCTAAGTGTTTAATATTTTTAATTTATTTTTTTAAAAAAATTCCGTCTTCTAAGTAAATAATTCTGTCGTCTTAGTAAAACTTAGGAGACGGAATATTGTTCTGTCACCTAAGTGGACACTTAGGCTACGGAGTTGCATTCTGTCTCCTAAGTGGAACTTAGGATACGAAATTGTTTTAATTTCATCTCCTAAGTACTTTTTTCAAGTAGTGAGAATCATCATTTTATTCATTGATAGGAGCCCTTTATATAGAGAATTACGATGTACCAATATGGTAATGATAAAGAATACATAGTCCTATTCTAACTACATATCATGTTGCCATAAGGCCAAGACACACATATGAAATATCCTAAAACAAGTCTGAATTAGATATGCGTTTTTAGGTGGTGCCTTTTTTTATGTTCAATAGTAAGTAAGGAAAACCCTTTTAATGAGGACCTCTATAATGAGGACTAGTTGATGACTTTTCGGTTTATCTTACTTTTCGATCTTATATCCATATTTTGACATTTCAATTTATAAGTATTTATAAGTAGATCATTTATGCAAATTTTTAGCCATATTGAAAATCATTAAGTCATTCATAAGTGTGAATTACCAATTCTAAACTTGAACGGTTCATGTTTGACATATTTCTTTCGTCCATTAATTTGATTTAGTTCGTTACCTTAACGATCACCAATTTAGCTGAAAATTTGTATAAGTGATATACTCATATAGACCTAAAAAGTGAACGGATAAGATGCCAAAATGTGATTAAAAAATAAGTTTTTTTAAAACCATAAACTGAAAAGTCTTGAGTCATCTTCGTTATAAAAGGTGAAATGACAAGTTGTTCAAAAAGGTTTCGTGATTCCTAAAGGAAAAAAATTAATAGGAACAAGACAAACCAAAATCCAAAAGCTGGCTTCATCATCTTACACAATTTAAATCCATCATCTTACACAATTTATTTCCAATTTTCAGGCGGACCTGGACTTGGGGGGGGGGGGGGTATGGAAATTCGCGATGCTGAGACGGCAGAAGAAGCAGAAGCCGCCGCCGAGGATGGGAAGATTTAGACGCGGACTGTTTAACAAATGTGTTCGCCAAAGTCGGAATGGAGTCTCTCCTTTTAGCTCTCCCTTTCGTCTGTAAATCATGGTACGCTGCATCTCTCAATCCCTTATGCTGGGAAATTCTCCATTTTCCCGAGTTTGAGCCCTATCCTCTGTTCACTACTGTTGATGATACCAATGTTGATCCCAAGAGCTTTGGCCCATTCTACAATAATTTTGTGGAGGACTACAAAATTGATAGGACTCGGTTTTGGATCACCGGTTTTGTGAAATTGACCGTCGATCGTAGCAAGGGGAAGGCTGTTGAGCTGAAGCTGCCTCAGTTTTGTACCGAAGAAGCGTTGCTTTATGCTGCGGATGGTTGTCCTGGGATTAGGTATCTGCATTTTACGGTGTTTTTCAAGCATTCACAGATTCTGCCGGAGGTGATCGGAAAGTGGAAGCTTCTGGAGCATTTGACTTTGGGTGGGAACATGGAGAATATTGTGAGGCAGTTTCGAGTGAAGGGTGGGGCTGGTGCAGGTTGTTGGATAATGTACATCCGATTAGGAATAGGAATTTGCATGAGATTATGGTGCAGGTTGGGATTCACTGCAAGCGGATGCGAACTCTGCATGTTTTTGATGGCTGTGTGGGTGAAGATGAGGCGTTGGCTATTGCGGCAGGGCTGCCGAATATTGTGTTCTTGACCTTGGAACAGTGTTGCATTGAGGGGAATACTCTTGTCACGTTGTTGCAGGGTTGCAAGAAGCTTTGGCGGTTCGATTTGTGGAATTTTGAAGGGTTTGTTATGGATGATGATGAAATGCTGAAGCTTGGGTCTCATATTAAGGAGTTTAGGTGGACTCGACTATTTTAACCAGGGCGAAGCAGGATCAGATTTGGAGGAAAAAGTACAATGGACTGGGGATAATCTAAACTCGTGTTGAGTTTAGTTTGTCAATTCCTTTGGGTTAGACTCATTTGCTGTCCTAGTGTTTTTAAACAATTCGACTTATGGTCATTGTACTATAACCTAAGGGATGTCTTTCAAGTGCCGTCAATTCTTTCAAGCTGCTGATTTATGAAGACCGGAAGATTTGATTGAGCATTGGGACTGCATGTTGTATTCTTGAGCAGCTTACTGCTGATCAAGAGTACGGGGTCTTTCGGATTAGGAGAAATTGTAATGTATGTATTTCGTAATTTAGATCTTCCAGCTTCTTACCATAATACTTTGTGATATCATGAGTATCATCCACTTCAAATTGCTAAAGGCTGACGCCAAGAGAAAAGAAATTGGAATCTTGGAACAATGAACTTTCGTTTCAAATTTCACAAACATGGGCATGAACATAATGAGGTATTATACTATTCTCTTTCCCAAAATTCATCAATTAAAGTGCTGTACTTTCCATTGAAACTAAGCAGATTCGGTAATCACAGTTTCTCTTGCTGTAACGATTTCGGATTCGATTGAAGCAGAACTCAGCCTCTGTGGTGTGTTTTCCCCTACTGATTCCTCCATCTCCTCAAAATTCACTATCTGAAAAGTTGAAAGGCAGAAAACAATGAACCCATATATCAGTTTCTATCTCATTGCAAGTCTCAGAAGAGATTATGAGATTTGGGGATATATGAATCAGTGAAATACCTTAACAGGTGTTGATCCAGTGGCCTTCTTCTGCTGCTCCTTTTGTCTTAGAGACCGAATCGGAGAAAATCTCTGTTCCAAATCCAGCCATAAGCAAAAACTGAAAGATTGAAAAAGAACCGTAAAAGAAATTGGAGCTTACAATGGACTGAGAATGGAGCTGATTCAATCTGAACACCCTATCAACATCAATCTCAACCATCTTCTGGATTTGACCTCTGTTTTCAATCTCCTTCATCTTCAAATCCAACATTGCTTCCCTTTCTTTGAGCATCTTATCCGTTCTCTCTCTATCCAACCTTATCCTCTCCAGCTTCTTCCTCATAGCACTCAGCTCCTCCGCCAAAGACGCGTCCATCGCAGCAGTTTCAATCATCTGAGCCCCATAAACCTGCCCGTTCTCCTTGTTCGAAGGTCCAAACACAGAGATGTTGATACATTCTGGTGCTGGTGGCTTGGCCTTAGAAACCGGACCGGCATTGACCGGAGTTGCTGCAGAGTTCACTGGCTTGAGAGGCGTCCGGCCGCTTTTGGGCCGGAGAATGTGGTCTCCGGCGAGGGGATGATGCTGGAGGGCTTGCATTGTGGTGAGTTGTGTGAACATGGGTTGGGGACTTGGGAGCAGAAATGATGCAATTCTAGAGATAAAGAAAAGGAGGGATTTGATTGGATAGGAGACAGAGAGGGGTTTAAATTTGAAAAGAGACAGGCGCTAACGGCTAATTTTGTTTTATAGGTTTTGTTTATTTATAACAAAGCACCAGATTCAATTCAGTTTTCATTATTATTTTTTCTGGAAATGATGACGTAAAGTAGGAGCCTTTATTCAGTTTGTCCCAGGAGAGGATGATTATGCTTTCTTCACAATCGACCAAAACTAATAAAGGTCGAAGCTTCACTGAGCAAATTGTGGCGACATGTTTCTTCCACTCCATTAGTATTATTCTTGAAAAGTTTTGCCCGTTTTGTCGAATCCAGCTGGAGGTTTAGTTTGTTTGTGCTTCACATGAAAAGATTGATGAAGTCGACCGGAGCGGTATCTACGTACCAAGGTGCACTTACACTATTAATGTATAAGTCCTAAAATCGTCTTATGCAAAAATCGAACGAAGACTAGAGACCATAAATTCTTTTATTGCATTTTTATTTTTGATCCGATCAAATTAAGCGCATATAATAATACTACCTTTTATTCGACCTCAGATCCTCACCTTCTGTATTGGAAACGCTTACGACTATTTTTTTTTTAGGTTTCAATTTTGTTAACGGTATTAAAATACATGCATAATAATACAACGTGAATGACCGGATCAAAATATTACATATTAGTTGCTTGGTTCACTTAATTTTGGTGCGTAGAAGAATTTTCAAAGTTTTCAATGGTCCTTGTAGATTTCTTCATGGTGTTTGCTATTTTCTCTTTAATTTGAAAGGTTTGAAACTTTGAATTCATGTTCTTTGTTCTAAATGTTAAAGAAAGAAAGCACAAAGCAAAAGATAAAGGGGTAAGCAAATCATGGTTTGGTAAAAAGCAGCAGTAATCCCTAATCAAAGGCCTCCATGCATGTCACAGATGTCAATAGTCAGAATCCACCGTTTGAATGAGCCACTGCTTCAAGCTGAATATCCTGTTTGCTCTGACCACCTGTTCTTCATCTGAAACTCACATGTCTCTAAATTGATAAACAAACACAATCCTTTGCTTAATCTAACTATTTAAGTATCACACCATTTCAGAAATTTAACTATTATTTCTGTAAGAGACTACAAAGTCGTACCTAAAAATCACAGTTCTATCATGACATGGCATTCACGTTTGAAGCTGCCATTCACTATTTTCTTAAACTAAAACATATTACATTTGAGTACAATACCACAGATAAACCTACTATCATCTATGTATATATCTACAACAAAGAAACAAAGTCCCAGATCATCAGAGCTCAGAAGTAATCCATTGGGAGCTCTGGTTCCCAATCATCGTCAGTCTTGCTTTTCCTAGATTGAAACTTCTGGTTACCAGTACTTCTTCTAGTGCGCTTATCAGATTCTACAGGTCTTTCAAATTCGGCATACTCTTCAATGTCATCTATGGAAGTTGCAGCGTTTTGGTTGTCCAAGAAACCCTGTTTTTCATAGAACCAGCTCAGACGGTTACATGCTGTTACTTTGCAGCTTAGTTAAACAGCTTCTATCTGACCATGTTACAGTAAGTTAAACACTTATACTGTTCAGATCATTTGTGACACTTAGTTAAACAGCTTCAATCTGACCATGTCACAACTTCCGATCATTTGTGACACCTAGTTAAACAGCTTCTATCTGACCATGTTACAGTAAGGAAGAAGGAAGTGTTTTCAAAATTATAGTAAACAATTACAATAGATTAACACCATTCATACTGTTCAGATAAGTATAGCTCTTACCACATCTTTTTCAAATTAACTGTGTGCTATATTGCTACTAATGAGGAAAAAGTGATGATTACTAAACATTCATTAGCATCCAGAAAAAACTAGTCATAAACAATGTAATGTAATGACTGCTGGTTTCATTTGGAAAGGAATGTACCTTAGTCAGCCTGTATATACGAGATGCTGCAGCTTCATGCACAACGACAGCATCAGATACAACTTCAAGCACATCCTCGACAAACAAAGCATATGTACTCACCTTAAGTCATAGAAAGCAGATGCAATTGAAATGCAAGTAGATGTCAAGGCAAGCAAGAAATTCTAACTTGAACACAATTATTTCAGCCTTCACAGTTATTGTGTAAAACCTCATCTTAACCTACCAAACTTGACGGGATAAGTGCAATGCCAAATGAATCAAGCTCAAGTGATTCAACAGCCCCTGAATTGATGTTAAAACTATATCCCCGCACCTAGTCATGCAGCAAGAAACGAGTTAGATGATCAAGGAATATGTAAAAAGATAATGAGACACTGTAACAATGAAAAGACTCACCTTTCCAATAGTTCGTCGGCCTGGTGTTACAACTTCGTATCCTACCTAGCAAAATCACAACTTAAGAAATCAAATGGTAAAATGCAAGATTAAGAGATATTGAACAGGATAGCACCCAACAACTTTATCTAGCAATCACTAAACTGTGCTGCTAGCAATAGAAATTACTGTAACGAGATTGTTCATATGCACTCAAATTGTAGCTAAAATTCAATTCAAGGAACAAAGACAGAAGAACCCCCTTCAAAAGACAAAGGGAGACAAAAATGTAACAATGTCCTAAGAGCAAGTACATATATTTGCAGAATATCAAACATACCAATGTTTCCAATCCAACCATTTTGAAATCATTCTCAATCACACTCTCATCCTCCACAAGCACAACATCACCAACCTGGAAATAATAACAATTGAAAGTCACCACCAACCTTCTACATAAGAATGTGCATGCACTGAAACAAGTGCAAGTGTCACAAAAAATGTACCTGGAAAACATCCTCCAGAGGAAAACGTTCACACTCCCCTGAAAGCCAGTTTCTCCTCACTTCTACAAACATTACCATCCACTGCTTAAACAACAAAAAGGTCATAAACTCACCCAAAGTTCAAGTCGTTAAAAGACATTAAATAATGTGAATAAGCTATCCTACACTAAAACTCAACTCACAAGGCATTTAGTTTCTCACAAATTGACAACGAATTGATCAAGCTAACAACTTTTGACACTTACAGAAGTGGTATTGACCCAAAGCTGTGAAACAAATCCCAAGCTGAGAGCACTTTCAATACTGATCACTTGCTTGGCTAGAATACTCGACCTCTTTATCAACTGCCTCACTTTCTTCAACCCAACATTTTCATCAATGCGTTTCAATCCATCCTCTTTCATATCCTCACCTTCACCACTCTTCGGCTCCTGAAAATCCGAACCCAGTAGAGTAGCATTGGCTTCTTTACTGGGTCCAATCCCATTTGGCTTTTCATCACTTGGTTTCGATTCCAGGTCGAAAAGGTCTTCACTTTCCTCCTTAAACCCTAATTGGGTTTGAAACCCAGAAGCCTCTGGTGGGCTCTGACTGGCCCTTCTGCTGAGGCACAAAGTCCTCGCATTTCTAAGAGATGTGGAGTTCGAATCCAAGGAATTTGGGGTAGAAAAGTGAGGAATTTGTTGGGTTTGTGGTCTGTGATTGGATTTGAGAAAGCCTAAATGTTGAAATTTGGTGAGAGCAAAGTAGAGAGAGCTGGAGGGAAGACAGTCACACATGGTTTACAACATTCTACAGTCCTCTCATCCAACTGAATCAGTTGGTAACTGAGGACAAGATCACTTCTTTGTTTAACGACGAGTCGTTATGTTTATCCGATATACCCAACGAGTCTTTAATTAGTAATTCTTTGCGAGAAAATAATAATAATAATAATAACTAATAAATGGACTACGTTATTAAAAATAATAGGGGTTTCCATGATAGATTTCTTATTGATAAACATCAAAAGAAATAGAAAAATCACTTAATTTAATTTGTGTAACAAATGTTTGTTGATTTTTAGAAGTGACCCCAATCTTCTGAAATGAATTTATTTTCACATATTAGAAAAAAAACCATGTCCGCAATGCATTCACCGAAGTTCATACGGAAAAAGTTCTTCTTCGAATTAGTGTTTAATCTCTGCCCCAAGAAACATATCCTCAAAATCATCAACCTCAATCTCTGGTATGCCACCACTGATAGATTCAGAGGGCTCGAACACCACCATATCAGGTGACACAAGATAACCGCTAGATGACAATAATGAGGACTGGTTGCCAGTAGTACGAGTAGACTTGATGCTGAGCTTTTTTGGGTGGATGAGAACCAAGGCTGTTCTTGATTGTTTGTGACGCTGCTGCTTGAGTTATCATATATGATCGTAAACTTGGAATCAGACACTTCTGTTGGAGTAGTGCTTGTAGCATCCAAGACAAATTGAGGAGTCTTGAGCAAGCTCTTAGTGCATGTGTGATTTCCATAGTATGTAGTCCGGAACAGCTGCGAATCATCGTCGAGTTTTTGCACCTGCTTGGTTGCGCTGCAGCCTTGATCGTGCTTATGGCTGCACCTAAAGTAGCTCCTGCATATACATAGAAGATATTACAAGAAAATAGTGTACGTATGTAGCAGCATTTTATTTCATGCATATATATATTGTACTTTTTCCATGTATTAATTAATTTTCATGTATATATACGTGCCTTGGGTGGATAGCATTCTGAATCTTTTTCTGTCCGTACTTTCTCCATGCATGACCATCGTCATTGAAATCTGGACTGTCTCTTGACACTACAACAAATAGGGGCAACACCCACATTCGTCTTGCTACAAACTTGACGAAATGTGGCAACTGGGGCAGTTGTATCCATCTCTCCCACATACCATCACTAAGTGTGGAAATGTCATTTTTTATAGGTTATTAAAACGTCAATCCTCGAAATGACCACACCGGAGGGGCTAGCTGCCTAGCTTTAATCAAAATTATATACTTTCTTCTTTTATTACTAGTGGGTGATATTTTTTTTCTTTTTGAAAAGAACTAGTGAGTGTTTATTTTATGTTAGTTTTGATGGATGAGTCTGTGCATTTCATCTCTAATTGAACCCATCTCAATGTGCTTGAGTGACGTGACTTTCTAAAAGGAACTAAACTAGATGAGGCATGGGACAATATCAAAGTAATCATAATTAAGTGTTAGCATACTTATTTTAATTTTGAACAGTTTAATTATGTAAGTGTTTTATTGTTTGCAGCTTCATAGTTGAATTCATTTTTGTTTGTGCATATGGCTCAGAGAACTCTTGACTGGTCGGATCCCGAAAGTCAAAGGAAGAGTGGAAGGATGAGGCATGTGGTGGAGAAGAAGCTGAATGATCGTCGGAGGACATTCAAGTCTAAACTCCGAAAAAAATGGTATACCCCTAATATTGACACTGAAGAGTGTTTTTAAATGCAAAGATGAAAGGATAAGTAAAAATCAATGGGTTGCACTTGTCAACCATTGGGAAGGTGACAAGGCAAAGGTATGTTGATGGAATGCATAATGTAATGATATGTTGGTGATATTGCTTTAGAAATGTTGATGATTTTACTACCAATATATATGCAGTAATATGATCAGTTGGACTTGCTCTAAAACGTACCAATATATATTGTATCGAGCCTAATAATGCAGGGGCGATCTAAGTGTGAACCAGCAGAGTCGGGCAAAACGTAAGATGATGCACACAACTGGCACAACTTCATTTGCTCAAATCAGAAACAAATATGTAAGTTGTATTACATGATTTAAACAATTTGTTCTTAGTTAAGCTACTCATGCATGATAGTATCTATTAGAGGCGTTGTTTTTGTTTATCTTTGATTACATTATTTATGGTTCACATGTATAGATAAAACTGAAATAAGATGGAAAAGACACATAAGTAGTATATGTTGTTGTTGAATCTATGTTATATTGTTTTATCAATTAGTCATCTTTTGGTTAGTCAAACACTGATGCAGGCTAAATGATATATATTGAATTGCAAATCTCATACTGATATTTATTTTTGTTTTTCTTTGATTAGACTATTTACGGTTCATATGTATGCAGAAGAATGAAAATGGAGGTGTAAACCCAGACCGTTGCACAATGTTTGAGCTTACCCATGTCCCTGACACTGAAAAACCTCAGGAACCAAATTCTAAACGCACTATTGTATGCATAAGTTCTGATTTCTTAAAAAATTATGTGCAAGCTCTTAATTATACTCATAATTTGGTACTGGACATAATGTGATCAGTTATATATCATTGTTTAACATAGGTGCTTATGAAGGACAAGATCGAAAAGATGAAGGCTACAAAGTGGGCATCCCAACTTCCAGAGGTTCTTGATGATTTTGAAATCAATGAAGTATATGCATATGCGCTTGGGAAAGAGAAACGTGGAAATGTGCGAGGATTTGGACTTGGGGTTACACCTGACCAAGTTCATGGTATAGTAGTGCAGAAAAGAGGTGTGCACCTTGAGATACAAGCAATGAGGGAACAACATGAGACTGAGATTGAAACAATTCGGAAAGAGAGCCAAGAAAAAGAAGATAAGCCTAGGGATGAAATGAGCAGACAGACTCTTTCCACAACAGATAAACTTAAAAGTATGGAGATTGTAATGAAAGAACAAGGAGCGCTTTTGGCTGTGTTACTTGGTGCATATTCGCCTCGTGACTTGCTTGCTACAACCATACCAATAAAGGGTGGTTTTTCTTGCCAACCATCGATGAACGATATTCAACCTTCATATGAGTAGAACATGGATGACTTGGATTGAATCACTTCAGACTTCACGGTTTGGTTAGTACTAATTATGCTTGAGGACTTTATGTTTTGTTGTTTTGAACTTAATCTATGTTCTTTATGGTATTTTGGTGATAGTTACCTGATCATGGGGTAAGTGCACAAAGGCTTCTAGTTTAGCTTGACAAACAAGTTTAGTTAGGGTTGATATGAAAGAAGTCTGATTCAGTTAGTATATATGTTAGTGATATTACTCATATTTGTACTGATCTATCATAAGTTTTTGTATGTTGGAAGCTGTTGGATTATAATTTATAGATAATTTTGTGTCATAATCCTTGAGATTCACTTGTTCTAAAGTACATTTTGTTGTCAACTAATCCATTTCCTTGTTTTGTAGAAAATATTGACAAGAGAAGAGAAACGGTGAAATTCCGACGGTTTTCCGAGCACCACCACTTTTGGCGGCTCAAGTCGCGGCGCACCACCACTTTTGATGGTGTCATACATTTTCCGGCCAATTTCATGGAAAAGGAAAGGTGGAGAAGTCTTGTTCTATCACAACTAGTTCTTAACCTTTTGGTTAGATTTCAACTCCAACATCTTTCACTTTTTCCCACCATAATCATCACTTCCCTATTTTACCCAAAAGCTCATCATGATTCCATACATATATCTTCCATGCTTTTGTGTTACACCACCTTTTCTCACATCATATTTTCCTATCATTGCCTATTAGCCTATCACTTATCCTCTGTCACATTTTGCTTGCTTTGTGGGGAAATGATGGTCTTTTTCACACTCAAGCTTGTGGGGATTCAAAAATGGATAGATAAAGGAGAAAATGAGATATTTTTTTGGGCTCTCTCCCCACTTTTGCTCCTTCTTTCATCTTTATGTAAGTCTCTCTCTCCCCCATTTTTGAGGCACGGTCTCCCACTTCACATACTACATCATTTCCTCTCTCTAATCTCTATTAGAGAACCACCACCACTCCTGCACAAAAACATACATCTCCACCACATTCAAACCATAACTTCCATCACCACCACCACCAAATCCATCACAATTTTCTCCCACCCATCTCATTTCATATACACAAAGCTTCATCAATTTGTCATCTCCATCCATTACAACCTCCATCATCAAGCAAGAAGAAGGAAGGGGAGTCTAGCATCAAGTGAGGACATCACCATCATCTCCATCATCCCTTGACAAGGATTCCATGAGTTCATCCACTACATCCTCAACTTGAGCATCTCTAGTCACCTCTCTTCTCTTACTTTTACTTTTATGTTAATTAACATGTTGAAGCTTATATATTTGATTATGAGTGAGTAGTTAGTTTGTTGGGGTTAGGGTTGAAAGCCCTAGCCAACCTTGTATGACTTTGATGTTAATATTATGATTGATGCACTTTTCATTAGCACCTTAATATGCTAGATCAAAAGTTGAATATTCATGCTTGAACTTAATCAATTTGGGTATGTTTGTTTGCCATGACATGAGAAATAATTAGGGCTTGATTAACCTTAGTTGTTTGAAGCATGATAGCATATCATATGTGCATGTCAGGGTTGTGAGCTACAATCACTTAGAGATAAGCTTGGTTGGTTTGCATAATTTCTTCATCTCCAAGCTTTATGCACTTAGGGTAATGCATTAGATTCCTAATCGGATTGAAATGCATGGCTTAGGTAGTTAAGTACTACACCCGAGAGAGGTTGCTTGATATCAACAAAGGAGAATGTCCCTTGTCATACCTGAGAGGGATGCAAGGAGAGAAATTGGTTAATTAAAATGACATCATTCACTTTAGAAGCATTGTTTGCAAGGGAGGCTAGAGGTGAAAACTTTAAGTCCCAACTTCCATCCATTTCATCACATCTAATTTAGCTTAGCCTAGTTTATATTTTAAGTTTACATTTAGCAAGTTTCAAATCGAATCATCTCAAAACCAAAATCAAATTTACCTCATCTTGCATATATTCACCATGAACTTTGGTTCACTTGTGAGCCATTGTTTATGATTGTACATTTGCATAATTTTTTTAGCATCCTTTAGGTTTTCTTAGCTCGAGTGGGTTTACCAATTCCTTGGGTACGATATCCCTTACTCATAATCCCTACACTATAACTTGACCTTTATACTTAAGGGTAGCTTTTTGGTTAACAGAAGCTCTTTATTATGTAAAATGAAAGTATTAAATGATGGATTCAATATATTAGTCCATTAATATTCTTTACATCAATCTGGATTCTTGAATGTGAATATAGATGTTTTATTTGGAAACAGGTCTGGATAGGGATGGCAATGGGTATGGTAGGGTAAGGGGATCAAAATACCATACCCTTTTATATTTCTCATCCCCGTACCTGTTCTCATCCTCGTAATTAGATAATGGGGATTCCCCGTACCCATATCCTTTAGGGATTATGTTTCCATACCCGCCCCGATCCCCGTTAACATATGTATTAAATTAATTTTTTTTAAATACGAAATATAGAAGTATGAAATTAAAACCAAATACCAAAAATAAATAAGTTTCATGCTTCAATCCAATAAAAATAAATACAAGTCTCGTTTAAAAAAAAACAATACCGGTAAATGAATGTCTATGCATTTGACAAAAAAATTCACAATGCATGCATGCTTAATGCAACATAACAACTTGCTTTAAACTAGGGTTTGCTCGTATGAGATTTGGGTTTGGATTTGTTATATATTACTTTAACAATTTTTTTGGTGTAAAATTTTTAAGAGAATAAAAAAATAATAATAAAAAGGAAGCTCCATTAAATATTTATTAAGAGAATTATTATTTTTACATAAATATTTGTTTATAAATTATATATGTATATATATGTATATAATAAATTATATAATTATATATAATAATATTTTCATCCTTAATGGGTGGGGATGGGGACGAATATCAAAATACCATATATGCTCCGTACCCGATTTAAGAATCCGAATACAAGGGATATCCATCCCCGTTACCCGTTTATCCCCTTATATGTTCCCCGTTAGGGTCGAATACCAGTGGGTACCCTACCTGCTGGGGATTATTTCCATCCCTAGGTCTGAAATAGTTGAAGGTGATCGTAATGGAAAAAAAATTTGAAAATACAAAATTTAATAGAATCATTTAATGTTTTTACCACAGCAAGATGCGGTAAAAAAATAACTGTACAAGTCGGTGAAGTTTATTTACATAATACAATCTCATAATTTATGTATTAAACCTGTGGGACCCATAATTGATATTGATCGGTGTTAATAAAAAAACAAGATACAATTTATTTAGAAATTATTAACAATCTGAGCCCACACATAAGTGGGAGACTGAGTTTTTTTACTTAGTTCCACATTCCACTTTTAAATGTGGCTTTTTGTTGATTGCAACAGCCCTATACTCCACAAGCCCATAAAATGTGGTTGTAATGTGGCAAGGGGTGGTTGGACACGAACATGTGTGGCTCTTAGCCTATTTTTGCCACACTAAATGCACGTTGTTGTTGATATGAATTGTTGTAATGTGACCATGCTTGTGAAGTCATCTTCTTCTTTCTGCAAGCGAGTTACAACAAAGTCGATCAGCACCTGATGTAGTTATAGCTAGCTTTTGTAACTAAACAAAGGAAACACATAAATTAGTGATAGTTGCCTCCTCTTGAAAGAACCTATGTGATCCATGAACGCAACACCCAGCCTTATGAGCATCTGAAGCTGACGATTCTAGAATTTGAGGAGGAAGAGCTACAACAATAGCATTGGCTCGAATATGATCGAGAAAGCTCCTCCTTAGACCCATGATTACTTCCATTCAAGAAGTAAAGGTTGTTCTTGAAGGAGCACAAGATCTTTGTTACGAGGCCTTTGACAGACTTGCAATCCCTATTAGAAAGAACCCGACCAAGTTGGTTCGCGAGTTCATACCCTAGAACTAGCTCTTCCTCCACCCTTTGTTGATTCCATAAAGACACTCTTCCAGCTAGAGCACTGCACTCCATTGTGATAACCTTTAGAGCAAGTTCACCCGTTTGGGTTAGATTAAACACAGTGACCTGGGTCATTCTGGGTTATTGTGATTAGGCAGCAGTTTTCACTCGTCCAAAATATGAGATTGCTGCCACGTGACAATGACTGTTTATTGAATTTAAAAAAAAAACATTTTTAAGTGTGAATAATGGTTTTAGTTGTAAATATATAGTAATTAAATGAACAATATGACTTACTGGAATTAATATTTTTATTCCTCAACAATACTTAAAAACATACATTATTTCAAAAAGAGGTAACAAGTATAGATAAAACTCCCCAAAAAATTTATATACATTTCTTTACTTATCATTACATATTTTTCCTATTTTTACATCTTATAGGATGTTTTTTTTCAAACTATATTCTTACATTTACATATTTTTTATAGGATTCTTACATTTACATTAAAAATGTTAAATCCCAAACCCTATTCTTTATTAATGTTCTTACATTTACATTTACTGTTTTGCAATTTATATATTGGCCCAGCACTCTAGTTTTTTCTTCATGCGTGAGGAGCACGCTGCATCTGATGGTGATGGCGCAAAGAAATGTTGGCCCCACATGATGTCACCCACGTTGTGGGTTAGCTTGAGGTGGAAAGAACACACTTGAGCTGGATTACTCCTCTAGCCTGGGTCAGTTTGCTCATTTTCCAATTAACCTAGGTTGAATTGGGGAAATATCGCATTTGTGGGTGGAAGACGAATTTTTTCTCTTGGGTTGGACTGTCAAGTAACCCGGGTTGAATTTTTTTTAATGGGTGGACCTGTTCTTATGTGTGGACACAAGTCGCACAATCTATATATAGTTCTATATATATATGTCGAGGGATCGAAAAAGTCGACGTGATTGAAGGCAAAGAATATATATTTATATTAGCTAGCCATACATAATTTATATAGAGCTTAAAGCTCTTGGCCTCTTGGGAGGTGGGAGACGAAGCTCTTGGTGGGAGAGGGTTTGTCCATATCAACAAACTCGTATGTGTAAATTTGGTGGACTTTGTTTTTGGTCTAGCCAACCCCCTCTGGAAGCTTTGGCATTTACAAAACTCAGTCAAGCGTAAAACATCAAGTCGTTGCATCTCTAATTCTCTATGTGATCATTCTTTTATGTCGGAACTTATTTTATATCTACGTCGGTCTGGTGACTCGACTCTTATACAATCAAGATTGACATGGCAAACTTATTATATGGCCTTCGCTCTTGATGCTTATTTAATGGAGTATGTTATTCAGGACGTCGATCATCAAGTGTGAAAAAAAGTGCGTTGATTGTTAAATGAGTTTGATTTGTACTCGTATAGCTTTGGCTTGCCGTTGCCGATGTCATCTCTTTGATGTCACCACTAGCTAGAGATGGCCTAATAGTAGTGCTGAATATGGATCTGGAACAACAATGGAGATCCAACGAGAAAGATTTATCTGGTGTTACAACTTCGTATCCAACCTAGCAAAATCACAACATAAGTAATCGAATGAAAAAATGCACGATTATGAGATATTGAACAAGATAGCACCCAAACAACTTTATATAGCAATCACAAATGTGCTGCTAGAAATATTGAGCTTGTTCACATGCACTCAAATTGCTAAATTAAATTGAATTTAAGGGAATAAAGACAAAAAAACCTCTCTAAAGACTTTCTGATAGACTGACCGAGCATGGTCGTAATATTCTCTATCAATGGATTGAATCCTTTACCCTAAAAAAAAACTAATTTGATTTCTCTACTTAGATTTGCTTGGATGACTTCTAACCATTGGATTAAGTACAATATAAAACCGTCATGTCATTCTTATATCATCCTTACTCCATCTAATAATTATAAAACATCCAAACAAATTTAAATAACATAAATCTAAACAAAGAATCGGGATCCATTAAAAAAAACACCATATACATTTTGGCTATGAATTTATTTGCTTCAATAGTTCATCACACAATCTTGGCGAGAATATTCTCATCAATAGTAGATGGCTATATGCAACCCACACAATATAGTGGTGTGATAGTAAACAACAATGAAAACCTTGTGGATTTCATCATTTAGGGAGGTAGGGAGGGTGTAGAGTTAGGCAACATCTTCTTCTGGTAATCTTGTGAAATCAATATATTTGAATGTTAATTTTAAAATTATACTTTTGATGAGATATTAGAAGAAATTAATGTTATGATATGTGTAATGTTTCAATACACGTACTTGAAAATAGATTACTAAGAGTTAACAAAAATTAAATAGTTTATTACTCAACATTGACTTCTTGATAATTTTGTATCTATCTTTTGCAAATTCATGCAGGCGCGGATCTAGGTAGGAGGTTAGTTGAGCCCAACCGAGATTTTTCAATAAACATAAAAGTTCACATAGCAGAATTGGTGTAGGTTACTAGCTAATCTCACCTCCACTCGGGTTTAATTCCTAACCGTGGAAATATATAGTTGTTTTACATTTTTACATCTTTTTTTCTTATTTCTTTAACTTGTTTTTTTTCTTCTTCTGAATTCGCCTGATACATACCAAGCTCAAAAGTATTTTTTTGTAGGCACGTGTTTATAACTATGGTGCATCTATTGCCACCCCACGGTCTTCTTAGTTCACCTTACAAACAATTTTTAACCATAACATTTCCTGCTTTACCCTCAATAAAATTCTATAATAATTACAGAAAGTAGAAACTACAAAATGAAAAGAAAAAAAAACAAAAACGGACTCAAAAAAAGAAGGGAAAATGCCAATTTAGTACTAATTTGAACCCCTCATTCCCCATTTTAATGACAATCTTTTTCATTAGCCCATTTCAATATAAGGTAACCTTTTTTATGCCCAAATACACAAATCTTTACTAAAGTCTTAATAAACTATATTATTTTAAGACTATTTTGCCCTCATCTTTTAAACATGCATAGAGAGAGAAAATGAAAGAGAGAATACTTGGTCGGAATCTCACCGGACTCCGACTCCGGTCACCGGCCACCGGAATTCGGTCACCGGAATTTTCCCGACCGCCGGAATCCGGTCACCGGAATTTTCCCGACCGTCGGACTCCGGTCACCGGAATTTCCCCTGTAACTAGTTACTGACCCTCAATAACCAGTTACTGACCAGTTAACGACCCCTAATAACCAGTTATTAACCCCTAGTAATCAGTTACTGACACCCAGTAACCAGTTACTGACCAGTTACTGACACCTAGTAACCAGATACTGATCAGTTACTGACACCTAATAACCAATTACTGACCCCCAGTAATCGGTTACTGACCAATATTTGACACCTAGTAACCAGTTACTGACCCCCAGTAATCACTTTGTTTTCCGTTACTGACACCCAGTAAACACCTAATAATCATTTTGTTTTCAGTTACTGACACCTAGTAATCACCCAATAATCATGTTGTTTTCAGTTACTGACCAGTTACTGACACCCAGTAACCAGTTACTGACCTTAATAATCGAGTTACTCACCATAATATTCAAATGTAAGGATAAAAAAAAAAAATTAACTGACTTGATCTGGGCACCCAGTTTCTTCTCTGGGCACCCACCTTCACCGAAGAGAAGGAGTTGCAGTCCCCGACGGCCTCCTCCACCGAAGAGAACGAGAACACCGGCCTCCTCCACTGACCTCGGCGCACGTCGGCAAGCAAGGCCCTTCCCCAGCCACGATCCAGCCAAGTCGAACTCCAACCAAGCCCCGAGCGCACCCCGGTAACGCCATCATCGATCTCGGCACGAACCCAGCCCATCCTCGACGCACTCATGCCCAGTCTAAACGGAGACGGAAGATGAGCGAGAACCGGACTAGCTCGTCGGCGCAAGAGGACGGCGGCGAATCTCCGACTGACTTGGCCGCACGGAGAGAGAGAGAGAGAGAAAGAGAGAGTGAGAGAGAGGAAACTTGAGGTGAGGAGGAGGGCAGCCATGAGAGACGGCGAGTGCAGAGCGGTGGCGGTGGCACTCATGATCGGAAGGGGAAGAGAGAGAGAGAGAGGAAAACCAGATCGGAAAAAAAAGAGGAGAATGAGATAATATAACGGAGAAAGAGATAATATTTGTGTGGTTTAGTTATAGGGTAATATTGTCTTTTTCTCAAGAATCATTGGAATGGGCATAAGGATAAGATTTTAATTGGAATGGGTTTTAGTTTTCAAATATTTGGGCATTAGGGCATTTTCCCAAAAAAGAACTCTCTCTCTTTATAAAAAAAAAACAGAACTCTCTCTCTCTCGCTAAATCGTGGTCACATACTCACACTCATTGATAGCTAACAAAGGAGGGGCGCGGCCAAGAATGAAGGCCTAAGATTAGAGAAGAAGATGTAGAAGAAAGGCTATGGAAATGGTTAATGAATACTAGGAAGGAGAGAGTTGGTGGCTGTGGTGAAACTCCTCGATCATAGTTTCTTCGACCTGGTGCGAACCTGCTCGGATCAACAAATATGCAATTAAAGAGCTTGTTCAATTTTCTCACACACCAGCAACAAATTCCAATAGCTATAATTTGTTTCTTTCAAATTTTTTTTTTTCAAATATGCTCTGTTTTATTATCAATTTTTTTTAACTTTAGGGACAAACATGGAATATTTAAGTTGAAACATGATTGTAGGGTGAACTAAGAAGACAATGAGGTGGAAATAACCGTACCCTTATAAGTATTGTGAGTCGTTATTTTACTATTTTTCATTGTAAAAGATTATATTTGTCCAGTAATCAATTAAATATTAGTTTTAGATACCTATCGTAGTTAGTTAAGAATTGATAGGTAATCGATTTGAAGAGAAAAAATTTCAAGCCCACCCCGGTTCTAAATACTGGATCCATCACTGAATTCATGTAAGCAAAGCCACCTACAATGTTGTTACCTAAATTAGTTTCTACGTTCAATCAGGCTATTGTATCGTTTGTACATTGATCTAGATATCAACAAGAAAACAAATGTAAGAAAAAAAAAATGAAAAGAGAAACAGAATAATAAGAGTATGCATGCATTGAATTAGCATTCAACGTTTTCAACTGAAAGAGTGAATTAGTAGTCGACGCAATTTGAATGCTGGCATGGCGTGTGGGGGTGGAAAGTACCCAAAACCGAAATAAAGCATATTCCGATTCCGGAGTCCAAAAAGCCAGAGCGCACTTGCAAGTCCAACCCCCTAAACCAACCAGACTCACCCCACCACGTGTCACACACCCACCTCACAACGCATCCCACATGAAATATTAGTTGGCATATATAAGCGGCGACGCGACCTCTCCGCTCTCTTTCAGATTCGTAAACACAGAACACGTCTCCCTCTTCTCTCAATTCTCTTCCTTCCTTGGTCTCGTCTGCAATCCTACCCAAGTAAGCTCCCTCTCTCTCTTCTCGATTATGCTTGCACTTGTATTTCCGTTTTCAAACACCGTTTTTTCCGTTACTCTCCAGCTTTTCTAAAGCTTCGTGCTTTATTAAATAAACAACAAAGAACAAAGAACGCGTGCTTTAGATCTGGGTTTTGTTTTTGCGCTTGCTCAACTTCGCAGACGCGGAAACAAAAACCCAATCTCTGTTTTCTATGGCCAGCTTTACCACATTGGCTTCTTGTTTGGGTTGTTATTGTAACTCTGTTATGTTTTTCTTGGGTTGTGTTTTTGTTTCGTATTGTGTTATGTTCTTAATTGCATCCAATAGCATCTCCTGAAATTTAATTATAAAAATATTTGATGTCTCCTACATGTCTCTTGTTCAAACTGTTGTGTTTCCTTAACCTATGCCCAAATTAGCCCCAAATCATTATCGTGCCTGGATTAGATTAGTAAAAGAATTATCCTTTGCTTTCCCAAGTATTGTTTGATACTATTTAGTAAGATTGTTGTAATTTCTGTTTGCTTGCTGAGAGTGTGTTATGATGAAGGAGAAGTAGTTAATGCCTAACTTGTTTTGTTGTATTTGATTTGTACGCAGGTCTGACAGCTTGATCTTCATGAATTCAAGAGCTTCTGAAGTATCCGTGTTTCCTTGTCAATCAGGGAACAAGAGCAACCTCTTCTTCACCTGGATTCTCTTCTGTCTGTTGCCGAAATTCTTGGGAACCCTGTTTGCGTTTGTTAACTTCCTCTTGGTTAAGGCAACTGACAGGAGTCCCTCTGGAGCACTAGTCTTGGCGACGGTTGGATAGATTAATATTGTTTTGAGCACTGGTCTTGGAGTTTTGGGTTTGAACTGTTTCAGTAGGGATCGATTCGGCTGCCTTTTGCTGTTAGCATCCCTGCTTTAACTCGACAATGGTTTTATCTCAGCTGCCTGATTCGTCCAAGACCCGCAAGTGCAAGCCAATTCAGACACATTTGCTTTTTCCAATGGGCCCGACAGATGCTGTAGTTTGCGATCACGTTGAGCTTGACTTTTCAGACGTATTTGGTCCTGTACCAGTCCAGGCCACAGTAGACTCTGTCGAAGATGGTGTTGACCATATATACGATGATCCCATCGTCATTCACAACCGATCACATTCTTTGGTCGGTCCTTCATCATATGTAAGCCACTCACTGAAGCTCAACAAACTCACTATTCGTGACACAGAAGATTCGGTGGATCTGGTAGAGTGTCTCCATGAAGATACCGTGAAAGAATCTGAGGACCCTTTAATTGGTGACGGGGTTGTTGGAAAACCTCTAGAAATCGTTGAGGAGAATTCCATGAAAACTGAGAGTGTAGGCATTGAAGATTTTGAGGTTTTGAAGGTTGTTGGGCAGGGTGCATTTGCAAAAGTATATCAGGTGAGGAAGAAGGGGACATCAGAAATATATGCTATGAAGGTCATGCGAAAGGATAAGATTATGGAGAAGAACCATGCTGAATACATGAATGCTGAAAGGGATATATTAACTAAAGTTGATCATCCGTTCGTAATCCAGCTTAGATACTCATTCCAAGTAATTCCTTCCTTCTGACTTTTAGAATTTCTATTCCAACTTGCCTTTTTCAGTAACATGCTTGATCAAAAGATGATGTAGAGTGATGCATTACCGATTTTGCAACTTGGATGAAGTGGCACTGTATTAACTTGGTTTAATCATCTTGTAGACCAAATACAGACTATATCTTGTGCTGGATTTTGTCAATGGAGGTCACCTTTTCTTTCAGCTCTACCACCATGGCCTTTTCAGGTAACTGAAGTTTTGGAGTTGTATTGTTTTGAGCTCTAGTGCAGACACTAATATTTACATTTTTTTTCCAGGGAGGAGCTGGCACGAATATATGCTGCTGAGATTGTTTCTGCAGTATCTCACCTGCATGCAAATGGCATAATGCATAGGGATCTTAAACCTGAAAATATCTTATTGGATGCAGATGGCCATGTATACATCCTTTTCTCATTCTCGCATGCTAATTGTTGTTTGTTAAATTGCTTCAAAGTGTAACTGACAACATGATCTCTGATTTGTTGAATAGGCCATGTTGACTGATTTTGGGCTGGCAAAGAAATTTGACGAAAATACAAGATCTAATTCCCTATGTGGAACTGTAGAATACATGGCGCCTGAAATAATTCAGGGAAAGGGCCATGATAAGGCAGCAGATTGGTGGAGTGTGGGAGTTCTATTGTTTGAGATGCTTACTGGAAAGGTATGCAGTTTTCTGATATTTCTTACATGTCCGACTGGTGTGTGTATAGAGGGCCATGATAAGTCAGCGTTTTGGTGCAGTTTACGATATAGATTATATATAATGTGTTGGTGGTAAAGTTTCTTTCCTGTGTTTTTACTTCTGTAGCCTCCTTTTACTGGGAACCGTCAGAAAATTCAACAGAAGATAGTTAAGGACAAAGTCAAGTTGCCGACCTTTTTAACAAGTGATGCACATTCTCTGTTGAAAGCGGTAAGTTTCCTCTGTTCTAATATTGATAATCTACGTTTATTTTTTTTATTTTTATATATAATTTACTTTGTTATTTTGATCTGAACACTTACAAACTTAGTCGATGAACCTTTTTGTGTTTATGTCATTCTAGCTTCTTTCTGGCATTACTTGCTGAATTATATGATATACTCTCGTTCTATATTCATCTATGCTACCAATATAATCTTAAGCATGGGATAATCAAGGATCTTAGTCAATACCCCTCAATAGTTTCTAATGAAGGATATCTAGATATGACAAGGCCAAATGCTTTTTCTTTTGATGGGTCAAGACTGGAGAACGATGCTGATCTTCGAGTGTGTGTGCCTTCTCATTTCATGTTTACAATTGACTATGAAACTTACTTAGCCTGGTTATTTTTTCAGCTACTAGAGAAGGACACAAGCAAGCGCCTAGGTTGTGGACCTCTGGGAAGTGATGAAATCAAGCGCCACAAATGGTTCAAGCCAATTAATTGGAAGAAATTGGATGCTCGGGAAATCCAACCTAGCTTCCGACCTGATGTTGCTGGGCACCACTGCATTGCCAACTTTGACAAATGCTGGACTGACATGCCACTTGTGGACTCCCCAGCTGCTAGTCCGAATGCTACCGGGAACCCCTTCTCAGGCTTTAGTTATGTTAGGCCTGCAGCCTCTTTTCTTCAGAACTAGCTCCCCTATCCCTATGTACCAAGTTCGTTTGTCTACCTGATACACGCTTTTCAATCTACGTTTTCCTTTTCTCTCCTACACGAACTTGATTATAACAACTCTGTGTGTTGCTGGAGAGTAGTAATAAGGATACATGCACTTCTTGGATTTGAGATTTTTTTATTTTAACCTAAATTTTTATGCTTTAGCTTTTGTTTTTGCTTTTTGGTACTATGCTTATATGTAAGGGGAGGAGGAACCCACATGTGGATAAATCATCGTACACGTGTCAAAATGCTAGCCTTTGCTGACACTTCTACTGGCTCTCCCACAAAACTAAAGCTAAACTAGTTCACCGCATAACTTCCATGACGACCACAGCCATGGCTTATCTGCCCTCTCCAAGCTTAGCTACACTTAAACACAACCCGAAACCTCTATTTTACTCTCCACTAAAACCCAATTCACTTGACAATCTCTGCTTCTTGACAAACCAATTCAAGGTTCATCCACATAGATGTAATGCATTCTTTGATGACATCCCTGGAAATGTGTTGGAGAACACTCTTCATTTGGAGCAGTTTCCTGCTTTTCAATATGGGATCATGGAGTTTCAGAGAGTTACAGGTGACCTTTCAGAGAAACAGAAATGGGGTGTTCTGGTTTTTGCTGGGATAACATGGATATACTTAACTGCAAGGCCAGGTATTCTCTTAGGTGCCATTGATGCATACCTACTTGCTCCACTGCAACTGGCTTTGGATAGTGTGGCTGGAAGGAGAAGATTGAAGATGACTAATTTTGTGATTGGGGACAAGATGGGAGAAGGGTCTTTCGGGGTTGTTTATTCTGGGGCCATTGTTCCGAAAAACATGAATGTTGAAGAGAGAGTGCAGAAGAGCGGAAGGGGAAAAGCTTTGCAGCTGGATGAGAGGTTCAAGGAGAAGGTCATCCTCAAAAAGGTGACGTACTATTTGACTAATCCTGATTCAGTGTTGCTAATTCTTTTATCGATTTCTGCGTGATACGTAAAAGAGAACTTATCCCTGATGTTTTAGATATGAAATATGCAGGTGAAGGTAGAAATGCAAGGGGCTGAAGAATGCGGTGAAGTCGAGGAGTGGTTCAATTACAGGTTGTCTAGAGCAGCACCTGAAACATGCGCTACTTTCCTGGGAAGTTTTGTTGCTGATAGAACTAGTTCACAGTTTACAAAGGGTGGAAAGTGGCTTGTTTGGAAATTTGAGGTACTCAATTTACACACCCGGGATCACTTGCTCAGTAATCAAAAGCCCTTTTCTCTATATTCAGCTTCCATAAATCCATAAGAAGGATGCTTTGTCAGTATGATGATTTAGTACTTGATGCTATATATTGCATGTTACTTTGAATCCTGGATTTTTATTAATGCTCACTTGAGGATGCCCCATCCCTAAACTAATTGTAGGGATGTTAATTTGACAGGGAAACCGAAATCTGGCTGATTACATGACAGATCGGAAATTCCCTTTTAACTTAGAATCTGTCATGTTTGGACGTGTCTTGCAAGATGTAGACTCTGTCAAGCGCAGTGCCTTGGTCATCAAGCAAATAATGCGACAGATTATAACTTCGCTCAAGAAAATCCATGACACAGGCATTGTTCACCGAGATATAAAGCCAGCAAATCTAGTAGTGACAAAAAAGGGCAAGATCAAGCTCATTGATTTTGGGGCAGCCACGGACCTCCGGATTGGGAAGAACTTTATTCCAAACCGAGGCATGCTTGACCCCGACTTCTGTCCTCCTGAACTATATGTGCTCCCAGAGGAAACACCGGTGCCTCCTCCAGAACCTATTGCGGCAGTTCTTTCTCCTATTCTTTGGCAGGTACAAAAGTTTTAACATTTTTTTTGTTTCTTTTTTATATGTTAAACATTGATAAAAAGATGTGTTTCTTCAGTGCTTTGTAGGAGATATTTGGGATATGTATAGGCAATGTGTTTATTTGTTAAAGAGTTATGCGATTGTTGGTGCAGCTGAACAGTCCTGATCTTTTTGATATGTATTCTGCTGGTATCATTCTATTGCAAATGGCGGTACCATCCTTAAGGTCTTCGGCAGGCTTGAAAAATTTCAATGGGGAGATAAAAAGATTTGGATACGACTTGAATAATTGGAGAGAGTCTACTCGCTTGAGGCCTGACTTATCACTTCTTGATCTCGATTCGGGTAGAGGATGGGATTTGGCTACAAAGCTGGTCTCAGAGAGAAGTTCCCTAAGAAGGGGGAGATTATCAGCAGCAGCTGCTCTGAGGCATCCTTACTTCTTTTTAGCTGGTGACCAGGCAGCTGCAGTTCTTTCAAAATTAAGTTTCACCAAATAGTGAGCAGCTTCAACATGTGAGTTACTATTCCATTAGAGAATTATCTGTTGATTTCGTGAAACTAAATCTAGTCTGTTATTTATAACAAGTTATAACCAGCTACTCAGTCCAATATGCATGTTCAACTATTATTTTGTCTTTGGTTCAATATCCAGATCACATGAAGATTTCTCTTAACTATGATCACTAATGGGATGAAATATAAAACCACTGAGTTATTATTTCCTCTCTTTCCTTCAAATACAGCAACTACAAAATGGAGAGGCTCATGGATGTGCAATGCTTTGCGCCTGCCAGTATATGACTGTTGCCATTTTTGTTCCAGGTGACCTAGGAACTTCACTTCCAATTTACCACTTCATCGGATGCAATTACAAGAGATTACAGTTCATTTAAATGTTTTTTTTGTACAGATTATATAGGAGAGGAGGTTTATACACACCCTCAAGGCCACTCTGTTTATTCACCTTACAGTATTCTTTTCCTCTCCTGGTATCACAAAGCTCATTTATGCCATGAAGAAGTAATAAAATCAATTGATATATAGTGATCAAACACCAGTAATATTCTACATAAACATCTATGGAATATGCTGGAAATCACAGTTTGATTATATTTCCTTTGTTTGGAACTGTTTTGTCAACAACTCCAGTTTGTGAGTCTATATTTGCAGACTATTACAGGTTATCTGATACGTAACCACTTAAGAAGTTGCTGGTTAAATACATAGAATATCATAGTAACAATTATATAGTAAGAAAGTGATCCCAGAATGCCTATTCCCTTACAGCAGTACAGCATCACTGATGGGGAAGACTCATCAAGCATCCATTGTGGTACTGGTCCTGGTGATATTTCAGCAGACAATAAGTGATTTCCAATCCGTAGTCTGAATTTGGCTCCTCTCATCCTCAAACGTAACAAAGTGCATGCAAGCCATAAGTAAATTGCTGATACACATGATGCGATGAGAGTTATGTCATAAAGCTTATTTTTACAAGACCTTTCTGTGATCCACCATACCAGGAAAACCCAAAAACGCTTCAGTATGCTGTAGGGAGCATATCCCACTGATAGGATGAAGCCTTTGGTCATGGCAAGCAAGCTCATGTTTACTATTTCATTTGATGATTGCAAATTTTTGATGGCATATGTAGCATTAGTCTTGTCAGCAACATCACTAAATCCCAATACATCTCCTTGTTAACAACGCTTAACAGTCAATAAAATCCACAAAGAATACTGATAAAAGAAGTTCATATTTAGTAACCAAGAGGAATGCAAGCCGGCACAAGTTATAACTCATGGATGGCCCATTGGTTCATATCTTAGCTTTTATTTAACTGTGAAGTCTTCAAGTTTTGTCATATACAAATGAACACACATTTCATACATAGACAAATCGACGGCAAGGAAGTGACAGTGGAAAACACAACATTACTGGTCATCATTGTATAGGAATTCTAGCGGACTCCTCTTCCTGCAACCCCATTTGCATTTCCAAGCACATCTGGAATTGAAGAGGGCAAGTCTTGTGGAGTGAAGGGCAATGATGTTTGATGTCGAAGGAGCTTTCGAGAGAACAATTGCATAGCCGTCATCCATGTAATCTGTTCCTTCAGGGAAGAGCTGCCACAAAAGACTCCCCACCTCCACTCCCTCCTTTCTTGGTGGAGTTCAAGAGGGTCTTGTACACCGTGTTGATAACAGCGTCTCTGAATGAGGTATTGTAACCAGGGTCTTTTGTTGATACACCAAACTCAGCAACTACAACAGGCATTCCAAGATACTTCTCAGCATCATCAATGTGAGCTTTAATCCATGACTCGGTAAATTGCAGATGGACATCAGAAATTGATCGCGAAATCCTTCATCAAAGGAAATTATATTAGCTTTAAGTTGAATAATAGTACTGTAAACTAAGAGTTTGGGGAGTTACCAAGAGTCTGCATAGACATGAACAGAAGCAAAATCAACACCTAAGACCTGGTGGTTCCTTATGAAATCAGTTCCAACTTGTTGAGCATATGTGTTGGGATTGAACTGAACTCTGTCAAGTGTTGAGGGTCCATAAAATCCTTCCAAACCAATTTCCACAAGGTGCTTCGGATCCACACTCTTAACGAAAACTGCCATTTCTTGTATCCATTCCTAGAAAAAAAAGAAAAAAGAACACAATATAGCTTGAACTACAAGAAAATGATTTTGCTGGGTAGCTAATCTAAGTAACACTTTTGAGGAAAGCACACCTGCAGGGTATCACCGGAAGGATCTGGAGTGCATCGAGGCTCATTCATCAGTTCCCAAGCAAAAACAGTGTGATCATCCTTGTAAGTTATGTTGGTGAGGGTATTCACTCGATTAAGCACCGTCTGCACAATCAAAATATCAATACATAATGTGAATATTGTGGAAACAATCACTGAAGTTGTATGAACTCAACAAACTTTTAGGTGCATTGGTTTAACTTGCCTTGACATGGGCCTTGTAGTAGCTTTTGAGTGTTGGATGAGAGAAGAAGTCGTCGTCTGATGTCAAGTTCAGGCCAGCTGCTTTTCCCCATTTGACATATTGTGGTATGCATCCCAGTTGTTAGTCAATGACAATATGAGTCTGATCTTGTACTTCTTTGCTTCACTTATCACAAAATCCAAAGCCTGCAACTCATTACATGAAACTCACATTAAAACTCATTTACTCACAAGCATTGGTTCACAAAAGAAAGAAGTTAGAATTTGCCTTGAAAACTTCTTCATCATAAACTGCTGGAGATTTCTGAAGAGCTCGCCACTGGCCATCGTTAAAAGCCCAAGTCCTACAAATAGTTAGTCCCACTGAAGCTGCTTGTTTGAACACATCAGTGACTTTGCCTCTTGTAGACTGATCAGCAACAAAAACCATTAACCAGTAAGTGTTGAATCCATTCACATAGAAAGGCTGATCATTCACTACAAATTGGTTCCCTTTCTTCTGCACCATTGCCCATTCTTCATCTTCCATGCCATTCATCTCATTAATCCTACAGATAACTAAATCTTTATACTATAGAAAATCAAATGATATTCTAATAGACACATACATACCAGTTGCTTGTGCTTGGAAATGATAAATGATCTTCGGCTTCCTCCACCATGGTCTCCAATTGCTCAACTCCACTGGCAGCACATAAAGTAGATATCAAAGTCATGAAAATGGTGGTCACTACAAGAATGTTCTGTAACACCGACTTTGTTCTCTGTGTATCCATGGTAGTGAATTTGTAAGACAATGCATGTTCATTATATAGGACTAGGTATTTATATCAATGGATGCCTATGTTTTCTTGAATGGGGCAAGTACTGAAACTATGGTACACTCGAGAAAAAGTGCAGTTGGGGATTATCACATTTCAAACTTTGAAGGGAAGGCAAAATTGTTTCTTTGCTGATCTGACATTCCCTTGATCGGATTCGTCCATACATTTTCATGTGTAAGAGTAAAGTTGCAGCTAGTATCAGAACCAAGGAACTTTCTCAACTGGGGTCCTACAAAGCAGTGACAAACTGACAATTTTTAAAGGCTGAAATTGAGACATATATCTGCATTTTATGGTTTTGTTTAGAACCCAGTAACTGTCGATTATAGCTAAGACGTCTAAATCATTACATGTGTAGGGTGCAATTTGATCGACCATTAAGAGAAACCTTGAAGGAGATTGGTTCATTCTATATTGCATAGTATGAGAAGAAGCAAAGTTGAAAGAAACAGCAAGCCTCACCTTTTCCACTTAAACTTGATAGATGAAATTTTCAACAGTGACAGATCAATGGAGGGATAAAGAGAGTTGATGGAGGAAGAGGATCGCAGACGAAAGTTGATGTTGTTTGGTTTTGCACCCTCTTTCCCTCTTTATCTATCTACTCATAGTTTTGGTAAAAAGAAAAATTGAAGGTAAATCAACAATTAACAATAATTACTGCTGAGTACATTCTTCAATCTTTGACCTACCTTACTGTTTGGTGGGTAAGATAAGATTGAATATTCCAGAAAGAAATAGAACTTGATTAAGAACTTGGGGAACAATACAAATTACAAAATCAAGATCTTCAGGTATACACTGCTTTTATATTGGGTCTCAGAATTTCAAGAACTAATAAAGAGGTTGTTTATAAACAGTAGTAAGAAACGACTTTATAAAAGCCAAAAGCAGAGCACAGAAGAGTTTTGGACCTTTGGTTCACATCTAATCGGACAACAATGCAAGGTTAAAAGCAACTGGAATCCTTTGACAATTTTGATGAATTGGTCAGCCTGTATTAACCACCTGCATTTCATTAACACTACTAAGTAGGAACCAAGAGAACCAACTATTTCCAAGTGACTAGGAACCAAGAGAACCGAGCATCGGAGGATTATTGAATTCAATTCAAAACAGCCACCGCTCTCCTAAGATAAAAACCCTAATGCACAGAGCACTGTCTGCTGCACACCAAAAGAGTGCCGCCGCTCTTCTAATCCCGATCGATTATGATCGGAGTTCAACCCAATCTCCTTTCATCTCATCCTTGAGTCTTCTGCCTCAACCCCAATCACCATGCCAAATTCCATTGACAATGTCAAGGCAAGTTTCGCCGCATCGCTCGCCCTTGCTGCCAAGGACGTCCTTGACGTTTCTCGCAGATCTGGAGCGGCACAACGCCGCAATATGCAATCCTATCTGCTTGCCAAGCCTCTGATGCTGAAGCGAGTTGATCCAGCAGATCTCCAACAGACTTTCAAGTGTATTTGGACGCTAAACGGGAAATTCAAGGTTCATGCCAAACTTGCTGGTTTGTTCCTCTTCTCGTTTGATCTCAAGCGTGATCGGAACCGAGTGTTATGGGGAGGACCATGGTACTATCTTGGTATGCCTATGATTGTGCAGGAATACGATGGTTTGATGGATTTCGATTGATATGAATCGACTATTCTTCTAGGTCCGAATTGAGAAGATTCTCCCAAAATTGGAGGTTCTGGAAACAATTGAGAATGTTGCTATTGTTGCTGGTGACAACCCCTTTGTGGATTTGCCGCTGCTTAACTCAACTAGAGAAGTTAGAGTCTGGGTTTCTAGACCCCTTGATCGGCCTTTCATCTTTGAGAAGGTACTCAAACTTGCCCCTGATATAGTGAAAAATGTCTTTTTTACTTATGAGAATCTGGTTGGCGTGTGTTCAGTCTGCAAATTGTTAGTGTATAATGATGGAGTTTGTAGCTCCAAACCAGCAATGGTACAAAAAGATAATAGAGTTGAGTCTCTAGCAAACTTCTCATAAGGCTTGCTCAAGTTCACAAGGATAAAATCTGGAAAGACAATGGCCCCAAAACCACTACAGCCTCTTGCTAAGCCGAGTCTGAAACGTAAACCGGTAGTCCTAAAAAAACCTTTTCTTGGTTTGATCTCTGGTGGTTCACAACAAGATGGTGAATTGGAGGTGAGGATTAAACAAGTTTTTGGGGAAAGCAACAAGATGTTGGTCATACCTGGTGAAGCTCTGAAAGAAGCAATCCCTATTAATTGCTGATAAGGTACTTGCTGGTAGTACCAATGTATCAACTGTGGTTGCAATTGCGCCGGTGTCATGGGCTATGACAACCCAAGTAAAAGCTAGTGAACAAGTTGTTCAAGATTCTGAAAGTGAAAATATTCCGTTAAAGGAATGGATGTCAAAGACTAATGTGAAGATGGCAGAAAAAGAAAATTTGAAGCCTGTAACTTGTGAAGTTGGAGAAGTTGTCAAGCGCCCTCGATCTCCCCTAAAAGAGCTCCCTGACAATGTCGTTACTGCTACAGCAAGTGGTAAGAAATCTCGTGCAAATATTCGTTTCCCTGCAAGTGTGCTTGGCCTCATTCAAGGCCCTAATGATAGCCTGATCATGAAGTCGGCTTCGGTGATCAAGCCAAAAATGAAGAAGAGACGTCTTTTTGGATCCCTAAACAAAGTACCCAGATAGAGCCCACAGGTAACAAAACCAGATGATCTGAATGTGCTTTGCCCTAACACTCCTCCAAGCCCTGACCCAGAGGCAAAAATACAATATAAAAGGATGTTAATGCATTGATAGCTTGACAGACTGTGTGAGCTGGATTCAGCCAGATGGATTCATAGAACTTAGAGTACCGCAATTGAGCGCCTTAGCTCTAGTTTTATGTTTTTCTGGAATTTTATTTTGTTTCTAGTTTAATCCTCTGCTAAGCTCACTTGAATAAGTAAGCTATTTGTCTAATGTAATGGTGTTTGGATGTTATTCTGGCCTGAGTTTATTAATGAAATTCCTAGAGCTGCTGCCCCTCTTCCCTTAAAAAAAAAAAGAACTGAGCATCGATCCCAGTTAAATTTCAGAAACGCCCCTCTCAACTCATTGAAAATTTGCCATCTTGGTTGAAATCAGGATGTTGCATTGCTTTCTTCGCTGCGATTCTTTGAGCAGGGTCATATCACTCGTATGTGAGCATTTTCTGCATTCTCCAAAAAGTAACACAGCATCAGACCCATTACAAAGAAAGATACAATCCGAGTAATTATGAAAACAACATCATCACCTAACAAACATAAGTCTGACGGTACAGCCGGTACTACTATCATTTTTGTTATTTAGCTATAGAAGAGTTTGCTTAACTTATCACGTAGCGACTGTCGACTGAATTCAAAGCCTAGAAGTATTCAAAATTTTTACATGAATAGAGAACCAAAATTTTTGTCATGTACTCGCAAACAACATTGATCTAAAACATGAATAGAGAACCAAAATTTTTACTTTATGAGAACCAAATTTTCATCTTTTTCCAGTAAACATAAAAATATCAATAAAGAAATTTTATTCACACATCCTTAATCACTTAATACATATCTCAATTTTTTTGGTATTTATCTTTTCTCATAAACTGTCTATTCTACCCTTATCTCATTGCAAACTAATATCATCATCTTTTCCGAGTCTCCAACACAGTTCATCGTTATATATAGTCATCTCACACCATATTATGTGTAATCATATTTTCTATAATTGAAAACAAGCAAAGACATCAAAAAAGTGTGTGTATATATATATATATATATATATATATATATATATATATATATGATAATTTGAATGAGAGATTTCAACCTCCTAGTACCAACAAAAGATTTTCACCAAGTCATTATAAAGAAGTAAATCCACGCATCAAAGAGTAAGGCAATCAACCTCATATCAGCAGGAGGTTTTGAGACTACCCAAATAGTTGACCTTCATGGCTTCATTTTAGTTTCTTATTACATAGGATCCAAATTATCCAATACTACTATGACAATGTTTTATATATAATATTATATATTCACCACCATATGTACATAGACTTTTAGAAATAAGATATGCTGAACGTATAATGGGAATAGGAAAAGCAAAGAAAGCTATCTGTTGGGTTTGATGTTTACGAATTGAACAATTTGGTTTTTTTTTTATTGGGAACAATTTGGTTTTCTTTATCAGAAATTAATTATCAGGGTAAAAGAGGAATTAAAAAACTTTCAAAAATAGAGGGATGTGTATTAAGTTATTAGATATGTGTGAATAAAATTTCCCATATCAATAAGCCTTTCGAAAAAAAAATCAATAAGGGTTAATAATGTAAGATACAACAAACATTAAAGAAAATATAAATATAAATACAGAAGAAGAAGACTACAACTCTACAAGACCCAAAACCCTAACTCGTTCTCCCCAATTCCCCATCGCAATCGATCCCACATCAGAATCAACGAAGATGGTGCTAGCGGAATTACAAGGGAGAATCTCCCGTGCTCTGCAGTAGATGAGCAATGCCACCGTGATCGACGAGAAGGTCCTCAACGAGATCACACGCGCTCTCCTCCAATCCGATGTGCAGTTCAAGGTCGTCCGCGACATGCAGACCAATATCAAGAAGATTGTCAATTTGGAAGATCTCGCTGCTGGTCACAACAAGCGTAGGATCATCCAGAATGCTATTTCTAATGAATTCTACAGAATGCTTGATCCAGGAAAACCCAATGTTGTTATGTTTGTTGGTTTGCAAGGTGTAATGCTTTTCATGGCCAATACATCAATGAGTTTATGTTGCTTGAATTGTGTTGCAATCTGATTTGAACTAGCTGCATGCATGTTAGGTAGTTTTGTTATGATCATTCTCGTTACTCGAATCGTTTTTGAAGCACTAGCTTATGATATTTTGTCCTTCTTTTAATGGAATGTTATTGTCTCTTTTGCAATTGCATTTGATGCATGGTTTTCGAAAAAAACCATAAGTTGTAGAGCAATTTTCTCTATTGATTGAATTGTGTTGAACATGTACAGAAAACTAACTATACTTATACAACATAGAACTAGAAAGGAGGTATGGCTTCTACCTAATAGGTGAGGCTAGTATAACCATGACTAAGATGATTCCAAGAAGTATGTGAAGTATGGGTGTAAGACTGTTACACCATGCTTAAGCTACAATCGCCTAGACAGTAAACACCATACTGAAGATACAGTGACTCAACAACCAAGTATGGTCCTAAGTACTGAACTACTCTCTTCAATACTCCCTGTCAAGCTGGTTCAAGAGGATTGATTGAACCAAGTTTGCCAAGAAGCTTCATAAAGTGAGCAGAAGCCAAGGGTTTAGTGAAGATATCAGCAAGTTGTTCTTCACTTCTTGTGTAGCAAGTGTTGATCACTTTTGATTGAACTTGAGCTCGAATGTAGTGGCAGTCCACTTCAATATGTTTGGTGCGCTCATGAAACACATGATTGGATGCTATATGCATGGCCGTCTAATTATCACAAAATAAGGAGATAGATTCAGTGCTTGAAAAGCCTAAGTCTAAGAGAAAACCCTTGAGCCAGATTAATTCACAAGTAGCTGAGGCCATTGCACGATACTCAGCTTCTGCACTTGATCTAGCAATGACATTTTGCTTCTTACTCCTCCAAGTGATTAAGTTGCCACCAACAAATGTGCAAAACCCTGTGGTGCTTTTTCGATCAAGATCATTACCTGCCCAATCAGCATCAACATATCCGATGATTGTGGTATGCTCATTATTCTTAAGCATAATACCTCTGCTAACTGACCCCTTAAGATATAGAAGAATGCGCTTCACTATATTTAAGTGAGCAATTGTTGGAGCATGCATAAATTGACTAGCAATGCTCACAGCAAATGAGATATCAGGTCGAGTGATGGTAAGATATATGAGCTTCCTAACTAATCTTTGATAACAACTTAAGTTTTGAAGATCTTCACTGTCAACACTCAGTTTGAGTTTGCTGTCAAGAGGAGTATGTGCAGGTTTGCAGTCTAACAGGTCTGCTTCTTTCAACAAATCAAGAGTATATTTTCGCTGATTCAGAAAAATTCCTTTAGCAACAGATGCCATCTCAATACCAAGAAAGTACTTGAGGGTGCCAAGATCCTTGAGAGCAAACTTGTTGTTGAGAGCTTCTTTAAGTGACTTGATTTCATTAGTATTGTCACCAGTGATGATTAAATCATCAACATATATAAGAACCACAAGTTTTCCATGAGTACCATTACGAACAAATAAAGAAGAATCAGCATTACTCCTGTGAAATCCCACATCTTCAAGAACAGAACTTAATTTTGCATACCAAGCTCGTGGAGACTGTTTTAAGCCATAAATAGTTTTGTGAAGCTTGCATACCAATTCAGGATCCTTAGCCTTGGGGTGACCAGGTGGCAGCTTCATGTACACTTTCTCTTCCAATTCTCCATGTAGGAATGCATTTTTAACATCCATCTGATGTAAAGACCAAGCTTGATTAACTGCAACAGACAATAAAACCCTCACAGTGTTCATTTTTGCAACAGGGGCAAATGTCTCATTGTAATCCACTCCATAAGTTTTAGTGAATCCCCGAGCAACTAAACGAGCCTTGTGTCTCTCTATGGATCCATCAGAATGCAACTTGACTTTGTAAATCCATTTGCTTCCCACAACTTTCTTGCCTTCTGGAAGAGTAACAACACTCCAAGTGTCATTTTCACTAAGAGCCTGTAGTTCATCCTTCATTGCATTTTTCTAGACTTCATGTTGACTTGCTTCTTCAAAACTTTGAGGCTCACACACTTGATCGATTGTACTGAGGAATGAGCAGTGAGTTGAGGATAGCTTCTTATAGTTGACATAAGCAGTCATAGGATACTTTGAAGTGTAGGTGACATAATCAAGAAGCTTGGCAGGAGGATTTCTTTGTCTAGTTGGATTTCTTCTAAGGACAGCTGGAGGATTAGGATTAAGCACAGGAGGTTCATTTTGAATGAGAGGATCAGTAACAACATAATCATGTTCGACTGCATTATACTCAGCTTCTCCTTGTGCAGGAACAAGATTTGGTAGAGTGGTAATTGAAGGGCTTTCAACACTAGAGATAACAGTTGGAAAAGGGAATAAATCAGAAAACAACCCCCCCTGACCACCATCATCAAATTTCTTGGTGAAATAAGGAATAGACTCATCAAACTTGACATCCCTTGAAACATTGAATTTCTTACTGATAGGATTGTAACATTTGCACCCCTTCTGTGTTGCTGAATACCCCAAAAAAATACACTTCACAGCCCTTGGATCAAGTTTGTCCCTATGAGTGGATTGTATATGAACATAACACACACAACCAAAAACTCTTAAATGAGATAAATCAATCTGTCTCCCCTTCAACACTTCATAAGGGGATTTAAAGTTCAAAACTCTACTTGGCAGCCTATTTATAAGGTATGTGGCAGTGAGAACAGCTTGTGATCAAAAACTCTTTGGAACATTGGCATGGAACATGATAGCTCTAGTTTTCTCAAGCAGGTCTCTGTTTTTTCTTTCTGTAATTCAATTTTGTTGAGGTGTACCAACACAGCTTGTTTGATGCACAATTCCATTTGAGTTCAAAAATTTAGACATGTTATGAGACATATATTCTGAGCCATTATCAGACCTTAAGATTTGAATTTTTGATGCGAATTGAGTACTAACAAGGCTATGAAAATTTTTTAATACATTAAAAACTTCACTCTTGAATTTCAAAAAGTACAACCATGTAATCCTTGTAAAATCATCCACAAATGTTACAAAATATCTAAATCCATCAAAGGATTCCAAGACAGGGCCCCAAATATCTGAGTGTATGATTTCAAATGGATTACTGGCTCTTGACATAGAGGAGCTGAAAGGTAATCTAACAAACTTGGATAAATGGCAAACATCACAATGATTGTTGTCATGACTCAAATCTGGAAACAAAATGGATAACACTTTCTCGGAAGGATGAGCCAAGCGTTGATGCCAAAGGAGATGATCTTGAGTGAGACTGGAACTAACTTGAAAAACCTTGGACTTTTTAGACAAGTAATAAAGTCCATTTAGAAAGAAACATACACCAATCATCTTCTTGGTGTTGATATCCTGAAAAATCACATTATGAGGAGAAAAGATGGCTAAGCAATTTAAGGACCAAGTGATTTTTCCAACAGATAACAGTTGAAATGGAAGGAAGGAAGGAATATACAAGGCTTTAAATATGCTATGATTTGAAAACAATTTTATTTTTCCTTTCCCTAACACAGATGCACCCTTCCCATTTGCAACAGAAACTTGTGAACACATTTTTTCAAAATCATGTAAATTTGAAATTTGGTTGGTCATGTGATCGGTGGCTCCAGAATCTATAATCCAACAGTCATGTTCAATATCCATACTGAGAGCAGTTTTGAAAGCTGTGAGAATACCTGACACTTCACTTTGGTTTATATTGTCAGATTCTGCCAGAAAGCCTGCAAATTTTCCAAGTAATGCAGTGTGATTTGCAACTCCAGTACCACTGCAGTTCTCACTCTTCTTCTGTTAAAGGTATACAGCAAACTCGTTGATGAGTTTGACTGGATTAGAAGTAAAATCCAACATGCCATCGGAGTTTGAAGAAGAAACAGTAGAAGCAAGGTTGGCCTTGTGAGTGTTGTTACTCTAGCCCTTGAAAGTATTCTTGTGTTCCTTGAAATGTTTTGGCTTCAATTCTGGATGTAAGATCCAGCATCTCTCTCTCGTGTGACCAATGTCTTCACAATAGCTACACTTCAACTCTGCTTTTCTTCCCTTATAGGCTTTCTCTTCAGCTTGGTTATATTTTGAGACACAAGCTGTAGCTTCTGTAGTGTTGACTTTGACATCCATGCTCATCACTTTTCTCCTTAGTTCTTCTCTTTGCACAGTGCCACATACACCTTTAAAAGAGAGAAGTTCAGAGCTCATGAGTATGTGACTTCTCAAGTCCTCATAGTCTGGACCCAGGTTGGCCAAGAGTTGAAAAATTTTGTCTTCTTCTGCTCTCTTCATCAGAATAGCACGATATGTGGTATGAGGTCGATATACATCTAACTCATTCCACATGCTTGTTAAGCTTCCAAGATATTGGACAAAGGAATTTTCTCCTTTTTGGAGACCAGCAATATCTCTTTTCAGTTGGAAGACACGAGCAGAATTGTTTTGATTACCATACATCTCTTTGACATGGTTCCAGAGGTGCATGGATGACTCCGAGTAGTTGAAAATTTCAGCAATCTTGGGCTCCATAGAGTTGAGTAACCAAGACATAACTAGTTGATCTTTACATAACCAAGCATCATATGTGGCTGCTGGCATTAGTATTACACCATTGGCATAGCCAAGCTTGGATTTGCCACCAAGAGCTAAGGTGACTGCTCTAGACCAAGGTATGTAATTGTATTCAGTCAATAATACTGAACATAATCATTGGTTGGGATTTCCCTCAACCTCAGAACTACCAAGCATATTGGTATTTTCAGATCCAAAAGGATTCATACTAGTAGCGGAAGAATCTTCTCCAGATGTTTAGAATTGGGGAAGGGAAAACAATGAACAATACAAAGATAAAAAGAAACAGGACACTAAAGTTCCTGCTCTGATACCATGAAGAAAACCATAAGCTGTAGAGCAATTTTCTCTATTGATTGAATTGTGTTGAACATGTACAGAAAACTAACTATACTTATACAACATAGAACTAGAAGGGAGGTATGGCTTCTACCTAATAGGTGAGGGTAGTATAACCATGACTAAGCTGATTCCAAGAAGTATGTGAAGTATGGGTGTAAGATTGTTACACCATGCTTAAGCTACAATTGCCTAAACAGTAAACACCATACTGAAGATACAGTGACTCAACAACCAAGTATGGTCCTAAGTACTGAACTACTCTCTTCAATAGTTTTTGTTTATGCTTCAAATCAATTTAGGCTTATTTATTTGATATTTGATATGTGTTCAGGGTCCGAAAAGCTACAACTTGCACCAAATATGCATATCATCATCAGAAGAAAATTTGGAAACCTACACTGGTATGCGCAGATACTTTCCAAGCTGGTGCATTTGATCAGTTGAAGCAGAATGCCACCAAGGTGAAGATTCCTTTCTACAGAAGCTATATGGAGTCCGACCCTGTGAAAATTGCAGCGGAAGGAGTGGAGACTTTTAAGAAGGAGAATTGTGATCTTATAATTGTTGATACTAGTGGACTTCACAAACAGGAAGCTGCTCTTTTAGAAGAGATACGTCAGGTGGCCGAAGCAACAAAGCCAGATCTTGATAAAGTAGTCCGGTTTTCACATCAAAAACCAATTGGCAATGAGTAGAGTGGTCCAAACCCTTATAAACCACAAACAAGGTCCCATTTTCCCGATGTGAGATTTATATCTCAATACGCCCCCGCACATGTGGTGAATTTTCAAGCCTAACACGTGGACAACATTTGGGGTGACGTGGAGTTCATATGGCTGTTACGCATTCACACGTGGATGTGGGTAACCCGCTCTGATATCATGATAAAGTAGTATGGGGTTCACATCCAAAACAATTGACAATGAGTGGAGTGGTCCAAACCCTTATAAACCACATGTAATGTCCAATTTTCCTGATGTGAGATTTATATCTCAACAAATCTTGTTATATTTGTAATGGATAGCAGTATTGGTCAGGCTGCGTTTGATCAAGCTCAAGCATTTAAGCAAAGCGCCGCAGTTGGAGTTGTTATTGTTACCAAAATGGATGGTCATGCAAAGGGAGGTGGTGCCCTTAGTGTTGTTGCAGCAACAAAGAGTCATATTATATTTATCGAAACAGGAGAGCATATGGACGAGTTTGAAGCTTTCGATGTTAAACGGTTTGTGAGTCATCTCTTAGGCCTCGGTGACTTGTCTGATTCATGGACAAGATTCAGGAAGTTGCTCCTAAACTGGAGAAACAGCCAGAGCTTCTGCAGAAGCTTTCAGAAGGGACAGTCACGTTGAGGTTTATGTATGAGCTGGTTCAGAACATGCTTCAAATGGGTCCGCTAAGCCAGCTTACTTCGATGCTTCTAGGTGCTGATCAGTTCATGCCGAAAGGTACGATAAGGAAAGCCAGGCCAAAATCAAGAGGTACATGACCGTGATGGACTCAATGACAGATGAAGAGCTCGACGACACAAATACTAAACTCATGACTGAGTCTCATATAGTGCGAATAGCACGAGGTTCTGGTGTCTAGTAAGCGAAGTGATGGAGATGCTTGAAGAGTACAAGCGCCTTTCTAAGATATGGAGCAAAATGAAAGGAGTTATGATTCCTAAGAAGCCTAACGACATAAATCTATAGAATACGAGCAAAGTCCTACATCCATAGATGTTGAAGACGATGGGTGGCATACAGAACTTGATGAAGCAAGCAAGTTCAATGGGAATGCTCGGAGGCATGGACAAGAAATAGATATTGACGACAATTATAGAGACCGATTGAATCCCCCAAAGTCCAAAAATCAGAGTTCTGAAATTAGTTTTATTCATGGTAGATTAATTAGGGTAAGGATAAAGCATATGAACAATTTTCTATATCACTCAATCGAAAAACGATTTTCTATATCTATTTGACGTTAAACTTTATATTGAGATATAGTACTATTATGGTGGTACTTGCCACCATACCTAGTTGTTAGCTTGTGTGGTGATCACAACCAAACCTAGTTAAAGTCAGTGATGTAACTAGGTAGATTACAAGGAATAGTCTTTTAGGAAAAGCATGGTGTTAGGTATAGAAGTATGACAGCATAACTGCTCTTGTGCAGAAGGTAACTTCTGCCTCTCCCTATATGTTGGTGAGTCTTGTACATTGATATTCATAATACAAGAAACACTTTGAAACCATTTCTTTATGGTATCAGAGCATGACCATCTTTCGGCCTGACTCTTTGTTTCGTTTGTAAAATGGCTGAGATTGAAATCAGCTCCGCCTTAACTTCTGCTACTTCGCAAATCTCTGAAGCTGATTCAAACCCAAATAAGCGTCTTTGTTCAGTTTTACTCAATGAGTTTAACTATATTTCTTGGTCAAGAGCCATCACTCTTGCTCTTGGTGGTAAAACCAAGCTTGGCTTCATCAATAGAAGCATTCAAATTCCAACCCCTCTATCTTTTGAGTATGAAACATGGCTCAGTAAAGATAAGCTTGTCATGTCTTGGATTCTCAACTCTATGGAGCCTCTTATTTCTGCTATTTTTAGCTACTCTGAGTCCTCGTTGCATCTCTGGAAATCTGTGAAAGAGATGTATAGGAATCAAAACAATTGTGCTAGAGTTTTTCAGCTGCAAAGGGACATAACCAGTCTCAAGCAAGGAAAGTTTTTAAAAGGACATAACCAGTCTCAAACAAGCCAGCTAGAGATACTGGAGTTTTTTAAAAGTTTCAAGGGCACAAGGCAAACCATGTTGCCACTGAGGGACTGTTTAACTTCACTGCAAATCCAGCTACATTAATAAATGAATTTGCAGCATATCTCCAACTGAAGCAAGGAAATGAACATGAAGATTCTACTGAAGATTCAACAGCATTGCTTGGGAAATTTGCTGGTTTTCTAGCTGAAGCAGATGGAGTAAATCAAGATGACATACCAAGTATCCTAGAAGCTTTCTCTACAGCTTTACATGCAAGCATCATGAATGATTTTTGGATAATAGATTCTGGTGCCACTGATCATATGACAAACCAAAACTCTAAGCTTCAAAATTTTGAAAAACTATCAACTCCTTCACATGTTTTTGTTGCTAATGGTAGAGTTGTATCTGTTTTAGAAAAAGGGAAAGTAAACATTCCTTCAGAAACCATAAAATCCACAGCTTTGTATGTACCAACTTTTCCTTTCAAACTAATGTCAGTTGGGAGGATTACTAATTCTCTCAAATGCCTTGCCATTTTTTATCCTGAGAAGGTTGTTTTCAGTTGCATGTTTTAATATAGTACTCGTAGTTGCATGTTTTAATATAGTACTCGTAAGTGCACGAACCATTTATAGAATATAAGTGCAAGCACGATGTCGTTCTCTCTATGGATTGATTAAGACAACTTACTATGTCAATTATACTACACATAATGAGATAACAATATGATTTTATGATGTTTGGATTGAAAATAGAAAATTAAAGTAATAAAATAACTAAAACTAAAGACAAAGAAAACAATAAAATTCTCAAATGTTTAAGAACATATTATGGAGATGCTAAAACATTGAATCAACCACCTAATACTCCTACCCTCCTCTCTAGTTGATAGCAATTGAATTCCCTAGATTGCATGCTAAAGATTTCCGTACATAAGCCTTATTGATCCCGGACGTATGCCAAAGTTCTGTTAACCAATGAATTCTAACTTATTGATCTCGTATAGAACTCAAGTAGTCAAACTATAATTTACTTCACGTTATGATCAGGTTCAAGTAAACATGTTCAACTCCATTAAGCACAAAAGAACTAGGAAATCATGTAAACAAGAATATCGACTATGATCAAGCACTTGTATTTTTAACTTACAACTCTCTAATCACAAGATTAAACAAATCCTTTGGAACCCTAGAAAACATCTGCTCTTGATCAAGCCTCATGTTTTCAAATCAAATAACTAATAACAAAACCTAGGTCTTATTGATCCCGAGCAAAAATTTTGAATAAAAGTTTATTGAAACAGTGATTGAGAATTTAACGTAGCAATCCAATGAATCCAAAAGAAAATCAACTAAAGAAATAGAGTAATCGTACTAGGGGCTTCATCTCAGCTCTATCTAGAAGTTTAGAAATCTATAGACAAAGAAAACATGACTAGAATTAAAGATAGCATGGAAGAAACAATGGAAGAGATAGGAACTCGGGTTGAGCGATAGTGAGGCTCTGTTCTTCTTTTCTTCTTCTTTGCTGCCTTCTTGCTGCGTCTCTGGGGTTTTACTTTTATTCCTCTTGAAATCCCAATTGATTTGGGCTTTTCGGTCTCTCCTTGTCCAATATGGAATTATTATCTTCTCTCCAAATAACACAAGGTTATTATTGTCAATGTAAGGATAGCCTTCCAAATGTGTAGACACTTTCAGCCCCTTTCCTTGTAGTATTAAGATTGATGAACTTAGGCTTCACAAATTGGAATCATTAGAAGAAACACAAAATTCGTCAGAATCTGCATCCACGTGCTACGTTCACTTAAACCTTGATAACTTGCTCTAGAAAAATGAAAATCCACTTCCACAAAATTCTCCAGAAAGCTAACATCCGTGGCTTTCCATTGGTATATGACTCGCCTCCAGATTCCTTGTGAGCATGTACAGTTTAATCCTCAAAGTTGACGCACAGCAGGGCAATTTCTGGATCACTTGGCTCCAATTTCTCTTTTTCCTCCAACTTGACCTACAAAATATAAAAACCAAGTAAATGACTCACAATTGACAAGAACTAAGCATATAATCCTGCATCTAAGGGTATAAAAGGTGTATGAAATATGAATCTATCATTTTCCATGACCTAGCCACCAAGGAGCAGATTGGTGAAGGGTTTATCTTAATGGTCTGTACTACCTCTCAAAGGATTTTAGAGTTCCAAAAGTCACCCAAACTCATCTTAGTCTAGCTCAAGAGCATCATCTATGGCATCAACGTCTAGCACATCCCTCAGACCATGTTTTATCTTATGTTTTTCCAAATCTGTGTAAAGAATCTCTTCAATGTGAAATTTTCCATCTAGCTAAGTCTACTAGACTCCCTTTTGGCTCATCTGTATCTCAAGCTAGCAAGCCTTTTGAAATTGTACACTCTGATATATGGGGACCAGCTCCTCTAGATTCATTTGATGGTTATAAGTACTTTGTTACTTTTATTGATGATTTCTCTCGAGTCACTTGGTTATATCTTTTGAAGCTTAAGAGTGATCTTGTGTCTGTTTTCAAAGATTTTTATAATATGGTCACAAACATATTTTCTGCTTAACTTCAAACTCTCAGATCAGATAATGGTACCAAATATATGTCCAAATTCATGTCATAATTCCTAGGCTCAAATGGAATCCTATACCAAAGAAGTTGTGTGGGAAGAACACAACAAAACGGAGTTGCTAAAAGGAAAAATAGAATTTTACTTGAGAAAACAAGATCAGTAATGCTTCACATGAATGTTCCAAAGAGATTTTGATCTCAAGGGGTTCTTACAGCCACATATCTCATCAACAGATTACCAAGTAGAGTCCTCTACTTCAAATCTCCTTATGAAGTATTGAAAGGAAGAAAACTTGATATTTCACACCTCAAAATTTTTGGATGTGTGTGTTTTGTGCATGTGTAATCTATTCACAAGGATAAGTTAGATCCTAAGGCTACAAAGTGCATTGTCTTGGGATATTCATCTACACAGAAAGGATACAAGTGTTTCAACACAATCTCCAAAAAGTTATTTATTTCTAGAGATGTTAGATTTGTTGAAAACATTCCATTTTTCAGTCCACCTGATTCCTCTCAAGGGGAGTTCTTCCTTGATTTCCTTTCCCTCCTTATTTGTGGAACCAATATTGAACCTCAGTTGATCCTGTTATACAACAGCTGAATCTTGATATTGCTACTCAAAATAAACCAGAAGCTCAAGATGAAGCTGAAACTCCATCACCTTCCACACATGATGATTCTAATCCTCAAATGGATGTTGTTAATGATGAAGGAGAAGTTATACATGAACCTGAACCAGATTAACCTGATGAAAGAAGATATCCTACTCAGACGAGGAAACCTCCTCTCAAGCTGCAAGATTACAAAGTATATTCTTCTAAGTATCCGTTAGAAAACTTTGTATCTTACAAAAAGGTTTCTAAATCTCATGTTGCTTTTCTCTTTGCTATTTTTGGTTCTCATGAACCTAGAAATTTTCAAAGAGCAATACAACATAGTGTTTGGACTACAGCTATGACAGAAGATCTGAGAGCCTTGGATGAAAATCAAACCTGGAGTGTTGTTAAGCTACTAGAAGGTAAGAGGGTGGTAGGTAGCAAATGGATTTTCAAAACAAAGTTCAAGTCAAATGGCGAAATTGAAAGACATAAAGCTTTTCTGGTAGCTCGAGGGTTCACTCAAACTTTTGGTGTTAATTATAAGGAGACTTTTGCTCCGGTGGCCAAAATGAACACTGTTCGTGTCCTTCTTTTTGTTGCTGTTAACAAAGCACAGCCCTTGTACCAAATGGATGTGAAAAATACATTCCTTCATGGTGATCTTGAAGAAAAGGTCTATATACAACTTTCTCCTGGTCATCCTTAAGAAGGTGATTCCAGCTTGGTGTGTGGGCTTCACAAATGCTTATATGAATTAAAACAATCTCCTAGAGCATGGTTCTCTAAGCTCAGTTCTGTTTTGGAAGCAAATAGATTCAAAAGAAGTAGTGCAGATTCATCTATGTTTGTTCGAAGTGGTAGCTGTGGCAGATTGATGGTACTTGTTTATGTTGATGATCTTATTATTACAAGAGATAATGAAGATGAGATCAACACTCTTAAGCAATCCTTACATCATAAGTCTGCGATTAAGGATTTGGGAGTGTTGAAATACTTTCTTGGCATTGAAATAGCCACATCTTACAAAGGGTTGTTCCTCAATCAAAGAAAATATTTAGTAGATCTTCTAGAAGAAGCTCATATGGTGGACAACAAGCCTTGTGTTACACCTCTTGACAACAAATTGAGGCTGGAAGTCGAAGGTGATAAATTCAGAAACATTGGTGAGTATCAAAAACTTGTTGGGAAGTTGATTTATCTCACCATTACCATACCAGACATTTCATCTATTTCACCATTAGCAGACCAGACATTTCATTCGCAGTAAGTTTGGTGAGTCAATTTATGCATGCACCTACTGAGGAACATTTGCAAATTATGAAAAGGATCCTCAAATATCTCAAGGGTTCAATTGGAAGAGGAATATTGATGAAGAAGAATCAACATACTCAGATCATGGGTTTTTTCTGATGCGAACTGGGCTGAAAATGCTTGTGATCGAAAGTCTACAACAGGTTATTGCACTTTTGTTGGTGGTAATCTAGTTCCATGGAAGAGCAAGAAACAAAGTGGCATGGCTTGATCTAGTGCAGAAATCGAGTATAGAGCCATGACCTCTATTGCTTGTGAGTTGATTTGGTTGAAATATCTCTTGTTTGATTTAGGAATTCAACATGATCAACCTATTTCTATGTTTTGTGACAATCAAGCAGCTATGCATATTGCTGCAAATCTAGTTTTTCATGAGCGCACCAAGCATATTGAAGTTGACTGCCATTATGTCCGTTCTCAGGTTCAAAACAAAGTGATTAACATGGTTTTCACTTGAAACCATGATCAACTTGCAGACATCTTCACAAAGTCTCTTCCCTCTACTCAGTTTTCTCGTTTGCTCTCCAAGCTTGGATTCGTCAATCTTTTGGATCCAGCTTGATTGAGATATAGTACTATTATAGTGGTACTTGCCACCATACCTAGTTATTAGGTTGTGTGGTGATCACAACCATACCTAGTTGATTAAAGTTAGTGATGTAACTAGGCTGATTACATGAAATAGTCTTTTAGGAAAAGCATAGTGTTATGTATAGAAGTATGGCAGCATAACTGCTATTGTGCATAATGTAACTTCTGCATCTCCCTATATATTGGTGAGTCTTGTACATTGATATTCATAATACAAGAAACACTTTGAAACCATTTCTTTACTTTACAACGAAATCACAATACTTTCCTGTAACGTGAACTAAATACAAAAGTTTGGTGCGCTTGTCTTTTCATATAAATTTCCAGCGATACATATGATCAACACTTATTAATAAGGTTAAGTCGAAATCAAAATTGTATTTTTGCCATCTCTATCACAGAATCACTAGCTAGTGAGACTCATGAGCTCATCATCCGTTGTTTGTTTCCGCACTAGAGAGACTCATTGATTCATTGTCCGTGGTTTGTTTCCGCATTAGAGAGACTCTGACTCTAGTATTTTCAATACCTTATCTCCGCACTTATTAACAAGGTTAATTCTTGGTCGAAATTTCCACAACCTAATAAATGCATCATGTATTTTCATCTTCTCTAACAGTACTCTAGAGACTAGAGAGGAGACTCATGAACTCATCAGCCGTAGTCTGTCTCCTCCATCACGTAACGCTCTAACAAAAAATGTGGGAATATAATTTCTTTGTCCTCGTAGTGCGTGGCATGCACAACGAAACCCAAAACTCTTATTTTTCTATTTTCCGTGGTATAATAATTTCCAAATATTCCTCCTCACAATAAAGTAATCCCAACTAACGGCCCCGATTTTGAAAACCGAAACACCTTCCAACTCATAACAACCAGGCCAACGGGCCCACACCCGGGCCCAATTATAACAGCCTACCCATACGCGTAACGCGCTTCACTCGCTGATCTGTCTTCCTACCACCACGCACTTATTATTACGAGTGCGAGTTTTACGAGTTTCTCAGAAATGGCAACTCCCGCAATAAGTGCCACGCATGCAAGGTCAAACCCGTCATTTTCACTTCCAGCGCCGCAGAAGTAAGAAAGAAAGCAGCAGCACTGGTTTTGTAACCAAGAAGTAAAACTCCATTCTTTAATTTCTTGCTCCTTCCTTCTCTCCTCTCTCCCAAATCCCCCAAATCTTCACCTCAAAGATCTGTTCTTGCTCACAATCCAAATCCCACTCCATTGCTCTCATAAAGTAAGTCTCTCTCATCAAACTGGTGTCAGTTTGATTATATGGGTTTGTGAATTGGTCTGGGTTGGATTCTTGATTTTGTTGAGCTAATAAAGCATAGATCTATACGCTGAAATCCGAATTGGGTATATTATGAAGTGTCTGTTTTTCTTTATTTGGTTTGCTTTAACGATCCATTCCATATTTTCCGCAAATTACATCCCATCTGATAAAATCTTCCTAGACTGCGGCGGTCCGCAAGAGTCCACCGACGCCGATGGCCAGAAATGGACATCGGACGTCGGCTCCAAGTTCGCCTCCGGCGCAAACTCCACCACTTCCCCTGCCGCCACTCAAGACCCTTCAGTCCCTCAAACCCCTTTCATGACTGCCAGGGTCTTTCATTCTGATTACACCTACAAGTTCCCGGTCGCCTCCGGCCGTATTTTTGTTCGTCTTTCCTTTTATCCGGCTTCCTACGCCGGGCTCAATGCCTCCGGTGCCGTGTTTTCGGTCATGGTTGAGTCTTATACTGTTTTGAAAAATTTCAGTGTTGTTCAGACCACCGAGGCTCTGGATTATGCTTTTGTTACAAAGGAGTTTGTGGTCAATGTTGAAGGGGGGTCTTTAGATGTCACGTTTAAGCCCTCTAGTAGTGTTCCGAATGCGTATGCATTTGTGAATGGGATCGAGGTTGTGTCCATGCCGGATATTTATAGCTCTACTGATGGTACCACTATGATTGTGGGGCAATCGAGTCCTTTCTATATTGATAATAGTACTGCGCTGGAGAATGTGTATCGATTGAATGTGGGTGGAAATGATATATCGCCCAGTAAGGATACTGGTCTGCTTAGGTCTTGGTATGATGACACTGCCTATCTGTTTGGGGCAGCATTTGGTGTTCCGGAATTTGCTGATGGCAACATGTCGATTGCTTACCCCAAGGACATGCCTACTTATGTTGCTCCAGAGGATGTGTATAAAACAGCCAGGTCTATGGGGCCGAATAACAACATCAACCTCAACTACAATTTGACTTGGGTGTTCTCAATTGATTCTGGATTCCTGTACCTTGTGAGGCTGCATTTCTGTGAGGTTGCTGCAAACATAACCAAGGTGAACCAGAGAGTGTTTGATATCTATCTCAATAATCAAACTGCCGAGTCGGGGTTTGATGTTGCTGGAATCACAAAAGGGAATGGAATTCCGCTGTACAAGGATTATGTGGTAATGGTTCCAAATGGGAGCCCCCAGGAGGATCTTTGGCTCGCACTGCATCCAAATTCTTCTAATAAGCCACAGTGGTACGATGCGATCCTGAATGGAGTCGAGATCTTCAAGATCAATGATACTACTGGCAATCTTGGAGGGCCTAATCCTATTCCCCGTCCCAAGCAGTTGAACATTGATCCATCTAAGGCTAGATCTGGATCAGGTCGTGGCAAGGGTAAGAGCAGTAATCAGAAAGCAATTATTGCCGGGGGAGTTAGTGCTGGAGTTGTCTTGGCACTGGTCCTTGGTTTCCTTGCTATGTGTGTGTCACGCCGCCGTAGACAACCGAAGGACTCAAGTACAAGTGAAGGACCATCTGGTTGGCTCCCTCTGTCTTTGTATTCACAATCTGCAAGTTCTGCCAAGACAAACACAACAAGAAGTTGTGCTTCCTCCCTCCCCTCAAACCTCTGTCGTCACTTCTCATTTGCTGAGATCAAAGCTGCCACTAACAACTTTGAAGAGGCTCGACTCCTTGGGGTGGGAGGTTTTGGAAAAGTATACAAGGGTGACATTGATGGTGGAGCAACCAAAGTAGCCATTAAGCGTGGAAACCCTCTCTCTGATCAAGGTGTGCATGAATTTCAGACTGAGATTGAAATGCTCTCAAAGCTTCGTCATCGTCATCTTGTTTCACTGATTGGTTATTGTGAGGATAACTCTGAGATGATTCTTGTGTATGATTACATGGCTTTTGGAACCCTGCGGGAGCATTTGTACAAGACCCAAAAGCCTCCTCTACCATGGAAGCAAAGGCTTGAGATTTGCATTGGGGCTGCTCGTGGTTTACATTATCTCCATACTGGTGCCAAGCACACAATCATTCATAGAGATGTTAAGACAACTAACATTCTGTTAGATGAGAAGTGGGTTGCTAAGGTCTCAGATTTTGGCTTGTCAAAAACAGGTCCTACATTGGATAACACTCATGTCAGCACTGTTGTCAAAGGTAGTTTTGGGTATTTGGATCCAGAGTACTTTAGACGGCAACAGCTGACCGACAAGTCTGATGTGTATTCGTTTGGAGTTGTCCTTTTTGAGATCTTATGTGCTCGCCCAGCCTTGAACCCCACACTTCCAAAGGAGCAAGTGAGCTTAGCAGAGTGGGCTGCACATTGCCACAAGAAAGGCATACTTGATCAGATCCTCGACCCTTACCTCAAGGGGAAGATCACGCCTGAATGTTTCAGGAAGTTTGCAGAGACAGCAATGAAGTGTGTGTCGGACCAGAGCATTGACAGGCCGTCTATGGGAGATGTTCTCTGGAACCTTGAGTTTGCATTGCAGCTACAGGAGAGTGCTGAAGAGAGTGGCAAGGGTATTGGAATGGACATTGAGGAAGAGCCTTTCATGGCCTGTAAAGGGAAGAAGGACCTGGATGCATCACCAGGGTTTGATGGCAATGTGACAGACTCGAGGAGCAGCGGCATCAGCATGAGCATGGGTGGCCGCAGCCTGGCTAGTGACGATTCTGATGGACTGACACCAAGTGCTGTGTTCTCACAAATCATGAACCCAAAAGGACGTTGAGACTGAAGAGACTCTGCATATGCCATAGCAGCCACCACAATCTGATAATGCGATATGGTTCCTCTCATCGATCAGGCAATGAAGCTTGCTTGCTGTTTTTTTTTTCTTCCTCTACTCATTCATTTACTTGTGTTATTTTTTAATATTTATCTCAGAGTCGTTTCAACATGAATTGATCAAGTTAGTTGTAGTTTTGTATCTATAATTACATGAGGAGTGTTTATGTGTACTTGTTCTGGTAGAGAGTGATTGTTGATTTGGCCTCCCATATGTTCATGTCATATGGTGGTGTTACAGATCATGTTTCTCTATCACAGCCAAACTTATGAAGAATTAAACAGTTCAGCTCAACATCGGACAAAAGGTTCAATAACATGTGTATGGGGCCTATGATTATTTCTGGTATGAATATTTTTTTGGATGTCTTATCATGTATGACGCTATTAGGGAATTATTGTAGCTTTCAGTAGTGATGGACAAACTGGTGGAGGAATATCCATCTTGGTCAAGCTGGCATAGCACTACGTGCCTTTGTGGGATGCTTGTGACTTTGTTAACGCGGCTGTGTTGTTTGTGATAGGTTAACATCTGAGGCTGAGGAACAAGTAATCGATTGATTATGATAGCAATCGTCTTTTACCTAATCTGCTGTATAATATTCTTGAATTTTGATGGTTGGGGATGATGTCTGGCTAGTTTTGATTTCTTTCTCCACGTTTAATCAGGTTTGTCGACATTAGTGTCGGTGAGCCGTGACTTGATTAGTTAGTTAGCTTAACTGACAACGTTGAGGACCTCACTGATATATCTAAGGGTGTGTGAGTTATTTAATAAAAAGTTTAAAAAAAAATTTGTCGACATTAGTTAACTTTCTTATACATAAGAAAGAAAAAAAAATAAAAAAAAAAACTTTCTTACACATAAAACGATGGCGTTTTACAATCCAGAGGCTTCAGTTAGTCGTTTACATGGAGATGGTCAAGACCTTCCATAAGCCATTCCGACCGATATCTATCCGAACGGAAGAACTGCGTTTTTTGAAGGCATACTGGCGGCGCATGAACATCTTATTACAGTCATGAGGGTGAAGGATCTTTCTGCCAATTTGTGTAATCCTCCCCCCAACTGAATGGAGAAGATGTAATTGGTCACACAAATAGAGCAGAGGAGGTTTGAGCAATTGGACAAATCTTAAGACTTTCATATCAACAGAACTCATCTGATCTCATTCATATTTAATTATTTACAATCCAAGAACTTGCAACCAAAAATACACATTAATATCAAGAAACCTGCAACAAATGTAAAAGGATACTTTGAATGACTAACAGACCAGTATAGTAGTCATTTCTTACATGGGGCTGAATCTACAATGGCAACTATCTTCTTTTGCAACTCTACCTTGTTGGCTCCGACAAGCTTGTCAACTTGCTGACCATCTCGGAGGAAGAAGAAAGTAGGAGTGGCCTTGATATCCCATGAAGTGCTGAAATCCTGCACCATACAAAACTGAATGTTAGAATCACCTACCATTAAACAACTTATGATAGACACTAAACCAGCATCAATGTATTGGACACATCAGACCATCAGCATCAATAGCACCAACTCTATTGAATTAACCAAATTGGTTACCAACTTACAGTAAGTTCATCGACATCAACCACAAGGAACATTAAGGAAGTGTATTGCTCAGATAACTCGCGAAATAAGGGAGCGATCTGTTTGCAAGGACCACACCATGTTGCACTGAAGTTTGCAATCACCTGTTGAACATATCAATCTCAATTTATATAGATCTTCAAAACCATGCTAACAAATTATTAAAACTGAAATTGCCTACTAAGAACAAGTAAGTTTGTATGCATGCAAATCAAAAACCCAAATCTAGTTAAACTACACAGTATGCAACAATAGCATGGACATATTGAAGCTGCAGCGTGGGTCGTGTAATGATGCATATATGACCTTGCAATCTTAAAATACAATCCATAAACACTATGGTTTCCTTTAACATAAACTTAATTTGCCCTTTCAACAAAAAAAAAAAAATCTTAATTTGCAGATGCTCAAATTTCTGTCATAAACGTACTATTATTTCATCTCTTTTGTTGAATCTTTTATGGTGCTGCATTTTGTAGTATTTCATCCCAGGTTGTGGTAATGAGATAATCACTACATTATTGCCACAATTCCGGATTCTTAATCAAATATACATCAATAAAGAAAACCATTGAATTCAACTCAGTCAAAGCACTTCACAGGTTAGTGAACTACCAGATATAATTCAACATAATGCATTTCTCTTGGAAAGGCAAAATGTTCTCAAGCTTACCATTTTGCCATCTGTCTTTGCTTCAGCCAACTTTCGATCCCACTGTTCTATGGTGGTGATGAGGTTCACATTCCCACCAGTGAACTCAACAGTATGTTCAGACTCATCATCTCCCAAAGTTTTAGACTACAAGCATCACAAGCATGATAACTTGTCAGATTAAACAAGGCAAGAAAAGTAAACACTTGGTGGCATGCAATAAGTATCAAAATCATTACAAAGAGCATCATAGTCATTAAGAAATGGTAAACTTCTTTATTGCAGACCCCAGAGAGGAGCACTAACTACATCTTTTGCATGCATATTAGGTATAGAACTGAAGTACTGTCCAATTTGTCTACAAAATTCTGGTGAGGAAGATGCGTAATTACCAATTGACATATGGAAAGTCTTAATCTGTTGAAGGAAACAGAAGCAATAATGAAATAACACTCACCTTGGACACACAGGCTCCCATCTTGATGTTTAACACCAAACTACTGATACACGGCAAACTGAAAACTCAAAAACCCATCAACTTTGTCAGTGAAAGCGTTGGGAGAGAGCATATCACAGAATCAATGTTAAATCTTTATAATTATCAGGCCACTTCAGCCAACATTCAACAGAACTAGTATAAAAACATAGAAATAAACATAGTATCCAAGTATTTGGTTCTAAGTAAGAAAGTGAACAACCCCCTGACTAATAATTCACCTTTGAAATGTCAATAGCTATCATAAGTATCAGAATTTTCAGAACAAAACTCGCAAAAATTGACAATTTAATGAAGGTTAATGAATTTATCAATAGAATTCAATCCCAGTATCCCATAGCAGCCAATAAGCCGCCAATTGTGCACAACAGATGCGCAATTCAATAGTGAAACACTCAATTGAACCTCAGAAACGATAAAGCATCCAAATTTAATAGGTTATGAACATCTTTTAATACATTTCTTAATCAAAGAATGCTGACTATGTAAATTTGAATACGTATTACTGAGAAACAGAGCTAAAATTACCTTGAGACAAAGATTGATGAGCAAACCGACCCACCATACAAAAAGCCAATGTAATTTGAGATTGCGCGATTGACCCAGAGAGGGTGTGTTAATAAAGATTTGCAGAGAAGTTCCAGAAAGCGAATAAGAAAGGAAGAAGCAGAAAGAGACCCTGGATCAGAATACCAGAAAGGAAACGAACAGCAGTCGCAGAGAGACAAAGAATTATCGTTTCCAGCTCAGGAGAACATAAAAGCCTTTGATTATGTCTCCTACTACCTTATTTGTAACCTATGTTGGACCCGAGCCTTACAATATGACATCATGTCACCTTTTTACATTTATTCCACCATTTTTTCCTTTTAAGTTGCTTTTAATTCATTCTATTTTTTTTTTGTTTTTAATTAAAAATTTACATTTTTCATAATTATAATTGCTCCGAGTGACATTCATTGTAAATTCGCGACCTGTTACAAACTGAATGTGACCTTTAAGGTATGAGAAGCATGCAAGCCACTACATCTACTTAAATTTGTACATATGTAGGGCATGAGAAGCAGGTGAGTCATTCTATATAGTCATTTACTTCATTTTGTACATATAACGATTCACATTTAAAAAAAAAACATGAAATCTATTTTGTTACTTGAACAAATTTCTTCTCTAATATTTCTCAAGCGTGTATGTCTTGCTTGTGTAAGCTTATGACATGAGATACTCAAGTAATACTTTGTGGCTATGTGTAGCAGATTATATTAGGGTATAGCGGTTGATATTTTTGCATATACTACATTTCAGCTAAAGAAAGTGTTGTTCTTTTTCTTGAATAAAGCAAAACCAAATACCATTGCTTTCTTCTCATGCTCAGGCGGCGAAGCCTGATATCCACTACTAGAGGTGAAGTCAGCTTTAGGTTTGACCGGACTAGAGCCAAGGTGAGAATTATTTGAAGCCAAAAAACAAAAAACTACATCACATCATATATATATATATATATATATATATATATATATATGTATAGGGCTCTTCCACTAAGGGATCCCTTTTTTTAACATATATGAGGGATTGGGGATTACACCAACTTTTCGATCACAAAATCACATCTCCACCGTTCAATATGTAGTTCTATATGAGTAGATCACTTCTGCAAATTTTTAGAAATTTTGGTAATCGTTAAGGCATTCAAAACTACGATTTATAATTATAAGCATGAACGGTTCATGGTTGACAGATTTGGTTCGTTCATTGATTTAATCTTGTTCGACACCTTAACGATCATCAAATTTGCTGAAAATTTGCGTAATTGATCTATATATAAGGACCAACAAGCTGAACGGTGGAGATTCAAAAATATAATCGAAAAGTTGGTGTAATCCCTCATCTCTCATATAAACCAAAATAAAGGATCCCTTAGTGGAATGGTCATATATCCCTTAAGGGATCCCTCATCCCTCATAATCGAAAAGTTGGTGTAATCCCTCATCCTTTATATATTAAGCGAAGAGGGGTTGTTTACTGTTCACGTGAACAGTGGACTGTCGATTTTATCCTTGTGTTTTTCTTTTATTTCAGTTTTGCCACTCTCTCAAATTTTTCCTTTAATTATTTAAGTTTTGCCCCTCCATTTTTCTTCTTTATTTCAGTTATACCCCTCAGTTTTTTGAATTTGAGATTTGCCCCGCCCTCTATTTTTACATTTATTTCAATTTTTATCTTTCCTTATATTTTCCTAAAGAGTTTTTTCTTTTCTTTCCAACTAAAGAATTTTGAAGGAGTGGAGGAAGTTCACCAAAGAAGTCGACGATGAAGCCCACCATCAAGTGGAGCGTGAAGGAGTGGAGGAAGTCCACCAAAAGAGTCGATGAAGTGAACCCATCAAGTACGTGGAGCATGAAGGCTCAACATTAGGCTAAGGAAGTTTGAAATGAGACCACTAGAGATAGACGACCAGAACCATGCATATGGTCAAACCAACCGAATGAGAAGATATGCCCACTACAAGAGAACAACCCCACCACTTTACACGTTGGAATCCAATGAAACTCTCGTTGATCCATTGATGCTAAAATCGGCACCAACAACTTGCTATAGTGTGGGAGTGTACTCTCTCATACAACATTTGCAAAATAATATTTTACAACTTCCAGAACAATGTTCCATAAAAAATAAAAAATAAAACTTCCAGAACAATGTACTATGCTCTGCTGGATCAAAAGTTTTTAAGCTTAACACATTTAAGTTTGGCAAAATCTTTTACACGTTCATCTATGTAACATGGTTGCATTTTCTCTCCTAGCATTTGGTTGTTGCTACTCTGCATTTCTTTCCCTTTGTGTACTCATCAAGTGTTATCAATATCTGGATTTGAACGTTCTGTTTATATCAAAGGATAGAGATTCATATTTGAAGGCTGTAACTTTGGCCTGTCCGATCTTGTGAAACGCAGGTGTACGTGATTGCATACAATCTACGTACAACTATTGTATTGCAGCCGTCCATTTTGGTCTTGAACTAATTAGTTTGGCATTTTTCAGGCAACTCTAAAAGCTCAAGGCCTTAGTAATATGATCTTCCATATACAACTCGGAACCACATAACCTGGTGGCTTAAGCATGTTCATTTCTTTCCATATCCCTTTTTTCAGTATGTGCTAAGAATTTGTAGCACTTTATCCCACAGACATAGACAATTCCTTATTTCTTTACCTCCATAAGTTCCTTTACATTACGATCAATTTCTCTTTGGTTCATAAAAAAAAAAAATAGAAACCATGTTTTTGAATAGAAACCATCTTGTAGTAGAATAATGTATCCGGTAAAGAAGGGGAATTGAAACTTGTTTACAACAACTGAGCTAATTGATCAATTCAACAACTATTTGGATTAGTAGCTACACCGATAAGTTCACCAGACACCAAACATAATTCAAAGAAAAAGAAGAAGGGCAATTATAAGTTCCCCAAACCCTAGCTAAGAGCTAGGCATCAAATCCTGGGGAATCTTATCCCGCAGTGTTGCAGCTTTGACTCACAGTACAACTCCGGTTTGCAGTTCTGATCATTGACCAGCCACTAGGATTTCGCCATGTTACGCTTTCTGTAAAACCGTTTACAATATCTGCTTCTATATAATCTGCACCTGTTCTTCTTTTTCCCATGGTGGCTGGATATATACACAAACTTAAACGTAAACCAACTTTTGCTTGAAATTTCAAAGTACGTCCCTTCTCACAGTCTAATCATTCGGTTAGACAATTAACTATCCATCTCCGGCCATCACACCCTTTGACTTGCTTTGTATAGAACTGCCATGGTCAGTACCATGTTTGCAAAGTTTCATACCATCTTGTACTGCGGTGGTTATTATGAACCACCATTATTAAGCTAGGATATCAAGTTACGAGCAACTCTACATGCCTGATAATGGGGTTTCAATTGGTTCTGCATCTCTACACCTCACGAAGAACTTGCAACGTCCTCTTCCCGAAACTCAGTGACGTTCTCTACATATGCATAGCCAGTCGTACAAACGTTTCTGGAATCCCTATCCTCAGATGACTTTCCAGTCCCCAAGTCCCGTCCACCATGCCAACTTATGGGGAAGCGAATTATCACCTTCAAAGCTACTAAAGATGATGCATGGAGAGACAATCAGGAGAATGGCAACGAAGATGATTATCACAGTTAAGAAAGATATAGCTAGCAATTATGAAATTGGCTATAATAGAAACTACTCTGTGGTTTTACTTTCTTTTTCGCGCACTCAAATCCACAACCACTTGGATTAAAATTGAAAATATCAAGTTCACCAACAGTTTGAGGTTAGGGGCTTTGACGTTGAAAAACTAGGATTCAAAGTAAGCAATAGTACTTGTAATTTGATTGTACATGTAGTTATTTGAATATGTGTGGTTCTAATCTTCATCAAGGCATGCATCAATATTCCTGTAAAGTTATTATACGAGTTTGATTTCTTGATTACACATGCTGACATGCGCGACCATAAAATGGTTCATCTGTCATAGTCAGAAAGTTGAATACCTGTGGAGTCTGTGGTCTAACCGTCTAACCTGCTTTAAGAATAAACATGCCTGCAGTCCTACAATCTTACATCCATTTGTAATCAACAAATTTGTCAAACAGTTAACAACTTATTAGATGCATATATCATACTATAATTTACTGAAGACATAAAATGAAGCTTATTTGAACAGAACCTCTAGCTTGAGTTGAGATATTAAAGCTACACTGCTAAGTTCTTCATTCACCCTTTCGAGGCTTCGGTCAAGGCAAACCAATGGTTATTGATATTTTGATGCAGATTGCGCAGAAGTATACGGGCTTATGGCTCGTCTTCATCTAAAAAGCATCAAATCTTGGAAGTGCAGAGATTTAAATCTCCTGCAATTTTGGCAGATTTGAGTAGTTGTTGACCAACCAAATCCCCTTACATGTTGACTAACGAGTCACGTAATCATAAGTCGTTTTTAGCATCACTTTCCTACCATTCTTAGGTTTATTTTCCTAAATGTTGTAGGATTAGGTTTCTTGTTTCAATATATAAGAACTTGTAGTTTGGTTTCCTATAGGATTACTATTTCCTAGTTCTACACTGAATTTGATTTCTAGTCATGGTTACGGCTTATATATATAAGACTTCCATTCAATTCTACTAAAACTTAGAAACATATATATTATCCTTATACACTATTTGGTTCAACTCAAACTCGATCAATAATCATCTTCGCTTGATCATAAATGGCAGCAAGACTGAGCAGCATGGCTTCCAAAATCACGGGAAGAAACGGCGTCGTCAACCGCTCCGTCACGGCATCTCTTCGGCACCGCGCCGACATGGGCCTCCCCGTCGGCAAACACACCGTCCCCGACAGACCCCTTCCCGTCAACGACGAGTTCGTTAGGGACAACGGCACGCCGTTCTCCAAACCCCGTATCGAACGCATCGCAGACACCGTCGGAAAGTACGTAACTTTGGCTTGGCTGAGCGGAGGTCTGAGCAGCTTGATCGGCTGGGCTTATTGGCCGGGTGCAACGACAAGCCCTCCCGGATTCCGTTTGGCTTGAAAGAGCAGCAGCCCTATCACTCTATCAGATCAATCTAGGTTTCAGATATGTTTTTGTACATTTCTCTTGATACGGCTTTGAAAATCATATGTAGTCAAAAGTGTACCATTGTATGTTTTGGATACTATTATCTTGTTCGTAACAAATTGACAGTGATATTTGAAACAAAGCTAGGGCATCAAATAAATCAAGCACAAATTTCATGCAGTTTGGCAGTTTTGACCACTCAGACTCTCAGATCCCTGCACTTGTTGACTGGCCACTTGAGTTGTACCAACTGTCAGGATTTGGTGTAATCTTCTGACTTCTGCTATATAATCTCCACCCTGTGTTACTATTTGCCATGCATGGCAACTTTACCAGACCAGAAGTCCAGAATGAAAAGAAAACTCAATTTTGCTTTGAAAAATCTTAAACATCCTTAAATCGTCAAGTCTACAAATTTTATCATGCAATCCTTTCCATTTCCCATTTCAAATTTCCAACACTTCTATATCTGATCTTCCGGTTATTAAAGTCTTTCTGCCCCCAACTCCGTCTCCAGCAATTACTAGCTCTTTACATGTCTTATTGCAAGAACAAATACTCTGTTTTTTACAAAGGAATTACGTTATTGTACAGCTGGGATTATAATCCATATTAGGTTAGGATTGCAAGTTACACTCCTTCTTAACCCTGATTTCAGGGTTAAGTAGTCGGAACTAGAAGAGCCGTCATTGTGAAGATGACGGCCATCGAAGATGATGAAGGGGGACCGCAGACTTTTACAACCCTGGCTGCTATACATCCAGAAATCTGGTATTTTTCTAATCTGGTACTGCTCACAATAACGAGAAGCGGAAGCATGCTAATCAGATTCTTATGGGCCGTGCCAAGTTTTGTTCAAACCTCAATCTTTCATCTATACTAGTTGAAGAGGAAAACTGCTGATTCCAGAGAATTTTAGAGCAATTGTGGGTGGGTGCGCCGGTTTTCACGCCTCTGGGTCTTTCTTGAAGATAGAGTCAGGATGTATGTTTTGAATCTTCAGCTTGGTATGTTAGACATGATATTTAGACTAGTTACAGAACACCTGAAGACATTGAAATTCAAATGAGTAATCTTAAATCCACATTTTCAATAATATTGTAAATGATCATGTTCACTTCATCCTCTTCTTTGATTGTGAGATTGATAGTTTTTTTTTCTTTGAATTTAGATTCTTTGTGTTTGGGAAGTTTTTTCTTTTTGTCTGTTTTTATTGGCCAAAGTTGCCAAGTTTCTGGCTTGTTTTAATTGCTGTGTTACCTGTGTATCAATGTTTGCTGGAGGGAATGATATCTTTGCTTGTCTTCTGCATGACAAGTTTGATACCGATCGAGGGAAAGGAAATGGGGGTAAGCTACACCAATTCATGGTAGACTGTGAGTTTAGTCAGTTTACAAATGTGAAGGTTAAGCGTTGGTAGAAAGCCCTGTTCAAAAAAAAAAAAAAAGGTTGGTAGAAAGCAAATGGGGGCATGCAGGACATCTTTTGCAGGGAACAATTTCAGATTTTTTTGAAATGAAAAATTTTAAGAATAATATATGAAACGGTTCACTCTCAATTTTAGTATTTTAAGTTTTAAAACAATCAAAATGGTACATGAGCCGGCACACTTTTAGCACATGTTGTCAATAACAACGTTAACTTTATAAAAATTTCTCATTTTTCAAAAGGTTTCGGGTTTTCTCCATTCTCTCTTTTCTTTATATTATGTTTTCTTTTTCTTTTTCTTTTTTTCTATTTATATACTCTCTCTTTTTGTGAATATTTTTTTTTTCTATATATTTTATATACTTTTTTAATCTTGTAAATTCATATACCATATATTCTCAAAAACTTTGTTGTTTTCCTCTTGCCTAGTTTCTTTACTTACTATTCGTTGTATTTGTAAGTTAATGATTTGGTTTTAATGAAAGACTCTTATTCATAAAAAAAAAAATTTAATTAATAATTTAATTATGAATTTTAATAATTTATTACTGCTAAATTAAGGAGTGACGAATTTGTCCCTCAAAGTTTAACGGAAAACACGTAGATAACGGAGAATGTAACGGTATGTACATATTTTCAGTTGAGATTACAAGTTCATGTACCGTTATGATTGTTTTGAAATTTGAAACACCAGAATTATCAGTGGACCATTTGTCATGTACTGTTTTTAAAATTTTCCTTTTTTGAAATTCTATTTTAGATCTTCATTATGCTCAGTTGTAAATAATAAGGGAAATTTTATTAACACGTCCTTAAATACTAGATACACATCTCATACTTAATACACCACCAGTTATATTTATTATTTTAACATTTTACTATATACACATCACTAAACTTCTTAAAATACACTTATTGACAATACACATCTCTATTTTAAATCTACTACTCAATTGCTTTCAGAAAAAAAAAAATGTTTCTCAATTGAAGCTATAACATTCACTCATCACATGACTAGAAGACTTTCATACTAATGAGATTTTTCTCAAACGGTTTCATCTTTACTCGAACTGTTTCACCTTGTTAAGATCTTCCTCGACTAATTTTCTCTTATGGGTTTTCCTTGACAAAATTTATTCTCAAGGAGTTTTTTACTCATCATATCAATTTCAAAAATATTTACACCTACCGAGTAACAATAAAATAAGACAATACATCACCAAAGTCTTTAACAAAACTTTCAGCATGAGAATGGTCAGTCATGCGTAAATGTAATACTAAATTGATCGATTATTAAGAATCGTTGCATAATATTCATATATGTCAGAAATATTGGTACTCAACTCAAGCTAAAAATTAAAATTTTGATATTCAAACATCTCAACTAATTTTTATATGAATGTCTCATTTGATAATTTTACATATTCACAAAATCTTATATAATTTGTATGAAAAAAAAATGTGTATCTAACAATTAGAGACGTGTGAATAAAATTTCTCAAATAATAATAATTAATAATAATAATAATAATGATTAAATTTAAAAATCCTCTCTGCCGCGTCATTTTGTTTTTCACACCCTATCATCTTCAGCATCCTAGCATCCTAGCTTGTTACATTATAGATATCCCAATATTATCTTAGGATTTCAGTTATTTTTTTATCGATCGGTTTCCAGTACCCACACTCCACCCCAATAATCCAACATCGGTTCAGTGAAGAGAACCAAGGAAAAGAAGAATAGTAACACCACGATATCGGAGTACCGCGGACAACGGCGATATTCTCATCATTTCATTAGAAAGGTATGAAACTAAAATAAGTATCCCAAGTTTTCGATTTGTTCATGAAATAATCAAAACTTGTCCCTATTTCAATTGCGGTATCGAACTTTGTTTCATTCTGATTTGATTTGGTAATTGTAATGCAATATGGTCTCCTAGTTCCGGCGGATTTCTCAACGTAAAAAGAACTGAATGGTTATGAATCTGAATTACAAGGATAAATATTTGGTTACAAAGAAATTTGGGTTTGAGCCGAAAAGAAGGGGATCATAGATTTTGGTTTGGAAGAAACTTTCAATCAGTAGTTTCTTTTTTCTTTTCAATCCTTAATTTGCTGTATTTTTGAGTTGTTATTGCAACGTTCTATTCATTAGGGAATATTGAGATGACAATGAGATGCTGCTGCATTAACAACGGCGCAAAGCCTATGGTGATGAATGTGGATATCAAACACTTACCCTTGGATGTCTTGGTGCACATCCTCGTGAGATTGCCAATTGAATCACTCTGCTGCATCCGATGCGTGTCAAGGCAATGTTAGACATGGTTGACAGCCACTCTTTCGTTGCGCTGCACACTCGGTCTCTGGTGGCCTGTACTCATAATGTGCCTCAACTTACGTATTTTACCAGATTTTTCAATCCTCCGACATTTAAAGATCCTCGAGGTGACGAGGAATTAGCAGCTTTGCAATCTCTCAAGTATGATGGCAAGACAACCTTGACAAAAGGAAAACATGCACTTACCTTGTTTACATCGGAACAGTATGATCGTCACCTATACAAGGTAGACTTCGTTTTCTACAACTTGTTTTGCTTTAGAAATGTACATGCACAAGATACGTATTATGGACATTGCTTCTTAGTTAATCCTCTCCGTGGAGAAATTCTGAGGCTGCCACCCAGGGACATCCAAGACAGAAAGGTTATATTTTGGGCTGATTGCTATGGTATGGGATTTGATAGTTTAGCTGGTACCTATAAAATTGTTCGTGTTTCCAGAATTTCTAATGGTAGATCCGATGATAAGAGTAGTTTTGGAGAGCAATTTTTGGTCACACATGTTTTCGAATTGGGCACCTCTTCATGGCGAGATATACGCTCAGTTCCTCCTTATGACTTACACTCTTTGAAGAGTGTGTCTGCTTATGGAGATATGCACTGGATGTCAATAGATATGGATCAAAGAACATGCCTTATAGTTTCTTTCGACTTCAACAAAGAAGAGTTCCATTCATCTCCGCATCCTAGGTTACGAAAATGGGAACACTCACTTGTTATCTAACTTGCATTTAGTTACTCTAAGAGGATCTCTGGCCACAATGGATACTTGTTCATCAACTGATGTGACTATGAATATTGAGATGTGGGTGCAGAAAGACTATGATGAAAGATTATGGACAAGAGATTACACCATAAGTATTGAAATGGCTGGACTGCGTTTGAATTTTTTGTCGAATGATATCATCTGTGGTGAATGGGAGCATGGCATATTTTTCAAGCATCTGCAGGGGAACTGTAACATCTTTTTCTTGGATCTGAAGCGTCGTTCGATGAAAGTTGTACCATTTGGGAGTGGAAATGTTAGTAGGATCTGTAGTTATACCAAGAGCTTGATATCTGTGAAAGATTATGGCAATTTGGATAGAGTTGACACGAGTACTGGAAGTCTAAATAGTTACGGCCAATTGGTTGAAGGGGGAATGGAAGACTTCAGGTTATCTGAAAACCACATTATGCGAAGAATATCGTCTTCTGAAATAGATGTTTTGCGATTGCAGCAAGTTGAACCGAGACCTACTTGGTCGAGCCAGACCGGCTAGTCGCTTCACCCGTGTGTGCTAGTGTTTGGTGTGATGGCTATCGGGTTCTATTATGGTGACTCTTTATTATGGTCTTGTATATCTATCATACTTTTGTTCTACTCTTTATTTGTTGTGGTCGTAAGACATGCAATTTGTATTTCTAGACTACATTACATGGACAGTTTACTTGAACAGTTGAAGAACAAAGCACTGCATTTCATTCTGTTTTGGAAGTTAGAACTAAATGAAATGGTTAAACAACAATAACTCTTTAGTGGATGGGGGATCATGAGTAAAACAAACCACAATTGATAGATTACTGTCCAAGCAGGAAAGAACATTAAGTTCTGGCGATACCGGAAATAAATCCCATTCATATCTTTGGTAATATAACAAAACATAGGAAGAACAAAGATCTCCTTCATCCCACAAATTAATCACCCCATTGCATACTTCTGAGTCCAGCTACGTGCAGTCGACTCATACTTGGCTCGATCAGTTTTATACATGTGGGCGATCTCCGGTACAAGGGGGTCATCAGGATTTGGGTCAGTCAGCAATGAGCAGATTGAGAGCAATACCTGATTACAAATGCACAAACAGCTTAGTGAATACAGATCCAACAGTAAGATAAATTTCAGTATATTAAAAATAAAAATAAAAACGATCTTCATTTCCTTAGCCACCAAATATCTCCCCTTTAAAGTTGAAATAGATTCCAAAACTCAAAAGCTTAGGGGAATCAGTTTCTAAATCAACATCAAACTTCCTTTATAACATATCAAGTTATCTATCACAAATGTAGTGGCTAATATCCAGAGTAAGAACTGGAAATGCCATGAATTAGATCTTATGAAAATATTTTTTTACCACATATAAAGTCTTTTTAGGAAGAATGACTCAAAACATGAAGGCAGATTGAAATTGAATAAGTACATATTTGCTAAAACTCTTTCCTAGCTTCAAAACAAAACTTTGGCACAACAAATTGCAGAAAGGCTGCACATCACAGCTACCTGCTTCTATTTCTCTGAATATATGCCAAAGAAGTTAGAATCCAAAAACATGATTTTTCAAAGTACAAGCAAGCATCTCCATCATTAGTTCATTACATAGAGATTCCCTACTTCAAGTTGGAATATATAGTCTTCTGAGTTGTGTTGTTCCACGAAGAACTTCTCTGGGAAGACCTCCATAATAATTTAAACATATCCCTCTCTCTATTCTCCAAATAATATTTTGATGCATCAAGGCAGCATATACATATCATTTCTAAAGTATATACGACCGCAAACATTATCGATAGTCAGGACCAATTCATTGGGAGATTGAAAAGATAACAGAGCCGAACCTTAGAGATAGTAAGGGCTGGACTCCATTGTTCTTTAAGGATATCAAGACAAATGCTTCCATTGCTATTGATATTCGGGTGGAAGACCTTAGTCCTAAATGCAACCTGAAATTTGAAAAATCGTCAACCTTCATTCCAAAGAAAAGCATAAACACAGACACAAAAAATAAAAGCTTGCAGATTCGACAAGTCACCTTAGGCGGTTTAAAAGGATAATCAGGAGGGAAATGAATGGTCACAAGGAATACACCTCCTGCATATGGGCTATCAGGGGGTCCCATAATCGTCGCTTGCCAATGAAACATGTCCTCAGCCACAGGACCTATTACAAATCCACCAAAAACTTTACTCAAACATCCATCTAGCTAACTAACATATCGAAAAACCACAATCCAACATCTACACTACCAAATTGAGCACAATAGGTACACGATCAACACCGATAAATTCCGATCCTTTATACATACAAGATCACAGAAACCGAAACTAAATAACAAATCTTTGAGGCGTACCGGCGCTGCAGGAAGTGGGAGGATCCTTCTGCAAATCCTTAAGCTCCTTCAAGATGCGCTTGGACGCCATGATGACAGAAGCTCAACTTATTACTATTTTACAAAACTCCCAAACAACACCAGAGACCTGCAAAGCTATAATCACACACCAACCAATCCAGATCAAAGGTCAAAATCATGATCATGAACATCCCAAAGCACAATTTCCGATGAAAAGAAAAAAGAGTTGAGCTGGAAGAAAGTACCAGAGATCGGACGGGAAGCAAAGGAAGCCGGGAATCGAGTAGATCCACGAAGCCGCCTCCCAAGGCTTTTCCGCTATCACCAAAATTTGAAGACCCCCAGATTTTTTTCTCACCCAAAACTCGGAGACTTTGAGCCTCCGAGGCTTTGCGCTTTTTATAGTGAGACCGGAAGCGTTTTCACCGTGACATCGGCACCCCGTTGATGCTTTCTTATCCGTTACTTTCCCTGATTTGCCTTATTATTTAATGGCGGCTGTGTCAATTTTTTGTGTGAAAATTTCTCAAAATAAAAATTTGTGTGAAAATTTAAGAAAAAATTCCCACCGGCCTAAATCTAGACTTTTTTTTTTCTCGTTAACAAAAACATATCTTAAAATTCTCATCAGCCCAATATGTTTTTAGAGGCTATTGTCACGGGATGAGAACTTCGCTTCTCCACCAACCGTGTGACTTTAGAGTTGTTCACCTCCTCGAACTCTTTAAGTCAGTCTCTCTTTTATGCAGCGGAAATAAAAACAACACGAGAGAGCAAGAAAGCTAGAAGTGTGCTAAGTATGCAAAGCAAAGCAAAGAAAACACTTACATATTGTATTGATGTTGAGAACTCTTTACAAAGGCTTTCAAGGATGCTCTAGGATGGTTTGGGCAAGTGTCTTCACCATCTATTTATAGTCTAGCACCTCCTTAATGGATGGCTAGGATTTATTTAATCAAATGGCTACAAATGTGTGTTCTAGAATGTACACAAATTATGTACAAGAACCTATCAAAGCTTAGAGAATTCTAAAGGGTTCTAGAATTCTCCATATATGCCAACCATCTAAGTTAGAGAATTCTAAATTATAGAATTCTCTAGGCATGTCCATCATGTTTTAGTGCTTCCTCTTTAAACTTGCATGATAGACTTTTAGACTTGTGTCATGGACTTACTGCACTTAAACTCGGTCCATGACACTATTCCCACTTACAAAATTTTTGACTTAACCAAAATACCCATATCTCTCTCTCGTTTTCCAAGAAGGTGAGGTCGGAGTCGAACAACGCGCCTTCTCAATCTCCATGGTGAGGGAAGGCGGCGCCAAGGCAAGGGAGATGGCGGCATGACAGAGATGGATTTGAGATACTGGGGGAGGTGGGGTTTGACAAGGGTTTTGGGAATGGAGATTCGGAGAGGGTGGAGCTTGGGCTTGGCTATGGTGGAAGCAACTGCCGAGATTGGGACCTTGGAGGAGGCCATTATCATGTTGGCCATGGCGATCTGGAGAGCTTCTTCATAATTTGGCTTAGGTTGTTTCTGTGAGTTTTTGATTTTGGAAAAAAATCAATTTGTGTGAGTGGAAATCTTATCCAATCTCATTCTTTGCCACTAATTTTGGTATGAAGTTCTCGTATGAGGTAGAGATCAGTGAGTTGGCTCCATATTTGGTTACTAAGATATTTCTATTTGCTCGTGGATTGAATTAATCTGATTGCTATATTCAGTTTGGCTTCTTTCTTTTTTTGGGTGTTTTTACATGAAGTAGCAGTATTTTTGAGTTAATATATGCCAAGATATTGCAATGATCTTATGAGTGGAGGCGGCAAATTGGTACCTTCAGATGACATTTGTTGATGTGGATATAAGTTGTATTTACCTTCCTATCAATAGTTATTAAGAGATATAGTTGGGTGTTAAGCATGCTCTTAATAATGTGTAATTTGTTTAAAGATGATGATAAAGGGAAGCTGATATGAACTTGGTAGTTGTTAATATATGTTTGAGGCTACTGGTACTGGAACTAGTAGCTTTTTTATATTACATTAGTTTTGTCTTTCTTTTTTTGCCTTCCATTCAAATTTTTGGTGAATCAATCCAATATTGATAAATTGAGAGTTGTGTTTGTAAATGTTTATTAATACCCCTATTGCCTTCGACAGACCCTCTACTGCTCCTAATATACCCTCCTACTGCCCCCAATAGACCCTCATACTACCCTTAGTAAGAGGTCCCTAGGTGGTCTTACTGCCCCTAATAGAGACATGTTATAATTGATTGAAGCACACAATTAAGTTCAAGGGTCATACTGCCCCCAGTAGGAGGTTCTACTGACCCCAATATGAGGTCCTATTAACCCTAATAGGTGGTCATACTGTCCCAAATAGGGACCTATTATAAATGACTAAAACGCATAGTTAAGTTCAAAAGTCATATTGTCCCCAATAGGAGGTTCTACTGCCCCCAATAAGGACATGTTATAAATGACTGAAGCACCTAGTTAAGTTCAAAGGTCCTAGCTACCTCAATAGGAGGTCTTACTTGCCTCAATATGAGGTCCTACTTACCCCAATAGGTGGTTATACTGTCCTCAATAGAGACATGTTATAAATAACTAAAGCACATAGTTAAGTTCAAGGGTCATATTGTCTCTAATAAGAGGTCATACTGACCCTAATAGGAGGTCATATTGCCCCCAATAAACCTCCGACGAACCCCCTACTGCCCCCAATAGACCCCCTACTGCCCTAATAGACATCCGGTCACCGGAGTCCGGTCAACGGTTGTTGGAGTCTGGTCAACGATCGCCGGAGTCCGGTCAACGTCGTCAGATCCCGGTCGCCGGAGTCACGGCCAACGGTCATCGGTTGCGAAAATCCGGTCATAGATATTTATTTCAAAATAAACCTTCTATTATTCTTATAATGGTCTATTGTAGTTGGTTTAAATCATTAAGGGTATAATTGTCTTTTTCCTATTTAAGTTAACTCTTGAGAATTTTAAAATCTGATTTTATTGGTGACAATAAAATTCTTAAAATTAGGACTAACAGGCATTGTCCAAAAATTCAAAGTTCATAGTAGCATCTGATCTGATTTGGACAAAAATGAGCTAGATCAGGCGACTCACTAGAGAAGTTATTCATAAGAAATACAGTTTTTCATTGGTATTGTCACGATTGTTTAAATCTATTTGTTTGCAAAATATACAAACTTTCATCAAATAATTTGGTCAAAATAGAATGGTTTTCAAAAATTAAGTAATGTTTTGAACTTGGTCGTAACATAGTAAGCTAATATTAACATATAAAGAGAGTGTGAAGAATGCATATCCAAATAACGTGGTTATGTTGAAAGTCACAACATAAATAAATACATACTAACTTGGTTGAAATAAAGATTCAAATATAAATTAACTATTTATGACCTAACTAAACACGTAAGAGAAATTTTTTTCACACATACTAGATTTATAAATACACATCCCTATTTTTTAAAACTTTTTTTAATACAATTTTATTCCTTTGATGAAGATGAACAACAACAAAACTAAACAAACAAAAAAATACAAAAAACAAAAATTTATATACATATCTACAACTCTAAAAAATCTATAGTCTGTAAACTGGTGATACCAAATTTTCATACCATTTCAATTGATGAAAATCTTAAAGGTTTTTTTTTTGTCTGTAGAAAATCTTAGAGGTTATTATTAAAAAAAAAAATCGTCAATCACTTTGTCTCTATTGATAGTTTGTTAACCTTTATTTGCTTACCAATTCGATTTGATTTTAGTTGAATCATAGAGGTGAGAAAATAGAGTGATAGATTCATGAGGAGCCAACTGACAGAAAGAAGATGATGATGAGTTAAAAGGTGTGTATTAAGTAATTAAAGATGGCATAAAAGAAAGTTTAAGGAAAAAAATTAGATAAAAAATATAAGAGGTGTTGTAAAACAAAAAAGAATAGATTGAGAAAAGAGAAAAACAACCAAGAGAATGAGAGAATATGTGTGTATTATTGAGTAGGGAACCATCTCCTATATAGAGATGTAATCAGTATGTAAATTACATGAATATCCATAGTAAGCTAATTACAAGAATGCCCATTAAATAAACTATTTACAACAATCCCTCTTGGGTATTTTTTGTTATTAGCTTCCTCTGATATGTGCTCCAGTATTGCCTCGTCAAAACCTTGCCAGGTAATAAAAACTCTATGGGACAAAAACAATCCTGGTTGAAGGAGAAAAGAGTACAACGCACACATAGCGGTGGTAGTCAGAACCCTTGATTTCGGTTAAGCGGTTTAGTCTGGATCATAAGATGTTAGTCTGTGGGAGATAGATGCATAATAGTTGCTACACCAAACCCTTGATTTCTAAAGTTGCTACTCTAGCAAATGGAGAGCATGTTCTGTGATCTAGAACTATTTGCATTGGGTAACAAAAGTCCTTCAGGAAACTTCATGTATATCTCTATATTCAAATCCCCATAAATATAAGTTGTTACCACATTCATAGGCTGCTTATTTAGTTATTCGGAAACTATCAAACTGATAAGGTAGTGGAACGTTATGACGTCCATTATAGGAAAATACGTCTTCTCGTAATCAATCACAAGGCGTTGAGAAAATCCTTGCGCCACTAAACAAGACTTATATCACAATCTCGTTTTTCTCATTACGCTTCCTTACAAATACTCATCTAAACAATATAGGTTTAACATGGGTAGGTGTGGGAAAAACAGGCCCACAACACCTTTCTCTTAGTTAAGGAATCTGATTTGACCTGGATTGTTTCTTTCCTTTTTAGCCAGTCGTCTCTTCGTTGAGATCTATCAACGAAGCAAGGTTCGACATCATCGCTTATTATAATTTCGGTGGCCACCGCAAATATAAATATATCATCGATGAAATTTCATTCTGATTCAATATCTCACTAAATTTATCGAGATTTTCTATTCTCAGGAGTGGGTTTACATGTTGGAGCGTCCCCCAACTTCATCTCTTCTAGGACGAACCCATAATCCAGATTAATCTCGTGAGTTGAATTGGTTTGAGATTGCAATGGCAAGAAGATTCATTTGTGTCAAGTTTACCCTTTTCTAGAGATAAGAATCGTTCGAACCTAATGGTCTACCTCGCTTCTGGGCAGGGACATATGACTGGTTAGCCACCATGGTCGTACCTCGTCCAACTGGAACAACATGTCCTACGGGGACGTTTACCCTTGCAAGCACATTTGCAGCAGGTATATGTGATCTCATCATTTTATCTAGTCTAGCATATTTTTGGGCTACACTACGTAGATCCAGAATTCTTCGCACTTCAATATCACATGTGCAGTTTGGGGATGAGGATGAGACATAGTGGATATTTTTCACATCAATTCACGTCGTTCATCAGGAACAGTGACGTTCTTATCTTCCTTTAACGGCGGGAAGACTGTCTCATCAAATTGACAATCTGTAAATCTAGCGGTATAGAGATCGCCTGTCAAGGGCTCTAAGGAGCACATAATGGATAGAGTTCATAATCGACATATATGCATATCCTTTGTTAAGGACCCGATTTTGTACGTTGTGGTGGCACAATTGGCACGGGAACTGCACACCCAAATGCGTGTAAGTGCAAAAACATCAGGTTCACACTCAGTCATCAACTGTAACATGAAGTAAGAGTTGAGTGTGAACATAGGAAACTATATGTTCAACACATCCTAAGGGATATGCAATAATTATCGGAAGTCATCGATGTAAACTCTCCGGCATTATCAAGCCTTATAAACTTTATAAGATAATCCAAGTGGTGTACCCTAAATTTCATGGTTGAGAGTTTAGCAAACGCAGCATTTTCTTGTGGACAGTGATGTGACATCTGATCACTTTTGTCGATGCATCAACTAAAACCATTAATATTTAACTGGTTCGTATGGTGGTTGGATAGGTCCACGAATTTTCCCTTGTATTCTGTGCATAAAGAGATAGTGTACATTCTAGTCTTTGTATATGATGGTCTAGTATTCAACATCTTTAACGAGCAACTTGACATAATATGTCATTAAAGACAAGACCCTTATTCTGAAGGGGATGCCCGTGTGATAATTGAGTTGAGGATATGGTGCATCATATATTTTTTCCGGGTGCATCAAACACCAATACTATAATTATTATTTGCTCAAATCATTTAGCTTCTAGCTAATAAATTTTAATATCTTCAATGTATGCTTTGGCCACACATTCGAAGGTTATGCAAAGATATTATACCATTTCTCTGGTGGTTTCAACGTTTTAAGCATTGGTTTCAATGAACTTACCTTCCGATAACGTTCTTTTGAAATGTAGAAGTATTTTGCCTCGTCAGCCAGATGAGAATGCTCAGTTCCTTAATATTGATGACACATATCAATTTTGATTTAGATTCTAGGGCATCAAGCCTTTTCATTTCAATATTTTCTAATTATGATTTGCTTCAGGCAAGGAAGATGTCTACTTCAAATAGTTTCTTCTGGAGACTACCAATTAACATGATAAAAGCTACCGATTTTATCATGTCTGGTGAATGTTGGAATGAAACTTCAAGTTTCTTAAGGGGATTATTATCGAAACTACAAGTTCGATTTATACATGAACTATTGGTTCATTTTTAAACTACCGGTTCATTAGGTACATGTATTTTTAAATTATAATCATGTAACAATTGATGATATTAATTTCACGCTACTAATTTAGCATAGTGAATATGTCACGTAACTATGTGTAAATGCTCTAGCAATTAACTACACATTAAATATGGTGAATATATTAACAACAGCCATTATGAGAAAGTATTTTGGAGAGTCTTATAGACATACATAATGACTAAGTACGAAAAACCAGTGTCATTAGATTATTTTCCTTTTGTTTGATTCTGTTGGACCAAAGGAATTGACTGTAATTAAAGTGAAAGAAAGAAACCTAGCCTTTACATACTTTACAAGCCTACGGGGCACAGAATGAGGTATGTTGGGCTTCTAGGTCCCGTAGAGAGAGATAGTGGGCCAACTGGGCTCAGAATGGTCTGTTAAGAAATGCAATGTTATTAGTCAACTCTTTTGGTGACTCCAATTGTATACGACCAGGTAAGACATGATGAAGTGGTAGAGCGAGGCTCACTTAAGTACACATCCTCAAAATAACTTGTCTAGACATCGCATCCAACTGGGTGAGCTTAGTTTGAGAAGAGTTATAATCATTGTCATGGACTCAAGGCGACACATGACGAGCTTCTGTTTTTGCCTTGAAGCTTGCATCGAGCTTTTGACCCAATTTCATATAAATTCAGGCTTGATTTAAGCTTTTGACTTAACATCATTAATATTCACCAATATAACATAAACTAATGCAATATATGTTATTAAATCATAACAGAAAAACTTAATGTGAAAGTAATTAATGAAACCGAAATAAATTAAATTATAACGGAAACAATTTAATTCTCATCGACATAATGTATATGCAATAAAATTGGTATTTACTAAACCAATGAATGTCGATAACGTAGCGGTTACTTGCAAAACTAACTCATTTGCATCACCAATTGCTTCTGGCATTAATATGTCATTACATACTCATAATAATTATCGATATAAATGATAACATAATTGAGAACTAATTAAATAAAACTGACGTGATTTGAATTTGGTAACCGACATTAAATATATGGCATAATGCAGCGGTTAAGTACCAAATGCAATGAGTTCAAAACTCATTAATGCTTCTAGCATTACGCATAAGTATTAAATTAGATAAATGCTTATGGCATAACGTTTATGTAACAATCGCGTAATTAAAACCCAAAATTCATGCTTCTAGCATAATGAATTATAATGACATTATTTAAATTGGTGTAACCATAACGTTTCTATCATAAATTTTGCAATAATTTGGCCCATAATGCTTGTACCATAATGTATGAGTTATAACTTGGTAAATGCTTTTAGCATTAATTACATACCCTTAAATGACATTAAATTTGACAAAATTCAAATTAGTAACTGACAAAACGTAGATGTTAATTTATACGTAAATAACATCATCAGTGTTATGCGTCATTATTCAAATGACGTTACATTTCTAAAAAGATTTTATTCAAACTCCATTAAGAGTAATATTAATTCATTTGTATTATTAAATGCTTTAGGCATAAATATTCCATATATGTAACGTCTAGCATAAACGACCAAATGAATGGTTATGGGCGTTACTTCTGAAACGTATGCATATACTTGAATTTGACAGTGATCTTGAATTTGATACATGTACTTGTTGATCCATGCGCCTTTTAGTTTGCACTACTAGGCAGGTGACTGTGGCTAATTACGAAGGGTACTGGCCGTTCAATGATTTTCAATGCCGATTTTTCTTTCCAAAATTGAAACATAAACAGAAATAGATCAATAATATGAATTTGGCGGTTCATGCATCAAATGAAATTTTCTATATACTTCACAAATTAATAAGCATATATATATATACAAATTTCAAATGGATAAACGAAATATGGTTTATGTTTCATGGTGTAGCTTTTCATATAATCATGACATTAGAATTGAGATTTAGAAAACTTTACTCAATACGGAGTGAGAAGGATCTTCATCTTAGTTGAAGTGTAAAACTTGTTAGCCAATCCATTTGCTTCTTTATGATGAGTTTGAACCAAGTTGAGTGATCGTCTTTTACTTGGTTGATCAACAATTTCAGAGCTTTTCGTGCAACAACAAATTAAACTCAACGTTAGAACTATTCGTGCTGATAACGTGTTGTAAAACAAAAAAGAATAGATTGAGAAAGGAGATAAACAACCAAGAGAATGAGAGAATATATGTGTATTATTGAGTAGGGAACCATCTCTTATATAGAGATGTAATAAGTATGTAAATTACATGAATATCCATAATAAGCTAATTACAAAAATATCCATTAAATAAACTAATTACAACAAGAGGTATGTATTAACTATATTAAGATGTGTGAATAAAATTTCTCAACACGTAATTGTAAACTCAACAAAACAAAACTCTAAAATAAAACAAAATATTTATCACCATTGGTTTTGTAGAATAAAATCAAATATCCACCAGTAGAGGCTGTAGAGCCCTCAAATTCCAGTGGCGCATATCATGCTCTCCCATTTTAAACGGACCCCGTTCCCCGGTCACATGCCCTGTGGGTCCCACCCAGTCAACCTAACAGCGTACCCTTTCCTCAACAGGTAACTCCCTCTCTCGGTCACGCAGTAACCCGCTTCCTTCACTTTCTTTAACTGTCCAACCCCCCAAAAAGGGCCATGATCCACTGCTCCCTCTTCAGCACACTCCTCCCCACTAATCACCAACCACCACGTCACCACACAAAAACGACGTCGTGTGCTTCGGATCCAGGGTCCTTTTCCTTCCCGGCTTTTCCTGAAACGCAGAGATTAAATTCGGAGCGAAACGATTTCGGATATTGGATCTGTCCGAACGAACGAGCAGGCTTCTCATTCTTCTGTGGCGGCGGAAAAAGAGGCTGACGGATTTCGGAGGCCGTTGAAAAAAAAAAATGGAGGCGGAGGATAAGAAGAAGAAGAAGAGGAACAACAAGAAGAAGAACCAAAAGGCCGCCGCCGCCGCTGCAGATACTATCTCCAACGGTGTTCAGGTTTCCGGCAACGGTCAAGTTCCAAATCCCGCCGATAATGCTGAAACCAATGGCACCGAACGTGTAAGTTAGGATTTGATTCCGTTTATGAATTTAGCTATAGAATTTGAGTTTGAATTGGATCGATTGTGAGCTAGATTGAACAGGATGGATTTTTCTGCATGCATTTTCTGATATTCAAATTTTTGTTTTTGTTTTTTTTTTGGTTAAATTTGTTTTGGTTGTGCAGTCTTTATTAGCTGAATCTGAGAATAAGGATTGGCTTCAAAAAGAGGTGAGTCTGGGCATTAGCTTGATCAATTGTGTTTGTTTCCTGTTTTAATCGACGAAAAGAGTAATTGTGTTTCTTTTGTAGGCTAAGCTAGAAGAAATGATCAAGCAATTAGAAAAAGAAAAAGACTTGCAGATGCAGAAGGAGGTAAATTATTGTAATTTTCAACTCCGAGAATTGTACGAGATTAGTAAACATGTTAGTGAACTTTGTGGTGTTGCTTTGTTATTCAGGCTACGTTAGAGGGTACTATTAAGGAATTACAGAAACAAAGGGATTCACTTATACAGAAAGAGGTACTTGTTTTGCTTCCAACTTTGAGATACTTGAATATTCGGTGTCTATTTGCATGCCTTTTCAGATGTTTTGTAATGAAATGTGTATTTCTTCTTTAGGCTACGTTAGAAGGTACTATAAAACTATTACTGGATGAGAAAGATGCACATATGCAGAAAGAGGTACTACATTTTACGGTCGCATTCAAATGCCTGAGTGAGACAGTGTCATTCGACTTTTTCAGGTGTGCATTCTATGTGTGACATTTTGTCTCTTCAGGTTACGTTAGAAGATACTATCAAACGATTACGGGAGGAAACTGATTCACATATTCATCAAGAGGTAATATTATAGTCAAGATGATAAGCTAACAGTTGCACTCTATATATCTTATATTGCAAAGCTGTACTTCTTCATATATATTCCGGATTACTTTATTTACTTGGATCACCTGCAGGCCATCCTACAGAAGGAAATTGTACAATTACGGAGTGAAAAAGATTCCTGCCTCCAAAAGGAGGTAATATGAGTTGGATCATAAAGGCTATTTTGGATTTTGGACACCATTAGTTTCTTCACAAGCATGCATTTAATCATGGTTGCTTTAGATTTTTGTGCAACCTTGTACTGAACAAAATTGCAAACTAGTGGACTTGGTGCTAAGGTGTGTTATGTGCAGGTTGGGTTGGAGGAGAAAATTAGGCGATTAGTAGACAAAAATTCCACTTTGGATTCTGAAGAGGTTATCCTCTCTACTATTCCCCCTTTTTATTGTTTAATCCCATAGACTATTGTTAGTCTGGCCTCCCTTGATGCCCTTCATTCCTATTTTGCTTTTGCCAAACTTACTGTATATTGTTGCACAGGCAAGCTTACAGGAAATGATTAAACATCTACAGAGTGATAGAGATACCTGGAATCTAGAGGAGGTAATTACTTTGAATTTTTCTTTTTGTTTGGTGTTCACTGTATATTGTATCAACAACTGAGTTCAGTTGAGCCATAAACTTTTTCCATATGTTATTTTTTTTTATCAACACCTGAAAAGTAGTAGAAATTGTGTTCCTGTTCTTGTAAAAGAAACAACTAATTTGAGAATAAACCGTGGTAGTAGATTGGATTTTTGAAAAGCTCTCACACACATTTGTGATCACATTTTGCAACTTCTACCTTCGTATGTAATGATGATTGGTGAATGCATGGGAATAACATTATTGATTGGTGATACATAAATTTTATGTGTAGATGTTCTATACATTTTGTTTCAGAGACTTGTTTTTATTTCTTTCTTGCAGGATTCATTTAAAGAAATGATAGCAACTCAGACAGATAACATTGCTAAACTACAAGCACAGGTATGTGGCTGGAATGATCCAAATAATTTACTATTGGTCACTTGCATTTAATTTTTTTTTTTGTACCAGATTTTTACATGCTACCTACTTTATTGAGTTGAGAGGAATTCTTGTATTGCTTTGCTGCTCTTATATGCTGTAACATAGGTTTGTGTCGAGTCTGTGTCCTCCGTATCTGTCACAAGCAGTGCACAGAACGTCTTTGTTTTTTCTGATATGGAAAATAAAACCAAAGCATGGCAGGTGTTGGAATTGGAGCAATCCAGGGATAATCTTGTACAAGAAAACCAACAGCTGATGGGAAATTTATCTAGTCTAGAGTTGCAGATTACGGATCGTGAGAGTGTTTCCTCTAGTCGCGCATCAGTTGAAGGTGCAAAGGTGAGCTTCCTTTTGCTTACCACATGGCCAAATTAATTGTTGTCTTTTATGAACAATGAGGAATACTGTTTTGACGTGTCTTCCAAAGGACTATATGTACAAAAAATTTATTCAATAATAATGAGTAACTTATGTTTCAGTTTTGGCACGAGTAATATAATTTTTAATTGTCTGATGAAGGTTTCTTTCTTTTGTTGATCTCTTACCAATTTACTATGAAGGAAAGTAGAAGGAAAAATGGGTCTTAGTTATTTCTCTCTGTTGAATGCAGCACACTGCAGAACGTGAAGAGCTGAAGTCTCAAATTGAAGCAGCATGTGCACTGGTTGAGAAATTAATTACAGAAAATGCAGACCTTGTTGAAAAGGTGAAAAGCTTCCCCTCCATAATTTCTACCGGAGTAAAGTGTACTACTTCTATAACTGGAGGCAAACATATCTTTCATGCAATTGTGTTGTATGTTGAGCCTTTTGAGTGATCAGATTATAGCCTTTGTTATTTTATGCACTTTTATGTTTTGTAGGTGAACGAGTTATATGTTGAACTTGAGCGGCATAGTGCAAAAGGTGGGCTTCCTTTAAGTACAGCAGTCTTTCCTGGTGAAACTGCCGTTACCATCAATCCCATGCCCAGATCCGGTGAGGATATGTCTACATCAGGCCAGAAGCTTTATTCCTCAGAAGTTGTTCCGCATAAAGTGGAGACACCTAGTTACGGTAACATGGATTATCAGCAGGCTGCTTCATTGCAAAGTAATGGTAATTTGGATATTCAGCATCCTGAATTAGTTCCAAATTCACCCATATCGTATGAGTCCAGGGAAAGTGAAATCGTGCAAATTCCTTTGGACGCCTCTGAAGTCCAGGATCTAGAGTTGCAGTCTGCTACAGAGGTTAAAAACGAAGCTGTCTCAATTACAGATGCTCCCCTTATTGGTGCACCTTTCCGGTTAGTGTCGTTTGTTGCTAGATATGTCAGTGGTGCTGACTTGGTTAGCAAAAGTTAGTATTAACTCTAGCGTGTAGCTTTTAACATGGGCATAACCCATATTTTTGTTGAAAGAATGAAATACTTCTTTCAGAGATCAAGGCGGGCCTTTTATACTGCCCCATTACATAGTTAAACTATTGGAAAATGTAATATTGAAGAAACAAAAGGAAAGACTCGAATTTCATATTTGATGTCCATCTTTCTCATCTTGTGAACGTTTTTAGCTTGGATGTTTTCAGGTGTTTTGGTTTGCCAATTTAGGTACCATGACACTACTCTTCTTCGTAACCGAACAATTACAATCATGTTAACAAGAACACATCTTGTAAATGCTGAAGGATGAACCTCAATCGATTCAGCGTCATAATTGTTTAAAAACTTCTTTGTCATGCTAATCACGAATTCACGATAGAAAAAGAAAAACAGACACTATGAACCTTTACAGTAGGGCTCTACAAAGAATCACAAATGAGGCATATATGACAGTTAGAGAAGGATTCATGAATTGCTTGGCTCATGCAGGCTGGAGCTTCTAGGGAAAGAAGTTTCAGAATATTGATGCGAGAATCATGGAGTCTGAGTGTTTGAGCTCTTGGACTTGTTGTCGTCTGATGATGGCCGGTTCTCAGAATCCGGTGGCCTGATATCCTCGATCATCTTAACAACTTCCTCCATAGTAGGCCTCAAGTCCGGTACATTTTGCACACATGCCATGGCTATTTGAAGCATCTGTACCAACTCTTCTTCAATATTTTGGAATCTCATTAGCTCTACATCAAACACCTCTGCTGTCCATTCCTCTCGAACAACAGACTGTACCCACCTCGGAAGATCCACAACATCATCACGCCCTGGTGACTGCACTGGTGCTTTGCCTGTGAGCGTCTCCAGGAGCAGCACACCAAAACTATAAACGTCGGACTTTTGGAATGATTTTCGAGCTTCAATCACCTCAGGAGCTCGATAGCCTACACTTCTGGAAGGTATAGTTGCAAAGTTCATGAGAGGTGTTAGGCCAAAGTCTGAGATACAACCATTAAGGTCCCGTGTGATAAGGATGTTGGAGGACTTGATGTTGCCATGGATGAATTTCCCTCCACCAGACGAGTGGATATGAGCAAGGCCTTTTGCACTTCCAAGAGCAATCTTAAGTCTGGTTTCCCAATCCGGTCCATTATGTCCACTTTCCCTGTGTCCTGTAAAGAAAGACAGAATATATCATATCCGAGACTACTTTGCATATATTTGTTACAGTAAAGAATTCCTATACTTTTTATACTAAAGCATCCTTATTATGTCTGCATGCTAAAAGCAAAATTCATGAAGTGAAAAGAGAAAGAATATGATGAAATGGAGCATACCATGCAATAATGCAGCAAAGCTACCAGCTGCAATGTAGTCATAAACCAGGAGCTTTTCATCTTTGGAGTAGTAATAAGCACGAAGAGGCACAACATTTGAGTGCTGACTAATTTTCCCGGCATTCTCCATTAGCTGTTCAAATTCCCTTTTCCCCACAACCACTTCTTTCATTCTTTTTACAACCACTGTTGTCCCCTCCTCTAGGATGGCCTTGTAAGTAGTCCCATAACTCCCCTTTCCTAGCACTTCAGCCGAAGCTCTTAGTAAATCCTCGAGATCAAAATTATAAGAACTGCCTTCAAAGAAAACCAGTTTGTTCTTCTCAGCCTCTTGCACCCCACTTCCAAAGTCCTCCTTTGGTGGCTCACTCCTTCCACCTTTTGTTTTAACTACAGCACCGCCTTTGCTGTTTTTCCTCTTCAAACAGCACAGCACCATTATTAGAACTGAGAGAAACAACACTGCAAAACCACCACATGCAATGGCAATGATAGCCCCGACACTTAGTTTCATCTTAGATCTTTTTTCTGGTTCGGAGGGGACTGTTGAGCCTGGTGGCTGACGGTTGGGGGATGGAGAAGGTGATGGAGTGACTGAAGCACACTGTTTTAGTGGCGCCCCACATAACATCAAGTTTCCTTCAAAGGAAGAAGTGGGGAACCTTTCAAGGGGAGGAGGAATTGAACCATTAAGGTGGTTGTAGCTTAAATTCAAATACTTGAGCTTTGGAATGTTTATATCAGGAACAGGTCCACTGAGGGAATTGTTTTGAAGGTTCAACCCGTTGAGATGCTTTAAATTTTGGATAGTGGCTGGAATGCTGCCAGTGAGGAAGTTGGAAGACAAATCTAGTACGGTGAGGTTGGGAGGCAGAGAAGAGGGAATACTACCTGTAAGATTGTTGTTGTGAAGGTATAGGTAGCGTAAGGATGGAAGGGAGAAAATATCAGATGGAAGACTCCCACTAAGGATGTTAGAACGAAGGCTAAGGACCATTAGAGCATCCAGCTTGCCAAGAGTGTTTGAGGGAATTGGACCATAGAGTCCAACACCAGGGAGTCGAACAGCAAGCACACGTGTGCCATTCAAGGTACAGGTGATGCCAACCCAAGTATTGCAGACTGGCGTAGTAGGATCCCAGTTAACTTTTCGGCCATGAGGAACAACTGAAATGAAGTCAAGAAGGGCTTGTTTGTCCGAACTGAGATCAGCGATAGATTGGCAAAGGAATGACAGAAGAAGTAGAGTTGTACAAACTAAATATGGCTTCATCTAGTATCGTTTGTTGATAGATCAGCTAAGGACTCAGACTATGATATCAGAAGCCTCGCTTGCCCTGCAAAATAACAGATGAATAAGAATATTGCTCTTGGTCATTTTTGCAGCTTACAACTAGTGAGCAAATGTGGCTAAATATATAGAGAGAATGGAGAACTCTATTGCATATATGCTCACTTGTTCACTGAAAGTAACCTATGAAACTAACAATTAGATAGTTTACTCCTAATTAGAAGAAGTCTCTTCACATGTCCCTAAAGATCAGTTTCCACTTTTTTATAGGATCCTATGGGAAAAGACAATACACCATTGACACCAGGAAGGCATCAAAAGATATTGCCAAAAATTAAGTTCAGAGAAGTATCAAGAAAGTATTTAACCTAATCTTATCTGGAATAGAAACCCAAATCATCAGAAAGAAACATACTAAAGAATTAAAGAAAAGGCAAAAGCAAAGTTCTTTGCCACTAAAGAGAAAGCAAAAGGCTTTAAAGCAGTGCCATTCAAAATGCTGAAAGAATTCCCTTTCTCAGCTTTCTTAATTTCATCCTTAATGGCCCAGATGAGTCCACTACCTTGCTCATCATCCATTACCCAAAAAAATACAATCAAAATTGTTCACATGCAAAGAAAGCTAAAATATAAGTGCTTAGATCTAAAGCCATCTCTTTAACTATCCTGAACTTAACAATTCCATTTACCAAAATTAACAAATCCTCATTTCTAATCTTATATTCAAACAATTGCTCCCATTCGTTGACTTACAAACAAAAACAGGAAATGAAGAAATAGCATTGTAAGCCTATAATTGAGGAAGCAAGATAGAGCAAATCTATAAGAAGCTGTGAAGTAAATCTTCAGAATTTTCATGAACAAAGCTCACAATTGCTATGTTTCGACAATAGAAACTTGCAGGTCTACAGAATTTCAAAATCCCAGATTGAACAGACACAATGCAAATCAAAATTCACTACCAAAACTCGAAAAATCGGAATAACAAAAATGTACCTAATAAAGACCTGAAATTGGAGACTGACAGCACAGAAGGAACCATAAGAGAGAGCTACGGCGCCGAATCAGGACTCGAAATGCAGGAGCGTTCTGAGCAGAGCAAATGATAGAGAGTGAGTGAGAGTGTGTTTAATGCTCGTAGGTGAGCTCTAACGGCATTTCTTCACAATCACGCACCTACGAACAAACATAAAAGTAAAAGAAAAACAAAAAGGGTAGCTAGCTAATAAGGTAGAAGAAGAAGAAGAAGAGGAAGAAGAAGAAGAAGAAGAAGAAGAAGAAGAAGAAGAAGATTCGAAAGCACCAGAAGAACAACTACTTGTACTCAGAGAGAGAGACAGAGAGAGTTGAACTAGTTACTTACTGGTCTACTGTTGGGTATTAATTGTTTTAAGCTTCACCGTGAAGCTAACGGAGCCTATTTGTTTTTACACGCAGATCTCGATGATGATGCGCTGCAATGTGACAATGTCTCTCTCTCTTTACAGGTTTAGAGCTTGAGGTTGAAGTTATACCGGGCTCTGCAAAATCAAGCCGTATTTGACTATTTATTTGCTGAGTTTGGTTTTCACTTTTATCCTCCTTCCGGGAGTTTTACCTTGGCTTTCGCTATGTGGTTATTGCTAAACGCTTCGCTTGGATTTTACCGTTGGGGGGAATTTAATTACCAACGTCTCCTAGATTTAAACACTAAATGATAATAACAAGGATTATTGTGTCACCCAAGAATTCAATGGATTGAATGGAACGTATTTGTGTTGATATTCCACGGATTTGTCTACATTTGTAGTTAAATGTAATTTGCTTATTTGAAGTTTAAGTGATGAAATAAAAACAAACATGAGTTAAATGATGAAATTACACTAAAGATAGTCACATTTAGCTTACCAATTTGACAATGTACTCATAAGTTGTTAAAACTTTGAAGCATTACTAATAGTATGCCTCTGATTTAGAATCCACGAACCGACGGTAAAAAATTATTTATTACTTTAGAATATGTATGATTTAGTATTCACTTTTAGACTATGGTATCCTAGTACTCATGAAAACAAAATGAAAACTTAGTTTTTGACTAAAATCACGTGGTGTTACTTCCAAATTCTAAAGGGAGCATAATATTAGCCAAGAATTAATGGATGCATGGGCGAGCAAATGGTCCAACACCATTTCATTTTTCCATTGCTATTCAGAAACCTGTTCTTCATAAACCAACAAATGTGCATTGAAAGCAGAAGAGGGTGAATTACACTAGATTTGGCACAGAAGGAAAAGTAAATGGTAGTTTCCTTTGGTAAAAGCCAATGGCTGTAATTTGGCAAAGCCTAAGTGTGTTCATTACGTGAGTCGTTATCATCTATAAGAATTTGAGTAAGCAATGAATTAGAGGGTTGCTTAGGTTGGTCGAATGAGATTTACTTTGTACTAACTAACCATTAACATTCAATTTTTTATTTTTATTTTTTAAGGGGAAAAGGGGCAGCAGCCCCAAATATTTCATTGATAAACTCATGCCAGAATAACATCAAAACACTATTACATTAGACAATTAGCTCACTTATTCAAGTGAGATTAATAGAGGATTAAATTATATACAAAACAAGATATCAAAGAAACATAAAAACTGGAGTTAAGGCGCTCAATTGCGGTACTCCAAGCCTCATGAATCCATCTAGTTGCAGCTAGTTTGCTCAGTCTGCCAAGCTATCCAAACATGCGACGTAAGCCACAATCAGTTTGAAATCAGGCCTAATAACCTAATTCCAAATCTGACTTTTGATGGGCTTGAGGCCAAACCTAGGCCCAAACACCCGAGTCCATTCCCAAACCCTAGCAGATTTGCATCGTCACTTGCCGACAATCTCCGATCGCACTAATGGCAACCAAGATGGCTTTGTCACCGACGTCCTTGCCCCCGCCGACATCATCATCAGATCTTCTAGTTGAAGAAGCGTAGCTCTCTTGGATTCAAGTTCAGACTCAGTCTCACTAATAGGAGTCCAAACCCAGAACCAAATTGAGAGATTCCGATCATTGTTCGTAGCCATGTCCGGCGGCTGCCAAATCTCTTCCATCAGTACAGTGATCGCCGACTTTAGCAGGTAACCCTCCACCTCACATCCATGCTCGGCAGCATTTTGTCCTCCACCCATGGTTGTTTGACCACAAAAGGTTAATAAGGTTTGCCTCCACAAGAGGGCTTGATGCTGAGAAGGAACGGCTTAGAGTCGGCGTCAAGCGTCGTTGGAGACCCAGGCCAAGCCGGCGAGGGTTTAGGAAGGATCGGGTGCTGCGGCTTGGTACCGGCGTCAATCGCTGTGATTGAGAAACCAAGCCATGACGGCTAAGTTTTGAGAAGAGGAGCATGGGTTTTTTTTTTGATTGTGCTCCTCTCTAGCAACGTTTGGTTTTAGATGCTAACGGGGAGAACTACGATTCCATCATTAACATTCAATGACCCAAGAGGTGGTTGAGTTAAGTGATTAATTATTTGGTAATAGGTCGTAAGTTAACTCCCAAGTCACTCCTAAAACAACCCTTTCAGAACAATTTTCCTTAGAAACAGATAGAGCTATAGGAGAAGTTAGTGACAGATTCATAGTATTGCCACTAGTGTTTATACGTAATTCATAGCTAACATATAAATATTTGACGAATTACTTGAGAGAAATAAGATAGAGGATCACCGTGAAAAGTATTTCACCCTCAATTGTACTACCCGTTACATATGGACAAAGGGATTTTGGAAATTGACAAATGAGTGATGAATATACAGTTAATTTTACCCAGAAACAGACGAATTACACAATCACATACCTAGCTAGCTACTTTTTGTTGTCTATTTTTTATGTGGCAGATGTGGATTCTAGAATTATGGAAGAAAGAAACAAATTCCAGAGACAATTCTAACCGGCGCTCGTTTTCAGGGAGTCATTTTAGTGAGGACCTTTAAGTTAAGGACTTGGTGATGACTTTTCGGCTTATCCCACATTTCGATTTTATATCCACATTTTGACCGTTCAGTTTATAGATATTTATGAGTAGATCATTTCTCTAAATTTTCAGCTATATTGAAAATTGTGTGGATTGGTTAGGGATGAAATGTCAAAATGTGATCGAAAATTAGGTCTTTTAAACCATAAACCGAAAAGTCTTCACCAAGTCTTCAACTTCAGAGTCCTCACTAGAAGGGTTTCCCTCATTTTCAATCCAGAAAACACAACTTTGAATATTCATAGAAATAGTTTTCACTGAAATGTTGAATTGTCCATGTTAATAGTTTGAAGCACATGCTCGCTATCGTTTTGAACATGCTGAGTGAGAAAGAAATATCAAGAGGTTCCCCTTGCTTTTCTTCAAGTATGTTTTGGACTGTGGACTGGTTAGGGTGGTCCTGAGAGTTTGGTTAAGATTCTGGAAACGATGCCATCATCAAGATATTCATAGGCAGACTGATTCCCTGGTCTAATGGCTTCACTAATCTAGCCCGACATGCTAATTGACCTTTGATGGTGAACTTTTCAACTGATTGTTTAAATGTTTAGTCCATTTCAGAGACTCCTAGTTTCCCAAAGGCTCAAGGCGATTAGACTCCAAAAGGATGGTGAGCAGCCTATTTGACTACGAAAGGAATGTAAGAGTATCCTTAACCAGAACAAGATCATTAGATTCTTAGTGGACCGAATCAGTTTTAGAAATGAAAGACTGATGAAATAAAACTACAGAAATGTAGCCTGTGATGGAAGACGAAAACCTAAGAGCGACGCCTGCTCAAGTCATGGCAGTTACTCAAGCAACCAGAAAGCCTCTCAAAGCTTGCTAGACAGGTAAATGAAGCGTATAATTCTACAATAAATTCAATGAGGAACGATTTCTGCTACGCTACGTAAATATAGAAGACCAACAATAAATTCATTGATTTCACTGCAGAAGGCAAGTACTATCTTTTACATGCTTCCTGTTTTAAGTGATTCATCCATATAAAAGAACCCATATAATCTAAGGAAAACAATCAACACCACTTACTAATCAGATGTTATAAGAGGCCGAAAGGTTCAGGCAGATGCTCAAATCCATTATCAAAGATGGGTCCTTCATCCAATTTATCATCCAAACTGTGCAGCCAGTTTGTGCTCTTCAGGTCTTCTTTAAGCAATATTGCATCGTAGTGAGAGCTCTCATAGATGTCCACATCAGTCAGTTTGGCAGAATAGCGTCCACCCCCATTTGCTTCAGTTCCATTTTGTACAGGCTTACTCATGTTGTTTCCATTCTCGTAAACAAATCCATTACCTCTGGATTGCAGGCCTCCATTCATGTTCACTGATGCTGATGAACTCAATGTGCGAACAGTCTGGGTCTTGGGAGTGCCAGACCGAATGCTTTGAGGGAAGAGGGTGCTGCCTGAAAGTTGGCGACTGTTTCCTGTTCCATTCTTTATATCCTACATCAGATAGAAGATCAGTCATTAGAATCTACTGCATGAATAAACTACATAGGAAAGCTATTGAATAAATTTAACAAAGCAGTTCTATTTCTTTCTATTGAAATTTGTAACAAACTAGACAAACTCTTCTTGTGCTCACATGGTGTATGAAGTTGTTAGCTAAACTCCGACCACATAACAATGATTATGTGGATATAATATGCTGATAGTGACAAAAGGACAACATTAAGATTATTGATAAGTAGGTTCTCAGCAAAACTACTTAAATGAGCCTCATCCAGCTCTTCAAATAACTCCTTACTTGATGGTCCTGACCAAAAAGTTTCTATCACAATCTAATATTTCATTCCTATGATGTTAAGGAAGAGAATATACATACCATATGCCGGATTGCCATATCGAGAGATTTCTTTGAGATATTCCTCCCAAATCCAGTGTTTTCTGGAGCTGTAGTTGATGAAGTCTTCACAGGCTTCCGCATGCCCAGGTCAGGGAGATATTGGGGCTTTCTAAGTTCAGGAACATCATGGTGCCCATTAGAAAGTACACGGCTTCTTCCAGGGGGATCTGTAAGTCTACCCCTTGAAGCAACGGGTGATGACTGTCTTCTTGGCACAACCACGGCAGCTGGGTTTTCTAATTTTCCCTTCACTACTACAGCAGCACCAGGCCGAGACCTTCCAGCAGAAATTGGCCTGTCTGGTAAGGTTGTTCTGAGGTTAGGCGGTGTATCAAGAGGAAAATCATGGGGAACAATGGGCTGTGGTGGGGGACGGACACGTGGGCTAGGGGAACTTGGTCTGGATGTCGGTGCTGGATTGCGTCCATTTGAAAGACGGCCAGCTGAAGGTGAAGGACTTGATGCTGGAGACAAAGAAGGCAATGAATGCCGACGAGTGGGGGTAGATGGACGAGAAGGTGTTCGAGCAGCTGGTGAACTCAAGTTTGCAGGAATCTGTGGCCTAGAACTAGGAGTAGAGGGTCTTGAGCTTGCCACTGACCGAGGTCTCTCAATGGAAGAGCTAGCCGGCACAGAACGAGCTCTTGAAGGAGTTGAGGGTCGTGATAGTGATGGACGAGAGGTTGGAGTGGAAGGTCTTGCTGTAGATGGAGAGCGGGTAATGGGGGATGATGGTCTACTGTAAGATGAAACTGAGGCCGAGCTCGTGTTCAGGAAATTGGAATTTCTGTTTGAGGAATAGTTGTTATACTGTGATGAAGAGATTGAAGAACGAGTAACTGAACTGCTTCTAGCTGGTCTTGATGAATAATTACTCTCAGATTGTGAAACTGAAAGCTGAAACAGAGAAATAAGATGAGAAAAATACTAATCCAAATGGAACGTGATTACAGTCCATCTAATATCTAATCCAAATGGAATATGACATGGAACATGGATAAAGTCAATGTAGCAAAACATACCCTTGAAGGCTTGGCCGAAGAAGTTGATCTAATTAAAGCACTGCTTCTTGCAGCAGCTAAGGTTGGTTGAGATTCACTTCCATCAGATGAAGGGAAAAGTGGAGTTTCTGGAGGAGTGAGAAGCCTGATGACAGAAAGTTGAAGAGAAGAAAAAAAGTCAGACACTTGATGCATTGGATCTATCAAATTCTTGTTGCCTTGAATTTTAGGTAAGCATCTCCAGAAATAAAGACAACAAGAGCCTAGCAGAGTAGGGGGGGGGGGGGGGGGGGGGGAGCACATTTGAACTAATCAGACTAATACAAACCAATTGCACAAAGCATCACCGAACTAACATGACACAGTTTTATGTTAACCAGGGATATTCAACATACTTCATTCAATCTAGAATCTATTTATTAAAGGATGCTTATACTATGGTTTGAGGTATCTCTCACAGTGATTTCCTCACCAAGGAGATTACATACCTCTAACACGTCTTCAAGAGAACACATATCATCTTTTCTGTGAATACCTTTTGTTCTTCGACTTCCCATTTTAAACATTTTTTGACATTTTTCTTGTAACCTTATGGTACCACAAGTCTAATACTTCATAACATTACCACAGCTTAGACAAGATGTAAATGAGATTCTGAAATACTGACAGTAAAAGATGCTCTAAGAGTCTAAAAGTCCATAAAACCTATGTTCTTTAGTTTTCTGACATTCTCTACTTAGTTCTTCATTCAATCAACTTCAATGTGATTCTAAGGCGATGCTTTTCTTGCCTTGTCCTGCTGGTTTGATCCTATATCAGCATATTATAGCAAGAAACTGTACTGAATCCTAATAAGAAAATCATATGGGTCAGGAAGATAGACCTACTACATGTATTTAAATACAATACAAAATCAAGAAGCAAAAAGCTTTAGACTTTTACCAGTCATAGTCGTGCTTTCCACCATCTGCAGATGACAGCAGATCATCAATCCCAGTCCTTCCCACTTTGCCTGATCCAACTGACAGTCTCCCCAATTTCACCGACACTATTCCCACAATCAAATCACAGTAACTAAATCAATCTCAGTTCTCAAATCAAACACAGCTCAAGCAAAATCGAATTAAACGACACCGTTTTGATATTTCAAAAGAAATCATCACTTTCAGTCAGATATCCCCTAAATCCACTCGTCTCGGAGTAGATGCCGACAAATCGGCAGGTAAATCTCCCAAATGACCGAATTGCCCTCCACACGGGACAATTATAGCAATTCAAAGCATAAACTCGCAAGGACAATTATGTAAATTACAACAGCACGAGAAATGAACGAATCAAATAATGCGGTGGTTACCGTCAGAGGACTCATCGGAGGAAGCGACGGAAAGAGTCCGGCGGCTCTTAGAGAAGAGATCCAAGCCACTGCTCTCGTCATGGTGCTCCTGCTTCATACTCGACGATAACACCGCCAGATTCAAACTGCCGCCTCGCCGGTGGTTCTGAAAGTTCCTCCCGCCGATCAGAGACTCCCTCGCATTCCGGTTCATCATCGCCAAAACAATCCTCCTACACTTCGATTCTCATCGCCGACACCATTGCTCTCTTCTCCGAGTGAGATTGCGATTGAGATCTATGGTGATCGTGCAAGGCAATTGCGAAGAGACGGTGACAGCGAGTCATTGAGAGGTAGCTGAGGAAATGGTTTAGGTTTTACGTCATGTGTGGAATGAGAGAGAGAGAGGAGTGAGATCTGTTGGGAGTAGAGAAATGGGAATGGGGTGTGGTTAAAGATCCGTGCTTTTTTCTGACTGTAGTTTTTTGGTTTTGTTTATGTGAAGAAGGGAAGCAAAACAGTGAGGGGGAGGGAGTGAAGGAGAAGCATTCAGCTCAGCACAGCACAGCGCAGCGCAGAAATATTATTACAAACACAACTCACACCTTCGCTCATTGGTTTGTCACTCGCTCATTGGCTACCTTCTTCTTCATTTCTACTTTTTTTTTTTTTTTTTTGATTGAGTTCTTCATTTCTACTTTATAATTTAGCTTTTTATATTACATTATTTAAATTTAAAAAATTAAAAAATAAAACTTATCTAATAAGAAAACAAAAATATCACGTATAAACAAAATTTAATGACAAACTAAATTTTACAAATATTGTTATTTGTGAAAGCGGTATTTAGTTTGGTTCCCTTATTCTTAAGTCAATTTTGAACATAATACAACGTACTTTTCTTCCTTCTTTTAAGCATTTTTGGTTGTTAGACATAAGATTGAGGCGAAAATTGATATGTATTGGTAGGGCACATGTGTAGTCATCGGTAGGAGGATCATCGGCATGATCCAGTCGACGACCAATCGACGACTTTCCAAATCCTTAGCTTATGCACTTATATTAATAACTTCATGTATTGAAACTTCGAAGGCTTTAAAGCTCAAGTTGGGTCTCATTTTACAATTACCTTAAACTGAAACAATCTCAAAACATAAAGTTATCGATTCAACTCAGTAAACTTTGATCGAGTTTGCTAGAAAACACAACTATATTGGTATATTTGTCTAGACGCAGTAAATTTAGGTTTTACGTGTTGCTAAAGAGTTACTTTTATCTCAATCTTTTCTCATCAATGGTATCTTAGAAGTTTTTGCTTCACTAATAATCATTAGTAGACTCGAATTGCAAGCCATACATTTGATTATATCAAAATCATATATAATTGGACCTACCTTACAAGACCTTCATGATTTTTAGTAATTGCACACCCTTCACGAAAGTTCAACGACTAACCTCCAACCATCCGCAAAAGATAAAAGGGATTAGGATTTTGGTAAACCAAGTGGAATATTCCAAGTCTTTGTATTTCACATATGTTTATGGCTAAAATGATACGCTACGCTTTAACAAAATCAATTTAATTAGCTCGTTCAATAATTTTGTTTATCTTCTATCAGACTCGATAGACAAAGTTAAACAACTTCTTTGCAACAAATGTTTATTGCTTTATCCTTCTCGACTTAATATCATTTTCCATTTGTTCACTTTTAGAACTATTTGGAAATTAACATTCTCATGCATGCAGTCTCTCGTTTGTAGACATATTTGGACATAAGCTCATCAGTCTAGCTTTTACCTGTAAACCCATAAGCTCGATCTCTTCTTCTTCCGATCCCTAGCTAGCCTGTAACATAAGCTGCTTATGTTAGATGCTAGAGCAATTGAAGAAAGTGACGGAGAACGCTATACCACATCACAATCCATTGTCTGCACTTCCATAAAAGAACAAGCAGTATATGATGTATCGCAGTCTATTATCTACGGTACTTGCCTGAGCTATATAAACAATGGGGGCTTGAGTGGCCCATTACACCCAGATTTCTCCATCGGTTCCGGCCACCAGTTGATTGAGATATCAGAAAGGTTATCACAATTCACAAACTCCCAATATCACTGGACCAGATGAGAAAACGACGCCTTCAATCCGTTCTAGACTTCAGCTAGCTACATATACTATACTATGGACCAAGATACATACCAACCAGGCAACCATCCCAGCAGCATGAGCCATGCATGTGATGCCTCCGATCCTCAGATAAAACCATTTGCAAAGATACCTCAGCGTCTTTGAGACAATTTCCTAAACACATCTCATACCTTATTGGAGCCATTTTCATGATTTTCACACAAACACGTACATGGAGCTGTCGAAGCATCTTGACGCGTGCCTCAACACATGATAATAAGTAAAATTTTGAGGATATACGGATGGAATTTTCTTCACTTTCTACTCTCTTAAACTCACGTACCCACCCTTGTATATTCACGGGGATTGTTTTCCGTGTGGCATTGCGATCAAAGTCCCATTGTTCTCTGGAGTCTCACTGCTACAGCAGCACGTACGTAGTGCTAGTCTTCCACATTTCCAGTAGCAGTATGGCTTCGTGGTCCATGTGCGAGCCATCAAGCAGCCGCATGATTCATATATATACAATCCTGAAAATGAAAAATCATGTGAATGAGTAGCCTTTAACTTCAAATATATTTGGGTAGGAGGAACACATTGTACAATGGATCTCATTAATCAGAACCACATGGCCGGCTTGGAGCCCTGGACAAGTCAATGATGGATCGAAGAAGGACGGCATTATATATTGCAGTTGGATGTTGAAAAATGGAGCTACCTGCAGGTTCGATTCGGTGGTATCTATCTTCTTGTCATGTACATGTACATAATAAAAAAAGGGACGTACGTGTAAAGGATCGATCAGAAGTCACCGTCTTATCAGTGCACCAGCTATCTTAGATCATTCATGTTAAATAAACAAGTTATAAAGTTACAATTTCAGTAAGATTTAAACTCATGACGTAAACTATTAATGATCTAAATAAGACTGATATAGATAAATTTGGTACACAGAGACATAATATTTAAGTTTGTAGTTACTCGTGTAGGGTGCACTATATATGCTTTCTGATTATCTGAATTCTGATGACCAGTAAAGATTTTTGGTGAAGAAAATTGAGTAATCAAGATTGGAATAGTTCAGAACACTATATGAGTTTTACTTCGAAGCAAAGGTAGCTATTATAAAAGGCTGGTCATGTCCAGTTGAAAGCATGTGATATATATGGTGGTGGGCAGGAATCTTGCCCCAAAAGAAAAGGATATATGAAACCAAATGAAAAAAAGAAAAAAGATATATGAAACCTTATGGATGGGCAAAAACAACGTACTCTTATTGTGGATGCAATATATATGCCATGTATTTCACCTTCAAAAACCAAAGAACTTGTCTACCTTCACATGGCGCATTCTCAGATTGTCATGATCAGTAGGAAAGGAATCAAGTCATATGAAGTCTCAATCTTCTCCTGCACTACTGAGCTTCTTTTACGATCGATTATATGGCATTTCAGCTAGGTGGGAAAACGCCTGAAATTATAAGAGTAACCATTTGGAGTATAAAGGTAAATATTCTTAACAACTAGAGCTACAAGCCTACAAACTAATGACAGACTACAAACTAATGACAGATGTAGGATGAAAAAGGTACTCAGGCTAATTATAACAACAACAAAATTTCACGAATATCGACTTTTTTTTATCAGACATTCATAATGGTATGCGCTTGATCCCATGACAAATTCACAATCAACAAATTGATTCAAAGATTCAACTTACTGGATGAATATACAAGTAGTTCAAGGACGAAAGCCAAGGAGACAAAATTGTGCAGTGAGATGAATATTTTCTTCTCTCTTCTCCACCGAAACCGGTAACATCTAGAGAGTTAGCTTGGGACAAAGACTCATTGATGGCGATCCTTGATCACAAAGACGTGGACGAGCAACAAATGAAGTCAATGAGAGTCGCGATTATGAATTTAGAGCTGAGGAAGTGTGAAGACTGACGGAGGGCCATTCATATTAGGAATTGAGAAAATGCTAGCTAGTCACTGCTCTTTAGCATCTTAATTAAGGGTGTGGTGAAGTAGGGTAATCCTTCAAACCTTTATCAATTAAGATTATATGGGAAGTAGCTTAACTAAGAAGTAGGGAAGAACCCTAAAAAGAACAGCATCTAAAAAGGTATGATAGAGCCTTCGCATCTATACTTATGAATTAGGAAGAATCTTCACATCACATCTGAAAAAAAAATAAACTAGGCTTGATTAAGATTAAGCTGCACGCATTAGAAGTAGGGTAATCCTTCAAGCCTTAATTAAAATTAGATGTGAAATTATTGAAAGTTCATATAGGCTTAAGCTCAGGTGAGCCTGGGGCTGGATCCGCCAGTGCTACAAACCCCCATATTTGGCTTCACATGCATACATGTACTAATATACGTACATGCATATCGCTAGGCCAGCCCAATTGTATGTCTAATTTGCTCAAAAAGTATCATGACCATCTTGTAGAAGCCGATTGATCGATGAGTCACACCTTCATGCATTGACACAAATCGTTCTATATCTCACCTGCATGTTGAATCAAAGTCACATTGGCTAGGGGTGTTACTTCGAAACCGAAAACCGAAAAAAAAACCGCACCGAAAACCAGACCGTAACCGAAAAAACCGCACCGAAAAAAAACCGAACCGGAGCTGTTTGGTTCGGTTTTCGGTTTCGGATCAGTGAAAACCGAACTGAACCGTTTGAACTGAAGTCAACGGTCAAACTGTAAAACGGGCATTGCATCAGTTACTTGTCTATGTTGTTGCAGATTCATGGCTTCTCTAGACACGGTTCCCACCTTTGAGCTCATTTTCATTCAGTTTCCCAAGCAAAACTACTCACTCTGTGATTTTGAAGCCACAGACACAGTGGCTACCATCAAGGTAAAATATAATAGTGAGTATACTTACCATACAAATCATCTGGGCCCTCAACACACATTTAAGTACCAGGGCAGATTATTGACCATCCATGATGATCTTAAGAAGTTGCCAAGGAATTCTCTCCTTTATGTGGTTGATTGCACTAATGATGTCAATTGTTCCAAAACGCCTTCAATGGATAATGAGGAGCTGCTCTCTCCCCGCATATCAAACAATACTAATGATGACCATTTTGAGTTGTGTGCTGTGGATAGTGAGGAGCTGCTCCCTACCCCAAAATCATACAACAGTGATGTTGACTATTCCGAGTTGTCTGCTATGGATATCGATAAAGACGGAAAGAAAATGTTAAGAGTGCTGTGTGCAAATTTTTCACTCATTTCAGGAAATCCAACCAGAAACCATACACACAAGACAAAGAAGATGAGAAGCAGCAGAATTGCCACCTTTATTACACGCAGTTGTTGGACTTCCTTTGTCCATTTGCTTTTGCTTCATTTGGCAATCCACAATAACTGCTCTTTTAAGTTGCCACAGATGGATACCGAAAAAGACCGAGAGGAAACCTATGATGTTTTAGTCAAGTTCTTCACTGATTTCAGGATGTCGGCTTTTGCAGAATCCAGCAAAACAAGATCTCTGTCAGCAGACTATCCCCCTTGCTGTTGTTGGACTTCTTTGGTGCATTCCATGTTGCTTCACTTGGCAATCGACAATGATAAGTCATTGAAAGGTTTCAGAAGCTGCTCTCTGATTGATTTGTTAGTCTCATCATCCCACGCCTAGAACAACTAGTTCCAACATAATCTTCGCAGTGTAGCCTTTGGAGAATGTGATTCTTTGTGTTGTCTTGATATGGTTTGTTTCCGGTACAAGTTTCAGCTGCGAATTAATGTGGGAGTATTTTGACAATCTAATTAACATAGATTTTTGTCCTTGTTGTTCGTTTCTGCGCCTCTATGAAATTAATCAATGTTATCAAATCACGCTGATGTTTTGTAAATGATTCTTAGTCACTGTGCCATAGAAAAAAGAAAGAAAACGGAGGCGGGTCAGGCGAAATTTCCGGTTTGCAATTTCATATCTTGAGGGAGTTTTTGCAGCTGGGATATAGTGTCCTTCTGTCAGATGTTGATATTGTGTACTTGCAAAACCCTATATAGAAGTGTGCATTGTCGAATATGAATCCCAATATATTAAGAACTCTATATTAAAATTACCAAAAATATATATTTTTTTTAAAAAAACCGAAAAAAACCGAACCGAACCGAACCGTTCGGTTCAGTTCGGTTTTCGGTTTGCAATTCAAAAAAAAAACTGAACCGAACCGAACCGATTTTTTAGTTCGGTTTGGTTTCCGGTTTTAGGTGAAAACCGAACCGAACAAAACCGATAACACCCCTAACATTAGCTATAAAAGAAATATCGTCATCTGAATGAAAGTACGTCATACATCGACATTTGTCCACAACCATCATACGACGGTTTTAAGTGTAACCTTCATCAAACGACGCCTCAACAGACGACGGTTGGCCTAGTTACATATTACGATAGTGTTTAGCCGTCGTCTAAAGTGATTTCTTTGCTTTTTATGGCCAATTTCCAAGGAATGTTTTTTACATGTTGTGGTTCAATCAAAAAATCTGCTTACAATTAAGGAGAACCTCTAATTCATTCGTCTCACTTACAGCTTAACATGTCTTTACAAGATAAACCATATTGTGTGTCTTGGTTATGCTTCTGCCTCTAGACGTATATATGTATATGCTATTAATTTGTTAGGAAAAATAGAAAATGAATAGGCCCATAAGATATGATAACAATCGTAAAAGAATAAACAATTATGTGCCCTAAAGTACAAAGGAGAAAAATAAAAAAAATCGAAAAATTTATTTTTGTTAAGTATAATTGCTATTAAATTCTGACACTCCTAGTTTAGTTTGTTGGCTACGCCACTGGCTACAAACCCCCATATTTGGCTTCACACATGCATACACGCACTAATATATGTACATGCATAACACTAGGCCAACCCTATTTTATGCCTAATTTGCTCGAAAAGTATCATGATCGTCTTATAGAAGCTGATTGATCGATGAGTCACCCCTTCATGCGTTGACACAAATCGTTATGTATCTCACCTGCATGTTGAATCAAAGTCACAACTACTATAAAAGAAAAACCGTCGTCTTGAATTTTGAATTGCTAAATTATCATACGGTTCACGACTTAATGTATACTATACAAATTAATGTGTATCACAACCAAATCCTATATATATGGCGCTTCTGTTACCTACGTATATAATATTCTTCAATATTATCTCAAGCACCAACGACTACTATCAAGATTGGTCGGCGCCAATTCAGGCTGCCCGATCTTAATATATATATATATATATATATATATATACAGCCCTTCTCAGCTGCGGACGTTCGCACCAATGGTTTTGGTGCGAATTTTCATTTTTGTACCACTTTTCGATTGAATTTCCTCATCTCCACCGTCTAGTATCCAGATAATATTGTGTAGATCATCTCTGTAAAATTTCAGCCAATTTAGTAATCGTTAAGACCCTCAAAATGACGTCTTTCTATTATAAACATGAACGGTTCAAGTTTGACAGAATTCATTCCGTCCATTGGTTTTTCGAGTTTGAGGGCCTTAACGATTACCAAATTGGCTGAAATTTTGCAAAGATGATATTCACAATATTATCTAGATACTGGACAGTAGAAATGAGGAAATTCGTCGAAAAGTGATGCAAAAATGAAAATCCGCACCAAAATCATTGGTGCGAACGTCTGCAGCTGAGAAAAACCATATATATATATGGTCTGCCTATATGCATGTATGGATAGTGGGTGAGGCACTACCAGAAAATAGGTCTTGGGCAACGAAACAAAAAAAACCGGGCGACGATTTTTTTTTTCGTCGCCTAAGAGGGCCCACCCTCAGTGGCCCCAGCCTCAGCAGCAGCCTCCTCAGCCTGACCAGCCGCCGTCTCAGCCTCAGGACCCTCCGAACGGGAATGATGAGTTAGATTTGGAGTTTCTCCATAGGCAGATGGACTGAATTTTTGTAATAAATTATTTATAAATTTATAAATTTGTGTTATTTTTAATTAAATTTTAGTATTAGAAAAATTTAAAGAAATGCCGAAAAAAAATTTCAGCAAAAATTAAAAAAACATTATTTATATATTTAAAAAAATTATTTAAATATTTTTAAAAAAAATTTAAATATATCTTAGGCGACGAAATTGCTAAATCGTCGGTCAAGGACTTACCATATAAGACGACGAAAAAAAATTATCGTCGCCTAAGATGTAGTGATCTTAGGCGACGAAATATTTAGTTTCGTCGCCCAAGGTTATAAGATCTTGGCCGACGAAAAAATTTTTCGTCGGCCAAGGTGTTAAATCTTGGGCGACGAATATTTTTGGGCGACGAGAAGTAGATTTTAGGCGACGAAATCCGTATCGTCGCCTAAGAATTACTCTTAGGCGACGACGGACTGAATTTTCGTCGCCCAAGTTCTTGGCCGACGCACTTTTGCCGACGACGTCTTGGCCGACGACATGTCGTCGCCTAAGTACTTAGGCGACGATTTTTTTTAACAGGGCGACGATTTTTTTTCGTCGCCCAAGATCTATTTTCTGGTAGTGCGAGTATATATGTGAGATGTTTAATTGAAGAGGTGGTGAGATACTTGAGCGATTGAGGTTTGAGAATTGAGAGGACAGGGAAGAAGAGAGATAGAAGAAAGAAATTATGGTGAAGAAAAGCCGTCGAGTTCTTCCTCCAATCAGGTTGGCTTATGTTTGATTTTAGGGTTTATATCATTCTTTATGTTAAAATACTCTTCAGAGCTATGTTGCATGGAATCGGAAGCGGAAACGTGGAAGCGAAGCGTTTGGAAGCGCGGAAGCGTTTTTTTTCAAAATTTGTTAAAAGCGGAAACGTTTTGGAAGCGTCGAAATAAAATAATATATATATAATAATACAAAAATAAATAAATAGTATATCCAAATATTCAAAGTTATTGTTTTACAATCGAATAACTTAAATAAAAATAAACACTAAAAATATGTATAATACTTAATGAAATATGGGGCTAACAATAGAAGTTGTATTCAATTATGCCTCCAGTTCTATTGTTAAAGGAATTAGCAAGGAATTGTTAGCTACTTGACCAAAAAAAGAAGAAGGAATTGTTAGCTGGTCAGCACGTGTAATATCATATTAACTCTTTAGCCCTTCACAAATGGATAGCAGCCACGAATTTTTCTCTCTCTCTCTCTCTCAAACAGTCCTCTCTCTCTCTCTTGATCGAGTCTTCACCATCGTTTTCCAAAGAACCCTCTGCAACTCCATGAGAAGAGGACAAGAGCGACGAATGCAAAGACAAGACCGGAGATGACGACGGCGAGAGAGACACGGCTGGGCAAGAGCTTCGACAGCGTGAGCGATGCCAGACATGAAGAGGTTCGAGGTTTGTGTGAATATGGGATTTGTGTAAGATTCAGAAAAATATAAGAGTGGTTGCCAGCAGCCTATAGATCGGAAGCTCGCGCTTCCAAAACGGAAGCTCACGCTTCCTTCGCGCTCCCAGTTCTACTTTTCCCAGAAGCGAGATTCCGACCGCTTCCTCGCGCTTCCATCGCGATTCCGCTTCGCTTCCGCTTCAGAAGCGCGAATCGTCGGTAGTCTCACGCTTCCGTGCTTCTTAGCTTCAGAGTTCTCCAATAATATCAGGTGAATGTTGATTAGAGTAACCCCAGTTGCAGCTAGCAAAGATCGATATTGCAAAGTGCAGTAATTGTGGCTAGCTTCATACGTTTTCCTTCATTCTTTGGATTTCCTCTTATTTTATATGATCATTAATTAAGATCAATTCAAGAAAGTTAAAAGGAAAAACAATGAATTTTGTAATTAAGAAATATAAAAAAACAAAATAAAAAATATTATTTGATGACGTGGTACTGCCACATCAATCAACCGCCACTTAAGGTGGATTCTAGATGGTTCACCTAACATTACTTAATTTTACAAGGTAATGTATGCATGTCACCTCCACCAATCTTTAATATGTGAAGGTGTCTCTACTGGATATGCAGCTAATATATAGTTTCTTTTTACGATGGAGCTCTACCTATAGTTAGGCTTTTCTGAATTATCATTCACAGGGCCGCAGCAAACAAATTAAGGGCAGCATCACCCAGCATGCAGTGGCTTACAATTCATCGATCGATTAGGAAGCAACTGGTGGTACTTAATTAGAAGGTTACAGAATATTGGGGAATGCAAGAGATCGGTAAACTGATCTGCTGGGAGATTGTTGGGAGTGATCTGTGCAGTTTTAAGATTCCTAATCCTATCTATGTTCCTTAATTTATCACAATACTGTTGAGATTTGAACCCTACGAACGAACCGATATTCAGAAACGGACACTCTCAATAACACCACAAGAGAACAAAATAACAAATAAGGACGAAAAGAACAGTTGACATAAGATTTAACACCACATGAGTTAAATCTCATAACCCAAATCTCAAACCCGTGTACACCCTCACTCATAGAATACCCAATAACCCTATATCTCACCTAAGAGAATTTCTCTCTTTGCACTTCTTTCTCTCACACTCTCATGCACAACTCACAAGCTCTATTGCATGTTTGATGCTTACTCGATGCAAACTTGCTTACATGCTTTAAATGGTTTCCATGAAGCCAATTTATAGGCAACATCTATTCATGTGAAAAAGGCTTTGCCTTTTTATTCCCTCCTGTTACAAAAGCAGGAGCACACCATTGAAGACTACCTCTTTACCTTCAATTTCTACAAGCATCATTTAAAGCTTTATATAGCTATATATCATAGCTAGCTATTCACCAAGTCAATATTTGTTGCATCACATTTTGCATGGTTTCTAGTTGCATGAGAATGAACACCAATCTCAACAGATACATCTTCATTCAAAATTTATGTGGGAGTTAATTAGAGGTGCGCGCATGTCATGCATGTATGCATAGTCTCCTAATTGCTCCGTACGTTACGCATAATCTCCTAATTGCTCCAGTCTGGATGGAATCTGTATGTATATAAGTCTGGATGGAATCTGTATGTACATATGTATATACAAGAGTATGTAGAATATGCACTAAACTTTGCTAGTATATATTATCAATGCAGTCATGTTTTGATATTGATCACTAATTCGGTGTCTCGAAGATTATATTCTTGAATAGAACAAGTCGGCGGAAGTGAATGCAAAATCTACTCGAAGTGAATAGATCAATATATATATATATATATATAGCTTTTCTCAGCTACAAACGTCCGCACCAATGGTTTTGGTGTGGATTTTCATTTTTGCACCATTTTTTGATCGAATTTCCTCATCTCCACCGTCTAGTATCTAGATAATATTGTATAGATCATCTCTGCAAAATTTCAACCAATTTAGTAATCGTTAAAGCCCTCAAATTTGCGTCTTTATGTTATAAACATGAATGGTTCATGTTTGACAGAATTCAGTCCGTCCATTTGTTTTCTCAAATGCGGATGTCCGCATTTATTCTTACGGTGCGGATTTCCACTTTACACTCACTTTTCAATCGAATTTTCACATCTCCACTGTCTAATCTTTAGATACTAATGTATAAATCATCTCTTCAGCCAATTTGGTTATCATTAAGGCACTCAAACTCGATTAAACCAATGATGAACATAATTCTGTCGAACTTGAACCATTCATGTTTATAACAGAAAAACACAGTTTTGAGTGCCTTAATAATAACCAAATTGGTTGAAATTTTATAGAGATGATCTATACATTAGTATCAAAATACTACACGGTGAAGATATGAAAATTCAATTGAAAAATGTGTGTAAACTGGAAATCCGCATCGTAAAAATAAATACGAACGTTCGCAACTGAGAAGCTGTGTGTATGTATATGTATATATATTATCAGGTCCTTATTTATATATAAATGTCTCATACATATCTACATAGATCGTCTCGTTGACTCTTTTGTCATTGAGTACGCTACTCCACATTGCATTGTTATGTCATATCCGAAGCCCTCCGAGCAATACAAGTTCATGAAAGACGTCTCCCAGATTCACCATAGAGCATTCTCAATGGTTTATAACTTTATACACTGGTGCTCTCATGTGTGCTTAACTATAGGCTCCCACTACTTGAAAATCCTCAATGTCATTCGTTGGCCGGTCTCATCAGTATACAGTCCTTTCTTCGAGTATATTCCTCTACTTATATAATTCCATTCACCCACTCTGGTGTGGTGGTCGATCAGTGCTCTGATGATCGAATTGGTATGACAGCAGTCAGTGGCGGAGTCAAGATAAAATTTTCACCTGGGCTAATTATAACGCACGGAAAAAAAATTTAATGTAACACACAATATTTAAAGGAGAGAGGTTATAGGAAGATGACAACATATTTGCTGAAGCGTTAGCTGATAATCCATTTTAGATGATACAGCTGTTCTAGAGTTAGAACACTGACACTGCAGATTTTCCTTCTTTGCTTGGACGGTTGGACAAAGAAGCCATTTAATTTGGTTAAAATATAGAATCAATGGGAATATGGGATCATAACTAAACCCAGCAAGTAGTTGTTCCGCAAAAAACCAGACGTTAAATTGCAAAAATGATACATAACAACACCAACTAACTTCCATTTACTTTTCCTTTTTAATTTACATGACTAGTAATAGATAACACAACAGCAAGCACTCATGGTGTTAATCTTATTGTGTAGGCAATGAATATACCACATTAATTGTTTGGCATAGCCGAATATATAGAGGCTGCTCAATCATGTTTTGAAAATAGTGAAACCGTCGTCTCTTCTTAGTTGTTAGAGATCGGCAGAAGATTGATCTCTCTCTATCTATCCACTGTCATTGATTTAGTTAGTTTACAATTTCACATGGCTATGTATTGTTTCGATCATATCCCATATTAAACTCTTTTTTTCGTGCATTGGATGTTTAACACAGCAGCAACTCTTACAGCAGCAAGCTAGCACCAATAATTTTTTCAAGCTTCAAAATCTCACCTAGGTTCCAGCCCAGTCAAGACTAGGCTGGCTCCGCCCCTGACAGCAGTAACCAATTGATCACTGTCTGATCCAACAGATATAATTAAACTCGATTCCATGCTATGACGTTGGCTCTGACTACATTACCGGCCACTTCGAGAAATTATTTGACGTATTCGAATCTAGGAAAACTCGAATGCTACGTACTAAACCAACATTTGGCAATGGTAGCTAGTCGACCAATCTCCTCCAATTGAGCAATTTTACGGTACATATCATATGGGATATTTACATTTACAGATGTGACAACATAGTTGTAGTCAAAATGATAATGTTGAGTCATATTGTTTGTAATCTTATTTTAATAATTATAATTATAAAATGTAATCATTTTACAATTTTTTGAACAAATTGTTCTCATAGTTGTAATTTTGTTTAAATTCATGTAAATAATGTAAATAAATTTGGTAAATTTATTTTCAATGTTGTAATTTAATTCATAACATTGTAATTTTTGTTCAATTACATGTAAAATAAAAGTATGATATATATCTCAGTACTATAGTTTTAACTTGTCTCCAATTAATCTTTCTGCGCTGTTTGGAGGATTAAAATCTTCTGCTCATCGCCCTCAACTGAGATAACTTCGTTCGAATAAGCAGAACAAGTGAAATAATATATGTTGAATATTGAGAGTGAAAACACAAAAGAAACAAACCATATATAGCGGAGCTTGCGCTTTTCTCTCACCTGTTCCACCACCAGTCCACCACCGTTGCTTGTGGTTTCTGACGTCGCCACCCACAAATCCATCACCACCAGACACTTTTGTACCTTTTAAGGATCGACAAGAGCTTTCATTTCTATGCCTAGCTAATCCATCTTGATCAGCATATCATATTCTCGCAATTAGCTATCTGGTATACTAGCTACTCGATCTTCAGCCAATCTGCTTAACAATAGTCAAGGATCACAGTTCGTATGTGTTCCACCTTTTGAGGTTTGTTAATCTTTCTTTCCAGCTGCTTAGTTAGCTAGCTGTTATACATTGTAGATCATTCTCATGCATTCCTCGGTACATACTAATTAGACACTATAATGTTTGTAGACCACCCCTTTTTTAGGAGTTAGAAATGTAAACACGACTGTAAACCGTTTATGCATAATGCTTCGGACATTATTAACCAGATATAATCACGATCATTTAGCCCTTCAACACGTCGAGTAGCTAGTCTAGACTTCGAGACTATAGACTTTCACAAGTCAGTCGATCGATAAACACAAATTACAAGCATCCATGATCCAACAACTTATATTACGTAGTTTTGCATACGTATCATAAGTGATGCATACCACGTTCTAAATCGGACAATCGGAATAAGTCACCTTTTCTTTTCAGTATTTTCAATTTATGTTGGCAAGAACTTTCAGCTCCTCCATCTTACTTAATTAAGTTCCTTACTTTCAAATCACATAAACGTACTAGTACAAAGTTTTGCATTCCCTCCTGAAAAGACATACACAGAGATCTAGCTATAGGCACTTTCTAGGATAGCAAAGAAATAGGAAAGGGTCATGTTTTGTGCCTATATCATATATCTTGTATTCCAAGAGTATTTTGTTTGTAATGTTTTACTCCAAAGTAAGAATAACTTCTCTGCATCAGCTATCAAATCCTGTTTGAAATTTATTCCCTCCTCTTTCTTAACAATGTAGACATGGATATATGCCTTCTTGATTTTTATAAATTGAAATGACTATGTTTGGTGTACCGTGTACCATCCTTCCTAACGTACAGGAAATTTCCTATCTTGTTTGATTGGACTTTTGAAATTTATACGAGTCTTTGGTCATTGTCTATATACTTCCTGCAATTTCCTCACAAATCCCTCAAGGTATATTTATACATCTCTAAAGCCTACATAAAATTATATAGTTTACAATCAGAAACAAATTATTGATCCCTTTACAGAAGCTTAAGCCAAACATGCATGTCATTTTCCATGCCACAAGCACTCTTTCTTAGTTGAAAACACGAAAATAACACACCATTACCCATCTACAAGATTTCGTCAACACGACCTATTCTCCTTTTGTTATATAGAACGTGTCAGCTAGCTTGAAGATACGAAGTTCTTGCATTTCACATATACCTTATGCTGTTGTTTAATTTGTTGTCGATTAGGTTCCAAAACCAGGCAAGTATATATGATTGGAACAATGATGAAACGAACCCAGGAGCTGTTGGTGTTTCTGGTTCTGGCTTTGTTCTACAAGGTCACCGGCATGAAGCGGCCTTGCTGTAAGCCCCAGCAACCGGCCGACTGTGGCAGCTTTTGTTTGAGCTGGAGACTGGCTGTGGAGGCCAACAATGTGCGTGGGTGGCGCACTGTGCCAACACAATGCTTTCTCTATCTCCAAACATATATGACCGGAGGACAGTACGACCGCGACGTCGAATTCATTGTTGGTGAAATTACGAGTTATGTGAACGGAATCGTTCCCTCGGATGACGGCAAGGATGCATGGATTTTGGATGTGGACGACACTTGCATATCCAATGTCTATTACTACAAGGGAAAGAGATACGGGTAAGTATAGTAGCTACTGGATTTATATTAGCAGTAACTGAACAATATAGCTAGCATGGTAAATATAATGGCGTTGTAATTTATATGTAGGTGTGACCCTTATGATCCATCTGCGTTCAGAGCATGGGCGATGACAGGAGGGTGTCCGGCAATTCCTGCTATGATGGGATTGTTCAACAAGCTGGTGAATAGTGGATTTAAGGTTATTTTACTAACCGGAAGAAATGAAGAAACACTAGGTCAAGTCACTATTGAGAATCTGCATAATCAAGGATTTCTTGGTTATGAACGGCTCATTTTGAGGTCAGTATACACACATAATTCATGCATGTATGCATTTTTGCAACAAAACAATGATCTGAATCAACCACAAAACAAAACAAACAAACAATGATTTGCTTATTGCCTCGATCATTTTGTTTGTTAATATGACTTATTCTCCCACAAGTTCCACAACCACTCATAAGGCCTATCCTGATTCAATTGACTGGTTCAACTCAATTGGAAAGGAAGAAGAAGGAGAAGAAGCATGCAGAATGATTGAATTGTATTATCTCGGAGTGATTAGTGGTGGGATTAGTCAAAATCCACGTTCGACATGCTAATTGTAGTTTTATGATTTGGATTTATCCCCAGTCAAAGCATGACTTCTTCGATATACAAATGATTTGATAGGTACGTAGTAAGTTTTCCACTTTGAAAGATAAAAAAGAAAAAGAAAATTTTGCATACATCAAGTCACCAACCATAAAAATTATATTTACGTTGACAAGCTACTACAACATGATTCATGCCTTCTGAAAAAAAAAAAAACATGATTCATGAATAAATATTTCTTAATGATCATTATTAATCAGTTAACCTGCTTGCTTTAATTACTTCAGCATATAAACCAACACACTAATCTCGATTGAGAAATCGCATCAACTCTCTAGCTAGTTCTCTAATCTCTACTTGATTAATTACATAATCAGATTTAACATTCTTTTTCTTGATGGCATTAATTATGTACTTAATTACGTACTCGATCACAGGACGGCAGCTTACAAAGGGCAGAGCGCGGTGGAGTACAAGTCGGCGATTAGGAAGAAACTGGTGGAAGAAGGTTACAGGATATGGGGGAATATAGGAGATCAATGGAGTGACCTCCATGGAGATTATGTAGGCAACCGTACGTTTAAGCTTCCTAATCCCATGTACTTTGTTCCTTAATCACTAGCTAATTGCAATATGTATCCCAATTTACAAGCCTCCACCGAAATCACATTAGTGGAGGCCTTCTGAATTGTAAGAAAGTAGATGCATGCAGTAAACCAGAATATGTAAAGGCCGGCTAGGTCATCTAGCTACCAGCTGCAACGGAGCAAAACAAATTATAATATTTATTCATCTGAAATTGTTTCCTGAATCGAAACAGAAACAACACTATCAACAATTCTACATGAACGAAGAGGTTTAATTTATATTCACCCTTCACCACTGTGAATTTGAAAATTACCCGAGAATTTGAGTACAAAATTAAGTCGCAGCTCGCAGGATCGAGCTAGGCAGCTGCAACATCATAAGAAGCTCGTCGCTTTTCTCTTCCATATAAATGTCTGTCTCGCGTACTTCTGGAAAGTATTTGAATACAACATCATGCCATCATCCATCAATCCACCATCCATATTTTCAAGAGAATTAAGAAAATAGTTTCAATTGAAGAAGGATCAGAACTAATATCTTTGGCTTAGTTAATGTACGTTCTCTACTTTAAAGCTATTTCAGTTCACAAAAACTCTATTTGTCTGATCGTCGAGTGGCCTAAACCACTAGGCTACTTTTTGGGATCAAATTTCAATCACCCATAATGAGTATGGACGTTTTTGAAAAAAATTAAAAAAAATAAATAAATAATTCTAAAATTTAGTTTTATTGATTGCAATCGAAATACAAATAGAGTTTTTGTGAACTGAAATAGCTTAAAAAGATCATTTGGTAACTCGTAGATAGCTGATATTTAACCGAAAGTTCATTAATGCCTTATAATCTTTCAGTTCTATGTTGTTGGAATATCAAACCTGAAATTGTAATCTCTAAATCTTTAGCTAAATTTCCAAGACCTACCATCCGCATGCTCGGATTGAATATGTGGACTTGACTATTCTTTTTATATTGTTTAGTTATTTCCAATATTTCACATCTTCAAAACTCACATAAATGTCTTTGTAAACTAAATGGGCATATCATTCATATGTAACATATATAGACAACATACATTTAGGATCAGATGAAAATTCATTAGGCTTACAACAAAAATGGCATGAAGGATTAGATTTCATGTAAGTTCCATTGCTGTCTGCTCACAAAAAAAAAAAATTACTTTTTGGAGATTTTCGCGCTAATTGTGGAGATTGTGGAAGTAATCAACGTCGTAACGGAAGTAATGTTCCGCACGAAATTTCGCACCCACAAACAGACACATGAAGAATTGCTTATTTCTCATCTCTGGTTCCTAATTTTCCAAATTGCATTGAAATTCTTTGAGCATTCTACACTATTAACTCTCTGTAACACACACATTCTTTGTTAACAATCATATCATAGAATCACTGTTCTTCTGAAAAGATGAACGATGCAGACGTGTCGAAGCAGATCCAACAGATGGTCAGATTCATTCGGCAAGAAGCTGAAGAAAAAGCCAATGAGATTTCCGTTTCTGCAGAGGAGGTGATGATCTTCTCGATTAGTTTCTCACTATCTACATTCTAATTAATGATCATGCTCTCTTTGCTTTGTTCTGTAGGAGTTTAACATTGAGAAACTGCAAATAGCCGAAGGGGAGAAGAAGAAGATCAGACAAGAATATGAACGCAAGGCAAAGCAGGTCGAGGTTAAAAGGAAAATGTGAGGGTTTTATGGATTCCATGCTTACTAAGAAATTTACTGTTGCCCTAAACATATTTTGGGGCTGCACACGAACCATAATGTCTTCGTAGGATAACCAATTTCTAAATTTTTATTGTGTGCCAATATGTTACCTACTTTGTTCAAGTTATGGTTGAGATCATTTGTTCAATATATGTTACCTACACAGTGAATATTCGATGCAACTGAATGCGTCGCGCATAAAAGTTCTGCAAGCACAAGATGACATAATAACTTCCATGAAAGAAGCTGCTGGCAAGGAACTTGTGCGTGTTTCGGAGGACAAGAAGGCTTACAAGAAGCTCATGAAAGACTTGATCGTTCAGGTAGCATATATTATAATGTGGTACGAAAACCATAGAGATGTAGATGTAAGTTAAGTACTGATCGAAGTTGCAAAATTGGAAATGTGCAGAGTTTGTTTCGGCTGAAGGAGCCAGCAGTGCTGCTGAGATGCAGAGAGGTTGACAAGAAGCTTGTTGAGTCTGTTTTAGAGGAAGCAAAGAAAGCTTATGCTGATAAAGGAAACGCTCCACCCAAAGTTACCATTGATGATCGAGTGTATCTCCCACCGCCTCCAAAGGGTGGCGATTCCCATGAACAATTTTGGTAAGAAGAACTCCCTTATATTCGCAGTTCATTGATTCTGGTTTCTAGTTTGTCATACAATTTTCTGCTTATACATGTGCACATTGTAGATGAGACACTTTGATCAGCCAGCCTTGCTAATGTTGCTGTTTGGTGTATGACTTAGTTACATGTATTTCATTGTCACTAGCTAATTTCTTTCTGTTTGATTGTTTACAAGTTCGGGTGGAGTGGTGTTGGCTTCTCAAGATGGAAAGATAGTGTGTGAAAACACTCTAGATGCACGATTGGATGTCGTCTTCAGACAGAAACTGCCTCAGGTTGGTATTCATGGATCAATCCTTAGCTAGCAATCATTTACTTTACTAGTACCAGTGACCAAGAACAGAGATGGTGAATCTTGTTGTTTAAGAGAGTGTGAGGATATCAGAAATTAAGTACATTTAGGGATTAATGTCTTGTTTTGGCTTTCACTGCAGATCAGGAAGCGCCTTTTAGGATGAACAAGTGCATCATCAGCAAATCTAAGCTTAAGCTTGTTCAAGATTTCTACTAGCAAAACTTTCTCTTCTGGGTTGGCATTTTCTTAATCAGTTCTGAGATATGAACTACTTTCCAAACAATAATAGTGTTCAGCTTCCTCTCAAGTTATTGTTATAGGGGCAAGCTAATTCTTAACATGTTATACTGTTTAACTATTTTTGCTTCAGCAAATTTGCATATAATTGAAAGCTGAGAAACAAAACCCCTAACTTATTCTGTTGTAATTAGAAGGGAAAGACTACCAGAGACTTTGCAAAAAAAGTGACATTTCAAAGATCAATGTAACTACTTATACAAGATTTAGACCATACATAAGATGGGATTCATGTCCAACCTTACCTCTTGATTAGAATTGTGTTCAAACTCGAGGCTCCCTTCACAAGTGAGACGTTGATGAGGCATGTGACAGTGCAACGATGACATTGAAAATGAACTTCTACACGTTTAAAACTTTCTAAGTTACCTAGGAAAGGAGTGCCTCCTACTCCTACCAGTTTTCCCCTCCACTCCCCGAGACTTCCGACTTGCTTTTTGTCGTTTACCTCCTGCTTGACCACTAAAAATTCCTATCTTTCCAATTCCCTTAGAGATTGAGGTCAAGAAAGTTTTGCCATTTCCTGTCTTGTCCATCATACCTTGTTTCATAAACAACTGCTCTTTCTCCAACTCGCTCAGCCTCACTCTCATCCTTGAGATCTCCAGCTTCAGTTCTCGGTTTTCTCTCCTCAATGAAGCATAGTTATCTCGGGGGGACATGGCTGCACTTGGTACCCCACTGCTTATTCTCTGCGAGACAAACCCATCTCCAGAGTTTCCTGAGAGTGCAGTCTTCAATCGGACCTGCTCAAAATAGAGAACTCTCACTGTCATCTGTACTGGGAGCCGATCATTTTGTGCAGCATGGTTGCAGGCTTCTTGAGAGAGCTTTTGACAGTCTATGAACTTGCAAAGCTTCTTGCATTCTTGTTCAGTTAGCATTGTATGTACCTAATCATGAACATTAAGTCAATTCAAGAAACATGTCTTATGACATAAAAAATACACAAGATCAGTTCTTATACAATTGCTATATGTTGATGACTTGCCTTCAAATATATATCAATCGCCCTGTAAAGTCCATCATCGATGACTCGAGCATAATCAGGTAGTACTTCAATCATAGCAACAAACTTTTGCAAGCTGAGGTACGGATCAGGAGCAATTTCAGCTAAATATGAGTCAATAAGCTGTCCAACTTTCAACAATGAACCATGGCTTGGAGAACTACCAATGCATTCCGACTCATATCCACAGTCTTCATCATCTTCTTCTTCTTCAATCCGCTGCAGGAAGTTCACCAATATTCGATGAACGGTATCCACATCATAAAGTGAACCTCCTGCATAAATGGATGGTATAAGAATATCGTCTAGTGTAACCACCTCCAACCTATAAGCAATCCTCCTCTCAATCTCTAGTCTGCAGGCGATTGCAGCATCTACCATGATTGACATCCTCAGCATTCCAAACATAAAACTCAGTGGCACCGAACAGCTTTTATCTGTTGGCATTAAGCTTATAAGGGTTTCCACAATAGTCCTCTGGTCATGTTCTGGTAAGCTATCAGGCTTTTTCCAAATTTGACATTTCCCAATACCCTTTAAGGATGTTTGAGCAAAATGCATTAAAGATGCAACAATGCTATCTGGTCGAACACCTGTTCTTGCCATGGCAAAAATAACCCTCTGGTAGTATTCGATCCTTAGCAATGAGAGATCTTCAACCCACCACTCGAGACAACCACTCTTGAGCTCAGCTGATTCACCATCACAATTTAACATAGACAACCCTGCCATCAATTGTTCCTTACAGGCATTGGTGGCAATAGCCTCCACACATCTGCTTGGAATTCCAACCTCCTCGGCTATAGGAGGTAGTGTCTGGCAAGTGGTGAGAACTTCCACCGACTTCTCAAGACTCTGAACTACAACCTCATTCAAGTAAATCTCCGTTCGCTCAATAAGGTTTTCATCCCTATAGACTTCAGACATTTCTAAGAATTCAGCAGCACAGCGGAGATGGGCAACATTTGCGCTTGTGATTTCAAAATTCATGCCATAACAAAATTTCATTGCAAGTTCAAATGCCTGTGGTCCTCCTGGTATGTTGTGGAGCTCCAATTTTGCAGCTGAGTCCTTGGCCTCTGCAACCATTTTCCGAATCTTTCCACTTCGAGACACCAATGGAAACTTCAACAAAACAGAAACGTAAGGCTACAAAGGCAATGAACTTCACCAATTGCAACTTCAACATCTTTACTATCAGATGTGAGTTGGCCTCTAAAGCCACATGTTAAGTTATGAGATTACCTTGTGCAGTAAGAAAGATTCTCCATCCACAACAATTGTAATGTCCCCAGCAACATCCGAAAAGATACTGCATGAACATAAAATGTCCAATCTAAGAAGTGAACAACCAGCATGATTGACTAAAAAGCATGACCAGCAAAGAATTGGGGTTCTCCACACCCAAGTTTATCATTTATTCAACAACATTCAATTCGACAAGCAAAAGGATATTAAGATTGCAAATGAGAACGAAAAAAAATATCAATTCTCAATGTTGGCTCTAGAACAAAAGATCAACCAGTTTCTTTGCAGATGCTATAGCACATATTTAAAGTCAATAATATCCAAAACACCAGGTCACCAACAAGCTGCCAGAGCTAACATGAAATGATATTTAATTATTTCTTGCATGAATGAATAGATCAACAATTTCCCATCCAAATCCTTATAAGAACAGTACTTGAAAAGAAGCCATCAATAAAAAATGTCAAGTTCTGTTTGATATTTTAATTAACTGAACAAATCTATAAACCACACGTTCAAGAATTGTACTTCAGCACTATATAGACTCAAACAAGGCCAGACAAGGGATACAAAACATGAGCTACACAAACAGGAAGTTCATATTATGCAAGTAAATACAAAGCAAAACAGTTGCACACAGGAACATGAACTTCAAAACTTGAGAGCTAAAGAGTAAACAGACATTTTGAAAGAAGACTAGAAGAGAGAAAGGGTAATACCGAGTGGTGAAGGAGTTGGAGAGCTTAGGAGAACGGTTAGAAAAAGCAAAAGGGTTCTCAGAAACCATTCCCATTAAAACCACCACTGAATCTCAAACAGTGTTTTGGATCATGATGATGATGAGCTTCATTCATTCATTCCTTGATTCTCTTTATCTCAGTTTCCTTTTTACGTAAATGGCCCCTTGGTGCGGATCAAATCACACCCGCGCCACCTTCTTTTTGCTGAAGGGACATATTTGCTGGCACTACTGCAGCTGCTTTTGCTTTTGCTTCAGTTTTTTCATCATTCCTTTGTCTTGTATTGGGTTCTTGCTTTTTCTGTTTCTGTGCTAAGAGATAAGCCGTTATTGTGCAACTCCATGGTTCTAAATGTTCATCAATTGGTGGAGTAAATTGTATTAAACAGAAAGAAAGATCAGAATGAGGGCACTGAAAAGATGATACTGAAAAAGAGTGGTAGCGTGGACTGAAAGTGACAGAGGTGGCTCGGAACTCAATAAAGATGCTATTATTAGAGAGAGGGAGAATATTATTTGATTTTTGGAGCTTTGTTGACTGAGAATGCATTATGAACAAAACCAGGAAGTGAGTCGTAGTGGCATCAGATGATTTTCTTATATGCTTACACTAGAGTGACTAGACTATTATTAGTTGGTCCATAGGGGTCTACCACGTTATTGTGTTTGCATGAAATTGAATTATGTACATGCTTCCTTTCCATTCGTTTTGAGGCTCACATCGCAACTAAACTATCTTTTTTAATGTTTTAAACCATAAACACGTTTTAAAAGATGATGTAGTTACATCGTTTTTTTGTTGAGATATCAATCCTACATAAAGAATACGAGACATTTTCTTTGGTTTATTGAAGTAATTATTTATTTTGGTAACGAAGCAATTTTTCTTGCTTAAAGATTGAAGCATTGTTGTTGGTCATTCCGTTGCTCGAGTATCCATTGTCTAACATAAGCGTGGCCTTCTGGTTATGTACTAGTCGAATGACTTGGCAAGTAAGACGCTTTTTAGCCCACAATGGCAGTGTGTAATATGTTCTAAGGAGGTAGGGCAACGAGGGGAAACCAAAAGTTGTGTGTGGGTCATAGGGAATAATCCAATGTCAGAATCTTGCAAAAGATAGTTGCCTCCGTGGTCATCTTATTTCTCAAGGGGAACGAGTGGTTTCTGAAGGGAAGCGAAATATCCATCCACAGGTCCACACCAGTAGAGCTACAGTCACACAGCTCCTTACCAACAACATGCCTACTTCACTCAGAGCCTTCTATCCTCTGTAAGTACAAACTAGTTCTCATATCTGTTTCAATTCAAACTCCAGTCTAGTTCAGTTCATCAATCATCTCTTGGAAGCTTTGCTTTGAACTCAGAGTTTGTTGCTTTCCATGTAACTATGACTCTAACAATGAGCATCCTTGGTTTTGAGAGATTTTAATTACATAAAGAATGTTTCTTTAGAATCTATTTGCAGTAACCATTGGGTTCAATTTACTTGATGATGGTGGAGTGAAATGTGTGTTTATGGGTTCAAGAAAGTGATGCCCTCCCCCGTTTTATATTTGTGGCAGGTGCCCTATTGCTTCGTTTGATTTGGGTTGTCTTCAAGTGTCAAATAAGTTATTGTTCCCTTGCAATTTAAGCCACGGCCTTATTAAAGGTACGCATAATTGCCCATTTTTGCAGTGTCATGAGTGTTAAGAGTTTAGTAATTACTCTTTGTAATAGCTATGATGGAAAAGTTTGAGGCTTTTGGTATATTTTTATGCAGGAAGCAAAATTCATAAAACATATCGACTCAAGGCTGGCTTTTGGGAATCAATTAAATCTGGGTAATTGTCGATATCCACTCTTGGTGATGATATGAGTACTATAACACGACATGTCTGCATATAATTCGCACACCGGATGTGGAAGTATTTTACATACCTTGTTCACCATTCAAATTAGAAAGTTATAACTTATAGGTGCTTAGTTGCTCAGTAATGCTTTTGAAGTGAGCATATAGGTGAGATTGTTTTCAGAAACTGGTCAAATAGTGCTTTATGTCGGGAAAAATGACACATTATTTGGTGTCAGCACTTAGTCAATCAACTATAAGTATAGAATGTCGAATAGAATGAGAGAAAATGATCTGCTGGCCTTTGTTACTTACAATTGTGTATAATGCCTATTGACGGCATGCTTGAATGATACTATTTCTTATAATCTGAATGCTTCGACCACTATGTAGTTATGAACTTTATAATAGTTGAAGACAAGTAGTGTATCATGCAAAAGATTTACATTTTATTTCATCAGTCTATATGTGTGTGTATCACTAATTTCCACCTGCTAGCCCTCCTCTCACATAGAATAAATTTATGAAGGTCCTTAATTCACTTCTTTTTGCAGTATCTTAAGCAACAACACAACACAAGTAGTGGAACCACCATCCACATTTGCAGAAGAAGAAGAACCCCTTCTTGAAGAGTTGGTTCTCATTGAAAAGACTGAACCAGATGGAACAGTTGAAGAAATAATTTTTTCTTCTGGTGGAGATGTTGATGTGTATGATCTTCAATCCCTCTGCGATAAGGTAATTACTTTTTTATTGCTAGTTTGCTACTTCTTTTGCACATGCATATACAGAAATAGGTTGTTAATGCCTGCTTAATCCACTTGTCTCTAAGGAACTCTTCCTAGATATTCAGGAGTCCATTAACTGTACAAGTATGTTACCTAGTTGATGTTTTACTGAAGTTTCAGCTGTAAATTTTCTGTATAAGAGATAAATATGTTCTTTCACTCCAGTCAGAACATATGAGGATTGTCTTTTATCTTCTATCCACTGGCAAAAGTCAAATCACTTTAACACATATTTGTGTTTTTAAATAGGTAGGCTGGCCCCGCAGGCCACTTTCAAAACTGGCTGCAGCTTTGAAAAATAGCTACATGGTAGCCACGTTACATTCGGTTCGGAAATCACCAGGATCAGGTACATATGAATAGGATATCGTTGCAGTATCCTTCACTTCCACGCAATTGGTATTGTAATCTTTTTCATGCTTTGTTACTACATCTAAGACTATTTCATGAACATCTTAGTGTACTTGGAGAAGTTATTTGACAGACGGGAATGACCAGAAGAAACTAATTGGGTTGGCGCGAGCTACATCTGACCATGCGTTCAATGCCACAATTTGGGATGTCCTAGTTGATCCTAGCTACCAGGTATGTTGGGGCTTGAACATATGTTGAGATATCAATCCCACGTCGGGAATATGAGACCTTGTCTGTGGGTTTATAAGGGTTTGAGCCTCTCCATCCATTGTCATTTGGTTTTGGATGTGAACCCAGACTACTTTATCAGTTTCTTAAATCTAAGCATTAATGTCATAATATGTGTTTCCACAATTCTATGCAAACTGCATCCTTTTTTTTTTTTTTTTTCTTTCTAATATCTCTTTATCATTCAGGGACAAGGCCTTGGTAAGGCCCTAGTTGAAAAGATTATAAGGGCTCTTCTGCAGAGGGACATTGGCAATATTTCACTATTTGCAGATAGTCAAGGTATTGTAGTCATTATTAATAGCCATTTCACTTATTATGCCATTATGCCTTGAGTGCTATTTAAATTGTCCCAATAGATCAGTCTGTCTGCCATTGTCATACTAATAGCCATACTGATACAATTTGGTTAGAACTGTGTGAGTCTGTGAAATAGTAATCATTAACTATCATGGTCTCGATACAAATTTTTTGCCACAAATTCTACAGTAGTCTCCTTTTTCCACAACTAGATCTGCTCTAGTGCTACCACTTTGTGGTGTTGCCTGCTTTAGCATGAGGTATTGATATGGACGTTCTTGTTCTTAGACTTTGTTTTCTTACATTGTCATTGCAGTCGTGGATTTCTATCAAAATTTGGGTTTTGAAGCTGACCCGGAGGGCATCAAAGGCATGTTTTGGTACCCAAAGTTTTAGTTACCTCTCAGAGGAGCTCAAGCTTGTTTGTAGTTTGTACTACTGGCTTAGCACTGCAAATAGACCGAGTAAGAACACATTACCAACTCACCTATCTACGTGGTAAATGTTTGCAAGACAAGTGTGTAAAACCTAAGTGGTAAAAAGGGAAGCTTCTTTTGGATCATCTTCCATCATCCTGAGACTTTTCAAACCCAGTATTACAAGTTTGAAATCGTAACTTCTACATATTGAAACTGTCACCTAGCCACTTGAAATGAACTGACTGATCCCCAATTACTAACCATCCATTATTTGTGGACACAATCACTTATCAATAATGGAAGGTGACACCACATATGCAAGGGATACATATGCAAGACCAGAGTGTGCAATTCTCCAAATGGCAGCCTGGCTAGTCTTTCTGAAATTATATGATCCACATGAGAAACTGAGATTGATATCCTTCAAAAAATAAACAAATTTATTTTTCTTTTATGGACAGAGAGAAAACGACACCTCTCATTTGACAATTCCAGTTTCCAGATATTCTTTGAACTACAAAAGGATCGACCTCACCAAACCCTACACAATCTGAGCTGTGTACAACTAATTTAATCCACCAAAGTGTTTGAGGTTGGTCAGATCAGAATCCCCAGATGGTTCTTAGGTCATCTGAAAGTCCTCTAATGCACAATTCGGATTCGAGTCTTCATGAAACGATCAGATCAATGTGAATATCAGGAGTGACATGAGCTATTGTGTTATTTAAGGATTGAAGACACCGGCAAACTTCGAAGTTATTATGAAGGGGCTGCATTTTGTCTTGTCTTGGTGATCGGTGAATGTGGAGCCATCTTATGTGACTTTCTACTGAACAAAAACGTAGATCTAGACGTCACAAACTCGAATTTGAGAGGAATGTGATCACGGTATGATGCAAATTGAAAGAACATGATAAAGACAAGTCTTAAAAGAAAAATATTTTCGATTTACTTCAAAATAATCACATCGGAGACATTTGAACAAAAACTAGAAAACATGTTTCAACATTTAATTTTCGATTTAATTCATAAACGTGTTCATTGGATTCGACTTAACTTACACGAACAAAAGTCCTTAATTGTCTTGTAGAAAAACAAAATTCTAGAAACCTTTTTAGTCTAGTCCAGTCTAAAGTTGAGAACAAGATCAACGTCATTGTATGTGTCAAACTTTAATCGCCACTTAAAAACATTGACTAAAATATGCCCAAAAGTACAAGCATATGCACCTTGGCATATATTCCCAATATCCTGATCAATAATGCTTACCCTCAAGGCCTCAAAGATTAAACAATCCAATCCCACAAAGAAAAAGCTTAAACAAACCCAAAATCTAGATCTAAATTTTGTTAGATAGTGTGAAAGGCTTGGAGGCATAAAATTCAAGTAAACGTGGTATTTTTCTCCTTCTAGAAAACCAGACGAGTTTTATAACCAAAGAACAAATATCCAATTGGTCTCCCACCCCCACAAACACTTTAAAAAAAGGCGGGTTTGGAACAATCGAAATGGTCAAAGAAAAGTCCATCCCCTCCCCCCTAGATTTCACTATCACACTCTCACACTCAAGCCGAGAAGATTGAAAAGCTGAGGAGTCTGGAAAGAGACACAACAACACAGAAGTAGAAGACAACTCCAAGTTTCTCCATCAAGTACTTATCTTTTCAGCTTTTACTCCCCAGTTAAAATAATTAGATATATGTAATCTGTAAAATCTACCAACCTACCAAACCATGACGATAGCCAACTCCACAGTTTGTCTCAGAGGCTATAATGAAGGGTCATCATCATGACGAGTTGGCGACGACCAAGTACCACAACCCTTTGTCATCCTAAGTATCATTTGATTTTCTGCACAAGTTCACCCAACAAGTCTCAAAGTTCAAATCTTTAACCGAAAGGTATCGTTTGCTTTTGAAATCTTTATAAATTTTCAAGCTTTTATGTGTTTTTTGAGTTTGTTGATTGGTTCTGTTGCTGAGAATTGCTTGTTTTGGATTGTTAGAATGTTGAGGTTGAAATTTTGGGGTTGTCTCATTGCTCTGGCTTGTTCTTGGTTCTTCCTAGTTGCAGTGGCACAAGTTACAAATCCTGCTGAAGGTGAGTTTTGATACATGTTTGCTAAACCCAATTGGTTTACTGTTACATAGGATTTGTGGGTTAGTTATGGTGGGAATTGGATTATGAGTTGTGTGCGCATTTGCAGTTGATGCATTGAGAGCAGTGAAGGGTAGTTTGATTGATCCCATCAAGCATTTGAGGAATTGGGACAAAGGGGATCCATGTGTAGCGAATTGGACCGGAGTTTTGTGTTTCGGGGATGTTGGGACTGATGGATACTTGCATGTCCGGGAGCTGTATGTATTGTTGTTTCAGTAACTTGTTGTGGACTTGTTCAATTTAGTGTTGTTCATAAATTGGTTTTGTTAATCTAGCTGGATGTTGGTATGTAATTACTTGTTCTTAGGAATTGAGTTAGGCTAACTAGGTAGTTTAAATTTGATGCAGGCAACTGCTGAGTATGAATCTCTCAGGAAGCTTAGCACCAGAGCTTGGCAAACTATCTCAACTTCTGATATTGTGAGTCATGTCATCTTGTTTGATCAGTGATCACATTGTTTTGTTGATTCTTCCTGATTATCTTTTCAGTCATATTGCTAACCTTTTAATCTTTTTTTCTTTTTTTTTGCCTTTCTTGAAGAGATTTCATGTGGAATGACTTAAATGGGACTATACCGAAGGAGATAGGAAACATTATGTCCTTGAAACTCTTGTAAGTTGAGTTCATGCATGTTCTATTTTCAATGTATTTTCATGCATCTTTGTAATATCCCCGTCTGATTCCTCTTATATTTTCTTCATATACTGATTGAGACTTGTGTGGCTGATATGAAATGGTAAAGCCAAGATCACATTATATATATGTAACCTTTGAAAGTTCAATACTGTGTTTAAGAAAATGATATGTTGTACAACTTTATTGCCATCCTGAAAAGGTTGTGAATTGCTGGATGTTGATCTTAGATCTGTGAATATAGATTTCTGTGAATAGGTACAAACTCTCATTAGTTATCATACATTGTTTGCAGGCTCTTGAATGGAAACAGACTATCAGGTTCCTTGCCTGATGAGCTTGGTTATCTTGAAAATCTAAATAGACTACAAGTTGACCAGAACCAACTTTCTGGTCCCGTACCAAAATCATTTGTTAACTTGGGCAGCTTAAGACACCTGTAAGTATATTTTCAATCTCAATGCGTTTTCAAGTTGGCTAGTATTTTATATTTCAAAAGTGTGAAATGGTGCTTCTATGTTCCTTTTGCAGTCACTTGAATAACAACTCCTTCAGTGGCCAAATTCCATCTGAGATTTCTGGAATACCCACTCTTCTTCATGTGTGAGTTTTTAGCGTCTTATATATATATATATATATATATATATATATATATATATATCATATAATTTCATTGCCTTATTGGGATATTGTTGTGCATTAATACCTGTCGATCACTGATTTCTGGTGTGTAATTGACACAAACGCTTACAGGCTCTTGGATAATAATAACTTATCTGGATATCTTCCACCAGAATTCTCCAACATTTCAGGGTTGCGCATACTGTATGTCCTGATTCCACTCAGTGTCAATGGCTAAGTTGGATTAACAACCAGGCTCTTGTTTCCTTTTACTGTTTGACATTATCTTAGTTGGCAATGTGATCTCTATAGCTGTATGTAGCAATGTTTTGATCAGGATTTCAACCTACTGAATCTTCCCTTGATCGGAAAGCTTAACTGGAAATGCTTTGTTGATGTTTCTTAAATATAATCTTTTTCTAAATCTTTTTTTGTAGTCAACTCGATAACAACAACTTCATGGGAACTGAGATTCCAGCTACCTATGGAAACCTTTCCGGATTGGTAAAGTTGTAAGTTTAATTATAAGTATATTCCAAAGTTGTAAGTTTAATTATAAGTATATTCTGTTTTGTGCTCGTTTTTTCTTCTTTTTTTTCTCTACATTTGGATGATAAAGGGCATAGTTGATGGACTATGAGTAAGATGCAAGAGAAACAAATGATTGTTGCTTTTATTACGAAACTTGCAAAAGTTTGGTCTAATATCCTTTCTTGCTCTAATATGGCTGATACCGCTTGTCCATGTTGGATAAATTTTCTTGGATAGATTGCTTATACATCTTTTATTCCTCTTTTCAATTTGGCAGAAGTCTCAGAAACTGCAGTTTGCAGGGAACAATTCCTGATCTTAGCCAGATACCTCACCTCAGTTATCTGTAAGTATAGATACAGTTCAATAACTCTGAAGGTTTAATAAGCATCTTTCTATAAAAGACATCTTTCTTGACACTCTGATCCAGTTATTACTCCCTGCTTATGTCTATATCATCTAACTTATACTGGGTTCATGTCACAGAGATCTAAGCTGGAATCACCTTGCTGGACCAATAGCATCACATAGACTTTCTGACAATATGACAACAATGTACGTTATTATCAATAGAAAAAAAACATGAACGTTATTATATTACTATTTTAATAACTGGAATCATCCATAATTTTCAATGATTGGAAACATGAACATAATTATCAATAGAAAAAAAAACATGAACGTTATTATATTACTATTTTAATACTCTAATCGGATCTATTAAGAACTTATCCTGTTAGCATGTTCTTCTGTTTATTGCAGTGATCTGTCAGACAACCATCTTAACGGATCTATTCCTGAAAGTTTCTCCAATCTTCCTCATCTTCAGAAATTGTGAGCATAAATTTACTTCGATGAACTTTTGATTGGATTCCAATTATAGAATACATGACACATTTAATATTTAAAATACCTTTATATATGACTCTTCGTCATTCAAGCATTATGGTCTTATGCTGGATGATATGCTATTAACCTTCTATCCACACTGATATGATGTTCTTATGATTTATATGACAGGTCTCTCAAGAATAATTTGTTGAATGGTTCTGTCCCTGCTGTATGGAGGAACATATCTTTTAGTTCAAGAGCTAGACTTTCATTGTAAATACCTTATACCGTAGCATAAATTAATCAAGTTAATTTGATTGTTGGAGTGCCTACCAATAAATTCTCAAAAAGAAGTTCAATGCAGCATTTAGAACATATGTTTAGATTGAACTTATTTATTTGTTAGCTGAATGTTGCAGTGATCTCCGGAATAATTCACTCTCTAACATATTAGGAGAGCTAAATCCTCCAGCAAATGTCACCTTGAGGTATGCCTGTAAACGAATCGACTTCTCTACACCCCCTTAATTCAGAATTATTTATAACATATACTTCTGGAAGTTACATAAAAACAAGCAAGAAAAGAGTACATGGATCTTAATGATTTTGTTATAGATTGTCTTGAGCTTGGACAAGTTATTTATCTCAGTTCAGTTAACTGGCGAAACTCTTTCAGATATGCAGCTTGATTGATTAGTCATAGAAACAGTGATGTGTGATGGAATCATATACAAATTAAGAGTGTGAGTAGTTTAAGTTGTTATAGACACAATACCAAGTTCTTTATTTTGTGAACTATAATGTACATGAACTGTGCTTTTGGTATATTTTCAATTCAGCTGCCTATAACTAGAATGTTAGTGCCCTGCTTTTATGGTGAATGATATGTTTTATTTCATGTTATATTTTGGTTAACATCCCATTACTTGTGTCTGATGTAAATTATTAGTTTGTCTGTACATTGTTTTACTTCTATAAGTTCAAATACTTGTCTTATCTCAGGCTTGAAGGTAATCCTATTTGCAACAATGCTAGCATAGAAAATATAATCCCGTTCTGTCAATCTGAAGTGAGAGATGGCATCCCTGAAGATTCAATAAATTCAACTCAACAGATGAACTGCCCTATTCAAGCATGTCCAGTGGATGATTTCTATGAATATGTTCCATCTTCCCCGGTGCCATGCTTTTGTGCATCACCTATTATAATTGAATATCGTCTCAAAAGCCCAAGCTTTTCTTATTTTCCTCCATATATACAGCAGTTTGAAGAATATTTAACTAGTTCTCTCAAATTGGAGATTTATCAGTTATCAATAAGTTCCTTTGTGTGGGAAAAGGGGCCTCGCTTACAGATGCAGTTGAAGTTCTTCCCTGTGTATGGTGCTTCACACTCGTATACATTTAACGAAAGTGAGGTTCTGCGGATTAGAGGCATCTTTACATCATGGCAATTTCTTCAAAATGATTTCTTTGGACCTTATGAGCTACTCAAATTCAATCTGCTGGGACCTTATTCAAATAGTATGTGTTATTTTGATTAATTTCTGAACATCTTTTTGAAGTCGTGTGATTTTGTGTTTAAGTTCTGACATGATGCTGTATTTTGCTATATGCTTTTCTGCCAACACCTGCATGACTTAAAAAGCACACGGTATTTGTAATTGCATAAACATTTCATTTTGTACCAGATACTGACAGCTAGTGGGCTAATCATGCTTTTCAAAATTGTTGACATCTTTCTATGTTGCTTAGAAACATTTGATACCCTTGCATGCTGAGCATTGTACTTTGTAGACAATTTTCTGTTTACGACTGTTATTTTGATTGCATCTTATAACTCATCTGAATCTTGATATTGTTTTAAAATGAGTGGTGGTTTCTTATTCTTGGTTGATTAAAAATTTATATTCTTTGTTATAGTGATTGTTAAGAGACAAAGGATGGTCATCAGTAAGGGTGTATTAGCAGCTGTTATAATAGGGGCCATTGCTTCTGTTGTCAGTGTATCTGCAACAGTCATGCTATTGTTCACAAGATGCCGCAGAAACCGATACCCACCACCTTCAAGGAGACACTCATGTAAGTTCTGATTAGTAATTAAATGGTACTGAATATTTAGATACTACCATGTCTGAATATCATCCTAGAAAGTGGAATGAATTCCCTATCTCTCTTTTCAGCGTCAAAGATTTCCATGAGAATTGAAGGTGTAAAGTCTTTCACTTTCAAAGAAATGACGCTAGCCACCAGGAACTTTGATAGTTCAACTCAACTTGGACGAGGAGGTTATGGGAAAGTTTACAAAGGTATCTTATCTGATAACACAATTGTAGCCGTAAAACGTGCAGAAGAAGGATCCCTACAGGGTGAAAAAGAATTCTTGACTGAGATAGAATTGTTATCAAGGCTGCACCATCGAAACTTAGTCTCGTTGGTAGGATACTGTGAAGAAGAAGAGGAGCAGGTATGTAGCTTGCAGTCTTCAACAATTAAACTTTTTTTTTTTTCTGGAAACTTGAAAAAGAAAATTAACCATTGCTCGACTCTTGCAACTTATTTTCGTACAAAAAAAAATGCGACTTATTTTTTTAAATCTATAACATATTTTGGTGAAAAAGCGAATAAATCTAAAGAGTCTCATGTTGTTTTCACTTTGTCCATTACATACATACACATATATATATATATATATATATATATATTATCAGGTCCAAATATCCTTATTTATTTAAAAGGTACGGATTTTCTTCATTAACCCACTTTTAGATCATATTTTCTCATCTTAACCATTTACATTGTAGGTATATATGAGTAGATCATCTCTACAAATTTTCAGTCAAATTAATAATCGTTAAGGTATCGAAACTATATGATTACAATGAATGAACCAAATCTATTTAACATGAACCGTTCGTGTAATTTACAATTTTGAATACATTAATGATTATCAATTTGGCTAAAATTTTGTAGAGATAATCTACTCATATATACCTAAAAGATGAATGGTTGAGATAAGAAAATATGATTGAAAACTATGTCAATTAAGGAAATCCATACTTTTTGAATAAATAAAGAGGTCTATATATATATAGGTATATATATATATATATATATATATATATATATACAAAGTCGGGATCAGAGGCGGACGTCTGCACGCCCTTAAAGTGCAAATGTCCCTCTGTTCTCCATCGTACGGCTTCGACGACGGCGCGCCTCCACCCTAGCAGCCTCCAACAGCGTCCCCGATCACTTTCCCTCCCCGGCGAGTCCGCCGAATTCCAGTTTTTCGGCGAGATCGATTTTGTTTAAAGTTTTGGGTGATCTCACAGGAAAATTGGAATTCAGCGGACTCGTCGGGGAGAGAAAGTGATCGGGGACGCTGCTGGAGACCGCTAGGGTGGAGGCGCGCCGTCGTCGAAACCGTACGGTGGAGAATTGAGGGACGTCCGCACTTTAAAGGCTGTGCGGACATCCTCTTTGGAACGGCTATATATATATATATATATATATTTCTCAGGTAATGATGTCCTTATTTATTCTTATGGTGCGGATTTCCACTTTAGACCAACTTTTCGTTTGAATTTTCACATCTCCACCATCTAGTCTTTAGATACTAATGTATAGATCATCTCTACAAAATTTCAGCCATTAAGACACTAAAAACTGTGTTATTTTGTTATAAACATGAACGGTTCAAGTTCGACAGAATTATGTTCATCCATTTGTTTAAGCGCATTGATAATAACCACATTGGCTGAAATTTTGCAAAGATAATCTATACATTAGTATCTAAAGACTAATCTATACTAGACGGTGAATATGTGAAAATTCGATTTAAAAACGAGTCTAAAGTGGAAATTCGCACCGTAAGAATAAATAAGGACCTCCTTAGCCAAGATAGCCTATATATATATATATACACACACACACACACACACACACACACACAAGCCGGATGTGGAGCGCACGTACGCACAGTCCTTAAAGTGCAGACGTGCCTCCGTTCGTCACCTTACGACGCCGACGACGGCGCGCATCCACCCCAGCGGACTCCAGTAGCGTCCCCGACAATTTTCCCTCCCCGGCGAGTCCGCCGAATTCCAGTTTTAGGGCAAGATCACCTAAAACTTCAAACAAGATCGATCTAGCCGGAAAACCGGAATTCGACGGACTCGCGGGGGAGGGAAAGTGGTCGGGGATGTTGCTAGAGTCTGCTGGGGTGGAGGCGCCGTACGGTGGCGAACGGAGAGTTGTCCGCACTTTAAGGATGGTGCGGACGTCCGCTCCACATTCTTTTCGTGTATATATATATATAGATCGACATGAAGCGAACGTCCGCATCGAAGAAAAAGTGCGGACATCCCTCGGTCCGGCGCCGACGACGGCCCGCCTCCACCCAAGCGGACATCAGAGGCGTCCCCGATCACTTTCTCTTCCTGCCGAATTCCATTTTGCCGGCGAGATCGACCTTGTCTGAAGTTTTGGGTGGAGGTTGCTGCCCAGACCTTCAAATCGATCTCGCCAACAAGAGAAAGTGATCAGAGATGCCGTTAGTGTCCGTTTGGGTGGAGGAGCGCAGTCGTCGGCGCCGGACGGACGAGAACGGAGAGCCTTCCGCACTTTAACATAGTTGCGGACGTCCACTTCATATTTGGCCTATATATATATATACACACACGACCGTTCGAGAGTGGACGTCCGCACTTGGCTTAAAGTGCGGACGTCCCTCCGTACGGAGCGGGCGAGGGCGCACCTCCATCCCAGTGGACTCCAGCAGCGTCCCTGACCACTTTCCCTCACCGGCAAGTCCGCCGTATTCCAGTTTTCCGGCCAGATCACCCAAGATCGACTTTGTTTGAAGTTTTGGGTGATCTGGCCGGAAAACTAGAATTCGGCGGACTCGCCGGTGAGGGAAAGTGGTCGGAGACGCGGTTGGAGTATGTTGGGGTGTTGACGCGCCGGCGCATTATGGTAGCGAACGGAGGGACGTCCACATGCACTTTAAGCAGAGTGCGGACGTCCGCACTCGTCCACACTTTAAGCAGAGTGCGGACGTCCGCTCTCAAACTGCTCCGTATATTTATATCTTCCTTCTCTCTCATTCTGAACTGGGGAAAATTAGTCCGAATATTATCAGTTGGAAGTTGAACTCATAAATGGATTTACTTTGCTGTTTTACTTGGTGACTCTTTATTGCATATTCTTTAATTTCATGAATGTAAGAAGTTGGAGTTTAAGCATGCATTGTGGCATGCTGGTATGCTTCAATGGATTAGGAGCACAAGAAATGTCATTAATTGAATTACGTTGTTGCTGCTCCCGCAGATGTTGGTTTATGAGTTCATGCCTAATGGTACCTTACGTGACTGGCTTTCTGGTATGCACTTTCCAACATTTGAAGTTTTTTCTTTTTAAATGGCTCCTTCCATACCATGCCTTTTTGGCTGGAGTTTCATCTAGCTAATTCTGTTTACTTACTGTCATACGAGTCACAGATAAAATCAAGGGAAGCCTGGACTTCAGTATGAGGTTACGTATTGCATTGGGTTCAGCCAAAGGAATTCTTTATCTCCATACCGAGGCGAATCCTCCTATATTTCACCGAGATATTAAAGCCACCAACATACTTTTGGACTCCAACTATACTGCTAAGGTGGCTGATTTTGGACTCTCACGACTTGCTCCTGTCCAGGATGATGAAGGGACTGGCCCTGGATACGTATCTACAGTTGTGAGAGGAACACCGGTATGTTTAGTTTGGTACAGCTTATAAGAGTGGCTGTAGAGTCTGAAACATAACAAAAAGTTGCTTCTTTACTGAATTTGTTAATTTCATAACTCTAATACTTTGGGATCATACTTGCAGGGCTACCTGGATCCAGAGTATTTCTTGACCAGTAAGTTAACAGACAAAAGCGATGTCTATAGCCTTGGAATTGTGTTTCTGGAGCTCTTGACTGGTGTGCTGCCAATATCACATGGCAAAAACATTGTTCGGGAGGTATAAGACTAAAACGGAAATTTTATTTCTTTTAATTTCGTTGGCAATAAGGGTACACATAATAATCAAGTTCTTGTTTCTTAATTAGGTGAATATGGCTCATCAGTCAGGCTTAATGTTCTCCATTATAGATACCAGAATGGGTTCATATCCATCTGAATGTGTCGAGAGGTTTGCAGCTTTGGCCCTCAGATGTTGCCAAGAAAAACCAGACGACCGGCCATCAATGTTAGATGTGGTGAGGGAGCTTGAAAACATCATCAAAATTATGCCGGGAGCTGATACAATATTTTCACCATCTGGTTCTTCATACAATGAAAAATCACCAACTTCTTCTTTGACTTTTACTGGGGACCCGTATATGTGCTCCTCCAGTGTCCAAGGTAGTGATTTAAACAGTGGTGTAGTCCCTACTATCTTGCCTCGATGACAGCCTCAGGAGTTCATTTACCTTCTTTGGTTCTAAGTAGGAACAAAAATAGCATCTGATGCTAATTTCAGAGTATAAAATTTATCTGTTTTGGTCTGCAAAATGGTGAATAATATGGAGAGATACATAGATAGTGTATGTAATCTTATTCGTGTAACAGAACAATTGAACAAAGATAGTGATTTCACTGTAAAGTTGTTGCTAACAATTACAAATCAAATGCGCATCTCTGAGTGTTTGTTTAAAGACAAGAGAACAATGAAATTTCTAAAAGTTGAAACACAGATTATGAGGATGTTAAAGCATTGAATTCACCACCTAATACTCCTACCCTCCTCTCTAGTTGATAGCAATTGAACTCCCTATATTGCATGCTAAAGATTTCTGGACATATGCCAAAGTTCTTCTAAACAATGAATTCTAACTTATTGATCTCGTATAGAACTCAAGTAGTCAAATTATAATCTACTTCACGTTATGATCAAGTTCAAGTAAAACATGTTCAACTCCATTAAGCACAAAAGAACTAGGAAATCATGTAAACAAGAATATCGACTATGATCAAGCACTTGTATTCTTAACTTACAACTCTCTAATCACAAGATTAAATAAATCATTTGGAACCCTAGAAAACATCTACTCTCGATCAAGCCTCATGTTTTCAAACCAAATAACTAATAAACAAAACCTAGGTCTTATTGATTTATTGATCCCGAGCAAAGATTTTGAATAAAAGTTTATTGAAACAATGATTGAGAATTTAACATAATAATCCAAGAATTCAAAAACAAACCAACTAAATAAATAGAGTAATCATACTAGAGGCTTCATCTCAGCCCTAGCTAGAAGTTTAGAAATCCATAGATAAAGAAAACATGACTAGAAATAAAGAAAGCATGAAAAATCTGACAATGGAAGAGATAGGAACTCCGGTTGAGCGATGATGAAGCTCTGTTCTTCTTTTCCTCTGCGTTCTTGCTGCGTCTTTGTTCTTTTTTAACGTCCTTTAGGGTTTTACTTTTAGGGAAAATGGCCATTTAGTACTAATTCAAACCACTTATTTCCCATTCCAATGATAATCTTTTGCATTAGCCCATTCCAATATAAGGTAACCATTTTTATGCCCAAATGCACAAATCTTTACTAAAGTCTTAACAAACCATATTATTTCAAGACTATTTTGCCCCCACCTCTTCAACATGAAAAGACTTGGCCAGAACCTCGGACTCCGGTCACCGGCCGCCGGATTCCGGTCACCGGAATTTCCCCGACCGCCGGATTCCGGTCACCGGATTTTCCCCGACCGCCGGATTCCGGTCACCGGATTTTCCCCTGTAACCAGTTACTGATCCCCAATACTCAGTTACTGACCAGTTAATGACCCATAATAACCAGTTATTAACCCCCAGTAACCAGTTATTGATTAATTACTGACACCCAGTAACCAGTTACTGACCCCAATAACTTTTAGTTTTCAGTTACTGACACCCAGTAATCACTTAGTTTTCAGTTACTGACACCCAGTAATCGATTATTGACTCCTAATAACTGGATCATTATTGCTCAATAATCATCTGAAACTCACAAAACAAAACAAAAAAATGAAGAGAGTATTTTTTACACGACGTCACTTGCACAGAAATATAATTTGAGCACAAAAATGCAACACACCATACTTAATTTCACAAGACACCACAACAATGCAACCTAGCTATTCTCTTCATCCCCTAACCTCGGTCAAGAGCTGAAACTTATTCCAGACGTTGCTAGAACCTTATGCCGGAACTCAAGACTCCATAGCTACGAATCCTACGATCCTCAATTTCCACACCAAAACCGCATCTCACTTCGCATACAAATCAAAAAGGAAACAAGTGTCGTTGGACTACGTCGTCTTCCAGCCCAACACTCTGTCGCAAGATCCAACCACCAATCTCCAGTCCCTTTTCATGCGCCTGGCTCGCCGATTTGGATCTAGAAGCTACCTACAACTCTGTTCACCGCAGCCTATGTAGTGGAGCGATCTGTGCAGGGAGGTAGCCCGTTCGGAATCCGATGAGATATTGGCGATTGAAATGACGTCGTTGCAGAGGTCGCCGTCTTGGTTTCCGGTCTTTTGTTGCAGGAGATCGGCAAAGGTCGCCATTGTTGCAGAGGTCGCCGTCGTTGCAGAGGTCGCCGTCTTCGTTTCTGGTCTTCGTTGCAGGAGATCGGCAGAGGTCGCCGTCTTCGTTTTCGGTCTTTCGTTGCAGGAGATCGACGCCGGAGGGTATGATATGAATCGGTGATCTACATGAGAGAGAGAGAGAGTTAAAATCTGAGATTTGGGTCAGAGAGAGAGAGAGGAGAAGGAAAAAGAGAGATATATGTGGGTTTAATCAGACAAGGGTAATACCGTATTTTTCATAAGAATCATTGGAATAGACTAAGGGATAAGAGTTTTATTGAAATGGGCTTTAGTTTCTTTGTTTTTGTGCATTTGGACATTTTCCCTTACTTTTATTCCTCTTGAAATCCCAATTGATTTGGGCTTTTCGAACTCTCCTTATCCAATATGGAATAGCTTTCTCTCCAAATAACATAAAGTTATTATCGTCAATGTAAGAGTAACATTCCAAATATGTGGACACGTTCAACTCATTTCCTTGTAGTATTAAGATTGATGGATTTAGGCCTCACAAATTGGAATCATGAGAAGATATGTAAAATTTGTCAGAATCTGCCTTCACGCGCTGCGTTAACTCAAACCTTCATAACTTGCTCTAGAGAAATGCAAATCCACTTCCACAAAATTCCTTAGAAAGCTAACATCCGTAGCTTCCCAATGGTGTATGGCTCGCCTCCAAATTCCTTATGAATATGTACAGTTTAATCCTCAAAGTTGAAGCATAACAGGGCAGTTTCTAGATCACTTGTTGTAGAAAGCACCTTTGCAATCCTCATTTTGACTTTTAGCTCTAAATTCTCTTTTTCTCCAACTCAACCTACAAACACATAAAACCAAGTAAATGACTCACAATTGACAAGACCTAAGCATAAAATCCTGCATCTAAGGGTATAAAAAGTGTATGAAATATGAATCTATCATGCTCTCTTGTGAATTAGAAACATGCCGTTCGAGTTGGATGAGTAGGCAACAATTGTGCCTTCATTTTCTCTCCATATGTTTGATCGATCAACTTGCCAATAAAATTAGACAAATAATAATCAAGTTGCTTTTGTTAGGTGAAAATTGTCTCACCAGTACGTCAGGCTTCATGTTCTCCATTATTCCTGAGTGTTGTTCTTCAAGTTGTTCCAATAATAATCAAATGTTTCAGTACGTCAGGCATCTCTTATTGTCGCCTTGTTCTGCATACCAATGTTTAAGAGAAGAGGACTGTATACTAGGGTTATAGTCTATGACTTAACTCGTAGCAAATGAAACGAAGAGAAGGTGGCATCCACTAGTTTTGGTAAATTGAAAGCCTTACCCTCTGGCTCCTTTCTAATTTCTCCAGCCACCGCCCACCGGATTTGTCCAGAAACAACGTGCGGACTCACAGATTCAGAGTATCAGATTAAACAATATGATTGGAATTGACACCATATACTCTTCGTCCCTGACAATCACGTAGCTCCAATTACTAAAAATTCCTGAGGAGACGTGCCGTGGTTGAGCCAACTTCCCAAGGCTTTACATAATCTCTAACCCTAGCTCTGGAGAAGGCATGTACAGTAGTGTTGTTTGCTGAGGTGTTGTTGCTAACATTTGCGGTGGCCATGGTGATCGGCCGCACTCTCGCCATAGATTATGGCATTCTTAAGGTCGAAATAATATCTACTTCGATCTTTAGAATGCCATGATCGATGGTCACCATAGCCGCAGTAAACGCTAGAGACAAGACCTCACCAGACAACACTGTGACTGTGGTTTTGAGATGAATGGTGCTGAGTTCTAACACAGGCCCTGAGCCCTTCTTATTGTAGGAGGGCATGGACCAGTGAGTACTGAGTACTGACACAACCCGGCTGAGTTTTCTTCTGATATTTAAGTTCAAAATTTCTTCGAAAATATCGAAAGTTCTTACACTTGATTATTCAGTGTGGTGAAACCGTTCCAGGTCGTGCAGATCTACTTTCATTTGGTTCAAGGCTTCAAGCAAAGCCAACTCGATCTGACGTACGTCATGCAGCCGGAACTTCCACTACGTACATTTCCGTATCAAAACTGAAGATGGACGGACGTCTCAAGGTTGATTGAGCTAGTTTTCTTCACACTTCCATTAGGAATTGTTTTAGATCTTTAGTGCTGCTGTACGTATGTTCTCCATCTCTGCAGGCTTATAGAGCTTGCTGAAAAGACTTTTGGAGATCTGTGATACTTTTGTCTTGAAATTTCAGTCTATATATTCGTACGTAGGTGAATATGGCTCACCAGAGAGTGACCAGACAGGCTTGATGTTCTCCATTATAGGGGAGCTAGAACGGGAGATAATGGTGATTAATAGGGAAGGGGCACTCAAGGGGGTGCGGTTTGCATAGATTGTGTCTGTAATCTTATTCATGTAACAGAACAATAATATTATTGAACAAAGATAGTGATTTCAGTGTATAAGTACGTTGTTGCTAACAATCACGCACTAATCAAATTAAAGTGCATGTCTTCGACCAGTGTCTTCGTGTTTGTTTTGCATACCCCAATGTTTAGAAAAAAAAAAGACTGTATATTCTGTCAACTCATAGAAACGAAGAAAATCCGCTGCTAGTTTTGGCACATGGTTGTTTTCTTGTGAATCACATATATGCCTCAGTACTCTTTGTGCTGCAGTTAATACCTTAATTTTCTTTAGTTGTTTGATCGTCTCCATCATACCGGAAAAACATTGTATATTACTAATATAAGCAGAAACAATACAACATTGCAAGTAACTTTGATTATTAAAGCGTTATATCAAATGAATCGTGACGCCAATATCTAGAACCAATACTTACTGAGTATAATTTACTACATTTTTAGATGTAACAAACAAAACTGAAAATAAAAATACAATTAAAACGTAGTAAAAAGTGCAACGAAGAAAAGGGCCGGAAGAGAGAGAGAGAGAGAGATGTTGTCTGGTGATCAGGTCTTGTTGCTAGGCTCCTTGCTAGCTTTTACGGTGATCTGTTGGGACTCCTCGTAGATTATGACATTCTTAAGGTCAAAGTCTACATTGTAGATCGTATATTTTGCTAGACAGGGTGCAATCTACGATACAGATTTTGACCTCAAGAACAAAATAACAACGATACGACAAATTTTGACCTCAAAAATCATTTACAGTGACCAGCCGGGGACTTCATGGATTATGACATTCTTAAAATCAAAATCAGTATTGTAGATTATATATTCTGCTAGACAGATCAGAGTACAAGCTACAGCACTGATTTTGACCTTAAGAACATAATAACTACGATGCGGCCGACTTCGACTTCAAAAATCGTTTACGTTGATCGATCGAGGACTCTGGTGGATTATAGCATTCTTAACGTTAAAGCCGGTATTGTAGATTATATATTCTGCTAGACGGTGTACAATCTACAACACAAACTTTGACATTAAAAAACAGATAAACTACGATAAACTTCGACCTCGAGAGTTCAATCCCAACGCTAGGGTGAATGAATGATACTGAGTAGTAGTAACACAGACCTAGAGCCCTTCTTGTAAGGTTGGCACGAGCCTAGAGTACTGTCACATCCCAATCAACTTGCTAATAAAAATAGACAAATAATGATCAAGTTGCTTTGGTTAATTAGGTGAATATTGCTCACCGGTAAGTCAGGCTTCATGTTCTCCATTATAGATCCATAGCAGATAAGCAGAATGGGTTCATATGCATGAATCATTCATCTGAATGTCTCGAGAGGATTACATCTTTTCTCAGAAGTTGCCCCATGACAAACAAGACGATGGCAATATAGGATGTGGTGAGGGAACTTGAAAACATGCCGGGAGCTGACATAGTATTTTCACCATCTAGCTGACATTATACACTGAGAAATCATATGAACTTCGTCATCGACTTCTTGTTGGGATCTGTACACAAATGTGCTCCTCTAGTGTGCAAGGAAGTGAGCTAACCAGTCAAGCACGGATGTAGGTGCAAGCTTGGTAAGGCTCAAGCCCAACTGAGATCTATCGGATAAATATTTTAGTACATGAGAAGTATGTAAATTAGGTGGTGTAGGAGGGTTGGTATTCATTTTTAGCTAACATCAAGCCCACCGCAATTCGATTCATTATTCTAAACTTCTTACATCTCTAAAAATCCTTAAGTATAAGCAGTTCGATTCACCTCCACAACAGTCTTTTCATTTTTGCATTCCTATTTTCTTTTAGAACATAGTGGGCACAAATTGGACAATGGGTTTCATTTGTTCAATTTGCTGGGCTATTTATTATTTTAATCTTCTTACACTACTAGAAAAAGGCATTTAGGTGACGAAATATTTTCAATTCGTTATCTAAGAGAACACTTTAGTGACGAAAAAGTTTTCGTCATCTAAGTAATTTTTCGTCATCTAAGTAAGATAAGGTGACGAAATACTATATTCGTCACCTAAGAACTCACTTAGGTGACGAAAACACATTTCGTCATGTAAGTTATAGTCCAGGAGCACTAAGGTGACGAAACTTTATTTCATCGTCTAACAGCTTACTTTTGTGATGAAAATAAATTTGTCGTCTAACACCTTTATTTAGGTGATGAAACATAAAGTTGTGTGAAAATAATAATTTCACCATCCGATGTAGTCAACATTAAATATCACAAAATGAAAATTCAACCGTCTGATATGATCAGTGTACTTAAATACGGCTATGAAAAAAATCCACCAATTTTTGAAAATGTTTAGGTCTCGATCCACGCGGTCAACATTAAATTAACGTCACTTATTACACGAAAACACTATTACCTATCCCTATATGACACCACTTTACCTTAAGTGACCTCTCATAATTATCATATGGTGTATATATATATAGTTGACTAACGTGATTGGATGTTGCTTCAATTTAGTATATTGACAAAAATCATATGGACGGTGTTACTTCTATTTAGGATTCTTATTTTAGCAAATCACATATACATCCTCCAAAAAGATTTGAAACATAAATAAATTCACATGTGTTATTGTTAATCAAATAAGGACAGTTTTTAACAATTAAGTACAATCTTTTTTCTGCATGCCATGTATTATGTTTTAATTTACCAAACTAACCATACACTAATTAAATATGATTTTAGAAGAGAAAAGTCTCTCATTTTGAGAATTTTCAGTAAATGGTACAGTAGCAAGTTTTCAATAACTTAGTGTAGTAGCAGTTAATTCCAGTAGAAATAGTAGCAGATGTTAACATTTCAGTATAAGTAGTAGCAGAGGTTACCATTCCAGTAGTAGTAGCAATTAATTCCAGTAGAAGTAGTAACAGGGGTTAACATTCCAGTAGAAATTAGTAGCAGAGGTTAACATCTCAGTAGAAGTAGTAGCAAGTTTTCAGTGGCTCAGCTAATGTAGTAGCATGTTTTGCTGGAAAGCTACACTTCCAATAGATGTAGTAGCAGGTTTTAGTGGTTCAGTTAGTGTAGTAGCAACTTCAGTAAGTGCAGTAGCAGGTTTTCAGTGACTAAACTAATGTAGTAGCATGTTTTGCTAGAAAATTACACTTCCAACAGATGTAGTAGCAGGTTTTAGTGGTTCAGTTAGTGTAGTAGCAACTTCAGTAAGTGCAGTAGCAGGTTTTCAATGGCTCAGCTAATGTAGTGGCATGTTTTGCTGGAAAGCTACACTTTCAACAGATGTAGTAGCAGGTTTTAGTGGTTCAGCTAGTGTACTAGCAACTTCAGTAAGTGCAGTAACAGGGTTTTAGTGGCTCAGCTAATGTAGTAGCATGTTTTGCTGGAAAGCTACGCTTCCAACAGATGTAGTAGCAGGTTTTAGTGGTTCAGTTAGTGTAGTAGCAGCTTCAGTAAATGCAGTAGCAGGTTTTCAGTGACTCAACTAATGTAGTAGCATGTTTTGCTAGAAAATTACACTTCTAACAGATGTAGTAGTAGGGTTTAGTGGTTCAGTTAGTGTAGTAGCAGCTTCAGTAAGTGCAGTAGCAGGTTTTCAGTGGCTCAGCTAATGTAGTAGCATGTTTTGCTGGAAAGCTACACTTCCAACAGATGTAGTAGCAGAGTTTTAGTGGTTCATCTAGTGTATTAGCAGCTTTAGTAAGTGTAGTAGCAGGGTTTCAGTGGCTTAGCTAATGTAGTAGCATATTTTGCTACTACATGGTCATCCAATCTTCATGCTACTACATTGTGTGGTTGTCCAATCTTCCGGCTACTTCACTGTCTGGTCGTCCAATCTTCTTGCTACTACACTGGGCATCAAATCTTCCTATTACTAGTCTGCTACTGCTATTGTGTATATATCTCTGCTACTGTTAACCAAAAATACTCCATCTATACTTAATCATTTCGTCAACGGACTTTTTTGATTTGATAGAGAGAGAAAGAAAGTGAATGATTCCCATAATTAATCAAGATCTACATTCGTTGACAAATATAGATGTATAATAATTATTATGATTCCCAAAATAATTAATCAATTTGTTGACATATATAGATGCATTCGTCTTCTTTTGTTTCTGGAAAAAAAATTGGAGAAGCAAAATTGCAAGATTTGGAGCAGATCTGATAAACTTTAGAATAGAAAATTGAAGGAGCTTTCTTATAGATCTGAGAAAAATTGGCTTGGGTTCAACTTTGACGGCAAAGGTTTCCGTATCAGATCTGCGGATCAGTTTGGGATGCGCCGGAGGACGGAGGCGGTGGGTTGGGTCGTCGTCTTGTTGAGCATAGGGATCGACTTGATTAGGTCGTCAGCGTAGAGTATATGGACGTCGTCGTCGATCTTTGGCAGTCGTTGTGGCGAGGGGAGAGAGAGAGAGAGAGAGAGAGAGAGAGAGAGAAATTAAATCAGATTGAAATTGTGAGAGAAAAAGGAGTGGCACGTAGTGTAATTTCGTTGGAGAACTGAACATTATTGTCTTTTTGCATTTAAAATTTGGATCAGGTCTAACACTATTTGGTTTTAGGCTTGAGCTCATGTCCTTATTTGTTTAAATCTTTTTGAAGGTGGGTTATGTATTTTTTTGAGGTAATTGTATGTCATTTTCTCTTGTTATTTTTAATGATGCCTATAATTCTACTAATTTCCAATCGTATGGGCATTTTCTCTTAAATTTAATGACTGATTAATTGTCTAATTTACGGTATTATTTGACTTTTAATTCTATAAATGATGATGAAAATCATTAATGCATGATTAATGACCGAAATTAATATAATACCATAATTATATGATAATTCAGAAATATAAATGTTGATAAAACTACAAGGCACGGACTCCAACAATAAAAAATAGAGCGGATCGACTTCTGTGTCATTGATGGGAACCAAGTTTTGCTTGATCTAACGATCACAAATGCACGAGCCCAAATTCGTCTCTCTCTTTCCTCGCTTTCTTTCTTTTAAAGCTTCTTCCCCACCACAACACAAAAACCCCTCTCTATTTCTTTCTCAGACCCCTCAAATCTATCCCATCTCTACAAACCCAAAGCTCCACTTTTAAAGGAAAATGAAACCTAAAGAAAATATATAAAAAAATTCCATAATCAAAACAATTAAATTTCTGTTGACTAGTATTCGTCACTCTAGTACTTACACTACGATATAAAGTTTGTTATTGTAGTTCTATGGTGTCGAAATGATTCATCATGTTAGCTAGTCAACTTTCGTTGACTTAGTCTCATTAAGACGAAAAGAGTTTTGTTGTCTTATCATCGACTTAGATGACGAAACACCTTTTTTCGTCACTTTAGTACTCTAACCACCAGCATTAGGTGACGAATATTTCGTCACCATAGCGCTAAGGTGACGACTGGAGCACATAAGTGACAAATAAGTTTCGTCACCTAAGGGCTTATTTCTGGTAGTGTTACATCTCTAAAAATTCTTAAGTATAATTCTTTTAATATTCTTCTATTCCTAAACTTAGCATGGTTAGACTAAAAATATATATATTTTGGCCTTCGGCCAAAGTTAAAGCCCACCCAGTGTTCAAATCTTAGATCTACCACTATAACCAGTATAACATATATAGATAGTGTCTGTAAATCTTATATATTTATTTTTGATGGCATGCATAGGAACCCGAAGGCAAGGACAAGAAACCTAAAACATAACTAATCTAAGCTTGGAAGAGCCAAAAAAATCAGCTTCCAACAGAGGGACAACATCATTAGTATGGGAGCTAAAGTGTGAGGACCCATCTCGGATTTCACCCTGAAATCTGGAATGAACCCTGCGAGATGCTACGGAAATTCGGCATAACCTCCCTTACAACCCTTCTTAAAAATACATGCAAACACACTTCTAAAATCATACTCCAACCTAGTACTCCTAGAGTCTTCCTGCTTCTCAAGTTCATCACATCTCTCATCATATCAAATACTAATCTAAAAGAATCTCACAACCAAAAACAAAGACATTCAATCATTTACTAACTGGATTATCAGAGCGTATTAAATAATGGAAGAAAACAATGAATAAATAATAAGCGGAAGCAGCCTCTGACTATGTATCGACTCCATGTATGCTCAACCTCAAATAAACTTACCCTGCAAACTGGGCATTTGAAACCGAAGGGCCCAGGGGAAAGTAATTTAAAACGTTAGAGTGAGTAGACAAAAATAAATTAAACAATTTAACAAAAACGTAATTTAAATGTTTTCCCACGTTTAAACTTTAAAAAACTTAGCTGCACGTGTTTACGCCCAAATTAATATTTTACTGGACAATAATTGTCTATGTAAATATTAATTACATTCTTGGTCTATGTCAGCCGGCGAGCCCAAGTTCTTTAAAGTTTATAAATAATGGTCCGCCAGCACCATGCAAGATGAAATGCAAAGCCCGCGCGCGGAATGACTCCGAGCGGACTAAAAGATCTCGCGCGCTTTCAGACAAAAACAGAGCTCGCGCGCGAAATGACTTCGCGCGGAGTGAGGATCTCGCGCGCTTCGCACGGAACACACAGTTCGCGCGGAATGACATTGGCGTCAGGCGAGGCGGAATGCATCTAGGCACGCTGGCGAACTGATTCGCTAGTTCGCGAGGTAGACACACGCGGAGTCCGTGCGATCGCTTGTAATCGTTTTTGACTTTTTACGGTCTTTGACACGCTTTAGGCCAATCGCTGTGGCCCTTATTGATTAAAAAGCCTTCTGTTGGCCCGCGAGGTGGAATTGAACTACATAGTCCATGGTTCGCGCGAGCTATTAGTTTTCTACATGGACTGTGATACCCCGCGGGATAAGATTGCTCTTAATTTCAATTTGCATAGGACTTTACAGTTGAGAGGCGCGCCAGAAGCAGTGTCTTATTCTAACGGACTGTGTGAATTGGATATGTGTCACATGCGGATTGGTCTGCATGGGAGGAACAGTTCCTTTGTGCTTCACGTTACAGAGTCCAATAGGGATTCTAATTGTCTTTCGTTCGCGGCAAGGATAGCTCCCACTATATAAAGAACACGAAAGCTTACAGAAAAAGACCTCTTAACACACAACTTATTCAAACAGAACAAACAGCCTTCAACCTTGTTGAAACCCTCGACCCAGTCGAATCACCAACGCTCCCAGGAGCTTTATTTCCGCTTCCCCGTTGAAGTGAGACCACTCTCACAACTCAATCAAAATACAGAACAAAACCCTTCAACCAAGTTGAAACCCTCGACCCAATCGAATCTCCAACGCTCCCAGGAGCTTTGTTTCCGCTTCCCCGTAGAAGCAAAACACACACAACCCCGGTTCTAAGCGCACCGCCGCCTAGAATTCTTCAAAGCTCTCCAGACTCTCCCCCAATTCCTCAGAATTTTCCCTATAGTTACTCTGCTCACGCCACCATGAGTATCGACCGCCTTGTGCTCGTAAATTCCTCATCTGAGGTGGCACTTGGAACTCCTTTCGCCTGATCAAGAAGTCAAGCGAACGCAATCAACATTTTTCTCGTCCGCGAGGTGGCACGCCCGCAACACTCCCCCTTTCTCTTTGTTCGCTGTTCACCTCCGCTCCATACGCTGAGGATCGTGGCCAAAACAGCACGCAACTTTGATTATCCATATAACTTTAAATCCAAAATCACATAAGAGTGGACAAACCAGCCCCGCTGGTTATTTAAATACAGAAATCTCGTAAGAAGAGATAAACCAGCCCCGCTGGTTAATCAAATACATAACTGAGAAAATAAAACAAGGGGAAGATATATTACCATGTAAGAGGAGCCTCCTAGGCTCTAGTAGCGTCTCACGCTAAGCGCTCGACCCATTTATGATGAGGACCACTAATAAAGGCTAGTTAGTAATGAATAAAAGCGACCCTAGTATGGTGACTAAAATCATACGAAAACATCTAAATCCATAAAGCTTCCCCAAGATCATGCGAATGGTATGGTTTCCAACCGTACTTGGAAATTATCATAAGAAAATGAAATAAAACTCAATGACATGTCTCACACGTCAAAATATTCTCAAATCTATAATTATAAGTGAGATTTAATTATCAAGTATAAATCATAAATAATAATATCTCAACATGAAATACTTGCTAAAACATTTTTAATGTCAAGATCGATAATCCACAAATAAATGAGAAAATTATGAATAGAGAAGTACCAAACACTATGCCAAAAACAGCATCAGACGACAGTTGAGCACTGTGGTTTGACCAAAAATTATATGTCGTCTGAGGGCCTTCCGTCTGATAGGCTATCAGACGACAGTTTTCCACTGCCGTGTGAATGTTGGTCAGACGACAAAACATATGTCGTCTGAAATTTGACAAGTCTAGAGGGTTTGCGAACTTATGTTGTCTGAGTTAAAGACATACAACATATATATGTCGACTGAAAATCTCATTTTCGGTAACTCATTATAGAGGAAAAACATATATGGCTAGCTAGCATTTATATACATATTATCCTTATAAATATATATATACATATCTACCGAAAATCTCATTTTCGGTAACTCTCTAAAAATAATGAAAATTGTCAATTATAAAAGAAGCAATAAATATATGATCCACCGAAAATCTCATTTTCAGTAACTTTCCAAATAGCGAAATTAACAAATAAAATATGAATAATCACTTCTGAAATAACTTCACATAAATAAATTCACGAAAGGAAATCAATTCCACAAATAATGATTCATTAAAATAAAATCAATCATTAACTATAAACCATTGCATGCATTTAATTTAAAACAAATGTCTACTCACAATATTAGGCTTAAACTTCCCAATATAATGCTCGGAATGCTCCTCGAGTGTTGCCCCTAAATAAAACCTTAACCTGGAATCAAAGTCATTATCAATTTCCATGCCTTTAACACATCAACCAATTTACTTCCAAAATTTACTAAGGGCACCCAAAAAAAGTTTCCATAAATAAGAATCTTCTAAAAATGGAAAGTTTCCTAAAATATAAACTTTCCTAACTTAGCAAGTTTTCCAATAATAACCTGAACTTTCCTTTTTAGGCACTACGACTTAAATTAGAAAAGATGCTCAAAAACTACCTTCTCGACTCTCTGCTGAATCTGCTGCTTCGCCGGAACCCTCGCCGGATCCCGGTAACTTGCCGTAAAACTTCACCGGATTCCGGCCACTTGCCGGAAAATTGGCCTAGCCTCCCCGTAAACTCCAAATCACCAAGTTCTCGACATTCAAGAGCACAACAACACTATTTCAGCAACCAAACTTCTGTTTCTCAAACCACAATCAACACAGCAACAACCTAACAACTCTAGGTGCAAGAAGATTACCTTCAGACGTCAGCAAAGCTTCTCTTGCTAGCGGTGGCTCTCTTGCCGGATTCCGGGTTCGTGGTTCCTCCCACAAAGCAGCAACAACACCTCAAGTCTCCACACACGTTCGTCTTGGCCTCTTGGTGCTCAATAGGTCGTCGGGAAGGAGACGAGAGGTACCATGAAGCCTCATCGGCTTCAGCAAAATCCGAAGCACTCGTCGGAAACCATCGAACACTGGTCACCGGAGCTAGGAGCTCGAAACCCAGAAAACACAGAAAAAGGTTTTTCAATTAGGACACGATTTGGGGAAAATAAAGATACCGGAAGGTGAAATAGGAAAAGAGGAAGATAACCCTACTTCCCACTCGTCACGCCGTGGCCGGAATCTCGAGGATTCGCCAAAACAGCCGAGCCTTCTCTCCCTTGGTTTGGCTTTGAATCGGAATACAATCGAGTTCTATGGACAGGGTTAGATAGAAGAGAAGGAGAGGAAGAGATTGGAGGTGGGCTCGTCGCCAAGGGTGGCTGGAATCGGCCGGAGCGTGGCGGAGACGGAGGAGGCAGTCGGAGAGGGGGAGCAAAGTGGGCTCGGGTCAAACCGAGTGTGGGCATCTTTGACTGGGTCAACCCCCTCTTTACCTTTTAAGCTTAATCCAATGGCTAAGATTAAAACCATAATTGATCCGACAGCCTAGATTAATCCATAATTTTCCAAAGCAGAACATAAATTTTCTTTTTGCCAACTTTCAATAAATCGTAGAAAATACCTCAAAACTCCGAAAATAAACCGAAAACTACCAGAGAACCTGTGTCGACGTGAACTATGACACCGAAACCTTAAAAGAAGAATTTGACATTTCAAAAATAACTTGTAAATAAACTCGAATGTTAACTTACTAAGTTACCGAGCATGATTAAATTTCTCAGTAACTCGTAGAATACCTAGTAAATAGGTAAAATTGAATATGGGGCGTTACAATTACAAATGGACATAGGAAGTTTAACTGATTACATTGTATAAACGGGTAATCCAGTTGTAACCGATTGAATTAGAGTGTGTCTCCCAACCATAGAAAGAGTGTGGCTTTTCCAGGATGCAAGTCTCAGCTGTAAATCTTATATTTTGATGTAACAGAACAATTCAATGAAGTGTTTCACTGTAAAGTTGTTGCTTCACTATAGTGTTTGTTTTGCCTAATGTTTAGTAAGAGTAGAGAACTATATATATCTATTAACTCGTAGCAATTTAATAGAACAAGAAAAAAGTGGTATGTTTTGTTTTTGGAATAAAGTTTCGTGTTTCTTATGAACTAGAGAAATGTATCTCTGAGTTGGATACCCAAGTGGATTGCACTAGGTAACTCTTTTTTGTACTCCGGTACATATTTTATATATGCTTTAATTTTCTTCATTTGTTTGATTATCTCCATGGTCATTACTTGGGTGACCAGCTATGGTCACTTATGGGTGACAAACACCAATGAGAGATAGATATTTGTCAACAATAATCATAAACAAACATGTCAAATACTCAAAACTCCCTTGTTATGTCCTTAAATTATAGCCAAGCATTTTAAAATGGACACGTGTTTCATATTCATTGGCTATGGTCACCTTAAGGTGACCAGTCATTGTCAGCGAAGTCGGGTTCTTGTCTCCATCATACATCTCATTCAAAGTGAAAATTATCGATTGATTGTGCATTGATAACATAGGAAACAATACAAAATTATAAGTAACCTCAAGTGTTTTGAGTCACCTACATCTTAGTTGAATCGTGACGCCAATTACAACGATTAAGAAAGACAACTGAATATTAACCAAGGAGTAAAGTCCACTATCTCCTTATTATGTCCAATTCAGTCCTTTGTTAACAATTTTGCTCAACATTTTTGCTCTACTATAGTACTGCCTCTCCTTTGCGAACTCATAAGCCGAGCTTGTAGCAAGTCTTAGCACCTTCATCATTGTTTTAAGTCAACTGTTTGTAACGGAGAAAAACACTGTTTCGTTATGCTTCTCTCTACAATTCCAGCATCTCTCTTCTTCCAGCCTTCTTTCTTCTTCTCAGATCTCCCTCACCCATGTGGTGATTCCTCATCCCTAGTGGTGATTTCTCATCCCTAGTGGTGATTCCTCACCTTAAGTGGTGATTTTCTCTTCATTTTGCCTCTAATTTTGAATCAAATCTGTTTTTATCTCTTAGATCTAAAACGTTAAGATATACTTACAGATTTGTGCTCAAGATGAGTTGCAAGCTTTTGTCTTCCCTTGTTCCCCAAGATCTCCAAACCACGAACAAAGCTCCATCTTCTATTCTACCTTGCCATGTCATGGAGGATTTCGTTTTCTTCTGCAACCACCTCTACATATTTGAGTTCATTTGGCTAAGATCTTTTTGGTTTGGTTGTGGGTGTTCCTCTATTGTCACCTTTGCAGACCACCTTGGTTCTCTATCCATGCTCTCGACTTCCGTTAGAGCTCCGGCGATGAGTCCTCTATGGCGGCTACGAGTTAGAGTTGAAGAAAAAAAAATTAGGGTTTGTATGTATTGAGCTGCTTGGGCTTTTTATATTGTAAGTTTTATTTTGTGTAGTTTAATGTATTTCTCTTGTTTTGATTCTTTATGAATCTGACTCTGAGTGACTTGTTTATAAGTTTACCCGTGGTTTTATTTGGGCCTCCATTTTATAAAGGATTAAATACTGGTCACTCCATTAACTTTCATGCACTCGACAGTTTACTCCATTATCTTTCAATTTCAATCGATCACTGCGTGAACTATCCAATGTCACACTATCAGGTCCATCCGTTAAGTGGACGTTCAATCGTGCTGTTAATTTGTTAACTGGACATATTTTTCAATGTCCACTCAGTTGGGTGAAGGGCGAAATTCCATTTAACACCCCTAATTCATTTTCCCTCTTCCATTTAACACCCCTCTCTTCATTTTCTGAGCTCTCAAAACCCACTTCAATTCGGCCTCCATCTCTGGGTCGTCATCGGAATCCTCGTCGGCTCCTTAATAGTCCTCACCCTCTTCATCCTCTTCGTCTGCCTCACTGCCCGCCATCGCCACAAGAGCAAGCTCTCACCGCCGCCGCGCAAAAGCCCAACCCAATAATCTCCAAAGAAAATCCAGGAAATAATCCACCACCAACGCAGCGGCGCCTCCAGTGGCGAGAGTCGCAAGACGCTGAACAGCCAAACAGCGTCGTTTGCGAGCGGGAATGTGGGCCCGAGGTGTCGCATCTGGGGAGGGGGAGGTGGTACACTTTGTTAGAGCTGGAGGCTGCGATGAATGGGTTGTGTGAGGAGAATGTGATTGGGGAAGGTGGGTATGGGATTGTGTACAGTGGGATTCTTTGTGATGGGACTAAAGTTGTTGTTAAGAACTTGTTGAATAACAGGCACTGTTTTTATTTAATTTCATGAAGGTGGAAACTTGATGTGTTTAGTGTGGTTTTGGGTGTGAATTTGATGTGGGTATTTGGTTATTGGTTCTGGGTTGATGATGAAAGTGAAGAACTTTTCCGAAGATAGAAACTTGTGGAGCTGAGAATAATTTGTTTTCATTTCTTTTCTATTATTTGCGGTTGAATGTTTCATAATTTGGTAGGATTTTGATTTGGAGTGATAGGATCATCGGTTGTCATATGAATTGACTGGTTTGCGATTCCACTTTTTTTGTTTTTGCTGTGATTTCTTCTGTTCATGCATTTTCTGGGAAACCAAAGAGGGTATTTGATTCATCAAGTTCATGGTTGGTTTATAATTTTTTAAGTTGGCATTGAATCAGGGGGTGTTAAATGGAATTTCCCTCTTCACCCAACTGACTGGACATTGAAAAATATGTCCAGTCAGTAAATTAACGGCACGATTGAACGTCCACTTAACGGATGGACCTGATAGTGTGACATTGGATAGTTCACGGAGTGATCGATTGAAATTGAAAGATAATGGAGTAAACTGTCGAGTGCACGAAAGTTAATGGAGTGACCAGTATTTAATCCTAGTATAAATATGTTTCACCAAAAAAAAACTATTTGTAACGGGAACTATTTATGGATGTGTCGTCTATTACCAAAATGGAAAACCATGCCCTCAACTTCACGTTTCCACTTTCTTTTTCCAGTAACCGGTTTGGTCCAAAAACAACGTGCTGACTCACAGAGTGGACAGTATCAAACGAAATTAAAAATTTGTTAAGAAAATTGCAGCAAAGTCCAAAAGACTCCGACTTTCAGCCAACGCCAATTTTATGTTTTAATCCAAACGTTTTATCTGCGGCGACTCCAGTTTTTCATTATTCCCGGAAGAACCAGCCCTCTCTTTTTCCCCCATTGGAATTGCTTTTGACTGACGTTAAGTCAATCTCGGCAATCTATCTTCTTCTTTCGGTAATTCTGATTCTCATTTCCTTCATCTCGTTTCTGTTTACGAATTATTGATCAATCATCGATCCTTGGATTTTGAGTCAAATTAGGGTTCTTGTTTGTGATTTGCTGATTGAAAGTTTTATGCTTTATTGGTTTTTCGTTTGAAGAGAGGAAATTTGGTTTAATTACGGTAAAGGGTATAGCTTGGTTGATCGTTTCAGTCCCAAATTGGGGCATTGAGATAAGGCTAGTTTAATTTACTTTAATTGTTAACATAGTTTAGGAATTTCGATTGTAAATTGGATACTGTACAGCACATTCTATGATAATGTCCTGATCGAATATACATTGCTATGGAGGAATGTGCAAGTGTTATTCTATTGTTCACTTGTGAAATTCTTTTGAAATTGCCAGGGTTGACATCAGGCCACATCAAACCACGAAGGGTGGCTTCGTACCGGAGAAGTGGCCTTGGATGGTTTGATAGAGCGCAGCATAACCTGAAAGCATCAGAGAGAAGACTACAGTGTGCACCTCTCAATACTATGAAGCTGAAGTTGTGATCTTTTGCTAGTGATATATTACGAGTGAAAATGAAGATGTTTCGGAAGGTTGTATTGTTGTCACTGCTCTGTGTGGTTCTGTTTGGATATGCTGCAGCTGAGTCTGAAGAAGAGGTCTCGTGGAAGTTGATATCTGCTCCACACAAGAATGTGAGAACTAATGTTATTGATGGCACTGGTAATGAGAATACTATTAGTTTAGAGGATATAAATAACGGGGCAGGTGAGACAAAGAACAGGAACAACAAAGTTTCAATCTCCACTGTTGCATTATTTACACTGGCAATGGCTGCTGCTACTGGTTTAGGTGCAGTCCCGTTCTTCTTTGTGGAGCTTGAACCGCAGTGGGCTGGACTGTGCAATGGAATGGCAGCTGGTGTGATGTTGGCTGCGAGCTTTGATCTTATACAGGAAGGGCAAGGTCATGGAGCAGGGAATTGGGTGGTCTTTGGGATTTTAGCTGGGGGAATATTTATTTTGCTCTGCAAGAAGGTAACAACTTTTCCTTATCTTCTGTCATTACATATCTGCCCTGTTCTTGGTATTCAGTTTGTGCTTCCCATTTGTGATTTTGATTCTTGCTTTGTATGAAACCACATCACCATTTCATCTTGCACAGAGATTTGTTAACTATTTTAGTTTGTATATGCGTCATAACCAGTAGTAGTTATAAAGAGAATATAGGCTTTCCAGGTGAGACTGTGATACATCAATATCTATGTCCAGACAAGTCCATTGGCATGCCGTTTCATCAATTAATTGATATCTTTATGAGAGAACATAAGGGTTGAAATTGATAATATGTTATTTAAGCTTTCAAGTACAAGTGCTATAAGTTTGTGAACTAACAAAATGCTGCCCTTGTAAATACATCTGCTGGTTTGTAGCTGTGCTAGTTCTGGTATTCACTTGTACATGATGCCAGTATATATAAAGATCCCATTATGGCTTACACCATTACATCTGGTTTCAGTTTCTTGAACAATATGGAGAAGTTAGTATGTTGGACATTAAAGGTGCAGATGCAACTAAAGTAGTTCTTGTGATTGGAATAATGACTCTTCATTCATTTGGAGAAGGCTCTGGTGTTGGGGTTTCCTTTGCTGGTTCAAAGGGTTTCTCTCAGGGACTTTTGGTAACTTTGGCTATTGCTGTTCACAACATACCAGAAGGATTAGCTGTGAGTATGGTGCTCGCGTCAAGGGGTGTTTCTCCACAGAATGCCATGTTATGGAGTGTAATTACGTCATTACCACAGGTAATTTGATAGGATATAAAATTTTCATGAATTTCTTGGATATTCATCCATGTCTAGGAGAATTGAATAAGCTGTAAAATAGTTAAACAGTCCAGTCCAAGGTTTGAGTTCAGGGTGCATGAATATCATTAGACTTAAATGAATGAAGTGGGTTCTGATGGTTACATAGTGTTTGGGTATTATCTGATTCACTATGTCCAATCAATAGTCCCGTCTTGATTCATTGGAGGGATATTGGTATAGACCACAAGGGGATGGGATTTCACTCCTGTCCCATAAACCCCCTAATTATTGGTCAAGCAGAATTTTTTCCCTGGTCCTAGTACAAGTGTACAACATTCGAGGACTTTAGCGAGCTTTGACTTATGTATGAACCTCTTTGACTTATGTTGTTCTTGCAGCCCCTTGTAGCAGTTCCTTCATTCATGTGTGCTGATGCGTTTAGTAAGTTCCTTCCTTTCTGTACGGGCTTTGCTGCTGGATGTATGATTTGGATGGTTGTTGCAGAGGTGCTTCCTGATGCATTTAAGGTAACATACATCATGGGACTTGGTTCATCTTGGTTACTTCGTAGAAGGCTGTCTTTTTGCAGTAGGTTTTACAGCATTTTCGATTCAATTGAACTGCAAATATCAGTTGCAACCTGAAGAATTTCAGTAAAGCAAACACTCGTGTGTTATGTTTTCCCTTTACTACTCATTTAGTTTATCTTCCCTTGGTGTAGGAAGCCTCTCCATCACAAGTTGCATCTGCTGCTACTCTCTCTGTTGCATTCATGGAATCACTTAGCACTGTTTTTCAGAGTTTCAGCCATGACTACAAGTGAGTTTATTTTAAGTATGAGAAGATTGCAAGTCCTATGATTAATGTTTATTTTGAAAAATCAGATTATTAAAATGTATTTGGATGTTCGTATCGGCAAATTATGTGTTGCAGCTCAGAGGATGCTTCCGGCTTCTTTGTTTCATTGCTTTTTGGTCTTGGGCCATTGCTCGGTGGCATGGTCCTTGTGGCATTTGCACTTGCTTTCCGTTTCCAACATGCTCTTCTCATGGGTGTAGCATCTGGCATTGCCTTTGTCCTTGGTGCCTGGCGACCATCGCAGCTACTTTTCTCTTCAAAGATGGGATTTATTCCTCTGGTGTTGCTGCTTGCCTTGGGAGCTGCAACTGTCCATACTTTGAGCTCTAGTATTCTGAAGCTTGCAGGTCGAAAAAAAACTTCAGTTCATAATTTGCCCACAGTAACTGGTTTTCCAGTGAGTGTTCACACCCTCCAGTCATTCTTGTCATGTGGAGCTGTTGCTCTTCATGCTTTGGCTGAAGGGCTTGCACTGGGGGTTGCTGCTCCAAAAGCCTATGGACTTGGTCGGCATATGGTTCTTCCTGTCTCCCTCCATGGACTCCCTCGGGGTGCAGCTGTGGCTAGTTGCATCTTCGGGGCTACAGATAACTGGCAGGGATCCCTTGCAGCAGCTGCTCTAATTGGATTCATGGGTCCAATATCTGCAATTGGAGCAATACTTGCAGGAATTGACTATAGCGGTCTAGATCATGTCATGGTGTTTGCTTGTGGGGGACTACTCCCAAGTTTCGGAAGTGTACTAAGAAGAGCAGGGAGATTGGATGTGCGAAAAAGCACTTGTGGGCTTCTGATGGGTGTGGTGCTTGCAACTTTGTGTTTGACTTGCACCAAGTTGGTTTGCTTGCACACACCTTATTGCAATTCTGCACCAGAAGCCGTCAGATAATGTTGCTAGTGCTGCAGCTCACACAATGTAATTGCTTAAGTTCATTCATGCACTGATGAGTTAAGCACGGCAATGCTCTTGCATAAGGTTTGTCATCTCTGCTCGGGAAAGCCTACCGTTACTAATTTTCAGAAGATATGTTGCTGTTGGTAGTGGTTGACAGGAAGGTTTGATTCGGAGCATATATCATGTTTCGCATAGAGAGCAGAGCTTGTCTGCTGACTGTTGTACACGCAATAGAAAATAATGTTATATTATGCTCATTTATGTTACATATGAGAAATGAGGAACTGGGTTTATATCCCTTCTGACACCAAATTCAACTTTAGGCAGTTTGATTCAGACAGCTTTTATATGGAAGCAAAAGGATATCTGATATCTATTCCTTTGGAATCTCATGTCAGGAGGATATGTGATTGAAATTGACTCCAAATTCACTTGAAAAATATGATCATTATTCTTATGTTCTTGCCTATTTTTCATTGCACCAATGAAAAGTAATTGGAAAGATGCCATTCGTCTTGATATTTACTTCATAGAACATGGAGCAATTTTCTCTGACCTTGACTTCCCAACTATTTCGCAATAACCTTCATTTTTCTCGCTGTTCTTTCTCGTTTGGTTTTGGCTTGTATCTTTATCTATTAGCTGGGTTATTCCTTTGTCACAATGTGTATGAAAGAACTACCACGTTGCCCATTTGATCAAAATCTTCTGATGACTCCATTTCTTGTTCAAACCCTTGTCTTTTTCCTTTTCACAGTGGGAAAGGACAAACTTGTCAGGCAAGCAAATCTAACGGAAGGGGGCCGATAGCCGTTGCTACGTCTCTAAGTAGTTCAGGCCAATAATTAGGTGACGCATAATTGTCAGGTTGCTTTGACAAGACCACAGTTGGGAACCTGAAAATAATTGAATCCACATTCTAGGCATCAAAGGCTTCAAGCTTAAGTTTCATGCAAGCATTATGTCTCGACTCTCAAGTGAGCTGAGAGCATGAGAAAAATAGAATGGACACAAGTATAGCAAACCCGAAAAACTCAACTCGAAGAACGCAAGAGAAAACAAGCATTGCTAATATAAACTATTGTAATTTGAGAACACATTGTAGAGCCAGCATTTCCTGATGAACTTGAAGACCTAAAATTCATCAAACCTAGAATTTTATTATCACAACAAAACTAGATATCAAGCCCAAGTTTATAAACAAAAGCCACAAAAGTCATCACTTGTAAGTCGACTGATTGCCCTGCAAATCCACACTCTCCTCCAGCAGTTTATCCTTCTCTGCAGCCGATCCAACCTCCGGCTTCTCAGCAGCACTCTGAGATCCTGTCAACCTCGCCAGAAGCACGAATGTCATCCCACCAAGCACATTGTTCAAGCACCTAAGAACAATCACCGAAGACTTAAACGCCAGTGGCGGCAGCCCCTTCCCCAACACATACTCCACCCCATTCAGCGTCTGGTACCTCAAATTGCTGCTCACACCCATGTGAATTGCCCAAGTCACCGCATTCAACAATGTCGGTGGAGGCTTATTAGGGGTCTCAAACTCGGGATCCATCTTCTTCCTCAGCTTGATCAGCCCATTCGACAGCGCAGTCCCGGCCAGCCCGGCAGCGAATCCAACTCCTGCAAAGACAGCTCCTTTATACACAAAGGTCCCCAGGCGACTCATCAGCCCGAAAGACCCCGGCTCGAACATGTGGCTCGCCGGGCAGCCGGCGAATATCGACGGCAGAGTAGCGGCGGTGGCGGACAGGCTCGGCGCCAGCAGATACATGAGAGTGAAGTTTAGAATGCAGCCGACGACGAGAGTAGAGAAGACGAAATCGAGCTCGTTGAGTCCGAAATTGGGCCGGGAAGCCATGTCGCCGAGGACGCAGGAGCTCACTCCGACGACCTCCTCCATCAAAACCTTGAACGGAAACTGAGGATCGGCGGCGACTCTCGATCTCCACCCATTCAGAAACATCCCCAAAAGCCCAAAACCCTCAAACAAAGATTTCGAGGGTTTCGATTCTTCATTCTCATCACCTCGGCTCCAATCGCCGCTACCACCTCCGCCTCCACCGCCGGCACCATTCCCGCCGGAAAACGAAAGATCGGGCCTTCCGTCCCGATTCGGCTTAGGGCCAAAAGAGAGAGCTTTATGATTTAGGGTTTTGGAATAGGGGAAGGAGATTGAGGAATTGAGGTTGGTGGTGGGGTTGCGGCGGTGGTCGGAGAGAGCGGAGTGGGGTTTGGGGAGAGTGGAGCAGCGGAGCTGGGCGGCGGCGGCCATTTGGAGGAAAACCCTAGAAATGAGAATTGGGAGAGGAAAGGAGTGAAGGTGGTGTTCTAAAACCCAGAAGAGGAATATTGAAGGAGGCCGGCCTTCAGTGTCGTTTAGTATCAGAAAAGATCGGAAAACCTAGAAATGGTGAGGGGGAATTTTATTGTTACCGGGGGGTGTGGGATTGCATTAGGATGCAATGGGTTTGTGTGAGTGACACGTGGTTTTTGAACTTGGGCGGAATTTATGGAACTAGGTTGTTGAAATTTTTGGCTTCGCTTGTTGACTTATTTACTTGTTAAATGGCCTGCAGTGAATGAGATCAACAAACCCATTTTCTAGTTAGAATTTACCAAATACGGCGCGGAAAAGTAATTTTGATGTTATCTCTCTAAAGCACTACGGTAAAACTGAGTCGTTAGATAATATATTATTAACGGTGTGTCACACAATGAAATAATCTAACGATTTTTTGTTGTTCAGTTTCAATACTCTAAAACACTATAAAACAATGTGTTTGATTAAAAATGTTGTAGAATTTGTAATTTTGTGTCATCGACGCTACAAAATCTTACAGGTAACTTATGCTCAAGAGTCATTTCGATAGAGATTTACCTTTTTTAATGACCGTCTCGAGAAATCATAACCTAGTGCCTCATTGGGAGAATAGTCAGATACCAACTTTTTGGGTGAAAGGGACGTAATGATATGGGCTACCATTGGCAATGATGGCACCTATCAAGGTAATGCTTTAGGGTTGGGCAAACCATTCATTTCAATCATACCTCCACAACAAGAACATCATCATTGTAAACAAGGACGCACCCATTTAATTCCCAGCAAACTCCGCAACATGAGTATATAGTCCTTTCAGCATCAGCTTTCCTTGTGCAATTCTGCGATCCAGGGCAGCAACCATTGATCCATCTATGTGAGTTTACATTCGAATGGATTGAACTTTGATCGGTTTTTATCCTTTTCACACCATTTTTCTACATTTCTAGCTACCTACTAAGCCTTGTATCTACATCAGTTGGATGCCTTTCCCAAGTCACTTCGGTTCTTTCAACAGAAGCTCTCTTCTTTTTTTTTTTTGAGAAGAATAGCTTTATTGATAACGGAATAAAATTACAGCATAATAGAATGACTGGTTGTGGTACCTACACCACGACACACATTCCCAAAAAGATCCGTAGTTATGGGTCCGTCGCCAATAGCAACATCCATGAGCCAAGTGGGCCCAACCCCTAACCCAATTTCACGCTAAAAAAGAGCTACACAGTCCTGAGAGTAACAATACAACTTTGCTGCCAACACTAAAACGAGCAAATTCTCCTTCTTCCACACCGTGTCCAAATACCACCAGACCACGTGCAAAGGTAATCCACCCTCATGTTGCCACCTAGACCACACCTATATTAAAGCCGATAGTCCCCAGGAATAACACCACCGAAGTAGCACATTGACCAGAAAACGACACTCAAACCCTCGGCCAAAAGAGGAGGGACTTATACCTATCCAAAAACCTAAACAAAGCCTAACCAAAAAACATAAACTAACAAAGGACCAAAACTGGCCCAAAACCATACCACTGGCCCAGGCCCACCAAACCAGTTCCATTAGAGGCCCAAACCTGCTCCACCCGGCCCAAAGCAGCAGCTGCATCGTCACCTCCGTTTCACCCCCAGCGCCGCCACAAGGTCTGGGCCGACGTCGTCGTCGGAGCCCTTGTATGCATTCTGACCACCACCGAGTCCTGCTGCGAAGCCATAGTTTAGTCCTAGAGACAAAATCGATGCCGATCTGTGAGAACGCAAACTCGTCGTTGATCTGGTTAAACCTGAAGATACCGCCACCCATAACCTCGCAACAAGACATCAGTTCAAGACTCCGGGGATCCCACGCCATGCCGCAGCCAGACCCTGGACACCGTCTTCCCTGAGATACAACAGCCCCTCCCTGCAGAGTGAAGCCGCAGTTCGTATCCTCCGTCACAAAACCGACCGGAAGGCCCTGCCACCTCCACAATACCAAAACAGCCCGTCCGGCCGCACCGACCCTACACCAACGAGGGGAGAAGCCCACGCCGATGCGGTGGCGCCGCCGGACAAGCCAGACGCACCACTCTCTTTCCAAAGCTCCCTCCTATTGTTACGGAGCAAACCCTAGCTCTCTAAATACATACATTTCGGATACCTTTGATGTGCATATAAATTCACAACTTTCTCTGATGTAGATTCAGTGACAGTTTTAGGCATTGGAAAAGTGTAAGTTGTAAAACACAGATCGTTAGCAGTCTAGCACTAGACCAATCTAACTGAGGAAGTACGTGGAAATGGCAAACAAGAATTTGATCTCTAGTGATGTCTCCTAAGTCCTAACCCATCGAGGAATCCATCCCTTAAGCCTGATCATACATGTTAGTCCATTGGTGAAGTAATATATTATCCCTGGAGACTGTGATCGATTACCATGAAGTTTACTACTTTTCCTGCAGCGTGCTTTTGCCTTGTTGCACCTGCACAAGAACCATTCCTAATCTAGAAACCACCCTAAAAGCATTTGGTACGAACTGATAGGAATGAGGATTAGGGGCTGTGCTCATTATATTGGGATCTTGATAGGAGTAATGGGGTCATTTGTCCTCCCTTGCCACTGATCTATGGCACTTCTTCATGGTCACCAGCCTGTTATAGGAACTTGTAGATGATATTTTGCTCGAAGAGGATGACGTAACACTATTACATTGCTAGATACATAACGATTAGCAACTGATATATAAAGATCAACAGTATTTCATTGAGGGGTGACCTGCATAGCTGTTGATCTACTTTTTTCAGTTCTATAAGCTTGGTTAAGGCTTGCTACTACTTTCTTTGCTCCATCTTTTCCTCACTAGAATTGTTCTGTACCTAGTCTAATGAAGTCCATTGTGACTAAATCAGCTCGTTTACGATTCCATTTCAACCCGTATCAGCTGTATAAACATCGGTTATGCTCAGTCAGATAGGTTAACAGAAGTATCAAGCTCAAGAAAATAGCAAGCAACTAGTAGTAAGCAAACTGAACCATATTCTTTGGTTTAGCTCATTCGAAATCTTGAACTATATTCGGCCACACTTTTTTTCCTTGTGTATACTTGGCACTTCTGTACATCTATATGTCTGGTCACCGCTGCATCGGTACCAGCATGGATGAGTGGTATGCAGGGGCACCTCATGAACCTAGATGAGCATCAATGCAGCGGCATCTCATGAATGTAGGGTCACCACCATCCTATTTTACCTCAAACCCTACAGTCTGGTCTACATGTATAATATTAATTCCCCACATATAGCTTTACCAGTGGCCGAAATCAATATGATTCGTATAATATCTCGAGAATTCGCAACATTGGATTCCACCAAACCTCTTGTTTTTAGTGTTACAAGAATCCATGATAATCTGAGGTCACATGGACAAACACAACATTATATATTTAGCCTAACATTTCGCCCTATTCTGCTGCAGACCATGTTTTTCATTTACGAAACAAGACAACAGACGATGCCTACCAACCATGCCACCATGTGAAACCAGAAGACAGCAAAAATACTAGCATATACAGAAGATTGAAAACTAATAACACCAAGAAAAAATTTGTTCCCACTTTGTTGTTTTGGGATCAAAAGGCAAATCAAGTATGTGATTAAATAGCACAGAATCTAAACCAAACTGTCAATGGCGTCCCTACTGGCATAGAACGGCTAGACGTGAGGACCTGAAATCCTTTTGACAAGGGCTTTGTCGCATAATAATAATTAGAACGATGCAATCATGCAAACTCAACTCAATTAGAGTTAAATTAATCAGCCTCATTGCGTCGGGACCATGCCAACTGTTAGATTAGTTCTCATTCAATTCAAGAACATTGCAGATCTCCAAGAGGCGATTTAAATAATTGAGATAGAAACATTGTAAAGAATCCAGACTCTGTTTACATGACTTATAAAAATGCCATACGACAAACCTACAAAACTCGATTCACTGTCTTAAGCTCTAAATGGTTGCACAATTAATATATATCTTCACACTTCTCAGAAGTAACTAAACACAAGAATAAATCCAATGAATGTATTAAGTTTACAAAGAAAAAACTGACCTCACCAAACCTAAAGCTCAAGAACCAACTATATAAATTCCTTTCTTTTTTGGTTTTTGGTTTTTTTGTTCTTTGGGTCTTTGCCTGTCTGTAGTTCCAAAAAGAGAGAAAAACAAAACGAACAAAAACCACCAGAAAGCTCACCAGCAAGAATTTGTAGTCTATCTTTCTTATATCCATGCTGATGGAAATGTGTATTGCAAGGCATTCTCAGACATGATCATGAGGTCGAGTACTGAGTAGCAAACATTTAGAACAAGCAGTCATCGACCTGTTTTGGCACGTTTCATTCCGCTTGAATTGAAAGGAGATACACTGCCACTTGGCCCAGGACTTTCTTCTCTGAAATTTGAATTTATCAAAGCCAACTCCCGCAATTGCTGCCTCTTTATATAATCTTGTGACTCGTCCTGCGAATAAAAGGTTTATATCCAAAAATAAAATGAAGAACCAAGTCAAAACTTGATAGTTAAAATACAAATAAACAATCATCAGTAAATAACATCCGTAAACAAGTTTCCTGTTCGAGGAAGGAGAGATCCAAGCTTGGCTCAACTGAGCTCAACCATAATGGTCAACTGATCCTTCATTCGTAACTGATCTTAAGTTCCTAACTTTTCTAGTCAGCACAGTTATCATGCAGCATAACTAAAAGATCTGTAATTTTATTTACTCGCTAGACTTAAACAAGTATATATGCGTAGAACATATTTTTAGGATGGACATGCAAGGACTAGCCACTCCAAAGTAACACATAATATTTATGTAGAAAGAGGGAAAAATATATTTGAGAATAAGTACCACAGGTTTGAGCAGTTCTTCGATAATTTCTTGAGCCTGTCTGAGCCTTATATCAACAACACTGGCAGGTAAATCGGCTTCAATCAAGATGTGGAGGGGTTCGCTCAGATGTTCATAGCCTGGTCTTCCCCTTAGCTTGTCCTCCTTGGTATTGGAAGAAATATGAAATGGTCAAGCGTATAAAAGAGAACCCAAGCCTTAAATTTGATGAACATATTCCTTAAGAAATGAGTAACATTCTAAAGTTGATATCAAACGATCAACACTAAAAACAAAAATTTACAACATCCAATAGCATCAGTCTTAAATGAATTAACCAGTGTGTTTTTACCTTGTCTGGATCCTTGATAGATCCTTTGCCTCTGATATATACACGACAGCCTGTAGTAGCTTCAACCCGTTTCAGAGAATTACCTCTGGGTCCAAGAAGTCGCCCAACAAAATTGAACTAACCTCCCAAAAGAAATAAAATTATTAGGCATTATTGTGTACAGTAAGGGATGGCCAAGCCAATCAATCAAAGTAGACTTGAAATGTTAGTGCAAAAGACTTACGTTGGGGTAAGTGTCTACTGGAATTTCCAAGCGTAAAATCCTCTTCACTGTGTATGAACTAGGGCTCGCAGGTGCACCACCTTGCCAGTCCATTGTCATCCCATGAGGTGCACTTAATCTCTGCTATAATGAAAGCGATCTTAGATATGCAACATCAAAATAAAAGAAAAGGCAGTAAATATGGAATAGAAACTAGGGTTGGGAACAGAATGAGACATGGTTTACAATATATAGATAATCCTGCTCATTTTGTGGGTCATAAAGACCACAGTCTAACACATTAGGACTGTCACTCAGAGAACTTATACATCATCTCACTTCTGTAGGCATCAAATGGTGCTTCAAAGTCAAATTCAATTGTTACAAAGGCATTTCCTTTTTAATCTAAATATTATAAGTTGATTGCAGGTGAAAGGAATACTAAATGTCAATACAAGATTTTCTTCAAGAACAAGATAAACTTTTCAATGCAAAATGATATGCATCTACTTCTGAACCTCCTCTCCCTCGACATTTTCAGTTCAGGTTCAAGTAGAAAGAACTGTTTTTTGCATCTCATATGTCATGTTTGTTGGCACACAAGCCTAAACCCAAATTCACATTAGAAATTGGGGTTAGCATTGCCTCCTGACAATAGAATGAGTAAAACAAAACCGAAACTCAAGTAAGTCCCAACGTTCTGTATCCTAGTATGAAGGGGGTTCTTGCATTAATAGACAGGCAGTGTCGGTCAGTTCTACGGTCCCAACCATTTTCCTACCTTCATTCATTACTATGTCGTGAGTGAAAGAAGTCAAAGAACTTATAAGTTAGAACTATATGCTAAAGTTAATATAGTAGGTATTCAACACTCAACTGAAGCACATCACCTCTTAGCCCATAGTAGCATGAAACACATCACCTCTTAGCCCATATGTATTGAGTGAAGCATGGAGGAGGGAGCATAATTTAACTCAGCTTTCACAAGTAACATCTAAAGTATTGAAAACAAAAAAAATCCAGAGATGTCTTCTTATTATTTAAGAGACAATCACCTCTTGAGGAATTCCATTCCAACCACCCAATCCTGATCCAGTAACACTTGATATAAGGTTTGAAGAAGCCATTGGACTAGGACTTCTATGCCGCATTCTGTCGAAGTCACCGAAACCTTGGTTGGACATCATTCCAGAAACCCGTAAAATCTCTGCACACAAACAACGAAACATTCATATGAGAAAGATCACACTACTGGAAAGCACCATACTAGAGGGAAACCCAACCACAAGATATGAAACAGAATACTAATGAGTTGCAATGCATAGTAACTGTAAAAGTAGAAACCAGAAAGAAATCATGGCAACATCGGCCAAGCTAATTTTTGCAATGCACCACAAATAACACATCAATGGATGTGATATAAGAAGGTTGGTCAGTAGAAAAATTAACAGAGCTAAAAGATGATGAGAAAAGAAGCCTATACACAATGAAAACAAGCCAATCAACCCTTGTGCATTCATCAGTTCATGGCAGTGTACTGTGTGATATATAACTAATTGACAGACAGTTCAACATAGAATTGCATTGCAGTAAAGCACTACAATGCACACCGATTCTTATTTACCAAAGTTTCCAACCTCTGTGGTCATTTATAAGACACCTTTAAATGATCAATACATTTTATCAACTCCAGCTTTATGCAAAATAGATTTACGACTCCAGCATGATAGGTGTAAGACAAAGAGAGGAAAAAACTTCGAGGCAAATACACCTCAATGTAACCAATCACAACCATTGGAACATTCAGTACCCAAAGAGTTCCTGGTTACTTCACCAACAACACACTAACTCCGAATTAAAAGTTTTAAAATCAGCAAAAACCAGTGATGCAGACACTACTCCACTCTAAAACGTGAAGAGAAACGCACGATCACTACCATTTTGATAGAGTATACCACAAACCAAAGTGCCAAAACAGTCAAAATCAATCACACCGATCTGTCAATTCAAGCAACCACATTTCTTATCACACCAAAACCACCGCCACGGGGACAAAAAGGGGATAAAACCCTCTATCCCCACAAAAATCTAGATCCAAAACACAAAGAGATTCAGAAGCAAACCTTGATTCAAAAGTCGGCTGCATATCGGAAGCACTTGCATGAAAGGTCCAAGCTTTTGATGCTCAGCTAACAGCTCTGACAAGTACTGACTACAAAACCAAAAACCCACATATCAGATCAAAAAAAGGAACCTGTCTTTAGTCCCAAGACTCCATCTTTCTTCTTGGGACTTCAATTCTTGAGGGATTAAAAATAGGGTAAGACATAGACATAGACATAGACATAGACACAGTAGAGAGTCAGTGATAAACAAACCTGTCAACATCTGGAGTGGTTCTAATCTGAGGAGAGGCAGCTCTGGCAGGAGAGAAGTTGGGATTATACAACCCTGACATAGAGCCCTTTGTTCTTTTTTCTCAGAGCAATTTGAACATGAGAGATGGAGAAAAGAAAAGGGTTTTAGTTGTTGTTGCAGAAGAAAAACGAGAGACAAAGCACCATCAATAAAGGGGGGTGTGTGTGTAAATAGCAGAGAGCGTAAAAACACATCAATTTATACCCAAAAAAAAAAAGGGTTTGTAGACAGCTTGCTCTCTCACTCAGGACTCTGGATATTTTTGCTGCAAAGAAAAAAAGAGAAAATCTTTTCTTCTTGTTTTCCATTAATTTGTTACCTTTAATAAATTGGGAAAATAGAGCCTGGGGAAAAAGAGAATGGATCTTTTACTCTTTTGGTTTTTAAGGTGGTAAAAGATTCAGAGGAGACTTTTCAGTTCACAGTGACCGATGAACTGAGAAGGAAAAGAAAGAGAAAGAGAAAGAGAAAGAGACAGAGACAGAGACAGAGGTTGAATGAAGGAAAAGGTTTTTACTGCAAGTTGAATCGAGATGTTGTGTTCATTTCGGTCCAATTGTTCTTGTTCATAAGGGGGTGGACACATGTTGGCCATGCAGAGAATCAAAGCTCTCAAACAGTAAACAGAGAGAGACAGGTCCCAGATTGAAGAGCCTCCCAGGGCCAATGACAATGATGTTGCCAACGCAAGCTTAGCTGGGCAGTGACGAAGTTTCAGACCTCAAACGATGTCGTTTAGAGCTTTCCCCTCTCTTGGCTTTGACACTTTACCTTGTTTTGTGGAGAGTGGAATACTCGTCTTGACCAACCGCTTTTATGACTTCTGCTGCTGCTGCTGCTACTGCTTGGATTTACTTCACTCTCTGTTTTTTCCACAAGTGTAAATGAACTTGGAGTTTAACTTTAACCCCTCCTCTTAGGTATTGTAAACAACTTTTTTACTTGTGAAAGAGACGATAGCAGTGCAATGCTGCCAATACAAAACCAGGGTGGATGAGTTTGCTGCTCATTTCCTTGGACTTGGTTTTTACAGTGTGGAGAATGTGGTTGGTGCCCTTCATTTGTAAGGGTGTGATAGGACAAAGTAAGGATTTATGATAGGTACATGGTGAGTCTATTGTTGCTACTGTTGTAGTACAATAGAAAATGAAATTTAAAACGATGTTGGTAAGTCTGTCATATGGTGAGTCTCGTTTAAAAATAATTTTAAGTTGTTACCTAAATATTTTCTATGTAGAGAAATTTTCAACGGTTGTAAATTCACGCGCGAAAGTAACTGTCTAACCACAGTTCTCTTACCAAGTTTGTTCTTAGAATTTCTGACACTGAACAAGTCTTATTTGGTATCTCGTTTAAAATTTGAAAAGTTGTTACTCAAATATTTTCTATGTAAATTTCAAACGGTTGTAAGCGTATATATAATTATCATACGACGTTTTGGATGATATCAAAATTCTTTTACCAACTTTGTTCTTGGAGTCTCTAACACCGAACGAGTCTTGTACTCTTATTTGATATCTTGTTTAAATATGAATAGTTGTTATGTAGAGAAATTTTCAACAGTTGTAGATTCACGCGCGTAAATAATTGTCGTATCATACCACATTTTAGAGCGGTATCGAAATTCTCTTACCAATTTTGTTCTTAAAATCTATAACATGTATGATTACAAACTTATCAAACTTGTTGTATAATAACACTTGTGTTTTTAGGCGCACATAATCACTATGATACAAAACTTTCATGCGTTCAGATAATTATAAGATTTTATTAGAGAAATATCTAACCATATTACTCGCGTGCTTGTGCTACTATGCAGCTGTCAAAATCAATCTTATTTTCACTCGAGGGCCAATACCTAACAAAACAAGGTCCCTTTCCTCACTTTAGCAGTAGTTTTGCCCGTTCCCTTGTTTGGTGTTCTTGCCATTTCATTTTCACTTACCTTGTTTGCTCACTCACTCCCCACACTTCCATTTCATTACTAGGTAAAAAGCTCATGAATGGTGGACATTGTTGAGGTATAAATGCACCTACCAACATTCCACTTGTGGTTGAGCTGTGAGATGCCCTTAACATTCATAATGGCGATTAGTATAAAGCTACACCCTAAAAACTCAACATTGTGTTAGTATCAATCACATAACTAATCCCTTGCATTTGTATTCGAAATCTAAAATCCAATGGGCTCTTTGGATAACGAATCGCGTCAGGCCCAAATTGTCCAACAAATATAACCCGGAAAAAGGAGTCTCCTTTCTCTCGTATCTGAAACTGAGTCACACTCTCAGGTGAAGAAGAAGAAGAAGAAAGGTTGAAGCTTTGGAGGTTGAAGATGTCGCTGGTATGGATGGAAGCGATGCTTCCGCTCGGAATCATCGCCGGAATGCTCTGCGTGATGGGGAATGCTCAGTACTACATTCACAGAGCCGCGCATGGCCGGGTATTGTAACAACCCTAGATCTCAATTCCCAATTGAAATTGAAATTGAATTTGGAATTGATGTGAATCTGATTGTGAAAGTTTTGATTTTGGGTTTTGAATTGTGCGGTGGCAGCCGAAGCATATCGGAAATGACATGTGGGATGTGGCCATGGAGAGGAGGGACAAGAAGCTCATCGAGCAGGCCACGCTTCCTTCTTCTTCTAATTAGGTTCGTCCTTTCTGGTATTTTGCTTCATCTTGATTGTGTGGTTTGATCGTTTTTTCAATTGAATTTGGACTCTTTTTATGTTTGGGGAGTTTTGCTTATCTGTTTTGATTGGTCAAGTTTGTTGCTTGCTGTGTTTGCTGTATTGAGTAACTAGTGATTATATATCTTTCAAGCCGAATGCTAACTTAATCGTTAAGATGAGTAAGGGTACCGAAATGGAAGTTCTAGAAGTAAAAATGAGGTTGTGCTGATTCAAGCAATTGGGACATTACATGATGGAAATTTATTGGCTATGAATTACGTGCAGATTTTTTGGGTTAGGAATTTGAGAAGTGAAATTTTCTAGCTTTGCAGTTGTCTGCTGCTTCTTCTTGCAAATTGTCTGCACTTGTGTAATGCAACATTATTTTCATAGATTTCAGACGATGATTACAAAAGAGGATTTGGTATATGTTTTTTAACTATAAATGATATAATTAGGAGTTTTGTCTGGCATAATTCCCGTAAAAAAGAAGAATAATGAATTACGGGATCTACTACTGCAACAACCTCTGACTCGTAATCAAGACTTTTACTGTCATTTAACTCAATAACAAATTATGTTATTGAGAAGGTGTCACAGTGCTTTACCCAATTTGAATTCTTAGTCCAATGGTTTCAGTTCTTGTATAATTTAGGAACTTGTATGAAAGTGAAAGTGAACTAATTCAATTCCTCAGCTACACCTAAAACTATGGATACTTCGTTCACATTGGACTATGATTGTAATTAATCAATTCCTCTGTGCCTACTGGGTTGCTTTTTAGGTCTAATTCTTATAGCATTCTCGTCCTTACATGATAGGTTATAAGTATCATGGGTACTACAAAGGAATATGGGGGTAGTTTCTCTTAGAAGTTTTGTTACAAGTGACTGTCGAATAATATTTCATCTTTCAGGAATCCCATTCCATCTTTCCCAAATCTCTCTTTAATTCTAAGATTTGCTTTGCAGTATGCTCAGTCATTTTTCTTAGTTATTTTTCCCCTTCCTAAGTTGATATAGATACTCGGTCATAGTTTGCCAAATGCTAACTACCATATAACCCAATGTAACTTCATCTGCATGTGAGTTGATAACTGCATGGATCCTTTGTAGTGGGGTCTATCAAACTGAAAGTTACAGAGGTAAGATGAGGTTTTGACAAATAAATGATGGATGTGATTGTATGATATCAGCATTGGGAAGGAGCTACTACAGAGCTGAAGAACCAATTTGAAGGGATTTATTAAGTCCTGCTTGAGCTGTATCATTGTATACTGTTGGGCTGATTCATGGAATTTGACATTAAATGATACAATTTGTTTTTGGTGTTTGAATTACATTAAGACTTTGGGGAGAGGAATTTGTAAATGCTAAATTGATCTTACTTTTCATTTTATTCTGCTGCTTCTTCTTGCAAAGATTGACCTGTGATTCATCTTCTCTTTCATGATAAGATTCCTGCATTTGATTTGCTTTTGATGCAACATTCTTTCTTGGGTTTCATACGTTATGAAAGTTAATATGATGTGTTTTCATCGGTAAATCATGTGATTACGAAGGTTGGTCTTCATTGTTTGCTTGGCCCATGCACCCTAACAAGTGCAACTGGAAGAATGTCAATAATAAGAAGTGTCACAGAGCTCAACCCGCTCTAACTTCAACAGTCATAGTTCTTGCATGAACTTTTTAGTACTCTAACAAAGGAGGTGGGGGCTCTAATGTCTACTTTCAGGAATAGTTTTCATGCTAACAGAAACTGGTATTAAAAAGAAAGTTCAATGGTCTTAGTTCTTGTTGAAAACTGTATAGTACTCTTGCAAGTTCGTAGTTATATGATCCAGTTCTGTAGATGGTAGACTAGACTCTAAGTTTTGAAGTGTCAAGATTACTAGGCATTTCATGCTTTCAGCTGGTCCCTCTATTAATCTCTTTTCTTTTCTTTTTGAATAACCTCATCTTTTCATGTTAACATAGTAATATTTGGACCTTAATTTGGGGACATGAAGTGCTGTTACATCTTATATAGTTATATCCCATTGTTATATATAGTGGAAGAGCCACTTAAGTTTTAACTTGAGGCCATTCATAGTATTTACACTCCCTCCACTACACTCATTCATGTGCATGAACACTTATGCGGTGTATGTGTAGTTTTGGCTATCTTTATAATGATGAAACTTGTGGTTTTGTGGTGCAAACTGCAGGATTCTTTGTGAATGGAAGCTCGAGAAGAAATAAAGTCATCAGTCCACTATGAAGGAATCTAGACCAACTCCAGTGACATATTTTCGTTGTATGTGAATTTGCACAAGCTGTTATGGAAAACATGTATGTACTCCAATGATTTACTTTGTAATGTTAACATTTGGAAGGAGTCTGTTTTGACTGCGCTTTGTGTGGTGGTGGAAATGTTTCTTATGCAGTTAGTCAATTAATAGCAGAGCATCTGTTGGTAACATACGTTTGTTTCTCATTGCTTCCCATAAGGTTGATCTATGTTCAATAATCAAAAGCTCAAAACCCTTTACGAAAGGATCCCTCATTCTTTTTATAAAAATGATGCGCATATACCAGCAGAAAACTACAATGCTAAGCGCATAAAGCACTAAAGCAGTAGGAGAAATTCATTTAGTATGTTTGTTTTGTTTGGTATATTGGTACATCAATCAGTTTCTGCATACCAAATCTACTAGCTGGTAGACTTTTTTTTTTTTTTTTTGTAATGTCTGATATACTAGCTGGTAGACTTGCTCCATATAACTAGGAAGACTAGTAAGAGCTAAGAGTATTGATTTGCCACAGCCATCGGAGCTGATGTATTGATCCGTTATTGCATCCGTATTGCATTGTATAACTTCTCTACACAAAACCACGCTGAACTGTAGGATTTATCCAGAAATCACCACACCTGACCACACTGATTCAAACTTAATTAAATGACAACAACCCTTCCTTGGGTTCCCAAATATGTGGGGAATGTGGCATCGGTAAATTGTTTTACAGAACACTAACATTACCTCCTGTTTACCCTCTCCTGCACTGGTGGCTCTCGGACTAGTGGTGTTGCAGCGCACACCGATGGTGTTAACTCATGGTCTTCAGCATTCAGCTGTTTGGATTCATAAGAACAATGCTTACAGAACACAAGTACACTTACATTACTTCCTCTTTACCATCTCCTGCACTGGTTGCCAAGAGTGGAAACTCTCAGAATAGTGGTGAGCGCACACCAATGATGGTAACTTCGTCGTCTTCTGCATTAAGCTGTTAGTATATATAAGGAAATTACAGCTTTGCAGACACAGAACACTTGGAAGCTCTCTTCTAGTCCTCCGGATAGGCGTTACTGGGTGTCCGTATATCATTACTTGTTGAAGCCAGTATTTTGGGATTCTGTAATGCTTCTATTGCTGTTCCTTCATCTGTCACCACTCCAGTAATCTCATTATGTCAGCTACACCTACAGGTTAGAAGATTCTTTGTTCTTGTCTTCTTGGCGACATAGGCCGACTATAGTGCAACCTCAGGCAGGGAAACCAGCTGATCTTGAGGGGGCTATCCACTTATTTTCATAGTCCTGTCATCAGTTGCTTGATAGTACATTTGTGCAATTCAGCAATATCACTGCCCATACTGTAAGTCTGTAACACAGTTTTGTACTCGTTAGCAACTTTGTGTATCCCTTTCTTTATCCCAGCAATATTCTGCATCTTTCTCTTGCCATACTCCATCTTTCCTGTGTTTGAACTCGAAGTAATTGCACTGCCCCCACTCCAGTCACTTGTGTGCATACTGCATAGGCATGTGTATGTGTTCGTGTTGGCTATCTTCACTGTATATGAAAAAGCTGTGTTGTGGTGCTAATTACAAACAGGAACCTATGCGAATTCAACTTTGTCATGAAGACGTGAATACATAAATCAAAGGACGGAGAGTTTGAGAAAACAATGACCGACTCTGAGAGAGAAGATTGTAATTTGTAGAAATAAATGATATGAGAATTCTTCAATTGATCGATGATCACGTATGCCATTTTTTTCTCTCCTACAAACAACATGGCTTCCTTTTCATGGATATGGGAATTGTTCGGATAAACGTCAATCAACAACGAGGCTGCAATCGTGATTCTAATGCAATGAAATGCAGGCCGATTCTAAGGATGTGAGGGGGCGTATCATAGACTTGGAAACAAGAGATACTTCTCCTAGTAAAAAGAGGAAGCTAAATACTTCTACTCTATACTTCCCAATGGACGAGGTGTCTGAGCTCGCTAGGTGCACCACCTCTGCAACCACATGTCCACACTTTTTCTCTCAAGTATAGGTTTCATCATTCATAAAGACCTCTATAAATAAACCTTTATGTCCCTATTTTCCGTTTAACCACGAGTTTGTCATCGTGCGTCGCTTATCCACAGGTAGCCGTTTTTTTCTCTCTCGCTCTCTATTACCCGTTTATTTACAATTTTATCATTGCTATGTACGTTTCTGCCTTTCTTCCCCTATGAGGATCATTTTGCAACCGTGAAAATATAAGATGTCAAAAGTCCCCGCAGCAAGGCGCGGGCATTTTACCTCGTTTATTACAACCCTCATAACGAATTTTTTTGTTGTTGAATAAAACGGATTTGTTCTAAAAAAAAACTTAATTTGAATATGAAGAGTGAAAATCAAAGTTAGAACAAGAAAGAGAAGACTCAAAAGAGGAACATGAGGTTTTAGTGGTTTTACGCGATCAAATTACGGATAAGATCTTCTTTGTGTCGCAACCAATTCAAGTTCTTGGTCTGAAATCAAAGAAAATAAAGTGATTTCCAAATCCTAAATCAAAGAAAATGAGAGTGGATGACGCATGCCAAATCATATAAATTTTTTGAGTATTTATAAAGAAAAAAGTTGAGAATTTGAAAATTTTGAAGTTTCACTATAGGCCGCCTACTTGTCAAATATCTTGAAGGAGCATTATAACTGTTGTGAGATGAAAAACTTTTACACATTGTAGATGAAGTATTATACATAACAAAAAACTGTTTAGTATAACACATAGCCTATTTAAAGACTGAATGGGTAGTTTAAAAACTTAATGATGAAAATGAGACATGAATGGTGAAGTTGAAAGACTGAATAGTAAAAATGAGGCCTCTAGCAGTGAAGTGGAAAGCCTGAATGGTGAAAATAATATCATCAACGGTGAAGTTGAAAGACTGCATGGTGAAATTGAGACCACCAACGCTTCTTTAAGGAGCGAAAAGTGCGGAGAAAAAGAGTTTCTGAATTGGATTATATTTTTCATTAAGATGTGTTTGGATGCAAGTAAGTACGCTGGATTTTAGTTAAAATCCAGAATTTCACGATTTCATCGCTCTGATTTTCTCGTTTGGTATATCCTATGATGTGGAATATGCAAAAGATGAGAAAGAAAAATTCAAAATAATTTGAGAGCAATTTTTTTTATTCCCTCAAAATTAGACGTTATTTCTCAATTCCAACTCAGCCGAGTTTTGTTCTTCAATTGTGCCAAAGCCGAAGTCTCACACAAGACAACAAGATGTCATCCCAAACCAGTGAGAACCTTCCAACACAAAACTCTCATATTCGTTCTTAAGCTCATAGTTTGGCGTTTATGTTTCAACCTCTATATCCTTCTAAGTATTTGTTTTTGAAAAGAAATGTTTTTCGATTGAATGAGGTTTATGTAACTATTTTCAGACTAAATAGTTGTTCAATTGAATGAGGATATTGTATTGTTTTTTATTGATTTGAGTGAAGGGTGATGCTAGTTACACCTTCAAATTCGCTATCTGCACATCGTATAATTTTTGTAACATTTTATTTCCTATTTTACCCGTTAAGAAAATGAGAAGAATATAAACAATTTCATATAAAACCCAGCTATCTAGTCTTTCCGCTATGAGACCTGTAAAAACAACAAAAAATGGTTTTTGGCAATGCATTTGAGTAGCCAAACCTCCATTTTGAGCAGTAAAATGAGTAAAAAAATTCATTAAATCATACTTTCATATCCATCAAATCACTGTATTGATAAGAAAAATGAACTTTAACCCACTTGTCTCTTAGGAACAACAAGATGAGCAAAGAATTCATCAAATCATGCTTTTTCATATCAATCAAATAATGCTTTCATATTGATTAGAAAAATGAATCTCAACCCAACCACATATTTAGGTGTCAAGTTCCAATTCAATCTCAAAATGAAGATTAAGTAATCAATTATTATGGAAGCTATTGTTGGTTCTATAGAGCATGGTTTGAAAACTAATGATGGTGAGTTCCTGAAGTATGCAAAAGGCAAATAAAGTAGAGTTTGGACCATATTTTTCGTCCTTTTAACATTATTTCCCACCAAAAAGTGAGAAGAAAAAAAGAATGTTATAGTGTAACGATTTCTTGTGATCCACCGCTAAAGGCCATGTATTTGAAATAATTTATTACGGTTTCAAATGTGGGACTCTGGAGCGACATTCTAATATCTAAGAGAATATTAGAATAATCATTGTTAGAAGAAAGTTCCATTGTAAAACAGGTTACGAGACAAACTATGGTATTAGGATGTTTATCCTCCTACCTTTATTTTACATAAATCAAATTAAAATTTATATGAATCTAATTACAACATTAGAACAAATTTACCATATTTACATAACGTTAAATCACTATTACAATATTGAGATCAACTTGTTTAAAAGTTTAACTTGGTTGCACATTGTGTAATTACAATTACTAAAACAAGATTACAAACATTAGGACTCAACATAATCATTTTGATTACGAGCATGTTGTCACATTTGTAAATGCAGGTATCACATACGGGTAGATATGTAGATTTCCGACTCACTGAAATAATTATATTTTATTGTTAGAAAATTAAAGTCTTTGCTAGTTGACAAGCTACCATCCAAATATCTCATACAAGCTTTATGGAAATTGTTTGTGTGAATCAGAAGTGAGTCAAAATTTAGCAGGGTGCGGGTGGAGCATACAAAATAATCGAATTATGGTACTATGGCACTCTTGAAAACCTAGCTAGTAGCCGAGAGAGGGGGCTGTCTCAAGTTGGAAGCCGACTACCATCGACATCCATTTATTGAGAACACAGCTCCCATAACCACACCAGATTCTCTTGGACAACGGCCATTACCCTGGCAATGCATTCATGTTCATCAAGCTGTAGCAAATGATGTATTCATAGTACGAGTTATCTTTGCAACAAAAAATTCAATCAGAGATTCATGATCTGTGTAAGTGCTTGACCCTAGCATCATGATTTGTAATAGATTTAGCAGTTCCAACCAAGCATTCAGTGCTGAAGCTGTAGCAGTTTACTCATTTACTCTCTGCAACAGAAAATGGATCCGGAGGATGATCTGTATGAAATGTAGTGCTGGAAAACTAATGAGAGCTGTGTTGCTTCTACTGGTGCTTAGCTCCGACACCAACTTTTTGCACTCTCATTTCTGTGCTTTGGTAGTATCATTATTGTTATTTAATGGGATTTACAAATAAAAATAAAAAAAACCCCAAGAGAAACCAGAATATATAATTCCAATATTACCTAGCTTTTAGGTCCATGATATTTTTCTTTTTTCCTGTTCAATTAAAATAAAAAAGTTTATATTTGTCAGAAGAGAAAAAATTAATAAGAATATAAACGTGTTAGGTAGAGAGCAAGACAAGCACAGCTGACAGCACTTGATAAAAGAAATGACAAAAGTACTAAAATTTTGGACACTCCTTTTAGATAGTGATCAATCATAGCACAGAAAGTAGCTCTCACCCAATTGCGGTATGATAGCATCAATTAGTCATAAACTGAAAACTCACTAGTAAAAGTCGCAGAAAGGGATTGATTTCACAATCTCTGTCAAGAAGATATAGACTGTTTCACTGTTTCTTATAGATTGTTTCTTTGTTTCCTTCAGAAAGAAAGAAAGAAAAAAAAAATAGTTGACAAAAGGGTTAACAGCAATCCATGATTACCCCAGAACCAAACTCGTGAAAGTGTTGTGAACTATTATAAGTTCAGAACCAGAAGCCAAGCCAAGCCAAGCTCATGATCAGATTCTGATCATCGTTAAATGATATCTGAAAGGTGCATCCTATAATGGAAGCCAATGAAAAAAAGGTGCCAAATGAAGCTTATGATTTCTTGTCAATGAAACAACTAAATTTATCACAATATAGAATCACTCTGTGCTAAACTCACACCACAATGAATCATAGTAAACTATTGGTGAGTGATAACAGATTTACACAAAAATCCTAATGTACTCACAGTAAAACAAAAAATCTAGGCAGAAAAGCAAAAAGGGTGTGTGATCCACAGGAAATGAACTTGAATATGAATGGTGGTCTGGAAAGGACTTGGAAGCTTGTACAGATGGTGGGGAAGTCAGGGAACGTATTCACTCTCAATTGTAGGTTGTGTTCGAGTAACCATTGCTGAAGGTGCTTTTGTATCTCCAACTGTCGTCATATGCAAAGCTTCTCCTGAGTCTGCAACCTTCTCCATCTCTTCCAAATGCTTTCTTTCCCTGTATTTATGCACCCACAGTACCAGGAATGCCAACAACGCCAACAATGCTAATCCACCGAGCACAGACCCAACAATTATCCATGTTTTTGAATTACTCTTCTTCTTTCCTCTACCACCAGGAGTAGGACTTGGGGGACTTCCCTTATTAGGGGTTGTGGCCGGTGATGGAGCAGGAGCAATGGACTCAACCACAATAGAGAAGTGTCCTTGTTGGACTGCTAAACATGTATTGCCTGATCCCACATCACTCAAATTGACAGAGCCATCTAAATTAAAAGTTACACACTTCACCGCAGCGCCATCAGGGTTGGGTTTCACATCCTGAAATTTGATCTTTACGGGATCATCAGTTGCCTTGATATCCAAGTATGGTAATCTTTTCGCTGATAAATTGATAGCATCATAAGCAATGAGACCCAACACTGGAGTCAAGTAAGAATAACCTGGTAATGGATAATACACCACTGACCAATTGCCTAGGTTCTGGTACACCAGAACAAGCCTCTCCGCATATGGACTCTCATTCACTCCCACTGGGAACTCAAACTCTTTGTACACAACACCTCTCCTGTACAAGCTTCCACTCCTGAGCCTCAAAGCTGCAATCTGAACTCCAGTCAAATTCAAAGGAACCTGCGCATCATAGGGAACTCCAGTCTTAGGTTGAACAAAGGCCCTGTAAGCATAATCTTGAAGAAGCACGTCAAGAGCAGCTGCTTGGCCACTTGACACCTCTGCCGAGAGATATGACAGCCGTGACAACCGTATCAGAACCACTAGCATCACAAGACTTCGGAAAAGAAGCCCCATCGATGCTTTGAAATGTCAAAAACCCAATAATGCTGCTCAAACCAGCTGGGCACAACCCCAATTCCCAGAGAACTAGCTAAACCCAGGTATATACAACACCTTGGATCCAAAGAAATGGTAACTGAAATGTGCAATAAATAATTTCCTAGAAATTAAGCTGCAATATCATCAGACTAGTAAATCTCCGATTAATAGCAACAACGGGCACTTGATATAGTCTATGTCTGTGCGTGTAAAAAAGCAGCTTTCAAGGTTTAAACCATTGCAAATTCTCTTTGCTTATACAGATATTGCTTTTCCCTTTTGGTTCCTTGTTATAGAAGCTCTCTCAAAGCCTCAAACAACTTTAGACTGGGAATCTTCCTTCCTCAAAAGGAATTAAAACCCACGATTCTTCGCCATAAACCCATCAACACATAACCAACACGAATCGAAATTAAAGCCAAACCCAGAACACTCCTTCCTCTCCAAACGGTCAAAAATCCAAGCAGCTAAATTACCGCACTCCTAAAATCACAACCAAAACGCAAAAACACAAAATAGCAAACACCTTTACTCAGTAACAACATCAAAAACAAAAACCCAACAAGCAATTTCAGCAGGGTAAGCAAAAATACCTGATCTTTGTAGCCTCCAAAACTCGAGGGCTCCAATGCAGAAGCCCTTAAATCCTGAAGAGGGGAAGAACACACACCATGCACCTCAAAATCCCACAATGAAATGCAAATTGAGACCAACAATCAACCACCAAAAGGCGCGTGAGAAACGAACACTCTTCAAGAACCCCATCATATTCAATTCTCTGGTAAATGACTAAAATGGCTTTGCACCAACCCCAAACACAAGTAGGTGGAGAAAGAGATTCAGAGCTTTAATGGCGGTCATCCCCCAGAAATGGTCTGCATTTTGACTCAATCTGAAAAGGGTAGCCCAGAAAACGATAGGAGCTTAATGGGTTCGGAATCGAATCCAACAAGATGAAGATGAAGGAGCTGAAATACAGGGAAAGCAGTAAAGATTTGGTTTTTTTTGATAAGAGAGAAAAACTGGATTAAAGGACGAGAATTTAAAAGAAATTTATAGTGATCCACAAAAGGGTTCAAGGCCCAAAAATCATCTCAAGAATTTGAGAGATAAGCTCATGAGAGATTCTAGATGGGCAGAGAGCAGCAAAGAGAGAGAGAGAGAGAGAGAGAGAGAGAGAGGAGGAGGTACTGGTGGAAGTGAAGAAGCGGAACAAAAAGACAGAAAGAATGAGAGGAGTGTGGGATTATAAATTGATAGTGAATTATTTATACTCTTTTCCTTCTATGTATTATTGTATATTCATTATTCACTAGTAGGGTTTTCATTTGTTTTGCTATAAGAATTAAGACCGTGTGATTTACAGGTGTGTCGTGTGTGACCAATTTTATAGACATTAAACGCCCCACAGTATTGTTCTTCTTATTTGCATCTTTGCTTTTCTGGGTTCACATTATTACCCTTTTTTTGCTTCACCGTTTTTCATCAAAGTTTAACGGAAATATAGATGGAGGAAAATACTAAATGTATCAATCTAGAGACTTTACAACGTTTTGGTCAATTCCTGATGTTATACTATTTTGAGGAATTTACTCTGAATTTTATTATTTTGTTCAATGCATTTAAGATTGTGTCATTTAACCCAACAAAATGCTCCATCAAGATCTTCATCCGACACTGATTTAGGGTCCTTTCTGTTGCCTTGTTTGCCATTACCTAATGTGCAATGTCTGCAAGATCAGTACATACAGAGACGTAAGCAGCAATGTGAACCAGCATTAGGGTCAACAAGCGCAAAACACAAAGTGACTATACACGAAAGAGAACCAAAGATAAACATCCCGAGTGACACTTCATTGCTTTGAAAATGTGAAAGGAGCCGAATGTACTTGATGAAGCTCACAGGCCATGGAAGCTATTAAAGTGGGTACATGAGCTCAGAGAGAGAGAGAGAGAGAGAGAGAAGAAGGGTTCAATGGTGGTTTATGCCACACCTCCAAGGAGCCAACTGAAGTGCTGCTGGAAAAGTGCTTATTTCACACTAGCTAGACTCATTCTGGGGTTGGAAAAGTTCAACATTTTTACTTGTTTATGAGCAAAGGATGGGTTAGTCGGTTACATGTAAAGCAGTCATTCCCTGATTTTATTTTATTTTCTCATTTAGTCAACCTTAATCTAAAATATTAAGGCCTTTAATACCCATTTTTATTTGCTAATTAGTCTATAAAGACTATGTAATTATATTTATGATTTTGTTAATTGAAAAGGAAATGGAAATCCACTAATTGAGCTCTAAGACCAAAACAATAATGTCAATGTCTATGTGCAAATCATTTTTGAGTGTGATTGAAATTGAATACTCTTAAACTACATTGATTAACCATCACAACTCATATTTGTTCCTTTAATTTTGCATTTAACATTTAATTTATATCTTCAAATAATTATAAATTCAAATACATATTCATATCACCATTATGTCCATGTCGTAGTGTATGCCTCTGTGGAAGAAATTCTTCAGGACATCTCGAACGTTACACACTTGTAGCTAAAGAGTGGAGTTTAGGGTGTACTCTGACTTTAAATGTGATTGTAGATTAATATTGTTTTTTATAAGGGTTCTAAAACAATGTAACATAACCCGTTTAGACGCTTCAAGCTAACCATCCGTCCTAATAATGGCCAACCCTCCTAAGCGGTCTATAAGCGCTTTCCGTAAATAAAGCAGTCTATACATTAGATGTTCATCATTGCATCGAGTAATAAATAACATTCTTGAATCGTAAATGGAGTCTTAAAAAACGAACAAGGAAGGATTTTTCATACAAAACTCAAAAAAAATAACAATAATATTTACTACTATAAAGCCAGTAAGTTAGAAATTACTAAATTGGGTTTTGCCAATGTTGTCTTTTTAAAGTTAATTCATACTATTAAGAAAGGAGAGATATTATGGTAAATAGTAAAATAAAATAAAAAATAAAGAAATAATTAGGGAATGAAAAGTGAGTAGTGGGTTATATAACCGGATGAAGTAACTACATTATTAGGAAATTACTACATGGATAAAAGACTAGTAATAATAATAGTAAAAATTTCTTCTATTTCTAGATAAATAATAATTTATATAAAATGGTTGAGTTTTGTTAATGGCGAAATTCTATATATGGTATATAAGATTCTGCAACAACAAAGCCAGCTCATTATGATCTGACTCATTTTCTGCAGTGGTGAAACTGGGCCCACAATGCACAGTGTACAGGTCAGGAATGCTAAAGTGCTCCGCGGCGCACATGAAAAACCCCAAGGTCCTCGTCGGAGCAAGCGAGAAGGTGTGGACCAAAATGGAACAGTGGCTCTGGTTCAGTCAGTACATAATGACCAGCCTGCCCCTCATACGCTATCAGATGCGCTTCTGCTACAGCCAAAACACAACCAAGCTATTACCCGATCGAGGAGCTTTAACCCACCAAACTCGATACTGCAGGATGAAGGTGGTGGCCGAAACATCAAAACAAAAACAAAATTTGATCATGCATGGCCAATTTCTTGTAATGTATGCAACCTAAAAACCTGCTCTGGAGCTTGCCAAAGTGATCGGGGAGGGAGATTCTTGTTCAATCTTCTGTTAGTTTCGGGGATATGACTCATATGAGCATTCAACGTTTGTTAGATTCGAGAAGTGAACAAAGGTTAATGGTCGATCCACCTATTTCTCATCTGTTTTTCGCAGATGATTCTTTCATTTTCTTAAGAGCAGGATATCGGGAATGTGTTATTTTGTGCAACATACTTCAAGCCTATGAGACGGCGACGGGACAACAGGTTTGTTATGAGAAAGGTTCCATCTCATTCAGCAAAAATGTTAACAGAAGTCTACATGATGGTTTAGCAGTTGTGCTAGGTGTGAAACGGGTTGAAAAACATGACAAGTATCTTGGTTTGCCTATGGAATGGAGATTGCATTGGGGCTTCGAAGTCGGAAGCTTTCTGTTATTTAAATGAGAGAATTCGAAAGAGGACGCAGGGGTGGCACGAGCGATTTTGGTTCGCGGAAAGGAAAATAGTTTCTTTGTTTTTCCCACGGGAAGGAAAAGAGAATGGAGATGAAATTTGCCAATGACTTTCCGTTCCGATGTTTAGTAACATAAGGAAAATCATCCGGAAAATTGTTAATTTAAATAATAAAATAATATATTATGAGTAATAAATACAAGGAAAGGAGATGAAACAACTTTCCCAACCTTCAGGAAAATATTTCATTTCTTTCACCATTTCTCAAACGCATGAAATGATCGTGAACAACTTTTTTTTCTTGATGGTTACTTTTCACGAACGAAACGAGACCTAAGTATTTTAGGGAAGGAAGTGTAGGAAGAATAAATTTAAATTGGAATAAGAGTTGAGAGCTGGTTTATTAATTGAAGCATGCATAAGGACCAAACATGAGTCTAAATCTCAGATTAAAAATTAAACAAGCAAGTGATATGACATGACAAGGTGCTAGCTCTTATATATGCATGTACACTTCTTCATTTACAAACGTGCCATCAACCTTTACTCAAACCATCGTTCTGATGACTTTCCAATCATGAGGTGCTCCACGCTCGTATACGCCGGCCTATGATCTTTCTCCTCAAGAAACGATGGTAATTATAACAGTGACGAAGCCCCCTAACTAATTCCAAAATCTCGAGCTCTTTGCAGCCGTTCAATAGTGTAACAATACCATCGTTTTGAATGTAACACTGTATCAACTTCAAGAACTTAATATCTGGCAAATATTTCACGATCTCCGATGCCGTAGCTATATCAACCTTTTGAATCTCAAGTTGTAGACCCATAAAATGCTTGCTTTGTATGCCGATCTGCCCCAGGATTTTGTTCAAATTGTCATGGCAAACGCAAGCCAGCAACGACGACTGTAAATATTCACTGAAGTAGCGAGGTGAAGCACCATCTACCAAAGCATTTATTTGCTTGAGGTTGCTACCTAGATGCAATTGCTCCAGAGATTTCCACTTTCCAATTACTTCCGGAATAATCCCTGAATGCTTGAAAATCTGCAAGTCATCGGGCAAATTCAAAACCCTAATTAAGGTTAGGGCATGCGTCTGAGACATATCTCAAAGCTTCTTCTGTAGAAAATCAAGAGCTTTTCCATTGCTTCTGTTGACTACTAACTTTATGAAAGCAGTGATGGAGAATCACGATCGATTCCTTTCAATATGGTATTCCTCTACAAACTTATTGTAGAATGGACCGTAGCCTTCTAGTTTAGTCGAATTAGGGCCAGTTAAAGGAGAAGGTTCGAGGTCTGGAAAATAGAGGTATTGCCAGCATAAAGGATCTAGGGTTGCTGCGTACCATGAGTTGCATACAAAAGGGAGTGACAGAATAAATGACTCCATTCCAACTCTTGCAAACACCTTGGTTATGCAGTCCATGGCTAAATTCTCCCATCTTCGTTCATGCATCTTCTCAGAGTCCGGAACGACGCCGTTCTTCTTCCTCGGCGGCCAAACTAAAGCCGACTCCGACTCCTCCTCCTTCCTCTTGAGCATCGGCCTTGTGAACATTGCGAATTGGTGATGATTTATGTTGAAACCCTAAGGCGACGTCCCTCCCTCTCCGAAATCTATCGTCTACGCTATAAAAAGACGACAACCCTAAATAGCCTTGAGGCTAACATAATGGGCCGGATAATGGCCTGTTTTAGTTTTGTTTCATGAGTTATCATTTGTCAGTTGTGTTAACGGAGTTGGTATTAGTCCCTCTATAACATGATCATGCTGACCAGCCTTCTTGTAAAAAAAAAAAAAAACTATTATTTACATAATTTTAAGTATTGACTGCAATAGAAAATTTTATATAAATCTAATTTGAGACATGTTCTCTTACATAAGTCGACCATAAACTTTTTACCCATATTAGTCCACTTATAAGCCTAAATCCACCAACTCAGTATTGTAGTATACCTAAAATACCCTCTTTACTCTCTCTCATCCATAATTAGCTCTGTTAGTACATAGCCAAAACATTTGGCCACGCCGAGAATATGACATAACCACTCGGTTGCCGGAGACTATTCCGGGCAAGACAACACCGGCAAACCCTTTGTGGGCATCCAAAGAGTAAAGGTCCGGTGGCAATATACATTCCGGACCCGCTCTCCGACAGTTAAACACCCGACAAAAAAGGAGATGCCGCAGAGGACCACAAACAGTCCCACATCGGAGACTGAGGCCACAACGCCCAACATAAGCCTATAAAACATGCACAAACCCCAAAAAGAGGTAATTAAATATAGCAAATCACATATACATCCTCCAAAAAGATTTGAAACACAAATAAATCCACTTGTGTTGTTGTTATACAAATAAGGACAGTTTTTAACAATTAAGGACAATCTTTTTTCTGCATGGCATATGTTATGTTTTAATTTACCAAACTAACCATACACTAATTAAATATGCTTTTAGAAGAGAAAAGTCTCATTTTGAGAATTTTCAGTAAATGGTACAGTAGCAGGTTTTCAATAACTTAGTGTAGTAGCAGTTAATTCTAGTAGAAGTAGTAGCAGAGGTTAACATTTTAGTATAAGTAGTAGTAGGGGTTACCATTTCAGTATTAGTAGCAATTAATTCCAGTAGAAGTAGTAGCAGAGGTTAACATTCCAGTAGAAAGTAGTAGCAGAGGTTAACATCTCACTAGAGGTAGTAGCAGGTTTCCAATTGCTCAGCTAATGTAGTAGCATTTTTGCTGGAAAACTACACTTCCAACAGATGTAGTAGTAGGTTTTAGTGGTTCAGTTAGTGTAGTAGCAGCTTCAGTAAGTGCAGTAGCAAGTTTTCAGTGACTCAACTAATGTAGTAGCATGTTTTGCTAGAAAGCTACACTTCCAACAGATGTAGTAGCAGGTTTTAGTGGTTCAGTTAGTGTAGTAGCAGCTTTAGTAAGTGCAGTAGCATGTTTTCAATGACTCAACTAATGTAGTAACATGTTTTGCTGGAAAACTACACTTCCAACAGATGTAGTAGCAGGTTTTAGTGGTTCAGCTAGTGTAGTAGCAACTTCGGTAAGTGCAGTAACAGGGTTTTGTTCCACGAAATGCCAAATTATTCATTGCAAGACGTTTAACAACGACAATTATTCTGATCATAGCTTGTTTCCAATGTTCTGTATCTTTCTTGATTTGCTCTTGTAATTCTTTATCAATAGTTTGATTTGTTCTCAATCTAACTCGGAGTTGAACTCAGGCTCTAAGGTTGATAAGATGTTCAAGACTATCTTCATGTTGCTTAAGTTTATCACTTAGATGTCCCCAATCATTAACTCCTACATTTGCTAAATGACTTTTAGAACGAGCTTGTCTTACTACTTTACAACAAAAGCAAAACACTTTGTTCAATTTTTTTGAGTAAACCAGCCATTTCCTATCAGCAATAAGTTATCCATTTCTTAATTTTTGATCATAATAATATGTGGAAAACCCCCTATTACGATTATCCTTAGAAAAAATTAATATTGGCTCCTCTAATAGGACCTTTTTCAACAAACAAATCTCTCATTTTTGTATCTAAACTATCCCACACTCTAGGATCATATATCTTCAAAGATAATGAAGAATTTGAGCACTCATGCACATGATTAGTTTCTTCATTATTTTCAGTAGTCTCATTTTCAAGAACATTTGTTCTTTCTTCATTTACCTCATTTTCATTTTCAGGCACATTTGTTGTTTCTTGATTGACCTCATTTTCATTTTCAGATACATTTGTTGTTTCTTCGTTAACCATATTTTCATCTTCTGTAAAATCTTTCACTACTTCATGCACTTCATTTTCAACTTGATTTTCCAAAGAAACATTTTGAGGTTTTATTTTCTTCCAAAGTTTTTGTATATAACCTCTTAGAGATTCTATTTTTTCTTTTTCTTGTTTTTTTCTTTTTCTTTTTTCGCTACCAGATGCTTGTTTCTTAGGAAACATTGCTTTAAACTAAAAATTAAAATTTAAAGTAACATAACAATAGAACATGGATAGTGAAGCACCGGCTGCACCACTGACTTCAATTCTTTCTATCAAACCCAACTACCCAAGATTGGATGCACATTTCCAAATTCCAATATTCTCTGCAAAAACATAAGAACAATTTCATATATAAATTTCGTATACCTTATATATATGATATATCTCAAATGCATGATTTCATAAAGGAAAAATAAAATATATAAAGGAGATTCGAAGCAACCTTTTTCAATGGCAAGACCCAAAAAGAAGAATTCAAAGTGGTGAAATTCAGAGGAACCTTATGTTAAGACTCAAGTGACTTCAATCTTTAAAAACTGGATTGTGAGAGACTGAGAGAGGAGATGTGAAACTGAGAGTGCGAAATTGAGAGAGGAGGAAAAACTTCGAATGATCATGACCTGATGAACACATAACAACTTATAGAGAGAGCAAATAAAAGATTTTTGGTTCCGGAGAATATCAATCGCCAATTTAGCTTCTTTATTGCTGCAACGTATCTTCTCCATAATTGAGGCAATGGGTAATTGAATCGGAAAAGAATTAGGAGATTAAGATTTAAGAGTGGAGAGAGAAGAACAGAGATTAAGGAGAACTGGAGAAGATTGTCGACATAGAGAAAGTGGAGAAGAGAGATGGAACGGCTGGAACCTTTAATTCAGTTTTTTTTAATACATAACAAATGAAAAAAAAAATTTGGGCCCCTTCAGCCTTGGGCCTGATGCGAGGGCACTGCTTGCATTGGACCAAGGCCGGGCCTGACAATACCTACATGCTAAATGAGATAAATCGAGACATACTTACATCTAGCAATCGCACCACCCAAATCTATGACTCTATACCGTATCGGATCAAACCAGGCCAAAGCCACAGTAGTGATGACGACGGAGTCACCAACGGGAGCTCTAGCTATGTCGGATGTGCTTATATCATGTGATTCACGTCTATGAAAACTATACATATTTTTTTGTTTTGTTTGGGATTGTTGACATCGGTCAACCCTGAAAAATAAAAAAGAAAAGAAAAGAAAAGAGAAGAGAGAGAGGGTCGTCTCCTTCATTGTGGCTTTAAGCTCGTTGTTGGGGCATTTCTCTACTTTCTCTTCTCGCGCTCTTCCTCTTTGAGCGAGAAAGAGAAACCAAATTTACACACACCCCCCAAACCCAAACCCAATTTCAATTCTTTCTTAAATTCCCAAATTCCCAATCACCTTCATCATCATCATCATCAACCTCTCCTTATTGTCTCCCACATTTCTCTCCAAACCCTAGCCCTCTCCACCCTTCCCACTCATCATATTCGCAATCGCTCCTCCCCGGCCGTCTCAAGATTCCGTCTTGGCCGCGCCACCGGCGCGTTTCCTTCCGTTCCGGGCTCCTCCGATGCCGTCTCTCCCCTGAAGCCCCATCACCTCTGCGCTTTCGAAGGTCCACCTCTCTCTCATTTCTTCGTTTCGAGTTTTCTTGCGAGTTCTGCTTTCAATTTCAAATTTTGAATTCGTTTTCTTGCTTTCTACGGAAGAAAGGATTCATCTTTATTAAAATTGGAGACGAATTGGTTTCGGAATTGTTGTTTATTGTGTGATGGCTTTACTGTTAGGGTTTGGGCGTTTAGGGAAATGGAAGCGCCAGGTGGCAATCTGGACTCGTATAGAGCTCCGGTTTCGGGCAATAGTAGCTCTAGGAGATATGGCATGCTTTCGGCTTCGAATTTTATACAGGCGCCTCTGTCTGCCTTGCTGGAGTACTCGGGGCTTCTGCGCGGCCGGTTCGGTCACCAGGAAGCCGAGTCTCTGATTGGGGGACGCAGCGCAGCCGCATTCAGGGAGCAACATCATGCTCAGGCTGAGCAGGCCAGCAATGATGGGGAGGTTTCGATTAGGATAATTGGTGCAGGGGAGCAGGAGAATGATAGGGAGGGAGGGGGTTTAGTAGTTGGGCAGTTGAGGGAGAGTGGTCTTCTGCAGAATGATGTTTCGGGGCGGCACATAGCGAGGGTGGGGTCTGTTAGTTTGGTATCGGAGGAAGGTCAGGTGGATGGTAGAACGGATATTGGTTCTGGAGAAGGCATATCCCAGTCGGTAAATGGAGGTGCTGGTGATGGTGCTGGGGCTAATGGTAGGGATTCTTCTTATCAGAGATACGATATTCAGCAGGCAGCTAGGTGGATTGAGCAGGTCCTGCCCTTTTCCTTGCTTTTATTGGTGGTCTTCATTCGCCAGCATTTGCAAGGTCAGTGTCTTCAAGCTTATGTTTACTGAAATATACAATGTTTTTTCCTATTGCAAAAGAATATTAATGGTCACTTTTAGTTGGACCTCTATCGTGCATATCGCTATTCGATGACTATTGGCTTGACATTCCTTCTGAGATTCACAATGTGTTTGGTCATACGGGTCAGAGTGCGAGTACGTTCCTCCACTAACTTAAATACCTGTGGCGACAAGTAACACTTGATTATAAGACACATACATGTGTATGAAGAATTATAACTGACAAGTGGTTCCGTGAAAGGCGCTTTTTTATGGTGTCACCTAACCATATTCTGTAGTCCATTGTGGACACCTGGTGGTAATCTATCTATTGCCAAGGTCCCATTCCATGTTTCTGACATTTTTAAGTTTCCAGGAAGCTACAGTAGTTGGCCCTTACCTCAGTTGTATGTTGAACACTGGTTGTAATCACTCCTATTCGATTGTCCTCTTTTGCATGTTGTCTCATCAGTTGAAGCCTTATCAAGTTTCTCATGTATCAAGGAATTTCTCTGGAGTCAATTTTTCTTTCAAAATTTGATCTTAGTGATTAGAATGTTAATTAGGGCTGCTTGAAGTTGTAGAATAATGATTCTCATTATGACTATATAGAATCCAGTTTTACTGGCTATCTTTATCCCCTCTTTTAAATTAATATAACCATTTTATTTATTCTGCAATAACTCGCAGGTTTCTTTGTTACTATCTGGATTGCTGCTGTTATGTTTAAGTCGAATGATATCCTAAAGAAACAGACAGCTTTGAAGGTATTATTGAAATGCTTCTATTTATTTTTGTACATGTAATAAGTTTTTTGTTGTGTCTATGATGTTTTATTTATCAAGAATATGATATGATTGGTGCAGGGAGAGAGGAAAATATCTGTTCTAGCCGGCATCTCTATTGCATTTTCAGTTCATGTGATTGGTGTTTACTGGTGGTATCAGAATGATGATCTTTTGTACCCTTTAGTTATGCTTCCTCCCAAAGTTACACCACCTTTTTGGCATGCAATTTTTATCATCATGGTTAATGGTAATCTTCTTTTCCCAAGTTTTCATTGCAGCTGTACTTTTCGGATTTTGAACTTCCAAATTATCTGCTGAAGTGGTCTCATCTACATATAACCTGCATAGGCTGCATTATGTGGCACTGCTATTAGGCTAGTAATGAGATGGTTATAAGAGTTTAACTTTTCAATATTTTCTTTTAATATAAGCTCAAATTGCACCTTGAAAGGTGCTTCACTTGTCACATTTAGATACCATTTTCTTGTACAGCATGATTTTTGACATGTTCTAGCTTTATGTGCATGCAGACATGATTTTCTTCATGATCAAAGATAGAAACAAATCAGTACATATATATTTTTTACAGAGCATTTTGCTGATTGTATGTGTCACAAAGCTTTGAAATAAACCTTACTGTTAGATTTCCTCTTTGTACTTGCTGTGTGCAAGTCGTAAGTTAAATTCGCTGCCATGCAATGGTCAACTCAGTTGGTTATTTTCAGATACCTTGGTCCGGCAGGCAGCAATGGTGATCAAGTGTATTCTATTAATGTACTACAAGAACAGCAGAGGATGTAACTATCGTAAGCAGGTGAGCTAATAAGCCAATAACTAATTGGAGAACTTGTTTTGTTATGGGAAAAGAGTAAATGAAACAACAGGAACCGGCTGAAAGGCAATTCTAATGAATGTTGTAGTTACTTTTTGCCTTTCATTTGATTTCTAGAACTGCAATGAACTAGGTTCATAAGTTTGGCGCCCCTTCTTTTTTGCAATTTGTTTGCTCCATATTTACTGACCAGAGAAGTGTGTGCCTTTTTTTTCCAGGGTCAAATGCTTACTTTGGTTGAGTATCTACTGCTGTTGTACCGGGCCTTGTTACCAACATCAGTTTGGTATCGTTTCTTCTTGAACAAAGAATATGGTAGTCTCTTTTCGTCACTAATGACAGGGTTATATTTGACCTTCAAGCTTACATCTGTTGTTGAGAAGGTAGTTTTACATTAATATAATTTCTATGTTCTATTGTGAAACTATAATGAAGAATAAGTTCTGCCAAGTAGTTGTTTTTCACGTGTCATTACTGTTTTCTGCTTCACTTATTGGCGGATAGGTACAATCTTTCTTTGCTGCATTGAAGGCCTTGTCACGTAAAGAGGTTCACTATGGGGCGTATGCAACATCAGAGCAGGTAAACTGGAACGCCCTTTAAAGTCTGCACACAAGTGCAATTGCCCCAGTGGTCTGTTTGTATGATGTTCTTATTAGTTTGGGAATTAAAGATATTTTCTTTAGATTATTGAAGAGCTGGTGTTTCATGCATTCTAAGTTATTGTTGGTGTGCTGCAGGTCGTTGCAGCTGGCGATCTATGTGCAATTTGCCAGGAGAAAATGCATGCTCCTATTTTGCTTCGTTGTAAGCACATCTTCTGTGAGGACTGTGTATCAGAATGGTTAGTATACTTACTGTTGTCCAGATCTTGCTTTTTATATTGCATTTGGTAATTGTTTCTACCGATGACCTTTGTAGCATTGTTTCTTTGTTGAAACTATTTTCCTACCCTACCTATTATCTTGACTGCAACCTCTTGATATGAAGATAACATCTATAGATATACTTATCAAACAAAGTATGCAGATTTCTCAATGGTTTGAGCAATTTTTAAAGTTTACTCAATTTGCCTGGGATGGGATTCGATCTGTCATTCTTTTCGTTTGCTGACGCCACTCAATTTTTCAGGTTTGAGAGGGAACGAACCTGCCCGTTGTGCCGGGCTTTGGTAAAACCTGCAGATCTTAGATCATTTGGCGATGGATCAACGAGCTTGTTCTTCCAGCTGTTTTGAGGTCGTTCAACTGTAAAAACGAGGTGTGTTTCTGCTTTTGAAGTTCAAATTATGGTTCGAAGCAGGCATCTCCTCATCCTTGTGACTACACTGGTATATTCGATTGTATTTTTGCTGGGCCTTGTTCATGTTTACCCCTTGGAAAGAGAGTAGTTGGGTATAACTGAACTGGCTACTGTTCATACAGAAGTTGTATTGAGAAAATGTCAAAAATGTATGTAATTCACCAATTAAGAAATTCCTTTAATCACCATTTGCGTTGATATCTATATGTTTGCCTTCAATGAAATTTAGCCTGGCTCCTCTTCCATTATTGTTATCCTTCTTTTTAGATCATATTATTTGCCTTCTAGATTCTAGATTTTCTATTTTCTCTTGCGGGTGGCAATTGTTCAATATGCCATCTTTCTTTTCTCAAGAGTTCCTACATAGGTTTCTCTGGCATGGCCTCATGTCCACCACTAATTTGTACAGCAAGACTAGCTACCACATCCTATTTTTGGGACCTCTAATACATGACATTCCCTAACTTAATGTTTATATAGGATGGCTCCCCAAGCCTTTCTCCAATCCCATTTCTATGTAACAGTTCCTTGAAGAAGTATTCATTGGTCATAGTCTGCAAGAGAAACACAATCTCTTTCGGTCTCTCTAGCTTTCCTTGAGCATATTTCATATCTTTGATCCTCAATATGGTCATGGCAAAGGAATTGAGTTGCGAGGTTGCACCGCCAGCTGTGATATCCCACCATAAACCTTCACAATGTCCGAATTTGGAGACCATTGTTGAAGAAGGATCTGAGAGCTTTGAGATTCTGCCTAAACGAGTTGTGTTTCTTCTTCCAGTATTTCTTTCTTTTGTTTCTTACTTCATATTGAATAGACTTGCTGCTTGATGATGTACGCCGCGGAAGAAATGTCAAATAGGAAGGCAAAATTGTGTGAAATAGATGGGCAGATGACAATGTGAGAATATTTTGCATAGAAACGTTGATAATTGTTCGAACTTTGAAATATTCATCTGTCTCTCCTTCCTGTCTAACTCCTTGCATGCTTTACAATAGTGATATTAATTTCGAATCAGAAATTCCACAATTTTATTCACTGTTGTTCTTTCCTAACGATAATAACTTTTATGAGAGTTATCTGAATCATAATCCATTCCTGCTAAATCCCACTACATGTTAATAATAAGAAAGAGAAGAAATTACAACCCTTATTCACTCCAAACAGAAACGGCAAGAGTGGAAAATTCTGTAACCTGATCAGGGATCATGGTATCACAAATCATCCATTTCAGTTGCAGTACTTCATTAAATCGAGAAACATTCCAAGATTCTGAATTCCAGTAACTCCTTCACCGGATCTCTGTGATTGCTGGACGGTAATTGAACTGGAGTTGAGCTGAAACTTGAGACTCAAGACACATAAGGATGGTTAAATCAGCACAAGAATTTTCCCAGAACTGCAAATGTCCCCCCTCCTATGTTTGTAATAGGCAGTGCATGAAATCTTCACCCTTCTTTTTTCTACCTATATATGTTCAAGTCAAATGATTATACGAGTTATATCTCAGTTTATAATATCCTTGTCATTTTCTGTAGATATATTCACCTGTTTCTCTACCAAACACTAATAAAGGAAATGGTCATAGTCTCATAGATTTCTGTATCAGCACATAAGAAGCTGACAAACTGGAGAGCAAATGAGTGTTTCCAAAAACTTTGAGATCCTATTTGATCATACCTTTTGGCATACACCAAGAAAGCTAGAACAACAAGAGTTTTGCATTGTACCAAAAGAATAAGTCACATTATTTCGAACCACTCTACAATCAAATAAGAATTCTAAAACCCTGGAACAAAGAACCACAAACTGGTTTGTACAAGGAAGACATGGTCAAATTTTTGATCTTGTACTGAGGCACACAGGACACTGGAGAAAATCCAAACCTCCAACAAACTATTACATGAACAGATTAATAGTACTGCAGGCAGTGGAAGAATTACTATCTCTCTTCCACTGTCCTCCTCTTCCTCTCTCCAAGGGAAAAAAGGACCAACAAAAAGAGAAAATCAGATGCTACACTAATTTTTAGGCAGAAGATGCGGGGGTCTTTTAGTGTCTTCTGCTACAGAATCTGTTTTACTTTCCTCTACAACAGAAGTAGTTTTAACAACTTCTGCTACAGAAGGTGTTTTAGCAACTTCTCCTACATAAGGTGAGATATCTGAACTTGGAGTGACCTCATTTCGAGAAGCATCTTTATTCGCTTGTGGGTTAATGTGGGCAGCAAGTATTTCCTTGGTATCTGGTGAGATCACAGATGAAAGGTCCTCTGGTGGTGGGGATGGTGGTGCTGATGAGTGCGAAGAAAGCGAGAGTATTTGCGCAACTTCGGGGCTGCTACTTAGGGGGTAAACTTCTGTTTCTTCGTCAGATAAATACACAACATCTTGCATTGTGAGCTGATGGTATTCTACAATTTCCCTCAGGAAACGGTTCTCTCGTGCATAAACTGAGTTCTCATTGGCTAATCGACCCTTCTCAGCTAAAAGGGTCTCCAACTGATGGCGAATCTAATAAGATCAGATAAATGTATACATGTTAGAACAATTAGTTCATGGAATCCTCATTTCTGAAATATAAACAATGCACTTTTAAAGATGCAGAGCTAATGACATATACATGTGCAAGTATTAAGCATAATATATACGAGAGACAATGAATTAGACAAGATCCTTAACACATCATACATACCAAGTCATCATCTGCTCGGTTTACTCCCTTCTCGCGACTCTCGCGAAGGCGCTTGTTTTCTTCTTCTAGTTGAGAACATCTTTCCTTGGCAAAAGCCAGATCGGCTTTAACAGTTTTCAGCTCTCTAAGAAGTAACTTTGCTTTGGCAGCCGTTGCCATTGCAACCTGTGACATAAAACAAATACCACTTATGCATTTCACTAGCTTTGGTGAAATCTAAGGACTACTTATGCATTTCATTGAGAAATGAGACAGACAGAGTTTTCTAATCACACATCCAAACTTGACAAGAAGTTCAACTTATGTAATGCAATTCTAAAGTCCAGCTAGTTTCCTATAAATAAATCAAATTTTCTGCAGAAGGTTAAATTTTCCCTTTGTATTGTTAAATTTAGTGCAAGGAACTATACTCATATCAGTATCACTAATTAACATTTTGATAACATCAGTAAGATCAATCTAGTCTTATCCAGTCACACACACACAAATACATAATTGCCACCTTACGTCGCGAGATGCCTTGATTTGAGTATCAGGACTCCTAGCTTGTTTGATGCCATAATAAGAAGCTTGATTTTGTCCCTCCGGTTGGTCTCCTCTTCTTTGAATTTGATGTCTGATGTCGGCAGTTTTACTCTCCACAATTGTTCGGCCCTCCTGAAAAGCCAAATTCACAACACAAATCATACAAATGCTCCATAAATGTAACAGTGCTATCCCCTATAGCACTGAACTTGACATGCATCCGTACTCTAGCATTAGCTTTACCTCAAAAGCCTTCTCGAAAGTGTCACCAAGATTATTAAGGGAAGTTGTGATTCTATCCAAACCCTTGCGGATTGCAGGATGTTCCATTCTGTTATCAGATAACTGGTATTTTTGTTGAAACTGTCCAATAACAAAAACTTACCAAGAATTAGTATAACAAATTTCACTATGCTAACATAGTACGCCACATTGCATAAACAAGATCATTGTATGTCAATTCGAGCCACAATTTCATTAAGCATGTAATGTAACACAAAAAGTTTGAGTTTTGATCACCTGAGTTGGGCCACCGGAAGTAGTGTAGAGCGGTGATGGCGATAATTTAGGTGATGCTATGATGTCGCCAAACACATCACTTTGCTGAAACTCAGCATCCTCCTCTTCAAGAATGGCCTTGGCTTTTCGAGCCAGAACACCCCAAAACCCGGATTTTGCTGATGAATCTTCATAGGCCGCAAAGTCCTGCATTATCATTTTCAATTGTCAAGTAATTTTCCAATGAATCAAAAATCAGATCGGAAAGATCTGCAAAGATGAAAATGATCAAGTTGCGAAAACCAATCAAACCTTGGTTCGATTGCGTTCATTTGATAGAGCAGAGGCACGAATGGCCTGAGCAGCGAGAGAAGAAGAAGCATTAAACGAATGAGAAGGTTGCAGCGGGGAAGCAGATGGATTCATATCGTCAGGTGGACGATGAACAATCTCTTCTTTGAAAGTAGAGGCTCTTGTCATCCCCTGCCTTCTTCTGTACGCCATTTTCTCTTAGCTGAAAAACTAAGCCACCTTCCGATCAAAAACAAAACAGAGATGGAGTGAATATGAGATTGAGATCCCTTTTCCGTCACCGTCACCGGGTTGACAACGACGACGACGAAGACGAAGACGAAGACGAAGGAGGAAGCAACCAATTAACGGCCCCTGTTTTTGGTTGGTGGTGTGTGTTCTTTTTGTTCTTGTTCTGTTTTGGTTTGGTGAGGCTTGTGTTTAACGAACTCTTCCGCCTTTCCTTCACGAGGCAAAATGAGAAACCGAAATATGAATAAGAGAGAGAGAGAAATGAAACGAGTGCTGCAAAACCAGAAAAAATATTATAGGGCTCAACATTCCTTCCTATATATAATACTCACTTCCAAACCCCCATGTCCACCTGTTCCTAATTCCCTTCTCTTCTCCTGCTGCACTTTTCATTTCCATAACCGTCCATGATCACCACAATTATATCACAAAAGGAGGTTGTTTTTCCATGCTACCCTCGATCACATTTTATTCAAATAAATACATATAGCGACGTGTTTTTTTGTGTTTCGTAGATACGAAAATTCATGTGTAAAACTAACAAAAATGACGACCGATGCATTCAACATTGAGCATACATACAAATGAGGAACGTATAAGATGTAAACTCCTTGATAGAAGGAAGAGCTTTTTTCAACATATTATGGTATAGATAATTATGAGATGTGTTTCAGATTTTCTTCATTTTTCTTCAAAATAATGAAAGCAAGTCACATAAACATGTTCTAGGTGTGACAGCTACTCAGGAATAATGAAAGGTTGGAAGTGGACCATGTAATTGAATTGTAAAGGGAACACTTTGGAGCTGTTGACGTGTGAACCATTTTGTGTTTTTCATAAGAATCCAATAATTAATCTGCCTTCGCTAGCTTGGCTGATTTGATTGCTTTAGGTACAAGTAATCGTATTGGTATGACGGGTCAAATTCATGCGGTTGAATCTCCTTTCATATATTTTTGGTGGGGATTCGGGGCCAAAGTCATAAGAAAGATTGAAATGAACTCTTACTTTGAGCGAGCCAAGCACTTCCTATATAGTACGTGAACTTCTGTATGAGCATGTATAATTGTAGATGGTAATGTACTATTTACATACCAAAGAAAAAGTCCATCATAGCATCCAAAGCAAGAGATAAAGACTTGGAGATTGTAGAATTATCTATATGGAACTACTGATATGTAGACCATTATGTACAACATGCTTCTCTTTTGATCTGTTTATCTGTTTATACTTTCTGCTTTATTGTATATCAGTTAGTGATGAGTTGAACAATTAGATATTTTTTTGGTCTGAATGAAACATCAATTTAGAGGACTAAACAAAAGGACCTTTTAAGTGAGAATGTTTCCTATTTCTTTCTGGTAGAACTTCAGTCTTTTGCTTACAGCTCAAGAGATCAATCAGTATGAGAACTAACCACTAATGACTGGTGCTATTGATAATCACAAACATGAGCTAGGCAGATGTCTTAGTTCCATATGGCAGGTACATATCGAGTCTCTTTGACAACTATCTTATCAGAAAACTGCAGCTGACCACTTGAACCATTCTGCAAGAACCGATCCTCACCAGAAGAACTTATCTTACCAAGTTGAGCTCTCAAATATGGAAGATCAAATGTGAACTGTTGAGCCAGTGGATTGGATTGGTCTGGTTTTGGCATCTGGTGCGTGTTAAACAAACTACTGATGTCATGAATTTTGCCTTGAGCAGCTTTTGTTTCATCATCTTGGCTCATAGGTGCTGGAGTCAATTTATATGTGCAGCTCTTATTACTAAGACTTGCAATTTCCAGCTTTTTCAGCACATTAGACTGAGAGTCTGAAGGAGATACCATAGACTCTGCTTGATTAGGCAGGTTCCCTTGGTTTAGTATCATTGCTGTTGACTTGTTGCCGGTGTTTTGTAAACCAGAAGCTATGCAACTGAGGTCTCCAGTGTTAGCTTTCAATGGATAAGAATCCAACTGATGAATCTCTTTTCTATGATTTTGATAAAATTCAGCATGTGAATTACTTTGGTCACCATTGGATGGCAGATGAAATGTAGTGTGAGCGGTCTCTATAATCGTAGGATGCCCCCCATGAGAGGGTGCTGCAGAAAAAGCAGTAGTGCTAGGTGCTGGCTGGGGACAAGTAGATGCCAAAGGAAAGTGACTTTCTTGCTGTTGGAGACAGCCAAGTATCTTCTTTCTAGCGATCATCTTAGCTGTTGGTCCTAAATCTTTGACAAACGACATCAAGCTTTCTCTGTAAGAAAAATCCTGGTGATTTACCTACAAAGCAAAATTGTGTGTTTTAGTGATACATTTTGTGGCGTCAATGGATAGAACTTAAATGACAATCCACACTAGTTAAACACCTTCCCTAAATTTCTCACTTAAAGTGGATATAACTAGCTTGCTGTGTTGCACATACACACAGAGAGGACAGAAGCGAATTCAACAGATCATTCATTTAAATAAGGTCAGCACAAAATATGGAAAATCTGCATTTTCCTAATCCAAGGCCATAGATAGTCATGTGATTAACACATTATGGTATCCATAGTTCATGTACCACCTGGTTCTTGGGAAAGACTTTCTGTCAAAATTCACTTGAGACATTGCATATGAGGGAATCTCGGTAGACTAGCACAAGCAACAAAGACTTACATGCACACGTTGTTTTGGATCACTAAATAATGACAAACCAATAGACTCATGCTCGCTGAGGTAGGATTTCCAAGGTCGGTATGTGGCGCGTCGATCTGCTTCAAAAGACCTAGATTTTCCATCATCTTTAGTACCTACGGAAATGTAACAAACAAGATCAAGAGATATCCTACTGTAGCCTTAATGTTTGAATAGTTAATGAAAACAATTGGCTATCTTGGTGTAAAGAGATTTAATTTCCTTACAAAACTAGGAGTACATATAGTGTGGGTTTTATTTCTTACCATAAAGAAGTTTCCGCTCTCCTTTATCAATACCAGAGCACCCAGTTTTTGCTGGACCTCTCCTGGTATTTGATGAACCACTAAGCGAGTGTCCCGTAGCTTTTGATGAACCCCCCAATCTTCATGCCAAGGAGTTTCATATTTGTAGCAACTTTAGGACATGAGTCTGACTTTCCAACTTCAACTTGAGCCCTCCTACCAGTTCCTTGTCTAGCCTCCAAGAAGTCTGACTCCAGCTTCTCAGGATAGGTTTTCAGAATGTGAAATACATTCTTAGCTAATTCATGTATGGAACGTGCCTGCAGAAAACAAGAGTACTTAATTATACTTGATGGAGCAAATTAGATTTTATAGTAGTAGATTTAGATCAAACTTCCCAGAAACTGTTAATGTACCTGTCTAAAATAAATGGTAGCTGTGGGATTGAAATGCATTGCATTTTCTGTTACTAAAAATGCATCATGCTGCAAACAGATATTAATCAACTGTCAGATGACAAGTCAGAAGTCATGTTCGACAACATATGAATATGAACATTCTAAACAATCAAAGGCAGTAGTGAACAAAAAAGTATCTGAGACCAGGTAAACATGACATATATATCTTTTTTGAATGATGTACATCATGTAAAATACAACTACATTTTGAGAAAGGAACAAACCTCAAATTCCTGAAGATTTTTATAATTTCCTTCATGTAGTTTAGCCCTCATGGTCCCAAAATCCATTGGTTCTTCGATTAATTCATAATAATCCGGAACCTAATGAACGAGCAGAAAACTTCATCACCATGGCAAGAAAGGAAAAGAAAACATTGAAATATTAAATGATAAAACAACAATGAGATATGCACCTCATTGGGGTTAACTGGCTCAGCAAATATTTCATAGGTATCTCTCCTGTAATTTGTCAACAACATGCATATAAGCATATGTGTCATAAAATTTATCTTACATATATATAACTACAAATGATAAGAGTGCTACAGTTATGGCTTTTGTTATCTCAATTTCTTGAATGCTATATAAGAAGACCCCCACCTTTGTAGTATGTCAAGAACCAGCTCAAGTAAGCGCTTTTCTGGCAACCACAGTGCAGAATGCAGATAAAGCAGAAGATTAATTAGAAAAACAACAACAATAAATTAGAAAATGAGGACTAACCAGTTGAGGCAGGTTTTCCAATATCTTTACGCCACACTGCCAGGGAATCTGATAGCGAAAAGAAAAACACGTAGACTGCAAATTACAAAAGCATTGCCATTAAAACATAAAAGAAAGTCATTATGCAGAAAATGAGGCTCACCACTACTAGTTTGGTTTTCTTCATGACTAACTTCCACAGGACCCTGCATAACACATCAAACAGGGTTACAGGATATTGATAAACTTTAATATGGAAACAAAACCCTTAAAGGGTTTAAGCAACATGTTAGCCCCAAGTCGTAAACTTTATCGAATTCAAAGTAGTTTAAGTGAGTGCTATTACAAATTTTGGTGAGGCTGAACGAGAATGGCAGGCAGCTTCATCATAAGGAGAGAGTCTTCTCTTCTTTCTACCCGTTGTCATAGAAGCTGGTCCTTCATCACAACCCAAGTAGCTCTTCATTTGCTGTGTGCTAGTATTACCAGCAATAGCACCAAGTCTAGTGCCACCTCTAGCCTTACAATCTTCCAAAGCAGACAATCTGGGGCTCCTCCTATACCCTTCTCTCAAAATTTTTGACTTTCCAATTCTTTTACTATAACACAGTTAACACCAAAAACCCACATTGTTAAAGTTGAGAAATTTTTACCATACTCACGCAAACACTTTCACAAACATGAACAAGACCCACCTGGACATTTTAAGAGTGTCTAGCTAAACAAAGACTGAACCTTTGGGGAAGAAGAGTTGCAGGGCTTTATAGAAATGGGTGATTCTTTGTTTCTGTGGATGAAAGTTTTGGCCTTTTCGGTGGCAAAGGAGGTTATGGTTTCTTTCTGTGGATGAAAATGGGTTATGGTTTCTTTTTGTGAGAGAAATGAATATGTATCACAGATGAGGTAAAATGGTTAACCCTCATATATGTTTTTCTATTTGCTTCATATTTGATTCCATATCAAGCTCTCACCCAGCTGGGAAGACGTTAATATATGTGTTTGAGGTAAATAAATGTGACGCAGAATGATAGGGAGAAGAGCATTGATTTACAGTGAGGAGTGAAAATATGGTCAAAGCGAATAGGGATGCAAGTCTTAGCAGAGGTACGATTGAGTGCAGACTCTGATGTATACAGCATAAAACGACGAGGTCACACATATAATGGACGATCAGGGCTTTGTTTGCAGGAGGAGCTACAGTGTAGCGTTGTACCTTTGTCTTACTAGAGGGTGAAGATTTTTAATTTTATTTTATATATTTGTTTTTTTTAATTTTATTTATTTATTTATTTTATAAATTTGGGTGTGTGGAGTTTTCTACTAAACAATATCTATTCTTACCTCTGATCGAGTAATTTTGAGTGAGAAAAAGTCGACTAAAAACAAGACAGATGAAATTATAATTCAAAATTAGGGCTGGAGAATGGGATTGAGGTCCTTACGCGATTGCTTATTTAGTTGTTTACTATCTTTGTAACATATTTTGTCTTGGTATGCACGGTTGTATGATACTTTTAACTCTTCATACTATATTTGTATGATATGATTTTTTTTAGATTTTGCAATCTCCGAAAACTTTGGCGAACATATATCTTTCATTTATTATTGAGTTACGGATTCGAACAACAAAAATAGAAGAAAAAAAAGGGAGAAAGAAACTCAACTCTACCAAATGATCAGTTTTATGTTACGATCTCTTCATTTATTATGATCTCTCCATTTATTACACAATTATTACAAAAATCCCTCAAAACATAATTCTAATTCAAACTCTAAAGTAAACGCGTTTAAAACACACTACCGCACCAAATACCGAAAAATCGCCCACCAGAAAATCAGGTCTAGAGACAAAAATACATGGAACAAAGATCTTTCTCTATTTCTTCCATCAAAAACCTAACATTTTCTTTTAGCACCCATCATTTCCTAAATAGAAAATGTTAGGAAATGATATAGGTGAAGCCCAATCTTTAAAACTATAGATGATGCTTAGCTTAACCTAAACAACTAAACCCACAAGACTGTGTAACGCTGTTGGCGACAAAACAGAGGACCACCAAGTACAAACCGTTGGCCCATACGGTGCCGGTACCCCTCGACGCGCTACCACGCGCGTGGAGTTAGGTTAATCACACAATTTGAAACTCAGCAATAAATGATTGGATCCGATGCGCGCGTTCGGAAACAACACAATTCAAATAGAGTAGGGGAGACACAAACGTCTCTCTCTAACTTCAATCTTTTCCCCAACGACTCTCAGTGAAGTTGAAGATGTCTTGTCCCTCTATTTTTTTTTACCTGTAACTCATTTCTGACAGATCGCAGCTTTATCTGAAACTTGAGACCCGCATGATCGGAGCTTCTGGGCTTTAAAGATCCGAGCTTTTGGCCTTTCGAATTCCTCCTAAGGTAATTTACTGCTACCCATAATTTTTGATTTGATGATTCTGTTGGTAAAGATTGTTTCTTGGGTATGTTCTTGTTACAATTTGATTGTGTTTGAATTGTTGTGTTATGAATTTGTGGTTTGTATTGGTTTCTAGTGGTGCCATTGTGATTTGGGCGTGCAAAAATGGGGTTTCAGACATGGATGTATAGTTTTTGATAGGAAAGGAAGTGACTTTCGTATTGGAAATAGAAGCTGGATTGTGATGTATTGATCTGCTTAGATATTCATGACTAGCTTGTGTTTTGAGATTAGTATCGGCTTAGCAGAATGTTAGCTCAATCTGGGTTTGCAACATGAGCTGTTTTTAGCATTGGGAATTGTTGAATTGGTAAATTCCAACTAGTGAGGTTTTGTTTAATCAGTTAGACTCAAGAATTTTGGGGTTAAGTTGAACCAGGTGGAGTTAAGTTTGATCGAGTAAAATGCAAACTCAGTGAGGTTTAGAGTTTCTCTGGACATCGCCTAGGTCCTTTGTCTGCTTAATGAGTAGGGTTTTTCATCCCTTTGTTTTTGATGTTGTGTTTTTCATTTTTTGTTTTTTCAGATGGATAGTGGGGTGGTAGATGACCATTCTGTGGAACCTGCAACATGTGCTCTGTGCCAAAGGGCTATTTCGCCCGAGAATGAGGTAATTGGAGATCTTGTGACTGCTAACATGTGTGGGGACTGTAAATTCTTGTACCTTGAAGATCTTGGTACCCCCACTCGTGATTCTTATCGGAGGAGGCCGTCTAGGAGAAGAAGGGCTAGGCAACGTAGTTCTGAGTCAATTGAGGTTGAGGAAGCTTTCTTCCAGATGTTCCCAAATATGATTAATCTGGTGCGGCAAAATCAGTCCCCTGGCTCTGGGATTGAGGATCTACCTGGGGATGGTGATTCTGTTGCCAGGATATCACACCGCAGAAGTTCCCGTGCTACACCAATTGGGTCTAGAAGAATAAGGGCTAGATACAGAAGTTCTGAGTCAGTTGAGGTTGAGGAAGCTTTCTTCCAGATGTTCCCAAATATGATTAATCAGGTGCAGCAAAATCAGTCCCCTGGTTCTGGGATTGAGGATCTACCTGTGGGTGGTGATTCTACTGCCAGGATATCACACCGCAGAAGTTCTCGTACTACACCAATTGGGTCTAGAAGATGGAGGCGGGTTCTCTCTGATACTGAAAGTGATGGTTTTGATAACGCGGATTCTCTCTATGGGGAGAGTGAATCAAATGTCAGTTTTGGGCGGTACAGGGTGTCTCATGATGTGAGCGATGTAATTTCTTTTAGTGCTTATGGTGGTGATTCCGATGCTTCTGTAGACCTGCAGGGTTTCCTGGATACAGAGACATTTATCCAACCGGATGATGGAAGTGCTTTTGATAGTGATACTGACATTGATCCAATGCATGCTGGTCTCAACCCATGGAACTCGGATGACCCTGAAGAAGATGACGATGATGAGGGGGATGAAGAAGATGATGAATGGGAAGAAGTCGAGTCTGTGGAAAACATGGTTGAATCTGCAGAAGCCAATAGTCGACCACGAAACCCTTTGAATTTGAGTTCTGGAAGAAGAAACCGCCCAGTCAATCGGAGACATGTTACTGGAACTGATGGTTCACTTATTTGGGGAATGAGGGAAAGGAATACCCGTGACATCTTATCTAACTTTGATGAGTCAGACATGATGCCTTATGTTACAAATTCTGGTGATTATCTTGATGCAGTAGGCTTTGAAGAATTGCTGGAGCATCTTGCTGAGGCAGACAGCTTGAGACGAGGAGCACCTCCTGCTGCTGTCTCCTTTGTGAATGATTTGCCTCTCATTCTTATTAGTAAGGAACATGAGAAGCATGATGACTTGGCTTGTGCAATTTGCAAGGATCTATTGACTATCGGCACTGAAGTGAATCAGCTTCCTTGCTTTCACTTGTATCACCCTTCCTGTATACTGCCATGGTTGAGTACACGTAATTCTTGCCCCCTTTGTCGTTATGAGCTACCAACTGATGACAGAGATTATGAAGAGGGGAAGCGGAATGGTGGTGGTAGAGTGGAGATCCACGTCAGGCGGCAGAATGCTAGAGAGGATAGGTCTATTGGTACTTCTAATAGGGATGAAGAAGATGAAGATCATGCATTAATGTTTGGAACTAGAGTGGAACATAGGTTCCAAGTAGGTAGGCAACCTGACTCTAATACCTCTGGTGGAGAAAATAGTCGGGGGAGTTGGTTTCTTCTTGCTGCTGCTCCAATTGTCAGTCTTGTGGGGATAGTTCTGGTGCTGTGGTTGGGAACTCCCCTACTGGAAAGAAGAGGTCTGGCAGCACAGGGCAACTTCGCTGATCAGGCCCGACGCCACAGTCATGTTGCTGGTGAATTACCCCACTACAGGCAGAACAGAAGCAGGAGATGGTGGTCTCTTTTCTGAGGGGTTCTCAAAGTGTCGGTAAATAAGTTTGGTGTTCTGTTGTTCTTCCTGACTACTTGTGTATTGGACCCTGTGACAGTTGTGTTGTGTCATAGACATCGGCAACATTCCCCGGTTTCTGATGGCACAATTATGTCAATTGTGGGCCATTAAGTTGTATCACTTAACATATTTATCACCAAATTTGAGTTTCATTTTCCTATATATTACGAGGTTTATATTACCTGCTGAAATTTGAATTGTTTCAAGTTTCTTAAAGGCACACTGAGGAAACACTCAACTGTATTTTCATTTATGAGTTTCATCACACAATTACAGTACTAAAATATAGATCTTAAACTGACAAAAAAATGTCATCATCTCGATGATTTCTTACCAATCATACCTAATCTGTGAAGCTTTCACGTTGCTCCAGGTCACGTTTAGCATTTCTTCTGGAAAACAACTTATCAGAAAGTCTTTCAGGAAAGTTTCAGGTGTAGTATAACAACTAGATGGGAAGAAATAAACTCGATTTCAGTCCTCACAACTGAACCTTCTTAGTTCTGAACTCCACCATCCCCGTAGAAGCTGAAGCCAATGATGCTGAAACGCTCTTCCTCAACGCCAATTTGCCCACAACCAAAAGAACAATACTTACTCTCTAACTTAGAAGTAAAAGAAGAAGATCAAATCCCATTGTCATTTGTCAACACTCTACAACGTAGCAAGGGAACCGCTTTGGAAACTCCTGTTATATATAGGAAAAGCCAAGTGCTGTTATAACCCCACAGTAAAGCTCCTAATAACTGAAGAAGTCATAGGGGTGTGTGGATACAATTGACTTTAGTAGCTATCTTTCCCTTTTGAGATTGTTGGTTGAAGCTGTTACAACTGGTTCGTGTGTTGGTGAATGATTATTGTCAATTATTACTCTTCATCAGGTCTCAAGAACTCGAGGGAAAGACATTTTTCATCAGAATTCCGAAAATTAGAGATATTATACAACTCGTACTGCACTAGTGTTTTACTAGTGGTGAATGTAACATTTGGTATAAACTAAAAGTCACAAAACTTGTTCTTAACTTGAGAACCAGCATTTTGCAGAAAACAAAGGAGAATCCATACACAGAGGGCTAGCTAAAAAGATCAATAATTTGAGGGAACCAGAGGTCCCTATACACATTAATCAGACTCTACAATGCTGCAAAACTAGCCAATTGGTGCAAAACACATCGGATAGGATGGAATCAACCCACCCAGATGTTATCGGTGGATTTAGTCCTTGATTTTTGGCATGTGCCATGGCTACCACCTATGTTTTTACTGTTGTTACATTATGTTGTGTAATACTCAAGTCACTTGGTTCTTCTGTTTTGTAAATGGAGTTTCATGGATCATTTGTGGAACTACCTTAGTTGATCTTGTCATGATCAGGCCATACCCTAGGGCCTGTGTTCATGTTTTATCTTTTCATTACCAATTATCTCGTTAAAAAAACAAAAAACTAGGCAAAATAAGAAGGTTCAAACTTCAAACTCTACATTCTGCTTATTAATAGGGAGCTCTAAAATAACAGTCACTTCAGTTTGGTACTTCAATATAAGGTCATGTTTGTTACACAGGACTGCCTAAGGCATGACTAATTTCTAAAACAGTCCTGGACTGCCTAAACTTGGCTTATGCTATGATAACACTTGATCCATATTTGGTACTGCTTTGGACTAAAGAATAGTACAATAAAAATAGTCCAATCTTTGAATATTATAATATTCATGGTCTCAACTTATTGTTTCATCTATACAAATGAAACATGAGATCACATATGGTAATTAAAGGTCTTATCACTACTGCATAGAAATAAACTTTACCAGCAAATAAACTTAGTAAACTGCAGCCAAACCACTAATCACTAATCTTTCTATTCCAATGGCAGTGATCAGCTGTGTTACATACCAGTGTATACAAATCAGTTCACACCAAGACATACACCAGAAAGTCAACATTTCCTTGCAATAAAGAGTAAAGCAAAAGTGCAGCAGCCTCATCAGTCAAGTACCTGCAGGGCTGCAGAGGGAGAAAATGAGAAACGCTAAACGAAAGTTGTACTCTCAGTTTGCATACACTAGATATTGAGCACCATAGCTATGCAGATTGTATTCTGAAAACAATATACATAAACTCATGTGAATTCATTGCATATCATATACAAGAAAGTTAAGTAAATATTGCCACTGCACATGACAAAGAGATCAACTAGTACACAACAATAAACAAGTACACAGCGCTCAAATAGAGCAAGTAGCTATACATGATATAACTATATAACTGAACTAGGCAAACTGAACTAAAAAGCCACTACTGATACATAACCAAAAAAGCTGATCTGAGCTTATCAATTTAAGTAAAAAACTAAGTATTTGTAGACTCTCCTTTGCATGTCTTCTCCAATGAAAAACGAGTATCTAAGCAAACAAATTGATCAAGCTATTAGGTAGAGTAACATTCTGATAAGTTAAGCAAACAAGATTCGATATTAAGGTACACTAACTTCATCCATTAGTCTATCTCTTTATCAAGCTAAAGAAGATTAAGAACCAAATAATAGTTTAAAGATTAATGATAATTGCAAGCAAATGGTCTTGGTAGGCTGGTAGTTATGATACTCCTCTTCCTCTCCTCAATCTTAATTTTTTGCTGGGAAGCTCTTGTTTTTATCAACTGCACCATACATATCAATTGAAGTAAAAAATGAGCATATCAAATGAACAAGCCAGTAAGAAGTAATATGTCGTTCAATCAACAAAGTAGGACTGGTAAAGTCAGATTAATCATAACAATATAAACTAGTGTAAGATTCTGATAAACAAGCTATTTAGACTCCTCTGAGCTGCTGATGTGGTGTATTCAGGGAATCTGATATAAAAATCAATAAACTACTCATAGGAAAAAAAAAACCCAGCCATGAAATTCATCAATTCATAACAGATTACCCAGACACCAAATCCTTAATCAATCAAATACATACAGCCCATAAACAATTTGCTAAGTAATCGATCTTTACTCAATTCCAAATCCTCCAAGAAAAAGAAAACCAGAGAAGAGTTGAAGATGAGAGAGAAAGAGAAAAAGAGAGAAGATCGGACCGAAGCAGTGAGTTAGAGAGTCGAGATATACTTCGCAGCTGGAGCACTGGGGAGCATCTGCAATCGTTCTCCAACTCTTGCTTATGGAGTACGCCCAATTTTGGGGCCGCTCCGTAAGAAGGTGAGAAAGGGACGCGGGGACTGTGCATGCTCATTTAATATGAGTGTCGAGTTTCACCAAACGCAGGACAAGGCTTATTTTCTTGTCTAAGGTAGTCCAGTCCCAGCTAAACCCACGTAACAAACATGCAGTAAGTTTCTACCATAGAGTATCAAAGTGTTCATGAATTCTCGCAACGGCTGTAAAGCTCAAGGCTTGATGATAAATGAGGAGGGATTTTAGAAATTTAAACTCAAAGCTCAAACCTTTGAGTCAAGGCTTGAGCAGTGAAGAAGGTGTCAGCAAGGGCTAGGTACTTACGGACAGAGATATGCTGCAATTTTAGCCTTGAAGTTCAAACTGTTCAGTCAAAGTTATCAATATTGGGATGCCCTGTACTTGGTAGCTAGGGTTCAGAAGTTCTGAAGCCTGATATGATTCTCTCAAGATATATATGGACCACTATCAGCAGCTGACAATCTGTACTCAGTTTGTGTTTGTTACAAGAGAAGATTTATAACTAAAAGAAAAATAGTATGGACCAAATACAATTTCCTTGTATGAATTTCGTAAGTTGCTTATGATTTTAGAGGATTTATTTGAAGTGTTTTCCCTTTTTACATCTTAAATCTTTGTATTTGAAGGTTGATGAATGTTTGAGTTATAGGTGGGGAGAAAACTTTACGTGTAGGCTTAGTTTTTCACTGTTTCCTTGGTGGTGTTAGGCTGCAAAGTGTTAAGTGAAAGTACTGCGATCTTCTGCAAAATTTGAGTCTAGAACTTGAGTAATGGTAGATACTCAAAAGCTAGTAGCTCGTAGAAAGGAGAGGACTTTCAAAATTGAGAGCGAGTTTGGGTCTTGACCACAGGCAAGGAGATAGCAAAGGGTGGAAAAGATGTAGTGAAAGATTAAGAGGGTGGAGATTATAAGAAGTGGCACACACCAAAGCTTAATGATGAATGAGGATTGAGGAGGGATGTTTAAACTATAATCTCAAAGCTTAAACTTAATTTCCACTCAAAGCTTCAGCCTGATATTCAGAGACCAATTGACCAAATAAAATTTGATTTGATCTCTGAAAATCAGAAAAGGCCACTAGTTCTAACACAAAAGTAAAGCAAATTAAACATTCTCTTGGCTCTTGAACTTGCCCAAAGATACATGCTGTTATGACTTATGAGCACCAGGCCAGTAACTAGAATCCTAGCTTATTACTCCATTAATCGTAGTCAACTGAGAGTTGATCCAAATGGAGTATTAAGTTAGGATTACAAGTTAGCAGGTGCAGGAGCATGAATTGTAAGAAATGGAAGTTTGATTTACTAGCTAGCTAGAATTCCTAATGATATTCTGAGCCGAGTAACATGCCATATTAGCTCTAGGTAACTTGCATCATAGCTCAACACTCCATACTCATATGTGGGAGCTTAAGATCAAGCTCTATGCAAATAGAGTATTAAGCTAGGATGACAAGTTAACTGGTGCTTTGGCATGGAAAACTAAAGTTTGCTGTTACTTAGGCTTTGGAGTTTGGATGGGAGAAAAGGCAGCCAGAAGCTACCTTATATAGGGAGGCCAAAGCCTCTTGACGGTTTTTTTTTTTGGTCTGAAAGCCTCTTGACGGTTAGAATGAAGGGTTTGAATTTCAAACAATATTTCATATATCTCAGTCAAATCATGCTCAACTTGTGAAGATATCACTGCTGCAGAAGTACCTGGAGTAGAGGAATACAAGCAAAGTATATTGACCGGTCAAGTCTCAGCTGAAAACATTGCAGAGTTCCTGCAAACTGTGAAGAGAGTGAAGACAAACCTGAATGTACTGAAGGGATCACATAGTGGTAACCTCAGTAACTAGTTACCAGCAACAGTCTAGAGAACCAACTCCGGCCACATTGTGTGAAAAAATATAACACATATAGTCAGTTACACATATATCACTTGAAATTCATAAAAGATTTTGTGACACATCAAATATATAGTTATATAACTATATATAACTTTATTCCTAATTATAACTATATAGTTACAGAAACCTTTACTGCATACCAAAGAAAGAAAACTTGTATAGACAAGCATTCTCAGTTACAAGCATATATTTTAGTATCAATCCATAAACTTATTACCAATAGTGAAGTTCTAAATTCAACAGCCTACAACATCCTAATTCATGATTGTTTCTGAGCATTTTTTTTCTCCACAGTATGACTGCTTCATATTGGGAACCTATGTTTTGGTCTCACAATCTCACCATCTGGTAATACATAATTTCATAATGTCAAAATCTAAAACAAAATTGTTTCTTTTACAATTTCCCAATATGCTTTTGGTTTTCTAAAAGTTTGATATTTCTTAATTTGTTACCATCCCTTCTAAAACAAAAAAATTATGTTTGTCTGACATCCTAACAAGTATTTTGTTTCTTTTACTAATCAGCAACATTGGAAAGTGAGATTCAATCCAAAACCTCAAGTGCTGAGAATCAATCCTACTTTCATGATTGCGAAGTTACACGAGAATAAAACTGCTTCTGCTTCTGCTTCTATATTAGTTCGAAAATGAGGGGAAACGGGATAAGCCAGATGCAAAAACGATAAGAGGAAGAAGGGGCAGGAGACCTCCTATTTAGATAATACATAATTGCTTCCACTTTACAACTAGGTGTAGGGAGTAATGTAGCTAACAGTCGTACCCTGTTAATCCTTGGAGATGGTAAACATTTACAGGCACCTCCTAATGAAGAAGACAACTGACCTTCTACAGACCTATATATTCTTGGATGCAAAGGCAGCTGCCCGTGACACCATTCACCGGTGTGCCTCTCAGTTCACGGTGAAACAGCTTGACACCTCTTTTCCATTACATGAATGAATTTCAAAGCGTAACTTGTACTATTAGCTATTAACATTGATAGGCCAAAAAATCAATAGCAGAAGGCAGGGAGAGATGAGGAAGTGTGGCGCCAGCCACCACTTCTGATTTCGGATGTTTTTAAAAGAGTATGTTGAGGTAAAGAACAATCCACCCAGCCATGGAAAACACCGCAAATATATGAACCCAGAACAAGACAGCAGCGGCCTCCCTTCCACAGCCTCTTAAATTTGCAACAGCACCTACAAAGAAAGGGATGATTCGTGAGTAAAAGATATAGAATTGAGTCATGTAACTTTTTAGCTCTGTAAGTTTAGATCGAGTACCAGCAAGAATAGATGTTGGCATTGTGTGCTGGAGCAGTAGGACAAAACGAAACATCTTATCACCATCAGGAAGGAAACCAAGCTTATCGGCCAACATTACAATCCCAAGTCCTGCCGGGGGGACCAAGACCAACCGTGCAAAAATAATAGCGGCTGTTGTTCGAAAACCAAGTTTGGAACTCCCTGGGCCTGCAAAGAACAGACATGATATAATGATATTATCTAAACTCAGACCATTGAACACTGGTTGAATATTAAAGATAAAGTAACTTTCTCTACCAATAACTGATTTTTCCATGCACAATCGAACCAAACAAATTACAAGAAATAAGATGGAGGGATGTCAACTCACCATTGATAAGGTTGCCGCCTAATGCCAAAAGAATGCATGGAATCATGGCATCCCTGGTGTCACCAAATTTGTGAGATTATATCAGAATACCGCAGAGATTGAAAATGAACTTAACAGGGAACTAAAAGTGCTAATAGATACATATTCAGCTACTTTGGAACATAAAAATCGTACATGCTTTGTCCAGCACAACATACAATAAACCCCAACCTAACTAGATGACAGATATCAAGACAATCCTCATTTCCATGTCTACCCTGAATGTTGAGGCTTTATTAACCACAGAATTAGCAAAGCAATGCCAGTTAAGGATGCATTTAATTCCATATATTCCAATCCTGCCACTGTGAAGACCAAAATCCCAGAGAGGAAAACCACAGAACTAAGTTTTAATTACAAATCTATTGATCCACAGAGAGATGTTACAAGATTGTGATTGTCAAATTTCCATGTTTTCACTATATCAGTACTACGGCAGTTCCTAATATCACTTATAGCAACCAAAATTACAATCAAACCTCTAAGTTGGAACACCTTTATGAGCATATGTTAAGACTAGCATTCTTTATTTTAATCTGAGGAATCAGCAGCATTCCTAGTGAAGACAGACACTAAATTTATCATCTGCTGTAGTATAAGATTCAACTGAGCTTACCCAAGGATAGTGCAGCTGTCAGTGAAGAAGAAAAGTGGACCGCCAGATTCAAAGATCTGTTTCTTTAAGAATGGTATTGCGCCAAGGAACATGGCTAGGACCTGCACCAAATTTGATTACATTAATTTTGAAGGTCTGCTTTGAAGTATTTGCATATGGTAATACTTCAATCATAAAATCAATGATACAAACAGATGTCGAATGATTTTAACAAAAGAATCAAACTTACAGAAGCTATTATAGGGGGCTGAAGAAGTTGTTTGAGCTTCAACGTCTCATACAAAAAAATCAAGACCTCTGTAATCTGCATCATATTTAATGCCATGTAATTAGAACCACAGTATATACCAAACACAACCCGACAATATAAAACATTGAATTATGGAAAATCCCAACAATTAAGTGCATGACTGTTAAACACAATGGAAATGAAAGCAGATCAAAAGTTCCACAAAACTGTAATCCACCTATCATTTCTATCAAACTATTGCTATCCCAACAACTTGCTTGCTAATTTTTTTCATTTTTTTTAATGGGGAAAGTTGAAGGATACAAGTTGCATCAGGAAGAGAAGATGTATAGACAAGACAAATAGGATCAAACAAATCAGATGTATATGATTTAAGTGATTCTTACCTTAGATTTCTTTGAAGAATTTGTGTTGGTTTCTACAACTTCTTCATGTTTTTGCTCTTCCTCTTCTTCTTGTTCGTTATGTGTAAGCAAAGGAACTTGTCCAGTCGTGTCTCCATTACTAGGGCTCTTGATTGGGAGAGTTTCCTCATCAATGTCAAAGGTACCCTCCGGAGGAGGGGCCAACATATGAAATACATAAGTGTAAAGGATGATTGCACCAACCTATATATGCACCGTCAAGACATCAATGATACAAAAAGTTTAGTACTTTATCCTAAATGATTAAAATAGTTTGCAAAATGATTTACTGTTGCATCACTGCATAATCTGCAACTTGGATTCCAGTTACAAACTCTCGTGATCAAGAGTGAAATGCAAAAACCTACCCACTGGCCAAACGAAATATAGGCAGTCCCATTTGTACTACATGTGTCACCGAAAGGGTTGGATGTGTCTCTACATAGAGCGGCAATCAGAACAAGTGGCACATTCCCAATATTTCCTGCACATTATTGAAAATAAGATCAATAATTTACTTTGCACCCCAAGCACAATTAATACAGCTTACTCATTATCATCTAAATGCATAAGATCAACAGTGGCCAATCTCAATACTTGTGAAACTAGCTTGATGATCTAATTTGTCCACAGTACATTCAGTTTGTATGCATCCACTAATTTATATTGTAAAAATTAAACTCAGCGTATTATCTGAAATCTAAATCATCCCACCACTTTAGGAAAATACCAATACGAGCTTCATGTTATTGAAACTTATACACGAGGGGAGTAAGACAGCATACCTATTCCAATCTGTACAATTGTGAACTTGAAGTATGGGTATGGTGGACGAACAATGGATGCGGTTATATAACCTATAATTGAACCTGATATACTACCAAGAACTACATTGGCAGGAATAAACCACCTGCAAAAGGATAGGGTACTCAGAATACAAATCTCAAGGCTTTCCTATCAAATCATGAAAAAACATCCGAATAGCTCTTACCACTCGAGCATTTTCTCCCAGGTGATAGCTTGTCCGAGCTGGGAGAATATCAAACACGGAAGCAAAAGCGAGAAAACCAGCTGCAAGAAACAAAAAGGCAAGCAATTAACTCAATATCCAGCACAACATAATACCACAAAGCAATTCCAAACACAAAGGAGTAGTCGAATTCCGCCTTACCCCATTCAAGAGCTTCCTCCCATTAGCCGGCAAGATGTTAACATACTTGGAAGCCATAAGAAGACCCAAAGAACAAACCGTAAAAACCTTTGCTATTGGCAGCACTGCAATCTTGATTGTACTGAGTAACGACTCGCTTCCTACTTGACTCCCCATCTCCACCATTGTCAAAATCCTCTCCATCTTAATTTCCTCACCAAATCTATTTCCCAATTCACAAATTTTCACTCATTCGATCACCACCAGCTCAATTCGACTAAAAAAAAAATCTCCCAAATTTACTCACTTATATAATCAAAATTGGATTCCCCGACCAATTTCTCCCTATTTCAGAATTCTGCAAATTTAAAGCAAATATCAATTTCTAATCATGATCAAAAAACAGAATTCCTCAACAAGCACGGAATTGGAATCATAATCATAACCAACCAATCAATAACAAAAACAAAAACAAAAAAAATGATTAATGAGTAACGTAAAACCGAATCGAAGTATGAACAAGAATATGAATTTTACCTTGTGGTTTAGCTGCCGCAGATCCAAACAAGAATTTGCAGCAGCCAAACCCCTGCAGGAATCCCAACAGATTCGCAAAACAAACAAAGTAACAGAAAATTAAAAGTACAACCAAAACCAATGAAGAAAAAACGAATGGCTGAGAGAAAACCCGAGACGAAAAGCCCGAAAGCCAAATACAAACAAACACGTAATAGCTTAGCGTCCGCGTCGTCTCACAGTTACATACCTACTTCTTCTTCTTCGTCCTTCTCTTCTCTTTGTGACTAGTTAGTTGGCGCTTTCCCACCCCCCTCTCAAACTCTGTTTTCTTTTGAAACAGAGTAGTAAAAGAAAGAGTCTTATTCGGAGACCCGCAAGCTCTCTTTATAAACGGCGTTACTGAAAAGTCGAAACTGCCCTGGGTTTTTAGATTGCGTGTTATGCCCCTCGCCGGAGCGTAGAGCATGTGCGAACGAAACTTCGACGCAAAGGGGGCGAACAGGGTGGTGTGTTTGTTTGTGTTTTACATGGACTTGTTTTGGGAAGAGTTCAAATTGGTGTGGGTTTTGTCGTCTTTTTCACCCTTCTGGGGGAAAAGTAAAAAATGGGGGGAACATTATTTACCGCGTCGGATGGGGAAATTTAAGGAGGAAATTTAGCCGTATTGGCAGTAATGAGAAATATTTATCCAAAAAAAGAAAATGCATAAATTAATAGTGTGGCTCTTTTGGGGTAGAGCAATAATTGATGTGGCTAGATTTGAGAGCGACTGATATGGAGCATCTGGACGTGGCAACGTTTTGTGTTTTGAAGTTTTAATTAAGAAATCTGGACCGATTAATTAAACCTGAAATTTGATGTTAGTGCCTTAAGTGGAAACGTATAGAATAATGTAGGAACTTCGTCCGTCGTCCGCACCTTCTCGTTTAATCAGGATTGCAACAAAATAAAAATAAAATGAGAAGATTGAAACCGTTTGATCTAGTGACATAAATCTTTTTTTATACGTGAGAGATCGTTCGTTCGACTCAAAGTAGACTTGTTGTAGGATTTGTAACATATTAGTTGTTTATCTGATTAAAAAAAAAAAAAATTTACTACGAAATTTAGGATTTAAAACGAAACTCTAAAAACTAATAGACTTTAAAACGAAACTCTTTAACGATTTTGTTACAATAAATAGAAACGCCCACACACACACACGGAGCTGTTCCAAAGAGGACGTTCGCACAGCTCTTAAAGTGCGGATGTCCCTCCATTCTCCACAGGACGGCTCCGACGACGGCGCGCCTCCACCTTAGAGGACTCCAGCAGCGTTCCCGATCACTTTCCCTCCCCGGCTAGTCCGTCGAATTCCATTTTTCGGGCGAGATCGATCTTGTTTGAAGTTTTAGGTGATCTCGCCGGAAAATTGGAATTCGGCGGACTCGCCTAGGAGGGAAAGTGATCGGGGACGCTGCTGTAGTCCACTAGGGTGGAGGAGCGCCGTCATCGGAGCTGTCCGGTGGAGAAAGGAGGGACGTCCGCCTCTGATCCGGACTGTGTGTGTGTGTATGATTTTTCTCAGCTGCGGACGTCCGGACCAATGGTTTTGGTGCAGATTTTCATTTTTGCACCACTTTTCGATCGAATTTCCTCATCTCCACCGTCTAGTATCTAGATAATATTGTGTAGATCATTTATGCAAAATTTCAGCCAATTTGGTAATCGTTAAGGCCCTCAAACTCGAAAAACCAATGGACGGACTGAATTCTGTCAAACATGAACCGTTCATGTTTATAACAATAAGACGTCATTTTGAGGGCCTTAACAGTTACCAAATTGGCTTAAATTTTGCAGAGATGATCTACACAATATTATCTAGATACTAGACGGTGGAGATAAGTAAATTCGCTCGAAAAGTGGTGTAAAAATGAAAATCCGCACTAAAACTATTGGTGCGGACGTCCGCTTCTGAGAAGGGCTGTATATATATATATATATTGTGGGTGTCCTGAAAGAAAAGTCACCAGTGATGCACAAAAATGTGTTTTTTTGAATGGTCGTTGGCATGAGAAGGTAGAAAGAGGGTTTTCACTTGTTCTGGTCTTTGATAGTAGAACATGTGGAATGGTTGTTGAGGACTTGAGGCATCAATCAATATATATCTATCTAGAGCCTTCTAGCTCAACAAATATACTTATGGTTAATTATGTCATGAATTCATGATGCTAGCTACTTAATTAGCACTACTGGTAGATCGATGTGTATATAATTATTTGAAATGATGATATGTCAGTTCATCTGTCACACATATACAACTGTCGATCTCCAATGGGACTATATATAATACTGAATGACTGATCATGCATGTAACATGCACTGCTCTTTTGTATCATTCACTAACTGCGATATTACTGGACAAGTATATAGTTGCTGATGTACCCTGGATTTGGATGGTAATAGGCATGAACAAAAAATATATATCTTTGAAATGAAGGATTTTGTTGTAGAAACATAATAAATGCTTCTGCTTAAATCGAAGAACAATATATATATATCGTCAGCCGGCTTGTTTGTTTTCTTTGATATAAGAACATCGATCAGATTATTCTCGTGGCGAGCTGCATAAACTTTGAGATTTGAGAAGCTAGACAGGGAGGATTTGGGTTCAGTAGTAGCTAGTGTGAAAAACAGATCGCTGGCCGGGGAATGGAATGGTTGTTGAGACGCCTCAACAAAGTAATTAGTTACTGATGCGTTCGAGTTGCATTTGCTAGATGCCACCATGTTGAAGATAACATGCACAGTGTAACGAGTATGATCGAACACTAGGTTGATCCAAAAGAGCAATTAAACATACGAGCTAGCTTGCCTGGATATTTTGTTCATATATATATATATATATATATATATATATATATATATATTTACGGAATGATGATCGATGTGAATTGTCACATATACATCTGTCTCGAAAGTGACTCTATATATAATGTCGATCATACATATGTGTAGGATGCACTACTCTTCTTGTGTCATTCACTAATAACAGACTACACAAATAGTGGCTGATGTATACGTAACCTGGATTTGGATGGCAATATAACAACACTAGGTTTTTTTTTCGATGAGTTGTTCTATTTGTTTATATAATTTCCTTTCCTTTTCAGCTAGCTATATATGTATTGGAACACTTGGGAGATGAAGAATGGATTAGGTCGACTAGGTTTCTATTTGGTTGTGTGAGAAAAGGAAAAGAGGTACCAATTAAGGAAAAGAGGTACCCCTTTCTAGTAATATAACAGCTAACCTTCTAGCAGAACGTAATAGATTTGGACACTGATCGATGGAGTAGACTTTTGATCGAGTCTGTCTTGACTAGACATATGTTTTTGATCCCAAAATAGGGACGGGGAAAACTCATGAAATTTAGTCCTTCCCCACCCTTATTGCACGCGATCGAGTAAGATATACAATCACCCTAGCTAACATCTTTTAGGAATATCTTTTTACGGGTCCAATTTTTATTGCCCAACCGAAAGCATGGGATGTACCACATAAACATTGAGCTTGCAACATGACTGAGGGAAGAAAATTATCCCGTCAGGTTTCTATACCCAACCTGTGAGAAGCTATACGAAATTAGGATGTGTATCAATTAATATGTATGATATTTTGTGAATTAGGATAGTTTAGAAAGTTTAAGGGTACCTATGTAGTAAAACGTTAAAGTAAAAAAATTATTAGATGGTGCATTAAGTAAATGATGTCTATCTAATATGTAGCAATGTGTGAATACAATTTTTCTACAAGTATTTGCTCTATGCTAATGCGTGACAAATGGTTCTAGAACACAAATATCATGTGAGTTTGCTTCTCAATCGTATCAATCACACATCTAGCCGTGAGAATATGGTTACGTACGTACGTATCACATGCAGCCTATGCAGGCATATATGTCACATATTTTCAGATGTGATATATATTACGGAATTTTTTTTCCTTTTTTGTAAGTTAATTGTGCTTATAGTATCAAGCAAGGAATTCTGTGTGTGTGAAAGCGAAGTTTTAGAGTGAGCTCAAGTTGCGAGAGAAGAAGTTATGATTAGGTTATATTAGAGTTTGATCTTCTGATTCAAGAAGAAATGTTTGATGTCTTTTCAGCCTTGATAGGGAAGGAGTCCGCGAAATTTTTTTATATTTTTAGTCGATCACCGCTGAAGGGATCGATTCTGGGATGATGCTCCTTCTCCGTGCCAAGGTTTTTTAACACTATCAACGTTATATATGTGTGAGTTGTGATCCAACTATTGAGAACACAGGAAACTTCCGTTATCCATGGCAAAAGCCGTTATTTTGGATATACGAACATATATTGGGGGGCTATGATTTAACTCTTGGAATTTGCTTCCATGTCATCATCAAATCTCTTCAGAAAAGTGCTTAATTGTTACAATTTTTTTTCGTGAACTTCTGCTACTGTCCTCAACAGTTAAAATGGCAATTTGCCTAGATGATCGAATGCACACACAAGTTGTATGCAGAGGAACTATCACGTTAACAATAGACTTGAATCCACAAGTCTGGTTTTCTCGAATTCATGAGAGAATCTGGAATCCACCAAAAAAGTTAAGAAAATCTCAAAGGTTTTATTAATAAAAAAAAGCCCATCGATTACAAAGAAAACCAAATCCAAAACAAATTTAGAAAAAAGATACTAAAACAAGTAAATCTACATTTTGAGGCCCTAAACAAACTCGAATGACCGAAAAAGCCTATACATCAGGGTGAAATGCCGAGTTTGACTCGTAAGGTATTATAATTAATTAGCAATCTGACAACGAATGCCAAATCTAGAGCAAACCGGATTTGAACTTGCAACGATCAATCTGTTCTTCAATCTTTATCGTCTGAAAGGTTTTATAATTGTCATTCTATTTACTGATCATCAGGCCTTGAAGTACCTAAACAGCTAGAGCATGTGAACAAGATGCATCTCAGATGGGTGATGTTTTTGCAGAAATTCTCTTTTATGATCAAGCATAAATCTGAAACTCTTAACAAGGTAGCAAATGCATTGAGCCGGCGAGCTGGTTTGTTGGTTACTCTATCCCAAGAGGTAACTGGTTTTGAATTTTTGAAAGAATTATATGAGGCATAGATGATTTCAAGAAGATTTGGGAGCAGTGTATTAGCAAGAAGCAACCAGTTGTTTGGTTTCTTATTAATGAAGGGTATATGTTCCTAGGTAACCAACTGTGTGTTCCCATATCTTCTCTTAGAGAAAAAATAATTCGTGATTTACATAGTGGAGGTTTAAGTGGTCACTTCGGAAAAGATAAGACAATTGCAAGCCTGGAGGAGCGCTATTATTGACCTTAATTGAAGCGAGACGTCAGCTATATTGTCAGGAAGTGCTATATTTGTTAGGTATCAAAGGGCCAGTCCCAAAATATTGGTCTTTACATGCCTTTACATGTTCCTGATGATATTTGGTAGGATTTTTCTATGGATTTTGTGTTGGGTTTACCTCAAACTCAAAGAAGGGTGGGTTTTGTGTTTGTGGTGGTGGATAGATTTTCAAAGATGACTCACTTTATTCCTTGCAAGAAGACTGTAGATACTACAAATATAGGCAAACTGTTTTTCAGGGAGGCTGTTCATTTGCATGGAGTGCCTAAATCTATTACTTTTGACAGTGACACAAAGTTCTTGAGCCACTTTTGGCTTACACTGTGGAAGTAGTTTGGGACGACCTTGAAGAGGAGTACTACAGCTCACCCCCAAACTGATGGTCAGATCGAGGTTACAAACATGAGTTTGGGTAATATGATTAGAAGTGTATGTGAAGATAAACCAAAAACAATGGGATCTTGCTTTGCCTCAGGTTAAGTTTGCTTACAATAGCTCTGTGCATAGTGTCGTTGGTAAATCACCTTTTGCAGTGGTTTATACTTCTGCCCCACGAAATGTGGTTGATTTAGCAAAATTACCAAAGCGACGTGGTGTTAGTGATGCTACAGTTAAAATGGATGAGGGAGTTCAAACCGTTCAGGAAGAAGTTAAATCAAAGTTAGAGAAGACAAACATCAAGTATAAGGCTGTTGTAGACAACGCAGACATGTGAAAGTGTTTGAGGAAGGGGACTCAGTTATGGTTTTTCTGAGGAAAATGAGGTTCATAGTTGGTACATACAACAAGCTGAAGCCCAAGAAATATGGTCCATTCAAGGTACTAAAGAGGATTAATGATAATGTTTATGCTACTCATGATCTGCCTATTTCTATGGGGATTTCAAATTATTTCAATGTTGCTAATTTATATGAGTTTCATGAGGATGTATCTCTTTATGGCGATAATAACTCTGGGTCGAGTTCTTCTGAAGTGGAGGAGATTGATGTAGAACAAATGACGATAAAGATTGAAGAACAAATTTATTATTGTAAGTCCAAACCCGGTTTGCTCCAGATTCGGCATTCAGTGTCCGATTGCTAATTATAATACCTTTCCGGAAGCGAAACAGTGATACGAGTCAACCACGGTGTTTTGCTCGATGTATGGGCTTTTTCGGCCATCCGAGTGGGTTTAGGGCCTCAAAACAGATTTAATTACTTGTTTCAGTATTTTACTTTTTCTAAGTTTTTTTTGGATTTGGTTTTTTATGTAATCCATGGGTTTTTAGGCTTGTTTATTAGTTGCTCTATGATTTATTTTCCTATATAAAGACCCTTAATCAGTTGTAGTCATCATCTTTTTTATTAATAAAACCCTTGAGATTTTCTTAACTTTTCTGGTAGATTTCAAATTTTCTTGTGGATTCGAGAAAATCAGACTTGTGAATTCAAGTCTATTGTTGGTGGATTCTAATTAACGTTATATATCAGTTCCGCTGCATCAACCAAAGTAAGGAGGGAGAAACAAATTAAGCCCCAATTAACTAGGACAAGAGCGTGAAGGCTTTTGAGCTTATTCTCAATAACCAGGGACGAGTTTAGTCAGTTTACAAAGTCCACCATTTTCTGCACTATATGGATGAACTAGTGACGTACACTCGTACAGTGTCCTGCTTAAAGCTCAGGGCCCTAAAGCTCAAATGATTCTGGTGACGACACTGACCGCAACAACGTAAATTGTCAGGCAACTATTAGGGAAATGAAGCTTCCTTTATCAGCTTCAGATTTGGAGGCAAAAGCCTCTTGGATTTGACTGGGGACTAGGGCGCGCTAGCTTCTTGGACTTTTGCTTCCATCAGTTCCATGCTATCAAATACCTAATCACTTCTATCTGGAAAAGCTAGTGCTTGTCCCAATTGCCTTGTCGTGAGCTTATACTGGTGTCTGCTACTGCTAATACGGCAATTCACTAGATATGAATACATGCATTATATATTGAAATTCCAAACCCCAAGTAACTAATAGTAAGTTAGTAAGCAGTAACCACCTCCAGTAAACCTGTTATATAATGTTACATACGTACACAAATTGAAATAGAAGTACTTCAATAGGCCGGAAATCTATTGCATGCTTGATTGGTTCACTGATATCAACATCGGAAGCCAGCTAGCTAGGTAACTCACTACACACGCCTCACAATGAGTCTTATCCCATGCTCAGGCAACAGTAACATCTAATAAACAGGAGAATGTCGATAGTTTGGAGAAAGGGAGAATGAGAACTTGGATAAAATCAGAGAGAGTACTATCTTCAGTTGTAGCATGGCAAATGTCTGACCTATGCACAATCGAGTCCCAAAACCAAATGGCATGTATGCTTGGGGATACTTGCACGATTCAGACACTCCATTTGCAAACCTCTCGGGCTTAAACTCATTAGCATCCGCACCCCAATTTTCGGTGTCACGATGCAATGCCGGATGATAAACCCACAAGTGGATGCCTTCCGGGACATCAAGGTCCCCCAACTTCATGTTGGTTAGAGCTTCTCTTGCTGCTATGACTCCTGGGCCATAAAGACGGAGGCTCTCTAGAATCACCATCGTCAGCTGCATAATGACACATTTTGCGTAAGAGTAGTAGTGCTAAGCTGATCAAATCTTATTGAATAAGAAATAATTCTTCACATTTAACTCCAACATGCAAGATGCACTAGCGTACACATCGTTTTGTGAATTGTTTTCTACCTAGAAAATGAAAAGTAAGGTGACGAGAATTTAAGTAATACCGTTTTGAATTTGCGGACTATATCCATGTCTTGCAAGCAATGGTAGAGTTCATGATCCCCGCAAACCTCAACGATCTCTGCGCGAATACGTTCCTGCCATTCCGGGTGCAACGAAAGAAGCATCAAGGTCCATGAAACTGTAAGAGCAGTGGTCTCAGAACCTGCAAAGTAGATATTTCTACAATTGTCCAGAATAAAACGGTCTGTTTTACGTCTATAATGAGGCATGTCAGTATTGTGACTATTATCTCTAGCAGCACTTTCAAGTATCATTTCTAATAGATCTTTCTTCTCAACACCACCCAACTTGCTTTGAGCCCGACGATCATTCACTAATTTGAGTAACATATCATCCCCCTCTTTGTTCATGCTTCTTATCTTCTTGTCAGTCTCAGAGCGAAAGAATCTGCAATATGTACATATATAAAAGAGAAAAGTAATTCAGAAGGAAAAAAAAAAAGGAAGGATATATAACTAGAGAGAATGTGTACGTAACAAACCTGAAGTTCAGAAATCCAAAGAGCATATTAGGTTTGGACAAAGCGTCTTGCAAGAAAGCAATCTTTGCAAAAATCTGGTTGCCCTGGGAATATGAACTGCCAAAACAAGCTCTTGATATTATATCTGCCGAGAGTGTCTTCAAATCCTGATCCATCCTCATCTCAGCAACGCCTGACTCGCTTTCTAGTATTTGGCTCTCCCATGTCTCCAGTAGTGCCATCGTTGATTCCTCCATTAAACCTACCATGCCCTACACATTTTGGTCATGAAATTTCACTTACCTCGTGTATGCTTAAAACTTAATTTGAAAGATCACAATGATCGATTCAGGTAGTCGATCTGATGTAGAGTACTCTGTGAATACCTTTACTTTGTCGAGGTAGAATTCAGGAGCAATAAGTTTCCTTTGGTAAACCCATTCATGCCCGTTAGCTACAATAAGGCCGTTACCAAGCAATGGCTTTAGTGGCTTACTCAGATATGTTGGTCTGCACAAGTTTAAGGAGTTGTGCAGCTTCAGCTCCCCTAACAACTTAGGATCGCTCACATACAAGTGTTGTTTGGCTCCAGTGGAGTACAAGAATACCGGACCTGCATAGTCGTTAATTTTTTTTATTTTTTAGAAAGCTGCATAGTCGTTAATTAAATTAATTAACCGTGGTAAATTTCCGTTACATGCATGCTGTTATCATAGTTTGCTAAGTAATTTAGGACTTGGGGACTGGGTAGCTAGTCATCATTTCATAGTTAGATAGACAAAAGAATCGATCAGAAGGCATATGAGTCCAGGACTTCAAATGGGGTTTTGATCTAGAATGAAAACAAGCTAGCTATATATCATACCTTATTAATTTAGCAATTTTTTCATCTGTACGTACGTACACAAATTTCGACTCCAATTATACAAGTAATATATCTACTTCTCGTTTCCATGACAGTTTGAAAATTTTAATGATCATATGATCGACTCATATTATGGACCAAATCACAATCAAGATATCCTAAAACTTGGATCAGTCAAGTTAGTTAATTAGTACATACGTACACACAAAATTCGCTTTATGCTGGTTATAATCAGTTACTATATTAGTGCTTAAAAACAATAGTTTCAATTTTGAAAATGAAAAACCGATATTATATTAGTGCTTGAAAAAAACCTAAAGAATGAAATGGTACTACGCATCACGAGTAGTAGCTAGAAATGTGGTTAATTAAGATCTGAAATACTAAATTAATTATAGTTAATAATCATCCATATTCAGTTATGCACTAATTACTGGAAGCTAGGCCAATTTATCACACAGTAAAAAGAAAAAGAAGAAGAAGAAGAGCACACACCATACTCGCGTGCCCATTGCTGAAGGTAGGGAAACATAGAGGAATCCCAATTGTGCTGCACTTGTTGATCATCAACATCAGATGGTTGTTTCTGCAGGGTGATCATGCTGGTAATGTTGGATTGAATCTTTTGCATCTCCGGAACGTTCCCAACCAGAAAAGAAGGCCGTGGCCCTCGGATGCCTTGTTTCGAAAGCACCGATCGTATCATTGCAGGCTTCAGCCAGATCTGCCTAAGAAATCTCATCAACAAGCTCAATACACCAAGAAGAAAAACTGACCAATTCACTAGTACTGCTAACTTTAGACCCTCCTCCTCCATCTCTCTTTGTTTCAGATACTGAGAAGCTTTACGTATTGTGCTAGCTAGCTTCTTCAACTTCGGGAAGAACTTTTTTAGGTAGCGAGGATTCTCGTCTCAGTGCACCCACTTTCACTGTGACTGTGAAGGAGTAACTAGCTAGGACTGGATCCAGATCTGGGTGAATGACATTAATATGGAGTTAGTATAGTTCATGTCAACCTGCATAGATATGGCCTGGGAAATGATTGTATCAATATTACAATAAATTCTACCAACGTAGTACACGTCCCATCCTAGCTACTCATAGTCATATAATATATAGAGAATGACATACAACTACCTAAAAAGATGCATAACACACATAACTCACATTCAAAAAGATTTAAACAAATAAAGACATTAGCCAAAACCCAAAACCAAATAGTGTTGCACCTTATCTAAATTTTAAATATAAAAAGACAATAATGCTCAGTTTTTCAACAAAATTACACTATGTGTCACTCCGTCTCTCCGTCTTCTCTCACAGTTTCAATTTGACTCTCTCTCTCTCCCTCTCTCTCTCTCTCAGACACACAATTTCAACTGATCAAGTATTTCCAAAGGAAGTTACGGCTGTTCTAGTAACTGAAGGTCATATTGCGCGGAAATCTGATTTCTTACACAAACTTATGTTTTGAGTTCACAAGCGGCATTTTCCTCAAGATCTAAGTGTAAAAGATCATGTTTGAGGAAATATGGCATGATCTAATCAATCATTGCCCAATGCCACATTTGAAGACATGTTAAAGAGCATTGACATGCTAAGTTATTTTAATTTCCGTGATTAGTAAGAATCAGGAAAAACCCTATGATTGATGTAAAGATCAAGGGGAGGTGCGAACTTCAGGGGGAGTCTAGCACATATATGTCATTATCAAATGTGAAGGGTGCATCGTACTCTTTTTCCCCTATGATGAATGTTTAGTTTTCTCTCACATGGTTTTTGTTACTTGACGAGGTTTTTAAAGAGGCGATATATCAGCACCACCGGCATACCGGCGTGCGGTACAAGGGGGAGTGTTCTAGGATATTTCATATGTATGTCTTGGCCTTATGCCATCAGGATATATAGTTGAAATAAGACTATGTATTCCTTATCATTACCATATTGATACTTTGTAATTCCCTATATAAATGGCTCATATCAATGAATAAAATGATGATTCTCTTGTTATCTTTGTCTTTAAACTTTATCCTTCATCAATATATATATATATATATATATATATATATATATATCAAGGCCCTTCTAATGAGGGATCCCTTTTTTTGTTCATTTCTAGGGATAGACCCACACCATTAGATATGTTTTTTAATGGGCTTAGATGACTGAGATTAAAACAAAAAACTTAACACTTATGTCAAACTTATACCGTTCAAGATTATTAAAAATAAATCCATCATTTGGATGACTTAATGATCACCAAATTTTCTGAAAATTTGTAGAAATGACATACTCATATAGCCAAACGAACTGAACGGTGGAGATTTGATTTTGTGATAGAAAAGTTCATTAAATGATATATCCCTAGAAATGATATACACACACACACATACATACACACACAGATGACCCTTCCACTAAATGATCTATTTTTTTTGACATATATGAGGGATGATGGATTACACCAACTTTTAGATCACAAAATCATATCTCCACCGTTCAATATGTAGTTTTAGATGAGTAGATCACTTCTGTAAATTTTTAGAAATTTTAGTGATTGTTAAGACATTCAAAACTACGATTTATAATTATAAGCATGAACGGTTCAGGTTTGGCAAATTTGATTTGTTCATTGATTAAATCTTATTCGACACCTTAACGATCACTAAATTAGCTGAAAATTTACATAATTGATCTATATATAAAGACCAAAAAACTGAACGGTGGAGATTCAAAAATATAGTCGAAAAATTAGTGTAATCTCTCATCCCTCATATATGTCAAAAAAAGATCTCTTAATGGAAATGCCTTATATATATATATATATATATATAGTTCTTCAAGGGTTTAGTGAAGAACTGGCTATTTGGGGAGCTTGATAGTTCTTTAAGGGTCTAGGGGAGACTTCTGAGTTCGCGGAGGGATTTCTCTCTCTCTCTCTAGTTCGATGCTTCTGTTTATGCTCCTTGGTTTTTGCTCCCTTCTCTTGATATAAGATGGGGTATTTATAGTGTTAATATGCCTCCATTTAAGGCAAGTAATGAAAATTCTGAATCAATAATATTTCTTTAATCGAATCAATGAATCTTGACTGATTGATTTACTTGCTGATTTTAACATAATCAAATCAATCAAATCTTAAGATTTAGATATGCTCAGATCGCTTTGGATTGAATGTCCTGTTTTGATCAAGATCTTTAGCAAGGGGATTTTGGAGGGTAACTGGATTGTAGTTTGTAAAGAGATTGTCTCTGTTTTTGTGTATAAGTTGTTGTTGTAAAAGTTGTTGTTTTCGACCCGTTTATATAGTAGTTCGACTTGCGGCAGAAGAAAGATAATCATAGTTCAAGTCGGATTCTGAAACCCTAATCCCACAAGGACATTGCTAACCCGCGCAGGCCGCGAACTCAAAACATCTCACGGGCCTTTCTAACTCGCGGGCCAAAAGAAGACTTTTTAATTAATAAAGGCCATAGGGATTGGCCCAAAGCATGTCAAAAACTGGTGAGAGTCTTCAACGATTAGTGTGGTGTACGCAGACTCCGCCTGTGGCTTCTTCACGAAGTTTCCCACGCGAGCCAGTACGCCAGCTCACCACGATGTACTCCACCTCGCCTAGGGCTCCGCTCTTACGCGAAGTATCACTTCGCCTCGCCTACACGCGAAGTCCATTCCGCGTGCGAGATCTGTAATCCGCGCGACGTCCATTCCGCGCGCGAGATCTGTATTCCGCGCGAAGTGCATTCCACGCGCGGACTGTATAATTCAGCTCGTGTGGCCTCACTGGCGGGCCATTACTTGAAAACGCAAAGAATTTGGGCTCGCTGGTGTGACATGGATCAAGAATTTAATTAATATTTACATAGACATTTACTGTCTAGTAAAATATTAATTTAGGCGTAAACATGTGTAGCAAGTATTGACGGTCTACCCTCCAGGGTACAACAACCTCGACTCTAGTAAGTGTACACAATACTATAATCGTATCGAACAACTTAATTATCTCTCTTTGGCGGAATAGAATAGGAAACAAGGAAGATATGAATTATAGTTATATCAATTGAAAAGGGAACCTAGAGCTTGAAGATATGGATTATAGTTATATCAATTGAAGATATAGATTATAGTTATATCAATTGAAATGGACAACGGAACAGTAGTGTAATGACAACAATTATAAAATAGGAATGTAACCGAATAGGAATGTAATGTCATTAATCACTAATATTCAAACTGAAGATACGAGAGGAATAAATACGGAAATAAGGAATTGACCATTATTACACAATTATGTTTCAAAACGTTAGGAATCTGTGGCATATAGATCAACCACAATTAAGGAGAATAATGTCATTGACAAACTGTCAAAACTGAAGGAGCTTTCAAATTTGAGTAAGGTAAATATTTGAATAAAATTCCAATAACTACTGCATGCATTTCCCTGTGTCATATCTTCCACTAGCCTAGGGAATCTCACATGAACGATTGTTTTCATTTTCTACTGTAAAAGGAAACGGTTGTTTTGTTGAAGTAATAAGAGTGAGTGACCGTTTTGTTATTGACAAAAAAGAAACAAAAACAAAGAGGGAGCGTTTTGTTTGTTTCATATTTCGTAGCTTTGTTTGAATGGAAACGTTGCCTAGAACTCTGATGAGAAGGAGCCGTACGTGTCTGTTCTCTCCTTTGGGAGCTTGTTCGAAGACAAAAACAAAAGCCAACACTTAATCGAATAATATATCTATATATATATATATATATATATATATATATATAAATAGGGCCTCCTTAAACTTTTAAACTAAAAATGTTTTTAGATTTAACATGTATTTTGATAATTAAAACTATTCATTCCCAAATTACTTATCCACATATGAATCATATAAAAAAATTAGCCAAAATGAAAAACAGTTAACTTAGCACAATATTCGTTTTAATTTTATCTAACGGCCTACAATTATTTACATTAATTTAAATGACCAAATGATTATGAAATTAGTTGAAATTTTGTAGACATGTTTCTTGCATATATGAATCTAGAGGATCAATGGTTGAGATCTTTAAATAAAGTTATCTATTAATGTAAAATAGTAGAAATCCTCAAATTCTTAAAGTAAGGAGATCCTCTTTAGATCCTCCATATATTAACAAGAAAATCAAATCTCCATTTCTCTCTTAATCATGATGTATTCCTTTGAGAGAATCCAAACGAGGTATTCAAAAGCTAATCAAAATCAAGATAGTCATTCCAATGAAAATTTACAATGGGCAATTGCAGCTTGAATTGAGGTTTCTCTTGCAAATAATTTACTCTGATCACCTCCTGCAAATTCTTTATGAATTGGGGAGGACTTGATAGAACTTGGGCAGCTCCTTGTTCTTCTTTCTTTGCGGTTAACGCCTGTGCTCATACTACTTCCTATAGCTTCTAAAACCCCTCTAAATGCATTTAAGTTTTTCTCCAACACTCTTGATTTCTCGCCTCCTCCTCCTACCTCTCGTGAAGTGTCCATCTTGACTTGTTTTTTCTGCTGCTTCTTTTGTACGAAGAATTTGTCCAAGGGCTTCTGATGTTGAAGAGTCGACTGAGCTTTTGATTTCTTTTTCTTGCGTACTCCGTAACTAAAATGACAGTACTCTTGATCAGGAGGACAAACTACAACTTTTCGGGGTTTCACAAATGAAGCTACCAAAGTTCCAAGATTCATAGCTCGAAACTTAAAAATCAACCTCATGATGCCGCCATTGACTGTGGTTTTCATGTTTGAAACTTTCCTAAGCAGATGCAACCAAACAAATTAATGATTCGATCTCCATTGAAATGAGTATCTTTTATTTAAAATGTCACATTGTTTTAAGTAGTTCGTTTAGTGGTAAATAATATAACAGCTGATTTTCCAATATACCTAAGGTACTTGTAAAAACAGGCATTAGTAGTTTATATATGGTAAGGTTATCTATAATATGTTTTGCCAAAAAATTAACAAGAAATTAAAAAAAATTAACAAGAAATTAACAACATACCTGGAATGTACGAAGTCATCGTTGTCCACGTTCGATTGGGGATGACGAATACTATAATGCTCCTCAGCACCACTAGCTTTCTTGGCGGTGGTGTCAGACGATGACCAGAGACTAAAGAACAACGTATTGACTATGCGGTTGACTGCCGGCAATTTCGACCTTTTGGTTCTAACATCATGATCGGATTCCCCAAAGTCTTCCAATGCGGTGGACGACGACGATGATATTGGCGTCGTTGATGAAGATGCTGCTGCCTGCGTTACTACTGCATCTGGGTCAGTAGTCGTATCGGAGACGATGTTCGTGTCGTCTTGAGGATTAGGGTTAGTGGTGTGGTTGGAGAAGTCCGGGAAGGGAAAGCTCGACGAGAAAGATATGCGCAAGTAATCGACATGGTCTGACCTGTCTCCATCACAATCCTCATGAGTTGCTTTAGGATGGTGATGATGATGATCGAGTGCTATTTCAATGTATGATTCTTCATCGTCGACGTCACTACTATCGTCTGCTTCAACAACATCATCGCCAAAGTCGTCGGTGAAATGGGAGAGCGCGGAGGAGAAGTTCAAGTCGGAGTCGGAGCAGCTGAAGGAGAAGCTTCCTCCACAGCCCAGTTCTCGCAGTCGCAGAGTACTGTTACTCATTTCTTCCATTTCTCTATATTGAAGCAATACTGATGAAAGATTTATATGATTATAATTATTCTGTGTTGGCTACAGATCATATGGAGAAGAATAAGATCAGGAAGAGATAGAGATCCGGTAGAGATATAGAGGGAGATGCTTGCATGTGCATGGACTAGAGCTAAGCCATTGTTAATTTGAGGGAGGAGGTTGGAGAGTCCTAGTCCTAAACTGCAAGTAAAGGGTTGGTCCAAGCAAGCTAGCCCGTCACATTTTATATTTATAGGTCATCAATTTGGACCTTCTTCGTTAATCAGTACTTTAAGAAATAATAACATTGTTTTCAAACTTGAATCCACAAATTAGCACCAAGTGGTCCAAAGTTGGGAGCTTAATTGAGGGCTAAGTGATCAAAATTAAGATAATTATTGCACGAATCGAATCCTCTGAGCTCACATATATTGGAAGATATGATCGATTTAGTTTAGTTTTATTATTGTTGGCCCTTGAATTCCTCCAGAAAACTTTAGTGTTGTTGCTCACGAGTGAGCATGGAAACAAAATGACCTCAGGTAGTGGTTAGTGAAACCAGTGACACAACAAGAAGCTAATTGGCATATGAGGACAGCCCTCCATAGTTTCCAGATGTTGGAAACTTGGAATTGATATAAGAAGAAGAGACTAATCGGTTAACATCATCACCAAAGCAAATCTGCCCATTGCTTGGCCTCAACCCTAACCCCAAAATGATAACATTGTATTTTACTGTAAATATAGATCTTGCTTACGTACCTAGCCTAAATATGTTCCAATTAATCTGAGAACTCAGGGATTTTGTCCCTTAATTTTGAACAGCCTCAATAAATGAACAACGTAAGGCAAGTGAACAAATAGATAGGACATTCTGTCTCCGTTTCAAGTAAGAAAAATCTGTGGGGCTTATGCGTAAAAGGTGCACTAAACCTGGGATTTTTGATATCGATCACCTGGGAAATGCGTATTGTGTACTGAAGTAATGATGTAATGTTCTCTTAAAATTGAAATGGAGCCAACAATTTTCAGTCTTAATTAAGCTAAATTTCACCTAATCCAACTACTAGATAATATGAAGAGTGATCAACTTCTTGATTTGAGGATTTATCAGCTTTATTTGCATGTACTTCTACATACCAAAATTAATGATATCCAAACTTAGAAAACGTCTAAACGAACCAACCTGTACCTAAACTCAAAACAATGTATCAATTAGATAGTTTTTTTTTTTTGAAAGGAAACGTGAGACCCCGGGCTATCCGGCTGCCTCAGTTGAGATCTCATTATAATTAACTAAAATCATAAGGGGGGGGGGGGGGGGGGACATATTGCCTACCTCTAGAATTATTACAATTATCTTCGAATAGAATATCCTGAATAATAACAGGAGTCTCTCAAACCTAAAACTCATCTAAAATACTTTACCTAGTAAGGTGAGCTAATCTATGAGCTACACCGTTTGCTTCTCTTAAAATTGTGTCGAATGTTGAAATATGTAAAAGAACTTGCATTCCTCCTACAATCCTCCATCATGCGACCAAATTCTAAGAGATCTTCTCGCTCTCCCGTAAGGGCATGCACAAGTGCAACGCAGTCGGTCTCAATCTCAATATATTCCCACCTTTGGTGTATAGCTACTAGTAGACCGGCGCGGAGGGCTTCCACTTTGGAATTGTTAATACATAGCCAAGAACACTTCGCAATGCTGAGAATGTGACGTGATCATCTAGCAGTCGCTGGAGACCATTCCGGGTAAGACAACACCGGCAAGACCTTCACAAGCACCCAAACAATGAAGGTCCAGCAATAATATACTTGCTGGAACCACTTCACAACTGCTAAACAACCCTGAAAAGGGAGAGGTTGAACAACACTATGAAAACAGTCACATATCGGAAACTAACGGTATAACTCCTAATACTAGCCTATAAAGCAGACACGAATTCCCAAAAGAGGTAAGTTCACTATTTTCTTCCCATATTCCCATATTATACAAGTAGCGACCAAACGCTGACTTAACCTTCGGAGAATCGAAGACTGGGCCACCTCAGTCTCGACTTCTGATGCGTTGTTACTTGTGCAGCCACATGAGCAGGAACTAAGGATTTGACCTCCCGTTCCGAGAATTCGGTAGGATGTAGAAACAATTAGCGCTAAAAGGAGGGTTCGAACCTCCGGGGCCTGCTTGTGGAACTCCCATTTAACTTGGAAAGATGGTGGAAATTGTGGATGACCCAAATGACCTCGAGACTCAAATAGAAAAAGAACTATTCCAATCTGGAGACACATCTCTTAACTATAAACCTTCGAGCCTTTTATATAGTGGTTTGACTGGCGGCAGAGGAAAGATAGCTTAGAATTCAAGTCAGACTCTGAAACCCTAATAGCAAGGGCACTGTTCCGCCCGCGCGAACCAACCATCTTATGAGACATACTCAGTTCGCACATTTCATTTCACATACGGCATTGCTTCCGCGCCGCCCAATTATAAACTCCTAAGCGGACTAGAATTAGGAACAATCTTATCCCGCGGAGTGTCACAGTCTCAAACCATCCCGCGAGCTCCTGAAGCTCGCTTCCATTTTGCAGGCTATTTAAGCTCGCGACCTTAAAAGGGATTTTTTTATATTAAAAGGGCCACAGGGATTGACCTTAAACATGTCAAAGATTTGTGAAAGTCTTCAACGATTAATGTGGCGCACGCGGACTCCGCTTGTGGCTCCTTGCGAAGCATCCCACCCGAGCCAATTCGCCAGTTTGCCTCGCCTAAGGCTCCACTCTTACACGAAGTATCACTTCGCTTTGCCTATGAGCGAAGTCATTAAGCGCGCGAGCTCTGTAATCCTTTCAAAGTCTACTAAGAACTTGTTTCTATCTGTCCCGTCCCGAGGTCACGAGCCGAAAAGGGGTTGCGAGTTGGGGAGAGGTAGAATCATTTGGTCCTGCACTTAGTACCTACACAAGTAACAGCATCAGGAAGTCGGGACTAGGGTGGCCCAGTCTTCGACTCTCCGATGCTTAAGTTAGCTTTAGGCTACTTGTGATGTACGGGAGTGTGGGAAGAGAGTTTTCTACCTTTTATAGGAGTTTATGTCTGTTTTATAGGTCAAGGTTAGGCACTGAGACCTCAGTCTCCAATGTGGGACTATTTGTTAACCTTTGTAGTATCTCCCCTTTTGGGGGTGTTTTGCTGCTAGAGTGATTTTGGCAAGTGGGTTGTTATCGACCCTTCACTCTTTAGATATCCGTGAAGGGCTCACCAAAGCTATCTCGCCTGGAATGATCTTCGGTGACCGGGTACTTACGCCTTATTCTCGGCTCAGCCAAGTATTTTGGCTATGTACTAACAAGTCCTAAAGTCTCCAGTCAGAGAGAGCTCTTGGGTGGGGAGTTATTCTACAGATGCCAAGAATAGGTTTTACCCGGGTGCTGGAGGCATGGTGCCGAGTCCCCAAATCCCCACGCGAGGGTCACGAGGTGACGGGGGTGAAGTACCGAGTTAAGTTGGCGAGATAAACCGCGCTAATGGCGTTGCGAGCTGCTACTGGGCAACATAGTTCGCGCTAAGGGGCGAGAGGAACCGCACTAGCAACGTCGTAGTTCGCGCTAGATGGCGAAAGGAACCGCGCTAGCGGCGTTGTAGTTCGCGCTAGATGGCGTGGCGGGCCGCTACGGGGCGAGACAGTTCTCGCTAAAGGGCCAGAGAGTTCGCGCTAGATGGCGTGGCGGGCCACTACGGGGCGAGACAGTTCGCGCTAGTTGGCGAGAGTACGCGCTAATGGCGTGGCGGGCCGCTACGGGGCGTGTTGGGTCGCGCTAGAGAATGCATGTTTGAATGCTGGCTGTTTACACATGTTGTGTGTGTAGCCGTCGATGGCGTAGTCGAGATAGATATAGATAGATGTATATCAATGTTTGGCTTGTATTCATGTGAAGCAAGTGTCATATGGTTTGCACATGTGTGAAATACTAACCCAAGAAGAGCGTCTTAAACTGCTGCCAAGTCATGTCCTGTGCACCACCATTATTTCTGCTAGCAAGAGTCCACCAGTGATACGCTGAGTCATCCAGAAAAGTCACTGTCATATTCACTCTTTCTTTTCTTCCGGCAAATCGGTGCTCTCAAAAGCCTTTTCCATCTTATCTACCCAAGTGTACACATCAAGGGGTCCCTTGGCGCCCTTGAACTCAATTGCCTCAGCATCAAAAACATTCTTCTTCTTTACAGACCGAGGTTGTTGAACCCTATCTAACACACCTCTCAGCATATTCCCAATGGAATCAACTAATCCTCTAACCTCATCACCCTCATTCACGCTGGACGAGGTAGCTACACGGGGTCGGCGTCTAGGAGGCATAGTACCTGAGGGAAAAATATATTTAGTAGTCTGTACACAAGACTAACAGAAATATCACACCTACCCAATAACACATAGTATCCAAAGCAAATATGATAGTATTAAGAAGGTAGAAAATGAAACCTAAAGCTCTAATACCAACTGTCAAGACTCACCCCGAATTTCACCCTGAAACTCGAGATGAGTTTTGCGGGGATCACCTCCAAGGAAAATTTACCGAAGAACTCAATAAACCTCTCTTGAAAATAGATAACCCTAACCCTGAAAAATTAAAGAACACTCTTTTAACCAATAATATAAATTCTTCAACTTCATCCAAATAATCGAATAAAATAATACACAGTTATTTTTCCGAAAGTATTTAGAGCTACTACAAGAAAGACAACGAAAGTTGCTAAAAATCCTAGTGGGTTGAACAGATAACCTACTGGCGAACAGTAGTGGAAAGATGAGTGACTATGTCTCGTCGCCTCCTTCTATACCCCACCTGAACTCTGCAGACTAGGCATTTAAAAACGAAAGAAAAGCCCAGGGGAAAATATTTAATTATAACCGAGTGAGTGGACAAAATAATCTCGACAAACAAATACGTTCCCCAAGAAAATTATAAAGGAAAGCACTATACAAGCGATACGACTAGTTCCGGCTAGTCTCCAAATCTTAATTAAATACAGCCTCTCAGGCTAAAATTATATATATATCAGTATGTATTTACACTCGTCTACTCCTTATATGTTATCTATGAATAAGCTTGAAAGTAGATAGTTATACCAGGCTACTACGCTCACTTCTAACGCTCACGTCACCCCATAATGGCATTTTCCCTCATTATAGGGGAAACGACCGAGTGGGTATATATATACGTGCTGACTCCTTGTACGAATTCTATGAATGAATGTGAAAAATAGAATAAACTCGAAAAGTAGAAAGTCGTACAAGGCTACTACGCTCGCATCTAACACTCGCGTCACCCCATAATGGCATTTATCCTCATTATGGGGGAAAATCACGTATAGCTAGCTAGCGTTCACTCATATACATACTATTCTAAAAAACATCAATAAATGATTATAAACACCGAAATTCTCAATTCCGGTTAAAATTCCAACAAAGGAAATTATTCAACAATAAAACAATTCAAGCACATTATTTAAAACAAAGGTTCACTCACAACTTAGGCCTAAGCCTGACGTCGGTCGGAGGTCTCCTCTGCTCGAGCCTCCTCACGTCCTGTTCCAAAACATAAATAAATCCTTAAAATAAAACATCAACGCTTAAAGATAATAGGCATAAATAAATATGAGCTTCACGCGCTCAACCATGCCTATCGCTCTAAATCTTAACTTCACTGCCAACCACAATTCTCCATAAATATAGACATCCTCAAAAATCACCTTTCACCGTCCTAATCATAAAATAATCCAATGGCCGGATTTAACTTATTAATCCGCCAAAAATACCAAACTTTAACAATTCCAAAACCTATCCAAAACTCCTCCAAAAATTCTAAAACTCATTCCATTAAACTAGGGCTGCCACTCGGTCGGTTCGAATCGGTAATGGGCATTACCAACTTCAAAACCAAAGCTTTCGGTAATGAAATATGACTTTCAATTACCAAACCAAAAACTTCGGTATGAGATAAATCTTACCAACTTCGGATGTCGGTTTTTCGGTATTACCAAACTTCACAACAAATATATTTTCAAAATATAACAAAACAATACAAAACTATAAAATTTAAATATCACTTGAGTTTCTAGAGTCTGATAATACATATACAAAAGATAGTCATTTCAGTACACATTATCGAGTATGGTTTAATTTTCTACCGAAATAGTCAGGATGTAAATGTTTCCAAATTTTTATATGAACAAGTTATGTGTCATCTATGTGAAAGTATGTGTGTGGAAGAGTCGACCAAAATAAGTCACATAAGGGCAGTAAAAACTTTTTCGTGTAATAAGTGACGTTAAATTATGGTTGACCGCTTTGATCAAGACCTGAGCATTATTGAGTACAATTGAATTTTCTATCATAATTGTATTATACTATAATGATCACATCAGACGGTCGAATTTTAATTTTATGAATTGTAATTATTGGAACCACAACATGCCTAGTAATGTGGTATAACTTATTTAGTAAGTTATATGCATATGTACATCTTTGTGAACCAACTACAAAGAGGAAGCAAAATTTTCAAAAACCTTGTGAACTATGATGTGATCAATATAGTGAAATACAACTATGGTAGAAAAATTAGGTATTTTTGATAATTTTTTGGCCTTGATCAAGGCGGCTAACCCTATTTACGCTTGTGCTTCCAATGGGGAGTCCTATCATCAAGAGAGGTAAAAACATTCCTAAATTTTTACATGGGCGGTTACATGTCATCTAAGTGGGTTTGTCTATGTGTGTGTGTGATGAATCGACTAAGACTGGTAGGTAAGAGCGTTTTTATATAACAAGTAATATTGAATTAAAGTTGATCGCTTTAATTGAGACTCGAATGCTACCAAGTATAGTTGAATTTTTCTATTCATTGTCTTGTTTTTTACTAAATGGTATATACAATTGAAAACGTGAGATAAAATTATTTGTCTGTGTGTTTTTAGAAATATAAGTCTTTAAATAATTAGAATTTCGGTAAATTCGGTATTTACTAAAAACCAAACCAACTTTTTCGGTATTTCTCGGTTTCGGTTTTTTCGATTTCGATTACCAAAATTCGGTTTACCAAATTATAAATTTTCGGTCGGTTTTCGATCGGTTTGGTATTTACCAAACCAAGTGGCAGCCCTACATTAAACTCATAAAATTCTCCACCAAAAACATTTTCCCGACGGCGGGGCCGGCAGCGGCGCCCGTCGGCCAACTCCGGCGACCTCCGATGCTCACCAAAATTTGGCAGCATCTTCCTCTCAACCTCCTCTACAACATTCATAACTACCACAAATTCTAATTCTAAGCCTAACCAAGTCAATCGAACGAAAACACACAGTAAAGCCCTAGAATTTCAAATACCGATTTCTCCTTACCTAGCTCAAGATGGAGTGAGCCCTTTGGAGGGATTGTTGCACGGGAGGAGGGCTTTCTTTTGAGCCAAGGCTCGCCGGCTATAGCGGCCGGGGGAGAGAGTTCTGGTGAAAAGGAATGTGTCAGGGGCGTTGTCATAAATAACATTTTCCTGATATCTTGAGGCGGCGAACCAAAATGCATCGTTTAAGAGGTTCATCACAGCAGGGTCCCCGTAACTAGCATTGGAAGATCATGCCTGCTGATTATGTTTGTGCTTGAATTTTTGCAAGTGTAGGCATTTGAACTTGATTTTCGCATGTCATGTCCATGTGGTATAACTAGGACAAATACTGTTTAGTGCCAAGTAAGAATTCATGTCTTCATATGTTACTGGTTTCCGATTGAGACATTTGTTGCACGGACATATGTGAATAACTTTGTCTGGAGGACTATGTAGACGCACGAACTCAAGAAAAATAAAAAATGTCTCTCATATAAAAAGGGGACCCCCTCCCTAATTGCATCCAGCTCTTGTCCATGTTGTCCACTATAATAACAGGAAACAAAAATATATAATCAAAAAATGTTATACGGGAGTACTGTATGTGTGTGTGTGTATATATATATATACTTAATTATTATATATATATAAGATATATTAATGTACGTTGTTGACAACTATAATCTTCACCTTATGTCTCCGGTTAGGGCCCTAATCCCGTTTGAGAGCATATGACATTCTGATTTCGTTTGTTGTTGAGGCGTGAATTCGCATATGTGAGAAAATTTCGGCAATATCTCCCTACAGTTTCCCAAGTGTACGAATATCTATACATAATATGCACTCGAGGAACAATAAAGGAAGATCCTGTCGAAATATATACCCACAACTGAAAACGAAACGCACCAATAACAAACAGAATCACAATGTCATATGCTCCCAAACTGTCCAAATATGGGACAATTCAAAAAACTATTTTGTTAGACACAGTCGTAACATAATGGTTCTCAAACGAGATTTCTAAGGAGGGTATAACAATATATATTGATGAATGTATAAAAATATTATAATTCTTAATTACATAATTCATCATTTTACTTTTTATCATTTGAATACACAAATGATTTGCATGAAAACGAAAATTTGATAAACATATTATTCACATAATTATTAATCATACGAACAAAAGCTAATACACACACACAAGAACGTAATATATATTATACACACAACATATATGTACAAACATGATCAAAATGTATATATATACACTATCAAATGTTACATATATCATGCATGCATCAATCAATCCAGTAATTGGACCCTCAAAATCGCCAGAAAGCTCGCCGGAAAATATATATATATATGCACAAATGAAGAAAATAGATGAATTAAATTAGGAGAGAAGCATCTCTTGAAGATCAATCAAATTCATGAAGAAAAACTTCCAAGACTAGACTTGGATCGGATGAATTATGTGAGGGGGGAAGGAGCGTACCATTCTTTCTTTCTGGATTCTCTTCTGGGCAGAAGGTGTATAAATGATGTATTTACTTAGCCGACGGAATATTCCGTCACCTAAGACAAAAGACGTCGATAAAAATATATGCGTTATGTGGTGTGTTAGGCAATAATTCAATTTCTTAGTTAATGGAAAAGTTTGTCGCCTAAGAAAGACATATTCATCACCAAGAATTACTTAACTGACAGATGCTTGTTCGTCGCCCAGGACTAACTACGCCGACGGAACATACTTCGTCGCCCAAGATTATCTTTACCGACGGTACTGTTCCGTCGCCTTTAAAAATCTTAGTCGACAGAGTCTGTCAAAAGTAAACTTCCGTCGCTTAAGATGTTCTAAGCCGACGAAAATTTATTGACAGAACGTATTTGTCGCATGTAGTTTACTAAACCGACAAAACTTAGACGACGAATGGTGTTTCATCGAATAGGAATATCTTAGTCGACGGAAGTTCTCCACAGTGATTTTTCTCTATTTAGGCGATGGATATGGTTTCCTATACGACAGTTTTGTTTCCGTCGATGAATAAGAACTTAGAAGACATAATTTTTTTAATTTCGTCATCTAAGTCGTTATTTCTTTTAGTGAGTGCTCCTAGTGTTGTATGGCTCGAACCAAATCATAAAACTCCAGATCATATGTCGAATAGCGGCATTTTGCATCACTCAACTTCTCACTGAAAAATTCCACCGGCCTTCCTTCTTGACTAAGAACAGCTCATATTCCCACATGTGAAGCATCACACTCAATTGTAAATAGCTTCCCAAAATCTAGTAGAGAAAGTACCAGAGCTTCTGTCAACATTTCTTTTATTCTTTCAAATGCCCTTTATGCTGAATTTGGCCATGTGAAAGATAAATGCTTCAAACACTCTGTGATATGACTCATGATAGAGCTGAAATTATGAATAAACCTCCTGTAGAATGATGCTAGACCATGAAAACTTCGAACTTCACCCAATGATTGTGGTACTGGTCACTCCTTGATGGCTTGTACTTTTTTAGAATCAGCTTTCAACCCTTATGCTGAAACAACAAACCCTAGAAACACAACGTCCTTGCACATGAAAGAGCATTTCTTTAGGTTTACATAAAACTTCTCTCAACGAAGAGCCTCCATGACTTGCCTTAGATGGATCAAATGCTCCTCCTCATTTTGACTATATATCAATATGTCATCAAAGTAAACAACAACATATATATGAACTTAAGAATGGTTTGAGTACCTCTGTCATAAACCTCATGAAGGTGCTAGGAGCATTAGAGAGTCCAAATGGCATCACCAGCCACTCATACAACCCCTTTGGTGTTTTGAAATCTGTTTTCCATTCGTCACCACTTCTCATTCGAATCTAATGATATCCACTCCTGAAGTCTATTTTAGAAAACACCTTAGAACCAAAGACTGTCCTTCTACAGGTAAAAGATCAATATTTTCCTCTTCATCGTCATACTCATCATAAACTGGTCCAAGGAAAATTGAGTCATCACCTTCAAACTCTGCGAAGTCCACCCTTCTCTGTGGACATTCATAAGAAGTATGTCCCTTCTCCCCACACGTAAAACACCGAACCTGGGAAGAATTTCCAGCCTTTGAAGTTCATGCACCTGTGTTTTGATAGCCAAGCCTTGCAACTTCTTTTCCTTTCTCATTCTTATCACCACCAACGACATTCTTACCACCTGGCTGAGGAGTTGGGATCGAATAGCAACTTGGTCACTGCGAACCCCACGAACTGTGGCTGAATTCCTTTGCCAAGAACCATCAAAACGTCCAATAGTAGGCCTCCTAACTCCACGACGTTGTAGTCAATTAGATAGACACATTTCTATCTAACTTCGGTTAAAAATGAGAATGATTTTGACACTCGGTTTTTCAACCGCGCTCCACATTAAAGTGATAAACTAAGATAAATGTATGACGAAGTGGATCGAATGCCAAAGTTATCATCCTTATATGTACAAGTATATATAAACATATATTTATAACAAAACATGCCCTATATATACAAGTAAGAGGTAGGCTATTAAGTTTCAAGTTTCAACCATATTACTCTCCAATGCCTTATAGTATTGTAGAGCATCATACCAGAAATGTGAAGATGGAGGACATGTCATTGACATCTAAAATTTAATCAGTATTTTATTGATGGAGGACATGTTATATATGTACGTAGATGTAGATCGACTAGCTAGATTGATTAACTTGTCCTGAGAGCCAATAACAACTCTAAGACTTAGTTTGGCACAGTTTCGCTTTCAAAAAAATCAGTTTATATCCGGACTTTTGGATTATATAGTGTTTGTTAAATGAAAAAAAACTGTTTTTTTTTAAATTACAAGTCAGTGACAGTAGTTTTTAGAAGTAACATGAATGTTACTTTTAAAAGCAGCTGTCATTAAAAACATTAGAAATTAATAAATTTTATCTTGACGCAGCACTTTTAAAACTAATATTTACCATACGCAAAACTGTTTTAATTCACAGCTGATTATTTTCGCAGTACAACAACATTAGTTATTTTTTTTAAGTCACAGCAACACCAAACTAGCCATAAACTAGATTGCTAGAAATTACGCACATTACGTACGTACACTGTATATACACAATTTATCTTTACCAGACGTACGTTGTTAAACTTAATTCTGTCAAGGCAGAAGAACACTCCCTCTGATTATTGATCATCAAGATCAGTCAATGCTGTGGAGCGTCTATTCAAATCCAGCCCATTGACTAGAAAAATAAAATGCATGCAAGAGAGTCAGTCAAGCAAATTGAACTATTGTAGGCTATCGACCACCTTTCGTTTCTCCTAATTCAAAGATAAAATCACGAATTGAAATGCCAACTAATTAATTAACGTGTTGGCCAATTCCTCAAGAAAAAAACAACACTAACGTGTTGGCCAGAAAAAAGAAGAGGGCAAGATGCCATACTAAAATCCAAGTTCATTATATGACAATTTTTTTTTTTAAAATCTCCCCTGAAAAAAAACCCTAACTTAGTTTACAGATTCATCAACGCCCTATCGGTATCTGCAAACATGTGTCCTCGACAAGAATGAATGTATTTCTTAAATTGAAAATAGAACTATACGTGTTTTAGTATGTCAAACTTCTACATAACCCTGTTAAAAACTCCAGGAATGTGGAGCTAGCTAGCTTTAGCTGTCATGGATATATGCATCTACAAGACTTGTATGTTTGAGACCCTCAAGTTCAATAGAGAAACGAAGGTTTGCTTTACTTATTCCATCACAAATTGATGACAATCTATTTCTCAAAAAACAACAACATCGAAAAATGATCAACATGCATATATAATGTATATAATCCAACAACAGTGTGGATCGGAATGGATATATGATTTAAGAAATTAGGAACAAGAGGAAGGAACAAGAACGGTACTGCGCATCATATCCTTAAATTCGAACAAATCAACGAGGCCGTCGTGGTTCCGATCAACGGAAGTAATCATCCTCTCCACTCTATCAATCTCATTCCCTTCCGGGAACCCTAGCTTCCCAAGTACCGTCTGCAGCTCCTTTGCCGATATAAACCCGTCTCCGTCTTCATCAAACACCTTGAACGCCTCCCTTAGATCCGACTCCTCCTGCAACAACTTCTTCGCTTCCTTCTCGTCCCTCGCAGCCACCACCAACGCCGCTGCCTCTTCCACCGCGTTTTCAATGTCATCACCGTCGAAGAAGAACGTATCGTAAAGCGACTGGTGTAGCCCTACAAAGTCATCGTACGTGAGACCTTCGTTTCCGGGCTGGATGAAGGTCCTTATGGTGGCCTCGAGCTCGGAGACTTCGACGTCGAGGCCGAGGAGTCTTAGGGCTTGGTTGATCTCGTCGACGCTGACCATGCCATCGCGGTTCTTATCGAAAATGTCAAAGATGCGGAGGAGGCGGAGAGAGTTGAGACTCGGGCAGCGGAGACGAAAGGAGGAAGATGCGGAGGGCTTCTTGGAGAGGGTGCGTTCACTCGACGTTCCTGCTGACGAAGGCGCTGCTGCTGCTGCTTCCATGGCGATGAAGCTAGGGTTAAGGAACGCAGCAGCGTTTCAGAGAGAAGAAACGAATGATGATGATTCTAGCTATCAGCTAGGAGGACGATTATGGCTGCTATAATATAAGGGATTGGGCGCGTTTGGCGGGCGGAGGGAGTCTTAATTAATTTTACTGTTATATATTTATTTATTTTTGGACTATTTCTTGTTATTCCAGATGCCTATAGCTATATTTTACTGTTACCAACTTATACATGTAATCAACAAGCAAATAGAACAATATACAAGTCAGTGGTCGTAAGAAGGAAAGAGGAATAAAACGAGGGAAAAACTACTAGTCGTTGGTTGTTGACTTGGGAAAAATATGAGATCTAGAATAGCTAGACTAAGTCTGATCGATCGTGAGAGCTACACATATTTCTTTATGTTATGTGTGGTCTGAGTTTCATGTATTGGTCCATGTGAGTTGGGACATAATCGTTTCCAAGTACCATTCGCTACATACTATCATGTTCTTCCCAAGTTCCCATTCAATCCCGGCAAGCATCACATGTGGTTCAATGTTGAATGTCTCATTTTTCTCTGTCATTCTATTTTCGTGAAATATATGTTCATTACTTGTTTAGGGAAGATTTCTTGAAGGATGAAGATAAAAGGTAATCATACATCTAAATCTCATAGTTGCACAGTTTCCTTCAATATATATACGTGAATGACATTGAAGAGATTGAGTTCGGCGGTCACATAGTTGTCGATCGATGCAAGTATCTTAGCTTGCAACATTCAAGAGATTTAAGGATGAACACACAATGGCAACTATGCGGCCACTTAGAACTCAACCGCCTAGGCGTGGGCGCACACACAATGTTCACCAACTCGACCGTTTAGAACAGTACTGATTTGGTGCGAAATTTTCTAACCAACTAAATCAGACTTTTCATTTATTGAAAAAAAAGAAGAAGAAAGAATAGAAAAGTCCTCCCTAATCATCTCTTTTTCTAAATCCATTGCCACATTGGATTCCAACATTTCGGTATTTAAATTTGATTTTAATGTTGATGGGCTAGGCCATGCGCAGCCGTAAGGCCCTTAAGTACAAAGATGTAACATTAACAAAGGGAAGGGGCTGATTTAGAGGACAAATAGCCCATAAAAAATGTAAAGATTTTTATTTTGGCTTACACATATCTGAAGCCCAATGCCCCAAAACTTCAATTGTATAATCATCCAGATAAGAACAAACTAATTGGTACCCAATATAAGGTCTAATGATCTAATTTTGGTAAGATTAGAGGGCAGGAAGAACCACAAATCATATCTTTTATGCATATGTAATTATGTATTACATTTAATTAGAATTAATAATAGGAAATATCATTCTCATATGGAAAATGCTTAAAGCTTTTTCCATACACAATATTGGCGGGCAAATATGGAGGGAAATACATTTTGGAGGGAAAAAATTCTCCCGTCATATGTTCCATCAAAATCGACAACATTTCTATATGGAAAATCATTATATGTTCCAACTCAAATTCTCATGTTACATCTTTGAATATATCATGAGTCATGAGCAGGATAACATGGAGAACAGAATGTTAATCAATACATGGCGGGAATATAACTAACATTAAACCAAAAAATAGCAAAAAAATAAATTTCGCTCCATGTTTGGCTAATAATCTGCTAATTATTATTCATTTATTTTAGTTTTATTGAAATTAGGGGAGTGAGTTGCCTAGGTAGTGGGCCCGGAATCCGGATCTTGATTGGTGGAGGTGGTATAAATAAATTATTTTGTTTTTTGGTGTCAAAGTTGCAGAGAGAGACGGAGCGAACTGTAAAGCAAGTACACCACAGTGAGTTCTGCGTTGTTTGGTTTTCTAGTTCAACAAGAACCCACCTTTCACTTTCAGATTTTAGTTAACTAACGCGCTTTTTGCACCCTTTTTTGAAGTTTAAAGGCTTCAGCTTTGGCTGCTTCGGTTGCTTGGACTGTTCTTGTTCTTCTGCAACTCTGCTCTCTCACTCAGGTAATTCGTTTTCTCTGTTTCAGCTCTGTTTCGTTCAGAAATGGAGAAGCTTCATGGGTTTGAATCGGGTTTTGTGGTTGTGTGAATTTTCTTTCTCATTTATTGGTTTTTCCTCATTCATGAATTCTTATTTATTGTTCCATTTCTAGGTTTTGTTTTCTCTTCCATTTGGCTAAGAAAAGTCTTGAATATTTAATTGGTTTAATTCAAAGGTTGAATCTTTTATTGTAATATTGGATTCAGTATATGGATTTTATCTTCTGGGCAATGTCTTCTTTGTTTAGATTTCTTTCTTTGATTAATGCTGTGTTTATTCCCAAATTTTAATGTAAGTTGAACTATCTGGCATGTGTGTTATCTGGATTGGATTTCTGTTTGAATTTAGACAAGAGAATGATTTTGCTGCCAAATTTCATTGTTACTGACGAAGCTTCAATTTTCAGCTGCTGTGATATCCCTTTATTGAACTGATGGGTCCTGGAGGTTGTGCCAATGATATTTTGGAATGTAAAGAATCTTGTGAAAATTTGGACAAGGCTGGGGAGCTGCAAAAGGATGGTGCTGAGCCACAAGTGGAATTAGGGCCTATTACCCCTGAAGCTGACAGAGAGAATGGGGAATCCCAACCAACATTTTTTAAGAAACCGTCAGTTTTAACTGTGAAGTCCAACAGAGATGGGGATGACCCTTTTGGTCTTTCTGATGATAGCACTGGGAGTCCCCGGACACCTGAGGGTGGAGTTTTTGATCCCTTTGCCCCTGGTCCAGAGAAGCTGGCAATGGCGCCTATGTGTAAGAAGTTTGTCAGCAAATCGAGGAGTGTGGTTGCTCGTCAACTGAGTTTTGATTCTCCGGTACAAACTTCGGATGATGAGACTTCTACCGACAGTGTGGAGTCCCTTTCTGATGAAGACATGTTTGAAGCTGTGTACGAAAGTTTGTTGGAAGCTATTGTATCTGATTTGACTCTCAGCATCCTTGGTGAACATGCAAGGAAGGATTGGGACTGTGGTGATGACTGTACAACACCTCCAGGAACTCGATTAAATGGAATTGCTGAAACCTGCCCCGGTGCTCCCTTGAGGCCTGTAGGGAAATCAAGGAAGATTGATTTGGGCTTAATCAGAAAGCTCGAATTTTAATTGACTCATGTGGTTACATGCTGAAGTACCGGTACTTCTTTCCTACAGCTGCATCTTTTGCTAATTTCTCTCTTCCCCCCTCTCTCTCTCTCTCTGACCAAGATCATACAGTAGTGCTAGCAGTGTATAGTAGTTAATGAAATTATTGTGCTTCAGCTAAGAATCGTAGGCTTCATTTCAATTTCAGCATTGGCAGCTACTAGCGGTTGTATTCCTTCTCAAAAGTATATTTATAATTGGTTGCTGCCAGCATTGATATTGTTGGTCTCTCCATGTTTTTCTTAGAGTTTGACATCTTGTAGCAAGTCTTTTGAGATGAATGGAAACCGATTAGTTAATTTCAAGAGTTATGGATCAAACTGATTTGGATTTTTTTTTTCTGCTTTTCTGATTTCAATATTGACTTTATTGAATGACTGTAGTTTATGTTCTGCACTTGCTAATCCTTTGAGTGTTCTGATGTATAGCTGTATATGTTTGCATCTAAACCTCAGAATTATGTGGATTATGGTAGTGAAACTGAAACGCAGAAGCTGATTGCTTTCAACACTCAGCCTTTCTGGTTTATAAGCAAACTTAGCTCTTGCATAAACTTCTCAGGTTGTGAGTAGAAATGTTTCTGGGTGGTGATGAGTTCAGTGATGTCTGTCACATATTGGCCACCCCCAAAAAAAGAAAAAGAAAAAAAAGAGGCTTCCCTCACCATCATACCTAAGTGGTAGCTAGCTGCTAGCAAGTAAAATGAAGAAAGGGAATGGTAATCTAGGAAAAAATAAAGCTGGGTCTGTTCTGATCTTGAGTGCCAAATTGAGATATTTGTAGATTTCATTTCAGTCTTTAATCCACACAGTTTGAAAGAATTGGCACTACGGTTTGGTTTAGTGTAATAGCAGTGAACATGAAACCAGAATGCAGAAACAGATTGATTGCTTTTATTCCACCTCAGTTTCTGGTTTATAAGTTCGTACAAGACTGATGCATAACATAAGCTTCTCAGTATGTGAGCAAACACTTCACGGGTGTTTGATGAGTTTGGTAGATAGTGATGTCTGTCACATGTTGGCATATGCCTGGTGATATCATATATGCTTACAAACACAACAGATTGTATAACGCTCATCAGGTACTTGAAGACAAATCAAGATGACACATAATGAGAACAACAACTTCTCCTTTTGGACTTGGTATTCCAACTTCCATCTATTTTCTATTCTTTCCATGGATCTAACTCTGTTTCTGCTTCACTCTCATCTACAGAAAATAAAGAACAATAAAGATAAAAGCTTCAAAACATCTATCACAACTCTATGCTATGGTCAGATATTAATCACTAAATCCCAAGGCACAGTGAAAGGTTGATCCTTTCCCCTGAAAATCCATTCTTGCTAGCATAAGCTTCCTCTTCTTCTTGGATTTTAACCAAAATTTTGTTTTCATATTCTTCTTGACACCCTTGTGCAAACCCAGAAGACACTTTACTATGTACCAATCTCAGTAGCTCCCAATGAGACTCAACCTCTTCTCATAACTTGGTCTTGTTTTTGCAGACTTGATTCTTGATCTTAAAATTGGGAACCCCGACAGTTAATTCGCATTCAGATACAGCAACAGCATGCTTCTTCATGAACCCCAAGAAAGTAATCCTCCCCGGAACGCTCGACTTTACTTCAATGACAAATTCACCATTCAATGCATCAGTGACCAAATTGTTCATATCCGACGCCAGCCGATCCGCCTGCATAGTCAGCTTCGCTGACATCGTACCGTTACCCCTCGCCGGAATCTCACCAGGGAAAAGATCAGCATCTCCAACCTGAACTCCTCTGTACAGCAGTAAACTCTTCCCTGCCCCATGTTTGAAGCTAGCGTGGTTCCTATTCTCTATGAGGAGAACAAGACCAACGGTGATGTTGAGGCTGATATTGATCGCCGGGAACGAGACACGTGGAGTCACGCCGTCGACGGTGGCGGAGACGAGGGTGGTTCTCGGCTGTTTGGGCTTGAAAACGGTGAGGGCAAGTATGAGGCAGATGATGAACATCAACAGGATCAGAAACAAGACAATTCCTATGGCAATAAGACATGGGCGATTTCGCTTGTTGGGTTTGTTGTCTGTGGGAGTTTCTGTCATGGTTGATCGATCAATGTTTGAAGGAAGCAGAGAAAGGTTTGAAGAAGGTGAAGGGAGAGAAGAGTGAGTTTTGTAAGGTCTAGAGTAGGATATGGACAACCAAGTTCGATACTTGAAATAGAGCCGAGTTTTTTCAAGGTGGTTGGGGGATCAAAAATGGACATATGGTGATTTATTGCGTAATTAAAAAGGCCAGCTATAACCTCATTTTCTAAACCGACAACTACTCCAGGTTTGCTATTTTTTCAAGCCAGAAAATCGATTTCTTATTATAGGAGTTTTTGTCACACATTCACACCCACATGAAGTGTTTCTACAAAATTAGGAACAGATCGTTTTGTGTTTTGAGCAAATTTCTGAAGCCAATACTCGAATCTAAACGCGTTTTCGGTGACTTATATGTAATTTTCTATATTATTAACAAGGTAATTAAAGAATTTTGAGGCGAGCATAAAGGCAGAGGAGTAACAAGGAGGTTGCACGGTTGTGCCCCATCCCCGTGTGACAATGCAGGAATGGAGCAGCAATGCTGGCATGGACATTGCAGCATGGGGTTTGGCACAAAGCAAAGTAGGAAGGAGAGTCTTGTGAGTTTTACCATAGTATTTGCTATATTGGGAGCATAAAAGCATGTGAGCCCAGATTCACGGTTCACACACTTGCACAGCCTTTGATAGAAAGAGACGCCGACACCGTCGCATGATGACATCCCAACACGGCTTTGACGCTAACGAAGTCAAGTCGGAAGAGATTCTACACGACACAACCTCCGGAAGATCTTCGCTATCACATCTTCAGGTATGTGCTCCGGCAGCTCCGCCATTTTGCAGTCCCCAACAAGATATTTTGCAGTCTATACAAATAGTAGACTAGGTTTTCAAATTATCGGTTTTCATAGGAGAATTATCTGGGTTTTATGGGTAGAATAAACAATGTCATTTAGAATATTGTTTTGGTTTGTTGTTGGAATGGTTTTGGCCTAGTCTCTTCTTCCTCACCTCATGTAATTTCTTTTTATTATAATTTTTTTGGGTATGTATCGTCTAGTCTAACTTTATTTCTAAAACGACCTTGTGAAAAGTATTTAATATACTTTTACCAACTTTCATCTTTTAAGTGTAAAAATTTAGTATGAAAAATAATCACTCATACTTTTCTTTATTTGATAGATGTAACAATTAAATATTTAGTCTTATCAATATTTACTACACACACCAAAAAAAAGTACTAAAACATATATGTGCGAGATGTTTCATTTTACATTAATCAAAATTCTGCCAAAGCTGTATGATAGTTTTGAACCAGACTCATTCACATGATATGGCAAAATCATTTCCTAGATAGTTGACACAAAAATAGTAACACAAAGGATACCTAAATTTCCCGTTAATTTGGATTGAATATATGAACAATAAGCATTGAGAGAAGATCACATGAATCCCTGCAGGGTATAAAGCAAGAAAGAGCAGCAATCTCATAGTTGCCATGGGAGCTGCAGCTGATATAAGTCAGAAGCACACAGCAGGTGCAGCCCTTGACTTTCTTTTAGTAAGGCTTGACTAAATGCATGATGTACATAACTCAGGGTACAAATTATTTTCTGAACAAGGAATGCAGATAGTTTAATATGAACAAAGTAAACTGTATCCTATCGGACAAATAATAATAATAATAATAATAATAATAATTAAACTGTATAATTCTTAGGTTTCCGTCACCCCCCGCAATCAAAATGGCGGAGCAGATTGTACATACATATATTTAAAATGAGTACAAGTACAAACTGAAACAACAGCAAGTTCCCACAAAACCTTGAGTTTAACAAAATTAACTAATAAGGCAATCCCAAGCAAACATGTTCAGAATATGTAACAGAGAAAAGACAGAGCAAGAGCAAATTGTGGGAAGTAATATTTGTAGTCAATCCTTAGAATTCGTTTTGATGTTTAAGCAGCAAAGAAGAAAATAAGTACCGATGTGTCTACAGACAATTGCTAATCTTACTAACAGATGAAAGAAATAGAAATTAAGAAGCAATGATGAATTCCAGTCAGTGAATTAGTGGCGGTCATATGATATCTGCACTTGTGCTTCCAACAGCAAAAAATTAATTAGAAAATCACAAGAGCTGGTTGACAGAAAAATTGTGAAACAAAGAAGGGTAGATTGATCAAGTCACAGTAAGAATTGGACATAATGTTTGTGCTCTATATATACTTCATATATTTTCTTTTTGGAAGTAATACAAGCAACTTAACATATTCGAAAATATTTACTTCATGAGTCATGATAGACAGTATGAAACTGAAAATTAGCGGTGCAAAATCTCATCAACTAAAGTCCAAGTGCAAAAGACAGAAGTTCCCTTCTTAAGCTCAATGTTAGCATAGATGAGGAACAATTTTCCCAAAAGATAACTAAGAAGTCGACAGGGTACGTACGTACGTTACTGTTGTTACATCGGTACATCTGTTGTACGTTCATTTTCTTGATCTAGCTACAAGATTACTGTTTAGGAAGACAAGTCTCTGCAGCCTCTAGTACTCTAGTACTGTTCAATAGAATACCATTCACAAATCATCGTGAAAGCGATTCTTGCTAAATCAGTGAATAGTTTCAATCGACAGTGTCTCAAATTCTCAAATAACAGAATACGCATACATGGATAAAACATTAACGGTTTCATAGTATCAACATTATTACTTAAAAATACAAGGATACATAGATTATATATAAACACAGCTCAGTACTAATCTACTCAGTGTATCGATCTGCCACTATGACAATTTCTACAAATCAATCAAAACCAAAAGGATTTCAAGTTTTCAACCCAGAAGAACATGAGGGCTTAGAAGTAGGGTACTTCAGTCCATTAGCTAGCTAGCACAAGAAGACAAGCATATATATATATAAAACCCAGAGCAAGAAAAAGGTTTACAATTTTGTCTTGTACTTACACTTCTGGTCTCCGGCAGTGTTGCTTCCGACATAGACATTGAAATCGCATGACGAGGTGGATACCACATGAACCTTAAAGATACCCAATATAGTGACTTTGCCGGAAATTTTGGTGACAGTGTTGAACGGGATGCTACCGGCCATTACATCCGGTAAAGCTCCGATGTTTTCCCCAAAAACCGGTCTGCCATAACGGTAAGTGTAACATCCATAGACTTGGTCTCACCGGCGGAAATATCTCCGGCTACGATTGAAGCCTGGCCCACCAACTCGCCCCTGTAGTTCAATAACGCGGTGCTGTTGGTGTACTTCATTCCCACCTTGTTAAGGTTCTTCACCGTCACGTTCACATCGAGAGTGATGTTCACGTCGACGGTGGCTCTGTTGATGTTGAAGTCGGTTTGCAGGTTCCTCAAAACGACCGAGTTCACCGTCGTTTCAGGGTCCTTGGCTTTGAACACAGCCAGACAAAGTATGACCAGAATGAGAACGGTCACGAAAACGACGGCGGTCGCCGCAAGGCAGATGTTTCTGCGCTTGCGAGAGCGATAAGGAGGCTCAGAATTACTACCGCGGCTACCGTTGGCTTTCATGATACTTTCTAGCTAGCTCACTAGTCAAGACTCTTGAGCACAAAGATTTTGGATGTCTACATGGCCTTTATAGAGATGCAAGGTTTGATGCAGGAGGATGCTGCAGTCTTTGATCGACTTGTTTTGAGCCCCCACACGCCACACTAGTGTTTAGGGTTAGGGATTTGGGAGGCACTATGTCAGTAAAGTGAATAGATACACAACCTAGCCTACTTAGGTTGTATTGGTTTTCATAATACTTAAATATAGCCAGAGTCTTATAGCAGAGACATGTAACCAAACATGACACTAAGGAGGTGGGTGAGTTAATGTTTGCTTCGATGAAGTTCATCAAGTTCACTACGTTAAAGTCGAGCACTAAAAGCATGCTCCTAACCCTCGGTAAGGGCGGGTATCCAATACTTAACCCAAAAGTACTCTCTTCTTCTTTTTTTTTTTTTTTAAGTAGAAAAAAATGTGATCGAGAATATTTTTTTGTCACGATCGATGAGATAGCGTATAAGATTTTTGCTCGGAATTGATCAAAAAAGATTTTTGTAGTAGGAGAGCGACCATAATGTTTTTCTAAGTTGTGTGGTTAGGCCATCGGGGTCTCTCTTGTTTAAGCTTTGAAAATGGTTTTGGCAATAAACTTTGTGGTTTGTTTTTCCTTGTGGACCTGTGGTTTCGTTATGAACAAGTAAACATAATACAGTAGCTTCGAGACCAGAATACGATGTATTAAAATCATTAATGGTAATACATATAGCACTAGGATTAGCTTAGAAACATGGAAGGGGTTGAATAACTGAAACCCAGTCTGATAAGATGCTCTCTGTCAAAGTCACAAAAGGAAGACATCCACAATGCACCGATGTTTAAGTCGAACTACTCCATACAATACTTGGTTCAATAGACGTCCTCCTCCTCCGTTGGTATTCATCTTTTCATTTTTAATAAATTAGAGTGTTAGCGAGGTTGCTCTTCGGCTACACTCAATTCATAAAAGAATTTAGTTCAATAAGGCTTGAGCTGTGTAAAGGCTGCAAACTTTTGTAATCTTGACTAAGTATATCTTCGTTGCATAATTTGATGTGTCATCTCCTTTTTGATAAAGTCACTAATTCTACACACACGTAGTTATGGTTGGTAGACGTTGTTAGGTTCGAAGCCTTGAACGCAATAGGGTGCAGCACAAAGTGGCCAAATTTTATTGTACGCATCACTGGCGATGTTGACCGGTAAAGACTATCTGATCCACACAAGCTAATCATCTCTCGTACAGAAATCCAACCATTTAAAATGAATAGATCGAGTCGATGCTAGCTAGCTCCCCACTTCTTCGTGTACAAAGATTACAATCACATATCACACCAACTTTCTTCGCAGATCATAAAAATTGTGTTTATAGAGTAGAACAAGGATCGAGTCTAGGAATAGGGGATCGAGTGTCGAATCGGAGCAGCAGGTGGTGGAGCTTGTGACGACGGCAAAGGTGAAGGAGGAGAATGAATGTGTGGAGGGGCAGTGGTTAGCATGGACAGTATGACGGACTTGGATCGGAGGAGGCTGTAGTGACGATTTTACTCTGTTTCCAGCACAATAAACCTAATTGTCGATCTCTGGTAATTTCTTGACCGTTCTCTCTTCTCTTCCAGGTTCAGACATCTCTCTCCCTGTATAATGTATGACAGGGTGATTCCTCAACGGAGCTAATAATCAAGCTTTTCCGATCCAAAATTAACAACTGGGAGTGTGTTAAACTCAAGATTCTAAACTCAATTAATGAACCTTTCAAGTTAAAGATCATTGCCAGCTTTAGAAGTCATTATTTAGGTCGTTCTAATTAAGCTCCTTAATTACCTAGTTCAACTTTGATTAGGATTGAAGAGAAAAACTCTGGGGGAGGCGACAGAGGAGGCCACCACCAGACGCACCAAGCGCATCAAGGCCTCTCCGCCGCCTCAGTATGTAGAAGAGCAGCGTAACCTTCAGGATCTATGGAAGGCTGCATTCCTTGTAGGGACCGAGTGGGATTGGTTGGACTCGATCTACAAATACAACTGGGATTTCAGAAATCTGGAGAAGGAATTTGAAGAGGGCGGGAAATTTTACGGGATTGGACCCACCAACAAAGTCTATATCTTTGCCGCTACGGAGACTGAGTCAACGGCGCTGCCGGAGTTGCTTCCGACATTGGCTGCGGTCGTGGCGCCTCGGCCGCCGTCGATGGAGATTGCGATCAATGCGGTGCAGAGAGAAGAGGAGATAGTTCCTCTGAAGCACATGAAGATGGATTGGATGCCCTACATTCCTCTGGCCAAATCGAATTTGCCTCAAATTTTTGTGATGGGATGTACACAGAGAAAGGCAAGCTTGAAGCAGATGAAAGTGGAGCGTTTGATGAAGTTTCAATACTGTGTGCCTTATATAATGAATCCGAAGGTCGAAGAGGAGAAGGAGCGTGATGCTGATGTGGAATTTTTCTTCCCACGGGAGCCTCAACCGCCGCTGAATTGTGAATTCAATTGGGAAGTCGATGAAGTTGAGACGTACACTGATAACATCATTGAGGAAGAGGAGTTTTTGTTTTTGTTTTGAAGGGTAACAGTCTTAAACATTTCATTGATAAACTCATGTTAGAATGACATTAAAGCACCGTTATATTAAACAATTAGCTCACTTATTCAAGTGAGTTTAACTGAGAATTAAACTAGATATAAAACAATATACCAAAGAAACATAAAAACTGGAGTCAAGACGCTCAATTGTGGTACTCCAAACCTCATGAATCCATCTAGCTACAGCTAGTTTGCTCAGTCTGCAAAGCTATATAAAACACCGCGACTTAAGACATAGTTATATTGAAATTAGACCCATACCCCAATTCCAAAATTGACTATTTTTGGGCTTGAGATCAAACCCTGACCCAAGACCCAAGTCCAATCTCAAACCCTAACAGGTATGCTCCTGTTGTCAACCGCCCATGATTGATCAGCCGCTAGCATCCAAGGCCACGCCGGTGTCTTCATCAGTTCGGATGAGAAGGAGGAATTCAGGGAGATTTTGAAGGAGGAAGTGAAGAAATCTAAGAGGAAGATGATGGAAGCGAGGAAGAAGAGAATGGAGAATCCGAATTATGAGGAAGCTGCAACCTATTATGGGAACATGAAGCTTTACAAGATCTACCCAGTACAAACACCAGACACTCCTAGGATAGAGAATAGGTGTCATTATGTCAACCGCTACTACAGGAATGCCCATGAGATTATTTGAGCTCAGCTCAGCTTTGAAGGAACTGTCATTATAAGAATGTTTACTCGAGGAATCGATCTGTTTCATCACTTCATGTTAAGTTACGAACAAGTAAACGATACCATTGTATGCTAGCTTATATGGCCTGAGCAGTAGTGTAGGTTGCAGACTTTTTAGTGATACTTTTTCATTTCACAATAGATAATGCAATTTTGAGAACAATCCGCATCATAATATAGAAGCAAATTAGAGCCGCAGAGCACTACACCTGATCAAGATCTTCCGTCATCCATGATGAAGCTTTTGCTCAAATTTTTGAGTAGTAGTTGAGCCATATATCTAGTTATGGTTAGTATAGTAGTCAGGTCCCGAGGCCTAAAACAGAGTAGTACTACAATAGGGTCCAGCAGCAAAGTGGTCCAACTTCTGTTGTAAGCAACAATGGCGATGTTGACCGGTAAACACCGTGTGACACAGGCGTACACATCTTTCATACCAAAATCCAACCGTTTGAATTGAATGGAGAGTAAGTGTTTGAATTGAATGGAGAGTAAGTGAGAGAGAGTTTTACAGAGTAGGCGTGGTTGGTGCTCCCCACTTCTTTTGTGTTACCAAAACAAATAAGAGTCGCATATCACAACAAACTTTGTTCATATTGAAATTGTGTTTTTTTTCTCTGGAGTCGGGAACTAGGGACTGTGGGGGCCCACAATGGGGAGTATGGTCGAATTGGAGAGGCGGGTGGTGGAGCTGGTGACGGCGGCGGCGGCGAAGGGGAAGGAGAAGGAGGAGAGTCCGGCGATTTGGGCCATGGAATTGGGCCAATGTGTGGAGGCAGCGCCCAGCATTGAGTTGGGGGAGGTTGTCGTGACCCAACTCTGTTTCCAGCACAACAAGCCTTGTCTCTGGAAGTTTATCGACTTTTGTCTCTCCTCTGGTCTCCTCTCTCCTCTTCATGTCCTCTCTCTCCTCTCTTCCAGGTTCACACCTCTCTCTATATATAAAAATATGATGTATATATTAGTCTTCCATTTCTTCTTATGCAATTTGTGCTTAATTATACATTCTCTATGTTTTACAGGGTGATTCCTCAACGGCGATCTCAGCCACAAGCTTATCGGATGTTTGTTGAGCTTTTGCGGCGGTATGCATTTTCATTTGGTTCAATTGCTGGAGATGGGCCCAAACAAAAGTGAGTTTGCTAATTTCCTTTGCAAAAGTTTGAGTCTTTAGTTGTGATTATTAAATGTGGTATGGTCTCAATTGGAAGTTTTCATCTTTGGTGCATGTGGGTATAGTGTTGGTTCTTAGCATTAGTTGAAATGCTTGCAGAAGGAATTCAGGCATTGCTAGCATGGGTTTTGCATTGAATGAATTGCTGAAGTACTCAGCGGAAAAGTTTCTATCTTTAGGATGCTGGCATGGGTTTTGCATTCAATCAATTGAATGATACACTGTAGTATTTTTGCAGTTTTGCTGTTAGATTTACAAACTTAGTTGATGAGATTCCATGATTAGTGTAATGGTTTAGTCTTGTTTCATAACAAGAGCGTAAATGCAGTGCTAAAGGAATGTATACATTGCTAGCATTGGTTTTGCACTTGATCTATTCAATGAATTGCTCAAGTGCCTTTGCTTTTCTACGTTGCAGGATAGCAAAATCGGTTAATCTAGCTCTTCAACTTTCTGAGACATACAAGGTTCCTGTTGTGGAATATGGACATGCACTGGTCTTGTTCTTTTTGAGTACCATCATCAGCTTGGTTGATAGCACCTTGGATGATTGGGGTTTGAAGATGACATCTCGAAAGAGACCAAGATTAGCTTTTGGAGGTTCAAGCGACCATGATGGTGAGACAGATTCTATAAGAAATGAGAATTTCAGAAGTAACGAACATCAGGAGAGGAGTACGACAATGAATTCTTTTTTGGCCATGGAGGTGCTGGGAAAACTAACAGAAAGCAGAAAAGCTATGGTTCTGCTTCGCCTTGTTCACTTGAATATGTATGTTTTCCATTCATGATAACTTCCATTCTTTGTCTGTTATATGATTAACCACATTTGCGCGAGAATAGTATTATAAATATGTTGCATTGCTGTGGCAATACACGTCACTTCATACTGTAATAAGTGCTTCACACTGAGACTGATAGCATATTGTTTTGTGATTGAATGGTATTCATAGGCCTGAAAAGTTCAATGGCCTCCTGCAGAGGTTACTGTTTCTTGAAGCTCGTCAACTGCCATCCTCAGATTTGAATTCTCCAGTGCAACTATTGGCAAGATTGTCAGGCAATATACAGAGAGTCTTGGGTTTTGAATACCAGTTGAATAAGCGCCAACTCGTTGGAGTGCTTCTTGATATTGGATCTCAGAAGCCAACATTCCACTGTAATTCTGGATATGGTCCTTCTACTTGTTGGGTGCCTTTAGATATATACATGGAGAATGCAATGGATGGAAAACAGCTTTCTGTTAAATCAGCTATTAATATACTTGCAGGTAAATCCTCTTGAAAAGTCTCATATGAATATCTAATATAATTTTAATTTCTGCATGTTTGATTGTAAAGGTATGCAAAACAAGCTTTAAAGAAATCTCTCAAATTAAATTAATCCCTAACTCCACTAACCTAACTGCAGAAGGAATTTTGATGCTCCAAGTAATTAACCAGGCTAGCTGGCAAGAAACCTTCCTAGCACTCTGGCTCTCAGCTCTTCGGCTAGTGCAACGAGTTGAGACTAGTCCATTTGAAATATCTTTAACAGGGAAGAGAAAACTAAATACATATTTACTTTCATCTTTTATATTTGTTTTCAGGAACGTGATCCTCTTGAGGGCCCTATACCACATCTTGAGTCACGTCTCTGTGTCCTTTTGTCTATTGTCCCCTTGGCAATTGCTAACGTTTTGGAGGATGAGGCCAACTTGAATTCCTCATCTCTTAAAGATACAGCTTCCAGGAATGTGGAAAATGGAGATGGGCATGAAATGAATAGCAAAGCAAGTACCTCAAGGAAACATGGACTAATTTCTTCTCTTAAAATCCTTGGGAACTTCTCTGGCCTCCTATGCCCTCCTTGATCAGTCTCTGATTCAGCAAATAGTGCAGCAACAAAAGCAGCTCGCTTTATACATAATTCCAACAATGAAAAGGATGCATCAGGTGGAGGCAGCTGTGGTGATACTTGTATAACAGCAGGTATATTTTGGAAATGTTCTGTCCACTTGTGTTCTCACCACACATTATGATTTGATCTATCCATTTGATTTCGGAGAGTCTCGTTAAAAGAAGAAGAAGCATATACACATGGATCTGTTTACCGTCTAATCAATTTGCTTGGGGTGCTTTCTGTCATAGGTTTGCAATTAATTAACTTCTCCTTTCAGGTGGTGACATGAGGCACCTTATTGTGGAAGCTTGCATTGCAAGAAATTTGATTGACACATCAGCATATTTTTGGCCTGGATATGTGTCTGCATCCATGATCTCACCATCAAGTACACCGCCGGTTCAAAAGTCCCCATGGTCAACATTCATGGAAGGAGCACCGTTGAGGGATTCCCTTATAAACGCTCTTATGATGACCCCAGCTTCAAGGTATTATGCATAATATCTGAATTTCAATTGCAAGACTAGCTAATCTTAGCTGAATTTAGCTGATAAGTTTTCTTTCTTTCTTTTATCTCCTGTTCAAGTTTGGAAGAGATTGAGAAGTTATATCATATTGCACTAAATGGGTCACAAGAGGAGAAGTCGGCAGCTGCAAAGATCCTGTGTGGTGCATCCCTAAGAAGTGGATGGAACATTCAGGTTGAACAATTATTTAGTAATACTGGATATTCTCATATTCTATGACATCTTACATCTACAGTGGTTATTTAGGAACATGTGGTGCACTTTGTGGTTAAGCTTCTTTCTCCTCCTGTACCTCCCAATTATACTGGACCGAGTCACTTAATTGATCATATGTCAATGCTGAGTATTATCCTTTTTGGAGCTTCCACTATTGATACAGTTCATGTACTTTCATTGCATGGTATGGTGAGTGAATTAATTCCGTGCTGTATCTATGGTACTGCCTTAAAGTTTCTGTTAAGGAATATATGATTTTGGTTGATATTCTTCTGCATTCAAAAATCTTTTGTTTATTACAGGTCCCCCAGGTGGCAGGCTCTTTAATTCCACTATGTGAGGACCTGGGGTCACTTAAGCCTTCATCAAATAACAAGTCAAGCATGGATGATGAGTCCTCCATTCACATGGTTTTTTCTCTGGCGTTTCTTTTCCTTCTTCGTCTATGGAAATTCTATAGACCACCTCTTGAGCAATATGTTGCAGAGAGAGGAGGAGCTGTAGGAGGTGAGCTGACTTTGGAGTATCTTTTGATATTGCGCAATAGCCATGTTGCCTCTGCCTGGAATGATACAAACAACAGTGCTCATCAATATGAATCAGCTTCTGAAAAACCAATGTACATTGATTCATATCCAAAACTAAAAGCCTGGTATAGTCAAAACAAATCTTGTGTATCTTCAACACTTTCTGGTCTCTCCAGTGGAAATCCTGTTCATGAAGTTGCTAATAAAATTTTGAGTATGATCTACTGGAAAATGTCTAGAACTGGAGCCCCATCGAGTAATTCTCCTGCACCATCAAGCAGCAGCTTTAGTGGCTCCCCTGCTGATGTTGGGGAGGATGTGAATCAGAGACCGATGCTTCCTGCATGGAATGTGTTGGAAGCCATTCCTTTTGTTCTTGAGGCTATTTTAACTGCGTGTGCCCATGGCAGGCTTTCATCTCGGGACTTAACCACTGGTTAGTTGGATGCCATCTTGCTACTACACTTGGTCCATTCTCATTATATGTTTTTTCTCTCTTATAGATTGTTCATCCATGCTAGTGGTACTTAAGAAACCTCTGGTTCTGTATCGCTTTGAACTTAACTTCTTTTCGGTTTTATTCATCTAATTTCTTCTCATGGGCGTTTAAATTAAATGCTTGCAGGCTTGAGAGACCTAGTTGAATTTCTACCTGCTTCTCTTGCTACTATTATCAGTTACTTCTCTGCAGAAGTCACTCGTGGTATATGGAAACCAGTCCCTATGAATGGAACAGATTGGCCTAGTCCAGCAGTGATTCTCAAATCAGTCGAGTCTGAAATAAAGGAAATACTTGAGGCTGTTGGAGTCAGTGTTCCAAGCTGTTTCACTGGTAGTACTACCATTTCAATTCAATCTATTCTATTTGTCTTCATATTATAGCTAGGATTCTCCGGACAATTTTATTCTATAGCTCTAGCTGCACGCACGCATGTCACAAGTATGTTCAAGTCATACAGTTAGATAAGAAAATGAGAAGTAAAAATGTATCTTTCAAGCTCTAAGTATCTAAAACTTAACAGCTGATTAAATGTTTAGATAATCTATACACAATCTTAAAGCCTAGAGCTTGCTGATGCCTGAAAAGTATAATGAACTTACTGAGTTCTTTTGTGTCATATTTGAATATAAAAGATACTCTGTGCCTCACATGTAAATTCATTTTTGAGGGAGGAAGGGAAAGCAATTTCAGAATTAATATTCTCCCGTAGCGAGGATTTTAGGGAGATTATGTTTCAACTTTCAACTGTCAACTTCTTGTTAGTATAGATGTTAATACGCATTCGTGTGTGAGTGTGTATCTATGTGTGCTAGTGTTCTGTCAGTTACCAGTTATCATTATGATTGGTTGAATGTTCATTATGTAATTTTAACTTAAGAATGTCTTAAAAACTTGTTGCTGCCTTGCAGAGGTTTCAACTGTAATGCTTCCCCTTCCGCTAGCTGTTCTTGTGAGTTTGACCATTACTTTTAAACTTGAGAAGAGTGTTGAATACATTCATGCTGTTGCTGGGCTAGCCTTGGACAACTGTGCATCAGGTTGCCCTTGGCCTAGCATGCCTATTGTTGGCTGTTTGTGGGCTCAGAAGGTACGCCGCTGGCATCATTTCATTGTGGTATCATGTTCTCGCTCTGTATTTAAACAAAACAAAGTTGCTGTTGCCCAGCTCCTAAGAAGTTGCTTTTCCTCCTTTTTTGGATCCCACCACACATCAACCTCTTTGTTGTCCAGCGAAAGCAGCGTGAGTGGTCTTTTGGGCTATACTATCACAGGCTGTAGTGCCCGTCCTTCTGTAGCACCTGGGTTTCTATACCTTCGCTCTTGCAGGACAATACCGGTTGTCCAATATGTTAATACTGTGATTGTAGAGCTTGTAGCAGAGTATGCTTTGAAATTAGCCTCTAAATGGACAAGCACAGACTCCGCTCACTTGAATTCTAACCAAGCATCACTGTCTCTGGCTATTTCTAAGGCAAAGGAAGCAGCAACACTTGGTGCATGTCTCTTATGTGTTGCAGGTGGTGTCGGGCTGGTCCAAGAATTGTACCGTGAAACCATTCCAACCTGGTTACTCTCACCAAAGGAAGAGAAGCTCGGCCAGGCAAGTTCTGTATCGCGTGTAATGGAGGGGTATGCGATGGCATATCTGGTGATTCTGGTTGGTTCAATTGAATGGGGCTTTGCAGACAAGCTGCCAGCATGGGCAATCTCTAGAAGAGCCAGCATTATTGGAATTCATATGGACTTTCTGGCAGGGATTTTAGAGGGAAACATATCACTTGGTTGTGATCCTGCTACATGGAAATCTTATGTTTCTTGTCTGGTGGGGTTAATGGTAAAGTTTGCTCCAACGTGGATTAAAGATGTGAAGGTGGAGACACTGAGGAAATTGGCCGGTGGATTACGGGGGTGGCATGAATGTGAGTTGGCCCTTTCTCTTCTTGAAAGAGGTGGTGCTTCTGCCATAGGGTCCGCTGCAGAACTGGTATATGCATTGAACTGAATTTTGAGTTCAAACTTATAACTTTAAAGATGTAGACTTTAGTGGCTTTAATTGGAGGGATAGGGTAGAGAGATGTGTCGTTAGTTGTGGATGGTTTGCCTGCTATCTTGATGTTACAAGCAGTATAGCTTAGATACTCAGGAATGGTAGAACCAACTAACAAAGGAATTTGGAAACCAGTGATCTGACTGCGGTGTAGCCTATTTACCTGCGGTGTAGCTTATTTTCCTTCTGGTTTGCTTCATGAGTTCATAGAATGGCAAATGTTTTCATGATTTGGTAAGTCCATTGGAAAATGAATCACAGGGAAAACCATTTTGTGTTAAAAATCTGTATACGGTTGAAGGATCAGATAGGTGCTAGGACACATGTAGTTCCCATGCTTGTTTCCTATAAAGACGATCATGTCAGTCAAATGGGCTGTTGTAAGAGATGTTAATTGAGCAGCTAAACATGTATAAAGCATTGAAGCTCTCATATATAAATCACTAGCTCACTCTCATCCTGATATTTTCATGAGCTTGTTAACTTGCTAAGATCTACAATTGTCCGAGAGAGAGAGAGAGAGAGAGAGAGAGAGAGAGAGAGAGAGAGAGAGATGGACAGTACGAGTGTGGGTGAATTAAGTTGATATCAGCATGCTAACTGGGGGAGCGCGGTGCATATGTTTGGGATGGGAGGAGTTGGAAATTTATGTTTAGAGCTCTACAGAAAAGTTTGTTGAACTAGTATTGTATTTTTTTTCACTCTTGTAATGGCAAACAAAACTGGATTGGTTATTATGAGAATAGAACTCAACAATTTATTGAATATAGAAATAAAAAGGAGCTAATTATCAGACAGTATGTATCAACTCAAGTCCTTATGGTAGCCAAACAATGACCATTTTTCGGTTGTTTAATTAAAAAAGCAGCATCGAATAATCAGTTGTGTAATATAACCATATTGCGTGGGAGTATGTATGACCTTAATCATAAAAGTAAACATAATTTTGTTGATCGAAAGATAGTATCATTCTTTGCGTACAAACAATAACACTATCTAACCTCAAAACTGTCTACATAGGATAACAGTTTCAATCCAACAATGAACAATGTCCAAATGGTCCAATGCTGCCAACTTGAGGTCGAATATATGATCTACTTCAGTAATAACAAAAGAACATAAAAGCTAAGTGTAATGGAGCAGTATGCGATTAATTGGAAATTGAGCTGTGCAAAATTAGAGAAAACGTAAGGGATCATATCAGTGAAAATTCTTCTACGCACCAAGGTGCATGTGAACCGAGCAACTAATATGCAATATTTCGATCCGGTCATTTACGTCGCATTATCATGCATATATTCTGATACCGTTAACAAAATTGAACCTAAAAAAATAATCCTAAGTGTTTCCAACACAAGAGGTGAGGACCTGAGGTCGAATAAGAAATATTCTGATTATGGACGCTTAATTTGATCGGATAAAAAATGAAAATGAAATGAAAGAGTTTAGGGTCTCTAGTCTTCATTCGATCTTCGCATGCGACGATTTGAGGACTTGCACATTAATGGTGTAATAGTACAAATGCACCTTGGTGCGTAGAATCTGTTTCGTCAAATCAGTTGCTGAACTAATGCATTTTGCCATGAATAGTTCCTCAATCATGACAATTAACTGATGATGGGCTCTTGCTACTGGTTAGAGATGATAGTTTGCTCATGTGAACTTAGCAACCAACATGCATGAAGCTCTGTTATATAAAACTCAGGTTGGCTTTCATCTTCATCGTTTCATTTCCAACTTAAGAAATTCGTCTAAATGGTATACGAACTTTTACTCCTTATAAACTTTGCTATATCAAGTTTTAAAAATATCAAATTGGTATCTCATGTTTCCATCTCGACCGAAGAAAAGTATATATAGCCATTAAGATGACTTATAATTTACCCTTAATTTTTTTTAATAGTTTTTCTTCTTTGTTTTTGATGAAGGGAAAGTAATTTAAGAATAGAGAATCCTGAAAGATGTGTATATTATTCATTGATAGGAGCACTATATATAGGGAATTACATAATACCAATTAGGTAAGAATAAAGAATACATAGATCTAGTCAAACTACATATCCTATTGGCATAAGGCCAAGACACACATAAGGAATATCTAGAAAGATATAGAATATTCTAGAACAGTTTTTATATTTCAATTTTCTTTTTTTGGCTTTTTATATATTTAGGAACGTAGAGAAAAAAATTCATCATCACTTTTTCTTTGCTAATAATCAGTTTTTCATCTCAATCATCCTTGAATGTCAACGGCAACAACAAGATCCTTGAGTGTCAGCAAAAACAATAAGGATTGAACTTCTGTATGTTTCCCCTCTTCAATCTTCTTCAAATTTATAAAGGTCAACCCAAATCATCAAATTCTAAAACCTCTTCTAATATTTATGGAATATGAAAAAAAATAAAAAAACTAAGAGAAAAAGAGAACTTAAGGGTAAATTGGTCATCTTCATGGCTATATATATATATATCAATCTTAGGTTAGGATGGAAACATGAGATACCGTTCTGATATTTTCAAAACTTGATATACCAAAATTTATAAAGAGCAAAAGTTCACATCTCATTCAGACGAATTTTTCTTCCAAACTTTAAATCTTGCTCCTTAAGTTCCATTTTGATATCCTCCATGGTGTGTGCATTTGAGAGTAATTAAAGAGAGAGAAATTTGCCATATGGCCACGGGATTAAGCTCACTCACTGTACTTGGGGTTTCGTGTTTGGGATGGGAGGAGTTGGAATTTCTTTTTCGAAATTTCTTTTAGAAGCAAATAAGGGTTTACATGCAGCTCCATAGTGTGTGCATTTACCTGTCTAAGCAATGTGGGAAAACAAGACCGATGACTTAGTGATATTATATCAGTTATATATCTTTACTCAAGGGAGATATATTGTTTCGGAAGACAAAATTTGGAGTGTCTGAAGATTAGAACAAAGGAGGAAATTTGTTAGTTTTACAGACTAAGAGTACCGGTGGACAAGAACGGCCTATACCATAGTAAAGCCACAAATACCCAGAAATAAGTGATTGTGTTTATTCTTTTCCTCATAACAATGAATTAAGTGTTTAGTCGCTAATTTCAGTGAGTAAAACTGTAAAAGTGTAAAACTCACAAAAGGTCTGTACGTCCATCAAAAAGTTTTACTAAAATCTAATACTAAATTAGGTGGCATCTTACGTGACATCTACCACGTCATTACATTTAATTAAAAAAATTCAGTTTATTTACTTTTCTTAATTAATAAATAACCTCAAAATATAATAATAATAATAATAATAATAATAACAATAAATAGTTTCCTTATCTGAATGAAATACATGATGAGATTAACCTAGAGTATCAGAAAACGATTTTCCAAGAAGATTGATCGTCATACATAGAGACCTCTCATACTTGAATGGAATTTACATTCACACATTGCTTACACTAATTCTCTTCCGAGGGCAAAAATAAGCACATAGTCTGTAACATATAGCCATTGCCAGCAGAATTCAGACTTCTTTCATGCCACCATCCAACTCCACCATTTCAAATGTTGGTGAACTCTGCAGAGGTCTACACACTCCTATGCTCTCACACTCGTATAATTCGTCTCTTCAATACTGCACTTTCAGTAGAATCCTGAAGCCGTACCACATAAACGATAAGTACTTCAACCACTGCATGAATTTCGGTATGTGTTGCAACCAAAACAACATTCTGTATCAGTAAATAAATTAAGCAATCAAGTACAACAAATTCGCAGGACAACTTGGATTATCTAATCTTTCTTAACCTGAACAACTCGTCAAAGTCTTTCTGGTGCCTTTCTCCCTTGATGGTTCTCTTCCTTTTCTTTCATCTACAGTTCCTCGAAGTCAGTTATCCATATAAAAATAAATTTTGTGATTTTTGTTTTTGAATTCTTTTCAAAATCAAATGGTTTAACAAATATACATGTTGAAAAATAATACGTTTAAGATGATGATGTGGCACATCATTTGGTATTGAGTGTTGGTATAAAGTTTGGTGTCTCTAGAATTTTCCACTCACAAATAATAACAAATACTTGCAATGACATTGAAATTCGAAATGGATGAAATTTGGCGGTTGGAAGTTAATATCAATTCATAATTTTCAATTATCAAAATTAGATTTAATGTGCTAGGTTAAAAGCCTATGTTAAAAGCTCAACATATTTGATCGTCTAGTAATATCAAAATATTAGGCACAAATAACATGGTTAAAATCGAGTAAGGGAATTATGCTTCTTGTCAGAAGAGTTATTACAATAGTCATCTAAAACATCGTCACATCAACAATCACAAAAGTTACATGCTACTACGTGTGTTATTTTGTTGAAATAGTGCGACTACTATCATCACCAAAGACCCCGTCACACCGACAATTACAACTGTTACAAGCTACAATAAATATAGCTATATCGTGCAAGAATCATTAATAAATGATCATAATCCGAACAAAACAACTCTTTTTTCTTTAACTCAATATAACTTCTTATAAATCAATAAATCACCGTACCGACACAAGATTATAGTTTCACCACAACTATTTCATCACACTCTTTAATTCCTAACATGATTCTTGAACTTACAGCGTCTCTCTAGTTCTTTTACCAAACCCTTATATTAATCTAAATTTCATCAGCACTACCCTCTTTCTATTTTTTCGGTCAGAGCACTTCCATCATATACCTTCTTGTATCCAAACTGACAAAAGAAAGTACCAACGGAAATATGAGTGGAAATTTTTGAGTTGGCCATGGCGGATTGGCGAGTCAATTTCAAAAATTTCACGAAATTACAAATAGAAATTTTGATTAATCAAAACATGGTGTATCTGGACTCTGAACCTGATATAAATTATTACCATTCCTAGCTTTTCACCTCTTTATATATAAAATATTTCATTCCATTCATCATTTATCATTTTCTATTCCCAGTAATTTTATATACACCAATCTCTCTCTCTCTCTCTCTCTCTCTCTCTCTCTCAAGAGAACACTACTCTTTTCTTCTTCTCCTTACAAATTTCAACCCCAAAATCACAGTTGGAATCGTCTCCCGATTCTGGGTTTTGGGGCCCTTGCTCTGATCTCAAAAGGGTTTTAGTTTTTTTCTTTGTTTGGGGTTGTATGAAATCGGAGAGTTGAGAATGGAAGTGGGGAGGAGGATATCGGCGAGTCCTCGGCCGTGCTCCGGCCGGCGAGTGTTGGCGAAGAAGAAGAGGGCCGCCGGGGATGGGTTCGTCAACAGCGTTAAGAAGCTTCAGAGGCGTGAGATTTCTTCCAAGCGTGATCGAGCTTTTGGGATGAGCAATGCCCAAGAGAGATTCCGCAACATGCACTTGATGGTTTGTTTTTTTGTTTCTTCATCTCAATTTCACTATTTTACTTTTACCCAGTTGAGAAATTCGGCTCAATTTCGATTATTTACCTTCAATTTTCACTCTAGGGTTCCTGGGCCTCATTGTGATAATTAATATCGAGTTGATATGATTGGAGATTTGGAGTAAAGAACTGTAAACCATTGAGCTAGCTGTGTTTTAGTTTTATCTATTGTTCATTGTGTATGAAAAATTTCAAATTCGTCTTTAGGGTAAAGTTTGCTTTGGCTGAACACCCTGCAGCTTGAAAGCCTTTTTGAATAGAGAGTGTTGTTTGGTTTGCTGTTTCCGACACGGCTGTCATGGTGATCACCCTGATTTATATACTGTTTTGTTACCTAGGGTTTGTGTTCTCTAGGTAATGGTAAAGCTGGACTTGAAGAAGACCCTGTGGTCTTTTTCATAACCTACTAAAGTTGCTCTTAAGTCTTAACTATGGGAAAACATTGTATTAAAGACAATTTTTAATCCAGTATTCCGTTTATTATAGAGCATTAGAAGCTCAAATTATGACTCGGCCTTTTTCAGTTTTCCTGTTATGATCAAAAACTAAATTTGTCATTCATGATGATCCTTAGCTTTACCTGACAAATATAATCAAGGGATATGATCAATGTTATGCTGTGAATTAAGGAAATTATTTTCTGCTTCAGGGTAAAACTTACTTCACGTGTCCTGTATCTTGAAAGTTTTGGAAATGTTTTGATTTTCTGTTTCTGACACAGTAGTTACGGTTATCACCCTAGTTTATATACGGTTTAGTTACCTAGGGGCTCTTTTAGATCCTGCTCAAGTTGGCACTGAAGATCATGTGATTATACATTCTACTAAAGTTTCTTCATTCAGGATCCTGTGGGAAATTATTATCATTAATTGTTCCGTGTTTTATGGAGCATTGAAAGATTAAATCATGACTCAATGTCTTTCTGTTTATGGTCAAAACAGTAAAGTTGATATTCGTGATAGTCTAGCTTTGTTTGTTATTTGTAATCAATGGGATGCCATTAATGTCATGCTGATTTCTTTTTTCTGACATCTTTTAATTCATTCTGCTTCAGGAGGAATATGATACTCATGATCCCAAGGGTCATTCGACCCCCAAATTGCCTTTTTTGTTGAAGAGGACAAAGGTCATTGAGATAGTTGCAGCACGTGACATAGTCTTCGCTCTTGCACACTCTGGTGTATGTGCAGCTTTTAGCAGAGGTAACCTGCCTAACTATCCTGTGATCAATGTTATAACAAATGCGGAGTATTATGTGTATATGATGAAGATGTACACGATCCAGGGCCAAATTTGAATGGGCCAATAGACTTTGAACATGGCTGGTTTCCTGGCATGTACCCTTTTTATTGGAGTTACATCGAGATATATGTATACTCATATGTGTGTCTGTGTGCATCTTCCAAAGAAACCATTATTCCAGTTAAATCAGTCGGTCTTTTGGCAGGCATTCATTTAATGATTAATCCTACAGTTGGAGGAAGAGATACAAAACTTAAGTGCAGAACATTGAATTTCATCTAAATTGACCAAAAAAGTAGAGGCAGGATCAAGGAAAAATTGATATATATATATATATATATATATATATATATATATATATGAAATAATCTTTTTAGGCTAGAACCAACTGTAACATCTCAGGTGTGGTGCGAAAGTGGAATGTAAACATAATTCAGTTAATCAAAGAACAATTTTTTTTTATCAGGCCTACATTTTGTGTTATTACTTATATCTTTTGTTGGCTATACTTGCTGCAGATACAAATCAGAGGATCTGTTTCTTAAATGTTAGTCCTGATGAAGTCATCCGAAGCTTGTTCTATAACAAGAACAATGATTCGCTCATCACAGTTTCGGTCTATGCTTCGGACAACTTCAGCTCTTTGAAATGCAGATCTACAAGGATTGAGTGGGTAGTCTTATCTAATATATATGCTTCGTTTTTTCAATTCCTCCACATGTTATCTATATTTTATTCAGCTATTGTCTATTATTTATAGGTATATAAGGAGGGGCCAGCCAGATGCTGGTTTTGCTCTTTTTGAGTCCGAGTCCTTGAAGTGGCCTGGGTTTGTAGAGTTTGATGATGTTAATGGCAAGGTCTTAACATACTCTGCACAAGATAGGTATATTTCATTTGTCATGTTCTGTTGTTCAAATATACGATCATCAACTCCATTTGGACACTAACACATTTTGCTTTTGGTTTTTGGTCTTGGGCCAGTATATATAAGGTGTTTGACCTTAAAAATTATACCATGCTTTACTCTATATCAGACAAAAATGTACAAGAAATCAAGATCAGGTATCTCTCTCCCGCCTCCAAATGTGTTTTTTAAAATACTTATTCTTCGCTTCCTAAGTTAGCTCCTAATGGTTGCATATAAATGTCTGTTGCCTATGCTCTTAGGAACTCTTCTGTATTCACTTTACCCATATATATATTGTTTGTAACAGTCCAGGTATCATGCTACTGATTTACAATAGAGCTAGTAGCCATGTTCCATTGAAGATTCTGTCCATAGAAGACGGCACGGTTCTCAAAGACTTCAATCATCTGCTTCATCGAAACAAGAAGGTGGATTTCATAGAACAATTCAACGAAAAGCTTCTCGTTAAGCAAGAAAATGAGAATCTTCAGATTCTTGATGTAAGTGAACCATAGCCTTTAGTGGAAATTCTCTTGCCACCTGATTATTCATGAATGTGAAAATAACTTATAATTTATTATTAGGTTCGAAATGCGGAGCAGATGGAAGTTAACAGAGCCGAGTTCATGACTCCATCAGCATTTATCTTTCTGTATGAGAACCAGCTATTTCTGACATTCAGAAATAGGACTGTGGCTGTCTGGAACTTTCGTGGAGAACTTGTAACGTCATTCGAGGATCACTTGTTGTGGCATCCTGACTGCAATACCAATAACATTTATATAACAAGTGATCAAGATTTGATCATATCCTACTGCAAGGCTGATTCTGATGACCATTGGTCGGAACCAAATGGTAATACTTTTCAGTTGCTTTTAGATTATATAACTACAGGTTGCATAGTTATTTGGACTCGGAACAACTGCCTTGCCACAGTCAGTTATCATCTTAGTTTCTGTAGTTCTGACTAGTATAATGGAATTTTGATGTGAACTTTAACATCGGTTCACATCAAATTTGTTGGAGTCAGGACAGCGTTAGTTTTGTTCTCTTTGCTGTCATTCTTGCTTTTGACATATACACATTATTAGGTGAAACCTGAAATCAGCAAGTACATTTAGTTTATTCTCAAATGGCATAGAAGTGCGGTGTATCATTGTTAAAAGTGCCTGTTTACCCTACACATCTGCTTGAGTGCATCTTTTTGTATACACACACTGATAGACCAGAAGTTAATCATAGCCATTCTCAGGCATCACAAGTTGTAGATGCTATCTATCTTTGAATGTTCCAATCTCTTCTAAGAGGCAAGGCATATGTCGTTGATCTATTGGCTTTTGATGAATAAGCTTGATGTTATAACTTACACAGACATATCTAACATGTGGTCTTTGATACAGCTGGTTCTATTCATGTCAGCAATATCTTAACCGGAAAATGCCTGGCCAAAATAAATGCTAGCAATGCCGGTCCCAAGGTTGATGAGTGTAGCAGCAGTTCTAGCACCTCAAGAAAATGCCTGGCCAAAATAAATGCTAGCAATGCTGGTCCCAAGGTTGATGAGTGTAGCAGCAGTTCTAGCACCTCAAGAAAACGGATACACTCATCTGTGGTGAGCACTGTTGCTGAGGCCTTGGAAGACATAACCGCCCTTTTCTATGATGAAGAGCGCAATGAGATATATACTGGAAACAGGCATGGTCTTGTTCATGTGTGGTCAAACTGAAGGTCAGATCTTTACTTGGCCTTTTGGGGATTTGAAGCTGCTGTTTAGGGAAATAGTTTATTATAGAAGTTCAGTGCCTGCGTGTGGGAAATCTTCAAGCTCCCTGTATGCCTTTAGATCCCTTGCCTTGTAACATTATATGATTCTGAATTGTCAATCAAGGGTTCTGGTCTTGTGGATCTATGTCTTCTCTTTTGTAATACAGGCTGCTTGCTCAATGTTCAACTCAGGTGCTTTTGCTGCGACTTGCGAGTATCCAAGAATCTTGCAAGAACTCGTGATATCGTCTCTCTCTAAACTTTAACTAGACAAGTAGTGAAAAATGGTTAATTTATTTGGACAAGCAGGGGAATGAGGGGATGATGAATTTCTAGTAGTTCATCAAGAAGATTTGCAATGTAACCGGGAAACGTACCCAAGTTTGCATCAAACAAACAAGCGGCATTTATCATTTGTCAAATGTTTCTAACGTTTCGTTGGTAAAGGTTCATCATATCCATGGTATATGTACTTCAATAGAATTTAGAAGAGTCGGGGGTGCTAAAACTTTATGATACAAAGTGCCACCGGAGGATCTCAAATTTCTTACAACATCTAAGAGCCGGGACTGCATGCTAGCAGAACTCATCGTTTCAGTAGAAAACGAATAGATGTTTCGTTTCCGTTTCGAGTTGTTTGTTGTTGCCAACCTAGCTAAGTAGCTAGTGATACCACATTCACAAAAGATAAGAGAGCTTAGATATATATACAAATGAGGGTTAACAACTTTATGTACACACAGCTTTTCTAACGAAATTTGCTGCTTGAAAGGTCGGATCATATGCAGCCGGAAAAACAGTGGAAGGCATATCATGCTGCTTTACCCAGAACAAGCTTGCATTCCTTCGATGCTGGTTTTTTTACACGTCTTTTTCTTCATCATGCACCACCGCAAATCCGGTAACACGAGAGTCAATATTCTACACCTTTCCCTCTCCAAGGTTTCACTAGCTGAAATGAGCAAAGCAAACTCTTATCCACTCTCATTAAGGCACCTGCATTGTTGAACTCTCCGCAATAGTTTGGTGCAGAGAATATGGTAACCAGCTGCCTTTCTGCAAAGAATTCGTAACCATCTTCGACAACCTGTCAACCAAGGCCAGAAAGTTTCTATTTAGCCACCTCAAAGATGAAGATCAATCATGTGCCAATAGTCATCCAAAATCAAACTTCATTAGCATAAAAGAGGAACTTTTAAACCTATTCCCTGCAACATTTCCATATGCAAAACTACTGGCATATAGATCAACTGTAATTCAAATAGACTTGAACATATTTGTACCAATTTGAAGGTATTGTTAACTACTTTAAGTGGAAAATTTATGCATAGGCAAATGCGTTTAGTTGTGATTTTTTGTGCCATGAAAGAGCTTGACATTCTATGTTTTCTGCAGGGCAAAGTGATTATAGAAATGTCTCTAAAAAGGCTGTACTAGGGACAAGATAATGGGAATAGGATTATACATAAGCAAAGAAGGCAATAAGAGGAAGACCTGGTGTGCCCGGCATATGAGATCCATATTATGTTTCATCAAGAACTCAGCTACCCTATCAGGTCCAAAAGTATAAGAAACACCCCTATCATTCTCACCCCACCCTTTAATGTCTCTATCTGGATCAGACCAAAGAATGTCACATAATAGTCCCTGGTCCGGCACATCAACCGGCCTCTGTATAGCTCTGAGCTTATCCAAGCTCTCCAACTCAGGAGATAGGCCACCATGCATGCAGAAGATCTTGTCATCAATGACCGCGGCGACAGGCAAACAATTAAAGCATTCTGTGAAGACCTTCCATAGCCGGACGCTGAACCTACGCTTACATTCGTCATAGAATCCATAGATTCTGTTGATGGAAGCACATTCATGGTTCCCTCGGAGGAGGAAAAAGTTGTCTGGATATTTGATCTTGTAAGCAAGGAGAAGGCATATTGTCTCTATGCTCTGTTTTCCTCTGTCTACATAGTCTCCAAGAAACACGTAATTTGCATCAGGCGGAAATCCACCTAACTCAAAAAGTCGCAAGAGATCATGATATTGACCATGTATATCACCTGCACATCCAAATTCCAAATATTATAGTCAGAAATGTATCTAATTCTCAACATCAACAAGATAGTGAATATTATGTGATCTCTGCCTCCAGTATAGAAGAAATGAGCATAGTTTGTTTCTCTTTAAACTTCACAGCCTAATTGGAAAAAGGGCCAAAGGCTATTATGTTTTTGCATCAGCTGACACTCAAATCTGGTCATGGGAATACTGAGATTTCAATCTTTAGCAATGCTGACATCAAGAAATTTTGGTACCTTGAGGCACAAGCAAAAGATCCTGTTAATATATGCCTTGAATCAGCCATCCGGGGGAACTAGCCATCCGGGAGTACCAGCTAGCTGGGTTATGGTTTCCTGTTGGGCTTAGTATATCGGGTTTAGGGTTTAGTATATAAACAACCTAAACCTAGTTGTATTCTGTGGTTGTGTGATTCTGTTTTTCCTCAAGATGATAAAACTGTTCTCCTTCTGCCCGTGGACGTAGCTAACACATCGTTAGTGAACCACGTAAATCTGTGTTCTTTCTTATATCTGTTACAACAGATCTGATTTCAAATGTAACTGAAAATGCAGACATTTATAACAACTTTACATGCATGAGTATACAGATTGACAATTTACAGAAACTGGAGAAATGGATATGAGAAACAAGGAGATCTGATCCATTTGTTACAAGTACAACTAATTTGATGCAAAAATGCTTGCAGAAAGACCTTGATGAGAAATATAAGATACAGCAGATAAATGCATACCACAAACATTGATGGGAGCTGCCAATTCAAGAAGAAGAGGCTGCCTGAGAAAGACTTCTTTAGCAGTGATGCAAAGCTGGCGAACTTCGGTCTCTACAAGAGGAATCCTTTTGCCTCTATTGACCTTTCCTTCCAGCAATCTCTGAATCAGGGTATCCAATCCTTCCATCCCCCAAATGCAACTTCAATACCAACCTGTTATCTATGTCTAAATCCAATTTTTTCAGAAAAATGAAGAGAATGTGATCAAGATAATTGATTACCAACTAACAAAGGATAGCTAAAGTGAGAGATAAATTGCAAGAGAATAGCAGGAGAGAGAGAGGTATAGTTGGTGGCATTGGTTCATTTGTTAAATCAAAGTTGGTAATAGTGGTAATGAGACTTGTTCTTTCGGGTTTGTGAGTTGTGACATAAACCTTAATTTTATGGTTGTGAACTTGTGATGGTTAGGTACTTCAACCTATGCCGACTAATTAGAACAAAGGAATAAGCACCTCACCCTCTTCCCGATTTACATGGGCTGTTCCCACCCAAAATGGGATGATTATTATGCTATAATTGATAGATATTGATAATAATAAGAATGAGATACAGTATATCATATATAACAACATGCACTACTCAGTCTACCCTCTTCACTAAATCAGGCAAGTTCCTTCTATATGTGTAGTATTCCTATATATGTTTAGACAGAGATTTCATGATTGTTGTAATCTTTCTAGTCTGCTGGGTCTCCTCCGGAAACTGAAACTCAACTTCTTGCTACCAAAGCAATATTACTCGGATCACCACCCCATTTTCAAACACAACCAATACATTCTCAGTTGGCTTCAACCATGAGCGGGGAACATGGTAGTGATGGTATCATCTCTGAGAGGGCTGGCCGCAATTTTTTCGGCATTTGTTTTCAGTATAAGTTCCAGCATAATAACAAGCAACAGAGCCCTGATCGATATAGCTCAGGGCGTGCATGGCCTGAGGAATTTGGTGCAGGAGACCAGGGTCACATGTTTGGTTATGCCACTGATGAGACTTCTGAGCTTATGCCTCTAAGCCTGCTACTCAGCTTGCTGCACGTCTCACTGAAGTTCGAAAATGGCACCTGCCCTTGGCTGTCACCTGATGGTGTCGTGAGTCGACGGCTGGAATATCATTTTCCATCTCAACCCTTCAGGTCGATTTGTGATTATTGGTGGACCGCACAGTGATGCAGGTCTAACTGGCCGAAAGATCATCATCGACACCTTTGGTGGTTGGGGGGCGCATGGCGGTGGTGCCTTCTCCGGCAAGGACCCTACGCCAAGGTAGACAGGAGTGGTGCCTACATCGTTAGGCAGGCTGCTAAGAGCATTGTAGCTAATGGACACGCAAGAAGGTGAATAGTGCAGGTCTCATATGCAATTGGTGTACCTGAGGTCCTGAGCCATAATCGGTGTTTGTTGACACTTATAATACCGGAAGATTCCAGACAAGGAGATTCTAAAATTATAGGCCTGGAATGATTGCCATCAACTTAGACCTCAAGAGCGGAAGGTATTGAAGACAGCTGGTTATGGACATTTTGGTAGAGATGATCCTGACTCATGGGAAGTGAAGTCCTAGAAATAGGAGAAGCCCTGAAGAGTACAGGATGTGAACTTGATCTCTCTACTTAATAGCAGCTGATTATTCTTCCAAATCAAGAAGAGGCTTGCTTAGCTTGCTTTTGATTGTGTGCATGTGTGCTTTTTCTTTATTCTATCAAGCAGCTTCATTTGGTGGAGTTTTGAGTTTGGTGAATCAAACATGTAGAGAATAGCTTTCTTGATATCTCTATTTGATTTCTGTGCACAAGCTAGAAAGAATCAGATGCAAGGCCACATCGATCAAAAACAATATCAGTGTACTAATATAGTTGTTTGGGGAACTGTTGAAGTATGATAGCAAAGCTGTTTTCTAAAACAAATACCAACCCCATTTCGGCATCTAAATTAAGGGGTCGTCTATAGTATCTACATGTATCTCATATCCTCATTTATCACTAAATGGACAAAAATTACTATTTATTTAAACCAAATTTACCACATTTATATATTTACATATAATTGAACAAAGTTACTATACCAACAACAATTTATTCATAAACTTGTAAAATGTTATAGATTGAGCTAGTGATTATTATTAATAGAACTAAATTACTCAAGTTATGACTCAATTTGCTTCATTGACAACAAAATTGTTGTCATATCAGTAAATGTGGGTATCATATACATTTATCATTCCAAAAAAGGATAACATATACATGTAGGTACCTAAAAAAATTCTAAGCAGTGTTTCATCTCTATCTACAAAAATGAGCACTAGAGTGATTGGACACACCCTCCTTTTTTTTGGTCTGTGTTCATTCTAAACTAGGTTGTTTATGCACTTCAATGTTTTTGTTAACAGTATGCACATGTCAAGTCTAACTATCTAGCTGGACAAGCGGATAAGCTTCCAGAAAGACCACAAACATCACAAGCTAGCTAGTTGGTGCTGATTATTACCTTCATGAATACATAATGTTACTTGAGCTTGTTGTGATAATCAAGACTCAAGTAGTAGAAATATAAATGTAAAATTCTATCTTGTTACCTATTGAGGTGTATGTCTCTCATTAAAAGTTTGAGACTTATCGAGTTGATTAACCTGATCAACATTGAGTTTTTGAAATAAACCTAAAAACTTGTATTAGATAAACATTAAGTGAAACTCGGACCCCTTATGTGATGAGCATGAGTTGTGTTCTAAGCCTCTATATATTCTAGTAGAAAGTCCTTATGCTAGCCACGCTTTTCATATAAAAAGAGCAGTCAAATAGGTGTCCCCATTAAAATTGCAGCAATACTATTTCTCAAGGCCTCCATTTCTCTTGAAACATGACCATTGCGATCTTCTGCTTCAAGCTGCCTTTCCATCTGTTCAATATCATACAGATTTTCACTTTCATCAAAAACACAGTCACGTTGGGAATACCTTCTTATGTAGTTGTGTAGTGCCATTGTTGCTATAACAATTTTCACTTGTTTGTCAAATGGATAATTAGGTTTGTCCCGTAGAATATTCCATCTTTTTTTTCATACTCCAAAAGTTCGTTCAATAACACTTCTGAGGGAGGAATGTGCATGATTGAAAACCTCTTTATAACCTGTTGGTTGGGCACCTATGCAAAAATCTGGAAGATGGTACATTTGACATTTATATGGTCCCAACCCTTTGATTTATGGGTATCATGCATCCACCACATAGTATTTTCCTGAACAATAGAAGGCATTATGATTACATTGTAATTCAAGTGTATAAAGTGCTTAAATGAACATATGCAAGAGTTTTGTTTTAAACACAATTACCATTAATTTGGAGGTTTAGGAAAATTCGAGCTTGGATTCTGAACTGCTAATTGAAATACCCTTGTATCGTGAGCAGTGCCTTCCCATCCCGCACATGCAAAAATGAACTGCATGTCAAAGTTGCATACAACCATTATATTCTGAGAAGGTATCCCTTTTCGACCAATATATGGTACTTGCTTAGAAGGTGATATTTTGGCTTGAAAATGTATACCATCTATAGCTCCAATACAATCCTAGCAAAATTATAAACAATAACTCAAATGAGTTTGTGTCAACAAAAAAAACTAAAAAAGAGTACAAAGATGCAAAACATACCTTGAAATGAGGCATGTATCTAGAATCTCCCAATATTTCTGTTGGAGTGTTCTTGAACTTAGGATCAAGAGGTTTTATGAGTTCTGTTGCCATAACACAAATGACATCCAGCAATTCACTAAAATATCTGCTAACAGTCTCACCAGAATGTTGGAACCGCTCTTGTACATTCCTATTTCCTGCACCTTCTCCTAAAGTATATAAAAACATTCCCAACTTCTCGGAAATACAAATTCTCCGAGAACCCTTCAGCTTATAAATATTCTCCAAATCATTGCACAATCTCATAAATACATCTTTATTCATGCGAAACATGTTATGACAACGACTCTCATTCCCTTCCAACAATTCCATCAACCAAATGTTGCCAGTGTAGGAAGAATCCATACATGGAATTTTATGAATATATTTTTCATAGGATAGTTCAATAATAGAAGCACAAATACAAATAATTCGGTTAATTTCCTCCTCCACTGCCAAAATGTCCATATTCATAACCTGCATTGTTTTAAATAATATATCAAGTATCATCCAGTTATATATATGCAAACAAATAAGGCATATAAAAATGAAAAGTACTAATGATCAAAGATGTAATACTTAATACTTATTAAAATTCAAAAGTACAAAGTGTCAAGATCAAAAATTTAAACAAAATGAAAACCATAATGCAAAATAAAAAGAACACGATGCACTGAAGAAAGATGATGCATGACATAATTGATAATTGTGCAACAACCATCAGGATACATATATCTACTTATTGTATTCCATTTTTTGATTACGAAGAATAAATTAAAGCTTCATCTCAGGATCTTTCATCACAGAAAACATTTCCTTCTTTTCTTGTGAGCAAAATAGCTCAGTTGCAAACCACCACAGTGGACTACCAATTTCTATTCCTGACAAACCTTCAACTACCTTCATCACTTCAGACACACTGCTGCATTGTGAACCATTAATAATCAACGATGATGATGCAGTACTCCTTGTCTCAACTACCTCAACAAGACGATTAATTTGTAGGGATAATTTTGCAACACCTCCTATTTTTCCCTTTCAATGCTTGTGTGTCAAGCTGCTCGTTTGTTCTCTTTTTACCCATCTCTTTATTAAATTGAGTTACCTCTGCAATTTTATTAGGATTGGGCTCCTCTGAATCAGCACTAACTTCTAGTGGAATAACATCATCATGAACACTCCTATTTTGAGGGGGTGGTAGACCAGATGAAGGTGTCCATGCATATTTTCCAGTAGCTACAGCACCATTGAACATCATATCTAACTTTGCCTCCATTTCAGGATTAATGCCTCTAACCCTCAATTTTGCATATTGAGAGTTTATCTACATTTTATAGAAATTGTAACTGTCAATACAGAAACATAATGCTAAAGTAAATATAAAGTAATGAAATGTATCATAATATACCTGTATTTTATTTTTCCACCATTCATCAGATGCATCAACAATGTTCTTAGTAGGATTCCAACCTAGGCCAGTGTCCTTCCCAATTAGATCTTTCCATATCTTCCATTCTTTTTTCAGCAAATCCCACTTGTTCTTCAATTGTGATTTGTCATAATTGTTTCCAGTCTCCGCATGAAAGTTTGCAACCAAACTTGACCATCCTTCTTTGCTAAAGTGAGTGCCAGGGCGTTGTCCTTTTCCCACCTCTTTGATACATAAGTCACAAAAAATTGCTACACTTTAAGGATTCCAGGTAGTAGTTTTGGATCCACCTTACATATTTTCAAGGTTGGTCATCTCAGTAGTGTACGTTGTCATTAGTGATCTTTTTCCTTCCCATCTTTGTCAAAAAAGAACAGACTTATACTAATGGACATACTAACAAATGACAGACTTATATATGCTAGTGTGATACTATCAATGCATTTGATAAGAGAAAAGAAAGTGAGAGTGCAAGAGAACATTGCATCTTGATAATTATGTATTGAGCATGATGTTTATGAAGCTACAAACAACACATTTCGAGAACAACAACAAAACAAAGTCATTGACTGGTGAGCCTTTATATATTTAGTTCAAAACAAAGCAAGAAGAATCCAGCAAATAGAAAAAAATAAAATAAATACATCATGGTAGGATTAGCATGCCTGTAAACCCATCTGGATCTGAACTAGTTTCATAACAATCATTACTGGATAAAACTTAGCACCCAAAACAAATCCCCGAAAACGAAATATGATCAAACAGTCCAAAACACAGAACATGAATACACTCCAATTTGATTAGTCCCTGATTGTGATTCTTGCTGATTCAATTTTTATTTTTGGATCGATACAAGCAGATTTGGGAGATTTTGTTCTAAAAGCTAGAAGAAGACAATCTTGATAGATGCAGCAAACTCAACCATATATGTATATGCATCAAATACCAAAAGCTTAGACATGTTTAATTATAAAGGCCTTAAATGCAATTCAAAACAGAATAAGGATTTCTCAATCGATCAAACTACTCAGATCGATAAAAATCAACAAAAGAAAAAGAAAACAGAACTAAAGTAATAATGTATAACATGTTCGTATAGAGATTAACCAACTACTCAATCAAAGTAGGAGTTGTCAACCCCGTTTGCACCCTTCAAGAAAAAACTAAATCAATCAATATACGCATATATAAGCCCAAATATAAATTCAAATCACCAAAAAGAAGAAGAACCTCGATGAACAGGGAAAAGAGAAAAATTGTATGAATAAATAAATCCCAGAAGAATCCATATATAGGAGAGAAACCCAAAAAAAGGCGCGCACACTATATTAGAATTCAGTGCAATCGCTCCCAAATCAGAGAACAAAGCGGAGAATGAAGCGCGAATCATAATGGGCCGGATTTGGCGGCATCAATCTTGAATTTCATGAAGGGTGTTTCTGGATTTCACAAAACTTCATCATCCCTTCCGCCTTTTCAGATTGTGTTTCCGTGAACGCGGATGGAAAAAAGCATCCTCCTACCTGCTTTCAGAATTTGTGGTTCTCTGCCGCGATTTTAGAGAAAACGTAGGTTTGGAAATTTTACCAAACAAAATAAATGCGCATGACGGTAAAAAAAAAGCAAAAATGAGGCTGAAAACGCGTTCGCAAACGGGCCCTAAGTGAACATGACTGCTATAATTTATGTTCCCCATAGATTATAGGTTTTGTTATTTTCCTTTTCCTTAGAGTAATTGTCCATAGTCATTTATGACTATAGGTTGATGATGAATGAGTGAGAAAAGTGTAATAAGAGTACGGTGTTACCCTACGTGAATCACTTGTTATTATTTGTCTTCTGTACGTAAGACAATGAATTGATTTCATGATGTATTTTTTATTTTCAATGAATAAATATCTTAATTCCAAAAAACAAAAACAAAAACAAAAACAAATATTATTTGATGGAGGGTGCGAAGACTACACTAAAGCTCATGTGTAGTCTGGCTTTATATCTAGACATACTCCCATCAACATTTTTCTTTACCTTATAAATCCATTTACATCCAACAATATTTTTGTTTGAAGAAAGAGGAACTAATTGCCATGTACCTTGATTATGTAGAGCTGTAATCTCTTCATCCATGGCTTTATCCCATTCAGGAATACCTGCAGCAGCTTTAAAGAATTTTGGTTCAATTGGTTCATGCAACTCCATAACAGAAGAAAATCCACTGAAAAAGGCTAACTCATCCACAAGATTTTGAGTTGCAATGCATGAATAAGCACATAAATCTTCAAAAGTTTTTGGCTTCACAATCCCATTTTTAGCTCTTGTCAACATAGAGTGATTATTGTATGATTGGGCTTCATCCTCATTAAACTGTAACTCATAAGGTAAAGGAGCATGTTGCACATTATCACTAGAAAATTGGTTTGAAAAATTATCTACATGCCCATTTTCCAGAAAAATATCACCAGCATCAATATTATTACCACCAACGGTATTATTATCTGCAACATTATCACCTGCAGCAACATTTGCAACTTCAACAATGTTTTCACTTCCAACAATATTTTCACCAACACTCCCACCATTAACATCATGATTCAGAGAAAAATCACCAACATCATCTGCATTATCCTTTCCTCCAACATTACCACCAACACCTGCATTTTGACCTCCTGCAATATTTTCACTAAAAATTGCATTATCTCCATTATTCCTTCCTGTATCATTAGTTCATTACTCACACTATTATCTCCATTATTCCTTCCTGTATCATTACTCACACCAACATTTTCACCTCCTATTTCATCTCCCAAATTCCCCCCTTCAGATGTAGTATGGATGCCAGGAGAAGATGGATAAAGAACAGCAAATTGTTCCTGTGAAAGAGGAATGGAAGAAGGTTTAGAAAAACTAAAAGAAGAGGAAGATATAAGAGTAGGTTTGGGAGAGACCACATGAAGGAAAGGAAATGGAGACTTATCATGAATAACATATGACGAGACATCCACAATTTACTCTTGGAAATACTGTAACAAAAGACACCCTTATAACCAAGAGCATATCCAAGAAACACACATTGAATGGTTCGAGCTTCAAGTTTATTTTTGACAAAAGGACGAAGAAAGGGGTAACAAGCTGAGCCAAAAACCTTCAAATGGGAAAGATCTGGAGGAGAACCAAAAAGCTGAATATATGGAGAAGACATAAGCAATGATCTGCAGGGCATTCGATTAATAAGATAACCCGAATGAGCAATGGTATGAAACTAAAAATGTTAATGTAATGAAACAGCTGTCAAAAGAGTGATGTAGGTTTCAACAAGATGTCTATTTTTTCTTTCAGCAACACCATTTTGCTGGGGAGTATAAGGACAAGTGATATAATGCGCACAATGCCTTTTAATTCAAGAAATTGCCTGAATTAATTTCCAGTAAACTCACCACCACCATCTGTTTAAAGAATCTAAATATCATGATGAAACTGAGTAGAAACGAAAGAGTGAAACTTAACAAATGTAGGAAACACATCTGATTTATTAATAAGACAAAACACCCAAATAAACTTAATATAGTCGTCTATGAAAGTGACATAGTACTTGTATCCTTCAATTGAAAGACAAGGCGCAGACCCCCATACATCCGAATGAACCTTGCGAAATGGAACTACAGACTTGGACAAAGACTGAGGAAATGGTAATCTATGAATTTTACCACTTAGACAATCTGAGCACACATGAGTTGAACTATCCATATTACACTTAATGTTGGACAGAGATAACATCTTGGAGGCAACATTTGAGGTTGGATGACCAAGCCTCTTGTGCCAAAATGAAGAAGAAACAGATGATCCCACAAAGGCAGTAGCAGTGGTAGAAGCAGAAACTGAAGGAAGAGAAGACTTTGAAAATCTTGGAGACTTGAACAGATAGAGACCATCAGCATTTGTCTTTCCCTTGTAGAGAATTGTTCTTGAGTCTTTGTCCTGCACCATGATATCAACATCATCCATAATGATAGAGCAATGATTATCTCGACATAACTTGTTAAAAAATAACAAGTTAACAGCTAGGCTAGGAACATTTAACACATTATGAAGATCAAATGTGTGAGCTACATGAGTAATTTGAGTATCTCCAATATGCTTAACATGAAGACCTTCTCCATTACCAATTTTGATGGTATTAGAAGACTCATATGGCTATGCAATATTGAGGTTGTGCAAGTCTGATGTCATATGGTGAGTGGCTCCTGAGTCTCCAATCCACACTTCTTCAATGTTGTCTTGAGAGTTGGAAGAGCTAGCAATATTGCTATGATTTTGAGCAGTCATTGCAGATAGTGTTGATGGAGGTTCAACACCTTGATAGGCATAGTTTCCGCGATTATGACAATCAAGAGCCACATGGCCTTTCAAGCCACAAATCTGGCATACTACAACTGAATGTGAAAGATGATTTTGAGGCACATTAGTTCGATAGAAACAGTTAACTGCAGTGTGACCCCTTTTGCTACAAATCTGACATTCTGGAGACATTCCATTATGAGCAGTAGAAGAGCTATTAGCATTGTTGGGAGAGTTTGATGGGGCCTGAAAACACTTGCTTGTTGGATGTCCCCTCTTATGACAAATAGAACATTCAATATGCTGATAAAAATTGCTATGCTGAGTGCCCCTTTTTATTGCAGATTTGACATTCAACAGGATTAAAACTCTTATAGTTCCCAGCAGAAGAATTAGCTCCAGAAGAAGATTTATGACCATTATTCCAGTTGGAACTCTTTGAATCATTGTTTTACCAAGATCCTTTTCCTTTATCAGAAGAACTTCCATTAGAATCTGAAGAGTGAAAATTATTATTTCTGAAAAAGTGTCCTCTTGCTGCCATAGCAGCCATACTTGCATGAGAATCAAGATGTAGATCAAAGTCCCTTTCAGCAGCTAGAAGTTGTGCCCTAAAGTCCTTCAATGAAATAGGAGTATCTCTGGCTCTAACAACTGTTTTAATCATAGCATATTCTTCTGGGAGACCATTCAATGTAACAACAACAATATCTTCATCACTAATCTTTACTCCAACAGAATTGAGTTGATCTCTTGCATGCTTTCTCAACAGGTACTTATCAATGGAATCTACACCCTTCTTAATTGTTTGCAAATCAGGCTTCAACTGAATGATATTGGCCCTGGATACAGTAGAGAACCTTTCAAGCAAAGCAAGCCATGCTTCATGAGAAGAGGAACTTCCAACAATGACTTCCATAGTATCATCATCCAAGGTTGCCATCAGAAGACCAAGTAAAGCTTTATCTGTTTTCTTCCACTGCTTATAGGCTTCAGTGACTTCACTAGTAACTGTTCCTGACTCAGTTAACCCATACCGGGGAGGACATGGATTGGATCCATCATAGAACTCAAACAAATCATTCCCCTAAAAAAGTGACTGAAATTGATAACTCCATTTCACAAAATTGTTTTCACTTAGACGCATAGTAATCATACTCAGCAGCAATGTTTTAAAAGGCTAAGGCGTAGCCGAGCCTATGGAGCGAGAGCCTCACCAAGGCGTAAGCCTTGAGGCGTAAGGCGTAAGCCTTTTGAAAAAAAATATTTCCTGCTATATATAGAACATATATTGCAATCTATAGTTCTATACTTAGACAAAACCAACACACCATTGACAAAACCAACACAGCATTTACAGGCAGCTTCCTGTAAATGCTGCCTGTAACACACCATTGACAAAGGCAATCTATACTTAGACACAAGTCACAAAACCAACACAGAGTTGTGAGCATTTACAGGAAGCTTGCTCCAATCTATACTTACTTAGATAATCAGAGCACAATGTTGCATGACTTGCATCATATACAAAGAAAACACAATTCACAACAGTTCAATTGAATCAGAAATTCGGATTGATAACAGATGTGCGTACTGCGTACCTCCAATCAATGGTCAGTTGGTGATTGCAATGCGAGGCTTAAGAGGAAGAGCTTTGAGGCGATTGAGTTGCAGAAGACAGCGACGAGGCGGTGGTCGGATGGTCGGAAACTCGGAATCCTGGTAGTGGTCAGATGGTGGGTGGTTGTCGATGGTCGGACGGTCGGTGGTGGTCGCGAACTGGTGGAATCCTGGTGGTGGCCGATTGTGTCTCTGTGTTCGAGAGGGAGATCGGGAGAAGGAGAGGGAGGAGGGAGGAGGGAAGGAGGGCGAAAAGAGAGAGGGAGGCGCACGACCCAGCCTTAAGTAAAACTGTAAAACACTTACCCAAAAAGACCCCGTTTTCCTTCACTTACACTAGGCGCACGCCTTATGCGCCTTGGGGTGCGTTTTTTTTGCCTTTTGCGCCTTGTGCTGCGCCTTTTGCGCCTCTGCGCCTAACCAGCAAAACACAAGGAATTTTTCATGCGCCTCGCGCCTTTTGAGCCTCAAGGCGCGCCCGAGGCGCGTTTTTTAAAACATTGCTCAGCAGTGAGTTGATTGCAGACTGAGAAATTGCCATTTCTTCAAAAGAAAGTAGTCACCACAAACTTTATATCAGAGATTTATCTCTAGAAAAAATGTGAAATATTTTCTCAAGAAAAAAGAATTATCAACCGATCTTCTCACCACAAAAGTATTATCAACACTTTTTGACAACACTTATATCATCAATCACCAGAAAAATTATGAATCATATCATCAAACTCTCAAGTTATGAATATTATAGAAACATAATGCTCAGATAGTTATCACATCATGATTGCAACGAATGGATAGTAACATCACTCCAATACTCATCATCAAAGCTCTCAGATAGTAAATAGTTACAACTGCTACAGTACTTATCATCAATACTCTCAGATCTAAACATCAAAACCTTCTCGAGCTAAAATCTCATCAGTATGAACAGAGATAAAGCATATCATGAAGAACATAGAGGGCAATAGCTAAGATGATCACAGATCTAGGGTTTACAAGCTTGAATCTGAAGAAAAACAGATAGATCTACTCATCTGAGTTGAAAATGAGCTCACCAGAAAGATTGAGTAAGCAAATCACACTCAGGAAGAACCGTAGCTCCGATTGCACAGTTAGGGTTTTAGTAAGGTCAAATCAGAAATCCAGAGATGAACTGTAGGCGCGGAAGCAAAACAAGATCAAAAAACACATAATAAGTGAGAATGAAATCACAGAATTAAGAGTCTGAGCTTTGATACCATGATAACATAGCATTCATCTCTGTAAAAGCTAGAAGAAACCCTAAGCAAAAGGTTGAAGTCGATAAGAAATAGAGAGAGTTTTTGGAAACTTTACCTCACTCAATTTCCAAAAATGAAAAAACAACCTTACAATTATTACAGTATCTCACTGTATTTATACTTAATACAAAACAAGCTTTACTAAGCTTTTATTACAGCTGCAAATCAAATAAGGATCTAGCAAGGCAAGAATGCCACATCAGAAAATACTGAAAAATAACCATTGACTGAAAATCAACACAGTCCCTTTGTCAACAGTAACTAGGTAATCGCCCACATTCAACATTATACTCACCAATGAACTACCATATATTTCACCGCGGATTATTTTCGAATTTTCTCGGAAACATAGCTCCAAATGCTAGATATTTATTAAAATCACTAAAAAGAATCTAAGGTTTACCCGTTATGAAATGTTCGTTACCATACATATCTCTTGAATCCTCAACAAATTCAATACTAGTAATCACACACGATCATGATGATTAATAATAAAATAAAACTCCAAATGAACAAATTTAAGGCAAGTTTTTAGCTGGTATGAGTACGACCAAAAACTTGCCTTAAATTTGTACATTAGATGAAAGATTAACCAGTACCATGAATTATAATAATCATAATTAAAAGCTGCATACTTTGCTTTTAATCTCTTTCAGGTGGTAAGGGATTTTATATATATGTACTTTAACACAAGCTAGCAAACTGAAACACATTGTAAATAGTTGGTCTGACCGACGTCCTTAGATGTTTAATTATCACGTACTAAACCCAATATAATCAGAAAAGGGTGAATCTCAGTCATATATTATTAAGATGATCTGGTGAAGGGTAAATCCAACCACTTATCGGCAGTCAATCTCCTCTTTGCTGCATGACCATTGACACCAATAAACCCAAACACTGGTCGAGAGTCAACCTCCTTGCAGGATCAATGGCCAGCATACCCTGCCATGGCCATTTGATATTTGATAAACAGGCTGTACTGGTAAGGGAGAACTTGGTGACTTACCAATATGAGGTCCATCGCAGCCTGTGGCATATCAAGTGGCCAATCTGCTGGATTGATCTCTTGTGGGGGATCGTTCGCTTGTTGGTATTCTTTGTAGCTTGTCCAGGCCCCGAAGGATTGCAGGTATGCCAGATCTTCTGTTGTAGCTCCAAGCCTTGTGATAATTGATCACATCACCTCAAAGTCATGAACACCACTGAATAAGGGTTCGCCAAGTATGAAACAAGTTGAAATACAAAAACAATTCCTGATTGGAAACAAGTTGAAATACAAACAACTCAGTTCTCTGCTCACTGCCTTACCTTTCTGTTCCATGCTGCACACTTAAAAGCCGCAGGACAGTTATTTGTTTTTGGCTAATACCTCATTAATTAGGATTTAACTGGCCAAAAATACCTCATTATTCGAAAATGGAACTGTACATTTCGTCCGAAAGGTCATTCTCTAAGAATGGGGTAACCCAATACAACCAATCGCCATCCTCCCCGCCGGCAACAACACCCAAAAGCTCCGGTGGTTTATGGGAATATAGCACATTAGCAACCGCCTGAGCTCTGTCGCATACGCGCCTGTGAAATGTGCCGCCCTCGAGTGATGTTTGTCGGAAGAGTCTCATGAACACAGCCTCTCCGGTGTATTTATCCATGGCCAGTTGACCACTCTTCCATGGCACCTTTTTAGAGAAGCAGTCATAGTCATCTGTTACGTGTGGACAATCCATTGAGAGAATTGCAGAGTCGAAATGGGTTCAACGGAAATGTTGGGTAAAACCTAGATCCCCGAATTAAACCCTCAATTCGGGTTTCAGGTCTTCCGGTAAACCTTGGGGTTTTGGGCCTTTGGGGTCTTCAAAATTTTATTTCTAATTCAGCATTTTGACTACATTATAATTAGAATGACGCCTCAACTGAATAGTAAGTGATCCACAAGACATTGCATTTCCGGTCATGACTGATTTTGAGATTTTGGAGTGCTCTCCATTAGAAGAAGAAGAAGAAGAAGAAAAAAAAAAAAAACAAGTTAAAAATAGTAAACATTACATTGTGAGTTATGTTTAGTTAAAGTTAACAAGAGAAGGTTACAATTTTAGAGAGTTGGTTAATCGGACAGGTTCTGTTATCAAGACACAACTTGAGGTCAAGATCGTTGATGGCGGTAAGAAAACAGATCATGAACCATCGTTAACATGGCGATGATGTGCGTCTAAGGAATACAACAGTCTGTTTCAGAGGCCATTTTCGATCACAATATGAAAGGCTAGATTCATTAACATCAGCTTTGCACTTTTGCTCTTTTCCCTCGACATCTCCAAATTTCGTTTCTGGTTTTGAAACTAGTACTTGTACTTCTAAATCTAGTTCTAACACTTCAGTATTTTCAACGCTGAGCATTTCCCTTTCTATAAGCAACCATCCGATCCGTTGGACTGGGGAAACCAAAGCCTAAAGGTTCCTTAAGGTGGAGAAATCCACTTGGAATTGGGTCACCCTGTTGGACTAGGAACTATAAGATGTAACTGATATTTAATCTGGAGAATGCTTCTCAGAACTAAAATAATCAAAGCAAAATTTAAGATTTGGCATTGTAATGTGTGTTGTATCAAATTGGAATCATAGGTTTTTTTTGGTTTAAGATGAACATTATAAACTTTGGAGACTCTGGTAGGAACACTAATAGACTAATAGTAGTGATTCAAATAACAGATTTGCTTACTAAACATATTGTGATATAAGAGTTGTGATATAATTATACAATCAAATTCAAACATCATAATAGATCACAGGGTATTGAAATCACCAAGATGATGACAGCTGACTTCACCAAACAGACAGTTGAACAAAGGCTGTCAAAGTCATCGAAGGAAAGCAACTGAAGGCAAATGTCATATCCCCTCTAGTAGAAATAAGCTTCAGAACTGAGACTTGTCGAGGCAGTCAAAGTAAGGATGGTCCATTGCTTCTTTGGCTGAAATTCTCTCAGCTGGATCATATTTAAGCATTCTCTGCAAGTTACAAATGCAAGACATTTATTAGAGGCAATATCAGATAAGTAATCTAGTAAGCATTTCCAAAACCAAGATGACAATGCGGGTCCTGCTTTCTAAAACCAACACTAAATCCAGAGTCAATCCTGTTACTTTTGCTGGTTGCACTAACGTAGTGCCATAGTTTCAGGGTGTACAAAAGAAGATAACAGTAAAAATAAGACAAAAATAGAAGCCATCACACAATGTAGCTACTCAAACTCCAAGATTTTTGAATGGGAGTACAAGGAACTCATTTGATGAATAAATAGACAATGCGTAAACAAACAAAAATGAGATAACTACTGAGAAGCAGGTAACATAGATCATTCCACGCAAGCCCACACAAGTTTTAACATCGAATGGACTATCACGTCTCCTTTCAAACATAGATCATTCATGTTTGATGAAATAGGCAATGTCTCCATTGTATGAAAATGCAAAGTTACTAATTGCCTAAATGCCTACATACCAGTTTCAAACAAAACAGTAACACACCCAAGCAGATGACATGAGAAGTTGATTCTCATAGCATCTTCTAAAACACTTACAGATAAAAGGTCCACTCCATCAGGCCCCAAAGCAGGAACAGCACGAGCCAAGTTCTGAGGCTCCCACACTGGATAAACATGCCAATCCCGCAGAGTAGTGACACCAGCCCACTGCTTCTCAGTCGGTGTTCCTAGCAGCCTGCACCACAGAAACAGTTGCAAGTAAATAGACTAGGCCTATTCTCAGTTCAAATTGCCAAAAAATCAACACAAGAAATCAAAATTCCAAATCGAGTGGGGACACAAAGCAAACACCTGAAGATGTGTAGCAGCTGCTGGAACTCAGAATCTCCAGGGAACAGCGCCTGCCTCCTTACCATTTCAGCTGCAAATTCATCAATCAAACACCAACACAATCAATAACACAACTAATCGCAAATACCTTAACTCGAATTCACACCAAGTCAATCAAATAGAGATTTCAGCTCCCCATTCATGAATCAAATACTAACGAAATCTCTTAAACCAACCAATTGCAAACACATCAACATCAATCCATACAAAACAAATCAAAGCCACCACGAGAGTCAATTGAACTAACTAATTGCAAACGCATAAAGTAAAATCCACACGAAATCAAATAGAGCAAGATAGAGAGAGTAGTGTACTGACCGAAGATGCATCCAACAGACCACATATCAACACCGGTGGAGTAATGAGTAGAGCCAAGCAGAACCTCCGGCGCTCTATACCAAAGAGTCACAATCTCATGCGTATAGCTCTTAAGCGGCACAGTGAACGCTCTCCCCAATCCAAGATCCGCAATCTTCAAAATCCCTCTATCCTTATCCAACAGCAAATTCTGCGGCTTCAAATCGCGGTGCAGCACGCCGTGCGAGTGACAGTGCGCCACGCCCTTACAGAGCTGAAACAGAAAGCTCTGGACCATCGCCGGCGCCAGCGGCCCCGGATTGGGTCCCTTCCGGTAGGAATCGATGAACTTCTTGAGATCGGTGTCCAGGTACTCGAAGACGAGGTAGAGCACCGGCTTGCCGTCCTTCTTGTTGTCGACGTGTTCGACGCAGAGGAGGCGGACGACGTAGAGAGATTGGGAGAGCATCTGGAGGAGAGAGACCTCGCGGAGGGCGGTGGGAGGGACGCCTTCTTCGTCCATCTCGAGGCGCGTCTTCTTTAACGCGACGAGTTGGCCGGTGGCTTTGTCCTTGGCCTTGTAGACCTTGCCGTATGTGCCTTCGCCGACCTTCTCCAGCTTCTCGTACTTTTCCATTTTCCGAAGAAACCCTAGAGGTTTGAATTTTGGGGTTTGGCTTAATTCGATCTAACCGTTTGGGTGAGGCTGTGATTATTTTTTTGAATTTATAAAGGGGGAAGGGGAGCGTCGTCTGCTGGGTCTAAGGGAACGGAACGGGGCACGTGTCGCGCGGTAGCAGAAGTGGCCCGAATTTGAAATCACTGATTGCCCGCTTTCCCCCTTTCAAAGCTGTACTGTATATAAAACCCTAAGCTCAATTTGTTTCCTTTTTATTTCTTTTCTTTTTTGGTTTCCTTTTGTGTTTGCTCCCAAATTTTTATGATCGTTCGCGTTAGGTGTTGGATTCCGGTCGGCATCGGCCATGAGAGTCATTGCATCGAGTATAGTCGGCAATCGGCATGGTTGTAACGTTTGTAAATTATTTCGGAATATAACATCTACAGTAATTAGATTTGAAATTTCGGTGTTTTATGTGTTTATAAAAAGAAAGCTTACGAAGATTTCTTAGGGAGACTCGGTTATGGGCAACGGATAGATGACAAAAAAGATTGTAGTACCGATTAAGGTATGGAAATTACTTCAATTAGTTGTAGGGTGCGGCTATTTCCACCCCACTAAATGTTCAGTTCACCATACGTCTTATTTTTTACCTTTAATATTTCAGTTATGCCCTTAAAATTTTGAGAAAATCTGTTTTTTATTTTCGTTATTCTGATAAAATCTAAAAATGTATACAAATATATCATCAATATATTTGACACAGACCTCCATTCTTCTCAAACCACATCCTATATATGTTCTCCTTGATTTATTTCTTGATTTCCATCTTTACGATTATGAATATATATATATATATATATATATATATATATATATACACAGGGCCCTTCCAATGAGGGATCCTTTTTTTGTTCATTTTTAGGGATAGATCATTTGACGAACTTTTCAATTACAAAATCAAATCTTCACCGTTCAGTTCGTTGGGCTATATGAGTAGATCATTTCTACAAATTTTCAGAAAATTTGGTGATCGTTAAGTCATCCAAATGAGGGATTTATTTTTAATAATATTGAACGGTGTAGGTTTGACATAAGTGTTAAGTTTTTTGTTTTAATCTCAACCATTCAAGCCCATTAGAAAACAGATCTAATGGTGTGGACCTATCCCTAGAAATGAACAAAAAAAAGGATCCCTCATTAGAAGGGCCCTGTATATATATATATATATATATATATATATATATATATATATATATATTAAAGCCATAAATAAAATAAAAATATGAACGAACAATTTTACCACATTGTATAACCACTATGTTGAAGATTGAAGTGATTCTCAAATCTGATTTGAAAGATGTAGAGAATTGTTGTTGTTTGGATTTTATAGATTTTAGTTTAATATTATATTTTCACAAAAATTCTTGATTATGAGGTTAGTATTAAAATTTTTAATTTAAAATTAAAATGTATGGTGAACAAAGTATTTGGTGAGATGACAATAACCGCACCCTTAGTTGTATACAATCCAACCACCAATAGGCTTGACTACTCTTCCATTTCATCGGCCTTCATTTCTTCTAGTGTAGTTAAATAAGAAAAAAGACCATCAAATAACAGCTTTAATTTAATAAAGACATTTATGATATTCATGTTCTGGGGTAGAAATTGCTAATTCGAAAGCAGAAAATAGCAAAAAAATCCATTTTCATCTCAATTGTTTCTATCATTCTCCAAATCCCAGCACTCTCACAGCAGCTGTGAGCAAACATAGTTTTCCAACTTATTTAACAAAAATAACTGTAGCTGACGCCTCCTTGAATGGCATTGTAACCTAAAATCAAAACTTATGAAATACTAGATTGAGAAGTCCTTTTCCCTATGTTGCCTTCTGTTTCCTAGTTATCAACAACTTCAATGAGGGATGGCTCGTAGTCAGCAGGGGCCTCAAATCCATGCAGATTGATCATAGTTGCAGCGACATTGGCAAGACCACCACTGGGAAGATCCTTGCGGAACCGAACACCAGGTGACAGTCCGGGGCCACCAATAGCAATTGGAACCTTGACAAAGAAAACAAATACCATAAATTAAAACGTTCAAGTGGACAGTTTTCATGACTGAACTTACAACATGCAATGTCTATACAGATGTTTGCGAAGCTAAAAGCCAACACTTCCATTTCCTAAAGATTGAGTTACTTACTGGCTGGAGAGTGTGGGAGGTAAGGATTTGGATGTTTCCACTCTTGTCAAGAGCAGGTTGCCCAGTCTTATTTCTCTTCACCATATCCTCAGCGTTACCATGATCAGCTGTAACAACATAAATTCCACCCACTTGCTCTACCGCATCAAGAATAATCTGCAACCAGAGATGAGTATCTCAGTAAGAAGATGTGAAACCCTTTTTAAGACACAGACAAGGTTTGAAAGTACGATATATGTCAAATCAAGAGACTCAATAAAACAGAACTGGTTTGATAAAAGAAAATAAGATAGAACTGGCAACACTACAATAATCAAGAAGGTTTCCTTTTCTTTTTTCTCAACTTAATACAAACCATCTGAGATCCATATAAAAAAGTCATCGCCATTTCTTCAAAACTAAAAATCATACCTTGACAGCTTCATCAGCAGCCTTGCAAGCAACAACTGTGGCCTCAATGTCACCAGTATGCCCCACCATGTCCCCATTTGGTAGGTTAACACGCACCTAAATATAACAGAATGTAATTATATAGCATTCTGGACAAAATATAATCTGCCTAAAATACTCGTATCAGAAGGCTATTTTGTTTTACCTGTTCAAACTTCTTGCTCAGAATAGCATCCCTTGCCTTTTCAGCAATCTCCACTGCCTTCATCTTTGGCTGGACGTTGAATGAGATTCCACTATCACTTGGAATTTCCACATATTCCTCCATTTCAGGGTTAAAGCATCCAGAGCGATTCCCATTCCAGAAGAAAGTAACATGGCCAAACTTTACAGTTTCACTGTGCATACAAAAAACAAGAGAAACAAAAGAAAATGGTCAAATGAGTAGGAATCCTATATTTCAAAGAGAAGAGAGTTCAAATAAGAAAAGATTTGTTAAAATTTTATTTTACCAAAACTAAAAAAAATTCAAGTCAAAAAAAGTTTCAAGAAGAATAAAACAAATTTGATAAACACAGAGAATGACACATTGATTGTCAAAACCTTCCAATTCTAATATATGACTTTCCATGACGAAAAACCAAAATCACCAGATGACAGAACACACATTTACATTGGAGGGAGAGAAAAGTCATTTAGTGCTTTGCAAAGAGTAGTGACCATAACCAACTCAGTACTTGAAACTCACCTGCACGCAAAAGTACGGACACCATTGTAAGTTAGATATTCCCCAGATGTTCTATCAATCTCTGGAGGTTCTACAAGGTAACGGTTTGGAAGCTTCAGCTCACCGTCATACTGAAGCATACCAGCATAACGGATTTTAGGAACTCGAACTCTATCAAATTTATCAAAATCTGCATACTCAAATGCCTTAGCAGCCATAACCATACGGTCTGCTCGGAAGTTGAATGTAACAACAGCATCACCATCGACTATTGGGCCCACAGGCTTTCCACTGTCATCAACAATAACAAAAGGAGGCAAATACTGGTCATTGGCTTTTGGCTCTGCTCTCAGTGTCTTGATTGCTTCAACAGCACTCTTAAATTTGTAGGGGGCTTCACCAAGAACTTGGGCGTCCCATCCTCGTTTAACAACTGACCAGTCATTCTGTATCATACCAAACATCGATAACATTAACATCAAGTACTGTATGGTTAAATTCAAAAGGTCAACTTACAACTATATCAAGTACATATACAATACTTGAGTATGAATCTTTCATCCATAGGGTCGGATGATAGACATTAATACGAATTTTGATCATGGCAAACACACAGAACAGCAGTAATCAATGATAGACATTAATACGAATTTTGATCATATAAGCACTGGGATGCAGCAAATCAGGTTTGAAACACTAATTAAACCATCCGCATGTGATATAAAACCAACTGATCCATACAAAGTAAATTGATACAATCATGCAAATAAAAAGACACTAACAGTTGCATTTTGTTCAATACCTCATAACGGTCCATGGTGACGTACATGCGACCTCCACCAGATGCAATCTGTGCATCCACACCTATCTCACGTAACTTTGCAAGGTCCTCTTCAAGTGTTTCAGCAAATTTCACACTTGAACCATCCAGAACATCACGTCCATCAGTAAGAACATGAAGACGGATCCTTTTGGCACCATGCTCAGCAACTCCCTTGAGCAACAACTACACCAACACATGAAAACCACATTTCAGAACAAATTCAACAAGTGAAAAATGAATCAAAGCAATGGAAAAAAAAACAGCAGGACTGAGCTTAAACACCACACCTGAACTTGATCAAGCCGAGAATGGACTCCACCATCACTCAACAACCCAATGAGATGCAAAGTTCCGGACTCAAACACTTCCTTAATGTACTTGAAGCCTTCTCCTTGGTAAATCTTTCCAGATTCAAGAGCTTGGTCCACAAGCTTCGCCCTAGATTCATTCGAAACCAAACAAAACTATCAAGTTACAATCATTAATCGCATAGCTAGAAACAACAACACGCGAACAAACCCGGAAAACGATGCAATCAAAACTACTCACCCTTGGGCGAAAATACGGCCAGCACCAAGAGCGTTGTGCCCGACCTCACTGTTGCCCATATCATCCTCAGTAGGAAGCCCCACAGCAGTTCCATGAGCTCTCACTAATCTCCACTTATCCGGTTTACCCTATCACATCATCATAAAAAATAAAAAAAAAACTCAATACAAATCGAAATCCGATACTAAACGATCATAACCAGATCCGATCTTATCAAATCAACAGAATTAAAACAAATCAAAGGCATACATTCTTAAGCGAATCCATGGTGGGAGTCTCCGCCACGTGGATACAGTTATACTGATCGGCATCGGCCTCGCCCCAACCGTCCAAGACGATCAGCGCGATAGTCTTCCCCTTCGGAAGCTTCGGATGATCCGCCAATTTCCAGTCTCCAGTGCTCCCCATTTTTTCTCAGTCTCTCTAAAACCCAAACGAAACGAAATTCTATAAGCCGCAGACAATTATTCAATACCGAACAAACAAATCACTATCAGAAATACGAACCTCACGAAATCGCAGACAATGGCGGAGGCAAGAGCGAACAGTGGTGTGCGGAAGAGAAGCGTCGAGATAGAAGAGAGAACCAGAACACTCGACGATATTTATAAACAAAACGCTAAACCCCAGAAAGTTAGTAAACGGCGAATCTACGCCGTTGATTTTATTGCGATTAGTTACCATTTTGGGACCCACTTGGCGTGGGGAGAAAGAACTACTGCCCTACTGGCCTAATATTTTGATTCGGTGGATGATGGTGTATGGGTAAGGGTGCGGCTCTGAGATCTCAGCCGTTGACGTGTCGAGAAGGGAGGAAAGGGACGGTTGAGGAGAGCATGAGAGGCACGTGACGTCAAAAACAGTGGCGTGGTAATGCACGTGAGGGTTTCAACCAGAAAAGTAACAACGGGCCAAAGCGGCGTCTGCAGTCTTCACCTACCGTTTTGGCTTTCGTTGGAGAGAAAGTTGGTTTGAATACGTGGCTGCCCCAAACGAATATTCCGCTAATATGCTATGCTGTTTTTTCTTTTTCTGAAAGCTTTGGATATTTTAGATTTTATATAAGAAAATTACGTAATAGCACGTGATTAAATTTAAAAACATAAAAACTCAACTTTTAATATTTTCTGTACAAATTATGACATAAACCCAGACCCAAATTAATGGTACCAGATCTGAACTAAGCTTTCGTAGGAAAATGACTAAAATACCAATTTTTCAAATAAATTTACCCAAAATGACAAGGTAGTAGCACGTCTCTCGTCGACACGGCAGTAGCACGTCTCTCGTCGACATGGCAGTAGCACGTTTCTCGTCAACACGGTAGTAGCACCTTCCTACACGGTAGTAGCACGTCTATCGTCCACACGGCAGTAACACGTCTCTAGTCAACACGACAGTAGCATGTCTTCGGTCGACACGATAGTAACACGTCTCTGGTCAACACGACATTAGCACGTCTCCGGTCGACACGGCAGTAGCGCGTCTCCGGTCGACACGGCAGTAGCGCGTCTCCGGTCGACACAACAATAGCGCGTCTCCGGTCGACACCGCAATAGCACGTCTCATGTCGACACCGCAGTAGCACGTCTCTCGTCGACATCGCAGTAACACGTCTCTCGTCGACACGAAAGTAGCACCTTCCTACACTACAATAGCACGTTTGCGGTTGATACGGTAGTAGCACGTCTGCGGTCGACACGACAGTAGCACGTCTCTCGTCGACACAGCAGTAACACCTCTACGGTCGACACGACAGTAGCACGTCTCCGGTCGACACGGCAATAGCACGTCTCGGTCAATACGGCAGTAGCACGTCTCGGTCGACACGGTAGTAGCACGTCTCATGTCGACACGGTAGTAGCACGTCTCATGTCGACACGGCAGTATCATTTCTCTCGTCGACACAGCAGTAGCACATCTCATGTTGACACGGGAGTAGCACGTCTCCGGTCGAGACGACAGTAGAACGTCTTGTCACACCCCGACTCTTAATTTTTACCTTATTTATTAGCTTGGTATTAATAAGAGTTTTATCGTCTTCGTAAATGAGTTTATAGTTTCAAAGGTCCCTAGAGGGGGGTTAAGAGACGATTATTTCGGAGAAATTATTCGTATGAGAAACATCTGAGGACGGTAAAAATGGTAAATTTTAGCTAATAAAAATGGTAAGTTTTATTAGGGTATTATTTTTGTGGTGTTTAATATTTGGAGTTGGGTTTTTATTTGGTGAGTATAAGTAGTTGGGTCGGTTTGGAAAGCCCAAATCTTTTTCTCTTCTCTCTCTTCTCCCTCCTCTCTCCCGATTCTCTCTCCCTCTCCCTCTCCCTCTGCTTGAAAACTTCGTCTCGGTCGTTCGCCGTCGTCCGGCCGCCTCAGACCATCGCACCGGTCCCAAACGGTCGGTCGTCGACCCAGCCTCCTTCCTGGACCGGTGGCAGCCTCCCTAGTGCCGCCGTGACGGAGTTATCTCGCCCGAAATGTCCAACTACCATGGTGGTTCTCTCGCCGGAGCTCCCTCCTCCAACCACCATAGCCGGAATGGCTTGGCTCATTTGAAAGCCCTCCTCCCGTGCAGCAATCCCTCCAAATGACTCCCTCCCTCTTGAGCTAGGTAAGGAGAAATATGGAGTTGAAATTCTATGGCTTATTTCCTATTTTGGTTTGATTACCCTATCTAGGCTTGAAATTAGTGTTTGTGCTAGTTAAGGATGTTGTTGTGCGTGTTGAGAGGATTGTAGTGCTAAATTTTGGTAGGCATTGGAGATCGCCGGAGTCGGCCGGCGGCAACGCCGCCGCTGTTAAGGGGATTTTCATGGTATTAGATGTGTTTTTTTAAGGGGAGTTTATTGATGTGTAGTTTGAAATTTTGGAGGAGTTTTAGATTTTTCTAAGATTTGTGGAATTTGACGATTAATGAGATAGAATGCGGCTGTTGGTTAAATATCGTTAGAACTGTAGAGGATGGTATTAAGGATGTCGGTAATTGTGGTGAAGTATGGATCGAGGCGAATTTAAGAATAATACGTTAGACATGGATGAGTGTGCAAAGCTCATAATTAATTTTGCTTATTTTTATATAAGCGTTGGTATATAGTTGAAGATTTGATTATGTTTTTGGAACAAGACGTGAGGAGGCTCGAGCAGAAGAGGCATCAAACCGACATCAGGCTTAAACCTAATTTGTGAATGGACTCTTGGTTTAAATAATGTGCATGCAATTGTTTATTGTTAAGTAATTTATTTTGTTGAAGCATTTGACGTCATTTTTATTTGACGATTTTATTTATTGTGGTGAGTTACCGAAAATGGGATTTTCGGTAAATTATAAATATTTTTATGAGGAGTGTATGTATATAAATGCTAGCTAGCCATATGTGTCTGTCCACCTTAATGACATAGTATATAACCGCATTATGGTGTGACGTGAGCGTTGGACGCAAGCGTAGTAGCCATATACGAGTGTTTAATTCACATAGGGGGTATGTGCATATATTTATACACTCGTCTGTCCACCTTAATGGCATAGTGTGACACCGCATTAAGGCGTGACGTGAGCGTTGGACGCGAGCGTAGTAGCCTTATATAGATTATTTTAAATCTATTAATTTATATAGGGAATATGGACGAGTGTAAATACATATATATATTTATATATATTTTTGAGCTGAAGAGACTAGATATTTATGAGATAAAGAATTTATCTCTTGAGGCATGCATTCGATTTTTTTTTTGGAAATTAATATGGGAAAGCATAAATGTTGAAAAATATTTTCTTTATTTATTTTTGTCCACTCACTCTAACATTTCCGAATGTTTTTCCTCTGGGCCCTTCGTTTTTAAAATGCCCAGTCTGCAGAGTGCGGGTCTGTACTAGTAGGAGGAGACGAGGCATAGTCATCCATTTCTCGGCCATTTTTCACCAGTAGGTTACATGTTTAACCTACTAGGATATTTTCTTATTTCCTCTAGTTTTTAGTAGCTCCGAATATTCTTAGGGTTATTGTATAATTTTTCCGGTGGTGTGATAAGTGATGGGTTCCTGTAAGTATACAAGGTGGATGTAGTATAATGAATGGAAGAAAAGGGGTTGTCGTTCCCACGAGGATCTTAGTTCAACTCAAATTATGAAATATCTAAACTAACTATACTAAAACACACAAAACAAAATACACAAATTGATAAAGACAAACACAAAGACTCAAACTAAATTGTACTTATGATTTTTGGGGTTTTTTAAAAGGGTCTTATGCTAATGAAAAGTAACTTGTAAACATAAACTAAAAGAGAGTAACTAAAATTAAAAAGAGTAAGAATACGATGATGATGATGATGATGATGATGATGATGAGCCTAGGGTGTCGGAATCAACCACCAGCAATCTTATCTACGACTTGACACAATTAATAGATTCTTTTGTTTCTCCAGATAACAATCCTCGTATCTAAGTCCATGTACGACACTTAGACCTTAGTTTTCCCTAATAGTATGATGCTCTCCAGGTACGGCAAAGATCGTATATCCTAGTATGCAGTCTATCCAGTTATCGCATAAATTTAACACATAAGACTCATGATGTTTAGAAAACAGAGAATCATGCAAACTACTATTCCAGTTACGGCAACAATATAATTCATAATCCTAAATCTCAAGAAGCTAAGTAGAATTTTATTGCAGTTACGCCTCACATTCAACTTCAGATAGCTAGATGCAAAGCCTAAAGGTCGCGAATCAAAAAAACTTTAACATAAGCAACAATTGAAGTAGAGATTAAGAATTTATCTGAGAAGAAACTAATAATTCATCAATTAAGTATCAAAACATGTAGACAATCATGCTAGGGCTTCATCCTAGCCCTAGAGAAAGAGTTTAGCCACTCATGTTCAAAGCAAACATATTATGATCGAGTTCTTAAAAACATAAAGAAACTAATTGAATGGAGATGGAAGTAGAAGACGGTGGATGGCAGCAACTTCTTGAATGAAATTCTGATATGGATCCCCCCTTCTTTTGTGCTTGATAAACCTCCTTTTATATGATGTTTTTTTCCTTGTTGCTTCAGGCTTTGAGAACTCTTTAATGACATAGCCCAAAATGTCCAAGAAAAACATGTGTTGGACTCTCAAGAGGCCCATAATTCTATATTAATTTTCCCAGAATTTTGCTAAGTCATTCAGGTCTTGAAAACTCGAGCTCTTGGAAACATGTTGCAGATTTGCGCGTACCGAACAGCCTGTACTTAAACGGCCATATCTCCCTCTAGGAATATCGAAATCACAAACTGTAAAATTCTGTAGAAAGTAGACATCCAGGGTTTTTCGTGCATATAAGGCTCACTCTCTGGTTCTTCCTGGATCAGTACAGTTAAATCCTCAAATTTGGTTGTTCTGTCAAGACTGCTTCAGTTGTCAGGACTGCAAACGACCTTCAATCCTTTTTGCTCTCTTTTTGCTTCTTTTCCTCATCTTTGCTCTTCAAACCTACATACACACTAAACCAAATAAATGGACTAAAAACAAGGAGAACTATACGCAAATATCAAGATTAAAGGGCATAAAAACATAGGAAAATACCAGCACATCAATAAGACCTATGTTTTATTTTAGAATATTCGAATATTGAAGTTGTTATATTATTTGGATAATTATGGGATGATTTGGAGGTTGGTAAATTCGTTTTAGGAGGGTAATTCTTGAATTTTCTGGGTTAGGGTTGTTCATTTTCAAGGGAGGTTTACCGAGTTCTTCAGTAAGTTTTCCTTGGATGTGGACCCCGCAAGACTTACTTCGGGTTTTAGGGTGAAATTCGGGATGGGTCTTGATAGCTGGTCCCTTCATCAACTCGATGTTAATAATGTTTTTCTCCATGGTGACCTTCACGAAGAAATCTACATGTCTCCACCGCCAGGGCTTCGGCAATAGGGGGAGGTGTTTACGCCCAAATTAATTTTTTACTGGACAGTAAATGTCTACGTGAATATTAATTAAATCTTGGTCCACATTACACCGGCGATCCCAAATTCTTTGGGTTTACAAGTAATGGACCACCAGTGAGATCACGCGAGCTGGATGGCAGAGTTCGCATGCGGAATGGACTTCACGCGGAATATAGATCTCACAAGCGAAACGACTTCGCGTGTAGGCAAGGCTAAGTGATACTTCGCGTAAGAGCGAAGCCCTAGGCGAGGCGGTGTTAGGACCCACCCCGGATGTAGCAGCCCGGCCCAGTCCATTGAGATATTGTCCGCTTTGGGCCCAACGACCCTCACGATTTTGTTCTTAAGGTTTCACCCCAAAACGCGTCTCAATGTAAGGTGCTAGCTCTGCACATATAAGCATAGCAACTTGTCTCCCCCGGACGATGTGGGACGGATGCACCTATTAGCTTGCTTGCCTAGTTAGGTCATCACAATCCACCCCCTTTTAGGGCCCGACGTCCGCGTCGACACACTTTCGGCCTGGGACAAGCTCTGATACCAAATGTAACAGCCCGGCCCAGTCTATTGAGATATTGTCCGCTTTGGGCCCAACGACCTCACGGTTTTGCTCTTGAGGTTTCACCCCAAAACGCGTCTCTCGCGGGCGATGTGGGACGAATGCACCTACTAGCTTATTTGCCTAGCTAGGTCATCATAATCCACCCTCCTTAAAGGGTCTGACGTCTGCGTCGGCACACTTTCGGCCTGGGACAAGCTCTGATACCAAATGTAACAGCCCGGCCCAGTCCATTGAGATATTGTCTGCCTTGGGCCCAACGACCCTCAAGGTTTTTCTCTTGAGGTTTCACTCCAAAAAGCGTCTCAATGTAAAGGGGGTGGATTGTGATGACCTAGCTAGGCAAGTAAGCTAGTAGGTGCATCCGTCCCACATCGCCCGGAGAAGACAAGTTGCTATGCTTATATGTGCAGAGCTAGCACCTTACATTGAGACGCATTTTAGGGTGAAACTTCAAGAGCAAAACAGTGAGGGTTGTTGGGCCCAAAGCGGACAATACCTCAATGGACTGGGCCGGGCTGCTACATTTGGTATCAAAGCTTGTCCCCGGCCGAAAGTGTGCCGACGCAGATGTCAGACCCTTTAAGGAGGGTGGATTGTGATGACCTAGCTAGGCAAGTAAGCTAGTAGGTGCATCCGTCCCACATCGCCCGAGGGAGACAAGTTGCTATGCTTATATGTGCAGAGCTAGCACCTTACATTGAGATGCGTTTTGGGGTGAAACCTCAAGAGCAAAACGTGAGGGTCGTTGGGCCCAAAGAGGACAATATCTCAATGGACTGGGTGGGGCTGTTACACCAGATTTCACCCTGAAACTCGTGGTAAATCCTGCGGGGTCCACCTCTAAGAAAAATTTACCAATAATTCGGCTAAACCTTCAATGGACAACTCTTACCTGAAAATCCAACTTGACACTTCTAAATCAAACAACAAAGACAACATTAAATCACTAGCTGGTTATCAGAGCATATCTAATAAGGAAAGAATAACAATGAATAAAGCTGAAGTGAAAGCAGCCTCTGACTATTGGACTAAGCCTCGACTCCATGTACGCTTGACCTCATCTATACTTAGCCAGCACATTGAGCATTTAAAACCAAAGGGCCCAGGGGAAAGTAATTTAAAAACGTCAGAGTGAGTGGACAAAATAATTTAAATAATTTAACAAAAACTCAATTTAAATACTTTCTCACATTTCAGCTTTAAAAACTTAGCTGCACTCAATTTTAAACGTCCTTAAAACCTCAAATCCGAATTCACTAAATAAATGGATGAACCAGCTCCGCTGGTTAAATAAAACAGAAATCTCGAATAATGGATAAACCACCCCAGCTGGTTAATTAATTATAACTGAGAAAAATAAATAAGGGGAATAATTATCACTATGTAAAAAGAGCCTCCTAGGCTCGGGTCGGTGCCTCCCAGGCTGTAATAGCATCCCACGCTAAGCGTTCTACTCAGTTATAGTGAATAGCCGCTAATAATGGCTAACTAACATATATATATAAATACCGATCGGTTGCCTCCCAAGCTATAATAGCGTTCCACGCTAAGCGCATTACTTACCTATGGTGAGTAACCGCTAATAATGATTAGCTAGCAATAAAGAATATAATCGACCTTATATTATGGTGACTAAAAACATACGAAAACACTTAAATCCACTGATCTTCCCCAAGATCATACGAATGGTACGGTTCCAAACCGTACTTGAAAATCATCATAAGATATTGTATTAAATCTCAATGACGTGTCTCACACGTCAAAATATTCTCAAACTTATAAATATACGCTAGATTTCAATATCAAATATAAATTAAATAATAATATCTCCAAGTCAAAATCATTAAATTATGATGGAGAACTACCGAAAATCTCATTTTCGGTAATCATTTATAAATCCCAAAATCATCCAAAAATAAAACCGATAGTATTTAAATCCATTAAACTCAGTGCAGTTCCCAACTATACCTGAAAATATTGAGTAATAAAATAAATCATTTGATATGTCCCACATGTCAAATAAAATGCTCAAGAGAGTTCCCGAAAAATGAATGGAACTCATTACTCTAAGAAAAATATTAAATTTTCAAAATGCCTTTAAAAACTAAATAAACTCTAGTGCATGCATGACATTCAAATCAAAGATCCACTCACAGTATACGGTTATGCATGTTGTCGATCTGAGGTCTCCCAACATGATCATCCTCATGTCCTGAACAATAAATAATTATTAAGCCTCCAAACTAGGATAATTCTTTAATAAAATTTCCAAAATAAAAGGAAGCCTATAATTTCATCTCTCTTGCCCAACTTCCCCATTTTTAATCTAATACGACTCAAAATATTCTGAAATTACCGAAATCCATAATTTAACCTTTTTGAAGTTTAAATCCTACTAAAACAACTACCGGATTCCCATTCGACTAACCGCCTAAATCCTTAATCATTGATAAATCCCAAACCTTATCAAAACTCCTCCAAAAATTCCAAACTATACTTCATTAAACTCCTCTCATTATATCAAACCCGAAAACATGCAAAAACTACCTCTAAACGGCGGCAGGCAGCCGAACTCCGGTGATGTCCATTGCCTCTCAAATTTTAACAGAATAATCCTCTCATCATACCCAACAACTTCTATAACTACCACTTAGTCCAATTCTAAAGCTAACTAGGGTAATCGAACCAAAACATCCATAAATCCCTAGAACTTCAATTATACATTTCATCTTAACAAGATTGAATTAAACAGATTCCTTTTGAGGGATTACTCACCTTGATGAGGGCTACAAGATGAGACAAGTTTCACGAGCTATGGTGGCCGGAGGAGCTATTTCCGGCGATGGGACAGTCGGACTGCTAGGAGCGATTTCCTTCCGCTCGACGGCATCCCGCGCGCGGTCACCGACCCAGGAAGAGAGAGGGAGCGGCGGGGATTTGAACGGGACTGGTCCGGAGGTCTTTGGTGGCCGGGTCTCCGGCGTGTCAGGGAAGGCTCGGGGAAGAGGAGAGAGAAGGGAGAGAAGAATTGGGCTTCTCCTACAAGCAACAGGCGGAGTACATCAAGGCGAGCTGGCGAACTGGCTCGCATAGGAGACTCCGCGAACAAGCAACAGGCGGAGTCCGCGAACAAGCGACAGGCGGAGTCCGCGTGCACCACTTTTATCGTTGAAGACTCTTACAAGTCTTTGACATGCTTCGGGTCAATGTCTGTGGCCCTTTTAAGGAAAAAGCTTCAGAAGCATGCGAGATAGTCTTCTACAAAGACTGTGACACCTCGCGGGATAAGTTTGAGTCCGCGTAGGAGTCTACAGTTGAGCAGCGGGTGAGGTCTTATCCCTGTGGTTCTCAATTACTTCCCTCTTGCCAGCGAGCTACTATATAAAGGGGCTCGAAACCCTAATCTCTTTCACTACACAAATACAACAACTCAATACAAACAAACTTTCGAGCCTCTCGAAACCTGAGTTCTAAGCGCGTCCTCGCCTTAACAACCCTTTTTCCTTTCAAACTCCCTAGAGTTCCCTTGCGTTCTCATTTTCCTTTCTTTTGGTTGCTCTGCTCATTACAATCACGAGTATCGATATCGGTGGCGGAGAAGCTAGCTACTGTAAATCCTCATCCGCGAGGTAGCATCAGAGCCTTACTATCGTTTGATTAGAAGTACAGGTCAGCACACTACAACAACAACCCTACTACTTTCCGCGCTCGCGCAGTGGCACGTCCCGCATCCCTAGAAGCATTGACTGCTACCATATCTCTGCTCCCTGGCTGAGGATTGTGGCGAAAACAGGAGGAACACTTGGTTTGTCGCCTCCACAAGTCATTATATGGATTGAAACAGGCATCTCGTCAATGGTTTGCTAAATTCTCTGAGGCCATCCATTCAGCTGGTTATGAATAATCAAAAGCCGACTACTCTCTGTTCATCAAGAAACAAGGCAAATATTTTACTGCTCTTTTGATTTATGTTGACGACATCTTAATTACTGGCAATGATCCTGTGAGTATAGCTGATATTGAGAAGTTCTTGCATAGTAAATTTCGCCTGAAAGATCTTAGTGACTTGAAGTATTTCCTTGGTATTGAGATTACTAGATCTAGAAATGGCATTTTTATTTCTCAACGGAAGTATATGTTAGAAATCATTAAGGATGCAGGGTTATTAGGAGCAGCTCCTATCAACACTCCCATGGAACGTGGTTTAAACTTATCTGATAAAAGTGAGCCACTCAAAGATCAAGGGCGATATAGGCAATTAGTTGGGAGATTAATATATCTCACAGTTTCAAGGCCGGATATTATGCATTTTGTCCACATATTGAGCAAGTTTATGCATCAACCCCGAAAGGATCATTGGGAAGCAGCCTTGCGGGTTGTGCGCTATTTGAAATCTGTGCCTGGTCAAGGCCTCTTCTTCCCCTCAACCAATGATCTTCGGTTGCGAGCCTATTGTGACTCGGATTGGGCAGGATGTCCACTTACGAGAAGATCTATTATAGGGTTTTGTGTATTCCTAGGCCTTCGTTGATTTCTTGGTAGTCGAAGCGCCAGAAAACACACACACACACACACACACTCTCTCTCTCTCTCTCTCTCTCTCTCTCTCTCTCTCTCTCTCTCTCTCTCTCTCTCTCTCTCTCTCTCTCTCTCTCTCCAGCCGAAGCGGAATATCGTGCAATGACAAGAGCATGTTGTGAATTAACATGGCTTCATTATTTACTCAGAGACTTTGGGATTTTGCATCAAGATGTTGCCTTGTTGTATTGTGACAATAAAGTTGTGTTACACATAGCAGCAAACCTTGTTTTTCATGAACATACAAGACAATAGAGATGGATTGCCCTTAATTATATAAGAGACGAGATTCAAGATGGTTTTGTAGTAACAAAATTTGTGAGTTCTGTAAATCAGTTAGCTGATGTTTTGACTAAAGCTTTGGGAAAGGAGGTCTTCATGCCTATGGTTCGCAAGTTGGGAGTGCAAGACATCCACACTCCAACTTGAGGGGAAGTGTTGGAAAGTCATATCTGTCATATCATTTTTATTGATAGTAGATATTTGTTTTCCTTATGTATTCCTTGATTATAGCTAGCATTCATAGATTGTATCAGTGATAGCCAGATTGTAGGAAGTAATAGACGTGTAGAGAAAGCTAGCTACCTGTATATATTTCTCTTGTCCAGTTTTTCACATTTAGCTTCTCAAAGGCCTTTAATTTTGTGGAAGTAGTTACACAAACTCTGTGGTCGACTAACGTGTCTTCTATCAGAGTCTCGGCCTCTCGGGGGCTAATGATTCAGCGACTCGTAGTATGTATATATGCCCCTAATGATCTCATTACAAAGAATCATACACAATGTAATATGTATAAATATGAATGAGGTACGTACTCTTGTTGTCTGTACTGAAGATTAACAATCCATTTTGATAACAAAAGCATTCCCAGAAAGCAGAGGAGAGGAAATTGGTGCGACTGTACAATGCTAGCAGGTGGCTGTGGACTTGGTTGCAACTGTCCACGGGGCCACGGCCCTGAAGTAGTTTCTAGCTAGTTCTAGATGGTTGAAGCAATTTACTTATACAGGACGCATGTATTCCAGTGCTAATTTCTTAGTTCTGACTACTATGCTAATGCGACGTGGTTGATTGGAGCAAGTTTACAACAGGGATTGCTCCAAAGGGAATTCTGGAAATATATCAAGACGGTGTCGAAAGCTGCTTCACACATAGAACACCTTTTGATTATGGCTTCTGAGTTATGAGCTGCAGCGGTCTGCAAAGCCTTACGAAGAAGTCGTTTGATGTTTTTCAATTGTTGCTTCACTCAATATAGTTAGGCTTAACGTTATATTGCCAGAGCAAGTTACTTGAGCAATAAGGAGTGAATCACCTGCCTTTTCAGTAGTGCGTATATTCAACAAATTCTTCAGCATTAAAGCATTTTCATGTTGGCAAACTGAATGTTGCAACAGCAAAGATTCTAAAGCTATGAAGAATAATGATCAATGATGGATGAAAGAAACAAATAAAAATTGCAACAGCCATATGAGCCATAGGGCAAATACATAAATAAACTACATGCGCCTGGTTTAGTTTCAGCACCGAAAATCGAAAGGATATTCAATCCTATGGGCTATGGATATAACTTTTCATTACAGATTGACAAATATTCTTATCAGCGATCAATTTACTCGCGAAATGATCACCATACACTTGCTCTCATAGCTCTCTTGGAGAATCGAAACTAGCTAGCTAAGGTCGTTTAAAGAAACTACTTCTTCGGTCATGCCTGCAGGCACGGTTTTACCCCTCTAGGGTTAGGTTTACAGTGTCCACCTTCATCACTAAGAATTGGCATTATTTGGTCTCGGCACAGTGGATCGATCAGCGCAATGTACATGAAAATAATGTAAGCAGGGTGAACGAGTAACATCACCACCTGTCCACCTCCTTCTATTGCTTTGCCATCTCCATGCCAATATAGTGAGAGCTCGAGACATGTTTGCGCTTCAAACATTTGGAGGCTAGGTCACGAAGCATGTTTAACTTGTTGTAGCTAGATTCTTTATCTTCCGAGTTCCAGCTATATATCAACTTAATTGGTGGTGTTCTACGACCGATTGGCCAATTCCTTATGGTCCTGAACTGGTTCTCGTCGATTACAGCACCTTTTGAATTATCTAGATTCTAGCCAACCAAAATTGACAGACACTCAGACTTGTTCTCTGTCAAACTCAGATACGTGTACCATCCGTCAGAGCCCAAACCATGAGGCCATCATACTTGTTTAGTTTAGGTGGCCAAATCGGGTAAGGGAGAACGATATCACTGAATTTGTGAATTGTATTAACTGGGGATTGGGATGCATGGTTCATCTCTAGTTCTCTACTCATAGCCGCAATCATTTCAAAACTCAATTGGCCGGTGTCGTTTAACATAGAAGGCCTTTCGCCCTCTCCAATTAATAGAGCACCTCTCAACCACCTGCTACACCTGAATATGGATCATTTGGCTGCAACTATAAACTTGACCCTAGCTAAGAGAAACGCTCAAGTATATATGATCAGCCCTATCTCAGTATTCAGTATTCACTACTTAGCAAGTCAAAACCATTAAGGCATTAACTATACTGAATATATTCCCATCACATACAATTATCTTCCTCGGTTTAGGGTTAGAGTTGTTTAACATATCGCTTGGATCTAGTCCTATATTTTACGATTAATCACCTCGATTAGACCGGAATAATTTTTTCTTTTGTAAGTTTGTCGAACTAAATCGCCAACGATCTTTGAGCATAGATCACATTGTTGTTTTGAAGATTCAACAACCCATAAAACCATCCATTATAATAAAACACCAAACAAAATTCCAATACGGAAATATATACTAAATTTCAACGTTCAACAACTCTTTAAACTAAAAAATTTACAATGAAATTCAATATATACGCACTCAAATTCTAAACCTAAGCTATGATAATGTACCAAAGAGTTTATTGCTTTTCTCAATTGGACACTAATATATACATCCCCACACGAAGCCTGGTTTTTTATATAAAAGGAAAAAACCAAGCAGCTTCATTGATTTTTTCCGAAAAAAAAAAAAGAGGGAGAAAAAAACAGAAAAAAAAAAAAAACACAGAAGCGTATGTGGGTAAGACTGAACAGAAATGATAGATGTGAATCCACCAAGGGGAAAATGGTGGTTGAGCCATACACTCATGTGTAATCTAACGCTTAGAGGAGCCGTACATCTGGTCAAGGAGGATGACAAACGCCATCGCCACCGATGTGTCAAGGTCGGGCTGCACGACAAGGCGGAAGACGTCGACTCCCATCGCCACACCGCCCACCGCCGCCTCCTTCCTCTTGATCTCCGCCACCTTCCTCCTCTTGCCGTCGTACACGGCGCAGGACCTCTGCGCGTACGACCCTTCTACCTGGTACAACACCGAGTTCTTGTTGTTCACTTGCGCCAAGTACTTGTTGTTTAGCATGTTCACATTCTTCCTCACGCAGAACCGCGGATTCTCCGCCGTCTCTCCGTCGTATACCACCCAGTTATCCCCCAAGCTCAGTCTCTGATCAAACATAACACAAAAACATCACGTTAGCTACGATAACAAATCATGTTAAGTTGTTAGACCGTCGAATATATAATGATAGACATATATGTGACAAGAGATCGAATATATGTATACCTTGCGGCGGATGGTGAGGAGACACTTGCCGTGGGCGTCCATGAGGACGATCTCCCCTTTCCGGCCAGACAAGTAGTTGTCGACCCTAAAGACAAGGTTTCCCTTGGTGTCAAACACCGTAAACCCGTTGCAGTTCAACAGCAACGACTTCTTCCACACCGTCAGCACCGTGGCCTCTTCGGACCCCGATGCCCTCCTCTTCTGCTCAGCCTCGTAGGCGGCGACATTGGCCATCGCCGCTGCTGCAGCGCCGTTTGGGTATACCTTTGTCATCACAGAAACTTTGAAACTTTGGAAATGTTAAGACTTAAAGAGTGGTAGCTAGTAGTGATCGATGAGGTTTCTTCTGAAGGTGTTGATGGAATAAGATACAGAGAGGTGGGTCGGAGGGTTTATATACATGAGGAGGGAGATGAGATTCGGAGGTGATATTAGGGTCAGTGGGTAAGGGTCAGGGTCGGGGGTTTTGCGTGGTCCAGAATGAATAAGAGCGTAAGACAAGCGTTGAAGGAGCTTGGAAGAGATGGATGGAGCACCAAAGAGAGCATCGTAATAAGTAATAAACTAATGAGAGGGAAAGTCATACCGGCGAGTGCGCCACCAGAGAGTGACGTCATACACGTAATGATGATTAAGAAATGGACGGAAAGTGGAACAAGGGATTAACATGATAGGTTGGCTGTCCACCGTCGATGCGATATTGATAAGGATCGAATATATACTTTCTTTACGATTAGGTCTATCTCTTTACTTCTAATCCAATGCATAATTATTTCAATTGATTAATCATTCAAAGGTTGGAGTTTAAGCATGAGAATAAGTAAAATAATTCTATCATAGCTGCTCAAGGAGCTAAAGAGACGGTGGTTATTAAGAGACTATGTGATCACTTGGTTGGTTTGTAAAAAGAAAAGTAGTTTTGTGTCTTATTTATAAAAAGAGAAAAAGAAAGAGAAATAAAGTTTCTTAAGAATTTATTCGTCCTAGCCCCCTGCTTTATATTTCTAATATAATTTCTTTTGTGTTTGCTAACTCAATGACATCAAAGGATTTCAAAATATTGGGATGAAGATTTCAAAACTTGTGCTTGCAAGTTTAGGTCATGCCTTTCCTAATCAAAAAATTTGGCTTGGAGCTCTTCCTTTCCAAGATTCGTAGGCGCTACATATAGATTCTCATAATATCGAACGCCTTAGAAGCTCATTTTTATAATTGTTGTACATTTTTTTTCTTCTCAAAAACAAAAATGATTTCAAAATCAGTTTTTTTATTTTTTGATACAAGATCTCAATATCAGTTAAGTGCTCTTTCTAATATAGTTTTTATTGTTCTACCATTTCTTTTGATTTTTTTTATCAAACAAACAGCTCCTCAAATGTTATAATTAGTCTCCAGAATAAGTCTCTTCTTCTAAAGAGGAGCTGGGAAGTTTTTTCTTCTTCTTCAGCTGGTAGCTCTTTCCTTCGAGCTCGCTTTTGGCATATGGGGTCTTGCGTCGTTCGTATGCAAGCTCTTCTATTTGGCCAGGAGTGAAACGTTTTTGGGCTCAAGTTCAAGAGAACTCAAGGTGGCTCATTGGTTGTGGGATATCAGTACGTTTCTAGAGAGATAATTTCTTGGGTAGGCCACTTCTCAAATTTTTTGGGAATGATAATGCAGGTTTGGTTGCTCTCATGGATGGGTTGGTAGCTGATTACATTCTTAATGGTGCTTGGAATTTTCCCTCATTGCTTCAACTACATTATCCAGGCCTCTGTGATTTAATTAGTGGTGTTCCTATTGCTATGTCCCCAAATATGCCTGATAAATTGATATGGGTTTCATCTGCTTCTGGTGTGTTAATTGCGAAGGATGTTTTTCACTTTCTATGTCCACGACTTCCTCAGACAAATTGGGGTAAGCTTATATGGTCTAAATATATTATTCTCCGTATCTCTATTCATTCATGGAAAGTGTTACGAGGTAAGGTATTGTCAGAAGATGTGTTGCAACGACGAGGATTTTCCTTGGCTTCTCGTTGTGTCATTTGTGGCTTGGAGGGGGAATCATTGCTTCATATTTTTTTCTCATGCTCTTATGCTTATTACTTGTGGGGATGCTGGGTATCTTGGTTTGAGTTGGGTGCTATGTCATCGACTATTATGGATTTGTTATTCTATGGTTTGAATGGCCGTAGCCAACAACTTAAAGAATTGTGGCTGCTTTGTTTTACTACTACTCTATGGTTTATTTGGAAGGCAAGGAACATAATGAAGCATGATGGTCATTTCATTGGTGTGGATGCTTTACGTAGGCTTATTTTGGGGCACATACAAGTTGCTAGTAGATTAGCTACAGGTTGTATGTTCAACTCTTTATGGGAGTTGTGGATCTTGAAGAATTATAATATTTCATGTCGTCCACGTAGAGCTCCTCGTATTATTGAGATTAATTGACATCTTTTCACTCCTTGGGTGGGTGAAAATTAATACTGATGGTGCGTGACAGCGTGTATCAGGACGAGTCGGCTACGGTGGTATTTTTCGTGGTTCTTTTCTTGGTGCTTTTGAGTCTAATCTTAATATTCCTAGCTCTGTTGAGGCTGAAATCATGACAATAATCCAAGCTATTGAGTTAGCTTGGGTTAGAGAATGGAAACATATATGGCTTGAGGTGGACTCGACTCTTGTCCTTCATTATCTTCAGGATCCTCATCTTGTTCCTTGGCGGTTACGGGTGGCCTGGAGTAATTGCTTGCACCATATATCACATATATATTTTCGATCCTCTCATATATTCAGAGAAGGTAATCAAGTGGCGGATGCGCTTGCTAATATTGGGTTGTCATTGACTAACATGTCATGGTGGGATGATCCTCCTCCTTCCATCGTTGATCTTTGCTGGCGAGATGCACTTGGTCTCCCGAATTTTCGTATTTGTTAATGTCTTTGTCATGTGCTCATTGTTGTTTTTTATGTGATTACTTGTTTACCTACAAAATGTGTTATTTGTACTTTATGGCTGTCATTAGACTAGTCCTCCAGCTTCTTGTATCTTTTTTTTTTTTCAATAAATTTTCGTGAAGAGACGATAAGTTAGTCTTCTATGCTTATAGAAAAAATAATCTATTATGCACTGAACTCACAATCTCACACCTGAGAAATATAATAAAAAGGCATGAAGCATTTTTCTGGGTATTTAAAAATATAGAATTTTCAGACGGCTTTTTAATTACAAACATCGAAATCATCTACCAAGTCCTGTACCACCAGATTAACGGACCACAGGATTACTTACTCTAATTAATTCAGCTCGTCTTTGAGATTACACCACAGCTTAAATAAAGATTGTTGTGTGGTCGTGGACGGATTTGTGGTGCACAAGAGAGACAGGTGTCAAGATATTTCCAAGACAAAGCTTGTTCATTTCTAAGTTGTCATCTTTGATCAAGTTTAAAGTATAATTCCCTCTTAATGATGAAGCTAATTATTCTAATTAGATGATAGGGATGCCAATGGTTAGGGCGGTTTGGGAGACTCGCCTGAGGGATAAAAAAAAATGGAACACTTCTGACTTTATCCGCCAATGAAAATTATTTGTTTGTAACTTTGGAAATGGTAAAGATAATATTGAAAAATAATTGGAGATTTTTCAATCAAAAATAAATAATTGGAGATTCAATAGACAATTTGATAATGTCATAGCTAGGCTTGTATGTATCTAGTTCTGAATCTCTTATTGCCAAACGATCGACGATCCCGAAACTATATTTGATAGAGAAATCAAAATCTAATTTCTGGCTTCTTTCATTTTCTTCATGGAGTTTGTCCTACCTAGCTCATTCATACATAACTAGTGCAGTGTAGTCCTAGTCTTAGAGTAATGATAAAAGATAGAAACAAGTTAGGGCGGACAAAACATCAAGAGTTTGGTTAGAGTGTCTATCTTTTGTATATTATAAGAAATTAAAATTCGATATGATTATGTACAATTGATGAGTACAAAAACTTCTTGGCAAAATCTTCAAATCCTTAAGTGTTATACTACTCATTTTACTTAAAAACATAAGCTAGCATTGTGAAACATCTCATATAACGTAATTTTCAAGATATTAATGAAGGCAAAATATTCAACGAGTTGGTTTGATAAAATAAGAGACTAACAGCTAGATTAAAAAGAATATTGTGCATGTTTCAGTATCTCCGACGAAAAACCTAACAACCTAATTCGTGTATACGGGTGTAATGCGCAGATATTCCCAATTAACTCGGGAATTGTCGACTTTGAGTTTGGTTGAAGTACGCATTGAAGAGTAGATGGGAAAGACTATAGGCAGCATGTGACACGTCTCTTCAATTTCCATCAACCAATCTTTCCAAAGCTGGAAATTTGGATTGGTCCTTATCACACATAGAGTTCGGGGACCCTTGCCATGTTCCGTGGACCGACCTGAAAGCCACCCTTAAAAGTGGCCTAACACATATGATCTAGACGATTTCATTCCATACACTATGAAAAAGGAACAGTGACACCTTCGCCACCAGAGCCAGATATGGAGATACGCAGATATAGAAGCATTACTATTCCATACGAAAACAAACAGTGACACCCACACTAGATCGCTTGGCATATATTCAGTGATGCTCAAGCAACACCTTTCTATATGAAAAACCATAGTGACTCCTTCCATTCATCATCAATTGCGATATTGATTAAGTTTAAGATCGGAGAATCTAAACGTAAAAGTTGTGGACGTCGATTCTCGATGAACAAAATCGTTTATTTTTAAAGTTTTTGTTCTCGCTGCAAAAGCGACGTTTGAAGAACCTGATTTTTGACGCATTAAGAATAAACACACCATTTTGATATCGGAAAATCAAGAGTAATAACACTAATGACAACGATATAATCTAGAAGACGAAAGAATTTTCGATTGTACTAATAGTGGTAACTCACTTCACGGCCTTGAATGATTCCGATCATTGAATTGTGTACGTAACAAAATCATTATAAGACAGCAAACATTTGCGGACATCGATCTGCTATAGCCTGTATGATTGTCCCCACTTTGTTATAGATTTTACTATGAAAGTTACATCAGCCATTCCGGTGGAACATTGGATTCCATTTGCTTTCGTCTCAAAGAATCCGAAAACATGTCACGGAAAGTGAAAATTCGAACTCTGCAGCTTGTCTAGTTAGCAATAGTATGAACAGCTTGAACCACAAGACTAACAGTAACTATGGCTGTGGGGTTGATTACTCGACAGCAGAATCGTGTTCACAATGAGCACTTGGATTTCTTCTACTGCATAAATGAATGCTATGTTGATAGAAAGCCAATAAGGTTTAATGTAGGATTCATGCTGAAAGAGACCTGCACAGAAGTGGTGGGAGCATAGTTGAACAGCCCCAAATTCCTATTCCAATTCCCACTCCCACCAACTCCCACCATCTTTGCTTTAACTCACATAAACATGAATCTATTCCTTTCAAATTCGATTCCCAAATCATCTTAACAATCAACGAGCATTAGCTGCAATACCCCATCTCCGGCCTTCTGTTTCAGAGCACCTTTTGAGCTGCTCTTTCTTTCCATGACATTGTAGGACACCTTTTCTATATTCCTACACTTATACGCCCATGAATCATTACTTGCTCACCGTCTGAAAATGCGTTGTTTCACCACTTTATTTGAGGATAGATTCTCTATGCAGAGACCCCCAAGTCAAGACGTGTAGCTAACAAGTAACTCTATTGTACAAGTTAATTGAATGTGTTTATGCGGCTCACAAGTATTTCTGATGTACCACAAGTTCATTTTACGAATTTATGTGTCTATCTTTTTTATCACGTGTTAGGTAACATAATAGGAGACGTTTATAATGTTCTAGAGAGGCCTCAACTTCTCATAGATGTCGATTTCCGAAAGTTCAACTGTCATGTATCATAAATGCTCGCTAGACTGTCTCATAATTGTAGGCTGTCCCGATTCAGCCTTTTAGGTCAAAGGAAGAACCCTAAAGGAAAATAAATCTCTGGTTGTATTTGTCAATAGCACATTGTCAAAATAATAGTACTATTTGGTGGTAATATGTGCACCACATATAAACAAGTTTCAATTTTATATGCTCTGTGTGATTGGGGAAGAATCATAATGGTAAAATTCAAAAAAAATGATTCTACTATATGCAAATGCCCGAGTCAAGACATGTGGCTAATGAGTGATTCTGCTGTATCACAAATTAATTATAGGTGTTTATTCAGTAATTCTGGTGTACCACAAGTTAATTGTACGAATGCATGCTGCTAACGAGTACCTTTTGTTTTGGTCACGATCCTCTGTAAGGGATAGCGAGGTAATTAGCTACCAAAAATAATAAAGATGCGGGCGTGCCACCTCGCGGATGAGAAAGGAGAGTGCGTCGGGTCTTGACTTCTTAATTAAGCGGAGGGATTTCGCTATCACCTCGCGGACGAGGAATTACGAGTACTGAGCGAATCAAGAGATCAAGAGTGATCGGAGATGAGTCCGAAAGGGCTCTGAGAACTAAGGCAATGTGCGCTTAGAACTAGGGTTTCGAGAGGCTCGAAGGTATCAACTGGGTTAAAAGTTTGTTTGTTTGTATTGAGTTGTTGTGTGTCTTGAGAGTCGTCCTCGAACTCCTTTATATAGAGTTTATTTAGGGCCACAGGTATTGACCCAAAGCATGTCAAAGACTTGTAGAAGTCTTCAACGTTAAATGTGGCGTAGGTGATTCATGCAAATCCAATTAAGGAATAGAGTTCTTAACCAACACGAACACCTCCACGTGCATGCAAACTCCTCTTCTTACTTTTTCGCGAAGTCTCCTACGCGAAGCCATCTCGCCTCGCCTTCATGTTTTAAGACCCCACTTCTACGCGAAGCCATCTAGCGAAGTCCATTTCCTAACACCATGCGAATTCATTTTCGTATGCGAACTATGCTATCCAGTTCGCATGATTTCGCTGGCGGGTTTTCCCATGCGAAGTCATCTCGCTTCGCTTTCATACTAGGCCTTTATCTCCTATGCAAAGCCTCCCAACATGCGAACCATGACGTCACTCAGTTCGCATGACTGTTGACAAGTCGTCACTTGTAAACCCAATATTCCGGGCTCGCCGGTGTGACGTGGATTATGAATTTAACTAATATTCACATAGACATTTACTTGTCTAGTAAAATATTAATTTGGGTGTAAACACCTTTATTATACCACAAATTAACTGTACGAGTTATATGTCTATCTTTAATGTCACATATGGTAGCACGATGTGAGATGTATATTCTGTTCTAGAGAGCCCTTGCTTTCTCATGGATGACGAACTCCGAAAGTTGAACCGTCATGTATCATAAATGATCGCTAGACTGTCATAATTCTAGGCTTTCCGTTCCAGGTCGAAGGAAGAACCCTAAAAATTCTAGGCTTCCCGTTTCAGGTCAAAGGAAGAACCCTAAAGAGAAATAAATGTCTGGTTGTATTTGTCAATGGCCTATTGTCAAAATTATAGTACTATTTGGTGGTAATATGTGAACCACAGATAAACAAGTTAGACTTTTATATGCTTTGTGTTACTGGAAAAATATCTAGCCGACCATATATATTATACTAACTAGTCAGATCAGTTGCATCATTTTTCAATATGATCCAAAACTGCTTTCCTTGGTTTAGCCGACTATACAGAAATAACGTGCAGCTAAACCAAAAGTGACAAAGATCTGGAAAGAAGCTTACAGCAATGAAAAGATAAACACAAGAAAATGCCAGACTTCATTCTCTTAGGAGTGACCAAGGGTCTTTCAGAAACATAACGAGTCACTTTCAGTCCATTGCTGTGAATGAGAAAGGAAATGACTACCAATGCAATCAAAGAAATTGCCCATCTACAAATTTCTTAACAGTTAGCTCTGTGTCAATATCTATATACAAGAAAACTTCCAGCACAAACAAGCAGAAATTACACGCACATCACACCTGGCCTTGGACTCACTCACACAAGTATACTACTTCCTGCATAGGTGAAATTTGAACACCTTGTACTCTTCAAAAGTTCTTCAAAACTCTTCTAAATAGAGAAAGCACTCTACTCCCTTTCAATCTCAATCCTGAGATTAGAGAAAGCAATTTCCATCCTGGCTAAATAGTCCAAGTTCCAGAAAAGCAAATGTAGGACCATATGTTCTTCAGAGTTTGACTTGAGATCAAATATGAACATACATTGATCAGTATGTTCCAACAACCAAGCCAACAACACTGAATAGATAGTGAGCCAGCTAGATAGACTTGAAATCCGACTAAGCATCTACTTCATTTCGACACGGCATGAACCAGAAAAGTAAAAGAAGAAATATCTCTAACTTAAAAAACCAATTTACGTTAGCATAAAGATCGGTACTGAGTCTAGTTCAATCAAGGAATAACAGTCATATATAAAAGTACTCTCCCTACTCTCCCTACTAGGGAATTCATACTATCTATAATCACTATATGACACAATCCTTGCCCCAAATATCAATAACCATCATAGATTAGTTTGATGATTTCATCCTCAAATAGAATTCCTTCTGATATACATTGTGGAACAAAGACAAGAAAATCTCAACTTCAAAGATCCTCCTCTTATATTTGAAGTGTATAGCAATGGAGGCCTACCTATAGTGTAACTCCTTCAGCTTGGAAGATCCTCCTCAGATCTATACTGATCTGAAATCTATGGCTATGGAGTTAAAACTTAAATGTGGAAATTGCAGCAAGGCCTTAAAATACAAAAAGAAATACCATAGGTAAAGGAAGTAGTGTTTGAATTGGAATATTAAGACATCACATGTAAGACCTTAATAGGCCAGAATGGGAAAACAAACATAAGAACCTACAGCTCCAGCGAAGACAATTCTCCAAGGGAGCAAACTGAAAAGCATAGTATAACAATTCCAGAAGATCCAGGATTACTTTGTCCAATATGCATACTACCTATGCCTATCAATCAACAGACTATAGACTGAACAGATTGAAGTATCAAAAACAAAATGAGACACCAAACTTAAATTTAGGCAGGCAATGCATTTTAATACAAGACTTAAAGTCATCATCTATTCATATTATCTCAGCATTATAAAAAGAGAGAGGATTTGGAATAAAATGTGAATTAAAATTGAACTGAATTCACACCTACACGAGTTCAATGTATGCCATGGGTGCATTGTCCCCTCGCCTCGGCAGTGTTCTGATAATTCTAGTATAACCACCATTTCTTTCTCCATATCTGTCTGGTACTTCAGCAAATAAGGCATGGACAATCTGCTTCTCATATATGAAACCAAGAGCCTGCCTCCTCTTATGCAGAGACCCTTCTTTGGCCAATGTGATCATCTTGTCCACATACTTCCTCATTGCGCTAGCCCTTGCTCGAGTGGTTTTGATGCGCCCATGCTTAAGGAGCTGAGTAGTGAGGCCTCGAAGTAGCGCCTTCCTTTGGTCAGGAGGCCTGTTGAGCTTAGGCACTTTCCTTCCATGTCTCATTGCATACACCCGGCCACCATTATCAATAATGGTAAAGTTATGTTCAAAACTTGTGTTGTCTGCAAGAAGAAAGATAAAAGATTTTGCATTGTTAGTGGCATTCACACCATAAAATGGAGAAAACGCCACACATTTTATGTCATAGAGGCTATTCTTGCAGACATCACAAATAAGTAATCTCAGCAAGCTACACAAAAATAAACAAGCGAAGTACCCAAAAGAACACGGGTTTCATGTCTAAATGAATACTAAACAAAAAAGGAGGTTACTTTGTAAGTATATCATGTATTGCTTAATGCTGAAATGAGAATTGAGTTGAAATAATACTAAAAGATACATAATTTCAGTAGAAGTAATGCACCCATTTGCCTCAACCTCCATTATTATGAGCTAAAATGAAAACTGAGCTGAAATAACTCTAAAAGACACATAATTTCAATAGCATTACTACACCCAATTGCCTCAACCTCCATTGTTACTCCTACACTTCATCACTAACAGAGTAACTGAGGATTCAACAGCACAACTAAATGAAACAAAGGAAAAACAGAGAGAGCAGTACCTGATAGGCCAAGAGGGTTGAAGGGAGAGAGACCAGTGAAGGACCCAAAATACTTCTGGGGTTTAGGGGCAGACTGAGTGAGGCTGATGCGCAGACCACGATGCCCACAATGAGTTGAGGACGAAGAAGCAGCAACCATAGACGGTGATGGAAGCGCTGACCTCAGCGAGGCCATGTTCCATCGACTGGCAGCGTCCACTGTTCCGGTTGCGGTTGCCAATGCCATTGTCGTCGCCATTCCCAAATCATACACTCTCTGCTTCTTATTGTTCTTTGTCTCTCACAGTTCTTATCTATCAACCTTGAGTTTTGATGGGGTTCTGGATAAGGGCATCTCGACTAGGAAAATGGGTACAAGAAAAAGGGCTGCCACATTTGAGGCCCGATATCAATGTTATCAATGTCTTAGTTTGGGCTGATCCAACGAAAAGATCTAACAGGCCGTAAATAAGTTACTGTTCTAAGATATTCTGTATCGTTTTAGGGTATCCATTATGTGTGTTTTAGTTTTTTACCAACAAGATATGTAGTTAGAATATAACTATATATTCTTTATCATTACCATATTAATACTTTGTAATTTTTTATATAAAAGGCTCATATTAGTGAATAAGATGATGATTTTCTATTTCTTACTATCTCTTTTTGTCTCTTTTGTTTATACTTCATCACATTATCATGCATTTTGTTCTAACCCTAAAACTAATAGCCCATAATTTGTTTTTTGAAACCCTAAAAAGTGTTTTTCGGCTCTTCTGTCTGACAACCGCTGCAACCCGTTTTCCCGGCCGCCGTCCGACATCACCGGCTACCAATCCCTTGGCCGCTGCCCGCTGACGATTATTGGTTTACTCCGACTACAATTTTTGACTTCTTCAAGTGTTTGAAGTTTCAAAAGTATGTTTTGAAACCCTAAACTTTCTCATGTTCAATAACTCGGGGAGAACAAAGTCATTTCCTCCCTTTTCCATCTTCATTCTATGCTTGAGATTTTATGCGTGCAGGTAAAATTCCCGAAATTTTATTCGCGGGTCAAGAGTGTGTTTAATCACTCTTGTTTCCTTGTCCATGTTGTGTGTAATCAACCCCGACCTTTCTCCGGATTGTGTTTGATCAATTCGTGGCTTTTCCGGATTGTGTGTGATCAATCCGTAGGACAAAATATTAAAAGCATCGTTTGTGACCTCTATCGAGTCTCATAATAGCTTGGTTTTGTATGCAAGAGTAACGTAACATTCTACTCATCTAAGTTTTGATGTATTGGACGCCTAAAGCAAATCTTCGCTAGGTATCTGTGGAACCTTTCATTGGAAAATATTAAACCACATGTTTTGACCCCAGGCTAACAAGCCTAGATGCCGAGAATTCACATCACTCGCGCTCAAAGTTTTGAGGTGCCACATAGACATGCAACAACCTTCAACGACAATCTGTGCAAAAAGTAATGACCACAAAGTATTGTGGAATGCACTTATGGAGCGTTTCTTGAAATGTCCATCTAACTCAACTTGTTGAGTTATTTAGTCAAGTGGATTGTTTACCACCTTATTTGACTACATATCGTTGATGATATTCTGTGGCATCCTGATCCATAATCTTTAACGGAATTGTATAAACGCTAATGAGATAAATATATTAGCCTGTGCACGTGGGATTAACCCCTAGTGTGGTAAAGGCAATGTGGGTCACGACAACGGTAAATAAGCCGCGCTGAAGTCTAGAAAAGAGGGGGAGGTGCCGCATAATGGCGACACTCCCGGTCTAGACATCAATCTGTCAAAACTACTCATGCTAGCTCCGAACAATGCAACCGTGTGGATCTCCAGATCACTGGTTGAAGAGTTGTTGAGCTCATCCTCAAATCATGAATGCATACAAAAAGGTATGGAAAATCAATATAAGAACAATAATGTCATCCTCATGATCGCAAATTTCAAAGATTTGGATCCAGCTCTAGTTACCCCTGACTTTGACGTCATTGGCTAGACATTGATTTTCTTTCCAAGCTATATGTAATAAGACGTCTTATTGATGTTTTTTGTTTATTATTCGAGACCTTAATATATACTCACATTAACAATAATAAATGCCTTGAGAATCTTTTCGAAGTTATGAAACTATTCTTCTCTTATGGTTCATATTGATTTACAAACAATATATACATTTTTACATTGTTCTTGGAAGCATGGCATATTTACAATCTATATGGTTAGATTGTGCCGTTTTGGTCTCTTCCAAGTGAAGATGAAGCACAGCCCTGCATCCTCAAGGAGGATTGTCAACGTGTTTCTGGTTAAGTCTTCTACCCTATAGCGGATTTTCCATCATCAATTGTTTAACTAGGCTCATCCAAGCTCAGTATGATGTCTTAGAATTGTCTGAAATAAAGGAGATAGTGGTTTCAAGTGTGTCTTGCACTACCGACCCTCCACGGACATGCTTAATCATGCTGACTTGGAGTTACCGAAAGCTTTTGATTTTGGATCCCCATACGCTATTAAACCAAGATGTTGAAGACTTATCAAAACCGGACAGTTATCATCATGATCGAATCCTCTAGGTCATCTGAGATAGTTTTCACTAACTAGTAACAGATTTTACGACCTTGGAAAGACCAAAAGGACTTGATTTTGAAAATATACACATCATTTTGGCTTCGGCTTATGCCCACATGTCATCCACAAGCTACAAAGCTTTGCCAATGTCAAATTTGCGAAAAATAGCAATCTGTCCATTCTGGACAGTCAACTTCGTTTGAGATTTGTGAATAGCTCCGGATGAACCAGATAGTAAACTTTATATCATTGGAAAGCGCTACGAGTCTAGTTTTCTTAACTTTTCACGGTTCGTCCATATCTATTTTAACGAAGAAGTTATGGCTGTGTTAGTGCGCAAAAATCATTTTGTGCGGAAATTTTTATGCTTTCTCAAGATTGCAGCTTTTCGTAGCTTCTTTCAATCCCTCTAAGTGGTTTAAGTGGAACTATTTACTCTCCTATCTACTCCATTTTGTAGATTTGTCTCATAGAGACATTGAGTGCTTCTTAGATAATGGAACTACCCACAACATTCTAAGGCACCGGCAACTATATTTGGATTTTGTGCCTTGTAAATCTTCTTTGACTACAATAATTGAATCATACCGGTCACTTAGGGATGCGGTTTAGCTTGCATCTTGATGCTTTATGACACCATGATCAATGTCACAGATGTCATCTATGCATTGAGAGGCAACTGAACCATGTTGAGCTTTAAAGACATTCATGCTAATAGTTTTCATTTGAAAACACATTGTGAGAATGAACAAGAGTTCCTTTGTGTATACCTTCTCATAAATGCGGATTGAAATGCATCTTAGAGAAGTTTATGAGTCAATCTAGTGGAATGTATGTCACTATGATTTGAATATCGAATCATATGTTGTCTCCAAACATGATATTTGGGATACTGACTCATACAAGCTTTAGTTTGACCAAATCGATCATCTTGGAAGAGATATAATGGTCCAAATTTTGAGAAATTCTCATGGACATCCATTGTTCCGCTCAAAACGAAGACATTTGGGATCTAGCTTCTCCATGAAGCATGATGATGATGCCATGGTTGTAAATGGTGACACCTTAGGGACATTGACGTCACCCGAACACGGCTCCAACTTCCCGGAGACCGTCCGGTCAATTCCTTAAGCAATTGAGGTGCACCAGTCTTCCCTCGATGTCTCATTAGCCCTCTGTTATGCTCATTGCTCGTTTTGAAAGCCTATTTTTTAGCTAAATTAGGAGTGAGACCCTCCTACGTTAAATGACACAAAAGTGAACATTTCATTCTTAAATCAAACTATGTGGATCGATACAACCAACTTGCGGACACCTTTTTATGCTTTATGGTGTTGGTTGAAGTGTTAACACACTGGTCACGTGTTACACTATTATTTACTGCTTATGCTACTTATGCTGTTTATACTTCTACGGGCTCACCACTTATTCTTTAAAGAAGTTTATCGAGATATAAGTTGAAGTGTTAGTACCCTATGTTCACACGCAATACGGTCTCCCCGAGGCTACGACCAAGCAACTTTAGCTTGTCACTCGAACATTATTGATGTGCACCAATCTTTCTATTGCGTCTTGGGGCTATGAAATATTTGCATGCAGTTTTACTATTCATCTACAACCCACCATCATTGAATATTGTTGTACTACAGCTCGTGTCTCTGTACCAGGATTGACACGAAATTGCAATCCTTAAGCTTAAACAGGATTGAAACGGATCTCTAATCTTTGAGCTCAGCTAGATGTTATTTCTAGGTGCTAAATTGCAATGCCACTGCGCACAATAATGAGTTATTTGAGATGAATAAGTTTAGATTGGATATGAACTTCCACCTATAATCCGCCTATGTAGAAACCTTGTCAGGTGATCTCATTCACCGCTAAATTGCGGATTGTCACTTTGATGAGACAATATTCCTGCTGTTAGGGGGCGATAAGAACACAAGTGTTCAAGTGGAACGACGTGAATTATCGTGGTTTGTCCCCACTAAGTCTCATCTTGATCCCAAAGGATTAGTGTTAAAGTGACGAGATCACATGCTGCAAATATGTCTGCAAGGATTGATGTCCTATCAAGAGGACATAGCGCGACCAAAAGGAGTTGGTCTTGACGACATCACCATAGATGGTGACAGGGTGACGCCATATAGTGGTAAAATTGGTGTCATAAGGCCGCGTGGCTCCCCAAAAAGAAGGGAGACCCTTAGATTCGATACTTTCTCGCACTAGGAAGAAAGCGAGCTTCGCACAACCTGATCCATTGATCAGTGATACTCAAATCTGTCTCATGAAGTCTGAATTATGATTATCATTGGGGAACGCATTGATCAGTGATACTCAAACCTGATCCATTGATCAGTGATACTCAAACCTGATCCATTGATCAATGATACTCAACCTGATCCATTACTATTTGATTATCAATGTCAAATCCAATCCATATAGAGATCTCTACAAGTATTACACTAGTGTACATGAGGATGTGGGATAATGAGTCTACTATCAAACCACCATTCATTGATGGATATCAACTTAGTTGATTGGCCTAATGGAAAGATGTGATCCATCATTAACAAAGAGATAGGTCCTTGGGCAAGTGATGCGGTCATTGTAAGCTAAACCCTATCAACTATGTCTTTGTTAGATAGCGCAATGAGAACCAGAGCTTAGACTCACCTTATGACGTAAGGTCTCTCACTAACACGCATTGGGATCGACTACGATGAGATATGCTCTCGTAATGGATGTCATTGCACTCCACTACTTTATTAGTTTGGTAGTTTTCCGAATAACTGAACATGCAACCTATTAATGTGATCATAATAACATCTTTACGAGATCAAAGATATACATGAAGATCTTAACGAACTACATTTATCTGAATTAAGTTGCTCCATACCACAAGAGCACGTATTTGCTAAAGGTATTCCAAAACCGTTTACGGTTTGTTCATATCTATTTCCTAGAGGAAGTGGCGTCTGTTCTAGTCCCCCATGGTCATGTTGTACGGAAATCTGATTTCCAGCGCGAACTTAAGTTTTGAATTCAAAAGTGGCATTCTCCTCAAGATATAAGGATAAAAGATCATTTGAGGATAATACAACATGATCTAGTTAATCTTTGTCTAATGCCACATTTGAAGACATGTTAAAGAGCATTAACATGCTAAGTTATTGAAACTTCCGTGAGTAAGAATCAGAAAGAACCCTATGATTGATGTAAAGATCAGGGGGAGATGCAGACTTCAGGGGGAGTCTAGCACGTACATGTCATTATCAAATGTGAAGGGTGCGGTTGTGTCGTATCAACCCTGTTGTGCTCTTTTTCCCTTAGACCAAGACTTTTGTCCCACTGGGTTTTTTCTTGGCAAGGTTTTTAACGAGGCAACATCGCATGAACCGTTTGTCTCTTGCAAAGATCATTGATCAACATGAAGTTGTTCATGAATGTGTTTGGTTAAGGTTAATCATTACACATGACAGACTTTCTTAAGTCTTGGTATAAATCTACTTTTGAGAAACATGTGAAAAACATTATAGAGTTCTCAATGAAGTAGTTGGTGCGTTGTACTCTTTTTCTCCTACGATCAAGGTTCGGTTTTTCTCCCACATGGTTTCGATTACTTGACGAGGTTTTTGACAAGGAAACATATCAGCACCATCGACATAGCGGTGCGTGGCACAAGGGGGAGTGTTTTAAGATATTCTGCATCCTTCTAGGATATCCCTTATGTGTGCCTTGGCCATTTGCCAATATGATATGTAGTTAGAATAAGACTATGTATTCATTATCATTACCATATTGGTACTTTGTAATTTCTTATATAAAAGACTCATATCAATAAATAAGATGATGATTTTCTATTCTCTTACTATCTCTCTTTGTCTCTACTGTTTATACTTCGTCAGTTACAATTTTTTTTATTTTTTTATTTTCAATGACAGAGCTAGTGTAGCTGCCCTCAAATCTTAATGAGTGATACCATAAAAGGGAGATAAAGAGAAATAGAATATGAAGAATTTATTTTCTTGATTCACATAGAACTCTGTTACAAACTTTATACAAGAGTCCTATCTATTCGATCCATTATTACTGCATACAATCAAGGTCTATCAAATGTTTACAGCTAATCTATGATATCTCACAGATTCTCTTTTGCTGTTATGGTGGAGTTCTTTCCTTTGGCATATTCTTCACTTCAACACTCCCCTTCAAGTTGGAGTGTTCTTTCCTTTGGCATATTCTTCCCTTCAACACTCCCCCTCAAGTTGGAGTGTATGTTAATTACACTCAACTTGCTAAGTAGTGCTTCAAACTGTGTGGAACTCAATGGCTTTGTAAACAAATATGCAGGTTGATCTTTGGTTCGAACATGCACTATCTTAACCACTCCTCTTTGCACTTTTTCTCGCACAACATGATAATTTATCTCAATGTGCTTTGTGCGCTCGTGAAAGACTGGATTTGATGCTATATGAATGGCAACCTGGTTATCACAAAATAGCTTGACTAGTTGCCTTTGATTCATATTCAAATCTTTCAGTATACTTAGTAACCAAGTTACCTCACAACATGTCATGGTCATAGAGCGATACTCCGCTTCTGTACTTGAACGAGCCATTGTGCCCTGCTTCTTTTTTTCCAAGAGATAAGTGCGTTACCAAGTAAGACACAATATTCGGTTACTGACCTTCTTGTGTCCTTGTAATGTGTCTAGTCAGCATCACAATATACCTTCAACTCTAAAGACCCTATGGCAGGTAGCATAACTCCTTGGCCATGAGTTTGCTTAATATACCGTAACACTTTGTGTGCTGCCTCAAGATGTGGTTGTCGAGGCTTATCCATGAATTGGCTCAATATATGAACAGGATAGACCAAGTCTGGTCATGTAATGGTAAGACATATCAATCGACCTACTAGTCTTCGATATTGAGAAGGATATGCTAGTAAATCACCATTCATTTATGTAAGTGATGTGTTTTGGTCGACTGGGAACTGTGATGACTTTGCACCTAGAAAGCTTGTATCTTCAAGAATTTTTAGTGCATACTTCCTTTGACAAATTGTTATCCCTTGTTTCGACCTTGCAACTTCTATGCCTAAGAAGTAGTTGAGCTGCCCCATGTCCTTCAGTTTGAATCAGCTTGAGAGGAATTGTTTTGTGTCTGTGATATCCTCCAAGCTGTTTCTAGCCAAAATTACATCATCAACATACACCAACAACGCTGTGAACTTGCATGCATGAGTATGGACGAACAAGGAGTAATCTGACCAAGATTGATGAAATCCAGTTGATTTGAGAGCCATGGACAGTTTAATAAACCATTGGCAGGAAGCTTCTTTTAACCCATATATGGACTTGTGAAGCTTGCATACTTGAGTCTCCTCTTTTCGTCTGAAACAAGGAGGAATCTTCATGTAGACTTCTTCAGAAAAGTCACCATTGAGGAATGTGTTGTTGACATCAAGTTGGTGTAAATGCCATTCTTGGAGAGCTGGAAGGCTCAAAAGGACACAAATTGTTGTCAACTTTGCAACTGGTGCAAAGGTCTCTCTATAATCAATTCCCTCTATCTGATTGTAACCTTTAGCCATGAGTCGTGCCTTATATCTTTCAACTGTCCCATCTGGATTTAACTTGATTTTGTACACCCATTTACAGCCAATGGGGTGTTTATGAGCAGGTAAAGGCACTAGGCTCCAGGTGTGATTAGCTTGTAACGCTTGAATCTCTTTGTGCATGGCCTCACGCCATTCCAGAATCTGTATTGTCTGAGAAAAGGAGGAAGGCTATTTCTAGATAGTGATTTGTGTAGTAAAAGCTTTGTGATGAGGGGAAAGTCTATCATATGATAAGACATGAGAAAGAGAATGATGAGTACATGTGTTCAGTGAAGACGATGATGCAGGTTGTGAGAGGAAAGCTGCCTCAACATGAAAGTCATGCAAAAATGTCGACAGCTTGGTAGGACGGGAGGACCGGCGTGGTGGTGACGGTGGCGAAGCCACCATGGTAGGCGGATCATCGTTGTCAGGTGGTGGAGTTGGCAGGTTGGGTGAGTTTGGTGGATGTGTTTGTGTATCAGGTGATGAAGGTTGCTCTGTGAAGATGGGCACGTCATTGGAAGAGGACTCATTCTGTTGAACTGTAGAGTTTGAAGGAAGTGAGACTGTAGGTGAAGTGATGGGTTCAAAATCATGGGAAGAATTACATGGTTGAGAGGGAAAAACAGGTTGAACATTTGAAGGGTTTGAGACAACTAGGACTGAAATGGGAAGTGGTCTCCAAGGAATGACACGTCTCTTGAAACAAAAACCTTTTCTTCTTCAATATCATATACTTTGCACCCATTTTTGCCATTAGGATAACCGAGAAAAATACACTTAGTGGATCGAGGATCAAACTTAGTAGGCTTAGCAGGATGAGTTGATGCAAAACACAAACAACCAAAAACTTTCAAATGAGAGTAGTTGGAGCTTTGTTAAACAATTTTTCAAAAGGTGTTTTTCCCTGAAGAAGAGGTGTGGGTGTTCTATTAGTAAGATAAGCGGAAGTGAGTATGGCTTCCCCCCAAAAGTGCTTAGGCAAGTGGGCTTGGAAAAGAAGTGCCCTAGCGACTGATCGGTTATTTATAAACCAATTTATTTTTCTTATTCACTACTAGATCGTCATTTATAGTATGGGCAAATAAGGGTCATTCCCGCAGAGTACTAAATGAATCTAACTACTCAAAGTATGTCACAAAAGTGACTACTGATCCTAGCGACCAGAAGTCGTAAACCTAATCAGATACCTAATCTAAACTAGTCCGAAAAATACGAAAATTTACAGAGGTGTACTAGACACACAGAGCGTCTATCACACAAAATTTGAGATGATTTGAAGTTGATTTGATAGGAAAATAAAATACAGAAAGATGACGGACAGAAGATAAGAAAACTGAAAACGGATTTCAAAGTAGTTGAGAATCAAAATAATGAGACTAGCTAGGGAGGAAGTATCCACCTCTGACAATTACACACAACATACTTTGTCCAATTTGTGACCAACTAACTAAATTGAAGATGCTCAGATTGACTCGGTACGCTTGAGCACAATTTATTACTCTTTCTTACTGTATACGTTAGGCAGGAAGTGCTCTACACCTAAAATATTCTCACACATTGTAACCTAAAGATACGTTTATTAGGTCAAACAAGCAAAGATCAATAAGCATGAAAAGAGTTTGAGTAATCACTAGGCATCGCAATAAACTTAGCGCCTTGCTAAACCTAGGGTTTCGTCTACTCGCTAGTGAAAACTACCGATTACTTCTCTAGACAATTTGAGGGATCCGATATTGACCCAGGCATCAAATAATCAAAGTGTTAGAACCCTAGCATGTATACTAAGTAGGCCTCCAAAGCATACACACAAAGAATTCATTGATGAACAATCGGTAAACAAAACCTCAATCTTATTAATTGGAAAAACAAACTAAAAATCAAAGCATGTTATGAGCTAAGGAAGCTTAAATAAACATAATAAAAAGACAATGCAGAAGGAAGATGAGAAGAGCTGAAGAAGAGGTGAAGAAGGGAAAGAGAAGGGGGGGGGGAGACGCCAAAGATGATAGCATAGGCTTTTATATTGTTTCCTTCAACCAATCCATCTTGATTTAGGTTTCCTTGGACATTCTGATTGGTGTACATTGTAGGACCAATGGAAGTGTGTCAACTCATTTAATTATTCATAATCAGCTTCATATAGAGATAATAAGTTGGATAATGAAGTACAAACTCGTCCATGGGCTTTCCGGTGTGATTTGGGCCTCAAAACAAAATTCCCGTTAAGAGTCAGATTCGCGTTCAGATTGACCTTCTGGTAGTAAATTGGCCATAACTTCTTCTAGGAAAATTATACTCACAAACCGTAAAATGCTATGGAAATCTAACATCCGTAGCTTTCCGTTGATATAAGACTCGTCATCTGGTTCTTCTTGAAATGCCCTCAGTGTCCTATCAAAGTTGGCTGACTTGTGTAGGTATATTTCCAAATTTTGTCTTTCACTCTCTCTTTTCCTTCTTTCCTTCTTATTTGCTTCAGAACACCTAGAAAACAAATAAACAAAGTAAATAAATAGAAAACACACCAAACAAGCAAAGAAAGTATAGAGGATTTTGATACAAATAATGTATAATTACGCACCTATCAGCGACATTAAGCAAATGCTTATGTTTACGTTCAACGACACCATTTTATTGTGGTGTGTTGACGCAACTAGTTTGATAAATTATCCCTTTTGATGAGTCAAAATTTTCAAGTTTAAACTCGAGATCATTGTCACTATGCACAACCTTAACCTTCCTGTTAAATTGGTTTTCAACTAATTGAAAGAAACTGATCAGGAATTGTTGTCTCCCATTTATGTGCCATCAAGTAAACCCAAGTGCATCTAGTATGATCATCAACTATAGTAAGAAAATATTGTGCTCCTGAAATTGAAGGAACATGATATCCATCTCATGTATCAACATGAATTAAATCAAAAGGAGACTCGCTTGAAATTGTACTCAACGGAAAAGACTTTTTGGTATGTTTGGCCAGAGGACAAATATGACAAGCGCTTGTGATACAAGCTTTATTTGCGGAAAAGGGAAATAATAAAGATACTTGTCTGGAAGGATGACCTAGACGCTGGTGCCAAAGGCTTGGTGTGCGACTGCTAACAGAATTGCATGTTCCTTTTTGTCTATGGTTAAGGCGGTAGAGTCCCTCCCTCTTAGTTTTCATCCCAATCAAGGATGATCATGTATGATCACTGGTAACCGGATTCAAGGATGTGAGAAGATTAGGATCACACACTATATGATCATTGGCGCCACTGTCCAATATCCAAATACTTGCTTTGCTAGTTTGAGGAAAACAAAAGGCTTTACCTGAAAGTTCCTCATAATTGGGAATATTACTGACTTGGTTAGCCGTTGTTGCTTGTTCTTGCTTAACAACTGTCACATCCCAGGACCCTCTCCGCCGTAACACGATATTGTCTGCTTTGGGCCCATCGGCCCTCACGGTTTTGTTTCCGGCAGCTCAGGAGCAGCTTCCCAGTAGGTCACCCATCCTGGGATTGCTCTCGCATCATCATGCTTAACCTCGGAGTACCCAACCCTCTCCGCCGTAACACGATATTGTCCGCTTTGGGCCCACCGGCCCTCACGGTTTTGTTTCCGGCAGCTCAGGAGCAGCTTCCCAGTAGGTCACCCATCCTAGGATTGCTCTCGCATCATCATGCTTAACCTCGGAGTACCCAACCCCTCCGAAGCCGCTGAGCCACCAAAAGGCCTCGCGTTAGATTGGAGGTGGGCATGTACATATACAGCACATAACCCCTCTCCATTTGGCCGATGTGGGATATTACAACAACTCAACAAGCTGCTTACACTCCTCCTCTGAGAACAAGAAATTGACTGCATCATCTCAATCATGGAGGCAACATGATTCCTTTTGGCACGTCCCTCTGCAACAGCTTTCCTTCTTCGACAGTTATCATAGGTATGACCCTTCCATCCACAGAAAGTGCACTTAAGATGTGCTCTGCAATTTTTGGTGATATGATTGTTCTTATAACACTTCTCACATTCATCTTCTCTTGAATTGTAATCTTAAACACCCTTCCTTACCGCAAAAGCTGACGCCTCTGGTTGTGCCAACGCTTCCCATTTGTCACTTCTGCTTGTTTCTCATGGCATAGTGCCATGACATATGCCTTGTTCACAGTTGGCAGCAAATCAATTGCTACAATGTTGCTTTGAACACTGGCAAAGTTTTCATTGAGCCCCATTAGAAATTTCATGGTCTTCTGACTCTCCATGTACACTCCTTGATTTCTCTACCTGCCTCACAACTACAAGGTGGAATGTCACAGATTGCAGCTCTTTCATCCCAAAGACCCTTCAGTTTGATGAAGAAGGATGATATCGAGCCTGTGCGTTGTTCGCAATAGTGGATTGTGTTTTCTATGTTGAACAATTGGACAGTGTTGGTGTGAGAGAACATCTCCTACAACTCAAGCCATATGTCTTTAGCACTCTTATAGTGAATTATACTGCCATAAATTAGCTTCGACATTGATGCTATCAACCAAGTCTTCACCAACGTATCGCATCATTCCCACTATTGCGCTTCTTTAACCCTGCTGGTTGGCTTCTTGATTGATCCATCTACAAACCCCTTTTTATTTTTAATAGTCAGGGCCATGTCCATGGATTGGATCCATGTTGAATAGTTGTTTTCCACCAAAAGTTGTGATACAAGAACTGCACCAGGTTTATCCGAATGATGGAGAAATAGTGGGTGATTTGGATTCTCCCATGGTTTTAGTGTTCTCACAGAGAATGTGGGCTTCTCTTGTCCCTCAAGTTTTTGGTCTTCACTGCCTCCCATGGATGATTTGATTTCTTTCTTCGTTATGTTCAGATCGAATGCTCTGGTACCATAAAGAGAAATAGAATATGAAGAATTTGTTTTCTTGATTCAGACAGAACTCTGTTACAGATTTTTTACAAGAAACCTATCTATTCGATCCACTATTACTGCCTACAATCAAGGTCTATCAAATATTTACAGCTAATATGGTGGAGTTCTTTCCTTTGGTGTATTCTTTCCTACAACAAGAGAGATATAAAGTACTCTAGAGTACGTTGTCAACGTGAACCTGAAATTACACTAATATTTAAGAAAATGTCGTATGACAGTTTATGATGATCAAGGTCGACTCGTGATGTCATATGTTCTTTAAGAATTTTTGGTATAGTTTGACCTTGAATAATTTCAAACTGGATTAGCTCGAATTTGTTGATTTATTTTCATTTTTTTATCAAGTAGTTCCACTCGATTCGATTGTCATAGCTCAAAATTGAGCTACAGAGTACGCACACTTGTTTTGGTTTGACCTAACTCAATACACGAATGTGTACATAAAGATCCAACAAGTTTATGACATAAATGTGACTCATTTTATCATGATTGATGCTCATCTCATTCTTCTAATCGAGTATGAATTTGAGTTTACGTGAAAACCTACCTTTCTCTTAACACGAACGGGAGGAGTTGAATATAAATTATACCCGGTCTCAATTTGACATTAATAATTTAAATAGGTGGTGAAAATTACATGCTCAGATAAGAGGGGAGGGGGGGGGGGGACCAGTGGTCCCCACAGTGACTGTAAGCAACAGCGAAGAGGGAAGAGGGAAGAGGGAGGAAGTGGAGGAGGACATCCACAGCCATACAGGTCCTTCACTCTCAAACCTCTCACAGAGTTCAAGGACTGAGATAGAGAACAGAGAAAGAGAACAGAGAGGAACAGTGTCACCATTGACACTTGAAGAAGCCGACAGAGCTCTCCCCGTCACGTCTGGTCTCCTTTCTCCTCGATCCCTTCTTCTTCTCTCTCCTCCTCTGCTTTAACGGCCAAAAGCGTGTTTCAAAGTGAGAGTTCATAAGTGGGTTCCGTTAGTTATAATAATAATAATAATCAGTGTTTCTATAATTAACTAGTGCTTAAAAAAGAACAGTGAGAAAAAGAGACGAGGATAAAAAGCTTTGGGGGGCAAAAGTAGAGAGACGAGGTGGGAGCAAAGCCATCGAAGAATGAGATTGGTCTTCTGCGCTGCCACTCAACCCACACTAGTTTCACTCTTACCTGCTCAAGTACTATTTCCTCACCAACCCCCTCCTCTCACTTTCCGCTTCCCCTCCTTCCTCTTCTCCTTCTCCAACTACCTCTAACCGTAATTTAACCGCCAGATGGGCAACTGCGGCACCCGCGAGGAATCTGCTGTCGTCACCAATGCTCAAGGTCAGTCCTCCTCAAATACCCAGATCTTTGTTGCAACTAAGGTTTCTTGTTTTTGGAGTAAAGATTTGGTTGTTTTTGTTTTCGGGTTGTGAAACAGTTCAGCAGCTGAGCTCGCTACCGTCGTCGGTGAAGGGCGACAAGACCAAGAATCACAGCCGCTCGATTTCAGATCTGAGCGATCCTTCCACTCCACGCAACTTCGAGGACGCGCGCAAGAATGCCGTGCTCTACACGCACGTCATCGCCTTCACCCTCTACGAGCTCGAGACCATCACCAAGAGCTTCCGGTCCGACTACATCTTGGGCGAGGGAGGCTTCGGGACTGTGTACAAGGGCTACATTGATGAGAATGTGAGGGTGGGGCTGAAATCGCTCCCGGTGGCCGTCAAGGTCCTCAATAAAGAGGGCCTTCAGGGCCACCGGGAGTGGCTGACCGAGGTCAACTTCCTCGGCCAGCTCCGTCACCCCAATCTGGTCAAGCTGATCGGGTACTGCTGTGAGGATGACCACAGATTGCTTGTGTATGAGTTCATGTTCCGCGGGAGCCTTGAAAATCACTTGTTCCGGAGTATGTTAATCAGTTTTCGATTTTGCCTTGCTTATTTTTGTTATGGTTTGTTTTAGCGTATATAATTAAATTTGGGAATTGTTTTTTAGAGGCGACTGTTCCATTGTCGTGGTCGAGAAGGATGCTGATTGCTCTTGGAGCCGCCAAGGGGCTTGCTTTTCTTCACAATGCTGAGAGGCCGGTGATTTATAGAGACTTCAAGACTTCTAATATCTTATTGGACTCTGTAAGTGGTGTTCCTTCGAAATTTTCTGATGACATTGTGCAATATTTTAATCTTAATGTTGACATGCAAACTCATTTTTCATCAAAATGGTGGTTTTTTCTTGCAGGATTATACTGCAAAGCTATCTGATTTTGGGCTGGCTAAAGCTGGACCCCAAGGGGATGAGACCCATGTGTCAACTAGAGTGATGGGCACCTATGGCTATGCAGCCCCTGAGTATGTAATGACTGGTATGGCTTTCTTCTTCTGTGTTGGATTTGCTGGACTTGCATTTTGATTGATAGAGTAGTTGAAGTACAATGAATACTCTTTTAATGTAAAGCTTAGTTGAGTGGGAAACAAATCTACGCTTTTGTCTTGTATGGAGGAACCAATTAATTTCACTAAATTCTAAAATCTGACTGCTTCCCATTTATTGAAGAAATTTGAATATCCGTACCAGTAAGGTGCTTACTTTGGGAGGGGATTTGGGATGTTTCGTATCACTGGTATTAGTATCATTTGAGGAATGCTGTACCATAATCAACTTCTTGTACCTTAAACATGTTTACTAAAATTCAAGAGTCTACTGATTTGGTTTGTTTTGAAACCGTCTTTCTTCCCTTTACTATTTACACTTTTAGAATAGGAAGGCCTGTACCAAAGTAGGGTCTTGGGAGGGGAGGGCTAGAGCATATATAGAGTGGTTCTTGATGAACATGAATCAGTGTGCTTGATGGCTCACAAAGGTTCGCCATTATACAAGTGGATTGTATTTTAGACTATAACCTCTTTCACTAGCCGATATGCTGAATAAAATAGATACCATATGTGTCAGTACGGTGCTCAAAGATAACACTTCTTCTTGGTATTTGAGTTGAGCTTTTATAGCAATTGGAAGTTGGATTTATGGATAATTAGCAGGGTTAGGTCATACTCTTTGATTTAGTATCTTGTAGGAGTGTTACTCTATATGCATGTACAATTCATCGTTTGTGTGGAAGGGTCCAATCAATTGATGATACTGCTAGATTCCAAATGCCTGCAATTGTATTTTACTATTGATGTGATGAGTGATACTCTTGCTTTGAAATATTCAGTGTTACTCTGTTTATCTACACTATTTTGTTCTGAAACTCATGGATCAGAAGTCATTCCACCAATAATCCTCTCTATTGGTTAAAAGTGTGGACAAATGATATGTGCTGCATTGTGTCTACTTTTCTTCCTTGTATTCTGGCAGCTAGAACTAATTTGCCTGTATCAATGCTGTTCTTCCGCTGAATGAAATCTATATGAATGAACAGGCCACCTGACGGCTAGGAGTGATGTATACAGCTTTGGAGTCGTTCTTCTTGAGCTTCTGACAGGAAGGAGATCGGTTGACAAGACCAGACCAAGCAAGGAGCAGAACTTGGTAGATTGGGCACGACCAAAACTGAATGACAAGAGAAAGTTGCTACAAATAATCGACCCTAGGTTAGATCAGTACTCAACCAGGGCAGCACAGAAAGCCTGCAGCTTGGCATACTACTGCCTCAGCCAAAACCCCAAAGCAAGGCCTTTAATGAGTGATGTAGTAGAGACTTTGGAACCGCTACAAAGTTGTAACGATCCAAGTGAATCATCCTTGGGTGGACCGTTTGCCATGAGCAGACTTCCTGATTATCGAATGCGTCAAAGGTTTTCTAACAGCGTAGGACCAGGTGCTGTTTGTCGATCTCCAAACCCAAATATTTCTCCTGGAGGTCCTGCAGCATGCAGAGTTAGATGAGACTGTATCTTTTATGTACACTTGTTTGTATGCTATCTCCCCCAACCGTTTTTGCAATGACAAAACTTGCTTGTTGTATTAAGGGTGCATATGTCTCGTTGTATTGGTTTCATAGTAGTTCCTCTAGTTAATAATCTTGGTTAACTGAGTGTGCTTGTGTATGCAGCTTTGGTCATGCTCATGTGTCAATGAAAATTGCTATCTGAAAAACCACATCTTAACATCTAATTATAGAGCAATTCTTAGTGTTTCCGTTCACCGTACTCCCAAAGTTTGGAGCACACCATATTCACCTTCTAAGTAGTTTAAGCTTCTCACCCCTGAATTTGCTTAATTGGAATGACCCAAATCTACCCCAACGTCGTTAGCCTCACTTATCATACATTGTTGATAACACTTACCATAGACATGGTTGATCTCACTTGAATACAATTCCTAGAAGGAGCTGGAATCAAAGTGTCAAAGGGCATTCATAAGCTAGTTTAGATTAGTGGATAAAGGCTCAAAACTACATGCCTATATATTAACCTTTTGAATTCATGAATACAATCGGGTCGGGTACTCTTGACTCGAACATGATTAACCTACCCTGGAAGTAACCCAGATTCCATTTTAAAGTCATTTTCTAAACCAGGCAAATATAAGAACGTCTCTCCTAACCAAAATTTAACATATACTATTCTTTGAGCTGACGTCAGCCTCTAATAGCGTACTGTTCAGGAAACTGTTCATACGGAGCAGTGTTGGGTTGGGTCTGCATTTCAGTGTTTTGGGGCGGGCCTGCATTTCAGTGTTCAGACAATCATTTCAGTGTTGGACGACTTGGATCTGCACCCCTTTCTTAAATTCTCTGGAGCCTTCTTCTTCATCTCTCTAGATTCTTCTCCCTCGATCTCTCTCTCGCCGGTTTGCATATCTTTTTCTTTCTCTCTCTCGATCCCTCCTCTGCTTCAAGAATTTCTCTCTTGCATATCGCGTCAACACCTGCTCTCTATCTCTCTCGAATCATTCCGGCTCGCTGTCTCTCTCGAAACTCTCTTCTTCAAGAACTTGCTGTCGCGTCAAGATAAAGGTGAGAAACTCTCTTCTTCAACTCCTTTATCAATTGAAGAAGAAGACGGTTTGGGTGAGAGCTTTATACGATTCGTCTGGGATTCGCGTTGCAGTTTTCTGCCTATCTTTTGTTAATCAGAACGAAGGAGACGAGAAGAATCACGCTTCATCCATTGCTGTTCAGCTTCAGGTACTTAGATTCAGGGCACTGGGCACAACATGAATTTAAGTTCAATCCTAATTTTTCAAATTGTTGTTGTCAGTTGTTGAAAAGCATATCAGTTGTTGTCATCTCATAATCAGAATGAGTTCATGGTAGAGCAGTAGAGATATTTTGGTGACTAAGAACTATGCGATTTTTATTCCAATATAGTTTGTTGGTCACTGTCAATGTTATCGATTTTGTTTGTTTTCGCACCAACTTGAAGGGTGAGCACTATCATTAAAAACAACCAATTACTTTGTTAAGTAATCTTAGAAATCCTGTGGCTCGGCATGGTTTTGATCTTGGCATTCATAGCCCTCTTCAATTAGTGATTACTTTCTATCAAAATAAGTGAGGTGAGACTGGACATAATGCATATTACTTTCTTGATTGCCTATATATGGTTTGGATTATATAATAGAAGCATCGTCTGTATTTAAGTGAATTGATAAATCCCAGCTTTGACAGACTTCTCTATAACTATATTTTTACGATCAAGTTCAGGAATGTATAAGCAAGCTTCGCATTTCATTTTTACTTATTTCAAATTCTCTGCTACCATCGATTACTTTCTTTCAATAAGAAAATTGCATCCTGATCAGGAATCAATGCAAGCCTTTAGACCTTTTTGAATGTCCCTTCGTTTTCTCTTTTTAAAAATCTCATTTACAACTATAGTCTCTCTCATTACTAGAACTGAATTTTATATGTTCCATGAATTTCTTACTGTGCCATCATAGCAATTGAAAGCATATTCATCTACTGTGTCATGATAGCAATTTTTAGTCAATTCAGTTTGCATAGTTATATGAAAAATTATATAGTAAGCATGATAAAGTGATTGAAGAAAAGTATGTGAAAGATGCAGGGCCATATATCATTCTTGCAGTTTTTAACATTTCTATAGTCTATTATATTGTTGATGGCTTTTTCAATTATATTGTTGATTCAATTACAGATCAGGGTTAATGACCTCAATACTATATTTGGTTTTATTGGTGATATTGATCAGCTTAAAAATAGAGAACTGAGTATGTTTAATTAGTCTAAAGCTTCTATTGATGTTTAGCCTTGCCTTTAAATAAGTCGATCAATTTAGTTATGTCTTTAAATAACTAAAAGGAATGAAGGAAAGGGCTAAATATATAGTCCAGTAGATAGTTCTTCGATCATGTTGTATTTTGATATTGTCAAAGGATGATTAATTGATTTTAGAGTTCAGCTACAAATTTTCTGCTGTTTGGAATTGATTATAGATACCGAGTTGTAAGACCAATCTTATTAAACTGTTTGTTGGATTTTGCATCCTTATCAATATTTTTCTATTTTTGTAGGTTCCGATTAAAGTCGCTAGGATTTGGTCTCTATTTTGAAGTTTTAGGTTCTTTTCCTTCTACTTGATTGAAGAGCACGGTATGTCTTTATTTTTTCCTTTTTAATTTTGTTGTTCTCTTTTGCCATTTGGGGGTTTGATTCTATTGGTTGGAATGATAAAACTAAATGCATGATACCCCATTTTGTTAACTTTGATTTCATAGTATGGACAAACTTACTTATGAGCTTGATTTTCATCATTTCCTGTTTATCACATGCAGGTTTTATGCAAAATGTTGTTCAACTCAATATTCTACTGGTGTTCCTCACTTTGGTGTTCTGCATTAACTTAGTTTCTTTCTCTTACACAGGTTTGTATTTCTATAATTGTAAATTGTTTGTTATGATTTCAGAAACATTTAACATATACTATTCTTTGACGTTTGTATTTTGTGAAGTATGGATACTATTCAATACTTATTTTATTTTTTTTTCATTCTTTTGTCAGTTTTGTGAAGTATGGATAGTAGTGGACTGAGATAAGATGATTGATGTCGCTGACTTTGAATATAAGAAGTTTTGGATTTAATATATTATGGGTTTCTGTTTCAATTTCATGATACCCTTTTGCGATGTGTTTTGCTTACCTTCCTGTTTTAAACCAAAAGAAAAGGATTGGATCTTTATTAGAGATAGAGATATGGTTATTTTTAAAACTCCTGCTACAGTCATTCTTCTGTTTTTACAATTAAATTAGTTTTGTTGTTCATTTTTTTCCCTTTTTCGTTAGCCTCATTATATGTTCATTGACTATCGAGTTATCCTGCATGTCATAGATATGGAGCGTGGAAACAGAACGTCCGCAAGAAAAAGATTTTTTCAGAACTTGGATGTTGAAGGAACATCAGCAAATTTTAAACATGATGCATATGAATCAGGTGGATCAGATGGTGAGCTCTAGCTTCGTACAAAATGTTAATACTTGATATATGTATTTCTTCTCTTACCTCATTTATTGTTGTCTGTTTCCTTTTGTGTTCCCTTTAATCTTTGTCAATTTCATGCCATGATATGTTTCATTTCGATTTATGGTCTATTTTGCAGGTACTTCCTCAAGAAGAAGATTTTTCCAAAACTTAGGGCTACAACAAACAACTGAAGATAAACATTCAGATGATGGAATATGTATAAACCCTAAAAGCCTGAAAAGAAACTCTTGGCATAAACCAAACTTTTTGTGTATGATCAAGTTTGTTTCAGCATGAAAAATAGGAGTATATGTTTTGGTTCAGCATGTTATTTAATCGGTTCAGCATGTGTCCTTATTTGATATGTTTTGTTTTCGTTTATGTCCTTGAAACATTGAAGCTATCACAAGCAGCAATACACCAAAGTCCCGCTGCAACGCGCGGGCATTTTTCTAGTATAATATCCATTCCTTGACCCACTTCCCTCTTCATCAAATCTCTTCCTCTCTACTTTCAACCACACAAACCTCCATTGATCCTATTAACTCTCCTCTCCTCTCCTCTCCTCTCCTCTGTCTCTCTGGAGTACTGTAGATACTGTACACCATTTGTGTCTGCATATAGGTTTTGCCAAGGTTGCAAAACATGAATGACTACGAGTTCATAATCCGTAACACCATCAAATCACTTGTAGCCTTGGTCCTCTTCATGGCGGTATTAACCGTTAGTACCACTTCTGCAGGTAAGCAAATAAACTCGGAACCTGTTTTTCTCTCTGCTATATTATATTCTTGCCATAGACACAAAACCATTAACAGCAAATTATACATGTCACTGTTTCAGTATCTCATGATGATGTTCTTGAGTTTATTCCAATGAAGAATTCGGCGGAGTTTCGAGTAATGGACGTGGTAAGAGCTCACGAAGAAGTGCGAAGACGGAGGCTGGAGCCCTATCAGCTATGCTTGGTTTGCAAGTGCTGCGCCGGCACGACATGCTCCACCATGCCTTGCTGTTTCGGCATAGACTGCCAGCTTCCCGGGAAGCCCTTCGGGGTTTGCGCCTTTGTTCCAAAGATCTGCAACTGTACCAACTGTACAAGTAGTACTAGTAGAACTCCTTGAAGCTAGTCATGTCATGTCTGTTAGATCCATCTTCCTCTTCGATTTCGATCTTGGACGTGAAAGGAAGACGAAGAATAGTAACAGAAGCTGAAAACTATTGGGGTAGAGCAGATCGAGCTGTTGTGGTTAGCTAGAACACAAATGATGACAACCTTGCAGTGTCAGAGATAGATTAGTACTAGTAGTACCATAGAGCTAGAAAATATTCGATGTTTTACAAATCTTTTGGAGCGTCCTTCGTCTTGTATAAAAAATATTGTTCACATCACATGGGGTACTTTATGCATTGCTGAAGATTATGTACATGCAAGTGATGCAACCTCACTATCTCATACTAGTTGATCTTGAATAATATTGTTAGTTGTTCAACAGATCATTGAAGTTGTTATATATTTGAGTTAATTACTGGCTTAAGCTCAATAAGTTGCTTATTTGTTAATTAAATCGATCTTTTCGTATATGAATTTATTAGTCATGTAATTTAATCAATTTGAGATCCTTGTTTCATATATGTGCGCACCCTTCAATATCTTCATAGGTGTATCGATCTCTTTGCTCAATGGACATTAACCAACTCTTGCATGGTGTGATCTATATATCTATACGTACTACTACTAGTAATTAACGATCGAGGAATCGATTCCCCCCATTGATTGGGACGAGGGTTTTTTCAAAGTTCTACATAACTGGTTTCTGGAAAATCCTTTTGATGCAAAGCTTTTTGAGAAACTAATCATAACTTGTTGGCAGGTTTGGAAAACAAGAAATGAAGTTATCTTTAGGGGTAAAACCCCCAACACCAGAGCCACAACTATTGCTGTCACATGCCATTTACAAAGTGCTTCTGACTTAATGGAAAAAAAGAATCCTTCCCTTTATGGGAATGAGATGAATATTAAATGGAACCCGCCATCTCATGGAAGAATCAAAATAAACTTCGATGGCTCAGTGCAGGGTAATTCTGCTGCAGGAGGGTTCATACTAAGAACAGAAAATGGCAACTCTCTTACTGCAGCCTCTTTTTACTCCGGCACTACTACTGTCCCTGTTGCAGAAGCTATGGCCCTACGTAACAGCCTGATTTGTGCCAAGAGTCGTGGTATCACCAAGATAGAAGTGGAAGGCGACTCGAAGCTAGTGATCGATGCTGTGAATGGAGTTTCTACACCACCATGGAGGCTGCTCAAGTTAATCCAAGACATCAAGACCTTGAGCAACTCCTTTGAGTTTGTGTGTTTTAAACATGTGTTTAGGGAAGCAAACTTTGTAGCCAATGCTTTGGCCAATCTAGGTCATAGGCTTAGCAATCTATGTTTTTGGGAGGAGAATATTCCGCCAGAAGCATCTTCTGCTTTGGCCTTTGACGTTGTAAATCTCGGGTGCACTAGAGGCACCTCATTTTAATTGAGTTCACTTTCTTATCAAAAAAAAAACGATCGAGGAATCGAGGATCTGTGACCTAATTAATTGTTTGATAACTTTGATTAAGTATAAGTTGGACTTAAGATCTAAATCATAGCTATTGAGGGTGTCATTTTAATAATTTCCGAGACCAACACATTCTAACCCACTGGCGGATCTAGGATCCCAAATCTATCTATGCTTTTTAGGGGTGCATTTTTTTTTTATGTTTGGAACCCATAATTATTTCACGTTAGACTCCATTTCCATTTTGAATACGCTCATTTATACAAGAAGGGGAACAAACGAGTAATGCATAATTTGAATATATCATACCACTACAAAAAATAATTGTTTTAGCTACCACAGATTACGACGGCGCCAAATGCTGTCACTAATAGTTTTTGTTTTGCGACGGCAAACGTGGGGTAGCAGAAAAAAAATTATTTTGAGACGGCAATGACACGCCGTGGCAAATGATGTAATTATTTGCTACGGCTATATCATGTTGTGGCATGGAAACGAAAAATTTGCGACGGTATTCAATGCCGTCCTACAAATTTGCTACGGTTTTTAATCCCGCTGTACTAAAATTTTTCTAAGTCCCAAATTTTTTTTTGAGCACCAAAAAAAAACCCTATCTCATTTAACCCTTACAACTCTATTACAACTCCATCTTCAAAACTCTTGTCTGAGCCAAACTTCATCTTCAACCTGTTCTTTACTCTTGAATTCGATCTTCGATACCTGAGCCAATTCATTGTTGAACTCGATCTTCGATACTCTCTCTCCTTATTTTTCAATTTCTGAAGGAAAACCTATTTCGATTTTGCAATTTGTGGTTGGGTAATTCAATTTGGTGCTTGTTAAAGTTCTATTGTTTATGAATTTAGTGTTTGGGTATGTCAAATTGTAAGATTCGTTTTACTGTGTTTATGAATTTCGTTTTACTATTTTGGTATTTCAATTTAGTGTTCAATTTTTTCTGTGCAAATTTGTTTATGAATTTCGTTTTACTGTTTGGGTATTTCAATTTAGTGATAAGTTTGTTGTGTGTAGATTTGTTTATGAATTTCGTTTTACTGTTTGGGTATTTCAATTTATCAGAACTTGGTTTGAGCCACAAAAATAGAAATTTATCAACGATCAAGTTTTGTCAAGAAAATATGAAGTTAGGTTCGAAAGGGAATTATATTTACACCCTGCTTTGGCCCTTATGCTCACTGAATATTAAATCTGGTTGGTTGTGTTCATTTATATGTATAAGCATATAATGATTGCTAGGAGCCATATATAGAGGAATATACTAACCTCTTATTTGATCACTGGTATTATTTCAGATGCTTGTTAGGATAGTTGGGTGTCTGATATCATGAGTTTGGAATGAGGGTATTTGGATTTATTTTCTTACTTCTGTTAAAAGTCATGTGAACTGTGCTGTCAAAGCTAACTGCAAGCTTTGGTTAATTGTTTTCTGTTATTAAATGAAGTTATCAAATTGCTGATATTGTTATTTTTCTGATTTTGGTTTAGATAATTTTTTTACGGACTCATATACAAGTACATTGATATTTTGTTTAATACTGCATTGGAACTTGATACCTTGCTGTTGTATGTGTCCTGTACAGTAAACTCTGGTCTCCTTTGAGGTGCATTGAGGTCAGGTCTCACACTTTCAGCCTAACAACTACTTGCAAAATAAGGTAGTCTATGGTTTCATACAAATTGGATTATACTTTGAGATCATGTTCTATTTTCAGCCTAGCAGCTGAAACTATTGATATGTGCATTTTTATTAGTCTCTGTGTTGTAGATTCATTTTCGTTGGATTATCTTTTCTTTGATTTGAATACTGGACATAGGGGTGTTGTAATGAATCGTCAATGGAAATTCAAACTTGTTATCAATATATGATTTCAGGGGTCCACCTTTTCGTTAAACTGTTGAGTATGAATGTTGGTCTGTAATTTCTGTTCTGATAGATAGAGTTACAAGCAATATGCATGTGGTATGCATGTATCTGCTATGTGTTGTAAGCCTTGTCGATTGGGTCCAGTTAGGGTTCTTGTGCACTACTTATTCCTCAAGTAGCCTAGCCGAGCTACTTGCTACTTCAGAATACAAAGGTGTCGACTAATTAAGATTGGAAAGGATTCCCCGAACAATAATGGATTGGAAGTCTATTGGCAATAAGGTGAAAAACGAAATATGAAAGGAGGTTCAGGTATCCATATACTTAATTCCAGTTTTTTGTTATTTTGTATATATATTTTTGGTATTCTTCATATTGGACTGCTTGTACAAGGGACTGATATCTTATCACTTTTTGTGTTATCAGCATAATGTAGCTTTAATTCTAACTTTTAGATGTTTTGTAGGAAAATTTGCTAAATGTTCCAGAAGGATATAGAGCTGTATGTATGAGATCTTACAATACTTTGTGGAAAGATCATAAAAGCAAAACAAAGTGTTTTGGCCACAATCCTTAGCGCGCGGAGCAAAGGTAACTAGCGAACAAATAGTGAGGGAGATTGTTGCGGGCGTGCCACCTCGCGGACGAGGAAAGAGTTTGTATGCGAGCTTGACTTCTTGATCAGGCGGAAGGGGGGGGGTTCAGGTGCCACCTTAGATGAGAAATTTACGAGCACAAGGCGATCGATACTCACGGCGGGACGCGAGCAGAGCAATAAAGGGAAACAGGGCGATCGGGGGTGAGTCTAGGAGGGCTCTGAGAAAACCTAGGCGGCGGCGCGTTTAGGGTTAGGGTTTTCGAGAGGCTCAAAAGGGGTTTCAACTAGGTTGAAAGGTTATGTTTGTATTTGTTGAGAGATTTGATTGTGTCTGTGCTTCAACAAGGAAGCGAGGCAGAGCTCCGGGGAGCGTTGGAGGTTCGACTGGGTCGAAGGTTTGTATTGTGAGATTGATTGTTGAGATGTATTGAGAGTCCTTTCTGTAAACCTTCGAGCCCTTTATATAATGGTTTGACTTGCGGCAGAAGAAAGATAGCTTAGAATTCAAGTCGGACTCTGAAACCCTAATAGCACAAGGGCACTGTTCTGTCCGCGCGAACCAACCATCATGTGACACATGTCCAGTTCGCACACTTCACATAGGACACTGCCGCTCAATTATAGACTCTTATGCGAACTGGAATTAGGAATATCCTCATCCCGCGGGGTCAAAAAGCTTGTCTCCATCTCGCGGGCCTTTCTAGCTCGCGGACTTTAGAATGGCTTTTTATATTAAAAGGGCCACATGGATTGGCCCGAAGCATGTCAAAGACTTGTAAAAGTCTTCAACAATTAATGTGGTGCGCGCGGACTCCACCTGTTGCTTCCTCGCGAAGTCTCCTACGCGAGCCAGATCGTCAGCTCGCCTTGATATATTCCGCCTCGCCTAGGACTTTTACGTGAAGTACTATTGTGCCTCACCTACGAGCGAAGTCATTCCGCGTGCGAGATCATTAAGTGTGCGAGTCCTGTATTTTGTGCGAAGCGCGCGAGCTCTCTACTCCGCACGAAGTCATTCCGCACGCGAACTCTGTAAGTTAGCTCGCGTGGCGCGAAGTCTTTGCAATTCAACTCGCGTGGTCTCACTGACGGCCATTACTTGTAAACTTAAAGAACTTGGGGTCACCGGTATGACATGGACCAAGAATTTAATTAATATTCACATAGACATTTACTGTCCAGTAAAATATTAATTTGGGCATAAACACAAAGATCAACTACTTTGAGAAGAACAAGGATGATCCAGATCTTGTAAACAATCCTCTTGCACATATTGTGATGGAGCAATAGGTTGACCTAGTTGCTTATCGGAGTAGTGAGGATGCTAAGGTACTGGCGGCACCATTTTTATTCATTTAGTTATAAGAATCTGAGATGAGTGATTTTCGGATTTGATTAATAACATTGACTGTGACTTGGTACTGCAGATGATATCTAGAAGAAATTCGTGCAACCGAGTGCTGCGTGGACCGGTTCATAATACTGGTTGAAAACACTTTGCTCAACTACGCTATGAGGTACTATTTTTCTCCTGCAATTTCTAAAAAGATTGAACAGTTTGTTGGTCTGGTTTATTGATTCTTATAATCTTTTGCAAAATCTGAGTAGCAATCATATATTGTAGTTTACTGATTTCTGTACAACATATTTGTAATGTCTAAATAGCAATCATGCAAATGTCTATAGTTTACTGATTTCTAGCTAGATGGCCTATTTGGAACATCTGAATAGCAATCCTTAATTGTATAATTAAATGTATCATTATGGTTTTTATAATTGACAGATGCAGCAAATTGGAGAAGAAACTGATAAGATGAGTGTGTGGAAAAAAGCACATGCAAGACACGTCAAACTCAGAAGTAGCTGAAGCAATTGTAAGTTCTTTTTTTGTTTTAATATGTTACATATAATCTAAACTTTCAGTCATTGGTACAATCTAGTTATTCCACTTGTACTTGAATGTAGGCAGATTATGAGGAGCGTCTTTTATTAGAACCTAAGGACCAGAGGAACTTTAAGGCTGTTAAAGACCGGGTATTTCATTCAGTGATGGGGGAGGATGGACATGGGTATTATTGTATTTATGGATCTGGTGTGCCTCAAAATTTTGTGTATCCACAGTCATCAACCCCATCTGGAAATTCTGATAATTTGGTTCAGAAAATAACTGAATCTATTGCAAAACACTTTGAGGAAAAGTTTGAGAGGATGAAAGCTCAACTAAATTCTCTAGAGAACAAGGAGAGGAATCACAATGGACAGATACTGGATGACTTAGGTTATTCTATGTGAATTAAACATTTCTCAACTTGTGTTTAGTATTGTGTAATTGGTTTGTTGATGCTTAGGTTCTGGATGAAAGTAGTGGTTATGAAACAGACCGGAGAGAGTCCATTGGCAAACAACCAAACCATTTACCAGAGGGAGTAAACAAGTCTAATGATACTTCACCTCAGGCACCACTTCAATATGTACTGAATTTGTTTTGTTTAAAGTGTTGTTGGGTTTCTTGTTAATGTTGAATTGGAACTTTTCTTATGGCCAGTAAACTTAATGACATTTTTATGTACTAAACTTGATTGCCTTGTTGAATTGGTACTTTTCTTGATTACTGTTGATATTGTCCATTGTTGCAGGTTTAGTAAAGATTATGTGGATAATTGCAGGTTTTGTGAAAGGAAAAAAAAACTTGTTGTTAGATTTCAGCTACGGCATTATGCCGTTGCAAATAAAATTTAAATTTCGTAAAAAATGGTAGGAACCAAATTTGGCGGGAAGTAAAAAATTTGGTGGGAAGTAAAATGGTAGTTAAATATGCAGTGGTAAAATTCGTTTTGGCGACGGCATGACCAGTAGCAAAAAATCGTCGCTTAACAGGCGTCAGCAATCAAGCTACGCTTTTGGCCATCGCAAAAGTGTATGCCACAACATTTTTCCGTCGCAAATAGTATTGGTGACGCCACTATTTGAGACCGACGCTTTGTTGTCGCAGCGCCGTCGCGAATGCTGTTTTGCCACGGCAAAAAGTTTTTTGGCGACGGTTTTGCGCCTTGGCCAAACTCCTTTTTTTTTGTAGTGTACAGTTTACAACCGTAAAAGTCCTTATCTTTCAATGAACTAAACGAGAATAAGGGATACAAGTATACGCATGATAATAGATAGGTACGTACATGATTATAACCAAATTCTCCCATCACACCCTTATATTCCCAAATTCCCAATGCTTCTCCAAATCTCACTACCATTTAATTGTACATGAATATAAGATTAAAGCCGCAATCCCTCCGCTCCTAAATTCTCAATTCAAGAATAACAGAAAAATTGAAAACTCTGATTGGAGAATAGCAGAAAAAACCAATTCGAGATTCAGAAATTAATATGAACTAAGATGAGCGAGAAATGGGAAAATGAGAAGTGCTCGGCTGTCACAGTGAAGAGTAGAACAACGAAGAGTTGCATACTAATTTTTTTTCTTTTTTTTCTTTTTTTTCCTGTTATGAGTATCTGCCCATATATACCTTTACTTGAGGGTTTTTCCCAGTGTATCTGCCCCTGATCTAACCCTAAATGGCTTATATGTAGGATGTGGTCCGCTCGATCCGCTAACTCGATATTGACTCTCTTTAACACTACTTTTAGTGTGTCCTTCTGTGTCATTTGTGATTGTGTTGAATTCTAAAGTGAAGCAATCAAATCAAGGGATGAAGGATTTGTCAAAGTGTTCGTTAAGTGTTGGAAACTTATCTTTTAAACATATAACACGTTTTATACAGTGGATTTTTGCATTTGTGTCTACGATTAACATATTCAAACTTGACACGACACAACATAAACATGATATGTGAATACAAATTACCATTATTAACTATCATAAAAAGAAAGTCCAATATAGTGCGGTTATGAACAATTTTATAACATCAATTTTATAACATACAGTAAGTGGATATTAGTCCTCCACTAAGTAAAAGTATAAACTATACGAATTGCCTGATCAACTCCGATCCGATCCGATCCCCAGTTATGGATTGCTTCATTTTTCTCGTCTATTCCTTTCCTGGTCAGTTTTCAAGTTGCTTTCAACAACAACTTGATTTCTAAACACATAACTTAGAAGTGGACTTTGTTGCCAGTCATTTTCTCACCACTCATTTACATTAACAAATACAAAATGTTCTAGGTGTTAAACAACTTAATCAAAACTAAGTGTCCTCACTTATTATAGCCTAATGCGAATTAAAGCCAGAATTAACAACATTATCCCTCATTGCTTCTCTAATTATCAATATCTTTTGATCTAGCTCTTCTTAATTACTCCAAATAAGGGTACGTAAGATATACTTTACACACTCTTCCACCACAATAGTGGGGAGAAAGCAAAGCATGCATGTAATTAAGAAACATTAACAGTCTTATGGAGCTGGTCATGTTTCTTTGCCATATTGTTGGAAGATGGTACTTGGTTATCAGGGCATTCACATCTCATTGTCAGTTCAACAGCTTGAAGACATGATTGCCAAGACAATCAAAGCTCAATATGGTGGTTCATCTCCAGATATAATGACGTATTCCAAGCCTTACACCAAGCGGCTAGACAATTTGAGAATGCCAACTGGTTACCAACCCCCAAGTTTCAACAATTTGATGGCAAAGGTAACCCCAAGTAACACATCGCATATTTCATCGAAACATGCAACAACGCTGGCACCGATATTGATCATCTTGTGAAGCAATTTGTTCGCTCACTCCGAGGCATGACGTTTGAATGGTTTACAGACTTGGAGCATGAATTCATTGACAGCTGGGAGCAAATGGAAAAGGAGTTCTTGAACCGCTTCTTCAGCATACGTCGCATGGTGAGTATGTTAGAGCTCACCAACACCAAACAACAAAACAACGAGCTTGCTGTAGAGTTCATCAATCGTTGGCGTACACTAAGTCTCGACTAAGATTGATGTTCACAACTACTTTGATGCTCCAAATTATATGGACGACTTGTATGTTTTATCTACCAGTTTTTTTTTTTGGTTTGTACAAGAGATGAGAATACTCTGTTTTTTTTCTTAGTTTCCATCTCGTATTGTTTCTTATTCGAACTATGTAATTTTTCTTGTTTTTAATTAAAATAAAATCCAAACGTGGGACTGAGCGCCTGAGCTTCCCAGCTACGTTGGGTTCCAAACCCTAAAAAAAAAGAAATTAACAGTCATATGAGGGAATTAGAGCACTGATGCTTAGTTAAGTGGCTCGATCGATAGTGGTGTGATTTTAATATTTATATTCTTAACACAATTGTCACCTTCTTATAGAAAGGCTTGTCATCATCTAGTATATTCTACACCCCACTAAAAGAAACAAATTAAATAATACAAAACGTATAATCTACTATACAAACCGGAATAACGTCTTGTTAATCGTACGTTATCCAAATTGCACCATATTGCTAATTAGCACACGTTTATTCAAGAATTGAAATTTGTTTAGTTTTTATGGTTTGAAGTCGATATCTGTTTAGTCATTATGATTTTATTTTAATTTGAATAGTCCTTAAAATCACAATTTTCATCCAAATAGTGTTTATGATTTTATTTTAATCTGAATAGTCCTTAAAGTCATGATTTTTCATCCAAATAGTCATTCGGACAATTTTCTCGGTTAAAGGCCATAAGGACTATTTGGATGAAAAATCATGACTTTAAGAACTATTCAGATTAAAATAAAACCATAAAGACTATTTGGATGAAAAATCGTGACTTTAAGCACTATTTAGATTAAAATAAAATTATAAGAACTAAACAGATATCGACTTCAAATCATAAGGACTATATAATATTTTACCTTTTATTTTATCCGATCGACTTTGCTTTTTTGCGTGATTTGAAGAATACTATGATCGATCCAACTCAAATACCTAACTCAAAAAGCACTTAGTTGCATTGTGCTGATGAAAGTTAGGCCATACATTCGTATTATTTGCATCTCTGCTTTTTAAAAATGTTAGAGGAGTTGATCCAAACCCTAACCTTTCTGTGTATGCTCGTGTCATACCACTACCATATATTCAGTTATATTACAGCGGGCACGACTCCCTGAATTCGATCCGGTTACACAAGTTTGATTCTGATGAAATATATGCCACAACCCGCATCGAACAGATAGAGAAACGTACGTACGTCTCTCAAGATTAAATTGAATATTGTAGATTGTATGCATGGTTCATCTTTCAGGATTGTGCTAAGTAATAAACTACTTATCATGGACTGATCGAAGATAAGTAGATGGACCATATTAAAAACAAAGCCAAAGCAAAAGGATAAGTAGCATGGAACATAGATTATGAAAGATCAATACTCCACCATGGACGTTCGTTTTGTCGTTGATTTAAGATATTCTTTCAAATTAAGGGAGATGAAATACTCATAGAACATAGATTGAGAAAGATCAAAATGGCTTTAATGTCCATCGACGTCTTTCCTTCACTCGTCAGTTATTAGGTTGAGATATACACACACACCCCCCTTAATGGAAAGAGCAATGCTAATGGTAGGTGAACCACAATTTATAATGACTTTTTATACATATATATATACATACATGTAGACATCTTTTTACGTATCGCCACTACTAGAATAAAGAATTTAGGCGACGAAAACATGGCGACGAAAACATTTTTGTCGCCTAGGTAAGTAGTTAGGCGTCGAAAACTTCATTTGACGCCTAAATTCACTTAGGTGACGAACCAAATAATGGTTCGTCGCCTTAGATTACCAAGGAGACAAAAGAAAGACTTATACTATTTTCATTGTCTTGGTAGACATTAAGGCGACGAATATGGTTTCGTTGTCTAAACTATCAATCACTGAGGTGAAGAACATATTGTTTCGTCGCAAGTTTATCTTATAAGCGGTCAACTCCATTTACAAATTTCCGGTAACGTTTGGTTGAAAAATCACATATTTCCGGTAACGTTTGGTCCCCAATAAAAGCGGTCAACTCCATTTACGTTTATGGTTCCCTATGGGGAGCCTTATTGTCAGAAGGTGAACTGTCACACCCTAATTTTCGAAAGATAATTTTCAAAAATTTTGGCATGATATAACTTAAAATATATATTATAATCCCAAAACCTGTTTCAACAAATTTTATGGAAAACTAAAACTCAAGCGGAAATGTAAATGTCACACAACTCAACACTGAGTTAAATATTACATTTCCTTGTTTACATAAACTTGAAAGTCAAGAAAATGAAAACACTCTCATGAATTCACAACTGTCTACCCCAAATATACATAAAAGATAGTGTACAACAAAACCTAACAAAAACCCTTCCACTAAGCCTCCGCCTCAACCCTGCTGATCTTCACATGCAGGTCTAACCCCTACACCAAGAATTGGTGCACCGGGTTGTAAACAAAAAACCCAGTAAGTTAAAAAGCCCGTATGAGTAACTCTAAAAAATAACACAACACTTCTAACATCCAATTATATTACAAGAGCAATTTGATCAATAATTAAATCCATAATTCCAACACATTTACAATAATATGTATCCATGAGTCTCATGTATTAATAAATATTTCTCATAACCTACAACAACAATTTGTGTTTCCATGGGTCCCAGATACCATAAGGTATCTCCCATGACCTACACCGACAGACGGACTAGAGCTCTATTCCTAACCGTAACCAATCACCCAGCCAAAGGCTTGGAACCGAGTTTGACTGTCCAATAAAAATTACAAAATAATAATTACATCATAACCGTAACCAATCACCCGATTAGAGGTTTGGAACCCGGTTTGACTATTTTAAACAACAATTCACTATAAAAGCACACCATCATCAACAACACATGATCACATCATAAAATTATATCATTCACAAAGATATATTTATATGAACAATATAGATATTCCACAAGAATAACTTATCAATAATCAATAAAATTATGATCACAAGAACCTCAAAAATAAACATATAAGGAAAACTTGTTTTATCTTACCTATGAGTCCTTGACGATCAAACTCATATATTTTAAAACAATTAATAACATATTATTAAATCCAATATCACATCAAATGACCATAATAAAATTTGGTCCAAAAGTGAACCATGGTGAGATTTACTCACCTAAAAATCCCACTGCAATTTTCCACAACACAACTTCACAAATCACCTAAAATCACACAATTAATAACCTTAGTAACCGAAGTACTATAGGATATCACAATACCCTTAAACTAACCCTTAGCTCAATGGAGGACAACTTTTCAAAGCCGTTGAACTCAACGACACAATAAATCTGCCTCTACTCCTCAAAACCTAAACTCAACTCTCAACCAAACCAAATATTAAACCTAAGGTCCTAACATAAAAACCATGCTCAAAACCTAGCAATTTTAACTCTCAACAAGCTCACAACAACAAGAGCTAGCTAACACAGAAACTAAGGCCGCAACACAGCCGGACGCGCCGCCACAAGCAGCGGCGGCGAGTGAGCCCCACGCGCCACCCCAAAACTTCTGAATTAAGAAAAATTCACAACATTAAACTTGTAGATTAAAGCATGTTGAACAACTTTAATACCTAGAGGTTCAACCAGTTCGGCCGGAAAACACCCCGAAACACCAACCCGAAATCAAAATCCAAACTTGCAAATCTGGCGCCCAAACTTGATTTCTAGGTCACCAAAGAGGTATAAACATCTCTAGAGGAAAAAGAGGAGTAAGACTCACCTAACTCTCACCTAAATCACCGTTGAAATCACCGGTTTTTCGGCGAGGCGACAAGCTGGACTTCCCTAGAAACGGAGAGGACGTCCGTGCAAACCCAACAGAACCGGCGGCGTCCACTTTGGTGGTCGGATGGAGGAGAACCGAGCCGGAGAAGAGCGAGAGCGGGAGGAGGGTCAGGAGAGAGGAGAGAAAGATTTTAGGGTTTCCAAAAATAAAACCCAACACTTCCTATTTAAAAACTTTCCAAAACTGGAAACTAACTTCATCTGACCATAACTTTCTCATACTACATCCGATTTACACGTGACATATGTTTACGAACTCGTATCGCCAAACTCTACAACTTTCATGAAGGAAGTTTTCAAAAATAATTTACGGAAAATAAAGTCAACTTTTGGCCTCTTAAAAGTCGAAGCACCTTAAAATTTATTCCCGAAACTTCAACTTCGCACAAACTAAATAATTTCCATAATAATCCTTCATTAATTTTGGAAATAATACAAGAAAATTAATATAAAAATCTGGGGTATTATATGAACGGCAATGAAAGAGCAACAAGGCGTTCTCGTCCCAATGATATAGTTCTTGAGGAGGTTCGGGAGCACGCACGACAAGCCTAAGAGGAGACACGACATGCTTATGAGGAGACACAACAAGCCTGGGAGCAGACCAGAGTAGCCCAGGAGAAGATCCTTGATTATGAGCACTATATATAGATGTTGGAGAAGTATGTGCAGTCGCAGCTGAGCGGACAAGAAGGCCAACAACTTGAGGTTGATGGTTGAAGCTAGGTCCATGGCTTTTTGCTTTTGTGGAACCCTTGATATTTGCCTCTTCTTTTGTAAACATTGTCTATATAGGACTATAAGATGCTAGGGTATTAGGGAGGGTTTAAACTATGAACTTTAAACTTGCTCTTTTATTTGTGTATATATACCTCCCGGAAGTTTAGTACTTTTTGAGTTTGAACTTCTTTTGTTATGATTTTGATTTGTACTCTAAATGTGAACTTGAAAATATGCACACATAATTACTGTGCATATCAGTGATATAATTAGATTTTTTAATAATATATAATTATAATTTAAAAGCATATATATAAAATGTTGAATTAAGTCTTATGCGGCGAAAAATGAGAAACCGTCGCCGGGGTTGGATCCTCGCATTAAACATAGCGACGATTAATAAATGGTCGCGTAAAAGGAAACTAAGGCGACTATAATTTCCTTTCTTCACCAATTGTTGGCGACAATAATTTCGACACCTAAATATGTCAGTGTTCCTCACCTTAGACTTACGCGACGATGAATAAATAGTCGCCTAAGTATATATCAAGTTAGGCGACCATTATTTTTTATTCATCACCTAAGTTCTTACGGGTCCATGCTGATGCGACGATTGTTAGGCGACAAACCTTTCATCGCGTGAGAACTTAAGCGACGAAAATGAGCATTTAGGCTACGAATCTATTTGTCACGTAAGTCCTTTATTCTAGTAGTGCGCTAACTAATACATGTGCGTTCATGAAAGGGGTAATATCAATTTGTTTTCCTAATTACTCCTCTTGGCGAGTTCTCAGAGAGTCGAGAACACCTAATGAGGTCAATCGAACATTCTCTATCTTAGATCTCATTTGAGACTAATTCATGATAACCCCTTTCTTAAATAAGGTGAGACGAGGTGAATAGCATCAATTAATGAACTAAAATCTTATATATATGACTAGGTGACTAGGTCGTATGCAATATCTACGCAAAATACAAAATACAAACTATATACATCTTTGGTAGGCATTACAATATGTCATCATTGGACGAGTTCTGCAAATTCGTGTGTGCATATAGAACTTTGCCAATATTGACATAGTAAATAGAAGAATAATAACCTTTTCAAAACACGTAACTTTGGTAGTTTTGAAGGTGGTGAAACAATGGTCAAGTCAGTAAAGAAAAGCGATCGACCATCTTCTTCCATACGAGTGTACATCATCAATATCCAAAGCATGGATTAGTGGCCTCGTTGCGAGAGAAGCCAATATGTTTCTGTGTAGGGGCCCCAATTGATCATAGATGGCTGCTTATCACCTAATTCTATGCGGCCCCCTTTTGTTTTCACGAGTGTCGGCTTTCATAGTTGAAGCTGTACATGTAAATTATCTAATATTGTTCTTGTTGTTTTACACGTACGTATGTCAAGCTAGAACTAAAACTAATAATTTCACAAAGGTGGTATTGTTTGGAGGGAGAATATATGTATATACCTCTGTTAAACAAATTAGTGAGTGCTTAATGCTTTAGTGACTCGATCAATTGCAAAACCAGGGGCACTAAGCAAGTTGCTTATAATATTAACAATGAACAAAACCACTACGTATATAGAATTGGCATGCACTAATTGTATTATATCAGCAAATTTACCAAAACGAAGAGGGCTCGTAAATTCCTTTTAACTGTTTCATTCCAATCTGACATTCCCCTTGCTTAATCAAACAAAATTCTTGTGGCTTTATTATCCGCTAATTACTTGCTGTTGAGCATAATTTATGTTTGGTTGACACCGACAGATCAAATTATCAGAAATTTGAGAATCATGACACACAGCAAGAGAACAAGCTAACCCTCTTGGTTTCCAACTAAAACCCACAAGTACTAATATTAGCTAGCTTTGAATATTGGATTATTAGTCACAGAATGAAATAACCCTTGTTTATATGATATAGAATATCCAAGTTGAAATATAGAATTCGGAAAGTTTTAGATCGAAGTTTCGATATGGAGACAAATGGAATCACATGCATGCATTAAGTTTGAAACTTTGAATTACCTGCAGATAGCTAGCTAACCTCTGTGTTTGAATGTTCATGGTGTTTAAACTAAGCTCGATTATTGTGTAGACTAGTACAGACCACAGTGATCATGGTTTGGAAAGCAAATTACGGGACAGTTTGTCTTTCTGGGGTAAGCGCCTTTCTGGTGCAAATAATACTTATAATTAAAGTTAAGGAAACACGATGTTGATGATGTTCTTTGCTGGATTCACAAAGTCAGAAATGTAGAATGATTACTATGCCTAACTCTATTCGACCATGCACTTATTGTGCCCCAAAAAGAAGGAGAAATTTTGAAGAATAACCTCTTTTTGGTCTTCGAATTGAATTATAACCTCATTTTATAAAATAGTTGAAAACTGACCATCTACCGTGAGAAAATATCATAATTACCTTTAATGAAAAATTAACACTACTCATTTTCTACCTTTCATCACTTCTGATCTCTCCCTCACTATTTCTCATCCAAGTCTAAAACCTTATTAAAATACTTTGTTCACTGTACAGATTCTAGAGTAATGACTAATCAATTATATTGTTTATGTGTTTACACACCCTATTGTTTATTGATAAATTTATGCAACTCTCAGGTTTGTTGTTCTTTTGAATAATCTATGTGTCTTTATGAAATCGTAGAGCTGACAATCTCTTCATCACGAGAAATCTACACACCCTATTGTGGGTTAGAAAGACCTAGTTTCACATTGATTTGATAACAAATGAAGTTTTCAATACTTGTTTTCCATATTCCAGAAATTTTGTCAACATGAATCATTATGTTCAATACGTACATATATGTTCCAAATTCCTCCCAGAAGATCCTTCTTCATTGGTACTCCACTGAGCCATGACCATTTCTTTAAGCTTTAATGCATTGGCTGTGATACACTGATACCATCATCGATCAACAACCTACTATCCATTTTACTTCTGATTTCATGCCTTGTACACAAAAAACAAGAATTAAGAAATATGTGTTCTCTCTTTTAAACACAGAAGGGAAAAAAAACAAAAAAAATTGTAATTTGGACAGTCAAGTCTTTTCACACTCTAAAAATGTTAGATTTCAAAATTTTGTAAAAAGAGGTTAATTATCAATAGGCGCGTCTATTGACACCCCACAAACCACTTTGCTCACCTAACATTCTCTTCACACCCTATTTATATATTTTTAATTATAAGTCTACTTTATTCACTCATTTACAATACCTAAAGGGTGCGTCTATTGCCACCCGACAAACCATTTTGTTCACCTCACGTTCTCTTCACACCCCACTTATATATTTTTAGTTGTAAGTCTACTTTGTTCACCCATTTACAATACCACATAAAATACCATTTTCCTATTTTTGTTTTGTTCACCCTAAATTCTTTTTTCACCCTACATATATTTTTTTCAATTTCAGATTTGCTTTGTTCACCCTACATTCGATCTCTTCTCACTCTGCCTATATATTTTTAAATTTTAAATTTACTTTATTCACCGATTTGCATTACAAACAATATCAGTCTCTTCCAATAGCCATTCAACTCCAAAAACAAAATGAAATTGAAGAAAACCATAAGATTAATATCATTTGGGTAAGTGGAATCACAAACTGAACAATAAAACCCACATTAAAGTATAAATCCCAATTAAAGAACAAGAAAAAAACTCTCAAACTTAACAACTCATTGGTATCCGTCGATATCAAGATGCACAACGTCTGCAAACTCGATCTACTTCGAAAAAGCTCTGACACCGATAAAAAAAAAAATCGAATATATATAAGTGAGCGACTAGACATGGAAATCTACATACAAAATCGATATGAGAAATAATTAGTAAAGGGACAGACGAAGCATCAACAAAGAAAAAAAAAGAAGAAAAAAAAATATATAAACAATTCACCTCATCTTCAGTTGAATGCTAGTGTCTTCTTCAGATTTTATAAAGATCGAATATGATAAATTATGGGTTAAGATTTATTATGTACGTGTTTATCTTAAAAAAATTATAATCTGTAACAACTTATTATCCCTTACTGTAATTTTACATTAGGGTATATTAGTCATTTAATAAAGCAATAACATGTGAGGTGAGAAAAATAGTTTGTGGGGTGGCAATAGACGCACCCTACCTAAAATATATTTTTCCCAATTCTACTTTGTTCACCCATTTACAATCCCTAAAATACACATTTCTCAATTCTACTTTGTTCACCATACATTTTCTTCTCCATAATTATGAGTGTTTTAAACTGATCTATGTGTTGTTTATAAATACGGTACAATTGTTCATGAGAATATACATACAAAATCGACATGAAAAATAATAAGTAAAGGGATAAAAAGAAGCGTCACACAAAGAAAAAAAGAGAAGAAAATAAGAAGAAATACTAACAGTTCACCTCATCTTCAGATTGAACGCTAGCAACTTCAGACATAGAACGACCGAATATGATAAATTTAAGTTAAGGTTTATGAAAATACGTACATGCATGTTCATAAAAAAATGTAATTTTTAACAACTTATTGTCTTTTGTTATATTTTATATCAGTAGGTTATTTTGAATTTTCAATAAATCAACCACATGTAGGGTGAACAAAATGATTTGTGGGGTGGCACCTTTATCAATTTGATGGTTGAAAAAAGATTATTTTTATAAATTTCTAAAAAAGAAGGCCTTTGCGAGTAGAGAAATACTTGTTATGTATTTCAGACTCGTAAAAGCTCAGCATACATACCAGATTAAAACTCATGCTCAATGCTAGATGAATTTGACATTATGTCAGTGAGAGATTTCGACTAATGTGCAAGTCATGATGTCATGGCGATTAGAGCTGCGTAAATATAAGACCATGCCCCCACTGTTAATATAAGCTACAGCAAATCCATCGTACAGGCGGCAGATTCTACATTTCAGGTGTAGGATGGTCACCACTGAGGTCATGAGAGGTCTTGCAAATGGATTTTTAAAAATGAAGCAAAAGAGTATAACAAAGAGGAAACCAGCCGGGCTCATTGAATGTACTTATTAGTATATACAAAGCTATAGCTATGGTAATGGGGACCTACGTAAGAATTTTGTGTTAACCACTAAGCTAGCCAAAGACAGACACACATAGCTATCTCTTTGTTTCCACGTACTTACGTCCTCCTCTCTTATAGTATATACCAAATTCCATATCTATATAACTAGTCTCGATCGCCCTAGCTACCTAGCAAATCTCTATCCTTAAGTACCTCAACACAAATCATTCTCATACTACTATTCCTCTCTTTCTCTCTCTAAACACCTTTGGGATCATCATACTGTGTAGAACTCTAGCCATGTCAAAGATACATCCAGCTGCAGAAAATAGATATCAATATCAAGATCGTGGAGTCCTTCACCATGATCATCAGGTGGAAGATGTTCATGATGTAAACCCATCTGTGCTCACTGTGTGGAAGAGATCTAGCATGAGCTTCCAGGGAACTGATGGATTTACGGTCTTTGATCACCGAGGAGTATTGACTTTCCGAGTCGACAACTATTCCAGGAAGAACTGCGGCGTCCGGAAAGGGCTCGTCCTCATGGACGGAGCTGGAAGTGCCTTGCTCACTCTCAAACCCCAGGTAATTATTGGTGTACGTTCTATGTAATCATGTACATATGGTTTTTCTTTCACCTTGGAAAGGAATCTCATATGATCGAAGTATGTATACAAGTACATGGAAGCTAATGAAGGCCATTTTGTATGAACAGGTTTTGAGTATGCAAGACCAATGGAATGCATATCGAGGAGACTATGGATGTGCAAAGAGTCCTAAGTCCAGTAGAGTATTCACCATGAAAGACACTGGGTCTGGTCTTTTTAGCCGTAGCAATAAAACTGAAGCTACAGCCGAGGTGTTCATGGGATCCGAAACTACGAGCCCTTCACCGGATTTCAGAATCGAGGGTTGTTTTCAGAGGCGAAACTGCAAGATCAGGAGCAGCAGTGGACAACTGGTGGCCAATGTAGCTAGGAAAAGAGTGAACAACACAGTCATGCTTGGGGAGGATGTGTTCAGCTTGGTGGTACAATCAGGGTTCGATCTTGATCTTATCATGGCGTTTGTAATAGTCTTGGATCGCATTTGTGGGAAGCCATTAACGCCAATTTTATGTTCTTAATTGATTGTCGTTTTGAGTGATGTACAAAAATAAAGCCAACATAAGAAGATACAAATTGTGAGTAGAGCCAATTAGGGCGATTACTACTCCAATTTTCTTGTATTTAAATAAGAAGAGAATAGTTTGCCTTCGTCTTTTTCCTTTCTGCTCCAAAGCACACACTGTAACAGGCTAACTATTTGGATGGGACAACACAATACTATCTTGTTCCTCATATGCCTAGCTCGTGTTGTGATAAGTAATTGTGAGAGGTCGAGACGTAGATGATCGTCTCAGCCAAATTAACAGACTGTCGGTATGGCCTTGCTAGAATTCTTTGTCGACTACTAGCATCATGTGTAAGAGAGTGAAGACACATGACATGTTACATGCAGCAAAACAGGTGGTGTTACAGTGCAGCACTACATGTGAAACCAAGACTTATACATGCCAAGAAGATATGCACAACAGAATATATATATATTGCATCTATCTGTGACCATACTTAACTTCTATTATTGTGAAAAATAAGGGCATGAACTTGCAAACTCGAAAAAGCTAACAAACCAGTTTTTTTTTCCCCCTCAAGTTCTAAGGTTTGGAATTGAATTCCAAAGTAGTAATCTAAGCAAACACATTAGTACAGACTCAGGAATCACATGTAATCTGGGATCTGGGAATCAAAGCATGTGGATTTACCAACCCAAATGGGTCATCTCTGATGTTAGTACTACTCGGTAAAACTGCAAAAATAAAAGAACAGGTGCGCCCAATGCCCTATCCATGTATCATACATCGCCTCAGGGATCAATCACCAGTAACATAAGACTTGCCCTCATAATACTTTTGCTCACTAGCTGCCTTCTTATCATTTCGTTTCTGCATCCAAAAATTAGATGTTTAGGGTGTGGAAGGAAAAATGCAAGGATATCAACAAAAACCAGAGCTGGAACTTTATATGTTTAAGCATATGGACACAAATGCTAGCATACTATGCTTTATAATTATCATGTTGGCACTTTCTTTATATCATATATTATCTCGGTGTTATATAAGTTCAAAAGGTTCAAGAATTAAAGGGGAACCTGGTATGCTTCATGATTAGATACAATCCTCCTAATTATCGTGGAAGTTGTAATATCAAGAGGGCTTTCCAAAACTTTAAAGATACCCATACTGATTGGAACTTCATATGGATTGCCTGTCTCCTGTGAGAGAATAATAAAGAACAATAAGTAACTAACTAAAGCGTCTTGGTACCTCCATTCAATGGAATATCTTTTTGTTGGCAAAAAGCAATGGTAAAATATACATCACCGTCAGCAATTGATTTTGCAATTTACCTTCTCAAAATTGTTGTTCTCAGCTACTGTCCCATGGACAACCAAAGAGATATTGAAAGTAGTAATCTGCAGTCAAAAAAAGTTCCAAGACCATTATATTTGCAAGCATGGAAACTGTTACAAGATGACAAAAACATGGCAAAGTAGTGTATTGGCACTCAATTTCATTCAAGTAACAGATATATCCAGAACTCTTCATTATAGTAATTTAAGGTGGCATTGATACGGGAATCATTATTGAAGGTTAGGAGTGAATTACATAGGGTCCTATACCCAACATCCCTACTAAGGAACATCCACCAAGGAAAGACTTCACACCCGACGGACATCAATAGAATACACAAAAAGAATGAAAACTGACTAAATGCATTATAAACCAAATTCTCTAAAGATGATGATAAAAGCTTTACCACGTCTTTTGTAATTTCCCATGGAGCACCAATTATGACCTCATCCACATAGCGGCAACCCAAAACACTTAGGCTTCTTTCATGAAGGTTCATGATTGGGCGATGTGCACCTCTATTAGCACTGCAGTGAAGTTACAAAGATATCACCAAGTATATTGTAGAGTACAAAACTACAATCACACAGAAAGAAACTATTCTGACTTGGGGATAAATCATGATCAAAGGTCGCAATACAACCCCCCAAAAAAAAAAAATTACCAGGCTACCAGAGACAGTAGAGAGGAAACCAATTAAAAGGATAGTCAGAGCAACTCAACATGGATGAAAGAAATCTTTACTCACTCCGCCAATATTTTCAGAACAGTCACAAGTTATAGGCATCTGTCACAACCACAACCATTGTGCCACTGAAAACCTATTTGATGACTAGCACAATGGCTAGAAAAGTACTCATAGAATCAATTGGATTTCATGTGAAAGATATGATATACAAACATTCACAAACACATACACAAATAACGTAGAAATTTCTACACATACAAATGATTCATCATTATGAGTCATTTCTAAGTAAAGGTCAAATTATATGGATCTAAGTTGTCCTAGAGACTAAAGGATAAACTTTACTGAAAGTTACAGAAACTAACATGTGAAGGATTTACAATTGAACTAGATATAAGAAATAAAACCTGGTACCTCTCTAGAATCATAATCATGGGTGAATGACTAAAGGGCTATACATACATAGATCTATTAGACATTGTAAAATGGGAGCTTTCGTAAAGACTGAGAAACAGGAAATGATACCTGACAGTTTGATCAGTGTGTATTCCAACAAGAAGAAAATCCCCAAGCTCTCGAGCAACCCTCAAGATCTGTATGGAAAAATATCCAGATAAGTAAATTTTAACCATCTTAATCGTTTATTCCCTAAAAGTTCATTAGGGAAAGAAATACGAGATGAGAGGACAAATGAACTGACATCCCTGAAATCTAAGAGGCACAGAATAGTACCATAGTGCACAGAATAGAATGAAAATAAAAAAGTTAAAGGCTAGTTTTTCTTTTATTTTATCGTACCTGCTTTCCCTTATTTCAAAAAAGGAACCGGTTACACAATTAATTGGGAGATATTATAACCTTATAAGTGCTGTTCTCAACTACCATATGCAGTACCACGAATTTGGAAGTACACATTCAGAAAGAGAAGAAAATAAGTTGCATGTGGACGAACTCATTCATTACCTCGACATGTCCGGCATGAAAGAGATCAAATGCACCGTCTATATATATTACGCGCGCATCCGACTGAGGTCCCTGCAGCCATATGCATAAACAATTCATTAATAATCATCAAACTCCACGTCACCCACTAATCCAATGACAACTAAAAGAGTGTACTACTTTTCCATTAGAGAACTGCACAATTCTACGAGATGTTGGCAGGAAATGAGACACACGAGTTCCACTGCCAGATCCACCATCTTCAAGCTTCTGACCGTGTCCATGGCTGAACTGTCTTTGCAATGAAGAATGGTTCCGGTTCTCACTAACCGATCTCTCTCTCACACATAGAAGCATACGCCCTGCAACACAAACAGTCACCGCACCAAATTCAGACCAACCAATTCCAACTACAGCAAGTCTCCAAACCAGCTAAACTCCAAGCTAAAATTGCATTACAACTATAAAACAAAAACATACCAACAATGTCAGTACTCGAAACCCCTTCGGTACGTTTGATCTGCTTGTAGCGCCCGGCTTTCTTCGCAAGGGCATACGCGTCGGTTCCATCGGGAAGAACACAAGGATCATCCCCATGGATTATATAGTCTATAGCATACTCATCAAACAACTTCTTCATAAACTCTTCGGTTATAGCATACGGTGCATCCGGAATAACCTCATCAACCCATTTCACAGCTTTAACCATAATCATCCTAACAAAACACAATAATTACAAACCCTAATAAGCTCAAATTCAGTAGTAATCACAATGCTAATTAATCGAATGCAAAAAAGTGAAAGGGATGAAGAAAAAAAATGTGGTACCTTTCGTTGAGAGGAGTGACCGGAGGACCTTTATTGACGATGATTTCGGCGTCGCTGACGACGCCGACGACCAATTGGTCACCGAGGGCGCGCGCCTGACGGAGCGCGTTGCAGTGGCCGTAGTGCATCATGTCGAAGCAGCCGTCCATGTAGACCCGGACGGGGCGGTTCTTCTGCCTGCGCCACCGAATCGGCAGAGGGAGGAGGTGGGGCCCGCCGCGGTCGGAGCCGAGCATGGAGACTCCGACGCCGATCCCGACCGCCACGACGACGCCGCCGACGAGACACGTGGCGACGAACCGCGCCCAGCTGCGCGCATTCTCAGACTGACCCGCATCGAGACCCATTTTGGTTTTTTTGGTAGTGTTACAAAATCAAAGAGAGGAGCTTTTTGGTTTCAATCAAAAGCTGAAAGGAAGAAGAAGGAAAGGTTGCATTTTTGGGTTGTGCGCACACTTTTCTGTTTCTCACTGAAAATCGATGCTTTTGCTTTTTTTGTTCGTTCCGCGTTTTCGTGAGGCGGGTGATTTTGGTGTGGGCTTTGGCCCAACCGTCCTTTTGAGATCTTTCTACGTCTTTCGTCACATTTTCCATTCACAATAGTATTGAACATATTTTTGTGTCATTTTTTTTTTTCTTGACATTTTGCTATAGTAAAAGTTGTCTGATTTATAAGTCTTGTCAAGTTCAACTCAGTATTAATACGCGTGACCCTCTTAATGTTGTGTTAATTAGTACGTGTTGTTATCTGATAGCTATTTGTGTACTTAATGAGATATAGAACGTTATAAAATCGACATAAATGTATATGAGATGAACCATATTGAGAGTTAAATGTTGAAAGATAATAAATACATAATTTGAGAAAAATGGAACATCTCCACTTCACTTATCGGTTCAACTGACCAGGAAAACGAAGCCGAAACATACGATAACAATTTCGTACTATGACAGAGCATAATATGACGTTCTAAGAACACGAGAACTCGTAATAGTAACAATGTTACTCACTCAATTGATATGTCAATAGGGTTATCAAATTCAAGAATCGTGATCTCCTCAAGTTAGATAATGACCCTATAATACCATGAGTAACGTGTCTCTATGTTGAGTAAAGATTTTTCAGATGTTTTTTGATCGAAACCACACGGTTTTTCAATAAGTTTCTAAGCCTTGAGACTAATCTGTGTCGAGGATTATGTCAGAATGCTTTCTTGTTTCTGCTCACCAAAAATATTTATATTTAACTCTAATTAGAATCAACAAGATTCGAATCTGATCATATAATTTTATATCAAAATTCTTACCAACTGGACCACCTGTGACAGTGAGACGCATTTTTTTTTATCTTGTCCAATCCGAAGTACCTAAAAGAGCAGAGAATCAAGTGAAAATTGTGGGTTTGACTCATAGAGGCCATAGAACCGTCGACCCGTCTCTTTAAAGTCTTGCGGGAAGCAGTTAGTTGGTGTGGCGTGGACTTCACTCTAATTTACTCTCCTCTCTCTCTCTTTCTCTTACGTTTATTCCATTTCAAAATCCGTTATTCCACACCGCCCCGACGACGACCTGAAACCAAAAATCAAAACCAAAACCGCACCACCGAGATCGAGAGGCGGTTATGGCTTCCACCGAAGGCCTGGTCCCGATCACCCGTGCTTTCCTCTCTTCCTACTACGACACCTACCAATTCCCTCCTCTCTCCGACGACATCCCCCGCCTCTCCTCCGATATTCGCTCCCTCACCTCCGATTTCCTCTCCCACTCTCCCCCCACTCCCGGTAAACTCCGCAATTCCAAAACTTACCGCTCGTGATTTAATTTACTGTTTCAAGTCTTGATCTTTGAAAACTCTGTGCGAATGATATTGTAGGGGAAGAGAGGCTTGTAGTGGACGAGTCGGAGCGCCGGCCGCCGCATAAAGTCGACGAGAATATGTGGAAGAATCGGGAGCATATGGAAGAGATTATCTTCTTACTTGACAGAGCTCATTGGCCTCAAGCGGTGAGTGTTTGTTTGCTTTTGAATGTTGAAACGGTGCCTTTTGGCTTTCTTTGGTTGTGATTTTCGGTGATGTGAGCAGCTTCAGGAGCCTTCGAGTCCCGAAGATGCTCAGCTGGCTACTGTTTTGACTCGGCTGCATCGTAAGTTCAATACTGCGTTGAAGGCTTTGGAGTCGTTTCAGGCTAAAAACTCCGAGCGCGTGTTCAGTACAGGTTTTGTTTAGTGACTTAGATAATGTGGTTGTTAATGTTGAGGTTTTCGGAGTTTCGAGTGGTGTTGGTGACGAGAGTGTGGAATTTGTATGCAGTTATGACCTACATTCCTCAGGATTTTCGGGGGAGGCTTATTAGACTGCAGAGGGAGCGGTCGGAGAGGAATAAGCAAGCTGAGATTGATGCTATGATTAGTTCCGGGGCGAGTATACGTGATCGTTATGCTGTCTTGTGGAAACAACAGATGGAGAGGTGAGACTCTCCTTGCTTTTTTTGTTTTGTTTTCTGAATGCGGCTGCTGCCTGTGATTCATGTTATGTACTGATTGCTGACCATCCTTACAGGAGGAGACTGTTGGCGCAGCTTGGTTCTGCTACCGGTGTCTACAAAACCCTCGTCAAGTACCTGGTTGGTGTTCCACAGGTATGCACTCCATATCCTTGTTTGGACCTTTACTTAGAGTTCTTGTTTTGTTCGTTGCAATAGCTAAATGATCTTAGTGGTGTGATTAGCACTTCACGATCTGGCATGCCAATTTCAGTTTTCCTTATGTGGTTCTCTCTTGTTGTTCATGTATCTCTGTAGTAAGAAAGTGATTTTTGATGCTGTTTCAGTGTACGTTATTCTGAGACATTTATTAATGCATATTTTACCTCAGTAATATTACAAATTTATTTTGGGTGCAGGTTTTACTAGATTTTGTTCGCCAAATAAATGATGATGATGGGTAAGTTCTTTTAGGGCAGTCGAGTTTATAGCCTATTAGATAATAAGTTAGTAATCATAATGGCTTACTGCATCCTTTATTAATAGGCCCATGGAAGAGCAACGACAACGTTATGGACCACCTTTATACAGCCTTACAACTATGGTGCTTCTTATACGTCTTGCTATTCTGCTGTCTTGGGGGCGGTTTGAAACTAGAAAATTGTGAGATATTTTTGCATACTTTTTTATGCCTAATAGTTCTATCCAAGACATAGTCCAATATATCTTCTTGCACTTTCATTTGCATTGACAGTCCTTTTTTTTTTTTTTCTGTTTCATATAATGAGCAGAAACAAGCAAGAGGTAGCTCTCTTGGAACAAGCTGTTGACGTCTACACCACTGAGTTTGAAAGGTTCATTAAGTTTATCAGGTATTAGTGCTACTTCCTGTGTTGAGTTGGTACGTTTGATGGTATTAGTTATGTTAAATGATTGGTTTCATCATGTCTTTTTCTTCTTCTTCTTCTTCTTCCAAAAAAAATAAAAATTAATGAAATAGCATGTCAGTTTCAAATTTTCATTTTGGTTAGTGTTTGATTATTGCTATACACCCTTTCATCCCATAAATGCGTAAAAGTGAAATTGACAAATAGATTTCACGGTAAACTTCTGATAATGCATTAAGTTTGCATAAATCGAGATAGCTAAATGCCAAAATGAAGCTACGTTGGGGCCTAAAATCTGATTTCAAATGTAGTGTTACTCAGCTGCTTATTTTACATCAATTAATGTATGTGTTTTTCTCAGTGAGGTTTTTGCGAATTCGCCCTTCTTTATTTCAGCAGAGGTTGCCGGTGCATCAGATGGAGGGCAAGATTCTGTTCTTTTTCTTTTTTCCCTCCTTTTCTTCTTATCATAATAAAAAAAAATATTCATTCACTTTCCTGTACAGGAATAATGATGATTACAAAGAGATAAGTGTTGCAGCCGGTAAAACACATGAGGTTTGTTTTCATATCTTTTGAACTCCTTTACTTTTGGTTGGATGTTGGATTGATCCTAATTTTATTCAATCATATGAGCACCTTTTATCTAGTCCAGATGTGATGGAGGGATCACTTTGAATGTGTGACTGAAAGCTCAAGTAACTGAGTAATGTGTTATTTGATTTATGATTTATTGTAGCTTGTAAAAAATGTAGAATAAACAACAAGCTCTCACTTCTGGTACATTGATACTAAGGAAAATCTGAAAACTTTCAAACTGAGTAATGTTTTATAACATTTACTCAAACTTAGTATAGTAGGTAGTTAAGAAACCTAGCAAGTAAGATAGGTTCAGAAACAACCATCTTATCTAGCTGGTTTGTGGTTCAGAAACAATCCTTCAATTATCTTATTCAGTTTCTCTGCCAAATATTATGAGCAATTCTGCTTCAAACTTGTGACATTTTGTAATATATTTACTCTTATAGGTTTCTCTGACTGTGGACTCTATAAATTCATACATTGCGTGGGACTTTTCGCTTGTGCAAGGGAAGATGAACTTGGTATTATTCCTAAATTTCATTATGTACCCCATGAATATGACGTCCTGTTTAATAACCTGATGAGTTTTCTTTCATATGTGATGTGCATGCTCTGTCCTTCTTAATTGGTTTCCTTTGGTTCTCTGTTGTGTAATTCATGCGATTTACTTTTATGTCTTTTTTGTATGGACAAGATAGGTATGAGTTCCATTATAGTTAGTAATGAAATGACAAAATTCAAACTGTATGAAGACTGTAAGGATGTTAGAGGTTTGAATATTCACTTTCTGATCATTGTTTGACCCTAGGTTAGCCATTCTGAGTAGTATGAAGTTGAATATAACAAATAAGTGCTTGCTTTTCAGCTCCTCCAGGAAAGTTGGGTTGTAGTTGCGTAATGATTTCTTTGTGAAGATTCTTTTAATTTTTTTAATTTTTATGCATCTCTTTATTCGATTGTCCTAGTTTTGCACAGATATCTTTCAGTTATTCTCCATACATAATATTTACTTGCGATATAACGTATGATTGGTCTTGTGAAGGACCGGTAGAAGTTAGCTAAACCCCTATGTTTGATAGTACGTTAGCAGTTCTTGAATTTATAGTGTATTTGAGCTCAGACCATTGTAATGAGATATGCTGTATAATGTCAAAATATTTTCCAATTTTTAAAACTACTCGACATGTTTCTTTATCGGAAATTTATGAAGATTGATGTCTGGTCAGGATATCGGATTCAGTGTGGAGTATACAAATGCATCTGGGGAGAAATCTGTAAGTTGAGCCGTGATTTCATGAATGTTACTATATATAATACTGCCTTCATCAATTTTGGATTATGACTGAATTGCTTTCTTGCAACTACCCTGGGGCATTGATGATTATGCTACAGCTCATTTTACCTTACAAACGTTACGAGTCTGACCAAGTAAGTTTAGTATTTCTTCTCATATGTTATCTGATAAGTTAGGCTGCCTTCTTTAAGTCTCGACTTTCTTTACCGAAAAAGTAGTCTCTTGATGAAAATATTATTTTGTAGGGAAATTTCTGCACGTGTGAGGCTGGAAAGTACAAACTCATTTGGGACAATTCATATTCAAGTTTCTTTAAGAAGGTACTTGTTTCATTCTAGGTTCTGTTTATGTTTCACTTTCCCACTTGTCTTGTCTTATCATTGGTATGAGAATCACTGGTCCATTTGGGTGTGAACAGTTTTTATGGTAATACCTGCTAAAAATAATGTTAATCACGCGCCTCTAGACACAACTATGTCTTATGTTTACGTAACATTTGTGAGCTTGTGCCTCAATTGACATCTTTTTCTTACATTCTCAACATCTTTTTTAGGAACCCCATACATTATCACTAGACATATCTGCTTGAAGCCATTTCAGTTTTCCCATCTCTACTGGCCAATAATCTTTTAAAAATAATTGATTATTGACCTGTCAGATCAATAGTTGTCTGACCTTAGAAATCAAATGTGAAGTCTTTAGCCTAAAGTCCTTTGTTATGGTGCCTTTGGTTTCTATGTGGGCTGATCATATTACTCATTTCCAACTTTTCTTGTCTTCCGGAATATAGGTTTTGCGCTTTAAGGTAGATTGCATACCTCCAGTGGTTGAGACGGTACCTCTTGTGACTGAAGCTGAAGAATGAGGATTTTTAACACCACCTCAACTTGTAGAGGATGTTTTAGTCTCATGTGATAGATGCTATCATATCAATTTATGTTGCTTCAAATTGTATCATTTTATTCATTGTTCTTTGTGTTCCATCTCCTGAGGTTGGTTTTCCATATCGATTTCCATCGTATCAGGGGCTGCTGTTAATCGATGTTACAGAATGTTGTATTATACCCTTTGTATATTTAACTGATTACCTCAATGTACTTGTAAACAATAGCTCATAAGGCTGTGAATCTCTTTCTGAATTGCATGGAATCGACCTTGCTTGGCTAAAATAACTAAATAAAACAATAAGGACTATGTGGATGAAAAATCTTGATTTTAAGGACTATTTAGATTAAAATAAAACCATAAGGACTAAACAGATGTCGATTTGAAACCACAAGAACTATACAATATTTTACTTTTAATTGAATATGTACTAATTTCAACATTATATGTATCAGTTGTACATAATAACATAAAATAATATATATCATGTGAAACAATGGATGACAGATACATGAGAATCCAAATTTTACATAATGTGGTTACTATAGCCACATCTATAGCCATATCAGGTTACATATCAGAAAACGCATATTGAACATGTGTTCAAAAGTTCCATAAAATTATCCACAGAAATGCATGGAATTGCACCATGATATTGCAAAATTCATCCAAACAAATAGGAATAAGAACCATAAATTATTTATCTAAATCAATAATATACAAACCACCTATAATCTCATAGATCATGGTTCATGGTTTTAACCAATAATCTTGCATCATAGACCACATCGATCATCATGGATCCAATTATGCTACTTAGAATTTCATGTTCATAAGAAAGAAATATCAATATTGAAACTTCATGTTCGAATCTTGTGAAAAATGTATCACATGTATATGCACAAAACTTTAGGTTTATGCAAACAATTAGAATTGCAAGTCTAATGTAATATTTAAACTTCAGGTTCATAATCTCAAAAAATTTCAGGTTTGAGTATTATTAGTGAAACTTCTGACTCACTAATATAAGCAATTGTAAACATAGAATTGAGCAATATAAACAAAGTATATGTGTAGACAAGATATAATCAAAATAGAAGTGAACTCATAGATCGTGAGTATGAATAATATATAAGCAACAAAAGTTGCACCAATATCTCATAGATCATCATGGAGTTTATGTAACGGAATGAGCGATAACGTGCTGATAACGTGTTATAAACTAAGAATGAGATAAAGAGAAAAGAGAGAACATAATGAAGAAGGATGAAGAAGTGTCACTTTCATTCTCATTAAGCTCCTTTATATAGGAGTATGATTTACATCGTAAGGACATAACTAATGAGTATTTACAAAGACATCCACATATATTATAATATTTACAACAATAGGTAATTTTACATTAGGGTATATTAGTCATTCAATAAATCAACAACGTATGAAGTGATTATAGTGGTTTGTGGGGTGGTAATAGACGCACCCTTTATTTTTCTCTCCGTTTTGAATCTCTGCGCTTGCAAATTCTAGGTCCAGTTCGAGCCTTGTACTGTTTGCCTCTAATCCTTTCATGTGCAGCAATGCTGCATTCTCATGCTGCTTATGCATTACAGACTTTTGATATTCAAGTACCCAATTGCTTCTGTAAATTCATTGGTGTTCTCTAAATTCATCATTGATCCAAAAAGTTCTATGTTTCATTCTTTTAAGGGAAAAATACTGTATAGTCCATGTGGTTTAAACTCAACATCTGTTTAGTCCTTAAAGTTTCATTTTAATCTGTTTAGTCCTTAAAGTTACAATTTTGGATCTAAATGATCCTTCCGTTAGTTTTCTCCGTTAGACTTGTTAAAAAATTGCTCGAAATTTTGTAATTGTCCTATATTACCCCTGCAACATAGAAAACTCAGCTGCCCTAAATTCAAATCTACCAAATGAAGTGCTACACACATCATCCCGCTAAGCTCAAAACCAGCAAATACCCCAAAAGCTGATCTGCAAAATAACATCAATCATAATCTAAAACAAAACCTGCAAAACCTAATACCAAAACACCTGCAAAACTTAATACCAAAAGTCCAAAACCTATACCAAAACATGTACCTGCAACCATAATAAAAACCAACACTTTTCAAATCCATAACAGCAACCAACATCAACCAACAATAATAGGTAGATCTCCATTAATTTAGAACTCTAACAACGTTCAGTCATAATAGGCAGAAATATGTTTGGCATACTATAGCTTAACAAAAATGACCACAAAAGCCACATTACATCCCTCATAAATTGTTGTAGTATGTACAGAATTTAGCTCTAATCATCCTAACAAAAGATTAGAGCTAGCAACTAAATTTCATCGTACTTAGTTGCACAAAAATAGGATGTCTAATATTCTGCCTATGTTAGAGTTTAGCACTACTCAACTCCTTTAACTGACCTATTTATGATTCATCTCTTCCATGTCTTTAAGGTAGTAAGGCATTGTAGTATCCCTGGCACATTTCCACATTTGATCCTTCAAAACTTTTCCAGGAAATAGTTTTGTGAAATTGGTCCACATATGCCTTACACAAAATCTGATTTCCGCGCTTGGTACCACCACTTGACATGCAGGAATGAGGCCTTTCTGCTTGTCACTAATAAAAACCCAGCCTACTCCATCTTCCTTGATATCTAAGTCCTTGTAAAGAAGTTCCAAAAACCAGATCCATGAATCTTTATTCTCATTTTCCACCATAGCATATGCAGTAACCCAGCTGTTGTTGTTTGCATCCACACCAACAGCAGTCAAAAGCTGGCCTCCAAATGGACTCTTCAAGAATGCACCATCTAAGCCCATCACACTTCTATAACCAGATTTCATTCCATTCTTCAAGGCTCCCAAGCATATATACATTCTTTGAAACTGTGGATCCTTGTTATTGTTGCTAAAATCACACCTTATATCCACTGTGGTATCAGGATCAACCCTCTTCAACTCATTCCCATAGTCTTTTAACCTTGCAAACTGATCTCGGATGGAACCCTCAACCTCTTCAAAAACCGCCACCTTAACCTTGTAAGCCATCTGCTTGTTCACTTTTACCCTCATCTCACTTTGCATTGTCTTGGCTAATGATTCTGCAACAGTCATGCATAAAAAACATTGTTATGGTATGAAACTCAATATGAAATACACATAAACACCCCATAAGAAAAACACATAAACTCTCACCTGGGTTCCAGTCCGGATTGAGGGCAATTCGATCCTTGAACTTCCTCACTAGAAGTTTCATCCTCACCATGGTGTTGTTAAATGTTCTGTTGCATGTGTGGCGAGGAATCCACTCCTTGATCTTAAGAGTATCCTCATGTTGCAATTTAGAAGCAAATAGCAGAAAAGGACAATTATCTTGCTTGCATATAGCCTTCAGTCTGACCTTGTCATTCTTCTCATACTGATACTCCCAACCCCTTTGTAATGCCATCAGTCTAAGAGCATCCCTCAATATCACGACACTACCAAACATCATGCCCAACTGGAACCTTGGTCTGACCATGTCAATTTTAGGGTTGAAGTACAACCCTTGCTCTTCCCTCTCACCATCAGAGTTCAGAATGTAGTTGGGTGGTTCTTCATCAGAATCTTCTCCTCCAAACATATCCTCTTTGTCAAAAAATTCTAGATGTTGCATATTTTCTCCATTTCTTGATCCACCATAACCAATGAGAAGTGATCTTTTTCGTTGCTCTTTGTCATCCGTAATTTCTTCAACAATAGAATCATCCTCATCATCTCCATACATGTCATAGTCCTCATCTTCTGATAGAGGGTAGTAATCAGAATCCTCACTATTTGAAGGTTCATCATCATTACCCTGCTCCACATCACTTGACCCAAAACCACTAGATGACTGCCCAACATCATTTGAACCTTCCCAACCATGCTGAACTACCTTTTTACATGGCTTCATGGACTTAGGAACCTCAAGCTGTTTTTGCTTTCCTTTTTCCTTAATATTTTTCCCACCAACAATGCTACATTGAGTAGGCACACCCTTTTCAGGTTCTTTTATCATCACTCCCTTGCTAGGTCGAGCCTCTGGATGATCTGCCAAGGCAAATGGTACATGCCAAAAAGGGTAGGTTATATAACTGGTAATTTTGCCTCCATAAAGAGGTACATGCCAAAACTGAAAGTGACCAAATAAACAACATCCCAACTGAACTTGAACAATATTAAAAACAAATCATCAACACAACAGCTTCAAGTTTCTAATAATGAACTTGGGGCAATCCAAATATATATAAAGCTTCCTACAAGGAAACAACTTCTTCATGTTGAATAATTTCATAATGCATGAGAAGCAAAAACTGATTCATATAGCTAATTGATTATACAAAGCTTGTTGCTCTCTATGAAAGCTTAACTAGTGCTCACGATCCTCAGGACCACTCATAGATTTGTTATATATAGTTTAAGCAACAAACAAATTGAACTCAAAATATTATACATTAGAGAGATATATCAAGTCTTCTGCATATATCGATTTGCTAGTTCATTTGATATAGTTTGTGCTGGTAAATTAGAATATTTCTTGTGATGATTCAACAACATGGTTAGTTTATTGAATCCAGTTATTATAGATTATTTGTGTTTAGACCAACAGCTTAAGTTGTAAAATTTAAAAATTCTATTTCAAGTTGGCTTTAAGAGATAGATAAATACATAATTATGTGGCTGATTACAACTCTGACGAACTAATGACAGGAGATTAAGACTATTTTCAGTTTTATTAACTTAATTTACTATTACAAACTTCACGCCTGCAGGTTAGAGTCAACTAATCTCTTCAAGGATGTGAAGTGAGTGTTCTACCACTACAATTACAATTGTTTAATCCTCTGAGAAATATTATTATCATTAACAAAGCTTTTAAAAAGGAAAATGGGACAGACAAGAAATTTTGACATATCTAGGCGCCACTTCAACAACCATATTATACGGTTATTTGGCATATACCAAACATCACAACAGCTTCGAAATCAATTCCACAAATGTACTCCCAAACCCAGAAACTCAGAAACCCAGAAACCTTAAATTTTAAAGCCCAGAAACCCTAAATTTTGGAATCGAAACTCACCATAAGGTCGAATCCATTCGTTCATATCCCCGTCTTCTCGACGAACCCAAACCACGATGTCCTTCACCTCCATTAATTGTCAAAACACCCAACCCTCAATGGTTTCAAACTTCACAGGGTTTCGTCGACTTTTGAATACAACTTTTCATTACGCTGCCATCTTATAGCAAGAAGGAGTATGTGTGATGGAGTGGGTATGCGTGATAGATTCGGAGAAGTGAATTTAGGGTTTTGAGAGAGAAGAAGCGATGGGTTATCGAAAGGGGGTTTTCAGAGATGCACGATGTATTTTGGGATGAATCTGATGGAGAGGTCAAAAAGGGTGTGAATCTGACAAGGGCATATGAGTCAGTTCATATAATTCTCGGCTGACTTAGGCATGACTTGGCACTGATGTGGCAGTTTTTTAACGGCCATGTCATCAATCTAACGGAGAAAACTAACGGAGGACTATTTAGATCAAAAATCGTGACTTTAAGGACCATTCAGATTAAAATGAAACTTTAAAGACTAAACAGATGAAAACTTCAAAATACAGGGACTAAACAAATTTTAATTCTTCTTTTAATGATGATTCAAGTTCTGATATATGAGCATGTAATCCATCGTTCTCCCTTTCAGCTGTTATACTTCACTTTGCACTTTTCTCAATCTTCACTAACTGTATCCATTTTCCTGACCTTACGATCAAAGCTCCAGTTCTAGCCCTATTACTGCAGCTTATACGCCCTTTATTTGAACCAGTGTCCAAAAATAATGCAGCAAAGTAACCGAACTCTCTGCAATTTTCAGGAAGTATGCAATGATCTCTTTCACGGTTTTACCACAGCTAACATCAGTACCATACAAAACTATTAACTTCAATGCCAAAACACCACATATATATGGTGGTGAAGAATTTTTAATCATAACAAATAGACAATCTAAACTTTGAATGGTATTGCACGTCTCAAAACTTGACAGAATAATGTCCATGTCTAGCCTTGTGTCTTGTGACTTCTCTTTTCCTCAATACCTGACTGAGAAAATCTATGACGTAAAATTTCTAGAACATCTTCCATTTTTCCATCTTTAAGGGCCAGCAGAACCATGGAATGATAAAGCACATCTCCCATCTCTGAAGCAGTACGCGACTTATCCTCATTCTCCTCTAATGTTCGACATAGCTCATCTGCCTCTTCCCTAGAGTAAGAAAAGAAAACCATCAAGTGGACAAAATACAAAAGATAGATTATGTATTAGTGTAGTGTTCCAAGTTTATACACATACATTGCCAGGCATATTACCTCTCTAATTCCTTTAATAAATTGTTGATTATTTTAAGTACTATCTTTAGAAAATAGAAAGAATACGCAATCATTACAACTCGCATAATGTCATACCTGATTTTTGAACACAACAACTTCTTGTCAAGTAGTAGTCGTCTAGTCCACGAGGGCTTTCCAGTTTGTGGGACTTCAAGTTCTCCTTTTCGCTTTGCAATTGTAGATTCTAAGGAGTTCAGAGTGGTCAATGGGAATTTATCTCCTCCACTCTGTCACAAATAAACTGAATCACTTACAAAACATAGTGTATTTTGATGGAGATGATAGAAAACACAGTAATCTTATTCTAATTATTTAAGGCTGAAAACCTGCTGATCTTCTAACAAATCAATCACTGAGGTGTAATAGCAAGTCTCTGCTCCTGTGTGGCAAGTTGGGCCATCAGGCTTCCCTAGGTAAATTATCTGGGAAAAGGTACCAAGCAAAGGTAATAAATACGAGCACGAAAAGCATATATTAGCATATATGTTCCAATTAATATGCCAAAAACATACAGAGTCCCGATCACAATCAAGGAAGATGTCATGGACATTAATGAAATTACTGGAGGTCTCTCCCTTTGTCCACAGCGTTGATCGCGACCGACTGTAGAATGTGGCCTTACGGGAGGAGATTGTTGTAGCCACTGCTTCCCTGTTTGCAAACCCTTGCATTAAGATGGCTCCTGTGTCAACATTTTGAGCTATGGCAACCGCTAAACCTTTGTCATCCCATTTTACACTGTCTAACACCGTTTCGACCTGAAACCATGTCCAAAGTTTCTATCAAGAAACAGAAAGAAGGACAAAAGATGACTAACAACTGAGATTAACGCATAACTCATTTACATCGGATTAGACATGGCTGAGAAACTATCTTGGCTTTGCTTCTCTATCAAATGATTTTCAGACATGTAACAGTCTCTACCACATCAGGCTTTGGCAGACAGAATATAGTAGACACTATCACTAGTTATAGTGTGGGAGTCTCATTGAAATAGAAGAGGAGACATTGATAAATGATTAATGTAATTCCATGTTATTGTTGACAGGTTCAAGATATGCCAAGTAAAAGAGGAAAACTATCTATTTAATATCATTCACAGGTTTTTAGTTTTAGACACGTACCAGTCCCTACCATATCACAGTGAACAAAAGATATCAATAGATTTATGGGATTACTACATAAATAGGCACCTTTGATTGAAGATGATGGTCTAAGTTCTTGGTGGAAGCATAAACAAGAGAATTGCTCTTTCTTTTGAAATTTACTCTACCATGATTAAATGAAGTAGATATGGAAGGCCAAGATGGGGAAGAAACTCTGACTGATTGCAGACAGTGGAACTGTGAACTTGCCATTCATATGAACCTTCCTGTGACAATGAAAGCAATATGAAACTATTCTCACAAAAAAAAAGTCATAATAATTTTAAGACGAACACAAAGATAGAAGAGCATTCGTATCCGGAATGGATATCTGTAGATAGAACAACACTATAAATAAAAACATTAAACACAGGTTGATACTGTAAGAAAGCAAAGATAGAGCAACCTTTATAGTAAGAAAGCAACAATACAATAATCACATAAACCTGCCCTTGTAAAGGAATGAGGCCATTGACTTAATTTCCTGATAGACATCCACTTAATGGAATTGTTGTAACATGAACCAGATTGAATATGTCAGTGACTATTTGTGATATTATTGTGCCATTATCTGATTCAAATGTTCTTACTCCATCGAAATGGGCCTGACTAAACCCCCTTCCTCTTATTGTTATCTCTACTGAAACAAATTTCCCCCATATTTCTTTCAAATCCTACTAAAACACACGAAACCAAACCATGCATATGTTAGTAAAAAGTTCAAGACAAACTGAATCAACAAAACACAAGCTCGCGACTTTACAGAGGCAAATAGCATCCAGAAATGCATAGGCACCGATCAAAAGAGCTATTCCCAATATATAAAGAAAGCTTATGGCGAGTTCATCTCATTAACACAACACTGTAACCAATCAGAATACTTTCAGTGACCTCACTAGAAACAATAACAACTATTACCAATGCAATCCTACGAATTCAAACTAGAAAATAAAAACACAAAAAAAAGAGTATACCAGGATAAGAATGAGAAGCTCAGCTAGTTCAAAAAACTTGAAGCAATCCTGGTAGACAAACCAAGATGCAATCCTTGTATCAAAAAGCTTCAAACTTTCATGTACAACTACCAAACCCAGAAAGCAGAGATACAAAAAGTTGATATCAGAATAGATTTTAGTAAAATTTGACACAGTTTGACACAATTGTAGTAACAGTGCCGCCGGCGGCGGAGGGCTTATGTTAATTTTGTTTCCCAACCCTTTTTCTCAACCTAACGTTAACAGACAACATTCAGTTAGTCAGATGAAAAGGATTAACTCAAACTTGTTACACAGATGATTTTTTTTTAACACATTACCATTTGTTCTAGCAACATAATCTCTCATCTAAATAAGAGATTGCGAATTCGAGTCACGCAGTTGTAATATTTAAGTTGTTTACCTGATAAAAAAATAATAATGAATTCAATGGATCGTTTATTGGTTATTTTTTTGAGGTTATTATCATGGTTGATAACATATAAATCGTCTAGGATCATTCGAGTTTTTATAGCTAGTTTTGCATGGTTCAAATCTTTCGTAGTTTGCAAGGTATCGTCTAGGATCGTTCGAGTTTTTACAGCTAGTTTTGCATGATTCAAATTTTTTTATAGTTTGCAAGGGCAAATCGTGTTAATGTTATCTTCAGTGATTAATATATGACATGACGTTCTTTTTGAAAATATATATATATATATATATACACACACACACGGATCCGTTCAGAAGAGGACGTCCGCACCGTCTTTAAAGTGCGGACGTCTCTCCGTTCTCCACCGTCCGGCACCGGCGACGCCTCTCCTCTTGCCGAGCGAACATCAGATCTCGATTGTGACCTTCCTCTTGCCGGTGGACTTGCCGTATACTAGTTTGCAGTTGCCACTATTCTTGTCTGAAGTTTTGGGTGGAGGTTGCTGCCCAGACCTTCAAATCTGATCTCCATGGCCTTCCTCTTCATGGTAAAGTCGTCGGGGATGCCTCTGCTATTATCTGGCAAGAGAAGAGGCGTTGCCGACGCCGACCGGTAGAGAACGGAGAGACGTCCGTATTTTAAAGGCGGTGCGGACGTCCGCCTCTTATATATATATATATATATATATATATATATATACAGCCCTTCTCAGCTACGGACGTCCGCACCAATGGTTTTAGTGCAGATTTTCATTTTTGCACAACTTTTCGATCGAATTTCCTCATCTCCACCGTCCAGTATCTAGATAATATTGTGTAGATCATCTCTGCAAAATGTCAGCCAATTTGGTAATTGTTAAGGCCCTCAAAATGACGTCTTTCTGTTACAAACATAAACGGTTCATGTTTGACAGAATTCAGTCAGTCCATTGGTTTTTCGAGTTTGAGAGCCTTAAAGATTACCAAATTGGCTGAAATTTTGTAGAGATGATATACACAATATAATCTAGATACTAGACGGTGGTGATGAGGAAATTCGATTGAAAAGTGGTGAAAAAATGAAAATCCGCACCAAAACCATTGGTGCAGACATCCGCAGCTGAGAAAAATCTTATATATATATAGGGTCATTCCACTAAGGGATCCTTTTTTTTGACATATATAGGGATGATGGATTACTCCAACTTTTCGATCACAAAATCACATCTCCACCGTTCAGTTTGTTAGTCCTTATATATAGATCAATTCTGCAAATTTTCAGCCAATTTGGTGATCGTTAAGATGTCGAACAAGATTAAATCAATGAACGAACCAAATCTGCCAAACCTGAACCGTTCATGCATATAATTATAAATCATAGTTTTGAATGCCTTAACGATCGCTAAAATTTTTGAAAATTTGCAGAATTGATCTATATATAAGGACTAACAAACTAAATTGCGGAGATGTGATTTTGTGATCGAAAAGTTAGAGTAATCCCTCATCCCTCGTATATATATATATATATATATATATATATATATATATATATATATATATATATCAACTTTCACACTTCCTCAAACTAGTGAAAAATTGAAAATAACAATAACGCTTTATGTTACTACTCATATTTACAAGATACTATTTGAGAGTGATCTGCTTGCGCTGTTCATCAGCAAGGGGACAAAAAAAAAAGCGGCGCAGGGTGCGTGAGACGAGAAGAGGTAGGCGAGGCGGGGCGGGTTAGTAGGAGTTAATGAGGGGAGGGGTCAGCTAGCACAGAAGGGCGCGGACTGAAAAAAATTGACATAGGCGCGGAGTCACTCGCCTCGCGAGGCTAGATTGGCGGGGCGGGTTAGTAGGAGTTAATGAGGCGAAGTGAGCCGTGGAGTCCGCTCGCACAGAAGGGCGCGAACTGCAAAATATTGACATAGGCGCGGGGTCAAAATTTATTTTAATTTTAAATTGACATTTGTAATAAATTTCCGAGTGACCTGCTTGCAATGTTCCTACACTGTTCATCAGAAAATGACAAAAAAGGACGTCGAACGAGGTGAGCAGGCCGCGGGGTGAGGAGTTAATGAGGCAAGTGAAGCGGGGCGGGTTATTAGGAGTTAATGAGGCGAGGCCAGAATTGTGAGGTGGGGAGAGGAGTTCGCTAGCACAGAAGGGCGCGAACTGAAAAAAAATGACATAGGCGCGAAATCCCTCAACTCGTGGGGCCAGTTAACTGAGGCGGGGTGAGTTAGTAGGAGTTAATGAGGCGAGACCAGAATATTGAGGAGGAGCGAGGCGCGGAGTACGCTCGCACAGAAGGGCGCGAACTAAAATTATTGTCATAGGCGCGGCGTCAAAATTATTATTTTTTTTTAAATTGACATTTATAATAAATTTTCGAGTGACCTACTTGCTATGTTCCTACATTGTACATCAGCAAAAAGACAAAAAAGGAAGTCGAACGAGGCGTGAAGGCCGCGGGGTGAGGGGTTAATGAGGCAAGTGAAGCGGGGCGGGTTATTAGGAGTTCATGAGGCGAGGAGTCCGCTAGCACAGAAGGGCGCGAACTGAAAAAAAAAATGAGCATAAGCGCGAAGTAAAAAAAAAATTAAATTGACATTTACAATAAATGTGTCAATGCGCGGTTACTGAGGCGGAGTCACTCGCCTCGCGAGGCCAGATTTGCGGGGCGGGTTAGTGGGAGTTAATGAGGCGAAGTGAGCCACGGAGTCCGCTCGCACAGAAGGGCGCGAACTGCAAAATATTGACATAGGCGCGGGGTCAAAATTTATTTTAATTTTTAATTGACATTTGCAATAAATTTAGTCCTCCGAGCGATGCGGGATGAGTGAGGCGAGGTAAGTTAGTCCGCAGGACGATGCAAGACAAATGAGGCGAGGAGAAGACGTGGCAAGGCGAGACAAGTCAGGCATGGTGAGTAGCACACGGGGTTATGCGAGGTGAAAATGAGATAATGCGAAGTAAGCTAATGACGCCGAGTAAGTTAATGAGGCGGGACGAGGCGTCAAGCGGATGAAGCGAGACGAGTAAAATGTGTGTGGCGAGGTAAGTGAAGTAAGACGTCTGAAGGGAGGGAAGCGAGGCACGTGAGAAGAAGGAGGCGGGGCGGGGCGAAGTGAGTGGATCGAGTGAGGCGAGGGGAGGTGAGTAAGGGGAGGCCAGTTTACTGAGGCCGGTAAGAAGAAGTTCATGAGGCGAGGTCAAATTTTTGAGGCGGGATGAGAGGCAAGGTGCGGAGTAAGTTAGCACAGAAGGGCGCGAACTTGAAAAAATTATTAAAAAAATTGACATAAGCGCCAGGCCAGATTGGCGGGGCAGGTTAGTAGGAGTGAATGAGGCGCGGGGTCAAAAAAAAAATATTGACATTTACAATACATTTCCGGGTGACCTGCTTGCAATGTTCCTCAGCAAAAAGAGAAAATAGGACGTCGAACGAGACGAGATGCGTTAGACCAGAAGAGAGAGGCGAGGTGAGGCCAGTGAAGCGGGGCGAGGCCAAATTATTGAGGCAGGCTTGGTTAGTAGGAGTTAATGAGGCGGGGCTGGTTGGTAGGAGTTAATGAGGCGAGGCCAGAACAGTGAGGCGAGGCGCGGAGTCCGCTCGCACAGAAGCGCGCGAACGGGAAAAAATTATAAAAAATTGACATAGGCGCGGAGTCAAAAAAAAAATTAAATTGACATTTACAATAAATTTCCGAGTGACCTGCTTGCAATGTTCTTGCTTGCCGTGTGAAGCGGATGGAAATGCGTTAGACGAGAAAAGAGAGGCGAGGCGAGGCCGGATTACTGAGGCTGGGCGGGTTAGTGGGAATTACTGAGGCGGGATGAGGAGTCCGCTAGCTCAGAAGGGCACGAGCTGAAGAAATTGACATAGGCGCGGAGTCCACTAGCACAAAAGGGCGCGAGCTGAAAAAAATTGACATAGGCGCGGGGTCAAAAAAAAGAAATAAATTGACATTTACAATAAATTTCCGAGTGAGACGAAATAATGCGACCCAAGCTAATGAAACAGAATAAAAAAGAGGAGCGAGTGAACCGAGACAAGTAAAGCGTGTGAGGCGAGGCAAGTAAGACGAGAAGGAAAGGAAGCGAAGCACATGAGAAGAAGGAAGAGAAACGCAGAGGGCCGCCCAAATCAAAATAAATATAATAGTGGACAATAATGAAATACATAAATTAAATTAAATAATTTCACTATTGTCCACGAGGAGGGGGCGTGGGGCCGCGGGGTGATGCGAGGCCAATGAGGCGACACGTGTGACACTGGGCGAGGTCAGATGAGTAAGGCGAGGCGAGGAGCCCGCGAGGGAAAAAAGGCGAGGTGCTTCGAGTGAGGCGTGGCGAGAGGCGATTGAAGCGGGGAGAAACCTGATTACTGGGGCAGAGTGAGGTGAGGTACTTCGAGTGAGGCGTGGCGAGAGGCGATTGAAGCGGGGCGAAACCTGATTACTGGGGCAGAGTGAGGCGAGGTTAGAGTAAGAAGGCGGGGCGAGTAGTGAGGCGAGGTTAGAGTAAGAAGGCGGGGTAAGGCGGGGTAAGGCGCGACGAGACCTGCTTGCACTGTTCATTAGGAAAGAGACAAAGAAGGCGGGGTAAGGCGCGACGAGACCTGCTTGCACTGTTCATTAGGAAAGAGACAAAATAGAGCGAGGCGAGGAGGTGGTGTGGCGAGTCGAGTGAATGAAGCGGGGCGAGGTGACGCAAGGCCAGAATAGTGAGGCGGGGTGATGCGCGGAGCGTGAGAGGCGTGTTAGGCGAATGTGAAGCGAGGTGGGGTGAGGAGACCGCCGGGTTGTGCGAGGCGATGAGAGGCATGTTAGGCGAATGACGCGAGATGGATTAGTATGGGCGAGACGAAGAGCATCAAGCGGGGCGAGGGAGACAAGTGACGGGATGAATGTTAGTTGAGGCGGGGCGAAGCAAATCGAAGTTTGTTCGAATGAGAAAAGGAGGCCGCACAATAATACAAGTAAGGCAATATTATGCGAGGGGAGTAGACCGTAGGGTTATGCGAGGCGGACCGAGGTGAAGGCGAACCGAAACAAGACGAATGAGAGGGGTGATAGCTGAATGTGATACGTGTTAGGTGAATGAGAGGCGTGGTAGGCGAATGAGATACGTCAAGCGGAGTGAGTCGAACAACGTCAAGCGGGGCGAGGCGAGTGAGACACGTAACGGGAGGGAGATTAGTAGAGGCGAGGTGACGAGCCCGCGGGTTGATGCGAGGAAAGACGAGTGAGGCGGGGCGAAGCAAATCGAAATGGAGTCGAATGAGGCAAGGAAGCCGCGCAATAATACAAGTATGGCAATATGATGCGAGGTGCCACGGGGTAATGCAAGGCGGGGCGAGTTGAACATAAGTGAGGTGAGATAATGCGAAATAAGATAATGACGCGGAGTAAGTAAACGAGACAGGACGAGGAGGAAGGCAGGTAAAGCGTGAGGCGAGGCAAGTGAGTGATGGGAGGGAAGCGAGGCGCGTGAGAAAAAAGAGGCAAGGCGAAGCAAGTGAAGCGGGACGAAGTCAAATTAGTGAAACAAAGCAAGGCGCGGAGGAGACAGGTTGAGACGAAACACGAGCCGTAGGAAGTGAAGAGGCAAGGTAAGACAAGGAAAACGAGGGGTGAGCCAAGACAAGCAAGACGACTGACACAAGGCGGATTTAACGGGGTGAAGTGAGGTGGGTTAGTCTGCGGGGTGAGGTGTGACGAAGCAATGCAGGGCAAGTGAGGCGAGGTGATGTGATCCGCGTGAAGCGAGACAAAAGAATCTGTTCACGTAAATAGTGACGAGCTTAATATCAATTCCTCCTACTTTTCAGTCTCCCTTCATCAATATCTCATTCCGTGATCACTAACCAAATCAATCGCACCTACACCAGGCGCGGGCACATATTCTAGTACAAGATACTATTTGAGAGTGACCTGCTTGCACTGTTCCTACACTGTTCATCAGCAAGGGGACAAAAAAAACGGCGCGGGGTGCGTGAGACGGGAAGAGGTAGGCGAGGCGAGTGAAGCGGGGCGAGGCCAAATTACTGAGGCGGGGCGGGTTAGTAGGAGTTAATGAGGCGAGGGGTCCGCTAGCACAGAAGGGCGCGGACTGAAAAAAAATATTAAAAAAAATTGGCGTAGGCGCGGGGTCACTCGCCTCGCGTGGCAAGATTCGCGGGGCCTAGCGAGGCGAGTTAGTGGGAGTTAATGAGGCGAGACGCGGAGTCCGCTCTCACAGAAGGGCATGAACTGCAAAATGTTGACATAGGCGCGGAGTCAACAAAATTTTAAATTTTAAATTAAAATTTAACTCCTACTAAAAAATTGAACGCGGAGTCCGTTCGCACAGAAGGGTGCGTATTGAAAAAAAATGACATAGGCGCGGAGTCACTCGCCTCGCGAGGCCAATTTGTTGAGGTGGGGCGGATTAGTCGGAGTTAATAAGGCGAGGCCAGCACAGTGAGGCGGGGCGAGGTGCGGGGCCCGCTAGCACAGAAGGGAGCGAACTGAAAAAAAATCACATAGGCGCGAAGTCAAAAAAAATTTAAATTGACATTTACAATAGATGTGGCAATGCGCGGATACTGAGGCGGAGTCACTTGCCTCGCGAGGCCAAATTGGCGGGGCGGGTTAGTGGGAGTTAATGAGGCGAGGCCAGAATACTGAGGCAGAGCAAAGCGCGAGGTCCGCTCCCACAGAAGGGTGAAAGCTGAAAAAAATTGTCACAGGGCGAGCTGAATGAATCAGACGTGGTGAGGGGAGGGGCGTGGAGAGGTAGGCGAGTCGAGAGAAACACGTGGCGTGAGGTATGTGAGGCGAGTGATACGAGGCAACACGTGTGGCTCTGAGCGACCCCAGGTGAGTGAGACGTGGAGCCCGCGGTACAAAAAGGGCGACCGCCTCGAGTGAGCCGCGTGGCGAGTAGATCACGGGGTAAGGCGTGACGAGACTTTCTTGCGCTGTTCATCATGAAAGAGATAAAAAAAAGCGAGGCGAGGAGGTAGCGAGGCAAGTTAATGAGGCAAGACAAGTGAGGCAGGGGACATGAAGGGAGGGAAGCGAGGCGCGTGAGAAGAAGGAGGCGAGGCGGGGTAATGCGAGACAAATAGAACGCGAGGTGCTGCAGGGGAATGCAAGGTGACGAGCTCTGAAATACCTGCTTGCACTGTTCATCAGTAAAGATATAAAAAAGAGCGAGGCAAGCCGAGTCAGATGAGGTGAGGCGAGGTGCATGAAGAGACCGGCGAGTCGAGTAAGACGCGTGGCATGAGGCGAGTGATGTGAGGTGCCGTGCGTGACCCGGGGCGAGGAGCTCGCGGTTAGAGGCAGGGCGAGGCAAAGTGAATTATTCTACAAGGCCGCGTAATGCAAGTGATGCGAGACGAGGCAAGACGGGCGAGGTGAACCGAGGAGGCTACGTAATTCTCATTCATACATGCGAGCATTAGATTAGAACAACTTTTTTCGATTATCATCTAGAAATACGAAATCAACCGACTGCACACCTGTAAAAAGAATATTCTGTCATATGGTTTTCCATTTATTTGCCAGCACTTTCCTCCACTTCTATATAAATCTGAAGATAGAAATACAGATTTTATGCTATTATAACAAAAAATACATCTCCGTGACTGATGCCCAGAAATCAACTATTTGAACAATTATTTTTTGTTGGTCGCCCTTTATTGCATCTTTGGAAAACTCATTCTTTAAATGGTTGTATTTCTGGGCAGCTATTACTGTGTTACTCTCTACAGTCATACAACCTATCTATGCTGATCCAAAATTTTTTTGCATTTAATTCCTATACTATTTTTTCTTACTTTTCAGTCTGAAACAAGGCGACAAGGAAGCGTGGCATGGCGAGGCGAGTGAGGTGGGACGAGAAAGGCTAGGTAAACTAATGAGGCGCGAAGCACAGTAGGAAGAAGCTGGGTGAGATGAGGTCGGGGCGAGGCGACGTAAGGAATACACGTAATGAGACGAGGTGAGTTCAGTTAGTCGAGTGAGGCGGGGTAAGTGAAGAGGCGCGGAAACGTGTGGCGAGGTGAATCGAGTTAGTTAGAGCGATACGAACCATGTTTAGAGACGAAGCGAGGTGAGGTGTATGAAGTGGGACGAAGCAGAGTGAGGTTATGCGAGACAAGTGAAGCGCGCTAACAGTGGCGAGCTAAAAAAACCACTTTGTTCGCCATCTTTAGCCAAAGACTTCTACAGATGTTGACCCGACCTCCTTTTTCTCTATTTTCTCTCAGCCTGTCACCGTTGTCCCCTGGATTTCGCTACAGCCTTCTGCCATACTTGGCCATAAAATTATTCTCATTCTCTTCCCCTCCTGCTCTTCTCCTTGATGCACTTCATAAAACTCGATTTCAGTCCGTTGTTTGGCAGGAAAAAGCTGCTCTCATTCTATCGCTTCTGCCCATTGACATCCGATCAGTCTAGCCATCTAGGTGTTGCATGAATATTCATTCTTTTCGCTCACGCATGCCACGTGTTTTTCTCACCCACCGACTCAGTAATGACAGTTTTGCCCTCCCTACATAACTTAATTCTTCCCATCTCGCTGTTCTCTTCTCTCTCTTTCTTTTTCTGCTTTCACTTATGCTGAACTTTCAACCACCGAGACCTCTTTCCTTTTTCTTATCTCGTTGTATTAACAGGTTAGGTCTTCTATTCTGATTTTCCAACTGTTGTTACCGGTCTTTGCTCACCGTATTACCCAACTTTTTTTGTAAAATTGATTGGGTTGCTTTTGGTAGGTTTTTTCGAGATCAAAATCAACCAATTTCAATTGGGGTTTTCCCAATTACGTCAGTTTTAAAATCTGTAAGTTCAATTGTTGTTTTGTAATTCTCATCTATTTGTTATGTTGTGATTAATCAAATTAATCTAGGCGTTTTAGTTTACTCGGCGGTCAATCGAAAATGTTGTTACAGGAATGGAAATTTGATCATCTGTGTGTTACCTGACGATGTTTTCATATATGCTTCTTATTATGAAATTGTATAGTTTGTCCTGCTGTCGTCTTCAGCTTTGCAAATCTTTTGTTTGTTTACATCCGATTTATAATTAACCAGTCATATAGTCACAACTACTTTTGTGACAGCAAAATAAGTTAAATAAAAATAGGTGGTACTCAGTTTAGTTCATGTTTTTCAATAGTTGGACATTCGTGATGAGTTGCATTATGTGATGAGTTACATTATGTTTTGTTAAGCAACAGTATTTAAATAGATATGTTGTTCATGATATAAACAAAACTTTACATATCCCTGAAATTCAACTATTTTCAGTCAAATTTGAATTGAACCTTAGTTTGCTTATTTCCATTCCCAAATGCTTTCTGGAATTCCCATTAAAATAATCCGCACCTTCAATTTCAAGTTACAAAACTCTAATATTAATATTAAGATTCGCCAAATTAGTCCAAATGCCTTACATTCATTGACAATTATAACAGTAGCTATCAATTAAATTGAGACTATATTGTTCGTTCTAACATGCAAGTTATGCTAACTGTTGTTTCCTTCAAATTTCTATTGTTGTTCCTTATTTTGTTGTGCTGCATTAGCTCTTGAACAAGTTCCGTCTTTTAGCTGCAAATTATTTTCAAGAATTCAACATATTAAACAGTGGTAGAATGAATTTGCAGCCACAATTATAATGATTATACTTTATGTGTATTGTCATTTTGAATGCCACAGAATCATTAAGGTTTGTGCTTGGTGCTAGCATAGTATATTTGGGGAATCACGACCTTTTATTAATATCGACTCTACCTTTAGGTATGCAACAAATATTATGTTTAGCTTTTTATTGTTTCCCATTGTTTACGGCATTTTTAAAATTGTAATCATAATTTACAATAATCAACTTCAAAGAAATTGAACTACTTTTGTGATCTACAATTTTTTTTTGATCAGTTATTTATAACTGTGAAAATTTCATTGTTTACACTATTCTAAAATTCTTTGATATAAAATCTATTTTAAATCATTAAAATATGTTGCATTTGATTTTGTATTGCTTCATTTAGTCTACCTCATTAGTTTTTATTCTTTATCTATTTATTTTATGTTTTGATTATTAACAAATGTTACATTAGATTATATTCTATCGTTCAGTACAAAACGCTTTGTTTTATGTATCTAATTTAAAATGGAGGGGTTTAAGATTTAGAAGTATTAGCTGTCAAAATTTTATTATAAAAACGGCAAATGGCGTTGAACACCTGTTTTTTCCTAAAATTGTCAACTAGAACAAAAGGTGTTACATTTTAATACTTTCGCATTGTTTGTGATGCTGCTTTTAAACAAAATAGATATATTGTTATTATTAAATAACATCGTTTTTCCTAAAATTTTAACTTCTAAAATCTGTAACTTGAAAAGTAAAATCTGTAAATATGTGACTGCAAGCTTTTCATATTCCAGTATTTTTGTTACATTTAGGCCGGATAGGAGTGATATCTTCATGTCTACCTATATAGTTTTACTGACATGATAATTCAATGTTTTTAACGGTAATTCTTTCATTATTTCATTAATGTTATATACAATCAATAATTTAGTGAGTATATTTATTCTCAGATATGTCGCCTAAGAAAAGAATATATACGAGAAAAAGGTTGTTTCAAAATATGCACAATGAGAACATATCAGACATCCAACAATCCATCAGTTTCCAAGAACCACAAGAAGATTTAGCCAACGAATTGCAGCAGTTTGGTGGAACAATTACAAACTGAAAACAACTTACTAATAGAGTCTCCAAAAGAACGGTCTTCTTTGCGGATTTAGAAGATGAAGGAACATCAACAGATTTACAATTTTTGAGTTATGAACATGTCGATGTTGAAACAATAAGGAATCTAATTAGTATATACCATATCAGTATACTCAATTTTCAATAAACATATTGACTATTAGGTTCAATACATTCAATAATGTAGTTAGGCAGAAGGTTTTTTTTTCATATTTAAAATATAAGACAAGATTAACGAAAAAGAAATTCTTAACATGTACTTTTGATGATTCAATATTTAACTGTTAGTATCATTATCAATATAAATCTTTTATTCTCTATAAATTACAGCTAATAACGACATTCAAAACCCAATTTCAATCGGTCAGGCTTCATATCAAAAGACCATTAAAGGTATATAATACCTGCGAGTTTCTTTTTGAATATATTAAATTATAGTGAATTCTATTTAAATAAATTACAATTACAGGTGTAATTACACAATACAAAGACGATGGTGATGATGAGTTTCAATGTGTTCATTGTGATGCATGGTTTTGGCTAGCTGAGGCAAATCAGCGAACTTCAGTAACTGCATCTATTATATATACAGGCTGTTGTCAAAAAGGACAAGTAGAACTCCCAAAATTAGCACAAACACCAGATTTACTTGAACAATTGTTAAATCCAAATAATGGTCGCCAAAGCGTAATCTTTAGAGACAACATCCGAGTATACAATTCGATGTTTGCATTTACTTCTATGGGTGCAAAAATTGACAAAGATATAAATTATGGATTTGGACCTTATATTTTCAAAATATTTGGACAAGTACATCATCTAATGGGTTCTATGTTGCCATCTGATAGTGAACATCCAAAATATGTTCAATTATATGTTTATGATACTCGCAATGAAATTAGAAATCGCATCAAAGCTGTAGTATCTGATGATATAGGAAAGATCAAACCAGAAATTGTGCAAGGCCTTATGCATATGTTTGATGAGATCAATGAGTTAGTGAAACTGTATCGAACTGTTAGAGACAAATTTGAAAACAATTCTTTACCTTCATATAACATTATCATGATGGATCGACAATCAAATGACAATAAACAATATGAGGAACCAATCAGCGATGAAATTAGCGGTTTGATTGTTGGTGATATAGGAGAGTTCAATTCAAATAAAGATATTATAATTCAATCAAATGAAGGACATTTACAGCGAATTTCGAGAATACATCCAAAATATATGTCATTACAATATCCCATACTTTTTCCTTATGGTGAAGACGGGTACAAACTTGGTTTAACATTAAAGTCAACTGCCACAAATGCAAGAAATAAAAGAGATAAAATGTCGATGCGGAGTTTCATAGCATATCAAATTCATGATAGAGACAAAAATAGAAATACTTTATTAAAAGGTGGAAGATTATTTCAACAATATTTAGTAGATGTTTATGCAACATTTGAAGATGACCGTCTGTGCTTTATAGGAAAAATAACGATAAATATAGAACTGAAAAACATGATGAAATTTATATTGCTCATTCAGGTGGAATTAATTTGGGTCGTGATGTTGGGCAAAAAAATTTCTTACCGAGTTCACACATTGGTAGTCCTCGAGACATGATAAATAATTATCAGGATGCAATGGCAATTTGTAGACAATACAGGAATCCAGATTTGTTCATTACTTTCACATGCAACACAAAATGGATTGAGATATTAAGATATTTTGAACAAAATCATGGATATAAACAAGAAGATAGACCTGATATAATTTCCAGAATTTTCAACTTCAAATTGAAAGATATGGTAACATATATTAAATCTAGTAAACCGTTTGGAGAAATTGAGGTAAACGTACACACAGTTGAATTCCAAAAAAGAGGGTTGCCTCATGCTCATATGTTGTTTTGGTTAAAAAAAGATTACAAATGCTACACACCAAATGACATTGATACTGTTATTTCAGCTGAATTACCAGATAAGAAAAAGAATCTAAAACTCTACGAAACTGTTACTCAATTCATGATTCATGGACCTTGTAGAGAAATAGATATGAAAGCTCCATGCATGCGCGATCTTAAATGTTCAAAATTTTTTCCAAAACAATACAATGACGAGACTATATTCCAAACAATCAAATCACCAATATACAAACGGCGTGATGATGAAACAAAATTCACTATAAAAAATAAGATACAGATTGGAAATGAATTTGTCGTACCTTATAATGCTAATTTATTATTAAGATATAATGCTCATATAAATGTTGAATCATGTTCTCAATCCATGTTGATCAAGTATTTATTTAAATATATCAACAAAGGTCCAGACAGAGCACGAGTAGGAATATACGGCAATACGAATGATGAAATTCAATCCTATCTCAATTGTCGATATCTAGGCCCACATGAATCTGTATGGAGACTATTTGAATATTCAATTCATTCGAAACATCTTGCAGTCTTACGTTTAGATGTTCATCTTCCTTCACACGAAAGTGTTGTGTTTAGAGAAACTGATTCTCTTGAATCTGTTGTCAAAAATAAAGCAACTGATCATACAACTCTCACTAGTTGGTTTAGTGCAAACAAAAATTTCCAAAAAGATAATATTCGTACTGAGTCAAAAGAGTTAACTTATGCTGAATTTCCGACTAAATTTGTTTGGAATAAAAACACAAAAGTGTGGACGCCAAGAAAACAATATAAAACAATTGGTAGAATAGCTTATATACACCCCATGAGAGGCGAATTATACTTCTTGCGAATGTTACTAATTATTCATAATGGTTGTTGTGATTTTATTTCGGTCAAAACTATTAATGATGTTACATATTCTTCTTATCAAGAAGCATGTCAAGATTTAGGTCTATTAGGTAATGACAAAGAATGGATTGAAGCATTAACAAATTCATCGCATGTTGTTATTGCTCTAGAAATGCTTTATTTATTTGTTACCATACTTATATTTTGTGACGTTGTAAATCCGAAAAATCTTCTCGAGGTACATTGGTTAAACATGTGTGAAGATATCATATATAAAACTCGAACTGAGTTAGTTAATCCTGATTTAAATATACCTGAGTCACAACTCAAAAATAATTTTCTGTTTGAATTGGAACGACTGTTGAATATATCATCCAAGTCATTAAAATATTATCAATTACCAATGCCGGATGAAAACAAGATGTCGGACCTCAACAACAAGTTGTTAAGAGAAGAATTCAGCTATAATATTCAAGCACTTCAACAAGAACATGCAAATCTCATCGTTCAATTAAATACTAACCAAAGAAATGTGTATGACCGAGTTATCAACGTTGTTGAAGAAATAAACCAACAAATTTTTTCGTTCACGGTAGTGGAGGCACAGGGAAAACTTTTTTATGGCATACTATTAGTTGCAGATTAAGATCAGAAGGAAAAATTGTTCTAGCTGTGGCCTCATCTGGTATTGCATCGTTATTGCTTCCAAACGGCAGGACTGCGCATTCCCGCTTTAAAATACCTCTCACAGTACATGATTATACTACATGCTTAATTAAAAAAGGAACTCTTCTTGCGAAACTTTTGGAAAAAATAGATTTAATTATTTGGGATGAGGCTCCAATGTGTAACAAACATTGTTTCGAGTCGCTAGAAAAATCTCTTCGCGACATTCTTTCAAATTCTGATGATATACAAGTTCAAGCAAAAAAACCATTTGGTGGAATACCAATTTAATTAGGAGGAGATTTTAGACAAATTTTACCAATTGAAAAAAGTAAAGAAAAAATTATAGACGTTTCATTAAAAAGCTCGCATCTTTGGCCATCATTTGAAATATTTAACTTAACAGAAAATATGCGACTATTAAAGAATGATTTTACTGAAAATGAAAAAAAAGATATCTTAGCTTTTGCGAGATGGATGTTAGAAATCGGCGAAGGCCGTACACAATTATCATATCATGTAAATGATAACGATACATCTTGGATCAAAAATACCAGAAAATTTATTAATTGATTCTTACGTTGATCCTATACAAGAAATTTTTAACGCAACGTATCCTAACTTTCACAACAATTATAAAAACGTTGCGTACTTAAGAGAACGTGCAATTGTCACACCACGCAATTCAACTACTCAAAATATAAATAGTTATGCAATAAGCATACTACCAGGGAAAAAACTACGTATTACAGTTCTGATACAATCTCTTCTGACTCTGGTGATAACGAAAATATAAATCTTCTATATCCAACTGAGTTTTTAAATCAACTAGAATTCAGCAGATTACCATCACAAAATGGCCATTTAAAAAATGGTATGCCAATCATGTTATTAAGAAACTTGAATCAAATGTGTGGTTTATGTAATGGTACGAGATTAACCATAACAAAATTATATGGTAGATTAATAGAAGCAACAATCCTAACAGGAAACAATATTGGACATAGAGTTTTTATACCATGAATAGTGTTAACCGCAACTGAAACTAAATGGCCATTTACCTTGAAATGCCGTCAGTTCCCTATAAAACCATGTTATGCAATGACTATAAATAAAAGTCAAGGTCAATCGCTTAACCAAGTTGGTATATATCTTTCAGAACCAATATTTACTCATGGACAACTTTATGTTGCTTTATCAAGAGCTACATCAAAAGATCGCCTTAAAATTTTAATAGACAACAATAATGAAATCCCAAATCAATATACTAAAAATATAGTATTTAAATATGTTTTGCAAAATTTATAATCACATAAAAGCATAATGAACTGCTAATACTGTCAAAAGTATATACATTAACTTACATGTATCTTTACATATACATTTTCCTCTGAAGTGAATGTTCATATATATTTTGACAACTGTATTTATCACTTATCATATTTGAATAAACCTCAAGCTAAAAAATTACTTTTCCCTGCATGCTTATCTATTTTAGCGAGCCACGCTCTTATTATAAAAATAACAACGCCCTTTGTAAAAAACAAAAGGACCTTCACACCTTCCGATGTAAACCGAGGGGGAGGCGAGGAGTGTGAGTGGAAGACATGCATATCTAGGGTTCTGATAGGAACACATATTCACAGTGCGTGTTGGGCGAATGAGATGCGTGTTAGCAAGTGACGCGAGGTCGATTAGTATGGGCGACGTGAGTCAGACATGGCGGACTGAGTGTAGTGAGTGAGACTACGGGGATGAGGCGAGGCGAAATAAGTTAGAACGTGGGGCGAGGCGAATTAGTCAGACATGGTAAGGTGAGGTGCGTGAAGAGTCCAAGCTTCCACTGTTCCTACATTATTTATCAAGGCGACAAAAAAGGGCGAGGCGCGTGAAGCAAGGTAGGGTAAGGAGCCCACGGGGTTAAGCGCGCATGGTGAATGAAACAAGGAAAGAGAGGCGAGACGAGGCGAGTGAAACGGGGCGAAATGAATGAGATGCATGTTAAGCGAATAAGATGCGTTAGGCGAATGAGATACATGTTAGGCGAGGGGTGTGAAGAAGTGGGCCAAAGGAGAAAGACACAGGTGAAATGAGGCGCGGAAGTCTCTGTTCTCTTGAACAATAACAGCCTATTAAAAAAATTGCTCAACTTTGTTTGCTACCTCCAGGCGAGGACTATCATAAGCGTAGGCCCGAGTTCTTCTTCTTCTCTCCTCTCTCCGCCTGTCTCCGACGTTCTCTGAATTTCGCCATAATCTTCGGCTACACTTAGCCATAAAACTACCCCCAATCTTTTCCTCTCCTTCTCTTCTCCTTGCCCAGTTTATAAATCTTGATTTCAATCCGATTCAGTGCTACACTGTTTACCAAGAAAGAACCGCTCACCTTCTGCCGCTTATGTTGACTGCTGTGCATTCGGTGCAGCCCTCCAGATGCTGCATGTCATACACTCTTTTCACCCATCCATGCCACGTGTTTTTCTCGCCCACAAACTTCATTGATCCACTGACGCTCCAATTTTCATCCAACTTCAGCCGCGCCACCATGCCAAAATTTTTCAGGTATATAAAGAAAACTTACCCAACACCGTTTACCTACCGCCACACACATATATCTTTTATCAAAAACTCGGTAAGATGCTCAACTGAAATTCACGATTGATATCTCTACATCAGTATAATCATTTTTTTCACTCTATCTTTGATTTGCAGCTACCTGATAAGATGCCAACTTGGACACCACTCAAAAAACTAAGGGCTCATGACTATAATTTCCAAATCAAAGTTCGGGCAGTGAGGGTGTGGCGCCCCAAGGTATACAACAGTGAACTGTATGACGGAAAACACTACATTTTAGTCGACGAACAGGTAATTCTATCACTAATGGCATCTACTTTATTAAGAAATGAATAGTACAAGTATATGAGATGTTGTACAGTATATGAAAGTAAATATCATGACAAGTCAAGAATTTTGAAATCAACCTGTGTTCCAATTTTCCTTTCATAGAATTTCGTTTTCTATTTGATTCAGCCGGCAAACTGTTGTATTTTTTGAGCACCTATAGAGGCATAGACTAATTTTCCAGATTAAATCGAAGTAAAACAATGCGTTCTTCTTTGAAATGTGTTTTGATTTAATTTTTTATTTCTTGCTTTACAGTTCCTGTTATTAAATTTGATATTTAGGTACTATTTTAAATAAACAAAATCAAATTGTTCTAGCTGTGCTAATGTGGAAGCTATGTATATGTATTTGTGTATGCACAAATCTACAGCCCATCTATTTAGTTGGTTTTCATGTATTTGATTTGTTTATACTTTGTATGATTGGAACAACTGTAGCTCCTGACTATGTCAAACAAAGTTGAAGTTGAATGATTGTGACACAAAAAGTTGCAAATATAAGATTGCTATCTCTGCTTTTGTCTTCTGCTACTGCTCTTACAGTTTTATGTTTAGTTTTTTCCCCTTTAATTTAGACAGTATCCTAATGCTTCTTAGATCATCTTTATGATTTGGTTACTCATTTTTATGCAGGGAGATGCACTTCATGCTGAGCTAGATGAAAATAGCTATAAGTATGTCCCTCAAAGAATGGAAAAAGGAGAGGTGTATGATATATTTCATTTTTCAACACCAATGGGTCCAGAAAGAAACAAATTGGTGGATGATCAAATGATGCTAAAATTTACTACGTCGACTATCTTCCGGATAGTGATGTCACCATGCCCCCAAATCCCACAACACTCATTCCGCCTGATCCAATTTAGTGACTTAATCACTGAGATCAAAAATAAGTCGCTCATCCTTGCAGGCAAGTTTTACAACCATTAATCTATTCCTCTTTCATTTAAATCCAATTGTTATTTAAACTAAAATTACTATATTCTTTTTCCAACAAGATGTTTATGGCTGCATCAAGAAAATCATACCAGTGCACAGAACATCAATCAAGGATAATACGGCGTTCGAGTCAAAATGCGAAATCACTGTCGAAAATTTAAGGTCTAATTTCCCCTACTCTTTCCTTACACCAAACATGTTTATGTTCATAATATGATAATAACATTTTAATTCTTACATTCTATTTTCAGAAGAGAAAAACTCAGAATCACTTTTTGGGCACATATTGCAAGATCATTTAATTTGAGCTCTGTGGTGAATTCAACTCCCCCAGCACTTGGTGTTTTCACAAGTCTCAGACTCAGTGAATTCGGAGGTAAATGTTATACAAAACATTAAACTTATATTCAATAACAATGAATTACAACTAATATATTTTACTTTTGACTTGCAAAAGTTCTTGTTGCATCAAATAGCGACCACACATGTGTCATCATGGATCCGGACATCCCTGACAGAGAAAGTTACAAAGCCGAGTAAGCAATCAAAATCATAACATTTCTTTCTCTTAGTTTCTTTTCAACATGATAATCTAAATGTATATAAAACTTTTTTATTCATTTCCCAAAACTATATTTAATTTGCTTACACATATTTTATTTTACAAACTTTATATTACACCTGAAAAGAATGAGAACATATATTTTACACATATGAAAGTTAATAAACCAAAGTCTGTTCATATATGTGTCTGTATATTGTTTTGCAAAATTATAACTGAATAGTTTAGGCAATGTAGAAAATTCGTACTCAAGTTAATATGTGTTTATCACATTTAAATTATTTCTCAACTATTGAAATTTTACCATCACTGTCGAGCATTATATAACAAACTATATTTTCAGGTTTTGCAAACCCGGAGACCGAGTAGAAATTCAACCACCTCCTTCACAGTGCCAAAGCAGCGAAGAACGAAATAAACAAGCTAAAACAGTAGCTGAACTGAATGCAATCAATCCGGAAGATTACAAGGTAATTAACCAGTTAATATAAAACCATATATATACATATATAATTGAAATATAAGTGAAACTTTTATGCATTGCAGAGCAAAACTGTCTTCTGCAAAGCTTCAATTCTTCGATTCCCGGACCACAACGGTTGGTGACAGAGGCTGTTCACACTCTTATTGTTACAGACAACTGATCGACCACGATGATTCTAGCAAGTATGTATGCAGGCAACATGGGCTTCAAACATCCACACCATAGTAAGGCAACTTTATCATATATGTTTTTTTTTTTACAATCCTTCTGCTTCAAATATTTATTAAAACAATAAATAGCACACAAGGTTTAGTTAGAATCAAACACGCCTATAGTATAGAATTTTTGAAAATTAATACTACTGATTACCTAGCCTTTGTCGTTTACATGTGAATTCTAAAATTATGAATTCTTCTTTATATGTGAAATTCTGTACAATCTTAACTCTTAAGTACTAAAAGTGGTCTATGTTCAATCAGAACCACACAAAAAAAAAACAAAAAAACTAAAAACTCTGTACCAAATAAAATTTTTGTCTTCCATACCTATGTATCAGTTATTACTACTGATTACCTAGCTTTTGTCGTTTACATGTGAATTCTAAAAATATGAATTCTTCTTTATCTGTGAAACTTTGTACAATCTTAACTCTTAAGTGCTAAAAGTTATAAGGTCTTCATGACTATCAAACAAGATGATGATGAGACCACTGTGACTTTAATAGGAAAACAAGCCATTCAGCTATTCAACAACAACTGCAAGGAATTAGTTGAAAAAAGATTCTACTCCACTGAGCAAACAATCCCAGAAGAAATTGACAACACAATCGGAGGGACGTACCTGTTTGAGCTAAAAGTCAAATGGGACAGTGAATTAGTTGTTGCAAACATATTTCCAGACCCTGATTCAGCTCAATTTCCAACAGCTCAGCCTTCAATCAAGGAAATTCCAACTTGCCTTCAGTCTGAAAAGAAAAGAAGATCAGACAGAAATGGGAAAGCATCAGTTCAATCAGAACCACACAAAAAAACCAAAAGGTAAATTATCATATCTTTCATGTTTACTACATTAACTGTAAAAGCAAAAATTGTATACAATATAAAAAACGACTTCTCTATTCCAAAACATATTTGATGAATATATGTTTATGAAACAAACTATGTTTAAACATGTATATGTGTTTTGGCTGTGTTGCACCATTACCAGTCTTTAAAACTTATGATTTTTCAATGAAAGCCAAATCAATATATAAGCATCTACTACGTATACACAGAGTTACCATAGCTGTTAAATAATCATAACATAATAAAGGAATCAGTAATCCATTTACTAAAATTTATAATCAACAGTGGATTAATTATTATGTTATATAATAGAACATGTAATCAACTATATATTATAATAGCGTATATGATTAAATATTTGTACATGAATTTATACACATTACACAATTAAATTATAAAATAATAAGTTATATCCACATATTCAAAAAACTAGGATGTTATAGACAATATACTAATATTATTTACATAAACCTACATTCTAGATCAAATGATATGTGCTTTGTTAACAAAATTTGTAAAACATTTCCTATATTGATAAGTTAACATAGGTTACTTCTCATTTAATTCCAGAAAACTAATTCTTTGTTTTCTAATGCAGCAAAGCAGTAGGCACATCAACATCATCACCACTGCAGCAAGAAGAAGACAAACACAAGATTGATTAAACATCAATCATGCAACTTTTTTTGACTACTGATATGAAGCTGTTATTTTTTTGATGTGCAAAAGCAGCTTATCGTCAAGTAGGAATTTTTGTATATAGTTGATCTAAACTAAAAGACCTCTGTAAAAAAACTCAAGATCAGTCTCCGCTTGACTAAGCAGTCCTTTTTTTGATCAAAAGGAACTGCTCTTTAGAAACAATAATACTTTTGCTAAACTAGATGTATGATATATGATAGAATGTAATATCAAATATTTGGTACAGTATATATCAAAATATGTAAAATAGAATATAACATCAAATATGTATGCTCTAGCTGTGTGATGTATCATAGAATGTAATATATACCACCGTTTCTATATTTTGTATCATGTATTCTCTTTATTTCCCATCCTTATCATGTAAACAATATTATCTGCTAGCTAATTTAATCAATACGTATCAGCAGCTCACACTGATATATGTGGACATCAAGTTCACATAGCTGTGTAATTCCTGTCCATACATACGAGCATTAAATAAGAACAATTTCTTTTGATTATCGTCTAAAAATTCGAAATAAACCGACTTCGTGCCTAGGAAAAAGGTTGGTAACAAGAAGAAGGTTAGTAAAGGCGAGGTGACGAGCCCGCGAGGAAAGACGGATGAGGCGGGGCGAGGCCGAATGAGGCAAGGAGGACGCACAATAATACAAGTAAGGCAATATGATGCGAGATGCCGCAATATGATGCAATGCGAGGTGAGTTGAACCTAAGTGAGGCGAGATAATGCAAAGTAAACTAATGACGCGGAATAAGTAAACGAAACAAAAGACGAGACGGCGCGAAGTGAAGCGAGGCCAGAATACTGACGGGTTAGTAGGAGTTTATGAAGCGAAGTAAAGCGAGACCAGAATACTGACGCGGGATGAGTCGCGTAGTTCGCTGGCACAGAAGGGTGCGAACTAAAAAAAAATTATAAAAAGTTGACATAGGCGTGGAGTCAAAAATATTATTTTTTTTAAATTGACATTTACAATAAATTTCCGACTGACCTGCTCACAATGTTCCTATATTGTTCATCAATAAAGAGACAAAAAAGGGCCTTGAATGAGGCAAGCAGGCTGCGGGGTGAGATGCGTTAGACGAGAAGAGAGAGGCGAGATTGCTGAGGCGAGGAATCCACTCGCACAGGAGGGCGCGAACTGAAATTTTTTTTTATAAAAATGACATAGGCGCGGAATCACTCACCTTGCGTGGCTAGATTGTCGGGGTGGGTTAGTAGGAATTTATGAGGCGAGGTGAAGCAAGGCCAGGATACTGAGGCAGGGCGATGCGCGGAGTCCGTTCGCACGGATAGGCCCGAACTGAAAAAAATATAAAAAATTGACATTGGCGCGGAGTCAAAAAAAAAATTAAAATTGACATTTACAATAAATTTCCGAGTGAGACGAAATAATGCGACCAAAGCTAATGAGACGGAACAAAAACGAGACGAGTAAAGCGTGTGAAGCAGTAGACGTAAATGAAGGGAAGCGAGGCGCATGACAAGAACGAAGCGAAGCGGACTGACACAAATGTCACGGGGTGATAGGTGGTACGTGAAGTGAGATAGAGACGAGGAGACCGCAGAGTTATGCAAGGCGAAGCGAATGTGGTACGTGCTCGGCGAATGAGAGCCGTGTTAGCCGAGTGAGGCGAGATGAGTTTATATGAGCGAGGCGAGGGAGGTTAGTAGACTACTAAGGCGAGGTGGCAAAGAGACAAGAAAAGAGACGTTTGAAGTGAACGAGCGAAGTCAGGGGAGCGAGGCAGGTGAGAAGAATGAAGCGAAGCGGGCCGACGCGCCTGGGGCAGGGTGGTGCGCATTGCGTGAAACGAGGTAGGGGTGAGGAAACCGCAGGGTTATGCAAGGCGAATGAAAGGCGTGTTAACCGAATGAAAGGCGTGTTAGGCGAATGAGATACGTCAAGCGGGATAAGGCGAGAAGCGTCAAGCGGAGCGAGACGAGTGAGACAAGTAACGGGAGGGAGATAACGAGATGACGAGGTTAAAGTTAGAAGTTTGACCTGAGACAATGAGGCAGGATGAGGCGAGGTTAGAGTAAGAAGGAACACCCACTGTAGCGGGGCGAGGTGACGCAAGGCCAGAATAGTGAGGCGGGGTGATGCGCGGAACGTAAGAGGTGTGTTAGGCGAATGTGAAGCGAAGTGGGGACGAGGAGACCATCAGGTTGTGCGAGGCGATGAGAAGCATGTTAGACGAATGACGCGAGATGGATTAGTATGGGCGAGGCGAAGAACATCAAGCGGGGCGAGTGAGACAAGTGACGGGAGGAATGTTAGTTGAGGCGAGGCGAAGCATATCGAAGTGAGTTCGAATGAGCCAAGGAGGCCGCGCAATAATACAAGTAAGGCAATATTATGCGAGGGGAGTAGCACGCGAAGCCAGGTAACCGAGGCGGGGCGAGACGCAGAGTCCGCTAACACAGAAAGGCGCGAATGGAAAAAAAATGACATAGGCCCAAAATCACTCACCTCGCTTGGCCAGATTGTCGAGGCGGGTTAGTAGGAGTTTAGAAGGCCAGAATACTGAGGCGGGGCAAGGCGCGGAGTCCGCTTTCACAGAAAGGTGCGAACTGAAAAAAATTATAAAAAATGACATAAGCGCGGAGTCCGCTCGCACAGCAGGGCACGAACTGAAAAAAAATTGACATAGTCAAAAAAAATTTTAAAAAAAAAAATTGACATTTACAATAAATTTCCGAGTGAGACGAAATAATGCGACCCAATCTAATGAGAAGGAACAAAAAGAGAAGCGGGTTAACCATGAGGACTAAAGCGTATGAGGCGAGGCAAGTGAGACGTGAAGGAAAGGTAAGCGAGGCGCATGAGAAGAAGGAGGCGAAGCGGGCTGACGCAGGTTGGGCGGTACGTGAAGTGAGATAGAGACGAGAAGACCGCAGGGTTATACAAGGCGAGGTGAATGAGATGCGTGTTGGCCGAGTGACGCAAGATGGATTTATATGGGCGAGGCGAAGAGCGTCAAGCAAGGCGAGGAAGGTTAGTAGAGGCGAGGCGAGGTGAATTAGCAGGGACAAAGTGAAGTAAAGCGAGGCCAGATTACTAAGGCGAGGTAGCAAAGAGACAAAAAAGAGCGAGCGAAGTCAGGGGACGTGAAGGGAGGGAAGCGAGGCGCGTGAGAAGAAGGAGGCGGGGTAATGCCAGGCAGGGCAAGTTGAACATAAGTGAGGCGAGCTAATGCGAAATAAGCTAATGACGCTGAGTAAGTAAACGAGACGGGACGAGGAGGAAGGCGGGTAAAGCGTGAGGCGAGGCAAATGAGTAATGGGAGGAAAGCGAGGCGCGTGAGAAAAAGGAGGCAAGGCGAAGCAAGTGAAGCGGGACGAAATCAAATTAGTGAAACAAAGCAAGCGGCGTAGAGGAGACAGGTTGAGAGGAAACACGAGCCGTAAGAAGTGAAGAGGCGAAGTAAGACAAGGAAAACGAGGGGTGAGCCAAGACAAGCAAGACGACTGACACAAGGCGGATTTAACAAGGTGAAGAGAGACGGGTTAGTCTGCGGGGTGAGGTGTGACGAAGCAATGCTGGGCAAGTGAGGCGAGGTGATGCGAGACTGGGTGATGCGATCCGCGTGAAGTGAGACGAAACAATTTGTTCACGTAAATAGTAACGAGCTTAATATCAATTCCTCCTACTTTTCAGTCTCCCTTTATCAATATCTCATTCCGTGATCACTAACCAAATCAATTGCACCTACACCAGGCGCGGGCACATATTCTAGTATAAACTAATCCTCGCAACGTGTGGTTCTCGTATAATCTAAAGCTGTGTTCTTCTCCTTCAATCAGATTGGCATAACTTCAAGTTTCCGGTGGTTCAAGTTGAACCAAATTGCTATAATCTTTTAAGGAAATCAAACTGCTAGTGTAACTCAAGATAATGGTATCGAACCCTTTACTCCCCAATTTCATGCTACTTGTGGAAAGGCAACTGAGGTCCAAAAAGAGTATACATTCATTATCTTGGAAAAACATGCCATGCTCCCATTCACCACATGTGACACCCCAATCCCTAAATCCAAAGTGATCACGACGCAACTGATGAAACATTCTGTTCTGCAATTTAGGGTGTAATCTTGTGTCCATTCTTTTCTATCATAATCTTTTAACACCCATATTTCGATGTCCCTCGTTCCATCTTATGATGGTGAAGCATGCAGTAATGCCATAGATCGTCTTAGAGTAAGCAAGTGTAAGTCGAAGTAGTTCAAGTGTTTCTTCGAGCTCTGTAACAAGGGATGAGGAGTCCAACATAACTCTTCTTTCTTGAAGTCGAAAGAAATTATATAGCATGTTCCTTCACTTCCTTTTGTTATGAAGTTACCATAAATCAGCCAATGCATGTCTCTATACGCACATACATTCTTCACATGGACTAAATTTCCAGGAGGAACTGAGGGTATCTCTCGCCATGAGCTTGTGCCTAGTACAAGAACTTTTGCTACAAAGCAGCTTTCGGTACCGCTACCATTAGAAACTCTGGAAACATGAACAATCTTGTAGGTATTGGTCATACTATCAAATCCCATACCATACCAATCACACTCTACTTTAAAAAACTTGACACACTTGTTAACTTCATTCATAATGATGCGGATCAGGTATCTAGAACCGGCCTTCAACAGTCACTCAACAGACACCAGAAATAAGGACTAGCAAACTCGAAGGTTAGGGCAAATCCATGCCGCAAATAGACTGATTTTATTCATGAAACATCAACTCCCCACAACTACTACAATACCCATATATATATGGGTTACAATACTTAGAGAATAAGTAGGCTCAAACTAAAAGGGGAAGGTAAATAAAAGTAAATCCTAATAATTCTCTAAATCTATCTTAATGACAAAATATCAAAGATTACGAAATAAGACATTAAATGATGTCCATATGCTCCTGCATCAAACTCCCTTGGTTGGAAAGAATTCGTCCTCGAATTCAAACCATTGATCGAAGAAAATCGAGACAAAATGTGCCATTGCTTCAAATCTTCTTTTGACAGGTTAGCTTGCAATTGAATTCTTCCATTCCAAATAAATAAATACTTGGAATAAATGTTTGATCTTGACCCAATAGTTTTTCTCTTCAATCTCAATCTCGTAGTCCCAAAACTTCCTTTAACATCATTGATTTCATTGACAAGATTAACAATGGTTTTGGGAATCTGAATAACGAAGATGTTAACTCTAAGAAAATCAACAAAATTATTGTCAATATCCTTCTTCATTGCCTTGATTGCCTTCTTATTGGGCTCTTCATCTTCTTCGTCACCGCAATTGCCACAACAATCCTTGATTGCATCCTTATTGGTGTCTTCATCCTCTTTCACACCGCAATTTCCACAACAAATCTCACACGGACAATCATCATAAATCGGTGGCTTACTAAAGTCCACAACATTATCTTTCTCTGCTTTTTCAAAAAATAATGTCTCAACGTACAAATGGAAAATTAAAGATAGTGGACTTACAACCAGAGTAGTTGAAAGTACTATGTCCCTCTTCACCCGACTCACACAACGGAGCACTGCGATGAAATGGGCCAACGCATATCTCCCCGTCGGAACTGTCACCCTTGTGGTTGAAAGTTTCGATGCGATTGATACGTTGATGATAGGTGGTAGCGTTTCTCTCCCCGTCGGAACTCTTACGACCCCGTCGTCGAGCTTCGATGCGATCGATACGTACCGCAAGTTGCTGAAGCATCCTTTTAATTTCAGCCATGTCGTTGTTGACGTCACGACCCTCCATTCTATAACCCCCGCATTTTCGCCCGATCTGAGACATGGAATCCACCAAGCTCTTGCCAGAGCTCTGATACCAACTGATGCGGATCAGGTATCTAGAACCGGCCTTCAACAGTCACTCAACAGACACCAGAAATAAGGACTAGCAAACTCGAAGGTTAGGGCAAATCCATGCCGCAAATAGACTGATTTTATTCATGAAACATCAACTCCCCACAACTACTACAATACTCATATATATATGGGTTACAATACTTAGAGAATAAGTAGGCTCAAACTAAAAGGGGAAGGTAAATAAAAGTAAATCCTAATAATTCTCTAAATCTATCTTAATGACAAAATATCAAAGATTACGAAATAAGACATTAAATGATGTCCATATGCTCCTGCATCACATAAGGAGCCTTAGAACTTCTCCCTTAGGATTGAACAAGAAGAAAACTCCAAGGCTGCTATCAGACATGTTCCGAAAACAAAACAAGTTGCAGAAAACAAAATCTATTATGTAAGCCGTGTAGTCAGTCCAGTTTGATGAGGAGACATTGAGTGCATATTGTCCTTTAGTCACAGCCCTGACATCGTATTTCACTGGTTGCAACACCCATATAAGGGAACTACGATCACTAAACTGCCTCGGCCGAGAAAAGGACATGAACTGAGGCATTTGAGCAACATTGTTGGGAGTGATGAGTAAACGGTTGTGCAGTTTAACAAAAGAGAGGTCATCAACTATCTTTAACAAGGCCTTAGAGACGGTGTTTGAGCCCAATTTTGGTATACCAGTTATCTTGTAATGAGTTAGCCTGGACCGATAAATACGGTCTAAATATCTGTATATATATTCGTTCTTATTCATTAGGTAATTACTAGCGGAAGATTGCAGGATATCTCTGAGATATTGTTTCATGGTTTGATTACGAAAATATCTTTCCTGATTTGATTAGAGATCTGATTGCCTTGGATGCAAGTCATTCGCGAACATGTCTTCTATATAAGAGGTTCTAGCGAACAAAGAAAAGGAGGACAATTCAACAAACCCTAGCACACCTGCATATTGGAAGCCTCTTCAGGAGCACCCACTCTACCAAAAAGCCTCTCCAAGAGCACCATCAACCCCGCTAGTCGGCAAAATCCTGCTTCACTCACCAAAAGCCCGCCAGTAAGCAAAATCCCGCTTCACTCACACACCAAAAGCCTGCCGAGGTTAGTCATTAAAAGATAAAACATATCTTCCTCCCCTTTACTCTTAATAACCTAGGAACAGAAAACCTACGCAAGTTGAAGCATTTTACTACTTAGTTGAGTTAGTTCACTTGGTAATTGACCCAATGCATACGTATCAGGAAAGATCTAGGCATTTGAAAATCGTGGAATTACACATTGAGTAACTAAATTAGTTACACATTAGTAGTGCTCAAAGTTAAAAAGGGACCAAGTATCCAGCCCAGTAGTTCCCTCACTAAGACCTCAAAACAGTATTTCAACTACATGGAGAAAGCTATACATGAGAAAATTACAGTTCAGGTAAAGGCATAGGCTCGCTTTGCTGAATCAAGTGTGTTTGATAGAAGCATAGCAATTGTCATAGGTCCAACACCTCCAGGAACTGGGGTAATGGCTGATACCACCCGCACTGCTTCTTCATAGCAAACATCTCCTATGAGACGATAACCTTGCTCACAGCTAGGGTCCTGCCAATACAAATTGTGTTTAGTCAGGTAGTTGGTGTCATTCAACATGTTAGCGCAAGACAATTTCTACTTGTACTATAACAGTTTGTTTAATTGTACGATCTTCAACCTTTCAAAATCAACCTACACAAGAGAAACTAAACGCTCACATGCAATGGATGCAATAGTTAAAGTGTTCATAGAAAAGGTTTCCTTTCTATCCAAACAGTAGTAACACTGTACTCCTTAATTTTCTATTACAGTACATTATTATTCATTTCCCTTAACAGATTAAATTCCATTTCTTTACTGCAAAACATGACATTGGCCACCAAAATTTCAACTGAAATTAGTAGAATCAAAACCCTTTTATAAATAATAATCCAGAAAGAATGTAGACTATTTACCTCAACTGGATTGGTCCCAACATCAATGACAACTGCTCCAGGTTTTAGCCAATTTCCACGGACAAGATTAGGCACTCCTGCAGCTGTGACCACAATGTCAGCTTCACAGGTGATATGTTCTGGGTTCTTTGTGAACGCATGTACGATACTGACTGTTGCATGGTGTCTCTGCACAACAATTTGTAGACAAAACATTATCAACGTATACTTTTTTTTCTCTCTCTCTCTCTCTCTCTCTCTCTCATTTCAAAAGGAATGTGACATTACCTGCAAAAGCAATGATGCGGGCAATCCAACAATATTACTTCTGCCAATGACAGCAGCTTTCTTCCCAACTATTTCCACACCAGACCTGAGCAACAACTCAATGCAACCCTTTGGAGTGCACGGAATAAACATAGGCTCCCTTCCTCTCATGGCAAGATTTCCGATATTAATTGGATGGAAGCCATCCACGTCTTTCTCCGGACTCAGCACATCCATAATCTTTCTCTCATCCAAATGCTGTCCCAGACAGTTTGTTGTAAGTCATCCATACAACAGCAGCAAGTTCTGACATGTAATGCATCAAACCTCAACTATTTAGTTGCCAGGCATGTGATCTAAGAGACATACCTATCCACTAGGGTGTTCATGGGTCAGGTCCTAAGTTGTGGTTTAGGATGGAGGGTTCTCTTCAACCAAATTAACAATGTCAGGTTCAGACCTAAAAGTCTAAAACCAGCCTCTGGGCCGGTGAACCCCAAATACCCAAACTTCGAATTGCATAGGTTCATATATTTTACAGATACCATTTTACATGAAAGCTCAAAGATTTAATGGGAAATAGACAAATAGTTCCTAATATAAATGTGCAGTAGAAGGCAAAAAAAAAAAAAGACGGAAAAGGGTGAAAGTGCAAACACCCAAAGTGATACTTATACCCTTCCAAGGACATAAATCCGCAACGAGGCAAGCATTCATCAACAGAAAAGAAATCTCAAATGCAAACTAATCTAAAAATAAATAAGAATTTAAAATTAATTCAGAAAGCTTCTAACTGTGGGGTGCTTGTCCTAAAGATTTAGGCTTCCAATAATAGGCATTCCGTGAGTTTGGTTTAGGTAAAGTGTCTATTAAGAACTATAAAAATTTGTTACATCAATCTCAATCAAATTATCTGTCTAGTTGATTTAAGTGTTCTAACTATTCAAGTTTTCTAGGATTATATCCAGGAAATTCTAAACTGCATTTGGGGAGGGCGGAAGGTGGTTAAATTATATTTTCCAGAAGGACTATCATGCAGCAGATTCTGACATTCTTCAAAAGAGGTAGAACATAACAGAAATAAAATCAATGTCACAGAGAGATTTGGGATAATTTACAACTTCACTTCTATATGCATATAATGAAGGCTGAATAAATGAGTATTGGCACAGATTAAGAAATTACTTGTGGTAGAGGAAGTTGCACGAGAATACCATGAACAGTGGGATCCACATCAAACTTTGACAAAGCTTTAAGAAGCTGATCTTTTGTACAATGCTCAGGCAGGTGAGCCACATTTGATTTGATTCCAACTTCTTCACAAGCCATCATCTTGTTCCGGACATAAGTCTCAGAGTCTCTTCTCTGACCAACCATAATTACACCCAACCCAGGCACCATTCCAATGCTCTCTTTCATCCTTCTTACCTCACTCCCTATTCTTGACCTAATATCGTCCGCAATAGACTTCCCATCAATAACAGCAGCAGTCTGCTCATGGGCTATGGTCGGCATACGAAAAACAGGGACCAAAAAGTATCACCAAATTGTTCAAAAAGGGTTTTCAGCTTCACTAACACAGATTGACTATCACACATTATAATTCAAAAGCATAAAGTTACAAAAGATTACAGCTTTATCATAACTGGGCAGGGCTCAGCATATATATTCTTTAACATCAATCAAACTGGCTAAGAATTGGGTTTTCTCCATTCCATCACAACATAGTGATTTAACCACAAGCAATATAATCAAAAACCACACAAAATGTCACAGATTAACACACCCAGAAGCAAAATGATCAAATATAACACATTATTCTTGAAACTTATCAAAAAAGAAAAAAGGCATTATTCTTGAAAAGCACAAACTTGCAAAAGATTACAGCTTAAAGTTGCAAAAGATTAAAGCTTTATTAGTATATTCATAATTTTAACACCAAACAAATTGGTCAAGAACTGGGTTTTCTGCAGAGCATCACATAGTAATATACCCAGAAGCAAAACAATCAAAGATTCAAAAAGCAGGAAACTTGGTGGGAAACTTACAGCAGTTGATAGGAAAATCAAAATGGGAAGAGGGTGGAAAAGGAGTCCAATCATCAGGAATGTCTAGAGAGACAAGAGGAGGAGATATGATAATTTGGCGGGAGGGGGATACTTCGTCGTTTAAGGTGTTGAGGGCTCTGGTTCTCCATGGAACTGATAGAAGTCTCCTCATTCTGAGTCCATTGCGCCATGACATTGCCACTCCAGGCATCATGTGGTTTTTGCGGTCTCTTCTGACCCCCTAAACTCGTAATATGTAATAATTCTTTTCTTTTTTTGGTCGAATAATATGTAATAATTCTGAGCCTCCTTTCTTTGCGCTTCACCATTACCACTCCAGAGGCCCAAAATGACCTGTCAATCCTCTAAAGTTGGGCCCTTATCAAAAACATCTTAATGATAAAAGAGAAGCATCTTCTTAAATGATAAACATAGATAAGTCCGTCCACGATAGCGGGGCAGATGTTGGTTAGAGATCATGTAAATTACTTAAAAACTGAGAACAAAATGATAATTATCGAGCCCCATACCGGATGGCAGAGACGGAAATAATCAGAAAAAACGGGGGTAAAACAGTAATTTCCACTGCTGATAAACAGTGTATGAATAGTGTCCACCGACTACTGTGAAATAATATATTGTAAATTGGTCCCCCCTCCCTCCTTTTTTCGCAACTACTTGAGAATCACTATAGTACTGGTAGTGGAAAATGTAGCTCTCAAATATAGTTTAGTTTGTGTCAATTAAAAAGATTTCACAAGAATGGTAGATGTGACTCTTTTGAAGACTTCATAAATTGTCCATGATATAAAAACTCGCTCGGATTATTTTGAAACAATCTATTTCAAACATGTGTTTTAGGAAACTAACTTTGTAGCTGATAAATTTTATTAACACATCCCTAATTATTAGATACACATCTCATACTTAATACATCACATATTAACTTTCTTGTTTTAACATTTTACTTGATACACATATCAAACTTCCTACAATACCCTCATTTAACATACATAACTTATTTACTAAATTTAACATACACAACTTATTCACTAAATACACAACTCATTCACTATACATACTTTTCTAGATCGGTTACTCAGTTTATTTAAAAAAAATTAAAAAAATCATATCATTGAGATTTTTCTCAAAATATTTCGTCTTTCCTCGTACTGTTTCACCTCGTAATGTTTCATCTTTCCTCGAAGGTTTTTACTTTTTTATTTAAAAGGTTTCACCTTGTTAAGATCTTCCTCGAATGATTTCCTTATGTATTAACATCTTCTCCCATCAGTTTTCCTCGACAAATTTTATTCCCAAAGAGCTTCTTACTCAAATTGATTTCAATATTTCTTGAGCCTACCGAATCAAAATAAAATAAGACAATACATCATCAAAGTCCTTAACGGAACTTTCAGCATTAGAATATATGTTCAATCATATGTAAAACTAAATTAATCGATTCTTGAAAACCATTACGTAATATTCATATATGGTGTCAAAATATTAGTACTCGATTCAAATTAAAAATTAAAAAATGTTTGAAGTACAATAGTTAAAATGAACGTCTTAAACAAGATATTTTATTTCAACTAAGTTTCTTTACTTTTAATATGAATGTCATTTTTGGTAATTTTACGTACCTACAAAGTCTTATATAATTTATATTAAAAAAAGATGTGTATCTAGCATTTAGGGATGTGTATCTAGCATTTAGAGATGTGTTAATAAAATTTCTCTTTGTAGCTAATGTTCTAGCTAATCTAAGAAGCTCTTATAATAGTAGTCGATCTACCAATACGATTCCAACAGAGATTGCTTATGCCATCTTATTTGACAATATAAATTGTGGATACCCTAGAGGCTTCACTATCTAATATATATATATATATATATATATATATATATATATTACTGCAATTTTAATGACAACACCCTTAGAGCTTAATTGAGTTCAGTTTGTTTAATGGACCAGTCCATTTCAATTGTTTCCCAAATTTTATCATTAGCCTTAGTAACCCTCATATCCTAAAACATTTGGCTCTGATACCAAAGGGTTGGAAGCATAAAAAAGGGAACTAAATGTCTGAACTTCATTTATTGAATTGATTGAATTGAGGAGAGATTACAAACGTAAATAAAACTTACTAGTTGAAATCAATGCATGAGTAAGAGCAAGAGTGCTCAACACATGAATTTACTATGCTAATTTAACAATAACAGAAGAAGCTCTGACTAGAGAGAGAGAGAGAGAGACCAAAACGGGAAAAATGTAGAGCCTGCTTGCTCCAAGATGGAGGCGTCTATAAATAAATATTACAAAGTGATGAATAGTAAAAAGTAACTGTTGATGAATAGTAACTTGTCTGTCACGGATTTCACTGTTGAAGAATAGTAATTATTGATGAATAGTAACTTGTTTGTCATGGATTCACTTAACTGTTGATGGATAGTAACTTGTTTGTCACGGTTTTCATTTTGGACTAGTCGTGACTAGAACTAAACAAACTCAGCATATGGATCTTGACTATCTTCATAGTCAGCCCACCTGGTTGGTTAACTGGGAGAACCTTGGTGACTATGTTACTCCAATACCAGTGGCTTTGGAGTAACATGAACATAAACCTCTTCAGTCATTTTTGACATTCATGAGTTCGAGGCTGGGGGGCAATGTTTATACCAAAATTAATATTTTACTGGACAGTAATTGTCTATATATGTGAATATTAGTTAAATTCATGGTCCATGTCATGCGAGCTAGACAAAGTCTGCATGTAAAAGAACTTCGTGTGGAAAAAGGACTTCATGTGGTATGGAAGGACTAGAAGACGCAAGGTATTCGAGTTGACTTGGTCCAATGTTTAATTGATGGCGGAGTCTATATGCATGCGAAGAATAAAGGTTGCATGCGAGATGGGTTGCATAAGATGGATTGCGTGCGAAGACAAGGTTTGCATGCGAGATGAGTTTGGACGGGAGTGGCGCAATTAAGCTTGGTGTAGACGTGAAACATATGATCACTTCTAGTTTTATTTGATTAAAAAGATATACATGCAAGTTGTGCATATCTACTTTGTATGCGCGTCTAGACTTCTAGTATCCAAAGGGCACTCGTATAGTGCTTAAAAGGGGCATACGTCCAAGAAGTGTTCTAGGCAAACTCTACTATTTAGAGCAAAGTGACCACCACGAGGTGATTAACATCGCCTATGTCACATTTATTGTTGAAGACTTCTACAAGTCTTTGACATGCTTTGGGCCAATACATGTGGCCCTAAAATAACTCTATATAGGGGAGCTGGAGGATCTACGTACTCTACACACACTCTACAACTCAACAAAAATACAATATTACTTTCAACATAGTTGAACCTCCAGACGCTCCCCGAAGCTTTGCTTTCGTTTCCTTGTACGCTCCCCAAAGCTTTGTCTTTTTTCTTTCTTTCCTAGTTGAAGCTCTGCTCGATCTTATATCAAGTATCGATATTGTGACGTTCAGGCGGACTACTGTAAGTCCTTGCCCAGTACGCAAGGCGAATTTAAAGAACCTTGTGATGAAGTTGGTGCTCTTTCCATCCTCAGTCGTATGATTAGAAGCAGAAGACTGAGCGCACCCCGTTACTACAACCATTACATTCCACGTCCGCGCGGTGGCACGCTCGCAACTACTAAAAGAGACTTTGCACGCTCAGACCTACTGATGTGGCCAAAACAGTATGTACTTCGCAGGAGTTGAGAGCACTGCTGTCGCATTAGTCTGGACCTTAATGTTTCTATCATTGCACCAAGATTGGCAAGAGCGTGTCCGCGCTGAGATTGTTGAAGTGTGCGGGGATCAAGACATCCAACAATGCTTGCAACATAAGGATACATTACCCAAACCAAAACGGTACGTAGTACTTCTAGTTCTCATTGTTATTTCACTCTTATATGATGGCCGTTTCATAGAGTGAGTCTCGTGATTGCTAAATTTTTGAGACATATAGTTTAGTAATACTCATGCTCAAGAATTGTTGTGCGACAATACTTGGTTATACATCTAAAATCGCCGCTAACAATGGTGATTCAAGAGAGTATGCGTCTTTATCCACCTTCAGCAATAAACGGCAAGGAAGCTTTAGAAAACATGAAACTGGAGAACCTTAATGTGCCAAAAGGCACCATCGTATGGGTCTTCATACCCAGATTGCGTTATGACCCAGAAAATTGGGGGCCTGATGCTGATGAGTTCAAGCCAGAAAGATTTGCGAATGAGGTTTCCAAATCATGCAAGTATCCTGCTGCATATGCTCCATTCGGCATCGGGACCCGGATTTGCCTAGGCCAAAATTTTGCTATGGCTCAAATAAAGATTGTACTTTCCGTACTCCTATCCAAGTTCTCATTTCCCATTTCCCCAAATTATGAGCATTGTCCTAAATATGGAATGATTCTCAATCCTGGTCATGGAATGAGGCTGCTTGTGAGTCCAGTACAATAAAAAGTCAATTAGATGGTTCAAGACTATGGAAAGTGACTGTAGGCCATGAGGCTTATATTTTCAGAACCTCAATCCTATGTATGAATAATTAAGAGAATAAATGTTGTTTTTGGTTTTCTTATTTCTTTTAATGGATCTTGGCTTCATATCTCGCTCTCTCTTAATGTATAATATATTGTATAGTCATTGTGGTTTGAAGTCGACATCTATTTAGTCCTTGTGGTTTTATTTTAATCTGAATAATCCTTAAAGTCATGATTTTTCATCCAAATAACCTTATGGCCTTTAACTGAGAAAATTATCAGAAAAACTATTTGGATGAAAAATCATAACTTTAAGAATTATTCATATTAAAATAAAACCATAAGGACTATTTTGATGAAAAATTGTGATTTTAAGACTATTCAGATTAAAATAAAACCATAAGGACTAAACAGACGTCGACTTCAAACTACAAAGACTAAACAAATTTTAATTATTTCTTTTACTTGATAATGTATTTTATTAACCAATAATATATATTTTATCTTAGATAAGTTGTTCAAGTTGGTATGTCTAGTGATATGAGTCTTCACAAAGATAGATATATCAATTACACGAATAAGAAAAGAAAAGGTTAAAAAAAACACTCATATTTTGTTGTTGAGGGAAATGAGTCAAGGTCCGATAATATTAAATGACGTCATTTCGTTAAAGTAGGGAATGAGTACCCCATAATACATTATGAGGCTCAAAGGCTGCAAAAAATAGACAACCTAATCTACCAACAACTGCCTAATGTAATTGTATTTTTTCTTATACAAGAAGGGAAACTAATCTAAATAGTCAAAACTATCGAATACAGTCGATCCTTATTGAAAGTGAGGAAAGCAAAAAAGATAAAGCTTCCCTAATCTTATGGAAATTCTTGTATCCACGACGTGTATTTACACGACACAATCTTAACCGTTCATAATAATTCATATGTTTAACCACCATGTTTCTATATTATTTCTTCTAATCCTGACCATCCATGTATGTATGTGAAGATACACGCCGTGTACTAAAGATACTCTCCTAATCTTATTACATCAGAAAACTCTTGTACCAAATATCTTGTCGCCTAAGACCTAAAGATCGGGACCTTCACCAAACCGTCTTAAAAACTCCCAACATTCATGCATTGACGTTTCCCGCTTACTTTGCGATCATTTTCACGAAATTTACGAACACCCAAAATCTCAAGAATTTTGAGAAAGACCCAACAGAGTTTGGCCTATTACCAGGCCCAGAAATTTTCGGCTCAAAAACATAATCAACAGCTCTCAGCCCAATTTCATCTAACCCAGCTTCCTTAAGTCAAGTCCAACCCTGGCCCAATTTCAGCTGGCCCAATACTAAAAGAGGGTGCGAGGTATCTCTCAAATAAGGTTGGCTCAAGTTCGATCATTGGAAGTCCACGACAGAAAGGCCGAATGACATATGTAAAGAGCAGGGGATACACACCAAGCGATTCCCATAAACCAGTAGACCAGTATCCCAAAACATATCACCAAGTACGACATGATTCCCACATATAAGTATTCATCCCATTACATAACCAAAGTAGTGCCGAAGGGGGACCAATATATATCCTCATAGGTTGCAATGGAATTCTACTTGATGGCGGACCGGGAAACTTGTAATGGGAAATGAGTCTATGAGTCCCAAATATATCAGTCCTATATGAAAAGAATCTTCATGGGATCTTCCGATGTTAACAGACCTTTTAAGACGACCTAAGTAATAAAGGTGAATCAAAGTTTACCACCTTACTTAAAGAACAAGTAACGACCTCATGAGCTTCGTGACCGTAGACCCCAAAACAACCTGATTGCGTCTCCTACATAAGGAACCACTACGTCTCCATCTCAGCTACGTAACTCGAGTCTTCTTCTCTTAACCTACTGCTTTGAGATGATTAATGACTTAAGCATCGATCAGACATCAGAGGGTCATATAAGCTTGGCACCAAGCAGAGTCTGGACAATTAATTTTGCTAGTACAGGAGGTCATACAATGAAGGAGAAGCGAGTTCAATATCCCGTAAACCAACAAACTGTTGATACCAAAAATAAAAGGAAGAAAAGGATTACAAAAAAATAATAATAATATTTTTTTGTGCTACATGCACAATGCTTTGGAGTTCAATTGTAACTCTTGCAAACAGATGTCTGGATAGAAACACAATACGGGCATCAAAGTCCAATAACAACTCAATCATCCTAACCAAGCACTCTATATAAAGAGGCAAAAGCCTCCAAAAGGGAAAAGGGAGAGGCGGAGCGAAACATAGGAGAACAAGAAGAGAACAAGCGAAGAAAGCAGAGAAGCAAAGCAAAAAGCAGAAGAAGAGCAGCGAGCCAACAAGAAGCGAGCTCATTGCATCTGAAAGTATTAAACTTCCAGAGTCAAAACAACCTGCCGAAATGAACAAGACAAATGATCCCAAATATTGTCGGTATCACCGCCTAGTAGGTCATACATTGAAGGATTGCTACGTTCTTAAGGACATAATTCAAGATATGATTGACAAAAATGAGATCGTGACAACAATCACAAATGTAACAACAATTGGTTCATCTAGACCAGATGGTGCCATATCGGTCGCGTTCAAGGTCGACGACGAGGTTACAATTGTCGAAGCACATCCAGACATGCCTCGTCCTGGAAACCCTAATATTCCATCCTTATACGAGCTCATGACAGCATCCAGTTTTGATGTATGGGAAGATTCATATAGGTTGGAAGATTCAGATGAAGAATGGGGCATAGTAGAGAATAATGCAAGGCAACTTCGCCCCTCTACTATGAAGACCCCTCCGCCTTCTTCAAACAAATACCGTCGGAGATCATCTTCAAAATATAAGAAGAAAGGGAGAACCACAAGGAAAACTGAAGACCAAAACATAGAGGAATACAAGCAGTCGCCAAGAACTCCAATCACCCTTGCGGAATTCTTACCCAAAAAGTTGCATGCACTACCAGAAAATAGGTCTTGGGCGACGAAAAAAAATCGTCACCCTGTTTAAAAATTTCGTCGCCTAAGTACTTAGGCGACGACATGTCGTCGGCCAAGAAGTCGTCGCCAGAAGTCCGTCGGTCAAGAACTTGGGCGACGAAATTTAATTCCGTCGTCGCCTAAGAGTAATTCTTAGGCGACGATACTAATTTCGTCGCCTAAAATATACCTCTCGTCGCCCAAAAATATTCGTCGCCCAAGATTTAACACCTTGGCCGACGAAATTTTTTTTCGTCGCTTAAGATCTTCTAACCTTGGGCGACGAAAATAAATATTTCGTCGCTTAAGATCACTACATCTTAGGCGACGATATTATTTTTTCGTCGGCCAAGGTGTTAAATCTTGGGCGACGATTTAGAAATTTCGTCGCCTAAGATATATTTAAATTTTTTTAAAAAAATAATTAAATAATTTTTTTAAATATATAAATAATATTTTTTTAATTTTTGCTGGAATTTTTTTTTTCGGCATTTCTTTAAAGTTTTCTAATACTAAAATTTAATTAAAAATAACACAAATTTATAAATTTATAAATAATTTATTACAAAAATTCTGCCTATGGATCGAGAAACCCGAAATCTAACTCATCATTCCCGTTCGGAGGGTCCTGAGGCGGCGGCTGGTCAGGCTGAGGAGGCTGCTGCTGAGGCTGGGGCCACTGAGGATGGGGCCACTGAGGTAATGGTATAGGCGTAGGCATGGGCGGAAACGGCTGTCCGGCCGGAAGTGCAGCCATGCAGGCAGTCATCCACTGTCCCATAGCCGCCTGGTTGGCATTGGTGACTTCATTCACCCGCTCCATATGCGCAGCATTGGAAGCCGCATATGATTCCGCCATCGCCGCCATCTCCCTCGCTCTTTGGGCTTCCAGCTCAGACTCCCTCGCTCTTTGGGCTTCCAGCTCAGACTGTAGACTTGCGAACTGATCCTGTAGCCGAGTGGTCTGGCTGTTGCTGCTTGAGGCTCCGGCGGCTCCCTTGCGCTGAAATCCTGGCGTCGTCTTCAGGATCCCCTTTCCAGCGTCTCCCACACCCCGGCAGTAGTAGGTATTGGAACGCTGCGCGAAGGCAGTGGCCATAATCCGCGCCCCAACGGTAGGATCTGAAGTGTCGATCCTGGACATGGCCTCTGACATGTCATCCTCTGCCGTGCCCGGCCATGTGTCGTTCACCATGCCTCTGATGACCTCTTGCTCCGCCTCCCTCACCCTCGCCTAATTGGATATATTATAAAAATATATTAATATACATTTAATAAAATGTAATTAAAATTAAAAATTAGAAAATATAAGGAACTTACAAGATCCTCCTCAGAATGAGGATATGCCCTCTGAAAGGTCCCCACATAGGGGTTCTCCTCTGGCCGCTCTCGCCGCACGTCGTCCATGATGGCCGAAAATGGCCTCGAACCGGCACGATGGTTGGTTGTGTTCTGTTGCCGGTTCTCAGCGTTCACCCGGGCGAGGTGCTTCAAAAAAAAATTATCGTTAGTAAATATTTAAAAACATCTAATAGTAATTAATTCACTAATTAAATATTCAAATTTGTTTACGAATTACCTGTTTGTGAGGGTCGTTGAACTGCGTGACAAGAAGCCACCGCCACTCGTACTCCCGATACTCGAACTCCTTCGGGGTACCCGAACGGTCGCTCCCGTACTTCTTCCAGTGTTCCCGGAGGTCGTGCTTCCACTCCTTGAACCTACATATACAAAAAAAATATTAAATATTTTATTAAAAAAATAAAATTTAATAAATTATTAAATAGCTAAAGGTACCTCTCCCTATGGGTCTTGTCCGCCCAGTCACGTCCCTCCTCGGGAACCACAAACCATTGCTGCATTACCACTTGTTAGTATTTTTTTCGATAATTAAATAATTTATTAGTTAAAAAAATAGTAATTGATCGAGTAAACTCACCGACATCGACTGATGGAGCATCTCCTTCACTCCATCAGGAACCTGGCTCCAGACTCCCCACAACATAGGGAGTCTGGAGCGGATGGTACCTCCCGCGGCGCGCGTGTACCGGTTTCCCAACGCGGCGTCCACCGGTTTCCCGTTGGAAAACGGGATGGCGATCCGTCCAGCGGACTCGACCGCCCTATCGAGTCCCTTGTTGCTGACGGTGCCTCTCCTGTTCCGCCTTCTCGTTCCGGCGGCTGTGACATTGTGAATCAAATTTAATATTAATAATACATTTTTACAAAAAAAAAATGTAAATCGACAAAAAAGTAATAATAAATTACCTGAGGATGAGGCTGAGCCGACGGATTCGTCTCCGTCCGCCTGCTCGGAGACCCTCACGGGATGAAGAGGCGTGGGAAACTCCCGGTAGATATAGGCCTCGTGCGGTGCCACATGCGGGAGCTGCTCCCGAATCGGTCGACCCTCCTCATCGACGCGAGGTATCGCCGGTATCGTCGGAGGAAGGAAGAGGCCGGACGGCACCATAGGGACCCCGGATGACCCGCCATCACCGTCGGTCGGGGACGACTGTGTGGGGGCGTCGCTGCGGGATCGCGACCGGCGAAGTATGGGTGGATGACGAGGAGCCGTCGCTGCGGGACCCGACTGCCCAGCAGAACCCGAGCCGCTCGCGCCACCCCTAAACGCCTCACGTCGGGCCGTCAACTGCCACGGAAACCCGATCGACAGTGATTCCGACGGGTTGTTTGAGGTACCGTCCGAGCCGTCTTGGCTCCTCGCACCCGAACGTTGTCCAGAAGTTCTCCTCATGGCCATCCTGTTTAAAATAACCATAAATTTATTAAAAATATTTTACCGTCTTATAATTAAGTTCACAAAAAATAACCATAAACTTCGAAAAATTTATCAACAATAATAGCACAAATAAAATTTAATAATTATTATAGGATTTATTATTTTTTTATTCACATAACAAATTATTTACATTAATTCGCAATTATTACATCACAAAAATTAATTTACGAATATTTACATCCTTACTCAAAAATAATCCATTATTTTTTACAAAATTTCCACAATATATTTACAATTATAATTTATATTATTTAATTATTTAATCAAAAATTATTTAATCATTTACAATATATTTACAAATTATTTAATCATTTACAATCCTAAACCCTAAACCGTAAACCGTAAACCCTAAACAACAACCCTAAACCGTAAACCCTAAACCCTAAATAAACCCTAAATTATTTAATCATTGACAATCCTAAACCCTAAACCCTAAACCGTAAACCGTAAACCCTAAACCGTACATCACAATTTACAATTATCACAACAACAACCATTTACAATTATCACAACAACAACAATTTACAATTATCACAACAACAACAACAACAATTTACAATTTACAATTATCACAACAACAACAACAACAATTTACAATTATCACAACAACAACAACAATTAAAACCAATTTAGGGTTTTAGGGTTATACCTTAAATTGTGGGTCGACGTCGGGGTCGGGGTTCCGAATTGGGGTCGGAGTCGGGGTCGGAGAGAGGGAGAGAGAGAGGGCAGAGAGAGGATTTTCGGAGAGAGAGAGAGAGAGAGGGCTTGGCGGCTGAAGAAATGGTTAGGGTTTCCGAATTTTTACCTTTTATACTGGCGTTCTTGGGCGACGATTCTGTAAAAATCGTCGGCCTGTTTTGTAAAAATCGTCGGCCAAGAGCATCTTGGCCGACGATTTTTGAAGTCGTCGCCCTGTTTTTTTAAAAATCGTCGGCCAAGATAGTATATTTGGGCGACGACATTCTTCACTATAAATATCGTCGCCCAAGATGAAGAAAATCGTCGGCCAAGATAGTCTACTTGGGCGACGACATTCTTCACTATAAATATCGTCGCCCAAGATGAAGAAAATCGTCGGCCAAGAGTTCTATCATAAAATTCAGACTATTTGACCATCCAAATCACGTAATCTGGCCGGACCTTCAACTGAGAATAGTTTCCAATCGACGAGACTCTTACGGGGCTATAAAAATTTGGTAAAAAATAAATAACCGGGATAGGGCTACCACTAGGTAGAAATAAGAGAAAAATTCGTTAACCGAAACAACCGGCACCGAAATTTTACCGGAATATCTTTATTTTTCACGGGTTGACGTATTTCACCGTTCCGGTCATATCTTATTTCATGACTTTTTTGCGTTTGAGGCATCTACGTATACGTTGTCTTCAAAACGAATCTTAAACTCAACACTTGTATAAAAAAGTTATACAATATTAGTACTTATATCGTGAGTTTGGTGATCGGAGAAGAGGAACTGAAAACCGACCGTCAGATATGACCAGCATAACGAATTACGTAGGTGGGAAAAAATTCAGCTCCATCTGACAAAGATAAGGGCTCGATCCGTCCGGTCAATCAGCGCGGTCAAACCCCTAAACGGACGGAAACGGCTATTCGACCCTCCAAATCACGTAATCTGGCCGGACCTTCAACTGAGAATGGTTTCCGATCGACGAGACTCTTACGGGGCTATGAAAATTTGGTAAAAAATAAATACCCGGGATAGGGCTACCACTAGGTAGAAATAAATGTGTTTCGTGCGACCGGAACAACCGGCACCGAAATTTTACCGGAATATCTTCATTTTTCACGGGTTGACGTATTTCACCGTTCCGGTCATATCTTATTTCACGACTTTTTTGCGTTTGAGGCCTCTACGTATACGTTGTCTTCAAAACGACACTTAAACTAAACACTTGTATAAAAAAGTTATACAACATTAGTACATATAACGTGAGTTTGGTGATCGGAGAAGAGGAACTGAAAACCGACCGTCAGATTTGACCAGCATAACGAATTACGTAGGTGGAAAAAAATTCAGCTCCATCTGACAAAGATAAGGGCTCGATCCGTCCGGTCAATCGGCGCGGTCAAACCCCTAAACGGACGGAAACGGCTATTCAACCCTCCAAATCACGTAATCTGGCCGGACCTTCAACTGAGAATAGTTTCCAATCGACGAGACTCTTACGGGGCTATAAAAATTTGGTAAAAAATAAATACCCGGGATATTTATTTTAATTATTCAAATGAAATTTAAATGTGTTTTATTTTATTTGAATTATTCGGATTACTCTTGGCCGACGATATTAGGCTAATTCGTCGGCCAAGATAATACTTGGGCGACGATATTTGTTAAAATCGTCGCCCAAGAGATAATACTTGGGCGACGATATTTGTTAAAATCGTCGCCCAAGAGTAAAAATAAAAAATCCTGTACAATGAAATTTAAATGTGTTTTATTTATTTTAATTATTCGGAATACTCTTGGCCGACGAAATTAGGCTAATTCGTCGGCCAAGATAATACTTGGGCGACGATATTTGTTAAAATCGTCGCCCAAGAGTAAAAATAAAAAATCCTTTACAATGAAATTTAAATGTGTTTTATTTATTTTAATTATTCGGATTACTCTTGGCCGACGAAATTAGGGTAATTCGTCGGCCAAGATAATACTTGGGCGACGATATTTGTTAAAATCGTCGCCCAAGAGTAAAAATAAAAAAAACTGTACAATGAAATTTAAATGTGCTTTATTTATTTTAGTACAAACATATTCTTTTAGTATACAAACAATTACAAAGCTAAGGCTCAATTATAACTAAGCTAAGGCTCGTAATCTGAGTCATCCGATGAGTCTTCTTCGGTATCGGAATTAATATCTGGTAATCTATGCCTTAATTCGTCGTCAGAGTCGTCGTCTGTTTCTTCATTTGGATCAACATCAATAAAGGTTGAATCTTCGTCACGAATTCTGAGCACTCGACCATGTTTAACATTATTTTGACGAACAGTAGCTACATCATGAATACCTACTGCGTTCGGCTCCTAATACGCATCAGCCTCTGGCCCTGGAATGGTCACTCCAAGTGTAGCCGCCCGGTAAATGTTTCGAGGATGCACAATGTTCGCTATTTTCCACGCGTCACCCCTGGCAAGGTCATTAAGATAAAACACTTGTTTTACCGATGTCGCAAAAACAAACGGGTCATCTTCGTAGGCGCTTGTAGCAGTGTTGACCGATAAATTGCCGTACTGATCCATCTTCATGCTCTGTGCGCCTGTATCAAACCATCTACACTTGAACAGATGCACTTTCATGCCTTCCGCATAAACCAGTTCGACCACTGAATGGAGAACACCGTAATAGTCAAAGCCATGACCTTTCGCCATCACCCCAGAATTCTGTGTTCTTCGTCTGCTGTCTCTCTCTTCAGATACAAATTTGACGCCATTCACTGTGCAAGTGGGATAAACTCTAGCCCGTTGCGGTTGCATCGCAAGAAGTAATAGTTCGTGCGACCAGTTTGGATTATCATCAGATTTAATCATGTCCATCTGTAACGGATATTGAACTGTAAATATCCGAAAATATATGCAATAGAAAATAATTACATATATATATATATATATATATATATATATATATAACAGGGAAGATTAAATTACGTACCCAGGTGCGAAAATAATTTGCGAACGTCATGTTGTGGTACTCGAGATCACCATCAACTTCCGGAAAATTTAGGTGCAACTCTTTCCAATATTTAACTTCTTCACAATTGATTAGTACCCACCAGTGCGCTATGGCTATCTCTTCATCCGACAATGCATACTCGGCGGACAGTCGTGCTCCACCAACTTCGACATCACTGGAAACTATAGAGAGATTGAACCGCGGTGCATGTTCCTCCATGGCTTGCGGAGCTCCCAACGACGCTCCTAAATACAACTTCATGTAGGTGACGCATTCATGCGCAATATATGCTTCAGCTATACATCCTTCAGGCGCGGATTTATTAGTGACATAATCTTTGTACTCACCAAGTTGCCTGTAAATATAAGATTGCAAACTATACGTTATGGTTATTGAACATGTACGTACATATATGTATTCTGGAGATGTAAGTGAATAAAACATACCTTTCCATGGGATACATCCAAGTGAAGTGTACTGGACCGGTAAGCAACAATTGCTGGGGAAGATGGATCATCAGGTGAGGCATGATATCGAAAAAATTTGGCGGAAAGATCCTCTCGAATTTACACATGATGTATATGATGTCTGCCTGCATTTCCCGGAGATCGGATTTTCTCACTTCCCTTGTGCATAACTTCAGGAAGAATCTTGACAGCGCTACTAACGGCTCCACAACCTGGCCAACCACACATCACAAATTTAATATAAAATCCAACAACGACAGGTTAACCGTAATTTTAACCACAAATTTACCTGACGGTGAAGGAACGGTCGAATGAAAACAGGGAAGAGACGTTGTAGCAGAATATGACAGTCATGACTCTTCAAGCCGTATATCTTATTCTCCCGCAAGTTCACACACCGGGCTATATTTCCTGCAACGCCTGAGGGATACGTCACACAACTCATCCACCTGAAGATCTGGGTCTTCTGATCAGGCTTCACGGTGTAAGGAGCCCAAGGCATCTTTTTCTTCCCTTCTTTCAGCCAAAGATGTTTTCTGATTCCCATTTTCTTAAGATCAACGCGTGCCTTAGGACCGTCTTTCGTCTTCCCCTCCAAGTTGAGCACTGTACCTACCACACTGTCGCAGACATTCTTCTCTATGTGCATCACATCTAGGTAGTGCCTGATCAACAGCGTACTCCAGTACGGGAGTTCCCAAAATATGCTCTTATGTGTCCAGAATTTGTACCTGTCTGGTCTTTCAGGTATTCTGGCCACAATATCGGGATGATTGCTGAGCTGCCCAAAATCATACTCATCCAGCACTGCTAAAATCTCTTCCCCCGACCATCTATGCGGCTCCACACCTCTCTCTTCGGTCCCATCAAATGCCCCGGTATCTATCCGCCAGGGGTGATCATGTGGTAGGTAAGCACGGTGACCCATCCGGACTATCTTGTTGCAATGATTGCTGCACCCCTGGGAGCTAAGGCACTCAGGACAAGCCTTGTATCCCCTAACAACGTTGCCGGACAACATCCCACGTGCAGGAAAATCACTGATGGTACCAACAATCATGGCATGCATCTGGAACATCTCCTTTTTGTGGGAGTCATAAGTGGGATGACCAACCTCCCAAAGCAATTTACACTCTTCAATCAGCGGTCTCATATACACATCGAGACACTTCCCTGGATAACAACAACAACAACCACAACAAATTCAGATAACGACTATATATGACCAACAATATAGAACAAAAACAATAAATGGAGAGGTGTTGAACCAACAGCAATATATACAATATGAAGGGAAAGTAGATACCTGGATAACCGGGCCCCGGAATCAACAAGGTCAACATGTTGTATTCCTTCTTCATGCACATCCATGGAGGAAGGTTGTAAGGCACCAAAATGACCGGCCATATACTGTACGAAAGACTCATGGTCCCAAAAGGGTTGAACCCGTCGGATGACAGCCCGAGCCTCACATTCCTCACCTCTGAAGCAAAATGAGGAAACTCCCTGTCTATATGCTTCCACGCCTCCCCGTCAGCAGGGTGTACCATGAGGTCTTCGTCATGCACCTCCCTCACAGCGTGCCATCTCATAGCTTCGGCCGTCTTTGAAGACATATACAACCGCTCCAGCCTATCCCTCAACGGGAAATAGCGAAGTACCTTAACAGGTTTTCTGTTGCCTGCGGGAGTCCGCTTATACCTGTCGGTCCCACATACCGGACAACGATGAAGGCCTTCAAGGTCATTACCGTCTGCATCTTTACCCCAGAATAGAACGCAGTCATATCTGCATGCATGGATCTTGATGTAGGAAAGCCCGAGATCTCTCAAGATACGACGGACCTTATGATGCGTGGTGGGATGACGATGACCGTCGGGCAGGAGCGAAGCAGCGTACTGTAGATACCTATCAACAGCCGTCACGGTCGATTTTGTGTCAACCTTGATATGCATCACCTCCATCACACACTGAAGAACGGTCTTCTCATGACCTGGGCACAGAGGGGTCTGTTGGAAAGCAATAAGTCTGTTGTACTTGGCTATACCGGCAGTGTTGACACCTCTAGGGACGGCCTGCATCGGCGCCTGAGGAATGTGCTGTCGTTCAGGGCATACACCGCTGTCATGAGGAAACATGTCGTTGATGAAGGTCGTTGTTGGATCGTTGGATGTACTGCCCGTCTCATAAAACTGTCCATGATCATGCGGGCGTGATGAGGTTTCACCGTGATATATCCAACATGTGTAACGTTCCCAGAATCCGTTACTCTTCAGGTGGTCCCATACTGTCCCCAACGGAAATCGATGCATATCACTGCGACACTTACACATCTTGCACGGGCAATAGAACATGCCACTCCCGTCAGCATTGCCCTGCGCATATTGCATAAAATCCCAAACTCCTTCAGCATATTTTCTGTGATATCTTGGAAGAGAAATCCAACTCTTATCCATATCCTGAAAATAACACATATATATATATATCAATATTTAATGAACATATCTTTTATATATATATATATATATTAATGTAATACAACATACTAATTATTAATTATATATATCTAGTTCGAGCGGATTCCGTGGTTTCAGAAGGCAAGTGTCAATGTCACGGAGGGCGAACCCCCTACAGGAACCAGGCAGGACTCGTTTGTGATCACGGAGGCGAACCCCTATCGACCCATTCACCGAGAAGAGTGGTCAGTTTGTGATCTTGAGATCCAGTTAAACAAACCTGTGAACCATATCTATGACAGAACGGCCCCTTACTCAGCTTGGAACAAACTCTATGCATATATATATATATATCATTAATTCAACTCAAATAAAACTGAAAATCAATATATATATATATGCACATATATATATGTGCATATATATATGCATATGTACGTACCTGGGAGTAGCTCCCCAAACTATGTATGGACAGATTTCCACAACACCGAACGATTTGAAGAACTAGAGAAATTTATGTTTCAAATTTTCAAAGTTCTCATTCTTCTATCCCGGCCTCTCAATATATAGAAGAATCTTGGGCGACGAAATATTTGAGTTTCGTCGCCTAAGAATTAAAAATCTTGGGCGACGAAATATCTCAGTTTCGTCGCCTAAGGATAAAAAACTTAGGCGACGAAATAAATATCTTAGGCGACGAAATATTGTTTCGTCGCCCTAATTTCTATCTTGGCCGACGAAATTTATTCTTAGGCGACGATTTTATTTTCGTCGCCTAAAGTTGAACTTTAGGCGACGATTTTTTTTCCTTGGGCGACGAAAAAAAAAATCGTCGCCTCCTAAGTTCCCTCTTAGGCGACAAAAAAAAAATCGTCGCCCGGTTTTTTTTGTTTCGTCGCCCAAGACCCATTTTCTGGTAGTGATGGTAACCATTAATACCGTCTCACCTCCCAATTCAGATGCAGAGGTCGAAAGTGCACATGAAGTTCAGCTACGTTCTGGCTTGGTTCTTCCACCACCCGGTCAAAAGGAGGGATGATCACTGCCCATGAAGTTTAGGGTAAAAGACAACACAAAGAAGGTGACTGACAAGGTAAAAGCTGCATCAAAGAATCTCCTCAGAAGACTAAAGAAACTCACTCAAAGAGCAAATATGATGTGTTATCACACCTGAAATGTATCCCTTCACTTTTAAGCTTGTATGACGTTTTGTGCATGTCAAGAGAGTTAAGAAAAGCATTAATTGAAGCATTGTTGAGTCCGGAGTTGTATAAAGAAGACGTTGTCGAAGTTGATACAACTACCACAAGAGTTTGTTCCCAACAAATATATGGCCTTGCACTTCGCATAATAAGCCACACAAGGGAAAGAAAACAAATATTCCAAGCAACACGAATTTGAAGAACATGAACTTACCCTTGACGACTTGGAGAATCCCTGAGCAGATCGAAGTAAGCTTAAGTATTCAATACACACTCTCGATCAAAGCAATGGACACGGCATATCTCCATTTATAAATGAGCAGTTTCCTCAAGTCCGACTCCCAATCACATTCGATTTTCATCTGCAAAAAGGTTTCTCAAGATGATAATCATCGAGGTGGTGTCAAGCCGAATCGAACTGGGAAGGACGTCTTTGAGGAGTTATGTGATTCATATGATTTCAGCTACAAGTTCTTCTGGCTGAGACAACAGGTTCCTGTTGAACATTATAATGCAAGCTAGATAGCAGTTCGTATGTAAAGATGACCTCGTGTGGAGGCTGAAGCCCTAAGGCAAAGGCGAGATGACTTCGCGTCAAAGCAGAAGCCCTAAGGCGAGGCGAGGCGAGGTGACTTCGCGTCAAAACAGAAGCCCTAAGGCGAGGCGAGGCGAGGTGACTTCGCGTCAAAGTAAAAGCCTTAAGACGAGGTGACTTTGCGGAGAAGAGAAAGTCCAGGCAAGGCGGGATGACTTCACAAAATTGGAAGTCCAGGCGAGGCAAGGCGAGATGGCTTCACAAAATTGGAAGTCCAAGCGAGGCGAGATGGCTTCACAAAATTGGAAATCCAGGAGAGGCAAGATGACATCACGTAAAAGTGGAAGTCCAGGCGAGGCAAGATGGCTCCGCCCGGCCAGTAGACTTCGCGAGGAAGCAAGACGCGAAGTCCGCTTACACGCAAGGCCCGCATGCACACGGAGCCCGATTACACGCGAGGTTCGCATACACGCGAAGTCCGCATACACGCGAAGTCCGCTTACACGCGGAGACTGGATTTACAAGAATCTTCTACACCCTCTACTAAGGACCATGGCTAAGACAATTCAAGCTTCTTGGTCACACTGATGCATCATCCGTTTTCCGTGCCCAAATCAAGTCAACAGACACTCTACCAAATTGGGTGTACACAAGAGATACAGTTGACAGATTCAGAATATATCTGTCAAACTCAAAAGTTGGCACTAAGCCGCAAAACCAAAACTTTAAGAACTACGGTTGGTTTTATCCCACAAAAGGGGTACGTAGGCAATCTAGCAATCCACTAGATGCAACCACAATAAACAGAATCCCTGACACCACCAGTCAAATTCATCCAGTCCAAATGACTCTGGTCAAATTCCTAAAAACACCAGAAAAATCAAATCCATAACCAAACTTTTTGAACTACAATGATTTGATTCCTTTACAAGGATATGTAGGTAGTTTGGATTCAAATCTGGATATAACCACATCTAAAATCAAATCCTTGGTTCTTTCCAAGCCATAATTCCCCTCAAACATACATATTCCCCAGTTGTTACTTTGTAATTAGAATCAAAGGGTCTTCCCTTGAAAACATAGATAGTAATTAAGGAATTTATTTTATTCTGAATGGGTCGAATTAAACATAATTAAAACTCTATCTTAATTAATAAGATATAGTGAAATTGTGTTGGGTATATATGTGTTTACAATTTTTGCTCAACACAAACACAGCCTCCTACCGAAGACCGATGAATACAGATGATGAACATTAAAACGAAAAAGGGTTCTTAACCCGCAAGTCACAGCGAATCCGTCGAGATATTCTAGCCCATACAATTTGGTGCTTTCATTGAGCAAGGTACTTATTTATACATTAGGTGCATGTTTGTTTATTAGCTAGGACTAAGTATGATTGTGTTAAATCTAGAGTCTAGATTGGTTAGTACCATGTTTGGTATCACCAGGTACTACAATAAATGAGATTACGTAACACTTAGATAACACCGTCCTTCTAAACCAAAAATATGAATATTGGCCTTCCTAGTTAATGTTATTGTGGGTCATCCTTAGATAACACAATTATTCTAAACCAAAAATCAAACAAACTACTTTCTAAAAAACCGTGCAACACCAAACATGTGTTAATATTCATACAACGTAAGAAAACCCACATGAGTCTATAACAGTCTTAAAAAATAAAGAGATGTAATGTAGGCTTAAGTACTAAACATGCACTAGATGTTCCATAACCATGAAACCCGCGACCCTTGACCTATGGAATAGTTCACTACATACGGTTATTTCGTACAATTATTTATTTCGGAGCAATGCGTTGATACTCCTAGGAAGTCAGTGATTTTTTTATGGGCAGACTAGGGTGTGCTAATGCATATGATGCATCAACTTTGTCCTCAAGTTGTAAAATGAGTCCTTAAAATTGTAAAAAAAAAAATAGTTACAACATTAGTCCTCATCTGTACTTAAAGTGGTAATTGAGTCCTTAAAGATGTAATATGAATCCTTAAAATTGTAATAACTTTTTTTTAGGGAAAATTTTAAAAACAGTACATGACAAATAGTCCACTCCTAATTTTGGTGTTTCAAGTTTCAAAACAATTATAAAGGTACATGACATTAGAATCACGACACATTTTTAGTACATGACGTTAGTAACGCCGTTAACTCTATGTAATTTCTTAATTTTCAAAGGGTGATCGATTTCAGGTTTTTTCCATTCCCCCTTTTCTTTATATTTGTTTTACTCTTTTTCTATTTATATAATTCTTTAAATTTTGTTAACTCATATCATAATCTTAATGACTTTATTGTCTGCAAGTAGATCACTCTATTCTATTTTCTATTTTAATTTTGCTCTTCTAGAAATTATTGTTTAGTTACTAGTTCAGCAATGAGATTGGATCTTCTATGCTCAAAAATGACTTTATTGCTTCTCAAAAAAATTGATTACTAGTTCAGCAATGAGAATTGGATCTTTTTGATTTCTCTCTCCTTAGTAATAATTAATTTTAATAATTTATTATTGCTAATTAGGGAGCAGTGAAGGATTTGTCCTTCAAATTTTAATAGAAAACACACAAGATAACGGAAGACATAACGACATGTACATATTTTTGGTTGAGATTAGAAGTTCATGTACATTTATGATTGTTTTGAAACTTGAAACACTAAAATTAGAAGTTGATCATTAATTTGTCACGCACTGTTCTTAAAATTTTCTCTTTTTTTTAATCACTTTAAGGGCTCGATCGATTACCACTTTAAGCATACATTTTACCACTTTAAGGACACATGACTAATGTTGTAACTAGAAAATTTTACAACTTTAAGGACTCATATTATAACTTCGAGGACTAATATTACTACTTTGAAGACTTATTTTACAATTTTAAGACAAAATTGATGCATCGCATGCATTAACACATTATAGAATTTTTTTTTATTTTTTATTACTATTTGATAGCAATTCTTTCTTATTAGACATTGCTATTTTCAGCGTAAAGCAACCCTCATGCATGAAACTGCATGTTTACTTTCTTTAGATCGAGCGCAAGACGTTAGAAGTATCAAATCACTTTTAAAGTAACAACGTAATTAATGGTACTTTTAGCTCCTAGCTAGCTAGTCACTTCAACTAGCTATATACAACATTTTAATTGTTACGACAATATATATGGAGCGTTGAGACCAGTTTGGTGTGAGCTATATGATCAATGTATCAATATGCATATGCTGTCAATTCGAATTTTTGCTTCCTAACACGAAGAAGAAAGAAAATAAAAAGACAGAGACAAAAGTGGGAGAAGAAAGGGGAGAAACAAACAAGAATGAGAACAGTATTATGTACGTAGAAAGGGTGGACATTCAGAATCTCCTGGCATGCATGGTGAGAGATATCGTTCCGGAATCACTTATGTAATTTTCCCGCGTCCCATCTCCATCTCTCCATATATTTCTTCTTCTTCGTCGTCTTCTTCTTCTTCTTCTTCTTTTCAATGGAATATTGATTGCACAATAATTCGCATGCATGGATCATTATATGCCCACATCAGCGATCAATTCCAATCCAGAATATCTGACTGAAAACTCATAGACAATAGCTGGAAAAGGGACGTCGAGGGTGTAGTACTGGATCGATCATTTTCTTCGAAAGAAAAGAACGATGCCGGGGAAGCCCTGGACTGGATTGGACGTTTTGGAAGGGATGACAATGGCATATGTATGAGTATGATTGCCCGCTCATTGCTTTTTTTTTTAGACCAAGAATAATGCTACAGACGTCGAACTTCGACTCCTACAGCAGCAAGTTTTGGCCTAATGCTGCTAGCCGCATTCTAAGTTTTAGGTCGATTTCAAAGGGTTGCCCTTGTTGTGTTGTTGAGGATCGAATGTTTGGTCCAGCATTAATTGTGCGTCTTTTTCCTATCAAATGCAGGTTATCGTTTCTGCATCAATATTTTTAACCTAATGTGCATTGTTCGATCCATATATATATCGATCGATCCATGTGATCTAGTACCTGCCCCAAGTGCAGTTCATTCTAGTTGCTTTAACATGACACTAATGACTTACATGAGCTGCCCATGATCCACAATACATCTATGTTCCCAACAAACACTACGGTTTCACTCAACTATAGATAAGTGTGCGAATAAATATAGGAAGTTGATCGAATTCATATGAGCTAAAGCTAAACGGGGGGAGATGGTGATTAGATACTAGTCATACTAGCTACTAGTTGCTGAAGCATTGCATTTCATGTAGGTTTCCATGTCTACATATCCATATCAAAAATGAGTAATGTTATATGAACCACATTTTAGTGAACCACCTAGAACCCATCTTAAGTGGCAACTGATGTGGCATAACCATGTCATCAACCAAAATTTATAGTTTTTCACTTTTTTTAATATCTATTTTACTTAAATATGATGTTTTTTTTTACTTTCTTGAATTTATCAAATCTTCTAAATCCTACTTTTTTGCTTCATGATCTTATGTGTGCGACGACTTCATCAGTTGACGTTGTTCTCCTCTCATCCCTTCTCACTTCCTTGGTTCCTCCCGATCAATTTATCATCAACACCTTCTCAATCTTACTTCGTTTTCCTCGCAAGCGTCGTTCACAAAAATTTGGTCATACATTTTTGAGTTTGAAATCACAAATATCATATTTAAAATTAGGGTTTAGGGGGAGGAATTTGATTTATAATTGATGCATGCCGTCATTCAAAAATATTTCATCTCCATTCCATGCTTTCTTCTTGATAGTATCTATTGATAATAGATCGAGATGTTCAATTGAAGAGGAGGTGATAGCTACAGTTAAGACTTGAGTGGTTGAGGCTTGAGAGGATAGAGGAGAAGAAGAGATCGAGGGAGAAAAGAACGTCTGGTGAAGACATTAAGATCGTAAAGCAAATAAATAGGATTCAAAAGATTGTTGGAGTTGAAATGGCTTTGTGCTCTTTAATTCAGTTGTACAAAGCTGAAGGTCCTGGAAAAAAAAATTTGTTGCTCCATCGAGTCTACCTCCAATCAAGAACCATATAAGGCCCTTGGTCAGAGTTCCCAATATCAAATGAATGTTGATTAGATTCAAGTAAGAATGATACACACACAATTAACCCCAATTGCAGCAAACATCGATACCGGGAAGGATGCAGTTGTGGCTCATAGAGATCTTTCCGTAGACATTGTCCTTCATACTATGCATTTCCTCTTATTTTATATGATCTTTAAGATTGATTCAAGAAAATAAAAAAGAATTTTCATATTTAAGTAAGAGAGATATTCAAGAAACAAGAAATTGTGTTTGACGACATAGTTATGTCATATCAGTTGTCACTTAAGGTGAGCTCTAAGTGGTTTAGTAAAAGGTGGTTCATCTAGCATTAATCTATCAAAATTATTAATGGATACTAGTCATACTACTACTATATGATATTTTGTTTAGGGTTTCTAATTCCAATCCGGGGTGATTGGTAGGATATTTATTGAATTATGACTTTATTGATAAACAGTATAAGTAGCCAACATTAGCTATAGTCTACATACATACCTTATGCATAAGAGAGTTCGAAACGGAAAACCAAATTACTAACATATAGTACGCAAATGATGAAACTCTTGCGCTCATAATCAAGTAAACTCTAATTATCTATATCCTGAAAATATAACAAAATATATATTTATAACGCTGCTAGCTAATTATTAATGAAATTTCATGCCATATATAAAATCTCAATTCATTTAGTATATATTCTACGTACTACAACTAATTAATAATAACAAATTAATTAACACACACACATATATATATACTTAATAATTACAGAACAATATTATACATATATATATCTACATCATCACAAAATCATCATTGTGGTATATATCATCAACACAATATTATAAATTACTTAACATATATATATATATATATATATATATTTCTACTACTTAATTATAAACAACTTCATATATATTATATCAAATCATCAACCAAATCGATCAACATATATGTATATATATATACATCAAACATACTCAAAATCATATATCAATGTCATCACAAAATCATCATGAACTCATATATATCATCAACAACTTCATACCATATCAACACAATAATATTATAAATTAATTAACATATATATATATCTACTATTTATTAACAACAAATTAATTCATATATATTATCAATTCAAATCATCAAGCAAATCGATCAACACATATATATATACATCCAACGTACTCAAAATTAATCAACTCAATCACAATCAAAATCAATAAACTCAATTAATCACTTAAAATCGATCAACTCAAATAAAACTCAATTAATCAACATATATATACATATACGTACCTATATATGGCTCCACAAACTAATTATAGACAGATTTCGACAACACCCAAACTTTTTCTCCCCTTTTTTTTCTCCCGTTTTTTTTTTCAGATGAGCTGTTGCTGCCCAGATCCGCAAATATAAAGTACTTTAGCCGACGACTATTAATTTCGTCGGCTAAACTTTTAAATATTTTGTCGGCCATAGTTTGTGAACTTTAGCCGACGAAATAAATTCTTTAGCCGACGAAAACTTTTTTTCGTTGGCTAAAGTTTACCATAGCCGACGAAAATTTAACTTAGCCGACGAAAAAATGCTTCGTCGGCTTGGTTTTTTTTTTCGTCGGCTAAAGCCTTTCTTCTAGTAGTGAAATGTCTATAGTTCTATCACTCGCCTTATATGGTTCTATGCAGCTAGCAAGCCTCCAAATACGCCCCAGTTGTGGTATAGATGGATCTAGTCTATTTACATAAAAAACTCATAGAGCACTAAACACTGACAGCAAAGACTTATCTTTATACTAAACATAAATTAAAAGATTACAAATTATAAGCTAGACAACTTTAATTCGATCCATATAAGATTCTTATATTAGATATATAGATTGATAACTCAATCCTCCTAAGGCGAGCAAAGAGGAAGCAAGGCGAGCAGAGAGGAGGCGAGGAGAGGACAGGCGAGGCGAGGCGAGGCGAGAGGAAGAGAGAAGAGGAGAAAAGAGGCGAGGAGACGCGAGAAGAGGCGAGAAGAGAGGAAGCGAGGTGAGGATAGGCGAGGCGAGGCGAGGATAGGCGAGGCGAGAAGAGAGGAAGCGAGGCGAGGCGAGGATAGGCGAGGTGAGGCGAGGCGAGGATAGCTAACGCGAGGCGAGCAGAGAGGAGGTGAGGAGAGGACAGGCGAGGCGAGGCGAGGCGAGAAGAGAGGAAGCGAGGCGAGCAGAGAGGAGGCGAGGAGAGGACAGGCGAGGCGAGGCAAGGCGAGAGGAAAAGAGGAGAGGAGAGAAGAGGCGAGGCGAGGATAGGCGAGGCGAGGCGAGAAGAGAGGAGACGAGGAGAGGAGAGACTAGGCGAGGCGAGGCGAGACGGGCGAGGAGAGGAGAGGCGAGACGGTCCGCGCCCTTCTCTTGGGTAAAGAGAGAGTTCGTAAAAAAAAACGATCTGCCAGCGGACTCAATAATCTCGAGGAATGAATAAGACAAAACTGTATATGTTAAAAAATTAACTATCTCTGTGCAAAATTTTGTATTAAAAAATTAAATCAAAAACCTAATCTAAACCTTAAACACCGCGCCAAAGCACGGATATCTTCTTAGTAACTGAAATAAGAGTATAGGACCAATAGTCATCAACATATGTACATGTCAGAATAGCCCACCATATCTACACCGACCAAAAATCTACGACGGAATTCAGCCCTCTCTATCTCTACCATTTCTCCTTTGAATGTGTAAATTATTCTGTCCAAAGATGATACACATGCTTTCACTGTGGGTGTAAATTGTTAAAGGTAAACCTTCACTCTAAATTAAAGTGGGTACATTTTTTTTTTTGATGCAAAGTGGGTACATTTTGTTTTTTCCCCGAAAATGCGAAATGCAGTAGAGAGTACACCTCCTCCTGTAGCTTTCACTGCTGTCTTGGTTAAAATTTCCAGAGAGCCAGGGACCATAGTCGACACAGTACTGGAGTATTATTCACACAAGAGGGAGGGTCCTCAGTTTCAGAGTTGCAGGGAGGGTAATCTTCAATATTTTGGTAAGAACAGTCACCAATATTTTAGACACAAGAAAACGAACCAGAACAGAAACTTATAATGAGACATGGGGTTGTATAAATAACCAGAGAGAAAGCGAAAAGAGAAAAGCTGATGATCGATAATGACGATATGGATCCGAAGGGGCGAATACAGAAATCTGAAAAGGACTACTACTACTGTGGTCGCCACAGAGAGAGAGAGAGAGAGAGAGAGGGAAGCTAAAAGTTAAGGAAAACTTATTGGCTTTCAGGTTCGATCTGGGAATGTGAGGTTAGTGATGATGCGTCTCTTTCACGTGTTGCAGTTTGTGGCTTTGTCATTGTGGTTCTGAAACAATTCTGGATTTCAAATCAGAAAACACGAAAGAGAGAGACAAAGAACGTCGACGGTCTAAAAAGACGAACAACTTTTTACATGCATATGCAAGATACCAAACCATGCATTATTATAAACATTGGTCACACTGCTTGATTGATCTGCTTTTTAATTTGATTAAACCCAGTGTAAGCTTCTTCAAGCAAGTCAGCTTCTAGGTTTACTTTTTGGTAGTAGAACGTGCTCTCCTTTTTGTTCATTACTGTCGTGCTTCTCCTGCTTAGCTGCCACATTCTGTTTTGGGGGAGAAAGAGTGAGGGCGCTTTTGCTTATTCTAGCGGGTTTTGCATTCGAGTGATTTTACGTACCAAGTAGGATATTTTCTTCGGATCCTATTTCTGTTTTGATTCTTGTTGTGTAAAGAATGATTCGTGTCCATCACAATCCAAGCTGCCACGCCCTATAACTAAAACATCCAGCCATAACATGGAAAACACAATGGCTGCGTAAAATTAGATATGATTACTAGCTACTGCGTAAAATCCAGCCATAACTAGATATGATTACTACTGCGTAAAATTAAGAATATTTGAGAATGAAGTTAATTCTCATTGAGTTTTTCATTAATCAATATGCATCGCCTATTACAACAATGATTATTTGTTTTTGTAAGATGAAAACTAAAATTACAAAGAAAATCCACGAATACAATCAAATTACAATAAATCAAAACGCACCACGCGCGTCTTGCATTTTATCATGAGGAGAAATAGGCTGAGACCAAACCTTCGTGTTAGGAATGACATATATGACCAACTTCAGCAATCGCATCCGCAAGGATGTTTGCTTCTCTTGGAACATGAGAAACAATCACAACAGAAAAAGACTTCACAAGGCTAATGACTTCACACTCTTAGTTTGTGGAACATTTTTTTGGTTAAAAGAAGCTGGGTAAAGCAGAGTGCGCTCTTCTACACCATATTTATCAATAAAAAAAATTATAATCAAATAGGATGACATTAAAGTCAAAATCTGATAGCACAAAACAAAATACATTAAACTAGTCTATAATACAAATCAATTAAAAGGGAAGTGAGGAACATTTGCAAGGAAGAGAGGTGAATATTTCATACTCCTAATTAATATTAGACAAAATAATTATCAGCCGCGCCGGTGAAGGATGCATATACGGAAGAGTCAAACAAGATGATCATAGACATTGTTACACTCCTCTGCTTGGTAGGAACAAAAGTAAATGTAAATAACAATGCAAGAGATACTAATACAAATAAAATAAGATCAAGAGGAAAAAGTTGATGAGTGATCTAATGCAGTTGAAAGCAAAATGTCAAACACTAGCCTTCATCTTTTCAAGAACCCTCTGTGCCCTTTTGACAGGCTACTTCTCTCTTCCTCCTGCTGCTCCAGTTGGGTCGGGTCACGAGGCCTAAGCTTTATCTTAGCTCCCTCCCAATGCAGCTTTATATATACTATATGATCATATACTTATATCTATCTATATAGTTACATATACAATTGCATATTCCTCCTCTTCCATTCTAGCTTAGCCTTTCTATATTAATCACTTCACCATCTTCATCACTGCGCTGGTCATGGAGCAGTTGAAGAAGGAAAACTAGAAAATGTTTGTTTTACAATATCAACGTTCTCGGGGGCTAAATTTTCTTTGCTGTTAACGATGCTTAAAAAACAATGCAACTTTTAGACTAGCTTGAGGGTTTGGTTTCTCAATCTCGTATTGGAATGTGCATGACATGTTTTGCTTGGTAATCTAATACACCATATTACTTAAGCAACAGATCTGATTAGCAACGATTTCCCATGTGATTAGTAAATATTGAGAACTGAAAAAGTGACTTTTGTGAGTCAAATACAAATCAAATGCACTGGAATTACGCGTCGTTTTCTTCCCGACAAGTAAAAAAAATGAAATTGATGCAAATTATGTACTGTGTTTAAGTGTTGATTAAAATTAGTTAACCTTGTACTCTAATGTACTCGGTTAAACAACAATGTACAAACTAATAGAGCCAGAGAGTTGATATGGCCGAAGGAACAACACGCATACAATTCGAATTCATAGCATTATTGGGAATTTTGGCATGGATCAATCCATTAAGGGCTTGCGTTTTTGTGAACCTTTTTGAAACAATCTTTTGTCACAATGAAAATTTGGCAACATTCAAAGGGCTAGCTCGTCGGATGGTTATCTAGTTTGTCATGTATCATGTCATCGTGAGGTGAGCTTTTCTTGTTTCTTCTGTTGTTTGGATAGTTCAATGGTCTATGAAAAAAAAAAAAAAAAGATGGGATGAGTAATTGTAAGTAAGAAAAATCTTAATCTCATTTCCACTACGTAATTTCATAGCATTATTGTCGATCTTAATCTTGATGATGCAATTGCCGCTTGATTCGTTAAACAAGCACTGATCAGTTGTACGATATCCGATCCCTTGTTATACATATTATTAGTTCGCATTCTAGTCTCATTGAATAGTTTGGAAACAAAACATGCAACACACAACGCTGAAAACATGAGAGCGTATTCGGCGCACCCGGGTGCGTTGTGTACCCAGAAATTTAACGGTGACGCACTCGGAAATTTAACGGTGAGATCGCCGGTGAGATCACCGGGTGGGGCCGGGCACGGGTAAGTGGATGGTGAGATTAGCCGGGTGTACGGCGCACCTGGGTGTGCTCTATAATTTTCATGAAAACATATCTTTTACTACTCTCGATTTATTACAAGAGAAAAATCGTAAATGATGTTCGTAGGAATTAGCTATAATTAGAGTTAGAATTTCACAAGATTAGAACCTAATTAAAGTTCAAAATCGTAAATGATCCGACCACCAGCTGTCAATAACACTAGATTTGGATTGTTGCTGTCTGTCAATATTGCCTTGTATTTTACTTGCTATTTTGTTTCAAAAATTGGAGTTTAAATTCAAAGATTTACACCTATATATATATTAGTGACATTGCAAATTTATGGTCCATTATTCACTTCACCCACCTCTTCTATCAGATTTACCTATCAATCTGACAGGATAATCAATATATTTTGACATGGTTGCACCCTACCACCCGAAAATTGCAAAAACTTATCTTCCATAGATCACATTAGCTACCTGCAAATTCAATGCTCTCTATCAAACTGGGGGAAAAATAGCTAGGGAGAATAGTCAAGCACATTTTTTTTAACAATGGCAGGTGATAAAATTTATTGAAGCTGCCATTCAAAACTCCATCTAACCTATTACCTTAACTTTGTCCCCTCATTGTGCTTATAACAACAACGATGGTAAGCAATATATATTCTGCTTCATCGTAATGGTCGTTCCCAACTCTAAACCTCAATGAAAACGTCAAGCACTTGAAGACGTTGCTCGCTCCAAAACACCCCCATCACTCCAAATCTTTGCTCCTAATGTTTTGCATCGCTAGGTTCAATCCCCCATCTTCAAGATCGAGCTAGAGAGCTCCAAGAAGCTTGAGCTCTGTATATAAGAGTGAGATCCATAACTATACCTTCCACAAAAGGACGCATAGCTAAAACCCTCTTTCCTTTCTCTTTCTTACCCTTTTCTTCTCGGGTATGGAAATGCTGGGATGCATCCAAAAGGCATAGCTTCGGCGTAGTTATATTATAAAACTTAGAAAGACAGAGAATAATAAAGGTGGGAGGGAGTGATTAGATTATAGATTAGATTACTACTTGGGAGCTCGTGTTGGGGTTTAAGATTTGAGACTCTAAGGAATCCCAACGCCGCTGTCTCAATCTTTACACCGTTATCTGTTTGGGACATTGCTCCATTCCTTCTCTGCTTAAAGCTCTTCTTCATCCTCTTGATTCTTCTTCCATGGGGCATTACATCCAACACTACCTTACACCCTTTTCCATCTTCTCCCCAAGAACCAGAACCAGAACCGTTCATGGCTGCTTGTGCTTTGCTGGGTGACAATGGCGACCATGTCAGCGGCAATGGAAGCAACAACAACAACAGTAGTGCTAGCCACAGCCCATTGAACTCCACCAGCCAAGGAAGCAGCGTCGTTGAGCAGCAGCAGCAGAACCCGGCTCGGTCGAAAATGGTGAGGAAGAGAATGGCGTCCGAGATTGAAGTGCAGCCTAACTCAATCAGAAGCAGCAGCAACAACAATAATGGTGATGATTATATGAGGGTTTCGCGTAACCGGAGCGTTATGCTAAATCCAAACCCGACCCATGACAAAGTCTCCAACTACTCCACCACTATGCTCAATCTACCAGTACCATCATCGTCCTTCATGACGTCAGGTGGTGGTGGTGGGGTTTTATCAACTGCTTCAGCTTCTTCTTCCTCTCCAACCTGGGGTCCTATCGACCCCTTGTCCCTCCATCAGCATCCCATTCACCACACCCAGATCGCCGCCACCGCTCCTCTCCCCGCCGTCTGCGGCTTTTCAGGGCTGCCTCTCTTCCCACCGGAGAGAACCGCCCCTTCAAATCATCCTAGTTCAACGCTCGCTACTGTTATGGACCATCAAGATAGCTCGGCCACGGCGTGGATCGACGGCATCATAAAAGACCTCATCAACAGCTCCACCGGCGTCTCCATTCCTCAGCTCATCCAGAACGTCCGGGAGATCATCTTCCCTTGCAACCCCAACCTCGCTTCCCTTCTCGAGTACCGCCTCCGCTCCATATCAGAACCGCCCCAGCTTCCGATCCCGACCTTCAATAACAGAAGAAGAGAGCAAGGTCCGGGGCTGAAGCTCAATATCGACTCCACCTCCATAAATGACGTCACGACCGTTTTCCCAACGGATAGCGGTGGTCACCATGTGATGAACAACCAGGAGTTGTACTTGAACTGGGGCGCCACAACCACCCTACCCCAACAGCAGCATCAACAACCCAACCCTACCTCCTCCCCTACTTGCAACGAAAGCAACCTCCAGCCTCAGCAGCACCACATTTCCCTGGAGGTCCAGCCTCAACTACAACAACCGCAACCTCTTGATAAGCAGCCTCAACAAAACTCACCGGCCCCGGCCGCCGAGTCTCCCCAAGCTGCACCGCCATCAGCCACTCCAGCCCCAGCCACACAGTCCCCTGCCGCACTACTCCGAGAGAAGAAAGAAGAGATGCGGCAGCAGCAGAGAGACGAGGAAGGACTGCACCTCCTCACCTTACTCCTGCAATGCGCCGAAGCAGTCTCCGCCGATAATTACGAAGAAGCGACCAAAATGTTGCTCGAGATTTCCGAGCTCTCAACTCCTTTCGGCACCTCCGCGCAGCGCGTGGCGGCGTACTTCTCCGAGGCCATGTCAGCAAGACTAGTCAGCTCCTGTCTCGGAATCTACGCCTCCCTCCCTGTCTCGGCCGCACCGGTCACTCATTCCCAGAAGCTCGTCTCGGCATTCCAAGTCTTCAACGGCATCTCCCCGTTCGTGAAGTTCTCCCACTTCACGGCCAACCAAGCCATTCAAGAAGCATTCGAAAGAGAAGACAGGGTGCACATACTGGATCTCGACATCATGCAAGGCTTACAATGGCCGGGGCTCTTCCACATTCTGGCCTCCCGCCCCGGTGGGCCACCCTACGTACGCCTCACCGGTCTCGGAACCTCCATGGAGGCTCTAGAAGCCACCGGAAAGCGCCTAACCGACTTCGCCGATAAGCTAGGGCTTCCGTTCGAGTTCTTCCCCGTGGCGGAGAAGGTGGGCAGTTTGGACCCTGATCGACTCAACATAAGCAAGAGAGAGGCCGTCGCCGTGCACTGGCTGCAGCATTCTCTATACGACGTCACCGGCTCCGACGCCAACACGCTATGGCTTTTGCAGAGGTAACACCATTATATACATTGACATATCAAATCAAGATTTGGGAAGCTTTGCATTGCGCTTTTTGGTGTCTTTGATCGATGTTGCATGCTAAAGTTTCGAATTTTAATTAGCTAGCGCTGACTAATCAATAAACAATTAGTTCATGGCTTAATCCTAGATTGGCCTAATGGACTCCATTGTTGCTAATCCAACTTTTGGTTTGTCTCATTTCCTTATAGTAAACCCGTGTCGCTATATCTTTTTTCTTGTTGCAATCTATAAAGCTGTAGCTAGCCAATGCCCTTTTCTGTTTTACTCTTGGTTAAAAGCAGCCAAATAGCCTAGCCTGTCAAATTGTATATAGTGGAACTGCGGAAGAAGTTGAAGTAAATTATTGTCGAAGCTATTGATTTCAGTGAAATGATATGACTGATTTGACTGCAGATTGGCACCAAAAGTGGTGACGGTAGTGGAGCAAGACTTGAGTCACGCCGGTTCTTTCCTGGGGAGGTTTGTGGAGGCCATACACTACTATTCGGCCTTGTTCGATTCTTTGGGTGCAAGCTACGGTGAAGAAAGCGAGGAGAGGCACGTCGTGGAGCAGCAGCTTTTGTCGAGGGAGATACGGAATGTTCTAGCCGTCGGAGGGCCGTTGAGGAGTGGAGAAGTCAAGTTCCATAATTGGAGGGAGAAGTTCCAGCAGAGTGGCTTCAGGGGCATTTCTTTGGCCGGAAATGCCGCGACGCAGGCGACTTTGCTGCTTGGGATGTTCCCTTCTGATGGGTACACACTGGTGGAGGACAATGGGACTCTCAAGCTTGGTTGGAAAGACCTTTGTTTGCTCACTGCTTCGGCTTGGAGACCACCTTATCATGCCACTACCAACCCTAACCTTCACTACTGAGCTTATGTTTGAATGTATCATTCTGTAATGCATTACCGGGTTTTGAATTTGTTTAGTTGAAACCTATCTATTAGGAGGTTTTTGGAAGAAAATTCGGTTTCAGGATTCATCTAATGTGCTTGGCATCAAGACAAGTTAGGTGTTAAATGAAGAGCTAAATAAGAGTGCTAGCAATACAGAACCCTCAATAGGAATACCGGAACTCGACAATGGGTAACCACTAGTTTGTAAAACCAGCATTATTAAGATGAACCAGTCGGGACACAGCAATTTTGTAGATTCTGTGTTGGAGGGAAATTCCTAGAAGCTCTGTGTTGTAGATTCTGTTGTCTTAGTTGTTTGGGTCTAACAAAAAAAAGTAGGGTTGAATAAGGGCCGGTGCCTACTGCCTACTTTGCTATAGCCTTCAAGAGGTTGAAGGATTCCATGGCTGTCTTGATGGGATTTTAGAGTAGTAACTAATAGGAGTGAAAAAGAGGAAATTGACAACGCCCAATCTTGGCAAAGGCTGTTTGAATTGATTTGTTTCACAGAACTGATACAAGATATAAAGGGAAAAAAAATAATAGGGGTTTTGAAATCACCCAAAATCAACAAAAGCTCAAAAATAAATTACAACCTGAAAAGTCAAGGAAGAATGATTTGTCTGGAAGTCGTATGAAACTACTTGCTTTCTCAGACAAACAGTGTTTATATGACGAATGGTAATTGAATCACATTTTTGGACAAACAAACAATGCATCCTTGCAGTGTGTACAGAATTATTTGCTGCACAGCTTTTCCACTAAGCAAAATTTTTCTTCAAATCACTCCCTGGGACTTGGTTGTCTATCAAATCACCTTCCATCTCCCAACGGTAACTCAAAGCTTAAGTTGCCATCTGGGAGCCTCCATCCTTCTGTTCCTCCAGAAAGACAAAAATAAATTTTTAAGGTCCTTTTATTTACCAAAAAATTACAACTATGTGTCTATGAAACTCATCGCGGCTATTGCTTCCACAGAATCAAATACGCTTTGGAAGCCTGATAAAAAAAATTTCGGCACCCACGGAACAGATATCGACTGGTTAGTGCTTCTCAATCCCCATGTTTCGGAGAACGTCTAGCAGTAAACAAGGGCAATCAGCTCACTATGAATTCACGTTGCAGTCAGTTAAGAACTGATCTTCTCGGTTCAGAAATCTCTTCCAGAAAACCTTATATTTTGGGATCCCTAAATCAAGCCAAGGTTTCATCTTTCCGTTGTAGTGCAGCACCGCAGCTTTTGTTACTGCAGACATATCTATATTATAGTCATTACCCAGTCCGGAGAGAGCCCACACACTATCAAGAGGATAAATCAAGTCCTTAAAGGTTAGTAAGCTTGCATGCAATGCAGCAGCTTCATTTTGCCCCTCTTGTGTGCTCGCCTGCCATTAAGATACACATAAATCAGAAATTTTAAGTGGCTCACGAAAAACACTAGACAGAAGCATGCAGATAATAGTGAAATGGGCTCAAGCATTCACAAATTTCTCTTTTAGTTTCGTTACCCTATGTTTTAAATATACGTTCGACATAAAGCATCAACAAAACCACAGGTAGCTCAACAAATAGTTGCACTCATAGATATTAAGACAAGTTGCAATGATACTCACCTCATTTACAAACCTTCGGTAAGTTTCAGTGAGATCAAGTTCTCTCCACTTAACTAGATCAATGACATTCAATCCAGACATCCAAGCACATGAAGTTTTATCAAAACTGCTCTTCAGAAGATTACTCAACTTCACTGAGCACAGCTGTACAGCAGCATTAACTTTCCCTTCCATGTTAAGGCTCCAAAGTGCAGACAAGTCCTGCTGTACAACAACATCTTCATCCAAAACCACAACTTTCTCCAACTTCTGAAAGATCTCAGGAAGAAGATAGTGTGAATGAGAAAAAATAGATAGGTATTCTGTTCTAGCTTCGGCACCAATGCCAAAGGAAACACGGAACTCCACAGGCAATGACAGGAATAATTTGCGGTTGTCAATCTCCTCCAGGTTTAAGACTTGAACTATGGCATCTTTATAAGTATTTCTATAGAACCATAGTTTCAACGCAAAGTAATTCTGTTGATCCGTCAGCACATGAAAAACCAGTTTCCCACTTTCCTGAAACATTGCAAATTGGTTATTCAGGGTTTATCACCAAGAAAGAGAGCAAGTACAGTCAAACACACATGGAACAATGTCTGAAACATACTTTTGCATGCATTACAGTTGAGTTGATTACAACTGATGATGCAAGTACATTGGTGGAGAATATGACATAGTGCTGCAATGCAGGATCATTGTATTTGCTAGCCAGAGACTCCATATCATAAACGGGATCTCTGAAAAATTCCACAGTCAGTCTCATAGACAAGCAGTGGAGACTCTTTGGCATAGTCTGGACTGCAAGTTGGTAGAGGAAGACACTTTGTTTCATGTGGAAGTGAGCTTCATCAGCAGTCATATCAAATATTTGTCTCAGCTTCTTATCAACATTGTGACATTCCACAGGGAAGGTTTTGGCTTTCGCTATCACGGCTTGCATCCTCTCAAGCTTCTTCTCAATCCTGATAAAACAATTGGAATTGTGCTTAGTTGTTGGAAAATCAGACACATTGGCCTAAACTCAGAAGAAATTTATGGAAACCAGAATAGGGCTTGCTAAAAGTAACTAGAATATCAAACAGCAGCATGACTAGGCAACAACAAACAACAAAATCTGAATATTTAAGATCCTGAAACGTTGTCTGCGACAGCCATAGATGTCTAATAGTACGAATATTACATGACTCTCATTGATGATGAACAGTGGGGGAAAATGAAAATTATCCATGACTTACTGTGATGGAAGATCAGCATCTGTTGTACTTTCACTAAGAACTTTCTCCAGCTCTTGAATGTTTTGTTTCATTTCACTAGAGAACTTGCGTTGAGATGGAAGTTTTGCAATAGTAGGAAAATATGCTCTTGCCACAAACAGTGAATCCTTCAATTTCTGCACCATAAAATCCTTCATGTCTTCTTTATGTTCTTGGCGCCAAAGGCAGTAACTCCCAAATTTCACTTGACATGTTTTTCCACTTTCATCAATACCACCTTTTGCGTAATCAATCATTTCAACTTTTTCCACTTTGGAGTTCTGTCACAAAAAATTTCAATTAGTCAAAACAGTAAAGGACAACTATTCAAGAACCGTAAAGCTGTTAATATGGTTACCCAAAAATAATATATATATATATATATATATATAGAGAGAGAGAGAGAGAGAGAGAGAGAGATTGGTTCATTTGTACATTGATTATAGAAGGGGATAGTGGGACATGCTGGGGCGGGGCTCGAAACTCTGTAACAAAAAAAAAAATTTAGTCAATAACTATCAAGTGACAATCAAAGAGACCAGTGTACAATATTGAGCAGCAAGCAGACCTTTTTCTTGTTCAGTCTTTTGCAACGTGACTTCATTGGTTTTATTTTCAGCATTGTGTGAGATATTCTTTAGTAAATCCTGGTAAAAAAGGAATAAAAGAGAGAAAAGAATTAGGTCATCACATCATTTCAAAGTACTAAGTTTGTGCGTCAATCCCCCCAAAGAACAAATGGAATTTTAAAACTAAACACATCATGCTGTAGGTACAACAATGAATACTACTAAAATGCTCTTCAAACATTATGATGCATGACATATAGTGGACATAAAATAATAATAAAAAAGTAGTTGCAAACACACCTACAGGCCCGAAATGCAAAGAGATCAAGTCAAGGAATTGATTCCCGTATCAACAGTTAACCCACACTACCGGCACCTCAAAAGGAAGCAACCATGGAGTAGGGAAAGAGCAGTTAAACATAACAAAAAAAAAACATATCTGCAGAAATTTAGGTTTGGAATTGGAGGGATGATACTTGAGCTTGTGTGATAGTAAAAAGAAAAAGAAAAAGTTATAACGTAGTCAGTACAGAACTTTTATTATTGTCCTTACTTACAGATTCAATGGTGAAATTTAACTTAATAGATGAGCACATTTCTCACATAAAACATATATGTAGCAACAGAACCATTACACTTTCCTTGAAGTCATGTGAACTAGATGTGTCAGAATAAGGTAGCTTTCATATTTTGTTTACACTGTCCAACAATCCTTTATTACCTTTCACTCAGCTTAATAATGACAAGAGCACAATCCATGCATCATCTTGAATTGAACCTTGACACTTAACCTCCAACACAGATTAAGGGATGAGAGGTCACTAGACCCAGGATCCAGCAACCATTGGTTGATTAATTAAAATGTAGCCAATTCCTAATACTATAAACCATCAAATAAAAACCTGTAAATTTTATAGGACCTGTCACCGTGATGAATAATAGTGACACAGATGTTTCAGAGCTTAGTTTGCATTATAGTTGTAATGTGCCATGGTTTTAGAAACTTGAGGACTATCCTGCCTCAACAACCAGGGTAGATGAGACAGTTGATGAATACCACAGGTGCAGGCATACGGCCAGGATTTAATAGTATGCATAGATGCCCTTCACTTATCCCGCCTTTCTAGTTTCTAATCTGAAGCGTATTAACAAGTGCCTGGAAATAGTTTATCAGGCAACAAGGCCAACTTAAGAATATGCTACAGAAATTTAACACAAAAGCTGTCAACTTTTATCAATGAAAAAACACACATCACTAAATGTTATCTAGAATCTACATGATGACTCGATTACACGCAGATTTCCCATAACTAGTTGAGCATTGTGATCGTTAGCCTAAGCAAATGCAAAATAGCAGGACCACCAACAATAAAGGCAAGCATTTGGCAGCCATAAGAGCAATACGAAACTCACCTTAAAAATTGGTGGTGCAAAGTGTTTCACAATATCCTCTACATGCTTTACATGATCCTCCTGCAAGAAATCAACTATCTTTAATCTCCGATACAAAAATCTACAAGCAATGTGTCTGTGCCTCCCTAATCCGTGTGTCAATTGAACGAAAACGTACCTCGGAACTTTCCTTGATGATGATTGGTGTAGTATGCTGGAATCACAAACACAAAACTAAGATCAAAACCAACAATGCCTGAATCGGAAATCAAATCCTAACCAAAACAAGACAGAAAAGCCCTTACTGTAGGCGAATTCGGCTGCTCCGAACCATAACCTGCACATTGCAAACACAGAAAGCAAAAAGGCAGAGAAATCAGAGAGAGATCCAGAATCTACAGTTAGGAAATCGAATTGAAATCAGATCTGATGCGAACAGATCTAAGTGAGAGTGGTGGCTTCTTCACTCACCTTGAAAGCCATTATGAATTCCGAGAAGGAAGAGAAGAGGAACCAGCATAGAAAGCAACACCAGGCCTAGAACTCCAACCACCAATCCTTTCCATCTCTTCTTTCCGGCGTACGCCATCTCTCTCTCTCTCTCTCTCTCTCTCTCCGTCGCCTATTCCGATTTCATTCCGCCGTCAAATTCCACCATCCACGGCGACGACGATTCCAAAATCCACCGCCAAATTTCCTCTCTTCTTCTTCTCCGAATGCGGCAAACTATTCTCCGCCGTGGAATCAGAAACCGAAACGCCGTGAAAGGTGCGGTTGTGGTTGTTTTTCTTCACCGGCGCGTAGCATTCAGATTCTAACACTGCGGTTATGGAAGCTAGTCTCTTTCTCTCTCTCTCTCTCTATTATTCGGTTTCTGTAGGTAGGAGTCTGTGTCACTGCGATTCAAATCAAGCCTGGGCTGTACGGCATTCCCTAATTTGACACAAAAACTGTGAGATTCTGGGGCAGAGCTTCGAATACTCTTTTTATTCTTACCGTTCCTCCCTGGAGTTAAAAGGTCAGTAATTAATGCCTTTTCTTTTTTTCTTTTTTTTTTCTTTTTTCTTTTGAATTTATTTTGAGTCAGATCCACTTCACATGTGTGAGGTTGTCACTAGCGACTTAGACACTCAACCTTTTTATTTTTATTTTTTGATATTTTTGGTATTTTTGGTAATACCTTTTACAGTCTTTTTTTTTTTTTTTTCAGGATACCCAGAAGAAGTAAAATTCTGGTTTCATGGCAACTCTTAAATGATAAACCAGTCTCTATCATTTTGTTAACTTATTAAATAAGGTCTTCTATTTATGACCAAAAAAAAATAATGGTCTTGGATCATTAAAACCCTGTATATGTAGTGTGGGAGGTTGCCTGCTATATATTAATTAGATGGTAAACCATTATTCTGCCAGAGAAGAAATTAGAGGGAAAAGATACAGTGTGTAGAAAATGTTGTCATTTGCAAAAGAGTAGCGTCGAAATATTACGTAAATTGTAACGGTAACTCATCGTTAGATACGACAAAAATAAGTTAATGATCAATCATTTAGACATGTAGATTTTAAAAGGAATAAATGCTTGTGACACCCTGTAGTTTACACCTAAAATCAGTTTTGTCCCTCACTTTTTTTTTTAAACTGGTATACCTCTATACTTTGAATTCTCGACTGATTTACCCTTTTCCCAGCTAGTTATGACTGTGACATGCTCATTAACAATGCTTGTGAGAGCTTCAATGGTTGGGTTTTGAGAGCAAGGTCTAAGCCCCCTATTACTATGCTAGAAGAGATAAGAGTGAAGGGTTATTTAGACTGTTAATGAGCATGTCACAGTCATAACCAGTTGGGAAAAGGGCAAATCAGTCGAGAATTTAAAGTATAGGGGTATACCAGTTTAAAAAAAAAAGTGAGGGACAAAACTGATTTTAGGTGTAAACTACAGGGTGTCACAAGTATTTACTCCATTTTAAAATGAATGTGTGGATGAACTTGAGACTGCATTAAATGGTTCACAATTTTCCAGAAGGGGCAATGCTGCTCTGTTCTTTTTAATACTATAAAAAGAATAAAAACGTGAGTATGGGTAACGACCTTGGCAATTCTTGCTTGAGGGGCTGACTGTACTCAAAGTAGAAAGAAATGGAAAAATCTGTTTCTAGAAAGTAGCTAGTGAAAGTGAAAAACTCATAAGAAAAATGTGATGCCATCTCTCAGGACCTGCTACAACTTTTGAGGCACTCTGAAACATTGTAGAAGAATTAAAATTACATTTCTATTTGACACTTCAAATTTAGAGGCTATATATATTCTTTTCTTACTATCTATATATGGATACAAAAAACATCAACAATTATGTATATGGATACAGAAGGAACCATTGGAAGAGATGAAATGATCAGCAACTTTGCTGCGATGATTGCTATTTTGGTTCGATTTTCGCAGAAACTGCGTATCCGCCACTGTATTCAAAGGCGCCAGTACTGTCCCTCATTTCCTTCTTTGGCAAACCGTCGTTGTATGGATGTTTAGCACTTTTTGAAGAATTGAAGTCTGTGGCAGATGAAGAGGCTGATGTTGAGTTTGTATTTATGCCATCATTCTGTAGAATGGTTTCAACAGCTTTCACAAGATCACTCATTGTTGGACGATCTGCAGCTGATTCTTCGACACATTGCATGGCCAACTCCAAGAACCTTGCAAACCCTATAAGTGGTCCTGAGTTTCTAATGTTTTGGTCTATTAACTCCCTCAACCCATAGTGCTCTTCATCATCCTTGTTCATTGCCATGCGTACCTCACGGACAATGTATTTTCCCTTCTCAATCGGTTGCTTTGCAGTTATCAATTCAAGCATAACCACTCCGAAACTGTATACATCACTCTTCTCGGTTAACTGTTGAGTCATGTAGTATTCAGGATCCAGATATCCCTGCAAACACATAACAGCTTGCAATAAGAACTCAGGAATGTGTTACCGGCTCTGGCTTACTCGAGGCTAATCATAGATTTAGCAATTCAACTGAATATAATGGAAAAGAAAAGAGCGAAAAGTAAAAAAAAAATGTTTTGGAGTGAATTTGGAGAGAGCTTATTCCACTTGTATGTTGTATCATCTTTATGTGAATGAAAGCTTTCTACTTGGTGTTTAACAGTCATAATTGACATAAAAAGAAATGCTACTGTAGAACCTACCAGTGTGCCTTTGACCTGAGTTGATACATGCCCTTTTGCACTGTCAGAAACCAGCTTGGACAAGCCAAAATCTGCAACCTTTGCAGTTAAATTTTCATCCAATAGAATATTGGTGGTCTTGATATCTCTATGAATTATAGGAGGGTTTGCAAGCTCATGTAGGTAAGCGAGCCCTCTAGCTGAGCCAAGAGTGATGCGGAGTCTTCTTTTCCAGTCAAGATGAATTCCAGATCTCCCTACACGTCATATATGCATCACTACATGATATAAATAGGTATCTGTCTATTTTCTGCACTCTATACTATTACTAGGAAATCAGGCTTTTTGTTGGGCTTGGTGGATGTACTACTTGAGAATATACACATGCATAAAATAGCTCATAAAGAAACGCAGGTAAACTAGCTGAAACTAATCTGATGATTACATACTGTCTCCACTCTCGACATCTTATCTCCAGGCAAATATTACAAATTACAACTAACCTGACAAGCTTTCCCTAAGTGTTCCGTTAGGCATATATTCGTAAACCAGCATCTGTTCTCCTTGTTCAAAACAAAACCCAACGAGACCAACAAGATTTTTGTGATGAACTCGTGAGAGCAACTCAATTTCAGTCTTGAACTCAAGACCACCCTGCATTGATCCTTGCTGAGCTCTTTTGATTGCCACTACTAGTCCATCACCAAACATGCCCCTGTAAACCTATAGATAACCATACAAAAAGAAAATTAAGTCCTTCAACAACAACTTGAAGCAGAATTTCATAAGATGCCAATAGAATTCTTGAATCTTTACCTTGCCGTAGCCGCCAGATCCTATCTCGTTACTGTCAGAAAAATTATTGGTGCACTTCTTAAGCTCCTCATAAGAAAACCATCTTGCTCCCTTTAATTGTGGTGCGCCTCCACTATCTTTTCCGCTGGGTGCCCAAGAAGCTGAAAGATACAGAAGCATAATGAAATCAGCCAACATATTACTAATATTGTACCCCTGAAACTAACTCATGATGCCAGAATTTCAGTCTATCAATATATTATCAAGAACAATGACTGACCAAATGGTCTGCTTAATCCAATGGCTTTTTCTGCACGTTTCTTTTGCCGAATGGCATATATTCCAACTGACACTAAGCCCACAACCAGTAAGGTACAACCAATTGCTATCCCAATGACAACACCAGTGCTTACAGATTTCCCATGCGCGGCTGAAACAAGTTGGATTCAATGACCTGAAGTTAATCCTCTAATGACCTGAAGTTATATAAGTGTGTGTCTATATATATATATATATATATGTAGTAAAAATATGACTCAAATTACCCCGGAAAGTATAAGGAGCTGCAATAAATAAATAGGGACCAAACTCCTCAGGCGGCTTGTAAGTTTGATTGGTCATATCAAAACCAATCCTCAGAACCTCTGACCTATTAAAATAGGTTCCTGTAGATGGAAAGAGTGCCAACTGTACTTGAAGATAGTCATCAACGTTGAAGAAAGGGTTCTGTAGATCAACTGAACCAGGACTGAGGGCAAGTTTCGACCACAGGCTCATTTCTAGGGAGTGAAACTTAGTTGCATCTGATAATTCCCTGAAAGTCGGTGCTCTAAAATACAGTGTTCCTTCAAACGGATATGCACACTGACAACTCTGAGGACTGAGCTTCTGATCCTCGGGGCATTTAGCATTTCCACAATTCACTGTAGTAGAATATACTGTAGTTTGCGGAATCGTACAATATGATAGCCCAGTGGTTCTGTTGCACACAGGGTTCCCTACAAGTCTGCAATATGGAAAAGTGACAAATAAGAGGGATGGCCTGGTGAAGATACAAATCATAAAAGATACAAGATAAGGCTCATGAACCGACTTACATTAGGGAATTTTTGTACTCATAACCCATAGTGACTAGGGATATATCATTGTTCTGCAGATCAACAAGGTCTAGTTGTGCACTGATGCTATCACCCAAGTTCAATGTGTTGTTAAATGCATTATTTTTCAGTTTCCTGTCAAATGGAAAAACATGAGTGGACATTTTCCTAAAATGACAATTAAACTTCAGTAACATATACTTAATGTATATATGTATTAACTTACACTGTCTGTATATCTTGTAGGCTGAAAAGCTTCTCTGGCACAGTACCTTGAAGTGGTCCATATTCTATAACCCTGGGTGACATAACAGTAGAGAATTTCAACAAAAGTTCCAAAAAGAGACATAGAGACAGTTTTATACAACCACCTAAGGACTTACAGAGTGGTGAGCACAGGTAAAGCTGACAACCAACTTGGTGCTTCTGATGGGTTAAATGAGTTGTTACTAAGGTCCCTGAAATGTAAACCATTAGGAGGTATCAGTACAGTTGCAGCAGAAGTATAACTTGTCACAAAACTGAAACTGAAAATGACAGCTTTAAAAACCATCTACTCACACATAATTCAGGGAGTTCATTCCAGTCAAGTCAGGCAAAGGACCTGTCAAATTGTTGAAGGCCAAATTTCTGCAAGAGAATATAAAATCATGTAAAATTTGATTAATCATAATTATAACTGTGGTAAGAGAACATCAGAGCATTACAAATTTTATACTTACAATTCATTGACATTTGAAAGGTTGCTAATATTTGCAGGGACTGTTCCCGTCAGAGCATTTCTATCAAGCCGACTGTTGCATACAAGAATATATAAGTCCAACAACTGTCATGAAGAAGATATTTACGGAAGAGAAATCAAGGTGTTTTACTCACAGAGCCTCAAGAAACTGAAGTTGTCCTATTGTTGATGGAATAGGCCCACTGAATTTGTTTCCATCAAACAACCTGCAATTGAAGAATGACTGGCAATTAGATGAATAAAATTCAGAAAATATTATTGGATCATGGATTCAACTTAGTCGTATATCAGGACCATCTCAATGCTGGATGGATGCATATACATAACAGAAAATGATAGATTGGATAATGGTATCAACTTACACATGTATCAGGTTCATCTTAGCGCTGAATAGTTTGGCTGGAATTGAACCTGAAAGCTGGTTCTTGTTGAAATGGCTGCGTATTCATAAATCACTTTAAAGTTTCAGCAATATACTATGGCTTCATTCCCATGAAAATATACAAGATCAGAATGGAGAAGGAGTTGGGAAGAGGAAAGATACTCACAAATGTTTAGCAGTTACTAATTGGTCCAAGCCTGGTGATGTTGCAGTTGAAACTGGGATGGATCCAGTCAACTGATTTTCTGCAAGGTCCAGCCAGTAGAGTTTGGAGAGATTACCCAAAGAAGCAGGTATCTTACCAGTCAAACTATTTGTATTCAGAGCCCTGAGAAGAACCAGAGATCTTATTAAGTCAAGAAAAGGATAATCATTTTGGTTTATGTACTAACAGAAATTCTTACAAGAAGGTTAGTTCTCCAAGATTGCCCAATTCATCGGGAATATTGCCAGTGAATTTGCAGCCAGCTAGGATCCTAAAAGATGAAAAGAGTCGTATATACTTATTCGACAATATTGGCATTGCATATTCAAATTCAAAGGTGGAAGAAGAAATTAAAATTGCTTGCTTATGTGTTCTTACAGAATATTTAACTTTTTCAGCTTCCCTAATTCTGAAGAGAGAGAACCAGTAAGGCCAGGGTTGAATGAAAGGTCCCTGCATTGTTAACATGTATAAGATTTCCATTAAAAAAGAAAAAAAAAAAATTATAAAGGATGCGATGCAGATCAAGATCTAGAAGCATCAAGATAAACTGATATCATAAAAGAAACATATTTTGTGCCTAATCTTGGATATTGAATGGGTTTCAGTGGTTCAATTCATTATAAGCTGGAAACATAATGCAGGTACATAGAGGAAATTTTCATACTCACAAGGCTGTTAGTTCTGTAAGTCCCCCAATGTCGCCACTAAGATCCCCTACCAGGCCCATGAGTGATAATTTCCTGCACATAATAAAAGCAGAACAGGTGCTAATTACTAGTTTGTTCGACAAAGTGACCACTGCATCAAAAAAATAAAGATAGAACAACACTCACATTGCAGTCACACTGGATTCCTGATTGCAGGTTATTCCATCCCACACACAGTAATCACTTGACTGGTCCCAGCTGGGTGGATAATTTCGCCACGCAACCTTTAAGGATTCAAGTGCAGCAGCTGCAACAACACATGCTTATAAATCAATCAGCTAGTTTCAAATATAAAAGTCCACACACCTGTCTATGATCTTCATCTTACAATCAATGTTTTGCCAAAACCTTTAAGAACAATCAACATTGGATGAGCTAATATCTACTTCACAACCAGAAACATGAAGATATGAACAACAAACAATGGTCCTCCACTTGGCAAAAGTCAACGGATAAAACAAAATCCCTCCTAGTTTGCAACATTACAAGCTACACAAACCCCAAATTCCACAAACATGAAGATATGAACAAAGAAACAATGATAATCCAGACCATACCGTCATCGGAGAACACCACTTGAATCCCTGAGCACAAAGCCAGAAACAGCAGAAACCTCATTGTTGCCATGGGGATGGGAAGCAAGCAAAATATTCCTTCTTCCTGGAGCAAGCAAAATCTAGTAAAGATGTAAACTTTAGGTTCTAACCAGCTGATCAATCAAAACCCCATTTCTAGAAATCACCCATATGTCAAAACCACTCAACAAATCAAAGACTCAAGTCTTCCACTACACCAACTCCCATCAATGCACACTAAATGCTTATTTCTGGAGAAAAGTGCCCCCTCTTTGGTGACTTGGGTTTTCAACTCTGTCAGAATCTACCTGCAGGCAGGCCGAGACACAAAGATACAAGCTAAAACAAAAGCAGAAAAGCTTTGGATTGGCCCGTTTGTGGGTTCTTTAAAATGATGAACACTTGTCTTAGAAGCCAAACCTTTAAGCACTAGTACCAACCGCAGTCATCATTATTCTCCCTCCCACAAATAACAAAGCCAACTTTTACCGTTTCCTCCGCCCGCCCGCCCGCGCAGCGCAACAAGACAAACCAGAAAACACCAAAAACTCTCTACACCAACGACTACCGCATATTCTCACTGAGGCCACACAGAAAACACTTGATGTGCATATACCAATTACAAATAGCACGACCTATTAAACCAAGGTCACCTTCATATACATGTACTCAAGTAGACAAGTTGAGGGATTTAACAAAGCTATTCAATGGGCACAGTTGGCTTTAGGTGGAGGAGGGTCCCATATGAATATCCAAGCTTCGAGTTTCTGGGTCTGGACCATTTCTCCCTGCTGTGATTTTTTGAGTTGAATGAAGTGGATAATGACACGATCCATTGTCTTTGTAACTAAATGCAATGACTCCCTCTAATGAACACTGAGAAGGCCTTTGCCTAAACGTGGTGATCTTTCCTTACGACCCAGGCATATGTTCACATTGATGATCGGATTGAAAGCTAACCAATTCCATGAAACAAAACTTCTATTCAAAAATGTCTACCAATATAAAAAAAAAAACAAATATGATTCTACTGTTCTAGGGTGATAGACCAATTCTAAAGTTAAAGACCGTCACTTTTTGGTATAAGAAAATCAAAAGTGCACGAGGTTGTCTAGGGTTGACTAGCTTGAACCGTGTCCTACTACGTAGCTCCATCCCCTATATGCACAAAAAGGTAAGAAGCATCTTCTTTTTTGTTTAGTTCCTGTGAAAATGGACAAAGGTCCAATTAACAAACTTTTAATCGGAAAATCATGGTCGGCCGGCCGCTTTGAGTTCAAATGGTCCCCATTTCCGATGACGGGTGAGCAGTGATTTGTTATTTCGGGGAGGGAGACCGTGCCCTATGACATAGTGGCTGCATGCAAAAACCTCCACGTAAATATTTTATAGCTTAACGATTTCTTATTTAACACTGAAATTATGTAATAAGGTGGCTTATACGTTAGCTCAATTTGTGGTTGATTATAATTTTATTTTTCGGTCACGAAGGTATGAACATAAGCCTTGGAAATCTTCGAGATGATATATAGTACTGTCATGTTCATTAAGCTTCAATTCACATGATCTGGTCACCCTAAAGGAAGAAATAGTAAACGAGAAAAGGGTTGGAGAATGAAAGACCCAGAGATCTAGTTTCTTTATCATGTGGCTCAGCCTCAGACAGCAACTTCTACATGCTAAAAGAACCAACTTCTTGACAAATACCAGATATGAGTGACTATCTTGTAACTCATGTTGTACTAGACAATCATACAGTTGTTCAAGAGTTAAGACACACTATCTACTTCAACTTATGTAAACAACCTCCTCTCTATCCCCAAAGCCAATAGCTGTCATACTTTAAATACTTGCAATCAATCACTGTCTCTAACAGCAGTTTAGATGATTTTCTCCTTAACATTTAGCGATTGAGAAGGCCAACATCATAAGTTCCTTGGAAATTTCTTGTTTCACGATATAGACGTAACAAGAGAAACCACATAAGCGTTTTGGAGGGTGTGATGGGTGGTGTGCACGGCACTCGGGTACTTATACACCGCGACATGGTGGTGTATGATTACTAGCGATCCAAACTCCAAGTTCCCATTTCTGAAGCTTTGTTACTGTTGGGGTAACAAAAGTAACCTTTAGATCCTCAATAGGGTAATAAGCAAGCTGCCTTGAGAGCTTTCTGGCTATGAAAGGATTCTGCTAGACTATTACCAGTCCATGCACATAATAGTAAGAACAAGTAGCTCAGCTGGATTTGATATATCAGAGTTAAACACTGGACATGAGGTATACATGCAAGAACTTTGGAAAGGCAGAATTTCATTTGAACAAAAACAGTTCAGCTATACATCCAGGAGCTTTGATCTAGCAACTTCTAAAAGTTTCATTTCAAGTAATTAGATGAGACAAAATTTTGAATCCATAGGATACAAGGGTTTCTTTGAAGAGAAAGAATTGAATAGTATACAGTATATATAGATTGACTTATAATTTCAATATAGTTACAAAGCTCATCAGGAGGTTTAGAAAATCCTATAATATCTTGCAGCAGCCTCTTTATTTGAAATCTTGCAGCTGCGCTCATCTTCAAATTTACTTACACCAAGTACTATTTGATATACCACCGGAGCATATCGGGTTCCCTTTAAGTCTGAAAAATGTAAAAGTGACAATACAGAGTAGTATTGGTCATCAGGTGAATTTTACAAAATGTCACAAAAAATTCAGGTCAAGAACCATTAATTGCTTACATCAATTCATCTTTGAACTCTTCTTCCACAACGATCTGGGAAATCTGATTGTTCTGGAGATCAACAAGCTCTAGTTGTAGACTGATGCTATCTCCCATGTTTAATGTACCATTAAGGGCATTGTTTTTCAGTTTCCTGTCAGAGATAGGAAAAGATGAATTTTCTAAAGTTAATATCAAAATTTGATGTATTGCTCAGTGTTCGTACTTGGAACTTACACTTGCTGTAATTCTGAAAGGCTGAAAAGCTTTTCTGGCACAGGCCCTTGAAGTGATCCAAACTCCATAACCCTAAGAAACTCAATGAAACATTTTCACCAAATCAATCAGAGTTTCATTTCATTTGTTTTCTCAGATACGAAGGCATTATACTTAAAAAAAGAAGATGTTATTGTCTGTGAAGAATTTACAGAGTTGTTAGTGCGGGTAAGGTGGAGAACCAAAGCGGAGCTTCAGATGGGTCAAATGAGTTGTTACTAAGGTCTCTGAAAATAACATCAGCGGGATGTATGAGTAAAATATTAGAACATGTATGAGGAAAACTGAAACCCGAAATGACTGCTCCATGCCATTTATACTTACATATAAATGAGAGAATTCATTCCGGTCAAGTCAGGCAAGGGGCCTGCCAAATTGTTGTTGGCCAAATTTCTGGAAGAGTTTACAATATGTTGTAAAGTTGGATCATAATGCAGAAGAACAATTAGAGCATTCTTACGAAGTAGATACTCACAGTTCATTGACATTTGTAAGGTTGTTAAGGTATGAGGGGACACTCCCAGACAGAGTATTGCTATCAAGCCGACTATTAAACCAAAAAAAGAAGATAATGAGTCCAATAATTTGTCATGAAAAAGGGAAAAATAACTTGGATTTTACTTACACCACTTCAAGAGTTTTAACAAGTCCTAATGTCATTGGAATACTCCCAGAAAAATTGTTTCCATCAAGTAACCTAGAATAACAAGTATTAGATGATAAAAGCTACAGAACACATGACCTCAGAGATAATGTTAATGGATCAGCTTACGCGTGTATCAATATCATTTCGGAGCTGAAAAGCTTGAGTGGAATGGAACCTGAAAGCAGGTTCTTGTTCAAATGGCTGCATGTTTTTAAGATCAAGTTAATGTTTATGCAAAGCAGTAGCTGAATACCAACTAATTAAATCGTTTTCATTTGTTACAAAGCTGTTGGAGTGTTGATAAATGGAGAAGTACTAACAAATGTTTAGCGTTTAACAAGAGGTCCAAGCCTGGAGAAGTGGAGGTCGAAATTGGTAGAGGTCCGCTCAATCGGTTCTCTGCCACGTCAAGCCAGTAGAGTTTGGAGAGCTTGCCCAAAGAGGGGGGTATTTTACCAGTTAAGTAATTTGTATTCAGAGCCCTGTAGAGAAGAAGAACCAAAGGTTTACATAAAGTGGGGAAAATAAAATCTCGGAATTGGTTTATTCATTAACAGTACGAGTAACATTCCAATTCTTACAAGAACGTTAGCTGCTCAAGATTTCCCAACTCCTCTGGAATGGGGCCAACGAAGCTGCAGCCAGCTAGGATCCTAGAAGTAAAACACAAGTCATTTATATACTCTTTCAGCATTAAAAGATATATGTTGATACATGTTGCACTGCATATACAAAGTTTGAAAAGGCTGAAACTATGTACCAGAATGGCTTTAATTTGCCAATTTGTTCTTACAGGATATTCAACTTTTGGAGATCCCCTAATTGTGGAGGAAGAAAACCATCGAGTCCAGGATTGAATGACAGGTCCCTGCATAGTGTAAAAGTCTCAGCTAAAAAAATGACATGTTGGTCTCATACTCATGCAATATCGATCATCTGATATCAAAATGCTTACATACTAATAATTCATTTTGTTCAACTGGTAAGCATAATGCTGGTAAAAAAAGGGACTGCTATAATCATACTCACAAGGAGTTTAGTTCAGTGAGTCCCCCTATGTAGCTACTGAGTTCCCCTTTGAGGCCCATGGTTGATAATCTCCTGCAAGCAGATCGAAGAGGAGCAATTCAAAAATGTGTGCTTAAGAAAGCAACATTACAGTCCTTGCTTACCGGAGTATGTAAGTCATATCCAATTTGAAAGGTAGAACAGTTAATAGTACTCACAATGCAGTCACCCTAGCACCGGTGCACTGGACTCCTTCCCATGGAAAACCACAGGGATCAGAAGACTCATCCCAGCTTGGTGGCGTGTTTTTCCAGGACACTTTCAAGGTCTGGAGCACAGAAGCTGGATTGGCACACTTATAAATCAGTATCTTAATTTCAGTCATGTTATGTGTAGGCCGTTTATTTTTGAAGGTCCTAGAGGGGGGGTGAATAGGCCTTTTTTAAATTTTCGTTGCCTTCTGGATCCGAGGATAGCAATGACTTGTGCTATCCCCAAGTTACAGGATACGAGTTTGCAGAAAGTAAATTGCAGCAAATAAAGAAACAACACAAGGATGTTTTTTACTCGCAGAAACCCTGAATGCAGGGAGAAAAACTGCGTGTCTCCAACTCTTGGGAGACAAAAACTTCCACTAAGTTGAAGCAACTTCTTACAAGAATAATAGTTCTAGTGATACACTACCACAGTGCTATCCTACCTAGTCCCGAACTAGTCTAGACCTATTCCCTCTCTTGTTTCTAAGTTCTTACAACATGGGACACTTTTGAAGCCTTGTTCGTGAATTCAGCTAACCACTAGCAGATTCACCCTTGAACGCTTCATGGGTTGGTTGCACTACACATCCCTCATGGTATGCAACATGATATGAGTTGATGAAGAAAGTTTGAGTTCAAGCTCTAAGGTTTATAGTCACGAAGAAGACTTAGAGCAGCATGAACAATGCAAGCTAGAAACTAGGCTCAACAAAGAAAAATGCAAGAAGGCAGTTTTCTACAACCATTGAGCACAGCCGTAGCTATAGCTATATATAGGCAGACAGAGCATCAACCGATGACGCCAGCTGACCTCAGCAGTGTTTCAGAAAGAGTTTGGACAGAAGTGTTTTGGCTCCCATACTTGAAAGTGATGTGTCCAAACACAGAGATGACACAAGCAATCTTAATAAGACAAATAACCCTTTCCTAAAACATGAATGATTCAAACCGAGAGCAAAGAGGTTTGAAACCCTCTTACTCAGTCCATTAGTGGACCTTGACACAGTTGATAGCAACTGGTCTTTGAATCATACGGGGACCAGCTGATATATTGGATAACGCATCATGAATATCCCAGCTGGAGCCTTAAGCCTCTAACCATTCGGTCACGGGTTGGCAAAACAAAAGATCTCAACCCTTTAACTGGTTTGAGCACTAAAGCACTTCCCAAAAACTCAGTTGTCCATTTGAAAAAGAAAGACATATTATACTCAATATAACAGACTTTGAAACTCAGTACTGCAGGAAACTCAGAACTAGGATAGCAAGCGAAGCTGCTATCCTCTGTGAAAAACAGTGATATGCAGATGCATGTGTTACCTGAAACCATGAGGAATAGTAGCGCCACTTGTTCTTGATCAAATAACATTGTCTCAAGGTGTTTTGCAGGATACAAGGATTGCCAACTATCCTTATACCTTCAATCTCCCCCTTTGGCATTCCTTCCCAAAACACTGTATTTGTAGGGAACATAACCTGCAGAAAACAACTTCAAGAACAAGTGAAGAATCACAGCAACTATAACTGAGTTATTTGCATTCTAACACTGAGAGTTTTAACATTCGTATTAAGCAGTCATAAAGCAATAATAATGTCTTTCAACAAAAACAAGGAACAGCAATAAATTCCTACAAACTAATTCTCCCCCTGTGTTTGGTAAGGAATACCAAAGGGAAACGGAGAATAAAATATCCGAGAGGTTTTAAAAGTAAAGGAAACCTACAATGGAAAAACACAAAACAGAACAAGTACACCGGAAGACAACAAATACAAGAAGATCAAACAGCCTCTTCGGACTCCTCAGCAGAAGCGTCAGAAGACTCCTCAGAACTAGAGCCGGAAGAAGGGGTAGACGAGGCTCCATCCCCACCAGAGGGGTTAGCCGGAGGCGCATGTGTCCCCACAGATTCTTTCAGTTCATTGCGCAGAGCCTCAAACTGAGCCGTGAACGACGCTTGCAGAGTGGCAACAGCATTGGAAATTTGACGCTTGATCTCTTGCTTGAGCAGGGTCTGCTCCAACGACTCCACATAACCCTAATTTGGCCAGGGAGAACTTGTCGACCGGAGCAGCCTCATTTTCAGTAGCCATGACATCAGCATCATGGACATGTACGCCAGCATCCAAGCAGAGTTTGGTGATGACAGCTGGAAAGACAAGAGAGCTATGCTCACGAAGAGATGTGCCCGCACTCCTGATGGCTTTGTAAATGAAGTACTCAGCCGGAAAACGAGGTTTGGAAGGGCTAGAAATCAGATATTTGATCAAAGCAGCCTGTTGGTGAGTGATCTTGCCCGTGTTGGAGGTGGGAGTCAAAAGAGTGCGAACCACGAAGCCTAGAAGCTTGCACAACTCAGACATGAATTGACTGGACAGATGAGAGGCAGTGAGCTCTGGTGGAGGAAAAGTGGAATGATAAAGAGCTCCACCTAGCTCAGTAAGAGAGACAGATTTGATGTAGTCCAAAACCAATTTGATAGAGTTGGGTTCTGTGGCAGGGAGAGACAGACTGGATCGAATCCTAGGAGGAGAAATGTCAACATCCTTACCCCGAACTTTGACAACAATGGGGCGCTGAGACTGAATCTTCACCTTTTCAGGTGTATTCGAAGGAAAATTGGCATAAAATTCTTGAACCCAAGTCCGATTGACCCTAGGGAAGGATGACAGAACCTGATCCCATCCCCAGTAATCAGCTAATTTCTTGACCTCAGGGTGCAGAGACCCGAAAGCGATTGGTCTCTCAAAAACTATGCGCTTAGTAATAATAGAGGTACAAAAATGATCTCGACTCTCCGCCGATTGGAAGTGAGAAAGAGGAGGGACAAAGGAGTGGGATACCTCAGCAGATCTCTTCTTAGGAGGCACGGTGGACTGGGGAGGCCTGGTGCTATCCATGGGACCCTTGCCTTTGTCAACTGAGTTCCGAGGACCCGATCGAGAGGGCTTAGAACTGGAGGAGGGCTTGGCAGGAGCCTTGGAGGAAGGAGGTTGCCGAGACACCGGAGACCCAGAAGCAGGGACCGCCGAGGGTGTCTCCACTGGAGCTGGAGCACCGGTTGGTGCAGAGGGCTCCTGAGGGACAGAGGATGATCTGGTAACCCGCCGTTGAGAGGAGCCCTGCTTGGATTTGAGCTCAGGGGCTGGGATAGGTACCTCAGAAGAAGGCGACCTAACCGGAGACGGTGAAGAGAAAGGGACTGCCCCAGATGATCCACCACCACCGGATCGAAAAAGCTTAGCGACCTTGACCGGTTTGTCACCGGAGGGAGAGCGAGGCCTCTTAGCCAGAGCAGGAGGAGAAGCCGGGTCTCTTAGAGCTTCAAGCTTGTCTGCTATGGACGGACCGCCAGGGGTAGCGGTAAGCCGAAGTGATTGACCTCCAGAGATAGGCACTTCAGCCTGGATGGGAAGCAGGTTTAGGGGTTCCTGCATGGTGGGTTCTTCCCCAAGATTGACAAAATTTGGCCCAACAGGCTTGTTCGACATTTTTGGCTGAGAGATCTTTGGAAAGAGAGAAGGCAGAACAGAGAAGAAGATGAGAAGAAAAGGAGTGGGTTTCGAGAAGATAGAGAAGAAGAGAGGAAAAACAAGGTTAAGAAAAAGAGAGAGAGTGAGAGCGGAAGCGTTGGACACGATCGGAGTGTCTTGAAAACTGTAAAGCCCACTAAACCCAACTGCTCAACATGACTAAGAATTAAAAAAAAACAAGACCATGCATGCACTGATGATGCTCTGAGACGTGACAAAACACCACCGTTCAGAGTGACCAATGAAAACCCATAGAAGCAACCACGTAAGCATATGCAAACAAAACAGAGACCAAGAATAACACTACTCAAGCTTATACTCCCCCTAAGAGTGTGCATAAGACAAAATTAAGAAAATGACTGCACAAACAAGCTTAAGGAAAATGACCACTCAATTTGCATCCTTGGTTTTTGAAGTCAGTTTAAGCATAGACTCACAAGATGACATATCATAACAAGCAAACAAACCTTGATCAAACAAAAGCAAATCACATAGGTTTGTGATAGTGACAAGTCCCAATGGTCTCTATTTTTTATTTGCAGCACTTTAGAGTGAGTGTGTAAGTGAGATAATAAACACATGGTGCTTGAAAAGCTTGAGGGCATCAACTGAGTATTTATTGTTAATGTGAGCCATGTCATGCAGGGATATCCTCTGGTCCTTCCATCCTTATCTCTCCAGAATTTGGTTTTAAAGTCCAGAGTGTACGTTTAACCGTAACTTTATTTTGGTCCAAACATTAAAGTCATAGCTTTAACTGAGAAATCGTCCTCATAGGTTCATGTAGCAGAAAATGTGTCATTGCTTCACAAGATCAGTTGACCTTGAACAATATGTGTAACAAGGACACTCATATGGACACATCATCCGAACCCATCGAAGGATAGAATGCATCTCAGAAATCCCCACTGCATACCAAGACAAGTGGAGGACTAGCTGATTCAAGAAGTCATTTGTGATTGGCCATCATTGTTTTCAAACTTTGTTCTAACCAGACCCTCCAAAATCTAAACCAATCTCGTTTCTTCCCACCCTTATATCGTTCATCACGACCAATGAATGTGTACTTTGAGATTAGCCTAGATCATTGAGTTTTGTGAACCTCAATCTTCAAACCAACCTCGTTTCTGCTCACCCTTAAGTTGTTCACCACAACCAAGGAATGATTACTTTGAGATTAGTTTGAAAAGCAAACTCACCCTTTGTATTAACTCTTATCTCAAGTATATATCCCAAGCTTTAGTGCAACCAAGGTGATTAGTAATGGTGCACAAGGAAATACTGCAGATTTGCAATAAAGATCAGACCACATACGACAGTATCTGAACATGTACACAAAACTATGTGATGAGTAAGACTGAAACAAGGAAAGGAAGTACAATTAGTCACCTAGGTCAAGTTCAGAAACTGACTAAGGATACCAAGAAGGTCTGCTAATCCTGAGCCTGCAAAGAGTAACTGGAAAGGAAAAAAATTGTTTTTTTTTTTATTATTAAAAGACACCATATATAAACACCAACAGAACACACACACTAGCAGGGGAAGTGTTTACTTGTTGTCACACAATCCTATAGCCTTGCACAAACTCAAATGCCTAGCATTGTCAAGTGGTTTAGTGAACAAATCAGCTAATTGTTTTTCAGTTGGAATGAAAGTGAGCTCAAGCAATTTCTCTTCAACCAAGCCACGAATGAAGTGATATCTTATCTCTATATGCTTGGTCCTAGAATGCAACACTGGATTCTTTGAGATGTTTATGGCAGAGGTATTATCACAGAAAAGAGACAACGTACCCTGCTGGAAACCATAGTCTGCAAGCATCTGTTTCATCCACATGAGTTGTGTGCAACAACTACTAGCTGCTACATACTCAGCTTGAGCAGTAGAGAGAGAGGTACAGTTTTGCTTCTTGCTATGCCATGAAACAAGATTGTTGCCTACAAAGAAGCAGCCACCGGAAGTGCTTTTTCTGTCATTTGCATCTCCAGCCCAATCCGAGTCCGTGTATCCTGCAATCTCAACATTAGTGTCGAAAGTGTACTTAATTCCATGATCCAGAGTTCCAGCGACATACCGGATTATGCGTTTTACTGCTTTGACATGAGATTGTTTGGGATTAGCTTGATAACGAGCACAAACACCAACACTATAAGCAATATCTGGTCTACTAGCAGTCAAATACATAAGACTTCCAATCATACTCCTATAATTGGTTTGGTCGACATTAATACCAGACAGGTCAGCACTGATTTTACAGCTGGTGCTCATGGGAGTGGGGAAGGCAGTGGCCGTTTCCATCCCAAACTTCTTGACAAGGTCCTGTGCATACTTAGATTGACAGATAAACATACCATTTTGACTTTGCACAACTTGAAGACCTAAGAAGTAACTTAACTTCCCACAGAGACTCATTTCAAATTCTTTCTTCATGAGCTCAGTAAACTCATGCACCAAGGATGGAGAAGTAGATCCAAACACTATGTCATCAACATATATCTGAGCAATGATAATGTGCTCTGAGGTACATTTGACAAACATTGTTTTGTCAACTGAGCCTCGCACATACCCATGGTCAACAAGGTGATTCGATAATCTCTCATACCAAGCCCTAGGGGCTTGTTTAAGACCGTAGAGGGCCTTATCTAACCTGTAGACACAGTCAGGCTGGGTAAGACTCTGGAATCCTGGGGGTTGTTCCACATACACTTCCTCTTTGAGGATACCATTCAAAAAAGCACTTTTCACATCCATTTGATGCAAGGTAAATTTCAAATAGCAAGCAACAGCAAGTAGAAGACGAACTGACTCGAGTCTAGCTACAGGAGCGAAGGTTTCATCAAAATCTAAACCTTCTATTTGAGAATATCCTTGCACAACAAGTCTTGCCTTGTTTCGGGTGATAATGCCCTTTTCATCAGTTTTATTTTTGAACACCCATTTGGTTCCTATGACATTTTTGTCCTTAGGCCTAGACACTAAATGCCAAACATTGCTTCTTTCAAACTGATTTAACTCGTCTTGCATGGCACTGATCCAATCAGCATCAAGCAAGGCTTCCTTCACATTCTTTGGCTCTATTATAGAAACGAAGCCATAGTATGTGATGGTGTTAATGTCATCTTTATGCATAGCAACAAAGCATTTAAACACCGAGAAATTACTCACCAACCGACCAGTCTTACTCCTGGTCTTTCTGGCTTCAGACACGTCTCCAATTACATGGGATAGATCATGGTCCTTCTGCACTTGTCTTTTGCCGCTTCTGTGAATTGGCTGAACGGCAAGCGTGGCATCTTTTCTAGATCCTGGAAGATCTGTGTCATCATCCATCCCTGAGTCATTATCTCCTTGATCAGACTCGGTTTCGGATGAGATCGGTTCGGCTTCTTGTTTAGATACCTGTTCAGACAAAACACACCCATCATTCTTGCAAACAAGAGCATCATTAACAGCCACATTTACTGATTCCATAATTTTGCAAGTTCTCTTGTTGTACACCCGATAGGCTCGACTATTTCCAGCATAGCCGAGGAACACACCCTTGTCACTTTTGGCATCAAACTTTGTCAAATATTCTCTGTCCCTATAGATAAAACAGGGACTTCCGAAAACTTTGAGATGAGAGATATTTGGCTTTTTACCTCTCCAGATCTCATAGGGAGTCATGGTTGTTCCAGGTCTAAGAATTACACGGTTTAAAGTGTAACAAGCGTTGTTTACTGCTTTTGCCCAAAAAGAATGATCAAGACCAGATGCAGCTAGCATAACCCTAGATAATTCCACAAGAACCCTATTCTTTCTTTCTACAATGCCATTATGCTGTGGAGTGATAGGAGCAGAGAATTCATGATGCACACCAAACTCTTCACAATAATTTTCAAAATAAGAGTTTTCGAATTCAGTACCATGATCTGATCTGATCCTAACAATATGCATGTCATCATTCAATTTCTCATTTGTGACTTTCTTAGCAACACTGTAATAATTTTCAAAAGTTTCACCTTTGTTAGACAAAAATTTCACCCAAGTGAATCTAGAAAAATCATCAACAATTACAAGAGCATACTTTCTTCCTCCAATACTTTTAGTCTCAACAGGTCCTACTAAGTCTAGATGCAGCAGTTCAAGAACATGAGTAGTAGGATCAGCATTTAATAAAGGATGAGAGGTCCGAGTCATCTTACCAACTTTACATTCACCACACATACCTTGGGGGATACCAGCAAGCTTTGGTATCCCTCTGACGGCTTCTTTTGAAGACAGCTTCACTATATCCTGATGGTTCAAGTGACACATTCGTCTATGCCAGAGATCTAAGGGTTCTTCACAGATCATAGATCTAAAACAGAGTTGAGGAGAAAACTTCTCTTTTGCTACAACACAATAGCATTGATCCCTCGTTCTCTTTCCTCTCATTATGCTCTTTCCTTTACCATCTAAGACAACACATTTCTGCTTATCAAAGGTGACTGAGTCATGTTCATCCACAATCTGACTTACACTTAACAGACTTACTTCTAAACCCTTGACCAGTAGGACGTTTTTCAGACACGGAAGACCGGGGGCATTTACTGTCCCACTTCCCACTATCGGAGCCCGAGCTCCATCCCCAAAACCAACATTTCCTTCAGGATGAATGTCATCCATAGACGAGAACCACTTGGGATCTCCAGTCATGTGCCTTGAAGCACCACTGTCTATATACCAGGAATCAGCGCAACGTGCTGTGAGAGCTGTAAGAGCTACGCGGCAAACTGCTACTGTTCTAGACTCCTTAACAGGCCTTAGATTTGTCCAGACTCGTGACAAGAAACAGACAATGTTCTCCTCATCAGGATTACTATCACACTCATCAAAGGACTTTGAATCTATGTGCGGAGGCTTGAGGGCATGAGGTCTGGACTTCTTCTTAACCCAAGCTAAGCTCTTATTTGGTTTCCTAGTTCCAGGGACAGAAAGACCCTTAGCTATCCTCGCAAATTCCTGTAGAGATTTTTCTAGAGTGGTTTGAAAAGATGTGAAGAAACTTGCAACTGACTCATTGCTCCGAAAACTGGTAGACTCTTGGTTTCTCCTAGGGTATGCATGGTTGTTTTGGAGTTTCCTACAAAAAGGTCGGATGTGACCAGGGACACCACAGTGATGACAGGTAGGTTTGAATCTTTTTGGAGACTCAACCTTGTTAGTTGCTATTTTATCATCAGGAACCTTACTTTTGACAAACACAGTTCCACTGTTCTTAGAGTTCTCGCCAGATCCAAACCCTAAACCCTGTTTGTTCTTATCTGGTCTACCCATTCCACACATCTTGGTCAATTTTTCAGACCCTATTGAAAATTTAGCAAACTGTTGCTGAGATTCCTTGAGAGAAACTTCAAGAGCTAGCTTATCAGTCCTAAGATCACTAAGAGAACTTTCTAGACACAGCTTTTTGGCTTTCCACACTTTTTGCTGGGACAGCAATTCAGCTTGTATCCTTGCTTTCTCTTTTTCACACTTTGCAAGATCTTTGGTCAAGATATCTATCTTAGATAACATGGACTTTGATGCATTGACAAGTTCAGTGAACTTTTGCATTCCATCATCATCTTCATCATCCTCCGGAGTCTCGATCTGAGATACCGTGGCGATGAAGGCAACTGGATCTTTATCATGATCCAAAGAGGAATCAGGGATAACCCGAGCTATAAAAGCCACAGTGTCCTCCTCTTGATCAGACAAGGGATCCTCTTCACTGTCACTATATGTGACGGCGAGAGACTTCTGAGGGCGAATCCTCCTATTTGCACAGTCAATAGCTCTATGTCCCACACCCTTACACTCAAAACACACATCGCTTCTTTGGGAACTCTTACCCTTAGGATTTCTATCTTGTCCTCTATCCTGAGAGGTCTCAACACGAGAATTCCTAGGATATCTGTCATGACCTCTATCTTGTGATGTCTCACCAAATCTAGGTTTCCCAAAGCCCCGGTTCGAAGAAAAAGGTTTCCTTCGTTTCTTGAGAAAGTTCTCAAACTGTTTTGTAAGGAGGGCACACTCTTCTAGACTATACTCAATATCCTCTGGAATCTTAATGTGTAGGCTTGACTCAGTTTCTTTGACGGACGAGAGGGCAATAGATTTTTCTTTCATCAAACCCTTCTTATGGGCTTCATAGGTTTTCAGGTTTCCTACTAGCTCTTCTAAAGAATAGGTTCTTAAATCCTTGGATTCCTGTATGGCTACTCTCTTATTCTCAAAACTAGGAGGAAGACCTCTGAGTAATTTTCTGACAATCCTAGATTGTTCTAGAGGGGAATCAAGACCAGCACACTGATTTGTTATGTTCAAGATTCGACTATAGAACTCATCTATTGACTCATTTTCGGACATTTTCAGCTCATCAAAATCTAACAAAAGATCTTGAAGCATCTGTTCTCTCACTTGCTCATTACCTTCATAGGTTGTTAGCAACACTTCCCAAGCCTGTTTGGCTGAGGTACAGGTAATGATTCGTTTGCGCTCCCCCTCAGAAAGAGCCGAGTACAAACTGTTGAGAGTTTTGATATTCATCCGAGCAGCAATTTTTTCTGACTCGGTCCACTCAGATCTAGGCTTCGGTATACTTGCACCTGCCTGGATCGAGGTCCGTTCAGGGGCTGACCAGCCATCTTCAACCATCATCCATTGTTTCCCATCGTCTTGGGAAATAAAGAATGCGATCATCATGATTTTCCATTGTGAAAAGTTCCTTCCCTCAAACAGTGGAGGACAGTTCACAGAGGTGCCTCTATCACCCATTTTAAAACCCGAGGATCTTACTAGCAAAGGCTAGGAACTGCTCTGGTACCACTTGAAGGTCCTAGAGGGGGGGGTGAATAGGCCTTTTTTAAATTTTCGTTGCCTTCTGGATCCGAGGATAGCAATGACTTGTGCTATCCCCAAGTTACAGGATACGAGTTTGCAGAAAGTAAATTGCAGCAAATAAAGAAACAACACAAGGATGTTTTTTACTCGCAGAAACCCTGAATGCAGGGAGAAAAACTGCGTGTCTCCAACTCTTGGGAGACAAAAACTTCCACTAAGTTGAAGCAACTTCTTACAAGAATAATAGTTCTAGTGATACACTACCACAGTGCTATCCTACCTAGTCCCGAACTAGTCTAGACCTATTCCCTCTCTTGTTTCTAAGTTCTTACAACATGGGACACTTTTGAAGCCTTGTTCGTGAATTCAGCTAACCACTAGCAGATTCACCCTTGAACGCTTCATGGGTTGGTTGCACTACACATCCCTCATGGTATGCAACATGATATGAGTTGATGAAGAAAGTTTGAGTTCAAGCTCTAAGGTTTATAGTCACGAAGAAGACTTAGAGCAGCATGAACAATGCAAGCTAGAAACTAGGCTCAACAAAGAAAAATGCAAGAAGGCAGTTTTCTACAACCATTGAGCACAGCCGTAGCTATAGCTATATATAGGCAGACAGAGCATCAACCGATGACGCCAGCTGACCTCAGCAGTGTTTCAGAAAGAGTTTGGACAGAAGTGTTTTGGCTCCCATACTTGAAAGTGATGTGTCCAAACACAGAGATGACACAAGCAATCTTAATAAGACAAATAACCCTTTCCTAAAACATGAATGATTCAAACCGAGAGCAAAGAGGTTTGAAACCCTCTTACTCAGTCCATTAGTGGACCTTGACACAGTTGATAGCAACTGGTCTTTGAATCATACGGGGACCAGCTGATATATTGGATAACGCATCATGAATATCCCAGCTGGAGCCTTAAGCCTCTAACCATTCGGTCACGGGTTGGCAAAACAAAAGATCTCAACCCTTTAACTGGTTTGAGCACTAAAGCACTTCCCAAAAACTCAGTTGTCCATTTGAAAAAGAAAGACATATTATACTCAATATAACAGACTTTGAAACTCAGTACTGCAGGAAACTCAGAACTAGGATAGCAAGCGAAGCTGCTATCCTCTGTGAAAAACAGTGATATGCAGATGCATGTGTTACCTGAAACCATGAGGAATAGTAGCGCCACTTGTTCTTGATCAAATAACATTGTCTCAAGGTGTTTTGCAGGATACAAGGATTGCCAACTATCCTTATACCTTCAATTTTACAATCTGCTAAAGCTTTCATACTAATTTGAATTATACCCAGATTACATGGACAATAAGAGAACATGATGAGTCACATGATATGGTAAGATCATTTCCTAGTTTAGACAAACAACATACAGCACATAGTCCAAAAGCCTAAACTACAAAACTCAAACAACTTGGTGAAGAATGTAGAAAAAGCATTTACGTGTTAAGACTCAAAGACTATACCGTCATTGGGGTCCGTAAGCGAGGAGATCAGATGAATGCCTCCAGAACATAGAGCACAAAAGAGCAGCAACCTCATGGTTGCCATGGTATCTGAGAGACTGAGACCAGAAGCACTAGCAGCTACAGCCCTGGATTTTTTGTGAAGGAGTTGACTACATGCATCATATGTGTCCTATATAGCACAGGCCACTTAATGATAAAGACTGATTATTTCTGAACAAGGAATTGAGATAGTCAATTTGATATGAACAAAGTAAACCGTCTAGTAACTTTGAGGTTTCCATCACCCGCCCGCACAATCCAAATGGCCAAGGAGATAATCCAAGAACATGCATGTACAAGTAGAAACTACAAACAAAGAGGGGAAGTCAGGGAATGGTAAGGTGGTAGTTGAACCAAAACCTAGTAGTGATGTATAAACTTCTTCCACAGAGGATAACTCACCAGACTACGTAATGGGATACTATTTAGAGGAGCTTTTAAGATTCGATATCCCAATTCTGCAAATTATGCAACTTTGATGATGATACAGCTGTAGAAAGTTAGAATGGTGGCAGAAACGAAAACAGAAATCTTTTGTTATATCTATTCTATCTCCTGAACCTTCAAATCAGTTATTCAGAGACAACTTTTCCTGGCTATAGGGTTCACAGATAATCATATTTTGTAATTTTAGATTGTAAGGAAATTATGTAAGATGATCAAGAAAGAGGATGGCCAACTGATGTACCATTCTATTGATTGAAAAGGTTGATTGTAGCAATCATGTACAACATGAAATTTATGACTGCTTGGGAAACTGATGTACCAATTCACTGAACTCTCATGGTTAATTGTTATATCTTCATCATTATCACTACCCATCCCAATAGAGTCCTAAGTGAAGGTATAAGGATAGTTGACAATCCGTTTAGCCTGCAAAACACTTTGAGATTCTGTTATCTGATCAAGAATAAGTGTCATTACAATTCCGTATGGTCTCAGGTAAATCATGCATATGCATATCACTGTTTTTCACAGAGGATAGCAGCTTTGCTTGCTATCCTAGTTCTGAGTCCTTCATCTGCCCTATTTGAACTCAAATATATTAGTTTAATAGATTATTGCCGTCTTTCAATTTCAAATGGACAACTAGGTTGAGGGAAGTGCCTTGGCGCTTAAACTAGTCTAAGGGTTAAGATCTTTTGTTATGCCAACCCGTGACTAAATGGTTTGATGCTCAAGGCTCCAGCTTAGATCCTATGATACGGTATCCTATGCAATAGCTGGTCCCTGTGTGATTCAAAGACCAGTCACTTTCGACTGTGACAAGTCTATTGATGGACTGAGTAAGAGGGTCTAAATCCTCTTTGCTCCCTACTTTTGAATCATTCATGTTTTAGGAAATGTTTCTTTGTCTTATTGAGATTGCTCTTGTCATCTCTTTTTTGGTTACATCGCTCTCAGCTTTATAGCCAAAGACTACTGTCCAAACCTTTTTGAAAACTGTTGAGGTCAGCTGGTATCATCTTTTGATGTCTTGTCTGCCTATTTATATCTATAGCTTTAGCTATGCTCGTCGGTTGTTGAAAACTGTCTTATTGCGTTTTCTTTGTTGAGTCTAGTTTTAGCTTGCATTGTTCATGCTGCTCTAAGTCTTCTTCGTGACTGTAAACCTTAGAACTTGAACTCAAAACTTCTTTCATCAACTCATATCATGGTACATACCATGAGGTATGTGTAGTGCAACCAACCCATGAAGCGTTCAAGGTTGAATCTGCTAGTGGTTAGCTGAATTCACGAACAATGCTTCTGAAAGTATTCCATGTTGTAAGTGCTTAGAAACAAGAGAGAGAATAAGTCTAGACTAGTTCGGGACTAGGAAGGATATCATTATGATAATGTATCACTAGAACTATTATTCTTGTAAGAGGTTACTTCAACTTAGTGGAAACTTTTGTCTCTCAAGAGTTAGACACACGCAGTTTTTCTCCCTGCATTCAGGATTTCTGCGAGAACAAAAACATCTTTGTGTTTGCTTCTTTGCTTTCTGAGTTTTATCTTCTGCAAACTTGTATACTGTAAATCTGGGATAGCACAAGCTATTGCTATCCTCAGATACTGAAGTTATTGAAAATTAAAGAAAAGCCTATTTACCCCCCCCCCCCCCCCTCTAGGACCTTCACTAAGCAACTTTCTCAGCCCGCCAATGAGTCATTTAAGTCTGCAATAAAATTATTCTGTATGAGGGAATTCTCTCAGAATCAATTCCACAGTAGATCCTTGATTCGTAATTAAAACAGAATCTTTAATCGTTTAAAATTAATGGCAAATCATTTATAGCATGGCAATAGACCGAAAAAAAAAGAAAAAAACAACACAGAAAAGCGTGTGTTTTGTTCAACCCAGCAAATCATCTACATTTGGTAATGTTACATGAAGTTCAACCACCACACACACAACCAAAAAAATAACATGACATGAAAAGACTAGAGATAACTGCAAGTAAACTGGTCATAGTATAGCTCTTTACCGTGTCCTTCACCTTCCAGATTTGATTTCCATAACTTCCCATCATTGGAAATAAGAAAGAAGATCTATCTCATTTTTATGAGACCTGACAAGAATATATGCAGTAGGAATTGATTAACAAGGTATAACCATACATGGATTGAGTTTATTGTTAACCATACATGCATGGACTGAGTTCATTGATCAATACATGATAAAATTAAGTTGATTAGGCAGTGACCTTGCTCTTGCTCTAGTCTGAGCCATAAAGCATCATATTCTTTACACTTGGCGCATGACAGTCTCATTGAGGAAGAGAGCAGCACCAATAAATTAATTTACTTCATTCAATAACTACAAATAAACTGCTAATCATACAGGGACTAGTATATCCTTGTATCATGCATTGAAACAGCTCTCGTTGAATTTTAGATCTTCAATTTTTTACTTGACATGCTTCAAACAAGTAAACAAAGATAAAGAGAGCCCTTCTAGTGAGGATTATTAAATTGAGGACTAGTTAAGTACTTTTCTGTTTATGGTTTAAAAAACTCATTTTTCGATCACATTTTGACATCTCATCCGTTCGGTTTTTAAGTTTATATGAATAGATCATTTCTATAAATTTTCAGCCAAATTGGTGTTATTTAAGATAATAAACTAGATCAAATTAATGGACGAACCAGATCTGTCAATTATGAACCGTTCAAGTTTATAATTGATAAATCACACTTATGAATGCCGTAACAATTTTCAATATAGTTGAAAATTTGGAGAAATGATCTACTCGTAAATACCTATAAACTGAACGGTCAAGATGTGGATATAAGATCGAAAGGTGGGATAAGCCAAAAAGTCCTCAACAAGTCCTCAACTTAAGGATTCTCATTAGAAGGGCTTCCAACAAAGATATACTCAAAACCTCATATATTGATTGATGTATTCCCTAATAACTGAATTTTCAGATTGTGAATGTCAAATTACTCAGTAAAAAAATGGAAGGAAATATATGATTCCACAAAACCCAATTCAAATACAACGATTGATGAATTTTACATCCTCAAAATTCAGATAAATTCAGTGGGTCTGTATTGCTTTTCTGGGTTAACTTAGATGGTTTTAGATCATGAAATTGAAGAAAGGTAAGCGCTTGAAGAAACTCATATGGGGAATCTCTTTGGAAAAAGCTAAATGCCGGAGCTTGCAAGAATTGATCATCAACGCTTTGGTACTATGTAATACCCCAGATTTTCATATCATTTTTCTTGTATTTTTCATATATTGAATGAAGGATTATTTATGAAAATTATTATTGGGTTATGCGAAGTTGAAGTTTCGGGAGTTATTTAAGGTGCTTTGACTTTTAAGAGATCAAAAGTTGACTTTTTTTTTTAATAAGTAATTTGCAAAAACTTCATTCATAGATGTTGTAGAGTTTGGCGATACGAGGCGCGCCGTGGTCGGAGCCATCCGGTGGAGAACGGAGCGACGTCCGCACTTGGTCGCTCCTGATCCGGCTTGTGTGTGTGTCTATATATATATATATATATATATATATATATATATATATATATATATATATATATATATATATGACCTAGACAAATATCAGACTCAAATGACCTAGACAAACATCAGACTGATCAATGGCATTGTTGCAATTGTCTCCGAACCGGGGGTAAAACCGTGTTTTTGCCACTTGAATGAACAGTTGTAAGGCCTCATTGTTTTAGGATATCTAATGACTTAGAATTTCAATGAAGTTACACAGCTCATTAGGAGGTATAGAAAATCCTATGGAAGCTGTTGCAGATATACCCTTTTTATTTCCAATCCTGCACCTGTTCTCATGTTGCTTTTTACTGACAGAAAGTAGTATTTTGACCACCACCGGAGCATATTGGGTTTCCTTTAAGTCTGCAGTATGTAGAAGTGACAACAAATAGCATTGGTCAGGTGAAAAAAATACAATGTCATCAAGAAATAAGGGTCATGGGCCAACAACTGTCTTACAGTAATGCCTTTTTGTATTCGTATCCTAGAACAAGCAGGGAAATCTGATTGTTCTGGAGATCCACAAGCTCCAGTTGTAGACTGATGTTATCACCCATGTTCAATGTATCATTAAACGTATTGTTTTTCAGTTTCCTGTAAGAGTTAGGAGAAGATGAATGAAAGACCAGTTTCTGGTAGTTAATGTCAAAATTAAACGATGCATTGTTCAGGTGTTCTTCCTTGTAACTTACACTTGCTGTAATTCGGGAAGGCTGAATAGCTTCTCAGGCACAAGTCCTTGAAGTGTGATCCGAATTCCATAACCCTTTCAACAAAACATTTTTAATTAGTTTGTGCTTAATTCCTTTCTAAGATACAAGGACAATGTCTCTGAAGGACTCACAGATTAGCGAGTTTGGGTAAGGTTGAGAACCAAAGCGGAGCTTCTGATGGGTCAAATGAGTTGTTACTAAGGTCTCTGAAAATCATGAGTAGGATCTATCAGTACAATAAAAATGAGATTTTAATAAATAGCCTTCATGCTATCTACTGATCTACTCACACATAATTGAGGGAATTCATTCCAGTCAAATCGGGCAAAGGGCCTGTCAAGTAGTTGTTGGCCAGATTCCTGGAACATAAAACAAAATCTTGTATGATACGATTATGATGAAAGGAACATTGAGATTATGATGAAAGGAACATTTAGAGCATCCTTTTACGAAGGTGATACTCACAGTTCATTGACATTTGTAAGGTTGTTAAGGTTTGAGGGGACAGTTCCAGTCAGAAAGTTTTTATCAAGCTGACTGTTGAAGAAAAGAAGGTTTTGAGTCAATTAACTTGTCAAGAACTGATATTTAAAAGGGAAGGAAGATAAATCAAGGTGGCTGGTTTTCACTTACACCATCTCAAGAGTCTGAACAAGTCCTAATGTTTCTGGAATAACCCCGGTAAAATTATTACCGTCTAGGAACCTGTAGTTGAAGTGTAACAAGCAGTTAAATGAACTAAACTACAGGAAAAATTATCTCAGAGATAATGTCGAGGAATCAACTTACAGATGAATCAGACTCATCTCAGAGCTGAAAAGCTCAGGTGGAATGGGACCTGAGAGCTGGTTGTTGCTCAAATGGCTGCATATTCCATAAAGTCAAGTCAATGTTTAAGCAAAATGCGTGGGTGGTATCTCATTTCTTTCTGAAAGTTGGAAAACTGAGAAGGTACTCACAAGTGTTGAGCCTTTAACAAGAGGTCTAGTCCACCAGAAGTAATATTGCTTGAGATCGGGAGAGGCCCAGTCAGATGATTGTCCGATAGATCAAGAAAGTAGAGGTTGGAGAGTTGACCCAATTCAGAAGGTATTATATTAGATAAGTTGTTTGAATTCATAGCCCTGATAAGAAGAACCAAAGATTTGTTTTCGAAAAAGAAACAGTAAAAAAATAATGATGATCGGTCATTATTAGTCCACTTTTCTTACAAGAATGTCAGCTCTGCAAGATCTCCAAACGGAACTGGAATACAACCACTGAAGCTGCAGCCAGCTAGGTTCCTAAGATAATACAAGTCATGCATACTCATTCAAAGAATAAAAGCTGTGTAGTGCACTGCGTATACGAAGTTTGAAAGGGATTGTTTATGTGTTCTTACAGGGTCTTTAACTTTTGGAGAAATGATATTTGTACAGAAATTTGACCTGTAAGGCCAGGGTTGAATGAAACGTCCCTGCACGGTGTTAAAGTTTCAGCATAAAGATCTCAAGATGAGTGATATAATCCATTAAAATACTTACTTGCAGTAAGCTGTAACATATGGTTCTTATGTAAGCATAATGCTGGTAAAAAGGACTACTCTTATATATCATACTCACAAAGACGTCAGTTCACTGAGTTGCCCAATGTAGCCAGTGGAAAGTTCCCCTATGATCCCCTTGCCTGATAAACTCCTAAAGAGATAATTAAGGAGGAATTAAACATTTGCTTCAGAAAGAAAATATATAGTTGATTAAGTGCCTCCATCGACCAGGATCAATCATATGGAATTCCAAAGATAGAACAGTAACTACTCACAATTCAGTCACCCTTGCACCAGTGCAGCTGACTCCTTCCCATGGCACACCGCAGGGATCCTCGGAATCTTCCCAGCTAGATGGTGTGTTATTCCAGGAATCTCTGTATCTCATCATCACGGCAGCTAGATCAACACTTACAAAATCATCATCTTTTAGACATATTTGTGCAAGATGTTAAGTTTAAAAGCTGTATGACAAGATGACAAGATAGTGCAAAAGCTGTATGACAAATTTGAATCAGACTCACTATAATGATATGGAAAAATCATTTTCTACTTCAAACAACAACAGTAACACAAACTCTACCTAAAATTCCCATTAAGTACTAGGAGATGAATATATCAAGTTATCAACATCCAACATTTTAACTACTATACCGTCATTTTTTTCGGTAAGAGAAGAGATCATATGGATCCCTGCAGAGTATAAAGCAAGAAAGAGCAGCAATCTCATATTTGCTATGGTAGCAGCAGATACAAGTCAAAAGCACACAGCAGGAGTAGCCCTTTTTAATGAGGTTCGTTACTATGTATGGTAAATTTTAAGTAAAGAATGATTATTTCTGCCTGAACAAGGAATGCAGACAGTCAATTTTATATGAACAAAGTAACCTCTGTAATTCTAAGGATACCATCGCCAGCCTGCGCAATCCAAATGGCAAAGCAGATAGTACAAACATGTATTATAACAGTATAAATACAAACTACAAACAGCAGCTAGCTAGCTCTCACAAAACCTTGAGATTGACATATATAATTACTTTAGGGAGGGCAATCCCAAGTAAAAACTTGTATAGAATTATAGAATATTGTCGTCTCTACAGGACTACCTCTTGCAAGTTTGGTTAAGTTTCAAAGAAACACACCCTTTTTCACCATAGGACATCAAAGTGGGCTGAGAATCAAAAGCCATTAGCCTTCATGCAATGGGGATATGCAGATTGCAGAAAATGCAATTTTTTTTGGGGGATTTAGATTTACACCCAATTTTTAGAAGACGTTTTAAATGAAACCCACTTAATATACATTTTTAATAGACACCTAATTTTCTGGAGAAAAAATAATATATTGCCTTTCAATTTTACGAAAAATTACATATTGCCACTATCTAAATCTGATAGTCAACAATTTGAATTTAATTCTCTTTTAAAAAACCTTAATTATAGATTTTTTGTGGTTAATTAAGACAATTTTCCTTTAACTCATCATTATTGCTAGAATTATTATGATTTTCTTAAAGAAATTTTTCAATGCTACAGAAGCATTACATGGCAGTCTGATGTGGATATTCCCTTCTAATCAAATTTTGACACAGATTTTATTAACAAAATATTATTTCAATTGTTTTGTCAATGACCACTTTGGGCTTTTGTTGCTTTTCTAACCCCTATCCTCTAAACCCTAACCCAAAACTATCACTCCATCTATTTGTAACCTAACTTAAAAGGTAGAAATTTAAGTTTTTAACCTAGCTAATAGGTTTTTCTTTTAATTACAACCTAAAGAATAGACACATTTGTTTAAAAACTTCACTACAAGAAATACCTAGAACAAAGATAATTGACCGTGAAAAAATTCAAGGCAGTATGGTTACTAAAGAGAAAAGATTTGAGATACGTACCTCTTCGTTATATAAAAAATGGTAATCCAAGAACGTACAAGATACGTATCTCACGATAAGAAACACTTTCCGTATTCAAGTTCTTTTAGAACCTATTCATATTCATATGAATTTTTCATCTAATCTTCTAACAAAAATATGTTGGAAGTTGAAGAGAAGCCACAAAAACAAATGTAAATGTGTTTTGGAAAGATACCTACGAAGAACAAGAACAAGAACTGTAAAAGATACAAACTGAATAGTTTGTAACAAATATATATATACATTGAACTCAACAATATGAATTTTAGGCAATGAAAAGTTGATGGATGAAATTAATTATGATATAATGTAAGAACTAAGTTTTAGAGTATTTCAAATTCAAATTGATGCAAAGGATTAAGGAAATAATCTCATTTGACTTTATATATCAAAAGGGCAAATCAGTCATACTAAAAATGACCAAAAATAATAAAAATCAGATTTTTGGTGTCGATTAAAAGAAAACATTTGGGTGGGTGTATTCTAATACAAGCTCGATATTTTGGGTTTTAATCTAATTTTCTAATTTTTTTTTTCAAGAGTGAATAAATAGATAGAGTGACCTGGAAACAACCTCTACAAAGGGAGAAGGTTTTTGGTAAGATATGGGCTTCCTGTGATTCTTGCCCCATAATGAAAATCCAGACCTGGCCTGGCCCAAGACAAGAACTATATGATGTCGTCACTAAAAGGGTTGGGAATGACGCAAACACACTCAAACACCATTGGAGCCAAAACTCAAACACCGCAATCCACACTCAAACAACATCAGTGAGCAAACAGAGCAATCAAGAATGGCCGCCAGATTGGTATCTCGCTCCGCTCTTCGCAACCAATCCAATACACCCTTCTCCCTTCTCTTCACTAAGCTTCACTTAACCACACCTCCAATCAACCCCACCTACAAACTCACCTCTTTCTCTCATTCTTCTTGTTTGTCATCCACAACAACCCATCACATCACCCCTCCTCTTCCTCCTATCTCATTCTCTTCCTTCCGCTTCTTCAGCTCCTCCTCACCCACCACCAAACGCACCACCCTCGTCAACTTCTCTCTCCCCTCCGACGACGAAGACGACACCCCACCTCCCTCCAAACCAAACGACAGGTCGTCTACGTCGTCGTCGAGGTCCCTCCCTCCTCCCTACGACCCTTTCAACAAGAAGCCGGCGTTCGAAGACCCAGAAGACCCGAAAGACTTGCAGGAAGTGTTCCACAAGATGCGCTCAGACGGGCTCCAAACCAATGCAGTCAAGATGTTCGACGCTTTGTCCAAAGACGGCCTCACCCACGAGGCCTTGGAGCTCTTCGCCCACATCAAAGACAAGGGCCAAATGCCCGACGTGGTGGCCCACACCGCCGTCGTTGAAGCCTACGCCGCCGCCGGGAAGCCCAAGGACGCGCTCAAGGTGTACATGCGGATGCTGGCCTGTGGGGTTGCGCCGAATGCTTATACTTATAGCGTGCTCATCAAGGCACTAGCGGCCGACGAGAGGTTCGTCGGGGATATGAAGAAGTATGTGGTGGAGATGATAGGGAAGGGAATAAGGCCTAATGCCGCGACGTATGTGGCGGTGTTTGAGGCGTTGGCGGGGGAGGAGAAGGCGGAGGAGGCGAGGGTGTTGCTGGAGGAGATGAGAGGGAAGGGGTTTGTGGCGGACGAGAAGGCGGTGAGGGAGGTGCTCAAGGGTAGGAGGGGAGCTGTGGTTAGAAGTGTCATCAACATTCTCTTTGGAAAGTAGATTCCATTGCTGGTTTGGTTGTGTTTGCTTTGAGGTGAGGACATTACTTTTGTGTCTGACTGCTCTGAACTTATTCACCAACTAGCTAGAACAGACCAAAACTATGAACTTCTTACTTGTGTGTTCTTTGATTTGGAAATGTGATTGCTATGAACTTGTTCACTAGCTAGAACAGACCAAAATTATGAACAAATTCTGTTTTCTGCTCAGAAATGATAATTTGTTCCGCTTGATCATGACAATGTGAGCTATGACATGTTCGTTTGTTTGAACTCATGGATAGTCGAATGCCAAGTTAGGCTTATTTTCAAACTAGAATTTCACTTGATATTCGTCGGATGTATATACAAACTGCTTCAACTGTCATGTTGAAACCTTTAGCTCTATACCAATGGATAAGTCTCTTTAAAATTTACAATAGTCTTCACAGAAGTGTTCACAAGGTCTACAACTCTACATATTACATATAAGTTTTTTCTCTCTTTCACTAGAGAGACCACAGCTTGCAGTACTGGCATGGATCACGTTCCTTTATATCAGTCTACTGGCATGGCTAACAAAAAGAAACAGTAGGTGAAATGACAGGACAAGACAATGATTCGATGGGATGCCTCACCTGATCATAAAGACAATGATGTTCTTGATATCGGTCTTATGACAATTGGAAGATTACTTCAACCGTTGTGTAATGTATATAACCGATCTCATTCAGTCAAATCTAAATAAGATATCAAAATAGTTGTTTTTATGAAATTAGTGTGCTGATACACAAATTAGTAAGTCAATTTATTCGAAATCTACTACATCATGTTCTTAATTTGGTCTAGTTCTAGACAAATAAAAGTAGAGAAGATTCAAAAAGAAAAATTTGAAAAGAAGAGAACATATGATCATATATGACAGAGGAAGTGGTCCGAACTATGACCAAAACAAAACCAATAAGTTAACCATCGAACACTTTTGGTTCGGTGGATACTGACCCTAGCTATGAAGTAGTGACCAATCACGTACCTGCAGTGTGTAATGAAGATATCTATCTCCAGAATGTGTCCTTCAATGGTGTCAATAATATGCAAAAGATACTACGTGTGTGTAAGGGCTTCGATCAATTATTCTTCCTATTTCAAATGACAGAACTGTTCTCCTTTTTCACAAGGGTAAACTCTTTCACAAACATGGAAACCAGCTCCATTATTTCCACCGTAACAAGCTATCATAATTTCTTTCACTGCCTCCTCTGACTAGACTTGACTAGACTGGACTCTTTCTGCTATTTCTTCCATAAGAGAATCATATTCTCCTTCTCCATCTTCCTCACTTTACCAAACCACTGAGAACAGTGAGAAGTACCTGCTAGCTTAGCTGCAAGTCTGCAAGCATTCACCCAACATCACCACCATGATGAGTAAGATGAGAATCAACTCATTCAAGGTTAACTTCACCACCGCTGGCAGCTCAGGCGCAAAAGTCGACGACAACAAGCCTATTCTCACCTTGGGCACCGCCAAGCTCCAAGTCGACGAGGATACCAAAACAGGCATCTTCCTAGTTAACAAGTCCAAGCTCCCTGCTCGTCCTTACAGCTCCGAACCCGAACCGATCCTTGTGGGCCCGGAGGACCCGACGGACTTGCAACAAGTCATCCGGAAGGTGGAGTCCTCCGAATGCATTCTCAGCAATGTGGTCAAGATGTATAACGCTCTATTCACAGAAGGCCACGAGTTCGAGTTTACGGAGATGAAAGCTCATATCGACCAGGGTTTCTTGCCGGTGGTGGTGGTCTACACCGGCGTCATGGAGGAGTACGCCGGCGCCGGAAAAACGAGGGATGTTCTCAAGGTGTACCGGTGCATGTTGAACTACGGGATCATCCCTAACAGCTACACTTACAGGACTCTCATCAAGGCACTGGCGGATGATCCGGACGTCAAGTTTCTCGAAGATGCGAAGAAGTACCTGATGGAGATGATGGACATGGCGTTGCGTCCTGATGCGGTGGCGTACACGGCTGTGTTTAAGGCGTTTGCTCGTCGGGAGAAGGTTGTGGAGGGGAGGAGGTTTTTGGAGGAGATGAAGCGGAAGGGGTTTGTGGCGGAGGAGAATCAAGTAAGGGAGGTTCTCGACGGCAGGAAAGGACGTATAGTCAAGAATCTCTTCGACATTCTATTTGGCAAGTAGATTATTAGTTGGTGATAATGGTCATAAATTAGTTAAGAACTACTATGGTTTATGTTGAATTGCTACTGCATGTTAGGAAGTGAGAATGTGAGATGTTTGATTAGTACTGTTAAGAAGTGATGTTGATTAGTATTGTTAAGATCTTATGTCTGATTAATTAGTATGCTATAAGTTAATTACTATGTTTGATTAGTATTGTCGAGAAGTAAGAATTGATGTTTGATTAGTATCCTCAAATCCATTCTATTTACAATTTCATTACAAAAGAGTACTAAATAAAAACTAAAAAGAACAATTGCATATCCTTATGATTGCTTCTCTTGAAGTTTGTTGAGGTCAGAATCAGTCCTTTGGATTTGCTTCTCCACCACTCAAGATCCATGGGTGTCTAAGGGCTTCCTCTGCAGATAGTCTCCTGGAAACATCTCTACACATCATCTTCCTCAGCAGATCCTTCGCCGCCGGCGAAACTCCCTTGAAAACCTTCGGCGGGAACCTCAGATTCCCTCTCAAAACCGCCTCAAAGATTTCCGTCGCCGTTTCGCCGTAAAAAGGAGGATTCCCACCCAACATTATATACAACATCACCCCTGCACTCCACACATCCACCTTCTCATTGTACAATCTCCCCATCAACACCTCCGGCGCCACATAGTACGGCGTCCCCACCACACCTTCCATGGACCCTCCCTCACCTGAACACCACTCCGCCGACCCAAAATCCGCCAGCTTCATATTGTTTCTTGAATCAAACAGAACATTCTCCGGCTTCAGGTCCCTGTGAACCACACCAACTCTGTGGCAGTGATCAACAGCTCCCAATAGCTGTTTGATAAGACTGGCAGCTTCCGGCTCCGGCAACGGCTGGTTAGCGATCCGGTCGTGGAGCGTTTCGGGTTCGCAGAGCTCGAGCACCAAGGCCATGGAGTCCTCTGTTTCGATGACGTTGTGGAGTTTGAGAATGTTGGGGTGGGGAGGCAAGAGGGTCATGATCTTGGGTTCTTTTTCAACACATGCACGGTCGGTGTCGTCGGTGAGGAGGGTTTTCTCGATGATCTTGACTGCAACGGACTCGGCGGAGATGGGGCAGAAGGCGCGGAGGATGGTGCCGAATCGGCCGCGGCCGATTTCTTCGAAGAGTTGGTAGCTGTCTTTGAGTGTGTTGTACATTTGAGGTAGAAGAAAGATTGAAGCTTTGTGTATGAGAGAGGAGGAGTTGGGTTTGAGGGGTTTTGGTTTTGTTGGGTAGCTATTTTCAGGTGAAAGGCCTATTTATTGGCTTTCTCACTTGGCATTTTTCGGTCACTGTTAGTAAGTTCATATCCCGAATGGATAAGGAAAGCTTGTGTTTCATAGTCCAATAAGTAATAGGATTGATAATTTTAAGGACAGTTAATGATTTATTGTATGTTGGCATTTTTTGGTGACTGTTAGCAAGTTAATATTTGTCACCCGGTTTTATAAGGAAAGCTTGTGTTTCCTGGTCCTATAAGTAATAGATAATCCTGTATAAAAGCTAGTGATAGACAGTAGAAACCAACATGGTGATTGTTTAGAATCCTAGCTTGAAATCAGTATACAGCAGCCATGTCGAGCAGCCAATCCAACATGGTTAAGGTAAGGGAGGTTTTGCAGGAGATCAAGAAAGCTATGGGGATTGATCAGGGTACCGAGAAAACTCTTAAAGGAAGAACGAAAGTACCTCCGGTGGCAAAAAGAATTTACAAGATTCTCGTTGGCAAGAAGCTTGATTAACTGATTGCTCTACTACGTTCGAGTATATATTGCTATATGAAATAGATCAAAGAACATTCTAGTTATCTAGTTATATTGCTATACTTTCAATTTTTAGTTATCTAGCCAATTAATCAAGATTCAATTGGTTTAAATATACTTCAATTTTTCATTGTTTATCCCCGAACAAAACTGTGGCTTAATTAAGTAGAACCGGTGCCGGATCTGAGTTTCTAATAATGGTGCAGAGACAATCTTTTATGTAAAGGCACATCAGTGTAAAATCCGCAAACCTTTTAACATGCCATTTGAATGTAGCAACTAAAACTATCTTCTTCTACCTCATTTGCTACAATCTTGATCATATTTTGTTTAAAATACAAAGTAGAGGCTCAAATTCTAACAGGTTATTCAATACGACTAAGCTAAAATGACGACCGAGTGAGTTACCACTAAATCACAAACATTAATTTTCGTTCCTTATTTAAAAAAGAAAATAAATACTCTGGTTAAATAAATAAAAAGGAGAAGTTTCTGGAAGAACCAAAGGGTTTTAGGCAACTCCAATTGGATCCTTTCCCTCAATTTCAATTCCAGTCGTCTCTGAAGAAAAAACGAAAGCGTCTTCTTCCTCGCTCCTCGCTCGTTGCTACTTCGTCTCTACTTGAGGTACTCATCTGTTCTCCTTAATTTTTGCAGAAGCTAGAGCTGGTTTTTATAGTTTCTACTATAAATTTCGTTTCCAGGGTTTTAGGTTCTTCATGTTTTGGACTCGATTCAGACTTGGATTAATTTGTTGTGAGAGAGCTCATGTGTTCGCTATAGCTGATTAGGCTTCCATTCAATTCTTGATTTTAGGTTGCTTCGATTCTTGACATTTCAGATTTCGTTAACAATGGCAAGCACCAGCTCTGAATCCAATCCCAAGATGATCAGTACAATCAAAATCAACAGCCCCAACGTTAGCAACTTGGCCTTTGAAACCCCTATTCCCTCGTCTGTCTTTGAAGTCGGCGACGACCGGCCCATCTTTCGCCTCGGACCAGCAGACCCCGAGGACTTGTCGGAGCTTTTCGAAAAGGTTACAATCACCGGCGAAGGCTTCTTCAAGAGCTATGTCAAGATGGTGGACAATTTGGGTACAGATGGATACATAGACTTGGCTATGGAGATTGGGGAACAATTCAGTGAACATAGTTTTCTACACCCGGTTGTGACATTGACCGGAATCATAATGCGCACGAATGGAGCACTCATCAGCACTATGACCGGCCAGGATGTTGAACATGCTTACAAATGATGGATTCCTGTCCCAAGCCGAGGAGATTAGGACTGCATTAGAAGTTGATTATAATCTGCCTGAAGTGGTCACTCATAGTACTGTGTCATCGAGATATATGGCAGGCATGATGAAGCCAGGCATGCTCTCAAGGTGTTTTTGCGCATGTTATTGCTTGGAGTTTCCCTTAAAGTGTTCTCATTAAGGCACTCGCCAAAGACTCCAACTCACTTGGTGATGCCAAGAAGTACTTACTGGAAATGATTGATAAGGGAATGCAGCCCAATGCCAGAACATACACCCCAGTGTTCAAGGCCTTTGCCCGGCTGGAGAAGGATAATGTGAAGAAAGGGAATGAGTTTCGCATGGAGATGAAAGCTGTGAGGTTTAGGGCTAACAAGAAGGCTGTGATGGAAGTTCTCAAGGACAGAAAAGGGCCAGTGGTTAAAACGGTCATCAACATTCTATTTGGCAAGCAGATCAACTGCTCATCCCATTGCTCCATTCTAGAGTAGCTTTTAACAGTTGAAAGCCTGAAATCAAATGTTATTGCCTGCCCTTTGATATATTAATTTTAAGTTCTATGCTATGCTGTTGTAGGTAAGAAATAGGATTGCTACTTGTTAGATATAATGTCAAGTGAACTAGGAATAGCATCTGATGACCTAGCTGCATCTGTAATGTGTGGGCAACTAAATTGCTCATTCAGCCATATCTTTTGTGCCGATAACTGACTTAGGCTTAAGTTCAGAACTTGAAATGCAATCGATATGTTTCTGATGCTTAGTTTCTGTGTTGTGTGACATTGCTAATTCTGTTTAACATTGTTGGTCCAGTTTTATCTTTGGAGAAGAGTTGAATGGTATTCCATCAAAATGAAAAAGCTACAGAGCTTATGAGAGGTTATAAAGGCCCTTTGGCTTTGGAATTGGCTTTATTTTGCACAAGTTTCCCAACATGCACTAGTGAAACTTGATGTATTCTTTTAATTAGTTTGTTATTTAGTTACATTTGTTGACTGAAGTGAACCACATTTTATTTCAAATAAATGTTTCACATTTCCTATCCTTTGGTCATTTAATTTCTATGAGATGCATCTTGTGTTCAATTCTATAAGTGGAGCTTCTGATGGAACAAATGAACTCTTAAGGTCTCTGGAAGCAGAAATCATTCGATTTATTGGTACAACGTTGTGAGTTGTGAGTAATAGCTTCAACCTCCATATCCCATATCCTCGTTACATACTTGAAGGGATATCTTTCACCCTCATGAGCCAATTTGTCAAGGGGGTGATTAAGCAGGATCCATAAGTTAAGGTGAAACAACATCTGCTGCTTAATAAGAGCATTGACCAACACCTCTTCTCATCTGTAATCTGTATGAACTTTGAACATCCTAATGATATTCATGCCAAGGTATAATATTGCACAACTCTTTGTAACAGTAACTCAAAACATTGGCTTGTTTCTCCGGTGATTCACCAATCCTATACCATCAATCCTTGGAAACGTGTATGGTAGGAGATTGAGGTGCACCATATCTATCATGCACATGCGCTCTGCATTTTACAGTGTTGTCTGTGCAGCTACTGTGCTAGCGTGAAGCGAAGGTGCAAGGACAAGATTCAGTGGGGTTGGGGCTGGTGCGCCACTGCCCAATGATGAAGGGCTTGTTGCATCTCTCTGTTGAGCTCTCTCTCTCTCTCTCTCTCTCTCAATGATAGTTTCCATGTTTGTGAAAGAACTTTAGCCATTGTGGAAAGGGGAACATGTCTATCATATGAAATGGGAAGTTATAATTGGAGCCCTTACACTCTTGTATATAATTGAACCCGTTGAAGAAGGACAAAAGTTGGAAATGTACGTTAAAAGCAAGCAACACCACCCAAAAGGCCAAAGCCACCTTCATCTCTCTCTCTCTCTCTCTCTCTCTCTCTCTCTCTCTCTCTCTCTCTCTCTCTCTCCCTGGCTGCCATGGACAACAACGAAGACAAGTTTGATCTCTTAACTCTCTTCGATATTGTGGTGACCGTAGGCTTCACCTACTGCCTCAGCTATGTCAAAGTCCTAGCCCTTGATCACCCTCGCCGCCGGTTTGTTGACTTCGGGCTCCTCTGCGCATTTGCCGCATTCTGCTACGGCTCTTTCCTGACGGTGCCGCCTCACAACCTCCGTGTGCGTCTGGTCTCTGCTGCGGTGTCTGTCATCGTCTTCCGGGTCTCTAGCAACCTTCTTTTTTAAGGAATTTAGGGTATGTTTAATGAGAGAGCTTTGGGGTACTTGATGCGGTTTAATTGTAGTATGTTAGTAGTTTTAATCTGCTGGTTTCTCTATAATAATACTACTCAGACCAAGTACTAATCACTCTAGCTATATGGTAAGGGATTATGTAATTTCCAGTTATGCTATTATCGGATTATGTTATTAACTATAATGCATGTTTTAGTTAATTTTTAAGCCTCCCATGCTTAGTTTGCCATGAATCATGATTCGTTAATGATTGATTGTCAAATCTGAACAGGTAAAAGTACTGGATCTGGGTTAAGTTGAAAGGTTTTTACCCCTTGAGTAACAACTCATTTGTTCAATATAAACGAGAGCCTATTCAGCGCACCCGGAAATTTAACGGTGAGATCGCCGGGTGGGGCCAGGCACGGTGAGTGGACGGTGAGATTGGCCGGGTGCGCGGCGCACCCGGGTGCGCTGTATAATTTTCAAATATAAACTCATTAGATCAAAATTTGAGTGGGTCTTACTGTTTCACCATATGCTCTTCCAACTAGTAGTGTACTACTGTTGGAGAGTGATAAGAGTTCATGTCTTAGGCCAAAAATTCGGGCAATTGACAGAAGTGGGTTGTGGTATATATGGCGGAGGAGGACCAAAGTTGTGAGCCACTCCGGCGCGGTGTTATTCACGGTCGACTAGACCAAGGAAGCCATCAGGCCGGTGTTCCTTGAGGCCAAGATGCAGCATTCATAGATTTAGGTAGTGTTCTATGCCTTCTAAGGCTGTGGGTAGGAAAAGATGAATGGGGCAGCCAAATGGATTTGTAGAGTTAACAAGAATATGGCAATGCACGTTTTCCAGAGTAAGAACTAAGAAGCATCATTTGTTAAAATGGTCATCAACATTCTCTTTGGCAAGTAGATGTGTGAATCGGTCCGTTTAGTTTATTAACTTTTGGATGTGGCAAAAGCTGTCTGGCTAGTTAGTGCATCTCTTTGAGTAAAAGAATGATAAGTCCCTTGATCCACATAAAATCAATTCATAATGCAGGTTTTGTTTATTTGAAGTCATCACATATTTTTCTGGAAATAAGGGACTTAATGATAATAAGTGATAAGTAAGTGTACGTATTGAATGATACGTCAAAAGTATGTAACGACTTAATTCAAATGATATAAGTCACTCTAAATCATAATGTTTTCTATATCTTTTGCCAATTTAGCGATATAGGAACAAAACCTTACTTTCAGTTAAGAGATATCAAATAGCGAAAGAGATAGATAAACGATGATCATATATAAAATGATATAAAATAAAAAGATTTATGAAAATAAATATAAACTCAAACTGCGAAGCCTCTCGCCTAATGATCAGAATCCAATCCGATTATTATGGTGATTTAAAGTCACTCGATATGAATAAGTTAAAATGATGACCGAACGAGCTACACTGTCTTAAAACACCACTTTTTGTTTAATTTCTTTCCTTGTGGGAAAAAGAAATTAAATACTTTGGCTAAATAATAAAAAAAGCAGAAGTTTCTGGAAGAAACGAAGGGTTTTAGGCAACTCCAATTGGGTCCTTTCCCTCAATTTCAATTCGTCGTCTCCGAAGAAAAAAAAAAGAAAAAAAAAAGCGTCTTCTTCCTCGCTCCTCACTCGTCACTACTTCTTCGCTGCTTGAGGTACTCATCATCTGTTCCTTAATTTTTGCAGAAGAGCTTGGTCTTACTGTAGATTTCATTTATAGGGTTTTAGGTTCTTCCTGATTCAGACTTGGATTTGTTGTGAGAGTGTTCCCTATAGCTATTAGACTTTCCTGTTCTCTCTATTACTTCAATTCTTGATTTTAGGTTGCTTCAGTTCTTGACATTTCAGATTTCGTTAACAATGGCAAGCGCTAGCTCCGAATCCAACCCGAAGATGATCAGTACAATCAAGCCCCAACGTTAGCGACTTGGTCTTTAAAACCCCTATCTGTCTTTGAAGTCGGTGACGACCGGCCCATCTTTCCCCAATCTATGCAGATTGGGGAACAATTCACTGAACAGGGTTTTCTTCACCCGGTTGTGACATTGACCGGAATCATTGATGAGTATGCCGAAGCCGGCAAGACTAATGAGGCTCTTTATGTGTTCCGGATGATGTTGGACTCCGAGGATCGTGCCCCAAATGCTTACACTTTTAGTGTGATCATCAACGCTCTGGCTGCAGACAAGGATCCCAATTTCCATGGGATTGCTAAGGAGCTTGTGATGGAGATGATGGGGAATGGGATGCAGCCGAATGCGAGCACTTACATTGCCGTGTTTGAGGCGTTTGCAGGGCAGGGGAAGATGGAGGAGGCCAAGCAATTTGTGGAGGAGATGAAGGGTAATGGGTTTGTGGCTGACAAGAAGGCAATGAGGGCTATGAGAGGTGCTCTTAGGGGTAAACGACCTTTGGTCAAAATCATCATCCACATTCTCTTTGGTAAGTTGAGACTCAACATTACAAGTTTCATTTTGCTCTTGAAGTCAAATGGACATGATTCTGATGTGCAAGCTTTTATCTTGTGTGGATCTGAATTAGGATTTCTAGGTAAAACTGGTTTATAAATACATTCTTGATGTCCTTGTTTTGGATCTACTCTGTGTGTGAACTAGGATTTGTAGTTGAAGTTAAGGTTTAGAGTTAAAACTATTGAATGGGTTGGTAAATACATCTCATGGGTTGTGTATGCAAGTAGATTGCTTTTGCTTTATGTATGTCTAATAATTTGATGAGTAATCAAAATGAATTAGGATTTGATGAGTGAACGGGGACATGTTTCTCATCAGTTCCTAGCTTCTGTGTTGTGTGGAATTGAAATAAGATTTTTTGTTCTTTACTAACTTTGACAAGTTGCTGCATGTAGATGATTCAGAAGACTATTCAGGTGACTCAGAAGAAGATGATGATGATATAAAGAAGTCCGACAATTTGATGGAACGTTTTAACATCCCTCCTAATGGCTATCTTGGCAACAAACATGTCATTGAAGGCGACCCAGAAAACTCCAAAGATTTGGAATATGCCTTCGACATGATGTGCAGGATGGAACCCATCGTTCACACTATCACCAGGATGGTCAACATGCTAAATACAGATGGATTCAGGTCCCAAGCCCTTGAGATCAGGTCTAAGTTTGACTTTGGTGGTGATATACCTGAAGTTGTGACTCACACGGGCGTCATGGAGATTTATGCCAAGAGTGATCAAGCCAAGGAGGCTCATAAGGTTTTTCGGCGCATGTTATCCCTCGGAGTTGTCCCAAATGCATACACTTATAGTGTTATCATCAAGGCACTTGCTAAAGACTCTGATTTCCTTGAAGATGCTAAGACATACTTACTGGAGATGATGGATAAGGGAATGCAGCCCAATGCTAGGACATACACCCCTGTGTTCAAGGCCTTCGCCCGGCTGGAGGAGGATAATGTGAAGAAAGGGAAGGAGTTTCTCATGGAGATGAAAGCCGAAGGATTCAGGGCTAAAAAGAAGGATGTGATGGAGGTTCTCAAGGGAAGAAAAGGACATGTGGTTCAAACCGTCATCAGTATTCTCTTCGGCAAGTAGATCTGCATTCTGATGTCTAGCTTAACTTCTCTATTGTGGTTTTGTGGGTATGAATTTGGATACCATGCTATGATTTAGGGAATATTTCTGATCATGTCATTAGTTTTTTGCTGAGAGGAACAATATATGATTTCCTAGCTGGTAATTTTGAGTTGTCTGGACAAGTAGATTGCTCTGCCTTCTGATTTCCTACTTTTTATGTTGTGTTGTTGTGGGTAGGATACTGGGATTGATATCTGTTAAGTGAACTAGGAAATGTTTATAATATCGTAGGGTACATGTTATGACTTGTGAGGAAGGTATCTTGTGTCCTAGCCTATTTTGTTCTGTGTGGGCAAGCATATTGCTGTTTCATCCATTTCTTTTGTGTTGATGATTGACTTTTGTTGAAGTTTGGAATCTGAAATGAAAATGTTTTTGATGTCTAGATCCATTTCTTTTGTGTTGATAATGACTTGTGCTGAAGTTTGGAATCTGAAATGAAAATGGTTTGATGTCTAGATCCATTTCTTTTGTGTTGATAATCAACTTGTGCTGAAGTTTGGACACTGAAATGAAAATGTTATTGATGTGTAGATCCATTTAGTTGATAATCGACTTGTGCTGAAGTTTGGAATCTGAAATGAAAATGTTTGTGATGTCTAGTTTCTGTATTGTATGGCATTGCTAACTCTGTTTACAATAAATGTTCTGTCTGGTTTAATCTTTGAGAGAAAGAGTTGTGATTTTCTATTTACAATATGGAGTTATCATTTAGATGAAGAAGCTACAGAACTCCACCGGTTATTGGCCAAAAGCTCCCATTTTGTCCATCTATACTTTTTATAACTATTTGAACTAGTGCACAACCTACGGCTTTGATAACTTTTGCTCCATTTTTAGAGTAGCTTTAACAGTTGAAAGCCTGAAATCAAAATTTATTGCCTCTAGCTGCCCTTTGATGTAGTAAGTTCTATGCTGTGCTGTTTTAAAAAATTAAGTTCTATGCTGTGCCGTTGTAAGTAAGAATTAGGATTGCTACTTGTTAGATATAATGTCAAGTGAACTAAGAAATAGTATCTGATTCCTAGCTGCTTTTGTATTGTGTGGGAAACTGGATTGCTCATCCAGCCATTTCTTTTGCGCCGATAACTGACTTAGGCTTAAGTTCCGAACTTGAAATGCAATCGATATGTTTTTGATGTCTAGTTTCTGTGGTGTGTGGCATTGCTATTCCTGTTTACAATTGTTGGTCCCGTTCCATCAAAATGAAACAGCTACGGAGCTTTTGAGAGGTTATAAAAGGGATTAAAAAAGCCCGGTGGCTTTGGAATTGGCTTTATTTTGGCCATCATGTTTTTTACTCTATGAAGTTTCCTAACACTAGTGAAACTTGATGTATTCTTTAGTATGTTTAGTTACATTACTGAAAAACTGCTCTGGCTCAGGCTCTTGAGATGAACCAAATTTTATTTCAAATAAATTTTTACACTTCCTATCCATTTTCTGTTCAATTCTCTATATGTTTCACATTCCCTATCCATTTTCTATTCAATTTTATTTCAAATAAATGAACTCTTTAGGTCTCTGGAAACAATAATCACTGGGATGTATATCGCGGTCTGGAGAACCGAAATTGTGAGTTGTAACAGCTTGAAGTCCCTTCAACCTCCATATCCCATCTCCTCGTTACATAATGAAGGGACACCTTTCATTCTCATGAGCCAAAATCATATAAAGGATGATTAAGCAGGATCCATAAATTGGGGTAAAACAACATCTGCTTATTCAGAGCATGGGTCGACACCTCTTCCCATCTGTTTGAACATTCCCACGATATTCATGTCAATATATAGACCTTTTTTACTATACATATATATAACATACATCAAGCCGTGAGCTGTCCGATCGTCTTAAATTTTGAATTCTTATACAATCGGACGACTCACACCTTGATGTATGTCATATAAATGTGTGCAGCAGTAACTCAAAACATTGTCTTGTTTCTCAGGTAATAATGCCAAGACCCTTAAACCATGGATTGCTCAAAGTCTCTTAACCCTATACCATTGATCCTTGGAAACGTGTATGGTAGGAGATTAAGGTGCACCGTATCTAACATGCACATGAGCTCTGCATTTTACAGTCTTGTCTGTGCTACTGTGCTAGCGTGAAGGTGAAAGTACAAGATTCGATGGGGTTATGGTTGGTCCGAAACTGCGCACATAGAGACATGGGAACTTGACGACCTTGATTTGGTTATTGGAGACTAGCCCAGAAACTAGGCACAGGGATTTCTTTCACAAACAAGGCAACCTGCTCCCCCAAGCCTAGTCTTGTACAAGCCTGCACCCTCTTTTTAACCCCTTTGCGTGAAATCCGTGACACACTACTTTACTAGCTTAGACTGAATTGACTGCACTATCTTTTTTTTTATCCTTCACTGTCATTTCTTTTTCTTTCAGGAATTGTTACTTTTATGGAAGTGGCAAAATAAATTATATAATTACATTTTAGGTGCTAATTTCAAAGAAATATTTGAGAAATTTTGATAAATGACCAGTTTTAGGTCCTCAATTTCATTTTTAACCTTTTTTTTATTTAGTTGAAAAATAACCATATAAAAAGACTAAAAGTCTAAATTACCCTTTTTAGAATTATATATAATTCATCTGCTAAAACTCATGAAAATAAAGAGCCTCTCAAGTTTCACCATCATATGTTGTTGATGACAACATACTTGCAAAGCATATGTATTATACTGATGATTAAGCTGAATAAGACAAGTTAAAAGTAAGCTACAAAATAATTTGTTGCACATCTTTGATATAACAAACTAGTAAACTTGCATCATATATCTCAGATATTGTTCCATCTGCTACATCAGTACATACATATGTTTATAATGAAGAGGTTAAATCATAACAGCATAGGCTCTCCCCTTTTTTGCAAACCATGGAGAGCTACACAAGTCACAAATCGAAACGGTTATTTCCTCCTAACAAGAATTTCATAGCTAGCTGTCTCAACTAGTTTTGGCTAGCAAATACACTAGTTTGTTTAAAAAAATTCATACATTTTCCAATTAAATCAGTAACTTTCATAGCAGGTTTCTCCATATAACAATCATATATCACAAATGCTTAGATTATTACCAAGCAGATGAGGAATAATCTTAAGGCACCTCTAGTTGTCCTTTTGTCATCTTGATCTGTAAACAAGCAGAAATAAAACCTAATATATTGTATAAAAATAAAAAAAATTGTGTTCTCCCGCTCTATAAAATTTCAAAGATCACCCTATCGAGGTCGCGTAGGACGTAGTTGTTTCAATTTAATTTGATCAGCAACAATTGTTTTATTGCAAATTTGTTATATCAGTGCCTTGGATGAGTATGAGAAGAATAAAGAGGAGAGCGTAGTTGTAACACGTGAAAATTTAGATATGTAAAAAGCAAGTTTTAATAGGTTAGTTAATTAAGGCATTTGATATCTCCATACGATCATTTTTCAATTAATAAAAAAAGAAGGTTAAAAATCAATTTGAGGACCTAAACAAGGTCATTTCTCATAATGACAGAAAATGTTTACTACGTTATCAACTTATCATTATTCATTACCTTTATATAAACCAAAATAAATAAATATACAAAATCCTTTAATATAGTAAGAAAATTTTTAAATTATTTTTGGCGGGTAACCGCCTTAATGGCACCCGCTTAAAATTTGGGCGGGAAAGTGGACACAAGATTAACACCTATCCCGCTATTTAAAAAAAAAACAAAAAACAAAGTAAATGCAATTACCATACTACCCAAATCTTTGATATTAATTTTCGAATTTGCACACATAAATACCAGAATACAGAGATATGCTCTGGCTTTAGGCAGCGGTTTCCCAAAGACAATCCACAACAAAGTAAGTTAAATAACCCTTCTCTTTCCTCTGTACCAGGTAACCGTTATTTCCCTCACATCAAACTCCACTGTAGGGTTATGTTCCTCCCCAATCTCTAGTATTTCACTTCGTTTTTGTTGCTGAGAAATTTGGGCAAACATTAATGTTCCCTTTATCTTGATTGCTTAAATTTTTGTTTGTGTATGTTTTTATAGGGATATTACTACTATGGCAAGAAAAGCTTCCAAATCCAAGAGTAAGACTAAGCCGAAGGCAAACACCGCTGAGGGGAAAGATTGTTTATTAGATGAGATAGAGGGTTTATTAGAGATTGAAATTGTCTACGACCCAATTCCACCTCCTTACAAACAGGGCCTTGACCCCATTGTGGTCTTTCCAAACGACCCCATGGACTTGGGACAAGTCTACGACAAGGTGAACATCAACGCCGCCGGCGTCCTCTTCAGTGTTGTTAAGATGTTTGAGGGTCTTTCGATGGATGGCTACGACCGTGAGGCTGCGGAGATTGGGACTGAGGTCATGGGAAAGGGTAACATGCCTGGGGTGGTGATCTTCACCGGCGTCATTGAGGAGTATGCGGACATGGGCAGGACCTTGGATGCTCTCAAGGCTTATAAGAGGATGTTGGCTTCTAAGGTCACCCCCAATGCTTATACTTACAGTGTTTTGATTGAGACTCTGGCCGGGGACGCTGATCCGAAGTTCCTTGTTGTTGTGAAGAAGTACATGCTGGAGATGATGGGGATGGGGATGAGGCCTAATGCGCTGACTTATACCGCGGTGTTTAAGGGGTTTGCACAGCGAGGGAAGACAAAGGAGGCCAGGCAGTTTCTGGAGGACATGAAGGCCAAGGGGTTTGAGCCGGATGAGAAGGCTGTGAGGGAGGTTCTTATGGGGAGAAGGGGGCCTATGGTTAGAAGCCTCTTCAACATCCTCTTCGGCAAGTAATGCTTGTTGATCTTGCTATATGTTAGTGTTTCTGCTGGAACCCGCTGGCTCTTGAAGAAACTGTAACACGTGACTCAATCTTCCGTAATCCTCTGTCCTTTGTTCCGAAGTTCCTTCTTCGCCCTTCCTTATCTGCAAGAAAGGAGAATGACCGGGACACTCCGGTCTTTCTCTCTCCGATGATTAAGTTAGTAAGGGTAGTTGAGTATTTAATGCTAAGACCGATCTTTTTTACCTTTCTGGTTGGTCTTGGCTGCATTTATACCCCTGCGTTGACTCACACTTTGCATCCTCTTCAATGTGGGACAAATGTTAAGTTTCTGTGGAGGCTTCCCCTCTCGGCCCAGACTGCTTTAGCATCGAGGTTGAGGCCTGTTCGAGCTGCCTCATGCTGGGCTTCATAGCATCATGGGCCGAGGGAGGTATTTACTGACTACCGACAACAAGTCCCCCCAAGTTCCCGTTCAAGACATGTCTTGAGTGGGGACTTGAAGAAATGGCCCGTGATGCGGAAATATCAACGGGTACCCGATCTAGTCCCCCCAAGTTCGTGCTCAGGACACGTCGGAACGGGTTGTGATTGCGATGGAAGGTAGCTAGCCGTTCCATGTTGTAGTTGTTGATGCTCGAGCGCGGGGTATTATCCCCGCGTGGGTTATCAAGCCACTATTCTCCGTATGAAGGGAATGATATTGGCATGCCCGACTCCAATGCTTCGGGAGCTGTAAATGGGTCTTACAGTTATCGTGGCTAGTTGTTTTGCCCACGCGTCCCGTTGGTTCTTGCTCGGGTAAACAAATCTCACGATACAGTTGTTGCTTGCATCCTACCGATATATGTTATTCGGGAGTTAAAGTTCTTTAGCAGTTGTTGCTTGCTGCCTCCCGATAGATGTTATCCGGGAGTTAAAGTTCTTTAGCAGTTGTTGCTTGCTGACTCCCGATATAGATGTTATCCGGGAGTTAAAGTTCTTTAGCAGTTGTTGCTTGCTGACTCCCGATAGATGTTATCCGGGAGTTAAAGTTCTTTAGCAGTTGTTGCTTGCTGCCTCCCGATAGATGTTATCCGGGAGTTAAAGAGTGGCATTGAGTTGGAAGCCTGGGTGGGTGGGGGTGTCAGGGCATTAATTGCATGTCCGCCAGGTGGCGCGTGGGTGGGGGTGAAGGGACGTGCATTTAATGTACGTCGTTTCACTTGTCGCTTCGTCGAGAAGCTTCCGGTTAGTGGGGCACGTGTCACGATCCTACGGTGGGTCGTAACGAACACGATCGCCTCGTTTAAAATGAAGTGTTTCGTGGGGGGGGGGGAATCGAGGCGTTGTTTTCCCCCGCTTTGTATATATGTTCCGTCTCCCCTCATTCTTCCCTCCGCTCTCGATTTTCTTCCTCCGCTCTCAATTTTCTCTGTCCTCTGCCCTCATTCTTCATCGATTCAACGTAAATCCGGACGTAGAAGGAACGCCGCTGTTGCCGCCGGTCCGATTGCGAGGTGCTGTCCATTTGTTGTTTCGGTGCGTTTCCGGCCTTCATTTTTCGGTAAGTATCTCTTCTCCATCTCGTCTGTTTTCGTTCTCTTTTGTGTCTGTTTCTGGGATTTTTTAGGATTTGGGGTCTGTTTCTGGGTTTCTTTGGGTCTGTTTCTGGGTGGTATCGGGACGGTCTGGCGGCGGCATGCGCTGCGATTTCTGATAGCACGTAGGGTTTTTCTATAGGGTTAAGATGGAGTCTAGGGCTTCCGACGCCACCGCCTCTGGTCCTGCACTGCGGGCTCCCGCTGACGACGAAGAAAGGATGGATCAGTATCTGCATCGGGAGGTCAATAGAGACTCCTCACGGGTTGCATCCTCCAGTGCGTATCCCGAGCGACAAGTGTTGGAAGCGATCCCGATAGCGCGCGTCCTGCACCGCCTGGAGGACGGCAGGGTTTGTGACGAACCTGTCAGTAGTCTCTCGCCCGAGGAGATCGAGCAATTTAGGGAAGAGTGGGACATTCCTTCCAGCATCCCGATGCGCGGCCTATACCCGGGGGAATTGGCGTGCGCTCCGAGAGACAACTTCGTAGCGGTGCACGACAACATGTTCCGGAACGGGTTCTCTGTCCCGCTGCCTCAATTTGTTCAGTACATGCTTAGCATGTTGCAGCTTGCTCCGGGGCAAGTCCCCCCAAATCAGTGGCGCCAATTGCTGGGGCTCGGGTGCCTATACTTCCTGTCGAACATGGGGTGGCCTACGATCAATGAGTTTCGCGCACTCTACAGGTTGACTTATTCGAAGAAAGCAGGAAGCTCCGGGTGCGTTGGGTTCACCGCGCGGGACTACGAGTCCGTGATCACGGATCTCCCCTCCTCGATAAACAAGGAATGGAGGGCGAAGGTAGTTCTTGTTGGGGGTCCATGGCAGAGAAAAACGAGACGGCACACGGTCCCCAACTACTTCCGGGCTATCGGGGATCAGTCGTACAGCCTGTCGGAGACCGAGCGGGAGCGTATAGCGCGAGTATATGCTGCCTGGCCCCACGAAGAGGACCGTAGCTCATACCATTTGACGCGGTGGGTCGTTCTCGCTCACTGCGAGATGGGTAGAGTGCCCGGTGGGTTCATCTCTTCTTACGCCTGGCACTTTAAGTCCTTGTTATATGTTGCTAACGAGATAATGTTTGTGGTTTCGCAGGGAAAATTCCAAGGCGTGTTCCTCGCCCTAACCATCCTCTCGACATGGAGAAAGACCAAGACCTCTTGAAGATGTTACTGACCAAGGGGGACGTGGCTTCCCGTACCGAAGTCGATATAGAGACCAGCACCGTACGGGTGTTGGACAAGCAGAAGGAACTCGAAGTCCCGGACGAAGTGTACGGGTCCGCGTTGACTCCGCCCGTGCCGCCTCCCGCTGCATCGCGAGTCAATTTGGGTGAGAAGAAAAGGCGTCACCACCATTCAAAGAAATCCCAAAGCTCCGATAGCCAGGTGACGTATACCGGGGTGGACGTTTCCGGGAGTCCCGTGCCGAAAGCGAAAAAGCACAGGTCCACACACGGGGGGTCTTCCTCTACTCCGTCGTTATCGGCATTGGCCCCTCCGGTTCCTATAATTTCGAAGGCACCGATCCGGCAGGTCCTTGATGAATACGGTTGCGCGGACGAGAAGTTCGTCCGAGCGATGATCAGTGACTTGAAAGGGATCGAACTTGATAGGATGAGGTTCAAAGACGGTGCCCCTTCCGAGACCCGCAAGATTGCCCGGGAGCACCTTATGAAGGTAATGTTGTTTGCTGTTTTTTTTTTTGTTTCCCTTCCCTTTTTTGTCGATATCTGAACCCCTCCCGACTATGATGTAGGCTCTCTTCGCGGTGTATTCCATTGATGCCAGCGAGGATACTGCCGAGCTGAAAGAGCAGGTGGCCAGACTCAACGGGCATGTGAGCTTTCTCCAGACCGAGAAAGCGTCACTTGAAAAGGAGAAGAGTTCCTTGGCCGAGAAGCTGTCTACGCTTCAGCATCACGTTGAGGAGTTGAAGAGCCTGGGTGATAGAGTTCCTCTTCTGGAGGCCGAGGTGGAGAAGGTCCCCCTTCTCGAGGCCGAGCTGGAGAAGTACCGCCCGTTGGAGAGCAAGCTCCGTGAGAGGGAAGCGGAGATCGAGGAGCTGGTGAACCTTGTGCCAACGCGCTGTGATCAGGCCGTGGCCGAATTCAAGGAGTCCGAGGAATTCAAGGCTCTTCTCCAGTCCGCCCGGAACGAAGCCATCACGGAGAAATTTACCGAGTGGAGCGCTCACGGGTACCTTGACAAGCCCCGGATGCTAGCAGATCTCCTTGCCGCCCAGGAGAAGGCCAGAACTGTGGGTCCACAATTGGCTGACCCGGAGGAGCATCCTGTGGTCAATCCCGAGAATTCCGGAGCCGTGACCCTATCGTCCGAGAGCGAAGACGCAGAAGATGCTGAGGATCCGGTCGGGGATGACCTGGATTAGGAGCCGAAGCTGAGGACTCCCGGATTAGTTGTAGCCCCCCTCTTTTTTGAATCACCATTTTTGTACGGCTTTTGTGCCTTCACGGGGAAGTACTGACTTCATCCCGGCGACCCAGTTGTCGCAATTTATTTTGGCGTGCATATTGGACTTCTTATTTTCGCGTTATGAAATCACCCTTTTTTTTTAAACGTTGTCATCCAAGAGCATCCTCCCGGACTGACCTAATCACTCCCTGGTGAAACTAATGTTACAAGTTTGGCCTCACTTTGGCATCTTCTCGGTTTGACCTAGTCAAACCCGGAGGCTAACTCAGGCGTTACGAATTTAACTTCATTTTTGAAAGTTGTTTCCTCAATAAATGAAGGCATCCTCCCGGGCTGATGGTGTCAAACCCGGAGGCTAACTCAGGTGTTACGAATTTAGCTTCATTTTTTGCAAGTTGTTTCCACAATAAATGAAGGCATCCTCCCGGGCTGATGGTGTCAAACCCGGAGGCTAACTCAGGTGTTACGAATTTAGCTTCATTTTTTGCAAGTTGTTTCCACAATAAATGAAGGCATCCTCCCGGGCTGACCGTGTCAAACCCGGAGGCTAACGCAGGTGTTACGAATTTAGCTTCATTTTTTGCAAGTTGTTTCCACAATAAATGAAGGCATCCTCCCGGGCTGACCGTGTCAAACCCGGAGGCTATAATTTACAATTTCCCGATTCCACTATACCGGGTAGAATCTCAGGTGTTCGGCGTTCCATGGGTGCCCGGAGACCGTGCCGTCCCTATCCCTTAGGAAGAATGTGGCGGGGCCGACTTCGTCTACTATCTCGTACGGGCCTTCCCAAGTCGGATCAAGGGTCATTGGTTGGGTCATCACCCGCTTCATCACCCAATCTCCGAGACCCAAGGCTCGTGGCCTAACCTTACAATCGTAGTGTCGGGCGACCCGCTGCTTGTACACTTGATTGTGCAAGTCTGCCCTGTCCCTTCTTTCCTCGATGAGGTCCAAATTCAGCTGTAGTCCCTCTATGTTGGTCTGCTTATCGAATCCTTCGACTCTCCCGGTCGGTATTGTTACTTCGATCGGAATGACTGCCTCCGTGCCGAAGGCAAGGCTGAAAGGCGTCTCTCCCGTTGACTCCGTTGCGGTGGTTCGAATTGCCCAAAGTGTTTCCGGGAGCATTTCTGCCCATAACCCTTTGGCGTCGTCAACCTTCTTTTTAAGCAGCTTCTTTACTATCTTATTGACTGCTTCCACTTGCCCGTTGGTCTTCGGGTGTGCCACCGATGCAAACACCATTTTGGTTCCCATGCCTTTGGCGAACTCGATGAGCTTAGGGTTGTTGAACTGCGTCCCATTGTCGGTAATGATCGTCTCCGGGATACCGAACCTGCAGTAGATATTTTTCATGAGGAAACTCATCACACATTCGGTAGTTATCCGTCTGAGTGGCTCCGCTTCCACCCACTTGGTGTAATAATCTACCGCTACTATAATAAACTTGTATTGTCCGGGAGCAGTTGGAAGTTTCCCGATCAAGTCAAGACCCCACTGAGCGAAGGGCCATGGTGACATCAGGATTGATAGTGCAATGGAGGGGGAATGGATTTTGTTTGCGTGTTGGTGGCATTTATGGCATCTCGTTGAAACTTGATCTGCCATACTCCCCATATTAGGCCAAAAGTACCCCGTCCTTAGAGCCTTAAAAGAGAGGGATCTAGCTCCGGAATGGTTGCCACAAACTCCCTCATGGATGTCCCGCAGGATCTTCTCACCCTCTTCTACAGACACGCATTTCAAGCTGGGCATGCTGTACCCCCTGCGATACAGCTTGCCGTTGACAAGCGTGTATCGGGCGCACCGTGACTGAAGTTTCCTCGCCTGCCGTCTATTCTCCGGGCGCACACCTTCTTTGAGGAACTCGATGATTGGATCCATCCATGTCGGTTCCTTTGGACCCGTAGATACGGTGAATATTTCAGAGATCGTCTTGTTGATACTTGGTTGATCCAGGACCTCGATTTTAACCTTCTTACTCCCTTTCAGGCGGGTCCCGGTGGCTAGACGCGCTAGGGCATCTGCACGACCGTTTTCCTTCCTAGGGATCTGTGCTACCGTTGCTGACCCGAATCCGCACAAGAGGGCCTTCGCGAGCGCCCGATAGGAGTTCAGATAGGGCTCTTTTACTTCAAAGGTCCCGCCGACTTGGTTCACCACGAGCTGCGAGTCACTGAACACTTCGACCTTTGTGACTCCAATCTCTAATGCTAACTGCAGCCCCCCAATCAATGCCTCGTACTCGGCAGCATTATTGGACGCGGAGAAGTTAAATTCGAGGGCGTACTCGTACTCGAACCCGTCCGGGCTAACCAATATGATTCCGGCCCCGCTCTTGCCTTTGGTGACGGAGCCATCTACAAATAGCTTCCAAGATTGTTGGACTTCTTGGACTGCCTCTAGCTCATCCCCCGTGCACTCCGTGACCTTCTCCACGGGTGTCAGCTCTGAAATGAAATCCGCTGCGGCTTGTCCCTTGATGGCTACCCTCGGCATGTAATGTATATCGAACTCGCCTAGCTCTATCGCCCATTTGGCCAATCTCCCGCTCGTTTCTGGCTTTAAAAGTACCTGCCTTAGAGGGCAGTTAGTGAACAGGGTGATGGAGTGAGCTTGGAAGTAATGCCGCAGCTTCCGGGCGGTCACGATAAGAGCTAGAGCCAACTTCTCTAGTTCTGGGTACCTGCTTTCTGCAAGTGTATAGCCTTTGCCTACGTAATACACCGGGAGCTCAATTGCTTCATCCTTCCTGATCAAAGCCGAGCTAACTGCTGTGCCGGATGCTGCTAAATAGAGGTACAGCATCTCCCCGGGAATCGGCTTTGATAGTTTTGGCACAGAAGCCAAATATTCCTTGATATTCCTGAATGCCTCCTCTTGCTCGGGCCCCCAATTGACCATTTTGCAACGCTGGCTTTTGAGCAGCTTGAAGAATGGTGCGCACTTGTCCGTGAGTCTGGAAATAAATCTGGCGAGGGCCGCCACTTTGCCTGTCAGGGACTGTACGTCATTCCTGGATTTTGGGGCAACCATATTCATTATAGCTTGGACCTTCTCCGGGTTTGCCTCGATACCCTGCCGGCTAATGACATGACCTAGGAATTTCCCCTTGACAACTCCAAATGTACATTTTTCCGGGTTCAACCTCATACCGAACGCGAGCATAATGTCAAAAATTTCTTGCAGATCGCTAACATGCCCGGCCGCGGCGTGACTCTTTACCAACATATCATCCACGTACACTTCCATCGTGACCCCCAGCTGCTTAGCGAACATCATGTTCATCAGGCGTTGGTAGGTTGCTCCCGCGTTCTTCAATCCGAACGGCATTCTCTTGTAATAGTATACTCCCTTGTCAGTCGTGAAGGCCGTATGCTCCTCATCCGCGGGATCCATCATTATCTGATTATAGCCCGCGTAGGCGTCCATGAAACTCAGCATTTCGAACCCGGAGGTGGAATCCACGAGTTGGTCAATCCGGGGCAAAGGGAAACTATCTTTGGGGCAGGCCCTATTCAGATTGGTGTAGTCCACGCACATCCTCCACTGGCCCATGGTTTTCTTCGGTACCATGACCACGTTGGCTAACCACTGTGGGTACTTCGCCTCCTGGATAAACTTGATGTCCAGAAGCCTTTGCACCTCTCTCTTGATGACTTCATACTTTGCCAGATCGAAGGACCTCCTCTTCTGTCGCACCGGGGGCACGCCTTTTCGGATCCCCAACCTATGCGTGACCACGTCACTCGGGATACCGGGCACGTCAGCATATGACCATGCGAAGGCTTTGCTGTTGGCCTTTAGAAAACGTACAAGCTCCTCCCGGACGAGGGGTGGCAGTTTGGCCCCGATTCTCGCCGTTCGGGCTGCGTAACCGTCCGAGATGCAAACCAGCTCGGTTTCCTCTACTGAACCGGGTCTCTCGGATTCTGCCCCTTCTGCAACGGCGTTGATCCTGGGATCTTCGTATACGTCAGAAATCAATTTGCTCGTGCTCACGGAGGATAACACTTCCGCTCTCCTCCTACCATTATCTCTGTCAATGGCGTAGCACCCTCTTGCTGCCACTTGATCACCCCGGATGGTTACGATTCCCGTTGGCGAGGGTAGCTTCATCATAAGCATGTGCCCCTCGATGAATGCCTTGGCTTTCCACAGGGCTGGTCTCCCGAGTATCCCATTGTATGCTGAGTCGCAGTCGACAATTATGAAATCGACTGACATTCTCAACGTGTTCCCCTCCTGACCCCCGAGGATCATGGGTATGTAGTCGGACCCAAGAGGCTGTACCACGTCCCCAGAGAAGCTTATCAATGGCTCGTTGTCCTGCGTGAGCTTGCTACCCCCCCTTTTTAGTGCTCGCCACGCGTTTCTGAACAAGACATTTACTGACGCCCCCGTGTCAACCAGGATTTTCTTGCAAAGATAATGATCCAACTGTACTGTTACCAGGAAGGGGTCCTCGTGAGGCTGTCTGGTCCCTTGCTCTTCTTCTTCTTCGAACGTTACTGACCTCCACCTCGAGTTCACACTCTGAGCGCTAGAGCTCCCGAAAGCGAATATCTCTCGCCCATCTCTGCTACCGGGGCACTGTTTTTTGGCCTTGTTACTCCTCCGGTCGATACGTGCCCCCCCACGGATCGTGTTGATCGTCCCGTAAATGGGCTCCTCCTTAGCTTGGGGTGGACTCAACACGTATTGCCGAAGCTTCCCTGCTTTAAGCTGACTTTCGATCGCTCTTCTTAACTCATCACAGTTGTTTATTGCGTGTGTTGCCTCCCGGTGATATCCACAGTACTTTCCTGTGTCCTCTCGGGTTAGTCGTGACGGTGGGAACCTCCTGGCTGCGGGTCCCGGAAGATCCCCTTTATTCTCGTTCCACACTACCTCCGGTGTTGCATTCAGGTTTGTGTAGCTTGCCCTGGCTGTGACAACCGTTTCCTTAAACCCGCTGCTTTGGTTGTTGCCCCTGTTCTTCCCCTGAGGCCCCCCTGATTGCTTGGTTTGGCTCCTACCTCCGTCCTTGAACCTCTTGCTAGGGGTGAAGACTTGTCCCCCCTGGTCCCCTTTCCAGGTTCTTACTTCTTGGATCATCTGTCCTCGGGATTCAGACCTCCCGCTTTCCTTTCTTTTACCCTCACTTTGGTCCCCGTAAGTGTCATGGTCTGCCTGCGCGTGCCTTACCGCCATTTCCATGAGCTCATCATAGCCCCGGGGATTTTCAATTCGTACCGCGTACAAGAACTTCCCGGGCAGCAGGGCCTGGATAAAGGCCTCTTCCGCCACCTTCTTGTCGAAACTCCTGACCCTGGTTGTGGCCCCTTGCCATCGATTTACGAAGGCCTTTAGTCCCTCGGCGTGCCCCTGCTTTATCTTGAATAACTGGGCTGTACTCTGCCCGTCCGTTCGCAGTATAAACCGGTTCACGAATCGGTCTGCTAACCTCTTGAAGCAATCTATTGAACCGGCCGGGAGTTCATAAAACCAGCTTAATGCTTCTCCCGACAACGTCTCCTGGAACATGTTGCAGCACGCGGCGTCCGAATAACCCTTCGCGTTCGTATGGGACTTGAAACTGTCGAGGAAGAGATGCGGGTCCCCCTCCCCTCCGTAGTTCAATTTAAGCGGTTTCGCCGCACGGGAACGCAATGTCTGCGTGATGGCGGTAGTGAAAGGTCCCCCTCTCTCTTCAAACCCCATACCGGGCGGGTTGTGCGCTGCCCTTCTTTCTGCCTCGTCTAGTCTCGTAGTTAGGGACATCACACTGTCCCTCATGGCCATCAAGGCCGCCTCCACTCCCGTTGACTCCTTCCTTCTTTCCTCTACAGGCGCTGGAGGCGGGGGCGAGCCCTCTGTTTCCATAGTTTCAGGAAACAAGCTCGTGCCGACGACTACCGTTCTCCGGGCTACGGGCGGTGTTGCCGGGGACCGCTCCCCCTCGCGGATAGAGTTTGCCGCTCGCTCGATCACCTCATCACTCTCGAGTCTCCTGGCTAACGCACTAATTATTGCTGCGTTATCTGCTTCCAGCTTTTTCTCCCGTGCGGCCGCGTCTAAACGGTCACGCTGGCCTTCTCTCTCCATGCGTGCTATGTCCGCTCTTAACCTCTCGACGATATCCTCCATTTCTTCCTGTGTGAGGCCGCTCATTGTTCCATCCGTAAGCGCTCGCGGGACGATCGTATCAGGTGGGCACTCTTCACTGTCGCCCGTCCTTCCCGGCCGGTCGCTGCTTCCCGGTGTCAGATCTCCTGAAATTATCCTACTCCCGATTCCAACTTCATTTGACTCCGTCATCGAGACTGGCTTTTTGTAAGTATTCCCACAGACGGCGCCAATTGTTTCTGCTGGAACCCGCTGGCTCTTGAAGAAACTGTAACACGTGACTCAATCTTCCGTAATCCTCTGTCCTTTGTTCCGAAGTTCCTTCTTCGCCCTTCCTTATCTGCAAGAAAGGAGAATGACCGGGACACTCCGGTCTTTCTCTCTCCGATGATTAAGTTAGTAAGGGTAGTTGAGTATTTAATGCTAAGACCGATCTTTTTTACCTTTCTGGTTGGTCTTGGCTGCATTTATACCCCTGCGTTGACTCACACTTTGCATCCTCTTCAATGTGGGACAAATGTTAAGTTTCTGTGGAGGCTTCCCCTCTCGGCCCAGACTGCTTTAGCATCGAGGTTGAGGCCTGTTCGAGCTGCCTCATGCTGGGCTTCATAGCATCATGGGCCGAGGGAGGTATTTACTGACTACCGACAACAGTTAGGTAATTAGAATATCAGTGTTGAAAGTCTGACTAGGAAATCAAATGGAATGCTTTTGGAGTCCTAGGTTCTGTGTTTTGTGGGTATGAGATGAAATCAAATGGAATGCTTTTGGTGTCCTAAGTTCTGTGTTTTGTTGGTATAATATGAAATCAAATGGAATGCATTTGGATTTGGTGTCCTAGGTTCTGTGTTTTGTGGGTATGAGAAGTATCATAGAAAATCCAAGGCAAGTAGATTTTCCATTAGGTATGCTTTAGATTAAAGTTAGAAGTTAAACTCTTGATATGGAATTTAAGGTCGTGATGTGCTAGCTTCTGTGCTCTGTAGTTTATTGTTAAGAAGTAAGAACATTGAAATGTAATGGAACTGTTTATGGTATCCCAGCTTCAGTTCTTAAGTGCGAATTAAGATTGGTTAGTGTAAGAAAAAAAAATGCAATGGATGTTTATGATGAATGTGAATGCAAGGGACGTTTATTATGTTAATTGAAATGCAATGGAAGTATTTACGGTGCAATATGATAAAAGGAAGGAATGCCATTATCTACTAACTTTGAACGAAGTTTCAATTGAAATGGAAGAGTTACAGATCTCATGACCATGGAAGAGGTTACAATATAGCCTCTTCCTTAGCTAGGTGCGATGCGTGCTGGTGTTTTAGGTCGCTTTGCACAAAAGCAAGTCCAAAAGGCTAAGAAGACCCAAGAACAAATAATCAAGACTTCAAACATGTAATTTTTATAGTACTCAGAAACGCACTTGTGACTCGTGAAGGTGCCAGTCGTCAAGTTGCCGGTCCGGTTATTTGGCGAAAACCTGTAATCGACTCGACAGAGAACATCTACCCAAGCATGTTGTGGAGGCAGTAGTGTAGACATAAACCACACCGAAGACATGAATCCGAATCCCAAACTCACCCCTTCACCAGAAGAGATTTCCTCTACCACTTGGTAGCCAAGCTGTTCCTTCCACGCATTGAATTTCCACTCCACACGAGAATGGCTCCCCCTTTTCGAAACAAAGGAACGCCGCGGCGCTCTCACGAGCTTGTAAAGGACTGGACCATACTCGTAGAGGAAGCCGGCCTGAATGTGTTTGTAGTAGATGTTGAAGTTGTGGTTGGTGGCTAGGAATGTGATATCCCACTCGGCGGTTAACTCAGGGCCTTGTGAATGGAACTGAACCGTGGCGGATTCGACCTTGAACTTGGGGGTTTTGGGTTGCATGAGTAGCAAATACACCGACCAAACCATGTAGCCTAACAGCAAGAGTGTGCAGAAGATGTTAGTGCAGAGCTCAGTGATGTAGGGCTTATTGTTTGGAATTTGGCCTTGGACCTCTAGTGGAGCGGCTTCGAGTTCACCTGGATTAGCCACATAGCCCGGCACCATCTTAATTGTCTCAAGTCACTGAGGAAGAACAACATGACCACCAATATAAACACAGTCTACGCTCATCGAGACTCATGCGACAGAAGCATATATATTAGGACACAAATTAGTGAAATTTTGAGCATGAATATCACTAAAATTCAAGTGATAGAACAATATAAGTACTGAAACTTTCAGCAAGATAACATCAAGCGTCATCGAAACTCATGTAAGTGATGTAACGGATTCGAACACATGAAATTTAAGCACAGAAAAGCCAGATGGGATCAAAGAAAAGAGATGACCTTATGCACGGTAGACGAAATGCCTCGTCGCCAATCTGAGTCAGAACTGATCGACTTAGGAACCAAGATGAACGTGATCGCAATAACCAAAGCCCTGATGCCATTGCTAAGCTATCTCAAGTAGTTAACAAACTGAAACAGAAAATGACAGCTGGCAGTCTTCATTGATCGAAATAAACCAATGAATTTTCCTTCTTTGTGCCTAGCTATATCAAAATTCAAAACTAATTCGATATATATAGAGTTAGACTCGCTCCAATGGCTCCATGCATTGGTACAGTCAAATAAGGACTCTAGCTAACAACAAAACTACTGCCATGCATGGATATGTGTGGAAGCCCGCATCTGATTTATATGTGAACAATATATAGTAAAATTGTTACGCATATAAGTAGTAGAGAGGAGAGACAGAAGACGTACGAAACCCTAGCCTTTACCTCTCACCGAACTCTAACTTGCAATCCTCCTCCATGAGTAGGGTATAGGATCATCACCAGATCTCTCACAGGAAGGTATTCATAGCACCAATAAGCGGCCACCTCAGATGAGGAATTTACGAGCACAAGACAATTTGATACTCACGGTGTCGCGAGCAGAGCAACTATAGGGAATTAGGGAGATCGGGGGAGAGTCCAGGAGGGCTCTGAGAAAAGCCTAGGCGGCGGCGCGCTTAGGGTTAAGGTTTTCGAGTAGCTTAAGGGGTAACTGATTTGCAGTTTGAATTTTGTTGAGAGATTTGATTGTCTTTGAGTTGTTGTATAAGTTTGTGTGTGTAGAGAGACTGCTTCGAGTCCTTTATATAGTAGTCTGACTTGCAGCAGAAGAAAGTTAATTTGGAATCCAAGTCAGACTCTGAAACCCTCACTACAAGAAGAAAGACTTTAGCCGACGAAAAAAAAAACCAGGCCGACGAATCAATTTTTCGTCGGCTAAAGTAGACTTTAGCCGACGAAATTTTCCTTCGTCGGCTATAGTAATCTTTAGCCGACGAAATTAAAATTTCGTCGGCTAAAGAATTTATTTTCGTCGGCTAAAGTCTGTGACTTTAGCCAACGACTTTAAACTTTCTTTAACCGACGAAATTAATTTCGTCGGCTAAAGATTACTATAGCCGGCGAAAATATAATTTTGTCGGCTAAAGATGACAGGAAGTTAGTATGGTTTACTAATATCGTCTGTTTTTTTAATGTATTTTTTTCATTTAGCCGACGAAATACACTATAATTCGTCGGCTAAGATGGTTTTTGCCGACGAATAACCTAATATTTCGTCGGCTATAGTTATTTTTTAATTTTTTAATTACATATTATAGCCGACGAATAAGTTAGGGTATTCGTCGGCTAAACCCTAAAATTATTCTATTACCTACTATAGCCCTATATTTGGTGGTTATTTTGCGTAAAATTTTTATACGACTTGTTGCGTGTCATCGGTTTAAAACTATTTTCAGTTGGAGCTTCGGCCAAAATACGTAATTTAGACGGTTGAACGATCTTTTTCGTGCGTTTAGGGGTTTGACTTACGAGATTGACCGTCCGGATCGAGCCCTTACTCTTTTCGGATCAAGTTGAATTTTTTCCCATACATGTATTTTATCATGATGGTCAAATCTGACAGTCGGATTTCTGTTTCTCAAGTTTAATCATCACAATCACAACATGCATACTAATGTTGTATAACTTGTTTACCAAGTGTTATGTAAATGTTCCGTTTCAAAAACAAACTATACGTAAAACCTTCAAACGCCAAAAAGTCATGAAATAAGATATGATGAGAATGTTGAAATATATCCACGGTTGAAAAATCACACTATTCCGGTAAATATTCGGTGCCGATAGTTGCGGTCAATGCAATTTTTCATTTTTTCCCCCTATGAGTAGCCTATATTCGGTGGTTATTTTGCGTAAAATTTTTATACGACTTGTTGCGTGTCATCGGTTTAAAACTATTTTCAGTTGGAGTACCGGTCAAAATACATAATTTAGACGGTGAATGACATTTTCCGTGCGTTTAGGGGTTTGACTTACGAGATTGACCGTCCGGATCGAGCCCTTATTCTTTTCGGATCAAGTTGAATTTTTTCCCATACAAATTAATTTAATCATGATGGTCAGATCTGACGGTTGGATTTCTGTTTCTCAAGTTTGATCATCACAATCACAACATGCCAAATGTATAAAAATACTTTTAGCCGACGAAATTCAAAGGTTTAGCCGACGAATTTATAAAGTTTAGTCGACGAGTTTAGAAGGTTTAGCCGACGAATTGGTGTATAGCCGACGAAATTGGTATCTTTAGCCGACGAAATTTTCAAAGGACTTTAGCCGACGAAAATATATGAAAAGTCGTCTGCTAAAGTCGAAAAATTTTCAAAATTTTCAACCAAAATTTTTTGGCGGTCAACCAAAATTTTCAAAGGACTTTAGCCGACGAAAATATATGAAAAGTCGTCGGCTAAAAGAACCTATAGCCGACGAAATGCCGACGAAATATTAGGGTATTTCGTCAGCTAAACCGAAAACTTTTTCTGTTACATACTATAGCCCTATCTTCGGTGGTTATTTTGCGTAAAATTTTTATACAACTTATTGTGTCTCATCGATTTGAAAATATTTTCAGTTGAAGGTCCGGCCAAAATACGAAATTTAGACGGTCCAACGATCTTTTCCGTGCATTTAGGGGTTTGACTTACGGGATTGACCGTCTGGTCGAGCACTTAACCTTGTCAGATCAAGTTGAATTTTTTCCCATACATGTATTTTATCATGATGGTTAGATCTGACCGTCGGGTTTCCTTTTCTCAAGTTTGATCATCACAATCACAACATGCGTACTAATGTTGTATAACTTGTTTACCAAGTGTTAAATAAATGTTCCGTTTCAAAAACAAATTATACGTAGAACCTTCAAACGTAAAAAAGTCGTGAAATAAGACATGACCAGAATGGTGAAATACGTCTACGGTAGAAAAATCACGGTATTCCGGTCATGTCTCGGTGCCAATAGTTGCGGTCAATGCAATTTTCCATTCTTTCTCCCTATGGGTAGCCCTATCTTCGGTGGTTATTTTGCGTAAAATTTTTATACGACTTATTGTGTCTCATCGATTTGAAAATATTTTCAATTGAAGGTTCGGCCAAAATACTAAATTTAGATGGTTCAACGACATTTTACGTGCGTTTAGGGGTTTGACTTAACGGATTGACCGTCCGGATCGAGCCCTTAACCTTGTCGGATCAAGTTGAATTTTTTCCCATACATATATTTTATCATGATGGTCAGATCTGACGGTCGGATTTTCGTTCTAAAGTTTGATCATCACGAGCAGCAGTTACAGTTTGACGAATGTATAAAAAGTTATAAAGCCGACGAATTTAAAAGGTTATAGCCGACGAAATAATTATTTCGTCGGCTCAAATGTTATGTTAGCCGACAAAATTATTACCTTTAGCCGACGAAATAATTTTTTCGTTGGCTAAAGTGTTCGGGTATAACCCTGCTCGACTGGTTGTAAACCCTAGCCTCATTTTCCTCTCCCTCTCCGAATTTCCCCTCCTCCGCCTCCGCTCACTCTCCCGGTCTCGGCCTCCACTCCCTCTCCCTCTCCGCCCGGCCTCCGCTCCCTCTCCCTCTCCGCCCGGCCTTCGCCTCCTCTCCCTCTCCCGGTCTCGGCCTCCTCCTCCTCCTCCTCATGCTCCGGCCTCCTCCTCCTGCTGCTCCGGCCTCCTCCTGTTGTTGCTCCGGTCCTCCCTCCTCCTCCTCGAGTACGTTTTTGAGCTTTAGTAATTTTATTTTGTGTTTGCTTTTATTTTCCGGTTAATTGCAATGTTGTGGTGTTGTTAGAAAGTGTATATTTGTATTTAGGAAGTGTATATTGTTATTTAATAAGTGTATATTTGTATTTAGTATTTAGGAAATGTATATATTTGTTTTGTATTTTGAAGTGTATATTTTTATTTATGAAGTGTATATTTAGGAAGTGTATATTTTTATTTATGAAGTGTATATTTAGGAAGTGTATATGTGTAAAATTTAGGAAGTGAAAATTAGTATTTAGGAAGTGTATATATTTTTTACATTTTTTAAATGAGTTTGCATTTTTTGATTTTGTGGCCTTGATTCAAATTAATATTTTAAATAGGATGAGCGGTAATATTAGATCGACGAAGGGTTCGAAGGGCCAAAGGTCCGTATCGTCTGAGGAAACCTCTAGCAACCCTCAGACGTCGTTTCAGGGCCTCATAACAGCTAGACATGCGAGCCTTCTGCAGACGGCGCAGAGGCAGCCGGAGGTGCCTCCTTCATCGAGGCAGCAGGGCTTCCCTCATTTCTCGAGGCAGTTATTTGCTCAGCCTCAGACGGAGGTGTCTGCACCCCGTATGCCTGAGATACACCGGGCACCCACTCTAGCTCCTACTTCTTCGGATAATGGGTCATCTGGGGTACAGATGCCGCCGCCTCACCTATTCCTTCCGCGGATGATACCGGCCATACCTGTAGTCGATGACTCAGGGACGCCGATTTATCCACTGCCCCCGCCAGTGGCTCCATCAGCGGCGTACCGGTTCGTGCCTTTTGATACGCCTCTTATTTCCGCGAGGGTATCATCATCTGATGCGGAATCTGTCGCGTCCGCCTCCTCGCCCTCAGGTAATGAAAGATGAATGATGTGTTTTCTTATAATTTTCCGATTTTAATAATCAATTTGGTTTATCATGTGATCGGCACCGTCGGAACGAAGCCGACAAAAAAGAAGAGAGGCCCCGTCACAGGGAAGGCTCTCGAGAAGATCGTCGGTACCTCAGGGAGGATTGTCATCGCAACTGACGGGGATGGCAACGTAGTATCGGGCGGGAAGTCGAGGACGTACTCCGGCCGCGTGGGAGCGCTCATTAGGGATAGAGTCCCTATGTTGTGGTCAGACTGGGGCGAGGTTCCGCAGGAGGTTAAGGACATGGTCCACAACGCGATGTCGGTCAGTTTATAAAATGCCTGAATAATATTATGTATTACATTGTAGATTTCTGGAAAAACTAAACTAATAAACGGTTAAATGCAGGCGTGGTTTGAGGTTCCCGAGCCCTTGAAGAGCAGCTGGGCGGACTTTGTGCATGGGGGAAGGTACGTTGGGAAATTAATGAAAAAACAAAACTGTATGTCATATTAATAATATTTCTAATATTTTTGTTGTATCTGTAGGTACAAGGAGTGGAAGAACGAGTTGCGGACCCATTGGACTACGCACGGGAACGCACGTTCTGCTACCCCTGCTGAGTTCCAGTACAGAGAGTACGAGTGGCGTTGGCTTCTGACATCAGAATTCAACAACCCTCGTAAACAGGTATTTAAATAAATTAGTTAGTTAATTTATCATTAAGTATGTGGGTTTTAAAATATTTTACTAATAGTTTATTTTTTTCTTTGAAGGTAGTTTCCCGGGTGAACGCTCAGAACCGGTAACGCAACAGAACCAACAACGCAACACAAGGAACCATCATGCCGGTTCTAGACCGTTCGCTGTCTTCATGGACGAGACGGCCAGGGAACATCCAGAGGTCAACCAGTACGTCTATACGTACGAGATGACATATCCTGACTCCCAGGAGGATATAGTAAGTACTCTTTCCTTTTTACGGAATTTCTAATTTTACTTATATATATGTCAAAATGTTAATTAATAATTTTTTTCCTATCCAATTAGGTAAAGGTGAGGGAGGCTAGTGACGAGGTGATGAGTGCTATAGTGAGGGAGACATGGCCGGACACGTAGGAGGAAGAGATGTCCGAAGCTATTTACCGGATCGACACTTTAGATCCGAGGGTTGGGGCGAGGATCATGGGCACAGCTTTCCCACAGAGAGAAAACAACTTCTACTGCCGGGGTCTAGGGAAGAAGGGCCAGGGGGTCCTGAAGACCACTCCAGGATTTCAACGAAAGGCAACCTCGACCAACAGCAGGACGACTCAGCTAGAGTCAGAAGTTGAGAGACTACAGGAACAGCAAGCCGCTCAGGCTGCCGCTCAGGCTGCCGCTCATGCCGCCCAGATCGCCGAATATAGAGCCTTTACTAGAGCCCTACATGCCGCCCAGCAGGCCCAGCAGCAGCAGATGTTCCAGTACTTCCAGGATTTTACAGCTGCCCAGCAATAGGGACTTCCACCTCCGCTCATGCCTGCGCCTATAGAGTTACCTCTGCCGCCCATGCAATCTCCTCACCAGCAGGCCCGAGATTCGGATATTGATTTAGACCATCTAGATTTTGTGTAGTTGATACCTTATATAGTTTTATGTGCTTCTTGTTGGTTATATATATGGAATTGTTTTGGTATATTTTGCAGCTTGCTTGGAATGACAATTTAAGAATTTCGTGTATTTTTTTTTACTGGAATGGCGTTATAGCCGACGAAACATGCCACAATTCGTCGGCTATACTTTTTTTTTCCAAAGGGTTTAGCCGACGAATTATGGCAAATTTCGTCGGCTAAACACTACTAAAGCCGACGAAAACAGACTCTATGTCGTCGGCTATAGTTATTTTTAAATATTTTAATTATATACTTAAGCCGACGAATATCTCTGTTTCGTCGGCTAAAGTCTATGAGTAAAGCTGACGAATATTCTGTTCGTCGGTTTAAGTCTGAGAGTATAGACGACGACACAGGACGTCGTCAGCTAAAGACTGGAACAATAGCCGACAAAAAATAGTTCGTCGGCTAAAGTCGGACAATAGCCGACGATGGTCTTTCGATTCGTCGGCTAAAGCCATCACCGATGACCCTTTCCCGACGACACTATAGCCGACGAAGGCTCGTTGGCTAAGGTCTTAGTCGACGAATTATGATAACAGACCAAGGAAAATTTTTTTTCGGCTAAAGTACTTGTCCTGGTAGTGTTGAACGGTTCATGTTTGACAGATTTGGTTCGTCCATTAATTTTATCTAGTTTGTTATCTTAACGATCATCGATTTGGCTGAAAATTTGTAGAGCTGATCTATGATGAGATGTCAAGATGTGATCGAAAAATATGTTTTTTAAACCATAAACCGAAAAGTCTTAAACTAGTCCTCAACTTAAGAATGCTCACTAGAATGGCTCCCTTACTTCTATATATATCTGCTGAAAAGCAGAAACCTCATGTTTTGTTGATGGCACCGAGCATTGTCCTCCCGCTTTTCTCTCTGATGATCACTTCTATGTCCTTCCTGCTTCAGACTAATGAAGCTGGTCAACTCACCAACGACATCAACCCTGGTTATGAGCTGTGGATTTCACGATGGTCCTCGTCTGGATTAACAATTCCCTCACTCTGATCTACCAATTGTTTCTATACCTCGACGCCTTGCGTCTCAGTCACGGAACCGTATCCTCCAACTTCGAGGAGAGCTCCTTCATACCATGAGGGATAACCCAAGTATCTCTGATTTCTGATATGAAAACACCATTAGCTCTGCTCAAGCCAGGGACACCCCAATTACATATGATGTCCTTGAAGCATCACTTTTGGGTTGCCAACCAGCCAGTGTTAGCATCTACGTTCGGTTGCCTCCATGTTTGGTAATCTCCCCCTCTTGTACAAAGCAGTAGTATTAATTTGTAAGCTGATGTAGTAACAAAAACAAAGCCATACATACAATCTCACATATGTTTACCTTGGAGCAGCATTTGTGTCCTCGAAGAATCTCCGTGGCTGTCTCACCAAAGAAAGCAGCATAGATACTTTTACCGTAGAAAGGTGGCTTTTTGCCAGGGTTTGGAATGTTGTGCTTAACCATGGCACACCAGAGGTGGATTTTCAATAATGGATCTATTGTTTATTGGTGGAAGAAGAGTGCTGAAGGTTTCGTAGCCCTAGAGTTTGAAGCCGCTAGGGTTTTAAAACTGAGAAGGCAATAGAGAGAACGAAACAATAGTGAAGTTTAAATAGGGTCTAGGTTAGTATGTTCTAGGATTTGTAGTTGTTCATATTCGGTAGTAATCGTAGAATCCATGTTTTGTGGTTCTTGGCCACATAATAATTACTCGGATGGAAGAAATCAAGTAGAAAACTACCAGATAGTATGATTTTGCTGGTTATTTTTCTTGGTTTTTCCATATTTTGTGTCAATTTATTAAGAATTCCTCACTTTTTTTTCTAAAGGATAATTCTGCACCTTTTGAATAAGCTAATGGCAGTGATGATTTTCTGTTGCAAATGACATTAATCTTTGATCCATAGAATTCTCAAAAAATCTTTGATCCATAGAAATCTGTGTTTGTTTAATTCTTTTCTAAAAACTTTCATGAAGCAACTAACATCGAGCAGCCAAGTAGAAATGGGTGATCTTCGCATCCCTAGCCTAATATTGTACCGTCAAGAATACATCTATTTTTTCGACCAAAAAATAGAAGAATACATCTATTTTCCCTGAAAATTAAAAACCAGCACTTCCTTCTCTTTTTTTTTTTTTCCTGTTTTAAGTTGATCTATTTTCTGAAACAACAGAAACTAAAGATCGAATGGAGTATATTGTTTGAATTGTGTACTTCAAATACAGTGTGACTAAATAATGTCAAACTGTCAAAAGAATGATTACCCATAACAACAATTCCAGACTTTCAAAAACATCAAATGTTCCTCTACTTAAATTTAAAATTCACACCTACTTTTCATGCATAGGTAAAACTATATTGTCAAACAAATACATATGCGGGAGACCAGTGAAGAGCAGTTCAAAACTAATTCCTATGAAGTATGGTTAAATCTGATTTTTGTGACTCCCTGGAGGAACGAACATCTCCCAATCTCACTGATCTTGAACAGTCCACAAAACACATAATATTACAAAACAATGCACAGAGCATCGGTAGCAGCCACCTTTAACCGACCAATGGTGCTGGAAAACTGGTGTTTAAGGATGCTCATCTAATATCCTTGTTTCTTAGAAGGGCACTCTGATGCCCTGTGCCCAGACTGCCCACAGTTGAAACAGGAACCTCCAAAGCTTCTGCAATGCAAGTACAGACATAATTTCAGCTTTCTGTAGATTTGAAAATCAATCATGGAGGAACTACTGCCCTAATGGTTTGAATCTCAAACAATAAGGTATTTCAATCAATGATATTAGCCAATGCACTTAATTTGTTCACAATGAGTTGGTGGCCGACACATAATTCTGATTCTTAGTAAAAATGAATTAAAATCAGGAAATAAAATTAAGGGGAATGACCCTTCTGACAGAACATACAGAGAAACAAAAAAAGTCCCAGAATTGCCTACAACAATGTACATTAGAAACTCTGGATTATTTTGAAAGTGAACTAAAGTTGCAAGCCAAAATTTAGAAAGACGATTACCCTTTAGACATGAAACACATGAAAATTGGTATTGCTGGCTCATTAGTTCATCACTCCAGATTATTATGTACTCGTATATCCCAATTGAATGCTGTCAAAAGTGATTTCACATTCTTCTACTAGAGACTAAATGTGAGTGTACCAAATCAATGTTTGATTTGTTAGTCTATTCTTTCAATGTAAATTGAATGATGAGTTCGAAATTCTGAAAGCACCTCATATTGCAAGAGAATGATTTGACTTGCAAATGACATACCTGTCTCGGGATGGTATTCTGCCTGTTCGTGTACCTCCAATAAGCCAATCATCATCCATACTTCTTGTCATCCGTGGTCGGCTGCTGCTGCTAGTTCTATTAAAACTTCCTCGGCTACTCCTAAAATCATCATCACCATCACTAAAATCTCGGCCACCTCCCCATCCACCCCTAGAGCTGCTTCTAAAACCTCCCCTTCCACCACCACCTCCCCGTCCACCACTAAAACCTCCCCGTCGACTACTCCTGTCCCTAGCTGAAAACCTGCCATAGTTGTCACTCACTGGACCGTCATCTTGCAGTGGAGGCAACTGGAAATACAAAATAAACAAGCACATAAGAGCTCAGTTAGTCGCTCTTGTGGCATGGATAGAGATTTGGGCAACATAAATATGAAACTGCAAGAGTAATAAATCACATTCTCATTCAATAGCTGATATTTTTTGAAAAGTACAGGACAAAAGCTGCAAGTATGAGAAAGAAACCAAATGCAAAATCACCTTGCTTATCTTGGAAATACTGTTTCCAGGAGGTATTTGCCTCTTCAACAACTCTTTTGCAATCTCCTCTGGAAGATCAAAAACTGCTCCTTGAACCTGAAATTATTACCATTAATATTCATTTATATAAATGAAGTATGGCACTCAAATGAAATATGAGATATAGTAGAAACAAACCCTTTCATCTGCAATTAAATATATTTTTCCAACTTCATCAGCAGCTGCAGAATAAACATCTGAAAGAAACCCAGTGACAGATCTAGCAGACAGGTAACCTCTGGCAAACTCTGGATCCCGAATTATTTGCAATGTTGTCCACCCCTGCAATGTTGTTCAAATAGTACAAGACATCAGAGGGAGGCTACAGATTATATTTGGCATCAATTATACATACATATGAGTGTGTGTGAGAGTCGGCGTGTGCGCATGTGTGTGTGTGTGAAAATAAACTGCTGTTACAGAAAATTAAGTATTTTTTGGGTACAATTAATACCGGCTCGTGACTGATTAGAGACCGGGATGATGGAGGTCGGGAAAATCCACTTAGCTGTGCCAGCGCAGCAGCAAGAGCAGTTGTTCCCTGTTCTTCAATCAGTTTCTGTGCTGTTGGTGTGAAGAACTTAATAGACTCAGGATGAACCCCATTGAGAGTAGCAACCACATGTGAAGCAGATGACTCCAAAACCTCTTCAACTGTTGGCGGAGTAACAAACTCAAACCTGCACCCCACATCACGCTCAAGAGTTTTGACCGTTCTCCTCTGGTTATTAGTAAACATCAGAACGGCATTTCCGAGTTTCCCTGCACGTCCAGTACGACCAGAGCGATGTACAAATGTCTCTGAATCATTGGGAAGTTCATAGTGGATAACCTGTAAAGGAAAGATTATTCAGATCACCAATGTGTTTCAACCTGGGCTCTAGAATTGGCAAACTTTTCATGGTGGCATGCAGAACCAGAATATATAAATTTTAGGAATCAATATAGCTCACCAAGTCAACGTTGGGAATATCAAGTCCACGGGATGCAACATCAGTGGCAACGAGCACTGTGAATTTTCCTTGCCGAAAACCATTTAGGGTTCTCTCCCTTTGATGTTGTGATATATCTCCATGCAATGCCTCAGAAGCTATGCTAGTCGTTAATGACATTGACACTTCATCAGCATCACGTTTGGTTTGGGTAAAAACAATGGTCTTCCCACCCTTGGCATAAACCTGAAGATATGACAATATTTAGTTCTGCAGAAAACGGTCCTTCAAATAATTTACAACAGCTATAAAGAAACATATTATAAGACGTAATGTTATAACCCTGGAAACGTTATCTTATCTTTTTTTATTTTTCAAAAAGATATAATCAAGAGCCAAGTCCACTATTTCCTACTTCACATAGAAGGAAGTAATGGACTTGACTGGCAGAGATTAATACACATCAGAAGTTCCTCAAAATGAACCACAACAAGACTTAGATAATGATTTCCAACTCTTACTGTTATAAGATCACTAAGAATAGTCCGTTTTGAAGAGTTAGTGGTTGATAGAGCGTAGAGTTTGATCCCTTCTGCAAGCTTCTCGTCTTGATCACCAACCTTTGAGAAAGAAGAAACAGAAATGTCAGAACTTTAAGAACCACTCTACAATTATTTCAGATTCGTAAGAACATAAAAAACACAATACTTATTAATTAGTATAATCTATTATGCAGACTTAGGTCGTACACAACCAACACATACAACTCCAACAAACTATAAATTCTAAATGGATAGCTATATAATGCACAGATGTTCATGCAAAACCCCTGCCATATTTTACTAGCACGTATCATGCAAATAATGAAAAGTTTCAAACTTGAGAAAGCACAGCAAGAAGACAGAATAACAAATTACCAAATCAATCGTCAATGGATTGTCTAAATATTTCCGTGCTAGCTTTTTCACCCAAGTTGGCATAGTTGCAGAAAAAAGCATGCTCTGCCTCTGAGCTGGAAGTCTTTGTAAAATTGTTTCCACATCATCCTCAAATCCAACAGCAAGCATCTGATCAGCTTCATCAAGTACCAAATACTGAACTTCACTCAACTTGAGGCTGCCGCCGTTTATCAGGTCAATAAGCCGACCAGGAGTTCCAACCACTACATCAACCCCTCGCGAAAGAGCACTCTGTTGTGTTACATAAGAGACTCCTCCATAGACACAAACAGTGTTCAGATAAGGTGCAGACTCTTTAATCTCCTTCTCCACTTGCTTTGCCAACTCCCGAGTAGGTGCAAGGACCAGAACACGAGGAAGATAACCAGACCGCCTACAAAAAGACACTCATCAAAATCTTCACATTCAAACACTCCAAAGCTCAAAATTACCAATATCTGAGATACAAAACCAGTACCTTGAACCTCTCTGTTCATCATCTTCTGTTAGGCGTTTAAGTATGGGAATCCCGAAGGCCAATGTCTTCCCAGTCCCGGTCTTTGCACGAGCTATAATGTCTCTACCTTCCAGTGCAGGCACTAGCACAGCTCTCTAAACATTTTAACCGAAATTAAGTGAGTATCAACCATGAAAGACACAGCATTACATACCTATATCAGTCTAATCACAAGTCAACAAACTATTCAAAACTCAACAACTTCAAACTATAGTCAGAGCCACACCACATACAAACAACACATAATCTGAAGGATAATGCTAGAAAGTATTCCGACTCGGACTAAATTACAAAGCTTTAGATGGATAAGAGACTACCTGAATGGGAAAAAGCGAAGAAATGCCACGTCTCTCAAGGCTATCCACAAGCCGCTGAGGCAAGCCCAATTTCGAAAGAGCCAGTTCGTCTTTACTCCCCACCGCCGGCTCCGCCACTTCACTCTCCGACTCATACTCCGACTCCGAGTCTAGCTCCTCCTTCGAAAACCCACCAAGCCCCTTGAAGGCCTCCTCACTGAGCACAGAGTTGGGCGTCGCAATCGCCTGAGTCGCGAAAACACTCCTCGCTCTCAACACCGTGTTGAAGTGCCCCCTCTGCCTCTCCGGAAACGCCAACGAAACTCCGCCGCTACTGCTCGTCGCCGTCGTCGTCGGCGTTGTGGTGGCTGCTAGAGGAGCGGCAGCTCTTTTGTACAGCTCACATGGAGTCTGGTAATATATAGACGAAACTCCAATGATAGAAGCCATGAGATGGCTTGGGGTTGGGGTTTACTCAATTCGCTTCTTACAGTCCTAATACTTCTTCTTCTTCCCTGCAAATTGGTGCAGGCTGCTAGAGAGAAGAAGATAGGGGGACAGAGAAGCGGCTTGAGGATATTTCTAGGTTTGAAATGATAGAGAGAGCGGTGAAGGGTTTAGGTTTTATAGAGAAGAAGAGGGTGAGGGAGTGTGAGAGTGAGAGGGAAGATAAGGCCAGGGCAGGAATGTATGGCCTCCCAAACTTCCACCTCGGTTATATTGCTCCCTGAATATATCGGATATTTCCCTTCGCGGGTCTTCCCTACCCGAAATGATTTCCGGTTTGACCTGATTACCCGCCTCATCGGGTCGGGTTCTGTATTTTACCTTTTCTTTTTCATTTACTCCTTTGACATCGGCGATGGATTTACTTTCAAACCTTCGTGCAACTGCGAACATCAGTTCAGGATCTGGCATTATGATTTGTGCTACAAATGAATCAAACCTCCCGAATTCGGCAATTGGATTGGTTGATCTTTTAGTTTTAAAAATGGTGTGCATTTTTCTAAATAAAATGTTCAGTTGACAAACAAGTCAAGACTCGTGTAGTTGCTCCGTCGTTAGTTTTGTGGCTGTCGCATGTGTCATTTACAACTGAAATACTTGTGATGTGTTATTGGTCATGCTGACGCCAGTTTTTTAGACCCGCACCTAAATCGGTTATGTAAACACCGCGGTATCTTAGAGATTTACAAATTGTTTACTATCGTTATTTTTTCTAGTCACGCATAGATTATAGCATGTGTGCATACGGTTCATAGTTACACACATATGTAATTTGAGGTCCACCACATATGAACCTTGCATATACTTTGTTTTAAAAGAATAAAGCTATATCTCATTAAGGATGACAACATCAATATGTATCACCTAAAATATGTTCTTCAAGATTCTAGTTAAGTAATTTCTTAGGACAATGTGACAGACTCAAGCAGCACATTATGATCACACTTTTTGTTTTGATCAAACAAACAACTGAAATACTACAACAAGTTTATCGTGAGTCGACCTCTCATTTATAAAAGTGAGACAAGAAACTGATACTAATAGATCAAATGATACTGGGCGATTAAATTCACATTTTTTAAATATATTTTTTTAGAATCATATGGAAAATAGAAACTTAATAGGCGAGATCCAACTTAAATTACAAGGATTAAATAATAACTAAACACTGGTTCTAAACACTGAAAAATTGAGGCCGTTTTTCTTAATTAGTTGTATCCAGCGCGACTGTGCGAGCTAGCCGCCATTATTGGCTTCCCCAAGCCAGTGAAGCATTTCCCCTGTGTTTCCTTCTTCTTCTTCTTCTTCATCCTTCTCTCACCTTATCGGTCCCGACGGTTTCACATCTCCCCGGCAGATCAGTCTCCGATTTGGCTTCCTCGATTCTTCTAGAATTTCTCCGAATTTCAAAGGTAAAGTCTCAGTCTTCGCTTTCCTTCAAAGCCTTTGTTTTCCGGCCAATTGAAATTGAGATTTTTTTATTTTTTTTACTGTTCTTCGTTCTCAATTTTACTCTTAGGGTTTACGAATTTGTCATACTACGATTTTTTCCCCCACCTCGCTTTCATGGAATTTCGGTAATTCCGAAAGAGCGAATAGCTGAAGCGTGGAGAGAATAATCGCCGCTGCTGATTCCGATCAGGTTTTCAACTTTATATTCTCTTACGCTGAACTGTTGTGATTTCTGCTGTAATTTTTGTTAATATTTGATTTTGAATAGAGCTAGTTTTGGATTTTAGGATATTGAGAATGGCGGAATCGGTCCCAATCTACCTGAGCATTGTTGCCTTTATCTGCACTGTTGGAGCTATTGCTTTGGCGGTTTTGCATATCTACAGGCATCTCATGAACTACACCGAACCGACTTATCAGAGATACATTGTTCGCATCATTTTTATGGTCCCGGTGAGTGTTCGGATCCGATAAGCTTGCTCTGAAGTTCTATGATATGTATGGTTGGTAATTTGGTATTATATTGATGTACAACTAGATTTGCATAGTAGTTTCATTATTTATTTGTAGTCTTGTGACAAGTTGCCATATCTGTAGCATCATTAAAATCTGTTGCCGTTTTTCCCCTTGCATTGTTATCTTGTATCTGTCATCTAGAAATTGTTAGGAATGAGTTTTTAAAGAGAATCTTCAGCATAAATGTACGATGATGATGATAATACACATGATAATTGGGGATATGCAATCGTTAGCGTTTTGTCGAGTGTCAAGTATCAGATTTGCTTCTCTTCATTCTGCATCTTGTTCACCTTTCAGTTTCAAAACAACTTATTTCTTTCTGCTTTGGGCTTAAGATGTTTTAGATGTCACTCTTTCATAATGCTAGTATTGTTTGAATTTGACCTGAGTAACCAGTGTGACCTTTGTTTCCTTGACAGGTATATGCATTAATGTCTTTCTTATCCCTCGTTATACCTGCGTGCTCCATCTACTTTAGTTCCATCAGGGAAGTGTAAGTATTTTCTTTTTCATTTAGATGAATAATTTACAGCATGTTGTTAATATTTTGTTCATGAGAGAAGTAGGAAACAGTCACTAAATTTTGGTCTCAGCTTTACCTGCACATATAAAATATTTGTGGATGGATATTAATTATCAGTGTGATTCCAATGACCCTAGGTTAAGATTGTCTCTAGAAAATCTTAGAGTCGCAGTTTGTTACTTTCAGATCTCATGTTATCCATCAGCTTTAAAGTAGGATGATTAGAATGTTAGGTGTTGTTTTCTACCAAGAAGGCATATCGGAAGTAACTTTTGGATACTTGTAAGTTTTTTTTTTAGTTTAGTGCTAGTTCCAATACTTCTGCCATTGGACTGCACAGCTTTGTATTGAATTGGACCAAAATTCATGCAGCAACAATCACAGTAGTTCTGGTGCTAAGTACTTTAATTTTATTGCACTAATTTACATTCATTGGGTATAAAGCTTCTTTATGAAAAACAGTATCTTGTCAAATTAAATGGTCTGAAATCAATAGTTGATTTGCCAATGGTAGTAAAAGTATTAGTGTCTGTTTATTTCTTGCTGGGTTTTCGCAATCTATAATATCTGATCATCTGTTCTCATGTTATTATTATATTTTTCTTTTTTCAGCTATGAAGCTTGGGTCATTTACAATTTTCTGTCGCTGTGTTTAGCATGGGTTGGTGGTCCAGGATCTGTTGTAATAAGTTTAACTGGTAGGGTTATAAGGCCTTCTTGGGCTCTGATGACATGCTGCTTCCCTCCCATACCCCTGGACGGGTGAGTTCACAATCTATGCTTGATATTTTATTTTTTTCTTTTCTTTTCAGGATTTGTCTTTCCCTAGTTCAAATTCTTAAGTACTAACTTTGAATTTAGTAGTTCTTGGTATCCAAGTTGTTAGATGCATTCTTACAAATGTTAATGTTAACCACACCAATGGCCTGAGATTTAGACCATGTCTCATTTAGTCTCATCTTAGATGCAAAAAGTTGCTTGGTTGACCCGAAGATGGGTTTTCTGTTTAGTTAAGACAGAACTCAGCACCGCTAATTCCTCAGCATATTTTGTTTCTCCTGCTGGTCTATCTCTCTGATGTGCCACGGCAGCCTGAAGCAGTTACTATGTAGAAGAATAAGCTGCTTCATTCGTGGAACTTGATGTAGGGACATGAAAAGATCAAGTATCCATGAAATTGGCAGTGTCAACAATTAAAGATGCTTTGATTCTTAAACGATTACACCTACCATGCTCAGAATGGGCCATCTTGCTGTCCAATCAGATTGACCCGGCCCTGGCCTCATCTCCAGGTGTGCTGCATGGATGCCATGGCAGCCATCTACCAGGGGAGGAGGAGAGACAAGGGAGAGGAAGAAAGAGAAGAATTGGGCAAGAGGAGTGTGATTATGCCTGAAGCGACCGAAATCAACCCAAATACCCCTTTGCAAATTGAATTACGAGTTTTAAACGTTGGGATTTGACCTTACTACATGTTACATTCAAAATTCAGGGCCATATGCAACTTATGAGTTGTGGGTCCAAAAGACACAGTACAACCCAAAGCTTAAGATAATGGTGTAATTAACCTATCTTACAATTCACAACTCGCTTGCATGAAATCAGGCCTCTCTATATAGTTGGCTGAGTCCCTGCACTTGTCTCTGGCAAAAATGGGGATTTGATGTCTTTCCCAACTAACATATGTCATAGAGTCATAGGATTTTGTATGTTTGATGAACTCATATGTATCAAACTGTGAATGCAGGCGTTTTATACGTAGGTGCAAGCAAGGCTGTTTGCAGTTTGTGTTTCTGAAACCTGCATTAGCTGCTGTTACTCTGATACTTTACGCAAAAGGGAAATATGCAGATGGAAATTTCAGTCCAAACCAGTCATACCTGTATCTCACTATTATCTATACAGTCTCATACTCGATGGCTCTTTACGCATTGGCATTGTTCTATGTGGCTTGTAGAGATCTGCTTCAGCCTTTCAATCCTGTTCCAAAGTTCATCATAATCAAGTCTGTTGTTTTTCTTACTTATTGGCAGGTAACCTTTCTTCTTTTTACTTTGAAAATTGAATGTTGTTAGTTACTTATTGTTCAATATGTTCTCTTAGCTGCACATGATTGTAGATCATGGTTATGCATGAAGAAAAGATAATTCATTGTTTTGTCGAGAAGCAATTTGGATACAGATGACTGCCTTGGCTTTGCTATCAATTTTTCTTTCAATCTTCTTTCTATTCACTGGATGCTGCTTGAAACTTCAAAGTCTGTCGACTTTACTATGGAATAGCTAATAGGCGGGTAGGATAGTCTAGTGTATACTATATATTCTGCAGTTGCAAGGATTACAGAATCGAATACTTGCAGAGGCTTGCTTGAGTCGCTATGCATTTTATTTAGGTGTATTTTTGTTTAGATAGTCTAGTGTATTTTTGCTTGAGTCGCTATGCATTTTATCTGTTATTAATGCCAAAGCTTATAAAAATGAACCATCATATTCCCTCCATATTAACAGTTGGCTACTTGCAAATTGACTCAATATGTTTCTGATTCTTTTTGTCTGCCTTTTAGGGTGTGTTGGTTTTCCTTGCTGCGAAGACTGGATTAATAAAGAATGCAGAAGATGCTGCTCAATTTCAAAATTTCATAATATGTGTGGAGATGCTACTTGCTGCTGTGGGTCATCTATATGCATTTCCTTACAAGGAGTATGCCGGTGCTAATATTGGTGCCTATGGAGATCTCACGGGAAGCCTTGCTCATGCTGTAAAATTGAATGACTTTTACCATGATACTGTCCACCAGGTGAGTCTCTCAAATTGTTTTTATTATCATAGATGGTTGTCTTTCGCAACCTTCTTGATGATCAGTATATTTTAACTCTGTGCAGTTTGCCCCGACTTACCATGATTATGTACTCTACAACTCTTCTGAGGGTGACGAGGGAAAGAGAAAGTATCGATCACGCACATTTGTACCGACTGGTCCAGAGATGGATGCTGTCAGAAGGAACAAGAACATCTTTGGCAACAAGCTAGATGAGATACAGCTCTCCAGTCTCTCATCTTCTAGTGCAAGCACTCCCAATGATTCTGGCCGGATGCCTGTGCCTACGCCTCCTCCAAACTCAGAAGCAATGAAATCTTCCCTGCTTGTTGATACCTCAAATTCCTCGTCAGTGCCATATGACATGTCACTTATCGACTTGGACTTGTCCAGTTATCCCACAAAGGTTCCTCCAGCAAATGAAGGCACTAGGTGACTAGAACACTGTGTTAGACAGGTTTGAAGTTCTCCCAAGGAAAGAAGTGTTAACGGGTTTCGGGGCCTTTGGGAAAGCCTCATGTGCTTAATCGTTTGGTGATGCTGGCGTCGGTACCTCTCTTCAATTAAATTCTTCAGTTAAATCACTTCGTGCATTTAATGGCCTGTTAGTTCAGTGTGCATTGTAGATATGGAATTCTAACTGTCATACGTGCTAGATCACAATAGGAAACATGGAATTGATACTATTTCTTTTTTCAGTGCCCAGTGGATTTCATCAACTTGGCACTGAAGTATTTTTTTTAGTCGCGATTTGTTCCGGTTTGTAATCTCCTTATTTTTTTTCTTCTTTTTTTTTTCAAGCAAAGGAACTTCACACAAGAAGCATAGGAAGGGTGCAGTGTTTTTCTCCTACTCTCCAACACTTTTTTTACCAGTCACATATTGTCATATATGCATCCATTCTATTTGTGCCAGTGCAAATCAAGGATGTTGTGCTCTATATTTCCGAAATGTTTGCCTATTAAATGATCTGATTTCCCCGTTTATGTCATTAAGGAATAAGAGCTTGTATTGCACAATCCATCTCTTCTCATTCCTTGGAAGCAACTCTATGTCATGAATGATTTGAGCAAACAATATCCATATTGCTGTGCAGGGTCTCTGAAGCGTGTACATTTGATTTTCCTTTGTTATTGAAATGATGGATCAGTTGATGAGACTTTGATAATTGATACTGATATGTATTATTAGATAACAAGATGATGATGCAGGCTGATACTACTAAATTTCCGATAACGACTCCAGGACTATTAAGGTCTTTCCCTTCCAATGAAAGTGAAATGCTTCTGGGTTGTAGAGGAGTGTCATGACTTAATTTTCAAGTTGGCCGCAATGGTTTAGAATTTTGGTCACACGCGGTTTGATGAGTTGGAGAAGAATTTTATCTTTGTATTATCTTGAATGTCAAGTACGGTCGTCGTATGAACCTTTGGTGCATCTGCTTTGAACCTTGAGAGTCTGAGGATTTAGGTGTTGTGGTTTATACGACGACTGTATGAGATACATGATACACGTACTGATGGTGAAACTTGCATTATGTACGGGTTGGTTAAGACTATCTGCTTAATACTCATCTATTGAACCTGTGTTTGGTATTGACCTTTTAGAGTGTTAGCCAATTTTTCTCATCTTACGCAAGTCCCCTCGTAGCCCTGGCTAATCTGTATTGCTCTTGCTGCTTCTCCAAACAACTCCACACTAGTTTTATAATTGGTTTTAAACTCGATCTCGTAAATATCTATTAAGAATCTCATAGATGATTGATTTGTTTTATCATGAATTTTATCTATGAAATTCAGTTTAAGGGGGGCTATAGGGGTAATGTTCTTGACTTCTTGGCCTCTAGAGCTGTGGTTGAATGTGGAAAATAATTTAGTTAGGGACTCTAGTCAAGCTATGAAATGGACCTAGTGTAGAATCACACCACTATGAGTTGTGAAGACTGAAGAGGGGTGAAATCCAACATTTGGTGCTAATGTGGATCAATGGCACCCTAGATTGTCATATAACATAAAGATGTAGCAGATGAGATACCAGATGGGGTAGTCTTACATATAAATATTGTGTCGCTTGGCGCTCAATGTTTATAAACTTCTTGTTCCTCATTCTCTGCTGGAACGGTAGTAAATTTGCGATTAGCTAACTGGAATGTAAGAAGATTTGACAACCAAGGATGATAATGCATGGACGTGGGAAATCCACAATTAGCTAGAAAGTTGAGTTTGATGGCATCACCAAAGACCAAACTCCTCGATTGCCATGGCTGCCATGGCACTGTCCAAAGCAGATCAAAGACCTTAGAGAAAGTCTAGAAGTAGAAAAGATGAAGAGAAAGTCTAGAAGTAGAAAAGATGAAAATGAAGCACCAGTGTCACGTGACCGTCCATCAAAGACCAAACCACGTGTTAAAGCAGCTCTATTATATATAACATCATCCTAATAGAAAAACCAGAGAGAAGAAAAGGTTCCCCATAGCAATAAGCTAAGCTAAGAAGCTAGTCTGTCTTGGCTCCTGTGGCGGCGATTTGCTCGCTTGCCATGTAAAGCAAACACTACTTAACCAGCACTTCTTCTTAGAACTTATACAAATCCCAAACCCTTTATAATATTTCCTCTTCTTCCTTCTTCGTCCTCCAAATCTCATATCAAACACAACCCTTAAGCCAAAACCTACACACCCTCTCTGTCTCGCTCTCTGTTTCTTCAGGTTTGTAGCACTTCATGGCCGGCCTGTGGGATCCCCATCCGAACCCTACTCTCAGCAGAACCACCTCAACAAGTAGTACTAGTAGCTTTGGCTTTGGAGGGTACTTCATGGATCATCAGAGCAATACTCAGAGCTGTTATAACTACGTGATGATGGAGAAGATGGAGAAGAGGCAGCTTTTCCTTAGAAGCTACCAGTTCTGCAGGAAGAAGAGTCTGACAGAGAAGATCAAAGGGTCGTTGGTTAAAGTGAAGAAGGTCATATGCTTGAGGCTGCGTAATGCTAAGAAGCTTAGGAAATCTGTGTGCTTTAGACTCCGGTATGGATTCTCTTTCCGGCGAAGAAGACTATGCCGGCTCTTGAATTACTACCGCCATAACAAGAAATGCGATAACTCCTACTGCTTCTGGTAGAACACAACTCCATGTTAATTATCTCCTTAATTTGTTAGTTTTAATCTTTACACGAAATTTGATGTTATTTCCATGAGTTGATTATTGATATACATGATGGTGATTTGGGGTGATATTCATATATATTATTAGAAACTTGTACAAGTTATTTTCGATAGAGTTGATGTGAGAATCCCAAAATAGTAGAGGTGTAAATATTTATGAGATTGAGAGTTTCAAAGTGAAAATGGAAGGGAGCCGGACCATGTTTTCTGGGTTACACACCAAGTTTGAGGTCCATTTTGGTACCTGAAATAGTTGTTTTAGCTGTTGTCCATTGCAAAGAGCCAAATGGGAAGGAATTGTGCAAAACATGTCCAAGGTTTGAACTCTCAAGGGAGGGAGGGTGGAATTTGGAAACCCAAAAAGGTCAAGCATTTCTGAATTGATTCTTTGAATGAAAGGTAAAGGAGCAAAGAAAAGAAGAAGAGTGGAAGATGAGAGAGCAGAAAAGTCTTTATTGGGCAACTGTGACTTTCACACATTGCATGCGCTTGGACTGTGGATACAGTTGAGTCACATACCCAATAACTCTTTTGGCCATTTTTTTCTTAGTTTTGGGTGTTGCACTTCGTCACTTTAACCCCTTTTTCTTAGTGATCGACTCAGCAGTAGTGCCATTCTCAACCATCCAAGCTTTGTCTTCACAGGCTCTGCATTTTTCATTTAAACATGGAACATTCCCTACTAGATTGCTCTGATCTTAATGGATCAGCCCTTGCCCGTGAACGAAAATGCAAAATCGAACCACACTTCTTCCATTTCCACTTTCCTTTAGAAATCAAGCTTGACGATCACTAAAAAAGATATTCGTTTACCATTTTCAAACACCTCTAATCCGCGAATCAAACGAGACTTACATTAACCTTGTTTTTATCCGTTATGTTATTAAAGATTCAATCTTTATGAGAAACTTGTGTTATAAACATTGTAATCGTCCTACAAGGCGGCATGGTAGAGCAAGCTCTGCCATTGATATAAATATGAACAATAAGGCATGGCCCTTATGGCAGAGTTTTCATTAAAAATCCAACGTCGGGTATAGGTAGAATTGATTGGTGAATATAAATTCAGGTCGGCCGATTATTCAATATTGAGCTACATTCTGCAGTAACATGACAGATGTGGTGGAATAAAAGAGCTTCATCAAAAGTGGGCATCTTTGTTCATCTTTATGGAGTGGCTGGGAGAGTGGAGCATCTCAAATGGCAGAAGATTTCTTTTCTTTCTTTGGTCGGCTTTGATTTCATAAGCTGACATAGACAGATCCCATAATCTGTTCTTTGTGCTAAAAACAAGTATGGGATGTAACTCTTTTCTGGAAATAAAATACAAATTAGAAAGAATGAGAAAGTTTGTTGTTTAGCACAACTCATGAAGATGACTATGCTAGTTGACATTTTTACTTTTTAACTTGGCGCAAGAAAAGGATGTATGGCTCTACAGAAACCAGCAGAGATTAGCTGCTTGGAGTTTTATAATAAGTTCATTTGGTTACTTCTGAGATTGTCTAAGAGCTACGCAAGAAAAAAAATGATCTCTTTCTGAGTTTCTGGCATGTGTTTTCCGATCAAGATATTTGGTTCCATAAGATCAGATTGATCGACTTAGCTGTGCATACATATATATTATTGGTTAGCCTGCAAAGTCAACCAGATTAAAGAACTGTGTGCATGCTGACGATAACATTCTGTACTAGCTAAGCAAGAGTAGATCTAACTAGGAGTCTGCATGTTCATTCTTTCCCTAGAAAGTTAAGATCAAGTTGAATTCACAAGTATTAGAAAGGTATGAACACATGAGGTTTGAGCTTGAGACAAAGTCTAAATACTTGCTAGCTTCACCACTAGCAATGTTCCTCAGTTCAGTTCCCAATCTAAAACTAATGAATTCAAATTCTCGAATATACTTTTTTGGTTGTTGGTGTGGTGATCAAATTCTTGAGTGTATTTAGTAATGTTGGAAAGTGTCACATCCCGGTTCTTAAGTCAATTTACGGTTATTTACTTTTAAGTTATTTTAGCCTTTTATCGTTTTAAGTAACCGTTTACTATTTAAGACTCCAAAAGTTGACTTTTTCTCCTGTTTGGAATTTGAGAAAACTTTCTTCATGAAAGTCGTGGAGGACATTAAACGGAGTTTGTAAACATGTGGCACGTCAAAAACGAAGTTTGTATGAAGAATTTACGATCTAAAAACTGAAGTTACTATTTCGGGAAGGTAAGAATAAAATGGGGCAAAGGTGGAAAGTCAAAAGTGAAAAATCAGATTTTCACTTTCACTTCTCTCTCTTCTCTCCCGCTCGGTTCCCGACTTGGCTCCTTCTCCACCTCCGTTTGCCGCCGTCCGGCGGAGTCAGGCCGCCATACCGGTCGGGATTTGAAGCTTACTTCCTCCTACATTGTTTTGGGTAGCTGGCCGATGGAGTCGCGCCGCCGTGAAGGAGAATCGGGCATTTGAAATTCTAGGGTATAAATTAGGAGTTTTGTTGTTTTAGTTTGATTACCCTAGTTAGGCTTAGAATTGGACTTTGTGTTAGTTATGGAAGTTGTTGTGCGTGTTGAGAGGATTATTATGTTAAATTTTGGGAAGCATCGGAGGTGCCCGGAGTAGGGGCTACCGGCCACCACTTTTGGGTAGTTTTTCATGTTTTTGAGTTTGTGTTATTGAGAGGAGTTTAATGAGGTGAAGTTTGGAATTTTTAGAAGAGTTTTGGTTAGGTTTGAGATTTTTCTAAGATTGAGAATCTTGGTGGTTGTTAGAATGAAAAGCCGACAATTTGATTTACTTAGATATGGTCCTAAAGTGCTAGAATCAGTGAAGTGAGGTTGTGGTTGGAGTTCGATATGAATCCAATAAGCTTAACCTTAGCTAGGGTACTGGGTTAGGCGGAAGATTTTCGGGGTGTTATATTAAAGCATTTATTTTTCCAAAATTGGAATGTGGTTCTAATTATGCTTATGGTTTTAGGATTCATGGAGACCTCACACGTATGGCGTTGCGGATATCGTCGGGTTTATGCCTAAATTTGTGAGTTGACATTTTGGTTTTAAATAAATATACATGTAAGATTTTATAATTTATTATTTTATTTTCCGAACTTATATTATAATTTCGGTTTATGAGAGGATCTTGGAAATTATTTGAGTTTGCATTGATTAATGGTTGGTCATGATTTATAGATTTGAGCTTGAGTTATAAAGTTGGTATTTGATTTTGATATTCTTTATGACTCCGAATTTAATTATTATCGGTGTTATTTTGATGATTTTGAAATTTTTAAAAGATTACCGAAAATGAGATTTTCAGTAGTTCTCTATTCATATCTTTCTCATTTACTTGTGGATTATTGAAATTGACATTGAGAATATTTTTAGCGAGTATTTTCGGATTATGAAATTATTTACAATTTATACTTGATAATTAAATCTTGCTTATAATTATGGACTTGAGAATATTTTTGACGTGTGAGACACGTCATTGAGTTTATTTTAATTTCTTATGATAATTTTTAAGTACAGTTGAGAATCGTACCATTCGTATGATCTTGAGGAAGTTTAATGGATTTAAGTGATTTCGTATGTTTTTAGTCACTATAATATATGGTCGCTTATATTGATTATTGCTAGCTAACCATTATTAGTGGTCCTCACCATAGGTGAGTAGAGCGCTTAGTGTGAGACGTTATTATAGTCTGGGAGGCACCGACTCGATCCTAAGAGGCTCCTTTTACATGGTGATAACTCTTCCCCTTATTTTATTCTTCTTAGTTATGTATTTGATTTACCAGTGGGGCTGGTTTATCTATTCTTACGAGATTTCTTTATTTGATTAACCAGCGGGGCTGGTTTGTCTATTTTTTTTTTTGGTTTCTGGAATTTAAGTTATATGATTTACGAAAGTTGCGTGCAACTAAGTTTTTAAAACTGAACATGGGAAAGTATTAAATTACGTATTTTGTTAAATTGTTTAAGTTATTTTTGTTCACTCACTCTAACGTTTTTAAATTACTTTCCTCTGGGCCTTTTGGTTTTAAATGCTCAATATGCATAATAAGTTTAAATGAGGTCGAACGTACATGGAGTCGAGACATAGTCAAAGGTTGTTTCCGCTCATTCTTTATTCATTGTTTTTCATTCATCTCTAGATATGCTCTGAAAGTTCAGTAGTAATTTATTAATTGTATGTTGTTGATTGTGAAGTTATTTTAGATGAGAAATTGTTATATTGGGAGATGTGATGAACTTGGGGAGCAGGAAGGCTCCATGAATTGAGGACGGATGATTGATAATAGAAGTGTTTATCTAGAGTTTTTCAGGTAAGAGTTGTCCATTTTTAAGGTAGGTTATGCCGAATTTTAGGTAAATTTTCCTTGGAAGTGGACCCCGCAGGATTTACTTCGGGTTTCAGGGTGAAATTTGGGGTGGGTCTTGACAGAAAGTGTAGCTTAGATTAGAGTTTTTGAAGTCTTACATCGAAAAAGAGAAAAATCATCTAAAACCGAGACATTTGAAGAACTTAGGTCCATTTGCCTTTTGAGTGAATAAAATGGGGAGACAATGGTGGATACGTTTGTGTTGGGCCTGGTCTTGTGGTCTCCTGTGGAATTCAGGAATCTAAATTCTTTATATCATTTTAGGCTTTTTTTTGGTAAGAAATCTTTTAGCATAGCTGAATTCTGAAACTTTTTTAGGTGGTGGGTGTGGTCATCATATTCTTGAGTGTACTTAGCAGCTCCCTTGTTTGTTTTATAGGATCTTTCCCTCTTTTGTGGACTGGGAAGTTTTGAGCTGCCAATATGAAGGGGCTGAACCAATGTGAATAGCTGAAGGTTTTCTGGTAAGACCAAAACAAAGTTGCAGAAAAATACAAAATGGCCCCCAATAGTTTATTAATTGCAAATGCCAACCATTGTTTTCTTCAATGTGAGACAACTTACTAACAGATCATGTTCTTGACTTGATTATGGACTCGCTTGGCTTAGATGAATAAACAAACAAGTAATCAGGTCTCAGCTAAATATGAATTCAGAAATATCAAGATGGCATGAGGCACCTATATATGTTTGTCTCACCAATACCAAACTACCACTATTCCTCAGTTCAGTCCCAGTCTAAATCTAATGAAGGCAAATTAAGACTGGAATTCATTTCAGAAACTTTTCTAGGCGTTGGGTGTGATGATCAAATTCCTTTCTGTATCAGCAACTATCCAGTTTATTCTTACCCTAATCTCCTTCATTCATGTGAAGCAATGTGGATTGTGAAATTTGACCAAATCTGGAACCAATGTTTTGCTGCAAAGTTTTAGTGAGACTAAAACAAGGTGCACATAAATACACAATGACCCCTAAGTTAAACAATTGCTAATACCAACCATTGTTTCTTTCAATGTGGGACAAATTAGACCAGTAGATCATATCCTTGACTTGATTATGACTCACTTAGTCTCAGATTAATAAACAAACAGCTAAACCAGCTTTTAGCTAAAGATCACAACTGCAAACCTTACTTTCATCAGAAAATGATTGGCTTTGATTTGCACCCTAACATGGTCATCAATCATTTGCACATGCCTCTAATATTCCTTTTCTTCATAAGACAAGCACTCTTCTGCATTTAAAAACCTGAGAGAGGCAGAGCAGCTTACAATCACTGAGGTGGTTATGGATGTGGTGGTAGCCATGTGTTAAAAAGTAGAAATACCAAGAATAGTATCAATGTGCCTATCTCTGATTCTAGATATACAGTGTATATTGAGCTAGAATATGTAGAGTGATAGATACATTACCTCCATTCATTCCAACTAACTCTTCCTCTATAAATATCCATACCACACACTTAAAACAAAAATCCTATCATCTCAACTCTCTCCATTTCTCTTCTCTCTTCTTGGTCAGATGGGTTTACAAGACTTGGTTGGGGGAGGTTTGAGATTTCAATATGAGAAGCTTAGCAAGAGGAATGAGAAGAATGGCAGGTCTGGAAGACATAATTGGGTGAAGAAGATGAATGGAAGGCTAAAGGGTTTTCGTCTATCGCGCTCTAGGAAGTTCACTTTGAAGGTTTTCTCAGTAGTGTGGCCAATCAGGATTGCAAGGATTTACAGTGAGATAGTGAACAGACAGAAAATAGATGGAGTTTATCCCAATATTGTTTTCTGTACTCAATGGGGGCTTCCAGTTCTATCTCATTCATCAGTTAAATTTAGGGAGACAGTAGCAAAGGCTCCCTATGCTAGGAGCTGTATCAAATAGCATACCTCTGGATTCAGTTGTATATCAGCTTCCTCAGATAATACAATTGTTTTTCTTACTTTTTCCTATTGGCATTCTTTATACTCCAATTTACAGAATTTACAGTTCACTAAGAAAACGCCTCAAAATTATAACCTTAGTCATCATTTCACCATGTTTATACATTAATCTTATAAACACAGCCTGATATTACCACTTGCTGCCTTGTTGGTGTATTCAGGTTTTCTCATATCATTACCTAGCTGCCATACAGCTTCAGACTTTCAGTATTATTCATTTATTTGTTACATGCCTAGCCTTCAGCTCAAATTCGACTATTAAGAAATCACTTATTTCTAATTGATTAATTACTGTCAAGGCATTAGTTATGAGTATACAGCACAAACTGTGAAGATAGATAGTAATTCCAACATACTAATTAAAAGTCAAGGCAAGGTAAAATTTGATTACTGCAGGAACAGACTATACAGTATGTTTATAGAGTTACTTATATAAGTTGAACGCAGGCAACCAGTTGGTACCTTATTCAATATTTCTCTTACCGTTATTACAAGCACAACAAAATCAGTATTGGAGGACTCCACCCAATTAAACTACCTCTTAGATGCAAGGCCAGTCATGACGAGCAAATAAGAGTCTTTGAGGCTGAAATTTGGCATGGGAAAGTGCCTTGTGATCATCTCCTTTGATCGAATCTTCTTCTCATTTTTTGCCAGGCACCATACTCTTGGCGGCGTAAGGCTTTCCTCACAAGTCTCTGGCTCTTCCTTGATAGTTGCTAGCTTGCTCTTGAGTATCTCTTCAATGTCTTTCCAGGAATCAGTTCTCAGAAACTTTCTTCTCATGCAAGGCACCACCCTCCACATTTTTCGATATGCCTTCATCCTCATTTTCGATTAGCTAGCTAGAAGAACACTAACTAACAATCACCTACAATGGTAGAAAACTAGAAATGTTGCCATGCCAATTGATTTAGACAATTATCAATGCTCTTGTACTTGTGCATATTTAAAGAGAGGTAAAGTGGGTGCAATAAGGGTTGCATTTGTTGGAAAGGCACACTAAAGCCACAACATTTGCTCCTTTACAGCGATTTTGGTTCAACTATAATTGAGTTTTGGTTAGATAACCTTTATAAATGATAATCATGAAGTTATAAGCCTACCAAACCCTTAATATATGGAAAACAACATGAAATCCGTTTTTCTGGAGTTGGAAGTTTATATTATCCTGCTGATTCGTTCTTTCAGCCACTTATCAATAGATGATGATGAACAAGGAAAGACATGTCTGCTACTACAACTTTCATGCTTGCCACTTTGTCCCTGGAAAGTTGATGTTATTTTTACTGGGTTTTAAAAATAAGAAACTGAACTTACTAGGATGTGCAGTTTTCATTCTCCTAAGACTGCCATGCCATGGTATGCCAAGCTAAATCTTGGGTGATCGTTAGCCAAAACAAAAGTTGTGGGTTATTACAAGGAGCGAGATGTATAGGCCATTGTCGATGATTTTGAAGAGTTTGACAGGACAAATGTAACTCACAGTCACATTGTGTCTGAAATTTGCATTGAATAATTTCTTTAGAAAAGTTTTGCTTAAAAAGTATGAAGCATATTCTGTTGGGAGCAGAATTTAATGAGACGTTCTGCTTTGTAATAAGCAAAATGTCTTAACCTTGAGGAAACCAAATATAGTTTCTTGCTAAATTGAAATGCGGAGCAAATTCTATGCACCAATGTGCACTTGCACAATTAATGCATAAGTGCTCAAATCATCGTATGAGAAGATCAAATGAAGACTAGAGACTCTAAATCCTTCTTTCCATTTTTATTTTTGATCCGATCAAATTAAACGCCTATAATAAGAGTACATCTTCTTCAACTTAGTGTTCTCTCATTGTTAGTTGGAAACACTTGAGACTATTTTTTTAGGTTTTAAATTTGTTAACGGTATTAATATATATGTCTATAGTGCGACGTAGATGACCAGATTAAAATATTGCATATTAATTATTCGGTTCACTTGCACCTTGATGCGTAGAAGAATTTTCAATCGAAATGTACTTGTCTAAATGCCTGCTCACTAATAGCCGACCCTATGCCTGTCCAAGACCCTAGACGTTAAAATGAGAGGCTCAAGACACACCCCTCCTTCGCCTTGCCTCAAGGCTGGCACTGCTTGCTAAAGCACACAATTTCTAGTATTATTATTATTATTTTTTAGTACGAATGGTAGAGTGAGATGCAAGTGATATCCAAAAAATTGATTCATCTACCATCATCAAATAAGTGCACAAATATCTAAAAAGAATAACGGTGAGAACCATAAGTCGAAATTCATAAATAATAATTTCATATATAAAAATTTCTAAAATTAGATGACACAAATGGAACATTTTGTAACATAAATTAACCAATTTTTAAACATCAATGGTTTGAAGTTTGCAATTTTATTTTAAAACTTTTTATTGTATTTCCTCTAAAAACATCAATAATCAATTATGACCTCAATTCAAACCATGAAGTTGAAGTCCTACTCCAGAAAACATTGTTTCCTTGTATATTACTAAATTCATCAATCATTGTGAAAGGTATGTGCTCCCCCACTTCGAAGATCAAAGAAAAAACATTATGCCAAACTATGAATAGGATGATTAACCTTTCACTGTCAAGAAACATTATGCCAAATTACTCACTAAATAACACAAAGATAATCGCATTTAGAAGACTTGAGAAACGCACTCAGCCATTAAAAGCCCTCTATAAACTAATACAAATACCAGACGCTACCTTCAATCTCAGCCATCACAAATCCACCACGTAGTTCTCTACGTGTTCACATAGAATCAGAGACATTTAAGGATTTAATTTTAAATCCTAATTTCTGTTCCTACAGTCCACGAAACTGTAGAGCCAGTCGAATTTTCTGACCCAACACAAACACAGAGTTTCACTTTCACTCCTTTCTCCTACAACCTCGCCGGAGAAACCGAGCTTCCCTTCAATCTGTAATAGTCTCTAAATCTCTCATTTCTCACATAAACTCTAACTTCAACTCTAATTCTTATCTGGGTCTCCTCCTTTTTCTTCTCTAGTCCAACATTTCTGATCAAAATCCAAACTTTATTGATTCCTGTTGCTGCTTTATTGGTTCCTGTTGTGTTGAACTGTGATTCAATCCAAACTCTCATCTGGGTTTGTTGCTTTTGGTTTACTGGTCCAACATATGTGATCAAAATCGAAACTTTAATGATTCGTATTGGTGCTTTGACTGCTTTCTGGGTTTTTGAGTTTAACAATTGTAGAAATATAGCTGCATAAAATTGATGTCTGTGCTTGATAAAGAGATATCAAGCAGTAGTAGAGATTGTGGGGATGATGATGGTGAGGAGGAGGAGGATGAAAATGGTGCCGGGGTCAATGAGAGATGCAGATGCAAAGCCAAGGATGGAAAGAAGCAGAGTAGTGGAATTGGGTTTACAAGGAATTTGGGGAAGGCCAAACAGGTTGTACTGTCTCCATTCACAAAAGCCAAGAAGCAATTGCCTAGAAGACACAGGGCTGCCGCTTCTTCCTGTTCACCGTTTGCTTCAGGTAAGAGGTTTGGAGCTAGTGGAGGTAATACAGGATGTTACTTATGTTTTATGCCATCATTAACTGCGGATTCATCGGCTGAGTCTCCCAGCAGCGATCCGAATAGCCCGAATTTTAGTTATGGGAAGTTGAGGAGTTTAATTGAGAAGAATGATTTCTTTTCCAAAGAATGCAATTACCATTTAGATTTTGATCCTGAATCACCAAGCTAGAGGTTGAAAGGCATTGCTTTCCGATTTGTACAATGGCTAATGCTGTTGTTGTTTGTTGTGTGGAAGTGATTTTTGAGGATTTTCCCAAGGGCAGTTTGAGAGGTTGTAGAACTTGCATTTATAAGAAAAGTGTCATTCTTTTGAAGTTGGAAGTGAAGATTTTTGTGGCGTTTTGTTGTCTTGTGTTTCATTGTGAGAATGAGAGCCTGAGACAATGCTGGTGATAGATGTTCAGTCATTTAGTGCCGGTTTGTTTCAAGAATGTATGCCAAACAAGCCTTAGACAACGGATGGTAAACCAAGATTGGTTAGCAGTTCATGTCTCTTCACTTGGGAATTCTGATTCCGAAGTTTTGTTGTTAGGCTTTGGTTCAGAATCAAAGCCTGTTAATGACTCAATATCTATGGACAACCGCTTGCAGTGTTACATTTTTGGTAAATATATGCAGTACTACATTGCTTTGTGGACAAGTTGAATTGTTTGTTTAATGCCCTATAGTTACCTCTAATGCAAATTTTTGGCGCAAGTATGTGCTGCAATGTTGTAGTCCACGTTTACATATGAAAGATGAAAACTACATTGATCAGTTGTAGGAGTGGAAGAGGTTGAAACTTTTGTATTCTTTCAATTTGTGAACTCATATAACCTCTCGGTTTATGTGGTATTGTCTTGTGATGTTTTGTGACTACGTTCAAAATTTTCTCCAACTGAGTTTGGGGGTGAACTAGGTTTTACGTATGAAAGAAAAAGACTCCTTTGATCAATTGTAGGAGTGCAAGACGTTAAAAATCTTTCAATCTTTAAAATTTGTAAATTCATTGACACATTGTTTCATGTGGTATTGTTTTCTGATATTGTGTAGAGAATAGAGCTCAAAACTTTCTCAATCAAATGAGCAAAGTTCGGGTTCTTCATTGAGAGGCATTTCATTGAGAGGCATCTTGATGTTGCAGTCATTCCAAGTACCATCTACGGTATGCACTTTTTTGCCTTTACTTTCTTTTATATGCCTTGGGTCTTGCAAGTGAATCTCTTTTAGACTGCAATGATGAAGAGTGGAGTTGAATCTTTTCGACTATATAGCTACATTTCCATTTCTTTACGCTTCTTTAAACACATAAGTAGTTCTGAGCATAAACTTAAATCAAGCAGCTGCTCCAAGTAGTAATTGTTTGGACAGGAAATCATTTTAGGCTCTAATTTGTATATTTGATAAACCATTATATTAATTAAACTACTTGTTAAATAATCTTAGATTTATATTCATACTTTTGTGAAATATCTCCTGGTGAGTGGACAGAATTGTAATTTTTCTCCAATGGGGACTCCTATTTCCAGAAATATCTGGCTTTACTTCTTTATAGGCGTTTGGTCCTGTGAATGGACTTCTTTGATTCTTATTGGATTCTTGAATGCAAAAATTAGGTGGTGAACTGGAACTCTTTTGAACTGTCATACTTTTTCTTGCTACTTCAAACACCTAAATGATTTGGAGCCTAAAGTTAACAGCAGTTAAGCAGTTTAAAGGCTTTTAAATAGTGGAGTAAGTGTTGAATAAGCAGTTTAGATTTTTTGGTTTTGTATTGAAGATAATTTAGAAGACACAGTTTAAGTAATGGTTATGGTTTGTTATTTCTCATGAGACAGACTGGATTCCGATTTTGCTCTCTCAAAATTGTTTTTAATCTTAATATCTTGGCAAAATCTTAGGTCATTTGTTAAAGCATATTGATGTTTGCTTCTAAGTACACAGGAGTTTTAATCAATACTAGTAAAAGGGCCATCTTCTCGTAAATACATAAGTTGGTTTAATTCAGTCGTTGGTTTGCACTTTCCAAGATATGTTGGAGTGCTGAAAGGAAGGACAGAGTTGGTTAAAAGTGTGTTGAAAGCAATCTGCTTAAATGTAATTCCTTGCCATAGAAGATCTTTCTTTTGAAATAAACCTTTAAGTGAGATTCGGATATGAAATGATCCTAGCTAGACTGATATGATGGAAGTATTGGCTTCCAGCTTATGAGCTTTGATACATCACTACGTTTTGCAATCCACGCTACTTATTTCATTTCTGGTAATAAATTCATAGTTGACAGGCATGTTTTTGTTCTGGTTACATTGCTACGCAAAGCCAAGCAGTTATGTACTTATGTTACTGTGAAAAATGTCACTGGATAGCTTCTCATTCTATGGAGATTGAAAACCAATGTGAGAGATATAAAAGCATTTACCTTCTCCTTCAAGCATGTGCGTAGTGAGGTGAAGGTCTGGCTTAGGGGTTGGGAAAGACCTCCCACCTGAATGTCCTTCCTGCTCTGAACTCTTTGTTTGGGTCATGTTCTGTGGGAGATTTCCTTATAGTGGTGTATGTATTGTTCCTTATCAAAATATATAGAAAAGTAAAGGCTTCCTATTCTGATGGATAAACCAAATTGCCGCTTTATTGCAAAAACAAGATTAGATTGCCGAAAGCATATGGTCAGCACCAAGAAAATATCTGTGTGATTATGTCAGACCCAGGAACAGAGTCCCCCAATACACTAATAGGAACCCAAAACATGGAACGTGCACAGCATGGAATGAAGTGATGGTGGAATTTAATGCATTATGAGAGAAAACTTGTTCCCTTCCTAGTTGTAAGCAACTTCCAAATTGTAGACTTTATCCCCACATAAGTGGTGTCACCTCCATGGATATATGGGAATGTTACAGAAATATATGAGAGTGCTACCATAGAATGTTACAGCAATACAAGCAATTACATCGGAGTCATCAAAAAATGTGATTAACCGAGGTAAGCGGTTTTCATTCTACTAAAAGATGCGATTAACAATGTGATTACCGGTTAGTGAACATAGAAAAGTGGTCGGCAATGTGATCAGTATCACATCTTTACGCTACTATCGATAGCCAACGGAGAATGGACATCAGAAAACGAGAGGTGAACACTAGACTCTTCTCAACCTTTGTCTTGAGCCAAATATGGATGCAGTGGAGTTGCTTTGGTATCTAGTTCAAATACCTCATCCTGACTACTGAGACAATGAGTGTGATACCAATTGCAGCCAACTTATTGACTCATTCTGCAGAAAGAAATCAAAACAAAGTTGCTCATAATTTTCCATTTCAAGATAGGATAAAGGTGAAAGGATGGAGACCCCAAGACGGCAATAAATATACATCTGATCAAATAAAGGATAAAAAGGGTAAAGCCATATGTGCAAGTATGGGCCAAAATCTGGTAGTGCGCGTTAGATGCCCTTTTCCTAGGGTAATCTGACCCTTAAAACAAGGGACGAGCCAGCCAACACCAAACTCTCAGAAGAATCAGATAAAACGCAGCAGGATTGGGCTCCCCTCCACGTGACTCCCATAAGTCATTACACTCTCTTTTGTTGGTTTCCTCCAGAAAAGGCATGGTCTTCATCTGCCCCAAGTCTTCTCTCTGTAACCCAACTTCTCAGTTCCCCATTATCAGTTTAATCTCAGTAGTGAAACCATGATTAGCTTACCCACTTTGAGTTATTATATACTACGTTGGGTTTCCACGGCTATAGGTTATAGGGATGTGAGAGGTTACTATATTTGGAAAGGCGCGGCAGACCAATCCAAAGCCAACCCACTTGTCCCCTCCAGCTACACCCCTCTTTGGATCCATTTCTTGTTGTGGACCCAGTCTGGGTTTTTTATGCTTTCTAAATTTGGATTCTCTTTCCCTTGTTTAATAGTAAAGGCGGTTCCTTCATATACGGTTTAGTTCTTGAGGCTGCTGCTGGGCTGTGAAGCTGTGAAACTGTGAAAGCAGAGCAGAGACAGAAGACGGTGATCGAGAATAGTGTGGGGGCTCTGTTTCAAAGTTTGATACTTTATAAGACCCATCTTTGCATTTCTTGCTACCAGTCAAGTTTTCAATCTCTATAAGTGGAGGGTCACTTCTGCATCTGAAAGCTACTGAAGTTCTCTGCTTACTGCAGCTTAAAAAGGTTAGGCTGTTTTCATTTCGTTGCTCATGTTCTATTTTTTTTTTCTAGCAAAGCTCTTTTATTTTCTTATTTTTGATGCTTAGTTGTTACTACAGTTACTATGGCTTCTTTGACTGATTTGGGAGTTGTTTTGAGCTTAGCAGCTTTTATACTTTGGGATTCCATTGATGAACTAGTTGATTCTGAATTGGTTGTGTAAGAATCAGTGTAGCTTGGATTTTTTTTTTCTTCTCTAGTTTCAGTGAGGTTCTTGAATCCCTGGACATGTTGTTCAATTGCTTTCTGTCGACAGTGGTCAACAGGTTAAAGATCCTTAGATTTCAGTGAGGATATGTCTTGCTTTTGAACTTTTGAGACCTTGATCACGAGTTATGCAAGTCTAAGTTGCAAAGTGGGCAAGTTATAGTTTGCGGGAGTTGGTTGAGAAACTGTTGTCAGTTTAGTTAGTGGTTGTGATAGTGACTTTTGAGTAGTCACAAGTAAGATGGAAAGCAACAATCATTTCTGGACAAATTTTAGCGATTGTGGTAGCCTGTAAGATTGTTATTCCTTGAAGAAAAGGGATTCTAGAGCTTCCTTTGGAAATGTTTTTGATTCATTTCTATAATAGTGTTGTGCTTGTTGTATTTGTTGTATAAGTTTTCCTCACTGCAGAAGTTTTACATTAAGCTTTATGAGTATTGCCATTTTAGGAATCATGCCTCTGCTCCTGATTCATACTTTTATTACTTTGATGATCGTAGTGGTAATAGTTATGATGGAACTAATATCAAACATAAGTAGCCTATGTAATTAATTCTAGTAATGCTTTTCAAAAGAGGTTGAACATTATTTTGATTACTGGTATTTTTGTTTTCGCTGTGCAGTTTATGTGAGAATGTCGTCTTCAAGACCCAGTCACTCATCCAGCAATTCCGGGAGAACAAGACACAGTGCTAGAGTTATTGCTCAGACAACTGTAGATGCAAAGCTTCATGCAAACTTTGAGGAGTCGGGCAGTTCCTTTGACTACTCGAGCTCAGTGCGTGTTAGCAGTGAAGTTACTGGGGATCAACAACCTAGGTCTGACAAAGTGACCACTGCTTATCTCCATCACATACAGAAAGGGAAGCTGATCCAGCCATTTGGGTGCTTGCTAGCCTTGGATGATAAAACATTCAGGGTCATTGCATACAGTGAGAATGCCCCTGAAATGCTGACTATGGTTAGTCATGCTGTCCCAAGTGTTGGGGATCATCCAGTTCTTGGCATAGGAACAGATGTAAGAACAATTTTCACAGGCCCTAGTGCCTCTGCATTGCATAAGGCCCTCGGGTTTGGGGAGGTTTCTCTCTTAAATCCCATCTTAGTCCATTGCAAGTCATCTGGAAAGCCTTTCTATGCTATAGTCCACCGGGTGACAGGTAGTTTGGTCATTGATTTTGAACCAGTCAAGCCGTATGAAGTCCCCATGACTGCTGCTGGAGCTCTGCAATCATACAAGCTTGCAGCCAAAGCAATTGCACGATTGCAGTCTTTGCCTAGTGGGAGCCTGGAGAGGCTTTGTGATACAATGGTTCAAGAGGTGTTTGAGCTTACTGGTTATGACAGGGTGATGGCCTATAAATTTCATGATGATGATCATGGGGAAGTGGTTTCTGAGCTTACCAAGCCTGGCCTGGAGCCGTACCTGGGTTTGCACTACCCATCCACTGATATACCTCAAGCTTCACGGTTCCTTTTTATGAAGAATAAGGTCCGTATGATTGTCGACTGTTGTGCAAAAAATGTCAAGGTCCTTCAAGATGAGAAGCTTCCTTTGGATCTAACATTATGTGGTTCAACCCTCAGAGCCCCACATAGTTGCCATTTGCAATATATGGAGAACATGAACTCCATTGCTTCTCTTGTTATGGCAGTGGTGATCAATGAAGGGGATTATGAGGTTGCCGGTCCTGATTCTGCACAGACTCAAAAAAGAAAGAGACTCTGGGGTTTAGTAGTATGTCATAACACAACTCCAAGGTTTGTCCCTTTCCCACTCAGATATGCCTGTGAGTTTCTAGCTCAAGTGTTTGCCATCCATGTGAATAAGGAATTAGAGTTGGAGGATCAGATGATTGAAAAGAACATCCTGCGCACACAAACGCTGTTGTGTGATATGCTGTTGCGTGATGCTCCTTTGGGTATTGTGTCACAAACACCTAATATTATGGATCTAGTGAAATGTGATGGGGCTGCCTTACTGTACAAGAACAAGATATGGAGACTTGGATTAACTCCAAGTGACTTCCAGATTCAAGACATATCCATGTGGCTCTCTGAGTGCCATATGGATTCCACAGGTTTGAGTACTGATAGCTTGTATGATGCAGGTTTCCCTGGGGCTCTTGCTCTTGGTGATGTAGTATGTGGAATGGCAGCTGTGAAGATTACTTCCAAGGACATTATTTTTTGGTTCCGATCCCACACTGCTGCAGAAATCCGATGGGGTGGTGCAAAACATGACCCGGATGAGAAGGACAATGGCTGGAAAATGCACCCTAGATCATCATTCAAGGCTTTCCTTGAAGTTGCCAAGACAAGGAGTTTACCATGGAAGGACTATGAAATGGATGCAATTCATTCTTTGCAGCTTATTCTGAGGAATGCATTCAAGGATGTTGGAGACATGGCTGCAAACAACAATGGAATCCAGATGCAGCTTAGTGACCTGAAAATTGATGGGGTGCAAGAACTGGAAGCAGTGACAGGTGAGATGGTTCGATTGATTGAAACAGCATCAGTGCCAATTTTGGCAGTTGATATTGAGGGATCAGTTAATGGGTGGAATACAAAAATTTCTGAGTTAACTGGTCTTCCTGTTGATAAAGCAATTGGAAAGAATTTGCTCACACTTGTGGAAGAATCTTCAACTAGCATGGTGGGCAGGATGTTGGAGTTGGCATTGCAAGGTATGTCGTAAACCCTGTTGTAAAATTTTTCATTTTAGATGTCAAGGCAGCATTGACCATATGCATGCATATGCATGTGTGAACCAAGTACATCTGTGTATGCCTAGCCATGAGTATCACAGATATCTTCCACACATGACACACACCCTCTCCCCCTTTCGTCTTTTCCCCTTCTCCACCCTCTTCCTTCTGGGAGTGAAGAGTGGAAATGGGATTTATTTGCTGTTCTTTTCAGAGTTGTTCTTGTTTATTATTGTTGTTCATTGGATCAGCTAAGTTCATTTTTTTTTCTCTTTGCTTCTGGTTAGGCAAAGAGGAACAAAACATCCAATTCGAGATAAAAACACATGGTGCTAGGGCTGACTTTGGTCCCATCAGCTTAGTTGTGAATGCTTGTTCAAGCAGAGATATTCATGAAAATGTTGTGGGAGTGTGCTTTGTGGCCCAGGATATTACAGGTCAGAAGATTGTGATGGACAAGTTCACTCGGATTGAAGGTGATTACAAAGCAATTGTACAAAACCCAAATCCATTGATACCCCCAATATTTGGCACTGATGAATTTGGCTGGTGTTCTGAGTGGAATCCAGCAATGACTAAGTTAACTGGTTGGAAACGAGAGGAGGTAATGGATAAAATGCTGTTGGGGGAGGTTTTTGGGATCCACATGGCATGTTGTCCTCTGAAGAATCAAGAAGCTTTTGTAAACCTTGGTGTTGTAATCAATCGCGCCATGACTGGTGAGGTGTCCGAAAAGGTTCCTTTTGGTTTCTGGAATCGGGGTGGAAAGCACACTGAATGTTTGTTGTGTGTGAGTAAGAAATTGGACAGTGAGGGTGCAGTCACTGGAGTCTTTTGCTTTTTGCAGCTTGCTAGCCCAGAATTGCAACAAGCACTTCATGTCCAACGTTTATCTGAACAAACTGCTGTAAAGAGATTTAAAGCATTAGCTTATATCAAAAGGCAGATCAGGAATCCTTTGTCTGGAATACTATTTTCTCGGAAAATGATCGAGGGTACTGAGTTGGGAGCAGAACAAAAACAGCTCATACATACCAGTGCCCAGTGCCAGCAGCAGCTCAGCAAAATACTAGACGACTCAGATCTTGATAGCATCATTGATGGGTATGACAATATCCTGTACTTGTAGAGTTATTTTCCTTATGTTAAGGCAACTCATGAAATTCTCGATGGCATTGGATTTGCATCTTTATCTAGTAATTAGTTTAACTGATAGTAATTAGTTTTTCATGGATCACTTGAAATGATTTATGGGGATTCACCTTTAGATTCTTATAATGTTAGATTAAATCTGAGCATATTGTTTTCTGTAGAAGCTATGTAGAAGCTATTGAAGTATTCAATTTCAGTTGTCCATATATCCATAGTGAAAGTGATGCGGTGAGACCTAATTAGTTCCTTCTTTTTTCTGATCATTTGACAGCTACTTGGACCTGGAAATGGTTGAGTTCACTTTGCAGGAAGTATTGGTTGTCTCTATTAGTCAAGTCATGATTAAGAGCAATGCTAAGAGTATCCGGATTGTCCAAGATGTGAATGAAGAGATAATTACTGAGACATTGTATGGTGATAGTCTTAGGCTTCAACAAGTCTTGGCTGATTTCATATCAGTGTCAGTTAATTACATGCCGCCTGGAGGCCAGCTTACTCTAGCAACGAATTTGACAAAAGATCAGCTGGGTCAATCTGTTCATCTTGCACATTTGGAATTCAGGTACAGCTTTGAATACGTAGTATTGATGTCTGCTTTAACTGTACCAATTGCTAGTTTCTAAATACAGACAAACTGTTTCCACCCAAATAAGAAAAAAAAAAAAAACAACAACAACAACTTTTTGATGTCTTTAAAACTTGTTGAGGAACTAGTTCCGTAGCTGTACACTAATCTCAGCTGCAAAGAGTGAATTATTGAGGCCTAATGAGTAGTAGTACTATAACATCTAAATAAAGATTGAAGCCTATCAGATCAACTGGTTTCTTGTATCAGTTGGTTGCTTGTGTTACAACTTAAAACTTAAGTGAATATCAGTCATCAAATGCTGAATTGATATGTTGGATCAGGATATCACATGCGGGTGGTGGGGTTCCAGAAGAATTACTGAACCAGATGTTTGGAACAGATGGTGACATATCTGAAGAAGGCATTAGCCTACTCATAAGCCGAAAGCTAGTGAAGCTCATGAATGGAGATGTACAGTACCTCCGGGAAGCAGGGAAGTCGACCTTCATCATATCCGCGGAACTTGCTGCTGCACATATGATCAGGTCCTAGACATTCAGTTTCCAGTGACATGACATTACCTTACCGATCTCAAGTGTACAGCCTACCAGGAATGAGAGTTGGATGATGCAACTTTACAGATTATGCCGGAAATTTCAGCTTAGATGTTTCCTCAGCACTTTGCATTTCTGCTTTGCACTGTAAATAGGCATGTATCGCTTTGTTCTTAACATGTTTTTACCTTGTGATGGAATAAAAAGAGAAATGGGGAAAGATTTTGCAGTTTGCAATATTCCTTGTATGCATGTATGAATTACAGACTTTGCTGACAAACCACTTTCACGTGTGGGATCCCTGTGCAAGTTAAAATTTGCATTTCTATTTATCACCAACTATGACTCAATACCACACTTGATTCATATACTTCCACTGTTGAAATGCATTTCCAGTGTCAGATTTCAAAATCATAATGTTGTGAACAGAGCAACATACATGTGTAAGTTCTCAATAAAAGTGGTACAATAGGCAGATCACTTCAGAATGGAAGAGGGTGGTACATTTTATGTTCAAAACTCATGTATTCTTACTATGTAGTTTTTGTTGTAGCGGTTCTACTCGGTGAAGTATTGTGAGGTTTATTTTGATATAAACTGTTTTGTTGGAGAAAACCACAAAATAGACAAATATCAAGAAGAAAGCAAAACGTTATAAGATCAAGGACCCCGAATCAAATAAGGAAATGAGCTGGTTGTGCTGGTGCACTTACAAACCAAATAGCAAATAAATCAAATTCACGTTGTTGCGTCTAGAATGTGTTTTTAAAAGTATTAATTAGAACTCATGTCATTGCCAAAAATGATTGTTCTTTGTTAGGGCCAAATAGTAGATCCATCTGCAAGAATAAAGCATGTGTTCGATGACATGCCCCGACACTTGCACAAGCTCCATTTAAGCAGTTTTTGTTGTAGATATGTAAAATGTTATTATCGCAAGTCTGGTTGTGACCTGTGATTTTATGAGAAAGGAGATGGACAAGTTAGTACAAAACATCTCTGCAACACTCATACTTGCCTTTATTCATTAATAAAAAAGAAGATAAATCATAAAAATAGAGACGTGAAATCTACGCTTCTTACTTTTTATTTTTAGTCATCATTTATATAAGAAGACAAACATTTAGCCACTGAAGACATAATTTTAGTTATATGATGAATGAACAGCGGAGTATGAATTGCAATTTAAAAAGCGTGGATTTCCCTTTCGCTAAAAATAATGCTAAAAATAATTATATTATTTCAAGGTTAACATATAATAGCCAGAATTCATACCAAGTGTGAGTGATCACCATGGGGTAGTTTAGTTTTAACTTTTAACTGAGGGCGCGGCCCATATAAACATTCATAGACCAAGTCAAAGGACTCAAAGCTGACCAGTGACCACGCCGTCTTCTCCACTCTTCAGCCTTGAATTTCCAATGAACCTCAAGTCGCTCTCTTTCGCCGCCGAGACCCCTCCGCTCTCAGTTCTCGCGGCGGCCAAGCTAGCCGGCGTTTCTGTCCCCGCCGACGCCTCTCTCCCTCCCGATTCTCCTCCGGTTCTTCACTTCTCCAATGGGTAAAACCCTAATCCCTAACTATTATACTCCCTTCGCTTTCCTTTACTCTCTTATCTTCAAGGTTTTCAAATTTGGATTTGCCTTCGTTTTTTAGGCGAAAACTGAGCGGCGTTTTGCCGCTTCTTCGCTATTTCGGCGGTATTGCGAGTCTGTGCGGCGGCGATGCGTTTCAAGAGGCTAAGATTGCGGAGTGGCTTGAGTACGCTCCGGTGCTTTCAGTTGGCTCGGCGTTCGAGAATGCCTGCAAGCATTTGGATGAGTATGTGGGAAGCCGGACCTTCATGGTTGATCATTCATTTTCGATCGCCGATATCGCAATCTGGTCAGGCCTTGCAGGTTAGTTGCGTTTAATTCATTTCGTTTCAATAGCTAGGGCATAGTCTCAAGGTACATTCTTGATTGGATGATTGATAGGAATGCTAGAGATATTTGTATTGGTTTCGGTTAGTAGTTCAAAGTCGATTGCTTGGCAGGAGCTGGACTTAGATGGGAGAGTTTGAGGAAGTCGAAGAAGTATCTGAATCTTACTAGGTGGTATGGTTCGATATTGGCCGAACACGGTGATGCGTTGAATCAAATAACAGCTGCGTATGTTGGCAAGAAAGGCGGGGCGAAGTCGAAAGAGAACATAGCCAGTCAGAAGTCGAATGGCGTGAATGGAGATGCAGAGAAAGCGGGAACTCCCACCACGCGAGGAAAATACGAGGTGGAGCTTCCGGAGGCTGAGGTTGGGAAGGTGAAGTTGAGGTTTGCGCCGGAGCCAAGTGGTTATCTTCACATTGGGCACTCAAAGGCAGCTCTGTTGAATACTTACTTTGCTCAGAAGTATAAAGGTGAGGTTATTTTGCGGTTTGATGATACGAATCCTGCGAAAGAGAGCAATGAGTTTGTGGATAATCTTATCAAGGATGTTGAGACTTTGGGTGTCAAGTATGAGAGGATTACCTATACTTCTGATTATTTCCCTGAGTTGATGAAAATGGCCGAGAAGCTGATTTTCGAAGGTAAAGCATATGTTGATGATACACCTAGAGAGCAGATGCAAAAAGAACGAATGGATGGGATTGAGTCGAAGTGCAGAAACCATAGCAAAGAGGAAAATTTGAAATTGTGGGAGCAAATGATTGCAGGTTCAGAGAGGGGTCTGCAGTGTTGTGTTAGAGGAAAGCTGGATATGCAGGATCCTAATAAATCACTCAGAGATCCTGTTTATTATCGTTGCAACCCAATGCCGCATCATAGGATTGGGGCCAAGTACAAGGTGTACCCAACTTATGATTTTGCTTGTCCATTTGTTGATTCCATTGAAGGTATAACTCATGCACTTCGATCTAGTGAGTATCATGACCGCAACGCCCAGTACTATTGGATTCAAGGTGATATGGGACTGAGAAGAGTGCATATATATGAGTTCAGTAGGTTGAACATGGTCTACACACTCCTCAGCAAGCGCAAGCTTTTGTGGTTTGTTCAAAATGAGAAGGTGAATGGATGGGATGATCCTCGATTTCCCACTGTTCAAGGAATTGTGCGCAGAGGTCTCAAAATTGAAGCATTGATACAGTTCATTCTTGAGATGGTAAGACACTAATCTATAATACCATGATTAACACAATATATGTTTATAATAGCATCTTACAAAACCTTAACTGCTAGACGCCAAGTGTGTGGATGACCTAATGGGAAGCACTAGTTGGTCATGAAATATAGTTCCTGTCTACTGCTTCTTATGTCCTCTGTTTCATAGTTGTACTAGTTTATCTATACAATGGAGACTTTTTAATTTATCCAAACTTTGAATGATGAACTTAATAGTTGATTTTTAATTATTGTATGATTTAGGGGGCTTCAAAGAATCTGAATCTTATGGAATGGGACAAACTGTGGACAATTAACAAGAAGATTATAGATCCTGTATGCCCAAGACACACTGCCGTCATTGAAGAGGGACGAGTGTTGTTGACCCTCTCTAATGGCCCTGACAAGCCATTTGTCCGCATGATACCTAGGCATAAGAAGTATGAAGGTGCTGGAGAGAAAGCAACGACATTCACAAGGAGCATATGGATAGATCGAGCTGATGCAGAGTTGATATCAGTTGACGAGGAAGTCACGTTGATGGATTGGGGGAATGCCATTGTTAAGAAGATCGATAAAGACCAAGATGGAAATCTTGCGCTCACAGGGGTTTTGCATCTTGAAGGATCTGTGAAAACCACCAAATTGAAGCTTACCTGGCTGCCTCAAATAGATGAACTGGTTAAGCTCTCGTTGATGGAGTTTGATTATCTGATAACTAAGAAGAAGGTATGTGCCATTCAACAATTTTGAAGTTTCCTATGCCTTGCTAAAACCTGTGGACTCTGTAATTGTATGCATGATAGTTTATGGTTGCCCATGATGGCACTGAAATGTAATTGAATTGGTTGTTTTGATTTGCGATTGCAGCTTGAGGAAGGTGAGGATTTCCTTGATGTGATTAACCCATGTACTGAAAAGGAGACAGCTGCCCTTGGGGATGCCAACATGCGAAATGTGAAACGTGGAGATGTATTGCAACTTGAGAGGAAAGGATACTTCAGATGTGATATTCCGTACCTCAGGCCATCAAAGCCTATTGTTCTCTTTGCAATCCCCGACGGCAGGCAGCAGGCTGGGTTAAAGTGAAGAGCTTCAAGAATTTTTTGGCTTCATGATTTTGATATCAAACTTTTTATTTCAAAATTGAATGGTAGAACTTTTATCTAGTTTGACACTCCTAAAAGTGTACCTTTCAGTTCTTGTAGTCTTGTTCTCAGAATATTTGGCAAAGTTTTGATGGAATGAGATTTCTCTTAATAATTCTGTACTGAATCATTAACTGTATGTGGCTATCAGAATATTTGGCAAGGTTTTGATGGAATGAGATTTCTGTTTATGATTCGGTATCAAATCTTGTGTTGGAAGTTGCAACCTGGTTTGAATTGAATTTATCTGATGTGTATATTGCTATATTTCTCTGTTTGTAATGCTCTTTCATTTCATTGCTGTTGCTATATGTAAACCTTGGTGTTTTTGATCCTTCACATTTCACAGACTTACACCTTCAATACTTGTTAACAAGTAGAGGGAGTCTTGCAGAAATCTCTCGGTGCACTACAATTTATAATGTGTTGGTACCACCTTGTAAGTATCATATATAAAGAACTGTATCCTCTTAGAATCCTCGATAAATTAAGGAAGCTGTGGAGTAAAGCTGTTTTGACAACTATTGTTGTTTCTTGAGCTGAGCGACCACGGAGCTTAAAATTTTCTGGTAAAGTTAAACCACGAGTCTTATCTTTGGCGTGATTCAAACATCTCTAATTTTTCTTTTAAAATGGCCATAACGTTATGGAACCTGTAATAAAACTAATTATACATAACAGGGTTGATATACGTTTTGTTTTGGGTCAAAACAATGAACACATAAGCCATATTAAACAAAAGCAATGATATTTCAAATCGAATGGTAGAACTTGTAAACTAACAATCTCTGCTCTCCTTGTTTGTTCTGGTGAAGAGTCTTCCTATTTGAAATGCCTTATTGCCTTAAAGAAAACATATTACGCACCTAATAGCTCCTACCGCTGCAAAATTTTCTTTCTCTATTATTGCTTCATCCCACTATGTTCATGGACTTTTCCCTTTGAATGTTTCTGTTCTAGTGTCTAGGCTCATGTTCATGTAGTGTTTGATTGACGGGGATTTTAATTTCTTTTGGAGGGGTTAGTGTCTCCAAATAACTCTAATTGAGCCAAAAGTGAGTCATGATTATAAGTGGGCACAACCAAAATGTAACCATCACTTTTGCATCATTTCCACAAAACCAGTCTTTTCCATTGTTGAAGAAGATCAACAGCTTTGAAAGTTCCACAAAGGTTGGTGAATCTCTGGTTAGAAAGTGTAACAAACTTCACCAATAAGCTAGTTATTAAATCATTTCAGATTAGGAAGACTACTCCTCCTCCAGACTTGAATGTGTTGTTAACTACTTGTTATCAAGTATGTATCAACCACCATACAAGAAGACTTATTTTGAAGGAACAGAAAAGAAACACAGAATGAAACAAAAAAAAAAAAAGAAACACAATGGTTAACTAAGAAACAGAATACAATTCCCACACCCAATCAAGCTAAGACTTTGAAAATTTTCTAGGCCTTGGCTGCAAACTTGGCCTTGATCTTCTTAATCTCTTTAGTACCAACCTGGAAAGTACTGGTCAACACATCATCCTCCACCGGCGGCGAGGCGGCGAACAATGTAAGGGCAATGTTGGCGGTACCCTGCAGCTGAGAGTTGAACGCGGCGATCACGGCAGCAGGGACCTTGCCATTGTTCTTCTGGAAGTGAACTAACCCCTTTGGAAACACAAACACTTCACCTTTGGCAATGGTCTTTGAAATGAGCTTGTTTGCTGTGGTAATGAACCCAACATCCAACGAACCTTCAAGCACGAAGACTATCTCGGTGGCGCGTGGGTGAGTGTGTGGTGGGTTGATGCCTCCGGGAGCATAGTCAATTCTAGCCATCGACACGCCGAGGGTGTTAAGACCTGCGATCTTCTGCACATTGGCTAGAGTCACCAAAGAGCCGAAGGTGTTGTTGGTGAGTCCTGGCTTGGCGAGTCCGGCGAAGAAGAAGTCCTCCGCAGTTGCATTTGCTGCGTCCTTGCAAGCGAAACCATTCATTTTCGTCGCTGTTCATTCATCATATAATCGTGTCAAAACTCAAAACTAGCTTCAATCTTCAATAATAGACTAGCTAGAAGAAATTAATGAAAGGGTTGTACCAGAAGCCAAGTCGGCGACGCAGATATCTTGAAGCATGTCTGGATCAGCAGCTGAGTTGCCGAAGACGATGGCGAAAGTCATCACTAACAGTGCCAACATAGCCGCCATGGTTGTGTTTTGCTTCTGCTGCTGCCGCTAGCAGTCAAAGAGGACCCAAGAGAGAAACTTAGGAGTGTGGGAAATTAAAGGTAGGAATGAGTAGGAAGTGATGGGCAAGGTTGAGTATTTATAAGTGAAGGCTGGGTAGTTGAACGTCGATGGCAAATATAGTGACGACTGAATCAATGTTTTGGATGGTAACTTGGTATTTGGTAAGGTCGTGCTGTTGAGAAGTAAAGCATGGAGCTTGCCATTGTTGTTGAGCTTAGACCAAAAGCAAAGTCATCGATCACTTTGCCTTGCCTCTCTGGTTTTTGGAGCGTTGACCCCATTTGCGTTGCCTTGCGCGTCTAAAGGATCTGGCCCCTTCTTATCTTAACTTCTTTTCTTTAGTGACAAGTGATCGAATTGAATAGAAGGGTGTCGAATCTTGGCAACAACACTTGTCCAATTCAACTGGCTCTTGACAAATATTTGTAAGATGGTTTATGGTGGTGTCTAAGTTGAGTAGAAAGAGGGGGGGGGGGGGGGGGGGGTGGGGGAGAGAGAGAAAACATGGAGGTAGGTTTTCGTACGAGTTAGATCAAGTGAAATTTTCATCTAGAAGAGGCATAGGTAGAGTTTCATTGTTACTAGTGTCTTTTTACAAATACTGCAGATATCTTGTCCCGCAGGTAAAAGAATTTTTCTTTTTATTATCCAAGAATCCAAAATAGTTAGGTTTGATTGTTAAAACACAACTATTCATGGAGTAGTCTTTGATAAAATTATTATTATTATTATTATTGAGAAACTTCAACTCCTCAATTACTTTTGATGAGAACTTCTCAACATAATTTAGTCTAGCTTTTCCTATTTGTGATTAATAGCGCAGTTGACCTTCCTTCTTCCGTGATTCACCGTCCTGAGGCATCGTCACTGCACCACACAAAAAATAAGGGTCAAGCACAGACAAGAAAGCGTAAAATAGGAAAACATTCCAAACAAAAATACAGACCCTGGACCCGAGCATAACCGAAATGACTATATATGTCAAGGCGGCATATCCGGTACAAGCTCCTAGATTCAAATGCCCATAACACCCGGTGTATACGACGCTCCATCAGCTCGGTTAGCTTATATTCTTGGGGCACTACACAAAGTCAGACATCAACATGGATAGTACAGTACAAACATAAAGAAAACATGAGACACAAAACACGGTACTTGTTTTTTGGAAGGTCCCGGAAACTTGGAAAGGATGTCCATGCCACTCTTGCCACTGCCCCCCCCCCCCCCCAACGAGGAACGAGGAAGCACTTCCGTCGCCAACTCTCGTTGGTAGAGGTGGGCAAATCTTCCACCAAAATCTTAAACTTTCCTCTAGACTTCAGGGTCACGCACCCTCGGCTGCCCTTCTTCGCGCAATACGCCATATGCCAACAGGCGTTGAACTCCTCAAAATTGGGGAATTCATGTCTCAATAAACGGAATAACACCCATGTCCCCAATATTTGCCTCAGCATGTTAGGGGTCACCTGTCCCGGGGCAATATGTAGACACGCCAGCGTATACTGAACGTAGGGAGGCAGTGGGAACATCAAACCACACCTCAGCTGGTACTCGTATACTAAGGTAAAATCATCTGGAAGAGCCCGAAACTTAACATTCTTGGAAAGGGGGCGTAATAGCACCTCGTCAGGAATTCCCTATTTTTCCCTAAAAGTTACCAACTCTGACGACGTCATACTCCGCCAGGAGGATTCCAAAACGAGTCGTCAGCCTTCCGAGATCTCGGCATACTAAACTCTTCTACCTCCTACAATAGAGGCTTAGACGAAGACACGTGAGACCCAACATCTGTAACAGGAATGACATCCCCTAAGTTAAGTGCAACCTCTGTCATAAGATTATCCAACTCCTCCTCCCACAGGTGCAAGGTGTCCGAATCAGGATCAGGCGAGCTAGAGACAACCACAATGTCCTCACTGGACACCCATACCGGGTCTCTCATACCCTATATCCTCACGAGTTATACTCTCGCTAGCTTAACCCTAACTAGCCCGATAGACACCACCCAGTTCCTTACCCCAGAATCAACAAAAAAAAAACACCGCAAACCATGCGAGGATCATACCAAAAACCCTACCAATCTGAAAACAAAATGAAAACGGAACCAAGAATAGGAGTCGACAAGTTCATAACTTGAAAACGCGGGTAAGCGTAGTGGCAATGACGCTGGTTGCAAACAGCAGAGCCCTCGCACCCAACTAATCGAGGATGAAATTAGACATTCCCTCGGTTCAATTTTCAGAGTTCCTCGAAGCACCTTTCTAAACGCTTGAAAACTACCCTTTCAAGCCCTAACCCCTCTTTTTAAAAATGCGAACTCCCTCCTCTGTTTTCTCCAGGCCTATTTATAGACACTCAAATCAACCACAACCGTCCAGATCTCCACCACCTCGACGGTCAGGGAGAAGACACGTCAACCACGATCAAAACGTGCGTTACAACGCGCCCCACGATCTCACATACGCGCGTTAAATGCACGAGCCGTTACAACCTTAATGACGTCATAAATGACCACGTGTCCCTCATAAACTGGCCATTTATGACACACGTGAGATATGACGAAATGATTGTATCGAATTCTCGGAACGCAACCCCAGCCAACTCGCGACCCCGTGTGGGGACTTGGGGATTCAACACCATACCTCCAACTCCCGAGTAAGACACATTCTCGGCACAACTTGGGAATAACTCCCCACCCAAGAGCTCTCTCGGACTAGGGACTTGTTAATACATAGCCAAGAACACTTGGCAATGCCGAGAATGTGAGGCGATCACTCAGTAGCCGGAGACCATTTCGGGCAAGACAACATCGGCAAGACCTTCACAGGCACCTAAAGAGTGAAGGTCCAGCAATAATATACTTGCTAGAACCACTTCACAACTGATAAACATCTCTGAAAAGGGAGAGGCTGAACAACATTATGAAAACAGTCTTGTAAACACGAAAATATCTGCAACAAATAATAGAACAACACGTGTACAAACAATAATTTAATTTAATCAATGCGAATGCATGTTACAATCTTTGTGAACTCCTCTGATTCTATCTCCGAATTTAGGTCTAACTCAAGGGTGACGAGCACTTGTTCTTGAGGGTTACGCGGATTGTTCACGTAACAAGTATTTGGGATTTGGATTTGGTGAAGAACTAGATATGAGCTTGATAGTTCTTCAAGGATTTAGTGAAGAACTGGCTATGAGCTTGATAATTCTTCAAGGATTTAGTGAAGAACTGGCTATGAGCTTGATATTTCTTCAAGGATTTAGCGAAGAACTGGCTATGAGCTTGATAGTTCTTCAAGGATTTTGAGAAGACTTCTGAGCTCACGGGAGGGATTTTTCTCTCTCTTTAGTCCGCTGCTTCTGTTTCTGCTCTCTTGGTTTCGCCCCCTTGGGTTTTTGCTCCTTTGTTTCTGCCCCCTTCCTCTTGGTATGAGAGGGTGTATTTATAGTGTTAACATGCCTCCACTTAAGACAAGTAATGAAGATTCTGAATCAATAATATTTCCTTAATTGAATCAATGAATCTTGACTGATTGATTTACTTGATGATTTTAACACAATCAGATCAATCAAATCTTAAGATTTAGATATGCCCAGATCGCTTTGGATTAATGTCCAGTTTTGATCAAGATTATTAGTAAGGGGCGAGCCATCTCGCGGATAGGGAAAGTATCTCACGAGGAACCTTGATTTCCAAGCAAGCGATGATTTCTGATCCCAGTTCGCGGACTCCCCCACGCGAGGCCATCTCGCCTCGCCTTCATGTAAATCCATGCGCGCGGAGCCATTTCGCTTCGCCTTCAAGTAAATCTACGCAAAGTCCGTTTCGCCTCGCAAAGTCTAGTTCGCCTCGTGAAGTTTGTTTGCCTCGCCAAGTCTATTTCGCCAAGTCTTGTTCGCTTCGCGAAGTCCGGTTCACCTCGCCAAGTCTATTTCGCCTCGCAAAGTCTGGTTCGCCTCGCCAAGTCTTGCTCGCCTCGCGAAGTCGCGTTCGCTTGACCAAGTCTTGTGCCACTCGCGAAGTCCATTTCGCCTGGCGAAGTTCAGTTCGCCTGGTGAAGTCAATTTCGCCTCGCGAAGTCTACTTTCTAGTTCGCCTGGCTGCTGGCGAACCATCACCAATTATTTTTGGGGATGTCTGACTTCTTTGTTTTAATTTAATTTAATTTAATTGATATCTCATCATCAATCGACACTTGATAATTGATTTCAATCGGGATTTAAGTTTATGTCGTCAGCCGACCAATTCCACGTTGCTACGTGTTATTTCCAACGGCTTTCCAATTTTGTTAACTCACGAGCCACGTATTTGCTTGGATTATTTAACGACTATTATTATCGTTAAATTTTATATGTCTACAAGTCTCATGTTGGAAACTAACGGTAGAACTCCAAATACTAGCCTATAAAGCAGGCACGAATTCCCAAAAGAGGTAAGTTCATTATTTTCTTCCCATACTCCCATACTATACAAGTAGCGACCAAACATTGACTTAAGCCTCGGAGAATCGAAGACTGGGCCACCCCAGTCTCGACTCCTGACACGTTGTTACTTGTGCAGCTATTGGAGCAGGAACTAAGGATTCGACCTCCCGTCCCGAGAACTCAATAGGAGGTAGAAACAAGAACAATTATGTGGTTGTGTATTCATGCATTTATTTACATATATATGATTTAGAACGAAGAGTGTGTCTTATTTCATTACCATTAAATCTTCGACTTGATAACCAAGAGAGGACATTGGTAATTAATGGTTTTAGGAATGGTTAGCATACCGATTCTTTCCTTCTTTTATTATTGTTTTCTCTCATTCATGACATTTTTTTTGTTATAAATAAGTAAATGTGTCGTGTGTTATATTTTCGATGTAAATGACTAGCTTATGTTATACATAATAGTACAAATAATTACAGTTTACCTAACTTTCCATTATTTCATCATAATTTCTATACGTCGATCGACCATATTAGTTGCCTGGTTTGCGTTTGTTGTTATTTTATTTACCAGCTAATAAGTAGTTATAATTAAAAACATCCCATGATGATAGTAAGGCCAGAAGTATGATGATAGAATAAATAAGAAATTAAGTTTGAGGAAGTCAACCATTTATATATTCAGCTCTCGAAGCATGCAGCTGGTTCTATTTATTGTATGCATTGTCCTGCATGCAATCTTATTAACACTATTACACTAGTTAATTAAGCTTAATTGATTAAGGATAAGTTTCTTAATAAACTTATATATGCTATATATAGACAAAAATGCTGTTTATATATATATATATATATAGCTCGAATTTTTGCTACGAGAGTGTGACAAAGGTTTTCCTTATTGTTTGATTTCGTTGGAGAAATGTTATAATACATGGTTGCTAATTAAGCAGGTATGATAAATTGGCTGATTGGCTCTATACTCCAAACTATATATATGTCCTATAGTTCGACTTCATTTTGCAAACCAACCGATCATTCGCATTTTCTTTTTGTTCGTACTCTGTCGTCTTTCGGAGGTTACTTCTACCAATGTGGCTCTTCTGTTATCTGTTTTGCAGTAGAGCCATCATTTTCACTAGTAGGAGGATGGTCTCGATCTATCAACAATTAATCATGTTCTTTTAATCAAACTGCTACTTTCAATATTCTCCAAAGCAAATTATAATCAATGTAGGCTGCGAGTCTGTGACAGATATAAGGATTGCTGAAAGAAACCCAAGCCTTGTCAACATCTTAATTAGGTAAGCTAATCGCGCAAGAGTATATGCCTTGTTTTAGAGAATATATATATCCAATTTAGACTTTAAACAGATGTGGCGGGACGTCGTTTAAGCTCGATCGACTTCCAGATTACTAGCTTGTGAAGTTTACTTGTGATTGTTATTGATTAACCGAGATAATAAAGATTTCTGGTTTCTGCTTGGGGGATACTTCACTGTTTGTTATGCTCTCTTCAACATCTGGTAAATAGCCTAGGAATGTTAGAATATCTTGAGTTCATTCATCTGACATCTAATGGCATGGGTCCAATTCGAACAATAATGTACTCGTAGTTTTTATTCAAGTCGTGGATCGATCTCTGATTGAAACTAATTAAAAGAGTTGACTCTGAAGGTCCTAAGGGGGGGTGAACAGGCATTTCTTTAATTTTCGATAACTTCAGTATCTCAGGATAGCAATAGCTTGTTCTATCCCAGATTTACAGTATACAAGTTTGCAGAAGATAAAACTCAGAAAGCAAAGAAGCAAACACAAAGATGTTTTTGTTCTCGCAGAAACCCTGAATGCAAGGAGAAAAACTGCGTGTCTCTAACTCTTGAGAGACAAAAGTTTCCACTAAGTTGAAGTAACCTCTTACAAGAATAATAGTTCTAGTGATACACTACCATGCACAATGCTATCCTTCCTAGTCCCGAACTAGTCTAGACCTATTCCCTCTCTTGTTTCTAAGCACTTACAACATGGAATACTTTCAGAAGCCTTGTTCGTGAATTCAGCTAACCACTAGCAGATTCAACTTTGAACGCTTCTTGGGTTGGTTGCACTACACATGTCACGCCCCGAATCTTAATTTTTACCTTTATTACTGGCATAGCGGTAATAAGATTTTTACCGTGTTCGTCACTAAGTGTGTAATTTAATTAGTTCCCAGAGGGTGTTGAGGGACTAATATTTTGAGGGAATTATTCTAAGGAAGAAATTTTGACGACGGTAAAAATGGTAATTTTTGCTAGAAAAAGGTAATTTTATTGGGGTATTATTTCGGGGTGTTGAATTTTGGATTTTGGGTTTATAGAGGGTTGTTGGACCGGGTGGGCTAAAGGCCCAAGTTTATTTTCTTTCTCCCGATTTTTCTCTCCCGCACCCAGTTTTTCCCTCTCTACACCCAGGAAACTTCCGGCTGACCGTCCGCCGCCGTCTGGCCTCCGTTCGCCGCCGGACCGGTCCCGTTCGAACGGTCTCCCTCCTAGCTACATTTCTAGACCGGTGGCAGCCTCCCTAGCGCCGCCGTGAGGGAGAAACGCCGCCCGAAAGCCACGGCTGCCGAATCGGTTTTCTCGCCGGAACTCCCTCCTCCGGCCGCCATATCCGGCGAGCCATAGCCCAAAAGGAAGCCCTCCTCCCGTGCTTCAATCCCTCCAAAGGGCTCGCTCCGTCGTGAGCTAGGACGCGAGGAGGCTCGAGCAGAGGAGACCTCCAATCGACGTCAGGCTTAGGCCTAAGTTGTGAGTGGACCTTTGTTTTGAATATTATATCTGAAATGCTTTATCATTTGATTGATTTTTTCTGTTATTGGATATTTCCCGAAATTGAGAATTTCGGTGGATTATACTCGAGGTACAATTCCAAGAATAGTATGTATATGATTAAATGCTAGCTAGCTATACGTGATTTCCCCCATACGCGAGGTACAATTCCGGTATGGGTGACATGAGCGTTAGACGCGAGTGTCGTAGCCCTGTGCGACTTCCTATTCTTGCATTTATTTATTCAAAGATGTCGTACAAGGAGTAAGCACGTATATATTACCACTCGGCCGCTTTCCCCCATATGCGAGGTACAATTCCGGTGTGGGGTGATGTGAGCGTTAGACGCAAGCATAGTAGCTTCGTATGATATCTACTTTATTCAAGTTGTTCATAGATATCATGCCAAGAGTCAGGCGAGTGTGCATACATACTATATATATAATATCCAGGCCTGAGAGGCAGTTTCTTAAAGTTTGGGGGTTCTAGCCAAGCTGGACCCCAGTTCAGAATCGTTCCAGTGGAGTTCGTGTTTTTGCCACTGTGGAAAGCATTTCTTTTGGGGAAATATTTATTTGTTGTCAGATCAGTTTTGTCCACTCACTCTGACGTGTTAAATATTTTCCCCTGGGCTCTTCGTTTTTTTTTAAAATGCCCAGTCTGCAGAGTTCGCGTGAGGTCCAGCAGGAGACGTCGAGGCATAGTGACCCAGCTATCAGCTACATTTCGCCAGTAGGTTACCTGTTTAATCTACTAGGAGTTTGTTAGCTTTCGTTGTATTTTATTTTATTTTATTTTTTAGTAGTTCTGAATACTATTGGAATTCTTATGTTTGTATTCTGGCTACTTTTGGAGTGTAGCTGAAGATTTATTTGTTTTGGATTAAAAGGTGATTCGTAAGTTTTTAAGTTAGGGTTGTCCATTTTCGAGGGAGGTTTGCCGAGTCTTCGGTAAATTTTCCTTAGAGGTGGTCCCCGCAGGACTCATCTCGGGTTTCGGGGTGAAACTCGGGGCGGGTCCTGACAACACATCCCTCATGGTATGCAACATGATATGAGTTGATAAAAGAAGTTTAGAGTTCAAGCTCTAAGGTTTACAGTCACGAAGAAGACTTAGAGCAGCATGAACAATGCAAGCTAAAACTAGACTCAACAAAGAAAATGCAATAAGGCAGTTTTCAACAACCATTGAGCAAAGCCAAAGCTATAGATATATATAGGCAGACAAGGCATCAAAGATGATGCGAGCTGACCTCAACATGTTTCAGAAGGATTTGGACAAAAGTGTTTGGCTCCCATACTGAAAGCGATGTGTCCAAACATAGAGATGACACAAGAAATCTCAATAAGACAAAGAACCCTTTCCTAAAACATGAACGATTCAAAACAAGGGGCAAAGAGGTTTCAAACCCTCTTACTCAGTCTATTAGTGGACCTTGACACAGCCGATAACGACTGGTCTTTAAATCATATAAGGACCAGCTTTGGATAGGATAACGTATCATGAAATCCAAGCTGGAGCCTTGAGCATCAAACTATTTGGTCAAGGGTTGGTATAGCAAAAGATCTCAACCCTTAGACTAGTTTGAGCGCCAAGACATTTCCCACAAACTCAGATGTCCATTTGAAATTGAAAAGCAACAAAGACCTATTAAACTAATATAACATGTTCTTTGAAAATCTAGACAGCAAAAGACTCAGTACTAGGATAGCAAGCGAAGCTGCTAACCTCTGTGAAAAAACAGTGATATGAAGATGCATGTTTTACCTGAGTCATAAGGGATGTTAATGACATTTGTTCTTGATCAGATAACAGAATCTCAAAGTGTTTTGTAGGCTAAACAGATTGCCAACTATCCTTATACCTTCAATCTTCCCATTTGGCATTCCTTCACAAAACACTTCATTTGTAGGAAAACAACCTGCAGAAAACAACTTCAAGAATAAGTGAAGAATCACAAAAACAACAACTGAGTTATGAGCACACTAACCAACAATGTCTTACAAACAGAAACATCAATTCCTACAATTAATTCTCCCTCTTTTGGGCAAGGAATACCAAAGGGAAAACAGAGAACAAAATATTCGAGAGGTTTTAAAACTACTAGAAAAGATAATAAACCTACAACGAGAACATAAAACAGATCACTAAAAGTCAGAACACCAAGAACCACATAGAACTAAACAGCTTTGGATATAGATAATGTTTTGGCCACGATCCTCAGCGCGCGGGCGAGAGGTAAATAGTGAACAAAGAGAAGGGGAAGTGTTGCGGGCGTGCCACCTCGTGGACGAGGAAAGGTTGATTGCGAGATCTTGACTTCTTGATCAGGCGGAAGGGGTTTCTAAGTGCCACCTCAAAAGAGGAATTTACGAGCACACGGCGATCGATACTCACGGAGGGACGCGAGCAGAGCAACTATAGGGAACCAGGGAGATCGAGGGTGAGTCCAGGAAGAACTCTGAGAAAACCTAGGCGGCGGCGCACTTAGGCTTAGGGTTTCGAGGTAGCTCGAAGGGTAACTGATTTGCAGTTTGTTTGTATTTGTTGAGAGATTTGATTGTGTCCGTAGAATGAGCTTTGAGACTCCTTATATAGGAGCTCGACTTGCGGCAGAAGAAAGTTAACTTAAAATCCAAGTCGGGCTCTGAAACCCTAATCCACAAAGACACTGTTTAACCCGCGCGGACCAACCATCCTGTGACACATGTCCCGTTCGCACACTTCACATAGGACACTGCTTCCGCGCGGCCAATTGTAGAGTCCTATGCGGACTGAAATTCGTCTCGTGGGCTGTCACAGGAGGCTATCTCGCGTGCTTTTGAAGCTCGCTTCCATCTCACGGGTTTTTCTAGCTTGCAGGCTTCAAAAGGGCTTTTTATAATTAAAAGGGCCACAGGGATTGGCCGGAAGTTTGTCAAAGACTTGTAAAAGTCTTCAATGATTAATGTGGTGCACACAGACTCCACCTGTTGCTTCCTCGCGAATGTTTCCTACGCGAGCCAGTTTGCCTGCTCGCCTAGATATATTCCGCCTTTTCTAGGACTTTTACGCAAAATACTATCGCGCCTCATTTATACGGAGTGTCTCGCCTCGACTGCGCGGAGCATCAATCTCGCTTCGCCTACGCAGAGCGAGCTAGTCATTCCGCGTGAAGTCGTTTGTACGTGAACTGCATAGTCCGCGCGAAGCCATTCCGCGCGCGAACTGTGTAGTTCGCGCGGAGTCATACTACTTGGACATAAATGTCCTATGGCTCAAACATTGCCCCCTACGCCTTGAGCTTTGAGATGAAGCGAGAAGGCCTTATTGAACATGTCACGACGCTACAAGATTTGGGAGATTCTAAAATCTTGGCGTCATCGCGATCTCGCTTCGCGAAAGACCAAAAGTTTAAGGTCCCCGATCACTTTGCGAGGCAACTTGGCTTTATCAAATGGGGTCCCTTACTCACTGCGTAGCGAGCAAGTATGTATCCTGACGTAAGGTTGGCGAAGTGAACTGTGTTATCTCGCTAGTGAATATAAGGAATGACGAAGTGAATCAAAGAGAGAAACGGACTTCGCCAATCTTGGCACCCCGTGTGTACAGGCTGTAAAGGAAACTTAAGAGACTCTAGTCCAGCTTTATTTCGCTTGTCATGTTGCCCTCATGTGAACTCTTTCACTAAGCAACAAAACTGTTGAGGTTCCAAACCAACAGTTTGTTACATATCTCACAAATTCCTAATTATATTGTACGTATAGTACAATATTATAGGAAATAGACTGAGAAGGATACCTTGAACATGCTTTCGTTATAGGAACCAGGTGACATTTGAAGGGGTCTGTCACCGCCATCACTAAAACCCCAAGTTCTTGCAACATTCATCTTATACTTGGAGGCTTGTTGGAATGCAGAAGTGACCATGAGCTGCGTAGAGGGATCAGATGCCATGTACATCATCCAATACGCATTGAAGCCGTTTATGTAAAATGACTACCCATTCATGACAAACCGGATTCCTGTTGTTCCACCAAAACTAGAGTCAGCTTGTGCTGCTGGGTTTAAGCAACACAAGAAAAAGAGTAAAACTAACAACACATAAGAACCCTTTTGAAACATGGCGGTGGATCAATAGAAGAAGGAGAAGTGGATTATGTATAGGGTTTATATACACACACACACGTAGGAGCTTAAATACTTACCATTAATTTGGCCAGATTTATTTCTGATGTAAAAATATCCACTTCTTTTTAATATAGTAAAAACTAAAAACTCTACCATATTTGTCAGATTTGCTTTCCTATTTATCGGTTTATGCAAGGCTAGTTAGGATTTTGCTTGGAAAGGATTTTACCTTTATAATTAAGTTGGCTTGGAAATTAATTTGTAGCAAAAGGATATTTGTAAGCTTTCCTAGATTATTGTTTACTAAAATGAAATGTTTAAATTGTCTTTGCAAATTGGTTCATACAGAGCATATTTTTTTCCTACTCGAGGTGTTGGTTTCACTGGTTTTTCATTATTTTTATCATTTTTTCATCATGTTGTCCTCTATAGTTCGTTTATTACTTCTTTCTTCCGTATAATATTTTTGTCACATCAAAATGTCAAAAGCTTTATATTAACATGTGACACAAAGGTTAGAGAAACTTTTTCACCAAAAGCAAAAGTACCTAGATTGGGCCATAAACTTCCAATTGATCAACTTGAATTTAAGCATAATAGAATCTACAATAATCCTCCAGAAAGCAAACAAGACTCCTGCAATCCTATTCTACCATACGAAAACAGACCGAGTGCACCAACTAACAAAGGTAATCTGCGCCAAAATGCAATCTCAACTCCTCTTTCTTAGGCCAAAGGCAAATTCAGCTATTTCTTCTTTCTGCCACCACCGCCCTTTGTCTTTTTGTTGCTAGTTTCTTTAGCAGTACTTGGCGTTTCCTGTCAAGAGGATAAACAAACGTTGAGTCTCCTAATAAACAATTTCAACGGAATATACAGAACTTAACTTCAACGAAATGCAGGAGCTAGATCAAAATTCAATATATCATTTACACAAGATGCAAATACGTGAATCGAAAGTAAACAGAGCTCCAGAATTCCAATAATATAGACAGCTATAGAAAAACTATATCCACTAAAAGTAAACATACATAAGAATAGAGACTCAGAATGACACTGAGTTAATAGGAATAGGATACCTGATGAAGTTTATGAAATCCTATAATGAAGGAACCACAAAGGATATAGAGTGACAGTGATATACTAGGCTTCTCTACGTCTTACATAGCAAAAATGCTGTAGAATAGATGATAGCTTTGAAGCTAACAATGTCAAGTGCATGTTTGAAAAGGTTGCCTGCAGCTAACCTAAACCTGCAGGCAACCTTTTCTAGAAATTCAACTGGGTGTTGTGATGGAGATGTTAAGTGCATATGTGACAGGCAACCAAGAGTGAAACATTCAGTGCAAAAGGACCTTCAAGGGTAACGGTTTATGCTAACAGCCATAAATTGATAAAAAGAATGACATGATGAGTTTCTATACAGTCCCTGATTCTAGTTGTGGCAGATTATGATACCAATTCATGATTTGTTTCCTAGGTTCACGAAGATATGAATTAATAACATAGGAATAAGCAAAATTGTCTCTGAAGGTTCACCAAGGTTTTCAGCTTCATGTGCTAAAGCAAACACCTCTGGATAATGGTATGAGAAGATTGGTGCCCAAATTATAAATTGGCAGGCTTAGACTGCCAATCACATTGGGCCTAGATGAGTTACAATCCTGTAGAGAGAACATCTGATTCTTCATTGCCAGTTTGGGGTGTTTAAGTACACATTTCCTTTCCTGTCATCCAATGTAGCAATAAATTATGACAACCTATCGAGTCTTTTTACCAGCATAAGCATATTGCTTGCAGCCTAAAATAATTTCCCATTCGCTTCAATAATTGTGCAAAATATTCGAAGTCTTAGTACTTGAGACTAAAAGGTGCAAAAGAATCACTTTTATATTTTAATTTTTGAAACGAAGAATCACTTTTAATCATATCAGATTTGTTAAGTAAGAGACCACTGCACGTCCATTGTAGGGATAAGCGGAAACAAAAACAAACTGTTTGAGGACCAAACCAAATAGAACACAAAGGCATATGCACAATGCATGAAATATGATTTAGGCGTAGATATGACAAAGAAATCTGAAGCATCTTGATGCATTTCATACTTGAATACAAACCCCATCCCAGTCACAGGTGGAACAGAAACAGAACCGGCTATATGTATGTGCGTGTGTGTGTGTGTGTGTGAGGAAAAGAAAGACAGGAACTTAAAAAGTTGAATGGAGCAATACCTTCCGTTTAAGCGGTACAGACGTGGTAGCAGTTGGCTTGAAAAATGATTCTAGTCTGTAAATGATTAAATGGATGAATAAAACCCAATGAAAAAGGAACTCATAAATCAAAATTTATCTGTGCTAGATTCACATACCTGCCCTGTGAACCCTTGTTCTTGGCTGCTTTAATCTTTTCTATAGCCTGATCAATACAGAAATCAATATAAATAAAGCTAACATGCCGCTGAAAAAGAAGCAATATGATCTGAAAGGAGGCCTAATGTTAATGAGTAGAAGCACACCTTAATCACTCTGTCATTATTGAATCCGTTTTCATTCACCAGAAAGGAAATCAGCCCCTACATCAACAACAAGCTGATTAAAGACTTTGACTTTCAAGAGTCAGAACGAGATAATGGGTTATCGTATAAAAAACTACAACAGGGATTTCATACTTCTTCATCTGGAGCAGTCCACTTAATCTCCAGTTGCTCGCCATCGGTTAAAGCAACTGGTTCCTTAAAAAGTCGCCTAGCCTCTTCATATGGCCAATTATCTGGTATTTGGTACCTGAAAGTACAAGGTTTCTTATCTATAAAATAATACAACACTGATCATTTATGAACAACATAACCAAGAAAACAAATTCATTCTTCTTCCCTCCATGAGTAATGGTCATAATAAGGATTGACAATGAAAATAAATTTCAATATGATTGAACGGCCATTTGATCCCTGGAGTACAATACAACTAATTATGTAATAATCCCATGGGAGAGACTGTGCACTAACAAAAAGTACTTGATGCAAATTCAAGCTTAAACATATCCAAGTAAACTAGGAAAAGACCATTACCATGTAGCTCAATTACGAGTGTCCTTGAATGATAATATGGGATAAGAATCAGTACTCTGGCGTATTTAATCAATCGTGTGAAAAGCTTATTAAGTATAGAAATTCTTCTCTCTTTTTCGTAAACTTTCAGAAAGTTACCAGATATGTCGAAACAAATTAGTTGACTGTGAATAATGAAATCATTATAATCAAACGCATGTGCAACCATCTAAGATCATATGTAAAGCTGAATATTTGACCTCTCTTTATTTATGTTCTCCAGTATACTCTCTATAGAGCCATGTTGGCGGATGAGCTTCAAAGCTGTCTGACCTCCAATACCTGCAGCATAGAATAGTAAGGTATGAAAAAAAGGATGCATAGCTAATATTTCAAGCCAACTACCGAACAAGTTCTAATATAAAATAGCACAGAAAGATCAAGTCAAGAAACTGAATTTGAAATTTAAGAACCTCGAATGCTGTCACAATAATCACATCCAGAGAGTATGCACAAGTCAATGAATTGATCCATAGTAAGATTTAGCTCCTCCAAAACCTGGAAACGCGATCATCACTAAAATGAAGAAAATTTTAGTTAAATGTGACAGCATTAAAAGTTGTAAGCACCTTAGCAACATCAAATTCCATGACTGGGATTTTTCTTGAGCTAGGATCCATCAAATGACGAAGAAATTTAGGAGCTCCAAATGTTAGGGAATCCATGTCTTCTGACGCCACAGCATAAACCTGTAACATTGAAAGTTAACTATTATCATATATATTAAAATCCCTAAGGACATGTTCAGGCAATAGAAAGAAATGATGCCTTTTGGATGTAAACAGTTTAAAGGCAGAAATACCCCTATGTGATGAAGCCTATTTGAAAAATAGGAACATTAGCACAGATGACATAGATGACACAGAAATATAGGAAATGAAATCTAAACTAAACATACTCTTATAAGGTTCCTAAGAAAGATATAATAGGTTGAGAAATACTTGCCTTTCCTGCCTTGCAAAGAACAGCACACTGTGCCTCTGCTTCTGAGGGAGCCTGTGAAATTCAATACATCCAAGTGTGACAAACAATTTATTTCTTTTGTAAACTAATTGAGACTAACTACAACAGCAGATAACTTGAGAGAAATAATGTCCCACCTCAATTACAGGCACACCCATGAGCCTCAAAAGTTTTCTGCAGTCTTCATTGTGCTGCTTTGTCACCTACCAAAGCAACCAATTTATGGCCTCAAACCTTCTATTTCTCATGTAATAGATCTAACTGACAAATTTTTATAATGCTACCTGAGGGTTCAGATATATGAAGAATTAGGAGCAATGAGCTCACCTTTACTGTCCGTTTACTGAATTTCTCAATGTCTTCCTTATTTCCAGACTGCAATGAGGCAATAACGAAAAAACAACCGTGAAGTACATTCCTCTGCTGTCTGAAAGTTACTAATCTAAAGAAATATACACATACCTCTACAGCCGTCGCCAATTCTTGAGTTGCATCAACTCTTTTTGAGTAACTGCGTAACAAGTTGCAAACAACAAGCATTATTGGACAAAACACATCAATCAACAACCCATGTTCACGGTACTAGTCAGTAAGAAAGCTACCGCTTTGCCAGCTCTTGGCTTTTCAACTCTGGAGGCTTCCCATCGAAAACATAGCTGAAACAATATATCAACATAGAAACTAGTCATTCCATGGTTTGAATTCGTGAGTGCAATAAGAGGGACAATCAAAGTGTAAAAAACAAAAAAAGGTAAAGAACAAATTACACCGGCTTAATTCCAGCTTCCAGAAGCCTAATTGTCCGCGAAAACATGCCCTGGAGATGACTACATTGTACCCAGATAGCAAAACCCATGTCATTACTAGCAAAACCAATCTTTCCAAGAATACAATTAAATCAACTCTCAACCCAATTCGACTAAAACTGGCTTATCTCATTCAAAAGCTAAGAACTTTAAAAAGGGTACCTAGTAACTTCACCAGCCTCATTAGTGAGCATCTCAGTCCCCGTTCTTCCCACAACAATCTACACAATTTCACACAAACCCAATTCAAAAGAAAGCTTCTTTAACCAATATATAGACACAATACATATAAAAGCACTGAAATTCATACAAGAAATTGATAAATGCTCATGCTGGCATCGATGGCAATCTTGCGGCCAAAGTAGCTCTCGAATTTCTGCTCCTTCATGCACTTTGGGGCATTGTCCGCCAACAGCTTCGTTAAACCCTAAAACACCAATTCATGAACATGAAAACACAAAGTAATAAAACCCAGAAACCAATTAGTAATAAAAGGGTGGTAAAGAACCCTACCTTTATGCCCATTAGATATAACAAAGTGAAGAGGAAGAGGAAGAGGAGTGAAGTGAAGAGAGATGGGAGAAAGTTTTAGGGATGAAACTGCTTCCCGCCTACTCCCAAACAGGTAGTGAAGTCTTGTCGCACTAGTACACAACCAATATACCGAGTCGTCTATTGGGTCTCAAGTTGGGCATAACAATTCAGTTGGGCCTCACATGTAACCCAACAAATCAAACTGGAAATATTTTGCCCAAAATTTTATCTATGAAATAATTAAAGGGATCCTAATTAAAATGGATAAGCTCTTGCTCACAAACTATGGAGTGAGCAAGTTCATCACATGGCTAGGGGTGAACCCAAGTGTTGTTAGTTGCTTTATCTATACGCGCGCACATATCAATTTAGGCCTCTATTAAGTCGGTATATGTCGTTAATCCACTTTCGAATAGTTTAATTTTTCTACTCAGTTTTTCAAGACAAACGAAATGAACAGTGTTGCCGACCACTCATCTTTAATATGTGTATATTATCTTAACTTCGAATCCTTGAGATCCTATTTGAAACCTCTAATGTTCCTCTCGTTTCTTGTTGGATAAGGTTATGCCTAGTTACCTAGAGCCTGCATTGCATAAGTTCAGGGGAAGATGGAGCTTGTAACAGCTTTGAAATGGGGCATTCATGAAAAGCAAAACGTTTTTTTTTTTTTTTTGAAAGATGAAAAGCAAAACGTTGAAATTGGAGTTAAAAGTGAGGGCATGGTCCTGCTAGTTAATGCACAGATTCCACAATGTTGATGGACAATACATCATCAGTGTCCTTGTTCTAAAAGAGTGAAAGGGATGCAAAAACAAACACTGAAAGGGAAGCATCCTCAATCTTTGTGTTGTGGGTTTGCCTTTTCTCAACTGCAAATGCAAACCATTTGAGAGCTTTGGCCTAAAGGGAGAGACCTTATATAATACAGGAACACTCACTACAGGGAAATTCTATCAAGTGAATTGATGGTCCAACGGTCCAACCAACTCTTATAGAGATTTACCAAGTTCAAAGTGTTCCCACCAAATAAAGTTCTTTGTTTGGAGGCTAATATTCAATCAAAGTTGAGAATGACATCAATTACTTGAACCCTTTTTTGGTTCTAGTTTATTGGAACTCCACCAAAACAATGCATGCTCTGCCCAGAAACTGAAAAATATCATCCCTTTCTTGTATTGCTGCTCACATCACATAAGCATATTCATGGAAGAGAGTCTATTCAGCGTACCCGGCCATCTCACCGTTTATCTCACCGCGCGTGACCCACCCGGTCATCTCACCATTAAATTTCCGGGTGCGCCGTATAATTTTCGATTCATGGAAACCTACTTGAGAATTTCAAGCTCAAACCTGAAATTCTCAATAATTCTGGGTTGCACTATACCCTTTTAAGCCTCTTAGCCAAAGCCTCTTTAACTACTTTTATCAAATGGCATTTTCATCTTTAGTTGGCACAAATTATTAAGTGCATGTATATATATTACTAGTTTATATATGCATGTGTGTGTATTGGTCATCCAATATGTAAAAGTGAACCTGGATTAGTTTAGGCATGGACCCAGGATCTAAAAGCTTCAACTTCTTCCAGGGTTAAGTTGTTGACTTCTACATAGTTCTTACATCTAACCGTCTAAATAAATTTGCACAAACTGAGACTTAGATAGGGCATGCATATCCCATTACTTCAACAGCTTTGGTTGGATATGGTTCTTTCTTTATAACTAAACCATCATCAGCTTATAAATTAAACTGATTAGCAAGAGAAGAGAAACACTTGCGAAAAGGACCACATGCATATGGTACCAATATATATGATCCTTGCTTCATCCGTCACAATGGCCCCAAGGATTTCAAGAGTGATGCTTAGTTATTATCAGGATGATTTGAAACTACAGAACTTAGGAACCAGAGGATCGTCAATTGGGTCTACTGGAATTCTTGTGCATGCTAGTGAGATATGGCACTAACTAAATTAGGGTCCAGAAAAAACATCAAGTATTTTCTTTTGAGCTGTATTATCAACTCTCTGAAAGTATTTGGATATAAATGTGATGAGGGTTCCTGGGCTACCTGCCCTTTTTATAAGGATACCCTCCTCCTTTAGAACTTGCATTTGGGGAGATGTTTCATTTTGAGCTTGGTCCCAGAGTCTACTTTTGCATGTTTTGCCTTGAAAGAGAATATATAGACTTCTTAAATCCATTAGTGCTATAAGCATGGGCAAAAGATGTAACAGATAAGGCAAGCAATAGCATAAGATGGTTTCTGATGTTTCCAATACCTAGCTAGCTGAGATGAGAAAAAATGTTTTAATAGGGTGCTATGGACAACAACATTATAAACTCTGGCCAATTACAAATCATTAGTTCATTACCATGGAAATGCACCATCAAGTTATGTCGATCTATAGTAAATTTCCTTCTTCTTTTTCCTTTTCTTCAATTTCAATCGGTTTCTGAAAAATATTTTGTTATTAGTAAAGTTGCAGATCAGCAGAATGAGAAATCGAACTAGATCATGTCAAGTTACGATTATTAATTGTGACATACTATACATTCTGATCTAACAATATATATCAAACTAACGTGCCTTCTCGTATATTACGTACCGGAAATTCATATTACATTGGGTGAAGCTAGCCATCTCTCTTCAAAATAAACTAGCTTATGGGAATAGGTTGCTTGAACTTGGAAGATTTCTCTACTAGATCGAGTGTACATTATGCCAATTATCACAATGTTGCTAAGAAAATACAACAATATGCACACGACACAATCAAAATGCCACTATGTGACAGAGCATATATGAATTGACTTCATACCAAGAATTTTGGTGCCTACAAATTGCCAACCTTGCAAATAGTCCCAAAAAATATGAGAGCGTATTCGGCGCACCCGGAAATTTAACGGTGAGATCACAAATGGGGCCGAGCACGGGTAAATGGACGGTGAGATTGACCGGGTGCGCTCTATAATTTTCACAAAAAATAGTCAGAACCTAGACGTTTAAACTTTTCATATGGAAACACGACGTGCTCTAGCTAGCTACAAGTTAAAATGGACAAAACTCACCAAATAAAGGGTTATGGATGAAACTTTGAAATCATAATAATAATTAAGCTGCATCTTCCATTTTTATGAGGTATTGAGGGACACACTTCGATGGAGAAAGATAGACAGCGAGAGACAGAGAGATAGATAGAGAAGAGAGAGAGAGAGAGAGAGAGAGAGAGAGAGAGAGAGAGAGAGAGAGAGAGAGAGAGAGAGAGAGAGAGAGAGAGAGAGAGAGAGAGAGAGAGAGAGAGAGAGAGAGAGAGAGAGAGAGAGAACAAAGTTGAGAACAATACGGCGTTCAAACTGATGCCATGGACGTTAAATACTAGGGCCTCTTGTAGCCTATATGTTCTAAGCTTTATCCTTCCTACTCCAAGGCATATTGTGCTTGATCTTTCTCCTCCAAAATACTCAGCCACACCTCTCCAGTTTCCACCATGGTAAGTGACCATGCCACCCAAAATATCCACCTTTCTGTGTGAGTACGTAGATCTTCTGCATGATCTTCAGTTACTATTATACTAATGTATTTCGTTGTGCATAGGGAGAAGAGGAAGGAAAGAGCAACAACTCCCTCGAGCCAATGGAGAAAAAGAGAGGAGGATTCACCGCCTCCATCTTCATTTTCGGTACGCAACCAAGAACACAAAGAGTCGAAAATCATTGAGTTCTGTCAACTTGTTATGCATATTCGTTTCAGATTCATATATAGCATCTTGTTCTTCACTGCAGCGTTGCTGGCATTGGATAACATGGGGTTTGTTGCAAACATAGTGAGCATGGTTCTCTACTTCTTGGGACCGATGCACTTCAATCTGGCCACAGCTGCCAACACTCTCACCAACTTCATGGGAACAAACTTTTTGCTCTCCCTCCTCGGAGGCTTCATTTCCGATACTTACCTGAGCAGATACACTACATGTTTGATTTTCGGTTCAGTTCAAGTTGTGGTAAAGAACTGACACCTTTAAATAGCACTAAAAGGCTTGTTCTTCGTTTGGATTCTAACTAATACACTGTCACACGAATGTAAACAGGGTTTGTCCATGATGACAATTCAAGCTTATTCAAAGGCATTGCAGCCAAAATTTTGTGGCCTTGACAAGCCAAGTTGTATGGAAGGTGGTATCGGGTTCTATTTTTATGTATCCTTGTACTTGTGGGCATTAGGTTCAGGTGGTGTGAAGGGAGCTCTGCCGGCACTTGGTGGTGACCAGTTTGGTCACAAGGATGAAGCAAAGAAGCTAGCAACCTTTTTTAATTTGTTCTTGCTCAGTTCTACTCTTGGAGCAACTATTGGAGTCACTGTTATTGTGTGGGTTAGCACGACCAAGGCTTGGTATTGGGGTTTCTTCATATCAATAATGGGATCTCTTATTGGTTTTATTGTTCTTGCACTGGGAAGGCCTTTCTACCGCCTCCAAGTCCCCCGTGAGAGTCCCCTCATCCGTGTCTTTCAGGTCTCGGACTCTTTCCTCACACTCTATGCGAAAGCAAAAAATGTTAGTTCGCACGTGTAACCGTCACATAGAAAGTCTCATTCTATTTTATGCGACTGTCACACTAATTGACATGCTTCAAGTGTCTCACAAAGTTCGAATCTTTTTTTCTTTCTTTTGACAGGTTATAGTATTGGCAATAAAAAACAGAAGCCTATCACTGCCAGGGAGCTCTGCAGAACTATATGAGATCAGTGAAAAAGAATCAGCTTTTACTAACGAGAAAATTTCACACACAGAACAATTCAGGTACAAATACTAATCATGGATTTTCATGGTCAATAAACTCAGGCATGAGCATGTGATCGAGTGTTATACGGACCATTATATAAGTGAGAGATGAGGTCCATTTATATAAGAATGTGGGGTTTTAGTCATGGAAGTTCATATTTGCATATGTACATGTCAAACATAACCAAACAAGAATCATCACACCCCATGTCCCATCTCAGCAGGCAAAAATTCTCCAAATTTTGTTGGGGATCCGAATAATACACATATAATTTAGAAAGGTTTACATCAAAGTTTCTGTAAAGTAGGGAGGGCTTTTCTTTCTAAATTGGATGGAAATGACAACATGTGAAGTTTGTATGGAAGTTTGTTAGACTACTAGATTGTAGCTTAGTGTAAGTTCTGAACGATGATACTACTATTGTACCTGCAGCTTTCTAGACAAAGCTGCCATACTAGGGAAAGACACCAAGGCCGAGCCATGGAAGGTCTGCACTGTTACACAAGTGGAAGAAGTTAAGGTCCTAACAAGAATGCTTCCCATTCTGTTGAGCACCATCATAATGAACACTTGCATGGCACAGCTCCAAACTTTCTCGGTCCAACAAGGAAACAGATCCATGAACCGTAAATTGGGACATTTTGAAGTGCCCGCCCCATCAATCCCTGTCATCCCCCTTATTTTCATGTGCATACTCATTCCCCTCTACGAGTACTTCTTCGTGCCCTTTGCTAGGAAAATCACCGGACACCCTGCAGGAATCACACAGCTCCAAAGAGTTGGTATTGGACTAGTTCTCTCGGCAGTTTCAATGGCGGTGGCTGGCATCGTTGAAGTGAAAAGAAGGAACTATGCATTGGCACATAGCCCATTAGCGCCCGGCGGCATTAGTCTCTTTTGGCTTTCCTTCCAGTATGCCATCTTTGGAATAGCAGACATGTTCACTCTAGTTGGACTACTAGAGTTTTTCTACAGGGAAGCACCAGCAGGCATGAAATCACTTTCGACTTCATTCACATGGCTGTCACTCTCTTTCGGGTATTTCTTGAGTTCGATCTTTGTGAGTATCATAAACGCTGTGACAGCAAAAATTGCTCCAAGCAAATTGGGTTGGTTACATGGAATAGACATCAACCAGAACAATGTGAACCTCTTTTACTTTTTCTTGGCCATCCTCAGCTGCCTTAACTTTGCAAACTATCTGTACTGGGCTTCATGGTACAAGTACAAGCCAGAAGAGCCTGAAACCAAGGTGCAACTGAAGGAAGTTGACAAACATCTTGTTATTGAACATGAAAATGGAAGTAATAAGGTTACTGCAGAAGAAGTCTCCTCTGTTCAAACAGAAGAGAACAAAGAAAAGGTTGCAAGTTTATGAAGAAGATAGATAAATTAACCAAAGCGTTTAAAGGGAGGAAGCTCACTCAGGAAAAGTGAGATGGGGAGTGATAAATAGTTTAAACTAATGAAGCTACTGATTGAGCTTGAAAATGGTAGAATCATAGATAATGGGTGGCAGTCTCTCTTTTTATCTTAAGTTTGTGTGTTTTGGAATTTTGGGTTTGGGGCAAGCTGTTTTGAGAATGTGTGAAGGGTTCTGAGTTGATTGTATACATCTTCTATCATACAAATGTACTGAAAATTTTCTTATGTTTAATAAAAACAGATTTCTCCAAGTGAATAAAGAAGCATGTACGTTCTTTTTAGTTTGTTTGTTTTTTTTTTTAAGAGAGTACGTTCGTTTTAGTTGTGAAGCTTTACATACATTATAAAACTCCTCAATAAGAAGATGATATTTCATTGAAATGTGATATCACATAAGTGAGAGACATATGCAAATGTGATATCACAAAATTAACTCAAAGAGCAACCAGGCAAGTATTTGGTATTATGGAGGAAAATAGTACCATAAAAATGAGGAGTTCAGGCCCAAATATCATGATCATATAAAATTGGCACCCATACCCGATACATAAACCAAGCCTCTCATGTCTCAGAACATATTCATGCCCCTCACACAGCCTGTTTGAATCATTTCAAACATGTGATTAACGAGGGTGATTCCAAGCTGCATAGTTTGACCAGCAGATCGGCTGTGTCATAGAGAATCAAAAACTTTGGTTTCTGATATTCATGCTTTAGCACATCACTGACTCCATCATTTTCCGCCTGTCTACACCGACTCCATCATTTTCCGCCATGTCTACAGAGAAGCCAATTTGCGTGTGCTCAACATTTGATCTGGATCATGAGCAACTGTTTAGTTTTAACTGTTTTCCTTTTTACGTTTTCCAGCGTTCCATATGAATCTACCGAGAAGGGGGAGTGTTATGTAGTTTTATTCTTTAGCTTTCCTCTTTTCTTCATATTCATGCCCCTAAACTCTAAATAACATCAACTCCAACATCCATAACTGCATGCAGTTCTTTGTGCTTGACAGGGAAAGAGGCACATCATAGTTTACTAGTTTCATTACTTCATACCATGTTGATGTATTCAAATTCCAATATCATGCACATGGAAGGTCCCCAAACCACAAAGGAAAGTGGCTGTATATGGAGCTTTCAAGCTTTACCTGTTTTTCTTTGTAGGGTTCCTTGGCCATTAATGAAGCTTTTTGAGAGATGAACACTAGGACTTCCTGACTAAGACCTCATAGGAGATGTCGATATTATTCTTCCTAGATCAATACAGAAGTGCAGGCAAAAGATACTTGGATTCTGTCCAGCCATTTATTGTTGTGTCCCTAGTAGTTCAAAAGTGGGAGTTTATAACTAAAGAGGGTATTAAACTACTCGATTGTATTATCGATCAAGCAGATAAATTAACTGCGATGCGATAAGAGTGTAGGTGTGGAATCTTTTATATATACTCTGGTTCGAATCACGTCATCGTTGATTGAATCAATTAAATCTTAACTTATTTTTGATGGCTACAAAGAGGAAAATTTTTAATTAATTAACATGATCTATCATGACAGATTAATTTCTGAATCTAAAAAACTTTTAAAGAAACTATCATGACAGAAAAAGAAGATAACTAAGCAGTAAGCACTGTCAACATAAGCTAGCCTTCCAATTGGTAAAAGGCACCCTTTAGCTCTAGATAGAGTGAGATACAAGATACTATATGAGATTTGACCGTCTTGTTTGTAATGGATTTGGATGATATATGGCTGCTGTGACATTGATACCAGATGTGTGGTTGAAGCTAGCTTACTAGTTAATAGTGGTGATTCTGGAGTGATCTGAAATGGTAACAGGCAGACCAGACCCAGATTTGTTGCTAGGGTTTATAAGCTGCTATATAGTGAGTGCGTGACAGAAGGAGGAACGCTGCTAGCTAGCTCGGTAGGTTCTAAATGCCATCAATCTTAGCTCAAAAGATGCATGTGATTATGGGACCGAGAGCCTTAGAGAGGCTCACATGCATGCCCCCTCCCCTTTCCTTTTTATTAATATGAACTGATATATATGGTTTCTATGAAACCAGATAATAATGCATCATAAATTACGGTGTAAATCTCTTCACGTGATTACAACATTGTTATATGGTTTCCAATTTTCTTTTCTTTTCTTTTCAAAAACTCAGGGCCTCTCAGGCTGTTAATTTTATCTGTTTATTGTATGCAAAATAAAAACAAAATTGCAGGATGTAACATATTTAGAGAAACAAATAAGTGGATGTATGGTATAAAGTATAAACCCTAGATCGATCCCTTATTCAGATATAAAAAGTAATCACCGCCTCAATATTTCTAGATATCCATAAATTGTTAGATTCTAGCTTTTTTTTTCAGTGAAAATCAAAAATCCAAGATCATGTTTGGAATCTTAATTAAAATCCAAGATCTGTATCTACCTATCTTTTTTTTTTTTTGAGGACGTATCTACCTATCTTGCAACCTGAATATTTGCATAAAACCGCAAACAGAAATTGTGAGGAATGTTGAAAGAAATACAACAAACAGCTCAATACCAATTGTTATTAGAATCAAGCGTAAGTGAAAGTTGCGAGTTTGACTCACCAGAAAAGAACCCGGCTTCTGTGACAAGGGTTGGTCATCTTAAGGTGACCACAATCAATGAACATGAGACACGTGTTCATTTTAAAAAGCTTGGCTGTAATTTAAGAACATAACATGAGAGTTTTGGGTATTTGACATGTTTGTTTATAATTATTGTTGACACTTGTCAATCTCTCTCATTGGTGTTTGTCACCCATAAATGACCATAACTGGTCACCCAAGTTATTTCCACCCGAAAAACTTGAATTTGTACACCCGTTCTTGTTTTGTTTAGCTTATCTATCTTTTACGTGTGTGTGTGTTTAGGGTTTAGGGTTAGTCAAACAACTTGTTCGTATCGAACATTTCAAGCTTGCTACCTGCTTTCTTATATTCTGGGAAAGCTAGGTTTCATGCCTCCATATATGACTGCGCGAAATTGCATACAGCTAGTCTTTTAGCTAGGAATAGTAAGTGAGGCATTGTGTGTGGCTGGTGATGGTGTTTACTCGACCAGTTACTAAGCAGCAGGATGGTATTAGTTTAACAAACTTGTTTGATTAATATTGTTTCATAACTAATAATTAAAGAGGAAACGTAGAGTACAAGCTGTGCATGTAGGTTTTCGTGGTAGAAATAGAACTTAGTTGCGTGAACGAAAAGGATTCATATATGGTTTCAATGGGGATCGACTTGAATTACGGAGCAGTTAGCAGTACGTATAATGTGTCTCATGACTCTCATCCAAGTTGGCCAACTCTTAAAGGCTTCTAAATGCATGATTGATCACAACACTAAGTAATCTAGGGGTTCACTGTGGAGCATTGAAATCATGGCGATCCAGTCCAGCAAACAATGATTGATGTGACAAAGGGATCGATTATATTAGTCAAACAACTTGTTCGTATCGAACATTCCAAGCTTGCTACCTGCTTTCTTATATTCTGGGAAAGCTAGGCTTCATGCCTCCATCCACACCACTCCATTGATCCTTACATCCAGTTTACGTATTACCTTAATTGTCGGCAGAGTTGCTCCAATGAATTTTGCAGAGCCCTTGTTTTTACTAAGGGTGGGGCATAAAGCCCGTAGGAAAAAAGAGACCTGAAGACCGACCCGAATCGGCCGGATCGGGCCGGGTTTTTTTGTCGGTTCTTGTATAGGGAAACCGGGCTCACTATTTACCGGTATGAAAAGAAATTAGACTGTACTTGAGAAGTACATTGAAAATACAAGGATGGTATAAATATAGAAGACTTGAATATGTAGATTCAATCCTTCAAAATAAAGAACAAACACATAAAGACACAATGATTTGTTCACTACGGTGTAAACCTTCCTCAAGGCAACATCACCGCGAGACTTTTAAAGTAGTCCACACTAAGATCAAATCCACTATGAATAATCAGAGTTTACAAAGTATATCAAGCAGTGATCACAATCACTTTTATAAGCCAACAAGCTTGATCTCATTACAACTGTAAATCTAATCTATCCCCTCATGAACTATGATCTATCTAAGGAAGAAACTGAACACGTCTTCCATCTCCAATGATAACATAGAGAGTTCTTGAGTATAAATCCTGCAACCACAGCAGCAATAGTAATACTCTAATATGATCAAAAGAACTCTATTGAATCTCCAAGAAACCATCTCCTTGGATCATCAATCATAAATACGATAACATAAATAAGAAGTTCAACTGATCAACATTGAACAGTTGAACATCTGACCTCACATTGTAGCAGCGGAAAATACTATCTCTCAAACGCTATGCGTGCAGAGATAGTCTCCAGATAATATGCGCAAGAGGTAGTCTTCCATGTTGTTGGCGTCTTCTTTATATAGCATCATACTCTTGTGCCAACCAACCCTAGTCTTCATTAGTTTCCTAATAAGAAAACAATTCTCCATTAATTCACAATTCATAATATCAATCAAATAATAAAAATCAGATTTTATAGAACCTAATCACATTAGGTTTCCTTCCTTGATAACTGCAAAAATCATATCTGATTAACATCCTAACTAAGTTAGGATTCTTTGCTCACACGTCCAAAACACATAGATCAAGTATAGACCTATTCGAACCAGATCTTCCTCCCTTTAAAGATATACCACATCTAGGACTTCTACTTCCTACGTGCATATCATGCATTTGGAAGATTAACATGATCAAATCCCATCATGTATATTGACAAAGCTCATCATGTATATTACTCACGGCAAAAACACTTACAAATCAATCATATAACAATCATATATTTTATCCCATATAAAGCTCTAATCAAATTAGAACTTCTTTGATCATGCTTCCTTTATTTTGTATAGGGATGCCAAAACAAATATACTAACAATCTCCCCCTTTGGCATTCCTATACAAAACACCTATTAATATATATCATTATAGGAGCGGCCTCTTGCTTCCAAATCCAACCTCATTACCTGAAACATTTTCAGCAAATAACCAAGTGAAAAGCAAGAGAAATAGATAATCATAAGAATATCAAAATCACACATGATCGGGTTATATTCCATATGGCAACACTCCCCCTACAATCAACATTCTTCTCCCCCTTTTTGTCTAGGAATGACAAAGGGCTTCTTACCAAAGAGATGAACCAATAAGCATGTTATTGATGTGTGACCAGAGAACCGAGAACTCCCCCTCAATGTATACTTACAATGAGCATATATGCAATGCATGATCACACAAAATAAATAGGGAGAGCTCCATATATCAAGCATAGAAGAGAAGCATAGCTTTTCCATCAAGGTACAATTCATAGCTTTATAGACATAAGAACAACAAGTAGAGATCACATGCTTTATCAACATAACAATGTAAGCATGAGCAAGATTGAACAATTAAGTACCTTTGTGGTGATTGTGAACATTCATCAATATGGGGTTAACATCAACTCAATGTCTCAAAACATAAGCTCAGATAATAAACATAACTCTATTTACCCCCTTATATCTCCATGAGATAATACGATATAGTAATGGCCTTTCACCCAATTTTTCTTTTTCTTTCCTCTCATTTTTTTTATTCAATTTGGAATTGAAGACTCATGTAACAAGTAACATTTCAATAGCTCCGAAGCCAGATGGCTTTAGGGTACTAGGTGTAACAAGGACACCCCAAAGGATAGTTACTCGAGTCAATTCCAAGGCCTTTTTCCGTGGCCAAGCCATTTCCGTTTCTTCCCATAACCTCATATCGTTCGCCACGACCAAGGCATGTTTACTTTGGAAATAACCTGGTCTTATTCAAATAATCACCAGGGTGACCAAACCATTCCCGTTTCTCTCCCATGATCACATATCGTTCATCACGACCATGACATGTTTACTTTAGGAATAGCCTAGCCAAGCTCCACATATACCTTGTTTCTTTTTCTTTTCTTTTCTTGGAGCACAAGTAACAAGAGAGACATATAATCAAGACACGGAGTTGATATATACCACCACAAGAGAAAAAATGTGTGCATGTGAGAGACAAAGGTGTCTACAATTATTCTAGTATGCTCATGCACACATGATTATGGCAATCTTAACCCAAAACCGGCAATGCAACTTATCATCCTTATATAAATAAAGCCATGCAATTTACTTTGACAATCTAAGATCAACTCACTCTAGCAGATAATTTAGGAACCAAAATCCCACATGCAATTTAAACATTATTCATAATCTTTTAGCCATGATTTAATAATCTTCTACCATGATTGAATAAGTATGAATGCATGATTTATACCAATCAAGGGAGAATATTCAGAATTTGGTACACACACCATTGACACTCCCAAATGATTCATCAATTGGTAAACAAGTAAAGTCAAAAATTTCTGGACAATCAAGATCATTAATATTACCAGAAGAACACTTACTTGTACCCTTTCTTACCCATATTTGCTTATGTTTCGAATCTTGCTCTTGTTGTTGTACGAGTATGACTTCCCCATTCCAAGTATTTTTGGTGTCAAGCAAGCTCCAATGGAGAAATTCTCAAACTTATCAAATTGATCATGAGTTTATTTTAATTGAACCAGTTCCTCCAAAACGATACTTGCCCAAGTTCTGCAATTCTTCATTTTTATGAGTTAGAGAAACATTCAAACCATATTAATTTTTACCTCAACTTAAAGAGCTTTGATCTTATCAATCAATTCGGACTTCATGTTATAACTCCACTTCTCATGGCCCAATTCCAGCCATTATAGCTTCCTGTCAAAAACACCAATGCTCCTGACTCTAGTTGGACATGAAAGAGGGCGTTGCAAGCTTTCCAAGCATATATAGTTCGTTTTCTAACTCCAAGTGGTTTGAAAATGGCAGCTCTGCAAAGTTAGGTGAAAACCAGAACTGACAGAAAAACTGACAGATTGACCTTTACCTCTTCATACCTTTATATCCTGAGCATCGATCACCCAATGGAGCTGAAACTTCACAGGAATGTTACACACACCCAGAGCTTTCCATCCATATATAATAATCTCAATTTGAAGCAGTGGAATAACTCTTCCTCGTGAATTTTATTTAGTGCAGCTGCCCAGTTTTCTGCTCCGACCTTGCTCCATTCCAACTCAGATTGTGAACTCATATGAACTCGGAATCTAGTTCTGTAAAAACCTACAGAAACTAGACTCGGACCTTTATGTTGGTATATGGCTTGTCTCGTCATTCCAAGGGATCTGGAAACTGTGCATGTCCAAATTTGACTGACTGTGTTGTGTACATTCTGCTTTCTGCGTAACTTTGAATCTGTCTTCAGTGACTCTTCACTTCTCCTTCTTACTGACCTGAACACACACAGGACACATCAAAGAGAACAAAATATTTTATGAAAAGAAATAGATTAAGGGTAAACGATTTTAAATCTTTTGCACACAATCTATCTCATCCTTCTTCTCTTCTTTCTTTGGATGTGACTCAATTGCATAGTGACCTTGCTGGAATAATATACCACAGTTGTTAGTATGAACCAACAATATTCAAAACCGTAAAGGTTGATTTCAGAGATGTTGGAGGCAAGATAGGCGAATTTCTGGCATGGGGTTTCAAAATAAAATAGACTGCCTTTTTTTATTGTAATTTCCAGCCAACACAAATTATGAGGTAGTTCTGAAAAACTCTTTCGCACAAATGCTGATGACCTCCTTAAGCTCATGGCCGCAGATTTTGGCTAAACAAAGAAACCACTAGCATTTTGTATACACGATATATCCATCAAGAATCATGCAATATTTAAAACAGGATTAGTTACACACACCAGAAAGTCTATAGAGACTTTTAATCACCATGTCAACAAATGGAATCAAGCAACTCAGTCCTATCTATCTCAGACTCCTTTCACCACAAACCAGATACAACAATGTTGCGGTAGACAATTTAGTACATAAACATAAGTACGTCTCACCCAAATAGATAAGTAAGCCATACAAATTTCTCAAAAGAAGTCATGAAATTTTTGCTTGTTGTCATGCTCGCGAATCTTTATTCTAACCATGTAATTAACTGATCAGTGAAATCACAGATAAAAGCATATCTCCCAGATATAGAAAACAAGATCGCAATTATAACAATACTTATTAGACCACCATACACCAAACATCAACCCCATCAATCTGAAAATTGAAAATAATGTATAAGGTTCTGATGTTGACTGAAACACAACCACTTTATGATCGATCTGGAGCAATTGAACTGTTATAGGTCAATAACCTAATTTGCAATTGATCCTCCATCGATCTGCCCATGTAAACGACAACGATTAGGAAGAGAAAGATTGATCTTGAAACTTAAACCCTAAAACAGAAGACCATGTATAAATATAAATATATATATATATATATCATATAGAATAACACGTATAGATTTCCAACTCATTGAGAATACCCCTTAAGCTTCAATTTATTGGCTTGAGAAATCCATACCTTCGCAAGATGATAGCAGAAGCCTTTCTGATCAAAATACATACTTTTTCCTTTGATTTGATTCTTACCTCAGAACTGATTGAATAGAACGCCAGCAGACGAAATAAAAATACAACTAACACTGCTGCTGTTATTCAGGAAATACATGCTTCAGACCTGCAACTTTCAAAATTCATAATTAATTGTAGAGACCTTATTTTCACGAGATTCCAACTCTGAACTGATCTTTAAGATGTCCTCTATAACTTTCATGAAGAGACCAAGTTCAAAATACCAACCGATTTGAACAGTTTTGTAAAAAAAGGAAGAAACTGGTCGAAATCTCAGAGAATCAGAATTTCCTGATGCAGACTTCAAACTTCAGAAAATCATAACTTAATCAAGAAAAATCGTTTTCAAGTGGTTCAAAATCTGGAATGAATCTTAAGATGTCTACTACGAATCGTATGAAGACATCTAGATGAAATTCCAAAATGAATTGTACGATTTTCAGAAGACAAGAAACTGATGCAGAATTTGAAAAACACTGTTCCATCCTTTAAATAACCCACAGATCTCACTATGTATATCTAGTGAACCGCTCTGGTACCAATTGAAAATACAAGGATGGTATAAATATAGAAGACTTGAATATGTAGATTCAATCCTTCAAAATAAAGAACAAACACATAAAGACACAATGATTTGTTCACTACGGTGTAAACCTTCCTCAAGGCAACATCACCGCGAGACTTTTAAAGTAGTCCACACTAAGATCAAATCCACTATGAATAATCAGAGTTTACAAAGTATATCAAGCAGTGATCACAATCACTTTTATAAGCCAACAAGCTTGATCTCATTACAACTGTAAATCTAATCTATCCCCTCATGAACTATGATCTATCTAAGGAAGAAACTGAACACGTCTTCCATCTCCAATGATAACATAGAGAGTTCTTGAGTATAAATCCTGCAACCACAGCAGCAATAGTAATACTCTAATATGATCAAAAGAACTCTATTGAATCTCCAAGAAACCATCTCCTTGGATCATCAATCATAAATACGATAACATAAATAAGAAGTTCAACTGATCAACATTGAACAGTTGAACATCTGACCTCACATTGTAGCAGCGGAAAATACTATCTCTCAAACGCTATGCGTGCAGAGATAGTCTCCAGATAATATGCGCAAGAGGTAGTCTTCCATGTTGTTGGCGTCTTCTTTATATAGCATCATACTCTTGTGCCAACCAACCCTAGTCTTCATTAGTTTCCTAATAAGAAAACAATTCTCCATTAATTCACAATTCATAATATCAATCAAATAATAAAAATCAGATTTTATAGAACCTAATCACATTAGGTTTCCTTCCTTGATAACTGCAAAAATCATATCTGATTAACATCCTAACTAAGTTAGGATTCTTTGCTCACACGTCCAAAACACATAGATCAAGTATAGACCTATTCGAACCAGATCTTCCTCCCTTTAAAGATATACCACATCTAGGACTTCTACTTCCTACGTGCATATCATGCATTTGGAAGATTAACATGATCAAATCCCATCATGTATATTGACAAAGCTCATCATGTATATTACTCACGGCAAAAACACTTACAAATCAATCATATAACAATCATATATTTTATCCCATATAAAGCTCTAATCAAATTAGAACTTCTTTGATCATGCTTCCTTTATTTTGTATAGGGATGCCAAAACAAATATACTAACATACATTTTAATTGAAGAGGTGAAAGTTCTCAACTTTTCATCTGCTGTGATTGAGAGATCTGGCTGATTCTAGATCCTTTTATGAGTTTTATCTATAGAAACAGTGCATCAGTTTCGTAAAATATTTAACTTTTAATCTGAACTAAGTAGTGAATATATAAATGTTTTGTACAAAAATAATTAAATGCGTGAGCTGGTCTGGTGGATCTCGTCTTGGATTATTGTACGTTAGAGATGAGGGGTTCGAATCCCCTCTCCTGCATATTCTTTGATTTGCATGCTCATAACGAAATATATTAAAGTTCTGTACAATATTAGTCATAAGTGCAAGTTGTAGTGGATTCGGCATATGATTATATGTGATAAGGTCGAGGTTCGATCCCTCTCATGCATATTTTGGATTTTATTTCGTCAGGTTGCTTCGGCCCAAAAGCCCGACAGGACCGGCTCGATTCTTGTCGGTCCAGGCTTTAGTCGGTCTAAATAATTTTGAGGCAAAAATTGGGCTCGGTGCAAGTGTGTCCGAGTCGGGTCCGGTCCTCCCATATTAGGTGCTAGTTTGCGCCCGAGCCCAGCCCTAGTTTTTACAGTTCAATGATGTTTGGTTATCGAAGTCTTACCATGTTTGCAAACTTTGGATACATAAACTACTAAACTAGTGTTTTTTTTTTTTGGAAAAATACCCATTTGCACAAAAACAACAAAACTAGAACCCAATTCAATGAAAATCTAATTCATAAGGCCATTCTAATGAAATTTGAGTAAAAGACAAAATTACCCTCATTTCTATTCAACTAACTGTTTCTGCAAGATCCCGTAGGGTCTGCAGAAGCACGGTGGAACATGAATATGAATAAGGACAAGATTTATAGTGGTTCACCATGCCATCGAAGGGCACGGCTACGTCCACTTAAGATTATACTATCATGACCAATAGGTCTTTTGTGTTACAAGGGTTTCCATCCCGCGCGGGGTACAAGTGGAACCATCCCGCGGGATGTAGTTTCAATAGTTTGAGTTGCCATCCCGCGCGGGATACAAGTGGAACCATCCCGCGCGGTTTGGAGTAAGGGAGGGATGGGGAATGATCTATCTCGCGAGGTGGCGTGTTACAATTGGGGGAGGGGTTATCCGTCCCGCGGGGTAGAGTATAGTTGATCTCTATCTCGCGGGATGGAGTCTTATTCCTCTTCCTCATATCTCGCGGGGGTGGGCTTTTATCTGATCCTATTGTCTTTCAGATCTCCCATCCTTTATTCTACAGGGGGAGCCTTCCTTTTATAGACAAGGAAGATTTCCTCTTACATTACATTTCTGATGTGGGACAGACTGTACATTTATCTTCTATCATGGTGCCTTCTTGTGGAGCTTAGAGGAGCACATTCCCGTTGCTGCATTGATGATCTTTCTCCATGGCGAGGTAGGTGGGATGTCGGTCTACAAGTTCCATGACTGGTCTATGGGCGGAGGAGGTAGTTTACTGAATACCGACTACAAGTCCCCCCAAGTTCCCGCTCAAGACATGTCTTGAGTGGGGACTTAACATATAAAATGCCCATAGATCAGCTATTTATCAACTGGCACCCGCGAGCGGAGGAGTTCGCCTCGCGCTGAAGGATTGACACTCGGGCGAGCTGGCAAGCTGAGTTCGTTGGCGCGAAATGAGTCTGCTGGCGCGAGTACTGCGCGAGATGAGGAGTCCGCTCCGCGCAAAATGAATACGCGCGAGCTGTTGCATTCGCTACGTGCACAAAGTCTAACACACGCGAGGTGTTTCTCAGTTACACTGGCGAGATGGGTCTCGGTGACACGCGAGGTGGATGTCGGTGACACTGGCGAGTTGTTGAGTTCACTCCGCGTGCAAGAACCACGCGCGGCTATGGAGTTCACCTCGTGGACACGTATACACGCGAGCTGAATCAGTTCGCTCCACGCACAAGGCGTCGCGCGGGCTCCGTTCGCTCCGCATGACTCTTCTTCACCGCGAGATATGGAGTTCGCCTCGCGGACATGCCATACACGCGTGCTGAACAAGATCGCCTCACGGACATGCAATACACGCGAGCTAAACAAGATCATTCCGCGCGAGATTTGTTCGCTCCGCGTGCCTCTACTTCGATGCAAGATATGGAGTTTGCCTCGCGGACATGTCATACACGCGAGCTGAACAGTTCGCTCCGTGTGCCAGGACTATCTCGCGAGCTGTGGAGTTCGCCTCGCGGACAAGCCATACACGCGAGCTGAACAGTTCGCTCCGCGTGTTAGGACTATCCTATGACTCGGCGGGGCGAGGGTTGTTGTACCTTCACAATGAACAAATGATTGACACAATTATGGGGCTAACCCAGTACGGATATTGGCATAATAATTATCAAGAAGCAAACATGGTTCATGCATTTTAATTCGTGTATGCTTCCCGTTGGATCTTGCTCGGGTACAAGAATCTCATGAAACGGTTGGTATGTTTCTTCCCGTTAGTTCTTATCCGGGAATCGAGATTCTCGTAAGCAGTTGTTGCATGCTTCCTCCCGGTGACACTTATCCGGGACTCACAAATATGAATGGACAATAGTGATCATAGACCATGTTATAAAGTTCGTACGTGAAACATGCTTTGTACTTTCATAAGAGGCAATCAAATGAAGGACTTATCTGTGGAAAGAGCTGCCGCATGGGTGGACATGCACTCGGGCGAGCGGAGGAGTTCGCTCTAAAAAAGGCTTACACACTGGCGAGCTGAGACCGCTCGTGCGAACAAGGAGTACCCGCGAGCCGTGGAGTCCGAGAGTTCTATCTTCACACATGATACTTGCAAGCGAACTGAGGGGTCCGCCTAGAAGGGTTGTCACTCGGGCGAGCTGACATGTGCGATCCGCGTGTGGGGATTACCACGCGAGCTGAGACCGCTCGCGCGAACAAGGATTACACGCGGGCTATTATGGTTCGCTCCGCGCGCGAGCAATAGAATCTGTTTCGCGCACACGGAATACACGCGAGCTGGTCTGTTCGCTCCGCGCGCCATGACTACCGTGCGAGACTATGAGTTCGCCTCACGCACAAGGCATACACGCGAGCTATGGAGTCCGCTCGCGTGCCACCACTACCGCGCAAGCTGTTGACTTCGCTCCGCGTGCAATTACTACCGCGCGAGGTGAGGCGTCGGCCTCGCCCAGGAGGAAGTTTGACTCTCGAGCGAGCTCAATCCCCTCGCGCGAACTGAGGCCCAGTCCCCAAAGTTTGGACTCATGATGTGTAATCACGTCTTATTTTTGATGGACAAAGGTGGCGAACCTTTCCATATCGTGTGTTTCTGCTCGAGCGCGAGGTATTATCCCCGCGTGGGTTATCAGGCCACTATTCTCCGTGTGAATGGAATGATACTGGCATGCCCAACTCCCACTCTTCAGGAGCTGTACAAGGGACTAACAGTGTGCATGGCGTTCAGTTGTTTTGTGCATGCTTCTCGGTGGTTCTTGCTCGGATATAAGAATCTCATGAAACAGTTGTTGCATTCTTTCTCCCGTTAGTTCTTATTTGGGAATCAAAATTTTCCTAAGCAGTTGTTGTATGCTTCCTCCCGTTAGTTATTATCTGGGTGTCAAAATTTTCCTAAGCAGTTGTTGCATGCTTCCTCCCGGTGTCACTTATCCGAGACTCACAATTTTCCTTCTATCTTTTCTTGCATGATCTCATCCCGCTAACTAAATAACCGGGCGGGATTCCCTTTTTGTTTGACTCCTATCCCGCAGACAAAAGAATCACGGGCGGGTGTCATTAGACATAAGCCATGGTGGGTCTGCTCTTGGACTATCCCACTGACAAAAAGGACCAGGCGGGCATCTTGCTGTTGGACATACTATCCCGCGAACAAAAGAACTATGGGCGGGCCCGCTTGCTGTTGGACTTCCTATCCCGCGAACAAAAGAACCATGGGCAGGTGGCATCGGACATGAGCCATTGTGCGTCTGCTCTTGGACTGTCCCGCTGACAAAAAGGACCAGGCGGGCCCCTTGCTGTTGGACATACTATCCCGCGAACAAAAGAACTATGGGCGGGCCCGCTTGCTGTTGGACTTCATATCCCGCGGACAAAAGAACCACGGGTGGGATTCTTTTGTTGGGGAAATCCCGATGACAAAAATAACCCCGGACGGGTTATCTCGCCTTGCTCCCATACGGGCTACATTGTCTCGCCTCGTGAGCTATCCCGCCTCGCTTCCTCGCGAGCTACTTGGCCTTGCTTCCACGCGAGCTATCTCGCCTCGCTTCCTCGCGAGCTACTTGGCCTTGCTTCCACGCGAGCTATCTCGCCTCGCTTCCTCGCGAGCTACTTGGCCTTGCTTCCACGCGAGCTATCTCGCCTCGCTTCCTCGCGAACTACTTGGCCTTGCTTCCACGCGAGCTATCTCGCCTTGCTTCCTCGCGAGGTACTTTGCCTTGCTTCCACGCGAGCTATCTCGCCTTGCTTCCTTTGTTGGGGAAATCCCGATGACAAAAATAACCCCGGACGGGTTATCTCGCCTTGCTCCCATACGGGCTACATTGTCTCGCCTCGTGAGCTATCCCGCCTCGCTTCCTCGCGAGCTACTTGGCCTTGCTTCCACGCGAGCTATCTCGCCTCGCTTCCTCGCGAGCTACTTGGCCTTGCTTCCACGCGAGCTATCTCGCCTCGCTTCCTCGCGAGCTACTTGGCCTTGCTTCCACGCGAGCTATCTCGCCTTGCTTCCTCGCGAGGTACTTTGCCTTGCTTCCACGCGAGCTATCTCGCCTTGCTTCCATGCGAGCTATCTCGCCTCGCCTCCATGTGAGGCATCTCGCCTCTCTTCCTCGCGAGCCACTTCTCCTTGCTTCCACGCGAGCTATCTCGCCTCGCCTCCATCCTACCTCGCGGGTGGTAGAACAACATGACTTTTTGTAACATTTCCCACAGACGGTGCCAATTGTTTCTGCAAGATCTCATAGGGTCCGCAGCAGCACGGTAGAACATGAATATGAACAAGGACAAGATTTATAGTGGTTCACCATGTCATCGGAGGGCACGACTACGTCCACTTAAGATTCTACTATCATGGTCAATAGGTCTTTTGTGTTACAAGGGTTTCCATCCCGCGCGGGGTACAAGTGGAACCATCCCGCGCGGTCTGAAGGATTACAAATGGTGGAGGGGCGGGCTATCAATCCCGCGCGGTAGGGTTTATATCCGCGGGGTGTAGTTTCAATAGTTTGAGTTGCCATCCCGCGCGGTTTGGAGTAAGGGAGGGATGGGAAATGATCTATCCCACGAGGTGGCGTGTTACAATTGGGGGAGGGGTTATCCGTCCCGCGGGGTAGAGTATAGTTGATCTCTATCTCACGGGGTGGAGTCTTATTCCTCTTCCTCATATCTCGCGGGGTGAGCTTTTATCTGATCCTATTGTCTTCCAGATCTCCTGTCCTCTATTCTACAGGGGGAGCCTTCCTTTTATAGACAAGGAAGGTTTCCTCTTACATTACATTTCTGATGTGGGACAGACTGTACATTTATCTTCTACCATGGTGCCTTCTTGTGGAGCTTGGAGGAGCACATTCTCGTTGCTGCATTGATGATCTTTCTCCATGGCGAGGTAGGTGGGATGTCGGTCTACAAGTTCCATGACTGATCTATGGGCGGAGGAGGTAGTTTACTGAATACCGACTACACTAACCCTCTCTCCTTTCCCAGTTTCCCGATCTGAATTCTTCTTCTTCTTCTACCTCTTTCTCTCTCTTGTTGCAGAGACGTCTTCTCAAGTCCTCAACGACGATGTTGCCGCCTCGGTAGACAAGAATTGCCGGAATATTCTACAGATCCCTGACCTCTGATTCCTTCCTGGAGACCGAGGCCTCGTCACTCGTCGGCGGTCGCCGCTCGTAGCTCATCGCTCGCCGGTGGCCGCTCGTCTCTCAGCGCTCATCGGTCACCGCTCATCTCTCAGTGCTCAGTGCTCGTCGGTCGCCGCTCATCTCTCTGCACTTGTCGGTCACCGTTCGGCGCTCGTCGCTTGTCTAAGCCAAGTCGCTCTCTCCCCTGAAGCAAGCTGATGAAGATCAAGACATGTAGCGCCTATATACTCCAGCGGTCTCAAATTAATCACCTCTCATCTCGCTTTCTTCAATCGCCAACCTCAAATCGATCGTGGCCAGCAAATCACCAGGGAAGCTTGGATTGATGTTTTGACTTCACTGTTATTTATCAATACTTTCATTAAAATTAAAGTCAGTATTTACCTTCTTCTTATTCTCTTCTATCTTCTTCTTTTTTCTGTGTTTTGACTAATAATTGAGGGGTAGTAATTGATTACTGATAGTCAGTAATTGATTACTGAGAATCAGTAACTTGATTAGTGAATGCCAATAATGATTACCGGATGTTTGTAATTGATTATTGGGGGTCAGTAACTGATTATTGGGGGTTAGTAACCAAGTTATTGGGGGTCAGTAACTGATTATTAGGGGTCAATAACCAAGTTATTAGGGTTAGTAACCAAGTTATTGGGGTCAGTAACCAAGTTATTGGGTGTCAGTAACCAGGTTATTAAGGTCAGTAACTGATTATTAGGGGTCAGTAACTGAGTCACCGGTGACCGGAATCTGGCGACCAGAAAAATCCGACGCCCAGTAACCGGAGTCCGGTGAGATTCTGGCCAAGTATTCTCTCTTCAATTTTCTCTCTCTATGCATGTTTAAAGGGTGAGGGCAAAATAGTCTTAAGATAATATGGTTTGTTAAGACTTTAGCATAAAAAAATGTTACCTTATATTAGAATAGGCTAATGAAAAAGATTGTTATTAGAATGAGGAATGATATGTTTAAATTAGTACTAAATGAGCATTTTTTTAAGGAGAAAATACTGGTTACTCCATTAACTTTCATGCACTCAACAATTTACTCTATTAACTTTCAATTTCAATCGATCACTCCTTGAATTATCCAATGTCACACAATTAGGTCCATCTGTTAACTGGCCGTCCAAATCAGTGGTTAAGTTACTGACTGGACATATTTTCCAATGCTAACTCAGCTAGATGAAATGAGAAATTCCATTTAACACCTCATCTCCTCCGTTCTCTCTCTCTCTCTCTCTCTCTCTCTCTCTCAAACTAGCCAGCCATGGTTTCCCCCTTTTCTCTCTCCACCGTTTCTCTCATCACCTTCCTCTTCCTCGCCGCAACCTCCTCACCGGACGTCACCTCCTCCTCAGTTGTGCCTGACAACCAAGTAGGGCGATCTCTTCGAGTTCTGCATCTTCGCAAATGTCATGTTCCCCAATTTCCTCATCCTCTCCCTCCCAAACTTGTCGCTCACCGACCACGACACCACCTCAAGAAATCTCTCATTCCCTTAGATCCGACCAGGGCACTCCGCCTTCATCGACGGCCTCCTTGACGGCAGTAATAACATACAACAATGCAGTATTGATGTTCAACAACTCAAATCCATATACAGAAGGACCAGAACTAACTCACAACATATATCATTGAAATTCAAGACCTAAACGAATAAAAAATGAAGAGTAATGACTTGAATATTGAAGCAGCTTCAAGGGAGTCGAGAAGATCGAAGTGGCCATGACCCAGTCTTGCGCCACCGCCCACCAGATCTGATATGTCCTTAACTCACCTGAGATTTGTTCATGTTCGACTTGGAGAAAGCTTGGCGTCCTCGATGACATCGTCAAGTCGTCATTGACGAGATGAGAACAGAATCAGCTTCTCTCTTTCGTCTTCATCAGATCTGTCGTTGTCGTCTTCTCCTCCTTCCTTTCAACGAGCTTCTTCAGTCGCATCTAAAATCCGTCGTCGAGATTCTCTGTCATCGACGAGCTGCTCTGGAGAGAGGGAGCACTTTTCAGAAAATTGAAAAACAAACGTTATCAAAATACATGCATAAACCAATGATGGGTGTGGAATGTTGTAGTAGAATTATAGAATATACACGCCCCTATTTACCTTATTCTTGTTACAAAAATAGCCACAGTGAGCTATGAGATGCATTTCACAAGTGAGGTTCAAATTAGATTAGATACCTCTTAGACCAGGAGAACTCATGCAATGTCCGCTTCACTTACGATCTAACATAATTCCATTAGGCCGACCTTATTAGGTTATGTCCGTATTTAGAGCTAGATGAAGTCTTGGTTATTAAGTGAATATAGTTAGACAAAACATAGAAAGTCCATCACTACCATAATATGAAACAAATGCCACACGTCTTGTGTGAGCAATAGAGGTGTTGTAATTTCTTGTAAATGTGGCAAATGAGGGTATTACTGAAAAATGAAAGAAAATTGCCACATATATAAGATTATATGGAATTGCAACACCCCTATTACCCACATAAGATGTGAGACCTTTGCTCTATATTGTGGTAGTGCATACGCCTACAACCCTTTTAGCACTCCTTTTATCCTCATCACTGATTGCTCATGTTGTGATGTGAAACTATTTAATTAGTTATAAATTAAAACAGTTTGTGTTTAGTGAATATTACTTTTAATAATCCTAAACGAAACAAACTCTCACTGCTCTTTCCAGTTGAAACAAAGGAAACAATATGTTTCAGATTTCAAAACTGACACAGTGAAACAAAGGTAAGGTAAAACCAAGACCATAGTAATTCCCTCCTTCGTTTCAGTTTCAACTTTCTAGTCCTTTTATTACTTTTTACACCACACAAAACAGTAAATCCAGGGCTTAAACCCTACACTAAACCCCAGAAATCCCACGTTACCGATTTCATCACCCCCTCTCCCGCTCTCCAGGGAACCAAACTACCCCTTTTCCCTCCAAATCTCGACCCCACTTTCCCACTGTGCTGTCATGATCAACTTCTGCACTCCCCCATCAACGGCCTAAACTCGTCTGTGAAATACCCAAAGCCAACTTGTTCCTGTAGCTCTAGCATTCCCCACCTCTGGAATTAATAATCTTACGTAATTGAGATTCCAAACATGCCTTCCGGTGATAAAACCTTAAAAAGCCTCCCAAAGACTCCTGTCTGTGAGATCTCTCCACCTTTATCTCTCTCATTCTCATTTTCAGCTTCTTCCATTTTTGGCTTCACATTTTCCGTTTTTATTACTTGCCTCATTTTGGCTATACCCTTCTATGTTCAGCTCGATTTGCTATTGAATGTGATAGCAACTCACCTGAAACACTCGCTATATATTACACCCAGATACAGATACACAAATGCAAACCCAAAGTTTGCATCTTTCTGTTCTCTAGTTCAGTTTTGTTGGTTGTAGAATTGAAACAGAGCAGACCCAAGATGAAGTTGTTTTGGGTTGGCATTGTAGTAGTACTAGTTTTGACCAAATTGGCTAATGGGTTTGAGGAGCATAGTTTTAATGAAACAGAGCTGTCCTGGTTGGAGAGCTACGGAGAATCCAAGGCTGCTCTAACTGGGTTGATGGTAGGACTTACCCTTATTCCAGGAGCTGGTGCCAAAGGAGCAGGTACACTCACTCCTATAATTAGCTAAACCATTACTGTGTTTTTTCTTTATTTTTGATCTAAATGTCTGGACTTTTTGCTTGATCTTGTAAATAAAGATTGTACCTTTTCTCGGTCTAGTATCATTTTTGGGTTTAGTTGAGCTGATAGGATTTCATGTGCTTACTGCTTAGTGGTTATCTAAATCTGGATTGCTTTGTCCCTCCGTTTATTTATTGTTTACTGTAACTTCCATTACATAATAATAGCTGGCCTGAAAACATTGCAGTACTGTTTATCACTTTAAATCTGTTCCTTTGCCTTTTCCTTCCAATCCAAGTTTTCCTATATAGTAGTTCTGAGACTCTAGTGAGTTTCTCTCAATTGCCTATTGGAATTGGTAGCATATTGTTTTTCAGACGCTTTCAAAATTTTTGTTAGATGTGTTAATCTATGGTTACCCTGACCTATCAGGCATTGTATTTGTCAATCTATTGTATTCAATTTCACTTTGAAAATCCTATCTGAATCACTGTCAGTTTGACTTGAGATGCATGAGGCTTTTGTATTTTGAGATCTGTTTCATATATTTTTTTTTTGTCCTAATTTACCTACTTTACTTGTTGGCCCTTGCAGTCTGCCTGGATGGAACCTTACCCGGGTACCATTTGCATCGTGGGTACGGGTCAGGAGCAAATAGCTGGCTCATCCAATTGGAGGTGAGTGAGCTAAATCTGAAACAGTGGCATCATTTAGTTTTGCACTAATGTATAGTTGTTCACTGTTTCATACCAATTCCTTGTCATATCATTTAACATTTATATTATGCTTTGGAACTTGTGATAAGAAGTATCTTTAAGATGGTTTCTGAAAATTCTAACTTTGTAGAACTTGACTTGAGTAAATATCTTGTGTAGGGAGGAGGATGGTGTAACACCATTAGAAATTGTGTTTACCGCAAAACAACAAGGCGGAGATCAGCAAAATTTATGGAAAAACAGGTGCAATTTACCGGAATACTCAGCAATAAAGCTGAAGAAAATCCAGGTTTTTTTCAAACTAAATGTTAAATTGTCAAACACTGTTCATCTTCTTGTCCTGCCTGCCTGGCCTATTTGTGGATTTAGCAGTCTTACAATCATCTTATCAAATATGGTGATGATGCAGATTTTTTTAACTGGAATAGAGTCAAGCTTCGCTATTGTGATGGTGCTTCTTTTTCTGGGGATAGTGAAAATAAGGTTAGTGGGATGTTCTTGCAGTTTGATCTTTTTCTCTGCAATGTCGTGTTGGCTGCTAAAAGTTTAGCAATGAAGATATAAATTCAGATGATTCTGGTGCTACTCTATAGGACTTAAAATTGACCTCTTAATACTTTCCTATTTTAGAATATTGAATTACAAAAAATTTCACCTGTAAGAGTAGTGGTAGAGAGGTTCACCGAAGAGGATGAACCAAGGATATATGAGCTAAAACTACAGTGATGGATGGTGTATCAAATTTTTTCTGTTCTATTTATATGTTTATACCTGTTGCTAAACCATAATGATTCTGATTTCAGGCAGCACAACTACAATTCAGAGGACAACGTATATGGTTGTCTGCTATGGAAGATTTGATGTCAAAGGGCATGCGCTATGCTAATCAGGTACGATATTTTTGTTGCTTATGGTCTATTCTCATTCCCTTATTATGACACATCTTGCAACTTATTAAATTCCCTATTTCAGGCTCTTCTTTCTGGTTGTTCTGCTGGTGGCCTGGCATCTATTTTGCACTGTGATGAGTTCCGGGGCTTCTTTTCAACAAGAACAAAAGTGAAGTGCCTAAGTGATGCTGGATTGTTTCTTGATGCGTAAGCACTAACCTTAATGCCTGAACTCTTTGTGCACAGTTTCTATGGAGAAATGTTCTAGCTGTTTATTGACACTTGGAATTCAATTGCTTTTGTCCTGTGCAGGGCTGATGTTTCTGGTGGACGCACGCTCAGGAATTTATACGGTGGTGTTGTTGGCTTGCAGGTATTGGCCCAATCTTATTTACCAAAATTTTACGTTTTGGACTTTTCTTCCGTAAGCTTTGGGAGTTGGGAGTTGAGACCATGCTTTGAATGTATACTTATGGAAATTATTCTGATTATCACAGGGGGTGCAAGAAACTCTACCACGAATTTGTCTTAACCATCTTGATCCTACATCGGTAATCATTTCTTGAAGGTAATTCTTTAAGTATTTGAAATTTTGGAATGTACAAAATATTTTAGGCTGTGGTGAAAAAACAATGCTAATATTTCCCTACTTGAAATCAGATCCAATCCAGTTTAGCTCCACCCTCAGCAGATCCGAGTGGTTACTGGAAGGACTGCAGATTAAACCATGCAAAATGTTCCCCAAAACAGATTCAATTTCTGCAAGGTAGCCCCCATCTATTGTGTACTCTTTAATTCTTGAAAGCTAGTAGCAGCTTCAGAAACAAAGCGACTAAATTTGGTTTGTTTGTTTATGAGTAACAGGATTCAGGAATCAAATGCTGAATGTAGTAAGACAATTCGCACAGTATGATAAAAACGGGTTGTTTATAAATTCATGCTTTGCTCATTGCCAAAGTGAGAGGCAGGATACATGGTTTGCTGACAATTCTCCAGTCATCAAAAACAAGGTAAGCCTGATGCATGGAAATGAATATTTTAAGTTCCCATAGCAACAAGTTTAATATATCTAATGCTATGTGTGATCTTGACAATATGCAGGCCATTGCACTAGCTGTCGGGGACTGGTATTTTGAACGAACCGGTGCTAAGGGTACTAAGGCATTTGATTGTCCATACCCTTGTGACAACTCTTGCCACAATCTGGTCTTCCAACGAGCATAGAGTAATCAGCTGGCTCTTTTACATTTTAATATTTATTCCCCTACTCTAAATGAAATAGTCTTGTAACTCAATTGAAATTGATAGAAGACAATAAACCAGAAGACCTGCTGAGAAGTGCAAATGTCATCAGCAAGCTCTTCATATTTTTAGGGGCTAATGTAATGTTTCCAATAAACTCATTCCTGTATTAGTAATTCCAAATCAATGAAAATGTTTGCAACTCTTCATTGCAGCCATTTCAATGTGGTATGATCCAAATGGGAAATTCAAGACATCAAAAAACCTGTTTATTGTGTGTTTCAGTCTTCCAATCGATTAGTAAAATGAAAAAGAAAAAAAAAAAACATGTGATAAACTCATGAAGGGTAAACCGGATCTTGTTCAGTCAACCCCTATAGGAAGAACTGAAGAAGAACGAAGTCGTTCTTTTACAGTTCTTTCCTCCTTATTATTGTTTATAAGTTTCCCAATCTTGTCCTTTTTAGACTTTTGGGATAGAAGAAGGGCCACTGTGGCTTGCTTCTGCTTGATCTGTGGATCTGATGTAGCTGATCGTTTTTCTAAATAATATGCAGGCCCGGATTTGAATAGAGGCACAAGAGGCTTGGGACTTAGGGCTCAAAAATCGAAGGGGCCCAATTTTTTTTTTTTATAGTTGTCCAAATTTTTTTTTTTCAATAGTTTTTTGGCTGTGCAATCTGACATGAATTAAAAACAACTATCCTAAAACAAAGACAATTACACATAATGAGAGGCCCAAACCATCAATTATTACTTTAAATTTGTACCCATAAAAAAGTTAAAATATTAAATAGAAGCAGCCAAACACGATTAGGTAAGATATTTGTTGTATAGATATGATTTATAATTCAATTAAGATTACTAAACCATCAAGGTTTTAGAATGCTATTTGCATAATAAGTATTTTGCATAAATATCCTATATATTTTTGGATGTTATATGCTATTTTATATATATAAAAAAAAATTAGAGGCCCAACTCTGAGAGTTCGACTCAGGCCTCAAAATCTCAAGTCCGGGCCTGATAATATGATCTAGACCTTCACTCCTTACAGTTAAATGATTTGTTATGGGCAAGTTGGGTTAACTATATACACATTGCTTTGAACCTACTAAAATAATGAGTGAGATTCCGCAGTACTTGATAGTCGATACACACAGCAATGTTGGGATTAGCAGTTGAATTTATAGTCTTACTTCTTACATACTCGAGTGGTAAAGAGGTTGAAGAAGAGAAGAGCCATGATGAAGTTCTTGTGGGTTTGCATTGTTGTAGCATTTTGTTTCAGCAAATGGGTTGATGGATTTCTGCAGTACAGTCATAGAGGTGATCCCAAGACTGAAATTATAAATAACACTCTGATGGTATCGATCACCCTCATTCGAGGAGCTGAAGCCAAAGGCGCAGGTACTTCCAAGTGTTACTGTTTCTTTTATCATTTCGGGAGAGTTTAATGGAAAAACTTAGTACAGCAGAACTGGCTTAAGCTAAGCATATCTCATTTCTTGACAGTGACTTGAGAATTTAGATAGCTAGATATATATGTATGTTCTTTTGAGGTTCTGTCTAATTTGTTTTGGTGCAATTTATGTACTTGTAATTTTCGCTCCTGTAGTCTGCTTGGATGGAACATTACCTGCTTACTATTTTAACCGCGGACATGGGTCAGGGGCAAATAGTTGGGTCGTTCACTTTCAGGTAAACAATAATTTGTTACTCATGCACTGTTGTTTCATTACATCTTCTTGCCAACTCTTATATAGATTGAATCTGATAAACATGTTGTGTTAGGGTGGAGGATGATGTAGCAACATCACAGAATGTGTTGCTCGCGCAAAAACTCAGTTTGGATCATCAAGATACATGTTACCAGAGACTGGGTTCACTGGAATATTGAGCTTCAAAGCTGAAGAAAATCCAGGTTTCGTTATCAAATTTGATGTTAAATTGTTAAAGGCTGTTGACCATGTTCTGTATTTAGCTGTTTTGAGACTTGGAGCCTCATCGTCTCATATAACTGATTGCAGATTTTTTCAACTGGAATAGAGTACTCATTCCCTCTTGTGATGGTGCTTCTTATTCTGGAGACAGTGAAAATAAGGTGTGTTGCATGATCTTGCTATTTACAATTGAACTCAAATAGTTGTATTGTTTATATATATACTCGCACTTTCACCGATAATGGTATGACTATTTTCAATCATGTGTTTTCTCAGATGCTAAAACATAGAGTTTCATTTTGCTTTTAGGAAGCACAACTGCATTTTAGAGGAAAGCGTATTTGGTTGGCCTTCATGGAAGAGTTGATGTCGTTGGGCATGCGCCATGCCAAGAGGGTATGGTTATGTTCTTGCTTAAGATTTATTTGATTATATTCTGTTCCAATCTCATGGAAATTATTCAACTTATCAATGTCTCCTCTTTCAGGCTCTTATTTCCGGTTGCTCTGCTGGCGGTCTGACATCTATTTTGCACTGTGATAAGTTCCGGAGCTTATTTGGAAAAAGTACTGAAGTGAAGTGCCTGAGTGATGCTGGATTTTTCCCCGACGAGTGAGTCTAGCTATTCTATATGCTTTTAGTTACCTACATTACCCATATGCAGAGATGTTCGCAGCTTGTCACACTTGAATTTTCATTGGTGATCCTGTATGGAATTGTAGGGTTGATATTTCTGGTGAACATACATTCAGGAAGTTTTTTAGTGGTGTAGTAAGCTTGCAGGTATTCTCTTTGTGTAGTTTAAGTCCCTCTTCTGTTCATCGCCTTTTTCTACTACATATTATATTATTTTGTTTTTAATGTATTCTAATGGAAAGCTATGACTTATCACAGGGGGTGAAGAAGAATCTGCCACGATTTTGTACGAGACACCTTGATCCTACTTCGGTATTCAATTCATCTTCTTTCTTGCAGTATTTGATTTGAAAATAGATGTGAACAGTTGTAAACTACTGCTTGCTAGCTCTAAGCTGACTCAGGTTCCAACCTTCCCCCTTCCTCTTTTTCTTATCCTTGCAGTGCTTCTTCCCTCAAAACTTAATCTCCGGGATCAAAACCCCTCTATTTATACTCAACTCAGCATATGATATACATCAGGTACGTACTTGTTCAATTTTATAGGTCTTATTTGAGAAGCATCTAAAAGAACTTACTGATGAATTAGTAACTTGTGTTCTCCTCCCACTTGAAACCAGTTTTATGCCATTTTAGTTCCGGCATCAACAGATCCCAATGGCTTGTGGGACAATTGTAAATCAAACATTACAAATTGTTCTCCATCTCAGTTACAAATAATGAAAGGTAATCCCATACATGTGCAATTTGACCTCTTAACATTAATAGCAGCCTAAATTTATTTTTATTTTCATTACACGTTATAGGAGTCAAATGCTGAATCTACTAAAACCAATCTCGAAGTCTAAGCAAAATGGGATGTCTATAACTTCATGTTATGCGCATTGTCAAGCTCAGTATCAAGTCATGTGGCATGCTGATAACTCCACACTTATTGGCACTAAGGTGAGTTTGATCAGATATATCAAGCTTTTATGTAGCCTAAATACAAGAATTCATACCAATTGAGTTTCAGATATCTAATGTGTGTTATTTGGATCTGTTTGCAGACAATCTCGCAATCTGTCGGAGATTGGTATTTTGATCGGGCAGAAGTTAAGGTCTATGATGAAGGTTGCCACTATTTGGTACCTCAATAAGCAAAGTTTTGTGAATTGACTTGTGTAAATGAGCCAATTTGTGGAACTTTTTAATGCAGTTGCAATCAGGAGAAGATTACCACGAAAAAAATAAAAAAACATAAATGAAGACTACAAATAAGACTAGGCTACTATGAAGTGCAGAACGTGATATGGAAGCATTTCAAACTGATGTACTGCTTCGGTGAAAGTGCTTCATGCCATTATTTTGTATCCAATAAATGAAAATCAAAATGATAATCTATAGTTCTATACTGTTATAATATCCAGACCAAAATAAATAAAATAGTATGAAATGTTTCATGAGTTACACAAACGTTACATGAGTTACACATGGATGATTTTGGAGTTATGGTCAAGACATGAGTTACAAGAATATCCATGAAGCACCATTTATTGGGAGAGCCTAATGAGGTCTAGATGGTTCCTCCGTAGCCTACAAAAGGAGAGTCATTTGCTCATTCCATGTATCTTATCCATCTCAAGCTTTTCTTCCAAGAGAGAAACATCCATCTTCCAAGTAGAGAAGAGTGTCCACTCCAAGTTGAGAGTACGTGCAAAGTAGTTGATAGCAAAACAAGTGTGAGAGAGGGTTTCCTTCAAGTACTGTTCTTAAAGTTGTGTATCTCGTGTACCCATTATTTCATAGTGAAAGTTCTTGTTATTGTTGCCCCGTGGACGTAGACACATCGCCGAATCATGTTATATCCAGTGTTCCTTTTCCTCTATCTTTTACATCTTCGCATATTTATCCTTTGTGTGTTTTTAAGTTGTTACTTCTATTATATTATTTTCCCAACATATACAACATGAATGGAATAATTTTATGAGTATCTGTTTTAAAGTGGGATGGAGAGAACAAAAGGTAAAGATGAACATTCTGATTCTGGTATCATCAGCAGCACAATAATGAAAATGTTTGTAACCCTTATTGCAGCCATCGATTGATTTTGCAAACATCCAAACATGAAATTCAACAAGTACATGAAGCACAGGAAAAGAAAAGGAGAGACAGTGTTTTGAAACATTACTTGTTCTGATGTGAAGCCTTTGCAAGTGAGAAACAGATGCAGTGGAAAACCAGATATAACAGATTGATAGACAACTTCCTCAAGCTCAAAGCATGGTTTGTGGACTTTAATAATAGGAAGCATGTTGAAGCATTAACCACTTCACATTCACACTCCACTGACTTTTGAACAGTCAACTCTAAAAATAACCAAACTGAACCCCCTCATTTGCAGTTGATTTTGATTTCCAAATCAATTAGGTTTTGTTTAGTAGTTTTATCCAATGCTTGCCAATTATGGTTGTCCTATTCAGACTTCAAGGTACGGATAGAAGAAGCTCACCTTAGCTTTCTTCTCTCCTTCAGTCTAATATACAGCTGGTTTATCATCTAGATAACATGCTCTTGATTTGCAATGTAATTTGTTTGGATATGTTATGTTATGACAAGTTGTACACAAATTGCTTTGAGCCCTTTAAAAAAATGTGCGAGATTCACGCCGTACTGAGACGTAAACGAAAATTCATTTCAATTGAGGAATTTAGTTTCATTTTTATAGACTTGGGGTGGCAGAAAGATTGAAGCAAAGGAAGATCAAGAGCCATGTTGAAGTTCTTGTGGGTTTGCATTGTAATAGCAACATTTTTCAGCAACTGGGTTGATGGGTTTGTTCAGTACAGCCATGAAGGAGATCCCAAGACTGAAATCATTAATAACACTCTGATGGTATCACTAACCCTCATTCAAGGAGCAGATGCCAAAGAAGCAGGTACCTTAAGAATTCTGTTTTCTATTATCATTTCTGGAAAATAGTGCAGCAAACAGATTATGCATGGTTGAAAACTTGCAATAAGTGTACATATATAAATATATGTCTTAGTCCTTGTTAATGATTTTATAGTGACTTTCAGATGCAACTGTTATGTATGTCTTTCCTTCTCTTGAATGTCTTTTTGAGCCATCACTTATTTGCTTTGGCCTAATATACCTGCTTGTGTATAACTGCAGTCTGCTTGGATGGAACATTACCTGCTTATTATTTTCATCGGGGACACGGATCAGGGAAAAAGAATTGGCTCGTTCACTTTCAGGTTTGTGAGATATATCAGAACCACTAACATACTTTTAATCATGCATAGTTGTATATTATATCCATCTTCTAGCATGGAAGTATGTTGATACTTGATACTATATGTTCTGGCAGGGAGGAGGATGGTGTGGCAACATCACGGATTGCGTTGCTCGCAAGAAAACACAGCTTGGATCATCAAACCTCATGCTACCAGAGACAGGATTTACTGGAATACTAAGCTACAAAGCTGAAGAAAATCCAGGTTTTCACCTCCACCTTTGTCTTCAACTGTCAAGGCTATGATGCTCTTACTTTAGCCGTCTTGACCCTTTGTCTTAACTGCTTATTTTCTTAACATAACATATGGGGGATTGCAGATTTCTTCAATTGGAATAGAGTAATGCTTCCCTCTTGTGACGGTGCTTCTTTTTCTGGGGACAGTGAAAATAAGGTTTGCAGGATGTCTTTTGCCATTTACATTACCTTTTACTTTTCCATATGTTTCCCATATATCTATAGATTGCACTCAGTCAAACTATATAAAACTCGGGAGAGTATGAAAGATGTGGGTGAAAGAGATTAACCTAGTCTCATATGTGTACACTGGATGCTAAAATATAGTACATTCTCTGCTTTTAGGAAGCACAACTTCAGTTTAGAGGACATCGCATTTGGTTGGCTGCAATGGAAAAATTGATGTCATTGGGAATGCGTCACGCCAAGAAGGTGTAATATTTGCTCTTGCTTAAGAAATATGCTTGTTCCCGTCTAATGGCTTGTCTGTTCCCATGTCATGACATATTTGCATCATATCAATTGCTACTATTTCAGGCTCTTATTTCTGGTTGTTCTGCTGGAGGTCAGACATCTATCTTGCACTGTGATAAGTTCCGGGGATTGTTTCGAAGAAGTACTAAAGTGAAGTGTCTCAGTGATGCAGGATTTTTCCTTGACTCGTGAGTAGTATCGCCTTATTCTTTCCTGCCTTGTCGATATGTCAGTCATTTTCCAAGCCAGTATTAACACTTGAATTTTATTCATATGGATTTGTAGGGTTGACATAACTGGTGAACCTACATTCAGGAATTTTTTCAGTAATGTTGTAAGCTTGCAGGTATTAACTTCATCACATTCGTGACCAATTTAAACTTGATCCAAACTTTCTTACTTCAATTTGATATTATCCATACAAGTGCATACAAAGTGATAGAAAAGTCCTGATTAATGCTTTCATCAACATATTTTGTAATCTATGCTTATGGAAACTGTTATGATTTATCACAGGGGGTGAAAGAAAATCTGCCACACTTTTGTACTAGTCACCTTGATCCTACTTCAGTATGTGTTTCTCTGCATTTTCTCTTACAATGTTTGATTTGAAATTATAGGTTTTTCACTGCTGCTTCCTTCAACTAGGACATTTAATTAATTAGTTTATTGCAACCCTTTTATGTTGTCCTGCCTTGCAGTGCTTCTTCCCTCAGAACTTACTTGCCGGCATTAAAACCCCACTGTTTATACTCAACTCAGCATATGATTCATTTCAGGTAATTTTTTATCTTTTTAGAACTACCAGAAGCACATTACTAAACGCTTAATTGCATTAATCTTTGTATCTTCCGACTTGAAATCAGTTCCAATTCAGTTTAGTTCCAGCATCAGCTGATCCCAACGGCTTGTGGAACAGTTGCAAATTAAATGTTACCAACTGTTCCCCGTCTCAGTTGCATATTCTGCAAGGTAATCCAACTTATGAGCTACTATTTTAACTCTACCTTGCTGATTCAGACACATATATAGTTACTGAACTTGTACTGCTATAATAATGCCACAGGATTCCGGAGTCGAATGCTACATGCACTAAAGCCATTCTTTAAGTCTAAACAAAACGGGATGTCTATAAATTCATGTTATGCACACTGTCAATCTCAGTTTCAGCTAACATGGTATGCTGCCAATTCTACAATTATAGGAAACAAGGTGAGCTTGATCGAGTAGCCTTAAAGTTCAGCTAATATGTCATCATGCAATATCTTCTTTAGTTGATTCCACTCCTTCTAATCTCATGTGTGATCAACGTTTTGCAGACAATCTCGCAATCCGTAGGAGATTGGTATTTCGACCGTGCAGAGTTAAGGTCGTCGATAAAAGTTGCCACCATTTGGTTCCTCAATGAGCAAAGTTTCAAATAGCTCATATGAATGACATGCACATCGGTTCTACCTTAAGCTAAATGAGAGAATTATATAGATAACTAAGCAAGTGATACCGTAAATGATGAGCCAAAATGATGTATTGTAATGCAATTGAAAAGGTGTTGGAAGTACAAGAAGAAAGAAAATAAATAAATCAATACTATAATACTACAATAAGCTAAAGGGATGCTGAAATCTGCGTTCGCCGCAGCAAGCTCCGAAGTCTAAAAGTTGGTGTTTATTTTTATTTCTTTTTGGATTAGACAAGCCTTCCCTGTATGTTATTTACCCAAAATCAACTTACCTAAGCAGCTATCTCTACTAGCAAACAATTGCATAAACAGAGGAATCTAAGATACCTTACTGGATGCCAAAGCAGGAGTAACGAATGTCAAAGTATACTTGGGAATTAGGATAGCCATTCTAACATGGACGATGGAGCATATATACATTAATATGGAAATTCGTTCAACTAGGAGCCTCTCTTCTCTGTCGAGTCAAGACTGAGAGCAGCACAGAAGGAATTTCCTCAATCATTTGAAATTGTGAAATGGCTAATACTCTGCTCGTTCGATCAAAATGCCATTAAACATTCTAAAAAGATGCATATACAAACGGACTTCAAATTCACTCGCTTAGTAACAAAACAAATTAACCAAATAGAGAAAAACCATTAAAAACTATTGGGGGCAGGTCTATGCGGTCCTTACGCGAGTCTTAAGCAGGTTTAAGCGGGTCTTGACGGTCCTAGGCGGGTCAAAGCGCCCCCTTGGCGGCCCTAAGTGGGTCTCGGTAGCCCCTTGACGGGTCTAGGCTACCCCTAAGTGAGTCAAGACCGCCCCATAGCAACCCTAGGCGCGTCTCTGCAGCCCTTGGAGGGTCTAGGCGACCCTTAAGCGGGTCTAGGTGGGTCAAGGCGACCCTTAAGCAGGTCTAGGTGGGTCAAGGCGGTCTTTTGACCTGCCTCTTGGCTGCCCCTAAGCGGGTTTTGGCGGTCCCCTAAGCGGGTCTTGGCGGCCCTAAGCGGGTCTCGGCAGCCCACCAAGGCCTTGGTGGGTCTAGGTTACCCCTAAGCGGGTCTAGGCGGTTCCTACGCGGATCCTAAGCAGGTCTAGGCGGTCCCTACGCGGATCCTAAGCAGATCTAGGCGGGTCTTGACAGCCTTAGGCTGGTCAAGGCCCCCCATGGGGCAGCCCTAAGTGGGTCTCGACAGCCCCTTGGCAGGTCTAGGTGGGTCAAGGTGGTCATTTGGCAGTCAAAGCGGTCCCTAGGCGGCCCTTAAACGGGTCTTGGCGGTCTCTACAATTTGCTCAAAAATGGTCTCGACCGAAACGAGGCCGAGATCCTTGGCTAGAAATGTCCTTTTGCTTGTGCGGGCATGCCAACTCGCGGCCTAGACGACCAGACGAGGTTTTGATTGATGTAGTGTTTCGGCCGAGATCCTTGGCTACAAATGTCCTTCTGCTTGTGCGGGCATGCCAACTCACGGCCTAGACGGCCAGACGAGATTTTGATTGATGTAGTATGCCTGATCTGACTTCTTCAAAAGATTGTAGGCCGAGGAAGGAACCCTCTTGGCCATTAGGTTCTGGTGCCTGTGTTGCAAGGACTTTCGGTGAAGCGTTGCTGGGATCCTTGAATACGTTTACTTCCTGGGTGAATTCAAATGTTCGGGTGACAGGCGAGAGATCTATCAGGTGGAGATACTCGCAAATCACGGTGAACACGAAGATGAAGTGGATTCGGTTGTTGAAGCGTTGTGATGTAATGTGTGTGTGAACAGCGAATCACATTGACCCAATTCGGACTGGCCGAAAAAGATCAATGAACGAAATTTCTATGTTACAACTACTCCTATGTGCGATTAATAAAGTGCATGTAATATAAAGAACTAGAGAATTAAAATGCGAGAATGTAAAGAACAAGATAATTAAAGTGCAGGAACGTAAAGAATTGAATTGAAAATAAAACAAAGAAAGCAAAGAAAAAAATTTATGTTTGAAGTTGATAGGAAAGGTAAAGTACCTAAGCAATAGAGAGATAAGTTTGTGTGTAAAGTTTGTGTATTGATTTGTTTGAGTGGTGCATGACCTTTTACAAATGAGTTATAAGGTTCTATATATACAAGTCAGAAAACCTAGCTAGTATGTTCTCTAAGTCATGAAATCTCTCGGGTATCCTATTTCCTTTCTTGGGTCGTATCACACATGAATGTCCTGATTTGACTAATGTCTGTGATGCTTCTTGTTAAAAACTTTGATCTAATTGAAGTTCTTCCTTGTTGCGATTTTCTTTCACTACCAAAAATAAAGCTTTAGGCGACGAAATTGAAAAAACCGGGCGACAATTTTTTTTTCCGTCGCCTAAGAGGGAACTTAGGTGACGAAAAAAAAATTTGTCGCCCAAGGTCAAAAAATCGTCGCCTAAAGTTCAACTTTAAGCGACGAAATTAAAAATCGTCGCTTAAGCCTAAATTTCGTCGCCTAATATAGAAACTAGGGCGACGAAAAAATATTTCGTCGCCTAAGATATTTATATCGTCTCCTAAGTTTTTATTCTTCGGCGACAACTATATTTTGTCGTCGCCTAAGTGTTTTTAATCCTTAAGCGACGAAACTAAATTATATCGTCGCCTAAGTGTTTTATTTTTTTATTTTTTCTTGGCCGACGAAATACAAGCATTTCGTCGGCCTAATAACCTCTTGACCGACGAATTAACCTAATTTCGTCGGCCAAGAGTAATCCGAATAATTAAAATAAATAAAGCACATTTAAATTTCATTGTACAGGATTTTTTATTTTTACCCTTGGGCGACGAATTTAACATATATCGTCGCCCAAGTATCATATTGGCCGACGAAATTAGGGTAATTCGTCGACCACGATAAATCGAATAATTAAAATAAATAAAACACATTTAAATTTCATTGTACAGAATTTTTTATTTTACCCTTGGGCGACGAATTTAACATATATCGTCGCCCAAGTATCATATTGGCCGACGAAATTAGGGTAATTCGTCGGCCAAGATAATACGAATAATTAAAATAAATAAAGCACATTTAAATTTCATTGTACATGATTTTTTATTTTTACCCTTGGGCGACGAATTTAACAAATATCGTCGCCCAAGTATAATATTGGCCGACGAAATTAGGGTAATTCGTCGGCCAAGATAATCTGAATAATTAAAATAAATAAAGCACATTTAAATTTTAAGGAAATGTTTTTTATTTTTATATCCCCGTAAGCGTCTCGTCGATTGGAAACTATTCTCAGTTGAAAGTCCGGCCAGATTACGTGATTTGGAGGGTCGAATAGCCGAATCCGTCCGTTTAGGGGTTTGACCGCGCTGATTGACCGGACAGATCGAGCCCTTATCTTTGTCCGATGGAGCTGAATTTTTGCCCACCCACGTAATTCGTTATGTTGGTCATATCTAACGGTCGGTTTTCAGTTCCTCTTCTCCGATCACTAAAATCACGATATATGTACTAATGTTGTATAACTTTTTTATACCAATGTCAAGTTTAAGTTTCGTTTTGAATACAACGTATACGTAGAGGCCTCAAACGCAAAAAAGTCGTGAAATAAGATATGACCGGAACGGTGAAATACGTCAACCCGTGAAAAATGAAGATATTCTGGTAAAATTTCGGTGTCGGTTGTTCCGGTCAACGAATATTTCTCTTATTTCTACCTAGTGGTAGCCCTATCCCGGGTATTTATTTTTTACCAAATTTTTATAGCCCCGTAAGCGTCTCGTCGATTGGAAACTATTCTCAGTTGAAGGTCTGGCCAGATTACGTGATTTGGAGGGTCGAATAGCCGTTTCTGTCCGTTTAGGGGTTTGACCGCGCCGATTGACCGGACGGATCGAGCCCTTATCGTTGTCCGATGGAGCTGAATTTTTGTCCACCCACGTAATTCGTTATGCTGGTCATATCTGACGGTCGGTTTTCAGTTCCTCTTCTCCGATCACCAAAATCACTATATTCTGAATTTTATGATAGAACTCTTGGCCGACGATTTTCTTCATCTTGGGCGACGAGATTTATAGTGAAGAACATCGTCGCCCAAGTAGGGTCTCTTAGGCGACGACATCAAAAAATCGTCGCCCAAGATTATCTTAGGCGACGATTTTGAAAAAACAGGGCGACGATTTTTCAAGAATCGTCGCCCAAGAACGCCAATATAAAATGCAAAAATTCGGAACCCTAACCATTCGCGCAGCCGCTCACAAATCCAAGCCCTCTCTCTCTCTCTCTCCGAAAATCCACCGAAGCCGTCTCCCTCTCTCCGACCCCGACCCCGCAACCCGACGCCGACCCCGACCCCGACCCACAATTTAAGGTATAACCCTAAAACCCTAAATTGGTTATGTTCATGAAAATTTTAATTGTTGTTGTTGTTGTTTGGAATTGTTGAAATTGTTGAAATTGTTTGAAATTGTGAAATTGTTTGAAATTATTGTTTGAAATTGTTTGAAATTGTGAAATTGTTTGAAATTATTTGAAATTGTGAAATTGTTTGAAATTTGGGAGAAATACAAAATTATTGTTGTGTTGTGAAATTGTTGGTGAAATTATTGTTGTTGTTGTTGTAATTTAGGAAATTAATGGTAAATTAGGGTAAATTTGTGTAAATTTTGGTAGGATTTTAGGGTAAATTATGGCAAATTGTGATGTAAATGATAATTGTAAAATATTAGGGTTTACGGTTTAGGGTTTAGGGTTTAGGGTTTAGGATTTGTGGAAATAATTTGTAAATATATTGTAAATGATTAAATAATTTTTGATTAAATAATTAAATAATATAAATTATAATTGTAAATATATTGTGGAAATTTTGTAAAAAATAATGGATTATTTTTTAGTAAGGATGTAAATATTCGTAAATTAATTTTTGTGATGTAATAATTCTGAATTAATGTAAATAATTTGTTATGTGAATTAAAAAAATAATAAATCCTATAATAACTATTACTTTTTATTTGTACTATTATTGTTGATAAATTTTTCGAAATTTATGGTTATTTTTTGTTAAATTAATTATAAGACGGTAAAATATTTTTAATAAATTTATGGTTATTTTAAACAAGATGGGCATGAGGAGAACTTCTGGACAACGTCCGGGTGCGAGGAGCCAATATTCCTTGGACGGTACCTCAAACAACCCGCCGCAATCACCGTCGGTCGGGTTTACGTGGCAGATGACGACCCGACATGCGGCGCTTAGGGGTGGCGCGAGCGGCTCGCGTTCTGCTGAGCAGCCGGGTCCCGCAGTGACGGCCCCTCGTCATTCAGAGATACTTCCCCGGTCGCGATCTATCACCGCCCCCACACAGTCGTCCCCGACCGACGGTGATGGCGGGTCATCCGGGGTTCCTACGGTGTCGTCCGGCCTCTTCCTTCCTCCGACGATACCGGCAATACCTCGCGTCGATGAGGACGGTCGACCGATTCGGGAGCAGCTCTTGCATGTGGCACCGCACGAGGCCTATATCTACAGGGAGTTTCCCACGCCTTTTCATCCCGTGAGGGTCTCCGAGCAGGCGGACGGAGACGAATCTGTCGGCTCAGCCTCATCCTCAGGTAATTTATTATTACTTTTTTGTCGATTTTAATTTTTTGTTGTTGTAAAAATGTATTATTAATATTAAATTTGATTCACAATGTCACAGCCGCCGGAACGAGAAGGCGGAACAGGAGAGGCACCGTTAGCAACAAGGGACTCGATAGGGCGGTCGAGTCCGCTGGACGGATCGCCATCCAGTTTTCCAACGGGAAACCGGTGGACGCCGCGTTGGGAAACCGGTACACGCGCGCAGCGGGAGGCACCATCCGCTCCAGACTCTCTATGTTGTGGGGAGTCTGGAGCCAGGTTCCTGATGGAGTGAAGGAGATGCTCCATCAGTCGATGTCAATGAGTTTACTCGATCAATTACTATTTTTTTAACTAATAAATTATTTAATTATCGAAAAAAATACTAACAAGTGGTAATGCAGCAATGGTTTGTGGTTCCCGAGGAGGGACGTGACTGGGCAGACAAGGCCCATAGGGAGAGGTACCTCTATTTAATAAATTATTAAATTTTATTTTTTTAATAATATATTTAATATTTTTTTGTATATGTAGGTTCAAGGAGTGGAAGCACGACCTCCGGGAACACTGGAAGCAGTACGGGAGCGACCGTTCGGGTACCCCGAAGGAGTTCGAGTATCGGAAGTACAAGTGGCGGTGGCTTCTTGTCACGTAGTTCAACGACCCTCACAAACAGGTAATTCGTAAACAAATTTGAATATTTAATTAGTGAATTAATTATAATTGTATGTTTTTAAATATTTACTAACGATAAATTTTTTTTTGAAGCACCTCGCCCGGGTGAACGCTGAGAACCGGCAACAGAACACAACCAACCATCATGCCGGTTCGAGGCCGTTTTCGGCCATCATGGACGACGTGCGGCGAGAGCGGCCAGAGGGCATATCCTCATTCTGAGGAGGATCTTGTAAGTTCCTTATCTTTTCTAATTTTTAATTTTAATTACATTTTATTAAATGTATATTAATATATTTTTTTAATATATCCAATTAGGCGAGGGTGAGGGAGGCGGAGCAAGAGGTCATGAAAGGCATGGTGAACGACACATGGCCGGGCACGGTAGAGGATGACATGTCAGAGGCCATGTCCAGGATCGACACTTCAGATCCTACCGTTGGGGCGCGGATTATGGCCACTGCCTTCGCGCAGCGTTCCAACAGCTACTACTGCCGGGGTATGGGAGGCGCTGGAAAGGGGATCCTGAAGACGACGCCAGGATTTCAGCGCAAGGGAGCCGTCGGAGTCTCAAGCAGCAACAGCCAGACCACTCGGCTACAGGATCAGGTCGAATGTCTACAGTCTGAGCTGGAAGCCCAAAGAGCGAGGGAGATAGCCATGGCGGAATCATATGCGGCTTCCACGGCTGCGCATACGGAGCTGGTGAATGAAGTCATCAATGCCAACCAGGCGGCTATGGGACGGTGGATGACTACCTGCATCGCTGCACATGCGGCCGAACTTGATTTTCCGCCCATGCATACGCCTATACCATTACCTCAGTGGCCCGGCCAGCCTCAGCAGCAGCCTCCTCAGCCTGACCAGCCGCCGTCTCAGAACCCTCCGAATGGGAATGATGAGTTAGATTTCGAGTTTCTCCGTAGGCAGATGGACTGAATTTTTGTAATAAATTATTTATAAATTTATAAATTTGTGTTATTTTTAATTAAATTTTAGTATTAGAAAAATTTAAAGAAATGGCGAAAAAAAAAATTCCAGTAAAAATTAAAAAATTAAAACATTATTTATATATTTAAAAAAATTATTTAAATATTTTTTAAAAAAATTTAAATATATCTTAGGCGACGAAATTGCTAAATCGTCGATCAAGGATTTACCATATATATAAGACGACGAAAAAAAATTATCGTCACCTAAGATGTAGTGATCTTAGGCGACGAAATATTTAGTTTCGTCGCCCCAGGTTATAAGATCTTAAGCGACGAAATAATTTCTCGTCGGCCAAGGCGACGAATATTGTTGGGCGACGAGAAAGTTGTCGTCGCCTAATATATAGCTCTTAGGCGACGAAATTCGTGTCGTCGCCTAAGAATTACTCTTAGGCGACGATGGACTGAGATTTCGTCACCCAAGTTCTTCACCGACGCACTTCTGGCGACGACGTCTTGGGCGACGACATGTCGTCGCCTAAGTACTTAGGCGACGAAATTTTTTAACAGGGCGACTATTTTTTTTCGTCGCCCAAGACTCCTTTTCTGGTAGTGTTTCCTAAATGAACCATCGGCCGAGATTGTGCATGGACTCGGCCGACTACTCATAGTTATTGGACTTGGCTTGCTCGCACATTGGTCCACTCAAATCGTCCAAATGGATTGATGTTTAATTCAAACAACATAAAACCACTACATTGTTTGAGCGACACCTCTATCTTGGTCGTATGGCCGAACAACATTGGCGGAATGGCCGAGTGAACACATTTGCTTCGGCCATGCGACCTTATAGACCATAAAATATTTTGACTCTGGGTCATACAACTTAAGATATTTTGAATTTGGGCCTCTTATCCCAGTCATATGGTCCATGATCCTCAGCTGGGGGTTGAGAGGTACTTAGCGGTACCAAAAGTAAACTAATGGTGCGGATGCGGGCGTGTCACCTAGCGGACAAGGAAAAAGAGTGGTGCGTCGGGTGTTGACTTTTTTATCAAGCGGAGGGATTCCAGTGCCATCTCGCGGACGAGGAATTACGAGCACAGGGCGTTTCGATACTCAAGGTGTCACGAGTAGAGCAACCAATAAGGATCATGAGTGATCGGAGTAGAGTCCGAAAGGGCTCTGAGAACTAAAGCGGCGGTGCACTTAGGGTTAGAGTTTCGAGGGACTCGAAAGTATCAACTAGGTTGAACGTTTGTATTGTATTTGTGTAGAGAGAGTTTTGTGTCTTAAGAGTTGTGTCTTGAGAGTTAGGGTTTCGAGCCCCTTTATATAGTGGCTCGCCTTCTGCCAGAAGTAATTACTTTCCAAGTCGGACTCTGAAACTGAATATCACAAGGATACTACTTCACCCGCGTGAACCAACCATCTGCGTGACGCGTGTCCATTTCGCACAACACACTTCACAAAGGTCACTGCCTCCGCGCTGCACAACTGTAAAGTCTTATGCGGACTCATTAAAAACGTATTTACCCCACGGGGTGTCACAATTCTTGTGGATACCTATCTCGCGCGGGCCGCAGTCTCAAACCATCCCGCGAGCTCCTGAAGCTTGCTTCTATCTCCCACGCCCTAAAGCTCGCAAGACCTAAAAGGCTTTTTTATTAAAAGGGCCACATGGATTGGCCCAAAGCATGTCAAAGACTTGCACGAGTCTTCAACGATAAATGCGGCGCATGCGGACTCCGCCTGTTGCTTCTTCGCGAAGTCTCCTACGTAAGCCTGCTCGCCTCACCTTCTTGGCGAAGTCTCCTACACGGACCAGTTCGCCTAAATGTACTCCGCCTCGCCTAGATGTATTTTATTCCTACGCGAAGTATCACCTCGCCTAGATGTACTTCACTCCCACGCTAACTGTCACCTCGCCTAGCCTAAGCGAAGTCCATTTCTTTAATTCCACGCGAAGTTTCCGTATGTGAATTCTGCCATCCAACTCGCATGATCTCAGATGTGGACCAAGATTTAATTAATATTCACATAGACATTTACTGTCCAGTAAAATATTAATTTAGGCGTAAACACTTACGCGGGTCTTAATTTGGTCTAGGCGGGTCTTGATGGCCCTGGGTGGGTCAAGGCGCCCCCTTGGCGGCCCTAAACGTGTCTCGGTCGCCCCTTGGTGGGTCTAAGCTACCCATATACCCCTAAGCGGCTCTAGGCGGTCCCTACAAGTCCTAAACTAGTCTAGACGGGTCAAGGCGCCCCCTTGGCGGCCCTAGACATGTCTCGGCAGCCCCTTAGCGTGTTTAGGCAGCCCCTAAGCGGGTCTTAGCGGTCCCTAGGCGGGTCTTGGCAGCCCCTTAACGGGTCTAGACTACCCTTAAGCGAGTCTAAGCGATTCTTATGCAGATCTTAACCAGGTCTAGGGGGGTCAAGATGCTCCCTCGGCAGCCTTAAGTGGGTCTCAACAACCCCTTGGTAGTCCTATGCTGGTCTGGGTAGGTCAAGGCGATCCCTAAGTGGGTCAAAACGGCCCCCAAGCGGGTCTTGGTGGTCCCTACACAGGGCTACTTGGCCCCCTAAGCGGTCTTGGAGGCTCTAGGCGGGTCTTGGCTGCCCCATGATGGGTCTACGTTACCCATAAACGGGTCTAAGCGGTCCCTACGTGGGTCCTAAGAAGGTCTAGACGAGTCTTGACATCCCTAGGCGGGTCAAAGTGCCCCCTTGGCGGCCTTAAGTGGGTCTCGGCAGCCCCTTGGCGGATCTAAGCGGCCCTTAAGATGGTCTAGATAGGTCAAGGCAGTCCATTGGCAGGTCAAAACGGCTCCTTGGCAGCCCCTAAGCTGGTCTTGGCGGCCCTAAACGGGTCTCGGCAGCCCCTTGGTAGGTCTAGGTTACCCATAAGCGAGTCTAGGCGGTCCTTACACGAGTCCTAAGTAGGTCTAGGCAGGTCTTAATAGCCCTAGGAGGATGAAGGCACCCCCTTGGTGTCTCTAAGTGGGGCTCGGCAGCCTCTTGGCGGCCCTAGACGTGTCTCGGAATCCCCTAAGCTAGTCTTGGTAATCCCTACACGGGTCTAGGAGGGTTAAGGCTGTCCCTTGGTAGGTCAAGGTGGCCTATTAGCGGCCCTAGGTGTGTCTTGGTAGCCCCTTGGCATGTCTAGGCTACCCCTAAACGGGTCTAGGCAGGTCTTGACAACCCTAAGAGGGTCAATACTCCCCTTGGTGGCCCTAGGTGTGTCTCGACAGCCCCTTGGGGGGTCTAAGCAGTCCCTAACCTGGTAGGTGGTCCCTACGCGGGTCTAGGATGGTCAAGGCGGGTCAAAGAGGCCTATTAGCTACCCTAGGCAAAAGAGGCCTATTAGTGGCCCTAGGCGGGTCAAGGCGGCCTATTAGCGGCCTTAGGCGGGTTAAGGCGGCCTATTAGCGGCCTTAGGCAGGTGTCGGCAACCCCTAGGCGGGTGTCGGCAACCCCTAGGCGGGTGTAGGCTGCCCCAAAGCAGGTCTAGACGATCCCTATGTTGGTTTGGGTGCTCCTTAAGCGGGTCTAGGTGGCCGCTAGGTGATCCTAACCGGCTTCGAGGCGGTTCCAAGTGGGTTACGGCGACCTTTGTATGGATCTAGGCTGCCCTTGTACGAGTCAAGGCGACCCCTAGCAATCTCTAGGCGGTTCTTGTCGGCCCTAGGCGGGTCAAGGCACCCCCTTGGTCACCCTAAGTGGGTCTTGGCAGCCCCTTGGCGTCCCTAGACATGTCTCGACAGTTCCTTGGCGTGTCTTGGCGGCCCCTAAGCTAGTGTAGGTAGGTCAAGGCTGTCCCTTGGCAGGTCAAAGCGGCCCTTTAGCATCCCTCGGTGGGTCAAGGCCGTCTCATAGCGACCCTAGACGGGTCTCAGCAGCCCTTTGGAGGGTCTATGCGGCCCTTAAGCTGGTCTTGGAGGTTCATACACGGGTTCTAAGCTGTTCTAGGTAGGTCTTGATAGCCCTAGGTGGGTCAAGGCGCCCCTTTGGCGGCCCTAGACGTGTCTCGACAGCCCCTTGGCAGGTCTAGGCGGCCCCTAAGTGGGTCTAGGTGGTCCCTGCACAGGTCTAGTAGCGTCAAGGCGGTCCCTTGACAAGTCAAAACTGCCCTCGGCGGGTCAAGGTGGCATATTAGCCACCCTAGGCGAGTCTCGGCAGCCCTTTGGCAGGTCTGGGTGGTCCCAACGCGGGTCCCTAAGCAGGTCTTAACGACCCATGGCGGGTCAAGGCTCCCATTTGGCGGCCCTAGACGTGTCTCAACAGCCTTTTGAAGGGTCTAAGAAGCCCCTATGCGGGTCTAGGTGGTCCCTACGTGGGTCTATAAGGGTAAAGGCGGTCCCTAGTCATGTCAAGGCGGGTCAAAACGGCCCATTAGTGGCCATAGGCGGGTCTCGGCAGCCCCTTGGCGGGTTTAGGCTAAAGTGAAATAAATTTTTATTTACTTCATGTTCTTATTTTTATAACCAAACATTTTCTATTACTAAATCATGATAAATAGGTATTTCTCAAACTAACGAAACTCGAAAACCTTAGTAAGATTAGTGTATACGAGTTTCGGTTGATTTCATTTAAAATCTCTTGCTATAGCACACAATTTTTCTGTCAAAATTAAATTTTCTTATTTTTTAACCAAATCTTTTCTAGTATGAAATCATGACAAATAAGTACTTCTCGAATTGGCGGAATTCGAAAACCTCAATCCGATTAGTGTATATGAGTTTCGCTTGATTTCAGTTAAAATCTCTTGCTATAGCACACAATTTTTTCGTCAAAATTGAATGTTCTTATATTTTAATCAAACTTTTTCTAGTATGAAATTTTGACAAATAAGTACTTCTCAAACTGGCTGAACTCGAAAATCTCAATCGAATTAGTGTATATGAGTTTCGCTTGATTTCAGTTAAAATACATGTTAAAGTTAGACCGCTATGGTACATATTGCCCACATACATGTTTTAGAATACTTGTATACTTGGCACTTTTTCCTTTTCATGCCCTACAGAGAAATGGTCATGAGGTAACCACCTTACGGCAGTCGTCTTAGGTCGAACCCCAATGCATAGAGCATGAAAGTTTATAGTGAGGACCTAAGGCCGAGGAGAGTCTCTTCTTCTCTCATTAGGTCTAATCCCAATGCATAACTTTTATCCATAATTAAACTAAACCTAGTAGCACAATTTGCGAAGGCTCACCAGGAGCCATAAAATTTGACACTACGGTGTGTGGTATCATTCCTTATAACTCAAGAATAACTCTTCACCTTTCCGATATGGGATTCCAAAGAGCTCTTAATCTATACCACACTTCTACGGTTTATGTGCCTATTACGCCTCCACTACGTACTAAGATGGGGTCCTCAAAGACGATTAGGTCTTTATGTTGGTTATCAACATCCTACGATTGTCCGCTATTTATAACCTTTGACAGGAGATCTCTTTACTGCGAGATTCGTAGATTGTCGCTTTGATGAAACATTTTTCCCGCCGTTAGGGGAGACATGACCGTTTCCGTTCCAATTGAACGTCGAGAATTAACGTGGTCTAACCCCACTATGTCTCATTATGATCCTCGAACTTCTGACAGTGATTTAGAAGATTCGATGCCTAACTCTTTTACCGATATTGTGAAAGTAACGAGATCAATTATACCTGCTGTAAATATTCCTGCAAGGTTAGATGTCCCATGTAAAGGGACATTACTGGCCGCACCCGGGCTCGGCAATGCCATCATTGACGCGCTAGATGCCCACGGTGGAGGTGTGGTCACGGCCTCTGCTCTCACCAGGAAGAGGGGGTGACATGTTGGTTCAACATATACTGTGCCTAGAAAAAGGCGTGACAGTAAGGCACTAAATGATCCACTCATCATCAATACTGTGAATCCTTCACATGAGATTGTCTCTGACTATAGTTATGTCCAAGAATCAATGTTAGCTTATCTGGGGGACGCATCGGATCCAATGTTGATGTTGGAAAACAAAGAAATCTCACTAAAGTATACCGATGCGCACGGTATGATGGAAAGAACTTTCACAACTATTGATGATGTTTTTGCTTATTCCGTCGCTTAAGATATTAGCGACTACGATGAAATTGAACCGCTCTCCGTTGCAGAATGCCAACGTCTAGCAGATTGGCCGAAATGGAAGGATGCAATCCAGGCTGAACTAGATTCTCTACCAAAAACGCAAGTTTTCAGTTCGGTAGTGTCATGCCCACTGAATGTTAAGCCTGTTGAACATAAATGAGTCTTTGTTCGAAAGCGAAACGAGAAACATGAAGTCATGCGCTATAAAGCGCAACTCGTGGTACAAAGATTTTCTCAACGCCCTGGAATTGACTATGAGGTGACATATTCTCCCGTTATGGACGTCATTATCTTTCACTACTTAGTAAGTTTAGTAGTCTGAAAAACTGAGCATGCAGCTTATGGATGTGGTTACTGCATATCTCTATGGGGATCTTGATTCAGAGATATATATGAAAGTGTCTGATGGACTTTCACTACACAAGTCAAGTGACTCTAAGTCACGAAGTGCCTTTGCAATTAAATTGTCTAAGTGACATATGGATTGAAACAATCCAGACAAATGTGTATAATCGTCTAAGTGACTACTTGATTGGGAAGAGATATAAGAATGACAATCTTTGCCCATGCGTGTTCATTAAAAGAACAAGTACCAGATTTACTATAGTAGCCGTCTACGTTGATGACATGAACATCATCGGTAATCTCAAAGAAATTGATGAGACCGTGACCTACTTGAAATCCGAGTTTAAAATGAAAGATCTTGGGAAAACTCAATTTTGCCTAGGCCTAGAGCTAGATCATCGAGAGATTGGAATATTAATTCATCAGTCAGCTTAGGTCCAAAAGATGCTCAGGCGATTTAATATGGACAAAGCTCACCCTCTTGGTACTCTCATGGTCACGCAAAGTCTGGATATCAAAAAGGATCCATTCCGTCCTAAAGAGGACGATGAGGAAGTCCTTGGAGCAGAAATTACGTACCTAAGCACTATCGAAGCTCTATTATACTTGGCTCATTGCCTTCTCAGTAAACTTGTTAGCTAGGTTTAACTCTGCGCCTACACAACGTCATTGGACCTGTGTTAAAAACATCTTCAGGTACTTGAAGGGTTCAATTGATTTGGGCTTGTTTTTCCCTTACAAAGTTGAAGTGGAAGACATGAATGTTGATGTCCCTGTTGATGGAAACACTGCCGGCACATTAGATGAGCCCCTAAGGGCCCCTGTCGTGCCCAGTAGTGCCTCGGCAGCACTAGGCAACACCCAGCGCTCCCCTGTCGTAATCTACCTCAGCCAGCAGCATGCAGCGCGCCCCTGCCGAGCCTGCTGCGCTTCAACGCCCCCCTGAGCGCTCATGCCGAAGCAGCCGCGCCCTTGCGCGTCCTCAAGAGCTTCCAATGCCACAAACGAGCAAATTTTGTTCCCCAACCAAAATCAAGCTTCCGAAGCTCCTTCTAGCTCAAAATTGACGCAATGCAGTATTGTCCCCTATTCCGAAACACCGAATAATGTGTTAGTCGGATTTATTGATGCTGGGTATCTTTCTGATCCACACAAAGGACGTTCCCAAACTGGTTATGTGTTCACCATTGGGACTACGGCAATTTCTTGGAAATCTACCAAGCAAACCGTTGTTGCTACTTTCCCAAATCATTTAGAGATTATATATTGCACTACATGAAGCAGTCAAAGAAAGTGTTTGGCTTCGCTCTATGGTAGCTCATATTCGAGAGTCAAGCGGGTTGACATCTACCACTGATGCACCAACTTGTATCTATGAAGACAATGCGGCATGCATTGAACAAATGAAGTTGGGATTCATCAAGGGTGATAATACTAAGCATATCTCGTCTAAGTTCTTCTACAATCAGTAACAACAACAGCTTTTGAATATCCAAGTGAACCAAGTGAGTTTCGAGGATAATGTAGTAGATTTGTTCACCAAGTATCTACCTAAATCTACTCTTGAGAAGCATGTGCAAAGTATTGGTATGCGTCGCTTATCTGAACTCCATAATTGACTTAATTATCAAGGGGGAGTTGATTATGTAAACATTAGGGGGAGTCTACGTCACATGTTTTACATTCAAGTTGTAGTTGGCGCGTTGTGCTCTTTTTCCCTTCGACCAAGTCTTTTGTTTTTACCCAAGAGGTTTTTGTTTTACTTGACAAGGTTTTTATCGAGGCAACGTTCATGCGTCATGTGATTCTGGTAAGCGACACAAGGGGGAGTGTTGAAGGAATTTACATTCTTATCCTTGATGATGTGTCTTGAACGAATCTTCTCCTTATTAGATTAAAATATCTCTTAGATATCTATTCCTGATTTACAGGGATTCTCTATGTAATGCCTATATAAATGTCAATCTACTTTTTCTCTCGTATTCTCATACTCTATAACAATTAACCAATTAATTGAAATTCAAGAGTCAAACATTCATAATGAAAGGAAGTTAATCATTTTTATGTTAACAAGTTAATTGAATATCAAATTGAACTCACAAAAATGGAAAGAAGTATATACAATTGGAGATAAAATCTGATAATTGATGTAAATTTTTTATTTATAGTAAAAAGCATACCAATTAATGAATTTTCATGAAAATATTTATGAAATTTCAAACCTAGAGGCCTCTATACTTGTGGTAGGCCCTAGACACCAGCCTAGTTGGTCTTGCCTCAAGGCCGGCCATGCATACCACAGCCATACGTCCAATATTCCTCCAATATCTAGTTCATCATGCAATATGGTTTTAGACCAATATAGTACCCTAAGAATAAGTCAATCTTGTCATAACTTCTTGGGTGAGCTATTGGCGACTGTATACACTAAGATAAAAATTCAGGTAACTTTTTAACTTGTTAATGGATTGACATCCAGTTCCCTTAAAAAAAAAGATATTAACCTAAATTCTTAGCATCAATAATTTTATGTTGTCGGCATCCAGTAAAGGTTAAAAAAACTCTTCATTTTCTAGAGTTAGAGCGTGATCGGGACCAAAGTCCAAACAACAAAGAAAGATTGAGAACTGATAATTATAACTGCACAATGCGCCGGATGACCCGTGTGATTTACATAAACATAGTTTTTAATCTTCCGTTGACAAACTAGTAGGAATCTATTGGCATTTGGCTTCTCTGGTTAAACCTCAAACAGCTTCGTGTTTTTCTTTGTTTCTATACACTAACACGCCTACCGTTATATAACCCACAGACTCAGAGACCTATTCTTGTATCTATCTTTTTATTCTCTCAATCTATATATGCAAGTCCTCTCTGGTTTCTTCTTCGCTATTTACTTTCCCTGCTTCTCTGTTCTTCATTAAACTATGCTCGAAACCAGACAAAGACTTGATATAATTTAAGCATGTATGTATATGCTTCATTAGTTTCATATCAGAGCTAGCTACTGCGGCCATGTTACCCTCGATAATTCACAACATATTTAAATGTTTGAGAGGAGGTCTTTTGCGTTGTGTGTAGGAATCAAATTGCCTTAATTCACATATTGGGGGAGTTGAAATTGTTTATAATCATCAAAAGATTGTAGCAAGATTTGAGACTTTCTGTGGAATTATTTGGGGATGATTAAGGAGAAGATTCCTTATGATTAACCCTTTGATTGTCTGCAGGGATGAACAAAGAATAACAAGAATCAATGTGTGTAGTATTGAATTGCTTCCGGGGCCAAATTCTTTTGTTGTTTTCTTCTCTTAATTATTCAATTCACATGCATTTTTAAGTGGTGGCCGGTGTTTAAAGTATTGCTAGCCTTTAATAATCAAGTTAAAATAGAACTAAGCTGAGGAAACTTTTGGATGATACTTGTGTTGTAACAAGAAAGAACACAGATTTACGTGGTTCACTAACGAAGTGTTAGCTACGTCCACGGGCAGAAGGAGAACAGTTTTATTATTATGAGGAAAACACAGAATCACCACCACAGAATACAATTAGGTTTTGGTCGTTTATATACTAAACCCTAAACCCTGTATACTAATCCCAACAGGAAACCATAACCCAGCATAACAGGGTTTCCTGGGCCTCGGGGGCGTTGCCCCCGAACCCCCATCGGGGGCCACGTTGCGCCCCCGAACCAGGGAGCATTGCCCCTGGACCCCAACTCGCTGACCGGGCAACGAGATCCCCGAATAGCTGGTACCCCCGAATGGCTGATTCAAGGCATATATTAACAAATCTCCACCTTGACTTGAATCCTCTTACAAATAATAGATGTACCAGATGCACTACAGTAATGCCAGATGTACAAATAACTCCTCTACCTCAGATGTTGCCCCCAAAGGGCAACTAACAGCTTGTAACATTTAGCAAGTCCAAACAATGTTGGAACTTGCTGTGCGGAACCGACTTGGTGAACATATCAGCGGGATTATCAGCAGTACCCACTTTCTTCACCTTAATTCTACTCTCATCTCTCAGAAAATGATACCTGACATCAATGTGCTTAGTCCTCTCATGATGAACCTGATCCTTTGCTAAACATATTGCACTCAAACTGTCACAATATACTATAGCCTGATCATGATGCAAACCAAGACTATTGACCAGTCCCTTCAACCATATTCCTTCCTTTGCAACTGCTGTCAAAGCCATGTACTCTGCTTCAGTAGTAGACAAAGTCACTGTAGGCTGCAAAGTAGCTTTCTAACTAACAACAGAACCAACAAGAATAAGAACATAACCAGTCATAGATCTCCTAGTGTCAACATCTCCAGCATAATCGCTATCTGAATAGCCTGTTACTAAGCATTTTGTATCACCTCCATAAATGAGACCAACATCAGACGTACCTTTGCGTGGACATATATGATAAGACGCCCTGGTATCCAAAATCCACACATCCCTGTGATGTGTGTGTGCATCTGCAACCAAGGCCAAATCTTCTTCAGAATTGGTGTCAACTTCTACTACAACAGCAGTACCTGATGCTTTCCCATGCTGCTTCTTCTTCTTTGGACATTCGTTTTTCCAATGTCCCTGCTCTTTACGATAGTTACAGACATCATTAGATTTGAAACCCTTTGAAACTGGTTTCTTGAATTTCTTCTTCCCTGAGCTTCCTTGTCCCATACTTCCACTGGCTACCAACCCCGTAGCCTGACTGTCTGAACTTGAACCGGTCACCTTATGACGCATCTCTCTAGTATGAAGAGATGATCTAACCTCCTCCAGAGTCACAGTATCTCTCCCACCAATAAAAGAATCCACAAAGTTCTCATACGACAAATGTAGAGATACCAGCAGAATTAAGACAGCATCTTCATCATCAACTTTAACATCAATGTTACGCAACTCTAATAGAATTGTGTTTAATTGATCTAAGTGATCTCTTAGAGTCGTGCCCTCTTCCATTCGCAGACTGAACAGACGTCGCTTTAGAAGCAACTTGTTGGTTAAAGACTTCGTCATGTATAGACTCTCAAGCTTCAACCACAGACCAGCCGCAGTTTCCTCCTCTGCGACCTCGGTGATTATGTCATCTACAAGACACAACAAAATTGTCGAGTGTGCCTTCTCCTCCAGACTGGCCATCTCAGCGATTTCTGGATCCCCCGACTTCTTCACAAGCGGTGCCCACATCCCTTGTTGTTTTAACAAGGCTCGCATCTTGATCTGCCATAAACTGAAACTGTTCCTCCCCGTGAATTTATCGATCTTCACGTTCAAACCAGACATCTTTCTTCTGTCCCAGAATTCGAACTCCCCCTGGAGCTCTGATACCAATTTGTTGTAACAGATGTAAGAAAGAACACAGATTTACGTGGTTCACTAACAAAGTGTTAGCTACGTCTACGGGCAGAAGGAGAACAGTTTTATTATCATGAGGAAAACACAGAATCACCACCACAGAATACAATTAGGTTTTGGTCGTTTATATACTAAACCCTAAACCTTGTATACTAATCCCAACAGAAAACCATAACCCAGCATAACAGAGTTTCCTGGGCCTCGGGGGCGTTGCCCTCGAACCCCCATCGGGAGCCACATTGCGCCCCCGAACCAGGGCGCGTTGCCCCTGAACCCCAACTCGCTGACCGGGCAGCGAGATCCCCGAATAGCTGGTACCCCCGGATGGCTGATTCAAGGCATATATTAACACTTGGATATTTTCTTCAAGAACATGACACCTTTCTAGTTGGTAAAGTTGGGCAGTACGTTTACTATACAATTGTGCCCACTAAGTGAAAACGTTAATGATTTTGGATTTGCATAAGATTAAGTCCTAGTTACGTAACGTAAACCATCTCTATGATTAGCTAGCAACACCTAAACTCTCATGATCTGAGGCAAACAATAGTCATGAGGTACAAAATCATCGTGTTTTTCTAGTTACAACTTGTGTACAAAAACGTCGCAGCTTTCTAGTTACAAGCGCATTGCACTCATGTACGAATGGAGTTGTGTTGGACTCGATCTAGGTGTTACAGTAAAGTTCTGTTGGACCTTAATTCTAACTAACTATATACGACTTATAGCATTTACGGGTGGAATAGTACTTGTTTCCTCCTTCCTAAAGTTCAACTCGTTCTCCTCCTTTGTACGGGAAAACCCTAGTTTGCTATCAAAACACAACAACCCAGTTACCCAGGTATATAGAAGCTGATGTATCAGTTCTTTTGAGAATCATAAAGACCTGAAACCAACAAAGCGGTTGCGGTAAGAAGAAATGAGTCAAGAACGTGTACATGAATGAATGAGCATAAATGCTCATGCACAAAGTCACAATCAGAGACAAAAATCGGTGCTTGCATTTTTTTTTTTTTTTGAGTAATAAGATCCTTTTTTCTTGTGCTCTGAGCTCATGATCGAAGATTCTTTGAGTAAGCCTCCGCCATCAAATCAAATTACAACATTCTATAGAAGCTTGATTCTAACATGAGAATTATATATAGGTAGACGTAGACTCACTCGATCAGACTAATTAAACGTGGATATCCAAAGGTAATTGTTTTTCTCTGAACTTGTAGCTTAATAATGTACTGCATTATCCAACAAGCACTGCGTGAAACATTAGTTCCTGACGCTTATGTCTACAAATCTTCTTCGATCATCTTCCTAATATCTTATATACTGTTAATTAGCATATATATCTTTCTTTTTTTTCAGAACAAAATCTTCTGAATCTGACAACATGATCATCATCGATCTCCACCTCTGTAATCATTAGGTTAATCATAATGATCATCACATTCATCTCTCCTTTTACAAAGCATACTGTATATAAAAAAATAAAAATAAAGAACAAAAGATTCCAATCAACTCAAATGAAAACATAATCAAGAATGGCAACTATACATTACTGAAATCCCCCCTCATCTTCTTCTTCTTCTCTCATCTCTCTCAGTCCGGCCAATAGTGCATTTCTTTTTGTTCTTTACCAACATAACCTTTAATCGTAGGTCCCCAACAGATAGATCCCAATAATTTGATTCACATGGTTGCAAATATGGTCTACCTATATAAAACTAGTCCTTCTGCAGAATACATATCTGCATTATATATATAATTGGCATGCAAATAATTAGTATGTAAAAGAAGACTTAGACAAATTCTAGGAATTGAAGGAAGCTAGAGTTTGATGTCGATCTGCAGAGTTGCATGGACAAACAAAAATGGTGCCTGTCGTGTATATATTTGAGAGAAGGCTATGCATGGCCCCGACCTTTTTATACTTCGAATTCAATTGAATAAGAGCTTTGCTCTTTCCTTAAAATATACTCCATACTCTATTATCAGCTTCAGATCCTTTTCCCCAAATGGGTATCTTATAAATCAAGTCTCTCGGTTTTTACCTTGTTATTAGACTTGACAAGGCACAGTAAAACTGACTAAATTCTAATAATTAAAGGGCAGGACAGACAACATAGTACAAGGTAGCCTTACATACATTTTTTTTGGCGTTTTAACTTTTTACCCCCTAGTCCTAGTACTGTTGTTTGTCCCCAATATGGACTATAACTTTCTTTTCTTATTTTTCCCTAGAATTTTTACCTGCACATGCATGTGTAGGGTAATTTTCTCTTGAGCAAATATGACATGCATGTTCGTACAATTCGTTTCATGAAAAGAGATTTCAGAACCCGTCATTTTATACATAATAATATGTACCGTATTGTATGCTAGATTACTCTAAGAAGCCGACACTTTATACATGATGAAGTTACCGATTAAAGAAGAAGCTAGCAACATTTATCTTTTGTCTAGGCCTCTGGGGATGTAATGAGAAGATGTTTTACAATAAATTTACCTCCTCATGAGGACCTTTCTCAATCTTATCAATTTCCTCTTGTTTGAGCCAATTCTATCATCTTCAAATCTACTAAAGCTCAAAATAATTGTGAATCTTGACTTGTTATTGGTGCTCGATCGAAGGTGTATGCACTCATTCGTAAAACAGTGCACTCCTCATAAGTTAATATGTCATAACTTATAAATCAACAAAAAGAGGGAAGATATTGCCCTTTAAATCTTGATAGGAATATGTCCATACCATTATACATGATCCTTCTAAAGAATGATATCTTTTTTGTTCATTTATAGGGATAGGTCTACACCATTAGATCTGTTTTTTAATAAAAAAAAGTTCGTCAAATGATCTATCATTAGAAATGAACAAAAAAATGGATCCCTCATTACAACAGCATGTGTGTGTGTATATATGTATATGCGTTTTCAATTAACTATGCATTTTCAATTAATTACAGTCATCTATGAATCTACCGAGTAAAATGTTCGGTGAGTTATTTCAAACAAGTTCAAGACGAAAAGTCGAAAACAACTAAGCAGGCAAAACGGTTTTGTGAGTAAAAACTGACGCAACGTCCTAAAATGAAATCTAATTACTAGTGCAAGCTGCTGAGTGCATGCTGACATATGTACCTCTCTCTCAATTGGTGCTTTCATATCCTAGAGCAAGATCATTTTACCCTTTGTCTAGGCTCATAAAGGGAAGATGCTTTTGTGGGGATTTTCACCTCTCTCCCTCCCCCCTCTCATAAGGACCCATCTCAATGTCATCATTTCCCCCGTCTCTCTTAGGCCAAGTCAATTTCATCATCTTTGTGCGTACGTACTAGAGATCAAGCTGACCTTTCTCTCCTCCCTCTTTTACTTTCTTCAAGTTTCAGCATCTTTCTCAGGGACCCCATTCTCTGTTCCTCACAGAAGGAGTAAAGGGTTAATTTTGGCCCACGCTAGAAGGGTCTCCCACATAGCACACGGTATCCTCCTCTCTTTCTCTTCTCAATTCTGGCCGGGTGGTATTGGTATTATGTTATCCGAAAATTCTACAATGTGTTATGGTACGAACTTGGTTGGCTATAGCTCGATCTCACTGTGCACACAAAATATCCTCCTCCTCTTGATCATTTTCTTCTTGTAGTGAAATCTGGAAGCTTGTTATTAGGTTCTCTTTCATATCATGTGTTTGTGATGATAAAGTCTAGCTTAGCTAGCAAGTGCCACCACGAAAAGCCATCAGACAGGGATTCATGGCCTTTATTGGATTGGAAGTCATTTTTCATATGCTTCTTGACTTGTACTATAGCTCGCTATCAGATGGACTTCTTTATTATGGTGTGGGAACCCTACCCCCCCCCCCCCCCCCCCCCTCTCTCTTTGCCCTAATTATTGTTAATTTTCATGATCTTTAGTCTAATTATCATGTTTTGCTTGGCAACAAGAAATTAATCCTCACTTCACCATCACATATATTGATTGTGCAATCGGAAAGCTCAAAGGGGCTGGATGAAGTTTTAATCAATGGAGGAGGGTCGGCAATGGGGTCGACGGGGCCGATTAACCCTACTAACCATTCTCCTCTCTTTTGAATTGATCGTGTGAAACTTCAACTTTCGCCCTAATGCTCAAAAAAAATGTTCTAGAGAAGTATGATATCAACTTTTAACCACAACACGAAATAACATATTACTAGTTTTGTCACAAAACTTAATAACGTTTACTCTTTTTACATATTATGCAATAAAGTAAACAACGACAACCATAATTTCATGTGTTCGGCCACAGATTCTTGGAGGGGTGAGGAAGTGACTTAAAGGCAGTGAAAATATCTACATGTCTAGGAGCTAGACATTTTATTCATGAAATGATGTCTTGGAGACATTGATAGACGCCCATTCTAGAAAAAAGGTCACTCAAATTTTTGCACTAGAAAAAGAACATGTAGATCAATTTGTGTATATTTCAACGTGAAAAGGATCAAGACAGAAAGGGATGTATACACGATTTTAAAGCAAATAAAATGGATCCCAGGAAACAAATTTTCCAGATATCTTATAGATTAGGGTCACCATCACCCTGGACTTCACATTTTGAAAAAAAAAACTGAACACCATAGAGGCAATCATACTAGTTCAAATACATGGAAACCCAATTAATCCTATATAATATAAAACCTTTTACTGTATGACCTGCTGGAGGGACATGACTGATAAGGCTAAAAAGCTGAAATACTTGAACATAGTACTCTCTATTTTGCTCGATCCTCTCCCTTTTTGCATAGCCATGCCAGTAGTACTTTCAGTTTTCCACCACACATTGAATTGAATGATTACTAAAAATAATTGATGAAGAACAATTGAATTAAGCAAATACGTTAAAGATATATAGTTGAAGACAATGTAATTACCAAGCCTCATTCTGTAATTCTAGCTACTGTATTTCATGCACAATATGATGCTTGAACATAAGCTCCATTGCACAGAACATGATCACAATAAAAAAAGGCTGAGAGAGATTGAAGTTTTGGTATAATCGGACACATTTACAAAAAATCGAAAAAGAAGAAGAAGAATCCTATAGAAGCCACACACACCTGTAGTAGTAGTAATAATAACCAGAAGAAGCCTTTCCAAGCCCTCCTCTCACATTCATCAAACTGACAAACTTCTGGTGATGATTTTGAAATTCCGGTCTCTCGAGTTAGCTGGAATAGCTAGAGCTGATGAAGATAATTAAAGGGTCTGTCCAAAAGCTACTGCGAGTCTCTGAAGATCCTTTGTGTACATTTCTGAAGAAGGTTGTAAGTTATTGGCTTGCTGATGATGATGAGGCCAACTCGTGGTGGCTGCACTAGCACTACTTGCTCCATTGCTGGTCATGAAGTACTGTGTTTCTGGTTTGATTTCAGTACTGTTATACTGGGAGGATTGATTTATATTCTGCATAGTGTTTGCTCCCATCAGAAATGGACTGTGGATATACTCAGACCATTTGTTAATCTCTTCTACGTCGTCGGATTTCACAGGCACTTCTGGCAGTAGCCCCCAAGAGAAAGCGGCTGCAGTGTTGTCGAACCCGCCATTGTTACTGTAGCCGGCACTGGACTGGTCCCATGAGACAGTGGAAGAATTATCAGAGGGAAGACTAATGGAAGGCTTCACACGTGTGCAGAAAAGTGAGCTACTTGACATGGAGGGCAGAAGTGACGGTGGTGTAGTCATGCTGGTGCTGAACTCGGACACCATTTGAGGATCAGAGTTGGACCTGGAGTTTTGATTGAGGAAGCTGAAAGTTTGGTTTGGATTTACTGCATTGAGCCCCATGGTCTCTGAAGATGATGACCCGAACTGGTGGTGATGATGGAAAGAGAAATACCCCACAAAATCAGAAGGCCTGCAATTGGTGGTGGTGGAGCCTTCATGCGAGGTACAAGCAGCCCTGTCTATGAAGAAGTCTTGGGTGTTGTTGCTGTTGCTGATAACTTTACTGGAAGAAGAGACCTCAACTGGGTACCTGTGGTGTTCGACTTGCTTGGAATTCGCTACAGCCTCAACCAGATTGAGTTCATTGGATCCCACAGAGGCTTTTTGCTGCTCATTGCCTTTGTAGTTTGTTGGAGAGGAGAGCTGGCTTATCTCTTTGCTGTGATCAGTTTGTTCAATTTCTGATGAAATTGGTTTATGAGTGTTGGGGTCAATGCCTCTTTGCCTCAGCTTCTTCTTAATGCAGGAATTCCATAGATTCTTGATCTCATTGTCTGTCCTTCCTGGTAATTGAGCTGCAATCTGAGACCACCTGTTGTAGCACAAAACCTCATTTCCTTTAAAACCCAGAAGATGAACAAAAGTTCTTAAATAAATTTCATAAAAAAGAATAAAAAATTAATACCTGTTTCCCAGAACTGCATGAAGCTCTATTATCAAATTCTCTTCTTGCTGTGAGAATGGACCTCTCTTCAAATCAGGCCTCAGGTAGTTTATCCACCTCAACCTGCAGCTCTTCCCACATCTTTGTAGGCCTGAAAATCATGTACACAGTCACACACCATAATCATATGACACATAATCAGAGAAAGACAGTAACTTTTTTGTTCAGTCATGTTGAAAGTGAAGAACTTTAGGGGTTGGAGTAGTACTAAGTTAGGTACCTGCAAGCTTAGGGACTGAGCTCCAACAGCCATGGCCATGCTTAGTGATGTAATTGAGAAGCTTCTCATCTTCTTCAGGAGACCAGAGGCCTTTCCTAAGCTTCTGCTTGTAGCAGCAAGAATGCCTCCCCATGTGGAATCTCAGTCACTCAGTTCCAAACCCACCTGTGCAAATTGCAATGCTGGCACAAGCAGGAGGATTTCAGAGGGGCTTTGACAATGTTGTATTCCTTGGAAGTGAAGTGTGGTGGAATTTCTGAAGAGAGAGAGAGAGAGAGAGAGAGAGAGAGAGAGACAGAGAGAAAGAGAAGGAGAGATGATATGAGGTTAAGAAAATGAAATGGCATTCTGGTAGGGAATCAAATTAATAGGGAGGGCGAAGTCCGTCTTAGTCATGAGGGTGATTGGAGATTGTAGGTTTTTCAGTTTATTATTTCATTTTCTTGAGTTGGGTTCCTCTACTTTCCTCCAAGTCACTTGGCTCATCGGCGGTGGGGTCTATCGATATCGGACGGTCGAGATGCAGCGAGGGAGTACCATGGTGATGGATGTGCTTGGAACTATACTCCTCATGTGGAGATGGAGCTACAATTATTTGACTTTGATATGTCTTAGTCTCATCATCTAAGGTTTTTAGGACTAAGAACTTGGTACATTTCTAGGGCATTTCTTGAAAGATGTACATAATCTATCCATGGGGAATTTGGAATTGACAAAATTTCATTGTTGGAAATTAGAAGAGCATGAAAATTTGAAGAGTTTGTAGGTGGGGATTATAAATGAACCAGTCCATTTCAACAGATTGTCAAAAATGGAAAATGTTGAAGCTTGGAGCTAGTATAGAGTATTAAGTAATACCTATTTCATCAAACTCTTATCCAAGTGTTCTTAACACAAAAGCAGCAACACCCTTTTGGGAAAGGGAAGATTTCTGTGGCAAAGAAATACCTATGACTGGTAATCTTTGCTAATGTAGGATGTATACACCAACAAATGGTTAATAACTGAAGCTCTATGCATTCATTGTTTAGAAATCTTTTCTAAAAGACAGTTTGAAATTGAATTATTTGATTAGGTTACTGAAAAGATTTGTGGTCATAGTAATAGTCTGGTTACCGGTAAATATAAGGGTTCACGTGAAGACAATCTCTCTATCTCAATCTACGTTTATCCATGCATTGAGGTTTTTTACTTAATACGTGTGCTTTCCTCTATTTCATATAAATGTGTACACAAAGTGTTTGACGAAATGTTTTAAAGAGATTGAAGTAAGTTCAACAGAATATGAAAAACAATCTACATACACCCTTCTATTTCTTGCCTTCTTGGCCCACATCAAAGAATGCATAATTTCACCCTGAGTGAGTCTGGTAATACTATGCCTCTGTCAAAAACATTAACCACTAATAACTTGTTATTGAAGGAAGAAAGTATATATGTATCAACTGCTGAACTGCATTGGTACACTCCTTTATTGACCAAATTTTGTGTCATATACTTAAGAGTATACTGCACCCTTTTTATTTTCTCTTCGCTTTTTGGGTAATTTTCCCAAATCATGATCATATTAATTGAAAAGTTTCATAATTGATTGCAAGAACACTTTGTACTTGAGAAATTGAGGTGTGTTTCTTACTTTCTTAGAAAATCATTCAAATTCTGCCAACAACTTCTTTGTTTTTGAGTTATTTTTATTAATTGTCTTCCCTTTTCATTTGATCTTCTGACTCCATGCAGAACAAGTTGTATGACTGTGTGCAGATGCTAAGTAAAGCTATGCAGATGAAAAGAAGTAATTGCTAAATACAGGAAATATTCTTCGATCTATATATAAATATGATAGTAATGACAACAGTATAGCTGTCCAAAATTATTTAGTTGATTATGAATTTTGATAACTGAATGAAGACAAATTGATTGCATTATTAGAACTAAGTCAGTTGCTTGGTGAGTCTCTTAACAATTAATTGCATTAGATGAGCTCTCAAACCATCATCACTTCGTTGAAGACAACTTGGTTACACATTTCTGTATTACTTTGTGTATATGGAAAAAACACAAGAACAACACCTTCTAACTATTCTCTGGAATATTGTATCCTATACTGCAATTATGTTATTAAAGTGATCTAGCGACGAGTATATCTTATACGCTAATTAAGGCCGATTATTAGCTACATGTATTTATTTTTGACTCATTAAGATCAGTATTTTCCTTTGAAGTGCTTATTAGATCGTAGCTAAGACCGGTTAGCTTGTTATACATTGTTGACTCATTCTTTATAGTAACTCGAGCTTTTGAGGCTAGGATTTGTTATGCTAGCTAGTTCAAGCTAACTGGTCCGTTTGATATACATTTTTTCGACTCATTCTTTAACAATTCAAACTTCCGAGGCCAGCTAGAATTTGTATGTGGTGTACTTGATTCGACTCTCCGATTCCTCTTCTCTCCCTCGGCTAGACCTCTCCTTGTCTTGTTTTCATTAAGAAAACCCCAATACTACTGGTGCAAACAGTTCTGGAGAAGTAAACGAATGTTTTTGCATAAAGGATTAAAAGAAAAGGAATATGCTTCTCCATTAGAGTTGTGGGTGAATAAGTATTCTATACAAGGCAAAGACTATATAGTATGCATGGGATACAAACATCCAAACTTGTAAATGTGTTCCCCAAATAAACAATCAATTTCTCCTCAACTAAACACATTCCTCTTGATCAAGATGAAGATGATGATGAGAATAATAATAATAACTTTCTGTAATAGCCTGTCCACTAGTTCTTTGTGTTATGAAGCTTCCCTTGACATTAGCAATGTCTCAATTCAGACATCCCTCTGTGTTTATATTTGAAGTATTAATTAATCAAAACCAGACCCCATAAGAAGATGCTTGTAATCTCCATGCCTCATCATGAACCATATGAGCTGTTCTATGAACAAGTCAACTATGGTTACATGTTTATTCCCCTTGTTCTTTTAAGCTTATCCCAAATCAAATATATAATCATCTGTCGGCTTAAGCTTTGCTGTCATTTCTGGGTTTTTCACCTTTCTTTAATCCACTCCCTGCATATAGAGAATTGGTTAAGATGGGGTTTACTTCTTAGTTTAAGACTAGCTCTTCTTCTTTTTATCTTTTTGACCCTGTTTTCTTGGGAATGAATGAATCTCTGTCTTCTGTCTCAAATGATTGGGAGGTGTTAAAGAATTCATTTTCCTTGCATTCTACTTCTTCATTTACCTTGGTCTGCACTGGAATGTGATTTACCTGCAGAATATTCTAATTCTTGGCCCAATTAGTACCCTAAAGCCTCAGGAACCACATAAAGGGAAGGATTTAGCTTGATTCATGTTGATGTTAATCAAGATAATGTTTGCATTATAGTGCTGTTCAAGGGTCATCAATTAAGGACAAGAGAGGTGCACAAGGGGTTTCCCTCTTAAACACTTTAGTAATCATGGCCAGACAAAGCTTGGGACAGATCTAATCCAAAATCACTAGTTGAAAATTAATGTGCATTTGTATATTACAACTAGCTATCTTAGCTGGACTAGCTAGAAAAGATATTTACTTGAGAACTTACATGCAATGCATGTAAGAGGCAATATATTGGTCCCAAAAACTGCAACAGTTTTTCACTTTCATGAACAAGACATCAACAATGAAATTGCATAGAAATGGAGCTGTGGGTCTTTTGTTAATCAGCATATGTGTAATTTCAGTCTCTGCAGGCCCATACCCTTTTATAAATTACTTGGCTTGATTATTAAGTGGTCCAATATTGTACCATTTGAGCAGAAGAAAGAATAATCTGCAAGACTTGTGTGTTTTGCAGCTTTGCATTAGAATCATACATAGGGTAACCCAAACTCTAGCTTCTCTCTAATTTAAGCTCTAGCAGACCAAGAGAAAGTGATTTGACAATGTTAACATACATGTTTTAAGTTCTGCTCTCTGGACTTATTTCCATCATCCTATAAAGATAAAAACTTTTGCATCAGTTGATTTGTGTGAGCACACTTTACAGAAAAAATTTCCACTCAGGTTCTCTTAGACTTGGGGTCACACATTCTTCGGTAGAAAGAAGAATGTCTTATCAGAACTTAATTAGTTCTCTGTATCTTAGGCAAAGTGTGACCTATCATCATGTGCGAGGTGTCTGATAAACTATTATTAGCACTACTTTATATGCATTCATCATTTAAGCAAGCTAGTGTAAATTACAACAGGCAGGATGCAGCCAGGCTGATTTTGATTTGAAATTCGTAAAGGAAATTCATGAAGGGAAAGATTTGGGAAGGATCATAATGAAAAAAAAATTTATTGAGATGGAGGGAGACATGCTCTTGAAAAATGGAGATGCCCTTCTATTGCATTATCCCTTAAAGCAGTCTTTTTGTAAGCTAATTCATTCTGAACCGACAACTAATCAACTGCAAAGAGCAACCCCCTTACTCAGTTTAACAGAACGAAACTCACTGCTAAGAAAATTCTTTAAAAGCTACAGATATTTATGCAGCCTAACAATTCAAATCAAGATATATAATTAAGATTATCTGATTATGACAGCAGTGACAGCAGCCTAATACCAATTTTGTTTTAGGGATTCTCTGCTGGTTTTTTGTATGCTTATGCATGTTTCTTATAATTAAGAGGATGACCCTTTAGTGGTTTTGCTCCAAGTTTATGGCTAAGAAATGCTTACGGCATGCAGTTATGAAGGAAAAGAATTTATGGGAAACACTCCACATTGTGTTGCTGGAGATATAGATGAATCTGGTAGAGCCTAGAAAAGGGTTACATATGAGATGACCTTAATGTATCTACTCAATTGGCCCATTAGCCCCAGTTGGAAACATAAGCACATGGCTTTCTCATGAGATTTAGTTAAATCACAACTAAAACTTAATTATCTTGTCACACTGTGATGATGATGATGATAGAAACATGAGCATGAGTATCATAAGCCGTGACATTTCCTATATATCTAGAAGCTTAATATCTCGATAGCAACCATTTTAAGTAAAAGCTCTACCGTTAATTCGCCATTAGCAACACATAATCATGTAGGAAAGAGTTGATTAGTGTCAAATATGAAGAGTGAGGAAGCTATAGGTGTAAATTGCAGTGGTAATTGACTTTAATTCAATATGAAGGAACCATTATAAGCAAACTGTTTGAAGCCATTAAACTAACCCCATCAATTATCAGAAAAGCTTTGTCGGGTTGAATTGCTCACTTTGTACCCCATCCTGGAATAATTACACATTTGCTTTTGCTTTCTAGTGGGAAATGATAGTCAGCTTTCTTGCTCTCATTTAGATCATTACTTCTAATTTGGGAGAGAGCTTATGCCCTTGAACCAATTTGGAGATTCTAATGGGAATTATGCTTTCAGAAAATTGAGTAGTCTTCTCAGATCTCAATCAGTGTGCTTTTAAGAACTGGTGTTGCCCTCTCATTGGTGTTTTGGCTAAAAGGATTTTGATTTTAGCCTTGTAGGTATCTAATCAATATCATAGCCACAAAAAAAGTGAACTCAGGTTCAGTATCTAATCCATCCTCAGGACCAGGACCCTATTCATAATATCATCCATCTCTTTCTCTCTGTCATTCTCAACACAATTCGCATGCACCTCAACGACTGACAATCATTTTTCAAGTGCATTATCCATACATGCGTGAGCTCGGTATCAGTAGAGAAGTAAAATCCATTCTGAAGCATTCAGGACTAGCGTTTGAATCTAGCTAGTTATCCAACATATGCAGTTAGTCTTTGTCAACAAAGAAACTTTTGCAGTCACTCCTACAGCTACAAGGTTCCATGTAAATATGTGTTTTAAACTTAAAAGTTGAGAGATCAAATAATGTGGAAACCTATGGAACACTCTTTCAGTCTGCAATCACTATATCCTACTGAAGAAATCTGTTAGAAAGTCAGATGGAAGCAGAAAGGCCTAACCCAATTCATAACCATCTTGGACCTGCCAAAGTTCTTAATGCTACACCTCATCTTCCCCTTTTAGAAAGAAAAAGAGCCTGACAGCTACCATGCTTGCCATCTACAGGCCCAAATAGCATAAAGAAAAATAGTACTCATCCTCATGAAACTCTTTATATATTGTGAGCTTGTGGCTTCAGCAAGAAGGAAAGAGGAGTCTGTTCATTGTCTTTGTTGTGGCATGCATCAACATGGTGGGTTCAGTTGCCAGCCAGTGATTCACATGCTTTACTACTTTTCCTCTCTTTTTCTTTTACTTTCTTTTGTTTATGAAGGTAACTTTTTGTTCAACTTCATAGAGTTTGATAAAACAAATCATTATAGGACCTCTAATCTTTCTTAAATTTTCTCTGATTAAATAGTTTAGGGTTCACATTCAAAACCAATTGACAATGGATGAAGTGGCCCAAACCCTTATAAACCCACAAACAATGTCTTATATTCCCGATGTGGCATTCATATCTCAACGTCCTCAAACTTAAAATTTGAAAAAACTAACCTAAAACTCAACTGCACATCTTGAAAGACTTTCCTCAAAGTTGATATTTCTCCAAAACTTCCCCCAGACAGGTTAGATGAATATAATCAACATATAGAGATATCTTGAGGTAGACTTTTGATGGAATGTATGAAGGGGAACTAAAAGAAGTGACTTGTGGAGACAATAAATCATTTTGGATATCAGCAGGTTATAATTTCCAACAAGATTTTGGTAAAATTTCGAGTCATTAACCTAACCAATTGCATGCAGAATTCTCCCCTGAACTCAACTCTTCACCCAAACTCTAACTTATAGGAACAATAGTATAAATGACATATAAAGAGGTAATACAATTCACATTCTCAGTTTGTCATAAACAGATATACACTCATGACTCATCTTGTGTGCGTGATCAAGATGAAGTGGGGGATTTGGTTGGAGCATATGCTCCCTCCTCCTATACACAGTGTGTCCACAACATTAATCACCGAGGAGTTGGCACTAAAAGCGGACATTTGGTTTTCTCCATGCATAAATTCCTTTGGTTGTGGTCTGTTGAGATATATCCCACATCGGGAAAAATAGGACCTTGCCTGTAGTTTATAAGGGTTTGGGTCACTCCATCCATAGCCAATTGGTTTTGGATGTGAACCTCAGACTACTTTATCATGGTATCAGAGCCCAATGGCCACACGAACTCCACGTCACCCAAATGTTGTCCACGTGTTAGGCTTGAAGATTCGCCACACGTGCGGAGGCGTGTTGAGATATATATCCCACATCGGGAATATGGGACCTTGCCTATGGGTTAATAAGGGTTTGGGTCAATCCACCCATTGCCAATTGGTTTTGGATGTGAACCCCAGACTACTTTATCATGATATCAGAGCGGATTACCTACTTCCACGTGTGAAGCCTAAAGGCCACACGAACTCCACGTCAACCCCAAATGTTGTCCACGTGTTAGGCTTGAAGATTCGCCACACGTGCGGGGGCGTGTTGAGATATATCTCACATCGGGAAAAATGAGACCTTGCCTGTAGTTTATAAGGGTTTGGGCCACTTCATCCATAGCCAATTGGTTTTGGATGTGAACCCCAGACTACTTTATCATGATCCTTGTGGTGGTTGATAGTATGGAAGTGGCGACATTGATCAACCCAAATGACTTGTGGTGCTGAGAGGAGGAAGTTGGTGTAGAAGTCATGAACTGCAACTCGGCAAGTGTGTTTCCTTCTAACCCCGGGAATCCAATTTGGCAGCTCATTGTGTAGCAAAGTTCAACCCTAAATGAGAATAATAGTACCAATTTTATTGAAATAGGCGCAAATTGTCTTATGAAGTCGATCAAAAATCGTCTGTAACAAAAAAAAAAGAAAAAAAAGAAGAGTTTTTATCCATGAGTACATGTTTATATACATAGTAGATCACTGCTTTGTTGGGATCCTATGAACTCTGCATGGCTGCCTTGGCCCCAAACATTGACACTTAAAAATTTTCAGACCGTTCAAACTCAGAAAGCCCTATTTGGCCATAAAAGAAAAATAAAACTCAGAAGGGTCTGGTGGTGCCGTCCAACACTCCAACCCCAACCCCACTGTAGTTGTCACTCTATTTTTTGATGTACTTTCTACTGATAAACAAAAGCAACTGGGACTCCTAACCCTAATCATTGCTATAGTGTGCCAGACCATGTGATGTGGCCTCTCTCTTTGACAACCTGTTTTTCTTGTTTTTGTGGTAGCTGTTCATCTTCTTCTTCTTCTTCTTCTTCTTCCCAAAAGCTCACTTAGTATCTCTTTTAGTGGTTGTTGCCAACCATATTATTCCTTTTTGCACCTTTCTGTTTTAGTCCTCAGTTCAACTTGGATCTCTCTAAGCTACTGGAAGTCGAGAGATCACCTTGGAGTTGAGTTCTGATGGCTACTGAAACTGTTGCACCAGTACCTCCGGTTCCTACTACTGATGATGAGGTTAGTTCCTTCGACCTCTTACTTCACTCCGATTACTACGATATGTATGTTGCTTCCGAGATCGAGCATAGCTAGTCAATCTTCTTAGATTTCAGAGTTCAGATTATCCAAAGTTTAGGTGCTGCTAAATTTTTTTAATATATGTTTTGTGATTCTGCCTGTATTTTTTTTTTTTTTTTGGATATGGTTCATATGAATGATAATCGATCATGATCATGATCTTTATGAAGTAGCAGTAGATATTAGAATCGAAATTGACCCCTTGGGCTTGATAGATAGAGCCTAGCTAGCTTCTTCTCAGAATTGATCAAGCGATCTTAGTAATTGTTTCCTGTCAAATTTATTTCTGAAGGACTATAACAACATACAGATGCTTATATAGATCAAAAGCGTAGCTTGTAGTGAGTTTCGTGTTTGATAATATGCGCCTATCAAAAGTTGGGTTGGTTGGTTTTTCTATTCCTGAATGGATTATATCATTTTCAATTAATGCAGCAAGTTGAAAAGAAGGTTGGTGAAGAGAAAAAGGCTGATGAAGAATGTGGTGTTCCTTTAACCAAAGAGAGCCGAGAAGAAATACTTAAAACTGATGATTCACTATGTCTAGAAACACCAGCTGTCGATCATGAGAAGATCAAAACTCCTCTGGTTGAGGCTGAGAAGATTGTTGATGCTCCTGTCTCAAGTATTCCGGTTCTAGATGAGACTAAGGTCGGAAATGACCCCATTCCTGATATTCAAGAGCAAGTGGTTGAGGCTGAGAAGAATGCTGTTGCTGCTGTCTCAGATGTCCCACTTGTAGAAGAATCAAAGGTGGAATGTGACCCCATTCCTGATATTCCAGAGCAAGTAGTTGATCCTGTGAAGATCCCGGAAGAGGTTGAGAGTTCAACCGAGTCCGTAGTAAGAGAAGCGCCGAAAGAACCAGCTATAGAAATCATTGAAGAAGGGCAAGTAGAACAAACAAAGATAGTTGATGCTCCTCGATCATCGTTTGAGGCTATCGAGAAAATAGAGGAACCATTGCACGTTACTACTGACAAAGACTCGGTGGAAACAGTCCTAACAGAGATTAAAGAGACAGAACTGGAGTCTTTGGAAGTACAGAAGCCAGAACTTGCTGCTGCTGAAGTGGAGGAAAAGCCAGGAGAGCCAGGTGAAGTTACTCAAGAAGTTGAGACAAAGCTTGAGGAGGTTGAACTTGAGAAAAATATGCAGGATGAAACTGTGAAAGATGGAGGGCCTGCAGCTGATATGGTTGAGCCTATCCCATTCTCGGAGGAAAGGAAAAGTGAAACAGAGAACACACCTAGTGTAGAAGTGGAGGAAGCACCAGAGCAACCCAAAGTTAAAGAAGATGATGTTGAACCTGAAAAGTGTCTGGAGGATGATATTGTGAAAGATGAAGGGTCTTCAGCTAACAAAGTCGAAGCTTCGACAATACCAGAGGAGGGGCAAACTGATAAAGACTACAAACCTAGTCAAGTTAAAAGTCCAGAAGAGGTTTTACTTAATGGAAATGGAGCAGATTATTCTCTACCTGACGCCACAGAAGCAGTTGCTTCTCCGGACCAAAAGAAGGAAGTAACTGAGGTTGATGTGGTTGAGAAGATACAAGAAGAGGCAGCAGTGGAGATCGAAAAAGTTGGAGGAGAGATTCTGGAAGCTAAAGAAACCGAAAAGGACATTGTTGTATCAACAGAACCAATTAAAGAGGAAGAAAAGGCAGAACTAAATAGGATTGAGGTAGTTGAGAAACCAGCAGAAGAGGCATCAGTAAAGTTGGCAACAGCAGGAGAAGAAAATGTGGAGACTCTGGAAATTGAAGAGAAGGAAAAGAGTAATGTGGCAACTGAGGAATCAACTCAACCAATTGAATTAGATGAAAAGAAAGAACTAAGTGGACTTGATGGGGTTGAAAGGCTTGCAGAAGAGGAATCAGTAAAGATGGAAACTGTTGGAGAAGAAAAGGTGGAGACTCTGGAGATTGAAGATAAGGAAAAGAGTAATGTGGTAACTGAGGAATCAACTCAAACAATTGAATTAGACGAAAAGAAAGAACTTAGTGGACTTGATGTGGTTGAGAAGCTCACAGAAGAGGCAGCAGTGGAAGTCGAAAAGGTTGGAGAAAAGAACGTGGAAACTGAAGATGGAAAGAGTGTGATAACTGAGGATACAATTCAACCAATTTTAGAGGATGAAAAGAAAGATTTAAGTGATGCTGATGTGATTGAGAAGTCAGCAGATGAGACAGATGTGAAGTTGAAAGAGGTTGGAGAAGAGAATGTGGTTAAGATTGCTGAAACCAAAGAAAGTGAAAAGAAAGATGAGATAATTGAGGATTCAAGTCAATCAATTTTGGTGGATCAAAAGAAAGAATCAAATGGGGTTGATGAGGTTGAGAAGCTAGCAGAAGATGCAATAGTAGAATCTGAAAAGGTTGGAGAAGCGATTGAAACAAAGAATGTTCAATCTGAAGACAGTGATAGCAAACCTGTGCTTGAGGAGGTTTTTATTCAACAAGATAAAGCAGATGTCAACAGCTACATTGTTACTCCATTTGAAGTAATAGACAAATCATTTGAGGAAGCTGGGAAAGATGTTGAACCTGTGGCAGAAACGGAAAAGGCAGAACACATAAAAGATGAGACACCAGGAACAGTTGAAACCAAGAAAGAAGATAATGTAGAAGAGAAGCAGGATGAAGTCACGACATTGGTTACAGAACCACTTGGAGAATCCAAGCCATCTGAGCCAGAAGTGAAAGGTGATGAACCTGTTACATTGGAGAAAACCACAGAGGATGTTGCAAAATCTGATCGAAATGTAGAGCTTCCAGCCAAGGATGGTGATGACACAAAGCGCTCCGAAGACCTGCCCAGAGAAGTTTCAGCTAAGACCTCTCAGAAACAATCAAATACCATTTTATCAAAGGTCAAGCATACACTTGTGAAGGCAAAGAGAGTTATTACCGGGAAATCTCCAAGCTCGAAAACCCCTGCCTCTGAAACCAAGGATGATATTAAAGTCAAATAGCAGGATGCAATCATATATTAGACATCCTTTCTTTTGGTTTCCCTTATTCTTGTGATTCTTTTACTGTTTTTGTTTGTTGGTTTTGCTGCTCAGTGTCAGTTCTTGGCTTGTATGTTGATGGTCAAAAGGGTGTGTGTATATACTATATAGAAGATATAGGCTCTACTATATAGTAGAAGATATAGGCTATGCCATACTCGGTATTGTAAATTGGTGTGTGCGTCTGTCTGTATGTGTGTAGAAGATTTAGGCCATGCCATAGTGTTGTATGTTGGTGTGCATATTGTTAGTTGTTTTCCCCCTTTGGTTGATTTCCGTTGTAACTTTATGGGTGCTTGATTTTTGAATTTGTTGTCAGTTATAACCAGGAAAGAAGTCTGCTATTGTGAAAATGAGTTGCAATTTTCTTCTCCTACAGCTGTGCATTTAACTAGAAATACTGAAGAAGTATCAAAGCATTGCCTACCAGAAGAATCAAATTGGTTGTGTATGGGAAACAAAACTTTGGCCAGTCAGAACAAGTCAAATGAGCATGATGGAATCATGTACTTTTTATTCATTACATTTCTCAACAACATAGAGCTTTTGTAAATTGTTGATCTAGGAAACTTTCAACATCCTGCTTTATGCAGCACAGCAGATAGTATTGAAACTCTTGACATAATTGAAACAAAAATAACCATCAAATACCCAATATTCTTAGTTAACTATTGTACCATGTATACTCTTTGTTAACTATTGTACTATATTTCATCACAATGAGTCAATGACTGCAGAGAAAAATAGAACACTAGAAATGCTATACAGCACCACTGATCATTTCACTAATTCAAAGAATTGTTATAAATACGGTCAAAACAAAAATCTGATACATATTTGCGGTATACTCAACTCTTAGACATTGCATTATCTCACCAGTTACAACGTGAATGTACAAATGCTAGTACCAAAATCTATGCAATATGTGATTGTACTCTTGAAACTAGAACTCAGAGGGTTATTGTAAAGGTTCAACCTCATCGACTCGGAGGTACCTTTTTCAGTGAATGTATCTACTCTGATCAGAAGCAAGCAAAAGATCCACTCCAGAATTGTTGCACTAAGGATTTCTTTCCTACCATAGGTAGAAGAACTGCTTGTTACTCATAACCTGCATATACAGGTTGGGGATTAGTTCATATCTTTTTGTGCACAGTGATCAGACGAATTATTATATATATAATGCAATATCAACTCACTAGCTGGTCTACTAAGCACATGGTCTTTTCCGTTAGTAGATCTGTTAGCTCTGCTGGTACTAACATCCAATGCTTGAACATTAATTTGCACCAATGCAGACTGTCCAAATCCCTCAGTTGTTGCCTGGCACAGGCAACACAAAAGAGACCTTAAGGTTCGATGTACACGACAGAAATCCAAAAGCAGAACAATCATATAGACAATAGAGTATTCAAAATGTTAAAGTGCTGAAATTTTGGATGGCTGGTAAAATCATAAAGGTTTTTTTTTCATAATTTGATGCCTGACAGTGTAAATCCTACATTTGTTTGATTCATTCTAATGACTTCTCCAAGGACACTGCAAGCCTTAATGTTGAAAGGAACATCCAAATGCAAAAAGGTCGCTGGTCAACATCCAAATTCCTTCATAGACCAATAGAGTATTAGATATCCATTAGCATTTTTATAACCATGTCTACTCACATGTTCAGTCATTTAGCATCATCTCACTATATAAAACCAAGGGACATCTGCACCCAGGAACAGTTGCTATTGTTCTTGATACTTAGATGCTTCAACTTTAAATTTAATAAAGAGTCCCAAATGGAGTGATGGACATGCAGCATCAAATTAACAACCAAATTCCATCAAACACAATCAGCAGTTCAGCACATAATGTTTCCTGCAAATAAAATTTCAATTCATGGTAAATAAACCAACCTGATTAGAAGTCTGATTCATGGAACTATTGGTGTTGATATTTTGCATAATTTGAGAATTCATGTTCTGCACTGAATCCTTTGAACTAGAACCTGGAGCGGGTTCCATATTTTCTACAGGACCTCCTGCACCACAAGCATTAGGTCCTACAGCTGACTTCATAAAGGGCCCTCCTGACATGGGAACTATGGGTGGGCATTGCATTGGCATAGAAACTCCTTGACCAGGAAGCCCAAACATCTGTAGATTAGATCCTATCATCCCATTGAACGCAGTATGCCCCGACATTGGTGAACCAGGAAAATGGGCACCTTGCATAGGGGGCACCTGAAGCATAGGGTAACCAGAAGATCCACCATTCATGTCAGGCAAACCCATCCCAAAACCCATGCCCAAACCCATTCCCATTCCCATACCCATGTGCGAGAAATGAGCCATACGGGGTGCATGCATATGTTGCATTCCTGGTGGTAACATCATTTGTGGCATATACAAACCAGCTCCCATTGACATAATCTGCATAGAGATTGAGATAAAAAAATCTTGAATCAAAAAACACCTTCAATGGAACATAACATACAAATTAGAGGGACTGATAGTTAATGAGCTGTTCACCTGTACTTGGAGTTGAAGTGTCTTCAGATACTCAATAGCCTCATCGAGCATTGAAGCTTTGTCCACCTGCATAGCCAAATTACAGAAAAATTTAAGTTATTTTAAACTTCCGTGACAATTAGAAATTCTATAACAAGTACTCTGGACATCAGTTGATCATAAATCACAAATGTTCGGTTAGTCTTATGTTGCTAAGATACCAATATTCACAATTGTGAAGTTCAAAAAGACTCTGGACAAATGTTTCAAATTTCAATTTATTTTCTTTCCAAAACATATACCATTGCAGTTCCATAAGACTAGAATCAGATCCTTGGTTTAAAACCCAACTTAGAACTTGGAAGTCAATCAAACATCATCTATGTCCAGGAAGACTTTATAAAATATTAAATAAAAGAAAACCAACCTTATTGCAATTAGGTATGAGTTCTTGAAGCGCACGCATCTTTTCATTGATTCTATCCCTTCGCCTCTGTTCACATTCCAAATTGAGTGATCAGATGCTGCTAATCTTACAAACAGCACGTTGCCATGGAACTAACATGTTATGTTATGACTACTTTAAATAGATTGCTTTCCTCACCCTTTCTGATAAGTTATGCACTTCTGCTGCTCTGCTTCTCTTGGAACCCGTACCTCGACCATGAGCTACCTTTTTCACGCCAACAGATTCTTCCTCTACATCCTACAGGAGGTTTTCATAGTTTATAAAGTGAAGGAAAGAAGAAATAAAAACTCAAACAAATATTTACAACATTCAAACTTACTTCACTCTGGCATTCAGAGTCATCAGTATCACGAGATTTTCTCTTCAACACATGAGTTGGATCATCTGAAGCTTTCTCCACACTATTGACTGAGCAAACAGAAGAATCAACCACAGGCTCTGTAGTTTTTTCAACATCTGGAAGTGGCCTAGTTGCACTTTCACAAGGAATATGATTGGAGTTTCTGTCATCATTCTTAGAGGGATCCTCTTGATATGCAGCCTCTGACTGTTTAGTAGTATGTGGTTCCTCAAGTGGCTTAGATGCAGTTGGTTTCATATCAACACTGGAGGGTGCCATAACATCTTGGCACTGTGAAGTTGACTCCTTCATTAAACCACAGCTTGACTCGATTAGCATCGACTCAGGATGATTGATACTGGTTGCAGCTGAAACCTTATCCTTATTTTTAACCTTTTCGACCTTTAGTAAACTCGATCGTGAGAAATGAGAAAAGTTCACTATGATTGAATTATTGGTACTAGAAGTTGGTGGATTTTGCTTCTGCATTGGTATGCCACGAAAACCACCTGCAGGTGAAGCCTGAATTGAACTCTTGCAAATGGCATGATGGGCGGCACTACTTGTGTTACCACCAACCATATCCGAAGCTATAGATCTAAGAGATGGAATTGATGCTTGGGGTTGCTGTGATGACATCTGGTATAAGTGAGTAGTACTAGTTCTAGGTCTGCTAGCCTCAGCAGCACTTACTGAAGAAAGCTTCAACACATTCCTTTGTTCCAAACCAGGAGTAGAATTGGTGTTGGACTCCCTATACATCTGACCAGAGCTACTCCTTTTGTCGATTGGCGTGAGATTTCCATTGGTGGAAATCTCATTTGCAGTGACACCAGATATTTCAGGCATAAAATCATGGCTATATTCATGTTGAAAAGGTTGATCAAGGGCATAGTTCAACCAAGGCAACATGTCATCATCATCACTCAAACCCATTTCACCAGATGGCACCGACAATGGAATTTCATCAATCACATAGTCCACTGACCCGAATTTCCCCATCTTCCCATTGCTTCCATTTCCTAAATCTCTATCTCGATTCCTGGGAGTGTGAGATGGTAAGCTGTTAAAAGTTGGACTCTTTCTGGCTCTATTGGACTGACTTTGCATCATAATCTGCCCATTTTCCCATACCAGTTCCACCAAATCACTCAAAGGTCTGCATTAAATCCCACAATATAGAAAAAGAAAAGAAACAAGCAAATATTATATGAGAAAACAGAACACGATACAATGAGTCACTGACATGAATCAAAATAGGTAAAGATGCAGAGATTGTAAACACTAGAATGAACTGAACTTACTCGAAATCTTGATTCGAATCACTTCTCCCTCTGGATAATAGCTCGGAAAAAGGCATGGTGAACAACTGGACTCTTGTGTGTTATTCAGAAATGCTCCAAAAGCTTGAAGAGCATGGACATTATTGCAAGCTTCCACACAGTGTCTTAAATTTGAGTGCTGGGTTCAAAGGACCAGGAGGATAAAATTAGATGTCTATGTATATAAATAGAAATGGCAATAGTTGTTGGAAGACGTAAAAGCCTAACCAAAACCCCACTATAAGACAATCCCAGTACAACTTATAGTGGGAGAAAAGAAATCATATTCCCTCAAATAGTTATAGAAATTACACAGAATAAAATCTTTCTTTTAATACTAGTCTTTATCAGTAAGATAAAATATAAAACTCATCTATAAAAGTGAGCAGTCAAAGTAATTCTTTAATGGCTCCAAAGATCCCAGAAAACCTCTAAATTAAGCTCTATCTGAGTTAAAAATTAGTTCTTTACACTTTTCTTAATCATTAAACAGAAAACCCAGAACACAGATTATATATATTTCCTTAAACTAATGACCAGAATCTTAAACAAACCTCCAAATTTTTTGACTCAAAAATAATGGGAATTCAGTCACTTTAGTGTCTCTTAAACCTGAAGAACAGCCCAGAAAGCTTCATCACCCAAAACCCAGCTACAAGTCTAGAACTGATCCAACATAAAGCAACAGCAAAATGTACAAAAGAAACAAACTTTTGGGGAAATCACAGCTCCTCGAACTAGTCAAGCTTTGTTAATCCACATGGTTAATCATAATGAAACCTCAATACAGTAAGTAAGCTCGAACAAAGAGAACCCATTTCATCTGAAAGAGAGAAAGAGAGAAAGATAAGCATTACACAAGTGGGACGCAGAAGACGGCGAAAGGCTAGGCAGATTTGCAGGGGGACCAGTGCAGATAGATTGAGAGGTAAAAAAAAAGCTGCAGTCTTTCACTCACCCAAGTTCAGATGAAGCCATTTGTGTGGCTTTTTAACCTTGGTCAGTCAATCTTGTTATCAATGCCTTTACCAATCTCATTTGTGCTTTGAATATAGGACTCAGGCCCACATTAAGCCTTCAGCGCGTGTAGAGCACGCGGTATCTGTAGGACAATTGCCCTTGATAATAAAGGGTGGGTGGTTTCTCGGAGCATAGGACTTGGTCCTGTAAGGCGTTTTTTCTAGCAATATTGGTTGATTTGGTGTCCCTATTCTCTGTACTGGAAAAGAGAATATTATCTTCTGGGATTTATATATGTTATCTTATAACATTGGATATGGATTTTGGGTTAGTTGTGGACTTTATGTTTCGAGTTCATAATGGAAAACAACAACAACATCATTATCATGTATACATGAATGATCGACTTTTATGATATATTTTGGCATGGTGTTTCTCTTTTACAAGTTCAACTTATAAACTTGTGATCATGGTTTGAAAACTATGGGTTAAGGCATTAACAAGTCATTGACCTGCTCATCATAGATCTTTATAAATCTACTCTCCCTTCATCTTTGGAGACTTCTGTATGTAAAGTTGGGTCTTTTTCCAAATGATCCACTCGGGTAAGATGAGTAAATCGAAGATGTATGAGATAAGTGATTGATGTTCGCTAAACGGGAATATTAATTTTCTCGTGTTACAGTCTTTTATAGAATACAAGAATGTTAAATAAATCAAATAACAGTGTGTAAGACGAAATTTTACATTTAAATCTTTAAAGTAAAAAAAATTATTCTCCATTTTTAAGTTTTTTAAGTTGAGCTTAAAGAAAATACTTCTATCCCCAAAACAATGAACCACAATTGTCTTTGAGGATCATGACCCACTATAATCTCTGATATCATCACACGTTGAATTATGGAGTCTTATATATTGTGCTTTGCTTGATTAATGCAAACAAGTTGTCACAGCTGCCCTTCCATATCAAATGACATGATATATAGAGCCTCTTTTCAGTTGACATGTGTGATGTATGATAATTGATAAAGGCAGCAATTAGGAGACACCAAAATCACAAACTTTATACTCTTGGTTATATGTAGGATCCACCGATTCCTAAAGTAAAAGTTACTTATAAAAGCTCAACAAGTGATATAATTTACGGTAGAATAATGTGTATGTCAAGTTGATCGGCCAACTATATCTACTCTAATGAACTTGCTCAATGTAGTGATCGAAAAGAGCTCATCGTCTCGAGCTAGCTTAGGAATGCATGGAGATAGTATGTATTGATTTTTATAGAAGTGTTTTTAAGAACAATAATTAGAGATTTCTTTTGGAGTGAAAATATATATATATATATATATATATATATATACTCACACACAGAGTCCAGATCAGGAGCGGACGTCCACACACCACACAGCCCTTAAAGTGCGGACGTCCCTCCATTCTCCACCACCCGGCGCCGACGACTGCGCTCTTCCACCCGAGCGGACACCAGAGACGTCCCCGATGAACGTATCTTGCCGGCGGACTCACCGAATGTCAGTTTGCAGCTGAAATCGATCTTGATTGTCTAAAGTTTTAGGTGGAAGTTGCTACTCAAACCTTCAAATCTGATCTCCATGGCCTTCATATTCATCGGGGATACCTCTGGTGTCCGCTCGGGTGGGAGGAGCGCCATCGTTAGCGTCGGACGGTGGAGAACGGAGGGACGTCCACACTTTAAGGGTTGTGCGGACGTCCGCTTCTGAACGGCTCCGTGTGTGTGTGCGTGTATATATATATATATATATATATATATATATATATATATATATATATATATATGGTCGTTTGAGAATGACGTCCGCAACTATGTTAAAGTACGGATGCCAGCTCAAATCAACTCCAGCGGCACCGATTGGTAGCGCCATTAGCATCCTGGATGTCATTACCATCAAGTTGAACGCCAAGGTGTTCGAAAAAGAAGGTCTGGCGCCGGAAAAACTGCAGAAACTTGAAGAAGCTCAATCCCAGTTTCGAAACTCATCACCGTCGAGTCTGCTGGCGAGAAGAAACTCAAGATGGAGCTCTTGTTTGGAACCAGCAAGAAGAGCTCTCAATCGGTGTCGCCGGAGTTGATTTGAGTCGGTGTCCGCACTTTAACATAGTTACGGACGTCTGTTTCATATATATATATATTTGAACTTGTATTAACATTCATGTATATATGCTTATAGTTCTAGCTAGTCCTTGAATTTGATTGGCTTTTTAAGCTATATACTAAACATTAGTTTCGGTATTCAAGTTCTGTATGTCACCCACCGCGACACTATATATGCTCTCAATTGGGGTTGGCATAGGATCATATAGAAGAGAGCATGCTCGATCGTCGTGTGCCTTTGGTATTTCATATGGTTATCCACATCTTCCCCTAGCCTACACCTCGGCCTAGCTCCAATCCTTCAAGTCGCAAGTCATCCCTTGAAACTCACTCTCATGCACTTGATTCTCAAGTCTCAGCTACTCTCCATCCATCTTTCACCAAAAATAGATCAAGTAAACTTACCTAATTAAACTAACAATATGAAATTCACACTCTCTAAATTGTAATGAGAGAAAAAATTTATTAACAAATCTATAATTACTAGATACACATCTCGTATTTAATACATCATCTATTAATATTTTACTAGATACACATACTCAGACTTCTTACAATACCCTTATTTAAAATACACAACTCATTCACTAAATACACATATTTTTCTATATCTGCTACTCAATTTAATTATTTAAAAAGAAAAAATTCACATTGATGAGATTTTTTCGCAAAAGGTTTCATCTATTCTTGTAATGTCACCTCATTGACATATCCCTCGAAGATTTTTATTTTTCTCTAAAGAGTTTCACCTTAATTGTTAAGATCTTTCTCGAGAGCTTTCCCATTATTAACATCTTCTCTCATCTATTTTATTATCTAATCAAACAACAAACTCTAACGTCTAAATTTTGTAGTAAATCAAACTTAATCAAAAACAAAGAAGTCATCTGAAACGATCCTGTGTTCTGGACCACCAGTACAGAATCGATCATTGTACCAATTAAGCATGGGTATTTTCTACGTGGAGCCATACTGTGCACGGTACACGCGGACCCTTTAAAACCCAGTAACCCGATTTGGCACCATCAACTCTTGGGTCCCCGCCAGAGCATCTTTGATCTTTCTCACTTCAACTATTTAGGTCTTCTAGCTGGGTCGATCTGGTTTGCTTGGTGCATGTACCATTTGAGCTAAGAGTGTGATTTTGCAGAAATTGATTTGGAGGGTGTGGCTTTCACGTGCAGTTTTGGTATCCAGCAACATGCATGACCATCTCTCCGGTGCATATCATTTTGCATGACTTGGTCTTTGATTCTTGGCCGCGCGTTTCGTACATGAGGATGCACAGTGTACCCAGCTTTAGCACCAAGCAAAGTGACAACCTCGACACCCAGAAAACTATGAGAATGATTGAGATGCATGATGATAATAAACCCAGCAAGAACATGCACATAAAATATCAGCTCCCACACACCACTAGTCCAAAACATGACAGCGAAATCTGGTTTCCTCAGTTTGCTACTCTCATTGTTTCTTTTACCGACTAAACTACTTGATCTCATTGTTATGAACATGCATGATGTATCTTCTGTGTATGCAGTAGTACGTACGTAGCTTAGGGTTATTGTACAGTCCAAGTTGTAGTATCTGATTAATATTCGAGTGTTCTTAGCTAGATCTGAGCATACAACAACCTCAAACACAGTGAAACTTATAGATATTAATATTTAGAGCAGTGTCTGTGTTCTTCTACCTAAACGGTGCTAATCGATCTGGTCCTTGATTCAATTCACAGCTGCTTTTGCTCGCACTTTTATCAATGAACCTGCTGAATCTTCAAGCTTATTAATTTTTTGGGGTCAACTTCAAGCTTATTAGTTGCCAATACTAAATGCAGTTGTAGGATTATGATGCATGGTTGAATCCCATCAATGCTCTCTTGGACTGTGAATAATGCAGACCGTGATTAGGTAAAATTCTTACCTAAATCTGTGGTTACTATGCTTGTTGACAAGATAAGGATCATACACACAGGACGTAATTAAGATGATGAAGTTGTGAAACAACATTACTTGCAGACATTGGTTATCCTTTGTTGGCTAGCTCTACCGACTCCATTTGGTTCCAGATTAAATATTGGAGAATTTTTATATACACTCAATTTTGAAGAGTGGTTTTAAATAAAACCAACATAATATTCTTATCTGATAGACATCTAAAATGTATCAATTATGATAAATATTATGTCCTATTTTTTTTTAAATTTTACACAATTGTCACTATTCAAATAATAACATATTAATATAATAAATAAGCTTAATTGATGCTGTCTTAAATACCTTGATTATGAGTTTTTCTTCTAACACTAACATTTTTCAATCAATTTGCAAGAATCATATGTAGTTTTCTTTATTTTTATGAAAAAAATCTAGATTAAGAGAATTCATTATCTAATCTATACATAAGGTAAAATATAATATAAATAAGATATATGATCTAAAGGTTCAACCCTAAACCCTCAACCCTAAACCCCACACCCTATACAATATACCCTATACCCTAAACTCTATACCCTGAACCTATACCCTAACTCTATACCCTAAATCCTATACCCTAAATCCAATTTTGGGTTTTTTCTTTTTAGGTATATTATCATATCATGCCCTACTTAATAGGTACATTAGAAACATAAGCAGCAGAGAGTAAAATATTCTCTCGATTAAGATGAGAAATAATATAATAATATACCTAAAAAGAAGAAATTAATCAAAGAACAAGAACGTGTGCCTTACAATTAGACATTTTTTGACTATGTAGAGAGATATCAAATGTGAGCTTAGGAATGAAAAGTATCATCCTATTACAAATGACATACTTCTGTATATAGCATATATATATATATAAACTCAAGTTAGTAATAACAAGGTAATAAATTAAAGAATGTAATTGATTATGACAAAATTAATCTAAAATTGAGAAATATACCAAATTTAGTTTTCTATTGTCTGAACGGCAAATTAGATAAACCAAAAAATGAAGAAAACTATTAATTATAAATGTTTGCTCTATATGATATGTTTGCTTATGTGGAATGAATGTAAAATAATAAAAAAATGTATGGGTTTATCTTATTTAAAGTATAGTATTTTGAGTTTTTATCTAATTTTCTCTTAAATATTAAATGTGCTTAGAACTGAGCATGCAACAACCTTAAACCACAGGATGGAACTTATTATTGTTAAACAAAACCTGTACGTACTTAATTAGAGTTGGGATTGGCCTGAAGATCATCAAAGTGATTAAACTAGGGAAAAAGCCTTAATGCACAAAATAGAAAAAGTCAAACCCCATTTCAATGATAATCTTTTTTCTTAGTCCATTTGAATACAAGGTACTTATTTTAAGCCCAAATACACAAATCTTTATTAAAATATAATAAATTGATATTTTAAAAGACTTTTTTACCCTTAACCTTTATTTAAAGAGAAAAAATGAAAAAGAAGTAGGGAAAACTTTCCCGGAAGCACACCGGACACCGGCGCCGGTCACCGGATTCCGGTCGCCGAACACCGGTTGCCGGATTCCGGTAACCGGACACTGGCTGCCGGATTCCGGTCACCGATTGCCGTAAAATTGATGGTGATCGGAAAATCGCCGGAGTCTCATTGGATTTTTTTGAAAAAAATGTCACCAGAACCCACCGGATCTTGCCGGAAGCATACCGGCAAAAAAATGAAGATTACTACCCCTAGTAAACTTTTACTGGAGGGGTAGTAAACATGCAAAACAGTAGCTCCAATGCCACAATTCACATTGAAAATGAGAAAAATCAACTTAGATGCGAAAAAATGAAGATTACTACCCCTAGTAAACTTTTACTGGGGGTAGTAAACATGCAAAACAGTAGCTCCAATGCCACAATTCACATTGAAAAGGAGAAAAATCAACTTAGATGCGAAAAAATGAAGATTACTACCCCTAGTAAACTTTTACTGGGGGTAGTAAACTTGCAAAACAGTTGCTCCAATGCCACAATTCACATTGAAAAGGAGAAAAATCAACTTAGATGCGAAAAAATGAAGATTACTACCCTAGTAAACTTTTACTGGGGGTAGTAAACTTGCAAAACAGTAGCTCCAATGCAACAATTCACATTGAAAAGGAGAAAAATCAACTTAGATGCGAAAAAATGAAGATTACTACCTCTAATAAACTTTTACTGGGGGTAGTCAACTTGCAAAACAGTAGCTCCAATGCCACAATTCACATTGAAAAGGAGAAAAATCAACTTATATGCGAAAAAATGAAGATTACTACCCCTAGTAAACTTTTACTGGGGGTAGTAAACTTGCAAAACAGTAGCTCCAATGCCACAATTCACATTGAAAAAGAGAAAAACCAACTTATATGCGAAAAAATGAAGATTACTACCCCTAGTAAACTTTTACTGGGGGTAGTAAACTTGCAAAACAGTAGCTCCAATGCCACAATTCACATTGAAAAAGAGAAAAACCAACTTATATGCGAAAAAATGAAGATTACTACCCCTAGTAAACTTTTACTGGGGGTAGTAAACTTGCAAAACAGTAGCTCCAATCCCACAATTCACATTGAAAAGGAGAAAAATCAACTTAGATGCGAAAAAATGAAGATTACTACCCCTAGTAAACTTTTACTGGGGGTAGTAAACTTGCAAAACAGTAGCTCCAATGCCACAATTCACATTGAAAAGGAGAAAAATCAACTTAGATGCGAAAAAATGAAGATTACTACCCCTAGTAAACTTTTACTGGGGGTAGTAAACTTGCAAAACAGTAGCTCCAATGCCACAATTCACATTGAAAAGGAGAAAAATCAACTTAGATGCGAAAAAATGAAGATTACTACCCCTAGTAAACTTTTACTGGGGGTAGTAAACATGTAAAACAGTAGTTCCAATGCCACAATTCACATTGAAAAGGAGAAAAATCAACTTAGATGCGAAAAAATGAAGATTACTACCCCTAGTAAACTTTTACTGGGGGTAGTAAACTTGCAAAACAGTAGCTCCAATGCCATAATTCACATTGAAAAGGAGAAAAATCAACTTAGAAGCGAAAAAATGAAGATTACTACCCCTAGTAAACTTTTACTGGGGGTAGTAAACTTGCAAAACAGTAGCTGCAATGCCATAATTCATATTCAAATGGAGAAAAATCAACTTAGATGTGTAGTAAACTTTTACTAGGGGTAGTAACGTTGCAAAACAGTTGCTCCAATGCCATTATACGCATTTAAACAACGAAAAATCAACTTAAATGTGAAAAAATAAAGTTTACTACCTCCAGTAAACATTTAGAAACCAACACTTCCACAAACTACAAATAATCTACAGATAAATAGATACAACAGATAATCTACTACAGTTAAATAGACTATGCGGAATGTCACCTTGACAGATTTATCAAGGGAACCGGTTAGGAAGTGTGAACCATCAGGAGACTTTACTAGCGAAGTAATTGTTTTTGTGTGACCATCCTCCTTCTGGTTCTCTTGAAGTAGCTTTCCAGTCTGCGAATCCGAAACAACTGTAAGTAAAACTTAACCGAAAATAAGCCACAGTCTCAATCCAAGCATTCGATGATTCGATAACAAAGCTAATAATCACCTCAGAATCCCAGATACGAATGACAGCATCTTCTCCGGCGCTCATTATAGTTCTGTTCAATGGCCCCCACATAGCTCTGTTGATCTTCATCCTCCCCTGAGGAGTAATCTTCAGTGTCAGAATCGACTCCGCAGTCTCTGCACAAATCGAGAGCAGCAAACGATTAATTCATACTCAAAATCAAACACAAATCAAAGTTTGAATAAGATTAGATGATTACGATCTGCAGGATCGGCGGCGATGCGTTTGACGTGAATAGCAGAAGTCTGCTCCATGAACGGATCGGTAGTGATGACGGCGAGCCTATCGCCGACGGAGAACTCAACCGACCTCGTCGGAGAGTCGAAGTTGAAGGTGAAGACCTGGTGGCCGGACTGGACATAGAGAGAGAGATATTATCGAAAAGGAAAGAAGAGAGAGAGAGAGAAACAGATCTGATAGAAAAGGAGAGGAGAAGAGAGAGAATGAGTATAAGGGTATAAATGTATTTTACCAAGTAACAGTTGGAATGGGCAATGAAATCTTATTTTCATTGGATCGGACTAAAACTTCTTAAAATTAGTACTAAATAGACATTTGCTCTTAAACTAATGATAGAAGAACAAGAGAGACGTACACAGATACTGTAAAGAAAATGCAGCGTGATATGCAGAGATGTGGGGAGAAAGGAGAAGATAATATAAACATATATTGGTGTGTATAAATAAGTGGATGGCTCTTCGATCATGGGATGAAAGAGGCTCAAATAATTTAAGGGATTCACATATTGTTGGCTGCGGGAGCCAGTAGTAAATGGGGAATACATATAGAAATGGTCCCAAAACATGGTTCATGATTTCTCAGCACTACCAGTTTCACTGCTGCCCCAATTGTCTCTGCTTCCTCTGCCACTCTGCACATGATCACCAGACTCATCTAATCTGCACACACACATGTAACATATACTTATGATACTGAATATCAATATGATTGCTGTTATATACATACATATATATATATATATATATATATATATATATTTATGTATGAATGGAATTCAGAGGCAGTGCCAGACTGCCAGGGTGCCTCTAAACAAAGACCAGCCTGTTTCTGCTTCTAGCATTTTCTTGGTGTCACCAATATCCAAGGCACTTGTGTATTCTTAAAAAAGGGTTTCCATAACATGTGCCCATTTGGTGATTAGTCACTATGGTTTAACCAAACTAATCATCTTTTCCATATTTGTGTATCTAATTATGGTTCAGATTTTCAGGTGTGCATACACATTGGGAAATATGTTACAACCACTTTAAGTGAGGAACAAGCATATGTGAGAGTTAGTAGAGGCAGATAGAAAGGAGGCAGCAGCTGCATGTTTTGGTTTTCTTGAATGATAATGTGATGAGAGCAATCATTTTTCAGGTTTGTCAAGGGCCCTCAAGTCTCATGCAATTCTATTCTACAAGCTTATAGCCCATGCTGCTCTTCTGCCAATGTCCGAGTAAAATTCTATAAAATAAAAAACGTAAACTAGTACAAATAGGGTGAAATGACTAATACAACTTGATTGGTTTTTGACATAGCATGAGATTACATATGAATTCAAAAGCCAAGACAAGAAGATAAGAATAGTAGATATGATGAGATAAGGGTTTCAGATATGCTAGAAAGTGTTGCAGCAAGGCAACTTGATCACATGATGTTGCAGCAGATCCTTCCTACCCAGATCAAAGCAGCATCAAAATCAGAATTCAGCTACTGATATCTGCCTCTGCAACTTGCTTCTATACCATAGTTCCTTCATTATTGAATAGATTACTTAAGCATATATGCTTAAGAATTAAAAGGAGTAAAAGGGTTATGATCGAACTTTGACAATGTGTAATTCTTCTTCAAAGTTCCCAGTAAATTCAAGTAGTTCTGTAGTATATATCAACATAATAATTGTACCTCGCTAGCTAGCTCCTGTTTATTTCTGCATATTGTCTTCAGCTCCAGACGATGGCTATTCTGCACTCTGGCAGCGATAGGACATTTCAAAAAGGAGAAGTGATTGGAAGACAAAATGGAATTCTTAGTCACACACAGCTGTATGAAGAATAGAAAGCAATCATCGAAAAATATAGAAAACTGTTCACAGGCATGGAGAATTTCATCTTTGCAGGTACCAAGTGCCTAGGTCCAAGTAATTAGCCCAGCAACAGAAACCCACTGAAGTAGTCATAGTAGTAAAGAGAGAAATTGTAATGTGACTAATGTCATATAGCTTACCAAGGAGATTCGTGGTTTATATCGTTGCATTTCTAATTGGTTGTCATTGTCTACTTCAAGAATGAATGGAATTCAGTTTCTTCCAATTACAAAACTTCACTGAATAAGAAGGCATCCTGTCACAGTTTTATTAGAGGGCTTTTTCAGCCCAGCTAGCTGGATTCTGAATTTCTGATCAGAAATATATGCAGTAATCATTGATTTACCTAGAAAGAAAATTCCAATGAATCCTCCTTACCATATAATATTTGATAAATCCCATGCTGCATTGAATTTCCATCTATGCATATTCTGACAGTTGGCTAACCATCTATCAAGATATATAGTAGTTATCATCTAATATATCAGAATATTTGGCTTGCATAATAAGTTGTAGAAATTAGCTGGAACTGGAAGTCATTCATCAAGAGAAGAAGAAAAGGATGCAAACATGAACATGTCAATAGCTAGCTCCTCTACAATCTACATAGCCGGCATTAGCTGGTTTTTTCTTACTGCATTCTGGCGAAGTCAATTACCTTTTGCATATATATACTCGCTTTGATTTATAGGTTATTTCAATAACGGATAGGAAACAGGTTCAAAATACTGGAAGTCGAAGTAGTAGAGGGCAGATTGATAGGGGTAATTTTGTGCATTCAAGACTGATGAGAGCAACTGTTTTTCAGGTTTGTCCCCATATCATTCGATTCAAATGCATTAGCTGATACCATGCTGCTCCTCTGCCCAAGTTTGTTGTGGAAGTTCAGGATAAAAGTAATATGCATAATGAAGCATCAAACTGGAGATGTCATAGGAGGACAATAGTAGAATATCAATAGTAGTGAGGATTGAGGAACCTAGCTAGGTAGGTAATCTAGCTAACACTGAGTCAGCTGAAAATACAATCAGAGATGAGATAACGTGTCTGTATATCAGAATAACTTGGTAAAGATGTAATAATAGCTAGTGTCTTTCAAATAAAGACTACGAAAGTAATTGCTATCTGATATGATATGAGATTATGCCTAAATATAAAGATACAAGACATGAGAGTAGTACGTAGATGAGCTAATGAGATTGGCCGGGTCACTGATATGCTAGAATACCATAATGTAATGGTAGATTCTTAGATCTTTCTATACAGATATACAGGATGTCGAAAGAGCATCATATATATATGCAACTTCCTTTTGGATTCAGCTCGTCTGCAGTAACTGCATGGGAATTTCATAAAATCGCAATCCTCCAGATAATCTTATGGTCTGAAAGCTGCCACATCAACTATTATCAGAATTAGATGTTTTCTCTCTAACCGACGTTAAACCGGTTACTTACCCTTCACTTCTTCCTATCTAGAGAACTCGTGTTCTTAACCCAGCAAAATCAACATCACCGTTTCCTCGATCGGACTCATTCAACAAAAACCCATTCACTTCTAGTTTGGGTGGTGATCGCAAAACCCAACAAGTTCTCATCAATAAACTTCAACCACATCTACATCAAAACCACACCACCTCTGAACCAATCAAAGCCCTTCTTCTTCCTCGTATCCTTTATCATACTCAGCCATGTCTGCACCCATGGCCACATGATCTTAACCCCTCTCTTTGCACACCAACGTGGCTAAGGGATTGAGAGAGGTAAATGGACGACTGGCTTGAAGTCTTTTATGGAGAAGAAATCGGAGTTTAAGGTTCAAACTTGAAAACAAAAGAAGAGATTGAAATCAAAACTATGAGCACTGCTTCAAAGCAAACCTAAATGATCGATCAGGAATCCAGAGAGAGAGATATGAAGAAGATGAGATCAGGAATCTGTTTTGTTTTGGTTTTTTGTTGACGGACCAGCTAGGACGTCAAGGACAATTTAGGAATGTCATAATCTCTAAACTGTAGTGAGTGATGTGGTTCTCTTGTCAATTTACAGTTCCTCATTCTAGAGGAGCCAGATCCCTTTCTTTTATACAAGTACTAAATATAGTCCTTGATTGAATCTAAAGCACATCAATACATATACATATAGATTAACTTGTGAACATTGACAATTGTAATGAGCTAGTATATAGTCTTCAGAGAGGTCTATCAATAGCAAAAACAATCAGTATATGTATTATCAGATATTAATTGTACATATATGTATATACCTGAGATTACTTGTGCATCTTGTCATCAGTTACAGGCAATGGTTTCTTCAAGACCAGATTTTTAGTGTTCTGGTGGTGGTTGCTAGTATAGCTACGCAGAGAGTCGCAGATCATATGGAAATAACTGAAGGACAATTGAATATAGAAACACCAGTTTGTAAATATATATTCCATCACATCATCGAAGGACATACTCAACTAGTTACATACTTACATGGCTACAAGCATCTAGGTGACTTGGTTCAAGCTAGCTCTCCCTACAAAAACCCTCTGAGATATACCTGCACTTTGTCATTGTTTTAAAAAATTAAATTTAAACATTATACAATTAGGGTGCCTAAGACTTTACTAAGCATATATTTCAAACAAAGGCAAAGTGTTTTCAAGATTGTACTATTATCAGTAACTCAAATTAGCATTTTTATAGATGCTCCAACATTGGAATATATATATATATATATATATATATGGGTGTGTGTGAGTCTGTGACTAACAGTATGTCTAATGGATGTGTAGCTAGAACCAACTCTTTGTCTTGCAGCAACGCAATTTGATCACATCAGCAGGTATATGGTACGTAGATAATAAACTTGATCATACATGGCACAATATACACTCTACAAGTCTACGTACAGTCTACATCGCTATAGATGTAAGTAAACATAGATTGGGCAATGTACGTATCATATAGCTTATAGCAGTATGGAAATCTCGTTGCGCTCCTATGACTGCAAGACTTATATATGCAGAGCAAAGTTTTCAGACTCAGATCAAGTCAATAAACACACCTTTGCAGTGCAGCAATTCAATAGCCCAAGAGCCAATTTTAGCATGTTGAATAGCAAAGTTTTCAGTCTCGATTACTCCTGCATTTACACAATCATTTGGTTTAACAGAAGGCTGGAGAGACATGTAATCCAGATTGAAGATGAAAAAAATTAGAAAAGGGAGTTTGACCTATTATGTGTATATCCATTATAATCTAAAGGCCGGGTTACTCATTCCCCCATCAAAATTTGAAGTCATAGCATACAAGATGTTACAGCGAAGGAAGAGGATCGGATCGAAGAAAAAAGATCAGACCTTTAATCCCTTGGAGAACTAGGTTTCTCACAATGACCAATATACAAATAAATCAGGATTAACATCAAACATGTATGACGATGGATCGACTAGACGATATGCATGTAAAAAAGGAAGGAGATGATGAAAGTTAGCATAGTGTGACAAGAACAGATATCCAATGAAAGAAGAAATACAAGTCAAGAAGGTGACGATGATGAAGGTGAAACACCATTTGACCAAAAAAAAACCTCACACGTGGAATGTAGTCAAGTCTTGTGCCGGAAGAGCTGAAGAATTTAGGGTTTGGGACCTTTAAAAAGTCCTAAAGAATTGACAAGGTCGGTTACGTCACGTGCGCGGTGCGCGTATCTGGATAAATCCCATTTGGGGCTCTGCCTCCATCGCCGCCGTTGTTCCAACCTACGAACCGTTAGATATCTCTGACAGCCTGGTCGATTCCATCCCCATGTTCCCACTATCACGCGCCATTTCAAGGTCGTTGCCCAACATTCTACCATTTTAACAGCTCATTCACCACGTAATTTTGAATTCAGTTTTCAAATTATCTAGCAACATATACGGCAACAGGTTTGTGACAGCACACGATTTACGTGAGAGCGTGTGGAGTCTCCATCCAATCCTTCCTTCAATCCACCCCATGATTTTGACCACACAGCCTCATGTGTCATTTCATTCATCAAAAATGGGGGACCTTACCAAAGCAGTTCACCGACACGTGGCAGGGCATGTTCATCCATTTATGAAAACCTAGCTGTATGATTCTTTCTCCTTATTGGGTGGGGAGAGGCTAGGCTGTTAAAGATACTCTCAGGAAAGTGAGATATATTCACTCACCGTAGAAACTTTACAGGGCTCAGCAAAACCAGCGGGTACACGATACTGTATTTTACGTGCCCAATACGTGGCCTCCACGTGGTTTACTCATCACCGGACAGCGACTCCTTACTCCCCTGTATATAGACCTCACAGTTCGACACCGAAACACAAATCCAGAGCCAGAGCAGTTACCGAAGTACCAACAACTCTTTCTTAATTCTCCAGTTTCGAAATCAGCAAACATGCCGAGTGCAGGAACAGCCAACTTCATCGATATCCTCATCGCCATCCTCTTGCCTCCTCTCGGGGTCTTCCTCAAGTTTGACTGCCATGTCAGTATTTGATTCCTTCATACACACACACACCTATGATTTCTCTATATATGTTTCTCTTTTTCTGTCCATATATGTTATAGATCACTGAATTGTGATGGAGTTCGTTCTTCTTCTTCTTCTTCAGAGTTCATCCCTTAACTGACGTCTGGGTTAATTACCGATTTGCAGGTGGAGTTCTGGATCTGTCTGTTGCTGACCATTTTCGGTTACATCCCTGGGATTATCTATGCCGTCTATGTCATCACCAAGTGAAGTAGCTAGTCCTGCTTTTCTGTAAGCTTTTTTCTCCTTCTTCTTTGTTGTGTTAATATGCCTTTAGAAAGCAACATATCCCCTCGGCTTTAGAATACGATGAACAAGGATATACATATATGGTAGAAATTAAATCCTTCATTTTCTACAAGTTCTTCTTTACTTTCTGTTGATTAAATCTGAAAAAAAAAAAAAGATTTATCTGTAAACATAAACATTATAATACAGAGAAGATTTCGAATAAAGTAAGATGTACACTTTAATGGGCAAGGATTATTATGGTAATCCAGCTTTGTTCTTAATGCATGATATTATTGGGTCTACGTGACATGATGAGCTGCACTAATTTATGTCTAATAATGTGATATGTGTATCTTTTGACAAAGATGACGGAGGACTAATCTTTATTTTCCTTTTTCTTGTGCTTTGTTTTGTTTTGGACAGGTAGTAGTGATAAGGATGTGAAGTGAAGGGTTTCAAAGCTTGTTTTCCACCATTGGATTGCATAGTTACTTGTTTGGTTTAGCCATATATGGACAGTTGATATTTCATGTAGTGCGTGTCTTCTTTTCTTTTTCTTTCATTATTCGACCCCCTCTCCTTATATTCCCTTATTGATCGAGTTCATTGTGTTCCCCATGATTTGTCTATCTGTTGAAGGTAGAATTAGTAGTTGAAGTATATATTGAGGAGTTGATGTATCAATATCTTAACTCTCCAATTCAATAAAAGAAAATTTGCTCTCCCCATTAGCTTTTCTTTTCATGTTCATTAAACGGGATATTGGCCTAATGAGTAAAGCTTGATAGTCTAAGCTTGAAACAAAGGTTGTAAAAGGTTCAAATTAGACCAATGAGCCTCGTATAATATGGATAATCTTGCCACATGGTAGGTCAATGTGTCGATCTGTGTTTGGCCACTCAATCAAGTTTTTATTCAAAAAACCGCATATCCGTCAGTTGTATCTTTTCTTTGGGTATCTTCATATTTAATACATGAGGTCGACACCATACAAACAATGATCAAATTGATCCGTTGGACAAGCCCTCTTATATGGGGTTAAATGAGACTGTGTTAAATAAGGAGTTCGGTTTAGTTAGTATTGTATTTGGTGTTGTCGGGTATTAAAATAAATGAGCTTATGTAAAACCTTGTTTCATTTAGTCTTTTTTTGATAGTGTTATTATGGGTACTCAAATAAGTCATCTTTAGATAACATTATAATTTTAAACCATAAACTAAACAAGCTACTCTCTAATCTTATGCAACACAAAACATGAGTTAATATTGATACATATTAAGACATCCATATAAGTACAAGACAATCTTAAAAAATAAAAAAATATAATATAATCTCGAGTACCGAACGTGCACTAATAATCCTACTGTGAACACATTGATGGGCGTAATAATCCAAGTGTGAAGATCTTGTGAAAGAGAGTTCTGCTGGGCCAACAAGCCACATCCCGCACACTCTTCTCATTACCTCCATCACATGAAGAAACAAAGGCGCCCATGCCCTCAAACATGGCCAATATATTCCAATTATGCTTAAACAATTAGGATGAGGACTTTGAAATGTTGTAGAAGGATACAGAAGGACGGTTACGTCACCTGTGTGGTGGCGCTCATATAGACGTGTCCGCATCGGGGGCTCTACATATTTGGAGCCTCCATCGCCGCCGTTGTTGCAGCATGTGGTGGCAGCCCCATGAGCCGTTGGGTTCCTCTGCCAGTCTGGTTGATTCCATCCAGACGCTGCTCATATTGGTGCTCATGGGGAAGATGGTTCCAAAAGGAATTCCCCAAATCAATCACATTAGTAAATGAGAACGAACAGAAGAAAAAACAAAAAGATTCAGGAAATATCTACATCTACTCGTGTGATTGCAACACAGAAGATCATCCGTAAAACATATCTAATTAAGGTGTATTATTTCCACATTTTGTTCACGTTGACACTCCTGTTGGAGCACAATATACAAAATATCACCACAATAAGAAAAGGAGCTTATGATCCCTATTTTCAATTTCCTTTTGTTCCTTTGTAAATTGTTAAAGGAAAACTTATATTTTCTCTTATTTTTTTTATCCACGTGTTAGTTCATTGTTCGTTAAAAATATCATTTAACTTATATTTAGTAATTATTAAGTGTTTGTATCAATTGTTAAATCTCATAACTATTGATAAATTTAACTATAATTTTATTTCCACCGCTAGAGATGCTTATGGTATACTACTACGGGGTTTGAAAGAAAGGAAGAAAACTGTCCTGGCTAGAATCGTAGCATAAGTTTATGTCGATATATGGATACAAAAGCTCCAGACTGTTAGCATGAGTAATGTTGAAGGGTTGCTGTGGAGGCTTTCTTAGACTATAAGGTAGAGCGATTGGCACCACCACCACCATCACTTCGCTGCATTTCATACACATGATGTATGTGTCTAGGTCGACCACTTGATTTGGAATTGAATTGAAAGACACGGCTCCTCAAGTTTCATTCGTCGCTGTTGCCACCGATCCATATTGGGGTCCTTATCATAATAGTCCTGTAGGAGTAAAGAAACAGAGGAGCAGATGGCAGACTGACACGTGCTCCATGCATGTAACATGCCAGACTGACAAGTGTAATACTAACTGACACCTGGCCATGCATGTCACCCATTTATGCAAACCTAAGCTGTAATATTTTTTCCTAATAAGGAAATGTGTGGCTGTTAGATATTTATAAAGATATTATTATAGGCTGTAACATATTCTGGGAACCTCCAAACAGTGAGATATACTCGAAGAAATTAAACCCGGCCCTTTACAGCTAGGGCAAGGACACGATACTCTACTGTATGCCTCCATTGCATTGCCACGTGCTTCATCATCAGCTCTCTCTATATAAGCCTCCACTCTCTAGTCCCTACCTCACGGTTTTCTTCAGCATCACAACTCCATACACAGCAGTTACCAACTTCTTCTTCTTCTTTTACTCTCTGTTTCTAAGTATGGGTGCAGCAACCTGCATCGACATCATCATCGCCATCCTCTTGCCTCCTCTTGGGGTCTTCCTCAGGTTTGGCTGCGGGGTAAGTAGCCACTTATATCCCTTGATTTCGATCTCTGTGTTTTTGTGATTGTGTGCATGTCTGTCATACCCTACTTTACTGTGATGAAGCTCTCTGTGGGGTTAAATTTTCTTTTATATGACTTCTGCAGGTGGAGTTCTGGATCTGTTTGATTCTGACTATTTGTGGTTACCTTCCTGGGATCATCTATGCTATCTGGGCCATCACCAAGTGATGATCAGCCACTCATACTTCATTTTCTGTAAGTTTCCTTTTTCGTTCATCAAGGCCATTTTCCATAAAAATTCTTTTATGCTACAAAGTGTTTGCATAGTGTTAAAACTAATATGTAGTATTTAATTTTATCATTAATTAATATGTAGTATTTAATTCAGCCATTCACCACACTAGCATACACAATCATACTAACGATAGTTAACAAAATCGAAACCAAAAAAAAGCTGGTCCAAGCTTGGGAGATCACCTTTGCCGTTTCAAATTAATGTAATATGTACCTCTTAAAAAAAAATTAATATCTCCCTTCAACTTGAAGTCATTTTATAAAAAAGAAATGATAGTGAATTACTTAATTAGTTATGATAGTGGAAGATATTTCTGGGTAATCAACTATTCTTAATTTTGTTCTTTCGTTTTGTGTGGACAGGTGGTGGTCGTACAGATGTGAAGGGCGCATAAGGCCTCTGTAGTTTTCACCGTCGGATTGCATAGCACTTTGTTTGGTGTTAGCCAATAATGTACTGCGTCATTTCTCCTTCGTATCTAGTTCATTGTGTTTCCCTATCATGTATGTCTATGATCTCTTGTGAAGGTGGGGTTTTGGTTGGTATTGTGGATTAATGTCTCTTTAAACATTGATCATTTAATTAATTATTCTCAAGGTGGATTTGATTTGATTTAATTTTCAATGTGATTCTCATCACTACCAGGACAAGCATTTTAGCCGACGAAAAATATTCGTCGGCCTGTTATCTTAATTCATCGGCTAAGATCGTCGGTTATAGTGTCGTCAGAAAAGGGTTGTCGGTGATGACTTTAACTGACGAAATTTTTTTTTTCGTCGGTTATAGCTAGTCTCACAGTTAGCCGACGAAAAACATGTCGTCGGTTTTTTTCCCAGATTTTAGTCGACGACCAAATTAAGATATTCGTCAGCTAAAGTGCGTAATAAATAATTAAAAAATAACTATAGCCGACGAAATTTAGTATATTTCGTCGGCTAAACTTTGTAAAAAAATTTAAAAAAATAACTAGTCGACGAATAGTGTTTAAATATCATCGGCTAAAGTTGCTGGGTTTTAAAAAAAAAAAACTGCATAAACTTTTGGCCACCTCTAATCACGACCAAAATTTGACAAAATCTTTCTCTCAACATTTCGAACAACTTTCTAGAAGAAGTCGAAACTCAATTCTAAGCCTAAACAGATCAATCGACTGAAAATATAAAAATCCCTAATTTTAAACCCTAAAAACTTCAAATCTTCGATTCTCTTCAAACACACCGAATCGAGCTACCAAATTCTAGGGGAATGTAGTACTAATCAAACTCAACTTATCCATATATAGAACTCACCAAATGGTGACCTAAGGAAGGAGAAATTCGATCGACACCGAATCCGAACCGGCGGAGTTTTGGAGCTTGATTTATCTCTCACGGCGGCGCCACTCGATGCACTACCTATCCAGCAATGAAGTAGAGACGACGACGAAGCTTTTGGGACAAGTGTGACGGTCTCCGGTGGCTTGACGGCGGAGCTAGGCCGAGAAGAAAATCTGGCAGATAATAGACTTCTTACCATCCATCTTCGCCTATATAAAAAACTTTAGCCGACGAAATTCTTTATTTTCGTCGGCTAAACTCTTTTGAAAATTTTGGTTGACCGCCAAAAAATTTTGGTTGAAAATTTTGAAAATTTTTCGACTTTAGCCGACGACTTTTCATATATTTTCGTCGGCTTAAGTCTTTTGAAAATTTTGGTTGACCGCCAAAAAATTTTGGTTGAAAATTTTTCGACTTTAGCCGACGACTTTTCATATATTTTCGTCGGCTAAAGTCCTTCGAAAATTTTGTCGGCTAAAGGTACCAATTTCGTCGGCTATACACCAATTCGTCGGCTAAACCTTCTAAACTCGTCGGCTAAACTTTATAAATTCGTCGGCTAAACCTTTGAAATTCATCGGCTAAAAGTATTTTTATACATTTGGCATGTTGTGATTGTGATGATTAAACTTGAGAAACATAAATCTAACCGTCAGATCTGACCATCATGATAAAATACATGTATGGGAAAAAATTCAACTTGATCCGAAAAGAATAAGGGCTCGATCCGGACGGTCAATCTCGTAAGTCAAACCCCTAAACGCACGGAAAAGGTCGTTCGACCGTCTAAATTACGTATTTTGGCCGGACCTCAAACTGAAAATAGTTTTAAACCGATGACACGCAACAAGTCGTATAAAAATTTTACGTAAAATAACTACCGAATATAGGGCTACTCATAGGGGGAAAAATGAAAAAATTGCATTGAACGCAACTATCGGCACCGAATATTTACCGGAATAGTGTGATTTTTCAACCGTGGATGTATTTCAACATTCTCGTCATATCTTATTTCATGACTTTTTGGCGTTTGAAGGTTTTACGTATAGTTTGTTTTTGAAACGGAACATTTACATAACACTTGGTAAACAAGTTATATAATATTAGTATGCATGTTGTGATTGTGATAATCAAACTTGAGAAACAGAAATCCGACTGTCAGATCAGACCATCATGATAAAATACATGTATAGGAAAAAATTCAACTTGATCCGAAAAGAATAAGGGCTCGATCCGGACAGTCAATCTCGTAAGTCAAACCCCTAAACGCACGGAAAAGGTCGTTAGACCGTCTAAATTACGTATTTTGGCCGGACCTCCAACTGAAAATAGTTTTAAACCGATGACACGCAACAAGTCGTATAAAAATTTTACGCAAAATAACCACCGAATATAGAGCTATAGTAGGTAATAGAAAAATTTTAGGGTTTAGCCGACGAATACCCTAACGTATTCGTCGGCTATAGTATGTAATTAAAAAATTAAAAAATTAAAAAATAACTATAGCCGACGAAATATTAGGTTATTCGTCGGCAAAACCCATCTTAGCCGACGAATTATAGTGTATTCCGTCGGCTAAATGAAAAAAATACATTAAAAAAAACATACGATATTTGTAAACCATACTAACTTCCTGTCATCTTTAGCCGACGAAATTATATTTTCGTCGGCTATAGTAATCTTTAGCCGACGAAATTTAGAAAGTTTAAAGTCGTCGGCTAAAGTCACATACTTTAGCCGACGAAAATAAATTTTTTAGCCTACGAAATTAAAATTTCGTCGGCTAAAGATGACTATAGCTGACGAAAATATAATTTAGCCGACGAAGAAAAATTTCGTCGGCTAAAGTTTACTTTAGCCGACGAAAAATTGATTCGTCGGCCTGGTTTTTTTTTTTCGTCGGCTAAAGTCTTTCTTCTTGTAATGCATCCACCCGACCCAGTAGGGTTTGGAAGGTATCACTAGCTTTATGAATAATATTGAGTGCTCTAATTATTCATGTTTCTCGCTCTCTCTTCGTGGCATGCTGTTATCGATCATTCAGCAAAGGAACAAGTTCTATCCCCTCTGGCCCTCTCCAATCCTATTAAACCACTCCACAAATTCTTGAAGTGTCACATTCTTCTTTTTGATGGAATCACATTCGTATGTTTGTTTAGAAATTTACCTACAAAAACGTTCGAGCTAATCCAAACAGAAGAAAACAAAAGCCGAAAGTTCGCAACTCATCCTTTAACCACAGCAATGGTGAAGTTCAAAGTAGGAAGTGTTTCATAGTTAAGTAGGGTTTATGCGGGAGGGTGGAAAAAGACCCATTTTCATACGTTACTTCCTTCCATGGTTCTATACTTCTATTCATACCAACTGTCGTTGATGTCGATAATAAACAAAGAGAACAAGCACAGACAGACGGTGTCTAATCAAGGTGGTTGCATATCATCTAAGTCTCACCAAATTGAATAATAATGGCGGTCTGTGCCGTTATCGTTTCCAAAATTGGTAAACGTTAAGCTTTCGGATATGTAATTCCACGTATGTCGACTTGGACAAGGATTATCCGGAGGTTTCCTCAAATGCCTCGCTACTACGGTTGAACCTAATAGTCAACAAGATTAGATAGAAAGGTTTCGATTAAATTCCTAGGAAGTAGGAAAGTGGATGTTGAAGCTTATAAGAAATACGTACTTTGGGGGTAATCAACAAGATTTATACATTCATCTTGACATAAACCTGTTTTGTTTTCTCACGTACATTCATCTGGAATCTACCAAGATTTTTTTTTTTTAACGTAAAAGTCATACGGTAAATTTATTGATACTCAAGCTATAATGACACGCATATATGTTTTCTCTTGCCAAACGTTTGGGCAATTTAAAGACGTAACATGCTAGCACCACTCATTACAAAGATTCCGTTCACTTGTTTCTAGATAACAGAAAAGAAATATTTGAAAACTAAACAAAGTTAGGTCTCCTAAAAAGGAAATTACTGTTTTTAGATTAACTAAAAACTTAGACCAGGGAAGGAAGTAAAATACCCCAACCCTAATTTGAGGCCTAAAAGAAGATCCAAAAGAAAATGCTCACAATACAAAGCCCAGCAAGATATAGCAAGAAATCAGCCCACTACCATCTCCACAGTTTGCAGCTCTCATGCCAGTGTCGGTCGCCGCCGTCATGCAATGTTGTGACCCAAAGCCAGCCAAGACACGCCGTCACCGCCCAAGCCACCATAAGTTCACACCTGCGAAACACTGCCCCAGCCAAGTTCTTTTGGAACCCACCCCACACCAGCGCACAAAGGCATGAAATACAGTTTGTTATTTTGGGAACTTGGGCTTTAGTATTTTGATTGTTTGACATTGATCTAGTGTGGTTACTTGAATACATGTTCAGTCGTTAGAAAACAAAAGTAAGAAAACAAGATGAGAGAAATTCGAATATGCTGAACCACATATGTGGCGATAGTGCAATAAATGGAATAGTTGATATACATTTTCTTTCTATCACAAAGATATTTTGCAGACGTACTGATAGTCATGATTTTTCTCAACAGTATATAGATACAAAACAGATCACAGAAAGCTAATAAAATCATATTAACTAAGAAGATTTAACTTGGAAAGATTCACTGTATATTCAAAAAATAGGAACATGCATAACTCCCCTCTAATGATAGCATGAGATACAGAAAATCTATATTTTATTGTATGAAACAAATGAAAATCAACAAATAACTTTCCATATAAAACCAGTATCAACAGTCAACTTGACATGTATGTCTACAACTTGTCAACCTTTTCTTTGCAAAGAATATCAACACCCCAGATTTTGCAATAACTCGCTTTGATCCTCATTCATATGAAATCCCCATTTCTCATACACATTAGGACAACAAATCCAGATTTGTTACTACTTTTGGACCCCTCTTTAATGTCATGCTCAAACACATTGCCACAGATTACCATGAATATGCTCAATCTTCAAACATAATCAAGAGGGATTTGGTCTCTCATTCATGCATCACAATTGGCAGTCATTAAATTTCGCATCCAACCAAAAAAGTCAGAAAATCTTTAGCATTTCAAGCAGAATTGCTTATGCAGCCTCTTGCCTACTTTATATAGCGTATAGTCTCTTCTGGGCAAGAGCAAACCAGTAAGGCCATTCCTTCATTCCCTTCTTCCTAGTTTGCACATTCGTTCATCTTTTCTTTCAAGCCATGACTAGAAAGAAGGTGAAACTTACCTATATCACTAATGATAGTGCTAGAAAAGCAACATTCAAGAAAAGGAAGAAGGGTCTTATGAAGAAGGTGAGTGAACTGACCACCCTCTGTGATATTGATGCTTGTGCTATTATCTATAGCCCCTATGACTCCCAGCCTGAAGTCTGGCCTTCCCCCTTGGGAGTCCATCGCGTGCTTGCACAGTTCAAGACCATGCCTGAAATGGAGCAAAGCAAGAAGATGGTGAATCAGGAGACTTTCCTACGGCAAAGAATCAACAAGGCTCAGGAGCAACTCAAGAAGCAAAAGAAACACAATCGGGAGAAGGAGATAGCTCGTGTTATGTTCCAAAGCCTAACCGGAAAGACCCTCCAAGGTTTGACAATGTCAGACCTGACTGACCTTAACTGGGTCATTGACCAGCACATGAAAGAGATACAACTCAGGATGAAGAACATTAAGGAGGGCGCTCTGAAGAGCCAGAACCAGATGCAAGGATCACAGGGGGTGCCAGCTGCAGTGGATCATAAAAATACAACGATGAAGAGTAACGGTGAGGGAAGCAGCAACAACATGGCGATGAAGAGTGGCGAAGAGGGCCGCAACATGGAACATGCAATCCTAGACAGGCAAGCTTTTGATCACATACAGAACATGGAGGCAATGCAGCTCCATATGTTGCAGATGGCTGCTCAGAAGCAGCACAACTCGTGGTTCATGGACATGATGAATGCGCCACCACCACCACCACATCCAGATCATCATCAGCAAATGGGGTTCACCGGGGAGGAAATGATGCTTCCCTTTGCGGATCATAACAACAATACTATGTGGCCAAATCCTCCAGCTGACGGCTTTAATTTTCCTTAGATTGCGTTTTCATTTTTTCTTTTATCCTTTCTTCAACTTTTTATGCACTCCACATTGTTATTGTTTCCTTTATGTGCTTGATAATATTGTTGGAATAATACGAGACATTTGCTTTACTCTTCCAGTCTTCCAATAGCAATTACAGTAAGAAATATTATGACTTTAATCACTTTATGATTCCTAACCCGAAGTAAATTAGATGCATATAAATTCTACAACTCCCAAAAATCCCCAATTGTGCACAATCAACTTCTCATTGTATCTTTCAGGTTCATGCATGTGAGTGATAAAGATTGGGTTTTTAGGAAAAAACGAATCCAATGAACACCAACCCAGAACATGATGAAGAGAAAAGACACTGAGCAAAGCAAGAAAGAAGCAAATTAATACCTGGGCTGGCCTTGATGACCTTCTCCGTTTCCTCGGAGCAAACAAGCTGTCTCTCTCTAACTCATGCCAAAGATCGCCTCTTTTTCTCTGTATCCTCTCACTAATTTACCATCCTAACCTGGCTTTACATATGCCACGTCAGTCAAAACTATGGGCAGTTTCGGCAGTTCAATATAGAGAACAACAACAATGTACTAAAGTGAATGGAGTCAAGTGTTTAAAAAGAGTTATAAAGTATCATATATATATATATATATACAAGGCCCTTCTAATGAGGGATCCTTTTTTTTGTTCATTTCTAGGGATAGATCATTTGACGAACTTTTCTATTACAAAATCAAATCTTCACCGTTCAGTTCGTTGGGCTATATGAGTAGATCATTTCTACAAATTTTCAGAAAATTTGGTGATCGTTAAGTCATCCAAATGAGAGATTTATTTTTAATAATATTGAACGGTGTAAGTTTGACATAAGTGTTAAGTTTTTTGTTTTAATCTCAACCATTCAAGCCCATTAAAAAACAGATCTAATGGTGTGGACCTATCCCTAGAAATGAACAAAAAAAGGGATCCCTCATTGGAAGGGCCCTGTGTATATATATATATATATATGTGAATATGTGATATATTCCTAGTTACATAGGGAATATATACTTTTTGTTTGTCATGTTGAAGAAGGGAAATGGTTTTGAAAGAACATATGAATAACTTCAGCTCATGTTATCCACTTGAATTGATCATGTTTTCCTCATCACCGTTGCCTATATGTGTGAAATTTCTGTGGCGCTGTTTCATCAAAATTTATAAGACATTGCTAAATGGCCTGGTGATTAATAAATTGAATCACTAAAGAGTTCAAGCCTTGGTTCTCATTGGTCAAGTTTTTTCTTTCACGAAAAAGAAAAAAAAATTGGTCAAGTCTTTTGCTCAAAGATATACTAGCAAGTACTACTATATTTCAGTGGCATTTGTAACATGGAATCAAATTTTTTTTATCTTTCTCAAGAACCTAAAGTATATGGTTCAAATGCCATAACTTATAAAGAGTTCATTCTGATCCAGCCAGCAAGAAATTTGGGAATAGCTTCATGCAGTACTAAACAACTTTGAACCCGTCCAGCTGTGCATGCTGCTACTCTATTGATATAGAGAGAGTTAGACTACCAATAATGTATCCATGCCATTCATGCCTTCTGGAATCTTGCTCTAGAATGCTAACTGAATTGGAGCCGATTTTCTGAACTAAAGTATCAATCAGAAATGTCTATTTGTAACAACAATTAACAATTTAACATGTATGCTTCTCATGAAATAAGAATACAAACTACTCTGATAGAATGCATATTCAATGGTCAAAAAAAAGAAAAAAAAATGATTGAGACACAAAATCATGAGACAATTACTAGCTATCACAACAAGCAGCATGCCTCATGTCCACTAGTTGAATATGAGGTCATACTCTGAAATCTTCTCCCAGGATTTGAGAGTTGTATCTCTGTAGTTTATTTTGTACAATCCAAGTCGAGTTATGGGAAAGCTCAGACTAGTAATGCTTTCATCCATAATACCGACTTTCTCTCGAGCTATCTTCCTCTTTTCTCCTGTCAGATTACCGCAAAGGAGGCTCAAACGTGGCCTATGTTCTGCAAAGTGACAGATAAATTCTCAACCTTAGTTCTGCAGCAATCTAGTATTTGTTGTGTAAGTGCTCAACAGCTTCTTAATCAAATATATTATATCATCATATGACAGGGACTTCATTTGGCTCATTATTACTTCATGACAGATAAATATTATAGCTAATTAAAAACTATCTAATTGACTGTAATACTAACTATTGATTCATCTATGCTTCAAGAAAAAAACAGGGAGAGAATCATGTATGTCAAATTTGAAGGGATCAAGATACACATGCAGCAGACAGATTTGTGTCATTTAAATTTTGAATTGGTTGATAGAGGGCATAGTAGTACGTTGTATAATCGATATATAAGATGGAATGTGCAACTGATGCCCTTTGACAGTTTGACTGATCACACTAACAATTACAAATTGTTTGTTTGCGACCAAATGTTCAACAAGCTTACACTTTTAGTACTGAAAGAAACTGTGTGCTTGTTGAGTATGATTTAATTTTCCCATTTGGTCATAATACTAACAGATGAATCAAGAAATGCTAAAAACTTTCTACATTTTAATTTATCTGTACTCAATACCATCAATTTTTTTTATCTGCACTCGAAAATCATGCATCTCTATTTGTTTAATTATTCAAACAAAAACATAACATATAGAAACATTAACCAAACAAAGTAGCTCTACAATGTAAAGAACTTGTTACCGTTGCTCATGCCGAAATGTATACTGCAGCTTCCAATTGCATACTCTAACTGAGAAAAGAAAATTTGGTCAAAATCCTAAAAGATTTCTACATAAGAATAATAATATGGGGAGTAATTGAGTTACAACGTAGGCTGAAGTAATGACTAAACATACAGAGTTCCTTTTATGCAGATGAGAAGATGTATAAACACTGCACATGAAATCTGAAGAACTTCACTAGTTGATTTAAATTGGCACCTCGGGACAAGAAGTGAAAAATGAAATACAACTCATACAAACCTGATGGCTTACAGATCAATGGCTGACTGAGATAGAAAAAGATAACTTTTATTATTGGGGCACGGACTTTGTAAAACAGATGAATAATACATGTTTTTCTTATACGACAACCAGATTACTATCTTTGTTTCTTAGTAGCTAGCTTGATACATAATTAACAGAGTTATAAGCTACGTACTGAAACCACATTGGCCAAGTATTGATACCGACATGGTAACTGCTCATTATTCCCACTACAGATTTGTGGATTGTTCTGATTTATCCATTGTATTCAATTACAATGTCTGGATTGACAATCATCTAGATAGATACTGGTTTCCCTAGATCTATGTTGGCATTCGTACTGCATTCTATATAAACAAAACCAAATCCTGAAGAAACAAAACAAGAAAATGATGACCAGAAGTTGAAAATTATGTACCTGCGGAGAAATCTGACGGGAAGAATTAATGAGGAGGCAAACACATTGGTAATAAAAGTTCCTAGAAACCACCTGATCAACTTTAGCCTTGAATGAGTACATAATTTTAGACTGAAGAGATCTAAACTTGCTGAGCACTTCATCATGCGTCATACGAATGGATCCTACAATGGGAATGTGAGGCTCGATCTCTGGTCCACCAAACTCCGCACGGAGGCCGTCCATTACATTTTTGATTCTAAGAGACACATCATTTGGTGGGAAGGCCCATACTGAATACGAGTACCATTTCTTGTCTGCCATCGAATGACTAATTGGAGAATACTTGAAGAGAGAAAAGTCAGCCTGCAAATAAGCATGAAACATCTATAATTTCCACAGGAAAACGGAAAAGATATTTTAAACATCCTTACTGATGCATATTTTATGAAGCATGGTAAGAAAGTTTACACTGGTAGAAGTATCTCCAGTCTTGAGCTTGTTGCCTTCCAAGAGTGGAACGATACTATCTACATAAACAACAGCTGCAGATTCATAACTTAGAATGCTTGTTTGAATTGGAAGATACTTCTGAGTTTTGGCACCAAGGTTATAGGAGACCAAACATCCATTATTTCCGTCAGCCATTAGAATTTCATCACTCCTTAAAAATGCCAATGGCTTCTCAGTGATCTCAATAGTAAAATGTTTTGTCCAATGATCACCAAATTCATCCATGACCCATATTCCCAAAGGGGAACTATTGCGGTCAATAACATATGTTCCACAAAAAGCAATAGATTCGTTCCATACTAGAAGGCGCTCACAGAAACAAACTTCTCCCCAATCATATAAACTAAACGGTAATGGCATAGCATCAAACATCTCATTCCCCATATCAAACAAAATGATCACGTGCCTGATGTATTGCTCATCCAACCTATCAAACACATTTATTTCCTTGTGTTGCTCAAATCCAAACCAATAGCAGAGTCCCTGGAAGTACAACTGGAAAAATTCAGGCTGAAGGAGAGTAGTCTGTGTTTCTAAAGAATAGGTCTTCCCCTCTCTCCAAGAATCAGTACCCAAGGTGTATACCGCTGCCATGGAACAATTACAAATTTCAACGTCATCAGCCTCATCAGACCTTACATGAATATCAAATCCATAAACGGTAACAACTTTGTAACTATTAGACTTAGGATCATATCCAAATCCCAGAGTACCATCCTCAAGCATCATCTGGCGTGGATATCCTCTGAAAGAGTCTGGAAGGTGTGGCACGGTGGGAAGAAGCTTGAATTCCCCAATAGCTGGGTTCCATAAAATAACACGGCAAGAATTAGCCGTAGCTAGACACATGATCCCATTACAATGACCTATAATATTAAGTGACTCGCCCTTAGTCTCTAGACTCATAGCAAGAGGAATCTTGACGTCCTCACAACTAGGAACAAAGCTGCGTTCACTGCCACCGTCATCATTGTCATTGCGAAAATTAAGCAATGATAACACCTCTTCATCAGTCTCATCAGTGTTGGTTTCCTTTTGAACTAGACGCTTCAAAACAACACTAGTAGTAGAGAGCTTTTTGTGCATGGAATGAGAGAGGTGCTTAGCAACGAACCTGGGACAGGTGATCAAGGCATACCAGTTCTTAGAGACGCACTTGAATCGCATAAGAGATTTGGGAGGCAGAGTTGATAGGATTTGCTCCACCACATCTTGACCCATATTTTTATCAACTTCTGAAAGTTCAGCGATCAACTTCTGGCTCTCCATTTTCTAGTTACAAGACACACAACCAAAGCAACCCCAGATCACCCAAGTCGGTGAATATCACATCAAAAGTGCTGCAAATTCAGAGAGGGTAAAGTCTGACAATTAGACTTTCAAGACAGACAGAGACAGATCAGAGGTATTTGGGATTAATTCTATAAACAACAAACGAAATTAAACAACACGAGGTAGAAGGATTCAGAGTTACCTGAGCACTCCTAGAACTGATACGTAGAAGGGAAATGATGAGACCGAGGAATCCTTTAGCCGATTACTGTTAGGCCCGTTTGGTATCAAGAAAGTAAAAATGGGAAATGAATTTATTTTCCTTTTCATTATATATGGAATGAAATATGTTTTGATATCCAAACATACATGGAATGAAATATGTTTTGATATTTTCACGTGAGTGTTTGGTACATATTGAAAATTAAATGATACAATCAAGTATATTGATTTTTATTGTAATGTTTGATAATTCATTATAATGAAATATAAAGTTATATTTTTTTAATAATATGTTCATTTATAATTTCTAAATACGTATAACATCATAATTTATTAAAAGATAATTTATGTAATTGTGGCTTTAACAGTGAAAATAGAATTGGGATACAACCCCTTGACAAAGTAATTGAATTCAGGTTTTATAAGGAAATCAATTTCCAGTCAGATCTTCTTTTTTGCTTTAGGCTAGAGTTTGTGGGCTAGCGGGCTTCTATGCGACAGTGGGCTTCAAGGCCTGGATTTGGCCTGCAGACCCAATTTGGGTATTTATTATTATTTTGGTCAAGTTTTTTAGTTTCCTAGTTTTCATTTTGTTAGCAGCTGAAATAAGTCACCAGCCTTGTTAAATGGTCGCAGCCTCTTAGTGGCATGAGGAAACTTAGAGTTACTGGTAATTTCCAGTGACATCATAATCAGAAAGCTGATAGACATGATAACTTATGGCTCTTTATGAGCAGTATTTTTTCGGTTTGTCGCCAAAATTGTAAAGCAAATGAAGTAGCTAATGATGCACTCTTTGTTAAATGGTGCTTGTTAGAATGCATAGAATTTGTAGACATGTCTAATATTATTTTAGGGTATTCTTACAGTATGGGCTTTAGGCACAATTTTATCTCCTTGTATTCTGAGGTTTCGTTAATGATTATGACGTGAGGGCTGCCCGTTCTAGCTCTCTTTATTCAAAAAAAAAAAAAATTACAAACAACTCTGATCGACTGCAAATTCAATGGTCCAACAAAAATAAAAATGAGATTGCATTGAAACACAAAATCATCAGACAATTAGTAGCTATCACAACAAGCAGCATGCATCATGTCCACCAGTTGAATACGAGGTCATACTCCGAAATCTTCTCCCAGGATTTGAGAGTTGTGTCTCTGTAGTTTATTCTGTACAATCCAAGTCGAGTTATGGGAAAGCTCAGGCTAGTAATGCTTTCATCCATAATATACCGACTTTCTCTCGAGCTATATTCCTCTCTTCTCCTGTCAGATTACCGCAAAGGAGGCTCAAACGCGGCCTATGTCCTGCAAAGCAGCAGATAAATTCTCAACATTAGTTCTGCGGCAATCTAGTATTTGTTGTGTAAGTGCTCAACAGATCCACAACAAGAATTTCCTTCTTAACCAAATATCATACTCTGACAGGGTGAAGGTCCTAGAGGGGGGGTGAATAGGCCCTGACAACTTTTTTTGCTCTATCCCGCGCACAAGGATAGCAAAGATTGTGCTATCCTGTTTGCTGTGAGACTAAGTTGTGTAAATAAAAAGGCAAGTACTGAAAGTAAAAGATATAACACCAGTACGTTTTTTATACGCAGAAACCCTGCACCCAGGGAGAAAAACTGCGTGCCTCTAGCTCTTGAGAGACAAACGATTCCACTATTGTAAAGACACTTCTTACAAGACTCACAACTCAGAGGATGGCACAACACCTAGCCATCCTGCCTAGACTAACTACTAGCACACAACTGAACTTGCTCTCTTGTCACTCAAGTGTTTTACACATAGCACGAATCTAAGCTTCTATGCAGAATTCAACTAACACCTTTAGCTAATTCTCAAAGACAGCTTACACCTTGCTTCACACGAACTTAGCTAACACCTTTGGCTAATTCTTTATGAAGACTTCACCGGGTTGCATCACCTAGACACCTTCAAGGTATGCATGAACAATGAACAATGAAATGGGTTTTGAAAATGTTTTGATGCTCAGCTCTAAGATTTATAATCAACAAGGAAGACTTAGAGCAAAGGAGCAAGGAAGCAATAAAGCTAAGACTCAAAGGGAGAAAATGCAAATGACAATTTTCAACAACCAAGGAGCAAGAGAGGTCTTGCTCTCTATTTATAGGCAAAGTGCACAGCTATGAGGAAGCAAGCACGTTTGCCACATCAACAAGATTCTTTTGGACTTTAAGCTGCTTTTCTGGAGACTAGGACGGATAGTACCCTAGGGATCCCTCCACTCACAAGACAAAAGCTGAGAATAGACTTTCCTAGGAAAGACTAAAGCCAAAAGGATAAGACAAAAGGTTTTGGGAAAACTAGGCTAGATTTAGTCAACCATAAAGACTCTACAAAACCACTTTTCCTAAAAGGACACTTAGGACAGCTGATAGCTTGGGCGGTGCAACATATAGGCAGCTGTCAACTTGGTTTTTTGAATCACCAAAATCCAGCTGGTTCCCAAAGGCTCAAGTTATGTGGTCACGGGTTGGTTTGCCACACCACCCTAGACTAACTTGGAGCTCAAGTATGAAAGACTAATGTTTTGCTAAAAGGTATTTGAAATTCAAACACTTAGAAAACTGAAGCAAGCACATTTGAATATGCACATGGTCAGACCCAGAAGATAGAACAGATACAGCAGGGGTATCCGTGTAATCGGGATGGCAAGCACGGCTGCCATCCTTAGTGAATGAATGTGATGCACATGCATGAACTAACTGATGCACATGAAATCTGTCGGGTTCTTCATTCTTCACTTGAGTAGTCCTTGCTACCAAGCTACAACATGTAGCATGTATCCTTGTGTTTTGATCATAAAGGGATAGCCAACAATTCTTGTACCAACAATCTCCCCCTTTGGCATTCCTGATCAAAACACACCTTCAAAGGTTGTGCTGGTTCTAAACACAAGAATAGACTAAACACCTACACAAACATCTCAAGAACAAGTGAAGGTATGGAGGGCCAAAAACTCTTATGAAACACAAGCTGTGTGATACCAAGACAATCATGCATTATAACCAACAGAATAGCATAACCAGCAAACAACATAAGTCAAGAAAATAACCACACAGCATTCATAAATAATTCAGAGTTTTGACAACATAAGCCCTACAATTAGTTCTCCCCCTTTTTGGCAGTGAATGCCAAAGGGAAACAGAGAAACCGATGTTCAACATAAAATAACCTACATCCGAGAATGGATAAAAACAACATTAATGCAGAAAAACCACAACAGAAAACCTAAATAGAAGCATCCTCATCATCACTGGACTCCCTGCGGATCACATCATCATCACTTTCACTCTCCTCATCATCAGGATCAGAGGAGGCATGTGGATCCTGAGAAGAAGCAGTGGAAGAACCAGAGGCATCCTCATCTCTGCTGCGCTCAAACTCCCTTAAGATCGCAGACATCTCCTGCTTGAAGGTGTAGAACTGATGTCCAACATAATCCCTAAAGCCAATGACTGCCTCCTGCATTGCCTTGTCCACAATGAGCTTGATCTCCTTTTTCAGCAAGGTCTGCTCCAAAGACTCAACATATAACCCGGACTGAGCAGCGGATTTGGCAATTGTGACACGGTCAACAGGGTTGACAGGCAGAGCAAGAGCATCATCTCCATGGAATGGAACATTGCTCTTGATGCAGAGAAGAGTGATCACAGCCGGAAAAACAATGGAGCTGGAGACAGAGAGACGCTGAGGGATAGCAGCGCGTCGGATAGCCTGAAAGATATAGTACTCGGCTGGAAGGAGAGGTTTGGTTTTGTCACAGAAGTAGGCAATCAAAACAGCTTGCAGGTGAGTGATCTTGCTGGTTTGGGTTGTGGGAGTGAGAAGAGACCTAGCTACAAAGGTCATAAACTTGTACCACTCAGGCATGAGGCTACTGGAGAGAAAAGGATCTGAGAGAGGCTCAGTAGGAGGAGGGTAGTACATGAGAGAGGCAAGGTGATCTATGGTTGTTGAATCCCTGTATTGAAAAACCTTAGTCATGGTATGCTTCTCAGTAATCGGGAGGGATAAGACCTCACGTATCCTAGCTGGCCGGATATCAACTTCCACTCCCCTCACCCAAACCATAATGGGATCAGTGGACCTAAGCTTAATCTCAGAAGGGACATTCTCAGGGAAGTTAGCATAGAATTCCTGAACTAAAGAGATGTTGACCCTAGGAAAAGACTCCAAAGCTTTGACCCACCCTAGCCTATCAACAAAAAGCTTAACTGCTGGAGGAATGTTTGCAAAATCAAATGGCTTCTCATAGATAATGGGTCTACTGATAGTGACAGAAGAGAAGACGGACATGGCTTTATTGGAACGGAAATGGGATTTAGAGGGGATATCAGTTACCTCAAACATCCTTTTCTTAAGAGGCAACGAGGGTCTCCCATCCTGGGCTCCAATAGGCTTGGCTTTGGAAGGTTTGGAAGGTCCAGAGGAATCCTTCGATCCAGACTTAGAAGAACCGGCGATTGGCTTGCCAGAGTTCCTGGTGATACGACGGCGAGGAGCGCGAAATTCCGGATCAGAACTGGAGGAACCAGAGAGCTCCATAGGCTCTTCTTCTTCATCATCGTCATCAAGAATTGGAAATTTGGGCTGTTTTCCAACCTTGGGAAGTGGATCCTTGGCAGATTTGGGGGCGGCGCCGGTGGAGGAAGGTCCGGACTTGGCAAATCCCTGGGAGCGGGATGCAAGGGCATCGAGTATCCCTTGAGTGCGACCCATGCCAGAAGGCTTGATCTTCTTGGCCTGAGCAGATCCAGCATGAATGGTGCCCTTTCTCTTCCTAATTTCATTCAAGGTTGCAGCAATGGAGGCTTCCACCTCTTTGGTGGATGGATGAGGTGCAACGATAGTGGAATCCACTTGTACAGGGACAAGGGAAGGAGTAGCGACAGCGGAGGAGATGGGAGTAGAACTCGGAGAGGAGGAGAAGGCTCTCAACACTTGAGAAGCAGTAAGCAAGGGATCAGAATTCGCTCGGAGCGAAGAAGAAACCATTGGAGAGGTCACTGACCCGGTTTCTTTTGCAGCAGAGTTTTGGTTTGGTTCAGCCATGGGAATGGAGGAGAGGAATGAGGATGAAGAAACAGAGATGAGAATTGGTGAGAGAGAGATGAGGAAGCGAAGTGACTGGTGAAGAAGATGAAAGAGTGGAAGGAGAAACTAGTTTTTAATAGGCATGCAAAAAGCAATCCTGATTAGACGTAGCCGTCTTGAGAATTGCAAACCCCCAACGGCTGTGTGAAGTCTCCCCCTCTTTTTCTCAAAAGCTGACCCTCACAAGAGTCCATGGGAGAATAGGCCTAGCCCATCTCAGAACCGAAAGCAAAGCCCTCTTATAAGCCTAGAAGTCCTCATAGAAACTCAAAAAATCCTAGGACTGCAAACAACATAAGAGATACAAAAGGCAACTGCCATCCTAGCAAAAGCAAGGTTCACATACCAACACAAGCAACAAAAAAAGCTTAAACAGTGTAAACCCGTGAGTGTCCCAATTTTTGATTTTACTCCCCCTTAGAAGGTGCATAAATTTGAAAAAGAAACTAACAAATTTAACACCTTGAGCAAAAAATAGAGAAAGAACGAATCCCAATGTTTTAGGATATGTGGTGCATAAACACACAAAGCATGGACACTAGGGTTTCTATTAACCTCACCTACTCACACAATACTACACATGACCATATGACTAACAAAATTACATGGTCCATATATCATGACATATATCAGAAGGAGTGTGTGTGTGAAAAGCAATCTCAATGGAGCATATGATTACATCAACTGAGATAAGCAGTGAGATATCACAAAGAACCTGAGACCAGAGGTCTCTTCCCTCCTTATATCTCCAGAGAACATTTTCAGCACTGTTATTTATTTTCATTTTGAAGGCCTAGCTGAAAGGTCGTCCTCATAGGTTTATATAACGAGAAAACATTGTCGTTGACTCCCAAACCAGTTGATTTTAGGGCAACACGTGTAACAAGGACACGTCAATGACAGTTTTCCAAACCCATAGAAGGATAGATCATAACTCAGCAATCCTCACAGATGTGAGAACTGGCTGGCTTACACAGTTTGTTATATTTGTGAAGTTCCAACCTTTCTTCAAAGACGTCAAACCAACCTCATTTCTGCCCACCCTTATATCGTTCGTCACGACCAAGGAATGTATACTTTGAGATTAGTTTGGTAAATAATATTTTTATCAACCAACTTCAACCTCAAACTAGTCTCGTTTCTTCCCACCCTTATATCGTTTGTCACGACCAAGGAATGTATACTTTGAGACTAGCTTGGAACAACTTCACTGCACTTACTTATCTCAAGTATATAGCTCACCATATTGCACACCACTTAGAGAATCTTAAAGTGAGACATATAGTTCTTCTATTTGTCATAATAACCAGACCACAGAAGAGTGTGTAGAAACACATAGTCATGCAAAGATTAGAGTAAGGGAAGCTAATGAAAACCCTAGACACATACTTAGGTTAAGATCAACCAAAACATATCCTGGGATAGCAACAAACTTAGGCATCCTAAACTCGAGGAGACCATAAGAACCACAACAACAATTATAAATTTTTTTGATTTTCCATGGAACAATAAACCCTACACTACATACTTAGGTACAGGGGAGAAAAATCAATCATTGTTACCCACACCAATGGCCTGACGAAGGCTGGTGAAACGAGCATTGTCAAGTGGTTTTGTGAACAAATCGGCTAGTTGTTGCTCAGTTGGAATAAAAGACAATTCAAGCAGTTTCTCTTCAACTAGGTTCCTTATGAAATGATACCTTATTTCTATATGCTTTGTCCTAGAATGCAACACAGGATTCTTAGAGATATTGATGGCAGAGGTATTATCACAAAATAAGGATAGCATACCTTGCTTGAATCCGTAGTCAGAGAGCATTTGCTTCATCCAAAGCAGCTGAGTGCAACAACTGCCGGCTGCAATGTATTCGGCCTGAGCGGTGGACAGCGAAACACAGTTCTGTTTCTTGCTGTGCCACGATACCAAGTTGTTCCCAACAAAGAAACAGCCCCCGGAAGTGCTTTTCCGGTCATTAGCATCTCCGGCCCAATCGGAGTCCGAGTATCCTGCAATCTCAACGTTAGTATCAAAAGTATACTTGATGCCATAATCAGAAGTATACTTGATATATTTAATGATACGTTTTACCGCCTTAACATGAGACTCCTTGGGTTGGCTTGATACCTAGCGCACACCCCAACGCTGAAAGCAATATCTGGCCTGCTGGCCGTGAGATATAGCAGACTACCAATCATACTCCTGTAGAGAGTTGGATCAGCATCTATCCCTTCAAGATCAGCACTGATTTTGCAACTTGTCCCCATTGGATTTTGGACAGCAGTGGAGGTTTCCATCCCGAACTTCTTGATAAGTTCCTTGGCATACTTCGATTGAGAGATGAATAGTCCATCCTTACCTTGAGACACTTGCAAACCTAGGAAATAACTAAGCTTACCACACAAACTCATTTCAAACTCCTTAGTCATGAGAGTGGTAAATTCTTTCACTAGGGTCTCGGATGTGGATCCAAACACAATGTCATCCACATACACTTGGGCAATGATAATGTCCTTAGAGGTACACTTGACAAACATAGTCTTGTCAATAGAACCTCTCACATACCCGTTCTCAGTCAAATGTGTAGAGAGTCTCTCATACCAAGCCCTAGGGGCTTGCTTAAGACCATAGAGGGCCTTATCTAACCTATACACATGGTTGGGATGGCTGACACTCTGAAATCCTGGGGGTTGTGCCACATAGACTTCCTCCTTGAGGATACCATTCAGAAAGGCACTCTTTACATCCATTTGATATAGAGTGAATTTCAAATGACATGCTATGGCTAGAAGGAGACGCACAGATTCTAACCTAGCAACAGGGGCAAAGGTTTCATCAAAGTCTAACCCCTCAATTTGGGAATAACCCTGCACAACCAATCGGGCTTTGTTACGGGTTATCACTCCCTTCTCATCAGACTTATTCTTGAACACCCATTTGGTTCCTATGACATTCTTATCACTTGGCCTAGGAACTAAATGCCACACTCTACTCCTCTCAAATTGATTAAGCTCTTCTTGCATAGCACCTATCCACTCAACATCTAACAAGGCCTCTTTCACATTCTTAGGCTCAATAGTGGACACAAAACCATAACAAGTGATCTCATTGATCTCACTTTTGAAAAGAGCTAGAAAACTTCTAAGCATAGTAAAGTTGCTTACCAACTGAGCAGACTTACCCCTTGTCTTTCTTGGCTCATCAAGCTTACCAATGATGTCGGAGGAATTGTGATCTTTCTGAACTTGGCGCTTACCAGTTCTGTGAGGCTTCTGGATAGCTAAGGTTGCATCTATCCCATCAGTGAGGATCTCAGCCGGAAGATCAGGGTCACTTACCTCTTCTTCCACTTCAGATGTGGAAGGTTTGTCTTTGAGAGCTAGACTCTGAGTTGGCTCTTGTTCCTGCATAGGAACATGAGGAGAACCGTGACAGCAAACAAGGGAATCATCAATAGCAACATTTATGGTTTCCATAATTTTGCAAGATATTTTGTTGTACACACGATAAGCACGACTGTTCAAGGCATAACCAAGAAAAATACCTTTATCACATTTAGCATCAAATTTGGTCAGATATTCTCTATCCTTATAAATGTAACAAGGACTCCCAAACACCTTGAGATGTGATATATTAGGTATCCTTCCCTTCCATAACTCGTAAGAAGTCTTGAAGGTTCCAGGCCTAAAGATAACCCTATTCAAAGTGTAACAAGCATTGTTAACAGCCTCAGCCCAAAAAGAGTGAGCGAGTTCAGCTGAGTTTAGCATTACTCTACCCATTTCAACCAATGCTCTATTCTTCCTTTCAACTATCCCATTGTGTTGGGGAGTGATAGGAGCAGAGAACTCATGGTGCACACCATATTCATCACAATAATCAGCAAAATTGGCATTTTCAAATTCAGTGCCATGATCGGATCTGATCCTAACAATATGCAACCTCTCATGTGACTTCTCATTTGTGACTTGTTTTGCAAAGCTAAAATATTTCTCAAAGGTTTCATCTTTACTTGCCAAAAATTTTACCCAAGTAAACCTAGAGAAATCATCAACAATAACAAGCACATACTTCCTACCACCAACACTTTCGGTGTCAATGGGACCTACTAAATCAAGATGCACTAATTGTAAAACTTTGGAAGTAGGTTTAGCAGAGAGTGAAGGATGAGAGGTACGGGTTAGCTTACCCATCTTGCAATCCCCACACATACCTGGGGACTTACCTGTGAGCTTAGGTAGTCCTCTTACCCCGGATTTTGCAGAGAGCTTGACAATGTCTTGATGGTTGAGATGACACATACGTCTATGCCATAGATCAAGAAGGTCCTCGGCAACTTGAGATCGAAAACAGATTTGGGGAGTGAACTTCTCATGGGCAGAGATACAATAACATTGATCTCTAGTCCTATCACCTCTCATGATACTCCTACCTTTCCCATCTAAGATGAGACATCTTGACTTGTCAAAAGTGACAGAGTCATGTTCATCCACAATCTGACTGACACTCAACAGACTGACTTCTAGACCTCTGACAAGAAGAACATTCTTCAGACATGGGAGACCAGGAGTACTAACTGTCCCTTTGCCTATGATCTTAGTCTTGGCACCATCCCCAAACACAACACTGTCTGATGGATATGTCTCATCCATGGATGAGAACCACTTTCGGTCTCCAGTCATGTGCCTAGAGCAACCACTATCAACATACCAAGAGTCGGGCTTCCTAGTTGAAAGAGCAGTAAGGGCGACATTGCAGATGGCTACTATCCTATCCTGAGGTTTAGGATGGAAGCTGACCCTTGTAACAAAACATGACAGATCGTCATCATCAAAATCATGGCCTCGAACATGTTTATCAAGAGAATTTGTCTCAAAAGTTCTCCTAGCCTTTCCTACCTTAGGGTTGGCTCTTCTCCTAGCAGGAGGATTCCTAGCTGGGATTTTTGGCTTTGGGATGGCAAGACTCTGTGCTATCCTAGATAGCTCCTTAAGGGAGTCCTCAAGAGTTGACTGAAAAGTAGTGATACTCTCCTTCTTCTGTGACTTCCTAGAGTTTTTCTGACTGAATCTAAGCTTCCTACAACGAGGACGGATGTGTCCAGTTACTCCACAATAATGACAAGTGGGAACAAAACGTTGTGACCTAGTAGGCTCTAAGGAAGTTGGATTCAAGGGCTCTTTGCTCTTGACAAACACGGTCTTGTTACCCTGACTAGAGCAACTTCCAGATACAAACCCTAGACCAGACTTGTCCCTATCGGACTTACCCAAACCACAAATCTTAGTCAGCTTTTCGGACCCAAAAGAGAACTTCTCAAATTGTTGACGTGAATCAATTAGGGCTTTCTCAAGGTCTGACTTTTCAGAGGTTAGAGTAGAAACTAGTTTGGTCTGAGAATCTAGACTAGTTTGCAGAGACAATACTTGGTCCTCTAGACAAACCTTTTCAGTCTTCCATTTTGACTTGAGGGATAGCAACTTCTCATGCATCCCTTCATTGGTCTCCTTGCATTCCGAAAGCTCATTAGAGAGAGCTTCAATTTTTGCAAGCATGGACTTAGAGGCAGACACTAACCTAGAACACTTATTGTGCATGGAGATATCACAGTCATCATCCTCAAGGAACTCATCTAACTCAATAGAGGCAACAAGAGCTATATCCTCATCATCATGATCGGAGAATTGCTCGGAATCACTATCACTCCAAGACACCTTAAAAGCTCTGTGGGATTTATTCTTCCTACTTGGACATTCAACAGATCTATGTCCGACACCACCACACTCATAGCACTTATCACTTTTCTGAAAGGTTTTAGGCTTGGGAGTCCTATCGCCTGTGGTATCACTAGGTTTGGGATTCCTAGAAGCTGATCCTCGGGAGGGATAACGACCAACAGGGAAAGACCTTCTCTTCCTAAGAAACTTATCAAACTGTTTAGTTAGGTAGGCAATCTCATCCAGACTATCCTCAAGAACCTCCGGTTCCTTTTCTTTCTCATCTACCTCATTGACAGTGGATAAGGCTATGGTCTTTTCCTTCCTAGACTTCTTTCTCTTAGACTCGAACACTTTCAAGTTTCCTACCAACTCATCTAAGGAATAGGTGTCTAGATTCTGGGCTTCCTCTATGGCAATTTGCTTAGCCTCATAACTAGACGGAAGAGCACGAAGGAATTTTTTGACAATCCTATGGGAGGGAAAGGGGTCTTCCAATCCTTGACACTGGTTCGTGATACTAAGAAGGCGACCATGAAACTCATCTATACTCTCATCCTCACGCATAGACATTTCCTCAAACTCAAGGAACAGGCTCTGAAGTTTCTGAGCCTTTACCCTAGTGTTACCCTCATAGGTAGTGGATAAAGTATCCCAAGCATTCTTAGCGGTAGGACAAGTGATGATCCTTCTCCGCTCTTTTTCAGATAGTGCAGAAAACAAGCTGTTGAGAGCTTTGGTGTTTATCCTAAAATCACCTTTTTCAATATCATCCCATTCAGATTTGGGTTTCTGCATTAATACGGCAGAACCCTCATTCATGGGTTTCATAGGGTGTTTCCAACCCTCTTCGACCATAGTCCATTGTCTCCCATCATCTTGGGAGATAAGGAAAGCGGTCATCATTACCTTCCACTGGGAATAATCCGTTCCATCAAAGAATGGTGGAGTATTCACAGGGGTAGGGCCTCTACCACGGTCCATTCTCGGGACACAGAGGGATCTCACTAGCTAGGCTAGCGACCCGCTCTGATACCACTTGAAGGTCCTAGAGGGGGGGTGAATAGGCCCTGACAACTTTTTTTGCTCTATCCCGCGCACAAGGATAGCAAAGATTGTGCTATCCTGTTTGCTGTGAGACTAAGTTGTGTAAATAAAAAGGCAAGTACTGAAAGTAAAAGATATAACACCAGTACGTTTTTTATACGCAGAAACCCTGCACCCAGGGAGAAAAACTGCGTGCCTCTAGCTCTTGAGAGACAAACGATTCCACTATTGTAAAGACACTTCTTACAAGACTCACAACTCAGAGGATGGCACAACACCTAGCCATCCTGCCTAGACTAACTACTAGCACACAACTGAACTTGCTCTCTTGTCACTCAAGTGTTTTACACATAGCACGAATCTAAGCTTCTATGCAGAATTCAACTAACACCTTTAGCTAATTCTCAAAGACAGCTTACACCTTGCTTCACACGAACTTAGCTAACACCTTTGGCTAATTCTTTATGAAGACTTCACCGGGTTGCATCACCTAGACACCTTCAAGGTATGCATGAACAATGAACAATGAAATGGGTTTTGAAAATGTTTTGATGCTCAGCTCTAAGATTTATAATCAACAAGGAAGACTTAGAGCAAAGGAGCAAGGAAGCAATAAAGCTAAGACTCAAAGGGAGAAAATGCAAATGACAATTTTCAACAACCAAGGAGCAAGAGAGGTCTTGCTCTCTATTTATAGGCAAAGTGCACAGCTATGAGGAAGCAAGCACGTTTGCCACATCAACAAGATTCTTTTGGACTTTAAGCTGCTTTTCTGGAGACTAGGACGGATAGTACCCTAGGGATCCCTCCACTCACAAGACAAAAGCTGAGAATAGACTTTCCTAGGAAAGACTAAAGCCAAAAGGATAAGACAAAAGGTTTTGGGAAAACTAGGCTAGATTTAGTCAACCATAAAGACTCTACAAAACCACTTTTCCTAAAAGGACACTTAGGACAGCTGATAGCTTGGGCGGTGCAACATATAGGCAGCTGTCAACTTGGTTTTTTGAATCACCAAAATCCAGCTGGTTCCCAAAGGCTCAAGTTATGTGGTCACGGGTTGGTTTGCCACACCACCCTAGACTAACTTGGAGCTCAAGTATGAAAGACTAATGTTTTGCTAAAAGGTATTTGAAATTCAAACACTTAGAAAACTGAAGCAAGCACATTTGAATATGCACATGGTCAGACCCAGAAGATAGAACAGATACAGCAGGGGTATCCGTGTAATCGGGATGGCAAGCACGGCTGCCATCCTTAGTGAATGAATGTGATGCACATGCATGAACTAACTGATGCACATGAAATCTGTCGGGTTCTTCATTCTTCACTTGAGTAGTCCTTGCTACCAAGCTACAACATGTAGCATGTATCCTTGTGTTTTGATCATAAAGGGATAACCAACAATTCTTGTACCAACACAGGGACTTCATTATTGGCTTATTATTAGTTCATGGAAGATAAATATTATAGCTAATTAAAAATTATCTAATTGACGGTAATACTAACTATTGATCCATGTCTAAAAAATATAAAAAAGAAAAGAGAAAATCATGTATGTCAAATTCAATGGGATGAAGATATACATGCAGCAGATAGATTCGTGTCATATAATTTTTGAATTGTTTAATAGAAGGCATAGTCATAGTACATTGTATAATTGATACATAAGATGGAAAGTGCAACTGATGCCGTTTGACAGTTTGACTGATCACACTCAAACAATTACAAATTGTTCGCTTACGAACAAATGTTCGACAACATTACACTTTCAGTTTAACCGAAGACTATTCTAAGAAGTTCTATGTTTTAAAAAAAACACGTATGAGGCGCGCCTTAAGGCTTAAAAGGCTTTAGCAGTAAGAAAAAATGAGTCAGCTTTGCTACCTAGGCATAGAGGCGCTAAAGGCGTTATGCAAAGCGCGAAAAACAAGTTTTGAGGCGTCAAAAGCGTGCGCGCAGAGTTTTTATTTGTTTTTTATTTTCAATCTTGCAAACGTTTAAGAAGTATAAGATGAATCAAATCGCAAAAAATCAAGATTTTGTTTCAAGAGTATACTCCAACAGATCAAGGACTAATCAATATTATCCTACAAGAGTCCAAACTTTAAAGAAAACCTTATGATGCAGGCTTCTGCACTTTCTGATAACTGTTATGAACTTATGATATTGAATTCTAGCAATAAGATCATTCATTTCTAGGTTTTTTTTTTATGTATTATAGAACTATGCATGATTGCATGAAGGATCAACCTAATGCTTAGATTCAGCGAGGTGCAATATTATCCTTCAATACGAGGCTATTAGCATAGGATGACTGCATATATGTTTAAATGAAATATCAGAAGAACAAACAATCTCTAGTATAAAGTCTGTGGTATAAAACCCAAAGCTATAAAATATGGTTGAATACCAAAAAATAATGTATATTACTGTCGTATATATCAAAATATACGTGTATTCTTAGCTCTACAAGGTAAAGAACTTGTTACCCATTTTCATGCCGAAATGTATACTGCACCTTTCAGTTGCATCCTCTAACAGAGAAAAGAAAATTCTGTCAAAATCCTAAAAGATTTCTACATAATAATAATATGGAGAGTGATTGAATTACAACGTAGGCTGAAGTAATAACTAAACATACAGAGTGCCTTTTATGCAGACGAAAAGTTGTATAAACACTGCACATGAAATCTGAAGAGCTTCCCTTGTTGATTTAAATCGACACACCGGGCCAAAAAGTGAAAAATGAAATACAAGGGATACAAACCTGATGGTTTGCAGATCAATGGCTCACTGAGTTAGAAGAAAAAAAAAATATCATTTCTTTATTGGGGCAGGGACATTGTAAAGGTAAAACAGATGAGTAATACATGTTTTTCTTCTAGGACAACCGGATCACTGCCTTTGTGTCTTAGTAGCTAGCTTGATGCATAATATTTTGAAACCACATTGGCCAAGTATTGATACCGACATGGCAACTGCTTAGCATTCCTACTACAGATTTGTGGATTGTTCTGATTTATCTATTGTATTCAATTACAATGTCTAAATTGACAATCATCTAGCTAGACAGATACTGGTTTCCCTATAACTATGTTGGCATTTGTACTGCATTATAACCAAATCTTGAAGAAACAAAACAAGAAAATGATCACCAGAAGTTGAAAAATGTGTACCTGCGGAGAAGTCTCAGGGGATGAATCAATGAGGAGGCAAACACATTGGTAATAAAAGTTCCTAGATACCACCTGATCGACTTTAGCCTTGTATGAATACATAATTTCAGACTGAAGAGATTCAAACTTGCTGACCACTTCATCTTAGTTTTTTGATTCTAAGAGACACATCATTTGGTGGGAAGGCCCATACTGAATACGAGTACCATTTCTTGTCTGCCATCGAATGACTAATTGGAGATACTTGAAGAGAGAAAAGTCAGCCTGCAAATAAGCATGAAACATCTATAATTTCCACAGGAAAACTGAAAAAATATTTTAGACATCCTTACTGATGCATATTTTATGAATCATGGTAAGAAAGTTTACACTGGTAGAAGTATCTCCGGTCTTGAGTTTGTTGCCTTCCAAGAGTGGAACGATACTATCTACATAAACAACAGCTGCAGATTTCTCACTTTGAGTTCTTATTTGAATTGGAAGACACTTCTGAGTGTTGGTACCAAGGTTATAGGAGAATAAACATTCATTATTTCTGTCAGCCATTGGAATTTCTCACTGATCTCAATAGTAAAATGTTTTGTCCAATGATCACCAAATTCATCCATGACCCATATTCCCAAAGAGGAACAATTGCGGTTAGAATGTTGATTTTTCAGGTGAAGTATGTAATTCATGCTCTTGGATGGGTTGGGGGTTTTAATTTCTGATCATTTTTCTTTCTGTTGGGTCTTGGTTTGAATTTCATTTGGGAGGGGGGTTCAAAGCAAATTTTAAAAGTTTTTACTCTCCATGGATTCTTGTGATTAGTTTACACTATGTTTTTCAATATGGGTATTAATTGTTCCACAATCTGCCTATGAAAAAGCTTGGTTCTTGACTGAAATATGGATATATTATTTGCAGGTTTTTTTGGTTCTTGCCTATGTAGTTTGAATTTCATTTGGATGGGGGGTTCAAAGGGAAATTTCAAAACTTCTTACCCTCCATGGAGTCTCGTGATTAGTTTACTCTATGTTTTTCAATATGGGTATTAATTGTTCCACAAATCTGCCTATTTGCCTATGAAAAAGCTTGGTTCTTGACTGAAGTACGGATATATTGTTTGCAGGTTTTTTTTTGGCTTCTTATGTGGTTTCTGATGTTTTTTGTTTTGCAGCTGACTGGACACTAGAAGAGGATCAGACGCTGAGGTGGGCAGTCAGGAGAGTTGGTGCTCGTAAGGGAGGCCACATTAGAAACTGGGAGAAGGTTGCCGGCCTGGTTGGAAAACGTATGAAGCTCTGCAGAGAGAGGTGGCAGGATTTCGTCAGTCCTATGATCAATTATGCACCATGGGATCCTGAAGAGGACCAAATGCTCCTCAGGGCTTTTATCTCTCATGGTCCTCAGTCGCCGACCACAGTTGCCTTGGTTTTTAACCGATGTACATCTTCTGAGATGTACCAATCAACAGGTGGTAGATAGACTAAATGATATGCTACTGCCGGACAACATGGTGCTAGAAGGTTTCTGGAGACTATGTCCTCTCAGGTATATTCTTGTTACTGCTATGTTTTTTTAATTGTTCATGTCAAGTCTGTATCATTATTGACTCGCATTTGATTATATGCAATAACAGGGGAAGCCTGAAGAAGAGGTGACAAAAAAAGAAGTGCAGGCCCAAAAAATGGACAATGCTGCCGAAGTAAAAGAAGTACAGGCCCAAAAGATGGAAGTGGCTGAAGTCCAGATAAAAAGGAGTGAAATTGAAAACCCTGCAAAGGTGATCTTCAGGGTTTTCCTCATTTAAATTTTACTGTTTGTGCATTACCATTATAGGAGAATACTGATGGTTTCTGTTTCTTTTTTTCTTTTTTTTTCTTTTTTTTTTTGAATGATAGGAGAATATAGAGCCTGACGGCTTGACCTTACTTATCCGCCATTATTCTGATGGTGAATCAGATGAAGAATCTGCAGTTTCCACTGCTTCTGCTGGGTTTTCTTCTAAAGGTACTAACACGTTTTCATAGCTTTTGATTGTTTGTTCTGCATCTGGATTCTGATAATGCTTTTATTTGAGATCTATAAGAATAATCTAATTATATGTTGAGACATTTGTTGGATGTGCTCTATCTGACTTTGATATCTGTGTCCAGCGAACTCGGGGATGAAAATGAGAATTCTTATGGTGGGTCTAGCTGCTGCGGGTAAAACTAGCATTTTATACAAGCTCAAGCTCGGAGAGGTTGTGACCAGCACTCCTGCAATCGGTACGCTTTTGTTGCAGTTTCTTGCCGTTGTATTTTATTCTTAAGAAACATGTAACAAGTATTGCAGATCATGTATAGATTTTAACAAATAACATGTGTACGCAATTATCCAGAGTACATGTGCCATTTCTGGGGAAGGGCTCTATGAGGGTCTTGACTGGCTCTTAAACAATATCGCCAACAAGGTATGCTCACGTTCTCCATTGGAGTCATGATTTATGCTCATGTTCATGTTCTCCATTCCTTATCTGTTCTCTCTTTTGAAACTAATGGTCTGCTTGCCTGTATTTACTTTGTTTACAGGCTTAAATGATCAGTAATCTTCAGCAAACTCAGCCCGGAGGCCGTTCATTACAAGTTTTATTCTAAGAGACATACTGAATGCGAGTACCACCATTTGTTGTCTTCAATTGAATTGAATGACTAATTGTAGAATACTTGAAGAGAGATTGAGCCTGCAAAATAGCACTAAACATCTATACTTTTCAGTTTTCACATGATATTTTGAACTGAAAACATATTTTTAACTTATTTTTGGCTAGGCTTTCCAATTACTGCCTGTTTCTGTAATCCTTGACCTTATAGGATTAGCTACCTCCAATATCATATTACATGTGTATGAATTAGTATAAAGAAGTGTGAAGTTGATGTCTAGTAGGTTAATGAACAAATCTGTTGGCATTTAGGAACAAGTAGGATAGAGTCATAGAACGTACCATTACTTATATATGAAAGTAAAATACAATGGACATGTCCAAATGAGCATTTGCATGAGCTGATGAGCACGAAAGTTGAGCGGAAAGTCATGACATTGGTGCCTCTCTGCTTACTACTAGTCGATCAATAGAAACTTAATTAAGCATCTCTTTGTTTATGTATGGTGTATGCTGTAAAATACGGTTATACAGTTATTCTAAATTAATTTCTTGCAATTCACAGGCCGATGCAGCATCTGATATCGCTGTGCATGTATATGATGAGTGCAAGTTGAAGTTTCTGGAGCTCAAAACAAAGAGGACTGTCTCGTTCAATAGTTTTCAATGCGTGTGTTTTATTTCATCGTGTTGGTCACTGTTGGACTACGAATTTACCTTAATAAACCCAAGGATAAGCTGTACTGAGTGAAGTCAAAATTCAAGGGAAGAATTTTCCAACTCCATATTATGCATTCAACAATGTTCTCCTTTAAGCAAGTTTAACAACTACAATATTGCTCCAACCTACTTTTGACAGAGGCAGTTCACCTCTGAACCTTATCGATCAAACTCAGTTACAGTACTTTGGACCAAACATTAATCTGTCGCATAATGTAAAGAAAGGTTTTAATTGGTCTTACCTAGGAATTAAGTAATGAAATATTGACAGTACAAATTCAAAAGCCTAACTCGGATGTTTAGTCCAAGTCAAATAGATAGGTTTTGAAGATTCCAGAGAACTCAAAACTATAACTGGTGCAGAAATAGGCAGTAAAAACATAGACTCTATGGGAATAGAAAAGAAAAGATTCCCCAAGTATCACTACTTACTGTATTGTCTAATGACCACAGATTGTGTTAGTGCTACAAGAAACTAAAGTGAGATTTCGTTTCCACTTGAAGATATTAGAGCAATTTCAACAGTAAGAATATGTGACTAATTGTTCTATAGAATTCACTTCGTAAGTGTAAAGATGAAGGCATTGCTGAAAAATATCTAGTAGGACCTTGTGATGGGATTAACTTTAAGCAATCAATTGTCCAAAGCCCGAACCACATGAACCATCAAAAGTAGTCATAAGAGATCTTAGAAAAGTGGAACTCTTTTACTGATTTAGAAGGCCACAGTTTAATACAGAACTCACTTTACCATCAAATTCAGGCTGGTATCACTGGTCACTTGTTTCATTTTTCCTTTTTATGTCTCAAATATCAACATTAAGGGAGGAGAAGCTCTGATGGAAAAAGAAAAAAGAAAAATGACAAAGTGGAAGACAAGAATAATCCCCAAATGCTGCAAACAGAAGTACATTTCGTACTAACAGCGAATGAACGATCATCAGTACAATGTTTATGATATTTGATAGGAGATCTAACTTAGCACGTAATTTGGTGATTGAAGAAATTATAACAATAAATGAGGTTTTGATTAGCAAGCATCTTTCATACTAGCTAGCATGCCTTTAGCAATTAGTGAAGAATATTTTCACAAACAGAATGATTCGCCTTAAGCTCCTGAACCTTTACAGAAGAGACACAAGGAGTAGAAGTCTTAATTCAGCGCTTACTGAGATTCCAAAAGTGTAATCACTTCTAGAGGTCAGTCCTTAGACTAAAACATGCAAGTTGTTCAAGTTGTTATTTGTTGATTCTGTTTTAGAGACTACTGAATGGCATCACATGCATTGTTTCTGGTTGAAATCTATTTGTAGGTCTCCTACTACTTTGGAGGGTTGCTCTCATTTTGTTCTCCATCATTGATTTTAATTTTATGTCTGGTAGCTAGCTAGCTGTACTTATCTAACATTTGCATGTTATCATGCATAGGTTGGTGCCTTAGACCCCTAAAGGAAAAGATTGAGAACAAAAGCATGTACCATGGACACAAATTTGGGCAACCACAACCCCTATTCGTGGGACTGTGTCAGATTCCGAAAGTATAAGCACTTTACTTTGGCTTTCATTTCAATCAGTATCTAGCTAGAAAAGAACTGAATAACTTAACAATAATGCTAACTGAACTAGGAAGCTCAAGGAATTACCTGCTATATTATTTTGTTCGAAGCTAAGAAAAGAACATGCCGAGGACATGTTGATCCATTGAAGCTCCCTGAGACTATGGGACTGTATGCTTCTTTAAGCTTGTCTATGTTTGCAACTGGACATCTGACAAGCTCAAAAACCAGCCACGTTGTATTCTAATAATTTAAAGCCACATTGTCATTGTGTCATGTGTTTGTTGCAGATTCAGAATCAATTAAATGAAAAACCAGAATTCATTATACTATATATGATCTTAGTTGCAGAAATGGGATAGTTTAGATGAAGTAACCTAACTGTACGTGTACCTAGAGTTGCCAAATTGTACATCAATCTTCTCATTGCCGTCATTATGCTTACTCCTTAATCTCTTGAGGCTTCTGCTATTCTGTTTCATTTCACTGATTCTCGACTAAAATCTTATTAGAGCAGGGATTACTAGTTACTTTAGCTACTTCTTGGTGTTCATAATAACAACTACTATAGTATACTAGAGCTGATGATGCCATGAAAAGTATCTTAAAGTATAGCTAAAAATTTACTTCTTCATGAAACTCAACAACTATTTGAACAGAAGCTGAAGTATATTGCTAGTCAATGATCTGTACATGAGAGAATGACAAAAGCTTGATCTGAACAGAAACAACTAATTTATTTATAGTGCTTCAAGAACTAGATACAACATTTTGAATAATACAACAGATAACAAATGTAGACTATTTTCTTCTAGGCCTTTCCTGCTGCTGGGTTTACAGTTAAGGTTTGGCAATCCGCTTCTGAGACTATGTTCTTGTGGATTCTGTCAATGAAAGCAGCAGCTTTGTTGTCAATTCCAGGCTCAGCTACCCATCGACCTCTATCCTCCTCGCTAGGCCACACCCTTCTTGCACTCAAATATGAATCCTCTATGTCATCACCTCTGCGAGGCCTCCGAGACTTGAAGAGGCTGAAGAATGAGAAAGAAGATTTCTTCTGTCTCTTGTTTCCTCCCATAACTCTTCAACACAATGATCAAAAGATTAAGAATGAAGAGCTATTGAAGAATGATGTATACTCTCTCGTTGGTTTATAGTGGCAATGAGGATGTGTTATGTATTTATAGTGGGAGGCTGGAGGATTCAAACTTCTAAGGAAGTAACAGGAAGTAATGGGTGGTTGTGATCATATGTGGTATAGTGGGATGAACAGAACAGTATCATTGTTCAAAAAAATACATTGGAGACCAAAGAAAAGAAGAAGCATATTTCCTATGGTCCTCTGCTTTTAAAATTGGCCTAAACAGCCTTGATCAAAGTTCATTGTATGGCTCTTTCCTTGCCCTTTCTTCACCTTCAAGATATTATTAGTACTTTTGTTTTGTCTACTAGATATAGGTCTTGGAACAGTTGTATTGCACCAAAAATCAATTTTACCACTTTCACCTTCCACATTGTGATGATCAACCAGAATATAAACTGTGATGCTGTGAAATTGATAGTATAACAGTTAGTTAAGTTGTATAATTTTAGCTTTGCGTTAGCGTAGATTTCACGAAATATTAAATTACAGATGCTATGTATGATTTTGACTCTAAAAAAAATTATAACAGTTAGTTAAGTTATAGACGATGCTGATGATGGTGATGTAGACAGTTCTGATAATTATGATGAAGATGACTTGGTACATGAATGGTCTCCTCCCAGGGTTGTTCCTGTTTACACCCAAATTAATAATTTACTGGACAGTAATTGTCTATGTGAATATTAGTTAAATTCGTGGTCCACGTCACACCGGCGAGCCCGAGATAATAAGTTTACAAATGATGGCCCGTCAGCGGAGTCATGCGAGCTGAGTGACGTCATAGTTCGTATGGAGTAAGGACTCCGCCTCCACATGCTTGATTGAAGATGTGTCCGTGTCTTTGGCAGAGGCATGCATAAACTAGGGGTGTCCTCCTTGGGTTGTATTGCTTCGCGAGGGGGATATATCAAGTAGGATTCAAATTGCTCCGCGGGTTCCCTCGCCAACACCAAGACTTTGGGATATATATTGCTTTTCCTCTATTACAACCGGCGAGCTCGCGTGGTGCTTGATTGGATATATATATATATATATATATATATATATATATCCTTAATTGCATTTAACAAGGAGTCTATATGCATACGAAGAATAGAGGTTGCATGCGAGATGGATTGTGTGTGAAGAGACTTTGCAGGCGGAGAAAGATTCTTGCATTTGAAGAGGTGGACTTTGCGTAGAAGATTGAAGCGAGGCGAGATGCCTTCGCGTGGAAATGACTAAGCCGCATATGTTGACTTCGCCAGGAAGCAAGAAGAAACAGAGAAGAGTCTGCATAGGAAATGACTAAGCCGCATATGTTGACTGAACAATTAAAGGAGCAATAGTCCTTGATTGATTGAGAGACCATGTCAGGAATGATTGAAGGGTTCAATGTTCCCATGCAATGCACGTGAAGGAAGAAAAGTGAGTAGTACCATGCAATGCACATGAAGGGTTCAATGTTCCCATGGATATGATGGTTCAATGACTCCACTCCTTAATTATAGCTGCATGGGTGAACAGTGGTGCACGTCAAAGTCGTCATGAGGTGTTCTAATTCAACTCTTCTACATAGTAGGCAGTTAGTGACTTCGCCAAAGGATAATCACATCACGAAGTGATTAACATTGCCTACACCACATTTATCGTTGAAGACTCCTACAAGTCTTTGACATGCTTTGGGCCAATACCTGTGGCCCTGGGTAATTCTATATAAAGAAGCCCCACGGCTTACAGAACTCTCTACACACAACACAATTACTCAAATACAACACAAAACAACTTTCAACCTAGTTGAAAACTCTCTCGACCGCGTCGAAACCTTCAGCGCTCCCAGGAGCCGATATCCCTTCGAAGCCTCTTCGAAGCCCTGTTTCTAAGTGCCTCGCCGCCTAGAACCCTTCAGAGATCTCCGGAACTCGCCCCCGATCCTCGGAAACTTCCCTATTTGTTGCTCTGCTCACCCCGCCGTGAGTATCGATCGCTTGTGCTGTAAATTCCTCATCTGAGGTGGCACCTGGAACTCCGCTCGCCTGATCAAGAAGTCAAGCCTGCGCACTCACTCACTCAACCTTTTCCTCGTCCGCGAGGTGGCACGCCCGCAACTCTCCATCCTCTTTGGATCGCTATTTACCTCGGCTCAGCACGCTGAGGATCGTGGCCAAAACATTGGCACGCCCAGTGGGACCAGGAGCATAAGCGAGACACCATAGGGAAACCAGGGTGGTCTCTGACGTCACCTTCGTTGGGGTCAGAGAAAGAAAACAAGATACGATAATGGATTGGCACGACAATTCGATGGTTGCGATTATTGATAAACATTTTACGGCCTTCGATGAAAGATTCGCTGCCATCCAAAGGCGACTTGATGAAATGATAGCAGCAGCCATCAGCAAACACCAAGCCGAACAGGCGGTTGCCAAGGAGGTTGTTGAAGCAAGTGTTCCTCAGGAAACGGAGCTTGAAGATAGGACAGAACAGTCCATCTTAGAAGATGAAATTGGTTCGAACATTGATGATGGCGAACCACAAATTCATATGAAAGGTGTCCAAGAAGCCAGCTTCCCTATGCAAGACATATATGTGGACACAGGTCAGATGCATGGGGGGCACGGCGTAACTCGCCTTCTTTCTTTAATCCACCACCATGATCAAGGGCATGATCAACTCAAGTTTTGTCCTATTACTGGACATTATCAAGAAGCTGCCCCAGGTCATGACAAAATTAATTATACATGGTGTAGTGGTATACCTAGGCCAATCCGAGGCTTCACACTCCAATATAATTGGAGTCTATGCATGAAAGTTCAAAGGCCAAACTATGGCTTTAGTATTGTATGTGGAAAACGTTTTTACACCCAGAATTGCAAGTTTATTATACATGGGAGTAAAGTCGAGTATTCTCAGGGTCATCTCACTCTAGTCTGCAGCAGGGACTTGGTGGCATATAAACATGATGCTCATGGATTTCATATATTTGCATTAGAGGCAGAGGTGGATTCGCTGGACTATGATGACTCTAAATTTGATTTTGACACAGAGCCAATTTATGATGAATATGATGAAGACTATATGTTGGTGCGTCTGTCTCATAATCATATTTCACAAGAGTTCAATCCCAGTGAAGCTCTTGATATGGTCCTCTTCCATAAGCAATGCGTGGCTATACCTGATAAGACCATGCATTCTGACATGATAGTCGGTGACAAGGCAGATCTTTACACCATTTTGTCCGCAAGAATGCAATTGAAGATCATGCTTTGCCGAATAACAAAGATGCTTGGGGGGCAACAAGGCAGTCCCTACGAGCTACTTTCTTCAAATTTTCAGGTGGTTGACGCACAACATCTCTGCTCAACACTTGGAAATTCTCAACAGCGAGGTTCTCATGCCGAAAACATAACGGCGTCGAGGCTTGGAGTGAAGCATCCGTGGCCTCCCCCGTGGCCTTACGAAGGGTAACTAGCCATGCTATACTCTCTTCTTTCCTTTACTCTTAGCTTTACCTCAGTTTTTACTTCTGTTTTTCTTTCATTTTTCTTTCTTTCTCGCATTGAAAAAAGAAAATACAAAAAAAAAAAAAAATCAAATAGCAGAAAACAGCAAAAAGAGATCCTTGGTTTTGCTGAAATGCAAGACAACGTTTTTGCCTCCAAAAGGCTTGAACTTTATTTGAGGCCTATCCCTGAGGCCTGGAAACAATACCGCAGGCATTTCATATGCCTTGAATTGCTGCCAGCGAAGTCAAGACAGAGAAGAAATTCCAATAGTTGCTGAAAGTTGCAACATCCACTACCGAACAGTCAACTTCGCCGATTAAATTGGAATGCTCCAGGAAGCACCAACAGGCGAGCCATATATCAATGGAAAGCTCTGGATGTCTACTTTCTAGAGGAGTTTACGGTTCGTCATTTCGCCATTCCTGGAGCGAGTTATGGCAGATTGAATGCAGGCGGGTCAGGATACCAGACAGTCCACCTCGCCGATTCAGGAAGAACTTCGCCGGTTCAGCTGGAACGATCCAGGACGACCTAGAAAGCGAGCCATATATCAATGGAAAGATCTGGATGTCTACTTTCTAGAGGAGTTTACGGTTCGTCATTTCGCCATTCCTGGAGCGAGTTATGGCAGATTGAATGCAGGCGGGTCAGGATACCAGACAGTCCACCTCGCCGATTCAGGAAGAACTTCGCCGGTTCAGCTGGAACGATCCAGGACGACCTAGAAAGCGAGCCATATATCAATGGAAAGATCTGGATGTCTACTTTCCAGAGGAGTTTACGGTTCGTCATTTCGCCATTCCTGGAGAGAGTTATGGCAATTTGAATGCAGGCGGGTCAGGATGCCAGACAGTCCACCTCGCCGATTCAGGAGGAAGTTCGCCGGTTCAGCTGGGATGATCCAGGACGACCTAGAAAGCGAGCCATATATCAATGGAAAGATCTGGATGTCTACTTTCCAGAGGAGTTTACGGTTCTTCATTTCGCCACTCCTGGAGAGAGTTATGGCAGATCGAATGCAGGCGGGTCAGGATACCAGACAGTCCACCTCGCCGATTCAGGAAGAACTTCGCCGGTTCAGCTGGAACGACCCAGGACGACCTAGAAGGCGAGCCATATATCAATGGAAAGCTCTGGATGTCTACTTTCCAGAGGAGTTTACGGTTCATCATTTCGCCATTCCTGGAGCGAGTTAGGGCAGATTGAAGGCAGGCGGGTCAGGATACCAGACAGTCCACCTCGCCGATTCAGGAAAAACTTCACCGGTTCAGCTGGAACGATCCAGGACGACCTAGAAGGCGAGCCCTATATCAATGGAAAGCTCTGGATGTCTACTTTCCAGAGGAGTTTACGGTTCGTCATTTCGCCATTCCTGAAGAGAGTTATGGCAGTTTGAATGCAGACAGGTCAGGATACGCGCGAAGTTACAATGTGCTTTTTCAATGTGTTTCATGACCTTGCAGCGAGCTTTCCTTCACTGGGGGGCATACTAACAACTCTTTCACTGGGGGGCATACTAACAACTCCTTCACTGGGGGGACATACTAAAGTTTTGATGTCCTTTATTCGTCGAACAGACATCAAAACTGGGGGGCACATTAGGGTAGATATGTGTTCCAGATATTTCAGACTTTAGACCCTTCTTGAGGTGTCTTGGTCATTATTTAGGCCAACACCTGTGGTCCCTAAAAAAAAAAAAAAATTTCAAGGCTATGCGATCGTTCGCCGACATGGTCTTTTTGTTTGACTCTCATTGGTTCACCCTGGGGGACAGCGAAGTCACTCCATGATCTGAATATCAAAAAGTTGGTTCGCCATCGCCAAGAGCTCAAGCGGAGGTCATTTTGACTCTGAATCCAGTCAAAGTGCACGTTTACTCAAGGTACATCCCTTCGAGGTACATCCATGGCGAGTCAACAAATCCATGGCGAGTCAACAAGTTTTGACCGCAAGGTGCATCCATGCGAGGAACATCTTCTCGAGGATATTATCTAGTCGAGGTGCATGCATGGTACTATGTTCTCTAAGTGGAGCAGGCGAAGCCCAAGACATTATTCTTTAAGTTCAAGTTCAGGGTACCTAACTATGTTAAGTTCATGATCGTCAGTTTAATGTGGTATTAGCTGAATCGTACAGTGGTTTCGCTGCAATGCTTTTTTGTTAAATACTTGAGTTTTAGAGCCTATTCACAGGCTTGTTTACTCACAGTTATTTGATGTATGAACCGAGCCAATACCAGTGGCTTTGGGGCAGCATGAACATAAACCTCTTCAGTCATTCTTGACATTCATGACTTCGAGGCTGGGGGGCAATGTTTACACCCAAATTAATAATTTACTGGACAGTAATTGTCTATGTGAATATTAGTTAAATTCGTGGTCCACGTCACACCGGCGAGCCCGAGATAATAAGTTTACAAATGATGGCCCGTCAGCGGAGTCATGCGAGCTGAGTGACGTCATAGTTCGTATGGAGTAAGGACTCCGCCTCCACATGCTTGATTGAAGATGTGTCCGTGTCTTTGGCAGAGGCATGCATAAACTAGGGGTGTCCTCCTTGGGTTGTATTGCTTCGCGAGGGGGATATATCAAGTAGGATTCAAATTGCTCCGCGGGTTCCCTCGCCAACACCAAGACTTTGGGATATATATTGCTTTTCCTCTATTACAACCGGCGAGCTCGCGTGGTGCTTGATTGGATATATATATATATATATATATATATATATATCCTTAATTGCATTTAACAAGGAGTCTATATGCATACGAAGAATAGAGGTTGCATGCGAGATGGATTGTGTGTGAAGAGACTTTGCAGGCGGAGAAAGATTCTTGCATTTGAAGAGGTGGACTTTGCGTAGAAGATTGAAGCGAGGCGAGATGCCTTCGCGTGGAAATGACTAAGCCGCATATGTTGACTTCGCCAGGAAGCAAGAAGAAACAGAGAAGAGTCTGCATAGGAAATGACTAAGCCGCATATGTTGACTGAACAATTAAAGGAGCAATAGTCCTTGATTGATTGAGAGACCATGTCAGGAATGATTGAAGGGTTCAATGTTCCCATGCAATGCACGTGAAGGAAGAAAAGTGAGTAGTACCATGCAATGCACATGAAGGGTTCAATGTTCCCATGGATATGATGGTTCAATGACTCCACTCCTTAATTATAGCTGCATGGGTGAACAGTGGTGCACGTCAAAGTCGTCATGAGGTGTTCTAATTCAACTCTTCTACATAGTAGGCAGTTAGTGACTTCGCCAAAGGATAATCACATCACGAAGTGATTAACATTGCCTACACCACATTTATCGTTGAAGACTCCTACAAGTCTTTGACATGCTTTGGGCCAATACCTGTGGCCCTGGGTAATTCTATATAAAGAAGCCCCACGGCTTACAGAACTCTCTACACACAACACAATTACTCAAATACAACACAAAACAACTTTCAACCTAGTTGAAAACTCTCTCGACCGCGTCGAAACCTTCAGCGCTCCCAGGAGCCGATATCCCTTCGAAGCCTCTTCGAAGCCCTGTTTCTAAGTGCCTCGCCGCCTAGAACCCTTCAGAGATCTCCGGAACTCGCCCCCGATCCTCGGAAACTTCCCTATTTGTTGCTCTGCTCACCCCGCCGTGAGTATCGATCGCTTGTGCTGTAAATTCCTCATCTGAGGTGGCACCTGGAACTCCGCTCGCCTGATCAAGAAGTCAAGCCTGCGCACTCACTCACTCAACCTTTTCCTCGTCCGCGAGGTGGCACGCCCGCAACTCTCCATCCTCTTTGGATCGCTATTTACCTCGGCTCAGCACGCTGAGGATCGTGGCCAAAACAGTTCCTATTTGTTTGCTGTCTTGCCTAAAGACTATTTACCTACGAGGATTTAGAGGACGGAGTGATGAGATAGAAGTCGCAGGGTACTTGTTGAAGCACGGCAAGGTTTTGAACAAGGTGACTATTCATACTTGTAATTTCTGTGAAGAATCAGTAATGGAGTTGTGGCAGACATTTTCAAGGCTTCCTAGGGGTTCAAAGACTCGTGAAATAGAATGGATCCTTCCAAAGTTGTGATTTATGCGTCGTTTCTTTACGAAATGAAGCTGAATTTTGCTTTTGCTTGTAGGATAACCATTTGAAATCAGATTCAGTTCTGAAACTCACTTTTTTCTTTGATCCTTTCTGATGATAACCATGCTTTGCTCTCTCGTTTCTTCACCATCCAGGGCTTTCTTTTAAAGATCAGTAATGAAATGAAAAGGAGCTGTTCTATATTATCCATACTATACTCTTTGTATCATTGTATGTTCAAATTTTCACTCTTCCAAAAATGGAATGGTTAGCAATAATCCTCCTCATCTAGCATTCCATGCAAGCGATCTAGTATTAGGATATATACAAAATGCTAAATAACCTTGATTAATGAAGAATCTCACAACTTTGATTCTTCATGATCAAAGAATCATGCCCCATTTTCAACAGCACCAAAATGTTTTTAATATTCTTGAGTTCATGTTTGTTGATTCTGAGCAAACACATATATAAAACAATGAGCCATGCAACGAAGATAGGCAGTATATGCTTAGAAAAGTAGTCTAGAATTCTAGATTGATAACACTCGTTTTTATTGATAAATCGCAAAAATCTACTTTAGAAAGTCGTGTCGGGTCCTTCTGACTTGAGCCCACTATGTATCGGGGCAACCCAATTACAGTCGGGCGAGGATCCAAGTCCGACTTATTTAACCCGTTTCTTAGACCAACCGCAGATTACGAGATCGGAAAAAAGCAGCTCACAAATTCAAACTCCACCAGGTATTTTCTGACCAAATTCAACGCAATATTAATCCCAATCTCTTGATTCTAATCTATCGAATTTGTTCCCTGAATCACGAGTTTGAGCTTTTGTGCTAATATAAGTGTTAAGAGTATTCGTCTTTCGAGATTGTTAGATTGGTTTTTGGTGCAAAGTTTGAAGCTTTGCTGTAAATTTTATTGGTTTAGGTCCATTTCGAGTGTTCTGTAAATACCCATTTACTTATTTGAGCTTTGAGTTTACTTGTAATGATTGGCATGTATCAATATTGAAGATATTCTCTTGAGAAAAAGCTTTTACTTGCATGGAATGAACGTGAGCAGAAAATTGGTGCAATTTGAAATAATAGGAGGAGATTTAGTCTAGAGTGTGACAGAAGAAATTAGAGATTCTGTCGCAATTGAACCGCGTTGTGTTGGTTTGAAGAGATTAGCTACTGTTGGTATGAATATGAATTGATGATGTTTGTGATCGGTGTGTGTGTTTTCTCAAGTGATAGCTATACTTGGTTGGCGGCTTTTAATTGATTGGACTTAGCGAGAGGGGTTTGATTACTGCTCTTATTGGTGCAACTCAACTTTTCGGCTAATACCATGGGAGTTAGTTAAGAGCTAGACAATAGAAATCCAGAAGATTGGCACCTTTTAGCTTCTGTATTCTCGGTAATAAAGAGCAGGCTAGTACTGCATTTGTTTTTTTTCATATATTCTTTTCATTAATATTCTTGTTGTTCTACTTCACATATCTATTGTAGTTTTGCAAGAAAGTGGTGATCGGTACCTGTTATGAATTTTTGATACTTCCATAGTTTTCTGGCTTACTGTTCTGAGATTTAGATGAATTCATCCATCACCATGGAATTGGAGTTTTTATTTATTGTTGTTTTATGGCGTTTCAGGCAAGACATGTCCAACCGATGGTATAACAGTAGACAGGAGACAATCGCCAAAGACAAACAGCAACATGAGAAGGAGCAGGTAGCTAGTGGGTCTAGTTGTATGATTGGCTTGTCCAACAAGTGGTTATTTTCAGTGACCTCCACGTTCTATGGCTACATTAATCAAATATAGTTGGCTAATTTTATATTTAGGTATTGGTTACTTGCCAACAAGAAGTTCCCAATTTAACGATATGCATTACAATGATTTTATGGTGCAGGCATATCAGGAGTCACTTCTTGATGATCTAGCAGAGGAATTTAGACTTCCTATCAATCAAAGGCCAACAGAAAATGTTGATCTGGAACACGTGGAACAAGCGTCATTAGATAGACAGTTACCGTCATCTAACATTGGTTTTCGGCTTCTCCAGAAAATGGGGTGGAAGGGGAAGGGGCTCGGTAAAGATGAACAAGGTTTGTTATATATATGAAATTTATTTGATTCTGTATTGAGTTTATTGATTGATACCCTTAAAGTAAGTGACCAACTTATTTGGTGAATAACTTGTATGTCAACTTATTTGCGTGCCTAAAGGCTACACCATGTTGCTGGTTCTTTAGTATATTAGTTATCCTTAATCCCTCAGATTGCGGTCGTTATTGGTTTCACTGCTTAGTTGATTCTATTCTAGTAGGCTAGGTATAAAGTATTGGTATTGCTTATAGTATCAGATGATAGATTGGTCCTTAATCCCTTTTATTTGCTGTCATTCATGATCTCACTGTTTAATTGCTTCTAATAGGGTAGGGGTCATATGAAGTATTGGTATAGCTTATAGTAGCCCTGGTGTTCTACATTCATAACATCTAATCCGGTTCTGCAGGAATTGTTGAGCCAATAAAATCTGGAATTAGAGACCCGAGACTAGGAGTAGGAAAACAAGAAGAAGACGATTATTTTACTGCGGAAGAAAATATTCAAAGAAGAAAACTTGATGTTGAGATGGAAGAGACCGAGGAACATGCAAAGAAGCGGGAGGTATGCCTTCAATCTTAGTTGCTATAAGTACTTGAGTTATTAGATAATAGTGAAGTTGATAAGCTACTTTTTCTGAAACCCATATATAAGAGCAGAAGGCAGCATATAGCATATATGCCTGTCTTTTGACGGGAATGGTATATCATAAGGGACCATCAACTTTGGAAGGTCTTGAGAATTTCGTGCAGTTTTTATTACCTGGTGGCTTCTACTGCTTGCTTCGTGCACATTAAAATCCAGGTTTTAGCAGAACGTGAGCAGAAAATTCAAACTGAGGTGAAAGAAATACACAAGGTGTTCTTCTGTGACCTGTGCAACAAACAGTACAAATTGGCTGTGGAATTTGAAACTCACTTGAGCTCCTATGATCACAATCACAGGAAGGTAAATGGTTTAAACAATCTTTTTTCTTTGACTTCATTGTCTCAAATTTGGTCTGAATGGGAATACCCCTCAAATGAGGCTTGCAGCGTTTTAAAGAAATGAAAGAAATGCATGGTTCAAGTAGTCGGGATGATCGCCAAAAACGGGAGCAGCAGCGCCAGGAGAAGGAAATGGCAAAGTTTGCTCAGATGTAATCTTTCGCCTCTCTACTTAATAGTTCATACATTATTTATGTGTGTGTATATATATATATATATATATTTTTTTTTTTTTCCGTATAGCCTCATTGACTTATCCTTCCTTTTTCTTTTCTTTAATTTAAGGAGTGCTGATGCCCGTAAGCAGCAGCAGCTACAACAACAGCAAGAAGAATCTGCATCTGCCCCAGGTTCTGCTGAACTGAGAAGTGCAACTGCACTTGCAGATCAAGATCAAAGGAAGGCCTTGAAATTTGGGTTTTCTTCTAAAGGTGGCACCTCTAAGGTAAACTAAACTGAAGTTTGTAATATATTGCGACTGTTTATTTGAAGATATGAGTCTGAACTGCAGATCACTATCTAGGCATGGTGACTAATCTACATCTGACTCATAGGAATTCAATGCTAGCTTTTGTTATTAATACAATCAATTCTAGTGATGAAAAAATATGCCCCCTAACATTTGGCATTTCTCTCCCATTTTGCAGACATCATTTGGTAGTGCTTCAAAGAAGCCAAAAGTAGCAAAAGTACCCGTGGCCTCAGTATTTGGCAATGATAGCGATGAAGAATAGGTGACATAGCTTGTAATTGCCAGTTGGTTCTGTACCTTACAAAGCTTTCAAAGTTTGTGTGTGTCATAAGCGTTTATGTTCCCAGCATATGCAGTTGCGATGAAAGAGTAAAACATTTTATAGGTTTACTGATTAAAGTCAAAAACACTTCAGATTTTATAAAGAATGTCTATTTAAGTGCAGACTATTTGCTCATGAGGATGAATAATGCTTATGATCCCCTCATGAATAATCAAGCTTCTTCTTCGTCTTCTTTTTTTTTTTTGAACTTTTTTTTTATGCATCAGTGCAAAGATATAGATAAGAACCATATACACATTTTTATTATACAGTTTAAAGGAGAGATTTGAAAATGGTACGCTCTTGATCACAACCTATGACATCTCCATCTTAATTTTCTACCACCAGTTACAGAAAAGCAGAAAATGTGGTCGTTAAGCGGCTTCAGCAAATCCAATCTCAAGGTTGCCAAAGTCGAAAACTGTGTGATACGCCCCCATAAATACATCTCCAAGGATCCTGCATGAACATTGACAAGCCTGGATAAAGGTGGACCTAAGCAGATATCTATAAACTAGAGCATAAACTTTTCATAACATACCAGAGGGGACCCGTTGGAGGGGGTATATCGAAAGCTGTAAAACCACTGATGCAGATAGCAGCTATGCCTTGGCCAGTTTTCAGAACATACTGTGAAGTATGACAAATAGTGCAGAGTCAATATAGGAGAAAGTATAACCAATTACAACCATAATCACTGGTAAATCTCAAATCCAACCTGTTGTGGAGTGAGAACAAAAGGCTTATCTCCAATGGTGAAGGTAATGTTCGGCATGCTTGAAATGCTATTGCAGTCTATTATCGACTCTCCCATTGGACTTGGCAGGCTCTCACACAGCTGTTAAGTTCAATACCAGCACCAACTTGTAATTTTTGCTTACAAAACATGAAATGGTTCCAGAAAAGTTCAGAGATTCTCACCTGATCAATGTACTGAAGTACTCTTTCTTTTGTTCCTTTTTGTTTAAGCTGATTCTGGGCCCAAACAACAGCCATCTCACAAGCTGTGCACAAGGCTGTGTCACCAACAGATGATTCCTCCCTATCTTCTCTTTTGATCACTGTTTCAATTCCAGCACTCACATACTGACCCCCATTCAAAACACACAAACCAAGCTGCTTGCATACTTGGTCAGGTTGTACCTGCAGATATGCAGATCATGGATAATCCATAGATCAGATATTAGGATATGGTAAGGTTGAGGAGAAAAGAAGGTTCAGATTATGTTAAAGACAGAAAAACACCTACCCCTGATATCAGAAGATTCCATATCAAGTCTCCATATTGAGAAACAATTTGTTTACATTCTGTACTCACTACTCCTTCAGCTCCAATAGCATGGTTAACTTCAGTCACAATAGACTGAAAGAAGAGACAAAATGTGAAATGAAGATTGGAGTCTTTTTGAATATAATACAACTCTAGACAAGGTGGAATCACATACTGTCGGGCCAGCGAGTAAGGACGTTCCTGAATCCACAATAGCAGCACAACCCCCCTCACAAACACCTGAATACAATAATAAAGTTCAGTCATTGCTTAGACAGTTACAATTTGAGTTTTCTTCACGGTTTGATACTAGAATGAGGAATGATTCCTGAGTCACCTGTTGACTGGTTTCCGATTTTGAGATCTCCTAAACTGAACTGAAAGAAGTAAAGAGATGTCAACTTATAGGTAATTTCCAAGGAATGTAAGAGCTGCAGACATAAAATCTTCAGAAACTACCTACCTGCCAGTAGCCCTTTTTAGTAACTGGAACATAGGTGTGCTTTCCCTTATAGTGTTTTTTGTCAACACCACCAAAAACAAGTTCACCTCCAACTTCTGCATCTGCATCTCGATTAATCCAGAATGAGAAGACCTCATCATTTAACAGACCTTGCTCTGCCATTGTAGACCTGGAAATTTTAAATGAGGCACATCATTGCAGTTTATAAGACACCAAAGTCTAGAATAATTAGTTTTGAGGATAGGCAAAATAGACTTAAGTCACTTGACACAAGATTTTGACATGAAAATAGTAAGATACCACACTGGTGTAGCATTTCCAACAGATATTTCTTGAAATCCAAGCCCTAGAAGTCCATCAAACTTTGCCAAGACAAATGTGAGACTTCCTTCTCGTGTGGCCTCGATGAAGTTCTGAATGCAAAAAGTGAACAATGAAGGTTCAGAAGCATTACCAGTGATGCAGCCAAACTAAAAATCAATTAAAACCCTACCTGATTTTTGACAACTACATTGCCGACTAGAACATTATCCTGACTGAAGAAACCAGAAATGGATCCACTTCCATATGTTATTTGAGCAGATTTTCCTGTGCCACAAGGCATCTATTTAAAACTGAACTCCACAAAATCACTAGAAACCCCTTAAAAGTCAAAATCCATTTGGTGATTACCATTTACAGTATAAGTACTCGACTTGCTTGACTTGTACCGAGTATGGAAATAGCATGCAATCTGGGGCATGTAATAATGATACAATATATAAGAATTTATAGAATATGATAACAACTTCACAAGCAAAAATTAGTTAAGCATAGTTTACATACAGACAAGTAACACTTTGCTGATGGCACCCAAAGATTGGAACTTCCTGTGTCGAATATGACAGTAAAGTTCTGAGGTGGTGAGCCAATACCAATCTCACCATAGTATTGAGCGTCCATATAATTCTCCAGGGGTACTATATCTTCTTCATCTGAACTACCCAAATTATTATGGTCAAACATGCTCTTTAAACTAGTCCCTCTGAACTTTGCCAGTCTTGCTGCTCTGGCAGCTTTGATGGTCTGAACATCCAAGGTTCGCTTCTTCAGACCGATCCTCACTAGGCCATTAGAGGAAGCAGGAAGCAGTGCACAGATCAAGGTCCATAAGTACAAAGCCACCAAGATATATCTACTCCACATGTTCAGATATATCTATAAAAGAAATTTAAAAAAAAAAAAAACTAGAAACAGTAAGCTGAGAGTTGAATTGGAAGCAAGAACACACAAAAATGATCACTTATGTAAGTTAAAGATCATACACAAACAAAAAGAAAAATCCATGTCCGAAAAATACTATTGCTAGCTTGCTAGTTGTTCTTGATGATAATGATAAAGTGGTAACTCAAACCTTTCTCAGCTAGCTTGGTTGGGGAAAGTTGGGGATGGTGTTCCTGCAGAAGATGAGTTTGGTGATATAATTAATTGATGATGATGAGCTATGAAGTGTCCAGAAGAACAAGTAATCCACAAAAGTAGGAAACTACTACTTGTATATATAGTGGTCCATACAAATGCATTAGTTACTTAACCAATAAAAATATATCTACATCAACATCACAGGCCTAATGAGCTTCCTTCCAAAACTCAAAAATTGCTATAATCTCCAATGATGCAGATGGAAGCTACCTTGAAGTTTCCAATATAACAAGACATGGACATGAAGGAGCGGATTAGGAATCGAGTTCAAAAGTACTTGCGGTCCTATCTGAATCAGAACCGGTATGAGAGGTGAAATGATTCTCCAATGTGGTTCCCAATATTTCAGAGGCTCCTCAGAGCTTCACAACTGTTCATGTTTACAGCACAAGAAAACAGTATCCAACAAGTTGTTATTATGGAGGAAATTCTACAAAGAGTAGAGACCAATGGACTGTTCTTCACTTTTCAAGTTCAAAATATAGAAGTAAATGATAAAACCCTTTTAAACCCACATATAATGTCTCATAATTTGAGTAACGTGGAGTTCATATGGTCATTGGACTTCACATGTGGACGTGGGTAATCCGCTCTAATACCATAATAAAATAGTCTAAGATTCACATCCAAAACCATCATAACAATTATATTACACGTTACAATTAATTTGTTGCAAAGACAAGAATAATATACATCCCATCATTCTCTTACTGAAACATTTCTTTCTACAGTAATCGAGGGGTAAATATTCTAAATGACAGAAGTTGAAAATGAAATTGACATGCCAAAGCAAATTAACCATGTCTCACATAGCTTACGTGGTATCCTCGGATCCATCTGTAACAATCTTTCCATTAATACATTATCTAAATCTGTCATTCTAAACCCTAAACCCTAAAGTCCCACTTAAGCTCGCCCGACCCGGGCCGCTGGAAAACCCGACCCGTTAAGTTTATACCCAGTTCTTGATTCCTATTCCATTTTCAGTTCGCTCTAACTCATTCTCAGAGTCGCCCAAAGGCTTGTTTGGCACAGAAGGTAAACTTTATCTGCGTTTCAGTTTCAACCCAGTTCTTTCTGCTCTAGTAGTTTCATTTCTAATTCCTTATAATTGCTAATGGCTCCGATTTGGGTGATTTTATATGTGAATTTCATCTCAAACTCTCAGTACCCAGACAAAGTTTTGATCTTTTCTCTTATGTATTTGTATTCTCTTTGTCAAAATGGGTTCTTTCATCGACATGTTTTGTGCTTTGAACATAATGGTATTTGGTAATTTGAAGCAATGAGATTGAATAGCTTTTCTATTAGAACTAACTGAAATTGTGAAGTGTGAATGTGTGATACAAAAGCTTTGTGCTTGTGAGTAATGTATAAAGTTGAAGACTAATCAGCTGGATATGATGGTTTTTACTGCTCAGTTGCAGATAACTGGATAGTTCAAATTATTATCATTCGTTAAAATTTTACACCAAGATGAAAATTTATGCTTGTGGAGTGGTGGTTAGTCTGTACTAGTATGCGTAGAGTTGTAGACTTTGTATTTAGCTTGGAACAAGATGGTATTTACTATTTGTTGTATTTACACTGACGCGTTAGCATACTTGTATTTGTGTCAGTAGTCTGTGTTCTTCCTCTCTCAAAGTTGCCTTAATTTGGTTACTGAATAGGCTATTACAATTTTTTAAGTGGGATAAGTTCATTAACTTCTCCTGGGTGTGTGAAAAAAGCGCAGAGTTGTAGCAAAAAGTTATTAAAGATGGCATTGAGGCGCTACTTGGGGTTTTCAGATGGTGAGCTGATGAGGTCAGATTGCAAACCGTGTTCCAGATTGATGAGACAGACTGCCGGGATTTTCACAGTTGGAGGGGCATTTGGATTCTGGATTCTTTGTAGATTGCATTATGGTAAGTTACTTGTACTAGTTATGACTTACGTGCACGTTTGTTTGACAGGGTTAACTGGTACTGCCTTATATAAGAGGTGCTATATGTTTGTCCCACGTTTGGTGTGATGCGGTACAAAACTTAATGGTACTAGGTAACACCGTTTTCTCTTTTCAACCTCCTTAAGTAGTGTTATTCGTTTCTCTCACGCTCTCTCTGCCTCTGGTTGAGTCTCAGCTCTAACATTCTTCTTCCTCTTTCATCTCGCTCATCCATCTCAAGATTACACCCCCTTGTTGAACTTAGCTTAGGTCTCTGTTGTTTGGGTATTGGCGTGTATCTAATCTAGCAGATAGATGGCGCTGTTGAATTCAACCAATATTGAATTGGGTTCAGAAGAATCTGTTGGATTTGATTCATCCAAAGTCTGGGTATTGTTGGTAATTGATGAACAAGTAGAAATTTGCTGAATTTGGTCGATGCAGGTCTGGGTATTGTTTGCAAATGATGAACATGATGAAACTGAATGAAACTAAGATTTTGCATAATATGTATGAGAAGATTTCTCAAGGACGAAGAGGTTTCCAAGCACAAAAATTGCTGATTGAGGTACTGTGTGGTTTGCTGTGTCCTTAGTTGGAGGGAGTGATCAATTTTTTTTCATGAAGATGATTTATATATGGAAGTTTGCCATACATATTCACCGGTTGTCTGGTTCCCTTTCTCCTTTCTCCAGAACAAAACAACATTAACTATTTAGCACAAGAGGTTTAGTCTTTCACCCCACCAAACATTGCACAAAATTAGTGCATCTTAAGCCTACTCCCACAAGTCCAGGACAGTATTAAGGAATAAGGAGGTCCAGAATACTCCTGTGTAACAAACGTGCACTACGAGTGTTGTATCCAAGCATGTTAATGATGATGAGTCCCCATATATCATTTTGGATCCCTCTTGTGTTATAATGTCAAGCTTTAGCATAAACGTGTACATGTGCACTTGATCTTCCCGTTAGATAACTTATAATAAATCTCAGTAATGTTTTCCTGTAAACAAAATTGATAACAATTGTGTCTATGCCTCTGCAGGTCCCAGAATTACAGTCCCTAGAGCTCTTCGGTGGGGAGCTTGTGGAGCTTTATCTGTGAGCTCGTCCACTGCTTTGTTAGTTCGCTTGCTTAGTCCAGAATGTGAGCCCCAAAACATCGAAACTTACGACAAGGGAAAGTAGCACCTAATCATGAAGTGTACTGCTGTCTTGAGTAAGTTCTGATGGATTGATATGTAGGACTGCGAGTTATAGATGGAACTCAACTTAAAGATAGATATTTTGCTCCGAAATGGATGTACCATTTATATGAAATGAACGTGATTAAGGAGATGCTTTTCTTCGATCTTTTATGGTTATTGTTTGTTCTCGTTATAACTGTTTGACAGGGGTGCAGATTGATTAACAAACAAACAGTTATCTGTAAATCAAAATCCTCTTGCCATTTTCACAGAACTGTGAGTTATTTCTCATAAACAGGTGCACATGAAACATGTTTCCCAAGTGCACATGCAATTTGCAAGTTAGCCAATGCCTTTTGGTTCAAGTTAGAAATTGATACGAGATGTACTTCAAGATTCAAACTTTTGGTTCATGTCTCTTAATTAAAAGCATAAGTTTTAAATCAGGTAATTGATTTATTTCAAGTTGACAAAGTTGTGCCCTTTAATTGTTTCTATATCCAACTGACATCTCTACTAGCTTGAACATCCAAAAGAAGATCTCTCCCCAAAAAAAAAAAGACACATCCAAAAAAAATCCTAAATTTAATTAATTCTATATCCCTTGAAACGAAGCTTAAGCCCTCAAAATTTAATTAATTCTTTAAAAACCCTAACAAAAAAAAAATTAAAGCTTGTGCCTTGTGGCACTGGCAAGAAAGCCTTTTGATAACATGATACATCGTTTCGAGTACATCCTTGTTCTTTTTAAACATTGGAAGAACTGAAGAATGTTTACAATTAGAAGTTTGGAATATCATAAGGATTTACGTAGTGCATACTTAGGAAACGAAGCTTAAGCTCATTCAAAATTTGGTGTTGATTTGATTCGGAGCAAAGAAGACAACTATTGAGATGGGCTGCATGCGTATCCTTGTGGTTGTATTCGATCTTATGAACAGGAGTCGGCCACCATGGCACCATGAATCGGAAAACAGACTCTAACATACCATTAACGGTCGTGACCTCCTTCAGTGTATTCTCACGAATGTTGCACATAATAATAACAATTTCGTCGTCGACATTGGACAGTACATTCAAAATGTCATCATTACTTGGGTCGAAAGCTATTCCTATAGCAGGTACATTTTTGCGGCTCCATTCGGTGATCAATGGATTTTCCGAAACCATTTGGTCCAGAGGAAGGGTGTCTATCTTACACCACTTCCCAACTCTACCGCCAACCTTGTCATCATCGTCTTTCAACTCCCAAATACTCAGATAATTCCTGAAAGGCTCATTCTCTCTATCTTTATCCAACAAAGTCCGGTACAACCGAAGACGTCCCTCTTGGCTCACACTTACTGCTCCCCACTCGTTATCAGGAAGATCAACGACATCAAAATGGCTATTGTTCGAGAAGGGATCCAACCCGATCATAAATATGTGGCCAAGTTGATGCACCCAATACAACTTTCCCTTGTAAGCAACGCCTGGACAGTGGGACATTAATCCATTAAATTTGAAGTTTGGTGGGCATGAAACAACTGACTCTGTCCATTTACCAGTCTCAGAAGAGAAGATCTCAACGTTGAGCTCCGATGAATTAAGCGAAGACCCGAATAGTGGTGAATGTATACGCACAATGGCATACTTGTAGTCAACATTAAGCTGGACGGTACTATTACTATCTTTTTCACTTTGGTGATCAACATCTTCCTTGTAGTAATAGTAGGGTTCGCAAGTGAATCCAACTCTTATTTCGTAGCAGCATTGAGGGGCTGGAGGAATAGCAGTCCATTGCTTGGTGTACGGATTGCAGATGTAGTAATCACGTTGTAACATCAATGCGCAGCACAAGACCAAGTCATTACACGATGCTACCACAACTGGAGAATCGAATTCTACTAATTTTTTGGTACGTGCAGTTTGATAGCAAGGGAGAAAATCAAGAGAGAAGCTGCCTGTTTCGAATACCGGAAGCTCGGAGGTGGCCAAAAACCCTTTATCAGAATCCAATAAGATGAGAGTAGGTTCCAAGGGCAAGGGGTTTCGTTTATCACGTTGGAGACATAAAAAACGAGAAAAGAAAGTATGATGGGAGATGAGAGCAAACCAACGTTTTGACACACACTTGTACCGAGCAGCCGACTTGGCGGGAAGCCGAAGAAGAATTTCAAACAGTAAAGGGTCAGGGAGATCTTCAATGTTAATCGTGAAATTTGAGTAAGGCGTTTGTGGGGATGTTTTTGATCTTTTCAAGTACTGGATCTCATGAGACTCAGACTCGGATCGTATGACTCCAAGAGATTCATCAGACATTGCCCCCCAGTTTCTTTTGGAAGCACTATCACCAGGTATCATGTCTGGCAGCCAAATAATAATATGCGGTGGAGAGAAGAGAATGCAAATGCAAGACTGCAAGTGGTTAACGTGCAAATATATAAGATCAAAGCTAGGAAATCCTTTTCAAAAACGTTTCCCATTAGAATACTGATTAAATTTCCTATGAGGTCAAGGATTATAGAAATTAACTATATAAGATCAAAGCTAGGAAATCCTTTTCAAAAACGTTTCCCATTAGAATACTGATTAAATTTCCTATGAGGTCAAGGATTATAGAAATTAACTATATAAGATCAAAGCTAGGAAATCCTTTTCAAAAACTTTTTCCATTAGAATACTGATTATAATCAATATAATGTCCTATAAGAGTATAAGGTCAAGGATTATAGAAAAGCGTAACTAGCCGAAATCAAATCTCAATTCATTACGTGTAGTTTAGCATGGTAAGGCTAACTAGCTAATAATACAGCAAAGTACTCAAACCCCTGATCGGATTTAAGAAAGAGCCAGGCTAGCTACACGATATCAAGCACTGAGCCGAGGGCAATTTAGGGCAGCTAAGCATATTGGTTTTGAAACAATATATATCAATTCCTGCGTATAAATGCTAGCTATAACAGTAACGATCATCCCTCTTGAAATAAAAAAGAAATATATGCTGGATTTCAAGAGGAGGAGTACCATCTCTTTCGGTTTAAAGTAGCCTTAATAAACAATGTTCAAGAGCAGATCGATATGTGTGAAGTTTGATTCAACAGTAGATAACATGAAACTTGATTAGTGGACTATTTTTCTTTCAATATATATCAACATAATATTTATTTCTTTGTTTGTTAATTGTTCACACATTCACCAGAGTTGTCCTAATATTGAAAAAGTACGCAAATATTAATGATTTATTCAATGACACATAAACGAGTACATATTATTCAAACATTATCATGCAGAATACATAAAGAAAGAAATGACACAACGTAATGCATAAAGATGGTGAAAGAAAAGATACACAACCTGTGGTTCAGAAAAAGACATGCACGAAAACTAGGAGAAAAACCGAAACACGTACTTGGTAAGAAATTGCATAAACCAGACACATCATACTTCAAGGAAAATTAAAGCCGCTAGCAGGAGAAGGATTTGGCCACATGGTACTGTGGCTTTGCTCTGCGAAGGGAATCATCATATCCTCCCTTGTAAATCCCATAAGTTGATGGTGGTCTGGATGTGGCTGTGGAGGTGGAGGTAGCGCATTCATCAGGTCCATGAACAAGGGTTGCTTCTGAGCCGGCATCTGCATCATTTGGAGCTGCATTGCCTCCATGTTATGCATGTGATCAAAGTCTTCCCTGCCCATGGCAGCATGCTGCATGTTGCTGCCCTCCTCGTCATTCTTCATCGCCATGCTGCTACTGCTGCCCTCTCCATTATTCTTCACCCCTTGCACCTGGTTCTTGCTCTTCACAACCTCCTCCTTGATGTTCTTCATCCGTAGTTGTAACTCTTTCTGGTGTTGGTCAATGACCCAGTTGAGATCAGTCAGGTCTGAGAGTGTCAAGCCTTGGAGAGAGTTATTACCAGTTAGGCTTTGGAACATGATGCGCGCCATCTCCATTTCTCGGTTGTCTTTCTTTTGCTTCTTGAGCTGTTCATGAGCCTTGTTGATTCTTTGCCTCAGGAAACTCTCCTGATTCATCATCTTCTTGCTTTGCTCCATTTCCGGCATGGTCTTGAAATACGCAAGCACGCGATGGACTCCCAACGGGGAAGGCCAGACTTCAGGCTGGGAGTCATAAGGGCTGTAGATAATAGCACAAGCATCAATGTCACAAAGGGTTGTGAGTTCTGTCACCTTCTTCATAAGACCCTTCTTCCTTTTCTTATATGTCGCTTTTCGAGCACTGTCATTAGTGATGAAGGCGAGTTTCACCTTCTTTCTAGTCATGGCTAGAAACAAGAGATGAAAATGTTACAAACTAGGAAGAAGGGAATGAAGGAATGGCCTTTCTGGTTTGTTCTTGCCCAGAAGAGACTCTGCTAGCTCTATATAAAGCAAGCGGAGGGGATACCTAATCAATGTTGATTGAAATGCTACAGATTTATTTCCTTTTTTTGCTGGATGCAAATTCAATGATAAACAACTAAGATGCATGAATGAGTGACCAGCCAAATCCATTATGATATATGGTGTCTTAGAATCGAGCATGTCCATGGCTCCATGTCAATCTCTTACAATGTGTTTGGTCAGCAATGAAAGAAAGACAAGGGTCTGAAAACAGTAACAAAATATGGATTTGTTGTCATAATGTGTGTGAGAAATGAGAATTTCATATGAATGGTAGTTAAAGCGAGTTGGTGCAAGATCGATACTGGGCTCAGATTCTTACCATATAAGAGAAAGGTGACAGGTTGTATATATACAAGCCAAGGTGACTGTACTTTTGATACTGCAGGTTTTATATAGAAAGTTGTTTGTTGATTTCCGGTTGTTCATACAATAAAACATATATCTTATGGAGAGTAATGTTCCTATGTTTTTAGTTTTTAATTATGATCACTTATAAGGTAATATATATGAATTCAAATCTACGTACTACCTATTACGTATATATATTTTGTTGAGATATTGTCTGGGTATGCAAATTAAATAATATTGTGATAGAAAGAAAACGTATATGTCAACTCTACAGGGCCGGTTGTTAACGTAAGTGTTGAAATGAGGCTTGATCGATGTCTCAGTAATTTCTCTTGGACGATCATCTAATATTTCCACTCTAACTGTTTGGAGATCGATATACCAAGTGTTATCTTACCAGTACTAGCTATTAGATCTTAGACTATATATTCAGACTTTGGACTTCAAACAAATGAATCAAACTCATGCATGCCCTTAATGCAAGTCATCATGTGTTGTTTAGTGACTTCAAGTTCTACATACATGCGGTGAAGTTATTGACAAGCATGTTACACTTCATGCTGGTTCTGGCAAATTGAAATTGGCATGTCAGCTGCAAAACTAAACATATATACAAGACGATGGATGATACCAAAATCAAACATTCAAACCCCCCAGATCTCGTATTGCGGTCTGTGAATGATCCGAAGTTCCAAAAAAACCATTCACTGAGGACTAACAAAAGTAAATAATTAGTTATTTTCAACAAAAGTAATTATAATCTACAGTTCTACCCACCAAATGAGGACAATTTTAGTGAGCATTAGGGGTACGTACGTACTTAAGCATATCAAATTCTCTGTTGAATTATTGTTAATGTCCTTTCCTTTGTACAAACCAGACTAACAACATAGAAATTTGAAAATGAAATCCAACAAATAATATAGTTCAAAAGTGATTCAAAATTTCTAGCCACTTGATCGAGAAAAATATTACCACAAAGATGAGTAAGTTTATATTTACTAGCAGAGGCAACAATTCCATGACTACTTTCCGCTGAACTTGCTCATTAGCTCATGCAAATGCTTCTTCCTCGATCTGTGTCATTCTCATTATGCTTATTCTATGACCCTCTCCTACTTATTCCTGCTAGGTTTGTTTGTATCAACTCCACACTGATTTGTACTGAATTTTTCTACACATGTAATGTGATATTGGAGGGTAGCTAAAATGAATATAGACATTTGTTAATTTAAACAAATTCCTTGATTAAAAACGGTTTTAGCAATTTACATGGCTTAAGATTTAGAGTTTATACTGTGAACGAGTAGCATCTACCTAACTAGCAACATGAAAAATATGAGATAGACGCAAAATTTTGTAACATGTTTTAGAGAGAGACTGAACATGTACTTCATTGAGTAAACATGAGTGGGTAGTTTGCTTATCATCAATCCCCGGCCCATAAACAATTGCCGTTCAAGCAAATCAACAGTTAAAAATGTTTTTAACCATTTTAGATTAAGAAAAGTGTTACTGTAGCCAGTAAAAAAACATCACTGTGTGGGGTGTCATATGGTGAGAAGCAAACAAATAGTAAATGAGTAATGAGAGGGTTTGTTACTTTCAAAAAAAAAAAAGAGTTTTTTTTGGCGCCACTTGACTAATTAATTCAGTTAATTCCCACCTCCCACTTGTCCTATCTCATTTATCATTCCCCATTAATCTCAATTAACCCCCTTAATTAATCCCAATCTAATTAATCTGGCTCTGAAAACCCCCAAATCCAATCACACTCCCACACATTCTCTCTCTCCCCTCTCCATTTCATGCCCTCTCCTTCTTCTTCAACCTCATCATCACCCCCCATTTCAAACCCTAACCCTAACCTAATGGACCAAACCCACCACCTCAACGGCGATTCCACCTCCCCCGCCTCCAAAAAGCCCAAGCTCGCCTTCATCACCCCGGCCGAAATCGCCGCCGAATTCGCTTACCACGACCCCGCCGTGGCCCGAATCAACAACGGCAGCTTCGGGTCTTGCCCCGACTCCGTCATCCAGGCCCAGCGCCGCTGGCAGCTCCGGTACTTGGCCCAGCCCGATAGCTTCTACTTCAACCACCTCCAAAGCGGCATCCTCCACTCCCGCACCATCATCAAGGACCTCATCAACGCCGACCACGTCGATGAGGTCTCCATCGTCGACAACGCCACCACCGCCGCCGCCATCGTCCTCCAGCAGGCCGCCTGGGGCTTCTCCGAGTCCAAATTCGAGCGAGGCGACGCCGTCGTCATGCTCCACTACGCCTACGGCTCCGTCAAGAAGTCCATCGAGGCTTACGTCACCCGCGCCGGGGGACACGTCATTGAGGTACCGTTGCCGTTTCCTTTGAACTCCAATGAGGAGATTGTTTCCGAGTTTAAGAAGGCTCTAGAGTTAGGGAAGGCCAATGGGAGGAGAGTTAGGCTAGCTGTGATTGATCACATTACTTCCATGCCTTGTGTAGTTATACCTGTTAAGGAGTTGGTTAGGATTTGTAGGGAGGAGGGTGTTGATCAGGTTTTCGTCGACGCCGCGCATAGCATTGGGTGTACTGAGGTTGATATGAAGGAGATTGGGGCTGATTACTACACTAGTAACTTGCACAAGTGGTTCTTTTGCCCGCCGTCCATTGCGTTTTTGTATTGCAGGAAGTCTCCCAAGAATGTGGAGCTGCACCACCCGGTGGTTTCACACGAGTACGGGAATGGATTGGCTATTGAGAGTGCGTGGATTGGGACTAGGGATTACAGCCCCCAGCTGGTTGTGCCTGCGGTTTTGGACTTTTTGAAGAGGTTTGAGGGCGGCATCGAGGGGATCAAGAAGAGGAATCATGACACAGTTATTGAGATGGGGAAGATGTTGGCCGAGGCGTGGGGAACACATCTAGGATGCCCTCCGGAAATGTGTGCTAGCATGGTCATGATTGGTTTACCCTCATGTTTGGGGATTTCTAGTGAGAAGGATACTCTGAAGTTGAGGACGCATTTGAGGGAGAAGTTTGGTGTTGAAGTCCCTATATATTTCCGACCACCCAAGAATGGGGAGGTTGAGGTGGTGACTGGGTATTGTCGGATATCGCATCAAGTATACAACAAAGTGGATGATTATTACAAGTTCAGAGACGCAATTAATCAACTTGTTTCTGATGGGTTTACTTGTGATCTACTTACTAATTGATGAGGTATGATTGGCTTTCATCTATTTTATTGATCCGTTAGTTAGAAATACTATGAATTGCAATTTCTTTGACTACCAGTGGCTTTTTCACATGAAAGATCTGTTTTGTTTTGTTGTATGTGTTTTCAATGATTAGTTGAGTTCTGCCTATATTCACATATGGAGATTCAAATGCTGGTCTAATATAATGATGAGCCTAAGTTTCTCTGTTACTGTCTTTGCAAGTTGTAGCATAGCTAATTACCTGCTTCAGTAGTTAATATAGGTGTTAGGACTTGTGGCTAACTGGCTATGGTAGCCGGGCATTGCCAACCACTCTGTTGCAGGACAAAATCAATATAGAATAATTCTAAATTTCTAATCGGTCCTGGAACGAGATTGATTTTATAACAATTCTCTGATGGAGAAGTCCCTTCCCTAGATAGGTCCAATATTACAATATATGCTTGCGGTCAATCATTGGAGAATGCCTTATTTCAGTTATTACATGACCTCTAATAGGTTTGACTTGATGAGGCATGTTGAGTTGACAAGTGATTTGGAATTTAGCCAGTGAGATTTATTCAGTATGTTGTGATTTTGTTTTAATTGTATGCAAGTTGTTTTGACATGCAACTATCTGTATGCCTGTAGTCAGATGAAGCAAACTGAAGAAGGTTCTTCTGATGAATAATGTTCTTGGTTATCTGCCTCCCCTGCATGCCTCAGTAGGTGCAATGGTTTCGTTACCATATGTTACAAAGAGTACTGCTAAGTGCATGTATCAAAGCAGAAACAATTTTCTTCATCGGTTTTAGTGTTTAGACTTGCTGGAGATGTTAACTTGTCTGTTGTACACTGTTGGAGTTGTTGTAAATGTTTAATGACTATCATTTGTATGGTTATTTAACTTTAAAAACTCACATTGAAATATGAGTTACCTACTTCAGGCTGCACATTCAATCTTTAGTTGTGATCCACTTTGGCTCTATTTTCCTAGTTATGCATCATCAACCAAGGATTATATCAATGCCAATCTTTTATTATAGATTAGCATTTATGCGTTTAGCAGTATAGTATATTACAAGTTTGAAGTTTTAGAAGGATCGAACTGAAATGCTTTGAAATGGCCCATATGGTGGCTGATGATTCTTTTCCCTTGTTCTTAGTGGCTATTGTTCTTTTTTTCCGCCCTTCGGGTACAAATCTGAAGGGAATGTTCTCTGCACCTTAAAGAAGGCTCGACTTCTGCTTGTGGAACTGATCAGACCACATAGATGAGTCCTTGTGTCTGTTATTTTCTTTGCTTGCGCTTCCAGTGAATTTTGTTACAAAATATCAATACGGAACAGCTAGAGAAAAGAAAGAGTAGAACTTTTGAATGACTTTTCATAGTTCTATGTTCTGATCTCAAGTCTGCTGTCAATTTGTTCTTGTTTTCTTTTTTAATCTTTTGGATTGAAATCGGTTGTTAACTGTTAAAGTTCAGAAATCACTTTATCTGCCTTGCTATTTGTTCTATTTTATCCCCCCAAAAGGCCCTAATCCAACTTGAAATTTTAGGACATTTCTTTTCCCTACCTATAGGACCAATTTTGGGACCATGGTTAATCTTTGTGTTTTTAGTTTTCTACTGTGTTGATCATTTTTTTAACAAAAATATGGAACTCTATATTGCACAGTAAGTAACAGGAGAAGGCAGTCACTGATAGAGCGATCTACAGTCATATTGATTCGATGAAATGCATATACTTGGACCGAAAAGTCGAAAAGAACATCAAGGTCATATATTATATGTGCATAATGAAGAACTGGGGATCTAGCTAGCATGTCAAGCAATTATAGCCACTGACTTGAGTTCTAGCAAAACAAGGTTTCCCAAGGTGATAATGATATGGCTCAATCCGGACGATGTATAGACCTCTGCTTCTGAAAGTGGCATAAAGAGCCTTAATTGACTTCACTTACTGTGCAGTTCTTGGTACTTCGTCTTCAAGCTGGCATTGGAGTCTACAGACAAACCTTGTAATAATGCTGATATTGCACCAAAAATCCATTTTGTCCACTTTCGTCTTGTGCCAAACTGTCCATGATAATCAACAAGTTTCAAGGTCTGATAATCAACATAAAAAGGTTGTTATATTCACGAATTAATTAAATGTTTCCACTAAATAGCTTAGGTTGCTGGGGTTTAAACTTGTTAAGTTAATCTTTTGAAACCTATGTTGTACGGACACTCTTACACGGCGCTCGACCCCGAAAAAGTTGACTTTTCGGACACGTAACGGACACATTGACCGGCTTCGACACGCCACGTCAGCATTTCAGAATTTAAAAAAAAAAAATTAGCTAACTGGGGCAGACGCAGCACTAGCAGAGACGGATTCGATCTCTTGACTCTTCTCTCCTCTGATTCGATCTCTTGATGCAGCACGCGCAGCCCATCGGAAAACTGTTTCAGCTCCTTCGCGACGGGTGGTTCTGAAAAATGAGCTTAGGTCCTTGCCGGATCAAGTCATCGAGTAGAGCGGCGAGTTCAGGATTCAAAGTTGCAGTGGCTCGACGCGCCAGTGTTGACGAACACAGCAGCCTTGTGAGCCTGGGAACAAATTTGATCACCGATCGGGGCTTCAAGGAAAAGATTGCAGATGGAAGAGAGAGGGAGCAGCTTGTGGTGACTGGTGAGAGAGACAATGTTCCATGTGATTTGAAACTGAAATTTGATTGAAGTGTGAAGAAGAGAGGTGGATTGTTTCTGTATCCAGAAAGAAAAGAGGTGGATAGGATTGGGTGGGGTTTCATCAGATACAGAGAGGGAGAGGGATATTGAGTCAGGATATTGGGTGGGGTTTCTCACGCAAACAAAAAAAATAACCTAAAAAATATATTATGATTTTTTATTTCATCTTTTTAGTATTTTTTATATATTAAAAATACATAAAAATATGTATTATTTGTCGTGTCCAAGCCGTGTCGGATCTTGAGTTTTTAAGATTTATCGTATCGTGATGTCGCTCCGTATCGTGTCGTCGTGTCCGTGCAACATAATTTGAAATTGTCTAAGGATCGATCATAATCTTGGTAATTATCTGTCTCAAAATTGTCTCGTCTTAACTGTGACGGCTGATATTGGAATGAACTTTTATAATACAAATTATACCTAGTTTCATCACTTGTCATGAACACAGACACTTTGGTGTTAATGAGAATCGAACGTACGTGGATAATCACTAACTCTGTAGTTTAAGAGAGTAGAGAAGGATACGTATCTATTAATTAAGCTTCAAAATAGTATTCTCATCATCGAGAAGAAACCCTAAAACGTAATTCATGCATCTACACGGAAATGACTTGTGAACAGAAAAGAAAAAATAAGACAGAGAATAGAAAGCTAGTCGAATTCAATTCAATCAGGGGCGGAACCAGGATTTTAAGGTAAGGAGGGTCAGATTATTTTTTGTGTTCAACAATTAACTTGTTTTGGCTCTAAGGAGAAAACATATTTTGAAGCCTAATAGATACGTATCCTTCTCTACTCTCTTAATTGATGTGCAAATGACAAGCAAAATGATAATGTTCTATTGGTAGCTGCATTGTCCAAGTGTATTGCGCACCATTAATGTTTCTAAAACTACTTCAAATAGGATTAATTGAGAAAATAGAAGAGAACGGGTCAAGTTGTCAAAAGAAATGATCACAATATTTGCACATCAATTAAGAGAGTAGAGAAGGATACGTATCTATTAAGCTTCAAAATAGTATTCCCATCAGCGAGAAGAAACCCTAAAACGTAATTCATGCATCTATATGGAAATGACTTGTGAACAGAAAAAAAAAAAAAAAAAGACAGAGTATAGAAAGCTAGTCGGATCCAATTCAATCAGAGACGGGACCAGGATTCTAAGGTAAGGGGAGTCCGATTATTTTATGTTCAACAATTAACTTGTTTTGACTCTAAAGAGAGAACATACACAAGTTGTAGTATATGAAAGATCATTTGATAATATAAGGAAATAAGGAATACAAAAGGAAGGAAATGAACATTTCAATTTTGACATAATTAACACAAAATAACACCAAGAAAAGGAATTTATTGATAATTTCTTGTTAAATTTTGAAACATATTAAAACGAAATAACACCAAGAAAAGGAATTTATTGATAATTTCTTGTTAAATTTTGAAACATGTTTATGGTACGGTTAAGTTAGGGGGGGGGGGGGGGGGGGTGGTATGGTGGTATGATAATGAATTTGAGCTAGAAATCAGCCACCATTGTTAATGAATTTGAGCTACAAATCAGCCACTATTAAGGTATAATAATAAAGCTTAATAAGATAGTTTAGGAATTCAAAGGGGGTAGATAGTTTAGGAATTCAAGGGGGTCTGGACCCTCTCTAGCCTAAACGTACCTCCGCCCCTGAGTTCAACATAGTATATGGAATCAATTGAAAGTTGAAACCACGTACACTAGCTGCAGTCAGACTAGTTCAAATCTGTATCTTCGCCGGCAAGCTCGCCGTCGGCTTGCATGTCTTGTCGTTAACACAGGTACGTACCTCGCGGGTACTGCAGCACAAACTGAAGGTACTCGTACGATTCGGCTTTGGAATCCTTGATGAATAGAACAGCAGAGAGCAAGAAGAAAACGAGACACATTCCTGGGGTTTTCATTTTTTCTGTATGCATGTATATCACTCTTTAATTTGAATTCTACTACTGCAGCTCGATCGGATGGCACTCGATCTATATATAGACGCTGGCTACTGTGGTTTGATGAAACCAGTTAATCTTTAGTTCTTTACTATGTTGATGCATGAACCTTCAGTACCTTATCAATGCCTCCAATCGTACGAATACCTTGACGAGTGTAAATAACATTTAAGCAATACTTGCTGATTCCAATGCCTCCAATCTTGGCCCGCATCTCCATACCTTTCCTGATTCTGATTGGAAATTGGCATCATACCATATAATGTCTTAATACTTTCTATTTATTGAAGCATATCTAAATGCTGTTGAATCAGCATGATAATAATCATCTGCTCGGAAGTATGAATCATTCAAAGGACTTATTCCTAGGTAACATAAGGTATCATAGAAGCGAATTCTTGAGATGGCCAGGTTTTCTGTGCATTTAGACAATAGATATGACATTTCAAATTATGCAACTTTATCTTCATTCCACATTATGATTTACTGATTAACCGAAACTAATGTATGTCCTCTGCAGGTGTTAGGCCACATTTGAGCCTCCTTTATGGTTACCTGACAGAAGAAGAGAGGAAGGAAGCTCAAGAAAAAGTCGGTATTCTGGATGAAGGCCTCAGCAGCTTGAGCATCCCTATAACTCAACTTGCATTGTTCAAAATTGACTACAAAGATAGAAGTCTCAAATGATGGGAGAAGATTGCCGAATACCCCCTCCATGCAACTTGAGTAATTCTCCCAAGTCATGCACTTGAATTGAAATTTAAGACTACCTCATTGTCCCTGCTGCATGCTGTAGTCCTGTGACTCCTGTCGCGTATTCAGATTCTGGATTGCTACATATGTGTCATGAGTCATGACAATCTCTTATTCCTAAACCTTCATAATGAATATTTGGTTTACTTTTTAGTACTATTTCTCCACTATTATTCCTTGGCCAAAAGCTAAAAACCAAATGAGATTGAACTTACTGATAGAAGCAAAGACAAAACAGACAGGAGATAAGAAAAAATAGTCCTCTCTCACCACCCTGATTGTGACCCTAAGCACAGAAAATGTTGTAATCATCGACATTCGGTCACATTCTAGTTTGAACTAAATAGACATACTGCACTCGAATACACACAATTTGCTTGTGGGAATGATCTGAAGGTGTTTGTTCTTTGTTCAGTTGGAGTGAGGTTGGTCATGGCTTGTAGGATAATCATGTTCTACAGGTACTATGTTCCTCATCTGCTTCTTCGTCATCAGAATATCCAAATCTTGAATCCCAAGCTTTCATTTCATCTTTCAAGGGCATCATCTTACCACTACTACCCTACTGTTACCCAAACCAATTTCCCCATCAAGCCAAAACTCTCTTCCTTCATTACAGACTCTGAAATCCAAACTGAATTCTCTCACCATGATCCAGGTGTTGCCCGGATAAACAATGGCAGCTTTGGTTGCTCCCCTGCTTCTGTTACCTCTGCATTGCAACAATGGCAACTCAAGTGGCTGCGCCAGCCCGACCGTTTCTACTTCAATGAGCTCCACAAGGGGATACTCAAGTCAAGGAACACAGTTAAAGACATCATCAATGCAGAGGATGTTGATGAAATTTCCATTGTAGATAATGCCACCACAGCAGTTGCCATAGTCTTGCATCAGATGCAGTGGGCCTTCTCTGAAGGCAGATTCAAGAAAGGGGATGCTGTCATCACACTGCAGTGTGCTTATGGCGCGGTGAAGAACTCCATCAAGGCCTATTTTGAGCGTGCTGGCGGGTATGTTATTGAAGTTCCATTTCAATTTCCAGTGAATTCCAGTGAAGAAATAATAAATGAATTTCGGATGGCTTTGGTGAAGGAAAAGGCTAGTGGTAGAAGAGTTAGATTAGCTCTGATTGATCATGTTACATCCATGCCATCTGTTGTACTTCCAGTTAAGAAATTGGTTGAAGTGTGCAGGGAAGAAGGTGTTGATCAAGTTTTCATAGATGGGGCTCATGGTGTTGGGTGTGTAGATGTTGATATGCAAGAAATAGGGGCAGATTTTTACACTAGTAATTTGCACAAGTGGTTCTTCTGCCCTGCTTCGGTTGCATTTCTGTATTGTAGGAAGTCAGTCGCACATTCAGAACTGCATCATCCTATGGTGTCTCATGATTATGGTAAAGGGTTGGCTATTGAAAGCTGCTGGATAGGGACCAGGGATTATAGTCCTTCTTTAGTGGTTCCTTCAGCTGTGGAGTTCACAAACAGGTTTGAAGGCGGTATCGATGGAATCAAAAGGAGGAATCATGATGCTGTTGTTGAGATGGGGAAGATGTTGGCAAAGGCTTGGGGAACCAATCTTGGGTCTCCACCGGATATGTGTACAAGCATGATCATGGTGGGAATGCCGGATTGTTTGGGGGTTTCAAGTGATGATGATGCCTTGAAATTAAGGACACATCTGAGGGAGAAATTTGGTGTTGAAGTCCCAATATATTACCGAATGCCGAAGCATGAAGAGGTTGTAAAAACAACAACTGCGTATGCTCGAGTTTCTCATCAAGTCTACAACAAAGTTGATGACTATTATAAGTTCAGAGATGCAATCAATCAACTTGTTTGTGATGGGTTCACCTGTGCTCGATCTTTATGAACTGCCTTTATCCTAATTACGGCTCTTCATGCTGTAGAAAGAATGAAGGGATGCAATGAATCTGTTTGAATTAGTACTTGCATTGAAATGAGTTTTCATGTGAATATTTAGTTCAGTGAAGCCTGGAGAAGTCCGTATCATGAATAACAGGAGCCATTACCAGTTTACCACTCTGTCCATGCATGTTGCTAGTCGCATTGGTTTTGTTGCCTTTAATATCCTAGAGTGACCAACAAAGATGGAGAGAAGCTGCATCAAGGTCATATTATATGTACATTCTACTTCAGCAAGTATGTCATTTTTTTAAAGTTGAATATGATATGGCTCAATCCAGATGATGTATGGATGACTTCGCTTTTTAAGGTCCCTTAAAAGAGGCTTAAATTAAGTTCACTGTTTGGTTTTGGTAAGCACATCCTTCGTCTTCAAGGCATTAGAGTATACAGATATACAGACAATTAAATCTTGCAAAAAATTTCCATTTTGTCCACCGTCGTCTTTTGTCACTGATGATCAACAAGTTTCAAGGTTGTTAATTTCAGAATTTGATTGCTTCCACCAGATAGCTTAGGTTGTTAAATTTCAAGTTTTATCTTTTGAAACTTTAGTCATAATCTTGGTATTATTTTCCTCAAAATTGTGTCAGCCCTAAATGGCTAAATGTGACAACTAGTACTATAGTGTTATTTTATATTTTATTGTGGGTATGAAGTTCAAATCTTGAAATCCTAGAGCAACCTTTGATGTTGGTGTACTCCCTAGAGGAAAGAATGTGAATTTCTTTCATGCAAATTAATCCCCTAGTTTCCCTTGTGTTACAAAGACCGACCAATTTGGTGTTTTTTCTCGAAGTAATGTAGAACCTTTAATCGAATCTAAATACAGTTATTCGTCATACTGTCCCCAATAAGAGGTCCTACTGCCCCTAATATGTGGTCATATTGCCCCCAGTAAAAGGTCCTACTGACGCTAATAGGAGGTCATACTGACTCCAATAGGTGGTCATATTGTCCCCAATAGACCCTCCGACGCACCCCCTACTGCCCCTAATAGACCTCTTGACAAACTCCCTATTGCCCTGAATAAACCCCCTACTGCCCCAATAGACACCCTATTACCGGAATCCGGTCAACGGCCTCCGGACATACTTCATATTGATCCCAATAAACGCCCTACTGCCCCCAATAGACCCTCTACTGCTCGCAATAGACACCTTATCGCCGAAATCCGGTCAACGACCCCCGGGGTCCGGTCAAAGGTCCCTGGATCCAAGTTAACAGTCGCCAGAGTCTGGTTAACTACCCCCGGATCCTCGTCAACAGTTGTCAGAGTCTGGTCAACGGCCCCCCGGAGTCCGGTCAACAGTCCCCGGAGCCCGGTCAACGTCATTGGTCGTGAGAATCCGGTCATAAAAACTTTATTTTATAATAGACTCTTATAATGGTCTATTGTAGTTTATTTAATTCATTAAGGATATAATTATCTTTCTGATGTTTATAATTATCTTTCTGATGTTTAAGTTGGTTCTTAAAAATTTTAAAATCTGATTTTGTCAGTGAAAATAAAATTCTTAAAATTAGGACCAGTGGCATTGTGCCAAAATATAAAAGGTTTATTGAAGAAAATTCGTTTAATCATAAAATGAAGCCAAAATATATATATATATATATATATATATATATATATATATATATATATATATATATATATATATAGAGTGAAGCCAAACACTATCCGAACGAAACACGAAGACATCAAGACATGTTTCATCTTCCATCTCTATAAACTATATAAACCAAATTAACCACCGCTCTCTTCCCTTTCTCTCCCTCGCAATCGTGGTCTCCGGCGCATGTGTCAGCCAATCCCAAGATTGACAGCAGAGAGCCCAATTACCAAACACCAAAGCCCCAATTCGAATTGGGCACTGAGGACTACCCTCAATCTCAATTCTACAAGGTAAACCATCTCAATTCTTCACATCAATACTCAAATTAGGGTTCCCCAGATTATCTTACTTGTATTATTTTGTTAAAGTTTTGAAATTTCGTGTTCATGGATACTCTAATTGAAGATTCCAATGTGTTCTGGCTTGAAATTTAGGAACCCAATTGCTAATTTTTGAGGAACTCAACAATTGGGTGGCTTAATCAGTTTGAACTTTGATAAAGTCTGAAACTTTAACTGGTTAGGATCTCAGATATGAACAAAAAGTGTTCCTTTTGTTGCATTTGTGTTCGGTTTATTGAACTTTATGGTTTTGTTGATGAGTGAATTTGAAGCAATTAATTGAAAGACTGAAATTTAAGTTGGTTTTTCGATATGTGTATTTTTCAGTAAGCAGAAAGAACCCTATCATTCTATTTCAGGTTAAAGGACTAAAGTAGAAGTTAGAGTCCAGCAGTTCTTGTCTAAAATGTATTTGTTTAAGCTCGATTAGGTTTCTTAAGAATGAGCTAGTTGCTTTTTGGCACTGTTGTGATAGATAGTAACATAGTATCTGTAGCTTGATTAGTTTTGAGACTAGGGTTTGAACAAAATTTGATTATTATGTTTGACTGATTCAGATCATGGAGGGGAAGAGAATCATAACGATTTGTCAGTCTGGGGGTGAATTCTTTGCTGAGAAGGATGGTACATTGTCATATAGAGGCGGTGAAGCTCATGCTATTGACATTGATGAAGAGGTGAAGTTTAATGAGTTCAAAATGGAGGTGTCAGAGATGTTTGGTTGTAACACCAATAACATGTCCATCAAGTACTTCCTCCCTGGGAACAAGAAGACCCTGATTACTGTTTCGAATGACAAGGATCTCATGCGCATGATCAAATTCCATGATGATTTTGCAACAGTCGATATTTATGTCATGGAAGAAACAGTTGCACCCGAAGTCTCAAACATGCCTGCCAGTAGGTAGTCCTCCTGATATGTAAGCTAGTACTTAATACCTTCTCTGCAAGTATTCTTTATGGTGAAATTTCAGAATGTCTTGGATTCCTTTTGTAGGTCAAGCAGAACGACTTTGTCAGAAACTGTGCTTCCAGTTGATGATGTGGCTCTGGATGTTTCGGAGTTTGTTGGTGATACCCCCCAGCCAGATATCCCACTAGATGCCTCTCTTGATGTTCTAGATGATACCAGCCCTATCGATACACATATTGATCTACCCACTGAGATGTCACCCCTTTTCCCTTTTATTGGCCCCATTGACGAGAAACATGCTAAGGGTGCACAGCAGTGGCAGAATTCCATCACGGGTGTGGGTCAGAGATTCAATAGTGTTCATGAATTTCGTGAATCATTGCGTAAATATGCCATTGCACATCAGTTTGCCTTTAGGTATAAGAAGAATGATAGTCATCGTGTGACTGTTAAGTGCAAGGCTGAAGGCTGCCCTTGGAGAATTCATGCATCAAGGTTGTCTACGACTCAGTTAATATGTATCAAGAAGATGAATCCAACACATACATGTGAAGGGGCTGTTGCTACAACAGGGCATCAGGCAACAAGGAGTTGGGTGGCAAGTATTATTAAGGAGAAGTTAAAATACGTGCCTAATTATAAGCCCAAGGATATCGTCAATGACATCAAGCAAGAATATGGAATTCAGCTGAACTACTTTCAAGCTTGGCGTGGGAAAGAAATAGCAAAGGAGCAGCTTCAGGGTTCATACAAAGACGCATATAATCAGTTACCCCTTTTTTGTGAGAAGATAATGGAGACAAACCCTGGTAGTTTTGCTTTATTTACTACCAAGGAAGACTCCAGTTTCCACCGGCTTTTTGTCTCATTCCATGCCTCATTATCTGGGTTCCAGCAAGGTTGCAGGTCTCTCCTTTTTCTTGATAGCATTCCTTTAAAGTCAAAATATCAAGGCACATTGTTGGCTGCAACTGCTGCAGATGGGGATGATGGGGTTTTCCCTGTTGCTTTCACTGTCGTGGATGCAGAAAGTGATGATAATTGGCATTGGTTTTTACTACAGTTGAAGTCCTCATTTTCAACTTCTTGTCCGATAACATTTGTGGCAGACAGACAGAAGGGGTTAAGGGAATCAATTGCTGAAATATTCAAAGACTCATACCATGGCTATTGCCTGCGATACTTGACTGAGCAACTCATCAGAGACTTGAAAGGGCAGTTTTCTCACGAGGTGAAGAGACTCATGGTTGAGGATTTTTATGCTGCTGCTTATGCACCTACTCCTGATAACTTCCAAAGGTGTCTTGAGAGCATTAAAAGTATCTCATTAGAAGCTTACAATTGGATCGTACAAAGTGAGCCCTACAACTGGGCGAGTGCATATTTTAAGGGTGCCAGATATAACCATATGACATCTAACTTTGGGGAGCTGTTTTACAGTTGGGCATCAGATGCACACGAGTTACCAATAACTCAGATGGTCGATGTGATCAGGGGTAAGATTATGGACTTGATCTACAAAAGAAGAGCAGATTCCGATCAATGGTTGACAAGGCTAACTCCATCCATGGAGGAAAAGCTAGAAAAGGAAACCCTTAAAGTCCAAAGCCTTCAAGTGCTACTATCGGCTGGTAGCACATTTGAGGTTCGTGGTGACTCCATTGAAGTTGTGGATGTAGATTGCTGGAACTGTAGTTGTAAAGGGTGGCAGTTAACTGGTTTACCGTGCTGTCATGCAATTGCGGTCATTGGTTGTACGGGTCGGAACCCATATGATTATTGTTCAAGATTCTTTACGACTGACAGCTACAGATTGACATACTCAGAGTCAATACATCCTATTCCACAAGTAGGCATTCCTGTGACAAAGACTACTTCTCAGGTAGCAGTAACCGTTAGCCCTCCTCCAACACGACGCCCACCTGGCAGGCCAACTACCAAAAAATATGGTCGGCAAGAAATGAATAAGCGTCAACTCCAGTGTAGCAGATGCAAGGGTCTGGGGCACAACAAGTCCACGTGCAAGGATATATTACTAGAGTATTAGCCTGTAAGTATTAATTTTTATTTGAAAACGTTTAATGCTAGCGTCATATGAATTTGATCACGGTTTTGATCGTTGTTGTAGCAATAAGCCAATAAGCTAGTAACAATAATGTTGTGTCACTGCCTATGTGATTTTACTGGTTTGATGATTCGCGTCTTTAGCAATACAAGCTCATTTTGTAGGCATGGCTTCTGTGTGTAATCTTGTAAATGTGGTACGTAGAAAGTTGATTACATATATCTGATACAAGCAGGTGTTAGAGCCTGATGCTGACCGACCCTTTTGTAGTAATGGACGATGATCATAATGACTTGTTGATATGCATTTGTAGACAAGCCTTTGTGTTGATACCTTCAATTAATGTTCCGTGATGTTGATCTGTGACTCAGTGTCTACATTTCAGCATCTATCCTGTGTCTTTTTATTTCGTCAAGTGTAATGTGTTGGTGTTACGTGGTATGTGTCCATTTTTACTGGGATATATATCAATTACTGACGTGCTTCCTTTTTCTTGATTCTGTTAATAGGATTGCATCAGAGGACAAGGGCTACCGGTGTCCGGGGAACTTCTGTTTACTTAGTTTTAATATGCAAGTCAAGGAACCTGATGTATGTAATACTAGCATTTCTTTTGTAATTATTGGTTCCCTTTCCGTAGTTTTGGTAACTTGGGTTCCAACAAAGTCGAAAAGTAGAGTCTAAATGACCTTTGAAATGGTAATAGGATGTAGCATGTTTTAGGTTAGTTTAAGGTCATGGAAGTGGAAGTGTGGATGCAAAACATCTGGTACAGGTAGTTTTAGTACTGTGAATTTTTAAAGCAGCTGATATATCTCAAGCTGAGTTTTGCAATCAACACAGAGTTCTCATCATCTAAATTTTGATGAAGCACTTGGGAGTCGATGTATCATATATGACCTCCTTTCACCGTATCAGTATAATGACTTGTGTTCGAACCTTGGAATACATTAGTGTGAGTGAATTCAGCTGATCTAGACTTTGTGGCAAACTTGCTGAACACCTTGTTTTACATTCTCAGGGACCAACTCCTCAAGGACGAGACATGAAAAATGCTTTGGTGGTAGCATATGTAAATTCTTTTTACTTTTCCGGGCCCAAAGAATCCCATACAAAGACTTTGACCGCTCTTCTGCTTCCTCTATCTTCCTCTCCCTCCAAAACAAAACCAATGGAGAACCCTAATTCCACCCCAACGGAATAGTACAAGACGAGGAGTGCGGCAACTGCGGCACCAAGAAAGCGTGGGTCCTACACAACGTCTGCTACCGCGCCAACCTCCGCCTCCTCTGCACCTCCTGCGTCCTCCGCCTCCACCCCTCCAGCTTCTGCCCCTTGTGCTTCCTCTCCCACCCTGACCAAAACGCCCTCGTCTCCTGCTCCAAGTGCCCCTCCCTCTCCCACCCTGACTGCCTCCCTCCCGACGTCTCGGGGTCCTCCAACGGCGGAAAGCACGCCTCCAAGAACAATGGCTTGAAAGTGAAAGAGTGACAAATTTATCCTTGTATTTTGCAGCGTTGTAGAGTCTGATTAATGTATGGGAACCTCTCAAATTATTGATCTTGTGCATGGATGATCACTTTTGTTCTGCAGAATCCTAGGTCTGATTACCAGTTGTACATTGTCTCTAATTGTCGAAAATACTATTTCATAAGAGGGAGATTCAACTAACAAATGGTCAAGAGGGAGATTCAACTAACAATAAGCAAACTATATCAACTTTCCCCTCTTCTAGGAATGTGGAGTCTTTACTTAACATCTGAAGATCATTCATCTTTCACTATTTTAATCCTCAGCTTGTTTTCAGGCTCAACCGCGAACGTCATGTCTCTATTCTTTTTCTTGAATGGGTGTTTTTCTGGTTGCTTCCTCCACGTCCAGACCAAGTGCATCATGTGCTTCAGTTTTCACTTCAAAAATGTGCTAGGCTCACCGTCAGTTTCACCCTTGACACTTGGATTGTTGTGAATCACAAATGGGACACATTGGACAGGATACCCTCCATAGTCTTTCAGCCTCAAATATTTGAGTATCCTCCTTGTTTAGAAAATCACAGTTGTCTGCAAAAATCATGGTTCTAAAAGCTGTAAACAATGGTAGCCTTCTTAACATCTTGTTAATTCCTTACCCTACAAAGCATAAACACCAGATGCAGATAGACAGTGTATCACTTGATTATCACAGAGGCACTTTATTATGCCAACCTAAAGCCAAGGGAATAGCCAACTGACTCAATCACATAGTTATGTCATAATAAGTTGACAGGTATTTTCAGCACAGTTCTATCTTAAGTTTTGTGCTATCATATCATCAAGAAAAAATGAAAACCGCTGGCAGAGATATAAGCCATAATATTGTCAAACACATATGCAAGCTACCTGACAAAATCAAGCAATGCATACATTACATGTACTGATGTACAAAGTATAGTTTCTGAAGTGCGAATTTGAGCAACTACAGTACAACCGACAGACCTGATTTTATTCATACCAGTCAATCTTTCTTCAGTGTCCTCCAAAATGAGGATGCTTGGAGAAATGACCACAAGTCCGATAGTAGATTGTGGACTGATGAAGAAGTGCACTCTGAGGCGCTCCCAGAACCTAAAATTGGATCAGCTAACCAGAATCTGGACTTGTTACATGAGCCCTGAATTCTACGGAGGAACTCTTGGCATTCTAGTCAAGTAATTTGGCTGAAAAGGGCAGACAGGAGGAGTTCAGAATGACAACTTCTCACGCAACTAATGGAGAAAAATTCCTCAACTATCACATGTTATTCTATCATGTTGCATCTAAGCCCTCTGCAAGGATGTTGCTAACAGTATCTTGGCCACTGAAAGTATCATAGTCCAGTGATTTCCTATCTACTTCGTCACTTACAGCAGACCCGATCAACAACGCATGAGTCTTTGCATCTGGCACCCAACCCTTCTCCAAGATCATATCCAAAAATCTGTTGGCGTCATGTTTATAACCCTCTTTCCAGAGGCCATGAATTAGGATGTTGTAGGCTGTTGAATTTAGAACTTCACTATTGCGAATAAGATTATGGATTGATCCTAAAATTCTGTGCAACTGAGAATGCTTGTCTATACAGGACAGTAGACTAACTAGTCTCTCTGAATCAGGTTCAAGACCTTTACTGACCATCATGCTGAAAAGCAATACACATTCTTTTACTCGATTCTGCTCACTCATGCTTTGTATGAGGATGCAGTAGGCGTCCAAATCAAAATTACAACCCTCCACCAGCATTTTTGATAGGATAATCATCTGTTCTTTTGTCTTGTCTAATCTTGATAATCCTATCAAAATGGTGGAGTAAGTTGAACTTGCATAAAAAGTACCAGAATAGTACGCCAGTTTCTGTAGCCGTATTGCTTCAATCACCTTTCCTGTCTCACAAATACCCTTGATCAACATATTGAAGGAGGAAGACTGGAGAGAGCATCCATTACTAGACATATAATAGAACACATCAGCGGCCTCGCGAGCCATTTCCTCCAGGCAAAGGCCTTTGACAAGCTCAGAGTAAGATGTAGGATCCAAAAGCCAGTATTTGGCACGAACATGTTGAAATATATCAAGAGCTTCTCTGTGATTGCTGATTCTGCAGTTGCCAACAACAAGAGCTGAGTATGTAGCACAATCAGGAATAGAAAATGACACCACCATTCTACCAAGAAGTTCAAACACTTCCCTAATCCTTGCGTTCTCACAGAGCCATCTGATGAGAATATTCCAAGAATTACAATCAGCTAGGTTTCTTTCCGACATTTCCACAAGTAGATCTTTTGCTATGGTAATTTTACCAGTATTGCAGCAACCTTCAAGCAACACATCATAGGCAGAAGTTTCAAGGATATGCTTATCTTCCAAGAACTTCAAAGCATCATCTATCTTTCCCAATGTACAGAAGACATTCATTACATCCACAAACACATGACTGGGTGGTGTCAATCCAGTTTCTATCATGTCTTCCAGAACCTTTATCGAATCATCTAAGTATAGGTTCTTGCATAAACACTGTAATAGAACCCCATAAATCTGTGAATCCGGCATAACATCTGAAGCTCGCATCATCTTGAACAATCTGATTCCCTCTGCTGGTTTATTTTCCCTACATAACAAAGGTATTATGCAAGTATAAAAACTCAAATCAAGCTGACAATCAAGTTCAAACATTTCATTTAAAACAACAACAGCTTCATCCATGCGATCTTTTGCAATAAGGGCCTGTATGATTATCTCAAATGTTCTACTATTAGGACTACACCCCTTCTTTCTCATCCTCCTATACTGATCCAAAGCCGATTCAAACCGATCACTCTCCAACAAACCCTCTATCAAATAATTCAAAGTCTCAACAGTCGGTAACACCCCTGCTTTCACCATCTCCTTATAAACAAGCACCATGTCTCGAAAATCCCTCTTCTCCTTCACAAGAGCACCCAATAATACATTAAATGTCTCAACTGACACCCTATATCCACCTGCTGTCATATTCACAAGCACCTTTACTGCCTCACTCACCCTACCATGCCTAACAAACACATCAATCAATTCCAAAAGAGCTTCTCCAACACCAGGACATCTATCTTTGACCATATGATGACAAAACCCTTCCATTTCCTTAACATTTCCAGCCAAACCCAGCTTCAGAACTATCTTAAAATACGTTTCGGCGGTGTGGGTAAACCGTTTCTGGAGTGAAGCCCATTTGAAGAGCTTCACTGCCGAGCTCAAATCATCAGTGTTATCCAAAACCCGGGCCAAGTTATCAGGAACAAGCTTGGTCTTCAAAGACTGAATATTTAGCTCAAATTCAGATAAATTGGGTGGGTCTGGATTGTTTTCTGGGTGAGTTTCAATGGTTTTAGCGCATGAAATCGAAGAAAGGTAAGCAGTTGAAGAAACCCAGATGGGGAATCCCTTGGAAAAAGCTAAAGGCCGGAGCTTTAGAGCCATTGCAAGAATTCATCAACACACTTTGCTTCTCTAAATCATGTAAAGTGTTGTATTGGCTTAAATGCAATGAGGGATGATCACTGACCTGAACAGAGGCGACGGTGATCGATCTTGGAGCTCCCAATTAAACCATAGACTGTCTAGTTTGAACCTTCAAGTCCTGCCTAGTTGAGCTGAAGCCTGACTGCGTTAGTTGTTTTTTATCTCTTTCAATCTGAAAAGCCACTATTGCCCCTACGATGTAATTTATTTACAGATACGTTTCCGGACGTTTCTGATATGTTTCCGGCCGGTTCTGATGCGTTTTCGGCGTTTCCGATAACATATGCTTAACCTACAAAACACCCATCACCACCATTCCACCACCCACCGCCATTTTCTTTTTATATATACTTATTTACACAGCTCGACAGATAAGTCGATATCGTTGAAGCTTGAGAACGTGCATCAGTGACTTGTCGGCCGGACTCGGTGATGAACATAGCAGAGAAGCTACAGTGGGAAGGGTGCAAAAAGTTAACTTACATTTTTGTGGAATGTGAGGCCGGGTAGATCGATTGTAGATTACGTGCACTGAAGCATCGATCTCTCTGTATGTATATTAGTACGAGGCGATCGATGAACCCAACATGGATCGGTTCTAGAATTCCTTGTGTTGGAGAACTTGGAAGAGTTATAAGTTGGCGGAATTACCAATTGAGTCTCTCGTCATTCTGAAATTATTGAATGTGATACGTTGTTACAACTAGATGGTGGATTACCATCAAGCTTGTTACAAAGACAGCCAAATCTAGAACAACTAGCTAGAATGTGATTCCATGAAGGGGATTGAATACGTGTTTGGGGATAGTGGCAAACAATCAAAATTTGAGAACGAGACGTACACTTGTGAGCATATGTCATGGACACCTACAATGTTCCAGACCCTTGAGTGGTTGTCCTTGTCCCTTGACAGATCCACCTTGTCTTGCCTGGAAGTCTCTTCACCAAATGATGATGATGATGATCCTCAGTGTCTTTCTCAGCTGAATTTGTTGGATTTACAGCGTTGCTATGATCGATTTGGAAAACATGGTTGAAGCAAGCAACATACAACCAAAACATTCTTCCAAAATTGTTTGTGGATTTTGTTCTTTTTACTATATACTTGTACTTTGCCCGTGCAATGCTGCGGATTTCGTGTTTTTTCTTATAATATGTGTTACATGTTACAAAATATGGTTTTTTAAGACCACTTAACTTATATACACACATATTTCACAAAAAATGATAACAAACTTACATGCAAACCAATAGTAATGTTCCCACAATAACATGTAAAATATACACAAGTAATTCATACATGGATAAATCTAACCTTTGGAGACGATAAGCCTAATGAAAGAAATTAAAAAATGGATTGCAAGTTACTCTTATCATGGTAATGTCATGAAACTAATGTTAACAAAAATAGACTGCTAGTGTTACTCCAAGCATGAGTCATGCATGTAGATATCATGTGTCTCGATATTCTTAGGTACGCTATTGATTGGCTACTAATACCATTACTATTTCTTTTTAATTTCCTCAAATATCTCAATAGTTTTGTAATCCTGAGGATGCTTCGGGTAAATATGGTCCGGAAAGAGCTCGCAAAAGGTCCTTTTTGGTGCTAGAAAAGCTTTAGTGATGCAGGTGGGGGCCGGAGAGTTTGAGTCGGTAAGTGAGGTGGTTCTTGGAAATTAAGAGGTGGCTTCGGGCTCTGGTGCGTTCTCCTTAGCTGCTGTAGAGACATTGGTGGAGACAGTGGATGAGGAGGTGTCACCAGGGTCAGAGGGTTAGTATCTTTGGAAAAAGATAGTCAAGAATGAAGGACGTTTTTCTATGACTTTTTAGTTGTTTTTGTCTTTTTTGGTAACTTTGGTTACTTGGTTCTCTTGTGTCGATCACGTTTACGGGTTGCAATATAGAAATTATCTAGGGTACTTCGGTTTTTAGGTAGTTTTGCATGATTCAATATCTAACATTTGCTCATGAGGGTATTTCATGTTTATGTTGTAATCTGATTTTCAGTTATTAATATATTCATGGCTAACGTCCATTTATCAAAAAAAAATCTCAATAGTTTTGTATGAAATAAGTTTGAGATCTGTTTTCAATAACAAAAACTAGTACTTTGAACCAAGGAGTAAAATATCCAAAATATCCTCGATATTTCCTCGAAATTTTTGTTTTTTACAATTATTGATATTAATTTTCATATCTTTTCGATATTTTATATTTAGTTTATTTTTGGTCGAATATACAACTTTTAGATTTTGGTCAAATATACAACTTTTAGATAAAATTTGGTAAAATTTCTATCAATATTTGATATTATCTCTATATATCTATCGAGATTTCCTTTTTTCGAACCATCGAAATTTCTATGATCGTTGATATTTTACTCCTTGCTTTGAACTAAATAATCGATTAGGAGTTTATACACACAAAGAGCAAATACTACATGACCCAATGCAACCAGAATATCATTCCATCATTTCCATTTTAATTAGGCTTAATATTTGTGATTGACAAGACAATACAAATGTTACATATCGATTTCAACCATTTCCAAGCTCTTTTGCATCCAAACCAATGCCATGTTTTCCTCCCTGCCATCACTTAATACCGCCTTGTCATCAAAAGCCTCCAAAAACTCCTCTACATCCTTATCATTGTCCTCTCTTAGAGGAAACCCTAGCATGACCTTTCTTGGCGTCTTCTCCTCCTCATGTTCGAAAAACTCCAAGTCAAGCTCTGTTGGGGGATCTCAGACATTTTCTATCGACGAGGTCACCAGATCGTTTACTGCATCACTCGACTTGGCATCCTCTTTGGGTTTTCAAAATCCTAGCCAAGCATCACAACAACCCAAACTTTGTCCAATGATGAGGTTATAAGATCCTTTGTTGCCTCTTTAGCCTTGACCGACTTGAAGATTTCGATCTCTCGAATCATGTCTTTGCTCCTCCCAAGAAGAAAAGAAGAAGCCCTATCTATGGGTCCACGCAACAAAAAGGGTCAGAAGAAAATGCAAGAGGAAGAGAAGTCTCACACCATCACCCTTGAACCAGTTAAGATGACATTGATTGCAATTGAAGGTCGAAGAAGAAGCGGGGACGTCCTATCGGTTTCAAAAACACGAAGTCAAAATGAAGTGCTAATCAGGAAGATCTGACTCCTACCATGACTCCACCTGCAGCGCCCATGTGTTATAGCTTGAAGGGCAAAGAGGTTCTTTGAAGTTTTTTCCATTTTCCTTTCTGCTTTTTCAGTTTTGTTTTTGCTTATTTTGGAACAATTTCTCTTGGTCCATGTTTTTCACATGGGGAGCTTTATTTTCTTGTTTTTAGTTTGTTTAGAAACAATTGTTTTCCATTTGGAGTTTGGACCGGTTGTTAGAAAAAGGGTAAAATACTGCATGGTCCTTCTGTTTTGAAGTCAACATTTGTTTAGTCCTTGTGATTTTATTTTAATATGTATAGTCCTTGTGGTTTGAAGTCGACATCTGTTTAGTCCTTGTAGTTTTATTTTAATCTGAATAGTCCTTAAAGTCACGATTTTTCATCCAAATGGTCATTCCGTCAATTTTCTTAGTTTAACGGCCACGTCAGCAATTTAACTGAGAAAATTAACGGAATGACTATTTGGATGAAAAATCGTGACTTTAAGGACCATTCAGATTAAAATAAAACTATAATGACTAAACAGATGTCGACTTCAAACTACAAGGACTAAACAAATTTTAATTCTTAAAAAAATCATTCAGGCACTTCGTTAAGAATTACGGTACGCATAAATATGCTAGTGAACCGAATATCTATTTAATTTCAGCTTTTTATTTGATCTAACTATCTACGTGACTCTATCACGTGTATATATATAGAGAGAGAGAGAGAGGATCAGAAGCAGACGTTCGCACTGTCCTTAAAGTGCGGATGTCCCTCCGTTCGCCACCTTACAACGCCGGCGAGGGCGCGCCTCCACCCTAGCAGACTCCAGCAGCGTCCCCGACCACTTTCCATCTCCAGCGAGTCCACCGAATTCCAGTTTTCCGGACAGATCGACTTTGTTTGAAGTTTTGGGTGATCTGGCCGGAAAACTGGAATTCAGTAGACTTGCCGGTGAGGGAAAGTGGTCGGGGACGCTACTGGAGTCTGCTGGGGTGGAGGCGCGCCCTCGCCGGCACCGTATGGTGGTGAACGGAGTGACGTCCGCACTTTAAGGCCGGTGTAGAAGTGCGCTTCTGATCTGACATGTGTATATATATATATATATATTAAAAAAATTGAAACCCGAAAAACAAGTCTAAGTGTTTCAAAAACATGAGTTGAGTACCCGAGATCAAAGAAGTTACGAGCATTTAATATGATTATCCCCAATCAACGGGTTTTGCAACTGATGTTTGTGATAGTAGCAGTTTGTTGGATTCAAACTTGAGGTCTTTTCGGTGTAAGGAGATCAACTAGGTGGTTTCAAAGGCTGGATGGCGGCGCGTTGTTTATGGCATCGTCGATTAGTGGCACATGGTTTGTTATATCTGCGGTTTCCTATAGATGGTGTGGTGGCTACGGGACTTTGACCATCAAAGAGATTAATACTATCAACTATAAGAACACTTTACTAGCTCGTATCTCAACTCATATTTTAGGTCTTGTTTGGTTCATGGAATCAAACTATTGGGAAATAAAAGTCAATATTTTTCCTTGTTTGGAAACCAAAGAAAAGTAGTAGGAAAGGAAAGTGATTCCCAAATGAAAGAAAAAAAATTGGGTGGCAAATGACTTCCACCCCGGCCCAAGGATTCATTTTCCCTCCTCCTAAATTTTATAATAAATTCCAGCTACACTCCTGGCTTTTCTAAACACAGAAAATGAAAATTGACGGGTGTTACAATTTCCCATGTCCAAAGAAATTTCAAATAATTGCTTTCCTCTCATTTCCATTACTTAAACCAAACGAGGCCTAAATATATCTCATACCATTCACTTATTTCAAAACTCAAACCAATTATTTGTTTTTAAACTCAAAGATAATTTTATCATTTATACTCAAGTAGAGAGTATAATACGAATATATATGTTGCCATGCGTACAGATGACAAGCAATATCATCTAATTCGTATGAGGGTTGTATCCTCATTACAAATTTCGACTCACAAAAAACCTATAATCTAATAGCAAATAAATCATAGGTATCGGAATAGAAAACATTAGAAGCATGACTCATCGATGAGGAATCATTTTCAAAATAGGGAAGATTCGAACCCGGTCTCAAATAGTACCTCGGTGGCAAGCACCCATTGGTTTTGAACCCAAAATTTGGATTTGCCGCGCGTTGGGTAAAACTCAAACCCACGGGGACCAATCGCAGCCTCGGACTATCCCCGAACCACAGCCTCGGCCTCTGTCACGGCCCAGATAAGACAAAACAATCATTTAATTAAGCAAACCAAATCCCTCATCAACAACCCTAATTTATCGGCCCCATTGGCTCTAAAATCGCAGTCCACTCTCAGCCGTCGGATGAGTCAATCTCCACCGTTGGTCCAACACCATTAGTGCTGTCTGGCTAAAACAGAGTGGTTCATTTCAGAGGTCTGTAAGTCATTTTGGTAAGGACAAGACAGAGAGATTCCCCAAGTTGGGTTTGGCTCACAAGCTCTCTCCTCAAACTGGGTCTCACTCCAAACCTGGTAATTTTATCTCTCTAACTCTCTAGCTCTCTATCTCTCTTGCTCTGTTCTTTGATCCCAGGTTGTTCATGGAGTTTTGTGAAAGATTGCAACTTGGATCTGGTTTTGGGTTTCTTTTGAACTTCTGGGAAGGTCTAGTTGCATGTGGTGGTTAGCAAATGCTTAGTTTTTTTATTGATTAGATTAAAAGTTTACGACTTTTTCAAGGTTTTGTAGACTAATAGTTCATGCAAGATTCTGGAAATATAATATTTTGGGTCAACTAAAGCTCAAATTAGCTGAGAAATGGTGGTTTTTTTGGATTAGTTTTTCAATTTTGTTTGTTTATTTTGAATTTAAGATGCCATCATTATCATCCCAGCTTCAAAGTTTGAGTCTTTGGGACTTTTCAGTTCAGATTTCGTTAAATTCATACACCCATTTTGAGGCCTCTCTCTCTCCTCTTCAGTCCCCACTATAATTTATTAGTTGAGGTCGACACAAGTTTGGCATGATTCTCTCTCTCTCTCTCTCTCTCTCTCTCTCTCTCTCTTCATAATAGTAGGTTTGACGTGGAGAAGAGGGAGATGTATTATTTGCGTGAGAAATTAAATTTGTGATATTGGTATGCTTCAATTTTTGATATTCTGAAGATAAATCCGTCAACTATTTATAGTACTTTGAAAGTTACCGTTCTTTATTAATAATCATAATTCTTTTAGACTTCATTTTCTTGGAGACCATACTAAATTTAATGCACATCTACCGCTTCCACATGTAGCAGCAATGGAGATAATGGCTTAAACCACTGAAGTTTGGCCCTTTTCTGATTCATTTACTGCATTGAAGCAGCAAGGAATTGGCTCAGTGTCAGTGATATTGCTGTAATTTATGATGTCAATTCCGGAGAAATCTAGGCCGAGCTCATCTGCTTCTTCTTCATTGTCAGTTTCGGCCAATGAGTTTGATCCACTGCTGAAAGATTTAAATGAGAAGAAGCAGAGTTTTCGTCGGAACGTGGTGTCGTTGGCGTCGGAGTTGAAGCAGGTTCGGAGCCGGTTAGCTTCTCAAGAGCAATCATATGTGAAGGAAACTCTCACAAGGCAGGCATGTGTTTTGGGGATTTTGAATCTTGAAATCAATCATGACTCAAATTGGGTCTTTTTTATTTGTAGGGTTTGTTTTTAAAGTTTTTAAAGTGATTTGGGACTTTTGTACAGGTAGTAGAGACAAAAGCTAAAAATATGGAAGAGGAGATTGGTAAATTGCAGAAGAGATTGGAACAGAGAAATCTGCAGCTTGAGGCTTCAACATCTAAAACTGAGAAGGTGCCCACTCGTATCCCAGTTGTTTATAGTTTTTCATTAGCTTTTTAATTTGGGTTTAGATCCTTTATACTTGGACATGATTCAGTCATTATGGTTGCTAGCTTTTGTTGTTTGAGTTGGTCTAGTTTATTATTTGTTTTCTACTGCTATCTTGATGTTTTGAAATGATCAAATGAGCTGCACATTTCGCACACATCATTGAGGATTTTGACCCTTTCTACATTGTTTTTGGCGGAGCCCATAGGAGGAAGGGTGTCCAAGTTTTTGATGATTTTCAATAATTGGTTACTTTTCTTGTAACTGACAATTCAAGTAATTTTGTTTGTCTTGCCAAGGTATTGGAGGATAGTTGGATATGGCCCAACTCATGAAAGTTTCGAACTTTTGGGAATAGTACTAAACTAAACGTATTAGGTGTTAAGGAGCTGTCAATTTTTAGGTTTCCTAACTGTCCATACAATAAAACTGAGCACTTCCTCTTATTAGTGATACTGTGGTGTGATAAATCCCAAATCAGATAAACAATGTACTTCCCTCTATCCGTATTTGTTTTAAATGCACTAGATGTTAATGAGTTTTGTATTAAGAGAAGCCAAGCTTAGTCTCAGTTTGCATATTACACCTGTTTATAGAACGTAGCATGCACAAAGGGATAGAAAACATCTTAAAAAATGAGGAGAAGATCTATATTCTTTTTCGAGTATTTGCTTATTGGCATGTAGTTGTATTAATATTAAACTCACCAGTCACCAACATAAGCATATAACTGTTGTCTATTCCTTTTCTACTGTTCTCTTATTGGAAAATTATAAGTTGTTGGTATTCTCTGTTCTTAGGGGTTCAAAGTTCGGATATGATGAAGTCTAGAGCCCACCTTGCCCTTTAATTTTACCTGTTCTTATTTATCTCAGTTGATTTTGGTTCCTTGTAAAAATATCTCTTATTCAAATTCATGACCCTTGCAAAACTCTTACAGGGTTTTAGCCAAACATGTGTAATAAAGAGTACCATTCTGATATGTGCAGAAGGTAAAGAACTTGAGTAAATTGGAGTTGAAAGCACAGTTGTCAAACAAAGTGAAAAATAGCAAACTGTAGTTAGAAGCTTACTTTGTGTCTATGGGTTTAGATTTTCTGAATTTGCATGTCAGCAATTTTGGCATTTTGAGGCGTATTAGACTAATTTATTTACACTGATGAATCTGCAACCATTACCTGAGGGATGTGATTGTATTTGGATGATATCCTTTGTCTATTGTTTCTAAACAATTCAATTAGTTGCAAGTAAATTGATTACAAATCATAGTTCTGATTTTTTTGTTAGTTAGGGATGTGAACCTTATTGGTTTACAAATTTCCTGATTGTAATTTTTTACAATTGAATGCAGTGCCTCACAGAGTTGGATGGTCTGAGGTCACAACTTGCAGCAACTCAAGAAACTGCAGATACTTGTGCTGCATCAGCTCAATCGGCAAAGCTTCAATGTGTGGCACTTGTAAAGGAATTAGATCAAAAGAATTGTTCCTTGAAAGAGCAAGATGAACGTATAATTAGGCTAGGAGAACAATTAGACAAACTACAGAAGGATCTTCAGGCAAGAGAGTCTTCGCAAAAGCAACTGAAAGATGACGTTCTGAGAATTGAGCAGGACATTAAGCAAGCTGTTGCACAAGCAGGGGTTAATAAGGATTGTGAGCTGCGGAAATTATTAGATGAGGTTTCTCCAAAGAATATCGAGAAGCTTAATAATCTTTTAGTTATAAAGGATGCAGAAATAGGAAAGCTGAAAGATGAAATCAGGTTAATGTCTGCTCACTGGACCCTCAAAACAAAAGAGTTAGAATCACAGGTAACTGCATCTGTTTCGTTATCACTTATTCCAATACTTTGTTTACTTCTGTTTCCCCATAATGTCTTTATTAAAAGTTTTAACGATGAGCTTCAACTTTTTTTTGGAACAGTTGGAGAGACAACGGCGAGCTGATCAGGAACTCAAAAAGAGGGTATTGAAATTGGAGTTCTGCCTTCAGGAAGTCCGTGCTCAAACAAGAAAGCTTCAAAGGGTAAGTATTTTTTTTTTGATCGAGTGATTTTTTCTTTTCAAGTACAAATAAGATCTTCACTTGCCTGCTTTTATTGGGTTTGCAATTAAACTAAAATCTTGCGCGTGAAAATGGTCAAGCTTTATGCCTTAATATAGAACTAGCATGAGTACGAACTTCTAGTTCTGCTGTTCTCCCAGATACATAGTTGCTTCTATATATAATATATATTAAATCTAGAACTATTATTCACTGTGCCAGATGGGTGAGCGAAGAGACAAAGCTCTGAAGGAGCTCAAAGACCAGTTACAACAACAGGGTGGGGCTGGTGCTTCACCTGTGGAAAAACCAAACTTTTGGGAAACCTCTGGTTTCAAAATCGTGGTTTCCATGTCCATGTTCATCTTAGTTGTCTTCTCAAAGCGATGAAGTAGTTGCTGTAAAACTACTCTGTATAAAAAGTATGAATCCTTAGCTTTAGACTTTTAGTCGAGGAATTAGTAATAGCTGCAGAGGGCATTTTGCTTGTAGACATGCATATGCACATTGTAGAGCTCCTCCTTATGTATCAGTAGCAGAGACATTTGTTTTTTTCCTTCAAACCACATTGTTAGTGTAATAGTGTGGATATTGAATCTGTGTATGGGCATTGTGGCCAGTATGTTCTACTCTGCATTACAATAGTAAGTTTCATGTTAATGGATGATTAGGGCCGCATCATTAACAGTCACTAAATTGTTTAGTAAATGCATATTGCTTTAACATGTCATACTTCGATTTGCTCTGTTCTTGGCAATTCATAGAAATTGAATGGTCATCACTAATACTGCGCTGTTAATACATTTCTGAAGCAATATAAAATTTAATTCTACTACCCTGACCTCATAGATAGAACTACAATACTCTGAACCAAAAGATATACATGATGACAAAACTCACACCTCTCAACCCCAACGAGTAACATTGTAGTGTCATACCTCCATAGCAGCCCTACTTAGATGTAGAAGAGTCTACCTTCATCTAGAACATGCTTCCTCCACTTTCTTCGCTTCCGTGCTTTGCATACGTAGTTATTTACACAGCTTGAACAGCTAGAAGTAACCTCACAGGGAGATGAGATTATACTTCTACATGTTAAGAAGGATTTTTTTAGTAACCAAGGCTGTTACTAAAAAGATGTAACTAACAAAGGGCCGCAAGCTAGCTGCAGAGGATGTTGAGCTGTTAAAACCAGGAGGGCTGTCCATCCCAAACTGTGGCATGGTTCCTGAAGATGCTGGGTTGCTTGAATTTAAAACTGAAGGTGGAGTAGCAGAGCTGCAAGTAGAGATGAAAATAAGAAGTGATATATGGACTGGTCAATATATTTTAGAGCTCCAAAACTTGTGAGATAAAAGGCTTACCCTGATACACCTTCCCCTGGCGGTGGAAATGATGTGAATGTTGGTGCTGGAGGTGTTGTGGATGCTGGTAGTGGAGTTGTTGATACTGGAGGAAATGGAGTTGTTGATACTGGAGGAAATGGAGTTGTTGGTGTTGGGGTTGTTGTTGATGACGACGACGATGATAGGTAAGTACATGAACCAGTGCCTGTTCAAAGGATTCACGAGGGTCTCAGATGCATATGGTTTTCATAGTAGCAAGGCTTAGTCACATATGTAGCATGTTACATTCGGAATAAAAATTGCAGGGTAAATAGTCAATGATTGCCCAAAATTGAACCTCTTAGACACATTTAACCAATTAATTCAAAAATATAGAAAGGAGTAAATGCTACTGACACCCTGTAGTTTATACCTAAAATCAGTTTTGTCCCTCACTTTTTTTTTTTAAACTGGTATACCCTTATACTTTGAATTCTCGACTGATTTGCCCTTGTCGTCAATTGACCGTTAAAGAAGACTGTTAAGTTGTTGAGATGACCGGTCCTGCGATTCCAACTCAGCTAGAAATCTGCAACATCGACATAATATGTCCAATATACCCCTAACTCTAGTGACTTTTAAAATCAAGAACTAACCAGCTTTGTGAGACGAGCTCGATGCTCTCCAGCTTTGCAGGTCCTTCGATAAGCCTTACCGGCGGCGCCAACGAAGAGGCCTTCGTTGTCATGGCCGCAGCCGAGGGCGACTTTGGGGACTTTGGAGCGGCGGAAGGTGAGGGTTTCGGTGGAGAAGTCGCCAAAGGTGAAGGAGCCGTTGACGTAGGAGACTTGGTAGAGGCAGGTTTTGGACTTTGAGCTGCAGCCAAGGGAGTCGAGGTGGCGGCAGAGGGAGGAGGAGCAAGGGAGGGAGGAGGAGGAGGAGGATTTTCTCGGGTCGAAAACCGGGTCGGTTTGGGAGTAGCAGTGTTTACAAGGGGCGCATTGGAGCCAGACGACATCGGAGCCAGTGTCGAGGACCATGTAGAGGTATTTGGGGGGAGAGCCGTCGTCGATGCGGGTGAAGTACTCGCCGCTGCCTTGGGAGAGGCCGGAGACGATGGAGGAGCTGAACCCGGAGGAGGGTGGGCCGGGTCGGGTGCGGTTGTAGACGAGGGAGGTGAGGGAGTTGAAGTGGAGGGAGTCGCGGCGGAGGCGGAGGTGGAAGAGTTGGGAGGGGGTTTGGCTGGAGGAGAGGGCGTCGAGGTGGTGGAGAGGGAGGGAGAGGGAAGATGGGTCGGAGTCGGGTTCAGATGTTTCTGAAAAGGATTCGGGTCGGGAGAGAGAGGGGGCGGAGGGGAGGGGGGAGAGGAGGAGGGTGTGGTGGTCAAGGGCGGCGGAGGAGAGGGAGAGGAGGGGAGTGAAAAAGAAGAGATGGGGGGTCTTCTTCTCCTCCATTTTGTTTGGGCGGTGGGGAAGTGAGGAGATGAGGGAGAAGAAGTGGGAGAGAGAGTGAGAGGCCGGAGAGGCCGGAGACGATGGAGGAGCTGAAGCCGGAGGAGCATGGGCCATTGGAGAATTGGATCTGATGTCTTCTACTCACAGAAAGGTCGACTCCGATCCTTTCACGGCGGCCATGGAAGAGACTCGGAGAGATTGTTACAGAGATGAATATGACTACGCAGAAGAAGAGTTTCAGAGCCGACGCGGGAGAGAAAGAATGTCGAGAATGCCTTCAAGACACGTCAACGCTTCAATCCGAAAAGGAACCAGGTCTTTATCTCCGTTGAGGATTCCGGACATCATGTTCGACGACGTTGCATCACCTGCTCCGACTACGAGTCATGCCTCTAACAACTCGATCAAGCCGGCCACTTCTCCTTCTGTATCTTCGGCTTACAACGCGATATTGTCAGCTATTTCGTTCTCGAAAGTGAATAAGAAGTGGAAGCTGAGGGATCTGTTGCTGTTCCGGAGCGTATCGGAAGGTAGAGCCACGACGGGGAAGGATCCTCTAAGGAAGTATTCGCTTTTGTCGACAAAGAAGAGTATGTCAGAAGATGTGAAGAATTCGAGCTTCCGGTCGACGGACAGCGTCGGCTCGATTAGCTCGAGGAGGAGAGGACCGGTTTCACCTCACGAGCTTCATTACACGGTGAATCGGGCGGTAACGGAGGAGATGAGGAGGAAGACGGTGTTGCCCTACAAACATGGGCTGTTGGGTTGCTTGGGGTTCAACCATGGCTTGCATGAAATTTCCAGGGGTGCATTTGGCTCCATGCATGGCACGTAACTCATGATGGGATTGCCTGATCGATCTCGGCCGTAAATAACTTTTTTCTTCAATTTTACTGTCGATTCTCGTTCAATTTTACTGTCGATTCTTGTTCATCGGAAACAGAATGGATCTGGGGTTTTGTTTTGGTGAACTGATTTAGAAGTCGATGATTCAAAATGGGTTTGGAATTGCTCTATGGGTAAAATTGTCATCTCAATACCTTGGTCCCATACATGTGTCAACATGTTAGCCACGTCAGCTACATAACGGGTTCACTTGACGACAAGGGCAAATCAGTCGAGAATTCAAAGTATAGGGGTATACCAGTTTTAAAAAAAAAGTGAGGGACAAAACTGATTTTAGGTGTAAACTATAGGATGTCACAAGTCCATAAGAAATATAACCACTAAAGCAAGTTCACAAAGTTGGTTAAAAGTCCTTAAAAGGATCGGAATTTGGCCTATTTTTGTAAATTTCCTGCAGAAGTGTCTAGCAAGAGAACGTTTCCCTATTGTTAAGTGTGTTTTTAAACTAGCACATATGAAATTATAATAATAAAAACTGATTAACGAAATAAGTGTCATACTTGGATTAGTAGCAACTAGTGTGGCCACCCCTCCAAAATCACAGCTAGTTGCAACTGGATTCTTCTGATAATAGCTGTTGAATGCATGAGAGGCATGGTTTTGGAGAGTATTTGGATTGAAACAGCTCCCACCTTGCTGGAGCTGTGAACAGTCTACCTTTCCACAAGCATAATCTAAACCAGCTTGAACTGCTGTTAGTGAAGCTCCAGTCTTGGCCACACACCAACTCTGGCCTGGAACTGCAGGAGCATTTGTACTTGTTGCAGGAGGTGCCACCGGATTTGTGACAGGTGTCGTGACAGGAACGACTCCAGTTGGTGCCGGGTAAGTTGTGACAGGGTTGGTTATTACTGGAGTCCCTGGGACTGTGATGGGGGGTGCTGTGGTTGGATTGGCTTCTGGTATTGGTGAATATACAGGGTTTGTGGAGGGCACTGTAATAGGTGTGGTGGAGGGCATAGGATTGAATGGAGCTATTGTTACAGGGTTTGTAGAGGGGACAGTGACAATAGTTGGTGTGGGAATGTATGGAGTGGTGGATACTGGTGGTGTTGTGGAAATGGGAGTTGTAGGGAAGATTGTTGGTGAATCATCTGCTTCATGTAAAGTTGTTTTGAGGTGGAAATTCCTCAAGAGTTCTCCGCGAGAAGAAGGAAAGAGCTGTTCTTCTGCTCTTTTCCTCTCTTTCTCTGCAAAATCTTCCATTGGAGATACCTGTGCATACAGACCAACTATGCTACTTAAAATGTGAGTGGTATTTTCTAAAGCTTTGGAAACCTCATCGGTGAATGCAGCTACTTCAGTTGCACTTGGAACTGCTGGACTCTTGACTGTCAAGACAATGGGGACATCATTGCAAGGAAAAAGAGAGCTTGCAAGGCTGGCTCTTTCGATCATCTCATGGACATACCTTTCACCCATACCCGGTTCTCCATCAATTTTGGCTTCTACAATGACAGCAGATTTCACTTGTTTGATGTAGTCACAAATCCTATGCAGGTCTCTTCTTTGTAAGGTGCTCACATTTTCTAAATATGATAAAGGAAATGCCACCGAGACCTTAATTCCGCGGTCAGCAGGGAAGCTAGAGAGGACTGAGCGTATAGATTTCAGGGTGGTTAAAAGCAAAGAGAGAGCATACTTTCTTGTATAGTCACCACTAGTTGCTACGATGCTTTTGATCTTTACTTGTGAGAGAAAGGGCATTATATAGGATTTCAGCCCTGAGATTGAAGTGGATCTGGAATTTATGATATTTTGAAGATGGCCCTCATTCAAGTAGAGATCAATAGATACACCAGTGTTGGACAGAGTTCTTAAAATCCTATGATCTTCAACAAGGACTCGAATCTGGGACGGGGCAATCTTGTTTTGCTTCAGAAATGATATTGTTCTACTTGGTGATGAAGTTGTAGTGTTTCCATTAGCATGGTAGGAGAACCCTACCAGAGTTCCTGTAAGGAGTGCAAAGAAAAAAGGAACAAAAAAAAAAAATGCAGAAACTTCAAACTCTTAAACTGGTAGTTTTAGCAGTGACTAGTTCTAACCCAATTGTAGTGATTTGGTGTGATAGTAATATAATGATCATTTTCAGAAAAAGTGAAGGTAATGTAGAACTAAGAAATATCTGTTACTTACCTGATGAACATATACAGAGGAAAGACAGAAAGAATAAGAAGAGGCATTTAGAAGCTGATTTGGCCATTGTTGTGTGAGGGGCTGCTGTGATTCTATGTAGAGACCCAGTTGGGATTTTTATTCATATACTGGCTGTGATTTGAAAACCTTGCACATCGATTTGGAGTGAATATAAACTCCTAGAGATGCTGAGGATCAAAGTGTCAAAGGTAGTGGAAGAAAAGGGTAGGCAAAAGTGTTAAAAAGAAAGGTGACAAGTTGCAACGATAAAGAAAATAAGTTTACTTTGTCATGAAGGATTTGGAGAATGGAGACCATCTGTCTGTAAAACTAGAAGAAAGAATCAACAATGCTTTTATGCTTCTTTTTCTTTCCCAAAGAGATATGAGCTCAGGATATAAAGTGCCCTTAAATAGTGGCTAAACAGATGCACATGAATGTAAAACAGACATGCCCACCACAAGTAATTCAAAAAAATTCTGCATTTCTTTTTGTGGCTGAACAAGATCATCTTAAGATTGAAATCCCCAGGCAATAACAAATGCATATACAAGATGAGTCATCAGCATCAAAAACAGCTAGCCTCTGAATAAAGGACTGCTAAAAGAATGGAATTTGGTTGGACCATGCTTAAGGATGCACAAGAAAGTCTAGCTATTTTGCTTAGATCAGCTAATCTCATATATAACTAAAATTTAATGAACAAATCACTACAACTAAACTAAAAGGTAAAGAAAAGGTATTGGAAAAAAGTGTTCCTGAGATTAGGCAGATTTTCACTTTCAGGGTCTGTCACTTCCTTCTTGGATAAGGGTTTGGCCATGTGATCAGATTGTTGCTCAGTAATCCTAGTAGTGGAAATGGAAATGGAGCATAGTTTTATTCTACACTGGACCATGGATCTAGTATGGAGTATGTTATTAGCGGCCACTCTGGTTGTGATGCTCTTCATTCATTACGATCCTCATAGTTTTCTTTATTGGTAAGTAAAAGTCATCAAGAATATGCAGGGTACCAAATGCTTGATAATGACACAAGAATGCAGTGGATTGATGTCTATGCTGGTCTTGAGCATCAGTAATCTCCTCCCTCCCTCCTGTGAAATCAACCGTCAACCGGTTATACTTTTCGACTATTCTCCGTTGACGTTTGAGGACCATTGATGTTCTAGTTCATGTGCTGCCAATGCATTTGCAGTAGCAACAGTGTTTAAAAGTAACCACAAGTACAACCACACTAAGTATATGATGTTCCTGCATCTGCTAATTACCACTTGAAGCAATAAATACCATTGGAGCCATCTTCTTTATGGGATTGAAGATAGAATATGCAAGAGCTAGGGACAACCCATGTGGATTAATCTATTGTGCATCTGTGCATTGCATTCAAATTGCAAAGTAGTGAATCAAAAGCAGCTTGTCTGACCAAGTCTTTAGCCGAAAGCAAAGTAACACAGTCACACCAGTGATAAGCTTGATGGGATATAATATGAATTTGGAAAAGTGACTTCGCATGAATTTAAGGGGGAAAGGAGAGTGACATAGCTAAGAGATGAGCAGATTTCAATATATACAAAAGAGATCGGTTATCTACTTATCTATGTGTATTTTATACTCTGAACAGAAAAATGTCATTTTGGATTTCACTATTGGGAGGTTTCAGAAAAGGTCCATTTGATTCTTAGAAAAAAAAAAATCCATTTGGGTTGATTTCAATGTGTGTCCACAATTTTTACATCTCATGCGAGACAGAAGAGGTTAGACATTGGAAATCAATTTGAGCATTGGGGTGTGCAAAGAACCCCCAAAATTTATATATGGTAACGTTTAGGAGCTGTTTCCAAAGATTATAAATATACAACTACACAAGCAAGAGTCAGTGACATCAGGTTAACTAGAATCTAAGCTTACATCATCCTACCGAGTCCTAGATATGATCAATACGCAAAAGTTTTGATTTTGAAACTTGTACAATACGATGTTCTCCCTCAATTAGAAGTCAAGTATCAATCAACAAACAAATCGCTGAAAGAAGCATCAAAGAGTGCTTCTCTTGCTGACTGATATTGATTAAGCCTTTTCTTCAACGAGCGCAAATCTCTTTCATCCTTTGAAGTACGATCCTAGCACAGAATTGATAAGTTAAACGTCAGTCATTGCCATCTTACTGTCAATCTTCAAATACATAAGACATATTCAGAAACCAATTCTCATTCCGACCCAGATCGTGATGTGTATGGTAATATGTAATAAAGACAACAGTAAAGTGAGAGAAATTATGAGCCTAGCACAAACAGCTCAATCAATAATCTACTAGTAAACACGGTGATAGATATCCATTGAAGGAACCATGGCTGCGGCTTAGCATTTGTAAACTTCCAACATGCTTAATAAGTAGTTTGTTTAAAAGCGATACTTACAAATGATTTGTTTAGGAGTAATACGTCCACCAAGTACACCAGCCACAACACATTTGTTCTAGGGAAGCTGTAAAATATGAAATGACAACGATGATGGAACCAAATACGAATAAAGCTTCAGCACAAAGGTTTGCTGGACTTTAATTTATAGGGAATTTTTGAAAGGTTTCAATCTTTATAAGAAGATATACCCAAAGGGGAAGCCAAAGTACACTCTGAAGTTTGATTTTAATTGACACGACCCCGTGCAACTATTTATTATATTTGAAAAAATGAATTATACCTTTCCTTCCACTGGTCTTGTGTCACCTTCTTCATTTTCCGGTAAGTTTCTGCCTACAATTTTTTTTACTATCAGTTATGTCATATAACAAAGATATAAAAGTTTGTAGTAAAAGTTCAGTTTTAGTTCCCTTGAATCCAAATGAAAAAACAAAAACAAAAAAAGTTCCGTACTTGTATATCTCCTTTCTGGCCATTAAAAAGCGCCGGATCTGAAGATAGGTCTAGAAAGAGTATGGCTTCGCCTGTGTTATCAAGATTGTTAAGCATGCTACGCCAACAATAAATGTAACCATTACCATAGCGAACACATTACAAAAGAAACTTGAAAAAGTACTCACCGGTATTGATTCTCGACAGAGTGAAATCAATGATTGATATTGCTAACCCAAATGTGCGTATAAGCATCTGCCTTCCATCAAGAGTGAACTGCATTGTAACTGAATCACTCCTACTCAAAAGTATGTTTCCCCTGTAACAAAAGCATATCACCAACTGACAATCATCGATTCACATGTTACTACTACAAAAAGAAAAAAAAAAACCCATACCAGTGGAGATCACGGTGCTCAAATTCATATGCCGCTTCAGCTACAGAAAGTGCAGCAGTAACCTGGAATGACAGTACACTCATTTATTACAAATAAGGCTGCAGGAATCACCTCAAGAATGCTGTTTCAAAACATGACTAACCTGTACTAATAAACTCCTTGCCTCATCACAGTTCAGAAGTACAAAGTTTTCGAGATCTTGGCCACCATGCTCTAAAACAAATACAACATAGAACTGTATGCAAAATTGACAATTACGTTAACTGACATTATACCTACTGTACGAAATAACTCATCCATGCTTGATAAAATCACCAAACGATACAGAAGCTTACAAACAACACGAAGTTCATATACCAACCAGAATGAGTTATTATGCGTTTTAATTAGATTGATCAAAGTCATGCAATACAGACAAAGCAGACAACAAAATCGAACGAAACCTGGTTCTCTGGAAACGCCCCAGGGTGAGTATTTTCTGAAACATGATTTTCATCCCAATCTTCCCATGCTTTGATCAAGGCAGCGTCATAACAGCCTTGACACACCCTCAAGCTACAGCAGAAACATATCACAGGAAGAAGACAGATGAAAATCTTGCAACTGATTACAAACTATATAACGAGGATGATAGACTTTAAAGTAATTATAGACTTTAAAGTAATTACATACTCTTTTGTTTCTATAAATGTTGTGCATACATTCTGAACATTATCATTTTTTCCTCTCAAGTAATTAAGAGTGCGGGAAAGCACCACCTCCTCTAGCAATTCTTCAGATGTCTGACACACAACAGACCATATCACATCATCCAAAAATCAGTAAGCCCCAATACTAAAAGACAAGGGGTTCTAGTAAGTACCTTTTGCTTTTCCTGATTCACTAGTAAGTTGCCATCAATAGGAACTATTTTGCAAACAAAGTTGCCAGCCTTGAAAGCTTCTCCATATGTCCCTTCTCCAACTTTTTCAATGTCTTCTGGGTCACTGTTTCAAGAAACATTCATCCTTGATAAGCTTATGGAAACAAGATCTATCTTTGGATGGTATTGCAGCAAAAAGGAAATCCAAATTGTAAAAAAAACTGAGACAGAAACATTAGTGATGTAGAGAACAAATATATAAGGAACAGACCAATATTTGGAGAATACATCCTGTAATTTTGAGGGAGATGCCTGCTCACAAACTTCTAATAGAGCATTAAATCGATCCAACTCCTCAGAAGTTGAGAACAAAGAGAGTTCTTTTACAGCAGCATCTATATCTTCATAATGTTCTTCCAAACCTTCATTGCCCACCTCTGGAAGTGATTTGGTGGTGTTCATTTCATGCACACTTCTATCGAGCAAACTTAAGTCGAATTTAATTAGGCCAGAAGACAAGCGAGAATTTACTTTAGATGATCTTTCTGGGGTTTTCACACTTGAAGATTCAAAATTGATACCACTACTGGGTGAGGGCCGCATGCCTGGAGTTTGTAGGATCCTCGCCAATGTGTTGGAAGACCCTAAACCAAAATTCAACTTCTTGGATAACAACCATTTCTCTAATGCTGTGCACAACTTGGGTATTTCAACATTTTCTTTTGCGATTCCAGCGACCCATGTGCGGGGTATGGGAGAGGGGCTCTCCTCTATCAATTCTTCTTCATCAACCTTCTCAAAGTAAGCTCGTTCCTTTTCAAAGTTGTACTTACTCTGGAAATTTTTAACAACAGTGGAAAACAAACCAAAGTACAATGCTTTCAGATACAAAAACAATACACAGACGACACTTCCAACTTTAAGGGAACATGCATTTGAGACAATAAGTTAATAAGAACATGCAAAACGGAAAATGCAAGTTTCTTTCTAGAGTAATAGTGTCTCACTTGGGGACGAGGGGGTCTTCCTTTCCTTTTAGCCTTCTTCTGTGGAGGCTGATACTCCAAGCAAGCACCAACAGCAATACTTGTCCTCCCTCTATTAAGCACCAAAGTTAAACGAAACTCGGGTCACAATGTATATATAACATTTAAGCAATACTTGCAAAACCAACTAACTAATCAAGCTTAAACCATAAACCCAAAGAACCACAATGTCTGCAAGACTAATCAAACATTAACCAAATTCCACAGCACTAATCAAACTCATATCACAACACCCAGAAAGGAAAAACCAAAGAAATCACAGTAGGAACAAAGAGCACTATCATAAAGCCCAATTCCAATTTCATTACTAATCCCAAAATATAGAGATAAAAAATAGAACCTTGTGGAAAGAAAACGGTTCCAACTGATTCGCTTAACCGGAGCAGCCAAACTCACCCTGAACTTCTCCCTTCTACTCGAATTCGATTCCCTTCTGAAATCAACAAACATAAAAAAAAAACCATCAACATTTTTCAAAAACCCAAAAACACCAACTAAAAAAAGACTGAAACTTTGAACATACAAGGGCTGTTCAAGTGAAGTGGGCTTTCTGGGTTTTCTTCTCCGGTAAACCTCCTCAACTGGGTGTTCTTGATCTGTGATTTCACCGCCTGAAATGTAATTAGAAATCGAGAATTGGGCAAAATTAGGGTAAGAAAATTGAGGGGCTAGTGTGACCAGTACCTGAGTTGGAGTGCATTGTAGATGGTGAATTAGTGAGAAATGGGTTCGAATTATGTATCGGGAAGAGTGAAAGCTTGTTGGTTACGATCAGTCGAATACCGAAACCCTAAACCCAATTTTGGGTTTTCGTTTTTATAGCAGCACAAGTGCGCGGGAAATTCTGTGGGATGAGATGGTAATGTGAACACGAGTATAATGTTCGCGTCAGATCGGGTCAGGTCGGTCAGGTCCAACAATGTAAACGGATCGACCCGGCTAATTCACCGGTTCTTTTTGGGTTAAAATTTGTTTAGTAGCTAAAAGGTAAATCTAAAAGGTCCAAGAAGACACATTTTTAGTCCCAAAATGTCGATATGTTTCCTCCGATAGTCTCATGATGCGGCAGTTAAAGACTTACCAGCTCAACTCAGCTCACAGTTTGGTCAATGAACAAAAGATTTTAATGACCATGACACTGAGCTGACGAGTCTTTAAATGCAACATCATCAGGTAAGGGTGGATATGGACATATGGACCATTCAGGACTAGAAGTGTGACTTCGAAGACCTTTTAACTTGGTTAAATTAGAAACACAATGACTGAAATGAGAACGATGTCATAATACATGAACTAAACAGTAAACGCTTCTTCTTTTCAGTAGAAACAAGAACACCTCGTTGATTTCGGCCTAAAGTATTACAAAAGAACATGCCACACCGTGGCCTATAGATAACCCCCCACCACACATATCATTGTTCTCCTAAAAACCTAGCCCCCTACTTGGCAAGGAGTAAGAAATAGAGCAACACTCAAAAGTCATAAGCTATCTACCAAGACCAAAATCTATTCATTTTATTTGGTATGTGTGAGGGTTCTTTTTGATTTGGAAGTAACTAAGCCAAAGTTAACTTAAAGAATTGGATTATCGAATTAACCTTGTGCGTGTTTCAAGATTAGGGAGAAGCTTGTAGCATGAGCTGGTGTGGGAGCTGAAGGCACGCGGCGGTGGTGAAAATTGGATTGAGTTTTGAAGTTAGATTTCTGGGGAACGACCTGGGTGTTTTGGCCACGATCCTCAACGCGCGGAGCAGAGGTAAACAACGAGCAAAGAGAAGGGGGAGCGTCGCGGGCGTGCCACCTCGCAGACGAGGAAAGAGTTTGTGTGAGCGCTTGACTTCTTGATCAGGCGGAAGGGGTTTCCAGGTGCCACCTCAGGTGAGGAGTTACGAGCATAAGGCGATCGATACTCATGGCGGGACGCGAGCAGAGCAACAAAGGGAGTTCAGAGGTCGGTGAAGTGTCTAGAAGGGCTCTGAAACAAAGGCGGCGGCGCACTTAGGGTTAGGGTTTCGAGGTAGCTCGAGAGGTAACTGATTTGCAGTTTTGTATTTTGTTGAGAGATTTGATCGTGTCTGTAGAAGGAGATTTGAGTCCCCTTATATAGGAGCTCGACTTGCAGCAGATGAAAAGTAATCACAGTCCAAATCGGATTCTGAAACCCTAATGTCACAAGGACACTATTTTGCTATCATGGACCAACCAACTTGTGACAAATGTCCACTTCGTATATTCCATTCCATGTAGGGCTTTTGCTTCTGTGTTGCCAACTGTAGACTCCTATACAGACTGGAATTAGGAACAATTTTATCCCGCGAGCCAATCACAATCTCAAACTCATTCGCGACCACCTAAAGCTCGCTTCTAGCTCGCGGGCTTTAGAAAGGGCCACGGGGATTGGCCCGAAGCATGTCGAAGACTTGTAAAAGCCTTCAACGATTAATGTGATGCATGCGGAATCCGTCTGTTGTTTCCTCGTGAATGTTTCCTACGCGAGCCAGTTCCCAGCTCGCTTAGATATATTTCGCCTCGCCTAAATACTATAGTGCCTCATTTACACGGAGCGTTAATCTCGCCTAGCCTAGGCAAAGCGCCAAACTCGCCTCGCCCACGCGGAACACCAAACTCACCTCGCCCACGTAGAGCACCAAACTAGCCTCGCGAACTTGGAATGAGCTAATCATTCCGTGCGAAGTCATTCCGCGCGCGAACTGTGTATTCCGCGGGAAGTCATTTCTTGCCCGAACTGTGTAGTCCGCGCGGAGTCACATTACTTAGACAAAAATGCCCTTTGGCTCAAACACTGAGTTTCAAAGGCAGGGGCTGGAAGATGGCTAGAGAATGGGGTTTTGGCTTGAAGGTTTGAAAGCATGAAGGCTAGAGTGCTTTAGGGATTTTTCTGGGTTGGTTCCTTGATGCCCTCTGCAACTTCCCAAACCTCCCTTTTATAGAACCGGATTGGAGGGTTTTGCGACGGGTCACGATGCCTAATCCACTGTGTAAAAGAGTTGTTCTTCTCAAGTACATGATCTTGGTCTCAAAAGTTGACAGAGAGAAGTTGACCTTGAGAGATGGAAGAGATGACTCACTGCAAGGAGGCTGCGAGGACCGCTGCAGAGACGGAAATCCTGGAACAGGACGGACCAAGTAACTTGAATCCCACAATCTCGTCATCCAAGGATGAAAGAGCTGCCTTGGAATCAGTTGCTGACCTTCTTCTTCGTCAGATCGGGAGTGGATGACACTTTTCTGCTGTACAAAGCTTGTCGCCGTACTGCTGCGAGGAAAGATGAAATGGCTGACTGTGTAGTCAGTAAAGAAGAAAGGCAAATGATTGGGCTTTTCTTAAAGGAAAAGAGAGTTTGGGCTTTTTTCTAAAAGAGAAATAAAAAGGGTGTTAGGCTTCAAATTCAAATGTGTTTTGGGTTTATAAGATGAGCAATCCAATTCTCATGTTCTTCACCGATTCGTCGCCGACTTAAGTCGTTGGCCTTGAGTTTCGGGCCCAAGACCGAAACTTCTTAACAACATTAAACCGGCAGATGAGAGTTATATGCCTCCGTAACCATCTACACCATACCCACTTCTACAAGCCCCAATGATATATGTATGCGGCTTGGGCCCACATGAATGCATGAGTATGTTTGCTTGGGTTAAATCAATGATTTAACCTAAGATTGCATGAAATTATTGCGTAACGAAATATTAATTGATCATATGATTTTTTGGGTATCAACAGCATGATACACCAAATATGAAGAATTAAACCGAAACTTAAATCATGAAAGTCAAAATTAAAAGCTAACGGGACATATAAAAGCATCTTGCGAGACCAACTATCAACTATAGTTGAATGACCAAGATAGGAATTATATCAGTAAGAAACTACGCTTCACGCCAAATATGTCAAAATTTGACATAATCCAATTGTGAAGGCTAAAAGTCAAATGTCAGAGACAATATTCTTGATTCTAATGCTATTGTAGAGCGTACATCTTAGGATCACCTTCAATAATAAGAGACCTATGGTCATGTAAGATGTACAACAACTAAGAGTCTAGCCCTTAGAGCACTTGTTTAGAATTAGGCACGCAACCATCAAAGTTAAGTTTGATAAGAAATTTAGAAAAATAAGTAACCACATTTTTGGTGTAAAATTGATAGGTGCATAATTATACATTATTTGTATCAAAATCCTCTATACTTTCGTTGTTTGTTTGGTGTGTTTTCTAGTTATTTACTTTGTTTATTTGTTTTATAGGTGTTCCGAAGCAAATAAGAAGAAAAAAAAGGAAAAGAGAGATTGTAAGATGAAATTCAGAAATCTGTCTTTGAAAGTCATCCAACTTCGACAGAACACTGAGGGCATCTCGAGAAGAACTAGATGATGAATCTTATATCAACGGAAAGATACGGATGTCATCTTTCCATAGCATTTTACGGTTCATGAATAGCGTTTTCCTAGAAGAAGTCATGACCAATTTAGTACCAAAAGGTCAATCTACGCAAGCATCTGACGAAAATATGTGTTTTGAGGCCCAAATCACACCGGGAGGCCCATGGACGAGTTTGCACTTCATATTATGACTTATAACCCCGATGTGAAGCTGATTATGAAGAATTAAATGAGTTGGCATACTTTCATTGGTCTTACAAACGTGCACCAATCATAATATCTAAGGAAACCTAAGTCAAGAAGGATTGGTTAAAAGAAGCAATATAAAAGCCTTGTGCTATCAACTTTTGCGGCTTCTACTCCTCTTCTTCTTCTCTTCTCCTCCTTCCCAATCTGTTGTGTTATCTTTTTATTATGTTTATTTAGTTTCTCTTAGTTAGGGGCTGCTTGAAGCCCTAGACATGAACAACAAGATGATTTAAGTTTTGATTTTATTTTCTTTTAATTCAAGATAAGATTTGGTTTACTATTTTTGCGTTGATGAATTCTTTTTTTGTATGCTTTTAGTGCACGCTTAGTATACATGTTAGGGTTCTATAGCTTTGATTGTTTGATGCCAGTGTCAATATCGGACTCCTCAAACTATCTAGAGAATCTCAAACTATCTAGAGAAACAATTGTAAGTTTTCGCTAGCAAGTAAACTAAGTCTTAAGTTTAGCAAGACACTAAGTTTATTTCGATGCCTTGTGATGTCTCAAACCCTTTTAGAACGTAAGGATCTACATGTTTAATCTAATAAGCGTACCTTTAGGTTGCATTGCTTGGGAATAGTTTAGGTGTAGAGCATTTCCTGCCTAGCGTACGAAGTAAGAAATTGTAATAGGTTGTGTTTCAAGCGTACCGAACCAACCTGAGCATCTTCATCTAGATTAATTGAACTATAACTAAACAAATTGTCTTGTGTGTGATCGTCGGGGTGGATTGCATCTTCCCTAACTAGTTTTATTTCCTATTTTCCAAAACCAAAACCAAAATCAGTTTCGTCACACTAGTAGAAAAAAGGCTTAAGCGACGGGTACTTTCACATTTCGTGGCTTAAGAAATTCCTAAGCGACGAAAACGAATATCGTCGTTGGAGATACATTTTTCGTCGCTACAGTTTTCTGGGGCGACAAAATATTTTTGTCACCTAAGATTTGTCGCCACATGTCCTACTAAGGCAACACCAAGAATTTTGAGGCAAATTATTTATGTAGTGACGAAAATTGTACCCTTAAGTGACGAATACGTTTGTCGCATGATATTCTTAACATAACCAACAAATTTGCATTTCGTCGCTTTAGTTTTAGACTAAAGCAACATAACCTTTGACTCTTGAGTGACGAAAATTTTTGTCGCATGATATCCTTCACCTAACAGACAAATTTAATGTTCGTCGTCTTAGGTTAACACTAAAGCGACGAAACTTTTGACCTTAGAGCGACGGAATTTTTTGTCGCATTATTTCCTTCACCTAACCGACGAATTGATTTTCGTCGTGTTAGGTTAAGATTAAAGCGACGAAACTTTTTGACTGAAATCTTCTTTTATCCTCTGCATCAGTTCCAGATCGAAAAACTGACGGAAAACAAATCGAGCTACAGTGAAAAAAATTTGCACAGATCAATCTCGCAAATCTCTGGTTTATTTGATGCATGATCATCATCTGTGTTCTTCTAATGCATTGTTCATCTTCATCCACTAGTTTGCAGTTTGGTACATGCCCTTTCTCCCTCTTTTATACCATTTTTTCTGATGAGTTTTCCGGTGAAGTATTCCGGTTAATTATTGTTATTTTTTGTTACTAATTTGTTTAGATGTGTTGGTTTTATGATGAATTTTGGTTACCTATCAGTTTTCTTGTTTATATATTACATTTTTTCATATTGCTAAATGTTGAATTTTGGTAATATATATTTATGAGAATGTTTATGTTGACTGCCTTTGTGAGAATATTGGTAATATATATGAGAATTTTGGTAATATATATTTATGAGAATATTTAGGTTTATGTTGAATATTTATGAGAATATTTGGTAATATATATTTATGAGAATATTTTGGTAATATATTTTTCATATATATTTTATTTTTTCTGTATGCAAATGATTATATGTATGTTTATTTGCGCGATGAATGTAAGAATGATTATATTCTTGCATTCTAGTTACTTATATGTTTAGCCTTAGAAATCCCGTTCAAGAATTATTTTGTTACAACTTTATTTGACAAAACCATTCTTGAATTGTCCCATTTTTGGACAGTTTGGGAGAACATGACTTTGATTCGCACTGATTTATGATGTGGTGGTTCAGTTTTTGATAGTGGGTAATTTCGACATGGTCTCCCGCTATTGTTCCTCGAGTGCACATTAGGTATAGAAATTGATGCACTTGGGGAACTGTAGGGAGATGCTGCCGAAATTTTTCCACGTCGGATTCGAAACCACCATAACATAAATCAGTGCAAAACAAAGTCATATTCTCCCAAATAGGATTAGGACCCTAACCAGAGGCATAAGGTGATGAAGAAGAAGAATTTAATGGATATATGTGCTTATTTGTTGCTAACAATGTGCATTTTTTTTCTATTATGACAGACATACGAAAAAAAATAGACAAGAGCTGGATGCAATACAATAGGAGGACACTCTTTATATATACAGGGGATCGTAGATTTTATGCAATTTTTACAACAATACGGTGGTGGAAAGGAATGACACAAGTGTCTGTGTAAAAGATGTTGTTGCGGTAGTTGGGAGACAATTCAGAGTATAGAAAAGCATTTGTCACATTACGGCATGGATCCGTATTATACTACATGGACTGAACACGGTGAAGTGCTAGTTAATGATCCTATAATGCCCTATTTCCTACCAAATAACTTGCATGAGGCTAGCTCATCTAGTGCTTCCGCCAGCCCTTATATGGATCCCACGTTGAACATGCTACATGATGTTTTTCCATATGCTTCAAGATATCATCAAGAAGAGAATTTTGATGCACCCCAGGAAACATATTCTACTTTCTCGAACCTAAACACTAGTGATTACGATAAGTACAACAGGATGCTCGAAGAAGCACATACCCCAGTGTACGAGGGATGTTCAGAAACTGTTTTGAGTTCTCTTATGGAACATATGAGTCCGAAAAAGAAGCATAGGACCTCAAACGAACATTTTGATGACGTATCATCATTTATCAGACGTTTGCTTCCTCCTGTAAACAAACTACCATCGAATCATTACAAGGCAAAAAAGATCCTAAACGACATCGGTCTTGGTTATGTGAAAATTGAAGCTTGTAAGAATAATTGTGTTCTGTTTTACGGAGATTACAAAGACGCATTTAAACTGAGGTATTCACACTGCACCTACACTTGAGATGGGTATTGCAAATAGAGATATTGAGAATGTCACTCTTGAACCATATCAAGAAGCCTCGACGTCTAATATCCCCGACACGGAGACTATTCACATCAACAACGACATCCACTTCCAACCCCGCAAGTACATTCCCATTTATAATTTAGAGTTTGACTTCGGTTCACTTCCATTCATCCGGCCAGACGATAAAGAGGAAGACTTAGACGATCATTCATATGAAGTGAGTGAGGATGATTTAGAAGACAGAGACTACGTTGATAGCGATTGAAAACTCATGATGTGTTAAAACGTCAAATTTTCAATTTAATTATGTCTTGAATTTATTATATATGTATTGAATTTATTTTATTAGTTGTGATATGTATTAATTTCTGATTAATTTAATTTTATACTTTACTAACATTTTGGTTGCAGCGGAAATATAAACGTTGTAATCCACCAACGGTGACTTGAAATCCATATAGGACAACTAATATCAAAGCCTAAAAGCCCATGGATTAAAAGAAAATCAAATCCAAAACAATCTATTAAAATTAATGTATGAAAATAAGTAAATATGCATTTTGAAGGCCTAAACGGACTCAGATAGCCTAAAAAGCCCAGAGGTTGTGGCATAGCGACAAGTTTGGTTCGTTGGGCCGTTCTGCTTCCAGAAAGGTATCATAATAGTCAATCGGACACCGAACGCCAAATCTAGAGCAAACCAGGTTGTTTTGATTGATCTGCTCTTCAATCTCTATCGCCATATGTTCTATATCACATTTTATAAGTATTAATTAGCAGAAAGTGAAATATAAATGATTTTCCAACTTAAGCGACGAATTTTGTCATTTTCGTCGCTTTAAAACGTATATTGTTTGGCGGAAAGTCAAAAAATTAATCCACTTAAGGGACAAAAAAGAAACAATTCGTCACTTTGGCCCGAAAATTTGGCGGGCTAATTTTCATTCCCAAATTTCATTCCCAAATTTTGGCCTAAATTTAAAATAACTTAAGCGACAAAAGATTTAAATTGTTTCGTCGCTTTGTCACTATGTATATCACTTCCTGCGCGCATCATCACTTAATTCTTGCTCTCATCATCACTTAATTCATGCGCTCTTAATCCCTAACCTTGAAGAAAAATCCCAAATCAGTCCAAATCTCCCCCTCACTCCCTCTTCCTCCTCTTGCCCTCTTCCTCCGCTCAGAAAACCTAGCTCCCCTCTTCCTCCTTACCGGTCCAAATCCCTTCACTCCATCTTCCTCCTCTTGCCCAACCATCGTAAGCCCGATTCCTTCCTTCTCCACCGCTCACAAAACCCAGCCACATCTTCCTCTCACTACCTAGATGTCGCCGGCGCTCGGGAAAAGGAAAGCTTGGGAAGAGACAGAGGAGCGTCTGCGACTGGAGTGTGCGCAACAATACGACTCCTCTTTTGCCGGATCAAACACAGCCACTCCGATGACGACGGCGCCTGCAGGATCTCTTGCTTCATCGGCTCCCCCTCTAACCGACGATGATGACGAGTCAACGACCCTCCACGCAGAAACACCGTCTGAGGGTGCACCTAGGGTTGTCAGCGCTCGCCTGAAACTGAAGAAAAGCAGAGGACCTCCCCATAAAGGCAACCAGAGTATGGTGAGCTGCTCAAAGGTGTCTGATATTGTCAAAAACACGGGAAAGAAGATCGACTTGGACTTTGATTGGAAGGTTATTGACGGACCTCGTAATTCTGATGTATGTAGCTTGTTTGTCAACAGTCTTGGAAGCATCATACGAAAAAGAGTGGCAATGAAGAAGGAATCGTGGTATGATTTAGACAAGGAGAAGAGGAAGAAGCTTTTTGACGGTCTCACTGTAAGTTAAGATAATTTTCAGTTAATTTTTTTGGTATTTTGATTCCCTGCATCATTATATTTTGATTCCTTGCATCACTTCAAGTGCTAAAAGCCTAAAAGCTTTGCTCTGATAATATGTTTGGTTGGAGTAGAAATAAAATTAGGGATTTGACTTAATTTCAAGTGCTTGTACATCTAGATTGTGATCTATTATGTTTATCAGCAGGATATTTGTGATGTTTGAGCATCTATTCATACTTGTGATAATTGGTAGGAACTGTGCATCTATTCATAAGAGCTAAGTGGAACTTTCGTTGTCTAGTGCTGCAAGCAGCTAATACTTTAGATCATAGTTGATGGTAATCATAGGGAATACTTTTTTCTTGTCTTTATAAGGTTCAGTTCTGTTATTTGGAAGTGTTATCTATGAATTCCTAGGCAAGGTAAAAATCCCAATTTGTGGATAAGCATTTGGGATTTTCTTCTAAAGATTGGTTTGTTCCTTTCTCTGGTCTTCTCTCTGGTCTAATTGTGCTAGGCTACTAGTTAGGCTGTTGATAGAACGAAACAATAATGAGAGCTCTTTGAATATCATGTCCATTGTAATGGACATTGACAGTTGCTTTGACTTCATTGTTGGCCTTATATAGACAGATAAGAATCTACTATTTCCTGGCTAATCATTCAAATTAGGAATTGACAATCTGTGTTTGTCCTAGATTTATGACCAAACTGAATTTGTTTGTTAAAGAAGAAATCAAATATTCATTTTCCTTTTACAGGATAGACCACCGGCTTTGTATTATATAGTGATAGAACTTAAATCATCTGGATTTCCTTAGTTGGTTAGATTTCCTTAATTGTTTAGGGACTCAGTACTGTCAAAGTTGGAAATGGCAGCTTGAACTTGCTGTGCCATTTTCACACTGCAGAAGTCATAATGTGGAAGCCTGCAAAGCTTTCCAGCCTATATGCATTCTTAATGAACTTGATTAAAGAACTTGGTCCTCTGTATGCATTCTTAATGAACTTGATTAAAGAACTTGGTCCTCTGTGATTGAACTCTTATATAGTTGCAAGTAGATATGCTTAAATAACTTGGTCCTTTGTGTCTCTCTTCAGATCAAGAAACAAAAGAAAAGGCACACACAGATTTATAATGTAGGACATGAATTATATTGGTGTTTATTGAACATAATCTCTGTTCTCTGATATGGTTCTAATTTTCTGTATTGGTATATCTCTCAATTTCCATGCATCATGGTATTAATTTTTTTGGTATTTTGATTCCATGCATCATTGCAACTTAATGGTTTCATGTTTTCTATGTCTTGCAGTGTTTTTTTATCATTGATTTTAATGATGTAATAGTCATTAAATGGATCAATAAAACGGCGGCAAGTGTATTCCGTGAATGGAAGCATGACTTGTCCGAGATTCACAAGCTCGGGGGGAGAGACGTGATTCCGGAAGAGCTTTTGCACAGGCGGGATGAGTGGGAGTGGCTTTGCACGCATTTTGAATCAGACAAGTACAAGGTATAAATTAAGTTTTGGTTATGAGAGTTTGGTGTTATTTGATAGGGTAGGTGATTTGTGGTGATTTTCCCTGATAGGAAAGTTAACTACCACTCATTGTTATATCATGATAGCACAACAGTGATCAATATCATTCTAGGAAAATAGGTTTTTTTGATATCATGATAGCTATAGTTTGTATATGATTTAACTAGTTGTCAATCTGTCTTGAACTCTTGATAATGTTGCATTTGTCACCAGCAAGTTCTTTTGAATGGGTGTTTTGATGCGTAACAAATTCTATATCTCATATTATGAATTTGATCATACTGTCAATTGTAGTTGAGTTGTGGATTATAGGTCTGAAGTTGTTTTGGTAATGGTAGCCCCAAAATCTCAGTATGATTGCCATAGGTCTGGAAGTTGTTTTGGAAATGGTGATGCCTAGCATGTGGTTTTCTTCCAATTCCATTATAGATATATAAGCATACAACCTATTTAAATGGACTAGAAAAAGAATGATAGTTTACAGAAAATCTCAATATGTGTTTTTAGAAACAATAAATTGGCATGGATATTTATATTGGTAGTATCTTACCTGATGATGGATTCTTTTGTTGGATGTTATGATGGATTCTTTTGTTGGATGTTATGCTGCCATTTAGCTCATGTACGACACCAAAAAAATGAATATTCACATGAGTTTATGTATATATATATATATTTTGAGAAGAAACGAAAAAGATGAGTTTATATATATTGTTTCTAGAATACAATCTGTACAGCTATGGTGCTCAATATATAGTGTATGCAAACTAGGAGTACAACTTTCGTTTTGCATTTCTCATTTTCTCCCTCTGCAGGTACTTGACTGATGAGGCTGCTTTACTTTTGCTTTACTCTTTATTGCAAGGAAATGTTGGTTTTGCTGTTGTTTACTTTTTTTTTCCTTGTATATAGCAGTATTAGTTAAACTCATATATGCATTTCCTCCATACCTGCATAGTCTTAAAACTGTACTCTACCGTGTCAAACTCAGTACCTCTCAGTAATCTAGACTACCTGCATACATGTCATTGCTTTGCTTTCTGTTTACTTGTTTCATTTGCTGTGTAGTTTTGCTATTGTACGTGTACTTGTGATTTGAGTGGGATTTAGGACTCTTAATGTCTTGAAAATTTGTGCAGAGACGATCGGTTGCCAACTCCAGCAACCGTGGTAAGAAGGAGTTAGAGCATCACTCAGGGAGGAAACCTATCATTTACTGGGTGGCTGAGCTAAGGGATAAGGGTGCTTCATTACTGGTGGTTGACGTGTACCCGGTGAGTATATGACACATCCCGGTTCTTAAATTATTTTACGGTTATTTACCGTTAGTATTACTTCGGATTTTTACCGTGATGAGTAACTAATTACCCTTAAGGACCATAGGGTTGACTTTTTGTAGGAAAATTATTATGAGAAAACTTTCTTCATGAAAGTTGTAGAGGACGTCGTTACGAGTTCGTAGACATGATACGCGTTAAATTCGGAGTTAACATGGTAAAGTTATGGATTTATTTGTAAAGTTCGGAGGTAGTAAAAAGAGGTATATTTTAAATGGGCTTTTTAGTGAGTTGGTCCGGGGGTGGCAGCCCAGGCCCGAGCCCTTTTCTTTTTCTTCTCTTTTTCCTTTCTCTTCTTTCATTTCTCTTCTTTCTCTTCTGTTTCTCTTTCCGAGCCGAACTCTCTCCCGTCGGAGAGTCTCCTCGTCGCCGCCGCCGTCCCGCCAGCGACGGACCGCCGTTCCGGCCCAGGAAGAACCCCCATCTCCTCCTCTCCCTCCCCGGCCTAGCCCCCGAGCCTCTAACCCGCCGGAAGAGGAGAAAAGCCGCCGGAACCGCCGGAAGTCTTTTCGCCGGAGCTCCGTCCTCCGGCCACCATAGGCCGTGATTCTTGGCTCATTTTGTAGCCCTCATCAAGGTGAGTAATTCCTCCAAAAGAATCGGTCTAATTCGTTTTCGTTAGGGTGATTTGTATAATTGAAAGTTTTAGGGATTTATGGATGTTTTAGTCGATCGCCCTAGTTAGCCTCGGATTTGGACTAAGTGTTAGTTATGAAAGTTGTTGGGTTTGATGAGAGGATTATTCTGTTAAAATTTGAGAAGCATTGGAGGTCGCCGGAAAACGGCTGCCGGCCGCCGCTGCCGGCGGAGCCGCCGCCAGTGCCGCCGGTGCCGCCGCCGGAAAAATATTTTTTGTAGAGATTTTGATGAGGAGTTTAATGGAATAAGTTTTAGAATTTTTGGAGGAGTTTTGGATAAGTTTAAGAATTTTTGAAGTTAAATATTTTTGGCGGATTATTAATTAATAATCCGGCCATTGGATTTTTATGTGAGGAATTAAGGTTATGGTGGAGTTTGGTGAAAATCCGGTGAGCTTAACCCTAATTAGAGTAGTGGGTTAAGCAGAAGAGATTTGGGTGTTTATTTTCAAATGTTTAATTTTCCAAAATTTAAGTTTGGTCCTAAGCATATTTATTGTGCCAGGATACGAAGGGAACCTCGCTTGAGTAGTGATTCGGCATTCGTCAGGCTTAGGCCTAAATCTGTGAGTGGACACTTTATTTTTAAAGGAATATGCATGCATGATTTTATAAGTTGTCAATTATATTTTCTGAGCTTAAATTATGATTTCACCTTTTGAATTGGTTATGGAGTTTATTTGAGATTGACCGATTGGTTATGTTTTTGATAATGAACTTATGGATTTGAGCTTGGGTAAGTTTTGGTATTTGAATTATGATATCCTTTTGATCTCTGGATTTGAGATTTCTTTAAAGATTTGAGTATGGTCTAATTTTTGAAACATGTTAACGAGATGAGTTATTTATTCCATTGAGCATTTTAACGTGTGGGACACGTCATTGAATTTAATTATTTTCTTTGCTCTTTGAATTCTTTAAGTACGGTTGAGAATCGTACTTGTATTTATTTATGAGTTTCGGGGAAACTCATATGATTTATATTTTTCCTTATGCCATATTCTTGGAATATATTTGATGTCAATACTAGTATGTCGTTCCGCCTTTCGAGGTGATGTGACACCCATGTTTCAAGTGGGGTCACGCAAGCCCTTTCCGCCTTCGGGTGATGTGATGTTGTCGACGGCATCACGCAAGCCCTGTACCCTATCCGTCAACTCGACGTGAAGGTACAGGGAGTATGGGAGTACTATGCCTGGGAGGCAATAGAGTCTGGGAGACTCACTTATATGGCCATATAGGATATTTTACTTGAGTTATCGATTTGACTAGCGGGGCTAGTCCTTTGTTTTGGTACCTTCTTCTATGAAGGTTATTATTTATCTTTGTCATTAATTCGACTAGCGGGGCTAGTCCATCTTCTTGGGATTTTCTTTATGGAAGATTTTTGTTAACAATTGCATGCAACGAATTTATGGCATATTGGAAAGTGGGAAAGTATTTAAATTTCGGTTTCTTATCTTATGGTTATTTTCGTCCACTCACTCTAACGTTTTTAAATTACTTTCCCCTGGGCCCTTTGGTTTTAAATGCCCAGATTGCAGGCTCAGTCTAGGTGAGGTCGAGCGTACATGGAGTCGAGGCATAGTCAGAGGTTGCTTCCGCATATTCTTTATTCGTTGTTTTTCGTTCAACCTTAGATATGCTCTGAATGTCCAATAGCAAATTATTAATAGTCCTTAATCTTGGTTGTGGGATTATTAGAGTTGAGTAATTGTTATTGGGAGATGTGTTGATCTTGGGGAGCAGGAAGGCTCCAGGTGTTGAGGCTGTTTGGTTTGGTTATAGAAGTGTTAAGTTGGATTTTTCAGGTAAGGGTTGTCCATTTTCAAGGAAGGTTATGCCGAAAGTTTTGGTAAATTTTCCTTGAAGGTGGACCCCGCAGGATTTACCTTGGGTTTCAGGGTGAAATTCGGGGTGGGTCCTGTCAGTTGGTATCAGAGCATTAGGTTATCCGATTCCTATCACTACCTCATATATTTGGTGATACTTAGTGTCTATAGAGTGATGGTCCGACCGCGGCGGATCCATTAGCATTATATGCATAAGATGCTAGGTGTTTATTAAGTATGTGAGGTAGTTGTTCTTATCTTATTTATGGACAGTATTGTGCCATAAATGTCTACATCTTCAAGACTATGCCTTCGTACGCCGACCTCAAAAGGGTATTTTGGTTATTTTTTTTTCGAGTAATGGAAAGGTAAGTGATTTGCACTTTTCCTTTATGCTTTATTGTGGTTGCGAGATTTTGAGGTCAATTATGAGAAGAGAAGTGGCATGTATTTGTGATCATTTTCTTGTATGTAATGAGTTGATGGACTATGATTAAGTGGCGAGTTGAGCCTTTTTGTGGGTATTAATAATAGAAAAGGGCATGTATGTGAATGAAGGATTGAGAAATTTCTAGATAAGGTTTGTGTTGGAATAAGCGATTATAAGAGAGTTAAGTAAGTGTTGCTTGGTTTTGAGACAAAATATGGAATGCTATTGGTTGGACGAATAAGTTGTGGAGATTATTTGATGTATATTGTGGGGCTGTTAAAGTTTGGTTTGTGCATTGAAGCTTGGGTTCTGGAATTGTTATTGGTTGATTTAGGTTTGATAATTGTAATTTGAGTTTTGCTCTCCTATTTATGTTGAGGGTTTTGGAAGGATTGTAAGTGTATGTGGCGTTGATATAGAATGGGGAAGCAGATGCGAAATGGTTGTGGTTGTTTTGTTTTTACGTCAACAGATGGAGAATTTAATTCATTAATTCATGATGTCTTCGAGTATTCTAATCGTTATTTGAGACTGTTGCATGAAGATGTTGAATTTATTTTGTTTTAAGCAATATGTTTGTGGTCAGATGACTGAGCTTGGAGAAATAAAGTGGAGAAGAGGGAAAATGCAACTTTTGTGTGTAGGTGTCAATTTTGGTTTAAAAAAAAAAAAAAATTATGGAACAATTCAGAAGGTGGAGATTGAAGTTGTAGTGATTGATTGGAGAAGCGTAGATGAGTGTCCATATTTATTTTAAGCGACATTGTTTTCGGTTAGTTGATACAAGTCTTGGACAAGTAGTGTTTGGAAGCTACTTGTTCTAGCTTTTAAGTCTTTTGATTGTGGTAAGAGATTACTGGCGAATCCCTATCGTCTAAAGGTAATCCAATCTTTGATATATTTAGTCCTTGATGTAAGCAAGATTGAAGTTGTAAATTCGAAATGGTGGTTGGTTAAGAAATCGTGGTATCGGGTTGGATGATTGTTAGTAGAGGAGTGTCATGATAAATTTGGATTGATATTGTGTATGGTGATACACAAGGGTGGTTAAAGCGGTGTAATTGGAGATGTTGATCTTAAGGTAGTATATCCCACGATTGTAGCTTCTGGTTGCCGAAGTTTTATCGGATTCGAGCAATTCTATGCTTCCACTTGAGCGTTACGCAAAAGATATTGTGGTTGACGCACAATCTTGAGATGGAGCATGCGTCCGTCAATTTTGCATTGCTCGAGAAGTAGCACATGAATCGAGGGGTTTCGGGGTATCTCTCTTATGTGAAGAGTGTGACTTGATGTTAGCTTGTCTTTTTAGACCCCAAATTCTTTGAGGTAATTACTGGAGCAGTGTGGCAATCGATGAGTATCGTCGATGTCCTGGGGTGTTCTAAGACCGACTTGTTCTTGAGATAAGTAAATTTTCTACATGAGTTGAAGAGTCGGGCCTTGCGGGGTGCAGTTCGACTCATGATTGCTGATCACCATATCTTATCGAGAAAGGTGTTATAGACTTTTGTACGCATTCGTACAATTCATCATTCTACGAAGAGTAATTATCTTTGGCATCTAGTTGTTTTGGCGACCTGAGCGTAGGACTCCAGTTTTGGTGCTCTCATCTTTCTTGGACGTTATGGACCTGCGTGATTAAGCTAGTCAGATCTAGAAATCAAATAGAATAAAGGAAATCACTTTGCTTCATATGGAGGCAACAAGGGAGGATTATCTAGTGTTGAATGATAGACTGTCAACATCAGCTATGCTGACACTCAATTCGGTCAACTCAGAGTTGGTATTTTGTTTGTTAGTGTGGTTATTCGGTGAATAATTAAGGTGATTTGACTTTATAGTCGATGCGGGAATTTCCGTGCTTTGGCAACTATTAGTTGGTACGATTTCTTAATGGAACTTCGACATTCGTTATCGATAACGAGAAATTCTTGAGCAAAGTTCTACTCAGGAAATGCGAGTAGATTTTCGTGATCTTTGGTATGTTTAGCATTGCATAATTCTGCGGAAGAAGTATATCCCAGCAACGGTTTTTCTTAATGTTTTGCGTAATGGCGGGGCCGTTATTTGAAAATCCCTGTTCATCGACTTGAGTTGTTACGTGGTCGGTATTATGCATGATAATACGTGAGAAGCAAGTCATCAAATAGTGAATTTCCAATGGTGATCCTCGGATTTCGTTGACTCGCGTGGCTCACTATTTTGATTTTTCTCCGTTCGATAAGCTGGTATTATTGAGGTGAAGGTAATGATTGCAGACGCGGGTTGCAGTAAAAGCAACATGAATTGTTGCAATAAATAGTGAGCAACTTATCTCTTGTTCGTGGAATAGATATGGTAACCTAAAGTCTAGTCTGCGTGCAAGTTTGAATGAACTTGGTTCGTACGAGGAGATACTCGTAACTTCTAAAGTATCGTCATACGCCTAATCATCGTATTTTCCTCATTTTTGGAGGTGCCAGTTTCAGATATGTTGATCGATTTTGAGAGTGATATTTTTTTTCTTGTGCTTGTAAGTAGTCGTTAGTGGCGACTGTTGAATTTTTTTATATTGAGGGATGAGATTTCGACGGATATTGGTTAGTAATGATTAATTCGCGGGGCGAATTGTTATAAATAATAATATGATTGACTGATGGTATAGCCTTAAAGGAAAGAAAGAGGACGCATGAAATAGTTTTAGTCAAGACTTGTCAATATGTGGGCATAAATGGTAAATAGTGGCAGATCATGTTAAATGTTTTTCGTGTGATGCGTATTCATGCATGATCATATTGTGGTGGGACCACTTGATCCGTGTAGGACCTGGGAGGTCTTTGTTGTATGGATACAATTTGAGTTGCAAGAGATATTCAGAACAAGAGTTTGGTATTATAAGATCGCATTAGCGCAATCTGGCGACAAGGGAGGTATTCGCCGATCAGCTTAATGATTGAGGCTAACCACATAGGTGGGAAAGATTCAAATTTGATGCGAGCGATTGAATTTTGGCTTGATTAGTTGGTAACAAAAGTAAGAAGGATTGTGAATTAAGAAAGTTTATTGACCATTTTGACTTGACGAAAGTCAAAGTCCTCCATGTAATTTGGGGTTGTGTGTTATAAGTAATATTAATCGGGCAAGCTATTCAATTAGTGGAAGTTAAGTCAAGGGCAAAGTATATTATGTGAGTGGTGCCATGTGGAGAGTTGGCAGAGTATTTCAGTTGATCTTAAGTTTAAGATTTGTTAAAGCATATGCTCACGCCTCGGGTTTGGCAGATAAATTTTGACGTGTCTATATAATTGGAAAAGAACTTGATTAATTGTTTCCACAAGTGAAAAGATATAATTTGTAATAGAAGAAGGTTTGAAGAGCATTGATGGGATGATTTAGCTTTGTGCTTATTAGAGTCTGAGGAGAAAGGCAGTAATCTCTACCCTCTTTTGCATAATTTGAAATTTCGAGGACGAAATTTTTATAAGGATGGGAGAATTGACACATCCCGGTTCTTAAATTATTTTACGGTTATTTACCGTTAGTATTACTTCGGATTTTTACCGTGATGAGTAACTAATTACCCTTAAGGACCATAGGGTTGACTTTTTGTAGGAAAATTATTATGAGAAAACTTTCTTCATGAAAGTTGTAGAGGACGTCGTTACGAGTTCGTAGACATGATACGCGTTAAATTCGGAGTTAACATGGTAAAGTTATGGATTTATTTGTAAAGTTCGGAGGTAGTAAAAAGAGGTATATTTTAAATGGGCTTTTTAGTGAGTTGGTCCGGGGGTGGCAGCCCAGGCCCGAGCCCTTTTCTTTTTCTTCTCTTTTTCCTTTCTCTTCTTTCATTTCTCTTCTTTCTCTTCTGTTTCTCTTTCCGAGCCGAACTCTCTCCCGTCGGAGAGTCTCCTCGTCGCCGCCGCCGTCCCGCCAGCGACGGACCGCCGTTCCGGCCCAGGAAGAACCCCCATCTCCTCCTCTCCCTCCCCGGCCTAGCCCCCGAGCCTCTAACCCGCCGGAAGAGGAGAAAAGCCGCCGGAACCGCCGGAAGTCTTTTCGCCGGAGCTCCGTCCTCCGGCCACCATAGGCCGTGATTCTTGGCTCATTTTGTAGCCCTCATCAAGGTGAGTAATTCCTCCAAAAGAATCGGTCTAATTCGTTTTCGTTAGGGTGATTTGTATAATTGAAAGTTTTAGGGATTTATGGATGTTTTAGTCGATCGCCCTAGTTAGCCTCGGATTTGGACTAAGTGTTAGTTATGAAAGTTGTTGGGTTTGATGAGAGGATTATTCTGTTAAAATTTGAGAAGCATTGGAGGTCGCCGGAAAACGGCTGCCGGCCGCCGGTGCCGCCGCCGGAAAAATATTTTTTGTAGAGATTTTGATGAGGAGTTTAATGGAATAAGTTTTAGAATTTTTGGAGGAGTTTTGGATAAGTTTAAGAATTTTTGAAGTTAAATATTTTTGGCGGATTATTAATTAATAATCCGGCCATTGGATTTTTATGTGAGGAATTAAGGTTATGGTGGAGTTTGGTGAAAATCCGGTGAGCTTAACCCTAATTAGAGTAGTGGGTTAAGCAGAAGAGATTTGGGTGTTTATTTTCAAATGTTTAATTTTCCAAAATTTAAGTTTGGTCCTAAGCATATTTATTGTGCCAGGATACGAAGGGAACCTCGCTTGAGTAGTGATTCGGCATTCGTCAGGCTTAGGCCTAAATCTGTGAGTGGACACTTTATTTTTAAAGGAATATGCATGCATGATTTTATAAGTTGTCAATTATATTTTCTGAGCTTAAATTATGATTTCACCTTTTGAATTGGTTATGGAGTTTATTTGAGATTGACCGATTGGTTATGTTTTTGATAATGAACTTATGGATTTGAGCTTGGGTAAGTTTTGGTATTTGAATTATGATATCCTTTTGATCTCTGGATTTGAGATTTCTTTAAAGATTTGAGTATGGTCTAATTTTTGAAACATGTTAACGAGATGAGTTATTTATTCCATTGAGCATTTTAACGTGTGGGACACGTCATTGAATTTAATTATTTTCTTTGCTCTTTGAATTCTTTAAGTACGGTTGAGAATCGTACTTGTATTTATTTATGAGTTTCGGGGAAACTCATATGATTTATATTTTTCCTTATGCCATATTCTTGGAATATATTTGATGTCAATACTAGTATGTCGTTCCGCCTTTCGAGGTGATGTGACACCCATGTTTCAAGTGGGGTCACGCAAGCCCTTTCCGCCTTCGGGTGATGTGATGTTGTCGACGGCATCACGCAAGCCCTGTACCCTATCCGTCAACTCGACGTGAAGGTACAGGGAGTATGGGAGTACTATGCCTGGGAGGCAATAGAGTCTGGGAGACTCACTTATATGGCCATATAGGATATTTTACTTGAGTTATCGATTTGACTAGCGGGGCTAGTCCTTTGTTTTGGTACCTTCTTCTATGAAGGTTATTATTTATCTTTGTCATTAATTCGACTAGCGGGGCTAGTCCATCTTCTTGGGATTTTCTTTATGGAAGATTTTTGTTAACAATTGCATGCAACGAATTTATGGCATATTGGAAAGTGGGAAAGTATTTAAATTTCGGTTTCTTATCTTATGGTTATTTTCGTCCACTCACTCTAACGTTTTTAAATTACTTTCCCCTGGGCCCTTTGGTTTTAAATGCCCAGATTGCAGGCTCAGTCTAGGTGAGGTCGAGCGTACATGGAGTCGAGGCATAGTCAGAGGTTGCTTCCGCATATTCTTTATTCGTTGTTTTTCGTTCAACCTTAGATATGCTCTGAATGTCCAATAGCAAATTATTAATAGTCCTTAATCTTGGTTGTGGGATTATTAGAGTTGAGTAATTGTTATTGGGAGATGTGTTGATCTTGGGGAGCAGGAAGGCTCCAGGTGTTGAGGCTGTTTGGTTTGGTTATAGAAGTGTTAAGTTGGATTTTTCAGGTAAGGGTTGTCCATTTTCAAGGAAGGTTATGCCGAAAGTTTTGGTAAATTTTCCTTGAAGGTGGACCCCGCAGGATTTACCTTGGGTTTCAGGGTGAAATTCGGGGTGGGTCCTGTCACATACGACATCAACCAACCTAAAGCTGCTGAGCATTATGTAAGTATCAATACCTAATGCCTTAACAAAGTTTCTATGCCACTTTGCCTGTTGCATATTTCATGTGATCTTCATTTGGTAATAAGTGTAGTTAAATTATAGAGAATTGTTTATAAGTGTTTTGTGCTGAAATTTTTGGTGTTATACGGTGTAGCTGTCTTGAGTTCGAAGTTCATTAGGATTGAGAACTCCATTTGGCTTGAAACTTTGTAACCTTGTCCTTCCATGTGATTACCCTTGATCTGGAAAGTTTGGTGTTGTTTGATAAGGTAGATGATTCATGGTGAATTTTTGAAGTTGGGTACACTGCGCTGGAAATTGTGTTTGTGTTCAACAGTTCAGTTGCTTCGTATTTGATTGGGTTTTGGGTCTTCGTTTGGCTTGAAATTTTGTGATCTTGTTTTTCCTTATGTTTACTCTTGGTCTGCAAATTTTGGTGTTATTTGATAAGATAGATGAATTATGGTGATTTTCTAAAATTAAGTGCTTTGTGCTGAAATTATATTCGAGTTATACTGTGGAGTTATGTTAAGTCTGAATTTGATCAGGATTTAAGACTCATTTTGGTCTGAAACTTTTTACTCTTGTTCTTCTATATGAGAACTATTGATCTGGAAAGTTTCAGCTTATTCCAATGTAAATTGACAAGTCAGTGATTTTTCAAAGTTTACCCTGCAGTTGGTAAAGTCCCAGAATTTTGAGTATGCTTCCTTGTTTTCTGTTGAGCTAAGTGTGTGTGTATAAGCATGTTGCTAGTGTATAGAGAACCATGCTATTACAAGGATTATTTACTAGCCTCATTAGAAGCTTTCGTGGTGTGTGATGATACTATGGGTGTCCATAGTAGTTTGGTGTTTGATTGTTATATTGTAAAGCTGATGCATGTTGCATATTTCATGTGATGTGTATTTGGTAAAGCTGATTACTGCTTCAGTTATCATGTTTTGATGATGTTATAATAGTTGTCTTGTACATATTATTCTTGAATTGTAGGAAAAGTTGAAGGAACATGGTGCTATTGCCAAGACTTTGCAGAGCAGTCAATACCCGAACATCCCACCGGAACAGCTGCCTCCTTTGGACTGGCCAACTCAACTAAGTGTTGTGCAGAACGCTATGGGAGAAACAAAGGGGTCTTACCTTCGTGGTATTGGACGAGCAAGCGTCCCATAGAAGAGCAGAAGGTCAACATCTTCCTCTTCATGCTCTCAATGAGGCGATGGCAGAGATAGTGGCTGCTAGAAAGGAGGCGGCTGAGGCACAAGAGAGGGCTGAAAAAGCCCAGAAGATTGCTGAGCAGTCTGCTGCAGATTATCAAGTGTTGAAGTTGCAAATAGATCAAATCATGGCTCGAATAGGGCTACAGCCTATGTGTTCACCCTCGGTCCCAAGCCAACAACCTCGAGACGACGATGATGATAGGGACCTTGACACTTCTCAGATTAGTTTAGGAAATCAGTAGATTTTTCTAGTTTAAATAATTGTACAAACAATATTAGCTAATGTTTATTTGGTTGGTATGATAACTTTATTATTATTATGTAATATAAATACTCGGTAAATTTATTTTGGTTTTACAGGAATTAATTATTTATAATTTACAGGAATATATTTTTGAGTTATTATAATATCTCTCTCTGAATAATAAAAAAAATATTTTTTTTTCAAAAAAAATAAAACCTAAGCGACAAAACTTTTGTCTCTTAAGATGTTTATTTTGTCGCTTAAGATAAAAATTAGGCGCCAGAAGTTGATAGGCCAAAAAAGTCTTTTGTCGCATAAGGCTATAGCGACGGAAACGTTCGTCGCAGTAAATGGAGCGACGAAAACAAGCTCGTTGCTAAACCAAACAGGTTCGTCGCTTAACCGTAAAACGACAAGAGAACATACGTCATTGAACAACTTAAGCGACAACAACGTTTCGTCGCTTCAGCTAATTATTCGTCGCATTAAATATAGCGACAAAAAAAGGATCGTCGCTAAACTAAAATTTTTGGTCACTTAACTGTAAAACGACAGAAAAACATACGTCGCTGGAAAACTTCAGCGACAAACGGTTTTCGTCGCTTAAGTTAATTATTTGTCGCCTAGGTTTGTGGCGACATAAACAATCTCCGTCGCTTGGTTCGTTTTCTTAAGCGACAGATTATATGTTTTTGTCACTTAAGTACCTATGAGACGCGTCATATGCGACGAATCTTAAGCGACACCGGTTTCGTCGCTTAAGTCGGAAGGCGACAAAAATGAGCATTTAACCGACGATTTGTTCTCGTCGCTTAAGGCTTTATTTCTACTAGTGTCACTTTCTGTCCTCTGTATTTCAGTATTTAGTTGACATATCAAACAAACGCCGATTCATCTGAAATTTTGGTTGTGAGTCCGTATGTGTGTCTGTAAATTTTCATTTTTTATTTATTTACTTAGGTTAGTCAAATAATTAGGATTTCGACTACTGGTTGCTAAGATCAGTAGTCACTTTTGTGACATCTTTTGAGTAGTTAGATTCATTTAGTCCTTTATAGGAATGACCCTTATTAACCTATACTATAAACGACGATCTAGTAGTGAATAAGGAAAATAAATTGGTTTGGAAAAAACCGATCAGAAATTAATTATGAACCTCTTTTTCTTAATCATTTTCACTCTTAAACAATGGTTAGTTTTCTAAATTTCTCAAGTTTGATTGAGATAGGAGGGCAGGAGGTTGTCATTTAATCTCTTGTAAACTAACCATATATTTATGAATTAATTAGTATAAATTACTAATTTGAGCTTCTTATTTTTATCGAGATCACACGGTTGCTTCAAAAGTTTTCTAAGCTCATAAACTAATTTATGTTGGGGATAATGTCAAAATGCTTTTTCTCCCTGACTACCATATATGAGATTTAACTCATCAAAAAGTGTAATACTTTTCCTAATGTTTGATTAGGTTTGAATAGGCCACTGAATGATCATTCATGTAAAATTACTTCCAAAGATAGCAAGAACACCCGTCCGAGTACGGTGGGGTGTATCTATTTGCGTCTGAATTTGTATAGAACAGCATCATCAATATTGATAAGTGATAACCACCCTCAATCATTTGCTGATTAGATGAAGGACTGAATTAACCAATCAATAACAATACGTTCAATCACTAATAACATCTACAATGCATCCAACTTGTAAAAGCCAAGATCGATCAATAATTTTACTCTTTTTAGTACGTCCCATCTCAAATAAGCTCCTATAATATATCAAATCTCACCCTAATCAAAATTGGGATCCTTAGAAATTGACAATTAGACATAACACAACCAGCCCACCTCAATATTTTGGGGAAAAAAAAGTTGGTGAAATGTAGAATTACCAAATCCTAGTTCCGTCCCTAATTATAAGTGTCCATATCATATATATTCATAGTATTTGAAGAATCCAAGTTCATATATGAATGATATGCTAAAATAATATTACTTTACGTTATAGTCTTGAAGAATCCAAGTTCCCCTAACATGTTCACATGTGGTGTACCAGCTAACAATAAAGTTTTAATATTCGAAATTGATCCCAATTTGCAAGTTATTATACAATAATACATTGATAGTTGATTTATTATTAACCTTCGACTTCATGGGATGCAGACGATATCTTTCAAATCAGTTTTGTTAAGGTTTCTCTATCAAAGTATAAGGAATCTGCAGACTAACCGACCTATATTTAGTGCTAGCTGTTTGTTTGTAAATTAACACCTAATTGTGATCATCATAGCTCTCTCTCTTTCCCAACTTGTTCTTAATGTGCTCTATCTTAGTTTTCTCCATTTATTTGTCATGTTTGATGGATATGTTCATCCGTATGTAGTCCCAACTTGTTTCCATGATACACACACGTCTCGTATATATGTGACCCGCCGAGAACCGATCTAGTGTCTCGCCGTGAATCAATAAAATGCAGCCAAAATCTCACCGTAACACAAAGCTAGCCCGACCGTCGGGTACGTAGAACCAAATATATAATAGATGCACACTGCCAATGCAAACCAGGCCCTATTACGCATATACAGGCTCGATTGCCACCAGCGATATGGAGTAGAATATATACGATCTCTACTTCTTCACAATGAAACCAAGAAAGATCTCCACAACTACGTACTTCACCATGAAATCAGGAACTTTAAGCTTCTGTACAGATGAAACAAGAACTTCACAATATATGAAACCATGAATCTAAGGATCTCCATAACAACTTCGTCGTTGTTGTACGTACTTCAAGTTTTAACTACGATCCTAAACTACTTCCGGAGTTCGGTAAGTTCCACATCGACAAACATAGGATTCATGCAATTATAAGTTTACCTACAGCTTACGTTTCCTGTTTCTTGTCGTTCATCAAGAACAGTATCCAATATTAACCAATCGAGAGGACCACACTGAATCACGCACCCACAGGAATTCAATTTCGACAATCGACAGTACGTAGTACATTATAAGCTCGATCAATGTACATGGCTGCATTAGGCCATTGCTGTGTGCTAATCAATAATGATATATATTCATGAATCATGCATGATTATTGATCATCTGGATAAGGGTAGGTTTTTCTCAATTAAACCTCCTAATTATATTCAGCTTTAGTTAGGTCCATGCCTGCACAAAAGGGAAGCTAAATAATTCCAAAACATATGAACCTTCCACCATTCTTGCATTAACATTAGCATTCACGCATGCACCCAACAGACACACACACACAACTGTAGAATTGATTACGACCGAACTTGATTGCTTATTCAGGCCGGGGTTGATTGATCAGATCGAGGGCTGGCTTGATTCATCTTTTTCAGAATTAGGAACAACATGCCTGGTACTGTTCTGTGATGAAAATGTATAAAGCTATAGCTATATCAGTATATATGGTTGTTAATGCGCTTGCATATGATCGGTGAGAATTGCTTATTGCTTTGGTAGCTTATTGTTAAGAGTAAGGCTAGTTCAGTTTTTTTCTAACAATCCCTACCCTATATATGCTATGAGCTATAACTGTTTACACCACGATTGAATACAAGATGTAGACATTCAGTTTCTTGCGTTTTCTTTAGCTGCTCTTTCAATTTCTGTCTTTAGTTTCAATAAATCATGGATTCCTATCATGGTATCAGAGCCATGGTCACGATCAGTGTCTATGTGCTTCTGATTTTATCTCTGCTTCCGCATTTTCTCTTAGTTTTCAGTTTTCCCCAATTTCAAAATCCCTAGCCCAGCCTCAGTAGCATATCAGTTCATCAGTCTTTCGATGTCGTTCTTTTCGTTGTCAATCCAAGCCGAGCAGTCCTCCATCGAAGCCATGTGCAACTTCATTGAAGGAAGGAGATAAGATTTTGAGTTCGATTTCGGCTTCAGATCTGGATCAATTCTTCATTGTTGCGTCAACGGCGAATGGCCATATTCCTTTCTTCGTTTGCGTCTAGGTTGTTCTGATTCGGCATGTGTCTGGGTTGTTCTAATCCTTCCTATTCAGTACAATTCTCTCTCTCTTCTTCGTTTTTATTGCTTCGATGAAGTTTGATCTTTGGTTTGAGATGATTTGACAGTGGTAGATGAATATTTTATGTGAATACTTCGGGCTTCTATATCTGTTGGTGATTTGAGATGGAGATTTGAGGATGTATTTGGAGTTATTATTGTGATGTTGACCTTCTATCTATGCTTTGGCTCCAATAATAGAGGATTTGATAATTTCTTTCTGGTTCAGTCAGCTCTCTCCTTAGATTCGTGAAATCTCTCTATGGTCTGGGTTATTGTGCTTCAATTTACCAGTTTTCCAGTTTTATTTTTCATATCAGAGTTTGATGTCAACCAAAGAAAAAGGTGACGATGCAGTTTATATTTTCTTTTTGTTTGTGGACTGGTGAATGTGGCTTGATGATTTGGATTATCGATTGGTTTTATGGCTCTAGTATGAAGTGCATGCCTGAATTTGGTGAAGTAGTTTCTGATTACTTTGATATTTGGAAGTTGTTGCATTCAATTGAAATTTTCCTCAGACATTTTGCAGTTATCTGTTCAGGATATATGTGCTTCATCTGCTAATTAATGGTTGCTTCAGTTTTACTCACTGATATCTCGATTGTGCATCAATAGCTTCTGATTTGTGCTTTGGCTTATCAATTTCTCTTGCACCCAACTCAGTTAGCATAAGATTTTTCAATAGAATTGGTAATATTTTCCCAATTTTCCATCCCTGTCACTGGATTTGTGGAATTGATTTCTAGTTTAATTTGCTCTGTTAGTATCATCAGTTTGCCATTTTTCTTTTATGTCAAACTTTGTGTCTGCCATCAACCCAAAAAGAGAGGTGATGAAGTAGTTTTATATTTTCTTTTTAGTTTGGTGAATTGGCTTGGCAAGTTGGATAATAAATGAGAAAATTAGATAAAAACCCAAAATACTAGACATCTTTTAAGATAAACTCATACACAATTTTATTTCATTTTACACCTACTCCACATAAACAAACTTACCGTATAGAGCATATGTCTATAATTAATATTTTTTTCATTTTTCGGTTTCTTTGATTTGCCCTTCAGACTGTAGAAAGCTAAATTTGGTATCTTTCTCATTTTAGCATCAATTTGAAACTCAAATACTGAGCTAAAATTTAGTTTGATTTAACTTTGACATAATCAATTACATTCTTTAATTTATTACCTTGTTATTACTAACTTGAGTGTGTGTGTGTGTATATATATATATGTTATATACAAAAGTATTCTATTTGTAACAGAATGATTCTTTTCATTCCTAAGCTCACAGTTAGTGTTTCTCTACATAGTCAAAAAATGTTTAATTGTAAGGTATAAGTTCTTGTTCTTTAATTAATTTTCTTCTTTTTAGGTATATTATTATATCATTTCCCATCCTAATTGAGAGAATTTTTTATTCTCAACTACTCAAATTTCTAATGTACCTATTAAGTAGGGTTTGATATGATAATATACCTAAAAAGAAGAATCTCAAAATAGGGTTTAGGGTATAGGGTAAAGGTATAGGGTTAGGGTTTAGAACTTTTTACTCTCAACTACTTACATTTCTAATGTACCTATTAAGTAGGGCATGATATAATAATATACCTAAAAAAGAAACCCAAAATGGGGTTTAGGGTATAGGGTTTAGGGTTTAGGGTATAGGGTTTAGGATTTAGGGTTTAGAGTTTAGGGTATAGGGTTAGGGTTAGGGTTTAGGGTTTAGGGTTTAGGGTATAGGGTTTCGGATTTGAATGGAATAGAGGATCACGTCAGACAGTCACATGGTCCTACGGTAACACACTATAAAATTTCTTCATTTTACTATAATAATCAGATATCTTATTTATATTATATTTTACCTTATGTATAGATCAGAAAATAAATTCTTTTCACCTAGATTTTTTCATAAAAATAAAGAAAGGTGCATGATTCTTGCAAATTGATTGAAAAATGTTAGTGCTAGAAGAAAAACTCATAATTGAAATATTTAAGACAACATCAATTAAGCTTATTTATTATGTTTATATGTTATACTTGAATGGTGACAATTGTGTAAAATTTAGAAAAAATAGAACATAATATGTATCATAATTGATATATTTTAGATGTCTATCAGAAATGAATTTTATGTAGGTTTTATTTAAAACCACTCTTTAAAATTGGGTGTATATAGAAATTCCCTATAATAAATTGGTTGTATGGCTCTATGTGCTGGTTGTGTTAAGTTTGGAGAAGGTTTCCATATTTGATGAGGAATTTGGAATTTGTTATGGAATTTGATGTGCCTACTTGTGTGGTCATATTGCTGCTCCTGTGTTTGGTGATGTATATTGTTCTAAGTGAAAGTAATGAGGATTGAGTTGTTGTGATTAAGTATTTTGGTTGTTGGTTCTATATATGTGCCTATGAAATTGTGTGTTCCGGCAACTCTTCTATTGTTTGAGCAAAATGCTTTATATGGTTATTGGTAGAGTGCAAGTGTTTCAGATATAAAAGTTAACCAAGCTTCAAGTTATTCTTATGGCATCATATGCAGCTTTTCAATTTTCAGTTTATGATTGAAGAAATACGATTGAAGAAATATGCAATTTTTTAGATTTGAATTTTTAGTTTTTCATTGTTTACTGCTATGATGCTGAAATTCTTCTCATATTGCTGCACCTCTGCCATTGCTATCTTGTGAAAATTGAATCATTCAAGGAAGCTCTCCTCTTTCAGCCGAAGTTACAATGGAAGTTAAAAGTTGATATCAAAATATTGGGATGTTAATCTGTAATGTTCTACGTCATGTTAGATTGTTGGTTGTTTCTTTGCAGCAACCATTATGCTTGTTACAAAGCATATGGTTGAAGAAGGGTGTTAAGAGTAAAACTAGTTTAGTCTTTTTCTAACAATCCCTATCTTATATATGCTATGAGTTGTAACTGTTCACACCACGATTGAATACAAGATGTAGACATTCAATTTCTTACGTTTTCTTTAGCTGTTCTATTAATTTCTGCCTTTCGTTTCAATAAACTCTGGATTCCTATCACTTATGAGCTCAGGCCCAACTCTCTTCGATATTTATTCACGGAGTTGAATCTCCAACAGTTCCAATGCCAGCAAGAAAGCAACTGCAATCACTAATATTCAGTATTTACTATATATTATTGCTGGGGTTGGAATTTGTTTTTTTTTATTTTTTATGTATTATTATACAAAGACAAGATATGTTAACCTAATTAATACAGTTAATTTTTCCGAAAACATATTAATTTGAGCTACCAGTACAGCGAGCACACAAAGTCACAAACAATATATATATATACACGAGTAGTGAGTAGTCGCATTCCAAGTATTGAAGTATACAATCCACTGTTACTAAAATTTGATTGATCCGTCGACATTGAACATTCATGCATAGAAGTTAATGTCGATCTGCAGTTCTGCACAAGTGCCTGGACCCTTTGCAGATGGATGAGATCGATCAATGCCTCAATGGGAACCTATTCATTTTTTTCTGTTACCAAATATAAAATCTTCCGCGTATATTAACTCATGCATTGAATAATATTCATCCAATTTGATCTGGTGCATGTGTAATGCTTACCTCTCCAGATCGATCGAGAACCTCAATAATCTGGGCCATCATGAATATTATCCATATATATAGTAGAAAGACCCAAAATTATAAAGAAAATAAACCAGTAGTCATATATGCAGGTCCCTATTTTGTATCATAAACGTACAGTTAAGATTGTTTACCTGCAGGTACTACCATGAAAAATCTGCAGCTCTTTCTGACAGCTTATACCAGAATACCAATATTTTGCCAGAAGTCTCAGACCCGAAATATAAATAAATTTTCCAGCAGTCATTTCTGGTCAAAAATAATTAACATTTCTCTAGCTAGAGATCTCTTAAATTAAATTTTCTGGCATATATATCTTCCATCAGATAGAGTTAAGACTGTTTACCAGGTACTGCCATGAAAAATTTGCAGCTTGCTGTTGCTGACAACTTGAACCAGATACATCTGAGGCCAAGTTTTGTTAGCAGTCTTCGACCAGAAATAAAAAAAAATTGCCAGCAGTAACTCATTTCCCTCTTAATTATATATTTTCTGGCCATGCCAGTACGTACTAGTATAAGCTATAGTATCTTCCATACTTTATTTTTCTTATATATGTTTTCACTCTTTTTTCTTCCTAAAATTAAGTTGGTCACGTATAGGAAATCTATATGAGGCCAGGAGATAAAGCAATACTATTTATCTTCGGGTTTCAGGAAGGTATCTTAATGAAAAGTGAAAAATTACATGAGGATCATGTAATTTTTTCTTCTTCGTTTGCTTGAAAAGATGCTACTGTTACATCATTTCACTGTTCTAGTATGGAGTTTTTGTGCGCATGACATGCATTTCTGTTTCATAATTGTTGTGAATTGTGAATTCGATCAGTACATTTATGGTGAACCAAATTTCCTAGTTGTGGCGCCACATGCCTTATTGTCTCATGACCCACTCTTTCTTTGTTGGTTGAGACATGAGAGATTGTGCACTATGCTCTTTCATGGGAGGTTAATTACAATCTTCTCATAGTGAATGTTAATAAATCAAGAGAAATACGTATAATACATGAATGGACGATTATATACTTGTATAGATCATTAGTTGGTCAAATACGGTCGATTAACTTATAATTTTATAACAAATAATTACACGTTTATTATTTGATAGTTAAATAATTACACTGTGACTGGTCGATAATCTTATCAATATACAAAAGTTATAATTTTGTTAGTCAGATACAATGTGATTTACTAATTGATCCATACCGAAAATTTATGGGAACCAATTAATAGAAAAAAAGGCATTTTAAATTTTATCTATAAATTTCTTTGTGATCATTGATGGAAATGGAACAACATCGGCATTCTTCATGATTGATGACTCTACCATAATAGTAAACAAAAGCTTTAGATGTTACTATCTACATGAGTCAGCTATGAAGCAGAGCCCAGGGCCACACAGTACTGATTATATTCTTCAATTCACTAGGTGTTTGCTTCAGTAGTATGACCTATATATCCAGCAATTGTTAACTGTTTATTTCTCACCAAAGACAGATAAAATTTGACTCTATATGAAATTATAGTTGGTTATGATTAGATTGGACGAGCCTAACATTCAGTGCTAAAAGGGTACATGTTCCCATTTCAAGAGAAGAATATGAAGAGAAATTAGCAAGCAAATTGCTATTTCCACCTGACATTTAGGCAATAATCATTTCTTTCTTTTATTTTGGATGGGTAAACTAGTTAAGTGCTTATTGTTCTCAACTTTGATATCATTAATTATGCATACAACTTATTAGAATTCAAACATTCGTTATTCATAATCTACCATGAATTTCGTCCTATATTTACATGTCTATCAATCATTCAAAGACATAGTTGTACACACGAGAGAATCTCGTAATGATATGTAAATCAATAGTTTCAGAACAATTCATACACGTATCGATAATTTATGCAAGAATCTCGTTTAAATTTCTCGTTTGTTTTCCCATCGACCTTAAAAAAAAGAAGGATTCACCAAGACAACTGGTAACAGATTGCATTTCAATTCCATATCTCACTTAATGACTTTGCTTTGAACAGTTGTCCTCAATAGAGATGTTTAGCTTGACCATATGACCAACCTACTTACAGATAATAAATCTTCCAAAAGAAGCAGAGCTGTGCCTACAGTGACATCAACAATTTGTAGCGCCCCACATAAACACTATACTAGCCAACAGGTATGTCAATCAATTCCAATAGAGTAATAACAATTTTAATAATACTCCAAAAAAAAAAAGTGAGAGAGGAAAATATTAAAGTGAAAGTACTGATAATCAGTCATGTTCATAACAGATCAAGGAAAACCCAATAAGTACATCACAGAATTCCATGCTTCTGTTTTACTGTATGTTCTTATGTGATACTTGTACAAAGGCAACTTCATCATCATCATCATCTATCTATCTCAGTTCTGAACTCACCACCTATCACTGATAACTCCATTCCTTCTTCTTCTTCTTTTTATATATCCCCACCATTCACATAACACAACTTCTCTTTCCATGTTTGCACAACTGAACGATCTCACTTGCTGTTTTTGGATTTGGGTTTTTGAGAAGGTTCAAGGCTGGTGGTGCCTGAAAGCTCCATCTCCGCTTAGATTCAGATTTCAGAAGCACATTTGACCCACACAGAGGAAACCCATGTAGGTTTTCTAGTTCTGTTGGCTATATATGTTATTATTATTTTTCGTCAAGTGGGCTCATTTGGCTTTTGTTTATTGAGGCTTACCTGACATAGGTTTCTGGGTTCTTTTTTGTGGTCAGAGATCTGAAATTGTGGGTTTGATACCTTGGTTTTGGATAAGGAATGTCGAACTGGTTTCAAAGATCTGGCATTTCGAGGTTGCTGTTTTGAGACTCTTTACAGAGAGGTAAAGAAGATGACTTTGTCCTTTGAGTTATTGAGATAGAATGGTATAGTTCATATTGCTGTGATGGTGAAGTGGAATATGTGGAATCTAACCTCGTCTAGTTGACATTTGAGTTGTTATCTGGTATATTGTTTATAATATGTGATCTGTTCATATGCGTGTTCAACTGTTTTGTTCTGCTCTTGTACTTTGATTTCTGGGCTTGCTTTGTTATTGGGTCTATGTTGTTTTTGCAAGTTCTCTCCTTTTTTATTATTTGGTGAAATTGGTGCAAAAAGATTGTAACTTTATCCTTGCTAGAGAATAATGGATTTGAAAGAACAGATTTTGATTTGATGCTATGAATTATGAAACAGAAGCAATGTTGATGTGAGATTTTGCTATGTGTAGGCATCTCAGCATCTAATAGAATGGCCTCTGATCTCAAAGCAGAGTTATCCAAGGAAGCTTTTATTGGTCTGAAGGTCTGGGAAGTGATTGGAATAGCTGTTGCTTTGTTTATCATAATAATCCTCACTGTGCTATCACTATGCCTTACTTCGCGTAAGAAATCGAGAAAAGCTGGGGCCAGGATTCCCCACAGTCAAATTCCAACTGTCTCAAAAGAAATAAAGGAAGTTCGAGTGGAGCAAATAGCTGCCAGTGAATTTGTTCCCCGTGATGGAATTCTTCTTACCATTCATGACAAATCCAGTGATAGAGAATCAGATAAGGTTATGGTCCATCTGGATATGGGAAAGTCCAAGAATGGAGAGAATAGTAGTCGGTCAGGTTCATTTAATCATTTAGAAAAAGATGGTGGAGAGTCTCAATCTGGAGAAGAAGGGAGTTCTACCACGGGTACAGGGTATAAGCCGTCTTCATCGTATCCCATAACCGCTCCATCTCCTCTAGTTGGTCTGCCTGAATTCTCGCACTTGGGTTGGGGCCACTGGTTTACATTAAGGGACCTTGAGCTTGCAACAAGCAGGTTTTCAAAGGAAAATGTTCTTGGCGAGGGTGGATATGGAGTTGTTTACCGGGGAAATCTCATTAATGGGACTCCTGTTGCAGTTAAAAAGATCCTAAACAACCTGTGAGTTGACTGTTTTTCTCCTGATTCAATTGTGTTTTGTCCACTCATGTTTCCATGTATTTGTATTGACCTGAACTGTTATTTCTTTAGTGGCCAAGCAGAGAAGGAATTTAGAGTGGAAGTTGAAGCAATTGGCCATGTCCGCCACAAGAATTTGGTTCGTCTTTTGGGATACTGCGTCGAAGGGACTCACAGGTACCACTTTGTTTTGAAGCAAACAATCCATGATTTGGATCTAAATGGGTTACTGAAGTACATGTAGTTCACTGGAACTTGAAAGGAGGAGGAGGGGGAGGAATCTTTTGTGGCATACTCTTCTTAAATGTTATACAATAGCAACTGTGTATGTTAGTTATGTAAAATATTATTTACCCTGATTTTTCTTTTAAATTTCAGGATGTTGGTCTATGAGTATGTCAACAATGGAAACTTGGAGCAGTGGCTTCATGGAGCTATGCGTCACCATGGATATCTCACCTGGGAAGCCCGTATAAAGGTTCTCCTTGGAACAGCAAAAGCGTAAGTCGAATTATTTATATTCTTTTGATGCCAAGCTTTTCTTATTTAACAAAATATACCTTTTGTAGTCTTGCTTATCTACACGAGGCCATTGAACCAAAAGTGATACATCGAGACGTTAAATCAAGCAATATATTGATTGATGACGAATTCAATTCCAAGGTATCTGATTTTGGCCTGGCCAAGCTGCTGGGTGCAGGAACAAGTCACGTGACAACTCGTGTTATGGGAACCTTTGGGTTAGTATTCTTTCTAAAGCATGGCCGCTTTTCCCCTGATAAATGATTTGTGTTCAATATTGGATGTTCACAATATATATTGATAGACAGATCAGAGATTAGTCATTTCTCATTTCCGACCCTTAATCCAAGTTTTACCACAATTTTGTTTTTTCAGATACGTGGCCCCTGAATATGCTAATTCTGGACTTTTGAATGAAAAGAGTGATGTCTATAGCTTTGGCGTTTTGCTCTTAGAAGCCATCACTGGAAGAGATCCTGTGGACTATGGTCGCCCTGCTGCTGAGGTATTCAAAAGCTTTAACATATGCTATATTGGAAGTTAATTTAATCATCCTATTATACTACATTTGTGACATCACAGAATTGAAGGCACATGAGGTAAGTTAGATTTACATTTAGTAAAACTATTAAATAATGAATGGTGAACAGTTACAATTGGAAAATGGAAAATTTAACCGCTTAATGTAGTTTGGAATGCAGATTTATCTGAGCCAATATTGGTCCTCTGTTAAACAGACAATTTCTGTCGAGTATAGTTGGCCTGGTAATGGAGTTGTAATTTAAATATCAAAGCTTAGTTTACTTGCCTGACTAGCTACCAAAGTGAGCCCACCTGAGGAGTGATGGGTAGCGTTTACTTTGATTTCCAAACAATATTTGAGAGGCAGACATGTACTATACAATCTATATATGCATTTAAGAGCCGGTTGTGCATAGAAAGTTAGAAACAACCATTCCTACTGAATGGTTACCTAGACAACTCAACTATGACCTTGACCTTGACAAATTCCCAGATGTCTATACTCTAGACAGAAAACAGTCTGCATGACTGTCCAGCTGCTTCGGTTGGATATCCTTGCCTGTTTTAGTAACTCCAGGTTCTACTGTAACAAGTGTATTCGACCATCGTAGTCCAGTTTATCAGTCCAATGCTTCCACAGTACCAATAGTCCAATACTTTAATGTCGGCCACAGAAGCTAATGTTTATGCCCTAGAAGGGTTATGCACCAGTAGTTTTTGAGATAGTTAGACTAGATAGACCCAGCAACATGACTGAGGCAAAGCTTATCTATAACTCTGCATATAGTCATAATTGTACTCATGAGTTGCTTCTGTGTCAATTAAAGAAATAATTATTAATTTGCTTTTTTCTCATTTCATGTAATCTTCTGAATACTTTTTTTTTTTGCTGGGTAGTTTGGAAGATTTATTTAATGCTGTCTCTTAAACTCTCACAGGTAAACCTTGTTGATTGGCTTAAAATGATGGTTGGAAGCAGAAGATCAGAAGAAGTGGTGGACCCAAACATCGAAGTCAGACCATCAACAAGAGCCTTAAAACGAGCTCTCTTGACTGCTTTGAGGTGTGTTGATCCAGATTCTGAAAAACGACCCAAGATGAGTCAAGTTGTCCGTATGCTTGAGTCCGAGGAGTATCCTATACCAAGAGAGGTCAGTTTCTTAAACTTCGTAACACATGTTATCATGGATTGCAAGTTTTATTCATGTATTGGTAGAGAGAAAGATCCCACATTTCCAATTTGATTCAGCTACCTTGAATAAAAATCTAATTCCATGCTCTTGCTAGATTTGTTTATTTGGCAATTGTGACATCTTCTCAAACATATCACCTGCCTTGATATTTCCTTTCGTATGAACAAGACTGAAGAAATCTCTTTCTTTCATCAACTAAATCAAATGTTAACCTAATGACCAAATGCTTTCCCTGCCAAACATAACTGATTCTCCATTGCACTTTTTCATGCTTTTCTGCCGAGTTTCTCTCTCATTCTTCATCTCTTCATTTTGTTTTCCGATGTTCTAAACTGTTCTCTTTTCAAAGCTTATGGGATTTCGAGGCTTTTTACCTTGTAATGATCCCCAAACAGTATTGATTGAGAAAGGCTAGCTAATGACTGCATATCTGAGTTTTAAAAATTAAGCTCAGCACGATTTTTCAGCTATTTTCTGAGTACAAGTCTTCTTCTTGCTGATCAGGATCGAAGGAACCGAAGAACTCAAGCCGGTAGCATGGAGATGGACTCCCAAAAGGAATTTTCAGATACTGATCGGAGTGATTATCCTGTTTCAAGATCAGAAAGTAGAGACTACCAACAGCGATAATAAAACCAGTAGTTGATTTCAGGATCTGAGAAGTACATTGAGGGTAATTCACGATATTTTTTTTTGTACTTGTAAAATTCTTGGGTTTGACGAGCTCGTACTATCTAGGACATGGGGAAGGGGTTCATGTGGGGGAGGAGATGGTCCTCATATTTTTTTTCCTTGTAGATTAAGAGATATATATTGTTTGTGTATGGAAGTGGTGGTGTTTGTGAACAGTGAAGAATCTGAGACAATGTGTGTACAGAGTTGTTGATCATCAAATTTGTTGGATGCAATGCTCCTCTTTAGTCTGCTTGCCTAAATTTGACCAACCAATGGAGTTAACATTGGATCTTTCTGAAAGCTACTGCATGTAACTGTAAATGATCAATATGGAAAAGATAGATAATAAACTAAAATGAAGAAGCATCTACCTCTGTTCAAACTTGAGGCATAGAGAAACCTTAGAGATTAAAAAGGGTGGGAAGTTGAATACTTGTTGCTTTCAAGAATCAGTAACTATGAGGTTGTTATGACGCCTTGAAATTTCATTCGTATGTGAAACAAAGGTTTCAACATTTTACTATGTCGTGGTTGTTTCGGGAGAAAATATCTGTGAGCAACAGCATTGACATCAATACGAGTATTTAAACGTATCCGTGGATACTCTGGTTCGAGAACTTATGGTTTAATGTAAAAGCCACAATATTAAGGTTATGGAGGGTAAAAGTTTGGGATGCTTGCTCACGTAACTGTCATTGATGCCTTCTGGTCTTGGTCTTAAGTCAGGCATCCAATTTGTTCATATCCGAGATGAATGCTGAGAACTAGCCTCAGAAAAACCTAGCAATGTTCTGTTCGATCTACTGAGGTGAGTTTTTTTTGGCCGATACTGCTTCATATGTTAAATTTAATTCTGAGCATCAGGAACATAATGCCTCTACCTGTTTGATTGCAGGGTAGGCTGTTGTGTTCCAAGTCCTATGACTTTAAGGTAACAAAATTTTACTGCACTTTCCTCTCTACATAAGAACATGGTGAGCTATAATGTATGAAAAGGAGGGGTGTGGCAACAAAGATTCAAAGATACTGACAGACAGGCTCATAATGCATAAGTCATGGAACGATGCATGGTTATCTTGTATATCTTACCAAGCAAGGCAATTATTTGTTTTGTTAATTCGACTTCTCTTTGTTTAGTCAAATTGCTAAATTATGCTAATGATAATCAAGTACAAATATATCGTCACCTTCCTGTTTAATAATTTCTAACATGTGGTGCGTAAGAAAGGATACAGAACCTCATGTCATGCTTATTTCCCAAGTATTCTTCTCTGTTAAGACTCATTGAATTAGTCAGATCAATATTAGATCACACTGACTTTGAACTCTGGTTAGGCAACCAAGGAACTACTAATTTTGATTTTTGAGATATAGTAAGTTTGATCCTTGGCAGCAGTATTGTTGCAACGGTTACTTGGCCAGACTGCAGTTATATAATCGATATTAATTCGAACTTTACTTGCTCAGAACACAAAAGTGCTGAATCCATCAGAATGCAGAAATGTGGGATACATTCACATATTGAAGCCGGCGATCCTGATTGTAACTTAAACCATTAGTTGATTAATCTAAATGCTCTGTAGTTTATTTTAGATCAATCCTGAAAAAGTCCACAATTCTCCCAGTAACAAGCTATGTGTTACATACTAACTCACATGTCTGGTTTTGTATTTATTTATTTTTCTGTTTTGAATTTCTTCCTTCAGGTATGTATATTCTAACAAGCATCAGTTTTCAACTTGCTTGGACAGCAAGGATAAGAAGAAATGCCAGCAAAGAATCCTGCATATTTATATACTCCTCCAGTCAGTTATTCTACAAATTGTCCCAAAGTTGACAACTATGGCACAGATGGTTGGCAGAGATGACATAGAGTCGCTGAGAATTGAGTTGGAAGAGATAGGAAGAAGCTTCAGGTCATCAATTCAGAGTCGGAACTCCAGCTTCCGAGCCAATTCAACATTGAGTTCCGCCAAAGATGACACTGATGCTCAATATGCTGTGCAGTGGGAAGCCATTGAGAGACTGTCAACGTTTGAACGGCTCAAGTCATCTTTGTTTGACAAGGGTGATGATGGAAGTGAACTTGATGGTGAAGGAAAGCGGGTGGTTGATGTTACCAAGCTTGGAGCTACGGAAAAACATGTCTTTATAGAAAAGCTCATCAAGCACATTGAGAATGACAACCTTCGTCTCTTGCAAAAAATTAGAAAAAGGATCGACAAGTAAGCCCTTCCTCCTTTTTGGCATGCCTGCTTTTTATGTATGTTTCAAACTTTCAATTTAAATGGAGTTAATACTGCACTTCAAGATGTATGTTTGAACGGCATACTTTTAGTCTTCATACCAGTGGATACTGCATTGAAGTGATAGAGAAATCTTTATAGTCAAGTCAGACAAGGTGTTGTTGATATTTCTGGTGTGCTGATAGTACATTGAATGGTTGTAATCCTTCTGTTTATATTCATTCATGTGGTAAATTGGGATTCATCCTGAACTTTTTTGGTAGGGTTGGAGTAGAATTGCCCACTGTGGAGGTGAGGTATAAGAATCTGAGAGTGGAAGCAGTGTGTGAGGTAGTTCATGGAAAGCCCCTCCCAACTCTTTGGAACTCTGTCAGAAGCACACTTTCTGTAAGTAGAAAAAAGTTTATTCTAGACTATATGCAATAGATTGTGTCGAACAATTAATATAATTAGGGTTTAGGATGCTCATCTTTTTGTGCTTCCAGAGTACAGTAGCTTACAAGCACTATATATGTTCAACTCAGCTTCAGGACATCTAAACATGGTTTTGAATTTTCTGCACAGCTCTTCACCAAGTTTCCAGGTTCGAAGACACATGAGGCCAAGATAAGCATTATCAAAGACTTTTGCGGTTCAATAAAGCCTGGAAGGTAGGCTAGCATCAATCTCTTTACTAAGTTCAACTTAACTAATTGAACTTTCTCTTGATCTTTGGATATTTGATGCAAAAGAACAATTGCCTTAGTGGACCTTTTGGTGCTTAATCATTCTATTGCAGGTTAACTTTACTGCTTGGTCCCCCAGGATGTGGGAAGACCTCCTTTTTAAAGGCTCTATCAGGGAATCTGGAAAAATCACTCAAGGTTTTGTAGTATCTTTATACCTGAATGTCTTTGTAATGAGTTGATAGGAGAAGTTTGTTTTCTTACTTCATAGTTGTTTGTTTTGTTCAATGACTATTTCAGTTCTCTGGTGAAGTTACTTACAATGGACAGAAGCTAGCAGAGTTCGTTCCCCAGAAAACGTCAGCTTACATAAGCCAGTTTGACCTGCATATTCCTCAGATGACTGTCAGGGAAATACTTGATTTTTCAGCCCGCTGTCAGGGTGTTGGAAGCAGAGCCGGTATGTTTTTTCTGAGTTCTACATGATTGTTATTAGTTGTATGTAACCTATGGATGCAGGATAATAGTGTTTATTTCTTTTCTGCCTACAAAGAGATTATGCTGGAAGTCAGTAAAAGAGAGAAGGAGGCAGGAATTATTCCAGATCCAGATATAGATACCTACATGAAGGTACTTCATGCTTTTCTGCTATCATCCTTTTCTTGTTTACAAGTTCATTTGTATCTTGCACCTCCTGTTATGGATCAAGGTTATGCTGCCTTTGATAATTATAACAATTAGATTAACTCCAAACAGGCTATTTCTCTCCAAGGACTAAAAAGAACCCTCCAGACGGACTACATTTTGAAGGTCATTCTCTTCAATTTTGACTCTCTTTTCCAATAATGTGTGTCTGCAACTCTAGATACTAATTTTTCGTCATGGTCATCGTTTTGCAGATCCTTGGACTTGATGTATGTGCTGACACTCTAGTTGGAGATGCAATGCTTAGAGGTATCTCTGGTTGTCAAAAGAAGAGGTTGACAACAGGTAATGCAAATAGAGATTGGTCATAATAAATATTTGCTTGTTCTACTGAGGTGACTGGTTTGCAACATCTACTTTGAATGTGAATGGTAATTTTTCAGCGGAGATGATCATTGGCCCCACAAAAGCTTTGTTCATGGATGAAATAACAAATGGCCTAGACAGTTCGACTGCATTCCAAATTGTTGCTTGTCTTCAGCAGCTGGTGCATATAACAGATTCTACTCTATTAGTTTCTCTTCTTCAGCCAGCACCGGAGGCGTTTGAGCTCTTTGATGACCTTATTCTAATGTCAGAAGGGAAGATTGTTTATCAGGGTCCCCGGGATCATGTCTTGGAATTTTTTGAGGATTGTGGGTTTAAGTGTCCCGAGAGGAAAGGGGTTGCTGATTTCATCCAAGAGGCAAGTGAATTGCAGCATATGATGTTTTTGCATTTCTGCATATTGAAGCAGCAATTAACATCTTAGTTCTGCAGGTAATCTCTAAGAAAGATCAAGCACACTATTGGTACCGCACAGAACCTCATAATTATGTCTCAGTTGATATGTTCTCAAAAAAATTCAAGGCATCTTCTTTTGGGAAGAAGCTAGATGAGGATCTCATAGAGCCATTTGACAAACTTCAAGACAATAACAATGCTCTTTCCTTTAGTGTGTATTCTCTTTCGAAATGGGAACTTTTTAGAGCTTGTTCATCAAGAGAACTCCTCATGAAGAGGAATTCTTTTATCTACGTATTCAAGACAGTTCAGGTCAAAGTTTGTGCTGTTGCCTATTATACCTTTACACTCATTTTGGGGTTGAAAGTTCTATTATATGTGAAGCACTTGGGGATTCTGAGATGCTAACATTTTTTTCCCTGCAGCTTATTATCATTGCACTTATCACCATGACTGTATTTCTGAGGAGTCGTATGGATATTGATGTACTTCATGCAAACTCCTACATGGGTTCCCTATTCTTTGCTCTTACCATACTTCTCGTGGATGGAATTCCTGAGATGTCTATGACACTTCAAAGACTAGAAGTTTTCTATAAGCAGAAAGACCTGTGTTTTTATCCAGCTTGGGCTTATGCCATTCCAGCAACACTACTGAAAGTACCTGTTTCATTTGTAGAAGCCCTTGTTTGGACTTCTCTTACTTACTATGTCATTGGATACAGTCCTGAGTTCCAAAGGTGAATTCAAGTGAACAATAAGCTCATATTATTTCTACTTTTGATTTTTCTTTGAATTATTGTTATCTTATTGACATCCCATCTTAATGTCTATAGAAGTTAGGTGCACAAGAATATATCATCACACTATGCCAATTGTGGCTGAACTTTTGTTATGATATAATTTTCTTTCAGGTTCATCCTCCAGTTCATTCTACTTTTTGCCGTCCATTTAACATCTATATCCATGTTTCGCTTCCTTGCATCATTCTTTCAGACCATGGTTGCCACAATGACAGCTCGTAGTTTCGCAATATTGTTTGTGTTACTGTTCAGCGGATTCATTATCAAAAAACGTAATGCTGTTTTATCTTTTCCCCCTTTCATTTTTAAAAATCAATCAAAGAATATAAATTCAAATCAGTTATGTTGGTGCTTGCAGCTTCCATGCCTGGTTGGTTAGGGTGGGGATTTTGGCTTTCCCCTGTGACATATGGGGAGATAGGCCTCTCTGTGAACGAGTTTCTTTCTCCAAGATGGCAAACAGTGAGCAAAATACTATCATTTCTGTTCATTACTCTTATTTGACACAATTGAAAGTGCATTCTCTGGCTTACTAATTATATTTCCTTAGATGCCATGCTATCAACAAATGTTACTGTCGGGCGTGAAACACTTGAAAGCCGTGGACTAAACTTTGATGGATATTTCTACTGGGTATCACTTGGTGCCTTATTTGGATTCACATTGATTTTCAACATAGGATTCATCTTGTCCTTGAGTTTCTTGAAGTGTAAGTAGTTAACTTCCTGTCCTTTTTTTTTTTTCTCTGTTATTGTATTTTAACTTGAGAACTGGAACTTGAAACACATTGGTTCCTCCCATTACACATTCAGCTCCAGGATCATCTCATGGTATCATTTCACATGAAAAACTTGCCCAAATTCAAAGAACTGACAAATCCCTCGATGATGCCCTAGTGAAAGAAAAGTCTAGAATTCATCCTTCTAAGACCGCTGGTAATTCTTACAAATTTGACCATAAGCTTTTTTTTCCTTTATTTGTCTCCTATATATGATTCTACAGATCAAATTTTGACAGTGCCTTTTTCAATTAACAGGAAAGATGGTCTTACCCTTTACTCCAGTGACAGTGGTGTTCCAAGATGTGCAATACTATGTTATTCCTATGGTACCCTATTCAGTATTAGCGTAAAGTCGATGTGTTTGTAGCGTTAAAAGCTTTTCACATCACATGACATCGTTTATTTCTTGCTTATCGTCGTGCTCCAGGAAACCAGGGAGCCGGGATTTAGTCAGAAGAAACTTCAACTTCTAAGTGACATTACTGGGGCATTTAGACCTGGTGTTCTTACAGCATTGATGGGCGTCAGCGGCGCTGGGAAAACTACTCTTCTTGACGTTCTTGCAGGAAGAAAGACTACTGGCTACATTGAAGGGGACATAAAAATTGGTGGATATCCCAAGGTTCAAGAAACATTTGCTAGGGTGTTGGGTTACTGTGAGCAAACCGATGTTCATTCTCCACAAATCACTGTAGAGGAGTCTTTGATGTTTTCTGCTTGGCTGCGCCTGGCTTCTCAGATCGACTCAAAAACAAAAACTGTAAGTGTAAGACTGATATTGTAGAATCTTGTATCAGATGTTTGGTTCAGATACATTTTTGAGATAATATTGTCTAAAAATACTGTCATATGTAACAGGAGTTTGTCAATGAAGTCCTTGAGACCATTGAGCTTGATGGAATAAAAGATTCCTTGGTTGGAATACCTGGTGTTAGTGGTCTATCAAATGAGCAGCGTAAGCGGCTTACAATTGCTGTTGAGCTTGTTTCAAATCCCTCCATAATCTTCATGGATGAGCCTACAACTGGTTTGGATGCAAGAGCTGCTGCAATAGTCATGCGAGAAGTGAAGAATGTATCTGATACGGGAAGAACAATTGTTTGCACCATCCACCAACCGAATATTGATATATTTGAAGCATTTGATGAGGTAAAACCAAAAGGCTTTGCTTCTAGTTGCATTATGCTTAGACAAGGTTGAAACAGTGTAGTGTATTGCAGCAACTTTATCAAATCTTGATGAGAAATTTCTTATTTTCCAACTGAAGCTGATTCTTTTGAAAACTGGAGGGCATATGATCTACTCAGGACAGGTGGGTCAGCACTCGAGTAGAGTTATCGAATATTTTCAGGTTAGTCTGCTTCTGTTATCAGGACTAAACATACTAGTTGCTTTAAGCAAAATAAGTTTTAACAAACCATCGGTCTGCTGAACTTTCTTTCTTTATAAATTAAACTTTAAACTTTATGGCAGAGTATTCCTGGGGTTCAAAAGATCAAAAGTAACTACAATCCAGCAACATGGATGTTAGACATCACTTCCACATCAGCTGAAGCTGAACTTGGTGTTAATTTTGCCCAAATATACAGAGAATCTAGTTTATATGAGTGAGTACAGTTACATCATTACTTATCTAGTTGAGTGGTATTGACTGACGTTAAAAATGTTTGCCTGATATGACAGCTTTCCTATAATAACTTTGCAGGAATAATATAGAGCTTGCAAGACAGTTGAGTACTCCACCTCCTGGTTCCAGAGATCTGCATTTTGCTACCCGATTTTCGCAAAATGGCTGGATGCAGTTCAAATCTTGCTTATGGAAGCAGCACTTGTCTTATTGGAGGAGTCCGTCATACAACTTGATGCGCATCATGCATACGGTGGTAGCATCTCTAATTTTTGGAGCATTGTATTGGAACCAAGGGAGGAAAATGTAAGCCCTTATCTGTGCATGCATAATGGAAAATGATAGAAGTGTTCTATTCTATTCTTAAGTTACAGTATTACTCAACTTATACCTAACCACCCTTTTTCCATTTCAATGTGGTTCAATATTCTGTTAGAACCGACCAGCAGAACTTATTCAATATACTTGGTTCTATGTATACCGGTGTCATCTTCTTGGGCATAAATAACTGCGCAACCGTTCTGCAATATGTTGCAACGGAGAGAACTGTCATGTATCGTGAAAAATTTGTGGGGATGTATTCACCATTGGCCTTTTCAGTGGCACAGGTACACTTTTCTTAAATGTATACTTACAAGTTCTTGGTACTTGCCAGAAGCTTAAATTTGTTGTTGTGCTAAAGTTCTTGATATTTGTAGGTGGCGGTAGAAGTTCCCTATATATTGATCCAGGCAGTCATATTTATGATCATCACATATCCAATGATTGGATACTACGCTTCAGCATACAAGGTTTTCTGGTATTTCTATGCCATATTTTGTTCACTGCTATACTACAATTACATGGGAATGATGCTTGTCTCGTTGACACCAAACTTCATGGTAGCTGCAATTCTATCCTCAGTGTTCTACACATTGTATAACCTGTTTGCTGGTTTTCTGATTCCTAAGCCGGTAAGCCTAAGCCTACCCATTCTCATTAACATGTATAAATCCAAGTAGATAGCTATAGTAAGATCTAAAAGAAAATGACATCGATATGTTATTCTTGCAGCAAATTCCAAAATGGTGGATTTGGTTGTACTATCTGACTCCCTCATCTTGGTCACTAAACGGTTTGCTCACTTCACAATATGGAGACATAAACACGGAGATTATCATATTTGGGGAACCCAAAACAGTGTCTGCCTTCTTGAAAGACTACTTTGGGTTTCACCACGATCAGTTGGCTCTGGTAGCAGTAGTTCTCATTGCATTTCCCATAACTTTTGCATCAATTTTCGCCTACTGCATTGGGCGGTTGAACTTCCAGAGAAGGTGATTGGGATCTCATGTTCACATAGCTCAGTATATATAGCCAGGAAATCAGTTCCTTGTAGCTAGTTTCTGCACCGCATATGGTTGTAACATTATGTTTTAATGAATTCATCAATAATTGAAGGTAATCAGCACCGTCTAGCTGGGAGCTTATCCGCTTGTCCACCTATATAGCTAGACTTGACGTGTGCATACTGTTAACAAAAACATTGGAATGCATAAACAACCTGGTTTAGAATGAAGTGTAAGAAGGAACTGCAGTTTTATAAGAAAACAGAAGGGATGTTCTTATAAATGATGTTTTAATTATACCAATGCTCACTTTTGTAGATAGAGATGGACCAGGCTTTAATTTAGATGCCGAAAAGGACCATTTTCCCCTCTCTTATCCTTCTGCTTCTGCATGCTTTTGCTCTCTCAATCTGATATCGCTGTACGTGTTGGTTTTGGAACGAACACCTTCGATTTCTGGCTATCGACTTCAGTGAACGGTTTCGAGAGGAACAATCTGGCGATTCTTTGCTTTTGATGTGCGAATTTGGATTCCGAAAAATCCCTTTGGAGAGCTTCTTTGTTAGTCATGAAAATCAAGTCTATATAAGTATCTATATAGTGTCCAGGAACATTCACAAATATCAAAACCAATAAGAAGGTTCGGTTCAGTTTATATTAAGCTTTGTATTTGTTTTCCCCTTCTTTTCTTTTGTTGGATTTGAATTTTGGTTTTGATTTGAGGAAGTCTTTCCAGACCGATCTGACGAATCTGTGTTATGGGTTTTTGATCCAACGAATCCGTAATTGGTTTATTATTTTTCTTTTCTAGGGTAAAAACACTGATAAACAATTTGAGTTAGGATTTGGATTCTGTTATTGGATATAAACAAATTTGATTTATGTGTGATCTTAACTTCTGCATATGTAGTGAGAAAGCATTGTTTGGTTTCGCTCCTTTGCTCGACTTGCACATGAAGAGAGGGGATTCTGGGGATCTTCTTCTTGAAGGTATATTCTATGTTCTCTGTATGATTGATTTTCTGTGTTAATTTCATATGTGTTTTTATGCATGTTCATATATTCTATGATAGTTCTTTTTTTTTTTTTCGTTTTGTGTAGTTGTGATCGCTATAGGATCCCCGATTCCTCAAGTGCTTTGCTTTCTGCTGTTATTTGTAATGAATTCAATTCTATTTGGGAAAGGTCTGATTTGAAAGGGTATTCCACTGCTGTCAATGTAGAGAGGTAGAATGTTAATTTCTTATCACTTTTCAGTTACTATTTGCTTGCTGGGTTTTCATTTGTTGATGATATTTTTTCACACTTTGTTTGGTCTTGATTGTGTTTTGTGCATTGTTTGTTTTCCCTTGCCGTCACATTAGGGAGGTTTGGACAGTACTTTGTTCATATTCAAGCTAATTTTTGGCATGACTTTCTTACAGTATGAAAAATTACTTAATGCATGAGTATTTCTGCTTGACAAAAAGGTAGATGAACTTCTTTGAACTGATTACAACTTCTTCACCTTCATTACACTCAACCTGTGATTTTCATAGCTGTATGGTTCTGGATATGGATGCTGAGCCCATATAGTTCTCTTCTAAAGTAAAGGTTTACCATTTCAGATAAATTCGTGTGTCTATTTTTCTTTTGTTCTATTAAGGCTGCATTGTGGCACTAAGTAAAAAGATCTTGAACAATGAAGACAAACCTAATTGCCCTTACAATTATATTATGCTTCTGTTGTTTTTCATTAATAAATCTTCATCTTTTCAACTTATATGGGGATGACTTTCGTTGTTATTGATATTTCAATATATGGTTATGGATATGAATGCTATAGTTCTCTTCCGAGAAATATATGAAATCAATTGAATCAGAAAAAAGGGCTAATATTATTCTCATGTATCCACTCCTATGTGTCTTTATGAATGCCACTCATACTACCTTCTGTAGATAAATCTTCATTTTTTCCTGAAATTTTTGTAGTTTGTTAACTACCTAGTCATTTTGATAACTAAACTAGAGTGAGAGCCTATTCGGCGCACCCGGAAATTTAACGGTGAGATCGTCGGGTGGGGCCGGGTACAGTGAGTGGACGGTGAGATTGGCCGGGTGCGCTGAATAATTTTCAAACTAGAGTTGGGGTTCAACTATTTGTATCGCCATATTATGTAAGAAGTTCGTTGATTACCTCGATCAAGAATGCATAGACTTTTAGACATGTTGGGTTTGTTGTTTCATTCGATGGCTTTATAGGGTTTCATTATTATTTGAATGTGTCTATTGTAGTTGAAAGCTTCTTTCTTTGTACTGAAGTTGTTTTTTTTTTGTTTTTTTTTATGATCGGAGAGTTGGTTTATTTTGCTATGATTTTATTATTATTATTTTATTTTTGGTTTTTGTTTCATTTTCAGTTATATTCAGTTAGCACCTCTGTTTTATGGTCTATTTTGGTATATGTGTTTCAGATTCTTCACATACATCTACATCCTACCATGAGTTGCGGCTGAAATATTATCCTACTATGTAGTGATCAATATCAATAACATCTTATGTGCTCGTAAGTATGTTGCTCAAAAGAAGTCAGAGTAAGACTTTTATGAGAGCGTATATAGCGCACCCGGAAATTGAACGGTGAGATCGCCGGGTGGGGCCGGACACGGCGCACCCGGGTGCGTTGTATAATTTTCAGACTTTTATGTGAACTTCAAGACCGACTCTCCCGCAGCAAAGTGCGGGCTCAAAAACTAGTTGATTTTGATGTGGCCTTGCAGCTGATCCTTTCTAGCTTGTGCACAGAAATCGGATTCAGATATGAAGAGGGCTATGTTCTACATGTTTGATTCACCAAACTCAAAACTCCACTATTTTCTTCAAAAGAATTCAACATGCCAAATGAAGCTGCTTGATAGAATAAAGAAAAAGCACACATGCACACAATCAAAAGCAAGCAATAGCAAGCCTCTTCTTGATTTGGAAGAAGCAAATCAATAATCAGCTGCTATTAAGTAGAGAGATCAGAATCACATCCTGTACTCTTTAAGGCTTTTCCCACTTCAAGGTCTTCACCACTTCCCATGTAAAGTCAGGATCATCTCTACCAAAGTGTCCATAAGCAGCTGTCTTCAAATACCTTCCCCTCTTGAGGTCCAAGTTAATGGCAATCATTCCAGGCCTAAAATCAAAGGCCTCCTTCACTAACTTCAGAATCTCCTTGTCTGGAATCTTTCCAGTCTTATAAGTGTCAACAAACACTGATAGTGGCTCAGGTACACCAATTGCATATGAGACCTGCACTATGCACCTTCTAGCAAGGCCATTGGCTACAATGCTCTTAGCAGCCTGCCTAACAATGTATGCACCGCTCCTGTCTACCTTGGTAGGGTCCTTGCCGGAGAAGGCGCCACCACCATGAGCTCCCCAACCACCATAGGTGTCGATGATGATCTTTCGGCCAGTTAGACCTGCATCACCATGCGGTCCACCAATCACAAAACGACCTGAAGGGTTGAGATGGAAAATAGTCTTCTCATCTAGGTACTTCTCAGGAACAACTGGCTTAATGACATGTTTCTTGAGGTCAGCTGCGATTTCATCATTGGTAACAGTCTCATCATGCTGAGTAGAAATGAGAACCGTGTGGACACGAAGTGGAACCATAGCACCATGGTCATTGTAGTACTCCACAGTGACTTGAGTCTTGCCATCAGGTCTCAGCCAAGGGCAGGTGCCATTTTTTCGAACATCAGTGAGACGTGCACCAAGCTGTGTAGCAAGAACATGGCTGAGAGGCATAAGCTCAGGAGTCTCATCAGTGGCATAACCAAACATGTGACCCTGGTCTCCTGCACCAATTTCCTCAGGCCGCTTGGTGAGGTGGCCATGCACACCCTGAGCTATATCAGGGCTTTGTTGCTCAATGTTCACCAGGACCTTGCAGTTGTCAGCATCAAGGCCTACAGCATCCGAAACAAATCCAATGCTGCGGCAGGTGTCGCGCACTATCTTCTCATAGTTCACTTTGGCTTTGGTTGTGATCTCTCCGAAAACCATGACCATGTTGGTCTTGGTGCAAGTCTCACAGGCAACTTTGCTGTCAGGATCTTGTTCAAGGCAGGCATCAAGCACTGCATCGGAAATCTGATCACAGAGCTTATCAGGGTGTCCCTCATTCACAGACTCGGAGGTAAAGAGGAAGGTGTCCATTTTTAGAAGCTGCAAAAGGACCAATATTAGGAATGAATAAGAACCTCAGTTTTTAATTAACCAGTAGCTAAGCAACATATTAAGTCATTAACAAGCAATATTGTAAGTGTTGGAATAAGACATCAAGTCCATAACTAGATTGGTTTACTTGGAGCATCTGAACATGGCATCTTAGCATAACTTTCACAATTTTATACCTTGCAAAAGTAACTATACTAAAGGAAAGGGAAACAGGCAACCTTCTACCACACACCATTAAAGAACAAATCCGATAAAATCTAACAGAAGGAGAATCAGCCCTGTTAAACATCAAGTAGAAATGGCCTAAAGTCCTAAACTCATGACTTATCTTTTGAGAACATATATGAAAGTAAAACTCTTCAAGATCAAGCAATCAGAGGAACATCACTGCAAGCAAGTACAACATTTTGGTGGCCAATTAAGAAATCCAATAAAACACTATTCCATATGACTTTAAGGCAAAGAAACAAGAGCCATAAGTCAGACAAGCCCAGAGTTGGCTGCCAAAGACATGAACTTTTGACTCATTTCTCTAACATGAACTTAGATCTATTCAAATTTGCTCCTCAGTACTCAATAACAAAGAGCAGCAGGAAACAAAACAGTCCATTGATCAAAACCAATTGTGAGGCAATTACAACCAACAAACAACTCAAGAAGGCCAGGAAATTACATGTTTACAAGCAAAAGACTAATTGAACTACATATGAAGACCCCCTAATGATAGTTCAGTCATACAAAAACCCAAAGAGACACGAGCCCAGAAGCAAAGAAAAAAAAATCTCAAAGTGGAGTACAAAACCAAGTGAAATGCGGCAGTTATCTTAAAACTAAGAGAAAAAAATTAAGAAAGCAAAAGGCCTTGGCATGAAATATAATATATGCTTCGTACTCACTGCTTACTTGATAAGCAAGAATCCTGAGCTGCCTATATTCTGGGTGCCAAAGCTGGAATCTTAGGCTCTCTCACACTGAAACTCTAGCTCAGGGCTTTGTATTTATAGAGGCAACTTGATGAAGGTTATTGGTGCATGTGTTTCATGAAGTTCTTGGCCATTGGATGAAATGAACTGACGACTTAGATTGAAGGGAGTCAGTGGACTAAAGCGACTGACCCTCCGATTTGGTTTTGAGGTTTTGTCCATGGAGGTTTGTATTTGCAGTCACTTTTTTGTCTACGTACCGACTTGAGATTCCATTATGTCGATCAAATAACTTTGAGATTCCATTACCCCCTACTTTTGCTTTTTCAACCACTACCTATGTTTTAGGATCGACCAGAAACAGGCACAGTTCTTCATTTAGTGATACATCTCGAGAAAACCTCTACACTAGTTCATAGTGTTTTTTTTTTAAGAATCCGCTGCAAGCCTGCAAGGAATCTAAAGTTTACTCGTTGTGAAATATGGTTGTTTCTCCCTACATATCTATTGAATCTGCACAAACTTGGGTGTTGGGAGTTGGTGAAGTATATATTTCCAAGTCGACCAACTCCATTATGTAGTCACACACGATCATGACATGATGATCAATAATTAAAATTCACATTAACTCGATCTCTATTTGGCTTGGCACTTCATGCATCATGCATATCTGTAAATTGATACTCTAAACTCTAATGTCCTCCTCATACCAGCCAAAAACTTGCCTTAAATTTGTTTCATTAGATGAAAGATTAACCATCGCCATGATATATAATCATACTTTGCTTTCTATCTCTTTCAGGTGGTATATATATATATATATATATATATATATATATATATATATATATATATATATATATGAAGATTAACACATGCAAACTGAAATACATTGTAATTAGTTGGTCCGGCCGACGTCCTTAATTAGATGTATGATTATCACTAAAACAAATATAATCAGAAAGGGTGAACCTGAATCATATATTATTAAGATCCTGGTGACGGGTAGGCCTCGTTAGAACTCATAATGCATCAAAGTATTGGATTCCACGTTGTTTGCACATCATGCAAATGGCCTCCACCTAACGTCTTTTGAATTTACACACTAATTAAGGAAGGAAAAAGATAGGTTTAAGGGATATAATGTTTAGTTGTTGGGTTATAGTTGGTCTAATTTGAGTTGATTTAGAGAACATACATGTATAACTTGTTGTTGAATCCTGCCGTACGTATGATGTCACAGAGCAGTCCCATATATGTCACATAGCATTATAGCTAGAAGCTTTACCTATAATCTTTTTGAGAAAAATGCACCAACAGTGTCTGAACTCTTGGAGGACTGTCAATATGGTACCCGAACTTTTAAATGTATCAAAGTGATACCTGGACTTGTATTTTTGTACCAACGTCGTACCTGTCGTCATTTTCCGTCACAGCTCCGTCATTGATAAACACGTGCGGGTCATGTGAGTTGGAAATTGAGGACATAAATGACTTTTTCTCCACCCAACCCTATTTCCCTAGTCATGTTTCGGAGAAACAGATTCGGAAGAGAATGCATATCAGAGTTGTCAGAAGTTCTCAAGAGAAATGGAGTGATCAAAGAGGTAATGTTTACTGAATCAAATGTTGGGTCTGTTGGAGCTGGATTTCTTGCTTCTGCTCTCAAAGTGAATGATAGCTTGGAAGAGTTACAGATTTGGGAAGACTCTATAGGCTCCAAGGGAGCAGAGGAGCTCTCAAAGATGATTGAAGTGAACTCAACACTGAAGCTGTTGACAATATTTGACTCGAATTCGATCACTGCAACCCCACTTATCTCTGCAGTTTTAGCAAGGAATAGAGCTATGGAAGTTCATGTTTGGAGTGGAGAAAATGGTGAAAAGAGTTCTAAGGTGGTTGAGTTTCTACCTGAAAACAGCACGCTTAGAATTTACAGGCTGGACCTTTCAGGCGCATGCAGGGTTGCCAGTGCTCTTGGCTGGAACTCAACTGCTATATTGCCTTGTGTTGTGTTGCGCCCATTGCCTTGTGTTGAAGAATAGTCTTTTCACTGCTATATTGCTCTCATCTGGAATAGTTCCCTTGAATACAGAACCAGCTCCACCTTGCCCTAGTTTCCTCGAGGCATTGAAGAAATCGGTGTCCTTTCCGAGCATTTGATGTCACAACTGGGGCACTGGTCACTGAAACCACAACAAACAAAAAAAGGTTAGAAACTGTATAAAAGATCAACAAATGATTAGTAGTTAGGAGTACGTACAGTTCCAAAACTAGATGTTTACTTGCTGTCTTTTTTTGTAATCTCTGGTAGGCCATTGTGAACCCAAAGAGAGACAGAACAGAAAGAACCATTCCAGCTACCATGACAGCTAAAACCTCCCATAGTCCAGCTGAAAATACATGACACCAAAATGAAAATTAAACTTCCCTGACATTGAAATCATTATGGTTTTGTGTTATCAATAAGAATTTCTGGTCACACGTTTTCAATTTTGATCACCAAATTAATGCTAAAATTCATGGACTGCTAGCTAGTCCGATTTGAGTAAGAGTCCTGAGACAAAAACACAATGTGGAAGTGAGGCTCACCATTTCCATTTAGTTCATCTTCTTGAACGTCAAAGAACTTCTCAGTAGAGTACCTCATATAACACCCTGCCAGCATGGCCCTTCACAGGCAAGCAACCCCTGAGATTCTTCCCAGCTACTTCCAAACAATCTCTACACCCTTTCTCGCCGATGGTCCTCCAGCACTGAGCCAATCCATAAACACTCTCAACTCCACCTCTCTGCTCCACCACAGCAAACCCTTCATTCCCCACAGCTTTCTCCGTCACGTTACCAATCACATCCATCACCTTGCTGTTAAACCCCTCCTTGATGTAGTTATATTTCGAAAGATTGACCGGTGTTCCACATGTCACATGCTTGTGATCTTCGTGGAGGGCCTCGCCGGAGAAGTCATGGCCGTCATAAGCGAGGAAGCAGCCGTCGAGATAGATTCCAGCTGAGGTTGAAGGCAGGCATTTGAGGAGCTTGGTTCTAGAAATTGCGAAACAAGTGGAGCAGTCATTTTGGGAAAGATCGGAATGGCATTGCGCAAAGGCGAAAATAGTTGGAGGCGGTGATGTGGTGTTGTATTGTCCCCATGTTTTCTTGTTGACACTGTTGGAGATGGATTCCATGGCGTCTATGAAGTTGGGAATGAAGTTGCTGTCAGAGGTGTCGGTGGAGTGGAGAAAAAGTCATTTATGTCCTCAATTTCCAACTCACATGACCCGCACGTGTTTATCAATGACGGAGCTGTGACGAAAAATGACGACAGGTACGACGTTGGTACAAAAATACAAGTCCAGGTATCACTTTGATACATTTAAAAGTTCGGGTACCATATTGACAGTCCTCCAAGAGTTCAGACACTGTTGGTGCATTTTTCTCAATCTTTTTATAGGAAAGTTTAACATTCTTTTTAACTTATTCATGAATTAAGCCATATGTTATTTCATGACGTTTAGCCTCTAAATTAAAGCTCATATAAAATATGGAAGAGGGTTTGTCGAGATTCTGGTTCTCACAAAGCCAGGGAAATAGCAAAAACACAAAATAAAACAAAACAAAAAAAAGAAAAAAAAATACTCATATGCGGTGAAGGTGGATCGAACACCTGACCTTCAGATCTTCAGTCTGACGCTCTCCCAACTGAGCTATCCCCGCATGTTTGTTTAGTAAACACGTATACTTTCATAAATTAATAAAACAAAACCATGCAAATCGGCCCTGCACTAGCACCAAAGCCCCCTCTGAGTAAGGACCAGCCTCACCGGAGCTAGCTCAGACGTCGGCATGATTATCTCCCCGTGTCTACATCTATCCCCAAATGTCGGTTGGCTACGAGCCTCCACTTCTACCACACCTTTCTTCCATTAAGGATGGTCAAGGACTTCTGCCTAAGAAATATCCCATATGACAATCCATTTTTCCAAGGAAAAACTCCCAATGCTCCCAAAATACTAATCAATTACTAGTATGGTCCATAAACAAGTGATATGAAACTTGTTTATAGAATGAAACATGTCTGGAAAAGGGTTTTTCATAGACTTTCTAGTTACTGCTGGATGATAAGCTTGGGTAAGAAAACATCAGAAACCAATCAAATCCCGCCCTTATGGGAGAAAGATTGTCTAAAGATACTCATTCAATTGTCTAGCTACTGCAAGTTTTTTTTCTTACTGTTGCAGAAAACATACAAACCATGGATCACAGACATAATAACATTCATACAAAAGAAATGGTCCATCTGGTGCCAACCAGTACTAACTAGCAGTTCTGCACTAAGATCAGACAACTCCACGTTTCGGACGGTTTCTCATGGTCATGTTCACGAGTCTACGGCCACCTCCGTTTTGCCAAACACCGCAAACTGGCAACCCTTCAGGGGGATCCTTGTCTCTATCTGTTTTTTCTTCAATCAGGTCAGGACCGATTTCAGCATCACCAAGTTCTGCTAGTGCTACAGCATTATCACCAAGGCGGTTTCTAAGAAACTTGGGAACCTTCTTTTGTTGCTTATTAGCTGCTTTCTTTGAGCTGCCACCAGCCGACTGAGATCCATTCTGACCTATTGGCATATGATTTCCAGAATCCAGGTTGATCTGTTCATCCTCAAGTGCTATCTTCAATTTTCCTTTGCTAGAGTGACGATCATTCTTCAATACAACTGCTGCATCTTCAACAGGAGGTTTACAATTCAACTTCAAAGCATCTTTCGAACTAGTGGTTCCATTATCTACACATTTTTCCTTGCCTTTCTTGGAACTGCTCTTTGACTTGCCATGAGAACCGCTGCTCTTCATGTTGGAATTGTAAGTCTCAACAAGCTCTCTTTGCTTCTCAGCATCAGGACATAGTTGAGCTAGCTCAAGAACCAAGTGTGACAGGCCAAACTGGTCCACACAGGCCAGATATTCCCCTGTGTTGATTAAATCCTTGCGGTACTTTCCAGATAATTCTTTGAATGTGGTGAATTTGTTCTCATCAAACTCTAAAGCATCACGGATTTTTTCTACCAGGGTCTTGTTGGCAGTCTGAACATCTCCAACCTTGGGTAATATTGTCTTACTACTTGCAGGTTCTCTACTAGTTTGAGTAGCCAATACAGAAGGACAATCAGAGTCTATAGATCCTCTCTCAACGAGGTTTGGAGCTGAAGTAGAGTGGCCCACCCTACTAGTGCTAGTTGACTTCCCTGTGCTAAGAAAATTCGATGATACCAAACCGTTAGCTGCAGCTTGTCTCTCTAGACCAGGAGTTGCATATCCGGAAGGCATAGTCCTATTAATCGTTGCAGTAATACTCTGGGAAAATACAAGAGAACTAGATGATGATAACTGGTGAGAACTACTGGCAGATGATTTAGGTTGACGTCTTGCTGTTGGCCAAGCTGAAGAAGAATTGAGGACATTTACGGTATTAAGGCGACGAACGCGAGAAGCCATTGTGCTACCATCCATACGTTCAGAACCATTTCTAAATTTCTGTTGCCTACTACTTTGAGCCAGAGGAAGTGGAGGGAAGGCTGATTCTTCTGCGAGTACATTACGTGAATTTTCTCGTAAAGCATTAGAGCATCTTACAGATGACTCAGTTTCTGTGGTAGCTAATGACTGAAAACGGCTAGCAATAATCCCAGAATCACTTGCTCCTCGACGATCAAAAACTGCTTGGACAGTAGAGGATGTATTACGTAACCTTTCTGCATTGGTTGTATCAACACTAGCTTGAACAGTCAGGAAAAGTTGATTATGTTCAGCATCAACATCAAAACCATGTTGTCCAGCATGCAGTCCACGATGATTCTCCTCATTACTTCTCCTACACCGGAAGCTTACTGGTATCTGGTTTAGACAAAAAAAAAATGATTGCATTGGCACACCCTAAATATGAGTGAAACTTTGAGGATGCAGTTGATGCTGAACATGGCTACAAAATACCTAACCTGTAGCAGACAAGAGAATACATGTAAAAGTGAACAAGAATCTATCAGCTAAGACTGAAATAAGTTATATCATACAAACCTGAAGAGCAGCACTACGCTGGGAGCGAGACATGTTCCCTCCATGTTCTTTGGCATTATGCCTCTGCAGATATAAACTGAAGTCAGAGCAACCTCAACATAACAAGTAAAACACAATTGTGTTTACGTCATGTATTAAAAGTTCAAATTTTAACAGCAGAAAAGAAGGCAAGCAAGGACCAAGTTCTAAAGTGTCACCTTCATTTCAGATTCAGTTGCAAAAACAACAAACTTTTTTGTTAGGCAGGCATCATCCTTGCATAAGAAGTGAGCTTGTTGAAAATGAATCTGTAAAGTAGACTTTATGTAAACTACTGAGCAAAACTAGAGTATAGAAATGTACTTGCGACATGTTATTTTAGTGGTCAGAGTTATGAATACTGACCTCCAAGTTGTCATAGTTACTGTAGTATTTATACTGTCCTGGACGCTGCCTGCATCAAAGAACATAGAAAGTGTCAGTTTGACAAAGGTATAAAAAATAGACACTTTCCTTCTCATAAACAAAGCAGCTTACCTTTGGCATATATGACAGGTAAAATGCTCGGTAGACATATGCATGCTCAGCTCATTATCTCCGTAAAATGGTTTTTTGCAAAACTCACACATAGGGTGTCCATTAAACCCACCTCTCTCACTCTCACTGCCATCTACCTCTGAATCACCTGTCTCTGTATGCCGATCCAATTGTGCTTTAGTATATAACTTTTGCTCACAGATAAATATCTGTATTACAACTTAACGCTAGAGACATCAGGGTGCAAAATTTAAGAGAATAAAAGAAGAATATTGGCAAGATATCAAACTAAGTATAAACTCTTCATAACAAGATAGACATATCACAACATTATGATGATATCTCATGTCTTAAAGCAATATCAACCTGAGTATAACCCTCCAAAACAAGATACATATATGACAATATAGATGATATATCATGCCTAAAGCAATATACATGTTAAATGATAATGATCAGAAGCAGAATTGCTTATCCAGAGAGCCACAGAGTAATTCTGAAAAGATCTATTACGAGGTACCACAATGTGATGAAAAAATATGTATCATACAAAGTTTCATTTAATATGTCTCACCTTCCTTCCCTCCAGGCACAGACTGCACATGAACAGCCTATGCCGATGAAACAAATGACTTTTCAGCTGCTCAACCATTTTTAAATTCCCCTTTTTTCTTTGACCTTTCACTCCTTTGTTCATTAATCTTGTTACAAAGACTACATGATAGCCTGCACATGGCCTTTATCATCTTGTAATGATCAACATCATCAAAATAGGCTTGTGTTCCTTCATGGTACCAGTATGGTCCAAGTTGACCCTCCATTCGAGGCGCTGGCAAAGCAGAAAAGTCACTGATCATCCTTGTATAGTCGCCTAACGCCTGGAGACATAAAACAGGAAGAGAAGAAACCATGTAAGAGCAACTAGACACATCCCACATATGTACATTACATGCAAAATAAAAGAACAGAACTCAACTGTCGATCTAGCAATAACTTCACATCAATAATAATCATCTATTCTTTATTTCTTATATGCACACTATATGAATACTAGAATAGTACTTATCTGCTTAAGTATCCTCCACTACCAAAAAATGGAGACCGGGGTTAATCATGGAATGCAATTATACTTAAACTACAGGAACCAGTTATGAAATTGAATTGATTGGATCCAACAAGATAGAACGTTATAACCCTGGAAAGTACATTATACTTGTTTGGCATTGTAAACCTACATTGCTACCAAATCAAAAACCATAATGTGCAGTTTACTATGTACACAGTTATGATGCCTGACCTTGGTCACAAAGATGGTCTTAGATTCACTCTTGCAGATACAGCAATGGGAATCTCCACAGATGAAACGGAGGCGAACAATGCAGGTGGAGCAGACCTCCCGATGGCCACATGGACCATAGGCGACCCATTGAAGTGTCTCAGCACAGACAGCACAGCTATCATCCATTGTTTTTCTTCTCTTCTCAGCCAAATAACATGTATCAGTTTCAATAATGTCGTAACAATAACCAGACAGTAAACACCAAAAAGCATCAACCTTTACCATTTAAACTATGGTCTAAAGCTCAACCGAAACACTTCCAATCCGTCACAATTATCCATATCCTCCTAAGCCTATGCATTTGATTGTAAATGAGCTAAAACCCAATCTCATTAAAACCACATTGTTGGACACCTCTATCACAAATTGCTTATCTCCCATGCATGAAAACAGTAATGCATTTCTATACAAACATAACAAATCAAAAACCCATTAATCCCAAAAACCCTAATGAAGTATTCACAAAACACCCACATTTCCAATTCCAAGCAAAACCCACAAAAATTCCACCTCTTTCAAACATACCCAGATTCACAAACATCATAAAAATCCAAACTTTCCAAGTATTTCACAGAGATTGATGCAGAAAAACCCACATCAGGCCCCCCTCTGTTGACTCTTTGAGAACAGACCCACGATTTGTGAGAGGTAAATTGGGATCACTATTCACTTTACCGAAGCAAAAAATCACAGAAGAATTTGAATCCCTGTGAAATTGGAGCGAAGTTTTCTCAGTATACAAACAGATCCATGTGATTTTCTCTCTTGGACTCTCTCTCCCTCCGATACAAATTAATTGGGTTTGGAATCAAAGGGCCAGACTGGTCTAAAATGACGTCGTATAGGGTTTTCGTTTGGGGTGAAACGGCGTCGTCGGGGCGTGTGACGTTTGGTTTTATGCGCCTTGTCAATTTGTTTTTCCCTCTAAAAACGGATTTTTACCTTTAATATTATATTATTTTTTTTCAAAAACTTTACATTGTGATCTATGATCATTTCATGACTTTATAAGGGTTGTCAAGATAAAAAGAAAAAAAAAATGTATTTCTCTACAACATTCTATTTTGTTCTCGTTAATTATTGTATAACTTTTTGTGAAATCGATTATGATTAATATAAATGACGATATTATACCTCGCATTTTGAGATCTCAAAAGCTTATTATATTAGACATCAGAGGAAGTCATAGGAAGGTCATTTGCCATTACTGGGTCGTCAAGGCTAGGGCTCGAGGCATGCGGTGTATGGTTTAGGACCGAAATTTTTTTGTTCTTAGGACGTAGTTTGCCACAGGCTCACAATCACAAGTATCCTAAGCCTCAAACGATTAAAAGAGGAGCATTGTGTCATACTATACATGCTCTCAAGGCTTGAGACATTACTCATCATATATTTGTGTGATTGAGACTTGCAAACGTTGGCACCTTCAATGAACCAAAGGTACACAAGCTTTGAACTCCTTAAAAGAAACTTGATTGCTTCGTTTACAGTCTCTGAAGCTGGTTGGTGACCAAACTCGTAAGTGTTATGAAGGTAGACTTAAATTGGTGTTCACTAGCCTAGTATTAGGCTAACATAATTATACTTTAGATCTTCATTAATGACCAAGTGACCATCCAAACATCGATCTAGACTCATATATATGTCACTTGTTACTGATTGACTCATTGGGAGTCACTGCTCTTGCTTAAGGGATTTGATTTGTTAACTGGGATATTGGAAATCTGCACTAGCTCTCCATGAGGCTTGGGCATCTTGATGAAGCTAATATAATTTGGATTTGTCTTCATCAACCTTTAGTTAACAAGTTAGATGTATGTTGTACTGGTTTTAGCTTATTAAAGTTGAGTTCTTTGAACATCAGATAGAAGATCTCTCATAACATAATGGACAATTAATGGTCGATTATCATATATACTGAGAGGATAAGCAGCTTAATGCAAACTTTTCTCTGCAATTGCTAGTCTTTTAGAATTTTCAACAAGATCATGATGCTTAATTTTCAAAACAAAATGTGAGAGCGAGAGAGAGAGAGAGATCACCGAATATCATTTTTATTAATAACTGAAACATAACATCGCTCAAGTACTAGCTAGTAGCTGCACTTGTAGAAGAAGAGCAATTAGTACTTTTCTAGACCCAACGAGACATAAAACCCGAAACATGGACTGATGAAACAGACACCAACTGAGATCGAGCACGTACCAACTATATAGCTAGAAACCCTCACAACCAAACCAAACACAGAACCATAACTAAACACTCCAAGTAACACTTCTAAATCAGTACCAAACCCAAGATCCTCCTTCATATCCAGCAAGCAATCAGTTATGTGGTATCATTGGAACTGAACTAGTACCAATTATAGGGCCACCAGAACCAATACCTCCACCAGGAATAGTGGGAAAACCACCGGCAGTAGGGATACATCCACCAGGGAGTGTGCAGACGCCTGATGGGCTGAACCCAATTCCAGAGACCATGCCTGGGCCTGAGCCTGGGAAGAAAGCACCTCCAGCTCCTCCATAGAAGTTTTGGGGGTGCTCAACTTGCTCCTTGGTCTTCATCACTCTTGCTTCAACACTCAAAGCCAGAGCCACTGCAACAATGGTCAGGATTAATATCAGCAGGACCTTACTCACTCTCTTCATCTTCAAACACTCAGATCTCTCTTACCAATGACAAAGCTAGCTCTCACGGTACTCTTTTTAAATACAAGGAAGAGATGCCTACCCATGTTGCCCAAGTGCCCCTTCTTATAGTGCAAAGGGTTTCCGTTTCAGGAAAGACTTACTATTTACTACTTACTAAGACTTGAGCGTTTGGCTTAGCATAGAGGGAGGGTTTCAATTCCTTGCTATATATGGAACCAACTAATAAATTGAAGCGCATTCAAACACAAAACCAAGCTTATCAACTGACATTAGAATTACAGAATTACAATTTACACATATGACCCTGTACTTGCCTTCTATTGATGATAACCCTAGCATTCCAGGATGTAAATTTGTAATATCAACTTGTCTATACCTATCTAAAGTTGACAACGCATGCAAGAATAACAAAGATTAACTATAACATATTGATGCTAAGTTGCTAACCAGGATGTAGTAAAAAGGGTAAGGTGTTGGGCCAAGGGCCAACTAACAGCATGTACAACTAAAGACCGTCATCAATTCGCCAATTCAGCATATTAAACTTCTGTTACTATGGTAGATTTGGGAATAGTAATGTCTTTTTTACTTTGACAGTTGGAATTGCCAAAGTCACCATCCCTGTAGTAAAAAGGGAGTTGGGGAACTGGTGTAGAATTTATGAGGGTTATACTTAACAAAAATTGGAAGGGGTAAACTGCTAAAGCAATGGCCCTTAAATCCCAGGACACTGACCTTTACGGGCTTTACTCTTCACTTTATTATTTTCCATTACCATGCTAAGTCATATATCTACCCCTTTGGCAACTGATACATTTCTATATATACAAGGATTTGACCAGCAGAGTTTAGCTGGTTTGTTGCAGACATTAAATTCATCACCATCATACTGCAGGTACCTACACTGATTTCAATTTTAAAGAGAAAGGAAAACAGATAGCTGTGACTTAGCCTCCTGCAAGTTCTAATAAGATTTCAACATGCAATCAAGTATATAAGATAAGGAGTGTCAAACTGTCAATTAGAAAAGAACTTGGCCAGGGGCTTTCGTACATGTTGTGCTACCTACAATTACAGTTTGACAACTTACCACTGTGTGCGTTTTTGTTGGCCTTGAAAACACAATTAGGCTTTGACAATCATCATTTACCTATCAGTAATTTTACCCCAAACAGATTCCAGAACGATTTTGAAACAAGTGGATCACATACAGGCGTACAAAGAAGGATGTTATTCTGTTCATGTGATTTAACATCAAGAGACTAGCTAAGAAGTAAGAACTGAAGCATGCACCTAGTTTTTGCTGAATCGATCGAATCTTGAATTCATCTTATCTCCATCGATTCATACATACGTACATATTTCCAGATACTAATATATGTTCATAACAAATCCATGAAACCATCAAGATCCAAATCCATAATCAACCATCAAGGACAACAAAAGTACTTAATTATTCATTGCTAGACAAAAGACAGACAGACCAAGGTTTTCATGCATCCGCAAATGCATGTTCATTTTGGTGTAGAGCTGTCCCCCAGTGATATCTTTCCCTTTGCCCTACCAGTCTGAGCTGCGCACTATACAGTAATCGTATTCCAGAGTATTAGTTTAACAAAGAGTGATTAAGAAAGTTGGATAAAATTAAACATGGGGAAGATCAGAAGCTTCTTAGTTTTGATTTTGACTCTCCCTTAGGAACTAGATTCATATTCCACTTATTCAACATGTTTTACGTACCATCAATGATTTTTCTCTGCATCCATGTACCAATCGGTTCGTAATTCACAAACAAATAAAAATTTAACCTCATTTTTTTCTTATGACATATGCTGCTGATTATGAGTAGAAACAGTTCACATGTGAGACGAAGGGAGGATAAGCAATTTGAAAATTCTTAGACTCATAAATATAATTTCGAGTGTATGCATGCATGAACATAAGATGTACCTGTTCAGAGCGTTGTGGAAACAACGACAAAGTTGGTCGAGAATTCTGCTGCAACTGTGGATAACCATCTTGGATGGACTCCCTCACAAAAAAAGTTCCACCAGCTGCATTTGGGACCTGTAATTCATCAATGTAAATAAGTACTCACTTGATTTCATGAGGTATTGGTATATATGGTGAATTAGTCTTTGTAAAAAGTAGAATAAGATGACATACCAGTTCAGATTGTTGGGCCGAAATCATTGTTGGTTGAAAATTCCACTGCACCTTGTTTCCATTAGTTGCAGCCTGTGACAGTTATATAAAAGTTAACATATGCATCAACACACATCAAGTGAATGAAATATAAATCATGAATATAATGAACTGTTGTATGATACCTTGGAAGATGGCTCTGCATTACCACCATGGGACTTCAGAGAGCGGATTAGGGTATAAGCATATATCAGCTTATCAATCTCAGCGATTTGCCATTGTTTCCCACCTTTTGGCATCGAAGGTATGAAAAGCCCAACGGTCTCTCTGAGGCATGTGCCTGTTGCATTTGATTCAGACGACTGCAGATCATCCATCAGTTCATTGATTAAATTGTGTACCGTGTATCTACAACCCGGATAAAATGGAACCTGAGCCTCTTCCACAAGTTTGATCTGCTCCGGGGTTAGTTGATTTAACCCTGCTGGGGGTTCAGTTGTTGTTCGTTCACGAATCGCAGCACATTTTTCCATCTTTTCACAAATTTAAGGGGAAGTTGATCTATCTGAGTTTACATGAAAGAACGGATCAATAGTATACGTAAGTCATACAGGATGTTCAAGTTACCAGCTGCAATCTACTTATTTGATCTTCCACATAAACATATATAATGTCTCCAAAATGAGATCCATCTTCAAACAACAGTTCTCATAAACTCACTACATTAGTTTAAGTGAAATATGAGTTTATTAGAGCCGTACGTAGAGGTTGGCTCCTCTTGATTTGAACATATCAGCAGTACTATTAACTGCTCTCTTTTTTTTTTTTTGAACAAGAGCACACTATTAGCTGCTTTTAGTTTGTAAAGTTTCAAGTGCTTACATATATATTTCACAACTAATCAGACATATAAACCATGCACGCTCAAAGGGAAAACCAAACTTGGGAGCTCGATCTTATAAGAATCGTAGATGAATCTAAAAGAGAAACAAATGACAGTAATGAACAACTTACTGAACCAAGGGGCAGAGAGCTCTCTTCTTCGATCGGCAACGAGGGGGAGTGAGCTAGCTAGGGTGAGTGTGGTTTACTCAAGTAAGCCACCGCCACCACCACCACGCAGGGTTTCGTACGAACGTACTGTTCAGCGCGCACTACACCCAAAAGAGCGGACGAGGGTTTTCTGGGAGTGAGAACGTCGAAACGAGCCCGATTTCGTACGAATTGATGCAAGATCGACAACGCATCATCGAAAAGATAACTAGCCCCTACAATTTTCTGTTGGAAAGCAAAGCAGACTTAATGGACAGCTAGAAGTCTGCAAAGTTACTGTTTCCTTTTGATTAGACAATACATGACAAAGCGCCACGACAACACACAGTACTGCATGCGCATGTGAAAGTTATGACACACCAATAAGTAGCTAGTATTCATCTGAATACCTCGATTACGAATTTACGATTAGGTCAGCTGTGGACTTATATTCGCATGGTTTTTAGGGTTGATTATGATCCATCTGAGTACCTGTTCTTACCTGGCGGTCTTTGTTGATTAGTCGGACAAGTTCAGCACCACTTGAGAGCCGGAGGATCAAATCGAGAGCCATGCCATGGCAAACGCGTTATAGCCCAGTGGCGTTGCTCTTTGTGATTGGCAATTGGATTTCACATCGCATCATCCACTCCCTGCGCGCTGTGAGAAGGTGTGCAACTTCGATCTGCAAGCAAAAGAAGGGATGAACAATACGTAAACTAGGGTTTGGGGTGGGATTTATTTATTTATTTATTTTTCCGATTAAAAGGAGCTTAACTCCATTTATTAAGGGAAAAGAATGTAATAGAGATGCGGGCTTAAGTGCTTAACAAATCCCCATCAAACAAAACAGTGACGGATCTATAATTAAAATATTACATATGGGTTAATTGTACGTAACACACAAAAAGAAAAATTCAACCCATCTCGACAGTGAGAAATTTTTTGTTAATTTGAAAGTCGCAAACGAGATAATCGAGGTCGAGTAAATCGTCAATTAAGACGGTCTAGTAGCCCGCTAAAACGACTGAAAATGGGCGGTGATGAGAATTTGAGAGTAGCGAATTAGCAATCAAAAGGCTGGGAGGTGGGGAAAGCAGGTAGCTAGATGGCGTTTGTGAATTTGTGAATTGAGATTGAAGAGTCGTTAATGTTGTTGGGATCATTTTGAACAGAGACTGCTATGATTGGTAAATTGGCTTGATCTCCTCTATTTTATCCCTCAGAGTTCAAGGACTAAGCCCAAAGCTTCAAGGAGCTCTGTGCGTGTTTTCCCCAAGTCTCCCTACAATAACTTGCTGCAGTGACATGCTTCTTTGTGATATGTTGGCAGTAACTTGGCGTGGTTTTGATAGCATGACATATGAACAAAATGCATGAAAGAGATTGCAACAAGGCATGAGGCGTGGGAGCTAGAAGCACATGAGTTGCAGAAGATGTGACGCTTGCTGCATGGAGAGGTTTGCTGCAGTGAGGAGGGAAAAAAGTTTTGGTGATGGTGGGTGAGTTTGAGGCTATTTAAAGGTGAAGCTGGTTTTTAGAGTGAAGGAAATGATGTTTGGCTTGATCCTTGAGGCTTGCTTGTGGGATGTATTGGGTTGTAGGTATGTGTTGTGTTTGCAGCAACTAGAAGCCTTTATTTATAGGCTAGAGAAGGCTAGGTGAATCCAATACAAGATTAAGGGATCCATTGTTAAAACCATATCTAGAGAACAAGGTAATAACTATGTGGTTTAAAGGAGGTCTAGTTTTGTCTCTGGTTTTGGATTTGAATAGCAGATTTCTAGGAGTTGTTGTGTGGTTGTAGTCTATGTGTTGGAATTGACAAAAGTCATAAAACTATATCTTATTGAAAAGGCTGCATGTTTTGGAAAAGCTTGTAGCAGATTTGAAAGAGAATAGCTAGAATTGAATGAGAGTTTGTATTTGGCGTAGAAGAGAAGATAGATTACTACGGGGTAATTGGATAGGATAACTATTGCGGTGAAAGTATTAGGCTATATTTGGTCTTATGGGTTTGGGTTCTCATTGCATGCTCGTTAAACGATTTAAGTTGTTGGGTTTGGATTTTGGTCCCAAGTCCAAAATCGCCAACAACCAAATCCGAGAGTGAGCCTCATGTATTTCCGTTACCTTCCACACCATACCCAAACTTGTAAGCCCTAAAAGCGTGGCATGTGACTTGGGTCCACATGTTTGACATGAATATTCGAATAAATATGTAACTTTTGTATTTCGAATGTGATTTGCATGTGTATTTCTTTATTGAGCTTGGAATATCCATTGAGCATGAATATGATTTTTTAGGTATCAACAAATGTCTAGCCAAAATAAACGACATCAACTTAATTAATAGTAATATACTAGATAGTCGTAATTCATGCACATATATTCTGATATCAGATTATTTCTGCGATTCAATATCTCAACAAAGATCCAAATATTTTGTATGTAACCTTCTTGAACTTTCATATCCCCATATCAAATCTTAACATTTGATAAACCCTAGCTATAGAATACGACTAAAAGCTTGCATAAGTCACTTTTTTTTTAATAGGGGCTAAACGGCCGCACTCATGCTTTAACCATTAACAAAACCGTAGAATACAAGGGGGAGACATAAAGCCTAAACCCCGTATTGCATAAACATCCTGAAATAATATCAGGAATTAACAATCTGATGCATCCTAACAAGCATCATTTAGCAAAGAGTGCATCATTGGCTACTCTATTTACTTTACAATTTTAGCGACATACCGGAAAGACAATGCTCATGGAGAGCCATATATTACTATGTCTAACAGTTTTCCTAGCATGTTGCCATTGGAAGATAGTATCAGTGACACTAAGTCTCATCCTGCCATTAGAAGGCTGCGACCATTTGACAAAGTAAGAAACTCGCCGCCCACCTAAAACAGGCATGGTATGCAAGATACGCAAACCGGGTGAAAACCCACTTATCTGGACCAAATAGAGATCAAGACTTATTGAAAGCGTAACAAAAATTACAACTAACAAACAAAAATAACTCAAAGCAAAAAACATGATAGCCTAAACCGGGCCAAAAAAAAAAGAACCCGACCCAAACCTCCACACATGAAACAAGGAGAGAACCCGCTGCTAGCCAATCATGAATGACCCCAACTTCGGCCGTCGTCGGCGCCTCACCATTGATGCCGCCTTGCCATAAACACTGGACTGCCCCTCCGACCTTGCTTGCCACCCCCTCGTCTCGTGGAACGATGCAACCATTGTCCAACCGCCACAACCAAATAGCAGATCGAGACGATCCGATCAAGACAGGGTCGTGCCGTCACGATTGCACCACAACCAAGCCATCGCTAAAGTCGCACATCCAATCCTCTCCACCGGCCAGCCCACCGATAACTGCCCCGACATCGACCAGCCATAACCATATGTTCACCCTTCCACATCCTGGAAAACACCAACCAAAACTTCCCAACATAATCAAGGACCATGATCGGGAAGCTCGGCTTTTTCCAAACCCACATGGGGCCGACAAGGCCTGTCCGACAACAGCAAGAGAGCACGCCGCCGAACAGGGAAAGGGGCTCAACTTTATCTATCAGACTCTCGCTCTCTACAAGTCTATTACTTTTGTACCTTTGCATAAGTCACTTATATATATACTCACTGCTTAGAGATGAATATAACAATTAGGTCCTATCATTCAATTTAGATGCAAAAGATAAAGATGTATATCCATTTTTTAGATGTAAAGTTTTTTTTTACTTGAAATTCTCACCTGGGCTTAAGCCTAGGTGAGCCTTGCATTGGATCCGCCACTGAAACAAAGAGCAAAGCAACATAACCGACAAGATAACAAGATAACGTAATAGCGAAAGAAACTCAGTGAAGAAAGAGAAAATGAGGTAAACTGAGTTGATGTCAAAGGCAAAGATTACTAAGGAATTTAAGGATTGAATCCCAATAAACAAACCCTTAAAAAGTTAAACCGAAGTTTACCGGTGCATCTACGTTACATGATTTCCTTCTCTGAATATACAAGAACATTGAAATCGCATTTGCGGGACATGAAATTAATAAGATTGTGGACTGTGTAATGTCCCTTATTAAGCATATACCCTTTGCAGTGTCTGCATGCTCGCTTTATTACAAACTTCTTGATTGTATGAAAATAGGCATATAGCGTAGTTCTCCGTAGAGAGACGCAACATGCCTTTATAGAGATGGAGACTATGTACTATTGTAATTTCTCGGGTCCAAAATATTTAATTTGAAAACATAATGATCTCTCAAGTTCACCATGCTTCTGAGTTGTGACAGGCTCAAGGTTATTGAACTATACTAGCTTATTTTGCATCATACATTTATCTCTTGAAGTCTGAATTTACACACTTTTTGGCTGTAAACAAGGTGATCAAACAATTTGACAAAGGAATTTAACTTGATGAAAAATGGTGACAAGAGATGAACAATTTCAATATGATCGTACCGACTATTGAGTGACCCTCAGATTTCTTCTAGCTAGTTCACAACCCCACACTTCTTTATGATCACACCCTGTCTTCCTGTGAGGACATCGATGGAACCCATTTTCACCATAGCGGATGCAAACTTCTTAGCCTAAGCTGGACCAAGTCTGGCATTATTCCTCACCATTCTTGCCGTTGGACGGCTGCCAAGAAGAGTTTGGTCCGACGCAAATAGGCCACGATGGTTCATCAAGTTAGTAAGTACTTATTGTCTAGCCTGCATGGTGTAAGACCATCAAGTTGTACCACATTGTTTGGTGAGGATATGGAGGACACTTGGCTTTCAAGTTTCAAGTCCCTAGCAAACTTGGGATCCAAGGAAGAGTCTTGTGTGTGAGTTTCATTGAAGGCATACAATCGGTTCGCGATTGAGAAGGAAGAACAATATGATTTGAAGGAAATTACAGGTTCACACATGACTAGTTGAAATGTTAGAAATCTCATCCCACATTTCAATACGTAACTTCTCATCATTTAGCATCATTGTCCGATTTAAATTTGAAATTTTTCTTTCGAAATACGTTTCTTTTTGTTCCCAATCTTTTCGACCTTCAAATATTGAAGCTCACTATCTAGTAGTCCATGTCAATGATATGATTTGATAAAAGAGAAAATACAATGTAATTATTGAACCGGCTACTTAATATCAAATTGTTGAGATATAAAAACTCTCATTCCATATTTCATATATCGTCTAACTTTTTCCTTAATAGGATCCTTACATCATAAGGACAAAAATTGAAAATATAATTCCAACACGTTCTTCTTGTTCCCCACCATTCCTACCTTTCAAATTAATCTTAAAGCTCTACTTGCTAGTAATCTAGGACTAGTTGTCTAGTAGTTCGATCTACATATCATGGAACACAAAAACCTTTCAGTAATCAACAGTATCACATTTGTCATCTGCAATTCTGCATACAGTAGAATGGAGCCCATCTGATGAAAGACATAGGTGATGAGACTCAACACTCAACAGTCACGGGCCGGGGCCACACTCACCAGAATAAAGTTGGCATTAAAAGCCGTGGATATGATAAACTGGTTACGGGTAATAGCCGTGGGTATTAAATCCATGATTGCGCTAGGGTTTTTGCGCAGGAGAAGGAGGACGCGATCGACTCGCCACTGCTCAGGTACCTCCGAGGAGGCTCTCAGTCACCGGTCGACGGATTCAAGCAGCGGTGCCACCCGTTCTCACTGGTGGAGAATCTGAGAGCGGTGTCAAGGGAGTAGGTTCTAATGATGGATGGCGTTTTGGTCGCCACCGAAGGAAGGAGGAGGTCTGGTGGTTCTTCTGGTTCGCCTCCATCTGGTTCTTCAGATTCTTCCGGGAAAAGTCTCTACAAAGGCCAGGACTTGATCTCTTTCTCTCTCTCACTTCATCGATTCTCGTTTAGCAATTATCTGTTTTTTTTTTAACATATAGCAATTATTTGTTTAAACAATAGCCAGGTCTTGAAAAAGGGTTTTACCCATTTAAAATTTAAAATGAGTGGGTAATTACTCAAACTCGCGAATTTTAATGCCAACCTTACACCTGAACATTGACAACGCAAAAGAAACCCTACATTCATTTCAGTTTGGAAACAGTCTGCAGCAGTGCAGCTCATCAAACTGCAAAGCTAGTGCTTCCTTTTCCTTTTTCAATACCATTTAACACGTTTGATTAGACAAACATACTAAAGTTACGACAACACAGTAGTACTGCCAGATAGATCTAAAACTGGCGCCGGTACGTTCTCTTTGATAATTAGTCGGAGAAGTTCAGAACTACTTCAGCCAGAAGATCAAATGGAGAGCTACGGTAGACACGTCAGTGGAGGCTGTGCGGGTGGGAGATGATAGCATCAGCGGCGAGTTGCTAGCTCTCTTTGTGAAATTGGTGATTGGCAATTGGCAATTGGATTTCATATCGCATTATCGACTCCCCGGCCGCTGTGAGTGCTGCAGTGAGAATAGGTCTGCAAATTTCTGCAAGCAAAAGAAAGGATCGAGATGAACACCAAATATAATTTAGGGTTTGGAACTTTGGATGTTGGTGATGAGGTTTTGCATGCAAAGAACAGAAATTAAATAAAATTATGGATATGTAACGTACCTCACTACTTCCTCTTGATTAGAGTCGATTTTGTTTGGTTTTAGTGAATCGAAATGACCTGATGGAATATACATGAGTAGTTATGGTTCCAGCTTAATTGATTCAGTCTCATTATCAACTTAGTGTGTTTTGAAACTTGAAAAGTGGAAACATCTGATCGATCGGGACTTTTGAGTGGCCAGTTTTCTTGAAAATGCATCTAGTTAAGAGGATTTGAGTTTGATTTCTAGTGCTTGCATGTGCTTATTACTAAGGTATGACCTAGCTAGCTATCCATTTGCTCAAAATTCATATTTATAATCGTGTAGTCTAATGGTCATTTGTGATGGTACTATTTTGGTTATTCACCTAATCGATGATCGTATGACTTCTTAGCTGCGAATTGAAACATATAGTTATATGCTACTAAGCTTGTCACCCAATCACACTCATGTTACTGTGATAGTCATTCCGACTCTCATGTTAGAAAAAACATAATTTTTCATGTTAATTTTAGACTACAATTTCATTCTTTTGTCTTCGGAGAGAGTGAATATTATTGTTTTCTCTCAAGTTTCTGAGTTGTAAGCACTGAGCAGGCTCAAGTTTTAGCTAGACTTGCTTGGTTTTGCTCATTCGTCTTCAATCCACATTGAGCTTAAATGAACGTCAAATAATTTAGGAGGTACCAAAATTAAAACAACGGTGAGCTAAAAAGAAAGAAATTACTCACTCTTTTTCATTTTTCAAATAAAAAGAACTATAGTAGCTTATTTGGCATTATACATTTACTTTTAGAAGTCGGAATTTAAACTCTTTTTTTTTTCTATGAAAATACAAGGTGATCAGACAATTTGACAAAAGAATGATGACAAGAGATAAACAATTTCAATATGATCGAACCGACAAACCCGTAGTTTTCTTCTAGTTAATTAGTTCACAGCTCCGCACTTGTTTCTGATCTCACCCTGTCTTCCTGTGAGGACATCAATAGAACCCATTTTCACCATAGCGGATGCAAACTTCTTAGCCCAAGCTGGACCAAGTCTAGCATTATTCCTCACCATCCCTGCCGTCGAACGGCTGCTAAGAAGAGTTTGATCCGACGCAAATAGGCCACGATGGTTCATCAAGTTTGTGTAGTACTTGTTGTCTAGCCTGTTTGGTGTAACACCATCAAGTTGTACCACATTGTTTGGTGATGAGGATGGAGGACACTTGGCTTTCAAGTCCCTAGCAAACTTGGGATCCAAGGAAGGGTCTTGTGTGTGAGTTTCATTGAAGGCATACAACCGGTTCGAGAAGGAAGAACAATGTGACACACCAATGGAATGTGCCCCAGATAATGTGACCATTTCATCCAAGCTAAAGCCTTTGCGCGCAAAACTGGCCGCTAGCTCCTTGGCATTCGAAGAAGGAGAAGGAAGATCATCAGAAGGCTCGTCAAACAGTGAAACTCTCCCGTCACGCCGCCCTGAAGGCACTTGGTAGCTTATGCCCCCAACTGCTAGGGCACCATCACGAGCTGCGAATGCTAGAATGTCTGCACATGACACAGTTCTCGGGCATAGAGTTTCAAGTTCCCTCTTTGCCTCATCGATCACTTCAAATCCCCTTAAGCTTGGTTTGTTTGCCGGATGTTCTTTTTCAGATAACTTTCCCGGAGTTGAATCAAGCAGGACAGATGCATCACAACCCTATAATATTATTACATACATTTGATTAGTCGTTATAACTTCATAATTTAAAAGTAATAAAAGCAACTTTTTCATGAATGAAAATGAAGCATGCCTGTATGCATACCCTAACAAAGCAATCGTGGAAATGCATTCTGATAAGGCCTGCAGCAATGCCAGGATTCTTCATCACGGCCTTGTTCACAGCTTTTCTCACAATTGCTTCCGCAGAAGGACAAGTTGTTCTGTAGAAACCCACTCTGGGGGTTATGGCTGATGACATGAAGACCATCATAGACATGGTTAGGAAGATCAAACACAACCGTAAGTTACTCATTTCAAAGTATAGCTAGCGCAGCCGGTGGTGATATGAAAAACTGAATAACTGAGAACTGAAGTGGTGAAGATTGAGAAAATTGCTGAAGTTACATTTATATTTATAGTTATAAGAAGAAGTATGGTTTTGGTGAAACGCGGATATATATATATATATATATATATATATATATATATAGCTGCAAAGCACAAACTGCAAAACTAGCTGTCTAAGTTTGAACAATTCAAATATAGCAAAACTTCACTGTATTTTGAAAGATGTCAACTGGCAATGAAGAGGATGGTAAGGAGTGCTCATGGTCCATTTCGGTGATGGTGTCCACTTCATGACAAAAGTTTCAACCTATATATAGCTAGCATTGTTTCTAACGTTTTTTTGTTTTTGTTTTTGTTTTTTGTTTGTTTTATGATATCTTTTGCAAATCGTTCACTAAGATTTGTTATGTATTAGTTGGGTAGCTAGTGATGGCTTAAGCTTCTAGTTTACACTCAAACAGATCGAGATAAGTTAAGCGAAAATGAACAAAATTAATCAACTTCATGTGGGTTGAAAACCAAGAAAACCAAACGAGTAACAAAATTGTTCTGGTGTTTGACCATGCACCATTTCAAATTTCAGCAAAATGCAACAAAATAGTTGATAGGCTTCATGCAAAATAGTGAAACACCAATACAGAAAGCTTGACTTAGTAATGGCACTGCAGGCTTCCTCATTGGTTTAATAAGAGGCTTGATTAAGGTGTAAGATAAAAATGTATTTGGTTGTTGACTTGGTAATGAAAATTGTAAACAACTAAGCCTCTAAATATTGCATATCACAAAGCCATGGCATTATTGGCAGCCCTTCTTTGTTTCTGAGGAAAGTTAGACTTAGTCCTATAGAACGATTTTATCACTGTTATCTATCCATTTGGCATATATATCCTGGATTCCTGTTTCTTTCTCAATCTACACAATTAATCAGGAGACTGATTGCAAAGAGAACAAGAACAAAAACTTAAGGTGGAACAAGTCTTAGGCTTACTAGTTAAGGCCGCACATATAATCAACCATAGACTACAGTCCCCAAATACAATCCAGCTGCTTCAAGAGATGATGAAAACCTAGCTAGAATGAGGGTATGATCATGGGAAGGAAGTTTAGAATGGGGTTGTGATTCTAAATTCCTTATCTGATACCTAATATTCAAACTCTAACTCATCATTTTCCCTACAAAAATCTAAGGATTAATTACAAAACACCATCCGAACTATGATATTATTTGCATACCTAACTATCAAAAACTTCCATTTTCATACCCGAAGTTAGCATTTTGATACCCTGATCACTAACACTGTTAAATTTTGAGGGTATTTTTGTTATTTCAATAAATATATTATTTTTTACATTTACTTTAACAAAATAATTTATTTTTTGAGGTTATCAATTAAATACAAATAAAACAATTTACTTTAGCAAAAATATTCAAAAAAAAAACTTCAAAAATTAAATATTTATTTTTGCAACAATAGTGATAAAAGTTAGTAGAACTCTTGTATGTATATATATTTTTAGAGTTACAAGTTAAGCAAAACAAAATTAAATTAATTAAAATAAATTATATGAGAAAATATCGAATATATATTGATGCAAATTTTATTATATTTTATATAAACATGGTACATTTAACCAAAAATAGATTAAACATGTTTATATAAAATTTGATAAAATTTCCATCGATATTTGATATATCAAATTAATTTTATTTTGTTTTGCTTAATATGCAACCCAATAATCAAGAGTTCCCAAACATCCAGAAATTCCATATAATCAGAAGCTGCAGCCTACAATGCCTACTACCGCTACATGCAACAAGCCAAAGATAATCCTCATACATAAACAACTAATCAAGGTAATGTTGTTCTTGTTGTTGGGTTGAACGTCATCGTCGTCAACTAGAGGGTAGTGTAGCCAGGATGCCATTTAGGGTTTAGGTGATAGTAGTGATAGATAATGATGTTGATAAGCCAAACCTAACAGAATTAAGAGATAATGATGTTCCTAGTTCAGATCGGAACATCTAGTTTCCTAGATTCTCTAATATCTAGATATGTTGTGTATATCCCATGTATCTTAATCAATAGAGTTCTGTTTGTATTTGTTGTTATCTTAAGTACATGAGATGTTTATCTTGTAAACAACTGATCTGTATAAATACAACACATTGTCAGGCTAGTGTTTAAGCCTTGACATTTACCAACGTATTCTTCTCTCTGTTAGTTCGTTTAGATGTTGCATGTTATATTCTATCATTTGTCAGTTTTAGAGATATTGCTCGTGTAGGATGTGTGTCGAAGAAATGTAAAGAGTTCTATCTAGGCGTTCGGAACTTGGATTTTGATTCGGCCCATGCAAAGTACCCGTGGGATACGTTCAGGTTATTAAATTGTTTGGAAAGGTTCCTGCTTCAACGTGGGGAGAAGAATATATGAAGCTTTCGTATTCATTGGATCTTTGACAGAGAAAACATTGATGAGTATTTTCGAGTAATGTCGTGGATCAGTTATGCAGTGAAGTGCAGTGTTGGAGTTCTTAATCTTAAGCTCAATATGTTTGGCGCGATGACATTAGAATTGCCTTCTTGTATCTTTGATTGCAAGTCTTTGAAGTTGTTTTGGCCACGATCCTCAATAGGGGGCAGAGAAATGGTAGCAGTCAATGCTTCTAGGAATGCGGGGCGTGTCACCGCGCGAGCGCGGAATGTAGTAGAGTTGTTGCTGTAGTGCGCTGACCTGTACTTCTAATCAAACGAAAGTAGGGCTCCGGTGCCACCTCGCGGACAAGGATTTACAATAGCTTCTCTGCCACCGATATCGATACTCGCGGTTGTAGCGAGCAAAGCAACCAAAGGAAAGGAAAACAAGAACGCAAGGGAGCTCCGGGGAGCTTGAAAAGTAAAGGGTACTAAGGCGAGATGCTTTAGCGTCTGAGTTCGACTAGGTCAATAGTTGTATTGTATTTTTGTTGAATAGTTGTGCGTGTTTTTGTTGTTTGTTGAACTCTTTTATATAGAGTTATTTAGGGCCACAAGTATTGGCCCAAAACATATCAAAGACTTATAGAAATCTTCAACGTTAAATGTGGCGTAGGTGATTCATGCAAATCCAATTAAGGAATAAAGTTCTTAACCAACACATACACCTCCACGTGCATGCGGACTCCTCTTCTTGCTTCTTCGCAAAGTCTCATACGCGAAGCCATGTCGCCTCGCCTTCATGTTTTAGGACTCCACTTCTACGGGAAGTCCATTTCTTAACACCATGCGAAGTCCTTTTCGCATGTGAACTCTGCTATCCAGCTCGCATGATCTCGCTGGCGGGCCATCACTTGTGAACCCAATTATTTTGGGCTCGCCAGTATGACGTAGACTATGAATTTAACTAATATTCATTTAGATATTTACTATCCAGTAAAATATTAATTTGGGTGTAAACAGAAGTATCTAATTGTGGATGTTTTAAACGTAGGAGGGAAGGTTTTTAAGATGCCTTCATTGGCTCGTTCCAGTAATCTCCATTTCTTAATACTGAAAAATGTTGCTATTGAGGAGGAGTTTGGTAAATGGATCTCGGAGTGTTGCAAAAGCATAAAGTCGCCTGAGGTTCTTTCCAGTGTAAGCAGAGGTAGAGTTCTCACTGTGACCGGAGACATCATTAAGGTAATAATACACCATTCTTAGACGCAGTTCTCTCTATAAGGAATTACAAGAACAGATCTCGGTTATGTGGCCACAGCGTGGTGATAGGAATGTATCTACAGTGTTTCTAAAGCAATTTGCTTTTGCAGTAATGTTGAGACTTGCTATCATGGAAATTTCTATTGGTGCTGCAAGCTTAATTTGTATATATTATACGAAAAGATATTAAGTTGAAAACTTTATAAACTCTGACTTACAACTTACAACGCTGAGTCACAGATTTAGCCATGGATCTGCATTGACACTCATGATAGTGATTTAGTGGTAGAACAGTTGATTGCTATGCATGTGTATTTTGAACACATAGTAGATCAACTAACTGTTTTCTCAACTTTCAATAATTGTTCTTTGTATATTTTCATTCCTTTTCTTCTTAACATATATCCTAAAAATTACTGCAGATTGTGTACCGGGATGGCTGCGCGCAGGACACTACCCTTGGATAATGTTTGTTGCTTTTCTGCGCTTACTGTGTTTGGCACGTTGAGTGACGACCTTGTCCCACCTATGTCCAATCTTCTTAAAACCATGCCTAACCTGATTTCATTGCGATTATATAATGCAGCAATCTCTCTCAACTCCAGAACTAATGTAAGTAAAGTAGTTCTCCTTCTTTTGTTTTGGTCCTTTTGTTTTGTTGTGTATTCAGTCATCTGGGTTCAATATCAGCTATTGGAAATCGCTGAACCTGGCTTTTGTTGATCATCTTCAGTATGCATCGATTACAATATTCAATGGGGATAATGAAGTGGAGTTTGCAGCTTATTTGCTCGAAAATGCTAGAAATCTTAAAGAGATGGTCATTTATCATTCTGCTAAGTCTGCTATAAGGTAGCTTCAAAATAAAAGCGTCTGCTATTCCACCGCCAAAGTTTTTTTTTATGGAACCAGTCAATAGAAACTGAAAGGAGGTGTAATAATTTCATTTTACTTCTAGAAAATTTTTATATCACATTTCATCATATCATAACCTTAATATTTGATGTTGATGGATGGAGTATGCCATTATATTGAAATGGAAAACATGGGTATTAATGGGTTTTGGTCACCTCTTGGTATATCCTAGTTTTGGATGACATTAGTTCGATCTGTAGAGCAATATTGTTGTGTTTAATTATCATCCTACGTACCCTTTCACATCTTTGAGTTCAGTAAGATATTTTTATTTATTTATTTATTTTTTAAGTTGAGTTCAGTAAGATAATCAAACAGTATTTATCTTGGCATGCACATAAATACCATCCATAATCTGGTTTTCGGCTGGTTACATGTAGGCTGCTGCACTATTGATCGCAAGTCCAGAACGCAGATAAGAAGCCAACCCTTTGGAATTCTGCAGCCTGCAGGTTATGCATGTATCGAAGCTTGTTTCCCATCGCGTAGTAGATCTACATGATCATCTTTAATAAGCTAAGATGGAGGCCGCACAAGTCGTACTAGCTAGTTAAGGCCGCACACATCATCAGCTGCTTCAGGAGATGATGAAAACCTAGCTAGCTAGAGTGAGGGTATATATGATCATGGGAAGTAAAAAGTCTTGAATGGGATTGTGATGTTCTAAATTTCTAATCCGATACCCAATAAAACTTTAACACATTTACTCTCAAAAAATTCTCAATATCACAAATCTCGATTCTTCATACAAAAATAATTCTTACCGACGGTGAATTGGTGATACGGTCTAAAACCTTAACTTTTTTCTTCTAAAAAAAACAAAAATCTTCTCCATTTGTTTGGACTATGAAATTCATTAAGGGCCGAGGCCCAAAGAAACAAGACCCGAAAGGGAAAAAGAAATAACGTCCCCTGAATCGACAAAGAGCTAGACGCAAACATCATCATCCCAAATCTGAAAAAAAAAAAAACCCAACTGAAAAACTACACCGTTAAGATGTTCATCGCCGGAGGGCAAGGGAGTCAAGGACTGTGGTGGCTGTTAAGACCCACTTTCCTGGTGGCTAGCGCCATGATTCGTATCTCTAGCAGCCCAGCTCCATCTGCAATTCCGACCAAGACGACAGATGCGATCTACGATCAGGTACGTCTTAAATTAAAGCAAGCGATCAAATTTGGATCCACGTGAAAGTTACCACCTTACTGAAAGTACCCCACTCCTACGTACGAGAGTGAGTATGTTTTCTCCTTTCGATCGAGGTGTCCAATTATCATATGACCTTTGTGGGGTGTGAGTAGAAAAAACAGCGACACGTCGCAATGCGTGGAAATTTTTCTGCGGAAAAACAGGAGATAGGAACAAGCAATACAATGCGGGGACAGCATACTCTCTTCCATATTCCCGAATCTCAATTATTGAAGCCATCTGTGGCTCTCTGTGAGAAGGGATGTGCCTTATTTCAACTACATTTTACATCTACAAATTACAAGCAATGACTTTCAGAGTCTGATGTAGAGGGATTTTGTGTTACGATTCTGGTGCTGCAATTCAAGCTTTAGCTACTGGTTTACAAAGCTGCTGATGTGCTAGTTCTTGAGTAAGCCCATCAATTACTTTACTTTATGTTCTTGGATGAACCCATTTAGCTCTTCTGTAGTTATTTTGGTCACTTGTTCATTTCCTAGTTTTATTGAAAATTTTGGTTCAGTGGAGTACCATTGACATGGTTCTTTATAGATTTGAAGATTATGGTTTCTACTTTAGGGTTCATTTCACCAAAAAATTGCCCTATGTTGTAATAATCTTGTTTTATGTTCTTGATCATTTTTTCCCATATAGGTGTGTAAGGTGTATTACGAAGGCAAAAGTATCATGGAATTCCTTGCAAGTTCTCGAGAAAGAGTGATAGATAGGTTCACGAACCTTCCTAATGATGTTGCATGTCATATTTTATCTTTTGTCAGTTTTAGAGACAGTGCTCGTGTGGGATGCCTGTCCAGAAGGTGTAAAGAGTTGTATCTAGGCGTACGGAACTTGGATTTTGATTCGGCCCATGCAAATTACGCGTGGGATAGGTTTAGGTTGTTGAATTGTTTGGATAGGTTCATGCTTCAACGTGGGGAGAAGGACATAAACAAGTTTCGTATTCATTGGATCTTTGACAGAGAAAACAATGATGAGTATTTTCGAATAATTTCATGGATCAGTTATGCAGTGAAGTGCAATGTTGGAAGTCTTATTATTGAGCTCAGTATGTTTGGGGAGATGACATTAGAATTGCCGTCTTGCATCTTTCATTGCAAGTCTCTGAGGCATCTAATTGTGGATGTATTAAACAGAGGAGGGAAGGTTCTTAAGACGCCTTCCTTGGCTTTTTCCAGTAATCTCCAATCCTTAAAACTGAAAAATGTTACTATTCAGGAAGAGTTTGGTAAATGGATCTCAGAGTGTTGCAAAAGCATAAAGGAATTATCACTTGAACAGGTATTCAAGACAGAAAGGATCAGCATCGAAAGCCTATCTCTGGAATCATTCAGTATTGCGTGTAATTATCTTGTGTGTTCTAAAGATCTCCTTAAGCTCTCTGTCCTTAACATCTCAGGTGAAAAATTGGCAAAGATATCTGTAGTGTGGCAAGCACCTGGTGGCATAGATTATCTTCAGATTTTTTCCCCTAACGTTAAAGATTTGACATTGATCGGGATTTTCAGAAATTACATTTCGTTAGGGACCTTTATGTGCTTAGAAAAGTCAATAATTAGTCCAGTAGGCATATATGATTCTAACAAGGCGCTTGAGGTTCTTTGCAGTGTAAGCAGAGCTAAAGTTCTCAATCTGATGGGAGACATCATTAAGGTAATAATACACCACTCCTTAGACGCAGTTCTCTATGTGGCCACAGCATGGTGACAGTAATTTATCTATGTTCTTATATTAGGCAATTTGCTTTTGCAGTAATGGGGGACTTGCTATCATAGAAGTCTCTATTAGTGCTGCAAGTTTAATTCATATATATTATACTAAAGACATTTAGTTGAAAACTTGATAAACTGTGAGTTACAAGTTACAACTTAACAATGCTGATAGTCACAGATTTTGCAATGGATCTACATTGACACCCATGATAGTGATTTAGCTGTAGAACAGTCGATTGCTATGCCTGTGTATTATGAAGACATAGTAGATCACGTAACTGTTTTCTCAGGTATCTCATTCGTTTTGTACTTAACATATTTCTTAAAAGTTACTGCAGGTTGTGTTCAGGGATGGCTGCAGGACACCACCCTTGGATAATGTTTGTTGCTTTTCTGTGCTGTCTGTGTTTAGCTCTTTGAGTGACGACCTTGTCCCACCTATGGCCGCTCTTCTTAAAACCATGCCTAATCTGATTGATTTGCAATTAAGTAGTGCAGTAATCTCTGTAAACTCCCGAACTAGTGTAAGTAAAGTAGTTATCCTTATTTTGTTTTGGTATATCATTTTCTAATTTCAGAAAAGGTAAACTGGTCGTTTTGTTTTGTTGTGTATTCAGTCATCTGGGTTCAATATCAGCTATTGGAGATCCCTGAACCTAGCTTTTGTTGATCGTCTTCAGAATGCAACACTTTCAATTTTGAATGGGAATAATGAAGTGGAGTTTGCAGCTTATTTGCTCCAAAATGCAACAAATTTAAAGAAAATGGTCATTTATCATTCTGGTCAACATAGTGCTATAAGGTGGCTTCAAAATAAAAGCGTCTGCTGTTCCACTGCCAATGTTTTTTTTAGGGAACTAGTCAAAAGAAACTGAAAGGAGGTATAATTTTATTTTACTTCCAGAAAAATTTATAACACATTTCATCATATCATAACCTTAATTTGATGTTGATGGATGCAGTATGCCATTTTATTGAAATGGAAAATACGGATATTATTTCTCAGTTTTGAATGATATTGGTTATGTAGAGCAGTATTGTTGTGCTTATCATCAATACCCTTTTCAGTTCAACAACATAGTAACACTTTATAATGGCATGCGCATAAATACACATCAATAATCTGGTGTACTGCTGGTTACATGTAGGCTGCTCCACTAGTTGATTGCAAGTCCAGAATGCGGAAAAGAAGAAGCCATCCTTGGAACTCGCAGGATTTCTGAAGGTTTTGAAGACGGTGAGGATCAAGGAAGATATGTATTGAGGCTTGTTTCCAATCGTAGTAGATTTACCTGCAAGTTGGAGTATGTTGTGTACGTTTTGCCTTTAGTTGGTTTAGATCTCCATGCCAGGGTTCTTTACCTACAACTCCAAGGTGTTTTCAGATTTTCGGTCTAAATAGGTCTTGACATAGGTAACATCTTAGTGGATGTTTATTCTGCTTAGTGCTTAGAGATACTCCACAAAACTCCATATTTTTATGCAACTGATGTTGATTTTCATCATTCGTCACAAAACTCTTTAATGGCTCATGAAGTAGTTATATCACTGTTGATTTCGTTAAACATTGATTGCAGATTGTTCGATTTCTCTTATCAAATTTTCTGTAACACCAAAGTATACATCCATTTAACTAGAAAAATCGTAAATTTTATGTTGGTTGTGAACCGATAATACCACCTCCATAAGGCAGTTGTACAAATTTCTTTACTGCAACCATGAACCATTTCATGGTAAAATCGTAAAATCTGAGAGTACTGACCCCCTAAAACAAGTATCACTTCTCTAAGCATAACCTTTTCCCGCCATATTTTCAACAGAGAATAATTTTTTTCCCGCCACCTGCCAAATTCCTAGGGCCCAAGCCCAAATCCCCTACTTCTATTTCCCTCTCAACACCACGACGTCGTTTGGCACATATCCCCTCGCACTGACAGAGAGCTTATTAAAATACCCAATATACCCTTATCATAACTTCCAATGACCATTACACCACACGAAAAGAAGAAGTCATAACCCCAAAAGCTCATGTCTATTTTCGTCACGCCAAAAAATCAACCTCCTCTTCTAGAGCCCTCGAAACCAAAATGCCTCATATTCTCTCACTCTCTCTCTCTCTCTCTCTGAAATTCTCTCTGTAATTTCTAATCGCTCTTCGAAAATCCGAAGCGAAACCCTAATAAATACCCACCTCCACTTCTCTCTTCTCTTCGAAAGCACCCATCTTTCTCTCTCTCTTCGCTTCTCTCTCTATTGGGTTTTCATTTTTGGGTAGAATCGGGGGATTTGGGCACGCCGCCAGGGACCGAAAGCGAAACCCTAACCCTAATTCGCGTTGCTTCCGCCGCGAATTTTCACAGGAATCAACCGCCGCAGGCACGAAAGGTACGTTTTTGACTCGCGTGTTGTGTTATGGTGGATTAATCGAGTAGTTTTGTGCTGTGATTTTGGGTTGTTTGCGGCGGAGGGAAACCTAATTAGGGTTTCCGAGTTGGGGGTTTTTGAAAAATTGATAAGGGGGTTGTGATATTGGGGTATGGGTTTGGTGGGATTCGACTGTAGCTTTTGAATCTGGGGATTTGGGGCCGAGTTGCGAACTTCGGCGAAACCCTAATTGTTACTGTGTATCAATTTTTTTGGTCATTTTTACTGCGTGATTGGGATGAAAGATTGTTTTTTTTTCTCTGCATAACGATTATCAGCTACATGTTGGGTTTATGTTGGAGATGGATTTGTTATTGATGTTGCAAATTTGCTCATTTGGAGTCCATTAATGGAATATATGTGTTATGCAGAGTCAGTTCGTAATGGCTGATAATCGGAATGGAAATGGTAAACCTACGAAGGGTGCTGGAGCCGGAAATAATCCTTATGCCATTGACTTGAATGTTTTCAGTCAGAGGTTGAAGGCTCTCTATTCGCACTGGAACGAGCACCCTGAGTTGTGGGATTCTTGTGAGGTTATTGCAATTGCAACACCGCCGCAGTCAGATGAAATCCGGTACCTTAAATCTTCGGCATTACAGATGTGGATGGTTGGCTATGATGTTCCGGATACGATAATGGTTTTCATGAAGAAGCAGATTCATTTCTTGGGTAGCCAGAAGAAGGTGTCTTTTTTCCAAGGTGTGAAGAAGGCTGCCAAAGAGGCTGTGGGTGTTGATCTTGTGACGCATGTGAAGGCAAAGAGTGATGATGGCGGTGCTCTAATGGATGCTGTTTTGGGTGTCATTCGTGCTCAACCTAAGGCTGATGGCCATGATACTGTTGTTGTAGGAAGGATAGCAAGGGAGGAACCAGAGGGGAATCTTTTGAAATTTTGGTTTGAGAAGCTGAAGAGTGCAACTGTTCAGCTTGGCGATGTAACAAATGGGTTGTCTGACTTGTTTGCTGTCAAGGAGAAAGAGGAACTTGGTGATGTCAAGAAGGCTGCTTACCTAAGTAGTGTTGTCATGCAGAAAATGGTGACGAAGCTTGAGAATGTTATTGATGATGAGAAGAAAGTCACTCACTCTTCTTTGATGGATGAGACAGAGAAACTTATATTGGAACCCTCTAAAGTTGGGCTGAAGCTCAATCCTCAGAATGTTGATATCTGTTACCCTCCAATCTTTCAGAGCGGAGGAAAGTTTGATCTCAGACCTGGTGCTGCCAGCAATGACGAGTGTCTTTATTATGATCGTGCCAGTGTGATCATATGTGCTATTGGATCCCGTTATCACAATTACTGCTCGAATGCTGCCAGGACTTTTTTGATTGATGCCAATTCCATTCAGAGCAAGGCATATGACGTTCTTCTCAAGGCCCATGCTGCAGCCATTAGTGAGTTGAAGCCTGAAAGTAAAGCCAGTGCAGCATATCTAGCAGCACTTTCTGTTGTAGAGAAGGATGCTCCTGAACTATTACCTAATCTGACAAAATCTACGGGGACAGGCATTGGTATTGAGTTCCGCGAATCTGGGTTGAATCTTAATGCAAAAAATGACAGGGTGCTGAAAGCAGGCATGGTCTTTAATGTGTCACTCGGTTTTCATAACTTGCAGAGTGGTATCAGTAATTCAAAGCAGCAGAACTTCTCCTTGTTGCTAGCTGACACGGTTGTCGTCAACGATGACAAACCAGAGGTGCTGACAGCAAAAGTTTCTAAAGCTGTTAAAGATGTGGCATACTCCTTCAATGAAGTTGAAGAAAAGCCAGTGAAAGGAAAAGGTCCAGCTAATGGAACAGAGGCGTTGATATCTAAAACCAACCTGAGGTCGGATAATAGTGAGAAATCAAAGGAGGAGCAGCGCAGGCACCACCAGGCAGAACTAGCCCGCCAGAAAAATGAAGAAACTGCCCGCAGACTTGCTGGTGATGTACCTGGATCAGGTAATAATCGTTCCACTGCAAAGTCTTCAGCCGATTTAGCTGCCTACAAGAATGTAAACGATCTCGCTCCTAAAAGAGATCTGATGATTCAAGTTGACCAGAACAATGAAGCGGTTCTTTTGCCTATTTATGGGAGCATGGTCCCTTTTCATGTTGCCACCATAAGGACAGTTAGTGTCCAAGCAGAGTCAGCCAGCACCAATCAGGCTTCTTATATCAGAATCATCTTTAATGTTCCTGGGACTCCTTTTAGTCCTCATGATACAAACTCACTGAAAAATTTGGGTTCTATATATTTAAAGGAAGTCTCGTTTCGCTCCAAGGACACAAGGCACATTAATGAAGTTACACAGGTTATCAAAAACCTCCGGAAGCGAGTTGTGTCCAGGGAGAATGAGAGAGCTGAAAGGGCAACACTTGTTACTCAGGAGAAACTCCAACTAGCTGGTAACAAATTTAAGCCGCTGAGATTGAATGACCTCTGGATTCGACCTGTTTTTGGTGGACGTGGCAGAAAGATTCCTGGTACTCTTGAAGCTCATGCAAATGGGTTTCGTTACTCTACCAGCAGGCAAGATGAGCGTGTGGATGTAATGTATGGAAATATTAAGCATGCTTTTTTCCAGCCAGCAGAGAATGAGATGATCACTCTTCTTCATTTTCATCTTCACAATCACATTATGGTGGGCAACAAGAAAACCAAAGATGTGCAATTCTATGTGGAGGTTATGGATGTAGTTCAGACCTTAAGTGGAAAGAGATCTGCCTATGACCCAGATGAGATTGAAGAAGAGCAAAGAGAGAGAGCTAGGAAGAACAAAGTCAACACTGAATTTCGGACGTTTGTGAGTAGGGTACAGGATCTTTGGCAGCAGCCCCAGTTTGAAGGCCTTGAACTTGAGTTTGATCAGCCTTTCAGGGACCTTGGTTTCCATGGTGTGCCTTACAAATCCTCAGCATATATCGTCCCCACTACAAATTGCTTGGTTGAACTGATTGAAAATCCTTTTCTTGTTGTCACTCTTGCTGAGATTGAAATTGTGAATCTGGAAAGGGTTGGGCTTGGACAGAAGAATTTTGACATGGCAATTGTGTTTAAGGATTTTAAAAAAGATGTTCTTCGGATCGATTCTATTCCATCAACATCACTTGAAGGTATCAAGGAATGGCTTGACGACACAGAGATCAAGTACTATGAGAGCAGGATGAATCTGTCGTGGAAACCTATACTGAAGACAATTACTGAGGATCCGCAGAGCTTCCTTGATAATGGAGGTTGGGAGTTTTTGAATTTGGAGGGAACAGATTCAGACTCTGAGCAATCTCAGGAGTCAGACCAGGGTTATGAACCATCTGATATGGAATCCGAATCAGAATCGGAGGATGATTCTTCTGATAGTGCATCGCTTGTGGAGTCTGAGGACGATGATGAGGAAGATTCAGAAGAAGTCTCTGAGGGTGAGGAGGGAAAGACATGGGAAGAGTTGGAGAGGGAAGCAAGCAATGCAGACAAGGAGAAAGGTAATGAGTCTGACAGTGAGGAGGAGAGGAAGAGAAGGAAGATGAAAGCTTTTGGCAAGGGTCGAGCCCCTCCTGCTGGTGGCATCCCGAAGCGGTCCAAGTTGAGGAGATAGATATGTGGTTGTTTCTTGTCTACGTTAGTTCTTATGTTTTGCTTTAATGGTCGTCTGATGATGACCTAGCTTGGAACTTCTATATTAATCTCTAGTAGTTGGCAAGGAATTTGGTTTTCATTCTAGTGATTCTACTAGCTTATGTTGAAGATCTTTATTTTGCTTGTAAATTGGTAGCATCCTCGCTGGAAGTAAACGATCTATTGTTCTCTTTCCCATGATTTTTGCTTGTACCGTTGAGTACAATTTATCATTTCGAAACAAAACTATGTCCAGTGATCCAGATAACGAGTGAAAGTTCAGGTCTGTGTAGCTTCATTTTTTCTAGTTGCTCTGGTTTCGTAGGACTACTATTTTTCATCTTTCGATCATCTCTTTCACAGATCAGTCCTCTTTTTTTTTTGAACCACAGATCAGTCCTTTTTAAACCTCTCAGTTGTATGAAATTCTTGCAGATTCGCTTTGACTTGTTTTCGTTTGGAATGAGTTTCAGGTACCAACCAATTCACATACACATGCTCTGCTCGATTCTTAGCCAAACCAAGTAAATCTCGTTATTTTATCCAACTGCGTTTTGTCTGTTTATTCATAATTTGAAGATTTAAGGGCCGAAAGTATGGTTTTAGTATCATGAATCCATCTAGAGCTAGAACATGTGAGGAATAGATCGAGTTGCAAGTTCATTTCGTAATGTATGTGTATGCCTGTAGAAAGCAAAGGTACCATGTTGAGTGTCAAAACTAATATTGAAGCTGCAGATTTTGAAGGTAATGCATTGATCGAGAACCACCACTCACTACATATTTACATGTTTGTTATGATCGAGTTGTGACTTCTGACCAACACAAATATGCATCTCTGGAAATAGTATTAGGGCTTTCACAGAAGAGCAGTTTCTTGTAGTGACGCAAAGGCCTCTTGTACATGTTGTGGTAACTCCTGCAAAGAAGACTTGGTGATGATGTTGTGAAGCTCCAAATCCAGGACAGTCGACTGAGCCAACGGATAGCCCTATGAACTTCCAATTAAGCTCCCCGGTGGTGCATTCCCTTCCGGTGATCATCAGCATCACTCAAGTGATCACTGATGTGTTGTGACACTGGGATTGGTCATGACTTGTTTCTTTTGTCAATTCTTGTTCGGTAAAATGGAGAGCACATTCTAAAACTTGAAAATGTTTCAAGAAGTAGATTAATTTGGAACCTTAATTTGGAGGTGCCACGGTTAACATGTCACGACAAGTTATATATTCCTACGTACCCTTGGTATATATATGTGACCCTATCTTTCTTTGATTGTTATAAACTAGTTCGATTGGTAGTTTGTGTGTGCACTCATAAGCCTAGCTGTGAGTCTATGATCGAAAATGATATCCCACGTATATATATGATACCAATAAGTGCATGTTATTTGAGGATGTGGAAGCAAGAAAATATAGTGGCTAACTATTTCTGAGTGATTGAATGTATTTCATTCCTTTAACAACCCTAGCTAGCCTCGTAACCGCTCTAATTCTTTGTCATTTTCTTTTCATTTTCTTTTGTATCCTTCATGTCGTCTCGTCATGCATTGTATTGTGTGTATAGCTAGGGGGACAAAAATAATGGTTGCAATGGTTTTCACTTTTCAGAATTCAGAAACCTAGCTAGTACTGTATTATCCGAAGATTCGCCTGCAAATGATTTCTTAACGCTTCAGAATTGCTTTCGATTAGATAGACTACGTTTCTCCATTTGAACAGACTATAATCTGAAAAGAAAAAAGTCCAGAACCTATATTGTATTTGTAGATCTAATTAAGATACGTGTTCTCGATCATATGTACTAATTATATGTAGCGGATTAGAGGTGTTAGGTGTAATTTCGATTGTTTAGCAAGCACTTTGCCAAATTGGGACCTTTAATGTCGAATTATAGATCATCAACAACGTTACGTCTTGTAATCATGCACTGATGCACCGTCAAGCTAGCTAGAACTAGCTTACAGTCTCATCTAGCAAAATGCGTACGTTGATGGATCAAATTAATATCAGTAATACAATTAATTTCTTAATTTCATTTGGTTTTAGTTCACATTGAGGTTATATATTAGTACTAAACTACGATCGGAATTCTCATATATCGATCTACTATAATCACAATTAACACCATGAGCAAAACCACCATGACTTCCCCCTTGTTCTTCATCACTCTTCCAGCACTCCTTGTGGTGTTAGTTTCTGCTCACCACGGCATACGTGCACCTCTCTTTAGGGCACTCCGGAGTCCCTTCTTCTACGTCGAAGTAGGGATTGGCTCGCCTCCTGTCTACGTCAAACTGGTGTTCGACACCGGCAGCACCACAACCTGGACGCAGTGCGCAGCCTGCAATACATGCTTTCCAGTGGCGATCCCTCCTTTCGATCCAAAGTTCAGTTCAACCTATCGGCGGTTACCGGAAAACCACCCTCTTTGCCGTGGTGGTTACGGAACAGAACCTTCCGGAAAGTTCTGCAATTTCACTATGGAATACGTCGACGACCAACTAATCCGAGGTCAATTATCATTGGACACGTTCGTCCTTGGAAGCTCAAAACACAAGGTTCCAGATTTTGTGTTTGGTTGCGGACTCGACGACAAGAACGTCTTGGAATTTTTAAACGATACACATAATCCAATCTCTGGGGTTTTCGGCATTGGTATGAATGATCCTACCTCTATCTTATATCAGTTAAGTTCTTTCACCGAGCTCAAGTTTTCTTATTGTCTTCCACTGCGTGTATATGAGGAGAATGATCACCAGCACCATCATCATGCATGGTTGCATTTTGGTAAGGAGGCCGAGATCAAAAGCCACATCACTTTTAGCAGGGAGGCGGGATGATAGTACTTGCTATGCGAAACTGAATGCTATAAGTGTAAATGGTTTCTTTTTGCCGATAGATCCGATAGTGTTTACGAGGGATAATGGACTCGGGCACTCCATACACGTTGTTTGTTGAGGAAGCATACACGCCTATACGAGAAGCTGTGGTGAAAAACTTTCTGGAAAAGTATGGATGGGAAGATATCAAGACGAGTGGATCTGGTAATTTTGACTTATGTTACAAGATGGTGCATCGACCAGCAATAGGAGACGTTGAATTCCCGGAACTGAAATTTCATTTTGAAGGAGAGGAAGTCATGGAGCTGATCAGAGATGCAGTATTCCAGGCGTCTGGTCACCCTGTGAATGAGTTCTGCTTAATGATTCAGCCAACTCTCTCTGAAAATATGTTGGGGGCGTTTCAGATGGTGAATCAAAGAATGCTGTTTGACGTTGGTGCGTCGAAACTATCATTTGTACTAGAGAGCTGTTAAACGTTCTTGCGAATTTACCTAATGTAATAATATCAACGGTTCTTTTAATAATATCAACTGCGCGCTCTTGTAATGTTCGGACACTAATATATGAATGAAATATGAATATGATGAAGCCATTTCTATAGTTGCCCTTTCTAGTTTTTTTTTTCTTTTTTCTTTGGCAATCAGAAAAAAAGTAAAAACTAGTTAGTTACTATTTAGTTCTTGTAAGAGGGGGAGATGATTAGACCGTATTATCAAATAGAAACTAGTTAGTTCTTCATAAATCATGCTATATAATTTGATAATTAGACCGTATAAATTAATTTTAATAACTTTTAAAATCCAATTTTACTCGTCGAAAATTCTAAAATGTTGCATAGATGTGAACTTCTAGACCAAAATTTTTATGAAAGTTAATTGTAGAGGACTTATGAATTCAATTTCTAGATGCCATTTCAAAAAACAAAACAACATTCCCATGTAATTATTCACACCCATAGGGTGTGTTTGGTCTCAAGCCTCTTTTTTATTATATAAAAAAGAAAAGGGAAAATGCCCATTTAGTACTAATTGAAACTCCTTATTTCTCATTCCAATGATAATCTTTTACATTAGTCTATTCCAATATAAGGTAACCATTTTTATGCCCAAATGCACAAATCTTTACTAAAGTCTTAACAAACCATATTATTTTAAGACTATTTTGCCCCCACCTCTTCAACATGAAAAAACTTGGCCGGAACCTCGGACTCCGGTCACCGGCTGCCGGACTCCGGTCACCGGCTGCCGGACTCCGGTCACTGGCTGCCGGACTCCGGTCACCGACCGTCGGATTCCGGTCACCAGAATTTCCCCGACCGTCAGATTCCAGTCACCGGAATTTCCCCGACCGCCTGATTCTGGTCACCGGATCTTCCCCTGTAACCAGTTACTGACCCCCAATAACCAATACTGACCAGTTAATGACCTATAATAACCAGTTACTAACCCCTAGTAACCAGTTATTGATTAATTACTGACACCCAGTAACCAGTTACTAACCCCCAGTAACCAGTTATTGATTAATTACTGACACCCAGTAACCAGTTACTGACCCTCAATAACTTTTAGTTTTTAGTTACTGACACCCAGTAATCACTTAGTTTTCAGTTACTGAAACCCAGTAATCAGTTACTGACCCCCAATAATCAGGTTACTACCCCCAATAACTTGGTTACTAATCCCCAATAATCAGTTACTGACCCCTAATAATCGGGTTATTACCCCAATAATCAATAAAAACATAAAAGAAGAAAGAAGATAGAAGAAGAAGAATAAGTAGAAGGTGATTTCCAACAAAAAAAGAAACCTTAAAAAAAATTACTAACTCCAAGTAACTCTTAATGACCCCATGCCAATAATCAGTCAAAACACATACAAACAAAGTATAGATCCAATACAAAGACAAGTCATAACCCAAATATAAACTAAACCATTTGCTCATCTATCACAATCAATAATTATCAGTTTATCACATACAGTACCACAGTCTGCATCATCTCATATTCTCTTTCATGTATGATGCATCATTCGCTTAACCTCCATCTTTCTCCTCCCTCCATGAGTATTTCTCCTTGTACCCAACAAAGGATTATGTGAAGAAAGCATTACAATGCTTAACCATAGATCTGAAATACTCCCTCCATGAGTATTTCTCCTTGTACACTACTCTTCTCACCTTCTCTCCTTCTCCAACCACAACACCAATTTAACCTCCAGACCAACAACAACCATAATTTACCAACAATATCAAAGAAGGATCATATCCTACCTTCAAATCCCTAGCTTGCCCGGGGTTGCAATCCTCCTCTAGTAGCTCGAGATCCCGGAGATGGCTCGACCCCATGATCCTCGTCGGGCTCCTCGCCGGTGCGTCGTCCTCGTCCTTGATGTGGCAGTATGAACGGGCGGTGACGATGAATGACTTGAGGATCTATCCGGTGAAGGGAGAAACATCGATGAGAGAGAGAAGGAGAGAGAAAGAGGAGGGCGGTGATGATGGTGAGAGAGAGCAGCGATGATGGTGAGGAGAGAAGAAGAGAGAAGAGAGAGAAAGGAGAGCAGATCAGAATGAGAGGTGAGGGAGAAGAGAGAAACTTAATTAGGTAGGGGTACAAACGTATTTTTCGTAAGAAACTTTGGAATGGGTCAAGGGAACTGTTTTTCATTGAACTTGGCTTTACAAACCTTGTTTTTGGGTATTTGGACATTTTCCCAAAAGAAAAAAAGTATGAAGAAACCTAAAGCAACATGAATTCAAAGAGAGATGAGAATATCAAATCACTCGGTATCATGAGTCTTGACCTTCTCAAATCCCCTCAATCTAGTCTTCATAAACTGAACCCACACAGCAGCCAGATAATTCGAAGGAGGGTCAGGCAACGTAGCATTCTTGGCAGCAATAACGATCTGATAATAGGCACCTGATGCAAATACTTTTCTACCGGAAACTAGGCGCTCAAAAACTAACTTCTTTATAGCGTTCTTGTTGTACTAGGTGACTGCCCACTCTGCAACTCTTATTGCACGCGGATCGCTTGTGTTGAGAGGAGTCCAGGTACCGATGAGGTAGAGCTTCTCTGTGGAAGCGACGACCAGGGGAAGGAAGAGAGCAAGGAGGACGAGGTAGCAATGAGAAGGCATTGTTCTTGGCTATGCTTACTAGCTGATTCAGTTTCTTGGTTGACTCTTACTTGGTGTTCATGGTTAGTATATATAGTAACTGGCTAGACACATGTTACAATTGGAATTGAATTATGTGTAAGAAACGGATGGATTTCGTGTATTAATTCTAGATTTTGAACATGAAATCTAGTTACAATCCAAGAAATGTTCATTCATCATCCCATTTAAGAAAAAATCAAGCAATCAAATTATGTCTACATAAAGAGGATTACGTTCTTTTTTATTAAATATAAAGAAAGAATCTCAATACAGTAAATGTGCAATTTCAGAAAATAATATTCCAATAACTTTTAATTATTTTTGCAATTTCAGATATTTTCTGTTTTCAAAAATAAAAAAAAATAAAAATTCTCACACAAAATAAGCATAAAGTCCAGTACTCTTTGGTCTAGTGGCATAATCTCTCTTTTAGTAAGTAGGAGGTTGTGAGTTCGACTCACGCAGTTATAATTTACTTGATTAAAAAAAAAGCATAAATGGTTAACATTTCTCCTTTTAGAAAAGTTCAGTCAATTCAAGGGTGCTGCAATGGATATTCTAGTTCCAAAGGATACTAATTCGAGTCTTTTGAGCTCTAAAGTACTTTATTTTCAAATTTTCAATACTACAAGGAAAAAAAAACATTCATGTTTTTCATTCTGGGACGATATAGAAGTCGGAATGAGATTAGTTTCTTTTTGTGGAATTTTAGAAAATCAAGAATGCAAGAGTGTTTGTATGATATAGAAGTTCAGAATCGGATTAGTTTCTTTTTGTGGGCAATATAGCAGAGGTTAAAGCTGCTGACTATGATATGTTAGCTAATGGTGGACTTGTTGATGATATTAGACTAGCTCAACACAAATCGGTGAATGTCCGTATGAGGCATACACCAAGAACATGTAACAATATTGCTCATAGACTGGCAGCTATAGCTTTTGAGGACAACCTTGCTTGCACTTGGCTGGACAATCCCACACTGTATTCTCAATCTTCTTCAGATGACCAAGTTCATTCGTGACCCACTGAGGCATTGACGATTCAATATGTATCATATTTCAAATCCTACTACCAGTATATGCCTAGTAAACTCTCTGAAAGAGCCTGATGGGTAAACAAGGACGATGGTGAGAAGAGAAGGGAATGATGGTTAAAGATTAATGGGAGATTAGTCACTCACTCACTGCCATCTTTTTGAAGAACAATATAACCATAGGGAATTAGAAGGTGAAATAGAAAATGACCAATACAACACAAACTTTGTCAATTGTCAGTCTGATAGAAGATGACCGTATCATTTAGAAAATCTTGCAGTGTTAAAGAGAGGCAACTTTCAAGTATCGAGACTAAATGTAACTGAATCTCAAGACAATCTATAAGCATGGTGTGGCTTTGTTGCACTGCCTCTATGACAATCGCAGAAAATATGACAAAATAAAAAGAAAAGAACAAAGAGAGGGTAATCATAGTCTTTAACGATCGCATCCAGTGATGAATGAACAAATTGTCACAACTATGCCTTTCGACGAGCTATTCTTACCACACTCGAGGGGATAATGTCATGGCTGAACTACCAATTTTAATTCATCACATCGAACAAATTGGTCCGTCACTTTTGTCATCTTTGGCAAATATCCGCTCCACCACCTCAGATGAGACATGAAATAACTTTGAGAAACATCCTGCTGCAATGTAACTAAGAAGTTAAAAAGGGCACACAGAGAGAATGGCAGTTCTATGAAGCATCTTAAACACAATCAGTTTGTTTACATACTTTTAATTTGATCAACATATTTTGGAGAATCTTGGCTAAAATTTAAATTAAGGAATCATTACCTCTATAGTACAGATTTTGCTGGGTTGCCAGTGTACCTTTATCAACATAACCATTGGTTCACCCATCTCTAAATTGACAAGTATCCAAATTTTCTTCTTTGACATTCATTCACGCTCAAAAAGGGTCACCTGATTAGCCAAGACAATGCAGTAGAAGGGAATAAGAACAGATACCAGTTGAATATGTAGCAAGTAAAGGTAAGTTCCAGATAAACAGCTAAAATAAATAGTTCTTGAGACAGCCACCATACTAGAAACTTCAGCCATACTTGAAACAGCCATAATAGTTCTTGAGACAGCCATACTAGTTCAGGTAATACAGAGCTCTTTACAGAACCTAAATTCTAATCAGTAGGAGAATTCAATGCCCAAGAATAACAGAGCTGTAAGTTTAACTCCATGAGCAGCAATTGAACTAAAAGTTTCAAGCGCGTCCAGCAGGAACCAAATCACTTATTATAGTATTCATACAGCTAGAACTGACTCCTCCAAATGATACAAGGAACTGACAGTGCATGTCATGTGTATAATATAATGAGGGAAAAGGGGAGAATCATCATGTGAACCTCTAAAAATTGGTCCGCAGTTCATAAGCCATTTAGACAAGTATCTATATCTTATCCTTTTTCATCATGCAGACTTTTTATAGTCCAGCATAAGTGCTGGCCTCAAAATATCCTGTCCATTGATAATGAAAATTGCATATGGAGCAGTCATAAGCTTATCCAATGTTGTAACAGACACTAAATCCCAAGGAAATCTGGAAATGCGTGGGAAAATTGAAATCTGAAAAATCAAAATTTGAACATAAAATTTTAGAATAGAAAAGATAAAAACGAAAAGGAAAAGCAGAAAGTTTAACTGATGACTCGCATCTTTTCAACTTCCCTAGCATAGAGTTTCAGTTACCCACCTAGCCTGGAAAGCAAGGTGACAATGGCACCAGCTTCAGCCTGGCAATACATCTGTCTCAGATCTGTAACAACAGGTACTGCTGCTTTATGTACTCCAATGCACCTTTCTTCACAGCATTCAATGTATCTTTAATGTGTTAAGGACACTTGAGTCATTAATAACCTTCATAATACCTGTGGCGTTGCTCCTAAGCTACTAACTAAAGAGCCACACATCTAAAACAGGGATAGAGAGTGCTAGGTACTTGTTATGCAGATAAAAAGTAAACTTGGAAAATGTTAGTAATTGATATGGACAGCACTATATGTGAATAACCAAAAGAAAAACAAGCACCATAGTCAATTTCAGCTTAAATAAAACACTGAAGCTGAAGGATACAGCAAAGAAAATTTAGTGCTGGCTTTTCCCTTTCACCAATAGTCTCCACAGGAACAAAATCCATCCTTGAAATGATGGAAACGCTTTGCATCCCTGACAACTATCTCCCTGTTGACAAGCTTAGATATTAGCTTGGTTGCTGCATGACAATTCACACATGCGCGTATGTTTTTAGTTATTCTTAGAGTGGTTCCAGGAGCAGTACTGATGAGGCCATACACAATTGCCAGCCTCTCACTATGATTGCAAAGTGTCTCCTCTGTCTCTTCATAATTTAAGTCATGCAGGACGGATTCTGTATGAGGAACAAATCCAGCCTCCTTCAACCTCCTCTCTAGACTCTCAAGCTCTTCAAAAATTTCCTCAGACCTTGGATGTGACTTGTCTCCTACATGAAATGCTTGTAGTTTTCCATCAATCTCAATCAAACTATGGCCAATGCCCTTGATCAGTCCTTTCTCTCTCATCAGTACTCGCACCTGTGCAACACGATCCCATAATCTGGCTGAAGCAAAGAGATTCGACAGTTGCACATAATGCCCTATCTCATATGGATCTAACGACAAAAGCTTTTCTGCAGCATATTGTCCCAAAGTCACATTGCGATGAATCTTGCACGAACTAAGGAGTGCTCCCCATACACTTGTACCAGGTTCAATAGGCATCTTCTTTATAAAATCATAAGCCTGTTCCAGCTGGCCCGCACGTCCCAGAAGATCAACCACACATGAATAGTGATGGTTTCCAGGCTCAATCCCATAGTCTCTCATGCGATGGAAAAGCTCCCATCCCTCATGTACAAGGCCTGAATGGTTGCATGCAGTAAGGAGTCCAAGAAAGGTAACATCATTTGGTACCACCCCAGCCTGCTGCATAGAATGGTAAACATCAATAGCTTCTCGTCCTCGACCATGCAATCCATAGCCCACAATCATTGCACTCCAGACGACAACATCTTTATTAGGTGTTCTATCAAAGACCATGCGAGCAGAATCTACACTTCCACATTTTGCATACATATCAATTAGGGATGTGTTAACAAAAACATGATTTCTATACTCACTTTTGCAGATATAGCCATCCATCCATTTTGCTAATTCAAGAGAACCGACCTGAGCGCATACTACAATAGCAGACCTCAGAGTAATTGAATCAATTCTAATGCTTCTAGAGATCATCTCACGGAATAGCCCCACAGCTTTCTCAGCATGACCATTCTTGGCATAACCAGATATCATAGCATTCCACATTATCACATTCGGTCTTTCCATCTTATCAAATAATGATCTGGCAACCACCACCTGCCCACTTTTCGCATACATGGCCGTGAGCGAAATGGCCAAGTCAGGCTCAAACTCAAGGCCCATTTTAACCAAACAACCATGAACAGATCTCCCCTGTCCCAAGTCCTCCACATCCGTATATGCTTTCAGTACACTAACCAAAACAATCCAATCCGGTTTCACATTCACGTTCCTCATCAAACCAAAAATCCTCAAAGCTTCCAAACACTCCCCATTCTGCGCATACCCTGAAATGATGGAAGTCCACGAAACAATCGACCTCTCACCCAACCCATCAAACACAATCCTAGCGCGATCCACCCTCTCACATTTGGCATAAAATGCTACTAAACTATTCTGCACAACCACATCCGACTCAAACCCATGTCGAAACACCTGTCCATGAACCCTTCGACCCATCTCAACCGCCCCCAACCCGCCGCAAGCTTTGAGCACACCAGGGAAAGTGAAACCATCCGGACCCACACCCATCTCCTGCATCCCACAATACATTTGTACAGCATCAGCGTACGCATTGTGCTTCGAATAACCCCGAACGATTGCATTCCACAGGAACACACCTGGGTCAGTAAATTCGTCGAACACCTGGCGGGCATAGGTAATGTGGCCAACATTCGAGTCGTAGTTAACTAATTTGGTGATTAGAAAGGGGCTGGCTTGGAAACCCAGTACGAGCAACTGGGCATGGATTTGAGTGAGGTGGGTCTTGTGGGTGGAGCTATTGATAAGAGAGGCGAAGAAGGGCTCGGAATCGTAGCTGAAATGGAGGGTGTAATTGTCGGAGAAGTAGGAGTCTAGGCTGAGAGGGGAGGAGGAATAGTGATTGGGGGAGATGAAGGAGAACGGGAGAGGAAAGTGGAATGGGAATGGAGGAGGAGCCAAAGTTCGGAATTTGGCGGGAAGAGGAAGCAGAGAGGGTCTCTTTATGAGAGTCAAGCTCGCAGCCATCATCACACAGTGTAGTATCTTCAAATGCTATTTTGACTAACGCTTACCAACTCGACGAGTGGTTATATTTCACGTATTAAGCACGTTCTACCAGTACTAGTCTAGTAGGCTGTGACCCCCTAACCTGCAGAGGTCATACCTCTAGAGATGGGAGGGGAAATCCTTTGGTTGCGTATTGAATCCTTTGGTGCCAACGACTATGGGGCAATAGAAAGCTGTCAGGGTATCAATGAGCAGTCGTGGTGTCGCCGATGGCGAGGTATATGAGACGCCTTCTTGTAGAACCCTGATGGCTACAAGTACTTGCAATGCCTATGTGAGAGTGATGCTATAGAGAAGAAAGGTCTATTGGTACATATATTTTCTTTCTTTCGGTTGTATGAAAAGAGAGAATCTGAAATGTGAATCGTGCAAAAAGTTCGGGAGGTAAATTCATGGGTAGGAAGTACAAAAAATTTGGAAGGTCCATACACAAATATGGGAGGTCGGAATAGAACTACTCAAAAATAATAATAATGTAAGGGCATGTCAACTGTAAACACTTGGAAGAAAAAGAATTGAAGGATATCACATACAAAAATTTCCTCAACAAGCGGCACAAGAATATAGAACTAAAGTACAACTTTAAATATCGGATCCTGTGATGAACAAACAAATTATCCCAAACTGTGCATGGTAACGATCTAATCTTTAATGCGATTTACCCGACTGGTGGGGATGATGCCATGGCTGAACGCTATCCATTATTCATCGCATTGAACAAATATTTGCTCCACCCACTTCACAGATGAGGCATGCAATAAGTTTAAAAAACATCCTGCTGCATTGGAAGGCAGAAGTTAAAATGGGCTCTTTGCAGGCACAAAGGTGACTTTGTATGCACATCAATAGTTCAAAAACCAATTTGGGTATCTTAAACCAATATCATTCAAATACCATTCTGAGAGAATTTGATCATTCAAATGTCAAATAAGAGCCAAAATACAAAGTAAAAAATCATTACCTCTATATTACGGATTTTGCTGGACTTGCCGATGTAGCTGGATTATCCAATCAACATAACCGTTGGTTCCCCCCATCTGATCCTCAACAAGATTGGCAAGTAGAAGATGACCTTCTCGGGGCTGCTCACCTTGTCTTACAAGATAACACAACTGATGATATGAAGGATCATTTTCTCTAAATTTCTTAAGTATCCTCATTAGCTTCTTTGACATTTCATTATCACGCTCACAAAGGGTCACCTGTTCGCCAAAGACAAAGTAAGAATGCAGCAATTGGAATAAAAGAGTCCGATAAGTAGCAAGTAAAGGTAAATTGCACATAAAATAAAGAGTTCTTGAGATAGCCATTTTAGAAAATTCACGAAATTACAGAACCTAAACCAAGGCCTAATCATTCTAGCAGAATTCAGTGTCCCGTAAATAAGGGGAAGCTAAATGTTCAAATTCCATCAGTAGAGGTTCAACTGAACGTTCCAAGTGCAACCAGCAAGAATCAGACCACCTATTACAGCAGTTATAATGCTGTTCTTTTCCTTTTTATATTTTAATTATTGCCTTATTAGAGCAAGAATCAGACCACTAGTACCTTTGATAACTCGGCTGCAAAATCACTCCCAAGAAGATTCTTCGCTATATCAGGTGGAAGAACTCTACCAAACCATAGAACAAAGCGAAACCCATCATCATATATATACAGGCCTCTGGAATCTAAGCTGTCAGCTACTAGTGGTAATCTGTGTAAGTCATCAGCATCAGCAGAAGGCTACAAATACAAGAAACATAAATGAGTACAATGATTTGTGGAAGGAAATTACCATGGAAAAACAAGAGAATGGAAATTCATACCTTCAAAAGATACTCATCAAGCCGTATTAAACTAGGGTATAGACGCTTCATCAATTTTTTAACTGGTAGAGTCATCATTGTGTGTCCTGCCGCACAACGTTCATCAAGTGATACATCTGCATACCCCCCACGAATAGGTGCTGACTTACAAAGTGCTAATCCATACATTGGTAAAAATTTCAGAGACTCTGGATATATCATCTTTCCTCCCAAGCGGTGTTGTACAGCATGAAGATTTCTAAATTCTTTGAGGGCTTTGACAATTCTTAGCTGCAAAGAGTTCCGAGCATCTTCCAACTTACTCGAAAAAGTCATCTCAATTGCTGCAATTTTCGGCAACAATGATAAGAAAACTGAATATTCACATGTTAACAACATTACTAGCATATATTTTCAGTTACCCACCTAGCCTGGAAAGCAAGGTGACAATGGCCCCAGTGTCAGCCTGGCGATACATCTCTGCCAGATCTGTGACAACAGGTACTGCTGCTGTATGTACTCTAATACGCCTTTCTCCGCAGGACGCTGTGTATCTTTGATATGGATGTTAAGGACACTTCAGTCATTTATAACCTTCATATTTACCATTATGGCATTCCTCCCAAGCAAGTTAAACTAAACATAACCAGGACAAGTACAACAAGATTGGCATTTTTTTTCTTTTTGGGTGTCTGGGATAGGCATTTGGTATGCCACTCAAAAGAAGATTAACTGTATAGTGGAAATTCAAAGAGAAGCAGAGAGTACAAAAGTAGTGCTAGCAATGGACATGGACAGCATGATAAGTGAATAACCAGAAGAAAAACAAACACGATACATGCATGTCTATGTGTAACTTAGATAAACAGGAAAAAAAAAATGAAGCTGAAGGATACAGTAGAGCTACTTGGAAGTATACTGTCTGAATAGTTAGTAATGTCTCATCAAGATTGAGCTGTATCGCAAAGGCTTTATCACAATCTACAGCTGGAAGTGCTAACAAATCGGTGGACCTCAGCATAAAGTTCCCATGATAAGATGTAAAGCGGACTCCTCCAAGTATAAACAAGTAACATCCCAAGTCAGCATAATTTGAACACAGGAAAAACCATGTGTGTGCACACAATGGGAACTAATTTGAAGAATTATCTATAGCATACCTTTTCCACATCTTATCCGCATGACTGCCTCCCAGGCAGTTTCCCTAGTAAGGTCTCTGGCTAACTCATGTCTCAACTTCTCTCCATGACTGGTAGATTGGAAGTTTGGGTAATAGTACACCTGACCCCCCGTATATTTTGCCAGAGTACCTACATTTAAAAGCAATAAGAATTATAGCATTCAACATTCTGCTGCATAATAAACGAAATTCATTAAAATGGGATGGTATATTGAAAAATCATAACCATTATCTGCAGGTTGCACTAAAATCTCAATCCGTCAAATATGCAAACTCAGTCTTTCTTAAAAAATATCAAGTATTGGGAAAGAGACATAACAGTTTGTAGGGAAAACAGTTAAATACAAGTATGCAACACAACAGAAAACATTTTTTTTTTTGCAGTTGCTAACTGGTGGATAACTTAGAAGTCCTCAATCTGTTGAATTTGAATGTACGAAACTGCAAAGAGATTCATCTATATATATATGATTCTGTTAAAACAAATGTAAAGAAAATTATACGAAACACACGTACCTAATGAGGCTATATCAGTGTACTTGTCACTAAAGGCATAAACGTCTACTCCTATCTGGAACTTGGTAAATTCTGCAGCCATCTGCTTGTAGAAAGGATCTTCTGGTAGCCTCAGAGGATGTTCTTTATCCGTTCCATAGACACGAAGCTCATCTCCACGTAATTTCAAGCGTCCAGCACCAAGAGATGGAAGTGTATTTTGAAAAATTAACAATTTTCCACCAAGTTGACTCTGCAAAAGCACACGCATCCCCAGAAGTTATTGCAAAACAACTGAATAATTAAACTCTAAAAAAACTGCATCAAGTAATTAGTAACTACATAACAAGAGAAATACAAAACTACTCAACGATGGGTTGAATACTCTGTCCAAAGTTCAAAATACTGGGAGTGGAAAAGCTAACACACCATAAGCATAAGTGAGGCTTTAAGAGCTGGACCAAAAGCAGACTCCACATTTGAGTTGTCCTGGAACATGGACGGCAAGCTATCTAGGAAGGTCTCGACAACACTTCTTGATTCAGATAAGTTGACCAGAAGATCATCTGGCAATGGGACAAATATGTCATCCAAATCTGAGACCACCATCATTTGAGGCTGTGTTAAAGAAGACTGCAATGCAAATCCAACAGAAAAGAGCACATATGTTAGGGGTTGATGAAACACGAATCTTATATCAACAAGCCCCAGAAGACAAATACCTTCATATTATAAAAATGTACTGTGCTGTCAAAAGTTGCAAACCCTATTTGTGTTCTGGGGTGGCCAGGCAGCTCATCCAAACATGACCGGATAGTTTGGGCCACAACCTACAAAAGGCCAGACTTAAAATTCATTCATTCCAACAGATTAGAGCAATCCTTGAGAATAATTTCTCAAAAGTATAACAAAATAATGCCAAATGACAAGTCGGACACTTGGGCTATCGGTAAAATTCGCTTTAAACAGGTAAATATCACATTTTAATATTTCCAACAGGGAGAATGAGGGCCCTGACTACTAACATATCAAGATCAAAGGAAAAGAATTAGAGAGAGAGAGAGAGAGAGAGAGAGATACATTACCCAGTCAATAGATAGATAAACTGTATTAAGGACCTTACACCACAAAATATAATATAAACATGAGCAACTCAATAACCATACCACTCTGACCACTGCAAAACCCTCGTCTATCAGGACAATGCATGAAAACATGCCCTGAGCTAAGCACCTGAGAACCTACTTTTATCACTTCGACAAAATAAAACCAAATAACATAATAGATCCAATTTCCTAACCTAAATCACAGAACGTCTGTCATTATACCCGCATGGGCAACCGAGAAAGAGATGATCTAGGAATCAGTCATAATATTCCGCAAGGTACTGCAGTTGTACTACTGTATTTAATATTTAATAAAATAACAGGTTTCCATGTTGCAAAACTCATTTACGTAAAAAACATTGAAAAAGAAAAGAAAACCTGTTTACCTCAATCATACCACTTTTCACTGCAGATGAAGAAACGTCGATTAAGAAGAAATATAGTGGTGGCATAGGAGCCCGCACCATATATTCAGTTGGAGCAACAAATTCCACACTACCATGTGTAAGCTCAGGTCGCTGGTCCATATCAACTCTTCTGCCAGTGGCATCCAAATTGGCAAAGTAATCACCTGGAACTGTACAAAAGATAAACAACATTATTTATGCACCCAATAAAAATATTAATGCAAGATATACTTTCCAAAAACCAAAGAATGAAACAACACCCGCTGTAGTGGAGTCAATTCATAACCGAAATCATGTAGTCATTTGTGGGAAACTTGATCATTTATCATGATATTGGGTTTTACCATATTGTGCCTACATTAGACTTTAACTTTTTCCCAAAAGAAAAAAGAAAAAACATTTGGGGGAAAGGAGATAGGAGCTTTACCATCATTAAGTAGAGCACAGATATTGCAACGCCACTTTCTTCCAGCATCTGTAAATGTCACATATGGGTTTACATATGTCCGACATCTTCTACAGCGAATGATCCCAGCAGCACCAAAATTAACCACTGGCACTTCCTCCTAGATGAAACAAGAAATATATAATTACAGCAATTCCAATTTCAATCAACTTTGAATAATAAGATAATGAGAGCACTTACCCCCTCAGGTGATTCCGCAAGTGGACAAACAACAGCACCCAGAGGTAGATGCCACCTTGAAGACAAAGACTGGGAACTTGGTATCGCACCAGTTGTAAACCTTAAAAATCTAGGATTGCAATTCATGGGGTACATCTGAGCAAGTAATTTTGGCTCCACATCACCATCCAAAGGCCTTGGCAGAGCTTTAGGGTCAATTCCAGGTTCAATTGATCCAGGAACAGATCCAATAGATAGTGAGCTGAAGTCCTCTGTCAAGGCTTGGACACCACCAAGTGGAGGTCCAGAGCCAGGATGCTGCACACCCAGTGGAGCTGCCACTGGTGGAGGTATACCATAACCTTGCTGAACAGCAAAAGGGGAAGATGCTGCAGGTGGGGCGGGAAAGCCTCCTGAGGCTTGTGAAGTTGGACGTGGATATCCCGGGAAAGATGTCTGAGCATTTGGCTGGGGAGCTGGGAAGGACAAATCTGATGGAGACTGATGAAGACTCATACTTTGTGAAGCAGAATACATACTTTGAGGTGGAGATCCCATTTGTACAGGAGGCATCTGCTGCTGCTGTCGATGATATGGAGCTTGACCTCCAGGAGGTTGAAAAGGTAGCTGGCCCATAGGTGGAGGACGGGAAGGCGGTGGTGGCGCTGTCGAAGGAAACTGTGGTGTTGAAGAATATGGTGGAGCGGAGAAACGGGAGAAAGGTCCAGCAGTTGGTGGGGCATTTGTTGTTGGTGGAGGCGGCACAGATGGATCATTAAACCTAGCTGGTGCGCTAGGCCTAAAGGCCTGTGGTCCACCTGGAGGCCCAAAAGATGAGAAAGGCATGGTAGTCTGTGGGGGCACCGGTGGAGTAGGTCTGAAGGTAGAAACATCTGATCCGGCCACAGGCACAGATGAAGAGAAAGGTGTCTGTGAAGGAGGTCTAGAACCAGGTGCCTCTTGTCCAAAAACAGGACCTGAAGATGAAAAAGGGGTCATGGTCTGAGGAGGAGCAGCAAAAGGTGTAGTGGTAGGTCTTGGAGTGAAATTTGGTCGACCAGGATTTTCAGTCCCCATAGGTGTCTCTATAATCACTCGCTATTTCAGTGATAGCAATGCTCTCATGAGATAAACCTGCTACAGCATGCAAGAAAAGAGGTTCGGTAATCATCCCAGCAGAATTACAAAGTCACTACATCACAGCCTACACTACCACTCATACCAACAGTGTAATAAACTTGCGAAAAATAAAAACAAAGAAAAGTTCAATTATTTAGCGTGTGGACAGATCAAGATACTCTATCTCACATTCTCACTGCTAAATTCATCTAGTCTAGCAAAACTCGCAAAGCAACCCATTCAGCGTGTCATACTAAATTCAGACTTCATAATTTTTCATATTTGACTAGACCCCAGCACAATTCCATTAAGCTTCCATTAACAAGGATCAGCAACAATCTACCACAAAAAAACCTAGTTGGGCAACACTTAAACCCCACGAACCACCCTGATTCGAACTCTCAACTCTCTGAAGTCTAAATCCTACATCTTCAATACACAAACTGTACATATTGGATCAACAGATACAAATACTTGATTTCCCCTAACCAATTATGAATCGAATACGTATAAACAATACCAAAACCATCAATCTTACAAGCTAATACCCCAAAACACTGCATTCGAAATCCTAAAAACTACAGCTACTAGAAACAAGAACGTAAATTGATACACAGCAAAGCAGGAGATCTTAGCGATACGATCAAAACCAGAACACTAAGCTATCCAATTTCGATGTTTGATTCAAACACATATAACGATCAGATACGAAAACAAACCCTAGATTAAGAATTGAGCCAAAATTTGTGCATGTTGAAACCGTAATTAGAAAACTGAAAGAGACCAAGTGCGATTGGGAGTTCAATTTTGAAACTTTAGGTGAGAGAGAGAATGAGTTTTAGGGTTTGATTGAATCGGCGAGGCGAATCGAGATTCAGAGAGAGAAGAAAGCTTACCTTGCTAGAGAGAGAGAGAGAGTTTCAGAGAAGAAATCGAAGACGATGAGAGAGAGAGAGAGAGGAGAGAGTAACCGGGTTAATATTTTTCATCAAACCAAAAACGACGACGCTTTGGTTCTTCCTTTTTGAGTTTTTATTTTATTTTCTTTCCTTTCTGGCGGGCCGTCCTGCTTGCAAGTTTTTTTTTTTTTGGTCTGAACCCTGCTTGGAAGGTTGTATGAAAAAAGGAGAAAAACAATATGGTCAAAGATAATAAAAAAAATGTTCTAGTTACACCTTTTAAATTTGTTATGTGTACTTGGTTGAAATTTGAAATTTTTATACACTGTTTTCATCTTTGCCCATAGTTCTTTTCTGATTACACCTCCACTATGCCATACGATGACATCTCTTGTCATATGAGCCCAAAGTATTTTAAGAAGCTCTCTCTCTCTCTCTGCTAGCAAGCCCGTGGGTACGTCTAAGGTTTTGATTGTTGGGAATTAATGAGCTTTGATTAAGCTCTCTCTCTCTCTCTCGGCCAAATAAAACCAATTCTTTGTACGTGCATAATTATATAACCCAGGGCTTTGATCGTGATTAACTGACTCTCGATATCAGAAACAACAATAAAATTCAAATTGAATAGTTACTGCATAAGATACTGAAATGACAGACCACACAAATTATCGACTTTTTATTCGCCTAGCAGAGAGGTAGCATGGCGAGTACAAGACCACGAGGAAAAATAATTGCCATGGATGGGTGATATTTGAGTATGCGATGAGAAAGCAACAACGCAATTGCCATGGAAATTGGGTTTTTTTTTTGTTCTTCATTGTCTGCAATCAATACTCAAATCCGAAAGGTTGGATCGAGGCACAATAGCCAGTGCTCATACGTTGGCTCGAATCTTTCGGATTGATGCACATGCTACTCACAACAAGGTAGGCTGTGAAGTTAGTACTTGATCCAAAGCTCATCCAACTTCAACGAAATCAAAGGGTGTCCTCATGCTTACTTGCTCTTGCCCATTGCTCATTTATCCAAATCCCATTCAACTTGTGGTTTCTTAAAAGAGAAGCAAAGAACATGTATATGTAGTTCCCAATCGATCATTTGTTTTTGAACAATTTGTCGAATTCATTTCACAACAAAGCAAAGTGAGCCCGTAAATGTATGCTTTTAAATCTTAATTTTAGGCTGTTATTGGAAACCTTTTTATATATGCACATATTGCCTTCGATCAGTCCATTGATCGTAACCAATCCATGAGCCTGCGCACTATTAGCAGCACGATGATGATGAATACAGTTGTTTCATTCACCAGTGTAGTTGTTGTAGTTCCAGCAGCCTCTGCCTTGGCAACACCCACTGAGTTTTTTTTTTTTTTTTTGGAATTAATGAATTGATAATACACAATCCGGAAAAACCGCGAATTGATTAAACACAATTCGGAAAAAAGCCTCGGATTGATCAAACACAATTCGGAGAAAGGTCGGGGTTGATCACACACAACCCTGACAAGGAAATAAGAGTGATCAAACACACTCTTGACTCGCGAATAAAATTATAGGATTTCGGTACTTGCAGACACAAAATCCCAAGCATAGAATGAAGATGGAGAAGGGAGGAAAATATTTTATCCTCCCCGAGTTATTGAACTTGGAAAAGTTTAGGGTTTCAAAACATACCTTTTTGAAACTTCAAACACTTGAAGAAGTCGAAAATTGTAGTCGGAGGAAACCAATAATCGTCGGCGGGCGGCGGCCAAGGGATTGGCAGCCGGTGATATCAGACCGCGGCCGGGAAAACGGGCCACGGCGGTAGTCGGAAAGAGGAACCGAAAAACACTTTTTAGGGTTTCGGAAAACAAATGGTGAGCTATTAGTTTTAGGGTTAGAACAAAATGCATGATAACATGATCAATGATAAAATGTTGAAACAAAGATAACAAGAGAATCATCATCTTATTTATTAATATGAGCACTTTATATAGAGATTATAAAATACCAATATGGTAATGATAAAGAATACATATTCATATTCTAACTACATATCGTGATAACGTAATGACAACACACGTATGGAATATCTTAGAACATGATACAGATTTGTGAGGTAATAACGGGTCGGTTTACTCCGGGTATGACTGCATTTTTACGGGTCGGTTTACACTGTCTGGGTATTGCCGTACAATATACTAACCCCGCGCAACCGGTTAACAGATACAGAACCTCCTCCCTCTTCTCTGAAGAAGAGAGAGAAAGAGAGCTTCGTTCCCAAATTTCAATTCAATCTGATCCCTAAATCCCCAAATCCACCATCTCCAAAACTCTGCAACAATGGAAAACCACAAGCACACCAACCCATCCAAGTCAGTAAACGACACAGTGTACAAGCTCCAACTCGCGCTCCTCGACGGCGTCAAAACCCTAGACCGCCTCTACCTCGCCGGCTCCATAATATCCCGCTCCGACTACACCGACGTCGTCACGGAGCGATCCATCGCCGACCTCTGCGGCTACCCTCTCTGCTCCAACTCCCTACCTCTCGAAGCCTCCAGAACTCGCAAGGGTCACTACCGCATCTCGCTGAAGGAGCACAAGGTCTACGATCTCAGGGAGACGAAGCTGTACTGCTCATCGAAGTGCGTGATTGACAGCAAGGCGTTTGCTCAGGGTTTGAGCGAGGAGAGATGTGACGTGTTGGATTTCGGAAAGGTTGAGAGGGTTTTGAGGGAGTTTGGGGATGAGAAGAAGGAGATTGGGGATTTAGGGTTGTCTAGTTTGAAGATTGAAGAGAAGAGTGGGACTTACAGTGAGAAAGTGGAGGACTTTGGTCCTTCGAATGCGATTGAGGGATATGTGCCGAGAAGGGATAGGGTTTCGAAGCCTTCGGGTGCGAAAAAGAGCAAACAAGGTATGTGTGAATGTTAAATTGTAGTGTGTGATCAGGTTGCTAGGATTGTTTGTTTTGTTGATTGTTTTTTGTTGTTGTATCTTAAAAGTGAGTGAGGATGCATGTTGCAGGGTCGAAAGGGAAAGATGCGAAGCCAAGTGGTGGTGGGAAACAGTTGATTTTGAATGATATGGACTTCATGAGTACATTACTAGCTTGTGATGAATATAGTGTGTCGAAAATGCCACCAAATGTTGCAGATAATAGTGTTGATACCAAGTTAAAGAAATCAAAAGGCAAAGACTTAGAGAGCGGATTTAGTGTGTTAGATACATCGGCCACTCCTAATAAGAGTGAAGGTGTGATGGATGTTGGGGATTTAGGTATGTCTAGGTTGAAGATTGAAGCGGAAGAGGAATCTCAAGTTGGGAAGGGAGAGAAATCGAGTGAGGGTACACTGAGGTCTTCTCTTAAACATTCAGGGACAAAGAAACTTAGTCGCTCTGTTACTTGGGCTGATGAAAAGAGTGATAGTACCGGGAGGAGGAATCTTTGTGAGGTGAGAGATATGGAAGATGGACTAGAAAATCCTGGTGCATTTGACAGTTTATACAAATCTTCTTCATCAAGTGAAGCTGGTTCCTCTTTTAGTTGGGTTGATAAGACGATTGATAGTACAAAGTGTGAAAATATTTGTGAGGTTAGTGGAATGCATGATGCAAAAGAGGTTCTTGAGGTAGTAGGCAGTTCAGTCGTGCAAGATAATGAATGGTTTGAGTCAGCAGAAGCCTGTGCAGTAGCATTGAGTGAGGCAGCCGGAGCTGTTGAAACCAGAGAATTTGATACTAGTGATGCTGGTATGTCATCTTATCGATTAAGTCTTTGTTGCAGGCGAATTGATTCAATGTTAGCTTCATGTGTTTGTTTTAATCCGTTTAGTGCTTATTTCATGTCCTCTCAACTCCCAGTGTCAAAAGCCGGAATTATTATACTGCCACATACAGATGGTGCGGATGAAGAAGAGTTCATAGTGGATGGTGCAGATGAAGAAGAGTTCATAGTGGATGGTGCGGATGAAGAAGATTCCATAGAGGGTAGTGATGAAGAAGAGTCTACAGAGGATATTGACATGCTTGAACCAGAACAGGCTCTTTCAAAGTGGCCAAAAAAACCCGAAAGTTCACAGTATGATTTATTTAATCCTGAGGACTCTTGGTTTGATGGTCCACCAGATGGTTTCAATTTGACTGTAAGAGTTCATCTTTTTTTTTTGGGAGGCATGGGGAGGTTGAATTTGAAACTGTATTCATATCATTTCTCTTTTTCTAGATTTATGCGAATAATATGCAATGTTTCATTTATTCCAGTTATCTCCTTTCGCAACAATGTGGAATGCACTCTTTACATGGACAACATCATCTACATTGGCTTATATATATGGCAAGGATGATAGTTCCCATGAAGAGTTTCTAAACGTCAATGGGAGAAGTTATCCCCATAAGATTGTGTTGGCAGATGGTCGGTCTTCAGAAATCAAGCTAACTGTGGGTGCATCTCTTTCTCGGGCTCTACCAGAAATTGTTGCTGTACTAGGGCTTGCGGTTCCCAATTTAGAGAAAGGAATGGTATGTATTTCAAACCTAGAAAGTCAAATGAAAGGACTTGCATTAGTTTGTTTGCCCCTTATTTTTCAATTTATGATGTCCTGTTGATAGGGCTTCTGGTCACTTTCCCATATTAAAGCTCTTCATCACAAAATTTCTTATGTTGAAAGAAAGGGAAGTATCTGTTTAGTGTTGATAATTGTGGGACAATGTGAAGGCTTAACAAGAATAAACAAAAGTAATAAAAGGACTTAAAGCGTTTTGGCTGAGGACACTGCATTGTATCCAACTGCTTGTAATCAAGGGGCATGTTTGTCAGAAGTCAACATATCAATTAGGAAATTTTCATATGATGTAAAATAACCGAGAGAGGGAAACATATTTCACCTTTCTGGTTTCTAGGAAACAACCTTTGCATGGTTTATGTTTACTACTGTGACACTATTTGTTATGTTGTTTGCGTTTGTTCTTGGTACTTGGCATGACCTTTTATCCCTGCTCTTTTTTCAGTATAGGAGACTTTTGTTTACCTTACTAAATCTAATCTTGGTTTTGTCTCCCTAGTATAGCATATTTAAAGGGATTTTCTATTGTTTGCTCACTGCCACTCCAAAATTTCTGTACAGGGCTTCATGTTGAATACAATGTCCTTTATTGAGGCGCTACCAGCATTCAGAATGAAACATTGGCAAGTGATTGCTCTTCTTTTTATTGAGGGTCTCTCTGTTTGTAGGATGCCGGCACTTACTCCTCGCATGACAAATAGAAGGGTACCAATTCAGAGGGTAGGTGACTCACTATGCTATTTATTTCACATAAATTGAGAACACTGACAATTGAAAACGGTTCAAACAAATGTGTCTTAGAACTTAAAAGATGAGTTCAGTAATTAACGTCGTAATGGTGGATCTTAAATTCTTGTATACTGGGCAATCACTTGCTTTTTATACCAAAAATGTTGACCTATACTTGTTGTTTTGGCATTGACTAAATAGGTGCTGGATGGTGCCCGTATAAGCGTAGAAGAGTACGAGATCATGAAGGATTTCCTAATACCCCTTGGCCGAGCTCCCCAATTCTCATCCCAGAGTGGCGCTTAATAACTTTGAAATACGAGGGCTGACTTCAAACCTTGTCAACAATTGTGCCTAGACGTCGTTTGCGATAACTGTCACCTTCATTCTGAAGCTTAGACTTGAAACTGTTGACTATGAAAGTAGCAGTCCGGTGCGCTGGTTTGTGACCAGACGAAATGACTCGAAGCCGTGAGGTGCATTGTACATGTTTTCTCTAGTACTTGTACGGACCGAATGTGTTAAATCTTGACTCATTCTATATCTCTACGGATTCATGAATGTACATACTCAGCAGAAAATACGATAGTACTTTCGTTTTGGGGTTGAAATATCATCAGAGTATGGGTCAAAATTACCAATATAATTGAAGAATTAGGAGGAGGATAGAGGTAATGATATGACAGCTGGGCCTTATTGTTGATTAGGTTTGACCAATCAAGCGTGAAACAAGAGTCTATGATTCAGACGAGCTTGGTGGTCCGAAAGTGGAAAAACCTCACTTATTGTCGCTCTGTCAGTCACGAGATGGGCTTGGGCCTTATCTTTTACCCGGTAAAAGGCGCTGTGTACCTACAGGAATATTCGAATCTTTGGGACTTTCAATCTTGGCGCTCCCACTAACCGCAGGGGCACCCTGGTAGTAATTAGCAATTAGGTAAAATTTCGTTTTCATGTTCTCTCTTTTTCTTGAGTACAAATTAGCTCAAGTTGAACAACCAACAGGTGGAGGCCAGCGTTGTTCCTATAGATTGTGATTCATTACTTAACAACCATTTGTGTTTGTTGGGTGCTTGATTTTTCCTAAATGAACGTTAGTTCGATCCGAATAAAGATCGTTATAACCAACAAGTGAAAAATCATGATTTGTTTTGTTACACCTAATTCACATGCAAAGTACTAATTTCTTGACAAAATATGTTTGTTTTGTTGGCTTGTTTCGTATAAACAATTTTTTGTTGCTTTTTAAAGTTAGTTTAATCTGTCAAAACAACGTGTTGGGAATAATAACCACATAACATAATTCAATTTGTTACATATAATCATATATTTTATGTAGTAAAAGTAGCTTAGTTGTGATTGACCTCTGATTTATTTTAACAACAACATATTGTCAAAACTAAGATTTATCAAACAATACAAGTAAAAAAAAAACACTAATAGCTCATGTTCAATATTATAACAAAGAGACCAAGAAGGACTCATATTTTCCCACGGACAATGTGGGGTGCCCAATAACAAAGGGCGCCAAAATCAAATCACTTTAAACAAGCTTGTACTTGCCCACCTTTTAAAGCTCCACAGAGAAAAAGAGAAAACCAAAAGTAAGTTTGAATGGTCAACAAAGAAAGCCAACAACACACAAGAACCAAAAGTACATCTCTCCCATTACAACAACTACAACAAAAATAAATCAAAACTAAAAACTAATTAACCAAATTTCCTTTTTTTTTTTTCATTTTCTTTGAAAAATAAGAGCTTCAATAATATGGGGTGGTAGGGGTTGGGTTTTTCTTCTTTGACTGTCCCCTCAACACATCAAACCATCACCACCACACAAAGAAAAAAAGCCCAAAAACTTCAACCAAAAAACCCCCCCAAATCCTAAAGAGGAAACCACACCTAATCCTCTCCCTCTCTCTGAGATCATGGATCTGCGCCTCTGATTCCCCCAATACGCCGTCGTTTCTCTTCTGATGATCCCTCCTTCCTGATCTCCCCCAATTTCAGCTTCTTGGGTAAAACATATTTCCTCCTTTTTCTTCTAAAGCTTTCATCTTTCTTCAATTCCCAAGTTTTTCTGTGATGGATTTGTGTTCATTTCCCTTTTGGGTGTGTGGATCGGCTTGTTTTGGTACTTGGGTTTCAGTTTCTGACCCTTTTTCTTAATTTTGAGTTTTTGGGTTTCTGTATTTATTTTTGGGGAGACAAAGACTGGACATTTCTGGGAGGTGTTTGATTTTGCAGCTATTTTTGCTTGGGGTTGGATTGTTGGGTGTTTATTTGTTGGATCTCTGTGTCTGGTATATATAGAAGGTCAAAGACTAGCCTTTTATTGCTTCCTTCTCAATTTGGGGTTCATTTATGACCATCTTTTTTGTGTACACATGAAAATTACTGGGTTTAGTTTACAATTATGAGTTAATTTGTTTAATATAATGTGCTTAGTGTTCACTTTGGTTTTTGAGCTTGAACTGAGTTGGATTTCAGACATAGTTCCTTTTTCTGAAAGCTGTAGTTTTGAATTTTGACTAATGGGTGTGGAGATTGTGTTCAGGTTGTACATGTGGCGATTTCGTAGTGGAGATGTTGATTGTCGTTGGTTGTTTGCTTTCAGTAGGTTGATGGTTGGTTTATCGAGGAGAAAACAAGAGATAGCAGAACAAGTTTGATAAGGATGGCTTCTGTGGGTGTTGTACCTACAGCGGGTTTGAGAGAACCGAGTGGTCATGCTGTTGGCGTGGATAAGTTGCCCGAAGAGATGAATGACATGAAAATTAGGGACGACAAGGTATGTGAGCTTTTGGTCAAGGGTCTTTCTGTTCTCTTATCATGCGTTATTTAGATTATTGAATTTCGCCAAGTGGATAACAAGGGGCTGCCTCATTTATGCAGGAAATGGAAGCTACTGTTGCTGTTGTTGATGGTAATGGAACAGAGACGGGCCATATAATTGTGACAACCATTGGTGGTAGAAATGGTCAGCCAAAGCAGGTAAAATATCTTTTGTACTTCAGTCTGCAAATGATGCAAACCACTAATGTTCTCCTATTCCAGATATTCTTGTTGTGAATCTACTCTAACGGAATGTTTTGTTTGTGTAATTTAGACAATTAGTTACATGGCTGAGCGTGTTGTCGGGCATGGATCATTTGGAGTTGTGTTCCAAGTAAGAATTTAGTCTTTTGCTGTACAAATTGAGAATGTAGGACCCTTGCAGTCATTAGCAATTTCCATACTGATTGCTGTTTCTTCATGTAGGCAAAGTGCTTAGAGACTGGTGAAACTGTTGCCATAAAGAAGGTTCTACAAGACAAGAGGTACAAGAACCGTGAGCTGCAAACCATGCGTCTTCTTGACCACCCAAATGTTGTATCTTTGAAGCACTGCTTCTTTTCAACAACTGAAAAGGATGAACTTTATCTCAACCTGGTACTTGAGTATGTCCCTGAAACAGTTCATCGTGTGATTAAACACTACAACAAGTTGAACCAACGGATGCCTCTGATATATGTTAAACTCTACACATACCAGGTATGGTAAATTTCCTATAGTCGCAAGATGAAAAATATTAAGCAGTATGTTGCATACTTTTAGACAGGAGAATTGAAACTGTTGACTCAATTCCCAAGCATAGGTTGATTGAGTCTCAGAATTGTACATCAAGTATTGTCTTTGTTCCTTGTCCCTAAGGTGTTTGTTCATATTTGGCAGATCTTTAGGGCATTATCCTACATTCACCGCTGTATTGGAGTCTGTCATCGGGACATTAAGCCTCAGAACCTTTTGGTATGTACTTTAATACTCTCTTATATATGTATGCCTATTGTCTTAATAGAGCAAGACTGGCCTTTGTCTTTCTATGTGTTTGGCTTGTATGTGAAGTTAATTATGTGGTAAATAGGACAGAAGTGTTAGTTAAATGTAATTTCATTGTTTCATATTTTGTGCAGGTGAATCCACATACCCACCAAGTAAAGTTGTGTGACTTTGGAAGTGCAAAAGTTTTGGTATGCTTTATTAATCTAGTTTCCTTTCTTTTTGCTCCTTTTTAAAAAAAAAAAAAAAAAACAAATTTGCAAGTCTGTCATTTTGTCGAGCAGGTAAAAGGAGAGCCAAATATATCTTACATCTGCTCTAGATATTATAGAGCACCAGAACTCATATTTGGAGCAACTGAGTATACTACAGCTATTGATGTCTGGTCTGTTGGATGTGTTCTTGCTGAGCTATTGCTCGGACAGGTTGGTGTTCTTTTGGTGTTGCATTTTCTGAAGTATTTGTTTAGTATAAAGCTAATAGAAGGAAATTTTCTCTTCCATCAGCCTCTGTTTCCTGGAGAGAGTGGAGTTGACCAGCTTGTTGAGATTATCAAGGTAATTTTAATATCTGTTTCAGTATTTGCTATAGCCCATTGTAACTCAATTTGCAATAAATAGCGATACGACGATTGTGTTAGACATGCATTATTATTCAAAATACCTTTTTTTGAAGCTATAATTCATCTTATGTCAAATTTATGAGGCTGAACTGTAGTATTTGAGGGAAATTACCAAAGCTGCAAAATGAGGAAATGGATCTAGATGTCTGTTAAACTCACCTTCTGGATGCCCTGATTGCTGAATATTGGGGAAAAAAAATTTACTCACGGTGATCATTGTTGAAAAAGGGTTCTTTCTTAATGTTTGAGAGAGCAGCCTACCAAACATGTATTTTTCTTCACTGAGAGCAGAACAGTTTCTTATGATGGTTAACTTTGTCACTAGCCTACAACCGAGAGTTGTGGGGTTGCAAAATTAATGTGATCTAAAATTATATTGGTTAATGTTTAGTTGTATATATAGTTGTCAATATCATTTGTATCTTGTTATTCTTGTGCAAAGATGTGAACTTGAACCCATTTCTTGCTTTATCTGCAAATAGGTATTGGGCACTCCAACAAGGGAGGAAATCAAATGCATGAACCCTAACTATACAGAGTTCAAATTCCCTCAAATTAAAGCTCACCCATGGCACAAGGTATTACAAAGGAATATTTTTTCTGTTTATTTAATTAGTTATTTATACTCTAGACAACTAATTTATCTGTTATTTTTGTAGATTTTCCACAAGCGTATGCCTCCAGAGGCTGTTGACCTGGTTTCAAGACTATTGCAATACTCTCCTAACTTGCGGTGCACAGCTGTGAGTATATGAGTTTTTGTCTTTGTTTGTGTTGTTGACTATAACTGTTGTGAATCTCAGTTACATTTATGTGTCTCATGCAGCTGGATGCCTTGACCCATCCCTTCTTTGATGAACTTCGTGACCTGAACACCCGCCTGCCAAATGGACGTTTCCTTCCACCTTTGTTCAACTTTAAATCTCATGGTATGATGCTTGGTTTTGACATACAATCTATTTCTTATTAAAAGAAATGCTCTTCTTTTAAGCATAACATGAAGTTCTAACTCTCAATTTTACTCATGTTGCTATCCACTAGAATTGAAGGGGGTCCCTGCTGAGATCTTGATGAAATTGGTCCCAGAGCATGCAAGAAAGCAAGTCCCATTTATGGCCTCTGATTAGTGTGAAATGTAAGAAACCGCAAGCTTGGTCCGAGATATGAAAGCTATGTGTTATCTTCGCCTGCTACCTATTTCCATTTTCTTTAATGCATATCAATGTATGACCTTGTTATGTAAAAGCAGATTTAGATGTATTCTATTTAATCTCGGCTTGCCCAGGACCTCCAGGGGTATTATCACTACCCTCCCTCTGTATCATTAAGATTGTATCATCCCGTAGAAGACGAATATCGGCTCTATCTATATGTTTATTTGTATCAGTGTTTCTAGAAAAGACTGGATGTCCCTAGTGTTTGTATTTTCTATGTATTGAGGTCAGTTTGGCAGATAAATTTATTGAAAGGTAGCATTGCTCCAATGTTAGAAGGAAGCTGGTTATGAAATACTAATGGAAAGATGGCTTACCATGCTTAGATATTACTACCAATGCTTTGGGCAACCATTTCAAGTTCCATTCGCTTTCCCCACGAAAGCTATCATCCTTGTTTACTTGTGTTTCCTAGTCTGATTTCGATACATTTTGCAAAAACCATCTATACTTTCAAATCGGAATCTGATAATGGGAGGTTTCTTCCCCTAGTTCTCGTCTTCCCTTTCGAAGAACTTGACCCTCGGAAAAAGCATATACGGACGCATCATTTGGTAAATAAACTTGGTTTCGCATGAATTCCAATAGAATACAAAGTTACAAACACAATATGGATAGAAAAGGATTATTATTATTTTTTTAGAATACCCGAAATCTATAAATAGACCAACCGAGGCGGAAGAGAGATTGAAGAGAGAGTGGCAATATGCCTTTGGGGAAATACGACTGCGAATACTGCAACAAACAATTCCAAGACACTCCGTACGCTCGCAGACGACATCTTCAGAGTCTCCAACATCTTCGAGCCAAAACTCAATGGTTCGACTCCTTCAAAGGTACCTTCTTCTCTTCTCTCACCTACCTATGACATATATGTCTATAACATAAACAGTAACTACATTCTTGTTTGACTGTAGATCCTAACGATGCTTATTCACAAAGCTTGGGAAGAGGGGTTTGCAATCGCTTTGTCAACACGGTACAGCAATCTTCTCCTCCCTTTAATTCTAGTTTCTTTGTTTACCCAAATGGTTTGATTGCTTGTTGAGTAATGGGTCGGTGTCAAAATTTGATCTTTATTTGACTAGCGCAAGTAAATACCTATGTAAGTATCGGGTTGCAGTTGCAGTTATATTGTGTTTGGAGTTGAATTTGGATTTGGGTTTGTATAGGGATTTTGCCAATATGGGGATGCTTGCAAGTATTTTCACCCCAAAAACAATCAGCAGAATACAATTACTCAAGGGGCATCAGGTAACCATATCTGAAACAAGTAGTTTGATCATGGCATTCTCTATCTAACTTTAGTTGGAGAAGGTATATACGTATATGTTTGTGATATGTAATTTAAGCTGGAATGCTGTGATAGGTGTAACTGATAATAGTCAGTCTTCAACTGTTCAAGGGAATCAAATGGTTGCAGGCAGCTCTTTGCCAGGTAAATCTATGGTTCTCAGACTTCATTGTTGTCTTTGCCTTTCGGTTTCAACAGACTTCAGTTCTGCTTTCTAACAGTTCTCGGCACAATTTATTTCTGCTCACATTTTGTAGTTGTTCTCATGTTGCTTGGCAGATGTGGTGGTGAGAGATAACATGGGAATGTCATGGGGAAATCTACCGCCATCGCTAATGCCTCCTCCGGAGGGTGGATATCCTCCACTTCCTTTTGTGGACTGGGGATGAATCCTATGCGTCTTGTATCCGCCATTTAGGTAGTGCTGTACCCTTAAATGTTACTACCTTAGCTGCACAATGAAATGTGGATCCTCTCTCATAAAAATGATGAGATACAGATATCGTCTTCAACCCATGTAGGGATGAAGCTTGTGTTCTGCATTGTGTCACAATTCCACAAAAACGTGTTTATGTATTTCTCCGTTGAAGAGAATGTGTTGCACTTTGCACTATAAGCACATTTCATCACCAGGGTGCTTTCTCTGTATTGTTCACAACTGTTATGTCTGGGCCTGAAACTTTCTAAAACTTTGCAGTGGCAAATAATTTAAAAATACAGCTTGAACATTGCTGAATATATGAAAATATTCCATCAACATAGATGCTAAAAACAGAACCCAAAATCATACTACATGATAGACTAGAATAAGCAAAAGACGGAATGCCGAGACCTCCAAATCACGTGTCGATAAATTCCACTTCACAGGTCTTTTGAAACATGAGAAATTTCTTGAGCTACTTATTTGCTTTCACAGAAAGGTCATTTGCTGTATAAATTGTCATTTTCTTTAAAGCTCGACCATTCTAATGGAGTTGAACTTGATCTTTCTATCAAAGCACATGTGTTGCAACGATCTGAATGAGATTCCAAATTTTGGAGCTGGGGGGATTTGACAAAAATATTGTCACATTCACCGCAAAGATCTGACAGTTATTTTTAAACTCTTCAATTCAGGTGCAGAAATGTTAAGCTCTTTAGGAGCACGACAATATCGAAAATCTATCATCACATGCTCAAGTATCGGGCACTGAGAAAAAAGGTTATCTAACATGCCACTTTCACTTACTCTAGTGAGTTTAACATCGAAAAACTAGTGCATGTAATCTACCCTCTCATATTCCACAAAAATGTGTGTTAACGTTTCACACCCTTCTCACTGTAGCATCTCTGCTATATATGTTCATCATCACCGAATTGATAAACCAGTCCGGCAAGCCACTGATGGTGTGAAGCTTCAAGGATATCGACTAATCATATAGACCAGAGGCTCTCATTATCTGAGCTGTGCCGATCATATGTATATCAATAAAAAAAAAAAAAAAAACAAAATGGTAGACGGTGGTGGAACAGAGGCAAGTGCTGTGAAGAGAAATGGGTATTGGGTGTGAGAATGTTGGAGAAATCATAAAAAAATAAAAAATAAAAAATAAAGGTTAAAAGAAACAATAGAAAGAAAAGAAAATTCTTGTGGGGTAGGTGGACACGTGCTGTGTCTAGGCGGTCAAAGCCTCTGTGGGGTTAAACAGGCCGGGAGGGATCCACCATTTAAAAGAAAAAAACACCAAATCAAACAAGGAAGTTTCGACTTTCGACTTCACAGAGCTCCAAGATCACCGATCGCGCTTCTGTTTGGTACTTCAAACTTCAAACACTATAGGTCAGTGATCATCCCTCTTTACATTTAAGCCAATATAACTTTTCTACCATAAAGTACCAAAGCGTTGATGAGTGCTTGCAATTGCTGTAAAGCTCCAGCATTTACCTTTTTCCACAGAGGTTCCCCATCTGATTCAGGAAGATGGTAGATCAAAGAATTTGAATGTAACTTCAAAACCACCAATGGCTTGCAGGTGAAAAGGCATGTAGGCAACTCATATACACCAAAATGGGAAAGGGCGTGACCGAAAAGGCTTGTAGTTGTACTGGGCTGTTAGGCTTCTGCCTCTTTAATGGAATTTTCATTTCATTTAAAAAAAAAAATGAAACATTTGATAGAAAGATCAAGTTCCACTACATTACGTCTAATGGCAGTGCGTATCCAAGTATCAATATCAGCACTATTGGCCCTTCTTAACTAGACACGAAAAGGAAGCCAAAAACTAGTGAAGAAAAGTACCTAATATATATGTGCCCAGAAATTCGAAGCTACCAATCTCACCTTCCTCTAGAGTTGAGACTTCAAAAGGCAGTATACATATTAGGCCATAGTGTCGTAGTTTCTATAATCTTTCAATATAACTAGGGTTTCATAACAAAGGCAGGCCTAATTGGGCCGACCCAAGACTATGTATATGTAACAAAAACGAAGCATTGACATTGATAATTGAATTGATTACCAAGAAGATTGAGGATGAAAAACTATTCTTTCCAAATCGTAGAATCGACATTGATAATTGAATTGATTACCAAGAAGATTGAGGATGAAAATCTATTCTTTCCAAATCGTAGAAGGAATTAGTTGCTGATGTATATCATATATATCCCATCCTAATCGGGAAAGGAATACGTCATCTATAAAATAGGCCATTGCTTTTGCTGCATCCATTCATTCATGCTTCCAGTTCCGAGAGATCGAAACTCATTGCGTTCATCGACCACTATGAAGAAGAACCAGAGATCAGCAAAAGAAGATCACATGGATGATCATTCAGAGTATGAGGATTGGTGCTTCATCTGCAAAGACGGTGGGGTTCTAATTCTATGCGACCACGAAGGCTGCTCCAAAGTCTATCACCCTCGCTGCGTCGGCAAGAAGATCTCTTCCTTCAAAAACCAAAAGCGCTGGATTTGCAGTCACCACTCCTGCTAAGCCTGCGGTGGTGCCGTCACCGGAACTAAGAGCATCTCTTGCCTTCTTTGCACTTATGCAGTGTGTGGTAGTTGCAGCGAAAGCACCCATTCTTTTGCAGTGGTGAGAGGGAAGGAGAAACACGGTCTTTGCAATGACTGCTTAGGTCTTGTTAGGCTTGCAGAAGAAGGATCTGGAATCATCCGAATACGGATTCAAAGAATGTTGGGAAATCATCAAGGAAAAGGAGGGGTTGACGTAGGATGATCTCCACTTCCCATATTCCAAAGGAGAAAAAGATAGTCATCATGAAAGTGAAGACACAGAACCACACAAGTCCACATTGAGGAAACGGAAGGCAGAAGCCGAAATTAGCGAGGATAGAGAAGATGAACTTGGTAGTGATGATCTTGCCACACGCAATCAAAAGAAGCAAAAATTAGTGAGTTCATCTATGACATCAGAATCTGAGCTGCACAAGGAAAATCATTACTCCAAGGAAAAGGAGGAAATGATTCCTAGTGACGAATCAGAAGGGCGCTTTGCATCTATAGTTGCAAGTAATATGAAGCTTGTCTACTTGAGGAGGAGCTTAGTGGAGGAAATGATGTCCAAGCAGCCTGATAGCTGGGAAAGAAAACTAGTTGGAAGTTATGTGAGAGTGGAAAATGAATCCGAGGACTACTTTCAGATAAAATCTTCTTGCCAACTTACACAAGTGAAAGGTATAATTAAGAACCACAACAATGGAGGAGAAATTCTCCTACATCTGCTTACTAAAGAGGTTCCAGTTTCGATGTTATCGGATTGCGACTTCACTGAGGAAGATTGTGAAGATATGCAAGAAAGAGTGAACCATTACCTAATGAGGAAACCGACGGTTGTTGAGATTGAACAAAAAACAAGAGAGCTGCACGAGGCTATAACTAAGAATTGGATCGAGAGAGAGTTGGTCCGGTTAGAGAACTGCATACGTCACGAGAAAAGTCAGCATGGATGGATCAGCGACGAGTTACCTGAGTATTTGAAACAAAGAGATTTGCTAAGGCAACCATCAGAGCAGGAAAGACTCTTAAAACAGGTGCCACAAGTCATTGCAGAGGAACTAGACTTGTGCAATTTATGACATATATGATCGATATGCATATTGTCAATATGTACAAATATATATTGACGTTGCATGTTGTTACTTGTTAGTAGCAAGAAATCATAGTGGGTTATTAATTTTCATTGGATAAACTGCGATATTCCACTTCTAATTAATCCAAATATATTTTTATGTTTTATTCATGATTTTGAGTTCAGTTTATGAAAGTAAGGTTAATCATGTTGTTTACACCCAAATTAATATTTTACTGGACAGTAAATGTCTAAGTGAATATTAATTAAATTCTTGATCAACGTCATACCGGCGAGCCCAAATAATTGGGTTTACAAATGATGGCCCACCGACAAAGTCATGCGAGCTAGGTGTACAGTTCGCATAGAAGACTAGAAGACGTGGGTTGACTTGGTCTGATGTTTAGCTGCCTACAAGGTGGCGCGAGCTAGATGATACAGTTTGCATGCGAGGTCTATATGCATGTGAAGTGTAAGGTTGCATGCGAGATGGACTTCACGTAGAAGTACATGAAGGCGAGGCAAGATGGCTCCACGTAGAAGACTTCGCGAAGAAGCAAGAGGCGGAGTCCGCATGCACGTGATCACCTACACCACATGTATCGTTGAAGACTCCTACAAGTCTTTGACATATTTTGGGCCAACTCCTGTGGCCCTTTTAATGAAAAAGTTTTTTAAGTCTCGCGAGCTTCAAGGGCGCGCGAGATGGAAACAAGTTTCAGGAGCACGCGAGATAGGTTTCTACAAGCACTGTGACACCTCACGGGATAACTACACGGGAGGAGGGCTTTCAAACGAGCCAAACCGCTCCGGCTATGGTGGCCGGAGGAGGGAGCTCCAGCGAGAAAACCACCACGGCAGTCAGACCTTTCGGTTGCCTTTTCTCTCTCACAGCGGCGCTAGAAAGGCTGCCACCAGTCCAGGAAGATGGCTGGGTCAACGGTCGTCCGTTTGGGACCGGTGTGGCGGTCTGAGGCGGCCGGACGGCGGTGAACGGTCGAAAAGAAGTTCCGGGCAGAGGGAGAGGGAGAGAGAATCGGGTGGGAGGAGAGAGAAGAGAGAGAGAGAGAGAGAGAGAGAATAAGGTTTGGGCTTTCCAAACCGGCCCAACTCTTTATACTCATAAAATAAAAACTCAACTCCAAATATTAAACACCCAAAAATAATACCTTAATAAAACTTACCATTTTTACTAGTTAAAACTTACCATTTTTACTAGCTAAAATTTACTATTTTTACCGTCGTCACAATTTTCTCCTACGAATAATTTCTCCAAAATATTCGTCATTCAACACTCTTTTGAACTATAACTTCATTTACGAAGACGGAAAAACTATTAAAAATTCAAAACCAGTAAATAAAGTAAAAATTTAAAAGTTGGGATGTGACATATTAGCTACACCATTTGTTTTTGGAAAGACATGAGAAATCTGAATTGAGTTTGAAGATGTCAAGTAGGACTTGCAATCTTCAACATTATGCGAGCGGCGCGCAACATCCATTACCAAATATCTGAGAGCAATCACTTTCAATTTCAATGTTTACAAGACAGTAACAGTTTAGAATGGATAACTCAGATATAGCACATTACCAAATGTCCAAAAATAGCATATTGCATAGGTCATGAATAAGTCACCAACTTCCATGCATCTCTATAGAGAAGTGAGAGACACTGACTAGAGCCAACCCAGAATGCTGAGTGATTGACGTTCCTGCAAAAATAGTAGTTATACACCCTTCCTAGTGATCTTATCTGGAGCTCTCCACCTTCTTATTCATACAAGCAGTAGTGCCGCACTGCTAAGGCATCACCATTTTAAAGTGAATTTGCTTCCTTTTTTACCTAGAAGGAAGGTAACAAAGGGTGGCGAAGATTGTGACAACTTGAAAGAGACACCCTAACTGACACACTACCCTTAATGGGGTTTTGGAATCCTACAGATTGAGTGATTGACCGTGACAATAAGAAAATAGGGGAAAGAAGTGAGAAAATAAAGGAGACAGTAACATCACTCAAGACCTTAGTTGCATTTCAACACCCAGAACGTTCTTATTTCGCCTCAGCTGGATTGCAGCAGAATCAGTATGTCTTAGTTTTTGGATGCAACAAACTGGGGAATCATAATTTAGTTCACCTTTGAACCTTTCATGATGTACTGTTTCATTGAAGTGAACTTGCTCTGTTTTGGAGTCTCCTTATTCAAGTTGGCTGTTTATGACCAGATGAATGGTTAATCCAGTCATTTCATTTCAGTTCATTTTATGATTTAATAAGAGTATTAGCAAGCTCTAACAGCCAACAGTGATCAAGGTTCACCACTGGATTTTGAAAAATTTCAGCAAGTTACCGAAACCTTCTGGAAAACATTTATGAACATACATCACAAGAATGTTCATTCAATACAGTTGATCTTAGATTACACTTGGTGATTATTCAAACTTTTCCATGTACGAAGCATACATCCACCTTAATAAATGCGGTGACTTCATACAAGCATACAAGCGCTTTTGGCATAGAGGTGTGGTTGATGATGCATAAGAATAGGAGTACTAACATAATGATGTAAGTACCTCTAGCAAGGAAGCAGCAAATTTCATTTGGATGTCCTCATCTATAGTCACGAAGAGAGGCACGTGCACAAAGAGCGATTTGATCCCATTTTGCTCTGCGAACCGAAGGGAATGATAGTAGACATAGTTGCATACAAAGCGCCCTGCATCATCTGAGGTCATCACCTCAAACCCCTTCTTTGCCAAGGCCTTGGTTATCTCCTCAACTGGAAGAGAAGTCTGCACAAAGACAGAACAAGAAATCTTTTAATTACTGAATGAAATGATGATTGCAGTCATGCAGTATTGCCATCGTACTAAATAAAACTTATCAGTAATCACTCTTAAGAATGTTTGAGGTCAAGGTACTATAAGAAATAAATGAACAATGATCTCCCATAATACCTCTCTTATATGTGAAATTCCACCATCTGAAGGAATGATAGGGACTTTCTGCAAAAGGACCATAAACATTACAACATAATCTGAACAATTTATAAGGCTGTGTCATATAAAATCTCAATCCACCAGAGAAAAAGAAAACGAGAAACAAAAAAGGCTTAAAATCTCAATCAACTTCTATCTAACCTGAGGCTTCCATCCCATCTCATCAGGGCAACGGAAAGTAGCTTCATTGACAGCTTGATGCTCAATAGCAAACTTAGTTGCACCACTATTAACTCCAAAGTGTACCTGTATTATTTATGGTAAAATTTAGAAAGAGTGAGATACATGACACATGAATATGTGTACTCGTTCAAGGAAATCTCTGAACTTAATGTCATTCTAGTCAAATGCGCAGACATTAATATTACTATGTTTGATACTGATACAGAATAGTTTCTAAAGATGTATAGGAACATAAACCAAGATGAAAAAGAGACAATCAAAATATCCTCATAGACTATTAACTATATTCAGTTCCTGTATGGAAAAATAAAAAAACTTTCTTTGCAGGAGAAATGAAAAGCATATTTTCATCCGAAATGATGAACCCAGATCGTGCTAATGTGATTATATATGTAGGGTTTCGTGACTCAATGACTAACTGTAGATGCTTCGCTCTTTAGCCTAAAGGTGAAATTCAGCAATGTGTTTATATACTAATAAGTGATGAACTAGACTTGAGACCACTGACCCAAATAATTCTGCTGGAACTTGTAGCGTCCTTCTCGCTTATTGCAGATTGCAATGTCTGGTATAGGGGAATAACTGCTCCTTGTCCTGCAGTTTCAAGAATGCTGCAACTACCAATAACCAGACCTTTTGGTGAACCATTCTTCTTCACATAATCGGTGAGATTACTGACAATTGTCTCAGTTGGATTCTCTGAAACTCCATGAAATTTCTTAAAACCCGTCACATAAATTGTTATTGTTGCAGGACCTTCGGAACCCATTTACAAGTTATTATTATACAATTGAGGAATGTGTTATCGCATCAAATCAGAAGATATCTAAGTACCTGCACCAAACAAAAGGAAATGAGTGAACAAAATGCAGAGCCACAAGTACAAGAACATAGGCAATAAAGGAAGTTTCTATGTCTACCATCACCATCCTCCTCATTTTGATATGCTATCTATGAAATTTCATTTACATCAATGAGGAGACTTTATACTTGTTAATGTCCTCCCACAAAATTGAATTTCTCTTCTAGAAAACCGAAGCTGAATTTTCCATTATCAAACTTCACACTAATGAATTGATACTGTTAAACAGTTAAATTACAAAAATTCAGCAATAAGGTTCGGCAATTGCAACAGCATCATACAGTTAATGAGCTCACTTGGACATATCAGAGGACTGAACCGCAATTCTTTTCATTTCTCTTAGATATGAATCTTTCTGACTATGAGATCATGCAATCATCATGTTTTGAGGTAAAAAACCAAACAGCATAGAAAACTGGGAACAGCACAACTTATGCGTTGAAGTGGTAGACAATTTTCCATTATCTGATAAAGCATGATGATCAAGCAAAAAATAAGATGATCAAATTCTAAGACAGTGGCATACGAAGTCAGATTAGACCCTCGAAAAACATCAAGTTACCAAAAATGAACCCATCAGAATCCAAAAATGAAAAAACAAACTGATTCCACGCCCAGACGATGATATATATGGAAAGTCAAGAACCAATCTACCAAAGAAGAGAGCTTAAAGATTAAAAAGAACAAGTCTTTGGGAATTGAAACATGTAAAACGAATACGAAGATGAATACCAAAGAAAGAAGAAGAGCTTTTGTTCTTGCCTGAAATCTTCACAAGCCCACAACCACCAGTCTTATCTGCTCGGAGATGATTTTATTTACAACTGGGGAAGGATTGGAATCTTGATTAAGAGAGAGGTTATGTTAAGGAACGTGGTAGTGGATGAGGGTCACTATCCAACAACAAAAACAGTGTGTACAAGATTAGGGAAATTTCACTTTCTTTTGATATGCATAATTGCATCTAATGTATATTCTATGGTTTATCTTGCAGTCGTCCATGTCATTATAAAATTTGGCAATGACAAAGCTTGTTTGGATTGGATCATTGGATGGATGATAGTATGCAAACCACGACCTGGATACATTCTCTATTGGAGTTCGCAAGTGTTCCTTTTGTTTATCCAATCATTTGTCGTTTATTGTTTGGATTATTGCAATTTGGTCCTTCCAAAAGAAAATACAGACCCGAAATACCAAACTTGAAGTATCCATGGTTTCCATCGAGTTCCATTGCAAAATGTCATCTTTTGTCTTGCAAAACTAGTGAATGAGGAAAGAGCAAGTATTGCACAAGCCTAAAGGAAACTAGAGGTGTTGGAGTAGCAACCACTTACATTATATGCAAGGATTATATGCGGTGGTTTGTAACCAAAGGGAAGAGAGTTTAAATTAAAGGGTCAGTGAAACTAATGATCACTAGTTGGTAGGCTTTGATTGCTGATTTGAACCCACCCTACTTGTCCCTTTCAAATAAGCTTGCATACATAGAATTGGGAAAGAAATAGTATTTCAACAGAAAAAAAAAAGTATTTCAAAAGAAAGATAACATGGATAATTGGTTATATATCAAACAAGAGAACAATATAACTCATTAATTGAGGGAAATAACTTGGGTAACCGGCTATGGTCACTTATAGGTGACAAACACCAATGAGAGATGAACAAGTGTCAACAATAATCATAAACAAACATGTTAAATACCAAAAACTTTCATGTTATATCCTTAAATTACAGTCAAACTTTTTAAAATAAACACGTATCCTACATTTATTAATTGTGAAGTTGAGATCCTTATCCGAGCAGCAAGAGCAAACTTTCCACGGTCCCAAAATGAAAGTAGAAAACAACTTGGTTTTGGGATTTTCCAACCGAGCCAAAACCCAATTATTTTTCTTTGGATAAGGACAGTCCAACAATTCCCTGAATTCAAAAGTCAGGTGACACTAGACACCATTATATATGACGTACGACATTCCAAATCTAATCTGAAAATCTGAAATCATCAGAACCGTTAATTTTCACACATCCAATCATGGTCATCGCACTCCTCAATGGTTTAGTTCTGCTGCACCCAAAACCATCACATTCTTCCTCCCCCCTTGTAATAGTCTTTCTACTAAACAGTCTCAGAAGCTTAAAGCTTCAGACTTTAAGAAAGATCTTAGACCTGAACTGGGAAAGAGGTCAAAGGATGTCGATATCATTTTCAGCTGTCTGTGTACCCTTTGTGGAATCCAAAGTGCCAAGCTATCTCTGCTCCAGTACTTACCAGTTCTCTTTTGGGGTGTGTTCTCTTAATCATCTTTATATTTCTGGGCTTGTGTTTATATATAATGCAGTTTACTTCACTCTTAATCATCTCTATAATTTAGTGTTAAGTGTGTGTTTCTGAGATAGGATCTGAAAGTTTGGAACTTTTTAAGTTTTATTATGCAACTCATGTGAGTGTATACTACTGATGGGGAAGGATCATTTCTCTCAAATGGGTGCATTTTTAGTGGGGTGAATGATGAAATTTTGAGTCTATGGACCAAGAGTGTGATCTCTTCAGTTGATATTGAAGCTTTAGAGTGTTTCAAGTATTGAATTTGTCATGTGGGAAGTGAAATTTGAAATTTAGGCATTGTTAATTGCTGCGCATCTTCATCTTTTTCTTTTTAGATGTAAACAAATCATGGGTGGGCATCAAACCCTGTAAAGTTTAGTACTTTAATTTGTTCATTGTGTTCTGTTTTACTATTTCTATTGCATATTTTTACTTATGTGCTAGTGGTTTAGTCTAAAGCAATAGCAATTCAGATGCCCTGTTGAACGATGCTATAATCTAGTCACTTTGTGCTCGTGTTCTCTATTTACATTATTTTAGAACCATTGCTTGATAGTACTTTTGATATTGGAGGAGGGAGAATGGTTGTGCTGGTAGCATTCCTTGTAGTTTTTGATGCTATAAAATGTGGTTTTAGAAGAGATGGGGAATGGGAAATGGGGGAGGTATGAGGCTCTTCTAACTTTTCCAGCTCGTTCCTGTCCGGTTTTAGCTCTAACATACTTGATGTTTTGTTCCCTTATGTGTGAACTAAGGAAAGGCTCATCCTTTTCTGGTTTATATGTAGGCTCCAGCAAACTACTTAGATTCTGAGTCAGGTAGGCGAGTTCTGCTCCATGGAGGCCCTGTCCATTTCCGCCGCACATTTTGTGGCCTAAAACGATGGATAGTTGAGAATCTACACTTAGAAAAGCATAAGCGAAAACTTGGACCTACCAATGAGTTTAAGAGTATTAAAAATCAAGTCAAAGATCAACTACAAGAAGGTATGGTGCATCAAAAAAATGCTCGATGGGTTAGTAATAATACCATAATTGATTCGCTCATTAAAGAATTGATGTTCCAATCACAGTACTTTATAATTGTATATGAATGTTTACATATTCTACATGGTGTATCTGCAGATTCAAATGCTGAAACAACAAAAATAACCTCACAGGTCGAAGAAAGTTCTGTGCCAAGTTTCCAACCACATGCATTTGTTGATGTGTCAACTACTACTGCAGAATCTCCTTTTATCCCAAAAACTCTTTCCTCCAAATTTCCCTATGAGTGTGGTGAAGGACCCACACTCTGCATTGCAGTCGTAGGAGCAACTGGTGAGCTGGCGAGGGGAAAGATTTTTCCTGCACTTTTTGCTCTCTACTACAGTGGCTTTCTTCCTGAGGTAGGAGTAAGATGATTGTCATATCTTGGCTTATTTGGATATGAAGGGCGTTGCTGTGGTGAAAATGCCATAAAACAACATTAGAATGAATTTAGCATAAAACTAATTCTGGATGATTAAAGAACATAAAATGAACATTCATGTGATAATTTCATTAAGTAAAAGAGAGTAACCTTCTTCATGTTTTAACTTCTGACTGCAGAATGTCTGTATCTTTGGTTATTCAAGGAAAGATATGACAGATGAAGATCTGAGATCCATGATTGCTTCCAATTTAACTTGTCGTGTTGAGCATCAGTATGCTTCGTCTGCCACCCCAAATTCTATGAGATGCCTTCTAGTTTATATTTTCTTGTTTTCATTTCATGTGTTATAAAAGGGCCTTAAGTTTTTCTTTCAGTAAAGATGTCTGAATTCAAAGATAACTATCTGATATACAAATACATTTCAGACAAAATTGTGGAGACAGAATGGATATTTTCCTTAGCAGAACATTCTATATCAATGGAGGTTATGATAATAGAGAAGGCATGTCAAAACTCGATGTACTTATGAAGCAATTTGAGGTACAGTGAATACACAGATGTTAAGATAACATTTCCCTTTACTGAGTGCTCATATATAATTTTGGAGAGTTAGCTAGATGCTTTAGATAATAGATTCTGTTACAGCTAACGTACCTCAGGGAAAATCTGAAGCAAACAGGATATTTTACCTCTCTGTGCCACAAGAAGCACTTATAAATGTTGCATGCTCTGTTGCTGATAACGCCCAATCCGTGAAAGGCTGGAATCGAGTGATCATTGAGAAACCTTTTGGCTTTGATGTATTATCATCTCATCGGTTGACACAGTCTCTCCTTTCTAAGTTTCAGGAGCAACAGATATACAGGTCTCCAGCAATCTCTTCGTAAATTCAAAACGTTTTAAACAGCAGTCTTATGGAGTCTATTTCTTCTAATTGATACATGCTTCTTTCAGGATTGATCATCTTTTGGGACGGAACCTTATTGAAAATCTCACAGTCCTAAGGTTTGCTAATTTAGTATTTGAGCCACTATGGAACCGTACATATATACGAAATGTACAGGTAATTCAACTTTATGTATCTTATTCATACAACAAGATCTAATGTTCCTTTCATTATATCTAGAAATGTTATGTAAAACACTTAACTGATGCAGGTCATTTTGTCAGAAGACTTGGGTGTCCAAGTAGGAAGGTATTCCTTCCTATTACTTCCCTGGTGGCTGTATCATTGTTCTCTGTGAATGTAGTGAATCCAGAAGGAATGTTGATTATTATTTATGTTCTTGTCCTTTTATGTAGGTACTTTGATGGATATGGGATCATTCGTGACATAGTACACAGTCATATACTTCAAACAATAGCATTGCTTGCCATGGAACCACCAATAAGTCTCGATGGTGAAGATATCCGAAATGAAAAGGTATTCTTGCATGTTATACTTGCTTGCAATGCGTATAGTTTTTATTTTTTCTGATGAGAAGCTTCTTTCCAGGCCAAGCTCTTGAGATCAGTATGGAAATTGGAGCCTAGTGATGTTATTCTTGGCCAGTATAAAGCCAGAGCTGGTGATAAGGTTGATGTATACATGAACAGCCTGACTCCCACATACTTTGCTGCGGCATTGTATATTGACAATGCACGCTGGGATGGTGTGCCTTTCTTAATCAAAACTGGCATGGGACTCATCAAACACAGGTTAGATATATTGGATTAGTGCTCTATAGAGAAAACTCTTTATGTCAATTCAAATTTATCTGCCCCTTTTTGCTTTACTGATGTAATAACAATAGAAACGACGTGGTTTAAGATAGAACACAATCATGGAATAAAGTTCTCTGCTTAGTGTACAATTCACCCTAAACCCTAAACCCTAATCACTACAGTAAGCGATTAGTGATTGATAAAGGTTGGCTTTAACTTGTTCTTGGTTAACAACTTACAGTCTACATGCCGACTATGCAGAGTCGAGATACGCATACAGTTCCATCATGTCCCCGGAAATCTTTACCGTGAGCAAATGGGGCACAATATAGACCTTGCCACAAATGAGCTGATCCTGCGTGATACACCAGACGAAGCCATCCTAGTCCGAGTGAACAATAAGATTCCAGGATTGGGGCTGCAGCTGGATTCTCCAGAACTAAATTTGCTTTATAAGGACAAGTAAGCACTTTAGGCATACTGGCAAAGTATACTGCAATACATGCATTATCTGCAAATTGATATCAAAGTATTTTTTTTTACTTGACATAAGTGTGCATATTTGATGTCAATATATATGGCAGGTACAATATGGAGATGCCTGATTCATACGAGCAGCTTCTCCTTGATGTTGTGGATGGAGACAACCATCTATTTTTGAGAAGTGATGAGCTTGCAGCTGCGTGGAATATTCTAACTCCGGTTCTGGATGAGATAGACAAGAAGAATATAGCCCCTGAGTTGTACGAGTTAGGGGGTAGAGGTCCAGTAGGAGCATACTATCTGTGGGCAAAACATGGGGTTCCATGGGCAGAGGACTAGAAAAGGCTGAAAAGCCTTCAGGGAACCTTCATCCACAGTTAAATGAGTGAGTTCGAGATTATCATGTGATCATGCAATGATTCATTTCATGTAGTTCCCCCCTGCAATCACAGCTCTGTGTTTCTGCATTCGCACCGTTTAAGATTGATAATGCAGTGTCATAATCAATGAATCATATTCATAAGAACTGTTTACTAGATTTTTTGTGCATTGGGGTCCTTTATGAGGTACAACGGCTACTTCTATGATTTGGGAGTTGAGAATGACTTTGATACAGGCCACATGTTGTTAGAAGTATTGAAAAGGAATAGATCCCATATCAGAAAAGTAACAAATAAAATATAACTTATATGTGGATAGATCTTATTCAATTGTTCATTTCATGTAGTTCCCCTTTGCAGTCACAGCTCTGTGTTTCTGCATTCGCACCGTTTAAGATTGATAATGCAGTGTCATAATCAATGAATCATATTCATAAGAACTGTTTACTAGATTTTTTGTGCATTGGGGTCCTTTGTGAGGTACAACGGCTACTTCTATGATTTGGGAGTTGAGAATGACTTTGATACAGGCCACATGTTGTTAGAAGTATTGAAAAGGAATAGATCCCACATCAGAAAAGTAACAAATAAAATATAACTTATATGTGGATAGATTTTATTCAATTATTCATTTCATGTAGTTCCCCCTTGCAGTCACAACTCTGTGTTTCTGCATTGGCACCGTTTAAGATTGATAATGCAGTGTCATAAACAATGAATCATATTCATAAGAACTGTTTACTAGATTTTTTGTGCATTAGGGTCCTTTGTGAGGTACAACGGCTACTTCTATGATTTGGGAGTTGAGAATGACTTTGATACAGGCCACATGTTGTTAGAAGTATTGAAAATGAATAGATCCCACATCAGAAAAGTAACAAATAAAATATAACTTATATGTGGATAGATCTTATTCAATTGTTCATTTCATGTAGTTCCCCCTTGCAGTCACAGCTCTGTGTTTCTGCATTCGCACCGTTTAAGATTGATAATGCAGTGTCATAATTAATGAATCATATTCATAAGAACTGTTTACTAGATTTTTTGTGCATTGGGGTCCTTTGTGAGGTACAATGGCTACTTCTATGATTTGGGAGTTGAGAATGACTTTGATACAGGCCACATGTTGTTAGAAGTATTGAAAATGAATAGATCCCACATCAGAAAAGTGACAAATAATGTATAACTTATATGTGGATGGATCTTATTTAATTGTACTGAAGTCTTTTGTGATTAAAACCTAACACCTTAAAGGGGTTAAGTTGAGACAATATTGATATAATGTGATCCACGGGCCACGTTTGTCACTGTTTAACATGGTATCAGAGCGAGTCTCTCTCCAATTACTTCTCTAATTCTTATGGGCCTGATTTGAGTTCATTCTCTTGTCCGGTCCGGGATTCTATTCTCTCGCCCAGTTCCGGCTTCTCATCTAACCATCAGAATGTTTCGATTGGATTGTTACTAAGTGTTTCTTGGTTCGTTGAAACAATATCGGTACAATGTGATCCACGTGTCACGCTTATCGCTGTTTAACACGTCGTTAAATCATGGAAAAAGTTTAGTCGTTCTCACTAAGTATTGTTGGTTGCTTCTTGCAAGTCACTCCTTCCAGGATTAACCCAAATGATAAATGGCAAGTTGCATAGGAACAACTCAAGACTGGAGCTCAATTATTTCACCAAAAACAATAATGCAGTTCTTTACTTCTGTGAGTGAATAATCCTTTGATGGAACAAAGGGGCTCCATATGATATCATGATCATCATGCAAATATTGAAAAAGTTGAATACTTCGTAATTTTAAGAGATTAGAAATTCTCAAGTAGATAAGTAAATACTTTTTAACTATTAGAGATGCATATTCTCACAAAAGTCTCAAGATGTTTGGTGTTTTTAGTTTTTTCTTTTTTAGAAGTGCATGAAGTTATAGTTGAGTCGGAAAGACCCATTACTAATTACATTGTGATCAAGTTATGTCTACATAGGTATATAGATGCTCATTCTATTGAGATTTGAGAGCAATGTAATCGATGCTATATGTATCTTATTCAAACCCACACTACTTTAAGACTTGCTAACAAACAATTTATTTCATTTTAAAGCACGTTCCAGTGGTTTTAAAGAACAAAACATGATACACACTGAACGCACTAGACTATTCTGGGCAAGCAAACAACACATGATACACCCTTCTACGATTTATGTATGACTATTGGTATGAAAGAATCAAAACCCAGAAAGAAAAGGGTAAACTGATAATGTCACTCTTGGTCACACGTAATAGTCGGTGGAAGCATTACGTGATGGGTCTGAATCCACCAATATTCCTCACTAACATCTTTAAAGTGACCTATCTGCCCATTGATTTGCCCATACAATTGAAATCTCTTCCATTGAGGCAAGTGGGCATTGTCGTCCACAGCAGACTTTCATGATTAAACAAGGTGGACTTGGTTCTATATAAAAGAGTCGATAACACGCTTTCAGTTCATGAATTCACAAGCAACTCTATCTCTCTGACTGACACACAACTCCTTCAGCAAAAAGAAACCAACTTCAAGTTTGCTTCTCTCTTTCTGTTTCTAGCTTTCTCTCTTTCTCTACCTCATGGAAGGAGGAGAAAGGAAGAAGAGGAAGAGGAAGATGGAATTCGAAGAAGAGGATGAAGAGGAAAAGATTGAGAAGTTCTTTGCTCTGATTAAGAGTACAAGGCAGGTGTGTGAGATGCTCAAGGGTAGTTCAAACTGGCCATTGAAGAAGAAAGATCAGAGTAAGAAGGAAGATGATCCAGTGAAGACTACTACTTGGAACCCGGCATTTCAACCAGAAGACTTCCTTGATCAAGATGATAAAGCCACAAGTGCTGGTCATAGTGCAGGTCCTACGAAAATTCAAGAAGAAGACGAAAAGGAAGAAGATGAAGGATGTAATGGTCTAGACCTGAAGCTTTCTTTGTAGGAAGTTAGGAACTGTGAAAGTGTAGTATGTGTAAATTGACTTGGAAGTTGGAAGGCACAGGGCGATATTGACCTAACAGTGCATGCACCTTCCTTAATATGCTTCAGGTTGACTTGTATTCTGTATTGTAATATATATGCATCAAGAAATTAAGCACCCACCCATTTAGCTCTGTAAATTGACCTGTTTGCTCTCCATCCCCTAATCCAATGGAAATTATAGCTACGTGAATATATAAGAGTTTGATTAGTTTACCAGAGAAACAAAAGTGTTGGTAGGTAATAAGTTGGTAAATATTAGGAGTAACCACCACTGCACCAGCATACATCATGACGAAAGAAGAGAATAATGAGTGATGCAATAGCATGGAATCTGCAAAGAAAACCATCAAATTATGATCTATAGCAACTTTAAGGGAAGCGCTGGACTACGCCAACGGCGTCTGGTAAAATGGGAAGAACCTGCAGCTGCTTGTAATAAGTTTCCGGCTCTCCACCTTCAAGCTTAAGGTCTCGGACTGCACCTGCATCCACAGAGGACAACAAAATCAAAGAGAGAAGTTGGAGCTTTTCCGGCCGAACTCGATATTCCGGCCACTCTGGCGAGACCCATCGACTCTAGCCGGTACATGAACACTCCTCTTCCTTTTCTCTACGTTCTTTTGTATTGGATTATCAAATTCCATCTCATTTTGAAAAGTTTCTTTTCTGGGTTTTTGAACAAGTTTTATGCTTAGGCCAATTATCAAGAATAGAGAAGATGGTGGTGGTATAGTCTTTCTGCTCGATCAATTCACGTCCATAAGGTGTTAACCCAGTTGGGTTTTGTTAATCACAAAAGGTAAAATGGAAGACTCAAAGTTTGAATTATGGGTATTGGTTAGTTGTACAGATTGGATCGTTTGCGTCAAAGCCCCAGTATTTACCGATGACAGTGGAGGCGGTTCCCGGCAAGCTGGTGATCGATTGTTGTCAGAGTTACCGTGATACAAGAAATTACAAAAATATCCCCTACTAACGACTCTGTCAGCGTACGCGTACGAACGCGCGTAGCGCAGCTTTTGCCCAACTTTTATTTGAAAATGAATAATCAGTTCATCATGCACATCAAAAACATTGGGTCTGGTTTAAAGACGAGAGTCACAAGACATCATATTCCCAGCCAAAAGCAAAAGATGGATGACAAGATAGATGAAAAGCAAAAACGAAAGTAATGATTATAGATCCTATCTCATTTACACCAAAAAGGTTAGTCATTCAGCAAAGGGGTCATATTTGCCAAAAAGCATTACCAAAACTTACCATCATTCAACCACAAGATTTTAGGTGGATTCCTCCCATATGTGAAGGGTTCGAGTCTCAACTTTTACTAGTTTGTAACCAACAAGTTGGGTTCATGCGTCTGTGTGCAAGATCGGTCTGGTTTTGTTAGGATACTCTTATAGATCTCGGTCTGAATACTGACTGGATGAGTACATATTACTAACTTGTTAACGTAACCGAATGTAACAGATGTTGCTTGCTGCCTCATTTCTGGTATAAAACTAAAAAAAAAAAAACGTACCATCATTCAAGACCTTAACTATATCCCTTGTCAAAAGAAATATATACAGTCCAATTAGCCTGGACTCCTAAGACCTGAGCAGACTTGGCATTGGCATTTACCTTCAGCCTCCTCTGCCTCCCTCCGATGAAAATCCTTGACAAGTACTCTGAACCTCACGTCACCAGCATCCCTAGTAGTTATAGCCTTCTCCCCTTGATACCAATGTCCGAAAGGGTAGTTGACCTCCTCAAGGGTTATGTAAGCTTGCTTAGGAGTCTTGCTATCATAAGCAGCTTCCATTCGAACGCTTGAGCTCAACTATCTTAATATTGGCTTAGTTTGCTATTGTGGTTTAAAATTTTAGTTTTAAATAAACAACCTTAAACCTGTTTTTTAAAATAGTGGTTATTTAAACTAAAATATTTTAGATAAATAGATTTTCATATTTTACCAAAAAAAATTCTATTCAAAATGGTAATTATAAACGACTTTAATTCCTAAAACCCAATACCAAACTCAGCCATCATAAGGAACTTGATCACCAGCAAAATGATCAACCTCCCCAGTACAGTAGGCACCCAATGGAGTACCCGGGACAATTTGGGCAAGGGCAACCAAAACCTGCCTCATCTAACTTCCTATAAGCAGCCATTGCATCAGCTTCAATAGGCTAGCCTCACAAGAGCAGGAGAAAACAACCTTTTGAGCCAATATTGCAACACTACTTTGCTTTCCGATCTCATCTGGTAGCCATCAGTTACCACTTAACAATTTGCATATATATTGCTAATAGCACCAGAAAATATCATAAACTAATTGTAGGCCTAGCTACACCTACACACAAAACACAGTTTCGGGGAAAACAAAGTGTCGCAATATCTGGCTCAAAACACGTTAAGCATCGTGAACACATTTAACCTATATATATTTTCTATGCTGACGTTAGCACCGTTCACTAAGCACTGTTTATGTGAACAGTGCTGCGAAGACTTTTATTTTTATATATATATTTTTAAAATTTAGCTACGTCTATAGTTCTCTCTCGCTCTCTCACAAACTCTTTAGATCCTTCATCAGAAAAAAAAATCTCTAGATCTTTCTCGCTCTTTATCTAGATCTTTCTCGTTTTTTATCTCTCTATTTATCTCCCTCAAGATTTGCTCTCCTCATATTGCAACTGGATTCGATCTCTCTCCTTGTTGGGATTGATATCTATGCTCTGTCGAACTCTCACTCTCCATCAAACTCTCGCGAACGCAAGTTGAGTCGAAGGCGCATAACAAAAGGTTTAGCTTGCAAATTCTTATCTGCCTGGATTTGACTTAACTTTTGCGATCTTGAATTTTGATTCTTGCTTGGTTGCCTGGGTTCTCAGATCGAACAAATGCATTACTTAACTTTGTCAGATCTGACAAAGCTTCTGGAAGAAGAGTGCATCTTCAAGCTTTTGAAAAAATAGTGCATCTGAATGCTCTCTAATAATTTGTGAACTATTCTGGGTTTGGGTAAGACTCTTCCTTTCTCTCTGATGCCTCTAATTTACTTTGGCTATGATTTCTCACTTCTCCATTGTTAGGGTTCTGAAATTTGCTGGGTTTAGTTGAGTTTGCTGAACCTGAAGCTTTCAGCAGACCATCACAAGGTATCATTTCTCAATTTGAATGTTGATATCAGTGTTTTTATACACTTGGTATATCCTATGTGAATTGAATTAGAAGCATGATTTTGCTTTCCTTCTTATTGTTTTTTTTTAATCAATGATATTCTATTGTTTCTCTCTTGGTCCTCAGATGCTCTTTTTCATTTACACTTTCTCTTGTTTCTCTTTGAATGTGTTTGTGTATAATTGTAACATGTTAGCTCTTCTTTAGTGTTATGAATGGATTTATGAGGAAATAGATTCTCCCAAATCCTAATAGGAAGTTAGTGTTTAAATTGATCTCATTCTCATGAGGGGTACTATTAACATAAAAATGATATTTTTTGAAGTAATCGATCTAAGATTTATCATGGCCTATTGATATTGTTCATGCTAGGTTGAGTTTGTCTAAAAATGGTTGAATGTAATCTTACATCTTCTTTTACATCTTTTATTTTCATTGTTAGTTTTTTTTTTTGTGGATTTTGATTGTGTATTTTGTTATGTAGGAATTTGCGGGACATCAATATATGTACAAGGATAAAGTTAATGTCTTCTCATTGAAGGTAAAGTTGACAAATTTCAGTACCATTTTTGAGGTTTTTGTTCAATTATGTTTTGAATTTTGTGGTTTGGTGTATAAGTTTGGGTATTCATATGTGATTCTATGAAAGTTTGACAGCACATGGCAAATTCATGTGAGTTCATTTAAGTTTGTTTGAATGTTTTGTTTGGTCATAACCTCTCATTAGACTTCCATATTAGGTGCTTTAGCTTTGGGTTGATGTTTTGATTTAGGGTCTCCTGAAACTTGCATAGTCGATCTCATTGTTCTCTCTCGCTCGCTCTCTTGAAACTTCCATAAACTCTACATAGATATCTCCATTTGTCCACAAAACTTGATAACAATCACATCTATTTATTAGTGTCGTTTTCTTGTCGGTTAGCCGTGGCGTGGTTGGTAAGGTGGTTAACTAACAACTTTGATGTCATGTTCAAATCTCATTGACATATGTAGGGTGTGTGAGTTATTTAATAAAAAGTTAAAAAAATATTAGTGTCGTTTTCTCTAATCTACCTGTTAATAATTATTCAATTTGATGTGACAGGGAAATCAGCGAACCAATATCATCCTCAACAAGCAAGAACCAAAACCAGAAGTAGAAGATTAACTAAATGTGAACCTCACTGTGTATATAAAACTTTTGTTCAACTTATCTAAATTGTGAACATGCAGAGCTATGACTGCATTTTTGGCTAACATCAAAACACTTTGTATAATCAAAACTGAAGTTAACTTTTTGATCATGCTCCACACTATGCTCTTTGCTTTCTACTGCTAACAATTGGAGCCTTATTATTTTGAAATGAACGACTCCAGCTTCATTCTAATATATGTTATTTGCTACTAAATGCTATCTTCTAATCTTCATTTTATCTCTAATTCTTCAAGTATATAAACAGACAAAACACCACAGCGAAGCGCGGGTGGCTATTCTAGTTAGAAATACAAAACAAATGAAAAGTAATATAAACCCTCCAGCAAGATGGCGTACACGTCACAGTTGGTCACAAATACAATAGTTGGTACAAACATGACGTTATGGGTGTAACGCAAACAATGATCCCAAATTCTCAATAACTTGAAGCGAGTCAAGTGCCTATAAACTAGGGCTGGGCACGGGACGAGATGGGCCGGGATTTAGTGAATCCCGTCCCGTCCCGAAAATAAAAGAACGGGAAGGGAAGACGTTTTTAGAAATTTGTCTCGTATGTCCCAACCCCGACAAATTAACCCTAAAACAACAACTGAAAAATATCAAAAATTACACAAGCAAAAAAAAAACATGAATGAAATTAAAAATATTGAAATCAACAAGAACATAGGTGCATAGGTGCTAAATTACATCCTATTGTAAAAGTACTAAACATCCCACATTAAAAGTACTGAATAAACTTGAAAAACTCAAACCATAATACATCAAACATCAATATGATCAGCAGCAGTGCCTTTTTCCTTTGCTTTTACTCTTGAAGGTGGAGGTGGACACGCATTAGCTTTGCTAGTTGATGTGCTCTCATGCTCTGCAAATATACACAAGTAAAAGATTAGTTAAGTCAAAGTTATCAAAGTAAAAGAAAGAAAACATTAAAACTTGCAAATGTATATACCTATCTCAACACCTTCATAGAATTCATAGTTTTCAATTGTGCAATCATCTATATCCTCTACAATATCATTACCAATCAACCAATTCTGCATGCAAATAAGTCCCTCAACTGTTTTACGAGTTAATGAACTCCTAAAACAGTTAACTACTCTGCCCCCAGTTGAGAAAGCTGACTCCGAAGCCACTGTGGACAATTGAATTGAAATAACATCCCTAACTATTGCTGCCAAAACTGGATACTTGAATTGATTGAGCTTCCACCATAGCAGGATGTCAAAGCAATCTAAATCATCGATGAGCTCCAATGCAGCTTCCAAATACTGATCCACTTCATGTTTTGCTACTGCCTCTTCAATTTCTTGAACCACATTCTTCCAGTTATTGAGCAGATTGCTCCTTCTGCTATTGGGGATTGAATTTGGTTAAGAGGCTGGAGGGAGTGGAGGACTGGAGGGAGACAGGGAATAGAGGCGTTATGTTTGATTTTTTGAGAATGAGATCGAAATTTTTTTTTTTGTGTTTAGGTTTTACTGTTTTAGACCAAATTGAGTGTGGTTGAGTGCATTGTAACATCATGCAACCTAAAAAATTAAATATAAAATAATTAAAATCAGGTATTCTAATATTACTGGACGGAATGAGATTTTTCGGGATAGTCTCAAACCCGTTCCGTCCTATTTCAACATTACCATAACGGGACGGGACGGGACGAGATTGTTATTTTCAAAACCTATCCCGTCCCGTCCTGCTAACTTTCAGGACGGGACCGGTACAGAATCGGGATTCCGGTACTAAGTGCCGAGCCCTACTATAAACCACTACTTGCCCTTTCAGTTCATTAATCCATGAGCGAAGCCAATTGCATCTCTCTATATCTTCAGTGACACACAACACCTTCAGCAATAGGCAACATCTGTGTATCTTTCTCTCAATCATCAAGCACAAAAATACAGTGTGTAACGAAGTATGCAAGGAGAAAGGAAGAAAAGAAAGATGGAATATGAGGAAGCTGATGAAGAGGAAAAGATTGAGCAATTCTTTGCTCTGATTGAGAGTACGAGACAGGTGTGTCACCCACTTCCTTGATCAGGATGATAAGGTTACTATTGCTGATCATGGCCCAAGCCCTTCTATAATTCAAGAAGAAAAGGATGAAGATAAAGGAGGTGATGGTTAGACCTGAGGCTTTTTCTGTAGGAAGTTAAGAACTGTGTAAGTGTTGAACGTGAAAACGTGGAAGGGCTAGTTAATATTGCTCGTATTCTGTACTTTAATGCATTGGGAAATTTAGCAGCCTTTAAGCTACTAGCTTCTGTACATTAACATGTGCTGTCAATACCTGTGTTCTGTATCATCAAATCCAGAGGAAATTACAGTGACAAATCAGATCTTACCATATACTTTAAAGAGTGTTCAACTAGTTCACCAGAAAAAAAAAACATATTTATATATATATATAGATAGGTCTTTTTGGCTACAAACGTCCGCACCAATGATTTTGGTGCGGATTTTCATTTTTACACCACTTTTCGATTGAATTTCATCATTTTTACCATGTAGTATGTAGATAATATTGTGTAGATCATCTCTGTAAAATTTCAGCCAAGTTGGTAATCGTTAAGGCTCTCAAACTCAAAAACCAAATGGACGGACTAAATTCTGTCAAACATAAACCATTCATGTTTAAAAGATGTAATTTTGAGGGCCTTAACGATTACTAAATTGGTTGAAATTTTGCAGAGATGATCTACACAATATTATCTAGATACTAGACGGTGAAGATGAGGAAATTCGATTAAAAAGTGATGTAAAAATAAAAATCCGCACCAAAACCATTAGTGCGGACGATTGTAGCTGAGAAAAGCTGTATATATATATATAGATATATATATATATATAGATATAATTATATATATCTTGCTAGTCAACCACCAGCATAATCATGACGAAGGAAGAATATTATGAGTGATGTAACAGGGATGGCATCAGCAAATCAAATTATGATCTATTGCAACTTTGAAAATGATTGTTGAGACATATCAAACACTAAGAAATATTCAAAGACATAACAATTGACATTAGGTCCTACTTAGGTAATACATCAATTCTATACACGATTCAAGTGTTACAGAGAGGAACTACTTGGAAGATTCAGAGAAAAAGTTCTTTCAACATGTTTGTTTATATGGGACATTGCATGTGGATTTATAAGAGTTTGGATCACTTCACTCATTGCCAATTGGTTTTGATGTCAACCCCAGACTACTTTATCATGGTATCAGAGCGGGTTACCCACTTCCACGTGTGAAGTCCAATGACCATACGCACTCCAATGACCATACGCACTCCACATCACCCAAATGTTGTCCACGTGTTATGCTTGAAAATTCGCCACACATGCGAGGACGTGTTGAGATATCAATCTCACATCAGGAATATGAGACATTGCATGTGGGTTTATAAGGGTTTGTGTCACTTCACCAATTACCAATTGATTTTAAATGTAAACCCCATACTACTTTATCATTTGATCATACCGTGGGAACCATTTGAAATTTACACCATGTGCTAGCGTTAAGAAAAGTAGATTTTATAGCATCTCGATATATAGAAGACTTTATCTATCACCGATTTTATATATAAATGTGTTTCTCTTTCTCATCAAGTGTTTTATAGACACCTAATTTTATATGATCATATCTTAGAATTTCTCCTTCATACGAATATAAATCAAGTAGTCACCCTTTACAGCAAAGATGACTCTACAGAGTATGAACTGTAATCTACAACTTGACAGTCCTATTATTTAGGATACCTCCTAATTGTTCGATTGATGAATTTGGCAAAGAAGCTTTATACAAGTTTTAAGGTCACTATAACATAAAAATTAATCAGAATATAAAATAAAAAACAGACTAACCCCTTTTATTTGATTTCTGGCTTTTGTTTTACTGATTCTTCTGTATCATTCCGCAGTGGGTCTGTTTTATAAGAGCATCTTCAACAGCTTCCCCAAAATTTCTCCAAAATGGAAAAACAAAAACTAAAATCTCCAAAAAATTTATGCTCAAAATCCAACAGCTTCTCTATTTTAGAGATTTCGGCATTTAATACAACAATAAAATATACTATATCAATATTAATTATAACAAAAGATCATTATATATTTCATTGTAACAAGATGATTACACTAATAATGAAGTGTGTAATTTTTAAAATAAGAAGGTACATATAAATAATATCATTGACGTAGAGTTTTTTGAATAAAAGAATAAGAGTAATTTTTACCGTGTTGATTGAGACATAAATATCATCAAAAATATATGATTCTTCTATCATTACCGTATTTCACAATCACATCCAATAGTCAATTTTCAACATTTTATTTGGTAGATATAGTTGGTTCATAAGAATGTACACTTGTATATATCTCACTAACCAAATTAATACCACATTAATAGACACATTGTGTTCTAATGACTAAAATTCACAAAGTCCAATGTGATAAGTAAACTTAAATATTGTTATGAAAAAAAAATTCACTTATTTTCGTTAACGTTTGGGTCTCGATCGACTTGGTCAACCCCAAATTAACGTCACTTATTACACGAAAACGCTTTTACATATCCATTTGTGACTTATTTTGGTTGATTCTTCTGCCTATACATTCTCACATAGATGAGATGTAGCAACCCATATAAAAATTTGGAGAAATTTACCTTCTAATAGGGCTCCTCATATGGAAGCATAAGGGTAAATAGAGTTGACAATCTTGATCGCGGTCCAAATATTATTGAAAATATGTAAATTTTCTACCGTAGCGTCTTTCACTATACCAATTACATTAACGGCCGATTTTTCAAAATTTTATTTGCTAGATATAATGGGTTCAAAATGATGTACCCTTGCATATAACTTATTGAAGTTATACCACAATAGTAGGTATGTTGTGGTTCCAAACTTCCAATGACTAAAATTAACAAAATAAAAATTTGACCATCTGATGTGATAAATATACTTAAATATGCCTATGGAAAAAAAAAACTCATTTATTTTCGTTAACGTTTGGGTCTGACGCTACGTTCACTTATAAGTATACTTAAATATACTTAAATGATCTGACGCCATGTTCATGATAATTTTTAGAATGTCTATGCATTAAATATTCAAATATATATATCAATATTATGGATTGCAGCAGTGTCTTGACTGTGAAAAATTGATTATACATAAACGTATACATTTGACTTAGTTCGGATTTAAGGAAGAATTGTGTGCAATTCGGAATATATTGAAATTAAACTTATTTTGATATAATTTAAGTATTCAATGAATAGTGAAAGTTATAGTTATATATAAATTTTCCCTATATACATTAATATTTACCTTAAAACATAGACCACGTTACTCTTTCTAATATATTGTTAGGTTTGATGAGGCCACTAAAAATCCATTGATATACTCAGGGATGGAGCTTAGTGTAGCACTCTCTAGGCTATAGCCCAGGTGACTTTTTTTATTATGTATAATCAAATAGGCTTAATTTCTATAACCTCACATAATTATGTATAATTAGCCCAGTCAAATTGTCAAACGATCTTCACGTAGTCCCTCTCTCCTTGTCAATATGCTAAATAGATATCAAAAAGATTATTTGATGAAATCAGACTTCACCCACATGAATAATAAACAAAATCTTAATAAATAATTGATCGAATTAAAATCCCCAAATTTCTTTCTTTTTTTTTGGTTATTTATTTTTATCCGCTAGAGCTGAGGATCGACCGATATGGTTAACTCAATTAATAGAGTCTCCATGTAGTTCTAAACGATTGGAACCTCTGATCCTTAATTCTCAATTTTCTTGCCATATTTCTTTTCTCTCCATCATCAAATTAGCTCTTGTTCTAATGATCAAGTTAGATCTTGATTCTTGTACAAACAGTAACGTATTTTTATTTATATATTTTAGACGTTTTATCAACTAAAATTTAGCCCAGTCTATTTCGGAATTCTGGCTCCGTCCCTGAATATATTATTTCATTAATGAATGAATTACTCTTTGATAAAAATATAATAATAAAAAGACGTATAGATTACATTAGTAGAAAGAAAGAGAATTTGTATGGTTGCAACGCAAAAGAAGAAAAGGAAAACAAATTGCAAACTACTAGTTATGCATTATACACTCAGTAATACATATAATGTCAAAAATTGTCAGTGAGCTGTAGCTTGGTTGGTTAAGGTGTTTAACTGACAACTTTGAGGTCATGAGTTCAAACCTCACGACATATGTAGGGTGTGTGAGTTATTAATAAAAGTTTTTTTTTTAAAAAAAACATATAATGTCAAAAATTATCTTTTCACATCGGTCAAGAAGGTCAAGGTTCAAAACGCATTAGATGATACTCAAGTTGCATGTGCCATTTGTATAACTAGAAATTTTGCTCTTGGCTAAAAGAAAAAGAGTAATTACATGCACATCCATTTTAAGTTCCTAACTATGCTTCCTATCAAACTAATTAAATTGTTTGCGCTGAGAATAAAAAGATTACATTAATAGATAGAAACCCTTTCTATACATAAATTACATGAATCATCAAACCCAAACGTACACCCATTTGTATCGCAAGTAAATCTTTGACAGAAAAAAGAAGAAGAAGATATATTGCCATGTCAATCAAGTAAGCGAGATCTGTTTATTTATTTTTGAAGTTCATTGAGGAAATAAAAAGACACTAAAAAAAGGATCTAGCTAAAAGAATTAAAATATGAGCTGGGAAGTTTTGGAATTAATTGCCCATTAAATATTTACCATAGCCTTAAATGCATGTTTTTACCATGTTGATTAGATTTCTTTTGTTTCAGTTTATATTTAACAGTGTTAACATCGGTGTTAGTGTCATGTAGTTGACTCTATTAAATGAATGATTGTGATTAGCTGACTATGGGTTCACATGCACCGTGGTGCATAGAACTTTCGCAAAAGTAGCACAATAAGTTAGTTTTTTTAACCAGAATACAATGCGACACTATGTAATGTTATGTCTTCCAGTTGGAAATGTGCTAAAACATGGTTTTACTGCAAAACTCAAAGAAGCCACACCTCTGACCAGTTATGCAGAGCCTTTCTAACAGGGTGTCTCCTCTAACAGGTACTTCCAGCCGTTCCAATTTCAGACCCATCATGATAGGCGTAGGCCTTACTATGAAGTTTTGGAGCTGAATCTTTTGGACCATGAAGAGTTGAGACAATAAATCTGGGGATACACAATCTTTTCATCTGTTGTAGGATATATCCATCAGCACAAGGTCCTGCAATCACCAATAGTCTCGGCAAGAACACAAACCATCCTTGAAATGATGAAATCTGTTAGCATCCCTCACAATGATCTCTCTCCCAGTAACTTTGGCTATTAGTTTAATTGCAGAATGGCAATCCCCACAAACCCGAAGATTCTTCATCACCCTTATGGGCATCCCTTGTGGCACCTTAAGGAGTCCATAAGCTATGGCCAGCTTCTCACTGTGATAACCCAAGCTCTGGACCTTCTCTTCTTCATCCACATCATGCAATACAAAGCTGCTGTCAGGGCAGTACCCAGCTTCTCTTAACAATACACCTAGTTTTTCTAACATTTTCATGATCGTCACATGCTCTGGATGGCCTGTGGTCTCTCCCCAAGTAAACATATGTACTTTATGTTCCACCTCAATCCAGCTACAGCCAGGTGACTTGGTAACACTTCTGGCTCCCATCATTTTCCTCAACTCTGCAACATCATGCCATCTACCCTTGGATGCATAAATATTTGATAGCAAGACATAATGTCCTGCATTGTTGGGCTCTAGCTGTATGAGTTTCTTTGCCCCAACTTCCGCCAAATCCAACTTCATATGCGTTCTGCATGCGCCTAATAAGGCACCCCAAACAATGGCATCTGCTTCCACTGGCATTTTCTCTATCAAATCCATTGCCTCTTTTACCTGGCCTGCTCGACCAAGCAGATCAACCATGCAGGCATAATGTGGTGTTCTTGGCTTGACCTGATACTTTGATATCATTGTCTCAAAAATCTCATGGCCTTGTTCTACCTTCCCAGAATAGCTACATGCTGAAAGAACTCCAATAAAGGTGATATCATCTGGTGCTATCCCCGAAGAGCACATCTCTTGAAAAATTTGTAAGGCTTCCTCTCCTAGACCATGCTGGGCATAACCAGTGATAATGGAATTCCACATAACAACATCCTTTTCACTAAACCTGTCAAAGACCTGTTTTGCCTTCACAAGGTTGCCACACTTAACATACATTGTGATCAAAACTGAGGCAACATATACATCAAGATCAAATTGGTTTCTCACCAACTGGGCATGAATCTGCGTGCCATGATCAAGCGTTGCCAAGCTTCCACAAACAGATAATAGACTAATCAGAGAAGGAAAATTGGGCCTAACACCTTGTCTTTGCATTAAAGTAAACAACTGAATTGCATCCAGTTCTAAACCTATTCGTTCATAAACTTTAATCATAGCACTCCATGTCTGATCATCTTTCTCTCTCATGTTGTCAAACACCTTCCTTGCTTCTTCTGCCTCCCCATTGTGGCCATATCCCAGTATCATTGCATTACAAGCAACAACTGACTTAACCGGCATTGTGTGAAACAGCTCTGAAGCCTCTGTAATCCTTCCACACTGAGTGTACCCCATCAGCATTGCCGTCCACGAAACCTCATTCTTCTCTGGCATCACTTCAAAAAGCTTCCTCGCAACATCCACCCGCTGGTTATGCACATACCCAGATATCATCATAGTCCAAGTAACAACATTCCTGCGTGGCATCTCATCGAAAATCTCACGCGCCTCACCCAACCACCCTGCCTGAAAATACCCACCAATCATATTCGTCCTCGCCACGACATCCTTCTCCGGCATCAAATCATAAAGCCTCCTGGCCTCTTCAACCCGGCCATCTTGAATCAATCCCCCCAACATCACCGTCCATGAAACAACATTCTTTCCAGGCATTCGCCAGAAAAGCGACTCAGCTTCCGATACATTCCCCTCCTGCACATACCCTTTAACCATCGAAGTCCACGAAACGACATTCCTCTCCGGCATTGAATCAAACACTTTGCGGGCCTCACCAACCATCCCATTCTTGATATACCCGGATATCAAACCGTTCCAAGAAACCAAGTTCCGGAGCTGCATTGCATCAAACAGTTTCCGGGCTTCACCGGGTTGGTTGTTTTGGAAATACCCAGCAACCATTGAGTTCCAGGACACGGTGGTTCTCTCAGGCATTTCATCGAACACCTTCCGGGCTTTCTCAATTTGGCCGAGCCGGGAATAACAGGAGATCCGGGAATTAGAGGAAGTTGCAATAGCTGTGCAATATCGGCGATATGGGATAAATCGGACCCGCATTGATGAGCTAAGAATTGCAGTACTCGTTCGTATCAGTTTAAGGAGGGAAGTGGAAGACGCGGGAAATCACATTCAAATCAACCGAGGGGTCTCAAAAACGAATACCCCTCTCCTCGTCAACAGAGTCCTTGAAATCGTCGCTTTCGCATCATTGAAAAACCCAACGGAACGTTTTCTAGAGTGAGCGAAAGAGAGGAAGGCGGTGGTGGCCGTGAAGAGAGAGCGGTGTGGAGATAAAAAAATGGGTAGCAGAGAGTGGGAAAATTAAGGTGGCTATGGGTGAGTAACATCTTCATAGTTATATTTACATTTCTCAAAATGTAGAAAATGAAATTAAACTACAGAATGGAATAGGTTTTTAAAATTGAAAAAAACAATCTCATATTCATGGTTTTATAAGCATGATATAATTTAGTCTAATGAGATCAGTCTCACTTCTGTAAGTGAGAGGTTTGAGTTTGATCCATAATAGACTTTTTGTAGTGTTTTAATTGTTTGTTTAATAAAAAAAATCATTTTAAAAAACGTTACCGGACATGCAACTTTCACCGAGTATAGAAACTTTAAGGGTCTGTCCGATAACGTTTTTAAAAACGATTTTTAGAAATGATTTAAAAAAATTAAAATGAGAAAATGAGATTATATTTTGGGTAAAAGTTATGAGTGTGAGAGGTATAAGTAAAACTTTTAACCACCATAAAGAAGCCACGTGAGAGGATGGGCCTTAAACGATCATAAACATAGTGAATTGCTTGCAACACTGGGAAAGGAGTACCTATAATGCAAATACTGTTTCGTGGAACTTTAGCAACTTGGACGTGGCCACCAGTCGAGGGACTTAATAGGGAAGCAACTGCAACTCCCACACGAGAATTGAACACACATTCATGGTAACTTTTTGATTTGTAAATACATGAATACTGCATAGCTAGTTCACCACCGTGTCCTCCTGATGCCAACGCAATTGCAGGGACCCTTATAAACCTGATACCACCTTCACCTTCACGCTTGGAAGAATAAACAAGATACATTATGGCCATATTTCCGTGCCAACCGAAAATTAAGGTCCCTACTGCACACACTTTCGCAGGATGATTCATCTCCCAATTGTCGATGAAAGTCATAGTAGTACGGGCTGCAAGGTGAATGCATTCAATTGCATCTAGGCCCAAAGCTGTCTCGACCACTTTTTTAGCCGTGTCTAACATCTCTCCAGTAAGTCGTGCATTTTGTGACTTAACTGCTAGGACTCTGGCATTAATAATATGGAACTTTTCATATTTATCACCCTCCACCTTCACGCTTGGAAGAATAAACAAGATACATTATGACCTTATTTATGTGCCAACCAACAATTAAGGTCCTTATTGCACACTCTTTCTCGGGATGATTCATCTCTCAATTGTCAATGAAAGTCATAGTAGTACGGGCTGCAAGCTGTCTCGCCCACTTTTTTAGCCCTGTCTAGCATCTCTCTAGTAAATTATGCATTTCGTGACTTAACCGTCAAAACTCTGCAGTTAATAATATGAAACTTTTCATATTTATCACCCTGTACGTAGCCGTTACTTGGAATAGTTCCCCTCTGATCAGCAACAAGAAAGATAGCACTTGCACCAATCATTCCTATATAAGTTGTCCTAGTAAAACTTTTTTGATTACAACAACCATGTGTCTTTCTATCCAACTTACTTTCAAGAAGAAATCTAACACGTATCTGTCTAACCTTGTCGATTATGTTGAAGACTCGTTGCATATGTATGGAGTTTTATGGGTCGCCCTCAATGACCTATTTCATTTGTTTGTTGACGTCCTTAATTACATCATCATCGTCTGAGTTGTCTGAGTACTCTTCTAGGTCACCTGCATAAGAATAAGATAATTCAATACAGCTGAGAAAGATAGCACATAAGAACAATCCTTAATTTTCCTGATTCTTGTCATATACCGACTTAGGCGTCAGAGAGTGGAATGTCAGTAACCACTTTCATTCTAACTCCAAATTTAGGTGAAATGTCGAAGATGGTGAACTTCCCGCATTTCGGTAATTTGCGGTAAACCTCAACAGAGAAAAAAAAGGTAAAAATGTATCACGGAACAACAACAGTGACTAGTACAGTGACCGTAAGTGGCACTGTAATAATTGTCTTTGGTTTCATCAATTATGTTATAAGTGAGAAAGAGCGAACTATATGGGAAATTGGGAAGTAAACGCATTACACAAAATATATTATTTTTGGACCGAAACTCTATTTCGAGACTCAAACTACATCGGCAAGCCCGTAGACGATTTGTTAGGATTTCCTAACCTAAATGACAGCTAGAAGAAGACTTCTAATTTGTTTTGATGACTAACTAAATGATATCGCCTTCATATTAAAAGAGAATAATATAAAATTAAGACGGAGGACCAAGATTGCAATAAATTAAAAGGGTTTCTCCTACAAATAGGAGAGTATTGAGATGCATTCTCCGTCACTTTTTCACGCAACGAAGCACCTTAGGCATAGCTCTCTCTAGTTCCACTTTGACACATTTTCAATTTTTAGGATTTTTAGTTTTGTTGCAATTTCTCTTCTTAAAGCATATGCAGCGGGAATATAAAATCATTACGGGCAGTTTCTACATCAGTGAACCTCTAAAAGAATGTTAAAGTTTATTGTTTTTCATCTCTAAATATTGAAAACGATCTGCCAAAGCTTTCCTTAGTTACTCATGAGTGTGAGAGGTATAAGTAAAACTTTTTGCCACCATAAAGTTCGCCCCATTTGTGAACTTAGACCCTGATAAAGAGTCTAGCTATAGGTAAGGAGCCAATAGGCTAGTTTCAAACTTTGGCCTGCACAAGATAACACCATACATCCATCTTTTAGAAAAATCTCAAAGACTAGTCCGTTGCTCTTAAAAGTCTATTTCAACATTTTAACAACATAACAAATCAGACTATTGAGACGTACACACCAACCATTTTGACTTCGGATTCTAAACCCCAGTCTCAAGAAAAATAAACAACCATTGTACAAATATCACGGAAGATTTTGTAACACACGACTTTTGCAGTTTTGCTACACCTACATCAGTATTAGTCCAAGAAAACACACATCAAATCTTAGTAATCCCCATGCATAAGCTTCATCGAAAAAAAATCCACATGCATAAGTACACGTGTCGAACTAAAATTCACACTACAGATCTAGATCACCTTAACATAGGGTGGACCTCAACCCAATTACTACCATGCTACGATGTCGTTTCAGTGCTTAACACCTCCCAGATTTATTTAACAAATAAATAAAGAAAGCACCGACAGACATGCACTGGTCAGAGAATCCTACGGTGAAAAAGAAGTTACTATTTACGAGGTGGGGAGCACTTACATAGGAAGTCGCGATCGATGATGAGGCGACCGTCGGACATGTGGCCGGTGGATCGATGGAAGTAGGTGCGGCCGTAAGGGGGGTTGATGGTGTAGCCGAGTCCTGCGATGAGTCCGCCGGTGTCGGAGTTGGAGTCGCCGAAGTTGAAGATGACGGGGCCTCCATAGGTAGGTTGCTGCAGGCTGGTGACGGAGAAGGAGAGGAGAAAGAGAAGCAATAGGGCGGAGATGGAGAGAGAGAAGGCCATGGATATGGCGAAGCAATATTGCTGATGTTGCTGCTGCAATGAGTGAGTGCCACTGTGTCAGTGTGGATGTGTGTGTTTGAGAGTTTCAGTAGTGCTTCATACAAACGCAATATATGATATATCTAGCTACTTCTCAATCATCATTGATGTTCCATTCTCTTTTTGTTCTCTTGTTTTTTTTGGCAAAGAAGAGCATGATTTTAAAATTCAGAAGAAAAAAAAATCACAAAGTTAACATAAAACATTTTAAGCATCCACCCTTATGGTGTCAACTCTAATCATTTACAGATCAAAGTAGCATTCTTTGAGTCAAAATGGTAGCTTGCCTTTTTTTCTACCTTGAAAGGATTGACCTATAATACTATTTAAGATATAAGTCATATCCTTTTATTATGAAAGAAATTAATGTCACATTACGACTAATAAAAGAAATAGTCTTCAATACACACGAACACAATGTGTAACTATCTTTAGAATATCTTATCAAATATGCTTTTAATATCTTTAAAATATTCCATAGGTACGGTATATATATGTCTCCATAACGATGTTGGCTTTCATTGTATACATGTATTTTCATCTCAAACATCTTTAGACCTAGCTCCTACAATGTATTTTCATTGTATACATTGTATACATGTATTTCAATCCCAATAAGACGGAATAAGATCAGATGACAACATCCATAGAAGAAGATCAAAATGATACCTGTTGAGATGTGGCTCTATAGTTTGCATTTTCTTCAGTTGGGATTTGTTCATGGAAAGCTATATTATGTTTTGGCAAATGCAATGCTTGATGATTGAGAGAAGGCACTGTTGGAATGCCTAAACCCTCCCTATCTTTCTTTTCAAGTCTTCCACTCTCTAACAACAAAGGATCGCAATCTTCTTCTTCCTCTGTGGCTTTCATATTTTCGATCCCCTTCAGCAACTTTCATATAAAAAGTTCAAACCCTGAATGATTCCCAAATGAAAGTCTGAAAATTCTGCTCCTCTTCCCCTTGCAGAATGTAGTCTTGGTATCGAAATTTACGAAAGGATTCGATGTCTAATGTTTCTTTACCACCAAGTAAAAGGTGCATGATTGCGGGAGTTTCAGAGCCTGGAGTTTGTTTTTGTTAGAAGCAAGGACGAAGCTTTGTGTTGCATTGACTTGAGCGTAGAGAAGTTTTTTTGTAATGTAAGCCGCTCAAACTAAATTCATAGAAGGAACTCCGCAATTTAAGCGCTAACCTCTGATCCTGTGGAAGAAGATCTATGTTTCATTTATAGGTAGACGAACAACCAAAGTTATAAACTATGGCTACTCATGATTTTCAGTGTTTACCATTTTACTCGGTTTAGTACATTTGTTTATCTGATCCGCCAAATAATGTGGGTGATTTCCGTCAATGTGGTACTAAGTTGTGTAAAATAGAGTGAAACGTTAGTTTTTGAATACAATTTCTAATTGTCGTGGCATTGGTTGTCGAGGACTTGGTATTTAATTAGGCCAACCGCGTGCGAAGCACACGTACGTGAATGTCATCTTGTCCAACTTCTGAAGGTGTTGAGGGGCCAACGACGTATGTGATGTGTAGGCAGACGTTCCCTTGGCCTAATGGCTTTATGCGTTCAGAAACTTAATGGTTCATGAGATTTTGCAATTTGGGAAACATTAATTATTAATACGTTTTAGTTCATTAATTTACACCAAATTATCAAAAATGATTGCGGCGCGCAGTTTACATTCACAAGTACCATGCACACATTGACTAAACAGTGCAAAATTAAAGGTCCAAAATTCAGGTACAGTCCTGTTGTTTTACTTTCACACAGTATTACCTCTATGATAACAAAGTGTTTACCCTTACTGTTGTTTACAAAGTGTTAGCCTTTGTTACAAAGTACAATCTAAATTTCAACCACAGTATATTGGTCATATATATGAGTTGTTTATCTTATTCATCGATATTTACAGAATGACAGTACTGTTTAAATTGTCTTAAGAAGTAAAGCAGGTCCTAATAACACTGATATATGCAACATACATAGATAAAATTAATTAAAGAGTTGAAATCTGGAATTGAGACCTTCTGGCACGTAGTTTTCTCATACCTTATGTGCAACATACATGGCCCTGCTGCTCCTGCCTTAAGCCAACAAATCTGATTGGATCGATAAAGGCCGAACCTCCTAATTTAAGCAGAGCACCTGCATTCAAGAAAGCAAATAAATCCTTCATACAAATTGGAACCAACACTTGGCTATATATATATACCTTTACTTTTACTTGGAGTATTAAAATCTCAATCCAGCTATTGTGACAGTTGTGTCTAGATGTGTGTACGTATAGTTTTATGATTAATGGTAGAACCTAATCATCCTATATAACAAATTAAACCAAGAATTAGAAATTTAGACAACTTTCTAAGTCCACTTTCTGATTTGTTTCATAACTCATCGGATCTGATATTACATAGTTAATGCATATCTGATACTACATGTGATGATGAATACCAAAAGCATTCCCATACATGTTGTACATGTTTTAACTGAAATTTCCAGAAATAGATGTTACAATTGAAGAATTGCAAGATAACGTGAGTGAATATTCATCTTATTGTAACAGTACGTAGTGTTTTGTGATGAACTTGCAATCTCTACGAGTGTGCGTGATCATTGATCACTAGCATCACACAAAGTGTTTGTAAATCGAATTGATGAAGCATGAACGATCAAGATATATCTACACCTAATAACATCCCAATGCTTATTGGTTTGAACTAGAAAGCTCACTTGGTGTGACGTCCACCCAATTAAATCTCCTCAAAAGAACAAAAACTGATCGAAGACGTTTTCTATGTGCTAGTGGCAACCAACTCATGAAGCTAGCTAGCTAAGACAATTGTATGCATGCATAAGCCCAAGTGTTGCAAGCAGCAATGCGCAATCAATCCTCCAACGGCTTCCCTTTTCTCTTATTCTCACGCAAGTTTCTCTTCACCTTTCTGTTTCACCTTTTTCCTTATATATATACTCCCCAATACCTCATTTCTCAGTCACCAAATATCTCTTGCTCTAGCTTTCTTTCTGTATCTCTTAGCTGTTCTGCTGCTTCTGAAAATATATAGTACAAGTTCAGAAAGTACTATATATTTCAGACAACGCAATGGCAATTGGTTATGGTAATAGCTATCTGCCATTTTTGGCCATGGTGTTTGTGCAAGCGTGCTATGCAGGAATGAACATCACTTCAAAGCTTGCTCTTGAGGCTGAGATGAGCCCTCTTGTTCTTGTTGCTTATCGTCAAGTTTTCGCCACCTTAGCCATAGCTCCTTTTGCTTATTTGATGGAATGGTAATGAAGTGATTAAACTGCTATATGTATATATCTCTGTTCATTTTGATTATGCGTCATGACACATAAAGTTAAAGGGTTTTGTGAATTTTTTTCAATGCATGCATGCGAGTATTCGAATCTTACTTCATTGTTATTTGTATATAATCGAGTGAAATGGAGGTCAGATTGTCTACGTTATAATAAGCTGCTGCTTGACTGATTGTCATATTATACTACAATTGTCAATTTTCATAGTATATAGAACTTGTTAATTTGTGTTTCTGTCTGGTTATGAAATGGAACAAATGGAAAGCAACAGGAGAAGAGAATAGTCTGATTATTTCAACTTAAATGCTTCGTTGATGATAGTTCGGAGCTCTAATATATGGTTGGGATCTTTACTCAAACCTAGTTCTGAGCTCGAATCTGCATCATCTTACTGTTCTTTAGTCTTTCTTCATTGTTCTTGCTTCCAACCGCTGCTTTGATTCATTTCCAGGAATACGTACAAGAGTTCATTTTGTTTGTTCTAGTAGTTTTTCTAACCGTATATAGTTTCCATTTATATATGAAAAGTACGTAGTTCCAGGGAAAACCCAAATCCCAAAACTTTCAGGTGCAGAATTTATTGTGTCAAAAGTAGTGAGTCGCTCAGATTTGGCAAAATGGTTATTGATGAACGCAATAAACGCAGAAGGCCAGGCCAGACCTTGCATGATGCATCAGTGCATCACACACTGCTTTCAGTTTTTTTTTTTTTTCATTTTCTAGGCTCGATCTGTCATTTTTGGGTTTCTTGATGCTTAATTCTAACGTATACCAGGAGTCCAGGAGTCCATGCCAGGATTCTTCGGACGTGTGGCACAAGCTTAAGTCATATAAGCTTTAGCATGGTCGCCACATATATATATATATATATATATATATATATATATATATATATAGCTTAACCATTTGTCCTCTTCTTCTTTCTTCTTTCTTCTTCCTTATTGATCGTCTTCCTTCATTGCTAGCCAGCTAGCTCGTTCAGGTAGGTAGGAGCTGGACTCTTTTGGAATAAGTATGCATCGAGATCTAAGTAAATTCATATAGATCGAGCTAGCTGGCAGTTCAGGTTTCAACGTCCTAGGGTTAATTAATTAGCTAAGCAGCAGATCTAGAAACTAATCACTATATAAACCTATATATGAACAAAGAAAGCAGTCCCAAAAATGCAGAAGTCCCATCTTTGTAGAAACCCTAAGGTGCAGGGGAAAACCCTAGCCCTATGTGGGCTAATTACGTGCACTAGCCAGAACCCTAGATTCGCCACAGCTAGCCTGCATGTATATATGTATATATATGAGTATATCTAGACTTTGCTATAATGGGCAGGTTTATAATCAACTGATCTCTAATTCATTAGTGAAAATGTTTGCTATCTCAAGTAATTTGGAGATGCTAGACGGGAAATATGATGTTTGTTTATTTGTTTCTATTCGTAACAGGAAAACAAGACCCCAGATCACAATGCCTATTATTTTCCAGATTTTCCTATGTTCCTTAACCGGGTAATTAAGTACTCGAATTTATATATTTAAGCTAATGTAGTATTAGCTTATGGTAACAAAATTGACCTAATTGGAATGATTAAAATGCAGAGCAACTGCCAACCAAGTTCTATATTTTGTTGGATTGAACAAAAGCTCTGCAACCGTTGCTTGTGCTTTGACAAATACACTCCCGGCTATGACATTTATCCTTGCAGTCCTTTTCAGGTTCTACCATTGTACCATGTATTACCTAATGTGTTTTTACTTCTATTTTTATCTGTCTGTGATTGAAACTGTGTAAATGTTATATTTTCAGACAAGAATCAGCAAAAATGAAGAGCAAGGCAGGGTTAGCTAAGGTGATGGGAACAGCAGTGTGTGTATGTGGAGCGATGATACTCTCATTCTACCATGGGAAAAACATTGGTATAGGTGAATCCAAAATTCACTGGAGCTATGCTCAGAAAATGGGAGAGTCGAGCTCCGGCAACAATGCCAACTCCTTTGTTGGTCCCATTTTAGTCCTCGTCAGCACATTAGGTTGGGCAATGTGGTTCATCATCCAAGTTAAGTACACACCCATATTTTGTTTCTCAATTGTTTGAATTTCGTGAATCAAACAAGGCCTAAGTTTTGTTGTGTTGAATCCTTATTTACAACTTGATTAATCTTTGTTATTATTTCAGGCGAAAGTGAGTGATAGTTTCCCAGCTCCTTACACAAGCACTACATTGATGTGTTTGATGGCCAGTTTGGAGTGTGGACTCATTGCTGTTAGTGTCGAGCACAATGCACAAGCATGGGCATTGACCAACCCCATGAAGCTCACTGCAGGCCTCTATTCAGTATGCACTAATTCTTGAATGATCTTAACGATTAACTTAATCTTTGTACTAAATCGCGAACGATATATGCATGACACAATTTCATTCATTTCAGGGGATTATGGGTTCTGCAGTAGCATTTTTCTTCACTTCATGGTGTATCCAAAGGAAAGGACCGCTCTATGTGTCAGTGTTCAGCCCTCTGCTGCTCATTGTTGTGGCTGTTTCGAGTTGGGCTCTGCTTGATGAGAAATTATACCTCGGAACGTAAGTATCTAAAGTCCATATGAATTTGTGCTTTGCGAGGTACTAACTTCTTGTCTGATTGAAATTGGTGATTCAGTGCTTTAGGATCGATCTTGATTGTGGCCGGGCTCTATTCTGTTCTTTGGGGAAAGACCAGGGAGACTGCGACGCTTGAGGGCAAAGAAACAGATGCAAATACAAAGCTAGATGCTGTTTTCAAGGAAATTGAGAAAAACGACTTGGAGCTGCAGCTGCAGAAATGAGAAGATTCACTACTGTGTTGATAACTTCCATGAGACTAGCTCAAACTAAGCATTATCAATATCGAATCATCGTCGAATCGCCCCAATTCAGTTCCGAAAATGTTTCATTTATCATCATCAAGTTAGTCTAGTGTCTTCCTCGCGTGTCAGGTCCAACAAATTCGGTGTATAATGTAATGTTTAATGTTCTAGTGGTTTGCATTGTTATGTTTATAACTTTATATGCATGTTTCCGAGCATCAGTATCATTGTGGCAGTTGTGTTTCTCCCTCTCAAATTCATTGGGAGCATAGGCCTTGACAAAATGTGTGGCCATCACTGGCCAATGTTTTTGTATTCCGGATTTAGGTTCGTAGTAAAATCCAAGCCGATCGCGAACATCATCTTTTATAGAAGGATTGACCAACCAGCTCCCACTCACTAGATCGGAGTTCATTCGTGAGTTCGTGACCGGTACCGGATTTTGGGAAGAAATCCTACAAACCCCTCATTGTTTGCTAAATCAACAAAATGTGAAGTTTCTCTTGTTACCGTACCATAAGATCATCATCTTGTGGGCTGTGGATTTGTTGTGTTATGCATCGTCGACAACCTAAAACAAAAGGCGCAAGCAATTCGATATATTTGGTTGAAATATTACATGGAAATATTACATTTACTTTCGTATATACTTGAAAATAATGATTACTCTCTTAATAGTCACATTGTACTGAAGAAGTATATTAACTCGACCCGGTTAGATTATCTTTCATCCACATTCATAGGAATAGAAATGATAAGATACAAAATTTTGTATGATTATCTAGAGTGGTCCTGATCTAGGTGCTCTGATAAAAATAACTTCCATTTTGCGTAATTTTGATCTCTGTTTGAAGGCCATGATTTTGATCAAAAACTAGCAATTAGAGAAAGTATAGGGGCAAATAAATAGAAAAGAAAAAGAACCACGTTGGAGCACGCCCACACGCGCTACTCTACTCCTCGCCGTACACAATACCAATCCAAACCCTAACGGTACTAAACGCCCCATTAAACACCAGTCAATTATTCATTGCACCACCAAACTCCGTTAATTTCCGCCGTTCTCTCTCTATTTATATTCGAAAACAGAGTCATCTGAGCCCATATCATTCGTCCTCCTCATTCCTCTCTAGGGCAGTTTCTCAGATCTGCCCCCTCTAAGGTAACCTTTCTCTCTCTAATTTTCATATCTATGGTTGATTAGCTCTAGCTTAATCTCGGATTATAATGAATCGTGAATTTGATGTATGATTTGTAATAGGTCAGTGTGGTTTTGGTGGCGTTTTTCGTTTCCTGATTGATGCATCGTCTTTTGTTTTGAATCTGGATCTGGTTTTGTGTTTGGATCTGAATCTGAGTCTGTTTGGATTTCATTTTTCTCTCAAAATCTAGTAGAAAGTTTTGTTCTTAGTTTTGAATCCATAGCTTTATTTGTATTTCATTTTCAGATCTATAATCTATCTGCTTGTTACGGCTCTTCGATATGTAATTTGTTCAAAAAAAAACATGAGAAGTTTGAGTTCAGGACGATTTAAGTAGCGGTGATCTGCAATGGATTCTAAGAAGCTAACTGGAAATATAAATGATTTTATAGCTTTCGATTGTATGTGTAGGCTGCATTTGAATTCTGATGAATCTAATGCTTTTATTCGAGATCTATAAGGATTGTGTATGTTAGAATGCTTGCTACATCAAATTGAAAGTTGATAACTTTTAGTTTGGATGTCATGTATCTGACTGTGGTTTCTGTGTGCAGCGAATTCAAAGATGGGGTTGTCATTCACCAAGCTGTTCAGTCGGCTTTTTGCCAAGAAGGAAATGAGAATTCTTATGGTCGGTCTCGATGCTGCTGGTAAAACTACCATTTTGTACAAGCTCAAGCTCGGAGAGATTGTGACCACCATTCCTACCATCGGTATGATTCCATAGCAGCATCTTGCAGTTGTATTTCATTCTTTAACAGCATGTAACAAGTATTATAGATAATGTGTAGATTTTAACAAGTAATGTTTTTTGTAATTTTATTTTTCAGGATTTAATGTTGAAACTGTGGAGTACAAGAACATCAGCTTTACCGTGTGGGATGTCGGGGGCCAGGACAAGGTATGAAACATTATGAAAATCAATATCCTTTTCAATTACAATGCATACACTTTCAGCCTTTCAGGCTGAGATTGGATAGTTTGACCTTTTCTGGATCTGTACAATTTATTGTATAATACTTTATGCACAGAGCTCTGTAGTTATAATTCTTGAGGTTTATGTGCTTATGGACGGTCGTGTGTTGGTTAGATTGGCTACGTTAGCACACAACATTAACCTAAGCTACAGTTTTGTGCCATCTTGTCTTTCAAGTTTTTCCTCTAGTACTTCTGAGGAAAAGCTATCCTTTCTTTGGCAAAAATTTCCGCATGTGCTTATAACATAGTATAGCTTATTTTTTTGATAGTTATCGTTCATTCAGTTGATGTGCTTATGGACGGTCGTGTGCTGGTTAGATCTGCTACATTAGTACACAACATTAACCTAAGCTACATTTCTGTGCCACCTTGTCTTTCAAGTTTTCCCTGTTTATTTACAAGGAAAAACTATCCACTCTTTGGCAGAAATTTCAAATGTGCCTGCAGTATGCCTTATTTATTTATATATTTTTATTCTTTTGTATTACATATCATGTGGTTTATGTGCTTATGGATGGTCGTGTGCTGGTTAGATTTGCTACACTTGCACACAACATAAACCTAAGCTAGATTGTTGTTGCCACCTTGTCTTTCAAGATTTTTCTTATAATGTGAGGAAAAGCTATCATGTGGCGAACATTTACATCTGTGTATACATTTGTTGACATCTGTATAGATGCTCGTAGTTGATGACAGTTTGTGACAAGATATTCCTATGATAGAAGCTGTCTGCTGGAGCTGCATTATCTTTCAGTTTTCCACTTCCCTTCCTTTTTTTTATATGGTTGTGAGTATTTGTTATCTCATGTCTATTGTATTTGACCAACATTGTGCAATATTGTGTTTGTGTAGATTCGACCTCTATGGAGACACTACTTCCAAAATACCCAAGGGCTCATTTTTGTGGTTGATAGCAATGATCGCGACCGTGTCGTTGAGGCTAGGGATGAGCTGCATCGCATGTTGAATGAGGTACAAAAGCTTCTGTATGCTTTGATTTGTAATTTGCATCTTCCCTTGAATGCTCTGTTTACATAATGTGACTGCTTGAATTTATAGGACGAATTGAGGGATGCTGTGCTGCTTGTTTTCGCCAACAAACAGGATCTTCCAAATGCTATGAATGCTGCAGAGATCACTGACAAACTTGGTCTCCACTCTCTTCGTCAACGCCACTGGTATGTCTCCACTCTTCGTCAACACCACTGCAGAGATTACCTCCTCCTTCCTTTGCCATATATGTGCACTCACAATATAATAAAAATAAACATAAAAAGGCATTTGATTTCAGATTATATCTTATACAATGTTATTTGCAGGTACATTCAGAGTACATGTGCCACTTCTGGTGAAGGGCTCTATGAGGGTCTTGATTGGCTCTCAAACAATATTGCCAACAAGGTTTGTTCCTGTTCTTCATTGCAGTCACACTATTCATATTCTGTTCTCTGTTTTGAAACTTATGGTCTGCTTGCTTGTATTTACTTTGTTTGCAGGCTTAAATGATCAGTAATCTTCAGCAACCTCATGTTTGCAAGGTGTCTGATGGCTCGCATATCTTCTGTTTATGGATTTCTTACAATGTGTTACTATCCCCGAGATTGTATCTGTTTAGATATTATTACAAAGTGATTGATGGCTGTAGATTTTAAATAATTCAACTTATACATTCTACATACGAATTTGTTTGTATTGGTTTAGGGTTCCGATCAATGGATTTTGAACCTTTACTATTGCTTCACCATCTTTTGATGGACTTAATGCATGCTGTGTTGATTCATGGATTGTCCATAATTTAGTCTTTTTGTATTTGATGCCGTCTATATTCCAGAGGCTGACACACCTATACTGAAATGAAAAAGACTAGTGTCGGTACCTATAAGTTGCTTTCGACGTTCCCAGTTTCGGTACTTGAGGGTGTAATACCTAGTTTACTTGATAAAGAGGAATAGCTATGATGCTGTTGAAGCAATTTTGACCTCATAACTTTCGTGAGGGTAATACCTTTTGTCCTACCAATTTGGCAACATGTTCTTCATTTTTTCCTTTTTCCAGATATGATGGTATACAGTATACACGAAATTCAACACAAAGCCAGTAAATTAGTAATACAAAGAAATTTAAAACATCCAAATTCAAGGGCGCTATGAAAATGATCTCGCACCATAATTTATGCAGAGAAACCAAAGTCATAGAATCATCCCATACATCACAATCACAAAACGTCACAAACCAGCGGCAGCACATCCAAATTCTGTTTGTCACTGGCACCAAGTATATCTATTGCCTAAGAACTCTGTTTGAGCTCAACACAAAGTTTTCTTCACCGGCAACGGTGGAGTTGAGGCGCCCAGCCGCCCAACCATTATTAATTACACGACTTCCCTCAATTTGTTCATCACACTCCGGAAGACCTTTCGCCTTCCTCTCTTTCCTTCTCGTCCTCTCCTCGTCATGCTCCTTCCTCAGCCAACTCTCAACCGTCCTCTGCAAACCAGATCAAATCCAACCCAATGTCAACAACAAAAAAATTGAAGAAAAACACTCCAAAAGCAAATGGTGCTTAACAATGTGACCCTTTCGAACACTAACCATGAGTGACAGCTTGTACGTCTCCTTAACCTTGTCCATCGGCATTGACAATTGCAGCTTCCCATTAGCAACATACACAATGTGTGACGGCCAATTCTCCAATCCATCAAATATATGCGTCGCGTAAATGATCGTAGCGCCTCTCTCCTCACATTCCTTCTTCAAGAACGTGAGCAGGTCCGCCCTCGCTAGCACGTCAAGGTCCACCGTGATCTCATCGAGCAGAAGCACCTACATTCATTCACACACATTTCATCAAACACCTTGTGTGCATGAGCGAATCAAATAACCCACATCCAAAATGTGACTGATTCAACTACCTTGTATGGTCTGAGAAGCCCCATACAGATCTGGACCCTTCTTCTCTGACCATCGGAGACCTTGTGCAACCGCCATGAGAGATCAATATCCAACACCTTGATCAGCTCAGCTCTTCTTTTAGGGTCAACCCCAGCCACACCGTTGATCAATTTCTCAGCCGAAACATCCATCTGTATCGGAACGTCGAACCCAGCAAACGCCACGTCACGGCGCCACTCGCCGCCGAGATACGAGAGGTCGCCGGAGCCGGTGAGAGCGGTGTCGTGGAAAGCCGAGCGGCCGAGGACACGGACCATGGTGGGGTCGACCATGTGCTTCCCTCCGAGGATCTTGAGGATGGTGGTTTTGCCGGCGCCGTTGGACCCGACGAGGAGGCATCGGTCGCCGGCGTTGAGGGTGAGGGAGAAGTCGTCGATGAGAGGCTTGGAGCCCGGCGGCGGGTGGCCGTTGATTCCAGGGTAGGTGAATTTGAGGCGGTTGATCACGATCGTTGGATCGGAGTCTTGCTTGACGCCCATGGTTTGTTAATGTGAGAAAAAAGAGAGAATTTGACGGAGGTTTTAAAGCTTTCGGGTCGGTGGGTTTGGTGGCGTGGCCGGTTCACAGTCCACAACTGAGGCTGCGGACTTGGTGAGTCCCCGTCTAACGGGATTGAGACACGTGACTCCGTTCATGTGGGGAACAAGGAGTTGGTTAGGTGAATATTTCGCGGCAACTGTACGTGGAGATTGCTCCGGAAGCTCATCGGGATCGGCTTCGTCATTATCGGAGAGGTCGACTTGGAGAGAGTTCATCGGTCTGCGCGAACCAGGATAAATGTAGATTGTATATCTCTTACCATATGAAGTCATACACTATAAAACTTTCACAAACATTTGTCTCCGATTTTCTATACATAGGATATAGAAGAATTCCCGACATTAAGGAATATCAACGTATATCTTGCAACAAGAATTTGAAATTTTGAACCAAGTCTATTTCTTTTTAGGGAGACTCTTGATGAGCCAATACAAACAATAGTCTTATCATAAAGAGAAATTTTATCCACGCATCATTAAATATTAGATACATATCACTTTTTTTATACAAATTAGATAAGACTTTGTATGTACATAAAATTACTATAAGAGACATTTACATCTAAAGTAAAGAAACCTACTTCAAAAAAATAATATCCTGCTTAAGACTATTATTCTCCTCTACGAGAACAACGTATGTGAAAATACTGTATACTGATACCTAATCAAAAATAGCTAATGACAACCATAGTTTCAAGCAAAAACTAAAGACAACATAATTGATTCCAATGGTATTTCTCAACCCCTAAACAAGATATGACTTCTCTATCTTTGATTAACATTGATCTACTATAAAATTTAGATTTTAGGGTTTGTTGTTTGATTAGATAGTAAAAATTGAAGTTGGAAAATTTATTTTTTACTGTTCACACATGCTGGGTTGTTCAAAAGCATTTACGTTTGAACACCAAACTAGAACTTGAGATGGTGTTATATATAATTATATATATACTATTCTAGTTTGCTTGCTATTGATCTAACTTAATGAGAGAGATCTCAAGCAAAATCGGTGCCCTCGTGACACAAAAGATCTTACTAATGTGAAATTTCTTTTAATAAATTGAGTAACAGATTTATAAAGTATCTATATTCAGTGAATGAATTGTGTATTTAATGAATAAATTATGTATTTTAAATGAGGGTATTGTAGAAAATTTGGGTATGTGTATCTAGTAAAATGTTAAAACAATAAAGTTAATATGTGGTGTATTAAGTATGGTATGTGTATCTAGTAATTAGAGATGTGTTAATAAAATTTCTCTATCATATATATTAACTTATGCAACGAAGCACATGCACTTCTTACTTTGGAGCTACAACAGTCTTATCTAAAGTAAGGAGCCTGTGAATGTACTTGAATTTTATAAAATCTAAACTTTATATCTAATCCAACGGTTCTAAACATGACACATTATTCTTAAATTAATTTAGCTTAAATTATGGTTAACTTGGGTTAGCTTCAACAAGTTAACTATAATTTAGGCTAAATTATTTCAAGAGTGATGTGTCAATCTATATGAAATTCAAGTAAATTTACCGATACGTGTCGGATACGGCTGGATACGTATTCGTAAATAAGTTAGATACACAAGGTAATAATGACTTTGGGCCTTGGGAAGGGACTTGGGTTTCGGGTCGGGTATAGGACCCGTATCTATAAATACAATCTTGCGTCTTCTTCTTCTTCATCCTTCCACTCATTTAGGTTCAGAAACAGCCTTCGGAAAATGGCAGCGATTTACAGCCTCTACATCATCAACAAATCAGGCGGCTTGATCTTCTACAAGGTAATACCCAGAAACCCTTAAAACTTCAAATTCTTAAAATCTCATTTCAATTTTCCGATCACAATTCCCGATTTAAATTCTGATGGGCATTTTTGGAAACCGAATAATTAGGATTATGGATCGACGGGAAGAATGGACACGAATGACAGCTTGAGGGTTGCGAGCTTGTGGCACTCAATGCACGCCATTTCTCAGCAATTGTCTCCGGTTCCCGGTTGCGCCGGCATCGAGCTTCTTCAAGCTGATACCTTTGATCTTCACTGCTTCCAGTCACTTACCGGTAATTTCCAAAGATTCAATCTTTATGTGTTTTCGAAATCTCGCTGTGATTTTTTTTAGGGGGTTAGGTTGCATTGGTGAGATTTAATGAGCTCTAGCTGTTCAGGATCTTAGTGAATGCTCCATTAGATTTACTTGGTTTTTAAATGTTTCCGTTGCAAAGTTGATTGTAAGGTTTGGGTTTGAGAGCTTGAGTTGAGCTGCAAGGATAGAGAAATTTGGCTTCCAAGTCAGATTAGGGTAGAATTTGTGCCGTTAGTAGGAGTAGCATATAGGTGGTGGGTTAAACCGACCAATAGCTTCTGTGCCTTGTGATTGAAGCAACACGAGATCATGTATGATATTCAAGAGTGAGAGTTACCAGACATTGGCTGTTTGAAATCGAGTGCCTTGTTATTGAATGTGGATTAACTTATTGTGTTTAGTTAGATGGAAATTGGAATTTTTAGAGAGACGAAATGAGAGATTGACTGTCAATGAGCATCTTTTCAGTCCTGAGGGATAGCTGGGCCTCGGTAATTTAGCGAGTGAGAGGTTTTGAGGTTGTTCTTTCGTTTGTTAGATAAGCTTTGTAGAGTGATTTCTCTCCAAATGAATGTATGTTCTGTTGCTTGTTATCATTCTGATATCATTTGATATGGTGGATTTGTTTTTTGTTTTTTTTTTCTGTATGTTTTCTTTCATTGTTATACTTTTGTCATTTAGTTTTAGGCTTTAAGAATCACTAATGGGACATGCAATGAGAGTTTGCCTCTGGATTTTTAGTTTTTAAAGTGTTTGATCTACTTAGGATATTCTGTTTATGGTAAAGGTATATATAAAAATTTTTGTGTCCATTTCATTTTTTGTGCTGGTCTGAGAGATGCTAGATGTCGACACTTTACAGTTTACATACAGAACCTTGACAACTGCTGTTTTTGAATTGCATAAGGCCATAAAGTTGTACTGTGTTTTGTAATCACAACCAAAAATCTAAAGTATCAAATCCACTACGTGGCCTGAGTCTTCCCATCCAGGAGTTATGTTTGATTCACTTCTGATATGCTTTGCTTCTTCCCTTTTACACGGAAACTGTATCTGTTTCTTTAGGCTTGGCCTCATGATCTTTTGCATTTTCAGAAGGATTGTTGGTTGCCTTTAGTTTCCTATGACTGTTCAATTTTTCCTTGCAAGTAAAACTGCGTTGGAGTGTAAAGCTGTTTTTCAACTAGGTAATTTCACTTTTGCAGGAACAAAGTTCTTTGTTGTCAGTGAGCCTGGTACACAGCACATGGAAGGTCTCTTGAAACACATCTATGAGCTGTACACCGATTATGTCTTGAAGAACCCCTTCTATGAGATGGAGATGCCTATCCGGTGCGAGCTCTTTGATATTAACCTGACACAGGCAATACAAAAGGATCGTGTTGCCTTGTTGTCCCGATGATCTGCGTCGAGACATGTATCTTATGTTTTTGTTGCTTGATCTACATTTCTTTAGATGTAAATCTTCTGAACAATCGTGAATACAACACATAAGATATGTGTTGTTCGACTTGAGCTGACTATAACTTCAGTGTTCAGTACGGGGTTTGTGAAGTATATCTTCTTGTGAATTGATGTTCATTGTTTTCTGAAGTTTTATTCTTCTAATGCATCTCCGAAAATCAATAGCCGATGTGCGAGGAGCAGTGTGATTGATCTTGGAAGAATGTAAGCATTGGATTCAACAGTACCTTGCATACTTTTCTCAGTTTAATCTGAGGTTTGAAAATCAAAAATATATAGAGCCGTTTGTTAAAATGTCTAGGTCCTAAAAGTTTCAGATGTTATTCAATGGAGTATGCAAGTAATGAACGTAGTCAAGAACATGGTCAATCTTGATGAGTATGATCAAGATCAAAAACTCAACCATGATCACCAGCTAAGGAAAATAATGCCGTTTGATGTCTAAATGAATCAAATGCACGCTATCACATTGTAATCTTGATCTTTATTTGTTACATTGTAATAGTATAGCAAGGGAAAGACAATATCAAATTTGAATCGGATGCCTTGGATGGTGGCATTACAGCAGAGCAGGTGCAGCAGCAGGTCCTAAAGACCTTGGTCGAAGGAGATCCTGCACAGCATTCAGAGACATGACAATGAAAATCCTCATTTCCCTGCTTCTTTCGTCCAGAATGCCATGCTGCTTACTGATCGGTGGCGTAGTGAGTGTTGCCCTGCAGCTCGCTTCTGCTCGCGGTGTTATGCGCTCCTCCTTCTCCACACTGCTGTAGTCCCTGCTGAAAAACGACACCGCTGCCAAGTCAAATGCCTGCATGATTAGACCATAAGCATTCTCACACTCGGAGAGAGCTTTCTTCAATATCGGGTCTTTTGTTGTTTCAATGGTCTGCCTGATAAAGTTGTGAGTTTTGGTTGAGTGATCTACTGCAACCTCTACGGTTATCTGTGTTAGAGCAACTATATCGGCATTTGGGGACTTCAAGTGCGCTTGGAATGTTGTCCTGCAAAAGCCATAGTCCTCTGTGGACCGGCATATCTTCTCGATCAGTTGCTGTGTGCTTTGACTCAGTGATGGTTCCATATTGATCGTGAGGAACACCCACAGCAAACGTGGGCAAGAGCCCTGTAAGGACGAGTCATTTTGCTAAAATCTTCTTGGAAGGACACGTTGGCACCAACCTTTGATCAAAAACGACGTCGTAGCTTCACATGAGCTACTACTGGCATGGTGTGTGTTCGTCTCTCTAATCCAACCTCCACAGCTCAAATGGAACAAGATACCCAACTCCCAATCCCAAGCAACCACCAAAACGACGACGTTTTCTTCGACGCCCTCGACGATTTCCCTCCCTCCTCCTCCGATGATGATGACCAACCAGATCAGTCCACGTCGTCATCCTCCTCCACCCTCCTTGGCCCCGATTCCAAACCCTCTCCGCCCTCCCACCTCCGTCTCCGGCCATCCCGCCTTCAACTCTCCGGCGACGACTCCAACACCTCCACTTTACAATCCTCCCAAACCGACGCCAGGCTCAACTACCGGGGCAGAAAGTTCAGACTTCGCCGGAATTTGAACCCGCCGGAGCCGATTCAGGACCCGGTACAACCGGCGCAAGCTCCGACCGACCAGAAAGACGAGGGCTCGACTGTGACCACCGCCGCCAAAGACGACCGAGTCACCGACTCGGCCGACTCGACCGCGCATCTCGGTGACTCGTCTTTTAACCCTCTTGTGTATATAGCTGGATTAGTAATCAAAGCAATTGGGCTCCAAATTAACCTAATAATTAGCATTGTAACATTCCCAGCTTGGATTTTGTATAATTCCTACATGTTATTTGTTGACCCTTTACAAATTGTGGGTAAAGGGAAAGAGTTTGTGTTGGCAAAGTTGGTTGATTTACCGGCTTTGGCCGCTGGAGCGGTGAGTCCTTTGGTTGGTGAGTGGGTGAAGGACAAGGACTCGGTTTGGAAGGCGGCATTGCGATTCGGGTGGGGTTTGCTGTGGGCGTTTTATGTGGGGTTTGTGTTGTGTGGTCTTTTGGTATCGTCGCTTTTGTTTAGTGGGGTTTTTATGAGGTACATTGTATCTGAGCCGCTGCAGATGAAGGAGATGTTGAACTTTGATTACACTAAGCCTAGTCCGGTGGCGTATGTGCCGGTGGTGTCGTGTGCAGGGGTCAGTTGTGGTGTGGATTGTGATGAGAAGGTTAAGGATGGAGTGATTTTGGGGTATCGGGTTATACCTGCGGGGCATAAGTTGGCGGCTAATGTTAAGTTTGTGTTGCCTGAATCGGAGTATAACAGGAATCTTGGGATGTTTCAGGTACTTGCTTGGTTTATGAATTTCTGTTTATTGTTTGGATTTGTTATCGCTGGTCTTGTTATTTGATCAATGCATGATAAAATTGATTATTTTCTTGTTTGCTGCTTCGCAATAGAATTCGTTTTGTCAAATTTTGGACGTAGGAAACTAGAACTGGCTGGAGTAATCAATAGTAATGGCTGAAGTTTGGATTTTTTTGATGGACTTCATTTAGTTCAAGTAGCACATAGCTAAGATGTATCACAGTTGTCAGTTGATGTTATATAGGCACCTCATGATAGTTATTAATAAGTATGGAGTCTTCAAAAGAATATGGTTCTGCTGCTTTTAGTTTTGATGATATAGTCACCAGTTACCAGCATCATGAAATCTTTTTTGCTGGGCGACAGGGGTGGTTTAGGTAGTTGATAGGTTGAGGCAGTGGGAAGAAAGGATCTAGTAAGATTTCTTTCCAGATCAGTGAAGCTTGTTTTTCCTTTCTCTTTCTCTGGACCAATTCAGCAATACAAGGTGCCCGACTTAAATCTCTTCTGGAGTCTGCATTTAGTAAATAAATTAACCTCTTCCTCTCACATTTTCAACTGGAGAGTGTGACCTCAAGGCCTTGTTAAAGAAAAATAATAATAATCGGTATTGGAAACCATTTCATTCTGCATTTGTATCAAGTAAATTGCAATAAAAAAAACTCAAGCTCTAGGAATCTGAAAGTTATAGAGGGAGGAAAGAAATGCTATTTTCTTCAAGTTTGCGTTTGCGTATGGTTTTATTCTGTCACTTTTCCCATTCCTTTTTGTTTTCTGTATCAGTACGATCATTTTCATCATGGTCCATGCTACTTTTGTTTCCAATTGATGAAGTTGTAAGAGACCAATTTCATTTTGCTTATGTAGGTCAGGGTAGATTTCCTGTCTGCTGAAGGCAAAACCCTTGCCAGTTTGAGCCATCCATGCATGTTATATTTTAAAAGCCAGCCAATCCGCCTTCTATTGACGTTCATAAAGATTGTTCCTCTGGTGTCTGGCTACATTTCAGAGTCCCAAACTCTGAATCTGAAGTTCCGGGGGTTCATGGAAAGTGATATTCCTACTGCCTGCTTGAGAGTGACAATCGAACAACGTGCGGAATTCAATCCTGGTGCTGGTATTCCCGAAATATATGATGCATCTATGACCCTTCATTCAGAACTTCCCCTGTTAAAAAGGATCATATGGAACTGGAGGAGTACTATATTTGTTTGGATGAGTATGTTGATGTTTGTTATGGAGATGCTCTTTGCTCTAGTCTGTTGTAGACCTCTAGTTATTCCGAGAGCAAGGCCAAGGGCTGCTTCTGTCAACACCAGTCGCACTCGAGCTCAAACTAGCGATCCAGTACGAAACTAGCTGGAAGATGCGGGTACTTGTTGAAGTAGGGCAACCCTTGGGTAGATGAGTGTTTAGCCTGTTAGTCTTTAGCTTCAAATTCTGCACCCAATTTTTTAATTCTTTAACCGCAGTGTAAATAATGCTGACTGTGTTTTGGTATTTTGAAATTCTAGTTTCCTTATAAATGCTGGAAAGTGCATATGCAGTTCGTTTTAAATCTGCATTCTATGTTCATAGATGTAACCGTTGTATTTTTAGTTTTGTAAATCATGTATCCTTCAAGAATACTGAGCAAAGTGTTGTTAATGGATTATGGTTACTTGTAAATTGATAAGCATATCTTTGTATTCTTGGACATTTCCTGAAAGGCAAAATGTCCAGTGAATCATGTGATCACTTGGAAATCAGATCAATGGACTCCCTTCATAATATTCTGACTTCTAGGAATTTATACTCCTTCAAAACTGCGCAATCCAAGGTTGAAGATAGACTTGAATTCATGAGAGGCTAATTAATTGAAGGGCACGTCTAGATAGAATATTAAGACTTGCTTGTGAGTCCTACAATGATCTCTCTTCCCGGAATATTTCTGACTCTCATCTCTTGCTACAAATGTGCATATATCTATCCTCATTTGTGTTCATTTCTATCGATGTATTCGGTGCTATACGTTGTGTCACGGGTCACAAGAGATAAACACACAATTGAATACAACGCTTGGATCATTAGATAAAAGAAATTCAATTACAAGGATTTCCATTCTCAAATTTGTATCTCTCTTCTAGCAATGAATGTCTCAAAGAAATTGAATGAATGTCTCGAAGAAATGCTACATGAAGTACGTGGTTTCTAAAATTCCGTGATAGGTAGGAGATTATGAACATGACTATTAACCATCAATTTCTACATATGGATTGGAGGATTTCCATTAACCATTGCACAGCACAAATCCAGTTTCCCGTGCCATATATGAACACAAGTTACATGACTCATGTGATTTGCACCAGATTTTCAGAATCTTCATTCCCATCCTTTTCTGCCAAGGCATTTTCCTTGAATCATTTTATCTTCCTATTCCGTTCCACATGTGTTTCCAGTATGTCATTCGGAGTAAGATTTGTATTCTAATTCATCGTGAATTCGTGACTCATATAATAAGAAACATGAAAACATACTTTCCATCCAACAAGAAAACACACTGATTTTCCTTTTATGTAAGAATCATAGATATGGTAACATTCAAACATGAACTTTCCCCTTTTTTAGCCTAATCATCACACTTTTAATCTTCACCTCTCTCCTCTCTAATCCACAATTTAGTCTAAACTAGATACACTGATACTAGTTAGGAATCACTTGTATTTATATATATATATATATATATATATATATATATATTATATATATATATATATATAGCGAATCCCTTTTCTTCTATTTTCATCATTTAGGTGCCAGGGCCTTTCAAGAAAGATCCAGTCTTGGTGAGCTCTCGCAGAGGCTTATCCGTAAATCTGATAACATTGTAAACCAAGGCACCACATACAGCTCCAAGAGTTGGTGCCACAAGGTAAATCCACAGGTTTTTGTAATGACTTGACACTATTGCAGGGCCTAAGCTTCTTGCTGGGTTCATTGATGCTCCTGAAATTGGCCTGCAGAATATGCTCAAATCACATGAGAAACTACCAGAATGAACATAGATTAAACAACAATGTGACAAACAATGAATAAAATACGAAGTCCTTAGTTTGGCCTATGTAAAACCTCCCAAAGGAAAACCTGTCCCAACTTTTTACTAATTAAATACCAACGGATAAGAATTGATTATATTACGAAGATATCATCAAGAAGATTATACCCTGCAAACATCACATTCAGAAGGACCGTGGAGCCAACTGCAAGCCCTGCAAGCTCTCCAATCTGCATAAGCAAATAGTTTGGAATATGATTATTGATCCCTTAATATAATACAGTTTCAGGATGCAGACATTTTGGAATACATTGGTCAAATTATGTAAAATGATAATGTACTGGCCTAATCAGTTAAGCAAGTTAACTCACCAACCCTATTAGGCAGTTCTTAATTGAAAAGGCAGAGCTAGTGTTGAAATTAAGAGACAGGATAGTACTAACCGCTCTGTTATCAGTGGCCACACCAGAAACAACAAACATGAGGTAAAATGTGATGATGAACTCGATCACGAAAGACTGCAGTGGAGTTCCATTAGGACTCGTTCCTGCAAAGTGGTCTTGATGGTTGTTAAATATAAGCCTAAGGGTACCACTTGCGAGGGTTGATCCAAGGACTTGAGCAACAACATAAGGGGGTACCTATAGAGAGAAAGCAAACCGAACATAAAAACACATTGAATTAGAAAGATAGTAGTCATCAAGTTGAAGTTGAATTACAAGAGATACAGTGGTGTAAATTTATGCATGAAGCACAGCATTTCTCGATAGTAAGGGCCTGTTTGCTAGTGCCTCCAAGCTCTCTATTTAAAATTTTCTGTCAATGGCTGCAAGTAACTGCATTTTGCCACACTTGAAATGGTTTTTGGCAAGTTCAGAAGCAACAATAAAAGAGCTGTGACTACAAACTAAATTTAATCCCTAAGATTTTATTCATTCTTTTTCTATTGTCTTGTGAAGGATGTGGATTTTGAGTTTGAATGATGACTACTGCTCCTCTATCTAAACCAAAACCAGTCAACAAAGCCTTCTGGAAAACTTCTCATTCTTTACATTAAACTTTAAGAAGTAACAATTCTTTTCAAGACAATACATTGATCTCAGAGTGTATTTGGGTTGTTTACCATTTTAAAGGAAGAAAAATATAAGAAATAAAATCATGGGTTGGTTTGATTCGCTCACCTGTTTCAATGGAAACCTCTTAGTAGTAGCAAAAGCAATAGTGACAGCAGGATTGAAATGGCCACCAGAGATGTGACCAACAGAGTAGATCATGACCATCACAACAAGTCCCCAAACAATTGCAATCCCCGGAGACGACACTGTTTTGTCTGTGTTCAAATTCACCACCACAGCCCCACAACCAGCAAATATCAAGAAATATGTCCCCAATGCCTCAGCAATGACCTGAAAATATAAAGTTCTCAATTTCAAACTTTTGAAGAGGTTATGAAACTGAAAGATGAATTTTCTATTGTACTTGAAATTAAAAAGCAACATGATTTATGTCACCTTCTGCATAAAGGGTACACAGAGAAAGCTGCTGCTTGATTCTTCGTTGGTTATGGAAGGAGGTCTGTCATCTTCAACATTGAGAACATGGTTTCCATTAGTTGCATGATTCTCAGCCATGGCTTCAAGGTACTAAAACAGCTGAGAAGATGGATAGATAGAGAGACAGTCAGACAGAGAACAAAGTGACTCAGAATTCAGGAGAAAACTGCTTATGCTTGTTTTTCTCAATCCCTGAAGTGAGAAAAAAACTAAGGAGGACAACTCCAATTTATGGTGTGCAAATGGGTCCAAGGACAGTGGAGAGAGAGAGAGAGAGATGTTGACCAGTTGGCTTTTGTGCTCTTCTTGGTTTTCCTTTTACTTATCAAAATGGCTTATGATTCATATGAAGGTTTCATAGGAGATATCGTTGAAAAAATGTGGCATGTATGGCTTGTGAAACAGCAAAAAAGGCATTCAAGGCTGCTTCAACTTATTACAGATAAGACATTCATCATAGCTTTCCATACCTTCTAATCACTATTAATAAGATAAAAAGAATTTTCAGATAAACTTTCTAAGCTGTAATTTCTAAGATAAAACTTTCTGGTTTAAGTTGCGCACACTTTTACAGCTCTTCTTCTAGTAGATTGAAATGTTTTTTTTTTTCCTATTTTTCGGAAAAGATAGTTTAATTCGTTTCTTTTAGATGAGAACAAATTAGTTTGTGAGAAATTTGATTCTATATAAATATATGGAGACTTGCAATTTTGATAATATTTATGTCTTGTGATGATTTCAAATTTTCAACCAATTGTTAATTCACTGGATTTTGAGAGATGTGAAATTGAGACTGACCAGTCATGGGGGAGGCGATGAGGGACGTCGTCGATCATCCACTCCGGGATCGAGCATGAGCTGGTTCGAAGCGTCGCGGAGGACATAGTCGGTCAAGGAACCAGGTTCGGGCTCCGAGGGTTGGCTCTGCTCTTGGCGCTTAAGAGAAAGCTCTCTCCGGCGGAGATCGTCAGTTAGGATTTTGGGTTTGTATATATACATTTCGCTTGCTTATGATTCATATGAAGATTTAAAAAGCGGCCGCGGAGGGCGGGAATATAAATGATAAAAAGTTGAGGGGCTTAGTTGCATGTCTTGACCGACACGACGGTATACAGGTTTGTGTTTTCGTTGAAGGTTTATAAGCTAGAACTCGATACATCACATCTATTAACACGAAGTGTTTGATCTCCGCCATGGGCGTCGCCGGACGGAGAACATTCCTCTCTTGTGATGGAGACGGGTTGACCTAACTCCTAAGCAAAGTCGGGGCGTTCATCATCGAGGAAGGTTTCAGCAATTGAGCGGCATTAACATGCATGGGGTCGTGAAAGTGAACTAAACCCATATCATGAGACATGAGTGATGTTGCATTTGGCCAAAGCATCAGTTGTCATATTGCACGTACTCTCTAAAGATAGGAGTGAGTTCACATCGTCCATTTTGGCCATAACTCCATAAGGCTACTGCAGCCAACATCACAAAAAAAAAATTGTGTGTAAACCTAATATATAATATCTTCTCAAAAAAGAAAATTTTGATATAATACATGTGTGTGTGTCTCTATGACTTTACATATCATGAGTAATGTTGTATTAGGCAAAGCATCGATCAGCTGTCATATTGCACATACTCTCTAATGAGATGGGTGAGTCCACATCATCCATTTTGGCCAAAATATTTTGTGTGATCGACCTAATATAAAATATATTCTCAGAAAGAAATAATAGACTCATATAACACATGTATATATATGAACTTACCTTATTTATCATTTCTTCTGCTTTTATTTATTTTTGAAATTTAAAACCAAAAACCATTAAGCTCATTCTCCGTTACGTATTCCGGCCGGACATTGCACGTATGCGTATGATGGACTGATTGTAGTCTTACATTACAGAAATCGTCAATATTTTTGTTTAGGACCAGCATGTTTACCGGTCTGATACCTCTAATTATAGTGATTAGAAAAGACATGGAAAACCATCAGCATCTGCTCTGTAATTTCAGTGAGAAGTTGAAGAAGCCTTGACCGCCTTCTGGCTATTTCACAAGCAATACATTGCCACACTTTTCAACTATAAAATCCTTCATATGAATCATAAGCCTAGCTTGTTTATATAGCATCAAATTTTCTCCTTCCCAGTCACTTCGTACTCTCTCGCTCCTTCTATCTTTCACCTAGCTGTTTTAGTACTTCGAAGCCATGGTTGAGAAATATGGTGAAAGTAGTGAAAACCATTTTGTCAATGTTGAAGAAGGCAAACCTTCCTCCAAAACCAGTCAAGAACCAAGCGATGGCTTTCTCTCTGTACCCTTTATGCAGAAGATGACATAGATCTTGTTACGTTCGCTTACTTTTAGTTTCATGCACAATCAAAAATGTGATCCTTTAGTTTTAAAACCGTTTCATCAAATGGCTGAAGTTGAGATCTTTGTACATTCAGGTTATTGCTGAGGTGTTGGGGACATATTTCTTGATCTTTGCTGGTTGTGGATCTGTGATTGTGAATTTGAGCACAGACAAGCTGGTGTCATTTCCGGGAATTTCAATTACTTGGGGACTGATGGTGATGGTTATGGTTTACTCTGTTGGTCACATCTCTGGTGCCCATTTCAATCCTGCTGTTACTCTTGCTTTTGCTATTACTCATAGGTTCCCATGGAAAGAGGTGAGCTAATCAAAACCAAGCCATGATTTTAAACTTCCCAAATAGAGATCCATGTGTTAATTTAGAAAAATGTGTTAGTGTGTTACTACTTGATTAAAATTTGTGTAAAAATAACAAGTTTCTAGAAGGCATTGTTTACTAGTTTTACCAAGTATGAATTTCAACCACTCTGAGATCATGAATTAGACAGGTAGTATCATTCACACTCAAAATCCCATCCTTCAGAAAAGAAAAAAAATTAATAAATGAAAAATAAAATTTACAGTTGATGACTACCTATATCCTTCTAATTCAACTTCAGTTGATGACTACCTATCCTTCTAATTCAATATGTGTTTTGTTTGTTAACTTTGTTTTACTTTCTCTACAGGTACCCGCATATATTATTGCTCTAGTCCTTGGATCAACACTAGAAAGTGGTACCCTTTAGGCTTTTATTCCAACACAGTCAAGACCATTTTGCAGGAACAGATCCTAGTGGATCTAATTTGCAGGCTTTCGTGCTTGAGTTCATCATCACATTTTACCTCATGTTTGTTGTGTCTGGTGTGGCCACTGATAGCAGAGCGGTTAGTACTATTCTACCTCTTAATCTCAACTCTTGCTCTACATTTTCAGTTCAGAAGTACCTAATGTGGTTTGCCTAGCTTGACTTGCTTAACTGATTAGGCTAGTATGTTATCATTTTACTTAAATTGATCAATGTAATCCAAAATGTTTGCATCAACTCTTTTTTTTTTTGAAACGAATGAACCCCGCTAGTCATGCCCAATTTGCATCCTAACTTTGTTATGTTGAAGTGTCGATAATAACATTCCAAACTGTTTGCTCATGCAGGTTGGAGAGCTTGCTGGACTTGCAGTTGGCTCCACGGTTCTTCTGAATGTGATGTTTGCAGGGTAGACTCCTTTTTTTTTTCTTTTTTTTTTTTGTGTGTCTTTTGGAGGGTATAATCTTAGTAATCTATCTCAATATAATTATTATTAGAACTTCATTAGTAAGCACTAAGCAGAGATATGTTTTCCGTTTTGGATGTATAAGAACTTTGTCTTCTTTGTTTTAGTATCCTTTTTTTTTTTTACCTATGTCATTCTATTAGTTTCTCATGTGTGATATGGGAATATTATGTAGGCCAATTACAGGAGCATCAATGAACCCAGCAAGAAGCTTAGGCCCTGCAATTGTCTGGAGCCATTACAAAGGCCTCTGGATTTACCTTGTGTCACCGATTCTTGGAGCATTATGTGGTGCCTTGGTCTACAACGTTATCAGATTTACGGATAAACCTCTCAATGAGCTCGCCAAGACTAGTTATTTCTTGAAAGGCGTCGACCGCATATAATTGATATAAATAGAAGAGGGATTTCCTAAACATGTCATTCCCTAACTATATACAACTAGTTTATACTAAACTGTGGTTTAGAGAAAATAGATGTATAGACTAAAGATGTACACCCTTCATTCAATCACCCCTTTGTTTCTCTTCACCAAAATTTGAGGGGGTGCATCTTTAGTCTATACATCTCTTCTCTATAAACAGTTTAGTATAAACTAATTGTATAGTTACGGAAAGTTGAAGGTGACCCTCATGTACGTGTATCATTATTTATCCTAGTCCTGTTACTGATGGTGAGCTGGCTAGCCCTAATGACTAGGGGAAAGGGAAGACGTAGATATCAGGTCTTTTGCCCAGACGTACGTATAATGTATAGTTGTTTCTATTTAATTATGAGTATTATTTTGTTGTACATTATTACCTCTCATACGAATTAGACATGAATAGCTATGAGTCATCTGTCGTAGGTTTTTTTTATCTGGGCGCATATACAATGAGGGCTACCCATCATTTATAAGGGCTAGCTTGTGCCATGTTTGGCTATATGAAATTAACGAAATTAATGTATGTGTCTCTTAATCATGAATAAATCAATGAAATTATATATATATTCTTTAAAAAAAATTGTATTAAATTCGTCTGACTTGTGGATGGGTGATCGTTTTCTGATCTAGAAGATGATGTTGCGCTAGACACGAGTAAAACAGAATTATCCTAATCTTCCATGAGCAAGGGTCAGATTGAGTTACTGTACATCTGTATATATGATAATTAAACCCTAATCAAACTGCATATTCTTGTATATGCATGGATCGATAGTTTGATACTTTTGGACAATCTCTAATGTATTGCGCGAGCTGATGGAGGCCTTGCTCATGATGAAGGTATTTATGTCGTCAGTTGTCGAAATAAACCAATACACAAATCACATCGTAATATATTATGATCTTTATTTGTTCCATTCCATAGTTTCACATACGTACTGTGTCTGATCGAACATCAATGAAAAACAACACGTATAGCAAGGGAATATCAACTGTATCGGACAAACGTTGGCTAATTTGGATGGTGGTTTTACATCGGAGCAGGTGCCCCTGCCTGTGCTAAATTAACACTTGTTTTCATCCGAAGGAGTGTCTCCACTGCATTCACAGACATGACAATAAAAATCCTCATCTGCTTGCTTCTATCGTCCAGAATGTGCTGCTGATTATTCGGCAGCGTGCTGAGTGTCGCTTCGCAGCTCGCTTCTACTCGAGCGGTTGGGCGCTCATCCTTCTCCACACTACTATAGTCCTTCTGGAAAAATTACACCGCTGCCGAGCCATATTGCTGCGTGATTAGAGCATAAGCATCCTGACACTCAGTAAGAGGTTTCTTCAATGCCGGGTCTGTTGTGGTGGTAAGTGTCTGCCGGATAAAGCTAAGGGTTTGGGTTGCCTGATCAGATGCTACCTCTATGGTTATCTGGGTTAGGGCAACTATATCGGCATTTGGGGCCTTCAAGTGTGAATTGAAAGTTCCCGTGCAAAACCCGAAGTCCACTGTGGACCGGCATATCTCATCGATCAGTTCGTCTGTAGTTTGACTCAATGATGGCTTGATGTTGATCATGAGGAACACAACCAACAGTGATGAAACAAGTACAAACTTGCTAGCAAAAGCCATTGATGATCTTAGCATGCAGTACTGTGGGGAACTAATGAGAGTACTTAGAAGCTAGAACAAGTAGTACTACATCCTAGACGGCAGAGAGAAGTTGTAATTTATACTACTTTGTGTAATGTGCGGTACTAATTAACTAGTTGCAATAGAGATCTCGTTGCAATATATATGCTAAGTTTAAATATAATATGAATAGGTGATTTGCTTCCTATATGTTCAACTATACTATGTATATTCACTCCAGCTTAACAAAATTTGAAACTACGTACCAGTAATCGTGCTTGCTATGTATGCTATATATGTATGAGTGGCTGTCATATTAAAATGTGAAATGTATATCTTGACTTACTATGTATGATTGATTGTGATAATAAAATAAAATTTTGACTTGCTATATATGTATGATTGGATTTGATATATGATACTATGGCAGTGTATTCGTACAAACTACAAAGCATATGCATGCATGCGCGCGTACTTTCCCTATAGAATATAGATCGATATAATACAAAGTTCAACGACAATATATTCCTAAAATCTAGATTTTGTTATAACTTTGTAAGTTGTAATTAACAGAGAGAAAAGAAAATAAAGACTCTAAAAACAATATCATTACAAACCTTAGTTGGAAAACTAAGATCTTCTTCATCAAATGAATAAAGAATTTTGAGATCTGAGGATAATTTAGGTAAAAAATCAACAGAGTGGTGGAAAAAGTAATTAAGAAGTGTGTAATAAGTATTAACGGATGTGTGAATAATCTTTCCCTGAAAAAAGAAAAAAAAAGGGAATAAACAGGTTTATAATGCAAATCATTGATTTGAGTAACCAATTTTTTTTATTCATCAAAAAAATTCATCGAGATTGTTTAACTCATCGAAACGTGCACGTATGTCCTTAATTACTACTAGCAAGCTCACTCCCAAGCCGACTCAAGAAATTAATAACTTTTCTAGGAGTCACTTCACAATACATATAGTATCATTCATCCTGATTGTGAAACTGACTTGATTCTTGTGCGTTCAGCTGATCATGGTCAATATAATTACCCGCGTCCAGCTCTGGATCCATATATAGATGTTGATAAAACCTAGGCCTCAAGTCATGTAGAAACATGTTTGCTTCATGATACATGTCTTGCTCAGCCTCACCAGCAATCCTTTTCATGAACTCCTCCATGTCCTCATCAAACGAAGAAGAATGTGGGATTTCATAACTTTCACTGTAACTATTAACGCCTGGTGTAACTCTAATCTGATCCTCAATTTTCTGCACTGGGGTTTCTTGGACTACTTCATCCATATCAGAGCAGTCTTCCTCCCGAAACGGAGCCCAATAGTGCTCACCGGTTTTCGGCCCCAGTCCACTTTTCTTGTAAACCTTGCAAAGAGCATAAGCATCCGGCACATTCCCACATCTCTTCAGCTCCTCATCGTGCAAAGTATACTCATGCATCACCCAATCAGTTCGATTCCCCCTCGGCGCACGGCCTTTATAGAAAATTAGGGTTTTCTTTACTCCAACTGGACGTGAATTATGTATAACCGTTTGATCTTTTCCTGTTACTTTCCAGTATCCGAGTCTGGTCGTTCTGTTCATTCTTGTCGATTTGTCAGGGTACTTGCAATTTATGGGGCTGAAAAAGAACCATTGCCGGTCTCCGGTTTGTAACAAAGACAAATCGGGAAGCTCCTCCGGCTCGCATTTGTAGACGTCGGTTTCGGTGATGATGTTGAGCTTGAACCTTTTGTGGCAAATCTTTCGCTTCAGATAGTAGAGGACGAGTTCCTCTTGGGTGGGATGGAATCGAAACCCTGGTTGCTGGAGGAAGATGATCACCAAGTCGTCTGCTGATACCATCATTAGGTCTTGTGTAAAGATTAGACAGAAGTTTGTACGGGCTAGTTAAAAAGAAGGGAAACAGTAATCCACGAGGTTGAGTAAATCCGAATGCGTCTAGGAAAGGGAGATTAAATACTTAAATACAAAAGGGGGATAAAGTTAGGAAATCCTGAATGCAAAAGGAAACATATAGATTTAAGGACCTGTCCCAGCACCAAGAGGAAACCTCAAATTCATCTGTATGCTTTGTTTTTCAAGGTACTATGTATGAGAGGAGGTTCGGTCGATATTAACAACACAGTGGGGTGGAGATTAAGGAATCTATAGGGCATAACGAGGTTTTTTTGGATTTGCAGTTAAAGAGTGAAAATTCTAAGTAGTAGAGTGTATGTATTGATATTGCCTCCAAAAGTTACATAACTCGATCTTAGTCACCCGTAAAATCGTAGGCTATAATGTTTTACACTTTTACTTAGGCTCGAAAACTATTTAAAATTACTAAATATAACTTCTTCTTTTTTATTCGAGTTCAAAAGAAAATTAGAAAACTATTTATGCATTTCATGGTCAAATTTAGAGAAAAAAAATCTGTTAAAGTGAAAACAAGTTTCTGTGGTGTAGTGGTTATCACGTTTGCTTTACACGCAAAAGGTCTCCGGTTCGATCCCGGGCAGGAACATTTCTTTTTGGCCCAAAACTAGAAGCGCATTTGCAGGGACAATATATTTGACCAAAATCCTTGAGTACATGCACACAAAGCCTGTGAACCATTTGGATACTGCCAGTGGTTTGCCTGAAACTTTTCAGTGTTGCTTTGAATTTTTGAAAATCCCTACTATATATATATATATATATATATATATATATATATATATATATATATATATATATAGTATTTGTTGTGTTCCAGACTACCAATCTAGCTAGCTAGTGATCTAGTATTTGTTGTGTTCCACCTCTTCTTATGAAGTAGCTTTGGTATCTACCATTATAGCGTATACAATCTCTTTTGAAGTTGATCCGGTGCCGGGTGACCCTTATATGTCACAGATCAAGAGATGAAATATCAAACATATATTGTACTAAGTGAAAATTTTACTAAGTAGACAAACCCCTATCTAAGTAGGAACATATATTGTACGTTGGGCGTGTTTTTCAGATCAATTTAGTCAGTTGGCTCTAAACTTCTATAGAATTAGGTCAGTGGACTAGTTTTAGTGTTACTCAGTATTAAATTTGAAGCACTCCACATCCAAATTTCAAATGCTTGTTACACTTCACACGGGTAGTCCTTGCAATAACAGGAATATAAGACAATTTTATAGCTGTGGCAGATGGTAAAACTGGTACATGGACAGCGAATCTCAATCTCCATTCAGTAAAACTGGGCTTGGAAAAGTACAATTCAAATTCAATAGAGATTTGTACACTATGAAGTTTGAATCACACCAGAGATTTCGGATACAAATTGTGATTTTTTCTCGGATGATAACACACAACAATAGAGTGAAGAACCATGGCAATAAGTAAAGGGTGCATAAGACCTCAATGATTAGAAATCAAAGCAAATTCCAAGTAGAAATTTTTGGATCAACAGCACTACACATAAACTGCTTTTGGCTTCTTTTGTACTACTGATTTGAACTGTGGTAACAACATGCTAATATGAAACTCGAAGCTATATTTCAAACATTTTAAATGTTCACAGTGATCGATAGCTTGCTCACAATGATCATAATTTCCATTTCCTTCTTAAAATGAGTTCTTACCAAGATGAATTCAGGGTGTTAAAGTAAAGTGGCCAATAATGCTGGTAATGTCCTTGATCAAATAGTATTCATCAAGATTTTCAATTAGTTGCAAAGAAAATATCTTAATCGTCTTATGGAACCAGCTCTTTCTGTAACTAAATGCCACTTAAAGGTTATATACATCAGCCTCTGTGGTCAATCTGGATATTTTGGCCAGTAATAAAACTTCTGTGCATATTAAGAACACAGATAAGATACACAAAAGACCTGCAGGCAAACCTTGACCACCGAATATGGTTTTTTGTTTTGCCAAACCCACCACCACCTGCTTATAACTACCGAACATGTTACCCTGTCTTGAATGAAATATCAGTTTGCATTGTGATTTGAAACTCTTTTCCTTTGTCATTTCAACCCTTTTATACATAGCTCATTGTTATCCTCAGCCTATCCTTCTACATCAACTATGTGTATCTGTTGTCTTCCGCTTAGTGCAGCTGTGATAGTTACCCTTGCAATTTTGTATATTCTCTTCATTATTGCATTGGTTCTCAGTATTTTTCTCTAGTGTAACACCACCTGTTATCTTGCTGTTCCATTACCTTGCTTCTTCTTCTTGTCCTGACTGCACCATCAAAGTAGTTGCTGTCATAGCTTACTAGGCCTAGATCAATTCTCTACTCCAGATATTATTTCTTTTATCTTCACCTTGCAAATCATGTCTTCCCTCTTGAAAAGCCTTAAACTTGGACCAGTGATTAAGTTAGGACCAGAAATTATAGAAATTTGAGCCGGGTGAGAAACCCGTTACTTCATGCGCTGTAGGAAAGCTGCACTGTGCTCGTGAAAGCAAGATCATGAGCAATACTTCAGTTGGTATATGTCTATTGTCTAAAGGGTAAAGGCTGACAGTACTCCAAGTTGAGATTGAATATGAGTCTACAGTCGTCCTCATTTTGTAAACTTTCATTGTCAAATATTGGTTAGTGACAGAACCTTTCCTTTGTCCTCATGGGCAATTTCTATTCAAGAGTATTTTCATTGTGAAATAGTTAGGGCCTTGGTTGATCCCAAAAACAAGGAGTGTACTGCAACTGTTTCTTATCTGTATTGAACTTTTAAATAGTAGCATTAGGCCATTGCCATTTGGCAGCTTCCTTATGAATTGAGTAATCGTATTAAGCCACCGATGGTTTGTTGTGATTTTGATGCCCCAGTTGTTCTTTTGTAGATGTTTATGTATTGTTATCGTCTGTATAGAATGAAGGAACCTACGTACTAGTCTTGGTTCCTTTCCTCCACAAAGTTCACTATAGTTATTAGTTTGAATCAGTAGTGTTCTGTTTCACATACACACAGCTTGTTTTAACAACAAAATCCAGTACAAAGATTGCATTCATATGGCACATAAATCCACTATACAGTCCCAAGAGACCCTAACACACTGCTTTCTAAGCTCAACAGTGGAATACAGTTACCCATTTTACAAGTTTTTCTATTATTTAGTTGTTAATCTTATGTTTATGCTTAGTGTCTACTAATGAATGAACTGTGTACCACACATTTTCCCAATCAAAACTGAGAATTTTGAATTAGTACTATTTTGTAGTCCCAATCTGAACAAGCTTGTTCTAACAGAAAACTTCAGTACAAAGATCGAATCTCCCACTTTACAAAAAAACAACAGGAATATAGGGCTGCAGTTAGGTCTGCACAACCGGCAGAGCACATGATCATGGCTTTGGCAGTTTCTCTGGTAAACACCAGTACGTACGTGTACTAAAACTCTCAATCTCCATGCAGAAACCAAATCTTCAAGCTTTTGACTGCAAAAGATTTACCATGTACTCTCCTTTTATCTCCAAGCTCTGGTATTTTACTTATAAAACCTCAACTTCTATTAGTAAACTTTTCCATCTCAACCCTTTTATACCCTGCTTATCATCTAGAGTTCTAGACTCCATCCTCCTTTATCATCTCTTCTCTCAGGAATTAAGTACTCCATGTCTACTGCAATCTCTTCAATATAAGGCCTGCCATGAAGAAATCCTTCTATACGGTCCGTCAGACAAGGACTAAAATATCCATTATATCATCGATATTTTCTCGAAATTTCTGTTTTTTACAAGCACCGATATTAATTTTCATGTCTTTCTGATATTATATATTTAGTCTATTTTTGATCAAATATACAATTTTCATATATATTTTAGTAAAATTTCCATCGATATTCAATATTTTCTTAATATATCTATCGAGATTTCATTTTTCCAAACCAACGATAATTCTGTAATCGTCGATATTTTAGTTTTTAGGTCAGACTACAAAAGATTAAGTTAGGATCACAAGTTACATACATAGCACGAGCCCCAAGCAGCACCGGTTTCAAAGATTGGGCTCGGCGATGTCGTCACTCGTTACAGTTTTACAGGATTGGCACAAAGGGTTCCAATGATTGTAAATTTAGTGATGGTTGATGGTTCCCTCGGGATGCCGGCCAATAACAAAATGCATCAACAAGAACTATAGAACGAGTCGTTCCCACCATTTGTGCAAGAGTGCCACCAATAGTCATCTTAGGTGATAAGATAGTCTGGGGTTTACATCCAAAATAAATTAGTAATGGATGAAGTTGTCAAACGGCCAAACCCTTAATTATAAACCCACAGACAATGTCTTATGGGATGTGAGATTGATAGCTCAACATCAGGTCTTCTTCGCAGCTGGTTTATCTTTAATTGGAACAATCTCTTGGGACATTGAGACATTTCTTTGATATTGTAGCACCAGCTTAACCTATAGCTATTTCTACTGATCTAGACCACAATATTGTTAAGGTAGAGCTTATGTAGAATTCTATGGTCTTGCATGAATTGGTAATGATATACATGCCACCATGTTGATCTTCGAACTTCATTGATATATTCATATATGACATAATTTTCAATTGGTCAATTTGCTATCTTATCTTTTATTTCTGTCAATTTGCTACCATAGCTTTCTAAAATTAACCAATTTGCTACCCTAGCATTCTAAAATTAGCCAATTTGCTACCTTATATTTTATTTTAGTCACTTTGCTACCCTTGTCTCAAATTTATGACTCTAGACTTTCAATACTAACAAATTTGCTTATCTACGTATTCAAATTTAGCCATTTGATATCCGACATTTTAAAAAAACATCAATGTTTGGACGGAGAAATGGATCAATTTATATGACAAAAGGTCAAAATGTAGCAAATTGGCTAATTTTAGAAACCTAGGGTAGCAAATTGATAAAAATAAAAGTTAAGTTAACAAATTGACACTTAAGTGAATTTTAAGGTAGCAAATTAACAATTAAGCCTTCATATATATATATATATACATATATACACATTCGTCATGCCTTGTCAAAAATGAAGTTAATGGTGTTAGAGACTCGGAGATTACTTTGAATAGCTCAAATCTGTGTTGTAGAGGGAATAAAGGAAAGGGAAATTCGTCCATATGGTATGTCAACTTTCGGTGTTTATAAGTTTTGGTATACCAACTTTCTTAAACATCAGAATGGTATGTCATGTTTCGCCCTTGACTGAAGATTGGTACTTTTGACCGTCAGCTCCGTTACGACGTGATTCAAAAATCAAAAATGGGGGGTACTGTGGTAAATTTATATGTGACTGATTAAACCTATTTTCTCTTAAACTCTCTCAGCCTCTCCTATGTCCGCTCTCTCTCTCGTCTCTTTCGCTGTCCGCTCTCTCATCTCTCTCGTCTCTTTCGCCGTTCGCTCTCTCTCTCTCGTCTCTCCTCTGTCCGCTCTCTCTCGTCTCTTTCGCTGTCGCCAAAAAAGAAAAAGAACTGTCATGAGTCCATTACAAGTGACAAAATTTCTGGAGGATTTCCCACTGTGGTCCCTCACTCCCTTTTCCATTTATACCAATTCTTCCCATTTCTCTCTCTCTCTCTCTCTCTATTCCAAACCCTACCAACCAAAATTGAAAGCAATTCAATTTGAGCTCTGAAAGAGAGAGAGAGAGAGAGAGAGAGAGAGAGAGAGAGAGAGGGGTATAATGGCGACGAGAGGGAGCAGATCAGAGAAGGTGAAGCGGATTTTCTACCAATTCGATGTCAACCACGACGGCGGTCTCAACCGTGAGGAAATGGCCGCCCTCGTCGTCGCCGTAAACCCTAGGGTCAAGTTCAGCGACGAGCAGATCAATGCTATTTTGGACGAGGTCTTCCGGACCTACGGCGACTTCATCGACGGCGAGAAGGGCCTGACGTATGAGGGGCTGTTGCGGACCTACGACGACGGCACCGGCGACGTCGACCGTGACTTCAACGCGCTTGGTCTGGAGCTAAGTCTGGATGAGGTTAAAGGAGCCTCCATGGCCTCCGAGGCGTCGTCGTCGTCGATAGTGGATGAGCGAGTCGGGGAGTCGCAGAAGAAGCAGTGGACGGCGGCGTGGGCGGTGTCGCCGAACCACGGGATCGTGTTTGATGACACGTGGAAGATTGTGGATGATTTGGAGATTTTGGTGAAGAGGTTGAAGGCGAAGCAGGCGGGGAGCAATGGCAAGGTGAAGGGTGAGAATTTGGACTCGTATTCGGAGGCCGGGTGGTCAAGAGGGTGGTCAAGGAAACATGGTTGGCATGGTTTGTCCTAGTACCCATGAAAAATACTCAGGGAATTGGCGGGATGATTGGAGAGACCAAAATACCCATGAAAAATTGACAGCTAGCAACTGCTATAACGGAGCTGACGGTCAAAAGTACCAATCTTCAGTCGGGGGCGAAACATGACATACCATTCTGATGTTTATGAAAGTTGGTATACCAAAACTTATAAAGACCGAAAGTTGACATACCATATAGACGAATTTCCGTAAAGGAAAATATAAACTTCGAACAGGGATCTCTCTTCGATTCCTTATCAACACAGACAAAGTCCTCAAACTAATGGCTCAAAATTTACCAATTACCACTATGGTAATACCCCTTTGATCCCATTTCAAAATCTTCAGAACCCACATCTGCAGGCCCAAGCCTGGAGACCAGAACAACTTTACAACCCCAATCAAACCAAACCCAAATACACTTGATCGATAAAGCAAACCACGACAACAACATCCTCCGCCACCACAACTCGGAGCACGGCGGCAGGGCCTCCACGGAAACAAGAAATCAGAGCCAATCACTGTGCACAAAGAGTTGCACGATATGGATATAATGGTATGTCTCATACTCTCATTCTTTGATTCTCTCCATCATCTTTTTCATGATTCTTGAAATGAGAATGAAGTACAAAACTTGTATTACAACTGTGAATCAAGCCATGGCCATAAGGAATACAAAAAGTCCTTGAATGTTTTAGTGAAAATGCAATTCAGTAAGCTGCTCAAATGACACCCTATTATCTATACAGACCGTTTTATTCTTCATTTCTTCCCCAATCACTGTTTTACCACCCCCTCTCGATTTTTTTTTTCTCTATCTTTCTCTCACCCTCGATACAATTATAAACTCTCCACCTTCTCTTAGTTTTCTATTCCATCTCAAACCCTTTTATCCCCTCCTCATCTTTTAAACTTCATCTATCTGATCCATCTCTCACTCTTATCCAGAAATTACTCCATGAATTGCACAAAGTAAATGGGATGTTTTGCAAAAATGGCCTTCCATATATCGCAATGTCAGATACATATGGACTGCTTTAATTAAGTTAGGATCACAAGTTACATGAAATTCAGACGGCACTTTGTGAGCCAAAGTCTCAACTTGGCACTCAGGATGGTGTACGCATCGCTCCTTGTGTATGGTTAGAACATGCGAGGGAGAAACTGGGGCAAATGGTTCAGCTGACTGAACGTTGTCGTATCATTGCACTCCTCTTCGGCTTGTTCAAACTTCCTCAACGAGTTGAAGATATCGACCTAGTTAGTAACATCTCCATTTTTTGTTTGTTATTCTTATTATTTCCCTGTGATAAACAGTCACTAAAGTATCAATGGGGACTTACGTTTCTATGATTTTGAATTGGTAATTTTCGATGTCACATATGTTGTATATCATCACTTACATTTCTTGATCCCTTGGAAGTTAAATTGTTCATAGTTAAAATGCTAGCGATGTCCTTGATCAAAATCTATTTGAATCAACAGCAGAGTAATTGCAATTAGTGCTGTAGATTATGTAGTTTTACCTTCAATCTCTTTCTTTGACAGAGTATCAATAGGGAGGGTCTCCAGTCTCAACTCTCAACTAATATCCCATCAACTCCGAGCCTATTGTATATCAACCAATCCATTAATGGTAAAACAACTAATGTAAAAGGGGATCCCGACTCTAAATAATTTTCTTCAGAATTGTTGTATATAAACTATATACTGTACAGTCTTGTAGGCTGTGATGTTTTCTGCATAATGTGCAGCAAATAAAGAAAAGAAAGGGGTGCAGATGCAAGCAAACTTTGACCAAACCCAATTGATTTTACCAACTATCATCTGCATATACAAAGACTGAAGATATTTACTTTTGATCCTCACCAAGAATTGAATGGTCCTTCCTTCCCTGCTAGCTAGCTTGTTTTAGTCAATCAGAGAGATAATTGTGAAGACCAAACCCACCAGTTGGACTCAGAGCTAGCAGAGCTTCCATGTGCCAAACTGTTGACTGAAATACTCTTCAACTTCTTTTTCATTTTAGAATTTCCTATTTTTCTTTCCTCTTTCCTATTTAAACTCTTCCTGTTCCATTACAACCTCATTATATTTCCTCAGTCCCTTCTATCACCTGCTAGTTTTGATAATACCTCCTCGACTGTGTTTTGGTTTTCTTTTGATTTCGAGGCTTCTATCCTCTTAACCAATCTCCACCATTTTCTCTTCTTCCTTATTGTCATGTTGCCACCACACTGTCAAGTGTTTGTCATACCTTATTACTTCTTTTATCTTCAGCTTACAAGTTCTCCTTGTCATGCAATTCATTTTAAAAATCCATGACCTGTTCGAAGTATTCATTAAGCTAGGATCACAAGTTAGTAGTAATAGCTGAGCCTGGTCAAAGTGTCTGGTCCAAAGAGATGCACTAGCTCAGAACATGAACAGCAGAAGAGAAACAGCATGATCTCTTGATTCAGATTTCAGACAGATCATTGGCTTATGATCAGCAAAGTTTTAGGGTGAGCAGAGGTGTCTTTGTGAGATTTGAATGCTTAGGGTTTAGAATTCCAATGCTATCAACTAGTTCTTGCTAATAATGTTGTTTACTTCCATTTATGATTTATGCATTTCTTTTGTACTAGGCATTCTACCCGTTGAAATATGTATATTAGGAATCATGAAGGCGTTTCAGAAAAGAAAAAAAATGCACTTGCATTAGTAGTACTTCAAATATAGCTGGGTGATTTTATGGTACAAACGATTTGCAATTCAATGAGGATCTTGAAATGTTTGGGTTTTCGGCAGATATAGAAGATAGAAATGTTACCTGGTTCGTAATTTGAATGCATGCTGGGTTCTCTTTTAGCTCTTATAGTGCCAACACACACACATACAAGCTAATAGCCTGTTGAGGAAACAATTAGATTTACGTTTCAATGCTCAACAATGAGCTAATACTATATATGGGGAGGTAAATAACGGTGTAGTAATGATATTCATAATGAATCATCAAAACAGCAAATAATAGCTTGTAACTTAGTACCAATGATTCAATGAATCACCAAAACCCAGGTATACAAGAACTTCTTCATCGGTATATATGTTCCTCTCTCAATCACTTCTTGTCGGTTCGATTTGAAATCCTTATGGCCAGAACTGATAGCTTGCCATTTCATGTCCAAAATGAGTCCCTTTCCCAGCTGAATTGATATTTGGCCAATAATGCTAGTGATAAAATTGAAATTATCAATATTATTTTCTTTGTTTTCCTCCAACATCCACACTAATTGCAATTATTAATGTTTCATATAATGCAGAATCAAATAGGCCCAAATCAATAACTAACCTTTCATAACTCATATTATGTATGAATAAAACGATGTTAAAGAAGTATAGAATTTTTATTTTTCAAAAATTATTATTCATTTAGGGATTTTCATGTAGCCTGTAATGTTTCTGCACCTTACACAGAGAAAGAAAAGGTACACTTGCATTGCAGGCACTCATTGACCAGATCCAGCTGACCTTGTCAACTATACAAGCTGCACACACAGCCCGTGAAGACAAGTACCCTCTAATTCAAACCAACGAGTTCTTGGTCCCTCCCTTCTGAATTTAATCTCATCATCAAAGAAATGATGAAACAAATTCATAATACCTTATGAAGACCAACCACCCCATTTTGGCTGAGAGCGCATAAAGCTTGCTCCTTTTTCTGTCCTGCTTTCATCTAGCTACCATGAACTAATTTCATATGTTCCATGGCTAGTTCTTGCTTCTGCCTTAGGTTTTACCACCGCCCCATTTAGGTATCTTTCATAACTAAATGCTACTAGCCTACTACTGCATATATCAACCATAAACCTCATTCTTGTTCTATTCACTCATGGAATCTCCTGTCAATCAACCAAAACCCCCAAAATTGAAAATTTTCACGAGCATTAACATGCCCAGTCGCGTTCTAAATCCTTCAAGGTCGAAGGCGACGACGGCAAAGATCTCGAGGTCGCCCAATCCCCAACCCAAACAAAGATGAAGCTGACCATATCATCGATTCCCACCAAACATGAACAAAATTAAATTGAATCAGATCAAAAAAAAAAAAAACAAAGAAATTGAAGAACACCCCCAATCATGTCTCGTCGTTTATGAGGCATTAGTGTTGGAATCAGATCTGATGCACAGAAAAAGTAGTTGAAGAAGACACCAAACTCATTTCGTGGAGGCATTGCCGTCCTCGTCGCGTCGGCAGCTTCGATGTCGAGGAGGCAACGCTTCTTGAGAGAGAGAGAGAAGATGAGATATGAAAAAGACGAGAGGGGAGAAAGAGAGAGATGAGAGCAAACTTAGGGATGAGAGAGTATTATGGTCATTTGATAGGTAAAATTTGGATCAGGACTAATGCCATTAAAATTACTGGAAATTTGTTTTTTATGTTTTTAAATTTAGTCATGTGCTACTATGTAATTTAGTGATATGAGTCTGTTTTGGCCACGATCTTCAGCGTGCGGAGCCGAGGTGATCAGCGAACAAAGAAATAGGAGAAGTTGCGGGCGTGCCACCTCGCGGACGAGGAAAAGGTTGAGTGCGCTGCGCTTGACTTCTTGAATCAGGCGGAATGAGTTCCAGGTGCCACCTCAGATGAGGAATTTACAAGCACAAGACGGTCGATACTCACGGCGGTGTGAGCAGAGCAACTATAGGGAAGTTTCCGAGGAAATGGGGTAAAGTCCGGAGAGCTTTGAAGAATTCTAGGCGGCGGGGCGCTTAGAATCAGGGCTTCGAAGGGGATTGGCTCCTGGGAGCGCTGGAGATTTCGACGGGGTCGAGGGGTTTCAACGAGGTTGAATGTTGTTTGTTGTTGTTTGATTGATTGATTGTGTGTGTAGAGAGAGGTCCTGTAAGCCGTGGAGCTTCTTTATATAATGGAGGAATCCTTGCCGCGAAAGATAATGAGAAGCGTGTTGGACTCTGCAACGTGAAGCATAAGAATACTATTCACCCCATGCAGACCAATCCGCATGTGACACGTATCCAATTTGCACAGTTCATTTAAAATAGTACACTGATTCTGGCGCGCCTCTCAACTGTAGAGTCCTATGCGGACTGAAATTAGGAGCAATCTTATCCCGCGGGGTACCACAGTCCAAGTAGAAAAATAATAGCTCGCGCGAACCGCAGACTCTGTAGCTCAATTCCACCTTGCGGGCTATTGCAGCTCGCGGGCCAAAAGAAGGCTTTTAAATTAATAAGGGCCACAGAGATTTGCATAAAGCGTGTCAAAGACTGTAAGAAGTCTAAAACGATTACAAGCATTCGCGCGGACTCCGCGTATGTCTACCTCGCGAACCAACGAATCAGTTCCCCAACGCCTAGATGCATCCCGCCTCGCCTGACGCCAATGTTATTCCGCGCAAAGCATTCCACGTGAACTGTGCTTTCCCCGCGAAGGGCGCGAGATGGATCCCCACTCCGCGTAAAGTCATTCCGCGCGCGAGCTCTGTTTTTGTCTGAAAGCGCGCGAGATTCGTTAGTCCGCGCGGACTTTGCATTCCATCTCTCGTGGTCTTGCTGGCGAGCCGTTATTTGTAAACTTCAAAGGAATTTGAGCTCGCCGACTGACATAGACCAAAAACTTAATTAATATTCACATAGACAATTATTGTCCAGTAAAAAATTAATTTGGGCGTAAACAGTCATTGTTCATCTTATGAGCAAAACAAGCTGAAAGAAACACCTCATCTTAGAATTTTTATCGGAAAATCTTTTAACTTGTTTGGCTTATATGGTTCTTATGACAACCATGTTAAGTTGCTGCAAATGCGAGTAGCTAGGGGTGGCACTTCCGAACCGAATAACCGAAAACCGAGCCGAAATAACCGGGCCGAAACCGAAAAAAACCGAACCGAAAGAAAAACCGAACCGAAAAAAAAAAAAACCGAAAACCGAAAAAAATTCGGTTCGGTTTCGGTTTAGGGTCCGGACCGAACCGAACCGGCCGAACCGAACCGAATTGAGAAGGATTTATGTTTTTTTATGAACCGGCGGACGTCCTCTTTTTGAACCACTTCTTGATCGAATTTCATCAAACTTCCTTCTAGACATATGTAGATCATGTTGTGTAGATCATCTCTGCAAAATTTCAGCCAATTTGGTGATCGTTAAGGCCCTCAAATCAATGAAACACAGTAACTGTTCCACAATGAACAGCTGAGATTGTTTCATTGATTTGAGGGCCTTAACGATCACCAAATTGGCTGAAATTTTGCAGAGATGATCTACACAACATGCTCTACATATGTCTAGAAGGAAGTTTGATGAAATTCGATCAAGAAGTGGTTCAAAAGTGGAAATCCGTTCTACTGTTCAAAAACCGAAAAAAACCGAACCGAACCGAACCGAACCGTTCGGTTCGGTTTTCAGTTTGGATTTTCTAAAAACCGAGAACCGAACCGAACCGAACCGAACCGAAATTTTTTTTCAGTTCAGTTTTCGGTTTTGGCCCCTAACCGAACCGAATGGGCCGAATGCCACCCCTACGAGTAGCTGCAAATTGTGCTAACAAGTGTTTGATTCCTTAAATTGGTTCAAATGAAAACAAATTGTAAATTTGTAATGAGAATTGGAATTATATTTCAAACGTTGTTCGGAACATAACAAATCAAACCAACCCCAACATGAAAACAGGGGGACTCAAGACTCCTATACTAAAACTTCAGAAAAGGCCTCCCAAGTTAATAATTATGGGAAGACGTACCATACAAAAGTACTAAATACAATCAATTATTAAGAGCAAGTTCACCTGTTGGGTTAGAATGAATATAGTGACCTGGGTCACTCTGGGTTACTGTGACTAGGCAGCAGTTTCCACCCGTATGAAATGTGAGATTGCTGCCACGTGGCAGTAACTGTTTATTAAATTTAAAAAAATGTTTTTGAGTGTGAATAATCGTTTTATGTATAAATAAATAGTAATTTTTATATATTATATGACATATTAAAATTAATGTTTTTATTTTATGACATTTAAGTAACAAGTCAAGCTTAAAAAATACTTTTATTTGATATTGTCTAATGAAAAACACAATCTAAATTAACTAAGTATATATAAAATTAGCTATCAATCCAGTTAATATTTTTTTTAGAAATGCAAAAGAGATGAAAATTCACACGGTATAAATTTATTTATTTTTACATATTTTTTCTATAAATTTATAAATAAAAAAAAAACCCTAAAAAGAAAAATACTTTTATTTGGGCTGTCGTAGTTCTTCTCTTTCTTCTCTTTTTTCTCTGTTCTTTCTTTCTTCTCTTTTTTCGCTGCTCTTTCTTCTCTTTTTTCTCTGGGTTGCTGTATTTCTTCTTTGGGCACCCATATTTCTTCTCTGGGCTGCCGCCGGCGAGCACCCACCCTGGCAGCGAGTGCACCAGGCCTCCTCCGGCCTTGGACCGGGCGCGCAACCATCCCGGCAGCCCTCTGGCGTCCTCCGCACGCCCAGCCTCCTCCGCACGCATAGCAGCAAGCAGCCCCCTGCCTTGCACCACCCCGGCAGCGAGTGCACCAAGCCTCCTCCGGCCTTGGACCAGGCCTGCTCCGACGTCGAAGAAAGGGAGGCGAGTGCACCAGGCCTCCTCTGGTGTCGACGTGTGTGGTCTGGGCTGAGGTGGACAGAACTCACCTGGGCTGGATTACTCCTCTAGCCTGGGTCAGTTTGCTCATTTTCTAAGTAACCCAGGTTGAATTGGGGAGCAATCTCATTCATGGGTGGAAGCAAGAAATTTTTGGCTGGGTTACTTTGCCCATGTGGATCCAACCTAGGTTGGATTTTTTTCCCACCGGTGGACTTGTTCTAAGATCCCTATATACTTCTGATGTATAGGGTTGAAATTCCACCAAGAACACAGACACTAGGCAGCTGATGGGGCGGGAATAAAATTAACATCGCCAGCCTTCGACAACGCCGCCACAAATGGCTGCAGGTTAACTTGCTCGGTGCCATTTCCAGCCTCGGCAGCATCAATGCAATTCTGGTAATCCAAGGACTCGTCATCATAAATCTCCCACCATTTCTTCACCAACATCTTGATGTCTTCTCGCTCCATGTTCTCCCCTTCTCCATTGTACCTCCATGGCTTAGAACCCTAAAAACACATTGAACCCAACCATTACTATTTTGTTACAAAATTCAAGGCTAATATGATGAAACTTGTAGGTAGTATATATACTCACATTAGCACAATAGTGGACAACTTTGACCTTCTCTAGCTCAATGTTTTCAGGGTGGCGCCACAGCATAGCCAACACAAGGTTGTAGTTTGAAGGGATAGGCACATACTTGTCCCTAAAGAACGCATTCAAGAAATCCTGCAGAGTTCAAAAGGAGTAAATTTACTATCAGATTAAAACCCAATTGAGCAACAAATAACCAAAAATTTACTGTCATAACATTTATTTACCTGCTCAGCAAACAATGAAGGAGTAGAAGTCTTGAGGGTGCTCAAGAGATGATGGTAAGTAGACAAGTTTGGCTCATAGACGAACATGCCAGCATTGAAATACAAAGGAGGCTTGGGACCCAAGCTATTGTCCCATTGTACCCTGTCTGGGCACTGCTGGCAGTACCCAATCTTGAACTGGGGACTGTCCCTCCAATTGGTCTCACAAAAGCAATCCATCACAGCATAGAAGTAGTTGTCCGGGTAGTCAAACAAGTGGTCAATGTCCTGAAAAACTTGGATATCACCGTCCAAGTAGATCATTTTGCTATACTCCACAAACTGCAACACAAATAACCCGATCATAAGAAAACAATGAAAACCCGAAAAATCAAACAGAACGGACACGCGTCAATAACCCATTAAATGATACAAAGGGGAAAAGAAACCCTACCTCCCAAATACGAAGCTTGGAGTAGTTGATGACGTAGTACGCCATGGCATAGTGAGTCTGGTTCTCAGGAGGGTGAACAGGCTCGATCTCTCGGACTATGCAACCCTGAGAGACAAGGACCTGACGGTGCTCTTCAGGAACATCAGGCAAGATAGCCACAACTAGTGGGTACTTGCTCTTCACCTTCCTCAAACCCTTGGCCAGACCAACCACACCTTTGACGTAGTCGCCGTTTCCGGCCAAGAACGTCACATAGGCTCGGCTTGGGGCAGTGGTGGCCTTGGTGGGGAGGATAGCGGCGGAGGTAATATCATGAGGAGCCATGTTTGAGTGTTTTTTTGGGATGGATGAAAAGGATTGGTGTTTGAGACGAAGATCGAAGTGTTTCGAACTTAGAAGATCGAGTGGGTTGTGTATGCTCTGAAAGGCTTTGTATGCGAATGTTTTGGATGATGAAGTTGTGTTGGGGTTGAGGGGTTTATATAGGAATTGGGGTGTGTAATAAGATATGGAAAATGTGGTAGGTTGGTTTATATTATGGAAAAGAAATGGTAGATTAGGGTAAATACTTAATTAGTAGTAGTGGGTCTTAGAGGAAAGTAATAGGTGGATGGATCTAAGGAGTCTCATGAGTCTCAATTTCACACTGATGTAGGGTGATTAGCAACATTGCCTCTCAAGATCAAGAATCTTCAACTCACCCTAAATCTTTGAGGCGTCATCTGTTAATTAATACTAATTTTGTCATTAAAGTCAAATTGATTTGGATTTTAATTGGACAAATATAGAAAGAATTGTTGGTTTGGATATTTCAATATACTGGATTATCCTCCAACTCCACCATGCTTTTTGCTAGGACTATAATATCCTTCTGATCACATTATCGACACCAACTCGCCTTTTTCATTTCCATATTAATACCATAGCTTAAAAACACCATAAATGAAAAGATTACTACAAGAAATCATACTTTGATTTTGGTATTATTATTGTTGATCAGTGAATTATTTATTTATAAAATTAGGAAATATAATTATTCCTCTAGAATATTGATCCTTTTTTTTTTCTTTGAAAGGAAATATTGATCTTAAAGGCAATACTTGCACAAGAGGGTGAACAAAAACGAACCTAAACGAAAAGGGTGAAGTGGTAATTTCATTAAAATAAGATAATCTACAGCTCCACTTGCTACTACCGACGGGGGGAGGGGGCTAGATCTTCCTACCAGAAGCGAAGAAGACTATAATACCCTCCGGTTCATTACACGAAATATCTCATTTCAACGTCCACGTATACAACTCTAGACACGTGGCTCCTTGTAGTCCGCTTTTATTAAAAAGCAGGGACACCGATGGCTTAAGCTTCATGGAATCAAACTAACTCCCCAAAAAACCCGGTTCACTTTTCTGGTGGGGCCCATTCTCTTCGTTAAGTGTCAATCGAGTGACTCGTATTCCACCACGTGGGCGCATCTGGCTCACTGAGACTGGCTTGTTGCCACTTGGCATATAAGAGAGAGCTGAGCTTCCCCGAGAAGAACAGACCATGCATGCATGCACGAGTGGCGCGCTTTCGTTTTCCGTTTAGTTAAGTTGGTTGAGAAAATCTTACGTGCGACAGCCGTATCATGTGTCCTGTGCGACTCACCAGTCACACAGCGACACGTGTTTTTTTTATTTCGCAGCTCTTCTTCCTTTCTGTGGCTGTGTTCTCTCTCTTCTCAAGCGAAACCGATCTCCGACGAAGCTTTTTCACAACTCTGCTTCTTCTTCTTCTTCTTCTTCTTCTTCTTCTTCTTCCTTCCTCTCTCTTCTTCTTCCATCCTTCTCTGCTTCTCTGCTTCTTCTTCTTCTTCCCTCCTCTTCTTCTTCTTCCTTCCTCTCTCTTCTTCTTCCTCTCTCTTCCCTCCTCTTCTTCTTCTTCCTTCCTCTCTTCTTCTCCCTTCCTCTCTGCTTCTTCTTCTTCTTCCCTCCTCTTCTTCTTCCTTCCTCTCTCTTCTTCTTCCTCCTCTCTCTTCTTCTTCCTTCCTCTCTCTCTTGGTGAAGGCGAGCCCGTGTGGTGTAGGCGGCGGTGCGCGGTTTCGCCAGAGAAAAGAGAGAACACAGCGACATGAAGGAAAAAGAGCTGCAAAAAAAAACATGTGTCGCTGTGCGACTGGTGAGTCGTACAGGACACGTGGTGCGGCTGTCGCACGTAAGATTTTCTCAAGTTGGTTGCCCCGAAATAAGACGCGTTTTAGGTTTAATACGGCGGTGGAGGTACGGAGTCGTATTAACTTAATTTGTGTGGGATAAGGTAGCACCGATTTGCATAATTTGGTATTGAGTTTTAGGATTAAAATTATTCATAATTATCAATTTAGATAGATTTTTTGTTTGGTAAAATCTTAAAACGTGTTATCTATAATTTTTTAGTTTAAATAACCATAATTTTAAAAACCAAGTTGAGGGTTGCTTATTTAAAGCTGAGTTTTAAAAAAAAATGAGTTTTTAAACCACAATACCTAACATTGTTAGTAATTGGATAATGTTTCTTTGACTCTGGACTATTTTTGGCATGTCTTGATTCTGTAATATTCTTGGAGAATCCTTAAAAATTGGTTGTGTCACTTGTGTGATTCAACCGTCTAGAGATTCTTGGGATTTCTTTGGGTTATTTCCATCATTTTGAGCCATTGACTGTGTTGATTCCTTTACGTGATTCCCTTGAACGAATTGATCCATTTCGCTTGCGAATTTTTCATATACGGAGGATTTTTCCCTTCGCCAATTTTGGCTATCAAGAATGATCATCTCTAATTATGGAAAAAGAAGAAAAATTTAAAGAATTAATGTATGTGATATTCTTGTGGAGGAGATCTACGCCTTTTAGGTAAATTGATTATATATATATATATATATATATATATATATATATATATATATATACGGGGACGATATAAAGCGCACGTCCGTTTTTTGGCAAAACTGCGCACGAACCCATATCAGCCGTTGAATGGTTTAAATGAAAACCAACGGTTCTAGATGATAGAAGCGGACGAAAACCTATAGCGAGCGGGTCAAATAGCTAAGAATGAACCCAAATATTCAGTCTCCCTCTTTCTCTCTCTTTCTCTCTCACTCTCTCGGTTTCTCTCAACGATCTTGTATCGCCCTTCTCCACCCGAAATCCATGTCTTCGAATTCATTAACACTTGCTCGCCTCAGATTGCACGATTTGTAACAAGCCTAGCCTTCTCCTTTTCCTTTCTCTCATAGAAATTGAAGTTTTCGGTCATTTGATGTCCACCTCCCATGGAGTTTTGTCCCCCAAATTGGAGATTTGGAAGCACAAAAACTCATCTGGAGTGACTCAAGTATGGGTTATCTGATCTCGTTTTTGATATCCTTGATTTCTAGCTAATTACAAAATATAGGGTTCATTCCGTTTTTGTTATAAAAGACAGTGTAATTGGGATTTTTTTTTCCGATCATACTGGTGATGTTATGGGTTACTCTTATTGTTGCAACATTATTGGCATAGATATCATGCTTCAAAGTTTTAAGCTATGCATATTGTTGGTCTCCCTGATGAGGACACAGTGAGATTTAATATTATCAATTGCAAACACTTGAATGATTGATGAATGAAACAGTGTGTTGTATATGTTGAAAAATCTTATTCAAGTTGAAATGTGCCCACAACTCCACACTAAAGTCTGCTATTCATGCTCAGTATGCAGGATTATGGCATTGACTTTGACGACCATGATGATCCTGTTAAGGTGTTCAACTGCCAATGTGGTAGTAAATTATGCAGGAATATGACACGATCGAATAGTAAGTGTACAGAAAATCTGCCTATGCTGGGCTAAAAGGAAAGGAAGCTTACCTCAACAATTTATTGCTCTGTAAATCAACTTGATGCAAAGGCATATTCATGGTTTAGATGACACATTGTGGGAAGGAATGAAATTTGTACATGACTATTGTATTATAAATCCAACAGCTATTAGATAAATTTTGTCAATTGTTTTATACCTATGAATTCAGTTTTATCCCCTTGTTGGTGTTTATGTAAAGTTACAAGTTGAAACTAACTGAATCCTTCTACATTCAGTTGTGTATATAGATAACATATGTACTACTGGAGTTGGATATATGAAATCAAAGGCATTGTGTACAATACTTCACTTATTTTTGGCATTGTGTACAATACTTCACTTATTTTTGACATTGTGCAATACATTTGACAGAAACCAATTCACTATGCTATGTATTTGAGATCAATTCAAGGCATATATACAATGAATGTTGGGATATCAACTACTGTAAAACAAGGGAAACACAGAAAAGATCATGATATGCTATGTATTTGAGATCAATTCAAGGCATATATACCATGAATGTTGGGATATCAACTACTGTAAAACAAGGGAAACACAGAAAAGATCATGATAATGTAACATATCATCTTTGTTTCTCCTCAATGTGTACAGACCTATAAAAAGGCCAACAACAGTTCATTGTTTCTGTGATCTATTCAAGGCATATGAATCTAAAATCTATTCAAAGAGACCATATGTTAATGTGCCAAAATATCATTGTTTCTTCTCAATGAGGTCTCTCAGATGATAATGGAACAGATCATCATTGTTTCTTCTCACCAAGCTAGTATAGACCAACAAAAATTATGTGCATCTGCAATCACAAAATGGGAAGTATTCTGCAAAATCTACTACTTCGTACAGAATGAGATTCATTCATAGAAAAATTGTCAATTGTTCTCCTTACACATTATTCTCCAAAACAAAGCAAACAATAGGCTGATAAGTACTTATAAAGAAAAAAAAGAGGCAGATTAGTTCAGTTCTAACAAAACAATGGGCTGATCAGTCAATACTTATAAAGAAAAAAAAAGGCTGATCAATTCTAACAATAAAACAACAACCATATAAACAAAAAGTGTATTATCATACATGTATCGAATTCACCAGTAGATGAACAACTATCCTCATCCATACTAGTTGATCTTGAATCCACATCTTTACTATTCGTAGGCCTACATAAATAAGCAAGATTATAGAGATACATATATCAATCAAAAAATTCTGAAAACATAAATAGTAATATCAAACATAATTAAGTATAGATTCTTACTTTCCAAGAAGTGTTGGACAATTTCTTTTGTCATGTGACTGACCATATAGTCCACATCCATGACATTTTCTACCTTGACTCTCCTTTGCCTTAACTTTCCTCTTCTCTTTTCCTTTCTTCAACCTTCTCCCACACCCTTTTGCTCTAACTTGATCTGGTTCATTAAAAACATGATGGATAGTAGTAGTCTTGGTCTCCAAAGCTTCTGCACTCTGTCCACTTTCATTACCAACATTCAGTGATTTAAAATTCTCCAAGAAAACATCCAACAAATCCATTAGGAGCTGGCTAGCCTAATCATTGACGATTGCCTTATCAACAACATTTGTAGCATGCTGTAACAAGTTAGTTATCCTTGCAAGTAAAGCTTTGTTATCTTTTATCTCTGCTCCATCAGAATCTAACACAAGACTTTGTCTTGCTTCCTTAGTCCATCTCTTCAAGATGTACCGAATAGGCAATTTATCAACATCTTGGATCTTAATCACATATGACAAAACATGTCGACATGGGAGCCCTTCACTCTCCCACTTTCTACAACTGCATGACACAAAATTAGAATTTTTTTCATAAGTGAGTACACGATACTTACAAGTATCAATGTTCTTTCTCACTGCTTTGTACACGCAATGAGTCTCATTTTCTCTTATAAGTTCTAGTTTATATTTGAAGCTCTCTATCAACTGTTCTTGAACTTCATAAAAGAACTTGCGTGTGTAAACCTTGGCCATATGATCTTCTATTTCAAGGGACATGACAGTTTTTGTCTTCTCTTCAATATTAAAATGATCTTCCTCTAACTCATGGTGGCGTTGGTGAAGAAGTCCCCGCTTAAACTAAACCAAAAATTCCACCAAAGAATTTGACTGAGAAACATAATTCTTGAAGAAAGAATGTTGACTCTCTGCTCTTTGACTACTTGACATTCCAGCTGAGAAACAATGATTTACATGTGCTGGTATCCATGATGAACAAATTCTGTATATCGATTCCAACCACTTGTTATCACTTAATCCACTATTCTCAACAATTTCAGTCCATCTTGAGTCGAACTCATCTCCGCTATTTGAATTTCATATGCAACTATGAAAGTCTTGGTAGTAACCCCGATATTTAACCGCATCTAGCTTCTCTGAAAATTTATTGAGAATGTGCCAACTGCAATATCTATAAAATGTCTGTGGAAGTGCTTTTAAAATGGCTTTAGTCATGGCAGGATCTTAGGCAGTAATGATCATTTTGGGAGCATTTTCTAGGGCATTTCCAGGCATAGCATTTAGAAATTCCTTGAATAACCAAACAAAAGAATCGGTTGTCTCGTCATTTAAGAATGCAAAGATGATAGTCTGCCCATGATTATTAACACCAGTTAATGATGTAAAAATCATTCCATACCGATTTGTACGTTGTATGTAGTATCAAAGATAACATCATTCCCCATCAAATATATCAACATGATTCCTCACCAGATTTCGTTTGACATTGTAGCTTTTTACATTCAAGAAAAAATCACCTAATTTTGTATAATGAATTGGTCCCATGGTAGTACGACGTCTGTTCGCTCCAGCACCACCTGACCAAAGCATGAAAGCATACATGACTAACCTCTGATCTCCATACACGAAATGTCACTTCCTCTTAGCCACGTACACATGTGCAAATACGCGGTAGGCGGAAGCAAATTTGCTCCTCACTAATTCCTCCATACCCTCCTCCCCACCGTTTTAGATGAATGTCAAATGTCCTTTAGGTTTAATTATTTTAACAAAAAGAGTGAAAATACCACTTGGCATTCATCTAAAATGGTGGGGAGCAAATTTGCTTCCCGCGGCAGGCTCATATATAGTTGAATCGATCACATTACTAACACGTCCTCACAGACAAAATTACCAAAAAAAAAACAGTTATGCCATGTATGCGTTACGTTACGTTAAATGAAATCATCAAAAGTAATTCTTTCGTAGTTTGAAAACATTAAAATGCATGTTTTATGTAAATCAGAGTTATGTTTCTACTTTGTATCTATTTTATGTCAATATTAAATATGAGGTCTTTATTGATCGACTGGTTAACACGTCCGTATGGAGAAAGTTCATGTCACGTACCACGTTACGTTATCTTACGTTAAACGCACCAATTAAGTGTAACTGTTTTGTAAGAACGACCCTTAAAATGTACGTTTTTATCATTCATAATTTTTTTCCCACCTTATAATCTTATATTTACTTTTGGTCATGTTCAATATGGGGCGTTCATTGATCCCCTTGTTAACACGTCCACATTGATAGGATTACAACAATAAAATTTGAGGCACGCACCGTGCATATATACAAGTTGTAGTATATGAAATATCATTTGATAATATAAAAAAAAAGAATACAAAAGGAAGGAAATGAACATTTCAATTTTGACATAATTAACACGAAATAACACCAACAGAAGGAATTTATTGATAATTTCTTGTTAAATTTTGAAACATATTGGTTTTTGGTTAAGTTAGGGGGGGGTCTGTTAATGAATTTGAGCTAGAAATCAGCCACCATTAAGGTAAATAATGAAGCTTAATAAGATAGTTTAGGAATTCAGGGGGGGAGGGGTCTGGACCCTTACTAGCCTAAACGTACCTTCGCCCCTAGAGCCCTTGGAGAAATTTTTAGATGATACAGGATCACGTGGCAGTATGACGTGGTTCTACATTCCAATTAAATATTGACACATGGATTTATTACAACGAAAATATAAACTAAGGTTTTCTATTTTTTATGAAATGACATTCATGAGTTTTTGTTGAGTTTAGACTAGGGTTTAGGGTTTGAGGTTAGGGTATAGGGTTTAGGGCTTAGGGTTTATAGTTTAGGATTTAAAAAGCAACAACAAACCCAAAATTGTCTTTGACAAAATAACTAATGTAATTTTTCCTTAATTAAATCCATGTGTCAATATTTGATTGGAATGTAGGACCACGTCATACTGCCACGTGGTCCTCCCGTAATGCTGCAATTTTTTTTTCCGCCTTTGGTTAAAATAAATAATAAAATATAGTTTCTTTGTAGCAAAAGAGGCCCTTAAAATTTATAGTTACAGTAAGTTACATAATGATTTTCTTCATATCTTTTTTAGGTCGATATGAAATGCGAGATTTTTATGATATCTCCACTTATAGGATTATATTAAAAAAGTTTAAGTCTTGCGTTACGTTACGTTGAATGAAACAATCAGATATAACTTTTTTATAACTAAAAACCCTAACAATCAGGTTAGAGTTTTGATACACTTGGTATCTTTTTTTCGTTTAGAATACGAAATATCGATCGTTTTCCCTTTTAACACCGGTGAAATGCAATAACGATCGACGTTTGTAGTAAAAAGACCCTCGAAATACACCTTCTCGATAAATTATAGTTGGTTACGTGTCATGCTCCTGCATGGGGAGAGAGCAAGTGGCAGCTTCCATTTTTAAATTTTTTTTTGGTAATGTTTGTGGCAGCTTCCACAGTTAACAACCAGTCTCAGCCACGTGGCAGGGACGGAGCTTCCTAGAAGTAATCGTACATCACTGTTTAGTTTTTCAGTTTGGTTAGCTCTAATTCGGTGCCGACGTCATGGTATTAAATTGGGTAGGATAGCGGGTCTTGCAGGATAAGCTAACCGACCAGATCTTAGTCCCGGATAATCTTTTAATATATTTCTTTTGACCAAAGTAAGATAATCTTACTTACTAATGACTTTTGCGCTTTGGGCATATTCCCTCACATATCCGTGGAGAATTTTCCATTCCTTAAATTCTGGATGAATCATCTGTGATTCACTAGTCCAGATTTTTGGGATTCTTTTAATTTTAATTCCCCTAATTTTGAGCCATTGATTAGTGGCTAGCTAGTTTCCATATGCTTGAAACTTAATCGGGGGTTGTTTCCATTTCATTAATTGGGAGACACTGCTTTAGGATTTGAGGAGAAGAAGCTCAAAGGAAACAAATTTGCCGACCATTATTAATTTGTTCATTTTAGATTGACAGTTTTAAGTTTCTTTGGTCAAACATTTTAAAGAAACATGAGGCGCTAGTTTAGAATTCTGGACAATGGGCATTTAGACGGCGAGCTAGAAATGGTCGGTAAATTTGCATCCAAAGCTAATGTAGTACCATTAGAAAAAAAAAAAAAAAGGTGCAGCAAAATCAAAATCAACTCTTTTTGTTCATAATTTATTCGAACTTGTAACATGGTCTCGGACTTTTTTTTGTTTATGTTAGTTAGCTAAGTTTGACATTACTTTCTCCTCATACAGCACTTGTTTCTGGTACCTTCAACAGATTTGGCAGTTAATCAGGTGAACCGGTGATCTTGATGGTTCAACTTGACAGATTATATGTATTTATGACATAGCGTATTCAAATCAATGTGTTGGACCTTTGGAGCCAAATTCCAGATGGTACCTGGAGCAACGAGCAAGCTCTAAAATAGTAAAATACAGTGTTCAAGATAAGGTTTGGACTGTGGATACTGATGCTCCAAGCTCGAAAGTAACATGGCTTGTTATTCACTGGGAAATTTGCCTTGACCCATTGATCAGTAAGATAGGAGAATTTAGATCTGGGCCCTTATGCAATTATGCAAAATTATTTTTCTTGTACTATAGACTTGGTATGCAACAACATTACAAAAAGAAGAGCTTGATTTCCTCTTGATCTTGAATGGAAATTGATATACAAGGGAAATTACAAATCAAGGGAGGAAAGAGATTAGAGCTAGCTTTGGAGAACCAGACTCTTGCCAAGAATCATGTCATCTGTTGAAAAATCAGCTTCTTTCCTGAATGTTCCTCTGCCAAAGTCTAGGTTGTAGGAGTCTGCAAGACCTTCGACCAAGTCATATTCGGGTTTCCACCCAAGCACGCTCTTTGCTTTGTCAATCGATGCAAAGAAATGCTGCATCATGTCAACAACACAATGTTATCTTCATGAATTTTTAAAAAACTACATTTGTGTCATTTCTCATGAAATGCTTATCCATATTCTTTAACTTGTCAACTATTTAGTTTGCAAGCTATCCTTTGTGTATCCAGAAAATAAATGTCTAAACATTAATAATCACCTGGTCGCGAAATGGAAATGCCTTCTTCTTGCCAAAATCAAACTCCTTAGGGTTATAGTGAACAATCTCAGGCTCAGGAAACCCAGCAGCCTAACAAAATCAAAGACTAATGAGAAACTCAAAATTTTAGAAGATAGTGATGTTTCTTTCTGTCAGTGGCCTACAGTATACCTTTGCACATGCTTTTGCTAATCCATCAAAGGTGACATATTTTTCTCCAGAGATGTTGAATACTTCCTTGCTGGCCTTTTCATTACAAAGAACCTTAACAAATGCAGTCGCTAAATCCTGCAAAACATATGACCAAATGAAGCTCCAATAATGCTACAAATATACTAAACAAAAGTATATGAAGATTTTGACACCATTGTACCTTGACATGACCAAGTTGTGTTATTTGTATTCCCGAGTTTGGAACTGGAATTGGGCGGCCAGCTTTCAACCGGTGGAAGAACCACTCTTCAACAGGATTGTAGTTCAGTGGTCCATAGATGTAGACTGGCCTTATAGAAGTCCAATTGACACCCCTTGATTCAAGCAAGCTCTCTGTCTCAAGCTTTCCCTTGTGCCTGCTCTTTGGATCAACTGCATCGGTCTATCACCAGAAACAGGAAAACGTGAATAATATAGAGCAGACTCCCAAAATACTTGAAACGTCATCAAAATATACAAAGAAAGTTATACAGCAGGAAGTTCATACTCCGATAACTGAAAAGTAAGAAATTTAGAACATCAGGCATACCTCAAAGTGAGGTAATTGATCAGATTTCAGATAAACACCAGCTGAAGAGCAGTATATGTACCTGAGAATCAGTGGATTGTTTAAATCATCTTAACATTTGCTATCTTAAATGGGTTGAAATGGCAGTTTAGCCTCAAAACATCAGTTCCACTGTTTTCGTATGCGAGTAAATCAAAGAACTATCTATTCAATCAAAGCACCCATAATTCACATTTCCAAAAATCACTTTTCCAGTTCATGGTTCATTCTTTAGTTCCATTGTGACTCACAATTACATTTCTACCTATGGAGTTACCTAATCTTCTCTAAAATCCCATATGTGTCAGCTGGCTTACCCAATCATATAACTTGTTTGACAATAACCAGGCTTATTCATAATTCTTAACATAAATGACAGTCACAGAACAAGATGTCTGATTTGATGACAGAAAATTCTAAAATTTCAAATCTTCTGACCAGATATATTATGATGTCAACTTTGATATTATTATTGTTAACTAACAAGTCCATTATTTAACAAAAATCACAATGCACGCTTGTTAATTTAGATCTAGCTTGTACTTAGTCCTGATCTAAAATCATATCTGGAACAACAGATCATCCATAAAAAAGGAGAGAGAATTATAAAATTGCTTCATTAACCGACCATCAATAAACAAAATGACTTGATCAGGTTTCTAAGAGCTTACTGTTCTAACTTCGGAAGTCCATCCAATATGGGCACAATCTCCTCTGCCTCTCGTCCTGAAAATTTCCAGAGACATTCAGATTATGAAGTAGAAGAGTAAGGAGCAGTAAGGTAATGCAGTGATAATTATAGTGGAAGAATTCAAATAGACGGCAATTTAAGAATGATGCATACCGTTTATGTCGTAAACAACATCAAAGCCTTCAGCTGAAAGACTGGACTTCACAAAATCAAAGTCCTTTCTGTCTCCTTTCAAATGCAAAATCTACAACAATGAAATGATCATTAAAAATGAAGAGTGCAAAAGAATGTGAACTCATTCCAAGTTAATGAGTTTTGGGAGCCTTATTAACAGCATTATACCTTGGAAGCAAAATCTGTGTAGTCACTATCGGATTCACCAGGCAACTGCTGAGTAATGGGTGCTTTTCCTCTGGTGAACAATGTAACCTGTCCAGGTAAACCTGATGTTAAAAACATACCGAAATCCAAGGCAGATAACAACTTAGTCAAACTAATTTAGCATTATTATAGAAATCGTTTTACTCCCAAATTCTAAATTATCGGATAGTTACAACTACATTGCAACTGAAGCATTATAACCTTATATGAAGCTCACATTATAGCAACCTCATTATGTAGGATGAAATTTCAAAAAACCTTGAACCTCAATAAGCTAAATTCAAGTTAGAGCAATCTCACACCTAAACCATAAGTTGTCGCAAACTAAACCATTCCCATCCTAGAGCTCACATTGCACTAGTGTAATCATGAAATACATAATTGTCAAAAGCCTCTAAGCTTTCCTATCACACCCAAACTCACTATTCTAAGTTATCTGGTTTACCTAGAAGACATAAAGCAAAAATGGAACAGAAAAAATGCTCCAAAACATGGAAAGGAAGAGAATGAGGAAGATACCTGATGACCCTCCTTGACAAGCAGCCTTGACAAGAAGATACCAATGAATCTAGTTCCCCCCATTATCAGAATCTTCTTCGCACTCGAAGCCGAAACTTGCAATGCACCTCTTGGCTGTGAAACCCTTCTCTTATACTGCAAAAAACATAACTTGGGCACTAAGAATTCCATTTAAAGAATTGATCTTTAATCAAGATAAAAACAAAGAGAGAAAAATTAAAGACCTGGACGTGAGAGTGGAGTAGCCTGGTGCCATTGAAGTCGGAGAGAGAAGAAGGAGGGAGGAGAGAGACTGAAGGGTGTCTCTGAACAGACACCAATTTCGCCATGATCGATAACCCTTGTTGTTTCTGGGTCTGAAATTGGTGAAAGACTTCAGCTTTTTCATGTTTGGGGGTTTGGCTTTTCTTCTCCGTCGAACGTTTAGTCCGGATAAGGCTAACACTATGACCCACTCACTCCTTAGCCTCTCATCTCCTTCAGGCTTCAGCCACTCATAAACCCCTTTGGAAAACGGTGCGTTTTGGGTCATCATCATCCAAAGCTCTCGGCTTTTGGCGCCCTAAAGCGGCCAATTTGGGAATTGAGCTCTTAAACGACGTCGTTGGTAGGTTGGGGGCTCAATTTGGGCTTTTGGGTTGGGTAAAGTTTTGGGCTTTAAGACCCAAAGTGTCAGTTACCAGCAAAGCTATGAATCTAACAAGGTAAAGCAGACGTCAAGACGAAGACGAGGGGGTTCTGCTGGTGAAGATTTAAGAAGGTATTGCTTTTTTCTTTGGTTTTTCATGTTAAATTTCATTGCTTTAACCCAGAAGGTAAAGAAAGATTGAATCTTTGATATGCAAACCCTGCAGTTGTTCGATCAAATTAGCTGACATTTGAATCACATTGCTTAAGAAAATGGATGCTTGATTTGATTAGAGTCTGCTATTTGCTTTGATAAACAAAATTTTCACTAGAGGGTTTTGTGATGGGATCTTAATAGCTTCAGATAGGTGTTACTATGGTGTTGAATTTTGCATGCTTTTGTTTTCTGAAGATATTATTTTCAGTAATGGTTTTGTTGTTGAAGGCAATTTGAATAGATATTATTTGCATGCTTTTGTTTTCTGAAGATATTATTTTCAGTAATGGTTTTGTTGTTGAAGGCAATTTGAATAGATTCCATTTGGGTTATTGTTTAGCTAAGCAAAGCTGCTTTGATATTAGAAAGGGAGAAGTTTATGGGTTTGTAGATTTGTATCTGCTTCAAGAATTTTGTTGTGTTTCAAGCGGTTGATGGGTTTGTAGATTTGCTCAACACACAATGTATGAGGGTAGAGTTGAAAGAGAAATGGGTTTGTGAGTCGTTGTAGTTATTTGTTCACCTCGGGTTTTTTTTTTCCGGCTAATGAGCTAATCTACCGTTATGTTCCTCCCCAGTAGCTATAACTAACAACGTAAAGGAAGAGAGAGAGATGTTGCAGTGCATATTTCTGCTATCCGATTCGGGGTAAGAGTCTCTTTAGATGCTTTTGTTGGATCATATAATACTCCTGGTATTTCTATATCTCTCTTGATTTTAGCGGGACAAAAGAGTTAACTTTTTTGGATTTCACAGTGAGGTAATGCTGGAGAAACAGCTAACTGGACAGCGTGTGGACCGCTCAATATGTGTATGGTTCTGGGAACAGGCCATTTCTAAAGGTCATTCCTCCAAGGTAGCTGTTGTAATTTTTGATATATGATTGAATATAATGTAATTGGCGTCATTACAAATTATAGTACTGATTCACTTCATATTTATGAATACTTAGAGGGGATTTTTTGGGTCTATTTTTGTTATTTACTTTCTAGATTTTAGTTGTGTATATAACTAATGGCTCTGGGTTTGCCCAAAGGACTATTCAATGTATGGGTGTTCTTCTTACTTCAGTTGTGAGTAGGTTGATATTTTCTTGAGTTGTGCATATTTCTTATGCGGTGTATGGTTGTTATCAGCTCCAACCAGTAATTGCTTCACCAACACATTACCTTTTCCAAATTCTTCGCGAGGGGATAACATTTTTAGCTTGTACCCAAGTTGAAATGCCACCTCTGATGGGCATTGAGGTGATTACATTGCTGAATCTATGTTAATATTATGAGTTCACTATTTAGCATTAAAGTGATTAGCCTCTAACCATCAATTATAGTTCCTGTGCAGGGTGGCCGATGTCCTCACAGATTATCTTGGCAGCTTGAATGAAGACTTGATAAAAGATAACTTCGTCATCGTTTATGAGGTTATTGTCTTAATTATACTTCTGCTGCTTATTATGTTATTGGAAGTCAAGGGTTATATCTGATCTGGTGGCGTACTTATATTTTTCCTAGAATGTCTGTTGTGAGGGACAAGTTTAGTCATTGATCTTTATGATTATTGCTTAATACACTTGTGTTACATGCACAATGTTAACAAAAACTGAACAAGTCTAAACTCTTATCCTCCACGGCTGTGATTCTTTAGTGACATATTATTTTGTGTTTTCCACTTTGTCATATTTCATCAGTTTTTCTTGAAATAGACTAACCAAAATATATATGGCAATTTGCAGCTTCTGGATGAGATGATTGACAATGGCTTCCCTCTCACTACAGAACCTAATATTCTGAGAGAGATGATTGCTCCACCAAATCTTGTCAACAAGATGTTGAGTGTTGTGACAGGCAACAGTTCTAACATGAGTGATACTCTTCCAGGTGCAACATCATCTCTGATTCCATGGAGAACAACAGATCCAAAATATGCTCACAATGAAGTTTATGTTGATCTTGTTGAAGAAATAGATACAATAATAAACAGGTCATCGTTTCAATTTCAACTTTTCTTTTATGAACAATGTCTTGTAAATTTCATTCAAACACCATATGCGTATAGTGTCATATGCCTTTTCCAGTATATCTCATCCTGGTGTCTCTGCCATATTGTTGAATAAGATGAATATGAAAAATAGCGTCCAAGTTTGAATAATTGAATAATGTAGTTGAATACAGTGGTTGCATTTTAATCTAGGGTTTTGTAGGTATCATTTATGGATGGTGAAATAGAATAGAAATAATTGTACAGAAACTTGCAGATTTAATAGTTAGTATTTAGTGTGTTACGATTGTATCTCAAGGATTCGTACTCACGTTAGTTGTTTAATTGCTGCTCAGGGATGGGGTCATGGTGAAATGCGAGATGTATGGTGAAGTTCAAGTGAACTCCCATTTATCAGGCGTGCCTGATTTGACTCTTTCCTTTTCAAACCCTTCTATTCTTGATGATGTAAGATTCCATCCATGTGTTCGGTTTCGACCTTGGGAATCCCAGCAAATTCTGTCATTTGTGCCTCCTGACGGACAGTTTAAGCTAATGAGTTACAGGTATGGTGTTAAAGAAATACATGTGTGAAATACTTCGTATGGAAATTTGGGACTTACTTTAGCTGGGTAGATAAAGTTCATTACTATGATGCTTAATATCTGAATGGTTAATATGGTTGAGTTCAGCGAAAAATACCCACTATACAAATTAGAGTGTGTAGTGGTTGCATGATCTCTGTCCTTGTCTTATTTTGATTCTGACACACCTCATATGTCATGTGCAGGGTTAGAAAGTTGAAAAGTACTCCAATCTATGTAAAGCCACAGCTGACCTCTGATGCTGGAACATGTCGTGTTAGTGTAATGGTTGGAATACGAAATGATCCTGGAAAGACCATTGATTCAATAACTGTGCAATTTCAACTACCTCCATGCATTTTATCAGCTGATTTGACTTCAAATCATGGAACAGTAAACATCCTTGCAAATAAGGTACTAATATAGTATTGGACAATTGGCATATGACTCATTACCTTGACATCATATCTACCCTTTTAAAATGGAATATAGGCTAATGTGTATCTCCTGGTCGTATTTTTATTTTATATCCCTATTGTTTATGCAGATCTGTTCATGGTCAATCGGGCGCATTCCTAAAGATAAAACCCCTTCAATGTCTGGAACTTTAGTGCTTGAGACAGGACTAGAGCGCCTTCATGTGTTCCCCACATTTCAAGCGAGTTTTAGGATCATGGGTGTTGCTCTCTCCGGCTTGCAGATAGATAAGCTGGATTTGAGGAATCTACCAAATCGACCATACAAGGGATTTCGAGCACTCACTAAAGCAGGGCAATTTGAAGTGAGGTCGTAATTCAGCAATCCAAATTCTTTTCTTTTTTAAAGCTGTTTGAAATGTGATCAATCTGTGTACTTTATGGTGTGCTGGTGTGGGTAATGTGCTGAAAATGTCACTGATAGTTTCATCTGTAAATTTGTTTTGTGATAGAAAATCATTGGTCTGAGACCCTAACAGTACTGAAAAATTACAAAATGACAGAATAAAATAAAAGAGAGGTCTGTTTCACATCATTGGATTAGAATTTGTTGGCACTACTTGTGAACTTACTATGCTCCAGGCTGAGATGCATCAAACATGGTAGAATTGCTGATAAATTAAACAATGAATGTTTTATAGAACTTGACCTCCAAATTGGTACAAAAAGAAAAGGGAGCCTTGGATTACAAAATTTTTGTACAATCTCATAGTTCCTAAGCAGCCACCTTGTTCACTCTAAATGACTCCATAACCCGGCGAAGATCACTTTCTTCTTCTACAAATACATTTTCTGGTGTCTGCAATCTCAACGCATACAATTGGTTGTTTTCAACTCGTAGAACAGTAAGGTACCTCCTGTTCCATTCCATACTTACTACGCGGTCTTTTGGCATAACAGCTAGTTCATTGTTGCTTGCATATGATTTTATGTTCACCTAGAAACACATTTCAAAACACATTGTAAGAAAACAGTTCTAATAATCCACAGAACTAACATTTACAACATCAAAATCACCTCACCTCAACTTGATAATAAAGCTTCCCATCGTCAGCAACTCTTGAAGATGTAGAGAGAACTTTCCCCTCACGCTTCACCCCAAGTCTTGTAGACATGAACTCTGTCAGATACTGCCTAAGCACTAGCTTTCCGGCTACTTCTGGCGGCCCCAGATCTTCAACACTCTTGTAATTCGAGGATGAAGGAGAGGACAAATCCACAGCTAGGTTTTCATCAAGAATATAAGGGTCTCTAAAGAAAATGTCAGCTCCAGCACCTTTAACTTGAATCCAATTCTTAGGGTACTTGAATGAGTAGCCATCAAAACTATCTATGTATTCCCTTAACGCAACAGATTGTACAGAAAATGCAGGAGTTTGCAAACTGACTTGGGAGAAGATGCAACCTGACAAGATTAAGGCCATTGCATTCCTCCTAGGAACTGCAAAATCTTTAGTCTGATTATATATTAGAAATACATAGCAAGAAGATTCATACTTTCATGTCAAATTTATAAATGTGTGGCATAGAGGGCCTAAATAAGACCCCTAGCATACCTTGGAAGAAAAAGAAAATTCAGCACCACCATCCTTATTCGATTCACCTGACATTTGCTCAGTGAGGCTCACCTGCCATTGTGGTGATATGGTATAAGATATAGAGAACGAGAACAAAATCCAACAGATATATGGAAAAGGAACAGAAATCAATACAAGTAGTATATCAAATGAATTGGGTGCCACTCACTTTAAGAGTCTTCTTTGCATTTGATGCTGTAACATGTAATGCTTCTTTAGGCTGTGATACTTTTCTCCTATACTGCAAAGTATGTATAGACAGTAAGGATAACTAGTTAATGAAGGTTCTAAGTTTCTAAGATTCTGAGACTTGGAGCAGAAAGTAGAGCAAATTTGTGAAAGACAGAGAACCTGGAGTTGAGTTTGGAGTTTGGTGCCATTGAAGTCAGAAAGAGAAGGAAGAGGAGAGAAAGAAGGTAGTCTGTGATGTTGTTGCTGCTGCATCATCACCAACCTTGCCATGTTTCCCTATCCTGCTTTCCTTTTCTTGCTTTCTGTTTGTTATATCCACAGCCTATCATTCATACCATATTATCAGCAAGGATCTCCCTGACAGTGTAGCCTAATCATATAGCAGGAAAAGAAACAAGTGATGGACTTTGAGGCCCAGTACCAACTGCAGGCCAACAACAATGGGCTGTATGATTGAATATCCTTTTTCTTTCTCCTTGTTTGGTTCGTGAAATGTAACTATTTTTCTTTGCATTTGCAATGAGAAGTGGAGGAGAAAGGAATTAAAATTTCGCCATACCTTTCCAACCATGTTGCAAATTTCACTCCCTAAAACCAATGTGTTTTTTTTCACATAACTTGCTACATGTTCATGGGAAGGGTGACATGGTGTAGAGCTCTATAACATGTTTTGGTACACCAACACCAAACATGCATCATGTGTTTTATCTTGGGCATGATACAAGTGGTTCATGAGAAATGGGGGCTGCCTACAATTTGGGATATGAAAGGTCCTGGCTCCCTGGACGAGTCACCAATCCTTATCCACTGAACTCTAGACACATGGAAATGTCTGAAAGGCCCTTGCGTGCAAGCAATGAACAGCCATAAACCAGAATTAGTAAATACAGGATATTTAAGAAAATAATTATTTAACTAGACTTATAATTTGCCACGTACAGTACAGAAAGGGGGGCGACTCCGAAGTCCAAAAGCTAAAAATATCTTGTTTTGAAATCTTAAAGACATAAATAGAATTTCAAAGGCATATTATTTGGGATTGTTTGGACAACAAGCTAAGTGATTCAAAATGTAATTTTGCATTTTGAGATGAATAAACATGACTGGGTGATTGAGTAATTTCTAATTATTATTAATCTTGTGAATGTTAATTTAAATGTTAATATGTTATCGAATATCGATGATGTCTTATATTTCTTTTTATTTCATTAATAACTTAAAAAATCGGTTTTTTATTGGTTTCTAAGAACATCACTACACCAATATCATATTAAACGACACAACAAGAAAGTTTTTGATCAAAAGAGACATATATAGACATTTATACACTTTTCCTTGCTCAAACGATGAAGACCTACACTTTTTTATTCACAACATGTAGAATGACAAATACATATGATTGTGAGGTAGCTACCTGAAAATCCAATATATCCTTTCCAAAAGATACAATTTATTGCTAAATGCATCCACTTTGTTAATCATGGCAATTTCAAGAAAGGAAAATGAACAAGTAGATTAAGCTTAATTAACTAAATCTAAAAAATCCATTTTAAAAGAAAGTTATCTTGTTTGCCAGGGTTGCCCTTCCTTCCCTCTCTATATATAAAAATCAAAACTTCCACTATTTATTCTCCACCAATTTTGCCATCCAAAACTTTCAGGCACCACCGCCATTTCTTTCTGCTACTATTTCTCGATGATCGTCTCCCCTCTCCGTAAGTTCAACGCAAGTCCCACCTCTCCATCTCAATCTTCAAACCCCCACAAATAGCTCTATTTGCATATGCTATAGTTACAATCTCAAAGCTTTGATTTTTCTGATCAATCATACTTGTTTATTGTTATATATGATTTCCCTTAGTTTTCTTTGTCATTCTGCAATGAAACCCAGTTGTAGAATCATGAGTAGTATCCGAAAGTCTACGCTTTTCGGGTTTTCCCCTGTTAAAATTCATAACGGGTCAGCAAAGAATGGAAATTTATCCAAGTTTTGTGTCAATTTTGAGCAGAAGAGTCAATATCATACATACCCAGGTCGTCTTTTGGGATTTGGGAGTGTTTTGAGTGATACCCAGAAAGCTTTTAAGGTATCCAATTGGAGTTTTGGCCAATCTGAGGTTGTATCTAGGTCGTTTAGTACTAGGGGTGGTTGTGTCATTGCCGGTATTGAATCCAAGGGTCGTGAGTTTTCGACATCGGTGGAGACTCGGGTTAATGAGAACAACTTTGAGAGGATTTATGTTCAGGGTGGTGTTAATGTGAAGCCATTGGTGGTGGAGAGGATTGATAAGGATGAGAATGTTGTGGGGGAGGAGCAGTCTAGGATAGAAGTTGCTACTTATGAAAATGTGGAGGGTGTGGATGAGCAGGCTAAGGTTTTGAGTTCCGAGAGGGAGTTTTCGGACATTGAGAAGGAAGCGTGGAGGCTGTTGAGGGAGTCGGTTGTGACGTATTGTGAGAGTCCTGTTGGGACTGTGGCTGCAAATGATCCGAATGATAAGCTGCCGTTGAATTATGATCAGGTGTTTATTCGGGATTTTGTTCCGTCGGCACTTGCTTTCTTGCTCAAGGGAGAAGGAGAGATTGTGAGGAACTTCCTGCTTCATACATTGCAATTGCAGGTAACCGTTCACAACTATTTATCTATGTGGTTTCTCATGTTGTTTTGTTGGTCTTAAATTAGTATGCATTTCCTTATTTTGTGTTGTGGTGCTATTCTAATATATGATCAACTGAATAATCTTGAATGAAAACCCTGATTATCTTTTGTTGTTGATTAGAAGTTATTTAATTATAGAGATCAAAAAGTGCCATCAATCAGTCATTTTTTCGCAAAACCAACATTCCATTGATCTTGGTGACACCTTCTGTAGTAATATATAGTCAAAAGAGTCCTAATCTCTTTTATGTTTTATGAAAATTAATTTCCCCAAACCTTTCTTGCTGACAACACTGTCAACATAATATACTATGAATTAAATGTTTCGGGTTTCATGAAATTTCTAATCATAGTTTTGTTTTTACTTAGAGTTGGGAGAAAACTGTTGATTGCTATAGTCCAGGGCAGGGATTGATGCCTGCAAGTTTTAAAGTGAGAACTGTGCCTCTCGATGAGAATAAATTTGAAGAAGTTTTGGATCCAGATTTTGGTGAATCAGCAATTGGTCGTGTCGCACCTGTGGATTCTGGTAATAATATCTGAACATTATATATTGTGCTGTAAAAAAGTAATTCTTTGAAAGATGCTGCACACTGTCTTTGTTATTGTTTTCCAGCTGTTGTTGGATGCTAATGCGCATTTTGCAAATACTCCATATAGGGATCTTCTTTTTCCAATAAATTTAGTAATTTTCCCAGGTATTCTAACGATTTGTTGTTGCGCCATTAACTTCTCTGACAGGATTATGGTGGATTATTCTGTTGAGGGCTTACGGAAAGATAACTGGTGACTATGGATTACAAGAAAGGGTTGATGTTCAGACAGGCTTGAAAATGATCCTGAACTTGTGTTTAACTGATGGCTTTGATATGTTCCCATCTCTTTTGGTCACAGATGGCTCGTGTATGATAGACCGTCGGATGGGTATCCACGGTCATCCCCTTGAGATCCAAGTGCGTTCCTTTATCCCATAGTTTAGAAAGCTGGTTTAAGTGGTTGAATTATTAGGCGTGAATATTATTGATTCATTTACGTTATTTCTTTAGCCTATATTCTTATCAGCTGCTTTCTTTGATTTTACTGCCATAAATTCAGATTCAATATTGAATATTCCATTCTTGATGTACCTGAGATGAAAATAACTAGGAGGCCAATAGGGTCTAATTGGATATCATGCTTAAGGACATAGAATATATAGGGTGAAATCATTGATGATGGTGGTTTCCTTCTCGAACTAATTGAAAGCATCTGCTCCTGAACTTTTAACTTCAGCTGGCTGACTATGCTTTTTCTGAGAATCTTGGGCTGTATCCTGAATTCCTGATAACACCGTTTTGTTTGATATCATACCAGTTGTGATGCGTTCCTATCTATCTTTTCAAGCCTATATCAACTATACTGCATCATATTCGAGTTTATTTGTATGTTACCTCATCTTTGGCATATGATTTATATGAAGTTTGATTCTTCAGGCCTTATTCTACTCGGCTCTACGTTGTTCCCGTGAGATGCTTGCCGTAAATGATGGATCCAAGAATTTGGTAAGGGCTATCAACAACAGACTCAGTGCCTTGTCATTCCACATCAGAGAATATTACTGGGTGGATATGAGAAAGATGAATGAGATTTATCGATATAAGACCGAGGAGTACTCTACAGAAGCCACCAACAAGTTCAATATCTACCCTGATCAAATTCCTGTATGGTTAATAGACTGGATTCCAGAGGAAGGTGGATATTTTATTGGCAATCTACAACCAGCTCACATGGACTTTAGGTTTTTCACTCTTGGAAATCTTTGGTCTATTGTTTCATCTTTGGGTACTCCAAAGCAAAATGAAGCTATATTGAATTTGGTTGAAGCCAAGTGGGATGATCTTGTGGGGCATATGCCACTTAAGATATGCTATCCTGCCTTGGAATATGAAGAGTGGCGTATAATCACTGGCAGCGACCCAAAGAATACGTAAGTTGGCATACTCCTGTTTGTATACTCTTGTTTGTATATTTCGGGGTATTTTAGATTTCTATAACTGTACTAATTTCGTTATCAACTCCTGCAGTCCTTGGTCATATCATAATGGTGGATCTTGGCCCACACTTCTGTGGCAGGTACGTTTTGCCTTGATGGAAAGTTTAGATGTTTTGTGGAATGCAAATATGCCTGCATTTGGATTTCTTCCTGTTTGTTACTATGCATTCATTTGTTTATGGGATTTTCCCTCTAAAATGCTATAGCTGTCCTATTTCAGTTCACATTGGCATGCATCAAGATGGGCAGACCAGAACTAGCTGAAAAGGCAGTTGCTTTAGCTGAGAAGAGGCTTCGAGCTGACCGCTGGCCTGAATATTATGATACCAGAACTGGGAAATTCATTGGAAAGCAATCTCGACTTCACCAAACATGGACCATTGCCGGGTTCCTTACAACTAAAATGCTGGTGCAGAATCCAGAGAAGGCAGCCTTATTATTCTGGGAGGAAGATTACGAGCTTCTTGAGATATGTGTTTGCGCACTTAGCAAGAGTGGCCGGAAAAAGTGCTCCAGAGGTGCAGCAAAGTCTCAGATTCTTGTATAAGGAAATCATTCTTTCAAAGGCAACTTTGCCGTTGAACTGTACAGCAACCACATTAGGATAGGATACGGAAAGAGTTGGATAGAGAACAGCCTTCAATTGGAAGAGTATATCATAAAGTCATGTGATATGTTCTACACAGTAATGATTGGTTTTGTCAGCCGATTAATTAGCTGAGTTGATCGGAATAGACACTTAAAATGACAAGTGTGGAGGGTACCTCGCACCTGATCTAATCTGTCATTGTATGTAAATTACATATAACAGTTTTCACTTGTATATTTGAGCTGATTTTTCTAGATATTTTTACTTGCCTTTTGACATGATTGAAACTTCTATCTCAGCAAAACTGCATTTGGTAGTCGAATACTACTTCCCCTTAGCAATCAATAATTATACACGAATGTAGGGAAGGAAAACCATAGCCATGTAAAGGTTTAGGTAATTAGTCAAACAAGATAACAGACTAAATGCATAAAGGTTCCCGCCAAATGGACAAACATAACTTACACAACCATCCTTGGGTGGAGCATAAAGATTCAGAGAAGTCCTCTTCTTCTCTTATAATCACTAACTGACAAAGTCAGAGCATGTCTCTTGCCATCATCCTCCGGGACCTTGTATCCTACTGTAGCTTCTATCTTTTGCTTCCTGGCCAAGTACGCAGCCGGAGCCCCATGAGATCCACCAAACTTCTGAAGTCCAGCCAGTGAGATTGGCAGCTCGAAATTGTGGAGTGTATACGCCTCTGTCGCTCGGTCCACAGGAGCCCTTGTATCAACCAACTTCCCTGCACCTGCTGCAGCTTCCAATGCTGCCGCTGTCGCTGTCATGCCGAACTCTCCCATTACTTTTGCTTCAGCCTTGTCATTGGTGGCACCTAGAAATCCATTTGCTGGCTCAGCAGTCTCATCTTCAGCGACTTCATCTCCTCCTCCAGGCTTCCCAACATAGTAATTCCTCGATCTAGTCCATCTTCTTGAGAAAGGATCATAACCAGCCTCCCCAGCTTTCAGATTCGTATTTATCGGTTTCAATCCAGAAGCATTCTTAAAGTTCTCAAACTTGTTCTTCCTGTTCATCTCAGCTAATCTAATGGCCTTGGAATCTTTCTCCTGGGATTGCCTGGATGCTTCCAAATCCTGGAGCCTTGTCTTAATCCTCCCAACTTCCTCCATGTCATGCTTGCTTTCTGCAACTTCCAACTGCCTCCTCAACCTATCCTTCTCAACCGCAATGTTCACTGGTCTTGCTGAGGCTCGTTTCTCCTGCAACATTTGCTTCACTGTTGTTGCTGAGTAAACAAATGTGTTGGATTTCTGTAGGGTCTCCCTCTTTTCTAATACATCATGTTTGCTTGGCATGTAGCCAGCACTACGCTTCACTTCCCTAATCCAATCGTTATACTCCTCCTCCTCTGGAGCAGAATTTGAGACCATAGCCATCTGCCACTTAGAAGCAGAACTTTCACTTCCCCAAACACAGTTCAAATATTTATGTGTCATTTTTCCCTCTAGCTGGTACCGCCGGTTCAAATCTGTGGCATCCACATTCTGAACCATGCAAAGCTTGTAGATTGGACCCCTTGATGATTTCCCAACTCCAAGCCTAACAAAGCAACCCACAATTAGCTCCTCAAAAAATGGCTCCATACACCATTTTGCAAGTTTCGACCTTGGAATGGTAATGTCCTTTATGTCCTGATATGTTGGTGGCTCTACCTTTTCCTCATCACTATCTGAAAATTCATTATCCGAAGCTGATCCTACATCTTCAGTTTGTAACCCCCCTTCATTCTCATTTTGATCCGAGTCAATCAGACTTTCTGTAACAAGGGATTTACGCTTGATTGGTGAAAAATCCTGGCTACCTACATTTTCTTTTGATGAATCCCTAAGACTACTGCGAGCCTTCGAGTCTTGTTGCTTCAGACGCTTCTCTCGTAACTCACTCAATGCATCACCCAAAGCAGCTGATTTTTCAGCAGTCCTAGCTGATGAGCGTACACCACGGGAGAATGGGACAGAAGAAGATTCTTTCTTTGATTGGATTGATCTTTCTTTGTCTCTCTTTGATCTTAATTTTTCCATAAACTTCTTACCATCTTTCTTTTCTGCTCTATTTGTCAGAATCATCTCTCTTTCAAGTTCAGTCATCTCTGAAAGCCGTCTTCGATCAGCATCATCCTTGTAGAGATTAGGACCAATATCAGATTCATCACTGTTTTCGCTCTCATGATCAGAAGCATCATCGTGCTCTTCATCACTGCCTCTTTCAGCAGGGTCAAACCTCTTCTTCAGAGGTACTTGAGTGGGCTTCCTGCTTGCATGATTACGACCATCTGAGTCTTCATCCCCAGAGTCACTTTCATCATCAGAGAAGGAACCTCCATGTCGCTTTCTAGAAGTTGGAAGTTGCTGGCGGTTTTTCACAGCCGCACTGGTTCGTCCTGCTGCCTCAAGAAGCAAATTCTCCAAGTCTGCCATGGTTGCTGTCTCCTAGACTCCTAGTGCAATAGTAATGCTTCTCCGAAACAGGGTGTAATATAGAGACTAACTACTGCAACCATAAGAGAAAGGATCAGGAGCACGAACAGTTGACAAAAGAGGATTCCAACGCACACAGAATCTTTCTCAATAGTATTGGATACCAATTCAGTACAAGAGTTATGCCATCATAAAGGAAGAGAATCGGAAGATTCTCAGTTAAATCCTCAACTCTCCAGTTTAAGAACTGATCTTGATAATTCCATTATGACACACATACACAATTTTCATATAGGTCTAACAATGCAATTAATTATTTTGAAATTTAAGTATAACTCTTGGCATTTTAAGAAATGGCCAGAACCTATGGTCCCAGGAACGCTCACACATGCGTGCAACAAAACATAGTATGTGAATGTACGACAAAGGAAGGGATCAAGAGTTCTTCTGGGTTCACAAAGCGTTACATCACCAAGTGGTTAACTTGTAGAACAGCAATCATTATGAGGCAAGCATAAATTTACTTTACTCTCTGTTTGGACAATATCCACATGAGTATAAATGATTTAATGCATTCTACATGCTGCTTCGTCTTATAAATAAACGACAAATTCAATTCAATCATAAAAAGAAAGAAAGGAAAATCCACATTCTGCATGCTCTATTCTTCTGACAGACAAAATCGACATTCATCTCAAGAGAAACATAACAAAGCAAGTCGAAATAGAACAACCCAGCGTCATTCAAGAGTTCAACTGATAAGGTAAATCCTAGTATCTAATATCTCCAGACTACTTTAATTTTGACAAAGATGTCTGCTTTAAGCAATTCCAAATCAAAATGGCCCTTACAAATTTTACTGAAAGTAATAGGCTTCCCAAGGACTAATCAAAGTACCATCTACAGTTCCTACACTAAAACTAAAAGGAGAAAACAAAAACAAGAGCTATGATTTCATGGATGTGAGGATAAACAAGAAAAGTAAAAAGATTCAACCTTTATTTTCTAAAATTTACCCCAAGACCCAAATGTAAAATCCCAAAATTACAGCCTAAAAATTCAATCTTTTCTGCACGAAAGTCTCTACCTTTATGATCTAAAACCATAAAAACAACACAATGCATTCACCAGAAACAAGACTGTTAAGGTTAAAAGACCAAAATTTTCTCAAACAAGACAAGAACAAGAGTAAACAATTCGAAAGACAAATCCCTAACAATGTAGTACAATCGAACACTGATGCAACCATTCATGCTACCAAAGTCCAAGGAACAACCAGAAGAGCAAAAACAACAACAAATTCAACATCTTGAACAAAACAAAAAAACCTAGAAACCCTTGTCTGATCGCTCAAAAAAAAAATTAAAAAGACTAAAAGACGTCACCTTTGTGATCAGGGAGTGACGTAAATTTGGGGGAATTTTGGTGAAGAAGAAAAACAAAGCGCAATGCAGAAACAAACGGAGAAGCCGAACGGCGGTGAGGAGTGGTGGCTGAGGAAGTGATTTGGGGAGTGAAGAATGAGAGAGAAGAGGCAGAGAGAGAGAGAGAGAGAGAGAGGCGGTGAGGAGTGGTGGCTGAGGAAGTGATTTGGGGAGTGAAGAATGAGAGAGAAGAGGCAGAGAGAGAGAGAGAGAGAGAGGCCTGGTGTATAATGTTACGTGTCATTGTGAACACAAAAGCTACCTTACAAGTGTCTGTCGTGTATAATACCTCTCGCTGGGATTCTAGGATTTCACAAAATCTTTTATAATTTTAGTCTCGTGTGAGGGTGTGACCAGCTTGGTTAATGTTTTCAAACAAAATCTTAGTTACACACTAATCACAATATTCTTTTTCTCTTATTAAAGTATGTTTTATTAAGTGAGATAAATGCATCAAACACAATTTAATAGTTACTTTATCAATGAGTACGATGAGGTTACCAGCTAGACTCTTGCGTACTTAGTCTGCAAGCAGCAGCACTTACCCAGTTATGAAATCTCACATGAATGGAGACCTTCCCAAAGCAAATCGCCATTGTCAAAATGATTTGCTTTAATGCAAACTAGATTCAATGATTTCAATCCGTTTCCACCATCCATTGCATCATGAGAATTCGAAATATAAATATATACTGAAAGCAACTTTTCGGATACGTAAACTTATTTGCTTTAACTAATATTAATGAAACTAGAATACATGATAAACTAATGATCATTTATGTGCACAACAAGTTAAACCTTATCTAGAATGCACTTTTTAGTATTAAAAAAACATATCTAGAATGCTACATACGGCAAAACAAGTTAAACCTTATTAACACTAATATTTCTCGAACTTATGTTATCATCAATCAATCATAGATAATAATATTTGAACCTGTTTCAATTTATGAAATACCAAATCCTGGAATAATTATTTTAAAATACATTTTATTATTTTCTAACTTAAAAAAATCCGTACAATAAATTACATCTCGATTCTTGAAAATTAGAATTTGCAATACAAATTAAACGTGTGCTATAGTCCACAATTGTATGCAGGTTTTTAATTGCTTATTGTATGCTTACCTCCATGAACAATTGAACATGCAATGTTGAGGATTCAAGAACTAACCAAACTGCAAACTTAAGCCTAATTACCATGAACTGGAGCTATAGCAACTCTATAGCTTGCAACACCATAGACTGGAGTTTGAAGGCTTGACCATGTTCAGCTACACAACAGAGATGACCTCAAGAAAACTACTACGTCCCAGAACCCACTTCAACCCAATACCACCCATCATCAGAAACTCACTCCATTGCTCCCAAGAACAACCCACCACCCAATCAAACCCACCTTTTTTCTCAAAGGGCCCCAACCTCTTAGCCACAGACTTAATCAAGTCCTACTTCCAAAAGGGCTCAGTCAAAGAAGCACGCAAGGTGTTCGATGAAATGTCTGAGAGAGATGTTGTTACTTGGACTGCCATGATTGCTGGCTACACTTCTTGCAGTCACCACAGCAGCGCTTGGGGTGTGTTCTGTGAGATGTTTAGGAGCGATGTGGAGCCGAATGCGTTTACTTTTTCAAGTGTGCTCAAGGCTTGTAAGGGGATGGATTCTCTTTTGTGTGGTGCATTGGTTCATGGATCGACGGTTAAGTATGGAATGAAGGGGTCTATATATGTTGAGAATGCGCTTATGGACATGTATGGTGCTTGTTGTGTTAGTATGGACGATGCGTGCAAGGTGTTCAGTGAGCTTCATGAGAAGAATGCTGTGAGTTGGACTAGTTTGATCACTGGATACACTCACAGAGGTGATGGCTATGGCGGGCTTCAAGTTTTTCGCCAAATGTTGCTGGTAAGTGGCTGAATCAGCCTCTTACTTTTTGTTGAACGAATTGGGAAGTATTCTACTTTTTAATGGATGCTTACTTTAACTTTATTGACATACAGGAGGGAGTGGAACCGAACCCATTTAGCTTTTCAATTGCGGTTAAAGCGTGTGCCTCAATTGGTTCGCAAACTTTTGGGAGGCAATTACATTCAGCAGTAATCAAGTATGCATTCGACTGTCATCTTCCAGTCATGAATTCCATACTGGACATGTACTGCAAGTTTGGCTGTTTACCAGAGGCAAAACAGTACTTTGATGAAATGAGTCAAAAAGATCTGATTACCTGGAATGCCTTGATTTCCGGATATGAAAAATCGGATCCTAGAGAGTCCCTAAGTATATTTTCTCATATGGAGTCAGAAGGATTTAGTCTGAATAGCTTCACATTAACTAGTGTTACAGCGGCCTGTGCTAACTTGGCAGTGTTGAACTGTGGTGAACAAGTTCATGGTGGAATCATCCGTAGAGGCTTTAACAAGAACTTGGCATTGGCTAATACACTTATTGACATGTATGCCAAGTGTGGGAGCATCACTGACGCGCACAAAATATTTAGTGAAATGTCTGATAGAGATTTAGTCTCCTGGACTTCCATGATGCTTGGATATGGGGATCATGGATATGGAAAAGAGGCTGTTGAATTGTTTGATGAGATGGTAAAGTCAGGTATCAGGCCAGATCGAATTGTGTTTATGGCAGTTTTGAGTGCTTGCAGCCACGCCGGACTCGTCACTGAAGGCTTGAGGTATTTCAAATCAATGATAAATGATTATAAGGTTACTCCCGATAAGGACATATATAGTTGCGTGGTGGATTTACTGTGCCGTGCTGGAAGAATCAAGGAAGCTTACGAGTTAATAGAGAGCATGCCATTTAAACCTGATGAGTCTTTTTGGGGTGCACTTCTTGGAGCTTGCAGAGCACATAAGCTTCCCCATTTGAGCAGACTAGCTGCTCAGAGGTTATTAGATTTGAGGCCGAACATGGCAGGAACATATGTGATGCTGTCAAATTTTTACGCTGCTGAAGGCAAATGGGGAGAATACGCCAATATGAGAATGTTGATGAGAGGAACAGGGAATAAGAAAGAGGCAGGACAGAGTTGGATTGAGGTAAGAAATCAGGTTTATAGTTTTGTTGTAGGAGATAAGATGGGTTCTCATATAAAGTGGGTTTATGGAGTTTTGGAATTTCTGATTTGGCATATGAAAGAGGCCGAATACTTGACTGATATGGATTGCTCTATACATGGCCAAGATGATGGAACTTGAACAGAAGCTGAAGCGAAAGGAGCTAAAGCAACTTGTTGAGATTGACATAAGGATATTCATTGGCATCATGGCATGTCATTCTATTGTGGTAACAAAATTTTATGCTCGACAAAATGGTAAGGAAGAACATGACATCAGTTCAAAGGCCTCTCTTGCAAAGAGAATCAGTTTTGGTTGGTTCGAGCGGTATAAACAAGATGAAAAATTCAACTTTTACAAAGGTTCAAGTTCGAGCATGAAACACGAGGCACCGTAGGAGAAAGATGACCGTTCTTATGAACTCAAATCTAACCATTATGTTAGTAGTCATAATACTGTCAACCAATTTCAGAACTGAAAGTAAGAGCGATTTTACTTTGCTCTCAATGGCTGCTGCTGGATATATTTCTCCAAATTGCCAAGTTGAATTTCTTTCAATATCTGTTTCCCCATGATTTCCAGATGTAACAAATGCAATTTCCATAGTTACTAATACATTGGCTGCCGCCTGTCTACATAAACAAATCAAATGTATAGAAGTATAGAACAAAGTTGAAACACACGGTTAGGTGCCTGCCTCATAGCAACCCAGAAACACATGCAGGTTATGGAACTGTCAGTTGCCATCTCATGTCGTGTGCCCGAATAATTAAGTTAACACAGTTGCGGATGAAAACTTTAAAGAATCATGACCGCCTGTTTAGATTTCATCTATTGTGAGCCCACGTTAAACTCTAACAAAACATCTCAGCTCACAAGAGCAAGAGATTAGCTTTTCAAAAAAAACAAGAGCAAGAGATTACTCAAATGCAGGCTCGCAGATCCAGACAATTGCAGTTATTTGATTGCAATCTTGAGCACAGTGGTGATACTTAACCATCAGAGATGAGATGCTGATATATTGTTATATATCAGTTCAAAATATCTTCAGCACCAGACACCAGTGACCATGGAAGAAACAGAAACATCTGTAGCTAGCTGGCTGTATTGATATACTTGTCTTTCCTCCCTGAGAAAAATCAACTGTGACTTTATGTACCACCGGAATCATTCCACGAGAGATTTCCGCCATTGGTATTGGTACTTACAAACTCCTAGTTCATCCTTTCTTGCAATACAAGCCAATCCCTCTAACCTCTTGGAGGCAGTATACATCAGTGTTCACCCATGTGTTGTTTGTCGTTGTCACAACCATTCGCTTCAGAGCATCATGTTGAGCTGTTGGTGCGCCTTTCTATAACCAAGAACATCCACTAAGTGAATAATGTTTGAAACAACTTCAGTACTAGTCTGCTACCAATAGTCATTGCACGAACAAGATCCCTGCTTAAAGTGGTGAAAGCGGTGCTTATCCCTCACCACAATGTCACGAACAAAAGCTTTTGAGACGAACTTTGCTGCCATGTGACAATCATTACATATTCGCAGATTCTTTATTATCCGTATTGGTGATGGTGGACTGATAGCTATTAGTCCAAAGGCAATTGCCAGTTTCTCACTGTGTCTGAAAAGAGCAGTTTCCTTCTCCTCTTCACCAATGTCAAAGGATACCTCATTTGTATCTGGTGCATAACCTTCCCTCTTCAATTTCTGAGCCATTTCATCTAGCATGACCTCAATCTCTTTCATTCGAGGGTGCTTTTTATCTCCTGCTAGAAATTCATGAACTACACCATCTGCTTCAATCATGCTACAACCTGGAGTCTTTACCACCCCATGTTGCATCATTATTCCCCTAATCTCATGAACACCATCCCAATCACCTTTCGAAGCACATATATTGGACAACAACACATGGAACCCATCATGGTTAGGATCGAGCTCAATGAGCTTTCTTCCTATCCTCTCACCCCTGTCATGGTCCCCATGTTTCTTACAAGCCCCCAGTAAGGCACCCCAAGTAGCAACATCTGGTGTCATAGGCATACTTTCAATGAGGTCCTCTGCCTCCTTGAGCATACCAGCACGTCCGAGAAGATCAACCATGCATCCATAATGCTTCACATTGGGTTCTATCTTGTGTTCCTGTATCATGGAATCAAAATGGCGACGCCCCTCATCTACTAAACCCATATGACGGCAAGCTCCAACAACTCCCATAAAGGTTATCTCATTAGGTGCCACGCCACATTTCTTCATCTCTGCAAACATTTCAAGTGACTTCTCTACCAACCCATTCATTGCCAACCCAAGGATAAAAGCATTCCAAGTAGAAACTCCCTTTTCTGCTGTCTCATCAAAAACCTCCAATGCATTTTCCACACACCCACTTTTTAAGTACATGTTAATTAGGGTTGTCCCAAGAAAGACATTAACGTTAAGCCTATTTTTCCTTATATAAGCATGAATCCATTGGCCCAGGTCAAGGGCAGCCAAATGAGTGCACGCAGAGATGACGCTCACCAAAGTGGTCTCATCAGGCCTAATTCCAGAAAGCTGCATCTCCTGGAACAATGCCAAAGTTTCTGAAAAGCGGTCATGCTGAGCATAGCCTGATATCATTGCACTCCAAGACACTACATCCTTCTCAGGCATGGAATCAAATAATCTCTGAGCAGTTTCGACTAAACCACATCTCAAGTACCCTGATATCATTGAGTTCCAAGATATCTGATCCAGATTGTAGGCTGCATTGAACAGTTTCTCGGCAAACGTTATCTCCCCACAACTCGAATACATATGAATAAACGCATTACAAAGATTAACATAACTTTCAATTCCAATTTTCACAACTAACCCATGGATCAACTTCCCTGTGTGAACAGCTGACAAATGTGCACATGCTGAAAGCACACTGACCACCACAACCTCATCCAGCATAACTCCCTCAGCAAACATTTTCACAAACATTTCCAATGCCTCCTCAAACATCTCATTTTGCTCGAAACAAGAAATCAACGCGCTCCACGAAACCATATCCTTCTGAGGCAGTTCATCAAACAACCGCTGAGCCTCACTCACACAACCTCTTTTACCAAACAACACAATCATAGAATTCGAAGCAATCGTGTTCCTCACAGGCATTTTCTCATATATACACTTTGCCTGCTCCACATTCCCCACCCTAACATATCCTGCCAATATTGAATTCCACGCAACCGAATCCAACACAGGCATTTCATCAAACACATTGCGTGCATCCCTCGTATTCTCACAAACAGCATACATGTTGATCAATGTGTTCTGCACATACACATCTAAACCAAACCCAAACTTCAAAACATGACTATGCATCTGCTTCCCTTCAAACTCTGCTCCTCTCAAAGCACAAGCCTGAACTAGAATTGGGTAAGTATAGTTATCTCTATCCCCATTCTTACCCAACATCAATTTATAAAGACCCAAAGTCTTTTGGGGACAGCTTCTTTGTATATAAGTCTTCATCATAGTGTTCCAAATGAACCCGTTTGGGTTCTCAATTTGATTGAAAACTCTAAATGACAAATCAATGTCACTGAAAGATGAGTCAGTTGAAAACTTGAGGACTCTACTTGCTGCATATGTGTCTCTAATGAAACCAGTGAGGATCATCTGAGATAGAATTTGATTGAACTGCTTAAGATTCTTGCATTTCGGCAACTGGGTCTCTAAAATTGACAAGTTTATGGTCACTTTAGCCAAGTTCATAGCTAAAGATTTGAACTTTGAAGAGGTATGAAGTGTTGCAACTATAAAGGTTTGGACTTTTTTGAAGCAAACACATTTTGGTAATTGCAGAAATTAACTCCCGCCAATATAATTCAACGAATCAACAGTTGACACGTTCACACAGTGAAAATTTGGGCTGTAAAAAGCCCACAAGGCAGGTGAGTACTAAAACAAACCAGTGAGCTATGTGAAATCTGTGGGCAGTAAAATCCCTAAAAGCTGAGAAGTGCCTCGAAAACCCAAAGTCTTCAACTTTCGGCTGGGGTCCTGGTTTGGCCTCCATGCCGGAAACGCTTCCGCCGTCTCCGTTGGGTGAAGAATCAATGGAAGAAGTTGGAGAGGTCAGAAAAGTTTTGATCTTTATTTGAGAATTGAAATTTCTTGCATTCTGATTAACATTGTCGGAATTGAAATGAGACTGTTTAGGCTTTTTGTGTTAATATTTTTCAAAATTAACCCAAAGGTAAAATTTTGTGTATAAACAATTTTGGAGTGTCAGCCTTTTGTAGATGTTTAAGTGATCTTAGTGTATTTTAGTGCTTGAGAAATGTGTAGGTAGTTCAAGAGTTGATTTATGATGTCATTTTTGTTTTGTGTGAGAATGCATGTAATTGTTATAGTAAGATTATGAAGTATAATATGTTCTGGTGATGCTAATCCTGATGAAGGTGTCGAGTACTCAAAGACAGGAGCTTTGTATGGTTATGCATTATCATACTTTGCTGATGTTGCTTGTTTTGGCAGCACATTGTGTTTTTCTAGCTATGGTCTTCTTTTCGGATTTTTTTAGTGTTTTCAGTGCATTTCTCTTTCTGAGTTCAAATTTTATAAATTTCAGAATGATCCGATTGTGAGCGATGGATACTTCACCAAAGGAGCATTGGTTGAGGTTAGCAGTGATGAGGAAGGATTCCATGGTTCTTGGTTTGCAGCAATTGTAGTGAAATCCGTGGGGAAAGACAGGTTCCTTATCGAGTACAAGTGCTTGAGGACGGAGGATGATTCAGCATTTTTGAGAGAAGAGGTGGATAACATGCACATACGACCTCATCCACCGGAAAATGTTGTTGATTGTTTCAAGAAACTTGACGAAGTTGATGCTTTGCACAAAGATGGTTGGTGGGTTGGTGTGGTTTCTAAGGTTCTAAGAGGTTCAAGGTACATAGTCTACTTTAGGGAAACCTGTGAGGAACTTGAATATCATCACTCTGAGTTAAGACTTCATCAGGACTGGATTGATGGCAAATGGGTTATCCCATCTCAGGTATGGCTCTATCTTATATCAACCATTTTTATTGACATATTTGTACTTTGTTTTAGTGTTCAGTGCCAGATTTTCTGAGAAACTGAATCCTTGGTTGCCAAGTGGAACATTTCACACTAAAGTAGCAAAGCTCTGGGCAAACACTGACTGTTTTCCAAACTGTAGGGACATTAAGATATTACAAACCATCTCTAGAAATAAATTCTTTGATTTCTTCCATTCTTGGGGGATGAATAATAGATCATGACACTAGTTGGAAAATGTTTTAGAGTCCAACTGTTTCCTCAACTCTTTTACATGAGGTGATTCTCCTATTATTTTCGGAATCACATTAGTCTTACATCTTGTATACGAATGAGAAAACCAATCCGGGGGTTCAGTTATATAGAATCTGCAAAAACTTTAGTCAGATTCAGAATGTTCAAGAAGATGAATTGGCAAAATACAAAGTGAAAAATTGAGCTTTGTGGGAGAGTAACTGTGACTGGTCTATTGGCTGCAGTTGTTACTTGTTAGAGTCACTCATGTAGGTAACATTTGCTTATGGTAACTGTTTAAGGTTGCCAAAAGGCACCATAAATGGAAAGGTGTGGGACAGTTAGTCATAAATAAATTGAGAGTTAGAGCTGCTTACAGTTCCACCTGCTAACTGAAAGCTGCTTCATGGTTGTCTGTTGGGGGTTTAAGTCAAGTGGTCAAGAAAGCTACGTTGTGTGGCATATTCTGATGGCAACAGGTGTCGATGTCTTAATCTGATGAGTTGAATTTCCAAAATTGCATATCTCCTTTTTGAATACATTCTGTTATTGTACTGTTATCTAATTGTTGGCTGATCTGTATTCTTGGCAGGAATTAAAGTTATAGGTTTAATGGAAAATGAAATAGGATTCACCTGAATTCAAAAGTACTTGGGAAACCTAGTGTTTATCTTATTTTGTCGATCATTTTGCCTGACAAAAACCCTCTGATCAAGCAACCTTGAAGCTGTCAGTTAAACCATGGCCGGAGCTATAAATTTGTTTTTACCAGCTACTGTAATTTAGTAGGACGAGTTGTTCCGGCATTCTTGATGCATGCTGAGAGTGAAGTTCTGTTGCTTCTTTGTCTCTAGTTATGTGACAAAGTGTCAATAATTGATGGAAAATTCGTTTTGTAATATACAATTACTAGTTGAAATCCCTTGAATTTACATTTAGAGGTTATCAGATTTCAATCTATTCCTTTTAACGGGATACGGTTCTCAAAGTTATTCGGTAGAGATAGATCGAATGGAATAGAATTGCATCTTCAATTTTCCTTGTCCTTGTTTGCCTTCGGGTTGGTGGTTCAATATCCAAACATGGTTGATAGCAATCACTTTCAAGTTTCAATGTTACAACGGTCCCAGAAGCAATAGATCAACAAATCTCAACATTTGCAGAAGGTAGTTTAGTTACTTTGTTGTTCAATGCGAACTATTGTCCGTCTTTCGCCTATCAGAGTTGGAGCAATTGATTTTCTTTGGTAAGCAATCAATAGAACTTGTCTAGCATCAAAAACCAAAAGGTCCTATCTTTATCAATTTCTACGTTAAATTTGGAAGGAAAACACTTCTCTTTCTCAATTTGAAACCCCGTCTCAATTTCTAACCCTCTACATGTAAAGAATGAAGATAGACCACTTCAAAACACTACACTTGTGCCAAGCCCTGAAAAAGACATTACATATCTCTTGCCTTTTTTCACAACACAAACTACATATAACAGGAAATGTAAATTTTATTTCATATGAAGATAATAGCACTAGTAAGAGTACTTGAAGATAATAGGACTAGTAAGAGTACTTGAAAACAACAGCATTACATATGATCATCAAAACAGATCATGAAAATAAAGCCAAAGCCTTCATCTGGGCTATGGTAGTAGTACAAAAACATACACCTTGAAATCTATAGCAGTGAGCCTAGACTTCCACAGCTTCCGGGACGTCCTCATGCTCCTCCACAACCTTGCCACTATCTGGTCCATCAAGCTCGAAAGCCGAGGCAGGAAATGTCCTGGATAGCCCTGTAGGGGACTTGAAGGTGATCTTCCCACCATCTTCCAAGTAGATGTCACTGAGTGACATCCAGACCATGAGCTCCTTGGTCTTGACTCCAGTCAGCTTTTTGATCTTGCCCATCTCAACATAGGCTGTGATCTCAGTTGCATAGCTTCCCAGCCTCCCAACCTTCTCAAACTTGTGGGTGGTGCTCTTCTTCTGCTTGAGCCAAACAAAGCCAGTCTCTTTGATGTAGCCACATTCCACCATGTCCTTCATGGGAAGGAGCCCATTAGGGAGACCCTTCTCTGTGAGCAAGAACTTTGACTTCTCCTGGCAGATAGCATCACCATGATAGAGCTCATCAGCCTTGGCTCTCAACTCATCAGTTACAATAGACATTGTTGTGAAGCTTGGTACTTGTGTTCAAAAGTTTGAACAAAGGTGAGGATGAGAATTGTGTCGAGAGTGGGGATTTATATAGCTAGGGAGTTAGAAGTTTGCCCTTGTGGATTCTCCAAATTATCCAAAATGCCACTCCGGTTTTGCCCTCCTATATCACAACTGTGTTGAAAGAGAAACACGAGAGATACCAGCGCAGATAGGAGAATAATCATTTTTATTTATAAATAGGAGTCTGTATGTATGATTACAGAGTACCTTTTAAGTATATAGAAGAAACATAACCGTATTTTCTCGAGAAAATAAATGAAATCGGAATTCTTATTCTTATTAGCATTAGACCAAGGCACATACAAAGTGAGTTATTCTATAACTCTCTCTTGTGTCGCTCGTCTAACTGCCAAATGATGCACATGGTGTTGTCTCATTAAAAATTTTGCCAAATAAAAACCCTATGGGACTAAAGTCTTAATCTAAGGGAAGAAAAACATAACTACACCCTTCACATTTGATAGTGACATGTATGTGTTAGACACCGCATGAAGTCGTCATCTTCCCCTGATTCTTACATTAATCATGGAAGGTTCAATAACTTAACATGCATATCAATGCTTTTTAACATCTCTCCAAATGTGACATTGAACAATGATTAACTAAATCTTATCGAATTTTCCTCAAACATGACCTTTTACACTTTGATCTTGAGGGAAAAAAAATTATAGTTAAAATTTGTTACACGCACTTGTAGGAGAAAAAGAACTACCATTATAATGCATAAATACTAAATTGATTGCCCTCCTACATGTAGGGCACATTTACTAACTTGGAATAAAAATTATCATGAATCGGTATCAACAACAATCGGTATGAGGATATTTCATAACATTCTACTGTTTACTTACTATAAGGAATCAAAACAGGAATAGAACTAATTACAATTGATGTTGTTTACTTACCATATAGAATCAAAATTAAAACTAGTTTGATTACTAAAATACCCCTACAAGAAATGAATTTAAAATACCTCTAAAATACAATATATATTTTTAGGGTTGGGTAATTTAGAAATATTATAATTATGTGAGGATATTTTGGGAAGAAAATATTGATTCCATTACCTTAATTTTGATACTCATCTCCCCCCTTGGGTATCGAATAAGGGGTTTCATTAGTAATTGAGTCCTGATAAGCAAGTAGGACCCACATCCATTCCAATACCTTGACATGTTAGTAAAGTCGGAATTCACCAATTTCGTAATTAATTACACCACTCTCAATTTCATTCCAGGTTAGTAAACATGTTCGTAATGTATGACTCTCATATGCAATGGTCTAAAAGGCGCTAGGCGGGCGGCTACCCATAGCTTAGCGCCTGGACAGCCTAGGCGGGGACTAGGCGATTTACTTTTTTACATTTACTTAATATATAATAATTAAACTTAGTAAAACATGAGTAAATAAAAAAAATAGCATGACTTTTCTCCAATTCCAGAACCCCTTTGAATCTAGGTTGGTTTCCAATTCCTTGAAGCATAAGGTTCAAGCTGTGGGATGAATTGAGAGAGCACCCAACAATCCAACATACATATATAAGGTAATGTACAATTGGTATCTTTAAACTTCTTTCAATATTTATGGTATATAACTATATATATGTAAGAGGGTACCGAACATATATACATACAAGCAGAAGTCCAGTGTATATGTAAGAGGGTACAGAACAATATTTATGAATTATGATCGAAGTCTATTATCAATTTAAACATTCAAAGAACTGGGAACTTGGGAAGTATATTCATACCAGAAGTCCAGAATATAACTGGGAAGTGGGAACTACGCACCGCCAAGTCGCCAACAGATTGAGAAGTATATTCACTTCTCTGAGTTCTCTCCCAACTGATTGTTGCCTTGTCTTCTTAGCTGTATAACAGATTAACAGTATAAGGAGGAGAATCAAAACCCAACAAAGCAACAACACAAGCAGCCAAAAACATAAGAATATTGTTTTCATAGAAGCAGAGATTTGAAGAAATACCTGTCAAGACTCAAGACAGAACAAGAGAGAGAGATAGAGAGAGAGTCGACGACGAGAGGACGAGGACACTGACCGGTAGAGAACAGCGAGGTCACTTAATTTGGGAGAGGCGAATCGACAAGGTCGCTCAGTTTGGGAGAGAGGAAACAGCGAGGTCAGGTAGTTTAGGAGAATCGAGAATGAGAAATCAATTTGGGAATTAGGTTGTTTTTATCGGTTTTTTTTTTCGAAAGCGCCTTTGACGCCTAGTCCCGCCTTGGCCACAACCGCCTCAGACGCGCCTGCAATGCCTCGGCGGTCCCTGGGCAGCTGGCCGCCTAACTTGAACGCCTAGGGGAAAATCCGGGCGGCTGAGCTCCGCCTACAGCCTGGGCGGTGCCTTTTAGAAGCTTGCTCATATGTAATGAATCATCAACTCTCATGAGTATCATTAAATTTGGGCTACACCAAATTGGGTAGATGTCATTTATCATCCTTGAATAAAAGAATGAAAGGAAAAAAAAAGGCATTATCTTGTTGAAGTACTTTCTCCCCAAAAAAAAAAAAAAACCCAGTGAGTGGAATGCTATGTTGCATCGACACTCCACACCCCTGGAATGTCAGAGTGTCTGACACTTTCAACACGCCGATACACACCTGACATGGCAAAATCCGTGTCTGACACGCCACATGGCGTGTCCGAAAATGTTGACTTTTCGGACACGTCGTGGACACGTTGACCTCCTGCGACATGCCACGTCAGCAAGACTTAAAAAAATTGAAGTAACTGAGGCACGCTCGGATTCGATCTCTCATTCTCTTCTCTTCTTTCCTCAGTCCTCTCTGTGCCTAGTACTATCGACTCTTCTCTTCACCGATTCGATTCCCAAACGAAAAAGACGCTCACCGTCAGCCACCTATTCTCATCGTTCGCCAGTCGTCAGTCGCCAGTGGCCAGTCCGCCACCCAGTTGATCTGTTCACCGATTTGACCTCTTCTTTCTACCATCCACCATTGCTAAGGTTAGTTCATTTTCCTCCTATATCTGATAGTTATGCTAAATCTTCTTCCTAAAATACAAAAAAAAAAAAAAAAATCATTCTCTTATGTGGTATTGCTGATTGAATTCAAAATGAGATGTGTTTGAGACTTGAGTTAAGGAGTTCTGCTAAATCTTCATCAGGTTGTTCTTGTTCTTCATCTCTTTTGTTTGTTTTCTTTTTTAGGCATGCTCTTTGTTAGTTTGTTTAACTCGCTTATTTAGGGCTAACTAGAAGACATTTGACTGGGAAATTGAAGAGTAATGCATCATCTGTTGCATAGCGAGTAGGTTCAGAATCTGTGTATATTTAAAGTTGTTTGTGGTGGGTGGTCGTTTGGTTGGAGTCTTTTGTTCCATGTTATTGTAAATATTTGGTACTTTGGCAGTATAATCTTGGTCTGTAGTGAGTGGTAATTTATTATTTCTGTTGCTGTATTAATTTTAAGTTTTAACCGTGCTGTTGTGTTAGAGATTGCCCTGTTTGAAAACAAGCTACTGCTCAAGTTTGTTTTTTTATGTTATGTTTTAGGTGCTCCTTTTATGGTATTAGTTATGCACTTGACTTATTTCTTATGGTTATGAAATATATTGAATTTAGAATTTTATTTGGTAATGTAATAAACTTATTTCATATTTTTTTATTTTTTTATTTATTAAAAATACATAAATATATAATTATATTTGTCGTGTCCAAGCCGTGTCGGAAACTCAGTTTTTGAGTTTTGCCGTGTCGTCATATCGTGCCGTGTTGTGTCGCCGTGTCCGTGTCCGTGTCTGTGCAACTTAGGTGCAATGGGAATTATGTCTCTAGTTTCTAAACCGTTAATATTCTTTGGTAAGTAATCAATAGAACTCCTTATAACCTTGTAAGGTCTAGCATCAAACACCAAGTAAGGTCCTAAATAAGTGAATGGCAATAGAACCCAAATGAGAAATTTGTCTGAATGGTATACGAATTTTGTTCCTTATAAACTCTGGTAATAACAAGTTTTAAAAATATTAGATTGGTATCTCATGTTTCCATCCCGACCTAAGATTGATATATATAGCCATTAAGATTACTAATTTACCCTCAAACCAAAAACAAAAATGATCAATTTACCCTTAAATTATCTTTTTTTCTTAGTTTTTCTTCTTTGTTTTCATATTCCAATTTATTTTTTTTTGGCTTTTTATATTTTTAGGAACGTAGAGAAAATATTCATCGTCACTTTCTCCTTATTAATAATCAGTTCTTCATCTCAATCATCTTTAAATGTCAACGGCAACAACAAGATCCTTGAGTGTCAGCGGAAACAAGAATGATTGAACTTCTGTATGTTTCCCCTCTTCAATCTTCTTTAAGTTTATAAAGGTCAACCCAAATCATCAAATTTGAAAATCTCTTCTAATATTTCTTGAATATGAAAACAAATTAAAAAAAACTAAGAAAAAAAAAATAACTTAAAGGTAAATTGGTCATCTTAATGGCTATATATATTAATCTTAGATCGGGATGGAAACATGATGTACTATTCTGATGTTTTCAAAACTTAATATACCAAAATTTATAAGGAACAAAAATTTGTATATTATTCAGACGAATTTCTCGAACCTAAAAAGAAGAAAGCACCACTCATTTTCATTTTCTGGGTAAAGATGGAAGGCAAGCACTTCTCTTTCTCAATTTGCAGCACAGCTTTAAGTTTTAAACCCTATTCATGCAAAGAATGTGACTCATGAAGATGGACCAATTCAAAACACAATAGTATTACCAAACCCTGAAAAGGACCTTACATATCTCTTGCCGTTTTTCACTACACAGAACCAGATAGCTAGAAATAAAAATAAATAAATTACTGGTAGAACCATAGAACAGATAGCACTAGGAAAATGTAAATTTTATTTCATATGAAGGTAATAGCACTAGTAAAAGTACTTGAAAACAACAGCATTACATTTGATCATCAAAATAGATCCTGAAAATAAAGCCAAAGTCTTCTTCTGGGCTATGGTACTAAAACAGATCATGCACCTTGAAATCTATAGCAGTGAGAGGGACTAGACCTCCACAGTTTTGACACCATCTGGTCCATCAAGCTCGAAAGCCGAGACAGGAAATGTCCTGAATAGCCCTGTAGGAGACTTGAAGGTGATCTTCCCAGTTGGGGGGTCATCCAAAAAGATGTCACCGATTGACACCCAGACCATGAGCTCCTTAGTCTTGACTCCTGTCACCTTTTTGATCTTGCCCTTCTCAACATAGGCTGTGATCTCAGTTGCATAGTTGGCCAGCCTCCCAACCTTCTCAAACTTGTGGGTGGTGCTCTTCTTCTGCTTGAGCCAAACAAAGCCAGTGTCTTTGATGTAGCCACATTCCACCATGTCCTTCATGGGGAGGAGACCATTGGGGAGACCCATCTCTGTGAGCAAGAACTTCGACTTCTCTTGGCAGATAGCATCTCCATGGTAGAGCTCATCAGCCTTGGCTCGCAACTCATCAGTTACAATTGACCTTGTTGTGAAGCTTGGTACTTTTGGTGGCATTTGGTTTTTGAAATGTGCTGAAGTGTTTGAACAAAGGTGAGGATGCGACATGTGTTGAGACTCGGTGGGGATTCATATAGCTATGGAATTAGAAGTTTGCCCTTATGGGTTCTCTAAATTATCCAAAATGCCACTCTACTTTTGCCCTGCATATGGCTATATCACAACAATTGCTAATAGGAGTAATAGGTCATTTGGTTGTTGTTAAAGTGTTAAACTTAAAGATAAAACCCTTCTTTTTCTTTCATTCTTTCAAAGATGATAAATGATATCTACCCAATTTTGAGTGGCCCAAATTTAATGATACTTATGAGAGTTGATGATTCTTTGCATATCACAATCTTAGGCATTGTTTGGTTTGTTGAAATGAAAGTAGTTCATTCTTCTCTTCTATTAGAAGGGAAAATGAACAAGAATGAAATTTTTTAAGATAAGTTTTTATTCCAATGTTTGGTAACGCAAGGAAAATCATTGGGAAAGTTCTTAAAAATATAATAAAATATTATGATGTGAGTAATCAATACATGGAAAGAATGAAGGAAAGTGGTTCCATTGGATTTTGGAAGGAGTCACTTTCCCCCATATTTTCTTTTCAATCAGGAAAGTTTTTCCTTTCCTTTGGCTTTCACAAACGCAGGAAATAAACAACTTTCATATCATGCTGTATACTTTCTGCGAAACAAACGAGACCTACATTACATGTAGCAGGGCAACCGATCTATTATTTATGCATTCTCGTGCTAGCTCGGTCTCTCCTCATTTGAGAAAGAAAGTTTATAACAAATTTTAATTTTGAGAACACAACTAGCAAGTATATTCTCATTCAAACCTGACAATATGAATATAATTTCGATTTGGATATGCTCTATCCATATATAGTTAAGTAACGCTATATTTTTTATTATATTTAAAAGTCGTATAGTTTAATAAGTAACATTGTTCATGTTGTATTCATATTTTTAGTTTATTGTAAAATGACGTTCATATATATATATATATATATATATATATATATATATAGGATCAGAAGCGGACGTCGCACGGTCCTTAAAGTGCGGACGTCCCTCCGTTCGCCTCCGTTCGCCACTGTACGACGCCGGCGAGGGCGCGCCTCCACCCCAGCTGACTCCAGCAGCGTCCCCGATCACTTTCCATCCCTGGCGAGTCCGCCGAATTTCAGTTTTCCGGCCAGATCGACTTTGTTTGAAGTTTTGGGTGATCTGGTCGGAAAACTGGAATTCGGTGGACTCGCCGGTGAGGGAAAGTGGTCGGGGACGCTGCTGGAGTCTGCTGGGGTGGAGGCGCACCCTCGCCGGCGCCGTACGGTGGCGAACAGAGGGACGTCCGCACTTTAAGGTCGGTGCGGACGTGCGCCTCTGATTCGGCCTGTATATATACACACACACACACACACACACAATCCGGATTAGAGGCGGACGTCCGCACGCCCTTAAAGTACGGACGTCCCTTCGTTCTCCACCGTCCGGCTCTGACAACGGTGCGCCTCCACCCGAGCGGACACCAGAGGCGTCCCCGATCACTTTCTTCCCGGTGAGTCCGTCGAATTCTAGTTTTCCGGCGAGATCAATCTTGTCTGAAGTTTTGGGTGGAGGTTGCTACCCAGACCTTTAAATCAATCTCGCCAGGAAGAGAAAGTGATCGAGGACGCCGCTGGAGTCCTCTCGGGTAGAGGCGCGCCGTCGTCGAAGCCGTCCGGTGGAGAACGGAGGGACGTCCGCACTTTAAGGGTTGTGTGGACGTCCTCTTTGTAACGACTCTGTGTATATATATATACACACACACACACACAATCTTTCTCAGGTAAGGATGTCCTTATTTATTCCTACAGTGTGGATTTCCATTTTAGACTCACTTTTCAATCAAATTTTCACATCTCCACCGTTTAGTCTTTAGATACTAATGTATAGATCATCTCGATAAAATTTCAACAAATTTGGTTATCATTAAGGCACTCAAAACTGCGTTATTCTGTTATAAACATGAACGGTTCAAGTTTGACAGAATTATGTTCATACATTGGTTTAATCGAATTTAAGTGTCTTAATGATAACCAAATTGGCTAAAATTTTACATAGATGATTTATACAATAGTATCTAAAGACTAAACGGTGAAGATATGAAAATTCGATTGAAAAATGAGTTTAACTTGGAAATCCGCATCGTAAGAATAAATAAGGACATCTTTAGCTAAGAAAGTCTATATATATATATATATATATATATAAGATTTTTCTCAGCTGTGGACGTCCGCACCTATGGTTTTGGTGTGGATTTTCATTTTTGCACCACTTTCTGATCGAATTTCCCCATCTCCATCGTCTAGTATTTAGATAATATTGTGTAGATCATCTCTGTAAAATTTCAGCCAATTTGGTAATCGTTAAGGCCCTTAAACTCAAAAAACCAATGGACGGACTGAATTCTGTCAAACATGAACCGTTCATGTTTGTAACAGAAAGACGTCATTTTGAGGGCCTTAACGATTACCAAATTGGCTGAAATTTTGCAGAGATGATCTACACAATATTATCTAGATACTAGACGGTGGAGATGAGGAAATTCGATCGAAAAGTGGTGCAAAAATGAAAATATGCACCAAAACTATTGGTGCCGACGTCCGTAGCTGAGAAGGGCTATATATATATATAAAGTAACATTATTTAAAAATTTATTTACCCAAAAAAAACATTATTTGAATATTCGTTTTGACAAAAAAAATTGTAGTTTCCTTGAAGAGTAGGGGTAGAGGTGGTTAGAGGGATGTGTTCAAGACAGTTGGGAGACGTAATGTAGTTAAGATGGGAAGAGCAGGGTTAAGTAAACAACAAATAGGAGTGCTCCACGTGGTATATAATCGGGAAAGGTTTTTCACTTATTAATGGAGTTGACATCTATTTGATATGTGCAGAAGGAAGAAGAGGAAGATGGGGAAGATGGAGAAGATGCAGAGCTCTCCATCACCCTAATCAATTTGTGCATGCTAAATATCGGCACCCAGCCCCACCTCATAATTTATATAGTTCGCATAATTAATGAAGTTATAGTCGAAACTTAAAGTCTTTCGATATCTCTCAAGATCATCGCAAATGAGCTTTGTGTATGTCATGCATATAATTGTGGTTGAGTTATGTGTCAAATATACCCGAAGGGATAAATGAACATTTGTTCAAGAATAGAAGTAAGAAAACATTTTTATACATGGATCTTGGTAGAGTTTCCTTTCAAAGGGAGCTTACCTCTTGTAAGTATCAGACAAGGACGTTTGCTAGCAGAAGACAAAGCAAGGATTATATTTAGCATTTTGTTAGGGGTTAAGGTTAAGATGTTTTTCGGTTTGGAGTTCATACCATAAAGTCTAGGATTACCCTCACGTTGGTTAAGTTATCGTAGTTTCGTGTAGCCAACTACAAATCTTTGGGAGAAATTTGGGTTTACAAAAAGTGATTGATACAGATACATACTGCCCTTGGTTTAGTTTTGCCGAATTCAATCATGTCGGATTCATGAACCTATAACTACTCCATGAAGAGTGCGACTCGAATTAATCTCACACCAAGCTTATGTTTTCATCATTCACGGATAGTTTGGTGATTAGGGTTCTAAGTTTTATGAGTATACAACACCCAGAAATATCTGAAGTAGTAGGTTTGAAACCATGGACCAGAAATATATGAATTTGAAAACAATATGCAAAAGGTTTACAATAAACAAAATAAACCATTCAAAAGGTGTATAAACAACTGCCTTCAGCCTCCTACGATCTAACTTTGAGCTCCAAACACATAAAAGAAACAATGCAGGACCATTTCATAATTTTACCATTTGAGTTAATTATGCATAATTGCATATCAGAAAAAACTCAGGGGAAATATTGATACAGCAGAAAAGTATATACTGAAAACCATCTAAATGATCTTGGGCAGCCTGCACTTTTGGGATCAGAGCAGAGTTGGGGTGTTGTTTCTTTTAGGGCATGGATAGATGGCTCATGCTCAAGACCATGGCTTTTGTTCTAATGGTGTGAGGCTGGCTTTGGTTTTAATCGGTGTGTGTTTGATTGGCTTTAATACATCAGTTCATGTTATAAGAACACAAGATTATATAACCGACACATACAATGATACAATGATCGATCCGCGTGCAACAGATTCATCAATGGAGTAACAGTATTCTAGTTGGTTCTTGTTGGCCTAAACGTGTCGAAACCATACCAATTTTAATGAACATTTCAGTCGAGAATGTGAAATTTATTGATGATTCAAGTCCTTAATGTGCTTTAAGGTCAGTTAGTTTGGTCTGGTTGGATCATATAATTGAACATCAAAGCTATCTACTAAATGACATCAAGAAAAATGTATCTTATCATATAATATCATCATTATGAAATCAGCAATCTGGAATTGATACACAATAGAACACAATAGAGCAAAACTCACTCCACTGTATTCACTATTACATGATCAAATGAAAGCACCAAACAAAATGGCAACAATCATGAATTATCAAGATTTTGATACAGAACACATATAGTTAGTAACTGTAGGAAATGCTTCCATAGAAGTAAAAATCTCAAGTACTGAAATCCCCTTCGCAATAACTAATCTGCCTTCTCAACTTTGGGGCCAAAAATGCCTTTCACTGACTCGAAAACCTCTTCAACAGGCCTCCCAGCATCAATCTTTCGAACCTTCCCCTGGGCATTATAATGCTCCAACACTTTTTGAGTAGACTCTAGAAAAACCTTAAACCTCTTCCTAATTGTCTCTACATTATCATCATCTCTTCCCTGGTTTCTACTCAAAAGGCGCTTCTCCATCTCCTCTTCAGAACAATCAAAATACAAGACGAATGAGGGCTCAATTTTAATCACATCCTCAAATGCAGCACGGTTTTCTTCATTACGAGGAAACCCATCAATGAGAAACTTGTCATTACCGCTCTCCAGCATTGCTCGCTCCAGAAGCTTAATTGTCACTGCAGAAGGAACAATCTGTCCTTCTTTGATCATGTTCGAAATCATGGTTCCGTTTTCAGAACCAGAATTCCTTTCAGCTCGTAGAAGATCACCAGCACTGAGATGGGTAAACCCAAAATGCTTAACAATGTTTGCACATTGGGTACCCTTTCCACTGCCTGGACCACCCAAGACAAACACTACAGTAGGATTCAGATCAGCTAAGCTTCTAGCTGCCTCCTTCCTGGCGACTGCATCCACAGCTGTTCCCATGGGCACAAACTAATCCTCTCTGAATCTACACAAACTAAAAATCCGCAACTGTAAAATTTGAAGTGGATCTGAGAAAAACCAAGCACTGATCTACTAAACTAGCTAATTACCCTGGTATGCATTGCACATCTATCCAGATTTCATACATAATAGAATTCGACCACAACAATGATACGAACAATCAAATCCTAAACTTGCATGAAATGTCAAATCTTAACAATAGCAATATTTTGGCTTCTGAAATCCTATAGACCTATGTGATCTACACAAGCAGAGGCCATACACACCTAGACAAAACAAAACTCAGTATATTTTGCATACGTAGATTCATTATCATAACAAAGCAATAAAGCACATACTGATCTGAATATCAAAATGACCAAGCCATGTTGAACTAGATACAAGAAAACTAATACCAAAACATGAAAACATGTTCCATGATAACAAACCCAAGAGGGTAGAATTAGGAGTGAGCATAAAACCCGAGGATGCAAAAAAGCCCGACCGGACCGGCCGGGCTTTTTCCCGGTCCCATGTCTGTTTTTTACCTGTCCGGTCCGGGTCCAGTAACAGCCGGGCCGGACCCGGTCCCTAATAATAATAATAAATTATAACCCGAAAGCCCGAGAGTAGTAGCAGCCAGTAGTGTGTTCCCACTTTGTTATCCAATAAAGCCCACAAACCCATGTTAGACTTTGTTATCCAATAAAGCCCATAACCCCATCTTAGACTGTGTTATCTAATAAACCCCACCACCCCATCTTAGTCCCTCACAAAGTCACAATCTCTCTCTCATTCCATTGAGCCCAGCCCTAGGTAGAAAGAATTCTAGAATTCTAGTTAATGATGAAACAAACATGAGCAATATGATAGAAATTGATGTAGGGGAAAGGGTAAAGCACCTGATCTGATCTGGGTGGTGTTCTGTTGAGACGGAGGAGGATTCAGACAGGCAGAGGAACAAGCAGATCTGTTTCAATCGGAGCAGAGAGATGTTGTATATTTTGAGGTATTTATATGCAGCTAATCTCCGTGATTTGCTGAAGCCACGTGGCGGCATCTCACAGCCAAGTTTGTGGTGGTGGGTTAGGGCTTGCTTGGAATTTACAACAATTAGTTGACCACTCGTTCGTTACTGAATGTATTCTTCTTTTTTTTTCTTTAAATAGGAATATATTTCATTCTCAGAAGAAAAAAAAAATTAAAAAAAAGAAGGAATATATTCTGTATTTGGTTAATGTTTGATTATTTCATCGTCCACAAAGTTTTGAATTTTGTTGCAAAAGAACAAATAATGAAACCAGACACAGAGGGTCTGATTTGCTACAATCATTATGATATCAGCAATCTCTGAATGAGATACAAATCTGCAAAACTTGCTCTAATTGTATGCCTTCATATCAACTGTGTATGGCAACAATAACAATAGCAGTGCATTTATATAGCCAGAATTTTTGGCAACGATTCTAATTCATGAAGGTTCAAATTTCGATTCACAGACTCAGCCGGGCTCACATCCAAAACCTGCGGAAAAATGCCTCCAATGGCTCCTCAAGAAGCACGATTTGGTATGGATTTCGACTGCAAGCATATTCCTATCTGTCGCGAATGTATGGGGAATCATCAACTGGATGAAACTTCTTGACTACTGTGGCTCTTCATTACAGTTCCATGGTGAAAGTTGTTTAGCAAGGATTCAATGTGTTTAACTTCTTTCGGTATTGAACCGGTTAAGACCTGATGAACATAAAAATCTCATGTTTGTTATGAGTATGTAGTAGTATGAAGGAGAGCAGATGATTAATCAATGAATTGTTAACATCTAGACCACATAGAGAATGTGTGAAGTGGCTTGGAGAACAATTGATGGCAGGTGACTTTGTCCCCTCAAAGAGGCTTCAGTCATTATAGACGGTGAACTAATATTTGCCTCTTAACTAAACCATATGAAATCCATATCCAAATCATAAGGCTACTCAAAGTAGCAATAACAAACAGCAAATGAATCAAGACTCTACATATAGATTGAAAGCTAAGTAAAGGCAACCAATTTGGAAAGCTACGCAGCAACCAGGAAGTTGCATTGAATTAAAAAATTGGTCATATAATAGATTAATCTAAATTATACCTCAAAACCCGTGTCTGTAATAAGGACCTCATCCTCGATCCTTATTCCGATGCCTTGATATCTGCAGCATATTATATATCCTCAACACATCAATAGTGTATCAGAAAATTTACAGCAAGTTTAAAGGAAAGGTAGGGATGATTGATGCACTAGGACAGTAGGAGACATTCATAAGCATGAAATGTTTCGCATTCTTATGAAATGTTTCGCATTCAGGAATAATCTTTCATGTAGAAAATTAGCTACTAAAGATTATGAAAAGTTGGAGATATGTATGATGTTTTGTGCAGTCAGCTTAATGCAGAAAATAACTCTTGCTGGGACGACTAGTTAGTCTCTACAGAATATAAGTGGTTGTCCAAGGCCAACAGTAACTTTACATGGGCCTGGCTTATAAGGAATCTGATTTGTGGCATTCTAAATTTGGTAAAGGCAAAAAAATCCAATTAAACTAAACTAAAAAGTACCTCTCAGGAATATTAGAGAACAAGGGGATGTAGATTCCTGGTTCAATTGTTATCACCTGTGTACAAACACAATGATCTAGTCAGAAAAGAAAAGAAAAAAGGTGTAGCAGCCTCGCTGGTTCAATGCAAGCATTTAGGTAGAGTATGTGTATACAAGTGACTCAACAATACACTTGTAAATGTAAAATCTGTCATCATTTCAGCTTGAAAGCAGGAAAATTGGGGAAAAAAAAGTGTATAAGGTAGAAAGCTATATGTTCTTCAATAAGGGAGGCAACTTACGATACCGGAAGTCAAAGGATGGTCATAGCTGACCTTAGAACAATCATGGACGTCCATTCCTAGATAGTGACCTGCGCAACAGAGAACAAAATCTTTTTAGCAATATCATCCTGCTGAACCAATTCAAAGACTATATTCTTGGAATTGTCCATGCTGAGATATATAATAATTACTGATACAAATCAGTAATTTCTCAAGAGCAGTCACAAACTGTAGCAGGGGATCCTAAAATCAAATTTATGACTGTCCCAATTTATGTTGGATTTCATATGGAGCATGTTAAGAGGCAGGCCAGGTTCACACGTGGGGGAGATTTTCTGAATGTGAAATAACTTTTGATCCAAATCATTTAAATTTAAAGAATAGATTAACAGACAAACATTTTAGTTTAAATCCCTAATAAAAAGATGAGAAACAAAGGGATAAGCAGTCATCCTGAAATTTGGTAGCGCTTTTCTGGCTTAGATGACACAATGAGAGTCAAAACTCAAAACACATGCCTTATACTGACATAAAAAAAAAAATAATAATAAAAGTTGAAATTTCTGACTAGAAGTGGATAGAGAAACCTATGGAAGTAGGGTTCAGCTGATAATAGGAACGGCTCAACTGATGGTGCGAACCACGTCTGGAGTCCTCCTTTAGAATCCCAATCTCCTTGAGTCCTTTTTGGAGCATGTTGACCTATGCATGTGAGTCATTAGGTAAGAATGTAAGATTAGGTCTCATTAAGAAAAGATGAAATTTTCGAGCAAACAACGAAAAAAGTAACAAATCCAATTTGGATTCTGAGGATCATACAGAAAAGTTGTGTATTTGCCTAATAGTAGCACCAGGTTTGCAAAGCTTCACGCATTCCTTGTTCGTATGAAGAATAAGATCATAAAGCTCTTCCTGAAATATGGACCTCATTGATAAGCCTCAGTTATCTAGAAGACGCTCAAATGCATTAACAGAAAAATAATAAGAATTAAAAAATAGTCAAGGATGAAATGCTGAAAGCTGCTGTCAGGATATGGCATCTCTTGAGGAAAAGCATTACAGACAAAGTTCATAGTCTTGTGTAAATGGAGACAGATAATACTAGACTTTTGCAAACCAGAAGGAAAGCGTTTGACTCTAGAACATAGCTCTGTACTTAACATTGCATGCTAGTATGAAACTGCAGTTGGAACTACCAGTCTCAATGTCAGAGAAATGGAAAAGAAAGATGGATTCTTGATTTACAAAGTGATAAAAGCGAGGTAATACCTAGTATGTGTCCACGAAGCAGAGATAATTGAGTTTCAATTCCTAGTACTAGGCTCATGTGAGGATATTGTGTCCAAAGATAAACATATAAAGTTCAAATGAAAAGAAAAAATGCTTAAGAAATTATTGGCCATCCATACTTGAGCTGAAGAAAAGCTGCCACAGGGTGGCCAGGTGCGAGTAAGATCACTGACATAACCATGAAACTCACAACCAACATCCATCAAGACAAGATCTCCTTCTTTTATCTGCACAACAATGCATGTCAATCCTTTGTAAGTATACAGGGGATACCTAAGAAAAAAGTGAATATTTCTGTTTTACTAATCTATTGTGACCAGAAAAGGTAGACATTGTATTTGGTAAATAACTCACTTTCTGATCATTTCGAGAATAATGTATTACGCTAGCATTAGGCCCTCCACCAACCACAGGGTTGAACCTGTAATGGAGAATGAAATCAGCGAATCCTCAACAAATTTAATTAATTTAAGTTGTCAAGCACTTACAAAAACTATCAAATTAGTACCGTACAAAACAAATTCCGGCTACAATAGTGAGAGAAAAAATAATAACTCACGCCATTCTCTGAGCACCCCTCATTTTGCATTCATATTCCATCTTAGCTGAGAGCATACCCTCATAGGGATGTGTCCTTGAATGTAACATTGTCTGCAACAGAGCCTGTCCAAGACCAATATGTATCTTTTACTTTTAATATAAGTATGGATTATCAATTACAAATACTGTTCAAAATTATAGCACCAGTATGCTGTTGCAGGAACAGCTTTATACATAATGTAATGTCATATAACATGAAAAAGCAAAAAGAAAAGTCCCTCCTGATTATGATGTACAATAGAAATAGGATCGTCACTTGACGACTGTGGACCTACGCTTACTGAAATGGTATGATCTGAATTCTGAACCAACTGTATACCCCAACATGGATCCCATGTGACATATATGCTATAGGTGCACAATGAGACAGTATATGGTAGGACATATGGCCTTATGAAATAGTTAGCAGAGGGATTAAATTGAGTACCTGGCAAGCAATTGATGCAGACTCTCTCATTAACTTGAGCTCTGCCGATGACTTTTTCAACCGTAACTCATGTGTGAGAATTGAAACGTCTTTAACTTCTCCAGATGTAGCTGCTTTCTGAAAGGCATCCATTTCCATGTATGTTGGTAGAGCAGTCTGCACATTGTGGAACAGCTTGGACGATCTCCTCATAATATCTGGGAGGATCTGCAGTCAGTAAAAGAAAGGCAATGTACATATAATGATAAAATGCGTAAGAAGAATCCAAGTAGCTTTTAAACAACATAGCCAAGAACTTCAGAATGTTTCTATGTGAAAAACAAGCTAAAAGGACAGTTTGAGGGCATAAAACTAGTAGTCATGTCAATGCTGAACAAACAAATCGTGACACTTACAAATGCTTTACATGGTGTAGTGCTGGTTTATGACATTTTGCTACGAGTATGATAACATCATATGGATTTGTGTTGGTGATAATATGCAACATCTATATGAGGTGATGCAAGGTGATCTTACCAAAAAGTGCATGATTAATGCTCAACTCCCAAATCTACTGAAATGTATACAGGTATGCATGTTCAGAAAATAGGAAATTACAATTAGTGGTTTGCTTTAACTCAAATTGGTACATTTCTTTGAGCTTCAAATATCAGTAGTATTCAACTGACCTCCCGTAATTTGCTCATTGGATAAGCTTTATCAGCCTTAAATACTTCTGATGCTGCATTGACTCCTGCATTTTGTCCTTGCCAAGTCACATCCTACACAAAACCATAGGTGACAGAAGATAAATGAGGTAAGGAAGCTTATCTATCCGTGTGATATACATTGCAGCCATGACTAAACTATATGCACAGGTTAGTAGCATGATACATGGCAGCTACCTTGTCAAATGAAAACATTCTCAGACAACGATAATAGCATCCCATTTCAGATAACTTTACATGATTGCTTGCAAAAATTCTTCCTTGACCACCGGAAAAACATAAGCCATACTTGATGTGTGTTCAATATTGTAAATTTGTATTCACTTTTCTTTCAGAAAAAAAAAAATACAAGAAATGGATTTTGATGCGTCAAATTGATACAAGTATGATCCTGTAAATTCACTCCGGCTAAAACCAAGTAAAACGAAAAAGTATAAAATGCTATCACAGAAGGCCGAGCATACTTGAGGTGTTTGTTCTGGCATAAACATGCAAAATCCACATTCATGACCCAAGACCGCCACGCCGCCAGGTTGCTGGCAGCCAGTAATGTATGAGTAATCAGCATCTTGCCGATACGTATAAGGCACAACATCATTCATCATCTTCACCGGCGCAGCTGCAATGATGGCCAAGCCATTCTCTGGGAGCACCTCGAGCAACCTTTTCCTTCTCAGTATGTACTCCTCCAAAGTTATGCCAGGTGTAAGCTCCCCTTCTTTCATTAACTGCAAAGCCAAACAACAATTACAACACAACAACTCACACCAAGAGCAACACAATGTGAACCATTAGTACCTCTGGATGAGATGAAGGAGTTGGCTGCCCAATATCAACAATCTTCTCAGTACAAAATGCACGGCGTCCATTATTCTGTAAATCCAATTGAAGTACAAAAACTTTAGCTTTACAACACAATTGTTCACTCAGTGAACCATATGGGTCAGATTAAAGACACCATTTTTATCACCAAATGCGCTGAAAGATTGAAACTTCAGCAGAAATGGGACGATTTATACACAAATGAATCACTACCCATTTGATTATTCTACCCAAAACATCAAATGAACAATTCCGATTCAAACAAAGAGGTGCAAATAAGCAATCAAATTAATGGTGCTTGCAAGTTGAGAGAAGAAATTACCTGCTTGTATGAAATTCTCTGCAGTACTTTTCCAATAAGAATTCGCATTTTGTTGCTTTCACAATTCACAGAAAGCTTTTAATCAAAAGCTGGAGTATTTGGTAGGTTTATTGTTTAAACTTACTTTAAAGATTGCAATCCCCGTAGTTGAGTGTCTTAGGGTTTTAGGGTTTAAGTGAGATATGGTTGGGGCTTGGGGCCTTGGGGGTTTAAGCCAGAAACACTGGTGACCGGTCCAGCTCCAATGATTTGGTGTCGTTTTAACAACCAGAACTTGCTTCTATATATTTCTATTTTCTTTCTTTTTTTAATATTTGTTACTTCTCATTCTCAACAAAAGAAATTATACATATATGTTTATACAGTACTTACATGCAAGGAGTGAAAAATCAATAATTTTCGCGATATTTAATCGAAATTTTCGTTTTTCTCATCCAACGATAAATCTTTATTGTCTTAAGCATTTTTCATCTGAAACTCTCGATACATACCGATATTTTTCGATATTTCCTAATATTTTACGAAATTTTCCGATATTCTTCACAATACACTAAAAGCTCTACACAGAGAAACTATAAAGATAGTGAAAATTTTGTACCTCATAGGTCTTCTACGTGGTTTTAAAATACTCATGTAATTCCATGTGAAATGTATCATATGTATATAAAGCGTGATGGAGTTTCCAGCTATAAAAAAAATGTTTAAAGTAAACTTTTAAGAATTATTAATGGTTCACTAACCTTTTCACCTTAACTTACTACAACTCCCTATAGATCAATGTTTATTCAAGATTTTCGTTTCAAATATAGTACATAATATAGAAAACAAACATCTCGTAAAGTTTGGTTTAAAATTTCCTTGTTTTTCTTCAAATTTTTGTCAATTTTCTCAATTTTTTACTGCAATCGATATTTTCTCGAAATTTTTATCGAAATTTTCATATTTTGGAGGGTCAAAATTTCTATAATCACCAAAATTGTTTTTCTTCAAATTTCTGTCAATTTTCTCAATTTTTTACTGCAATCGATATTTTCTCGAAATTTTCATATTTTGAAGGGTCGAAATTTTTATAATCACCAAAATTTTCTTCCTTGCTTACTTGAGCATTTGAGCACAACTATTTTGATGACATGTGTAATTATTGGGGGACGATACAAGGGAGATGAAGTGATGAACCATACAAAGTTACAAACATAGACCACTCACACTAATCATTAATCAAAATAAAATTAAAATATTTAATTATAAAGGAGCTACCGACTCACTAGAACACTGTGAGGCAAGAAAATAATCATAACGATCAAATATTTGTAATCTTACAAACTACTAATATCCACTACCAGAACAAGCACTTTAGCCGACGAAAAATTTTCGTCGGCCTGTTAAAAAAATTCGTCGGCTAAAACCTTAGCCAACGAAGGATCGTCGGCTATAGTGTCGTCGGGAAAAGGCCGTCTGTGATGACTTTAGCCGACGAAATTTTTTTTTTCATTGGCTATAGTCCCACTTTAGCCGACGAAAAATATGTCATCGGCTATAGTCCCAGACTTTAGCCGACGAAATATTTTATATTTCGTCGGCTAAACGTTGTAAAAAAAATTTAAAAATAACTATAGCCGACGAAATATAAAATATTTTTTCGGCTAAACCTTATAAAAAAAATTAAAAAATAACTATAGCCGACGAAATATTTTATATTTCGTCGGCTAAACGTTGTAAAAAAATTTAAAAAATAACTATAGCCGACGAAATATAAAATATTTCGTCGGCTAAACCTTATAAAAAAATTAAAAAATAACTATAGCCGACGAAATATTAGGTTATTTGTCGGCTAAACCTTATAAAAAAAATAAAAAATAACTATAGCCGACGAAATATTAGGTTATTCGTCGGCTAAACCTTTTAAAAAAAATTTAAAAATAACTATAGCCGACGAAATATTAGGTTATTCGTCAGCTAAATCTTATTAAAAAAAAATTAAAAAATACTATAGTCGACGAATATAGTGTTTGAATATCGTCGGCTAAAGTTGCTGGGTTTTGAAAAAAAAAACTGCAGAAACTTTCGGCTAAACTCATAGTACATGTAATTATAAGCCATGATTGATTATTAGGAAGCAATCCAAAGTATTATGATCGCGCAAAACACTATAAAAGAAAAAAAAATCCAAAGTATAAGCCATGATTGATTATTAGGCATAATCTAAAGTATTATGCCACTCAAATGCAAATGGCGGAGGTTGGTCATGTGAGCCACCGAAACCGGCAACACGCCGGCGAGGTTGTTGTTGTAGAGGTCGAGAACACGGAGGTTAGTGAGGTTGGAGAGCTCCGGCGGGAACGTGCGGTTGAAGACGTTGTTGGAGAGGTTGAGGAGGCAGAGAGAGCGGAGATCTCAGGCGGGATGGGACCGGAGAGGTTGTTCTCGGCGAGGGTGAGATTGGAGAGGTAGACAAGGAAGGTTAGTGAGATTGGAGAGGTTTACCATCTTCGGCTATATAAAGAACTTTAGCCGACGAAATTCTTTATTTTCGTCGGCTAAACTATTTGGTTGACCGCCAAAAAATTTTGGTTCAAAATTTTGAAAATTTTTCGACTTTAGCCGACGAATTTTCATTAATTTCGTCGGCTAAAGTCCTTTGAAAATTTTGGTTGACCGCCAAAAAATTTTGGTTGAAAATTTCGAAAATTTTTCGACTTTAGCCGACGACTTTTCATATATTTTCGTCGGCTAAAGTCCTTTGAAAATTTCGTCGGCTAAAGGTACCAATTTCGTCGGCTAAAACTTGGAAATTCGTCGGCTAAACCTTTGAAATTCGTCGGCTAAAAGTATTTTTATACATTTGGCATGTTGTGATTGTGATGATCAAACTTGAGAAACAGAAATCCAACCGTCAGATCTGACCATCATGATAAAATACATGTATGGGACTTGATCCGAAAAGAATAAGGGCTCGATCCGGACGGTCAATCTCGTAAGTCAAACCTCTAAACGCACGGAAAAGGTCGTTCGACCGTCTAAATTACGTATCTTGGCCGGACCTCCAACTGAAAATAGTTTTAAACCGATGACACGCAACAAGTCGTATAAAAATTTTACGCAAAATAACCACCGAATATAGGGCTACTCATAGGGGGAAAAATGAAAAATTGCATTGACCGCAACTATCGGCACCGAATATTTACCGGAATAGTGTGATTTTTCAACCGTGGATGTATTTCAACATTCTCTTCATATCTTATTTCATGACTTTTTAGCGTTTGAAGGTTTTACGTATAGTTTGTTTTTGAAACGGAACATTTACATAACACTTGGTAAACAAGTTATACAACATTAGTATGCATGTTGTGATTGTGATGATCAAACTTGAGAAACAGAATTCCGACCGTCAGATCTGACCATCATGATAAAATACATGTATGGGAAAAAATTCAACTTGATCCGAAAAGAATAAGGGCTCGATCCGGACGGTCAATCTCGTAAGTCAAACCCCTAAACGCACGGAAAAAGTCGTTTGACCGTCTAAATTACGTATTTTGGCCGGACCTCCAACTGAAAATAGTTTTAAACCGATGACACGCAACAAGTCGTATACAAATTTTACGTAAAATAACCACCGAATATAGGGCTATAGTAGGTAATAGAGAAATTTTAGGGTTTAGCCGACGAATACCCTAACGTATTCGTCGGCTATAGTATGTAATTAAAAAATTAAAAAATAACTATAGCCGACGAAATATTAGGTTATTCGTCGGCAAAAACCATTTTAGCCGACGAATTTTCATATATTTTCGTCGGCTAAAGTACTTTGAAAATTTTACTCCAACTTTGGTTTACCGCCTAAAAAATTTTGAAATTTTTTGACCTTAGCCGACGACTTTTCATATATTTTCGTCGGCTAAAGTCTATAAATTCACGAAAACACTCATATCTCCCCTTATATTACGTAGTTTGGTCAAATCTTCCACACGAAAAACTCTCACGTAGATGAGACGCAACCACCTATATAAAAATTTTGAAACATTTACCTTTCGACGATAGGGCTCCCCTTAAAAAATAATAACGGTAAATAGGGTTGACCGCTACTATCGGCTCCGAGACTTTACCCGATTTACGTGATTTTTGAACCATAGCCGTATTTCACCATTCTGAACACATCTTATTTCACGAGATTTTTAATAATTTTGCTTCTTATGTAGAGTTGGTTCACAAAGTTGTATAACCTACTAAACAAGTTATACAACATTAGTAGACACGTTGTGATTCTGATGACTAAAATTCACAAACCAAAATTTAACCGTCAGATATGATCATTATGACGAAATACGTCTATGGTAAAAAATTCAACTGGATCCGACAACGTTAAGGGCTCGATCGAAACGGTCAACCATAATCCATCGTCACTTATCACACGCAAACGCTCATATCTCCCTCTATATTACGTAGTTTGGTCAAACCTTCCACACAAAAAACTCTCATGGAGATGAGACACAACTGCCCATATAAAAATTTTGAGACATTTACCTTCCGACGATAGGGCTACCCATAAACCCGAATAACGGAAAATAGTAGACACGTTGTGATTCCGATGACTAAAATTCACAAACCAAAATTCGACCGTCAGATATGATCATTATGATGAAAGATGTCTATGATAAAAAATTCAAGTGGATTCGACAAAGTTAAGGGCTCGATCGAAACGGTCAACTCTAATTGAAAATAAGAAAACTGCATTTTGAAGCCCTAAACGGACTCGGATTGCCAAAAAAGCCTATACGTCTTGGCGTTAACGATGAGTTTGACTCGTAGGGCCGTTACGCTTCCGGAAAGGTATCACAATAGTCAATCGGACACCAAAAACCAAATCTGCAGCATAGTGAATAATAAGGGTAAGTCAACTATCGGCACCGAGACTTTACCGGAATACCGTCATTTTTCAACCGTAGGCGTATTTCACCATTCTGGTTATATCTTATTCCACGACTTTTTTGCGTTTGAAGGTTCTACGTATAGTTTTTTTTTTTCCAGATGAGCTGTTGTCCAAATCTGTAAATATAAGACACTTTAGCCGACGAAATTATATTTTTCGTCGGCTAAACTTTTAAAAATTTCGTCGGCTAAACTTTTGAAAATTTCGTCGGCTAAACTTTTGAAAATTTAGTTGGCTAAAGTTCACAGACTATAGCCGACGAAATTATATTTTTCGTCGACTAAACTTTTAAAAATTTCGTCGGCTAAACTCTTAAAAATTTCGTCGGCTAAAGTTCACTTTAGCCGACGAAAATTTTTAATTAGCCGACGAAGGACAATTTCGTCGGCCTGGTTTTTTTTTTTTCGTCGGCTAAAGCCTTTCTTCTGATAGTGATCTATTACGGTGAGCACAATGTTAAATTTCTAAGTGACTATGGAAACTAGAGTGTTGGTTTACATAATTATTAACAAAAACAATACAAGTATACGTTTTATATAAGTGGAGTTATAACAAGGTTCACCAATTACATGCATTACTATTTAGACAAAAGTTTGAGTTTCATACAACTTTCGAACAGCATAAATGGACCGTTATCTAGTCGATTACAGTGAGGTTCTTGACTTTTGAAATCAACATTTAATTATAAATGATTTTTAGTGTAGATATATTTTGATTCCAAAGCCTCTAGTTATCTTTTCCATTCTTATCAAATGATAAGATAACATATCACATTAACATATTCGTATCAAATGATAAGATAACATATCATATCAACAAAACAACGATATATATATCTCTCAACAAAAGTCTAAAGAAATAACATAATAACATGATAACAATCCATCATCTCTTTAGCACTATGAAATTGAAACCTGAAAAACTAAACTACGAAGATTAAACAGCGCCCATTTTCGACTTTGCTTGAGAAGAAGTTTGTCTTTTTATTTCTTCAAATTTAAAGCGATGTGACGTTATAACGCTACTTACATAAACTATTACATAAAAAGTATATAGAATCTAACTTTCTCCGTCTTTTATCACCAATTTTTTGCTATTTTTGCTTAAACACACAATGAAACGTCTCCTTTCGTCTACCCCATATAGCTGAAAATACTTTCCTTGGTAGTTTAGCAAGGTGAACTGCACAAAACTCTACACCATTAAGCACAACAAATACAAGAGTTGCAAAACAAAATGGAAAATAAATAAAAACTAAAAAAAAAAAAAAGAAATAAAAAAACATAATTATATTAACAAGATACAAAACAAGTGACCACATGGCAAAAGATCAACGGTCATATCATCTCTATCACCTCTCTCTCTCTCTCTCTCACTACATCACCTTCCACGACTCCAAAGTGGGAAAGCTCAAGCTCGAATAGGAGTCAAACCCCAATCCCCCGCCAGAGACGCTACCACCCTCAGCCACCTCAACCCTCCCGGCCCCATAACACATTGGCCCCACTCCTCCTCCCGTCGCCACAGCGGGCCCCACCACCTGCTGCTGTTGGTGCCGGTCAAACAGAAACGCCGACGTGTCAAGCGTCGGTAACCGAGCCCCGGGTGCCCCGCCGCTGCCGGGTCTCTGCGGCTCCGGCTTCACAATCGTCGACCCCACCGAAGAAGCAGAGAACTGCTGCCCACTGAACCTCACTCCCGTCACCTGCTGCACCATCTGCCGGAAGTTCGCCGGGTCCGCCGTGATGAACGTCGTCTGCGTCCGCTTCGACGCCCGCGACTTCCGTTTCGCCACCTTTCCCCCGGAGACCGGAACCGCGTTCCGCTGCCGCTTCGTCGGCGCCGCCACCGAAGTCTCCGGATCCGACCCTGAAACCCCCGAAACCGTCGGCGTCGCCGGCTGAAAAGTATCGAAAAACGGCAAGAACTCGGAATCCGCTGAATCCGAGCTCTTGTTTTCCGACAACGACTTCTGCAGCGCCATGGTCAGCGCCTTGCTGTCCCTCGCAAACGCTTCCGAGATCCACGAGTCCGCGAACGTCGTCGTGGTCGGCCTGTACACCCACGGCTCCATCGCTGTCAAGTTATCGGACGCCGCCATGTTAATCAAGTTTGATAGTCCAAGGTTCAGATCGACAAGTCTGATAATTAAAGAGTGAAAAAGAGAGAAGAAATGAGAGAGGTGGTGGTGTTGTGGAGGATCAAGTAAGCAAATGGGGTTCTGAGAGTCTTGGGGAGGAAGACATTGGTATATATAGAGATACCAGGGCGGTGGACAAAGGGAGGAAGAAAACGCGTTGTTCGCGGGGACACGCGTCAGCCTTCCGTACATGCTTTCGCTTAAACAAAAACGCGGTAATACTGACGATTAGTGAAGCGTTGACTGGTCAGTGGTTACTGCTCCATCGACTCCAGTCTCTGAGAGTAGTAGTAGAGTGTTATCCCCATTTGCTTCTAGACGTCTTGGCGGTCTTGCCGCGTCATCGTGATGTCATCACCGCGTAATAAATCTCCTTTTCACACTAACTATTTTGTTTTTTTAATATCTAACGCGTCGCTGTCGGGTCAGAACACGTCAGACGATACACGTAAGGGTACAGACTCGAGACTTGACTAACAAGCAAAAAGCCAAACAAAGATGCGTTGGGTAAAAGTAAACCAAATTCATTAAAAAGGGAGGCACATGGAAACAAAAGGGTTACAGATAACTGAGATGAACCCACCACACTAGGGTTAGGGACTTGAGGGGTTAGAGGAAGCGGGAGAGGAAGTCCTTGATCTGATCAATGTAGGGAGTACGAGCGGGGATGATGTGGCCGGAGTCGTGTTCGATGACGGTGGAGCAGCCCTCGTCGAATAAGGAGGTGAGCTCACGGCTTTCTTGCTTGGCAATCTGTCGGTCTTTGCCGTGATCCTTGCCGAATATGTGGAGCGAAGGGCAGTGGCATTTCTTGGTCATTTTGTCCTTGTCAAACTCTTGATTTAGTAACTTGATGCCGAAGCCAGAGCACAGAATGACAAATCTGAACTGCATTTCTGGGGCTTTGGATGATGTCCGTTGTGTTTGTTGGGCGAAAGCTATGGCAGCCGCCATTGCTGCACCCTGTGAAAATCCGAGGACTCCGTCGAATGGGCCTTCCTGAGCAAACACGGTTTTGATGTACGCTAATGATTCATTAAACCCTGCGGTTTGCTGCTGGTACTGCAGCGGATCGAATGGACCATCCCCCATTTCCCAGCTTTCACTTTCATTTTTTTCTCGGAAATCAGGTGCTACAAGCCATGCGTACTTTTTGTTGCAGTGCTCTGAGGGTGGTGGAAGAGGGGTGCCTTGTTGTGGTGAAGTTGGTGGAGAGGTACAATTGTGAGAATCCGAGGGTCGTTGGTATATGAATGCCAATTCGTGAGGTGCATCCACAAACACGAGCTCAGCAATGCTTTTGAGTTTCTTGGCTAGTGAGGCAGTTCTTCCTTTGAAACTCAAGGCGTTCTGACGAAACCCATGTAAGCACAAGATTCTCAATTTTTTTGGAGTCCCATTAGCTGTGTCATACCAATCATTACAACATCAGGAACAATGCAAATAGGAGGAAATGGCATTGCATATGAACACATGTACTTGTAACAGAATCAAGTTCTTAAAATTAGTAGTAGATGATACGTTGTGGGACTGTAGCCAATGTCGACACAGAACAAGGCAAACAGTGACTGTTACAAGCAAAAAGTTAACAGTACCCAAGTTCATACATGTGCATACACTACAATGCAATATACTGACTTGTGAATATACATGACTATGCACACAGGCATACAAAATGCTTATATCCACAATGCAAGATGTGTTGATATTTGTGAAAACACATGGTTGCTCAAAGAGATTCAGATTACGGACCTTACCCTGTCTGCAAGGCACCTGACATGAGAGCTTAGCATCTGAAGAGACCGTTTCAACTGATGGTAGTGAACTGAATCTGCCAATTTCAATAGAAGTCAACCCAACGCCCTTGTGATGATTCTGGCAGAGCTCACAAACAAATACAGAGCCCTTCCTCTGCTGATACAAATTGAAAACTTCAGGGATCAGCCAAGTTTAAAACATACATATCTAGAAAGTACCACCCAAGAACAATATATCGCTGAGAGACTGATAGAACATAGAAGGTTCATTTTTGGACTTATTTTTATATAACACATAGCATAGAGTTTTATGATGAACACCAATATGTTATAGAACCCTGAAGCACAGTGCAGTGACTATATTTATCGGGCTGCAAGAAATGGCTCACTGAAAATAACAAGATGGTCTTTAAAAGTACTAGACCCCTTAATCTGTAATGACAAAAGAAAGTCACAAGAGCATACCTGGCAACTGTCACAAACCAAGACTAGCATTCTACAATAAGTGCAACGAAGGCGTGGCGAATAGTTATCATATGAGGTGCCACAGAGAAGACAGGCACCAAGAATATTTGCATCTGAACTCCCAACTGAAATCCTACAGCACAATGAAAGAAGTATTTCAAATATTTTTAGTTTTAATACCATATCACCCAGACTCATTAGCACGATGTTACGCTTATCATCCAAGCTCTGTACAAATACACTGAAGTATTATGAGTTGGAAAGACTAGATGATATTATATTCTACTTCTCTTTCTTATTCTTTATTTTTGTTATTTTTTCCATTAATGCATACATAGACATGTTTATCTGAACTTCAAAAGCTAATCTTCCTATCTATGACATGACCAAATGGCCAGAGACTAATGATACTGTGTACAACTATATGCATTCATGCCTTCCCTTATGTTTCCATATAATGAAAATTGAGGGGAAGAGAGAGGATATCAGCATATGAGTAATTAACTAATAATAGCAAGATGCATCAAAAGCCTAAAGAATCATACCGGTGATCAAAAACAAAGTTCTTCCCTCTGAAAAAACCGCCATCTGGAAACTGTTCCAAATAACGCTGTATTCCACCATATAGCTGCAAACAAATTCATGAAGTATTGTCATCAGGAAGTACGAATCTTATTGTCTATGAAACAAAAGGCTACTTTGTTAGAAGAGCACACCTGAAAGACGTTTTCAAACCCAGCACCTTTTGACCTAATATAGGCTGATGCCATTTCACACCTAATTCCTCCAGTGCAATACCTGGTCAAAACATCAAGCAAGACATAAACTTTTATGGAGATAGTTCTGACCACTGAACGCAGACTGATTACACAACGAGAAAGGATGACTAGTTTTCTTATAAGAACTAACATCATAAAATGACACTAAACCCCTTATAGGTTTTTATAAGCACTTACATGAGGACTGATTTTCCTTGCAATTGTTCAGAGTTATCATCTATCCATGAAGGAAGATCGCTATACTGCCTAATGCCCGGGTCTAAAGTTTCCACATACGGTGTGTGGAACTTCCCGATTCTTGTTTCATATAGATTCCTTGCATCCAATAGAACAAGTTCTCTATTGTGTTCTTCGGTCTCAGTTTCTATTTGTCCTGGAAAACATTCACGAAGATACCATTACATGTATAAAGCTTTCAATTATCATCAGAACAGCCAATTAACAAGTGAAAAAAAAAATACAATATCACAATTCACAAGTAACAAGTTTTAGCAAGCAATGAGAAATTCAACTGGAAGTCACTAACCAGCTTTCTGTAAAACGGAATGAAACTCAGCTGCAGAAAGATGCTTTCCAGCATGTGAAATCTCGGGCGATTTTATCAGAGGATTACAGCTAAGAGTAACCAATTCCTGAGTCCAACACATCAAATAATTACATCAGAAACAGTAAAAATCATAGCGCCACTAACTGTATATCAAAATTTATCTCCCATGTACCAACTAGTTAAGTACCAACTAGCAGTTATTACATGAACAATTGAACCTTCTATCATCATACAATGCACAAGGAATCAAACAACTCATACTGTTGGTGGAACATACTTAGCTAAATCTAACTACCCCAATATTCACCCCATAAGGCCATAACACATACAAGGAAAACACGAAAAGCAAAGCAATGACCTTGACAATGCGGATTGAGAGAGAAGTGAACCCACATTCCTCGGCCACCTTATCATTTGACGGGCGGCCACAAGCTGCAAGCTTGAAGTCAGTTCCTTCAAACAAACCATTCGACTCAACTTCACCAATGTGTTTCTTCAATGCACTCAACTTCCCACCAACCTAAAACCAATCCAAACCAAAATAAATTCTCACAAAAATTCCAGTTTTTTAGAGCAATAAGGGAAAACCCAGTTCGAAAATGGAGAAAAGTTTTGATCTTTAGGAACGTACAGTGACGTTGACGCCGAGAGGAGAGAGACGAACGCGGCCGAGGAGTGAGAGGGAGTTGCAGTTGGAATCGTAGAAGTTGAAGAGGTCGTCAAGGTCTGGTATTTGGGTGTACTTGTAGTATAGAAGAACCCCATATTGGTCCTCATCTTGTTCTTCTTTGCTATTAGTATTGGGATCCATTGTTGAAAGCTCTTTGCTTCAGAAGAAGCAGCAGCAGAAAAAGAAGGTTAAAAATTTGAGGGTTTAGCTCTAAAAAGCAAATTTGGAGATTGACCCCGCCAAAATATCCATATTACAAAACGAGGGCTTTATCTTTTATTAAAACAAACGAGGGTTCAAATCATTTCAGGGTTTATCTTAGGGTTTAGTAGGGCAACAACACCATATGAAAACTTCGAAGGCTGAAGATGTTCAATGAGAGGAAGGCTCAATGTGAACCGATCAAGAGAGGAAGGCTCAATGTGAACGGCACGTTTCTGGCAAACAGCCACTGCCATTAGTCGACTCAACAAGATAACACAGCACAAAGACATCTAAAAAAAATGAAGTGATTATCATAGAGCTAAATTTGACATAAACACAATAAGCGTCGCAGTTTTTTCCTACTAGAAGTATGAAAATGCAAAATAAAATGAAAAACAGCCCGGTTGCAGCTTTAGCTCTTCTATCAAATTCCATAGAAAAGCTTATCTGCCAAACCAAAAACCCTGGCCCTTGGCAGTAAGAGGAATCAAAATGAGGATTAAAATTCATTGGAATCAAAATGAAACCTATGCTGCCAGAAAACAGATTCCTAAACCGCTATCTATCCAAATTTGAAGCCACCAGGGGGAGCAGTAGGCTGGTTTCCCCCAAAAGTAAAAGCATTTCCATCACCGTTCTGCTGGAGGTTCTGCTCTTCGTGTTCTTCCTCAGCCCAATATCTCTCCAAGATCTTCACAGCCTTCTCATAAATCTCATTGTTATCATCCGTCTGCAGATTCTCAATCTTCTCCAATCCATCAAACTCATCAATCATTTGAGCAAAAAGATTGATCCCATTATTGGCTCCCATTTCTTTGTCAGCCTCTCCCACCTTCAGAATGTTCTCCAGACCTTCAAGGCACACTGTTACTATCCTTGGATCTGGGCAGATTAGCAGATCACAGAGTGGTTTAATACAACCTTGAGTCACCAGGAATCTGCAAAAACAAATTGATGATGCATGTCAATCCTAGCCTTTGTCTAATGTCTTGCGTCCCAAATTAGACCATGAATGGCAACAATCTATTGCTTTTGATATTCAACCAAAAGGAATCTGAAGGGACAAACTGTCAACCACACCTACTCATATGGAAAGTACAGAAATGAGGGGAGGGAAAAGGAAGAATGATAATAATACATTCAGGATCTAATATGAGAATACTAAGTATGCATATATACGACATTTATTATTGAGCTGGAAAACATTGTATAACCCCACAGCTTGGTAGTTTCCAAAACATTGTGAGCATCATCCTATGTTAGACAGTTGGGATAAGTGGAATAGAGACGGGTTGTATAGCATTTTCTACTTGAGTAATGTATACATGTTCATATGATGGAAAACGAAAATTAAGGTAAAAAGCTTATCCAGTGTAATGGGTAAAACATACTGAATCTGTTCATGAGATCCTCCAGAAGTTGCATTTGAGATGGCCCATGCAGCTTCCTTTTTAATGTCGAATTCTGCATGTTGAAGAAGTTGTACTAGTGGGTGTATGATTTGGGCATCAATCACAGCCTGTAAATTAGAATGTGTAGAAGACAAACGTGATGAGTAATTAATCCACTCAGAAGCCAAGCAAGAGAATCAAGAAAACTCAACCAGCAAAAGGTAATCATCCACCATTAACAGAAATTATACAGAACTTGAAAGAAAACTATGCATGCTCTGCAGATAATAATGACAGCCTCTTAGAGACATTATCACAAGAAACAAAAAGGACAAATTATCAGACTTTATCTTCAACTTAATAATAATGATGATATAGTAAAAGAAGTCCCCAGTTGTAGTCAAGTGGGAATACAGCACTTTAACCCACAAAACAAAATGCAATCTAAGCAAATATTTTACCTGTATTTGAGCTTTATTCCCAGCTGTAATATTTGAAATTGTCCAACAAGCCTCTTTCTTGATGCTTTTTTTGTGATTTTGATCGAGAAGTTGATACAGGCAAGGAAGCACCCCGTTTTCAATAACAAACTGAAACATTTATAAAGGTCAGTTTGTTGCTAAAAGCCTAAAATGATATATATAACAAAGAAAGACCAAACTATCATTAAACAAAAACATTCAGATCCTGTCCTACATGAAGAGCACATTTCAGATGATAGTATCTTAGAGCTACAGAGGTAGATGGATCATAATTAATACCTGAGTCTGGGAGTCATCGCCTGTAACAATATTTCCAACCGTCCGGAGTGCAGGTATGAGAACTGTAGCTGATGGATGGCTGGCACAAACAAATGTAGTCAATATGAAATACACAAGGTGAATATGATAAACAACTATGCCCAAACAATACAAACTCACTAAAGGTGCACATTTTGGTTTAGAAACTTACAGCAGAAGCTCCACAAGACGTTGGCAGACACCTGCTTCAATCACAGCCTGAATTTTGTCATTTGGGCCATCTGAGAGATATGATAGGGCCCAGCAAGCATCTGTCAACACTTCTTCATCATTCAAGTAAATGAGTTGTTGAAGTACTGGTAAGGCAGCCTTCACCTGAAAGAAAAAATGAAAATAAGAAAGCGAAAAAAGGCACTTGTTACTGTCAATATGAGAGGAAAGTACAACTGACATTCAAAATATAGTACCACTGTTAAACCATAAAAAACAAAAATTAATCTAGATATGTCCACAAACCTGCTCAAACGGTGTGGGTGGCTTGCCACGACAGAAATTAGATAAAGTCCATGTAGCATTCCTCAGCATAGATAGCTTTGACTTTTCATTTAGCTGGGATAAAAGTGGCATTAGTGCACCCTGTGCAAGAACAAGATCCCTGCAACTTGGTGAGTCACCAGCTACATTACCTAGAGCCCATACTGCCTGTTCAAGAGACAAGAAATCAAGGATTTAACCCAATTACCTATCAAACGAAGAAACACTATGAGTTGTATAACCAGTGAAACTAATAACATAAAGAAACATGTACTGCCAAAATGTGCTTAAACTGTGCAATTAAGTTGATGAAAGTTATAGAAGGGGGTGAAAACCTGCTCTCTGACATCATCACTGCCAGAGCTTAGAAGCTGCACAAACAGGGGAACTGCACCGTGTTCGATAACAACACGAGTATGCTCAGATGTTCCAGATGCAACATTGGTCAAAGCCCACGCAGCTTCAAACTGCACACAAATAAGGAGGTCATCCTCAATTTTTGTAACCTTGTAAGAATAGTTTTGACTACAAACAAGAAACTCCACAAAATAATTCATACTTGTAGTTGCGGCATATCCTGCCTTCCAAGGAACTCCACAAATCGAGGGACAGCACCAGCCTTTATGACCTCATCAATCGGAGGGCTACGTTCTACAAGTTAAGACGAAAAGAAGTCAATAACAAGAGATGAGAAGCACATCAAAACAGGGAATCCGGATATAATTCGAGAACCCCAGCTGGTGTCATACCAATCGACAACAGCTTCCTAAACTGAGTAGTTGCCTCCAATTGCAAAGCGGGATCATTAGACCATACTCCTTGCACCATAGCAGGTATACTTTCCAACTGTTAAACAACCCAAAAACATCAATTAAAGACAATCCTCCAACAAGAGTAACTGTAAACAACCAGCACAAAGTACCATTAGGATCATTCTCGTTCGCGTTCCGAAACAACCCAATGTTGACAAATTATTATCCATGTTGGAGGCAATTTACTCACATTAACAAATTATCCGTGTTGGAGGCAATTTATAAACAATACGAATCAAATTTAAAATTAAGAAAACAAACCTAACCCTAAACCAACTAAGATTAGGAAACCTAACATTAAAAGGACAAAATGTCACCGAATTTTTGAAACAATGACTACTTCCGGCCCAATTAGAAACTACACCATATCCTACATTTCATTCAGATCAAAATTCACAGCACAATTTCAGGTTAACAAAATCGAAACCCTAAAACCCAAATCACAAAATGTAACGAATTTTAACAAATCAAAACATACCCTTTTCTCGACGACCACGGGATTGGGAGACCCATCGAGCAATTGGGAGTTAGACAAGCCCTCCCTCCTCTTCTTGAGCAAACTGTCCTCGCGCTTGTTCTTCCTGATCTCGACCAAGTTGTCCTCCCTCCTCCGCCGCGCGTCGTCGGCATCCACGCCCGACTTGTAGGACTTCTTCCGCGACTCCGTACGCGAGTTCGGCCGCAGCGACATTGCTAGTGCCCACCAGGTGTTTGATGAAATGACAGAGAGAGAGAGAGAAGGGATTCAGATTTCGGGGCTCGCCAATATAAACTAGGCGGGTTCGGGTTTGGGTTTGGGTTTTGCTTTATTATATATTCGTGTATATCTACGACGTGAAACACACAATAATTACGGGTATTTGTAATTTATTTAAAAACGAAATTGTCAATTACGATTTAGACCCCATGTTTTGGGCAATAATTGGGGGAATATATGAATTATGAAGCAAGAGCCAAGATGGATGTATGAATTGGAAAGAGAATAATGTTGGCTTCTTTTATTCCCCGTTAGTTTAATAAAAAGTTATGTGAATCTAGAACAAGATTGGTAATGGGTTTGATTTGGAGAGAGATAATGTGTATATCATACAATTAGAATAGTCTATATTGGGTTTTGAAGTTTGTCTCTTGGATTAGGTTGATGTTTGTCTATTGGATTAGGTTGATTCAGCTTGGTTTGAACTACGTTGTCTTTTATCCAACCATCATCCATCACAATTTTAAGCAATGAACCATAATCATACATATTTCAACAATTCTGAATAAGTAATGGAATCATTAGAAGTTGAAAACAAAGATTTGTCATTACTAGAAATAATACATAAGGGGGCATATACGTGTGTGCGTATTGAAAATGTTCATGTTGCTAAATGAAACAAATAACACTCATTTGTCCCCATAAGCAACATGAACACTTTCAATACGCACACATGCATATGTCCCCTTATGCATTTTTTCTAGTAGTGTGCAAAGCCTCACGGATTTGATCATGTACTTATCAACACTAAATTGTGGGCCTTTTTTATGGATCGTTTATTAATTATTAGCCCACGATCATCATTCTACACCATCTCATGTCTGTTACTTGGAGATTTTGGTGATTGTTATTACGTCGGTCCGTATCGATTTAATGGTTCAATTTGTATATATACTTATTTTAATTTAATTTCTTTTGTAGCTACTAACTAGATAATAGTTTGTCGTTTTTGTGTTTTGTCTTTCACATAAATGATGGATCGTCACTTTTACTTCATATCATATTATGTATTCGTATCTCAATTGCTTATAAATGCAATTCACTCCTCTTCTAAAAAAAAAAAAACCAATACAAGCACACGGAATAAACAATTGAAATTTTCTCCTACTTTTCAAATATTTTGACCGGAATAATCAATCTCATTTCAAATTTTCCCTCCACTCTCCATTTCAAAAAAACTGGGAATTTGTCTCGTCAATAAGAACAAGTCCCTAAAACGTGGTTACCAGCTGTCCATCCTAGATCTCAGCCGTTAATCACTTCCAAAACCATGATATTTACATCTCTGCCATCATCGTTTTTCATCCCTATATAAATCATTATTTTCCAAAACCTACTCATCATCGGAGCTGAGCCTGTCGATGGTGGTGGAAGACGTCGTCTGGTCGATGGTCACCGCGTTGGAGTCGGTAGCCTTGGTCTCCATGCTCTTCTTCTTCTTCTTCTTCTTCTTCTTCTTCTTCTTCTTCTTCTTCTTCTTCTTCGTCTTCTGTGGCTACACCGTCTAATCCACTTTCCTGCGGCGGCGGAGATTCCGATGAGTCGATTCACCTGGATGTAGAGAAATGTTGAGCACGTGAAGTCCACGTGAGAGTGGTGAAAGTTTTGTTTGCATGTAAATGTGAATGTAATATACCTCTAGTAAAAGCCCTAGCCTATGAGTGGGATTGTCCCGAATAAAATGACAGTCCATTTCAATATGTCGAGTTCTCTCATGAAACACATGATTTTTAGCAATGTGCAAAGCACCTTGATTATCACAATGTAAAACAACAGGACTTTTAACAGGCATATGCAAATCTGTAAATAAATAACGTAGCCAAGTAAGCTCACAACAAGTACATGTCATTGCTCTATACTCAACTTCTGCTCTTGATAAAGATACGGTCTTTTGCCTCTTGGTCCTCTATGAAATTAAAGAATTTCCAAGAAATACACAATAGCAAGTAGTAGAGCGGCGGGTAATAGCTAGGATAACCCGCCCAATCAGAATCGCAGAAAGCCTTCAGATTTAAAGAGTTATTGGCATGGAGAAGTAAACCTTGACTAGGAGAAGACTTCAGGTAACGAACAACTCGAAGAGCAGCAGTCATATGTTGTAAGCGAGATTCATGCATAAACCGGCTAATAATATGTACTAAGTATGTGATGTCGGGTCTAGTAATGGTCAAATAAATCAGCCGACCAACCAGGCGCCGATATGCAGCTGGGTCTTTGAGTAATTCTCTTTTATTTGAAAGCTTGGATTCTTCCATGGGAAACTCAACCGGCTTAGCACTCAAGTAGCCACTATCTTTGATAATTTCCAAGGTATATTTACGTTGAGATATGTAAATCCCTTTCTTGGAACGAGCTACTTCAATGCTAAGGAAGAATTTCAGATCACCAAGATCCTTGACGCGAAAACGTGTATGAGGAATTGCTTCTGAGCATTAATAGACTCCATATTGTTTCCTGTTATCAGAATGTCATCCATATAGATTAACAAAACAGTGAGAGATGTACCATGCTTGTGGAAAAATAAAGAATAGTCGGCTTTGGACTGAGAGAAACCAGCAGCAAAAATAGCCTCTGTGAACTTGGAAAATCATTGACGAGAGGCATATTTCAATCCGTACAACGACTTGTGAAGGCGACACACTGAAGACCAGGAGGAGGGGACATGTAAATTTCCTCCAGTAAATCACCATTTAGGAAAACATTATTAACATCTAATTGATGTAAAAACCAGTTCAGACTAGCAACAACAACAAGACATCGGACAGTGATCATTTTTGCAGTAGGAGAAAAAGTATCGTGATAATCGATACCTGCAGTCTGAGTGAAGCCCCGAGCAACAAGCCTGGCCTTATAGCACTCCACTGAACCATCAGCCTTGCGCTTGATTCGATACACCCATTTACAACTAATAGGCCGCTTTCCAGGAGGTAAAGGAACCAGACTCGCTCAGAATCCATAGCCTCCTGCCATTTCGGATCAGCTGCAGCAATTTCATAAGAGGTCGGTTCCTCATCCTGACTAACATTAGCAATATAATGAAGATATGCAGGAGAATACCGATTGTAGGATATGTAGTGACAAAGAGGATATTTTGTACATGGTGTAGAACAAGACGAGGCCGAGGACAATTGGTGTGGTGGCAGAACCATCTGCGAGCAAACGTAGTCTCTGAGGCGAACATTGGCTTCTCTAGAGCACTGAGAACGACGAAGCGGCTCAGCAGGAACAATGGGAAGATGGTCAAGGATGACATAATCAATTGATGGCTGCTCAACAGGAAGAGAAGATGACGCCGGCAGAGGAAGAGAGGACGTCGGCGCTGGAACCTGAAGGCGGCGAACATAGGTTTTAAAAGTAGAGGGCAGCGGTGGATTGGGTAGTGGAGGGCCGGGGCGAAGACGACGGATTGGGTGGTGGACGGGGTGACAATGGCGGATTGGGTGATGTTGATGGTGACGGTCGATTTTCTAAAGGAGAGGAAGACGTGTTCTGTGTGGAATAGGATGGATGGAAGAAAGGATCAAGTTCAATTGGGAGAGGAATGGGTTGGGCTGTGGAGTATTTTTTTGGGCTTGTACTTGGTGCGTGGTGAAATTGGTCTTCAAGAAAGATTAAATCTCTATTAGTGAAATTTTTTTTCTTCTGTTCCATGGGATAACCCAAAAAATGCACTTGGTGGCACAAAGAGAAAATTTGGAAGATGGATTGGGTATGGCTGCGAAAGCAATACACCCAAAAACTCGCATCCGAGAATAATCAGGAAGTTTTTTATGAAGAATTTCAAAATGTTTTTTCTTGTGAAGCAACAAAGTGGGAAGACGATTGATTATATAGACGGTAGTGAGGACACATTCATCCCAAAAATCAATGGTTAGATGTTTCCGCTCGACGACACCATTTTGTTGCGGTGTATAAACACAAGAACGTTGAAAAAGAACACCTTCAAGAAATTTTTTTTGTAATAAAAGGAATTTAGCCCCATTATCTGAACAAAGTTGTTGGACTCTTGTGTTGAATTGAGTGTTTACATAACTAAAAAAACGACGAAGCAGAGGTTGTGTTTCACTCTTGTGTCGCATTAAGAAAATCCATGTAAAACGGGAAAAATCATCCACAATAGTTAAGAAATAATGAGCACTAGATAGAGAAAGGGTTTTATAATGTCCCCAAATATCACAATGAATAAGAGAAAAACATTTCGAAGTTGAAATTGAACTAAAAGGAAAAGGTTGACGAGTTTGTTTTGCCAATGGACAAAAGTTGCATTTATGACTAGAATCAAAAACAAAATTGAGAGAATTATTGCATAAAAATTGTAGACGAGCAGAGGAAAGGTGGCCCAATCTTCGATGCCAAAGATCAGAGGATATGATGAGATTGCAAGTGAAGTGAGATGAAAGGAAAGTTGAAGCCAAGGCCACTAGGTAGTAGAGGTTACCACGTCGCTTACCTACACCAATCATCGTCCTCGTAGCCAAGTCCTGTAAAATACACCAAGATGAAAAAAATGTCATTGAACAATGTAAATCATCGGTTGTTTTGCCAACTGACATAAGATCAACTCTAAAACTTGGCACACAGAGGACATCATTTAATTAAATAGAATCATTAAAGTGAATTGATCTTGTCATAGTAATTCCAGCCGTATCTCCACTAGGTAAATAAATTGGTGCCAACGAATGATGTTTGATATTTATCAATGATGTAGGAGAAGAAGTAATATGATGAGTTGCTCCGCTGTCGAGTATCCAATGATTTGGAGCAACAAGTAACAAACTTGTAGCATATCCAGTTGCAGAAACAAAATTGGCTTGAGGAATTTGTGGTGTAGGAGTCAAGGCAGCAATTACTTGAGTGTACTGATCCTCAGTGAGGTTAGGAAACATTCCTTGGAGTTCCTTGAATGTTAGGGCAACATATGTTGGGCCAACATTGACATGATTATTGACGTTAACATGGTTAACAGAGGAATTTCCTTGACATTGCCTTGCAAAATTAGCTTCCTTAGGGCCTTTGGAGAGACAATGACCAGGAAAGTAACCGTACTTTTTATGGCAAGTTGCTTCGGTATGATAATCTCGGTCACAATAGGTGCAATGCTTGATTGGGGCATGAGGACGGAAGTTATTTCCTTGAGTATAGCCTTGAGTGTTGCCTCGATTCCCTTGCATATGAGATTGTGATTTGAAGTTGCTGCGTACCGCCATTGCTGTGGTGCTAGATGAAGCAAGAAGAGAGGAACCAAGTTCCCATTGCTTTTCTTCTTGAACAAGAGAAGCATAAGCTTGTCTCACCGAAGGCAAAGGATTCATTAACAAAATCTGTCCACGAGTAGCAGCATAAGATTCATTTAATCCCATAAGAAATTGCATCAGCTTACTGCGATCGTTTTGCGCTCCACAGGTGCAGGTGACAATATTGTATGAACTAAGCTCATCCCAAAGGCCTTTCAGCTTCGGGTAGTACGCTGCAATGGATGATTGACCTTGCTCAATGCGGTAAATGTCTCTTTGAACTTGAAATATGCGAGGGGCGTTGCCTAAAGCGAATCTTTCTCGAAGATCTTCCCAAACAACATGTGGTGTGGTACAACAGAGAACTGAATCGGCAAGCTTAGGTTCAAGAGAGGTAAGCATCCATGAAAGCACCATGTCATTGCACCTCTGCCATAGTGCATGTTCATTGGGGTCTAGGGCTGCAGATGGCTCTTTGATTTTTCCGATGATGAAGCCAATTTTGTTTTTGGCACTCAGAGATATACACATAGTGCGACACCAAGAATTGTAGTTGTCACCTGTCAATTTCTTGGAAACAAGAAGCAGACCTGGATGGTCTGAATGATGAAGAGACAAGGGATTGGCTGATTCATCCAAGGAGGATGAACCACCGCTCCCATGGTTTGAAGAAAAGGTATCGTCTCCGGCCATGGAGGAATATGTGAGGACAAAGAAAGGTTAATGCTGCAAAAAGGTTCATTGCAGAAGGAATAAGAGTCAGGTCGTTATGCCTGCTTTGATGCCATAAAAGAAAAGATGTTTTGGCTGAATGAATAAATTGTATTCAACTATGAGATATATATACAAAGCACCTAATGTACATCGTCTGGTTCTTCCTACATGTTAGGATACCAGTAAGGCAAGATATCTATCACAATTACAACTGAATCAAAAGTTTGATTCATACTATCCTACGAAATCACATTACTTAATATAATATTCTTGCATATCAAGATAATCTCTATTCACAGCTACAAGATATACTTTCCAACACCCTGCTCACCTGAGTCACCTCACATTATTAAGTTATTCAAAACTGAGGAAAAATTGGAACCCTAGTTTAAAAGCTTAAAATTAAACACCAATTAGAAGACTGCTCGTTCATTCAGGTTAAAGCTATATATAGATTAGAGAAAATGTCCAATTAGTACTAATTTAAACCCTTTATTGCTCATTTCAATGAATTTAATAGACATGAGCTCATTCCAATATAAGAATGTTCTTATTTGTGCCCAAATACACAAATCTATATTAAAGTCATAATAAAATAATAATTTTTGTATATTTTTATGAAAATTTTACTCTCACCACTTCAACATGTATAAGGAGAGAGAAAGTGAAAGAGTGAGAATACTTTGCCGGAACCTCACCGGTCGCGGGACTCCGGTCACTGGTTGTTAGAATTTCTTCGGTCGCCGGATTTCGGTCACCGGTAACTCAGTTACTGACCCTCAATAACTTGGTTACAGACCCCCAATAATCGGTTACTGACCCACAATAATGAGTTATTAACCTTCAATAATCAGTTATTGACCCTAATAATCGTGTTACTGACCCCTAATAATCATGTTACTAACCCTTAATAATCAGCCAAAACATAGAATAACGAAGAAGATGAAGCCCAATAACTAGGTTACTGACCCCAAATAATCAGTTACTGACCCCTAATAATCGGTTACTGACCCCCAATAATCAGTTACTGACTCTCAATAATCGGTTACTGACCCCCAGTAATCGGTTACTGACCTCCAGTAATCAGTTACTGACTCCTAATAATCGTGTTACTAACCTCTAATAATCAGCCAAAACACAGAATAACGAAAAAGATGAAGATAGTAGAAGAATAAGAAGGTAATTTCCAACAAAAAAGATTCTTCTCCCCTTCTCCCCTTAATAAAAAAATAATAATAATCGAGAAATCACCATCTTCATCCTCCTCCATCTCATCGCAACCTGTAAAGTAGTGAAGAGGCCAAGTTTTCCAAAAATCAATTGTATCTGCTCCCAAAATCCCAACCAAAGAAGATTACCATGGAAGAGGAGGAGAAGCTTCTCTCCACCATCGCAACTTCCAAGCCTGCGGTTCGACGTCGCACTGATGAAGTGAAATGACGTGACGTGACGTGAGCAGACACTCCGAGACTCCACCTGCCGTCGCAATCATCGGTCGTCGAATCCTAGCCTCTCGAAATCTCGAACTCGATCGGTACATGAGATTGGCGTCATCATCGTTTGTCTGGCCAACCAACTAGATCAGCGTTGCTAATCTTGCTGTCGCAGTCGGCGTTGAGGACATCAAATGTGGGTGGATCAGAGATCGATGAAAGAGGACAAAGAGGTCAGGGTCGTCGTCGACGTTAGAGTCCGACCGGTGGGATGGTCGATGTTGATTCCCGAGAGAGAGAGAGAGAGAGAGAGAGAGAGAGAGAGAGAGAGAGAGATCAGATCAGGATGAATGGTTGTAGAGATAGGAGTAGATGAGTGCTTGTAGCTTTTTATAAGTTGGGGGTATCATGGTCTTTTGTATAAGAATCATTGGAATGAGTTATAGTAAAAGATTTTTATTGGATTGGGGTTTAAAAACCCTGTTTTTGGGTATTTAGGCATTTTTCCTATAGTTTAATATTCTAATTTCCGATCCTCAGAGAAAATTAAAAACACCATTTCCATGTATACCTTGGACTGCCACAAGTATGAAGAATTAGGTTATACAACTGCTTGCTACTCGTACGTATTGTCTGGTACCGAGTTACGTACAATGATGAAGTTCATGTATGGTTCATATATATTAGGTCTCCTACTACATGTAATCTGGTATGGGGGTTGTCTACGTTACTTGCATGTATACCATACACTCATTTGATCACTAATTGAACAAAAATAACAAGTTAAATGAGTAACATTTACAATAAAATTACTACATTTGTTTTACACATTTACATTTAATTGAACCAAGTTACTACAACGACAACAAGTTATTAGGTTATACAACTGCTTGCTACTCGTACGTATTGTCTGGTACCGAGTTACAATGATGAAGTTCATGTATGGTTCATATATATTAGGTCTCCTACTACTTGTAATCTGGTCTGGGGGTTGTCTACGTTACTTGCATGTATACCATACACTCATTTGATCACTAATTGAACAAAAATAACAAGTTAAATGAGTAACATTTACAATAAAATTACTACATTTGTTTTACACATTTACATTTAATTGAACCAAGTTACTACAACGACAACAAGTTATTCATAAACTTGTAAATTGTTTTAAGTTGAGTAATTACCTCTAATAGAACAAAAATTACCAAAGTAATGACTATATTTTATTTATTTATTCAAGATCATGGTATCCTAAAAACTTCTTAAGCTCAAGGACTAATCCGCTGGGGGCCCGGATAACCAGCAGGGCATTGCAGCCCCTCCCCTAGTCACTTTTGACAATGTCGTGATTTAAACCTACGTTAGATAACACACTCAACTAGGTAAGAACCACTGGGCTACAGACTTGAGTATAAACCTGTATATATGCTTGAATCCACAGACTTGGCGCATATTGGTGTGTTTTCTTGTTTCGTTTTTTTACCCTTTTCAACATGCGCATGTAAATGTAAAAGTAAAATATGAACCCAAATTTTGTTTTACTTTTCCTGACGGCAAAGATTCCCTGAACCTTGCTCTGACGACTTGTACATTAATTTTCCGGTTGCTTCCTCTGCAACCTAAGGTACGTGTGCTGACGCCAAATATGCTTTCCAAAGGGTGAAAGTGATGTACAACAGTACACGTACACTATAAAGAAACAAGTTTTTTTTGAAGATTTTGATTCGTACGCTTATACAGTCTGTGTGTGTCTCGTTGTTTTTGTTTCGAATCCCAATTCTAACCCAGCTAGCTATCTTATAATCAGCTAAGTTTTATGTTTTCTCATCTTATAATGTAACAATTCCATGTGATAGATCAGCTGATTAATTAGTTTTATGTTTCTCATCTTTTCATCACCCATGGCTTCTTGAAGTTATACCTACAAAATTTCTAGGTGTCAGGCAATACAACATCTCAGAAGTAGAACTCAAATGCTATTATTAGCTAGTGCATGTTGCATCACAGTGCTACCCTTAAATCGATCTGCTACTGAACCTATACGTTTATGAAGTTCATTCATATGCCATGTCCTCTGAAATCAATTGCTCATTTTAGATAAACGAAGTAATTCTTTAACTCTGCAAGAACTAATCAAGTATTACTTCGAGCCTGAGCTTAATTGTTTTGTTTTTTCACTAATGTTCTTTCCATCGAATGTGATTTGTGTGTCCTCTGCACAGGTGTTAGGCCACATTAATTTGAGTCTGCTATATGAGAATCTGACGGAAGAAGAGAGGAGGAAGAGCTCCATAAAAAGTTAGTATTCTGGATGAGAGCATTACTGGCATGAGCTTCCTCATAAATCGATTTTCACTGTACAAAATTGACTACAGATCAATAAGACTCTCAAATCGTGGGAGAAGATATTGCTGAGTGCACCCTCCCTTATTTTGATTAGTTCTCCTAATCCACGTATCAGCAGTGTACGTTTCTATTGCAGTACTAGTCATGTAACAGATTCGATAATCAGTTTATTTCTTACATGCAAGACAATTAATTAAACAAACTCAAGTAAAATTACTATAATTCATACTATCAGATATTCTGCATTATTGATTCGTACAATAGAAATGGAACATATATATATATATCAAAGAAATGGAACATATCTATCATCGGGACCCCATTTCTCATCCTTATCATTACATGCAGTAAGCTGATATCACACTCTAAGTGTCTGTATCACTACAACAATATTATCAATGACCACACATTAAGTGTAGTCAATAGAAGTGTTGCAAACTTGCAATTCTCATATGTGTGGTATTTTTTCCTCGTATTCCATCAATTTGTCACACTTACGGGTAACTACAAATTTGCAACACTTTTATTAACTACACTTGATACGTGTGGTCATTGATCAATATTGTTGTAGTATATATCAATTAATAACCATAATATATAATCGGACGTTAGGGGGAAATATTTAACGAAAAGCATTTGCTCGTACCATTCTTGACGTACTCGTATTTCCAGAACCAAATAACGAGCATGTAGCTGGGGCCATGCTTGCGGCAGAAAAAAGTCCCTCAAACCATGATTTCCGGCAGCGAACATCTAATCAATCAAGTCATTTCGTCAGGAACAGATCGATAAACACAACGGAACGAAAGTGAAAGAGAAAAGTAAAGCAGTGTACGATGTACACAGTAAAAAGCAAGGCATGCAAATATCCAAAGAAAACAATAGACCTAATCCCAACCAATCTCCAAAAGACATAACCATTCTTCTACGTTCTTCCAATAAATATCAGGTCCAGACGTCCCGTACTAGATGTTATCTCATAGATAAATCAGATTAGCTTGTGAAAGTGTGAGATTGTGAGAAACCCAGAAGATAAATTTTAGAGATATATAGCTAGGTCGACTATATATAAGTCATGCCTCAGAGCAAGTTCTTATACCTCTTTGATGGTGCAAAGTGCAAACCACCAAACGAACCCCAGCCAACCAAGCCCAGAAACACGTGGTGACTACCCAGCTCAAGGCTTCAACTGGAACATCTCAGAGAGATGGAACTTAGTACTCGCCACCTTCCATTAGAGTCTCTGTGACTCTGTGAGTCACACTTCTCTCCCCTCTCTCTTTCTGGATCCACGTACATTCCTATCAGAGCTTCATCTCCATCCTAGCTCCATCTCCTCACTTTATACACCTCCCTTCTAAAATCTAAACTCTAATCACTGTTAACAGCAAGATTTAGCAATGCCTACCGAAAACAAAGGCTCTCTCCCCTTGTTGGTCATAAACTACCTCCTCCTGTTCGTCGGATCAGTTTCCTCCTCCCTTCTCTCAAAATATTATTTCGTTCACGGATGCTCGAACTTATGGGTTTCTACATGGGTCCAATCTGCTGGGTTTCCTCTTCTTCTTCCCCCAATTATCCTCCCTTATTTCCTAAACCGCACCACTAGAAGACCTTTCACTCACTTCACCGCCAAAATCTTCTTCATATCCATCATTGTGGGACTGGTGTTGGGCCTCAACAATCTCCTTTTCTCGCTCGGCAACTCCAACCTCCCGGTCTCCACTTTCTCCCTCCTCCTCTCTTCACATCTTGTATTTAACCTCGTCCTCTCCGTCGTAATCGTTAAACAAAAGGTTACATTTTCTAACCTCAACTGCGTAATCCTCCTTACCTTCAGCACCATTCTAGTAGCCCTAGACTCGAGCACCGACAAGCATGGACTGACACATGACAAGTACTTGATGGGATTCTTGTCCACCGTCGGCGCCGGCTTGCTGTTTGCTCTCTACCTCCCCGTCATGGAAAAAGTCTACAGAAAAGTTAACTGCTACACCATGATGATGGAAATGCAGGTGGTGATGGAGGCGGCGGCTACGGCCCTGTCGACAGCGTTCATGGTGTATAAGGGCGCGTTTGGTGCGATGGTGAGGGAGGGCAGGGAGGTGTTTGACAAGGGAGAGAGCCTGTATTGGTGGACGGTGGTGTTTAACGTCGTGACGTGGCAGCTGTGCTTTATGGGGACGGCTGGGATGGTTTTCTTGACGACGTCGCTGACCGGCGGGATATGCATGACGGCGTTGATGGGGATGAACGTGTTGGGGGGAGTGCTGGTTTACAGGGACAGGTTTGGTGGGGTCAAAGTGGTTTCGACTCTGCTCTGTGTTTGGGGGTTTGGTTCATATCTGTACGGGATTTACATCAAGTCGAAGAACGACGAGGACCGCACTGATGATGAGATGATTTGATTCGATGTAAAAGTGTATTTTTCTTTTTCTTTTTCGATGTAAAATTGTGTGCGAGAGAGAATCAGTAAATAAATTAAGTAGAGTGTTGTGGTGCAAATGCGTTAATTGGGTTGTGGAGAAATTATTAAATGGTCCCCAAAGCATAGTACTATTGCCTATTGGTCCATATTAATGACGTAAGTACGTACTTTTGTTTGTTTTGAGGGTGAGGTCAGCAAATGCTGCAGTGGAGAGGAAGGGAATTAATGCACGGGCCACATGCCATTCATCATCGGCTCACACATTTGAAATTTTTAAATTTAACGGTCCTTAGATCTGGAACGTTTATTTCAATTATTATGTGAATCTAACGGTATATAATTAACAACCATTTCTAATTGAGAACTCATTTATATCTATAACAGTAAAGAAATAAATAGGGTTTTTTATTTTTTAAAACAATAGGGAAAAATAATTAAATGGAATGAACAAGTAAATAGGATAAATTTTAGTTCTTTTACATCTCACACACCAAAAAACGATTTGTGGGTTTTAGAACCAATTTTTTATATCCCTAGCATTACTATTTACTAGCCTTTAAGTTGCATGAGATTTCATAAAATGAAAGAAGTTTCACTTGAACTGCTCATTCAAAAGTGGGATGAATATGTTAATCTTATTTCTTTTAGATAACTGCTCAACTAAAAGTAGGATGAAACTACCCTGACCTTTTTCATTTAAATTTCAGTGGTGTTTTACGAATTTGGTTTCTATGCTTGGATTTATGTTACTTGAATTTGCTTGGATGACTTCTTCTAACAATTAGATTGAGTACTATCTAAGATCGTCACGTCATCCTTATGTCATCTTTACTTCATTTAATGGTTATAAGACATCTAAGAAAATCCAAGCAACTTAAATCCAAACAGAGAATCCGGATCCGTGTTTTACGGTTAAGCTCATGATATTTTTATTTCTTTAAGAGCTTTTGCTACCTTGATTTTTTGGGCAATTGGAAAAAAGACTTCACCAAAGACACAAAAGCCACGCCTAGCTTTCTAATAGTAAATATTTATAAATTTTTCATAAATTTGTCATAGCTTTTGTTAAAATATTCATCTGAATAAAATATTCTTTATTATTGGTTATATATATATTTACACCTAAAACCATTTCTTACTATTAAAAATGTAATGTCAAATTTAATAAACGGTAAATGTCACTTGACGACCTAGATTCAAAAATAAACAAGTGTAAGCTACTCTCTAATGGTAGTGATCTAGGTCACACATGTAACCTAGGTTAACATCTGAGTGATGATTATGATCTGGTTAATGAAACCAAGTGAAAGGTGAGGCGTTTGATGTCGAACAAGATTGTTCATCATCGATCAAGATCGTTTTCTATCTTGATATGGATTTCTAATTCCACTTATACCCGGCTAGTTCATCTACTAGCTAAATAGTTGTTGTATGTACATATATACTGTTGGGAAAGAAGTGGTTGCCTAATACAAGGCCGACGAATAATTGGTTATCTCATGATTTAACTTTCCCACTCCTCGTGTGTCATGCCCTAATTTTCGAAGGATAAATTTTCAAAAATTTGGGCATGCTAACTCACAATAATACAATTCCTAAGACCTGATAAATAACTTAAAGAAGACCAATCTAAATTTCAGAAATGTAATGTCAACGCAACTCAACATCGAGTTAATATTACATATCATTATTTACATAAACTTGACAGTCAAGAAATGAAAACACTCTAATGAATTTAATGTTGCCTACCAGTATAAAAATATCAAGTATACAACAAACTAAAAACCCTGCCACTATGCCTTCGCCTCAACCTGCTGATTAACACCTGCAGGTCTAACCCCTACACCATGAATTGGTGCACCGGGTTGTAAAAAACAAACCCGGTAAGCTAAAAAGCTCGTATGAGTAAATCTCAAAATTAACACAAAACCTCCAACATCCAATTACATCATAAGAGCAAAATATATCAATAATTAAATCCACAAATCCAACACTTTTCAATTAACATGTACTCATGAGTCCTAAGTATTAAAAAATACCCCTCATGACCTACAACAACAAAATGTGTACCCATGAGTCCCAGATACCATAAGGTATCTCTCATGACTTACATTGACAGACGGACTAGAGTTCTATTCATAACCACAACTAATCATCTGGTCAAAAGCTTGGAACTCGATTTGACAGTTCAATAACAAATCACAAAAATAAAAATAGCATCATAACCGTAACCAATCACCTGATTAAAAGCTTGGAACCCGGTTTGACTATTTAATATTAAAACACAAAAATGATAAATAGCATCTTAACCGCAACCAATCACCCGATTAAAGTCTTGGAACCCGGTTTGACTATTTAATATCAAAACACAAAAATGATAAATAACATCTTAACTGCAACCAATCACCCGATTAAAGGCTTAGAACCCGGTTTGACTATTTAATATCAAAACACAAAAATGATAAATAGTATCTTAACCGCAACCAATCACCCGATTAAAGGCTTGGAACCCGGTTTGGCTATTTATCCAACAATCACAACATCATCATCAACAACACAAGATCACATCATAAATTATATCCTTCCACATAGGTATATTTATACAAACAAACATAGATATCCCCACAAGAATAATCTATCAATAACCAAAATCATTATGATCACATGAACCTTAAAAATAATCATACAATAGGAAAACTTGTTTTAACTTACCTATAAGTCGTTGGCGATCAAACTCATATATTTTAAAACAAACAAAAACATAATTTTTTTTAATCATCATCATAATCATCCTCATAACAATTATCAATAATTGGTCCCAAAGTGGACCTTAGTGAGATTTTACTCACCTAAATATTCCCGCTGTGTCTTCACAAAAACACAAGAGACAAGCTAACCACAACCTCACAAATCACCTAAAATTACACAAATTAAAACCTTAGTAATTTCTCAACAAGGATTAAAGTACCCTTAACCTAAAGGTTGCCCAAAGAAGGGCAATCCTTCCTCCAAGACCTCCCAAGGTCATTGGACACTCAACAACAAACCATTACTACCTCCAAGAATCAAACTTTCTAAGTTTCCGACCTAATGAACACCATGAACAACTTAGCACCTAAGATGCATGCAAAAACCTAACCAACACTTAGCCTTCACACACAAACAACACCATAGCAACTATAAGGACTAGCTAACACAGCAACCAAGGCTCTCACACTGCCCGGACGCGCTCCCACGCACCGCCACAGGCGGCGGCGGGTGAGCCTCAAGCGCCACCACCAACCTCAAAATCTATAAAAACTCTCAACAGCAACCTTAAAGAGCACAGCAAAAGGAACACTATTTATACCTGAGGTTAAGCTTGGTTCGGCCTTGAACTGCTCTAAACAGCCCCCATAATGCTTGAGCCTCAAACTGAAATTCAAGGTTCCCAACACTCAAAATCCAGTTGTATGACTAGCAATATCGTACTTAGAAGGAAGAGAGCTTCATGGCTTACCTCTCACTGCCTATTGCCGTCACCAGAATTTGCAACTTCTGGCCAACTCTGCTCCGCTTGCTTCTTACTGCCACAGCTCAAGGTGAGGCCATCCACTTGCCTAGGAAGCTTTGCATGGAGGAGACAACCCTAACTAGGCTAGCGACGTTGTCGGAAGTCACCGGATTAGGGTCCAGTGAGAGATCACTGCGATAGTGGCTTTCGGGCCTTTCTTCGCCTTGCACACCGGTCGCCAGCATCAGGGATCGGCACTGTTGGATTGGTGTGGACGAGACTGAACTAACGGGACCAGTGGCGGCCAAAACGGTGGCCGGACGTCCAACTTCTTCTCCGGCGAAAAAGGGTTGTGTGCGTCTCGGGGAGGAGGAGAGAGAGACAGAAGGAAATGAGTTTCTGAAAATTAGGTTTTCTACCCCCACCACTTTTCTATTTAACCCAAAATCCCAAAAAGGCCACGAACTTCCGCTGACCATAATTTCCTCATATGACATCCGTTTTACGCATGTCATGTGTCTACGAACTCGTATCGTCAAACTCTACAACTTTCAAGAAGGAAGTTTTTGAAGATAACTTAAGAAAAATAAAGTCAACTTTTGACCACTTAAACAAGTACCTTAAAATAAACTCCCGAACTTCAACTTTGCACAAACGAAAGAATTTCCATAAATAATTCTTCATTAATTATGAGAATAATACAAGAAAAATTGATATGAAAATCTAGGGTATTACATCGTGTGATTTACGAAAATTGCAACAAAGAGAAGACACAATATTTAACGAGGTTTGACAAATGTGTCTACATCCTTAGGGCAACAATAGTACTTTTTCTCATTATATTAAATGATGAGATCACAAGAAACCACCTCATTTTAGACTAAATAAAATGGCGGTAACACATACACTTCTTTCTCTCAAGAGGAATTTTCTTCTCACTAATCTCTCAAGTGAGGATCTCAGTACTCTCACAAACTCTATCTAGTTTGGATGACTCAGCCCTAGCCTTAATCTCGAACTGGAGCAAGTTCGGATACCTTGATCATGAACTTAAAAATCCCAGATGCCTTTGTTCTTGTGTCCAATATCTCTTCATGAATTTCTCCATATGCACATACCATGCATGGAAGCAAAGTCAAGCTTCCTCATTGTTTCATGTTCACTGTTGGCATGCTTTGTAATACATGTTTCCATCAACATTCAACAATTGCTGCACCACCCTAGCTACACTATATAGCTAGCTTTCCTTTTACATTTATTGGGTCACCAAAGCAATAGTAATTCTTGTTTTCTTTATGTGTAAATTCTCACATGGTTTCTCACCTGCGTTAAGAGGGACCAACCCAGCATATACGCACTCAAACCCTAAATGGTACTGAAAATGATATATAACGTTCTCTTACACAAATATACATGTACCAATCTAGCTATTTGTGTTATTAGTGCTTCAATTTTTTGCTGTATTTTAGTTTCAGTCTCTGTGTGTATCTTAGTTTTGTTTCTACTGTACTTTGCTGCCTTCTGGATTTGTTTAATATATGGCTTCCTTGACCCAAAAAAAAAAAAATCTAGCTATTTGTGTTATGATCCCCCCAACTCTACTCAGTCTCATATTCTAAACAGAATACTTAATGGCAATATATCAAGGGGAGACACTGTTTAACATTTCTGTATGTCGTAATGAAGGGTAAAAAAATTGAATGACACACATAAAAAAGAAACAAAAAGAAAAGGATAAGTGTAAGTTCATACATATATCCTCTAGATTTTGTATTTCCTCACCTTCGATGGCGTTATTCATGATCGAGAAAACTCAGGAAGGTGTGATAGGAAGAAGAAGCATGATCATGTCCTTTGGAAGTATGGTTGGGATTAGGTCTATACTCCATTGGATATTTCCATGCTTCTACTTTTAATAGAGTTGTGAGCTGTTGCTGTGTATAGCTTCGACTTTGCAGAAGCTAAGCCCAGCTTTTACATGCCGACTGAGGTGACAAGTTGAAATTTTAACAAAATCGATACCTTCCCGATATTTCCTCGAGATATCTATTTTTTAGATCATCAAAATTTTCTCGATACCAGATATTTTAGTCCTTGATCTCAACAGTTAAGTAAAGACTCCAGATTCCTGGACGAGGGGAAAGTTGATATTAGTCTATCTAGACAAATCAAAAGCCGAAAGCAGCTAGGTGATTTATCTCCACACTCCCTTTCATTCCTCACCTTCATCCCATTTCTCTAAATTCTCGTCTTTCTGGGTCATTTTTCATACATATGTCTATGGACTCCATTCCCAACTTATCATCCTCACCTGGATTGTGAGAAATGGATCTGGGTCTTCTTAGCTAGATTTCACCTCTAACAATAATTTCAGTTCTGGGTTGTTTGATATTTCACCAAAAAGCTTCATCTTCTGACATGGTTTCAATCTTGAAGTTGTGCCAACATGAGTAATCCTCGATCAGCCTGAAATTGAATACCACCAAGCTTTCAAGAAACCCAGAATTAATCTCTGAGGTTGGTCAGACTCAATGATGGCAGAGTGGAGATGCGTATTGGGTGGCAGAGGCTAAGCTTTGTTGATTTCCTTCCGCGTGTGAGAATGTTGTTTTGAGCGGGACAAAGACGACGGTAAACTGTAAAAAGAAATCTTCAAAATAAATAAATAAACGGGGTAAAAAGAAAAAATAGAAAGAAAAAAAAAATCATATGGGCTGGGCAGAAACGGGCTGTGGCTACTGGCTAGGCGGTCTAGTGTTATAAGGACCTAAACGGGCTGAGGGGTCCATTATTTAATTATTAAAATATAAAAATAAAAAAGAAAAACAAAATCATGTGGGTTAGGCGGAAACGGGCTGCGGGTAGGCGGTCTTGTGTCATATGGGCCCAAAGGGGCTGTGGGGTCCATCATTTAATTAACAAAATTCTAAAACCCAAAACCCTGTGAAATCGTAAACGCAGATCGTTTGAAAGCTTCAATGGCGTGCCTCGTCTCCATGACCTTCTCTATGCCTCTCTCTGCTTCACACGCCTCCACTAATGTAAGTCCTCAATTCCCGTACCTGTCCCCAAAGCAAAAGTCTCAGCTTTCATTCTTCAAATTGCTTTCAAAATCTGCAAATCACTATCTGGGCTACTGAGAAAAATGTTAGAATCACTTGGGTTTTGAAGCTAACACGACCAATGATTCAATATAGTTTCTGGGTATTCCCTTTTTTTTTTTCTTTTTTTTTTCTGAGAATTATATGGGAAATTGTTTGTGTTCAGATAATGATGCCCTGATTGCATACTTGGGTTGTTTTGTAAAATGAGTAATGTGTATATTACCCTGCGTCTCCCTGCGTCTCAGCCAAATACACAGAGAGAGGGAGAGGTAGTAGTACGAGAGCTTAAGAAAGGGAAATCTTTCTCAAACCACGAGCCCTTGTTTCCCGTCGCTGCCTCTGCTGCTACAGGAAGCTCTGTCAACTGTTGTGGCCTACGGTACGTCTCCCAAATTCTCATGTTCCAAGCAAAACATCTCGTTTCCTTGAATTGTGGCATATATGATGTATTGATTGATAGGAATATATTGCTTAACCCATAAATTCAAATGTCAAAATCCCCTCCAATGGCTCTGGAGTCTATAAAAGCAGCAAGGCTTTGCCAATGTAAAGAAACCCAGAATAGCTTAGAAACTATAGCCTTCAAGCATTTAGTCGCAGTTTCTTCCCCTCTTCTTTCTCCCCCAACCATGGACCACCACCTTAATCGGACACGGCAAGACTTACCCGAACACTGTTGGCTCCACATCTTGGACAAAGTCGGAACAGAGTCTTTACTACTGTCGGTCCCCTCTGTCTGTAAATCATGGTACAGAGCAAGCCTCACTCCTTCTTTGTGGAAACGCATCGTTTTACCGGCGGAGACTGAAAATGGTACAGTCATTCATCCCTGGCGCTTTCCCGTTTTTAGTTTCGACGACGATGACGAGAGTTCTTGTTTCGATTACTTTATCAGAAGATATGCGAGAGAGTTTGGGATTGATTGGAGTCATTTCTCTGTTTCTAAGTTGGTCAAGTTTGCTGTTAATCGTAGCCGAGGGGAGACTCAGTTTTTAAAGATACCCGGAATCTGCAGCCATTATATGAATGTAATGAGAGATGTACTAGAGCACATTGGGGGGAATTGTAGAGGTTTTGAGGGATTGCATATGTCTCATGCATTGGTTGATGTGGATTTGGCTAAGGACATTGTGAAATATGTGCCCAAGATTAAGTACTTGTGTTTGAGGAAGGCCAAGATTCGCAAGAGGGAGCTTATTGTGTTGATCAAAGGGTGCAGGGAGCTTGAGGTTTTGGATGTTAGGGACTGTGTGGGTTTTACTGAGCTTGATAGGGAATTAGCAAGGCTTGGTGTTCACATTGCAGAGTTTAGGATGGAGGGTTCGAACCGGTTCACGCCGCGGGAATGGGAGTTTGATGGGGTTATAAATTGGATTAGAGGATATAGTAGTTCTTAGACTTGAGCCAGTGGGAGATAGGTACCAAAGGTAGTTTGATTTCATGTCACCTTATGTGTGCCAATGCTTTATTACTTTCTTGTATTGTTGTTAGTTCTAGCATAATTGTTGCTCATCCTTGGATTAAGATAGGTACCAATGTAGTTCAATGATTACAAAGATTCAGGGAGAGTTGAAATAGATTGCTTCACATGTGCACTGTTATTTTGCTATTTAGTTAAATATAAGTTTCGTCTAGGTCCCCATTTCTATCATCGGGGCAATTTGATAGCATCCCTCCATTACTCGCGTGGAATTTCTACGAGAAAATTAGACAAAAATCTAAAAAATTAAACCCCTTTTAAGATAAACTCATCCTCATATTCCATTTTAATTTACACCCAACCCTATTATTGAACATGCCTTATATGTTTTATTTTTATTTTTAGAATTTGTATCCCTCTTTTCTTTGACTCTTTTGCCCTTCCGTTTTTTTTGTTTTTTCTTGAGAAGATTTTTCCCTTCTGATTGAATGAGAAGACATTCCCTAAATGTGGCTCTTGACTTTCTTCTATTTTAAATAGGGTTAGGATTTAGACTAGGGTTTAGGGATTAGGGTTTAGGATTTAGGGTTTAGGGATTAGGGTTTAGACTAGGTTTTAGGGTTTAGGGATTAGGGTTTAGACTAGGGTTTAGGGTTTAGGGCTTGTGGAACCGGGTATAGGGTATAGGGTTTAGGGTTTAGACTAGGTTTTAGGGTTTAGGGATTAGGGATTAGGGTTTAGACTAGGGTTTAGGGTTTTGGGTTTGTGGAACCGGGTTTAGGGTTTAGGGTTTAGACTAGGGTTTAGAGTTTAGGGTTTGGGCGTAGTCTGTTGAACCGGGTTTTCAGCTGCCGGGTAATTATGTTTAATGAGTCGGCCAAACAACTTGTTAATTGCAATGGTTCAGTTGGTGACATTTCAACAATTTCTTTCAACAACAAGTACTATTGTTTAGATAAACAATATTAATATTTTTACTAAATCAACCTAATTAATAAGTTTGGTGTATTTCAAAAGAGTATAACATGTGGGTGTAATTTAAAATGGGTCTATGATTTTGGGTGTAACATCAAATTCTCCAATTTCTACAGTAGTTGTAACGATTAGTCTGTAAATACTAAATAGGACGGTTTGGAGAAATTAGTGTCTCGGATATGCGTAATATTTCATACAGACCTGTATTAGTACTTGACATAACCTTTGAAAACGCAAACCAAGAGTTCAATTACAAGAAAGAAGAGTGGAAGACAAGCAAGACATTGTAAATTGCATATTTGATCTGTTCATGTGGAAAGTTTAGAGCACTGAGACTTATATTTCTGCACTTCTGCTATGAAGTAACAACTGAATCAAATTATTTGTTCAATATCTCATTTGTATGCTGAATTTATGAAGATATATATATGTGGATATTGATTATATCCCCAATATTTTTGTTCATATCAAAAGAAATGCCAATATGGGTGCTCATGAACACACAAAATCCCAGTAGCTATATACAAGCCAGTGCTACAATACGAAAAAAAAAATATTATAAACCATAAACTTCTTGATTAACTACATAATTGATCTCCGATCTTTCCAAGAAATTAAATTTGTGCATCAGCATTACAATAGTACTAGATTTTGCAAACCAAATGTTTCTTCACATTTTCACCTCACAATGTGATGATTATATATGATGATGCCTGGCAGCAGCAGAAGCTGAGGACGAAGAGGTACTGCCTTTACGGTAACTTTAGTCTCCTTTACACAATCACTCGGCCTTGTTGTACTTTCGACCCTCTAAACCAGGCCTGTCAAATCTACAACCACCCAACTTTCCCAGACACCCACAATCACTAATTTTTAAGCGTTACTAATATTTGACTGATAAAATCATAAGGGAATGAGAAAGAATGCTCAAGATTGCGAGAGCTAGTATGTTAGAAATTGTGGAGGAGGAATGCAGATATAGGAGCACCCGAGAAAGCAGGTAGACAAGCTGCACAATATACTTGTCATGCCACCTCTTGCCTAACACTATTCTAACTTGTGATCCTAGCTTAATTAGTACCTGATAAAATAGTGAATTTTGGGGATGACCATGGACACGGCTTATTAGCCTCGGATGGTGCAGTGGTAGCATGATAATGAGGCTGTAGAGCTCGGGTTGTGAATTTGCTGTGATCGATATGGCAAATAAGGGGAAAACTAAGAAAATTGATCATGTTATCATAGATGGTGTGTTCGGTGTGAGAGAAATATATATGCTGGAGAACTTCGGAACAGAATGAGAGAGGTTAAAATGGCTGCAATAAGAAATTAACAGGCAGACAGTGGAGGCTCACAAAGTTACATATAAACACCTAATATATATATATATATATATATATATATATATATATATATATAGTGGTAGGAATTGAAGCTTGAAGGTGATAAAAGGAGGGATTTCCAAATGTAGAAGCGAAATTTGAAAAAGTCTCAGTCAAAGAGATCAGATCGTTGGTACCAAGTAGCACTGATGGCAACTGCAAGATCTGAAGTGGTTGGTGTACCGTGTCAGATTAATTTTTTTTTTACCTTTTTTCAGTCAAAGAAACAATACATGGACTAGCTAAGTTGCTGGTGTACTGATGGAAACTGCAAGCTCTGCATGGTCAATTTCAATCTGGTTTCTTGACTCACTACAGTGTCCTTGCGAGCTTAGCTCATGCCAATTGACCAGTTCTACAGATCTACCACAATTTTTACTGGATGCTAAAGTTTCTACAGAGATAATTTCATTACTAGTAAAGGATTAATAACTACAAAAGCTAGAGATATGGTAAATATCAATAAGGATCAAGTTGTTTTGAGTTCTTGGATTTACAAATGGTATATTCTGTAGGGATATCAATTTGTTTTGAACTCTTTGATTTATCACAGCATCTAAAATAATCACAATGTGCCAAAAGTCGAAAACATGAAGTGCATCAAACCAATAAAACCACATACTGGAGAGATTGGAGGAGGTGGAATTTGCAAAGAAAGAACGAGGAATATGTATTTCTAACCTTGGCTATTTTAACCTCAACGCTAAGGATGCATGGTTTCTCATTTTTGGTAAAACGCAGCTGGTTAGTATGGGGGTGGAGGCAGACATTGATTAAGACATTAAGTACAATGTTCAAACAATTTGTTTTACATAATCCTTGTTATGTCTTGACCTTATTAACCGAGTCGTAAGATATATTAGTTCCATAGTTCGTATATTCATTCTTTTGCACATGTACTTGTCTAATTTGATTCACAAACCACAATGTTTTTATATCCTGGACTCCTAGCCTGGTGTTGTATATTTTAGTGTTTACGATCTGCAGGGAAATTTGAAGTTGGACAACCATAATAATTTGTCAAAGCATTTCGTTGTAGCAGCACAAAATTATATCCTAAAAGCCTAAAATGTAAAGTAGATAGCCTTATTAAAGGCGTTTTAGAACTACAATGAATGACACACTTAAAAGAATTCATCTCAATGCAAAACAAGAGTTTGTTTCCAATGGTACGTACTATGATAGGACGCATAAACCTCACTTAAATTACATCATATTTTGGGAAGTTTGTATCCATAGTAAAACACTCAGTAGTCAGTCCTCCACTTAGCCACAGACATCTCCTCCATCGGTCCACACTTTGGCTCTCCCGAATGTAATTAGCGGAAAGGGAACGAAGGAAAACAAGGGAGAGTATGGAGAATTCAAGTTGGCACAGCTAGCAGTACTGCAGAAGCCAACAATTGTGGGGAACTTCAGCCACTGTTATTGGACCAACAGGATCCTCTTGACATGGTGAAGTTCTCACATCTTTTGCTGTTTCCTCTTGCTGCACCTCTTGCTACACATGGTGACCACAAGAACCAGCAGTCAACGTGTTGGTATAAGAATTGTTGGCTATCCCTTTTATGATCAAAACACAGGACACAAGCTATTTTATATATCCTGATGGTAAGGATATCACAAGTGAAGAATGAAGACTTAACAAGATCACATGTGTCCTTACTGACTGATGCATATGCATCTGATGCTTTTCACTGATCCTGATGGTAAGGATATCATAAGTGAAGAATGAAGACCTGCCAAGATCTCATGTGCATCAGGTAGTTCATGCATATGCATATCATGCTTTTCACTGAGAATGAAAGCTTTACCTGTCATCCTAGATCGGATGATACCTCCTGGTGTGTCTGTCCTAATCTATTGGGTCTATATGTATGCATGTCTAAATGCTTTTGCTATTTGTGTATCATTAGTTTGAATTCCCCTGTTTGAATTCAAATCCCCTTTAGCAAAACATTTGTCATTGCCTTGGTGTTTCAAGTCAGTCTAGGGTTGTGTAGCGTTTCCAACCCATGACCACATGACTAGAGCTTAGAGGCTCCAGCTAGGTTTGTGATACACAAACTAATATATCAGCTGGCTCTTTGTTTTTATCTCATGTACATCAGGTAGTTCATGCATGTGCATCACATTCATTCAGGATGGCAAACAGAGCTTCCATCCAGATTAGATGGATACCCCTGTTGTATCTATCCTATCTGCTGAGTCTGACCATGTGCATATTCAAATGTATTTACTTCGGTTTTTAAATGTTTGAATTTCAATTCCCTTTTAGCAAAACATTTGTTTCTTCGTACTTGAGCTCCAAGTCAGTCTAGGATGGTGTGGCAAACCAACCCGTGACCACATGACTTGAGCCTTAAGAGTCTAGCTGGGTTTTGTAACACACAAACCAAATCAACAGCTGACCCAGGTGGCTTCCAAGCTTTGGTGGGTGGTTTCCTTCACGTGATACTATAGAGATTTGGGGACAGACGAGATTTCTTGGGAGTGCCAAAAATCTGGAATATAGACTTACAGCAGCAAAATTCTATTCCCATTCCCATTGGAGACGTGTTAGGTTTTTCTGGAACAAGTTTAAATCTACATGGCTTTAGGTAGGAAAATAATAGGTCTAATGGGTCAAAGATTTTGCTGGGCTTGGTTTTAATTTCTCTCACTAGCCCATATTAAAACTTTGTCCATCATGCATGAGCTTTGGTCCCAAGTCCAAAGTTATTGATGAACGTTATCTTAACGATGGGTCTCACGGAATCTATTACCTTCCACACCACATCCCCTCCGTAAGCCCCAAAGGACGTAACTTGGGTTTACATGTTATGTTTGCATGGCGGAACTTGAGTTTGTCACTTTTCAAGGAAGTCTCTTCGACTATATTGGGCTTGGATGAAGGCCCAATAAGGTTATGGGCATATGTCAACTTAGAGAAACTAACTCATCGTGGAATTTTGGGTATCAACAATCTGTCAGTACATATATGCCATCCAGTAATTCGGGATGGAAACTTGCACTGCCATCCATAATCCGATAGGCACGAGCTATAAGATCAGTGCCGATCTGGAAGGTCTAGATGTTGATCAAACCCATTACAAGAGCTTAATTGATGTTCTCTTAAACCTCACAACCAGAGGGCTTGTCATTGTCAAGCCAACCCCAAGGGATCCTATGTGAAGACGGTAAACCGTATCTTTAGATTCCATTTTTGGTACTTGTGATTTTGGTCTAGGTTATTCATATGAAACTAATACTGATATTGCAGGATTCTCCAATTTTGATTGGGATAGTGATGCCACGAATAGAAATAACACCTTTGGAGTTGCTTCTCTGGGTGAACCAATTTGGTCTCTTGGTCAAATAGGAGTCAAATTGTGTCCAACTCCACTGCACAAGCTGAGTACCTCACTGTAGAAAGTTGTTGCATGCAACTATTGTGGTTATAGCACAAGTGTGCTAATTATGGATTTCAACAAGGTATTGTATCCCTGTCTCTGTGATAATACTCTTGTTTTTGAATGTTTTCAAGAATCTTGTGTTGCATACTAAGACCAAGCATATTGAGAGTAGGTATCAGTTCATCAGAAATTTGGTTGAACATATCTTTGTGTCTTTATCTGCTAAAAATCAATATGCATGTTTGTTTACAAAATCTTTTGACAACCTTTGTTTTATATGCCTTTGAAAGGCCATTGGTGTGTGCCAAAGAGATTGATTAATTCTCTTGAGACTCTTGTGTATGTGCACATACGTGTTTACTCTTAGAGGTTTTTGCTTAAAGAGAAAATATATATATATATATATATGTGTGTGTGTGTGTGTGTGTGTGTGTGTGTGTGTGTGTTTTCAGGATACCTGTGCTATGTGTTATCCCTAAGCAGTTTCTGAATTTGACCTAAGTGAGTTTCTCAATTTCACTCATCTTAGTAGTTTTTGTTTACGCCCAAATTAATATTTTACTAGACAGTAAATGTCTATGTGAATATTAATTAAATCTTGGTTCACATCACACCGGCGAGACCAAATTCTTTGGGTTTATAAGTAATGGCTCGCCAGTGAGATCACACGAGCTGAATGACAGAGTTCGCATGCAGAATGGACATCGCGTGGAATTACAGAAATCGACTTCGATTAGGCTAGGCGAGGTGGCACTTCACGTGGGAGTGGAGTCCTAGGCGAGGCGAAGTACGTCTAGGCGAGGCGTAGTACATGTTGCTTCTTCGCGAAGTCTCCTACGCCAGCCAGTTCGCCTCGCTTTCAATTCCCTTTTAGCAAAACATTTGTTTATTCGTACTTGAGCTCCAAATCAGTCTAGGGTGGTGTGGCAAACCAACTCGTGATGACATGACTTGAGCCTTAAGAGTCTAGCTGGGTTTTGTGACACACAAACCAAATCAACAGCTGACCCATGTGATGCACCGCCCAAGCTACTAGCTGACCTATGTATCAACATATAGGAATAGGTTTTGTTGTGTCTCTTTCATTCATAAAACCTTTTGTTTCTTTCTTATTGGACCATTATCATATAAGAGAGTTGTGTTTGTCTTTACTCTCTTGGAGCCTTTTGTTTGTCTCTATGGTCCTCTCACTTTCTGAGTTTGGCCAAAGACTAAAGTCCAAAAGTTGTCTCCCATTTTGGTAAACGTGCATGCTCTCCTTTAGCTTGCACTTTGCCTATATATATGGAGCAAGTCTCTTCTTGCTCCTTGGTTGTCAAAATGTAGTTTTCTACATTGTTTTAGCTGGGGCTAGGTTTTACCTTGCATTGTTCATTTGCCTCTAAGTCTTCCCTTGGTGATTGTAAATCTTAGAGCAAGAGCAAAAACTCTTTTCATAAACCCATTAGCATTATGCATATAATGAGTGATGGTAGTGCAGCAACCCCAGAAGTATTCAAGAAGGATCAGTTGATCGAGGAGAGTTGAGTTCTAGAGAGTCAGTTAAAGGCGTTAGCTAAGGTCTGAAGAATCCCTCTCATTAGGATAGCTGAGTTCTGAGTTGATTATTATGAGAAGTGTTCAAGAAGAATCAGCTAAAGGCGTTAGCTGAGTTCTGAGTTGAAACTTCTTCTTATACCTTCATATGTAAACACTTGAGAGACAAAAGAGGTAGGTCTAGACTAGTACGTAGACTAGGCAGGATAGCAAGTCGTTGTTGTATCCCTAGACCTATAATCTTGTGAGGAGTGAGGTGAGTCACTCAGAGATAGGAGAGATAGATCTAGACTAATGGGTAGACTAGGTAGGATTGCAAATCGTCGTTGTATCCCTAGACTATAATCTTGTAAGAAGTGAGTTTTACATAGTGGAAAGGTTTGTCCCTCAAGAGTTAGGGGCACACAGTTTTTCTCTCTGGTGCAAGGTTTTTGCGAATAAAAAACGTACTAGTGTTATCTCTATTACTTTCCAGTACTTGTTCTTTTATTTATTACTAGGTCTCCATGTTATCAAGATAGCTTAATGTTTGCTATCCCTGTGAGCGGAATTGGACGAAAAAGTAATAAAGGCCTATGTATCTTGGATTGTCACAAGTCTTTTTTTCTTGTTTGCTCAGTCAAGGAAACAACACATGGACAAAGCTAAGTGGTAGGAACAGTACTGATGAGAACTACTAAGCTCTGCTTGGTCAATCAGTCTTGCTTTTCTTGACTCCTCCAGAGTCCTTGCTAGATAGCTTGGACCAATTGACATGCTTAAGTTTTTACAGAGATAATTTCATCACCATAGTCTATAGATCAATATCAACAAAAGAGATGTTAAGTGACATTAGGCATCAACAGTTGTTTAATTTGTAGTAATAAGGAAAAACAGAACGTTTTGAGTACTTCGTTTTTCACTCATTATAGTCCATACTAGAAGGCTAGGAGAGCCTGCGCCTAGCTGCAGGTGTAGGATCTCTTTAGTCAAGTAGTTTCACTGCAAGCGCCAACTATTGTTCAAGAATGAAAACGATGGATTTTCAAAATTTTGAAGTAAATTAAGAATGAGAGGTGCAGACTAGAGAGTTATATAGTGGTAAATTCTAGGCTTGAAGGTGAAATGATGCACTGATGGAAACTCCAAGCTCCGATGGAATTGGTTTCTGTAGCTATTATATACAGATAACCTCATTACTGTGCTTCATAGATCATAGTTTCATAGCTTCATTCTTTAACAAGTAGTTGTCGAATTCGATGCACTAAACCTTAACCAATAACCATAGTGTTTTTATATCTTGTTCTTAGTTTCCACTAATATTTTGTTGTAGGTGAACAAAGATTATATCCTAAAAGCCAACAGTGCAAAGTAGCCTAATTGAGTTCCTTAATTTACAAATTGTACAAGTACTTCAATAGGATCTGGGTGGCATTCTATTAAAGTATACATTCAAGGCGGCATTCTATTTCGAACTTCTTGGGTATTCCCTTGGGGTCTGTTCCGTTCATGTATCTGGGTGCCCCTATTTTTCATGGCAATCCTCATGCTTCTTATTTTAATCAGATTGTTGACAAAATAAGGATAAAGTTATCAGAGTTGGGTGAGTTCTTTTTTGTCAATGGCAGGACGTTTGCAGCTTATCAAGTCTGTTATTATTAGCATGTTGGTTTACAGTTTTCAAGTATATGAATGGTTGGTACGAAAAATTGAGGTCTGGTGCCGAAACTTTCTGTGGTCTGGCTAATAAAAGAGGGATCCCTCTTGTGGCTTGGAAGTCTTGTTGTTCCCCAATTGAAGAAGGTGGCTTAGGGCTCAAACAATTAGTTCTGCTTAATCGATCTCTCTTATTGAAACGTTGTTGGGAAATCTATACAGCTCAACCTGAGGGTTGTGCTTTTATTCGCAATCGTTTCTCTAGATGGAAATCTTATGCTCCTTCTATATGGCCTGGTGTTCGTCAATTCTGGAAGACGGTTCAAGATAATTTACAATAGTTAATTGGTTCTGGGAATGGAATTTACTTTTAGCACGACAAGATTATGGGCAGGCCAATAAATGAGTTCTTTGGTTCTAATGAGTTGATGCAAGATAACTCAAATTTGGTGTCGAAATATATAGACAATGGCTCATGGAATCTTCCTCCATTACTACAGTTGCACTACCCAGCCTTATGTGATATGATCAATCAAGTCCATGTGTCAGAAGATCCTTCAGTTAATGACAAACTTATAGAGACCTCTTCAACCTCCGGTGAGTTAACCGCTAAATGAGCCTATACTTTTATGCGACATTCTTCTAATCCAATAATTTGGGTAAGAGATTATGGGCTAAATATATTCTGCCAAGAATGTCTTTCTTGTCATGGAAGGTGTTAAGAGGTAGAGTTATTTATGATGATTTACTTCAGCGTCGGGGTATAGCTTGGGTTTCTGGATGTGAGTTTTGTGGTGTTTGCTCTGAGACTTTGAATCATACTTTCCTCTCTTGCTCGTTCACTGCATCAATTTGGAGTCACTTTGGCTCCCTTTTTGAGTTGGGTATGATTCCTTCTTCTATTTAGAGCTTTATGGGTTGGGTTCGCAGAATGGAAGAAGTCCTCAATTAATGGAACTATGGCTTATTTGCTTTACCTCCATTTTGTGGTTTGATTGGCATGTGAGAAATAAAACCAGATTTGATGGTTGTCGCTTTTCAGTTGAAGCTGTTTGCAGGCTAATATCAGGTCATATAAGAGCCACTAGTCATCTTACAACGGGTCATATGCATAATAGTGTCCACGAGTTACGAATTTTGAAATGTTTTGGAGCCCCATGTCGACCTCATGCCACTCCTAGAGTTGTTGAAGTTAATTGGCTTCCTCCTTCTTTTGGTTGGGTGAAGATAAATTCTTATGGCTCTTGGAAGCATGAGGAGGGAGTGGGTGGTTATGGTGCTATTTTTTGGGATTACAAGGGCCACTTTTTTGGTGTTTTTGCCTCAAATCTTGAAATTCCTAGTTCAATTTCAGCGGAGATAATGGCTGTTATTTAAGCTATTGAGCTTGCTAATTGGGTTCGTGATTGGAAACATATTTGGTGGAAGTTGACTCATCTTTGGTACTTGATTATATTCGCAGACCTTCTCTTGTTCCTTGGCCTTTTCGAATTCGATGGTTGAATTGCTTATACCGAATCTCTCAGATTAATTTCAAGGCTACTCATATTTTTCGTGAAGGAAATAAAATAGCTGATGCTCTGGCAAATCAAGGTACGTCATGTTCTGAATTGATGTGGTGGGATGATCCACCACCTTTCATATTATTGTCTTATAATAACGATGTTAGAGGTATGCCTTAATTTCGTTTAAGTTAGTCTGTAATTTGTTTCTGGAGGTTTTGGTTTTCATCCCCCTCATTTGTTTCTTTTTTCTTTTTCTTTTTTAATAAAATAGAGTGATAATGATTCAGCGAAGAAAAAAAAAGTACTTCAGTAGGATCAAGTTGTTTTGAATTCTTTGATTTACAATCATAGTAGTCCATACTCCGTACATTAACATAATCACAATGTAAGAAACATGAAGTGCATCCAATTAATATCAACGAAAACCACAGACAAGAGGAATGTATATGTAAAAGGGTGAAACTAGCTCAGGATGCATTGCTCTCAACTTATATTGGTAAAACAACAATTCATGGTAAAAAAGATCTTTTTTCTGTTTGCTTTGCTGCATATGTGGTGGATTGGTGACCACAAGACAGAAGGCACTCAAAGCAGCCAACATGCTTGAAGAGTGACTGACACATGAGGCCTGAAACTTATAACTTGTGATCCTAACTTAATCAGTAGTTCATTACTTGATAAAATACTTGGAGCCTTTTTGAAGTAAACATGATTTGCTAGACAAGAAGACTTTGTTTCGAGCTGATGATACAAACAAGTGATTTCCAGAGATAGAGAGGGATTATTGAGCTTCTGGGACATATTGGATGGTGTTGAGGTTTGTAGAGTAGAGCTAATGGGTTGTAATTACTAGCGCCTAGGTGGTGTTAGGTGAGAGAGAAAATGGAAGGAGAGATAAACAGAATGTGAGGAGAAACAATCATATATAGAGGTGTAAATCAAAGATAGATGAAGATGAAATGAAGAGGTTCTCAAAGCTGAAGGTAAAAGTTATAGAAAATTTCTTAGTCAAAGTGGTTGGTACACTGAAGGGAATTGCAAGCTCTGCATGGTCAAATTTTCTTCTGGTCTTTTGAAGGTATAAGGATAATTGACAATCCTTCTATCCCACAAAACTTCTGATGTCACTGCTCTCTATCAAGAAGAACAAGTTCTGAAGTCATTAAATCTCTTATGGTCTCAGGTAAAACATACATATGCATATCACTGTTTTTCACAGAGGATGGCGGTCTTGCTTGCTATCCTTGTACTAAATCATTTGTTTGTCCGGTTTGTTTTCAAAGCATCTGTTATATTAGGTTAATAAGTCTTTGCTGCTTTTCAAATTCGAATAGACAACTGGGTTGAGAGAAGTGCCTTGGCTCTCAAACCAGTCTAAGGGTTGAGATCTTTTGTTATGCCAACCCGTAACTGAATGGTTTAATGCTCAAGGCTCCAGCTTGGATTTTATGATACATTATCCAATACAAAGTTGGTCCCTGTGTGATTCAAAGACCAGTCGCTATTGGCTATGTCAAGGTCCACTAATGGACTGAGCAAGAGGGTTTGAAACATCTTTGCTCCTTATTTTGAATCGTTCATGTTTTAGGAAAGGGTTCTTTATCTTATTGAGATTGTTTGTGTCATCTCTATGTTTGGACGCATCGCTTTCAGTATGGGAGCCAAACACTTCTGTTCAAATCTTTCTGAAACATGTTGAGGTCAACTCGCATCATCTTTGATGCCTTGTCTGCTTATATATATATATATATATATATATAGCTTTGGCTTTGCTCAATGGTTGTTGAAAACTGCCTTATTACGTTTTCTTTGTTGGGTCTAGTTTTAGCTTGCATTGTTCATGCTGCTCTAAGTCTTCTTCGTGACTGTAAACCTTAGAGCTTGAACTCAAAACTTCTTTCATCAACTCATATCATGTTGCATACCATGAGGGATGTGTAATGCAACCAACCCAAGAAGCGTTCTAGGTTGAATCCGCTAGTTGTTAGCTGAATTCACGAACGAAGCTTCTGAAAGTATTCCATATTGTTAGGGCTTAGAAACAAGAGAGGGAATAGGTCTAGACCAGTTTGGGACTTGGTGGGATAATACTGTGGTAGTGTATCACTAGAACTATTATTCTTGTAAGAAGTTACTTCAACTTAGTGGAAAGGTTTTGTCTCTCTAGAGTTAGAGACACGCAGTTTTTCTCCCTACATTCAAGGTTTCTGTGAGAACAAAAACATCTTTGTGTTTGCTTCTTTGCTTGCTATGTTTTACTTTCTGCAAACTTGTATACTGTCTGAGATAGCATAAGCTATTACTATCCTCAGATTCGAAAATCAAGTAAAAAGCCTATTCACCCCCCTCTAGAACCTTTATCTTTCTGGACTCCTTTAGTGTCCTTAGATTGACCTGCTAGCTCTACATCTGTTAAACACATACACAATTAAGTTATTTTAATTTTACAAAGAAAACTCTGGTACTGTATATAAGTACTTACAAAAGAGATGGCAAGTATCATTAGTGATCCAGTTGTTTTGAGTACTTCGATTTTTAATCATGATCTAGTCGATGTTGAATGCTTTCATCAAATGAACTCAAACATGAACTGCATCCAATATATCAATAAAAATTACTCTTTATGTGATAATTGACCGTAAAGTTTGATGAACACAAATTCTCTCTATTGAAGAACGCAGTTCTCTGTATTGCAGAACAGAAGACTAGTACTACTGAGCTCGTAGTCTACAGCAATTTCCTCACAAAATAAACTTGATTGCTTTAATATTCAAAAGCCTACTAAAGTGTAACTATTTAAACATTTCCAACATCGAAAATTATACAGCGCACCCGGGTGCGCCGCACACCCGGCCAATCTCACCGTCCACTCACCTCGCCCGGTCTCATCCGGCCATCTCATCGGTCATCTAACCGTTAAATTTCCGGGTACGCGGCGCACCCGGGTGCGCTGAATAGGCTCTCTTCCAACATCTTGTTCTCAATGAGACAGGCAGCATAAGTATTGCGAATTGTATAATCGATATGTTCCATGCAAAAAACTAGCACGTTCAAGGTTGCTGGATGAAGACCAACTTCACCTGCATGCAAGCTCATCCAGATTGCGAGATTTAAGTTTGCATTTCTTGTGCAAAATCAGCTTCACATTAATCGGCCTTATTTACCATCATTAACCAAGAGACAAGTTAGACAATTTTCTGAACATTTTGCGCGAAAGTAATATATTAGTCAACACGAGTAAATACAAGCATTTGACAATGAAATCCACTATATAGGATACCAGCAACTATAAGTGTCAGGCTACAATATCTATTTAAACCATAAATTGCTCATACTTAATCCTTCCTTCCTCAAAGTTGTGAAAAGGGCCAAAGGCCTAAATCCCTTTAGGATTGTGGGAACTAGCTAGTATACTATAACATTACTAACGAAACACTGAAACCCTGAAAGTAAAGAAACAAATTTTTGTTTCCTTTTTTAAGCCTCTGCATAATAGAAACAGAAACGTAATCACAATGTATTCTTCAGCTCCATTTTTCGGCAGCAACTTATGTTTGGCTCGTCCAACGCACACTGAGGATGAAAGGAATTAACCAGTTGTAGACAACACAACCAGTTATATATCCTACAACAGGTCCCCTGCAACTTCTATAACTTGTGATCCTAACTTAATAACTACCAAAGCTTTTGAAGTAGGCATAATTTGCATTGCAATTATAAATAATATATATAGAGAGAGAAGTGTAATGGATCGATGGTAGCATACACTAATGTCAAGCTCATTGTGACAAAATCGCTTACTAGCTCATTTCTCAATTTGAGCGGTTAAAGTAGAAGAATAGCGTAGTATTAGAGATCTGAGACTCGTTATCCGCGCTTATAATACAATGTATAAAAAAAAACCCGAATAATTGACATAAAACAATAATTTCAACTCAAATCACACATGGTGAAGAGTTATAAGTAATTGACATAAAACAATATCATGATCAAAATCACATGAATTTCAACTTCATAAAAAAGATGTTCATATATATGCTGTCGTACAAAAAACAAAAAATATGGAAACAGTCATTGGGAGGATGCGATAATCTCACGTAGGGTACCAACAGTAGCTTTCTGAATAACATTGATATATAAGCACTACTAGCTACATGCAATACCCTATGTCGCCTCTTCCTTTCCAGCACAAAATCTGTGCTTCATTATTTTTGATCATGATCGACCACCAATGCAACGATGAATGAATGAGCATCCACGCTTGTAGGGTGAAGCCGGTGTCTCTGGATGATGCTCAGGATCATTGTTTATACAACCCGGGCGTGGTAATCCATTAGGAAGTTTGCATGTATCAATTGCAGGATTGACGACGTCAAATCGCTTAGTTGTAATCCATGGCTCAGCATCGCCATGCTAACAAGAATGACTAGACAAAAGACCAAGGACTTTGTGCTTGGAAATGCCATGATCTTTGTCTCAGCCGCTTGTCTCTCAATGTTTTGTTCGAATTTCGTATGAGAGAGATTGATCATTTATATGAGTTTTGGTCCCATTTTTGAAGCTTGAATTCCGCTGCCAATTTAGGCGGATGCTGCATTTAGGGTTTACTGGATCTTCCTATTTTGATAATTGAATTCTGACCACATGCTTTATGATTTTGAAGGTCCTAGGAGGGGTGAATAGGCCATGAACAACTTTTTTTTTGTATAAATTCGTTCTCTGGGATAGCAAGGGGTGTAACTATCCTGAATAACAAATACACAATGACAATAAATAAAAGTTGCAGTAAAATAACAATGAACACCAAGATGTTTTTTACTCGCAGAAACCCTGCAACCAGGGAGAAAAACTGTGTGCCCCTAACTCTTGAGGGACAAACTTTTTCACTATGTAAAACTCACTTCTTACAAGATTATAGTCTAGGGATACATGAACGACTTGATATCCTGTTTAAACTACCCACTAGTCTATATCTATATTTTCTCTCTTGTTTCTAAGTACCTCACTCCTTACAATATTACAGTATAAGATACAGCAACGACTTGCTATCCTACCTAGTCCCAAACTAGTCTAGATCTATCTCTCTTGTCTCTAAGTGGCTACACATGAAGGTAGAAGAAGTTTCAACTTAGAATTCAGCTATCACTTAACTGATTCTTCTTGAACACTTCCACTCACTAATTGAAGTAGCTTCTTACAAGAATAATAGTTCTAGTGATACACTACCACAATGATATCCTTCCTAGTCCCAAACTAGTCTAGACATATTCCCTCTCTTGTTTCTAAGCTCTTAAAACATGGAGTACTTTTAGAAGCCTTGTTTGTGAATTCGATCAGCTAACCACTAGCAGATTCAACCTTGAACGCTTCTCAGAAGTTTCATTCTCAGAAACTCAGCTATTCTAAACTGATTCTTTCATGAACCCAGCTACCTCAGCGGGATACATCAGAACTCAGCTATCCTCAGCTGCTTCTTTCATGAACACTTCCTGGGTTGTTGCACTACCAACTGATCTCATGATATGCAGAATGCAATGAGTTTATGAGAAAAAGTTTTGTTCAGCTCTAAGGTTTATAATCACAAAAGGAAGACTTAGAGGCTAATGAACAATGCAAAGGAAAACAAAACCCAATAATGCAAATGTAAAAACTACATTTTGACAACCACCGAGGAAAGCTAAAGCTATGGATATAAATAGGCAATCAACGCATCAAAAGATGATACCAGCTGACCTCAGCAGTTTTCAGAAAGGTTTGAACAATAGTCTTTGGCTATAATGCTGAGAGCGATGTAACCAAAGAAAGAGATGACAAGAGCAATCTCAATAAGACAAAGAAACATTTCCTAAAACATGAATGATTCAAAGCAAGGAGCAGAGAGGTTTCAGACCATCTTACTTAGTCCATCAATGGACTTTGTCACAGTAGAAAGTGATTGGTCTTTGAATCACACAGGGACCAGCTGTTGCATAGGATACCGTATCATAGAATCCAAGCTGGAGCCTTGAGCATCAAACCATTTGGTCACGGGTTGGCATAGCAAAAGATCTCAACCCTTAGACAGCTGGTTTAAATGCCAAGGCACTTCCCTCAACCTAGTTGTTCATTCGAATTTGAAAGACAATAAGAATCTATTAAACTAATATAACAGATTCTTTGAAAACAAACCGGACAGACGAATGACTCAGAACTAGGATAGCAAGCATGGCTACTATCCTCTATGAAAAACAGTGATATGCATATGCATGATTTTACTTGAGTTCCATGAGATCGTGTTAGTACTTCTACTTCTTCAACTTGTTCTTCAGATGTGCAAGACCAATCTCTTAATTGTTTTAGGCTTAATAGGTTGTGTTTTGTTCTATATAAGGATTGTCAACAACCTTATACCTTCAGATTTCTTTGTTTAGGAAATGAGTCTGGGTAATATTTGGCATTACGTTTCTAAATTCCAAGGATCTATATATATCTAATCCTACTTCGCTATATCTAACCTTAAACCCTTATTAAGATCAAGTTTTGTTTTGCAGCAGAGCCTTGTTGCTAAAACTGGGTCTTAGTCCTCTTACTAATTTTTAGCCTCAATCAAAAGTTACAATTTGGGAAAACTCTATTGTAAGTACATAAAAGGATTCCCAATAGCTTTAAGGAAGCATAAACATGATGAATCGTTTCTCACTATGTGCAGTAACTTTTACATGCTTCTTCATTTGGGTGCCGGCCAGTTACAGGCAACCATGGACTAAATATCAGCAGGGTCGACGATCCAAGTTACCTTATCAACTCAACGCATAAAATTGCTTTTTACTAAATTTAATTGTTTTGTACTCAAAAATCTCATCAAAAGATTGAGTTTTTATTGAAAGGTGAGCAGGACATGATAAAAGGAACTTGCTAACAAAGCAAGTGCTAGATACTTAGATTAGAGCATCTTCAATAGCTTGTCACCTATAAGATATGAAGCATAGACATCATAAACAAGATACCTGATCTCTTCCTCTGAAAAAATATTGGCACCCAGATCTGAACAAGTTCCACTCACTGGCTTGATATTCATTCCGATTTCGCCTGACAATTCATGCAGCCCTTTCTTTTGAAGACTCGGTTTCTTCAGTACCATGGCAGCCAAATGACCCAGTTCCACAACTGTGTTCACTATCATTAGAGATAAATCTCCATCATAAGGAAAAGCACTGTAAGGATGATCGGTCATATCTTTTAACCTTCCCAAGTTTGAAGCCACAAAACAAATAGTCCGATCAGATAGAAGCTCTTTGAGTTCAGTCTCAGAAACTCTTGTTGGACGACCAGCAATGAGCCAACAAAAAAAGCTAGGGATGATCAGGCAATGACCTTCAACACAAAGAAGCAACACTGAAGGAACCTTGTCTCTCAACATCTTAACATCAACTCCCACAACGCCCCGTTTGAGCAACGTCCTTAATTCACGTAGTTTTTCTACTATCAACCGATCGTCTTCCGCCACGACACTTACACTTACATTTACTTTGACACCATGAACTTCAACTTCATAAGGACCCATTTTTGACAGAAACTGGTAAGGTATTATTGTGAGATGGTATTTCTTTTGGTGAGAAAGGCAGACTGAGGAGGACGTTCTTTTATAGCCATATACGCCGATTAGATTTGGTAATTTATTGGATTTAAATTGCTTGGTGTCTAGGTTACTTGTTGGGAGTTACTCACATGAATTTGGATCGATGATCAGTCCATCATATTAGAGAGAAGTTGAGAGATTTTGAAGTTGAAAGTCGAAAAGTCATCTGCCTGCAGTGAATATTGAATCACTAGATCATGTGACATACATATATTGGTGTGATATTTTTAGGGTGGTGTTATTAACACCCCATTTTTTGCTATTAACACACCCTATGTTTTTTCATATATCCACATATTTCAAATTTATTAACAAACTTGTTGCTTGAATTTGTTACATGATTGACTATCTTCATAGATAAGGTGTGTTAATAACAAAAAAGAGTGTGTTAATAACATCACCCTATTTTTAGTACTAAAGTGAATTATACTACTAAAAATAAATAAGTACGTTATGTGAATAACAAAATAGAGTGTATGAAAACTAATCATCACTAGCATATATTATAAAGTCTCTAATATTATTGTAGCAATTTCATTCTCATGGATCGAGTACGTTCGATCATCAACCTTGCCAACACAACGACGTATCAAATATAGTTATCAATAAATAGTAATTATTTTGTATGTTATACATGAGTATATGAATGTAAGAATGAAGTATTGATTGAGATTTGAAGCATGCATGTCCATCCATGGTTTTGGACTTTTGGGACATACAGGACGATCGTATTTGATATTTAGCTACAACTTGTTCTCCAACAAGAGATATTTGTAGATTACAGAACTTGTATGTTCTTCAAGTGTAAATGGATGTTAAAGAAAAATGTATCAAAATAATTAATCTCAAAAGATAGATGAGCGGATCTGTGATATACAAGATTATAATCAAAATTATAACCAGAATATCAACTATTAGATCCGTTAACAATTAACGGTTGAGATTAGTCATAAAACTAAATCTTTTTTCTTTTCTTTTTTTTTTATTTAAATCAATTCAGGAAATCTATCTATTAAAAACATAATGAAAATTGATGATTACCTACTCTCATTTTGGAATACAATTAACAGGAAGTTAATAGTTTCCTATTGAAACTAATTTACTAGATTGAAACTAATTTACTAGATAAAAAGGAAAAAAAATAAATATCAGATGAAACTCATTTACTAGAGATTACCATCATCATCTACCTCTTTTTCTTCAAAGAAAAAAAATTATCAGATGATGTCTGCCATAACACGTTGGAAAACTTATGATCAGATTATGTATGATTTTTTTTTTTTAAAAAAAACTTTTTATTAATAACTCACATACCCTACATATGTCAGTGAGGTTTGAACTCATGATCTCAAAGTTGTCAGTTAAACACCTTAACCAACCAAGTCACGGCTCACTGACAAAAATAAAATGAATCAGAGCCAAATTATGTATGAAAGTACTCATATCATCTTGTGCTATGAACAACAAGCTTTTGATTATGATAAAAAAAAAACAAGAAGAAGAAGAAGTTGAAATAAGTACGTCTAAGGTGCGCTAGATGACACTTTCGACTATAGTTAATTTTCTAAAGTGATATTTGTGACTTAATTTGTTTTCTTTGCTCTCTAGTAAATGTGTTTCAATAGGAAACAAATTATTTCCTCTTAATTATATTCCAAATGGAGAATAGTAATCATCAATTTTTATTTAGATAGATTTCATAAATTGAATTAAAGAAAAGAAAAAGGGTTAAATACTTGTGACACCCTGTAGTTTATACCTAAAATCAGTTTTGTCCCTCACTTTTTTTTTTAAACTGGTATACCCCTATACTTTTAATTCTCGACTGATTTGCCCTTGTCGTCAATTGACCAGTTAAAGAAGACTGTTAAGTTGCTGAGATGACCGATTTGCCCCCATCTCTTCTTTTTCACTCTCCTCCTCTCCCCCCTCCCCTCCGCCCCCTCTCTCTCCCAACCCGAATCCTTTTCAGAAACATCCGAACCCGACTCCGACCCATCTTCCCTCTCCCTCCCTCTCTACCACCTCGACGCCCTCTCCTCCAACAGAGAAAGAGAGAACGAAACAGCTGGGGTGAAGATGGACAGGGACATGTACGGCCAGCCAAGAGAGTCGTCTCATGTGCAACAAGAAGCGAAGCCTGGTGTTATTGGGTCTGTTTTTAGAGCCGAATACACCACACTGAAGGCAAAGGAGACGACTGATGCGGCTGGTGAGAAGCTGGACGAGTATAAGGAGGCTGCGGCTCAGTCTGCGAAGGAGGCTGCGGATAGAACAGCCCAGAAGACGATGGCGATGAAGGACACTACTGCACAGAAATGGTCTGGTTGGTCCAAATGGGATGGGGAAGTCTACCCTCCTGAAGCTTCTTGCTTGGAGGAAGATTCCAGTACCAGGCTTCAAAGATTCTTGCTGCTGTGGGCTTTACAAAGGAAATGCAAGTCCGTGCCACGAAATCATTCAGTGGTGGGTGGAGAATGAGAATCTCATTAGCTAGGGCACTTTTTGTGCAACCAACTCTTTTGTTGCTTGATGAACCAACAAATCATCTTGACTTGAGGGCTGTTCTTTGGTTGGAGGAGTACTTGTGCCGCTGGAAAAAAACTTTGGTGGTTGTCTCACACGATCGTGATTTCCTTAACACAGTGTGCACAGAGATTATTCATCTGCATGATCTGAAGCTCCACTTCTATCGTGGAAATTTTGAGGATTTTGAAACTGGGTATGAACAGCGCCGCAAAGAGGTAAACAAAAAGTTTGAAACTTATGATAAGCAGCTGAAAGCTGCCAAAAGGAGCGGAAGTCGAGTTCAACAAGACAAGGTCAAGGAGGAGTCAGAAGTTGAGGATTTGGTTCCTACTGAGGGTGAAGTAAGGAGGAGTCAGAAGTTGAGGATTGGTAGGTACTCACAGCACTTTGTGGACCTGCTGACAATGGATGAAACCCCAGTCTCATATCTTCTTCGTCTTCATCCTGACCAAGAGGGATTTAGCAAGCAAGAGGCTGTGCGTGCAAAACTTGGAAAGTATGGACTCCCTAGCCACAACCATCTGACTCCTATTGCGAAGTTATCCGGAGGACAGAAAGCTCGAGTTGTCTTCACGTCAATATCCATGTCAAAACCACACATTCTGCTTTTGGATGAACCTACTAATCATTTAGATATGCAGAGCATTGATGCACTAGCTGAGGCACTTAATGAATTCACTGGTGGGGTTGTACTGGTCAGTCACGACTCTAGGCTTATTTCACGTGTGTGTGAGGATGAAGAGAAGAGTGAAATTTGGATTGTTGAAGATGGTACTGTGGAGAAATTTGATGGAAGTTTTGATGAGTACAAGGATGAGCTACAAAAAGAAATTAAAGCTGAGGAGAGGGAAGATGGGTCGGAGGAGAGGGAGAGGAGGAGAGTGAAAAAGAAGAGATGGGGGCAAATCGGTCATCTCAGCAACTTAACAGTCTTCTTTAACGGTCAATTGACGACAAGGGCAAATCAGACGAGAATTCAAAGTATAGGGGTATACCAGTTTAAAAAAAAAAGTGAGGGACAAAACTGATTTTAGGTATAAACTATAGGGTGTCACAAGCATTTAACCCAAAGAAAAAATATTCAGTTTTATGATTAATCTCAACCGTTAGTTGTTATTAGATCTAATTGATGATATTCTAGTTATAATTTTAATTATAATCTTGTATGTCACAGAACCGCTATGTGTTATTATTGCGAAATGATAAGTGCGTACATATGGAGTCCCTTTAGCCTTTGCGAACAAATAAAAACAAGATCGGAGTCTTTGCGAACAAATTAAAACGAGATCGGAGTCCTAAAACTAAAGCATCCCCAACAACAACTTCTCCCCAATAAGATAGAAAGCATAAACATCATGTATTGCATACTTGATCTCTTCCTCTCTGAAAACACTTTGGCATCCCAATTAGGACAAGTTCCGGTCACTGGCTTGACATGAATTTCACCTGCCAACTCATACACCCCTTTCAGACTTGGTTTCTTTAGTATCATAGCAGCCAAACGATCCAATTCAGCACCTATTCCACCTACCTTTTCAAATATTTCTTTACCACTGTAAGAACAATGTTTCATGTGTTCAAAATTTGAACCCACAAAACAAGTATTCTGGTCAGAAAGAAGCTGCCACAAAGTTCAGATTTATGAGCATCCTTTATACGAGCGAGGGAAAGCCTTGGGATGATCAGGCAATGACCTTCAACACAAAAAAGGAGTAGTGAAGCATTATTGAATGTAGTCTTAACATCAACTCCCACAACATTCTTCTTATTGAGCTTCTTGAATTCAGATATTTTCTCATTGATCAAACGATCGTTATCCGCCACGACGCTTACTTTTACTTGGACACCATGAACTTCAACTTCGTAAGGACGCATTTTTGACAGAAGATGGTAAGGTATCATTGTGAAAAACTGAAAATGGTATCCCAAGTAATCTTGAAATGACAACAAGTGAGAAAGACACACCGAGGAATATATATGTTCATTTATAGTCATGTAAATTTATTGCTTCATTTTTGAGACTTGGGAGTTGGTCACATGAATTTGGATGATTATATGAATCCATCAGTTAAGTACATAGTACCTACTAATTGCAGAGTACATGGAAGGTCGAAAGTCCTATAACAGTGACAATGTATTTGATTATACCATAATTGATCAACTTCTCGCATTCCCCTATGGTGCCAAAATAAGCTACCTTGGTAAAATTTACGGGGAGTCCATATGATTCTTCAAAGTCATCAAACTATATAATTCATAAAATAAAATTAAAATTAAAATTAATTCAAAATTTTGGTGCTTTATGAATTGGGATACGTTCTAAAAATTGTACTCTAAAAATGATCAGCTTAAGGTTTGAAACAAAAATAGATCGAGTTGATAAGATACAACATGATTACATTCCGTTGGAGTCGAGAGCATCTATGCATGGCTTCTCTCAATGTGTCAAACCATTTTAGAGTCATATACTTCAACTTCATTCATTCGATCAACTTGTCATGTTTCTTAGTCGTACCATTAGGGCACATCTCCAACAAGGGTTGTCATACCTATACCTATACCTATATTTTAACTCACACAAACCCATTACTATTCAAAGTTTCAAACGCATATTCTATCTCCAACCATTATATCAAAACGCATACTCATACCTAAATTTTAATCATTTTATATAATTTGGGTATGAGTAGGTTGAGGAAACTACTAATGAAGGAGGAGGAAGATTCCATCACAAGGAATCGTCAAAGAGCCCTGGTGATGCAGGCAGCTTCCTCACACATTCAGAGGATCCAAGAGGAAGAATCTAAATGGGGTGGTTCCCAAGAAGGCCGGCGATACACCCCTAAAGAGCGTGAAGCTATGGATCAACGACTGAAAGCTCTTTACTTCACTTCACTGTGTCGGTTCGAAGGCGATGTGTTTCGTAGGAGGTATCGAATGCGGCCTCATGTGTTTGACCAGATGATGCACGATGTCGCTAACCATGACTCTTACTTTGTCCAAAAGCCTGACGCCTCCGGTCGGCTTGGCTTGTCAACTGAGCAAAAGTTGACTTGTGTCATGACGGAGAATTAGGTTTCGATTCCGGAGAGGGAGCCTGAGAAACGGCTACCATATCCAAGGAATGCAGTAGGCGCGCAAATTACCCAATCCTGACACGGGGAGGTAGTGACAATAAATAACAATATCGGGCTCTTTGAGTCTGGTAATTGGAATGAGTACGCGTCAAAGCAGAAGCCCTAAGGGGTGGCGAGGTGATTTCCCATCAAAGCAGAAGCCCTAAGGGGTGGAGAGATCACATTCGCGTCAAAGCAGAAACCCTAAGGGGTGGCGAGGTGACTTCTCATCAAAGCAGAAGCCCTAAGGGGTGGCGAGGTGACATTCACGTCAAAGGAGAAACCCTAAGGGGTGGCGAGGTGACATTCACATCAAAGCAGAAACCCTAAGGGGTGACGAGGTGACATTCGCGTCAAAGCATAAGCCCTAAGGGGTGGCGAAGTGACTTCACGTTAAAGTAGAAACCCTAAGGGGTGGCGATGTGACATTCACATCAAAGAAGAAACCCTAAGGGGTGGCGAGGTGACATTCGCGTCAAAACAGAAACCCTAAGGGGTGGCGAGGTGACATTCGCATCAAAAGCAGAAGCCCTAAGGGGTGGCGAGGTGACTTCACATCAAAAGCAGGAACCCAAAGGGGTGGCGAGGTGGCATTCGCGTCAAAGCAGAAACCCTAAGGGGTGGCGAAGTGACTTCACATCAAAGCAGAAGTCTAAGAGGTGGCGAGATGACTTCGCGTCAACGCAGAAGCTCTAGGCGTGATGACTTTGCAGAGAAGAGAAAGTCCAGGCGAGACAAGATAACGTCACAGGCGAGATCCCTCCATGCAGAAGATTTTGCTCAAGCACATGGAGTCCGCTTACAAAGCACACACGCGGAGTCCACTTACATGCATACACGCGAGGTCCGCATGCAGGCGGAGTCCGCTTACACGCGGAGACTAGATTTGCAGATCACCTACGTCACTATCAAAAACTTTGGCTAAGGCAATTCAAGCCTCTTGATCACGCTGATATGCATCACCCATTTCAGATGCACAACTCAAATCAGCTGACACTCTACCAAATTGAGTGTCTACAAGAAATACAGTTGACGGATTTAAAAATACATCTGTCAAACCCAAAGCTGGCACTAAGCCGCAAAGCCTACAAACCCTTAAGAACTACGGTTGGTTTGATCCCACAAAGGGGTACGTAGGCAGTCTAGCAACCCACTAGATGCAACCACAATTCCAAACAGAATCCCTGACACCACCAGTCAAATTCATCCGGTCCAGACAACCCTGGTCAAATTCCTAAAGCACCAGAAAAATCAAATTCATAACCAAACTTTTCGAACTACATTGGTTTGATCCCTTCACAGGGTATGTAGGCAGTCTAGATTTAAATCTAGATGCAACCACCAATCCAAATAAATTCTCAGATCGCTTGAAGCCAGAATCACGCTTCTAAGCTCAAATGCCTTCAGACACAAATTCAAACACATTTCCAAACACTACTCTCACTCCAAAATCAAAGCCCTCCAATGAGTCATTTACTTGTTGGAACCATTGAACTACGAGTGACTTGATCCCCTCCAGGGTACGTAGGCAACCCACTCCCAAATGTGGGTGCAGTCACAAAAACAAACAAACCTACAATGGTCTCTTGATAAACAGAATCAATGGGTGTTCCCTTGTAACAAATGATTGTAATTAAAAGACACATTCTGTCTTGAATGGGTCGAACCAGACATAATTAAAACTCTGTTCTGATAATGAATATGAGTGAAATTATGTTGGGTGGCATTTACGTTTCATGCATATTTTTACCCAACAATTTTAAAGGTCAAGGCTTTCTCTTCATTTGTATAATGGTGCCTTAAAGCTTTGAAATATGGGGGATTTGTTCTGTCTTCTCTTCCAAGATATGAAATACATGAACAGATGGTTCAAATGGTTCACTATACGAGTAGTTGTGCTATGCCGTAACTTGTTATCCTATCTTAATACATTATTATTATCTCCTGATAATTAAAATTCAACTTAACATTGGTGCATGAAGAGCAATTGAGAAGTTTTCTGAGCAGCGAATTGATCATATTTCCCTCTATTGTAGTATGCTGACCATACTAATAATTCAATGATATGTAGAACAGAAGATAGAACAATCACAAACGCCGTGTGCAGAAAATACAGGTAGCTGGAGGTAGAGGACTGAATTGTATGAGGAACTACCTGCATGAGTAGTATCTAATCGACCTAAATGCATGCATATAGTTCGGGCTTGACGGGTTTGGTGAAATGAGAATGGGTTAAGCTCATCTTGTTGGGCTTCGAAGTTTTGTGCCATTATGCTTAGTTACTGATATGTGGTTTGAAGTTTCCAATTTCCACCCGACTTATTTCTTGCTCAATTATTGCCAGTCTATTCACCATAGCCTTGCATGAGTTCATAAGTCATAACTATTCATATTACCTTCCATTAATTTAAAAACGGTCCATTTTCTCACTTCAAGCTGTGTTTTAGGATTTTTGACGTTTGTGAGGTTTGTCTTTCCTATATCTATCCACAGTGTACGTCGAGCATAACCATAATCACAGTAGTAGTATAAGCCTCTAGGATTGAGACCCTGTACGATTAGCCAACCAAGATCAAACCAACTAATAACGATCAATAATGGTCAGAAAAAAAACAAGTAGTGAAGAAGCAGAGAGCACTGTGTATGCTGCAGCAGCAAGGACGTCGGGGTCGTTTTCTTTAGCCAACGAGGATCCACGTACAGCAAAACACAACAAAAACTTTGGTCGAGAGATGTATAATAAGCGTGTGTGTGCTCATAGGTTGTGCCACGAGTTGCGAATTATCTCTTGGAATAGAACCACTAGTTCACCAATGTGTTGCTTTGCGCACATTTTTGTGTTTTGTCATGTTATACCCATCTGTATTGTCGATCTGGGTCCGATGCCAAGTGAGACCATTGTCGTTGGCTAGCTCCTTTATTGGGGATGGTTGTTCGACTTTGACAACTCAAAAGTGCTTCCCATTCCTTCTCTTTCGTCGCTTACTGCTCATTTTGCAACCCTCAATTAGTTCATGCTTAGATAGAGTATACGTTCTTCCAATGTGTTGGTCCATAACAATTCTTATGATGATCGAAGGCTTTACCTAAATCAAGTTTTCGTAAAAATTGACTACGATTCTCATTGCATTCAACATTAAGCGTACAGTTTTAGAAAATTTGTTTTAACTAAGAAGAAATGTATGATTATTATACCTAGAATACAGGTACATTAGGAAAGAAAGGCATCTTGTCATCTCACGCATGTACGTGACACAACAAAGTACTATTGTATTGCATGCGATTATTGGGAAAATGAGTGTAAATAATTAAACGAAAGAAAAGCTTATACTGAACTTTGAAGAGACATGACCTTAGTCGTACTTGGAACCCTAGCTCATGTGCGAGCTAGCACAGATATGTGAAAGCCCTTGCAATTATAGGGATATGGTTCTTCAGCTTTGTCAGATACAGCACAAACATAACCCATCATGAGCAGAAAAAAAAAAGAGAAAGATGCATCATATGGCGTTTCTGGGTGTGACTGTGTGAGCACATAGTTCACATAATCAAAGCTAGCTACTCTGTTCTAGGGTTGTAGATGGTGTTCAATTATATGAGCAATTCATGATGATATGATGCAGATTGCAGAGCATACATAAGATCATCGAGTAGAAATAAGAATAACGCTGCAGAAATAACAATTATCTCTGATGGTATTGGTCTCCGATGCTCCAATACGACCTTGACATGTCGTTTGGAAGCTAGCAAAGAGTGACATGCCGCGCTAATTGTCACCTTTCGGAATCAGGTACCTGCTCCCAAGAAAACTACAGATTGCATGCATGATCAGTTGGTACCTAGAACAGGTGTTGCGATTTCAATGGAAAAGCCAATGTGAATTCCAAGCTTTTGTGCCCTAGCATCGCTCTCTAACTCATAAATCTTAACCCTAAAGCCAAAGTTTCCGGGGACCATTATTGGTGCATGAAGACTATTCCAAACTCAGATGGCTATCTATCTTGTACAACGATGTTCATACATATAATTCAAGGCAAGCAAAGGGTAGCTGGGTAGGGGCAATATTCCATGTCCTTGTGCGTCGCCAGATTATTCGCCTCGAAAATAAGCTCACCCACTTAGAGATAAGTCAATAATGTACGTATATCAACGATACATTTTCGATTAAACTTCGACTTATTTTGATAAATATCTGAGTAATCTTTACCGGATCGAACAAAACAAAACATCTAAAGAACTCGCAATATTTTTGCAACACAGAGTTTTAAAAGAAGTATATTCCTCCACGATCAAAATCAAGCCAGCGAGCACAATCAATGTAGAGGTTGTCATGGAATTAAGCTTTTTATCATTTACGTACATAGTACATATAGCGAGTAGGAACATATTCCTTCTTAGGTATAAAACGTCGCGAGGTTATCAATAAACTGGTCCAAGCATTCTTACATGAACATAGAGAGACACAAACAACTCATACACATGCACATGAATTGGATCAAAATGGTCCAAAGCATGGGTGAACGTCCGTGAAGAAAAGTAATTAGAAGACCTAAAACTCGGTACTATTGTCAATAATTCAATATATTGGTCCATGCATTTTCTAGGAAGTGAAAAATGGATTCACTACCTATATATAGCTCATTTGTGTGTCACGATGACGTTGTCGTATGTTGTATGTATTTATATGGGTTTGTCTATCATACCATATCTATTGCAAATGTGTCTAATTGTATGACATATAGGGGCTTCTAAAGGGGTAAATGATCATTACGTGGTTATTTAGTTGCTTTTTCAATCAATGACCGTCACACATTTTGTGAGGCATGTTATATCATATGGTATATTAGAATTTTCCGTATGTATATAACTCGATCATGTTATTGAAACTCTTAATTATGTTATGAACTTGGACCCTTAATTACAAAGATTTGTAAGAATAATACTAAATGAACCGCCGTTTTAGTTTTAGGTACCACCTATATCCCATCTTCATGATTCATGATGGATTATCCAAATCCCAGAAGAATCGACCCTAATTAAGCACCAACAACTACTCCTGATCGTACTATCCGGTCAAAAGCAAGCTCTAAATCCATGGCACAAGACTCAAAATCTCACCCTGGCAATGCCCTAAAGTATAAGCCAAAGGATTGCCTCATCATTTTAGGGCATGTTTGGAGCTTAAGCAAGTCCAAACCGGCAAGCCCTACAATAATTATAACACAACGTAGGCCACCACGCACACACATAAAGTTCATGTGTGCCATAAATTCAACAACAATAATAAAGCTAGAAAAAAAAAACCAAAGAAAGAGATGCGTTCACCAGGAATTGAAGAGTGCACATGGTTGCATGTGATATATGGAGTGCTTGAAAATGCACAAACCAAAACGAAAAGAGAGAAAGAAACATAGCACACAAATAGAATGGGAGATCGATTGATTCTTAGGGCTTGGGACATGAAAGCCTACAAAACACCAAGCAACGGTGTATTTGTGGTCCTCGATTCGACCATCAAGATATGAGTAACCCTTTTTGATAGTTATAGTTGATAGATAGGGATATGAGATGATCGACAATCCCACATACGTCTACCCGTCATCATTCACAATGTGACAACTGGGTGACTGCCGTGGCCAAATTGGCTAGCTAGCTTCCCGGAGCTAACACTAGTCGATGGTAGGGTTTGGTGTTCGTTTGATAAGTGTACAGAGTTTATTCTCACAACCAAACAAGCTGTAGCATTACACTAGTGATCGATCGGTTTTTATGAAATGGTTCCCATTTGCTGGAAATAGGGCACCATGTGAGGGGACGGTTCCTTTGGGTTTAGAGGCACATGGAAATGCAAGTTAACAGCCTTTGTGGGGAAAAGGGTGGGTTTTAGAGGGTCACTGAGTACGTGCACTTGAAATTTTGTAGGGTCGCTGAGCCACATGATGCGCAACTCTTTCCTAAAATTTCCAAAGGTTTTCGTTTTTAGTTTCTGTAGAATTTCCCGACCACCTCCCTCTTCTTCGCGATCTCGTATCTCATAAATATCCAAAGCCACTGCATCCTAGCTCACAGTAGTGTACCCCGGCCCTCTTCATTTGCCTGCCTATATATGTTTATTTGATAATGATCGATGTGGGTTAGTTCTAATTACATGATTAAGGTCTGGCTAAGGGAAATTAGATGCATGTGAATCACTCAATTTTTCTGATCAAGGGGATCAATCACCCATTTAAGCTATGACATTATCTCCAAAGGAAGAGAAGTTTGCTAGCTAGAGAATGGAAACGTAATTATCATCATGAGTCTTTATCTCACGCTTAGGTGACTAATCACTTTGGATTATGCATGGTTGTTGTAATTCACATGGGAACTTTAATTTTGTTCGACAGTACTTACCACCACACACCTAAATATCTCTCTTCTCTTGTGTTCATCATGATATAAAGATAAATATATATATTCTTTTATCATACAATTTGTGCACAGTTACGTAACAAAGATAGTTTATTTCATCAACAAACATCAACTATCGATAACTAACTTGTGATAAGTATATTGGAGTGAATCATATTATGTTTTGCTTTTTGCATTTTACAAATTTGTTACCTTAATCAATCCTTAATTTGACCCACTTCAACAAAATTGACCTTTGAAACAATAGTTAGATTTATCATAAGTGACCATAACTGGTCACCCAAGTTATTTTCTTAGTAAAATCTCATTCGAATGTCAGTTGATCGATAAGAAAAATTTAGAAATATGCCTAATAAATTGTGTGGTAAGGAGTTTGTGTTTTGTGAACATGCATGTATGTGGTATTTTTCTCTTCTCGAATTTTATCATGATTAAATTTTAACAAATTTTACGTTAAATTATGACGTGTTATTTCGATTAGAAATATGCATTTTTGTAGAAAAACTATATGGTAGGTCTTGTTCAAACTAGCTAGCTTCAAAGTTCATACACAAAATATAAAACTTCAAACAAACCAACTTTGCTGGTTGGATAAATGAAGATTGAGAATCAATTAGGTGGCATATTCAATCAATCCAATAAACTAACTATCAAAAATAAAGAAAAGAAAATGATGGCGGAGGTCAGAAGAAAGTAAAGCCTACTATACACAATAAGATACACGAATTAACAATTTCATAAATATAGAATATTTATAGGAACTACATAAGCCCCCCTCCAAAAACCAAAAAAAAAAAAACCTGGCACAATAAGCCGAGGTGGCTGGCCTATTATTCAATAGTGTCAACTCGCGGAGTTGAGACGACTAGCCGCCGTAGGAGCACCGGAAAGAAGTTCCGTCAGAACCGTCATAGCTCGAACCTGCATCTCTAGCGCCGCTATGTAATCGGTTGTTTCTTCTAGAAGGTTCGGAAACGGAGCCTTCTGGCAACCAGGAACCAACCGGCTAAGAATCTTAACTTTCCTCTGCACAGCCGTCATCCTCATCCTCCTCATCTCCGCCCTCCTACACCGGCTATTCCCGCTCACCGTCGCCTTCTTACGCTTCTGAAGCCTCTTTCTCATTCTGAGTCGACTCGTCAGAATCGCTCTGCTCCACCTGGTCGTGCCTCTAGCCGCCACGGCCAGAACCCTGTCAGCTGCTTCCTTCAAGATTTTCCCACCGGAGACGGCAGCCGTCGGCGATGAGGATGGTCCTTGACGAACCTTCTGGAGAGCCTCGACCAGCTTAGTTGAATAGATCCGTTGCTCGTTATCGGATCTCCATCTCAATTGAGTAGTCGCAGAAGGGTTCTGATCATCCTTGAGCTTTCGACGTTTCTTGCGACTCGAGTCAAGACTGGCGTCGGGGTTCGAGACAAACGAGGGCGCCATGAAAGTTAGCTTGTGTAATTCAACAGATACAACAACGTACACTGAAACCTGAAAATTTCAACTGATAGAAATGATCGTTATTTCGATGAAAGCAAGATGAACATGCATATATACAAGCAAAACATATAATAATACAAACATGTATATCTATGAGATTGTATTCATACCTTCAATGAGTAAAGCAAGAAGTGGTGAAGAAGGTTTGAGATTGTTGGAGGTTTTTCGGTTGAGAGTTTTAGAGGGAGAGAAGAGAGCAAAGAAGAGAGAAGAGAAGAGGAGGGAGGAGAAGGAGGAGGAAGAGGGGGGTTGAGACTTGAGAGAAAATGGGAAGAGAGGGAAGAGTATAAAAGCAATCCACGGTAACCACGCGTCGATTCCTTAGTCACATTTATTGCCGCTCCTTTTTCCCTCAAGAAAGTTCTTTTTTATTTTTCATCCTAATTCAGAAAATAAGAAATGTATTTTCTATCATCCATATTGCATTTTCTTGTTTGGCCAAGTCATTTGTTATTTCTTTCCTCGATTCTTATTTCGAATAATTTCATACGTGGCGTTAGGACTCAGCATTCTATTTTTCTTTTTTTTGAACAGGACTCGGCATTCATGTTTAGCCAAGTCTTTCTTTCGCAATTCACTTATGAGTTATACTGTTATACATAGAGTTTCAAGTTTCAAACAAACAAAAGTGCTCTAAATTTGTTGAAGTCATAACACCATGGACCATATTAATAAAGGTATAATCGTATAAGTAGCAAACAAGTAAGTTAATCGAGCTGCTTATTATGGAACCCTCATGTTAACATGTTGAGTTAGAACTCCTATCAGCTTATGACCAACATGTTTTGAAGGGGTTTCGGATTTGTGTGTCTGCGACAGGATATTAGTCTAGCTTTTGCTAGGATACTCATACTTTTCTGGACCTCGGTTTGAATACTGATTTGATTGTGTATCTTAATATTCTAATTCACCTCATTTTCATTTTATATAAGTAAACGTGTTTATGTTGATGGATCCGATAACGTGCGATCTATGCGGAATTCGTCCATGAGTGCGACTATAAACGCTCAAATCATAGAATGAATGATGGTCGAAGAAATGAAAGATGAATTAGGTCAACCAAAGCCGCTACTAAACCGTCATTTGGTGAAACCTAATCATAGTTCAAAGAGACATTGGAAGCTAGTGTTGGCTGATATGAATGTTTTGAGTTGCACGTCACACTCTGGCAGGTGAAACATTTCCATGTCTCTCCTGACATATTAGTAAGACCATTACAAACGTGCCACATTGTGCTTAGACTTTTTTACCAGACACATTTATAAAGTGAAGAGATTGAAGCCTAACCCACAGTGCGATGAACAAGTCGGCACCGGAGAAAGAGGAAAAACAACATGCCCCTGCCCCTGTCTAATCGTGATTCTTGATTTCTTGTCTTGCAAGGTCGGAATGCATGTTAATATTTTCTTATAAATCTGCGATCTCACTTTTCGTTTTTCTATATGGTTTGGCTAGAAAACATTGAACTTTGTCGTTATACGTATACACAATAAATTAGCTAGCTTCTTCATGGGTTGGGAATGCAGAATGATCAGTACTGCTTCACCATTTATACATCCATGTAAGATTGGAGGAGGCGGATCCCATATTAAAAGAGATTAAGGTTACTTCTTTCTAATTAGTTTTTATAATGTTTGAGCCTTCACTAATTTACCGTCTCATCTTCACTAATCTTAAAAAACAGGCATAAAGTTGTTGCTATGAAATTGGAAAAGCTGCCTAGGAGGATTAATTAGGAAAAGAAAGCTTAAGTTTTTTCTTCTTCAATGATGAAGAAAGCTGAAGTTTGTTTTTGCGTTTCATGAACAACATGTGATTTCTTTCAATGCTTTTAGGATACTGTTTATGTCTTTACATCAAGCTTCTAAAAGGCCCCGTCTAGGACCGTCTAGTCCCCGCCCAGGCTCTAGGCTGCAACAAGCCGCCTCTCTTTTCTTCCAGGCCTTTGTGTCAGGCTGTGGGCGATTAGGTGCCCGCCTAAACTCCGCCTTGCCCACCTAGGCGCCGCCTTGCTCGCCTAGGCTGTTAAGCTCTCCGGCTAATTTTGTTTTCTTTTTGTGTGAGATTGTTATATTGTGGGGAGTATGAGAGTATAAGAGTTAATGGTGTGTTTAAAATTAGAGGTGTATATGTTTATTGTTGTTGTTGCTCACTTTTACGAGAAGTTATGCTAAATTTTAGCTATAATTAATTTTATAAATGGGTCTGACTAGATTTATGTTGAATAATTTATTCATATTTGACCGTTTTAAAATATTAAATTACATAAAATATATATTTTTAATTAATAAATCTTAAAAAATACAAATCGCCTAATTCCCGCCTAGGCTGTCCAGACGCTAGGCTATAGGTCGCCGCCCGCCTAGCACCTAGCGCCTTTTAGACCATTGTTTTACATAGGATGGTCTAGAATTTTATGAATAAGTAAAGTGTTTACATCGATGATTTATTTTACTTTGAATTCTAGTTGCTAGGGTTCCGATAATTCACTTTTTACCATCTTTCTAATTTGACAAAATTTTGGTGATTGATGATGTGGAAATAAGTTATAAGAAAATAACAAATGTGTTGGCTTGCACTAATTGGTTTTGGCATGGGACCAATGGAATTTTTTGTTTTCTAGCTAGGCAATGATTAGTGGGTGATGCACCAAATAGAAAATTAAAGAGAGGCATGTGGTTGTTTTCATAGCACTTTCTATCATCTGGGCCTCTGTTTTGTTGTTTTCTGATCAATGTAGGATGTGGCCCTGTATGATCCACCCTGCCTCACCCATTTTTCTCTTCCTAATCCCCCCACTATTATATTTCTTAATCAAAATTAGCACAACCCAACATGAACATGCTCCTTTAGCTTTTGTTGTTTGCTGCCCTTTTGTTCTTGGTGTAGCTACAATTGCTCCCCTCATATATATGACTCATAATCTTGTCAAGCAATTCAGCTCTTAAATAGTATAGTTTCAAACTTTGATAGTGGCTGGCATGTGCAAGCTTGTCACTAAAGGCAAGCATTTTGATTGATTATGTTATCTCAAATCCAGATTAATATGACTAAACCCATAAGGGGCCTGACTTTGCAAATTGGAAAAAATGAAAGAAAGAAATTGAACTACTAATTACATGCCAGAGAGATTGTCTCCTAGTGTGAGACAGTCTTCTGTATCAGATTTCAATTAAAAGTTGCTGTATATGATTCAGTGCAAAACACCTGGACCAGAGTTGGATAATCTTTAGCAGCAATAATTTACTCACTCAAGATCACTAATTAAGAGTTTAATATATATGAGACACTTTGACCCTCTTGATCCTTCAGAAACCTAAGTACTTGATCACTTGAACTTTTGGTAATTATCCCAGAAAAAAAGTTTCAGTTTACATTGGTGATTGAATCAAAAGTGTAATATTGTTTAACCCCAGAATGAGAGTTAGGTTTTGCTGATTGACTATGCTATTGCTTGATTCCTGCTCCATGTATATTCGTGCTTATCCTTTCTTCTGAAAGAGTTGCAAATATTGTCCAATTAGCTAGGTTCCATTTGGAGTTTCCCCACTAACTAAATCTAAATTATTTGATTGGAACCAAATAACTGAACTGAGACTTGAAAACATGAAATGAAAGACCTGCGAGGTGACTGCATTGCATAAGACAAGGAACTTGATTGGTTCTGGTGCAGCCTTGCTCCCCGTCATGGGTTTTCCTCAATTTCTTATTCTTCCATATATACTTGTCATATCCTTGCTCTATTATTAGTTTTCTACACATCAATCCTTGGTTTACAAGAAACCCATCCCTTAATTTGTTTCATATGTCACGGAGGATGTTGTTTCTGAATTATTAGGTTAGTTATAGAAGTAAACTACATACTTGATCCTCTATTTGATTCTTAGAAACTAGAACTCCGCTCGCTAGCTTCGATCTTTTTCGATAAACCAGTGCATGAGATTTTCAGCTGCACATGAATCTGGGTTCATGCACAGAGTGCCAGTTACATAGTGCATTGCACTAAAAATGGAGGAAATGTAATGCTGGGAAGAAGATAAACATGGGATTTGGTGGAAGAAGCACGTTTTAGGCTGTCAATCTTGTATATTATAATCTCTGTGCGCGTAGGGTTTGATTAGTTTGATTAAACAAGTTTAGAAAACATGTTCCATTCATATGATTTGATCAAGTCTTGAGAGTTTGTCAAAGATTGGTTCCAATCTACTAATTATTGTAATTTGCTTAATATAAGTGATTGCACTTTCATCATTTGATCAAACGGGGACAGGTGCGCACGAGTGTGTGTGAGTTGGTGAGCAATTAATCCACACCTTGCTTATGCCAAGAACCTTAATGATGTTGCTTAATCTTAAACTACTAATGACAACAAAAATGCCAAGAGGAATGGACTCCGAAACCGTTTGTTCAAGTTCCATGATGATGAATTATAGTTTGAGTTTTCAACACAGATCAACGTTCACAAAGAGCGGATGATTGTTTTGTTAAAAAAACGACTCTATACCCTAACCAGAGTTAGATGCAAGATTGCGTGACTTGACAAGAAATTCCCACCTTAAGTTTGCCAAGAGTCATAATGATGGTGTTTCTTAAGCTAATAATAACACTTGACAACCTCCTGATGAGAATGTTTAGGAAAACGATATCCTCAACAGTCACAATTCATTCGAGTTTAACACACATCAACAACTGCCGACCGCCCCCAGTGCATATACTGTTGTTTTGTCGAAGGATCAGTACATAATGAAAAAGATGTGTACACAGATAGAGAAGATTTACCCAACATTACTGTGGCAATTGCTATAATAATACGACCAAAAAACCCATAAAACACACGAGGAAAGGGAGGGTCTTGTACGCACCAGAGAATAAGAGTCACTTGGTGGTTGGTAACTTGTATAGTTTAATTTGCAGAATGAAGCAGTAAGAATATGACAATGACACAAACTATTCAAGGTCTAATCTTGAATAAGATTGAGCATGTGTAACGCATTGTCATTTGTTAAGGATACTGTTGGACCTGCCAGACCTGCCAGACCTGTCCTGTCTCCCTGGTTTAACTCTATCAATTTTCCCTTGTATACAAGTCAATGTTCCACTGGATTTTTCATTATAAAAGTTGGTACAAATTCTGAAAAATGAAGTAATTAACATGAAATGATCAAGTTTATCACATGAAGAAGCATAATGATCCATACTCATCTCTCCACCTTAGTGTAACTCGATCAAGTGTTTTGTATCTAACAGCTATATGTAGTTTGGTATTCCTATCTTCATGGAGGAGTAGTACAAGATCTATACAAAATGTTTGTGTAATCGTGTCAGCGTGCAGCTGGTAGCTGTAAGCTGTTTGTTGAAGTTCTGGGCTTTACAAGGTAGGCAAGTGTGATTTCTTCTGGGTTGGATTCTGGAACTTCCTCATGAAATGGTACCTCGAATAATAAGGATTGGTATAAACATACCTCATCTTCTTTGCAATAGTACACCTGCAAAGACAAGCCAACTTCATTAAACATCACAATATAACATATGTTGAGCTTTTCATGTGCTAATCTTTTTCATCTATCAGATTTTTACGGGTCAGGCTAGTAATGCTGGCCTCACAAAAGCCTGTGGTTTAACAGTAGAGGTACAACAAAAGCATGTGAGTTAACAGTAGTGGTACAAAGAAAGACCACGAGAATTCAATTCTGTTTTGGCATAGCTGATTTTTTTTGGATAATAGCTGATTAGTTTGTAGGGAAAGAGAAGCAATACCTTGCAATTAATTCTCCCCACAGAAGCTGAGGGAGAGGGTCTCCTAAAATGAAGTGCTGCTGATCCTTCTGGACTAAGATATCCCTCCAAGGGATCGACAAGAACCGCAGTTTCAGGCTCAGTTTCAACACTAAACTTACTGCGAGCTTCCTGCATTTAAAATTTACACATGACAACTGACAAATGCTGAAAAGAGCAAAGTACAGTAGCCAAATTGAAAGTAAGATGATAAAAATAACTAGAGAACAGTATCACTAAGTTGAAATCAACAAGCTTGTGAGGTTTGAATTAGAAGAGGGAAAGGGACCTTTGAAAAATGATACTCTTCAGGTAATGATATTTTAACAGAGAGGTTGCCCTCATTGGATGAACCGCCATCAACTGTAACGGTCTGTGTGTCAGCTGATGAGCGCCTTCTGAGGCGTTTCAAAGACTTTGATTTTACTGTGGGAGGTTGAACCCCTTTTAGCTCCAAAGTAAGAAGGGCAGGTTCTTCGTTGCTGAAGTCAATATATCTGATTAGACTGTTGTTTGTATCGGCTATGAAGAGTCTCCCTACAAAGAAATAGACTTGGTTCAAATTCTTGTTGCAAGATATACGTTGATATCTCACTTTACATTTTCCATGAATGAAAGAGAGAAAAGAATGTAGTCTGACAGATGAATCTAAAAATTCAAGGCATATCTATGTTATAAAAAAAGAAAAAGAAAAAAAAAAACATCACCATTTTTCGCTTCAATGATTCCTGATGGCTCTGAAAGCTGCAAAGAGATAATATGGGGGATGAATCAATACGTTGACCTGTTCATTCTTTTTCTTTAGTGTGACAGGGCAATACAACAAACAGAAAAATTCTTCTGCAGTAAAATGATTCAAGAATATAGTGATGTGTTGAATCATATACTTCCGAGACGAGTATATTTAATCAGCCTAACACTTGAATGTAAGTTGTGCAATTTTTAGTGAACAAACGTCCTGCATGATTAGTATCCTAAATTGCTCAAATAAAAGAATCATAATTTCACAACTGGTTAGCCAACCTGAGCTTCAAGAGCTGTTCCATCCTTGAAACCAGCTTTCCCTGTCCCTGCTAAGGTACTGACTCTTTTACTAGCTGGATCTAGCTTCTTTATCTGAAGTTGGGGAAAGACCAAGTTAATACTTCTAAAAGTAATCATAATAGTAAAATAAATTGAAACGTGCGAAAGTACATGCTACATTTTAGAATAGTTATCAAGCTACCTTGTGATTATAGCTATCCGCGATATAGATTTGACCGTCTTTTGTACACAAGACACCGAGTGGATGTTGAAGAAGTACTTCAGAACCTATTCCATCATGGTCCCCAAACTAAACAATTGAAAAGAAGCATTGTTAGAAAAGCATCATATACAGAAGGACGTTTACTTTTAAATATTTTTTTGGTTGCTGCATTGTCCATAGTAGGCAAGTTATTCAGATCACCTTAAACAAGTTGTCTGAAAAAAATGGATCACCACCGGCTAGCAATCTCGATCCTCCTGTTTTTAGAACAAGAACCCTGATAGAACTACTCTCACTATCAGCAATATACAGCTCCGTCATATCTAAACAACCAAAATAGTTATAACCTGTGAAACTCCATTTACAGAAAAAACAGAAAAGAAAAAAAAAAAACCTTAAATGATGATTGAAAGTAATGGTGTAATGTTACCAGCAGATAATGAAATTCCAGAAGGCTGTGCAAATGATGTGCTTGAAGCGCTATTCCAATGAAAGAACAAAACGACCAAGTCAAGCCTGGAATTATATAACAGCAGAAAAAATTGATAATGCCTTTTAGCAACTTCAAATTATCAATTACCTTGATCCATTCAGATTTCTTTCATAACCATCACCACTAAATGCTCTAGAAACCCCATCAACTATATCAAGTTGCCAAATTTGATGTTGGCCGGCCATTGCAATATAAACTTTCTCATTCACTGGATGATAGCAGACATCCCATGGAGAGTTGAGTAGCTGAAATAAAATGAAGATGTTGTTCAAGAATTTTGTAATTCAATTTGTCATTTTAGATAAATCACCAGAAGTTCTTCATTATTCCTAATAAGAAAGGTTTACATCCTCTAAATCAAGGTACATCCAGTCTTACCTGAGTGCCTCCTTTTCCTCCCCCTCTGTAATCAGAGCCTTTGGTTCCATTTCCAGCTAGAGTACGCACTGTTTCGTTTACAAAGTCAATCTCCCTACAATTTTAGAGCTATATTATGACAGGAACTTGTTGAATATGATTTCCCTTGATTCACAATATTACAATTCATTTGTAAGTGTCAACAGATGGGCTATACCACTTCAATCATTATATTTTTCAGTAAAAGGAGAAAAAGCATGGGAAGCAAACCTTGAAATATAGGTTACAAATTCTTTCGAAGTAACATTTCTTTATGTGAAGAATTCAGATGGCTATATATTTAAGTATTTAAGTGTTGATAATTCCATCATTTCATGTCTTATATATATGCTCTAATAGCAGGAAACACAGGCAGTTACATGATCAAATGAAAAGGGATTTCTGTAGCCTCCACATACCTCAAAGCATGGTTTTCAGTATCTGCTACATAGAGAAGATTTTTCTTTGTGTTGTAAGCCAGGCCCTAGGATTAGACATGCCCAAAGGTTATATGCATACATTAAATATATGAAATAAGATGGTAAACCTCAGAAAGCTCGCAGATTCATAAAATAAATCTGTGTCAGCAGACTCAGCAGTGTGTATAACATGCTTGTAAGACGACTCTTTTCTTACCTGAGGCCGATTAAAGGTGGCATCATCAAAAGAACCATCACGTAGACCTTCCTCTCCCGTACTTCCAATTTGGACAATAAAATTTCCATCTAGGTCGGTAACAACCTGAGCTCCACATACAACAGCATGGTTAAATAACAATCCAGTTCACATTCACTTATGCTATCACAAATTTGCAACAAATGTATGCGCATGCACAGAGACACAAAGTGCAGGGTGTTTCCAAATAGACAGGGGGTGTGTGGGTTAGAGTGAGGGAGAGAGAGCCTACTATGCGGTTATGATTACTGTCTGAAATGAAGAGCCTATCATTCTCGACATCAACTGCTAGCTTCCCAGGAAACTTTAAGGGCGATGTAAACAAACGGGGATCATTATATTTCTCCAAACTCAAAGGAAGCGGTGCATTGTCCAATATCTTCTTTCGGCCATAGTACAGAAGAGCTGCCTCCACCAAATCATCAAGATCCTATGAAAATAAAAAGGTTATTTATTGGCCAATTGCTACATAGAATTGTAGAAATTCGTGAAACTGAGTAACTTACAACTACCAGTCTACCACAAAGAAATTATGAAATTAGTTATAAATTTATAATACCTTGCGGCAACCTTCACCTGATAGTTGAGCAAGAAGTCTTCCATTGGGCCCAACAACAGCAAATGTTGGCCATGAATTCACACCTAGCTCTCTCCATAGATACATATCTCCATCATTGACTACCTAAAACATGAAAGGCATAAAAGTTTAATTGGTAGGATAAACTTCAATATGCAATACACTCAATTTTAAGATGGTTATGCTGAAATGTCACTTGATTTATGGTTAAAAGCAGGAAACTTTACAGAAGGTAAGAATCTTAACATAAATGAGTAACTCGGTCCAATGATGCAAATTAATTTTAGGAAACATAATTATATGCCTGAGAACATGTAACCCAACTTCGGCAATATCAAGTTCATAAACCATGTAAAATCATCAAAAAGATTGAAAGTTACATATTTATCATACTTTTCATGCAGCAGTTTCCAGGTAAATAGTTCTGGTAATAGAGCAACCAGTGATAGATGCACAAACATTACCAAAGAAGTGAAAGAGCAAACTACTCAAAGTACAAGAACACCCAGAGTCCCAGAATAGATTGAGAGATCAGCTTATACAAAGCATGAGGCTTACTGGGTGAGTGATGTCATAGCGTAATACTGCATTCCGAATGGCTTCTAAATCCTTCTCATTATCAAACTTTGCCGAATGAACTCCCACCACAGCAAACTACATAATAATAAATATATTAAAGTTATCGATTTGGTCAGCTGTTACATGGATCAGCCAGATAAACATTATTGAAAGGGGCAAGCTTTCACAACAACATGAAAAAAGTACGGTATTCATATATCAAGATACACATTTACACATTAATTGTTCTTTTGTAAGTCTCCTCATTTCACTATTAACTTGTCACTTGGTTCTTTGTGCCACATAGGCAGTACTAGTCTTAGGGTGATGGAAATCTAGATCAGATATGTTTGTACCTTTTGAAAATCTACGTGTGAAAGGGATTGCTGTCTCAAAAGATGGGAGAAAAAACTTTCAATTTATAAGGAAAAAAACTGAGTTAGCCTCATACAACTTTGTTAGATGTATGATCAGCAACAGATATAAGCAGAAGCCTGGAACATAATAAGACTGAGATGGCTGAGACTTCAAATGAAGAGAAACACGAAAGGAGGATTACCGGCATATCTTTGTATTTTCTTTCCAAAAACTCTAGGTCTGGCAGTACATGCATACAGTTTATACAACAATAGGTCCAAAAGTCAAGCACAACCACTTTTCCTTTGAGATCCTGCCAAAAGCTTTATCAAAATTAAAGCTATACAATAAACCTTGGTTACACTAAATAGAAGTTCAGGTTCAAAAGAAATCACCTTGCTTAACTTGATGGGAGCTGTATTCAACCAATCAAGTTTTGGTGGAAATTCTGGAACAATAGGAGCAGTTCCTCTTGCATAGTACAAGGTTGATAGTTGAAGCATATTAGACATACTTTTCTTATACAGTAACAATGAGATATGGAGGAATTATGAGGACAAATACAACACTTAGTATGTCAGCAACTTACCTGGATTCCAGGTCAGATATATAGTTCACAAATTGTTGGATTCTTTCCATCTTTGATTCACCTATAATTGAATGAAACGAAAAGAAATAGTGGTTTTCAGTCTCGAACTATGAACCAATAGAGATACTTCAGTCAGATAATAAGAATTATGTTGTAATAATGTAATGTCACATATTAAAAGAAATTGGATGAACAATATATGCACATATTACATAAGATAACGAAGGATTAGGCAGACAATACACTGAAAAGAATATGCCAACCAGAGGTTTGTGACATTGGTACCTTCTTTCTGTGCAATAGATGGTTGGTTGACCCCAAATATCACATTCCAGATAGCTTTTGGTGATGCATATTGCATTGCCTGGCCAGGAGTAGACCATTATACATCAATATAGGAAAAAGAAACGAGATTACTGCATCATCTTTTGCATGCTTATGATCACTTGTAAATTACTGTTTAAATTCAACACAAACACACACATACACAGAGAGACTCTCTCTCCAACCAATCTACTCTATTTAGTTGTACCTTCCAGTTTGATATGGTGAAGGCAAGGCAAGACAAAGCAATTCCCAAGCTTCCATATTTCACTATATCTCGCCGAACAACCCTGAAACCTGTCCATCAATTATTCTCCAGCCACAAGCTGAGGTAATTTAATAGGGTATTTCTTTGATTTGAAAATGCAACTATATGATGATTATTCTTATGCTAATAGATTTCACAGCTAAATATTGAGTAATTTAAGTATAAATTTTCCATTTCTTTAAAAGCAATTGTTTTTTTCTTGGAGCCTGTGTTAGCAATTAAGTTAGACACCAAAACAAAGAGAACCACATCTTAGGGGACATTACACCCTCACAAAATGCTAAATACATTTGGAGCATTTACTAATACCTCTTAGATCCATGTTACCAACACACTAGATGCAGGCAACATAGTACACGTGTGTGGCAAAGCAAATTGGATCAATATGGCATAAGCTTTGTATTACAAGCATGATTTTGTGGGGGAGAAGCAGAAGAGTTGATCAATATGCTGTCCAAAATATGGCTAGAGCCCTTATGTGTCTTGAACTTTTAATACACTGAATAAAAAACTCAAATTAAGCTATATGACTGATATTTTGCAACTAGTCTCTTCTTACCCTCCAAACGAGAAAACGCCGTCATTGGCAGCACCAAAAGAATTAGTATCTCTTTCCATGAGCTTTTCTGATGCGGTTTGAGATAAAGAATTTAGACATTGAGGTCCCTGAATCTGCCCATCTGCAGTGGTATATCAACATAAGACCTCATGTTCCAGAATACATACGAGAAAAGATTAGCCTGTAATGAGTTGATAAGGACTAATGAAAATTAAAGCTTTTGTGCCTTCATCTCAATGGAACTATCATTCAAACTACAGATCGATAAGATCAAACGTGTGCATATAGCAAAAAACCGGGCAAGAGTTTCAACAAAGAGGACCCGTAGAAAAGGTCTTACTTAAAACTCATAAAGAAATGAAATTAGTGTAGCACTGTAGCTTCACCATTCTACATTATTTGAAGATACAAACGACTATGCGCATATTCTCAGGACTACATACTATAGCCATCCGAGCCACCACTGAGAATATCATCGAGTGAAATATTTCCTATATGATTTCGAATGATGGATGGACCAGCGCTCTTTAGAGCCTCTTCTGAAAAAGTGGTTTTCACAGCTATACATCTGCAAGTTGCAGAAGAACATTAGCAGTTACTACAGAATCATAATTTGCAACTCTTAAAAAAAAAATTGCTGTCACTGGAACATAAAAAACTAATGCAGTTGGTGATAGAATTTTTTATTTTTTTAAAGAGAAAACACTGCCATTTAGAGATAAAAGACCTTTTTGCAAATTTACCTCATTTTTGCAGCGTTGGCAGCCTGCACTCCAGCTAGTGCGTCCTCAATTACAATACACTGCCAAAATACATGCAAATGAGCACTTAGGACAAGAGAACTTCTTTAAGACGTGAACAACAGAATAAAAAGATTGAACAGCTCCATTATATAGCCAATGATGAAAGCATATACATTCAATCTTTTGGAGAAAATTTTGCCACTCATTAAGAAAATTTGGTCACAACTATATAGTATTTAACTATTTAACTCTTTTTCTTCATCTTCTATTTCTTCTGCACATTTTTAACTCTTTTTCTTCATCTTCTATTTCTTCTGTGAATGTGCAACTGTACTGACTAGTAACATTTACAAATTCCGTCTACCTCATTATTCAAAAATCTTTTGTTCAAGCAAAATATAAAATTCTTTTCGTGTACCTCACTAGGGATTACATCCAAAATCTTTGATGCAGCCAAGAAGATATCAGGCGAAGGTTTCAGATTCTCAAAAGCATCTGCTGACACAATAGCATCAAACCTAATAAAAGAGGATACAGGGATAGCCGGAGTTGAAATTAATGACCCTTCAGAAATGAATATTATAAAAATATTGCACAACTTTAGAAGCACAATGGCTCGATCGGCTTACAATGACAGTGGCAAGTTGGCAGCAGCTAGATTTGCCTTAACCTTGATTAGATCAGCACTAGAAGCAACAGCAACTTTAAGGCCTTTGCTTTTACACTGTTTCACATCAGAGCTTGTATACATTAAAGAATAACTAAAGGAGAAAATACTATTCACTCCATTAACTTTTATGCACTCGACAGTTTACTCCACTATCTTTCAATTTCAATTGATCACTCCGTCAACTATCCAATGTCACACTATTAGGTCTATCTGTTAAGTGGACATCCAATCGTGCCGTCAACTTGCTGACTGGACATATTTTTCAATGCCAACTCAGCTGGATGAAAGGAGAAATTCCATTTAACACCCTGAAAGCCTCAGTGCAAATAGAGAAAAAGAGAGAGATCGAGAGAGAGAGAGAGAGAGCAACATCCACACACATAAGCTTATCAAGAGCACCGGCAAGGCCGATGGGGTGATCAATTGAAATTGAAAGATAGTGGAGTAAACTGTCGAGTGCATGAAAGTTAATGGAGTGATGAGTATTTTCTCCATTACTAAATCAATTAGCAGTGTAGCAAGATTTAGGTAGTTACAAAATATTTCCTTGATACCTGGGTAACAAGTTCAAGGGCACCGGGGAATCCTATTCCCGAATCTGGTTTTGCATACTGCAAGAAACACAAAAGCCAGATAATTAGCAATATACTTTCAATCAAGGTCTAGTCTCAACTCATTACATTAATATAACTTATAAACAATGGATAATACTTGGGTAAAGCAATAACCTTTTCCAAATATATTTCAAAGAACCTCTTCTTTGCTGCCTCGGTATCGAATCCTTTTACCCCCTTAACAGAAGCAACACCTCCTAGAAAATTCGCTTCACCTACAACAACAATGCAACACTGTCAAATAAGAAAATACTTCCACAACATAACTTTACTCTAACGAATTCACATCAATGGTCCATCAGACCATCACATTACAGTGTTACTGACTCAATGTCACCATGAATATATAGAGAAGGAAAATCGGAAACTAAACAATCAGATAACAAGTAGAAATCCAATCTTTATTTTGTTTCATGTTAACTTCTACAAATGGTACAACTAAAGTTCAAATCTTTTTACCAAAAACTTAATTACTTTGCAATGTAAATAGAGGTGCAGTAATATTTTGATCATAAAATCGACAATTCCATTGAATTTAAGAGAAATGTTACCAGTTCCTCCAAACGGAATAAAGTCCTCCACGGTGGTCTCAACTCCCATTTCGGCGAAAACTTCCACCGCGGCCCTTCTAGAAAGCTCTTCACTATTGCAGAGCACTCCATCCATATCAAACAGCACAGCAGAGACCTTCCCCCACTCACTTCCAGAAGATTCCTGAACGTTCTTCTCTTCTACTTTCACACAAGCTTTGACAACCATTCTCTTGGAGAAAACGAACCGTTTTGGGGTCCATTGGAAGAGAAGGGTCGGGACTGAAATGGGTTTGGGTCTGGTTGAGTTGGAATGTAAAGAGAAGAGGGTGGTGGGTTGAGAGAGAGAGGAGGAGGGTGGTGAGAGTAGAAGCTTCATGGCCATGGAGTTTGAGCTTGAGGCAAAACTGGTTGTTTCTGTTAGCGAGTGGCGGGGAGAGGACGTGTGTTATGTTTTTCTGTGTTGTTGTAGACGAAATTGGCCTTGTGTGTTTTCTTCAAATGGCTGTGTGAGTGAGAAGTGATTTCAGGTAATTGTGCAATTCGTTTGTGGGTATAAGGGCTTTCTCAGAAGCTGGAATTTGTTTTGATATTGAATAAATTCTTTTAATTTTTGTTTGTGTTTTTTAGTGGTGGAAAATGGGCTGACGTTCGATTTATTATCCACTTTTCATTTTTCAATTATATATAGTTTTTTTTTCAACAATATATAAAATAAAGACAACCTCAAAATACAAAATCTTTGCTACAACTAATACCTAGAAAGTCAAAATAGAAGGCCACCTCTATTTGAGATCTGTTACAATTCCGCGACTGAATATAGGTTCGAGCTCTAGTCGACTGGGCCCAACCGCTCCATCCTCTCTTCTCTCGTCTCAACAGCCACTCTCGAGATACCCTTTTGTTCTTGTTGGGTTTCATTTTGTTTGTGCAAATTTGAATGAAAGATTCAATTTTTATTGGGTTATGATGGGTTGGATGATTTGGGTTTTGGTTTGGTGTATAGTTGGAATTTAGTTTTAATATGTCATATGACTGAATAAGAGTGTATAGTGATGTTTCTATTTGTGTGGACTGTGGAGTGTATAGTGACTCAAAACCCTTACTACAACCAATACCTAGAGAGTCAAAATAGAATGCCTCACTAGCTGCGCAAGAGAAAGAGATCTGTTTCAGGCTTGAGTTTCAAGTTGATGTCTCAACTTTGCAATAGCGTCCACCACAAAATTTGTTTCTCGATAAATAATTGAATATATGTGAAACAAACTTGACCAAATTGAGAGGCAAGGAAGAGGATGTCTTTGACAAGCACTTGAATCTTCCAAAGGGTAAGACACGTACCATTAATAGAATTGATAAGGATTTGCGAATCTCCTTCAACCAAAATTTTCTGATAACCATAGATCCAGGGTGCTAATAAACCCACACGTAACACATAAGCTTCAGCAGTAAATACATCATTAGGACCAATATTTTTTGTAGATGCTAGAATAAGTTGTCCATCCGCATCTCTAATGACAAATCCTTAAGAGACAGAGTGATTATGAACAGACTTGTCAAAATTGAGCTTAATTGTCTAAGGAGGATGAGCATGCCAACAAATAGGCTTAACAAACCTACAAAGTTTCTTAGTGGAATCAACATTAACAATAGAATAATAACAATAAAGATTCGCTGCATAGTAAACGACATTTTCAGTCTAAGTCAGATTCCACCCGCCGGCGTTAATATCATAACAGCAGCAGTCTTCGCGAACGAGTCCAAATTCCTCCCACCGGCGTTAATATCATAACAATAGCATTTCAACCGCCGTTGTCTTCGAGTCCAAGTCAGATTCCTCCCGTCGAAGTTAGCTTGCCGAAATGAAAGTTCGTGCGACAACGCCGAGCCCTGACATTCGCCGCCGACTCCAACTCCGATGGCTTTTTCGAGTATGGCTTTGTCAAGTAATAGAATATCAGTGAGTGTGTGGTTAATTTTGAGGTGTTCTGCTATCGTTTTGAATATGAAATTCTTCATCTCATTCTTCTTATTTACTTTTTAGTGTAAAGAAGTAAAATTATTGGGGTTAATAATCATTTGAAAACGTGAGAGTTTGATGTTTGCTTCCAGTGCTAGAGTTACTCGAATCTGAGCCGAAAATTGTGAAAGGATCCAAGAGAGATTGCAACAGGGACATATTGTATATTGTTAATTTCCGGGGGGGGGGGGGGGGGGTTGTTGGTTTTTGCTGTTTGGCATAAGGTTTAAGAGAAATGTATTATTAGTGGTCTATAACATGTTTACTAGGGGTCAATAATTTATTGTTAGGGGTTAATAACATGTTTATTAGGGGTTAGTAATTCCGGTAAACGATTACTGGGGTCAATTATTTATTATTAGGAGTCAATAACATGTTTACTGGGGGTCAGTAATTTATTGTTAAGGGTCAATAACATGTTTACTGAGGGTCAGTAATTTTGGCGACCGGTGACCGGAGTTCCGAACAAGTATTTTCTCTCTATGCATGTTTAAGGAGTAAGGGCAAAATTGTCCTAAAATAATATTATTTGTTAAGACTTTAAGTAAAGATTTGTTCATTTAGGCACAAAAGAAGCTACCTTATATTCAAATGGGCACATGAAAAAAAATGTCATTAAAATGGGTAATGATGGGCTAAAATTAGTAATAAATAGGCATTTTCCTGTTATAAATATTATAATCAATGTGGTTGTCCACGTAATTACTCATTAGTTATGTATTCTGATGCAAACTCTACCTCGATCTATATAAGGAGGCTAATGAGAATGAATTATAAGACTTCTACCTTCCTCCAACTATTCTCTCTGTGTCTTCTCTCTATCTTTTATTTACTTTATAATACGTTATCAGCACGACTTTACCTTTGAGTTAATAACGACCAAATCCTACGACTCTACATTTGAGTTGATCACGACCAAACCCTAAAACACCTGAAACCCCAAATTTCTCAAAGTGTATATATCGATTCATCTATCATGTTTAATGGGTCTTTTGTTTTCTCTATACTGCATCATTGCACTTCTCATAGGCAAGTATGCATGTTTTCTTTTGTTATTGATCAATATGCTTCAGCCATCACTGCAATATTCAGTGGTCAAATATATCTGTTGATCGATTTATATGAATAGATAAATTTTCTTGATTTTCGTTTCGCTGTTTCTTGTTCTTATTTGACATATTGTGGAGTTGATCAATTTTGGCATTCAATCTTATCGGTGCATGCACATTGATTGGGTACCACAGAGCTTATGTTTTCAATTTGAGTATCAATATGTTTCAGATTTTATGTTATCTTGTTTCGTCTTGTCTCGTATACATAGTGATGAATATGACATTGTTTTTCTCCACGGCTAGACACAAATCCCACACTACATAATGATTTTTTTCGTATCATGCTAATATGTTGAAACATTATCCATATTAGCAAGAAGATTGTTCTTCAATAAGAGTGAGCATGAAGACTCTTGATCGAGAACTATAAAGGCCCTGAAGTCTCTCAAAAATTGTGACATTAACAAAATTGTGACATGAAGTCTCTCAAAAATTATGCGATTAACAAGGGTCAGAAGTTCCTCTCACCCTCTGAGTTGTGATCTCTAATCGTATGAGGGCCAGAAATTTCCTCACTTTATTTCAATTTTAACTTCTTGTACAATTAGAGAAGATAAACAAAATTTTCATATTGATTAATTTAACCAGACCAGAAATTCTGTGTTTTTTATTCACTCATGGAACCAGAAATTTCCTATGTCAATTTATTTAGTTTTGCTCTTTACAATGTTCTTATTTTTGTTATGCACTTTCATTATGGTACATTTCCTTTACATTTTATTGTTATTCATTCGGGTCAGCAACCCTTATATCTCGAAGATATGAACATGTTTTTGAATCAAAAGTTCAAAATAATGGAATGATAGAACTTGAAGTTTTAATGATAAAGGCTCAAACCCGAAGCTTTGAGTATAAAATATAATGTGAACTTGAAGTTTCACTTGGGTTACTTTTGAGAACTTGAATTATTTGAACCCGAAGTTTGACATACGAAATCTGAGAACATCGTCCTAACATTATAAATTCGAATATGAATCTTCGATTTCATATATGTTTGATGGCTCCAAGAGAGCAAGAGGAAGTCATCTTTGATATCTTATATATTACGCGTCAAATTCTCAAGTAAATTGAGACATATAATATCATGAACCAAAATTTCATTAAAACCAGGCATGACTAGCTAAGTCATAATTTACCTAGAGTGTTGTCTTGAATGAGTTATAAGTTTTGTTTATCACTAGTCTATATGCCGCATATTTTCGAGTTGTCACCTCAATGAGACACTCTTCTTGTCATGAGGGGGAGAAAGATTATTCCTGAAGAACGATGTAAATTGGTGTGAGTTGTATATCCACTGTCTCATTTTGGTTTTGAGAAATGTCTTAGCTAGTGATTTGATAAAAGATCTTGACAAACATATATGCTAAAAGTATAGACATCAACATGGATTAAAGTCTATGAGACCATCCATATTAACTCAAATACTCTATACCCCATTTGATTTGTGGGATGCACATGTATCCAAGTGACATGGTTCTCCTGAAGAGAATGTCATAAGACAATGTTAGAGTTCCTAATACGGCTACACATACAAAGGTTGTAGGTACGCCATTAGAGAATGATATCTTGGTTGATACTAATGAATATAATGTTTTTGACCTCATACTTGGTTTAGGTTCGCCACCAGTCAATGAACATCTCACTCGAAAGAAAGTGATAGAGCTTTAAGCGCATATTTGCGGATGATCATAACATGATAGCCTTCCCACCGTTAGGGGGAGAATAAGACTACTATCATTTGAATAACGACGTGAATTTGAGTGGAATGTATCCACCAAATCTAAAGTTTTAAGCTCCCGAAAATAGAAGATTATACAAGTTATTTGATTGTCTACATGATATTACAAGTGAAAGATCCACATTCGCTAGATAATATTTGTCCTAAAAGTAACAATATTTGCCCTAGAAGTGGCATGGGTACCCAATATAAGAATGTGTGGGATCTATGAATGATGATCATCTATGACAATTTACAAATGGTAGCTACCAAAGACCATTAAGAACTGCATTAATTGATGTTATATCATGTTTCATTATGCATGTCGACAAAGCATATTATTGGCCAAATTGGAAAGAGACAATTCTAATGAAACTGAATATATGAAACGTGATGAGATACTTAGACCTTTAACCCTATGAATATAAAAGGGTATTTATCATAGTGAAATATATCACTATGGTGCAATGTCTATAAAGGACATGAGATTATGAATCTGCCCTTATACGAGTTATACTTTTCTATAAGTACAGTGTTACATGTAACTATTACATGAATGAGAGACTTATGACATGTTGTCATCGTATATTATGAGGGCCTTTAAAGACACATTGATAAACCAAATTCCTAGAAGTGAAGTGTCATTACAAGCGTATCACTTGTCAAATCCTTAAAGGATCCAAGTACATGAATGATTTTAATGTAATTCGATCCATGAATACTTGAGAGAGCCTGAAGCTAATTCACGGAATTAAATAATCTAAAGTTAGCTCATATATACTCATTCTGTTATAGCTAATGTGATCAAAATTATTGCCTCAATGAGTACTATGATCGGATTACACAATCGAATTCGAATTATGATCATTATGTTGTTACATATTCTAACTCTTGAGAAGTTATAAATTACTCAGAGCTCTTGTAGAGTTTATATGAGATGTATCATACACATAGATATTGATGTGTATGGCTGGATACACCATGATGATGTTTCAATGCTTTAATGTCAATTAGCTTATATTAATTAGCTATTACTTAGTATATGAATTAGGTCATATGACTTAATGAGATAAGACTTGTTTACAATCGTTTAGATCTGTTGATATTGTTTTAACTTTGCAGGACAATTTTATGATGAGCCCCTATATACAAAGCACAAATGGTCTCACTTTAGTGATGGACAAATCAAACCGTTATTTACGGCACATGAAGCTTGTAACGATCATGGGGAAATTCTCATCAGGGGGAGCATCCAGAAGTATGTTACCTAAGACATATGCGCGTTGTACTCTTTTTCTCTTTCGATCAGGGTTATTTTTCTCCACTGATTTTTTGTTACCTGGCAAGGTTTTTAATGGGACAACATTAAACGCGTCTAATTTCATCATTCATTGGTGGACATTCAAGAGGGAGTGTTATAAATATTATAATCTATGTGGTTGTCCACGTAATTACTCATTAGTTATGTACTCTGATGCAAACTCTACCTCTATATAAGGAGGCTAATGAGAATGAATGATAAGACTTCTACCGTCCTTCAACTATTCTCTTTGTGTCTTCTCTCTATCTTTTATAGGCTTCTAAGAGGCGCCGCCTTGCCCCGCCTAGGCTGTAGGCGGAGCTCTGCCGCTCAGATTTTCTCCAAGTCGTCAAAGGGAGGCGGCCCCCAAGCAAAGAAGGTGAGTCCGAGGCGACCAAGGAGTAGGCGAACCAGGCGGAAAAAAAAAAACCAATAAAACAAAAACGCGCTCAGCCAGTCCGCCTAACCTAATTCCCAAATCATTCTCCTCCCAGTCCTCCGTTTCGACTTTCGACATCTGAGCTCCGCCTCTCCCAAACAGAGCGACCTCGCCGTTCTCTGCCGGTCAGCGACCTCATTGTTGACTCTCTATCTCTCTCCTCTGAGCCCTCTCTCTCTGTCTCTCTCTTGTTCATGGCGCACTCTCTTGAGTCTTGACAGGTAATTCTTCAAAACTCAAATCTCTGCTTCGATGAGTTTTTGGCTTGTTGCTTATTGAGAATTGATTCTCTTCCTTATATAGCTGAGAATCGGTCATCAACTCAGTTTATACTCTCATTATTTTATTCAATCTGTTAGGGAGTGTTGGCGCGCAGTTAGAATCTTGGAGACATCATCTGGTATGAATTACTATTTACTCTGTTCAATTGGTCATCATCTCTTATGTTCCGATTTCTAAATGAATAAACTTCTGATTAGTGGTTAGTTATTCAAGATTTTGGAATATGGCATTAGTTCTAGTTCTATTGAAGACTAGATTTCTGCTAGTTGTTACTGAAAATTTGAAATCATTCAATCATTTTATCAATATCTATATAGAGCTATAGACATATTGTTAGTGTGTTAGATTGTTGGTGTTGGGCAAACTTACTGATAATTTGATATAGTGATAATGTGATATAGTGTTATTGTGTTAGTGTGATTGGAGAAACTGAGAAACAGGGAAAATTTGATTGGAGTTGGCTTGTTTCTTGTTAGGAAATGGTTGGTACTACATCTTTCGGAGGGTCAAATACAATGCCAGAGATAGATACTGTTTGCTCAAAAAATTGTCTCGGCCTAAAAGAGAGGCCGAGGGTCTTGAGAACAATCGTCCTTCAAAATTTGCGCGGGCGTGCCAACTCGCGGCCTGTTGGCCAAGCGAGGTTTTGATTAATTTTGCACCTGATCTGACTTCTTCCAAGTGATTGTAGGCCGAGGAAGGAACCGTCTCGGTCTTTGGGTTCTCTTGCCTTTGTTGCAAGGACTTTCGGTGTTTTCACCGATGTTGCTCCTCTTTTTGTTGTGATTTTTGTATAAGTTTGCGAGAAATAAAGTGCGAAAATTAATAGAATGAAAATCTAATTTGCATGAAATTTAAAGAGAATGAAATGGCTAGAAAGTTAGAGTGCAGAAATTAAAGAGCGGAAAGTAATTGCGAGGAATTAAATTGCATGAATTTAAAGAGGCGGAAGAGAAATGACATGAAAATAAAGCGCAGAATGTAAAGAAAGCGATAAAGAAAAAGAGAACTATGCTAGAAAATGGATAAAAAGATTGATATTGTAGAAATTCGTAGAGAATTTGATAGAGTTTGTATTTGAGTGTTGTTTGTATTGGTCGGGGACCTTTTACAATGAGGCTGAGGGTCAAATATATACAAGTATAAACACAAAAATTAAAGAAGGAGAAAACAATTAAATAAAATAAATATTTCGGTCTTAATGACCGAATCAAATATATGCTCCGTATTGTTTTCTCCTTAATCACACGTTTATTTCTTTCTTCTTGCGGCTTCGTTGGAATTGATTGTCTCTGATTATGAAATATTGTCATCAATGCCTTCAAACGCAATTACATCTCGGTTATTTCCCTCCTCGATTATATATCGGCAATTATGATAAATCGCCGTCATTTCCTTCCTCGATTGTATATCGGCAATTATGATAAATCGCCATTATTTCCTTCCTTTTTATATATCGGAAATTATGAGAAATCGCTGTTATTGCCTTCCTTTTTAATTTCTTCTCCATAGGTTAATATCTAATAGAATTTTATTATGAAATTCTAATGAGATATTGCTAATAAAGCACTAAATTTTCCTTATCTATCGGCCAAGATTTCAAGGGCCGATTTACCAAAAATGGGTGCAAACATAGCCCCCATAGTTCCTTGAGCATCGGCTCGAGCCGAATGGTTAAGGGACTATATATTGAACATGTCGGCCAAAAAGAAGAAAGTAATATCAAAATAATTTAGGTCGTGTTCATAGAGAAAATCTCGGCCATGCAAAACTAACTTTTTGTGATTGTTATGGAGGTGGCCAACGATGCTTAATTGCAAATTTTGAACCTTCTTTGTTTTCGGCCTTTGGCTGAATTTTTTGGAGGCCGTTAAAGATCAAACTCAAGTCCCATGCAATAGATCCTTGATCTTCGGCCATTATGTAGGCCGAATTTTCATGCTCATATGCACTTAAATTATCAACTTCGGCTTCTAATTTAAATTGAGCTGATTGCAATTTTTTCAGGTCGGCTTTATTTCCGACAACCAAATCAAAACATTCAATTTCTTCAACTAATTGAAATTCCTCTAGATCACCTGAATAATTACTGTTGACATTGACATTTAATTCAGGCGTGTGTGGATCTTCAAGCTTGGGTTCATCTTCCACAATTACGTTGGAATTATTCTCTTCATATTGGGTAGATGAATGAGGTAGAGAAAAGACCATTGACATCATATATGCATGTTGTCGTGCTCGATATTCTTCCTCATATTTTCTCCTCCTCTCCAAGTGCTCTACCTCATGCTTTCCCCAATCCTCTTCGATTTTATCTTTACGCCTTTGAAAATATTCATTCAACTCTTTTTGGTTTTTTTGGTAGCTTTCATGCAAAACCTCTTTGTTCTTTTGTATAGCCTCCAAAATTTTCCAACAATTATGTTGCTGATTCGAAACAAATTCGGGTTGTGTCGTTGGCGTTTGCGACTTCCATGCTGCATGGCTATTGAAATCCACAAAACTTGTGTATGTAGCATAACTGTATCTCCCATCGACACCATATATTGAACTTGAGCCGTTTAAATTCGGCTCATAGAAACTCATTTGTGAAAACACCTAATACATTGGTGTCCCACTGGGCGTGCCAAAAGATGTTTGCTCAAAAATGGTCTCGGCAGAATTGAGGCCGAGATCCTTGGCTACAAATGTCCTTCTGTTGCGCGGGCGTGCCAACTCGCGGCCGAGACGGCCAAGCGAGGTTTTGATTGATGTAGTTTGCCTGATCTGACTTCTTCCAAGCGATTGTAGGCCGAGGAAGGAACCGTCTCGGCCTTTGGGTTCTCTTGCCTTTGTTGCAAGGACTTTCGGCGTTTTCACCGATGTTGCTCCTGTTTTTTTTGTGATTTTTTGTATGGGTTTGCGAGAAATAAAGTGCGAAAATTAATAGAACGAAAATCTAATTTGCATGAAATTTAAAGAGAATGAAATGGCTAGAAAGTTAGAGTGCAGAAATTAAAGAGCTGAAAGTAATTGCGAGGAATTAAATTGCACGAATTTAAAGACGCGCAAGAGAAATTGCATGAAAGTAAAGTGCGGAATGTAAATAAAGCGATAAAGTGCGGAATGTAAAGAAAGCGAATAAAAAGAAGAGGAGAACTATGCTAGAACATGAATGAAAAGATTGATATTGTAGAGAATTCGTAGAGAATTTGATAGAGTTTGTATTGAAGTGTTGTTTGTGTTGGTCGGGGACCCTTTACAATGAGGCTGAGGGTCGAATATATACAAGTATAAACACAAAAATTAAAGAAGGAGAAAACAATTAAATAAAATAAATATTTCGGTCTTAATGACCGAATCAAATATATGCTCCGTATTATTTTCTCCTTAATCACACGTTTATTTCTTTCTTCTTGCGGCTTCGTTGGAATTGATTGTCTCTGATTATGAAATATTGTCATCAATGCCTTCAAACGCAATTACATCTCGGTTATTTCCCTCCTCGATTATATATCGGCAATTATGATAAATCGCCGTCATTTCCTTCCTCGATTGTATATCGGCAATTATGATAAATCGCCATTATTTCCTTCCTTTTTATATATCGGAAATTATGAGAAATCGCTGTTATTGCCTTCCTTTTTAATTTCTTCTCCATAGGTTAATATCTAATAGAATTTTATTATGAAATTCTAATGAGATATTGCTAATAAAGCACTAAATTTTCCTTATCTATCGGCCAAGACTTCAAGGGCCGATTTACCAAAAATGGGTGCAAACAGATACACTTGAAATATGCTATTTTTAAGTTGTTGTGTGGTGATTATGATGAGCATTCAAGAGTTAAGGGTGCTTTGAATTAGAAATCATATTTGTTTGTAAATTTGCAAGTCTGGTTGCTCACCTTTACAGAAAAGTCATGCCAATTTTTTTTATTCACTCATGTTTTACTAAGTTTAATTATTATATATATTAATTAAATATGAAAAAAGTAAATCGTCTAGTCCTCGCCTAGACTGTCCAGGCGCTAGGTTATGGGTCGCCGCCCGCCTAGCGCCTAGCGCCTAGCGCCTTTTAGACCATTGATCTTTTATTTACTTTACAATATTTCCCATGAAGTTATGAATAACCAACTTGTTTCTAATGTCTCCATGAGTTTGATGATGATGATGATGTTTATATAACCAACTGATACCACCATATGTGAAGTGTAAAGGTTAATTACCAAGGGTACGTTTTAAGCTTTGGTGGTTTACATTGATCCAACTGCTTGGGAAGACAAGAAATGTACAACAATTTCTCACAATGTACATGACATTGGCCTCAACTTTATCTGTAGGCTATATATTGTCACGGGATGAGAACTTCGCTTCTCCACCAACCGTGCGGCCTTAGAGTTGTTCACCTCCTCGAACTCTCTAAGTCAGCCTCTCCTCTATGCAGCCTCTCCTCGCGCTTGGCTTCGATGCTATGCACGGCTTTGTCAAATGAAGCGGGAGATCGATGAGACTTACCTCGCTCGGTTGCTTCGGCATCCTTATGAAAAGGCTTCGCGTGTTGCCTTTGTCGGTCTTCATGCCTCTTCATCCTCCTTGGAACCTTCCCTTGCTGCGACCGAGGGAGCTCATGAGCTTGCTGCCCCTCCTTGGCTGATTTGGATGCAGCGGAACTACTCCCCATGTAGCCCGCATCAAGCAACTCCTTAGGTTGCTTCCGGAGCTCCTCTAGCTCGCATGTCACCCTTCCATAGGGGGACTTCGATGATGGCTTCGGTCCGATTTCCAACTTGACGGCATGATCCACCTTCCTCCTTGGTGGCAGCCTCCTCAGACCCTCCTTGGGCATTCCATCTCCAAACTTCCCAAGGACAGCCTCCCTTGCCCTCGGCAAAGGTTCGGACTTTTCTCCAACTTCCTCATCCATCTTGAGGGTTGCTAGGAAAGTAGACTCGCCTTTCTTCCAACCTTCGGTGAGCTGCATGGCAGATAGAGTCTTTGTCCTCTCCCTTGCTTGCCGCTCCATGGGCACCATGCAAGGCAACTCTCCCTCCGCTACGATGCAAAAGATGTTATGGAAGGGAATGGGGAATGCTTGCACCTTGTCCATGAACTCAAGGCCGATCACCATGCCATAGTCATCCATCTTGACTACGGTGAAGTCCACTCTCCCCTTCCAAGCGCCGATGCGAACCTCCACATCGCGCACTACCCCAACAATGGGGGTGGCAGCCATGTTCACCGCTTTCACGCTGCCTGACTCCTTCGTGACTCGGACCCCAAGCTTCCTCGCTTCTTCCGACGTCATGAAGTTGTGAGTCGCTCCGCAATCCACCAAGGCATGTACCGTCGTGCCTCCCACCTTGACATCGACGTAAAGCGATCCTCCTCTCGCTTGTTGCCTTGGTTGGGGGACGTTAGCCTTCACGGCATTGAGCAGCCGGATACTCCCCATCCTTGCTGCATCGTCATCCTCGTCCGCCTCGACCCTAGGAGGGACGCTAGCCTTCACGGCATTGAGCAGCTGGATGCTCCCCATCCTCGCTGCATCGTCCTCCTCCGCCTCGACCCTAGGCTCTTGCAATGCCATCGCCTTAAGAGCCTTCTTTTGAGGGCAGTCGAGCATCATATGAGGGCCGTCACATAGATAGCACTTCACCTCCCAAGCCTTGCTTGCGGACTTGTCGTGCCTCTCGAAGTTCCTCATCTTCGACTTGTGACTTGACTCCGGCTTGTCCCTCGGCTTTGGCGAGTCTCCCCCACTCTTGTCCTCGTCCACCTTCTTCCCCTTGAACTTGGTTTCGCCTTGGTGGCTAACCTTGAACTCGATAAGGGACTCGGCAGCGGCAATGGCTTGAGACAAGTTTTGTACTTGTCTTCTTTGCAACTCGAGCCTTGCCCAACTTTGCAGCCCGCTCATGAAGTATATGAGCTTGTCCTCCTCCGACATAGTGGGCACCTCGAATAGCAAGTTGACAAATGTGTCAACATACTCCTTGACGCTACCGGTTTGCCTTAGCCACCGAAGTTTCTCCTTCGCCTCATATTGAGCATTTTGGGGATAGAAGTGCAACTTGAGATCTTGCTTGAACTCATCCCAAGTATTGAGGGAGAACGTACCTTGCTCCACTTCCATACTCCTTCGACGCCACCACATAAGGGCATTGTCGGTTAGGAACAAGGTTGCCGTCGAGATTTTGGACTCGTCATCCTCAAGCTTTAGAAACTTGAAGTACCTTTCCATATCCCATAGAAAGGTGTCAAGCTCCTTGGCTTCCCTCTTCCCATTGAAGGATTTGGGTTTAAAAGAGTCCAACGCCTTCGTCGCCTTCGGCCCTTGCAACTTACTCAAGGCAGCCTCCTTGCAAAGCGCCCAATCTCCCCGAACTTCCTCTCGGAGGGCTGTGAGCTCGGCAGACGTGTTGTCAAGCTTCTCTCAGATCTCCCCACGGATCCGATCTGCCATGACGTTGAGAGCGCCGTGCAATTGCTCTCGCAACTCTTCCACCATGGCTGCGAGATCCCCCTTTGTCACGACGTCATCTTCAAGTCGAGTGTCAAACTCGACCACGGCGGATTCCACCTTTCCAAGCCGTGCATCCAAGGCAGCGAGTACCTCCTTATGGCTCCTCTTGGCGCCAGCAGCAGCTTGCTCAACAACCGAGACTCCTTCTCCGGACATCTTCCTTGTCTTTATGTTGTACGCGAACCAACCGAGGCTCTGATACCACTTGTCACGGGATGAGAACTTCGCTTCTCCACCAACCGTGCGGCCTTAGAGTTGTTCACCTCCTCGAACTCTCTAAGTCAGCCTCTCCTCTATGCAGCGGAAACAAATGCAACACAAGAGGGCAAGAAAGCTAGAAGTGTGCGAAGTATGCTAAGCTAGGCAAAGCTAAGCAAAGCAAACACTTAAGCAATGTGGGAGAAAAGAACTTTGTATTGATGTTGAGAACACTTTACAAAGGTTTACAAGGGTCTCCTAGGATGGTTTGGCCAAGTGCCTCCACCACCTATTTATAGCCTAGCACCTCCTCAATGGATGGCTAGGATTATTTCAATCCAATGGTTACAATTCTATCCTCTAGAATGTTCTACCATTATGTACAAAAATATCTCTAAGTATAGAGAATTCTAAAGGGTTCTAGAATTCTCCATACTATTCCTCCTTGTTGCCTCCAACCTAGAGAATTCTCCACACTTGTCCAAGGAGTTCTAGAATTCTCGGCATGTCCACCATCATGGGATAAATCCACCATGTTCTTGAAAGTTCCAAGTGCTTCTCCTTATGCTTGGACCTTGCATGATGGATTTGTGTCATGGACCTTCTTCACTCAAACTCGGTCCATGACAATATATCCTCTATGATATATAGGTCAAATTAATCAAATCACACTCAACCCTTTTACAAAGAGAAAATTATAAGCAACTTCTAAGAAAAAGTAGCTAGATATTTATTTAAGGAGTATAAATCAAGTGTCAAGGGTCAAATTTTACATTTAGAATGATGGATTGAGGCAACATTGACCAATCAATTCCATGTTTCTCTATACAATGTACACTACAAGTACAACTGGAACAAATGACATATTGATCTGGGTTTCCAACTACTCATCATCCACCTTTATACTCCAAATCCTTAAAGAAAAAAAAATGGATCCGAGCAGAGGGGGGAAGAACAATTACAAGACAAGAAAAGATTGCGGGGTCTAACCTATCTCAAGTTGAACTAACCCAGATTTTTTTATCTGTAGGCTAAACCCATCTCAAGTTGAACTAACCCAGATTCAGAAATTGAGATTTAGAGACAAACAAAAGGAAAATGATTCATCAAAACCCATAAAAACAATACAAGAAGGCATACAAATATTGCTAAATTCCAAGCTTAGAGATGAACAAGAGGGAGAAATGAAATTGTTTATCTTTGAACCCTAGTTTCTCAGATTCGCTAGGCAGCAGACGCATCAAGACGATAAAAGCGCAGCAAAGGCCACACAAACCCACACAAAGACCTCTAACAGATGCAAAATGATCCGCATCAACGATGGAGGATAATGGAGGCGAAGGCAGTGTATTTCTCAGAATTGGAGGAGAATGGAGGCGCAGGTCTCGCGTCTCGCTTGGGTTTTGAGGGTAATTTGTTGAGACTCTGAAGGGTACCCAACGTCATTAACAAAATTTCATTAACTCCCGTGATAGAAAAACACGCTAGCTTATAAGGACAATTAGGGGGATATCAGCTTCTCCTTTTCCCTTAAAAACACCTTCTACTTTAAAAAAAAAATAGCTAGTTTTAGATTTACCAAACCTAAAAGCTGAAGTGCTTATAAGCCACAGGAACTTATAAGCTGCACCAAACGCAGCCTTCCATGTGTATGAACATCCAAGACTAGCTAGGGTGTATCAAATTCAAGACCTTACCAAAATCCTTGAATAGGTAGAAGGTTAAAAATCGAACTAATTTTTCAGATCAACAAACGTCGCTTTAACCGTTTTCATTTTACTATACTAGTGCGACAAGACACAACAGAGGAAGATGGAGCCCTCCGTGACGTTTCAGTGCTTCCTTTTCTTTTCTTTTTTTCGGAATCGGATATGGAGCAGTAGTTGTCTGTTTTGGATTCATTTATACTTTTATAGCTTCAAGCTTGAGAAATTGTGGTGATGCCATATTATCCGATTGAGATCTGTTACAGTTCCTCCACTGAATATAGGTTCGAGCTCTAGTCGACTGGGCCCAACCGCTCCATCCTCTCGTCTCAACAGCCACTCTCGAGGTACCCTTTTGTTCTTGTTGGGTTTCGTTTTGCTTTGTGCAAATTTGAATGAAAGATTCGATTTTTATTGGGTTTTGATGGGTTGGATGATTTGGGTTTTGGTTTGGTGTATAGTTGGAATTTAGTCTTAATATGTCATACGACTGAATAGGAGTATTTAAAGATGTTTCTATTTGCGTGTGTGGTGTGTTATCTCTGCATTTTATTTCTCTTTTGCAGATGGATAAGCAGCAGCAGCGACAATGGGACGAGTTGAACCTCGACTGTTTACTAAACGTGTTTGCAAGACTTGGAATGGAGGAACTGCTCTACGATGTCCCCTTCGTATGCAAGTCATGGCACAGAGCAAGCCACAATCCTTCATGCTGGCAGTCTCTTGATTTTCCAGACATTGATCACAGTGCCATTGACAAGGATGACTATTCTGATGATTCCTCTGAGGAAGATGAACCCAAACCTCCGAGTTTGGGTGCTTTCTATGAAAAGTTTGTTCACGTTTATCCAATTGAGAGCAGTCGTTTCTCTATCAGTGGTATTGTAAAGGTTGTCCTCAAGCGCAGCAACGGACTTGCCACTTCTCTTGGGATACCCCGAAATTGCGTGCCCCAAGTTCTTACATCTGTTTCAGATGTGTAAGTTTTCTCAGAACCAAACTTGTAATCTTTGTGGATTGCATCTATTCTAATTTGTCAATCAAGTATCCATTTCAACCACAAGTATTTTATGCTATGCTACTATCGTTTGCAGGGTTCCCGGACTTAAGTTTTTGTCTCTTTGGTGCGACTACAAGCTCACAATGCAGTACAAACTCGTACTTACGGAACTGTTTACCAAGTGTACAAACTTGGAGACATTGTCATTGGAAAGCAGCTCCCGCAACTTCCGCCACCAGAAACTTAATAGTTTTCTAATCCTCACACATCTTCGCTGCAAGAGTGTTGTTGATTTGCGCGTGTTGAATTCCCAGATGTGTAAACACAACACATTTGCGATTTCCAGCAAGCTGCCCAAATTAAAGTACTTGAGCGTTAGGAAGTGTGACATGGATCGAGACGGTATCATCAGCTTACTGCTGAGGTGCACAGAGATGGTGGATATTTTTAAAGAGATGGCATCGGCTTTCTAGTAGTGTTCATATATAAATTGCCTGAATCTTATCTCCCAACTTTAGGTATCATAACTATGAAAAACGGCTAGTTGTGCGGAGGGCGCTTGCAGCTGATGTGTGTGGATTCGTTTACAGTTGAGAAACGAATTCGAAGTGGTCTTGTGCAAGCTTTGTGGTGGAACCTTAGAGGCTGTACAAAAGATCCGAGATAGTGTTCATTGAGTGGTTTCGCATATTGTATCTACCCATTTGTGCTTCCAGGGTGGCCAACACCAGTTCCTCAACAGCAACAAAAATGCTTGTCCACCGTAGGCTGTATGTAACAGTTTAAACTCTAGTTCTACATTACACTCTTGGGTTACTTTCTGCATTTGTGATATGAAGTTATGAACAACCAACTTGTTTCTAGTGTCTCCATGAGTTTGATGATGATGATGATGTTTATATAACTAACTGATCCCACCATATTTGAAGTGTAAACTAAGAAGGTTTGCAAGGGTGTTTTAAAATATTTACATCTGTATATAAATTATACATATGTATGAACATCCAAGAGTATGGTGTATCAAATTCTAGACCTTACCAAAAATCCTTGCACGAACATCTTCCATTTCTGAAATGATGATAGCGCATACGGTCCCTCACTATTATATCCCGGTTGTCTAATTGTGAAAACAGCTTTATGGCAGAATGACAGTCCTCACAAATCCTCAAGTTCTTCACTACACGGATGGTTGTTCCTGGTTTCGTGTTGAGTACTCCGAAAGCAATTGCAAGCTTCTCACTGTGGTATCGTAGTGCTGTTTCCTTCTCCTCCTCTGCAATGTCGAACAAAACTTGAGAGGTATTCGGTGAATAACCCTCCATCTCCAGCTTTTCTATGATCTTCTCAAGTATCAAGTAGACCTCCTTCATTTGTGGGTGTGACCCTTCTCCCATTTTGAATTCATGCACTTTGCCACCAATATCAACCATGCTGATTCCAGGATTTGTTTTCACTCCCCTTTCCTTCATCAATTTTCTCACCTCTGCAACATCATCCCACATACCTGCCTCTGCATAGATGTTAGATAACAATGCGTAGCGTCCACCATTTTGCGGTTCCAATTCAAGCAAAATCCTCCCCACTCTCTCACCCATTTCAACATTTCCATGTATCCTGCAAGCTCCCAACAGGGCACCATAAACAGCTGCACTAGGTTCAATTGGCATTGAATTTATAACCTGCTCTGCCTCTTCCAAAAGTCCTGCCCTTCCAAACATATCAACAACGCAACCATAGTGCTCTACCTCAGCCTCCATACCATACATTTCCGTCATAGAACTGAAAATTGTAAGACCTTCATCAACAAACCCCCCATGAGCACAGGCACTTAGAGCATTCAGAAATGTAATCCCATTTGGTTCCAAGTTATTGCCTTGCATCTTGAAGAAAACATCCAATGCATCATCTGCTCGGCCGTGCATAGCAAGCCCACCAATCATGGCATTCCATGTCGAAACCTCTTTCCATTTTACATTTTCAAACACTTCCCATGCCATGTCAAGCCTCCCACATTTGGCATACATATCAACTAAAGCAGTCCCCAGCACTGCATCCACCTGAATTGAGTTCTTCTTAATATAACCATGAACCCACTTTCCTTGATCAAGTGCTCCCACATTAGCACAAGCAGCTAACACACTCGACAATACAAACTTACTAGGACCAACAATCTTCTCCTTTTGCATCTCATTAAAAACTTCCAACGCCTCCTTGTGGTACCCTCCCTGCACATAGCCATCAATCATAGCACTCCAAGAAATCTCATCTCTCTCAATCATTGAATCAAACAGCCCCCTTGCATCTTTCAACATCCCATACCTAGCAAAACCACTCACCATTGCATTCCAAGACCCAACATTCTTACTTGGCATATGTTCAAACAACTCCTTAGCTGCTTCCACATCCCCACACTTCATGTACCCATCAATCATTGCATTCCAACAAACAACATCAGACGACGCTGCGTCCTCTAACAGTATCCTCCTCGCCTCCTCCACAAGCCCGAAACATGCATACATTTGAATCCCAGCACTTCTTATGTGCCCATCTTCACTAAGCTGTTGCTTCACCACATGTGCATGAATCTGCAGACCTTCCTCCACTGCTTGAACTAATTTGCAGGCCTTGAACAACATAGGGTAGGTGAACTTATTTGGTCTGGCGTTCATATCCACCATTTTACAATAAAATGAAATAGCCTCCAATGCCTTATAGTTCTCCAGACACCCTTTGATCATAATGTTCCATACAAACACATTTGGCCTCCACACATTATCAAACACCTTCAAAGCAAACCCAAAGTTGTTGAAGTTCGGACTTGCATAGCATCTTAGTATGGTACCTGCTACATAATGGTCTTGGAAGTGGCCTGACCTCAGCACAACACCATGTGCTTGCTTGAGGTTTTGTAGAGAAGTGGTGCATTTTGAGTTCAAGATGTGTAAGATTGTTTTCTGGGAGAGTTTGAAGGTGGGTGGTTTTGGTTCTGGTGAGGCTTGTTTTGGTTTGACGTGATGAGGAAGGTTTGTGGTGGTGGTGGTGGTGGTGGTTGTGCTCATGTTTTCTCTGCTCTATCCGGACTAGGCTAAGGTGCAGATTACGTATCACTGAAGATAAAGCGATAATGTCATTAGAAATGACATGTCGTTTGTAGGTTTTGAAGTGCAATCCTCAATTTGTTCTTTAGCTATTTTTCTCTGAAAAAAAAGAAGAAGATATGGTCAAACCACAGAAAAAGAAATCATATAATTAGGGTGGAATAATTTAGGGCTGAGAATCCAATACCGAAATCCCGATACCGAACCCGACCCGTCTCGATCCCGTCCCGATCGGGTCGGGATACACCTCTAAAATTATGTCGTCCCGACCCGTCCCGACCCCGAATTAAAGTAAACGGGTCGGATCGGGATGGGCCGAATAGATACCGAAAATCCCGACCCGTCCCGAATATCTAAGCCCAGTCCAAATTCTCGAAGCCCAGTCCAAAACTTAAGAGAGAGAGAGACTAAAGCAGAGAAACGGAAACCTAGATTTCTAACATTCTTCAGTCGCCTCTCTTCTCTGATGCTCTCTGTCACTCTCAGCTCTCGCCTCTCTGCTCTCTCTCAATCGCATCTCTGCTAGCTAGTCTGCTCTCAGTCGACTCTCTACTAGCTAGTCTGCTCTCGCGACTCTCTTCTCCCGACTCTCTACTCTCTCTCAGTCGCGTCTCTGCTCTCAGACGCCTCTCTGCTCTCGCCAATCTTCAATGGGAAAACTGGGAGTAAGTTTATGGTTTTCATTGTTAAGGATTACATTTAGATTTCATTGTTCTGGGTTGGGAATATCTTAATTCTTACTGCAAGTTTCATTCTCTTACAGATTAGAAAGAGTAAGAAGAGACTTAGGCCGGAGGAAGCAGCCGAAGCAATCATTACATCTGGACCTGGTACAACTATGTCTCTCTCTGCTCAGACGACTCCGGTCAATTCTTCTTCTGGTACAACTCCTTCTCTCTCTAATTCATTGCCCCAAATTAGTGAAGAAGCTTCTGATGTTAGTCAAGATACTCGGAATAGTAGGAAACGCAGTTGGGTATGGAAGCATTTTGATGAATATACAGACAGGAAAGTCACTAAGGTGAAGGGTAAGAAAGATATTGTACATGAATCTCAGAGGGCCAAGTGTAGATACTGTCCTAAGGGTCCTTTAGGAGACTATGCTTGTGATTCTCGTAGCAATGGAAATTCAGGGATGCTTAGGCACTTAAAGTTTAACTGCAAGTTTTATCCGGGTAGGAAAGTGAAAGTAGTAGAGAAAAATCAGCCAGTATTTTCTAGTGATAAAAGTAAGGGCAATACGATGAAGATGGTAGCATATAATCCTGATGTAGTGATGCAAGCTTGTGTTGAAATGGTTGTAGTTGATGAACTTCCTTTTAGGTTTGTTGAAAAGCAAGGATTTAGGCACTTTTGTCATGTTGCAGTGCCTTTGTTTAAAGTCCCTTGTAGGAAAACTTTGGTGAAGAACTTTCTGAGTTTGTATGATAAGACGAAGAAGAAGTTGATTTCTGATATTAAATGTCATCGGGTGTGCCTCACTACCGATACTTGGACAAGTGTTCAAAACATGAACTACATGGTGCTAACGGCACACTTTATCGATAAATTGACTCCTAAATCTGTTGAAGCATTGATATGTTTACAAAGCTGGTTGAGGGGTAATGAAATTAGCTGCATACAAGAGGAACCATCCATTACAGACAATGAGTTTTATGAGCAGTGTGAGAGAGGTAATTCATTTTGAATTGTTGATTACTTGATTGTTTGTGGTTTAGTCACTTTAATGCTATCTTATTAATTTATTTTGAAGCATTGATTACAAATCTGTTGAAGCATTGATTGTTAGACACTTAAGACTGGGTACTAAATGTCTAAATGAAATTGTTTGTCTTTCAGAGCATGTAAGCACAGCCTCTTCAAGTAACTGTCCTCCTCCAACATTCAGTGATGATGACACTGAGCTGGGATCTGAATATGATTCAGAGACAAGTTAATGGTGTTTTATCTGAAGCTATTGTTGTTGCTATGTTCTTGATATGTTATTATTTATTAAGTTTGCTATGAAGTATGAACTATTTACTGTTGTTTTCGGCTACTGGTTTTGTATTAAGTTTGGCCTTTTGCTACTGGTTTTGTATTAAGTTTGGCCTTTTGCTACTGGTTTGTATTAAGTTTGGCTACTGGTTTGTATTAAGTTTGGCTACTGGTTTTGTATTAAGTTTGGCTACTGGTTTGTATTAAGTTTGGCTACTGGTTTTGTATTAGTTTGCTATATGAGTATGAACTTGTTATTGTGCTATGTTCTTGATTGCAAGCAGTAATGTGCAGGTTTTCAAAAAAAATAATAATATGCAGAATGGTCCCGATTGGTCCCGAACCCGTCCCGAACCGATCGGGATCGGGATGATTCGGTATTAGGTCGAATCCCGACCCGTCCCGATCCCGATTTTACTTTCGGAATCGGGATCGGGATAGGTCAAATCCCGACCCGTCCCGTACCGATCCCAGCCCTAGAATAATTCAATTATTTTGGTGAAAATCTGAAGGACAATTGAATTTGATAATCTCTATTAGCCAAGTAATCTTGATCGAAAAAACAAAGGTCTTTATTGTTCTGACCATTGAAAATTTTCTCTTTGTGATCACAGTTCAGGTTATACAATTGCACACAGACAAGACCAAATGCACAGTGGATTGTGTCTTCTATATAATACAGAGAACGATAATCAATCATCTTCTTGTGTCGAAACAATTATTGGGTTCTCATTGTTGTCCGTTTTGCACTCTGCCAAGTTTTCTTGAAGTTTTGCAGTATGCAATCTCTTCTATCAAAGTTATTGCCTCTCCTCCTTTTCATAGGTACATTGGAAGCCCGCTTTAGTAGTGCAGAAGTGAAATCAGGTCTACCAAACTGCGTGTCTCGTACTATTCTAGTCGATAAAAGTGGTCTAGCAAATTTTACTTCAGTGCAGCAAGCCATTGATTCCATACCATCAAATAACTTGTTGTGGACTCGTATCCTAATTAGCTCTGGTACATACATGTAAGTGACAAAAATATTTCAATTCTGAGCTGAGTGACAGATTTTGAATCCTAATTACGTAATGACTGTGTGACTGTGATTTAGTGAGAAAGTTGAAATCCCTCGAGAGAAACCATACATTATTCTTGAAGGAAACCCGAATGGTCCAACCACAATCGAATATGGAGATGCTGGAAATGTTGTTGGAAGCCCTACGTTTAAGTTGCAGGCAGATAACTTCATTGCACGTCATGTAACATTCAAGGTTTAGTATGATGCTTTGAGTTATATATTCTCACCTTCTTTACCTTTAAGTAATTAAGTTTTACATTTTGCTAATAATTTTTACTCTGATCCTAGCAGAATACATACAATACTCTTCTAAAATTGGATGATGAAGTGAGGAATGTTACGTGGGCACCGGCGGCTGCCATTGCCGGGGACAAAGCAAGTTTCTATCAGTGTGGTTTCATTAGCTTGCAAGACACGTTAAGTGATGCCAGAGGTCGTCACTATTTTTATGATTCCTATGTTGAAGGTGCTATAGACTTCATCTGGGGAAATGGCCAGTCAATGTACGAGGTACAAAAGCCTTGTAGCTTTCTCTCCTATTCATTTCACTTCCATTGCCAGAAACCATGATACATTTAGCTACATATGTGTTTGCATTTTGCAGAAATGCCAGATAAATTCAACAACATCAAGAATAGGCCGTGCCGGTTTCATCACAGCTCAGGGCCGTGAAAGCGCGAACGAAACTACTGGCTTTGTGTTCAAACATTGTTATGTATCTGGTTCGGGTCCAATATTTCTGGGAAGATCATACAGGAACTACTCAAGAGTGTTGTTTGCCGGGACATATATGGAAGATATAATCACCCCAGAAGGTTGGAATTTACCATCATGGAGTGTTGGTTCTGAGTAAGTTCCTCTTCTCATGTCTGAATGTTTGTTCACGCAGTAACAATTCTGGTTATCTAATGCTTCCTTGTTTTCTGTTATTCTGAATAGGGATTTAATCACATTTTCAGAAGCAAACTGCAGTGGACCTGGGGCAAACATGTCCTACCGTGTTAAGTGGGAGAAGCAGCTATCTCATCAGGAACTGATGCATTTAACAAACACAACTGATTTCATAAACCAAGAGGGATGGATCGATGAGCAACCAAATTAATCCCTACATTCTTCTGTAATACAAGAAAAAACTGAAACAAAAAGCTAGATTATACTGCAAAACATGTGCAAAAAAATTTCCTTAGTCCCATAGGATATGTACAAGAAATCCATCTTCCCATGGATATAAAAGCACCATAATATATTTTCTAAAATTAGTCACCCGCATTGTATCTACATCAGTTATCCCAGTACTCTGTTTGTACTATTGGGTTAACTGATGATTAATCTACCTCAATAGATTCATCTGAATCACTTGGATCCAAAATTACTTGGTTGTCACCATCCGGTGAAGACTGCTTGTTCTCCAAATCAGCACATTCCATGGCATGGGTTTGTTCATCATCAACAACCACTTTATTGGCAGAGCTTTCCTTTTCCTTGATTCTTTGCTCCCTTTCCTTGATTATTTGCTCCTTTTCCTTGATACTTTGCTCAATCCAGGGCTGCAAGGAAAGAGACAACCTTAATATCTATGCTGAGAGTAAACGGCAGTAGAAAAGTTAGAAACAATCAACCTGGCATGTTTTTGTTACTCATGCTACTTAACATAGTCCTCTCCTTGATGATAAGTTATTGATTGTCCCCATGAAAATCGTGATTCGTGAATACTAATACTCAATACTCTCACTATGTGTGCTACAAGTTTGGTTTCAAACCCAGCACTCATCTAGATTAATAGTCACAAAAAAGTCGAGTCACATATTGATTAGGGCTGCTTAACAACAGGGGAATAAATAAATATTGAGGGAATTGTACCTGTTTCTCAGCCTCAGATAGCCGATTCCACGCATCATTGGCCATATGTCGGAGATTCTGGCCTTTATTACATTTAATTTCTTTTAACCTATCACATTCTGTCTTGATAAAGATGTGGTAACCACTGCGTAACCCTTGTCGAGCACCTGGCTTTCTCATACATTTTTTCTTGGGTACAGCCAATTCTTTTTCTGCTGATGCTGAACCTCTTTTCCTCATCTGTTTTTTCTTCGAGTGCAGCTGGGTGGTCTGCTCCTCTGCTACTTCAGGTACTTCTGGTTGGTTTTCTGCCAATGCAGAACTTTTTGTTCCTATTTCTTCTTTCTCTGAGTGTAGCTGGGGGATCTGCTTTTGTTCTGTTTCAGGTGCTGATTGTTTTTCTGCAGACACCGAACCTACTCATATTTTCAATACAAGGGGTTAAAAGAAAGTTCAATAAGCTATAAAATCACCTAACTTCACACTTCAATATTTGTCCATGATAAAGAGAAACAATTAGCACCGTTCGCCTATGCGAAACCAGGTTGAATTATAACTACTCAATGTGCATTTGCTACATGATGGCTAATCTACAAAGTACAAGAAAATGGTGACAATACTGTATCACCTGTCGATGTTGATTGAGAACAGCTCTCCTTGAGCATCTTTTTACCTCCATGCCCATTTTCAACAGTTGTTACAATTTGAGATGAATGGTTGGTGCACTTCATTTCCATTTGTGGGCTATCCTTAATATCAGAACAGTTCTCCTTGAGCATCTTCTTCCCTCCAGGCCCTTCTCCAACACTTGGTACTATTCGAGAAGCTTGGTTGGTGTACTTCATTTCCATTCGTCGACTATCCTCCCTATCTATAGTGATATCTGCAAATTTCAACCTCATCAGTCTAAAATACACTCAACTCTAATTGAAACCAAAAATTTCTACGCAGTAAACACCACGCACTTTGCGTAGATTTTGCAAAACATATGAATGGTAGAATCCTGAAGGCTTGGCTAACTATTGGATTAGCTCCTATACCTGGCATTGAAGCCGATTTCTCGGGTCCCCTATAAAAGTAAATCTGTTCATAGTGAAACAGAAAGAGCGCATAAAGCTTTAGAAGAATATCCTGATAATTGAGTTTCCTTCCATCCAATTTCAAAGAGGATGCAACCTCATCCCATCTCTTATCTTTGTTCACCTGGAAATGCATCAAGATATCAAACTCCATGAAGCCAAGAACAACACAATCGGGTAACAAGCTTTCAGGATATAAGATACTAAAATGACATGGTCACACAGTTCTTTTCACTTAATAAATAGGATCAGCAAGTAAATGATAGGAATAAACCTGCTTAAAGCCTCCCCTGAGAGTAACTTCCTTGTAAAACAGATGCAAATTCAATTTGGTATGTCTGACATCAAATCTGCCAATCAAAAGGAGGATATGTTGAGTAATTTTCACTCAGAAATAACCCAAATCAAATATACACTTCTATATATTCCACATGCAAGAGTAAAAACCAGCAGTCTAATAAAGCCAAAATACATATGAAAATGACAGGAATTATCCAAAGCTATAACTAAAAGATCAAAACACATTAACATCACTCATCGAGCACTCCAGTTAAACTTAATTTTGAATTGCATGTGATAAACGTTTCCTAGTTCTCTTTCTGCTTCCCAAAACAAAGCAGAAACCCATCATAGAATTCCTTGCTTTGAACACATTACAGAAATGGAAAACATAATGCATAAAAGGAAAGTAAAACATGAAGCCCAAAAGATCAAAACTTTGCAGTGAAGTAGGAAACTTACACAAGATTGTACCCATTTGACTCATTCAACTTGCTTAGCCTTTCATAGAAGCTTTGACTATCAGAGCAGTGAAACATGCTTTTCCCCTCAAACCCAGAATTGAACACATTGGGATTGATCAGTTTACCAGAGCATTGTGGTTTAGAGAACTGAGAGAAGCCGCTGATCTGGCTATCTCTGGCGTCCTCTCTCACATTCTTCATTGGCATACTGAAGCAAGTGCTTAATTGGATGGCTTTGCTGCTTTCACTCGAAATGGTTCCATTGGCTTGATCTGAAGGCCAAACACTAGTCTGTAGCCTTACACGTGTCTGCATTGGGGTAGATGAACCTAGGTTTACTGTGGACAGCTGTTTTCTAGCTCTTATCCATGGACTTCTTGGCATCTTCGAGCATCACCATATCAGATCAAGGATAAAAGACCACATTGTGGTGTGACTGGTTAGTCCACTGGGTCATTATGAAGTGCAACGAAACTGAAAGCATAATACATCACCTACGTGACGTTGAGATCCGAGTCTAAATCATTCATATTTCTCAACATTATCCTCCTTAGAGCAAGTTCACCGGTGGGAAAAAAAATTCAACCCAGGTTAGATCCACATAGGCAAAGTAACCCAGCCTAAATTTTTTTGCTTCCACCCATGTATGAGATATCTCCCCAATTCAACCTGGGTTGCTTAGAAAATGAGCAAACTGACCCAGGCTAGAGGAGTAATCCAGCCCGGGTGAGTTCTGTCCACCTCAGCTTTCTGACACATCCTCTCTTTCTTCGACGCCGGACGAGGCCTGGTACACTCGCTGCCGGGGTGGCGCAAGGCAGGGGGACTGCTGCTGTGCGTGCGGAGCGGCTGGGCGTGAGGAGGAGGCTGGGCGTGCGGAGGAGGCTGTGCGTGCGGAGGAGGCTGGGCGTGCGGAGCGACTGGGCGTGCGATCAAGCTGGAGTTGTGCTGCTCGCCGTCAGAAGGTGGGTGCTCGCCGTCGGCAAGCTAGAGCGGCAGAGCAGAATTCATTGGGTGCCCAGAGCAGAAACCATTGGGTGCCCAGAGTAGAATTTTAGGGTTTTTTCTTTTTTTGATTTATAAATTTATAGAAAAAATCAGTAAAAATAAATAAATGTCATGAAATAAATATTTTTTAAGTTTGACTTGTTACTTAAATGTCATGAAATAAAAACATTAATTTTAACATGTCATATAAATTACATTTATTTATACATAAATTACTATTTATTTATACATAAAACGATTAATTGTATTTAAAAATGTATTTTAAAATTCAATAAACAGTCATTGCCACGTGGCAGCAATCTCACATTTTAAACGGGTAGAAACTGCTGCCCAGTCACAGTGACCCAGAGTGACCCAGGTCACTGTATTCATTCTAACCCAACGGGTGAATTTGCTCTTATGTGACACAGTCACGATATTTAATAAAATATTTTAATCGGATACTGTGCTAAAGTTTTATTTTGGGTTTCTTTTGAGAACCAAACTTCAAAAGATAAAAAATCTATTTCATATGAATCATAAGATAACTGCTAAATTAATTCAGACAACTGAGATACCCACAAATACAGATGATGCTGCAAAGAGTGCTTAAGAAACAGGCTTTTCAAGACTAACTGGTTACATCAACCCCAAGCAATCCTCTCACTGAATTATAGCTCTCTACAAAATAATAAAAAACATGAAAAGGAAATTCAATACACATCGTAAGGAAAACATGATACTTCGAACCGTATAAAATAAAGATAAATTTTTATATACACCTAATTTTAAAAATTAGTTTTAAATAAAACTCATATAAATTTTTTTTCTAATAGACATCTAAAATATATCAATTATGATACATATTATATCTTATTTTTTCTAAATTTTACACAATTGTCACCATTCAAGTATGACATATAAACATAATAAATAAACTTAATTGATGTTGTCTTAAATACCTCGATTATGAGTTTTTCTTCTAACACTAACATTTTTCAATCAATTTACAAGAATCATGTATCTTTCTTTATTTTTATGAAAAAATCTAGGTAAAAAGAATTCATTCTTTATCTATACATAAGTTAAAATATAATATAAATAAGATATCTAATTATTAGTGTAAAATGAAGAAATTTTATAGTGTTACCGTAGGACCATGTTGGCTGTCTGACGTGATCCTCTATTTCATTCAAATCCGAAACCCTATACCCTAACCCTATACCCTAAACACTAAACCCTAACCTTATACCCTAAACCCTATTTTGGGTTACTTCTTTTTAGGTATATTATCATATCATGCCCTACTTAATAGGTACATTAGAAATGTAAGTAGTTGAGAGTAAAAAGTTCTAAACCCTAACCCTATACCCTAAACCCTATTTTAGGTTTCTTCTTTTTAGGTATATTATCATATCATGCCCTATTTAATAGGTTCATTAGAAATGTAAGTAGTTGAAAGTAAGAAGTTATCTCAATCAGGATGGGAAATGATATAATAATATACCTAAAAAGAAGAAAATTAATCAAAGAACAAGAACGTGTACCTTACAATTAAACATTTTTTGACTATGTAGAGAGACATCAACTGTGAGTTTAGGAATGAAAAGAATCATTCTGTTACAAATAGAATACTTTTGTATATAGCATATATATATATACACTCAAGTTAGTAATAACAATGTAAGAAATTAAAGAATGTAATTGATTATGTCAAAGTTAAATCAAAGTAAATTTTAGCTCAGTATTTGAGTTTCAAATTGATGCTAAAATTGAGAAAGATACTAAATTTAGTTTTTTACAGTCTGAAGGGAAAATCAGAGAAACCGAAAAATGAAGAAAAATAGTAATTATAGACATATGTTCTATACGATAAGTTTGCTTATGTGGAGTGGGTGTAAAATGAAAGAAAATTATGTATGGGTTTATCTTAAAAATGTCTAGTATTTTAAGTTTTTATCTAATTTTCTCTAAAATAAAATACAATGATAAGTACCCACATTAAATGACTCTGGAACTCAAAATTCCCGACTCTAAAGCAAATTGCCAAGTAGGTGTACTATTGTTTAATCATCTACCTGCTATTATTACTTTGCCATAACTTAATCATCTCAATCATAACTTTGCCATAACTTAATCATCTCAATCATAAGTACATGATGATGGCAGTGAAAAGCCTCCAGATTTTGGCAAGAATAATTTAGCAGTAACAAAACATGGATTGAAAACCCACACAAAAGATAAGAACACAATATCAGACCATAAAACCTTATAGGACAACTTCAACTATGTCATATCAATCAACATTAGGTTCAATTATCATATGGAATGTCAATGTAAACTTTATGCCACATTTTCTGCTCCTAAGGCTTAAGATGTAGAGTTTCTTCCTTGTTCTGCTAAGCAAACTTGAGGAATTGATCTTTCATTCCCAATTGATTCAGTCTTGGAGCGAATCGATCTGCAAGCTTCTGGAGATTTTCCTTTGTATGCTTTACAGATCTAGGTCATGAATTTATCATAGTTCTACATGGACAAAATTGGTCATCAGGGGGACAAAGATTGAGGAAATAAGCAATCCAAAATGTGATTATTGAGAGACTAACCTCTGCAAGTGGTTTATTATTGACAACCAGCCATGGCACAAATCTATGTGGTGGATTAAGCTGAGCAGTTTCCTTTGCATATTTTGTTTCAATCTATGCATCAATGCCAAAGTGCCAATCCATGAAGATTAATTTTGTCAAGGCTCAAATGATGAAATAGTTCAAAAACATCAAGAGCAAAGTGGGACTGAAAATGAACTGACCTGATTGCCATATCCACTGTTGTAGCAATCGATAGGAACAGTCCCCAACTCTGACATTTCAAAGCAATCAGTCCATTTGCTGTGCTTGTTCTGCAATGTGAGCCGCTCAACGCAGTGTATGAATCTAAAATGCCGATTCTGCATCAGAATTAATCCACCATAGTTAGTAACCAAACCAAAGTTTTAAAGATGCACATGTTTGGGACAAAGTATGTAAAATCTTTTCCTAGAGGCATTGACAAGCTTTACCACATTAGGATAGATGGTGATGGTGCAGGCCTCAATTGTGTTGAGCAAGCATTCATCTGTTCCATGCTGTACTGCACAAAAGGGGTTAAAAGAATAATCATAGAGCTACAAAACTGATAGGTATAGTAAAATTCAAACAACCTTAATGATTTCACAGAGTTGTCACATAACCTTTACTAAAAAAAATTCGATAAACACTCCCCCAATTTTTAGTGCATTCTCATTATATCACCATTCACCGTGTACTTCTAAGGCGGCAGACATTCAAAACGACGTCGTACGTAGAGTGATAAGACAGACACGTGAGTAGCTGAAAAGAAAAGAAGGGGGAGGCGATTGGGGGTGGAGAAAGCTGACCTGGCAGGCGAAGGAGCCATCGGAATTGAGCCAAGCGTTGCCCCAAGGGACCATTCTGAGGTTGACGACGGAGATGAGTCCATTGTCGAAGATCTTGGCCAAATGGTTCACTATGAAATCGGCACAATAAGGACAGAGTGTCTCGTAGTAGAGAGTCACACTCACATTCTCTGCAGCATAAGATCGAGATGGGTTTGAGACCAAGAGGAAGAAGAAGAAGAGGAGGAAGAGTTTGGGAAAACCCATTTGGGAGATTTAGATCACAGGGCTTGTGACTCTGTGTGGTTTATACCATATGTAAGACTGAGATTTAAACTGTAGTGAATGCTTATAACTGTCTCTGGTCTACTTTTATGGTGGTGGGTAATTATACCTATCCCTGTGTCTTCTTGCTTTCTTTCTTTGTGGGTTTCAACGGAAAAGTCGTGAGGGTCATTTCTGTTCATATTCCAATGGAATCATCAAGAATGGATTCAAGCATTTGTTCATTATCACGTATCTTCGGTCTTTTGAAGATGGCTAGTCACTGCAGCCATTGTGGCTCTAACGCTAGGGGTTTTGCCCCTAAATATCATTTCATTCCTTGTTTTCCAAATCTGCCAACAAGACAAAATCAGCTTTTTAAAAATGTTAGCATCAAAATGGTTTTATCATTTTGATCATTACTCATGTTGTCCACGTTGGTGACGAGTTGGGAACAGAGTAAAACTTGGTTTAAAAATTATCTTTTGGTAGTGAACTTGACGTGCTCCTTCACACCCTCCCACACTAGCCCAAAGGTAGAAAAAAGGATGAACTTTGAAATTAGCCCGGTACAGATCATTGCCACTTTACATATTGACTCCTTGGAGCTTTCTCACTCCTTGGAAGGAAAATAACCCAAGCACCGGCAGCTGGAATATATGGCGATAAAGTAAGTTTTTATAAGTGCCATTTCCTGAGTGTGCAAGATACACTGGCCGATATGCAAGCCTTTGTATTTTGTGTTTTCATTTCATCAGTGGAATGAAGAACATCTACTTGCACCAGTGTGCTAAAAATATATGCTTATGTCATCTTGAAGCTATCAGGAATACTCTTGGAAAGGATGTTTTTTTTCTACTGTTTTTAGGTGAGTTCTCTTTTTGGATACACTGTTATGATTCTCAAAAAAAAAAAAAAAAAAAAGATACACTGTTATGGAAATTTGCTTTGTTGATTCTATTCAAAATTTAAAAAATAATAAGTATATTACATGTGACTATCTTGTCAACCAAGTTTCTGTGGTGTAGTGGTTATCACGTTTGCTTTACACGCAAAAGGTCTCCGGTTCGATCCCGGGCAGGAACATTAGTTTTTTCTTTTTCTGTTTTGGGTTTTCTCAATGAATGAGAAACCATAGGGCATTTTGGGAGAGACCCTGAGACTATTATTGTGCAAATGTGCACCGTACAAACTCATATCCATTATTTGATGCAAATTGGAAGCAATGAGAATGGAGCTAGTTGGTACCCAATTGGCAAAAACAGTCATCCATTTCTGTGGACTATTTTCTTTGGAACACTCCTATTTCTTCTCCATAAATCCAAATTCCAAAATGCTGCATCTTCATTGGAACACACTCCTTTAAATTCCTACTGTGGAAGAAGCAAGAGCGGAAATCTACACGTGTCAACACGACCACGTAACGAATCTATGTCCCGCACAACTCTGATGCCTCTCATGGCCACACGATTAAACCCAACATTACATCATCCCCTTTGAACTGTCCGCTGAGCGGCGGAGTCAGAAAACACAGAGAGACATGGATAAGGCCATGAAACCAAAGCTTAAACCCACAAAGACAACACCCTGATTTTCCATACAAAAAACCCCAACTTTGAGATTGAGTCCTAGTTGTTCATGGATATTGAGAGGCACCAATTTGGGATTGGTTGCAACTCTGTAAAGAAAACTCTAAACTTAAAAAAGCTTCTGATTTATCTCCACCAAATCCCTCTCCTTAGAAACTAAACCCAAAAAAGATTAGAGCTTTAATTTTTTTAGTAGATTCTGAGAGGTACTCTTTGTGTTTGAGCTGAAGGGAGCAAAAGGGTAGAGCATAGTTTTGGAGTCTGCATGAGTGAGCAAGAGCCCAATTGGTGTTTCAAGTTGTGGAGGTTGAAGCAAAAAAAGGCAGTGGCTTTGGCTTTTGGTTCATCTGTCACTCTCTCTCAGTATTCTCTCAATTTCAGTTCCTCTAGATTTCGCCATCGCTTTGCTTCTCGCCAATGGTGGAATTCGAACCATGTTTCTGTTGGTTCTCATAGGTAAGCTCAAATTTTGGAAAATAAATTCTTCATGCTTTTCATTAGTGCATAATTAAGTATAATGCTCTTATTTGTCGTAGAAAGTTTTAGTCTTTGATAAGATTGTGTTGTTTGAATCAAGTTAGAGTGCATGTGTATGATATAACCACTGTTTTAGCTACTTAGAGCAAGTAATATAGGACTCTAGAAAACCAAAGTTTTTTTTTTTTTGCTAAATGTGTGAGTTGAAAGACTTGAAGCAACAAGAACCTTAAATTTTTTCAGTAAGTAGTTAGAGGAAAGTAAATGATAAGAAATATACAAGAGGCATTGATCATCACTTGATAGATATGGCCATATGGGAAATGTGACTATCAACCTCTTTGCTTGATAACAGATTTGAGGGTATTAACTCGAGGTGTTCAATAACCAACACTGATGGTCTAAACTGTTCTCTTAATTCTGGGAGGAAATTACTTGTGGTACTCTGTTGAACTTTGGATCTCATATTTTGTCTTTGAAATATAGGGTTGTTCTGGAGGTATGCATTACAGTGATGTTCAGGTGCTTAATTTTGAAACGATGGTCTGGAACACTCTTGTCACAACTGGTCCAGGGCCTGGTCCTAGAGATAGCCATAGTACCGCTCTTCTGGGTAATAATATGATAGTTTTTGGAGGTACAAGTGGCTCCAAGAAGTGTAATGATCTTCACATTTTAAATCTGATTACCAAAGAATGGACTCGACTAGAATGTGGCGGAACTCCACCTTCGCCTCGAGAAAGTCATTCTGCCACGCTTGTGGATGATGTAGAATTAGTGGTTTTTGGGGGAAGTGGGGAAGGTCAATGCTTGAATGATCTGCATGTTCTTGACCTTAGAACCATGAGATGGACTTCCCCTGAGGTGAAGGGTGATATTCCTGTTCCTAGAGACAGTCATAGTGCTATTGCAATAGGAAACAAGATGTTTGTGTATGGTGGTGACCGTGGCGATAGGTATTATGGTGATGTTGATATGCTTGACATGGACACAATGACCTGGTCAAGGGTATGGTTATCTATTTATATGTTTTGTTTGAATTTCCATTTCAGGAAGATCTTACTTCATATATGTTCTGAACAATTCAAAATGAAATGGTTGTGTTGGAACAGTTGGCTGTTCATGGATCTTCACCCGGCGGCAGGGCTGGCCATGCAGCTGTGAGTATTGGCACAACGGTAAGGAATACTACCTTATGGTAAATAGGCATAAACATATAGGTGTTGCTTGAAACATTGAAAAAGGAGCAATTTCATCTCATTCTCAGAGATCAAGCTTATGAGAATGCTCTCTTTCCTGAGCATTTTTTAATGGATCACCTTTGTACCTGATAAATATCAAGTCTAGTTAGAGTTTCACCCCATGAGTGTTAAATTTCAAAAGTTAAAGTTCTTGACCTCTGGGGAAAAAAAAAGTGCAGATCTATGTTATTGGAGGGGTCGGACACAAACAGTACTATAATGATGCATGGGTCCTGGATTCATGTTCTTGTTCATGGACCCAACTGGATGCATGCGGTCAACTGCCACAAGGGAGATTCTCTCACACTGCTGTTGTTACCGACTCTGTCATTGCTATCTATGGAGGGTAGGTTTTTTTTACAGATTTACTTCCAAGTCCTTGTACCTTCGTAGTGCAACTGTGCATATAGTTGTGTTCCGTATTAATTTGCTGGTTTTAACCTGCAGGTGTGGGGAGGATGATCGTCCTCTCAATGAGTTGTTGGTGTTGGAGCTTGGAACAGAACAGTCAAATGACTGCTACGATGTTCCTATATGCAAAATTTTTGGAAGCCCTTTAAACCATGAGAGGAGAAGGTTCTCTAGGGGAGCTGATTTTAACACGGTACAGAACTTGTTTTAGCAATCCAGTATCTTTATCCATCTTTATTTTCCTATTATGAATGGGAGTGTTTTTGTAAATGCTTGAGCAGAATCTGAAACCTATGCTTATGGGGAATCCTGTAGTAGTAAGACAGACATCTAAGAAATCAGAATCAGAAACAAAGCGACTTTTTTAAAAATCAGGTTTCTATATAGATAAAAGTTCCATTGTGTGCCTCTGGGTATACATGAAGTCATTGCTAATAATTTTATATTATCATTGTAGGTACTCTGCATCCGAAAAGGAGAAGAACTACCACTGCTAGAGCATGGGAGATTGAATCAGAACAAGAAGAGCGTTCTCTGTCTGTGTCCCAGCATTCATCATCTCACTCAGACCAAGAGCAGCAACCGACCCCAACTCCCAATCTGGAAGATTCCGCCCCACCTTCTCAAGGTTATGTCTTTAAGCAATTAAATCAGAGTCCAAACATAAAGATCTTAGAAATTCCGGCCAAAGATCTCAGATTTTCCACACAAAGAAGTCCAGAGGAACTTCGCCACTTGTTAGGAGCACATCAAATGAAAGCCAGACGAGAACAGTGTCTCCATGGTAGACCAAACGTGCAATTTCAAGCTGCAGAACGTGTACCATTTGTGGCAGTGAATCCTATGTGCAACTTGGTATGCCTTTCCTTTAAGCTTCATCTTCTATGCTAGTTGGTAGTCTTCTGTTTCGCATTGTTGAGTTTTCTATTTGATTTTTCTTGTGTTTAGATTGGTTCTGAGGTCCAAGGCAAAGTTGATGGTGCATTTGACTCCGGTTTCCTAATGACTGCAACTGTTAACGGGAGAATATTTAGAGGGGTCTTATTTGCACCAGTAAGTTTCAAATATCAAACTATGTTGCATAACTAGCACTGAATTTTTTTAATGTAGTAGGCAAAACAGATGTACTTAGCTTGCTTGTGCAATTTTGACAAACCAGGGACGTGCGCTTGCCCCTAGAATGCCAGTTCCAGAGAATTCTTCATCTTTTACTAGTCACACTTGCAATCTGGGACCTGGAGTCATTGGAAGAGGGTCAATTGTTCCACAAAGTCAAATTGCCAATGCTGTGACACAACCATTTGCAAACTCAAATCATGCAGAGTCATCCTCAAAGCTATCCGAGCAGCCAACGAAGAATTTTTTTACCAAGGTCTAGTCTAGGCCTCAGGCAGCCTCAGGTGGCTCGACCATTTTCAGGAGTTAGAACTTCATCTCTAGACAGAGAACCTAATCACCAAAGTGATTCTCAAGGTCTGGTTTTAACACTTGGTGGATCAGGAAGTGGTTCTGGTGGTCCTTAGAGAGGTAACTTCTGATTGGTGAAATTTGTTAGATGTAAGTGGTACGAATTTGTTGGCTTGTGGAGACAGGTTCGTAAGTATATAGTAGTAGAGTTGGTGATTAGTTAATGTTCTGTATGAAATGATGATCCGGTAAACTGTTTGCAGTGGATGGAAAATTATGAGTTTTTTTTATCTGTTCTTTATCATTCAAGTAAGGCATAACTACAATATACTACCAAAGGTTTCAAAAAGATGTACAAAACAAATTAAAATCTCATTTTCTCATTTGAGCCATATTTTCATTTTTTGGAAATTCATTTGGGCCATATTTAGGTGGGAGACGAGTAGGTTTTGAGACCTCTTCTCAATATGTTTTACAAATCCTTACGAGCCAAGTTTACTGCTATTTGATATTCTATGAATGCCACTATTGAGATTTAAAACCTTGTTCTTGCATCATGTGAGCGTTTGTACCAAGTGAAGTATGTTTTCACTTGTTAACAGGAGCTTGCATAGTGTTGGATTGTATTAGCAATTTAGCATAGTCACTTCTTAGCCCATTCCAGTCATCTTCATTTATCTCATAACAGTAAAAAAAGTCCTTGTCAACTCTACTGTAAAATAACCAACCCAAATGAGCGAATTGAAATTGTGAGATTCATAGTAAAAATACCCAGCTGGGTTTTACATCGAACTTTTTAGTTTTTACTGGTGAAGTTGGTTTCGGATTTTGGAATTTGGAGCAACTGTTTACACGTTAAGAACGTAAAGGAAGACAATTAGGAAGTAAACATAAAGTTAGGATCAGAACTCATCTGGTTTCCTAGTATTTTAAGCTAAGAGAGCACCCGCGCGTCGCGCACTACATTCGTATTATACTCCTGCTGTAAAAAGGAGTTGTCAAACCGGAAAGAAAGGGAAAGCCTTCTCAGGGTCTCTGTCAGCCGTCTGCTATGTCTGCCCAGTCATCTCCACCACCAGCCTCTCAGAGTGATTTGATTGACTGACACCAGGGTCATCGGAGAGACTAGACCTCGTCCAATCACTCCGGCATTTTTTGGGCCCTCCACCACTCTTCGATCACTGTCTCACCCAACTCCATGAGTTGTACGTACGTACGTGTCGACTGGAATCTAACCAGATATAAACTGACCACTATGCTGTTTTAGTCTTCTTCCTCTGCATCTCTGGCTCTCTCTCTCTCTCTCACCTGACCACCTGGTTACGCAGTGTTGCTTGTAATTGAAATTTTCTGTTTGCCGGTAAACCCAGTGCAAATATTATTGCATCTGCTATTAGAGTACAAATTAACTGCAAAGGTGAAAAGGAAAATTAAAGAGGACAGGCTATGATGAATAGGGCGAATATTAGGGCATGCATGAGTACCATCATTATCTTTTTCGCTTTTTTTCCTAGCCAATCGATCCCTATTCTTTTGTTTGAGACTTTGAGGTTCATACGATTATTTGTTAGATCCTTTGTTCCGTACTCACGAAGCCATGCATTAACCAGGATGTTATAAACTGAAGTCTGAAGTTGCTAAGGCACTCTGGTGAAGTTGGGAGGTATCGTACTCTATCTGTCTGATCCGTATGTTGCTTCTGTTTTTAGACAAAATTACCTATGGTTAATTGAAGATGTAAATTTATGTGTTTTTGAAAGGATAAATGGCTTCAAGCTCCTATTTTAGAGATTTTAGGTATTTTAAATTGGTCATACTTTAGCCAGATTTTATTTCTCATCATTTATGGCAGCATCCTCCTTTCTTTTGTTAAACTTTTCCGCTCTTGACTAGGCAGATTTCAGATTTGGCACTCCTTCTTATTGATGAGTCGTATATGCTTATTTGAGAGCCTTCTACCTCCTCCAGTGAGTTAACTTTTTCTGTTGGATATGAATTTCTGAGGCACCACAACGCTGTCAAAGATTGGGTTTCTAATGTATGGCGATCTTTCATCCCACCTCGTTACTCTTTTTTGGTCTGGAGAATTCTTTTTTATCGGCTTCCAACTGATGATAGAGTGAAAATTGGCGGAATTCCTATTGTGTCTATTTGTCAGCTATGTTATTGCTCTGGTGAGACATCATTGCATTTATTTTTACAATGCCCTTTTTCCCAACGGGTCTAGAAATGGTTAGTTGCTCAATTTGGCACTTATTTATCTTTTTTTCGACTTCCTGATAGAATTTTGGAAGAGCTACTGTCGAAAGCCTTTCTTCTCGCAGCTTTTTAATTTGTGGTTAGCAACTGACATGTTTACTTTCATGGCTCTATGGAAGGCTCGGAATAAGCTAAGGTTTGATAATCGATCCCCTAATTTCTATACAATGTGTTGCTCAATTGTGACATGGATTCGTCAAATTAGTCTTTTTGCTCCTGGTCACTATAATGGTGCTCTTGATGCCCGTTTATTGATCTCTCTTGGAGTTACTCCTAAATGTGGTAAGGCTCCTAGAATTCAACATGTCTTATGACAGTCTCTGTTTTTTCCTTAGATCAAAGTAAACACTGACGGTTTAGCAAAAGGCAATCCATGTCCAGCAGCTTGTGGGGGTGTGTGCCTCAGGTGGTTTTGTCATTCTCTTAGATGAAATACTTCATTTTATTCTGAACTTTATGTTGTTATCTTGGCAATTGAAATTGCTCATGATAGAGGGTGGGTTTACTTATGGTTGGAAAGTGACTCTATTAATGTGGTAGCTTGCTTCTCTTCTAGATCTTTTTCTCCTCCATGGAACTTAAGAGTTCGTTGACACAACTGTCTTTCTATAATCCGTCAAATGAACTTCCGTTGCAGTCATATTTTTAGAGAATGAAATATGGTAACTGACAAGATGGCAAACTTGGGGTTGTCAAATGCTTAATTTACTTGGTATGATAATCTTCCTACTAAGCTTCATGGTTTCTTGCAGGCGGATTATTTGGGTATTCCGAATTATCGGTTTTCATAATGGGAGGATTTTCTGGTTTTTATGGGTAGAATAAACAATGTTTTTTGGTATGTTGTTTTAGTTTGTTGTTGGCCTAGTGCCCCGTTCCTCACTTCATGTAAATTTTTTTTTATAAATAAAAAATCTGATAAGGGACGGGCGGTGGGTTCCCGGTTGTAGCGGTCCCTTTCGAGGTCGAGTGAGTATTTTGTCACCTAACAAACTGCTACAGAGAAGCTGATATCGTCTAATCTTTGTCAGTAATTTAATTAAAAAAATAAAAAAAAAAGTGTAAAAAAAAAGAAAAAAAAAAGTGAAGTTGGAGCCAGTTCACATACAGAGCCTAACAAAAAGAAAGAAAAAGCTGAGTATTGAAGTAGGATCCAGTTCTCTTATCATCAAGGAAAGCTTGAGTTGCATATATGCATGGGGGATTATCAAAGTTGCGTGATTAATCCCAGCTCATGAGTAATAATGCCCATTTTGCTAGTGCAGGAGCAGTCATCTTAATTTCACTCCCTAAAAATGTGAACAAGCTTCACATCCTCCCATCTGCTCAACCATAATTCTATTGCAACCATCCAGGAGAGAACCCAAGGCTAGGGATGAAGAGATAAGTTGGGAATTTGCACCATCAAATGAATTAACAAGAATGCAGAATCTGATTATTAGAACCAAGGAACCATAACCATTAGGGCGCTCGGTGCCCGAGCCACTCACTGCCTATAGTCCACTACAATTAGTCCCTCTCAAAACTCTGCTCACGCGTTCACTCTATAGACCTGATTGATGTTTACTACAAAGGACATGACATGGTGGAAATGGAATGACCTCCAACTCTCTAAGGCTCTGATTTACTCACGAGTAGTCATAACTCATAACCTTTGTAGTACATGCAGTGCTGCTTTTGCCAAAGTGGGGTATAATTTGTAGTAATTTGTATATGTTTTTCTAACATGGGTTTTTGTACAGAGTTTTTCATAACGCACTTATATAGTGAGGCAGTGAGCCGTTAATTTACAATTTCTCTTCAATGAATAATAACTGAGAAAGCAAAGTCCGCGTCTCTCTTTCCTGGTTCATCGATCCAACTTCATAGCCCAGGTTTCATTTCCTAATCCTTTATCTGTTTTTTTATCACTCTTCAGTGTGCAAATTAATGGATTCCAAATCACCAAAGCTTGTAGAGGAATTAGGAGAAGACAGGATCAGCCAAATGCCAGATGATGTTCTTATTCGCATACTCTCGTTACTTGATGACACAATTTTAGCTGTGCAGACCACCATTCTTTCAAAACGATGGAACAATTTATGGACTTCCATTTCTAGTATTCGGCTCGATTATGATGACGAGAGTGATGATCGTTTCATGACAATTGTTGAACGTGTGGTTTCCCTTCATGACTCGTCAGACATCTTAAAATTTCATATTACTTATCATAATCAAGGCTCACGAGATGATATGGTAGCTGATGATTACACTCGTATTCATAGATGTATTTGCACTGTTGTTCAGCACAATGTAGTCGAGCTTCATCTTAGTCTTTGGAACTCAGGCGATGCTGATCAAACAAGCCTATTTTTGTTTCCTGAAAATCTTTTCATGTGCAAAACACTTGTGGATTTGAAGGTGGACTCCAATAGTATCAGTTTTTCAAATTGCCCTATAGAAGGGTGTTTCCCAAGCCTTAAGGTTCTTTCTGTTGATGTTGAAGAATCTGACCAAGACTCACCAGGTTCACTGGAAAACCTTTTTACTTGTTGTCCTCTCCTTGAAGACCTCACTATCTTTGGGGGGGTTATTTCACAGTCGAATATCAAGATCTCTGCTCCTGAACTGAAGACATTAAGAATGGAATACTTCGATTCTTATTCCAACGTCTTGTTCATTAATGCCCCAAAGCTGGAAAACTTTGATCTCTTGGATAACTTTTCTCTTCCAAATGAATATGTCTTCGAGAATGGAAAATCTCTAATCGAGGTCAATCTAAGACTCCATCGTTCTTTTGATGTTGATGATCTTGATGCCGATGACCTTGCCGGTCGCGCAGTAGCTCTGTTTGCACAAATTTCCAATGTTGAAAATCTGTCTCTTAGTCTCCAAGGTCTCAATGTAAGTTACTAAATTTTTTCATACTTCACACTGTTTTTTGTGTTCCTTTATTTCTTGACCAAACACTTTTTGTGCTTGTAACTGGATACCTTCTAGGTTTCTAATGCCTTTGGAAGTTTAATTTCTCGATGAAGAATTATGCTTGATCATTTTCTGTCGTTCATGTAGGCTTCCTACTTGCCTCAGTTTGTCAATCTGAGTCGATTGATGCTGGTTCTGCATGATTTCAATTACTGGGAGTTTCTTATTGAATGTCTCAAAAGATGTCCTAATCTGAAACATCTGGTCTTAAAACATGAGGTAAGATATATGCATGTATTTTTGCTTGTTGATAACACAGCATGCAGCAACTAACAATTCTTATTCATCCACTACTCTTTCAAATAATTTGCAGGACAATGAATGGCGTAGCAGAGAAGACGAGCTAGGATGGGAGTTCTGGAATCCACAGGAGCGTCCTGCTTGTTTGGTGTCTCACCTCCAGACTGTCTCCATAGAAGGATTCAAGGGACAACGGGATGAGATGGAAGTGGCTGAGTTTTTGTTAAAAAATGGTGAAGTTTTAAATACAGTGAGTATTCACACTGCGAGTGTGGGTCTTCTGTATACGAAGAATGAGATATACAGGAAACTCTTGACATATGAAAGGGGTTCAAGGTCTTGTGTTATCTTGGCGGATTGAAATCATCATCTTCTGTTGTTTTTTATGGTTCTTGTTTCAAGTTAGTAATTTATTGTAACCTTTAGACGGTTGGCCAGAACAATTATGTGCGCGCATGCTTTGGATTATTGAGATAGGTCTATTTGCAAATTGCAGTCATTTGTTTTCAATTGGAGACTTCCTGATAGATGATGTTTACACTTTGATAACTTAAGCATTCCAGCTTGTAAACGTGGGGAACATATAGAGTAGCTTACAGACTTTCATAACGCACTCATAGAGTGAGTCGTTATTCACAATTTCTCTTAAATGAATAGGTTCTTCATGGTGAAGCATAAAGTAAAGTACTGTACAGAGACTGCTTAATGTTTGTGGTACACTCGTCATCTTAGTAACGAGAGCAACTGGTATGGTCCGTGGTTCATATAATATATGGACTACCGACTACGGTAAGGATTCACGCCTGTATTGATTTAGCCGATAGGTTAGACACATGCAGGTAAGAGGACGTTAGTAATTATTCCATGCTTTAGGATCGATCTATCTCCCTCTCCCACGGCACATCCTCTCCATCTCCCCATATTTTGATTCTTCATTAAGAAAGCAGAGAGGATCGGTCCTCCTTCTACCATCGTCGACGAACTTGGAAAACCTTCGGGCCTCCTACTGTCAGGCTTGACGATGACGAGCGACTACGAAACTCCTCCCTACTCTCAGCGTGAGTATAACTTAATTCCCGAAAGATTATTTCGTATAATGACTCTAAATCCCTTAACGACAGTCAACTGCAACAATTTAACACACAGACTCAACACGCGCCTATTCTGACCAAGGACCATGCCAAAACTCTCGCTTAGTAACAAAATGGTATAATGTAAAATAATGAAATATGGTAAAGTTCATAATTAAGCTCTAAAAAAATCATTTATCAAGAGTGAGGCAACAAGTCACTCTAGTTGTGTTAGCAGGTTAATAATACATCATATATATAGTTTAATGATTATTGTAACATATCAACCCAGTCGAGATTCATTCCGATTCCTACAATGGCAAATCTCTCTAAACATGTTGTCCTTAAATTGGTGAAAGCATAACTCGAAAGGTAGATGTGAATGTTCCAACTAGATCACTCGACTAACCTTACCCCATTAAGGGCTAGTTTGATATTGCTGTGACTTAAAAAAAACTGCTGTTGTTATGCTGCGAAAATAATCAGCTGTGAATAAAAACAGTTTTGTATTTGGTAAATATTAGTTTTAAAAGTGTTGTCAAAATAAAATTTATTAATTTTTAGTGTTTTTAGTGCCAGCTGTTTTTAAAAATAACATTCATGTTGCTTCTAGAAACTGATGTCAATGACTTGTAATTTGTTTTTTAAAACTTTTTTTTTTCATTTATTAAACACTATAAAATCTAAAACTTCGGATTAAAATTGATTTAAAAAAAACGAAAGAGTAACGAATTAAAATTTAAGGACACGCATTATACAAGTCCACTGTCCACCCAACCCAAAAGGGTCCCAACTCCCCAGGTCCGAACCCAACTCACAGTGACTGCTGAGACAGCTGGGTGCTGATGAAAGAGCTCTACAAATGTACAAGATGGTAATAACTCGGAAAAACCCAAACTTTAACCTGGTTCTCCACCCCCTCTCATTTTCCAATCACATTGCACCACATGTCAACCCCACCCAGTTCGTATTCTTTAAGTCCGGCACGGCCGTCTTGTCGGTGCGAATCTTAGGGTTTGCTCTGGATTTCTTCATTGCCTAATCGTAAAGGTAAAGTCTTCATCTTTGTTGATTCTATCAAATTCTTGCTGATTCTGTTTGGCTTCTTCAATTGGGTATTCGATTAAGGATCAATCATTTAAACATTTTGGTGAATTCGTGTAATTTTGGTTTATTCCCAATTATTGAGTTTTGGGATGGAAAGAATGGATCTTTATTAGTCCTAATGGTTTTGTTGTGTTTGTTTGGTTCTTACTTGAACTGGGTTCCAAGATGTATGTTTGATTTTTGCATTTCTACCATGATTGTTTTTGCCGCTGAGTTTATCTATTTTTGGCGCCAATATGCTTTCTGATTAGCTTTTCAGCTCAGTTGAGTTTCAGATTGGTTCAACTTTGCTATGTTGAGAACTAACCAAGTAGGTAGAGGTAGTTGTTTAATGCATGCTTTGGTTTCGAAGATTTACGATGGTGTTTGTATTGTTATGCTTGATTGTTGTGAACTCGTGGTGTGTAATTGTGTGTGGCAAATACAATGAATGCTTATTTGCTGCTCATGACTTACTCAGCTTCCGTTTGTGCAGCATTAGGATGGAGAGTTTTGGCGGCTTGGGATTCAGTGATATAAGCAGTGCTGTAAGGAGGAAAAGGAGCAATACGTCTCGTCGTCCTCGGAATGAGGCACAGCTTCTGGATTATCGGGACATCTCTTCGCTCTCATCAACGCCTCCTTCAGACGATGTAAGTGAATTGTCAAGTGCTGAGACTAATGATTATTTGTTTAATCACTCAAAAGAGATAAATTCATAAGTCAATGAACCTTGTGATTATTTGTGAAGTGCTAATAATGTTGAATCTGATTCTGTCCAGAATGTTATTAAAACTGAGGGAGGAGGGTATGTAGAATCTGATGAAGCTTCGAATAATGGTTCTTTTCGAGGCAGTAATGAGCATAGGCATACTGGGATTGATTCCAAAAGGTCCAGCAAGGGTGGCCTTGGACCTGCTAATAGGAGAGGCCCAAGTAAGGATGGATCATTCGGTATTGGTTCAGATGTTCTAGAGAATAAGAGTACTGTGAAAAAGGTTAAGCTTAAGGTTGGTGGTGTTACACGCACAATTCAGGCCAAGTCTACATCTGATGGTGCATCTAATGTTGGGTTGACTTCTTCAAAATCTTCTCATATTTCTGATGCCCCTCAACCACGGAAGAGGTCGATTATTCAGGTTTGAGACCATTGACTTATGCTTTAAGATTTTTATAGATCTGACATCCATTGTCAGTAACAAATTTTCATCATGATTTCCTTGGTAATGCAAAATCCACCCTATGGCCGGTGGACTTGGAATTAGGTATGATACAGCAGAAACTGTTTTTTAAACAAAATGCTTACAAACATCAGAAATGGTGCTGCAAAGTTCATAGTTTATTTTCCTTTTCTTAAAGATCTCTGGTTCGGTCTTGTTGATTCTCTTCTCCCATATGGTTAATTAGTGAGATAATATTGATTAAGGTTAAATTTTATTAATCTAACCAGAAACTACATCCCTGTTGCAGGAAAATTCAGATGAAAATGACTCCTTTGGGTCAGATAAGGGATGTGGGTTACGAGGGGTTGCATCTAAGGATCCATTGAAAGGTGTCTTTGATGTTGGGAAGGATAATACTTCAAGGGGTAGGATACCTGAAGAACCTATTCGCAAAAGCAAACGGGTCCCTAAGAGACGTGTGCTGGATGGAACAGTTGATGTTGGAGATGATGACGATGATGTGGAAGTTCGATACCTTGAAAAACTCAAAAAATCTAAGAATACCCCAGATTACAGTTTGGACTACCAAGAGGATGAGGAAAGAGCAGTCAGGAAAGAAAAGAAGATTTCAAAGGTGTTGAATGGAAGTGGTGTTGGCCGTTACGGTGTAGATTTGGTGGATGGCATTTCAAAGTCAGACAAGGAGGGTAAGAAGTCAAGATCAGGAAGAGTAGTTGATGATACTGATTATGTAGAAGAAGAAGAAGATGAACCTGTTTCTGATGGCGAGCCAGAACTCAAGATCAGGAAAAACACGAGAAAGGAGTTTGCTGACTCTTCCTCAGATAATAAGGAGATGACAGTCACTACTCGTCGAAGGGCCCTTCAAACTAACAAAGATGTATCTTCCAGCATAGGTCCAAGTGCAATTGAGTTTCCCAACGGGTTGCCCCCTGCACCACCAAGAAGTAGGTGATCATATCTTTTTTATTATTAACTTATGTCGCTACAACTCACATCTCTCATGATTTTATTTTGTTGTTTATTGATAGAGCAAAAAGAGGAACTCTGTGCGGTGGAACAGCAACTGAAGAAAGCTGAGGCTGCTCAGAGACGGAAGATGCAAGTAGAGAAGGCAGCCAGAGAATCGGAGGTTTGGCCTTTTAGTTTGCTTATGTCTTCCATATGCAATGCAGACGAGTTATTTGGAATGTGCTTGTCAAACTCATTTAAAACTTGCTATCAAATCATAGGCTGAGGCAATCAGAAAAATTTTGGGTCAAGATTCCAGTCGGAAGAAGAAGGAAGACAAGATAAAGAAACGGCAAGAAGATATGGCACAGGTAACTCATGGTGGATAATGCACTCCTATACTTAATATCATTCCCCGTAACATTCCTTTAATAACAAAATGTCGATTTGTTATGTAGGAGAGAGTTGCAAATGCTATGCTTCCATCAGATTCTGTTCGATGGGTGATGGGCCCATCAGGATCAATTGTTACTTTTCCTGATACAATTGGCTTACCAACCATATTTGATTCCAAGCCTTGCAGGTACAGTAGTATTTCGAAATCCTCTGGCTTGCCAAGTGATGCTTCTCTTGGATCTGGGGTTAAATATTTCTCAAGTTTTAAACGATGAAATTGCTTTTCCGGTCTGAATATTAGTTTGTGAAGATCACGAGCACAACTATTCCATTGAAGGGATTTGAAGCTGTGCTGATATTATTACTAGTCAACTAATTTCGGGTTGTTTATGTTTATTTCAGTTACCCTCCTCCCCGTGAGAAGTGTGCCGGACCATATTGTACAAACCCATACAAGTACAGGGATTCCCAATCAAAGCTCCCTCTGTGCAGTCTCCAGTGCTACAAGGCAGTTCATGAAAAGATGCCTTCTCTATCCGCATGTTGATTTAAATTCAGTGAAATCAATTTTGCTGCCAATCTCATATGTGGATAATCCTGCATGTCATTCGTACTTGATTTTGATTTAATAGATGTAGATCTTTCAAATATCCGTATATGTGTGTGTGTGTATATATATATATATATACAATCTAATGCCACAGAGATTGAAGTGATTCTAGCATTGTTAGGCACAGATATTAAAAATGAATAAAAACCAGGATTTCACACAACAGGTCAGAGCTTCCATGTTTGTTTCACTACAGCACATGTGTGTCTCCTATGAGGTTTCTGCATGCCTCCCACTTCTTGGCCTTCGGTTACCTCTTGCACTTTCTAGTTCTCATGCTTGGATAATACTCGGATGTTTGTTTTCCCCTTTGGTTGTGTCAAAATGTTTACAGATTACACATCGATCGTTCTTAAGTCGAACTAAAAAGGTTGAGACCTAAAGAGAGTTGAGACTTTTGTTATTAACAACGAGACTTATATCATTAGACCACAAGAGTAACGTCACTTTACCACAACTATTTTCTGTTTTGGGTATAATTTACAACTACAAACTCTAACCAAAGAAGCGAAAATACGTGTCATATTGGGCGCAAAAGTGATCAAACCTTTCAAACATAACCCGAAAATAAAACTTGCCTTTCTTTATTTCTCTGTCTCTTCCAGAAGCATCATCGTCTCCGAATCAAAGCGGCCATGGCTAGGGCTCCAAGCAAGCACGGTCGCGACCAAGCTCTGGTACCTCTCTTGTACTTTCTACTTGTCTAATTTGCTGGTATTCTTACCTTCGTTAATATTTGGGAGCTGGTAAAAATTGAAAATCAGAAGAAGAAAAAATGAAAAGGTGAAATCTTTGTGTTCCATATTTCACAATTGTAATATCCAAGACTTGGGCATGTAGCTGGGGTTAATGTGGTTTAGCTGAGCAAGTAAAATTGAGTTTCAATTGAAGAAAGTTGGAATCTTTATTATTTTCCTGGCATAGTGATGGGTGTGTTATTACTTATTAGGGTTCTAGATTATAATTGTACTGTATTGCTGTGTTTTTTGGGTTGGTCCTGTTAATCCTTTGGTCCAGGATTTCCAGGGGTTTTTGAGTGACTTGCAGGACTGGGAGCTTTCGCTCAAGGACAAGGATAAGAAAATGAGGCCACAACAACCCAACAAGGAAGCTCCGGTAATTTGCTTAGCAACCCCATTTCCTGTATATAGTTGATTTGTTAAGAAATCGTTATGTATTTTATCTTCCATGTGTGTTCATTCTCGGAATTGTAAGTTTGTTCATTGTTGCATGTGACATTGCATGATTTGGAATTAGTGTTGGTATTGTTTTCTTCGGTGTGTTATTGATCATCGGCATTTCCTAATGCTGTTGCTTTTACAGAAATCAAGAGATTTTGGAACTAGATCCTACTCGACGAATTATGATCCAATGAATACAGTATCAAGTAGTTTCGCTTCTGAAGATGGTCTTCCGGATGCTGCTTCGGAAAAGGACTTGGTAGGAATTCATAGTATTCTGCTGTAGTTAAATATGGTTTTCTCGTAAGAATTTGGTCAATCTCATCCCTATTGTGCTATTGTGTTAGGGTAATGAGTATTTTAAGCAGAAGAAGTTTAAGGAAGCTATTGACTGCTATTCAAGAAGCATTGCCTTAACTCCAACAGCGGTAGCTTTTGCAAATAGGGCAATGTCATATATCAAAATCAAAAGGCAAGCTTTATCTTACACCCACTCTTAGTTAATTTTTTAGTGTATAAACATACCTATTTATGCAAATTTAAACTTTTGATTACATGAAGTGGTTTCCATTTCATATCTGTGAGGCGTTTTTCTTTTCAGAAGTTATCACCTGAAGTATTTGTGTTTTCCACTTTGTTAATTAGATTCTAGGAAGCCTAGAATGACTGTACAGAGGCCTTGAATTTGGATGATCGCTATATAAAAGCATACTCACGACGTGCAACAGCTAGAAAAGAACTAGGAAAACTTAAAGAATCTATTGAGGGTATGTTGAGACTGTAATATGACTTTGTTTCCTGATAGACTTGTATGGTTTATTTTCTGATATATTGTACTTTTGATCTGTCTGATAATGAACATAGCCAACTGCAGATGCAGAGTTTGCTCTGAGGTTGGAGCCACACAACCAAGAAATCAAGAAACAGTATGCTGAGGCCAAATCTTTGTATGAGAAAGTAAGAAAATTTACACATAATTGAATATCTAATTCTAATGTTGATTGATCAATATAAATTGGCTTACCTTTAGAGAATCGTACCCTCCTGCATATAAAAACTATTGTTCTGTTAACTTTTTACAGTTAAGAGTTTTCATACTGTTTAGGGTTTGTTTTTTCTTTGGTCTGAGAGGGAAAGGAAAAAAACAGCATTTCGGTTTTCCTAGTTCTGTTACTTTACCTTCAAGTATAAGTATCACAAACTTTTTTTAAGAAGATAGAGTTGCTTGGACTTTGTTAGTGAATAAAAGTGGCATTGAGCGTAGCTTTTGCTTTTTCCTTAATGGGGCAAATGATAACTTAATTGAGATGGAATATTTAGTTTAATGGATTTTTGACAGTATAGGTGAAGCTAGCTTATGAACAAGTTCTCTTTCAATGGTTTATTCCCAGGGAATTCTTCAGAAGGTATCTGGAGCAATAAAAATCTCTGAACAAGACAAGCAGAAAGTGGAAAAGTCGGGTACCACAGTGAATGGACACAGCATCCAGCCTGTCTCTAGTGCTACTCAAAGGACAGAAACAACTGCAGTTGGAGATCACACTAAGGTATCAGTAATTAGTGCCTACAGGTCGATAAGTAAATTTGACTAGTTTATGAAGCCTTAATTTACTGCATTAGTCTTTTATGCTTGTAATTGGACATAAATGCTGTATGCTCCTGCAACCACTTTCTTATTTTCAGCATATATGCCTTTTAGTCTTCTTCATAGTTGACACTAGTCTAACAATGATTATTTTGTAGAAAATAAACACAAATGGGAAGCAAGGGTCGAAGTTATCAGTACAAGAACTTGCTTCTCGAGCTGCTTCACGAGCCAAGGCTCTAGCTGCAGAAAATATCACACCACCAAGTTCAGCTTATCAATTTGAGGCTTCTTGGAGAGGACTCTCTGGAGATCGTGCTCTTCAGGCTAAATTGTTGAAGGTTTGCAAAAATAAATACGAAAGATTTGTGCTCATAATTTTAATGCCTGTGTTGGTGACCATGGGTACGGTGTCTTTGCATGAATTGCAAAGAACTGTTGGTATTATTTATGGACCCTTTTGAGTGGTTAGCTAAACCTAAGGTGCCAGTGGTCACCAGTGTCAGTCTGCCCATGTGGCTTGTTCATGCTAGGGGACCTTGAAAGAGGTTGCCCTTTGTTTTATTCTTGTTAACAATGTTCAGAGGTTCATTATAGAGACATATAATTGCACTTGCAGTTGGCATTTGCATAGAAAATCAGAACCCTGCTAGTTTTCAATTATGTTATAGTCCTTTTCCTGTTGTAATTTTTGGTATTCTCATATAGGCTATATCACCAGTGTCAGTCTGCCCATGTGGCTTGTTCATGCTAGGGGACCTTGAAAGAGGTTGCCCTTTGTTTTATTCTTGTTAACAATGTTCAGAGGTTCATTATAGAGACATATAATTGCACTTGCAGTTGGCATTTGCATAGAAAATCAGAACCCTGCTAGTTTTCAATTATGTTATAGTCCTTTTCCTGTTGTAATTTTTGGTATTCTCATATAGGCTATATCTCCCAGTGCACTGCCGCAGATATTCAAAAATGCTTTGACTGTTCACATACTAGTTGAGATTCTCAAGTGCGTGACAACCTTTTTTATGTAAGTAATGCTTATCTCATGTATGTTTTTTGCTTGATGTGCTCGATGGAAGGCTTACAAGCACCTTTATTTCTTTGGCAGTGACGAAATGGATTTGGCGGTCAGTATTTTGGAGAACTTAACTAAGGTTCCTAGATTTGACACACTCGTCATGTTTCTTTCATCCAACGGCAAGGCTGGTATGCATATTTTCTATTGTTGCATACTAGGCAGTGTACCCAAGCTTTGCTTGGGGTGAAAACCTGTAAAAAGATTAAATGTGTAAAAACGACTATGATGGTAAAAGGTAATTTTGATCCCCAAATGATAAAGTTGTAATAAAACGAAAAGTAGAGACAAAAATGTAAATTACACATATCAGAGGAGTGGCAAGGTTGTAATAAAAACGGGAAGAAGGACCAAATGGTAATTTCCTACCTAATGACGCTGAGAATGGCAGAGCTGTAATTAAAGAAAAAAACAGGGACGAAATCGTAATTTCAACCCTACGGGTACTGTTCCTTTCGGAACTGAGTTTTAGTATATAGTAAGTATAAATAGTAGAGTAGGTCAGATATCTTATCATACTAACTCCACTTACCTTGTAACAGATCTTGCTAAGATGTGGGATGAAGTGTTTTACAATGAAGCAACCCCCATTGAGTTTGCTGAAAAGCTTGATAACCTGCGTGCAAAGTACTGCCTCAAGCGATGATGAGATGCATTGTAGAACTGATGACTCGAGCCATCAAGTTTTTGCCTTCACTCTACCTGTACCGTGAATTGAAGTGATGAAATTTAGTAATGCTACTGCAGGGAGGACTCTTATTTGTGAGTGTATTCAAAGAGGCCAGTAGTGAGCACTTGGTGGTTCTTGTTTAACTTGAAACCTAGTTATGGTGGAAATTGAAACTTGTGGGTTTGTCATATGATCATTGTGCTATTCAATGTGCCTACCTAATTTCACTGTTCAATCATAATCAAATAGGGGGTCCAAATTTATGGTCCAGAGCCATGACCTGTTCTTAATGACCCACCTATCATTGGCAGCCATATTTACATCCCACATTATGCAGGCTGAGTTGAAACATGAGGTCTCCTGGGATTGCTCAAGTCTTCCAGAAGGCTATTATGAGTCATCTAGATCACCATAACACAGAAGTCTCAAGTCTTCTGGGAATCTAGTATTTCAGACTCCCAAATTTAAGCAATTAGACTTACAGAGTAAACAAGTCCGTAGTTGATGGCTAATTTGTTGTCCTCCAAGGCCAGAGCTTCATTTACCTAAACCAAATACAAAGACTTCAAATATAATACAGTGCCTCTTGTCTGCTATCTCCATAACCTCCAAGTCGACGCTTTTTATGAATGATGACCATTCTTTTGGCCTCGGATGGGAGTTATAGTGAGCTATATTGGAGTCTCGACCTACATCATATCTGCATTCTAATCTGTATCAAATATAACGAAGCCAACAGCAATAGACATCTGATTGGCGAGCAATGGTGCATGTGATGCACCTTTGAAGCAGCAGAGCTTACCCCAGTGAAAAGGGTACCTAAACAAAGCATGGCTACTAATGCATAGATTACGAAAGGCATAATTTAGAAGTCCGGATGATTCTCTTGGTCCAGCATCTGCATAAAATAGCAACAAAGTAGATTCTTGGGAAAGATTAGTTCATATTATAATTCCCTAGTCTCTAATTCCCACAAGTGTAAACTCGATAAAGTGGGAGAGTACTCTATCTGTTTGCACTTCTTTTGGGGTTCTGTCAGTATGGGAGTTGTGTTTAACTTATGGGTGCCAAAAGTCACCATGCTGAGACACGTAATCCAAATATGCATCTACGATAGGGTTACAATCTCTTGCTCCCCCCTAATGAGATTGAAATGCATAACTTGGTATAACAATCTCATATTATGTGTGTGGAAGCTTGTATATGTCCACTTTTGCATAAAGTTTGATTAATGTAGTGTATGTCTGATCCTAATAATTTATCAATAATGTAGTGTATGGGTCAAATTCAATTTATTGATCTATCATAGTTTTTATCTGCATTATGTGACAAGAAACAAAACATAGTTTTTCACCAATTTAATTGGTTAGGGATAATTTTCTTGTTTCTTTAAAACCAAGAAAAATCTTAATTACTCACTTAGATGAATTTCATAAGCTTTCAGTTTACCACATCATGTTACTCTTTGGTTAATCAAATAACGTAAAATTATGTAAGGATAAATAAATAGAAAACATATAATTTCATTTAAAACATACCGTCATTTAAATGTTATTGATCAAGTGATAACATTCCAATATTTCATTTGCTATGTTATTGATCAAGTGATAACATTCCAATATTTCATTTGTCATGACATAAAAATCACCGAGCATTCAAAATAATGTGACACAAGTTTCACTTTTTAGAGGAGTCGTAGGATCTCAAGTGATGCACAAATTTGAGTTCAAAGTAAAGGGTTTTGGACTCAAGAGTTCAAATTAAAGGCAACACCAAAATGCCAAATCTTGAAGCGGGTAGAGACCGGTAGAGTCTTCCTCTTCCCATTAAATTACAAAAAATTAAAAACCTACCTCCTCCTAGAATAGCAAGCAATCCATTTCAAACCTCCTTGAATTAAATAGTTTTTGTAGTCTTCCAAGTTTTGACAAAACCAACAAGCACTTCACTTTTTCAGGAAACTCAAAAAAGAAAAAAGAGAGAGAGAAATACAACTGACAACCCCATCACGTGAAAAAGAGCTCAAATAGTCTCACCTTTCTCACTCTGTCTTAATCCACGCGCCAATTTCTTTCTGCGTTTCTTTCATAGATTTCCAACTCCCATGTCCCTTGTTCTTGTTTTCAAAGTTTAGATTCCGTTGGAGGTTAAAGCTCTCACTCCCCAGATCTGTCTCTGCGCAAGAACAAGGTAACTTTTCTGGCTTGGTTTCTCCGTTGTTTATCTATTAAATTACTATTCTTGGTTCTTCTTTCTTTTAAAGGTTCCACATTTATTATCTGGGTTTGTTCATAGACTTCTGTTATTGGTTTTTGATCATTTGGGGTGTTAATTTGGGCGTCTGGGTGTATTTTTCAAGTGAAAATTCTCGCTTTGATGCAATGTCTGGCTCGTTTGGTTCTTCTGTTCTTCTTATACAAGAAAAGATTTGAACTTTTCTTTATGCACCTATTTCTTTCTTGGATTTTCTTGTTGGGTGTTCTTCGTTTTCTGTTTTCTCATTGTACTTGAGGATATATGCATATGTAGATATAAAAGATTAAAACTTTTCGTCTGTGTACTCCTTTCTTGTTTATTACCACCCTTATTCTTCCTTTTGTGTTTTCTCATTGTACTTGAAGAATATATGTATACATAATTATTTTCTTTTCAATAGATTGTGGTGTTTCTCCTTTTTTCATAGGGGGCTTGGGATGCATTCTTTGTCATTTGGTACCCTGTACTACAATCTGTTGAGCTGATTGAACTTTGCTCATCTGAACTTCAATGTCTCTTCTGATACAGTGTTTTCTATTTTCTATAGGAAAATGGGGATCATCTCCAGGAAGATTTTCCCAGCTTGTGGGAACATGTGTGTATGCTGCCCTGCTATGAGGTCAAGATCTAGACAACCTGTTAAGCGTTACAAAAAGCTGCTTGCAGAAATCTTCCCCAAGTCTCCTGTGAGTATAATTCTATCTTTAACAGTTTAACCTATGCTTATAAGCCATAATGTCCACAGATATGTTATACTTGGCAGACAATCTTGTGTTCGTGTTGACCTTATGCTTGCGCTACTTGTCCGATATAGACACAGATAGTAGTAGATTAGTTGATAATTTGATCAGTTGATCATGTAATGAGGCAGCAGCGCTGCCACCAGGCACTCCTTGCAGGAAAAGAAATTACAACATCCCTTCCCTCATGTCACATGTCCAGCAATGTGATAGTAGTAGCAAAACTTAAACTTGCCTTTTCAATTGTTTTTGTTCTTTTTTGTTGGAGATTATCTCTCTCCCTTTAGTAATGAGAAATTGGCAAGGATGCTTAATAAAGAGATTTTCATTGAAGCATTTGTTCTCTCTCTCTCTCTATATATCAACTGTTAATCAACACTATGGTCTCTCTAGGCTATGTTTGGGACAGTAGAAAGTGAAATTATGTTGAATGTTTGATCCTAATCGAGTCTTAGCACTATTTGTAAGGTTTACAAGTTTCTAACCCAAGAACAGTTGTACTAAAATTTGTAAGTTGTGAATCTTTTCTGATAAGCAGCTAACAACAGCATGCTTCAATAGAAACCCGTCACTTAGATGTGCATATATAATATTCCATATTACTTCAAACCTGTGTATCATGTATAATTCTCTTATCAAGTATTGGAATACTGAAGTTCAAAGTTCCCCAATACTTTCCAGGATGGTCCTTCCAATGAAAGAAAGATTGTTAAGCTATGCGAATATGCTGCAAAGAATCCTTTTAGAATCCCTAAGGTATGAACTCTTTTCTGCCATTTCTTTATGTCTTGGTCAGTAAACTTGAGCTTACTGTAAATTACTGTTCTGCTGATGAGAGGCATCTGTTTCCTATTTTTCTCAACAGATTGCCAAACATCTTGAAGAAAGGTGTTACAAAGAGCTACGTCTTGAGCATGTGAAATTCATTAATATCGTTGCAGAGGCTTACAACAAGTTACTTTGCCTCTGTAAGAACCAGATGTAAGTGTTACCTGTTTGCTATCCCTTTCCTTAATGATGTATTTCTCTTGCAATTCTATTTGTAATTTTTTTAGGGACTAAATATTTATTTGGAAATAATCTAGCGTGTTGTTGATCAGAAAACTTTAAACTCACACCTGACTCTAAATTCGCATTCTTTAGGGCTTATTTTGCTGGGAGTGTACTAAATGTGGTCACTGAGCTTCTGGACAACTCTAAGCAAGATGCTTTCCGTATAATTGGATGCCAAACTCTGACGAGGTTCATCTACAGTCAGGTGAGTTTCAAGAGCTATTATGCATTAGTACATAGCAGAATGACAGGATTTCATCTCTGCCTAATCAATGCTAGAACAATGCGTGAGACTGATAAACAACTTTCCCCCAAATTGGGTAATATTGTAATTCTTGATTGCATCTTTGGAAATGAATTGTTTATCCTACTTGTGGCATTTCTTATTCTGTAAGTGGATGAGTGAAATATATAATTGATGGTTGTTTCTAAGTTCCTGCGTAAAGTAAATACACCAACTTTTCTAACTGTCAAAATGTGCACTCTTTTTTGTTTCGCTATGAGCAGACAGATGGAACTTATACACACAACATTGAGAGTTTGGTTCATAAAGTATGTGAGCTGGCACATGAGAGCGGTGAAGACATTCAAAAGCGCTGCTTGAGAGCATCAAGCTTGCAGTGCCTTTCAGCCATGGTAATTACATGATTTGACTGCTTGAAAATTTTATAGACCATTTCAATGTGAAAATTATCTTTTATTTTCATCTTTTTGATAAATTTCTCCCTTGGCAGATCCAATTTATGACTGAAGTTTCATATATCTTTGTTGATTTTAATGAGGTTAGTTCTTTTGACTAACATTCTTGATTTTTCTCTACTATGTGACTGCATCATTAGATATCAAGGGAGTCGGTGCTCCTTCTGACATATATATTGAGCATTTCCGTTTTCTCTTGTGAATGTAGATTGTACATGCCACTTTGGATAACTATCAGCCTGATACACATAATGAAAATGATGAGGGAGCAGAGTCGCATCATAATTGGGTGGATGAAGTAGTTAGAAGTGAAGGTAGAGTTGGTGCAATTGCTGGTGGGTATTCTAGCCCTAGTTGCAAGGTCATCAGACCACGGCCAGAAAAGAAGGATCCTTCTCTTCTCACAAGGTAGGAATTATTGAAACTCTATAAGGGAGAGCTTGTCAGTCAAAGAAGTTATAATTTCAAATTATGCTATTTTCATCGGATTCCCTTTTTAATAGTTTTGGTTCATTTGTATAGAGAAGAGACAGAGACACCAAACATTTGGGCTCAAATTTGTATTCAGAGAATGATTGAATTAGCGAAGGAGAGCACAACAATGCGCCGGGTATTGGATCCAATGTTTGTGTACTTCGACTCTAGACACCATTGGGTTCCTCGGCAAGGGTTAGCTATGATGGTTTTGTCTGATATGTCATACTTTTTGGAGACTTCAGGTATTTTAATCTTCTTTCCCTGTTAGTATAGTCTGTCGTGACATATTAGGTTCTGCAAATATGTCTACATGTACTTAATCTCATTATTGACTTTTGGATTTAGGAAATCAGCAGATGATTTTAGCCTATGCGATCCGTCATCTTGACCACAAGAATGTTTCACATGATCCACAACTCAAATCTCACATCATTCAGGTTGCTAGTGCTTTGGCTTGCCAAATTCGATCTGGAACAGTGCTAGAGGAAATTGGATTCGTCTCTGATCTATGCAGGCATTTGAGGAAGAGTCTTCAAGCCACTGCTGAATCAGTTGGAGAGCAAGAGTCTAGCATTAATACCATGCTACAGAGTTCAATTGAAGATTGTTTATTAGAAATAGCTAGAGGAGTAAGTTCTACATTTGTGCTGTTTGCAGTTCATATATGATGTGGGTCTATCTATTATTACTGACAACCCGCTGTTGTTCCTAATAGATTGGAAATATTCGGCCATTGTTTGACATGATGTCAATATCTCTGGAGAAGCTGCCATCTGGAACTGTTGCCAGGGCCACCATGGGATCATTGATGATTGTTGCTCATATGATCTCATTAGCATTGATCTCTTCTCATTCACAGCAGGTGAGAGAAGTTTGAAAATCTGTTTCTTGTTGTCAAGCTTTTTATACACTTCTTTATTTGTCTGCATTCCTCGGAAACTCTCTTTTAGTGTTGCTTGTATAAAGGATATACTTGCATGTCACATTAAAGAAGACCGACTGTTGATCGGATGTTTTTGGAGATATGATTTAGATTCAAAACTTGAATTGGTGGGCATGTAGTTTGATACTTTTAATAATGTATATCACTTTGAAATATTACTGTATATCACTTTAACATTTCTTATTGACATGTGATTGAATAGTTCTTGTTGGACTAAAATGGTCAATGTATTGTTTTCTGCTCTTGTTGGTTTGACATACTTTTCAATCTTCAATCTTGTAGGTTTTTCCTGAATCCCTTCTTGTCCAGCTTCTGAAAGTGATGATGCATCCAGATGTTGAGGTGCGTGTTGGAGCACACCAAATATTTTCAGTTCTTCTCATTCCATGTTGTAATCGGCCCCGACATGAAGTCGCTCCTCTACAATCTGGGTTTGTATACCAGTCAAGAAAAGAGAGTTCGGATACAGCTTCTATTGCTTCAATTACAGCTAGACTTGAAAAGCTTAGGAGGGAAAAAGATGGCCCTAAAACAGAAAATCAGGAGACTGGTGCTCGTGATGATTTTATAGATAGGGATATTGCAGAAGAGGATTGGAAGCAAGGGCTTACCCTCAAGAGTTCCCCTAAATTCTATAAAATTACCTCTATTATTGACAAGACTGCTGGATCAAGCCTAACAGACCCTGTAAGAAGTTACATTATTTCCAAAACGGGTAACATTTGTGGTTTATTTTTTTGCTTGCTCTACTAATGCTGTATACTTTCTAATTGACACAGGAACCATACATAATGAAGTTTAGTGAGGATCAAATAGCAGACTTGCTGTCTGCTTTTTGGATGCAAGCCAATCTCCCAGATAATTTGCCTTCAAATTTTGAAGCTATAGCTCATTCTTTCATTTTAATGATAGTTTCTTCTCACTTGAAGGTGAACATTTTTCACATGTATCCTTTTCTAGAGAAAGCCTATGATAACAATACCCATAAATGCCCATGTTTCCCTACTTGCGTCTGAAATCTGTTGATAATTTTGCAGAATCCAAATGGCAACCTTATGGTCCGTTCCTTTCAACTTCTGCTATCTCTGAGGAATATTTCACTGGATCCTAACAATGGTGAGGACAGGAAATCCTAAAGACAGTTGCCTGTTCTGATGAAAATGGAGATACCAGTTAATTGTTTTTATGATAAGATGTAAATAATCTTTTTGTGTGTTAGCAGGGATGTTGCCCCCAGCTTGCCAGAGATCTATCCTTGTGCTATCGATTGGCATGTTGATGTTTGCTGCTCAGATCTATCACATTCCTAATCTGAATGATCTGCTCAAATCATTACCATCAGATGTGAGTAGATATTATCCTGATACTGAATGCTTCTTACTAAAAAAACTAGGGTCAGCATTTGAATCCAGCTTTTTGAATATGAGTAATGTTCAAGCTCCTTGATCTTTGAGCTTGTCAAAGTTTTATTATTTTCCAGTGGTATAAAGCTACCCTAACAATTACTTATATTTGTGCAATTCAGGTTGATCCATATTTGGGCATCAGCGATGACCTTCAAGTTTTTCTAAGGCCTGAGGCAGACATTACAAAATATGGATCTGTTATCGATAACCAGCTAGCTACATCATTACTATCTGATGTGCGGAAAAAAATTTATGAATCTGACAATGTCATCAGGGAAATCTTGGTCCAATTTCTATCAGACATTACTGAGGTAGGTTGGTCAACTTATGGACTCAGTTTTCTTCTTCCGAGTCCTCTCATCTCATTTGTTTGTTGTTCCTTGTGAAGATGGATGCAGAGGTGGTGGCCGACCAACTTTCGGAGTCATTCACTCCTGATGATGCATTTATGTTTGGTCCACAATCAATGTTAGACTTTGACCAAAATCAAATGCCTGGCCATTCTAAAGAATCGCTTTCCTTTGATGGGGTATACTCTTTGCGCTGGTTATTCTTGCTACTGCTGAATTGGCATGTGACCGGAGGCAACTGACACTTCTTTATTAGCAGTTAAGTTTACAGTAATAACTTGACTTCCCAAATTTGCAGGAATTTCCGACCAATTCATCAGTTGAGGATGATGCAACAAGTGAAGTATCTGTTGTTGCTGACTTCTCCCGGTTCATTCCTAGAATGCCATCATCTTCTGTCCCCCAAGTCATCAGTGTTGGACAGCTTTTGGAATCGGTAAACCCCCCAAAAATACTGAACTAGAAATATTTGTAAAAATGACGTTCTGAACACCATATTGTTTTCATTCAGGCACTTGAGGTAGCTGGTCAAGTAGCGGGAACATCTGTATCTACATCACCCCTCCCATACAACACCATGACAAAACAGTGTGAGGCCCTTGGCACAGGCACAAGGAAGAAGCTTTCTAATTGGTTGGCCCATGAACATCATCAAAGCAATACTGTCCGTGACATTTTGTCTCCACCATTTCCCTCAGGTGGATGCACAGCACTCCAGAAGGTCAGCTCATTTTCAGTTATAGTTTACGTTTTTGCAGCTGCTATGGATAGTTTGGTCAATTATACTGCTTTGTTTTGTTTAAAAACTCTTTTGTTGATGTTAATGCAGTTAATTAGTGAACCTGGATCTGGGGTTACCCAGGGAGTTACATCAGCACAGGACTCGTGGTTAGCTGCTATCAGGTTGCCTCCTGCTAGTCCGTTTGACAACTTCCTCAAGGCAGCTGGTTGTTAGTAGAAGAAAAGCTATCACCTGTCAACAAGTGTAATGTAATCGTCTTGTAAAGCTTTAGGCAGTTTTCACTCGGGATAAATAGCTCTAAATTTGGTCTCGGATCTGATCATTTGAGGGCTTCCACGCCCTTCGCTACTAGTATGGAACATCTAATTGTAATGACCTAGTGTTAAGCATCATGTAGTACATCTTTCCGCCTCTCTTGCTCTCTTACGATTGTTCCTTTGTTTCAAAATGAAGAAAATATTGCATACAGCTCGCCTTCAAGGTCTAATTATCTTCTATCTACTCACGCAGGATCAACCTAATTACGTTAATGGATGAAGATATCACTGGTGTACTTATGCAGTCTTCCATACTCCACAAACTTTTTTTCTTGTACGGTACTGTGTTGTTTTACAAAGTGATTGATTGGTGTATGGTTTTATCAACTTTTCTTTTCAGAAAACAAGCACTATGGGAGGTTATAATGGACATGTGAAAAGTTCTATCTGTGTTGTCATATCACTTTCACCAGGGGAAGCCTACCTATCTGTAGTCCTAGGAACCTACTCAGACTGTTATATAATGTTAGATTCTCTTATGAGGAAGAAACCTCTGAAAAATAATAGCCTGATTGACACCTCAAATTAAAGCTTTCTCATGTAATAGGGTTTTCCCTGTGAAACAAGGCAAAGCTCTACAAATCCAGTCTCATACTCTCCCAACCTTTTCTATTTTGCTTTTGTAATCCTAGGCTTTGAGCTCTCAACTGGTAAAGCCAGTGCAGGCCTTGAGGAGGATAGACTACACTTCACATCCCATCCATCATCGTCCATGGAGCTTTCCTCTTGTCTCGTGGATGGTCTTATAGGAGAAAGTTTGAGATAGGTCGATAGGTTGCCCTTTGCAGTTTGCCCGTTTCCATGTGACATAATGGATTTTGAACTTGCACATGCGACGAGTTATGATTGATCGGCCAAACCATTAAAATGGTCATGCGGCCTAATCCAAGACCGGCCGAGTTGCTCGTCATATAGAAATCAAGCAATGCGTATATGTATTAGGGTTTGTAAACTCTCACAAGGCATTGCTTGATGCCTAGCTGAATTGGTGAATGTACTTTCCTATGCGATCCTTCATTTGCGGCCAGCTTCTGTTACTTAACTTGTAACTATGGCAAATTGCCTCATTTCATATACCTAAATTCTCGCTGGCCTCATCTTCATGTCTGTACTCCTTTGTAGCAAAATTGGCCGACTTCACGTTGTTCCTCAGACCTTGGACTCTGTAATTTTCTGGCTTTCGTTGTGTACAATTGTGATGAGTTCATTTACTTCTGAACGATATCATTGCCAATAAATGCCATTCTTACTTCACTGTGGTACGTACTTAGAACTTTAACTCCACGAACGAAACAACCAGCTAAATGTTGTTGCCCTTGCCTTCGTTCCAGACCACCTAGTCACTACGACCAAAGTTCAGACATGATTTCTGTGAACTTAAACCGAAACAAACATCACAAACCAAAAATCCAAAAGCAAAATCCCTAATAATAACAATACATTTGCGAGTACCGGTGGTCATGTTCACCCGATCACTAAATAACCAAGTTGCGAGTACCCTCACCCAATGACGAGTCAGCATCGTCCTTCCTGAAAGCACTAACCAGTGGAGTGGCCGTACCTCCACAAATGCATACCAGCCAATCTCCGTTCCTCCGCCACAGTAGCCACCGTTAACCTTCTCCCCCGTCCTTGGAATCAGTTGGAAACATCCATCACCACCCTGGAAAAACCACCATAATTATGGGATATATACCTCCATAATTAAAATTGTCTTACTGATAAGATAAAATCATTACAAATCAAAGAGTAATTGATCAAGGTAGTCACCAATGATCGTGTGAATATTATTCCTCATCATTTATATAAAAAATTACAAATGAATTTTGAAACTGTAAAAAGACTACTAAATAAGTAAGTTGTAACACAAGCAATGATAATCAAAAGCTTAACTCATGAAAGGGGAGAACAAAGGAACATAAACCTTTTCTCTAATATATAGGACAAGATCAATAATTTGAAAGGGAAAGTCAGTCAAGCCAAATCAAAGATTATCTTTCTCACTTTGCAGATACTTATAATTATGTAGATTTTCTTCTGTCTTTTATATACTAATGATCCTAGAAGGTCCACTCCTTTTCATTTCTTTTTCCATTTGAAGAGATGATTAAAGAAGATACAATAAGTCTTGGCACTCTAGATCAAGGGAAGATGCAATCATTTTCTAGGAAGCAGCATCATATCTGTGGTTAGTCCTTTTATGCTGTTTTGGGGCATACATCTTGTATATATTAGAGGGCAATGTTTGATAACGAGGACTAGAGGAGACAGTGTTTGTAAAGTAAATCAAAGTTATTAAGAGCAAGTCCACCCGTTGGGTTAGAATGAATATAGTGACCTGGGTCACTTAAGTGACCTGGGTCACTCTGGGTTACTGTGACTGGGCAGCAGTTTCCACCCGTATGAAATGTGAGATTGCTGCCACGTGGCAGTAACTGTTTATTAAATTTAAAAAAATGTTTTTAAGTGTGAATAATCGTTTTATGTATAAATAAATAGTAATTTTTATATATTATATGACATATTAAAATTAATGTTTTTATTTTATGACATTTAAGTAACAAGTCAAGCTTAAAAAATACTTTTATTTGATATTGTCTAATGAAAAACACAATCTAAATTAACTAAGCATATATAAAATTAGCTATCAATCCAGTTAATATTTTTTTTTAGAAATGCAAAAGAGATGAAAATTCACACAGTATAAATTTATTTATTTTTACATATTTTTGTTATAAATTTATAAATCAAAAAAAGAAAAAAAAAACCCTACAGAGAAAAATGGCTGCCGTAGTTCTCTTTTTTCTCTTTTTTCGTTCTTTCTTTCTTCTCTTTTTTCTCTGCTCTTTCTTCTCTTTCTTTCTGTTCTTTCTTTCTTCTCTTTTTTCTCTGCTCTTTCTTCTCTTTTTTCTCTGGGTTGCTGTATTTCTTCTTTGGGCACCCACCCGGCAGCGAGTGCACCAGGCCGGCGGCGAGCACCCATCCCGGCAGCGAGTGCACCAGGCCGGCGGCGAGCACCCATCCCGGCAGCGAGTGCACCTGAAACTTTCTTCTTCTCTGGGCTGCCGTATTTCTTCTCTGGGCACCCACAGAGGGAGAAGACGACGACCACCCACAGACGGCGACCACCCACCCACCTTCGCACGCTACCGCTCCGCACAGCAGCAAGCAGCGCAACTCCAGCCTCCTCCGCACGCTGCCGCTCCGCACATCGTCGTCACAGTCTCCTTGTCGTCATCACACGCGCGTCTTCCTTCGCTGCAGTTCGTCCGTGCGCGAAACGCAGCTTCCAGGCGCGTCGCTGGGCTGACGTGGATCAATCTCGCCTGAGTCAGTCTTCTCCTCTCACTGGGTTAGATATCTCCCCAGCAAACTCACCCGGGCTAGAAAATGAGTTATCTCATTTTATGGGTGGAAGCAAAATTTTTTGGGCTGTGTTGCTTTGCCCATGTGGATCCAACCTGGGTTGGATTTTTTGCTCACCGGTGGACATGCTCTAACAAATTGATGTGGAAACATGGAACGCAAAAAACGAAGATCATCTCCACACATGCTACTGCTTCTTAGATTAATTATATATTTATTAGTACAGTAATACTTAATTCACTCTCACGTAAGTCTCGTTACAGCAACAATTATTGATTTGTTCAGTGAAGTATTTACATAACTTAAATTATTTCGTATTTCAGCCATCTCAGTACTATAACTTTCCTTTCACATACAAACACAAGGTACATATATTAGCTGGACTTAAAGAATCTAGCCAGAGTAGTTTACAATGTTTGGTTTTTCATTTTCAAAAACAAAAAGAAAAGAAAATTTGAATCATCTACAGTGTTTGGTCCACGTTCAGATACAACTAGTTCGTTCATATGCAATCGAATGAGACTGTAAATATATTATCTTACAATTTCCACCACGTATAATGATGAGTTTTGTTCGTGCAGGTGAAAATGAACAAGAACCAGCAGCAGTAAAAGCAACAAAGAACAAATAAATTATTTTGAAATTGAAACTATAAGCATTGTTCCAGAGCTAGCAGATGCTTACACCAATGAGGTTTTGAAACGTATCAGAAAATTCAGAATTGTCATGTCAAGCTTCCCCAAAGTTCAAATGCAAATGCAAATGCAGAAGGATGGGAAGGTCTAATATGTTTCAGGCCTATATGAGACTAGGGTTTCACCTCAAAACCTAACCTTGTCAAATCGGAGGAACCTCACCGTTTCAGACAGTGGGCTTATTTGTTCTCTGGTTTTCGTGTGACCTGTCTCCCTCACACGTTTCCACGCATACATGCAAACAAACTGTAACAGTTACTTGGTGATGATTCATGTTCTTTATTTCTCTCTGTGTTCTCTCTCTTCTCAGGTCCTCCTCGGAAAAGAAAGAAAGTATGGTCTTTTTCCTAGTGAAGAAGTTTTTCTTTTTTTAAATTAACAAAAACCCACTGGGACTTCATTCTTCTACCCCCTTATGTCTAACCCTTCACCAGTCACTTGATCTCTGTGTGTTATATATCCCCCCTTGAAGTTCCTTTTCCTGAGGCATATGGCGGCTTCTTCCCTCTTTGAAACATTGAAAACTATTTCTAGAGCTTTAATGGCTACCTCCTTACCTGCATATCTTCTGCGACAACATTTTGCTTAGCTTTTCTACTTTGGCCTCTCTCTCTCTCTCTCTCTCTCTCTCTCTCTCTCTCTCTCTCTCTCCCCCCACTAAGTTCTTGGATATCATTATCAACTAGAGATTGAAACATTAAGGGATAATGGAGGATTTTTACAAGCTAAACACTATGAAAATGGTGAATCAGGTTGAAAATGGTACTAGGACTACTACTGAAGGTGGTGCTGGTTATCATGGTGCTCCAATAATAATGAGTCACCGTAACTTCAACATGCTTCAATTTGAAACGGATCAGGTTATGACAGAGCTGATGAAGACCCAGATAGCCAATCACCCTCGTTACCCAGATTTGGTTTCTGCTTACATAGATTGCCAAAAGGTAATTTCCGTTTCTTTTTGTGAGCACATTACTTGTTTATTGTTATTATAGCTCAGATTTATTTTTGAAAAATAAAAGAAACCGAGAAAAAAAAAAACTTATGATTTCTTGCTAGAAAGTATGGATGGTTAATTGTTACTTCTGTTTTAGGTTGGGGCTCCACCAGAGATGAAAAGCCTACTTGAAGAAGTAGGTCGGCTAAGCTTCCCAACAGGCACTTGCAGGAGTGAGATAGGAGCTGATCCAGAACTAGATGAGTTCATGGTACAACTGAAATTATCTATTTAAATTCAAGCACCAGATGAAATACTCACTTAATCAGTTTGTTTATTATGTCCATCTTTAAGCAGTTTGTTAATCTTTTCTGGTGATTTATACTACTCATGTGTTTGCATTTGTCTTTGATATCTTACTGCTGATATGTCTTTCCAACCAGTCCAAAAGCACCATTATTGGCAATCAAAATAAGAAACTGAACTTGATTAGGCTTTTAAACCTGAACTGGGATTTGGGCAAGAGTCTCAGTAAGAGTAATGAAATTTGTGAAATAAATGACTATTATGGTGACTATTTTGCAAGGACACATACTGTGGAGTTCTTCATACATACAAGGAAGAGCTTTCTAAACCGGTCGACGAAGCAACCACATTCTTGAACAACATTGAATTGCAGCTTAGCGACCTCTGCAAAGGCACATTCCAGAAAAACAACTGTGACCTTCAGGCAACTGGTATGCATTGGTTTAGTTAAATGGGATAATCACCCAGCTGGTATGAATTAATTTAATTTTGGGGTTTGTCACTGTAAATCACGACTCTCTTTGGTAATTACAAAATGGTTTTTATGCCCTAAGGGAAGGTTAGAAATTAAAAAGAGTTGTGTCTGAGGGAAATTCTGCTATGCAGATGGGTATGGGTTTAGCTCCTGTCTGAGTGGAAGTGACAAGGTATAAGTGTTACTTTGAGGTTAAATGCACTTCTGCTATATCATAATTCCACATATGCACCCATATGGTGAGTGTTATTTTACCATCACTAATTTAATCCCCAAGTCTATTCTTTGTGGGTAGCCTTACATATAGAGATTGGTTTTTGTGGGTAAACAGTAAACTTTCCTGAGTTCCCTCATTTTTCCCCTAAAAATATTAATATTGTTTTCTTCATCATTTATATGTTTATTAAAATATCAGTGTCACTATAATCTGAAAATTGCAAGAAACAATAATTCATACTTAATGTTTCAGGAATATTTTGGTTGTTGGTAATGACATTTTTCTTTCTTGTTGGGATCAATTAGGTCATGGTTAACATATAAGTTAATATGTCTGCACGTATATAGTCGTAACTTGATGATTTAATTTTGGTTAACATTGAATAATGGAAGTGATTTTCATTCTTTTGTGACTTTCTAGTGTTTTTTTAGTAATATTTCTATATATTTTTTTCCATAATACTTTTGAAACTTTATCAATAATTATAAGAATGATAGGGAAGTATATATGCTAATAACAAAAAGAGTTGTGTGAGTACGCAAAATGAGAGTCCAGAGAAATGTGGAGTATTTTAGAAGAATTCACTTCTAAATCCCTTAAAGTTGCTTCCTAATTTGATGGTACTTTGAGTTTAAATTGTTTAGAATTATCAGATTAGGACAGAGATCTTTTCATCATGATACATGAAGTTTTCTGCATTTCTTGATCATACTACCAAGTTTCTTGTTAATGTGGTAGTCTGATGATGCAAGAAGAGATACCATTGTATTGAATGCAAAAGAAAAATTGATCAATCACTTGCCATTCTGATATCTATTAATTGACTAAATACTTTGTAAATCTTATAACGTATTGAAACATATAATATCAATTGTACCTCTGAATTATCTAGCTTTATAAGTATTTCCTACTAAAGTACTGATTCATAGTACCCTTTGCCAGATGAAGCTGTTGGAAGTTCAGAAGAGGAGTTTAGTTATGGGGAGATGGAAGCAGCTGAGGGTCAAGATACCTCCGCGTTTCGTGCTTGTGATAGGGAGCTGAAAGATATGCTGCTGCATAAGTACAGTGGCTACCTTGGCAAGCTGAAGAAGGATTTCTTAAAGTCGAGGAAGAAAGGAAAGCTTCCAAAGGATGCTAGGTCTGCACTAATGGATTGGTGGAACACTCACTATAGATGGCCATATCCTACGGTAATGGATTCAATACATGCCAATTCTGTCATGAAAGTTAGATATCTGAACTTTCAAATGCTAGTAATAGTTATGGATCAATTAGTTTCCCATTTACTAAATAATGTGTGTATGAATAGGAAGAGCAGAAGATGCAACTATCTGTGGCAACTGGTCTGGACCAAAGGCAGATAAACAATTGGTTCATAAACCAAAGGAAGAGGCACTGGAAGCCATCTGAAGACATGAAGTTCGCTCTCATGGAGGGTGTTAGTGGTAGCATCACTGGCGAAGGAGGACCAAGTTTGCTATGCGACCCTGGATTCGGACATGATGATATCATGTGATCGATGCATTAGGCAATAATGAGCAGGTTGAATGATGTTAATCATCATATATATCACCACTCAATAACCATGCATTAGTGTTGGTTTTTCTCATCAGCTCGCCTAGCTATAATATTTAGTCGCCCTCTTTAATCTTTGTTATGTGAACCTTACAACTAAGTACAGCTAGTAACCTAGCTTGTACATTCTATAGCCTTGGATGGCCTTATGAACAACTGGTTCTGGTATTTGGGTGACTCTAAATTTCCTTTATTTGGGCCAAAGCAATCCTTGTTCTTTGGTGTTGGACGGGCCAGAATAGTTCGTATTGGACCCTCATTATCAGTATCACAAAATGGATTTGCATTGTTGCATTTTAAGCAAGTCTATAAGCATACCTAAAATTGAAAAAGCCGGATGTCTAAAAATAGTGAAACGGGTCAGAAACTTATGTGTTATATAGCTAAAGGTTTTGGCTCGAATTGGATGAAACTTGAAAATGAGGGGCAATACATCATTTTTGATACTAGAATGGTTCAAAAGATGTTAAGAAATGTCTATAAGCATGCCTACTCTAGAAAATGCCGGAGATCTAAAAAATGTGAAACATTTTAAAAACTGGTGTTATAGGTAGAGGTTTTGACATAAAATGGGTGAAATTTGAAAATGAGGGGTAATACCTCATTTTTGATACTAGAATGGTTTAAAATATGTTTGGAAATGTCTATAAACAGACCCAAACTAGAAAAAGCCGGATGTCTAAAAATAGTGAAACTGGCCAGAAACTCGTTTGCTATATATCTCGAGGTTTTGGCTTGAAATGGATGAAACTTAAAAATGAGGGGTAATACCTCATTTTTGATACTAGAATTGTCTAAAAGATTTCAGGAAATGTTTATAAGCATACCCAAACTAGAAAAAGTAAGAGGTCTAAAAAAAGTGAAACAGTCTATAAACTGGTGTGCGGTAGAGGTTTTGGTTTGAGTGAAACTTGAAAATAAGGGGCAATACCTCATTTTTGATAGAAGAATGATTCAAAAGATGTGAGGAAATATCTATAAGCATACCTAAACTAGAAAAAGCCGGATGTCAACAAATAGTGAAACGGGTCAAAAACTCGTGTGCTATATAGCTAGAGGTTTTGGCCCGAATTGCATAAAACTTGAAAATGAGGGGGAATACATCATTTTTGATACTAGAATGGTTCAAAAGATTTTAGGAAATGTCTATAAGCATACCTGAACTAGAAAAAGCGGGAGGTCTAAAAAAATGTGAAACAGTCTAGCTAGAAACATGTGTGCTATAGGTAGGGGTTTTAACATAAATTGGGTGAAATTTGAAAATGAGGGGTAATACCTCATTTTTGATACTATAATGGTTTAAAATATGAAATGTCTAAGAGCACACCCATAATAGAAAAAGCGGGATGTCTAAAAATAGTGAAACTGGTCAGAAACTCGAATGCTATATAGCTAGAGGTTTTGGCTCGAATTGGATGAAACTTGAAAATGAGGGGTAATACCTCATTTTTGATATTAGTATTGTTCAAAAGATATTAGGAAATGTGTATAAGTAAACTAAAACTAGAAAAAGCCGGAGGTCTAAAAAAAGTGAAACAGTCTAGAAACAGGTGTGCTATAGGTAGGGGTTTTGACATAAAATGGGTGAAACTTGAAAATGAGGGGAAATATCTCATTTTTCATACTAGAATGGTTTAAAATATGTTAGACAATGTCTATAACCACACGCAAACAAGAAAAAGCCGAACGTCTAAAAATAGTGAAACTGGCCAGAAAGTTGTGTGTTATATAGCTAGAAGTTTTGGCTCGAATTGGATGAAACTTGAAAATGAGGGGTAATATCTCATTTTTGATACTAGAATTGTTCTAAAGATGTTAGGAAATGTCTATAAGCATACCTAAACTAGAAAAAGTCGGATGTCTAAAAAAAGTGAAACAGTCTTGAAACTGGTGTGCGGTAGAGGTTTTGACTTGAATTGGGTGAAACATGAAAATGAGGGGCAATACCTCATTTTTGATACAAGAATGGTTCATAAGATGTTAGAAAATGTCTATAAGCATACCCAAATAATAAAAAGCCGGTTGTCTCAAAAAAGTTAAACTGACCAAAAAATCGTGCGCTATAGTTTGAGGTTTTGGCTCGAATTGGGTGAAACTTGAAAATAAGAGGCAATACGTCATTTTTTATACTAGAATGGTTCAAAAGATGTTAGGAAATGTCTATAAACATACCCAAACTAGAAAAATCCAGATGTCTAAAAAATGTGAAACAATCTAGAGACTGGTGTGCGGTAGAAGTTTTGGCTTGAATTGGGTGAAACTTGAAAATGAGTGGCAATACCTCATTTTTGATACTAGAATGATTTAAAAGATGTTAGGAAATGTCTATAAGCTTATCAAAACTAGAAAAAGCCGGATGTCTAAAAATAGTGAAACGGGCCAGAAACTCGTCTTCTATATAGCTAGAGGTTTTAGCTCGAATTGGATGAAACTTGAAAATGAGGGGCAATACATCATTTTTGATACTAGAATGGTTCAAAAGATGTTAGGAAATGTCTATAAGCATACCCAAACTAGAAAAAGCAGGATGTCTAAAAATTGTGAAACGAACCAGAAATTCGTGTGCTATATAGCTAGAGGTTTTGGCTCGAATTGGATGAAACTTTAAAATGAGGGGCGATACATCATTTTTATACTAGAATGGTTCAAAAGATGTCAAGAAATGTCTATAAACAGAAGAATCGTTAAGGAAGGTGATGACAAAGCCAGAGCAGTATCGTAGAGACCAACAAAACCAGAATTTTCAGTGTAAAAGAAAGTATATATGTAGCTCAAAAATGACAATACTATCAGCACAGAATAAACAAAATTTATGAATAATTGGGGGTCCTGTTCATAGTAAATTGAAGCCAGAAAACGAATCGTGCCAGGCACTAGTAGTTTCGTGCATGAAGGCAATAGGAGCAGGCAAAATGCGTGTCTTCATAAGCAATTCTATGCATGGCACATACTAGGATCCCTGGTTAAAATTTTGTCCTAATATAAACCGAACTTAAAGATTTATTAGGCAATAGAACAAAGGCCGGGAACACGAATGAGCCAATTCTATACATAATGCATCAGCCATTTGTGTCGAAAAGTTGGTTGAAGCCTCAAAAAGCATAGATGTTGACATATTTTGAGGTTAATTTTGAGAGTTGAGGTTGAGGACAGTTGAAGCTCGCATACGAGTTGGAACCGCACCATTTCATGTTAGCCCATGTCGACACCATGGAGAAAGGTAATTCACATTTAGAGTTGCAGAGGCTGTAGCAGTGGAGATGACAACATTTCCAGCCATAAGGGGCCATTATTTTATTTGTAGGCAGTCGAGGATCGCACATAGCATGTTGTGTTGTATGTGCAGGCTTCTATGATCCCTCTTTGTATATGTTATACAATTAACTCTAAGTTAAATCTACCTTAGAAACCCTTACTCATCATGGTACAAGTTATGGACATGCACCAACTCTACGGGTACTCTACATGGTAAAATGGAAAACTGAAAATGGTTTTCCTTACATTTTTCCAGACATTCTCTCAATTCTACAAAAAAAAAAAAAAAATGAGTGCTTCATATATGAGAATCGTTAACCATATAATGCTAGTTTAGACATTTGCTTGTGTAATCCTATTGTTTATATAAAAGTTTTTATTGTACTGTTTACATTTGTTAAGAGAATATACGATGTAGTCATTCAGATTTCTCTCGTTTTCTTTACGTTTCTACACTTTAGCTTCAATAAACCATGATTCCTAGCAAGAATATCAACCTAAGATGACAAAACGATTTCGAATTTATTTTTGTTTGTAGAATTGCAGATATTTTTTCGTTTCCTCATGTAGTTCTTCAGCATTGATCGATCAACTTGAAAACTTGTGTAGAAGTCATACGTTGCTCACAACCCTCTTCTGATATTGACACCAGCCATATGTATTACTTCATCAATGATCGATATTGGTAAGATCGATACATACTCTATCTAGCATCTACATATAATTGAATGCTACACAGAATGAATCAATATATCCCCTGCATTTTATACTTTATTATCCTCTGGTCTTTGCTTAGATTAGGGCATTCGTAAATACGTACGTAGTTGTTTTTTATTTGAGTAGGATGATGGATGACTGGAAACCAAGGACGAGAGTCGTGCAAGTATATAGAAAACCTTGTAAACTCTTGCTACTGATATATTGTTTCTTATTGCAGATACCTTGAAAATGCTTTCCCATAAGTTTGAACGGGATTTTCTGTTGCTCTCTAAAGGCTCAATTCATTCGCTTCTGCACGCCGGGCACATCTATGAAGAAGCAATGAGTGTACGTACTTCTTTAAATTTCATTGTTAGGAGAAACAATTACCACGGTTTGGAATGATCCCTATTTAATTTGGAAGTGGTTACGAATAATTTGTAATTAAGTTATCGTTTCGCCAACCATTTGCATGAGACAAAAATCAAAGTGGTTAATTAATTATAGACTCAAGCAACATCTTTTTTGGACGAATATAGCCAATTTTCTTTTGGATGCAATAAATAACAGAGCTTATTATGCATGCCCTAATTAATTAACTAGCTAATGCCCTGATTAACTAGTTAATTAATTACGACATCTTAGACTAGGTGGAGCTTCAAGAACCATATAAATTTGTGTATCTTTGGATGAGATCATCGAAAACAACAAGGATATGCTGAGAGCTTCAAGAACCATATATATATAATATCCTGATCGCCTGATTGATAAGATCGTCATTAAAACAATATATATAGCAAATGCCACATAATACGGAGCAAGATGTGGCTTTTAGAGTTGTTGCATTTTCACATAAGCGTGACAAGTGAGGATATTAGTAGAGTATAAGGGAAAAATGTCACACGTATGTGTATTGTGACACCCCCTAAAGACCACACATCTTGTGACTTTATTTGCTCAATATTGTAGTTGTGTATTATTGAAAACAACAAGGATATGATGAGAGCTTCAAAAACCATATATATGTGAATCTTTGCTCCAGACTGGTTGAGATAATTGAAAACAACAAGGATATGATGAGAAAACTTGTTGCTGATCAGACAAATATTTTGATTATAACCACGAATAACTCACCCTCAGACAAATCACACATTACTTAAACAAAGCAACCACCTAGGTGAATCGTTATAATTTTCCTAAAAGACGATCGCTATCAGATAACCAACAAATGCAACAATGCATGAAAGCCTCCTTTGTTTGTCCCAACATGATGGTTCTGGATCGTTAAAACTCTCTACGGCTACATAGCAAAGGAAGGCTGATTAATTAACAAAACAAATTATATATGTATATATTAATATACAGAAAAAAGCAAGCTTGACAAAATAACAGATTGAGAAGAGGACGAATTAAAAGTTTAAAAGAGGAAGATAAGAGACACTTGACTTGATATCAGAAAGATAGGTGTGACAGCTCCATTTGTTGGCATAAATCATAGAATGTGCGATAACGTATAAGACGTCATTGAACCTTAGATTGTTACCTCTTACGAACATTTTGGAATGTAATGTGTGTGTATCATTGATATTACTAGTGGGATAGAGGTCTTCAATCTTATGAAGCAACAACAAGAATCATGATATGTAATGCATGCATGGCCTAGTTGTTAGATAAGCACATTGCGATCCAAAATGTTTAATCATATATAGATACTCGATTACCAACCCTAAACACACACAAAAGATAAATAAGGATCCAATTTCCATGTGATCTTATTGAAACTAAAGATGCCATGATACATATTAATTGGATATCTAACAATCAGTATATATATGCCATGATACATATTAAAGATGCCATGATACATATTAATTAGAACACCAATTAAATTGACCTTATTTCCAAGCAAATGATTTCCGCAACACATGAACTGATGAACACGATCGTTGAAGAAATTATATAAGAGAGCACTTTATGAAAGCTGCTCCTGATCAAAGACCAATTCCTCGATCATATTGTTGCCATGGTTGAGAGGATTGAAGGCTTCAACCTCAGAGCAGCACTTGTTGGGAAGCTTTACAGAACCAACATTAAACCCAGACTTCTGATCGAGCGGCGATGAGTGTATCCCAGCCGGCAGTGCATACGAGGATCTCCGGGCAATCACAACCGAGTTGATAACTTCATCCGTAGGGTGAAACACAGAGAGAACCTCAAACCCTATAAGATCATCACAAGGGTCAATCACCGGATACAGAAAAGCCCTAGCACCATGAGCACTCCTCAGCATCAAAATCGCTCCGGGATTCATGTTCTCGGCCAAGTGCTCAATGATCTTCACCTTCGCAGACCTGTCCATCCCAACTAGAGCAGCAAGAAACACCACCTCATACTCCTTCAAATCACTCGTGACATCCATTATGTCAGTAGTATGGAACACCATCCTCTTGGACAGGTCAGGATCAGATGCAACCAAGCCAAGAGCCTTGGAATTGGCCAAAGGGTCGATATCGTAGTTATGGAAAGAGGTGGTGGTGAGGTGTTTTGAGGCCAAAACAATCGAGGTAAGGGGAAGAGGGCCAGAACCCACAAAGGCGATTTTCGAAGGTACATGAGGGAAGTGTTGGGTGAGGATTGAGTGCTCGAGTTTGCTGAGGTTGAGGTAGTTGGAGTAGTAAGGGAAAATGTCGAAGTGTTGAAGAGGGTTTTCGTAGGAGCCAAGGATGGTGGAGAAATGAGACTCCAAGAGTCCTTCTGCTTCTCCGCAGAGTCTTATGAGGTTGGATCTTATGTCTTGCACGCTTCTGCATAGCTTGGTGACATCGATTGGATTTGGTGGCATGCATGTGAGAACGAGTTGGGTGAAGAGAGTGTTGACATCTTGGGAGGGTTTGAGGCTCTCGAGGCTTGAGATTTGCTCGTAGAGTTGGCAAACTCTTTGGACCAAAGCATCGCCATGGCAGCACATGTCGACACTATGAGGATATGAAGGGGAATGTTAAAGAGTAGAAAAATTAAGATGAAAGATTATTTGCTTCGCTAGCTCTTGAGATGGTGATCCTCCAAGGCTTCGGAGGGTCGTTATTTATGGGCATTAGTGGGGTCACTGTTTGTGAAGGGTCTATATTCATTATTGTTCATATAAAACCTCTGTGATAAATTAATTTGGATTTCACATCTAAAAGTTAATATTGAACAAAGTAATCCAAATCCGTATAAACTCAATAATAAAGTTCTACTTTTCCTACGTGAATCATACTCAACATATTGCCACCCTAGATGGAGAATAATTTGTCATGTAATTTTGACATCAAGATAACTTAATTAAACGATGTTACTGAATGCATTTTTATTGATGTTATTATAGAAATTCTTGCTATGCGGTACCGCATGCTATGCAACAAGCTGTGAACCGTCAGATTGTCTTGATTTTTGAATTGTTGAACAATTTGATAGTTTACGGCCTGCTGCATAGCATGTGATACTGTACAGTAGCCAAACCCTTCATTTATATTCGAAAAGTTTATCAAAATGACAACTTCTAATTCGACACAAACTACACAAAATTTATATATTAAACATCATTAACAACGAGTAAAAAGTTTATCAAATTAACAACTTCTAGTATTTCCAAAGCACTAATTTAGATTTTAACCTAGCTCTCTGCAAATTACTTGAATTTTTTAGCAGATTTATTGGGATTGGGATAAGGCCAATTAAGGTTTCACAATGGTAATATCGATGAAGAACTAATTAGTTAGTCCCAGATCGATACAAGGTGTTGTTGATTTTCTACTGCAACTCATTGGTCCTCATTTTTCTGCATTCACTGTAAGATACCCAGCGGCAATGCTGCAACTTGCATGGCCGGCTAATAACTACTGGCCTGTGGAAGTTTCAAGAACGCCATGGTATAACTCTGAAACTGTGAATTCATCTTTTTCGTAAATCTATTATAACGTACTAAGAGCATGCACCTATATATATATATATATAGGACGTCCGCACTAGGCTTAAAGTGCGGACGTCTATCCGTTCTCCACCGTCCGGCGCCGGCGACGGCGCGCCTCTATCCGAGTGGACTCCAGAGGCGTCCGCGATCACTTTCTCTCTCCGGCGAGTCCGCCGAATTCTAGTTATATATATATATATAAATATATATACGAAAACGATATGAAGCGGATGTCCGCACTAGGCTTAAAATGCGAACGTCCCTCCGTTCTCCACCGTCCGGCGCTGGCGACGGCGCGCCTCCACCCAAGCGGACTCCAGAGGCGTCCCCGATCACTTTCTCTCCCCGGCGAGTCCGCCGAATTCCAGTTTTCAGGCGAGATCGATCTTGTCTGAAGTTATGGGTGGAGGTTGCTGCCCAGACCTTCAAATCGATCTCACCGGGAAGAGAAAGTGATCGGGGACACCGCTGGAGTCTACTCGGGTGGAGACGCGCCGTCGTCGAAGCCGTCTAGTGGAGAACGGAGGGATGTCCTCTTTGAGTGTCTTAATGATAACCAAATTGGCTGAAATTTTACAAAGATGATCTATACATTAGTATCTAAAGACAAGACGGTGAAGATGTGAAAATTCGATTGAAAAGTGAGTGTAAAGTGGAAATCTGCACCGTAAGAATAAATGTGGACGTGTGTAGCTGAGAAAGCCTATATATATTAGGTCAACTTGGAAATTTAATGAGTAAGATGAAAGCTAATTAGCTAGGTTGGATAAAGATTCTCTTCCTCATGCTTTATATATATATATATATATATATATATATATATATATTAGGTCAACTTGGAAATTTGATGGGTAAGATGAAAGCTAATTAGCTAAGGTTGGATAAAGATTCTCTTCCTCATGCTTTCACACACAAATGACACTATTAAATACAAATAGACAAAAATAAATCATAAACAAAAGAAATAAAATGAAATATATCGATGTTTGATCAGCAGTTCTCTCAAGTTACTATCAGCATCATTCATTTCACACTGCTGCTGCAACTAAATTGGCAAATTTAGCGTCATCCAACGTGTCTTATCCTCTAATATCATAAACAATGATTTGGATTTGGACATATAATCCCTAATTTTCATAATTTTGCATAAAATGCTTTACGATGGTTTTGCATTCATATGCATGCTGCTATGTACTGTATTCAACCAACCGTTAAACTTAGTTCTGGGTTTACATATATTTGTATAACTGATACTAGTTTGATGCCTCTTATGTCATAGAATCTCACCAGAATGAGATCTACCTTTCGCCAACCCTAAATATTTGTCAAAACCCTAACCATTTCCAGGTCATAGATCCGTTCAACTTCTTCCTCTTTTCATGAGTTCATTTCAGCATAAAATACTCAAAACGTAAGTTATATTCTGAAATCTAAGTACTCATCATGCTCGATTAATTCTACACCTTCCAAAGGTAGTTATATTTTTGATATTCATATTTTTATGCCTGATGATAATTATAAATATTCAATGGAACGGTCCAGATTCTGCATTCTATGGTTTTACAACTATACAAATAGTACCTGCAGCTATTCGAACGTCATCACCATAGTGTCATATTGGTGTAAATAAAGAAAAAATCTATGCTGTTTCAAGTTTCAGCATAAACTAATTCAACCTCTACCAAAGTATGTTGACATATCCACTGATCTGAGTTGTTTATTTTGTCCCAAAAAAGAAGAAGATAAGTTGTTAACCAGCCTTCTGCAAAGTTACTACAGTAGCTTCCACTAAATATAGTTTTTATTTCTTTCTTTTTGTCCTAATTATCACAAATGGCCTTACATAAACTGGATGGCCACTATAATCAGTAAAATAATCCCAATTAATCTTCAAAGCTCCTTTTTCCAAACTGAACGATCATAATCCCAAATCTTCAACATCCTAGATATTATTACTGTGTCATACAATATTTTTAGATTCTTTCAGCAATTCTTTAGTTTTTCTTATTCAGACTTCAGTGATATAAACTAATGTACATGATACCATGATTCTTTAATTCTTCTATGTACTGTAAACATTCTGATCAGCAAAGACGAATGGAGTAGTGTTCATGAATATTTGCGACTGATTCATAAATCCTTCTGAATTCTGATGAGCATTATTTGCGACTGATTCATAAACTTGCCTTCTCCCGGGTCCTTTTTCTTAATTGTCCATTGAAACAAAAACAAAACAAAAAACTGAAAGAAAAGCCACACTGGGCGAGGTGGTAAGCTATAGATGCATGTAGACGTAGACATTTGATTTGATATGTTGAATTTGATGATATAGTTTTTGATAATGTTTTTTATATTGTCCTGTTGTCATTCTACAACTTTGTCCCTTTGGCCAATTGGGTGGTAATGCGACTACTCGACGTTGAATTCATTGAGATATCTTTTCCATACAAAAGCTCGAGACTTGATAGGAAATCACAGAAACAATTAGGAAACTTTGTTAATCATAAGATTGAATTAATTTTGGTTGATTGATTAGTTAGCTTCATTTTCCTCTCATAAATAGCAGATCTCGAGTCCTTTGATGAAGAAACACTTTGACCGTCTCAAGAAATCCGTCATCTGTTTGATGCTCCTCTTTTTCTTTCTTTTAAAATAATGTTCTAAATTTGATTGTCCAAATAATATTAGATGCAACATGCTGCCAACATTTTGTTTTATAGAATCGATTTTACGATTGTTGCTATCCAATATTATATTTTGGGAAAATGCCCAAATGAACAAAAACAGGGATTTTAATGCCCACTTCAATGTAAATCTTTTCTGTTAGCCCATTTCAATGATTCTTATGCAAAAGACATTATTACCCTCTATAGAATTAAACCCACACAAATCTCATATTTTTCTCTTTCTCTTCTCTCTCTCTCTCTTCTTCTCTTCCCGATCTGCTCTTTGCTCTCTCTCTCTCTCTCTCTCTTCTTATCCTCCAGATTTGCTCTCTGCTCTGCTCTTTTCTTCTTCTTCCTCGTTGTTCGCTACTCCCTTCCATGGTGGCCGGAGGAAAAAGACCTCGAAGCTCTGAGTCATCTCCGTCGTCTTCGAGCGGTTCACGGAGCGCGCGATCAAAGCCGTCATCTTTTCCCAGAGAGAAGGCAAGGCGTTGGGAAGGGACATGTTGTTCACTCAACACCTCTTACTCGGTTTGATCGCCGAGGAGGAGCAGCATATCCGAATTCGCTCGGGTTTCTCGGGTCGGGTATGACCCTGGACCAGGCCCGCCGCGCCGTACGGAGAATTTGGAGGCATAATAGTCAAAGCAGTCAAAGTCAAAGTCAAGGTGCTTCTGCTGGCTCTTCTGCTACGGATCTGTCGTTTGCGATTAGCACGAAAAGAGTTCTGGAGGCTGCGCTGGAGTATTCAAGGAGTAGAGCTCATAATTTTCTTGCACCGGAGCACATTGTGATCGGTTTGTTGACTGTTGATGATGGAAGTGTTGGTCAGGTTTTTGTATTGGATCTTTAAGCTGAGACTTCAATTTTGTGTTGTTCTTAACTATTCAGTGCTGGCATTTACCAGCCTCAACTCCGCCGTCGTGTCCTTGCCCTCTGCCCTCACACCGTGACCAAATTCCGGTGATTAACTCAATTACTATAGGTTAGTAATTGGTTACTGGGTCAGTAACCGATTAGTGGGGGTCAGTAACCGATTACTGGGGGTCAGTAATTGGTTACTGGGTGTCAGTATCTGGTTACTGGGTGTCAGTAACTGGTCAGTAACTGAAAACAACATGATTATTAGGTGATTACTGGGTGTCAGTAACTGAAAACAAAATGATTATTGGGTGATTACTGGGTTCAGTAACTGAAAACAAAGTGATTACTGGGGGTCAGTAACTGGTTACTAGGTGTCAATAACTGGTCAGTAACCGATTACTGGGGGTCAGTAATTGGTTACTGGGTGTCAGTAACTGGTCAGTAACCAGTTACTGGGTGTCAGTAACTGATTACTGGGGGTTAATAACTGGTTATTAGGGGTCGTTAACTAGTCAGTAACTGGTTATTGGGGGTCAGTAACTAGTTACATGGGAAATTCCGGTGACCGGAGTCCGACGGTCGGGAAAATTCCGGTGACCGGAGTCCGGCGGCCGGTGATCGGAGTCCGGCGGCCGGTGACCGGAGTCGGAGTCCGGTGAGATTCCGACCAAGTATTCTCTCTTTTATTTTCTCTCTCAATGGATGTTTAAAGGATAAGGGCAAAATAGTCTTAAAATAATATGGTTTATTAAGACTTTAATAAAGATTTGTGCATTTGGGCATAAAAAAAGTTACCTTATATTGGAATGGGCTAATGAAAAAGATTATCATTGGAATGGGGAATGAGGGGTTCAAATTAGTACTAAATGGGCATTTTCCCTATATTAAAACGATCAATACTCTTATGAAAATTTTAAAAATAAATCTAACCGATAAAAGAACGATTATAAGTTAACATTGTACCGAGTCACGTAATCAAATTATTTCAACATAACATAAATTAAAGATAAAGTTATGCCCGGTGTGCCATCATGCACTAATGAAAGGTGGTGCCTCTAAACATGCATAATAAACAAAACAAAAGGATCAAAACTAAAGCTAGGTTGTGGCATATTGGCTGGCTAGAATGAAGTCAAATTCACAACAGGCGTTAAAGCGATGGATGTGTGTCTCCCTCAACCAGAAAGCAATGGCTCTGTGTAAACCACACTCCTCCATGTGCCTCACACTGGCCCTGAGAGTGATGGGCCTCTTAGATCTCGATCCACACTGTTCGCAAGTCCAAGCAACACCAGCTCTTGAGCCCTCACTTAGCTTTGAAATCTTTATTGAGCAGATTTTAGTAGGGACCAGACAACATCCAGGGTCAATTCAAAGGGCAAGTGCAAGCAGTCGCTTTCATTTGTAAGAAGATATATGGAAGAGACTTGCAAATTATGTGTTCTGCACAAGTCTATATTGGTTATAGTTGTATCATTAACCAGTTAATCTGAGAATGGTTTATGGTGGTGAAAGTATGATATAGATCGAAAATTTCCATTTCCAGTACCCTTTGCTTAAGTCTCAGCGAAACCGGAAGCAGCTGATCAGATGTGCAGGCCATTAACAGTACTGAGAACTGAGAAGTGAAAAATACTTTCAGAACTTCAAACAGAACATGAGTAACCAAAACCTCAACTATTTTATAAGGTAGGATAAGCGAATGCGCATTTGGTTTGTTCACTGAAGAAAAATAAATCGTCTTTTTCTCTGGTTTATCAAAACTTGACCATGTGTTCATGAACTATGAAGCCTATAGACGATACGTCCAGCACCCTACTGGCCTTCATTGGGAATTTCGGATAACCATAACGACAGAAGAAATTTATAGCAAAATCACACTAATATATGAATTTTACAGAATAGGTCAGTGTAAGTAAGAACGGTGCATGCACCTAGTCTATATGGAAGCACCATCCAACGAATTATACACCAAGATGAATGAGTCACGTACTGAAACTATACCTATATGCCATCTACAGAAATCAACTGTGAATAAAAGAAGTGTAACGAAGAACCTAATCCATCCACCTTATAGTTCACAATGCTCAAATGTCTCAGAGCTCTTCATTGGGAGATTCGTACGAAGACTCATATTCGTTAGAATTTTCAGAGCTCGTGTATGTAGGAGCTTCACTAACATAAGAGTCATCAGAACTTTCATAAGGAGGAGCTGCTTCACTAACATAAGAGTCATCAGAACTTTCATAAGGAGGAGCTTCACCAACTTCACTACTTTCGGGTGTACCAAAAACCATATCATAGACCATCAATTTAATCCTATCTCATACCCAGCTGCCCAATTGACTAATGTAAGAATCTTCAGAGCTCGTATCTGTAGGGGCTTCACTAACGTAAGAGTCATCAGAACTTTCATAAGATGGAGCTTCACCAACTTCACTACTTTCGGGTATACCAAATCTAATTATGTAATTAACTCCACTAACCACATCATACACCATCAATCCAATCCTGCCTCCTACCCAACTGCCCAATTGACTTCCCACAAGATAACCAAATCTCCCAAGCCTTTGGTCTCCTAGAAAACCTCCAGCATAGGTGCCAAACAATGTGCCAGTGCCCCTGACAATCCCTTCTGTTACTGCACCACCGTAGTAAATAGCTTCAGAAAAGTCCCATCCAGACGAGATTATAGGACCTATTATCCGCTTGGCTTGTCGTTTTGCTAGTTTTGCTGCTTTTGCCCCTGCTTTCTGTGCTAGCTTGGCCGCTTCGTTAGAAGTCATCCCCTGTGACAATGCATCAGCCAAAGCACTTTCAATTGCTTTATGCCTTGCTGCCTCGACATGAGCAGATCTGATGTTGTTGGCATATAGTTTCACACCCTCTTTCACCCCACAAGCTAGTGTTCCAGAACTCATATCAAAGCAGTTCATAATTGTAAACTTCCCACTCTGGGACGAATGCTCCTCCCCAACCATCTGCCGACATTTTTCAGCTATTTCAACGGAAAAATAAATTAGCCTATACGATGAGAAAAATGCTTATAATTGAATATTACTTATACACAATGCATCAAAAAGCCTAACACGAGTATAAAAGTTTCAACTAGACTAGTCTAAATGAATAAACAGACAGATAAACAAGAGAGTATAACATAAGACTTCAAACACTAAAAACTAGATTTTGCCTTTTAAATGTGTAGACCACAAAATGTCTCAAAAATTCCAAATGAGCATAAACTACATTACTCTAGATTTCAAAAAAAAAACTACATTATTCTAAACAAGATCATTTCCCAGATACTAGGTACTTAACGATATATATCATTCCATTCAACAAGAATGCATGTAACAATATGACGATAACTGAACTCTAACATGGGTGGTGATTCATCTTCCTAGTTAACATTGCTCTAATAGAATCATATCAACAATATCATGACAAGACCAGTTCTGTTTCTTTTTCCTTGAAGCAAAAAGATTCTCAAGCACTGCAAATACAGTCTATGACTTCCATGCACAACAAATAGCATAACCACAAAGATCATAAAACAAACATTATTATGCATCATTCACATTGCAACTAAGAATTAACTCAACATGATCAAATGAGAGGATCTGGGTGTAAAAAACATTGGACATAACTAAGCGGTTTCAATTCGAGAACCTTGAACTTCCTCAGCAACTAAACACGAAATGTATATGATTCAAGACCGAATGAAACAAAAAGCACAGATCTTTACACACTCAACTAAATTCCCGATTTGGAAATACAAGTAACAGATAATAAAGTTTTCAACTTTAAAGTCTAATTGATATTTCAGTTCAAGTTAAGCAAAGTGAGGGTACCTGTGATACTGAGGACGATGATGCCAATAACGAAGGCCGCTACTTGAATCCTGTTCATATGGAAATCCATTGGGATTTAGACCAATTTGGGAATGTAAAGCAAACCCTGAATCAAAGTTTTGGAATTGGAATTGGGGGAAGCTTGAAGGACAGGGAAGAATCTGTGAAGCCGTGTTTGTGTGAAAAGTCAAGACTCCACATTTATGAACTCCAATTGAATCAGAGCCATGTTGGGATCCCAAAAGGTTATTTGATTCACTTAGTGAAACGCACCGTATCGTCTAGTACTCTAGGAAAGTCACAAGTATTGAAATTTACTCGTAGATTTTTCAATATTGATGGAAATCTCATGTTGAAAGGTGTGAAAAGTGTACACAGAGTTTTGTTATTGAAAAGATATTAGGTTGGAATTTTAGTATATACTGATAAGTAAGCTATGCAGAAAGGAGTTTGAGAGTTCCACTTCAAGTTATACCAAGGTTCCTAAGTCATCAGAAACAGAAAACACTATAATTCATTCTCAACAATTATACAATCAATTGACTCAAAATTTTGCCTACAATGATTAAAAGAATGGTTATAAGAATACTAAACAAAGCGTCTTCCTTCCTCCATGAGATTTCTCAGAGCTGGAAGCTTGGAGCAATATATGACCAGAGATGCTTATCTGTACAACACTTTTCCTGTTCTTATTCACCACACATTGATGACCACCTATGGATGTATAAGCAGATCATGACATGCCACTATGGAAATGGAACACTATTGTACAACCGTGACAATGACACCAATTCAGTTTCTCATCTTAATGCTAAGAGCTAGAGATATCATCAGTGGCGGAACCAGGATTTCACAGTGGGCATGGCTAATTTTGTATGGACACAAGAAATTTTGTTTGAGGTTTGTAACCCTGTAGGAGGCTCATCCTCACGCCTTTACTTTATTTATTCAAACCATACAATAGGGGGGACATAAAACCAAAACTCTGTACATTTAAAATGACAACAATAGATACTAAGCAAAGTCTACTCTCCGATGCCCTAACTTTTCAAACTCCTCAATTACATAATCATTTTCAATACTATCAGTAAGCTCTTTTTCAATGTAAAGAACCATCAAATCATTAAGAAAGTCATCTTCCATCTTGTTTCTAAGTGAATGCTGGATGATGGGAAGGATAACTATCAAATAAGAAACAAGGGAAACAATATGTTTTGTCTAACTCTACAGAATACTCAAGCCACTGCCAACTCCTATACCATTTCTTACAAAATTTTCGGCCTTGAACTCCATCGCAAGAAGAAGGATAGCTTGCTAAAACAGGTTGATACGGTCCTAAAACCATATAAGCTCTTCTAATACTATCATGCCAATTCTGAGGATAACTGCATATTGATCGTCTTATTCCTGGATCACGTTGAAGAGCAGTGATATCAAAATTGTTTTCTATCCTAATTTTATCATTACGACACTCTACAGATGGAGACTCTTCTTGTGGAATAGATGGGGACTCTTCTTGTGGAATAGATGAGGACTCTTCTAACATAACATCATTCACAGAATCAACATCCACATTTCTACTCCCGGTTTCACTTCTAATTCTAATTCCACTCCACTTCCACTCTCACTAGTTGCATCATTTTTATACTATGAATGCAGATTTTTGAACCGTTTAGGCTTTGGTTTATCTGTCATTATGCTCAATAGGACAATACCTATAACAATATATGTATATCAATACTAATTGTACTATAAAACACAAACAATAGCTAAGTAATCTAAGTATCTAACACAATCTAATATCACCAGACACCAGTGTACATATATAATAGAGTGCTAATTTTAATAAAGCTGAAACAAACAAAACACTTCCCAAATCACTTCAATCTTCGCCAGAAAGCCAGATTATCCTCTACGTAGAGTACTGCGTAGCCGTGGAACAAAGACAAGTGGATTCTACACTGTAAAGTACGGCAAGAGTCAGCAAACCCTCAACAAAATAATCCCAAAATCCCATTCCTCCACAAAGTTCAATCAACAAACTAATCACAATCCTTAACAAATCATACCTACATATTTGAGTGTGCCGGAAGACGGCAGTAATAGGCGAGTCGGCGGTCAGCGTGATGGTTAGATTTGACTGTGACTGGTGGTTGTGGGCTCGGCATTACTCGGCTGGTGGTTGTGACTGTGACTTTGTGAGGTTTGAGGAATTGATGGGCCGGTGGTTGTGGACTTGTGGGCTATTTACTATACTAATAGTTTAGTGGGCTAATTTGGGTATGGCTAGTAGGTTTTAATATGTACCCAGTTGTATATATGGCTGATTATTGGTATGGCTATAGCCGTGATAGCCACAGCTATACTTCCGCCACTGGATATCATACAGGTACCAATCTACATGAGGAACAAAACCTTTCTTCATCATTTCCTCTTTTACTATCTTGTAAGTAGTTTGGTTTGGGACCAAACCCTTCTCTAACATCTCATTAAGAAGCCCATTTGCATCTTCAAGTTTATCCTTCTTCGCATATCCCTTGATCAACAAATTATATGTTGCAACATTTGGTCGCTTCCCTCCCTTCTCCATCCGTGCCCTCAGATTCAAAGCTGCACTGAGGTTTCCTTCTTTGCAGTAGCCATCCATCAAAAAATTGTATGTCAAGTGATTCAGACTCAAACGCTTCTTGATCATCTCATTGAAGAGTTTCTGTGCTTTTCTCGACTCCCCTTCTTTGCAGTATCCATCTATTAATATGTTATATGTTATGCGATCAGCTCTCAATCCATTACCATCCATTTCAACTAAAAGCTTCAACGCCATCTCCATTTTCCCCTGTCGACACAAACCAGCAATCCAGCGGTTGAAGGTCGAAGTGGTTGGAGAAACTCCTCTCTCTAACATTGAATTATAAAACTCAAATGCTTCCTCCATCATCCCATCCTTAGAGTAAGCATCAATTAGTGTATTGTAAGTTATAACACTGGGCTCCAAGCCTTGTCTTCCAATGTCATCAAACAACTCCCTAGCTCTCTTCATCATCTTCTTCTTACAAAACCCATTAATAAGAGCATTATAGGTAATAACATTTGGCTTCAAACCCAAGCCACACATTTCCTCCAGAAAATCACAAGCCTTGTCAAGCTCCCCAATGCAGCACAACCCATTAATCAGCGAACAACATGTAAACACATCGGGTTTCAACTCCTGCTTCACTATTGAGTCAAAAACTTTGGTTGCAGCTGGTATATTCTCATCTTTACCAAAACCACTAATCAAAATATTGTAAGTACACTTGTTCGGCTGAATACTATTTTCCTTCATCTCCTTCAAAATCGCTTCGCCTTTGTACATCCTTCCCAACCCACCAAATTTGCAATAACCATCAATCAAAGTATTATAACTAACCACATTCGGCAATATCCCCCAAGCCTTCATATCATTAACAACAACATCCTTTGCCTCCTCCAACTTCCCAACTTTACACAACCCCCTGATCACCATATTAAAAGTATACAAATTCGGCTTAATTCTCCTCCTAATCATCTCCCTGTAAACATATTCAACACTCCCAACCTCACCTTCCTTCCCCAAAGCCCTCAACAAAGGGTTACAAGCAAACACTGTCATCCTAAACCCATACTCACCAGCTTTCCTAAACGCTTCAACACCCAACTGGGTCTTCAAATTCTTCGCATATGCCAATACCAATAAGTTAACTACAACCGAATTGGCACCAAAATGGCTCCTACCCAATGAAAGCGATCTAAAAATAGCAGAATTTGAAAGGTTCTCTGTTGGTATAAGGATTATTGGCTATCCCTTTTATGATCAAAACACAAGACACAAGCTATTTTATATATCCTGATGGTAAGGATATCACAAGTGAAGAATGAAGACTTGACAAGATCACATGTGTCTAGGTAACTGGTGCATATGCATCTGATGCTTTTCACTGAGAATTCTACATATCCTGATGGTAAGGATATCACAAGTGAAGAATGAAGACTTGACAAGATCACATGTGTCTAGGTAACTGGTGCATATGCATCTAATGCTTTTCACTGAGAATTCTACATATCCTGATGGTAAGGATATCACAAGTGAAGAATGAAGATCTGCCAAGATCTCATGTGCATCAGGTAGTTCATGCATATGCATCTCATGTTTTTCACTGAGAATGGCAGCTTTGCTTGTCATCCTAGATCAGATGATACCTCCTGGTGTATCTGTCCTAATCTATTGGGTCTATATGTATGCATGTCTAAATGCTTTTGCTATTTGTGTATCATTAGTTTGAATTCCCCTGTTTGAATTCAAATCCCCTTTAGCAAAACATTTGTCGTTGCCTTGGTGCTTCAAGTCAGTCTAGGGTTGTATAGTGTTTCCAACCCGTGACCACATGACTAGAGCTTAGAGGCTCCAGCTAGGTTTGTGATACACAAACTAATATATTAGCTGGCTATTTGTTTTTATCTCATATACATCAGGTAGTTCATGCATGTGCATCACATTCATTCAGGATGGCAGCTCTGCTTGCCATCCAGATTTGGTGGATACCCGTGTTGTATCTATCCTAATCTCTGAGTCTGACTTCGTGCAGATTTAAATGGTTTTGCTTCAGCTTTTCAAGTATTTGAATTTCAAATCTCTTTTAGCAAAACATTTTTCATCGTGCTTGAGCTCCAAGTTAGTCTAGGGTTGTGTTGTTCTTCCAACCCATAAGCACATGACTAAAGCACTTTTAGGGCAGCTCCTTTTTCAGTCCAGCTGGGTTTTGTGATACACAAACCAAGTTAGCTGCTGAGCCATGTGATGCACCGCCCAAGCTATCAGTTGGCCTATGTGTCCTCATATAGGAATAGGTTTTGTTGTGTCTCCATCATTCACAAAACCTTTTATCATATAAGAGAGTTGTGTTTTTCTTTACTCTCTTGGAGCCTTTTGTTTGTCCTTTGGCCCTCTCACTTTATGAGTTTGGACAAGGACTAAAGTCCAAAAGTTGCCTCCCATTTTGGTAAACGTGCATGCTTTCCTTTAGCTTGCACTTTGCCTATATATATGGAGCAAGTCTCTTCTTGCTCATTGGTTGTTCAAAATGTAGTTTTCTACATTGTTTTAGCTGGGTCTAGGTTTTCCCTTGCATTGCTCTTTTGCCTCTAAGTCTTCCCTTGGTGATTGTAAATCTTAGAGCAAGAGCAAGAGCAAAAACTCTTTTCATAAACTCATTAGCATTCTGCATATCATGAGTGATGGTAGTGCAGCAACCCCAGAAGTACTCAAGAAGGATCAGTTGATCGAGGAGAGCTGAGTTCTAGAGAGTCAGTTAAAGGTGTTAGCTGAGGTCTGAAGAATCCCTCTCATTAGGATAGCTGAGTTCTGAATTGAGTTTTCTGAGAAGTGTTCAAGAAGAATCAGTTAAAGGTGTTAGCTGAGTTCTAAGTTGAAACTTCTTCTTATACCTTCATATGTAAACACTTGAGAGACAAGAGAGGTAGGTCTAGACTAGTAGGTAGACTAGGCAGGATAGCAAGTCGTTGTTGTATCCCTAGATTATAATCTTATGAGGAGTGAGGTGAGTCACTCAGAGACAGGAGAGATAGATCTAGACTAGTGGGTAGACTAGGCAGGATTGCAAATCGTCGTTGTATCCCTAGACTATAATCTTGTAAGAAGTGAGTTTTACATAGTGGAAAGGTTTGTCCCTCAAGAGTTAGGGGCACGCAGTTTTTCTCCCTGATGTAGGGTTTCTGCGAATAAAAAACGTACTGGTGTTATTTCTTTTACTTTCCAGTACTTGTTCTTTTATTTATTACTACGTCTCCCTGTTATCAGGATAGCTAAATGTTTGCTATCCTTGTGAACGGAATTGGACGAAAAAGTAATAAAGGCCTATTCACCCCCCCCTCTAGGACCTTCATTCTCATTGCTTCTAACAAACTCATGTAAAAAACCTCGAATCTTTGAGTACCTTTTGGCTTCTGCTAATGAACCTAAGAGCTTAAAAGTGAGTCCTAGATCATACTCATCATTGAAATCCCTGTGAGAACAATTTAAGTACCTGAGAATCAATACTGGGTCTGCTCCAGAGTCCCAGACCTGATGAAGAACTGAGCCAAAGTTGAAATCTTTGAGATAAGTTCTGACCTCTGACCACCTCTGCTTTGCTAAAAGGTCTGAAACCACCGCAAGATGCAATTTTTCCGATGTGGGTTTTCCGGGTACGCAAGCCAAAGAGCAGAGAGGCCTCAGGATTTGAAGCCTGGGATGCATTTTGCTCACCAAATCCAACCCCCCAGCCTTAATTAGGTGTCTTTAAAACCAAGTAGGGGCAGTTTCGTCCAATTGATAAAAACCAAGGGTTTAAGAAGGGCTTTAGTCCCAAAAACGAAGCACCCTTGTGAGCTCTGAAACCCAATTCAATGGAGCTTCTCCTATAACACACAAAGATTCAACCTTTTTTGTTAATTAGAGTTTTGAATTGAACTGGGTACACCACTATGTTGAAGCTCCTATCTTCTTCTTCTTATTCATCGTGTCTACAAGGTTTGGGCCCTAAATTGGGCATCCGGGCCGGGTCACCCGAAATGTCGTCGCCGTTGCTCCGGGTTCTGAGCTCGATAACTGGCCGGAATCGGCCCAGTATGGCTCGCCGGGCGTTTTTTTGCTCGGATGCAAGCGACGGCTCCGATCAGGTGGTTGAGGTGGAGGCCAAGGCGGCGGGGAGTGATGGTGAGGCCGAGGCTAAGGCTTCTTCAGCTATAGTGTCCACAAACCCTAGACCAGAAGATTACCTAACGGTTGGTGAAAGCTTAGTTTTTTGAAGCTTATTCAATTCAAAGTTTGAAGCTTTTTATATTTTGGATTGGTGAGTTTACATTCTTGTTTTTGTGCTGTGAAGGTTTTAGCTTTGCCATTGCCGCATAGACCACTCTTTCCAGGGTTCTACATGCCAATATATGTGAAGGTACTATTCAAAATCATGTTTGGTTTTATTTTCTGATCAATTGTGTGTACAATGTTAGCATTTTGGTTTTAGTTGATTGGAGTTGAAGTGATTGATTTCTGTTGTGGTGTTTGTGTAGGATCCCAAACTGCTAGCGGCTTTACAGGAAAGCCGGAAAAGGCAAGCTCCGTATGCTGGAGCTTTTTTGGTGAAGGATGAGCCGGGGACTGATCCAAGTTTGGTGTCAGGTTCTGACATGGAGAAAAGCATATATGAGTTAAAAGGGAAAGACTTGTTTAATCGGTTGCAAGAAGTTGGTACGCTTGCGCAGGTATCAAGTTTGGTGCAAGGTTAATGTGGATTCAACCTCTTTACTGCACGAGTTTCCTTTCAGTTTTTTTGATACGGTTTTTACTTATCTTGGTGTATCAGATTTCTAGCATCCAAGGAGACCAAGTAGTGCTTATTGGTCATAGGCGGCTACGAATTACAGAGATGGTAAGGGGAAATAAATAGACAAATAGTAAGCATGATTATTTGAATGACTGTCGTGATAAGCCATGTATAACTCCATGAATATGACTCATGAGTCAATTACATATATTTAACATATATCTATACTGAATCTATTATTGTTGAATATATCATATGTTAATGCACACACACATATAATAAGTATTTGTATAGTATTTTTGAGACATAGATCGGTATACATATTAGTTAACTGAGCATTGTTATTGCATATTGACAGGTTGACGAGGATCCACTGACTGTAAAAGTTGACCATCTCAAGGTATTATGTCCTTATCTATTCATCGTCTCAAAATGAATTATAACTCTAGGAAGTTCGACATATATGACAAGCTTTTCTAATCCGGTATTCTAATTGAATTGTTCCTTACATTACAGAATAAACCTTTTAACAAGGATGACGATGTCATAAAGGCTACATCTTTTGAGGTTATTGCAACCTTAAGAGATGTTCTAAAGACTAGTTCTCTTTGGCGAGATCATGTTCAAACATACACTCAGGTTCAGTTTGTTTTCCCATTATGTTGGAATTTCATGATGTATTTCTTCCTCTCTGTCATCACTTTCTTTGCTTGTAGCCTACAACACTGATTGAATTAGTGAGAAATTGTTCACATGTCTTAGTGACTTAGTGTGTTAATACATCGCTTGGTTTACAATCTTGTCATGATTTTCTTTTTCCAATTTGTTCAGCATATAGGTGACTTTAATTTTCCGAGGTTAGCTGATTTTGGAGCTGCAATATCTGGTGCAAACAAATTGCAGTGCCAGCAAGTGCTTGAAGAGCTAGATGTAAGTATCTGTCAATCTTAATTGGGTTTCTATTATTAGATAGCTCATCTTGTTGCTTGTTTTTGCAAACATCCAATTCTTGTATGCTGAGAAAGATGCCAATCTTCAAAACTGTTTCAACTAGCCTCTTGATTCAAGTTTATTATATCATCCTTGATGCTTTTAAACACTACAATTTTTTCTCTTAGGTGTACAAGCGTTTGAATCTCACACTAGAGTTAGTGAAGAAAGAGATGGAAATCAGCAAGCTTCAGGTATGTCAGGCTATGATTCTAATATACCATTCCTCTTGTACTTGTACTCCTGTTCTCAATTGTAGTTTTATAATTAAAGTATTATTTCTTTTACCTGCTGTTCTTAGGAAACTATTGCAAAAGCGATTGAAGAGAAGATAAGCCGTGAGCAACGCCGCTACTTGTTGAATGAGCAGCTTAAAGCCATAAAGAAGGTGTTTACTCCACCATCACATTAAATTTTGTGCCATGCTGGTCATTATCAGTACTGCATCTCCACCAGCCATGTATAATAGTGTATTTAATGGCATGTGGTGGTTGATCTTGTTCAGTTTCTTTTATTCACCTTTGGCACATATTGAATTTAGTTTGCTTGACTTGCTACAGGAGTTGGGATTAGAGACAGATGACAAAACAGCACTTTCTGGTTAGTTACTTTTCAGATCCTTTTTCATTATGTATTTATGTGTACACACACATACATTTATATATACTGTTCCACCTTTTCCAAAGTCAGATTTGTGTACGGTTTTGCTAGTATGTGCATTTATTATATATGGAAGTTGTATATAATGACAACCCTAGTTGAGGGACTGGACTTGAGGAGTAAGGATTGGTATATCAGTTTAAAAATTAGATTTAACCCTTTAAAATCTTTCTCGTCCACTGTGTCCCAACAATCCATATTGCATCTAAAGTTAAGTTGTTTTAGTAGCATGCTTGCAATTAGGTGCACATGGCTGTATGTTCTTCGTGCTTTATTGTCACCATTTCTAATCTGAGTGTGGTTTGAGTATTTAAGTGAAGATGTTGGCTGGTGCTCCTAAAGTTGTGCAGATACATCATAGTAACTAGTGCATCACTTTTGTATCCTGTTTTGCAGCAAAGTTTAGGGAGAAGCTTGAACCAAACAAGGATAAATGTCCACCTCATGTTTTGCAAGTTATAGAAGAAGAGCTTACAAAATTACAGCTGTTGGAGGCCAGTTCGAGTGAATTTAATGTGACACGTAATTACCTAGATTGGTTGACGTCAATACCCTGGGGAAATTACAGGTATTTTCACTACTCAAATTAGTAATCTTGTTTTTATTAACATATTCTAGTAAATCTTGTTAGAGAGGACCTTGTTGAAGTAAATTTAGGAACCATTTAAAACACTCATGAACTTTTGAGATAATGCTTTAGGCGGCTGTCATCTCAAGACTTTGCCCTTGGTCTTTAATATATGGCTGTCGGGGAAAAAAAATAAACCGATCAGATGCAAAGTCCCCCCCCCCCCCCCCCCCCCCCCAAACTGTCTATTGTTGGCATATCTGTAACGAGTTATTATTTCTATAACTCATCATGAGATATGACGGTGACAGATACTAGCATGAAAAGCTTTAAAGAAGCTAGAAGAGGAACATTTAGTGAGTTACTGTTGTTTTATTTTATTTTTATGAGAAATGTGCACCGTTATTGAATTTTCACCTTTGGAAAATTTCAAGTAGAATGATATATCCTATCTCAATTCCAACTGCAGTGATGAGAACTTTGATGTTGTCCGGGCTGAAAAAATTCTTGATGAGGACCATTACGGATTAAATGATGTAAAGGAAAGGATATTGGAATTTATTGCTGTTGGAAAACTCAGAGGAATCTCACAAGGTCAGTATAGTATTTGTTCTGCCACTATTATGGCCTATCCTTCTTCCCTGGATGCATGGTTACCTTTTTCTTTCATATACTAATCTTAACCCTAATTTTGTATTTATTTCTCTCATTTGTAAAAAATAAAATAAAATAAAAATCAGCAAAATTTCTGTTATTTATCATCAGCAATAATATTGCCTATGGTTGTATATTCACAGGAAAAATCATTTGTCTCTCTGGCCCTCCTGGAGTTGGCAAAACCAGCATTGGTCGTTCAATTGCACGTGCATTGAATCGCAATTTCTTCCGATTTTCTGTTGGAGGGTTATCTGATGTTGCTGAAATCAAGGTAATTTGGAATATCCTTGCACTATGAACAGGGGTATATGTGTAGCTACTTCTTCTAACTCTATTTTTACAAAAATTGCATTCAGGGACATCGCCGAACCTATATTGGTGCTATGCCAGGAAAGATGGTTCAATGCCTTAAAAATGTTGGAACAGCTAACCCTCTGGTCTTGATTGATGAGATCGACAAGGTAATATATGGCCTGTTCTCTTGCTTTATAATTTAATTTTGGTAACCAAGGGTCGTACATGTTTCCAAGTTCCAGAAAAAAATAATTGGTACTGAATTTGTAGTTTTGTGGCAGTTGGGAAGAGGACACGCTGGTGATCCGGCTAGTGCTTTGTTGGAGCTCCTAGATCCAGAGCAAAATGCCAATTTCCTAGATCATTATCTGGATGTTCCAATTGACCTAACCAAGGTTAGTTTATTGAATTTGAAGCCATCTTTTAATCTTCAATTTCACCAGTAATATGGAATGAGAAGGCATCCAATACATATCCAAAATCTCAACCCAGTGGGAGATGTATTTGTATGCTATCTCCAACTCGGTAGTTTAAAGACTCAAAGATAACATGAGATTATCATAAAGAAGATGGAGGAGGTGATAGTAGTTTACTATTTTAGGACATAATTTTCTTGTTGTGATTATTGTGTCTGCAGTAGACTCATTTCCTCTCTTCACACATTCACGTATGTTGTTGATGCGTCTGGAAGTGTCATTCTAAGTTATAGAATAGTTTCTCATCACGCTCTGAAAATTTTATTGCAGGTTCTATTTGTTTGTACAGCAAATGTTATCGAGAATATACCAGCTCCTCTCTTGGATAGAATGGAGGTCATTTCCATTGCTGGGTATATCACTGATGAGAAAATGCACATTGCTAGGGACTATTTGGAGAAGACGACACGTGAGGCGTGCGGCATTGAACCTGAACAGGTACTGATATCCATATCTGTGTGTCTGGCTATAATTATTTATTAAATTTTCATACTAATGTATTACATATACAGGTTGGCATGACCAATGCAGCTCTTCTTGCTCTAATAGAAAATTATTGTCGAGAAGCAGGTGTTCGGAACCTTCAAAAGCACATAGAAAAGATCTACCGCAAGGTTTGTCAAAGTATCTCTATGAAATTTGCTACTACCTGCAAGATTATTTATGAACTTTTGAATGGTGATATGCTTTAACCTATCCTTTATGGCCTGGCAGATAGCTTTGCGACTTGTTAGGCAAGGACGGTCAGATGAACCAGCAGATGCTGACGAAGTACAAACTCCCGTCAGTAAGACTGATCAGCCAGATGAACCTGCAGTTGTTGCTGATTCTGATGACGCCAAAGTAGAAGATACTGCTAGTGATAAACTAACTGCAGATGAGTCTGCAGAGGGTATAGGTGATGAACATGATACTGAAACCTCTGTGGGCAGTGTCACTATCCCAGATGATACTGCAGCTTCGGAAGTTCAGGTATTGGTTATCCTTTTGGTTTGTATTTTCCTCAGTTGCTATTCAGTGTTTCCTAGCCATCTGTTTCTGCCTTCTAATTTGTGCTTATCCAGATGGATTTCATCACTGTTGTTTTGTTTGCAGGATTCAGAAGAAACTCAGAAAATTCAAGAGGGTAAAACAAAAAAAACAGTTGAGAAAGTGTTGGTTGATGAATCAAACTTGGGTGACTTTGTTGGCAAACCAGTTTTTCATGCTGATCGCATCTATGAACAGACTCCGGTTGGGGTTGTTATGGGTCTTGCTTGGACTGCCATGGGTGGTTCCACACTGTATATAGAGACCACTCAAGTTGAGGAATTAGAGGGGAAAGGATCACTTCATGCTACTGGTCAACTTGGAGATGTTATGAAAGAAAGTACACAAATAGCTCACACTGTGGCCAGAGCAATATTGCTTGAGAAAGAGCCAGAGAACACTTTCTTTGCCGATTCCAAGCTTCATCTCCATGTGCCTGCAGGGGCCACACCAAAGGATGGGCCAAGTGCTGGTTGCACCATGATCACATCCATGCTGTCCAGTGCCATGAAGAAGCCTGTTAAAAAGGACTTGGCAATGACAGGGGAAGTAACACTAACCGGCAGGATCCTTCCAATTGGCGGAGTATGTCATCTTTCCTCTATATTATCTATTTATGAAATATATGAAATTTTTTCTAGTAATTATGTCACTTACCTGAGCCTCATATTCAATGAGTTTGATGGTAATAAATGTCTGATATTAAATTTCGTTATTTGTATATCTGCCGTTCTGTGTATATTCTGAATCTCAAACTCATATAAAGTTCCTTTTTTAATAAACATTTTAGGTGAAGGAGAAGACAATAGCAGCAAGGAGGAGTGGAGTGAAGACCATCATATTCCCTGAAGCCAACATGAAGGATTTTGATGAGCTTGCAGCTAATGTAAAAGAAGGTCTTGATGTTCACTTTGTAAACGACTACAACCAGATATTCGCTTTGGCTTTCGGTGATGACCAGAACCGAGAAAAATAATCGAAGTCTCCACACTAGTCCTCAAGAGAGAACTTAAATTGTCATACATCATTTGGCTGTGAACCCATGCCAGGACCTTGCTGGTATACATCAGGAGAGTCCTAATCCGAAAAGTTGGATTAGAGCTGAGATATATCAATTGATGGAGGTGTGATATACATTTAATTTATTCAGTTACCTCATTATACTTGTAAAATTGGATCACTCATTTGCCCCATTTTTGTAACATAGCATTGTTCTTCACCAGAATATTGACCGTCTAAGGCGCAAAAAAATGAGGTAAAACAAATCTTGGAGTTGATTCGATAATACATCTCAATAAAGATTTAGTCCTTTTCAGAAACTAGATATGGATGATCCAAACCATTCCAGGTTGGTGGTTGTATCACTTGCATGTGTCACTCTGGTTGTATATTTCCTTTCTCAATAGCACGTTTCCATTTTTCATTTTTAATCCAAGATAGATGGAGTGAGGCTGTGTCATAATCTGAGTGCTCTTTGACAAGGCCAAATTCTGCACAGGGAAGATTTTCATCTTATTGTCATTGACTCATTGACACTTGGATTCTGAAAGCAATGATGGTTGGATTCTGAAAGCAATGATGGTATCCTTATTAGATTGAGACCCCGTTTTCCTTCTTGGAAGGCCTGCCTCATTGGGCAGTTTAAGAGTGGGTCGGTAACCTCAATGATCAGTGTCAACTGTTTATGGAAGAAAAGAAAAAAAACAAATCCTTTCCCTTTTTGGGTGAGTGTCACTCAAGCAGATTGAGACTACACCTCTTTAATAACATACTGTATATTTTTGATGTTGTCATAGTGGTGGTGGCGGCGGTGGTGACTCTTTCTCCATCTTTTTCTTCTTTCCGGGCACTAATCAACACCCAGAGAATCAAGATTTTGGCTTTTGGCATTGCCACCATTCCATCCATATGTTTTGCTTTCACATTTGGATAGGGATTATGCCATCCATATTCCTATCAAGGGCTGGTAATCCTAAACAACTTCTATGTCGGCAAGACGGGCATCTTTAACTTTAGCTTCTTAGCAGTAAGGCCAAATTTTGAATGAGGTGATTTTGCAAATTTTGTGAAATTTTAAAATTTAGTTGCGTAGGACTCTCTAATGATAATAAAAGCGCTAGCAAGTACTATTGTGGCAACATGCATAACGTATCAACAATTGTGCTAAATAACCATGTTCATCCTGTCCCTAAAAGTATCAATGAACATAACACACTCATCGCATCGAGTGTTTTACGGAAGACGGAAATCCTAATGTTTTGTAGGTATTTACCATATACCTATTTGTTGTCAACTATTCAGATAATTAAATTTAGGAGTAAATACTTGTAACACCCTATAGTTTACACCTAAAATCAGTTTTGTCCCTCACTTTTTTTTTTAAACTGGTATACCCCTATACTTTGAATTCTCGACTGATTTGCCCTTTTCCCAGCTGATTATGACTGTGACATGCTCATTAACAGTCTAAATAACCCTTCACTCTTATCTCTTCTAGCATAGTAATAGGGGGCTTAGACCTTGCTCTCAAAACCCAACCATTGAAGCTCTCACAAGTATTGTTAATGAGCATGTCACAGTCATAACCAGCTGAGAAAAGGGTAAATCAGTCGAGAATTCAAAGTATAGGGGTATACCAGTTTAAAAAAAAAAGTGAGAGACAAAACTGATTTTAGGTGTAAACTACAGGGTGTCACAAGCATTTACTCATTAAATTTATTATACACAGCATTGTTCCTAATTACTGTTCACAGTGTGTTTTTTCATCTGAAAAGTTTTTTTTTTTTTTTGAGATCGAGGTACTTTAATAGGTATGCTTACTGCTTCTAATTGAGTTACCCTAATAATCTAGAAAATCTAATTAGAGAGTTTGTGTGCGAAATAGTTTGCAAATCGTGTTGGGGGATTGGGTTTGATCTAACATTGATCAAGACATAATTAAGTTTGCTCATTCTATTGAATTTGGTTTATGAGAGTTAGGATTAAAACATCAAAATTTTGCATTGCGATGACTTTTTTCCTCTCTTTATACTAATGTTCTCTCTTTCAGTCTCTTCGACAAGTTATGATCAGACCCAGCATTTGAGAATAAGCTCTCGGGTTCTTTGCTTCGAGAAATTTTGTCCACGAACCGAGAGATAGGAAAGAGAGGGATAATGAGATCAAGGCTTTCTTTCTTTTTTAATCGGGTTTTGCATCTGATTTAGCATTTTTTTCGATTCAGGTCTTTCTCGGAGTTAGTACTATATATTACTTTCTAATACTATTTTTATTTTTCTAATTGGCTCTGCGTACACTGTTTATCTTTAATTTTCATGAAGATGAATGATAAACTGGATTTAAATATAGCAAAGTATGAGATTTAGATATGGTGAGTATTCAATATCTTTTGGATGTGTTTTGGTCATGTTTTCATTTTAAGCAAAAGGAATCGGGTCTTTGGCTTCTTACTTCTTGTTTTTAGTTAGAATTATATTGTTTGTTTTCACATTCTCAGTTCGGTAGATAAACTTTGGTTACGTGAGAATGTATATAAAGAGCTAATATGTGTCTATAATAACATATTTGTGCTTTTGGGAAAGCTCTGTGATTTGAAGAGAAATTTTACTGTTGTCAATGTGAAGAGCCACAATATAAGCAGCTTAAAATGAGAGTTCTAAAAAGTTAGCGTCTTATCACTTTTCAGTTACTATTTGCTTCGTGATAACTGTAAATTATTTTAGATTTATCTATATCACTCTATTCTTGCTTTTCTCTAGGTTTTCATTTGTTGATGATCTTTTGGTCATGTTTATATTTATCTAATTTACATAGTGCTTTACATAGCTGAGTAGTGTTTGTTTGTTTTTTTTTCTTTGAAATCCCCACTGAGATGCTGCAATATTGAATTTCAGATTAGAATTTTCACCAGAATTGATGTCGTCCAAGGTTAGTCCAACCAGTCTTGCAATGCTTTCCTCCAATGGAGTTATCGATTTGTAAGAGTTGATCGAGTTCTCTTGATTTGACTACGTCAATTTTTGTTATGGACAGCTATATAAGTTTTTTTTTGCGTATTTTCATTGTATTCTTGGGATTTAAGTCAATAGAGATTAGAGAATAACCAAGCTGAAAACAACAAAACCAAATCTCATATATGAAATAAAATCCTAAAAGTTTGTTTGCCCAAATGAGATAGGTTTTTGCATTCAATATAACACAAGGGTGCAATAAAGTTAGTATTGTTAGAATGTTTTATTTTTATTTGATCTAAGTTCCAATATGCTTTTATAAACTATGTCTCAGAGTAGAGAAGACTTCAATTAGTTATAAGTAATGATGTATGTTTTGAAAGCTAGTAAACACATGCATAGTCCAAGATACTAAGCAATTAATAAAGAAGAAATACAGTACTAGATTTCAAAAGAAAACAAATAAAGTAAAGGGTACATCTTATGTTTTTATGAGACGAATAACATTATTGCAGTGTGTTTATTTTTTGGCTCTTTGCTTATGATAGAGAACTCTACGGTTTTTGTTTTTGTTATTTTGTTTTTTTTCTCAAGCTCTATATTGTTGTTTTAATACTAAAAATTGTTTCTCTTTCGTTTACAACTCCAAGTTATCTGTATGCGATTTGCAGGTCTTATGTGATCAGGGGCGGATCCAGCCATTTGTGGGTGGGGCTCAAGCCCAACCAAAGAAATTGGGGAAGAAAAAAAAACTAGGTATATATAGATATATATATATATATATATATATATTTTTTTTAGGTGATATATCATATATGCCCAGCTATCAAGTGACCAAACCTAATCCACCCAACTACCCAACCCATTACCCAACAACCTAAGTCCACAAATCCACAATCATCACTCATCCACCAAGTCAACCTCCTTCACCGAAGGAGTCCTTCAACTTAAACACTAATAGTCTAAAACATGTATGACCTCACCTGCTGTTCCCCTCCGCCTCTAGCCCTCCACTCACCTATCTGGCTATCCCTCTTCCCCTCCGCGGCTCCGCCTCCACTCCCTTCCAGTCCTCCACGGCTCCACCATAATCTCCTTCTTCCCGACCTCCTCCGGTCCTCCCTGATAGCGACGACTTGCCTCCCGCCCTCCGCCTCCACTCACCTACAGAAATTAGGCATAATCTCCTTCTTATATAGAATCTGAAATTGTAAGTTCTGGTTGAGCTCCTACACTTTGCATGGTTGTATTGGAAAAAAAAAAATTTGCCCTTTGGCCAAAGTTCGAGCCCACCCCATCTTTAAATCCTGGATCCGCCCCTGTATGTGATGTAATAATTTTTTCTTTATCCTTTTGCAGATTTGCACAGTAGTTAGTTGTTGAATTAATGAGCTAATTTAAGATACATTGAGCTCTCATATACAGCTTCTTTGTATTCAGGTATATTACAAATCTTTTGTATATTCAAGTTGAAATCGTAATCAAACTTTTTGATGATATACTAGAACATTGGAATCATCATTTGAAAAAGTTCGATGACACTTTTACAAGTTAGCTTTTTTGTTTTGGTCATGGACTTACCATTTTTTCTGCTTATGAATTATGAGTTATTGTTATTTCTTGGATTTCAGCATTCTTCAATGATTATGGAGGCTAGTAAAGGTCTGATGTTGAATAATCTTGGCATATATTGAAAATTGTCAAGTGCTTTTTTGACCCGATAGCAGCTTAAGTAAAATGCAGAACATGTCCCTTAAAAAATAATGGCTTTGGATAGTTCATGCTACATAATCTTTGATTGAAGACTTGAATGAACTTGACTAATTATCTAATTTCTCCATTTTAAGTTGAACTAATTGATACCACACCCGCAGCAAAACACGGGTATACTGCCTAGTATGTATTCTATACTTCGTCATTTAGAAACAGTATTCTCACTATTCTGACGTATGAATGATTGGGAATAGATCTTGTATGGTCATATATATTGCTCTTGATCACAAGTACAATGAGCATTAGAATAGAATTAATAAGAATCCTACGTGAGATTTCTGCACGTACGTCCACTAAAGTGATGATCTTACATAAACTAAGCAATATCTTTGACCTATAAACACACAACACAATCTAAATCTTCCTTAATTTCCTGTAATGACATATTATCACGCGTGCGTACGTATGATCATAATCAAGCAAAGTGATTTGGATAAGACCTTTAGACTAGTATGATTAAAACCCCTCACAAATCATTGCCAATTATCAAAAACCAAAGCTCAAGCTTAACCTACTTAGCTAGTATAGGAAATCCCTTTGACTCGATTCCGTGACAGGAAAAAGCTCCAAGCCTGCAAGAAAAGCCAATCAATACCAGAACGACCCCATTAAGATATCATGCATGAACCTTCAGGATTAAGTAGTTAGCACACTCAAAACAAGAGGGGGAGATCAGAGATCGGGTCCATGATGGGTCATTTTCCACCCAGAAAATGAAGAATGTTCTGGTTTCCGATCTTACAGAACTGGAACCATTTGAATCTTAAACGATCACTATCAGAACTGGTGCTTTGTGAGAATAAAATCATGTGCGCTATTAGTCAAAAGTGGGTTTCATAGTTTTATACAAATGGATGAAAATACCCCCTATGAAATTCAAGCATCGATCTTTTTCCAGCTTTCACTTGATCGAATACGGAAATGGTAGGCGCCTAACTATCAGACTCGATAATGGAACCTGTTGCCGCAGGCCAGCAGCCAACCAGGTGATCTAAACCTGTGGCCCTTTCAACAAGCTAATCCATATATATCAGATTTGTCACCATCAAATCCACATCATCATTCTAGTACAACATTAGGTTTTCTTCTTCGAGTCATTTTCGATCATCATCATTCTTTGTTTCTTACACTTGTGCTCTTTTTCTTACTATTGCCTCAATTATATGCTCGGATCTATGGAGAGATGAATTTGGAACAGGACCCTTCCATTAAGGTGCCCTTTTTTTGTTCAATATGAGATACCCTAAAGAGGCTAAGATCACTAGTATAGAACTACAGATTACTAAAGTCACGTAAACATGTTTAAGGCCAAACATTTAAGGTGTAAAGATATCACTATATTTGAACAAACACTTAGGTTGTTTTGGAGTTCCTTAATAGATGCCATAAAAATATAGTAATTATGTAAGCTAGTTACATTCTTCTTTTGATTAGTAAAATGTGTCCGGAGTTTGAATCCATATTCATCCTCTCAATCAATAAAAACAAAACTATGCGTACAATTACCAGTCACGTTTTACACCTTAATCACCTAATTAGGCATAGTGAATCTATAACTCGAGAGCTGCAGCCATCAACTATATAATGATTACATGAACTTTGATGATGTATCAATCACCAAAGTTTTGATTAGATCACATCAACCATAAGTGGATATATAGAAAAAGCAATAACCCTTTTTTTTTGTCATTTCAAGAATTTTATGCCTGCATCACTTGTCACTTAACTTCTCTAGTCAACTTGCTATTTGTTATCATTAAGGCAAGTGTTCTAATTTAACTTTCTTGTTAAGATCCCCTTAATGATGTGGGATAAGATCCATGTGTTAATCACCCACTAATACGAAATCATCTTCTTATGCATGTCTCTTGTGCTTACATATTGGAGCACTATGATTAAGCAGTCTTGTATAATTATATGACTCACGCTCATCAAATCTCATAGAGTTGCCTTCACTAATCACATGCCACAATTCTTCTAAAACAATGATTCTATTCCGCACACAATTAAACTAAATCAACAATCGTACCACAATGTCCCATTTGAAAGAAAGAATTTCATAGAACCCTTTGCTATTGACATGCATTGTTGCATAACAGTAAATTGATATTACTGAACTCATGATTGAAAAAGGATTAGTATAATTAACATAGCGGGATCGATACTCTGTGAATTGAATTACAAAACAATTGTACGTTAAGTTGACATGAATTCAAGTTCATTATGTAAATTGTGCGCTGTGTACTATCGTAGGTATCGCCTGCAGCTGTGCATATGGAGTTAAATTCAGTTCATTGAGCATGATATAATACAAGCATGCATGACTTGAATCATAGATTTGACATATATATTAGCATGTTGGATATAAATTTGTATCAACAGTACCTCTCTCATCCCATAAGCATTTGCTGAGATTATATCTAATGCTCTTTCCCGATTCCAAAAATCAAATCAAATATGGCGTGCAAAAGGAGGTGATGATATGTGAAAACAATTAAACAAATCTATGTAAGAACTAAGAAGTGCTCTAAACATCTTATCCAAAGTCTATTATTTCATTTTATGGAAGTACTGTTAGTTTCATTTACATTTTAGAATAATAACAAACAAATCCAACAACTAATACAATACTTTTCCTCTAACAAACCAATATATATATTCAATAGAACAAACTCAGGTATTCTAACTAAAAGTTCGTAAAAAGAAATATTCACTCTAATATTTGGCAAAAATGTAGGTTTTGTTACTCACACTCGCTCGCTCATTAGTTGTCTCTTCTCTCTGGTGCTCTCCCCAATCCATCTTGTTTTTGGATTCTAGAGAGAGGTCGAATTGCTCAAACATCATTTTGAGATCAAAACAGTAACCTTTGGATTATTTGGCTCTATCCAAATTTGTGTTTTTTGATTTAGCTAAATTCATATATGTATATAACTTCTAGTTTCCTCTAATATCTTAGCTACTCTGGTTTGATTCACCATTTGTATATAGGACATAGTGAAATACCTACATTTTATATTGGAGAAAAGTATCTTGTGGAAAGAACACACCGGTTAAATTGAATGAAACTCGATCATGCCTAACAAGCTCGTTTTATTTTCATCTATACAGCATGAACGTTTGCAATTATGTGCTATAATTCTATAAATTAACATGCAGTATTCACATATGGAGTACAATAACAAGAGAACTTTTTGTCAAAAAAAAAGAGGAAAAAAAGAACAACAGAACACCAGATGTGAAGGGCAGTATATAATACGTATATGCCGTATCACCATGAGTGACATGCATGAGTTCCAGATAATCCAAAACCAACAATGTTCAATATTGTTGATGAATGGCGAGTAGTTCCTTTATTGAGATCGATAATCTACATTAGCCACAGGTGTACTTACCTAATACTCTAACCAAACAGCTTCTTATATGTATTTCACTTTTCTTTTTCTTTTTCTTTTTTTTGGGATAAATGTCTTAACTTCATTTGTTGGTTCACATCCTCAACTGGGTCGATAACTCGATATAAACAACTTAACAATCTTATGCCAAAGAAGTCGATACAGATCTAACACAACAAGAGCTGTGGCTTGGTTGGTTAAAGTGTTTAATTGACAACTTTGAGGTCATGGGTTCAAACCTCACGACATATGTAGGGTGTGTGAGTTATTAATAAAAGTTTTTAAAAAAAAAAAAACAACAAGAGCTGAATTACGTACGTACAGCTTAATAACAAAAGAACACTACAATTAATGTATTTCAAGGTTTTGTTCGTTATACTTGTGAAGTAAAGGTCTTATAGGCTTCATATTCAAGAATTATAAGATACCGATTAAAAATAGATTACAATATCTATATGTCATCATCCTCCTACCGCCAGAACAGTTTAGACATGTATATTACACGTACAATTGACATCGTTTTTCTAAATTTCGGTTACATAATCCAACATTTGACACGTATTTATGTATTTGTTAAAATACCAAAAAAGTATTATTTTAATTAACATATACGTTAGGTCGTTAGTATTGTCGTCACAAATTGAAGTTATAGAAAATATTGTATAGTCATTCTGGTTTGAAGTCGACATCTGTTTAGTCTTTATGATTTTATTTTAATCTGAATAGTTCTTAAAGTTAGGATTTTTCATCCAAATAGTCCTTATGGTTTTATTTTAATCTAAATAGTCTTTAAAGTCATGATTTTTTATCCACATAGTCCTTATGGTTTTATTTTAATCTGAATAGTCTTTAAAGTCATGATTTTTCATCGAAATAATATTTATATCCTTTAACTGAGAAAATTGTCAGAATGACTATTTAGATGAAAAATTGTGACTTTAAAGACTATTCAGATTAAAATAAAACCATAAGGACTATTTGGATGAAAAATTGTGATTTTAAAGACTATTCAGATTAAAATAAAACCATATAAGGACTAAACAAATTTCAATTCTAAAAAGTATTATAAATCCGACACAAATATTAGTATTTAACAAAATTCAAAGTTGGTTACTCTAACAAACACAATCTTTATTTCTGAACAGTGAATATTCTAAATCTAACAACCATGAGAATCTAATTCAATTCCAACCTCCATGAATATCATGAGAAAAAGGGAAAATGGAAAATAGAAAGAAATAAATAAATTCCCTCCTTTTTGTAGGGCTTGAAGCAAGATAAAGAGTCCACGTGGAAAAAATGACCTCAGCAGTCCAGCGTCAAAAAGAGTCCTGAAGCCTAAAGGCTTTTTTTTTTTTTTTTTTTTCTTATATTAAGCAGAGCAGAGTCGGCTCTGGTTCATCATCACCTTCATTCTTGCTCTGTTTTCTCGGCTTTTTTCTCTGCAATTCATTTTTCGTCTTCAAAGGGTTCAACCTATTTTGATTTTTGAGACCAAAATTGCGCTTAGGTATAAGCAGAGACTACTCCAAATGGGTTTTGGCTAGGTTTTTCTTTTCAGGTGCTCACCCGAAAATACAGGAGAAACAATAGAGGAAGAAAAATGGTTCAAGAGGTTGGATTTGATGGGATTTCCATGGGAGGCAATAAGGAAAGTGGTAGCGAGTCTTCTTCTTCTGGTTGTTCAGAGCAGTTTCAGAATATAATGCATGAGTCTATCAACTCTGGTTGTCAAAATGATGAAATCTCAGAAGCTGCAAATAAGAGGCTCAAGGAAACTCCTATTCACTCCAACGAAAAGGTTTCCCTTTTCTTCTCCCAACTACATCTTGTTTAGGTTTTATTATGCGAATATGTATCTTAATTCTATTTGAACTGATGATTTTTGTTTTGTTTTTGTGGAGTTTAAGGGTTTAGCATATGCCATCTGTGTTACTTTGGAACTCTGTGTTTTCATGAATTTGTTTTTTTTTGTTTTCCTTTCTTCTTTGTTCATAAAACCTAGCATTTTGATTTCTTAATTTGATTTTGTTTTTTGTTTTTCTTCCCCATTTTCTGTTGTATTCTTTCATCATCTCAATCAGAGATTATTACATAGAAGGAAGAGAAGTGATTACACATATTAGGGTTTATAGGCTTTCAGAGATTTCGTTGAGATATATAGTTGTTTTTGCAGAGGCTTTGTTAGTAGTGCATGCATGTTACTATAACTTCCAATATAAAATTTGTCATTGTCACCTAACATTTGTGTTCTGTTCTGGTGTTGCTTCATTGTTGCAGGCTCAACTGGCGCAAACCCTTCTAAGCTTATCACCACTTGGTTTGTCACTTGGGAAGATGCCCTCTTTCTTGGACTTGAAAGAAAAACTGCCCCGCAAACGAAAGACTAAGCGTGCAGCTGAAGTTAATGTTAAATCCATGTCCGAGAAGGAAAAACTGAAAGCTTCTAACTTCTGTGTCTCATTACTCAGAATTGGTTCATGGCAGGTTGGTAGTCTAAATTTAGATTCTAGAACACATTATAAAGTAATGGAAATGAACTTTTTCGTTCAAGTTTGATTCTAATATGTGCAGAGAGTAACTGAACATGAAGGTGACCTGGTTGCAAAGTGTTACTATGCTAAGAGAAAACTGGTTTGGGAAATCTTGGATAATGGTTTGAAGAGCAAGATTGAATTGCAGTGGTCTGATATTATTGCTATTAGAGCTGTCATTGAAGAAAACCAACCTGGCATTCTAGAGATTGAGGTTATGCTTCTTTCAAGTTTTCAACTAGTAACTAAAATTATCCTTTTAAGCAGGCTGCATATTGTTATGGTAGTATCTTTGTTAAAGTGGTGATACTTTTGCAGCTAGGCCAGCCACCTACATTTCATCGAGAGTCTAATCCACAGCCAAGAAAGCATACTATGTGGAATCCCGCAACAGATTTCACCGGCGGTGCAGCTCTCATTCACAGGTAAAAGAATCTTTAGGTTTGTTGCTGTTATTGCCAAAATGTGCACAAACAAGGATTAGCTCCCGTCTGCACTCTGCACTACTGTTCAAACCGCGAGTAGCTCAGCTGATATTTGTTCATGAAATGTTCTTTCTGTAGGAGGCATTATCTTCAGTTCCCGCCTGGTTTGCTTGACAAACACTATGAGAAGCTTTTACAATGTGAAAGCCGGTTTTTAGAGATGAGCCAGAGATCTTTCCCAAGTCAAAGATCTCCTTACTTCCAATCATACAATGGAGGTGCAGATATTTCTTTCGACTTTGGTAGCCATGGAGCAGAAATCCCCTCCAACTTACCGTTACAATTCCCAACACATCTGGATCCCCGACAAATTCAAGCATATGAACAAACCAAAGCATCTCTCTGTTACACAGATTCTACTTCACCAGTATCAGGTATTTACATCTCCTCCTTCACCGTAGCTTTTCTTAGGCTTTGGACACTACTTAAGTTGAACTACACACTAATGTTGTCTTTGCAAATATCTTGTGATGATATAGTTATGGATTTTTCTTCGCCTTTAGATGAGGTCATCGGCAACCAAGGAGTTGAAAATCAGTGTGTGCCATCATCATGGGATTCTCAAGTCGTTGCATATCTTTTAGCGAGAGATCAAATTCCACAACCGGTTTCTGCAGCAGAAGCACACTTCAATCCAGCCATTTCTAACCAAAACTTCAATGAACCAATAGCTTATAATCAAGGGTCCCAAACGCTGTACAATATCGAAATTGAAAAGCAGTTGTTCAGCCACATGCAGATTCAGAGTTACAACTACTCACTAGGCTCATCAATAGCATTTCCAGAGAATTTGAATTCTGGAGCAATTACTGGTATTGAGCAAACAAACTATGACCAGACAATGAGTGCTAACACAAACTTGATTCCGGGTGCAAGGGATCATACAGGCCTGGCTCTCCCGTTAAGCTGGATGATGGCACCTCTACCAAACAGCTGGGGTGCGCCGCCCCAAGTTGTTCCTTCGAGGCACTCAGGGATACATCCGGCTGATAACAACTTGAGGTATTCATCTTTCTATCCAAATCCAACAACAGATGACTATGCCGCTTTCAACAACTCGATGAACCGCTGGAGATGACTGCCTCACAAGGATGAACGAAAGGGAAGATCTACAAGGGATGAGTGTATTTTATTTCTCGGCTTCAGCCCTCTGTTAGGTGTTAGGTTTTTGTTTTCATCTTTCCTGTAAAATTATTATTCAGCTAGAATAGGCAGTCTGATGCTCCTTTTAGCTTTAGTTAGTGCCTAGCATTTATTTTTCCAGACTGAGTTTTTGTGAGTATTCGCAATGCTTTGTTCTTGAAATTTCTTCAAGCTTGAGTTCAAAGGCTTCACCAATGATTACATAGTTGAATCTAAATCATAAACAAAAACAAAAAAGAATAACAGAGGCACCTAACGATTCGCTTTCTATTACAACAATCTTAAAGACCCAAATCACAGTGCCAGAAATGTAGAGAATGCCAATGTAGAAGCATAGTCTCATCTACTTGGAGGTTAACAAAAGCAAAAAGGATAGCTCAGCAACACACCCAAATCGGATTAGTCATTTCTCCTACTCTGAAAATATTGACACCAGAACTAGACATCAAAGTTTCAAGAATACAAGATCAATAAATGGTGCAGAACTAAAACACCCAAGACTTGCACCAGTACCTCCTACCCCATAAACAACAAAGTACCTTGGACTTCAAACTTGAGGGTCTTCTGCCATAGCTACAGGACCTTCTTCAGACCTAGCTTCAACTACTTCAGCCTTGGCTTCAATTTGTTGCTCCAAACCCACATGAGCTTCTCCTTCTCCTTCACCTTGTGCATTTACCTGACTGAAACTCCTCTTCTTTGAATTCGACTTCTCCTCTTCAGGCTTGGCTTCAACCTTTTCACTTGCCACCTCCTTCTCCTTGTCCTTCTTTTTCTCCTTCTCTTTTCCCTTCCCCTTTGCCTTCACTCTCCCCTTCCCATTCGCCTTGCCCTTGCCCTTGGCATTACCACTCGGAACAGCATTGGCATTCTCCTTAGCATTGACACGGTCCTTACCACCAGCATTGGCATCTTCTTGAGGAGGAGGAGGAAACAGCGGCGGTTCGCGGCCGCTGAGCTTGCAAAACACCCTCTCAACAGTCTGATTGATTTCCTTCCCCATCCCATTATTATCCAAAATCAACTCCCAAACAGACTTGGACGCCTTCTCCAGCACTTGGGCCTCCAGCTCCTGCCTCAGAGCATCAAACAGCTCTCGTTTCGTCTGCTTCTCGGCACCGGGCGTGTTGAGCACTCGGCTCTGCTCCGCCATTTTGATTGTCGTGCTCTTCAGCTCTTCCTGCAACCACCATCAAAATTCACAATTCAATATTGCCCAGCATGATAATGATCAATGTGAATATAAAAAGATAGATAGATAGAGAATTTTACATTGGCTTTGAGCTGGTTGATGATCTTTAATCGGAGAGAGTCGATGGTGCCGTCGTTCATTAGAGACTCCAATACATCTTCCGGGGTTATCACAGAAGAAGAACCCATTGTTCGATTCTCCTACAATTTTGCGATTCTGAGACGTCAGCCCTAATACTCCGACTCCTATTCTGATTCCGATTCCGATTTCGGTTGGTATGTGTCGCGCGCGCTCTGGGAGAGAGCCCTAAATCCCTAAATTGCAAACTCAGCTACAGTCGTGTTACTTTTTTGGGAAAGTTGTAGCTATATATCTTGAGATTGGGCTTCATCATAGGCCTTCACAAGTAAATTGAGCCCAAATGAACACTTCTGGACGCCCATTTATAAAGATCCTTGATTCTAATCCAATGTAACTGGTAACTAATGACACGTTTATTTACGTGAAATGTAAATGAAAATAAACCCTCAAGTGTGAATGCAGATTCTGCTCTCTTATTCTTCTACAATAAAATAGAATATGTCGTTGTCTGAAGATTCAATATGACATTATGATGAATTTGATCTGAGAACTCTAACTTTGGAATCATGAGGGAAGCCTATGGAGTGAGGCAGCCATGCTTGTGTGCCTAGCCTCGCTTGTTTTGAATGGCATGCCTACTTGCTAGACAACAACCCATTTCCAGTTATTATCCAAATATCTTGTATCAACTTCTACTACTGAAATCAGCTCATATTATTGATTTAATGTATTACAACATAGGATTGTTACCAAAACTTCTCTGATATCAAAGAATCATCAATCATATGAGGTTCTTGACATTTCTAACTTTTCACTGAATATACAAATGACGCATTCAATAATTCTGTTGGTTTCAAAGGTCATCGTTCCACTGATTTGATCTGCCGTCAAACGACTCGAATGAGTCGAATCCATCACATATTTGATGCATCGGCATGCAGCAAATATTCGGGTTTGCTAAAGATATGCAGAGTTTATTTCCAAAGTAAAACTCATTTAGCGGTCATCTTCATCTTTATCCAAGGAAGCTGATAAATAACTCAAGATAAAACCGTCTAGATCTCCTTCAAGTACAGAATCAGGATCAGAGACTTCATAGTTGGTTCTAAGATCTTTCACCATGCGGTATGGCTGCATCAAAAGTAGTGATTTAGCAAACATAAGTTATCACAACTCAAACTGTCAATGTATGACCAGGTAATGGTAGAAGAATGGGCATACCTGGAGCACGTAGCTGCGAATCTGGCTTCCCCAGGTTATATCGGTAAGGGAATGTGAATATTGTGCATTCTTCTGAGTCTGGCGTGCCATTTCAAGCTGGTCTACTCTTGCTTGGATAACAGCCATTGCTGAAGCCTTATTTTGATGCTGTGATCTGTTCATTCAAGACAAAAGAGAACACCGGCAGTCCTTAGTTTCAACGCTCATATATGGAAAGCGAAATATGAGGGCTTAGGGTAACATAGACATGTGTCTGCATTCTTTACCTTTCATTTTGACAAGTGGCAGTTATTCCAGTGGGAATGTGAACAATCCTAACAGCACTATCAGTCGTATTAGCATGCTGGCCTCCAGATCCCCCAGAACGAAAACGCTCGATGCGCAGATCAGATTCATTAATTTGCACATGAGCAGATACATCTCCCAGGATTGGAGTCACAGCAACAGCAGCAAATGAAGTATGTCTGCGCTTATTACTGTCAAAAGGTGAGATACGTACCAACCTGTGCACTCCTACTTCTGCTTTGGCATATCCAAAAGCATATTCACCATCAACTTTGATAGTTGCCTGCTGCAAGATTAGAATGATCTGAAGTTAAAAACATAGCACCTACCTACTCTAACTTCTGATTGAAATAACCCACAAAATGCTTTTAATATGAGTGGCCTATCAAATGCTTACAATATGGAAATTTTCCTTTATTGGTTATTAACTACTAGATATGTTTCAAGGATGACTAATAAGAAGGATTGATGATGAATGGTAAGAAGGTGAACCTTGATTCCCGCAATCTCACCAGGCATTTCCTCCACCACAGTCATTTTATATCCACGGCGTTGAGCCCACATTTTATACATCTGCATGACCATTGCTGCCCAGTCATTGCTCTCTGTACCCCCAGCTCCCGATTGCACCTACATAACATGACAACAAAACCGAAGGGTTTGGTTATACTACATCGAGAAGAAATGCGAAAACTATGGCCAATATATGTCAAGTACAGGAAAATTTGACATAGAAAAGCATTTGGCAAATTTGACAGACCTCTATATAACATGAGCATGGATCCTGCTCCCCAGCTAACAAAGCTTGGGTCTCTTTCTCCTTTGAAGTTCTTCTCATCTCAAGCAAAGCCTTCATGGATTCCTGCAAAGGAGAATCCAGGTAACTAAAGTGTACAATGGATGCTGTTCACAATTTAACTTCTATGGTAAGGATTCAACTTCCAAGAACTTAACCATTTCTAGTTTGCCTTAATGTACAATGTTACATTCAACAAATGCTCAACTTAACAGAGAAAATCAGCTATTGGATTCATATCTACAATGTACCAATTCTATGTTCTCTGTTAAACTAAAACCTGTTCACATATCAGAGTACATCCAAAATCTACCATAGTCAGTGAACAGAACACAAAACTGCTGCTAATTGTTCAAAATGGCACAAACTACGTTAAAAGAGTGATAACGTGCCTATGAGAAGTATTGAGAGCCCACCGATTCCAACTCCGCGTCATTCTCTTCCCGAGCAAGCTTGATCATATCCACATGCTCAAGTAATTCCTGCTCAAATGCCTTCACTTCTTTCATTTTACCCATCAGTGAACCATGCTCACGGCTTATCTTCCCGGCATGTACAGGATCATCCCAAAGGTTTGGCTTATTCAGCTCCACCAATAACATATCCAACCTCACCATCAACTTCTTCCACTGTCACCACAACATGTAGCACTTCAAATTCAAACCCAAACAAAGAGTTGCAATGACTGTTGCTAAGTTCAAACTCACTCTATCACATTCAAAGTACCAATTAACCCAAATGATGAAACTTCCAACACTAGCAACAAAACTATGATTCAAAATGAGACTCACAAACTACATAAGAAGAACAACAATTAGTGTTTTTCAGCTGTACCTGTAAACGTTTCTTAATAAGATGAATAGATTGGGCAATTGCAGCAGCGTGGCTCTTCCAATCACTCTCATCCTCTGTATGAATCGACCACTCACTATTAAGTATCCGATCAACTGTGAGCCCATCAGAGGGTGAAGGCTCCTGAGCTGCCTGAGTCCCATAAAATCGAACAAAGCCACAAGTTGAAGGAAGCCCAAAACTTTCACCAGAACCAATTGAGTTTTTGAGGTTCTGGAGAGACCCAGATAGGGTTCTTGAGGTTTTGGGTGAAAATGAAGAAGACCCATGATCCAAAATCCTGGGAATTTCAGATTTTGGGGGTTTATTCAGATCACCCAATTGAGGTTTGGATTTAGGGTTTGGGTACAGAACCACCCAGCATCTAAAGCTGGCTCGTTTTCTGAACAAGAAACATGACATTTTTAGGGTTTAGCAGAGTCTCTTCTCCAGGGTTTTAATCTCAGAGCTCCAATAATTTTAGAAGAAGAACAAAACGACAGCGTTTTTGCTCATAGCTCGCTCTAAGTTTGATGCGCGCCTTTAATTCTGATACTGTCAGTCGCCATTCAGAAAATAAAAAATAAAAAAAGATAAGCAAGTTGGGCCAAGCGGGCTGGGCGGAAGGAGACGTGGTGGGCCTGACGGGCTAGGAGTACAATTTAAAAACAGAGAAAAAAATAATAAAAGCGAATCGGGCCTTAGTGGGCCTATAGGGCATTGGGGCCCACCATTTAAAACGAGTCCAGCAAAGTAATTAAGGAGGAGGAAACGCCGCCGTTTTAAAGACAAAAATGTCTTGGTCTTCTGTCTTCTTCAACCCCAAAACCCCAGCTTACCCAAACCCTTCAATTTTCTCAGGTCAGTTACAATGTCAGATCAACCCAGTTCCCAAAATGCCCTCCATATCTCACAAAATTACCCGGTGCCTCTCTCCCCGCCTCTTCCGTTGATCTCAAAGAACATGGAGCTGGCGAGAGCCATGTCGGCCTCTTCCAAATCAAGCCTCTTTACTCTATCGAGAAACGACGTCGTTTACGAGGATCAATGGCTTATTGTGGTGAACAAGCCTCAGGGGATTTACTGTGAGAGTGTTCTGGAATCGGTCCCTAAGCTTCTCTTTGACTCAGGTTTGCTCTTATTCTTGGACTGTTCGTCTTTTGGGTCTGTTTTAGATGGAAATTCTTGTATGCACGACGTGTATTTACACGACACAATCTTAACCGTTCATAACAATTCATATGTTTAACCACCATGTTTCTATATTATTTCTTCTAATCCTGACCATCCATGTATGTATGTGAAGATACACGCCGTGTACTAAAGATACTCTCCTGTTTTGGATAGTGGGTAATACTTAGTTGCTGAAAGTTAGTAACTTTTTCAGTGTTTAGTTAACTCAGTAAATTGGGAATTACATGTTTTTTTTTGTAGGAATTGGGAATTAAATGTTGGAATCAGTATGCTAGTGCCACACATTGGTTAAGTTCACTATGTTATGTTCATTCTAAAGGTTTAGATGCCATAATCAGATTCAGGAAAAGGTGTTTACTTCAGTAGATAGTGAAATGCTGGCTACTTGAACTATCCAAGTGTAGCGACTAGAATAGGAGGTTGTGATTATATTAGATTCTTTCATGAATATTGAGCCGAGTTCGATGACTAGCTGCAGGGTTGGAAGGGAAGGCACCGGAGCTCCATCTTGCGAATAGACTGGATAGGGACACTAGTGGAGTGATGATCATAACTAAGTCGCATAAAGTAGCTGCCAAACTTGTTAAGGCGTTTACTGATCATAAAGTTTCGAAAACATACATTGCACGCTGCATTGGTTCAGCTCCGCAATGGGAAAGAATCACAGTTAAATCAGGTCATGGTCGGTCAAAATTTGGGGCGTGGAGGGTATATGCTGCTTCAGATGTAGGGAGGTCACTTCCAGGTGGATCGGTAGTCAGAGACATGGAAACATCGTTCGAAGTTTTATCGATAAATGGACAAGGGAGCTTCAGAGAGCCATCTGAGTTTAGAACAGATGATGATGATAAGATCTTAGTGGTTGAAGAACAAGCGGTAATAGATGGAGATGCAAAGAAGGATGAGATTCTGGTGATAGCACGTCCTCGGAGTGGAAGGACGCACCAAATCCGGTTGCATTGCCAGTATCTTGGAATTTCGATAAGAGGGGATGTCAAGTATGAGGGTGTCTACGAGTGGAAAGGGACAACATATGGAGGTCATGAACTTCATGCAGAAAGATTGTCTTTGGAGCACCCTATTACTGGTCTTCGTATATTGTTTCGAGCACCCCTACCATCTTGGGCCAACCAGGTATGGCAGCCACAGTTAAGTTTAGAGGTTCTTGGTGTTAAATGTTTAGTTTTATTTTCATGCATGAAAGGAGAAGTCACAGATCGAGTCTTGGTGTAAAACTGTTAATCTCTATGCACTGACTGCAGTTGATTCAATTTGAAGGGAGCTAAAACTTTCAGACATCTCCCCCTGTTCCCCTATTGGCTTCATTACAGTTATCTTCCGAGCGAAGTTTTGACCTCTAGTTGCAGCAGCAGCCTCCTCCTCCTCATTGCTTGAGCTCCATATAATCAGCTTTGATTGATCATACAGGCAGAATGGTTTGGAATTCAAATGTGCTGACTAACTCGTAAGTAATGAGTTACTAGGAAATTCTGATATACCATTTTCTTCTCAATTTCGGTGCATGTAACTAGAATTTGCGCTTGCTAGCTTATGTTGATGTTGTCAAACTTCTGTTCCCCTAGATTTATGTATAAGTTTATCTCATAGTTGCTAATATTTGAAGAAATAGGCAGTGATGTGTCCTTAACATCAGTATGTATGCAACAATATACAATTATAGTCGTGCTTTGTAAACACAACTATATGAATTGACAACAACATTTTACCAACACTTTCTAGTAAGTTTACGATCTTTTTCTCATCACTTTAGATCTTCCAGAAGAAAATTTAGCCAGTTGTATGATTCTTTTTGGAGATAAAATTATCATTATCTACTAACTCTACACGTAGAGTGCTGAACAAGGTAATAGTCCATTCGTTTGGTTCAGTAGTTGAGCTTTCCCAAGTCCTTTTCTAGCGTGTGAAAGTGAAAGAATGCGTGGCAAAACTCATGTTGATCTTCGTCACATAAAATACTGAATTCGTTTTAGCATAATTTGGAATGACAAAGACTTTCGAGTGTTGTGGGTGTAGTTGGGATTAGATTCATGTAGGATAATCAATTTGGTGCGGTAAACGTGGTGCTTTTTTAGAATAAGAGAATAACAAATTTAGATATTTTACCCTTTTGCCAAGAATAGTGCAGCAAGTTTGATTCTAATTTTTGGATTACTGAAGGCTCATCATGATCAACTTTGGAGGCTCATTTGGTTTATAGACTAGGATATAGAACAAGCTCCACAAATTAAAATGAGAGATCGCTTCAATTCATGTGTTATTGTTACTCCTCAACCGGCTTAGGATTCCTTCTTCTAAGAAAACATAAGGACCTCGCGTTGTTACAAGTCTTCGCTACAAGGCTCGGAAACAAAATCAGATTAGATATTAGAATTCTCCTACCAGAATTGAATTGGCTTGCACTTTCATACTGTTAAGAAATGAGTCATTGATGCCAAGGACAATGCACAAGTTTGACCATAATCTGTAGGCACTGTATCTACCTTCAAGGCCAAGAAAGGATAATTTGCAAATTGCAACAATTATGTTGACTTTTTATTTTTCTTCAATTTTCTTCTGCACAATTGTTTCTTTACTGCAACTTGAATTCATTTGGAGTTCAAGATAGCATCACACTGTACATCAAAAACAGTTGCTTAAAGATGATAAAAAGCTCCCATAAGAAAAATGGCCAATAGTTCTTCGATTTGAATTTGTTTGGTACTATTCAAATTACAGCCAGACTTTGAATTCACAATTTTCATCCTGGATTTCAACCAGCTTATATCATCAAGCTGAAAACAACTAGAACAAGTTAGAAACAGTTATTTTCCACACAACAGTGCTAGTTTTCTGACCAAAGAGCACAATACCAATTCAATTTTGATTTAGACACAGAATGAATGTCTAAGATAGTTTCTTGACCTCATTGCATCTCATACAAGCATCATGACAAAGTTGGGTTCCTAGAAATGCCAAGAAAAGTTTAAATGGCTTTTTCTCTAATGTGAAATCAAATCATATATAATATATGCTCAGCATATGGAGAAGGTGCAACTTTCATCGACATAATAAGAAGAAGAAAAAGTGAAATATTCTAATATATCTGGAGGTGAATCTACTTTGAATGAAATCCAAAAACGTGGAACCTTTGCGATTTTGTGAGTAATTATTGAGTTCATCTTTATCCATGGGACTCTTGCTGATAGGACCAAAGTTTGTCCATGGATGAGGGGAAAGTATACATAGCCCATTAATGATGTGATAATACCTCTACCTATTATTCAAAACAACCAGTATTACCAAGTCCAAGCTTAGAATACAATCTTCCCCAAGTCCTACCTGCCTTTCAAACAAGCTTAGCTTTGTAGATTCTTATGGCCATGCAATGCAAATCCCAAACATATCATTTGGATAACACGTTTGTAGTTTTTAAGAGGCTAATAGTCTAATCCTCAGGAACCCACCATTGTTTCTCTGCCATATATATGAATGCTTTTCTGTAAGCTTAGACAAACTTACAGAAATCTACCTTTTTGTGTTGTTTCAAATAGTTGGAAATGGCTTTGCTGAGTGAGGGGCTAACTCAGGTTGTGATACCTGTGGCTGCCTTGGTTGGACTTGCTTTTGCTTTGCTTCAGTGGTTTCTGGTTTCAAGGGTGAAGGTGTCTTATGGCTCTAGTGATGGAAATGGCTACAAGGACAAGTTGATCCCTGGAGAAGAAGAAGAGGGTATTGACAACTTTTCAGTTACCCTCAAGTGTGCTGAAATTCAAAATGCCATTTCTGAGGGTGAGCTTTCTCTCTGGTCCTCCTCTCCTTCCTTTGTTATCTTTTTCTTTAAATCTTTGTATTATCATGGTTATGCATAAGAAACAAGGCGACTATCACGAAAGGTCTTTAAGCCATCATGCTAGTTTCATAGTGTGTTTATACCCTGAAAAAAATAAATAAATAAATAAATAAATAAGAGCCAAGTTCTTGCTGCTTTCTGTGAAGGATCAGTATTTTTCTTAGATTTTACTTCAATTGTTGTTTTATGCTTATATCTGTACATTCTTCTACTGTTGATGTTTGATCTTTGAGATGACTCCCCAAAACTTTGAAACCCAGTTGGCAAATTGTACATCAAGTTCAGCACTCTGTTCATACCTTCATTTCTTGCATAAGTATGATTGATGATTATAAAAAATTACGAGCTATCATGTTAAGGGAGTTGGTGCTTTAGGGGGATAGAAACACAAATGGATCTATGAGTCAAAAGTTAACAGAACTTGAAAAACACATAGGGAGGCATGTCAGGAACTTGATTTCTATGGCATATTGGCTAGGCAATTCTCATGTTATACATCAAGTGTATTACGATTCAGCACTAAACTGTGATACAAGTTTGTGCAGTAAATAAGATCGGATCTTTGAACTTTATTTGACTCTGACGGTGTTGATCTTTGTAATGTTCCCAGGGGCAACCTCTTTCTTATATACCGAATATAGGTACCTCAGTATCTTCACGGGTGTATTTGGTGTTGTCATCTTCCTCTTCCTTGGTTCTGTTAAGGGCTTCAGCACTCAAAGTGAACCCTGCACTTACAACACAGGGAATATGTGTAAACCAGCTCTAGCCAATGCCTTCTTTACTACTGTTGCCTTCTTGCTTGGTGCTCTTACATCAGTCATTTCCGGTTTTCTTGGGATGAAGATTGCAACATATGCCAATGCTAGAACGACTCTTGAAGCTAGGAAGGGTGTTGGGAAGGCTTTTATTACCGCTTTTCGGTCTGGTGCAGTGATGGGATTCCTTCTTGCTGCCAATGGCTTGTTGGTTCTGTACATCACTATTAATTTGTTTAAGCTGTATTATGGGGATGACTGGGAGGGACTGTATGAGTCGATTACTGGTTATGGGCTTGGAGGCTCTTCAATGGCATTGTTTGGAAGAGTTGGAGGAGGTATTTACACAAAAGCAGCTGATGTTGGTGCTGATCTTGTTGGCAAAGTTGAAAGAAACATCCCTGAAGATGATCCAAGAAACCCAGCTGTAATTTCCTGACTCTAGTTGATTACTCATTTCTTGTAAACTATTGCACTAGTTCACTGAGTCTTTGTTTCTCATTCAGGTCATTGCAGACAATGTGGGTGACAATGTAGGAGACATTGCAGGGATGGGATCTGATCTGTTCGGATCATATGCTGAGGCAACTTGTGCAGCATTGTTTGTTGCATCTATATCCTCCTTCGGTATCACTCATGACTACACAGCCATGTCTTATCCCTTGATTATAAGCTCAATGGGGATTGTGGTTTGCTTGATAACAACCCTTTTTGCAACTGATCTGTTTGAAATTAAGATTGCAAGTGAGGTTGAACCATCCTTGAAGCGACAGCTTATTATCTCAACAGTTCTGATGACTGCTGGGATTGCTGTAGTCACTTTTGTAGCTTTGCCATCAGAGTTCACTATGTTCAGTTTTGGAACCAATAAAACTGTCAAGAACTGGTATGCCCCTTTTCACTTCAACATCTCTCTTTTTTTCAAGGGCAATGATTTTGTTCTCCCATAGTACCTAACATTCGTTATTTGAACTAAATGTGGTCTGCAGGTACCTTTTCTTTTGTGTATCAATTGGCTTATGGGCTGGTCTTGTTATTGGATATACTACTGAGTACTATACTAGCAATGCTTACAGGTGAGCAATTTTCTTTGAGTTATAATCTCAATGCACTTATACATTCAGTCTTCAAAACTCTGATGCTTATAGTTACCATGTTGAATGTGCAGTCCAGTGCAGGATGTGGCAGATTCTTGCAGGACTGGTGCTGCAACAAATGTGATTTTCGGTTTGGCTTTAGGTTACAAATCAGTTATCATTCCTGTATTTGCCATTGCATTTGCTATATATGTCAGCTTTAGCTTGGCTGCCATGTATGGAATTGCTGTGGCTGCTTTGGGAATGCTCAGTACTATCGCCACTGGTCTTGCAATCGATGCTTATGGCCCCATAAGTGACAATGCTGGTGGCATTGCAGAAATGGCTGGGATGAGCCATGAGATTCGTGAAAGAACAGATGCTTTGGATGCTGCTGGAAACACCACTGCTGCTATTGGCAAGGTGAACAGTCTGGAGACTAAGTATTGACTATGATCGATCATATGTAACCCTTCTTCGTTCAGTTTTGACATTCTTTGCACTTTTCTGTCTCAGGGTTTTGCTATTGGATCAGCCGCTCTTGTTTCTCTTGCTTTGTTTGGCGCCTATGTCAGCAGAGCAGGAATAGAGACAGTTGATGTGTTGACACCGAAGGTGTTCATTGGTTTGCTTGTGGGGGCAATGCTTCCATACTGGTTTTCAGCCATGACAATGAAGAGTGTAGGAAGTGCAGCACTCAAAATGGTCGAAGAGGTTCGCAGACAGTTCAATACCATTCCAGGGCTCATGGAAGGGACGGCAAAGCCAGACTATGCCACATGTGTGAAGATTTCTACTGATGCTTCCCTGAGGGAGATGATCCCACCTGGCGCTTTAGTCATTCTTACGCCTCTCATTGCAGGAACCTTCTTCGGAGTTGAAACGCTCGCTGGCATTCTTGCTGGTTCACTTGTTTCTGGTGTTCAGGTAGGTGACCTTTACTTACAGCTGTTCTATTCCTCATAATCTTTCTTGAGCAATGTCTCACATTTCCTTTTTGTTTTCCTTGATAGGTTGCCATCTCAGCTTCAAACACCGGAGGGGCATGGGATAATGCAAAGAAGTACATAGAGGTAAAGCCATTGTTCTTGCAAAATTATGATTCCTTTTGCTTGAGTGAGTTTGAGTTTTGAGCCATTTTGATGTGCCTGCAGGCTGGTAATTCTGAACATGCCAAATCGCTTGGTCCTAAGGGTTCGGATCCTCACAAGGCGGCTGTGATAGGTGACACAATTGGAGATCCCCTCAAGGACACTTCTGGTCCTTCACTCAACATTCTCATCAAGCTCATGGCTGTTGAGTCCTTGGTGTTTGCACCATTCTTTGCAGCTCATGGAGGCCTAATCTTCAAATGGCTATGAGATGGAGCTGTAACAGAAATCAGGTTAACCTCAGTAAATATGTATATATTTACTGGGTGAGCAGTGTATCAAGTATGGCTACTAATTTCCAATTTTACTACAACTAAAATGATGCATTGGCATCCTTCTGAATCTGCATTCTAGAATTTCTGTTTCTCAGTCACTATTTCATTTATGTATATGGAGACCTCTTCTATGTCGAATCCACGGCTTTAATATCTCATATCCATCAACTTGATCATCTTTCATGCGTAGTATGAAAGATCTAGGACACTATATTTCATGGTTCGACTTGAGCCCTCTACCATAGTTATGTCAGATACTGCTTGCAATGGCTTACTACAGCAACACTACAATTCTGAAACTTCAGTGCTCAGTGCTCACAACTGCAGCAAGGTCAACTCTAGCAGTAGTAGTGAGAACTGGATTTAGCTGGGTGCTCTGTGACTCTTTGACTATAATATAATGAGGTTTTTGAGTGACTTCCAATCTAAGCTTCCAAAGCTTCAGAGCAGAACAAATTGAGTGCCGGCCCACAATGAGAACTTCAGAGAATTAAGCCTGCTGAAATTTATCTTATACTATGGACTGTGGAGCTAGCTAAGGGCCTTTTCATATGTCCTCATCCTAAACGATGTCACAATTAGATGCGAATATTTCTAGGAATGCTTATGCTCGGTCAAGATCCCGGCGAATGTGCCGACTTTAGTCGATATGTAAGTTCGCCTCTGATCATCTAAACCATTTTATTCAAACAAAGTGACTTGTTTGATCGAATCCGCACATTCAGGATCAATTTAGTTATACTGTCGATAAGACTTGATCAAACACTCGTGGAGCACAAGGGTTATCTCTTACATTAGTTAGCACATGATGATACCATCATGGATCATAAATCATAACAATGTAACATTACTTAGCAAATAATCCTGCAAAAAAACATAGCATTGAGTGTGGGATAAGACTTCACAATTGGCAGGGCCATCCCACAGTCCTTTTAAAATGAAAATTTGTCTAATTAAGGAAATCTGAATACCAAAATCCATCAACCTTTTTGTTCTTACACAAAAAGCTCTAGCAATTTTTTATTCTAATCCTATAATTATCCAAATTATTATTTTTTTGAATGAAAAATGTCAACACTATTACATAGAGACAATGTAACAATACATCGAGAAAAATAAAAACATTTGAAAGTAAAATTGCAATAACGAGTGTCAACGCTAAAACAATAACGCCTAGACTCGGTGTTACGCTCACGAATTGCAGCCGTTGAGCGAAATGAGTAGTCGGTGATTTGACTAACCATACAAATCTAATGCCCAAAATGATAAAAATCACTTCGGCACCGGGCTGTGGGTAATCTTCCATCAGAAGAATCGAAGCCGGCCAAGGGTGATTCCAGACATGGCCGTGATGGCAGCCGATCCTTAACGAACAAATACCATAACTGTGGGTCTGTCAACTAATAGCAATACCAATGTAGAGGCCAAAACCAAAGACACTGGCAGTATTTCCAAGAGCAAAAAGAAGTTGGATTTCATTACCAAAGCCCACAAGGCCCACCTGGATCCTAGACCCAGACCCTACTCCAGGCCCAAAACCAGATCTGACCTGGATCACAACTCCAAGACCAGCGCTGCCACGCCCTTGAAACCAGCCATTGCGACGCCATCTCTTGCCGGAAGAAGCTCATCCACAATTGGTCACTACGTCGCATTCCGACCTCAAATGGCTTGTCACCTCTATAGATCTGAGCTTCTTGTACCTTCCTCCGTCGTGGAGTGCCACCTCTGAATTTGGGGACAACACCAACACCTCTATGCCGCCAACAACAAATTGGGTCACCACCAACGAAGGACCGATCTCTTGCCTCAATGCCAAACCGGGATCTCAAGTATGATTCGGGTCCTCTAGAGAGACGCATCGCAATCCATCATTCCTGCCATTGGAAGTGAACACTAGGGAAGAGATCTAATGTCGAAACGAAGAGGTGTAGCAACCCGGGGATTGCCATGGAGGGATTCGCGAGGCCAAGAGGCTCATCAGCCGAGAACCATAAACGAGAACGTCGCCGGTCAAGGGGTTTGGACGGGGAAACCCTAAGGTTAGCCGCTGCCGCAGTGATGAGAGAGTGAGAGCTCTCATAGGGTATAATTATCCAAACTTAACCTAACCTAATCTGCATATTAAGTATTACAATAAAGTTTCTAAAGCCAATTGATCACGAAGATAATTACCATGCTCTTTTTACCCAATCATGGTTAGGTAGACATAGGGGGTATTTCCGTAAACTCAGCTGGCCTCACATCTACGTGTCGCGCCCAATTGCTGCAGTCTCATTTTCCGTAACCACCCAATCCCGCACCGCCATATCACACCAATGACCAGCCGAGCTGATGTGGCGCGTTTGCACTCGTCCACGTCATCAAACTCAGAGTCTTACCCGAGCTGAAATTAACCTTTTAACCGCGGCAGTAAAATCCAATCGGGTAAAGGCTTATATAACGAACCCCCGATTGCTGAGGCTCTCTCACTCTGTAGCTGCAACGCTCTCTTTCTCTTTCTCTCTCTGGTGAAAACCATGGCGTCTAGGGCTCGAAACTCTAGCTTGGCGTCCTTGATCGTTCTCTCTCTCCTCGCCGTCGCCTCCGCCAAGGTCGTCTTCGAGGAGAAATTCGAAGGTAAAACCTCTCTCTCTGTAATGGATCAGTGTTTGTTTGCATTTCTAGTGAATTAGGGTTTATGAGGTTTTGTGTTGATGAAATTGCGTGTCTTTAATGGAGGATCGGTGTTGAGTGTGAATCTGTGATTCGATCTGGTTGTTTTTTCTTCGTTGATTTGTTTCGTAGACGTAAAGGTGAATTGAATTTACTGATATGGAATGGATCTGTTGGAAATTTGATGTATTGTTGAGTTTTGAGCTTGATTTGTGGTTTTTGGTTATCGAAATGGTGAATGTGTAAGTGTTGGTGTATGTGTTTATCGTCAAGGATTCAGTAGGAGTGGTGGGGTGTTTGTATATGAGGTTTATGATTTTGTGTTGTAGCTGATGCGATTAGGACTGAATGGAGAATACAGTAGTTTTGAGGTTTTGGATTAAAGCTGAAATCTCAGTGTCACACTACAATTGAAATCATAATGTGAATCGATATGCGGTGCATTTGAATTTCTGAGGCCTTTTAGGTGGAAATGGATGTTGTTTCTGTTGCTGAACTTGTCAATTAGCAATAAATGTTCTCGAAAACTGGCTAGATTTCATTGGGGTTTAAAAATTGAATGGATTTTCAGCTTTGGTAATTGGATTTTCAGCTTAGGAAAGTGACATGTCTTGGTCAATGTGACAGAGACATGGAATATTAGTGTCATCTAAAAGCGAGTTTATTTATTTCCATGGTAAATGTAATATATATACTTCTCTATGCTCTGTAACTCTTTTGCAGTAATATTTTATCTCACGTTACATTTTGTTCTTTCTTACTGTATGATTTCACAACTACTAAAAGATGGATGGGAGAAACGTTGGATTAAATCTGACTGGAAGAAGGATGAGAACCTAGCTGGTGAATGGAACTACACCTCTGGTAAATGGAACGGTGATGCTAATGACAGAGGTATTCTTTTAAACCAATAATGTTGCTGTGGATTTCTGTAGTTGTGTTTGAAACATTTGGAATGGTGTCCTGATGACCACATTTATTGACTTTGATTCTTGTGTCAGGTATCCAAACCAGCGAGGACTACCGGTTCTATGCCATATCAGCTGAGTTCCCTGAATTCAGCAACAAGGACAAAACACTAGTGTTCCAGTTTTCTGTGAAGCATGAACAGAAACTTGACTGCGGTGGTGGCTACATCAAATTGCTCAGTGGTGATGTAGATCAGAAGTCCTTTGGTGGTGATACCCCATACAGGTTTGTGATCTCCCTTTTGGTTTGAGTGTTTGCTCGCATTGTTTGTGTAATTCAATTTCCCTACCAAATTTAAATTGCTGAGTTTTTATGAATTTGTTTGGTTCACAGCATCATGTTTGGGCCAGATATCTGTGGATACAGCACCAAGAAAGTGCATGCAATTCTCCACTACAACGGAACAAACAACTTGATCAAGAAGGACGTACCTTGTGAGACTGACCAGCTCACTCATGTATATACCTTTATCATCCGCCCAGATGCTACCTACAGCATCCTTATCGACAATGTAGAGAAGCAAACTGGCAGCCTCTACAGTGATTGGGATCTTCTTCCTCCAAAGAAAATCAAGGATCCCGAAGCCAAGAAGGTAAATCCCATTGATTTTTATTCTATTTTTATTTCCACAAAGTAGTTATTACTGGTAGTTTGATGAATGATTATTGACTATCTGTTGTTGGCAGCCTGAAGACTGGGATGACAAGGAATTCATCCCAGACCCTGAAGACAAGAAGCCAGAGGTAGTCTCCCAGTTTAATAAGTTTTGTACATTTCATGGCTTATATGGGGTGAATATAACAGCCATACTGACTCTTATTTTTGTCCATTTTGTAGGGATATGATGACATTCCCAAGGAAATCTCTGACCCAGAAGCCAAAAAGGTAATGACTCCACTTCTGGTTTTGAAATATTTCATCGCTATTGCAGACTATTTTTGTTGCTCACTGACATGGTTTGGTGTTTCAGCCCGAAGATTGGGATGATGAGGAAGATGGTGAATGGACAGCCCCAACCATCCCCAACCCTGAATACAAGGGTGAATGGAAGCCAAAGGTTTGTAAAATTCTAATGTTTAGTTATAGGCTCGTAATAGTAACTTTTAGAACAGTTGTTCATGATTTTGCTCTCTCCGTGCAGAAAATTAAGAACCCCAACTACAAGGGAAAGTGGAAGGCCCCAATAATTGACAACCCAAACTTCTCCGATGACCCTGACCTATATGTTTTCCCCAACTTGAAATATGTCGGTATTGAATTGTGGCAGGTAATTCATTTCTTACTTTGTGATTTTCTAATTGTATTCCCATGATATTCATATTCTGATGATCATTATGTGCCAGGTGAAATCTGGAACTCTGTTTGACAATATCGTAATCACTGATGAGCCAGAGTATGCCAAACAGCTGGCTGAAGACACATGGGGAAAACACAAAGATGTATGTTTGATCGTAGATACCACTGCCTCCTGTTTTTAAAATGTGGCTTTAGATTTCTTATCGAATTCCCATGGATTTCTTCAGGCTGAGAAAGCAGCATTTGAAGAGGCAGAGAAGAAACAGGAGGAGGAATCAAAGGATGAACCAGCTGATTCTGATGTAAGCCTTTAAACCATTACCTGAAATTCTTTGGTTTATCTTTTCTTGTTGTAACTGGGAACCGTTACCTGAAAAGTCTTGGATTTATCATCTTCTTTTCTTTGTGGTCCTAACTGTGGCCTCCACTTGTTTTGCAGGTTGAGGATGAAGATGAAGATGCTGATTCCGGAGAGGACTCGGATGCTGAATCCAAACTGGAAGAGGCTGTTGAAGAGGCAGCAAAACATGTAGGCTTGCTATCTTACTTTCGCTTTGCCGCTATTTAATTCAACTGCATAATCTGTACATTTACTAATCAGATTGTTCTGTGCTTTGGTTTTCAGGATGAACTGTAGGAAGAGAGCATTGCAGAGTTTTAGAGATAAGCTTGTGGCGAGGCATCGATTTTATTTCTCTTTTTTGCTTCTTATTTGTTAGCTGTAGGAAGAGAACTATTAGAGGGAAGATACTGCCTGAATGTCTCCATGCCGAACTGCTTATTAGCTCTGATGTCTTAAAAGATCTTCATTTAGCTGCTGTTTGAGCCATGAGAACAATCATGAGTTATTGTGATGTGGTTTTCATAATCAAAATTCAGGAACAAGAAAAAAAAAATAGTTTTAAAACTTGTGTTTCCTTTGTTTGGCCAATATGCATTTCCTGTTTGTGGTAGGAAAATCCAGTATTGGTCCCACCTGACACAGTCAAGTAAAGTGTGGGCCCACCAGACTTGAACATATGTGCTCGGTGGCGCCGGAGAGAAGGCTGGATTTCTCTGCAAAGAGAGACTTGAAAGATAGGGAGAATTTCCTTATAGATCATCGGAATAGTGTTTTATGGTAACATTTGGACTGAAACAGAGTCCAGAAAATCAGCTTTCTCGGAGTCGATCTGAGTTTTCTGTGGTCCTATGTATCATCCTACACTATTCTACCATCCATTTATACCTTCAAACCACCCACATGCACACCTGCACTTATCCATTTTTACCCTGTTAAGGACTTGAATGAAAGGAGGCAGACAGTAACTTCAAAGTAAAAAAAAAAATTATTTCAAATTGAAAAATGTTACGAAAAATAACTCGTGCAAAGATATGATATCTCCCTAGTTATTTTTGTTCGTCTGTTACTTTCTGTTGCACTTGTCATGTATAAACGGCTTCTCTGACTTGCCTTGTGTAATTGTATACAATAGCAATACAAACTGTTGGTTTCCTATGTCAATACCATATCGTCCAGTATCATCTTGTCAATACCTGAATATCTTTTTTACACTAGCAAGATTACTCATTTGAAGCAAGTGCCAACCTTACAAAAGTTGAAGGTTCTCCAATGGCAAACATGCTTCAATGAAGTCTGGATTGGTAAATGTAATGTGAATCAAGCACCAGCCTAAATCCTTCTCAAAGCAGAATTTTCATGGACCGGATAGAAGAAAACGTTTCATATATATATATATATATATATATATATATATATATATATATATATATATATATATACACAGAAAGCTCACTCAGTTACTAGCATTCACAGCAAGCTGAATAGTTCAGTAGCATCCACAGCAAAGTAAGAAATCATTTAAGAATCTAAACAAACAATAAGAGGTCATGAAAAAAATGGGCCTGCTATGTAATATTGGAATGAACGAAGAAAATGTTAAATTGAAACAGTAATTAAAGAAGACTCATTAAAGAATCAAGCAATATTACCCATGGGGTTTGGTTCAGTTGGTAACAGACTGTTCCTGCAAGTTGGGCGAACGCTACAGCGATACTCCTGGTAGTAAGGAGGTCACTGGTTCGATCATCCGCTTGTGAAAAACATTCCATGAGGAGGGGTCTTACCCGCGTGCTCTCGGCCCCGGAGTGGTAGTCCCACCCGACCACCATTTAAAAAAAAAGAAAAAAAAGAATCAAGCAATATTAGATTGAATAGCCGATAAAGTTCCATACATCAGTAGGGAATGAAATCTGAACCAGTTTCTATCATTCCCAACACACTACATTGTTCAGTAGCACACTAGCACGAAAACATCTCTAGGTCTTTGTAAGCTCCAAAACAGATAAAATGCTGATACTTTCGGATCGATCAAACTACGGAAGTTTCTAATAAGCCTCATCAAACTACATTTCATTGCTTATATGGGGTGAATATAACAGCCATACTGACTCTTATTTTTGTCCATTTAGTAGGGATATGATGACAATCCCAAGGAAATCTCAGACCCAAAATCCAAGAAGGTATGTTTTATCGTAGATACCAATGTGGTTTTAGATTTCTTATCGAATTCCCATGGATTTCATGAGGCTGAGAAAGCAGCATTTGAAGAGGCAGAGAAGCAACAGGAGGAGGAATCAAAGGATGAACCAGCTGAGAATTATCAACACAAACTACCAACACAAGGGTAGTTCTGGCCGGAGAATTATCATGGATAGAGAACAGCTTCGAACGGGAGAGATGCACCTGGAATGCTGTCTTGATTGTTATAACATAAGGTTTATCCGGTACTGTTGAACCAATGGGAAGTCGTCGTAGTACAACAACTAGAGTTGTACTTAGCAATGCCATGTCTATGAAGGATCCGTCTATGACTAACACCAAGGCTAACTCTCTAGATTCTGTGCCTCCATAATCCCAGATTAAAGTGTTGTGTTTATCTGATTCATGGGAGGCATATAGCTAGAAACAATGTAGCTAGTTCGGTGATACCAACTTTTGTGTGTTGAAGTATGCTAATAGTAGTTCACCACAACCTTTGCTCTGGCATTTGCTAATCAAGTACAACTGAGTCGCTGTGAAGCTTACTTCTGATTTTTCATCAGGTATTAGAGCAGCCATCAGTATGTATTGTGAATTTATGGCTTTGATAACCGTTGGATCATATCCGATTAAATTGTACATGCCGATGACACCAATGAATAGAAACCAAACACAAAGTATCGGAGCAAAACTGTAGCCTACTTTGTCAGTTCCAAATCTTTGGATCATAAAAAGGAATATTTGTGACAACCCAAAGTTGTCAAGAAAAGTCAAGTCTTGGGATCTTTGTGCCACCATAATCCCAGACGTAAGTGTTTGTGTTTATCTAATTCATGCGCCTTTGCTCTGGAATTTTCTTTATATAGATAGAAAAATTGTGCCATGGAAGAACTTTCTGTAGAGAAATTGTATACAGTAGAACTTGGGGAGATGTAACAGCTGTGGAGTGGTTATGTGCTTCACAATCTTTTGTATCTCATTGAGAAGTTTTTGAATCCGAGCATCTTTAAAAGAGAGGTGTGGTTTGAAAATTGCAGGGTATAGCTTAGTTTTGAGAATATGGTTTGCTTCCAACAAGTTCAAAGCTTGCTAACATAACTTAGTAATTGCATGAGTTGTCAAGAAGTTACCAACATTCCATGTTTTTTTTTACCTCTTCTTAACCTTTCGATTTTTACTTGTTGAGCGTAATTTTGATCCGGTTAAAGAAACACTTCCTTATAGCACTTCTATGTTCTGAAGGAGGAAGCATGGTTGCCCTACTCTACTTTCTTCCACAAATGCAATCAGTATAGATTGCCTGTAAAGATCAAGCTAGAGAATTGTTTTTTTATAAGATGACACATTCAGTTCTAGATTTTTACACCCGAGATGGTAATGTACAAAGACTATCTACAAAGTTGGTGACTTACATTACCAACTTCACTCTTTACAAGTCCATTTGTCCCCAACCATTTTCTGCTATAACTAGCTCAAACCACCAACCAATCTCTCATCCTTTTAGTTTACCAAGTAAAGTGGCAGACTCTCATGCCTTATTAAAGAGATAATAACCATCCACTTCTCCTACAGTACTACTTACAAGAATCATTTTCACATAGCTTCACCAGTAAAATGACTCTCTGTAATTTCCCTTTAAAACAGAAGTTCCTTGGTTTCACTACTGTTCTCACTGTTGTATTTTGCTGCTTCTCAGGTTAGTAGATTGTATTTCCTGCCGCCCTTTTCTATGTTCTAGCTTTTTCTTCCAGACACCTTGATTGATAATCATCTTATGACTGTTTGGTATATACGGCAGGCTATGCAGCAGACAACCCGGGGGAGAGGTTCTTTAATGCCGTGACATGCTTCAGCAATAAGTTTGTGAGTCTTTACTATGTACTCAGTTCCATAAGTTTCTTTCTTTTAAATATTGTGAGTTGATTATGAGATGTAAGCCGTAATCTGCAGATTTATTCTGGTTGTAACGAAGCGTATAGATTGAACGAAAGTGGAAACCTTAATGTGCCTCCTGATGCACTTGATTTGTTCTGCCATGGACCTTGTCTAGCTGAGACACAGCAAGTCCTGAAGTGCGTTGATAGCATGTTATCCACCTTCATTTTCAACAATAAGGCTACAACAGCAGACATTAGAGGTTCCCTCCATGACGGCTGCAGCTATACCAGCCAAGGAGGTAATCTACATAATAAGTTAAGGTGTAAGTACTGCCGGATAGTCTGACATGTTAAACGGCCAATTTGTGGACCATTGTCCATTGTTCATGTGGAAACTCTGATCCGTATCAACTGACACTTCGGCAACATAACATGTCAGATATATCTAATGAAGAAACATTAGCGAATATTGAAAAAATGGCTGAAACATATGACTTTCATTCATCGTGTAGGGAACTTCAATGGTTTTGGTCCTTTTGGTGAGTATATACAAGGTGAAAATGCTGCAGGGAAGCTACCAAATTTAGTCAGCTTCTTCTTCACAATTTTATGTATTGTAGGCTGTTGTCTCTTCTCCACCTTATGGTGACTGACTATCAACTGCCATTTATGATATTTCGAGGTGAACCATATATATACAATAATACATATATATGTAAAGATACCAGTTCAATATATGTGTATATGGCTTTCATGGCTTCACATGAAATCTCTGAGGATCATTTTATTCCAATTGGAAGAGAGTAAGAAACTTTTGGCCTACATTCTTTTATCATTTAACTAATTGGTTTATGGAAAATCAAATTATTAATCAAGACAATTTGATTAATTGGTTTAACTAATTGTCTTAATTATTAATCAAATTATTAGAGCAATATCTGCGAGAGTTGCTTAAGATAAAAATCACAAAAATGATGATTTAAGGTAACAAAAATGATATATATCGCCGAGATTAAGGAAATAGAAAGACATAATTAATTTACAAAATATTGTTTGGGTGCTACTGAATGGGAGAAATTTTTGTTAGTGGACGCAGGATATTTAGTGATTACCATTTCGATTCTTTCCAACTTGAACAACCTTGCATGGATATCAATTGCCTTGGATAATTTCTCGTCTTGAGTCGAGAAGAAATATACTATCCTGAAATTTTGAGTCCCGTATCAATCATGATAAATACTGGGATATATTCCTTTAATCTCGTCTATAAAAAATAGCTGAAGTTTAGGGTATGATCAGGAAAGAAATGAGTAATGATTCTACATTTAAATGGGGTTTAGGCTTAGGTTTGGCGGTGTCAAGTTCAGCATAACCACAATATATATGATATATAGTATTATATCCAAGAATCTGGTCATCATCACCGTGGAGTTGTACTACCATGTCTTGCTTAATCCCAAAATCTGATGATGATAAGCTTCCCACATCTCGTAAGAAGGGTTGGAAGCACTGGAGACGTATATTCAAATCCTTCAAGAGCAGTGATGATGACTACTACAACAACTATTACAAATACCATGTTCATTACGATGACTACAAGAAGCAGCAGCGTCGCGGCAGCGCAGCAACCAACTCATCAGCAGTTGAAGATGATGACGAAAAGGGGAAGGCTTTTGATGCTGCTTGTGAGGAGTTCATAGAGAGGCTCCATGCTAGGTGGAAGCTTGAGAGTCAAACATCTGCTGAACAAGCCTCCAGGGACATGCTTGATCCAAGTGCCTAGGGTTCTTAGGAAATACATAGAACAGATTGTTTATTTTGTGCAACATGTATTAGGTACTTTGATTGATAAGTTCCGTGTGATTTTTGGCGAACACAAGAACTTCTTTCAGAGTATGCAAGCTATTATGACTACTACACAATAAATCTTTGGTTCTTTAGTTTGGTTATTGTTATTCTGACTGCACTGATTTCTAAGGTTATTGATAGCTTCATGCCCTTGAGGTCTTAAACCCTGTATCATGAATGTAATCAGACTAATGATTTCAATTAAGCAGACTTACAATTGCAAATGTATGCAAATTTCTTCAGAACATTTTAGATTACTGATGCAATAGAATTAGACAATAGACGAGGCTTTGATGACTGAATGTACACTAAAACTGTTCCGTTCTCAGATCCAATCCATGGTCCATTTTCATAAAAGGAAATGAATGAGAACCTGACGCAGCACGAGTAACCACTATCAGTAAAGTCTGCAAGATTTTGAAGTTTGCTTTTCCAAGATTTCATGATGTTACACTTTGTACAAGTCTCAAAACCTCAATCAAGTGATTCATGCGGTAAAATTGACCGACAAAGAGAACAACATCCGTAGAGGCATGAAGAATGAATTGGCGCAAAGAGATCACTTCTTGGATGAACCGAATCCACCAAATCCCATCATTGCTGCAACGTCAGGGTCAATTTCAATTTCCTCCTCATCTACCTTCTCTTTCTGTACCAGGAAAGGAAGATTGAAGAAATTATTATAGAAATGAAAAGTTAATAGCATGATATTGATTTTTCAAATCAGCCAAACAAAGATTAGAAGTACAAGAATCAATTCCACGAACCTTCTTCTCTTTCTTCTTTTCTCGACGTTGTCGCTTCCTTTCCTCTTCTTCTTGCTGCAGCTTCAAGATCCGCTCATCAAGATCTGAGAAGGAAAAGGAATTGTCAGATTTTATACCACTCACCGAAATCATAAACATGAAATAATTGGGTCCTAGTCTCAACTAAAGTCTAAAAGGGATTCATTTGCTTCTCAGTGCTACAATGTCTTACCTTGCTCAGTGAAGGGCATATCAGTTTTCCGCTTCTTGAGCTTTTCAAATCGACTCTGGACCTGCATACCATTACATGAATTCACAGTTTATGAGACAGAAAATCATATTTTCAAAACTTGCAATTATGTCCATTAAAAATTAACAGACATGATAAATATCTGATGTCTACAAGTTTTGTGGTTATCTCTAAATCTCCAGAAAGTGGTATATATGGTCTATTTTACTTTGGTAAGGAATGCTCCACATTTGGATTTCTGTGTATCTGTTCCAATCAATATGTGCTATTCTCAATAGATAAGGGATCTAACTCACCTGTTCAAGAGATGCCCGCTCTACCCGCATAGACATACCCAAAGCTCTTTGATCTACAGCAATGAAAGTAATTATTAAATAACAACCACAAAAAGGTACAAAGGACAAAGCTGAATGAGCATGTATGAGAATGTTACATACGTTTTTTGCCATTGATATGATCCAAGTAGTTTGCAGAATCTTTAACAACGCACTCACAAACTGAACAAAAGTATCCAGCCTGCAAAGAACTCGAAAAATCACAAAGAGGCAGAGGAAACAACATGTTGCAATTACAGGCTGATATCTTTCAATTTTTCAATCCGACAATTAATTTTGCAGTCAGCCAAAGTTGTTGTTCCCCAACTAGTTGGTAGTATCGGCCATTATATCAAAGCAAGAAAAATGTAGGTAACGTGTAGATTTAGTTTCTTACGAGAGAGATAGAACAGTAGTATCTCCTGGGTACTTGGGTTAGGACTAAAAATGACCAATAGCTCAGTAATGGTTCCAGAAGTATAATATTACATAAAAAATAACGCCTTTGACATAAAAAAAAATGCTCATCCTTTTAACGCAGAAAGTGAAACATCTTTATCATAACATGATTTGTCAGATTAAATAGAAATTAAAGAAGCTATTCAGCTATCTGAATAAAGAAAGGGAAGAAACACAAGAACATACATGATAACTGTGAACTAGAAGAACAAGTAGAATGCAAATCAGATTATGTAAAGAACTATGCAAACATGGGAAGAGTTTACCTGCTGGCTTAAAGGTGCTATTGGAGTAACAACCTGCAAAGCACATTCAAAGAAAAAGAAAGATCAGACACTGACACTGAAAAGAAAAAACATAATATCCAATAAAAGAAGCTACACAAACTTCTGAATAAATGGTGCATTTGAGGATTGTTTCTGATACTACTAAACTGAGTGGGGTAGGGGATAGGAAAAGTATTACTTTACTCTGTACATTTCAATCTTCATACATTCTTTTGCACTCTACTTCTGTACTTCATTAACCCTCACTTTTCCAGGCTCAGCATCCTAAAGTCTAGATTCTTGAATTCAGAAGACCAATAACTAGACAGAACACATAACAAAGCCTGGGTAGAACCGAAACAATATCTATTATACATATCCTATTATAGAATCTTTCCAACTCCGGAAGATGCAAACTTCTCAATCCAACTACATTCTGTACTTGAAAGACGTACAACCCCAAACAGTATCATCTAAGAAAAATGACATTTACTTATCATCCACAAAATACATCTACTGTCCTGATTAACCAGGACATTAATATACATTCATAATATCTTCTCAAGTGCCCATGAAATCTACAATGTGACTAACCTACATGCCAAAACTTTGTTATAAGCAAACTGGGCAACAAACTTGGTTACCTGTGTCTTCCCCAAGCGAGATTCAAGGTCCACCTCATAATCCCTGTGCTTCAACGGCTTCCTCTGCACCGGAGGACCTTTCGCTGCACACGATAATCAAACACAAACACAGAAACCAAACTTGAGTCTCAATCAAACAAACCAAACTGACCAAAACAAACAAAAAAAACCATAAGAAAAAGACTCAGCAAACTCACATTTCGACTTACGAGCTCCCTCCTCTTCCTGAAACCACAACGCAAAACACCCAAATTAAACAAAGCAATTAACATTTCAATTAACAAAATGTAAAAGCAAACAACAGCACTTAGGGTTTGGAAAGTTGAAACCTTTCTTTCACGCTCGCGGGCTTTCTCAGCGTACTCTTCAAGGTCGAATTTCCTTCTATGAGTATTATCTACTCCAGCTGCAGCCTGCACCCAACAAATTCAAAACCCTAAAAATCAATACTTTAACCCTAATTAAGCTAAATTGATTAATTCACAGTGAAATAGAAAAGGTGAGGGTTAATTCGAAGATGAACTTACACCATTGGCGGCCATGGCTTCAATCTGTGAGTTCCGTCTCTCGAGGATGGGATTGGAATTTGGGAGAGAGACAGAGATTTAGGGCTTCTGGGCTAACTTAGCAGAGAATCGAATCCATGACAAGAAGCTTAATGGAAGTCTGTTTAAATATTAATCTTGTGGTAAATCTTTTATCTCCCGTTCCTTGTAGCAAGACTGGGTGTTTGGTCTAGTGGTATGATTCTCGCTTCGGGTGCGAGAGGTCGCGAGTTCGATTCTCGCAACACCCCTCGGCCCTCGTTTTTCTTTTGGTCCGAGTTAGACAAAAACACAAACTATATTTTGTTGACTGCTACGTGTTTTTGGCATTAACATGGCACCTGATTGGTTGACCTGACGAAAGGTTGCACTTCATTGGTCGACAACACTTGGTTCTTTTTTTCTTTTTCTTTTTCTTTTTTCTTTTTAAACAGAAATTTGAATTTGGGTGATGAATATACCTCCACTTTACGTTACAAAAAGCTAATTTATATTTTTCCAATTTTTTCTTTCATTTTTTTTTAAAGAAGAAAAACCAAAATTGGAGTTGGTAAGTCGATGAATATAAAAACAGAGCAGGGAGTCCTCAGAAACAAAGAAGCAGGAATAATCAGAATGATGAGCTCAAAGAAGACTCTATTCGCAATCGGAGCCCTAGCTCTGCTCTTCGTCTCATCGGTTTTCGCTGACGACGTCGTCGTGCTCACCGAGGACAACTTCGAGAAGGAGGTCGGTCAAGATCGCCCTGCTCTCGTCGAGTTCTACGCTCCCTGGTAATCCCTCTCTCTCATTTCGATTTCACTAATTCGAGTCTTGATCGTCAAATTTAGCTGCTCTACTTTTATAGCCATCAGGTCTTTGTATTATTGATCTGGATGAATCTACATCACTAGTAGATTAGTTTAGCTTAATGTGAGAATCAGAATGATTTGAATTTCGTAGCTTGATTTAGTCGAATGATGATACGTGCGACTGGTATAAGTTTTGATTAATCTGAGCTTGATCGGTTGGAGATCTGTGAAGAGCGAATTCGGAATTCTAGATCTAGCTATCATTATAGTGTTCGATTTCTTAATCTTGTTGATATTAGCGTTTTGATTTCAAGTAGTTACTCTGCTGAGGCTTTGAATTGCATCATTTCCTTCCGATGCGATTATGTTTCGTGCAACAAATTTGATTGTTTATGCTGTTGTTTGATATTTTGTGCTGCAGGTGTGGACATTGTAAGAAGCTTGCTCCAGAGTATGAGAAGCTCGGCGCAAGCTTCAAGAAAGCAAAGTCGGTTTTGATCGCAAAGGTAACTTCTTTGTGTCCTGATTTCCGCATTTGTGTGTGATAATCTTTGTGCTACGGTCCTGTAAAGTTGTGTCTTGGCGGATTCATCTTGTGCTTTACACCAGATTTTGAGCTGCCTGGTGAGTTTCAATCATGTAATCAGTAACTGATTACTTCATTTAATGGTTCTCAATAGGTGGACTGTGATGAGCACAAGAGTGTTTGTGGCAAGTTTGGAGTTTCTGGGTACCCCACAATTCAATGGTTCCCGAAAGGATCACTAGAACCCAAAAAGTGAGTGCCTATCCCTAGCTTAGTTCATTATGAAAAGTAAGGAAGTTTCCTGTTGGATAGTTTTGCCATCCATTCTGATTCGGTGCATGTTGTATGTTTCACCATCCTTATACATCTTAATAATGCTGTGGTAGACACTTCCTGATCGAGTTATATATGTATTAGGTATGAAGGTGCCCGTACTTCAGAAGCTCTTGTTGAGTATGTGAACAAGGAAGCAGGTAATAGTTTCCCCTTGTACTAAATTAGTTAATCGATTCCTTGGAGGATGTTTCCATTTTTTTCCCATTCTAATTTGCAAAGGATAATGGTTCATATTCCTCAGATTGTGATTGATCTTATAATATATCTTTGCAAACAGGGACCAATGTGAAAATAGCTGCAATTCCATCCAGTGTTGTGGTACTTACACAGGATAATTTTGATGAGGTTGTCTTGGACAAAACAAAAGATGTACTGGTGGAGTTTTATGCACCATGGTAAGATCATGTCTTTGAGTTTTCTTTGATGATGTTGATACGTTGTTGAAATTTCATTGGAAGTTTGCATCTCTAAAACAAATGTTCATTTTTTTCCCCTCTTTATCTTTGTTGCAGGTGCGGACACTGCAAATCCCTTGCTCCTGTAAGTGTATTTTGCTACTCACTGTTTTCGTTTTTGCAATCCTATCCAGCGCCGGAACAAAGCCTGACATGTTAACATCTGTGTTCTACCAGATTTATGAGAAGGTTGCAGCAGCATTTAAGTTGGATGGAGATGTCGTGATTGCTAACCTTGATGCTGACAAATACAAGGATATCGCTGAGAAGTGAGTTTATTGTACTTTGGTACATTTTTACAGCACAAAATATGATTGAGAAATTATGTTCAAAAGACATATGAGTTATAGAGGGATAAATTCATGGCCTGATGCAAAATCCTGTGCAGGTATGGAGTGAGTGGATATCCTACATTGAAATTTTTCCCAAAGGGCAACAAGGATGGTGAAGAGTATGGTGGAGGCAGAGATTTGGAAGATTTTGTAAATTTCATCAATGAGAAATGTGGTACTAGCAGAGATGCGAAAGGGCAACTTACTACCAAAGTTGGTACCATTTTAGAGTGATGTACATACCTCATCAGGATAATGTCATTTTCTTATCAATTATCTTCTCTTATGCAGGCTGGTATAGTCGCAAGTTTGGACGAGTTAGTGAAGGAATTTGTGAAAGCTAGCGGTGAGGAGAAGAAGGCAATTGTTTCCAAAATCGAAGAGGAAGTTGGAAAGCTTGAGGGTTCTTCTGCAAGGTCAACACAATCACTCCCTATTTTGATAAGATTTTTTTTGCACATTACTTCAATGAATATGAACCCAGGGCTATCAGCCAGTGAATCTTTTTAATGGTTATCTTAGTTATATTCTAAGTTGATTTTCTGATCACAAGTTTACTTATCTTTCTGTTTAAATTTCAGATACGGTAAGATCTACGTAAATGCTGCCAAGAAGTCTTTGGCAAAAGGTGGTGACTATGCAAAGAACGAAATTCAGCGTCTTGAACGCATTCTCGAAAAGGTCTGATCCTTACATTGGAAATTACAATGCATTGCATTTGTTATGACTTATGATCAATGTCATTATTGTTACTGCATTTTAAATGGCATGCAAAGACTGATCTGAACTTGCTTCACCTTTGTTTCTTTTGTTAATGCAGTCTGTCAACCCAACAAAGGCTGATGAGTTCACTCTCAAGAAGAATGTTCTATACACCTTCGCTCCATCTTCATAAGGAGGCACTTCATTTGTTCCAGGGAAGGGCTCTGTAACCATAGTTTGGGGGAAGTCTTGGATAAGATAGTGTTTCCGATGTACTCTTGAGGCACATGTTTTGACTAAACATTTTTGCGCTTCGATTATTCGTAGAAGAGATCCACTAGCCAGCATGTTAACAATAATTTAGTGTTTTTGCATCCACAATATCTTATGAACGAAGGACACTGCAATTACTTGTTTCTTCTTGAATGTCATGTCTTCTTCAATCAGACACTCCTGTACCGTCAGGTCTCATATGATTTACATGATCAGACGGTACTAAAAAAAAGTCGCTATAAGCATTAGAACTAGAGCTTTAACACAACTAGGATTCGCTGTAACGTTTGGAACACTAGTAACCACTCGACATCTCAGTCAGAAAACGTGGGTGGCACCACAATTTCTTCTGTGTGGGCAGGCCTCTTTTGAGATTCATGTGAGTCATTATTTGGAAGTGGAAACGAACAAAGCAAGGTGATGAGGAATGCCCCATTCAGACCTTCATGTATTAGGAATTAGGAGGCATGAAGTATATAAGAGGTAATCCCAACACCTTTCTTTCGAAACTTAACTGGCTTGTCAGAAAGTTTCATCTTTCCATTGGTGTTTGCTTTTTCCTATCAGAAGTGTGGGGTGACCAGTGAACCATCCCAGCAGTGGGTGATGGCATCTAGATAAACTCATGGCCGTTTTGGCTGTTACAGAGTTATAATGCTACACTGGTTTTGACATAGAAAGAGTTACATTGGAGCTAGTTTACCTCTAAAAGGTAGAACTAGTCTACTTAGTGGAGGCCCGTTCGAGAGCGGACGTCCGTAAACCCATAGAAGTACTGACTCGTCGCCGTCAGTCATCTTCTCGTCTCGATTAGGCGCTAACAACTGTGCGGTTCTTGCTAGACGGAGACCACACGTCCATCTTGAGCTTCATTCTTGCCGATGGACTTCTCAGCTACGAGTTTACCGTGGACCTTGATGGTTCGTGAAGTTTCACCAGCCAAACCTATGACCTCGGTCAAATTGGCCTTCATCTTCACTGTGACGCTTTCTGGGTTGCCCACGGTCTCCGTCTAGAAGAAGAATAGCTCTTGGCGCCTCAATCAAGCTTGAAGGAGGGACGTCAACACTTTTTTTGGTTTGCGGACGTCCGCTTCTAAACGGCTCTGCTACTTTTCTTTTCTTCTTTTTTTTTTTGAATAAAACGGCTCCGCTGCTTAGTGTATCGATATGTTCATGTGCGTTAGGCGAGTTCTAGTATCATGAAGTTTTGAAGTTCAGAGCTGTCAGATAGGTCATTGTTTACTTATATTATAACTTCATCTTTTTTTCACTCGGTGAAGTTACTTAATAATCTACAATGCTTTGGTACTCCTCATCAAACGACACTAGTTAAATTTACTAAATAGTACAAAATATAACATGTTTTAGCTTCTATAGGAGTAAGAAGAGTATTGACCTATACACTATAGTGTCTTTCAAAGTCACCCTTATATGTGTATCTTTTGGGTATTATATGGTATTTCAGAATAAGATTTACATATTCATTAGACGTAAAAGATAGAAAGTCACAATATGCATCAATGAGAATGATGGTCTCAAGTTTCCTTAAAAAAAACATCAATGAGAATGATTTATATTATTACAATTGAAGACCGTGAATATGCCATATCCCACATAGATTCAAAGCTATAAAAAGCAAGAACATCCATGGGATACGATTCATGATGAAGGTTGGGGTTTGGGACCATTTGGGGTAACAACCAGATGTATGAGGAAGCTGCCCAAACTTCTGAAACAAATGCAAAGGATTTCAACTACTTGTGTGGAATTTTGTGTTTCAAATAGATGCTTCATGTACAACTCTATATATGCTTCTTATGCGATCATAATCATACACAGCATAAATTAAAATCTGGATAATGAGCGCCCATGAGTAATAATGAACCTGGGGGACCATGATGGGATTTTTGCTGATGTTTTCTCCGATATGAAGACCCCAGCATGGTAAATGGACTTCGGGTCCTCAAATCAGATCACATAGTTATTAGTTGTCAAGATTTTCCATCATTGCACTACTCCTCAATATTATTTCCCTTACACTTTGAGCATCTAATTCAAAATCGTGTTTTGAGTATCCAATTCATAATCTATTTTACATCCAAACGTTATGTTCTTGACCCGGGTAAATTGCGTCGGTGACATGAGAAGCTGATGGATTGTTTCAGTAACGTCCGACGTTGAACCCGAATTCGGTATCAAGAAAAAAATTATAACATTCAGTAATGGTTGAGCATAAATTTTTTAGTCAAAAACTGACCAGGTGAACATTTATGTTGTTATCGGTAATTTCCTTTTTTCTTTCTCAATATGGACTGTGAAGACTACGCTATATTAATCTCATCTTGAATAATTTGCCAATTCATGGGGTCACTTGGATTTCTAATAATTAAATTCCACAAAGAAGCATCCAAAAAGAGGTAATATGAGGGATCTTAATTATTATGAGCAGGAAAAGATACATACATGAAACAAAGTTCATGAGAATGTCTCATATTCTCAAACTCCTCCTTTATGTCTATGTGAAGGAAGCACCTTGTCCCTCTTTGTGAATTAAGATTTCAATTACACTTTAGCAAAGTCCATTTCTTCAGTTAGATCTACCTTGTTCTTAGGTGTAATTGTAAAGATGAAAAGGAGAAATTATGCTCCTAGGACAAGTTTGCTTTCTAGAGTTCCCAAACAAGCAACATCATAAAAAAAAAAGCAAGTTGGGTCACCTCAAAATCCCAACTACCATCTAATGCAAATATCCCAACATCATCTCATGGCCATGTTCTTAATCACCATCATTCATTTTCCATATAAACCATTTACGTAATATTACAATTAATCCCCATAAACAAGAACATATTCCTCAATTTGGTTTGTGTTCAGAAAATTCAAGTAATGGAACTCCAGAACTGAGTCACTGATTAGTTACTGTCTGAGCCTCCAAAGTACTGAAATTTCAACATCGAGAATCGTTGATTAGTCGCTTTATGGGCCTCCGAAGTAAAAGAAACTATACTAAGGGACTAAGTAAAAGTGACTAATTCATGGCCCAACTCCATAGATTAAGCATAAGTTAAAAAAGTTTTAACATACAGTGATTAAAGTCATAAACAACCTTAATACGTAGTACAATGAAAACTGTATGTAAATCTGTACCATATCTAGTTTATCATCTAGCTGACCACATCTTTTGTACTAACATAAGATGCAGGGTAAGCAATATCAAGTAGATCATGCGGTAGATCATCTCAGTCTGGGTGATTCAGATTCAGGTGTTCAGTAAAAGCATCCAAACCAAAAGTAAGAGATTGGATTGCTACCATCATCATAACCAGAGTGACAGTGCTAGAGAATAATTTACAGTGCTAGGGCAAAGGTTGTTACACATTGTTGCTGGGAATAAAAGAATTATCCCAACCATTTTCATCACAACCCCCCCTTCAAATACAGACAGACTACTACTACTACTACTGCTGCAGATCCTCTCTTTCAGACAGAAGAGAGATCCTTTAAGAACTACCCATCAAGAGGATCACATAATTAATCCTCACCATCAAGTTAAAAAGATAATCTATACACTTCCTTCCAAAAGAGAGTTTTTAACTTTTTAACCGACTAGTTTTTTACCTGGAAGAGACTGGGTTTAGTGCTCTAGCAAACCCAGTACTCATGGCAGCTTCATACCCCTTTGAGCTAAAACCCAAGCATCCAAGCAATCCTTGCCTGTAGGGCAAGTAAGTCTTCTTCCTCATTTCCTCCGCCTGAGCTCTATTAGCAGTGTAATGCAGCTCATGAAGCGACGGCACCATCCTCCTCTTCCCTACTCCATTGGCTGGCTTTCCGGACACCGGCTTCTTCCCTGAAGCAGACCCACTTGCCGCCTTGGCCTTCTGGGTCGCCGGCTCCGGGCCCAAACTCAAACCCTCCTTATTTTGACTCCCACTCTTCATTGTCTTCTTCTCTTTGCCACTTCCAGAGAATGAGATTGTGGCCCAGAATTTGTTGTTGCTTCGTCCTTCACTTTTACTCCTGTGAAGAAAATCCTTGAGAAACACCCATCTTTTCGAGTTTCTTCCAGCTGAGGATGACCTCGAAGACGAGGCCGAAACCGAAGGTGTAGTCTCCAGGCTCCCAACTTCCTCCTCCTCCTCCTCGCCATTCTCCTCCTTCTTCCCCGACTCGCCATGCTCTGGATCTTTATCAAAACGAGAATGATCCGTACTAATTTCATTATCGCCGTAAATCTCGCACCCGAAAGGCATGTTTCTCATCGGCGACATGGATCTAGTCCTCCTCCGCAGCGACTTGTCCCTAAACCTCAGATCCCTTCCCCTCATCGGCCCGAACTCGAACACTTCATCACCATTTTCCTCATCGACGCCTTGCAGATCGAGCAGCGGCGCCTGCGGATGCTCCAGGTGGGTCGACAGCTTCATTGGCCGGATCTTTCCATCCAAGAACAACTCATCCGCGGAGCTCATCGGCCCGGTGGCACTAGATCCACCGGACCCGAATCGAGCTGAGAACTCGAACTCCGACGCGGAAGTATCAAAGCAAGAAGAGTTATGATTGTTCATCGAAGCGGAAGAGAGAACAAAGTGCATTGGGCTCGCCGGTGCACTGTAGAAGAAACCGGAGATGGGGCCGCGGCCGGGGCTGGAGGGAGCGCTGACGTAAGGAGTGGAGCAGTTGCTGTCAATGTCTTCGTAGAAGAAATGGGGGTCGTGGGTTTCACCATTGCTAGGGTTAGGCTCATTCTCAGGGGTTGAGGTTTGGCCATTGTTGGAGGTTGGTTTGAGCTCCATAATTTTCTGTGCTGGAGAGAGCTTGGTTTGTTGAGCTGAGCAGAAGAAGAAGCACAGAGGGTCTGAAAATATAGTAGAGAGAGTGGGTGGTGGGAATGGGCCCTGGATTTTGTGTTTATTTACGTTATTGCCATGAGTCTTTTTAACGTCCGTACTAGGGGTCTAATCATTTTTATGTTTTTAATTAAGGAATTTAACTGTAAACTAACTTGACAGCCACATCAGTCATAAATTAATCAAAAATAAAAGAAATTGAAATGAAATGTTTCATTTACAGTGAGACAGTGAGAGCATGTCCACCGGTGAGCAAAAAATCCAACCCAGGTTGGATCCACATGGGCAAAGCAACACAGCCCAAAAAATTTTGCTTCCACCCATAAAATGAGATAACTCATTTTCTAGCCCGGGTGAGTTTGCTGGGGAGATATCCAACCCAGTGAGAGGAGAAGACTGACCCAGGCGAGATTGATCCACGTCAGCCCAGCGACGCGCCTGGAAGCTGCGTTTCGCGCACGGACGAACTGCAGCGAAGGAAGACGCGCGTGTGATGACGACAAGGAGACTGTGACGACGATGTGCGGAGCGGCAGCGTGCGGAGGAGGCTGGAGTTGCGCTGCTTGCTGCTGTGCGGAGCGGTAGCGTGCGAAGGTGGGTGGGTGGTCGCCGTCTGTGGGTGGTCGCCGTCTTCTCCCTCTGTGGGTGCCCAGAGAAGAAATACGGCAGCCCAGAGAAGAAGAAAGTTTCAGGTGCACTCGCTGCCGGGATGGGTGCTCGCCGCCGGCCTGGTGCACTCGCTGCCGGGTGGGTGCCCAAAGAAGAAATACAGCAACCCAGAGAAAAAAGAGAAGAAAGAGCAGAGAAAAAAGAGAAGAAAGAAAGAACAGAAAGAAAGAGAAGAAAGAGCAGAGAAGAAAGAGAAGAAAGAAAGAAAGAAAGAAAAAAGAGAAGAAAGAGAACTACGGGCCATTTTTCTCTTTACGGTTTTTTTTTCTTTTTTTGATTTATAAATTTATAACAAAAATATGTAAAAATAAATAAATTTATACTGTGTGAATTTTCATCTCTTTTGCATTTCTAAAAAAAAATATTAACTGGATTGATAGCTAATTTTATATATGCTTAGTTAATTTAGATTGTGTTTTTCATTAGACAATATCAAATAAAAGTATTTTTTAAGCTTGACTTGTTACTTAAATGTCATAAAATAAAAACATTAATTTTAATATGTCATATAATATATAAAAATTACTATTTATTTATACATAAAACGATTATTCACACTTAAAAACATTTTTTTAAATTTAATAAACAGTTACTGCCACGTGGCAGCAATCTCACATTTCATACGGGTGGAAACTGCTGCCCAGTCACAGTAACCCAGAGTGACCCAGGTCACTTAAGTGACCCAGGTCACTATATTCATTCTAACCCAACGGGTGGACTTGCTCTGAGGGTGAGCTTTCTGGACTTCCTAAACTGAAGTAGCAGTCAATAGTTTGACACCAAATTGTGAAAACATTGGGAAGGATTGTGGACCACTAAGCCATCTGGTTTTGCTAATAATTGGAACTTGATTAAGAGAAAAATAGTTGTCATTAATTTTTAAAAGTAGAGAAGAGTAAAGCCGGATCATATCACATCTAACAACAGTGTCGTTGATTTTATATAACGGAAAAAAATAACGTTTAAAACATGTCGTTCTATTAATCAAATTTCAGATTCACGAGACAAATAAATGATCAGTGTTGTTAAATGTAAGATGTTCTGTCTTTAACGCTCTCCTTTTATTTTGATTCTTATTCGATTCGAGATTCTGCATTTTGTCTTCTTTTTGGATTTGTGATGCGTTGACGTTCCTTTAAAACATGTAATCTAAATCTCTAATTCTTATTCGCTTTTTAGGTCACATAAAATTTGACACCATTGAAAAATTTCAACTGCATATTACATGTGAATGAATTACTTCTTTTCCAGATAAACTCATTTCTTGAAAGCCAAAACTAAGAAGAATAAACACATCATTGTCAATATGAGGTTCAACTAATATTCTTGTAAACGAGAAAAATATACAAGTCATTCTCTACATGTTTCTCAATCCTTATAGACTCTAGAGTATGAAGGATTAATACGTATAGTAAGACAAGAGTTAGAATGGGCGTCATTTTCTTCAGGAGTTGAAATGTGTCCTTATTTAGGACTTCATGAATTTCATATATCTCTGACTTCTTCTTCTTCTTCTTTTTCATTTTTTTTTTCAAACCGTTTCCCTAAATTCCTATTGGTGTTGTAAGCACTGATTGCATGTCTATGTCAGAATATATTAACCGTTACGAATACTAATTCGTAGAAATACATCTACCCAGATACTGTATATATTTTAAGTCATATACATTCACTTTGAAATTCTTGACTTTCTTTCTTTCTTAATTTTCTGGCAAACTATATTTTTAGACTCTTTCATTGGTGTTAGTTATTCTCAAGTGCTTATTAAACTATATATCAATGATAACTACCAACAGATTCAGCAAAACATAGAAAAAAGAAGAGAGCAAAAAAAAAGTCAACTTCTGCAAATCTAAACCTATCTCAAGTTGAAAGGCATGCATTTTCAATTTATAATGTTTTGTTACACTCAATTATCAATCAGAGGTTTCTTTAGATACAGGAACGGAGCCAGGATTCTAAAATAACTTAGGCTAAACTTTATTTAATAAAATTTTTAAAATGTACGAAAATAAATAAATTAATAATGCTTGTATCGAGTATTTAACATTAAGAAAATATTTTTCGCTTCTTAGTCTTTGACATTAGAAAAATCAATCTAAAAGGGTAGAAGTGATATTGATAGACAAGGATAATTCATAAAATTATCAGATTCACATCCCCAAATTCATACTTAGTAAGAACTAAGAAAGAGCTTAGAATTAAATTTTTGAAATTCGATGTAACAAGCTAGAGAACAAAATACTAATATACAACATACTTAGAAAATCGAATAAAATTGAGAGAAAAACTATCTCAAAGAAGAAGTTGGAGACTTGGACTTAATATGGCCCAATGGATCTTTTTAAATGAATAAAAAAGTGATGGTGGCGCGTAAAATAAGACTTGGGTCTGTTACAATCCTTATTTAGTATAACATAATAGGTTTTGACTTTTTTTAATTACTTTTTACATGGGTTAATAGTGCTTAACTCATATAATATAATCTATGCTATTTGAAAAAAAGGAAAAAAGTGTGTGATACAGCCCATAGACCAGTGTACTATCCTACGTCCCTATTTAGATACATACAATCAACAAGACATAATTTGTATATTCGATATGTTTTTTCACAAGCTACAGATTAAGTTATAATTAGTTATGCAAGCGAAACAAATATGATTGTTACGTCCCAAATGTATAATCTTTGAAGCGAAATCAATCTCATCAACAAATATAGATCGAATTAATGTAAATCTTCACATAACTCACATGAGATTTCTACCCTGAAAGACGGTTGTTTAAGAGACAAGAAATGTAATTAGGGGATCAATTATCATGGAAAGAATCGAAAGGGAAAACCCTTATTGAGAGAAGAAAAGGGATCGACTTAGGAAAATGAGAAAGTGGAGCTCAACCTCTTCAGAACACACACTAATAAATTTTCTAGAGGCAGAGACACCAGACATGGCTGCACATTTATATTATTTACTCCTATCTTTGCTTGTTGTCCTCTCCTACCTCTTCTCCCCCTCTTTAATCCTTTTACCTACAAAACAAAGAGAGGTTAAAGTTCTGGCCATGGCCGTCGGATTGTCTTTGAGATCAATGACCCAGTTTCTTTATTGTTCTTCATCTCCTTTAAACATGTTATTGAATTGTCCATATTTTGTTTTCTGGTGAGGTGGTGCCTTAGTTTTGAGATTATAATAACACAGAAAGGGTTTTGGACATTACCCTTTGCTCTCCAAATACAAGGCATATAACTCTCTTCATAGGATCCTAACTTTTGGGCAGCTATTCCATGGCTAGGGTTCTGCATCTATATCCTCCATTTGTGATTACTAAACTAAGCACTTGTATTTAACAAGTAAGCCCTATGGTTAAAGTATAATTGCTAATCAGAATGAAGAAATATAATTATACTAGTTAGCATAGTAATCTGTAAACATTGTTTGATGGGGTCTCTTTTCAGGTTTCCCTCTACCCAAGAAATAAGAATATTGGTTAAGAGAGAGAAGAAGATGACAGAATATCAGCATTGGCCATATCTATCTGGTATGAAAGAGACTGGAGAGAGGTGCACGTTTATATTTTTTGGTTGAAATATGGAGAAAAGCCAGAAACTACTCCTCTACCTATTGTGCAATGGTGTTCTTGGGGTTACGAGAGGAGAACCAACACAATAATTTGGAATCTGGAAAAGACTGTATAGAAGAATCTCCAACAGATTAGACAAAGAATGATAGCATTGTAGAAAAACTAGGTTTCACTGTCACAGTTTCTTGTTTTGTTTGTGCTACCATTTAGTTAAAACTTAAAAGTGAATTGCAAGGGTGGAATGCAGTAACTAGTGGGAGATGCTGAGATGCATGTTTGCTTTGGTGATATGACCACATTACAAAACCAGTATCAGATTCAAGGCTAGACCACTGAACCACCCACCAGGCTGAAAGAGTATGGAAGGATAGACAAAGAAATGAGAACCAATCTAGTTTTGACAAAAGAGTTGAGCAACCACCATGTGGGTTTAGCCAAACCTGCACATGATATGTTTTCTGAGAAATGTGAATCTTGGGTTACTGTACATAAATCACAAAAATGTTATTTTTCACATCCACAAGCTTCTAGTCAATGAGCCATTAAATGACATCCATGAATATAATTATCTACTGTCATCATCATTAGGGGGTTATAACATAAGGGTGTCTTGCAAACAATCAACTTTTGGCATCCATGAATTTCCATACCAGCAAATCCAGCATTCCATGGTGGTTGTAGCTTCAGCTTTATAAAGGTGTAGGCTTTGTTAGGCACTACATCAATGAAAATGAAGCAATCACTGATATGAACTCTTTTGTTTGAATCCAGAACAGAAATGCAGAAGGAGTCACTCAAAGAAGCAGAAAGGCCCCCACTTGAATAACCATCTTGATGTGCCTTTTTGGTGACACATGATAATCAAGATGATAGATTCTTTATGATGGGGTCTAGATCCTCTCTACTTGTTTTGGTTTTTATCAGAAATTCTTCAAATGTTCAAGAGAATTGGCTAAACTGAAATATCAGTAGAGGCATAAAATGGAACTTTTCTCGTATCATATGTATCTATTGTGGAATTTGATATGTTAAGATTTGGAAATCTCTTCCTTGCCAAGGTTAACCTCTACATATTCCAAGTCTTCCTTAAATAAATTCTAATCTAAAAGTAAATAATGACCAATTTGATTCCAATCTATTAATCTATTCTGAGGAGATATTATTAAGAAGAAGAAAAGGAGAACTATTTTGGGTTATTGAGATTGTGCTGTGTATGGTTTTGCAGTGTTCACTAAATGCAGTGTCTGGCGCTTTTGTGGGTTATTAGCAACCACTCAGTACATTAGTTGTTCTGTTGTTATAGTAACCACATAAATGCTTGTCTGTGTTTGCTATATAAAGCTTAGGTCTTATTTTATGTTGTGGTATAAATGAGAAGTTACTGTCCTGCAACCCAAGTAATTAATAGGCATCTTCAATATGGTTAACTTATTAGGACAAAGCTGCTGCTATTCACTTGTACAGATGGCCTTGTCTCCCTCAAGGAGGTAATGCACTTGAACACAATGACCTTTCGTTTTCAATTGGTTTAATTAGATCCTTCTAGTTACACACCTCTGCTTCTCTGACCCAATAAAATTGCAATGCACATATTTCTGGTTCAGTTGCTTCTGTTTTTAGTTAAAGAACTAAGGGAACAAGTTTCTGGGTTGAAGTTTGTTCACTTCTCCCCCAAATGTTTACTGCTCTTGTTATTGAAGACTTTTCATTTGGGGTGAATGCCTCGGTCTTGGAGGCTATGACAGATTTTCCTCTACCCTATTTTACGTTGGTAATTATTTTACATTACAAGTCAATTTCTACTCTGAGCAGTATTGGACCCTTCACTGGCCAGAGGTCAGATTGGTACCATGCAAAGCTTGAAAGTACTTGAATCACATGGTTCATTGATGAGGTGAAAGGTCCTGACAACAGACCTCAGTCTAATTTACTATTCCTAACAACCCCAGGATCCTCGAAGGTTTCTGAGAGGTTAAAGAACTCTTTTGTGTAGTAACTTGACTAACTTCACAACCTTGTATCCCATAGACATTGCAGTTTGCAGCAGTAATAATAAATATGAAGGCTCTATCAGACCAGTGCTTTTGGAGTAAGATATATACTCCTCGCATAACTAGCAGTAGAATGTTAAGACTTGAGATGTTCTACTCCGCCCGCGGGGGGGGGGTGGGTATTGAAATTACACCATATACATAATATGTGCTGTAGATTCTCATAGGTTAGAGATAGAACAGTGACAGAATGATAATTAGATCAGAAAAAAGATTATCATACATTGTCCACCGCAGGTAAATTATTTAACCTGCTATGTTACATTCCAATGAATTTCATAGTACAAGGTCACCTTAGGAGGGACTAATACAGCAGAAAATCAGACACTAATTCATCTACTAAAGAACTTAGTATTCCCTTCTCAATCTCTACACCTTCCTCAAATGCTTCAATCTCAAAGTCGAGCCACCTCCCCTGCTGAGTGCTCATGTCCTTGTTGACAAGTTCATCGGCCATCAAGTCCCCCATATTTCTCCAAACCGAAATCTCTTTATACAGTTCATCAGCCAACAATTCCTTCCTCTGCGACAATGTCTCCCATTGATCCCATGCTTTCCTGCTTCCAACAACAATTTGTTTGCATCTGTTGCGCAGGCTATCGTTTACACTGTCAAACAAAAGCTTCTGCTGGAGCTTTGGATACTCTTCTTGATAGTGTAAAATATCAAACAGATTCGGGGAAATTACATGCTCGGTATCACCCAATGCAAAATCTTCAATCACTAAGTCCACCTTGCTAAGTATGTACTGAAGATAGTCTAGTTCCCAATCGTTTGATTGATTGGGAGAATGAAAACCAAATACTCTACTCATATTCTTTCCACTCACTTCCCAAGTGGAGGCCGTGTCAGATAACTCGGAAGCACTATATGATGGTTGGATTTCAAATGAGGAGAATAAATTGAATTTATCTTGAGCTTGAGCAAATGAGCACCTCTCACTCTCACTTCCTGTAGATGGAGAGCATGATACACATGTTCAGTCATCCTTCTGTCTGAAGTGCATGTAATATTTCAAGACATTATAACATATGTGGACCACATAAGAGCTTCCACTAAGCCTGTCTTATCTAATTATACTATAGGCTTAATTTTTCCAAAAATCTGAATTGGCAGACATTTCACAACTGTGCACAATTGATGTTCTTCCACAAAAACTCTCTAGTGAATCCAAACCTATCCATTAATGAGAGGGTCTATATTGCATACTATATGAATAACTACGTCCCCAATATGAATCTCACTGATTCCTGCCCTATTTTATCTGGTCAACTAGGTTCGTGGTTCTTTGATGCTACTTGAAACCTATATGACACTGGAGCTATTGCAGCCAAAAAATTAACTTTTTCTTTGACACGACACATTTTTATGGATGACTACTGAATGGCATTTATTTTCTTTAATATGACACTTATTTTTATGAATGTATGTACTGAAGGGAAAATGATAAGGAAGAGTAAATCTACCATTGGCACTGCTTCTGTTATCTGTGAAGCTTCCACTCTCAAATGAGGGTTCAAAAACTGAAATTGGGTCAAGTTGATAATCAAAATCCTTTCCAGGTACACTGTTTTTGCTGCTACTGCAGCATTCATCCGTCCCTTCTGGTCCCTGAAATTGTTCAAAAAAAGAACTTGATTACTGTCTCATGATGCAAACTCAAACTATGATAACTTGTTCTTTGATGGAAGGCGGTTAAAATGAAAGATGATTGAAACGAAGTGGACTAGTATATCCTTCAGCAAAACTTGTTTATCAAATGAAGATTATTAATACTAAAACTAATTGCCCAACTTCACCTTTAAACATCTTCGTACTGTATAGGACCATTTGAACTTTAGTATAGAACCTCGACCGGTGAAGTATGTTTTCATATTTAAAAGATATATACAATTCTAGTTTGGCATAAAATAAATTGCATTACAGTCTGGTCCCCAATACCTAATCTAGTCAGAATGGTCTATTTTTGTTTAAGTGATTGCATCATGTGCATGCCTACCCACAACCCAAATATTTCTCCATATTCTAAACAATTAGTTCAAGTTAACAGAACCAATCTTAGGAACAACATTGAGTTTGTCATTGTTTATTATTATATTAGTACAACAAATTAGTTTCTGGGTTTAAGGAAAACCATCTTTTAAAATCTTTGTAGAAGCCATTTACGTCCTCTGAAATACCTTAAAGTCCTATATCACTTTAGAACAAGGATAGAGATCACGATTCAAGATCATTAACAATTAGATAGTAGTAGTATCAAAATTTAGACACAAAAGAAACAAACCTGCAACTTCTGGTTTGCATTAGCCAATAAGGAACTGAAGTCCGCTACGCCATCAACATTATCTCTGAGCAAACCAAGTTCAAACTTCTTGCCTCTTGATGCGGTGCTTACCTCACTGGAAACCAAATCTTGCAAGCTAGACGAAGAACTAGCAGAAGTCCCTTCACTGAACAGGTTACGCTGAGATGACTCAACTTTGCATGTCAATTCCTGAAGCTTTTGTTCCAAAAGAACACTCAAAGCATCACCACCAATCACATTCAACCCAGGTGAAGAAAATGTAAAATGTTTTGGGTAGCGCTGATCATTGTTACTAAATGAATCAATACAAAATCTATCACTCATACTGACAACTTGACCATCCGACTGCAATTCAGAAATGGATTTTTTCAGGGGTGACGTGAATGTAAATGAGACAACATCCATGTCTTGTTTTCTATTATCCATGCACAAATTGGTGCACCCCTCCTTTGCAACATTGCATTTTACAGACCTTTCATCTTTACTGATCAACCCATTATCAGCAACAATTTCTTCTAAATGAAAGTCCTGACTAGCAGACCTTATCTTCCCGGAGACATCCTGAACTGTAGAGAATGAGAACTCCTTTCCGGTAGCACTTTCCATTGAGCCCATCTTTCTGGATCCAGTATCAGAGTTTACAAGAACCTTATTTACAGTCCTATTTGGCCGACTAGACGCATTAGTTGGCCGCAATTTTCTTGTAGGTTGATTAGAGACCACATTCTTTGAAGTCATTCTATCTTTATTAGATAAACAGTTCTGCTTCTGGTTGTTCTGCTTGAGCACGCTTTTGTTGCTGACAGTGGAAGTTCTCTTATGCACAGGTCTCTGTGTGCTTTGCTGGCTTTTGGATAACTCATTTTGTTTGACCTCATTCTGTTCCTTCTGGTTTGTGGAACTCCTATTACTGAAAGCAGGGGAACCTTCCTTCCTCTGAACATTGGCCTTTGCTTGTACTGCAAGTGATGCTGCTTTACCCCTATTCCTTATATCATGGCAATTCTGTTTTTCTGAATCCACGGATGCCTTGGGCACTGGTACATTATCTGACCCATTATAGCTCTTGTAACCAGGCCTTCCTTTCACAAATTTAGCATCACTAGGTTCCTTGGGCCGTTCAGGTCTTGATACTTTAGGCACAGCTTCCATCTTCTCTTTCAAATCCCGAATTTTCAAGGGAATTGAAGAAGACCTCATAGATGACATTTTGCTCTTTGAAGATGCTCTAGGACTTGCCTCAATCATCTTTGCAGCTGCCTCCATTATGTAAGCTGCATTCTTTGTTGGGATGAAGCCAGGAGTTTTGATAGGTGACAAAAGCTTATGGTGAGTAACTGGAATTGACTTGGCTGATTTTGGAGGCAAGACTTCTGTTTGAAATCTCTCAATTGGCCGGTTTTGCACCCTCTGTGCCCTAGATTCTACAGGATTCCATGAAACTCTATCCAGCTTGTTGGGCATATTCATGTAATCCATGGCATAAAAATCACCCCACAAATTAGGATTGCCCCTATCGTGATGAGGTACTCTACGTGAGTGGCAGTCAATTGATAAGGTAGAAGATGAATCAGTAACCGTTGTAGTTGGCAATGAATCCAGACCCATTAATCTAGCAACTACCCCAGGGGCTCTACTCCCACCTCCTTCATCACTAGTCACCGACGAAGCACAATTCCATTCACTGCTTCCTTTATGACTTGAGCTTGTTCCTTTCTCATCCAACTCTACCTGGAAAGGTAACCATTTTAAAACAAAACAAGTTCTTATTAACTACACCACATGAAAGAGCACAAGAGGAAGACAAAAATGAGGGTAGAGAATCATTTCCTACCCTACTGAGCTGGGTCTGCAAGAAATTCTCTACATTCTCTTTTCCTTGCTGTGATCCTTTACAGTCAAAATGGCATGTAAGTAACGATCATGATCAACTAAGAAACATCTGCAGAACAAATATGCATAACACATAACCAAATGTACATAATTTGATACCTACCAGATGATTCAGAATTGCTGGAGAATAGCTTCTTCCGAGATTTGCCATTCCAATCAAATAAGTTGAAAAACCCTCCTTTTGAACGTTTTTTCTCAACCTCCATTTTGTCATCTGCAAATCCATTGGAGTTCTTGATGTTAAGCTTTTAACTAAACAATGTTAGTAAACAGAATCTATTCCAATTTTTACCACAATTTTCCATGCTTCAACATTTAAGTTACAATATCCTACCCAACAAGAACGTGCAAAGAAATAATTGAAAGAAGAACAATATATATATATATATATATATATATATATATCAACACTTCGTTATCACGAGATGTGAAATCTCATCAGCAAAATTAGACTAACACTACCTACATTGCTCTATCATAACTTAAAGAACCCATTAACTCCTACAGCTCCAATTTCAGAAATAGACAATAAACATTCAACATTTGCATACATAAATGTATGCATCATTGAAAGCAGGAAGAAATCAAATCAGATTAAACCACCAAGACCTTCTCAAATAAAACGAAAGCACAAACCACAAGCCATTTCAGTCAAAGTCTTACCTAAATGTAAAGCCGCATTTTCCACAACTCCAAAGCTCAATCCTTTACTTCACAGAACCACGAAATCCCTCAAATCTCAAACTACCCACAATCAGAAACCAAGATTAAAGCACCTTTATTCAAATGGGTACCCTCCAAATCAATCGAAAACCACACCCAAGAACCCACATTCCCCACAAAACCCAAGTTCCTCTCTTTTCTCTATCTGGGGTTTACCTCTTTGCACTAAATAACAAGCACAATGGGAAGTGGTGCAAGAAATTAAGGATCTGGAAGAGTAAAGAAACAAAAAGTTGGAGTCTTTAAAAATCTGAGGCAAGAGTCGAACTGAAAGAACCTAACTTAGTAACTAGTGAGAGACAGAGTGACCCAAGAAAATAGTAAAGAAATACAGAAAGATTCGAACTTGAAGAACAGAGAAACGTCAGAGTTGAGTAAAGAATCAGAAATGAAACAACAGTGGCTCTCTGAAATTCTGATGATGAGAGCTCTTGAGTGGCTGATGAGACCTCGCAAAGTACCAAAGATTTCAACTTTCTTTTTTCTTTTTTTCTATGTTTAGATGTACCCACTTACTTATCAGTGCCCTGCCACGTGTTGTTTTTCTTTCGGAGGAAATTCCAGTCTTCGTTTTGGGAATTGCCTTGATTGGAATTTAGAGGAAACTTATTTCTTCCTCTCATTTTTTATTTTTAGTTTTTCTTTTCATGGAAAATGAGGTAAATGTTTCTTGGACATGAGCTGAATTTGTAATTTAAATGCCAAGTTATGTGCATCAATGAAACTGTCTGTTCAAAGTTATAGACTTGGAAATCGAAAAATTGACTCGTAGAAAGTGGAAATCGAAAAAAAAAACACGTTAATATTACGTAACATAAACGCTTTGTTTAACTGTTTCGATGAAATTGAGAGATTCACAGATATTAACAATGACAATCAATTCATATTACATATATATTATGTTATGCGACTTTTTTTTATAAATTGAAAAAAAAATTCACAAGTTAGTTTTCATCGTCTATATTCATAATCAAGTATGATATCATTTTTTTTGTTGGCTGAGACTATGATATCATTTGAGGCATGACAAAAGCACCCATCTGTGTAACCAAGAATGTACTGTACATTATTGATCTGCAAACATCACACAAGGACAGTAACTAAGAGATTAAAGGATCACCAAGTGGTCCAAAATAGAAACAAAAATTGGTTTCTGTTTGTAGCTCCCCTAGTCTCCTTCATTAAAGTTGTACTATCTTTCTCTTGATTCACATTTTCTGGATGGTGACTGGCTGATTGTTGGTGACCTTATTTCATAACTTTAGGCATGTTGCCAACTTCAAAGCTTTACTTTGCTGCTTGTTCATATTCCATGCTACATGTAAACTCAAGTTGAGTGACTCAACATCCATGTTTTAAAACTCTGCAATAATTTGAGAAGGAAAGAGTTATAGTTTTGCTCTGTCCTTTGCAGATTTTGTAGCATCACTCCCTACATTTAGAAGTTTTATGTGGCCTCTACTTGAATCCCTTTCACATTGAGATAGGGAGAAAGACCAAAACAAGTGACTTAAAAGTGGTTGGATTCCAAAGACAACGAGTCCCACGCCAACAAATTATTAGGGTTGTTAGCATGTCATGGTCTACTAAAATCTAAGGTTTTCTTAATTATTATTACAGCATAACAATATTGTTGATCACAATGTTTGCATGTGCTTTTGTCAAAATCCCCCATATCTTTCTGGTTTGTGGATCTTACTCCTTAGATCTTAGACTTGATCAAACTGATTATGTATTTTTCCTCGACTACAAAACCGACACTATGACAAATTGACATGGCGAATTGGTTGGCATGGCAATAAATTAGTAATCAAAGTTGCATAAGATCAATAGGCAAAGGCTCATGAAGAACCACAAAACCTTGTTTCTGCTTATTGAAAGTTTGGGACTTGACTTCAGCTCAGCTTCTGTGACCCCATGAATCCAAAATGAATCAATATTGAATCTTATATTGAACGCAGCAATAAGGCGGGAGGGGAATTCGATGAACTTGGAATCTTGAGTCTAGGTGTAAATTGACATAATCATATCACTCAAAAAAATATACAGGGCATAAAATTTGAATAGTTCTGAGCTATATAATCGGTGCTGAGACAGACATTGGAAAACCTACTTGACAAGCGCATACGATGCTACATTACATGACAGGTAAAATCTGAAGATCAACATATTCTTTAGGACAGCATGGACCAAATTAGCAAGCTAATGTCTGATGACAATGAAGTTGAAGTCACAGCGGGATAAAACTTAACCAAGGAAGTCTCGAGATTCTTACTTCTTAGTTTCGCGAGAACTCTTGAGACAGTTGTCACAAGGATTAGATCCATTTTTGCAGGAGTTGTCATCAAAAGACTCTCCGAAGTGTTTGAGCAACATTTGTCTCCGACACTGAGTCTAAACATATCAAAGCAAAGAAACCAACAACATTTTCTGTCAGTATAAGTGACAAAAAGTGAAAGGGTGTGGTAATTACTTCAGTCAATGTAAAAAAAATATTGAGGTAAATACCTTTAATTCACAATACTCTTGCATTTTCTGAGCTTGAGCCATAGCTGTCTTGAATCTTTGACTTTTAAATCCTTGTCCGTTTCGCAACATACATACAACCCGACTAAAATCCTTCTTCTGGTACAGGACAATGCATGCTGAAGGAAGATCATCTCTGCCAGCCCTTCCAGATTCTTGATAGTAGCTTTCAATGGATTTGGATAGACTGTTGTGTATAACAAAACGCTAGAAAAAGGGAATACACGAATCATTTCAAAAGTAGGTCAAATATATGTGTGATTAAAGCATGGCCAAGTTATAATAACACTAGACATTCAGGTGACAGGAAGTATGATGGGTGCATGAGTTTAGCAAGAAGCACAAATGATGTCTAAAAGTAATTTTTGAGTGTGGATACTCCTCTCACTTTATAGAGAGAACATTTTTTTTTTTTTGGTGAAATACAGATTCTGCAAATGATCAAGCAGCATTTTTTAAAGTATATAAAGAGCAACAAGGTTGGAAAATGCAAAGTTTATGTGGACTTACAACATCTGGCTTGTCTATTCCCATCCCAAAAGCAATTGTAGCACATACAATTTGGATCTCTCCTGTGTACCATTTCTTTTGTACAGCAACTCTTTGGCGAGCTGCTATCCCGGCATGGTAATGTGCTGTCTTAATCTTAAATTTCTCATTCAGAAATTTTGAAACCTCAACAGATTCACTTTTGGAGAGGCAGTATATAATTCCACTCTGGTCCTGGAAACGGCTCATCAGTAGCTGCCCAAGCTGCTTCAGTGCACCCTTTGCCTTACCAATGACTTCGTATTTCAAATTGGGCCTGTCAAAGCTTCTTTCAAGGACAAGAGCATGGGGAATTTTCAAAATTTTTAGTATGTCCTGCAAAGCATCCATGGAACCATTTTTACTACATATAGGAGATAAAAGAAAATCCACAGATCCAGAATGGCAATCAGCTTACGTCACGAACTGGATGGGTTGCAGTAGCAGTCAATGCCATCACTGGAACATCTCGAAATTTCTGCTTAAGACATCCTAATCCCTTGTAATCTGGACGAAAATCATGTCCCCATTGGCTACAAAGGATGATTGGAGAATATAACAAGAGATTAAGGGAATGCTTTCGTTAATAGATAGTTTCGTAAGAGCAGCAAATCTTAACACTATTGTGTAGGAAATTAGGGCCACTATAACAAATATTCATATCATAAACTAAGCCAAAAACAAGACATATAACTACTTTATCTCCTCCTTTTTATTGATTTTATTGGAATTTCTAACATATCTCCTGTTTACTATTTGTTTGAGACAAGGCAAACAATCATGTATGGCACATCTGAGTCAGTGGACCATAAAATAGGATAAGAAATAGGGTGTTCTACAAGGATGGACAATCCCAAGATAAAATTATCCCGCTGATACGCCAAAGACCACTGAAACCAAAACAAAGGAAATACCTTACGCAGTGTGCTTCATCAACAACAAATCCTGCTAGCATCCCCTGCAATTTAGTTGGAGCACCAATTACATTACAAAACATAGAAAAATCTGAGAGCTACTGCCAATAAAGATGTCAACATGGTAATGGTATATCACTCAGTTACCTGAAGAACCTCACCTTCAAATGCAAGCATTCTAGAACCTCAAGGAAATATGAGCTTCCAGCAATTCTCTCAGGAGTCACATACAGAAGCTTGCATGACGGCTTATCTTTCCTTCAAACAAGAAAATGAAAGATAAATATAAGAAGGGGCTCATTAAGTTTCCGAGTAATAAACAACATAAAAGTACTTTTAGCATTCTTGGTGTATATAAACTAAAAATAAAGGGTGGAGAAAAGAAAAGCAACATCAAAACCATATCTTAAGAACACAAAAGTACACATGCAACTCCCCGGACTCCCAAACTAATTTTTCATTAGAGGATATATGGATCTTGAATTGAGAAAGATTCTATGATGGAAAATAAAAGTGATTTATTTATTCAAAGAAAAGAAAAGAATCTTGCCTCAGCTCTTGGAGGACAGCTGCTGCTTGGGGAGCAGTTTGCTGAGAATTCAAAAAAGTTGCTGGTATACCAAACTTCAGGTTCAGAGTTACTATCTGATCCTGAATCAGAGAAAGCAGTGGAGAGACAACTATTGTCACACCTGGTTTCAGGATCGCAGGAAGCTGTGCAAAACACAACAACATTCATCAATAACGGTTTCTAATACTGAACTACTTGAACAATTATTTGTCATTTAAGGAGCTAGTTACCAACATCCAACTTATTAGGTTACTGCATATAAAGTATCAAACAGTTTACATTGTAAAATAATTTAAGATTACAAGCAAAATGCTGCAGATATAGCCATATTATATAGCAAAAGAAAAATTACCTGGTAGCATAAACTTTTACCCCCTCCAGTAGGCATTAGGATAAAGCAATCTTTCTTTGCCATGGCTGCTTTACAGGCCTGATGCTGCAATGGTCGAAAGTTTCTATTACCAAATATCACAACATTGGCCAGCTCAGCATCATCTAGTAACTGTAGTTGTTCATAAGTAAGAGTCTTAAATTCATCCTTTGATGTTCGAGCACACTGCTTGTTACTAGAAATTGATGGAACTGCGTCTCGAGTAATGGCGCTTTTACAATCCTACAGCACAAAAAGAAAAATCAGCATTTGACACTATTTCTTTATATTTTTTAAGACACAACACCAGCTTGGGATGTACAGGCTTTCACAAGTAAGTTTATGATGGGCCAGTCGTATGGTTATTCATATTCGTTGGGGATTGTGATTGATTTTCCTTGCAAACATTAACAAAAATGATAGAAAACTGTCACATCATTCAAAAAGCTGAAATCAGAGTGCAAACTGAAAATAAATTCCTACAGAAAAGAGACTAATGAGTGAAAACGTAGTGGAAGTTGTTCTCACTTTTGAACTTGAAGACCTTTTTTTCATATTCTGGAGCAAGGCAGAACTGCTCGGAACAGGATATGAAGAAGATAAGGATCCAACTGTTCTTCTTAACGGAGTTCTTAATTCAAAGTCCTCACTATCACTAGAATCCAGCACCAACAAATTTGGGTACTTTTGACGATCAGCTGAATCTTCTGGCATGTTGGTCTCGGCACTAGCATTATCATCATTACCCTCCTCATTACCATTTCCAAACATGTCATTCAATGCTCCACAAGCTTCAGACTCCATTGCTTGTAAATCATCCCATTCTTCAGTGTCTTGAACGGTTTCAGCCAGCCGTGAAAGAAACTCATCACCACAGAGCTCCACAGTAACAAAATCTTGACCATCTTCACCTAAACAGAAGATACAAAAAAGCAGATGACCATACAGTAATTAGGTCAAAAAACTAGTCCACAAATCACCTAAAATTCTAATCACATTTCTACCAATATAGACCCATTTCATCTTCTCAAACACATTGAAATCCAAGATAGCACCCATAATAACTAAACCTGTGCCACCTGAACAAAAGATCAATAACATGACCCAACAGTATGTCAGTGTAAAAATCAAAAATCTTTACATACTATCTAATATTTCTACAAAAACAACACACATTGGAATCAAGAGAATCACAAAACCGAATAAACCCATTTCAATTCAATCAAAACCCACAAATCGAAGCACCCAAAACATGCAAAGTCTTTAACTTTCGTGCTGAAAATCGAAATGGGGTTTTAGACGAAAAATAGTACCGTAGAGATCAACGAGACGATCCAAGCAGTTGTTGGCGGATTCTTCATCGAACCCGAAATTGAGAGCCAGATTGAGCAGTCGAGCTTTCTCCATTTCCAGATCGTGGCCGCCCATTTCTGGATTTGCTGATTTGGGAATTAGGGATTGAAAGGCCCACTCTTATCTCCCGCGCTAAATTTACGAAGCTGCTTAAATATGGCGGCAAAATGGTATTATTGGGCCTCCTCTTTTCTTGAACAAAATTCATTTGGGCCAACAAATTGATGCTATTAAAAAAAAAAAATCTCAGAATAAGATCTTAATCGTGACTTTGTGAACTATAGACTTGGAATATGGCGTTCGACAACGTTGGTGTCAAACGCCATATTATATACACTTGCTAACACCAAATTATATACACTTACTATGTACAGCCAAACATTCAACAGCCCAAACAAAACAAAGCAGTGTCATCTTTCACTCACAACCAACCAAACAAAGACAAAAGGAAAACATCTAGTTGGGTCAGGATTCTTTCTCTAATCACAGGACAGAAGTAGTGTTTAATGAAAATGAAAGTCGGCATGTATAATCAATCACACACCTCAAGTTTTTCAACCAGCTTCTTGGCATTGCTAGCAATGACTACCCATGTGGCGCTGGGAAGGCTTAATAAAGCTTTCATCCACAGTTTTTTCATCTTTCCGATCCCTCCTATCCCGACAGTCCACAAATACCTTCTTTAGTCTCCCACGTTTGAGTCGCAAGCAACCATCAGCCGGTCCTAAAATCTTTATATTAAAACAACATGACCATAGACCTCAAGTTAGTGATGGTCTCTTCCTGGTTAACAACAAACCACAACTTTACCCTGATTCGGAACCTTAAACTAGTATTATTGTTGAATGTAAGATTGGAAGTTTAGTAGATTCTGCATTTTAAAATGATTGAAATCCATCACTATACTCAATCAGTTGGTATATAAATTCCACACATTTAATTTGGTTGTAAACTTGTAAGTCAATCATACAAACCCTTACGAAATAATAAAGAACAACAGAATGATCCATTTAGTTATAGAACATTATTGAGAACCAACTTGCTTTACATTACATGGAAAAACAATCATGAAAACACTTTCGTCCTTCTGATACAATTGAGTTGCACAAATCTTTGATCCATGTATCAATCGAAGTTTCAAAAGTTACTCACAATTTGAAGGCATTTATTCTTAAACCAACGGTACCCTCTCTTGAACGACATCTTCATCTTCCCTTCAGCACCATACAACTTATATTTAGCAACCCTTCTTCTTCTCTTAACCTCTGCATCATTCCACCATAATTTAAACCTCTTATTCTTCGACCTAGGCACCTCCGCCAGCCCTCTCTTCGGTTCTGCCTTCCCGAACTGGCGGTGATCATGTTGTTGTTGTCTAATCCTTTCTACAAGGAAGGGAGGAGGAGTAGCAGAAGGAGGAACCCATGACAAACATTGAGATGGAGTGTACCTGTCTGAGTACATTGTGTTGTAGTTTTCGCTTAAACTCCTAACGTTCACCATCTCAAGGTTCCGGCCAGCTCCAGAGCAGGAGCGGTACCGGCTAGCTCTCTCCTCTGTCTCTCTGGAGATATCTCCTCCAATGTGATCGAGAGAGACAGAGGGAGGCCAAAAAGGAGGGTCACAGATTCATTGATTGTGAGCAATAATAGGGTTGTTTATAGAAAGGGGTGGTGGAGAAGTGATTGGAAAGTCCCGTGTTCTGTTGAAGACATGTACACAATTTTTGTTCTGGTTCACAGTTTTTAGTGCCATGTCAACATGGTTAAATTAGATGGGCAATTAGTGGGTTAAAAAAATGTAAAATATCAACTTGTTATTGGGGAAAACATGCAACAGTGTATAACATTTCACGATTTCGACACTTTGGATGAGCGGTATAAACATTGGTTAGAGAACCTAATCACAATCAAAAGCAAAGGCAGCTCAGACTAGTCCTAGAGTCTCAGAATGCTAACACCTTGTAGAGGAAGTATGAGAGAAACATACAAGTTTATGAAAACCCTATTACCTCCACGGAGAACATGCTGAATAAAAATCGAGGGTAAGAAAAGTTCAGAGGGTTTCAAAGGCCAAAAGATTGGAACTCTGAATTTGATTCTTATTCTTGCTTTTGATTCTTATTTTACTTTGGAACTCTAAGCGCCAAGTTACCCTCAACCTCTTGCATAATATTTAGGCAACTAGTTTGGAAAATGGCACACAGAATGCACAATAGTTAAATTAATCATCTAATAGTTAAACAGTCTTCAACTAAATGGAAATATTTACAGGTGATTACAGCCTAATGCAATGGCAAAGGGTAAATTATCAACTAGACGTACAGATAACTAAACTGCTAAATGCTCCTTTGCCTGAGCTTCAGGAGACTCCTTGGGACTTCACTTTTTGAACTTCTTCATGTTAGTCATGTTGGAAACCTATGTTTAACCGAATAGAAGGAATGGTTAAATGAAAAAAAAAAAAAAAAATAGCATGCATAAATGTCCATTTCATTTGCAAAAATAGACAGATACACTGAATCGGAAAAAGGTTTGGTATTTTCACTTACAATGCAGGATTTCCACTGAGGTCCTTCTCCATCACCAGACTGAGAATGAGTGCGAACGTGGCCAAATATGTGAACCAGTACAGCTGCATCGAGAGCTGCATATTCCAGCTGCAAAAAGAAGATTGCATTTGGTTATTTCATGATTACCAATTTGTTATACAGATCAAACAACAAAACAGCAAAACGCCACCTGATTGGGTGTCAGAGGCCGTTGCTCCCAATTGCTGTTCCTTCTTGTCTTGTTCAAACCAACTCCGAGTATTTTCTGATGTAGTAATCACAGATAAAATTGTCTATAATCAATAGTCATTCTGAGTACCAAAAGAACAAGTTTCCTATATATTCACGAATTCCCATTTAAGTACCTTTGCAAGTCCAGACAGACCACCTCGAGGTTCTTTAAACACATTCTGAATGTCCAGTAGCATCTGATAGTGCTTGAAACACCCTAACTCTTCATATGACTGAGCCAGCTGCCTCATATCGCATTGAAAATTATAACCTAAAAAGGGAACATTAGTTTAAACCTAAAATATAAAATATATATATATATATGAGTAGATCATCTCTACAAAATTTTAGCCAAATTGATAATCATTAACGTATTCAAAATCGTGAATTACACGAACGGTACTTGTTGAACAGATTTGTTTCGTTCATTGTAATCATATAGTTTTGATACCTTAATGATTATCAATTTGGCTGAAAATTTGTAGAGATGATCTACTCATATATACCTACAATGTGAATGGTTTAGATGAGAAAATATGATCTAAAAGTGGGTCAATTAAGAAAATCCGTACCTTTTGAATAAATAAGGATATTTGGACCTGATAATATATATATATATCTCTCTCTCTCTCTCTATATATATATATATGTGGCATAATATGTTGTAGATTATGTGCGAGTATGTGCACTTTTGAAATACAGTGTGTGTGTATTCCTCTCCCCTTTGCAAAATATGTGCACTTTCAAAAAACTATATTTTAAGTGAAGCTTTTAGGATTTCTCATACCAAGTTTTAGGATCCCAGGAGACTGTAGAATACTAGTTAAGCTGTCATCCAGAACATCAGGTACATCTTGATATAATTTGATCAAATCAAGGATGAAAACCATCTTATCAGAAGCAATTTGCATAATAGAAACCTGAAATTTGGAGACAAAATTAACTCATTAGTACCGAACTCCAGAAGAAAACAACTACACCTGGGGAATACTTCAGACATTTAAGATAAGACATAAAAGATAACCCAATTTTCTCCAGAAAAACACCGACCATATCAAATTGCCCATGTTTAAATTATAAACCATACAAGTTGTTGAATGCAAAATGAGCAGGAGAAAGCAAGTAGACCTGTAAGCATAAGACTCATATTTGTCTAATGATACACGTTTATCTCCTCACCTTACAAGTACAGTTAGATATATGAGAAAAGCAGCCAATATGATTCTAAGAATGACAAGCAATGTGCTGTGGTTTACCTTGTTTGGTCTGCTACCTTTAACATAATTCGGTTTCCATTCACAATCAAGACCGACAACTTTGCATTCCTCAAAATGACAGGTCGCCTTACGCAAAGCATCAACCTCATCAACCCAAATGACACCTTCTACAGCTAACTCATCCAGATGCAAATAGCGATTATGGAGAAGGCTTGGCTCAGGCACTACATCAAAATTAAACAGAATGATATACAAGTTACAACTTGGAATTGAAAGTACCCAGCAAAAAGATACAAGCTAAATTTATGATGCCACAGACCCCTATTATGTATTCATTTCTAAAAGCACGATACTACTAGCAGTATTCAGGGAAACACATATGTTGTTAAAACTGACACCTTCCACACGTCCACACAGGATAAAATAATTCCATAAAGATAAGCGCAAGAACTAGGACTGTAATGACAAAATTTAGCGGTACCTTTGACATTCAAGAAACCTTTTAGTGAATATCGATCACATAGTTCATCAACCTTTTCTGTGTAACCAGCTTCCATGGCTAAATAAACCTATACAGAGTAAAGAACAATCAAGGGTTCAATCCATAATTACAAATAAGATATCTCTGGTTATTTATTGATATACATGTATTATCTATTTGAAGTTCTAATAAACTGACCCCTTTTTTATAATTTTTTTAAAAGAAAACCAACAGTTAATATATCTCATAATAAGTGATCATGACTAGTGCCAAAAGCTACATACCAGGTATTCAAGGAGTTGTCTATCACTCTTTGTCTTTGCTTCTGCAACGTCCCAGCATCCTTTTTCTGCTAATGTCTTTAATGAACTGAATGTTGATGCATATTGATGTCAGTGAATGGGTGATGATGATGTACTTATTGAAAGAAATCTAAAGAAAACCTTGGCAATAAATGCTAAAAGTACCTCTCTTTATACTTGTGACAAACATTTGGGAATTCCTGTCGGAGATTGTTTTTGTGTATAATCTCATAAGCATCCTTCAGCATGTTTCTATCAGAATACTCTTGGACCAGAACACATAACATTGGCGTCCCGATGAAGGTTGCCCACTTCTCTGCTGCTTTCAATTGTTTGCTTTCTATCATAGAAAGCAGAAAAGATTGACCAGACTGGCGGATAGAAAAGTGCGCCAATAGAGTAACTGCAGTCATGTATGTTTGACACTCTATCAAGTGATATATATAATCCTCAACAAATTTTGTTGCCATGCTAAAACTGTCATTGTTCATTGCATTTGGGCACAGAGCTTTCTGAATGTTCTCTAACTGAACATCAAAAACTTCAAGTATCTTCTCAACTATCCTCTCATCATGGTTGACAGAGCCCGCAACAATATCTAGAAATAACTTGGCAGCAAGGTGTTTTGCTTCCAAATTGTCCCCCACAGAAGTTTCTTCTTTTAGGAAACGGCGTAGAGCAGATATAATTAAGTGACTGAACCCTTCACAGTATAAGTCGAAAATAGGCAAGACATAGAGGCACTGGACAACAAAAGTAGCTGGTCCAGGTTGGGGGTCATTGCGCAGCACTAGATGGACCTGTTCTTGAAGAGCTCGGAACTTCTTAGTTGCCTTGCATGTGCCTGTGGATTCAATGAGAAACAAGTAAACATAAGAGAAGTATATCCTGAAAAGCTGAGTAGAGTAAAATCGCTCAACACATCTTAAATTGGTGTGGAAAGAAAAAAAAAACATAGATTGGAAATGTATTTACAAGCAACAACGGGAAATTTCAGCAGGACTGGAATAAAGTATGATACAGAATTGACCTCACAATTCTAAATATAACCTAACCTCAGGAAGTGTATCATCATTCATTCGTTCATGAAGGCAAATTGCCTTCCAATATATTTGGAAACAGTCAAGAGTAGAGTGGAACATTGAACTTCGATTTTAATGAATACTAAAGCTACTAGATGCACCTCAACTCTGTATATGCCAAGACTGGCTTGGGCGCATAAGCGAAACCAGTACAAAGAATTTGAACTCACAATTTAACACACAAGCAGCAGTATGAACTGCGCACAATCTAGTAATTGAGTAAATGACCATCAAGGCATCAACTGGTCCTCATCAAAAGCATAACAACCCACCATAAGAACAAAATCTCTGGTCTGAGGCACAAAACCAAGTTCTTATGTATAAACTTATGAACAAGTAAAGATACATGAGAAATTAGCCATTAAAAGCAAAATACCCTTACCAATAAAGTAACATTCTTTCAAGAGGTATAAGAACACCAACGGAGAAATGTGCGAAAGGTTGGAAAATCCATGCTTGCAAATAGTCTGATGACTCTGATCACCTTTGCCGTTCTGGCTGTCATAAGTGGCAACCTTCTCCTCCAAACCCATCAGAATAAATCAGCACGGTCCTCAAAACTGAACACACAAAAAACTAGTGTGAATTACACACCACATATCACAAACATCACTAACTTAACAAAATCAAACAGAAAGCCAACTTACTCAGCTAGCCACATTATCAAACTACACAGTTTTAATTTACTTCAGCAAAAAACAAACAGAAAAAAGGGTAAAAAATGAACACAAAACCTTTATAACTACTTTTCTATTCCAAAACATGCAAACAATACCAAATTCTTCATCCAAACAAATGGTTTTGATTAAGAAGCTCAGACTTATGTTCCAGAATAACAAGTTTTGAGCTTTTGACCAAACCATTCACACAAACAACATGAAACAACATAATCACACTGTTTGGTTTCACGACACAATCTAACATTGAATTTGCTCGAAATGTGTGTCAAAGGTTCCAAATTCTTCGCAGCAAACCAAACACTACCTAAAACAAAACAAAACATAAAAAAGTTCTCACCGGTTTTTGGTTCTGTCTCCGAACTCCGGCTTTGGTTTTCTTGCTTCCCCAAAACTCTCTCTGCTTCTGCATTTATATAGAGAAGACGGCTCTGCTATTTTACAAATAAAGTAATAATCTTTTTCTCTTTTCTTTTTGGGGTTTTTGGTGGGTCAGATTTAAGGTAATTTATCCACAAATAAGTTTAAAAACAATACAATGATACAGTACGGGCTGGCCCACTGGATCTTCCGGAATTGGCAACAGCCAGCCAACGTAATTAAGTTTTTTTTTTTTTTTTTCTGTAGAGAAAAGCTGCTGCGGCGGATGCCAAGAAGAGAAGGAGGGCGTTTCTGACCTTTTGCAGATTCTGGGTTTTGTGAAGAAATGCAAGTGCATGATGTATGATGAAGGTGAGTTGTAGGAGATGGATTTGCTTACTAAACAAACGTGAGGTCCTGCCTTGGGGCGTGCTTCTTCATGCTTCACAGTTTGTGACTTTGTGCCGTGTGATAATAAGATATTCCCAGCCAGGCCATGGATAAGATTGTTTTCCCAACAAAATTTTCAACACTGAATTTATATATTACGTATTTGTGTGTGATCTCTTCTCAAGTTCTCATATATTTATCCCAATCAAAAAAAAAAAAAAAAGTTCTCATATATTTATAAGCTCGTGAGAATAATTGTGTCGAGTGCGAACGAATTTCTTCATTAACAAGACATAAGAGCCATTTTCTTTCCTCGAGAAAAATACAAGCCGAAAATCCTGAAATATATGTATATCTATACTCTCAACGTTAAACAAATATAAGATATATTTACTTATTTAGGAACATTAAATCCCAGTTTTAGAAGAAAAGCCTATTGTTCTCATGCAGGGGAATAATTTTCTCTGCAACAATCAAAACTGGCCCTCACCTAGTAAACAGAGAACGGTGTACGTACACCTATATATGCAGTCACACCAGTAAACATCTTTCTACATTGCTAGGCTTCCATTTCTGGGTTAAAGCAAAGAGCTGTCCAGGATGCTGGAGCAAGAACTAAATTCATGATACATTGCCCCGTCTGCAACTCGTTAGCGAAATTTAGTATTTCTTGAATGTGACTTCAGAGCCTTTAAGTGACTAAAGTTTGATAGCTCAGTTTCACCCCTCCATGCATTTTGCAGAAAACAACAACAACGTGCGTGCTGCATCGTTAGTTCATCGATTCATAAAGCTCCTCACTTTTTTTTCTTTCTTTCTTTTGGGATTGCGATTATTTGTGGTACTTTATGATACGTATTTCTGGCCTGTCTGTATAGCGTAACCCAACAACAAGAAAACAAGACCAACTATGGAGATTCTTATCGGTTGCTTGGTTAGGTGTGATGTTTGAATATGGAAGATCAAGGGTGGATCTCCATTTCTTGGATTTGTCTCTTTTCCGATCTCACTGCAGTTTGGATTTCATTGGATTTCCAGCCAGTTTCTTTGCTAATATGATTCTTGATCAGAATAACATGAGAGCAATTTCGACAATTAGCAGTGTAATCATGATGATAATTGAGTGAAAGTACTTCAAATGCACTTTGAAATCTAACTTGATCAATGCAAGTCTTGTTTAACACGCAAGATCATCATGGAATGACTCATTTTGCAAAATGTGGTCATAAAGAAAATCATGGGATTTATGAATCCGTTGTAAAAACAAAGCATGGAGGAAGCTGGTGTGTGATTGTAGCGGAGGTCTAGATTTTGAAGTTATCTTTGCAGTTAAGTTCAATTGTTTCCGCTGGGCTAATTCTCAGCAGTCATTCCGAATTCTTAGTTAGCAAATGTGCCATTAGCGTTTTCGATTATAAGACTAATACTAATGCGTAGTAATTTCAAAGATGACGATTGATGGTGATCGATATCTGTTACTCTGTTAGGTTGCAAAACATTATCAGAAAGAAAATCATGGGACTTCTGAATGTATTGCAGATTCGAGGAGGTGTGATAACAAACACAATTAGTGGTGGAGGTTAGGATGTGACGTATGATTTGAAAATTCATCGTTCCTGGGACAAAAAGCTGAAACTGTTATGTTAGACTGTCTACTTCATCAAACTATTCACTGCTATAATGTTGTTCTTGTTGTAAGCTAGTAATGCACCACCTTGGTCACTATCCATATGATATAACTTTGTTTCACTACAAAACGATTTGCTTTGGTTTTGATTCTGGGCCAAGACAAATGACACATGTCACCAGCGACCCCTAACTTGCACCACTTGCTACTCGATCCAAATGCTAAATCCTTTCATGATTGGAACTAAGAACCTGAAGAAGGACCGCTCTGATTGCAACTTGGATAGTTGGATGAGTTGAAGTGTATTGACTGAGACGAAGCATGAGCCAAATCATTGTTATCCCCAGTAGGATTTGAGGTTCGAGTAAATCCTAGTTTATGCCTAACTCGCCCGAGCTGACTGCTTAAACTCATTTGGGGTTGCATTTGGCTCGATTACCAGTCACCAAGAAGAGGAAAACATATCATCATGTGTGGTGGAGATAGACTAGCCTCTCGTATTTGTTTCCATTGAAACAGTATATTTTGGTATCTTCTATGTAGATCTCTCCTAGATGCTCATTTGTCCTTTCCCGATGCCGACGATTCATTGATATACTCTCCAAGACCAATTTTGTTAACTTTCCATTTCTTTATCAACCGGTTGTATACGATTATGTAACGAGAGAGATAAATATAGTCATGTTAGATCAAATGTTAAGATAGACATACATAATCATACAGTATCATGGGGAGAAACAAACATACAATCGACATAATATATACAACATCATACATCATGCAATAGAAACATCGACATAACTTGAAATTATGGACGATAGGAATAACACATGACTCATACGCGAACGAGAATGAAAGCAGACAAAGAACACGTAATGGAATTGAAACCTACGTGCTCGCTACAATACTACATAATGGAATTGAAACCTACATGAGCAGTAAACCACCATGGGGTGAGTTGGTGACAAAAGCTGGATGATCCTACAGCCACGCCAATTGTGCAGACAAGTCCAATCCTTACAGAAGGAGGGCGACCTGTTAAAGCTTTGATTTCAGTAGGAGACAGACGTACTGGTCTCTCTGCTGAACACTCTCTCCTGGCCCTAGATATAGCTCACTGGCTACGTACGTTTTCTATCTCCTGGCCCTAGATTGTAGCCTCGACAACGCATGCATTGGTCCTTGAGTATGATTATCATCCACTACCTACGTACGCACTGTTTCATGGTTAGGTTCCCAGCCGTATTCAAAGCTCTAATCAATCAAACATGTACGCCTCTACTCGATCTCTATGTTTTTTACGAGTTTCGAGCCACGATCGTATAACATCCTCCGTAGTTCTGAGACACACCTCACTCTGTGGGTTGGATCAGAAGGTAGAACACAAAAAATGGAGAAACCACATAAATCTTGAAGCTACAGAACTAATATATATGAGCTAGAAAAACAGGCAACAAGTCGTTGTAATATAGTGGTAAGTATTCCCGCCTGTCACGCGGGTGACCCTGGTTCGATCCCCGGCAACGGCGAATTTTTGCAAGTTTTTATTTTTTCACTTTTTGCAGATTAAGAAAAAATAAATTAAAAGAAATCATCAATATATAATGTAAAAACCCAAATTCTCCTTCTCAGCCGCACCTCTCTATCTCTCATTCTCTCTCTCCTCGCCCACTTTTCGTTTTCCGAACAGCGAAGAGAAACGCATGGAGTTTTTGGGACCGGCTGTTAGTTGTTTGCGACCCAAACGTGCAAGACTTAAAAGACTGTATTCGTGGACCACTGGGATGGGAGGGATCGGAAAGATGAAATAATGAAGAACCAGGAGGAGAGAGCCGGAGAAGATGCCGACTCAGGTAGTGAAGAAGAAAGGATCTCAGATACAAAGCAAAGGGAAGGAGGATAGAAGCAAGAGTAATCCACCAAAGCCAAAGGTATCGATCAAAACTGCAGATGCTCTTGCCAAGCACAAGGCTGCTACAACTCCTACAACAGGTGGGGTTCAATGTTGCTACAACTCCTCCTCTTGCAAAGACTGAGATAGCTGCAAGTTTCTGAAGGATTGGGGTTCGTACATTAAGGGCTAGCTGAATGCCTCAGCCAATTAGTGATCTTTTTGTTCAACCTGCCCCTTTTCTTTTGATGAGAAGTATGGAGAAGCATTATTGTTTTCGTTTCTATGCTTAACTTCACACAAACGAACTGTGTGCATGGGTTTTAGGTTGAATACAACTGCGTATAACTTGGCAAACAGCTAAATACGTTTTGCAATTGCTTGCATGTATGATAGCTAATATCAGCCATTTCAAAACTGGTTTATCCTTTTCTTGTCCCCTGTACACATAAACTCTGTAACTGTCTGTATCGAAGACTAGAAGGGGATACAACTTTCTCCGCTGAACCCAATACCAATTATACGTCCCACTTCTAGCCTGTTCTTTATTTCAATTAACCACATTGCTCGGGATCAAACGAGTATATCCTTCCAATCTTCCTTGTTGTACTACTAGGTTAACATTGCCAATCAGAGATGATATTTGCAATTAGATCAGTGAATCAGTGATCTATAGGTAGCATGGAGTACTGAATGGACCCAACGTCATTTGAACTTTTGCAGGACATCAAGCAACATCTTATCTGAGAATATCATTCACTCTCGGGTCTGGAACACTCAAAGGAGCAACGATATGCAACTCTTCAAAGAATAACTGGAGACAAAATAAAATATAGGTTTCTTCTGTAAGCATATCGATGAAAGTGTAGATATGAAAGTTCTGAAGAAGAAAACGAAACTTACTAGATTGAAGTATTCCAATTCTTGTCTTAGTTCATCATCATCTGTATCCTCAGCTAGGGGTTTAATCGTGTAAAGAAGTTTGATCTTTTACAGCACAGTTTACCTGATAACAACAACGATCGAGTTAATGATGCAGCAAGGGACAATGGAAAAGATATTTCTAATTTTCTATAGTTAAGCTGCACTAGAGGTGATTCAGTCAATAAGCTGTGGTAGCTGAGACCTTGAAATAACATTTAAAAGGCTTTACATGAAAAACTCCTGACTGAGCAAGCTTATGCCAAACTAAAATGCATTATATAATTTCACTAGAACTCCAATGGTCTCTTTTCTGCATTTATACCATTGGATGAAAAGATAAAATGGCAACAGCGAAAAAAGAATTTGGGGAAAATAGTTGTATGGAAATGGAAATGTGGATAACTTTTTTTTTTTCCAAACAAAGGGAGTGAAATTGGCACCTTGCAGTGCATTCCCTTTCTTAGAACATAAAGGGACTGAAATAAGGGGGCAAATTCACTGACCGAAAGAACAACAATACTACTCTAACATTAATAGAACAGGATATGTTTGATCCCTGTAGTTTTATCATCAGGATTCTACGACTGCAAAGAAAAAGAATCCTACTATACAAGAGAGAGAGAGGAGGGGGGGGGGGGGGGGGGGGGGGGGGGGGGGGGGGGGTTGGTAACCAAAGCAGAGAAACACCAGCTTTGAACCTTCATAGGATTTTGAGAATTCCATTTGTTGTAGTGCGCAACAGAAAAACAGAGAATTGAGCACAGAAATCCGAATTTCTTTGTGATCTGCTAGTAAAATCAGATTGTATGCATAAGCAAACATAAAAGAACATATAAATATAGTTCTCCAATTACATATGGAATCTAAAGAAGAAAAAAACACAGTAGTACGATTTTTTAGTTCTGTAAGAAGTTACCTCTACTGAAAACTGTTTAAAGGAAGTATGATCAAACCTTGGTAATTTCTTCCTATGATGTCTTGCAAGTAGTGCTATCAGCTGAGGGAAATGACTATCAGCATACAGATTATACAAAGTACGGCACCGGGACAGAGCACTCAAAGAGAAACTTGACAAACCTTAACCTCCTCAGAACTGTAACCATGGAGATGCTCGCCAATCTACACCAAAGATTGAGCTTCTCAATGAATTAACTTGAAGATCTAACTGGTGCTGATTCTTAATGTACACGAGTTAATTCATTAAGAGGAAAGCATTACCATGATAATACAATAAGAGTGCTTATGGTAATCTTTTTTTCCCGTGAAAACCCCAATATTGTGCAGCAAACTTGCAGCTTCAAGATATTCAAGATCCTTGTCATCGAGGGAGGCAGCAAATTGATTATCAGCTAGGTCATCACATTTTCTTAAACCTTCAAAAATCTCCTGCAAAACTCAACTATTCAAAACACTGAACTGTACAAAATAACTGAATCTTCTCCATATTCAATTTTAACATGGATATACACCTACTTTGGTTTTTCATTAGGCTTCATTACATTTTAAAAGTAAATCCTCAAACAGTAGAGGTGTGACATATAGCATCAGCTACAATTTTTCATACTTGAACCAAGTGATCAGATTATTAGAGCGCATAATCTCAAATTATTAACACAGGATTAAACATAGGGGATGGTATGTAGAATACTAAAGCTTCAGCTGGTATCTAACTATCTACTATTGATCATATTTATCCAAAACTGCAGAAGTACCATTGATGAATCAAATCAAGAAATTCTCTAAATACCTTTGCAGTGATTGCACACTGAGTGGCAGCTTTCATCCTCTTCTTGCCATTATACCACATTGCAAGCCGAAAAACAGACGACCAACTTGCATTGGCAGTCAAAGCATAGCCACCATTAACCTTAGCCAAACTTTCTGCAATAACACCTTCTGCCAATGCATAACCAGAAACCTCCATCTCCTCAATTCCAAGCACCTCAAATATCTCCTCCAACAACACAGACCCAGCAACAATAAACTCAGACCGCCTTTCAAAGAACTTCTTTCTACTTATCTTCTCTCCCTCTCCTCCACCACACAAACTCTCAACAACACCCTTCACTTCTCCTCTACTCAACCTCCAATCCTTCCTACCATCCCCAAGTGCATCCACTTTGCTAACTCAAACACATTGCTCTTATTCACATACCCATTAAACACTGCCTTCTCAACTGCCTTAATAGTACCAGAGGACCCTAATATGCTCCTTAATCTGATCAACACTGTTCCCAAATTTCTGGGTCAAACTCACATGCCCCAACTTCAATGAAGCACCAAAAACATATCTTCCCTGCTTCCCAATCACAAACTCAGTAGACCCACCTCCAATATCAACTCCCAAAACCATATTCTCATACATAAGCCAAAAATAAACACATGCCCAAATACACAACCCTAGTTTCCTCTTCACCAGGCAACACATCAACCTCTAAACCAATCTTATCACTAACACATTTCAAGAACTCACCTTTGTTTGAAGTTTGAACTTTGAACTAAGCACATTGCTCGGATAAAACGTGTAACAATGCCAACAAAGGATCCATGATGACCCCTGTCGATGGCTCATTAAAGCTTTCCTTCCCCTTGGGCAACTATCCTTCCAAGGTGTACATTCACTATATGGTCATGTGATCTGCTATTTGATTACTAACATTTCACATTGCCAATCAGAGGTTAAATCTGCAGTTCAAAAGGGATACAGGTTCAATGATCTACAGGCAGCATGGAACCTTCAATGGGCCGAATGTCATAAGAACTTTTGCAAAACATCATGCAACATATTATGCGCAAATATCCTCATCTCTCGGGTCTGGAAGACTCAAAGGAGCAATCATGAGCAGCTCTTTAAAGAATACCTACAAAATAAAAGATAAGTTATTCTGTAAACATATGGATGGAAGTGTAGTTAGATATGAAAGTGCAAAAGAAGAAACTTACCAGCTTGAAGTATTCCAATTCTTGTCTTAGTTCTTCCTCAATATCCTCGGCTAGAGGGTTAAAAAGTAAACAAGTTTGATCTTTTACACCACAGTTTACCTGATAACGACACCAAGTTAATGATGCAGCAAAGGATACTGGAAAGGTATTTCTTTAGTTAAGCAGCACTACAGTTGAATTGGTCAATAGGCTATGGTAGCTAAAACCTTGATATAACATTTAAAAGGCGTTGCATGCATTCTGATAAATATACTACAGCAAATGAAAAGTTCTAGACTGAGCAAGCTATCAGATATGATTTTATGAGAAGTCCAATGTTCTCCCTACTGCATTCATCCCGTTGGATGAAAAGATAGAACGGCAACAGCAAACAACTTTTTGGGGGAAACTGTTGTATGGATATGAAAATATTGATAACTTCCTATAGAAAGAAAGGGAGAGAAATTGCATTCCCTTTCTTAGAACATAAAGGGATTGAAATAAGGGGGTAATTTTACCAAAAACAACAATACTACTCTAATGTTACAGGATATGATTGACCTCTGTAGTTTTATCATTAGGGTTCTACAACTGCAAAGAGAAAAAAACCCACTCTATACGGGAGAGTTGGTTGGAAACCAGAGCAGAGAAATACCAGCTTAAAGCCTTCATAAGAATTTGAGAATTCCATTTTCTGTAGTGCAACAGAAACACGGAGAATTGTGCATAGAAATCTGAATTTCTTCGTCATCTGCAAGCAAAATTAGATAGAATGCATAAGCAAACAGAAAAAAAAAAAACAATAAATATAATTCTCCGATTACATATAAAATCCAAAGGGGAAAAAAACACAGTAGCACAATTTTATAGGTCAGTAAGAAGCTACCTCTCCTGGAAATTGTGTAAAGGAAGCATGATCAGAGCTTGATAATTTCTTCCTATGATGTCTTGCAAGTAGTGCTATCAGCTGCGAAAATGACTGTCACTATACAGAATATACAAAGCAAGACACCAGGACAGAACACTCAAAGAGAAGACATACCTTAACCTCCTCAGAACTGTAACCATGGAGATGCTCACCATTCTACACCAAAGATTAAGCTTTTCAATAAATTAAATTGAAGATCTATATATACTGGTGTTGATTCTCACTGTACATGAATTCAATCATAAAGAGGAAAAATCATTACCATGATGATGCAGTATGACTGCTTATGGTAACCTTTTTTCCCCATGAAAACCCCAATATTGTGAAGCAAAGTAGCAGCTTCAAGATATTCAAGATCCTTGTCATCTAGGGAGGCAGCAAATTGATTATCGGCTAGGTCATCACTTTTTCTTAAACCTTCAAAAATCTCCTGCAACACTCAACTATTCAAAACACTGGACGCTACAAAATAACTCGATCTTCTCCATATGCAATTTTAACATGGATATACATCTACTTTGGTTTTTTCATTAGGCTTCATTGCATTTGAAAAGTAAATCCTCAAACAGTAGAGGTGTGACATATAGCATCGGCTACAATGCAAGAAATTAATCCAAAACTGCAAAAGTAGTCAAGTACCATCCAAAATGAATCAAAATCAAGAAATTAACTGAATACCTTTGCGGTGTTTGTACACTGAACAGCAGCTCTCATCCTCTTCCTGCCATTATACCTCATCGCAAGCCGAACAACAGAAGACCACCTTGCATTGGCAGTCAAATCATACCCACCATTAACCTTAGCCAAACTTTCTACAATAACACCTTCTGCCAATGCATAACCAGAAACCTCCATTTCCTCAATTCCAAGCACCTCAAATATCTCCTCCAACAACACAGACCCAGCAACAATAAACTCAGACCGCCTTTCAAAGAACTTCTCCCTCCTAATCTTCTCTCCCTCTCCTCCACCACACAAACTCTCAACAACACCCTTCACTTCTCCTCTACTCAACCTCCAATCCTTCCTACCATCCCCTATACAAGCTACATTGCCAACCTCAATCACATTGCTCTTATTCACATACCCATTAAACACTGCCTTCTCAACTGCCTTAATAGTACCAGAGGACCCAACAACAACCTCAAAGCCACAGTCTTTAATCTTCCTAACCAACCCGGATTCTTTAACAACCAACCTAACATGCTCCCTAATCTGACCAACACTGTTCCCAAATTTCTGGGTCAAACTCACATGCCCCAACTTCAATGAAGTACCAAAAACAACTATCCCCTGCCTCCCAATCACAAACTCAGTAGACCCACCTCCAATATCAACACCCAAAACCAAATTCTCATACATAGGCCAAAACTGAAGCATACCCAAATACACAAGCCTAGCTTCCTCTTCACCAGGCAGCACATCAACCTCTAAACCAATGTTATCACTAACACATTTCAAGAACTCACCTTTATTCACAGCCTCACGCACAGCAGCAGTGGCAACACAGCGGACTTGGGCTTTGCTGATTTTGTATGATGTCAACGTGTTCTGAAATTTCTTGAGAGCCTCAAGAGCAATGAGCTGAGATTGAGCTGAGAGTGTAAAAGGGGTTGACGATGATGATGTGGGAGTGGTTTCACGGCCAAGAACAACAGGCTCTCTGAGACGATCAATGGTGAGGAACTTGCCATTTGGGTAGGCTCGGATTATGATCATCTTGAATGAGTTTGTGCCCATGTCAATGGCTGCAAAGAGTGATGAAGAACAAGAAGAAGAAGCCATAGGGTTTTTGGTATGTGGGTTTTTGGTTTTTGGTTTTGTGACAGAAACTAGTAACATGGGGGACTACAATTGGTACATAAACTCAGTTCCCAGATAACACTCACTGAAAAGTCCTTCCTTTTAATCAAAGTTCTTATCTTTAAAGCACTTCTCCAAACCTATAGAATTTTAGGACATGATGATGTGTATGCACTGTGCATGAGTTTAGTGGATTATGATTTTCTAAGTTGTTTTGATGATTTGAGTTTAGTGGATATTCCAAAAGAGGATCTTACTCTTTTCCTGTATTTAATTATATGATTTTGTTGGAGTATTAAAATGAAGCATTATAGTAACATAATCCGTTGCTTTAAAATGGATTATAGTAACATAATCCCATTGCTTTAAAATGAAGCATTGGTATTAAAATCTTATAGTCAATGAAGTTCTTTCTGGGTCTGATGAGCCTGAGGAGAACATGTAAAACTAAACAAGCTCTACCTCCTGAGAGGTTCCCAGAATGTTCCCGGAAACAGCGTTCTTGGAAAAACTGTATCGCCGGAAAGTTTCGCAGAATATGCAACCACCCCCCACCAACCCAAGCAGCATTGAGTATTGACTAAACTACCAAAGCACCAGTCTCACACTCAAAAGACCGCGAGCTATATTCTCTTCTTGCCTTTTTTATACAGCATGTGAGATCAACTATGTCCACGCGGGCAGACAAAGATTGTGACATACTCTAGTTAGAGGAAGCTGCGGTTAGGTTATAGGAGAAATATAGATGGATGGTCGATCTTATTGAATAGGACTTAAAAGACTTCTTAATGATATATGATGACGGATGTATTATCGAATCAAATTTGTATAGTCAAACTTGAAATCTTAGATAATGAACATTGCGTCTCGTACTGGTATATGAGTCACAATCTAATGAAATCAGTACAAGCGGCCTAGTGGTTAAACCTTGAGTATGAAACCTCAAACTCAGTTCGATTCATGAAGTTATCAAAATGACTAGGCATTATGTTCCACTACATAATTAGATCATTTCACACACACTAAGAATTAAGTCATGGGCCATGTCATTCTGATTATCATCCCCATCATCTGCTCTGTTTTTGCAGAGAAACCATCAACTCAAGTTCAATTCACAAAATTGTCAAAGTGACAAGGTAGTGTGTGGTATTGTGTAGTTGGATCATTTTATATCCAGCATAGTTGAAGCATTTCACATATGTCGAGGGATTAAAACATGAACTTGTAATTATGATCACAACCATCTGCTCCATTTTTGTAAAGAAAACTCAACCTGAATTTGAATTTGATTCACGAAGCTATTAAAATGATCACACAAAGTGTAGTTGGAGCATTTTCACATGCGCAGTGACTAAATTATGGTCCTTGTAATTCCGATCATCAACATCATCTGTTCCGCTATTGCAAAGATTGTTCATTTTGTGCTTCTAGCTGCACGTCGTCGCTGGTATGAGCTAAGAAAGTACTCTTTAGGTTAGAAATTTACATGGAAGTTCAGATCAAACTTCAGAGAAACTGAGAAAAGGATTCATTTCAGCTGAAATCCACAGTCCTTTTCATATCGTCACTTTACAAAACATAAACAAACGCGTTCAACACAAAAATTCTTGTCTGCACTTTCCAGCGACCTTCAATCTTAGCTCTTGTACGCGTCGCTTCCACGTGGAAATACTCTTCCTCTCTCTCTACAATCCAGTCACTATCTCTCTCTCACTTGACCTTTTCCGTCCCCTACCTCTTGGATTTTGCTCGTTCTACTATTTGGTGTCTGTGACAGTTCGAGTACTTTTCAATCCCGACGCGTTTGGTCGTTAAAATCCAAGCTTTCCCAGAATCTTAAACTTGTTCTTTTATTCCTTTAAAATGAGACAAAATCACAGACAAGCACTAATCCATCGAACCCAAAGCGCTAGTCACTTGGTTTTGCCCAAATATAGCTTTGTTAATATTATTAATCTGATCTTGACTTTTCATGATTTGCGTGTTTTGATGTGATTACTTCCTCGAAGGTTCCTTGTACCTTCTTCACCTACAGTTAACAACGCTCAATCTGGACCTCCTATATAAACCCAACGAGTGTTTCGTGTTGCTTTATTGCTCATATCGATTCCCTTGTAGAAGAAGACTTGCATAAAAGTTGGGTTTTGAACTTTTGAATCACCAAAGAAAAAAAAGAAGTGGGTTTTTGATGGTACCTAAGAGGCATTTCAGTGACGTGGGGGGTGAGGAGTTTGAGTTTCCGGTGCCGGAATCGAAAAGGAGACCTCTTTTTAAGAAGTGGGTAGTTTAAGTTTGAGTAAAGATTGGTGCTTTATGTGTGGTTTGGATGGTTGAGTTTGGTTACTGATTCTGGGTTTTGTGTTCATATTTTGTGCAGTGTTGCTAGGGATGTGATGAGAGATGGTCCCTTGAATGAAAAAGCGTGGGAAAATTTCTTCAGAAAAGTGGTAAGATTTGGCAGAAATTAACATGATCATGTTTGACTTTCTGTTTAAGAAAGTAAAAAAAAAAAAAAAAGAGGAAAAGAACACCAAACCCTGTACATAGGTTGAGTGGTTGACCGTTAGGTAGTTTCATTGGTTAAGAAGCATGTACCTTTCAAAGATGAGTTTACTATGCATTTGTGTTTGAAATTCTGTTCTGGTTGAGATATCTGATAGTTGATACTGATATGAAATTCGAACTTCTTTGTTGTATAGGTGCGAGATGAGCTGGAGAATTTGCTTATTCCCTACCTGAGGGGAACATCAAGGTTAGATCTTTGATCATTTCTCTAAGTCTTCAATCTTTTTTTCTAATCTCCACCAGCTTTAGATTACTGTGCTGAAAAGCTTCTTACGTACTGAAACTTTGAATGTTGGAATTGTTGTTAATCTTGTAGCAGGCCTCCTCTTCAAATTGGTCGTTCATCTGGAGCAACAGGTTTTCAGTTGCATTTCATCAACAAACTGCCATCAACAATATTCACAGGCGGCAGGGTGGAAACAGAAGACGGCACACCTCTTCAAATTGTGCTACGTGCTGCTGCTACGCAAAATGTGGTCAGTTCCGGTCCGCTGTCTTCAGTGAAGATTGAAGTGCTTGTTCTGAGTAGCGAATTCGGGTCTGATGATCAAGAGGATTGGACTGAGAGAGAATTCAGCAATGGCCTAGTTAAACAACGAGAAGGGAAGAGGCCGTTGGTGACTGGTGAGGTGACTCTTAATCTGCGGGATGGAGTGTGTTGTCTCAATGACATTGTCTTCACCGACAATTCAAGCTGGATCAGAAGCAGGAAGTTCAGACTAGCAGCTAGAGTTGTGCAGAAAGCTCCTGGTGATGAAATTCGAATCAGGGAAGCTATAAGTGAGGCTTTTCAGGTGAAAGATCACCGCGGAGAGTGTAAGTTCTACAAACTTATCTCTTGATCTTTATCAATATCATCAACTATGTTTCACCATATATTCTTCACTTGTGCTCTATGCTAACAATTTGTCACAATATGCTTCATTCAGTGTACAAGAAACACCACCCTCCATCCTTGAATGATGAGATATGGCGCCTGGAGAAGATAGCAAAGGATGGCGCATTTCATCAGCGATTGGCCAAGTTTGGGATTACTACTGTGAAGGCCTTTCTGCAGTCATATGTGAAAGATCAATCCTCGCTACGAAATGTAAGAGTCTCATTTGTTCTGTTACATAATGAGCCTAAAGTAGCTTAGTGAAATTTGTGCATCGATTATTCATCCACTTTTTTCCTGTAAACTGCAGTGCTTTGGTTCGGTCCCAAACAAGATCTGGGAAACAATAATGGAGCATGCATTGACTTGTGAGATAGATGAACAAGAGCTCTATGCTTACCATAGAGCCAACATAACCCTCCTGTTCAACTCAATCTACAAGTTCGTGGGAGTCATGATTGACGAACAACTCTGTAATCTGGAGCAACTCACCCCACCTCAAAAGGTATGCATACGTCTTTCAAAAATAGGCTCAGATTTATAATTTCTGGTGTTATTATTTATCTCCTTTAATTGATGGTTGCTATGACTTGGTTAGTTGAGAAACTGATGGACTGAGTTACATTTGCAGGTTATGGTGGAAAATTTGAAGCTGCAGGCGTATACAAATGAAGCAAATATGGTCCTCGTTGATGCTTCAACTCTTTTTAACCTTTCAAAGCCTTTGCCTAGTCTACAAGCAGAACCATTCAATAATCCAAACTCAGAGCTGCAACAATATAGTCTCCAATTCCCACAGCAAGGTATAAACTAGGCCAATTTGGGTTATCTAAGCTCATATTTCAAAGTGCATGAACTTGCATCATACTGTACACTTTAAATGGTTTTCGAACTAATTGTGATCAAAAACTTTGCGCAGATGAACCGCCAATGCACTTGGGATTCCACCTCGCATCGCCTTCAACTTCGTATCATTATCAATCAGAAGGAAGCAATCAGTTAATGGTGTCTCTAGCACCAACTAGTCATCCAATGCAAGCATTCAGTCCAGCGCTACGCAACAGTTTCTCAATGGAGGAGTTCAGCGCCTTACAGTTCAATGCCGAAAACAGTAGGCCTCAAATTGTGCCAACTGCTCAATTAGGCACTACCGAAAACTTTTTCCCGGTACAAACATCAACTTGGTCTCCAATGAACCCTAACTGGGGGGGACAAGGGACCGGATTTTTCTTCGGCTCAAGTAGCGAAAGTGGCATTTCCGGTTTTGTACACAACACAGGGACGGTGAAGAAACCCAAGGCATGCTGGTGCAAGCTTCGTGCCGCCATTAAGGTGTGGGTTTCTGTTAGGGCTAGAAGAATGGCAAGGCCTCTGTATTTGGCCAGCTAGAAGATCACTGTTAGTGTTACTCTTCCTCCCTTTTTAGTTTCAGTGAACCACTAGTTGTAAAGCATGTGCCTAAAGTAAAAAGGGTAGGCTTTTCCTAGATGTGTTAAGACTTAGTTACTCACTTAGTCACTAGTTTATTTTCCTTCAGTCTTTCTCTTCTCCTTTAATGTGTAAAATGTGCAAAAAGGGGTTACTCTGTTGTTATATATAGTTAGCCAAGATGTACATAGTGTTGAAATGATCTATGTAAAAGTGGTTTCTGGAAAAAAAATCTAATAAGATTCAGTTTATTTGTTCCACGAGCAGTTTATGTAGAGCAGTACCTTTTTCTGTTGATTGTACTCTTAAGTAAGTTGCTCGAAAGTTATATAATCTTCCTATACTTGGAAGCTTGTTCTCAATTGTTATTGAAACCAAAATCCTCATAATCAAGTAACGTAAACTATAAATAATGTGTTTTCGGTCATAGTTAAAACATTCACGAAAATTGTATGTAGTGGTTAGGAACAATATTGATTTGCTCACGAGTCATTATCATATTGCTAATTCTTCCAATAATCTTACTTCATCAGGCACAATGTTAGGATACATGTATGTTTGTTATCGGAGACAAACTGATTAGTCATGAATCATTGTTATATTGTCAATTCTTCGGATTTGTCTTGCTTTCTTGGATACCGTGTTGAATATCGCATAACTATTCTAATAAATGTGACTACGACACACGTAATGTTTCAAACTGTTTTGCGAGTTCCATGGGAAGAAATTGTATATTCCTTTAAAGAATGTCATTCAGGTAATTTTCGTTTTTGTACGGACACTCTCTTGTTCAAATTGATCGCAGCATTCCATAAGCATCATATGCACAAAGACTAATTATTTGGAGCCTAGACAATCAATTGAATGTTGGAATGTAGTACATGAGGGGTTTCCACATCTTAAACTTAAACGTCATGAACTCATGACACGTTTACTTAATTAAATCAGGATCATTACGGTAGATGAGTTTTTATACATTTATTAACATATATTGACATATGAATTATTTCAGTATATTAGATTCATGCACTTACATATAAGTGTGTCATGAATAAGTGTGTGCCCCCACCTAGTATCAGGAATCAAAACTTTAAGTTCATTTCAAGGAGAATATGAGTGTGAATCTTCACCCTAATTTTTCCCGTCGTCTCTGATTCATGACATGACATCTGCCGTTTTCTGTTGTTTCCGGTTCCAAATATTGTGTTCGACCTTCGAAGCTCTTGTCAGGCCCGACTCCCAAGGCACCACCCTATAAAAAAAATATCTAAAGCAGCCACCTGTCCACGTAAGCATTTGACTGGCGTTTGCAGAATCGTAACGGCAATAAATAAATAAATCGTATCTCTCTCTCTCTCGAAGTTTCCTTCTTCGTATCTATATTCTATAGAGAAGATATTTTCACGTCACCAGACCAAAACGCGCAGGGCCTCTCTTTTTCTCTCTCTCTCTCGTTACGCTCTGAAATTCGAAGCGGCTGCTCGTCTAATTTGAAGGCTTTGTGATTTCGATTTGGAGCTATGGACCGGGAAGGAGGATACAACGGCGGATCTTGCTACTACTCCGTCCTCGGGATTCGCAAGGACGCTTCCTTCTCGGACATCCGCACAGCTTACCGCAAACTCGCCATGGTAAAACAACGACGCCGTTTTCATCCTCTTTCTTTCATTCCGATTAACTTCCGGTTTTGATTCTACTTTTGTTATACTTTTATGAAGAAATGGCATCCGGATAGGTGGGCCGGGAACAAGAACCCGTCGGTGGCCGGAGACGCGAACCGGCGGTTTCAGCAAATCCAGGAAGCTTATTCGGGTAAGTCCGTCATCAAAACGACGTCGGTTTTTTAAATAAATTTATTATTATTTGGGGGTTAGAAATTTATTATTATTTGGGGGTTGGAGTTAACGGCGGCGATTTTGGTGGCGCAGTTCTCTCGGATCAGGGGAAGAGGTCAATGTACGACGCCGGGCTCTACGACCCGCTTGAAGAGGAAGACGAAGTTCGTATCTCCTTCCTCCTCCTCATCCTGCTCAGGCAAATGTTCACCGTACACAGTACGCGGTAAAAAAAATATATATACTAAAACGACGTCGTTTTGAAGGCCGCTTTTCGTACGGTGAATGATTTGCCTCGACGATATCGGTTTTCGCCTTTAATTTATTTATTTTAGTTATTTACTTTTATGACCTTGAGTAACTTTTAAGTTTGTGTGAGCAGGAATTTGGGGATTTCATGCAAGAGATGATTTCCATGATGAACAGTGTGAAGGACGAGGTGAGATTTATTTACATGTTTACTCTTTACTGTGTAGGTGTGAAACTGTAATTTCCTGATTGGGATGGGAATTGGGATATTTTTAGGGCGAAAGCTTTGAGGACCTCCAGAGGATGTTTGTGGAAATGGTAGGTGCTGATGGGAACCACGGAATGGGATTTGACATCGGCGGCATGGATCCAACGGCTAACAAGAAGGCACGTGTTAGCTCGTCTCGAAGTAACGTTAATGCCGCCGCCAAGCGCGGCACTTCACGCTGCTAGCGAGATGCCGGATCACGGCGGTTCATTTATGTAATTTGTCGAATTTAACCCCACCTGCCAATTGTGTCATTTCTATTGATGTAGTCGGAATTGGCTTTGTATTGAAATGGGTAGGTGGATTTTTAGGTAACTTCAGTTTGTAGCCCTTGTGGGTGGGTTGTCACCAAAACTTTGCAATGTTGGTTCTTTTTAGTAATAAACTTTCTTTTTGTGGGTTTCTTTTGCTTATTTTATGTGTATTCTTAATGTTATCCTGATTCATTTTTTTAGATTAGAAAGTTGAAGAGACTTGCCACTAGGTGTTTAACATCAACAGCTGGTCTAGATGCCATATGTCACACATCAAGATAGTTGCAAGGAATGTTGTCACCTTTTATATGTTACTACGATTGTGAAATGTTATTATACGAGCAGCCATGTAACGGATTGGTGAGAAATATAAGCCTCTAAAGTGTTCATCCAAAGTGGAATAAAGAAATTCAAGGCAATCAATCTACAGGTTTTTTTTATCAGGAAAAAGTTTCAAAAACTTCTTCTGCCTCATGGATCACCATACTTGGGTTGATTTTGGAAAGACGATGAGCCGGAAGACAAGTTGACGATTGAAAATGTCGGGGAGTGGTGGCTTTCATTTTGCTCTGTTTACCACTTCAAGCTAGCCCTCCTACGAAATCTCTATGCACCTGGAAAAGTATCATGCTACGGTTCTGGTGAAGAAATTGGTTGTATGATCTCTTTACCATATTCATATTGCAGTTGATTTTTATATTAGGATTATTAATCTTCCTCGAATTGATCTTGAAGAACTTTCTTATTTTATTCATGGAAGAGGGGGGATTGATCATATAAGTTTTGTTAATTTATTTATTAATGTTTTATAATTCTTATTTGATCCGAATTGAAAAGAGAATATGAGTAGTGACGGCTAAAGGTATGGCGCCAACAATGTCGAATTTCATCTAATATGACGATTAGCCTTCCTCTTTGGGTCATTCATTGCAGAGACCGGAAGAACATAAGCAAAAGAAAAGAGGTTGTATTTGCGACCAGACAACACTTCTCTAAATTTCATTCTTTGCATTTGCGACCAGATATGTAATCACATGGTGCTTTCTCTTACATTCGGATCTTGAATGCATCAATAATATTTCTCTTCTTTTGTCAGTATGTACTGTAAGAAAAGAAAAAGAATTTGAAAGACTGCGCTTCGGTTTACATGAATGAACTTCATTGCTCCTCTTTTCTCACTCCTTCATCATACACTTTTAATTAAAGATGGCAATCATGGCATTAAAACCAATGCGTATGGGTAACCATAGGTAAAATATGTATTGAGTTTTAATTTTGGGTGATGGGTATACCCATTTTCAGCGATGGGTGGGTATGAGTATGTTAAAAAAAAACCTATGTTGGTGTGATGAATTAGATACGGGTGATACCCGTGGGTAACAAGATAACACCCGCACCAAAAATATCTCTTCCCAGTTCCCAAGCGCTCTGACTTCTCTCAGTTCCTCCTCCTGGCGATCCAGAACGTCCACTTGGCGCTCCTCGACCTCGGGATCCGCAAGATCGCCATCTCCACCACCTTCTCCTTCGTAAACGTCGTCACGGCGCCGTTCCCTCCCTCCACCGAGCAGTTCATTGACGCGCCGCTCCAAACGGTGATCCGGCCGCGACACCAACTCCTCCTTCTTCGTCAACGTCTACCCTTACAACCTCTACCGCCTCCGGAGCAAGATTTCGATCGGGTTCCCTCTCTTTCAGGGGCTATTGGGCCATCTCAAGTCGGGTTGGGCCACTCCGCTCTGGAAAGAAGGGGTGGCTCAGGTGTACATCTATGAGCTGATTGATAAGCAAGTGAGGGTGGGACGCAATTAGGGTATTTTGTTTGCGAAATGACCAACAAGTACAAGAACGTTGACTATCGCTCTAAGTCTGATAGCGTTCTTGGAGCTTTGGGCTTCTTGAAGATGGTGGTTGGTCAATTCTTGGTCTTTGCTTTCCTCTTGCGTGGTAATGCTGCTATATCTAAATTGTGGCTCATCATCAGCTGAAAAAGAGTAAAAGACAATGGGTAATAGGTAATGGGTGTGGGTGCAAATAGGTATTACCGCGAATATTTTTGGGTGGCTATAAATCCACGAGTATTACCTAATAGGTTTTAATGCCAACCTTACTTTTAATTTAGAAAAGGCAGCCCGCCCTAAACGATTAAACCCAGGAGGATATTATCTACAGGCTTATATTTGGGAATGATTATCATGGTTTTGCAAAGGGGTACCAAGCCTAAGAAGGTTCTTTACGTGAGTGGAAGAGGCTTAGGTCAACTCGATAAGAAGACTACATGATGCTATACATGTATGATGTATCCTTTACTGCATTGTTTGCATTTGTTACTTTAGACACTACAGTTGTATGTCTGTCTTGCTTCTTTTAATTTTCATTTGTTTTCGACTTTGATTTTTGAATAATTTGGGTATTGACCTTGGACACCATGTATATTTCTGCAAACTATATGTAGGTGTGAATGGAGAAGAGACAAGGATTTAAGGTTTTGGAGATGCATAAAAAATTTGATACTGATTGAATGGTTGTTTCTGTACTCGCTCATTTGTTTTCCCCTCCACAGGAAATTCAATGGATTTTGGTAAATGCAGGAAATTCAATGAAAATTGTGATTTGAGATTAATTTTCTCACACTTCTTTTGTTATCTCTATTAATTACATGAAGAAGAGGAGAAAGAACGTACTTTGCTATCTCTATTACTTCTTTTGCGAAAGACTATCTAATGTTAAGCGGAAAAAAATTAAACGCACGCATAAGCACGGTCCTTTCGCATGCGCATCGCGCGTGTATGAAGGCTGATACTCATTTAGCCATTTATTCATTTTTGGACCTATTTCTTAAAAAAAAATAAAAGGAACATCATGTAATTAGTTTTACCTTTACTTTTTCACATATCCTTGGTATTTTGGAGACGTTCCATGATGACGAGAAACTATACTAGTGAAGCATAAAATGAGGCCCAATATGCATCTAATTTGGAAAATATATTGATGTATGTTATAAATCTCCTTAATTATCAATTGAAGGCTGCTTGTAGCACAAAGAGACTTTTAACTTTAATACAGATTTGTCTTTCTACAAAAGAAATTTATGAAAGCTCAAGTTGAAAACATTGATTATGAAGTTTCGCCAAAATGAACCAGGGGGAGGGGGTCAGTTAACCTAAGCTTGTTTTGGCAACATAAGTTTACTTAGTTTAGTTCAATTCCACTTTCAAGTTATAAGAAACTCCGGACCTCCGGTGCCTAAAGTTCCATAATCAAAATGTGATGTAATAAGCATACAAACATACCAGGAAAATTACGTATACAAAATTATAATTTAATTTTATAATGTAAGAAATAACAACTTTTCAGTCAATCATTTGCTTTAAAAATATAAGAACATTTTGTGAATAATTAAGGTTGATGTTATTAACACACCCCGTTTATGAAGAGAGTCAAATTATAAAACAAATTCAAGTAACGAGTTTGTAAATATAATTAAAATATGTAAATAGGAAAATCGATGAGGTGTATTAATAAAAAAAAATATTAATAACATCAACCAAGAATTAAATGTCTCTGTACAAAAATTTAAAATCTGACTGTAACCAGACTAGATGCTCGGAACATTTTCGCCATTAAATCTGAAAATCGCAAATTCGGAATACGCCACGGCACACATAGTTGTCTCTTAAACATTTTCTAATTCATCCAAAATAGAATTTATTCAAAACCGGGACCGGTTCAGGACTTTTAGAGCGGTTCAGCCCGGTTGTTGGCCTCCCAAGCAGATGAAAATTCCACATCTACCCCTTCGCAGACGATCCGACCGCGATATCGACACTTTTTCCCCTCATCTTCGAATTCAAACCCAGTGACAATATCCGTAATTAATCTCCGATCCGAGCCCAATAGTGTATGACCCTCCACTCCCACTAGCGCTATAAAACCGGCCTCTATTCCCATCCCTCTCTCTCACTTCAAATACTTCCGACTCTCAACGTTCCTTCCCTTGCTGCTCTCTAAAACCCCACTCTCTCTCTCTCTCTCTTAGGGTTTCGGAGTCTTTTTTGAAGCACCGAAACGATGTCGTTGAGGCCGAACTCGAAGGCGGAGGGTCGCCGGAACAAGTACAAGGTGGCGGTGGACGCGGAGGAGGGGCGGCGGCGCAGGGAGGATAACATGGTGGAGATCAGGAAGAATCGCAGGGAGGAGAGCCTCCAGAAGAAGCGCCGCGAGGGGCTTCCGCCGCAGCAGGCGCCGCCTCAGTCGCCGGCGCTCGAGAGGAAGGTAATAACCTAACCTAGTGCTTTATTTAGGTTTCAATTAGAGGACGACTGCTATTAGTTCTTATTTAGTATTGCTGTTTGATCTTACCGGTTGAGATGTACTGATTTAGTTGAATTTTTGTGGTGAAGCTTGTGATAACTGTGTGATTTTGCTTCGGTTGCTTTAGTTTGTATCGGAATCGAAATTGACTAGTTTGTAATTGTTTAGCCGAAAATGATTTTGCGGTGTTGTAGCTTGTGTTCGATTTGTTAAGGTTGAGATCAATCAAACTTGTAAGGTTGTGAGTTTGAGATAGATTAGGGATTGAATAGTTTTTCTTTGTTCTTATAGTGAAATATTGATTTCATGAGTCAGGCATTTTGTAGTTTGTTTATTTTACGATATGTCCGGATAGTCAACTCCGTAGTCAATGACAATAAAATGCTTCTCTTTTCCTTTTCTTTTTGCGACTCTGTGTTGATTGTTGATTGACAGAAATATTTTATCCATCTTATAATCATTGTACGTCTTTTTGCAATTGCATACAAAAATATAGTGCAGATATTGTTTTACTTCTCATGGTGTTTCTGACATATTCTGGATTATACACTAACAACCTTGTATCTATTTCATTACAGCTGGAGCATTTACCATCCATGGTGGCTGGTGTTTGGAGTGAAGAGCCCACCCTGCAGCTTGAGGCAACTACTCAGTTTAGGAAGTTGCTTTCAATTGGTGAGTAAAGGCATATATAAGGTTGCAATTGACTGTCTCTCTCTCTCTCTCTCTCTCTCTATATATATATATATATATATATATATGGAGCGCACGTGCACACTGTCCTTAAAGTGCGCACGTCCCTCCATTCGCCACCGTCCGGCGCCGACGACAGCACGCCTCCACCCTAGCGGACTCCAGCAGCATCCCCTATCACTTTCCCTTCCCGGCGAGTCCGTTGAATTCCAATTTTCCGGCGAGAAACTTCAAACAAGATCGATCTCGCCGGAAAATTGGAATTCGGAGGACTCGCCTGGGAGGGAAAGTGATTGGGGACGCTGCAGGAGTCCGCTCGGGTGGAGGCGCGCCAGACGGTGGCGAACAAAGGGACGTGCGCACATGTGCTCCACATCCGGTCTCTATATATATATAATTTTTTTTTCCGTTTACCAGTCTATTTAACTATTTCATGTTTTTCTGTACACTAGAGCGCAGCCCTCCTATTGAGGAAGTTATTCAATCTGGTGTTGTTCCTCGATTTGTGGAGTTTCTTATGAGGGAGGATTTTCCACAACTTCAGGTCAGAAACCTCCCATTCATAATGTATATTACCTACTTTAATGCAATGTATTGTTGAGAACATTCTTATTGGCTTCAACTTACTGCAGTTCGAGGCAGCTTGGGCTCTCACAAACATTGCGTCTGGGACGTCTGAGAACACAAAGGTGGTTATTGAACGTGGTGCTGTTCCTATCTTTGTCAAACTACTGAGTTCTCCAAGTGATGATGTTCGTGAGCAGGTATGGATCAGAGATGGTCATCCATTCCTCATCTTGAGCTTTCTTCTGTTATTCTTGTCATATATTACTTTTGAACTTTCAGGCTGTTTGGGCATTGGGAAATGTTGCTGGTGATTCCCCAAAATGCCGGGATCTTGTACTTGGCAATGGGGCTTTGATTCCATTGTTATCCCAATTGAATGAGCATGCAAAGCTGTCTATGTTGAGAAATGCTACTTGGACTTTGTCAAACTTTTGCAGGGGCAAGCCACAGCCTCCTTTTGATGAGGTTGGTGTTTTTCAGATGATTTGTTATTTAGTCAAGTGGTAATGTCTTAGATTGCACTGAATGATATATGCTAGGTAGTGCGTTTGACATGTACTGTTATTTGGTGGGTGTAAATACTGATAAAACTGTCCTATTTTATTTAGGTTAAGCCAGCACTTCCAGCTTTAGCACGTCTGATTCACTCAAATGATGAAGAAGTATTGACGGATGCATGTTGGGCTCTTTCATACCTTTCCGATGGTACTAATGACAAAATTCAAGCCGTTATTGAGTCTGGAGTATGCCCTAGGCTTGTCGAGCTGCTGCTGTGAGTGTCTTTAATTTCTTGTTGGAACTTTTTGTCTTTGATCTTTTTTTCTTCGAGAAATGCTAACTTTTCATAATTTTGTCAGTCATCCATCTCCCTCTGTACTAATTCCTGCTCTCCGCACGGTTGGAAATATTGTTACTGGTGATGATATGCAAACTCAGGTATTTGTTTCATTCGACCTTTTCACTCTTGTTTTCCCTTTTATATGTTGGTTATGTAGATGAACAGATTTAGTTAGTGTTTAATAGAACTTTTATGTGAAGCACTTGCACTTAAAAGAAACAAACACACTTTAGAAAAAGAAATCACAGATCAGCATAGTAAAACTTTCCTCATACTGAACTACTGGTGTACAAACACTAACTTTTCTCATACTGAACTACTGGTGTACAAACACTTTCCTCGTACTGAACTACTGGTGTAGAAACACTTTGTTTTCCTTCTCTTCAATTGTTCATCACATGGGCTTGTTTAAGTTTATGCATCCTTTGCAAGGCAATGTCAAACCACCTCTTGCAGTTGACCTTGAATCTCAGCCTGTCTATGTGAATGATGTCTTTTGTTTTTTGATAGAATTGTGTGAATGGTTGTAAAGTTAACCTAATGTTGGGACCAATTAGGAATTATAGAAGGGAGGATAAAGAACAACATTTGCTAAAACGTGTGTTTATACTGATCCCTTTCTGCCTCTTCTAAGTTCTTCAAGCACATTGAGAGAAATGAATTCTGTTTGTATATGTATTGCTCATGACAACTGTAGAGAACTTCTGCTATGCAGTGTCAATTTTGTGCTTCAAGATTGACTGTTGCACTTGTTTTTTTTTTAGGCTCAGTGCAAATAAATAGTTGACATATTTTAATCTTTACAATGTGGTTACCTAAATTTAGGATTTCCTTTTACTGCATTTGGTGATAATAAGCTGTTGTTTATTTCCAGGTGATCATCCAACATCAAGCTCTTCCTTGTCTGCTTACCCTTCTGACCAACAATCATAAAAAGAGCATTAAGAAGGAAGCTTGCTGGACGATTTCAAATATCACAGCTGGAAACAAAGATCAGATTCAGGTAACAGAGATTTCATATATTTTGGGAAATAATCAAGTGATTCTCATTTATTTTATTGTATACATGCCCTGTCATTTAGGATGAAGTTCCCAACTCGAGTAGTGTTATGGTCAGCTTTGAATTTCAAGTTTCTGATGTTTGCAATACTTAACAGGCTGTTGTTGATGCTAATTTAATTGGTCCACTTGTTCAACTACTTTCAAGTGCCGAGTTTGATATAAAGAAAGAAGCTGCCTGGGCAGTATCAAATGCGACATCTGGTGGTTCTCATGATCAGATAAAGTATGAAGTTTTAACCTGTTAGTTTTATTCCATAACTATATGCCAGTTCTTAGACTGCTGGTTAACTTGGTTTGTTTGGTTACAGAATTCTTGTAAATCACGGGTGTATCAAGCCGTTGTGTGATCTTCTTATCTGCCCTGATCCAAGAATAGTTACAGTTTGTTTGGAGGGCCTGGAGAACATCTTGAAGGTTGGAGAAGCTGAGAAGAATTTGGGCATGACAGGAGGTGTAAATCTCTTTGCTCAGGCAATTGATGAGGCTGAGGGGTTAGAAAAGATTGAGAATCTACAGACTCATGACAATGCTGAAATTTATGAGAAGGCAGTGAAGCTTCTTGAGACCTATTGGTTGGAGGACGATGATGGTGATGAAACAATGCCACCGGGTGATGTTGCAACTGTTACTACTGGTGGATTCAACTTTGGAGGAAATGCTCCAACTGTCCCGTCTGGTGGATTCAACTTCAGTTAGAGGTGATATATGCTGTTTCCACACATCATATATACAGCTCATGGTGTTTGGATCTGGAATGGTGTCATGATGTTTTATATTTGTATGCCATCTACTTATCAATTGCAGAAATTATCCTCAATATGCACTCAAGTCCTTGAGTATTGCAAGGGAATAGTCCAGTCAGGTCAGGTCAAGCGTCTACTTAAGTCTGGTCGTCTTTAGGGTTGATTTTTGGGGTGGCTGGTTCAGGTGTATTGAACTACAGGTTAAAATTGGGATATACTACTATATGAAGAACATCTGCATTCTGCAACAAGATCACAGTCCTGATTTTCTTTTTGTTTTTTTGGCAAAGCAAATGTCAAGAGTCTTGTTAGTGATATGGGTGAAAATATGATTCACACGGGTGGTTTTGGAACTCCCAAACTCGGTTTAAATTTGTTCCTTCAGTCGGTCCAAGATTTCTATTCCATTTTCATTGTATGCTCTGTGTGTTCATTACTACTCTCTCTCTCTCTCTCTCTCTCTCTCTCTCTCTCTCGCTCTCTCCCCCTGTTTTGGTTCCAAATTTGTTGGTTATATATTCAAAGTTGTCTAAAGCTTTTATTCTACTTGTTCTACTTTCAAAGATTAAGGCGTGTGGTTAGTGCCAAACCACTTTGCTGGGGTTGATTATAGATGTTGATTGATGAGTGTGAGTGTGACAAGCCTATATCAGAAAGTAAAACAAGTTTCGATTTACCAATGAAGTCTAGGCGTAGCTGGGTGACCTTCTCTAGTCAACGTCTATACTATACTGAGATTTAGAAGGCTCATCTTAATTATGAGATAGAGATTTGGTCACTTTTTTACGATTTTGTGGCTTGATTACCAAAATGGTACGTTTTGTGATCGAAGTCACTGCCCACAAATTTGGAGACATATTTAGATCATGAAGTACGTGATAATAGTAGTGTAGGTTTTTATTTTTTTTATTAAGATACTAGATTACTAGTACGGGTTAAAGTTACTACCGTTCAGCTGTGGTAGTAACTTTGAGGAATATGATTACACCCTTTTGTGGCTTCTATCTACCCGAAACGGTGCGCTTTAGCGACCAATTATTTTCAGAGAAACGAATGTGTCTATGATTACACCCAGGCCAATTATTTGCTTATTCATCCCTCACACACCGGAATTGTTACCACAATTACATCAGACGTTTGACACCAATTATTGAGAGCACAAGAGCAGTATGGTCTGGTGACTCTGGTCTATATATGTAGATGCCTCTGCCATCGTACTACAGATAGAGGAACCCCACTCCTGCCCCAGGCACGCGTCCTCCCTCGCTCCCCCCCCCCCCCCCCCCCCCCAATCAGTTAGAAACAAATTTGCTCCCTACCCTTACCTCCCCCACCTTCATCCATACCTATTTAAATACATGACATATATCTATTTTTATTAACTCATCTAACCATGGTTAATAATATAAATTATTTATTTAATATAAATTTGAGAGGTTGGGCATTTTCGGTTTAAGGTTTAAGGTTTTAAGGTTTGAGGTTTGGGGTTTAGGGTTTTACTTAACTAGGGTTTAGCTAATTATGATAAAAAAAATAAGCCCTAAACCCCAAACCCGACACCCTAAACCTTAAAACCCTAAACTCTATACCTTAAAATCTAATACCCAATTTTACAAATTTAAATTAAATAAATAATTTTAGATTTATATTGTTAACTATGGTTAGATGAATTAAAGAAAACAGACCATGTGTCGTACATTTAAATGAGAGAGAATAGAGACGGGGAGCAAATTTGTATCCCAAACAGTTGTGGCAGGTGCACTACTGGGCACTATTGTAATTTTGATACAGACACAGAAGCCCCTCCGCATTGGGGCCCATGGGGTTTTGTGTCCTTATCCACCTGTCCCCGCACTCTGCCTCTTGTCATTTCTCCACCCCCACTCTCTTCTTCCTGTCTGGGCTCTCTCTCTCTCTCTCTCTCTCTCTAGCATGGGAGTATTGCTTACTGTGTTGGTTTTGGGTTTTCATTTGTGTAATGTTTGTGTTTTGATCTTGGAAGCAGCGATCAATAATGGTGGAAGAGAGTGGGGAGGAGACTAGTCCTATGAGGAGGTGTAAGGAATGTTACACGACCAAAACACCATTGTGGCGAAAGGGAGCAGATGGGAAAAATGTCAGTCACTCATGAGTCCCCACTTTGGACACCCACTACCCTTTTTTTGCTTTGTCAATTCCCCATTCATTTCTCTGCGATTTTTTTGTTTCATTCATGTTATCTTCTCAACAGGAACTTGTTTTTTTATTTGTGTGCAAGGATTTTGTGGTTGGGATTTTGTCTCTTATTGAGTAACTGTTCATGATATCGTCGCTGGTTGTTGATCATCTCTCTGGTTATCTTGTGTACCCATTTGATGACTGCTTTGATTTCATCTTGCTTTGGCCTGTTTTTTCAAAACCCATTTGGAGGACTAAAACGAAAAAGACGATCTTTTTCCTTGGATTTCTTTACCTGCATCCAAAAAGGAAGCTCATTTCCAGGAATAAACGTAGAACCCATTTGGTTTGATTTATCTAATGAGTCTTGGGAATTCACTGTTCATTTTATATTCATGAATTCCATATCTTCATTCATGATTGTGTGTAAGAATTTGGGTTTGAAATGATGCAGACACTTTGCAATGCCTGCGGCCTCAGGCGGAAGAAACTACTTACCAAACTGGACGCAGAAAGCAGAGCAAATAAGTGGATGAAAACGAAGCCCAGAAAACCAAGAATTCATACTGCTGGCTCAACAACCAACAGAGGAAGAGGACTACTGGGTATCGAGACAGTGATGAAAAAACGGAGGAGCTACAACCGGAAGATGTGGACGATGGAAAAGGACCAACAACTAGCTGTGGCAGCACTGCTAGAGCTAGCTGGCTCAGCTCTTGTTGAACTCTCTGATAGTAACTTTTACTGATTTTACTGATTTAGGGTAAACAACAAGGGCGACTGTGATTTTACCCTACCGTTGTTTATGGTATTTTAGTTGGGTTAATATTTGGAGGTATGAAAAGGTAGGTAGTAATCTGGGGATGCCATGGAAGTAGAAAATAGTTGAGGAGGGAATGGCATTCCTGTGTTTTGGGAGTAACCTTGATTAGATGTGTATGCAGCTATGGTAAATATGAGAGTAATCAGTGAAAAGATCTTATTATCTAATTATTGTGTGCCAATTTCTTTTCTGTTTATATTTTCATTTGCGTATTTGAGGCATGTCTGGACCAATTTCATTCTTGCAACCTGTGACCAGTGGATGCTTGTCGGAAAGGAACAGTCTTTGTGGTGAAACTTAAGGGAACGGCTGCTGTGTACGCAGTACTCCCGGTACTGCGGCTGTCGCTTGACAAAGTCAAGCGGTCACGAGTCAACCCCGCGTCTCGCGTGTATCGGTTTTGTTTCCCTCAGCAACCGATCGAATTCACAAACCGATCTGGAAACTGAGTTGTCGACTTCGCTCGGATCAATCTCCCAATCGCGTGCAAAGGTTGTTCATAGGTTGTTCACCGTCCACATGTGCAGCACGGGTGAGGCGAGGCGAGGAGGAGACGGGCGAGGAGAGGCAAGGCGAGGCGAGGCGAGGCGAAGGGAGGATCAGCGAGAGTCGTCTTCTCCACGCGCTAAAGCTTCTTCAATCAATGTTTGACACGTGGAGCAAACACCCGCAGTACGTTGAGTACTGCGTACATTCCAGAACACACTGAAACTTAAATGCATATACCACATTTCCAAAAAAAAACAATGCACATTCCACGCTCTTGTAGAGCAACCCAAATCATAAACATCTTTCATCAACCTTTTTTGGGTGAGAGCTGGATGGCATTTTGGACGTGCTACCACAACTCGCTCCGTCGAAAACACTTTTGGATTAATGCATACCCATTTTGAGCTACTTTTGTCAAGAAGTGTCGAAAACGCATAAAAAATTCTTCTACGTACAAAGGTGCAAGTGAACCGAGTAACTAATATGCAATATTTTGATCTGGTCATCCACGTCGTATAACATGCATATATTCTAATACCATTAACAAAATTGAAACCTAAAAAAATAGTCCTAAGTGTTTCCAACATAGAAGGTGAGGACATGAGATCGAATAAGAGATACTCTTATTATAGACGCTTAATTTGATCGAATCAAAAATGAAAATGAAAGAAATGAATTTAGAGTCACTAGTGTTAGTGTTTATTCGATCTTCGCATACGACGATTTAAAGACTTGAGCATTAATGATGCAAGTGCACCTTCGTGCGTAGAATAACATTAATTCAATCAGAGATATTGTGGTCTAATTTGTAAAGCCATGGTTCAAGCATCCATAAATAGTAGATTCATGCCCACCTAATAGGCTAATACATAACGAGTGAGGCTAGTCAAATCCCACTATTGATTCTCATATAAACCAAGTCCTTCCTTGTTTATTACCCATAACTAATTTTACCTTTGTTAAATAATAGATAAGTTTTAATCTTTTTTCTTATTCTGAAGAAACAGTAACATGTAAATAGAGAGAGGAGAAAGGAGAAAGGAGAAAGGAGTTTGCTTTACTTGTACCACTACTCTTGGTTTCTACTTGCCCTGCCATATCAAGCAAGGTATACTACAAGCATATGAATTAAGACATCACTACTGACTTAAAGCATGCCATGTTCCACCAAATTTGGATTCAATCTTTATTACTGTCATCAGGTTGTTATTCTTATTACTAAGTTCGAAAATTAAAAATATTAGATACAATGAATTAGATGGAGGAAAAATTAGGTCATGATTTCAAGTTTTTTCAAGTTGTAGAACTGTTTGACTATGTTAAATTAGAAGCGGACAAATTTTAATGAGAAAATAACAATGTCTGATTTTGATCGACAAATTATGTGCTATAGTTTTACGATTTTGGATAAGAAGTTATAGATTTAGGAAAACTTTTTCTTTGAGAAATAGTTTCAAATTTAATTTTCATAAAGTTAGAAAAACATAAGTCATCTTTTGATATACTTTGTCTCGCTTAGAAAGTTATAATTCACCTTGCTCTGGCATGTAGGCATGAACATCGTTACATTACAACATTACGAAATAAGAATTTTATAGTGTAGAGACAAATGTTACTCTTTTTTTTTTTAAAGTTTGAATGTTTTTTTTTTTAATAAAAGACTGGTACGACTGTTCTCAAGTCTTTATTAATAAAACTGTAAAATAAAGAGAGGACTTAAAATTTAAACCCTAATCACGAATACATGTATTTTAACAAGATCAACTAACAAGGAGGCCTGCCCTAAAAGCGACTATTTTTAGTAACAGGAATCGGTGGAAATGGAAAAGGAGAAAAATAATAATGAAAATTGGTTCAAAAAATCGAGGGTGCAGTAAGGAAGGCGTTTTCCGAAGAAAAGGATAGAGCGCAAGTAGAGAGAGGGAGAGCCAAAACCGGATCGTGCACGCGATCCGCAACCTTCTCTTGAGCCATCAGTTTCATTACCACTCTCTCAACCCCACACGACTCATTTTCCCTTCCATTCTATAAAACCAAACACTTCCATCTTTCACGTTTTGTCCAAATGGGCTTCGTTTTCCAATTCGTCTAGTTGAATTTATAAGGCAAGTCTCTCTCTCTCTCTCTCTCTCTCTTGTTGCTTTTGTTTGTGTTACTCATACTGTTCTTATTTCTCAAAGCAATGAATGTTAGACTAGCTATATGGTGTTCTGGGCATTGATCTTGATGGGTTTCTATTAGCTTCCATTTGTTTGCTGAAATGGGTTCTTTTGTTTTGCTGTGTTTGCAATCTGAATTGTGGTTTTTGAGCTTAAAGGTTCTAGCTTTACTTTCTCCCATTTGCTTGCTTTGTTTGGAGTATGTCTGAATGACATTGGATTTTACAGTTGGTTTGTGTAAGATTGGTTTATTTGGATATTGCTTTGATTTATGTTTGATACTTAAAAAGTGTTAAAGTTTGAATCTTTGATCATGATTTCATTCCAAGTACAATTTAATTGAGCGAGCCGTTAGTTTTCTAGAATAAAACTGGAATTTGCGTGCGTGTGTGATGCATATAGCTAATGTAATTGCCATTCAGATTTTGTTACAAAGGTTCAAGTTAAAATTCAGTTATTGGAAACTGGACCCAGTTTAGATTCCATGGTGGAAATTTTGGTGATGTAAGTGGTGAACATTATAGAGCCACCAGCAAAGTATGTTTGTTCATGTTTTAATATTGCTGCTGTACTATGCATATGATTTGATAAACCGTGCAAAGTCTGATATCAAGATCCATACTTTGAATGTTGATTTGTATCCACTTATCTTTTGTCGAGTCATGCTATTTTTATTTGTTTTTCTGGTTATTGAGGTAGTATTCTGATGCTAGTTGTCCCTAGTTTTTAATCATATACTTCTTTTGCGTCTTCATTTTCAGGTCTGCCAATTGCTTTTAATTAGGTTGTGAACTTCCCTTTGATGATCATTGAGTTAAGATGAAAACCTTTTCTTTATCAAGAGTTCCCAGATGTGGGCTTTTTAACTTAGCTCAATTTTGGGGTGACAACTTCCACAGTTCGAGTAGGACTTGTGGATACAGTTGTAGTTCTAAGCTGCGCAGCTTCAAAATTTATGCCCTTGATGGAGGAAACAGTAGGAAATGGACCAGAAGGCCTCTAACAACAAATACAGAAGGCAGAAACAAAACTGCCCAGCACAGTAGTCCCAGCACGATTAGGCATGAATTGTTGGATGTAACAGCTTCAACAAGTGCTACAATAAATATAAGTAAAGTCAACACAAGTCGATATGAAAAGATTCAACATCATGACATTCGAGAATTGATTGCTGAGAATGGAGATTTAGCCAGTCTAGTGACAGTTATTATATTTGATATTGAGACTACAGGGTTTAGTAGAACAGATGATCGAATCATAGAAATTGCACTTCAAGATCTTCAAGGTGGTGAAAACAGTACTTTCCAGACACTGATAAACCCCGAACGTGATGTCCCCTGGAATACAACCAAAATTCATGGAATTACTACAGATATGGTCAGAAAACCTAGTGTTCCAAGGTAATGTTTCCTGACTTGTTTTCTTTTTGTCCAAGATTCTTTTCCATCTATTATAGTGATCTGTTCAAGAGTATCCTAATTCCATTATGAGCCCTAATTTTTCTGGAAATATGTCAATGCTGAGTTTTATTTTTAACTGGAGACATGGGTCTGGGTTGTATATGGCTTGAGAATTGATATTCCAAAAGTTACATATAATGTGATGAATGAGCATTTATTACTATAACCATGGGCTAGGTCTGTGATAACTGAGAGCAAGAAGACATAACAAGGAGGGGAAAAGATGAATGTGAATTTCTTGGTCTGTCCATTGTTTACATACATAAACCAAGTATTTTTATGGTTCTGTAGTGACAACAAGCCCTTGCATCTGTTTACCTGTTATGTAAAGAAAATCAGATATGCTTTTGAGGGAACTCAGGAAGTACCAACCCTTGAAAGAGGGATGCTACTGTTGCGGTGGTCCAATCCCAGCCATCCATGGGTGTCTCTCCCCATATGGAACCACCTGTACCTCAACTGGATGGCTGGGATTGTCCACCCGTGCACATCACACTTCTGTATATTACAACTGTTGTAGAGCACTTTACTATGCACAGCATTTTCTGTTTGTCATCGCATCTGCTTTGCCCCAATCAATTTGAGAACGTGCACGAATGTAACTAGCATCGATATTGCAACAATTGCAGAAATGCTTGCTTATGGATTTCCTGCCCTGTAATTCATGCAGGATGAAGGAACTTATACCAATCTTTCTCAGCTATATCAAAAGCCGTCAAAAGCCGGGCGGTTATGTAATGTTGGTTGCTCACAATGGTCGCAGTTTTGATGTGCCCTTTCTCCGTAGTGAGTTCTCTCGTTGTGGCGTAGAGTTTCCTTCAAACTGGCTGTTCGCAGACAGCCTTATTATGGCACGGAAAGCAATGAAGTCTGCAGGTCTGTTTTGTGTGTACGTCTGCTCATGCCGACATGTATTTTTTGTTAAAGGGATACTAAAGCCTTTATGTCTACTGTGCAGGATCAGAAGCTTCTTCAAAATCATTAAAATTGCAAGACCTTCGTGTGCACCTTGGGATCCCATTGGTTGGTTCAGCTCACAGAGCCATGTCAGATGTGGTAGTATTGTCAAAAGTGTTTCCAATGTTAACTTATATTCTGAAACAGACACTTGCCAATGTCGTGGTTGAACATTCTTTCTCTCTTTCGGACATTGACAACCGGAAGAAGAAGAAGAGTTCTAGGTAGGATACGCCCCAGCTTGGTACCAATACATTTTCTTTGTAACCTATTATCAAATGATCCAGTGGATTTTATGGGATGCCTCTTGAAGAGCTTGAGGTTAGAATTCAAGATTCCTCGAGGATGTCAATGACTCCAGTTAGGGTAGGGTCGAAAAAAGAAAAATGTTGTACCATTGTAATTGTTCTATATTCTTACAGATACAGTCATTTATTCAATGACCACTATAATCTGATGTTTGCCTCTGTTGGATGTGATTTACAATGACAGAATAAGTACTTCACTGCACCTGAATCTGTCGATTGATGCTTGTTTCTGTACTTCAGTAACTCTCAAACTAACTCAAAGATATACAAAAAAAAAAAAAAAAGCCTTTTTCCTAGTTATTGTGTAATAATTCCACAACTATGAAGTTCGATATTTTCTGTGTAATGATTTCCTCAACTATTGTCTAGACGCTAATACTGTATACACTTTGGATGAACCACAACACAAAATGTTGAAGAGGAAGTTGGGGGCAAAGAACTAAAAGTATTATATGTATCAGTAAATCCACTGAGACAAATAATAGCTCCTCATCTGTTGTATTTGATTAAGTAAATTCACTACGACACAAATAAAATCCCCTCATGTTACTTGTATGGTGCTGGGGAATGAAAGCACCAAAATCCCGGAGAAATACAATTAAAAAGAATCAACATATATCTGATGGAAAACACCCTTCCTCAAGTAACAACATACAATATGTGCTCTATATACTTTCCAGGGCTTTCATTCCCCAACCAATCACTACCCTTCCCCCTCCCTCTGTTCAATAATACCCAGAAATATAGAAGATACAACAAATAATCACTTTTATGTAGTATATCTACCTAGGGCACGCCAAAACTCCTCTCGTCTTCTGTAGGGAGACCATCTCTTCTCGTGTCAATGTCTCTCAAGGAAGGGTTATGGCAATTAGAATGTGACCAAAATCTGGAACTGACTGTCCTCTCACATCAAAAAAGTATTTCCTTGAGAACTAGAAGAACCAACATGACAGCGCACATGATAACGAGTACTGTAGCACACATCACCATTCCTCCTTGTTTCTGTGTTCTCTCAGCCTGCAAACCCATATTCCCATTAGTACAAACACAGCAGTACAGATACTTCAAACAACTTACAGCTGAAGTACAGTGATTGACAAAAGATGAAGATAGTGACCTTTTGCAATTGCTTGAGGCCATCCTCAACTGTACTTGCAACGTTCTGAATGTTGTAGTCTATCCTATCAACAATAGTGCCCTATTTGGAGAAACATATTTGGTTAGATACCGAGTATTACTTGATATTTCAAGTGTTGACAGGAGATTGGTGTTAACCTGGTCTATCACTAGAACTGACAGGTCCTTCATAATCTGAGCAAGCTCATTCACAGATTCAACAACCTGTTGGAAAGGGTGAAGGTTTTAGTTAGTAGTGAAAAAAGGCAGGATCAAGCATGATGTTCCATGTGCAAAAAACTTTACTTGCCTGATGAATCTCTCTTTCCCTTTCTGCTGTGAATGCTTCATGTTTCTTAAGCTGGGCCGTCTCACGATCGTGAAACATCTGAGAGCATTTTTACTTATAATCAGAAACCGTTCAACCAAGGTTAAGTTAAAAAAAAAAGTATTAAAAAATTGATTTCCAGAAACATGCTTCTTTTATTCTTACTAAACCTTTTTCTTTTTGGAAAGAATTCCAATTAGATATTTGGTTCTTCATACTAATCATAATTGATAAGAGTTTAAAGAAAAATTAATAAGCCAGAAAAACATACTATTTCATCCAAATCATCACCGTCCATTCTTGATCTACTTCCATTTAGGTTCATCTCAAGGTCGTCCCCATCTTGTCCCTACATCACCAAAAGTTAATGAGTGATCAATACCCAGTCAAGCAAACTTCTTCATGTACTAATGAATCCCTGAAATCCTCATACAAAGTGCCAAAAGATTTTGGCAATATAGCATATGAACTATGAAGCCAGATCAACTACAAACTCGAATGGCCAAAAAGGTAAAATTTCTATACATACCTCTGTTTGCTGTTTGAGGCGTTTCAAATAATTTGATTGTTTCTTACGAAGCTCATTAGAGAGGCTCTGAAGGTCCGTAGCAAGAGATACCTGCAAAACAAACAAGCAGACAGTAGCACTATTGTTTCAGATAGTTCATTTATATATAAGGCCAGAATGTAAAACTATGGAATAAACCCATCTAAAGAATTTCTACAACCAGCTGCCTAATGAAAGTTCACTTCTTTCTCCTCAACGCTGGCGAAGGTGTTCAAGCAAAATCTGCCAGACCCAGTCTGGCTACTAACTCACCACCAACAGAAAAGTGAAGAAGGAAGAAGAGATGCCCATATTCCCATCTCCAGGAACCATCAGTTAGTGATGAGGATTTGGAAATACAAGGAATCGGTGGTAATCTAAATGCACCCATGTGAAAAGCATGGTATTATGGCCAAGAAGGGAGATACAGAAACAAATGACATGTGACAAGTCTCGAACCAAAAAGAAAGTCAAGGAAAATCAAGCGTTGTTGCTGCAATAGAGCTAATACATCACATTTGGCAATGCCAAAAGTTTATAATGGGTTTTGAGTCACACCTGCACATTCTTTCTAACATTTGCATCTTCTGAAGGTCCAGCTGCAGAAAGTCTTTGTAGTCTCTTCTGAGATCTCGTTATTAATCCAGTTATCTCTTGTGTAAGACTCTCAATCAAGCGTTGATCTTTCTTCTCATCTCCAAAAGATGGCATCAAAGCCTTTGCATGAGCCTTGGACAGCTCAGACATTTTTACCCGTGCCTGCTGCACATTCACTGCTATTTCTTCTGATACATCCACCCATGCTGGCGGTAGACCAACAGTGAGTGCACCCTTACTGCAGCCAAAAGAATAAAACACACCAAATCACAAAAGTTGCATACTACCACCGTCACAAAAGTTGATTGCTATTATGTGCACAGAGTTTAAGGGGGTAATGTTCCCCACTTTTGAAATTAGCAGCATATAACTCCTTATTCAAACTATAAACAAACAAAAAAAGTGAAAGTGTCTCACAGAAAAGCAGGATCCTAAACCATTTGAATAGCTCATTTTGGTAACTTGTTGAAGCTAACTCATATCACAGTGATAATTTCTAACGAATAATCTCCATAAACTCATATCTTCAAATCCTTAAGTCTCTCATCACAATCCACTTCCAACTTCACCTTATACATTAAGATTGCTACTTGAACATTCAAACAACCAATGCCAAATGTTAAGAAGTCTGATCTAACAAGTTCAAAAAAATCGTAATGCATCACTCCCAACCTAAAGATCATTCAAATGTCGAAACTTTAAAAACTCTGATCTAACAATCCAGCCTTCAATTCCTACCTAAATTTAATAATTCAACATCACCTAATCCGCATTAACCTCACTAACTTCAAATAAACCACACATTCCAAAGTTCCAATACAAAATCCCCAAACTTCAATCCAACTAAATCACACGGCTCCAAATTTTGCTTAATTCAAAAATCCAGAGATCAATAGAGAAAGAGAGACCTTGAATTACCTGGATCTTCAGTACTGAGCGGAGCATAGTTTCGATTCTGATTCACAAGCGACGACAATTCAATCACCGGACCTCTCCCGCCGGAGCTGGTGGACGCCGACAAGCTCAACGGAGCGCGGGCGCTCTTCAAAGAATCCCGGTACTTTCTGAAGAGCGGAGTCCGATTCCGCGTCGCCATGGACGGAACGAGCTCTGATTTCAGATTCACAAAGGTGCGGATCGAGTGGGGAAGCTAAGCTCGGTTCATGAAGAGGAGGAGGAGGAAGGTCACGTGATCGGAGATCCGGGAGGAGGGGTTGCGGCGACGGAGAGTCACGTGCCCCGGCGAATTTGGAAAGGTGTTGGTGTTGATGGGAAAGATGGTGTGATTGTTTTGGTTTTTGGTCAGTTGGTCTCGGCGGGGAGGGAGGGCCTATTTATTAATAACGACTAATTATGGGGCCGATTTTGCTTTAGTGTATTTCTTGGGAAAAATAATTATACAATCCTAAAATAGTGACGGTTGCGAAAGGTATTTTTTGGTATTTATCAACTTTTTTTACTTGAAATGGTACCTCAAATATTGCTATGTTAATTAATATGGTACATCCATTAATTTTTCAGTTAAGTTCGCTTACGTAACATATATTTGAATGGTATAAATACCCAAAATGATACCTAAGTTATTGCGAAAGACAATTTTTGGTGCCTATAAATTTTTTTACTCCAAATAAAAATTCTACATTACTTTTTGATCTATATATATAAATTAAACTCATAAACATATTAATATTAGTATTTTATCCATAAATATAGATCTACAAGTTTATTCTATTTATAAAGAAAGTCCAATATGTAGATGTTGAATGGATGCCAATCACTACTCACTCCACCACAGGCCTATTGGCCATGATAGTTGATTCGTAAGTGGTCGTAGCCATGTTCTCTGATGACATGATGAACCATTATATGTGTCTCTTGTACATGATTGTCTGTTCTTCAGTGATTCTACATAGCCTCCGAGATTATGCAGAAACACTACAGTTAAAAAGTAGAAACACAGAAGATAGATTGCCAACGCTATTTGCTGGTTTTCCGTTTGGCTTTAATTGAATCTTCTGTCCCGTTGACCAAAAAAAAAAAACGATAGATTGCCAACGCAACTTTTAGTTGTTTTGAAATTTCTATTATAAGAAAGCTCAAAGTGTGAGCATCTCATTAGAGGTCAAACTTAAGTTACTAAGACATTATAAGTTTTTCATGTGCTACTATTAACTATCATGTCATAAGAATAGAGTTCAGTAAAAACAATTTCAAGTGTTAAACATGCTTGTCTCACACGAATCTAATATCTCATTGTTGTGATAAAGAGCTAAATCCCTCGTACTAACGTTTTCTTTGTGACACCATATACTAGTGACATCTCACTACTAAACAATGGTGTCAAATTCATGGGGCTAAGTTTTGGATTTCAAACTTTGAAAACTAAAGAAAAATAATTAATTAAAACCTTGTTCCATGCTTCACGCGCCAAACCAAGGAATAAAACCGAGTGAAAATGGAGGACATGACAGTGACACCTCTCCTCAACACGCAGATGCAGTGAGACGAGACAGAATAACAAACAAGGAGCTGTAAAATTCTCCATATTCGCTTTCACTGCTTCTCTTTGGACATTTGTCAGATTCACCGCCCTCGTCTCACTTCTTCTTCGCCCCACCCAAATCATCTAAATACCCAAATTTAACCATCTCTCTCTCATCTTCTTCGCTGAATTTATCCACCTCAGCCACCGCCTCCATCTTCACCCAAAGCCTCCGTCTTTATCATTCCCACCCAATTCGATTTTCTGGGTTCGTCTGAGATCGAGCGATTTGAATCACAAACAGAAAAATCAAATTCAAATTAAAAGACCTAGAAAAATCATGGACGGTGATTCCTGGAGCTCTCGTCTTTCCAGCGCCTCTAAGCGTTACCAATCCGCGCTTCAATCTCGATCTGGTCAGCTCCCGTTTTGATTTTGTTGTAAAGCTTTGATCTTTTTGATTGGTTTTGGTTTGATGCTTGTTTGAAGCTGATGAAATGTTTGATAGAGCTTTATCTGTTCAAGTTTGATTTTTTTTTTAATGGATTGGATTATTGTGTGGAAATGCATATGAATGTAAAGGACTGAAATTTAGAGCTTGATGGTGAAAAGATTGAATTTTTATCACTTGCCAGCTTTCTATCAAGATCAAACAGATTGAGCTTCTTACTAATTTTTTGAGTGGCAAATCACTGGATTGAGCTGAACTTAACTTTTTGGCTTCATTTGTGTTGTTTCTTCAGTTTTCGACTTTGTTGAACACAATGAGGAATTGTTGTAGCATTGATGTGTTGTTTGATTGCTTGTTCCTTTGGGATCTGAATATTGGGGCTTGTTATTCAACGAATGTCTGTGTACTGAAACATGGTTTTGTGCAAACGCAGATATGTACATGGGATTTGAAGAGATTGATGGGGATGATGATATAAGGGAGGAATTCCCATGCCCATTTTGCTCAGAGTACTATGATATTGTCGGGTTGTGCTGCCATATAGATGAAGAGCACCCGGAGGAGGCAGAGAATGGGGTATGGCTCTTTTTTCTTATTCTTCGAGACTAGCTAACTCCTATTTATTGACTGAAAAGGAAAGTCGATTGTACTTGCTTTGGTGCACATACATTATTAATTATGATGTCACAGTTGAATAAGTTCACCTTTTTCTTAGGTATCTAGTGAGTAGTGAATGATTTTTCATAAAATAGCAGGCTCAACACCAAGCATTAATTTAGTAGAATGACACTGTTTAGTACAAGTTAATACAAACCCTGCTATCTTTGACATGAACGGGAGAGATATATCTTGTTATAGTCCAAATGGTTGCCTGTACCCCTTGAAGAATTTAATGCTATATTACTTGCTTCAATTGGTATTCAAGTTCTTTACATGTTTTGAGTGGTGAGGTTCACATAGGGGACTTTGGTTTTGGTCCTGAAGGATAAATTCTTTGGAGAACTATGCAGCATATATATTATACACAATGAGTTTCCAAAACCATAGTTGATGTGAATGTGAACTTACACATACCCACCAATGAGCTTTAGTCTGACCGGTTGATGGGGGACTATGCCGGAAAAGATGAACCCCCCGCTCCTGAGGTCAGAGTGTAGTGATCTGGTGGGCGAAAAAATAGTAGATAACTACTTTCAGTGAGTTAGGGGTAGTTGCTCATATATTTACTTGTTACATTATACATATTTTTTTTGTTTGTTTTTCCCATGAAGATGGTTTTTTTGAAGCTTAACGTACTCAAGGTGAACACTGTGTATGTGCAGGTCTGCCCAGTTTGTTCATTGAGGGTGGGCATTGATATGGTTGCTCACATTACCTTACAACATGGAAATATATTCAAGATATCCTTCCCTTTTGTGTTGTTGTGTGTCACAGATTTTTCAGTTACTTTTTCTTGCCATAGTCAACTTTGTGGGTCAGTGGAGGGTTATTTGGTGTTCCACCCATTTCAGATGGTTTCTGATATCTCCTTTTAAATGAAACTTTATGCTTCACTGCATGTTTTTTAAGCATTGCTTACGTCATCTGTTTCCAACTATATTTTTATATGGAGTCTGATAGATATGATAAATGGTCTAAAGCATAACTTTTGTGTTTATCCCTGAGAATAGGCTCAACTAATCCCCATAATTCTCAACTCTGTTATCTGAGCTTTTCATGTTTCTTGCCTAGTTTTGAAAACCTTCCAGAAATTAAAGTAGGAGACTTGAAACATAAAGGTCAATCAATTTGCTTTAGTGATGATTACTTCAAGTTAAATTTGGATGCTTTCTTCTTGGTTTTCATCATATGGCTAAGATTTGGTGAAATATTGATCAAATGAAGATTTGGCCCAATGCTCTGAATTCCTTAACTATTGATTACATGCAGCGCAAGAGGAAAACACGGAAAGGTGGAGCTCATTCAACACTATCATTGTTGAGGAAAGAGCTGCGGGAAGGAAATTTGCAGTTTCTTTTTGGGGGCTCTTCCTGTTTACTTAACAATGTGGCAGCTGATCCATTGTTGTCATCATTTATTTTACCTATGGCTGATGATTTTGTCAGTGTTCAGCCTCAGTTTTCAACTGAAACAAGCTTTTCAACCGAAACAAGCTTACCCAAGAAAAGCACAGAGAAAGTATTAGAACGGTAAGTTATTATATCTCCAACTGCTTTGATGTACAATGGCTTTTGGGCCTTCTAACCCAAGGACTAGCTGAATGCCTCAGCTGATTTACACAAACGGTCTGCGTACATGGGTTTTAGGTTCTATGCAGTCAACACAAACTCTGGTTGTGTTCATACTTCATAGCTTTTGGCTTTGATGCTTGAAATCACAGTCGACACAAACTTTTGTTGTGTTCATACTTCATAGCTATTAGGTTTAGGGTTTAATTATCATCTTTCCTTTTGACTAACTATGTACGCTTTATATGCTTGAACAGATGATTAAGCTTAATCCATAGAATTGTTGCATATGCAAATTTTGTTCAGTTGATTTATCTCCTAGCATGCTTGAGTTTTGTTGGTCCTTTTCATTTTACCAATAAAGTTCTTAGGTCTAACACTTGCTATTCTGTCTCCAGAAAAGTGCAGTCGCCTCCTTTGTCTGTCAAGGATAAGGAAGAGAAAGCAAAAAGATGTGAGTTTGTTCAAGGGATGTTGTTGTCAACCGTCCTTGATGACGGGTTATGAAGTTTCTAGTGGAGGCCGCCAGGAGTGGAGTTTCACAACCAAGAGCCTTCTGTTCGTTGTTTGTTGCAGAGTATGCCAATGTACGAAACAGTGTGTCGAATAAGCTGTAGGAGTAATTATGTGGCATGTTCGCTTTAGTTTATAGGCCTGAACAAAACTTGATACCCTCGGTTGTTTTCAGGTCGTTATTAAGTTTAAAGGAAAAAGAGAAAAAAGTAATTTATCTTTTCATTATTTGTTCCCCCCGATCACCTTCTTGCATACAGGTTCAATGGTGTTGCTTGCTTGGAGGAAGGGAAATGATTCCATTCTTTGAGTGAGTAGGAACTAGTCACAGAAACAATTCATCGAACGTGGATTCCATTTGTTTGGTTTTTTCGTCAGAATGGAATAAGAAACAATAAGTAGTGCAAAACTATAAGAATGAGCAATGAGAATTGAATGTGTTGAATGTTTATGAAGGTGGTGTGGTCTGTAGCTGAAACTTATTGCAAGATGTTACGTCGAAGGCCAACCTTCTCCACTATCTATCAACTAGAAAACAATTGCCCTTTACGACTTCTATTAGGGATGAGTGGTTGGTACAGTTAGTCCATCTTCAACAAACAATTCGAAGCAGAATAATACTGGCACTGAATTATTTGAATTATGCTATCTAAACAATTGGATTGAGTATGATGGAGTCGTTTGGAGTTAAATCTATAAACAAGTTAAAAGAAACACTGTTCTACATCCCTAACAAAATGGGGAGAGGGGCAAGGGACATCCTTGCTGCATCAATACCTACAAACCCAATGTCAACCATGATGCTTGTTTATGTTCCATGACCAATTTTACGACGTCCTCAACGAATTGTGCAAAACATGATGAACAGCAACCTTTTATCAGACTCGTCTTTCCCGCCATCAATTCAATATGAGAACAGGGTGATGGAGGCTGCACAGGGATTACGTCATTGCCGAGATGCTCCAGCTCGCATGCAGCTAGGACGGTCTGCATAGCACTCCTTGCGATCTCCTGGAAAGCAGTAGTACTGTGGCCTGAAACAGAAAAATACCAGTTTAAGGTTTTGAAACCATCACAAACACTTCAGGCTATCTAGCATGTAAGAATCATAAGAATGAACGACTAGATTGAGACAGAGGCATTTCATATATCAATGTAGAAACGTCTGCCTGAACCAGACATTGGAGATGTTTATATAGCGCAATTGAAAGCTCCACATACCTAAATCCTTCTCTCGGGACAAGTCTTTTATGTAGCTTATGACCAATGTTTGCAGTTGTTCCTTTCCTCTGTGAATATCACTCGGTCCCGTAACTGCATTGGGGGACAAATCTCCATCGAAACCAATATTTGGCCTACTGCTGAATTGATGAGTTTGGACATGACCTGATAATGTATTCTCTGTAAGTCCAGGCCATAATGTTCCATCGCTAGGTCTATCAGCAGAAGTTGTAGTTGGATCCTGGACTACTTGCCTTCTGTGATGGCTTGATGTTGACGAAAATACATCATTGTCCTGCACTTGTAGTGAGGGATTTTCTTGTAATCTCTCCTCAAAGAATGTGTGAAAAGATCTGCCTGTTCCATCTGTCCTTGCATGCTGAACTATTGTTTCCCTCCCCTGAGCAGTTTGAGCATTCAAGGTATCAGTACTCAAATTAGCAGGTGAATTCCTCTCATTTCTACTGGCCAGATAATTCATTCTATTAGCAGAAATCAATTGTTGAATATGACGGTGCATTAAACGTCTTCCTGACAGTGTTGGTGGCCCTGCCCCAGATCCCGGGGAAGCTGCTTGAAAACCTCTAACATTATACCAAGGGGAAGAAGAAGTCCCAAATCCTTCAGTAATATAGGAACGAGGAGAGGACAGTGAATTAAGGTCTATCTCTAAACCTTCACCGAAACTTACAGCAGGTGAGTGTCTATTAGGCAAGATGTTGTTTGTTGTTCTCTGCTCAGTGAACCAACCTGGAACCTGGGAACTCGAGGATCCCAGAGCAACAGGTCTACAACCATCACAGTACCAATTACCTTCGGGTACTTCCTGCCCAAGACCAACACAATAGGTGTGAGCAGGTGAATCACACAGATCACACAGTAGCATGAGCCCGTCATCTCCACCTTCATGACATTCTGTACAAATCACATTCTCATAAGGGTCGAGATAACTTCTCAGTTCTTCTTCTGTCGGCTGATAAACCTGCACAGACAAATAAATCCATCTGAGATAAGATAAAGAAACAATGAAAATACAAAATAAAGAACGCCACAATAAAAGTAGAGTAAATAGGTACCTGATCACGCTCAGGGACTGTTACACACACGTCTCTCAAATCAGTTCCTGCTCTTGTGGGTTTACTAATTGTTTTGAACCTCTGCTTGCATAACGGGCAGCGAGATTCCACTTTGCCCCATTCCATGATGCAGGAGAAACAAAAATAGTGGGTGCAGCAGTCTAGTGTTCCCCTCACTCTTCTCTTATCTTCCTCAGAGAGACAAATTCCACAGACCTGCTTAACCACCTTGACCTTCACTTGCTCAATCTTTTCTTTACCTTTCCTACCAGGAGGCTTTCTTGGCGGCTGTACAATCTCAATCTCCTGAATTTTGTCAGACAGTAATGAACTTCTCAAATTAGGTTCTATACTTCCACACAACTGCATGGCTTCCCTGACTTGCTCTCTCTCTTCCTCAGAGATTGTGTAATCACAGTCGGATGATCCAGCAGACACAAAATCTGAATCTGATTGAGCAATATATCTCCTCCTTTTCTTTGGTCTTTTTTTCCCATTCTTTTCCCTAACAGGAAGGTTACTGTCCATAAAATCACCATCATCGTCATCAGATCTTACTTTCCTCCTCAATGTACAAGTCTTTTTTTGTTTCTTTCTTGAAGGCTTCTTTGATTTCCTTCTTATAGGACCTTTTTTCTTCAAACGCCGCTTGCTCACTTTCAAATTAGTTTTCCTCTTTTTCACCCTTGATGCTTCTTCCAATTCTGAATAATCATCTTCATCAGGTGTAAATTCCTCGTCGTACTCATCATCATCATCATCTTCTTCTTCTTCTTCATAATCCTGATCTGCCATTTCTTCAGATTTAGTCCTCCTTTTTTGTGATGGTTTAACCCCATTTTTCTGCCTACCAGATAAACCATTTTGGGACTTTGATCTAGCCACCTTTCTCACCTCTTTCATTGCCTCTTCCTCTTCTTCTTCTCCTTCTCCTTCTTCTTCCTCCTCCAACTCCTCCAGCTCATCCTCCTCCTCGTCCACAATATATCTATCTTCACCCTTTCTCGCTCTTGACCTACCATTCTTTTTCACCTTTTTCATTTCCTCTTCATCCTCCTCATCCTCCTGTTCCACAATAAATCTATCTTTACCCTTTCTCGCTCTTGACCTACCGTTCTTTTTCACCTTTTTCATTTCCTCTTCATCCTCCTCCTCCTCGAGCTCCTCCAGCTCATCCTCCTCCTCTTCATCAGCAATAAATCTATCAGTACCCTTTTTGGCTCTTGATCTACCATTCTTTCTCACCTTTTCCAGTTCCTCTTCATCTTCCTCCTCCTCCCCCTCCTCAATAAATCTATCAACACCTTTTTTCCCTCTTGATCTACTGTTCTTTCTCGTCCATCTCACTTCCACTTCCTCTTCCTCTTCATCATCTGATGCATCCAAAGAGGAGCAATAATCCTCCTCCAAGTCCTCAGAAACTAGCTTTTCTTCATCTGAAACTACATAATCTTCATCCGAATCATCGGAACCCTTATAATCTGACCGAATCCGTGGTTTGACTCTTCGCTTGGAACCAACCTTCCCTCCCTTTACCATCTGTATTTTGCACCCAAAAAACAGAGAGCCAAAAACCCACATATCAAATCCAATCCCTAACTTCCCAAAATCCAATTACATTAGACAATCTTCTCAAAAAAATAATATCACATTAACAAAAAATTAAATTAATAAACAAAAAAAATTTCGTCAGAAATTTTCTAAAGTCTGAAATTTTACTGACAAATTATTTCCAGTCACCGATCTGCTCACAACATTGAATTCCCAACACCTAAAACACCAGATTTGATTTTCCTCCAAATTATTCTCAATTACAACAAAATCAATGAAACTTTAAATCCTTGACTCTCTAATCATCCAATTCCTACCCTCTTCAGAGCTCAAATCTACTCAAATTGTACACACACTCCCAAATTGGAAAACCAAATCTTAACAAATAAAAATCCCCAAAAAACTAAAAAAGCAAATCAAACTTTACAAAAAAAACACAGAAAACAAAATCAAAGACCCGGCCTTCACAAACTCCTCAAATCAAATTCCAATCCATGCAACACCAAAACAATAAACCTACATCAAATTTACACATAAACACACACACACACACAAAATTACAGAGAGAGAAAAATAGTACCTGAGATAGAGAGATAGACAGCACCGGAAACAATGGCCCGGAGATTTTATTTTATTTTATTATTATTATTTTTTTTTTGCTGGGCTTGGTTTTTATTTTATTTTATTTTGTTTTATCTGAAGCTCCGCATTTCTGCTGCTGCTGCTTCTGCTTCTTCTTCTTTCTTTGGCTGTGGGAGTTTTTATTTGCGCATATAAAGATATATACCTGAAGCGTTGGCACTTACGGCGTACGCAACTTGGCTTCTCCAGTTGGATCTTTCTTTTTCCAGAATGACCAAACTGCCCCTCGGCCGTTATCGTCGCCGTACTTTTTTGTAAAGGATATTATGAGTCATAGTGTATTTTAGTGTTACTGCAACGTCTGAATTCCGGGATTTGATTGGTGCCTAGCCCAAAACAGCCTAGACTTTACTGTTCTTGCCTCCAGTTAACAACATCAAATCAAATATTCTCCCATTCCCTCTGGGTCTACATAATCATCATGTACCCTGCTTTCTTTTTTCTTTCTTCTTTTGCCCAAATCTTATTCTCCTTTTTTATTTTTTCTAATTTTTTTTTAGAAAATGATCAATTTATTGTTTGACCCTCGAAGTGTGAGGCGTTTTCACTTTGTACCCTGATGTTTGTCGGTCTCGATTTGGTACTTAATATTTCAAAAAATTTATAGTTTTTATGAGTCTTTTACTTCAAACGTTACAAGTTGACATGATAAAAACGAAAGTGACGTTAGTACTTAACATTTTTCAAAGTTGAGGACCTGCAGTTTCATCAGTCTTTTGGTGGACTTTGAAGTGTTAGTGAAGAGAGAAGGTAATTTTGAAGTTTTTGGTTGGATATATGCAATTAACAATAAGTGTATACTCTATATGACTGCAAATGTAGATCTTACAGATAATAATTTTAGTGAATAACGCCTAACAATGTACTTGTGATAGTATGCAAAGACCCTTGGGTGACTTTTGCCAACAACGTAAGGGAAATAGGGTAGAAGAACCCATTCTCTTGTTTTATTTACTTTGCAATTCTGCTTTGGTCATATGTGGTGAATATGTATTTGCCGTTCAAAGAATGAAATTCTAACTCATAAAGTATTACAATCAAGAACGAAAAAAATGAATAACACCCTATTTCAGGGTGCAAAGTGCAATTAAGCTATTATTAGAAATGCATCCAATAAAACATAATTCTCTTTTCTGTTTTACTATACTTTACATTTAAAAAAAAACCAAACAGAAAGGTTAAAACCCAATTATATAAAAATCTACAAAAAAAAAAAAGGAAAGCCGTATCATCTAAAATCCCTTTATAAACAGCCAAGTTGGCACCATAATTTTGTAATTAGCAGTGTCCAATTACATAGATCTCTCAAGATACATTTCCAACGTCCAAATCTGATTGAGAATCATAACTTATAAACTACATTTATAATGGATAAATAGAATTAAATAGTTGATTATTCAAGTTTTTTTTTGTCATTATTATATATGGATATGAATTATTTCTATTGCTGACACCCCACCAAAATGTGCACTCACCTCCACCATTACGAAATGACATGCATGATGAACATAAAGCTAGGGTACATTACCGAGTCTTTAACTTGTTTTTCCTAATTTGAGCAGGAAAAACCCAAACAGCATGATTAATGTTTCAAAAGTTCATATTGCATGGGGTAAAGAACTGCAACATCGATTTGATAGGCTCTGACGCGCCATGGGCCGCCTTGAGCTGCCTTGGACTGCCTTAGGCCGCCTTGACCCGCCTAGACACGCCAAGGGGTTGCCTAGGGCCGCCATCGGGCCGCCTTGACCCGGCTTGGCCCGCCTTAGACCGCCTTGACCCGCTATGAACCCCTTGGGCCGCTTTGACCCACCTTGGGCAGCCTTGACCCGCTTTGGCCCACCTTAACCCTCTTAGACCCACCTAGAAGCCGCCATGACTCGCCAATGGATCGTCGTTACCCTCTTAGAACTGTCTAGGGACACCTTGACCCGTCTAGGGCCGCCTTTGACCCGCCTTGACCCGTCTTTACCAGCCTTGGACCGCCTTCTTGGGCTGCCTTGACCCACCTTGAACCGCCTTGGGCTACCATGACCCTCGTAGACCCGCCTACTGCAGTCTTGACCCTCCTAGACCCGCCTAGGGCCACCAAGAAGCCACCATGACCCGCCATGGGTTGCGTTAACCCGCCTTACCCTCCTAGACCCGCCAAGTGCCATCTTGGCCCGCCTTGACTCGCCTTAACCGGCCTTGGACTGCTTTGGGCTGCCTTGACCCGCCTTGGGCTGCCTTAACCTGCCTTAACCCGCCATGGGCCGCTATGACCCATATAGGGCCACCAAGGGGCCGCCTTAAGCCTTGAACCTCCTAACCCGCCTTGGGCCGCCTTGACCTGCCTTGACCCGCCTTGGACCGCCTTGAACCGCCTTGGGCCGCCTTGACCCTCCTAGACCCGCCTAAGGCCCCTTGATCCTCTTAGACCCGCCAAGGGGCTGCCTAGGGCCGCAATGGGGCCGCCTTGGACTGCCTTGTTTCGTCATGACCAGCTATGGACCGCCTTGACCCACCTTGAACCGCCTTGGGCAGCCTTGACCCACCTTGGACCGCCTTGACCCTCCATGACCCGCCATGGACCGTTTTAGCCCGCCTTGACCCACCTTGAACCGCCTAGGGTGGCCTTAACCCTCCTAGACCCGCCTACGGCCACCAAGAAGCCGCCATGACTCACCAAAGGGTCGGCATGACCCTCCTAGGCCGGTCTAGGGCCGCCTTTACCCTCCTTGGCCCGCCTTTTCCCGTCTTGGGGACATCTTGACCCGCCAAGGGACTACCTTTACACGCCTAGGGCTGTTTTGACCTTCCTAGAGCCTACCCACCCCTGCCTCGGGTCGCTAAGGGGCTTTTAGGGCCACCATGGGGCCACCTTAACACCTCTTGGGCCGCCTTGACCAGCCTTGACCCTCCTCGGCCTTGCCCGGCAACCAAGGGCAGCCAAGGGGGTGACATGACCCACTTAAGGCCGCCACGGGGTTGCCTTTATATGCCTTGACCCTCCTAGGCCCACCTTGACCAATCTAGGGACGCCAAGACTCCACCTTGACCTGTCTAGGGTCGCCAAGGGGCCGTCTTGACAAGCCAAGAGCTGCCAACGGGACGTCATGACCCGTCGAGAGGCTGCCTTTACACGTCTAGGGTTGTTTTGACCTCCCTAGGGCCCGCCTATGGCCGTCAAGGGGCTGCCTAGGGCCTCCATGAGGCCACCTTGACCCGTTTAGGGCTGCCTTGACCCGCCTAGGGCAACCATGGGGCTGCCTTGACCCACTTTGGACAGCCTTGGGCCGCCTTAACCCGCCTTGACCCGTCTTGGCCCGCCTTGACTGTCACACCCCGACCTTGGGATATGACAATTGTGGTGGATTTTGAAATTTGAAAATCAATCCAGAAATATGTTTTTTTTAGAAGATCTGAATAGCACCTCTTGTTTAAAAGCAATTGAATTAATACAAAAAGGGATGCAGCATAAGCACTTAATTATGGTTAAAAGGTAACAAGTATAGTGGCCAAAGAAATAGGTTTAATGTCAACACTGAAAGCAAGTATTGTGTTTGCGTGAAACAAAACCTGTATAATGGAAAAGTATATGAACTATTCAAATGTTGGTAAGGATCCACTCGTAGGCAAACTGAAAGTTTTGAGAACTGAATTATAACCTTAAACTTTATGGTTTCCAAAAATTTAAAGAGAAGCATTTACCATAATTCAACGAGGTAAAAGTGCTTCACTAAATACATTTACAAAGGATGCCTTTTACTTACAAGACATTCCACCACTTGATATCAAGGTTATATCAGGTAACTAAAAGAGTAGTAAGCCTCCTACTCCAATTAGTAATTTAGCAAAACCAACCTTTCAAAACCAAAACACATACTAAGCATAATCTAATGAAAACCACAAGAGGAACACATACTCAGTAAAGCAAAAAGCTGCCAAGGGGACGTCATGACCCGTCGAGAGGCTGCCTTTACACGCCTAGGGTTGTTTTGACCTCCCTAAGACCCGCCTATGGCCGTCAAGGGGCTGCCTAGGGCCGCCATGGGGCCACCTTGACTTGTCTAGGGCTGCCTTGACCCGCCTTGACCCGTTTTGGGCTGCCTTGACCCGCCTAAGGCAACCATGGGGCTGCCTTGACCCACCTTGGACAGCCTTGGGCCGCCTTAACCCGCCTAGACCCGCCTTGACCATCCTTGACGCGTCTTGGGCCGCCTTGACCCTCTTTGACGCACCTAGTGCCGCCTTGACCCTCCTTGACCCACCTTGACCAGCCTTGACCCACCTTGGGCTGTTTTAACTCGTTTTAACCCGTCTTGGGCCGCTTTGACCTATATAAGGCCGCCAAGGGGCCGCCTTAAGCCGCCTCGAACATCCTAACCCGTCAAGGGGCCGCTGTGACCCTCCTAGGGCCGCAAAGGGGTCGCTTTGAACAACCTTGACCCTCCTAGACCCTCACCTAGGGCCACCTACCTTCCTAGACCCACCAAGCGGTTGCCTAGGGCCACCATGGACTGCCTAGGACACGCCTTGGACCACCTTAACCCGCCATGACCCGCCTTGGACCACGTAAGGCTGTCTTGACCCGCCGTGGACCGCCATGACGCCTTGTAAAGCCTTGACCTGCATTGGGCCACCAAGAAGCCATCATGTCCCTCCGAGGCCCGTCTTGGGCCCCCTTAATCCGCCTTGACCCACCTTAACCCGTCTTGGGCCTCCTTGACCCTCCTCGGCCCTGCCAAGCAACCTAGGGCCGCCACGGGGCTACCTTTACACGTCTTGATCCTCCTAGGCACACCTAGGGCCACCTTTTTACCCGTCTAGGGACGCCAAGAGGCCGCCTTGACCTGCCTAGGGCCGCCAAGGGGACGTCTTGACACGTCGAGGGGCTGTCCTTACACGCCTAGGGTTGTTTTGACCTCCCTAGGGCCCGCCATGACCCGTCTATGGCCGCCAAGGGCCTACCTAATGCCGCCATGTGGCTACCTAGGGCCGCCTTGACCCGCCTTGACCCGTCTTAACCCGCTTTGACTCCCTTTAACCCACCTTGACCCGCTTTAACCCGCCTTGGACTGCTTTGGGCTGCCTTGACCCGCCTTGGGGTGTCTTGACCCGCTTTAACCTGCCTTGGGGTATCTTGACCCGCTTTAACCCCCAAAAGGTGGCCTTAAGTCGCCTTGAACCTCTTAACCCGTCAAGGGGCCTCCATGACCCTTCTAGGGCCGCAAAGGGGCTGCCTTGAACCGCCTTGACCCTCCTAGACCCGCCTAGGGCCGCAAATAGACTGTCTTAACCCGTCATGACCAGCCTTGGACTGCCTTGACCCGCCTTGGACCGCCTTAACACGCCTTTGATAAGTGCGTTTTTACGCCATGATCTTAATGGATTTTCACCCCCATTTACACTTTGTTTGTGTCTTAGTATGTTTGTTTTTACTTATTTTAGAGTCAAGAGGGTTTTTCTGTAGAGTTGTGGCTACTAGTCGTTTTTATACAGAAAATTGCACTTAAATGATGAAAACCGTTTTTGGACTATCACTTGGACGTTTTACTGTGATTCATTATTGTGTTACCTTGTCAGTTTTAATGTATCTTGTTTAAATGTGCAGAAGACAGGTACATGAACATTACGTATCAAGAATCATGGTGAATGGACTCATGAATGACAACAAGTGAGGCCACGGAAAAGGAAGGAACACTTCTAGACATTGTTTTTGGTCTCGGACAGAATCTGCCAGAAAACGTACATCTACTTCGGAAAATCATATCTCGAGATCTAGGAGGAGTTAGAAGTTGTACCACATATGGAATTAAAGATGTGTGTGTCTAGTTTTCAACCCCACTTGGATCGCAGCAATCGGAGTTGAGACGAAGGAGTTATGATCAAAACAGTGGACAGAGGTCAGGCTGCAAAACTGGGCAGAAACTGCCTTAGTTGTCAAACGAGTTTGGGGAGATGATTCTTCAACAAAAGGGCTTCCCAAATTTGACAAGAGGTGTATCAAGAGCCTAATGGAGTGTTGGGAAGCTGAACAAAAGGATAAAATTCGAAGAAGCATCAAGGCAGCCTTGTTTTGGTTAAGTTAAGGTTTCCCGGTCAAACCGGGAAAGCTTGACCTTGCCGAACTCATCACTGCTTTTGGCTGCCATCAAAACCCAAGATTTCGTACATGAGTCCTACATGGATCCATAAACATGTAGGAAGGTCCAAGGAATCAGAAGATGGAGTCCAAATTCGGATACACAAGCTGCATTGAAGAAGGAATCATTGAGCAAATAGGAAAGAGAGGTTGAATAGGACTGCCTTTCCTTTGCCGATGCAGCTAGGGTTTCTCTATAGGTTTTCTGTATAAATAGGGCTGTTGTATGCATAGTTTAGGGAGTCCTTCAATTGTTTTAAGTTCTAGCAAGCCTAAACTCTACCTAAAAACCCTCCCTTACACAGCAAACACAAGCACATCCGAATTTATTCCTTGCCGCACAGCCATCTTTGCCGACTGCCTCCACTGCCATCTTCCACCAATTTCCCTTTCAACCTTGCTGAACCTTATAGGTAGGGTAAGGATGAAGACATCCATGGTTTGTGTTTGTAATTACTGTGTAAGAACTTTGAGTTTATTAATAAATATTTTCTGGTTTTTGGTTTTATATGATATGTGTGATTGTATGATCTTCTTTGTGACTTGATTATGATTGTACATGTTGTGTAACCGTTTAGTATGCATGTTAGGATTATTAAAGAAGTAAAGAATCTGTGTTTATGTGTTTAGTAATTGTTAGGTTAATTAATCCTCACCTGATCACGTAATCGAACCCTAGGTTAATTCAAAGTACACGAGTTAGCCATTAGGGGGGAGTTTAATATGTCGTGGTATTCTAGGTCGAGTTGAGCGCAAAGACAACTCGGTTCTAGGTGCTGCATAGGGTAGGCAGGGTGAGTGATTTGCATGGGTTCGAGGATGGGTGACGCCATTGCTAACGAGCATGTCTCCAACGACTCGTGGACGGTAAGTGTTGCTTGATTAGATTGAGCGCAAAGACAATTTAGTTAAGTAGTCACATAGTTTTTGGTTGAGCGCAAAGACAACCTTAAACACATGAGAAGTCTTAAGGGTTGGAACTAACTTGCAATTGTGAAAACATAGATAAGATAATTTAACCTTTCATAAAAATACTTGCATGCTAATCGGAGTTTATTTGTGAAATGCTTACAACGTTGAAGTGACCAAACTTTGTAATTATTTGCCTTTGTTTTATTTTCTTTATTTTCTGCCGATTTCAATCCCCCATTTTATTCTTTATGTATATATTGTGTGAATATTTCTAATGACTTTGTTTTGTAGAATAAATTCTTCCCTAGTGTCCCCGGCTAGAAAGATACCCTACTTACATGTACTACAACTATAGGGTTTGAAATTGCACTAACATCCTCTTTTGACAGGTCAGCCTTAAACCGGCTTGGCAAGCCTTAACCCGCCTTAGACTGCTTTGGGCCGCCTTGACCTGCCTTGAGCTGTCTTGACCCGCTTTAACGCGCCTTGGGCCGCCATGACCCATATAAGGCCGCCAAGAAGCCACCTTAATCCGCCTTGAACCTCCTAAGCCGCCAAGGGGCCTCCATGACCCTCCTAGGGCTGCAAATGGACCGCCTTAAGCCGTCATGACTCACCTTGGACTGCCTTAACCCGCCTTAAACCGCCTTGGCAAGCCTTGACCCGCTTTGGACCACCTTGACCTGCCTTGAACTGCCTAGGGCCGCCTTGACCCTCCTATACCCGCCGAGGGCCACCAAGAAGCTGCGATGTCCCTCCGAGGCCCGTCTAGGGCCGCCTTAACCCGCCTTAGGCCGCCTTGACCCTCTTCCGCCCTGCTAAGCAACCTAGGGTCGCCACGGGGCTGGCTTTACACGTCTTGACCCTCCTAACCTTGCTCTGAGTCGCCTTGACCCGCCTTGGGCTGCCTTGACCCGTCTTAACCTGCCTTGGGCAGCCTTATCCCGCCTTTGGCCACTTTTACCCATATAGGGCTGCCATGGGGCCACCATTGGGGCCGCCTTGCCGACTTGGACTACTTTGAGCCGCCTTGACCCGCCTTTGGCCACTTTTACCCATATAGGGCTGCCATAGGGCCACCATTGGGGCCGCCTTGAGCCGACTTGGACTGCTTTGAGCCGCCTTGACCCGTCTTGGGCTGCCTTGACCCGCCTTGACCTGCCTTAACCCGCCTTAGGCCACTTTGACCCATATAGGGCTGACATGGGGCCGCCTTAAGCCACCTTGAACCTCCTAACCCGCCAAGGGGCCGCCATGACCCTCCTAGACCCACCTAGTGCCGCCTTGCCCTTCCTAGACATGCCATGACTCGCCAAGGGGTCGTCATGACCCTCCTAGGCCCGTCTAGGGCCACAAAGAAGCCACCATGACTCGCCAAGGGGTCGTCATGACCCGCTAAAGGGTCGTCATGACTCGCCTAGGGCTATCTTGACCCCCTTTAACCCGCCTTGAGCAACTTTGATCCATATAAGGCCACCAAGGGGCAGCCTTAAACTTCCTAACCCGCCAAGGGGCCGCCATGACCCTCCTAGGGCCGTAATGAGGCCGCCTTAAACTGCCTTGGGCCGCCTTGACCCTCCTAGATCCGCCAAGGGCTACTTAGGGCCACCATGAGGCCGCCTTAGACCGCCTTAACCCGCCTTGGACCACCTTTAACCGCCTAAGGTTGCCTTGACCGGCCTTAACCCGCAATGACCTGCCTTAAACCGCCTTGGCAAACCTTGACCCGTTTTGATCGCCTTGACCTGCGTTGAACTGCCTAGGGCCGCCTTGACCCTAATAGACCCACCTAGGGCCACCAAGAAACCGCCATGTCCCTCCGAGGCCCGTCTAGGGTCGCTTAACCCGCCTTTACCCTCCTCGGCCCTGCCAAGCAACCTAGGGCCGCCATGGGGCTGGCTTTACACTTCTTGACCCTCCTAGGCCCACCTAGGGCCACCTTGACCCGTCTAGGGACGCCAAGAGGCCGCCTTGACCTGCCTAGGGCCGCCAAGGGACGTCTTGTCCCGCCGAGGGGCTGCTCTTACACGCCTAGGTTTGTTTTGACCTCCCTAGGGCCCGCCATGAGCTCCCTAGGGCCGCAATGGGGCTACCTTGACCCGCCTTGGAATGCCTTGGACTGCCTTAACCTGCCATGACATGCCTTGGACTACCTAAGGCTGCCTTGACCCACCTTGGACCGCCATGACCTGCTTTGGGCAACCAAGGGGACGTCTTGACCCGCCGAGGGGCTGCTCTTACAAGCCTTGAGTTGTTTTGACCTCCCTAGGGCCAACCAGGACCCGCATATGGCTGCCAAGGGCCTGCTTAGTGCCGCCATGCGTATACCTAGGGCCGCCTTGAGCCGCCTTAACCCGTCTTAACCAGTCTTCACCCATCCTAACCCGCCTTGGACTGCTTTGGGCCGCCTTGACACGCCTTGGGCTGTCTTGACATGCTTTAACCCGCTTTAGGCTGCTTTGACCCATATAAGGCCCACCAAGGGGCTTCCATGACCATCCTAGGGCCGCAAATGGGCCGCTTTAACCCTCCTAAACCCACCTAGGGCCACCTTGACCCTCCTAGACCCGCCAAGAGGCTGCCTAGGGCCACCATGGGGCAGCCTTGGACTGCCTTGGCCCGCCTTGGACTGCCTTGGCCCGCCTTGGACCGCATTATCTCGGAATGACCCGCCTTGGACCGCCTTGAATCGCCTTGGACTACCTTGGCCAGCCTTGAACCGCCTAAGGCTGCCTTGACCCGCCTTGGACAGCCTTAACCCGCCATGACCCGCCTTTAACCGCCTTGGCAAGCCTTGACCCGGCTTGGACCGCGTTGACCTGCCTTGAACCGCCTTGACCCTCCTAGACCCTCCTAGGCCCGTCTAGGGATGCCTTGGCCCGCCTAAGGCTGTCTTCACCCCCTTTAACCCGCCTTGGGCCGCTTTGATCCATACAAGGCCGCCAAGGGGACGCCATGACCCTCCTAGGGCCGCAATGAGACCGCCTTGAACTGCCTTGGGCCACCTTTACCCTCCTAGACCCGCTAAGGGGCCGCCTAGGGCCGCCATGAGGCCGCCTTGGACCGCTTTGCCCCCCCTTGGATTGCCTTAACATGGCATGGACCGCCTTGACCTGCCTTGGACTGCCTTGACCCGCCTAGGGCCGCCTTGACCCTTCTAGACCTGCCTAGGGCCACCAATAAGCCGCCATGACTCGCCATGGGGCCGCCTTAAGCTACCTTGAACCTCCTAACCCACCAAGGGGCCGCCATGACCCTCCTAACCCGCCAAGGGGCCGCCATGACCCTCCTAACCCGCCAAGGGGCTCCCATGACCGTCCTAGGGCCGCAAAGGGGCTGCCTTTGGCCACTTGGACCGCCTTGACCCGCCTTAGCCAACCTTAGGCCGCCTAGACCTGCCTTGAACCGCCTAGACTCACCTAGGGCTGCCTTGACCCCTTAGACCCGCCAAGGGGCTGCCTAGGGCCGCCTTGACCCACCTTGGACCACCTTGAACCGCCATGACTCGCCATGACCCGCCGAGGCCGGTCAAGGGGCAGCCTTTACACGCCTTGACCCTCATAGGGCCACCTTGACCCGTCTTGGGCCGCCTTTGACCCGCTTTGGGCCGCCCTGACCCGCCTTGCACTGCCTTGGGCCGTCTTGACCCTCCTAGACCCACCAAGGGGCTACCTAGGGCCGCTATGGGGTCACCTTGACCCGCTATGAACCCCTTTGGGCCGCTTTGGGTAGCCTTGACCCTCCTAGACCTGCCTAGACCCACCTAAGGCCACCAAGAAGCCGCCATGACTCACCAAGGGTGGTCGTTACCCTCTTAGACCCGTCTAGGGCCGCCATGCCTTTGACCTGCTTTGGGCCGCCTTGACCCGTCTTAACCCGCCTTGACCAGCCTTGAACCGCCTTGATCAGCGTTGGGGAGCTTTGGCCCGCCTTAGACCGCCTTCTTGGGCCACCCTAACCCGCCTTGAACCGCCATGTCCCTTCTAGACCTGCCTAGTGCAGCCTTTACCCTCCTACACCCGCCAAGGGCCACCAAGAAGCCGCCATGACTCGCTAAAGGGCCGTCATGAGTCATGACCCGCCATGGGTTGCCTTAACCCTCCTAGACCCGCCAAGTGCCGTCTTGGCACGCCTTGACACACCTTGACTTGCCTTGGCCCTCCTTGACTCGCTGTAACCCGCCTTAGGCTGCTTTGAGTCGCCTTGACCCGCCTTGGGCTGCCTTAACCTGCCTTAACCCGCCATGGGCCGCTATGACCCATATAGGGCCGCTAATGGGCCGCCTTAAGCCTCCTAACCAGCCTTGGGCTGCCTTGACCTGCCTTGACCCGCCTTGGGCAGCCTTGACCTACCTTGACCCGCCTTGGACTGCCTTGACCCCCCTAGACGCCTAGGGCCCCCTTGACCCTCCTAGACCTGCCAAGTGGCTGCCTAGGGCCGCAATAGGGCCGCCTTGACCCGCCTTGGACTGCCTTATTTCACCATGACCCGCCATGGACCGCCTTGACCCTCCTTGGACTGCCTTTGCTAGCCTTGACCCACCTTGGACCGCTTTGACCCTCCATGACCCGCCATGGACCGCTTTAGCTCGCCTTAACCCACCTTGAACAGCCTAGGATGTCCTTGACGGTCCTAGACCCGCCTAGGGCCACCAATAAGCCGCCATGACTCACCAAGGCCCGTCTAGGGCCGCCTTTTCCCTCCTTGGCCCGCCTTTTCTCGTCTTGGGGACATCTTGACCCACCAAGGGACTGCATTTACACGCCAAGGGCTGTTTTGACCTTCCTAGAGCCCACCAACCCTCGCCTAGGGCCGCTAAGGGGCTTTTAGGGCCACTATGGGGCCACCTTAACACGTCTTAGGCCGCTTTGACCCGCCTTGACCCGCCTTAAATCGCCTTAACCTGCCATGACCCTCCTAGGCCTGTTTAGGGCTGCCTTGGCCCGCCAAGGGCTGTCTTGACCCCCTTTAACCCGCCTTGGGTCGCTTTGAACCATATAAGGCCACCATGAACCTCCTAACTCGCCAAAGGGCCGCCATGACCCTCATAGACCCCCGCCTAGGGCCACCTTTACCTTTCTAGAGTCGCCAAGGGGTTGCTTCGGGCTGCCATGGGGCCGCCTCGACTCGCCTTGGACTGCCTTGGACCGCCTTAACCCGCCATAACCCACCTTGGACTACCTAAGGCTGCCTTGACCCGCCTTGGACCGCCTTAACCCGCCATGACCCGCCTTGGCAAGCCTTGACCTGCCTTGGGCTACCAAGAAGCCGTCATGTCCCTCCAATGCCCGTCTAGGGCCGCCTTAACCGGCCTTTACCCACCTTAACCCGTCTTGGGCCTCTTTGACCCTCCTCGGCCCAGCCAAGCAACCTAGGGCCGCCACTGGGCTACCTTTACACGTCTTGATCCTCCTAGGCCCACCTAGGGCCGCCTTGACCCATCTAGGGACGCCAAGAGGCTGCCTTGACCTGCCTAGGGCTGCTAAGCGGACGTCTTGACCCACCGAGGGGATGCTCTTACACGCTTAGGGTTGTTTTGACCTCCCTAGGGCCCGCCTTGACCCGCCTTGGACTGCCTTGGACCTCCTTACCCCGTCATGACCCGCCTTGACAAGCCTTGACCTGCCTTGGGCCACCATGAAGCCGTCATGTCCCTCTGATACCCGTCTAGGGCCGCATGAAGCGGCCTTGACCCGCCTTAACCCGTCTTGGGCCTCTTTGACCCTCCGCGGCCCTGCCAAGCAACCTAGGGCCGCACGGGGATACCTTTACACGTCTTGATCCTCCTAGGCCCACCTAGGGCCACTTGACCCGTCGAGGGACGCCAAGAGGCCGCCTTGAGCTGCCTAAGGCCGCCAAGCGGACGTCTTGACACGCCGAGGGGTTGCCCTTACACACCCAGGGTTGTTTTGACCTCCCTAGGTCCCGCCATGACCCGCCTATGGTCACTAAGGGCCTGCCTAATGTCGTCATGTGGCTACCTAGGGCCGCCTTAACCCGCCTTAGATTGCTTTGGGCCGCCTTGACCCGCTTTAACCCGCTTTGGGCCGCTTTAACCCATATAAGGTCGCCAAGAGGCCGCCTTAAGCCGCCTTGAACCTCCTAACCCGTCAAGGGGCCTCCATGACCCTCCTAGGGCCGCAAAGGGGCCGCCTTGACCTTTTAGACTAGCCTAGGGCCGCAAAGGGACCGCCTTAACCCGCCATGACCCGCCTTGGACCACCTTGACCCGCCTTGGGCTGTCTTGACCTGCTTTAACCCGCCTTGGGCCACTTTGACCCATATAAGGCCGCCAAGAGGCCACCTTAAGCTGCCTTGAACCTCCTAAGCCGCCAAGGGGCTTCCATGACCCTCTTAGGGCCGCAAAGGGGCCGTCTTGAACCGCCATGACCCTCTTAAACTCACCTAAGGCCGCAAAGGGACCACCTTAAACCGCCATGACCCGCCTTGGACCGCCTTAAACCACCTTGGTAAGCCTTGACCCGCTTTAGACCGCCTTAATTTTGCCTTGAACCGCCTAGGGCCGCCTTGACCCTCCTAGACCCGCCTAGGGCCACCACGAAGCCGCCATGTCCCTCCAAGGCCCATCTAGGGCCACCTTAACCTGCCTTAGGCCATCTTGACCCTCCTCGGCCCTGCCAAGCAACCTAAGGCCACCACGGGGCTGGCTTTACACGTCTTGACCCTCCTAGGCCCACCTAGGGCCACCTTAACCCATCTAGGGATGCCAAGAGGCCGCCTTAACCTGCCTATGGCCGCCAAGGGACGTCTTGACTCGTCGAGGGGCTGCTCTTACACGCCTAGGTTTGTTTTGACCTCCCTAGGGCCCGCCATGAGCTCCCTAGGGCCACAATGGGGCTGCCTTGACCCGCCTTGGAATGCCTTGGACCGCCTTAACTTGCCATGACACGCCTTGGACTACCTAAGGCTGCCTTGACCCACCTTGGACCGCTATAACCTGCTGTGACCTGCTTTGGGCTACCAAGAAGCCGTCACGTCCCTCCGATGCCCGTCTAGGGCCGCCTTAACCCGCCTTGACCCGCCTTAACCCGTCTTGGGTCTCTTTGACCCTCCTCGGCCCTGCCAAGCAAACTAGGGCCGCCACGGGGCTACCGTGTGTGAAGACATGTACAACCGCTCCAACCTATCCGTCAAAGGGAAATACCGAAGTACCTTTACAGGTTTCCTGTTGCCTGCAGGAGTCAGCTTATATCTGTCAGTGTGACATACCGGACATGCGTCAAGGCCACCAAGGTCATTCCCTTCTGGATCTTTACCCCAAAAGAGAACGCAGTCATATCTGCATGGATCTTGATGTAGGAAAGCCCAAGATCTTTCAGGATACATCAGACCTTCCGATGAGTGGTAGGAAGACGATGACCGTTGGGCAGCATCGAAGCAGTGTACTGTAGATACTCATCAACAGCCTTCACGGTCGATTTTGTCTCAACTTTAATCCTCATTACGTCCATCACACTTTCAAGAACGGTCTTCTGACAACCGGGGTACACAGGGGTCTGTTGGAAAGCAAGCAGTTTGTTGTACTTTTCAATACCAGCAGTGTTCACAGCTCTAGGGAAGGGCTGCACCGGGTCAGGCATATACTGTCCTTGAGCGCATACACCGCTCTCATAAGGAAACATGTCGTTGATGAATGTCGTTGTTGGATCGTTGGATGTACTAGCACTGCCCGTCTCGGAAAATTGGCCATGATCATGCGGACCCCCTGATGATGTTTCACCGTGATATAACCAACATGTGTACTTCTCCCAAAACCCGTTACTCCTCAGGTGCTGCCATACTTTGTCAATGGGAAATCGATACATATCGCTGCGACACTGACATTTCGTGCACGGGCAATAGAAAATTGTATTCCCGTTAGCATTATCCATCGCATAATCTAGAAAACTCATAACTCCTGCACCGTATCTTTTGTCCCATTTTGGAAGCGAAATCCAACTCTTATCCATATCCTGAAAATATAACAAAATATATATATATTTATAACGCTGCTAGCTAATTATTAATAAAATTTCATGCCATATATAAAATCTCAATTCATTTAGTATATATATATTCTACGTACGTACTACAACTAATTAATTACAAAATTATCATTATGAACTCATATATATCATCAACAACTTCATACCATATCAACACAATAATATTATAAATTAATATTAACATATATATATATATATATTTACTATTTATTAACAATAAATTAATTCATATATATTATCAATTCAAATCATCAACCAAATCGATCAACACATATATATATACATCCAACGTACTCAAAATTAATCAACTCAATCACAATCAAAATCAATAAACTCAATTAATCACACTAATTAAAATCGATCAACTCAAATAAAACTCAATTAATCAACATATATATACATATACGTACCTATATATGGCTCCACAAACTGATTATGGACAGATTTCGACAACACCCAAACTTTTTCTCCCCTTTTTTCTTCTCCCGTTTTTTTTTCCGTTTTTTTTCGAAATGAGCTGCTGCTGCCCAGATTTGCAAATATAAAGCACTTTAGCCGACGACTATGAATTTCGTCGGCTAAACCTTTAAATATTTCGTCGGCCATGGTTTGTGAACTTTAGCCGACGACATAAATTCTTTAGCCGACGAAATTTTTTTTCGTCGGCTAAAGTTTGTCATAGCCGACGAAAATTTAAAATAGCCGGCGAAATAAAATTTCGTCGGCTAAAGTGGACATCATAGCCGACGAAAATTTACCTTAGCCGACGAAAGAAAATTTCGTCGGCTAAAGCCCACTATAGCCGACGAAAAAATGCTTCGTCGGCCTGGTTTTTTTTTTTTCGTCGGCTAAAACCTTTCTTCTGGTAGTGCATGACACGCCTTGGACTACCTAAGGCTGCCTTGACCCACCTTGGACCGCTATGACTTGCTTTGGGCCACCAAGAAGCCGTCATGTCCCTCCGATGCCCGTTTAGGGCCACCTTAACCCGCCTTAACCCGTCTTGGGTCTCTTTGACCCTCCTCGGCCCTGCCAAGAAAACTACGGCCGCCACGGGGCTACCTTTACACGTCTTGATCCTCCTAGACCCACCTAGAGCCACCTTGACCTGTCTAGGGACGCCAAGAGGCCACCTTGACCTGCCTAGGGCCGCTAAACGGACGTCTTGACACACCGAGGGGCTGCCCTTACACACCTAGGGTTGTTTTGACCTCCTTAAGGCCCGCCATGACCCGCCTATGCCGCCAAAGGCCTGCCTCATGCCTCATGTGGCTACCTAGGGCCGTCTTGACCCGCCTTAACCCGCTTTAACCCGCTTTAACCCGCCTTGACACGCCTTAACCCGCCTAAACCTGCCTTGACTCGCCTTGGACTGCTTTGGGCCGCCTTGACCCGCCTTAGGCTGTCTTGACCTGCTTTGGCCTGCTTTAACCCGCCTTTAGCCGCTTTGACCTATATAAGGCCACCAAGAGGCCGCCTTAAGCCGCCTTGAACCTCTTAACCCGCCAAGGGGTCTCCATGACCCTCCTAGGGCCGCAAAGGGGCCACCTTGAACCGCCTTGACCCTTTTAGACTCGCCTAGGGCCACAAAGGGACCGCCTTAACCCGCCATGACCCGCCTTGGACTGTCTTGACCTGCTTTAACCCGCCTTGGGCCACTTTGACCCATATAAGGCCGCCAAGAGGCCACCTTAAGCCACCAAAGGGCCTCCATGACCCTCCTAGGGCTGCAAAGCGGCCGCCTTGAACAGCCATGACCCTCTTAGACTCGCCTAGGGCCGCAAAGGGACAGCCTTAACCTGTCATGACCCGGCTTGGACCACCTTAACCTGCCTTAAACCGCCTTGGCAAGTCTTGACCCGCTTTGGACCGCCTTGACCTGCCTTGAACCGCCTAGGGCCGCCTTGACCGTCCTAGACCCGCCTAGGGCCGCCAAGAAGCCGCCATGTCCCTCCGAGGCCCGTCTAGTGCCGCCTGAACCCGCCTTAGGCCACCTTGACCCTCCTCGGCCCTGCCAAGCAACCTATGGCCACCACGAGGCTGGCTTTACCCGTCTTGACCCTCCTAGGCCCACCTAGGGCCACCATGACCCATTTAGGGACGCTAAGAGGCCGCCTTGACCTGCCTAGGTCCGCCAAGGGACGTCTTGACCCGCCGAGGGGCTGCTCTTACACGCCTAGGTTTATTTTGACCTCCCTAGGGCCCGCCATGACCCGCATATGGCTGCCAAGGGCTTGCCTAGCGCTGCCATGTGGCTACCTAGGGCCACCTTGACCCGCCTTGACACGCCTTAACCCGTCTTAACCCGCTTTAATCCGCCTTGGCCCGCCTATACCCATCTTAACTCGCCTTGACCCGCCTTAACCCGCCTTGGACTGCTTTGGGCCTCCTTGGGCTGTCTTGACCTGCTTTAACCCGTTTTGACCCAAATAAGGCCGCCAAGGGGCCTCCATGACACCCATGACCCTCCTAGGGCTACAAAGGGGCCGCCTGGAACCGCCTTGACCCTCCTAAACCCACCTAGGGGCCACCTTGACCCCCTAGACCCACCAAATGGCTGCCTAGGCCCACCATGAGGCCGCCTTGGACTGCCTTGGCCCACCTTGGACCGCATTATCCTGTCATGACCCGCTTTAGACCGCCTTGGCCAGCCTTGACCTGCCTTGGACCGCCTTGGCAAGCCTTGAACCGCCTAAGGCTGGCTTCACCCGCCTTAACCCGCCATGACCCGCCTTAAACCGCCTTGGCAAGCCTTGACCCGGCTTGGAACGCCTTGACCTGTCTTGAACCGCCTTGACCCTCCTAGACCTGCATATGGCCACCAAGAAGCCGCCATGACTCGCCAAGGGGTCGCCATGTCCCTCCGAGGCCCGTCTAGGGCCGCCTTAACCCGCTTTAGCCCGCCTTGACCCTCATCGGCCCTACCAAGCAACCTAGGGCCGCCACGGGGCTGCTTTTACACGTCTTGACCCTTCTAGGCCCACCTAGGGCCACCTTGACCCGTCTAGGGATGCCAAGAGGCTGCCTTGACTTGCCTAGGGCCGCCATGACCCGCTGAGGAGTGGCCTTTACACACCTAGGGTTGTTTTGACGTCCCTAGGGCCCGCCATGACCTGCATATGGCTGTCAAGGGCCTGCCTAGGGACGCTATATGGTTGCCTTGACTTGTCTAGGGCCACCTTGACCTGTCTAGGGCCGCCTTGGCCTGCCTTAGGCTGCTTTGACCCGCCTTGGGCCGCTTTGACACGTCTTGACCCGCTTTGAACCGCTTTAAGACGCCTTGACCCTCCTAGGTCCGCCTAGTGCCGCCTTGACCTTGCTAGACCTGCCTTGACCCTTCTAGACCCGCCTTGAACCATCTTGGGCCACCTAGACCCTGCTAGACCCGCATAGGGCCGCCATTGGGGCCGCTCATTGGACTGCTTTGGGCCGCCTTAACCCGTCTTGGGCCGCCTTATCCCGCCTTCGGTCACTTTGACCCATATAGGGCTGCCATGGGGCCGCCATTGGGGCCACCTTGAGCCGCCTTGGAGTGTTTTGGGCCGCCTTGACCCGCCTTAACCCGCCTTGGGCCACTTTGACCCATATAGAGCTATCATGGGGCCGCCTTAAGCCACCTTGAACTTCCTAATCCGCCAAGGGGCCGCCATGACCCTCCTAGGGCCACATAGGGGCGCCTTGAACCTCCTAACCCACCAAGGGGCCGCCATGACCCTTCTAGGGCTGCAAAGGGGCGGCCTTGACCTGTCTTGAGCCGCCTTGACCTGCCTTTACCCGCTTTGGACCGCCTTGACCCAGCTTAGCCATCTCAGGGCCGCCTTAACCCACTATGGGCCACCTTGCCAGCCTTGAACCGCCTTGACCCTCCGAGACCCGCCTAGGGACGCCTTAAGCCGACTTGGGCCACTTTGACACATAAAGGGCTGCCATGGGGCCGCCTTAAGCCACCTTGAACCTCCTAACCCGCCAAGGGGCCGCCATGACCCTCATAGGGCTGCAAAAGGGCCGCCTTTGGCCGCCTTGACCTGCCTTGACCCGCCATGGGCCGCCTTAACCTGCCTTGAACCGTCTTGACCCTCCTAGACCCGCCTAGGGCCTTCTAGGGCTGCCTTGACCCGCCTTGAGCGCCTTGAACCTCCTAGGGCCGTCTTGACCCTTATAGGGTTGCCATGGAGCCGTTTGGGACTGCTTTAGGCCACCTTGACCCTTGACCTGCCTAGGGCCACCAAAGAGACGCCTTGACAAGCCAAAAGCTGCCAAGGGGACGTCATGACCCGTCGAGAGGCTGCCTTTACACGCCTAAGGTTGTTTTGACCTCCCTAGGGCCCACCTATAGCCGTCAAGGGGATGCCTAGGGCCGCCATGGTGTTGCATAGGGCCGCCATGGGGCCACCTTGACCTGTTTAGGGCTGCCTTGACCCGCTTTGGCCCGCCTTGGAACACCTTGACCTGCTTTAGGCTGCCTTGACTCACCTAGGACAACCATGGGGCCGCCTTGACCCACTTTGGACAGCCTTGGGCCGCCTTGACCCTCCTTGACGCGCCTAGTGCCGTCTTGACCCACTTTGACCCGTCTTGACCTACTTTAACCCGCCTTGGACTGCTTTAGGCCGCCTTGACCCACCTTGGGCTATCTTGACCTGCTTTAACCCGCCTTGAGCCGCTTTGACCTATATAAGGCCGCTAAGGGCAGCTTTGAACATCCTAACTCGCCAAGGAGCCGCAATGACCCTCCTATGGCCGCAAAGGGGCCGCTTTGAAACCGCGTTGACCCTCCTAGACTCCTGCTTAGGGCCACCTTGACCTTCCTAGACCTGCCAAGGGGAGGCCTAGGGCCGCCATGCGGCCGTCTTGACCCGCCTTGGACGGCCTTAACCCGCCATGACCCGCCTTAAACCGCCTTGGCAAGCCTTGACCCGCCTTGACCTGCCTTGGGTCACCGACAAGCCGTCATGTCCCTTCGAGTCCCGTCTAGGGCCGCCTTAACCCGTCTTGACCCGCCTTGACCCGTCTTGGGCCTCCTTGACCCTCCTCGGCCCTGCCAAGCAACCTAGGGCCGCCATGGGGCTACCTATACATGTCTTGATCCTCCTAGGCCCACCTAGGGGCACCTTGACCTGTCTAGGGATGCCAAGAGGCCACCTTAACCCGCCTTAGCCGCCTTGACCTTCCTAGGCCCACCTTGACCCTGCTAGACCCGCCTTGAACCGTCTTGGGCCGCCTAGACCCTCCAAGACCCGCCTTGGCCGCCATTGGGGCCGCCTTGGACTGGTTTGGGCCGCCTTGAACCGCTTTAACCCGCCTTCGGGCACTTTGACCCATATAGGGCTGCCATGGGGCCGCCTAGAGCCGCCTTGTACTTCTTTGGGCCGCCTTAACCCGCCTTGGGCTGCCTTAACCCGCCTTGGGTGGCCTTAACCCGCCTTGGGCCACTTTGACCCATAAAGGACTGCCATGTGGCCGCCTTATGCCACCTTGAACCTCCTAACCTGCCAAGGGGCCGCCATGACCCTCCTAGGGCCGCAAAGGTGCCGCCTTGACCCGTCTTAGGCCGTTTTGACCTGCCTTGACTCACCTTGGACTGCCTTCACCCGCTTTGGACCGCTTTGACCCGCCTTAGCTAGCCTTGACCCTTCTAGACTCGCCTAGGGCCTCCTAGGGCCGCCTTAACCCGCCATGACCGCCTTGGACCGCCTTGAACTGCCTAGGGCCGCAATGAGGCCTCCTTAAACTGCCTTGGGCCGTCTTTACCCTCCTAGATCCGCCAAGGGGCTGCCTAGGGCCGCTATGGGGCGCCTTGGACCGCTTTGCCCCCTTGGATTGCCTTAACCCGCCACGGACCGCCTTGACCCGCCTTGGATCGCCTTGACCCGCCTTGAACCGCCTAGGGCCGCCTTGACCCTTCTAGACCCGTCTAGGGCCACCAAAAAGCCCCCATGACTCGCTATGGGGCCGCCTTAAGCCATCTTGAACCTCCTAAGCCGCTAAGGGGCTGCAATGATCCTTCTAGGGCAGCAAATGGGCAACCTTGAACCTCCTAACCCACCAAGGGGCCGCCATGACCCTCCTAGGGCCGTAAAGAGGCCGCCTTTGTCCGCCTTGACCCGTCTTGAGCCGCCTTGACCTGCCTTGACCCGTCTTGGATCGCCTTGACCCGTCTTGGATCGCCTTGACCCGTCATGGGCCGCCTTGACCCTCCTAGACCAGCCTAGGGTTGCCTTAACCCCCTTAGACCTGTCAAGAGGCTGCCTAGTGCCGCCTTGACCAGCCTTGGACCACCTTGAACCGTCATGACTCGCCATGACCCGCTGAGGCCCATCAAGGGGCAGCCCTTACACGCCTTGACCCTTCTAGGGCCACCTTTACCCGTCTAGGGCTATCTTTGACCCGTTTTGGGGCCGCCTTGACCTGCCTTGGACTGCCTTGGGCCGCCTTGACCCGCCTAGACCCTCCTAGACACGCCAAGGGGTTGCCTAGGGCCGCCATCGGGCCGCCTTAACCCGGCTTGGCCTGCCTTAGACTGCCTTGACCCGCTATGAACCCCTTGGGCCGCTTTGACCCGCCTTGGGCCTCCTTGACCCGCTTTGGCCCGCCTTAACCCTCCTAGACCCACCTAGAAGCCGCCATGACTCGCCAATGGATCGTCGTTACCCTCTTAGAACTGTCTAGGGACACCTTGACCCGTCTAGGGTCGCCTTTGACCCGCCTTGACCCGTCTTTACCAGCCTTGGACCGCCTTCTTGGGCTGCCTTGACCCGCCTTGAACCGCCTTGGGCTGCCATGACCCTCGTAGACCCACCTACTGCAGTCTTGACCCTCCTAGACCCGCCTAGGGCCACCAAGAAGCCACCATGACCCGCCATGGGTTGCGTTAACCCGCCTTGACCCTCCTAGACCCGACAAGTGCCGTCTTGGCCCGCCTTGATGACCTGTCAAAAGATGACGTTAGTGCAATTTAAAACCCTATAGTTGTAGTACATGTAAGTAGGGTATCGTTCTAGCCGGGGACACTAGGGAAGAATTTATTCTGCAAAACAAAGTCATTAGAAATATTCACACAATATATACATAAAGAATAAAATGGGGGATTGAAATCGGCAGAAAATAAAGAAAATAAAACAAAGGCAAATAATTACAAAGTTTGGTCACTTCAACGTTGTAAGCACTTCACAAATAAACTCCGATTAGCATGCAAGTATTTTTATGAAAGGTTAAATTATCTTATCTATGTTTTCACAATTGCAAGTTAATTCCAACCCTTAAGACTTCTCATGTGTTTAAGGTTGTCTTTGCGCTCAACCAAAAACTATGTGACTACTTAACTAAATTGTCTTTGCGCTCAATCTAATCAAGCAACACTTACCGTCCACGAGTCGTTGGAGACATGCTCGTTAGCAATGGCGTCACCCATCCTCGAACCCATGCAAATCACTCACCCTAACAACCCTATGCAGCACCTAGAACCGAGTTGTCTTTGCGCTCAACTCGACCTAGAATACCACGGCATATTAAACTCCCCCCTAATAGCTAACTCGTGTACTTTGAATTAACCTAGGGTTCGATTACGTGATCAGGTGAGGATTAATTAACCTAACAATTACTAAACACATAAACACAGATTCTTTACTTCTTTAATAATCCTAACATGCATACTAAACCGTTACACAACATGTACAATCATAATCAAGTCACAAAGAAGATCATACAATCACACATATCATATAAAACCAAAAACCAGAAAATATTTATCAATAAACTCAAATTTCTTACATAGTAATTACAAACACAAACCATGAATGTCTTCATCCTTACCCTACCTATAAGGTTCGGCAAGGTTGAAAGGGAAATTGGTGGAAGATGGCAGTGGACGCAGTCGGCAAAGATGGTTGTGCGGCAAGGAATGGTTCGACTGTGCTTGTGTTTGCTGTGTAAGGGAGGGTTTTTAGGTAGAGTTTAGGCTTGCTAGAACTTAAAACAATTGAAGGACTCCCAAAATATGTATACAACAGACCTATTTATACAGAAAACTATAGAGAAACCCTAGCTGCATCGGCAAAGGAAAGGCAATCCTATTTTAACTCTCTTTCCTATTTGCTCAATGATTCCTTCTTCAATGCAGCTTGTGTATCCGAATTTGGACTCTATCTTCTGATTCCTTGGACCTTCCTACATGTTTATGGATCCATGTAGGCCTCATGTACGAAATCTTGGGCTTTGATAGCAGCCAAAACCAGTGATAGGTCCGGCAAGGTCAGCTTTCCAGGTTTGACCGGGAAACCTTACACTTAACCAAAATATGGCTGCCTTGATGCTTCTTCGTATTTTCTTCTTTTGTCCAGCTTTCTAACACTTCATTAAGGTCTTGATACATCTCTTGACAAATTTGGGAAGCCTTTTGTTGAAGAATCATCTCCCAAAACTCGTTAGACAACTTAGGCAGTTTCTGCCCAGTTTTGCAGCCTGACCTCTGTCCACTGTTTTGCTCATAACTCCTTCGTCTCAACTCCGATTGCTGCGATACAAATGGGGTTGAAAAGTAGACACACACAGATTTGATTCCATATGTGGCACGCCTTCTAACTCCTCCTGGAACTCTAGATATGAATTTTTGAAGTTGATGTACGTTTTCTGGCAGATTCTGTCCGAGAGCAAAACAATGTCCAAAAGTGTTTCCTCTTTTCCGTGGCCTCACTTGTTGTCATTCATGAGTCCGTTCATCATGATTCTCGATATGTTAAGCGTATTTACCTGTCTTCTGCACATTTAAACAAAATACATCAAAACTGACAAGGTAACAAAATAACGAATCATAATAAAACGTCCAAGTGATAGTCCAAAAACGGTTTTCATCATTTAAGTGCAATTTTCTGTATAAAAACGGCTAGTAGCCACAACTCTACAGAAAAACCCTCTTGACTCTAAAATAAGTAAAAACGACTATACTAAGGCACAAACAAAGTATAAATGGGGGTGAAAATACATTAAGAACATGGCGTAAAACGCACTTATCAAACTACCCCACACTTAAGCTTTGCTAGTCCCTTAGCAAACTGACTCTAACTAAAAGTAAAAACAAAAACAAAAAAAACGAAAATAACAATAACTCTTAATATCCTTAAGAAAATTTTGTCTCAGATTCTTAAGTACGCATAATCTCAAGTTTTAACATTCGAGTGAAAGCACAATTGCAAAAGTTCATAAACTTGTATTATAGCATGAAAAATCAAGATTTTCGAAATTTATAAGTAAAACATGAATGAAATTTTGATCCTCCTTTCCAAGGTACACTCTCTTTTTTTTTCCACTCGAAAAATGGTTTTCACTCATAAGTTTATGCAAGAGAAAAGATGATCAATAACGAATAACTTGCATATTTCAAGAAATAACGGCTCTTTGAGAAAACATTTTTATTGGAAAAACCTCATTTAACAACTAAGTGCAATAATGGACCAAAACCATATGCTTACTTATATGAAATTCTCCACAAATCAAGTTTAGTCATCTTAAGAATCATGAAATAATCTCAAGGGTTGTATTGGGGCTTGGTTTCGTAAGGTAGGAATTTTTTTGGATATAAGTGGTGTTTATCAAACAAGACTTAGGCAAATTTCAACTCCATCCTCCTTATGTCTCCACTCCATGAACAGGACAAAGGTCAAATATAACGTTCTTAGACCTTCAAATAATTACAACTCCACATTCATAAAAACACCATAAAAACTTATGCCTTAGACTTTTTCTTTCATACTTGTCCGAAATTCTTCTTTTCTTTTGCCGATTTCTTTTCTTCTTCTTTTTTTTTTCTTTTGTTTCTTTTTTTTTTCTTTTGTTTTGGCAACTTCTTTTGCAATACATTTTTTCTATATTTCGGACAAGACATATTTTGGCATATAACAATATAAAACAATGGTGTATCAACCCTACACTTCAACTCTTCCCCACACTTGTTCTTTAACATCACGGCACAGCTTCATCGAAAATTCTTTGCCAAGTCTTGACAACAAGGTAAAGATAATCTATACTAAGCTCAGGAATTCTGTTTAAGGGTGATGAAAGAAAAGGCATAATGTAGGCTCAAAAGGGTTTAACTAAGGAGTCCCACGACGGGCACAAAAATGGGCAAAGGCTTATTTTGGCTTTGGTGGTGATCCTAATTGAGATTAATTTCAATCCTATTCAAAATCAGAACAAGTTATGATTATAAAGCTTTGAAAATCACATAAATAAGTTCTAGTAAATTCTAGAGTCCATTAAACAGCTATAGCACATAGTTATTGAATAATGAAAATAATGAGGCTTTACGTGAATTTTCAAAGGATATGGAATGTAATCACTCAAAAAGAAAGTATATTAGGCTCAAAATCTCACAAAGGTTGTTATGGAAACAAAATAACAAAACATGCAAACTTTTCTTTCAAAAATCTCAAGTGTTCATACTTTACAAAATTCATGAAAAGTTGCAATTTTCTTAAGATAAATGTTCAACCATCCATTATGCATTTTAAAAGATAATTTTCATCACAGACATTCTAAGGGTATAAGACTCAAAACAATTAAAAATATGTTAAAAATAAAACAAACTCGAAATAAAAACAAAAAAAAAAACGGAATTTTAAAATTTCTAAAAAAATAAAATATACATTTATTATGTAATCTCTACCCCACACTTAGAAAATTACATTGTCCTCAATGTAAGCTCAAAATTATGTATAATTTTCTAAGTAGGGATCGAAAACACATAATAAATATATAAAAATATCAACAATAACAGTGAAGGGATTAAGAAATTCAAACTCTCGGTGATGGCTCCTCCACAGCTACGGTTGAAATGAGTTGCCTCTCATGCAGCGCTTAATGTTTATAGTCTGTCAGCCTAGACTCTTCTTCCTTCTACTTGAAAAGTGGCGTCTTGAATGGCACTTGGATGTCTCATGGTGTCGAAGATGTTGAACTTAATGACTTCACCATCAAACTCCATAGTCAAATTACCCCCAGCCACATCGATATTGGTCCTTGCGGTTCTCATGAAGGGTATTCCTAGCAGAAGCTGTGTCGAATCAACTGACTCCTCCATTTCCAATACATAAAAATCTGCAGGGAATATCAGGTGATTAACCTGCACAAGGACATCCTCCACATACCCCTTAGGGTATTTGCTTGATCGATCCGCCAATTGGATCACTACGTCATCATGTTGAAGTGGACCAAGACCTAGAGACAAGTAAACAGAGTAGGGCATGACATTAATGGAAGCCCCTAGATCAAGCATCACTTTCTCAAACCTTGTAGTGCCGATGACAACTGGAATTGAAAAGCTTCCTGGATCCTTAAGCTTTGGCGGCATCTTGCGTTGTAGCACGGCGGACACGGTCTCGCTCATGCTCATAACCTTTATCTCCCTTGTGTGTCTTCTTGTGGTGCAAAGCTCCTTCAAAAACTTTGCATACTTCGGTACTTGTTTAATACACTCCAACAAGGGGATGTTGACATTCACCTTTCGAAAAACATCCAACACTTCTTCGTCGGACTTGGCTCGCTTGCTCTTGGTGAAACGTGAGGGGAAGGGTATACAACAAGTGCTCGGCATGGCTGCATCTTTGGCAGCCGAATGTCTTCCTTCCATGGCAGCAGGGTCTTTCTCAAAAGCCCTTTTCTTCATAGCTTCCAAGTCTCCCTTGCTTGGCTTAGCTTGCTTGTGTTGCTCGGTACCTTGATCTCGGTGTTGTGTAGGCTCGGCAGTCCCTTGCTCGGCTGTTCCTTGCTCAGCATTCCTCCCACTTGGCTCGACATTCCCACCTTGCATGGCAACATGTTCATGCTCGGCAGACCCTTGGTTGGCATTCCCTTGCGCGGCAGCTCCTCCACACACGGCATCATCATCATCACGGCCAAGATCAAGTTAGCAAGTACAAAAGTGACGTTCAAACAAGTTATATATATCGAGCACAATAACAAGTTCAATTTCACTTAAGCACATATCGTTGGCAACCTAATAAAGTTGCTAGTTCATTTTATTAACTCTTAACTTCATGGTACGTGGAGCAGGGAAGACCACTGTGCAATGAGCTTGAACAGCTCAAGGTAGTGTTTTGCTTCGTCCTATATACCATGAAAATCAAGACCAATTTCAAAATTGAAGTTAGAATGCCCATATGCCAAGTTGCTTTCTAAAATCTAAAGCAAGGTGATGCTACGGCCCGAGCTTTTGACTAGGTCGAGCGGATTCCGTGGTTTCAGAAGGCAAGTGTCAATGTCACGGAGGGCGAACCCCCTACAAGAACCAGGCAGGACTCGTTTGTGATCAAGGAGGCGGACCCCTATCGACCCCTTCACCGAGAAGAGTGGTCAGTCATGATCTTGAGATCCAATTGAACAAACCTGAATTCCATATCTATGACAGAACGGCCCCTTACTCAGCTAGGAACAAACTCGGATCCCTAGATCAGTCACCTTATGTTAATCAAAGCCGCCCTCAACCTCAAACAAGCTAAGTTGCCTTTAAGAGTCAAAGACTCGAAGAAGCATCGCTCAAAAGAGGGGTTTAGGCTAAGATTAACACAAGTGGCTCCACCTACATGTTTCACTTTAGACACACCAAAACAACAAACCATATAAGCACTCTAAACTCAATAACATGTCTGCCTACTTATGGAATTTTAAAAAAAAAACATTTTACATATAAACACATAGATACAAGTATACAAGCGCAGCAATATATATGCAAATAAGCTCGGCATAGCATGCCAAGCTCGGCAATGTGCCTATAAAACAGAAAAATAGTTAGTCATAATATACATAAATACATAAATAAATCCTTTTTAGCGTCCCCGGCAACGGCGCCAAAAATTGACCTGTCAAAAGATGACGTTAGTGCAATTTAAAACCCTATAGTTGTAGTACATGTAAGTAGGGTATCGTTCTAGCCGGGGACACTAGGGAAGAATTTATTCTGCAAAACAAAGTCATTAGAAATATTCACACAATATATACATAAAGAATAAAATGGGGGATTGAAATCGGCAGAAAATAAAGAAAATAAAACAAAGGCAAATAATTACAAAGTTTGGTCACTTCAACGTTGTAAGCACTTCACAAATAAACTCCGATTAGCATGCAAATATTTTTATGAAAGGTTAAATTATCTTATCTATGTTTTCACAATTGCAAGTTAATTCCAACCCTTAAGACTTCTCATGTGTTTAAGGTTGTCTTTGCGCTCAACCAAAAACTATGTGACTACTTAACTAAATTGTCTTTGCGCTCAATCTAATCAAGCAACACTTACCGTCCACGAGTCGTTGGAGACATGCTCGTTAGCAATGGCGTCACCCATCCTCGAACCCATGCAAATCACTCACCCTAACAACCCTATGCAGCACCTAGAACCGAGTTGTCTTTGCGCTCAACTCGACCTAGAATACCACGGCATATTAAACTCCCCCCTAATAGCTAACTCGTGTACTTTGAATTAACCTAGGGTTCGATTACGTGATCAGGTGAGGATTAATTAACCTAACAATTACTAAACACATAAACACAGATTCTTTACTTCTTTAATAATCCTAACATGCATACTAAACCGTTACACAACATGTACAATCATAATCAAGTCACAAAGAAGATCATACAATCACACATATCATATAAAACCAAAAACCAGAAAATATTTATCAATAAACTCAAATTTCTTACATAGTAATTACAAACACAAACCATGAATGTCTTCATCCTTACCCTACCTATAAGGTTCGGCAAGGTTGAAAGGGAAATTGGTGGAAGATGGCAGTGGACGCAGTCGGCAAAGATGGTTGTGCGGCAAGGAATGGTTCGACTGTGCTTGTGTTTGCTGTGTAAGGGAGGGTTTTTAGGTAGAGTTTAGGCTTGCTAGAACTTAAAACAATTGAAGGACTCCCAAAATATGTATACAACAGACCTATTTATACAGAAAACTATAGAGAAACCCTAGCTGCATCGGCAAAGGAAAGGCAATCCTATTTTAACTCTCTTTCCTATTTGCTCAATGATTCCTTCTTCAATGCAGCTTGTGTATCCGAATTTGGACTCTATCTTCTGATTCCTTGGACCTTCCTACATGTTTATGGATCCATGTAGGCCTCATGTACGAAATCTTGGGCTTTGATAGCAGCCAAAACCAGTGATAGGTCCGGCAAGGTCAGCTTTCCAGGTTTGACCGGGAAACCTTACACTTAACCAAAATATGGCTGCCTTGATGCTTCTTCGTATTTTCTTCTTTTGTCCAGCTTTCTAACACTTCATTAAGGTCTTGATACATCTCTTGACAAATTTGGGAAGCCTTTTGTTGAAGAATCATCTCCCAAAACTCGTTAGACAACTTAGGCAGTTTCTGCCCAGTTTTGCAGCCTGACCTCTGTCCACTGTTTTGCTCATAACTCCTTCGTCTCAACTCCGATTGCTGCGATACAAATGGGGTTGAAAAGTAGACACACACAGATTTGATCCCATATGTGGCACGCCTTCTAACTCCTCCTGGAACTCTAGATATGAATTTTTGAAGTTGATGTACGTTTTCTGGCAGATTCTGTCCGAGAGCAAAACAATGTCCAAAAGTGTTTCCTCTTTTCCGTGGCCTCACTTGTTGTCATTCATGAGTCCGTTCATCATGATTCTCGATATGTTAAGCGTATTTACCTGTCTTCTGCACATTTAAACAAAATACATCAAAACTGACAAGGTAACAAAATAACGAATCATAATAAAACGTCCAAGTGATAGTCCAAAAACGGTTTTCATCATTTAAGTGCAATTTTCTGTATAAAAACGGCTAGTAGCCACAACTCTACAGAAAAACCCTCTTGACTCTAAAATAAGTAAAAACGACTATACTAAGGCACAAACAAAGTATAAATGGGGGTGAAAATACATTAAGAACATGGCGTAAAACGCACTTATCACTTGACTCGCCTTAACCGGCCTTGGACAGCTTTGGGCTGCCTTGACCCGCCTTGGGCTGCCTTAACCCGCCATGGGCCGCTATGACCCATATAGGGCCGCCAAGGGGCCGCCTTAAGCCTTGAACCTCCTAACCCGCCTTGGGCGCCTTGACCTGCCTTGACCCGCCTTAGGCAGCCTTGACCCACCTTGGACCACCTTGACCCGCCTTGGACCGCCTTGGACCGCCTTGAACCGCCTTGGGCCGCCTTGACCCTCCTAGACCTGCCTAAGGCCCCTTGATCCTCTTAGACCCGCCAAGGGGCTGCCGAGGGCCGCAATGGGGCTGCCTTGGACTGCCTTGTTTCGTCATGACCCGCTATGGACCGCCTTGACCCACCTTGGACCGCCTTGGGCATCCTTGACCCACCTTGGACCGCCTTGACCCTCCATGACCCGCCATGGACCGTTTTAGCCCGCCTTGACCCACCTTGAACCGCCTAGGGCGGCCTTAACCCTCCTAGACCTGCCTAGGGCCACCAAGAAGCCGCCATGACTCACCAAGGGGTCGGCATGACCCTCCTAGGCCGGTCTAGGGCCGCCTTTACCCTCTTTGGCCCCCCTTTTCCCGTCTTGGGGACATCTTGACCCGCAAAGGGACTACCTTTACACGCCTAGGGCTGTTTTGACCTTCCTAGAGCCTACCCACCCCTGCCACGGGCCGCTAAGGGGCTTTTAGGGCCACCATGGGGCCACCTTAACACGTCTTGAGCCGCCTTGACCAGCCTTGACCCTCCTCGGCCTTGCCCGGCAACCAAGGGCAGCCAAGGGGGCGACATGACCCACTTAAGGCCGCCACGGGGTTGCCTTTATATGCCTTGACCCTCCTAGGCCCACCTTGACCAATCTAGGGACGCCAAGACTCCACCTTGACCTGTCTAGGGTCGCCAAGGGGCCGTCTTGACAAGCCAAGAGCTGCCAACGGGACGTCATGACCCGTCGAGAGGCTGCCTTTACACGTCTAGGGTTGTTTTGACCTCCCTAGGGCCCGCCTATGGCCGTCAAGGGGCTGCCTAGGGCCTCCATGAGGCCACCTTGACCCGTCTAGGGCTTCCCTTACCCGCCTTGGAACGCCTTGACCCGATTTGGGCTGCCTTGCCCCGCCTAGGGCAACCATGGGGCTGCCTTGACCCACTTTGGACAGCCTTGGGCCGCTTTGGAAAAAAAGGGATGCAGCATAAGCACTTAATTATGGTTAAAAGGTAACAAGTATAATGGCCAAAGAAATAGGTTTAATGTCAACACTGAAAGCAAGTATTGTGTTTGCGTGAAACAAAACCTGTATAATGGAAATGTATATGAACTATTCAAATGTTGGCAAGGATCCACTCGTAGGCAAACTGAAAGTTTTGAGAACTGAATTATAACCTTAAACTTTATGGTTTACAAAAATTTAAAGAGAAGCATTTACCATAATTCAACGAGTGTTGACCCGTCATGACCCGCCTTGGACCACGTAAGGCTGTCTTGACCCGCCGTGGACCGCCTTAACCCGCCATGACGCCTTGGCAAGCCTTGACCTGCATTGGGCCACCAAGAAGTCGTCATGTCCCTCCGAGGCCCGTCTTGGGCCCCCTTAACCCGCCTTGACCCACCTTAAACCGTCTTGGGCCTCTTTGACCCTCCTCGGCCCTGCCAAGCAACCTAGGGCGGCCACGGGGCTACCTTTACAAGTCTTGATCCTCCTAGGCACACCTTGGGCCACCTTTACCTGTCTAGGGACGCCAAGAGGCCGCCTTAACCTGCCTAGGGCCGCCAAGGGACGTCTTGACACGTCGAGGGGCTGTCCTTACACGCCTAGGGTTGTTTTGACCTCCCTAGGGCCCGCCATGACCAGCCTATGGCCGCCAAGGGCCTACCTAATGCTGCCATGTGGCTACCTAGGGCCGCCTTGACCCGTCTTAACCCGCTTTGACTCGCTTTAACCCGCCTTGACCCGCTTTAACCCGCCTTGGACTGCTTTGGGCTGCCTTGACCCGCCTTGGGGTGTCTTGACCCGCTTTAACCCGCCTTGGGGTGTCTTGACCCGCTTTAACCCCCAAAAGGTGGCCTTAAGTCGCCTTGAACCTCTTAACCCGCCAAGGGGCCTCCATGACCCTTCTAGGGCCGCAAAGGGACTGCCTTGAACTGCCTTGACCCGCCTAAGGCCGCAAATAGACTGTCTTAACCCGTCATGACCAGCCTTGGACTGCCTTGACCCGCCTTGGACCGCCTTAACACGCCTTAAACCGGCTTGGCAAGCCTTAACCCGCCATGACCCGCCTTGGACCACGTAAGGCAGTCTTGACCTGCTGTGGACCGCCTTAACCCGCCATGACGCCTTGGAAAGCCTTGACCTGCATTGGGCCACCAAGAAGTCGTCATGTCCCTTCGAGGCCCGTCTTGGGCCCCCTTAACCCGCCTTGACCCACCTTAACCCGTCTTGGGCCTCCTTGATCCTCCTCGGCCCTGCCAAGCAACCTAGGGCCGCCACGGGGCTACCTTTACACGTCTTGATCCTCCTAGGCACACCTAGGGCCACCTTTACCCGTCTAGGGACGCCAAGAGGCCGCCTTGACCTGCCTAGGGCCGCCATGGGGACGTCTTGACACGTCGAGGGGCTGTCCTTACACGCCTAGGGTTGTTTTGACCTCCCTAGGGCCCGCCATGACCCGCCTATGGCCGACAAGGGCCTACCTAATGCTGCCATGTGGCTACCTAGGGCTGCCTTGACCCGCCTTGACCCGTCTTAACCCGCTTTAACTCGCTTTAACCCGCCTTGACCCGCTTTAACCCGCCTTGGACTGCTTTGGGCTGCCTTGACCCGCCTTGGGGTGTCTTGACCCGCTTTAACCCGCCTTGGGGCTGCCTTGGGGTGTCTTGACCCGCTTTAACCCCCAAAAGGTGGCCTTAAGTCTCCTTGAACCTCTTAACCCGCCAAGGGGCCTCCATGACCCTTCTAGGGCCGCAAATAGACTGTCTTAACCCGTCATGACCAGCCTTGGACTGCCTTGACCCGCCTTGGACCGCCTTAACACGCCTTAAACCGGCTTGGCAAGCCTTAACCCGCCATAGACTGCTTTGGGCCGCCTTGACCTGCCTTGAGCTGTCTTTACCCGCTTTAACGCGCCTTGGGCCGCTTTGACCCATATAAGGCCGCCAAGAAGCCACCTTAATCTGCCTTGAACCTCCTAAGCCGCCAAGGGGCCTCCATGACCCTCCTAGGGCTGCAAATGGACCGCCTTAAGCCGTCATGACTCGCCTTGGACTGCCTTAAGCCGCCTTAAACCGCCTTGGCAAGCCTTGACCCGCTTTGGACCACCTTGACCTGCCTTGAACTACCTAGGGCCGCCTTGACCCTCCTAGGGCCACCTTGACCCTCCTATACCCGCCGAGGGCCACCAAGAAGCCGCGATGTCCCTCCGAGGCCCGTCTAGGGCCGCCTTAACCCGCCTTAGGCCGCCTTGACCCTCCTCCGCCCTGCTAAGCAACCTAGGGTCACCACGGGGCTGGCTTTACACGTCCTGACCCTCCTAACCTTGCTCTGAGTCGCCTTGACCCGCCTTGGGCTGCCTTGACCCGCCTTAACCTGCCTTGGGCAGCCTTATCCCGCCTTTGGCCACTTTTACCCATATAGGGCTGCCATGGGGCCACCATTGGGGCCGCCTTGAGCCGACTTGGACTGCTTTGAGCAGCCTTGACCCGTCTTAGGCTACCTTGATATGCCTTAACCCGCCTTGGGCCACTTTGACCCATATAGGGCTGCCATGGGGCCGCCTTATGCCACCTTGAACCTCCTAACCCGCCAAGGGGCCGCCATGACCCTCCTAGACCCGCCTAGTGCCGCCTTGCCCTTCCTAGACCTGCCATGACTCGCCAAGGGGTCGTCATGACCCTCCTAGGCCCGTCTAGGGCCACAAAGAAGCCACCATGACTCGCCAAGGGGTCGTCATGACCCGCTAAAGGGTCGTCATGACTCGCCTAGGGCTATCTTGACCCCTTTTAACCCGCCTTGAGCAACTCTGATCCATATAAGGCCACCAAGGGGCAGCCTTAAACTTCCTATGCCGCCAAGGGGCCGCCATGACCCTCCTAGGGCCGTAATGAGGCCGCCTTAAACTGCCTTGGGCCGCCTTGACCCTCCTAGACCCGCCAAGGGCTACCTAGGGCCACCATGAGGCCGCCTTAGACCGCCTTAACCCGCCTTGGACCACCTTTAACCGCCTAAAGTTGCCTTGACCGGCCTTAACCCGCAATGACCCGCCTTAAACCGCCTTGGCAAACCTTGACCTGTTTTGATCGCCTTGACTTGCGTTGAACCGCCTAGGGCCGCCTTGACCCTCATAGACCCGCCTAGGGCCACCAAGAAACCGCTATGTCCCTCTGAGGCCCGTCTAGGGTCGCTTAACCCGCCTTTACCCTCCTCGGCCCTGCCAAGCAACCTAGGGCCGCCATGGGGCTGGCTTTACACTTCTTGACCCTCCTAGGCCCACCTAGGGCCACCTTGACTCGTCTAGGGACGCCAAGAGGCCGCCTTGACCCTCCTAACCCGCCTTGGACTGCTTTGGGCCGCCTTGACACGCCTTGGGCTGTCTTGACCTGCTTTAACCCGCTTTAGACTGCTTTGACCGATATAAGGCCCACCAAGGGGCTTCCATGACCATCTTAGGGCCGTAAAGGGGCCGCCTTAACCCTCCTAAACCCACTTAGGGCCACCTTGACCCTCCTAGACCCGCCAAGAGGCTGCCTAGGGCCGCCATGGGGGTAGCCTTGGACTGCCTTGGCCCGCCTTGGACCGCATTATCTCGGCATGACCCGCCTTGGACTGCCTTGACTCACCTTGGACTACCTTAGCCAGCCTTGAACCGCCTAAGGCTGCATTGACCTCCCTTGGACCGCCTTAACCCGCCATGACCCGCCTTAAACCGCCTTGGCAAGCCATGACCCGGCTTGGACCGCGTTGACCTGCCTTGAACCGCCTTGACCCTCCTAGACCCGCCTATGGCCACCAAGAAGCCGCCATGACTCGCCAAGGGGTCGCCAAGACCCTCCGAGGACCGTCTAGGGCCGCCTTAACCCGCTTTGGCCCGCCTTAGGCCGCCTTGACCCTCATCGGCCATGCCAAGCAACTTAGGGCAGCCTCGACCCGATTTGACCAGCCTTGACCCGCTTTGAACCGCTTTAAGCTGCCTTGACCCTCCTAGGCCCGCCTAGTGCCCCCTTGACCCTGCTAGACCCGTATTGACCCTCTTAGACTAGCCTTGAACCGTCTTGGACCCGCCTAGGGCTGCCACTGGGGACGCCATGAGCGACCTTGGACTGCTTTGGGCCGCCTTGACCAGCCTTGGGCCACCTTAACCCGCCTTCGGCCACTTTGACCCATACAAGGCTGCCATAGGGCCGCCTTGAGCCGCCTTGGACTGCTTTGGGCCGCCTTGACCCACCTTGGGCTAGCTTGACCCGCCTTAACCCGCCTTGGGCCACTTTGACCCACAAAGGGCTACCATGGGGCCGCCTTAAGCCACCTTGAACCTCCTAACCCGCCAAGGGGCCGTCATGAGCCTCCTAGGGCCACAAAGGGGCCGCTTTGACCCGCTAAGGGCCGCCTTGCCCCTCCTAGACCCGCCTAGGGCCACCAAGAAGCCGCCAAGACTCACCAAGGGATCGCCATGACCTTCCTAGGCCCGTCTAGGGATGCCTTGGCCCGCCTAGGGCTGTCTTGACCCCCTTTAACCCGCCTTGGGCCGCTTTGATCCATACAAGGCCGCCAAGGGGCCGCCATGACCCTCCTTGGGCCGCAATGAGACCGCCTTGAACTGCCTTGGGCCGCCTTTACCCTCTTAGACCCGCTAAGGGGCCGCCTAGGACCGCTTTGCCCCCCCTTGGATTGTCTTAACATGGCATGGACCGCCTTGACCCGCCTTGGACTGCCTTGACCCGCCTAGGGTCGTCTTGTCCCTTCTAGACCTGCCTAGGGCCACCAATAAGCCGCCATGACTCGCCATGGGGCCGCCTTAAGCTACCTTGAACCTCCTAACCCGCCAAGGGGCCGCCATGACCCTCCTAAGGCCGCAAAGGGGCTGCCTTTGGCCACTTGGACCGCCTTGACCCGCCTTAGTCAACCTTGGGCCGCCTTGACCGCCTTGAACCGCCTTAGTCAACCTTGGGCCGCCTTTGACCCGTTTTGGGCCGCCTTGCACTGCCTTGGGCCGTCTTGACCCTCCTAGACCCACCAAGGGGCTACCCAGGGCCGCCATGGGGTCACCTTGACCCGCTATGAACCCCCTTTAGACTCGCCTAGGGCCGCAAAGGGACCGCCTTAACTCGCCATGACCCACCTTGGACCACCTTGACCCTCCTTGGACCACCTTGACCCGCCTTGGGCTGTCTTGACCTGCTTTAACCCGCCTTGGGCCTCTTTGACCCATATAAGGCCGCCAAGAGGCCACCTTAAGCCGCCTTGAACCTCTTAAGCCGCCAAGGGGCTTCCATGACCCTCTTAGGGACGCAAATGGGCCGCCTTGAACCGCCATGACCCTCTTAAACTCACCTAAGGCCGCAAAGGGACCACCTTAACCCGCCTTGGACCGCCTTAACCCGCCTTAAACCACCTTGGTAAGCCTTGACCCGCTTTAGACCGCCTTAACTTGCCTTGAACCGCCTTGACCCTCCTAGACCCGCCTAGGGCCACCAAGAAACCGCCATGTCCCTCCACGGCCCATCTAGGGCCGCCTTAACCCGCCTTAGGCCGTTTTGACCCTCCTCGGCCCTGCCAAGCAACCTAGGGCCACCACGGGGCTGGCTTTACACGTCTTGACCCTCCTAGGCCCACCTAGGGCCACCTTAACCCATCTAGGGATGCCAAGAGGCCGCCTTAACCTGCCTAAGGCCGCCAAGGGATGTCTTGACCCGTCGAGGGGCTACTCTTACACGCCTAGGTTTGTTTTGACCTCCCTAGGGCCCGCCATGAGCTCCCTAGGATCGCAATGGGGCTGCCTTGACCCGCCTTGGAATGCCTTGGACCGCCTTAACTTGCCATGACACGCCTTGGACTACCTAAGGCTGCCTTGACCCACCTTGGACCGCTATAACCTGCTGTGACCTGCTTTGGACCACCAAGAAGCCGTCACGTCCCTCCGATGCCCGTCTAGGGCCGCCTTAACCCGCCTTGACCCGCCTTAACCCGTCTTGGGTCTCTTTGACCCTCCTCGGCCCTGCCAAGCAAACTAGGGCTGCCACGGGGCTACCTTTACACGTCTTGATCCTCCTAGACCCACCTAGAGCCACTTTGACCTGTCTAGGGACGCCAAGAGGCCACCTTGACCTGCCTAGGGCCGTTAAACGGGCGTCTTGACACGCCGAGGGGCTGCCCTTACACACCTAGGGTTGTTTTGACCTCCTTAGGGCCCGCCATCACCCGCCTATGGCCGCCAAAGGCCTGCCTAATGTCGTCATGTGGCTACCTAGGGCCGTCTTGACCCGCCTTAACCCGCTTTAACCCGCCTTGACACGCCTTAACCCGCCTAAACCTGCCTTGACTCGCCTTGGACTGCTTTAGGCCGCCTTGACCCGCCTTAGGCTGTCTTGACCTGCTTTGGCCTGCTTTAACCCGCCTTTAGCCGCTTTGACCTATATAAGGCCACCAAGAGGCCGCCTTAAGCCACCTTGAACCTCCTAACCCGCCAAGGGGCACGAGCTTTTGATGCTGTAATGGTTCAATTGATGTTAGATGATGTGTATAAGCACACATGAAAGGAAAAAAAACAGATGTTCAGAAAAAGTGAAATTTCTTAAAAACTCGTGTGCTGTAACAAGAAGTTTTGGTTGAAATTTGGTGAAACTTGAAAAGATGGGTAACACGTATGCTTTTTCAAAATTTAGGTTCCCGAGGTTAGTTTGAGAAGAATTGAAGACTCCACAAGCATGGCGATTCAATGAGTTCCACTGACAATGAAAGTAACAGTTCCAACAACTTTACCAAACAAAGTTGTCGTGAGTAATTTAGGCTCGATTGCGAGTAAAATAATAAAGGCCACGAGCTTTTGATGTTATAATGGTTCAATTGATGTTAGGTGACGTGTATAAGCACACATGAACGAAAAAAAACCAAATATTCAGAAAAAGTGAAATTTCTTAAAAACTCGTGCACTATAATAAGAAGTTTTGGTTGAAATTTGGTGAAACTTGAAAAGATGGGTAGCACGTAAGCTTTTTCAAAATTTAGGTTACTAAGGTTAGTATGAGAAGAATTGAAGACTCCACAAGCATGACGATTCATTTTTTTTCCACTGAAAGCAACATTTCCAACACCTTTTCCAAACAAAGTTGCCGTGAGTCATTTTGGCTCGATTGCGAGTAAAATAATAAATGTAACGAGCTTTTGATGGTATAATGGTTCAAATGATGTTAGGTGATGTGTATAAGCACACATTAACACATAGACCCGCCTAGACCCGCCTAGGGACCACCTAAACCCGCTTAGACGCCACCTCGGGCCGCTAAGGGGTTGTCGAGACACACTTAGGGCCGCCAAGGGGTGCCTTGACCAGCCTAGGGTCGTCACGACCTACTTAGAACCCACGTAGGGACTGCCGTGGGGCCTCCTTGACCCACCTTAGCCCGACTTAGCCCTCCTTGGCCCTCCTTAACCAGCCTTGGACCGCCTTCAACCGCCTTGGGTTGCCTTGACCCGCCTTAACGTACCATAGGCTGCCTTAACCCGCCTTGGGCTGCTTTGACCCATATAAGGTTGCCAAGGGGCCACCTTAAGTCACCTTGAACCTCCTAACCCGCTTTAGGCCCCCTTGACTTGCCTTGACCCGCCTTGGGCCGCCTTCACTCGCCTTGACATGCCTTGGACCGTCTTGAACTACCTTGGGCCGCCTTGACCCACCAAAGGGCCGCTATAAGGCAACCTTGACACGCTTTGGACCACCTTGGATTGCCATGACCCGCCTTTGGTCGCCTTAACCCTCCTCGGCCCTGCCAGGCAACCTAGGGCAGCCAAGGGGGTGCCATGACCCACCTAGGGCCGCCATGGGGCTGCCTTTACACGCCTTGACCCTCCAAAGCCCACCGAGGGCCACCTTGACCATTCTAGGGACCCCAAGAGCCACCTTGACTTGTCTAGGGCCGCCTTGACAAGCCTAGGTCCGCCGAGGGGCTGCCTTGACCCGCCAAGGGTTGTTTTGACCTCCCTATGGTCGCCAATGGGCTCCCTAGGGCCCGCCTTGTCTCGCCTTGGACCGCCTTGACCTGCCTTGGACCACCTTGACCCGCCTTAGCCCGTTTTGGGCTGCATGACCCTCCTCGGCCCTGCTAGGCAACCTAAGGCAGCCATGATCCACCTAGGGCCGCCACGGGGCTGCCTTTACAAGCCTTGACTCTCTTAGGCCCACCTAAGGCCACCTTGACCCGTCTAGGGACGCCAAGAGTCCGCCTTCACCCGCTTTGGCCCTCCTTGATCCGCCTAAGGCCGACTTGACCCGTTTAGAGACGTCAAGAGGCCGCCTTGACCCGTCCAGCTAGGGATGACAAGAGGTCGTTTTGACCTGCCTTGGGCCGCTAAGGGGCAGCCTTGACAGGCCAAGGACTGCCAAGGGGACGTCATGACCCACCGAGGGGATGGGTTTACACGCCTAGGGTTGTTTTGACCTCCTTAGGTCCCGCCATGACCTGCCTATGGCCACCAAGGGAAGCCTAAGGCCGCCATGGGGCCACCTTAACCTGTCGAGGGCCGCCTTGACCCGCTTTGGCTAGCCTTGACCCGCTTTGGGCCACCTTGACCCGCCTTAATCTGCCTTGACCCGCCTTGATCTGCCTTAGGCCATCTTGATCCGCGTTGGGGCGCTTAGGCTCGCCTTAGACCACCTTGACCCGCCTTGAACCGCCTTGAGCCGCCATGACCCTCCTAGACTCGCCTAGTGCAGCCTTGACCCTCCTAGACCCGCCTAGGGCCACCAAGAAGCCGCCATGACTCGCCAAGGGGCCGTTATGACCCGCCATGGGTTGCCTTAATCCGCCTTGGGCCAACTTGACCCTCTTAGACCCGCCAAGAGTTGTCTTGGCCCGCCTTGACTGGCCTTGACCCATCTTGATTTTCCTTAGCCCGCCTTGACCCACCATAACCCATCATGGGCTGCTATGACCCATATAGGGCAGCCAAGGGGCCGCCTTAAGCCGCCTTAAACCTCCTAACGCACCTTGGACCCCCTTGACCCTCCTAGACCCGCCTAAGGCCCCTTGACCCTCCTAGACCTGCCAAGGGGCTGCCTAGGGCCGCAATGGGGTCGCCTTGGACTGCCTTGTGTCGCCATGACCCGCCATGGACAACCTTGACCCGCCTTGACCCGCCTTGACCCGCCTTGACCCACCTTGGACCGCCTGATTCGCGTCTTTTCAAGCGTTAAATTAAACACTCAATCAAACACAAATACAATTAAAACCCTTCTTTGTAGATGTAGCATTGGTAAGTAGGGATCGTTCTTAACCGGGGATTGAGGGTGCTTGCATAACTATGCTAAGGTTGTTTAGGGGGGTGCAAGATTGTTTGTTCTAAGTTCCTACGAAATAAAACAAGAAGATGGGTAGATACATATCAAGAAATCATAAGTTCTAACATGTTTAAACTCATAGACAAGCAAACAATCAAGAGCACATAATCCTAACATGCATCTAGCCGAAAATAAGTTCCTAATTAAGTCTATTATTTACAAGTGATCATCACATCATGTTGCTTAGGCCGATTACTCCCTCCTTGGCTGAATCCTACGAAATTCACATGTTAATTAGAACATATACACACACTTGCATCGAATTAGAGGGCAGCCAAATCATCTAGCAAACTCCCTAACCCAATTTTATCTTGATTAGATCGGTGGAACATGCATAGGGTGAACCAAATCATCTAGTGTCATCCTAAGCAAATTCCAGAGCATTAAGAACATGGCAAGCATACATACACGTCCCAATCAACCTATAAACACATGGAAGAATTCAAAACAAATTAGAAATAATCATCTTTACACCAAAACATTAGTCTTTCTATAAAATGGGTAACACATTAGTTGCAAAATATCTATGATCTGTTTTAGTTTCTATTTCATATCTCATCTGGAAACAACATTTGATATTTGGACCGACACTTTTTTTTTTGGACGTGGATATTTGGACTGACACTTGGGTCTGAGTTTCTAACCAACCGTGGACTTAAAGCAGGATTTGAGGAGCTTACTTTGGGTTGGGCTAACACGCGACGCTTTTCTTGCTCCAGGATTTCCATCTTAATGGCCTTTCATTGATCTTCATCCAGCCCACTTAATTCAATTTCAGCCCAAAACCCATAAAAATGAAAGAAAAAAAGAGGGAGAAAAGAACAAAAAAGAAGAAGAAAAAGAATGCTATAGAGCTAGTGTGATTGTAAATCGCATAAACCATGTATGCGACATGATAATGTGATATAGAAACTTGGATATATATATATGTGGTGGTACGAATATGGAGGTCAAAATAATGATCACTGAGATGTATCACATTATGCAAGCCATCGATCTTTTAAGAAGAGTGCCACAAATTGGGTGGTATGAACGTGATTGGGCTTTCTTTCCCAATAAGAGATTAGGTGGTGTTGGAGACACTTTTTTTTTTGTTTTTTTGATAATAAGGATGCCCGCTTGGTAATTAAGAGATTAGGCATCTCCTCGATCTCGACACAAAGTGAGATTTCCACAATCTTGAACGGTTAAATTAAGCAGTGTCCATGGAAGAATGTGTATACTTGAGTTACGGTTGTCTTTGTGTTATAAGCTAGAGATCAATGGAAGAATGTTGCTTTTGTTCCGATGATGACAACCTTATCGAAGAGATCAAATGTCTCTCTCTCAATACTTGTATGAGTTGTATCATTTTCATCTAGCTATGTAGCTTAGGCATTAAGATGCAGCACAGTTATATTGCTATTGTGGTATGTACGTTGAACAAGTTCGAGGGGATGCTAATGCTAATGTTTTGTAAATTATGCTCGATCTACTTGTGAAGGCTAGGGGAACTCTTTCCTTCACCAAAATTGCTGTGAGAGTGTGAGCAAGTGTTTAACAAGGCCAACTTAAAAGCGTCGACGCATCTTTATGCAAACATTCGAATCTAGCTAAGCTATTATTGAAGTTTTCATTATCAATACAATAACATAATTGATGTACAATTAGGTTATTGTTCTATTAATCTTGGATCACCTTTCTTTTAGGAACAACTCATGATCATCATCTTCCTTTACTCCCCACATATGAGTATGATAGGACTCGAACGAGTTGAGTTGTCTAATTCAATGACTTCGATAGGCTGTTATGCATATACAAACCCCCTAACCACTCAAACTCGTTGAGCATAATACCCAAACTTTAGGGACCATCCCAGTGAAGAAAGATAAGATATACAACAATATCTGCCCCTTAAAAGAAGAACATCGGAAGCTTTAAAGCCAAAGCCCTTGATTGAATATTTGAGCTTATCTTTGCCCCTAGCTAGCTAACGAGCTTAAAGCTCCCTCAGGCATGCTAGATCTTGGTGAGAGACTAAAGGACCAACAGACACGATCACAAGAAAATGTGGGAAATGTCACTAAGTTTTCGCAAGTGTATGTGGGTCAATTCAATCACTCAGTGAGAGAGAAAACTCATAAGTTGCTAGCTTTTACCCTCCATCTTGTTTGGTTTGTCCAGAAGAGTAACCTATGAAGGGAAATACATGAATGCATATAGATTGAACTGTCATGGCTTTAGGGGGAACTGTCATGATATGAGTTGCTTAATGACCTTACCAAGGCATGCATGCATTACATGTATATGGTGTTAGTGTGTTACACTGTTACTTTCACTTTTCATCCCGTTTTTATTTGCATGTTTCCTTTAGTTTTTTCCATTGCAAAGCTACACTTAAGTAGATTGTCCATCATTATTCGATCAATATATGATGGAAAATTTCATGGCCAGTACGTATATCCCTTAATAATGCCAAGTAACTCTTTGTTTTACCACACTGTCATGTTCGTTCGATCACTGCCTACTATTTCATCGCCGACGACAAAGAGTGATTACTCAAGTACGCAGACGACATCTTTCAATCTAGAGAAAGCTAGATAGCCCCGATAGGTCTCACTCGATTCCCATCGACGACCCCCATATAAGCAAACTGAGGCAGCTAGCTAGTTGATCGATAGGCTGATGACCCAGCAGCGACCCATGCATGCATGAAAGTCCTCTCTGCTAGGTCAACATGAAAGTGAAAAGAAGCAAGCTCAAACTTGGATCATGTCTGCTTTTAGGACTAGTACCTCTCACAAACACAACTGAAATGATCGATCGATGGTCCATACAAGTACGTTTGCAGATCGATGTATGGCTATCATTGACGTGATATATTTTCCCGTCTTTGTTCCTCACCTAACCAGGAGACCATGCATCTACGATGATAAACACACTGGTCGTCGTTTTTACTTACTCCGTCCAGCAATCTTGTTGTCTCCAAGGTTACTTTTACTGCTGAAACTTACCTCGAGTAGTTAATCGATAGTAAGATATACCTCAAGTAAGGAATTACTGAATATATACTTCCGGTACTTATCGAATTATTGACCTGATCGATCATAAATAAGGATCGGATTGCGATGAGGGTGGGAGTGATACTGACGTTTGATCTGATTTTGTCGACCTATATATTTTGGCCGGACCGGTGGAGCCCATCAGCCCATTCTTTGCCAGCGTTATAGTCGGCCGGCAGCCTTAACTTTAACTAATACGACATATGGTCCTACCCTGGCTATTTTTGGGACCCACGTGCCTATTTGTCAATGGGAGAGTAACGGACTTTTAAAATTGGCGCTCCGCACCTGTAGGCTCGTGTTATGACCCGAACCGTAAGTTTGAATCTTTCAACAGTTTTGGAGGGAACGGCATAGGAATTGACAGCACAGCCCTTCTTCTTTACTTTATTTACCGTGATACTCATTTCTATGTACGAAGAATGAAGTCAATGAACAATGATTCATCTTGGCATGCAAGGCGTGGCATTAATCTCATAACCATTTTGGTATGGATTGATTGATTGTTGATTACACCTCTCAAGAGACAGGACTCTCGATAATATCCGCCTAATCGATTTCCCCTGCTTTTCCCGAGAATTGAGATCAAACTAGCCACACTCTCTCGGACGATCCGTAGTCGACAATTCATCTCCTCTTAAGTATGTCGAAGAATTGAGTTAGACTTCTTTCGAAAAGTCTCCATTATTAGTAGACCTACATTTTACTCAGTGCATATATATGGTACGTGATCCACCAAGAAATCCTTGTTCTAATGTGCTTTAGCAAGTATGATCGCTCATATACTATTAACACAGTTTAGAATCTGTTCTCGTGGGTGAGAGAGACTAAAACCACTTATCCTAGCTTAATATCAAAAACTCTGATAGTCTGATCGGAATGCTAATTTGACTTGCTCTTCAATCTGTTTGAGCCCAGTGGGCATTTTCGGTCCAAGACTTGAGAAAGACTTGGATATCATTTGGGCCAATGCCTGTGGCCTTTTTAGCCCATCAAGGGTAGCGAGGTTTGGCAGCACGTGACATGGCTTTTATCCAGAGGATTCTGATACCTTGCGAGATTCGGTGTCTACGCGGGATCCTTATCTCCAGTTCGCATGGGACTCTATAGTTCTTGCGAGGATGGGATGGAAATGACTAATAACGCCCTCGGGATAAGGTCGCTTAGTGTTTGAGTTCGCTTACTACACGACAAATGAAATGCAGCGAGGCAGGGAACGAAACCTAAGCGAGATAGGTTTGACACGTGTTGCATGGAGCGTACGACTGGCGAGTTAAACGTATCCTTGTGGGATTCTAATTGCAGAGTCCGCATTGGATTGTGAGTAGATCTCCACGAGTTGCTTACGGATAGATATATAAGGGAGCTCCATGTTCTTCAAGGACACACACACAATCAATCAATCAACAAATCTCTCTCAAACAGACGTACACAGTCGAAACCTTCGAGTCTTCTCGAAACCCTAACGTTCTAAGCGCATCCCGCTTTAGATCCCGGAGCCCGTCAGGACTCGTCGCAGAAACTTCCCAATTGTTGCTCTGCTCGCTCTCACAGTGAGTATCGATCGACAGGTGATTAAGAAGAGTAAGCTCGGAAATATTTCCTCATCAGGTGACACCGGAGCCCTCATTCGCCTGGTCAAGAAGTCAGGACGCGCACCGTTCTCTTTCCTCATCCGTGAGGTGGCACGCCCCGCACACACCGTTTTTTACATTTGTTCCCTCATCACCCCTCGCTGAGGACGTGGGCCAAAACATTGGCACGCCCAGTGGGACAGGGAGTTCACTTTTCTTGCAATCATTGGGAAGTTTGACAGCTCCCCCTACCGGAGACCTTCGCTTTCTTGCTTGAAACATAAGGCTCCGCAATACAAGCCCCATAACAGCGCGGCTTGCAGATCTCTCGCTAAAGAAGAGATTCTCAATCTGTTCGGCAACCCCGACCTTACTAAGTCCACAATGGCAAACTCACAACCAATCCCAGAGGCGGGACCTGCTCTGTCCACAGAGGAGGTCCGCAGAATGTTCGAAGAACTGAGGAGCGATTTCAAGAATGAGATCGGCGCGCTCAGAAGAGAGTGCGGCTTGAAGGCTGAAGAAACTCAGCAAATTGTCCAGGACCTCTCTGTGCAGGTCGCTAAGGACAAGGAAATCTGGCTCGCAAACCAGGAAAACCACGCCAAGCTCAGCGAGGAGTTCAACTATGTGGTTGGCACGATCAGGGAGGACAAGGACATAATGACCGGCTCTCTGCAAAGGATCCAGACTGAACTGGATCAGAGCAAGGTGGCCTTTACAAAGGCCCTAGAAGCCCAAACCCATCGTCTGAACGACCATGACACCAAGCTGCAGCAACAGCAGGACGCTTCCTTCTTCGGGAGCAAAAACAGCATGGAAAAGCTCGAAGACTACAAAGAGCGCCATGATACCCTGAGTACAAGGGTCCTGCAGATGGAAGACTGGATTCGGGCCCAAGCGCCGAAGAATCACGCTCTGAACTCCACCAGTTCAAGCGCAGCGGAGGGCTCGAGGTATATCCCGCCAAATGAGCGTCCTAGGGCAAATCCGAGGGTCGGGGCCCAGAAGGCTCCCCAATTCACATTGGGGGCCAGCTCATCAAGGACACCACCCCGTCTACCCTCGCCATGCAGCCCTAGGATCACACTCAAGGGCACCGATGCTCTTGCGCCGCAAGGAATGGGGACACCAGACGACCCGATCGTGGCTTATTCCAGTTCGACTCATAAGAACGTCGGACAGGCCCCTAGTTTCTCCGCATGGCATGGCCATGACCAGGGGGCAGATTCTGCACCAGTAACGGCGGCCGACTGGCGCCAACTCATCTCAAGCATTGTCAAGGAGCACACCGGAAAGGGTGATGCTAGCTTGCACTACCGTGACCCCTATCCAGATAGCGTGGCACAATATCCCTTCCCCCACGGGTTCAAGAACATCGTCTTCACCACATTTTCTGGGGAGACAAGGGAAGACGCAGCAACTCACATGGCCCGTTTCAAGGTCCAATGCGGCCAATACGGGAATGATGATATGTTGAAGCTCAAGCTCTTCGGGACTTCTCTGTCCGGAGCCGCTTTCACCTGGTATTCCAGACTGAAGCCGGGGTCAATTCCAGACTGGCCCACCATGGAACGTCTCTTCCGGGAGACATACGGCACAATTGAGCCCGAAGTCGGCCTCGACTCCCTCACGCAGATGAGCCAGCAGATCATGGAGTCCGGAGTGTCTTTCCTCCAGCGCTTCAAGGTCCAGCAGGCCAAATGCGATTACCTGCTGCCTGAGCAGGAAGCCATCAAATTGGCTATCCGGGGTCTGGAGCACCGCCAGCGGCTGAAGCACCATGGAGAGCGCTTCAGTTCCATGGGTGACCTGATCAACAAGGTTGGCAGCTACGAGCTCATCCTGAACGAACTGGACGATAAGGCCAACGCTTCCAAGGGAACCTATGTGCCAGGGAAGAACCGGATCGTGGGGGCACTCAGCATGCAAACCCCTGCTCACGATCCCTACTATCAAAGGCCGGAGCCAGCCCATGCAGATCAGGACTTGGACGACATTGGCGCGGTAGAGCTGACTGGCAAGCAAGTAGCTCACAAACTGAAGAACCTGAAGATGACCCGCGAGCCGATCACCATCCAGTCCTTTGCCTGGACCAAACCAGAATACGAGTCGTACACTTACGACGCCAAGAACGCCCATTTGGTCTTCAATGACCTAATCGAGGCGAAGTACGTGCGCCTGGACCACAAAATTCCGCCTAAGGAGGAGCTGAAGGACAAAAAATACTGTGCCTTCCACAATGTATACAATCATGACACCAAAGATTGTGTCAAGCTCCGAGACCAGCTGCAGACTTGGCTAAACTCAGGCGAGCTGAGGATGAAGGCACCGGGTAGCACGGCCTCATTGGTTGATGTAGACCCTTTCCCGCCCGTAGTAGGCATGGTCGAGGTCAACTGGGCTGACCAGGCCCAGGACGACGAGCGACGTCGCGCGCTTAAAAGGGGCCGCGAGGAAGGAGACGATAATACCCGCTAGCCGCGCCGCCAGTACACCTACAATGAAAGTCTGGCACACGAGGTCTTAGAAGATCTCAGAGAGGCTGGACTCGTCACACTCCGCTCCTTGCCATACAGCGAGTATAGGGACGGACGCGTCCATTGCAGTTTCCATGACAGTTGGGGGCACAGGACCTGCGAATGTCGCCAGCTCCGAGACCAGATCCAAGACTGGCTTGACCTTGGATACATCTGCTTCAAGGACGAGGGCGGCTTTACAATCGCAACTGCTGGTTTCGCTTGGCCTCGCGTCGGCCAGCGAATGATCACACTAGACCTGTCACCAAATGCAGGACCATCCGATCCGCCAGGCCGAAACCGCAAACGGCCGGCGAACAACTACATGCTCCCGGATAACCAGACGAGGAGCACAAACGACCCAGCTCGACAGTTGGTCGCAAGACTCGAACCAGACCGTCCCTCCTACAAGGATAAGGGCAAAGCAATCATGAGGGACGATAAACCGCTCCCTGTAAAAGGTTCCCAGCCTACGAGCCCCAGGACTCGCGAAGAGCTGGAGAAAAGGATAGCGCGTCTCGAGACATACGTTGCCGCACATTGGGCAGCCGCAATACCTCCATCCCCTACCGCAAGCGAGATGGACATTTCAGAATCCAGCAGCGAGAGTCACAGCAGCGGCGCCCCAAGCCCTCGTGACGGCGTCTTGACCAACCCTTACATTCCCCCGACGTCCAAATCAGCGATCAAGGAAGGGGTCTGGTACACGCAGCAAGGGGGCAAGGCGGTGACCATCAGCAAGTCCAAGAAGCGCAAGCTCCAGAAGCGGTACGGCAGCATCCTACGCGCCTTACGGGCTGTCGACGAGGGCGCTATACGCCCCTCGCAGCTCGCACAGACGCCTGAGCGGATGTGGCGGGAAGCAGAAGGTCTGCGCGCAGTCCTTCAAATGCCGCCAGTCGCACCTCCAAGGATCTGCGAGCAGTTCAGTGACGATCCTGCGCCCAAGCCAAATGTTTTCTGCCGACTCACGGTGCCACCAAAGCCGGATTCGCAACCTCCCAGGCGCAGGCAATCACCACCACCTGAACAAAGAAGGGATCCGCAGCCTCCTAGACGCAGGCCATCCCCAGCACCTGAAAGGAGAAGAGACCAGCAGCCTTCCAGACGCAGGCCGTCACCCGTGCCTGACAGGAGGAGGGATCCACAGCCTGCTAGGCCCAATCCATCACCGGAGCCTACCAGGAGGAGGGATCAGCAGCCTTCCAGACGTAGGCCGTCACCGGAGCCCGATCAAGGCAAGGCTCCACCTACCGGCCCTAGGCGAAAGTTGTTTATGACTCCGGACTCAGAGTCTAAACGCGAGCCGCCTCAGCCCTCACGACGACAAGAACGTCAAAATCCAGAGGCTGACGCCAGAAGGGAGCCACCATCGCCACAACAGCCTCGGCCACGGCGTACCCCGGAACCCGAGACTAGGATGGTTCCCCGAGTATCTGCCCTGCAGCAGTTAGGAAAAGAAGACAGCGGTAAGGCTCCAGCGGCAGCAGACAGACAGCCAGCTAGGGATCATCAGCCTTCACCCAAGCCAGTATGGCATCCGCGGCAAACTCAGGCTTCAGAGCCACCAGCAGAGACACCGGCACCCTCCAGTCCTAACCTCGCCGAACAGATGGCCCAACGTTTCCGCGAGAATGAGGAAGCCGACGAGGCACATTCAGAACCTCGGCTCAACCTAGAGGAGGAGCAAGACGAAGAGCAGGCTGAATCATTCACTTGCAATATGGTGGAGATCTCTGGTTGGGAAGCTGAGGAAGGGTTCAGCCGAGAAGCAGACGCCTTTGCAGTTCTCGAAGGGGAACACGGGATCATTGACACGCCTCTGATCCCAGTCTCCGAACAATTCTCGTTTCAGGTCGGGATGGTGTTCTTCATTTCGGAACGATACGCTCTTCCACCAAACACGACCTGCAGCGCGGCGGATATCACTATCATCAGCGAGGACGACAGCAACGTACCCCCGCCATACAGCAGCGAAATGGGCCCAGTACTGGCCCCAGCCGATGACACTCCGCAAGAAGAAAGTTCGGGTAGCTTCGCACCAAGGCCAACCATGACCTTTTCTACGCCAACCCTGGACATGGCCACCCACATGCGACCACTGTATATCACAGCAGAGGTCCAAGGGAAACTGATCAACAAGGTCATGATCGACACCGGTGCCGCGGTTAATGTCGTCACAACCCGCACCATGGGGCTCCTCGACATCCCGCGCTCGATGATCCAGACAACGTCCTTAACGGTGAAAAACTTTACAGGACAGGTGTCCAGGACCCTAGGTTTGCTGTTCCTACGGGTCAAGGTCGGGCCAGCATCGCGGGTTTATACCTTTTTCGTTGCCGAGTGCGTTTCCTCTTACAGCATGATCCTCGGCCGCGACTGGATCCACAGAAGTTTTTGCGTGCCTTCCTCCATGCACCAAGAACTCATGATCTGGGACACCGAGAAATGCGAGTCAGTCATCATCAAGGCCGACCCGCGGCCTTTCTCCATTTCCGCCAACCTCAACGATGCCCGGTACTATAATACGGACTTGGGCCCGTTGGATGTTCAAGGCGTCGATCACAAGGGCCGCCCATACGGAGTAACGGCCTCCAATCTAACGCGATGGGGACTTACCCAGGCGAAGGACGATCTGCAACGTCCTCACACCATCGCGACTCTCACACCCCATTTCGATGGATAGTGCCCTTTCCGAGGAGGCACGCGAGGCTGGCGAGTCCTTGTGCGAAAGACTCCTTTCGTACTGGGCAGAACGCGAAGCCTACGACAAGGTCGCGACTATGGAATATGTCGATGAAGTAGTGGATTATTCCGATACCAAGGAAGAAGTTATTCAGTTAGCTCCTGCTGCCTTGGACGACACTCCACCTCAAGTCCGCGACCCCACTTTACAAGTTGATGTAGGGACTGCAGAAAAGCCCTTACTTATTTCCATCAGTGCAAAGCTGGCGGAGGAAGAAAAGGAAGCCCTCCTTGACCTATTGCGCGAGTACAAGGATTGCTTCGCCGACAAGTACGAAGATATGCCAGGCTTGTCCCCGGACCTGGTCTGCCACCGGCTACCAACCTATCCCGACCGGCGTCCAGTCCGGCAGGACGGTCGTTTCATGCGAACTGAAACCCAGATCGCGGTTAAAGAAGAGATCGAAAGCATGCACCGATCGGGAATCATTCGCGTAGCCAAATATAACGAGTGGTTGTCGAACGTCGTCCCCGTCCGCAAGAAAAATGGCAAGATGCGTGTCTGTGTAGATTACCGAGATCTAAACAACGCAACACCAAAGGACATATACCCCATGCCTGTGGCTGACCTACTTATTGATGCCGCCGCAGGGCACGAGGTGTTATCCTTTATGGACGGCACGGCCGGGTACCACCAGATCCCCGTCGCCGAGGAGGATCGACACAAGACCGCCTTCCGTTGCCCTGGTTTCGCTGGCGCGTTCGAGTATGTTGTCATGCCCTTCGGCCTTAAGAACGCGGGGGCAACGTACCAGCGCGCCATGCACCTCATCTTCCACGACATCTTGGGCAAGTTGATCGAAGTCTACATTGACGATGTGGTAGTCAAAACCAAATTGCGAGCAACCCACGTGGAAGACCTCCGGCAGGTGTTCACACGGATGCGCAGACATAACCTCAAGATGAATCCCGCCAAGTGCGTTTTCTTCGCAGAGGCCGGTGATTTCCTTGGCTTCCTCGTACATCAAAGAGGCATCGAGATCCCAAAGGACAAAGGACAGGCGGTCATCACCGCTTCGCCTCCCACTACCAAGAAGGAGCTACAACAGCTACTAGGGCGAATCAACTTTCTCCGCCGCTTCATATCAAACGCGGCAGGGAAGGTCCAACCCTTTTCCCCTTTACTTAAGCTCCAGGGGGCAACCGAGTTCGTATGGGAACCACAACATCAACAGGCCTTTGATCGAATCAAGGACTACCTTACGAACCCACCTGTCCTAATCCCGCCTCGCGACGGCGCCCCGCTCAAACTTTATATCGCCGCCGCCGATCTCTCCATCGGTGGACTCCTGGCCCAGGATGATGAGAACGGGGTAGAACATGCCGTCTATTACCTCAGCAGAGTTTTAACAGACTGTGAGACACGCTACTCGCCCATGGAGAAGTTATGTCTCGCCCTCTACTTTGCAGGATGCAAGCTGCGCCATTACATGCTTGCCTTTACCACGGTCGTCATCGCTCAATCCGACTTGGTTAAATACATGCTTTCTCGCCCTATCTTGCGGGGACGCATCGGCAAGTGGATCCTCGCCATGTCCGAATTCTCGTTGCAATATGTTCCGCAAAAGGCAGTCAAAGGACAGGCAATAGCGGATTTTCTTGCCCATCACCCACCATCAGAGCTCACAGCGTTTCGCGAGTTGGACTTCGCCACAGTAACACTCGCTCCCTGGACCTTGTACTTTGATGGTTCACGAACTGATACAGCAGCCGGAGCCGGGATAGCCATCACTAATCCCGCTGGAGATCGCTTCTCCTATTCGTTCCAGCTCGACTTCAAATGCACCAACAACCAGGCCGAGTACGAAGCATTAATCATCGGCTTAGAGATCTTGTTGGACTTAGGAGTCCGCGAGGTCCAGATCTTTGGTGATTCTTTGTTGGTCGTTAACCAGCTTGTGGAAAAGTTCAAATGTTTAAGCTTGTCAATTGAGCCATACCTGCGCAAGGCATTCGAGGTACTGGATCGATTCGACGACGTGTACATCGAACACATACCACGTGAATTTAACTTCGCTGCCAACGAGCTCGCCCAGATAGCGTCTGGCCTCAGCCTGAGAGACGGAGTGCGCGAACGCCTGCTCAAGGTCGAACGCCGCACTCTTCCCTCTTTCATCGCCAGGGGGCAATTTCGGGACGCCATCCCAGAAGTTGCAGCCTTGGACCCCATCGACGAGGATTGGCGGCTACCATTCATCGCCTACCTCCAGAACCCCAACGATGCTGCTCATTCCAGGCAAATCCGCTTCCTCGCCTTAAACTTTGTACTACGCAATGGCGAACTCCGGCGGCGTGGGGAAGACGGCAACGACTTCCGCTGTGTATACGGAAACGAAGCTAAACGTCTCATGCGCGAAGTCCATTGTGGCGTTTGCGGCTCGCACCAGGCCGGGCCCAAAATGCGATGGCTGATCTGCCGCCATGGATACTACTGGCCAACAATGCTGAAAGACTGTATTGCCTTCGCCAGAGGTTGCCAAGACTGCCAAGCTCACGGACCAGTGCAACATATTCCTAACATCCCATTGCAGCCTATCATCAAACCTTGGCCGTGTCGCGGATGGGCAATGGATTTCGTGGGCATCATTCATCCCCATTCCTCTGAGCAGCACAAGTTCATTATCGTTGCCACCGATTTCTTTACCAAATGGGTCGAGGCCGAACCACTCAAAGTCGCCTCTGCTAACTCGGTGCGCAACTTCATTTTCCGCAACATCATCTCGCGCTTTGGTATCCCGGAGTGCATCGTTACGGACAGGGGGGCAGCTTTCATGGCCGATTCAGTTGTTACGTACTTAAACGATTACGGCATCAAGCTTCTACACTCCACACCATACTATGCTCAGTCCAATGGCCAAGCGGAGGCTAGTAATAAGGTCATCCTTGGAGTTGAACCCTCGCGTCTGGCACCAGGAACTCTACCACACTTTGTGGGCCTACCGCACCTCCAAGCGAGGCCCAACGGATACCACACCGTACGCTCTCATGTACGGTCACGACGCCGTCCTTCCCCTTGAGATCAATATCGCTTCGCTCCGCGTCCAGGAACAGCATCAACTACTTGGCGAGGATTACGTCCAAGCCATGTGGCAGGAGCTTGAAGATTTAGACGAGCACCGTGTCGCCGCCTTCAACAACCTTGTCCTGGAAAAACAGCGCATCGCCCGCTCCTATGATAAAATCACGCGCGGGCAGAGCTATGCTGAGGGCCAGAAGGTGTGGCGAGCAGTCCTCCCGCTTGGGGACAAAACAGATGGTCGGGGCAAGTGGTCCGCTCGCTGGGATGGACCCTTTATTATTCATCGAATACTTCCCAAGGGGGCATACCACTTGCGCGACTTGGACGGTACTATTCATCGCAACCCTATTAATGGCCGCTTCCTCAAGCGCCACATTGCAGGGGTCTGGGAGCGCGAGGATCCTATACCTCCACCAGATCCCGCCGCCACAGTCAATAGTGCTACGCGCCATCGCGTACTCGCTCCGCCGCCTAACACTAGGGGGCAACTCGGGACAGAAGACTAATAGAATACATTGTAACGTACCAGCCTAAAAAGGCCTGTATTAGATTGGGGCCTATTCCAGAGGCCCTAAAAAGTTCTATTGTTTTCTTTATTCTCTGTAAACGTGCAAAGTCTAAACACAAAGACTAGTACAAGATTGGGGCCTATTCCAGAGGCCTAAAAAATAAATTCATTTATTTTTGCCCTTTTTGACTTTGTTCAATACATGTTTCGAATTATGGCTTTGCGGCCAAAGCAATTACATTGATCAGAAAAGGTAAATTGGACTATGTTTACATTTCAAAAAAGCATAGATCTACAGATACTGGAGCCTCGTCCCGGCTCGCTTGGCTAAAGAGAAGTCTGCCGCGGCGTCCTTCGCTCAAAGTTGACGAACGCCTCGCAGCTTTAGCCCAGCCAAAACCCTGACGCCGGCCTGGACCCAACAGAAAGTGTTGAGAAGCTACAGGTCCAGCGGGTCAGGATCCCTCATGCTACCACCAGTCTTCCGTTTGAAGGGCCGGCAGAGCCAGACGCACTGATAGAACAGCAGGCGCAAGGCAGAGGGTACCCGACCTTTGGTCAGGCCGAACAAAGGCTTGGCCTGAGAGTAGATTCTCAGAATCACTCTAGGCCTGAGAGTAGATTTTCAGAATCAGCAAAGAAGGGAAATGTATGGTTGAGGGCTTTGCTCTAAGCAGGGACAGAAGGATGAACAGAATGGAATAAGAAATCATGGTGAGGGGGCAGAGACTTCACTGATACTTCACCCCGGCCAAGCGTTTCTTTTTATAGGCGGAAGGGGCGATTGTGCGTTTGACAGTTGTCCCCCATGCAATATTTGCTCCGAGATACGGGCTTTGGAGATAAGGTCAGACGCGTTTTTCAATGATGATTGCCCGCGTTCCGAGCGAGTAGTTACATTGGAAACCGTCGCTAAATCTCGAAAAAGGATTTTTTCCCGACAGTTATTACAGAACAGTTGGCAAAGAGCGGAAAATTTCAACTTTGATATTATCATTAAAGTTCGTACATAAGGGAGCAAATACAGTTAAACCTACGCACGCCTACAAACCCTATACAAATCTAAGAGCATGCCTTCTAAGGCTATTTCTTCTTCGTAGGCTTGGGCTTGAACTTCTTCAGCAGCGGCCACGGCCGAATCTAAAGCCTCCTGGGCCTCCTCCGCGGCCTGCAAACGAGCTTCCACTTCCAAAGCGCGGGCCAAGTCTTGGCGAGCCCGAGCAAGTTGAGCCTGCAGCTCTGCTATCTGAGCCTCCAAGGCTTCCACTCGCCGAGCATGGCCAGCACTTGGATTCTCTGAAGACGCTCCAGGAATGCCAGCTTCACCAAGCTCGGCCAAGAGGTTCGCCATCTGGTTGTCCAAGTTGCGGCGAGCTTGCTCACGGAAGGCCGATTGAGCACCGATATCCAAAACTCGGCGAGCCTGCGACTCGACAGCATCGGCCAACTCCAGCGCTTGGTCCAGAACAGGATTGCCGCCAGCGAGATGTCGATCCAGAGCTTCATGGGCCTCGCGAATACGTCCTACCAAGTCAAAGACGTTCGGGCGAGAGCCGTGATGAAACAACCCATGAAGGAAAGATCGAGCTAGGCGGATGGGTTCTGGATCAGTAGGCGGAGTAGTTCGGGCCCAAAGACGAGCGGCCCGGGTACTGAAGGAAGAAGACTCCTCGCCAGGTTTCCTTGTTGGGACCGGAGTGACTGGTTCAACTTCGGCAGCCGCTTCAATCTCTGGAGAGGGTGGCGGAGTGCCGCGAACTGTCTCTGTCTCCACCAAGGGGGCAGTAGGATCCTTTGTTGGGACCGCCGGAGGCACTTCACCGGTATGACCCGCACGGCCCAATCGCAGAGGAGGAGCCCAAAGTATCAGTTGGAGGCCTTCGGGCGGAGACGCCAAGGGGGCAGTAGGATCAGAGACTTGGTTGGACTGGTCGAGGGCTGCATTTTCAACCATAGCCAAGGATGGTTCTGGGATTGGACCAGCTTCGCCAGAAGCGGCGGTTGGAGAGGAGGGTTGTATGACTTCCTCGCTAGCCTTGTCGGCCCCCTCGATGACCGTAGTAGTCTCCTCCGCAGCCGCTTCGACAGTCTCTTCGAAGATCACCTCCTCGCTGGATTCAGCAGTTTCTTCAACGACCGTCTCCGCGCCTGCCACAGCGACTTCCTCAATGACCATCTCTTCGCCGGCTTCAGCGACCTCTTCGAGTTCCATCTCCGCGCTGGCCTCAGCGACCCTTTGGAGGGCCAAGTCCGTATCGAATGGTTCTGGAGACGGGACTTCCGTCATCACTGGCGCCTCCTCAACAGCAGCGAGGCGAGGTCGAGTGCGGCGAACCTGTCAAAAGCAAAGTTAGCGAGTTTGTTGACTGGCTTAGGAAAATTTAATTCAAAGTGGTCCGCTTACCGGGTCGCTTACCAAGCCATACTCTCGCTGGTACTGCACATCCTCCAGCAAGTCCTCTTCGTCCTCGATAGGACGCTTCCGCGAGCTCTCGCCGCTCGTTGGCCGAGGAACGACAGGAGCAGTCTCGCTGTCGTGGCCCGCCACAGTCTCCCTTCGAACAGGTGCCTTTCCTCTGGCAACTTCGGACCTGTCAACGTTTCTCCGGCGGGGAGCAGACTGAGAAAAGAAGAAGAGGATTAGAGAAGAGCATTTTATCAATATGTCAAAAGAAGTTCAAAATTTACACGGTTAGTGACATACCGAAGGTGTGGGATCGCGTTCTCTAATGACGATCCCCGTCGGGCGGCGAGCAGTAGAAACTGGCGGAGGCGCGAGCCTAGTTCTTGTCGCAGCCCCTGAACTCCTTTCCGCATGGTCGCGCTGGCCATCGAGGATGGTGCGATCTGATTCGCCCAAAGTATCGTAAAGGGGACGAAAGACGGCAGCGAAGACAGCGTCGTCTGGGAACTCCCAATGGTTGTTAGATAAGGACCGCCACCAAGCGAGGTAAGCGGGGTCAGTACCCAGCGAAGGCTCGATCTCCAGCAGGTTGGGAGAAAGAGGGTAGAGATTTTGCAGCGGGGTGACCCGATCAGACTCGCCAATCTTCCTCCACGAGGTGTACTTGTTGACTGAATGGAGAAGCGGGTAAGGAATCCCCTGATGAAAACCAAGTTGCCTTGCGAAGTGATTGGGAGCATAGAGCTCGAAGCCTTGCTCATCCTCAGCGAGTTGGAGGTCGCAGCATGAGGTTGCTCTTACGAAGGCAGTCCTCGCATCGTTGTCAGACTCTTGGCGGGGGAAGAAACCCGTCGATAGGACCTCAGGGTGGCGCCGGCGAACCATCATATCCATAGTCGGTGGTGGCTCGATGTGGTTGTAAAGGATGGACAGGCTGGCGAAGAAGGACAGAGGGGTCCGATTCGCGTCATTCCTGCACACCGCAAAGCCAAGCAGCCGATCTTCAGGCAGGAATTCCACCGGGGCTCGCCGGAAGAGCGGAAAGTACAGCTGCGTCCACAGGTCCAGGATCCACAGAGGGCCGCCAGAAAGGTGGAAAGGCTTCAGCGACAACAGATGCAGAGTCCGGTAGAGTGCGCCTAATACAGGTTGCCCTAACCCGACTTCAACCCCATTGTACAGCGCTTCGGCCAACTTGGTCCATCTCCCGGTTGGTTTGTGAGCGCTGCCGCAGAAGACAAACTTGTCAAGCCAGTACTCCAAGAAAGCGATGCCTCCTTCATGCGGCTCTGCGTGGCCCATGTAAAATTTCCGCCATGCCCCGTATGAAATTCTCAGGGCGCGGCGGGCTCCCAAATTGCAGGCGTATGTGAACTCGGTCGACGCAAAGTCGCCTGGCACATACGGCTTGGCGTGGATCGGCAGCCCGGTGATGGCGAGGATGTCCAGCAGAGTAATGCCCATCTGCCCGAAAGGGAAGTCAAAGGTGTTGGTGGCGCTGTTCCACAAACAGGCCATGGCGGCGATAGGCGCTCGATCGGTGTGAGAAGGCATCGAGAAACTCAAGGCAATGGCCTCATGGATGCCGGTGGCTTCCCAGATCGTCTGATCGGTCTGGAGGCGCTCCTCGTACCACGTTCGCTCCTCCGCGGTGGCACTGGGCCACTCCCCGACCCGGACATTTACATGAGAGCGGGCTTGCCAGGTGGAAAAGTTTCCCGGTTCGCGCCGTTGGGCCAAGATTGGCCGACGCACGGAGGAGTTGTAATGGTTAAGGTCGGCGTCGGACAGGGGCTTTGAAGGAGTCGGGCCAAGCAGAGCCGCCCCTGTGTCAAGGAAATAGATTGGTGTTCCTTGAGGCGGGTTGGTGGCGAAGCGGCGAGCAAGGCTGGTCGACCAAGAGGTCGCCGCCGTAAGGTTCAGGTTCGGGTCATTGGCAAAAGGTTTAGGAGGCATTGTTTCCGGTTAAAGTCTGTCTGGTGCTGGGGTTTGGCTGTTTGCAGAAGGCGGAGATTGTTTTGAAAGCGATGGTAAGATGTGGGGACCCGCGTCGAGGTTTATAAAGGAGACGAACCATAACGTCCCTTTCAATCAATGGTCGCAACGAAAAGACGCAATGACGACCGAAACGTCAGCGCGTTTCAAAATTCGAAAAGCCGTAATGATGAAGGGAAGCGATAGCGCCGAAGCGTCAGCACCTTTTGAAATACGAGTTCCCATAAAAAAGCTTAAATAGGCCTTTTCGCTTATCCGTTGCGAAACGGATTAAGCTCAAGGCCTAGGGGGCAATGTTTGAGCCCAGTGGGCATTTTCGGTCCAAGACTTGAGAAAGACTTGGATATCATTTGGGCCAATGCCTGTGGCCTTTTTAGCCCATCAAGGGTAGCGAGGTTTGGCAGCACGTGACATGGCTTTTATCCAGAGGATTCTGATACCTTGCGAGATTCGGTGTCTACGCGGGATCCTTATCTCCAGTTCGCATGGGACTCTATAGTTCTTGCGAGGATGGGATGGAAATGACTAATAACGCCCTCGGGATAAGGTCGCTTAGTGTTTGAGTTCGCTTACTACACGACAAATGAAATGCAGCGAGGCAGGGAACGAAACCTAAGCGAGATAGGTTTGACACGTGTTGCATGGAGCGTACGACTGGCGAGTTAAACGTATCCTTGTGGGATTCTAATTGCAGAGTCCGCATTGGATTGTGAGTAGATCTCCACGAGTTGCTTACGGATAGATATATAAGGGAGCTCCATGTTCTTCAAGGACACACACACAATCAATCAATCAACAAATCTCTCTCAAACAGACGTACACAGTCGAAACCTTCGAGTCTTCTCGAAACCCTAACGTTCTAAGCGCATCCCGCTTTAGATCCCGGAGCCCGTCAGGACTCGTCGCAGAAACTTCCCAATTGTTGCTCTGCTCGCTCTCACAGTGAGTATCGATCGACAGGTGATTAAGAAGAGTAAGCTCGGAAATATTTCCTCATCAGGTGACACCGGAGCCCTCATTCGCCTGGTCAAGAAGTCAGGACGCGCACCGTTCTCTTTCCTCATCCGTGAGGTGGCACGCCCCGCACACACCGTTTTTTACATTTGTTCCCTCATTACCCCTCGCTGAGGACGTGGGCCAAAACACAATCCACTAAATTAACTTACATAAAAAGCTAGAAAGAAAAAGAAGACACTATTTCACAATTTAGTTGGGATAGAACATACTACATTAGATCCTTAAACTACAATTTAAGATCATGTGCATCTTCTCCGAAACCCACCCCACTTCACCCCCACCACGAAGCCTAGAAGAATCTTGGACTAATCAAGCAACTTTACAATAAGAACGTCAAAAAGATGAGAAATATCAGCGTATACATCTTAAAGATAACGTAGGCTTGAAATTGAAAAGCATTTCTTCTATGCGACTGCAAATGGCCTAAATCAAATGGCCTAAATCATGAAGTGGGCGTTCATATCATGTGCTCCTCTTGCTTTGCCTTGTCCATCTTAAGCTAATGGGTCATCAATCATCCTCAGTGTCGAGTGGAAACTAAGAAGAAAAAGGGTGGTGGTGTTCCTCCTTCAATCTTTTCCTCTGTTCGGGTTGTATTTGATTGTTTTGCTGGGCATGGCTAGCCCCCCCTCTTTACCCTTTTTCCTTTTACCCTAATTATAACAACTGGTCGTGTATGTACAATATTAGATGTTTGATCATAGCCTTTTTGGAGTAGCTTCATGATTGTGAATTTTGTGTAACATACATTTGAAGGTGCTAGATCATGAAAATTAAGTCAGTTAATTTCGAGAAACATTATCTAAAGGCCCTAGTTCTCATTTCTTGGTCAAGTGCAATGGTACTAATCATCATTCTAGCTTTTAAGAAGTGAATTATTAATTGTTCTGAAGAAATGATCGATTAGTTTCCCTAATATAACCATGCTAACAGTTTTGCCTTTATAAATAAGCAAAGACTCATAGAGGGTACCCAATTAATAGAATGAAATGGCATCTTAAAAGACATTTATTTTGGACTGCTTCTGCAACTAAAATATATTCACTTATCCTTGAAGTATATATGACCACTGACTTTCATTATTCTATTTTAACGTATTACCAAGTAGGTAAACAGATTCTCTTGAACAAAACAAGTAGATGATTAAGTCAATTGGGAACAATGAAGGTCATTGTGTATATGGTTATGTATATTCAACATAGAAGAGAGATAAATACACTAACAACTATATGAATACAGTAAGTTGGAAGACTTATGCTACTTGCCTACCGCAGTTACAAACAGAAGGTTCGTATTTAAAACCATCCCAACAGTAAGATTTTGATAACGTCAATCACATCCAGCTCGGAAATATGAATAGGGAGCGGTTATTGACACCCCATCAAATACTTTGTTCATCTCATATTTTAATTTTAAACTAAATATTCCAATATTAACCTCATAATAAGAATTTTTATGAAAATATAATATTAAACTAAAATCTATAAAGTCCAAACAACAACAATTCTCTACATCTTTACATCGAAAAAAAAAACAATTATCTACATCTTTCCAATCAAATTTGAGAATCACTTCAATCTTCAACATGGTGGTTATACGGTGTGGTGAGATTGTTCGTTCTTATTTTAATTTTATTTTATGGCTTCAAATGTAGTATTTCATATATATATATACAGATTTTCTCAGGTGTGGATGTCTGCATTTATTCTTACGGTGCAGATTTTCACTTTACACTCACTTTTCAATCGAATTTTCACATTTTCACCGTCTAGTCTTTAGATACTAATGTATAAATCATCTTTACAAAATTTCAGTCAATTTAGTTATCATTAATTCGTTCATGTTTATAACAGAAAAACATAGTTTTGAGTGTCTTAATGATAACCAAATTGGCTGAAATTTTGCATAGATGATCTATACATTAGTATCTAAATACTAGACGGTTGAGATGTGAAAATTCAATTGAAAAATGAGTGTAAAGTGGAAATCCGCACCGTAAGAATAAATGCGGACGTCCGCAGCTGAAAAGCTCTGTGTGTGTGTGTGTGTATATATATAAGGGCCCTTCCACTAAGAGATCCCTTATTTTGGTTTATATGAGGGATGGAGGATTACACAAACTTTTCGATTATATTTTTGAATCGCTACCGTCCAGTTTGTTGGTCTTTATATATAGATCAATTAAGCAAATTTTCAGCCAATTTGGTGATCGTTAAGGTGTCGAACAAGATTAAACCAATGAACGAACAAAATCTGCCAAACATGAACTGTTCATGCTTATAATTATAAATCGTAGTTTTGAATGCCTTAACGATTACCAAAATTTCTGAAAATTTGCATAATTAAGTGGTCTACTCATATAGAACTACATATTGAACGGTGAAAACTACATATTGAATGGTGGATATGTGATTTTGTGATCGAAAAGTTGGTGTAATCCCTCATCCCTCATATATGTCAAAATAAGGGATCCTTTAGTGGAAGGTTTGGGCCTTGGGCCTGCTATCACTCTGGTTTGGTTATTTTGGGCTTGTCTTGCTACTATCTCGGAGTCCATGCCAGCTGCTATGATGTTGATGGCCGAGGAAGAAGGCCTCGGAGATACCTCCTTTGTGTAGGATGGTTCCAGAGTGTCAAATAAACCAGGATTAGGGCATGCCCAATTTTGTTGGTTATGGTCTTTTGATTTTAATTTTAGTTATATTTTCTGTTCGGTTGAACTCCATAGTAGTTTCATTTAGGTTGTTTTCGGGCCATCTAACATGGTTTTTTTTTTATTGTTGCCTTTGTAGGTAAGTTATGTTGTAACTGCTATTTTTTCGTTACAATATCAAAGACTTCGCGTCCATGTTTCAAAAAAAGAGAGTTACTAGATCAATTTAATTTAATGTTATATTTAGAGTCCAAAATGACGATCGCTATTATCAATCGGAATTGTGAAAATACTTGTTAGCCAAAGATTTCATCAATACCATACCATCCAACCCAAATTCACAAAAGAAAGACTGATTTATTTTTCTTTTTCTACCAAATTAAAACTCCATAATCTCTAATTTTCCAAATGTTTGTAAAAACCTTTTGTCGTGTTGTGGAATATAAACCGTTAAATCCCACCTCTCCGGGAGCCTCGGAACTAGGTTCGGCGTAGCTTTCTCCTTTCAAGATTAGACAGACAACAAGCTAAAACAGAGAAAGAGAACCCCCAAGAAACAAACCTCAGGAAAAAAAAAAACAAACAAACAAACACAAACAAAGAAAGTGAGGGAAAGACAATCATCCCTAACCTTCACTTTCTATTACTCCTTTTCCTTTTCTTTCTTTCTTTTTCTTCAATATTAGGACCTAAATCTTCACACCCAAGTCTCCCCCTCTATATCTAATTCCTGTTTCTCTCCCACATAGTTCAACCAAAGCTTCGATCTTTAACACAAAAATCCCAATACTTTTCTGGGTTCCCATCACAAATTTGTGGCCTGCATTGTTCTTAAGAGAAGTGTAAGCTTCTGGGTTGATGGGTATGAGCTGAATTTGTGAATTAAATTTGATTTCTTGGTGGTAATGGCAACGGAGCACTCGTTGCCTTTTAATGTTGCTGCTGTGGTTGAAGCCGTTTTTCAACAGCAGGGGACTCGTCTCACCGATGTGGGATTGGCTTCCAGGAAGGCAGATGAAGCTTGTAATCTTCTATCCTTGATTTTCTTCTTTTCTTTTCTAATTGGTTCTTCATTTGTTTTAGTGTTTTCTGGAATATAATACTGAGTTTTCTTGATAAATGTGGTGAGGTTGTCAATTTTGATGGAAATGTATTGCAAAGGAACTTTCTTTTTAATATTTGGATTTTGGAATGTTTAATGAAACCTCAATAATCCAATTTTTCATAAATGGTTAGCTTTGGTTATCTCTGTCTTAAGGATAGAATTGAAATCATGGAAGATCAGTAATTGGTGAGGAATGCTATCATTTGGTTTAATGCAGATAAAATTGGAAACAAAACTTGAATGCATAGTCTGTTGCTTTATATTTCAATCATCTTGGGGATGAATTTTTATAATGAACCTCAAACTTAAAAACCCAATTCAACAGTAGAAGTAAGGGTTTCTCAGCCTATGACTTGAATCTCTATGTAATGTAATGTAATATATAATGTATACATGGTGCCATATTATTATGCAGCCTTGAGAAGGTATGAAGCAGCCAGGTGGCTTAGAAAGACGGTTGGAGTGGTAGGCGGTAAAGATTTGCCAGCCGAGCCCTCTGAAGAAGATTTTAGGCTTGGATTGCGAAGTGGAATAATCCTTTGCAATGTTATTAACAAGGTTCAACCCGGAGCTGTGGCAAAGGTATGGATCAAACTTGGTTTCTATTTTGCCTTTGTTCAGGCTCTTTCATGTGTTCCTATTTGTTTATTGAATGGTTTGATGAGGATAACTGCCTGTTTGTTATTAGGTTGTTGAAGGCCCTTCTTGTGACTCCGTGACTATTCCTGATGGGGCAGCTCTATCAGCATTTCAGTACTTCGAGAACGTCAGAAATTTCCTTGTGGCTGTGGAGGAATTGGGGCTTCCAACCTTTGAAGCCTCTGATTTGGAACAGGTTGGTGCTGAGTGTATTTATGGCTGTGCGCTTGCCGATACTTTGTTTTTGTTTTTTGACACTTGTCCACGTTTTGGGTTTATAGGGAGGAAAATTTGCTAGTGCAAGGATTGTCAACTGTGTTCTGGCACTAAAATCATATAATGACTGGAAACAAGCAGGCGGGAGTGGATCATGGAAATTTGTTGGAAACTTGAAACCACCTATCAGTGGGAAACCCTTTCTGCGGAAAAATTCTGAACCATTCATGAGTTCCTTTACAAGGACCTCATCATGGGGCGAAAGGTCGCAAGATAGTTTCTCCAGTGAAGATATCAATGAAGCGGTTAGTGAATTTTTTCTATTTCGTAAGTTATCTTTTACATTCATTTAGAGTTTAATTGTTTTGTCTTTCAATATTCAGAGTTCTTCTCAATCCTTGCATATGCTAGTACGTGAAGCTCTTTCGGAAAAAAAGCAGGAAGAAATTCCATTTGTAAGTATCTTAATAAATTATACTGATGTGGATGGGAGTCAACGACGATTAAATCCAATTATGTTCATGAAAGTAACTGCAGAGATATTCAAGGCCATTAAGTGACCTAGTTGCTTCCTGTTCATCAGAAAAATCAGCATATTGTGATCAGTCATTGGATTACCACATTTGTTATCCTAAGGATAACATTGTTCTCATGATATTACTACATATGCTATTTAGCATGAGCATTCTGTTTTACTGAGAAAAACCATTTCCTGTTATGTACTTTTAACAGATTGTGGAATCTATGCTGAGTAAAGTGATGGAGGAATTTCAGCATCGCCTGGCAAGCCAAACTGAACTGGTAAGCAGCTGTCTGTCCATGGACAATGGCTTAATTTTTCATGTGCCATTTTTCTCTACTGAGATTTCATTGCTTCCTTAGTGTACATGATATATATTAGATGACTAAGTTCTACTCTGGTTATAATTAGATCCTGTTTCCCGAATAGTTTATGAACTTCTACTGTTTTGTTTCATTGTCTTTAGGAAGATGAATTATGTGTGCAGTTTCACTATTACTTACGATCAAGCTTTCCATAGATGATTTATACCTGTTTGATAATGGCAGGTAAAAGCACCTTCCAAAGATAGCCCTGGCCCTGACTCGGACTTTGTATCTCTTTCAGAACCTGGTTCTGGTGATATGAAGGTATGTCTACATGTCTTTAGATTCTCGTTCACCATAGATGTTGCAAGAATGAAATATATTGGAGTCAATGGGGTAGCATTTTGTGTAATTTTGATTGATTCTGCAATTGGTGACATACATTTTCTTCTACTGATGGACAATTTAGAATGAAGAGAGAGCTGCGACTCAAACATATGACCATCAAGAGGAATCAAAAGGCCAGTTTACGAATCATAAAATGTTGGTTGAACAACAAAAGAAAAATATTCAGGTAAACTGCAGTTGTATCATAATAGCTACTAATATTGTTAATCTGTCCTAAAGAACTGGTGAAATTGGTGCTGATATCCTGTAGGAATTGAAACATACTCTATATGATACAAAAGCAGGAATGAAATTTCTACAGAGGAAGTGCCAGGAGGAGTTCAACAACCTAGGTAATACATTCAAACTAAAATCGATATTATTTTTTTATTTCTTTTCCAAATTCTTAACCAGGACCATAATTAGTTTCGCAATGTAGGTATGCACCTGCATGGTTTGGCTCATGCAGCATCAGGGTACCAGAAAGTTCTTGAAGAAAATCGCAAGTTATACAATCTGGTGCAGGATCTGAAAGGTAAGTTACTGGTCTTCCTGTGTATAAAAATTAATATATGATTTTTACAAATTTAATGGTCATCATTTTTGTTTGATTAGGCAATATAAGGGTATACTGCCGAGTGCGTCCTCCATCGCCTGGGCAAACAAATCATTCCAATACTTTTGATCACATAGATGATGGAAAAATTACAATTGTCACTCCTTCAAAATATGGCAAAGAGGGGCGGAAATCTTTCAGTTTCAACAAAGTATTTGGCCCATTCTCAACCCAAGGTTAGCTAGCTAGTCTCAAAGTAGGATTCAATCATACATTGTCAGCCTATTCACTGCCACTTTTGTTCCCATGCAGGGGAGGTATTTTCAGATACACAGCCTCTCATTCGGTCTGTTCTTGATGGTTACAATGTCTGCATATTTGCTTATGGACAAACGGGATCAGGAAAAACTTATACAATGGTACATATATGTGGAATTATACTTTAGATGATTTCATCATATAATATGCTTTAGGGGTATTTATTCTAAAATACTATAGGCTAAACATTGGATTTATTTGTTCACCAACATAGACTGGACCAAGTGAGATTACGGAGGAAAGCCGAGGTGTAAATTACAGAGCACTGAGTGATCTGTTTCATCTATCAGAATTGAGAAAGGACACCGTTCACTATGGAATTTCTGTTCAGATGCTTGAAATTTACAATGAGCAAGTTAGGGATCTCCTTGCAGTCGATGGCTCTAACCAAAGATATCCTTTATAAGTCCTGACCCTCATTTTAATCATTAGATGCATTATCATATTCATCTGTGACCTTAACTCCAACACACATTAGAAATTCGAAATAGTTCTCAAAACGGCATTAATGTACCTGAAGCGAACCTTGTACCCGTATCATCAACATCTGATGTTATATATTTGATGAACCTTGGGCATAAGAATCGTGCAGTGAGTTCTACAGCCATGAATGACCGGAGCAGTCGATCTCATAGGTGGGATTAATGATGTGCAATGGATATTAATACAAGTCGTTTTAATATATTTTTGTAAAAAGCTACAGACATTAACTCTCCTCTGTTATGATAAACAGTTGCTTGACTGTTCATGTTCACGGAAGGGACCTGACATCTGGAAGCATTCTCCGCGGTTGTATGCATCTAGTTGATTTAGCAGGAAGTGAAAGAGTTGATAAATCCGAGGTGACTGGTGATAGATTAAAGGAGGCACAACATATTAACAAATCTCTGTCAGCTTTAGGAGATGTCATTGCCTCTCTTGCTCAAAAGAATTCACATGTTCCATATAGAAATAGTAAACTAACACAACTACTCCAAGACTCGCTCGGTAAGATTGTTTAATAACCTTGAGCTTTACATAGAAAAAAATCTATGTATGTCTCCTTTGTAATTATTTGTTTGGTGTGATATCAGGAGGGCAAGCAAAGACACTCATGTTTGTTCACATTAGCCCTGAGTATGAAGCTCTTGGAGAAACATTGAGTACTCTCAAATTTGCAGAACGGGTTTCCACAGTCGAACTTGGTGCTGCTCGAGTCAACAAAGATGGTGAAAATGTTAAAGATCTAAAAGAACAGGTGGTCTTTGGCTTCTTTGGTTATAACCATAGGACTGTGTGCGATATATCAAACTCCTTTTTAATGTTTGTTCTTTTTGTATCAGGTTGCTACTCTAAAGACAGCCTTGGCACGAAAAGAAGGTGAGGAAAAACACTTGAAACATTCGCTCTCCCTAAGCCCGGAAAGATTTAGAGTCAAGTCTACTGGCTCTTCTCCTTTGCATCCAAGCAGGAAAAGTATTGGAGATTCTTCTGGTGGTCGCAAGCAACCAATAATGGATGATATTGGAAACATAGAGGTACACAACCAAGTAAGTAATACTATACACGGCGTCTGTGAGAGCTGTGACTTGGTTGGTTAATGTGTTTAACTGACAACTTTGAGGTCATGGATTCAAACCTCACGACATATGCAGGATGTGAAAAAGTTTTTAAAAAGTAATACTATACATGGATCAATATTTTATTTTATCTATGGTGTCTTATCGCATCATTTTGCTTCATAAATTTTGGATTCACTAGGTTCATCAAACCTCTTCATCAAAGCCAAAAAGGCGGAGTTTAGATCTCCAAGACATGTTGATGCATTCACCTCCATGGCCACCAGTTACTAGTCCTAGAGTGATTGGGAAAGAGGATGATAAGGAGTTATTTTCCTCAGTTCCTGGTGACTGGGTTGATAAGGTGATGGTGAACAAGCTTGTGAGTAAAAGTAGAGAACAGAACCCATTAAGATCATGTTGGGATCATGTGGACAACAGACAATTACCAGAGATGTTTGGTGAGAGTCGCCTCCCACACCCTTCCATCATATGTTCAACAACAAATAAAGATGAGAGTCAAGATTTTAACGAATCTGATGATCAGCTTGATGCTACAACAAGTGATTCTTCAGAGCCAGACATGCTTTCGCAATTAAATGGTCCTACTAAAGCTTCAAACATTCCAAATGGGTTGGGACCAAAAGCAAAGAAAACCAACTCCAGGTCAATAAGGAGCCCAGAAACTAGGTGAACTCCGATTTCGATGAGCTCATAATCCCATTTATCTTTAAGCTGCATTATCTGTTAGTTTATTAAGATCACTGCATACACTACTCTTCCCTTAATGTGTTCTGATATAATATATCACTTATCTTGTTATTGTTAGCAGAAGTTTCATTCCATCATTGATTCCTTCACCGTCGCGAAAACCGCCCAATGGTGTTAGTCAAGCTTTACCTAAGAGGCAATCTGTCTCTGCTGAAGGCAAGCGAAGGTATAGGAGTGCAAAGTGAGGATCATGGTGTGAAAACTTGCAGATATACGTAATTTTGTTTGGAGTCATTTTTGTGTATTTGTGTCTATACATGAGAGAGAGAGAGAGAGAGAGAGTGAGAGAAGTTTCAAGATATGTATATTTGAAATGACAATTATTTTAGTTGCCTGAGTTTCTGCCGCGGTGATCATAAACCAAGAATTGACTTTGGAATTGCATGCACTCATGTCAACCAAATTTTTCTTTTTTTAATTTAGGATAAAGGAGATAAATCTATTGATCAAAAATTATAACGATTAAAAGGCCAAGCATGAACAGTTCGAGACTCATGTCAACCAACTTATTAAGGCTTGTTGTGGTATTAATGTGAAATTATTTTACTTAAAAAAAACTAGAGTAAAAGAAAATAAAACCAAGTGTTTGGTAAAGAAATGACGTGATGATCACAAAACGCTATGTTAAGCGGTTAAGAAGTTTAGATATTTTGCAGTAAAAGTAGCTTCAAAATGTAAATGAACATATGACTGAAAAAAACAGTAGAAAAATCGATCAAGAAACAGTGTGTAATCGTGTATAGTAAAGTTTGTATACCACAAAGAACAGAACAAGTTCTTATTTTCTTTTCATCGAAAAAAAGATTCATTGATAAGGATCGAATCAAGGAATATATAATGGACTCGTTAAAACTCATCAACTAGACTCAAAATTCACAAGTATGCGGCCTCACTCCACCCACTCCAGAGACCGCAAACACAACCAATTTTGTTGCCCTTCATAATACTTGTTACTATTAGTAGCTCAGCCTCTTCAACTCTTTAGTCATCCTCCTCCTGTTCTTCTGATTTCTTCTTCCCTTTCTTTGTTGTTTTGACAGTTGAAATATGAAACCTTTCATGAAGAGGCTCAGGCCTACGTGTTCTTCGATTGAATGCTCTCACACAAATAAAACCTGAAATGATGTTCAAGATTAATATGATCATTGAATTTTGTATGATATAATAGTTCTCTTTTCCTTTTTTGAAATTATTAGTGTACATGAAAAGCACTGAAACCAAAATTTGACGTAAGGTCAAACTCTCTTCACACTAAATTTTGAATAATGATAAAATAAGTTATCTACAAAATACTACTAAGTTTGCTCAAGTATCAAAAATTATATATTTCGGATGTCAAATTGAATACATAATTTTATAACTTTTATTTATAGTTTGCCAAGAGAAAAATTTGAAGTTGCAATTTGTTCAAACCAATGTATGTGTAAACCTTTCTTACTAATCAATAATAATTTGGTTGAGCTAGTTTTATAGTATTAGCTATAAAGTTATTAACTAAGTATTAACAAAAGCTATGAGAATACACACCTTTGTCAAAACACTCGTAAACTTCAAACGTTGATAAACCTGCCACTAAATGGTACATATTTTCAATTTCAAATTACTGAGGACCTTTTCTCTCTTGTTCTTAAATTTTTTCTTAATGTAAAATAATGTTATTGATTTTATGGTTAGCAATACCTAACAACTATGAACTACTAAAGAAAGATCAAGTAAACTCACCTCATTAAACTGAAAATATGTACCATTTAGTGGAAAGCTGCCCCTCGTTGCTGTTCTACAAGGTATCTGTTCATGCAATAACGAACAATTATGTAAAATTGTTTAAAACATTCATAAATAAAGTGATCATACATGCATGGTTCATGCGTATTACTCACCAAAATCGTTCCTTGAACCATATCAGTATTATCTTGTGTTGAGAGACTACAACAGGAAAAACATGACTTCTCACCGGTACATGATGAATCTTCAGACCCGTTGCAACTGCTTCTGTCTTCATGTGCTTGAGATACTTTTGACATTTTCACAAATGATCAATCAGCAAACACATTCATAGCAACTCCTAACATAATAACTAGGGATTCTTCATGTGTAAATATTTCAAAGTATTTTGGATGTTTTTAAGATCCATACCTGGCGTGCACATCGCAAAAAGATAAGGACTAACATCATTAGGGTGTAGTCTCTCTAGTTTAAGCTGCAATATACGTGTTTACGATTATTAATTTGAGATGTAACTCGCAACATGGTAAAACTTTGAGTTTGGAAGAGAAAATAATGATAATGAACTTTTACCTCTCTGAACAGAGTGCTTCCATCTTTGATCTCGTATCTGCATGGTAGTTAAAGTTAACCATAAATATATACAATATTATAAAGTTGTATAAATAAAAATGTAAAACTAAACTTACACCGAATGTTTTGTCCTCAGGCGCTCGACTTCCTTTAGTCTACGGGGAGGGGTTGAGAATGCTTCTTCAGGGGTCATAAAGGGAACTAGTGATGAAATATCAGTTCCTCGAAGAGCATTCATGTATGGAATTCTTGTTACAAACTCATTTAATGGATTGTGATCAAGGAATAAATCTTCAATGTCTCTTTCCACATATTCTGGTTCTGATGATGACCTTCCAGGTGATGCTGGTTCTTCAATTATCGGTTCACATCCGTTCATTTTATACTCTAATTTGGTAGCACACTCAAGATATGACTGTGATGCTGGATTTAGCGGCTCATCGTCTCCATCAGAAACATGATTACTGCAAACAACTTCATGATGTTCGTCCCTTTTCTTTTGTCTTCCTTTCTCCGTCGTCGACTTTGGTAATGCAGCATGTTTAGCACTACAATAATGTAAAATATAAAATAAAAACATTTTTCACAAAGTAAAAAGAAAAAAATAACATGCTGTGACTACATTAGTTACGACATCAATTAAATTAAAACATGGTTCGTTGGTAATTTTCATACATTTGAAAGTTTGAAGTAAAGAAATTGAAACTAGAGTTAAACCAACTGCCTTTTTCATTATAATGTCTTAATGAATTAATTCAAAATTCATATATCTTGATTATAAGGAATATAAGCTAAAGCTTTAAATTTAAACAAACCTGGCGTACGCGCTGAGATAATACTTGCACTCGTTCTTCATCGGGCATGAGCGACAATTAGGCTTACGTTTGGTACAATACACCTGCATGAATATTAAAAAGCTCGTTTCATAAATTTAAGAGACATTAATTTCTTCTAAAATCACAAAATTTTGCAGTAAAAGTTTTCAAGATCATACACACCTTTCCAAAAGTTATCAAATGGTAATGTAGTTCATACCTGTATAAAAATCAAGGAGTTGAATATGCATGGTTATATATATATAAAAGTAACTTCAAAATAGAAAATTTTGAGGCTTACAATTCTTCGTGCGTCAAATTCTTTAGCCTTGGCCAAAGATACTTTTGAATATTGTCCATAACCGGCATCCTACAAAAAGTATAAATAGCTAGGTTGACATGTGTTTGTATAATAATACGTATTGTAAGTATATATACATATATGTACTCACTCTTCTAATACGTGTATCTGAACATCTTCAGGTAGGGGTTGCATAGGAACCCACCCTAAACGAATAGCTATCCTGCCGACATTAACGTCCACCTGATAGAATTTTTTTTTTTTTTTTTTTTATAAATCTTGTGAAAATATAACATCGACTTGATAATTGCTCGTTTATCTATATATCTATCTCTTACCGGGAATGCTATATGCTTGAGTGCTAAAAGGCGCACACACTCAACACTTTTCAAGCCTATTCCTTCAATATTAGTCAAGTATGTCCTACAAATGTAAATAAAAACGAATATTAGGTGCAAGAAAATAGAATTAAACATTAAATATCATGTAATTAAAATAGCACACGTAAAACAATTTATTTACCTTACTAGTTCTGCCGGAGCCCATCTTAGCCACTCAAGGTTTATTTCTTTATGATCTTGATTCACTTCATTAAGGAATTTCTACAAAAATGAACAAAAACTTCATGTGACAATATGAAATAATATTCTTTGACTACCAAAAACTTCTCTCTAACCTCATTATCATGGAGATTATTTGATTTTAGTTTCAATTCCAATAAAATAAAATAAAAAAGAAACAAACTAATCTACATATTTCATGTTAGGTTTCGAACTGTTTCATAACTAAGTAACATTCGTCAAGTCCAAACATTGCAGGGAACATTATATATGCACAAGAACAAGAAAATTATGCAGAGAATAACAGAGTAAGGGCCAAAAGAAATTACTATAGAAATTATGCTGAAGACATGAAGCTATTTTGGACTATAACAAATACGTATGGGATTTTACTCTACCCATGACTAAAATGGTTTCGTCTTCTCCCAAATGAGCTTTAACATGAAAAAACAAATTACAAGTTCCAAACAAAGAGCCAGAACTAGTCCTTCATAGGTTTATTAAGATTTGTGTCTCAACACTTTTTTGAACCATTTTACAAGAACTAGACAGACACAGTTTAACTTAGAATCAACTTGTCATCGGGAAAGAAAAAACACATAATTTTATTCTTTTTTCATTTAAAAACGTAAATTTGATCAAATCGTTCCAAGAAAATATAACCAAGAGACATATTCTTGTCGAAAAGTAAAATAAAATCACCAATGAATTAAGAAATAAAATAGATTGCATATCACATAATATATAAATCGGAAATTATAGATAATATTTTTTTTTTTACCTTTATTCGTCCTGCGATGATACGATGTTGTCCACGTCCCTTGATGGCTTCAGCAATGTCATCAACATCTGCTTGTCTAACAGCCTGCCAGTTTATTGAATCAATGTGCTCAATCTGTCTTTTTTTTCCAACCTCAATCTCTATTCCTCTCTTATAATAATCCCAATCAAGTCCATCCGCCTTCAACTTCCTTCCTTTTTGTTTTAGTTCATTGAAGTAAGACTGCGAGTTGTTAGTTATAATAGCACCTGATGAGCACTCAGATTTAGCAAATGACATGTCTTCTTGATTTGATCTTCCATAATCTCCTATTTCACATCTAGAAGATAACACCATCTCTGAATCACTTATCTTTTGATTTTCGCACTCTGTTGTAGTTGTGGCTTCTTTTGTGAACGACTCTTTATCAAATACCAAGTTACTTCCAACCGATGTAGAGCTGGTAGTATTTATATTTTCACCATATGTTTGGTCATTTGATGGCTCACAACTTAACTTTGAAATCTCATCCTCTACGTACTCCTCAATTTGAACAATTTTTGATTGCTCACAACTGGGCTGACATGGGAAAGCTGCAGCTAGTGAAATAAACGCAGAACTGTAGCAAAGAAGATTAAGTTAATGTTTTAACCATCTTCATGATCATAAAAACATATACGACAAAATTCGTATACTGAACTTTAAGTTACCTGGATAGATGATCTGATACGTTCTGTGTCAAAAAAACTCCAACTATCGAATCTATAACTGATCCATCCCATTCTGAAAATGTTCTATTTCCTAATCATAATACAAATCCAAACAATAAGTTTGATTCATAAATTGTACACATAGCATGTGATTTGAAGAAAAACTATTGCTTGCTAAAGTACTATGCAAACCATATGTTTCTGAATTCTGACTCAGTTCGGTGTTGATGGATCAGTGAAAATATGTGCATGACAATTAAACATGAAGAGAAATATATGATTTGTGAAGAAGAGAATTTTATTTATATATAGTGCTTATGGACCTTAGTTTCGTAGCTTCAAGTCAAGTTTAATGATCTATATATGATCGTTATTCATAACCAAGTAATATGAATATAAAATAATTGTAGAAGTGAAGAACATACCTTGAACTATACGCATACGAGTCAGAAATAAGTGAATCCGACCACGAAAAAAATCTCTCTCTTTCTCCCAAAATTCAGAATGCTCCTCATCGTGTTTTTCCCCCTCCTTAACTCCATTTTGCAATTGAAGCTTCCATGGATGAGCAAGTTCACCGTGTTCTAATTTCTCAAGCTTTTCTTGTCTCCTTCCTTTTCTCTTTGTCGTAGCTACCATACCAAGTTCACCGTTTCCATGAGCTACGATACCGAGCTCAACATGATGACCGTGTTTCTCATTTTTTTGGTAACAAACTAGTATCCCATGGTTGCTTTGGTGACTTGTATTCTCTTCAAATATATCTGTATTAAATTCAAAGATATAATTGCGCTTGTAAAAAAATAAAGAACTTGAAAGATAAAAAAATAATGCAGACCCTTACTTGTAATGAATAAAAAATAACTCCCACATACCTATTGATTCGACGAACAACTCAAAACTATCACTTTCCAGTAGGCTTACTATTCCGGTTAAGCTTTCTTCAATGTTCAAACCTATGAAAAGAAAAACACGAGTCTTCTTTATTCATAAAATTTCCTTCAAAAGAGTTAAACAAGATACATTATTATAAATTACCTCCAGATTGGGTGATGAAACATGGAGACAACTGCTTTTCGGTGTCAAAAACGTTCCGCAATTCCTTTTGGCTGATTTCGAGGGCAGCTCTTCTCCTTTTATTATATCTCCGTTTAAGATAGTTTGCCTGAAACTTGGTAGCTATCTTCTGCCACCTCTCTACTTCCATTCTCCTTCTGCCCATCCTTTTTTTCTTTTGTATCTTTTGAAGATTTGGTTCCATTATTCTACTATAATCTTTCAGTTCCCATTTCTTTCCCATTGTCGTCCTCCTTTTCTTCTACACAAAATATATTCCCATATGAGAATCACCAACGCATTTTGTGATGCAACACTCCACTGCCTTCTCTGATGTAATACGGGTTCCATCTTCAGAGTGTTTTTCTATGTCAATGCTTGAAGATTCTTTCTCTGATACAGTTTCCTCCGGATCTAAAGTAAATGGGACATGATTGAGATCGATTGTACTTGAACTCTCATTCAATGAAACATTTTTCTTCTTTTTTAGCGTCTTGAGCTTCAACCTTTTATTGTTTTTGGTGGGAGTCTTCGGTTCCATTCTAGGTACAGGTCTTCCTAGATTTCGTACCACTTTTGCTCGGTAAACTTTTTTCTTCAGCCTCTTGAGTCTCTTTCGTGGACTTTGAAGTGTAGCATCATGTAGTTTTCTTTTTAGGATATCAATATTATTTGAACTGTAAATGCCGTCAACCAATTCCTGATTCTTCAAATTATCTGCAGTCACATATATACACTATTTTAGTATATATACAACACTATTTCAACATCATGCTTGCATACAAAAATATATAAATAAAATAGAAAACAAAACTCCCCAATGAATGCCTAATTGCTCAAAACAAATGAAGATGTGGAATACACTTCTACATGAGTATCAATATGCTTATATGCACCTAGGCTTGCTGCATAATTAGCTTTTGAAGCAAACAATGTAATGCGGTCTGGTACCAAAAGACTCCACACAATATAAAAGATGTATTGCAGCATGAATCATGCTGATTAATTCCTATCAATGAGAAGTTCAAGCTCTTTCATTCAAATATGAGAAATCAATCAATGACAATGCGACAATGCTGCAAGCCAGAAATATCCTCAATATTCTGATTTGGGAATCAGATATAGGTTCTAATATCATATAAAGAAACCAGTATAATAAACAAGAATCATAGATGATATATTGTGAAGAGTTTGTGATGGATGCTAAAAAAAACGTCACTTACATTGTGACATGGATTCAGGTTGCGAAAGTACTGGCATGAAAGAACCTCAATGCTGCCAAAGCCACGACGACTGCTACTTTCAAGGATTACGGTGTCGGAAGATGACTGAGAATTTACAAGATTAAAAGCCAGCGCTTCCTCATCCTCCCTTGATGAATCTTCTCTTTGCAACAATGCTGCCGTAAAACCATTGGCAAACTGATCCTCAGTGTCCCACTCCTCCTCAACAGGCTCCTTGTTCAAATCGAAGGGACCAATTGAATCCATATTCGTGTTCTTCAGTCCAATACAATCCTCTTCCTTCATATCCACATCCATCACAGACGAGTACTCTGACTTCTCTTTGTTGTTTTCATCCTCTAAAGCACTTGTAGAGGCAGAGAGCATAGAATTCCCATAAAGCTGTCTATGAGTCTTCTTTACGGGCGTATCAGGGATTTGAACCTCAATAGATTCCATTACACTCTTGAGTCCCACGGTGCCTTCTGTTCTTCCTTTCGTAAACTCTGATAGAAAGAGAGAAACAGAGTTTATCAAACTATATCAAAAGTGAAGAAAAGTATTTCGAACTAAAATAGGATTGAGAGAAGCAAGAAAGTTATAGCTACTTACGTCGGTCCGTCTCTTCTCTACAAACTCTTCTACGTTATTTGGGTTTTGTTTAGAATATCAAGCCCGAAGCTTCTCCAATTCAGAAAAGGAATATAAACGAAGTACTGTTCGGGTGAGATAAGATATATTTGACCTGGGGATGAAATTTGAATATTGATGTGAGAGATAGAGTTTGTTTTGGATTGAAATAAGTGATATGTGTTTGACTGGTTTGATTTAACCTAACTGTAGTGGACAGGATAATTTGCCGTAAATTTTATAGAGTTTATGTACAATAAAGTTTGTGCAGGCGGTTCATTATCTGGCGAGGAAAGGTCAATTCTGTCTTTTAGAATCGGCATCTGTCTTGGAGAGACAGGACATAAGTGTCATTTTACATGACAGCTCTGCTGTGTTTCCCGAAACTCTCGCATCTCTCTCTAGATTTCTCTTCCAACCAAATCACTAAGACTTGTGACTCTCTCTCTCTCTTAGGGTTTAGCTCAATTGCAATGAAGGATTTGTAGATGGAGTTGAATGTACTAAAGGTTGGATCTTTCAGCTGAGTGTTCTAAGGTACTTGATTTTCTCCAATTTTGACTTCAATTTCACAGCTTTTACAAGTTTGAATCGTTTTCTGTAGCTTGGATTTGGCTCAATTGGTGCTTGGTTTAACTTGGTTGCTTTCTGGGTCGTTTTTATTGGATTGGAGTATCTGTAGGAGCTAAAGATTTCTCCTTTCTGTTAAGTTTATGTTTATTAAAGATGGAAACTTTACATCACTATGTGGGGATCGATGTAAATTGCATTACTTGGTGTAATTTTGGCATTACTGGGTTTGATTTGGTGGGGAGTTGGTTTTGGTGGGATGTGGTTTTGAGAAAATGGTATGAAATGTATTGACCTTCTGCTAGAAAGAAGCATAAAAGAGCTGTGTACTCAATTGGTTTTTGTTTTTGTGCTTTCAGAATTGTTTTCGAGTCAATATAGTTTCCAGTTTACCCACTTGGGTGTTCAGGAAGCAGTGAAGGACTGTGTCTGGTTCCGGTGATTGTAAAACTGAGTGTATGAATTTTCAGGAATTGGTTTTCTAGTGTGCTTGAAATGTTCAGTTTATGCTTAACTTAGTTTGATCTTTATTCATTTATGTTCTATGTGGTATTTTGTGTTTATCTGACTGTCATTCTGCTATTGATATGGGAAAGTTTAAAATTTGGTAGTTAGTGTATGGAGTGGTTAGTATATGTAGATGAACATTGTAGGGAGTGAAGTTCTGACAAGATTTTGTTTGATTGTTTGGGTAATAGGTTTCAGCACTTGTCTCTTGAAAATGTCACAAGGACTAAACTGAGTCAGACTGAAGTAGCAAGGATGAAATCTCCTCTTGTTCCACTTGCAACTTTGCTTGGGCGTGAGATTAGGAGCGAGAAGTTTGAGGAACCCTTTTTGAAGTATGGGCAGGCTGCTTTGGCAAAGAAAGGAGAGGATTATTTTCTGATAAAACCAGATTGCCCTAGAATTCATGTGAATCCTTCAACCTCATTTTCTGTCTTTGCGGTAAAGTAGATTCTGTCCCCATATTCCATCTTTTTGCTTACTTAGAGAAAAACTGTTCTCTTGTGGACTGAATCTGAGGAAAAAGACAATTAAAATTAGATTAGTTAAAGGTGAATTGGAGTCCTATACAGTTATATTTGTTAGATTAAGTGGAATCCTATATTCCTCATGTTTCCAAAAACCTTCTAGCAGATTAAATCAAAAGTTCAGTAACTATTCTTTCTTTTGTACCAAATAAGAGCATCTACATTCTTTCTGATACAAATTTGAAATTATTAATTGACAGATATTTGATGGGCATAATGGTATATCAGCTGCTATTTATGCAAAGGAGACTTTATTGGATAACGTTTTGAGTGCAATTCCTCAAGGTATCACTCGGGACGAATGGCTTCAAGCCCTGCCTCGGGCACTGGTTGCTGGTTTTGTGAAAACTGATATAGAATTTCAGCAGAAAGGCATGTATCAATATATTTTTTTTGGTCTCTTTTTCTTTTCTTATTACAATGATTTTGTTTTCTTTTGTATGTGTGTGAAATTGCTTTTGTTGTTCTTACCTTTATGATTTAATATCCGTACAGGGGAAACATCTGGTACAACTGTGACATTTGTTGTGATTGATGGTTGGACTGTGACTGTTGCATCTGTTGGGGATTCTAGATGCATATTAGACACACAGGGAGGTGTGGTTTCACTATTGACTGTAGATCACAGGCTGGAAGAAAATGAAGAAGAGAGGGAGCGTGTTACAGCTAGTGGGGGTGAAGTAGGAAGGCTCAATGTCTTTGGGGGTAGTGAGGTATGCATAGTTTATTTGTTCATTCTTGTACCTAGTAAAAATGAAAGAAAATTCACTGGTAAATTATTTCTCCAAGGATTTAATTTTCTTATGTATTCAATGGTTCACAGGTTGGTCCCCTACGCTGCTGGCCTGGTGGGTTATGCCTTTCTAGATCAATTGGTGACACAGATGTGGGTGAATATATTGTCCCAGTACCGCATGTCAAGCAAGTAAAGGTGAGTTCATTTTGTACTATCGGCAAAGGTTTCCATCAACTTGCTTTTAGTAGAGAATTCTAATTCAATAACTTCTTTTCGTGGTTAATTAGCTTTCAAATGCTGGGGGAAGACTTATAATAGCTTCTGATGGCATCTGGGATGCTCTGTCTTCTGAAATGGCTGCGCAGTCTTGTCGGGGATTGCCTGCAGAGCTTGCTGCAAAGCTGGTCGTGAAGGTAATACCTGAGATGATTATGTGCGGACCCAGAATAAAAGTGTGATTTTACTGATCTAATCCTAATATTCTTTGTTCTGCTTTAGGAGGCTCTTAGGTCAAGGGGTCTGAAAGATGATACTACCTGCCTAGTTGTTGACATAATCCCATCAGAGCGTCCTGTCTTGCCTCCAACTCCAAGGAAGAAACAAAACATGCTCACTTCACTTATTTTTGGGAAGAAAAGTCAGAATGGGAGCAAAACAAATAAGCTTTCAGCTGTGGGAGTTGTGGAGGAACTGTTTGAAGAAGGTTCAGCAATGCTCGCTGAAAGGTACTTTATTTCTTGGTTCAACTAGCATTGCGTACTACCTAATTGCTAATGATAAATCGGAATGAGCTGAAAAGACAAACTAAAAGAACAATGCGAAGCCACTGTATTGGCTGCTTCTCTTCCACATTCATTTTTATTGAAATAAGAATCATGTACTAACCATGTGAAGTATTTCTGTATGATTCCCTTGGGTCTTTGTCTAAAAATGGCAACATGATTGTTTCCTAAATCTTGTCATCTTGAGTGACAGCCTCTAATTTATCTCTTTTCTTGGCTGATTTACAGGTTGGGTAAAGATATTCCTTTGGATGCAAATTCTGGGATCTTCCGGTGTGCAGTTTGCCAAGTGGATCAGCCTCAATCAGAAGGTTTATCAGTAAATTCTGGACCTTTCTTCTCACCATCATCAAAGCCATGGGAAGGCCCCTTCCTCTGCGCAGTCTGTCGGAGAAAGAAAGATGCCATGGAAGGAAAGAGAATGAGCACACCCACAGTGGCCTTGTAGTAATATATCTGATGACATAATTTGTTGTATTTTTTCTCTGGCAGTGTGAGCATGCTTGGTTTTATGTTTTTCAGGTGGTCTTATAGATGTGTGTAAGAAATGAAGTTGAGATATGCAGAGTAAGTAGGTATTTGGACATGTCAAAAGTTTGTGTCGATTCTGGTTTGTGCTCAGCTGTTGGACTGACTGACTGATAGCAGAAGTGTGTTATATAAACAGATCTGTTTAAGATAGTTCGATCCCTAACAGCTTTTAATTCACAAGCAAGTTCGAAGTTTGCATGATGGATACGTTTTGTTGCGGCAGCTCCCTGTACTCAGTTGGAAAATAGCTTCTAAAACTAAAAGCATCCAACTCCTTGGTGCTGCTTCTATTTATTTTGTTTGAACGATGAAAATATTATTGATACAAAAAGGTTTGCTAACAAGTGTTTGCTAACTATATCTTCCATTTAGTGCGAATGTCAAACTCCATTCAATTCATTCTTTATATATGAGAGGTGTTTTTTCATGTAAATATGAGTTTCTGAAATCGCAAAAATTTCGACTCTTATCGAGAATGGAGTATTTATTGTTCCATCTGTGAAATCAAGAGTATCCACCGAAAGTTTGCAGATTTTCTCAGTTTCTCGTAGTGAAAACCTAAAAATTAAAAACAAAATGAAATTGATTGATATGTTCTTCTCAATTATTAAATATTCATAATACATGGACTTATGTCATGAACCATAAGTAACTGAAGACAGAAAGATAACATTAGCATAGCAGCAGGACATGAAGTGGTAACTATGCATGCATATAGATGCAAACATGATTACATGTTAATAAGAAGAATGCCCTGAAGGACTGAACACAGTCAATCAGTTACATAGGAGGCAACCATTGAAGCTCAATGCCATAGTTCCAGTTATCAACAGGATCATGAGGTTGAATATCGACAACGGAAGTATAAGCAGTGCAGCCTCCAAGCCTGACCCTGATCATATATGAAGTCATGCGAGAATCCTTCAAGAAATGGCAGCAAAGGGTACCTCTACATGCCTCTATCTTATCTTTTAACTGCCTACAAAAGCTGCTTGAGGAACAATTTAGAGGCGAGCGAAGAAGATTGTCCGAGCAATTGAACAGCATCACAGTGTTACGAGTAGAAATGTTGAAGGGCAATTGCTCATCGAGTGTTAAGCCTTGTGATGAGAAATCTGAAGAATAACATGTAGGAGTGTTATCATTCACTACTAACAAATCAGGTGGGAGTATAATGAGCTTGTTGACACTCAAGTCGAAGCTGAGGATCTTGTACTTGAACCCTTTAGCTGACATGAACTGAAGTTCATTGGCATTGTTGCAGTAAATTTTGTATCTTGGGTCTCCACAACTAGCATCAGTGATAAAAGGGTATGGAACTTCTAGGCTACCACATTTTGGGCAAGCACCAGCATCAGCTGATACATCCCCAATTTTGGTGAACATGATCATGATCACCACAAAGAGCATCGAAACTATTTCGAGTACTCTACTTCTAGTTGCCCTTGTTAAATGTAGCTAGATCAGAACTTAAACACACTAGAGTAGTACTCTACAGAACATAGTTGGCAAGAATGCTGAGAGTTTAGTCTCTATTTATGCAAGACCTAATACATATTGTAATACCCTAGGTTTTCATATTATTTTCCTTGTATTATTCTCATATCTAATGAAGGATTATTTATGGAAATTATTTAGTTTGTGTGAAGTTGAAGTTTCGGGAGTAATTTTTAAGGTACTTTGACTTTTAAGAGGCCAAAAGTTGACTTTATTTTCTGTAAGTTATCTTTGAAAACTTCCTTCTTGAAAGTTGTAGAGTTTGTCGATACGAGTTCGTAGACATGTGGCACGTCTGAAACGGAGGTAGTATGAGAAAGTTATGGTCAGAAGAAGTCAGTTTCCTGTTTTAGAAACTGTATAAGTAGAAAAATATGGTAAAGTTATTTTTGGAAACCTAAACCGGTGACACTTTCTCTCTCCTCCCTCTCCCGACGCTCCCGACCTCCTCCTGAACTCTTTTTTTCTCCGGCCGAGTTCTCCCTCATCCGGCCACCAAACCGGACGCCACCGGTCCCGTTCGACTCCCACAACTGTCATCTCCATTTCTGGAGCAGTCCCGCTTGCTGTCGCACCGCCACGAAACGACGGAGCTGCAGCTATTCTGCCGGAAAACAGACGATTTTAACGGTGATTCCTGCCAAGTTTAGGTAAGTCTTGCTCCTCCCCTTCATCTGGTGATGTTTATACGTCTTTAGTGACCTAAAAACCAAGTTTGGGCGCCGGATTTGCAGGTTTGGTTTTTGTTTCCGAGTTGTTATTTCAGGACGTTTTCCGGCCAATCCCGGCCGAACTGGTTAAACCTCCAGGTATCAAAGTTACTCACCATGTTTTAATCTACAAGTTTTATGTTGTGAGTTTCTCCTAATTCGGAAGTTTGGGTGGCGCGTGGGGCTCACTCGCCGCCGCCTGTGACGGCGCGTCCGGCTAAGTCGTGGCCTTAGTTTCTTGTGGTTAGCTAGTCCTTGTTGTTGTGATCTTGTTGAGAGGTAGTTTGGCTAAGTTTTGAGCAAGATTTGCATGTTAGGACTTAAGTTTATTTGTTTTGGCTTGGTTAAGTTTGAGTTTAGGTTTTGAAGATTTGAGGCAGCTTAATTGTGTCGTTGAGTTCAACGACTTTGGGAAGTTGTTCTCCCTTGAGCTAAAGGTTAGTTTAAGGGTATTGTGTTATCCTTTAGCACTTTGGTTTCTAAGGTTTTTAATTGTGTAATTTTAGGTGATTTGTGATTTTGTGATTGGCTTGTCTTTGTTGTGTTGGGGGTTTTGCAACGGGATTTCTAGGTGAGTAAATCTCATCAAGGTTCACTTTTGAACCAAATTTTATTATGGTCATGTGATGATGATAATGATTATGATGTTGAATTTAATATTTTGCTATTATTTGTTTTTAAAATATATGAGCTTGATCGCCAACGGCTCATAGGTAAGATAAAACAAGTTTTCCTTATGAGTTATTTTGAGGTTCATGTGATCATAATTTATTGATTTTGATAGATTATTCTTGTGGAATATCTATATTTGTTCATGTAAATATATCTATGTGGAATGATATAATTTATGATGTGATCTTGTGATGTTGATGATGATGTTGTGATATTGTGATTGTTAGATAAATAGTTAAACCGGGTTCCAAGCCTTTAATCGGGTGATTGGTTACGGTTAAAATGCTATTTATTATTTTGTGTTTTGATATTGGACAGTCAAACCGGGTTCTAAGCCTTTGGCCGGGTGATTGGTTACGGTTAGAAATAGAGCTCTAGTCCGTCTGTCAGTGTAGGTCATGAGAGATACTTTATGGTATCTGGGACTTATGGGTACACAATTTATTGTTGTAGGTCATGAGAGGTATTTATTAAATATCTGGGACTCATGGGTACATTTCTTTGGTAATGTGTTAGATTTGTGGTTTTTAATTATTGATCAAATCTCTCTTATGGAATATTGGATGTGATAAATGTTGTGTTATTTTTGAGTTTACTCACACGAGCTTTTTAGCTTACCGGGTTTGTTATTTTACAATCTCGGTGCACCAGTTATTGGTGTAGGGGTTAGACCTGCATGTGAGGATCAACAGGGTTGAGACAGAGGCTTAGTGACTGGGTTCTTTTTGGTTTTTGCTGTACTCTGTATAATTTTGTTAATTTGGTAGATAATACTAAACTAATGAGATTGTTCTTATGTTTCTTGCTTGCAAGTTTATGTAAACAAGGTAGTGTAATATTTAACTCAGAAATATGTTGTATGATATTTACTTTCCGCATTTGAGTTCTAGATGTTTGAAATTGTTGTTGAAGCAGAATGAGATATTTATATTTTAAGTTAAATCATGTCAAAATTTTTAAAAATTAATTAAGCCGTGACACATATAATACTGGTTATAAGCTATAACCTAACCATGAAGGCAGTTGTGTGGCACCAGGTGTCAATGTGCAGAATTTCACTGAATTAACAAACAGATACACAAATCCTAATCATTTAAGGATTTAATATCAATGGCAGTACTTCAAAAGCTAGCTATTTCTTTGGGACTTGTGTCACTCAGTAGCAATCATGCATCTATGTTTATGGAATATGTAGGTATTATCGCACTGTATCTAGATTGGGGCAACACCTATGTGATATTCTCCCTATCAAAAATTAAGCAGAGCACATCAGCGGTATGCAGACATATTAGAGCAAGTCCACCCCAAGCTCTAAAATGTGACCCAGGCCTTCAGCCACCTCAAAGGAAGACCCAGCCAAAAAAACTCAAGTCCACACATGAAAAAAATGATAACCCAGCCTTCATTGGGTCATGACTTGGGTCAGACCCATGACCCAGGCAGAAGAAAATAAAGGCCCGGGCCTTCCCTCTCCAGCTCAGCCCAACCGCTGGTCCCTGAATGACGCAAGGGTGACGAAGACCACGTGAAGCAGTCCCCGCCTGAAGCTTACGACACTTGGATATGGCATGCCTTTTTTGGAATGCCCGGGGCATGTAACGACCTCAACGTCCTAGCAAAGTCGCCATTGTTTGACGAGCTTACTGCCGGTCGAGCACCAAAGATCCAATTCCAAGTGAACAATAGAGTTCACAAATTGGGTTACTATCTCGCCGATGGAATATATCCTAGGTGGGCGACTTTCGTGAAGACCATTCCAAACCCCACACGACCCAAGGAAATTACATTTGTCAAGGCCCAAGAGGGGTACAGGAAAGATGTGGAGAGGTGTTTTGGTATTTTACAAGCACGCTTCGGTATTGTTAGAGGAGCTGCTCGGGGGTGGGATAAAGAGGATCTCCGATACATCATGTTGGCTTGTATTATCTTACACAACATGATAGTTGAGGACGAACGCCCTGAAGATAGCGATGAGGATTTAGAGTCTGACGAAGAAGAGGACAACAATATGAGGCCCAGGATAGCAGAAGTTTGGGATGGACCTACCAGGCAAGACTTTGAGGAAGTTGGTAGAGATGCTCATACTTTTGAAGGTTTCATGGAGCGGTACAATGAAATTAGGAATCAGTACGATCACTCAAACCTTCAAGAAGATCTTATCGAGCATTTATGGGAAGTGCAAGGCAACATGGATATCTAGATTTCGGTTTTTTATTTTGTTTTATGTTATGTTTGTGTTATTTTTAAATAATGGTATTTTGTTTTTTCTAGGCTTGGCTTGCCAATTTAAGTCATGAAATAAATATTTTAATTTCAATATGTCATTTTATTTATTTAATTATAATTTTATTAATATATAAAATCATTATTCACATTCAAAATACCAAATATAAAATTCAATAAACAGTCACTGCCACGTGGCGACCCAGAAACATAAATCGTGGGTGGAAACTGCAACCCAAAATCACTGCCACGTGGCGACCCAGGTCTCGCCCATGACCCAGGCCTTCCCAACGAAGGCCCAGAGGGTGGACTTGCTCTTAGTATGAAAACCTTTCACCAATGACAACAGCTTTCAAGTTTCAGCATTGACAACCATCAATGCAGGGTTTCAGACTTTCAGTATATCAATTTTCATTTTCCATATTCAAATGAAGTTTTTTGGTGTTCCTGAAGTGGGTTTCTATAAAGAAGCATACATTCTGGAAAGGACTAAAGCAAGAATATGGTTGTAGGCTTGTGGTGTTAGAATCTGTAATTTAATATCATTAGAGCCATCATATGTTCTATATATTTTATATGGGGAGTGGAATTTAGGCATCCAGTTTTAGAATCCACACAGTTCTCTTTCTAATAACTTGAATTTTGTCTTTCTATAAGAATTTCAAAAACACAAATGTAGATTGTAAAATGAGGATCACTCCCCTTTTTTTATATTCTTGCTCAAAGGGTTCAAAATATGTTCGGTACTGTCAAACATCAATGATCTTTTGGTGCACATGTAAAACCAGTACAATACACTAAATGTACTGCAGTTTGTGTCTTATACTGCAGAATCAAGCTAAATGGTACCATCACTTCATTCTTGAGAGAAAGTGTCATGTTCCTACTCCCCACAAAACCAATCACAAATTTGCAAATTAACTGTTCAATATTTACTGTATGTATACTCCAAGCTGAGAAAGGAAAAAGAAAAGAAAAAGAACAGAGCAGCAAGCAAAGATTGCAGTGAAGGCACTCTTTTGATGAAGTTTATTGCTTCAAGGAGAAACACAACAAGAAAGAAGCTCTCATTTGATTAAAAATCTTTACATATCGATTTCAATGTTAAGCACCAGAAAGAAGGCAACAGTGATGAGCAAGCTAATGAACAAAAGGATTATCTCGACAAACTGGAAATATAACTCAAGCATTTTCCTGTGCCAGGTCACACCCAACTTGGAAACATATCCATGTTTCCTACAGAAGTGGCTTGAGATGCTTTCCCGTTTCGGGGCTGAGGTTCCCCTAAAGTGCCAATTAACACTAAGGTAAGTCTTCTCCTGTTAGTAGCAGACGATCACATAGACCAATAGCGATGTCAGAAAGGTGAAATGTAAACACATTGAAGTCTCATGTGTGGGAGAAAGCAGAAAGAGAAGAAGTAAAAGGGACTTACGCAGGTCATCCAAGAATATACTGCTGATGCTTTCTCCACTCTTTATAAGACGGATCTTCCCTGCAGAGTAAATAACACTATAAGGAATCTCTCATTATATCAAGACAGTAAGTAAACATGTAGATCTTTCCAATTTTCATTTCTCCTTTTTGAGCAGGAGTATTGGGCAGGCCTTCCAAATCATGCTCATATGGATTTATTCTTTCAACCCTTTCGTTTTCCATGTCAACACTTTTGACTGATGCAAAAGGTCACAATCACAAGTTTTTGCCCATGTTTATTTAACCATTACCAAACTTCAGACCTATGAACTTTAGATACATTCCTCCATAAACATGTATTGCAAGTTTACAACAAACTATCAAAATGTAAATGTAACCGAAGCAAAAGTGCCTGCCAGAAACATAAGTACATAACTCTATCTAAATACAGCAGAATGACAAGACGGGATTCACCAGAGAAACACTTATTCAGGGGAAAAAAACTGCAGTTCTAGTTTTTATACCATCGTGACGAATGCAGATCTCCGGAATATTATTAACTTCGCCAGTGATGCTGTTGTTGTAAACTCTAGTCTCGATGTCACCCTCAACATAAACTGATGAACTGCAGTAAGCTTCCAACCATCAGAGAAACTATATACAGAGAGTTCCATATATCTTAGAACAAAGAAAAATGACACGTACTTCTTAACAAATTGTTTAACTGCATAAGCCCCAAGTCTGTCATTATGTACAGCAATGCGGTGCCACTGAGCTGGTTTTGGCAAGTCCTTTTGCAGTAATCTCTGGTCAAACATGCCCCCAGTCCCAACAGTGAAGATGGTTACAGTTCGACCATTCCTCAAGATCTTCTGCACGGGGGATTGCCCAACTCTTCCACAAATAATTGCCTACATAAATCAACACACTCAGCATAAGTATCAGATACAGCACATGACAGACATGAACTTTACAACATAGTTTGTTTGCTCCCAAATGGGAGGAAAAACTTCCCACACTGATGATGCATGTCGTTACTGTATCCAAACATCCCAATGGAACCAAGAGGTTGTGTCCAGTAATATCTAGAACAAGTTTCTGGTACCCCTATACAATTATGACACAATGCAGAGCTATTCGCAAACATATGCGTCCACAACTCCACACACGGAAACAATAACACCAGTTGAGTGAAATACCCTGTGCACACCGCGAAATCCCCAACCCCTCTTGGGATCCACACCGTGGGCTACCCGGTCCACATCTTTCAGACCACCAAGAAAATCATCAATATCTTCTTCAGCGACAACCTTCTTTTTGCTGTCGGTTGAGCTGCTAGAGTACCACAATTTTGAGCTTCTCTGCCCGCCCACCGCTGTAATACAGCTCATGTTAGCCATACACACAATATAACATACCTAAAACAATCAGTGCCCCACACACAGAGATACCAAAACCAATTTTCAGATTATGGGTATGCCTACTACTATTTCAGATTATTACTCGTAGTGAAAAAAGAGTGTACAGCATGCTGGGTTCTAGTGAACATTCAACTCAAATTGATTTCTGGGTGAGAAGAACCCAGTTAACAGGAGTATAAACGAACCCAAAGAAACCCATAAACAAAATAACAATAATCATAAGCAGAAATGAGGCCTGCAAATCACACCTTCAAACCTATAAATACGTATAAAATGGTATTTAGAGAGAGAGAGAGAGAGACCTAGTGAGGAAGTTTGCGATGAAGGAACAGAGGCTCTGATGAACTTGGAAAGTCTCGCAGCGACTGAACTCATTTTCAATTCGAAACTCTCAAAGCGACAGCGGAGAAGGGTTTACGAGGGTTTAGCTCTCCTTTTTTCTTAGTACATATATTTTTCAATTATTTAAATAAATTATATATATGGGTAAAATTTATCAAATAAGGAGTATTAGAAATACTCAAAATTGTACTCATCTATATCATCGTAATGTTTAGTAACATGAATCTATATCATTATAACGGTTGGTCTGGTAACACAAGTCTCACGTTATATAGTTTATATAATATCGAAGATAATTATATAATTTGTCATTTAAAATGATGATCCACCCTTTTCATCATCTCGATTGCCAAATTGGGTTTATAATTTGATCGTTTAGAGGGGGAAGGGGTTTAGATCGTCCCTCTACAGTGGTTAGAACCCAAGGCCAAGACCGTTCAAGGTGATTTATCTTTGTTGTAACTAACCAACCTCGTTTGGCAATCGGTCGGTCATAGATACCAGGTCTATCAGAGACGTATCGAAGATTTGACACCTCCTTCTCAAGTAGTAACATCTACAAGCTAAGGAACAGAAAAGAAAATCAATTACAATAATACTTGTTACTAAAGGTTTGAGGACATACGAGATTAAGAAAACACTAGAACCCCCCAATGCTGCAAGCAAGCTTAGGGAAGCGAAATGAATGAAGAACATGGGACGAAGCTAACTTCAAGTCTGAAATATCAGAATTACATGATGAGAAGATAGTCAAAATAATAAAAAGCATAGTAACCGCTCTACTAGGTCTTTGGATACTTGAAAATAATGACTTGTGAATTCTAGTAACACCCAGAACATTGCAATCTCAATAAAACCAAAATTGCTCCAGCCTCGGGCATGCATGCAACCAAACACCTACATGATCAGAGGTTCAATCAACGTGGTCTGGATGAAGACCATGTTGATTTTGAACCTGCACCAAAGGCTGGTGGTCTTCGCTCATCACTGCGATCGCTACGCCACCTATCATTTGACAGGGTCGGGCGATCATCAGGCCTGACTCCCCTAGGTTCTGCAGCAGGGGCAGCAGGGACGCCTTGTCGCAGATGCCTAGGAACATACTTTCCAGGTGCAGGAGCGGCCACGGCAATAGGAGCAGCCGGAGCAGGAACCACAGGCTCAATTGGACGAGGCTCAATTCCCGGCCTAGCAAGCAATTCTCTCTTCTGCCTTTCAGCTTTTTCATCCAGTTCCCTCTCCCTTTGCCTCTGCTTTTCAGCAATCTCATCCAATTTTGCCTTGCGCTCAGCTTCTTCTCTCCTCCTTTGCTCGGCTTCTGCATGTTCAAAAGGGAAACATATTAGACACCTAATAAATCTAAGAGCCAAAATAATGGCAAGTTATCTAACAATGTTGAGGGCATAATAGATAAATATACTTTCTGACATAACAAAGCTGAATTGGTAATTCTCACAAAAACATACCTTCACGCTTGCGGGCTTCCTCTTCTTCTTGCAGCTTCTTTAGCCTTTCCTCTTCAGACCTCACATAGAATATTTTCTTCCTCATTGCTTCCCTCTCCAGTTTCCTGGCCTGAATCATTCGACTGATTTGTTCTTCTCTCTCTGCCCTCCGCTTTTCAAACTCTGCCTGCCTTCGATGCACAACCCTCTCCTGGAAGATAGTCTGCCAGAAAAGAAAAATATTAGTAATTAAGAAATCAACTTTTGATCTTAGAAGTAAACAGTAGAAATCAAATGAACAAAAGGATCTATAACAATCTAAGTAGCAACACAGTAGAACGTAAAATATCTCGTACATGCATTTACTAATCTCTCCAAAGGAAAAGCATAAAATATCTTGGACATGATTTTCTCTCCCAAAGGTACAATTGGATGCAAGTGTTTGTATCGTAAAATATATAATATAAAGACCACCCTATTATTGTGTCACATAAATAGCTATGAGTGCAACTTCTCTGCAGTAGCAATGATACATGAATACTTCAAGTAAGACTACAAACTCACCTTATTCCCCAACATCCGCACTAGCCTATTCTTTTCCTTAAGATCGCCTTCATGACGCTGTTGACTCAGCTCAATTTCCAGCTGTTTTTAAGATACAGAAATGTTGACAAAATTATTTGAGGATCAAAAGCTAGACACATGTTGCTCATAATATAAAATTTAGCACTAAATAGAGAAACTAAATTTTCCAAATATTCATACCTGTTGCTCACGCTCATGAAGTACGCTTTCTTCCAATAAACGTTGTTGATATGCAGCTTCAATCAGAGGAGCTGACTCTTCCCTCTTAGCTCTTTCCAAGTGATCCATTGTTTTGGAGAGTTTTGTTAATTTCTTCTCCCTTTCTTCTCTCTCCTTAATCTGTTCGTGCACAGCCATGTCCAGTAAGGTTTGCTTGGTCACCTTTTCCTGCATAAAATATATCAATAAACTGCCAAATCCTTCTAACACGTAACTGAATGAGAGAGTAGTTTTCACTCACCCCGTCCAAAAGAGGTTTCTTCCCCTTCTTCTTTTTGCTTACGTCTTGAAGAAGTTGCTGTGCTTCTTCAAGTTCTTTTTCCTCGATTTCCTTCAGGAGCCTTTGTTTCTTCCTTAATTCAGATTCAGTGGCAAGCCTTTTTGCCTCTGCCTCTTCAGTTATTTTCTGTTGCATGAGCCTCCTCGACTCTTCCTCGCGTTCCTTACAGATGGAAGTCAAATGCGGAGTCAAATTACCATACTATTGCAAACTATAGCTACAAGTCATCCACTGAAGTTAGGAGTACAGGCATACCATTTCCAAAAGTTGACGTTCTTGTTCTTCCTTCCTTCTCTCAATGATTGATTTCCTAGCAAGAAGCCTTCTATGTTCCCTCTCTACAGTCTCTGCCAAAGAAGGCAGAATTTCACCTAGTCTGGATGCTCTCTCTGGAGGAGGGTAGACCATTGCCCTTGTCTTGTTCAAGGACTCAGCAAAATTAGTCAAGTGATCTTTTAATCCATCAGACTCCAGACCCTGAAACAGTGAGAAGACAAATGAAACCAAAATTATATTGCAACTGAAAATACATCAGTCATAGACAGACAGGCTGAAGTAGAGAAACTGCAAAACTGACGACACAACTTTTGCTATGCATTTGTGAACTTAAGAAGCAACGCAATTACTTTGAACAAGCACTTCCCCATATAATGCATAGCAAAAGGGTGGTCCCATTCACACCTCTCTATTTATATTCGCGCACCCCATATATGATGAGAGCCAATTATAAAGCAAATTTAGGGGGTAGTTGGTAAATGAAATTAAGTAATAGTTACATTTGGAAAACATTCTTTAATACCTGGATAAACATTTAAGTACCAAGTTCAATAGCACAGATAACTCAGCTGTTATAAAAATCTAAGTCGTCATATAATCATACTTGATGAAAGTTCCAGTTCCAAATCGTCAATGAAATCACAACAAAAGGATGATATAACAGTTAACTTACCATGTTACCAAACATCATAACACCCTTCATATGGTCAACTTTCATAGCTATAAAGTTATGCTTAACAGCATCCACATATATCTTCTCCACCACAGAAAAGTCAGAAAATGGGATCATCCGGGATAGATGATCAATCTTCATAGACTGATACACCCGAGATACCTGCAGTATGTAGAAAGAAGAATTAAAAACCCATTAGGCAAACCAAAGATACATTTCTGAATCAGTCAAATACAAAATCAACTCACCTGCTGGAGCAATCTCAAAGTACCAAGTTTTTCAAGGGCGGGAACATATTGAGACAGTTGCACTTCAGGAACAGAAGACGCTGAAGCCAGCCTACCCCCTAACTTTGAGATTCTAGTCAAGAGTGGTTGTATCTTTACGGCAAGGTCGAGAGGTAGAAATTCGTGCTCCAGGATATGGAAAAGATCCTTTACTTCCTGGGTCGCACAGCTCAAGACACCTTTGGCGACCTGAAAACAAAAGCCAAATTAGATTATACTGAAAAGAAAAAACAATTGAAAAAGACAATTTCTGAAGCAGCACAAAATTGCAATTCGCAAGCCAAAGGAAGTTGTTCTGAAAGTATTCATCTCAAAATATAGAAAAAGCTGGCATCAATATAATTCGATTTAAAAAAGCTAGTTAATAAGCAGCTAACATTTAATAATTGACCCAGAATGCATAAAACTAAATTACCTCCTTAAAATTTAATAACTGTCCATATTCATTACAGGAAAAATTAATATACAATGAATTCTCAATAAAATAAAGCAGAAATCAACAAACTTACCAGTTCTGATAGAAGAGCAGATCTCGAAAGCTGTCATAAAGCACATTATCAGGTCAGAGTCAAATATAGGTGGAATTAGAGAAGCATCCAAGTTAAAAAAATAATAAAAAACTTGCAATACCACATCTCCTCTGTCAATTTTAAGGTCAAGAATAAAGCCAATCAGATTAGCCATCCTCCAATTGCGCTCTTTCTCATTTTCAATTTCCGTGTGAGAGGCAGCACATGTCTGATCATAGGGGGAAACTGAAAGTGCAGCCAAGACAACAGATGACGCTATTAACTGCAAATCCTTCTGGCTTAAGTTTCTGTTAAAGCTTTTCTGAAGCGAGAATAGCTTGAACCATGCATAAGCATGATTAAGGTGGCTAGCAGAGATCCAAAAAATTTCTGTGAGTTTGGCATAGTAAACCACCATCAACGATGGTTTAGGAGTTTTCTTAACCATGCACATCAATCCATGAATATCTTCAACAGAACGGAATGCTTCCTGCAGATAGCATAAAGGAAAAAGTATTAAGAAGGATAGAAATTTCCATAATTTGCACTTTGTTGACAAAGAAAACAAATAAAGAAGGTGCTCAATAAAAATTCAGACACCTGCCACAGTTCAAGTTCAGTAGCTATCTTCAGCTGCTCAAACCTAGTATCAAGATACAGTTGCAAGCTCTCAGGTGCAGTAAGGTCAGGTCGGTCTCTTTGATCTCTATACTTGTTCAAATTGGCCAGATGATTCCTGATGATCTCACATAGCCTTCGAAACTCAGTAGTTCGTTTATATTGCTTGCAGAACTGAAAGGCTCGATGTGCCGTCATCTATAAATGAACAGTTTCAATAAGACTGCATGCTTTAATGCAAATTACGATATTAAGCTGCATAATGCTAGGGTATAAGAAAAAATGGCAGCATGATCCACGGTAGTGCATGATGTAGAAGGCTATAAAAATGGCAACATTATTATTTAGAAAGGTAATTTAAACAGCATCAAGGCACAAGGAAAAACTACTCATCAAGCTGTATGGGAAACCTGAACACATGAACAAGAAATGCAAATCCTTCTAGAGGCAGTAGAAGTGATAGAAAATTGCAGAATGCTTAAAGACTCACAAAATAATCAGGGAGGGCAAGTCATTTGTACAGCTAGTATATGAAGGGGATGTATTAAGACCTACAGAGACCCTTACAGATATAGATTTTACATACTATTCTAAATTTAAAAATGCAAATGAAAAATGATCAAACAACTAACAAAATCTTTATCTGAACAAGTAATAGAGTACCGCATAAAGGGCCTCAAGCTTTGAGTTGTTGCGCAAGATCTCAAGCACTGTTCTGTAGGTTTCCCAAAGAAACTTGAACCAAGGAGTAACAACTTCACGATCAGACCTATCTCTTCCTTTCTCTCCACTGACATAGCTGAGCATGAGATCCTCAGGCCTCTTGTCTGCTTCGAGGTCATCAACATCAAGTGCTTCTTCTAATGCCTGAGCCTGAGTACGTGCCTGCTCAGCTTTCTCAGTTGAAAGATGCATGAAGTGCTTGATCACCTCTTCCAAAGAACTGACATTCACTTGTTGACATATAATTCGGTACTGAATCAGACCATCCTTGGCAAATCTTCCCTTACGCAAGTCAACACAAAGCTCCACATACTTAAACATAATCTTTTCAAGTGGCTTCTGCCATGCTCTGTATCTCTTCGAGGTAATAAGATCATGAAGTGATTGCAAGGCATCTTGCTTCTGCCCAACATTGATCAACTCTGCATCCAAACATCACAACTGTCAGTCCAAATCTAAAGAACACTCGTTGCCACCAAATAAACCAACACATCATAGCTATCTCAATAAATTTTAACATCTGTTATAACAAAAAGTCTGCTCAGCAAGAACACCAAAGACTTAACCAATCTAACTGTATTACTCTTCGATAAGATAATTTGATGCTTAACTATTTAGATTATTGATGAAAAGTTTCGGAACTAAACAATTAAATAATTCAACATACCTCAGCTACCTCAAAATAATTTAACATGTCTGTTATAACGCAAGGTCCGTTCAGTAAGAACATCAAAGCCGGAACCTATTTCAACTAGTACTCTTCGATAACAACATACTGACAAAGGTAATTCTATGCTTGACTCTTTTAGTGATGAAAACAATCGGAACTAAACAATCAAATGAATTCTATCAATGGCTAAATCAACCAAGGCTCACCTTCGGCTCGCTTCAAAGCATTCTCCGGTTTCGCAAAATTCGCCATGATTGCAAACTCCACACGCCTCACGCAATGCAACAACAGTCACCTGAACCACACAAACATAAAATTTAGATCCGGTGAGAATCGCAATCGCTGCACAATTCATCTCAATTCAAAACTCGAATCACAGTAAGTTAATCACCGAGAAAAAAAAATCAAAGGTTAAACGATCCAAATCCAAACAGATTTTGACGAAACCTATCGGAAACCGAAGATCTACCAGACGAATCGGCCTCGAAAAATCGAAACGATTCAGCCGTGAAGGTTTGAGTTATTGCGAAAGGAAAAAGAGTTTTGTATTCGTGGAATTAGCGAAAGGAGCTGTGAGGATGAGAAGGTTTCTGTGGGGATAGAATAGGCTCGGAGAGAGAGAGAGAGAGAGAGAGAGAGAGAGAGAGTAGTACCTGGAGTGGCCCCTCTGAGATTGCAGGGAGAGGAGGAGCGAGAGTGAACTGGAGTTAGGGTTTTAGCTTTGTTTTGCTATCCGAGATGATACGAGTGTGACTAGTCCAGTCTTATTGGGCTCTTTGGATATTGTGGCCCTAAGAGGAGCGTTATAGTTATTTATAATGGGCTGGTCCGGTTGGCGTGGGCACCTCGCTTTCTAGAGGCGGTTATATATATATATATATATATATATATATATATATTTTTTTTTTTTTTTTTTTTCTATTTTCTACTAAATATATATTTCTCTTGTTAAAAAGATAACCGTGGTATTTCACAATCCACACTCTCATTAGGGGCTCGACATCATTGTCGGCACATTTCACTCTATCAAGACGGAGAACGACTCTGATATCGTTTGTAACAGCCTGTATAATATCTATCATGAGTCTTCATCCTCATGGTTTTGTTCTTAGGTTCCCGACCCAAACCACGACTCACTATGGAGATGTGTGTTTGCACATATAAGGCGCATCACTCCCCTTTTGATCTCACATACTCTTCCTTCATTGTCTCTTAAAATAAAACATCTAGCAACAAAATAACTTAACTAAGCCACCAAAGTTGATTTTGATAAAGTTACTACGAGGAAGTGACCATAAGGAATCTGAGTTTGTAAATGACTAGTTATAACTTTTTAAAGAGAAAAAAAACATTAGTTATAAATAGTCAAGTATTGTCTCCAAAAGTTAGTATCGTTGTGTTCTCTGTATTATGAGTTTTAATTTTCAAACTAATTCAACGTGCATAGTTAGTTTCATTCTCTATGTATACTTGATTTGTTCAAGAATTTCCACCTGAACTTGGATTTTATTTTATTTTCCAAAATTACATCAGATTATACGAGTAGATAATGATGAATTAAGGTGGATAAGTATTGGTCAAGGTTCCTATATCCACGCACCCACCTCTCCCAAGTCCCAACTATTCCCTCATTTCTCAAACCCACTTTCCACTTCATTCAACAACCTATAAGCTACTCGTTATCGATCTTCTTCTTGTTGTTCATATCCTTATTGCAATGGAGTGCCGCAGCACTAGATCTCCATTATCAAACTTCATCAGCATCAGGATTAAAAAACAGCCAAAAATACGAATCAAGCTCCCCAAGTTACTAGTGAACACCATGCAAAAGAGAGTTGCTCATCATCATGGAGATCATAACAACAAGAAATGTGTACGGAAAGTCAGTCTTGTATTCACCAATCCATTTTCCAAGTACAAGTCCTCCAAATCCAACGAGGCTGGTGCAAATGGGAGCAAGCTGAGGACTCTGAAAGTGCGTATACCTTTGTTGAATTTCCTCACCAAAAAGAAAAGCCTGAAGAAGAAGTTGATGAGAAGCAAAACTGACACTGTTGGAGTTCATGACGTTGGGAAACAAGAGAGTTCAGGTCATCTGGTTCGGGTTCTACCAAAACCTATGCTGTCCAATTGCAGAAAGCTGAGGATGGCAATGTCGTACATGAGAGCAAGGAAGATGAAAACTAAGGAGAAGTTGGAGGAAGATTCAAAGCAAGAAGATAGCAGTAGCGAGTATGAACTATGCAAAAAGAGGATTCTGATGGGAGGCAAGTGCAGATCGGGTAGCCTTCACTATGATCAAAATGGAATTTTGTTGAGTGATGTTCTATAATATGGGCATTTGGTTCCAATCACGATTTTACTTTCTTCGGTAGATGGCTTGTAAACTTTTGTTTACAGTAAAGAAGTTGCATGCTTGCTGTTGTTTCAGTGCGTTTTTGATTTGATGAGAGACTGAACTTGCTCAACTAAAACATAAAGTAAAATCTACAAGTACTGTAAACAGTTAAGCACAGGATAGGTGACCCTATGGAATACATAGAATTTCATAGACAAGCCTGCATAATCGTCAAGTTATATCCAGGATGCTTGGGTACCGCTTATAGTGATGTACATCAGATACTGAAAACACAAGCTGTTGAAAGCCACAAATCCGAAGAGAGCTCAAATGCATACATTTTAACATGAACCAGTCGTCAATAAGAATGTCAGACATTAAGGGGCTTCAAACCAAGAGATGCTCGGAGCCTGTTGGCTTCAGCAATCTCAGGATCAGGATGGTCTGTGCCATCAGCCTTCTTCTCCTTCTTCTCTTTCTTCTTCCTCGGCTCCTCACGAGTGCCATTGTCAGGCCCATCGCGCCTCCTAGGACTGATGCTGCGGGCATGTCTCTTTCGGTGATCCCCACCATCACGATCTTTGTGCTCCCTACTCCTACTTCGGCTCCTTGAATGGCTCCTCCTCCTGCCACGATCCCTATCTCGCCTCTCACGCTCCCTACCATCCCACTCCCTATCCCGTTCCCTATCACGGCCATAATCCTTTTCATCTCTCAGTCTGAATCTGTCCCGGTCCCTATCCCTGTCTCTGTTCCTATCTCTTTCTCTCCCACGTCCACGCTCTCTGTCGTAGTCTCTATCCCTATCATATTCTCTGTCGTAATCACGATCCCTGTAAAAGGGGGAAAGAAAACAGAGTCAGTTTAATGATGACAGGTAATCTTCCATTAACAACTAGATAGTAGAATTCCATACTTACACATGAAAGCTTGACAAAAATACAACATACCAACCACAAAAACAGAACTAATTAAACCCCTTTACAGATATACTTTAAAAGAACTTGCAATTTTAGATATACATAGATCACAATCCATACTTGAAAGTAAGTAAAAGCTCTCAAGGAAAGTTGGCTCAAACAAGTCATATACAGTATAAAATAAAGAGCCACAAAAGACCAGGAAACTACATTTGGGAAAACTGTGTGATCCATCATACTTCTCACCTGCACACTGCCAGTGCAGAGAAACCTGGCAGGATCAGAGACATCAATATAGGAAGCCATTATATGTCACCACTGGCTTAAAATGCCATGGTAGAAACTTCAATGACATATAAATGTACCAGGTTGAATTCATATCAGTAACATATGAACTTGTTAGGCAACAGCTTCCACTTAGCACACAACTACAAGATTGGTTCACTAGACAGAGAGGAACTCAAAGAAAGTCGGCTCGTTCAATCAGAGACTCGTTTACAGAAGAAAAAAAGACAGTTTAGTACTCACTTTTCTTATGCTTATAATTCAGAAAACGCAAATTCTATATGACCTGAAAATCCCTGAATATACCATTCACTCACAGAACCCAACCAACCTAAATGAGACATACAAACATACTCAAAAGGTATCAACCAACCTTTCATCTAAACTGGGAGAAACACAGACCGGATTCTAAGTACCAATAGCAAATTAGATATTTTCAGTGAAGCATCACAATTTATTGAGTATATAGTTATACTGTACCTACTGAGTCAAAATTACTAACAGTAAATACTAAATAGGAAGTTCAGATCAAGAACCATAAAATTAATAAATAAAATAATAAAATCATTACTACTATGTTCAAGAAAAACAAATCAGAAACCACAAACAAGCTAAGTACCTGTATCGGTCCCTGTCACGTCTTCTATCCCTGTCTCTTTCCCTTTCAGGACTTCGGCCACGGTAATACTCCTTATCATGGCCTTCATCATCCATTCCATTAAGCTGATCATTCTCCTCTTTCTCTTCCTCCTCCTCAAAGTCCTCCTCCAAAGCACTTTTTCTGGGTTCCAACAAACCAAGTGATTCGAGAGTCCACCTGCGTATCAATACAGAGATGAAATTACAAACGCAAACTTCAAAATTGTAAAAATACAATATATCCTCTTATAAACCTAGGATAGGAATGAAAGTAGCATAAATAAAAGTAGAAAGGAACAGATGCAGTTAGAACATCAGGATAGGTGTGATAACTATACAGTTCAATAAGATAAAAGGAAACACAAACAATAATAAAAGGGGTGATATAGAAAAACTCATAGCAACAGGTAATCACCTTTTCTTAATTCTTGGCATGGCAATGTCACATGAGTAGTCTTTTGTCAGAAGATCATCAATAAGCTCATCCACATGAGTCAATGAGAAACCTTAGACAATGAAAACCAAACTTGAGTTAGCGTGAACGTAAACTGACCAATGATAAAGAAAAGTTATATACTAAACATAAAAAAGCAATCAGGGTGATCATAACTTACGTCCATCAGCCAATTTACTCCTCAACTTCCGATAGTCATTGTACAAAGGCTCAAGGTACTGGTAAACATCAGTATCGCTGCCTGTAATCCGCAAGTAAAATGCACCAAGCACCCGGACATATCTGAAACCCAAGTTTATAAAAGTGTTAAATCACATTGAACTAAAAAAGTGTAACAGAGTGTAAACAGCAACACAAAATCTAAGAACTAAAGCATATTTAGCACCAAGAATCATACAGGCTACTTCAAACAGAACAGAACACTACAAAAAGCAACTAGAGCAACCCAATCTATAAGACCTCTCTAAACAAACAATACACCAATTTCCCTTTCTAGTTTAAAGTAAAGAAGACTCGAAACCCCATTACTTCTCCTCTTTCTCCTCTACCTCCACCTAGCACGAATCACATCTTCCTAATCAATCAAAAGTACACTCATTTCATACTCCAATACATATTCACATCCCAAATTCTCCGATTTCAACTTGTTTCTTTCTCTAGTACAGTACTTAAAGCATTGAACTTCACCAATAGAAAATACTAAACTCCAGACTATCAGTCTCAATTTCAATTAGCTCTATCCCAACGTAATGCAACCAAATTAGCAACCACATAATCAAGTTTCAACACAAATTAGCAACAATTACCATCGAATTAGACACAAATACTCACTTGTAGTCGTCGTTCTTGATGAACTCGATGACGATTTCCTTCTCCGGTTGGATCTGAAGCATCTTCATCACAAGGCACATGAACGGCGTGGGCTTCCGATTACCGCCGAAGGTCCCGCCGATGTGGTCGAGCTCCATGGCCTTGTCCACAAGCGTCTCCGCCGTCAATCCGAAGCACTGCTCCTTCCAATAGGTGTTGTTGTATATCTTGGTCCGTACGATCTTCTCGATCAGGTTCTGGGGGTTCGTGCCCCTTATGTTCTTCGCCGATGGGTCCGTGCGGTTCGCCATTGCAGCGAGAACAAGGGGAATTGAAAGCAGGAGCTCAGGGATTTGAGTGCAGAAGAAAAAGAGGGACGGAGATAAACCCTAACCCTAGAAGAGGGATGTGATTTAAATGTTGAATTAGGATTTTGCCTCTATATAACTCGGGAGCAAAATAGATGGGTGTCCTTCGCCAAAACAAAATATGAATGTGCCAAACGGTGTCGTATTCATCAACCATTTTTTTTATTTTTCATATTTTTAATTTTTTAAGGATATTAATTTTTAACGGTGTGGTAAGGAATGACATTATTACCACCTTGAGCTAATTTATTTATAGATATGTTTTTGACGCGCTTCCGGCAGTTTCTAACACGTTTGCGGTGTTTTCAAGAACAGATTCTAAACCTTCATCAAGGCACCGGGTATATTCTAGTATGGCCAAAAAAGGCCTAAACGGCTGCAAACAACCGGTACGCGTCGGATACGTATCCGTAAATAAAAAGATACGTGGGGGCAATACCGACTTTTCACTCCTGATGTTAGCATTCAACATCAATACACTAAGTTAAAAAGTCAATATTGCCATCACCATCTCATTTATTTACGAATATGTTTCCAGCAGTTTTGAATACTAAAACTACAAGGCACCGAGTACACTCTAATATGGCCGGAAATTTCCTAAAACTGCCGGATAAGCGTCGGATAAGGCCGGGTACATATGTGTAAATAAATGGATACGTGTGGGGGTAAGACAGACTTCATTCCGGATGAAAAGTCTAAATTTTAGACTTATATAGTTATAGATATATAATTCATGAACGTATAAGGTCCACTTAAAGACTAAATTTTCTACATACATTGAAGTAAATAATTTGTCTGATAGTCCTGGGTTAGAGCATCTTTAGCAATACTAGTTATTTTTAAGTTAAATTTTAGTCAAATTAGCTAAAATGTCATTTTGGTTAACCACTTTAGAAATACGGCTGCATCTATAATACTCTCTATTTTAGCTAGCATTACATCAACATTATTCTTCAAATAAAGATTAAATAGTTTAAATATATTTATATATCACGTAAAATATCTTACAATAAATGTATTAAATTATAACTAACCTCATCTAAGTCATCTCGTTCTCTATATTTAACTAGTGAAATAGCTAAAAGTCATAATTGTTAAACTTTGACTAGTTTGTTAGAGCTCCGAAAATATCAAAAAAAAGCTAAACACACTCTAAAATAGCTAAAAATCAAAATAGAGAATATATCAAAGTTGCTCTTATGCATATATACAAGTATGCATTTTGGTAGATTAAGCTGATGTAGTATTGTCTCTTTGCCTATGATTCTGTATGTCTATCAGACTTTACACCTGAAGGAATTGGAATCAGATGAATTATAAGTTTATGGCGCCCTTCTGTTTTGGGCATTGCGCTTGTAGAAGTTGAGCCTGTCCTACTTGTTGCAGAAGATATTAAATCGAAGCAACAATTAGGGATGTGAAAGACCAGTCTTACTCAAGGTCCACTGATTACTGGGGTTTTCAGCATGCAAATTGGCATGAATCGTGCATTCAAAAGTGCATTGTTCCTGGAAAGTTATGTGCAGTTGTCTTGTCTGTGTCTAATGAACTTGCTCCCATGATCTATGACAAGGATAAAGGGGATTATCAAAATTCTGTCATAGGTGAAAACCCCAAGTGGAATTGTATGTGGTTTTTGGAATTCTTAACTTTAGTGTATGAGTACAGCTGGTTTAGGTTTGAGTTCCAGAGCTTTAGTTCTTCAAAAATGGAAGGAGCATTAGCTTAGGAACAGATAGAATAGTAAATCAACATAAGAAGAGATCAACAAAGGTCTGTAAATGCTAATTGCTCTTCTATAACAACCGAGTGAGGCTTCCCTCTCTTATGAAAACAAAAGGCACCTCTTTGTATTCAACAAGCTCGTAATAGGAAAATTATACCCCGAAAATGATTGTAGTTTGGTATCATGTACATTACTGGACAAACAACACTATCAACCACTCCCCCCCCCCCCCCCCCCCCCCCCCCTCCTATAATCAGAACACTAAGATATCTAATCACAAAAACTAACATGAGATGTACTAGGCCTAGCAGGAGAGCTCCTTTCAGATTTCCCATTGTCCTCATTGACATTTGCACCCAAAGATGAGCCAGTTTCCTGTTTAGACACAAACAAAAAAGGTCCATCAAGATGTGAGGATGTAATAGGGTTGATAGTAAGAAGACAAAGTGCCAAGTAAATCACAGGAACCTTGTTTGCAGTGGATTCAGTTGGAACTCTCACTTTGTCGGAATAAGGTAATCCTACTCTTATGCGTCCAGTTCCATTTGCAAGTATCACGAATCCCTCATTTGCCGTTGTGACAGCAAGAAGACTTCCTTCCTTGTTGAATCTCAAGCGAGGCCGACTCTGAAACATATAAAATGATAATATATCAGCATCAACCAAAGGAGTTCCAGAAATTAGCTAGAAATTTTTAACAAAATACTACCGGCAGTCCACCCTCTACATTTGTGCTAGTTAGAACGTCGTCATGGTCCATATGCCAATACTTTATCTGGCTATCTTCACCCACAGCCAAAAACTGATTCGTTATGTCAAAATGGGCAATCCTTGCAGATTTCTCAGTAAACCCAGAATAAATTTTCCTTTTGGCTTCATCATCAACTATTCCATGATTTGCACTCCATTGAACTAGAAAAGTGTCTCCCTCTTTACTTGTTCCACAAGAGAACATTCTGCAAATGACAAAAACAATCTGATGTTTCAAAGTACTCTAAAATAAACCATGCACTGTCCTAAGTTATAGCAGAAGAAGAAATAGCGTTTTACTAAATTCTCAATTCATATAGGTCCATCTCTTAAATGTTTCATACCGGCTACCATCCGACTTGAAAATTAATGTTGTGCACCAGTTTCCAGGAGCATCACAGCCAGATATAGGACCCTCATTGTCATACATCCAGGTCCTTATCTTCCCATCAATAGAAGTCGAAAATATAAACTGCAAATCAAAAGACAACACTTAACAACACGCGGTGATGGAGAAAATGTAGATGACAAGGTAGGAGGGCAAAGGTGTCGAGCATCAAAATGTTTAAGACCCTTTAACCATTAAATCTAAGCACTTCAAACTTGCCTGTTCATAAAAGAAAAGGTAAGTTGCTTCTAATTCTTTTTTTTTCTTTTTGAGAATGAGTTGCTTCTGAATTCTAGAAATCAAGTAAATGAGAAAAAAAATAGGGAGTAAATTAAAACACAAATTCTTTATCATTCTCCAAAACATACCTGAAAGTTCTTGTTATGATGAGGACAGACTGAATAGACCGGTGCTTCATGACCAACAAAGTTATACAAGTTTTGTCCCGCTATATCCCATACCTGTTTCACCTCATTTAGTTAATTGGGAAATATTGTAAATCTAAATTGTGTCTTGTGATGAGAACTCTGAATCTACCTTTATAAGCTTGTCATCTCCACATGTTATAAGATACAGTTCTTTATCCCGATGATCGAAAGCCAAGTCATTGACACGACCATCATGGGCGTTAATCTGCAACCAGATGAGATGCAAGTCAAGTACCACTTACAAGCTTAGCCATCTTGGTCAATCTGAAGCACTAGAGATGAAATGTACCTCCAAAAACTGGCATATCTCATTGATTCCAGAATGAGCATACAAATGAATCAAATTTCTAGTATATGCAACTCCTGGAGCAGTAAAACAATGAGATATACACACAAGATGTTCAGGAATAATGTCAATTTCAGAACTGTACTTAATTACATACCAAAATAGTTCCCATCTGGACTCCATGTAACACGGCTAACAGATATACATGCGAATTCATTGGAAAGTGTGCCCTGTATAAAAATGTAAGCCGTGAAAAAAAGTTCACTTCAAATCCCTACACATCATACAAATTTACAACTCACAGAAGTGCTTCCCTGACAAGGCATTGTGTTAACACTGAAACAAGAATTTTATACCAAGCCGAATCTTATAAAGTAACTAAAAGAGGACCTGAAGTTCCAATGAAGTTGCTGCCGTATCCCATATCTTGAATGGCTCCGAAGCCACCCTCTGCTGCGATTGCAGTTCCCATATACTAAATTCACCGTTTCTAGCACCAACTGTTCCGCAAGCAATAAAGTCAGTAGAATTTGATGGGACTTCCCAGGGGAGAGTCTACCTAATAAAGAGGATTGTAGTAGCAAATTACGTAGTGAAATGTTAAAAATGCAAACCATCATACCAAGAAGCAATGTATGCTGATTAGGATGAAAGTCCATGCTTGTGACTTTAGATCCTTGATGGAAGCTATAAGCCACGTTTTTTGGCAGGTTCTTCACCAACCAAGAAGTTCGAAGCTGTGTAGAAGTTTGAGAAGTACCCTATTAAGTAAAGCAGGACAAGAAAACTAACATCAGTACTAATTGATAAATGAACACTATTATCATACTTAGGATGCGTAAAGGAAAGAAGGACCGCAACAAGTATTCTAAACTAGCAGTTCTCAGAGCATTGTATAGATTACCTCTACATTATATCGAGAGTGTTCTAGTTCTTCCGCCATTCGGTCAATGGCGGTAAAACCAGTAATTGAAGGACCAACCTCACTAACAGTTGCCGGAGTTGTTCTTGGCCGCTTTAGACTTGCAACTGTCAAATCAAAAAATATATATATTTTTACACCAGGAAATTGGAAATGTAAATTCTTCAGTAATGAAGCAAAAATAGGAAAAATGCTTTAAAATACTGAAGAAAAACAATTTGATAACAATGCCACAGTTATTACCTTCTCCATGGGCCTGATAGGGCTGTACACAGCAAAAGAAACAACACATTTGTTAGTCATCACTTGGAAATATATATCCTCATATTATGTATGAAAAATAATAAGTAAGAAACTATCACAGCTTCGAATATGTATAGAAACATACAGCTATAGCTCCTTCCACAAAGGGAAAAGGAGCAGGAAAAGGCCGGGGCAGGGGTTGACCCAAAAAAGGCCGGGGCAGGGGACCAATCAGAGGTGGGGGACAATAATGATCTTCGTACAAAGTTCTTACTACTGGATTCGGCACCGGGTTCTTGCATTGGTCGTGCTGCCAGTTTAGACTACAGTGAAGTATCATATATCAAAATATTAAATTCTGGCTATCACATACTAATCTTGACCGATATCAAATTCATAATAAAGAAATGTCTACAATTCCACTAGATCTTCCTAATCTTAGCAGGAATACTTATGATACAAACTACTTCCTATCTTCTAACATCATATCATTCACTGAAGAAAAATATAAGACGATAAACAGAAAACCTAACACATAACAAACTGCAGGCATTCTGTGATAAAACTAAAGCAATTGAGGACTTGAGGTATTATAGATGAAGAAGGAAAAGATAGACTTCAATCTGAAACTGAAGCACAGGGAAAGGATTTGAGGCAAATTCATAGTTAAAGAAGATTTTTAGATTATAAATTAGGAAAGAGTCATCAGCAGTTTATTAACTATCATTGGACCAAAAAATGTATAAAAAACTATACATAAAATTTATGAGGTGAGGAAAAAAAAGCAGGAAACTCAGCTTTATTCATTCCAAAAGAATTTCAAACATACCTCTGATTAATCAGTTTCCGCAGTCTTGATTTCCCAGCTGTGGGAAATATAAGCTTATCCTTAAGTAGAGGGTTGGTTTTTACAACTTTTGTGAGCACTACCACCATTCTTTCACGAGCTGATCTGATGTCGGCGTACTGGCTCAGATGTGCATTCTCCCTGGAAGTTCCAGGTTAGAGATTTGTCACATACATATAACATGAATGGGGGTTCTAAGGTCTTGTTAGAAATCAGGCAATCTCGCAAATCAGAATTTTACCTTGGTATCTAATTGAAACTTTTTACGCTTGTATGTAATTCAGTTTTGTTTCTGATCATTTACCTAGGTATTTGATTAAAATTTGCTCTAATTTCTTCCAACTTTTCCACATCATTAACTAGATCATAGAAGGAAACCATGTACCAGAGAAAATCATTCATTCATTCTACCAGATCAGTAACTTTTAACATACTACAAATTACCTAAAGTTATGCAGAGTTAACAGCTCTGTGAGATCTTTATAAACCTCTGGGTTATATAAAGAAAATTTCCGCAGCTCCTTGACTAAAATGTCAGCTGCCTCAGCCTTGAGGTTCCTGTAATCCATCAAACAAAAAGGATCCAAATATTAAATTACACTACTCATCCAACGAAAACAGAATAGATAAAATAGTTCCAACCACAGTAGACTTATTACCTATCAAGTGCTTCCAGATACTTCTGCTTTGTGATTTCAAACATAATTTTTATGGAATGACGATTGTCATTGTATTTTGTGAATCCTGAGATATACCTCTCTAGTTCATCCCATTCTCCATTCAAAATCTTCTCTTCAAAGTACGTGAGGTCGAAAAAGAACCCTGATTCTTGCTCAAGCCTACAATAAAAGATCCCAAGTTTGTAACAAGTTAATAGTGATGATTAAGTTTGAAGCCAATCAATTCAAACAGCAATATTTCGAGAACAGTAAAGAAACCATAATCATATCAGAGAATTTGTTTAGCAAGAAATAAGAACCGTGTCTTTGTATGTTCACTAAATTCAAATTATAATAGAACTCTGGTGTTGATCACCATTTTTAATCCATCTTAGATGAACTTTTCTTTCAATGTTGTTTGTCACATACTTGTAAAGCTACATTCTCTGACAGTGTGTGCTAGGTAACCCCTATTGGAGGCTTACAATATCCACCCCTCTAGAAAAAAGAAACAAAATTAATCTTGGCTGTGGAACGAAACAAAAATAAATGAACTTGGGATCGTAGATACTAGGGTTCACTTAAATTCTGGTATTAGACTATAATGCATGTCACATGTCAATACTCAATACTGAAACTCTAATTTAACCATATTTAGTACGTAAAATTAAAACCGTGTCAAAAATTTTCATTCGTTATATATTGTACACGTCACATTTCCATAAAAGATTTAACCTTTTTTGGTTAAATCATTAGGTTGAACAAATTAAAGTTCGTTAGATATGCGTTACATTTCAAAGTTTTCGCGCCAATATCATCTTTTTCACCATCTAAACCAACAATCTATATATGAACCTCACACAAGAACGTACCAAAGATTATCCATATATTTTGAGCAGAGCACAATATCTCTATCAGCTGAACATACCTCACTGGTTATAAAAACACTAGATCCGAACAATCACCACCGAAAGACATACCAAAAATTACAATCTCATAATCATCATACAAAGACCAACACCACCTTTCAGACATGCATGTATATGAGATCCATCATAAAATCTCAAATGATTACATGTATATGAATATGAAAAGCATAGAGAATCAGGGTAGCTAATTAAGCTCACATGTGCATGGCGCCCTTGTATTTCTCGTCACCTAGGAATTGGATGATCAGTAACACCAATTCTTTGTTCAAATGAGTCAAATCCGACATCTTTGCGCCTTCGATTCTCGATTTCAGATCGCACAAATCACTTCTTGATCTCCTGCGAACAGCAAAAACAAAAAAACAAACACAAAACCAGAGCTTTGCATTAGCAAAAAGAAACAAAAGAAGCACAGACACACAAACATAATGAGAACCAGAGCTGAGAGAAACCTCAAGAACCCCGAATGGTGAAGAATTCTGGGGATTAAGTTCCTCAGGCTTCTAGGATTTGCAGAGATTCAGAGCACAGAAAGCGAGAGAGAGAGAGAAGAGAGAGAAGTTGAGACACTGAAGTGTATCAGTCTATGAGGCAGTGTGTCACCAGGGGGTCTCATTTCGCTTATATAGCGACACGTCCTGAGAAGTCCACTTGCTTATTTGATAAGTGGAGTTGGTTCTACACTGGACTTATTTACCACGGATTTCAAATAGTATTAAATCTAGTGAAACTTCGAACCACAGGTCCAGTCAATTTCCTTCTGCTGTCGCTATCCGCATAATCCATTTCTGGGAAATCAGTAAAGAAAAACATCTATGCAAAATCCATTGTTTTAGGTAACATATTAAACAGTTTTAATTTTTTTAATTGGTAATTTGGGTCAAGGAGTGAGATTTTGAACTCGAGATACAATTGCGTTGTGTTTGGATGGAGTACTTTAAATTTTCACAGAAATCTTGAAATCAATGAAATTATAATATCTTGATTTTAAATTTCATTAATTAAGAATTCACATGTGTTGGATGAAATAACATAGAATTTTTAAAATGATTAGAATTACGAATTCTATTGTTTGGATAACTTTTTATTTAATGGAATTCAAATCAAATTCAATATTGTATATATTTAAAACTCAAAACTAGTAACCAAAAGCACAAGTCTAAACCAAATAAAGAAAAATATCAGCTCCTACCAAACTAAGAAGAAATCCTATGCAGATACATTTGAAATAAACATCAATGCCATGTCTTTTTTCATCTCCATTGAGACTTCCTTCAACATGAGAAATTGTTTGTCGTTCTCTATGAACCAAGCACATGCTTTTATTTGTTCTTCTCTGGAGAGATCTGATATTGTCATAATTTCCTCCCATACATCTTTCGATGCAAGACTTTTAGTAGTTGCATGAATAAGTTTTTCAAATGACGAAACCATTATATCCACCAAAGCACCCAAACCATTATAGATCAACTATATCATCCCAATTTGGGATTCTCTTATATCAAAAGCTTACAGCATCATTATGGGACTGCAAACAAATTAAAGTCGTATAAGAAAATTTTAGTAGAATAGACAAGCAATGATGCAAAAAAAAAGTTAATAAAAATTTCGCACCTTTACATATTCTTCCCATACACTATTTTCATCAACATTTATTATATGTGTCCATGAATCCCAACTAAATCCACTTTGGCTCAAGATATCACTCACGACTCCATAATACTTTTTCCACAACTTTACCCTATTTTTTATATTATTTGCAGTTATTTGAATTACAAATTGTGCAGATAAAGTATTAGCAGTTGTCGTATAAGCTACACATTTTCAACTGTTATCTCCTTTATGTCCCAAACTACACTCCTCATGAAGTACTTTAGCCAAAGCACGCTCCATAGCTAAATTCCACTGCAAATAGTTATTGCCTTCAGTCTTTCCTTTGCCATTTCCTTCACTCTTGACATTGGATAGTTTTCGATCTTTGATCCCATTTCCTCGAGGATTACTCATTTCTGCAAAACAAATAGCCACAATTGCAAAAAGAAAATGATCAGTATATTAATACAACAATTAATCACTGACACAAGGCAACATCCTTGTGTCAGTTTCTCTTTTGTTATAATACATGACATGTGGATATTTGCAAAAGAAACAAAAAACATCATCTTTTGGCAGAAGAACAGAGAAGGCGCATATCCATTTCCAACCTCACTAAATATTCCTTTCAGTTTAGTTGTGAATTGGGTTTTCGTAAGTCAATTCAAGCCAAAACAAAAATAGGTGTAGCATGAAGATCATAAGCCAAGTCCTAAATGAAAGAAAAATGATATAGCCAATTTGCACTGGCATCCAATTTCAGTAACCTGTCAAGGAAGCTAGCTATTGATTATTAATACTTGAGTCACAATATCCAGTTTCAGTAACCTGCCAAGGAAGTTAGCTTATCTAAAGACCAAAACAAAGTTGGTATTACTGTCATATTTCTGATCTTTCAGCATTAGCTCGTAACTAATGAGGAAGCATTGACTCGTGTATCAAATAATGATTTCTTTTTGCATTAAGTCCATATAAATGAGGCCATCTGGATTCAATACTAAGTTATAAACACCAATATCTTGAATTAATACAATATCAGAGATGCAAAGCAAACCCAGTTGTCAAATTCATCAATGAAAAGAATCATTATATATTCTATAATTTTTTCCTTTGATTAGTATATATTCTATAATCTGTCTTCTTCAACTTGATGTATTAGTATGTCATCAAAAAATTTGCACATAAACTGTAAGTGGAAGAAGAAAGTTTATCTGCAGATTCAAACAAATATGCAATTGCTCTCTCCTTGCATAATTAACCTGAATATCATGATTCATTTGCAAGATGTCATCTACCACACAATCACTAAAATCTAATAAACATGCTATCACCCTTTTATTTAAGTTACCAAATTGAATTACCAATATTATAAATGCAGCTACATCTGCTAAATAATAATTAGGGACCTAATCATAAACCTGTCAAGTGCCCTACCATAAAAACTAACCCAAGTAAGATTTCTTCCACTCCTCCCCATGTTTTTGTTTTTAATACAACGAACCACTTTCATTTGTTTCTTCTTCAGTTCAGTTACAACCAAAACCTTATGTTTCTCATTCAAACAAGCATCAAAATCACAAAAGCCATTCCTAATAGCAACATAATTACATAATACATTCTTGATAGCATCAAAATCACAAAACACAATTGTAGTATCATCAAAATCAGAATAGCATTGCATAACAATATTCATTCTCAACTAATACAGACTTATATAAGTAAATCGTAATATATAGAAGATCACAAAGCTGTTGAAATCTAACCTTAAAGAAAACTACAGAAACGAACTTCTCTGAGTAGACAAAGAATCGTCAAGGAGCTACCCTGTAAGAAACAATGACAGATCTTAAAACGTGGTAGAATACTTTGGGAGACAAAAAACTAATGATAATTGACTTACCAGTGATATTAACAGAACATAAGAGAGCAATTTTTAGGGTTCAACATTGGAAGGGTCTCTTGTAGTTGCAGCTATGTATATACTGATATGGGATGAAATTTTACCGCCATGTTTGAGGGTTTTGGCGTGATGGAAAAGCCAACATCCTGCTTGCAAGGAATTGAGAAAAAACGCCTATTTTTGATGGAATTGAAGTCGGGAATCTCCACCTCCAATTCCTCCGATTTTTTCCCTAAAAAATTACAGATTTCACGAAAGAGTTATCCAAACAGGAGACTTTGAGGAAATGAATCAAGAAATACCCAATTTCTTTTAAATTCCACGGTAGTTGGGTCTATCCAAACACACGGTTGGTTTTGCTTCTAACCACAAAAGTAACATATTATAACAAAATTAAAGGGTTCGAATTAACTCTTTATATCGTCATTGTTTAGACATATGTAGATGTTGTGTGTTGCTGATTCGGGACTTGTGGTCAAGTTGATTAAATAGTTTCGCTTGGTTCCAACTTACATGACATGTTATCGAGTTAGAATCTAGAATCAATTATGAGACTTGTAATCGTAAATTGGATAATTATTAAAAGTGGTATTGTTGTTCTGTTCTGATGAGTAACTAACACCGTTTTTTGACAAACACGGGTCTAGAAGACATACTGAATCATCAATTCATTAAAGTCATTAGATTAGAAGAAAGAGTTCGTCACTACTATTCATTAAAGTCATTTTCGTTTTGGCCGAAAGGGAGTCATTTTTGTTTCCAAAGAATCATACTTGGATTTCTCACCACGAATTAATTAAATACTCATAGAGGGATTTTATGAAATTTAGGTAACTTAACGGCTTCTTCACTTTAGAAGAGTCGAACCCTCATGGATTTACTTCTATGTACGCTGGAGGAAGAATAATGAGACGTCAAAGCTGTTGAATTATAGCAGTCCGTTTGTATATAGGATTGGGACTTGTATATGTGATAGGCATTAGCTGATATATTCCTATTAGAACACGTCTTATACAGACGCCTTGTACTTGTATATAAACCCCGAATTGGGATGAATGGAACTATTGAATTCCCCTGAATCCCTTTCTTCTTGGTATCAGAGCCTGGTTCCTGCCATTGAACCCGAATTTGAAGTGAAACTCAGAAATCCATCACCACCGACTCTTTCCGCCGCACCTGAAATCTGTATACTTGAATCTGAAATTTGCAAATCATGGATCTCGTCCCAAATCTTAACAATGGAGAAGGAGGAGTCGCACATGTCCACAATCACTACCACAACACTATTCAAGATCATTCGGCGTTTCCTACTGGCATGCTCTTGACTGAATTCAATTATTCCAACTGGGCTCCTCTCATGAAGATGCGTATCGGAGGATGTAATAAGCTTGAGCTTATCACTGAAGCTGCACCTGAAGTTTCTTCACCAGCATATTGTGCATGGGCCACTGACAATGAAAAAGTTAAGTGTTGGCTCATCGATAACATGTCTCCATCTCTGATGAATAGGTATATTCGATTGCCAACTGCCAAAGCTATATGGGATGCCTTGTACAGAACCTATTATGATGACTCAGATGAAACCCGACTCTTTGAACTGCATCGCCTGTGTTTTTGGGCGAAGCAGAATGGAAGACCTCTTTCTGCCTACTACAATGAACTTGTACGATGGTTGGAAGAGATGGATCAACGCCTTGCATCATATATGGCTCGATTGAGGGTTCACATGTTCTTGAGTGGATTGGATCTTGAATTTGGTCAAGTTCGGGAAGAGATTCTTAGAAAGGATCCGAAGCTAGATTTGGAGCAAAGCTATGCGTACATCCGAAGAGTCCATAACAATCGAATGATGCACTCTACAGCTGCACCTGAAGCCTCAGTCATGGCAACTGCAACACCACCACCAGCACCGTCTCCTGCGCCAGTAGCCAGCGCCGCTGATTCCCAGCGTCGGTCTGGTCCTCCTCCTGGTTTCTCCGGTCCTCCTAGATTTGGTGCTTCTACATCTAACATTGGAAGGAAACCTTCATTCAAGTTCCCGCATCTTACTTGTACTCATTGCAAGGATGTTGGTCATACCAAGGAACGATGCTATGAGATCATTGGATATCCTGAATGGTGGGATTTTACCAAGAGGCCGCGAAAAATATCAACAAAGCAGCTGCAGCTATCATGGAGTCTCTTGAACAATCATCTGCACTTGTAGCTGAATCAGGTATGAGGGGTAAGGCATCTTCTCTATCTACATTATCTACGAATGAATCTTGGATAATTGACACTGGTGCATCTGATCATATGACAAATAACCCTAGCCTTGTAGACTCTGTTAAGCCATCTCCTCAACATGTTGTTTTTACTGCTAATGGTTCACCTTCCCCTGTTATCGGTGAAGGATCAACAAAAATTTCTGATGACTTAACCCTTAATTCTGTTCTTGTAGTTCCCTCTCTTGCGTATAACCTCTTATCTGTAGGACAAATTACTATGGCCCTCTCATGCACTGTAACCTTTTATCCCGATTTTTATATTTTTCAGGATATTCTGACAAGGCGGATTCTTGGTTATGGTGTTAGAAGGGGGAAATTGTATTACTTGGATTTGACAAGAAGTGGACAACAACAGTTGAGTTCGTTGAGTCAAGCAAACAACACCAGTAGTCCGAATAAGGCCAAAGAGGCAGTGTGGTTATGGCATCGCCGCTTAGGTCATTTATCTTTTAGTTATCTTAGAAAGTTACAACCGCAGCTTTTTTCAGTTGTTGAAGAGTCTGATTTTAAGTGTGAAATTTGTGAACTTGCCAAGAGCCACCGTATTACCTATTCTCCAAGTTTAAATAAATGTTCAGTTCCTTTTATGAAAATACATTCTGATGTTTGGGGCCCTGCACAAGTATATACACCTTCTGGCTTTCGTTACTTTGTGACTTTCATTGATGAATGTACTAGGATGACTTGGGTGTCCTTGATGAAGTATAAGAATGAAGTGTGTTCCAGGTTTACTGAATTTCATAAGATGGTGCAACTCAATACCAGCAACAAATCCGGGTACTTCAATCTGACAATGGTGGTGAATACGTCAATCGTAAACTGTCTGCATTCTTAAGCTCTCATGGAATCCGACACCAAACTTCAATTGTGTATACTCCTCAACAAAATGGACTGGCCGAAAGGAAGAATAGACAGTTGATGGAAGTCGTTCGTGCCTCTATCTTTGGTATGAATGTGGATCGAAACTTGTGGGGAGAAGCTGTTCGCTCTGCTGCATACTTGATCAATCGCACACCTTCCCGTGTGCTTGAGTTCCAGAACCCATATCAGAAGTTACATCAGTTGCTCAATGTACCGTCGTTGCCTAATTTGGAGCATAGAGTTTTTGGATGTACGGTGTATGTGCACATCAACAAACGACTAAGAGGCAAGCTTGATCCGTGTGCTGTGAAGTGTGTTTTTGTAGGGTATGCTGAGTTCCAGAAAGGGTACCGTTGCTATGATCCGGTTCTTAATAAGATGCATGTTTCCTTGGATGTCTCCTTCCGTGAGTCTGAACCTTATTACTCAGGGGGAGTTTCAGAGTCTTCCCTTCAGGGGGAGAGCAGGTATGAAGGAAATCCTCTGAATTTTAATGACTTCGAATTTGAAGAAGTGGAGAGGCTGGAAAGTCAATTAGGTACTAGAAATCGAGCAAATGAAATTGCAGATACACGAGTTGACTCGTCGACTACAGAGGACCTATCAGTCGACAACTCAAGCGACTCGTCAATTCCACCTGAAACAGAGCAAGTCGAACCGTCGATGAATAGGGTTGACCAGAGGACTCCCGAACCAGAATGTGAACTTCCTCCAACTGACAAAATTGTGTCGGAAGACCCCCCTTCTACTTCATCAACTGAACAATCCGTCCAGAATGTCCAACCTGAGGTACGAATTGATAACATTGAATTAAGTAATGTAGAAACTTTTGTACCTAGGAGATCTCAACGGGAAACAAAAGGGGTACCAAAGAAACAATATGAGCCTAGCTTAGAAGCCAAAGCCAAATATCCTATTGCTAGCTTTATATCTCACCATAGGTTGTCTGAATCACATGCACTTGTTGTCAATCAATTATCTACAGTATCTATTCCTAGTAATGTACAAGATGCCTTGGCGGATCCAAAGTGGAAGCAGGCTATGAATGAAGAACTTGAAGCCTTGCAGAAGAATGAAACTTGGGATGTTGTTCCTATGCCTCCTGGGAAGAAGACAGTCGGATGTCGCTGGGTGTTTGCAGTGAAGTTGAAAGCTGATGGAAGCATTGACAGATATAAAGCTCGCTTGGTTGCTAAAGGATACACTCAACGATATGGCATTGACTATTGAGAGACGTTTGCACCGGTAGCCAAAATCAACACTGTGAGAATTCTTATTGCGTTGGCTGCTCGTCATGATTGGCCACTGCACCAGTTTGATGTGAAGAATGCTTTCTTGAACGGTACTCTGGAAGAAGAAGTGTATATGGATACTCCACCTGGTATCAATTGTAGACCGTGTGACGTTGGAAAAGTGTGTCGACTGAAGAAATCTTTATATGGACTGAAACAATCACCTAGAGCTTGGTTTGGGAGATTTTCCAATGCAATGAAGACGTTTGGATATCGACAAAGCAACTCTGATCATACCTTGTTCATTAAACGCAAAGATGGTAAGATTACTGCTTTGATTGTATATGTGGATGACATGGTTGTTACAGGTGATGACCTAGTTGAGATGGCAAGCCTACAAAAGCGCTTGTCTCTAGAATTTGAGATGAAAGACTTGGGCCAATTGAAGTATTTCTTGGGAATTGAAGTTGCAAGGTCCAAGCTTGGAATTAGTTTGTCACAACGGAAGTATGTACTTGATCTTCTTGCTGAAACAGGAATGCTGGATTGCAAACCGATTGATACCCCAATTGAGATGAATCATAAGTTGGCGATATACCCTGATCAAGTTCCAACAAACAAGAGCAGGTATCAACGGTTAGTGGGAAGATTGATTTATTTATCGCATACTAGACCTGATCTTGCATATGCTGTAAGTGTTGTTAGCCAGTTCATGCATAATCCGAGTGAAGAGCATATGGATGCTGTAATACGCATTCTTAAATATTTGAAGTCTGCACCTGGTAGAGGTTTGCTATTTGCAAGGGATGGTGAATTTGAAGTTACAGGGTACACAGATGCAGATTGGGCTGGTGATAAGACCGATCGCATGTCTACTTCTGGATATTTTACTTTTATTGGAGATAGTCTTATCACCTGGCGCAGTAAGAAGCAGAAGGTGGTTGCGCACTCTAGTGCTGAAGCAGAGTATCGTGGTATGGCTCATGGGGTGTGTGAACTACTATGGATTCGGAATGTTTTGAAGGAGTTGGGTTTCAAGCTTCAGAAACCAATGGACCTGCATTGTGACAATACTGCAGCAATTGAGATTGCTCATAATCCAGTTCAGCATGACAGAACCAAACATGTGGAGGTTGATCGTCATTTTATCAAGGAAAATTTAGATAGGAAGATTATCAGGTTTCCTTTTGTATCTTCTGAGGAGCAGCTAGCGGATGTACTTACCAAGGGTGTATCACACAAGGCGTACGAAGACTCGATTGGCAAGTTGGGCATGATTGACATCTATGCACCAACTTGAGGGGGAGTGTTGAATTATAGCAGTCCGTTTGTATATAGGATTGGGACTTGTATATGTGATAGGCATTAGCTGATATATTCCTATTAGAACACGTCTTATACAGACGCCTTGTACTTGTATATAAACCCCGAATTGGGATGAATGGAACTATTGAATTCCCCTGAATCCCTTTCTTCTAAAGCTATCCTGTTGTAATCTCCAACAACTTATCTATAATTTATATATAATGAGGAAACGAAAATCAATGCTTCAAGTAATTTTACTTCTCCAACTCAAACAGATTCTCTACTTTGGAGATTTCATGATCATTCTCTAAATCTTTTCCTAAAATTTGAGAGTTTGCTGAAAATATGAGAAATTTGGTTTTCTCTCTCATCTTATTCCCCATTTTAGAGAAAGTTTTAGGGAATCTGTTGCGGCAAAACAACCAAAATTTTCTCCAAAATTAAGAAAACCAAGAATATAAAGAAGTTATTTGAGTTGTTTTAAGATGCAATGTGAATAGTTTTGTCATCGTTAGATTGGCCTCATATCAAAATCCAAGACCAGCTGTGGTCGTATTTTCTAGGACCAAATCCAATGATTCCTCACATGCATGTCGTTTAAGTACGGGTACACAGTGGTGTAGTGAGACAGCGGTTACTGATCTATCTTAGGCATCAATGGGTGCTACCTTGTGGTTTTGTCAGCGGTAACTCTTTAAGCTTTATCAACCAGGTTTGAGGAGGGGGCTTGGCGTGTGCGTTTAATCTTTGGGCAACGGTTCCTGGGTTTAAAAGGCGGTCGGTTCAGACTTCATGAGGACACCACCATGTGGTGGAGGAGCATTGTTGGCCACTTGTTTGATCCCCGCAGATATCTGGAGCTAAACACCACTAAAAAGGTGATGGACAAGTTTGCCTCCAACAAGTCTGGTCTGCCTGAGTATGAGGAAGAAGGATTTAGTGGGCTTGTGTATGCTGAGCTAGGCTAATTTGTGTAGCCTAATGAACTGGGCTTTGTTTTGGGTCTAGTTCTTTTTCCTTTATTTAACTTGGACCACTTCGGGTTTGTTTTGGATTGTGATTTGAGGTGTCTTTACGAGTTGAGTAAAAAAAAAGCTTTCTCGACGGCCTTTACGCCTTTACGAAGAGAACTGAACTTCAAATTTTTTTTTTGGTAGTGTAAAAAGACTAACTCATCGCCCCTCCAAGAAAATTCATTGATAAAAGAACAATATTACAAGAGACTAGAGTACTACACCAACGCCAACCATGAGACAACAGTGAACACTATTACGAGAAAATAAAACTAGCAAAATCTCACACTCAAGAAACCAAACAACAAAGAATAAAAAGTACACCTAATAAATAAAACAAAAAGAACCCAAACACAAGTAGAACGATCAACGCCTTCGAAAAGTGACATGAGAACTGAACTTCTATACGTGTTGAAGGAAAAAAGCTATAATAAACGACGAGATCCGCACTTACTGCCTGATGGCTAAGTTTGATCGCCACTAAGACCACTGAGAATCTCTGTTAGGGTAGTCTGTCTTATTCCTTGCCTTATTTATGTATTACGAATGGTACCATGATATTGTTTGATTTTTAGAAATGTACAATCAAATTAGGTTTCAGCGTCTGAACGATCAATACACTGGTTAGTTAATAATACAATTGCATTCGGTAGTTTTTGGTATAATATATACGCTGTTTGTTTTTGGAGCTTAGATTGTGTCTGGCTGATTTTGCAGCTCTCTTGCATGTGTTCTACTGGTATCATGGGGTATCCATTCCCTGGTTTAACGCCGCTGTCGCAATTAGTTACTGATTGGTGCTTAACTCATTTACCTCGAAACAAAAGAAGCTAAACATGAACTTCTACATTTGGCGTCCACATACCATTGCTGCTTGATTAGTTACGACTTCGAATTCATCAGACATTCACTATTGGTGAAATTCACTGCAACATTTTTTGTTTCCTCATAATTAACAATACCGACTTACAACTTGAACTTGTCATTGTCATAAAAGGCAGAAATATCTATATCTTCAAGTATGTTGCCTCCGTCGATGGAAACAATACTATTCACATAAACAAGTGCTTGCTCATAGAGCACACCATACTTGAGATGAATAGGAAGATGCTTTAATATATGATCATCGATCATCATCCACATATCGTAAGACGGAACTCCACAATTTTCTTGAAAGGTGATAAGAGAAAGGAACTCTTTCCACATTCCAAGCGTTGGTGTTCTACTTTCATCTTGCATTTTGGAATCGACATCTCCTAAAATAGCTCTGTACCCATATTAAGAGAGCCTATTGAGCGCACCCGGAAAAAAAAAATGACGTGGTTGTAATTGATAGACGGTGATGATAGGTTCTGTTATGTGAGGGAGGGGTTAAAACATTATTTACCAAAATTCACCGCATACCTCCTCTCTTTCATATTCTTCTTCTCCAGATCCGAAACACACTCGCTAATCGCCCAAAATCAACAATTGTGCTGCATCTACAACAACCCAGTCCTCTTCTTCGGGCGACTTCGTCTCTCATATGATATTCATGTTCACCCTAACATGAAACAGGGGAATACCATATGAGAGAGGTAGGAGGGGGGGGGGGGGGGGGGGGGGAGGTCTGCTGTGTGGAGAAGAAGAATACGAGACAAGGAGGTATGCTGTGTGTTAGTACATAGCCAAAATACTTGGCTGAACCGAGAATAAGACGCAATTACCCTGTCATCGAAGGTCATTCCAGACAAGATAGCCCTGGTAAGCTCTTCACGGATATCCAAGGAGTGAAGGGCCGGTAACAAACCACTTGCCAAAATCACTCTAGCGGTAAAACACCCCCAAAAGGGAAGACACTACAAAGACTAACAAGTAGTCCCACATCAGAGACTAAGGCCAAAGTGCCCAACCTTGGTCTATAAAATAGGCACAAACTCCCATCAAAGGTACACACAACTCTCTCCCACACTCTCGTATATTGCAAAGAGCCCAAAACTAACTTAAGCATCGGAGAGTCGAAGACTGGGCCAACCCAGTCCTGATTTCCTGACGTTGTTATTTGTGTAGGTTCCGAGTGCAGGACTAAAAGATTCTACCTCGCCCCGCCCCGCGATCTCTTCCTGGCTCGGGACCTCGGGACGAAGCAGGTAGAAACACTGTGTGGTGTGGAGAAAGAAGAATATGAAAGAGAGGAGATATGTGGCGAATTTTGGTAAATAATGTTTTAACCCCGCCATGACATAACAGAACCCATCATCACCGTTTATCAATTACAGCCACGTCATTTTTTTTTTCCGGATGCGCTGTATAATTTCGCCCATATCAAATGAAAGAATGAATTTATAACCACAGGCCTTAATATAATCACCCGATAAGACAAGCCAGTAACATTTTCCTTTGAAGTATATAGGCAGATCAACACACTCATAAACAATATTCGTTGGCGTATCAGAACGATCATTATATTCAGGGGTTTTGATCTCTCTCCAAGAAGTAGAATCCGAAGTGTATACTTCTGCTCTGAACCAATCCTGACTCGAAATAGATTACGAATCTAACAACTTTGTAATCTTTACCTAGAGGATCATAGCCAAACCCCAAATATTCAGTATAACAATCTAATTCATAGTCAAGCGACCAGAGATCAAAGTCCTCTTCGGGAAGGAGAAGAAAAGACTTGGGAAGAAGCTTGAATTCCTTCATAGCTGGGTTGCATAAAATAACGTTGCCAATGAAGAGTTTTAAACAGATGATTCCATCACAATGACCTGCAATTCTGAGATCCCAAGAACATTTTACCTTTAGAGGAGCCGGAAGCGGAACATTAAGAGTTGATAGGAGGTAATCATCATCGTCCTCAGTGCATATATTAAGTGACGACAATAGAATTTCGACATTGTCATCATCATTCTCAGATTCCTTCTTCTCATCATCATTCTTAGGGTTGTTGTTCTTGTCTGTGAGGGGGACTTGGCGCTTGAAAAGGATGGGCAAGGAAGATGCTCGCGTAGAAGTGGAAATGTGTTTAGCTACAAAACTAGGGCTTTTGATTAAACTGCACCACAACTGACACACACACACACACACAAAGACAGAGTAGTTCTAGTCCTTACGTTGCGAACGGACAAGAACACTACCACATGGTATGGGCTTCAGCCCACATCCAACAGTTCATGTAATCGACTACCCCAATTGAGGAGCAAGTACCGACTATGCCCAGCTTGCTCCAAGAACGGGCCCAAGGACGTCCAACTATACGGTGAAGAAATGCATAATATTGCAAGTCTATCATACCAAAAAGATTGATAATGAGTGGGATGTGCGTATCAAAACTAAATATCTAAACGAACTATGATCCAATAACAAGTTAAATGATAATAAACAAGGAGCTCGATCAGCTAGCAATCATCTTTGCTTATTTAGGTGTGTACTAATGGGGTGAACTAGCTGTGACAAAGAGGAAGAAGAGTGAAAGAAGAGGCAAATGGCGGAAATGTCATCCATTGCATAACCCCTCCTCTTCTTCTTCCATGCTGCAGCTGCACATTCGACGAGTCGCTTGGCACACTTCTCCCTCGCTGCTGTTGAACCCACAATTTCCACTGCTTCTTCGTTCGTTATCACATCCCATACCTACAATTAACAAACTGAAATCAATAACAGCTACTAAGATTGTAGAAGCACTTTTTAATGGTTTATGGAGAAGTAAGCGGCAGTACTATCCTAGCTTCCTACATTGTGTTTACATGTGAAATTCCCAGAAGTAGTTTTGACAAAACTTGTAACAAAAGCGCTATGAGCAGAATTTTATCCAAATTGCCAAGTATTATTAGTTTCTTTTTGTTCATACCCCATCGGTTGCTAGCACAACAAATTGATCTCTGCTTGTTATGTTTCTGTGAGTGACTTCAGGCTCGGAAATAAGTCCAAAATCTTTGACGCAGTAGTCTCCAAAAGCCCTAGACATTGCTAGTCCCGGTGACTCTTCATAAGGTAGCCACAACCTGTAAACTCCTGTTTCATCATCTAAACTGAACACTCTCCCATTTCTTTGAGTTATTCTCTCAGCCTCCTCTGCATAGTTGCATAAAAACGCAAGACACACAATGTAAAAGTAAGTATCAATTTTCTATACTTCCCATTTCACATAAAACTATAAACTAGATAACACTGACCAGGTAAATTGGGCTTGAAATCAACAGTGAGCTGAACTGCCACCAAGCTTCCATCTTCTAAAGTTGTACCCAAAACAGCTCGAGAATCGCCAACATTTGATATAACAATAAGATCACCCTAAATCCGAGCAATATATCAGGATATACTTTCATCTATGAATGTGCTAAATAGTCATTAGTGATGAAAGTACCAAGACCAAATGAATTAGTACCTGTCTGACAATGGTGAGACCAGTGGAACCGCTGTAAAAGGAATTGATTTTACGATCTTGCTCAAGCTCTTCATCAACAGCAGCACAAGTCTTTATATAGGAGTGCTTCCATACGTTAAACCTCTGATCATACTTTTTATCAGATTCCAAGTCCAACTCCTTCAAGTCCGGATCTAGTGAAGTTTGAGCTAGAAGAGTCTCTTGCCAATTACACAACAAAGAGGGCGGCATTGTTTCTCTGATCCTTTTCGCCACAAAATGTCCCCATTGTCCATGCCCATCAAAGATCCCACAAAACATCATGTCTTGTTGGCACCCAAATTCCTAAGATCAACCAAAAACCAAGAGTTCAGTGGAGTTATAGCAAATTGTGAGGTGTTAATAGCCACATCCAATGATCAGTTTTGAATTAGCATGCTTACCTCCCACACAATGCAGCAGTCCTGGTTGACTCCTTTCTGGCCTCTTTTGCTAAAAACTGAAGCCAAATTATTTGAGCCATCAACATTGACAGTTCCAGAAGTTCGGAGTATCAAGTCATTTCTCTTCGCCTCCTTTGCCATTGCCTCTGCAGCTTCTCTTACATTACATTTACATCCTGAACTATTCTTCCCCTTCTTCAATGATAGCGATCTCGCAAGTCCACTGAACATGGACGATAAGTGCCCCATTTAACTAGTACTCAATTCCACGCCAACCCAACACCCAACTGACCAAATTGTAGACTCAAAATCTGAACAACAACATTCAACATTACTTCATAAGCAAGTATGGATCTTAGAAAGAGGAAGAGGAAGAAGAAGGCCAAGAAATGCTTCAAATACTATCATATTCGTAGCAAGTTAGTTTATTTCCATGTATGTATTATATAACATTCTTCAGGCACTCATTTCACCTTGAACTGAGTGATACATAGATACTGTGAGGACTAAAGGACATGATCTAGCTGACTCGGAAAGGTAAAAGAATCTCAGAAATTGCAGAGAATATTCATGCTTGTATGCAATTCCAGCATTGGATCAATTCAGAATGTACCTTATAAATTTTTAATGAAGAAAAACCAAACCATATTCACAAGAGCTTGAATGCTACTTTTACTAATCAAATATTTGGCTGCTAAACTTCTAAGATCCAGTAATACAGTGGGGAAAGAATTATTCTTTTACTTTGCCCCTTCTATTTTTATAAATTCCACCATATGCAAACTGTGAAGTGAAGAAAAAGCTGAGCCAATTACTTTTTGGCTGAGAAAGCTAACAAAAAAAATTCAAGAAAATAAGGTATACTTATCCAAACTTAGAAAGCCAAAAGGAAAAAGAAAAATGAAAAATCTCATTTTTGTCATTTTAACTCTTTCCCCATGAATTCCATGAAAAACTCAGATCAAAATTTCATGAAACAAAATCCAACAGCATTTCAAGTTTGGCTTCAACCTTCGTTTCAGCTCAAATTCCTAACTTACCAAACAAAACCAGATATGAAACACAAAGAACTCAACTTGAAATTCTCAACTACCCAAAGAACAAAACTTCTTTCATTTTCTCTGCCCGCAAAAACAGAACACAACAAACAATACCAAACAAAGTTGACGTGAAAAACCTTGATACTCCAGCCAAGTTGGGATGTCCTGGACCACAAAATCGTGGGGCTAAGCTAGAAACTTTCTGGAACCTGACGTAGTTGCCGGAAAACAGGCTTCACCGACCGGAACTTGGAGCAACTCCGACAAGCCCAGCTGAGAGTTTGAAGAAATGAAGATAGAGATCGATCAGAAGCCATAGCTGTACACAGTACCCACCCTGAGCCTCTCTCTCTCTCTCTCGCCTTTTAACTTTGTGAATGATTGTGTTTTTGTTTGGTACCGAAATATAGATGATGATGATGATACTTATCGAAGGAGAAGAAAACAAAGCACACAAGGAGCTAGAAGCTTTGTGAATACAAATAATGCTCGATGCAAACTCTACGTCGGGTTTATATATGCAAGAAGAGGCTTGTGATTTCTACTTTGGTTAGGAAATACAAAGAGAGTGAATAGTGTTCACGGTTACATCATTTTTGTTTCGGATGTTTCTCTTGTACCAATCATTTACGAGAGATGACTTATTGACTTACGACTTGTTACTTCAAATTTTCTTCACCATAGTAAAACCAGTTTCTTACGGTCATACATTAACTCGATATTGGCTAATACCTTGTTCTTGTTCTTGTTTGGTCTGCTTATATACATTGTTCACATGGTATATTTGTATTTTCCATATGAATACAGATAGGAAAATGATTCTTCTTTGGGGTCTTATATGTTCCATGGGTTGAGTTCAAGGCAGTCAAAGATTTGTAGCCAGAATGAAATATCCTCTCTGTGATTCAGCTACAGTTTTTGCAGATTATCAAACTGAGAATTAGGGGGTTAATTAACTGTGGAATCCTTCAAACTTCAACTTCCAAGCATGTCGATCACAACTACTAAAAGATATATACAACATGAAGAATTGTATTATGGAAATTAAACTAATGGACCGTCCACCTGGCTTTGTAGCTGAAGCATCTGCTAATTCCAATACATTGAAAATACTAAACCATGCATCGATTCTACTTACTTTGGTTAATCTATTCCAAACCCCATACATATCATACAATAATGAACGAGTAGTTACATAGTTATGGAGCATAATTATTTTTATTAGGTCAAGAAACCAGCAATCATATAATAATTTAGTCTGGTAGTACATAATAAGCGTGCTGAAAACAACTTTTAAGAATTGTTATGATTATCATTCGCAATAGACAAAATAATTTGTGAGCGCATGAATTAGTTCGTAGAAAGAAGCAGCTAATTATTAAATTTGAAATGACAATGTAGATTAGAACCAGCACGAACAGGTCCAATTTGAACTCTATTATTAATGTATTTTCTTACTAAGCAAGCTACAGATTTCATATAACTTAACTCCAAACCTTAACATGAACAGGTTTTTTCTGCACTTAAATAGTTGAATCTATATGATGTTCCACGTTTTCCACTATTACAATGCATCATAGAGTTCAAAAAATTCGAAGATTATAAACATGGTAGAAACTTGTAAGAAATATTAATCTTTTTTCCGGTAGAATCATGCATTTTCGATTATTTTCCCGATCTGGTAAAGCTCCAACGTTGAGAGATTCTCATAGTTTTTTACTCCCATTTGGGTGTGCACCGGTACGTAGGTAAAAACAAGCAGAAGTCTCCACAGAACAAACCTACTCAAATCAAGCAAAGCTGTAAAGCCTAGGAATGTGGTAATGGATGGTAATCATAGGTTTGATTACCAAACAAGAAAAAAGTTAACAAAGAACACAACATGCAATAACATATTGCACACCTCAAGTCACCTAAACCCACAAACTATGTTGCACGGATACGGACACGGTGGCACGATACGGTGCGACACGCCGATACGGCAAAATTCAAAAACTGAATATCCGATACGGTTTGGACACTACAATGTACATTACATTACCAAAATAATGTTTTAAATTCAATTTTTTGCATAACTATACGAAATAACATTAAAGAGAGTTAAATGCAAATGATAAAAGTGCATAATTAATAATATTAGAAGTAGCAGACCTCTAACTTAAAACATAACATTAAAGAAAATAAAATTTGCATTAGTTTGCTGACAAAACTGGGCAGTAACTTGCTTTTAAAAGTGAACAATAGCTTTATTTAGGCTTTGGTTTCCCTTCTCTCTCTTTATTTCAATTAAAAAAAATTGATAAATGATGATGTAGCGTGTCGGTCAACGTGTCAGAAAAATCAACATTTTTCTACACACCATGTGGCGTGTCGGACAAGTATTTTGCTGTGTCGGGCGCCGTGTCGGCGTGTTGAAGTGTCCGACACTCCGACACTCCACCCTGGTAGAGTGTCCGTGCAACATAGCCCACAAATCTAAACACTAGCAGATGAAATCTAATCTAAATCTAGCAATCATGTCCTTAAAAAGCAGAAGGCCAAAGTGTCCATTACAATGATTCATTGAACTTATATCGGTTATGTGTGCGCCATAGCTCAAAAACAACCGATATCAAAACTATCACGTTACATTTCCGTTCTGATAGTTACATTGTAAAAATCATCACGTCTAAAACACTTCAGGCTAGCATATAAGAAAATTTAAAATATTCTCTTTTGTGACGATAATCTATTTTACGGCCCACCCTGTCTCTACAACAAAACAAAAGCTAAACTATTTGGTCCTTGACCATATGTTTATGTCGGTCCAAGATGACAATTTAGGGCATAGTTCATCATATGACTCGTACACATTGGATTCTCTAGTGGGCAAGATTAATCTCCACAGTTTTTTCTGTGACCAAGGTTGTTTTACCGTACCAACTTGTGTGCTAGTGCCCAAGTTGAGTCAGTGGATGCCCCCCTAATCAGTAAAATCCTCTTTACATTTCGAAAAACCCAAAAAAGTTAAACAGTAAAATATTACATTATTTTTACCAAGTGTATAAACAGTTACTCTGAGATATTCTGGTGTCACCGTCTCCAGCCAGTAAAAATTTATTTTTTTACCAAAGGTGTGAAAACAGTTAAAATCCCGTGATCAAAGTACTATGACCGCAGGATATGAGGACGGCGTAATAAAGAGGGGAGGTGGGTCCAGCACTGCGTAGGTTCGGGCAAATGGAGAGGTGACACGTAGAACACAACAATCAGGTGCGGGGCGGTGCACCTGATAAGGACAAATAGGAAAGGTTAAGGGTGGGTGATGACTTTGGACAGGGCGGGGCATGAGCGTCCTGAATTGAACGGACCTGAGAAACATCTACGCAAACTTTTATTAATAACTCAGTGAGGTTTGAACCCATGACCTCAAAGTTATCAGATAAACACTTTAACCAACCAAGTCACAGCTCACTGACATTAAATTTGGCCATTGCTGAATTTACCCCCTTTAAGGATTTAGGGTTTAGGCACTTTTTTGAGAAATCTGAATGTGACGATGCTTGGATGCGTCTGGTGTCTTTCTTGATAGGGTAGTTTGGTTACTTGTTTTAGACTTCTGGTCTAAAATTCCATTGCTTATGTTTGCCTGTCATGACTCGTTACTGACGAAGCTAAGGTATTCTGGACTTCTGATGAGTCATGTACACGATGTAACTAATATGTTCGTAGAAGAAGCCAAATATGGTAATCCGTCTTATGGGTTTTTGACAAGTTGGGATTGGATTACTGGACAGTGGGGTTGATGAGATTTGTTACACTAGGGTAGTGGGTTGATGGAATTAGAATGAACACCAAAGAATGTCAAATCAGTCAACAGTGCCACAATGATAGTGCAGCTCCTTTTGGTTCTCAATGGTTCTTTACTTTCTTTAAGAGAATGAAGTATTCTTTCTTAGAATGCTAGTCTTCAAGAGCACGAGTCTTTTGATTACTAACTCACAATGTAGACAACACCAGAGAGTAAATTCATATGAATTTCACTTACTGGTTAGTGGTCACTACAGTACATTTGAATTTCCACAAAAGTTTTGTCAAACCAGAACTTTGTTAAGCAGTTGGGTTCTTCAGATGGTTGGCTTGAAATTGCCTGAGCAATTGAAGAGACTGATAATAGAGCTTGAGGTCAATGCCATCAACATTCCTACCCACACGTGCCTGCAAGACTGCCTGGAAAATAACAAGCAGGCTAGAACTTATACCATTGCATTTACTTTCAAGTGTTGTAACTTGTAACTGGATTTCTGTATACTGCTTACCTCATTATCGGGTTGAATATGCAGTTCGCCGATGAACTGGTACATGGATCCAACCCGAACGTTAAGCTCTCTGAGGAGTTTGGTATCGATCTTTAAGCTGTCATTTCCATCTACTACTGTGGCAATTGCTGTCTCAACAGAATACTCTTGCAACCTGCCAAAGAGACAATGGAGGTTAAGATTCCTAATGATATTGCAGAATCCATCTCAAGAAATGATAATTTAATGGAGAAACAAACCAGCAACTCATTGTTTGAATCAGTTGACCTATTTACAATTATCATGTTTCTAAGTATTTAGCTCAACCCAAGTCTAAGATGTGTATTGTTTGTTACAATTAGCATTAAGAAATGATAAATTCATGTAAGCATGAGCACATGGAGATATAGAAGATCATAGTTTGTTGGTACCAACCAAGATGTTCCCCAGGTCAGATCAACGTCATTGGAATAATAAGTTAAAAGAAACTTTAAAATGTGCTTATGATATGAGCTAGAGTTCTTTGAACTTCTTTATAGTACACCACATGAGTTGTTAGGGAATTGCATTACATATCACAGACACACAGCTGGACCCTAATGGCCTAATCCATAAACTCATATTAGTTTTTGTTTGAAAGGGAACTCATATTAGCTAGCTCCTTTTATTTTTCTCTTGTTTCCTGCACCAGCAAAATCGTCATTCTACATGCATCAGTGGCTCCAGGAGACTCTAAATCTTTTAAAGAACAAGATAAACAAGTCTCAACATTTAGTCCAGACCTGCAAAATCCAAGTTTTCTTGATTAACACCTTTACGAAAAGCGCAAAGCATTTACCTCATCATGCAACCAACATAACCAAATCTATATAATGTTGCTCCAAACATCTGTCAGTGCTACTGTTACAATCACTGGTGTGCTACCATTCCAGTTAAAGCTGCTGCTAACATCATCTACTCATTCAACCATACACCAGAGATATCATCCTACATTGCCATCAACTCAAGACACCACATTTACCCGGAGAATATTGTCTTGCCAGTATCTCATCAATATAATTCATCAAGTGCGCCCCTTATCTCCCAACACTACTGTCATGACTAGTATCTCACTAATCAAAAATCACCATAAAATTATCATGAATTAAATTCAGTTTACCCCCTTGTGGTTTGGGGGTGACTTCATGTTAGTCCCTACACTTTTAATTTCATCAGTTTACCCCATGAACTCTTCAATTTCTGTCTGCCGTGCCCAAATTCTCATATTCCGTTTGAATTAACCGTTAATTCTAGATACGGGCCTCACAGTTAAGGTTAAAATTATCAGCAGTTAACGTCTGATTTGGACAGAATATAGGACATTGGTCGCGGTTGAGGAAAATTCAAAAGTTTGAGAGGTAAACTAATGAAATTGAAACTATAGGGATTAACATGAAGTTACTCCCAAACCTCATGGGGGTAAACTGAATTTAATTCAATTATCATTCACTGATTTTACCCGTGTCTAGGCAGGCAAAAACCATCACATCTCCAATGCTTTTATCATCAATTTTACCTCGAGTTCATCTTTAACCTTCCCTGTCATCTCCACGAGCTCTGTCAGCATTAAGGATGCATCAAATGCTCCTAAAACGAACACAGCCAGCCTTAATATAACCTATTTTACCTAATCTGACTCTACAAATACAATTTGGAGAACAAACTTCCAAGTTTAATCCTAGGAAAATGTCAGAACTGAAGGTCTTAATACCAGGAGGTTATTTATCATTGATGATTGAAAATGAAATTAAAAGACTAACACTATGAACATTGCTCTAAATTGAATATACCCACTTAACAATGGAAGAACAGAAGTCTTACTTTCCGGTTACTCTTATTGAAGCCCCTTGCTTAAAGTGTGGTGAACATGGATGCAGTTCTTGCAATAAAACCAATGCCCCAGATTCTGTTGGAGATGATGCCATCAGGTACACTCCTAACCTTTATTCCAAATCTTTCCGGGAATTCAAGAAGTGCCTGCAGTTGATAACCAAAATGTACTAGCATCAATGTGATGGTAGAATGTATAGCAAAAGATATGTCCTATGAAATCAAGGTCACACACCGGGATAGAGGCGTATTGCAATTGAAGTGCTAGTTACTCACAAAGTTGATTAAGTTATTTGGATCAGTCAGATGACTCAAGGAAAGGATCAGCCACTCGAACTACAACCTAGACCTTTAACGAAAACAACAACTAACAAAGAAAACAAAAATGGGGTTGTTGCAAATTCATGCATTTCACTACTTAGACAACACATTAAACACATATCATAAAGCTGAAATGACCTTACATACCCACAACTTAGAGTTCAACAAAACTAAGAATCAATGTCCCAAAATGTCTAACTATTTTGACTAAAGGGAGATATAAGAGTTCACTTGTTTGTCATTGAATGCACTTCACCCAGTTCAGAATTAACATAAGATACAGTAACAGAATGATAGAAATTAGACAATTTACCTGAGAGATATCGATGTGAGATGCCTTGGAATCACGGAAGCGCGATTCCAATTCGAGATTGATCCAACCAACCAAATTTGAAACTAATTGAAAAGAAATAGAAAAGAGAGGATGAAGCAGAGAAGGCGATAGCAGATCGAGGTTCTCGGTGACGGGAGGAAGAAAAATGAGAGAAAGACGGTGGGTTTGAGGGGTAGTAGTCTAAAACTCTAATTGAAGAATTTTCCGGCTGTGGCAACGGTGTCTTGGCTTGGTGATGAAGGAGAAGGTCAGTGGAAGGAGGATGGGAAAAAGTCACCGCTTGGTAATGTTAGTATTTAAGAATAAATTAGGAAATGTTAGAAATTTAATGATATTTACTAATTAATGTCTTTAATTTATATATATATATATACACATATTAAAAATAATAATTAATCGACGTTTCGGTCACGTTTCGTATCATATTATATTTTGATTTTGACGTTTCCGCATATTGAATAGTATCGGAAACTGAAACTCATTTCCGTTTCCGTGCAACATAGATATTCACAAAGCAGTAAAAAGATAGAAATTTTAACCACATCAGCTGATACATACCTTGATCTCTCCGAGTTTCGATCTGAAAGGTGGAAGCTTCCTCTCTCTAGGTGGAGACAGAGTTCGAATGAAGTGAATCACAAAGGAGAGTTAGTTCTTGTTTATACGGGCCACCTCAGGCCGACGATTGTTAAGCCCGCTTAATATTGTCTTGTGGCCTTTTGGGCTTTATTTTCAATATTGTATTGTGGCCTTTTAACCCCCACTTAAAAATTCGGCGATGGTCCGGTATGGTTTTGGCAATGTTCGATGATATTGTGGACTTGTGATGACATCCAACGAAGTCCTGTGATCAGTGGTCAGATTCTGACAAGATTTCCGTCATAGTCTTATGTGGATTCTCTCTCTTCCACTTTCTCTCTTTATGTGACAAAAGGTACGTGAAGGTAAAATAATCACACACAAAAAAAATTAAATAAGAACTTACTTGTGTATTATGAAACACTTGATAATTAATACAGTAAAAATAATTACGTAAACGAGAACATTTTCTAAAAGTATTTGTTTATTAAGACAAAATAGAGATAAAGTAATATTAAATAGACGTTTTCGCTTTTATATATCAATTTGTACTTTTGTAGTAGGCCGTTGAGCCTACGTAGTTCGGTTGGATTTTCTTCTATACCACAAGTCCTCGCTTATACAACTCAATACATTTGCACGCACAAGTCACAACTACACTAGCGATGAAAACCCATTTGTATGAATAGATTGCACAAAGATGTGGTTATATATATGTGACAAATGAACTCGAAGTGTGAACATTTATATACTTTATACTCATTTTTAAAGGCAAACTAAACTTGGGGATCACCTCAATTGCCTCAACCAGACAACCACCGGAGTAATTAGGGATGACTGTTCTAACTGCTAGTGTTTATGATGCAGAAGAGTGCCAAATAGGGCAGTCCAAGTGCCCATAACACTATACTCCCTCTCTTGGTAGAGAGGACAGCTCGAGCTTCAAGTAGTCTCAAGTCTTAACTATTGGGCGGTGAGATAGGCATTTCACATATACTCATGGCCATGCTTACATTTAACAACCAGTTTGTATGAATAGGTAGGTTGACCCAATACTCCCATCACTGGTTAAGCTTCCTTGTCAATTCTCATGTCCATTTCCCCCATATTGTGAATCTACCCTTAACATCAAAATTGGTTATTGGTTGGAGTTGTCACTGCTGTAGCCATCCCAAAGCGATTGGGGTCATGTTCTGGTATTAGTTCTTGGTATTGAATGCTCCCACCAATCTCAACCAGAAACCATTAATTGTTGGATAACAATGGGAGTAGTAGATCATGTTCTACACCATCTCTCTTTTCTTCTTCTTCTTCTTCATATTGGTTTGTTTCAGATTCAAATCTCTCTAGCAAGTAATGGAAAGCAAGCACCAAGTTATAAGTTAGTGCTTTTTTTGTTTCCAAAGGCCAAAAAGATTCTAACTTGAGGAGGCACTTTTTTCATGGGATTGGTATAATATTGCTTCTCCTAACCTCACTCGGTCAATTTCACACAAACCCCATTTCTGAACTCACATCTTTCATTCCATACCTTCCTTCTTAAAAACCATCTCAACCCAGAAAAGCTCTGAGATTTTTGAGTAGTAATGACAGAGAAGAGAAACCCTGCAGCAGAAAATGCTATGATGGAGATTGAGAGCAGCAAGCCCTCAGGAAATGGCCTTGTGGCTGGTGGGCTTAGTCCTCTGAGTGAGACTCTATGGAGGGAGAAGGCCAGTGTGGATATGGTAGGGGATGTGTCGGCAAGGTTGACGTGGAAGGATCTGACGGTGATGGTGACACTGAGCAATGGTGAAACTCAGACTGTTTTGGAGGGTTTAACTGGTTATGCAGAGCCTGGAAGCTTCACAGCTTTGATGGGACCTTCTGGTTCCGGCAAATCAACCTTGCTTGATGCTCTTTCCAGCCGTTTGGCTTCCAATGCCTTCCTTTCTGGCTCTGTCTTACTCAATGGCCGCAAAAGAAAGCTCTCTTTCGGCACAGCTGTGAGTCCATCTCTGTTTCTCCTCTGTTTTTTTGCCTTGCACTTCCTCTGTTTTTGATTGATGTGTGTTTTGTGTTGGATATTGGTTTAGGCATATGTGACCCAAGATGACAATTTGATTGGGACTCTGACGGTAAAAGAGACGATATCTTACTCAGCTAGGTTGAGGCTGCCGGATAAGATGGGCTGGTCGGAGAAGCGAGCATTGGTGGAGGGGACAATCCTGGAGATGGGTCTGCAGGATTGCGCCGATACAGTAATCGGGAATTGGCATTTGCGCGGGATCAGTGGGGGAGAGAAGAGAAGGGTTAGCATTGCTGTTGAGATCTTAATGAGGCCTAGACTGCTCTTCCTTGATGAGCCAACCAGTGGACTGGATAGGTATATATTAGATCATTAGATCATGTTTTTTAATTATAGGATACGTAATATATTAGTATCTAGTTACTTTGTCTATATGCTGTTCTTCATAATTGATATGCTCAAAATGTTTTGTCTGTATGCGGTTCTTTGTAGGTTTGTAACTAGTATGCTTAGACTCGTAAGTATAACTTCCATTTCTGCAAAGAAAACAATGTGATTTTTGTTGTCATTATTTTAAAATTGGTTTCCAGTATATACTGCATTGTTCTGTCATAGCCCTTTTAGTGTTAGTCTGCTAACAATCATTTGGGCTTTACTTTGTGGCAGTGCTTCAGCATTTTTTGTAACACAGACACTGCGTGCCTTATCACGAGATGGAAGGACTGTGATAGCTTCCATTCACCAGCCAAGCAGTGAAGTCTTTGAACTATTTGATCAATTGTATTTGCTTTCTGGTGGCAAAACCGTTTACTTTGGTCAGGCCTCCGAGGCATATGAGGTAAGTATCCTGATCAGTATTTACAATTAATTTGGTTTATGAAATCACGACTTATTTTAATGTGCTCTTAGTTACATTTTGATTGCTAAATGTTTGCAGTTTTTTTCACAAGCTGGTTTTCCTTGCCCTGCTTTGAGGAACCCATCTGATCATTTTCTTAGATGTGTAAACTCTGACTTTGATAAAGTAAAGGCGACACTGAAAGGGTCTATGAAACTCAGGGTATGTACATATATAACTTTTTCCTTCTCATCTTTCTGTTACACTTAGTTTTCACTTTTGATAAAATTCGATATTGGTATCTTATCTACTACCAGTTTGAGGCAAGTGATGATCCTCTGGAAAAGATTACGACCTCTGAAGCCATAAGAGTTCTTGTTGATTCCTATCGTAGTTCGCAATACTCTTATGCAGCTACAGAAAAAGTTGCAGAGATATCCAAAGTTGTAAGTGTTCATGTGAACTGAGTGGGATTTGTGAACTGATACTTGTTAGTTACTATAAGGATTTGACGATTTTGTGACATGCTGCAGAAAGGGACCGTTTTAGACTCTGAAGGAAGTCAGGCTAGTTTTCTAATGCAGACCTTTACATTGACAAAGCGTTCATTTGTCAACATGTCAAGGGACTTTGGTTATTACTGGCTCAGGCTTGTCATTTACATTGTTGTTGTAGTTTGTATCGGAACCATCTATCTGAATATCGGAACTGGCTATGCTTCAATTCTGGTATGCATTTTTTTGCTAAGTAAAATCATTTGAACAATTGGAATCTGAAACTCATTCAGGTTTGTCAATTCTGTGACTGTAGGCAAGGGGTTCATGTGCATCTTTTGTTTTTGGTTTTGTAACTTTCATGTCAATTGGCGGGTTTCCTTCATTTGTAGAGGATATGAAGGTATGTCTCTTTAATCGAGACCTTATATCTACTTGGATGTCATTGTAGGATATCATTTTTGACCGCCACATTAACGTTACCAGGTTTTCCAAAGAGAGAGGCTGAATGGTCACTATGGTGTCACTGCCTTTGTCCTCAGCAACACATTCTCTGCAATGCCATTCCTGATACTGATTACCTTTCTTGCTGGAACTGTCTGCTACTTCATGGTCGGACTCCATCCAGGCTTCCAGCATTACTTGTTCTTTGTGCTGTGCCTCTATGCATGTGTCACTGTAGTCGAGAGCCTGATGATGGCCATAGCCAGCATTGTTCCTAACTTCCTCATGGGTATCATCATAGGGGCCGGAATTCAGGTTCATATCAGAATTATGATTTTGAAGCATATTTGTTTCAAGTGTCAAACCATATTGATGAACGTTTGTGGTTTTCTTTACATTTCAGGGCATATTCATGCTAGTCTCTGGCTACTTCAGGCTACCAAATGACATCCCTAAGCCAGTGTGGCGTTATCCGATGTCATACATCAGCTTCCACTTCTGGGCTCTACAGGTAAAACATCTGTTATTGATTAGAAATCACTTGCTGATAGATGTGTTTCTAAGGAACTGAAACTAATGCATGCATGTTTGAACCTCAGGGTCAATATCAGAATGACTTGTCTGGCTTACTCTTTGACAATGAGACACCAGATCAAATTAAGATACCGGGTGACTACATTCTAGAAGCTGTGTTCCAGATCAACACCAGCAGATCAAAATGGATAGACCTTGGTGTTATATTCAGCATGATTGTCGTCTACCGGGTCATCTTTTTCATCATGATCAAGTTCAGTGAGGATGTCTCACCTTGGATTCGAGGCTATATGGCGAGGAGAAGACTGCAACAGAAGAATGGCATCCAACACACAACAGTTGCCCCTGATGGTCTCACACAGTCCCCTTCTTTGAGGAACTATGCAACTGGTAAAAGGTTGACGAGGTAGACGAGAACTTCTGGATACAGTTTCACAAAGCATAAACACTTGCAATATAAACAATGTCACAAATGCGACAAGATAAAATTATGTACACGTTTTAACACTGTTTTGTTATGTCATTCAATATCCGAATGCTTGATTTCTATGGATTTGCCAAAATTGTGATGGATGCATTAGGGACTAGGATAACATGCTTTCTCAATTGCAGATAATTAAGGAGTTAAACTTCCATATGAACAATTAAAAACAAATAAAAAACAAAAAGATGAAAAGAAATGCACCTGTACATTCTTTGCAACTATAAATTAGTGCTGTAGTATATACATCATTGCAAACAAGACATGAATTTGGTCAGTATTTTTCTCAAAATGTTGCAACTGTTGTTAATTGCTTTGCAAGTAAAACACATGGTGCCACTATTTATAATCATACCAGATTTCCCGTGCCTTCTCATGACATACAGAATTACATAAACACTTGAGGAGATGTATAAAATTCACTTTCGTTAAACACTGGTCTCAAATCTTCCTGGTTCATAAACTCTAAAGGAAAGGAAACAAGGTGTCCCCTTATCTGTTTTAATCTTTCCATTGGATCTGTTTCTTTGTACTCTCCGTTCTCCCACGATTCTAGCTTCTTAGGAGCTATTCCCAGATCAATTGTAGTTTGACCAAGTTTCTCTTTCCAAAAAGCCATGGATTCTCTGAGAGCAGCCCTGTAGTTGATGGAGATATTAGAACTTTTAGAATGCATAGAGCAAAGAAATAATAGTAGAAAACTTTGGTAGTATAGTATTGTACCTTGAGTTTATAGAATCATTCGGAATACAAGAGAATACCTCTTGGTATATAATTGAATTTTCCTACAGAATATTAGAGATAATTTAATCAGGTAAGAGAGCCTAGAAGAAAAGCAGAAAGCAAAATATGAGAAACATGAACAGGTTGTAGATCTTGCAAGTTTCACCTTTGCAGTTGCTAGCCACAGATACTTGTATGTTGAGTCCGACACAGGATCACTGATTTGATTTATCTACAGAATGAATAAAAACTCATGAAAGAGTGTTTACCTTTAAATGAGGAAGACATACATAAATAACAATTAGAACAATTTAAGTCACAAAACTTATGTGCAAACAAGTAACCGTAAAATATCAATGATTATATCAAAGTTACTAACCTCTCCTGCATGAAGACCCAGGTGTTCAGACCACAGAGAGCACCTAAGACTATAAGAAAACTTTCCGGCCTTCCAAGGCTGTCCGGCCATGGATGATTCGAGAAACTCTTTATCTTCAATGACAACACCAATCTAAAACAAATATAATGTACTTATAATCAATATGAAACAGTCACCAGGTTGTCCATTCATATCATTGAAACGATCTCAATTACACCATATGTTTCTTCTCTACAACATTTGCCATCACTTGTGAGGTCACATATAAAAACTAAGAACTACATGCTGTAAGCCTAATTTGAAGAAAAACCCAACCCATACCTCAGAGTCTCTTGATCCAAGTAAACTTCGGTCATTAATATTTGATGATCCAATCAAAGCAACACGGTCATCTACAATCATCACTTTACTGTGTACGTATACCTGCATAACATTGAGGATACATGGTAACCACGTTAAAGTTCATGACTCATACTAGAGTTTGCTTCATATTACCAAGATATGCAGCAATGAGAAAAAAAAATACCTGACTTGTGGATAATGGGCCACCTTCAGAAAGTTTTCCATATGTTCTCAGACCATAGAAAGAAATGTAGTCGTGTGTCTTAGCACCAAGCAAAACTTTAAGTTTATGAAGTATTGAGTACTTCTCCCAGCTAATGGTTCGATACTGCCAATGCATAATGGCTCTAACAGTTGCTGCACCATAATCATCCACGCCACCCTATTATGTGCAATCATAAGTAAATGAAAAGGAAACACTGTTCGAAAAATTCAGTGAAAATTGCAAGCCTATGAATAAAAAAAACAGACCAACGATGGCTACCTGAAAGCCAGGCAAGAGTGGCATGACAACAATAACCCTAAAACACTTTTGTTCTTTGTGTGCTAGAACAATGCGCCTGTATAATACTTCCAGGATACGGTTCTGTATAATCTCATCCCCTGACAGCCCTGATATGAAAAATTGATTCTGGAAGCAACCAGCAATCAAGATAGAAAGATGATCAGATTAGAACTCAAAATCAGTACTCTGAACAGAATTTAGTCATACTTGAATCAGTTGAATCACTTTGTTGATAATCATGCACGCTACTCTTATATATAGTCCTATGTGAAAGATATATATCTATATATATATATGGATATATCTCAAACTCATTTGACAATATATCTTTGGACTACATCACTATCCCTAGCCCCATCCTTGTCTTAAAATAGTAGTCTCCACTTTTAACTATGCAGATCAAATTCTCCCCGAAAATGTTGATGATTTCAAATTCCAGGCCAACTCAACTGACCAGAACATTACACATTCTAAAGCTGTAGAAAACAAAAATCACCCTTTATAAATAAATTAGCAAGTAATCATACAACAATATTTCTTTATAAATGTATGCAGTCACCTATTTTTCTTAGAAGATATTCAGTTTCTAGACAAAATGTATGAGCAGGCACAAAGTCCCATACCCATACTTTGAAGCAAGAATGAATTGATAACGATTCATTCATCAAGAACATTGGTCTAACCTCAATATAAACAAAGTGTTCTGCTTTTTCGATGAGATAGCAATAAGCATTATGTATGCTTTCTTCAGTTTGGCTAGTTCCAGCGGACCACTGGCTCACACTTCGAATTACCTACACATCAAACTTTTATTAGAAGCCAGGTGAAGAAATTTAAAGGGTGAAATAAAACGACTCCAGCGTAAAATATCATTACAGACCTAGACAGTCAAATTCACTATATTAAGAAGGCATTACTAACCTGACATTTGCATGCAGCATGAGGACCTGTTTGTCCACCGTCATCAGCAGCAACAGCATGATCAGTTTCCTCTAAACTTTCTGACAATTCATTTGAAGTTGTCAAGCCAGATTGGACCACTGAGTTTATATTGGTTCCACTTTCAAGATCCATAGAATAAAGATCATCCATCATCTGTGTATCTGGATCTAGAGCTTCAACTTTGGGATTCATAGAAGAGAAAAAAACACTACCAGATATCCCATTAGGCGGGTTAACAGGATAACGATGCGTGTGCTGGGCAGAAGGATCCAAACCGTCAGCTTCTTGAGGCAAAAGCAACGGGATATTTTGCAATGGTGACAGTGAGGAATATGAATTCTCTCTCTGGATCCCCTTCTGGTTCTCTACCACTTTGCTTTTCTCAATGTCTATCTCTCTACTTTTTCCCATGTAATGAGGAATTACCATGTGGTGTTGTGGCATAAGTAGTGGAAGTGCTTGTTCAGTTGGAGCTTTGTTTCTCTACAAAATGGATCATTTAAGTTAACAGGCCTACTTTAATGTCGAAAATATGTGACCACAAGAATTTACCTTAGCATGATTCCACCGTTGAACAAAGTGTCTGGCAATGTCACGGCAAGGAGGTCCCCAAAGAGCACAGTGGATATCATGCCATGGCATACGCGGAACTTTTTCACGCTCCAATTCATCTTTCATTACATCTTCCCATGAATTTGGTTCAGATTCTCTATCCCAACCAAAAAGAAGAAAATTATTGCTTTGAAAGGGTATATAAAGGAGTCTGCATCCAAAAGGTCACTGGAGGAAATATTCTCTAACAAAACAACAGCAGATATAATATACCCTTTGTTCTAGCCTTTTAGGAAACTAAACTGTCAATGTCCATAGCAAATTAAAGAAGCATAAAGAAATACCTTGGGTTATAATAATCCTTCCCTGGCCATACAGCAGGTGGACAGTCACCTAGTTTGTGTTCAACCGTGTCATAACGGCCAAAGCACAGATCTAATCCTCCAATGTAGCAAATCTGATAATCAACAATGACAAGTTTTTCATGGTGTGACCTGTACATTTTCATTAATAATTTGTGAGTCACTGACAAAGCAATTACATAAACCTTGTATGCTAAATTCAAGCTTGACATCAGTTCAATTTACGAAGAGGAATAGGTCAATGCAGTGCATACCATAAGTAAATCCCTGTGGGAAAACGGTCCGGATAGCGCATTACTCTAACATTCTCATGAATATTTGAAAGCTTCTTCTTACTGTATAAGCTGTTGATCTTTAAAGCAAGAGAAACCTCCTTGTAGAGAAGAATGTAAATCTGCAGATCAACAGAATTGTCAAACTCATCGTGTTCATTCCCATAAAGAATAGAATTCATCTAGAATGTGAAATAAAATTTGTGTTTTTACCTGAACCCCTTGCTTAGCTTTTGTTTCTAGTAAAGCATCAAGCCTAGAAGAAGAGTTGCTACTGAAAGGACGTCTTAGATACAGTTCTGGGCAAAGCCACCAGCCAGTAATGAATATCTGGAAGCATGAAGTTAATGTTTGAGACCTATCACCAGTAGAAGTATCCATTAACTAGTGAAAAAAAGGCAAGGAAAGAAACCTCTGAGTTTGCAACCTCAATAGAGGAAGCAATAGCTTCAAATGCTGCTTCACCATCTATGAACCACTGAGCTTGACTCCCATCATCAGTCAAACCCCTGGGAGGAGCAAAGGAACCAAAGCGATGAGGTTGACAACAACCTTCATGAGGCCTGAGGCCAGCATCATTAATTGCAGTAATCCAATCTTTAACTTTTGCTTTGCTAGTGGTTCTTAACCTTAAGTTTTGATTTCCAGAAGCAACCTTATGACATTTACATAATGATGTTGATGTCAGAAATTTATTGAAGAGAATTATAGATCTGCTGTTTTAGATAAAACTGCATTTGATCCTTTCAAGTCTCTACACTTGTACGGATGTAATTAAGCTGAATATTCTGAAAGCAACTTCTCTATAAAATTTCAACTGGCCTTAAGAGCAGCTAGATTCTCAAACTGCATGTAACCTAGATAACAGTAAAGTAAAACACAGCTCACCCAAAATGTATAACGTAAAGGGTTTCGTTCCTTTATTTGACTTGCTAGATAATTTTCACACTGTCCATTTCCATTCGAGGGTGGAGGAGCATTGAAAATGATAATATCTAGAAGTTCAGTGTCAAAAGGATCATCTAGTAAGGCCAAGAACCCAGGTTTTAGAACAGCCCAGACCTGCAATTGGACAAACTATGAAGTGAATACAAAATCCAGGTAACTACAAACAAATAGAAAACAGAAGGCCAACATGGATTAGTATTACAGAGAAACAAGCTAAATTTTCACATTTCAGAAATTTTGAGCAAATTTGCATCTTTGTATATTGTTTATGAAAGACTATTCTGAGAGAGTTCACTGAAAATACCTTTTGCCAATTGTTGCTGCAACAACCCAGACAAAAGCCAGCGCAAGATGCCACATCAGAATTAGCCCCTGAAAATTTTGGTAGATGTTTCACCATGACATAACCTTCTTTCAACTTTGGTCCATACTCTTGTAAGAAGGACAACTGTGAAACCTCCAAAAATTTGCAAACCTACAAATCCAAACCACTTCTTACAACAATGTAAAAGGTGAGTATCTAAAAATCACACCATCAATATAAAAAGAAGCACACCTCTCGAGAATTCACTAGATCCATGTTTCCCAAAAAATGGTTCAAATAACCCAGCATCACCACCTTTGCTCGATCTGAAATGCACTGCTGCCCTCCTAGCGCGGGGCGGATAATGGGAAATGCGGCACGAGATGGAACATATCTGCAAAGGGGATATGAAATAAAGGTCAATTTCGATCCCAGCAAGAAAATAGGGTATATGAAGCTAGAAATCACCTATTTCTAACACTATCGTCATGATGTAAAGGAACAGCCCCATCATCTGGTTCATCATCATCTTGTACTACTGCTGTCTGATCTGCTATTCCTAAGCTGTGGAGCCATTCTTTAACCTTTCATATGTACAGTTCCAACATGAGTTATACCAAGTATATGCCATAAAAAAAACAATATCCTTGACTAATTATTACCACACCAAGTGCCATTGTGAATCCAGGCATATATGGTGCAGAATATGAATAGAAACTAGGGAGAGGTTAATAACTGTCATAAGAAATCAAGAATGATAAGGTTCGAAGGACATATTGTCAAACCTGCTCTTGTTTCTCATGAAATTCCTCAATTATAGCACGTTTCTTCAAAGCAAAATGTAGATACAGAACTTGTGATGCTTTCTTCAGTAACCGCCACTTGAACTGTCAAAGCCAAATTCATTCAGAACATTAGAATCTACTACTTGCATGGAAAGGAAAATGAAGCTTACAAATCACAATGAAATGATCACAAATTTATAGAAGAGACTGCACATGATTATCCTAAAACCTGAACAAACAAACACCAATTCTACAAAGCAAAATATAGATATAGAACTCGGGATGCTTTCTTCAGCAACCGCCACTTGAACGTGAAAGCCAAATGCATTCAGAACATGCAAATTTACAACTTGCATAGAAAGGAACATGATGTTTACTTATACCACTGAAATGATCACGAATTTTTATAAGACATTGCACATGATTATCCCAAATCCTGATCAAACGCATACCAACTCTACAAAGCAAAATATAGATAGTCATAGAGAACTTGTGAATTGTGATGCTTTCTTCAGTAAACTATCAGAGCTGAATGCATTCAGAACATAAGAATCTACTACTTGCATCGAAAGGAAAATGAAGTTTACAAATCATAGTGAAACGATCACAACTTTAAGAGAAGAGACTGCACACAAATCTTGAACAAACGTATACCAGTTCTACACCATCCAAAACATAATGTAACACAGAAAGGTATTGTGAATGGTTAAGAAGACACTGTTTTATAAATATTAAATACTACTCCAGGCATTAGTACCCAGAACAATCCCAGAAGCACTACTATTCATCCACTTATAACAAACTTATAAACACAAAAAAACTCAGAATTTATAACCCCTGTTTACAATAAATCGAACACCATGCTACAATAAATAACCAACTTTTTCAAAAAAATGTTTCATAATTTAACTAAAAGAGAGAATTAAGCATGCCTGTTTGTACTGAAACTCAATTGTGTAAGACAAAAGCATGGGGCTGATATCTCCGGTATCGGGGCGCGACACCGATACGATAGTGGCCACTGGAAGCTCTTCAAAAATCGGCGCCGTCTCCCCGCATTGCCGGAACGAGTCGGAGTGTACAGCACCGTTGGGAATGAGGTTCTCCGACGACATCCTCTGTTTCTTGCTTCAATTCCAATATGCCCAATATGAAACACAACTCTTGCTCTTGCATATCCTTATAAACTTCACTTGAAGATTTGACAATCAGAGAGAAAGAGAGAGAGACGAGTTTCGGTTTGTTTTGGAAACTGTGAGACAGAAGAAGAAGCTTTGACAGGGAAACGAAGCGGTTTTCATAGTTTAGTACCGGGAAATGGGAGTGTGGCGGCTTTGGGTGACCTGTGGTGACATGGAGTTTTCGTCAAGTTTGGTTCTTATGAAAACACGTGTCTTTTTGAACTAGCTTAAACTTGATGGCATGGAGTTTTTGTGGCACCTTCACGAGTTTTTTTTTTGGTCAAACACCTTGACGAGTTGAGTGCCTTCATATATGATTCAAGTTTGCAGGATACATGACTAAACGTGCAAATTACAATAACAACCTCTAAAGATGAATCCGTTCACAAATTTCATGTCCTATGACTACACGTAGCAGCGAAACAAAATTCTGCAAAGGCCGAGATATTATGAAGGGTCAATGTATACCAAATTTTTCAACTTAATACTAAAAATACACAGTTAGAATGTATCACAAAGAAAATTCTTCTATGTACGACATGCAAATAGACTGACTGTTAGTCATTTATATATTAAGATTTTTGTGTATGTTTAACAAAGTTATAGATCTTAATCATCTATATGGTATCGTGTATTTACACGCTATACACATAAAACTCTTTAGTATCATAATTAAGAGACAATTTTAAACGCGTCGGGGAGGACATAACCCCCTCCCTCGCCTATCAGAAGTTCAGAACCTAATTCGGGTAATTTTTTTTTCTTAAGCACCATTATTTTCATAATGAAAGTGAAGGTTTTTTGGTCAATTAGCATATGATATATGACATCAGTGAACTCAGCTTTGTCCTTTCTTGCTGCTTACGGCATATCCCCACTGAAAAAGTATATTCATATTTTGTGCTTGCCTTCAGGAATATGCTTGAAATGGGCAAATGATGGGCAATCAATGTGACAATAATGCCCATGCACATATCACACATGTAGGAGCATAATATCTTTTTAGTTAATAATTACGTGTAATGACTAGAATAAGGTATGAATGGTTATAATTGGGGATTCTATATTTGCACTCACTACAGGGAATGATGCTATATGAAAATTAAAAAACAAAGTCATGTTCATGTCGTGCACGGCTAAATTATGCAGCTCATTGATCATGATTTGAATTCCATATCAAATTGTGGCTTGGCCAACAATTGCGTAATCGTTTCACTTGTAGGAAAATGGATACATCACCCAAAGAATTATCAATCTTGCAGGCAAAGCTAAAAAGCAATCCCAAGTTACCAACCTAACTTCATGTCACTTGCAAGGAGGTCAGTTCTCTCCGCATGTTGTTTTGAAACCTAAACTTTCATGTCACTTGCAAAATCGAATGAAGTGGATCTTCTTCTCGGGGCCAAGCTAGTGCTGATGTTGGGCCGTAAAAGAGACGCGACTCGCTAAACCCTTACAAACTTCACAACTATTGTTATAATAAGATCCATACAAAAAAATCATGTGGGAGAGCTCGATCCTATCATAACAAGTGTTCATTAATATACACCTCACAAATCCAACTCGCACGAACCAGAGCAAAAAAGCTTCATCACCCAAGTCAAAATTAGTTATGGGAGTTGGTCATTCTCGGTTTTTTCATGTTTCCTCCTATCAAGTCAGAATTTGCATGATATGCTCTATAGAAGGGTACATGATGTCAGACTCTCCACCACCCTCGGTGCTAGCCTTCAAAAGGGCACTAAATGAGTCTTTCCTAGGACCCTTGGGGATCCAGGAACCGGGCGCACGTTTGTCGTTAGAAATGGGCAGCATGTGTTTCCATGATTCAGGAAGTGTCATGTTGGCGGCAAGGTTCGTATGTGGGCGGTTCTTATGCCATTGACATGGGCAAACGTGTGGGCTAAAGAAATATATTTCAAGACCTCGTGGTGCTCAGTGGCCACGAAGCAAGCGAGGCAAGCATGAGTTTGGGTTCAACCTTTCCCAAAGAGAAGAGTTACCAACATGCACATAAGAGCGACACCGTGCTAGACAGATGGAATCCCAAAGGTGGGTATTGAGAGCTGGTTGCCTACTCAAGCAATATGCTGACGAGACAGACATGTGTGGGGTTAAGATGTAAGAGATGAGCCATGGTGGCAAACCTCGCTGGCAAGCTCTCAAGACAAGAAAAGTTTGTAAGCTCTTAGAGGGATTGATGACCCGATGTGTGAAGGTGCATGCCAACTAGGCCTCGGTATACTGTCATGATGCTTGCTACAAGGTGTGAGTTGCACGCTGGTCATATTGACACAAGATGCGCACAAGAAAAGAAAATAGGCTATCCGGAAAGAATACCATGACAGGCTGACCTCGATTAACCTTGGTGCCGAGTGGGTCAAGTTCCAAGACGTAGAAAGTAGACCCATGACACCCGGCTGATTAAGAGGGAAAGGAAAAAAAATAGTAATATTATCAGTTGTTTACTAACGCTACTACTAAAGAAGCAAGAAAGAATAAAGATAAACAACTTTTGACAATGATGGCGCATAACTTGGTAAATAAAAAGGGACACAATTTCAACGTAAATGACAATCTTGTTTAACATCTTGATCAAACATCCTCGTTAGATAAAGAATGAGAAACTATATTGCTGCAATAATTATGTATCTCCAATGTCAACATTGCCTCCCTGGATCGAAACTATACCATTCATATAAACAACAGCAAGGAATCCTAGGGACTTGCCTTTTATAGGAAGATACTTGAGCCTTTTAGTAGGGAAGTCACAGAAAATTACTACACATTCATTCCTGCCTACAAAAAGAAACTGGTCATTCTTTCTAAATATTTCTGCATAAAACCGGAGGTTATGTAAAAGCATGGTGGAACATGAACATGAACAAGAAACAACACGAGCAACCCACAGATGGCGCCAAATGTTTCTGCATAATCCCGAGGCTATGTAGAAGCATGGTAGAACACAATAGACAATTATGAACAAGAGACACAATGACATATAATGGTTCACCATGTTATCGGAGGACATGACTACGTCCATTTAAGATTCTACTATCATGGCCAATAGGTCTTTGGTGTTACAAGAGCTCTCCAAGATAGAGTGAGTAGTGATTGAAATTCCGATAGATTCATCCTACATATGGGAAACCTTCCTTTTATAGCTAAGGAATGTTCATTCTTATTATATATTACCAATGTGGGATACAGTGCACATATCTCTTATCATGGTGTCTTCTTGTGGAGCTTGGAGGAGGACCTTCCGGATGTGGTATCGATAATCTTTCACCATGACGAGGTAGCCCAGATGTCAGTCTACCGAAAGTATGTCGGGGGCAGGGCCCTCCATGGCCGAAAGACGGTCTACGAGGTCGTTGTTTATGCTTGGTGGTATATCTACTATCAACACCAACAAATGACGATGGGAACATAAAAAAATCTGGTTGGGAAATTGAGTATTTTGTCCAAGAACCACCAATGTCATCTAGAACCCATGTATCTATGGCTGTCATAGAATAACCGAAAGAGGAGAGAGCAACAGATTCATTCCAGAATCCAAACACTGTAGTACGCACCCAAGCAATACCTGGATATGATATAACGTGAAATGTCTCATCACCTAAATGAAACGAATTAAATCAAACAATTCTCGGGGAGTTCATGAGAAACCTCATCATCATCTTCACCAGTTGTATATGATACTATAGATTCCATCGGACACTCCATTGCACACCAATAAATTTTTCCATTACAACATATGGGATTTGCTGCCTGACATTCATACAATGGGAGCACCAACCAAACCATCAGTACTGATTTCTTTCCAATAATAATCTGTGACGAGGTTGTATACTTCTGCTTTGGGAGGATAACTTATACGACGATTATCAGGTAAGAACTCTTCTCTACGTATCAAAATTCTAACAACTTTATAAGTCTTGGATTTGAGATCATACCCAATTCCCATAGTTTCTGTTGGATTGCAATCATCGATCAGTTGTAAAGTAAGGGGAAGAAAGAAGAAGATTCGACACAGGATGAAGCTTGAATTCCTTGATAGCCGGATTGCATAGAACAACTCTTTCTCGCATGTCAGATAAACAAATGATCCCATCGCAATGACCTAAAAGTAGTACCCTCTTCGTCCCGTAACGATCAATCCGCAGTAGACGCACTGAAGGTGGTACGTGGAGGTCCTCCATAACAGAATGAAGGTGATGCTCCTCAGCATCATCATCATTATCATCATCTTCATGGAAAAGATTAAACAATGACTATATCCTCTTTGGCAGTGTTCATGTCTCTAAGGACATAACGCTTGAAAAGGATGGTAGTAAAGGAGGATATATAGTTTGTTGTGCTTCGAAACGGAGAGGTGCTTGGTTGCAAAGTTGGGATTGTTGATCAAGGCACACCACGAAGTATGGACGCACTTGAATTGCAAAAGAGATTTCGGAGGGAGCCTTGACAAAATTTGCACCAACATCTCTTCCACCAATTTGGATAACTCTGCCATTTCTGCATGAACATTGTCTTATCGTGAAGATTAAGGAAAGAAAACACAATTGTCTTGTGTACACTTTGGTTCTGATAATGACATGCACAACACCTGATAAGGATTGGAGTGGAGGAGGATTTGTTGTACCAGTTAACTACAGGTGATTGGCTACGAAAGATGGATTCCGATCAATGAGAGATAGAATGGTACATGGCACTCTCTGCAGACTCGTAGAAGCAGATGTATGTCCTGTTTGCAAGCTGCAAAGGAGCTAAAGATAGTGACACTGCGCTTTATATGCTATGTTTGACAAGTTCAAGAAACTTTAGGCACCCATTAGGGATCAAAAAGACTCATATACAGTCTGTGGTGTTTATTTGGGGAGCAATACAGATCGGTCAATTAGCATTAGGGAATTCTGTCATGGGCGTCATAAGGCCCCTCTATCAGATTTCTCTCGTTTATGTGCGCTATTGTCTAGCCAAATATATTCCATCCACGCAATTAATTGCAAGATTCAAAGTGGTCTATACTTCTGAGAATGGGAAGCTTCAAAGAAAGGTTGAAGAGAAGAAAAGAGATAAACATATGGCCGGTCAAATCGATATGTCATCAAAGCTTTTAGTTTTCTTCTAGGCAAAGCTGTGTATGTGTTATATGATACAACCATACAAAGATTTTCAATCATCGATCATCAGTTTGGACAAAGCTGTGTATGTGCTATATATATTCATGCCAAGATAAACCATGCATTGGATTGTTGGATCTGATCAGCAAGCAAATTATGGTAGTGTTGGGTTTATGAAGCAAATGATAAGAAGTTTTTCATTCATCAGGTTTGTTCTGCATTGCTGAAAAATTTAGTCAGATCACACAGAGAAAATCTTAGATTCGAGAGCTATAAGCTCAGCCTGCCAGTAATCTCCCCACATTCACCCATCATCAAGAGTAGTTTCAGACCAGGGTTTAATAACAGTACTGAGTACAAAATTTACAAACTTCCATTTTGTGAGAGATTAATTATGTACCCTTTGTCTGTTGAAAAGAAAAATCGTGTACCCTTTTGAACTTGAAGTGTCTTGTATGAGGAAAATGTTCTGAAGTTTCAAGGCTTATGCTCCTTGTAAAGTAAAAGAATATATACGAGTTACGAGTACATAAAAAACTTTGAGCTGTTCCAACCAAGACTCTGTAGAAGACAAATTAAAGGTCTAAAAGCATGAGAGTTTCCCCATGAACATGAAGCAGAAGAGGTTACCAGTCAATTATCGGACTCATCCTTGTGAACTACACTAATAGCTCAAACAAGAATGGTTATCTCGCCCTAGGTTTTCATGAAAGAACAGTCGTTGATCTCGGCCAACCTACATTCATCTACTGTGTAGGTTGTCCGACATCAACATCCAGTCATTCATAAAGCCGAACGGCGGCATGGTATCGTAGCATTTGAACCAAAAACCAATTTTCATGAACCACACAGCCGATCGATTCTTCTCATAGCCAACAGGCACGTGTTCTTAATCCCCCACCGCCAACCAGCTAAACTATGAGCATTTCAAGTTGGACAGGCCCCCAAGATGAAGGCTCGGCACCATGACCATTTGAAATTAGAGAGTCGAGCATACCAAGAGGCGGTGAGAGAGGTTAAAAAACACGTACCAATTGATGAAGAATAGGCTGAAGGGTTTGTTTTTTCGACTGAGGGCTGTGAGTATTTATAGGAAGTTGGAGATGGATAATTAGACAAACTAATGCTAATTTTTCTTAAGAAAATTGAAATTAACTGAGAGAGGGAGGCAGATGGCGCTCGAGGACCATGATCTCGTACATGAGAATTAGTTCCCTCCCCCATTTACCCCATAAAAACAACTGATGCCCATACTTGTTTCAACTTTGGCCCATACTCTTGTACAAAGGAGCTTCAGTCTTCTTCATATAGCACGTTATGTGCAGACAGTAACAGTACTCGGTTACTGAGTAGTCAAAGCTGTCGTACAGTCGTACTCTCCTAGTACAACCAGGCATGGCCGCATGGGAATAGTGTTTGCTTTTGAATTGGTCCAAGATGGTCCATAAACTGTACTGGTAGCTCGTTAGGTTTACAAGAGTACGTATCAGAACGTGCATTGGGAAATCTCATGCCCAGAAAAGAGAGCAGATTTGATGAGTTTTCTGCAATGCATATATTTGTTGTTTTAATTCTGGTGAACTGGGTTTCAAAGTTTGTCATCAAAGCTTTTAAAAGAGGCATCTAAGAACAGAGAGCAGAGATTTGGTGCATGAATCAATTACATTTTCTCAATCATTTACTAATCATGAAGAAATTTTTCTTTAATCCAAAAATTGGATAATCAATTCAATCTGACCGTTAAACTTAGAAGCTTAGAACAGTATAAATTAATTTGCTACATGAGAATCAGTTCCCTGCCCTTACCAAAGGCAAAAGTGAGGATTGATATCCCATCCTTGTTTCAACAATGTCCCATTCTCTTGCACAAAGGAGCTTCAACACCCCAGAAACGTGCAGACCACTACAATGTTCTTCATAGGGCATGTGATCTGCTGATAGTAGTATATTGTCTCCTTCATCAGTGCTAATTTTATAGTCAACCAGGCATGGCCGCATGGGAATTGTACTCGGCGTTTGAATTGATCCAAAATGGTCCATACACTGTATGGTAGCTCTCTAGGTGAATAACTCCAGATTTTATGAGCTTTCTGGAGTTTCTGCAATGACAATAATTGTTGTTTTCTGGTGAAAACTGGGTCACAAATTTTGACATCGAAGCTCAAAAAGAGGTACCCAAGAGCAAAGAGCAGAGGTTTGGGGGATGAATAATTATGTTTGCTTGATTCACAATCATGAACAGTTTCTGATTTAATCCAAACCCTACTCAATTTGACTGTTACAATTAGAGGCACTGTGCAGTACTGCAGTTAACATATCAATTTGCTTGTACATTGATTAAGTAATAATTAACAATCACATAGGAAAATGATTATATTGCCGAAATGGACATTATGTGATCTCAAAATGTCTAATGTTACAATAGAATGATTTCCCTTGCTCCTACTTCAGCTCGATAATGAAGCTATATATAATATATTAACAACAGAGTACATGCCGAACACCCTTTTGTATAGGAATGAGTGGATGACCAAGAGCTTCAATCAGATTCCCAATTTCGACAAACACAGTGAACCTTTGCAAGTGAAGCCATGTAATCATCAGATCTGACATGAGAAAGAAAACTGGGTTTATAATTTGAACTGTTATTTGCTTTACTATAGAATAAGAAGCTTATGATTTTGATTAAATGGAATGATTTTTTGACTTTGAACCTTTGTCCATAGGAAGACTGATAAGCAGCAAGGATGTGAGCTTTGGCCTCGTCCGGTTTTTTCTGTATAAATGGGTGAAATGCAGCTAATCAACACACATAGGCAATTAGTTTCAAAGCTACAAGTTCAGCCAGTAATTTCACAGCACTGATTATTACCAGAAGTAACAGATTTTCACACTCGGTATACTTGATAGCCAAAGTTAAAGATATTATGTCTTTTTTTTCTCAGGGAAGTTTGTTTCAAGGAGCAGGCTCCATCAAGTGCCTATTGAGGACAAATGGGGTCCTTATGCTCATTGGTACTAGCTTGTTGTTACAACAAGGAACTTAAATGCTTGTTAGAACCCTGGTTATAAACCCTTAGATGAAGTACCTGTGGCATCGATACACAAGCAGCAAATATGGAGGTATTCTTGATAATTAGTGCTTTTCTTTTTGAATAAAGACTTCGTGTCCAGGTTCTTGAATATCAATGAAACAACTTCTTGTTTTTAAATATATGTTATCCGTCTGTTAACAACATCAAGAAGCCATTGGAAGTCTATGTATTGTGTGTAATTTTACACAACTCTTCAGTGATCTATCTATATTTTTGCAGGAACAGTCTGATTCAATTGAGATACAACATCTGACAATTGTAATGCCAGAAAAAGATCTAAGAGAAAGTTCTTATAGGAGAAAACAAACCTGAGCTTCATAGTAAAGGCCAGCATATAGAGAAGCGTAGAAATAATCATTGTCTCGGCCATTTTTAAATGCATCAGCAAGCTACACAGTAAAGATTAATCACTTGAGTCAGATAAAAAAAAACTTGGTATTATTGCAAGCAGTCAGGCCTATATAAGAAACAGGCACAAGCTTTTATTAAAGGGCTCTGCAGTGTAAACTAAAAACGAATAAAATGAGAAGAATATATATATATATATATATATATATATATATATATATCAGTTCTGAAACAATTTCTGGTTACTCCAATTAACTTCCTATTGGCAAACTGGTGTTACGACTCTAAACAGTTCATGTTCACATGAAACAAAGATAAATGCATTCTTAACATCTCATATGAACTGATAAATACCATAACCACAGCTAGAAACTACAAGCTCAAATAAGAAAATGTTTGGTCAGAGAGAGAAAGCTTCACTTTGGTACCTTTTCTGGATCACCACCATCTTTAAACATGTTATAGGCTTCTCGCATGACAGGTCTCGGATCGCGGCCAACCTGCATGCATATAGAATGCAGTTAGAAAAGAATTTCACTGAACTTCTCACTCAATACATGGGACTGAAAAGCAATTGAAATTAGTCAACTAGAAAGACATCAATCCCTTCCTAAAGATACTGTTATGCTCCTATAGACATCCAAAAGACATGTTTGAAGTTTAAAGCTACAAAGCCCTCAACTTGGTATCAATAACTTGCCTCAAGAAACCGTTCCCTTGCTTCCTTAACTCCATATAATTGAGCTTCACAGAGAAAACACCAAATGGATTCCTCTGTATCATTTGGATTCTGGGCAACATCTATTCGGAACTGCTCTGCCCCTTCTTCAAATCTGTGCACAAAAGACAACTAATTTAACCCTACACACATAGCTTCATCGAACCAGTTCTAATATTTTACCCTCAATTTGGGACCAATAATTTATTGTTCCATTAACAAATCTCGGCTAAAGTGATAACTCTTTCCAATTTTTCTCTAAATGTATTTCTTGCTGCCACAAATTTAAACAAACACAATTTCTTCCCTACATTTTCTAAGCACACCCTAACAAAAACATATCAAAAACGATCCATCAAAGAACTAGTAGTACCTATCCAGATAGTAAAGTGACAGCCCCCTTTGCCAAAGATCTGATAGAAATCATTAACCAACGATTAATATCCCAAATTCAATACAAACCAATCACCAAAAGCTACATTAACTTACATGCCTTTTGGCGAGGATCAAGCTCAATCGCCTTGTCAAATTCTGCTACAGACCCTGCAACATCACCCTTGACAATAACAAGGTTCCACACTTTCAATTCCAATAACAAAGTTGCAAACTTTAGTTCACATTTACAACTATGAAGCATAATTTACCTGTCTAAACAGAACCATTCCACGTCGGATTGCGGCAACTGCTTCACGGGGATTGTTGCTGCCGGTGATAGCATCCCATATGCCAGAAACTGAAGGAAGGAACAGTCTTCTGGTGCTAAAGAACTGTAAGTTAGTGCAGATTCTGAGTGGGAATGAGGTTTTATGGGTGTGAATTGTTGAAGTGACTGTGTTAGAGAACAATGAGCTGTTCTGGGTTTTGAATGAAAATGGGGAGGAAGTTGGGAATGGAGTTGGGGACTTGGAAATGGTGGGTTTGAGGTTGGGGGCCATACCCATTGAGGCAGAAGATGCAATCTTGAACTGGGTTCAAGTTTATGAGATCACGAGTGGGAGAATTGATTGAGACTTAATTGGATTTGGGTCACTCAATTCTGATGGATAAGGCGCCAAAAGACAACAGTCTGTGGTGAATTCTCAAGTTCACCGATCATCACAGAATCACAGTTACGGGTAGTGCTAAACTGCTAATGTTTGAGTTTGAATTTGTTTCGGTTAAGTATTTCATTTGTTGTTAATAATCATTTGTAGGGTATTAGTGGAAATTCTTGTATGCACGATGTGTATTTACACGACATAATTTTAACCGTTCATAACAATTCATATGTTTGACCACCATGTTTCTATATTATTTCTTCTAATCCTGACCATCCATGTATGTATGTGAAGATACACGCCGTGTACTAAAGATACTCTCAGGGTATTAGATAGACTTTGACTCATTTCTCCAATGTGTACCATGCGCCAGAGAAGTGCAGTGCGTGAGTTGTTTTTTTTTTTTGTCAAGAAGAGAACTTCGTTGAAACGGACCACAAAGGTCGAGCAAAAACAACAACAAAAAAAGTCAACAAGGCTGACAAGACAAGAGGAAAACTAAACACTGTTACAAACAACTACAGACTAAAAGTAAAGAAAGACAAAGACAAATCAAAGAGCAAGAGCTGCTGTAACAACAACAAGTCTCAGTCAGGGGGTTATCGCTCTTGAGAATATGAAGGAGGGAGGTTGGGGGCGTATTAGCCCAGTCCGAAGAGCACAACCTCACCATGGCAAGCTTCGCCGCTGCGTCAGTGCATTGCATGAGTTGTTTTTGTTTCATGTTACTTCTTGTAAGGTTATATATATGCCTTCTTTGTTAATAATGAATACAGTGAGGTATTCTTCCAATTTGCTTGAGTTGTTTTGATTTTGTACCTAACAAATATGGTATCAGAGCACCTCAAAGGGGCCTGAGTGTGTGTAGAGTGAAACACGGTGAGAAAAGGGATTTAGTACCTAACGATCGAGGAAGCTTTGGAATCTTATTAAAGATGGTATTCCAACTACAGTGCAAGTGACTCAACAAGCTACTACCTTCTCAAAAATTGTGGCAGAACAAAGGCAACAAATTGAGACAAAAAGAAAGCAAGCAGAATAACAGCGCCAAAGGATCAAGCAAATGAAAGAAGATGACCTCAAACTCAAGAATTATCTTGTCCAAGCCATCCACAGAACCATCATGGAGACGATCCTCGATAAGTCAAGTTCCAAAAGCATATGGGACTCCATGAAGCAGAAATATCATGGTTCTAACAGGGTGAAAAGGGCTCATCGACAAGCTTTGAAAAAAGAGTTTGAGGTGCTTCAAATGGGAGAAGAAGAAAAAGTGGATGAGTACATTGGTCGAACACTTTCACTAATCAACAAGCTAAAGGTCCATGAAGGAGAGACTATGTCACAAGTGGACATTGTTGAGAAAATCTTGAGGTCATTAACCTCTAGGTTTGATTATGTGGCGTGTTCTATCGAAGAGTCGAATGACTTGGATCTGATGACATTGGATGAACTACAAAGTAGCCTTTTGGTTCATGAACAAAGGTTGAATCGACACAAACGAGGTTCAAGAGAAGAACAAGCTTTGAAGTTTTCTCATAGGGACAGGTTTGACGGAAGCAGCAGAGGTAAGGGTTATGTAGATCGGGGCAGAGGAAGAGGTAGAGGAAGGCAGCCTTTGAACAAAGCTACCGTGGAGTGCTTCAAGTGTCATACATTAGGACACTTTCAATGGGAATGTCCTAGTTGGGACAAGAAAGCCAATTATGCTGAGATTGATGAAGAAGATAAGATGCTTCTCATGGTGTATGTTGAGAATAATTCGAAAAGATGTGTGGTTCCTTGATTCGGGTTGCAGCAATCACATGTGCAGCAACAAGAAGTGGTTTACTCACCTTGACGAGGAGTACAAACACTCAGTCAAGCTCAGCAATGACACAAGGATGCTAGTGATAGAGAAGGGAAATATCAAGATGAGGGTCGATGGTAAAACTCAAGTTTATTATGTTCCCGAGGTACGCAATAATTTACTGAGTATAGGTCAATTACAAGAGAAGAATCTGACTATCCTTATACAAGATGGAGTGTGTAAAGTCTATCATTCAAGAAAGGGGTTGATCATGAAGACATCAATGACAGCAAACAGAATGTTTGTCCTTGCTAGTGTTGTTGTTACGGACTCTCAAACCTATTTTCAAGCAGACTCAGAAAATCTCACACATGCATCTTTGGCACTGCCGGTACGGTCACTTGAGCTACAAAAGTCTCCGAACATTGAGCTATGGGAAGATGGTGAAAGGGTTACCCCAACTCAAAGCTTCAACAAAAGTGTGTCATGATTGCTTGGTAGGAAAGCAAAAGCGGGATTCATTCCCGAAAAGGAGTTCATGGAGGCTAGGGCATCACACAAACTTCAATTGGTACACTCAGATCTTTGTGGACCAATCAAACCTACCTCAAACAGTGGCAAGAGGTATCTTCTCAGTTTTATTGATGATTACTCTAGAAAAATGTGGGTTTATTTTCTATCTCTCTCTTCTTTTTTTAAAAGAGGATCAATAGTGGTTCCCCACTTACCCACCAGGAGACTCGAACCCGCGACCTAACGGATGCAGGTGAAGCAGCTTACCACTGAGCTATGCTTCTTGTCAATTTATTTTCTATCTAAGAAGTCAGAGACGTTCAAAATGTTCAAGCGTTTCAAAAACTTGGTTGAGAAGGAAAATGGTTCCTTTATTTCTTGCTTGAGAACTGACAGGGGTGGGGAATTCACATCCAATGAGTTTAATGAGTATTGTCAAACAAGCGGCATCAAGAGACAACTCACTACTCTGTACACTCCTCAACAAAATGGAGTAGCTGAACGACGAAATCAAACAATCATGAACCTTGTTCGCAGCATATTGTCCAAGAAGAAAATCCCCAAGAATTTCTGGACGGAAGGTGTTAATTAGATCATTCATGTCCTTAATAGAAGTCCAACTATAGTGGTGCAAAATGTCACTCCTGAAGAAGCATGGAGCAGAGTCAAATCGAGTGTGGATTACTTTAGAGTGTTTGGCTGTGTTGCTCATGTTCACATTCCAGATGCCAAGAGAAAAAAACTAGATGACAAAAGCTGCAAATGTGTCTTGCTTGGTGTGAGTGAGGAATCGAAGGCTTATAGACTGTACAATCCCACTTTAAAGAAAATCATTGTGAGTAGAGACATAGTCTTTGAAGAAAATGCTGCTTGGGATTGGGAGAGGAGTGTTGAAGAGTCCAAGCTTGAGGTACTGTATTAGGGAGATGACAATGAAGAAAACAAAGAGCTTGGTCATGATGATGGTGTACATGAAGAAGAAAACAGCAGTGGTAGTGATGGTTCAAGTGGTAGTGGTGATTCGAATGACAACAGCAGTGGTAGTGATGATTCATGTGGTAGTGGCGGTTCAAGTGTTCTTGATACTCAGCCAAGAGAGGAAGAAGAAAGAAGCAGAAGTAGGCCTCCATACTTGGAAGACTACACATCAGGAGAAGGCTTGAGTGGGGAAGAAGGTGAAGAAGCTCATAGTTTTGTTGTACTTTCTTCTAATGAGGATCCAGTGAGCTTTGAGGAAGCGGTTGAGGATTCAAAATGGTGTGATGCAATGAGTTCTGAAATTCAAGCCATAGAGAGGAATGATACATGGAAGCTTACTGATTTGCCAAGAGGAGTGAAGGCTATTGGAGTCAAGTGGGTACTTAAGACAAAATACAATGAACATGGGAAGGTGGACAAATGCAAAGCTCGCTTGGTTGCAAAGGGGTATGCGCAAAAATTTGGTGTGGATTACACTGAGGTTTATGCTCCTGTTGCTAGGTGGGACACCATTCGAATGATCATAGCTTTGGCAGCACATAAAGACTGGAGCATTTACCAATTAGACGTAAAGAGTGCCTTTCTACATAGGGAGCTAACTAAAGATGTTTATGTTGATCAACCTCAAGGGGTTTGTAAAGAAGGGAAAAGAAGCAAAGGTGTACAAGCTTAGAAAGGCCTTGTACGGGCTCAAACAAGCACCGAGGGCATGGTTTAGTAGGATTGAAACCTACTTCAACAAACAAGGTTTCGAAAGGTGTGAATCTGAGCATACTTTGTTCATCAAGACTGGTGAAAGAGGTAACATTTTAATAGTGAGTTTATATGTGGATGATTTAATTTTCATTGGGAATTGTGAGATGATCATTGATTTTAAGAACTCCATGAAACAAGAGTTCGACATGACCGATCTAGGTAAGATGAGATACTTTCTTGGTGTAGAAGTGTTGCAATGCTCAGAAGGTATATATTGAAGAAGTTTGCAAAGGAAGTGTATTAGATAGACTTTGACTCATTTATGCAATCGTGTACCACGCACTATAGTGCATTGCGTGAGTTGTTTTTGTTTTATGTTACTTCTTGTAAGGCTATATATATGTCTGCTTTGTTAATAATGAATACAGTGAGGTATTCTCCCAATTTGCTTGAGTTGTTTTGATTTTGTATCTAACAGCTAATGATGTTTATTAAGAATTTATAATGTAATTACCTTAAAGAGCAAATGAATAGAGATTCGAAGAAGAACTTGGGAAGATTATGTATGGTTCGGAAAGGATTGAGGGAGGGACAAGGCAATAGCAAAAGCAAAAGAAAGAACAAGAGAGAAACTAAGGATCATATCAAGTTGCTAAACGAATCAGGATGAAGCAAACCCGAATCGGCAGCTTGATCTGATCCTTAGTTTATGTGTTCTTTCTCTTGCTCTTGCTCTTGCCTCGTCCCTCGATCCCTTAGCTATGTGCTCATTTGTAACTGCTCAGACAGGTAAACGATACTCATAAACCTGACAAGCGGATGAGTTTTCTAGTTCCCAAAACCGTACATAATCTTATATTCTAGTTCCCAAAACCGTACTTAAGGCTGTTGCTAATTGTATCCAAAGTACTTAGTGTACCCAGCAATACAAATTATTGTGTTTATTTCTAGTATTACCCCTCAACCATCTATAATTTTGTTATTTACTATGACCAAAAAAATTTAGAAAAGGAAATAAATAACTGTCATTCCTATTTCCTTTCCCATGAATGCAGACGTTGTTTTGCCTCTTCCATCATTATTTCATTTCTTCTTCAATTCTTCCTTCTTATTTTGCTTCTTCTCTCTCAAGTTTGTTGCTTCCTCTAATATCTCAAAGAATCGTTCTTTTCCTTTTTGTTCTTCCTTAATTTTATGTAAAACAAGGGTAGAATCGGAAGGTTAGGAATAAAAATTATGTTGCTAGGTACATTAAGTAATTTACTGGGTACATTTAGAAACACCTCTTGAGAATTGTTTATAAGTTATTAACAATTTGCTTAGCAAAAAAATAAATAAATAATTTTCCTCTTCAAAAAATCATATGTATGATTATGCATCGCTATGTGCTCAGATCAGTCAACGAAGGTTTTTTCGTTTCACCCTATTTTCAATCACATATTTACATCTTAACTGTTTAACTTGTAGATATATATGAGTAGATCATCTCTACAAATTTTCATCCAAATTGAAAATAGTTAAGGCATTCATAAATGTGATTTACCGATTATAAACTTGAACGAGTTCATGTTTGACAGATTTGGATTGTTTATTGATTTGATTTAGTTCGATTCATTACCGGTCAAACAAATTTGGTTGATCTTCTTATATAGACCTAAAAACTGAACGGTTGAGATGAAAAATGTGATTGAAAAGTGGGTGTAATAAACCATTAATGAGAAAGTCCTCAGGAACACAAACTGGATCATTTGCTTATGCGGGTTCGACTCTTAGCAGCAAACTAATTTTTTTCTTTTCATTTCTTTAGAGATAGTTGGTATACACTTTTTTCTCTTCATTTTTATCTAGAAGATTGTTCGAGAGCGGACATCCGCAACTATGTTAAAATGTGTACACCGACTCAAATCAACTCCGACGGCACCGATTGTTTCATCGTTCTTGCTGGTTCCAAACAAGAGCTCCATCTTGAGCTTTTTCTCGCCAGCAAACTCGACTGTGATGAGTTTCGAATCTGGGATTAAGCTTCTTCAAGTTTTTGCAGTTTTTCCAGCGTTGGACCTTCTTCTTCGATCACCTTGGCATTCAACTTGATAGTAATGGTGTCCAGGATGCCAATGACGTCTGAGGATGGAAGAAGAGCTACCATAAGTAGCCGCCGGAGTTGATTTGAGACGGCGTCCACACTTTAACATAGTTGTGAACGTCCGCTCTCTAACATAGTTGCGGACGTCCGCTCTCAAACGACCCTCATATTATGTATATTTATTATATCATTAAATTTTTGTTATCAACACATTTATTTGTTATTAACACACCTCATATATGATGAGCGTCAATTATGAAACAAATTTAAGTGATAAATTTGTAAATAAAAACAAATAGAGTATGTTAATAACAAAATGAAGTATGTTAATAACATCAACTAATATGAAATATCAGAAAAATATAAAAATTAATAGCAATACGTTAGAAAATAGAAATTTTGAGAAAATGCAGAGGATATGGTTGGCTGTTGAAATTATTTATTTATTTTTTTTCCGACTAGTTGGCTGTTGAAGTTAGATGAAGCAAATTCAGAGCAGTTGAGAAGCTTGGATTACAGATCCAAAAGCGAGTATGGAGTATTTCGATATCTTTCACTATGCGGTGCAGAAGGAGCAAGTCGACCTCAGAGGGTCTTTGGAGGAGGACAAGCTTTTCATCAGATTCCAGTTCTTCAGGTCATTCCAATTCCGCCGTGTGCGAAACGGTCCATGTATTGTTAATACCATTGATCTTGTAGCCCAAGTAGATTATCGGGTAACGTTTTCTCATCTCAAGCAGCAATTATCTGACAACTACGATAGTGATAGGTATTATGAAACTATCTTCTCCGAGGCTCTGTCGAGTTTGGGTGTGCCGAAAGATGAACATCCTGCTGCTGTTGAGACGCTGTTCCGGAAGGTTGAGGCGGTCGTGGATCCCAAGCGCCCTGTTTTTCTGGGTGTGTTTGACACCACTGTCGTGGAGGGAGATGTTACACTGGATCCAAATTTGCCTAATTGGATTCCTGCAAGCAGATCGTTCATCCAGGGCTTGGAGCCAGTGACATTCAATAGTGACATTATCGCACGCTCGCCTTACTGTACTGTTTGCTTGGAGGATTTTGAACAAGAAGGACCCATCACTCAGTTGCCCTGCACACACCATTTTCATATGCATTGCATTGTTCAGTGCCTGGAGGTGAATCACATGTGTCCCCTCTGCCGATACGAGATGCCGATTGATCAAGATTAAGCCCAAGTTCGACAAGAGGTGTGCCTTGCTAGTCTTGAAATCATCTTTTGTTTTGTGTACCAAAAACAAAATGTATCATCTGTTTCGAGCTTTGTTAATATATTTGAGTGTACTTGCTATATGCAATTCGGCAGTGATATATTGGGGCAAATCGATGTCTTTTAGCAATCTATGGTCTTTTATCTCTATTGTTGAATGCATTGCATGGGGTTGCCTTTCCATGCACCAGTAGCTCTGTTTGCTTTTCTAGTTATAACTCCGAATTCATTATGTGTTGTTCTCTACTTCCATCTGTATCGAAAAAATTATGCGCCATTTCTAATAATTCTATACAACCCCATGTTTACTATTCTGTCTTGAGCTTGCTGATTGATTTCCTAGCTAGCACCAACTGGTAGCATTTGAATTTAGTTATTATGATCCCTTTGCTTTCTTAAACCAAATTGCCTACCTTGAGTACCTTCTTAGCAAGGTCCAAGAAGAAAACTTTTGCAGTTTCAGTGTTCTAACTTTAGAAAAGCTGTATCATCCAAAATGGCATCAGATCAGCTAAACCTTCAGCAACTATGTTGTGCTTTTCCTATAACTCTCTCTCTCTCTTTCTCTCTCAAGAATATCCCATTGGATGCACAACACTAACAGACATGGCCAAATGATGAAGGTATACTGAGCATATATATGCTGTTTTAATCTTTGTAATCATGATAGGTAGGTAAACTCCTAAGAATCAGGCCACTCGCTACAACTTCCTTGTCTGAATTTCCTTTTGATTGTAAATTGCCGAAAGAATCTTAGGGTAACTTAAAAGGGAACTGGATACATGGACAACAATGTGGATGGTCAGTTGGTCACAAGGGAGAATGTTCATGATTGTTGCTGATCCTTGCCTCTGTAAAACCTGCAGTACTTGGTTATATGCTTCCCCTATATCTTCAAGTAATCAATTGAATTAGTCTCTGAGGAAGGAATTCATGGTATGCTGCAGGTGAAGCAACTTTTGTGAAGGTTGTTAATTACACTTCCGTATGACAAAAAGTCAGCTTAAGGTAGTGTACCACAATTTCATTACCATATGTAGATTTCTTCGACACCAAGCAGCTTATATGTGGTTCGCTTACAAAAATGGTTTGTCGTAGTTACCACATTACTTGATTTTCTTGCTTCGTCTCTATGAACCAATGGATGGTAAAGCAATCTGTTTTCAATCTCTATCAGTTTCCATCTTTGTATTGCTATGGTTTGGTGAAGATGATGTTTTTTACTCGAATGTCAATTATGCAATTCAACCATTTAGTTATGATTCTTTACTGTCTGTTGGCAATCTATATATCATCTCTTATTTCTTTTGCTGAAAGCTATGTATTTCTTCCGCTGCCTGTAGCTTTGTTTGCTCTAACTCTAATAAACTCCTACTTCATTATGTGTGCTATTCTAACCGGTGGCATTTAGTTATGATCCCTTCGCTTTCTAATTTTTAACCAGTTTGAATTGGCTTATTTGCAAGGTCCAAGAAAATATCTGCAGTAAATTAACTTCTGATTAGTCATCATATGAACATATTCACCATTTAATCGTGCAAAAGGACCAAAAATTCTATTATCGTCTACAACTTAATATATACAACTTAAGTTTAAAGTGTAAACCTAGATGAAAGTGAGTTTCTATCGTTTAAATACATCAAATGACAGTGATGTAAAGCTGTATAGATGCTATATCAATAGTCAATTGCCAGAGAAAGCCCTTAAACTGAAGCCCCCCACCCCACCCCAAGGCCGGTGCGCCCATACAAGCTCCATGACGTAAAAGGTTGCGAGTGTGGGTGGTGGGTGTGGTAGATTGATTGATATTGTTGCATTTATGTATTTAGTTGTTGGACATCTAGTCCCTAGTATATTGAGTTGTTAGTGTCCTCTCACTTTCTAGTTTGATCGAGTAAGAGATGCTGAAAATCACACTCATGTTTGTAAAGTTTGATGAATAAGAAAAATGAAGCTTCACGCAAGAAACGAAAAGCACAGAACAAAAAAGGCAGAAAGGCAAAGTAAAATGAAGAATGAAGGTGAAAGAAAACAGCTTGTATTGATATAGTAGGGTTAATTGTACAGCAAAAGATGATGATTGATTCTCCCAGAATTGCAGTACACCAAAATATAGAAAGGACAAAAAACTGCAGACTTGTTCTTCATGCTGATGGAGTAGGACTGGGCTTGCTAGGATGGGCCTGGCCTGCAACAATATTTACTCTTAAAAAGAGATGCATGTTATTTGTTATATATAGTTTTCTTAGCCTCGAGTTTGCAGGTTTTATAATTGAGTTTGTCACATTATTAATGAATCATTCAAAAAAATATAAAAAAAAGGTTCCGATGTTGTTGTTGTAAGTCGAGAGCAGCACGGATGTTTAGAATGCAGCCCGCATTTTGCACAAGGTCAATTCATTGTGCTATTAACTTTTACTTGCTGCCTTAATTTGACATGTACTCAATCAAACAAACACACTAATATCTTGGTTGAATTTGAACTATTCGTTTTAACTTTTAATCAAGGAGCAAAGACGCCGAGAATAATATGATCAAGGAGCCAAATACCGAATAATCTGTGCGAAAACTTTGAACATAAATGGAAGAAAAGCATGACTTGGTTTTCTCTTGCAATCCTTTTTATCAAGTGGTTCGACCATTTTGGATTACTCATATATGAGGGAACAAATGCAACTAATGCAAATAGATCATCGGAGAGAAACTCTTCGGTACATGCTTGTGCTTAATTTGCACATAATTCTCGTTATTCTCATAGTTTAGCTAGAAGGATCGGCCAACGTCTCATAAAATTTCATCATAAGAGAACGAAAACCAAGGTAATATTTGCGTTGTGGTGTGTTTGTTTTCATCTTTCCTAGATTTGATCTCGAATTTGTTTGTTGCTGACCGGTTTCGAAACCGCGATGTGTGGATGCTAACAAAGAAACATCAGTCACCAAAGCTTTCTTGTGGGTGCCAGAGAGTTGCAACTCCTTAATCTAATTCATGAGTTCATGAATTGTTCGTTAGAGCATTTGCCTAACTGCAATAAGTTTAGGAGGCTTTGGGTGCCCTTGAGCATGGGGGACCTGTGCTATATAGTGAGGCATATATAGGTAGTTTTAGAGAGCCAATTCAACACCAGCCATGTATCATTTTTCTTTCCATTTGTCGAGTCTCACAATGTTGTCATAATGTCTAACGGGAACCTAATATTCTAACCTAATGTCCTCATCATGATAATTACTTTATCCAAAAAATGCAGCATGTTGACATCGTATACGTGACGCTATGTTTACAGGTGCTGCAGTCTCCTTTGCTGCCGATTATAAAGTCTGTATGAGCATAAACGCGTACACAGCAACCATGAGCTTGGAGGATTTGCCACAAGACTGCTTCCAGCTGATTTTATCATTGACATCTCCCAGAGATGCATGTCGTTCCTCCTTAGTCTCATTTTCGATTCGTGCCATGGCCGATAGCGATAGCGTGTGGGAAATTTTTTTGCCGGAGGACTGTTCAGAAATTATGTCCAGACTAGTCACTCCGATACCTTATTCATCCAACAAGGACTTGTTCATCAAGCTGTGCGATCCAAATCTAATCGATGGTGGTAAAAAGGTGAATTTCATCTCTTTGCTTCAGGTGTGGTTTAATTTACTTTTACTTCTTCTTTTTCCTCGTGATGAATTCAAATAGGGACATGAAGATTGATGCCTCAGGCTGGATTTGCATTATATAACTGATCAAGTAGATATTGGATCATATTTGATCCAGTATTATCTTGACTTTGAATTATTGCATTCGCAGCCTGCTAGGTCAAAAGAAAATAACAATGAAGGAGCAACACGTCAAGGTGCTTTTGCATTGACAGGCGGTGGAACAAATATGAATTCTTGATTTCTAAGAATCCATGTTTGATCCATTGCCTGTTGATGCACTAGTGGCTTTGGGATGCTAGCTACCACAATAATAAGACTATATAATCACATTTCTTTATATATATATATATATATATATATATATATATATATATATATATATACACACCTGTTTTCTCAAGTACGGATATCCGCATTTAGTTTTATAGTGCGTATTTATTCTTACTACAATATTGGCTATGTTATATATATATATATATATATATATATATATATATAAATAACATAGCCAATATTGCAGTAGAGGTGAGCCACCTTATATATGGTAGTTAGTCCAATCTTTTCACAAAATTTCATTAGGTGACATATATGACGTACATATCTGTATGCATCAGCCGTTACATAATGTAAGATATTGATGGATTTCTAAAAAAGTGATTCACTTAACATTACTCTAACCTTACTTTGAGTAATGCTCGAACCCGACCTCCATTTGATGCCACAAAATAAAGCGAGTCCCTTTGTAATATTGTGTCATTTCTCATAAATATATATATCAAATAATCATTTTGTAACTATATTAACACCATGATGGGTGAACGTCACAGATGTTCTCAATAGAGAAATCAACAGGTAAAAAATGTTACATATTAAGTGCAAGGGATCTTTCAATTGCATGGGCGTGCAATCCTCTCTATTGGTGTTGGAAGCGTTCGCTGCCTGCCTCCGAATCAAGGTTTGCTTTCATAGCCTAAACGTTATTCTTGCAATATATTATGACAAGTTTTGAAACGACCATATATAAATTCAGATTTGCAGAGGTTGCTGAACTAAGAACAATCTGGTGGTTAGAAATATGTGGCACCATGAAAGCTCAGATGCTATCACCAAACACAGTTTATGGTGCCTATCTTGTTACCAAATTGGCCAGTCGTGCATATGGTTTGGACTCGTTACCTTCTGAGGTTTCACTTGAAGTAGGCGATTTCAAATCACAAGTCGCTGTGTACTTGGGTACAAATCAGAAGGTAACAGAAGTAGATGAAAATGTGAGACCAATTAGGGTTCTGGAAGAACGTCTTCGTGAGCGAACAGATGGATGGATGGAGATTGAGCTGGGGAGCTTCTACAATGATGGTTGTTATTGTAACAAGGATGTGAAAATGAGCTTAAAAGAAGTTAAGGGTGCACATCTTAAAGGAGGCCTAATTGTCGGGGGCATTGAGATTAGGCCAAAACATTAGTGCATTTTGATTTTGTTGACGAGTCCATGTGTTGACTCTTGGTCAACATATCTACTTCTGCATGAGAGTAATATGGACTGTGTGCCTTGCTGGATTTTCCAGAAGTAATAAAGTTTTTAGAGCATATCCAATAGTTTTCTTAAAATTTCTTTAAAATAAGGAAGCAAAAACTAAAATCTTCAAAAAATTTATGCTACAACTCAACAGCTTCTCTATTTTAGAGATTTTGGCATTTATTACAACAATAAAAAATGCTACATGATTATTAATAATAACAAAAAAAAACCATATATTTCATTATAGCATAAATTACCTAATAAAATATTCTAGATTTTTATTCTTATCGTTGGAGCACGTGAATAACTAATATTTGGGGAAAGAATACTTTGCTACAAATTTAGGGAAATAGTACTGCTTCTCTTTAATTCTTCTCCATCCTCATTTTAGGGAATGAGATGAGAAAGCTGTTGGACCACAAAACAACCAAATATTCTTCAAAATTGATAAAATCAAGAAAATGGAGAGGCTGTTGGAGATACTCTCAGAAGCTTTCTATTTTCAGGTTTACTGTATATACTCTTGGCTTGTAATAATTTTCTTAGCAAGTTAATTAGCATGTATTAACTGCACAAGAATCTTGTTCAAAAAAAAATGCACAAGAACTTCAGATATAATTATGTTAAATTTTCTTGACTGGTTTACTTCGTAAATCAATCAACTATCAAATAAATAAATACTTGTCAAACACACCATAAAAAGCATGGATTTCTTAAGAATCGCTCGATTTCAAATCAAGGCAATTTCTTATAATTCTGAGCTTAATTTTGTCCCGTTGTACGTGAAGAATGTAAATTCACGAATAGAAATGAGCTAGAAGAAGAACAATAAATCCAGCTAGAGCAGAACTAGCGGAGTTTTGCAAAATGCCTAAAGAGATGATATTGGACTTCCTGTAAAGGCTCCCTCCCAAATCTCCAATGTGCATCAGTAAGTCATGGTATGCTTTGATCAAAGTTCATAGACAAGCACCTCCACTTATACAATAAATCTTGTTCTTGCATCCTTCTCAAGCGCTCCGTAAGTGGTTGCAAGAACCCAATCTACTATATATCAAAGAGGAAATCTTATTTTCATTCCTTTATATTCCAGATGACAATGATGAAGACAGTCACCCTCAGGACATCTATTTTCCTCCTATGGATTATGGGTCTAAAGACTAAGGGAAACATTATTGACACTAGTGGATTACGATTCTTAGCCTACGGAATATTTCCGTCGGTTAAGAAACATATTCCGTCTACTAAGAACTTAGTCGACGGAATAGTCGTCGACTAAGATCCGTCGGCTAACCGTCGTCTGCTAAGACAATAGCCGACGGAAAATTTAATTTCCGTCGACTAAGTTATATCTTAATCGACGGATCTTAGTCGACGCCTATTCCGTCGACTAAGTTATTGTTTCCTAAACGACGGAAAAAATCCGTCGGCTCTATTTCCGTCGATTAACATTTACCTAAACGACAAAAGGCTTCCTTCTTTACAGACGAAATATTCCGTCGGCTAGGATTCCAGTTTCTTAAACGACGGAAAATTAGCGTCGGTTAAGATCTAGCCGACGATACGGTCCTCTTTCTGTTTATTCTTAGCCGACGGAAAATAAAATTTTACGTCGGTAATGATTATCTTATACCGACGGAAAGTATACTTTGTCGTCGACTAAGAAGGTCAACGGTCGGTCATTATTCATTCTTAGCCGACGGAAATTAAATGTTCCGTCGGTAATGTTTATACCCTTACCGACGGGTTTTCAATTTTCCGTCGACTAAGGTGAGTCAGATTTTTTTTTTCAGAATTGTTTTTTCACAATTTATTATTTGTTTTGGTTTTTTAATTTTTTTACTGATAAAGTAGATATTTGTTTCGGTTGTTTTAGAAATAATTATATTAAAACTAAATATATAGATCGAATCATTAATAATATAAAAATTATGCATTAATAATTAAAATTGTGTTCATACAAACTAAAATTTGACTAATAAAAATTCAAAAACTGATCTTCATCAACAAATGCCGAAGACGACTGAGTAGGAAGAGGAGGTGGAGACGACTGAGTAGGAGGAATCGAAGATGACTGAGGAGGAGGAGGACCCAGAGAAGAATGAGGAGGAGCCGTAAAAGGCGGAGGAGGAGGAGCCATAAAAGGCGGAGGAGGAGGAGCCGGACCTTCAGGTTCTAGACCTAGGCGAGAGAAGATCTGGTCCATCCGTGAGTTAACAGTAGTGTACTGATTACGGTACCACAGAGACTCGGCCTCAGCCCGCTCAGTCCGCTCCTTATACTCACGGACCTCTTGTTCAAGGCGTTCAATCCTTTCCCTGTCTTGATTTGGAGGAGCACGACTCCGCAAGGTCGAACCGGACGAGGACTGGCTCAAGTCTCGCTCACCTGCTCGTCCCATCCCTCGTATCTCCTTCCCTTTGCGCTTGTCCAACACAGCATCCAACACATCAATTTGTTGTGTTTGAATGATCTCCATCATTTCCTCCTCTGTAGCTTCCGGATTTATCTTCTTCAAGTCTGTCTTTCGGCTTTCGACCTCCGCAAGCATCTTCTCCTGCATAAACAAAACACCAAGGAATACACCAACCACATAATTCAACAACAATTACACCAACACCAACACCAACATATTTCTTAATTAATACTAAGTATCCAAATCAAAGAGACATAATTAATTAAATAATTAAAGGAAATACACTTACATATTTCTGGGTGGCCACTTCGTCACCGGGTCTCACATAACTCGCCTCGAATCCCTTGATGATCGGCAAGGGCTCACCTTTGTTCCTTAGATCCTCCATGATGTAGACAATAGGAGAAGAACCGCTATGGTGGTGCATCGTCTTCTTACCACGGTTCTTCTTGTTCGCGTTCGAGAGTTTCTAATACGCGATATAAATAAAATATCAGTAATTATATTTTTTTATTTATTAAAAAATAAATAATAATATTTTATTCTATAAACCTAAAACATGGCAATAAATAGCATAACCGAACCCACAAAATCATCATGCATAATCGTCGGCAATGTTAAGTTTTACAATTTTAATTTTTTTAATAAGAACAAATTTAATAATATATTATTCTAAAAATGCTTGAAAAAATATATTATTGTAACAAAATTAATAATATATTACTCCAAAATATAGTGGTCAACATTATCACCCAAAAAAAAAAGCAATATACACATACCTTGAACGCGTCGCTCTCAAAATGCGTGCAAAGAAAGGCCCACTCATCCTCCCTCCCATAGAACTCCGTCGGCATCCCTTCTGGTCCATGCTCCTGGTAGACATTGTGACACTGCCACTTCCACTCCTTGTACCTAGCCTGTGCCGTGTCCATGATCCACCTCACCGTCACAATGTCATTGTTGTCCCACATGTACCATGGCTAAGAAATAAAAATAAATTAATACATCAACAAAAGTATTAATTGAAAACTATTCAAATAAACCAAACTAAGTAAATTAATTTTTATGTACTTACCGACAATGCGTTCCACACCTTCCACTGTTCCGATTGCTCAAGGTCGTGGAACGTCCTAGCCCTCGTTCCAACCAGGCTACGTATGGCCGACCCAATGTCCTTGACCAAAAGACTGTTGACCCCTTGAACCTTAGGCCCTTTCATACGAGGGCAATACTCTATCGGTATCTTCCCCCCTAGCTTCTTGCATAACGCCTCCGTCGCCTTTCCACACACAAAACCCCGTTTCTTTTTCGGTGGGGGACCTACAATAAATAAAACAAAATATTAGGTATCATTTGCAAAAAAGATTCAAGTATTAATAATTAAAAGAATAATAATTTTTTTATTTTAAAACATTTATTATTTTAAATAAATATGGATTACTACAAGAAAATTAAGCCTTTTAATCATGCCAAGAAAATTAAAAAAATAAACGATTTTTTTATTATTTTATTTAAAAAATATAATTTTTTTTATTTAAAAAATATCATTACCTGTAGTGGGGGCCTTTGCTTTACAGCGGGCACTAGGAATGGGCCTGCTGGTTTCGGAAGCCGATGTGGACGACGCTTCAGTGGTTCCGGTCGTCGCCCCAATAGTGGAAGTCGTATCGGATGGTATAAAGGGCGGCCTGATGAGCAAAGGAGGAGCCCTTGGTGGTACTCTTCCAGGCGGCAAAGGTGTGGGCTGGCTGGCAGTAGCCTGGTTACATAAGGCCGCCATCATCTGTTGAGCCCTCTCCGAACGTTGTTTCCTCTTCCCAATGATCGGCATCTTTAAACATAACAAGTTAATTAAACATGTGATGGGTATAAATTCTTACATACCTCAATTCATGTAAAAATCTATCCTATATTAACAAGTTGTACCTACATGATATATCACATTCCTATGTCTTTACCTATCTATACATTATGTGCAGTCAATAATTCCATTCTCTACATTTTTTAAAATCAGAGACACAAAACAAAATCCACCGGCAGCAAAATGACACAAACATAACCAGCTAAATGCCTGCCTGCATATCCTTCCACACTAATACTTCCACTAACTTCTAATCTCTTATAATTTACCAAATCAATTATATTTACTAAACAAACAGAGAATAGTTTCATCAATTCATCAATTGTATTCAACTACAAAACAAACAGAACCGGCATATATACAGACCAGCATTCATCAATTCACAACTACAAAACAAACAGAACCGGCATATATACAGACCAGCATTCATCAATTCACAACTACAAAACAAACAGAACCGGCATATATACAGACCAGCATTCATCAATTCACAACTACAAAACAAACAGAACCGGCATATATACAGACCAGCATTCATCAATTCACAGAGTAATAAAATCGGAGAGTTTAAGAGACTAACCTGCCAAACACAACGGAGGACGACAGGTGGAGTTTCGGTTTAGGTGGAGGAACCGGTGAGGGTGAGGGCGAGAAAGAGAGAGAGAGAGAGAGAGAGAGAGAGAGAGAGAGAGAGGCGGTCGGACGGGTTCCCTTAGGGTTTAGGTCGGCTGGGGTGGTGGTGTCTAGGAGGCGGTGATGGGTGTAGGAGGCGGTGGAGGAGGCTCGGATTGGGTGGAGGAGGTTCGGATTGGGTGGAGGAGGCTCGGATTGGGTGGAGGAGGTGAGTGTCCTAGTCGGTTGGGGTGGAGGTGGGGGGTCGGACGTGGTGGCGTTGACGGTGGTGGTCGGGTGGAGGATCGGAGCTCGTCGGCAGCGGAGTGGAGGCGATCTCATATGCTTGACAGAGAGATCGAACAGAACAGAGAGAAGAAACGTCGACCAGGTTTTATAGTAACTTAGGCGACGGAATATGAAATTCGTCGGCTAAGAAAATTTCAATTTTCGCGGAAAATTTCAATCAACAAATTAAAAATTCACACACATATATATACATCCATATATATATATATACAAAATATACGTATACATGCATATATATATATATAATCAATAATCCACACACAATTAATATATATAGAATATATTAATCAAACCATGCATATATATATAATTAATCGTATATATGTATATATACGTACACACACACACACAAACACACAATAAAAATACAAATTAAACGAATATAGCCGGAGAGTCGCCGGAAAATATGACCGGTGAACTGAATTCCGTCGAAAATGTAAAGGTTGAAGAATATGTACCAATGATCAAAATGCTAGCTAGCTAGATTAGTTGCTTGAACTTCAATTCATGGCGAGCTTGAGAGGTGTTTCGGCGACGTCGAGAGGTGTTTTATTTAGAGCAGGTGATAGAGAAGGAGGTTTTTGCAGGAATGATATATACAGAGGGTGAAGATTCCTTCTGCGCGTGCTCAGAGAATAATTCAGCTTTATATTCTTAACCGACGGAATTTTCCGTCGACTTAGTCTTACTTTGTCGACGGATTATTTTTCTTAGTCGACGGAAGATGTTTCCGTCGACTGAAAACATCTTAACCGACGAATACTTACCGACATGAATTATCCGTCGACTAAGATTTACTTCACCGACGGAAATTCCCGTCCAAAATTTTCCGTCGGCTATGATTTACTTAACCGACGGAAAATCCCGTCCAAAATTTTCCGTCGGCTATGATTTTCTTATCCGACGGATCTCTTCACCCTTCCTACGAAAATAGGTTCGTTGGCTATGAAAATCTTAGCCGACGGAAGTTATTTTTTCCGTCGGCTAAGATCTATAATCCGCTAGTGAGCTCCCTGGGATAGATGCTGGTGAAACTATATATATACATTATAGGTCAATGTAATGGGATCATTTGCCTAGTTAATCTTACTGGAGGACTTGTGTTGTACAACCCATCGATACGAGAATTCAAGAAGACCCTTCCCCCTTCATGTCTTCCTGAGTCATTTGCAGGTGTTGGGGGATTCGGATATATATGATCCAAAATGTAAGGATTACAAGTGAAGATATCTATGATCATATCCAAAATGCAAGAATATACTTCCGGATAGTTTCAGGGACCTAGCTAGGATCGGATGCTCTATGTATGAATCTGACAGTGTGGAACGGATATGTTACTCTATTTGGTTTTCCTAATTGGTGTTAAGAGAGGAACCAGATTATACAGCAAAATCACAACAAGAACTGAGAAATAACAGCAGCAAATACACCAATTTTAACGTGGAAACCCTTCAGTGTGAAGGGAAAAACCACGGGACAATCTCCGAAGAACTTCCACTATGATAAATGGGATTACAACCACCAATCTCTCTAGATCACTAGAGGAAAACTCTCAAGAGAAACACTCTTGGATACACAAACACAAGAAGACTTATCAGAGAAAGGGTTGTTGTCTTCTTTCTCTCCTTTTGCAGTAAAAACACACACACACTCTCTCTCTCTCTCTCACCAAGGCTACTGAAACTGAATGCATAAACATACACTCTTCTAGACTTCTTGAGAAGATGAGAGATATACCGACAATCAATTTAATAGTGTAGGACACCTTCTATTTTTTTTTTTTGGAAAACTAAACCAACTCCTTTTTTGTTTTATTTAGTATTTCTTTTCTCCAAGTTGGAGAACAACTATTAATAAGTTGTCTAGCATGAGGAGGGAACTCCAACAATTGGGGTCCAAATATTGAGTCCTTTAAAATATGGATGATGGATGACTTTGGTAGCTGGACGAAACACTTCACATATCAGACCGTAATGGGAATTTATTTGTCATTGGTGTTATGGAGAAGTGACGAAGTTCTTATGGTTTCCACAGATGGACGTATAGTCTTCTGTAGTCTAAGTAGAGATAGCGTTAAGTATTTTCCCATTCAAGGTGTTCGGGGAGCTCATCAAGCTTTTGTATGTGCAAATGCGAATAGTATTGTTCCAGTCGAGGGAGGCAACAAGCTTGAGAGCAAAGATATATAAAGTACTAATAATGTCCTCTCTTGTAACTTATGTTAGTTTTGATCAAAAGATACTTCATTAATAGTGAAACGGTAATTTCTTACTTCTAATTTAGTTCTTCTATAATGTCCCATATAAAGTTCTAAACCAGATAGAATCGAAAGTTTTGCAATTGAAGAAAGTAATTAACTAGAAACTAACCGGAACAGAGACCAAAGCTAGCAACTACCTAAAAGGAAAGAAGAAAGCAGCAGCAGTATGTGATTTGAAATTCGATAAAATAAAAAATATGATTCAAAGATTGAACAGAGTTGTACCGGCTTGCTTGAAGGAAAACCACAATTTCCGATTTAGAGACTGAAACTTTTTCCATAAGTAGAAATTTCTTGAGGTGGAAAATTAATTTGCCAGCCCGAGCACCCTACTCTTTCCACTTTGGGAGCATATTGATCACGTCTGAGAAAGACATGATAAAGCCAAATCGATTGAAATAAACAATACATGGCGATTGTTCTCAGTAGCTTATTAAATTTGCTGCCATCGTTCAAACAAAAGCCAAATAGCTCAGAGAAAGAGGATATCAATACACGAAGAAAGGAGAAAAGAAGACAGCTGCTTTTACAGAGCACGGCATTCATGGTTTTGAATTCAACGGCAGAAGTCTGAGGAGGAGGTGAAGACCTTCAACTAATTCAAACCACCTCTCCTCTCTCATGGCTCTGATCGAAATAAAGTGTTTCGTCGTTCACGCCACCAGTTACAGCAAGCAATTAGATTTGATTGGACGTATGCATGATCTGACAGAGTGCCTGAGATGGCCTGGATACAAGCCTGTGATCTGTATTAGGGTTCCATGATATGTCTATGGCCTCCTGAGGCTATAGCTCATATATTATCCTAAACAAGTACGAAGAGAACTCATATTTAGGTTTAGGGTTCCTTAAAATTAGGCTTTATGAGTACAAAGGTTGCTTAGATATACTCGCATTTCGTCAAAGTTCGTTTCACCAAGCAAAATTCAAAGTAGTCAGATTTTTTGAAATCTTAGACGGGGATTTCGATTAATTTGGTCTGATTGAGATAAATAGGAGATTTCTTTATTTCCAAATACGTACGATTGTTAGGGAAAAGTTCCATGATCAGACATTTAGCGCATGTTTGGTACACGGGAGTATTGTGTACCTCCTTATTGCCTAGTAGTGTCATGTACTCACGAGAATAGGCTTAAATTGTACTAATTTTGTGCAATGTTTGGTGTGGTGAAGGACTAAACCTCTTGTACAAGATCACACAGCAAACTACACCACCATTTTCTAATTCATTGTTCCCGCAATTCCAACGCCACCACATCTTCTAAACAAGAGATCTAGACCAAGACCACGTACAACTTGCAGCTTGACTGAGAAATAGCAACAATAATGAATTGTGATTCAGACAAACCTCCTTGTCCATGAAAAAGGAGAAAAAGGTTTGCAGAAGATGAAAAGTAGAAGGTTTGAGTTCAGACAAACCTCCTTGTTCATGAAAAATCTCCTTATGCAGATGCATTTCTGAATTGTGCAAACTCCTAATTTCATTCAAAGCCCTGCTTGTTCAGCAATTGCATGCAATATCTATACCTAGATCAATCAAATTCAGCAAATTCTCGCTTGAACATCGATTGCAGAAAATACCTAGACCCAGATCAATCAAAATCTAAGGAATTCTTGTGAACCCGATTCAAACGTTCCTTGAGTTTGAGAGTAGCTTTAATCTCCATATTAATTTCATCCAATACCCAGAGAATAGAAATTCAGATAAACTTAATATGACGGATCTAGATGAAGAGGGATGAAGAATGAGTGAGAAAGAAGATGTTGATAGCGGAAGAAGAATGATGAATTGTTATATACGCAATGGAGGAAGAATATATACACGATTGAAGCGAGTCTTAGACGGTGCTATCTAAGGTATGCCTTTTAGAGACCCCTTGTTAATGCTAAGGAGGAAGCGGGTGTTATGTTGTACCATTTATTTTAGTACCGGGTTGCACCAAACATATCTCAAACCAATGAATAATTCTTAGATAACACAATACCAGTTATTACCGTGAAACAAACATGCACTTAGACTCATCGAGGTCTTATGCACGTGTCTCTTAAAAGATTAGAAGCAGAACAACGGAGAAGTGTTCATGAAGTTGCAAGTGAAAAGCTAAACCGTACTCCAGAAAATTTACATAAGTAAGAATCATCTTATCGTTAGCTAACTGAAACTAATAGAGATACAGCTTGGCTAGCTAACTTAATTAATTTAGGATGCTGGTAGTCCCTGGTGAAAATGCATCTTGGATTTAAGAAAATGAAAACGAGGTGCTGGTATTCTCTTGGTGAAGATATATATGAGCTAGTTGATCGGATGTAGAAACACTTTTTCCTCACATATAGTGCTAATAATCAACTTCAACATGTTTCGTATTGTATGTATGTCAAAGACAGGCTAGGGTTCGAAGCAATTGCAATAGCATATATTAACACACCAGATTTGAGGACATTGAAGAAAGAGACAAAGATCACGAAAATTAAATTATCGTCTCTATCCCGTTTAATTGGTATGTAGTGATGCAATAACCCGTTTAATTGGTTTGTAGTTATACAATTTTTCCTTAAGTGCACTCTGCAACAATGCGTGATTCGATATCATCGTGCTCTATGATCTCTTGAGCCACAAAATACATAAATATCATAGACATGCATGAATGATCGGTCTAACAATTCATAAGTGTTTTCATAACACATCAAGATTTCTTTGTTCTCTGATATCAACGAAGATTTTGAGGCGTCTCCCATGGATAACAACATCGATTCATGAACATAACTATAATCAAAGACAATCTCGTAAGAATGATTCTCAGCATCAATGATTAATGGGTTTGATTGTGCCTTGTCTGCCCCTTTAGCCAAACGTACTTGAATATTTATCTTAATATAGTTAGAGATCGAGATTCCTACTACTAAATTAGTTACAAGTTTTGCTACAAATTTGGTTTCCCAGTATGACGTACAGTTGATTACCGAGGAGTAAGGACATATATAATGCCCTATATATAATTATGAAATTTTCATGAATCAAATTGGACATTTGAACATTTAGGCTCCAACTATGGAATTAGTAATTCAAGGACTTTTATCCACTTTAATTTCCTCTTAAAGTTTTACTTGAGCACTTGACATCTTTAGCTAACTCGGATTTTTTCTTTACAATACAACGCTAAATGACTGATTGATAATAGCAAAAGGATGCACGAAATACACCAATCAATTATTAAATAAACGCCAAGCAAATTAAACCAGAGAACTGTGCACCAACTGTTCATCGTGCATGTGATGATCTTTACTTCTTCTATATATGGACCATTGGAGCAGAACTTTAGGCACACTCTCCTGTCTTCAAAACCCTAGCCTCCTCTATACTTCCATGAAGTGATGAAACCCACCTGAGGTCACTCTGCAAACCTTTCTCTCTTCCCCCATTAGGATAACACCAACATGCTTCCTTAAAACCCACCTGAGCTGTATCCTTCTTTTAACTTCCAATTTCATGTTTACCATTCCTCAAATTTCTCCAAACATATAACAATTTAACATGTAGAAAGATGTAGCTTCCCTTCCCAGAATTAGCTAGCTCCCTATTCAGATACTTGTTTGCTTTGGTTCAATATTCAGTTGCACTAAACTCTTCACAAAATTCTACTTCATCATGGATCCTCGTTTTTACAATCTCCTTGATATACCCTTACCCTTGTCATTCAGCAGTACCTACGCTGGCAGTAGCAGCAGTGGACCTAATCATGATGAGCCATGGATGGACCCTAGGATCTGGAGGAAGCTCCCAACTCGGATTCTCGACCGCATTATCGCCTTTCTCCCACCGCCAGCCTTCTTCAGATCTCGATGTGTCTGTAGGAGATGGAACAGCCTCTTGTTCACCAACGCCTTCCTTCAACTCTACTTCGATATCTTCCCACACTGTCGCCATTGGTTCCTCTTCTTCAAGGCCCAGAATCTCTTTAGTGACAACAGCAACAATAGGGCTGAAGGGTACCTTTTCGATCCTTATAAACTCGTATGGTACCGTCTTCCCTTTCCTTTGGTTCCTCCGTCTGGCTTCTCTCCAGCTGCTTCTTCAGGCGGTCTGGTCTGTTGGATTTCGGATGACCCTGCTCCGAAAACCCTACTTATCTCCAACCCGCTTGCTCGTACCCTAAACTATCTCCCTACAACCCTAACCCCAAGGTACCAACCCTCCATCGGCTTCACTGTCACACCTACTTCCATAGACGTCACCCTTGCCGGAGATGACCTCATCAACAATGCCCAAGCGGTGAAGAACTCCACCGCAGAAAGGTTCCGCGTCGACGGTACGGGCTGCTTTCTCCCCACATGGCAAATCACATCTCGTCTTCCCAGACTCTGCAACTTTGACTCGGCTGGTAGAATGGTGCATGTTAACGGAAGGGTTTACAACATGAGCTTCCATCCTTTCAACGTGGCGGCCTATGACGTGGAAGCAGCCGTTTGGTGGGATATCCAGCCACCGATGAAGAGGTTCCTGAAGTTCCCGAGCGTGGTGGAGAGCGGCACCGGGAAGCTTCTGCTGGTTTCGGCTATAGAGAAGAGGTCGCTGATTGTGCCGAAAACCTTGAGGATCTGGAGCTTGGAGGAAGGACCTTCGTGGGTAGAGATGGAGAGGATGCCTCCGGAGCTTTATGATCAGTTCTGTCCGGAGATGGAGTCCTGTGGGAATGGGTTTCACTGCGTTGGCCATGGTGAGTTCATTGTGCTCATGATTCCGGGGAGTTATCGTCGTATCACTCATATGGGTGTGTTGTTTGATATGAATACCAAAGAGTGGAAGTGGATGCCTCCATGTCCTTATGTTGGTATGGGTCAACTGAGCCGTGGTTTTGCTTATGAGCCCCGGCTCTCTACTCCGGTCACTTCACTTCTGAATTATCAGTTCACTGCTGCTCCATTTCCGATTTGATTCCTGTGTGATTAACAACACCAGGAGAGCAGGAGGTGTCTACGTACGTACTTCTATGTGGGTCGACTTAGTATTTTGCGTGAAATAAAGCCATGAGCTACTTAATTAATTGTGTTAGTTTAACTTAAGTGATGCACTGTGTTTTTCCGTGTTTTTCTTTTATTTTGTGGCGAGTTTATACGTTCCATTATTGAAATGGTTGTGATTAATTGCTTGTAACCTTAATTAGCTGTGCTTTGAGTCTTTGACAATGTAAGGAGTTCCAAGGTAAGAAGCTCGTTTAATTTGATGTCATTTGTCTACATTTTTTTGGTCAATTCATTTGTCTATACAATGAGTCCGAGACCTGTGAATATCCGGACAATGACATGAAACTGATGAGGTAGTAAGCTAGAGAGGTGGGATTTCATCACAACGTCCCTTACCTCTGTACCCACCCTTCATTAATTTGATTTTTTTATTTTTTTTATTGAGAGTATCAACGATAATATCTTCAAAGACTTTCCAGGCCCAGAGATTAATCCACGCCGAGAGATCTTGTCAGAAGACTACCTCTCATCTGGCCACCAAGAATAAATTAGGATTTAACGTACTCTAATTAACGCCGGTTGGGATTCGAACCTAGATATAGAGGTTCCACACCTAGACTTTTACCAACTCGACCACCCGCTATGAATAAGATTACAACTTATTATATTTATATATACATGAAGATCAGAATGAAGCATACGAGCATGATGCAAGCTCTATTATTAATCGAATAGAGGAAAAAGTCCGTTAAGGCTATTTATGAGATTCCGAAAGTAGTGAATTATAATTATGAGTGTAATTAATTATAATGTGATGATATTTCTGAATCTAGATAGATATATGTTTCGTGTATATTATATTGATGATCGATGAAGATGTATTTTTCTTTTCATATGAATAAAAACATTCTCTAAGCACAAAGTGAAATTCAATCAAAATCCACGGTGATTTTAACACTTATTTCCAAAAACAAATATATTAATTAGGTTGAACCATTGCTTTGTATCATCATTTTCGCTTTGTATCTACAATATATATATTCCTCCTTTTATCATCAATATATCGATTTCACATTATGGTAATTACCTTTTTTTTTTTCTTATCAGGTAGCAATTACCTTGTTTCGATCCAGACTATTTCAAACACATTTGCTAGGAATCAATTATAATTCAAGTGATGAATGACCAAAAAATAAAAATTTGCTTTCATTTTCCCAAAATGGAACCAATTAAGAGACTTTTCTAGAAAAATATTAGATAGTAGGTAATGCGAGACCAGCTTCCAAAAGACAAAGAACAAAGAAGAACACATGCAATGATTAACAAAACCGAATCATCCAATCTCTTCTTCCCACTACATCTCCCACCTGCAAATTAAAAACGTTAATCGAACTCACCCACGTGTCTCCTCTTTCCCACTCAACTCTTTTCCTCTTGTCGTATCCATTTCCGATTCCCTCATATGTTCTCCGGACAAAGATCTCACTCCGGAAACTCTCCGCCGCAGACGACATGTCGTCGCGTAACTCCAGCAACATGTCCGCGACCAGAACTCTCAGCGGAATATCCGAAATGGACGCCTTGAAACTCGGCTTGGATCTCGTGTCCGCCGCCAGGCGAAACCTGGGGTTCCTCCGAACTGTGGCTGAGTCTAGGTGGCTGCACCCGAAGGCGACGCTTGTTGAAGCCATAAGAAGGTCAAAAGCTTTCACCTTTGTAAATTAGTAATCTGATCGGACGGTGGGTGTTGAATGTTTCTGGGTTTGGTTTTGCAGGTACAGTGAGCTCTGGTTGCCGTTGATGGCTCATTTGACGGCGGAGTCAACGTCAATGACGACTCCGGTGGTTCATCCTCCCATTGATATTGAGTGGGTTTGGTTCTGTCACACACTTAATCCGGTAAGCTAAGTTTGATTAAAAAGCTTTGATTTTTTTTGTGTTTTTGGTTTTCCTGAAGTTAAAGATTTGATTTTTATTTTTTTTTATAATTTATTTTCAATTTTCAGGTTCATTATAGGCAATACTGTGAGTCCAGATTTTCACGACTTATAGGAAAGCCCACCATTTTTGATGAAGAGAATGAAGAGTATGCATTAATGAGGTGCAGAGATTTTTGGGTTAAACGGTACCCAGATGAGCCATTTGAGAATGAAGGAGATTGTGATGTGGGGGTATCAGATGTAGCTATTGATGAGGAGCTATTGGAGGAAGTGAGCAAGCATAGGTTTTTGTATTCGAAATTTTCTGAGCCATACAGGTCAGAGATTGTGTATTTGATAGCAGCAAGGCAAAGGTACAAGGGATTTTTGTTCATGGTGCAGAGGTCTATTGATTTGGGTTCAAATTTGGTTCCTACCTCTGACATTATGCTAATGTGGCTCATCCATCAGGTGCATTTTTCGGCTTTGATTCATTTCATTCTGTTCTTTCTTTCTTGGATTATAAGTAAATAAAGTTGGTATTTGGTTCTGTTTCATTTGAGATCTTATGTGTCTAAATTATGTGATATTGGAAGCAGAGTTATCCAACTGTATATGCTGAAGATTTGAAAGAGGTGGCGGGTGATTTAGTTAAAGTGTTGACTGTGTGGGACGAAGTCAAGGAGAAAGAGGTGGAGGAGACCAAGAAGTTGTGGGAGAGGACTTTTGATCAACCATATGAGAAAGCTGGTGGGGAAATAGCTTTGACAGTGGATGGGGGTGGCTCGTTTAAACAACCGGTTTACTGGGAGGTTTCGGATACAGATGTCAATACCAAATACAAACCCCTGCTGCCTAGGTTCTTGCTTGAGGTCAGTTTAAAATTTTAAATTCAGCTTAATCTAATCTGATTACATTAGTTTACATTAATGTGAACTTAATTTCAACGAACTCAAGCTATACAGTCAAGCCAGTATGTGGTTCCTAGTTTTATTAGTAAGTACTTCTGATGGTGCCTTGATGCCTCAATGTAGGTCTGTGTGTTTGTCAGGCTTAGGGATAAAATGAAGGCTATGCAGGAGAATATAAGATGTGATAACCTTCGTCTTCGAATGGTTAGGTGTCATAGGGAATTAAAGCTTGGAAAACCCATGTCCGACTTTTCTCATTTGTCATGGCGAAAAGCTTGGCATTTGTATTGTGAGTTTGGAACCAAAGGAGTACTGGTGGAGCTTCGTCAGCATGGTGGCTACTGTTTTAAAGGAAATAGTGTGCAAGACACCATTACGTTCTGTTGGCATGACTTACTGAGAGCACCCTCTCTATCTTTGGAGAGAGAAGATGATGAAGTGAAAATTGTTACTTCGATAACTCCACCAGTTCAGGCACCATACCTAATGAAATGTGTGCCAGATCGTGTCACAGATGATTCCGGGGCAATGATATCAGATGTCATTCTGAGAATGAACCAGTATCGTCCCCAAGAAGGACGATGGTTGTCACGCACTGTGCTTGATCATGCAGGGAGAGAGTGTTTCGTGATTCGAATAAGGTTTAAATGCTTACAACTTATCTTTGCATATAATTTTAGAATTAAAATTGTATCTGTTAATGAATTCATTGGATCAAAATGACTGTAGGGTGGGAGAAGGATTTTGGAGAAGAGGAGGCGAAGCTCCATCAGCTGTGAAATGGGAGGATAGGATTATTGAGATTCGAGAAGGTTCTTGGTCGTATGTTGCCGGTTCAATTGGTAGATCCCCTGGTATGTTATATTATATTAACAAATTTTCAGTCACTGGTGGGATAAATGCGCAATGCACTGAATAAATGAGAATTCGACACTGACAACACCTTAACTAGAAATCTAAATACTTGCAACCGACTGTATAGAAAGGATTCTCGATGAACCACATATTGTAGATGAGAGAAAATTGATAAAGATGAATACAGAACAAATCTTTAATCTTCTATATTTAATTTGATTATGAGATCATGTTTTAAGAAGAATATGAATAGTACTTCAATGTTTGTTTTCTCGTCAGCTAACAAAGTAGTATCCCATTTGTTCAATGGAACCGCTTATACATTGCATTGTACATGGTCTGCTCCCCTGCTTAGAAATTATTCTTGTTTAATAATGGTGCTTTATTGCCTTTTTTGGAAGCAAATCGTAAACTCTTGTCTGTTGTTCTAGTACAGTGAAAGTGGTAGGAACTGCTTTACCAAAAGAACCAGAGGAACAATGGAAAGCTGCATGGCACTTTTCAACAGGAGATGAATTGATGATAGGGGGATTGCCATCGTCAGTTTCAGGTCTGAGATTTTGTTTGAAAAATCAAACTGCTGAATCAACGGTGAGTTTGCAATTTCTCTTGCTACATTGTCTGCAATAGTATAGAAATCCTCATATGATTGGTTCACAGTTTGCTAACCAATAACATATATTGCAGGTTAAGCTCTTGAAAGGACGAAGGATGCAATATCAAGTAAAAAAGAAAGGGTCTGTAACTAAGGATGAGGGATGTCAAATTTATGAAGAAAGTGAAGAGGTGGAAGAGGAAGATGAAGAAGAGGGGTTTTTAACCCTTGTCAGGATCACTGAAGAGGATCCAATAGGAAGAGCAACGGCTCTTTTGAATTGGAAGTTATTGGTAGTGGAGTTACTGCCTGAAGAAGATGCAGTATTTGTACTTCTTCTATGCATTTGTATACTAAGAAGTGTATCGGAAATGAAAAAAGAAGATATTGGAGGTCTGTTGATTAGAAGAAGACTAAAGGAAGAAAAATTTGGAACCAGAGATTGGGGTTCTGTTGCACTCCACCCTTCATCAAGATCTTCATCATATTCTTCACCTCACCTTGAACCTTGGTATTGGAATGCAAAGGCAATTATAAAGTCAGAGGGTTCCATTAACATTAGCAGGCAACCATCTGTTACTGTGGACTATTCACCGGAGGAAGGCGGTGATAAGTTGTACAGATGGGGGATGCTAGCATGAGAACTGGTGAGAGACTAGCATTTTTAACTGGTGTAAATGTGCTTTGTTTACCACTGATCTTACAAACCCTTACATCTCTTTTGTTCTTCTCTAATGTGCCAATTGAAATCTTGTTGGTGAGTATAGTTTGTGCCTATACATACACGCTACAGCTTTTTGACTATATTGAGCCAAATACCGGGACAAACTTGATTCTGGTTCCGGAGAAGCGAGGATCCTTAATTTGTTATGCACTCCACGTACCTCTTAAGAATTGCAACGAATATTAGAGCCTACCCTCAGAAGAGAGCATGAATTGGGTTTGCCAAAAGAAAAGGCACGAGAATGAAGAATGTTTATTTACAACTCAGAAGGCAAAACCTTTCCTTTGAAAACAAACCATTCCTTCATTCCCTCGTGTATAAAACAAGTACCTTTTCTTCATATAAAATGATCATAAAAATCATTTCCTTTCTGCCTCCCCATCAGAGCTAAAGATGGGCTTTACCAATTTTCTTCTTCATATTCTTCTTATTACTCTAGCTCTACTTTCAGTTTTGTCTTACGGAGAACAGCCAAACCCTTCCATCCAATCCATGCTTGTGCAAACTTGCACCCAAATTATAAACCAAAGTTCATGCCTCACAAAAGTTCAAGATGAGCTCCAGAGCATAATGGGGCCTGATCAAAGTCATCAAAATGCTGCTTCTTCAAGAAGTTCAATCCTAAGTGCTGCGCTTAGGCACACACTTAATCAAGCAAAATCTGCAGTTGACATGATCACAAAGTTCAATGCTCTATCAATCAGTTACAGAGAACAAGTAGCTATTGAGGATTGCAAGGAGCTCCTTGATTTTTCTGTCTCTGAGTTGGCTTGGTCTTTAGGCGTGATGAACAAAATTCGGACAGGTGACAAAAATGTTCACTATGAAGGAGACTTAAAAGCTTGGCTGAGTGCTGCCCTTAGTAACCAAGATACATGCCTTGAAGGTTTTGAGGGAACTGATAGACGTCTCGAAAACTTCATAAGGGGAAGCTTGAAGCAAGTCACACAGCTCATTGGTAATGTCTTGGCCTTGTACACTCAATTACATGATTTACCCTTTAAACCTCCAAGGGATCAGAGAATGAATACTTTGACAATTGCGAATAAGACTTTGTCGCCTGATCATAATTTCCCGGCATGGATGAGTGAGGGTGATCAAGAGCTTGTTAAGTCTAGTCCACATGATCAATCAGGTATGCATGTAGATTCAGTTGTGGCAGCAGATGGGACTGGGAAGTACCGTTCAATCACAGAAGCTGTTAATGAAGCTCCAAACTACAGCAGTAGGAGGTACATAATATATGTGAAGAAGGGGATTTATAGAGAAAACATTGACATGAAGAAGAAGAAAACCAATATCATGTTTGTAGGGGATGGGATTGGACAAACTATAGTAACTGGTGACCGAAATTTCATGCAAGGATGGACTACATTTAGAACTGCAACAGTTGGTAAGTTTATAATTTGCTATAGCTTATTATATTTCCATTTTCAGAATACTTCTCAACATGAATATATATGTGCGTTATTAAAGAATGAGTCGACCATGTATTAGAAGTTTTACTTATAACTAATTAACTATATTAACGAGTTTATAGAATATTATTACATATTTATGCTGGGAGCCTGTTAATGTGTGACTATGTTATGCGTGCAGCTGTATCAGGAAAGGGATTTATAGCAAGAGACATGACTTTTCGCAACACAGCCGGGCCTCAAAACTATCAAGGCGTGGCACTTAGAGTTGACTCCGACCAATCTGCCTTCTTCCGGTGCAGCATGGAGGGTCACCAAGACACACTCTATGCTCACTCTCTTCGCCAATTTTACCGTGAATGTGACATCTATGGCACCATAGACTTCATATTTGGCAACGGCGCCGCGGTGCTCCAAAACTGCAAAATCTACACTCGAGTCCCTCTACCACTACAAAAGGTCACCATCACGGCTCAGGGTCGGAAAAGTCCGCATCAAAACACCGGGTTTTCGATCCAAGACAGTTTTGTCTTTGCTACTCAACCAACATATCTTGGGAGGCCATGGAAGCTATACTCTAGGACAGTTTTTATGAACACCTACATGAGTGGTCTAGTGCAGCCTAGAGGGTGGCTTGAGTGGTACGGTAACTTTGCTTTGGGAACATTATGGTACGGCGAGTATAGAAATCACGGGCCAGGTGCGTCACTATCCGGCCGGGTCAAGTGGCCGGGATACCACATCATCCAGGATGCCAACATGGCTAGTTTCTTCACTGTTCGGCGATTTATCGATGGAATGGCTTGGTTGCCGGCCACTGGCGTTAAGTTTACAGTAGGTTTGAGTAACTAAGTCGTCAATAAAACTATTCGAAGCACATTATTGTCCACCTGGGTTACATTTCTATACTATGGGCATTTCTTGTATAGACATTCAGTTAACTTCCCCTTTACTATAGAAAATAAAGGATTCACGTCTAATGTAAACTTTCCTCTTGTACTTGGTCGAATTGTGAGGAGTTGAATAACTTGAATTTGTTGTTCATGGAATTAGATAGGTCCTTCAGTACAAACCTATAAGAACTTACGAACACATTTGAATCGCTTAAGAGCTTTAGGAGGCAACTGAAACATAATCATACATTACTAATAACATAATCATACATCTTATTGGAAGCTATATATAAAGTTAAGCATTCACTGGGAACTGGCATGGGGAGAACTAGAGCTGATTTCGGGGTCGAAGGTTGTATTCCATAACCTTCTCCCAAGAATGTTGGTCTCTAGCTTCATTGTGGGTTTTGTACAAAACTAGGCGACTCATGGTGAACTTGAGGCTATCAATGCTGTCGTCCAGCTCAGTAACTTTTTCTAGAGCTCTTTTCCTCTCTTCCTCAGTCAAATTCCCATAGAGGAGGCTCAAATGCGGCATATGAGCTGCAGGACGAACAAACCTCATTCTCTTCGGTTAATAGTCATTACCGGTAAAAACTTGATCGAATTGCAATACAGAACACTTACCATTACAACGATGTAGATAACCACCAAAGTGTCCAACCTGATGAAAACCAATCATTTATACTGACATGAAACACCTTTCGATGGTAGTTAAATCTCAAAGAATACTTCCATAAATCATCACATTTCTCCCTAACAAAATGTTGTTAGATATTATCAAGTTCTAATTTTTTGATAAAAGAAAGAATTAGGACAAAAGAAGATAACAATGAAGTGAAATACATACCCATTGACATGGATGAATGAGGAGGGAGACAGGTTGGTAATAGAATTTGTGAGTAAACAACCTGATCAACTTCACAAGTGTAGGGATCTATATTTTGGCAACCATTGATGAATTGCTTGATCACATAGTCATGGTTCAAAAGGACAGACCCGACGACGGTAATGTGAGGTTCGATCGCCGGTCCTCCAAATTCGGCTCGGAGGGGCTCCATTATCTTCTTGATCCTTTCTACGACGTGATCTGGTGGAATGCCCCAGACTGTATATGTCTCTTTTCTTTGTGCATTATGGATTGTGCTTTTAACTTCGTCTGGATTTGTCCATACATGTTATTAGAATCTACCATAATTGAGACAAACAGTATACTCATCAAATTCATTTATCATAAGTTCATTAATTTTTTTTTTCTTCTGTAAAATGAGTTCTAATACCTAATTTTGAAACCTAATAACCTGTCTTTCTCTTAGCATTTTGGATATCAATATCGGCTACAAGTGTGTTTCACAAAAAAATCTTTGACATTTGCACTCAAAATTCAAAGTAAACATGAGAATTAAATTTCAAAAAAAGTCTAGCCACTGATGGGATTACTATGAAATACAGGTTGGAAAAATAATGAAAAAACAGATTACCGGCCGGAATACGCATGAAGGCTGATTTCCAACTTCAGACCAAAAAACACAAGTCGAATGTTGGAGAGGCCAGTGGTTCGTTGAATCGATGGAAGAATTGGGAAAACATGGAAGAGAAAATTTTGGTGTCATTAATTGTTACAGGAAGACCAAAATTCGTGGATTTACCGTGTGCTAAGTGTTTTAGTTTTAGTTTTAGTTTTTTTTTTTTTGGTCGTGAATTTTCCTAGGTGTTCATTGGAGCTGAACTGCAGGGATTAATAAAAGAAAGAGTTGACTGGCCAGAAAAAAAAAAGGGGTTTCCGAGAGTTCTGACAACTGTACGTCCTTTAGTGAACCTGTTCTTGTTTGCCTCAGTTTCTTCAAGATGGAAGAAACACTGTTCCATTCTTTTGTTACATCTTTGGCTTTCTGATAAGCTTCTTGTATTCTTAAAACATATTTAACAATGTTTGCTATTTTTAAGTTAAATTTTAGTCAAATTAGCTAAAATGTCATTTTGGCTAGTCATTTTAGAAATGTTGCTACATCAATGTTTTCTATTTTAGCTAGCATTACATCAACATTATTCTTCAAATTAAGATTAAATAGTTTAAATATATTTATATATTAAGTGAAATATCCTACAAGGAATGTATTAAATTATAGCTAGCCTCATCTGAGTCATCTCGCTCTCTATATTTAGCTAGCGAGATAGTTAAAAGTTATAATAACTAAATTTTGGCTAGTCTGCTGGAGCTCCGAAAATATAAAAAAAACTAAACACGGTCTCTAAAATAGTTAAAAGCTAAAATAAAGAATCCGCTAAAGTTGCTATTATCAAATAAATCAGTTTATTTGAGGCATAAATATGGGGTTTTTTACAAATTTCTTACTCTATATTTCTGGTGTATGTTGAGCGATCTCTGTTTAGATATATATGGCAGAGGCCGCAGAGCTTTCCAAATTTCCCAAGGAGATTATGGTGGAAGTCCTATCAAGGCTCCCTCCTCCAAAATCTCTGATGAGATTCAAGTGTGTCCGTAAGTCATGACAATGTTTGATCAGTAACTCAGACTTCGCAGCCATACACCTCTCCGCTTTGAAACGCAACAAACACCCGTCCTCCACCACCATCGTTTTAAAACGTAGTGTTAAGCCATTGTTATAAACTACAGGCTGCAATTGCAGACAGTGTTTCTTAATCCAAGTCCAGCATTAGGGGTAATCAAGCGAAATGTATTAAGAAAATAATATAATACTTGTCACCCCGCTGCAAGTGCATTTATAATTTCAACAAGTCGGAACTCAACATCAATGAAACATAAAACCAGGGAGTTTAAGGCTAGGGAACTTAATAAGTAATGTAGTACACTGCAGAAATCAAATACAACTACATTCACTGAAAGGAAATACGATACAGATTAGATTAGCAACTCCGCATATGACATATTACAAAACACAAACCGTTGCTGCATAAGATCTGCAACTTACACAACACCTTCACACAGTTCTGATAAACAAACATCCTCACAACCAGAAACACTCAAACTTATCTAGCTACCATATAAAGATCATCCATTCTCTTTCCCGCCTTGGTTGGTTCGGTAACAGCTTTCTGACATCGCATGCCGTGGAGACTAAGTAAGGTCGCCCCCATGCTATACACCTCCCGCTCATATGTCACACATCGTAAGAAGAAGGGGGGCTCTTTGCTCCAACGACCTCGCGTGACTTCTCGTAAGCATCGGACGCCGACCTTCTTCGAAAACGGAACGACTCCCTGCCTCCAAATCAAAACATTATCAGTCCAATTGTTTCATGCAGAATGAACACAGTCAGGACAACAAAATCATTCTCACTTGTTCACAAAATCAACAAGGACATTAAAGTCATTTCAAAATCACAATCAAAAACCACCAACTTGACACTGCCCTTATCTTAAAAACCACGACTTAGTCAATGTAATTTAGCCTTATTTTCATTTTAGTCCCTAAGAAATTGCAATTATATCCCCGTCTAGATTGATCTAACAATTGTCGACGTCTTGGAAGACAAATTAGACGCCCGCCCCAAGACCCTCCAACATCACCGGAATCAAAGCCAAGGGCATAAATGACATTTTATTTTAAAGCTTACCAGAAAAGGGAGACACCGGTGGAGTAGATCCAGCTGGCGACGCCGGAGTGGAATCGCTGCCGCCGCTCCCATAACCTGGGGGTTTCACTATCATAATACTCCGTGTAACCCTCGTCGTCTCCTCCGTTGATCCCTCACCGTACGATCTCGCGCTCCCGCCATCAACTCCTACACAAGATCGAATCTTGATGAATTTAGAGGCATTCATTGCAACTTAGATCATAGATTCCCTAACACGCCGAAGATCATTTGCAAGAATTGAACGTTATAACAAATCAAATTATAATTCGTTGAAATTAGGTTAGGTATGTTCATGTGCTAGTTAGATTGCGACGCACCCTTGCCGGAGTTGGATCGCAAAGGTTGGTTCTTCCGAAGCTTGCCGAGGCCGATATCTGGCCGAGGCCCGGCGACGGTGTCGTCCCAGAGCTGGTCAAGTAGGCCCATACTGCTCGCCGGAGAGTATTAGCTGAACTATGGTGGTGGGATTGGACTGAAGAGAGAAGCAGACCGAGAGAGTGGGGCTTGTGGGGGTGATTTAACGAGGTTGTTGGCGTTAAAGGTCGAACAAGTATCCAGGGTCTAGAGATCTGGGACGTCTGTTGATTTGGGTGGGAAAGTGATGACGTGGGTTGTGGATCGAGGACCACGTAATTGGATAAGATCGAGGCGGACCCCGAGGAGTCAGGAGATTTTATGGGCAGCGATCACATGCGGGCAAACGACATCGGGAGAGGTTGTGTCACGTGGAGAGTCATTTTCCTATAAGCGAATATACAAGTATACCCCTCATTTTATCTAAAAAAATAAAAAAAATCTAATTTACACAAAATACGTTAGGTGCGTCTGCTGCTATGTTACAAATCACTTTGTTTACATCATATTTTTTTCACACCCCACTTATATAATTTTAATTACAAGTCTATTTTGTTCATCCATTAACAATACCTAAAGTACCGTTTTATCAATTCTACTATGTTGATCTTATATTCTCTTCTCACCTTACATATATTTTGTCAAATTTATATTTGCTCAAGGTAAGTATGTAAAATCACCAACTGACTAAAAAAATCACATTAAAATATAAATCTCAGTTAAAGAACAAGAAAAAACTCTCAAATTTAACAACTCAATGGTATCAGTCGATATCATGATGCACACTGTCTATAAATGTATCTCTAGTAGCAACACCTTCCATACTTTTGAGTTCTTGAACTGATCTATGTGTTGTTCATAAATAAGGTACATGAGTTGTCCATGAGAATTTAGATACAAAGTCGATATGAGAAATAACGAGTAAATGGATAGACAAATCACCAACAAAGAAAAAAAAAAGAAACACAAATAGTTTACCTCATCTTCAGGTTAAATGTTAGTGTCTTCAGACTCACAACCGATGATAAATCTAGGTTAGAGTTTATGAAGTTTGTGTTCATCTAAAACAAAAAGATAAAAAAGAAAAAAAAATTGTAATTTGTAATTACTTATTGTCTCTTGCTGTAATTTTACATCAGAGTATTTTAGTATTTCAATAAATCAACAACATATGAGGTGAGCAAAGTGATTTGTGGGGTGACAATAGACGAACCCAATACGTTTTGTCGACTTTTCAAAATTATCAAGTTAATGTGCTCAATTTTCATACTCAATTTCGCATTTCGTATGTGCTTTGTGAGAGTTGCACGCAACCCACCTAAATAGAAGCTTAGGTGTTTTTGTTTCTTAGCCTCTGAATCATCATTAGATAAAATAATTGTTACCGTTTATGACCATCTAAACGTCGTTAGTAGCAAGGATGAGACCACTTGAGAGGGTGGTAGGATAATAGCCCAGACTAAAATTGTAATATTACATAAGAGATATGTATCATTGCATAAACAAAGTTTTTTGTTTTTTGTTTAGTTATAATATACTGACAAAGATTATGTGATATTAGCTCCTATGTAACAGTTTGTTGGGTGACAGAGCACTTATTCTACCCAGAAAGGGACCTCTATAACCGGGAACCCATCGCCCCTCTCTTATCAGATTTTTTATTTATAAAAAATAAATAAAAATTACATGAGGTGAGAAATGAGGAAGTAGGCCAAAATCATTCCAACAACAAACCAAAACAACATTCCAAATGACATTGCATAAATAAAGTTGAATTTAGTTCAGCTGGTTAAGATATTTAACTTATTATGACTTTTTTCTTTGATGTTTCCCCAATCTCTTCTCCATTTTTGAACTTTTGTTTCTATTTTCGTCTTTTTCTACCCATTTTCTTTCTTTCTTTTTCTCTGTTTTTTTTTTTTACAATGTTAGTATTTCTTATTCTCGTTTTTTTCCTCCTCCATTTTGTTCTCTTTTTTTCTTTAGTTACAATATTTTATAATAACTAATATTCCTTAAAATTTTAGAGAGCCTTAAATTAACCATATCTAAATGTGCATCCTAGATAGGGGCGCAGCCAGAACTGTAAGTCTAGAGGGGCCGATATATAAAATATGAAAAAAGATATGTAAAATTTTAGAGACAAGCTATGGTACTGGGAAGTATATCCAATTTTTATTTTACATGTACTTGAACAAAAATTACAATGTTATGAATCAAATTACAACATTGAGAACAAATTTACCAAATTTATTTACACTATTTACATGAAGTTAAACAAAATTTCAACTATGAGAACAATTTGTTCAAAAAGTTGTAAAATGGTTGTACATTTTGTTTAACCGGGTCATCTGGTGTTCTGGCTCCCTGGCGTGGCGAACTGTTAAACCCCTTAAATGCAACAACAGAGTTACGCGGGGGCGATATCTTTGAAGTTCCAGCCCCTAACGCGAATTGTGGGGTCTTTTGAGCCCCAACCTTAGGATTAGCCCTAGCGCGCTCATTAGGCGGGATATATTTGGATGATCCCTCGTTTGTGCTCGCGCCGGTGAGGTTGGTGTTTGAGACCTCATCCAGTCTTCTACCTCCAAGACTCTCAAGTTCAACCTATCATGTTTTTCTTTGAACTCCTCGAGTTTTTCTAGGTTGTTCTTGCTTCCGAAGAATGACGCGTTCTGCTGGTCATGCAACTTGGTATCGTGTTCGTCCAAGCGACCAGTTTGCTCGCTTACTGTCGCGTGAGTGAGTGACAAGGTCTCCGCGGTCTACCTTACGGTTTCCGCGTTCTGATCTAGATCCTTTTGGATCCGTTGGAGGGAACCGTTGACCAAACCCTTGTCTTCCCTTACTTCGCCTGCAAACTGGTTGAAATTCTCGGTGAGTATGGCGAGGTTGTGCTGGTCTGCTTCCCAAAGGATCTTGTCCCTCTTGACCTGTTCAGCAAGGTCGTCGACCTTTTCAGCAAGGTCGGTGATGCTCTGTTGGGTAGCAGTGGCCTCGAGTCGGCCCTTAAGTTCCTCGAACATCTGGAGGATTTGCTCCATAGGCAGAGCAGCTTCTGGGTCTTGGGTTGGCTGTGAGCCTACCATTGTGGTCTCACTAAAGTCTGTGTTACCAAACTGAGCAAGAACCTATTTCGTGGTGAGAGATCGACAAGCCGCGCTGGTATGAGGCTTATACCGTGGTGATCTGTGCTTGAGACAAGAAATCTGAGGTTTCCAGTATGGTGATTCTCCTGACTTTTCTATGGTGAATCACTTGTATTCCCGGTCCCACTGGGCGTGCTAATGTTTTGGCCACGATCCTCATTAAGGGATAGCGAGGTAATTAGCTACCAAAAGTAAATAAAGGTGCGGATGCGGGCGTGCCACCTCACGGACGAGGAGAGAGAGTGTGTCGGGTCTTAACTTCTTAATCAAGCGGAGGGCTTCCGGTGCCACCTCGCGGATGAGGAATTAGAAGCACAGAGCGATTTGATACTCATGGTGTCGCGAGCAGAGCAATAATAGGGATCAGGGGTGATCGGAGATGAGTCCGAAAGGGTTCTGAGAACTAAGGCAAAGTGCACTTAGAACTAGGGTTTCGAGAGGCTCGAAGATATCAACTAGGTTGAAAGTTTGTTTGTATTGTGTTGTCTTTTTTAGAGAGAGTTTTGTAAGCCTTCGAGCCCCTTTATATAGTAGCTCGCCTTCTTCCATAAGAGATATAATCAGAATCCAAGTCGGACTTTCAAGCAGAGTACCACAAGGACACTACTTCACCCGCGCGAACCAACCATCTGCGTGACGCGTGTCCATTTTGCACAACACATTTCGCATAGGTCACTGCCTCCACGCTGTTCAACTGTAGAGTCCTATGTGGACTTATTTTAGGAACGTCTTTACCCCGCGGGGTGTCACAGTCTTTGTGGAAACCTATCTCGCGTGGTCCTGAATCTTGTTTCCATCTCGCGCGCCCCTGAAGCTCGCAAGACTTAAAAGACCTTTTTATTAAAAGGGCCACAAGAGTTGGCCCAAAGCATGTCAAAGACTTGTAGGAGTCTTCAATGATAAATGTGATGCATGCGGACTCCGCCTGTGAATTCTGTCATCCAACTCGCATGATCTCACTGGCGGGCTATCACTTGTAAACCCAAAGAATTTGGGCTCGCCGGTATGACGTGGACCAAGAATGTAATTAATATTCACTTACACATTTTACCGCCCAGTAAAGTATTATTTTGGATGTAAACATAATATGCAGACTTAGACCAAAATGCCCACTGGCTCAAACAAAGAGTGCTTCTGATTTCATTAGTTTTAGAGACAAATTCAATTTACCACCCTAAACTTTTGGTCTAAAATTAGTTCGATACCTCATCTTTTTTTTAATCAGTTCATCCCTAAACTTTCAAAATGACATCAATCTTGACCAAAATGACTAAAATAGCTTTTGTTACGGTTTTACTTAATCTTTTTACTCTCTCTCTCAACTTATACCAGCAGCGTCTTCAGCACCAGCAGCTCCATTTGATCGTCCCCCAAATTGTGGCATTTACAAATCGACTCAATCAGCTTGGTTAGCAACTTGGCCTCGGCGCCACCGGAAGTGTTGGCCTCGCCACGCAAGTATCCATGCGCGATTAACTTCTGGATGCAATCCACGGCGGGATCGGCGATCTTCAGAACTCCGGACACGACGGCGTTGATGATAGGGCTAAGAATCGACTCCGCGTCGGCGAGGGAGTACTCATTGGAGCCGTCGTCGTGGAGAGGGCCGGGCTCGGAGGCTTCGGGCTCAGAATTTAGGCTGGCGGGGTGGGAGGCCTTGTCAGGGTTGGAGAGGCGGTCGATGACAGCCTGCATTCGCTGGCGAGCTTGGCGTGCTTGTGCCAGGAGGCGTTCTTGATAATCTTCTCTAGGGCTGGAGAAACGACCTGTCGAAGAAGGGAATCGGCTTTCGAAGAAGTCATTCCCGGCGGTGGCGACTAGTGGTGGCGGGGCTCACCGGTGAGCCGGATCTGGAATAATGGCTAGGCGAGTTGACTCAGTTGCATAGAGAGAGAGAGAGAGTAAAAATAGAGTAAACAAATTAAGTAAAACCGTAAAAAAAAGCTATTTTAGTCATTTTGGTCGAGATTGATATCATTTTGAAAGTTTAGGGATGAAACTGATTAAAAAAAAGATGAGATATCGAACTGATTTTAGACCAAAAGTTCAGGGTGGTAAACTGAATTTATCTCTTAGTTTTAAGCATGTATTTAATTAGGGAAGCAAATTTCGTTGTCAATTCCCTTGCAAACTTAGGTCATAGGCTAGATTATGGTTGTTTTTTTTAGGGTTGTATTCCTTATGAAGTTTCGCTTGCTCTTTCCTTTGACGCATCTCTATCTAAATTTTTTTTTTCTATCAAAAAAAAAATCAAAAGGCAAAACCCAAAAACAAGCACAATAACTAGTCATATCAACTGATTGCATCAAAGATCCTGACACACAACATGAATTTAATTACACAATTTTACCTTCATCAAACCGAGAACTCAAGGAACACATCCTATGAGCATATATACGATGAAAAGGGGGTTCTTCATTTTCAAATCACCCAAAATAAAATTCGGTTTGATGAACATTCAACTAAATCCTTCAACTAAAGCATAATCTCTATTACTTGGCGTCAATCGTAGAGTGTGAATGTATCCGGACCGATCGTCCTGTCATGTTATAATTTTGGAGATATGACCGTATCGGACATACCACGTGTACAATGTTGCCATCGCGCGCCGGTCTATCAGTCTATGTTTCTCGCGCACTTGGTCGTCCAAGTTTGAAGGTTTCAACACCATCAAAATCTACTTGGCACTCCCTCAAAAATTTAGGGAAGAAAACAATAAAGAAAATCAACCAGAGATAAAGAAACATTCGGTGCCAACCCCATTATTAGCTTCCTTCAACATTTCAACGATCTCTGCTCCTCAATCTTCCTCTGTTCCTGTTCTTTCAATCTAAAACTTGATCTCACTTGGGCATTTCTTTCTGTTCTTCTTCGTTTATTTATTTATATCTTCATATTTTGCAGCTGTCTCAATCCAAGATGTGAAACTCTTGAGTTTCCTTTGTTGACCCAATTCTTCTTTCTTAAAAAGATGTGTTCTTGAATCATCTCTCTGAATTTCCACGTAGCTGGTTTCTGATATCTATGTTTTTTATATAAATATCTTTGGATCAATTCCAAGAATTTAAATCTGGGTTGTAGAAGAGGGATGATGATGATGACAATGGAGGGAATGATGGATAAAGGTGTGTTGGATGATATTATAAGGAGGCTATTGGAAGGCAAAGGAGGAAAACAAGTGCAGCTTTCAGAGGCAGAGATCCGTCAACTTTGCGTCAACGCCCGCCAAATCTTCCTTTCTCAGCCTAATCTTCTTGAGGTTCGAGCCCCAATTCACATATGCGGTAAGCTCTCCAATTGTGTTCGGGTTTCTGATATGATATTGATTATGCAATTAAAGATCATTGCTTTTGATGTTGGCTTGTGATTGATTTACAGAGTAGTATTTGATAAGAATAGTGTTGGAATTGATCTCTGTTATGTAATTTAGATGATGAACATCTGGAGAATTTTCTGTGTGTTTTAATTAAAATGGGAAAAATTATGTCCTCCATGAGATGAGTCTAGGTATGAGAATTTACATTGAGATGAGCCCAAAGATCTGAGAATCATGTGCCATTTTGTTGAATGAAAAAGTATAGTGACAATGTGGAAAAATGTACGAGATCCTGTTGTAGTTAAGGAATGACGAGATCCTGTTGCTTACTATAAAAACGTCTGCTTTGATTATGCTGTCTACTTTAGATGCTTTTAATGTCCTATAGAGCCTTAGATGATAAAAGTTAGTATATACAGTTTATCGACTCTTATTCTAAGGCTACTTGCATGCATTGGATGACTCTTTGCTCCATTTTGATTCCTTGAATGTCACTGAATTTGTATGCTTAAGATTGCTTTTCTTACTAGTAAAATACTTGTATTAAATGTCGCTTGCTTGAAATGTAAGGAAGAAGTGATAGGCCAAATGCAAGCTTAGACAATTCTGTCCTTATATTTCTTTCTCCCCCGGCCTTCCTAATATTGCAGGTGTCTTACAGGTGATATACATGGACAATACCAAGACCTACTGAAATTATTTGAACGGGGGGGTTACCCTCCAGCTGCAAACTACCTGTTTCTCGGAGATTATGTGGATCGAGGCAAGCAAAGCTTGGAGACAATTTGTTTACTTCTGTCCTACAAAATAAAATACCCTGACAAAGTCTTCCTTTTAAGAGGAAACCATGAAGATGCAAAGATTAACCGGATATATGGGTTCTATGATGAGTGTAAAAGGCGGTTCAATGTTAGGCTTTGGAAAATTTTCACCGACTGCTTTAATTGTTTGCCTGTGTCTGCACTTATTGATGGGAAAATACTTTGTATGCATGGTGGGCTCTCACCAGAGTTGGAAAATGTGGATCAAATAAAGGAACTTCCAAGGCCGACAGACATTCCAGATAATGGTCTGTTATGTGATTTGCTTTGGTCTGATCCTGATGCTAGAATTGATGGCTGGGCAGAGAGTGATCGCGGTGTTTCCTGTACTTTTGGAGCAGATAGAGTTATTGACTTTTTAGACAAGAATGACCTTGATCTCGTTTGTCGGGGTCATCAGGTAATCTTTTTATTTTTTTATTTATGAGATTTAATTACTGTTGGAAAGTGGCTTTAGAGTCAGGTTATTATAAGCTTCCTCTTTGTATGCCATATTCCTTCCAATCAAACATTTCTAGAATACTTTGCACTAGTACAAGCAATGTAGTCATGTGAAGATATATACCTCTCAGGTTTTACAGTAGCTCTAGGAACCTTTTTGTTCAAATTGTTTTCTGATTCAAGTTAGTTGCAGGTGGTTGAGGATGGCTATGAATTTTTTGCGAAACGAAGATTAGTCACTATATTCTCAGCTCCCAACTACGGAGGGGAGTTTGATAATGCCGGCGCTCTAATGAGTGTTGATGAAGCTCTACTATGTTCGTTTGAGATACTTAAATCAAGTGCTGATGAAGCCTCAAGTAGTCGTTTAACTCTTAAAAAGGTATTTGTGGCGTTCATTATATTCATTTTGATAAAAAATGTATTGTGATACCCGATCACGCTGGCTTATTCTTTTGTTCTTTGGCAGCCGCCTAAAGTTGGAAAGATCTGATGATTTGGAGTTTTCTCTCAGCTCCATTAAGAAAGCCAACAAAATCAACCAATGATTCGAATTCTTCTAATAGATGACCTTGCACGATAAGGAAGAAGCATGATCATATTGATCAACACAGGAGAAGCTCGAGCGTATTGGAAGATATCTGATAAGTCAATTGTGCGGAAGTTTTAATGAAATTTGTACATCAGAACTGCATATGCTTGTGCAGGGAAGAGGTTTTTAGTTTTGACTTCTTTTGGTCAATATTTGCTAATTAGAACTTGAGGGTACAGATTAAGAATGGTTTGCTTTGCTTATTGTTGGCATGTGTATATTTAGTTTCATGATAGCATTTTACGGGGAACTACTTCACTAACTATTCTGTTAGCTTTTTTCTTTTTCACGGTATGCACTTGTATACACTTTCTTACAGAAAAGTGAACGGTTGCGGCCCTAAAACATATTTTGGAAGTTTCAAATTTCCGATACATAAAAATCCATGAAATCACAGTATAAAACTTAAACCACCCTCCAGTTTGAAATAACACTCGCTTCCAACCAAATATGTAAGGGGAACTCCTCCCTGCCTCCTCCAGTCCTCCCTTCTCTATCCACAGTTGTACACGACTCAAAAAAGTAGCCATTACACATGAACATGTTAATTGACAAGGAACAACAATTGAACAAAGTCATGGAAGTTGTTTTTGCGAATGTGTTCTCAATTCTTCCCTCATCTTTTCAACAGTAGCTAAATTGGTAACTTTATGGAAATTTTATTTTCTCATCTTATCAAAATGATACATAAAGATTACTGATTTTCTTTTCTCCACCCAAACAAGGCCTGTTAAAAGTCTTTGTTCTCAATCATATTGCTCCCCTCGATTGAAACTATACTATGCACACAAATAACAGCTTCAAAATATCCCGGATAGATGCCATGAACCGGTAGATGCTTATATTTTTGGCTATCAAGGTTGTAGGAGACTATATGTCCATCTGGTGCAACCATAAGAAACTCATCGCTCTTCCAGAATGTCAATGGCAATGCAAGGCCGACTATAGGCTCAATGGTTATATGTTTTGTCCAACAACTGTGATTATCATCACCATTTTCATCCTTCACCCATATATCAAATGAATACTCTTCATAACTGGAACCGTAAAATTGAAAGATAAATAGAACAACGGATTCATTCCAAACAGCAATGTGTAAATCAGGCTTGAAAATCGCCGATGGTATGTAAAATCTATCCGGCAGCAATATAATGTGACACACCTCATCACTCGTATCAAACGAAACGATCACTTGCCTAAGAATTCCCTTGTCACCTTGGTCGATGAATTCCTTATTTTGCTCATGTCCTAACCAATAACAAATTCCCCTGAAGAACACATGGAACACATCAGGCCAAAAGTTGGTTGTTTCTGTTTCTAAATAATCAATGGTGATGTTTCTCCAAGTATCAGTACTTGGAGTGTAAATTTCTGCTTTAGGAGGATTAGTTCACCATAAGTTTCTTCACCACAAGATCCAATGTTTAAAATCTTAAAATCATTAGATTTGGGATCATAGCCAAATCCAGCAATCTCTGAGGTTGTATCTTGAAGGCAGGACTCGGGAAGAACCTTGAATTCCTTCGTTGCAGGATTGCATAAGACAAGGTCACCGGTATGAATAATAAGGCAAATGATCCCCTCACAATGACCTACTATATATACAGGTTCTAACTCAATAGCTGGTCCTCTTGTTTTGGCCACACCGGTAAGCTTGGGTATGCAAAGTCTATTTTAGTTGCTGCGGGCGTGCCACCGCGCGGACGCAGAATGCAATGGTTGTAGTAGCGGGGTGCGCTTAGCTTTCTGCCTCTAATCAAGTGACTTAGGATGAAGAGAGCACCAACTCCACCACATGGTTCTTTAGATTCGCCTTGCGTACTGGGCAAGGACTTACAGTAGTCCGCCTGAGCGTCACAATATCGATACTCAACGTAAGGTTGAGCAGAGCTTCAACTGGGCAGGAAAGGAAAAAAACCAAAGCTCCGGGGAGCGAACAGGGAAATGAAAGCAAAGCTCCGAGGAGCCTGTAAAAGAAAACGGCTAAGGTGTGATGCTTTAGCGTCAGGGGTTCAACTGTGTTGAAAATTGTATTGTATTTTGTTGAGTTGATGTGTGTGTGTTGAGTTGATCTTGAACTCCCTTATATAAATGTATTTTACGGCCACATGTATTGGCCCAAAGTATGTCAAAGATTTGTAGAAGTCTTTAACAATAAATATGGCGTAAGTGATGTTAATCACCTTATGGTTGTCGCTATGTTCCAAATAGTAGAGCATGTCCGACCTTTCTCTTCATCCCTTGGGATCTCTTCTTCATGGTTGCAGCAACTTAATGAGCAAAATGATTGATGTCAAGACTTACCCCGAATTTCACCCTGAAACCCGAGGTAAGTCTTGCGGGGTCCACCTCCAAGAAAAATTTACCGATGAACTCAGCAAATCTCCCTTGAAAATGAATAACCCTTTATAACAAGTTAACCACTCACCATTTCAACCCATAAATATTCAAATACTACAATATATATCTTAGCACACCACCAAGAATGTTATACAATAATCCCAAGAGTATTCAAAGCTACTAAACCAACGGAAGCAGGAAACTACCCTAGTAAGTTAAGCAGGTAACCTACTGGTGAAAGGTGGCTGATATATGGGTGACTATGCCTCGTCTCCTCTTACTAGTACCGACCCGCACTCTGCAGACTGGGCATTTTAAAAAAACGAAGAGCCCAGGGGAAAACATTTGAAAATGTTAGAGTGAGTGGACAAAAATAAATTTAGAAGAAATATTTATACTTCCCCAATTTAATTTCCAGAGAAATTATGTTGCATGCAACAGCTCAAAAACTGGCAAGAACATGACTAGCTCTGGCTAGTCTCCAAAACTTAATAAAATACAGCCTCTCAGGCTAAAATAAATATATGTATGTATTTACACTCGTTATACTCCTTGTATGATTTCTTATGAAGAAATATAAGAAAAATATAAATTCATACAAGGCTACTACGCTTGCGTCTAACGCTCACGTCACGCCATAATGAAATTTTACCTCATTATGCGGAAAAGACGGATGTATTTATATACGTGCATACTCCCTATATGAATCATTATTATATTCATATATGGCTACTACGATTGCGTCTAACGCTCACGTCACGCCATAATGAAATTTTACCTCATTATGCGGAAAAGACGGATGTATTTATATACGTGCATACTCCCTATATGAATCATTATTATATTCATATACGGCTACTACGATTGCGTCTACCGCTCACGTCACATCATAATGACATTTTACCTCATTATGGCGGAAAAACACGTATAGCTAGCTAGCATTTATTTATATACATACTATTCTCATAGTCATCCATATATAAATATATAATCACCGGAATTCTCAATTTTGGTTATTTTCCAACAAAAGAAAATATTCATCAGTAAATCTTTAGCATGCAAAATATTTAAAACAAAGGTCCACTCACAAATTAGGCCTAAGCTTGATGTCGGTCCGAGGCCTCTTCTACTCGAGCCTCCTCACGTCCTGTTTCAAATATATAATTAATTTTCCAACTTAAAAATCCAATATTTATTCAAAATAGGCAAAATTAACCTTGAGCTTTAACCACGCTCATCCTTGCCCAACATCGCTATTCTTAACTCAATATTAACCAAACTTCACCGGAAAAATAACGGCAGTCTTAACGCTACCTTCCACAGTCTAAACCACATTAAACCAATGGTCGGATTCTACCCTATTAATCCGCAAAAATTACCAAACTTTAACAATTTCCAAATCTATCCAAAACTCCTCCAAAAATTCCAAAACTCACATCAATAAACTCCCCTTAACCACACATATTTAAAACCATAAAAATCCCCAAAACAGCGGCGGCCGGAGGCCGACTCCGGCGACCTCCAATGCCCACAAAAATTTGACAGCATCTTCCTCTCCATCTCCTCTACAACTTTCCTAACTAGCACAAACACAAATTCTAAGCCTAACCATGCCAATCGAACGAAAATATCACAAAAAGCTCTAGAATTTCAATCACCGATTTCTCCTTACCTAGCTCAAGAGGGATCGAATCATTTGGAGGGATTGCTACACGGGAGGAGGGCTTCCTTTTGATCCTAGCAGCTTCAGCTATGGCGGCCGGAGAAGAAAGTTCTGGCGACATGAAGTTTTGGGCAGTCGGGACTTCTGACGAGTTTTCCTTCTGATCGGCGGCGCTAGGGGACCTCTCACCTGTCTAGGACGGGAGCTGGTTCGGAGGCCGACCGTTTGGGACCGGTGCGACGGCGGTCGGGCTCGGGAAATTTTTTCGGGTGGAGGGAGAGGGAGAGAGAATCGAGAGGGAGGAGAGAGAAAGGAGAGAGGGGTTTTGGGCTTTTTTCCAAACCCAACCGGTCCAACCTACTCTTAATACCTAACTTTAAAATTTAACACCCCAAAAATAATACCCTAATAAAAATTACCTTTTACTAACCAAAATTTACCATTTTTACCGTCGTCACATTTTTCTCCTACGAATAATTTATCCGAAATATTCGTCCTCCAACACTCCTCTAGGGACCTTTGAACTATAATTTCATTTACGAAAACGGTAAAACTATTATTACTTCCAATCCAGTAAATAATGTAAAAATTTAAGAGTCGTGGCGTGACAATTGATGCTAAGCTATCATATATCCAGGGAATGCAATGTTGCTGATGAATCTTTAGCCGAACGCAGTATCTCACACGAGCTTGGTCTGGTATGCTTTGGCAACCGTCATGTTCATGCTGCTCAAGCCTTCTTGGATTGCTGTTCTAAGGCTAGAAAATCTAGCAACTGTTTTAGCATTTAGCTTCTTTTATTTTCTTTTCCGTTTTTGTTGTGCCTAGGCACCCTTTGTAATCAATATAAAACTAAAAAATAAACAAGATTGACCTGAAAAACTCAACACCATTTAGTCTAGTGACATAGTTTTCATTTTAGTAAGTGGGAGGTTGTGTTCGACTCACACAGTTGTAATTTACCTGATTAAAGAAAAAAGATTGACCGGCAAACATGTTGGGCCTAAACCCCCAATGTAGGCCCAAATACCAATTTTACCATCGGGTTTTCGGGTAACCCACAGCCACCGTTCTTAGTGAGACTATCTTGGTTGCCTCAGGTTCGTCAATGATGGAACAAAGTCCATTCTCTGGTTCCGAGTCTTTCAGAAGCTCACTACAAAACTCGTGAAGGGAAATGGGTTATGGTTATCTGATCTTGCTGCTCCTTATCAATACACTGGTTCCTTTGTCTTCTGGTAAATTATACATCTTTTTCTTATCTGGGTTTTCAGTTGTCTATCAGATTTGTAAATTGATCACTCCTAATTGTTTATTTTGTTCGTATGGCGAACCTTTATGTAGACTTATAGGCATGAAATCACATCAGTGAATATATCTATTTGAAATTTAAGCTGCGGAAGTATTTTGTATGTGTATTTTGGCTGGCCTTGTCGGATTGGTTTTGTTTTGTTGTTGTATGGGGTGAAGTTCATCCTTGTCCATTTTTTATGTCATTATGAAATCAATTGCATCATTATTTCAATGTATTGCAAGAATTACAGTTGGATACTTTCATGCTTAATTGTAGATATTTGGTATCTTCTTCGAATTAAAGTCAGGTAGCACTCTTCTTTTCCATTGATGACATTACCACTAAGGGCTGCTCTGTAGTCTAGCACAGGCAGAAATCTTGGATTGCCGATAATGGATGCAGTCTTTAGTCGCTTTAACCACCTACGACCTTATATGAAAAGCAACGTCCCTTATTCAGTTAATATCACCAGCTTAAGCTCCTTGTTCCTATGATATCACATGTGTTTACATAGAAAGGGTATAGATAAATCACTTGAATGCTTTCGGACACAGTCTGAAGAAAGCTAAGATATGCTAGATGTATTTTGAACTTGTGACGTGTAACTACTTGTACTTGCTGTTGACATGCCCTGAAGGGGTTGTATTCTTTGAGGCTGAGATTGATCATCGGTCTACTTCTACTGCCTTAACACCTCAATACAAGCTTCTGGTGAAGTCACCTAGTTTGAAACGTAAAGTCTGTCAAAACAGCTGAATCTCTTTGTGGGGCACCTTTGTTTCTTGTTCTCCTCGAGCAGGAATGTGATTGTCTTTCTGCATTTTCCTCCATATCATTGCTGGTCATCTACTCTTAGTTATATCCTTGAGCTTCATTTACTTGTTTAATTCAAAGTATGCGGGAAGAAATTCCTAGAACGTCAAGAACGTGTCTTTCTGTGTGGGGCTAAACTTTGGCCTCTAAATCCTCTAATGATATTATGTTTCCATGAAATCTATCTTTAGAAGTCCTAAGCTTGTGTCACTAGTTTGATATATATGTTGGTTGGTTCAGTTACTCAATTACTTTTGACAGTTAAATCCCAATTTAGTGCTATTTTCATAACAAGTTTTCTAATAATCTGGTGGCACGCTAATTTGTCTCTTTTGTTCATGCTTTTTCTCCTTTTCTCTTATCTGTTTGTTCTGTATAATGATAAAGTTTTATTTAAATCCTTTTGATGCAGGTAAATTGGACAGAGTGTGCATTTCCCAAGGTAGTCGTTTTCCTCCATTCTCTTCTGAGGGGAAGCCTCCAAAACGAGTCAGCAAGGGACCCAAAGATCTGACTCTTTGCAGGGTTTTCCGCAAAAACACTTGTTGTGATGTAGCCCAGACACATCCTGCGCTGATAGCCATTAGGAAGTTGGCTTCGTCAGGTGAAGCTAACTCAGAGTGCTTGCAATTATGGGAATTATTGGAATGTTCTATCTGTGATCCCCGCATTGGTGTACATCCAGGACCTCCAGTTATATGTGCTTCTTTCTGTGACCGGGTCTTCAATGCTTGTTCTGGGGCTTACTACTCAACAGATGCAATAACACAGGTATGTGGCTGATTTTCTAACTTTTGTCCACAATTTTCTTAAAAGCCCAATTTAAAAGAAAGGGAACGTTGGGGACGTAGCTCATAGGCAAAGGGAGGGGTCCATGTGCTGCTGGATTTGTCCACCTAGGAGATCTGTTGTTAAGTATCTTCTAAATTGTTAGTCTACACTAGTGTGCGAGAATTGTAAATGGTGCCAAGGATAATAACACTCATGGCTGTTGATCAAGTCCAGTATGGTGATATATAACTAAATAAATTATCGCCTTCTAGATGAATGTGAAATATCTTTTTTACTGATTTATCTGATTTCTGTCAGGTTCTAGCACCCTGTGGAGTAAATGATTATGTTTGTGGGAGAGCCTCCGAGTGGATTCTTAATGGCACAGAATTCTGCCATGCTGCAGGGTTTGCTGTTAAGGGTGATATGTCTGATAGCCTGGAAGAAACATTCTGCTATGGTGGTAAAGCTAGTCTTGATTTGATTGCGGATTCATGGAAGGTTCCACAATCTGAGGTGCCCCAGAAAGTTGGGAGCTTGAGGCTGCTAGAGGAGTTCCAGGAGAGAGTGAGGGAAATGCCATATAGTGAACGAGTTTCCTGGGCTGTGGGAGGATTGGTCCTTACAGCAGGCCTGTTGTTTGTAAGGTGGGAAACTCTAATACCACAACTTTTCTGCAGTCATATTTGTATTATGGCATTGTTGATAAGTGAAAATACCGGTCGAGTACAATGCATTCTTTGTTCTTATAAAGCTAAAAGAGCAGTACTGATGAGCTCCCACAGTTTGCTCTATTATAGATTGTGTTTGATGGGTAAAAACACCCTAGTGTAGTGCTATATTTGTGCTTGGTTTTGTTAATTTTATCCTTTTTTGTGGATCTTTAATTTGGTTATATCTCTTTACTGGCTATGCAGCAGAAGGAAAGGTCATAACCAGCGCCACAGACAAGCTGCTTTCCAGCGTACCACTAAAAAACTGGAAGCCAAGACGTACCCCAAAGCTACTGATAGTCATGGAAATAGGAAAGTAAGTAAAAGATGAAAATGAGTTTCTGCAATACTTAATTTTGTCAATGTACTTCAGATGTATCAATATATTGTTCCAAATATGGTATACCCTTTGTTCTTTTTACTAGTTTACAAAACAGTGAATGATGTATTACTTAGATAGTTAGACTATATATTCAAGAATTTTGAGGACTCAATTCCAGTTTTAATTCCTTTCAAGATCACAATTGAAAATCTTCAGCATTGTCTTTCCTTGCATTCCACTTGCATATCCCTTCAACCATTCGATTCTCAATGCTCGTGGCATAGAGGCTGTGCCACGAGTTGGAGAAGGCGATGCTAGAACCTGATGACAAAGCGAAAATTGATCTTCAAAGGCTGGGCTCTTTCTACAATTGTGATTGATCTTTGTGAAGGAATCATGAATGATGTACATTCAATTGTAAGCCAAATATAGTAACTTCTTTTATGCTACTGTGCAGCATGCTAACCTCTTTCATATCACATTGCGACCACCATAATGTTCCAAGTTCGTATTACTACACGCAGTAGCCATCTCTCTCATTATTGTACTTCCTCTGTTTCGCTGTATTATTCCTTTCGAAATCCTTTTGGTCGGAGCTTACAAGCAGGATCAATCAACCCATTTTACTAAAAATAGATCAATTACATGCTATCAGATAACAAATATACTTGGTCAAATACACCAAAAAAAGAGTTCCATAACAATCAAGAATCCTCTCTTTCTATCAACGCCACCAAGGTTCTTAATCTTACTGAATCTTGATAGGTTGTTGCCATAGGTACAGGTTATGCTTGTGAAATTCCTATGAAATAAGTGGGTTTATGTGCTTGAACAACTTTAACTAAATTCATCTTTAGAGTCAGATTTCTAAAGATGAATAAGTAGTGGGTTTATGTGCTTGAAACCAGAAGCGTTGGCACGCCGACATCTCAAAAACACCAGCCAAACAAAGGGAAAGAGAGGAATAAGTAGAGGATAAATTAATACGTTTAGTGAAATGTTAGAAGAAATGATGGTGCGAGTCCTATCAAGACTGCCACCCAAGTCTTTGGTACGATTCAAATGCGTCAGCAAGTCATGGGACACCATTATCAATGATCCTAGCTTCGTGGCCGAGCACCTTTCCATTTCCAGGCACAATGATTTCGCTTCTGCCACTCGCGTCCTTGTCAGGCATACTCTCTTCAAGGATAGAAGCATTACGGATGAGGAAGAGATTGCTGCTTTGAAGAAGCAACAAAATTTCGACAATAACAGCATAGATCTTTTACTGTCATTACTTCATTTTTGCAACGATGATGACGGTGATGGCAATAATCTTACTTTTGCTGTCGAAGAACTTGATGTTATGTTTCCTTCGAGTATAAGTCCCTCATATCTAAGAATTATAGGGCATTGTGATGGGATTATTTGTCTAAGCAATAATGTCGATGATGTCTTGTGCAATCCCGCAATCAGCGAATTCAATGTTCTTCCCAAGTCTTGCGTCCTTTATGATCTCCCTCCTATGTCTGAAGATGAGGATGAATATACTGCACCATGGTCAAATGCAGCTGCTATGGGATTTGGCCTTGATTCCAAAGCTAAAGAGTACAAAGTTTAAGAGTTGTCGAAACAACTTTGGGTCTTGCTACTCAACATCCTACAAGAGCAGAGGTATACACCATGGGTGCTAATTCTTGGAGAGAGCTCGAGAATGTTGATACAGCTATAGGATGTCACCCCTCTTGGGCTCCTTCTTTTGTCTTGCACTTCAAGGGAATTTGTTATTGGTGGGCATTTGCTGCGGAAGATAAAGAAGTCATCCTTACATTTGATACGAGCGATGAGCAATTTCATCGGATACCGGTGCCAGATTGTTTTGATTTTTACAACGAGAGACATTATAGGAGCCTTGCTGTGTTGAAAGAATCCATTGTTCTTCTGACCTATGAAGCAGAGGATGAAGTTCATAAATCTTTTAACATATGGATGATGGATGAGTCTACAGGTGTTACGGGTTCATGGATAAAATACCTGGCGTTCGGACCGGTGGAAGGGATCATGATTCCACTAGTATTTTGGAAGCGCGAGAAGCTTCTAATGGTTAGTTTCCCATAACATAGGTACCAAAAAGCTCCACCGTTTTCCCATTCAAGGCGTGGAAGGCGCACGCTATTTGCAAGCTGTTAATTATGTAAATAGTGTTATTTCTGATAAAGGGGGCAAGCCTAATATCGCGGCAATAGGTAATTCCTGCAGTCATAGTACTTCTCATACAAAACACTGAAAACAGTACTTAATTAGCCAATTGTAAAATCCTTTTTTGTCATCAGAAAATTCATACTATAGATATCTGCCCAATTCAGCAATTCATGTGTATTCATTTTTGCAAAACTAATTTCCAGAAATTTAATCATTCATTAGTTGGTATTTAGTAACAACAACCAAAATTTAAGTACTGTACCCCATGTAATCCAAATCATCAATTCCACCAGCTTTCTTGCTTAATTTCATCAAAAATATCAGAATCATTTACAACATCAGGAAGAGAATAGATAGAATGTCAAGACCTCGTTTATTATTTACTCAAGAACATCCATTGGAGGCTCGACATAACATAAGAAAAAGCCTGTTAGTAATGTAACAAAATGAGATTCACCATAACAGAATGAGCTTGATTCAAGGTTTAAAATATCTGAAAAGGATGATTTCTCAACATACAAAGATAACGCCAATTGACAGGGAAAGGGTACATAACTCTTTAAGCTGGGGTATGATACTCAGAAGACGAACACTATTATGAAATAGATAAACATAAAATTCTTCATTTCTTCCTGATGATAAGCACAGTTAATCGCCAATATCCTCAATCTAGATGTTCCATCTGCAAAGCAAGGCAAACAATTTAGGAACACCCACAATACAGGAAGGACCATTATAATATTCAGTAGATGCCATAGCATGACTACTCCTAAGTGATTGCAATTCATCAGATCATTGGAAGCACACCATTATAAGGAACAAATGTTTTGGCATGACAATGCCTCACTGATTCTACCAAAGGAATATCTGCTTTAATAAATTAAAAACAATAACAAGTGCATGTGAAGGACCATAGACACAATCACAGTATTAAGTGCAGGCATACCTTCCAAAGACCGTCATTGAGATAATGCATGTTGTCAACTCCAATTCCCTTGTTGATCAGCTTACTGTACGCCAAACAGAGGACTCAACTTGTTGAATAAACCAATCAGAAATAGATAAGTAATCTAACTCTGATACACGTATGGCGTTGCCATAAGATGAACTTAGAGACATCTATATAACAGACAGTGCCAAATAGAAAGGTCTACATTGACCACCTACTCCACTGAGGCACAACCGCACAACAATAAAATTTTCATGTCATTCCAGGTCAACAAATACAAGTTACTGATATTGGATTCAACTAACAAATATCTCTTCCATATTTTTACAGGCTTAGGATAACAGGAGAAGCAATAATTAAACAAATTGGACAATTGGTTACGCTACTTGAGGTTTATACCAAATAACTAGTGGGAATAAAAAGAACAAAACTGTAAACAATGCTAAGGTATTTGTACTTTGTAGAGCAGAAATCAAGTGGTAGACAAGGATGTATTATCAAATGCAAGTAGAGCAACCATAGTTACTCTTTCTTCATTCCTTTTATTCAATAAATGAAGGATAATACTTGGCTAACCAAAAAGACACATCAGTAAAGTTTTAATCATCGTCTGTCAGATGTTTGAAGATTGAATCAGTCATTGCATACTCCATCACTTTCTTTTTCTCACACTATTTAGTTGAAATTTAATATATAACTAATTTCAGTTTACTCCCATCAACTTTAGGTCGATCATCTTCTTTCAATTTCATCAAAAACACCCTTCGACTCCCAATTTTCATCAGCCGGGCATGTCCAAACCTCCAATCTTCATCCAATTCCTCTGTCAAGTGATGACTTGATATCAAGAAGAAAATCAAATTCCCAAAGTAACCTTTTAGACCATTTTTCCCCCATATCGATACACATCTCCGTTTCGATCACAACCCCCTAACCTTAGTGATTTTGGTGGCATTGAATGCAATTTGTCTATTTTTCCCTTTTTCTGTGAGCCCAGTGACTTCAAATTTGGTTTTCTTCTTAATACGTCGTCATCACATGACGGGGAATTGTACGGAAATCAGAAGTTTGGACACAGCTGATGAAAATTGGAAGTCGAGAGGTGTTTTTGATGAAATTGAAAGAAAAAGGACTAACATGATGTTCGACCTAAAGTTAATGGGGGTAAACTGAAATTAGTCCAAGACCTTTAATATAAGACCTTAACTTACATTTCTTTTGCTGACATTTTTGTGAAGCCAATAGCAAGTGCATGCTGCTTTCCTTCTGCCATTATTGCCTGACAGTATGCAGTCCCACATATCAGAATCATAAACTTCTTATCTCCATTACATGTGAAGGAAACTAATCCATATCAATTCTACATAATACCTGATTTTTTTTTATTTTTTCCCCTAAAATCACATCAGTCAGAACCATAAAAGAAACAAAAAAAACAAAAAAGGACGTAGGAGTTTTACCACAGGAGTTTCAGCAGCAACTTCATCATCCAAAGCACCACCAGGAGAAGTTAAACCTGGACACATTATGTTTGCACCAGCAAGTACAAACTTTATGGCACCCCTATCTACTTGTAACTTTTTCATTATATCTGGATCTGCCAAAACCAAAACAAAAGATTCCGAGTATTCCCGGATACACATTTATTGAGGAAGAATTCCAAAAACAGGGGAATTCATGTACATGCATGAGAGATTCATAGAACGAAATTAATTATGGTATTTTCAAACAAAAATTATGAAGAGCAGTTTGATCCTAGTAATGTCCCTTCCCACCTTTTTCCCCTAAATTCATAGTTTTTGACTTGTGATATACTATGAAATCCTTCTCTCTCTTCAATATGGTACCAGCATGTTGTTGAATGGATTCTTCCAAGCACAAGAACTGCTTCCTCAGAGTAGGGCTCATTCTTATTTGCTGATCCCACAGAATATATGGTTTCTATTGTCATCTCATTCAATACATTCTTATTTACCAATTTATTCTGGAAAAATTTGTGAAAACTGTCTAGTCATTCCCATCACCATCCGGGAGGAGTTAAAACAAATCATTTATCATTCTATCCTCAAGTGTAAACAGAAGCAAAGTTTATGGTACAACTACCACTTAGCGGTTTATTAGAAGATCCTGCCAAATCATTCACTCCTAAATCTTTTTTACACCCTTACAAAGAAGAAGCCAGAAAATAACTTGACCGGAAAAAAAACCACGACAATCTAAAATGAGATACAGATAGTTTATTTGGAAAGAAAATTTTACATTGGTGAAGCAGTCTGAGAGTAGGCATATATGGTCCATCACGTATGTTGAAAAATAGTGGCACACTGTTTACCACCACCAAGTTTAGATGGTTCTGACTGCCAAGTGGAGGTTATAAGAAGTTATGAGATAAAATTGGTTATTATAGCAGAGTTAGAAGTAAACTGTATTAGCAGGAACAACAGAGTCAAACCATTTAGCAACAACGAGAGGAGATTTCTTTGGAAGCAAATCATCCAACACTTGTTCCAGTCCAGGGTACTGCAAGTAGAGTTAAATTTGTGTCAAAAACATAAGCAAAATATATCTCGAAGCATCAGTAATACTATGTAGAGGCCACTGGTCGTAGAATAGTATTACCTCTTCTGCAATACTTTGTCGAATTTTACGCTGGACAGATGCCTTCACTTGGTTTTGTGCCGATACCTCTTCAGTCGAAAATCTGCATTGTAACAATATATGAATTGGTGATGGAAAAACATGTTCAGCGAGATAGATTGCACAGGTCAAGAGCTTGCTTCTCCAAAAAGCACCATAATTGTACAAAAAATTGAAACTACAAAAAATAAACTCACCAGAGACAGTTCAACGTTTCACACTTGTATCTAATTAATCATTTAAAGTTTTCTTATAACCACAAAAAATAACTGCCCAACTCACCTCCTCACTTTCTACCACAGAAAAAAAATAAAATAAATAAATGCAAAGCCAAAAATCGAAAATTACAACCCTTGCAAAAACATAATCAAACAAAGCAAGAATCTTTAATTAAGGTTCATCGAATCAAACCAAACCTATGCATCATCCGTGTCAATTATCAACAAAGAATGGAACAAGTGCCCACCCAGATACAAAATAACATTGATGGATAGTTGTATGCGGGATTGTGTTTATAAGCTTACTTTTTGAACATGTTTGGAGATGGAGGAAAGAATAGATCTATGATCTTCGACTCCCAAGTAGAAATAAAATAAAAATCAACTGGCTAGGGCGGGATAGAACCGAACACTAAAACCTTGAGCTCCGTTTATATTTTTCCTGGAAAAACTGAGACAGGTGCGGGGATCAGTTTCGCAGCTGCGAACTATGTAGTCCGCGATTCCTCGTTAGTGGTAAGCGCCTAAGCGGTAAGCCACTTGCGGGCTTTTACAATGGCCTGGCTCCAAACGAGAGATAGTGTTTGGGCTTAACCGATTGGTTATCTGAATGGGCCGTGTAGTCTAATCACTGTAAAAAAAAAAAGAAAATTAATATACTACTATCATAAACAGTTACATAACATACAAAATCTACCTTTTAAAAGATTTAGACAAATAAGAACACAAAAACACAAACCCAGAAAAAATAGTATCAGGTCCAGTCTGTATCGTTGATGTGAAAATGACTGAAAACCTTTGTTTAATAAAATAACTACAACATTGTCATTGACAGAAACCAAAATCGCTCTCTCTCTCTCTCTTAGATCCCAAAAATCATTGATATCTCTCTCACCATTCCAAAACCAAGTGCTACTGTTTGGTCACAATATTTCCAAAACCGTGTTGTATCATCATTATATTACTCCTTACATGGCCAAACAGGAGGAGCCGAACCAAGTTGAAGCAAGGAATCAGGTCAATCGGGAGATTGAGTAGTAGTGGTAGTGATTCGATTTGGGAATTTGTAATTTAGATCTCAACAAAGCTTATAATCAAAAACAAAGAAGTAGATGGCGAATGATGAGTTTGTAGCTTTTGAGGGCTATGTTTAGATCTTACTGCTACTGCTGCCATGACGATCAGGTCATGTTGCTACTGTTGTAGATTTCAGGTTTTGCTACTACTGCTATTGATGGTCAAGTCTTGCTGCTACTGCTACTGATGGTCAGGTCTTGCTACTACTACTGTCATGAGGGTGTTTAATTTGGGTTAATTTCTTATTGGATTTGCAGTTGTAGATGAATATGATGTGGGTTGCTTAAAAAATCTGAAACTAGTGGAAGAGAGATTTTTTTTAAGGAGAAATGAATATTTCATTAACCAAGGGGCGAACCCAAATTACAAACCTGCAAACGCAAGGCCGGTAAACTAATAACAAAGAGCATAAGTCTCCAACTTGATCAATATAGAAAGAGTGAAAGGACACCACCAACTCACTAAACTATGGATTAAAAGCCTTACATCTGAAAGCATAAATACAACAATACTAACAAAGCTGCCACACACACCACTCATGCACGCTAACATTGTCGTCGCCATTGCTGCCAGCAGTTGTGAGTAAGTGAGGGGTGCTAAATCGGAGTATTGTTGCCTGAGTACCTGACATCTACAAATCTCAATACACAAATCATATGGAAAGTCACAAACAAGAGGAAAAACTTCCTCAAAACAACACCATACAATCCACCAACTAAACCAAAGCCATGATAAAGCTGAGGCTGCCGAGAGAGGACCGGAAAACATACCCAAGAACCGTAACCAACAAAGATGGGGGGTGATAAACCCACGCGTGAGCACCCATAATCTATTAGGTAAGTGCCAAAATGCACTTTAAGCGAACAAACACTCAAGCTCTCATGACGGTGTAAAATGGTGGTTGATGGGTTATTTTGTTGTTGGGTGACAAATAATCTGGAAAGAGTTGAGATTAGTTGACATCAGTGTGAGGAACCGAGTCCTCCCGATCTGGACAGAGCCAGTATAATCCACAAAGGGATAAAAAAATGCACCACATGGGTGATATGGGCTCATGTACTAGAGCCATGCATAACTGAAAAGAGTAATTGACAAAATAAATTAACATAGGTACCTCAAGTGAGCTAAAAACCTAGACCCAGGACAAGGCCCAGGCCCAAGCCCTCAGATCATGAGGCTAACACTCATGGACATAGGGAGCCCATAGCCCACTATCCCAAATTAGGTATGTCTAGGCCCAATGAAACATGGCAGACCACCCGTTTCCAACCTCCTACCGCACCGGAGACGTCACCGCCTCGCCGAACCCGACACCACCACGTTGTCGAGACACTACTGCCACCATTGGTGCGGATCTGCCAATGTTGATTTTTTTTCTTACTGATGGGTTGCAAAAGATTCTTTTAATGATGGATATTAATGGTCAATGGTGTATTATAATTTTTAGATGTCTCTAATTTTTGGGATACAAATTTGCTCTCCACCTTGTTGCCCCACTTTCATCCTCATCCACCCAGATACATGACTCGTGTCCATTTTTATTCAACTTATCTAACTATGGTTAACAATTAATATGAATCTAGAATTAATTTATTTAAATTTAAATTTATCAAGTTGGGCATTTTGGGTTTAGGGTTTTAAGCGTTAGGGTTTAGGGGTTAGAGGTTAGGGTTTTAAGGTTTAGGGGTTAGGGGTTAGGGCATATTTTTAATCATGATTAGACATAGTTAAGTAAAACCCTAAAACTCCAAAACCCAAAACTCAAACTCTATCCCTAATCCCTAAAAACCCTAAAACCATAAACCATAAACTCAAAATCTATCCCTAATCCCTAAATATAATCAAAAAGTTGTACCCCTATCATCATTAGAATTCTGTTGGTTTGTTGTTAACTGACAATCAGACAAGTGGCAACATCTTATAGGTAAGGAGAATCACCGAGCAATGCCACGTGGTTTTCCAGAGCACTGAAAAATTTCTCGAAATGAGGTGGGAAGCAAATTTGTATCCTAATTTTTGTATGCTGTCAACACATGGCTCACCACAAATTCTGATACTGATGAGACAAGAGACATTATTCTGGAAGAAAATGTTTGTGAAGGGAAAAGATTTGGGGAGGAAAAACATAAAAAAATAATTTTACCTATGGATAAAGTCCAACTTAACGGTGTCAATCACGAAGGGAATTGATGTTAGATTGAGTTTAAGTGTTGAGGTACCATTATTAAAAATTTTAAAATTGAGATGTCAAAATAATAAATAAGCTTAATTGGGCCACTATTTGAAAAAATTCCTCTTATGTAAATAGTGTTATTTCTGTCAAAAGAGACTGCAAGCATCAGAATGCGTCATAGATCATTCTATCTAGCAATAGATTTTCTTACTAATCAATCTGTCCGACAAAGATGACACTTTTGTTGTAAACATATCTTCTTTGTATATTATGATCATTTCTAGTACGCTTCCTAATGTATTTGTATACATGATCTAATCCCTATGCTCTCTCTCTCTCTGGCCTCTCGCTCAAGAGGAAATTTGGTGGCGGCAATGGTTCTTCTCTGGTGGCCTCCTTGCTTTTTCGATTGAGAGGGGGATTTATTTCCTCTCTCTCTCGTGAAATTGGTGGTGATGACAGCGGGCTTGCACGATGCCATTCCATGAACAAGACTCGATCAAAATCGGGTAATTTCTTTGACCGATTTCTCTTTAACAAGATGGATGGTGAAAGCTCTATGGTGCCAGCAGAGCTAGTCTCTTCTGGTGGCTGTAACGATGGAGATAGCGGATGGATGGCGGCTTCTAGGGAATTATTGGCTTCTAGGGATTTAACGATGGAGATAGCGGTGTACTTTTGGATTTCAAAGCTTACGCTTTAACTAGTATAAGACTTGCAATTCTGTAAGACGATGTTTTCTAACAACTCCACAAGGGTACGTCGTCTTTGTACTGCTTGCTCTGATTTAAATGGAATGACCTTTTAATAAAAAAAATACGCTTCCTAAAAAAAATAATCCAATACTCAATTAATTGGAAATGCTCACCTTTCATCAATCAATGGTCATATACCAACTTCGATTGTAAGAGTAGAATTCGTTTCAATTAATAAAAATGGCAAAAAATATAATCAAAAAGTTGTACCCCTATCATCGTTTGTGTCTTATGATAAAGTTTTAAAATCCATTTCTATATACTATATCGCATTGATGAATCTGTATATTAAGCACAACTTCCTTAAAGTGGAGCTGATCAATCTAATATGCACCGTTAAGTTATTTACTGTGGACTCATCTGACAAGCAATATCTTACGTACGAGCAATATAAGGATCTGGCTAAACTAAGAATTTGACCATAGATCTTTTTTTCTTTTCTTTGCACTTTTTTGTGTGTAATGGTCTATTATATAGACACACACATGTACAAAAGAAGTAGAAGGAGAAAGAAAAGGCACAGATCTGAGCGATAATGACAGAGTACTTCTGCAAATTGCCGGAAGAGATGGCCATGCAAATCCTGTCAAGGCTACCTCCCCAATCTCTTATGCGATTCAAGGGTGTTCGTAAGTCCTGGTATACTATGATCAACAATCCCAAATTCATTGCCAAGCACCTATCCAATTAATTCCATGCATAACCATTCCTCCACTTGTGTCCTTTACAAGCTATCAACACTCAAGAACAACAACACAAGAGACAATGACGAGAAGGAACCTGTATTCTCTTTGCTTACATTTTGCAATGATGATGATGATCGGAAGGAGCATATCTTTCATTATGTTGGCGATGATATTACAAAGAATCACTTTGTTGGGATCACGGCGAAGGATCTTGAATCTGTATGGATTATAGGCCATTGTGATGGGATTATTTGCCTAGCTGATTCTAGTAAAGTAATTTTATGGAATCCAGCGATTAGGGAATCCAAGCTTCTTAACCTTGAGCCTTATCCGGATCAGGTCATGACTTCTCTTGGCTTTGGTTATGATCCAAAGTCAGAAGATTACAAGGTTATTTACATTGGAAAGCCTGGTGAGGAGGAATATGGTGATGGTCATCTTCTTAATAATCCTCCCACCGTTCAAGTATACACCTTAGGCACTAACTCTTGGAGAGAGATCAAGAGCGGCTCCTTGGAAACAAAAACTACTAATATGCGGCCTGAGATATTCGATATCTACTTCAAGGGATTTTGTTATTGGAGGGGAAGGGAGCAAATGAAGGAGTTCGACAATTTTTGTGATGAGGTAGTGTCAGGCAACTAATCATTTCGTTTGATACTGTTGATGAGGTATTTCATCGTATATTGTTTCCGGATAGTTTATACGAGTCATTTGTGTGTTGGTATTCTAATATGAACGTTGTAGTTTGGAATGAATCCGTTGCTCTTTTCGGCATGGATTATGGTATATTCCGAGATTGTTCACGGGTATTATGGGTGATGGAAGACTTTGATGGAGTAGCTAAAGGTTCCTGGATAAAGCAGTTCAACTTTGGGACAGCGGTGGGACTTGAGAAACCATTGCAGTTTTGGAATAGGGATGAGATTCTTTTGGTTTTTGAAGGGCGTTTAGTCTCTTGCAACACTGATACCGGAGAGCTCAAGCCTCTCCCCATCATTTGGAAGCTGCTGTTTATGTTAATAGTATAGTTCCGATTTTGGGAAGGTACGTAGAAATTAGAGATGATATATTAACTTTAGCAGTGTAATTTCTTACTTTGAACCTTGCACGCAGTGTGTTGTAAATTGTAATTAATTTCCGGTTATTCGCAGCATGTAGCCAAGCCATTGTATCTTTTGTTTAGGATCGGAGAAGAAGAAGCATGATCATATATGGATCACATAACAATTGTTGATTCATAACGTCTGTCTTCCATTATTAATCGCATGCAGCTTGAGAATTAAAAAATGTGTTCTGTACGTCCAAAACACCAAAACATGTAAGCATTCTCTCATCGAAAAACATATAATAAGCATTCAACACAAAGACAATTGGAAATGGAATATATGTGATTGCAAACAGTTACTTTAATATATAATGTTAGGTAAGTTTACGATTTAATCTCAAAATTAGATTTCATGTTAAAAACTTTTACCAACTCGAACACCTGCGACTTTGGGAGAGTAAGAAACATTAAATTAAAAAATTTGCTTAGGCCAAAATTTGCGAGGATTGGTGTGGAGCTAGAGGAATAATTGGATCAAACAAATTCGAGAAATGGCTTTGCTTTTTTGTTGGTCGTAATAAGCTAAAGCCTCTCACTACCAAGGGCTATAAATAGAGTTCAAGCTAAGTTTCCATAATTCATGTTAATGCTAAAGAAACAAATAAATCAATAAAGAAAGCTTTTCCTCCCTGGGTGCTCAAAATCTTCTGTATTTGATGAAATCATCTTATGTATAGTAAGTAAAGAAACCAAAAACAATGGCAGAATGCAAATTGCCAAGAGAGATGGTGGTAGAAATCTTTCTCAGGCTGCCTCCGAAATCTCTAATGCGGTTCAAGTGCATTCATAAGTCATGGAATTCTTTGATCAATAGTCGCCATGTCGTCGACAAGCATTTCCATTTTCACAACAACCAAACCTCCTCCACTACTATCCTTCTAAGGCGTTGTGTAACCCACAGAGAAACTAGGAATGAAGATGTGGTTCATTCTTTGCTTACTCTTCGCAATGAGACTAATGGTGATGAGGATAACCTACATTACGAAATCGAGGACATCCATTTTCCGCCTGCAGTTGGTCTGAAAATTTATTGAGAATCCTGGTCCAAATTTTGATTGTGCAGGTATTGTAGGTCACTGTGGTGGGATAATATGTCTCACTCTTTATCATCCAAGTGACCTGTTCTTGTACAATCCAGCGATCAGGGAATTCAAGGTCATACCTGAGCCTTGCCTCCCTGGCCTCCGTGAGCTGTTGTACCGTTCTGAAGCATTTGGCTATGATCCCAATTCGGAAGATTTCTTCATTGTCGTCGTTGCAGGTTACGGTCAATATAATGACGGTGGTATAGAAGAACGTCTCACTCTTTATCCTCAGAGAGCAGAGATGTACACAATGAGAACAGATTCTTGGGAAGAGATCAACATTCACAATTTGGAGAACGAAACTACTATGTTTCGTCCTTATAATTTTCAAGTGCATCTCAAGGGTAAGTGTTACTATTTAGCACTAGAAATCTCGAGGGAGTTCATGTCATCGTTCGATAGCCTTGAGTAAATGGGAAGGGCAGCAATCGTTTGGTTCGACACGAGCGATCGGGTTTTCCATACTGCATTGACTCCTGATCCTCTGTATAGATACCCAGCTCATGACTTCGCGCTTGCAGTGTGGAACAATTCCGTTGCTGTTTTTGGCTATCATCGTGAAGGAAGCCAGCCCTTTGAAATCTGGGTGACGGGTGACTTTGATGGTTTCACTTGTGCATGGATAAAGCACCTATCCATTGACATCATGGAATCACCTTTGTCATTGGTACTTTGGGAAGGCAATCGGAGTCTCTTGGTTTCCCCGCGTGTACGAGCAGCCCTGTACAGCTTTGCAACAAAAACGTCCCAGTATTTTCCAATTTATGCTTCTGATTATTTCAATGCAATTCCTGTTGTAAATAGTATAGTTCCACTCAATAGGGACCTAATTTGTGCTGATATCTTGATTTGGGTTTCTGAGAAAGCCTCGTGATTTCACATTGCGAGTTCCATTACCATGCTGTTTATTCTTTCTGACTGAACAAGTATTGGTTAAGCATCAACATATATAAGCAAAACTCGGGTCCTTTTCCCCGTCTTGCACTCTTGTGCAACCTAATCCAGATATTAATGCAAAATAACAGGCACCACACCAGCAAAAGAAACGAGAAACATAACCAACACACATTACCTTAATGTACTTCAGTTAAACAGAAAATAATAGTTCACTACAGAGAAGACAATTACCTTCTTCTATACTCAAGTTAAACAGGAGATAATAGTTCAATACGGGGATAATAGATTCCTGATGCAATACTGAGCATCCCTATCCATATCTATAAGGTGCCACATCAAGTTCCTAAGTTCCATTCCACGCTTTTATCTGGTGTCCGATTGTCCACCAAAACAACTGAAGAGGTGTTACCAAAAGAAATCACCCAAGTCAACAGTGGCTCCTATAGATGTCACCTGGAGGTCACAAATTATTATCAGAACCTGATTCAAAACACTTGTAAGCACATGACCCGAGTACCCCAAAAATCAATAATCCATGCATGATAGACGCACGAGTCTACTGTTTAGTGGTTAAATAATAATAATAATAATAATATCAAAATCTCTGTAATTAAAAAGTATCATACCACGCTAACGGGATACGCTTCTGTCTTGAAGGCAATCTTCGCAGAGATCAATAATAAGGCTGCAAAGTACAAAGCACCAACTTCAGTTGTAGAAACCTCCCAGGAGCCTATACAGACTTGACTATTATGTTCTTTCCTTTTTTTTTAATTTTTTTATGAAAGACTAGATGAAATAATGAAGGTGAAAACTTACAGAACGAACTGGAGATCTAGATCTTGACCGAGATCTGCAATAATACTAACACCAAATCAATCTCAATAACAGTATACCATCTGACTCTAGGTCCTGACATAACTAACCATAATCGAAGGGGAAGCAAACAGTAAAATCATAGACCTTTAGCCCCATGTCCCTTGGCACATCTCATGATCTTTCTGGCAGTCTTATAAAGTCGAACCAACTAAAAAAGTAAGAAATAAAAACACCAGCACAGCATAACATCCAATTATAAACCAAAGGAGATCATACACCCACAATCCTAATTGCAAGTTAACAAAATCTGCACCACCGACTTCTTTAGCTATAGCTATAGCACCAACTCACAATAACGAGAGTTAGAACTGGAACTCAATAAAAATATTATCCTTTATTTTCAGGGGTGTTCATCAACAAATTGGTGTTACCTGAACCAAAAGAGTTGCAGGCATCAACACCACTTCCTGTCAAGTTCCTAACATCCACTCCTAGGACACCTCCAGAAGAACCCATCTAACAAGAAACAAGGCAACCTTCACCAACTAATTAGGAGAACTTACAAAGCCATGAGGACAACCCCTTGCACCATTACAAAAATCAGGAAAAGGATGGCAACAAGTTTGGTGAATTTCAAAAAAGCTCACTTTTAGTAGCAACCCAATTATGGGAAGGTTGAAAATAAGACACAGATAAGAAAGCAAAATTTATCATAACCAATCCTAGTATTCTACACTCCCTGTCAAAAACATACTCGAGTATTACGCTTATGATAGGAAAGATGACCAGACATCAAATCTCATTATTATCCTGTCAGACAAAAAAAAAGCAGAAGGGAGATGTAGCACACTCGGGGTAACTGAAAGACCAAGATCTTGAATTATCAAGAGGTAACTAAGCAACTCTATTGGTAAAGTACAGTGGAGTTACTGAACCAACTAGAGGAAAATAATTACTGAAGGTTAGCTGTCACCAACTCAAGTTGTATGAGAGACTGTATAGCAGCCGTAATATTGTAAACACAAAGATCATGTTCAATGGTAATGACAGAAGTAATGCATAACTCAAAACCTAAGTTTTCAGTATTTTTCCAATTAAGAAAAGAAGTTGGCTATTAAATAAGACGCGGTGCATGCTTGGGAAGGTATCCGCCAACAGATCAGGGATAAGATGAGAAGACAATGTACATATGTATGTATATATAAACTAAACTAACATCTCAAGAGGTGAATCCAATCACGTTTGTTAGAGGTACCCAGAAACCTTCCAGACTCGAATGTACTTCAGCTTTTCAAAACCATAAATTCGAAACACTCTCAGCTCTCAATTTAAAAAGGAAATATAGTAAGATTTACCTAATGTCCACTTCTCATTATAATACTACGTCTTGCTCTTACTTCACAAAACGTAACATTAGAGCAAAGATCACCACACCACATGGCCATTAAAGCAACATTAAGTGCTCAAGTTTCACAGGTATACAGAGACCATCAATATCACTTATTATAAGCAGAAACCCTTTCTGAAGATATGTTGCTAGAGTTTAGTGGAAGATATAATTCGATGGGATGTTAGCAAACATCCAGGTTAACTACCAGTTTAAAGAATCTAGATATATGGTTCAAAAATAATCTAATGTTGAAAAAAAAATATTAGAATAGTCGGCTAAAAGAAAAGCAAGAGCCAGAAGAAAAATAAGCATTTCAATGCCAATATGCTCAATTAGTTAAAGGGAAAGGAAAGGCAAGAATGCCTGTACGAAAAGACGAAACCAAAGTACACAAAATAAGAAAACTACATAGTTCAGTAGCATGGGAGGTAGGTACCTTGCAGGGGAACACGACACAGACCTCGGAGAGCGGTGCGTATATTCCACATATGGTGAAAGGCTGCAACAGCATAAATCTTTGTCAAGTTGCATAGAAAAAGACTAATTTTTATGTAAGGTTGTCCAATTAAATAAATAAAAATATTTAAAAAAATGTGATACGCACTTTCTGCCCTGGCCCCCAAAGCTACGGCTCCGACTGCGACTGCGACTACGACTTCTCGACACATATGGACTACGACTGGGACTTCTAGAGTAGCTTTGTCTCGAGCCATAACTGGGGCTCCTGGAGTACCCATGACTAGAATCATATTCCTCGACCTGTAAGTAGCAGATCAAAATCCGAAAAAAAAAAAAAAAAAAATAATAATAATAATAATAATAATAATAATTAAGAGGAAACTTAGTACAGTATGCATCTCATAGCCTAATCAGGTAAAGATCAAAGTGCAAACAAGACATTACCTGTATGTAGGACCGAGAAAAAGCATTTCTAAATTCAGAATCATCCAATTTCCTGATCTGCAGAGCAACAAAATTCAACTGTTTTAACATATATATATATATATATATATATATATATATGTATGTATAGAGAGAGAGAGAGGGAGAGAGAGAGTTGTGTCCTATTTTCAGTATTAACTTACTGCATATTTCATGTCATCGTAATTTGTGTAGTCTACAACTCCTGTCATGCCTACAATGGTATTATACAAAAATTCAGCAATTTACTAAACAATGTAAAATTCCAAGGTCTAAGCTGATCACTTTTGATTGAAAAATTGACATTAGAACTCACCTCCACGGTCACGGAACACTTGCGAAAAACAGACATCTCCAGCTTGACGCATATGATCCTGATTATATATACATGTAACAGCAGTAAGTACTCATTTTACAAGAACATTGAAAGCAGCTATCGTCTTCAAGTATAATAATGGGTAAAAGCGCTCATAGTTCATAATAAAAGCAAGTGTGTACTTACTTTCAGATCCTGCCATGAAGCAGAAGCAGGCAACCCAGTGACCAGCACTGCATAGTGGGATGACATATAACAAATTAATTGTATTTGACTCTGACGGCAAACTAAAACTCATTTGTGATCCCTAACTGATGGTTTAATACATAGTAAGTCAATTGGACTCCTACCACGATATTCAGAACGGCGGGAAGCTCCATGGCTACTACTACTATGACTATAACTGCTGAATCGGTCTGATGATGAATATCCACGTCTGCCATGTGCTAGTTCAACCTGTAAAGTAGGATGAAAGACAAAAACATGTTTCAAGAGGGCAAAGTAGTAAAATGAAAAGAGAAACTAGCACAGAAGGTGTAACACACAAGTATTTATGACTAACCCGTAAGCGATACCCACCAAAGTTGTAACCATCCCGGCCATAAATCGCATCATCAGCATCACGAGGATCTTCAAACTGCAGAAGTACAGAATTACATGAACATCATTAGAAAACCATGAAAATAAAAAATAACTAAATGCAAGCTAAAATATATATCAAGCAACTTCACCAATATGAAACTTCAGTGACACAGACTATGGAAAAACAAATCATACTCTTCTGTATTGAAACTCACCTCAATAAAAGCATAACCTGGTGGTCTGGGAGGGATCTTGAGATCAATGTCAACAATCGGTCCATACTGCAATCATAAAGAAAGATCAACAATCACGAAAATCGAAGAAACTATAGCCTAAAAATTCCAGTTAATCAGCATCAAAAAAGCAGCTTAAATATGCAAGCCAGATGAGGAGAAATCAATATTTGGAAGTCTCCGACGTGGGTGTCAAATTTAAAAAAAAAAAATTATTAATTAATACTGCGCATCTAAAATCTTTTACTGAGAATGATTAAACTAAATATCTAGTGAAACTGTAAAATTGTTCATCTTGCGCAGAAAGGTGTCAACTATGGCATATGGGGATCGAATTTCACACAAAAATAGTACCAATTCTACATGCAGACGCAACTTACAGCTATCATCCTTTCAGAAAGGGAAAAAATAAACAACAAAAAACTTGTGAAACTTGTAAATACTGTTCAGCATATGCAGAAAAATATCAATTTCATCAATAAATGAAAAAAAAATGCTCTGAAATTCAGCAGAAAACAGAAAAATTCGAAGAAAAAAGAAAGAGGGGAAAACCCCGACCTTGATGAATAAATCTTCAATCTCTCTCATACGAATATCTCCAGGCAGATTGCCCACGTAGATAGTACGACTCGATCGGCTACTCATTTTCCCCTGAAGAAAAAAAGAAAAAGAAAAGAAGAATAAAACTGAATCATATAGAGACCAAAATATTCAAGTACCAAAGTGAACAAATCGAAAGGCGCAGACTTTATTCTTCCGAGTTATTAATCTCTGCAACAGAAACAGAAGGTCTTACCTTAAACTTGACAGAGATTGAGCAGATCAGTGATGCGGGTCATTTGAGGTTGCAAGTCATGGAGCTTCTGGAAGGGTCAGTGGAGGCTTTAAACCGAGCGAGTACACGGGTGGGTTAGATTCTCTGCTTCATGGATTTCTAGAACTTACTACGTGGCATTATTCCAATGTGCGACCATTATATTTGTGAATTTTTAATTTTCCTCTTTCAATAGTCTTGGTGTTTAGTCCCGTACGGACATAGTCTCCGCTTCATAAGTGACTCACGAAGTTTTAATAATCTTGGTGTTTATACTTGCGTAAGTGGGAGGGGAAATATAGAAATTAGAGAATAGTGATGTGAGAGAAAGCTAGGAACAATGAAGACTTTTAAATGAACGATTGGATGACATGCACATCAGAATTTGAGTATCAATTATAGTTTTAACAGTCCTCATTGGTCATCAATACAAGGTTTGTATTAGAAGTTTGACATCAAAATGAGATACAGTGATACTTGAAATTAAAGCAACCTCAAATAAAGAAGAAAATCACACATTTTCTATCGAAGCACCTAGACCAAAACACCAAAACCCTAGGTTTTGTGTAGGAGTGCAACGGCGGCCTCATGGTTCTCTGACTACAAATAGGATGCTCCAGCATTGGATTCTGGAGACCGTATGTTCAGAGGCTATGTCGAGCAATGTTCTAATAAACGGCATAGGCGGCCGCCTAAGCACCCGGAAAAGGGTTGTCGTCCCGATTTTAGGCAAATCGGTGAGTATAGGTGGTCGGTCATTTTTTGGCCACCTGGGCGGGCTCCTAAGCGGTTGGGTGGGCTTCTAGGCGGCTGGGCGGCCAATTTTTTTTTTTTTTTAAAGTGAAAACCATGGATTCATATGAAGAGGAAGAAAAAATTATGGAGTTTGAGTTTGACTCCGATACCGAAGAAGTACTTGAAGGATGTGGAGAAGAGGAATTGGAGAAGTAGGCTTGCAAGAATGTATTTTTCTTTTTTTGAATTGTATTTGAACACTGTTGTCTAGTTGGTGAATTGTGTTTCTTATTTTCTTAAAAACATTGTTGTTAGTATATTTTTGAAGGACATATGCTATGTATTTTCATTATTTTCAGCGTTATATGTGTTTAAAGAAATTATGTTTCCGTTCTTCTGTTATGTGTCTTGCCCTAATACACGTAGGATTGATTAATCTGGTTTCCCTATTAAAATATATTACAGTTGATAGTTATTCTAGATCATTCGAGAGACTATATGTAATGTCTATAAATATGCGCTTTTCTATCAATGAATGAGTAGACCATTATTCTTGTAATACTTTGTCCTTTAACACATTATCAGACTCTTTGCTCTGAAACTGAGTTTATAGCCGAAAACCCTAGAAAACTAAAAAAAAAAAACCCAAAAACCCTTTGAAATTTTCTCTCCTGCCGCCGGCGTCCCTTGAGTTCCACTACAACGGTTTTCTCAAAACCGGTAATATGATCTAGGCACCCAACCCACCTCGCCGGCACACTCTACCATGCCCAGCCCTGAGCCGAGCCCCATCTCAGCTCGTCGCCGTTGTGCTCTTGCAACCCAGCGCCCAGCCTTGCGGCGCTGCTACCCACAGCCACGCGCGACCCCTATCTCGGCCAGACCTGTGAGTATCCTAGCTTCTCAGCCCCGGTCAAGCAAGCCTTGCCGCTCTGGTCGAATCCAAACCGGCGCACCTCTGCAGCCCATCCAATCAGGCTCACCGCTACTGCTTTGCGCACGTGCGTTTTCTGTAACCCAACCCAGGTTCCGTAGGACCCGAATCAATACTCGGATCCAGAGGCAGAACAAAAACAAAGGGGGCAAAACGGTAAATTTTGCCTTCCAGGTAAAAAGTTTTTACCACTAGTAAAAACAGTTTATTTTATTTACAGCGGTAACTATTTAATTAGTTTATTGTTTTCATATATATGATGAATATGAATAACTATATGTTTTTATTTTTCATGAAATTTTTCGCGCGACAGTTCACGTTGGAATTGTGAGAGTAACTTCGCAGCATGGAAGTAAGCATGAAAATTATAAAGGCAACTTCTCTTATACGGCAAACTAGCATGTAAGTTTTTATAAAAGTTGCCGTTTTTGAATTTTAATTTCATAGTCGGGCTTCGTAGCCTTCTTCTACCCCCACCTTTCTTATAACGTGGGTTGATGTGAGGAATTGAGACCACTCATATAAAAGTTGAAATTTGTGACAGTTTGACAAGTCACGGTATTACGATGAAATGTTGTCGTGGTTAATAAAGGGACAAACATCGATTTGGGACGGAAATTGTCGTGGTTAACATTGATTTGTGACGGAAATTGTCGCGGTTAATATTGATTTGTGACAGAATTTGTCACTGTTTACATTGAATTGAGTTACCATAAACCTTGGTCTTGACTAAATTCAATACTTGGAATTAATTATCGTATATCGATAATAGTCAATCTTCCATCTTGTTGTTTAAAATAATTGACCGAAACATGAGCCCTAAATTTGACATAAAATAAAGTGACTAATTTCGTGTCATGAATTTTGAAAAAAGGGGAGGCAACGCCTCGTACCCTATATGTCAAATAAATATTAGGCTAGTAAAAGAAAAATCAAGTTATTGATGTTGTTCTACATCGGTTCACTAATTGCAAAGAAAGCAACATTATGGTCAATGTATACAAAATATATGGAGTTCTTGCAACAAGAAACTCATTATATATATGGAAGAAGATGGGAATATTATTCTCACGGTTACGGATTTTAAAAGAAAAAGTTACATTGCAGAAAATATGAAGTACATGACTTCGGTTTAATAGTCTAAGTGACTACAAAATCCGTTTATTTTTCCAAGTTTTGTGAAGGCATATACCTCACATATTTGATTAAAGTTACTTAGTCGTTATATTTTGAATTAAATTCATGGTCAAGACCTCGATACAATTGTTGGCATATATATTCGAATTTTGTCTTGCACATATGGTTCGATCTACATAAGCTATATGTTAATGCAATATATCGCATTACAACATGACACTACATTGGACTACAAAAGACCACCAGTTACAATAAAGTGGTGTTTATAAAGGCTGAAATCGCACCAAGTATGACGCAATTCATACTTGGGCATCATAATTAAACCAAGTATGGTGCAATGCACATTTGGTATATCATGATGTTACACAATGCACATCGGTTTTGGATTAAAAGATGATTTGTAATGTCAAGTGTGACACAATGCACACTTATACAATTGCAAAGACATTACAAACAAGAGTAGTCTTCTACACTCTTGAGCGGATTCATAATTACAAAAAGAAAATTGTGTTACGCTAAATGTCATCTAAAATTGGATGTTGAAAAATCATTTTCTTTCTCTACAAATCCAACAGTGGGCCGTGGGTGCTCACGACCAATTTTGCCAAGTTTTGACATGTTCTAAGCTTTGTTTCAATCTCCATCGAAATTGTTAACATATTTCAGTTTCTATGTCTTGACATAAGACTGCTGTCTCTACATTCTTGTATACGAATGTGTCGTAGAGAGATTGAGTACTTAACTTATTGCAAGGAATAGACAACTATTCATGGATTTAGTTCTTTATAAATCCGTTGTGACTATGATGACTAGATCATCACAAATAATCAAAGAGCGGATTAATGTTCAAGTTCCAATGCCTAATGGCATTATGATTCAAGTCACACATGCTCTTTATGCATAAGACAGCAATCGAACCGTGCTATGACTTAATGATATTCACGCTAACGTTTATCACCTGGAAACACATTGTGAGAATTGATGAGAATTTCTTATATATCATTATAATGAATGCACAACATTCATGAGTCACTAAGATTCGATTAATTGAATCGGTTATTGTCACCAATGATGAGAATGGAGACATCGACTCATGTAGGCTTTAACATAAATCGTCCGGAACAATTTTGGACGTGTTTTTATAATCCATATACTAAAGAGTAAAAACTCTCACGGACATCTATTATTTTGAGCAAAGTAATCATTGAGATCAAAGATCATCACCAAAATACAACCTGGTGGAGCTATGAGCAATGCTCATGGCCTATGGATGACATTAAAGCCATTCGCATCATCCTCATATACAATAGAGGCACTACTCATGCTTTCATAAGCAAATATGTCGTAAAAGAACCTCATATGATCTCACATTGGTCATGCTCGTTACTTGTTTTGTCAAGCCTGTTTTTTAGCAAAGATTAGGAGCGACACCCTCCTACGCTAAAGATAATGAAATGTAGAGACTAGCATATAAACAATATGCTAAGTTGTTGTTCACTAAGTAAAACATTACAATTTCTATGAGTGATTATACAAGAATGATACATAAGATGTTGGCTTAATGGCTTCTCATTGTTCACTAGGCATAATGATGCTATGGTGATGTTCACACTGGTTTAACTCAAGCCATAACAATTAGATGTTATAGGGAGCTTTAACAATGATTGAAAAGTTGAAAAAACCTAGAATTTCCTGTTTTCAGCTTGCGGACCAGTCATTGTGAGGACCGGTTCACCAATTTTTAGACCGGTTCTTGAAATTTTGTTTGCGACCCCGGATTACTAACATCCAAGCCTACCTATTTAAAAATTTGGTGGCATTTGGAGACGCGGAAGGTGGTGAACCGCTCAAACGAAGTGTTCATGGATGTTCGGCGACTCTGATGGCCGGTTCGGCACTTTTGAGGCCGGTTCCGTCATTGAGACCAGTGGTTTTGTATTCCTAACGCCCATGTCTACCTGCTTACAAAATTTGGTAGTTTTTGGAACTCTGAAAAATAGCGAACCGTTAAAGGAAGTGTAAAACAGAGGTCTTGTCATGCTGGCAGTCGGTTCAACCGGTTTCTTTTTGACCGGTCCCGGCGGTGAGGCCAGCGGTTTTTTTAGACCTGTAAGACCAACGACTACGAGTTGTAGCAGGGTCATAGTTTTACTTATTCATCTTTGCCCACTATCATTCAAATCTTTATGTTACGGTTGTAACAGTATGCATAATTGTTAACGGATTGAGTTAACGTTCTACAATCTATATCGTCCACATGTTGTATGTGTCATATTGCGCCTCCACAAGCGCACAATGATGGGTTATTTGATGAATATTGTCTTTGAATAAGACATAAGCTTCCAACTATAGTCCGTTTCTATAGAAACTTTGACAGGTGATCTCTTTTATGTCACTTTGATGAGTCAGTCTTTCCGTCGTTAGGGTGAGATAAGAACAAGAATGTTCAAGTAGAATGACTTGGAATTATCGTGGTTTGTCCGTTATGTGTCTCATCAAGTTCCTTAAAGTGACGAGATCACATATACATGCTGCAAACATGCCTGCAAAAATTGATGTTTGGATAAGGACATGTTGATGTCCGGATAAGAAGACATGTTGATGTCTTGATAAGAGGGCATGTCGTCACTGATAGATGGTGGCATGATGACACCACAAAAGTGGTAGATGGTGTCACTAGGCTATGACTCCCATGGTTTAGGGGGAGGCCACTTGGTTCGATACATACTTACCAAGGAAGAATGCGAGTTTGGCACAACTTGATCATTTGATCAATGATACTCATTCGTCTGTTATTTTCTTGATTATGGTCATCATTGGGGGACGCCTCATTGTCAATATCAATCCATATAAAGATCTCTATACTTAGAAATTACACCGGTGTACATGATGACGTAGTTTAATGAGTTTGATATCGAACCATACTTTGTTGAGAAAATATCAACATTGTAGATTGGCCTAAATGGAAATATGTGATCCAGTTTAAACAAAGAGATAGTGCTTTGGTTAGGTGACGCCGACACCTCAAGTGTAAACTCTATCAGTTATGTCTTTGTTAGAAAGCGTAGTGAGAAAAAAAGTTTAGACTCACCTTCTGGCACAAGGTCTCTCACAATCACCATGGAATCGATTATGATGAGATATACTCTCGTAATGGATGTCATTGCACTCCACTAGCTTGTTAGTTTGGTAGTTTCCAAAAAACTAAACAAGCAGTTTATGGTCACAACATATCTTTGTTGGGAACTAAGAGATGTACATAAAGATCTTCAATAGATTGGTTTTCACCCAAATTAAGTGCCTCCTGACCACGGAGCGTGTTTGCAAGGTATTATCAACTTGATTAGGGAAGGGGTTATGACGAATTATGCCTCTTTGCATGTAAAATCTGGATGAATCGTGATGGATTCTTGTTAAACTAAGAGATGTCACTGGTCCAAAATTAAGAATGAAAGGATCTTGGGAATACTTGGTCTCGAAAGTGAGGACGGTTATTGATGATGCTTATTCATCTGTCGACTTAAGGCAAGCTAAAGTACGATGAAGTTATGCCTATATGTATTCCTTAATCGGACGAAGTCTTGAGAAGACTTGTTTCGTCCATATGACGAAGAAGTCTTAGGAGAAATTCTCCATCTAAGTACGGTAGCACATTCATGTAATTGTTACAATATGCTTGACTCGACATTTCATTCACTATAAACTTGTAAGGCCAAGTTCTCCTTAGTCTTTCAACTCTCTTCCTAGCGGTCAAACATCTTCGCTCCCTCTTAGATGAGTGTGAAGGAACATCAAGGTAGTGGTCGAATGCGCCTACGCAACATTAATGTAATGGCAGTGAATCCTTTTATGAAAGGTTCAGGATTATTCATCCCTACAGAAAGACACATCAAACGCGAAATCAGAATCTGCCCAGTTTCGTAGGTCAACTTCCACGTGACTTACATGATAGCCCACTCGTTGGACAATGGTGAAATTTATACCATTGGAAAAGTCTATGTGTCTAATTTCCAGGGAAACCAACCATTTGATCACAACTATCATATTGAGTGAGTTATGGCTATTTTCGTAAAGTATGACGGATCTATCAGAGAATCTGTTTTTGCAAAATAGTCAACTTCGACAGAGTTTTGTGATCAGCTCAAGATGAACTAGGTTATGAACCTTATATGGTTGGAAAGCTACGTGTGTCTAGTTTATATAACTTTATACGGTTCGTCCATACCTATTGTATCGAAAATGTTATGACTGTTTAAGTACACAAAGGTCATACCACGCGTGAATCTGATTTTCAACACGAACTTATGTGTTGAGTTGTTAGGCAACCTTCTCCTTCAAGATCAAAGTAATGCTAAGCATACCAAGTCTGATATAAGGATATTGTGGCTGGATTTAATGACTAAATCGTTGCCCAAGTCTACTTTTGAAGTATGTGAAGTGCATTGGCTTGTGCCGTTTATTTGTACTCCGAGATTAAGTTACCAATTAGGGGGAGTTGTTGTGTAGACATCAGGGGGAGTCTACATGCATCACATGTTATCTTCAATTGTAGTTGGTGTTTTGTGCTCTTTTTTCCTTCGTCCAAGTCTTTTGTTTTACCCACGAGTTTTTTATTTTACTTGACAAGGTTTTTACCGAGGCAACATCATAAACACCATATTTTATTAGGGATACAACACAAGGAGGAGTGTTTAAGGAAATTATGTTTCCGTCCTTCTGTTATGTGTCTTGCCCTAATACACATAAAATTGGTTAATCTGGTTTCCTTATTATAATAGATTACAGTTGATAGAACTTCTAGATCCTTCGAGAGACTCTATGCAATGCTTATTTATGAGTAGACCGTTATTCTCGTTATACTTTCTCCTTCAACAATATATTGTTTTTTTTCATTATTTTCAGAATACATATTTTAATTGTATTTATATAATTATTTGTTATTAAAAAATAAAATAAATACAAAAATTGCGCCCAGCGTTTTTTAGAACCTTGATATCGAGAGCAAGTTTAGCTCTTGGGTTCGAGATAGAGTTTCCTGAGGTGATATTGTTTCTAGGTTCTCACATGGTGAAATTGATTTACAGTAGAGTGAGTAGACGCTTCCTCCATGAGGCAAAAGACATCTTTTAACAGACGGAGGAGGCCAGGACTAGTTTGATTGAATAAAAGGGCTTGTTTGTGTGGTTGGATCAGGCGGTTGCACCTTGACAAGGAGTAAGCCTAGGAGTCCAGAATCCCTCTCTAGAATGATGGATTAAAAATGTATTTATACATTTCTTTACAAGTGTATGTTGGCTTCGTTAAGCTCGTCCAAAATCATGAATACTGAAGCTGGGCATGGGACTGGGTTTTCAACTCACATGAGTTATCTATCTTAAATTTCACTGCACTTTACGTTTTCATGTTAGTTCGGGCTTCAGCAATTGGGCTCATGTCACCCAAGTGGTGTATTTTTATTCATATGTGGATTATTCTAGCTTGGTCTAGCACAGGAGGACTCGGTTGCTCATGGTGTCAGTCGGTCCCAACTCTTTCCAGATGTTTGGTCACCCAATTCCAAAACAACCCATCAACTACCATGATGTACCTTCATGTGACTTGTGTGGTTGCACGCTTAAAGTGTAATTTTGTACTTACCTATTAGATTATGGGCACGTGTGGGTTCATCACCCTCCCCCCCAATTTTTATTGGTTACGGCTCTTGGATGTGGTTCTTGGTCCTCTCTCGTCAGCCTCTTTGCTTCCATGACTTGGGTCTCGATGGTGGATTATATGATGTTGTTATGAGAGAGCTCTTCCTCTAGTTAGTGTATTTCCATATTTTTTGTGTATTAGAATTTGATTGGCATTAGTTACTCGAGCATCAGTGTTCCGATTTAGCACTCTTCATTATCTCTCGACTGTTGGTGGAGATGACGACGACAATACTAGCATGCTTAGGTAGTGAGTGTTGTAGATTAGTTGGTATTGTTGCATTTTCTTATCTGCTTGTAGGACATTTGGTCCACATATATTAGTGAGCTGTTAGTTTCCTCTTACTCTTTCTAGCTTGATCGAGTTGGAGACTCATGCTCTTTATTTTTAGTAGTTTTCAGTCTCGCGTTTGCGAGTATTGTAATTAGACTTGTCCCATGATTAATGAATTATTTATTTCTCTAAATAAAAAACACATAAATGACTCCCTAAAGATTCATTATTTTTTTTCCTGTTAATAAACGCACCTTTAGAGAGTAAAGATTGTATGTGATAAAAACTCATTAAAACTATGGCTGTCAATTCCGACACGGCTCGAAACCCGCACGAAATAAAGCGGGTAGAACCCGCACGATTAAAAAGCGGGTCAACGGCGGGTCAACAACGGGTCAACCCGCCAACATGAAATGAACCCAAAGAACATGTTTATTAGATGGGTTGGGTTATATAATATATAACTCGCGTACACGACCCATTTAAAAAGTAATATTACATGTGTATAAGGGACAAGTACGTCTTTCTTCACTTTACCCTAGGGTTACCAAAACACTATAAATTCTCTTGTTTCAGTCATGTATCAATACACAAACCCTAAGGTTCACGGCTCATTAGCTCTATGTGTTCGCGGCTCATCAACTCTTTACAAATGTATTTTGATCACGTCAATGACAATTTTATATATGAGAATTATTTGACTGATTCTTAGTTTTGCTTGATCAACTCTTGCATTGAGAGACATGGTTGTTATCAATTTAGTGTCTTCCGCTCCATCCTTATTCTCTTGTTTTGTTTCACGTGATGCTTATTGCTTATTATAAATCTCAATTGAGTTTGCATATAGTCCACGTGCTAGTGTGAACCAATTTTTTACCAAATTCTCATGAACTTCTTATGATTATTGTTTGATACCATTATTCATGTAAACTACATGAAATCTATACATTTGTTATATATTCAGCCTTACTCACAATTAAGAGAAAATGTTGTTCTGCCTATAGCTTTTTAGTTACTAATATATTGTATTATGTATGATAGATGGATGTTATTCATAACAATACTCAAGACGCTCAATGTGATATTTCTGAGACCAATGAGAATGTGATGCAAGATTGCCAAGAAACAAATACTGCATCTCCAAAGTGTGGTAAGAGGCGAAGAAAACTCACTCAAATGTATGGTCTAAATTTGAAGTTCTTCCATTGGGTCCGGATAAGAAGCAAATGGCTAAGTGCCTAAGATGCGGTGTTACCTACTTGTGTTTTAGCAGGTATGGTACATGGAATCTGAAACGTCATATAACATCTTGTGTGAAACGAAAAATTCTAGACCTAAGATAGTTAGTTGTATCACATAATGATGATGGCTCTCTGATCATAAGGTCTGCTAGATTTGATCATGACAAATTTCGTGAACTATTGGTGACAGCTATTGTTATGCATGATTTGCTTGTTCAGTTCGTTGAGTATGGTGGGATTAGAAACCTATTTACTTATATATGTGCTGATATCAAGTTGATATCTAGGAACACTGCTAAAGAAGATGTTATGAGTATGCATGCTAGAGAAACGAAGAAACTTAAGAAGACTTTAATTTCCATTCCTAGCAGAATTTGCTTGACTTCTGATTTGTTGACTTCTATTGCAACTGATGGTTATCTTGCTCTGACTGCTCATTTTGTTGATGATGATTGGAAACTACAAAAGAGAGTACTGAACTTTAGTTTTATGCCTCCTCCATATACTGGTATGGCTCTCTCTGACAAAATCTATAAGCTGTTAGTGGATTGGGGTATTGAAAGAAAATTGTTTTCTATGACTTTAGACAATGCATCTGCCAATGATTGTTTTGTTGAGTTACTAAAGGGACAACTTAAACTGAGGGATGTGCTTCTAATGAATGGTGAGTTTTTTCATATTCGTTGTTGTGCTCACATTCTTAATCTGATTGTGCAAGAGGGGTTGAAAGAAATTGATGGTTCTATTGTGAAAATCAGGGAGAGCATCAAGTATGTTAGGGGTTCACAAGGAAAAAAACAAAAATTCTTAGATTGTGTTGCACAAGTTTCCTTAGAATGTAGAGAAGGCTTACGTCAAAATGTACCAACCAGATGGAATTCTACATACCTTATGCTTAATAGTGCAATTTATTATCAACGTGCATTTCTTTATATGTAGTTAAGTGACTCTAACTACAAACATCCACTTACTCATGATGAGTGGAAAAAAGTGAAAAAAATATGCAAGTTTCTAAGGGTGTTCTATGACGTTACTTGCTTGTTTTCTGGAACTCATTATCCCACATCTAATTTGTACTTCCCTCAAGTCTTTGTAGTGATACTTTGAGAAAGGCCAAGGAGGATCATGATATGTTTATAAGTAGTATGACATCCCAAATGATCATCAAATTTGAAAAGTATTGGTCTAAGTATAGCTTGATTCTTGCAATTGTTGTAATATTTGATCCTCGATACAAGTTGCAGTTTGTGGAGTTTTCATATAAATGGCTATATGACAGTGATTCTATTCAAATGAAAATGGTACGTGACAAATGTTTTCTCTTTTTGATGTTTACATGAAAGTTTATTCTACGTCAATGAATTCTGCCTCTACATCATCAAGAAATCAAGATACTAGTCCTCCTCTTGTTGCTGATGCAATGATTTCTGAAGAATGCATAGATATTATGAAGGTAAATAAAATATGTTTTTCTCTTTATATTATGGTATCTGTTTTTACAAATTTATTTAAAATAGTAAATAATCTCCTAAAATTCTAAAACTTTGTGTGTTAGACGCACTATGTATCTATTATGTTCTTATATATTTTCATTACTTTCTGATAAAATCTGATTATGTTTTTAATTATTTTTTCATCTGTTGTTCACCTGGTTCTGTTGACATTGTAACTGTAGGATTTTGATGAGTTTGAGAGTGAAGAATTTATTTTCTCTACCCTAAAGACTCAATTGCAATTGTATTTAGATGAACTAAGGTTACTAAGGACAGTCACAAACTTGAATGTCCTTCACTTTTGGAAGGCAAACCAATTTCGCTACCCGAAATTATCTATCATGGCTCGTGATATACTATCCATTCTGATTTCTACAGTTGCTTCCGAGTCCGCATTTAGCGTTGGTGGTAGAGTTCTTGACCAATATCGTAGTGCACTGAAATCTAAAACTGTAGAAGCTCTTATCTGCACAAGTGATTGGATATTTGCGGAAGAAGGTATTTGTTCTATACTTTTTCTATAACAGTTTCTTCTCTTTTAAACATGTCATACTGATTTGTTGTTTTTTTCTTATAAGTTGATGTTCATACGTTGCCACCAAAATTGGATGACTTGACTGAAGATAGTACCAAGTTAAGCATTAGTGACGCCAATAGTGAATCTGTTGGTTGTTCCATTGTTGCTGCTCATTCGAGTTAAGAGAAATAAAGAAGAAACATATTAGAACATGACTTTCTCTTTTTGGTACGTAAGTGATTTTATTTTTGTTATCATTTATTTGATTGTGAGGAAGTAGATTTCCAGTTTTCCATTCTAATGTTTGCTTATGAGTTTGATACTAGTCTACTGACTTGAATTTGTTTTTGATTGTAGGTGGTGATTACTTGCTTTGCCTTTTATGCTGAATAAAATAAAGCTAAATAAAATGAAGACTTAGATTCTTGGAACTTGGAAGTTACGATTTGAGGCTTTTATTTTTAAAGTTAAACCTCACATTTAATTATGAATTATGTTTTTCAATTTCAGATCGAGAGTGTTTGACTTTATATTGAAAATTTGGATTTGATTATTCATAAGTTATAAAATTATGCTTTTGTGGAGTTTTTAATGAATATAATCAAGTGATGTTTTTTTTATTAAATGAGTCACAGTTGTCATGGGTCATTTTGTCGAACACGACACGACCTATATATTAAATGGGTTGAACGGATTGAAAATAGGTTGGGTTTGGGTTATTAAATGGGTTGGGTTTGAGTTTGTATCTTGTGACACGTGAAATTCCTTGACCCGACACGACACGACCCATTGATAACCTTAATTAAAACAAGGGATTCCTTGAAATTTATACTATATACTAAAACTGAGTTCAGATTTGAACAGTACAAGTGGGGACCAAAATGACAGTATGTCCCTGCTTAAAATGATGATTTTGCCTTTTTTTTTTTTTTTTGTTTAATTACAACTTTATCATTGAAAACTTCATGAAATAAGTGATTTACCTTATGATGTTGCCCAATATCAATTTTGCCATCTTTTTACACGTTGAAACCTCACCGTTCGACACGGGTACAAATCCTAGTAAACACGACTTTACAACCTTGTAAAGCCTCAAAATACGACCAGCCGTCATGACAGATGAAAGAAACGTATAAAAATGTCGTACACGTTGCAATATGTAGTACCGCCCACCGATTTGCAGGTTCACAAGTTCGGTTTTCCTTTCTTCTGCGTCTAACTATAAAATAAGATTCTCAAACAGCTTCAACCCTCCATTTACTCTCTCAAATTTGTCTTCCTCTCTCTGCAAATGTCGGAATCCAAGACCAAAATCGAATCCCTAAGGGAATGGATGGTCGAGCATAAGCTCCGAGCTGTTGGTAATTCCCCTAGTTTCTTCTTCGTTGATTTAGCCTCCAAAGTTCTTCTCTTTCGTTTATAGAAAATGCAAGATATAAAATTTCAGTGATCTAGATTGGTTTTGATGATTGTTGAAAAGGGTATCCATGGATTTAGTTTGTTGTGATTGGCTTGGTTTATGATCTGCGGTTTCTATCAGATGAATCTTTATCTGGAAAAAGATGGCATCTTGATGTTTCTCTTTGGCAGGATATTGCTCTTGTTCTTTGTGTTTGTTGTTTGTTGTATGGCTGTGAATAACTGTGTTCATAAGTATCTTTGTTTATATATAATGAGAAGGTGGTGTTATGATTCTGGTTATGACAATTTTGTTTTTGTTTGCATTATTGGAAAAAGGGGCTGTGTGGCTTGCTGGAATAGTCGGGTCAATAGCTTACCAATGGTCAAGTCCCAAGAAATTTCAAGTGAAGGTGATTCATTCCAGGTAAATCTTTGTGTTTGTGACTTTCTGATATTCCGAAGACAGATTGGTTTGCAGCTTTGTTGAATGCTAATGAACTATGCTGTAGAAAATTATTTGCCCACAGTAATCAGGTCTATCTTTTCGCTAAATTTTGTGTTGTTTGATATGTAATGAACCAAATTGAGACTTACTATCAGACCTGGCTTGTTGAACTGGAATGCGTATTGGGTTATTGAGAGTGTTGATTCAATGATACTATATTACCTTTTAGCCAGTGGCTGGTTTAGTGTAGGACAATTTAGTTTTGAACCAGAGGTTAGTTTCGTTACTGGTGCCTTGGTAGTATTCTCTTTCCCGGCCAGTGTGTAACTCTTCTCTTGAAAGTCTTATGCATAGGTTTCCCTGGTATGAAAAATGTTGCCTTATTGTCATTGAAATAGAGAAAGTTTTGGAGCTTTATAGTCGTTTATATAAGAATAATTTCTGGTTCATGGGTATAATTGTGCCTGAATTTGAGAAAGAACAGTTTCTCCTGTTGTGCTGGCATCCTCCTATTCTGTATGCTCGTATTTTAGATGAATTATCTTACTGTTTTTAAATACTACACTAGTTGGCAGTCTGTACTTCTGACTGATGCCATCTACAAAGCATGTTCTTATCAGAAAATGTTCTCCGATATGATGCGCGCTCTCTGGAAACAGCCACTCAGTGTGGTAATTCGATATGCAATATGACGTTTCTGTTTGTTGTGGTCATATTATACCTCTCTCATTTGCTATTGAGTCACCATCAATGTTCTTTCAATGGACATTGCTTAGTGGGATCTGTAGTTTCCTTAATCCTTTAGCCTGAAGCTAAAAGGATTACGTCAGGAATCTGGTACCGCAATAATATGTAATAGTTCATCATTAGGAAGATAAGAGGATGAAGGTATTAATCTGCCAAGCATTATACTTATGAGCTTGTGACCTCTAGAGAGTAGGAGTATGGAGTACAAAGAATTATATATCAGCTTTCTTTGCTTGGTTTTATTTTAACTGGTCGTGCTTTGTTTCTCATGTCTCGACACTTGTGAAATTTCACTTTGTTTCTCATGTCTCGTCACTTATGAAATTTCAGATTGAATGCACAGGCTATCACACTGGCTGCATTATTTGGTAGTGCTGTTGTTGAATACTATGACCATAACACTGGTAAAAAGGCAGACAAGTATGCCAAGTACATGCACATTGAGAACTTCCAGAACAAGGATTAAGTAACGTCCCATGTAACAGCCATGGTGGAGGTTTAGCTACTTTTCTGAACAGAAGGGTTTTTGGTTATCTGCAACCAATGTTTTCCTTGGTTGTACTGACTTAATTATTATGGTGTAATTTTGATAACCATTTTGCTTACATTGAGGTAGTCAGGGCTTCTGGTTTTTTGAATGCCGTCAATTTGTTATACAGAATAATTCATATCTCCGGTGATTGAAGTTCCTTACAGTTCTATTATATTTTTGTTTCTGCTGGTTGGGTCATTTGTGCCCCTGGGCACTGGTTATATCGGTATTACATTCTGTTATTCTTTTTACTGTAATTATGTGAACATGTCTAGATTACGGTATTCCATTACTGTACTTGTACTTACAAGCGTGAATGTTTTCCGAAATGGTAGAGGCATGTGCAAACTGTCAAAATCGTTTTTCACATAACAAGTATCGTGAATAGAAACGTGTTTTACTTTCACACCACAAAGATCTAAATATTAGCAATAAAGATGCAAATGTGCAAGATACCAAAACAAAGATGCAATGAGAGGCGCTCCTCCTTCGGAACACCAGCATTGGTTTCAACTTTCAAGATGTAGTTCGCAATCTTAATCATTCACTGAGAGTCTGAGACTAGACTATTCACACAATCAACTGCTTGAAGATCTCTTTAGTACAAAGCCATGTCTGTGGAGATACGTAGAGATTAATAATTATAAGATAGATGTCTGCAACCCAAAAGGGTGATTAGATATGAGACAACGAGCGATTACCACCAATCCTAAAAGTCCACATATTAAAATAAAACCGAATCCAAAACAAACTAGAAAACATAAAATGCTGGAAATAAGTAAATTGTTGTTTTGAGGCCCAAGACGAACTCGGATGGCCAAAAAATCCCATATGTCAGGGCGAAGCGTTGAGTTTGACTCGTCTCGTCGTTTGTATTCCGGAAAGGAATCATGTGTTCTAAATAGACGTTCTGGCCAAAAGTTATTCCAAATTCGATTCACTGTTAAAACTTGACTTTTCACATGAGTAACTCGAAATGTTCGAAATAACAACTTCTTTAATATTCTAGCGGTTAATAATCTCATTATTCGTGAATTACGTATCTTCATGTCATTCTTCTTGATTCTATGTCGCTTCCATACTTTAATCTTTTTCTCGGCAAAGTGGTAAACTGAGCTATGTACTCGTCCTACGTCACATAATTCACCGACATATGCACAGTGAATTCAACAACGCACTTGCACTAAAAGGAATCCATGGAGTTCTTGCAGCTGCCAAAGATGGACCTATATAACCCTTGTAGAGTTGGAGCATAATCTCTAGGATTAATTACAAAACACCACCCAAACTATGATGTTGTAGTCGGTAGTTGGAAACTACCTTCCCCGCCCATAGACCAGTTAGGAAACTTGTATATACGATGTATATCCTATCTCGCCATGGTGAAAGATCGTCAATACCACATCGGGAAGGTGCTCTCTCAAGCTCCACAAGAAGGCATCATAAGAAGATATATGTGTAGTTAGTCCCACATCGGAAACATAATATGTGAGGGAACCTTCCTTAACTATAAAAGGAATACTCCCCATAGATGGAAGATAGATGATAGATGAATGGATCTCTCTCTCTCCCAATCCCAAAGGCCTATTGGCCATGATAGTTGATTCGTAAGTGGACGTAGCCATGTCCTCCGATAACATGGTGAACCATTATATGTCCTTGTCTCTCGCCCATGTTGTTTATTGTTCATGTTCGTGTTCCACCGTGATTCTACATAGTCTCTGGGATTATGCAGAAACAGATGTTATTTTCATTTTCATACCTAACTATCAAAAAATTACATTTTCATACCCAAAGTTTCATTCCGTTATCATTTTGATACCCTAACTACTAACACAGTTAAATTTTGAGGGCATTTTCATCATTTTGATAAATATATCATTTTTTACATTTACTTTAACAAAATAATTTATTTTTTGAGGTTATCAAATACAAATAGAACAATTTACTTTAGCAAAAATATTAAAAAAAACTCCAAAATTAAATATTTATTTTTGCAATAATAGTGATAAAAGTTAGTAGAACTCTTGTTTTTTTTTTAAAACTTTTATTAATAACTCACATACCCTACATATGTCGTGAGGTTTAAACCCATGACCTCAAAGTTAGTAGAACTCTTGTATGTATATATATTTTTGGAGTTACATGTTAATCAAAAAAAATTAAAATAAATTATATCAAGAAAATATCAAATATCGATGAAATTTTTTTCATATTTTATATAAACATGGTATATTTAACCAAAAATAGATTAAACATGTTTATATAAAATTTGATAAAATTTATATCGAAAATAAAATTTATACTAACTTTTATCACTATTGTTGCAAAAATAAATTATTTTGTTAAAGTAAATGTAAAAAATGATATATTTATTGAAATGATGAAAATGCCCTCAAAATTTAACGGTGTTAGTGGTCAGGGTATCAAAATGCCAACGGAATAAAACTTCGGGTATAAAAATGTAAGTTTTTGATAGTTAGGTATGAAAATGAAAATAGTATCATAGTTCGGGTGCTGTTTTGTAATTAATCCTAATTAAAAATCTTAAAAAATTTATATTTTATTTTCTAGTGGATTCCAAAGTCTATCTGGGATTTACTGCTTGTAAACTCTTCTCAATTTTTAGGGTTCAAAGCTTGTTAACCCTTCGTACTTCTACCGTGTCACTTTGACTAATATCCCTTGTCCTGGCCCGAGTGAAATGAGTAGACCAGCACCTGAGGTGAGGCTGAAGAGGCACCAAATATTTGGGGGCACAGTACGGATATATACAATACCTAGCTATACACACAATGATAAATGGCAAGTATGTAAAATAAGAAAAAGTTATTGTGGCAGAGTTGTCTGATCTATTTGTCTTTCAAGGACAAGATACATCAAACTTATTCCCACTCTTAAGCGAAACTACACTACGTTTACAAACAATTTTTTTTTTTTGGCGAATAGAACCACTTAACATTGAAACAAACCAAGGTTACAAGACCAGAACACTGGGTTCAAACAAAGAACATGACAAATAGAAACTAAACAGAGAGGGTGGGTAAGAACCCAAACCCATATTACAATAACAATAACAGACACGACAAGAGGACTCAAACCAGGCGAGTCCAAACCATCCCGAGTCCCTCGCATCAGCAAGGAGGAAACCACAGTCGCAGCTCTTTGCTGACCATAGTAGATCGGCGCGTCGTCATGATGGCCGGAACAACCAAACAAACGATCAGACCAAATCCAATGCTCAGTAAAAGCTCCCATACCAGTTTCAAACAGAGAGAGCCCAACAAACAGATCTCCAGGTGCAAATTCAGATAATCGATCCCTCAAACCATCTCCGAATCGGAGAACATCTTCCGCCATAGATTCAACCATAGGAACTGGCTGAACACAAAGGTTGGTGAAATCCACAAAGGGATCAAAGAGACAGACACCCAAAGGGTGTACAGACTCTTGTAGCATCACCAGGTGCTTCACTAACGGGCAAACCCTGTTTTGATTTGAGCTCCAAGGAGCCGCATGGAAACCATAAAGATAGGTTTTGGCGGAAGGAAAGTGATATGGGCCGCTAGCCGAAAATAATTGGTTTGATAGGAAGAATATGGATAGATCTGGAGAAGAGTGGGTTGGGATCAACAGGGATAGATCGAGAAACAGACCCAAAGTAAAATTCATTGAAAGGGAAAAACCGAGTAGCCATGAGGAGAGGCATGCTACCTCAGATCGGAGATGAACTCCAAGGAAAACCGGCCAAATCGGCTGGTGGGTAAATCCTGAAAAGGATAGAATCCATACCAGGAGGATGGAGACAAAACCCAAGAGAAAAGGATGGAAATTTAAGCCTTCACCAACTCTCAGGCCAAGATCCAGATCAAAATGATCTAGATCCGGCTTGGGAGTGGGGAGGGAGAGATGAGCAGTGTAGAGAGAAGGCAGAGAGAAAGTTTTAGAGAGAGAAAGTTTTGTCAGATGAGCAGTCCGTTTACAAACAATTTGGTTATAGTTTCCATGAGCCAAATAATGAATGGGGAGATGCCTAAGTTTACCGGTGACGAAATTGTGGGAGCATAAGTATCCAGTTTTGGTAAGCAGAAGAACCTCATCGCTCCCCCAAAGTCCTAATGTAAGCGGAACCCTGATCTCAGCCTTCATTGCGGGCACAATGGATAGAAGTTTTGTCCAAGAACACTTGACACCAGTAGCAGCAAAGTCGTCCATTTCCCAAATCTCAAAAAGGTTGATCTCTACCCCGATAAAAACCATATAGAACAATGGATTCATTCCACACCGTGACGATAAATTCATGAAGTGGAAACTAGAAACACTCCGGAAGTTTTACAGTATGAAATACTCGGTCACACGAATCAAATAAAATGACCAGATACTTAAGGTCCTCCACATCTCTGTCTAAAGAGTTCTCGTACTCATTCGGTTCGTCATACCCCCTCCAATAGAAGACACCTTTGAAGCATGTCTCACAATCCAAGCCAAATATGTTTCTTTCTTCTGTTCGTAAATTATCAGCATTGACCTCACTCCAAGAATCAGCTCTCAATGAGAACACTTCTGCTCTAGGAGGTAGAATTACAACATGCTCTCCATACTCGCCATCATATATGTCGTTGAAAAATAAGATCCTAACAAGTATTTAATCTTTAGATTTTGGATCAAACCCTAATCCGACGTAGTATCCGTTACCATCTGGAATGCATGACTCGGGAATGATCTTGCATTCGTTGATTGCTGGATTGTATAGAGCAATGTTGTCACTGTGAAGAGATAGACAAACAATCCCATCGTAATGACTTAAAATAGTAACAGATTCATCACGAATTCTACTAGGACTAATAGGAGGGAGCTCAATAAAAGGCCCCCTAACCTTTAATCCCATAGAAGGTGGAAAGTGGATGTCCTCCAAACTGAATTGAAGGCTATGATCATCATCAATGTCATTGTCGTTGCAGAGATGAAGATATAAAAAGTAAAGGAGTAAATACTTGTGACACCCTGTAGTTTACACCTAAAATCAGTTTTGTCCCTCACTTTTTTTTTTAAACTGGTATACCCCTATACTTTGAATTCTCGACTGATTTGCCCTTTTCTCAGCTGGTTATGACTGTGACATGCTCATTAACAGTCTAAATAACCCTTCACTCTTATCTCTTCTAGCATAGTAATAGGGGGCTTAGACCTTGCTCTCAAAACCCAATCATTGAAGCTCTCACAAGCATTGTTAATGAGCATGTCATAGTCATAACCAGCTGGGAAAAGGGCAAATCAGTCGAGAATTCAAAGTATAGGGGTATACCAGTTTAAAAAAAAAGTGAGGGACAAAACTGATTTTAGGTGTAAACTACAGGGTGTCACAAACATTTACTCCAAAAGTAAATTTGGAAGTTGTCACTGGCCTTGTGCTCGGCAGTACGCCTGAAAAGAATGCTAGTAAAGGAGGAGAGATCATTGCAATAGTGGAGGTGCTTCACTGCGAACTGGGGATTATTGATCAGAGCTTCACATGATTTACGGATGCACTTGAATCGCATTAGAGATTTTGGAGGCAGCCTGGATAGGATTTGCACCAATAGTTCAAATGGAATTTTTTGAGAGTCTGCCATTGTAAGAAATGGTCACTTCTTTGACATGAAGAAACCTGGATGCAAGTTTATCTCGTCATTGATTATTCATAGAATCATATATTTGTTCACAGATGAAATCATCCAAAAGAAAGATGAAAATTTGATACAATCTGATATATATACATAATTACGTATGCAAAAACATCTTGTGCTAAAGTATAGTGAAGAAAAAAAAAGTAATGCAGAAAGTCATACCTTGTGGAAGAGCTTGTAACGATGAGGGTTGAAGAGATAGAGAGGGAGAGATGCAAGAAGATGTACAATATTGAAATGCTGATCAGAGAGAGAGTTTAGAGTTTTACTTGGTAAATCATGGAAAGGGAAGTTTTTACTTGATGCTTTATATAGTAAGTTGTATAAAGATAACAAAAATTCCCATGATCTTCTCTTCTTTTTCTTCTCATTGTCTCTCATTTTCCACAATTGCATTCAACTTCAAACAATTAATGGATATTGTGAATTGGGATTCTGTTTTGTAATCTCGGAATATATGGTCTAATTTTTTCTTTGGTAACACCTTTAACGAGGCCTGCTACAGTATGGATATATTTAGGCCATGAAATTGTTATCCTGCATTATTGGAAAAACAAGTTCTTACTGTATTGGTAGTTTTGGCAACACCCTGCCAATGTTCTGATGTTGGTCCTGAAGTACTATTGTCAGGACTATTTTGTAACGTTATGTAACATAGAGCGTCAATATGCAATGCAATATAGAATGTTGGACTTTGCCAAATCAAAATAGACATGAACACCTAAAAGGTAGAGATGTGAACAAAATGTCTCATAAATTTTGGGAGTTCTTCATGGCAGATTTAGCGCACAGATGTTGCAAGTTATACAGCCTCGGGCATTTCACGCGAGAAATACATGAACAAAAGATTACAGACCTTGCTTATAATCAATTACGAAGGCATAATCAGCCATATAAATTTGGAAGCTGGATCATTGTCATAGGCAGTTCACTTATGTTCAGCACAAGTTCAAGCACTCCTTGTGTTGGAAAAATTGGTATAGATTTCATTTCTTTACCAACAATTGTTCAAATATATTTTTGGCACAAATAATGATCCACTTATAACTCAAGACAGAAGAATAGTTTGGTTTTGTCAAACCAGGATGACAGGATCATCGGAGATAGCATGGCCGAGAGAGTACTCACTCAAATCCAACATTTGCCATTAACACCATCTTATTTCATATCCTCAAGGCGAAGAAACTAGAGGAGACTTTAACTCCATCACACCACCATGTGACTATAGACAACATTTTCAGGGCCACCACAGTTACTTGGAGCCTGTCAGGTCATGACAGACCCCGAGCATTATATATCATTTCTCAAGCATACATAATTTAGGGATTTCAGTTATAGTAGTGGTAGTTTACTTCACCAACAAGGATAAGGAGAAAAGCCTATGATCCATTTTGTGAAGATGTCCTCTCAGATCCATGCCGCCATAAGCCGTTTCCCCTGATTCCCGACTCTGATCCACTTCCAGCATGGTGAAGAGCAGCCCAACCAGGATCACGGTCAACCTGATTCATCGAGAATGAAGGCAGGTGATCTCTTTCCCATGCATGAAAACGAGTAGATAAAGGATTTTCAGCTTCTTGGTAGTTACGGCCTGATGAACCAGAAGGGTAAAAATAGAAACCACCATTCTGATCTGATGATGAAGCCACTGGCCCTACTTGAGGCAAACCTCTTTGATTGCTTGTTCTTCGGGCTCCTGAAATCATGGGTGTGCGCATGGTTGGGGAATTACTAGGTTGTTGCTGTTGATAGTATGCCTGAAGAGCTTGGACTCTGTCGCGAGCCCGAGCATTGCTGCCTGGATAAGGAGGAATCATTGAAGACGTGACTGAGCTGCCGGCTCTCGCACTGGAACTGCAGGAAGGATTTACAACAAAAAGACATGCATAAACTGTTTAGTGATCAATACGCGGGACATGTATCTAAACTACTGGCAAATATAGCTGTCAGTCTATTGTCGTCTAGGAAACGAAAATTATACCATTATCATTTTTTGGTTGAAAATATTTATACAATTATCTCATTAAAATAATATGAGAACAAGAAAAACCCACATCTCAGGCCCAACTCTTACTAAACATACCTCAGTCTCTGAAATCTGCATACATGTACATCGAGAGATACTTCTAGTATTTTCTAATAATGCATAAATGATAAGCAATTAATAAAATACATGCTAAAATTCGAAGATGGTTTCAGACTACTTCTGACCTTCAAGTTGCTGTTTCACAAGGGCATACCTGTGACCAACAAGAAATGGATGCATGAAAGATCCTGATCTTGGGATCTCTGAAATTGGCCTAGCAGATCTTTGAGGCACAGATGGGATTGATGTTTGATCAACCCCACCAATATGATTGCTGTTTGTAGAGAATGGAGGGGAATGATGATCCCAACTGGGGTAATGAAGGTCCATGGCAGGAAAAGCATAGGAGCTTGGTAGTTCACTAGGTAAAGTTGTGCCCGTCCAATGATGGTTAAAGTTGGAAGCTTCTGAAATACTTCCACTAGAATTAGAGGATGAGGGGTGAACTGGTCCAAAGTAAGCAATATACGGGCAAGGATGACCAGCAGATGATACAGCTGTATGCTCAGCAAAGATGGCATGTTGTCCAAGTAAATCATGATCTGCATAACATCATAACTCACATCAATATTACAATATGCACTAAAACATCAATAGAATATCACAAGGGGAAATCAAGAAAGGCTTACATGAAGTGGGTGAGAACTCCCCTTCCCTGTTCATAGCCAAAACAAAAGGTTCAACACAAGGAGGAGAAAATATTACATTAACCAGAACGACTGAAAAATTAAATAAAATTGCAAGTATGCATGGTTGATAGGAAGTTTCTATTTGAACTTGGAAATTACTCAGCACAGTTCCAAACACCTCTTGTAAAACTTTAAATCCAATTACTATCTTAAGAAAGCAAAACATGGTGCTAGCATGGCCAAGAGTCATAAACAGGCTATGCTGCTCCAAATAAGGCTTGCCAAAGTTTTCTCATCTTATCCTATCCCAATTGACATGTATTTGTAATACATAAAAATTGAATGAAGAAACTAATTTTCTCTTTTAAGACATCCTTAAAAAGGTGAGACTACTGGTTATCATATTAGTCAAATGGCCCATCCTATCTTCCAAAAAGGTGAAGTCTCATCATGAGCCTGGTGTTAACACTATCCAAACGGGATTAGCCTGCCCCCTCAACCTCTACTCCCCCTCCTTTTAAAACCCTCATAACTTTCAGTTGGAAAGCAATATAAAACAAAGGGTAAAACAATGATCTTCAACAAAGATGTTTTGGAACGGTTGACTAGTAAAAAATACAAGGTGTCAAGGTTTCAGACAAGAAAAAGAAATCTTAATCTTAAATATATATATATATATATATATATATATATAAAACATGCATAAAAAGAATTAAACTGGAAAGAGATGTTCAAACTATTTCTAAAAACAAAAAATCGCAAACTCACATTTTGTTGAAACTTTGAATGCGTTTAGTCAATATCACTGTCAAAAATGAAAACTTTATCTTGCAATGTATGACGCAATAGCATGCCTGCCAATTCTTAGTCTCACTTTTAACCAGGTCCCCGGACCTCAATTTGCTTCTTTGAGACAGTTAGTTAAAGGTATAAACGTGATCATAAATTTTATTCGTTTTACTTTTATTTTTGGGCGCAGGCCACAGGGCCAGGGGAAATAGTTGAATTTTTCAGGCGTATCAGAAAAATTCAGTAGGAATGTCAGACAGTGGTACAACCAGATGATAGTGCTCAATGCTATCTTGTTATTTTCCAAAAATATTGAACTGCACCCATGATGGTGGAATATTCAATTTAAAAAGGGGAGTGAAATTTGCACTCCTTGTTTTACGATCTATACTCCCTCTTTCCTTTTATGGTAAAAGTTTTTATAAAAAGACAAAACAAGTGAGTAAACACAAAAATTACATTACTAAAAGAGGAAAAGAGGAGTGTGGATTGTAAATTGGGGAGTGCAAATTTCAATTCCCTTTAAAAATTGCTCCCAGGGAAACCAATAACCCAATGTGCACTGATATTCTGTCAAACCACTGATTAAACATATTTTTATTCAAAACCCAGCTGAGTCAGAAAACTCTGAAGTCGAATCATGCTACATGCAACTTCTCCAACACTTTAATCTTTCAGGTTTCATTGAATTTCTAAAAGAATTTGATAAATGCATAACTTTCCAGTCAAGAGCTTATGTGGATAAGGGAAAGAAAAAGAGATACCTAGGGTTACCTTTATAAAATTCTGGTTGCACATGCCCATTCTAAGATATGAAAATGAGTTTGGGAAGACCAAATGGTCACTGATTAGATTTAATGAGTGAATTTCCCAATTAGCCTCTATAAATGATTAAACTTTTAAAAATAAAACCAGGAATAAATAGAAATTATCCACAAACTTGAAGAGGATTTTAAAACGAGATAACTTACTCAAATGATGAAGGAAGTCGAGCTAGCCTACCAAATGGACACCAGTGAACACCAAAGGACTGCAAAAGGCATTTACATACCCAAATTTTAGATATATCAGATGATGAAGAAATTCAGTTAACCTGCAAACTAAAAAGTGGATAAGTATCCACACCCACAGAATATAAACTAGCATGCAGACATGAATTATAGCTATTTTATGCTGCATTGATACCACAATGCAGTTCAATATTAAAACTTGGTAGGACTAATCTTGCCAATATTACTATCAAGTTTTTCAATCCCACAGCAATTTTCTGTCAATGGCTTTACTTCTTCCAGTCACCTCCTGGTAGCGGCAAAGGTTTCTAAGTCCTTAGCACATTCAGGAAGAAGAAAATGTCCCACTGGTATATTACTCATGGACCTTCAGATGTCATCATTAAAATGCTAGTAGAAGTAAAAAAAAAAAAAACAAAAAACAAATTGGTCCCATTCAAGGATGAGTAATATACAAATGAGACAGACATAACATAAATACATATATACTTTATTTGGTACTATTACTTCAATATAATGAATTCTGTTTGTGTTCTAATGGCAAGGAAGCAGAAAGATGATACTAATAATTATAATAACAACCTAACTGTTTAGTTTACAACCTTAATGTTCATCACCATTTGTGCACACCCTCGGACATACGTAGGCATAAAATAATGGTTGTAACCACAAGTCTATGCATTGACAAAGGAAACTATAGCTGCACACAAAAAATACACTTTGTGTTACAAGTTAAACTTGAAGAGGAGCCACAGTAATTACCATCTCGGAGTAACTTAGATCATACAGATCTTCATCATGGTTCCAGTCATCCATGCTAAATTCCGGAAATGAACGGCAGCCATTAGCATAAAGCCATTGACCTTTCTCGATCTTCCGACAATTAGGGCATTGCATTGCACCCTTTATATTAAACGCCGAACCAATACAATCTGAAAGGTTTGTAACAAAATAATGAAAACCTGATAAACAGCTTCAAGCAAAAGTCGTAACAAAACTCACTTCTATAGAAGAAGTTTTTGTCTCAAACTACAATGTGCAAGTAAAACCATCAATCAACAATAGAAGAAGAATTGCTACTCTACATAGATGAAAGGTTCAAAACTATCAATCAACAATAGAAATTGATATTGGAAGCGTTGAATAAAATTGAAGTAAAAACTGCAAATGTGGACGGATTTAGTTAAAAAGTGAAGCAAAGATTGAATTTTCACATTCTCAATTACAAATGTGCATAAAGATACTTCTTTTTGGGTGGCTGATCCTAATCTGTAACCCCAAACCTTTCAATGTAAGCGATACGCTGATCCATTAAATTTAAAAACTTCAATCAATCGGAATCAATACAACAAATTACATGATTTCCAACTGAAAGATCTGATCAGTAAGCTAAGACGAGATAACACCTTGAGTCCTTGACATTGAAGAATAAATAAGAACTCTAATCATGCTTGGCTGAGACAAAATTAAGTTTAATAAATCTTCAACTTTCGTAATCAACCAAAAGTCCACATTAACAGAAACAAATCAAAAACCGAAACAATTCACAGCTCAGAAGCATAATTGAACCTGGATCTCTGAAATTACATTGAATTCAGGCTCACCTAGATGAAATTGATGGCCACATTGCAGCTTGGCCCAAGATCTATCCCCATTATCGGCGACGACATCAAGGCAAATCGAGCACGACACAGAGCCACCGTACGACTTGCCTCCACAACCACCACCGCCACCGTCGCCACCGACACTATCGCTTTCTTCCACCACAGCCTCCTCACCGCTGCCCAGACCCATCTCAAACCCCCAAAATCAACTCCTCAAAACCCTAATCCCAATCCTCCGGCCTCCAATTCAGCCTCTTTTCCCTCCCAATCTCTCAACCGCGCCAAGTCGGAAGATTTTCCGGGCGAAAATTTAAACGACGACGATGACGGCCGAAACGACGTCGTGTGGATGAGAAGAAGCGGAGGCGAAGAAACGACGCGTCGGTTGTCGGAGACGGTGGGGAAATTTGGGGAGGAAAATAATCTGAATCAAAAATCCAAATCGGTTCTTGTTCTTCTCTCTCTTCTCTTTCTTTCTCTGTCGCTCGCTCTCTTTCTCTATCTCTCTGTCCGTGTTTTCGGACCGTCGGATCAGGAGAGGTTGGACTTTAGGCGTCATAACCGCTGTCGTAATAAGACCCATCGACGGTTAGGATTGAGTTTCTTCTGCCGTTTGATTCTGGTTGACGCTGTTGTTATTATTTGTCTGGAATGAGGTAAGATTTTTTTTACCGGGTGTGATTCGGGTTGTCGGGTCGGGTAATGTTTTTATTTACTTGTGATTCAAGTTAGGAAGATGCCCCCTACCTAAAAAGGGAAGTTAGGCAGGGTGTAGTGGAATATTTAACTTCATGGGTTTTTGATTAACTAATATTTAATATTTCCAGCTCATTCACGTTATTTTGATGCATATTTTAGGACCGATGAAAATACTCAATGGATGTATTATTGGTAAACCAAAATTTAATGTGTTGGTGGAAAATTGTTAGGGTTCATGAACCTAGCTTGATCCTAAATGCATGTTGCACACAAGAACAATAATGAGCATGCATGTTTTGATAATCAAATAGGCGTTGTAATAAGGTTAGCATATACAGTCTCAAGAGTTGAATATCTAGTGATAATAGCGTGTCTGTGATGCAACTAGAAAATCATATAAATCAAACTTGAATGTCAATTCGTTATGTAATCAATTTGCACATATAGGAGATTTCTATCTTGGTCAGTTTATTGAGTTCTAAGTTCTAACCTTCCTATAGAGGTACATTGCACAAGGTGATTATGGGACGGGAATAAGAGAATGTGACCGGATAGTAACAATAGCTTGCGTTACGTAAGCTCCTTCTTCAATACAAGAGTGAATTAAGCAAATTAAGTTCTGTAATGACTAACCCTGCTTATCTATCAGGAATTCAGGATCCTCTTGCATGTATGTATACTTTCCAAGTTCAAATTCAGGTTCTCGTTGTTCTCTGTGACGTTTGTTTTAATGCAGAAGGTTTTAGCTGGAGAAAGTTTAGTCGAGGAATTTCGATCAATTCTGCGTTGATCATTAGCTAGGTTTAACAAATTATGGTTTTGATTCAGGCGATGATCGAGCTTCTTTCAGACTCATTTCAATACAAGGAAACAGAGAATGGGATCGGATACTTTGGGAGGTGGATGGAAAGATTGGGACGTATATGGTTTACTAGCTAGCTACTTATTTGTACTTTAGTTCTGGTGTCTATGTTTCTTCCTAAACACAAAAGATTGTAGTATTTTCATTAACATCAACTGACCTCAATTTGTATTGTTGATAACTTTAGGCTTCAAATGAGCTGAAAAACCATTTATAAATGACTGAAATTGACACCATTTTGTTTTACAAATATGTAGTCTTACTACTGTAGCATACGTTCTTCTGGACCGTTTTTTGGAGAGCGTATTCGGCGCACCCAGAAATTTAACAGTGGGGCCAGACACGGGTGAGTGGACGGTGAGATTGGCCGGGTGCATGGCGCACCTGGGTGCGCCTCTATAATTTTCACGTTTTTTTACAGCATTTGCAAAAACAGAAAATGGTTTTTTGTTTATCCACACTGAATAAACTAATAATTGAAGATATTTTTTGTGTCATTCAATATTTTCAGTCCTGACTACTGAGAAATTATAGAGAGAACCTTTCATGTGATTCAACTCATTCAAGCAAAGTGCTTTCCAGAAAAGTGATTGGACGCGACAGTGATGATAAGTTAATAGTACGAACACAACTAGTGGTTCTATTGCAGGAGCAAGCAACCAGCTGCCATGGAAAAAGAACAGTTTGTGGGGTTCCTAAAGAGCGAGGTACATCATCAAATTGTTGACACCCAAATTGGATGGTGAACATGCAGCAAGAGCTTTTCAAGAAGCATATTGAAGAAGAGCTACCAAGTACTTCCCTGCTCTCGATGCTTAAGGACGTCCACTTGTAATTGACCATCGATCAATTGCTTACCGCAGTCGAATTCAATTTCGATTGGTTTGTATATCAGTATTTTCTTTTCTGAGAATAACTTGTTGATCAAGATTTTGATATATGTGGCAGTCTTGTTGTCCTGATCGACCTTCGTCTATCTTGGTCGTGGCTTGAAGGAAGTCAAGTGTTGATGGAGTTTCGTACCATTTAGTAGTCTTTTTCCTCTAATGATTTTGTTTATATACAAATTTACAGTACGTAGTCTTTTGATCGGAATGTAACTGTCATTAGCTGATGGTTGCAAGCTTTTGGGATCGATGTCCATATATAACTCGTAAACTTGTGCGAGGGTCACCATGACTGGCCAAACATGTGTAACCTCTATAGCCAAATATGCCCAATATATATACAAAGAAATAAATCAACTACTGTGATGAAAAGAAAAAGAAACAAAACCATAAATATTTGAAAAAAAGAAGAACAACTCCATAAATAGGGTTTGCATTCCTGACCGATAATGAGGCATAACGAAACGGCCCTGAGAAAAATTAGAGCCCCTTGTCCATCCAACACATGGAATCCTTGCATTCACTCTTTGGAGATCTATGAGTTTTCTTGTTGGTTTGAAGTGCAAGGCAAAGAGCCAGAAACAATAAGAAATTACGAAGCAAATGGAGAGAAAAATCAGAAAACCCCGCTAAATTGGTGGATAGGTAAAGGCCTCAATTTCTTTCATTAGACAAAACTTTGAGAACTGTTATTTCAATTGTGTTTAATTTTTATTTCATCTTAGAAATAAAACTAAGATGAGGTCGAGAATGGGAGAGCTTTCGAAATTACCACAAGAGATGAAGGTGCAAATCCTATCAAGGCTGCCTCCAAAATCTCTTATGCGATTCAAATGCGTCCATAGATCATGGCGTGCTTTGATCAGTAGCTCCAACTTCGCGGCCAAACACGTCTCAGCTTCGAAGGACAACAAACTGTCTTCCACCGCTACCATTCTTTTCAAACGTTATGCTCTTGACCTCAGCACTGAAAGGAGGGATATTGTATTGTCATTGATGGATCTTTGCAATGATGATATTAATCGTGTCGATGATGACGACAACCTTAACATTCCATTGGAGGACCTCTATGTTCCACTGTCCATGGGTCTAAAAAGGAGGGACATATGGACCGGGATCGAGTGTATAGAACTTGCATGTCACTACAATGGGATCATTTGCTTAACTGATTACAGAAAAAGAGTTGTTTTATGCCATCAAGGAATTCAACTGGCTTCCGGTCTCAAGTCTTGCTCTCTCTGCCGTTGAACATAAACCGCAAGGCTCATCCACAGCTGCAGTGGGATTTGGATGTGACCTCAAATGTGAAGAATACAAAGTTGTTAGGGTTTTATATTCGGCGCGAGAGTTTCATGACAATGACATTGTCATACATCCTCCTAGAGCAGAAGTATACAGCCTCGCTACAAACTGTTGGAAAGAAATCAAGGTTGGTGATCTTGACAATGGAAGTAAGAATGTTTGGCCCGATTCAACTGTCTCCATATGTTTTAAAGGATATCTATATTGGCGTGGACATGAAGATGAGAAGGAATATTTTGATGTTCCACTTTCCTATACAGACGAGGACGCCAATTCAGGAGGAGAGGAAACTTCAAATTTCTTCTACGAGGACAAAGAGAGGATCATTTCTTTTGACATAGAAAGTGAGACATTTCATGTCATGAGATTTCCAAATGGTTATTATTACTATCACAAGGTTTTTGGGTTGTGGAAGGACTCCATTGCTGTAGGTCTTAGTTGGTGTGCTGACTATCAGTGCGTACACATATGGGTGCTGGATAGCAATGGTGGTGCTGAGGGGTCGTGGATAAACTGCTTTGCTATTGAGCCAACTGTGTATATTGAGTTTCAATTGGCATTTGTTGGGACGAGAGGGCAATCTATTTTGGTTGCCGTGGATAAAAGTGTAGTAGTTTTGTATGACTACATTACCAAAAAAGTGAAGTATCTTCCTGTTAATGGAGTGTCTCTCTGGAGCACTCAAGCTCTTTTTTACGAGTATAGTGTAGTTTCAGTTAAGGGATACACTGATTGTAGCGATAAAAACCTTATTTAGGAAGCTCGATCCATATAAGATGTACATAAACTTGTAAGGTAATGAGATATGGTTTGGTATCATTATCTCTCCTTGTATAGTCATTGTACAAGAAATGTACTTTTTTCTTTTTTAAAATCGATCACACGGTTTCCTACTTTCCTCAAAGCAAACAACAAAATACCACACAGTAAATGTTAACTACATGCTCAATATATAGGGAGGGTCTGGTAACATAAACTTAGACAAGGCTTTTTGCGCAAAGGTTAAACACCCTTTTACACTCCACAATAGTACTCTGAACTGCCTTATATATAGTTGAGGCTCGGCTAGTTCTTATGCTTCCGAGCTATTTGTAAATGCTAGTCATGTATGGAGTTATGGCCCAATACCAGCATTACTGAAATCCCTTTAACTCCGTTCATTTATGTCCATAATATGTATCCGTCCTCTAAACTTGACTCTCAAAGTACTTAATTATACATAGCAGTATGTTTCGGCTTGAATTCTGAGAGGATGAATCACACAGAAGGCGGGAAGAACATTATCTTCAAGACTCATAACTTGTTAATCATGAGCAAATGGTGTCAAAGGGAAGACGGGGTTTGCCGGCCTTCGACCCTCCGATGCCTAAGTCAGTTTCATGAGAATAGAGATAAGGTATGAATATGGCGGAAATTGAGACTTACCCAAATGAGGGGTGGAAACATGTATTTATAGAGATAGGGTGGATGTACCGTAAAAGTACCATTTTGCCCTTATTAGAAAGTGTATTACTATTATGCTCTTAAGGAAGAATGTAGGTTTTTTGGGCTTAGTTAAGGTCCAATATCGTTTTATGTGACAATATGTGTCTTCTAAGGCGGGTAGGACCGATGTTCTATCTCTCACATATGATGTATTAACACAGTACGTATGTATAGCTTCACCTGCATTTGAAAATTTAATACAAAAAGGACTACGTACATGAGTACAGTAGCTCATCAATCAATACACATATATGGTTCCTCCTCTACACAGACTAACACCACTTGTGCCTTAGAGAAATTACAAATCTTGAAGAGGAATTATTACATCAAACAATCAACGAGTATAAATGTTGGGAAACTTGAAAAGTATTTTGATATATGGGGTCCCTTGATATCAATGAGTATAACAAATTGATAACATTGTTTCCATGAGTTCCTGACACGTGTCAGCGTGTACCACAGTGTCATTGTAAAAAATTGTCTTTGACTCTTTGTACTTCATTGTCATTGTACCACAATGTCACATACCTCTTCCTGCAGTGTCTCAATTCTCATATGCAAGCTAGTTTCTTAGTGCTACTATGTTCTGTGTTTTTGTGATTTGTTATGGTGAAATGTTTTTTTTTTCCTAGGAGCTAGCTGAAGAGAAAAAGACGGGGTTTGCCGGCCTTCGACCCTCCGATGCCTAAGTCAGTTTCATGAGAATAGAGATAAGGTATGAATATGACGGAAATTGAGACTTACCCAAATGAGGGGTGAAAACATGTATTTATAGAGATAGGGTGGATGTACCGTAAAAGTATCATTTTGCCCTTATTGGAAAGTGTATTACTATTATGCTCTTAAGGAAGAATGTAGGTTTTTTGGGCTTAGTTAAGGCCCAATCTCATTTTATGTGATAATATGTGTCTTTTAAGGCGGGTAGGACCGATGTTCTATCTCTCACATATGATGTATTAACACAGTATTGATGTATAGCTTCACCTGCATTTGAAAATTTAATACAAAAAGGACTACGTACATACGTACAGTAGCTCATCAATCAATACACATATATGGTTCCTCCTCTACATAGACTAACACCGCTTGTGCCTTAGAGAAATTACAAATCTTAAAGAGTAATTATTACATCAAACAATCAACGAGTATAAATGCTGGGAAACTTGAAAAGTATTTTGATAAATGAGGTCCCTTGATATCAATGAGTATAACAAATTGATGACACTGTTTCCATGAGTTCCCGACACGTGTCAGCGTGTACCACAGTGTCATTGTAAAAAATTGTCTTTGACTCTTTGTACTTCACTGTCATTGTACCACAATGTCACATACCTCTTCCTGCAGTGTCTCAATTCTCATATGCAAGCTAGTTTCTTAGTGCTACTATGTTCTATGTTTTTGTGATTTGTTATGGTGAAATGTTTTTTTTTCCTAGGAGCTAGCTGAAGAGAAAGATCAATCTATAAGCTTCCTTTAAAAAAAATAAAAAATCTATAGGCTAGTAGTTGAGTGCTGCTCTGTTCTATATTTTTTGTGATTTGTTAGAGTGAATAATTTTATTTTGCCTAAGAACAGAAAGATCAATAACCTCTGCATTCACGACTGAGGCAATATACAAATGTCTTGGCTTGCAAGAGTGGTCAGTGGCTTTCTGCGAACACATGCACCAAGTCGTGGGTTTTCTATGATCAAGTCACCTAAACTCAAGGTACAACATCGACAGTATTTAGACCGTATTGACTTAAAAAAAGAAGTGGCAGTAAATGTATTGCAAAGCATACATAAAAAATTAAGAAGGGTGTCTCAGGAGGCTCATTGGCTTTGAATGAGATTGTGATGATTGGTCAAAAAGTTATAATTCCACAAGCTTACAATCCTCTAATTCACTGTGCTTATCCTGAGGAATACAACAAGTTCTTTGGAGAATTATTTGCAATTCACTGTGAACCTCTACAAGACCCGCAATATCTACACATCAAGAACTACATTGCCTCTAAAAATATCGAAGGGTACTACATTTTATCCTTCTTTTTCCTTCTTTTGTTTTCACAATTATCATCTTACTGTGGTTTTAATCAGTTTTAACGATTTTGTAGGGAGAATTTGATTTTACTGCGCTTGCACCCATTTTACTTGCAGCCTAATGCTGCAAGAAGATTTGTGCCTTATGGTGTTAACAGACTACAGAGACTAAAGGATACACCAATCCCTTTTCCTGCTGAATCAGATCATTCGGGAAAGGATTATGCCACATAGAATGCAGTCTATCAGGCGGTAATCTGTCAAAGAGAAGTAGACATCCAAGAGAGCATCAATAGAATTAATGATGGAATATACATATAAGAATGCGATTGTGTCAGTGTATACAAATTATGTAACAAGATGTAGTAAGATTCTTGATCCGATACAGAATAACAATCCCGTGGATGAACTATTAGTCTTTTCAAATGTGTGCACACATTAGAGAGAAGATGGAGGTAAGGTCATGAATGATTGTTATTCAATTCCATGAAGTATTTGAATTTTTTTTTCCCTAACTATGCAGATTTCTACTCGGTCCTATATGGTGGGTTTCCAGAGCCGAATCTGGTGCGGAAGGGAAGAAGAGAAGGTATAAAAAGACGTGTAAATAAAATCATGAATGCACACATCATTTCGTTTGATATAGGTGATGAAACATTTTGTGCTAGAGAAAATATTCCTTGCAGCACTCGCACCACCTGGATGGTGCGACCCCTAGTAATAATCAGACATGTATGTCAAATTTAACATGTCATCACTCAGCTAAGAAAACCCCAAATTCTAAAATCTCACCTTCAATATCTCGCTGACACCCCTTTACAAATCTAACTGATTCAATCCAACCCAAATCTCCATGACTACTGCTAAGGCCGGCCGAGACAAGACCAACGCATTGTCATCGACTCCTTCATCTATCTCTCCGCCGTCTTTGAATACCTAGCCGATTAGGTAGGTTGTCGATGTTCTTCCCAACATTCATTATAATCTGTCGCTGAAAAAGAATGAGAAGGGTGAGATTGAATGATTTGGATTATTGAGGGGTTCTCTTGCCACTCTAAATGCATCAACTTTTCAATTGATTTCAAACACTTGGCTCATCTCTGTAAATCCTCATTTCACCAAATGAATACGTTTCACCCCATTACTTAATTATATGAGCCCATAACCCAGCTTTCCAGCATAGCTTCCACCCAATCTCACCAATTTAAAATTCTCACAACTTCTACACCATACCACCTAACCGAAACTCCCTCGTCTACCCAATCTCACCAATATTAATTATGATGGTTTTGATTTGTTAGTAGAGAAGTAGAAAGAGTAGGGTTTGATCTGGTTTTGTAAATGTTTGGCTACAGAAAACAATTCACCCTGTTGAAATGGGTTTCTTCTAGAGTTCTACTGCAATGAATGAGTTTCTTCGGAGAAAAGAGTTTTGGTGTATGTATTCAACTAATTTAGATATGGAGTTTAATCAAATCACGATTTTGGTGAATCTGCAAATGGAAGCGATGGGAAGACGATGATTGTTCATCTCCGGCTCGCGCGATATTGAAAGTATAGGGATTTGAGAATTTAGAGTTTTTTTAGAAAGTGATGACATGTAAAAAATGACCAACATGTCTGATTATTACTGGGGTCGCACCAGCCACGTGGTGCGTCTGTCGCACGGAAGAATTCCTCTTCAGTGCTACATATATTAGCACAATATTCTGATTGTTGTTTAATTCTTGCTGTGCTTGGTAATGGAGGACAACTGGACAAGGATTCTTGGACAAAACACCTGGTGATTAAAGCCGGTGGTAAGGCTTCAAAGTCACTTTGCATTATTTGGAAAGAGCGATGAGCCGTTTGTTTTTGTTGCATGCCCTGGGTGATGATGCTTCTGATCTAATCTTCTACAACATTCGTACCTACAAGTTTAACTATGTTCCTCTGAACGGCGGGATTCTGGGTAGAACTCAAATTGTTGAATATATTAGTATAGTTTCAGACTTTCAGTGAAAGACGGCAACAACATGCTTGATAAGGAACCAATTATGGAGTTTCAGTTTTGAGTAGGCAAACAGTGATGTGTTTTTGGTCCGAACACTATTGATCTTGATTATTAGGACAATATCTGGCACCACATTCGCAATGAAATGATTCCATTTGTCGTAAAATGCAAGTGCAAAGGTACATTTCAATTCATCACTTGCTACAAAGCAAAAAACAGAATACCACACAATAAATGTAAACTACATGTTCAGTATATGAGGGTCTGATAACATGAACTCAGACATGCTTTTTGCGCAAAGGATAAATACCCATTTGTACTCCGCAAAATATTTCGAACTTACAAGATTGAGTCTATGCATAATAATTGAGGCTAGCCTTCTTCTTTGCTTGAACTTGGATAATACCTTCATTGAAATCTTCGTGGTTTACCTGAATTGAACCAAAACGACCCATAAGATAAAAGTATTTAGAGCAAGGAATTCATAAGAAAAACTGTACCCATCTTATGAATCCCAGATGTATATACATCCTAAAGATCAAAGTAATAGTCATGTAATGAGATTACCTCAGTTGCATCACGGCGAAGGGCCAGCATGCCTGCCTCCACACAAACTGCTTTTAGCTGTGCACCATTGAAATCATCAGTGGAGCGAGCTAATTCTTCAAAATTGACGTCCGGGTGAACATTCATCTTCCTAGAGTGAATCTACAAAGTAACGCAACTAATGAGGTTAGAGCCAGCTAAGAGCGAAATACTCCCAAAACATAACCAATTGTAAAAGACAAACCTGCAGAATCCGAGCTCTTGCTTCTTCAGTAGGATGAGGAAACTCAATTTTACGATCCAATCGACCAGAACGCATAAGAGCAGGGTCGAGGATATCAGCACGATTTGTCGCTGCTATCACCTGTAAATTAAAGACAATTAGTCCAACTGGAAAAGTACCTTAGATTCTTCATCATTAATAAAAAATATAAACTTCCCATTCCTTTATATACTAAATAATTTAACTTTTGAAGTTTTGAACCTATGTCTTGTATGACTACATTTTACAAAGGAAATTAAACTTTTGATGATAAAATCATATAATTCATTAACATTGCAAGTCTACTGTACTTTAAAATCTATGAGCAACCATGTGTAACAACAAAATAATAGCAGGAAAAAGAATTCAACATCTATAATGTGTTCTCGAATAACTATAGTTACATGAATATATGAATAACAAACCTTAATCCGGTCATCACTACTAAAGCCATCAAGTTGATTAAGCAACTCCAGCATTGTACGCTGCACCTCCCTATCACCACTCACTTCACTGCAGCCAATAATGAGAGAACAAATTCAATTAGGAAAGCTCAACTTTAAAGTTATGATTCCATTAATTCAGGGTTGAGAATGGGAAAAAAAAATCCACATACTGAGCACATAGTTGTTATCTAATATGAAACCGATAGTTAAAATCAATATTAACTTAAAACAACGGTGATAAAATAGTGTACCTATCAAACCGCTTTGTGCCAATTGCATCAATTTCATCTATGAAAATGATGCAAGGAGATTTCTCTTTTGCAAGTTGAAAGGCATCACGAACAAGTTTTGCTCCATCCCCAATGAACATCTACATACATTGCAATTATGATTACCTCATTATGTACCCGGTGAGAAAAGCTAAAGCAAACAAACTATATATAAAAATACAAAATTTGGTGTAACAATTATCATTTGCACTTCCAAAGGACTACAAGTCTAACATCAATCATGTATTACAAAGATAAGGCAAACAAAGTCTGTAGATTGTAGAAGAAGCAAATGAAACATTTAAATCTAAGACACTTCACAAACAAATAATTCAATTCTTCACAAGCAAGGACATTATAACTTCAAGAAAGAGATTATCCTTGTGTAAACAGAGCAAAAATATTGGTAATAGAAGAAGCAAATGAAAAGCCAAATTGGAGAATATGAAACAATGACAGAGGCATTAGAGCATCCTCAAAATCATTACAAAAGCACGAAAAAAAAAAGAGAGAAATTGTGCTATACCTGAACCAGCTGTGGGCCTGCAAGTTTCAGAAAAGTGGCATTTGTTTGTGCAGCACAAGCACGGGCCATTAAAGTTTTACCAGTTCCAGGAGGCCCATACAAAAGGACTCCCTTTGGTGGGCGAACCCCTAACTTCTGAAAACGCTCCTTGTGGGTCATGGGCAAAACAATTGCCTCAACCAGTTCTTGAATCTGTTGCAGCAAAAACAAAAGGCTATTAGGGTACAGAATAACTGTTTGGTGGATACAAGTGAGCAAGTCAACAGGGCATGCTTAAAGTCGGAGACTTGCCTGTTTCTCTAGCCCTCCAATATCATTGTAATCTTCAGTTGGTTTCTCATCAACCTCCATAGCCTTTACCCGGGAATCATACTCGGATGGAAGAGTATCCAAGATCAAGTAACTATCTTTGTTCACACCAACAAGATCTCCGGGCTTCAATTTATCGGGATCAACAAGCCCAACAACGGGCAAAAAGATTGTCTGCAATCAATAAAAACCATTAATGGTTCACAGTTAAACTACTGGGTCCAATATGATACAAAAAAGAAATAGGTCCAAAATCCCCTCTTTCTCAAATTTGAAGAAAAACATAACCCAGCCATGCTGAGCTTAAAAACTAGTTTTCCAAATACTGATGAATGACTGTTTTTAAATGAATCAAATCGCAGGAAGGATAAAGCGAGTGCAACAATACCACAAACTGCACTCTTTGCTTTTACACACAAAAATATGAACAAAACATTGATCAGCAGGCTTTACCTGACGAGTAGATGTTTTCAAAACAACACACTTGCCCTTTCTTTGCGAGTCAAGGTCAATGTTTGCACCATCTTCCTCAGCTTCATCTTCTGGATTCATTTCTAATATCTGAAAACATTACAAGTCAGAACCAGGTAATGTTGTAACAAACAAATCATCTCAAATAAGGGCTCACAGCTCAACGGTCTACATATAGTCTATGTATATATATATATATATATCATGACTGAAGTTACATATTCATAGACTTATAAGTCATCTAACATGGTCCCAGGGTCTGGTGAGCCAAACAAGTTACATAACAGTTTAAAATATGTCATTCAACAGCTTACAATTAAACCGGTTCAAGTCTGTCATAAGTTGAACTTAAGTTACCGAATTTCTGGCACATAAATCAGACTAACAAGGCAAATTGGACACTTTTCCATTAAATATATTTGCATCCTGAACATTCAAAACTACAACAACAATGCTTAACGCAAAAATTACAACAACATTACCTCAACAATGTTGCCGACCAAGTAGGGCAGCTGCTTATTGAGCTTAATCTTTTCCTGATTCTCCTTTATCTTTTCCTTGTACGAATCCAGCTCCAAATTCGCTCTTTGCAATTCTTCCTTCAATCCCACAATAATCAAGTCAGAAAAATATACTCAATTAATCATAAAATTACTTCAGAAAACAAAAAAAAATCCCAAAATCAAATTTGAGGGCTTTTCGCCCTAATTCTCCGAATTGAAATCGATAATTAACTACAGCAACTCATAAGAGTTATAACAAACCCTAGAATAGTAAAAGCCCAAGTACAGAGAGAGTTAGAGAGATAAGGGACCTTGTGAATACGGATCTCGTTGTCGAGAAGACGAGTGGCTCTGATAATGTCGTCGGTGGTCATGGCGGCGAGCTGCTCGTCCTCGAAGCTCGTGTCCTCCAGCACCATATTCGTCGCCATATTCCTCCGATTCCGATTTGCTTTTGCTTTTCAGATTTTGCAGAAGAAAAAGAACTAGGGACTTCAGAGAATGCTTCTGCTGTTGGTTATATAGAGGTTTTCCTTTTTCTTATACAACACGAAGGTTTTTCTGTTCTCTGTTTATGCGTTTTGGGCCGAATCCTGTCTCCTATATAGAAAAAGAGATGGGCCTAATGGAGAGAGGTGGGCCGGCCTATATGTCGTCAACCTCTATTTTATTTAGGTCTTTGTAAATGTACCCAACAATACTCGTGTTACTACACCCAACATTTTAGCTACCGGATCTTAATTAATTCCATCAATGATACATGTCTTACTTTTTATAAGATTTAAGTTCTTGTCTGAGACATTCTCTTCCTTGCCTCTTAAATTTGTCAAGTTTCTTTCACACATGTTCATCGAGAAACGAATTTCGTGGTGGATGCTATTGGAAAATTGGGACATAAAATTAGAACACAAGCTTGGAGCAGATCATTTCCTCTTGCAGCTAGTCAGACTTTTTATTTTGACTCTTTAGGTGGTGGTTGTCATATGGGTTTTGTAATTTGAAGTTGTTTTTCTTTTTATATTGTCAAAAAAAAAAAAAACAATTTAGTTACCAAACTTGTAGTTTGATATAGACTTCTCAAAAGCCAGAAGATTGAGAAAGAGTTTTCATATTTTTCTTCAAGATATGCATGGTGGTTTTGACCAGGTGTACAAATATTTTCTAGTGCAAGATATATATATATATATATATATATATATATGTTCAGTGTACAAATAGTCTAGTATCGGTAGTGTTAATGTGAGTCTCAATCCTAGTATATTAGGAAAATGTATATTCTATAATCAATTAGGATTATGTAAATCTTTCGGTGTAATTAGTTTCCTTCTAGAGTTAGAACTATGCTTGTATATATACTCGACTTGAGGTTTGTTCAATACATCAGAAAATTCCTAACATTTTATGTTCTGTTTGACTTGGTATCATAGCCTAAGTCGATCTTAGCAATCTTGGTAATCTGACCATGTTGTTTTCCGCTACAAATTTGTTCTAAACCTGTCTCAGTTTGATATGTTCGACGTGTCGAATGAATCTTTCGATTTCGTTGAATTCTGTCATACTTGTTCTGTTCCTCTGTCATCAAATCCTCTTTGCAATAGATCTTGCAATCTTTGGTGATCAACCTGAAGTTTCCCGTGAACCTGATTTCTATGGAGTAGGAGGACAAGACCTCACCACAAGTATGTGTTCTCAAGAGAAAAGAGGTAAAATTAGTATTGCATTAAAAATTTCTGACTTTACTGGTAGTGATACATGGATAATTGATTCTGGTACGTCTGATCATATGACATTTGATAAGTTTTTTTTTCGAGTCTGTCCCCATCTCCCATACCTAAAGTGTCTAATGTAAATGGGGTGTCCTTCCCGGTCCTAGGTATAGGGTCAATTCAAGTTACTCCAACAATTGTGTTAAACAAAGTCCTTTATGTTCTTACTCTATCACATCACTTATTATCTATTTCTAAATTGATTTCACAAAACAAATGCTTTGTAACCTTTTTTCCTATATATGTTATCTTCCGAGACTTGTCATCTCAGATGATAATAGGCAAAGGGGATCTACGGGGAAGACTGTTTCACCTGGATCATGTACAACGGGGAAGCAAGAGCATCGTCACCAACCATTGCCCTGACATTGAGTTCTGATTGAGTAAAAGAAATTTGGCTGTGGCATCGCTGAATGGATCATCCATCTTTTGGAGTCATGAAGAAGTCGATGCTATCTTTGTTTTTTGGAATAAAAGAGTCAAGTCTCCATTGTGAAATTTGTGTTTTTGCTAAGAGTCATAAGTCTAATTATTCTCCTAGTTTTTCTTCTAGTTCTGCACCATTCGAGTTGATTCATTTTGATGTATAGGGGCCTTCGAAGAATTTGACATTGACATGAATGAAGTACTTTGTTTTGTTTATTTATGACTTTACAAGATTAACTTGGGTTGTGTTATTGAAAAAGAGGGATGTTGTGTTTTAGGCTTTTACCGCTTTTCATAGTCTCATCCGAACTCAATATGATGCTTGTGTGAAAATATTTTGATCTGACAATGGAGGAGAGTTTTTTAACCACTCTTTCTGAGACTATTTTCAGCAACATGGAATTGTTCATCAAACTACTTTTCCTCAGACACCAGAACAGAATGGTGTATCTGAGAGGAAAAATCAACACCTCTTGGATATTGGAAGAGCTCTCTTACTCAGTGTCAATCTACCCAAATATCTATGGGGTGAAGCTGTGTTGTGTGTCTCTCGCCTTATCAACCGTTTACCATTTGCAGCTCTTCATAATCGGGTTCCCTTTGAGGTATTGTCTGAACATGTTACTATTTCATCTCTCAACAAACTTCCTGCTCGTGTCTTTGGTTGTGTGGCCTATGTTCATCTTTACAAAAATCAAAGATCTAAGTTGGAGGCTCGTTCCCTTAAGTATGTGTTTGTTGGATACGGATCTCATCAGAAAGGATATAAGTGTTACTATCCTCCGTTTCAACAATTCTATTTCACCATGGATGTCACATTTAGTGAAGACCTTTGCTATTTTTCTCCTACGATATCTCCGAGTGAGGAGGAGAAACATGTTTTTTATGAAGATCAATTTGGAGAACTAGAGGATTGTGTAATTGTTGACAGTAACCCCGCTGAAAAGGATCTTCGATCGGTATGTCACCGACTAGATCCATAATCCGAGAGATAATACTATGGAACCTCAAAAAATGGTTCAATCTATTGAACCTGCCCAAGTTGAGGCTTATGTTCCCTGTTCTGAAAGTGTTCGACATGATGAACAACTGTCCGACACTTCGAAATGAGGAGAATTGAATAGTAATCAACCGCCAGTTGTTGAAGATGTACATGCAAGTTCAGTCTCTCCCCTAAATCAACGATCTCTCCTGGCTTGTCATCACCCCTGAGGTATGTAATACTATTCTGTTGTCATCCTCCAATGTCCCTGAATCTACTAGAGTCTTACTTGCTAGGTCAACCCGTGGTCAACCTCCTAAAAAATATGAGCCTCTCTTGTCAGCTAAAGCCAAGTATCTTATAGCCAACAGTCAACTCATAGATTGTCTAAACTTTATGTAGCCTTTCTGAATCAATTGTCTGTTGTGTCTCTTCCTAGTAAAGTGCATGATGCAATCAAGGAGGAGAAGTGGGCCAAAGCAATGGAGATTGAGATGGATGCTCTCAAGAAAAATGGTACATGGGATTTGGTGCCATTACCACCTGGAAAGAAGACCATTGGTTGTAGATGAGTTTATATTGTGAAGCATAATGTAGATGACTCAGTTGAAAGATATAAGGCAAGGTTAGTTGCAAAAGGATACACTCAAAAATATGAGATGGATTATGATGAGACGTTCGCACATGTGGCAAAGATCAATATCATTCGAGTCCTCATGTCTTTGACAGCTAATCTGGATTGGCCCCTGCAGCTGTTTGATGTGAAGAATGCATTTCTTCATGGAGATTTGAATGAAGAAATTTACATGGATCTTCCTCCAGGACATAATACTTTTACGGGCGAGAAGGTGGTGTGCAGATTGAAAAATTCCCTGTATGGATTGAAGCAATCTCCAAGAGCTTGGTTTGGAAGGTTCATGTCTTTCATGAAGAAGATTGAGTATAGGCAAAGTAACTCAGATCATACTTTGTTCCTGAAACACCGACAAGGTAAACTTACTGCCTTGATCATTTATGTAGATGGCATGGTAGTGACAGGTGATGACATTGGTGAAATTAGAAGATTGAAATATCAGTTGTCTTCTGAATTCGAGATGAAGGACCTTGGGAATTTAAAGTATTTCTTGGGAATTGAGGTAGCCAGGAACAAAGACTGTATCATGCTGAGTCAAAGAAAATATGTTCTGGATTTGCTAGCAGATTTTGGTGTTTGAGCCAGAAGGCATTTTTGTCCAAGTAATATGACTTCGGGCGGACTACACAATTCACGTGGAAACGGGACTTCGCGCGGGCTACACAGTTCACATGGAAACGAGACTTCGCGCGGACTACACAGTTCGCGTGCAGAATGACTTCACGCGGACTACATAGTTCACGTACGAAACGACTTCACGCGAACTACGTAAATCGCGCACGGAATGACCTCGCACAGAATTACTAGTTGACACTCCGCGTAGGTGAGGCGTGATTGGTACTTCGCGTAGGCAAAGCAAGCGGATCACATCGAGGCGAGCTGGCTTGCGCGGGAAGCTTTGCAAGACAGGCATAGGCGGAGTCCGCTTATATCACATTTAATCGTTGAAGACTTTCACCAGTTTTTTTATATGCTTTGGGCCAATCCATGTGGCCCTTATTAATTAAAAGGTCTTCTTTTGGCTCGTGAGCTAGAAAGCCCCGCGAGATGGTTTGAGTCTGTGATTCCCCGCGAGGTAAAGATGTGCCTCATTCCAGTTCGCATAGGAGTCTACAGTTGGCAGTACAGAATCAATGCCCTATGCGGAATGAAGTGTGTGAACTGGATATGTGTCACAAGTTGGTTGGTCCGTGTGGACGAAACAGTGTCCTTGTGACATTAGGGTTTCAGAATCTGATTTGGGCTGTGATTACCTTTCTTCTACCGCAAGTTGAGCTTCTATAAAATGGGGCTCGAAGCACACAACTTAGAGACAATCAAATCTCTTAACAAATACAAACTGCAAACCAGTTACCCCTCGAGCTACCTCGAAACCCTAACCCTAAGTGCGTCACTGCCTTAGTTTCAGAGCCCTCCTGGACTCACCCCCGATCTCTGATTCCCCTATTGTTGCTCTGCTCGCGTCCCGCCGTGAGTATCGATCGCCTTGTGCTCAGAAATTCCTCATCTGAGGTGGCACTTGGAACCCCCCCCCCCCCCGCCTGATCAAGAAGTCAAGAAGTCAAGATCTCGTAATCAACTTTTCCTCGTCCACGAGGTGGCACGCCTGCAACACTCCCCCTTTCTTTGTTCGCTATTTACCTCTCGCCCGCGCGCTGAGGATCGTGGCCAAAAACAACTGGTATGCTTGATTGTACACCAGTTGATACACTGATAGAACAGAACCATCGGATTGCAGAGTATCCTGATCAAGTTCCGACTGAAAAATCTCGATATCAAGGGTTAGTTGGAAGATTAATTTACTTGTCGCATACTAGACCTGATCTTGCTTATGCGGTTAGTGTGGTGAGTCAGTATATTCACAATCCTAGTGAAGATCACATGAATGTTGTGATGAGAATCTTGAGATACTTACAGTTTGCTCCTGGAAAAAGCCTGGTGTTTCGTAAGCATGGACATTTGAGGACTAGTAGTTACACCGATGCAGATTGGGTAGGGAACATCACTGACAAACATTCTACTTCTGGCTATTTTACATTTGTTGGTGGAAACTTAGTCACTTGGAGAAGCAAGAAACAGGATGTTGTGGCCCGTTCTAGTGTAGAAGCTGAGTACAGAGTTATGGCTCAAAGAGTCTGTGAGTTGTTGTGGTTGAGAAGTTTATTAAAGAGTTTGGGTTTCAAGCAGGAATGGTCAATGCCTCTTCACTGTAACAATATTGCTGCAGTTGAAATTGCACATAATCCTGTTCAGCATGATCGGAAAAAGCATGTAGAGATTGACAGACACTTCATCAAGGAAAAGCTAGATGCTCACATAATCTAGTTCCCATTTGTTCATTCGGGGGAGCAGCTAGCTGACATCTTTACTAAAGCTGTGTCGTCCAGGACGTTCAGTGACTCACTTGACAAGTTGGGCATTCAAGATTTGTATGCGTCAACTTGAGGATGAGTGTTAACGTGAGTCACAATCCTAGTATATGGGAAAGATGTTTATTCTGTAACCAATTAAGATTATGTAAATTTTTCTGTGTAATTAGTTTCTTTCTAGGGTTAGAACTATGCTTGTATATATACTCGACTTGGGGTTTGTTCAATACATCAGAAAATTCTCAACATTTTGTGTTCTGTTTGACTGCTGACCAGATAAACGAGATTGCTAGAAGAGTAAATGATTCCTTGCATTAAGTTGCAGGGTAGGAAGAATTTACAGAGATGATGGAACTTAAAACGGAAGGTGATTTACTCCTTTCTGAACATGGTTTGTCATTTTGAATTTTTGACACTAAATCAAACTGATTGTGAGCTTTCAGCTACATGAGCAATCTGTAAAGCAAGCAGCATGCATGATCGATGATTCGATGCTTGCACGATCGAGGATCTCCCCTACTAAAAAGTAGCAACAAAAACTCAAGAGTGAAAGAACCATATGAGACTTTAATCAATTATATGCTACACAAGTTCACCCTTACAGATACACAAGTATATGTAACTCTCAAGCTTGTTGCTTCTCAAGTGTGACTGGAACTATACTGTTGACACAAACAACAGCTTCACAATTATCAGGAAACAAACTGTCAATAGGGACATACCTAAACCTTTCAGTCTCTATGTTGTGAGTGAATATACGTCCATCTTTCGCAACCATAAGAATTTCGTCACTCTTCCAAAACACCAATTCCTTCTGCATCCCCAGTAAGACGTCTAGGGTTAAGAGCTTTGTCCAAGAACCCTCATGAATATCACCCAAATTATTCAGTACCCATAATCCATATGAATCAGTAGTAAAAAGAGCTCCAAAGGAATACATACCAAAACGAGCAATAGACTCATTCCAGGGAATGACGTGCATGTGAAAATACCTGGCATTTAGGTCGTATAAACTATAAGGAAACAATATATGATCAAACACTTCATTGCTCGTATCAAATGTATTGATCACCTGCCTTGCCCATTCCTCGTCATTTCTATCATACAAGTCCATGAACTCCTTCTGTCTCTCACATCCAATCCAATAGCAAACTCCATTCATGAACATTTGGTGAAACATAGGCAAGAACAAAGTGGTTTCGGTTTCTAAACTATAGTTCTCGATTTCTCTCCATGAGTTGGTACTCGAGGTGTATACTTCTACTTTTGGAAGACTAAAAACGAGACGATCCTCACCTATTCTTTCTCCAGTTGGATCCACAATGTCCAAGACTTTGTAATCTTTGGATTTGGGATCATAGCCAAATGCCATGGAATTTATAGCCCCATCAAGGCACTGCTGCTTGGGAAGAATCTTGAAGTCCTTGATTGCTGGATTGCTGGATTCCATGCTACCAGAACCTAGACCAAAAGATATACAAAAAATTCCATTACATTGTCCTATATCAATGCGGCGAAGAGAGCTTCAATATCTATGAAGTTGCCCCTCGTCTGTATATCAGAAGAGAGGGGAATGGGAATATGCTCGACTACAGAATGAGTGTCATGCTCATCGTTATTGGAAAATGTGATCAATGAGCATACAACTTCCTTCTCCTTGGTGTTGATATCCCTGAAGATAAAATGCTTGCAAAAGATGGATGTCGAGTGCTTGTTGCACATGGAAAGGTGCTTTTCTACGAAGCTTGAGCTGATGATCAAGGAACACCATGACTTGCGTACGCATTTGAATCGCATCACAGATTTGGGAGGCAACCTTGATAGGATCGACACCATAATCTCTTCAGCCATTCTGCAAAACTCTATTGTTTTCTATTCAAACATGCATCTATTGCAGATAACAAACAGAAAGAATACCAAGCTCAGATTCCAAAAGATTCACCAACTTGTTTTGATGGTTGGTTGGTTGAAATGAGATACAAATAATACAACTTTGGAATGGAAAGTTCCTGAGCTCATCATACATGGTTGATTTAGTTTGATGAGGATGCCTATAGGATCTCTAATGTAGGAGCGGACTAATCGTTACTTGCTAGGAAATCCAAGAAGACATTACTAAAATGGCTATTTTAAGAGTATGACTCGGTCAACAAGACTTGAGCAGATTGGAGTAAAACAGAATGGATTATATGAGGGCATTAACCATTGTTTGAGTGTTTGCAAACAGAGATGATTGTTCCTCCTCCAGTCAGGCCACCCACTATTACGTGGTTCCTAAGGCCTTATGTTCTGAAAATGCACATCATAAATAAATATGTGACTAACTGCCACTGTAGCCGCTTCCGCAAGCTCTAAGGAGAAGGCCTTGAGAGAAAGCTTGGAGTCGCAACGGGATGTTGCTGCTGCTACTGCTGCAAAGATTGGGAAGATATTAGGTGAGCGCCTGCTGCTGAAGAACATCACTACCAGGGGCGGAGCTATGTTTGGGCTAGAAGGGGTCCGGACCCCTGCCAGCATTTGTCTATCTACCTATAATTACTACATGTACTGGTGCAAATGATCAAATCTTGTGTTAATTGAATCATTTGAACCCCCTAATCAATGAAGACAACAATTAAACATATGAAATTAAAACTAATAGCACTTGATGGATAATAACTACACCCAACTTATAGAAAGAAATGCATAAATGTTGCTTAGATTAGAATATTTTATAAATATTATTATTGATATCTAGTCTATTTAATTGTTTTATATCTTATAGAAAATCAATAGGACATGCTAAAGGTATGTAATACATGCTAAATAATACATTATATATAAAACCATCAATATGAATTATATCCTCTATATTCTTTTGTTCTATCTTTTATGTCCGGACTCCTTAAGATCTAAATCCTGGCTCCGCCATTGATCACCACTGTGGCAGTCCACTTATATTTTCATGGGCACGCTCCTTATAAGTTGCCCCATTCCCATGACCGTCTGTTGAGCAATTACTTGGGTAAATGTAATAGATCAAATTCGAATGGGTACAGTACAGAAAAACTCTCGTTCACTGCGAGAAGTATATCATATCGGTAGAGTTTAAAGCTTCCAATATATGCCCAACCAATGCAAAATGCCAGCAACAATGCCCCAAAACAAGATCTCTGCAAAGAGGACATAGAGCAGAATGCCTACTCTCCTTGAATGCCAAATCCCAACAAAAATGTGCTTCTGGATCCAATATATCTGCCACAAGGTACAAGTAATATTTCTCGTATCAGTATCAGCTGAAAAACAAGCTATTAAACCATTTCCATGGAAAAGAGAATCCCACTAATCACAGTCAGCTATGTATAGCAAGCACGAGCATTACTGTTGAATTTGTTATGGTGAGAAAATAATCAATGTAACATGGTAATTGCAGAAAGAGTATGTGAACGTACTAGTGTATTATGGGGGTCCTTGTAATACCAACCGTTGAAGAATCCCGCAAAGATGCCTTCAGCTGCCATAACATAGACAAGCATAGCATTCATGCCGATCCATTCCAGAGGAAGAAACATGAACTTTATATCGTAGATATCAACCTGGAATGAGAGGATATCAACTTTTATAAAGAGTAAACAAAAACTCAAAGATCCATAATTTTCCAAGATATTATCCTAGTATTCTACCATGATGTAGAAGGCTGAGAACACCAAAGCTGCTGCTCCAGACGTTATGCATACGTAGCTAAATGTATATAGCTGTTTATTTGAAGGAATTGCTACACCAGGGATAAAACATTAGAAAGATTAATGGAGTGGTATGTGCAAACAAAGTTGCATACACTTCAACTCAGTTCGCACCATGAGTGAAATGAAGAACATTTCCTAAGATGAGGAGAGCAAAGCCCATAAGGATCCAATGCTTCAATCTAGCTTGATGACCCTATAAATGCAAGATGTGCCAAGTAAGGAATTGTCTTGACAAACTCCAAGCATCAAGTATACCAAATTACAGACACAACAGTTAGTTAACCTTCATATGTACAAGCACATGTCCGAAGTGTACTCCGATGATTGTGGAGAGAATTGCAGATATTGAGCTACATATATGAAGAAATAAACCAGATAAGTAAACAGTTCTAGAAAACTTCAAGCTTTAAACTATACTCAATATCAGATTTTATCAGGTTTGTGACAAAAAATGTGAGTCCGTTAATGTAAGGATACAATGAATTGCTCTACTTCGAAGTACCTTTCTCAACCATTTCTTTTAGAAGTCAAAGGAAATAAGTTTTCATATCCAAGTTTCTTGTGATCTAACAAAGTCAGAGGTTATATTACCTTACAATTCCTTCAGGTTCAAAAGGAGCACGGCACCATGATGGAGCATCATTTCGGAAAGGTCCTTCATATGGGGAATTTTCAGTGCAGGCCTGGCAATTCAGAGTAGATCAGTTAAATCTTTAAACCTGACCAGTGTTGTAATCTCTTGATGATCAGAGATGATTTAATGAAAGAAAGGGAGATAAAATACATACTTTTGATCTTTTCCAAGCTGGATGCTGATACATATGATTGATTCCCAACACTTGTCTGTCAATGTATCCCACTGCATTACAAGGAGGATCCAGTTTTCCTCTAGCGCCACAAAATACCTGAAATTGAAATGAACGCTTTCACTGACTAATGGTTCAGACCAAGGATTAAAATATCGGTATCGGTAGATATATCGGTCCGTTGAAAAAGGGAGATTTCAGATATATCGGGGATATATCGGGGAAACCCGGGAAAAAAATATCGGTATTTTGGGAAGAATTTTTTTTCTGAAATATTTAATTTATTAGATTTATATATAAATATTACAAATATCAACTTCATCTACATCCAGAATGAGAATCTAGGTTATTGATAAGAGTCATAAGACACACGTTGATCCACAAAAGTACAATAATCAGACCAAGACATATGACTCATATAGTACAAATTGTAGTGTTGAATATGATAATCATATATGTCTTTGGAGCTGCCAACTGTTTCCCCTATAAGTGGATAGTAAGGATGATGAAAACTGGATGACTGATCATTGACTTCCGTTTATTGATTATAGCCATAAACATTATAGCCATATTGATTGTTGCCTTCTTGGGATTCATTTGAGGTTCCAGTCCCACTACCTAAACTGATAGAATCAAAACTTAGCGCAACTGAAACAACATCTTGATCATCATTTGGACCTCTAGTCCTCCTCCCATACATGGTATCCTCTTGCGCTCCATGCCTAATACTTCTATAGCCATGATCATGGGAGGCATGATCGTAATTTTCTTCAGATGAAAAATTGTTCAATCCACCAACTGTAGAAGATTGTCCATATACAAACCCGGTGCCAGTATTTCCACCACCTTTTCCGCTTCCACCATCTTCATCATCATCTGAACTATCTGGAGTTGCTATGCCGCCCTATGCATCATCACTGTCTAAATTATCTTCTGGGTTTCCAACAACTTCTTCAGATAATACCCTTTGTACGTTGATTCCATTGGCAGTTGCAGTTTCAAGTCGAGACCACCACTCGTTATTGGGATACACCTCGAGGGAATTAGTTACTTCTCTTCCGGATAACATTTCAATTTTTTACAGATATTTTTTTAATATGTCAGTGATATATCGAAAATATCATAAATGTCGGAGATATTTCCTAAATATCGGAGATATTTCCTAAATATCGGTGATATTTGAGGATATTTCCTAAATATCGGGGAAATATCGTAGATACGGTGGAAGATAAGATATTGACCCCTAAAGATATATCGGTCCTTCGAAAAAGGGAGATATCGGAGGATATATCGGATATATCGCAGAGATTTTAATCCTTGGTTCAGACATGCCGATCATTAATAATTATGTGATCTGAGAACCAAAAGCTTACAGTGAAACTTTTCCCGTAATCACTACTGTCTCTGTCGTGGACGGTAAATTGCCAATCAGGAACATATGTCCCATATATAACAGCAAAGTAAGTAGTGAGTACACATGCTGCAACCAGCCTGGAAATTTAGAAATGGAGAATCATCAGTAAATGTTTTTCTAGAAAAAATAAATCAGCAAAGGGAAAAGACCATATCATTGCAGTCACATAGAATTACCACTGCCAATAGTATAACTTGAAAATGGAGAGCCTGCCAGGTGCCACATCTTTTTTTTGTGCGCATCTCAAGAAAATTTCTATCAGAGCCACTACCAGATATGCAAGAGCAATTCTCTACAGAGGGTGACGAAAATTACTACATACTGCTATATGCCTCTTTAAACTAAGACTAAGTAATCAAATACTAACAGCATGCAAATGGATATCAATTATAAACCTTACCTGGAGAATCCCACACCACCTTATTTCTGTCACGTCAACACCATATGTTAGTTTGCCAGGAGCATGTGAGAAACCTCCTTCAGAACATATCAAAGGCATGTTAACATCACTTCTAGTCCTTAAAAAATAACACTCTCATTAAAATAAAAAATAAAAACTTGTTTTGAAATGCTTAAATTTGTTAGTGACCTCGAGGCCTAATAGAGAAAATTTAATTAGTTCTCCATCTAAGCAAATATCTGCAGAGTACAGCCATCACAAAAAGAAATACTTGAATCACAATGCATCATGCATAGGCAGCACAGCTAAGCAACAAAGACTTTGATGGGAATTGTTTTCCTGATTAGTAATGTAAGATTCTCCTCCTCACCCCTCATCTGGTAATAAATAGAATCAAAATATGTCTTTCTAGTTCTTACGTCAAGGCAACAAATAAGGAGACCTAACAGCTAAAAGTTTAAAATATAGACAAAAGACACTAACCTTGTAACAGGAGACCCCAGAAAAGGAGCTTGAGAGTTCTAAGAATCACCTTCTTGACAGCCAAAAGTTGGTCTGGTATCCCCTATAAGAAAAATTTAATCACGCAACGAAAGAATGCATAGCAGTGCAGTAACTAATGACACTATTGAAATTTTCTGGGGACACAACTGATAGATGAAAACCAAACCTTGAGAGAGAGTGCAATAGACATTCCCACAATGAAAAGGAAAAATGGCATCACAAAGTCAGCGAGATTGCAACCATTCCAGGGTGCATGACCAATCATAGGCCATTCTCCACCGGCATCATCAACCAAAATCATCAACTACAAAACAATTCCACACCAAATTATGCTGTGAAACCAAAACCATAGAACTAGAACAGAGTATTTCCTTGAAAAGCGAGTTTTCTATTCAGTTTAGTGAAAATCATGATGAACATAGAGAGAAGAAAGGAAACGAGTTGAGTACAGAGACAGTGAGGCCTCGGAAGATGTCAAGGGAAGCTAAACGTTTCGGTTTTGAAGGCTTCTGGTCGGAAATATCGGGTTCCGACACGATGAGATGCTGCTGGTGAGCCGTGTCGGGTTTGATTTCGGCCATATTGCTATATGAAACAGCGAGTTCAACAGTGGATGAATGATATGAGGGTGAGTTAGGACTATAGCTAAGCTTGTATGTAACTTACAAGTTGCAAGAAGATAGGTTCACTGTCACTGTCACTGTCAGTCTACACTCGTTTCGTGGAAAAAAAAAACTAACAGAATACGAGAACTTCTACCATGCTTAGGAGCATCACTATTTATTTAAGAGCATAAAAATTTGAAAAATAAAAGAATCGTTGGTATCTTTTATCAACAAAGAGAACAAATGGACATATGTTATGAAGAACTCTGGTCAGCCAGTACCCAATCTCGGTTTTATCATCAGAGAGGATACACTTCAACAAAAGGCAAATTCCCAAAGCCTTATCAAGTCCATAGAAGAGAGACTCTCCGCCTCCCTAGTAGGAACAAAGGTTGGGAGAAATGCCTCCTGGAGCATATCAACATATGATTTGGCTAATTTGCATCATCCCAGAGAGTGACAAACACAAACAGAAAACTAAGCGCACACACAGATTGAGTTGGCCAAGCAACTCAAGGATGATGTTTTCAATTGAAATCTCTAGAAAGAATAACGCACGGAGCAAGACGTTCATCAAAATACATATAGTTTACAAACTCCCCAACATCTTGCATGAGTAGGAAATCAGCCACAACCCTGTACTATACACAGACATAGATATCAATTATATTACAACGCACAAGACTGAGGGAGAAGCTCCAATGGCAGGGGACATCACTTGAGAGAAAGGGAATGATAAATAATAAGCAAACCCTCTATGCACAACGGGCATACTCATGAAATGGGAGAAAAATCGTCCTCTCAGTCGAACGCCTTAGAGTGGAAAGGGTGAATTCACTTTCCAATGCCAAGTTCTTTTGTGATATCTCTTGTCAAGCTGAACTGTAAAGTGCTATGCCATGGAAATAGGGTGCGAGTAACTGGAAGCTTTCTACGAAGATCCTGCAGAACATTCATTTGTTAAAGTTTAAAGGTTCTGTCACTGACGTGAATCTAATCATGTATTTAATAACGAATACTGGTAGGATTTTCAGGTAAGGAACTCGTAAAGAAACTTTGTTCTGGGAAGGTTCAGTTCGAATGGTACCTTAAAAGTGGTATCAGGCAAGTTTGAATAGGATGCCTGCAGGAGTAAATCTGTTAGTAAGAATCTCAAAATGTAAAACAACAAACTTGAGAAATCAGCAAATGTTGAACCTCAAGAGATGCTAAGTATTCTGCCTCATGTTGCCTTATGATGTTGCCTATGGTAATTGCAGAATCTTCAGAGGACTGCAATGAGGTGGGAGAAGAGGGCATCAATGGTTGAGAATCACATGCTTAAGTTATGGGGAAAAGATAATAAAGAAATGCAGCAGCCAAACAAATTTTCTGTCAAAAGTTTGTTAAAAAGCATGACATGGGAACTGAACGAGATAAAAGATCCTCATAAGGTCAGACAAATTGTACTCTTCTCAGACTTTAGATTGGTTTGCACTCTTTTCAGACTTTTTAGAAGGTTAGGAACATCAACTTACATCAGCTTAATTCAGAGATTTGCAGGCTACTGATAAATAGTAGCACCTGTTTACAACATCCTAGTAGGACCAGACAAGATGACCCAGCCAACCAATATATAAATTATTTACTGTTTACCAACTTAGCAACACCAACTGCCATGTGTATAGCATTACATTTATTAGATGAGCACTGCCTACCAGTCATGAAGGTTTCTTTCCTTGGTAGCCTAGATTAGAATTGATGTAGAAAGTGATATGATACCTAATGCATTAAGTTTCACAGACCTTGCATGATACATCTTCCCAAGTTATACCAAAATAAAATAGCAAAAGTCACTCCACCTGAAAAATTGTTGAATCTTTGCATTCATGGTTTGCATCTAGCTGCACATTTCCCTCCTCAAAATAATGCGCACCCACCTAAATGAGAAGACGTGAACACAGAAAAGTAACAGTTTGTTCTTGGTTAGGCCTTTATGCTGGAAATCAAGCATTTTGTAATATAAATTGCAAAGATATACATACATGTTGCATAACCATCATGCACCAAGTACAAAACAAACAATACCTGCAGTTTGCCTTTTAATTCCAGCACTTGCATTTCATCTTTGAACTCAATGCTCCACACTGAATGCCAACTACCATTGCTATTAAAAGAAAAAAGAAAAAAGAAAATCTACATTATCTTCCTTATATTTGTAGCTAAGAACATACCTGGTATAACAACAGGACAGTGTAAATTTAACTGGTGTTGGGGCAGACTAAGTGCATTGAAATATAATGATAAGAGCAAAAGCGCATTTGAGGATCGGGTAATTAACTTATTTCACACACCAGAAATTTTGTGGGCTATATCTCGCAGCTGAAATCACTACTACAAGCTCAAAGTCAGAACCTGGGCCCTCCACATCTTTACCATTCCCACAGTACACCGAGCAAACTCCCTTTGGATAAGCTTCAACCACATATCTAAGTATTTCTCCATCCAAAGCACACCTGAAACAAAAGAATAAGGAATTACAAAACCCAAACCAAATACACAAAAACACAGATGAGCCGGCAATGCACACAAAAATAAAATAAGGACAAGTAAGGTCCATTGTCTGTTACACATCTATCAATAGTTGTTAATTCTTGTACGGATATCAAAAGAACACAGTCAAAACTTAAATTGATGATAAGAAGACTTATTGGATAGGTCCCTCTGACAATATTTGGAAACTAAAGATCAAATATTGTTACCAAATGAATCAAAACATAGTTTGATGTATCAAAGTTGACACCATAGTAGAAGCCAATCTAAAACCTTAGCCACATTAAAGTACATCAATTAAGCACGTGACCGTAACTGCCTATGACAAAGCTGAGCAGTAGAGTTGCTATATCCTGGAGCATACAAATGCTCAGTTTGGCTTTTAAAGATTTTGGAAAAACACACTTGCAGAAATTCTTGCAATAAAACTTATAACAGTGTACCTGAATTCCTCAACATATGCAGATGGAAGTTCCTCATCCAATGCCGGTCTCACATCTGTACAAACCTGAACCAAATTTAGCATTAAATAGTTGGTAAAAGATAATTTAGATGAAAAAGTCAAAAAAGAAAAGAGGTGACACAAAGAAACAAAACAACATCTTTGATGAGAGGTATCATACACAGACTCGATAAGCGTAGATAAATCAATCTCAAAAGCTGTTGGTGGTTCATAAGTAACTATTATGACAGAAAGAACTAATAAATGCATTGATACCTTAATATAAAGATACCCTATATGCAAGGGAAAGAACTAATAAAAGCAGCAGCTGTGCCCTTCTCAGGGTTTGAATCCCTTTGCTTCAAGCAAGCAAGCAAGTACAAAATCCGAGACTACCCTATACTCTAAACCTTAAACTAAACAAACTCCTAACTTCTCAATACCATCAATAATGGAGGAAAAGTAGAAGACTTGCCTGTTTGATATGGTCAACCACAGCAACGTGAGCAGTCCTGGGATCAAGGTACTCAGTCCCACCGAGCTCTCCGTAAGATGTAACCAGAACCTGCTCAAACAAACAACATATAATCCAATGTCTCTACCACATTACATATATAAACTTAAAATCACAGTTTATAAACTTACATCTCCAATTCCACCAGGCATTTCCAGCGAAATCATCTGGGATTTGTTATAGAGTGGGAAAGCCTCTGACAGCGCCTCTTCGTACAAAACGTCGTCGTTCAGTACCGCCTTCACATCTGCGCAATGTGATCCACACGATAGAACAAAAAACCGAAGCTTTTCAACATAGAGCAAACTTAGAAACTGCTGCGACGAAAACGGCGTCGTTTACAAATTGAATTTGGGATTGGGATGAAAGGAAATGGATACCTTCGGCGACGAATTGGATTTCGCCGGGAGGAGAGTTGAGGAGGAACCACTTTGCTATGTCAATCTTCTGCTTCTCGTTTAGCTCTGAATCTTCCTCGTCCGCCATTTTTTCTCTTTCTCTCTCTAAAACGAAGACTGAGATTGATTTTGAAGATTCAGGGGGAGAGGGAGAAGAGAGGAAGGTGTTTCTTCGGCTGGAAGACCTTGAGTTTGAGAGTGGAAATAGAAATGAACGGTGCTGATGTGTTTTACATGTTTTGAGAACGCGTCGCAGAGGATAGTAACCGTTTCGTGCACTTCCATCTGTAAAGAGTGGCTTGGGAGCTGTGTGCCGTTTTGTTGTTCCCGGATTAGGGTTTGCAATGATGTAATTAGCAAGCTCAAACTTTTTCTTTTAGGTAGATAGAGATTCAAACTATGCATTGCTATACAATATTTGGCCGACAACTTCGTGAATTGAACTCGTACCGTAAAATATGCACATTTTGGAACGGTTGTGTAGTAGTAGAAATTGTTATTCTGGAAATACCCTCCCTAAATAAAGGGGAGACGAGCTCAATGTGGATCTTTTGGAATTCTGAATGGAAATTTCTTCAGCTTAGTAAAATTCATCTGTCTTACATATGGAAACGGCAGACAGTTTGTTTTATTATAACCTTCCTATTGAGCTTAAAAAAACACACTGACCAAAATTGTAGTTCATTTATAGATGAACACCCTAATTACTATTTACATCACCCTAGAGCAAAGTTAGAAGCAAGGAACAGGCTGAGAAATGTCAAGCATAGTTCCATCGCGGTAGTACATTGGCTTCAAGAAATTGGTTCCATGCTTTCAACGGGCCAACCCTTCTACTACCACTCTCAGAGGTTTCAACTGCTCTACGGTTCATAAACAAGCCTCTGGCTGCAAATCCCATCAGCTCGGTAGGTTCCATCAAAGTACGCATCCTTGATGCAATCCAGCCATCCTTTGAGAAACCTGCTCGGAACCGATCTAAAGACCTGGGCTCTTGTGTACCTGCCACAGTGAGTTGTTCTGGAGTTTCTTCCATTAGTAGACCATCATTTAGTAAAGGGATCCCTTGAGCCAACTTGTCAACCTGAACTTTCAGTTGATGTAGTCGATGACCGATTCTTGAGGATACTGCATCATATAACTTACCTCTTGATAAATGCTTTGCTCCTTCGTTATTTAGCAAATCATCGAAGTAGATTGGATCGCCAATAACCACAGTCACCTACATTTTCAAAGTACAGGTAAAAATAGTAAGCACGCTGAAGAAAGAAATAGTTGATATCAAGGCCTAAGCAGTAAACGACTTGATATCACGGCCAATTAGATATGGTCGCTGCAGTATCAAAAGTTTCATCAAAACTTCAACTTCAAATCATGTTTACAAGCACTAAACTACCTACCGTCTTGCCAATCCTTGGGAAGCTGGCACCAATAGGCATGATGTCCTGCATCCCGCTATGTACAAATGGAACAACCATGGGAATATTGTCAGCGTCAAGGACCAACCTGTCAAGTAAGAATATGCAATAAAAATCAAACAATGTTTTAACAAAAAGAATTGAATCCAAATGCAGTTGTATTCAATTTGCCACAAGTTGGCATTCAAGAATACATGACATCTTACATAAAGAAACTCAAATTCAATTTGCCACAAGTTAGCATTCAAGAATACATGACATCTTACATAAAGAAACTCAAAGACCATAGCTTGGGAGCCAAATCATCATTATTATTCACATACACAAAAATCTTTGACAACAGATCCTTACCTCCCAACACCTCTCTTGGATGACCCCAGGGTTTTTCCACCATCTCGAGAACGACTACCTTCTGGGAAGATGTGAACCCAGCCACCTTGATTTAATTTTGAAATAGCAATGTCCATACCCTGAACCAATAAATGAGTAAAGATGAGAAGATAAGCATGGTTATCAGACTGAAGGACTATGAATACAACTGTACATGAACCAAAACAAAAAATTAATAACTTGATTCTATATAGAGTACATAAGACTTCACCCAACTTTCCACAACAAAATTACTTGGTCAAATAACAATAGAATAGGAGACAAAACGATAGCTGTGAGTGTTTCAGTAAATCCTCCGTACAAAAGAAATGTACACTGTAATCAGAGTAATGTTCAAAATAATCTATCTATCTCTCAAAGCACTTTTAATATGCTAGGGCGGTTGGATTTACTCTCAAGTCGTGCACAGCAGCTTCAGAAACTATACAAATTCTAGGGTCGCAACTAAATTGTCAACATTTAGTAAAGAATGAAAAAGTACCTTTTGATAAATCCCTTCACCACGAGACACTGGCAAAACTTTGACAGATCGGAAAAATGCTGAAGTTACAGGATTTGAAAAACACCTATCAGATGCACAGAGTGTCCACCTCAAGTTCTTAGCATCCAGAAGAACATTTGGAGGAAGCAGTGCAGCAACAACAAGCGGATCATCCATAGAAGCCACATGATTGCTAACCTGGAAAGGAGATTAAGTACATATTTAACAATGGGAAACCAGAAATAGTGGAGGTCCTAGAGGAGCATATTGCAGTTGAAGGAAAGAGTAACCTTTATGTACATCAAGTTTTAGAAATATTAAATTAGATAATGAGGTTTTTACCGTTATAAGAGGCCTGTCTTTGGGCCTGCATAGCAAAGCATCATGCAATTTTTCCAAACCATAGACCTGTCACACCCAGAAACTCAAATTACTACTGCTCCAAAGACATATAAATCAAACATCTTGGGACATTAACAACTCCACACACCTGAACACGATTTAATCCGTTCATAAACACATGACAAACATTGCCAATGACCGGCACAGCAACAGCTTGCACCATCCGAAGAATGGCGGACTCTTCTTCAGCATTTATTTCCTTGCCCACTGCAAATCACAATCAACCTTTAATTAGGGTTCTTATGAAAACACATAACACATTGTCTCATTGTACATGTTATAGAAAGCACAAACACAGCAACTGAACAAGTACTATTACGAATACTCGCAGAATCTTCAAACTCAAAGATTTTCATTTCATTATGTACATCATTAAGAACTAACAGAATGCAAGCTAAAAATTTGAACTTTTACAAGCTTCAGATCTAATTAGGCTCAACCTCTCACTCAATCTACCTGACTTTTAACCCTAGAACTCCAGCAGAGAGTGAATTAAATCAATTTGCAAGATTTACTAATCAAAACTAAAATTCTTAACTTACTTCTCAGCCTAAACTAACTTCACCGATCACCGATCGCGATCATATCAAATTTCAACGATCAAACACAGAACCAAACCAATCAAACTCCAATCACTACCAAAATCTCAACGAAAATCAAAAACACTGAGCCTGAGCAAAGCACCGACCTCGTTTGCGATAGAAGGCGGTGGAGGACGGAAGCGAGTCCCTCTTGAAATCACGGAACCGCTGGAGCCACCGCTGCACGGTGGAGGCGAAGTAACTATCGGAGAAAATCGGGTGGAGCCTGAACCGGCGGTCGACCTCGACTCTGAACCGTTCCCGGAGCCGGCGCTGCACGGAGAGGGCGTTGGTCTTCCACAGATCGCCCCGCTCAACCCTCGCAGCCGCCATCAAAACGACGCCGTAAAGATCAACAGAAAGAGAGAAGGAAATGATGAGAGAGAGAGAGAGAGAGAGAGAGAGAGAGAGAGAGAGAGAAAGTAGCTGAGCGCGAGTGTAGAGAGAAGGAAAGAGAGACGAAGAAGAAGAAAAGGGAACGGTGAGGGAAGTCTACGTGCGTAGTGCGCAAGTAAATAGTTGGTTTCGTTTTGGTTAATTTTTTTACTTTTACTTGCTCCCAAATATTCCTAATTTCCTATTAACCCTCGGAAAAGTTACTCTTTTTTGTATGCTCGATTTCACAAAGAAAGATTCGAACTTGAAACTTCATGCATTGTTTTTAGATATCGTAAACATGAAAGTACTGAATCTTGGTGCTGCAATCTTGCAATCTAGAAACAAGTATTGTTAACTGAGAGAATTAGATGACAGACGTAGAGAGTGAGATGGAAGAGGCAACACCAGTCTAATTCTTTCACAGGCTTTCTTTGCACATAGCAAATGTGTATGACGAACAATTAAGACAACTTCTATGCCAGGTCTTGTACTTTGAAATCTAAATAATAGGAGCTGAAACAAAAGAGAAGAACAATTTCTGCTCATATAAAAGTGCCGATGACAAACAGTAGCTTAGAAACCAAATGCAGAGATGTCTTTACAGCCAATGCCTCGTTACTAAACTTTTCAAATCTAATGCCGTTACAAGACACAACTCTGGCTTTATTTGTCGAACTCCCATAGAACACCTCCGTCCTCTGCAACAGCAAAGAAGAAACACATTAGTATAAGATCTATTCTGAAAACACACGTATGAACACCCAAAGGATGATACAAAATTTCCAAGAAATGGAAAGTATAGGCCAGCAGTACAGACACACTACATTTTAGAATGCTTAGCAAAACATTACCTTCACTGGTAATAAGAGGTTGATAATTTGTTATAAACACAGAACAGAACAGGTTGATTTCTACCATAAGGAAAAAAAAACAAACATGGAAACAAAAGGGCGCACCTCTAACTTTCTTGTTTATCCACATCTCCACCAGCATCCCCGCACCAATTCCGCTAGCAATACATGCACTGACAAATGTAAAGTTATAAAGTCGGGATCTTCGAGGAAGAAAATAGCACTCTGGAATCTGCCTAATCTTCCTGGGAAGCCGCTTCTTTATCCCCGGTTTGTCACCAGGGTTCTTCTGCATATCATTACCAACAGCTTTCCAATCCACCCCTTGCAACGGGTCTCTTGGCTCCTCGGTGCCCATTTCTCTTCCCTTCACAGCTTGCACAACTTCTAAAGTTGCAGACTGCAAGCAATGCAAGAAACACCAGTAAATAAGAATCCCAAAAGACAACAACCAATCCAATTGTAACCAAAACGTCTAGAAACTAAAAATCACAGCTTCTAATCACCGAGTGCTACCAAGAATAGAACTAAGATCCGTGTTTAATACTAAATATATTGAAATCGAAATTTTTGATGAATCCATATTACTTCTCTTGCTTTGGTATATGGATTTGTCAAACCAAATTCAAGGAATGTAGGGGATGATAAACCCTAAACCCTAAAATCATATAGCAAAATACCCTTAAATCCTCGAATTGGGGAAATGGGTATGTACAACAAGGCACTTTTAGACTGCATTAGAGATCACAAACTACAATATAAACGGCACACACTAAGATTGGCTTGAAATATACTCACAGCGTATTAAGACTGGTTTGCTGAGAAAACAGAGGAAGAGAAAAGTAGAGCGAATTAGCAAATACCTTGACCTTCAAGCCTTTCCGGCGACGCTATCTGTTGATTTCTGATTAGAAAATGATCGGAGATTTTGCCAAATCGGCCGGAGCTGAAATACTGAGAAAAAATCTGAAGCGTGCTGCGTATTTTCTCTTCTTTCGTTTTATTAGGCGATGCCCAAACCCGGATCCGACCCGGATGGTTAGCTGACCTGACATGTCGGGTCATTTGATTTTTTTTTTAATATACGCACATTTTATTTTCACCGACCTTAACCATTAGGGTTCGGTTACTATACACATTTGTATGACATACATCAAGTTGTGAGTTGTCTAATCGTTTAGTAATTTAAAATTTAAAACGATCAGACGGCTCACGACATGATGTATGTCATACATATATGTATAGTAAAAAAGTCCTAACCATTAAGCCAATTTCAGATTAAGCCTTATTTTGATGATACTAAACTTGGTGAAAACTTAACCAGCTTAGTATTGAAAATTTGAAGTCAGGGTTCAATGCTGCAAATGCAATGACTATCATACAATCAACATAGTTAAAGCGTACCCTGAAATTGTTATGTTCATTTTGTAGTAGACATGCTTAATCTTAGCTCTGCTTTGTATTATTGTATATCCCATCACATCCTTATTACATTATGGGAAGATATAATGTTTAGCAACAATCAATTGAGTTACATCGATGAATAGGCTGTGCTCCGCACATAGAAGTAGCAGTCACACGCGCCAAGACTCACGAATGCTATCTGCCACCGTGAAACCAAATTGAACGATCTCTAACCTTCTGCAATCATACCGAAGGAATCGTCTCGCTTCCATAATTCCGATTTAACAAATATCTCATTTCAGGTTGATCCAAGATAGCATAATCTGCAACTGGCGACCAAAGCAATTTAGAAGCTGATCGCATCCACTCAGGATGAAAAGAAAATGAGCAGGAAATGTTTTACAGATATATGACAGAGCAGAGATCACCATGTACATACATATGGCTACTTCGGACTGAGCATCAGCAAATGAAAAGTTGAAACTTCGACCCTGGATTTCCCACAGCCAAATAGTTGACATCAACTGCAACCTCCCCAAGATCGTCTGGTAGCAGAATGAAAAGATTTAGTTTCTTAACCTTCTGGAACTTCTATGAGGAGAAGACATGGAATAAGATATGTTTAAATTTCCAGATACCAAGTGGAACTAAAAATGATCAATGGAAGTCACACCTTCATATATGGTCCTTGCAAAATTTACATATTCTGGTATTAGATCTCTGTAAATGATTCCCTCTGGACAGGCATCCAGCACCACCAGGACACCTGAAAATTAGTAATCCAAATTACATAAATTTTATTGCAAAAGAACGATCATGTGCTTCACTCTGATAAATGACCAGTGTATATCTCAGTGAAAATCTTTAGGAGGAAGAAACTGACAAGAGTATTCTGATTTGACAGACAAATGGATGTGCTTTATTCATGCGATGCATTGTAGTATTCTGATTGCTAATGCATCCCATACAAATGCAAACCAGACCTCCACATTTCTTTCAGATATTAAACTGAACATGCTGCTCAGAGAGGACTAGCCCACAGGTAACTTGGTCTGTCAGTAACTTACATCCCATAAAGTCTGAAACTTTTTATTGGTTCAGGAAGACATTTCAACTTCTTATAAATTCTTATTGTAAGGAAGAGGTACCTGGTGCTTCCCAGCCTTTGGCTGAATTGCTTGGCAATGGAGCCAGCCAGAGGATGTTTCGCAGGTTCATTGAGTCATCATACGTCACATTAGACCCTGAAAGAGGTGATATTAGAACGATATATACGAGTTTCATTAAAAGGCACTTACCATACTTTCAGACTATTGTAATTGCTTGATATGCTAAATCTAAGAATGTGAGGAACAACTGAGGAATGGTTACAACGAGGTAGCTTCTTTCTTCATTGATCTATTTTGTTAACAGATAAGCCATTACTGAAAACAAAACACCTAGTATTTGTAAACCTTGAACTAAAAAGTAAAACAGAATCTAATAGATCCTACTAATATAAAAAGTGTTGTCTGGAACTTTTACCTATTTGACAGTAACCCATGTTGTATGGAAATACTTCTTTATCATATGCAGGGTATTCTTTCGCATGAAACCTGCCAAACATAAGAAAAAAAAATTCTTAACAGAAGAAATGACAGGTACAAACTGTTTGCTGTTCAATTTCGTATCATATTTGCGCAGGCTCCCTTATAGTACCAAAAATATTACGATTTAGTGAGAAAGATACCAACTTACAATATACCAAGTCTTCCGGTTTCTAAGGCAAGAAATAGGTGGCCATGGAACAAATCATAGCGACTCAATGACACATTCAACCCAACAGTGGGACCGCGGGAAAGAATAAGTTCAAATAAAAATTCAAGATATGAATTCAACTCCTGCAGTACAAGAAAAGAACATTGTATCAATCAAAAGAGAATTTGTCCCGTGTCTGGAATAACATGAAAACAAAGTTTCACTGCTTTGATGCAAACCTCACTAATGAAATGTCTCCCATATGGAGTTCTGGTAAGCTGACATCGGTTTTCTTCGCATCCTTCAACATCAGGTACCTAATACACCACTAGAATAAACATCATCCAGTTACAAACCAGATATTACATGTACTTCATATAAATTGTATGCAATATCACCATGTAACTGGAACACCATTAATACAAGAAACATATAAAAACATGCCAGGTAATATTTCTAAAACTGGCGACATTAGTACTCCCAAGTGTACAAAATGCCAAAAGGGCTAGACAATGAGGACCAAATCAGAAAATGTACTCAGTGGTGTTGCAAGGAAAACAAAATTCAAAACAGTCATTCACTCAACACCAACTTATCACAACGATGCAACACCAAGGTACAATTTTGAGCATAATTCACAGCGGCCTAACTTAGACAGGGACCAAATCCTATCAAACTAGCTAATCAATCGACATAACCATCCCTGGGGTAAGGTGAACAAGTCAACAAGGTTCCTGGAACTCACTTATATTCCAGGTTACCAAGCAGAAGAAACCCCAAAGTTTGGTTCTTTATTAGTATTTACAGTGTATCATCATCTTATAAACCAAATTCGTACACAATACATTCAGTGCTTCAAGTGCTAATAATCAACAACAAGAAAAAAAACAATGCTTGGCTCCTTCTCCTCATAAACATACCATTCCCACCCAGCTATTCATTTCAATACTATAACTCGAAACTTCAAGTCCCATTACTTCTTTCGCTTCAAATTACTTAAGGGTATTTGCCTCTGAAACCTTAGGATTCCGGAACTAAATGCACAAAAATAAGACATGGGAAATTACTAAAAGCAAAGATAGAGTTAGAAACACTGACGGTGATCATAGTGGGATCCAAAGCTCGGTGAATAGCAGCCGGGTCTCCGCCGGAGTCAACGGCAAGGCGGGCCAGGTCCAAAACCGGCTGTGGGGGCCACCAAACAAGCTCATCCTCCTCCGCTTCTCGTTGACCCTTTTGCTTCAAAGTCAAGAATTTTCTACCGGGAAACTTCTCCGGGACTTTGGGAGTAAAGGGTACGAGGAACTTTAAGCAGGAAGTGAGTTGGTGGGCCAGGAGGGGATCAACGGATGAAGACTGGGATTTGGGGCCCAGCAGAGAGAGAAGGTCTGAAGGGGTGGCTTTGGGAGATGGTGGAGATTGTTTGAGAGAAGAAGAGGGTGTGATTGTGAAGGAGAAGTAGGAAGCTGTGAGAGAGAAGGAGAAGAGTCTAAGTGACACAGAGGCCTTCCCCATCTGCCTCTCTCTCGCTCTCCGCAGTAGTAGTAGGTGAGAGAATAGTCTTATATATGGTAAAACTTACTTTAATTTTTACTGAGCAATTACAAAATGTTGGTAAGTATTTAAAAAAAAATATCAAAGATAAACGACTAGTGCCTAATACCATTTTGTCACTTTTCCAAAATATCACTGGTCGTATTTGAAGTTTTGAACACCTTCCAAAGAAACCTATAGTTAAATATTTTGTCCGGAACCCTTCACCAAGATCATATAGTTAAATGGCTGGCCATTTGTTAAGAGCCCCCGACACCTTGGGCATACAAATACAGTTTTCACATTCAACTTCATTCCAGGTACAAGGAGGCACTACACAAGAGGGCTTGATTACCACCAAGATAAGCCAGGCTGGCTGCAATTGCGGACCAGTGTTTAGTAATCCAAGGTAATCAAGTGAGCTTTAAAATTTATTAAGAAAATAATACTGCTCCTCAAGCATGAAACACCATCTAACAACGGAAAAGCTTAGTGATAAGTTATCTATGAAAATTTTACATCATCAACACAAAACAAAGTGAGCCACTGTAAGTTTCAAGTGAGTTTGTGAACCCTCTAGATTTGCTCGAGAGCCGCTTCAATTTGATACCAACTACACTGTTCAGTCTCTTTCGTCTAAACCTTTGCTCATAAACAGGTCACTGTCCGAACTGAGATTGTTTTACTCCCATCACTGTGACGTTTTAATGCTTCAACCAATTGTCCCATCAAGCTTCTAATAATTTCCTACACTGTGAGAAGCATTCGTATAAAAAATCCAGTTAAGAGATGCTTGTTACAATAAATTTTCCCAAACAACAATAGCAAAACATGTTCCATTACAAGGACTCGAGAATGAGTGAAAGTATAGCTTCTATGCTAGTCCTAAAGTTATCGCCTTTATTTACATTTGCGACCTCACTAGACGACTTACCAAGCAACTAATATTACAGTTGTATTCCTCTCTAGGAAAACTGAATTTTACTAGTTTGGTCATATAGTTATCTGAAATAAATAAATAAAGATTAATTGGCCACGTTTGCCGGAAGTCTTTAGATCATAAATCAATTCACATTAAAGTCATATGTAAACTTGAATCGAATTTCAGAGAGTCAACACCTGAAGTGTACTCTGGATCAGCTTTTAAGTGCATACAAACCAACTAGTTGAATACATCAACCTATGCCTATTTTATGATCTTTTAATGCAGAATACAACCATACAAATGCATGATTATTGCAAAATTCTCCTCATAAGAGCACTACCAAGTTCTAATAATCATAACTTGACACAAAAGAACGAAACTATCTATGAAAATGTATAAATCTTAGTATCACACACCAAAAAAACACATTATTGCACTGCCGTGAGTACAATATGACTTTTCCATCACTTGTTATAAATAATGATATTGGATGGTAGACCAAAGACAACGGAAGGCCAACATACCTATAATGAGCATCCATGTTCAGATAAACTAAAGTTCATCTACAACTTTGACACCAGCATTCTTGTCCCAATCCTCAGGGGAGGCTACATCTGCCATGATCTTTTCTTGACCACGCCATAAGACCTGCATGCAAAAAGCATAGATTGGTCAACTATTCCACAACTACTGAAAAACCACAGCACATAACAATCCAAAAACATAGCACTTACCTTGTCAATAACACCGAATTCTTTAGCCGTTGTAGAATCCATATAATATGGTCTTCTCATCAGGTTAGATACAGCCTCCACGGACTAAACAAACAAACGAAAAGATAAATCACACGAACTAAAAATAAGTTCATTAACTTTTAGCTCATATATTGATTACATCTTAGAAAAGAACTTACATTTCCTGTGTGCTTGGACAGAAGTTTTACAAGAGTGTCCCTATTTGTAATTACCTACAAATAAAATACCCAAGGAGAAGTTAGTGCGTAGTTGACAAATATTGTATTACAAAATGAAAAGGTGATCATGACTTGATTGAAACCTTTTCTACTCTATCTCCTCTGAACAAGTAGAGAGACCAAGCAAATAACCAGATACTGTACATGTATGTGCATAGGACAAGAACAATGAATAAAAAAAATATTCAAACTGTCAAATTTTTGCCCTTTAATGGTAGAAGCAATTAAAGTGAGCCTGACCTCTTTTGCACGTATAAGAACATCACTAGCAGGCATCAGTCCAGATGACGGGACACGAGGCTGCTGGATCATGGCTGAAACAGGAGTGATGGAAATTGTTGGTATTTTTGAAGGTCTAAAACTTAATTATTTTTTTTTAACAAAATGCATCATACCTTTGGCATGTGGCATCATGAACCGGTTGCCCTTAGTTCCTGCAGCAAGCAATAGACAAGCTTGACCTATAGCAGCCCCAACAGCAACAGTATGTATCTGAATAGAGAACAACTATGTTATAAACCCAAAGATAGAATATTTATCATAGCACATGCATAAGATACTCGTACTTCTCAATGCCAAATTCCCTAAGCACTTGCAGTTCTGGGTAGATAAAGGATAAAAAGTCAATATTGTGCACATAATACCTACATTACGCTACTTAATAGAATTTATGAACACGACTCAACAATAGAATATTCAATGTCAAAACATCGCAGCTACTTCTGCCACCAAATAATTGTTATTGTACACCAAGGCAACAGATTCAGACACTGCTAAAGCCCACCCTCTATGATATGCATCTCCCTCATAACCGAGTTGCTAATTTGGAAACATTCCTATGTACTTCAAAAACCACCAATGAACAATAACACCACCACCGCCACCAAGATAGAGGATATAATTCAAGTAAAACACAAGAGTAGCTAAAATGGAATCACCTCATTTTTCAACTGCATCATTGCATCATAGATTGCAAAACCCTCCGACTCCATTCCAACCTGAACAGTGACCGTAGGGAATACATAAATAAGAATAATCGGCCAAGAAGGAAGAAATATCCATTCATACATATCAGCTTCACTAGACGTACCGTTTCACCATCATCACGTGTCGTTCCAGTTGAATTAATATAAATATAGATTGGTTGCTTCGGATCCATCCATTGCAGATACATCAGTTCTGCAACAATAAGCTCTGTGACTGCTGGTACGAGCTGAAACATAGAAGGTTCTTATGAGAGATTCAGTCGTCTATTTAGAGTCATCTGTCCCTAAAAAGGTCTAGGAACCAAATTACTCAACCACGACAAACACTTTTCCTTTTTTATATTTAATGTCATTTCAATTCTCAGCTAAACATGATTAATATGACAAATTCAGATAAACTCTACAACATGATATCTACAACCGATATAAGCACAAAGCTCGAGAAAACTTACAGGCATGCCGATATAAACTATTCTGCCGTGGAGTAGCAATGAGGGCAAATCCGGAGGCGGCTTCTTTGGTCTATGCTCATTGTAAGAAACTGATCTTTCCACCTATTCCAAGCAGTTCATCGAAAATAAGCAAACAATACAGTCATAAAAACAATCTCAATATATCAAAATTAACCAACTAACAAGCTCTAATTACTGTTAAACATTAAAACATCTAAACTCAAAAATTCAACTTCAAAAAAAAAAATATATATATATATATATATATATATATATTTAAGACAAGTACTTGGGCAGGGGTGGCCATGAGCTTGGGCTCGTCGAAGATATCCAAGTAAGGAAGAGAGTCGGAGTTGTTTGCGGGGCGGTTGAGCAAGGTTTCCGGCGAGTTGACGGCGACGGAGGCGAGGCGGGAGAGGAAGGGGTCTCTAGGGTTTATAGGAGGGATTGGGATTTTGGCTTTGGATCTGGCGTTGATGGAGTAAGAGGTTGAGAAAGTTCGAGACTTTCGTGAGGAAGAACAGGTGGGTATGCAGAATGGTATCTGCAAACTGCTCGCCATTTTTGGAGCTCAAGAGAAATGGGAGTGTTTGCTTTTGGTGTCTTTGTTGAAGGTTTAATTGGCTGGGAATTTAGATGGCGTGGACGATTTTGGGCTTTGGGGTGGTGTTGACTTGTGGGTAAAACCAAAATGGCCCATACATGTGTTGAGCCCAGCCCAAAATATATTCCACCCATTTAAACACAAAAACGGATACGCGTCGTTATGAGTTTCTTGTATTGTATTATATCTCATGCGCATTTCAATGTATGAAAATGGGTCTGTTTCTCACGAAAATTCTTGCATACACCAAGATACAAGTGAACTAAGTATTTATTAGAAAATTTTAACCGTTGATATTTATACTTAACTTTTTATTTAAATATTAAATGATAGGATAAATGTAATCCAACGGTCTATTCATCTTGGTTTAAGTGCACCTTGGTGCTTTGAATCCTCTATGTTGTTTCTCCTCAGCTATCACATCTCTACCCCTTCGATGGTTTCATCTCCGCGCAGCCTTGGTTTTAAACAATTGTTCGCTAGAATCAAATTATTTAATGTGCAATCGGTGCCCTGCTCGAGCATCAAATTAGAATATGTGATATCTGGTCCATTAGCTTGACTGAACGTGGTTGTGTAATGATGTATGATGTTTACGTATTACCTTAAGAAAGTAAGAATATTAAGGCAAACTTGAGAAACGAAGCACACTATTTCAAACAAGGGTACATTAAAAACCAATACACATTATTCCAAACAAACTTGAGCAAAATTACACATCTCCTTAAAAAAAAAATACACTAAACAAAACAAACGTGCGAACCCAACGCCAGCTTCAACATGCACGGGAAGTGGTTCGACCTATTCTGTCGCTGGGGTTGCATCTTATTGATCAATGAAAGAGTAAACAACAATCTAGCTTTCATGCATTTATCTTTTGAACCAACTCCATCACAGTGGCACTGAATCGATAATAACTGCAGCAACACTATCTTTAGTCATCTTCCCAACCCGTGTGAACCCATCTTCTCCTTTGTAGAGGAGATCTGCTACTCTTGTTAAGTTGAGAACGCGCATAAGAACCGGCATCGGCACAGCAGTGGGTTTAAGAAATTCCTCGTTTATATCTTTCCATGATTCCACAATTTGTTTGTTGAACACATCAATCGCCTCTTGTTCTGAAACACCATATTGCTTCGTATAGCAATCAATGCTAGACGGTGCATGCCCTCTCTCTTTCTCAAACTGCAGAAGTAAAATAAACCGAAGGTGATCATGGTACAACTAGAATTCAAAATTAACTGCATGGTGTATACGTACCTTGGTGGAAACAATGTCATCCATGAGCCTAAAAATGATATTAGAAGCTCGAACAATTTTCGGGCCATTGGACAACCACTCAAATGAATCCTTTGTAACAATATCCCCCATGCCAAGTAATGAAATGGTTGTTAGAAAAGTGTAACTAATAGAAACCGTTGCAACACTCATATATTCCTCCATGCTTGGAGTGCGTCCTTCGTGCAACCACCGAGCTTCGTTGAAATACGATCGGGCTTGATCTTTCATCTGATCGAGCAAACGTACATGTAACTCATGAGCTAATGAACTAGAAATAAAAAGGTTAAATGTTCTACATCGATCATTCGTGTATTACGTACAGCTTGTATTGCGTAGCAAACTCGGTAAGATCTTCCTTCTTTCGCCAACACTGTGTCCATTTCACGGAAAACATTCAAAAGTTCGTAATAGAATATTTTCAAATAGTCCGGCAGTTCATCTATGCGTTTGACATCCCACCTGAAACATAATCATAATGACCATAAGAATATATGTAAATACTAAGATTCTTGAACACATGGATATATACATTAACAAGTACAAATATTTAAAACCCTATGAAAAAAAAAAAAAAACTACGAATATTTATATATTGAACCTGTCAATTGCTTCAGTGAAGACGACGAGTTCTTCAAATGTACCATATGCATCATAGATATCATCCATAACAGTTAGCAGGATAGCCACTTTGGTCATAAAGATCCTGCTAATAGAGTACTGTGGTTCAAAATATACTCCCACTATCCAAAAGAACAACTCCACCTTCCTGTCTCTCGCAAAAGGTAATTTCCTTTCAAAGTCTAGTTCTTTCCACCACCTAATATATCAAACATATAGAAATTAGTTCAGTTCATACATTTGATGTAAGCTTGATAAAGTTTCAAGTTACTCATATAACGTAATTACTTACCTAGTAATCTCACACAACTCCTTCTTGTGTAAGAACTGAACAAGATTGAAATCCATCTTTGCAAGTTTCAGTAATGTTTCGTTGTGTTTGATGAGTGCGGCGTCATCTTCGAGTTGATAGACTGACATGTGACGCTTGGCGCATATCCTCTCTAGACTTGTTCGCAGAGGTCTCGCCAAGGCTTGAGTTATTTGTTCAGTCATTTGTGCTGAGTAGCATGCACTGGATTTTGCTGACTCGAGGTGAGTAGTGGTGAAAACAAGAGCCTCTTCTAGTATGTTTTCTCCATGGACCCTAAGATGTGCAGCTTCGTAGAGGCTCAGCATAGCACACCCATCGGCAACTAACCCTTCTTTGAAGCTACCATTTTCGTCTTTGAACTTGTTGAAAATATCTGATTAATTAAAAGATAAATGGACACCATGGACTAGCATAAGAACATATTTATAAAACATACAGTTACCCTACACTACTAGAATAAAATTAAGAGAAAAATACTTTTCGTTGCCTAAGAGTCGTGGCCTCAACCTGGTAACGTAAGAACTTAGGCAACTAAAACAAAATTTTTACATTGAAAATTGTACGTACCGGATGAGATTTCATATCCATGTTGCCTTAGCAGACGAAAACATAGCGCAGCAGTGGAAAGATCGCTATCATCGTTGAAGTGATCCTTATCATGATATGTAGCATGGATGTGTCGCAATGCATCTTCTATCTCTTCTTCAAAATGGTATGCCACTCCAAGGCGTTGGATTGCATCGATCAACTTGAGTCGAAGCGCAAAATCACCTTCATTTGTAAACACTTCACTCTGCACGTTTACTTTCAGTTCCTCGACCTGTTGTTGCCAAAGGGCCTCAGTCTTCTGCAACAAAAAATCATTAACGTAAAAGATTAGTCAAAATTAACCATATAAATCTGCAAACAGAGTTTACATAAAGAACAAGTTCATTACAATGTCTTGAGAATCATAGTTGAGGAACTGATCTCCCCAAATGCTTGGTTGAAAATTGGCTATGGGGCGAACAATTTCAGGCATAGCAATTTGTGGAACTGGACTTGATAGGGAAGGATCTATAATCATAGATATGATCTAAATTGCTTGCTTCTTTAATTATGTGATATATGTGTACTGGAGTCTGATATGCTGCTTTATATAGGCAAACGGGCGCTTGATTCAATTATTATTAGCTAAACTTTTCCAGTGCCACTTGAAGCTAGATAGTAAAATACTTCGCAATATTTTCACGTGTTTCAAAGGGGTCCAAAAACTAGTCTATGGAAAAGACGAATTGCACGTAGAGCAAAAATCTTTGTTTTTTTTTTATTATATAATATCAACAACGATATCTTTAAAGGATTTTCATTCCCACATACTAATCCGCGTTGAGGGATCATGTCAGAACACTTCCTCCTCCATGGTCACCAAGAATAAATTATGATTTAACTCTAATTAGTATCAGCTGAGATTTAAATCTGGGTATGGGGGTTTCACACCTAAGCTTTTACCAACTCGACCACTTGTGATAGTTGAGTAAGGGTCTTATGAGCTCGTTTGGTTTTTGATTTTTTATTTTGAGACTTTAAGAGACTTAAGAATATCATTTTCCGCTAGGTGATCAAGTAAAGGTCTTATGAGTTCTGTTTGGTTTTTGATTTTTTATTTCGAGACTTTAAGAGCATCTCAAACGGTGGGGTCAAAATCCACCGTGGAGCTCCAACGGCTATAAATGACAAGATTCTACCTCTCCAACTGCAGCTTCAAATCCACCGTAGATGACCGTTCGGGATTGATACTGTCAAATTTGACAACGCCCAACTTTCATGTCTTTTCTTTGTTTATTGTTTCTCTCTTTCTCTCTCCTTCAATCTTTCTGCACACTCAGTACACAGACCAAAACTTAGTCTTGGTACCCATACCCAGTACACAAAGAAATCATGAAAGCTTTGTATCCTTACTGTAATTTTCGTGTTTGGCTTATGGGTGTTCTGATAAACTCTCTTTGTGATCGATCTAATGGAGAAGATGAAAGGGATCGTTGCTATGGATATGCTCTTGTCTGGGTTTCATTAGATCTTTCTGGGTTTTTCATAGATTTAGACAATTATGTGATTGCATTTGCTATCACAGAAAGAACTTTACTCAGAAGAGCAGAAAAGAGGAGAAGAAGAGACATTCTCAACAGCAATGAGAAAGAAGAGAAAGAGGACGCGAACACTTCAAGATGGTTTCAATAATTTATTCCAAAAGAATAATAAAATATACATATAAATTAACCTGACCATCAGAGTGAATGTAGAGAAAAAATGTCAAATGCGACATCAGATGTCAAATTCAAATTTGACAAAAAAATATATATCCTCAGCATTGGATATGCATTGAGATGCTCTGTGGGACTTTGAGAAAATCATCTTCCGCAGTGTTTTGCATCAGCCCAAAGATATGGTATAATGAGTTACCTTTATATTTTTAATAAAATAGGGGCGCCGGCTGATTACCCTCTTAAAAAAAAAACCAAGTGGTTGTTTATTTTTCAAATTATATCTCAAAAGTGACAAGACCCGGTGGTTTCCTATTTCGATTGAAATTCTTAGATTTGGTTTAGATATGATATGTTTGTGGATCGGCATGATTTATGATTCCCGGCACCATATGTTTAACTAATTAATTAATTAGTTAACTTGATTTTATCTATAATGGTGATCAATTGATTGATAGATGGAGGAGATTGGTTGGAGGTAAGACACCGTATGTTTAACGTTTCATATGACTTTGACATGATTAAAAATCGTGATTTGAGAATGAGATTGTTTATTGTTGCGCATCTAACACAACGTAGATATAAATCAATAAATGTACACATGCACACATCATGTAAGGTTCATATTTTGTCTTCAAAGGGAAAAATGAAAGGGAAGAAAGTACATACCGGAGCTGCATAGCTGATAGCTTGATGCCTTGATTTAGTTGATTTTCAGTCATATCGAGTCATAAGACCTTTAAACTTTATTTTGTTTTCCAATCTTAATCGTGTTAAAAGGTGGTGTATAGAGTGTTTTTTGTTTTTTCGAAGATAAATGAATAATTCATTACCCATGGGGCAAACTCAAATTACAGAACTTGCGAATGCAAGGCTGAAAAACTAATAATAAAGAACATGAGTCTTCAAGTCGATCAAAATAGAAAAAGTAAAACGAAACCAACAGCTCACTAAATTATGGACTGAAGATCCTACAACAGAAAACATAAATACAACAATACTAACAAATCTACCACACACACCACCCATGCATGCTGACATTGTCATCGTCAGCGCCGCCAGCAGCTGTGAGTAAGTGAAAAGTGTTTACACATAAATTAATATTTTACTGGACAGTAAATGTCTATGTGAATATTAATCAATTCTTGATCTATGTCACACCGGCGAGATCAAATTCTTTGGTTTACAAATAATGGCCCGCCAGTGAGACCACACGGACTAAGTTATACAGTCCGCGTGTAGAATGGACCGCGCGAGCTGAGTTACACAGTCCGCGCACGGAACGGACTTCGCGCACTTAACATACTTCGCACGCGTGCTTAATGGACTTCGTGTGAGATACAGATCTCGCGCGCGGGATGACTTCGCGTATAACAGGCGAGGCGAGATTAACACTCCCATAGGTGACAAGTGGATTACGCGAGGCGAGCTGGCGAACTAGCCCGCGCGGGAGGCTCCGCGAAGAAGGCATAGGCAGAGTCCGCGTGCATCACATTAATCGTTAAAGACTCTTAAAAAGTCTTTGACATGCTTCAGGCCAATCCATGTGGCCCTTTTAGTATAAAAAGTCATTCTAAGGCCTACGAGCTGCAATAGCCCGCGAGATAGAAACGAGCTTCAGGGGCTCGCGGGATGATTTGAGACTGTGACACCCCGCAAGATAAGTTTGTTCCTAATTCCAGTCCGCATAGAGGTCCACAATTAGCAGCACGGAAGCAAAGCTCTATGCGGAATGGAGTGTGCGAACTGGACATGTGTCATAAGTTGATTGGTCCGCGCGGGTTAAACCGTGTCCTTGTGGATTAAGGTTTCAAAGCCCGACTTGGATTCCAAGTTAACTTTCTTCTGCCGCAAGTCGGACCACTATATAAAGGGATCGAACTCTCTCACAAATAAACACAATCAAATCTCTCAACAAAATACAAAACTGCCAATCAATTACCTCTCGAGCTACTTCGAAACCCTAACCCTAAGTGCGCCGCCGCCTTAGTTTCAGAGCCATTCTGAACTCTTCCCCGACCTCTGAACTCCCTTTGTTGCTCTGCTCGCGTCCCGCCGTGAGTATCGATCGCCTTGTGCTCATAATTCCTCATCTGAGGTGGCACCTGGAAACCCCCTTCGCCTGATCAAGAAGTCAAGCGCTCACACAAACCCTTTCCTCGTCTGCGAGGTGGCACGCCCACAACACTCCCCCTTCTCTTTGTTCGCTATTTACATCTCGCCCGCGCGCTGAGGATCGTGGTCAAAACAAGAAGTGCTAAATTAGAGCGTTGTTGCCCGAATACCTGATGCCTACCAAATCTCAATGTACAAATCATATGGAAACCCATGACCAAAAGGAAGAACTCCCACCAAACAACACCATGCAATCGACCATCTAAACCAAACCCATGATAAAGTTGAGGCTGCCTGAAAAAGGACTGAAAACCATACCCAAGAACCAAAACCAAAGAAAATTGGGGGGTTGATAAACCCACACGTGAGTACCCATAATCAAATAAGTAAATGTCAAACTACACTTTAAGCGTACATACACACAAGCTCATATAACGGTTTACAATGACAATTGGCGTGTTGTTTTTGGTGTTGGGTGACCAAGAATTGTGAAACATTTGGGATTGGTTGACATCAGTGTGAGGAGCCGAGTCCTCCCGATCTGTGTGACATATTACGAAATCATACCATTCGTGGCACCAAATTAACTATATGATAGTCTATTTTTGTGATTTATTTGTTGTTAATTAATAAGTTTGCCTAGAAATATTTCGTGGCTTGGTGTTGAAGGAACATGATGACAAGGGAATTAGGGTAGGTAAACATACATTGAAATGCAGGAAGCGAATTGATCTAGAATTCTAGATCTTTTGCCAGACAAATAGAGGAAGTACATAAAAATATAATGATGGAGGGAAAACTAATTCATTAATTTAAACATTTCTCACAATCTCACTTACTATATGGAAACACACATGCACATGGATTCTATGGAACATATTCTAATCCTACTTTGGCACTTCGAAGTTTTTTTTACTAGTAACTTGATTTTAACCAAATAAACCAAGAGGATGAATTTGGGTAAGTTTGGAACTGTGCCTCGTTTTAAAATGTAGCTATGTATTGAACAATTGTTGGATATTTTTTAAGGAAAGAAGAAAGTTTAATTGATCAAAGATCATGACGACCAAAACGATCAATCATGAACAGTTCAAAGACTATACAAGCGGCTACCAACTACAAAAAGAAAGAACAGATAAAGGGCTACAAACGCAGACCAACCTATACTACCAACAATCACTAAAACAATCATATTATTAACTATCCTAAAAAGCAACCAAAAGAGTGTTGCCGAAAAAAAACTAAAAAAAAACTAAAAAGCAAATGAGCCTACAAACTCAGACAACCCCTCGACTTTTAATCGATTAAGGCCTAAGACCTAATAGTGTACATGTCATCGAATGAATAGAAAGAGAGAGAATGCATGAATTTCATAGCGATCCTTCCTCACTGCGCTGCGGGCCTAACCTTTCTCAGTCTTGGACTCCTCAGTACTAACCGAGCTAGGCATCATGGAATCCGACAACTCAATATCCCACCAATAGAACCCTTCTTATTGCTACTACCTCGCGGACGACCTTTCTTCTTAGGAGACCTTTTATTTGAAACCTTCCCAAACCGTACCGGAACCTCAACAAGCTCTTCAAAGTATAGACAAGGCTTATGCTTAACAAGCTCAACAATTGTTGGATATATATATATATATATATATAATTTATTTAATAAGGGCTGGTGCGGCTGCCCTCAAGCCTTCATTAATGAAACTGTCGAATACAAATAAGGGCGTGAAGCCTAAACCCTTGATTACAATAAGCATCTAGAAGTCCCGAAATAATAACGAGAATTTCTGCAAAGTACATGTATTTTAACAAACACCCACTAGCAAAGAGTACTGCTCTAATGACAACTCTATTTGATTTGTCAGTGAGCTGTGACTTGGTTGGTTAAGGTGTTTAACTGACAACTTTGAGGTCATGAGTTCAAACCTCACGACATATGTAGGGTGTGTGAGTTATTAATAATTTTTTTTTTTAAATAAAAAAGAAAAAGACAACTCTATTTGATTTGTCACAACAGTGACATAATATAAAGATCACTAGATATGTAACACGATTACACATCCTAATGTCTAATAATGCAGTTTTCCTACTATATTGCCGCCGAATAATACACTCGACGACATTTAATTTCATCCTACCGCTAGGAAGCAACGACCATTTGACAAAGAAAAAAATCGTTGTCAACCTAGAGCAGATAAGGCACACAAGGTGCTTAGACCGGGACCAAGCCCCTTTTAGTTCTACCCATAAAAGGTAGCTAGTTATTAGTACAACTAATAATAGAAAAACATAACAGGAATTATAAATTAGAAAATTAAGCAAACTTGAACCTAGAGCAAGACCCCAGGCCCAAAATGCACTAGGTCTAGAGCAAACCCACAGTTGATATAAGCCAAAGCGGGCCTAGCTCATGATCCATGCCCAGACAGGCTCTGTCGCAAACGGCCAGACCTCCAACTCTGCTACGCTGCTGCTGCGGCGCCGCCGCCGTTGGAACCAGACAACCGTCAAAGCTCCTTCACCGACCCTGCACCGTCGCAACAAACCCACTAGCACCGCCGCAGCCTGACAGATTCCCCAAAACCGACCTCTACAGCCCTCTGTTACACACCCCGATCCCAACACACCCCGATCCCAAAATCCGACCAAGAATCAGCGGGCGCACAACGAGATCCATAAAGATCCAGCCCCTAACCCACCATCCACACCGGCTCTTACAATCGATGCTTGCAACAAGGTCCGATCGAAAGCTTCGTGAATCTTCTACTCGCGCCGACGCTGTCCGCGACAAGAACCAAGGAACCCAGTCACCTCTCTGACCAATCCAACCACCCGTGCCTGCTTCTAGAGTTTCCTCCCGTCCGGCAGCGCTCGACGATCGCCGACGAGGCCAGAGGCCAGCGCCAACGTCGTCACGCAGCCGGACGATTGGGGAAGAGATTTGGCAAAACCCTATTCAAGCGCGTGGTGCGCGTTCTTTTATTAATGTTAATGTCTTACAATTGTTGAATATTAATGTGGGTAAGTTTGGGGTTATGATGATTGTGGAGATGGTATCAAATAGTCGCTGGGTTTAGATGCCAAATTAAAATCATTTTGATTGCATGATGAAAAAATAGTCGAAGTTCTTGAGTACCAACTCCAAGTAAACGTGACAGGGTTGGATTTTGACTGACATTTATCAAATGTGTAGGATTTTATTGTTAGGCCCAGTTTAGTATTAAGTTTTGAAAAATAAAATCACTTATAATCGCTGACAGCCGGACACCAGTGACGCTGGATAAGTCGTGATAATGCGGACAGCCGGATACAGCCGGATACTAGTGAAGCTGTTGATCCTGCAAGTGAGCTATGGGGCTATATTGCTTATTTTGCGGAAATGAGGTTTTGTTCAAAAGCTGTGGAAATTTATGAGTGGCATGAACCAAGAGTAGAACCTAGTTTAGGCAAATGTAACACACAGGCCCATAAAAGAAAAAGAAAAAAAGCTGAAACGATTGTGTCAAGCGGAAACATACACGAATTGTACTTTGTTCGAGTCAGGTTCATGATTCATCCACAAATAGCATATCATACCCAGAAAGACTATAGATAAGAGAAACAAAAAAATGTATGTATAAATGTTTGGCAAGCTTGAAAAACTATGCCCAATCCTTACATATATGTTGTTTTTTCTAGTAATTATTACCAGATCTAATATTGTAACATCACAACTCAAATAAAAACAAGTACTTATTGAACAGCAATATCAGTCTCCCCATGACTTGCTGCAATCACTGGCTCTGGTTCAGGCACCTTCTCTCCGAAGACCTTGGCAATTCTCTCTGTGGGAACCAAAGGCATATAGGCAGCAACTCTGTACCCCTTCTCAGCAGTGTGTTGCACAGTCTCATTGTACTTTTCAGAACAATATGCTGCAGCTGGCACAACCACCTCAGCCACCTTAGGGAAGACGGGGAGTTCATTCAGCTTTCGCCATGCAGAAGCAGCACATTCCTCAGCTTTTGGTTCATACTTGGTGTAGGCAGATTTAGCAGCTGTGCAAGCCGCCTCTGGTGCCTTCTGAGCAACTGATAAGGCTTTGGAGGAGGCCTGCCTGATCACTGGACGCACGTCTAGCTTGGCAGCCTTGGTCACAGATTCATCAACCTGAACAAGTTTAAATAACAACAATCAATTACACATTCCATAAAACAATTAGAATCTTCAGACCATCAGAAGTATCTTAATCAAGGCATCCATTAAACAAAGACCTGCATGCTCATTTAAAAAAAAAAAAATTGCATCTATCGAATCACTCAAATTATTTGTCAAGGAAGACTACAAGAGACCCAACACTTCAAAGGAAAGGCATTAATCTTATCGAGTAAAACATATAAATCTCAAGCGCAAAACCTGAAGTCTAACAATTGTAGAAGCACTACTCCTATGAACGAACAAACTACATAAAACCCAAAATCAATTCACAAGTTTCAATTCACAACCAATATCAATGAATAAAAAGAAACCCAAGTTTTACCTACACAAATTAAAACTTCTGCAATCAAAATTCAAAAACAAAATCTTACAACCAACAAAAGGGTCTACCTTGCGATCAACAAAGGTGAGAATTTGGGCCGGGGCTTCCTGGTACTTGACATAAACCGGTCCAACAACGGTCTTAACCTTCCCCTCCACAGACTCAACCCCATTCTTCAAAGGACCCGACCTCTCCTTGGCATACCCGTACGCTTTCGAAACGCACACCCCGGACGCAACGGCGGCGTTTTGCACAAATCCCAGATACTTGAGACTCTGCTCCTCCTTCTGCACAAAACCCCCAAATTCAATTCAATTAAAACCAAAACCCCAAAACTTTAAACAAAAATTAAACCCTAAAATCAAACAAAAAATTCACAACAGAAAAGAATGGAAATTACCATTTGTGGTTCCTGCACGCTTGAATCTTGTTGGGCCATGATCAAAATTGGTTCTTTTGCTGTTGGGAATTGGGAATTGGGAATTGGAAATTAGGGTTTTGAAATTTGATTTGTGAGTAAAATGTGGAAGATGAGGAGGGTTTTATAGGAGAAAAGAGTCGGAGCGGTTTCTTAACAACTAAGAATTTTTCGTCACAAAGAAGATCGGGACGCGTTTGGTCGATTTGAGCCAACGCAACTGCCAAGGCGCGTTATAGTCTGCTGGCTTAACGACCACGTCCGTTAGTCTACCGCCGTTTACTTGTGGGAAGGGTTGACTAAAAAGTAAAAACTCTAAAGACTCTGGGGAGGGTAACGGCGTGAGGCTGGGTTAGAGAGGATGAAGTTTTGGAATGTTTCAATGGGTGGTTGTGATTTGCGCGCGAAGGTAGGCTTCGAGAAGGTGATTAGGTAGCATGGTGGACCCACCTAATTCCTCCTAGCAATTTTGGGCTGGGGCGAAACATAGGCAAAATTAGGTTTCAGTGGGCTTGGCCGAGCCCGAATGTGGCTATGCGGATCCCAGTGTAGTAGGCCTATGCGGGCTGCAGGGTCCCACCTAAATTATAAAATAAATAAATAAATAAAAAATAAAAAAAACCCTAAGGTTCTGTTCGACCCTAGCCTCCTTTTTTTTTTGGTCTGACTGTTCGACCCTCCCTGTCTCTTCTGTTTTCAGTTGATTTTTGTGCTTTGGGTGAGAGAGCCTTTGCTCACATTTACCGCAGGGCAAGGTATCGTCATCTTCAACCGATATTTCAGAGCCTTCATGCTCACATTTACCTCGAGGTAACAGCAAATACATAATTTTCATTTTCTTAAACCCAGATTAAACCCAGAACCTGTTCTGTTCTAAAGGAATCCACTTTTTCATAGCGTGGTCATCCATGAAACATTTTAGTAGTATTAGCTTCCAGTACTTTCGGTCTCTCTCTAGGAGACTAACAGATGCTCATTGGTCATTGCTTTTTATCATGCATCGGTCTATTCAGCAGCTCCAGTACGTAGGAATAATATCGTACTGCACCACCAATTGGTGTCATGTCTGTGTTCGTTCACATGTCTGAGAAAGTTGAAGCAACAAGTGCCATGGACCACGCTATATATCCCAGGCTTGCACCAATATATATGATCATACATGACAATTGAATTTAGATGATTGAGGTCCTTCTCACTAGGTCATTGCATTTGCTAATTAATTTCCAAGATATTTACAGCGAATTTCTGGGATTCCATCGATGGAGTTTACCTGATCGCCACCTTCGGTCACTGCCCTAAAGGAAAGCGTTGGTAATTCTCTTTCAAACACCAGAGTCTACATTTTCAAATATGTCAAGAAGAAGAGTATGAAGATCATTCGATGGATCAGAAACAATTTCCATCACTGAAATTGCAAAAATTACTTGAAATCAACCTTTTCGTATATTATGAATAACCTACGTAATTAATCCCTAACTTGGAACTTTATATCATTCGTATATTATGAATAACCTACGTAATTAATCCCTAACTTGGAACTATATATCATTCGTGTAAGAAAGAAGACGGTAAAAAATGAACTTGATCAAACTTGAACTTGAATGGTGATGGGTATTACCGAAACATGTACAACTGAGTCGTGCTATGTCCTCTTCTCACTCGCATGAAAAAGTTTTGGCATTTGGGATTTGAATGGTTGAGGTTGAGATCGATCATATGAGGTTGTCGTGGTCATTGTGAGATATGATCATGATGTTTCTGCAGCTAGCACTAGGTCTTGTTCTCTTCTGCCCAGTATTAATTGCAGATGGATCAAATCGAACAGTGAAAATAAAGCCAATGGCATGACCTTTTGCACAATACCTCTTGTGAAAAACTGAAAATGCAATTACCTGTTGTCCTGTTTTATGAAACTAACGTTTGGATGCATACACTTATGAGTTTCAAGTCGTATAATATTTGTGTGAGGTCAATATTATTTACACTTTTAATTTAGTAAGATAAGAACTACGACTCACGACATGTTCATTTTCACTTAAACTTCTTTCAAAACATATTACAATTCTTAAATTTGTATCACACGTTTTCACGAAGAAGATAAATTGCACGGTAAACCTCAAGTAATACGTAATTAACGGATCACCGACACAATGTAATGGCCGATACGAGATCACTGATCTTATTACTCCATGATGAAATGCTTAAGGAGTAATTTCAGTTACCCCCATCAACGTTAGATTAATCATCATGTTAGTTCATTTTCTTTCAATTTCATCAAAAACACCTACCGACTTCTAATTTTCATCAGTTGTGTCCAAACTTCCGTTTTCTATCCAATTCTCCCAATGACGTGGCATGAAGAAAAAAACCAAATTTGAAGTCGCTTGACCCACATAAAAAGGACAAAATAGACAAATTGCTTTTAATTCCACCAAAATCACTAAGGTTAGGGGGGTGGTGATAGGAACATAGATGTGTATCGATATGGAGAAAAATTGTTAGAAAAGTTATTTTCAGAATTTGACTTTTTTTTTTATGCCACGTCATCACTCGACGGAGGAACTAGATAGAAAACGGATGTTTGGACACGGTTGATGAAAATTAGGAGTCGAGGGGTGTTTTTGATGAAATTGAATGAAAAATGACTAACATAATGATTGACCTAAAATTGATGGGGTAAACTGAAATTAGTTCAATACTCAATCACCCACTTTGGCAATATAAACTTTACCGAAATTATTCCCCTCATCATCATGCTCGATCACAACGAAATGATGATAAAGGAAACCCACTATGTAAGAATATCAGAGATATTCATAGTACAGACCAACAATTTTGATACAAATGATATCTGCCAAATGCCAAAGACAACACAGGGAAAGGGAAAATCCTCGATTCCACCAATTGATCAAATTCATCTTCATATTCTACCTTTCCCCCATTCAGAATGACATCTTTACTGTCATTGCAACTCAAGAATGCACATTTCCCCTCTAGTCAGCCTCATTTATGTCTTAGTCTACTTCATATTCATATCAACTCTCTTAGGGTTACCTTTCTATTCTCTAAATACAAAGGAGAAGAAAGCCACCATTCAAATTGTAAAGAGGAATTTTCTACAAATAACACATCCCAAAAATCAAACCAACTCACTAGTCATGACTCATGACCAAATTAATCCACATTGGGTTAAATTGTGAATTAGATAAGAAACACTAACCATACACAAAACTATTAAGAGCACAGATCTTGAACAGAGAGATCATATTATGAATTTCTTTGAAGTTGAAAAAACATAAACATTATTGGTAGCTAAGAGCTGGTTTACATTTTTCACCTTCCGTTTCATGAGATGGAAGAGTGACTTACTCAAAAACATTGAAACCTTATCTCAATTTCCTCTCTAATTCTTAATTGTTTGATGATCATATTTTCTTCAACCTCGACTTATTGTCATGTCTCTTATACAAATTAGCTACAGATACAAACACCACTGTAAATTACCACAATAAAACCATGTTCACATACAACATCTAGCTTCTCAAAAGGGAGAAGCTGACGATCGACGATGATTGTGCTTCTTGGATTGTCCAGAAGCAGCTGCAACCACCACCCAAAAATACAAGTCAACCAACAACAACAAACCCAAGAGATTTGGAAATCCAGTGATGGAACATGAGGAGGAGGCTGTGAGCTCTAGGTTTAAGAGGGTATGTGTGTTTTGTGAAAGGAGTTGTGGGATGAATTGGAGCAGATCCAAGTATGCGATCGAGCAAAGCAACACCACAACCCGAATAACTTTTGGATACTAGGGAAATCACTCCCAAGACACTGCTAAGATTATCTTTACTAGTCCTCCCATTCCAGAAATGGAGAAATTAACGCCTTTGAATCCATCAATGCCTGCAACACAAGATGAACTCTTAGATAAAGTTATCATATATACATGCAATGCAAAACCCATAAAATTGGATATTTTCATCTATACTCTGTTACCATTTGGGCCTAAGTAGAATTTTGATGGTATATACTTCTCAAAGCTTACACTAAAATCAGAGAGACAGATAGCTAATATCGAAACCAATTAACTATAGCTTGTAATATTTTAGCAGAACTTGATCTACGGTTGTGAATATCTCTTCTTCTGCAAGGCAATGTCTGTGATCTCTCTCCCCATTTCGTTTAGTGTGGAAGGAGGGAAGAACAGTGTCTGCTAAGTGCCAAGTATGCATGAGGCAGATCCCAGTATCGAACTATCTTATATATATAGAGGGAAGCAAAGCTGTAGCTCTAATGTCTCAAATGACGGGAATATCCCCCATTTTGTGTTGATGTGCTTCAAATCTGGTTTACTCATTTACCTAATAGAGGTATCATACCTCAATGATGGAAGGAAATCTTGAAGAGGGTCATTGCTCAACTAACTAATGTTTGGCAAAAGGGACCACAAATGGCTCTAATTTGAGCCCTAATTTGATCCACTTCTCAGTTGGTGATGAATCTGATGACCCTAATATAACAAGTAACAAACCAACATATATACACCAACAAAATTTAAAGAAGAGAACTCAAATCAGGAAGATCATCTTTTGATAGCTCATTTCCATGCAGATCACATGGAAGACTTGAATATGCAGCTTCAGAATGATGATGAAAATGTTGATCCATTTCACCTCCTAACTTGTGACCATTATGATCATAACATACAGACGCTCACACTATATATAATTTCTACTCACTCGTTGAAGGTATGGAGAAAAGGTACTTGCAAAAATTCATCAAAGAGATTATGGCAATGACAAATAGGAAAAACAAAAAGAAATCAAAAGGTAATTGATCCAGTTTGTGATGTGCTACCGCATATTTGTTAATAGAATGAAGATAGAAAATAATATATCAATTATTCTAAACTATATATTTTATCACAATCCTAGACTCCAGTGTACGTAGTTCATTACTATCTCTAAAGTTTGATTTCTAGGGTTCCAAACTCCCAATCGCGGCACGGAATACTTCTTTGTTAAAGCAATCCTTTCTCTTTGGCCCAAGTAAGTTTCTTCTTGGCGCAGGAGTTTGAACAATTAATATTGCAGTATAGAAAATCCCAACAATCTGGTGTATGTAGCTTAATTATCATAAATCTCAATGCAATTGAGTTTCCAGGTCCAACTCCTGGAACCAGAATAGTTTAGTAGTATTATCTTCCAGTTTAACTAGGTCTCTCTTGGAGACTAACAGAACCTCATTGCTTTTTATCATGCATCAATCTATTCAGCATCTCCCGTACGTAGTACGTAGGAATCACTGCACCACCGACCGATTGGTGTCATGTCTGTGTTCGTTCACATGTCTGAGAAAGGTGAAGTATCAAGTGCCATGGACCACGCACTGATCAGTGCACTCCCTCACTAGGTCATTGCATTTGCTAATTGCCAAGATATTTGCAGCGTGTTTCTACTTTCTGGCATTGCATCGATGGCGTTAGCTCTAGTTTACTTGAGCCACTTTCGGTCACTGCCCTAAAGGATTAGGATTCCATCAAGGAAAGCGTTGGTAATTCTCCTCTAGCTTCTTGACATATTTTCAAGTATGTTCAGAAGAAGCTAGAATATGAAGATCACTAGATAGATCAGAAACAATTTCCATCAATTAATGAAAGTGCAAAAACTACGTACTTAAAACCAACCCTTTCATTATGAATAACGTACGTGGTTAGTCCCCAACTTTGAACCATATATCATTCGTGTAAGAAAGAAGACGGTAAAAGTGAACTCGACCAAACATGAACTGAATGGTGAGGAGTATTACTGAGACATGTACAACTGAGTCGTACATCTCCTTTTCAAATCTTGTCAGTACAGTGCTCTGTGCAATGCATTGCTGACACGGTACTCAATCACTCACATGAAAAGGTTTTGGCATTTGGGGATTGAATGGTTGAGGACTTAAGGTTGAGATCGATCATATTGATTCACGGGGATATGCGGGGGCCATTGTGAGATATCATCATATGATGTTTCTGCAGCTAGCACTAAGTCTTGTTCTGCCCAGTATATTATCGGGACATAGAGGGATCTCATTAGGTAAGCTAGCAACCCCCTCCGATACCACTTGAAGATCCTAGAGAGGGGATGAATAGGCCCTGACAACTTTTTGTTTTATCCCGCACACAAGGATAATAAAGATTGTGCTATCATGTTTGTTGTGAGACTAAATTGTATAGATAAAAAGGTAAGTACTGAAAGTAAAAGATATAACACCAGTACGTTTTTTACTCGTAAAAACTCTGCAACCAGGGAGAAAAACTGCGTGTCTCTAACTCTTGAGAAACAAACTTTTTCACTATTGTAAAAACATTTCTTACAAGACTCACAACTCAGAGGATGACACAACGCCTAGCTAAACTGCCTAGTCTAACTACTAGCACTCAACTGAACTTCCTCTCTTGTCACTCAAGTGTTTTACACATAGCACTATTCTAAGTTTCTAAGCAGAATTTAACTAACACATTTAGTTAATTCTCAAAAACAGCTTCGTCGGGTTGTTGCATCACCTAGACAGATCTCAAGGTATGCAAATGCACAATGATATGAGTTTGAAAAGATTTTGGTGCTCAGCTCTAAGATTAACAATCACAAGAAAGACCTAGAGATAAAAGAGCAGTTAGCAAAATGTTAGACTCAATGGTAGAAAACAAATAAGACTATTTTCAACAATCACCGAGCAAGAGAGGTCTTGCTCTCTATTTATAGGTCAAGTGCACAGCTATGAGGAAGCAAACACGTTAGCCACATCAACAAAGGTTCTTTTGGACTTTAGCTACTTGTCTGAAAAAATAGGACATATTGGACACTAGGGATCCTTCCACTCACAAGACAAAAGCTGAGATAAACTTTCCTAAAAAGGAATGAAGCCAAAAGAATAAGACAAATGGTTTTGGAAAACTATATTAGTTTTTAGTCAAGCATAAAGACTCTGCAAAACTATTTTTTCTAAGAGATCATTTAAGACAGCTAATAGCTTGGGCGGTGCATCACATGAGTCAGCTGCTGACTTGATTTGTGTACCACAAAACCAAGCTGGTCACCTAAGGCTCAAGTCATGTGGTCACGGGTTGGTTTGCCACACCACCCTAGACTGACTTGAAGCTCAAGTATGAATAGACTAATGTTTTGCTAAAAGGTATTTGAAATTCAAACACTTAAAAACTGAAGCAAATACAGTTGAATATGCACATGGTTAGACCCAGTAGACAAGATAGATACAACATGGGTATCCGTCTAATCTGGATGACAAACACGACTGTCATCCTTAGTGAATGAATGTGATGCGTATGCATGAACTACATGATGCATCAGGTTCTTCATTCTTCACTTGAGCAATCCTTGCTACCAGGCTACAACATGTATCATGTATCTTTGTGTTTTGATCATAAATGGATCAACAATTCTTATACCAACAGTCTTAGATAAAGTTAAGATATAAACATGCATAACCCATAAAATCGAGTATTTTCATCTACACTCTGTTACCATTTCAGCCCAAGTACAATTTTGATCATATATACTTGTCAAAGCTTACACTAAAATCAGAGAGACAGATAGCTAAGAAATTAACTTTACCTCGTAATTTTAGCAGAACTTGATCTACGGTTGTGAATATTTCTTCTTCTTCAAGATCTCTCTCGATTTGGTTTAGTGTGAAAGGAGGGAAGAACAGAGTGTCTGCAAAGTATGGAGGCAGATCCCAATATCGAACTTGTTATATAAAGGGAAGCAGAGCCGTAGCCCTAATGTTTCAAATGACGGGAATATCCCCCATTTTGTGTTGATGGGCTTCAAATCTGGTTTACTCATTTGTCTATTCATTGGGCAGTAAAGTCCTATAGCACTACTGCACTAGTCCAATATCGCCAACTTAATTGGTTTATTCAGGAATGAAATGGATGACCTATGTTGTCATTCTCTTGGAAACTTCCGTCATTTCCCGACGTATGTGACTTAGTACCAGCTTCATTGCTCTCATCGATCGCTCACTTGTGAGTCAATTATGAGTCCATTATATCACTCTTTAGTCTACTGCTACTATTGTGGAAGCTCTAAACTTGTGCAAGCTTATCAAGATGTGGCAGTCTCGAACTGCAAAATAACTACTCCTGATTCATCAAGTTGGAACAGAAAAAATACAGAATTACTGCCAGACAAGTGAGGACATTGTCATGGGATCTCCCCGGAATCCTGGACTCAATTTGTGTAAATTATATGTCTAACATATGTTATCTTTAATGGGACTGTGAAGACGAAGACTTGAACCTTCAGGCCGATGGAAAATTAAAGACTATAAACCACAGGGCAAGGTGGCATCATCTTCAAGTGATATTTCAGAGCCTTTGCTCATATTTACCACGAGGTAGCAACAAATGCAAAATGTTTAGAATTTTGTCAGTGTTAAGAAACATTAAATACATTCACACATTTGAACCTCCTGAGCAACCAAACTGAATCTATCTTCAAGTTTTAACCCAGATTTAACCCAATTTTGGTGCAGCTTTTACCCACACATAACCTGTTCTGTTCTAAACGAATCCACTTTTGCGTAGCGTGGTCATCCATGGAACATTTAAACTTTACCTAATAGAGATATCATACCTCAATGATGGAAGGGAAATCTTAGAGAGGGTCATTGCTGAACTAAGTCATGTTTGGCAAAAGGGACAACAAATGGCTCTAACTTGATCCACATCTCAGTTGGTGATCAATGTGATGGACCTATGACCTATCACTAACAACCCAACATACACCATCAAAATTTAAAGATGAGCATTCGAATCAGGAAGATCATCTTTTGATAGCTCCTTTCCATGCGGATCACATGGAAGACTTGAATATGCAGCTTCAAAATGATGATGAAAAATGTTGATCAATTTGACCCTCTAACTTTGTGACGATTATGATCCTAAGTTCCTAACACAGACCTCACACTATAATTTCTACTCACTCATTGAAGGTATGGAGAAGAGATACTTGCAAAATTGCATCAAAGAGATTATGGGAATGACAAATAGGTAAAACAAAAGAAACCAAACTAGGGGAATCTCCATTCAGCTTTCATCAAGAACAATATTCAGACTGCACATTACTACTTCACCAACAGGCTACACACAACACACCAAACATATATATCTACAATACATCAACCAACATAGAGGAGCAACTTCTCCATACCATTTCTCAAACCATGGTAGCCCATGTAACTCTGGCAATATAGGTATAAGCTTCATAGAAAATTTAGGGAAAAAAAATGAAAGGAGAAGTAAGTTAAGCTGTCCCTATCTCTACTGATTTTTGAATTATATCCATCGTTTTCATGTTTTTTGGCAAAAGGTAGGAAAAATAAACTCAATTTGTTCTTCTGTTGCATGTACATCACTTTCTTAAGTTCTTCTACCCCACTTTAAAGCAAGAACTTTAAATTTGATGGACCTCAGAATCTGCTAGAAAGAACAAGGAAACCCACTATGTAAGAATATCAAAGATATTCATAGTACAGACCAACAATTTTGAATCACATGACATCTTGCCAAATGCCAAAGACAACACAGGGAAAGGGAAAATCCTCGATCCCCTTCCACCATTTGATCAAATTCATCTTCACATTCTACCTTTCCCATTCAAAATTACATCTTTACTGTCATCACAACTCAAGAATGCACCTTTTCCCTCTAGTTAGCTTCCTTTATGTCTTAGTCTACCTCATATTCCTATCAACTCCCTTGGGGTTACCTTTCTGTTCTCTAAACACAAAGCAGAAGAAAGCCACCATTCAAATTGTACGGAGGGATTTTCAAGTCCCCAAAATATTCCAAGTTTCCAACCCTCATGACCAATTTAATCCAAATTGGATTAAACTGTGTGAGTTAGATAAGATGGATTAACCATACACAGAACTATTAGATCTTGAGCAAAAGAATTAAGCAATAAAATGAATCTTTTACAGAGAGAATGAGAGATCATATTCAAATATGATTTGATCATAAACACCAATATATTCCATCAATAATAACAACAATACACCATCACTCCATTTCCAAAGTTAAAAAGTTAACTCCTGCACCTTGTAATGGCGCTGCAGCCACGGCTATAGGGGTTGGCCTGAGCCCCAGGCTTGCAATTGTAGTAGGAAGCGCCACGCCTGGAGCAGGGGACAGTGTTCCTCTGCAGCGCACCGTAGCTGATGTAGTTGCTGGTGGCTAAGATGCGCCTGTTGATCTCCGAGTCAAGCTCGAATTCATCGTCGGAGACTAAGCCAGAAACGGTGGTGGGTATCCATGGGAGGTCAGAACTTGCTTCAATGGTGGATGATGAAGTCATGAGGAAGAGTGCGGCCCAGATCAGGAGGATTGCTACAGAGTACAGTAACTTGGCCATTGCTCTGTTTTCTGCTTCTGGGTTTTGGAGGCCTTGATTGAAGTTGAATGCTTTGGTTGCTTGAGCTTCTTATCTGTGTTGAGTTTCACTATGATGTTAGCGATCTTCTGGTTTTGATTTTCTGTTGATGCTATGTTGTTTCTCTTCTTCTTGTTCTTCAACAGTGATCAAGAGAGAGAGAAACAGAGCCAACTAGACCAAAAACTAATAAGAGCGTCAGGCTGCAGCTCGCGACTTAATACAAGCGACTTGGCCAAATGGCATTGGGGTTAGCTCTTACTACGATAGTGCCATTTAAGTTTTTTTCAGTTTCTTTTATTCATTCATATTTTGAAAATGATTTTGAAAACGCGTTAATCACTCTCGTTCAGTTCTCATTTACGAGTTATAACGAGTTATGTTTAACTGAAAATTAGGTGTTACAATTTGATTAGCGACGTGAGAAAAAGAGACTTCAGTTTTACTCACATTTTGCGTGAAGCAAACTTTCTTGCTGATGCAATTACAAATATCGATTATTCTGTTTCAGCTTGTCAGTTGAAAGAATGAACCTCATCTCTCTTCCATCACGGCTTCTAATTTCGATTCGTATAGTTTAGTTTAGGTTATATTAGAAATTTTTCTTTTAAGTTTATTTTTCTTTAATGTGGGATTGTTTTTCTTCATCAAAATATATCGAAATATACAACTTAGACGAGACATAAACATTTTGCTTTTCATGTCAATATTGTTTCTCTCATTTTGCCGGAGAAGATCTTTCATTCAAGTTCAAATGGCAACATAGTAATAAGAGATACAACAAGGGGCATATTCCTAGCCCAACCTACTCTCAGGAATCAAATGTGAATAGTTGACTGGTTGTCTCCCCCACGCTCTAGTTTAGAGAATAAAGTGAGAAACCAGAGACAAAAATAGTAGAAAGACGGGGCATATGAGCTATAGGGTTTACACCTCCGATTCCCAAGTGTGGGGGGGGGGGGGGGGGGGGGGGGAAGTCCCTCCAAGAATCGTTAACCGAAACACGTTTTCTCCTTCCTCTACTATCATCATCACCATCATCCTACCTGTATTTCTCTAATCTCCATATGGTCTATTAAACAATTCACCCCCTCTCAGAAACTCAAAACGGACTTCAATCTCCATCCCATTGGCGTCATCGTTATTGATGGTTTGCGTTTGTTTTTCAATATATAACCGTCGGGCCTTTTACTCTGTTTTTTGTTTCTTTCTTCATTATAGATTATACTTAAAATGCAAGTATTTTTCTCTGCTCATTGAAGGACATTTGGAGTGTTTAAAATTTTATTTTGTTTACACCCGCGCTTTAGACGTCAAATAAACGGCGTTAGTTAACGCCCAGGACAGGGGAGCTGTTACGTGCCGTGGCCGATAGAAGAAATGGTGGGCCCACCACAGATCGCTAGGGCGGTGTTTGCGCGTTTCCGAAACCAACTTCTCCTATAGCCAGCTGGAGCTTCTTTTTTTTTCTTTTTGAATTGATTTGAATTGATCCAGCTGGAGCTTAACGAGCTTTCCCCAAATTCCAAATAAATATTATTTTCTTTTTTTAATTGGAAAAATATATATATTTCTTTTCTCCGCTGGAGACTATTTTATTTTGCCTTCGCAACCAATTATTGGGTACACTGGTAAAATATCTATAGAAAATCAAAAATCTCTCTTCCCTCCTCAATCTTCTTCTCCCATCATAATTTCTCAATGATTTTAGAGACTCATGTTCAATCCTTATTTAAACTCATCATGCATGCTGCCAATTCGAATATCTAAAACGAAGAAGAGTGAAATATATAATACCAAGGTCCATGATCATTCCAAATGTTCTTCAAATGCGTCATTGGTAAGGGTCCTCCCTATAATCACATTCTTAAGAAATCATAAGCAGTTCAGAGTTTCAGTCCTACTACGAATACCAGTTCAAAGATCTAGAACGATAAAGAGTGAAATATATATTATAAAGATCCCCTGATATCCTAAGGATGTAAATTTGGTGTGTGTCACGAGGCACATCCGCACTGTAATCACATTCTTAAAGAGTATCATGTAGAGATCTTACTTGACAGATGAGATTTGTAGTGAGCACACTTACAACTAGGATCTTACTTGACAAATTTGGGAGAGAACACACTTCCACTAGGATCTTACTTGACATATTTGAGAGAGAGCACATTTCCACTAGGATCTAATGGGTCCGACCTGCCACATTTTCAAGATTTCAGAATCAACAACATGGACATGAGAAATTTTAATAAAAAATAACATGAACATGAGAAATGATCGTAACTGAGTAGCTGAAATGATTCAGAACTACACTAACGTATTGAAGAGGGTCAAGAAGATAATAAACTCACCCAAAAGCATCCTAGTGTTCTTCGTAGTAAGGTGGCGTGGACTGGATGCACATTTCATCCTCCTCGCCATCCTCTTCATTATCATCTTCATCTGCATCTACCCAGTTGCTCGGATGACGTTGTGATAAGCCATTACCAATGATATTTGACCTATCTGCAAGTAACAGAATGCATAAGCTTTAGTAACTTTTACGAGGATTGTACAAAACAGGCAAGAGAAACCTAACTAACTCTGTCACTAACCTTGAGGCTCTTCCATATGATTTTTTCCAACAGGGTTGCAGCTAGCATAATAAGTCAAGAGCATACAACCAAAAATGGCAAACAACATCATGAAGTAACTTCCAACCATCTATACAACATTTTGGGAGCTAGGGGCTGTGATGAGCTAGTATTTATATCACTGTAAGAGAGACTGACGATGACATGGTTTGGTTCTTCTTGATAATAGAAACAGATAGGAGAGATTTGGACGAAAAGAAAAAGAAAGACAGACTTCCAGAAGTCATAATATAAGCAACTGAAAGCACAATGAAGCGCAAGTAGATCAAGGATACATATTAATACCAACAGGCTCATTTCCCCCAGCAGACACAGCCTTTGATATATGCATCGTGTTAAACCTCTGAATATCTCGCTGTGCACTGGCATTCAAATCTCTTTCCCCTTGAACCTGGCCTACTTCCGCACCACTACTATTTTTTGCACCACTTCCTGCACAGATAAGAGATTTTAGACAATGGACGTGCAGCTCGTTGTCACTATTACAACACCGAAAACTGGTTACCTGTAAGATCAGACCACATTCTTGTGTGATCAGATGAATGCTCAGGGACATTTGTCCTTTGATGCTGCGCTTCTGACCCCATGCCATTCTCATCCTGGATGTGCACTTCAGCAGCTCCTTGCTGTGACGCTAGCATGGTTGCAAGTACCAGTGTAGCATCAAAATTTGAAGTGGATGAATCATCAAGACCAAATCTCGGTGCCATGAGAATAGGCCTGCATTCCCCAATAAATGATTAACCAATTGTAAGTTACCATTTGGTGTACATGATAGTAGTGTAAGACAGATGGATTATGAATCTGGTAATCACTGTATGATCCTCTACACCATGCTGACAAGACAACTAATTAAACTGATCCTAAGATATGTAACATCTTCCTGATGACCACTCACAATAACGTCAAATAGAAGTCCAGAACAAAAAATGAGAATTGAACTACGAAAACCAGCTGAGATATATAGCATGGTTAACCCCGGAGTATTGAGGGAGTCAATGAACATCCTCATTTATATATCGGCATCAAAAGGATGCACAGGGACACTGGAATATGGATATGGAAGCTGACCATTAAACAGCAGGTTAGGTTTGGGTAGTACTCTAATTTGTGGCTAATATCGAACATGGTCAGCTAATGACAGACATATTAGCTTGAAGCTAGAAACTCACTATTGGATATGGAAGAAAAAAATGCAAATGGAGGAAATTTAAATAGAAAGAAATCATAAATATCTTACTCTCCAGACTTCTCAAAGTACAAGTGAATTTCAACTTCACAGCCTTCACAGAACGAGAGAAATGCCTGAAATAAATTTCAAAAGGAAGTAATGAATTAATAACAAAACAGTTAATAAAAACTCATGAAAGTAATAAGCTTGATATCATCTCTATCTAAGAACAAAAGGCTGATCAATTAAGACGGTGCTTTTTCACTATGTGATAACTATAAAAGGATGTCCCAAGGATTGCATTTTCTACTCCAACTAGAAAACCGAATAGCATTTTAGAGAACTTTACTTCCACAAAAATGTCTAGATGTCCCCGTGTAAGAATATGACAATTTTTTTAGCATGCTCAGTAAAAGGTTTTGCTGATAGTTTTCATCATGTTGTCATGGTTACGTAAATCAAATATGATAATGGTTGTGGGATATGCGATATTCTTTGAGCTTTAGATGAATCATTTACACTTATATGACCTCACTGAATCCTTATGTTGACCCTTTAACATCCTGCTAGATTGTTCATTTCATATACGAACTCCTATTAAATGAGATTTATTAGCAATTACTCCATATTTATTTACCAAAAAAATCAATCTAGCTCCAGCTTTATGTTTCTTGGTTAACCACTAACCTTCAACTCCTTCATGGCAAAAGTCACATCTACAGGATTTCCCGTGTGGGTATACTGCACAAACTCTTCTGTAGGGTCTATCCATAACTGAGTATGCAGTAACGAGTCATTATCTGCCGTCAGACAACTAAAGCATAAGCATCCTCTGTGTGAAAAAAATTAAATGAGAATATCAAAACTTGTATTACCTTTGGTTGGGTCAATGTAACTTCTAAGTTCAACCGCTTTTCCTCCAATTTCACTTGCTGCATCCGAAGGTAAGGAAGTTGGCTCTGTCGCGAAGATAGTAATCTCTTGAAGTGATGATTGAAAATTAGCTAGCAATCTGTTGAGATCTCGAGGCCTCACTACTAGGCTGCTAGGGAATTTTGTCCTATCAAGTGCCAAAAGTTGTATGTCGGGTTCAACATTGCAAATGATCCAATAGGATTTCCTCATACCTGCAAATATATGGAGTTCAGAACACAATAATGAAAGAAGATTATGTCATGAGGAAAAATGCACCAGTAAGTTCTTTATTATGACATGAATGAGCCCCTATAAATGAGAAAATTCAAGTGATTCCATATTCTATGAATAACAGTTTCAGAAGCCTCCTCTTGATTGGAGATAGCAATGACTTTATTATACAATATACAGAGTAATCCCTAAAATTGATGAAACTTTATATCTGAAGAAAAGAAGACACAAAACCTTGCGGAAGCTTTTCTGATATTTCTTGATAACTAATAAGTTTACAGACCTACACTATATATAAGAGAAGTTTGAGTGATGGAACAGACTTCATCATCCCCTTTACATCTCATACAGTAGCCTGATCCTTGATTAAAGGAACAAGGCTAACAAAGCACACTATCATCTGACATAGAGCTTACAAAGGTAAGCTATACAAGTAAAGTGTACAGTAATAGGTGGGCCTGGAACTCCTAAGGACAATAGACATAACCCCAGCCATGCTTCCAAAGTACACATATCCATGCTTCCACTTCCAATAATAATATAGAATGAGAAGTAATATGACCCAAAATGAGTTTGCATATTCCACTTTTGCAGATATTTATAAGCAACTGCATAAACAACACATACAATCTGCAAAATGTAACTTACCACTATAGCATTCTAAAGTCCATTGCACTTTTGACGCATCGGCATCAGGCAAATTCACACTCAAATGATCTATGCTTCCTATAGGCGTCCTCAGCACAGCACAAACAGCCTGCACAAACCAAGTCAGTAACCACGCCATGGTAAAAAGAAAGCCAGCAAACCAACACATTTACCTTCAAAAGCACACTACATTGCACCAGGTCACCAGCAACATTGTAGACATCAAAGAATTCAGGCTTAAACGTGATCGACTGATAGGCAGACCTTGACGCATTGAGTGTGTGAAAAGCCAGCTGCATAGACAGCAACAAAACCCTTAGCAAAACTTGACATATAGAGTAAGTGAGTAACAAACCACATAGCAGCCCATCAACTAATTTAGCAAGAACCTCGAAATTAAGCTCTTATCCCCGAAACCGAAGAACACAAACACTAACAAAAGAAATCATATCGAAAACCAAAAGCAACAAGGAATCCGAGATGCAAACAGTTATTTCCCTATTCTATTGGCCCTTATTCAATTTACTGCTAACCAAACCAAACATGACTATTTTTAGATCTCTACGGTCACGTATTCCTTCCAATTCATCTAAACCTCATAACAAATTAAACAACTACACACACATTTTTCTCATCTAAACCCCGTAAAAATTGCATAAGTAAAACCTTAACTATTTTTCACCATAATTAGGCAGAAAAGTTACTACCATAACCGAACGAGCTGCAGATCTTAGAGCTTGCTCTAATAATTACACACCAAGATAAATATTAACCAAAAAAATAAAATAAACTATAACATTATCTGAGTGAATTAACTTAATTTCTCCAGTGAAAAATCGAAGGAGTAAAACATAATCGATGAGCTATGAGCTTACGAGAGTGGTAAGAGGGATGGGTTAAAAAAGAGAGAAAGTGAAAGGGGGGAAAAGGACTGGGAGACCTGAGAAGAGGAGGCTTGGATGGCGAGCTCGTTGCCGACGCGTGCGAGGCACGTGATGGAGCGGGCGAAGGTCTTGAGGGCGTTCCCGCTCACGCCGATCTCCATAGAGAGACGGAAGAAGAAGAAGGCGCGCGAATATGAACTTATTTAGGGAAAATGGAATGGGAAATTGGAGTGATTAATAATTAGGAATTAAAATAGTGCGATTCGGGTTTTGGTCCGGATCCGAGAGCACTGGGCCCGAACTGTTGTGTTTCGGGATGAATCCGGGAAACCTTGTCTTTGTTCCCTGTGGGTTAAGAAAATACGGTGCAATTATGACTGGACTTTCGGAAATGTTAGAAGTTTTTTTCTTCTTCTTGTGAGTGTATGTAAATGTAGGAGTTACAATGTTACATGGGGTAACTAAACCACCCAAATATATTTCATCCAGAGAATCAATTTTACCTGTGATTAGTGATTACATGGAGTAACTAAACCACCCAAATTCCTCCTACTCTCTCTTTAACAAACCAGCATGGGGATCAAATCCACAATATATTAAGGGACATGTGTATCCTAGCGGAGGGTCACATCCCTTCTTTTAGTGAACTTTCTTTTAGGTAGAAATAGACATTACTTGTATTCAAATCCAGGAGCTGACACTATGAAGGCAATTACAATGCAACGCTGATACAGTGATGACGGTTTACACCCACAATTATCACGTGTATTCACTAATCAGGAGGTGGAGTTGACTCGAGCATTTGTCCTTCATGGGGTTAGAGCCGTTACCCGTTGGGGATGCCGACGCTTTCTTACCAACTCTGTAGGTAGTTTGTCGAACGAGTCTTTTGGTCTTGATGATCATTTTCTTGTCTCGTGGTGTATCAGAGATTTAGGAGCTCTTTCAAGAAGCCATTTTTTAGGCATTTTGGTCTGAGATTTGTTATAAGTGGTCCATTAGTGGTCATGTTTGTATTATTCATACCACTTGTAACATCTTTCGTATGTATGTATCTTATTTGATAAAAAAAAAACACTATGAAGGCAGTTCTTAGCTTGTGTAGTTGTGTGCAATCCTTTACCCATGTACTGCTTTGAAGCATTTAAATGTCTAGAGACTTTTTATTTTTTTTATTTTTTTATTAATAACTCACACACCATATATATGTCAATGAGGTTTGAACTCATGATCTCAAAGCTGTCAGTTAAACACCTTAACCAACCAAGTCACGACTCATTGACAAATGTCTAGAGACATGTTATGCCCCAAGAGACGAATTTAAGAAAAGGATTTCCCTTGTTTCACCCATCTAATTGAATCATCACTCTTGTCAAACTCATTTCAAACATTACCTAAATGCTGTTCATCCTTCCCAGAAAAAAAAAACATGGCAGTTGACAAACAACTAAAAGAACTAAATAAAGATAAGTTGTGATGGAGGCAAAGTCAGACTAATTTATGCCTCAAGAACTTAAGTTCATCAAAAGGATTTCCCTTTTCACACATCTAATTAGATCATCAATATTGCCAACCCCATTAAAACACAACCGGTTCTTTTACTACACATAGAGTACAGTGCCATATCAAAAATTATGGAATGTAAAATTCACACACCCTAAATTGATATCTACACACTTTTTTTCCTTTTTTGGTTAACACATTTACAAAAAGACAAAGTTTAAGTTACTAAAAGACAATTTAAGTTACCAAAAAAAGAAAAAGGGTGTGTGGATTTCAATTTAGAGTGTGTGGATTTCAAAACCCAAAATTAAATGAAAACTTGGCAACCAGTTCATATAGTACAGATACAATACAATACCATATTTATTTAAAGTAAGCAAATGCAAGAAGTAGATTAAAAACCAGTGTTTGCATTCAGTGGAAGGCATAATGATTTTAATCTTGCAGTAATTATCTGCTTTGGCTATCAATAAACCAGTGTTTGTAACGTGGGTTCAACTTTTCATGGTTGTTAAGTTGAGCAGATTGAGTTTAGGGAAAAGGAGGGAAACAAAAGAAAGAAAAAGGAGTTGATGATCAATATGTCATGGCACACCCTTTTAAACCACTCTTTCACTTTTGTAAGCCTTTAACCTACTGAGCTAGTGTGGCTCAAATCCACATATCAAGCCAATTTCATGGGACATAGTTCCCTATTTTGAGGGACATAACCAAAAGCTAATTGGCTCCAAGCTAATACCTAATGGTAATGACATCCCAGATCATTCAGGATATCAGGTGCTTGCATCACTGTGTTTGTGATGATTGACCTCATTTTCTACATAAATATAGTACCACCTCCAAGTAATCAGTCATGTTTATGCTTCTGATTATCAAAACTATGCTAAGAACCAAAGTCAGGAAAGTTAGCTAGACTTTGAATCTGTTATTTGAGTCATTTTGTGCTCAGACTATAGATGAAACAGTTAGCTATATAAATCAGGGAACTTGCCAATGTATTATTAATCAAGTCCCCCAATGTATACATTATCAGTTCCAGACTACCAGTCTTGTAACCTGTTCTTCTCTCTTTTTAACCTATGGCTTTCATCCACACAGCCCCAAGCATTTCCATGTATACAAGGCACAACGTGCATCAACTTTAACATTACCATCCCAAGCTTCTTCAAAACCAGCAAGCTCATCTGCAGAAAACCATAGTAACATCAGTTTCAGTGTTCATCCGTATGAAGCACAATACCTCCACTAGCGATAAGCTGCAGGAACTGACCTTCATTCAAAATGTGTAGAGTTTACAACATATCCACCTTAATTTCCATCTGCATTAAGCTTTCTTGTGACAGAATGCTTATCTTAGGTTAAAGACTTAAAGCTCAGAAGAGTTTGTTTAGTAAAAAGAAGAAAAGATGTTTTGTCAAATCTCAAATGTGACACACCCTTGTTCAACAGATCAACTACTCTCTCTTAACAAACCAGCATGGGGCTCAAATCCACAGAAAACAAATCTCAAGGGACATGTGAATCGTATTGGAGGGTCACACCCCTTCTTTTTAGTGTCTTCCCCAAAACACAGAAGCTCACAAGCTCCTGATTATCCAATGTTATCATTCAACTACTTGTATCGTCTGGTGATGCTTGTGATTATTGATCAAATTCCCGTCCCAATGAAAACAGACAAACAAAGACAACTGTATTTTTCACTTATTGAAGCAACGCTCTCCATGATGGCAATAAGAATCTCATCTTTCTCTCCGCTTCAAAATCAGATTACTATTGAACAATGGAAACGGTAAGGTGTGTTTTCTGAGACTTGTCTCAGCCATCTCTATCACAAACACAGAGCTAGAGTACAGCTAAGTAGTGCAGGCCTGATATCTTCACCATGATTTCGCAAATGTACTAGAACGACAACAGAAAACATGTGAGATATCAGAAGCATTTACACCCTGCACCCACCATATTATTGTGAAAAGACTCAACAGTAAATTGTCTGCACTGATTTTTTGATTCCAAGATACTTTCATGAAATGTTTCATCAATACATGTCATCGGTTTATTCCTCTAATATATATTTTTCATCTCAACTAAAGCATTATAACTTTTATGAGATGGATAATGAGTCTATAGCTCTTTTTCCCTTGTTGAGTTGAGAAGGGTAAGAATAATTATCCAAGGAAAGCCATATTTATGTTCAAGTAAGAATAAGAATAACTTAATGAGGTTCTCTTGCTTGTAAAGCTTGCAATGTCAAATGAAAATTCTGGTGGCCAAGAGAATAAAATACCCAAAGAAGCTTTCTCCACAGATTAAAAGAGATCATCAAAGCAAGGCAGTATGTTTTGTTTGTTCATATTTTGAGTCCACAATTCCTATTCAAGAACTGTCAAAGGGGAATCTGTGTTTCTGACCCATCAAATTGCTGGTTCATGTACAGATTGTTACACTAAAGTATTAAGGTGGAGTTTGGTTAAGTGTCAATAGCTGCTTCTTTAAATCAGATAAGTGATATATATATATATATATAGACAATTGTATTATATAATACAATTGTCAAAATCACTTGTGAGAAACAGACTAAACTTGAAGTCAAAATTTGACTGTCAAATAGTAGAAGATAATCGACAAGCAAATCTCACATTAGAAACTGATAAGCATGAGTTCTTTGTAGGGTTTTATGTCCAAGGAGATGGTCTCAAAAGAAAAAAGAAAAATTAAAGAAAGGCATGCCTACTACTGTACAAATTTGCTTTGAGTTCTAAAGCAGTAGCCTAGACGAAAAGAAGTGAGAAACATAAATCAGATTAAAAGCAAGAGCACAGTGTATCACAAACTCCAGAGGTTAATAGAAGCAGGAGATGTTCTTTTAAAGTAAACCTTTTCTTGAAGATCTATTTCTTTAAAGCTTATATAGGCCTATATATAAACCTTATGAGGAAAAAGGAGCGCTCTATTATTTGGTGGATCTGAACTTTCACAAATTTGTATCAATTGCAGCAGTCACACAGAGAAGAAAGAACTGTGCAGTGAAGCATAGAACAGAAAAAAATAACTATCAAATCCCAAGGGTCAAAGCTTCCATTGCTTTAAAGAATCTAGAAATGGCGGGTTACTATACCCAGAAAGAGACATATAGCTTAGGGCCTTGCACAATGTTGTTATAAATGTTCGTTCCAGTTCACGATGTCCAGTAATCCTCCATTAGAAACTTTAAGCACACCATCTAAGATAATCAAGTTAATCGAATCTTCAAACTTTTACCATAATCTTTACACATCAGATAGCATTTTGAAGCTTAAGAGATTGCAATGGTCCTACAACAAACCAAGCTATTTGCTGGTTAATCAGTATCACAACCAAAAAAGAGTACATCATGGGGTCAGTCTTTGGCTTTACAATATTGAGATTAAGACACAAGGTTAATAGTGCTCTTAAACTACTTAACCACTCAAGCTTAAGACCCTTGGAGATTCATGTCATGAATCAAAATGTCATAACAACCCAGATGCCAAATAAATAATTAGATTAATGTACATCAGACATGGCAATAGTTACACATTAGGTTAACCTACTACAATTAAAAATATAAATTAGTCCTCATATAATCATAGCTACCCACTAAACATCATCATCTTAATTACCATTCCAGTGATTGTTGAATTATCATATCATCATCTTAAATTAGTCTCATACTAGATGATGCCCCGCGTTGCTGCGGTTTGCAATGATGGATATCAACAACCGCAATTGCTTTTGTTTGAATCAATGTTGTTGTTGTTCGACAAATTGATAAACACAATAATATAACATATGGATATTACACAATAACATTGGTTACAATAATAAATACACATTATATTATAGTGAGATAGAGAAGAAGATGAAAATGTTAGATTCACAAAAAAAATCCATCAACTCAGAGACTCATGCAATACAGCTTGATACTTCTTTATCGCATCAGGAGTTCAGAACTTCACTTGTTACCAAAGCATGAACACTATGTAAGTCTATTTTTGTGATGCTATTTTGCAAGGGATCAAGCAGATGTTCAAATGCTCAATTGTACAAAAAAAAAACATTTTGATTGTTCTGTGTTCATTGTTCTGCTACAAAAACCTCACATTCGTCACATTACAAAAAGGGATATAATATCTTAAAATCAATGTCAACTATGGTTAATTGGTTATTATTTTCTATACAGCAAAATGAATGCAGCCATAGGCTTAGGGTTATTGTTCTTATAAATCACCCCTCTGACAGTGCCCTATTTGCCGATTACTATTGTTACTGATCCTTGTTCCAATTTCACACTGTAATGGAATTCCATGGCACATCATGGAGTAGCTTGAAACAGATTACACCAAGTAATCACATACAGTACGTAAAGAGAAAAGAGAATCACTTTGAAAGATTTACAGCTTTTACTCTGAATGAAACCACCGTTTGGAAACCCCTCCCAAACACCTTCTGAGCATCAATGGACTGATTTGCACAGCCTGTAGCCACAAATAGTTGCATTCTGCAACCACAAATATTTGAACAGTCTGCAGCCACAAATAGATTTTGTTAATTATAATTCAATATCTTATGACTCGATATTTAATAAAAATACAAACTATATCAAACTACTGCAAGAACAACAATGGAATTCTAAATTGGGTAGGAAATTGCTCACCCTCGAGACAAAACTCGATTAATTTGAGATAACCCCCAGGTGAAAAAGCTCACCAATACTATCCAGCTCTGTCAAGTCTCTTTTGATGACATGTACACGGCGTCCTTCAATGATCAGTCGAGCTCAGTCAGTCAAGTCTCATTTGAGATAACCCTAATGTACACGGCGTCCTTCCTACGAAGCAGTAATATGGTTCAGTCAAATCCACGTATTAAAAATTAATCTCATACTTTAGGCATAATAGCAAACCTGAAACCTCAACGTGCCACTTTAGGCAACGTATATGTAAATTCTCTTCCCTAGGCCTTCATAAGTATTATTTACAATCGGATTCCAGTCTTAACAAAAGATGAAAAATTCTAAGTTATGTTTATTGATGGTAAAGTATGGAACTCAACAATAAAAAAGAAGGTAACTTTCATTCAATGATCTAACAACAACACTAACTGTTTCTGTATAAACCCGGAAACTATGTAAAATCACGGTAGAACACTAAACGATCATGGACAAGAGACCAAGACATATAGTAGTTCACCATGTCATCGGAGGACATGGCTACGTCCACTTATGAATCAACTATCATGGCCAATAAGCCTTTGGTGTTGCAAGAGTCCTCCGGGATGGAGTGAGTTATCATTCCCAGAGTGTTAGAGAGTGAGAGAGAGAGAGAGAGCTTTCTACATATGGGAAGCCTTCCTTTTATAGCTAAGGAAGGTTCCTCTTATTACATGTTTCCGATGTGGGACTAACTACACATATATCTCATCATTGTGTCTTCTTATGGAGCTTGGAGAAGCACATTTCCGATGTGGTCCCGATAATCTTTCACCATGGCGAGGTAGCCCGTATGTCGATATACCAGAAGTATATCGGGGGCCGGGCCCTTCGTGGCCGGAAAACAGTCTACTCAGTCGTTGCTTATGCTTGTTGTATATATACTTACAACATGTCCCCCCAACTCCCGAGTAAGAGGACCATCTTACTTGGAGAGTTACAAATAAATTATATGCCGCCAAGCATATGTAACGACCGAGTAATGGCATACACCTCTGTCCCCCTAGCTCTCCGAGGAAGAATGTTCTCTTACTTGGAATTACTTCTTTCTCCCCCTTTTGAAGGGAGTGGCAAGATTCACCATGTCCCCCCCAAGTCTTGCTCGGGACATGTGTTGAACAGGTCTTGCGCATTCCGGGTCTTACTTTTCTTGATATACACCGTGATCTTTAAGTCCGCTGATAAGATAAAAAAATGCCCCTCCCGACCCCCGGCCTCAAAACTTATTTGGCCGGGCGAGGATTGTAACGAAGTATGCGAGCTAGTCGGCACAGTTCGCGTGCGAGCTTTGTAGGAGTTCGCTTCGCACAAGACTGACATTACTGGGCGAGCTGAATAGTTCGCGAAGCGTAAGGATTGAAATTGTCACGCGAGATGAGGAGTTCGCTCCCCCCACAATGACTACACGCGAGCTGAAGTTCGTTCGCGTGCTCGCACAAGGACTATTACGTGAGCTGATGAATTCACTCTGCACGCAATTACGATCTCGGTGACTCACCCGAGATGGATTTTGTTCCATGTGAGATGGGTCGCGGTGACACACGCGAGATGGATCTTGTACCTGGCCAACTAGGTGTTATGATCTTGGTGACACGCGAGATAGGTCTTGCACTTGATCTTACGATCTCGGTGACTCACTCGAGATGGGTCTTATGATCTCGGTGACTCTCGCTTGAGATGAGTCTTGTACCTGGGTGTTACATCATGTGTTACTACTCGAGTGACAAGGTGTTAATGCCGTTTGTGGGTTATTAAGCCACTTGCTCCGTTTTTAAAGGGAATATATAAGTTTTATGACTTTCGGTCAAATGCCTATCCCGCCTGGTGTTACTATCTCAGTAACTTATGTCTCTTGGTGGATTACCCATCTCGCTTGGTGTTACTGGGGATTTCAATGACATGTCTTTCGGTGGATTACCTATCCCGCTTGGTGTTACTAGGGATTTCAATGACATGTCTTTCGGTGGATTACCTATCCCGCTTGGTCTTACTCGGGATTTTAATGACATGTCTTTCGGTGGATTACCCATCCCGCTTGGTGTTACTGGGGATTTCAATGTCATGTTTTTCGGTGGATTACCTATCCCGCTTGGTCTTACTCGAGATTTTAATGACATGCATTTCGGTGGATTACCCATCTCGCTTGGTGTTATTAGGGATTTCAATGTCATGCTTTTCGGTGGATTACCTATCCTGCTTGGTCTTACTCAGGATTTTAATGACATGTCTTTCGGTGGATTACTCATCTCGGTGGAATGTCGATCTCGGTCGAATGCCTATCTCTAGGTGAAATGCCTATCTCGGTGGAATTCCTCTCAGGTGGAATGCCCATCTCAGGTGGAATGCCTATCTCGGTGGAATGCCAGTCTCGGTAGAATGTCAATCTCTGGTGGAATGTCTATCTCAGGTGGAATGCCCATCTCTCGGTGGAATGCCCATCTCTCGGTGGAATTCCTCTCAGGTGGAATGCCCATCTCTCGGTGGAATGCCTATCTCGGTGGAATGCCAGTCTCGGTAGAATGTCAATCTCTGGTGGAATGTCTATCTCTCGGTCGAATGCCAAAACCTACTGACCAGCATGCATACTTATATATATGCAGGTTGATTTGCAAGTAGAATATTATGAATTTTCACAAACCAATGAAAGATGAGACTTATCTGTGAAAATAGCTACTGAATGGGTGCACATAGGAGGTTCAGATTCATGCCAGTACGGTCTGGCTGCTTACGAGATTTGTGGACATTCTCCAGGTAAATAGCTCCGGGTGTCCATAGCTTTTTTTTTACCACCGGGACCCGCTGCTTGCAGATCAGATGATCCTGACTAGTTTCACCAGTACCTCATAGAGCAGGTGTTGCCAGAAGGAAGTGATAATCGAATTGGACGACCGGGACCCTGCTTCTTGATCGAGATTGGGAGTTTCAAAGTACTCTCCTGCCAACAGGACCCGTGCACACTGTTCTGGCCACAATCCTCAGCATGGGGCAGAGAGATGGTAACAGTTCAATGCTTCTAGGGATGTAGAGCTTGCTATCACGCGGACGCGGAATGTAGTAGAGTTGTCAATGCTTCACAAGGTCCTTCTCTCATGCGGAGTCCCTTAGGCGAAGTCATCACTTCGCGTAACACATCTTCTCGCGAAGTCATCACTTCGTGTAGCACATCTTCTCGCGAAGTCATCACTTCGCGTAGCACATCTTCTCATACATCCAGCTCGCATGCAACTCATGTCATTGTTTTGATACGTGCGAACTCCTCAACTCGCCTGATAATTTCAGTCTTTATATGTGAAGGCCTGACTTGTAGGCGAAGTCCACCCTTTCGCAGGCAAGCTTTAGACTTTGTAGTACTGGATGCACATACACTTGCATACATGTGACTAAGGAATACAAACCTTAATACATGCCAACTCTTCCACTGGCGAGCCACACACATATAGCCTTTTATGCAATTAAAGATAATTGTTTTTTTATCCAGTCAACCAACCATGCGGAGCTCGCCTCATCTACTCCCTTTTTTGCATGCGAAGTCCTCTTCTTGTTTTTTGGCGAAGTCTCCCATGCGAAGTCATCTCGCTTCGCTTCCATACTAGGCCTCTATCTCCTACGCGAAGCCACCTCACATGCGAACCATGACGTCACTTAGTTCGCATGACTCTGCTGACGGATCGTCACCGTTTGCTTCTTTCAGTTAGGATTTCCCGGGTGGCCATGTTGATTTACAGGTGAGACTAGATGTGTCTAGACTGAGCTGCTTGAGCGGTGCCCATCCCGGCCGGGCAATTGATTGACGTTGCCGGTAGATCTCGAGAGCTACCAACTGGTTCCCGACGCATCACTTCTGACCGGCACCGGATGAGCTTGGCCCGGGAGAGCTAATCGGGCTGGACCCGGCCGATTACTACATCGTTCTGCTAGCTCATAACTCCAGTAGATTTTCCCGGATACTCTCTCAAATCTGCGGGCTGGACCGAGCTTGAGTCCTTATGTTGGTTACCTGACTGATATGCGATGCGGGTCTCCGCCCAGGTTTCAATGACTGCAGGTGCTCCTGGCCTGCCAACTTGTCGATCGATCCCAACCCAGTGAGAACCACCAGGAAATGGTAGCCGAGGCTGGCGAAGAACCCTTGCATCCCGGGAAGAGTATAATCGGGCGGTACCTTCAAATGCTGCCGGTGGAGTCACCGAATCCCAATGAGCCATTTCCGGGTTTCGCCTATAGACCCGGAGTCAATATAGTTTTTTTTTTCTTGGAGACGACCCGGTGATAAAGGGCTCCCGGGCTGGTCAAGCTATTCCGCCTAATGGTTGGGCCGGGCCTGGGCCTGCATACCGGACACCAAGTGCTGACTTCATGCATGAGCCTGTTGGCAGGGCAACAAGACTTTTTGTAACGTTTCCCACAGACGGCGCCAAATGTTTCTGCATAAACCCGAAGACTATGTAGAATCACAGTAGAACACTAAACGATCATGGGCAAGAGACCAGGACATATAATGGTTCACCATGTCATCGGAGGACATGGCTACGTCCACTTATGAATCAACTATCATGGCCAATAAGCCTTTGGTGTTGCAAGAGTCTCCCGGGATGGAGTGAGTTATCATTCCCAGAGTGTTAGAGAGAGAGAGAGATCTTTCTATATATGGGAAGCATTCCTTATATAGCTAAGGAAATTTTTCCGATGTGGGACTAACTACACATATATCTCATCATTGTGCCTTCTTGTGGAGCTTGGAGAAGCACCTTTCCGATGTGGTACCAATGATCTTTCACCATGGCGAGGTAGCCCGGATGTCGATCTACCGGAAGTATGTTAGGGGTGGGGCCCTTCGTGGCCGGAAAACAGTCTACTCGGTCGTTGCTTATGCTTGCGATATATACACATACAACATGTCCTCCCAACTCCTGAATAAGAGGATCATCTTACTTGGAGAGTTACAAATAAATTGTATGCCGCCAAGCATATGTAACGACCAAGTAACGGCATACACCCCTTCAAAAAGAGAGAAGAACATCGTGAGAAAAAGGGGAGAGGGAAATAATTCTGAGTAAGAGAACATTCTTCCTCGGAGAGCTAGGGGGACAGGGGTGTATGTCGTTACTCAGTCGTTACATATGTTTGGCGGCATTCAATTTATTTGTAACTCTCCAAGTAAGATGGTCCTCTTACTCAAGAGTTGGGAGGACATGTTGTATGTGTATATACCGTAAGCATAAGCAACGACCGAGTAGACTGATTTCCGGCCACAAAGGGCCCCACCCCTAACATACTTCCGGTAGATCGACATCCGGGGCTACCTCGCCATGGTGAAAGATCATCGGTACCACATCGGAAAGGTGCTTCTCCAAGCTCCACAAGAAGGCACAATGATGAGATATATGTGTAGTTAGTCCCACATCGGAAACATGTAATAAGAGGGAACCTTTCTTAGCTATAAAAGGAAGGCTTCCCATATGTAGAAAGCTCTCTCTCTAACACTCCACCCCGGAGGATGGATGCTCTTGTAACACCAAAGACCTATTGGCCATGATAGTTGATTTGTAAGTGGACGTAGTCATGTCCTTTGATGACATGGTGAACCACTATATGTCCTTATCTCTCGCCCATGTTGTTTATTATTCATGTTCGTGTTCCACCGTGATTCAACATAGCCTCCGAGTTTATGCAGAAACACTAACTATATTCTCCAATGATCAAACAATAAAATTATATCACATGCTCAATTCAGCATTCTCAGTAAACATATATTCCCAATCAAATTTTAAAAAATATTGAAATCATTATCTAACCTTTGCAAGAGTGTAGGCAACAGCTGCACCGGAAACCCCGGAAACGACGATGACAACGTCTGTACTTCTCTCCTCCATTTCCAGCTGAAACCCATTACTCTTCAAAGATTTGAAAGCAAGTATAAGCATTCTAAAACATACTTAACAACAAATCAACATGATCCTGTAGAAAATAATTTGACATATTCAACTATAATGGTGATGCAACACAATGCTTCTGGTCTGAAACACCCATTTCCTATAACTAATTTCATGAGACAAATTCATATCCCAATTATAAAACACCACCTACACTACATATACAACTAACCAAATAACTAAATACCTTATTTTGTGAGGAAAACGATCGCTATCTAAGCATAATAAAAAAATTAGGCAAAAAACAAACCCCCATCAGAGCAATACCACACAATAGAAACTTCGATTAGATCATTTTAAGAAAGAGCTTAGAAACGGACAACATGCAAACCAACACCGAACCAATCTGACGAACACAAAACTTCTGATAAAATAATGAACCCACACAGAGTCCACTAGACCACTGCCGTTTAAAAACCCAGACTTTGCAAATTGATGAAAGTATAGGCAAATTGGAATCAAAACAAAGATAAAAGACGATCGGGACAGATGAAACAAAAACTCAAAATCAATCATATACAGAACAAAGACCATATCTCGATGATTTGATTGACAATAACAATGCAGATTTTCGCTTCACAAATAACCTCTCTTTCTCGCTCCCTCTCAACTGGCAAAAAGCGACCCAGAAGAACCCCGTCGTCGTGTTGAAGAAGACACTGACGACACGTCAATCGTATCAGCATTACATGCATGCAGGTGTCCATACTTATTCATCAATGGCATTGTTGTAATTGTTTGCGAACTGGGAGCAATATAGTGTTTTTACCAGTTGAATGTCCAGTGGTAATCCTCTACTCATATTCCCGCATTTTCACCACCAAGAGTCAGGGCCGGCCCTGAGATTTTGGGGGCTCGAAGCGAAAAAAAAAATTGGGGCTCCCTGCATTCTGCATTATTGCATTACTGCATCACTGCGAATTTTTTTTTGCATTATTGAAAACTACACTTGTTGCATTCTTGACAGCAAAAGAAACAAAATCTGAAATCAAAACCAAACCAAAACTTGTCTCACAACCAGTCTTCCTAATTGAAATCAAAACCTTTCTCATTCTCAAATTCAAGTTCTCAACTATGAAATTACAAAAACTATATTAACTATGAGATTAGAATCATTAAACCATTGAAGGAGGACTGGAGGAGGAGTGGAGGACTGGAGGACAGACCACAGACTTACCTGAGAGAACTCAGACTCAGAGACGGTAAGTCGGCAAGACACGTGCGCCGTGCGGAGGTGCGGGCGGATGGCTGGATGGGGCAGCGCGGGCGACCGGGCGATGGGTGTGCAGCAGAGTGAGCAGACGGGAAGTCGGCAACCAATGGCTTCGAAGCCTTCGATCAAACATCAAAGAGAATCAGAAAAACACATAAAGTTGTAGAAGTAAGAAACTAAGAGAGAACTCAGTTACTCAGACTTAAAGAGGAGTGGAGGAGAGGACACTCAAGACAGACCACAGTCCACAAACTTACCTGAGAGAACTCAGACTCAGAGTCCGAGAGACGACAAGTTGGCAGGACACGTGCGTCGTGCGGGCGGACTGCCGGATGGGGCAGCGAGGCCACCGGGCGACGGGCGTGTAGCAGAGTGAGCAGACGGCAAGTCGGCAACCAATGGCTTCGATTCGAAGCCTTCGATCAAAGTTGGCAACTTCAAGTTGCGTAGGTGATCTGGTGATGTTTGGTTTTTTTTTTTTTTACTATATATATATATATATGCTTAGATTTTTTTTTGGGGCCCTTAAATTTTGGGGGCCCAAAGCAAAGGCTTGTTGGGCTTTAGCCCAGGGCCGGTCCTGCCAAGAGTCCAAGACCTCTACATGACACTACACCCATTAGGATTTTCATCACTAAAAAATGAAAATGTATCAGCTGATATGGAGGAACTGTAAGGATGTGGTGGTGGTGGATAGGGCAGAGGAGGCTGAACCGGCAGCGACGGCGGAAGGTTGTCCAAATTATGAGTCCAACCATGCTCACTCCCTAAACCCCAATGCGCATACGTCGGAGTCTCGCAATAAGCAGCCTCTTGGGCATAGCTAGAGTTGGGCAATGCTGCATGATAATGCAATCCATGAACTGGAGTGAAGTACGGCTGTTGCTCCATTAGGTGAAGGTTTTCATTAGCGCCGCTACCAACACCACCACTCCCATTGCTATCGCCATCTCCACCTCCTGCTTTCTCACCCACAACTTCACTCTCAGCAACCCCACTCTGCTTCTCAGCCACAACCCGTGGTAACTGGCCTGGCAAGTTGCTGGTTTGTGCCTCCTCCTCAATTTTCATGCCATAACTACAGCTACCTGCTTCGAAATTCTTTTTCCTAGTACTTCCAGACCCCTTGACTTCAACAACCTCAGCCTTGATTGGCTGCTTCCCCTTTCTTTTCTCGTCACCGCCGCCTTGGTTTTCTTTCGCTTCCTCTGATGTCTCGACTGAGCCGCTAAGTTCTTCATTGCTTTTGGGTTTGCTCAGACGCACTTCTTTGGGATTGGCTTTCCGTTCAGGCCACAAAACCTTGACATCTTTTTTCGTCTTCTTCGCGAGACCCTTGATCAAGGTTGCAACTTCGACGTTGCCATGTACCGTGACGGTATGATGAGCAAAGTCGACTTGTGTAATATATACACCTTCAATAGTCTTCAAAATTTGGTTCACCCTTTTGACGCAAGCATTACAGTAAGCAGATACCTTTAAGACATAAATCTGCAAAAAAAGATTTAGAGTATGTTAGAGACAAAGCAAAACAGAGGAAAGCAGGGGAGTTTCAAATTAGGTACAGCAGAGTTCTTCGTTTTCTATTACCAGTGAAATTAGTTGAATCAGGTACATTCAGCATTAAGTATATATCAACTCATAAACTAATGTCCCCGTGAGGAACTACGTGATCATGATCATTGCCAAAACTCTACAATGCAGAATTTCATGTCTCAAGATGATAAAATTTCCCCATGTTTCTTATACAAGGATCTGTAATACTTTGTATTACTAAAATCACAAACAGGCTACTATATACTATATACACACACAAAGATTACACAAGGCCTCTTAAAGTTCCAATAACTAATCAGGGCATACTGTACAAGTACCTTGTATAGATTAGACACACAGAGAGAACATTCTAACACTTGGTAGTTGGGTTGTGTTGCAACTGACATGCAGTACAGAATCTTAGATCCCCATCTCAAGTGCAACAGTGTTGTATAATCACTCCCCTATTACAAAATTTCAGTCCTTATTGAACTGACTACTTTTCTGGTATACTACTTTCTCTCATGATCTAAGACTCCCGGAAATTAATCTTAGATTTAGAACAAAGCAGAGTATTTAAAAGCACTATCTTTAAGTTGGATTGCTACTATGCTGTAACCAACATAAGAATTTGAAATCACTCACAACTCAATTTCTACATATTTATAAGAGAATGTTAGAGACAAAGCAAAACAAAGGAAAGCAGGAGAGTTTGAAGTTAGCTAAAGCATAGTTCTTCGTTTTCTTTTACCTTGTATCTCAAAGTTGTTTCAGTAAAAGCATCTGAAGATGATTGTTGGAGTTCTCCTTGAGGTTGAGTTGTTGAAGCCATCAGGGTATTGACAGAAGATGTACTCGACAGCACGCAAACACAAGTGTTTTTGAGTTTAAGGCAGCAGAGATATCAGTATCTCTTGGTGTTCTGTTTTGGTTTTGGTAAAGAGAAAAGAGAGAGGAAATGTGGCAAGTGAGAGCTTCAGAAGCAAGGGGGTGAAGGTAAACTAATGAGGTCTGGTTGTGAAAACTTGTTAATTCTGAAAAGAGATGGTTTTATGGTGGTAAGAACTTGTTGATTCTGAAAAGAATGAGCTTCAGAAAAGAGGTGGTTTCATGATGGTGAGAACGTTCTGGTGATATGAAGCTAAGTGAATTGCACACTGGAGAATACACAGGGGTCCCTTAAATTTTGGTTCTTGGTGGGGTGGCAATTTACCATTTGGTACATTTACTCCAATAAAATAGAAAGAGTTTTGTAAAACTTGTTAATTTTGGTCACTTTGGACAGCTAGAGATTTAGGTTTGATGCTTCTGCTAGCTAAGATTACTAGCATTCCCAGTTTTATAAGGGAATCCTTTCTTGAAAAATGAGAGGAACAGAAGGAGGAACCCCCAGACCCCAAAATCTCCTACTTTTTCTGATCACTATAGAATATGGGGAAATTTAGTTTTTTTTTTTTAATGGAAAATAAAGTAGAGTAATTTTACTGGCAGAAAGGCTAACATCAAAGCTACAAACAGACCTCATTGTACATTATTGATAATTCAGTAAGGTGTTAGGTGCTGCCCCAACCTTAAACTTTCTATGTACTAGTCAGCAAAAGAGCAATCCTATGCAGAAATAGACACCACAACAAACCTTGTATTCAATTCCAGGAGCTGATATTATGATAGTATGAAGGCACTTAGCTCTTGTCTGCAATCCTTTATCAATTTGATGCTCTGAAGTTGTATGCAATTTACTATAAGCATTTACAGGTCTAGAGACATGTTATGGCTTAAAAAATTGAGTTCTTCTTTGGTATAGAGTTCAAGAAAAGGATTTCCCTTGTTTCACACATCTAATTGAATCATCACTCTTGCCAAACTCATTTCAAACATTATCTAGATACTGTTCATTCTTCCCAGAAAAAAAAAGAAGCAAAACAACTATATATAAATAAATATAAATTTTGATGGTGGGCAAGTCAGACTAATTTATGCCTCAAAAACTTAAGTTCATACAAAGGATTTCCCATTCCACACATCTAATTGAATCATCAATATTGCCAAGTCCATTAAAACACAACCAGTTCATTTAGTACAGATATAGGGTACACTGCCAAAGTAAAATTTAAACGAAAACTTTCAGAAGGCAACCAGTTCATATAGTACAGATAGAGTACACTACCATATTAATTCAAAGTAAGAAGATACAAGAAGTAGATTAAACGAAAACTTTCAATAGGCTATAATACATGGCAGGTAAGTATATGGGGAAGTTAGTTAGAGGACTAACATTCTATTAAGGAAGTTTAGTATTTGGCTCGGTTTGTAGAATATAGTTTAATCAGAATCCCAGTTTTGAGTTTTATACTCTCTACCTTCCCTGGTTGGTTATTGAGCTTATTGCTTAGTCTAATGTAAAGGGTACCAATCTTATGAAATAACAAAGCTTGAAGCTTTTTGAACCTAGGTTGCTTAATCTGGTCTCAATGGGCTGGAGAGAAGAACTTTCCAATTAGGAGGCATTCAGTATAAAGATTAGCCTTTATTAATATTTAGGATCAGTATGGTGGTTCAGTTTTTTCTGAAGCAAATTTTTTGGCTATTATTAATTTGCTAATTAAAGTTGATTAGAAAGCAACAGTAGCATCTTTGAATGAATACAGAATACTTGGTGCATGTTTGTTACACAGGACTGTCTTAGACAGGCCGGACTAATTCTTATAATAGTCCTGGACTCTCCAAACTTGGCTTATGCTATAATAATACTAATCCCATGTAACAAACATGCTGTTATAGTACAAAGCTACAAAGCTATACAATTCAGGAACTACCAGCTTCATCATATTCTAGTTAACAACTATACAATTTGTGGAAAATTTTGATGAATATAATAAATTGATGGAATTATGAATGATATCAATATTACTTACAGATTACATATATTGATATATACATATACCCTAAAATATCAGAAAAAGGGATATACCGGTTAGGATAGGACTAAAAGTTCTCTTTATGGAAATCAAACTTGGTCTCAGTTTTTCTGGAAAAGTCTTGAGCTAGCCTCTTTAACTCCCCAACTAATCCATGGGCACCACAATAAAACACTCCTGCATCAAAAGTACAAGAACAAACAACTCAGTATTGATGCATCACAATCATCCTAAAAGAGAAAAGGGAGCTCCACATTTGACAAATAAGGGGGAAATGCATTATACACAGTATATCAGATACACAATCAATTATGTCATGAAGTCTACACTCTTGTGTGCTCACACTCTCACACACCCTTAATATTTGAAACGATTTTGATGCTTTGTGGAGTTTTTCTTTACTTCTCTTTTAATCCCCTCAAATTATATGAATAAAACGTGCATTTCATAACTATATACAGGTGAGACCAATTATATGTCTATATCGTTCGACTTGCAAATTTTAACAAGTAAAAACAAAGATCCCAGAGAACGTATATATTTCAGGGTTAAGTACCACAACGATAAGAGCTTAGTGTACGCATGCAGTGGTACTCAGTTACTTACCGACTCTTTGATCAGGGTACTTCACAGCTACATGCTTAAAAACATTACGCCAATTCGGTCTAGCAAAATGCGTCTTCACCCTTGTTCCTGAAACTACATCCACACCATTTTTGGCATGGTTTATAGACTGAAGCATAGTGATCAAAGCTGATCTAGCATCTCCTTCTTCATAAACACTGGTGCAGTAGTTATGAAGCTCGATCACGCCATCTAGGTCATTTTCGGCTACTTCATTCATGACACCCCTAAACCACTCGAAGGAGCCTTGCTCTCTTGTGATCCAGTAGAAATAAGCTCGTTTTGTTGCAAAGGTAGACTTTCTTTTAACACCATTTTCCACCAACATTTGAGCTTCTAGTTCTTTTTGTCGCTTAATGTTGTTAAGCACATCTTTGACAATGCTTATTAGTGGAGTTGCTCCAATTCCAAGTCCTACAAGTAGGAGAACTTCATAGTTTTTGTAGTCTTGTGCTGGTGCACCATATGGACCATCAATAAGAAGTCTTGGCATCCTGCTCATGTATGATTACATTAGTTTCAGGAACAATAATCATGTTTCTGTTTGCGGACAATTGTTAGCTTAGTTATGTCATTATATATATGGTATAATTTCATGGCCAACTGACTTAATATAATAAGTGCTACAAAATAATTTTACCTGGTATGGATATTCGGTTGTTCAAAGTCAGCTCTTAGAAGACCACTGTGTTCTATGGAGGGAGGTTGACAGACCTACAGTGTTCACCATAAGAAAAAGCTAACTGAGGCTCATATTAAGACATTGATGGATACGATTATGCAAATCAATTAAGTGAATTAAATTACCTGAGAGAATATATATTTGAGCTGAGATGTCCAGTCACCCAACGTGCGAATATGAACGCTTAGATAATCGTCTCCAGGAGCTGAAGTAATCGAGAATGGATGCCTATAAGACACATTAAGATGAAGTGTAAATCGATTGCATATTAACCAAAAGAAAAGATTACAAATCCAAAATACTTGGTTGTGGAAGTACAAAATATTAATGATGAACAAAGTACCATTGAAATGGGGAAATAGCAGAACAATTTATGTAAATGTACTGTCCACTGGTATATTTGAATCCTTGTGGTTTAGACATATGCAGTGCCAAAACGTTTCCAGGGTAAACAGCGACCTGAAAAAATTAAAATTGAAGAAAATAAGCACAAAGTATCATTTTTAGCTTTCCGATAAAGACCAAGTGCATTACTGCATTAGCTATTGCTAGAAAGAAATTGAACAACTTTTGAAACAGTGTGAGTGTGGCTGATGTTTTAGCCAAGCAAGGACACTAGCTAGTTGGAAGAACAAGTTTGGCAGTCAAATCTGTTCGGGTCGGATTTTTAGGTCCTTCGAATAACCGTCTGGTGCGAGCGTGCCAACACCTTGAGGAAGTGTGTCTGTCTTGATCTTGTCTGGTTCGCGCGCTTCTCTTGACTTCTCTTCAAGCAGATGTGAGCAGAAATTGTCGGTTCTACTGCTGGGTTCTTCACAACGACCTAGGACGGGTCTTGAGGATTTACTTCAGTAACAAAATACGATAAAAGTAAAGATATTTGCTAAGGATCGCTCCTAATTGAACCTTCTGACAACATATCTTTGAGAAATCGTGCAAATCTTCTGCCAGTAATTACTCAATGTAACAAGGAAAAAAATAAAGACATTTGAACTGTGGGTATCGGTCCATGGGCTAACTTACAAGTAAGATAACCAATTTAAAATTGGGCCCAAACAAAATCTTCTCACTGCAGCTAGATCAGCTTTACTTTTTGTTTCATAAGGAGTAGGGTGCTTTAGAGGTTTTTGTTTGCAGTTGTATTTCAAGCTTTGGAAGAAAAAACAACTTTCAAAGCAGTAAATATACCTTTAAGATCTTCACTGTCTCATGTCCAGACCTGAAAGCACGAAGCAAGCGCTCACAGGCATACATTATTAACGGGAAAGCCAAATACATCCATGTCTGCAATGACCATTCATGAAAATGATAATGTTTGAAAGTGATGAGGAAGAAAGTAACAAAAGGCTTTGCCATATATAAGCTTTGCTTCACTGGAATAGTACAATAATTTGAAGAGCAGTACTTACTGTTTTCTTGTCCCAGTTCTTGGAGAGGTAGAGAAAGTATCCATGGATAATAAAGAGGATGTACACTATGAGAAATAGGTGATGGGAGTACCAAAATGCATTAAACCCAGTGAGTTTCTTTAGGGGTTTAGGAAGGTTTCTTAGGCGATTGCGACGGAACCAAGGTTGAGCCAATGTGTATGCAACAAGCATTAGTGCCACCATAACCACCCCAGTCCAGCCCTCCGTTCCCTTCACAAACCACCAGTAGTCATCCGGTCGTTTCTGGCCGAAAAATGGCTTCAACTTATCGTATTGATCGTTGGTCGAATGTAGCAGCTTGGGGAAGTCGCATGTAAGATGGGAACCTGCATGTAAACCGACCCCTACTGCAATCCCAAACGCGATCACCTATTGCACAATGTGATTAGGGAAGAGTATGAAACAATAGCCTTACGCATATAAGTTTAGCTTACACATATAAGTTTAGCTCCTTACCTTGTGAAAATTGATGTTGTCATCAAATGGAACTACACCCCCTATCTTGGTCTTGCTTCTTAGCCAAGTAATTGTATTTCTACATACTGGTAGAAGAATCAGGGCCATGTTGAACTTTAGGGTCTCAGCTCCACCTTTGGCAATGCACACACAATACCCCATTACATGGTAAACCTCCCTATGTCTATACTGAACAAATTTCCAAGCAAAGAGACCCATGCATATCAAAAGCCACAGCACAATGACCCAAATTCGCTTCCAATTATCCTCAACAAAGTAGGACAGCCGCCGGCACCACCGCCTTATAGGGTTGTACTCTTTGGTCGGAACCAGTTTTTCGCTGAGCAGCCGGCTCTGAATGTGGCTATCTGTTTCCAGGTTTGAAGATTGGGTTGGGCCCGAGAGAAGTAGCATTTCCAAGTTGTGCAACTACAAACCAGGCCCAACTTCTGTTAAGAAAAAGACATGAAAAATAAAAAATTGAAAAACAAAGAAAAAGGTATAAGACTGACATCAATATATCCAAGGTTGTCATGATCAAGCTCTTCCATGATCAGTGCTGCATATTCCTCAGCTTGTTCAAGAATTTTTGACAGATTATTAGCAGAGGCACTTAAGGTAATAATCTGCACAACACAAAAGATTATATTCAATTGTTGTAATTTCTCCTAAGAAAAACACTAAAGACAAGTTTAATCTCTTCTCAATTCACCCACCTCTTTCACCTCTTCTTCTGAGATTCGACCATCTGCATTTTTATCCACCCTGTTACATATTCAACATGCATTGTATGTGTCATGCATGCTAGAAACAAATGGGATTAAAAACAAAAGAAAAAATTAAACTAAATTTTTCTAGAATTCTAGTCAAGATTTAACTATATAGATTATATATATAGTGTCTGGCATTCAATGTTGAATATAGTGCCACTCTTACATATATAAGTGGGTCAGTGAGAAAATGTTGTCAATGTTGAATATATATTCATCCAAGACCAACTATATATATGATTATTCTCCTCAAGAAAAAGAAAAAAAAAGGACCAACTATATGATTAAAACAAAAACACATCATTCACTTACTATCAACTATCAAGAACTTCCAATTATAAAGTTTAGGCTTATCTATATATATGTCTAGTATTCAATTGTTATATGTTTGAAAATAGCATGATTACAAAAGCATATAGTATATGCCAGATGGGCTGCACATGAAGTTAGCTAGTAGGCACTCAATAATGTATACCATAGTGATGTAGATCAAGGAAAATCCAAATCAAATTCTTTTGGACAAATTAATTTGTAGGAACGAATGATCTCACATGTCAAAGAAGGTTTGAAGCCTGGCATTGAAGCTGTGATCTGAAATCTGTTCCCAAAATTCTCTCAGTTCTTCCTTGGTAACACAACATGATGTAATTCCTCTCCGACGAGCCAATGCATCAAACACCTCGCACGCAAACTCACTCGACTCCTTCATCCCTAATTGCAAACACAACAAACAAAACCATTAATCTATATACACAGTTGTTATCTAGAGCCACGCTTCGGTTTGAAATTAAAGTACAAAGCATACACACACCTATGCATTGAGCAAAGACCGATTTAGGGAGAGTTCCATCGACAGCCAAGTCATCAAACCTCATTTCAATCTCCGGCCAACCTTCACTGCACACATTCTTGGTCATGAACTTGAGCCCCTTTAGGGCACGAGCAACACCGGGCTTGGCTGGCCTGTCGACCTTCTTGAAGCTCAAGGAAGATTTCATGCGCTTCAGTTCATGCGAGACTTTCTTGAGTTTAAACGAGAGTTGAGAAGCAAGAGAAGGTCTTCCCTCTAGCCTCGCCGACATCGAACCAGGCTCATCAGCTGCTCTGATGTTCCGAAGCACAAAGGTGTCGTCGTCGCAAACGTCCAGTGTCACTTCCACATAGCACTGATCGTCTTCTTTGAACCTTGCGCTCAAGTTACTGTTGCTCCTCGTCTTGCGGCCGGTCACTAGTGGGCCGCTGTGCCCGCCGACCCGTATGCTCTCTTTTTCCGGCAGCGGGTTTTCTTGAATCTCCATTGCTAGTCTTTGGAATTATCAGTATATTCAGAGGAATGAAATGTGGTTGTTTGGAGTGGAAAATTGTGAGGAGGGGATGAGAGGGTTTATAGTGAGGAGACAAACAAGAGAAACCATGGGGCGCATGGTGGTTGATCATGGTGGAGGAAGCCTATATATATAGACACATATAATATATGGGAGTGGTTAGGATTCAATTTAAGTGTCTCATTATATACTGCAAATTAATTATATGGCACCAACGGAAAAACGTCAAAGCCGGAATGTGAGAAATAGAGAATGGAAGCTCAGAAGAATATGTATAAACCCTAAATCTGAAAATTATAATAGCAAGTGATAATGGGTTCTTGGAGGCAAGGTCAATCTCAAACAGCTGTTTTTGGCTGCTGGTACGTTGATTTGATTTTACCGTTTGCGAAATATTATTAACACGTTTGATCAGATTTTGTGCTACTGTGCAGATTTGGTTTGACATCCATTCTAACAAGTATGGACTTGAAAAAATGAAAAAGATGGAGATTAGTGGAAGCCAATATGTTGACACGCAAGTGATTTTACCTTAAACTAGCGTGGCATGGAATGAGGGGATTGTCATTGCATTAGCTACATTTCTCAAATCACCTAAAGCATAATTTCTTATCAAAGGGTTCTTATGAAATTGGAGGATGGTTTTTGTTAGATTCAAAGTAGAAAAGAGACTAGAACTGCACAGATGAATAAGAAATTTTGTATGTGTTTGAACCATAACGAACAAATAATATTGTTTCGAAATATATGAGATTCAAATACAAAATACAATTTGAATAGCAATCGAGCACTTTATATTAAAACTAGATCAAAAAGACAAGTTTTGACCATTTCTTGTGCAGTCTTGCGTCGCTCATACACAAACTTCTTCAGAGATTGTTATTATTATCATCAATAATTCGAACATTTATATAGTTTAGTGAAGTAGTGATGGATGTGGCTTTGCTTCATGTCAAATCATATGGTCAAACGCTTGACTCCATGACATAGAAGGAAAGAGGTTAACATATGAAAAAGATCGGACCTCCTAAATTATGGTATTAGACATACGTAGACAGTCATATTCAACACACTGACGTATCCATGCCAACAGTTAGCATAGGCTGTTGAGGTTCCTGAATTTTCATGTATTGGCTTGGAGAAACTCAAAGAGAAAGATCAGCCCTTTATGGTTTGATTCTGTATCGGCGGCCTCTGATCTATTATAGTGTGTCTTCTGCTCTATTAGATCAAATAATATTCATTAATTCATATCTATACGTACATACTCGAGTGAAAATGGCCAGCTACAGGATCAAATAACCATGGGAGCGTATTCTATCCCATGCCAGTAGAAGAAGGATGCGCAGCCTCTCTGTTTCTAGCTAGGAAAATTAACCAGTCAAATTCTAGGGCAAGTTAGTTCGTAGCCTTTGTTGGACTTTAATTTCCGAGCAGATCTACATGATTACAAAATAAGAAGCTAAGTAGAAGAACTAAAAGCTGCACAATTGCATGCGTGGTCTGGAAAAATGATGAGATTATACAAGTGCGCGCGCTGTCGAGTTTGACGTGTATATACATATATATATATATATATATATATATATATGCATGCGTTATATGAAAAAGAAAGGAGGCTTATCAGCTTCATATATGCATGTTTTTTCAACTCTAGGGTTTGGGGTCCGAATCAGTTATACCTTCCTTTCACCAACTGCGCGGACCAAATCAAAACATGCAGGCCCGGACCTGAGATTTTCAAGCCTGAGTCGAACTCTAAAAGTTGGGCCCTCAAATCATAATATGCATTTCGTGTCATTTTTTTTATTAAATGCATTTTCTTTATAAAAGTTTTTCGGGAACTAGCTAATTAACAATAATAAACAACAAACATGTAATTTCCGAAAATATATTCATGTAATATCCGAATATATGTAGAGATTACCAAACCTCCCTATGTTTTAGTAATTTTATATCTAAATATTCTAGTAATCCTATTTAGATAATATTTTAATAATCATATTTATAAAACAAATTTCTTTCTGTTCAAAAAAACAAGTTTCTTACTTCAATAGATTTTAAAATATACTATAATTATAAATAACTTGTTGAACTTGTATGGACCCATCATGTCAGTATTTTCTTTTAATTTAATTTGGCAAAACTTGAGCTCGATTACTGTGCTTGTAGGATGATTAATGAAAACTTGTTAATTTTTTTCTGGGCCCTTTATGACTCCGGGCCTTGAGTCGGCTGACTCCTCAGCCTCATATCAAGTCCGGGCATGAAAACATGGATATGCGATTATTGCATACAAGACTAAAGACAATAGCATAGGACTGGAACATAACTTCTTCTTCTTTTTTTTGCTAAAGCACATAACATTTTGTTATCGTGGAGATCCTTTAGAGGCCGCATAAAATGCTATGGTAAGAGAGTGCGGCTATTGAGACCTTCAAATTTACTCACTAGATCTCACTATATTTTAAATTATTAAATGACATATACATCCTGATACACAATAACTATTAATGACAATAATTATACAAAAGGAAATATTGTATTTATTCTCTTTAGACTTTCTAATTCAATAATAATTGATTCCATTATTTATTATTTTCCTTATATATTTTTGTTTTCTAATTTCTTTTTATTAAAGCATATATATAAGAGCTAAAAAATAATCAATATCGATAATGTGACGTAAAATTTTGTATTATCATACATGTTGAATGCATATACTTACAAGATGCATAAATATTTTTGCAAAAAAAAAATTTAATATCTATCGATTATAGAAAATATATATTTATTGAAATAATCTATTATGAGGTACAAAGTAGAGATCAAATTATTCAAAAGAAAAAAAATAGAGAAAAAATAACACGTACAAAAGAGAAAAACAATTAAAAAGATATATAGAGTAGTTCATAATAGAACATTTTCTTGCATGAAAAAAATAATCAAAAAATGAAGGTACGGATAATGGATGTTGAAAAAAAAAACAAAGAATGAGAGGTCTATTGAGTGAATAAGAGGTAATTAATTGATTGAAATAGGGGTGGGCATTTGGTCCCGAAATCCCGATCCCGTCCCTAAATTTACAGGGACGAGGACGGGATTCAGTTTTGAAAAATGCATATCCCGTCCCGTCGTAAAAACAACGGGACAGGACCGGGATCAGCTAATTAAGTCCCGTCCCGTCCCGTATTAAAAAATAAAATAAAATAATTATATTATATATATACTAATATATATAAGTGATATAACCCTAATTTCCCTTCTTCACTATTCCCTTCTTCACTTCTTCTCGGCCGCTCCCCCTCCCAAATCCTAATTTCCCAAAGCTTCTTGGCCTCTCCCTCCCAAGCTTCTCAATCCCACTTTCTCTCTCGGCCTCTCCCTCCCAAGCTTCTTGCCTTCTTCGTTCTTCCAATCAATGGCTAGGGGAAAGAAGCTTGCTCGACGAAATGAAGAAGCTTCAGGCCTTGAAGATTCAAACGATGGGGTCTTCTCAGCTACATCACCTCCTGAGTCCCTTCAAATTGAACAAGCTGTGGTGTAAGAAGCTCCTTCAACCCAGCAGGATAGTGAGCAAATTGCTTCCAGCCATCAAACTCCTTCGACCGAACAAACTCCTACGACCCAGCAAGCTCCCTCGGCAACTCCAGGTGATTCTGATGCAACCAATACTGCTTTGATTAAACGTAGTAGCTTTGTTTGGGATCACTTCAAAGAATATAAGAAAATTATAAAGAGTAAGGATGCGGAGGGGAACCCAGTAAACATCGAGCAACGTCGAGCCCACTGTATCCATTGTCCGAAAGGGAAAATAGGAGATTTTAATGTGGAAAATAATAGTGGGACTTCGGGTATGATTAGGCATATTAACCAGTTTTGTAGGTATTTTCCAGCAAGACTTAATAAGAATCAAAAAGTTCTTACTGGTGATAAGTCTACTTCAAACAACCTAGCTGCAGTAGGTTACAATTATGATGATTATGTTGTGGCTACAATAGAAATGATTGTCACAGATGAGTTGTCTTTTAGCTTTGTTGAGAAGACAGGATTTAAGAGGTTTTGTGCTAGAGTGTGTCCTCTGTATAATCTTTTACCCTCTCGTAAGAAGTTGGTTACACGTTTTCACAAGTTGTATGATGCTGGTAAAATGGAGTTAAAGAAAACTTTGAAGGGTTATAGGGTGAGTCTCACTACCGACACTTGGACTAGTGTGCAAAACATTAACTATATGGTACTTACTGCTCACTTTATTGATCAAGATTGGAAAATGCACAAGAGGATTTTAAACTTCTGTGTTATCCAAAATCACCAAGGAGCAACCATCGGCCGGCTTATAGAGTCTTGTTTACTGCAATGGGAGATTGAGCGAGTTCTAACCATCACCATGGACAATGCTGCTGCCAATAAGTCAGCTATAGAGTGGCTGAAAGCGAAGATGAATGATTCTGATGCTTACAAGTCTGTTTTGGGATGTAAGTACATGCATGTGAGATGCACAACACACATATGCAATCTGGTTGTAGGGCATGGCTTGAAGAAGCTGCAAACGAGTGTTTTAGCCAGTAGGAATGCTGTCAAGTATGTTAGGTCTTCCCCTAATCGACTTGAAAGTTTTCGGAAAGCTGTTGCAGCTGAAAAGCTTGGGAATACTGGTCTGGTTTGTTTAGATGTCCCAACAAGATGGAATTCCACTTTTCTTATGTTGGAGGCAGCTATCAAGTTCAAGAAAGCTTTTGCGAGGATGTTAGAAGATGAGGATCAGCTTTTTGTGAATTATTTCAAGGAACCAGAAGAGGAGATAGATGAGGACGGCTTTGTCATTGTTCCCCCAGCTGCACTTAGTCGGAAAGATAGAGTTGGACCTCCTGGAAAAGATGATTGGGAAAAGGCTGTTGTATTTGTTGAGCTGCTAGGTGTGTTTTATGATGTCACACTACGAGTTAGTGCAAGCTTGACTCCAACGGTCCATACAACATTTCATGATGTTGTTTTAATGGAGAATAATATCAACAACCTCTTCATTGAACCTGAAATGGCAACCGGATCTGAAATAGAGAAGACTATAACTGAAATGGCTACAAATATGAGATCTAGGTTCTTGAAATACTTTGGCAGCTTTACATACATTAATCACTTGATTATTGTCGGACTTGTACTTGATGCAAGATTCAAGCTCAGGAACTACACACATACTTTGATGGAGGAAGATATGGATGAAGATATTGTAGAACACAGAACAAATGAAATCAAATCTCTATTGATGGCACTCTACAATGAGGTACAACTCTTAGATCTCTATAATAAATCTCTATTGATTATATATGCTACATTTGGGATGGATTTAGATGATTTGCACTGATATGGTTTATTCCATCCTGCTTGTAATATCCCCAGGGAATGAAAGGCCTGAAAACTTGTAATTCATGGTGCATACTGTACCAATACAATCTGTAATTTGTTCATATGGAACGTTCTTTTAGACAGTAATTATCAATTTATTCATTCTTCCTTCGCGAACATCTCATTGTATAATTTGTGGAAACATTCATGATAATTGATCCCTGATTCTTTTATTTCCAGTCCAATGACCTAATCTCATACTGTTCTATTTCATAAATGTGTTGTATCGTGGTATTACATAAGACATACAGTAGGTTTCTCTACCTGCAACGAGTTGCTTTTCCAGTTATATAGGTACCTTGGAAGGTGATATGTTTGCAGTTATATAGGTACCTGCAATGGGTTACTTATGTTTGCAGTTTTAAGCTGCAATGTATTGTATTTGATATGTCATGTACTTGCAGTTGAGGTGATATGTCCTGCAAATCCTTGGTGGTTTAATACTTTAATATGTTTGTGTCTTTCTTACTTAATTTTCAGTATGCACCGCATGTTGATGGTGGAAGACATATCCGCAGACCCGGAAGTCCCACAAGTTCAAGTAGCACAATCACTACTTCTAACTCTAATCTGAAGAGAGGTGTGAGGGGTAGGATGTTGTACAATTGGAGAAGTAAAGTCCAAGAGACTGATGAGGCTGTGGTAACTCATGAAGTGGATCAATATTTGAATGCTCCTCTTGAACCTATTGATGAGAAGGATGATAATTTTGATATATTATGTTGGTGGAAGATAAACGGCCCTAAGTATCTGGTTATAGCAGCAATAGCAAGAGATGTACTTGCCATTCAAACATCGACAGTTGCATCAGAATCATGTTTTAGCACTGGAGGTAGAGTGATTTCTCCATTTAGGAGTTCATTGACTCCTAAATCAGTGGAGGCTTTAGTCTGCATGCAAAATTGGTTGCTGGGAGATGACATTGCTAAAGTTAAAGTTGAAGATGAGGTGCCTTCGATTGAGAACACAGAGTTCTATGAAAAAGCTGAATTAGGTACAATATCAATTTGCTTCTTTCTTTCTTTCTTATTTTGTGTTCTTTTTCCTAGTAGTTTAATTATTTTTAATTCTTGTGTTTGGTTTGTTGGTTACTTGGTCAGATCATGAAAGCACTGCCTCAAGTGTTTCTATATTCCCAAAATCGAAGGGGAAGGCCAAGGATGTGGTGCATGTTGTTGATTAGTTAATTATGTTAGATATTAACTATTAAGACATTAAGTTGTTGATGATGTTGTGTTGGACACTTGAACTCTTAGAGTGAACTTTTAATTATGTAATTCAGTATGTGAGACTTTGTTTTCAATTCATTATGAGACTTTGTTATGTAATTTAATATGTGATTTTAAAAGTTTAGTTTTATGAGTTTTTTTTTTCTATGAAATTATTGCTTAAATTGATGCTCGGGATCCCGTTTTGGTCCCGTCCCGTCCCGGTCTCGAACGGGATCCCGGGCTCTGCGGGATCACTTTTCAAAAACTTTAATCCCGTCCCGTCCCGTCCCGTCTTTTACATCCACGGGACAGGACCGGGATCAAGTGAATCCCGGCCCGTCCCGTCCCATGCCCACCCTTAGATTGAAATATATGTTAATAAATAACTAAGGTTATGTTAGGAATTTGAAATGAGGTATAATGAGCAAATGCTTATATTGAAAAGTAAAAGGAATGTGTAGAAATAATGAGAGGTATACTGAGTAAATTTAGAGGTCTTAACAGCCACACTCATTAATTTATGCTGCAACCTAGATTAACCAAGCCGGCCTCTTGATATTATATACTACACAGCCAAATCAATCAAAATCTTGTCTGGAATTCCAAATCAAAATTCAATACTACACACCCAAATCAATCAAGGTGAAGCAGAATTGGTCGAATAGGGTTAGCAAATTCATCAGAATCCAAGATGATCGGAAGCACTTTCGCACGTTCTCCGGAACGTAACGTCCTATATATGGTGCCACTTCTACAGTTCGTGGAATAATCCTCACCGGAGAATATATATATACACGACCGTCGACCGGGTGCGGTTGTTGTGGTTACTTCCAAGAGTGTAGCTGCTACAATGATTTGAAGACCTTAATTGGAACTTTGCTTGTCCCAGGCTTGGTGTTCTCTGAGCTAGCTATCCTTTTAGAGAGTATGACAAACAGGATGATGGGAGTACCGAGAGGTTGTGAACCTGATGATCGAGTTCTTGAGGCTCTAGGTTTTGATTGCGACAGAGATCAAAACCAATTGCGTGTCACAAGGTTTTGATTGCAAGTTTAGTTGTGCCGATGCGTATGTCACAACTATTAGCATCACCACTATAAACGACCAGACACGCATGGAAAAAGAGAGGTGAATTATTGGTAGCTGTTGTGTACATATATACTTCAAAGGTTAGTATTGGCTACGTTATGTTCGTTCATTTGTTTAGTTCTTACACGACATATATACTTTTGAAGTTTTACAATTTAGTCGAGTGTTTTCCACAAATGCTGATTTTGTAATGAGATGCACTAAATGAAATAACTCGAATATTTGAAACTGTGACCAGGAAAGAAATTACAGTTGAGAATTTAGAAGCTAACTAGAAGAAGAACATGTCACATGAACAAGTAAAAGCCGCTCACTTATGTACTCAATTTTGACCCCATGCCATTTGATCAACATCATTGTATATATCCACCTGTTCAGTATTCTAATTGGGAACACCTTTTATCACAATGGAGCCGTATATATATCTTGTTTGGCTCGAGAGGAATAAGACATACTATCGGAAAATCATGGTAGAATGGAATATACATAATTTATCCCCCAGAAAAGAGAGAAGAATATTGGTAAAAGTGATACAAAAATTCAGGAAAAGTTTAGCATTCATACTTCTGAAGCCGTTCCAAAAAGACATCCGCACAGCCCTTAAAGTGTGGACGTCCCTCCGTTTTCCACCGAACGACTCCGACGACGGCGCATCCCACCTTAACGGACTCCAGCAGCGTCCCCGATCACTTTCCCTCCCCGGCGAGTCCGTCGAATTCCAGTTTTCCGGCGAGATCACCCAAAACTTCAAACAAAATCAATCTCGCCGGAAAACCAGAATTCGGCGGACTCGCCGAGGAGAGAAAGTAATCGGGGATGCTACTGGAGTCCGCTAGGGTGGAGGCGCACCGTCGTCGGAGCCGTTCAGTGGAGAACGGAGGGACGTCCACCTTTAATCCAGACTGTTCATACTTCTATATATGCGTCGATTATAAAAGTATAGTAAGATGAAAACAAGAGAAGTATGTATAAGAGTTAGCCTATTGAGATTCGAATACATGTCTAGAAGCTAGACTTTAGAAATGTAGAAATTTGTGTGTACGTCTCGAGTTTCTTCACTCGCTTGCTCATTATTTTAAACCAAACATTAAAAAGTTTGATTTTTAAACCGAACATTAAGAAGTTTGATAATATGTGATCATTTGTCCAGAAACCCCATGTTATTAAATATCAACTTAGAAAATGTTGGCTTCCTAGCTTTCTGATTAGGGAAGAGCTGAGTAGCTAACTGCTACGAATGAGCTAGGGATCATAGTAATATTTTTATTTATTTTTTTATACAGGGATCATAGTAATTTTGATGACAAAGTCATAGTAACTTAATTTCTACCTGCCATATCTCATGGGATTTGATTGAAATCTAAGCAACTGTTGTGTATTGGTGTATTGTCGGTTTGAGACTGTAGTCTCTTTCTCTCTAGGAGTAGATAGGGGACAACACATGAAACCAACTTTAATCCCACCAAAGTCTGGAATATTAGTCCAAACTCCAAAGAGAACAACATAAAAAAAACACTAAAATTCATCCCCTAAAAGACTGAGAAAGAGACAAGCAATCCCAAATCACTTTTAGCCTCCTCTATAATATTGCATCTCCACGATCCTAACTTTTCTTGAGCTCTTGCTGTTTTGCCCCTTGTCTTCTGTTGTAAGAAGCCCACATGGAAAAGTGATGGAGCCCTTGGTCCATTCTTTGTCTAATTATTAGGGTTGGAGAGAACTGGTACCATCAACCTCTATATGAAATGGACATAGCAACCAATCAAGCCCTTGATTTGGTTTTGATGACCTTTTTAGCTGCAAATCTCATGACGCATTTGACAGGTGAAGATCTCTGCCGTGATCATCATCAACTCTAAAGTGATAACTAAATCTGAATGAAAATGATGAACTAATGAGGGAAAGTTCCCTACTTCACTCAAAGACATGGCCTTTATATAGGATAAGACCAATGAAGGCAGTCAAATTAGGTTTTAGAAGGTCTTTCATAAGATGTGTATTAATAGTGTTTTGCAGAAATATTTATGGAGGTGAGAAGAAAAGAAGGCCCAGTACAACTACAACTGCTGCCTTGCTCAGGGGTTTCTTGGAGTAGCATTAAAGACTCCCTCGTCTTGATCCTCATTGCACACCACCCATATGACAAAACTCCAAAACAACAAACTTTCTTCAGAGAAACAAAAAGGAAGAACATGATTTATATGCTTTGATGGTTTTTGTTTGAGTGAGAAAAGAGAAAAAAATGGGTTATCATAGCTCTGAGATTTCCAACATGATGGAAATTTTCATCATGTTGCTTCTCTTTTCATTACTCAATACCACCCACATTTTCAGTGTTGATGCTTTAGCAGATGCAGAGGGCTTTGTTGTTCATGGCCTACATGAAGTGCATTATTCCATGGAGGACAATGCTGAGGGGACTCAGAACTTGCAGATTGAGAAGGTTTCTGGAGAAGATGAGAGTGAAGAGCATAAGATTTCAGTGGTGGAAAAGTTCAGGTCTTTGCTTGGATTGAGGAGCTTACACAAGAGAACACCATCAAATGGTGACAGTGAAAATGTGTCCCCATCTCCTTCTCCTTCACCCTTTACTGAAGCTGAGGCTCCAAGTCCGGCTCCGGCTCCGGCTCCGGTTGTGCACATCCACCCACATTTACGACGTCCTCACCGGTTGCGCTCAATCTCACCGCCTCGGAAAATTGTTAAGAAGGATGATGATAAAGGCAGAACCAGGAAGATAATTGTTGCTGTTCTTGTTTCAGCTGGAGCTGCTACTTTGATTAGTGTGATTGGCCTCGTTTGGGGTTGCAGGAAGTACAAAGAGCACAAGAAGAAACCCACAAGAGTGATTTCAGTTTACGGCAAAAAGGGAGGAGGAACAAGCGGTGGATCAAAATATGTTGGTTCTCAAAAACCAGAAAGCAAGGTGAGCTTAAACCCTGCCACTCATGATCTCATTTATGTTGATTCATTAGACATTGATGATATAGAGCAACAACAACAACCGCGCTCTTGTCTTAAGCAAACCTCTCACACTTTAAATGCCTCACCAAATCATTACACACAAAGAGGCACAATGAATGAGACAGTAGAGGAAGAGTGTAATCAAGATATGGTGAAACCAGATTTTGACAATGTTAGTAGTTCTTCCACAAGGGAAATTACCTCTGTTCATGAGGATAATGCAGACTCAGTTAAGTATGAGTCTGACTGTGCCTCAACCGGGGTTAAAGTTGCTCCCATTGATGCTCGTTCTTCTGATGAGGAATCTTTCCATTCTTTTGGTGATTCCAATTCATCAAGCTTTCGCCTTTCGAATGCTTCAGCGAGTAGTCTCTGCGACAATGTGGTAGAAAATATGTCCACAAATGTGCCAAACAGAGAGCATTGTTTAGCACCCTCTTTTATGAACTCACCAGATCCATCAGTAACCCCAAACCAAACTTCAATTCCATCTTTGACTGCACCATCTTCTTCCAATAATGCAAACAATTTCACTCCTCCTCCAACCCCTCCCCCTCCTCCACCCCCACCCCCACCCATGCGCTTTGATCCTTTAAGTTCTTCTGTTAGTTCAACTCGAATTACATCTAGAGCTTCATCCTCTTCCACATTGAAAAATCTATCACCTCCAAGAAAATCGAATTCTTCTTGTGGATCAAACCAAGTCTCAGATGGTGGCTTTCCATTTTCGCCTCTAAAGTCCTCTACGCCTTCTCCAACTCCACATTCTATTCCTCCACCACCTTGCCCACCTCCCTTTTTGAAAGCAGCTAACAACTCTGGCAAAGGTCCACCTCCTCCACCATTCCCTCAACTCACACCATTGGGAAAAGATGGAACTCCATTGCCTAAATTGAAGCCGCTACACTGGGACAAAGTTAGAGCTGCACCTGACCATTCTATGGTGTGGGACAAACTGAGATCAAGCTCATTTGAGTAAGTGACATGATCATTATTGGTTATTATTGGCTTTCTCTCTGCCTATTTGGACCTGAGTAAATTATGCACCTTGAAACAGGTTTGACGAGGATATGATTGAATCACTTTTTGGATACAATCTTCAAAACACAATGAAGAATGATGAAGGAAAAAGCAAGACACCTTCTCCAAGCAAACATGTACTTGAGCCAAAGAGACTACAAAACATAACCATACTTTCAAAAGCGCTGAATGCTACTACTGAGCAAGTATGTGAAGCACTAGTACAAGGTATGTAGCTCCTAAAGCTATAAGACTGATAATTAATCAACTATAAAAGTTAGTACTGAAATGAAATCTTAACAATTTGTTCTGTAAACCATAACCATTTAAACAAGTGCACTTATGGTTGAAAACAGGAAGTGGATTGGGTTTACAACAACTTGAAGCACTTGCAAAGATGGAGCCAACAACTGAAGAAGAGGCAAAGCTTGCTGGCTATAAAGGAGATATCAAGGAATTGGGTTCTGTTGAGAAGTTTGTTATGGCAGTGCTTCATGTTCCTTTTGCATTTCAGCGAGTTGAAGCCATGCTTTACAGAGAAACTTTTGAAGATGAGGTGGTTCATCTTAGGAATTCCTTTTCAGTCCTAGAGGTAACAAACCATCAATGGCCAAACCACCTTATGCAGCTACAAATATATGAACAGAAACTAATAATATTACTTTTGTCTAAATTATTATAGGAGGCCTGCAAGGAACTGAGGTCAAGCAGGCTGTTCTTGAAGTTACTCGAAGCCGTGTTGAAAACAGGAAATCGGATGAATGTGGGAACTATCAGGGGAGGTGCAAGAGCATTCAAGCTAGACGCGCTTCTCAAACTCGCTGATGTAAAAGGAACTGATGGAAAGACTACCTTGTTACACTTTGTTGTGCAAGAGATAATAAGGGCAGAAGGAATCAGAGTCTCGGATAGCATAATGGGGAGGATCAGCCAGAAAAACAAAATCAAAACTGTTGAAGAGAAGGAAAAAGATTATAGAAGAATGGGGCTAGACCTTGTATCTGGTCTCAGCACTGAACTCTACAATGCGAAGAAGACAGCTACATTGGACTTGGATGTTCTTGCAAGTGGTGTATCAAACCTATCTGATGAAATGACCAAGCTGAAGCATTTGATAAACAAAGAGTTGGCCATGGATGAGAAAAGTGGTAACTTTGTGATCTCCATGAAGTCTTTCATAAGCGACGCAGAGAAGAGTTTGAAAGAGTTGCAGGGTGATGAGAATAGAGTGTTGTCACATGTGAAGGAGATAACAGAGTATTTTCATGGAAATGTGAGCAAAGAAGAAGCAAACCCACTTAGAATTTTTGTGATTGTTAGGGACTTTCTGGGCATGTTAGACCATGTCTGTAAAGAGCTTAGAAGCTCAAAAGCCAGCCGCACTCCAAATCCTCTTGCTCCATTCAGATAGATTGTAGATATAAGATTGCTTGGTGTGTTCATAAGCTGCACTGTTCCTTTTCGTTATGCAGAATATAATGTAACTTGATTATGGATTTTGATGTAGCATTTCAACTATTTACTTGGCCTTTAAGCATATGCTGAATCATTGCACATCATCAATATTATATTCACCAAGTAAATTTCTGGAATGCTCTTAAATGTAGTAGTTGCTGTGATTCAACTAGGATGGACAACACACTAGCATCAAAATATGTTACACCTAGTGCACAAATCAAAATATATGTACACAACTCTGTTATAAGATTTTCATTCTTTGTCACTGTTACAAATTGAATTGACGTGAAGTTATTCGCATCATTCTTTTTCTTAAATTACAAAATTTTAACAGATGACACAATAACCTGGTAATGAATTACCTGATTGGTTTGATGATCACCTTGCGACAAATTGTATCCAATGCTGCAATCCCAAGTCATATCTGACTAGCAAAACTTCCAGAGCAGTGTCCTTTTTCTTTCCTTTCTTTCTCCCTTTTTCTTTTCCTTTTTTGGTTATAGTCGGAAGAAAATCCCAATTCATCTTTGAGTAAATGACAACCATAGCCTTGTCACGCTCCGTTTTTGAAAAGAAGTTCAAGAAACATCCGGATTCCATCAGAATCCACGCGTCCTGATGCCATTGGCTCTTTGAAATGGCGAAACATGAAAGGACCCAACAAACAATTACGCAAACTTGCTGACGTGGCGCACTGTGACAGGATCGAACTCTCTAGTATGATTTCAAAACCCATTAGAGCAAAGCCTTTATAAATTAAGCTCCTCTGCTTCGCCACCTCCATCACCAACTTCACATTCAGAAATCACAAACACCGTCAGAGAAGAAAGCCTAGAATTACAGAAGAAGATGAAGAACACCAGAGCATTGTCGTTGACGTTTTTGCTTCTCTTTGTTTCAGGTATGAGAATATGTTACAATCTTTGTTTGTTACAAGTTACACCTACTATGATCATGTTCAAGTAGAAAAGTTTGCTGAAAATTTTGTTTGTTTCTTTTGCTAGAATTCTTGTGTGGAATAGCATTGGCAGCAGAGGGTTCATCGACACCGGGGACCGTTATCGGAATCGATCTCGGAACCACGTATTCTTGTGTGGGAGTTTACAGGAATGGCAATGTAGAGATCATAGTAAACGACCAAGGCAATAGGATCACACCCTCTTGGGTTGCATTCACTGACACCGAGCGGTTAATAGGAGAGGCGGCAAAGAACCAAGCCCCTCAAAACGCAGAACGCACCATATTTGATGTCAAGCGGCTCATAGGGAGAAAGTAAGTTTCTTTGTCATATAGTTTAGTTTAGAGCTTTAGATTGTGATCAGGAAGTTGAGTGTTTTGTGTGGTTTGGTTTTGTTGATATAGGTTTAATGATCCAGAGGTTCAGAGGGACATTAAGTTTTTGCCTTATAAGGTTGTGAATAAGGAAGGGAAGCCTTATATTCAGGTCAAGGTTAAAGGTGAGGACAAGGTGTTTAGCCCTGAGGAAATCAGTGCTATGATACTGAGTAAGATGAAGGAAACAGCTGAGGCTTATTTGGGGAAGAAGATCACAAACGCTGTAGTAACAGTTCCAGGTAATGTCTAAGTTTCCTCTCTTAAAAGTTTTAGATAAAAGTCTAATTTTGTCATCAACTTATGGTTTAATGAGTTTGTTTGGATTGGTTCTTGTAGCTTATTTCAATGATGCACAGAGGCAGGCTACTAAGGATGCAGGCATCATTGCCGGGCTCAATGTTCAGCGAATCATCAATGAGCCAACGGCTGCAGCCATCGCGTATGGTCTAGACAAGAAGGAGGAGAAGAGCATATTGGTTTATGATCTTGGAGGTGGTACATTTGATGTTAGCATCTTGAGTATTGATAATGGTGTGTTTGAGGTCAGATCTACCAGCGGAGACACCCATTTGGGAGGAGAGGATTTCGACCACAGAGTGATGGACTATTTCATCAAGTTGATCAAGAAGAAGTACAACAAGGACATTAGCAAGGACAACAAGGCTATAGGGAAGCTTCGCAAGGAATGCGAGAGGGCTAAGAGGGCCTTGAGTAGCCAGCACCAGGTTCGAGTGGAGATTGAGTCACTGTTTGATGGTGTTGATTTCTCGGAGCCATTGACAAGGGCTAGGTTTGAGGAGTTGAACGTGGACTTGTTCAAGAAGACAATGGGGCCAGTCAAAGAAGCTTTGCAAATTGCAGGGTTGAAGAAGACAGATATTGATGAGATTGTGCTTGTGGGAGGGAGCACTAGAATTCCGAAGGTGCAGCAGCTGTTGAAGGACTTCTTTGATGGGAAAGAACTGAACAAGGGTGTCAATCCTGATGAGGCTGTGGCCTATGGTGCTGCAGTTCAAGGTGGAGTCCTCAGCGGCGAAGGCGGGAAAGATAACAAAGGTAATACATGACTTTACATAAGCTGATGATTGATCTTGGAGCTGTTTCATAGCACTCATACTAAGAAGATTTACTTTCCTGTTTGTTTCAGACCTTCTCTTGATTGAAGCTGCTCCTTTGAGTCTTGGAATCGAAACAGCTGGTGGTGTGATGACAAAGTTGATTCCAAGGGGTACCACTATTCCGACCAAGAAGTCACAAATCTTCACCACATATCAAGACCAGCAAACCGTAGTGTCGATCAAGGTATATAATAGTTTGCAATAAACAAATGTATAGATTTTCTGGTTGGAACTTCGATACTGATGTATTCTTGGTAATTTTTCAGGTCTTTGAAGGTGAAAGGAGTTTAACAAAGGATTGTCATGAGCTTGGAAAATTTGATCTAACTGGCATTGCACCTGCTCCAAGGTAATTAGAAACTTACAAGAGTACTATAGAATGTCTCCTAATTGGTTTAAGGAAATGCATGTTTACTGAACCTCGCTGTAACGTCTTTTGCAGGGGAGTGCCACAAATTGAGGTGACATTTGAGGTCGATGCTAATGGAATCCTACAAGTGAAAGCGGAGGACAAGGCTGCGAAGAAGTCTCAATCCATTACGATTACTAATGACAAGGGGCGTCTCAGCCAAGAAGAGATAGACAGGATGGTGAAGGAGGCAGAGGAGTTCGCTGAAGAAGATAAGAAATTGAGAGAAAAGATAGATGCTAGGAACAAGCTTGAGACCTATATATACAACATGAGGAGTACGATTGGTGACAAGGACAAGCTCGCTGATAAGATCGACTCGGATGACAAAGAGAACATCGAAAGCACACTGAAGGAGGCTTTGGAGTGGTTGGATGACAACCAAAACGCAGAGAAGGATGATTTTGATGAGAAGCTGAAGGAAGTGGAAGCAGTGTGCAATCCAGTCATAAAGCAAGTGTATGAGAAGAGTGGTGGAAGTTCTGCTGGTTCGCAGCACGAGGATGAAGATGAACCAAATGATGAGTTGTAGAGTTAGAAACTAGGGATAATACGGAGACGAATCAATTCAAGGGTTCCAGTTTTTCATTTGTTCAGTACTTATCAAGACTAAACTTTAGTATGATCAGTATTCTCGACCTTCATGTATAAAGTTTCAAGATTAAATGGAAACCATAGTGGTTTTCATTTGGTGAAGAATTTACTGCTGTATTTTGAATTTTTGATGCATATGCTTCATTTTTTGGTATCTTAAAAAACTAATCGAACCACTAGTTGATATGCTTAACGTTTTTTCTAAATTTTATGTCTAGTTTTACAAACATAAGAGACAATTGCTTTGCCCAACTTCAAAAGCTTCAAACTGTGATGTTTTTATTTTCTAGTTGTTCTGTTGGTGCCGCTCGATATATTACTTATTGTTTTAATTTGTGCATTATGTTAATCTTTGAGCTTTATTTTCAACGCTTGAAATTGAGATTGGTAAGTTTTTGACCATCCTCAATCTTGGGATTTAAACTATCCTCAATTGGTTGCTACTGCTTTAAATTTGGACTTCTTTATAATTGGTTGCTCTAGAGGCTTCTCTTTGTAATTTAAGTCTTTTAGCATAAAAACAAAAAACAAAAACAAAAGAAAGCGATAGGCATATGGTCGATTAACACGTGGTCTTATCTAGATGGTCACTAGAAACTTCTACACCTAATCAGATATTTATACTAAAAATAATATTATTTAATCTAGAGGTAAAATTATCAAACTGAGTTTTATTATTAATAGTCCATAATATACCAAAACCAAATCCTAATCAGAGAACAAATTAAACACACAAAACAGAAAGATAAAAGAAACAATTCGATAAATAAACCTAATTAAAATTGAGATCATTACATTATGATACATTAACAACTAGATACATTAACATGATACATGATTGCATGAAGGTGATTATACCTAACAAGTATATCTTCATTCTATTTCCCCATTGAAAAATATAAGGCAAAAGAGTAAATAAATATGTAGTTACAGCTATGACATATGTAATGACAATTTTAGTGACAGTTGTGACATATGTAGTGACAGTGACACAATGAACAAAGCTATTAACGAGCTAATATCGCCTAATCTCTTATTTATTAAAAAAAAACCATCAGCTCGGCGAGCCATTTCCGCTTTACGTTGGTGCATATCAGATACTACTTTTATTTTTCTCTCAGGTGCTCCAGTGATCTGAGATTACATTATATAATGATGTATGAGTTGTTAGTTTACGTTGGTGCATATCAGATACTACTTTTATTTTTCTCTCAGGTGCTCCAGTGATCTGAGATTACATTACATAATGATGTATGAGTTGTTAGTGAGATGTGGCTTGGTTGGTTAAGGTGTTTAACTGACAACTTTGAGGTCATAGGTTCAAACCTCACGACATATGTAGGGTGTGTGAGTTATTAATAAAAAAAGTTAAAAAAAAAAACATAATGATGTATGAGTTTAAAGAACTAGGAGTTTAATTATCAGTAACTAGTAACTGTAAAAAAATAAAATAAAATATTTTAAGTATCTTTTTTCGCTTGAGAGTTTTGGAAATTACTCTGCATAGTGAAACAAAAAGATATTATTAAATAAATCTTGATAATGATTAGAGCTTGATAGAGAACAATAAGAAGTGTCTGAGTTAACCCAACACATGACAACCAACATCATATACAGCTTGTGCGACCTACCCCATCAAACCAATGCTCCACTTGTAAACCTCTTTTACATTAGGTAACGACGTGTTTGGTTCAAACATTGCATATGAAACTGAATGGATGAGAATGTATGCCTCTTTATAAGGTGAAGAGCTTATACTAACTTGATCATGGAGGGAGCCAAGAATCAAGTACCACATTAGAACCATGTATATTTCTTGAACTTAGTGGCCACATCATTACTAGTACTATTCGTTCCTTCCATGATCATAGTTGACGATGCACTTGTATCGTTTTGCTTATTTAGTAAGTACTTCTTACTTTCCTCATCTTTGTTACTTTCCTCATCTTTGTACTTAAGTTACCATTACATTTTTGCCTCATTAACTTTTTTTTATATCTAATAAAGGTTGTATTTGGCCATATGTTTTTTTTTCCAATGTCTTCTTTTTTATTTTTTCCAATGTCTTTAATTTTGGGGGTTTTTTTTTTTGATTGAAAAGGAAATGTCTTTAGTTCTGTAAAAAAAAAAATTTGAACAAGAGTTATGTTAAATAATTAAAGGGAGAGGCTTCTAGGAAGCAATTTTGCACACCATGAGCATTGAGTAGTTCCACTAGCTTCTCGAAACCGTTGGGTTCGGTAGTCTAGTATACTGGATCATTTCCAATCCTCGAGTGGACCAAAGCGGAGGAGGACTGGTATTATCTTCTTCCTTAATTTAGTATATGTTTATTATAGGTGGCTATGTTTTGTTGATATTTACTTTTGGGCAGGTAAATCTCTGTGTTTCCAGATTCCAGCATTGTTGACTAGGAAAGCGGTTGTTGTGATTTCACCATTGATATGCTTGATGCACGAGCAGTGCTTAAAGATGGCAAAACATGGGGGGTTTCTACTTGCTTTCTTGGATCTGGGCAACCTGATAGCGAAAATAAAACAATGAGAAAGATGTACGACATAATATACGTTTGCCCTGAGACAATCTTAGGTAAGAGATTTCATGAATCATGATTGCATTGATTTGTTTGTCTACGATGTTTCAAGGTCCTTAGACTGAAAATTTGCAATCTACCATGCTGCAGGCTGATGCAGAAATTTGTGGAATCGCTCTTTTCGCAATTGATGAAGTCAATTGTGTTTCAAAGTGAGGCCATGATTTTCGGCCTGACTACAAGTTTGTCAGATATCTGTTTACAACTGTATATGTATGCAAATATCACTTCTCTATCATATATGATTGACATATGAATTTTCAAATGTTACAGGAGATTGTCCGAGTTGCGAAAGAACTTCAGTGCTAACAATTTAAAATTCTTAAAATTTGATATACCGTTGATGACATTGACTGCTACTCCACAATTCTGGTTCGTGAAGACATTCTTAATCCATTGTCCATGTCAAAGGAAACAAAAATTGTGTTTACTTCATTTTTCTGGCCAAATCTAAGGTTCAGGATAAGTTTATTGTCTAAGGTTCAGGGAAATATGGTTTCAATTTTGGAGCGGGAAAATAAACCAAAAGACGTTTTTCTAAGTTTAATTGAATATCAACCTGCGTTGATAAGAGTGTAATAGGTTAGGGGTAGTTAAGAGATTTTATAGCCCGATATGGACACTTAACGTGACACGTCATCATATTAACAGTCAATTTAAACGGTTGGACCAAATTAGACTTAATTGTATGACATTGAAAATTAATAGGAGTGAACTGTTGAAATTGAGAAAAAGATGACTAAACTGTCGAACCCTTAAAAATAAGAGGAGTGACCAGTATTTTGTCCATGAGATATCTTTAAATGTTAAGCAATCAAGTTTTGCATTTGTAGCCTTTCTAAAGAAAACATATAATACCATCAAGTCCATTTAATCTTTTTTTACTTCATAAATATCCATTACATATATATATATAGAGAGAGAGAGAGATGCACACACATATTTATACAACAAAGATTCTGATAATCACACTGCAACTTTTTCTGACATCTTGCAAGTAAACATGGCTGAATCTTTTATGCTCATTAAATCTCTTTCCTTTACATAGATGTGATGTCTGTGTTAACGGACCTCCAGAAATGCAGAATTCCGGGAAGCGGGAAGGAGGCAGATGCCTTAATGCAGGTTATTGCTGCTCAGTATACTGAATTTTGAAGCTTTTTGGGTGAAAGGTCTGCACATTAATTATTGTTGACATGTAAATGTTGTGATGATGGGCAGACCTCAAAACAGTTTACTTTATTCTTGCTTCAGCATCTATTCACTATTCAGCTGTTTTATACTAAAGGTTCTTAACTTCTTATTACTCATACTGTCTTTATAAATTGCAATAATACTTTTTGTACATGAAGATACTGTGGCCCGGTATTGCTATGTCGATGTTAGAAAGTGACCAACACCTTCGCATAGCTAATACTTGTGTGTATCTATAATTTTTGTTTAACCCATGAACATATTATATCCTCATTGAAGTGGGAATGTGGTTTCAGAGACAAAGCAGATACAAGAATGATGATGACATGAGTAGTGTAGTGATAATAGACGTGAGAGCTATACGTAGTAAAATAAGAGAGCAGGTACTTCCCTCTTTGTGTGTTGGAAATTCTTATGTTGCTGTTTAAGATGCAATTGAAATTCTAAAACATAGTTTTGTGATCTTCATCTAATTGCAAATGACAACCATCTGCAGTCTCAGCAGTCAATGGCAACTGAGCTGCTTTGGTGGCAAGGTCTTCTCCGAATTATGGAAGGTAAGGGGTTCATCAGAGAGGGAGATGATAAAGTATACACTCCTTTATTCCCTGTAAAATGATTACTTTATGCTTCTGCTCAAGTCCTTGTTTACTCTAACTGTGAACTGAAATATACTCTGCAGACACATGTTCAAATTTCAATTGAAGTTCCCCAAACTAACAGAACTTGGCCTGGAGTTTCTGCAATCCGAAAAGGAGAGATTTTTCTATGTTCACCCTGAAGCAGATATGCTACTCTCGGAAAGCATGCCCAAATCTTTCTCAACTTTCTCAGAGTGGGGAAAAGGCTTGGCTGATCCTGAGATTCAACGTCAGCGGTTGGAGAGTTTTCGACACAACAGAAGCCAACAAAGCTCCTTTTGTAAAAGAGGAAAACAAAAATCACGAAAGCAACGAACGAGAAAAGCAAGTGCTAGTAGTCACAGTGTTAGAACTGTTAGAGGTAGAGGCTAAACTCTCTAAACAAAGTATCAGACCAAGGTCATAGAATCATTAAAATGTCTGCAATTAGCAAGTAGAATATATAGGAGCTTTTGACAAAATACGTTGTAGTGGATCCTACGATTCAATTCAACAATTATTCATATCAAAGATTAGCTGCTTAATTGACCAAAAAAATAATCGTTGTGTGGGTTCCCAAAAATGGACCTGAGGGTGGTGGTGTTGTTGAGTAAGGGGGCTTGGTGGAAGACACAGTAGAGTGAGGAGAGGAGGTTCTTGGGTTGGACCAGGCACTGTATTACTGTGTTCTTCAAGGTTTCAAAGTTGGCACTCATGTGATGTGGAAAATCCATCTGGGCTTGAGTCAAGGACTCAATGGAGGTATGCAGGTCCTCATTTTGAGCTTGTAAGAGCTTTAAAGTGGTGGTGAGGGGGGCGGAAGTGGTGGTGGAGGTGGTGGTGGGTCTAAGGAAGAGGCATGGGATGTGGATGGTGTATGCGGACCTCGCCAGCCTTGACGCCCCGCGTGTACAGGCTGAAAAGGAAACTCAAGAGGTTATGGTCCAGGGTCATTTCGCTTGTCATGACTTGGGGCAGCGTTTCTATAACGTCCAGTAATTGGACAAAACTGGAGTGGATCATGCCCTTGATCATGAAGGTTAAATAAAGAAGGCAGGCGAGCTCCGTCTTGCCCCCCATGCATCTGACCTGTGTCTACATATACATCTCGCATGAGAAAGCTGGCTATTTGGCCACCTCTCATGCGAAGTTGGAGTTCGTCATCAGTGTTTAACCCGTTCTCTTTTTCTAAGGTGGACTGTTTTGTCCTACCTTCAAGCTTATCTTTCTGGGGAAAACCGTCGTCTTTAAGATAAGATTATTATCCAAAGCCTCGCCGGCCTCGACCTCAGGTTCTTTGTCATTGATTAACAAAGAAATTTCTTCTTTGCACGTGAGTTCGTCTAAAGGAAAATCTTCGTCATGAGATTGGCTGCTAGGCAGTTCAATCTTCTCGTGTAAGATGTTTGTGGTTTGCCCCAACTCTTGTTGGGTTCGTTGGAGAGACCCCTTCACTAGGCCCGTGGTTTGCGTGAATTGGCCGTCTAGGTGGCCATGATCCTTACTGAGCACGGTGAGTTTGTCATGGGTGGCCTGCAAAAGGGCTCTACCTTATTTGGCTTGTTTGAAGAGGCATGCGACGCTTTGTTGAGTGGCGGAGGTCTGGGTTGTCAAACCCTGAATCTGGCCCTTGAGCTCCACGAACATCTGGAAGACTTGCTCCATAGACGGAGCAGAGCTTGTGTCTTGGGTCGGCTGAGAGCCTACCATGGCGGTCTCGCAGAAGTTTGGGTCACCAAACTGAGCAAGAACCCGTTCCTGAGTGAGAGAATAGCAAGCCACGCTGTCATGGGGCTTGTACCGTAGCGATATGTGTTTAAGACAAGAAAGCTGAGGCCTTCGGTGTGGTGATTCCTCTGGTTTCCCTATTATGTCTAGCTTGTACTTCCTGTCCCACTAGGCGTGCTAATGTTTTGGCCACGATCCTTAGCGCGCGGGCGAGAGGTAAATAGCGAACAAAGAGAGGGGGATTTTACGGGTGTGCCACCTTGCGGACGAGGAAAGGGTGATTATAGCGGGGTCTTGACTTCTGATCAGGTGAAGGGGGTTTCCAGGTGCCACCTCAGATGAGGAATTTACGAGCACAAGACGATCGATACTCACGGTGGCGCGAGAAGAGCAACTATAGGAAAATCAAAGGTGATCGGGGGGGGGGGGGGGGACGAGTCCAGGAGGGCTCTGAGAAAAACCTAGGCGGCGGTGCGCTTAGGGTTAGGGTTTTCGAGAGGCTCGAAAGGGTTTGTTTGTAAAGAGATTGTCTCTGAGTTGTTGTTGTAAAAGTTGTGTCAGTTGTGTGTAACCCTCGAGGTTTTTATATAGCAGCTCGACTTGCGGCGGAAGAAAGATGATTAGAATCCAAATCGGACTCTGAAACCCTAATAGCACAAGGGCACTGTTTTGCCCGCGCGAACCAACCATCATGTGACACATGTCAAGTTCGCACACTTCATTCCGCACAGGGCATTGCTTTGGCGCCCCCCAAATATAAACTCCTATGCAGACTGGAATTAGGCGGATCCTTATCCCGCGGGGTGTCACAGTCCTCACGAAAAACCTATCTCGCGCAGGCTGCGGACTCAAACCATCTCGCGGGCCTTTCTAGCTCGTGGGTCAAAAGAAGGCTTTTCAATTAATAAGGGCCATAAGGCTTAGCCCAAAACATGTCAAAAACTGGTGAGAGCCTTCAATGATTAATGTGATGCACGCGGACTCCGCCTGTGGCTTTTTCGCAAAGTCTCCTATTCGGACTAGTTCGTCAGCTCGCCTCGATGTAATCTGCTTGTCTCGCCTACGCGAAGTGTCAATCTCGCCTTGCCTACGCGGAGTCAGCTAGTTATTCCGCGCTAATTCATTCCGCGCGCGAGCTATGTAGTCCTGTTCGCACGTGAACTCTGTAAGTCAGCTCGAGTGATCTATTCCGCACGCGAACTATGTAATTCAGCTCGCGTGGTCCATTCCGCACGCGAACTATGTAATTCAGCTCGCGCGGTCCTCTGGCGGGCCATCACTTGTAAACCCAAAAGAATTTGGGCTCGCCGGTGTGATGTTGACCAAGATTTAATTAATATTCACATAGACATTTATTGTCCAGTAAAATATTAATTTAGGCGTAAACAAGAGGTATGCAAGTCCTCATTTTGAGCTTGTAAGAGCTTTAAAGTGGTGGTGAGGGGGGGGGCAGAAGTGGTGGTGGAGGTGGTGGTGGGTCTAAGGAAGAGGCATGGGATGTGGATGGTGTAATCGGAAGAGGAGGAATGGTAGAGTTGGGCATGGGAAGAGATGAGTTTTAAATTTGTAACCCGCGCAGGATCATGGCTCTTGATACCAAATGGTAAGACCAAAATTGAAATAATGGAGATGAAATACAACAACAAAAATGAAAGCAATGAAAGATAAAAATTCAAAAGACTTGATCCATATTTTCATTCATAGCTCAGAATGACAAATAACACAGCATATATAGAACTGAATCATTTTCCTTACAAGTGTAATAAAACTTACAAATATTAGAAAAGTAGTTAGAGTGAATCAGAATAGATCTACTGATGATGAATGGTAACTGATGTATGTTCCTATGATTATGCATGATGATATAAACAGGAGATAAACTAAGGCTAGAGAATAAAATTTGAAGAAAAAAATGTGTTCCCACAACAAAATGTTTTCATTATGTGTGTTGATAGTGGCATATGTAGTGACAGTTATGACATATGTAGTGACAGTGACACAATGATAGATATAAGCAAGGATTAAAATATCGGTATCGTCCAAAATGAGAATCTAGGTTATTGATAAGACTTATAATTCTCACATCTCTCTCTATGTCTCTCTGTCTCTCATTTCTATAATTTAGCAACTTGTTCTCCTCTGTTTGGACAGATCGTTTTGGCAAATCCATTATGATCTTTCATTCATGTCATAGTGTCACATCTATATATATATATATATATATTTCTAATTTAACAACTTGTTCTTTATCTTATCTCACGGTCTCACCAGTGCACCTTATCTTTCTTAAATGTACTCATTCTCTTTCTCAAATGCAAATATTTCTCCACTCATCTTCAAGTTTGATAACTGTGTAATAAATCGATCTGCATCCAGATATCCCTTGATGGGACTCCTGCTCTCCTCGAGATCCTCACTCTTCATTAGGATATACCTCGAGGGAATTACTTTTATCTCGAATATCACCCAAGACCCTCACTCTTCATTGGGATATACCTCGAGGGAATTACTTTTATCTCGAATATCACCTAAGACCCTCACTCTTCATTGAGATATACCTTGAGGGAATTACTTCTATCCCAGATATCACTCGAGACCCTCACTCTTCATTAAGATGTGCCTCGAGGGAATTACTTATATCACAGATATCACTCGAGACCATCACTCTTCATTGGGATATACCTCGAGGGAATTACTTCTATCCCAGATATCACTCAAGACCCTCTTCATTGGGATATACCTCGAGGGAATTACTTCTATCTCAAATATCACTCGAGACCCTCACTCTTTATTAAGATATACCTCAAGGGAATTACTTTTATCTTAGGTATCACTCGAGATCCTCACTCTTCATTAAGATATACCTCAAGAGAATTACTTCTCTTCCGGATATCACTCTAATTTTTTTTACAGATATTTCTTTATTATATCAAAGATATATCGTAAATATCGTAAATATCAGAAATATTTGACGATATCATAGAAGTATCCGAGATAAGGTGGAAGATAAGATATTGACCCCTCTAGATATATTAGTCATTCGAAAAAAGAAGATATCGGGGGAAAAATCAGATATATCACAGAGATTTTAATCCTTGGATACAAGTAGTTACAATATGGAGAACAATTAATGATGTACTTTAGTTATATTAAAAAAAATATACTTTTAAGTGCTTAGCCCTTTTTTTTTTTTAGAAAGTTGAACCTTCTTCTAGCCTTCTCATTATTAACGTTTAGTGTCAGTTTCAAAAACTCTGCGAAATGATCATTATATCCATACCTTTAGTTTATTTAAATAATGGTATTTTAAAATACCACATACCGATTTTACTTATTAAAATATGCTGAGATGCACCCAACGGGACATGATGTGCTTTAGTTAAATGCTCCACCACTAAGCAATTTGTCTCATTCTTCTTCTTCATTTTTGACAGTTCCACTCTCATACTTATCGGGAGCTCAGTTTCATTCTATTATTCATCACAAGTTAAAGATGTCTGAATTCGTGATTATAGACATGGTATGAGTGATTGACATATATAGAATGATTGCAATTATAAGACGGATGCGGAAGAAAGTGACTATAATGATGAAGTGACATGTCGGTCGGGTTACTTTATTCAAGATTACTCTTTACTGATTGATCTTTATCTTGATCTATGAAATTGAATGAATTGTGTGGATAATTTACTAAAGTTGTTGATCCGCATCAACCATATAATATTTTCTCGTGTATAAAGTTATTTCCATCAGAATCTTGTGAAGATAGAATCAATTAAACGGTGTTAACTAGTAAAGAGTAGAGATAAAATGAAGTTTTGGTATCATATTGGTAGTTTTGTAAGTGTGGGTATCATTTCAACGGTGTCACAAAAGTTAGGAGACCAATCCTGAAATTTTTCTGAAAAAACAACTTTGAATAAACACGTGAGAAAAGCACGTGACTCAACCCAGTTGTTGCTGCACGACATGCCGTGCGCTAAAAGAAGGAAGTATGATACCCACAGGCCACAGCCTTCAAAATTCCCCAGTTCTTGTGTTTGGCGGGTTCGAGTTCTCAGAGATACAAACGTCTTCTTCTTCTCGGCACTCAAGAGCTCAAGTATGTGATTCCTCCTTTACCCTTTTGCATTTTCAATCTCATTCTTATTTCTTCAAATTCGTTTTACTCAATTGAATTTCCGATTGAAATCGCTGAACTAATTCTTACCGCTGCTAGCTTTCACGGGTTTATTTGCATTGAAAACGAAGCTAATAAGAAATTGATAAAGAAATTATCTTCAGGCAGTGAACCCAGTTTCTCACCAATATTGGGTTTTGGTAAAACACAGTATTGCTTGGCTAAATTTGATGTTCTTATCAAGAAATTGAATTGGGAATTCTTTTTTTCTTTCATTTCTTTAACTCTGTTAAGTAATTAAAGGGAGATTCTTAGGTAAAGAAAGTTGGGTTAAGTAAAGTTCAAAGCTTTATTGGATTTGGAGTGGTGATTTCATATATTCATGTTGCTGCATTTTGACTTTGGATGTTCCTGAATTTTGGCGTAGGGAGAAATTATGCATAATATGAATGGCAATGGCATATCAGGCGATGAAGTCATTGCGAAGCTGCTTGAAATGGGTTTCGAGAATTTCAGTGTAGTAGAAGCTGTTAAAGAAGTAGGGCCGTCCTTTGATGATGCATTGGAGTTTATATTGAATGGTTGTTGTAGAAGCAATCAGAGAGCATCAAGTAGTTCTAGATGGTCCACTAGCAAGGCAAAGGCTCCTGGGAAAAGAGCTTTGCCCTCCTCGAAACCATTGGGACAGATTCGACAGTCTAGCATACTGGATCATTTCCAATCCTCAAGTGGACCTAAGCGGAGGAAGACTGATGTGGTACCTGATGTACCAGTTTCCGGGTCAGAAAGTATACATGGTTCTGTAAACCAATGTGTGGAGGTTTTATCAGAATTGCCTCCGGTTGGTTGCCTGGACATTGGTTCAGATTGGGAGAAGAAAGCTGAGAGTCTCTTGCAAAAGCATTTTGGTTTTTTGTCATTAAAACCTTTCCAGAAGGAGGTGTTAGCTGCTTGGTTGGCTCACAAAGACACACTTGTTCTTGCGGCAACAGGATCTGGTATAATCTTCTTCCACAATTCTGTATATGTTTATTGATATTCTAGCACATAGGTGGCTATGTTTTATTGATATTTACTTTTGAGCAGGTAAATCTCTGTGTTTCCAGATTCCAGCATTGTTGACTGGGAAGGTAGTTGTTGTGATTTCACCATTAATAAGCTTGATGCACGATCAGTGCTTAAAGCTGGCAAAACATGGGGTTTCTGCTTGCTTCCTTGGATCTGGGCAACCTGACAGTACCGTGGAAAATAAAGCAATGAGAGGCATGTACAACATAATATATGTTTGCCCCGGGACAATCTTAAGGTAATGGACTTCATGATTACATTGCTTTTGTTTGACTAATGTGTTTCCGAGGATCTCAGACTGAAAAATTCAATCTACCATGCTGCAGGCTGATAAAACCACTCCAGAATTTGGCAGAAATCCGTGGGATTGCTCTTTTTGCAATTGATGAAGTCCATTGTGTTTCGAAGTGGGGCCATGATTTTCGGCCTGACTACAGGTTTGTCAGATAGCTGTTTGCAACTGTATTATATATGTATGCACGTATCACTACTCTATTGTGGCTGCATTTGGGGATGAGGTATAGATGACTCTACTACTGTGCTCACCTATGAGCTTGATCAACCATTGTGAATCCCGTGGCATAAAAGTGCTGTCAGTTTTGGCTCAATAAACCAATGATAAATTAAGTATCTCCTCCGTTGTTTTTAATCACAATTGTATCATTATTCACATCTAGTTAACTGCCTCTATTTTTTCCTTGCTGTGTTTTTAAAGTAGATATCCACTCCATTGAGGAACCACTCTACTTCTTTAGATAGATGACTAAAGTTATCATGATTGCTTGACATATGAACTTTCAAATGTTTCAGGAGATTGTCTGAGTTGCGAAAGAACTTCAGTGCTAGCAATTTAAAATTCTTAGAATTCGATATACCACTGATGGCATTGACTGCTACTGCAACAATTCAGGTTCGTGAAGACATTCTTAATTCATTGTCCATGTCAAAGGAAACAAAAGTTGTGCTTACTTCATTTTTCCGGCCAAATCTAAGGTTCAGGGTAAGTTTATTGCTTTTATCACATGTTTCAGTCCTGTTCCACTTTTTTTTTTGGGTGTTCTTGTGTATTGTTTTAGGTTCTTTATATAAATTTATCTGCAAAATTGGGTTTGGTTCTGCATGTTTAAATTCACAAGTTCCCAAAGAATTCAATTTCACTTTGCTTCCTCCATTATATAATTCATACAGGTACAGCATAGTAGAACATCAACATCATCATATGAGAATGATTTTCTTGACCTGATAGACATGTTTATGGGCAGGAGAGGAAAAGGTGAAAAGAAACAATTGATCACCTCAAAAGAAGTAAACGAAGTGCTGGACAGCTCATCTAACAGTATTATGTCAGAGGCTGATTGCAATTCAGAGAATGATTTGGAAAATATTGAGGATGGTAATTATGACAGGTATGATGAAGCAAATTCACTCCAGGAAATTAGTTCAAGTGCTTCAAAGGGAAGGGAACTGTCAGTTGACTACTTGGAGAATGAAGTTGATGTCTTTCAGAGTGTGGATGATTGGGATGGTAAGTTCATCATTTTGACATATTTATGACTGATTGACTGTTGTGCATTGCACTGATCATTTCCATACTTGCAGTTAGCTGTGGTGAATTCTGTGGACTACCTCTTTGTGAGGACATGAATTCTAGAAAAGAAACTACATCTGAGGTACTTGAATTACCAAATCAACCAGAAGAAAGACTGAGATTTCTGCAACAGCCTCTAGAGAAAGGATCAACTATCATATATGTTCCTACAAGAAAACAAACGTTGAATATTGCAACTTATCTTTGTAGGTGTGGATTGAAGGCTGCTGCCTATCATGCAGGGGTATGCCATGCAGATTGTTTTTTTTTCTTTCATGTAGTTTAGTGTAGGTTTCTCTTAATCTAAACCAATCTATGAGCTCCTTAAGAATTCTGTTCTCGCTACTACCAAACATTCTAGGCCCCTAGAATTTGTTATATGGATGAAAATTCAGTGCAGTTTATATGATGTGGGTTTTGGCTGCATTGAAATAAGACTAATTTTCATACACTTGTAGATGAATGCTGTTCATAGATTTTTTTAAAAAGTCTATTCTGCTATTTAATCTTGACCTCCAGCCATTGACTTGCTAACTTAAAGAGGTCTCCATGCTGCCATTGAAACTCAAGCTCTTTTTTTTCAAACAACTCATATGTGGGTTTACTTTTTCTGCAGTTGCCAAAATCACGTTTAAGGCAGGTTCACAAGATGTTTCATGAAAATACAATAGAGGTATGGATTCTTAGGCTTATGGAAGATACTGGAAATGCTGAACTTGATATTGTTCTGTGCTTGTGTGTGTGTGTGTGTGTTTTTCTTTCTTTCTTTTGTGCTTGTGTATCACCTTTGAAAACTATGCAGATGTTGTTGCGTATATAATATTAGACTTCATCTTAGGGCATTTAACTTTGTGAGGCATGTGCCTGCTACATTTGATATAGCTTGTTAATGTTGCCTCTTGTAATTTTGCACTCCTCCGTGTTCCTTGTTTTGAGAATATATTAGCCTTTTCGGATCTTAAAATCAGATTATTGAAGTGAACCTGTTTGTAGTATTAGGAAATTTGTAATTTACTTTTGCATGGAGACTGCACTTTTTTATGAATCCATTAAGGCAAGCTGTTTTATATATTCATTCCTTTTATCCGATAAACAGATCAGACAGTATATTTGATAACGATGTGAGTACCCCTCACCTGTAGGTTGTCGTGGCAACAATTGCTTTTGGAATGGGAATTGACAAGTTAAATGTCCGAAGAATCATTCATTATGGTTGGCCACAGGTTTTTTTTCTTATTCCTAATCTTACTTTTCTTCAATGTTAGTGTATCATAATTCTTTCTTTAGTCACAGCTATTGATTATTTCCCTTGTATTATGTCATCATTTCTCTGAGCTTCATATAACATTCAAATTGGTCCAGAGTTTGGAAGCATACTATCAAGAAGCAGGTCGAGCAGGAAGGGATGGAAAGTTAGCTGACTGCAGTAAGTCACTTATCTCTTCAGAACACAATAATGAGCTAGGCTCAATTGAGGTCTTTAACAACTTTTTCCCTTGTGTGTGGCAAGTATTGTTGCTGAGCTACCTTTTCTTATTTCTAAGTTGATGGTAGAGCACCAACACTTTTTCCCTTTTTTGGTCTCCACATCTCTAATGGATTTCCAACATAACTGAGACCTGTCTTCTTTACTTGAGCAGTTTTATTTGCAAACCTAACAAGAGCACCATCACTTTTGCCTAGTCGAAGAAGTGAAGAGCAGACAAAGCAAGCATATAGAATGTTGTCTGATTGTTTCAGGTATCAATGTTCCATACATCTTGCTTTTTATATGTATCCACTCTTAAGATATGATTAGAGATCTGATTGGTTTCTTCCAGTATAATAACTTCACACAGTTGCATGCATAGACACATCAAATAAAAACATTTGTATGATGTATTTTTCGTTGTTTAATTGAAGGTATGGAATGACTTCCTCGTGCTGTCGGGCTAAAAAGCTTGTGGAGTACTTTGGGGAGGATTTCAGTCATGACAAGTGTCTCTCGTATGTATTCTTTCTTCTCTTTTGAGGTTCTATTTAGCAGTCTTTCAGTAAAGGCTTTTGGACTAGGAACTATATTAATGCTTAATCTGTAATCTTTAAATGTTAAGCAATCAATTGCAAAACAGAATGTTTTGTAGTCCTTCTAAAGTAGACATCAAATTAGTTTAATCTTTTTTGTGCTTGTTAAACACACGCACGCACACACACAATAAAGATTCTCATAATCACACTGATATGTTTTGTGTCATCTTGCAAGTAAACATGGCTGAATCTTTTATGCTCATTAAACTCTTCCTTTAACGTAGTTGTGATGTCTGTGTTAACGGACCTCCAGAAATGCAGAATTTCAGGAAGGAGGCAGATGTCTTATTGCAAGTTATTGCTGCTCATTATGTAAGTATGCTGAATTTAAAAGTTTTTGGGTGCAAGGTCTACACATTAATTATTGCTGGCATGTAAAGATTGGGGTGATGGGCAGACTTAAATGCTTCAGCATCTATTAACGGATTATATCCTTATTGACACGGGAATTTGGTTTCAGAGACAGGGCAGATACAAGAATAACGATGTCATGAGTAATGATATTAGACGTGAGAGCTATACGGGGAGACTCAATCTCAGAAATATTGTCAGTAAAATAAGAGAGCAGGTACTTCTCTCTTTGTGTGTGTGAAAATCTTAAGATGCTATTTAAGATGCAATTGAAATTCTAAAACATAGTGTTGTGATCTTCATTTAATTGCAAATGACTACCATCTGCAGTCTCAGCAGTTTATGGCTACTGATCTGCTTTGGTGGCAAGGTCTTCTCCGGATTATGGAAGGTAAAGGGTTTGTCAGAGAGGGAGATGATAAGGTATACACTCCTTTCTTCTCCGGAAAAATATTATGTTATGCTTCTGCTCAAGTACTTGGTCACTCTTGACACGAACTGTAAACTGTAACTTTCTCCGCAGACACATGTTCAATTGAAGTTCCCCAAGCTAACAGAACTTGGCCTGGAGTTTCTACTATCCGAAAAGGAGAAAAGTTTCTATGTTCACCCTGAAGCAGATATGCTGCTCTCGGCAAGCATGCCCAAATCTTTCTCTACTTTCTCAGAGTGGGGAAAAGGCTGGGCTGATCCTGAGATTCGTCGTCAGCGGTTGGAGAGTTTTCGACACAACAGAAGCCCACAAAGCTCCTTTGGTAAAAGAGGAAAACGAAAATCACGAAATCAACGAACGAGAAAATCAAGTGCTAGTAGTCCTAGTGTTGGAACTGTCAGAGGTAGAATAGATGCTAAACTCTCCAAACAAAGTATCAGACCAAGGTCATAGAATGTTTAAAAATGTTTGCAATTAGCATGTAGAATATATATATAGTAGCTTTTGACAAATTACATTGTAGTGGATCCTATGATTCAATACAGCAATTATTCATATCAAAGTTTCCCATCTTAAGGTTATTTGGTCCCAATGTGTCTATCAAATCGGCTGCTTAACCAATAGTTTTAGGCAGCGTTAATGTCATGTAATTTCCATATCATAGTGTTTCTCTGCACCTTAGAATATCAAGCGCATCTGGTGTAGTGGTATCATAGTACCCTCCCACGGTACTGACCAGGGTTCGATTCCCTGGATGCGCAAAATTTTTTCACATTTCTTTTCATATTTTATATCATTTTGGCTTCACCGCCATATTTTCCACACACTGTGACGTAAGGTTTGGTTATAGGAATTGAGACGGAGTTTACGAAACAAAAGAGAAACGCAAAGAATATCCCTTTATTAGTTAACATGGCAAACCCCCATGAGTGATCCAAAAGAATTGAACCTCCATCCATCAGAGGAAGCATCTTGTTCTCATTTTATATCTCATCTCCACCAAACTAAAAAGGATTTCATGAACAACTCCATGGATTTTGGCCGCGTGGTTTTCGCCACCATCGGCTTCTCTACGTCACTCGTCCTCTTCGTGCCGAATGTGAAGAAGTGGCACAGGCAACAAGTCACAACGGAGAAACTAAGGATCATCACCGAAGCGTTGGAGCATGCTGAAGAAAGGGCGGCCAAGTTTCAAGAGAGGCATGACCGTATGCTGAATCAAATGTGCTCGTTTTACTTGACGAACAAGGAACTCGAGGAGGCCTTGGCGAGTGCCCGAGCCGCCGCGAATGATGCCTTGGACTTTGCTACTCAGTTGAGGAGGATGTAGTTGAAGATCATTACCTCTTTCCCAGGTGATCAGCTACTTAATTTACCGGTTAGTTTGAGAGAAAATCTTGCAAAATGTCAAATTCCATGTCAGCAGTTAAATTTGAAATTTGACAAAAAAAAATTTAACCCCCTCGTTGGAGATGAGCGCTCTAAGCACTACTCCATAATATTCAATAGTGCCACGGCATATTTTGCTGGATCAAAACCTTCGGGATTTCAAATATGAAATTCTAGCATATTAGGGCACATCAAATTAGCCCATAAGAGAGCCTGCTTAGAATAGTATATTGACCTTTATCCATTTATCATCCATTTCAACTTTTTTTTGTTAGCTTTGATAGCCTCATAACCGTGCGATGTACGTGTGACTAGTTAAAACCATTTAGTTTTATTAGCAAATTGTTTTTTGTGTATTTATTTTACTATATTTTTTTAACAAATAACTGTTAAGATGATTTATCATAAGCTTTAATCATTACTAGCCTTTCTGCACGCGCGATGCGCGTGCGAAAGGCCGCGCTCGCGCGTGCGTTTAATTTTTTTTACGTTTTTAACATTAGTTAACTATTTCTTTTATCAATGCATACAATGTTCATCTTTCTGTATTTAGATTGATATTGTTCACAATGTCTTTATTGTATCATTTGACATGTAATAAATTTTTTTCCATGTTTGTAAATCGAGGTTGTTCATTTCTAGCCTTCCTACACGTGCGATATGCGTGTGAAATGGCCGCGCTCGCGCGTGCGTTTAATGTTGTTGTTTATTGATTTTTGATGGCTGATATTTGTCTAGATGATATTATAAAAGGTATAGGCAATAAGCAGAGAGCAGAAGATGATCAATTCAGTTTTTCCTCTTTTTTCTTTTTCATTTTTGAGGATGTGAGCAGTTAGCATACGTAAAGAATAAGAAGATATGCTTGCAAATGATTAAGGCAGTGATAATGAACTGAACAACCTCATTGGTTTGAAATTTGAAACCTGATCTCCTATCTTTTAGTGTTTTATCTTTATTTATTTTGATTTGGTAGATTAGATTTCTGTCCAAAACCTTTATTTTTTTATCTGGTTTGAAATCGTACAAAGACATAGATATGAGAAGGTGAGGAACCTTTTGTTATACCCTCAGTGATGAACATGGTCTGAGTGCTGCACGCAAATGAAAACCTGAAAAAAGGAAAGAAAGAAAAATTTGGTTTAAGGTTTGCTTTATGAACCGTATTGAAGGTTAGAAACGAATTCTTGATACCAAGCACACCCATCTGTTTCCCATTAAATTGTGCATGACATTTTGTGTGTAAACAAACAGGAAAACAAAAATCCCAGAAGTCAGTGTGTGTATAAAACCAATAATTGAACAAAAGAATAGCATGCTTAGTTATCAAACCTGGTAGCCTTCCCTCGATCTCTTTCCTTTTGCAATATTATTTTTGTTACATAAGATCAGCCTTCATCCATCAGATTATCGAGGAGAGAAGAAATTTATTACCTGAGAGGAAGACATGAGAGCAGTTTTGGCAGAGAAGGAGAGCAGTTTTGACAGATAAGGAAGAGTAGTTAATTATGGCAAATATAAAAAGTGGAGAAGATATACTTGCACGTAAATAGGAGGAAGAGACGGGTAGAGTTTGGTTTGAGATATTGCTAATCAACGCATAACTGCTATTTTGAAATTTTATTTATGTAATACATACGAAGTTTGTATTACACATCTCTAACAGAAGGAAACACTTCCTATTAACTAATTATAAGAGAGAGAGAGAACCTAAATTTTACAGATACTAAGTCATATATTGGAATGTCATCTTCATTGCACAGGCCTGTGTCGTTTTTCCCCTTTCTGCATGAAATCTTCCATGATAATGACTAAGATTATGATGGGATGCTAAAACACTGCAAGACTGGTAGTCTATGCTAACAATATCAAACACCTGCATTAAGCTTGGTTGCGGGGTTGCTTGATACTTCTGTGCACATTAGCCCCGTGGTACAATTGAATATGAAATTATAAAAAGAACTATGAATGATGTAACAAAGGAAATAGTCTGAAGCATTATTCAAACTATCACAATGAACCCAGGTAATGAACTTAATTATATTGATCTTCAAATCCAGTCAATAATAAATTTACAATTGTCAATAGACTTAATACCCAACTCATCGATTGTCCGGATTATAAGAAACTCATAGTTATCAACATAATCAGGAAGAAAGAAGGGCAATATTCGGTCAAAGCGATTGATCGACGACTTACTTCTAGTTATAGCATAACAATTACAAACATAAAGTCAGAATTGAACCAAACTCAATCAAACAGTAATGGAATAAAAATTTTAAAACAACGTTTCTCGCGCGCATATAAGAGTACATGATCCAAGTCAATATGCAAGATTTGAAGGTAAGAATCATTCTTAGTAATGAGTGATATGATCGATGACAGATTCAATCAATGGAGAGCATAAACCATACTGACGACAGGAAAAATATAGGTACAAATTGGGTGAGTCGAGGAGGATAGACAGTGCAAAAGATATAGAGATTATAAACCCTAAAAAAACCGTAAGAGTAAAGAAAAGATCAAATGCACGTAAAAAAGAAAAAGAAAAGGAACTGATCGATAGGAATTTCACACCTAAATTTGATTTTCCTCTATTGCCTCTTTCATGATTGCGTCTCTTATCTCGTATGAAGTGATCGATAGGGGGATATATAATTGCCAGAGAACCACCATCATGATCTCAAACTTTGAGATCGTGCAAGGGCAGTTTTTTTCGAAGAGTTCGTGTTATTGGATAAAAGCAAGGAAATGGATTTTCGGTGGGAGACGGGGAGTATGTAAAATCTCTTTTTTCTTCTCCTTAAAATGTGGGTTTGCTTCCAACTGCTGGGTGTTTTTAATCTGTGGTTTATCTATTATTTGTAGTTTATCCATTCTACCCTCAATTCATTAAATTGTGTTTGGTGTAAGAGTTTAGCATGTAAGGGTATTTATAGGGATTAAGATAAATTTAACCAAAAGCAGTTCCATAAGCCAAATTGGCTTAATTAATACTGATATAGTATAAGAGTATTTTGGGCAATCACAATTCGGTGAAACCTAAGCGCTTGACTTTATACGCATAACCATTCATGGATAACTTCATTCACTATCATATATATTAGGTGCTAGAGATTTTTTGGTTTGCTTATAGAAAAGTAATATTTTCAAAAAGTGAAACAATGTAAATGAGAAAAACAAATGCAAAATTGACATTTTTAGGAATAAAACAAATTAAGTTTGACCAAGTATTTCATGAATATCAGTTGAGGAGTGCTCTAAATTTCGTTGAACGGTTCTCACCGGCGTTTAAGGTAAAAGCTTCAAAACATAACGTTTTATGTTTTCACTGATGACAACTTGTGGTGGGATCTCGGCCTCTTTCGGCGTCTCTTCCATCTCTCTCATAGCCCTTGAGCAAGGCCTCATTAAGGTTATATAACAACCAATTTTGAGATCCGGTTTCTCTGAAGAAAGCTAGGGGTATCTCGAATTTTCAAGTCTTTGCATTTTTTATATCGGTTTATGGTGTTTTGTGGTTTTTAGAATGCACACACGACCAGGGTTTTCTTTCAATGCTATATTTTGCTTTGATGCATGTTTTCTCTGGATGAACAAGCACGAACATAAAGAATGTTCCACAATGATTTATTGAGATTGCAACTAGTAAGTAATATTAGTTCATGCTTATTTCATTATTGATTGAAGCAATTCCTTTATACCTTTTGATTGGTGTATTTCAAACTATGTCAAATTGAGTTATAGGTTTTACCCCTGGTAATTTGATAATGATCTAATATCACCGGTGTAAAAGGCCTTTAGATGCATGTCACCTCCCATTGGCTGAAACTCACAGCCCACGGATCACCAGCGTGGCAACCTCCAAAAGCAAAACCCATCTTTTCCCAAAAGGCCAAAACCAAAATCCTTGGATCGCCAGCGTGTTATTTCTCAACCGTCGGATCGCCACTCCACTCTCAAATCTCAACCACCCACTCCCTTCCCTCAAATCCACTCCCATTGGCCAAAACCAAAACCACACGGATCGCCAACCTGGCACACCTTCTATAAATACCACCCAGTTTCCCCACATTTCCCAAATTCAAATCTCAAATCGCTTCCCTCCGATTTAAACCCTAATTTTTCTCAGAAATGGAATCCGGAAAGGTCACCAGAGGCGCCGGAGGTCGCAAAGGCGGCGACCGGAAGAAGTCTGTCTCCAAATCCGTCAAGGCCGGCCTCCAATTTCCCGTCGGCCGTATCGCCCGGTTCTTGAAGAAGGGCCGCTACGCCCAGCGAACCGGCTCCGGCGCTCCGATCTACCTCGCCGCCGTCCTCGAATATCTCGCCGCTGAGGTAATCAATCAAATCTCATATCCAATTCTTTGAATTTCAATCCGAATCTGTGTGTTTCAATTTTGTTCTGATTTTGTCCTTTTTGGTAATTTCAGGTGCTGGAGCTCGCCGGAAACGCGGCACGTGACAACAAGAAGACTCGGATCAACCCTAGGCACGTGCAACTGGCGGTGAGGAACGACGAGGAGTTGGGAAAGCTTTTGGCCGGAGTGACCATCGCCAGCGGCGGAGTGCTTCCTAACATCAACCCGGTCTTGCTTCCGAAGAAGACGGGACACTCCGACGCGTCGGAGAAGGCGACCAAGTCACCCAAATCGCCAAAGAAGGCCGCCGCTTAAACGACGTCGTTTAGATTTCTAGAATGATAGTAGTATGTAGGTTTAAATTTGGTTTATGTTCAGTGAAAATGGTTCATAAATGAAAGAAGTTGTGTTTGGTATATCTGGGTTCTCAATTGATGTTGTAGTTCTTTCAGATCTTGAATCTCAGTAAACGCTGTTGGGCCTATTGGGCTATGGGCTGATTAAAATCAATTAAACTAAACAAGCCCATAATTGAGAAAATGAGAAGGGAGGTTCTAGAGCTTGAGAGATCATTCACATCTAGAAGCAAAAGGGTTTAGCTGGGTTTTTGAGTATTGTTGAGTACCAAGATCCAGAAGCTTGTATTTGATCTCTACCTCATGAGTCATTTTCTGGTATGGTTTGTTCAAATTGGGTTCGCTTTCTTGGTTTGTTTTGGTTGGAATATATGGGATGTGGTTTGATTTGTATGTATTTGTGATATTCAGAGGAAGGTTTTGATTGCAAACCGGCACCGACATCGGATTCTGGCCATTACTGCCGTTGGTTCGGCTTTGTTATACTCCAAAGGGAACGAGAGTTTCAGTGAGAGCTCTTCTTTTTTACCTGAAATTTCATTGTGATTTTTGATTAGTTGGTTGCCGGAAAACATAAGAAAAGAATCAAACTTTAGGTTTCGTTGCTGCTTAGTTTGTAACCCAATAATAATAAATGAACTAAGGGATTTGGATTGTGATTTGGGCACCATGAATAGACTGGGGTTCAATTAATAACCCGTTTATTGTGTACTGAAATTATAGAGTCTTCATTCTCGGTGTCGATTCCTGCACCATGGCGTGAATCGCTGTTGCTGCCAAGGCAAAACTGGCCATTCGGTTTGTCCCTCATTACGTTCTCTGCCTCATTACATTGTACAATGTACTTGGTGTTGTTTATTCCTTTTGTTTATTGTGTTTGTTTGAATTGTAGGAGTTGTTCCATTGTTTTCTGTTACAAATGGGTCGGCTCCTTCTCCGGACATAGGGAAGGATATGTCTGGTTTCTCTGTAGCCGGAGAAAGCCCAAAGCCATGCTGTAGTGGGTGTTTGGGCAAAGATACAATTGCGAAGGCCGCTGCGAAAGTCGGCCCTGCTGTTGTCAATATATCTCTTCAACAGGGTAATGTCTACATTTTCATTGTTCTTTTTGATGTTTTGGCAGTATTATTTTGATGTAGTTGTGTTATCTGGAAATTAATAGTAGTGTTGGCTTGTCGACTTTGATTGGTGTAGGTATGTATGGTGTTGGTGTTGGGAAGGGTATAGGCTCTGGAACTATAATTGATGAGGATGGCACGATCCTAACGTGTGCGCATGCTGTGGTTGATTTTCATGGGCTGAGAGCTTCATCAAAGGGGAAGGTCAGACTCCATTTGCAGTTTCAATTGAATGCATAGATGGTCCTAGTGTTCCTCATATATATTGGAAAACAGGTTTAATTACATACAAATTGTATTAGTACATTATTGAGTATGCTGTTAACATGTTTCTAAAATTATTTCTTTGGTAATAGATCGTAATCGTTAATTATCTGTTATTAGTCTTCCACAGTTGATAAGTCAGTGTACTGGTTTCAGGTTGGTGTAACTTTGCAAGATGGTCGGACATTTGAGGGTACTGTGGTGAATGCGGATCTCCAGTCTGATGTTGCTATAGTAAAGATCAATTCTAAAACTTCCCTTCCATCAGCGAAATTGGGCACCTCAAGTAGACTCCAACCTGGGGATTGGGTGATAGCAGTTGGCTGTCCACTTTCGCTTCAGAATACTGTCACATCTGGTATTGTAAGGTAAAACCAATAGTGATATAGACTTCATTTGCTTTTACCTGTTATACAATAAATGTCATAGTACACGTACAAATGCATGCTAAATATGTCTAAATGAAGCTTTATTTTCCTTGACTTTGTATTGTATCATGTTCATCATCTATGAATTCACATTTTGTGAATGGTTGCTGTAGACTGTAGAGCAAGCCAGCATGGGGTAAAAATGACTGTTGCGGGACTGTGTTATGCCAATTAATACTGTGTCCTAATAAGGGAAAAATTTAACGAATCCTTTTGACATTTTCTCTTTCCTTTAAATATAGTTGTGTCGACCGCAAAAGTAGTGATTTGGGGCTTGGTGGACTGCGGAGGGAGTACTTACAGACCGATTGTGCTATTAACCCGGTATATCTCTCTCCCTCTCTGCATGTGTTTCCTTATTTAAAGTTGTGAATTTAGGAGGATGTCTGTCCAAACGTGGGGTTCTTCTATGTGTGCTTATAGTATTGGATTTATCTACATGAGTGGTGCAGGGGAATTCTGGGGGACCTCTAGTAAATATGGATGGAGAAGTTATTGGTGTTAATATCATGAAAGTACTTGCTGCCGATGGATTGAGTTTTGCTGTACCGATTGACTCAATTGCCAAAATAATGGAGCACTTTAAGAAAAATGGGTGCGTCTTGTTTCAGTGGTATTAGTGTAACTGGCATTAGGTCATATACACCTCTTTAATAATTTGGACGACATGTTTGGCAGGAGGGTTGTTCGGCCTTGGCTTGGACTGAAGATGATTGACCTAAACGATATGATAATTTCTCAGCTCAAAGAAAGAGATAGTTCATTCCCAAGTATAAAAAGAGGGATTCTCGTACCTATGGTATGTATTCTAGTTGTTTCTTCATTGTTGTATATTAAATTACAAGAGGAAAAGTACCTAGGATTGAATTCGTTCTTGAACTCGAACTCGGTTGAATGACCTAATGCGTGTTAGGTTGTTCAGTATTCAAGCCATGAATACGTTGTGTTGTAACTGCTGATTATTGTTCATCTAGGTAACTCCTGGGTCACCTGCTGAGCGTGCTGGGTTTCGTCCTGGTGATGTTGTTGTCGAATTTGATGGAAAGCCTGTTGCAAGCATCATAGAGGTATTGGAACTTCTGAACCCTTATTCTATAATCAAAGCCATGAACTCGGGTCATATTATTAATAAAACAAGTCATGAACTTCTTTGGGTGAATACTAGTGGGAGAATGTGCAGTAAGGACTTAATATTTGCAAATGGCAGCAGTTTTTTGCTGAAGGATTTAATAGTAGTTGTGTATTAAGTATATTTCATGTATTTAAAGTCCTCATTGCTTAACCTTACAAGAGCAGCTTAATACACAATAAGGGATGCAGTAAAATGTGTAAAGCAAAAGGATGCTAAAATAACTTGTTATATGCTGGATGGTATAAGGTTGTGGATTTGGATCCTGAGAAACTAAAGCTTCTCCTGTTCTGTCTTCCCCGTTAGTAATCTCTTACCTAGTAGTATATATGTAATCTCTTACCTAGTAGTATATATATATGATACTGTATTATGAAAGGTTTATATGATTGATGAATATGTGACAGGTCACTGAAATAATGGGAGATAGAGTTGGAGTACCATTGAAGGTTGTTGTGAAGAGGGCGAAAGATGAGGTGGTGACTTTGACAGTAATAGCAGAGGAATCCCATACAGATATGTGAATGACAAGCTTTTGACTGTAAAACTCCCTCCCTCCAACAGGCGACAGTCATCCGCCGAAAGCTTACATGGGATGTGATTTTAGTGATAGATTCATGTATTGTAACAAAGTCGATTCCTTTACAGATATTTCTTAATGAAGAACCAGTTAAAGAGTGTAAAAGGAAGAACATCACTTCTACAATCTCTGATGAAACATTAGTGGATATAGGAATCTTAGCAGGACCGTAGTCTATCAAATGCGGGACAACTTTGCAAAACACACAAATCATGCAAAGCAAATGTTAGATCTTCTTAGCAATGTAGTACATCAACTTTCGGGTTTTGGTATTTGAGATCAAACACCAACAAGCACCCACCATTCAAAACAAGCACTACCATTCAGCTTTCGAATCGAGACGAGACAGAATTTCTGAAAGCACTACCATTTCAGCTTTCGAATCGAGACTTGACAGAATTTCTGGCCGACGACGATAGTTTTGGGCCAACTCGTCCTGGGACGATGTATGTAAAGCCCATCTAAACTCGTCCACGAACAAAAAGTTGAAATTTAAAAGTTAAAACCGACTGGTTTTTGTTTTTAACCCCAGTAGTATCTCTCAAAAAAAAAAACCCAATTATAGGAAGGCAACGTGAGACGTGAGTAGACGTTCTCTGACACCCTCACCAAAAAAAGGCGGGGGTTTTAAGAGCAGAGAGCAGTGAGTAGTTTAGTTTGCCCAACCAAACCAACGTCACTCAGATCATCAACTTCCATTTCTGTCCAACATGATCCATTCTCTGGTTTTCACTTCAAATCCCTCTCTACATTTCTTCCTTTTTCTTCTGATAAGCTTCTCTTTTACTGTTACATAAGCTCACTCTCATAATCTCATCTGATTTGGGCAGAGGAAGCTGATTTCAACAAAGGACCGCATTCTGGCCGTGGCTGCCGCCGGGTCGGCTATGTTGTACGCCACCAGCACCGGAAGATCCAGTGAGCTCTTAAGTGTTTGGCTTTTTTTCCAATGGTTTTTGCTGTGTTTTTATTTTTGGGTCCACCTTTTGTTCTTGGAAGTTAAAAGTAAAAGAAGCAACATATCCTACTTAAATGAAAAAAAAAAAAATCAAATCTTTGATCGGATTTGAGTGTGTGTATTAAAGAGTGTAGAGTTTAAGAGAAGACTTTTGGGACTGTCAATCACACATAAACAGTGGCTGATCTATGCTTTGTATACTGATCATTAGTTACACGATTTACATCAATTGTGTTGGTAATTATCTTGTTGTACAAGTAGGGATAAATACAACATAAAGAGATAAATACATCAGAAACCAGTAGAAACTAAAGTCTATGATAAGTCTGTTATTGGACCCTTATCTTAAGTTGCTGTTGGTTTGATTGGTTTTATCATGTATGTGACTTTGTGTTTAGTAATCTTATGAAACTTATGGGTTGAACTTTAGAATGGACTGTAGTGGGATCGATTCCTACAACAATAAGGGAATCATTGCTGCTTCCTTGGAAACCAAAGCAATGGGATCAATGCCCCTTTGGTTAGTCTAGTCCCTTCTTCCTTTTCTGAGTTCATTTCGAAAAACTACATTGTGCGTGATGTTTCTTCTTTTCATATATTGTGTGAATTGAATTTGTAGGAATGCTTCCAATGTATTATTTTAGTGATGTTTTGGTGGAGGATGGTTCGGTATCTCAACTGGACACAAAGAAAGATGATGCTTCTGTTGTCACTATAGCCGGGGAGAGGCCGGAGCGTACTTATGCCACTGCATTTGCTAAGGTTGGCCCTGCTGTGGTTCATATTCATGCTCCTACTAGGGGCCATTGCGCTGGAACAATCATAGATAAGGACGGGACTGTCTTGACATGCGCTCATGCTTTTGTTGATTTAGGATTAGGAACACTTGTAGATTCGTATGAGTGCGAGGTTGGATTCCATACTAGTTTTTGTTTAATTTGATGGCTGAAAGGTTAGACTTAGTAATTGGTTTTTGACGTATGATCGATTTGTACAGGTTTATATAACCTTGCAAGATGGCCGGAGACTTAAGGGTACTGTGATGAATTTGGATGTACATTCCGACATTGCTATTATCAAAGTCGATTCTGACACCCCATTGCCATCAGCAGAACTTGGTTGCTCAAGTAAAGTCCAACCAGGGGAGTGTGTCATAGCTGTTGGATCTCCACTTTCATTTAAACATACTGTCACAGCTGGTATTGTAAGGTAGATCAATTGTGACTTGTGAGTACTATAGACATTGTAACCCGTAGAATCCTAGTGTTACATAGGAGAGACACAAAGCAGATAGGCTAAATTTTATTCATATATCATGTCGATGCATCTTTATGGTTCTAACTTCTAAAAAGAACACATAAATGAATGATATGTAAATGATTGCGCTAGAGTAAGCAAACTATTTTTGGCTCTGAAGTTGATGATGTGAACTTAACTAACCTTCTGTTATTGTCTTCTCTCTTGAATCCAGTTGTGCTGCTCGTAAAAACAGCGAAATGAGGCAAGATGGGTGGAGAGAGTATAAAGAGTATATACAGACAGATTGCTCAATCAACCCGGTATCTCTCTCCCTCTCTCTTTAATGTGTTATGATGCTTGTTGTTGAAGTATTTGTCTGAAATGTGTCTATGACTTGGCTCCTGTATGATGATGGTACAATAAATCAGGTCTCTTTACATGAATGGTGCAGGGAAATTCGGGAGGGCCCTTAGTAAATATGGACGGAGAAGTTATTGCTGTTAATGTTAGGATGATACGAGCTGCTGATGGATTGAATTTTGCCGTACCAATTGACTCAGTCACTAAAGTTATGGATCAGTTTAAGAAAAATGGGTATGTTACTTTGTATATCAGCTGGAAGCAAATTACTTTGTATATACTAATTATCCGTTAGTATACATTTTATTTGTATATCAGCTGGAAGCTAATTTTCTTTGATAACTTAAACAGATGTTAAACTAATTAATAATATTTTGCAGGAGGGTTGTTCGGCCTTGGCTTGGAGTTAAAATGATTGAGCTTAATGATATGATAATCTCTCAGCTTGAGGAAAGAGGTTCTGCATTTCCAAATGTAAAGAAAGGAATCCTTGTGCCTATGGTAAGCACTATGCGCCCTTTTTACTACATTCTTATAGCGATTTATCCTGATGGTAGTATTTTGGGAGAAATACTCATATACATATAGGTCTCATCCTTTGTCAATTTCTATTTGCAAATGATTTGAAGTGGTTTCCTAGTCTAGCTGGGTAAGCACCTCAATTGTGTATTTCACGACTTTTGGAATAACAATTACTAATGCCGGCTTTCTGAATGGGGTATTCGAATGTACCACCTAGTGTGGAAACAAGGAGGTTTCCAAGAGGTTGAGACCAAAAAGCCAGGCCTTAGTGATTCCTTTTGAATACTATTTTTGCTGTCTGCAATTTGAAGTTCACAAGCTTTTGCCACTTGAGCGCTATTATTAAGAACTTAAGACTTATTCAAAGTTATGTAATTTGCCCAATTGTTAACCAGGTAACTCCTGGGTCACCCGGTGAGCGTGCTGGGTTCCGTCCTGGTGATGTTGTCTCTGAATTTGATGGAAGGACTGTTAAAACCGTTAAAGAGGTATTGAACACCTTAGTAACATCATTAACTTTTTTGAGTTTTTGGATGATTGTTATATGAAGTTTGTAATCTCCTTATAGTGTTCGTCAATGTCCAGACTTTACCCAACTCCTTGTGAAGACAGTAAAATTATAAAGCTAAAGGGTAGTTGTTATATGTACTGATATTTTATTTTTATGTTGACAAATTAATCATGTTGTTGAGGATGTAAAGCTTCTCCTTGTTCTGTTAAAAACTGGTAATCATTTTTTACTGCACATTTTTGGTGATTCTTGTGATTGTTGAACTTGTTGCAGATCATTGAAATAGTTGGAGACAGAGTCGGAGAACCCTTGAAAGTTGTTGTGAAAAGAATGAACGATGAGCAGGTGATACTGACTGTGATCCCAGAGGAGTCATCAGATCCGGATATGTGAACGAATGAAGGTATTAGGGGTGGTATATTTAGGCACTGTTTGTAAGGCAGCTGCTGCAAGTTGTAACCACAGCTGCACTGCTGGTGTACTTCAAGTATCAGAAGTAGTAGTAGTTGTACTAAGGGTACTTAATGACTCGTTTATAAAACTGAATGTCTTAGAGTGAATGTGAATGATCTGTTTAATTGACAGAAAATGAGTTTGATTAATTGTAGTACAAAATTGTGGAATTACATTGAGTATATTACTGTACTAAGTGGTATTGCAGTGTTTGGTAATGCATTCGACGAAATATTTGAACAGGGCTGAGTGGCTGACAGCGTTATCCTACAACAGCAGCTTGTTCATTTGCCGAACAACCAGTTCGAGCTTGTGCACTGGTTTTGAAGTACCTAGAAATAAGGGGTCTTGTAACCTCTTCCATAGTCCATAGAGCTTCTAAAACCCTCATGAAATGTGCAACTTCTTCCCTTAAATGGGGAATTGTTCCACTTGTTCTCTCCACACGTTAACTAGCGAAAGCCCCAATAAATAGAAATCGGACCAAGCAAGGAGAGCGTATTCAGCGCACCCGTCTATCTCCGCCGTCCATTTGACCCGGACTTTTGACTTTTTCAAAATGGACGGCGGAGATAGACGGGTGCGCGGCGCACCCGGGTGCGCTGTATAATTTTCGCCAAGCAACACAAAACTAACAAGAGCAACAAAACTAACATATCCATTTTCTTCCAACAAAACTAACCATCTAAGGCAGATAGTCTTTCAAGTTTCAAGTAAACTATAGCAGATAGTCTTTCAAGTAACACAAAAATGAAAGACGAAAGTTGTCGTCTTCATTGTGTTAGGAAATCCGGGTCACCCTCCGAATCCCCTAGCTCAAGACCGAAACCGAATGAAGACAATGACCAGAAACAATGTAATATGAACACAAGATATTTAACGAGGTTCAGTCAAATCACATGACCTACGTCATCGGGTGATGATGATGGATCCACTAAACGAGAAGAAGATTACAACTGAAGAACAATTCGGTTCTTCCACCCTCAAATAACCTCTCTCCTCACACTCTAAACTCTCAGCAGAGAACTCTCAAATACATATGATCTCCCATAGTTTGCAACTCTCAAGATCAGAACTCTCAATTGATCTACTTCACACCACACCTAAAACTATGCCTATAAGGTCCTATTTATAGACTCACAATTAGTCCGACTTACAATAAGATTTAGAACCATAGCAGTAATCCTAAAACTTTACAATAGGATAAACTCTAAGAATCCTAGATACACTAAAATAACTTACCTAAAACTTTCAAAAGTAAAGAATCCAAAACAGACAAGGAATCAGTTTTGAGCCGCAACCCTAACACATTGGCACATACAATTGGGTAGATACTAGTCACTTAAAATTGTACAGATGATTAGATAAGAGCAACTCCAACAAAGGAGCCAAATCCTGTTGGTAGCCCAACAACTACTTTTGAGAACCCAAAAAACTCTCCAACAAAGTAGTCAATTCTACATGTAATTGACAATATGGTTTCTATAGTTAAATTTGACACAACCAAGGAAAAATGTCATTCACTATTTTATAATTTTTTTCTCTCGATCTTCTCTTTCCCGGCCTGTTGCTTTCTGTTGCTTTCTCTTCTTCCTCTAAGAAAGAGTTTTATATGTATAATATTATGAAAATAATAAAATAAGTTTCAAATTTAACTCTTTTGTTAGAGAGGAAATGAGTCAAAAATGACATTACCAACTCACATGTCAAATCTTGAAATTGACTTTCCCTGTTGCTTTCTGTTGCTTTCTCTTCTTCCTCTAAGAAAGAATTTTATATATATGTATAATATTATGAAAATAATAAAATAAGTTTCAAATTTAACTCTTTTGTTGGAGAGGAAATGAGTCAAAAATGACATTACCAACTCACATGTCAAATCTTGAAATTGACAAAAAATTTGACACGCTTGTTGGAGATGCTATATACATGAGGGTAGCTGAATGAATGTTATGATATATGGTCCAACTATATGCAAAATAAATCGATTAAATTCCATTTCGGACATTGTCAATGATATAATCAAGGAATACACTTTGATTACGATTAATCCACTATCAATCTGCAACTGTATTTACTTTTTGGTTTTTTTTTTATAATTTTTTTTATATGCTTTCTAGGGTATGGAATTACCATGAGGTTAAGAAGGCTACCATTCTTTACAGCTTTTAGAACCATGATTTTTGCAGAGAATAGAACCTCCAAGTCTGCCTTATGAATGGTCTTGATGCCAGTTTGATTCTTTCTGCTTCATGTAATATTCTACACTTAGAGACATAAACTTCTGGGTCAGATGATCAATTACTGAACATTTCTAAACATTTTGCACCTTCTTTTTAGTGGTCATATTAGTAGGTTATGCAAAACACATAACATCACAGGGACCATATAAAGAGAGATGTTTCAGTGCATGTAATCTACCCTCTCATATTCCACAAGAATGTGTGTTAACTTAGAGCACCCTTCCCATTGTAGACTCTCTGCTATGTTCATCACCGAACTGATAAACCAGTCCGGCAAGTCACTGATGTTGTCAAGCTTCAACGGTATCGACTTATCTGTCAAGCTGTGCCGACATGTATATCAAAAAAAAAAATGGTGGTGGGTGAAGAATGGTGGTGATAACTCAGTTGGAACATAGGCCAGGGCTGTGAAGCTGAGAGATGGGTATTGCCGCCGTGGAGGCAAAACTGAACGAATTATTCTGGGGTAAAGATAAATTTTCAGAAAAACAAAAGTAAAAAGAAAAAATTGAAGAAAAAAAAGAGGATCTTGTGGGTTAAATGGTCACGTGTTACGTCTAGACGGTCACTAGTGTCGTGGGCCTAACGGACTAAGAGTCTACCATTAATAAAAAGCAAATAAAATATCCTAAAACTATAATCAGTCTGGTTTGAACTATGACGTTAATTTCAAATTAACTCTACGGTCTCTGGTTATATGAAGCTCTAAAATCATCGTCGCTTCTTGGTACTTGAAACTCTACAGATTAGTGTATCATCCCTCATTAAATTTAAGCCAATATAACTTTTTAACCATATAGAGCAGGAAAGTGTTCATGAATTCTTGCGATGGCTGTAAAGCTACGGCGCGGCCTTTAGCTTTTTCAAAGAGAATAAGAATTCTGATTTTACAGTTTATTACATTTTGGTCTTTTTGTTTTTGGTTTTATCTTCGTAGAAGGTGAATGTACTTGGAGTAAGTGTTTTGATATGTTTGTGTGAGAAGCGTACTAGGATAGTTGTTCTGCATGATGACTTTTTCTGACGGCCCTCTGGGCAGGTCATTATTGTACTGTTCGCTGAGCTTCATTAATGGATGACCTCTCTTTAAAAAAAAAAGTGCTTACCTTTCTTCAACTCCATGCGCTAAACATTGAAATTAACCCAGAAAACAATTCAGACCCATCGAATTTATCTAAATTTGAGCAAACTATTGCATCTTTTGGGTTCATTCGGTGGTGGAGCTAGGATTTAAAGTTAGAAGAGGGGGGGGGGGGTTGAGATTTAGTATAACATGATTTACCGTTATCATGAAAAATGAAAAAGAAAATTTTAATGTATGATCAATGAATAGGGTTTATTTGCTAGTTTCACGTAAAATTTCACGTAAAATTGACGTTACTGATGCTAGTTTCATATAAATTCATATAAACTTCCCACTAAACCAACCACTCTCAGAAACTCGAAATATGAATCCCCTATTTTCAATTCTTACATCACTTGCAACCTTTCAATACCTTTCTATTACTACTTTCAGTCTGGTAATATATGCATGCATGTTTATAGCGAATTAATGATTGCACCATTGAACTTGCACACTGGATAGATGAAGCTAAACTAGTTTGTTACAAATGTGAATTTCATTTATGTTGGCATGTATTGCATTTTAGCAAGTTTCTCCTCTGCACATGATAGGATACTATAAATGCATAATAAGATCAAGAAGATGAAATTAATCATTTGCAAATATGAGTGTGCTTGAATATTAATTACATACGATGAATGAAACCCAACCACATATTCTGTATAAGGTATGAGAGGAAATTAAAATGGAAACCAGAAATTGCAGATCGATCAAACCACGAAAACACAAATTAGAGTTTTTGTGGAAAATCAAAAAATCAAGATCTGTGAGAGGAGAATTGAAGAATTGAGAGAGAAAGAGGATGAATGTAAAAATGGTAGTGATAGATACAATATTATTGAGTCACCATCTTATCATGTGGAACAATTAAAGATTTTTTTTAACATTTGTACTTTAAAATAGTACTTTAGTGTTATATGTCCAACATTTTTCTTCATTGTTATGCACTTATGCTTACCAAACTACTTTTGGTTTTCATTTCTGGGCTTGGATTCACTAATTTAAATGGAGTTGCAGAACATCTAATGCATTCCGTTAACTACAGCTAGAACTGGTGCGCAATCGGTTATCACTTATCACAAGCCCCAGCCTAAAAACATACAAAATACCAAGGCATACTTTTCATTTTCTACCAATTCAAATCTCTCAAAACTTAAAAAAGCAACATATATATAGGACATGAGTCACATGACACAGATGATGTCAACAAAATCACTTCAACAATGTAAAGCTGGAGAAAACAGATGGTCGTTTGCTAATCATGAACGACGATTTTAACCTAGCAATGAAGGCTGACCAATTTCTACGGTGGGAGCAGTTAGGTTTTAGGCAAAGAGACATGGGCGCAAAAGAAACGAGCCCAATTTTTTATAGGTTATGGTATCGGTATATTTTAAAGGAAAGGTATCGAGCAGAAAAGGGTTTGAGCAAAATTCAGGAAGGAGTAGAACTGGCGCTGGCGGCCGTGGGCCATTATATTGTGCTGTGTTCAACTTGTTGAAGTATCAGGCTGCTGATGCAGGTACCACCATTCATTCTCAGAATTTGTTTTGAGCTTTTGCAAACATGAATAAGATAGGAGCTGACGAACTATGCCAGATCCTGAGACTGGTCACCGCCCAGCTGATAGAAAATCAGCATCTCTGGTCTGCAAGGAGTGGTGGGTCATGGAGGGTCCGACCCGATCATCACTCCGAATTCTCAACCTCGATCATCTTCCTCGAATACTAACTAGGTACCCAAACTTAACCACATTCGAAACACCAAGGGTAATAAGGATCTCTCATTGGTGGCCCAGTCATACCCCAAATTGGAGGCCTTCATACTTGATAGCACACCGATTGAAGGCATATGTGACAGGAAGAATTTTCCTGCGCTTCGAGAAGTTGGGGAGGAAGGTTTGTGCGCTGTGGCAAATGGGTGTCCCAAGTTGTCCTAGATTGTTATCAAAAGGTGTTTTGCTGGACTGCTTGGAATTATGTCCATGATTACTTCAGCAGCACATAACTTAACTCATTTGGATTTGGATACTTGTATTTTGGTTACTGACCAAGCCCCTGAAGCAATTGGGTCATCTAGTTGCCTCCTTCGCTTTTTAAATTTGAGAGGTTGTTCCAAAATTACTGATGTCGGATTGAGTTTTTTGGCAAATGGGTTTTGCTCAAAAACCATCGAGCAATTGAACCTTTACAGTTGCTTTGAAATCACTGATGACGGGGTCTCGCTTTTGTGCAAGATGCGTGTCTTGGAGGAGCTGGATTTAAGAAACTGTTCCGAAATTACTGATGTTGGAGGTCAGGCAATCTCCGCTATTCGAACCCTCAAGAAGTTGAAGTTGCAGTCTGTAATAACAGAAAGAACCGTTGTAGCTCTTGCTAAAAATTGCATAAACTTGGAGGTGCTTGATCTAGGTCGTTGTGGAGTGATCGCTACAGCATGTATTGATGCATTCTTGGGTCACAAGTGCTTGCGATTCCTTAATCTACTAGATGTATCGTGTGTTGATTTGAGAGGATCTGCTATCGAAAGCCTAGCACGTGGATGCCCTTCATCGTAGTCGACTGTGGTGCACAAAAAGTGGAGAGAGGCTGTTGCAGGAAATGCAAGAGTACTGTTAGTAGAATCATGGACTTCAGGGGTGGCAATTTGGCTGATTACCTTGTATAGTTTGATGTATCTGCGGTTTATGTGTGATGGTGCTTTCAAACTAACTAGAGATGTTGTACTACTGAACTATTTGTTTTGCTGCGAATGTTAGAAATGAGTTCTATCAAATTCATTAGGATTAATTACAAAACACCACACGAACTATGATGTTATTTTCATTTTCATACCTAACTATAAAAAACTTGCATTTTTATATCTGAAGTTTCATTCCTTTAGCATTTTGATACCCTGACCACTAACACCGTTAAATTTTGAACGCATTTTTGTCATTTCTTAATTATAAATTTTTAATTTATTTTATTTTGTTTTGCTTAACATGTAACTCTAAAAATATATATACATACAAGAGTGCATGAATTTGTTTTTGCTAAAGTAAATTTGTTTTATTTGTATTTGATAACCTCAAAAAAAAAATTTGGTTAAAGTAAATGTAAAAAATGATATATTTATTGAAATGACAAAAATACTCTCAAAATTTAACGGTGTGTGGTCAGGGTATTAAAATACTAAAGGAATGAAACTTCGGGTATAAAAATGTAAGTTTTTGATAGTTATGTATGAAAATGAAAATAATATCATAGTTCAGGTGGTGTTTTGTAATTAATCTAATCCATTATGTACTTTTACAAGTCTCACTTTATCCTTTCCCTAGATCATTGTCATTGGCCGTGGCAATTTCATTCATCGGGATGAGGTCTGTTTGTTTGTTTAGATTTTCTAAATGAGCTCTTATTTTGCAAAGAGTTGACACACGTTTTATTAGTGCTTTTGCTGTTCTTCTCATCCAGGGGTTTCCAATTTGATCTTTTTGATATTTGTTGTGGCTTAAATCCAGTTACCTAAAAACACACACCTAGGCTCAACTGGGGCATGGAACCACCCAAAGTGCATCATCTCCTCAAAATGTGAAAGAATTGCCACAATAATGTGTATCTGACCTCTGTTGACTGTGGCTTATTCCACACCTGTGCTGTTCCATCTGAAGGAGATGTGTGGTCATGGGGGATGGAGAAGGGCCTCGGTCTCCGCCCAGATGCTAGTTTCACTGGGACAGATGCAGGGGGATGCCATTTCTCCCTTGCAGATTTTTTGTGATGGAGCAAACAAGTCTAACTTTCAGGATCCGGTCCAAGTTGCATGTGGTGCTGCCCATACTGTTCTTGTATCAAATGATGGATATAAGTTTTGGTCTTGGGGGAGAGGAAGCACTGGGGTTCTCGGAAATGGCAAGACACTCGACTGTTTTCCTCCCACTGTTGTGTTGTGGGGAACTTACAGAGGATTTCAAGCAAGAACTGCTAAACACTGTTGAGAATTCTAAAAGAGTCACAGAAACAGAAAAAGGCTCGTCTTCAGCAATGAAAGAAATGAAGCTTCTCCAGTCAAAACTCTCAGTGATTTATTGTCTAAGCTGCCTACTGAACATAATGAAACACTGCTTAAGGTAATAAATTGTTGATTATAGTGCCAAAGTCTACTGTTACTTGCCCATTACGTACTCTTCCTGGAACTTAGTACTCGATTCTAGACAAGACATTAATTTTGTGCACTTTCCATTCAGAATATAGAGATTGTCGTCTTTACGAACTTGATACTGCTAGCTCAGACATTATGAAGGTATTCGCTCATTTTCATATGTTTTCTGTTTATGCAAATTATGTACGAGGTTTTGGACTTTTCACTTGTACAACTCAGCAATTGCATGGTTTGGTTGGTACTTGGTTCACTCTATATTCACAAATCCCTTCAGTAGCCATTACTAAGGTGCTTGAGAGATGATGTTGGTAAAAATAATATAATGGAAGTAACAACTCAAACTGCACAAATGATAAATATGCAAAGATGTAAAAGATAGAGAAAATGGAATACCGGATATAACATGGTTCAGCGATGTGCCTTCGTCTACGGGGCAACAACAACAAGAACTTCCACTATGAAATAATGGGTACACAAGAGATACATAACTTGAAGAAAACTACTTGAAGAAAACTACTTGAAGGAAACCCTCTCTTACACTTGTTTTGCTACAAACTACTCTACACTCTCAACTTGGAGTGAACACTCTTCTCTACTTGGAAGATGAATGTTTCTCTCTTGGAAGAGATGCTTGAGATAAGCAAATGACTCTCCTTTTATAGGCTAAGGAGAAACCATCTAGACCTTTCATTAGTGTTTACCCAATAAATAGTGCTTCATGAATCTTCGTGTAACTCATGCATTGATCATAACTCATGTAACTCATGTAACAATTGTGTGACTCTCTCTTACACTTGTTTTGCTACAAACTACTCTACACTTTCAACTTGGAGTGAACACTCTTCTCTACTTGGAAGATGAATGTTTCTCTCTTGGAAGAGATGCTTGAGATAAGCAAATGACTCTCCTTTTATAGGCTAAGGAGAAACCATCTAGACCTTTCATTAGTGTTTACCCAATAAATAGTGCTTCATGAATCTTCGTGTAACTCATGCATTGATCATAACTCCAAAATCATCCATGTTTCATGTGTAACTCATGTAACTCATGTAACAATTGTGTAACTCATGTAACCTTTGTGTAACTCATGTAACTTATGTAACTCATGAAACCTTTTATATTATTTTTATAACTATTTTATTTATTTTGGTCTGGATATTATAACAGATGAAAGACATTATGTTTAGGATAAAACATAGTTTATTTTAGATATCAACAATACGTAGGTCATGGAATTTAAACAGCCATGTATTCTAAGAACTGCCAGACATTGTTAGCCTCCGGTCTGTAGAACGCTCTTCATCTTTCATCATGACTGTCTTTAAACTCACCTAGTCAAACAAGCCTAAAGGTTTTACTGATCAGACTTGTAAAATTCACTTCTCCTGTTCTTGATAAAAGTTGAATTTTCAATGCACCAGTTAACAGTTTTTCAGTTTTTATATTGCTGGGGTGTATCATTGGAAGCATGGTAGGAAAGGTTGTTAGTTTTCTGCTTCAGCAAGCCCGAGATGAAGTTCGCCTTACCAGGATTGCTCAGCATTTATTTGATTCTGTTGGTAGGTCAATCCCTGCAGAAATGTAAAGACCTATTATTACAAGACGGAATTTCATTTGTGAAACAACTCATTTCTATTTTTATACACACAGCAATGGGAAGGCTTAATTGAATTGTTGGGGGTCTGAATCGAGGACTACTGGCAGTCTAGACTTCCTGCACAAGTATGAACATTACGTTTAATTTCCATGAGCACTCATTTTGGACTCCCTTTTATGTTATAGAAACTATCGAGTAGGTGCGTTTGTATATTTTGTTTATGATACCTGCTAGGAATAAACCTATTTCCCATTTACTAATTACCCTATGTACTTCTGTAGCAGCTCATCATCACAGCTATCTTCTACTCACATGTGTTTGAAGGACCACATACTTGTCAAGTAAATATGAGAGTTTTGTTGCTGTTACTCCGGTAGGTCTGGATTAGAGTTCTTTCTTTGGTATGTAAGGTTTCTGTGTATATATATGTTAATGATAAAGTTGGTATTATGAGGAAAAATCTTAAGTGGGAAGTTATGTATTGTATATTTGATGCGTCACAAAATCTTTTTTGAATTTCATGTGATATTTGAAATTCATGTGTTATATTTCATATAATGTGGAGTTGGTTTTCTAGACAGTTGCTGCTAACTATGTTCTCTCAGACTGATATATCTTCAGTAGTTTAGATTTGTCTTCACTCTCTTCACAGTGTGCAGGGAACTCTGCAATGTTTTCAGCTGAGACTTGACCATTCAATATACTTTGCTTGCATTCCATCTACTACAGAGAATCGTACTAGGTACTTCTGCAGCAGAGATATATTCACAGGTAGTGCATGCTTTGAACGAAATATTAATGTTTGTATTTCAAAACCCTTCATTCTAACCGTCAAGAGGCTTTGGCCTCCCCTCTATAAGTTAGCTTCTGGCTGCCTTTTCTCCCATCCAAAGCCTAGTAACAGCATACTTTATTTTCCCATGCCAAAGCACCAGTTAACTTGTCATCTTGGCTTAATACTCTATTTGCATAGAGCTTGATCTTCAGCTCCCTCATATGAGTATGGAGTGTTGAGCTATGATGCAAGTTACCTAGTGCCAAAATGTCATGTTAACTCGGCTAGGATTATCATTAGGAAACCTAGCTATCTAGTAAATCGTACTTCTGTTTCTTACAATTCATGCTACTGAACCAGCTAACTTGTGATCCTAACTTAATACTCCATTTGGATCAACTCTCAGTTGATTACGATTGATTATGGAGCAATAAGTTAGGATTCTAGTTACCTTGTGCTCAAAACGGCATGTATCTTATGGCAAGTTCAAGAGCCAAGAGAATGTTTAATTTGCTTTTCTTTTGTGTTGGAACTAGTGGCCTTTTCTGATTTTCAGAGACAAAATCAAATTTTTTTTTTTTGGTCCATCGGTCTCTGAATATCAGACTGCGGCCTCTAGTCTACAGTTTACACATCAAGCAAGCTAGTCATATGTCAGCAATAAGCCATAGTTTTTGAATCATTTTCTTTAGGATGTGCATGTAAGTCATAAGCCGACACGAAAGAAACGATCATTCTCTTGTTGGTACAAGTAGTTCTTTGTCTACTAATCTAGGTTGGGTTTTACGTCCTTTGAATATGAACTATGTAATGAGATTCATGCTATGAGCATATCAGTTGCTAGTTTGCTACACAATAGATGTCCTGGAATGCATTGGTTTAAGTTCGAACTGCCGAACAACCAGTTCGAGCTTGTGCACTGGTTTTGAAGTAGCTAGAAACAATGTTCTAAAAGACGGTATGCGGTAGGCAGGGGGTAACTTGCAGCCTAGAGTCTGGACAGCCTAGGCGGGGACTAGGCGATTTGTATTTTTTAAGATTTATTAATTAAAAATATATATTTTATGCAATTTAATATTTTAAAACGGTCAAATATAGATAAATTATTCAACATAAATCTAGTCATACCCATTTATAAAATAAATTATAGCTAAAATTTATCATAACTTTCTATAAAAGTGAGCAATTAATAACAACAATAAACATATACACCTCTAATTTTAAACACACTATTAACTTTTATACTCTCATACTCCCCACAATATAACAATCCCACCACAAAAAGAAGACAAAATTAACCGGAGAGCTTAGCAGCCTAGGCGAGCAAGGCGGCGTTTAGGCCGGCGCCTAATCGCTCACAGCCTGACACAAAGACCTAGAAGAAAAGCGAGGCGGCTTGTTGCAGCCTAGAGCCTAGGCGGGGACTAGGCGGTCCTAGGCGGGGCCTTTTAGAAGCTTGGCTAGAAATAAGGAGTTTTGTAACCTCTTCCATAGTCCATAGAGATAGAGCTTCTAAAATCCTCATGAAATGTGGAACTTCTTCACTTAAACGGGGAATTTTTAACTTGTTCTCTCCACACGTTAACTAGCGAAAGCCAATAAATAGAAATCGGACCAAGCAACACAAAAGTAACAATAGCAACAAAACTCACATATCCATTTTTCCAACAAAACTAACTGTAGTCGGTAGTTAGAAACTACCTTCTCCGCCCATAGACCAGTCAGGAAACTTGTAGACCGACATCCAGGCTACCTCGTCATGGTGAAAGATCATCGGTACCACATCAGGAATGTATTTTTCCAAGCTCCACAAGAAGACACAATGATAAAATATATGTATAGTTAGTCCCACATCGAAAACATGTAATAAGAGGGAACATTCCTTAGCTATAAAAGGAAGGCTTTCCCTATGTAGAAACTGACTCACAATCCCCCCCCCCTCCCCTCTCTCTCTCTAACACTCTATCCCGGAGGATGGATGCTCTTGTAACACCAAAGGCCTATCAACCATGATAGTTGATTCGCAATGGAGTTGGCTCCTCTTATAGTGAAATGAGCAGTGATGACTTTCTGCACTTAAATGAGCTATAACATGCAAAAACTAGTGGCAGGCAGACTGAGGCGGTAATGAACTAATGTATGTATGACATGGTTAACACCAGTCCATGAAGGCCAAATTATCATGTACGTATTCTATATGCCAGTACTGAAGCTTTTATTTCTCTACAAATGCTTGCCAACTGTGTGGCGCATAGAAGGGACCAAATTATTGGACTCATGAGTCATGAAATAATTGATCTAAATTATCATTCCCAACAATTCAAATTTCCAGAAACATGTTAGCTACGAGAGCTTGGAAGGTTGGGACTTCAGGTCACACTGCACTAAAACAAGATCATGACTAATTCTTAGTACACAGAGGCCTCTTTCCAGAAAACTCTTTCAAGATGATAATGAAAATGAAAAAAATCGGGGATTATGATAAGAAAGAAGTATCTCATACGTACTCATAGTACAACATTGCATCACAACAAGGACCCAGCAAGCTAAGCCAGCTTGTGAGCTTGGAAGGTTGTTCTGTTGTTCACGAAAACAGTGCGTAGACCAAAACAGTATCCAAAGATCATCACTTATTCTCTGTACACATAAGTCTCTTTCCAGGTAACTCTTTCGAAAAATCGGAAGAGTATGAAAATGAAAAATGGGGTTTTTGATGTACATGTTCACGTGAAAGTTTTGTAGGTTCAATCTGATTTACTGTGGCTTCGAAGTTCGAATCATATGGACCCAACCGGGGAGACCATGCAAGTTATCTGAACAAAATCTCAATAGATGAAGAAACTCACTCATATAGTATTTCTACTTTGTTTTTTTTTTTTTTTTTCCTTTTCTAGGAATGATCATATTTTAACGCACTAAACTACCCCTTTCATGCATAAGCATGATCTTCCAGATTTCTGGGCTTACATTGACTGGTTTAAGTTGGTTTTAGAATGTTTAGTGCATTTTGTTAACCCAAATCGGTCTGCTACGTACTATAATATGCACATATAGAATAAGAATGAATTGAATCAACTTCATTCCTTGTTAGGTTAATTTGCAACATATAAAGCAAGAGAATAGCTTTTAGGTTTCTGTGTAGCCCTTGAGTTATTTCTAATAGATGATATGTTAGGAACTAGGAAGCAAGTACTGCCAAGAGAATGAGATGACTGAAAATCCAACTGTATATATTTAGAACTTGTAATGTATCCCTTACATTGCTTAACCTCCATGCTCTTAATTAATAAGGAAAACTGTCCTCCTGATATAATATACATAATGAAAAGGGCAGGAAAGAAAAGGACTGTAATCAACTTTATATATTATCTGTATCAAAAATTCTTGGAAATACTGAGTCTCACTAGGTTGTTTAGTGTCCGTCATGTGATTCATGTCCTTGCTTCTTGTGCTAAGGAGACAATCATTCAAATTCCACATCATTTTTGCAAAATGTCTTCCTCAACTGGCACTACCCTACCCCAATCCCCTCAACCTTGCTTATAAAAGAGCAGGCATTTCCACCACTTCAGATACATCACACAACTCTTGATTTAGGTCTTCATCTTTATTGACTCCTTATAATCATCACCCTCCTCAGTCCTCACTCTCTTATTTGCCCTTCACCCCTTTGGAACACCATTTCAACTCTTCTCCTCAATGGCATCTGCTGGCTCAATGTCTTCCCTTACCTCGGTCTCGTCTTGGACTGCCAAGCAGAACAAGACCTTCGAGATTGCACTGGCCCTTTTCTCCAAGGACACCCCCGACCGCTGGGACAATATTGCCAGGATCGTCGGGAATAAGACACCTGAAGAGGTCAAGTGGCACTATGACCTTCTTCTAGAAGATGTCAAGCTAATAGAGTCCGGCGAAGTTCCTTTCCCGGATTACAGAACTTCTGGTGGGAGTGGGAATGGTCATGGCAAAGAGGTACGTAGTCTTTAGTACTAATAGTATTTGTCAAAGTCCTCCTCTACCACCTAATTACACAATGACATATATAATTGTTACTTCCCGATTCTTCGAAATTTCTGTTCATAAACTCTTGTACTACCATTCAACAACATCAAGCTTCTTTTTGTGCATCTTATTCTATATATGTTATAACAAGACCACCCACTAAACCATTGGCTTCTGCTAATGGTTAATATCTGAGAAGCTGTTAACTTACCAATAAACTGGCCGGTATCCAAACTAAAAGTATTTCCAAACATAAGACCAACTGGTTTCATTAAGCCTATTTTAACTTGTAACAACACCAAGCTGGTTTCAAGCCTTCACATGAACCCATATCCATGTAGGTCTTTTCCAACATGGTTTTACTTGGTTGTTGCATGTAATCATAGATTTAAGATTTATTGTGTTACACTAAACTCGAACAGTCGAATCTGTTAATTAGAGTTAATTTTTAGCCAAAGCTAAAGCTAATCCCGTTGAGAATTGTCCGCTAAATTTCCAGGATGATGAACCTGAAGCTCCACTGAATGATCAGCACAAGGAGAAGTCTCATGAAGCGTTGTTATAGTACTATGATTCTTATGTATGTAGTTAGCATTCCCAGTTCCATACTTTGTTGCCATGAATGATCAATCCTGTTTGTAATCTGAATTTCTAGGTGTAAGAGTGAGCTTAATTAGGCATAAATCTCAATTTACTATCCTAACTTTTACCTTAGTGTCAATTTGTTACTATAACTTTCATTTCAGCCAATTTGCTACCCTAGCTTTTATTTCAACCAATTTGCTACCCTTCCATCAAATTTGCTATTTTAGGCTTTTAAGATTAACCAATTTACTTATCAAAATTTCAATACTGACCAACTTTAACCTTCGATTTTCAAAATTAATTCATGTTTAAATAAAGAAATGAACAAATTAAAATGACAAAAAGGTAGCAAATTGGCTAATTTTGAAAACATATGGTAGCAAATTAGCTGAAATAAAAGCTAGGGTAGCAAATTAACACCAACGTGAAAGTTAGGGTAGCAAATTGACTAGTTATGAAAAGCTAAGGTAGCAAATTAGCTGAAATGAAAGCTAGGATAGCAAATTAACACTAAGGTGAAAATTAGGGTAATGTTGTAAAACAAAAGTAAAAGAGATTACGAAAGGAGAGAAACAACCAAGAGAATGAGGAATATGTTATCATATTGAGTAGGGAACCATCTCTTATATAGAGATGTAATAAGTATGTAAATTACATGAATATCCCTAATAAGCTAATTAAAAGAATGCTCATTAAATAAACTATTTACAACACTCCCCCTTGGGTATTCTCTGTTATTAGCTTCCTCTGATATGTGCTCTAGTATTGCCTCGTCAAAACCTTGCCAGGTAATAAAAATCCTATGGGACAAAAACAATCTTGGTCGAAGGAGAAAAGAGTACAACGCACACGTAGTGGTGGTAGTCAGAACCCTTGATTTCGGTGAAGCGGTTTAGTTTGGATCATAAGATGTGAGTCCGTGGGAGATAGATGCATAATAGTTGCTACACCAAAACCTTGCCCGGTAAACCCAGTGGGACAAACCCGTGGTCGAAGGGAAAAGATGAGCAATTGCATATATTTCAAATAAAGGCATCTTCAAGATGAAGTATGAGTAGGGTGACCAATTTAATGTGTGCCTCGTTAAAACCTTGCCAGGTAACAAAACCCAGTGGGACAAAATAACCCTGGACGAAGGACAAAAGAGTACAAATACCCATCTAAACAATATATGTTTAACATGGGTAGGTGTGGGAACAACATGCCCATAACACTCTCTTAGTTAAGGAATTTGATTTGACCTGGATTGTTTCTTTCCTTTTTAGCCAGTCGTCTTCGTTGAGATCTATCCACGAAGCAAGGTTCGACATCATCGCTTATTATAATTTCGGTGGCCACCGTAAATACAAACACATCATTGATGAACTCTCATTCCGATTCAATATCTCACTAAATTTACTGAGATTTTCTTTTCTCGATAGTGGGTTTAAATGTTGGAGTGTCCCCCAACTTCGTCTCTTCTAGGACGAACCCATAATCCGGATTAATCTCGTGAGTTGAATTGGTTTGAGATTGCGATGGCAAGAAGATTCATTTGTGCCAAGTTTACCCTCTTCTAGGGATAAGAATCGTTTGAACCTAATGATCTACCTCGCTTCTGGGCAGGGACATATGACTGGTTAGCCGCCATAGCCGTACCTCATCCAACTAGGACGATACGTCCTACGGGACGTTTATCCTTGCAGGTTTGCAGCAGGTATATATGTTCTCGTCACTTTAACCAGATCTAATGAAGTGTCTGTCATATTATGGGCTACACTACGTAGATCTAGAATTCTTTGCACTTCAACTGGAAGTAGAATTCTTCACACTGCAATATCACATGTGCGGTTTTGGGATCAAGATGAGACATTCTACACGTCGTTCATTAGGAACGGTGACATTCTTATCTCCCCCTAACGGCGGGAAGACTGTCCCATAAAAGTGACGACCGCAAATCTAGCGGTATAGAGATCGCCTTTCAAGGGCTCTAAGGAGCACATAATGGATAGGGTTCATAATCGACATATATGCCCATCCTTTGTTGAGGACCTGATTTTGTACATTGTGGCGGCACAATTGGCACAGGAACTACACACCCAAATTTGTGTAAGTGCGAAACACCAGGTTTGCACCCAGTCACCAACTGTAACCCAAAGTAAGGTGGGTAGCAATGGGCCTCAACCGGACCGACATGGCTGCATGCAAGATTGCATAGCCCGACGCAAACACTAGAAGTTTGGTGCGCATTACCAAGGTTCTACCTGTGAGACCATCTTGGTTGTGAACATAGAAAACTATATGTTTAACAGATCCCAAGGGATATGCAATAATCATCGGAAGTCATCGATGTAAACTCTCCGGCATTATCAAGCCTTATAGACTTTATAAGATAATCCGAGTGGTGTACCCTAAATTTCATGGGTGAGAGTTTAGCAAACGCAGCATTTTTTCTTGTGGACAGTGATGTGACATCTGATCACTTTTGTTGATGCATCAACCAAAACCATTAATATTTAACTGGTCCGTATGATGGTTGGATAGGTCAACAAATTTTTCCTTGCATTTTGTGCATAAAGAGATAGTGTACATTCTAGTCTTTGCATATGATCGATGGTCTAGTATTCAACATCCTTAACGAGCAACTTGACATAATATGTCATTAAAGACAAGACCCTTATTCTGAAGAGGATGTCCGTGTGATAATCTTCATCGTAGTTATGTGCAAAGCTTGCCAGCCAATCCAATTGCTTCTTTATGATGATCCTGAACCAAGTTGAATGATCATCCTTTGCTTGGTTGATCAACAATTTCAGAGCTTTTCTTGCAACATCAAATTAAACTCAACGTTAGAACTATTCGTGTTGATAACGTGTTGTAAAACAAAAGTAAAAGAGATTAAGAAAGGAGAGAAACAACCAAGAGAATGAGGAATATGTTATCATATTGAGTAGGGAATCATCTCTTATATAGAGATGTAATCAGTATGTAAATTACATGAATATCCTTAATAAGCTAATTACAAGAATACCTATTAAATAAACTATTTACAACAGGTAACAATTTAGCTAAAAAGCCTATTAATTACAAGTTTATATGCGTGTCAATAGTACTTGTTCTAAACTTCTTGACCTAAACAATTGCTTCATGTTATTTCAAAATTCATAGGCATTTAAGCTTCAAACTCAAACTCAAACCAAAAAACAAATGCAGAAGACACGTAAATTGGATTCATAAGTATTACAAGAAATGAATTCATTTGGACCATTAGAATTGAGAGACAGAGAGAAATCACAGAATCACAAGGTGAAGAAAAGGCGGGAAAGCGGTTTGAAGAAGATGAGGTTACGCCACGTGGACAAACACCCAACAGAGAACAGGAGGTCAGTACCTGACCGGTACGGTTCGAACTGTTGCTTGGTGCGACTCGCAATTATTGGCTACTGATTTTTCCAGATGTTAGGTTGGAAATTTTGAGACAATTTTGTATTTTGGCTTCATTATTGAGCGAAAATTTTTCTATGCATTAAGGTACAAGTGAACCGAGCAACTAATATGCAGTATTTTAATTAGTCTATTTACGTCACACTACATGCATATATACTAATACCGTTAACAAAATTAAAACCCAATAAAATAGTCTCAACTGTTTCTAATTAAGGAGATGAGGAAATTCTTCTATGCATCAATGAGCAAGTGAACCGAGCAACTAATATGTAATATTTTAATCCGATCATTTACGTCGCACTACATGCATACTATTACCGTTAACAAAATTAAAAAAAAAAAATAGTTGGCCAACCTTATCCTCTGTAACTTAGTACTATCTTCAGCTGTCTATTCTTCTCTAGGACTCTTTGTACAGACCTGAACAGATCATCACTTTAGTATAAATAGATGTACATACACTTGTAATGATCTACAGGGACTTGAGGGTATTCTGATTTCGATAATCCATGTATATATCATCAGTAGTCACACAGTCCTACAATCGCATACAGACTCGAAAAGTTGAAGTGCATCGACTCAAATGGTTGAAGATCTATGATGGATCGACTCTAATGCTCATGCTCAGTTAGCATAAGAAAACTGGAATTCAATATTTATAATAAACACAGCGGCAAGCTTGGATGGGCAGGATGGCTATGAAAGACCGTTAAATCAAACCTTTAAGCTAAATCTTAAGCTCCAGTGGTCTGTCCTGAGCCAAAGTTTAGGACGGGTATTGCCAACTAGAGAATTAACTTAAAAGAGCTACATGACAAGTTTTTGGACACAATGGCTGAAGTTGGATAATCCATGTTGGTCCAAAGAAAAAGAAGTTGGACTCATTTCATTTCCTCAGATATTTACAATGTATTTGAGTATTTCAATTCCCTAAATAGTTTAAAGAGAAAACATAATATAAACAGAGATAAGAGATCACTATCAAGAAACAAAAAACATTTACAATGATTCAGAAAGTTTCTTCTGGCTTCAAGATATTATAGCATTCAAGCTGAGTCATTTCTCCTCCATTCACAGGGTCAAATTCACACCGATAGAAGCTGCAAACAATCACAACATAAAGCTTAACTCATCACTTAAACTAATGAAACAAATTGGATCATTGTGCATGTTTAATGTTGATGGATAATCTAACTTTGCAAAACATTATGCAATGGCTTGTAATTAAAGTGGACCGATTGCCAGGCATCACAAGGAAAGTAGTAGGAAAAGAATGAAATTTTTGACATTGAATCGTTATCCCCAAAACCTTTCCACAAAAGAAGATAAATATCAAAATCGGTTACCTTCCATCCATGCCGAGAGCCACTACTGTGTTCTTCTGGTGGCCAAAGGCAACAATGTACTCTAGACCTTCCTGCAAGTGAAATTTAGCCACTGACCATTCTGAGCTGAAATACCTTGGAAGAACACCTGCAAAAGATCAACTCAGCATGAGGTTGAAAGACCAGGTAAAGGTTGAACACCTATCATCCATTAACAATTGCAGTCGATCAACAGTGCCTACCTGATAATCTTGGTGACAAACTTTAGAATTCCCCTATAATTAGAACTATAAGCAAAGTAGAAGATATTGAACTATATTACCTTTCATGAAAGAAAGAGATGAAATGGCTGAAGGATTAGGAGGACTAGTTGATGGACTGCGAGATCTTTCATTCCCCAAGGATCCTGAGTCAACCTTTAGATTGAAAACATGGACAGTTCCCTTGTCGCTCGAGACAGCTAGCCATTGGGAATTAGAAGAGAAAGCAAGACTATGTATCTCTGCTCTATCTGCTCCTCTCCTTACCTGCAGACCAAGTAATTTCTTAAAGCTATAATGACTACATACTGGTCACCAAACTTCACATAAACAAAAAGTTGCAAACACAGTAAACTTCAGATAAAATTTACTGTGCGGTTCAAAGGACAAAATACAATCGTTTTTGCCAGACACCTTATGTCTATGAAAAAGAAGGCATTCTCACTGTAATTTTCGGAGTAATCCTCATACTGAAACATAACCCCCTAAGTTAATACTTAACATCTCTTAATTATGTGACTTTCAACCCAATCCATATTCACAAATTTCCTTAGCAAAGACTTACAATTTGCTAACATACTGTGTTTATCCATTTACAGTGATACAGTTAGCTTTCAACCAAGTCAATGCAGATGCCCTGATCAATAGCGATACGTGACTTCCACTTAATGAGCTGCATAGGTCACTCTATCGCTATTGAGTAACTAGATACAATGTGGCTTATATTGAGTGGAAGTCACGTATCGCTGTTGAGTAACTGAATACAACGACCTATGCAGCACATACTTAATCAGGTTAAAACAATCGGAGGAGGAAGCAACACTAGCATCATAACCAATTAAACCTTTCGAAACTTTCGAAACATAAAAGCTTCTTGAGACTAAATTGCTGAATCTTTGGGCGAAAGAGGAAAGCTCGTTGAGACCAAATTGCTTCCTATCCCTTAAATTTTGAATCTTTTGAGTGAACTAACGTAATGAGCTAAAACATATACATATGAAACAAATTCAACTAAAGATACAATGAAACAGATTATTCGAAAGCAAGAAATGAATTCAAATTTAGAGTACCTCCTGCAGCAATGAACCATCCAAAGTATTGAAAACTCTAATCAAAGTCCCTTTACTGCTCGCCGTAGCCAGCAACCTCCCGTCCTGCGAGAGAGCGAAGCAGGCCAGCCTGGAATCATGTGCCATAATAAACTTAGTCCGCTTCGACCCGTAATGCTCGACCCGAATCTGACCTTTCTGGAGCCCCGGGCACACCAGCACCGCCTGCGTCCCCAAATGCGACACCTCACACAGTCCCTTCGGGTTCGCGATCGTCTCAATCTGATGAAGAAGCTTCAAATCGGCGAAATTGTAGACGAAGATCTTCTGGACAAGAACCACGACGATCCGGTCGCGGCGGAGGCGGACGCCTTTGACTTCTGACCGGAAGGAGAGCTCGCCGATGCAGCGGGACTGGTGGTCGTCCCAGATCATGACCTTGTTGGGGGAGTAGAGCGGGTCGGGTCCGCCACCGACGATGGTGAGGATGTTGCAGCGGAAGAGCATCTGGACCAATCCGACGGCGCCGCGTGGGCCGAAGTCGCGGCGGAAGATCTCGCGGAAGGGGTCGCAGTTGTAGATGCGGAAGCCGAGGTCGGTGCCGGCGGAGAAGCAGCCGTGGTCCTGGTTGAAGGAGAGGTGGAGGAGTTGGGCCGGGTTTGGGCCGGTCGGAGTCGGGTTTTGGGAGGGGGAGTAGGAGTCGTCGGGTTCGGAGTCGGAGGCCATTAAATCGGGGAATTGGAAGGGAGGGGAGGAGGAGGCGGTGGTCATTGGGTCATCGGAAAAAAATGGGAAATGACGAGTTTGGGGTTTGTGGAGTAGTACAGCGAAGTACAGAGGGAAGAATCGGATTGGTGAGTTGTGTTGTTGTGCCCAAGGTTGAAGGCGAGTTTCTATCTATGAATAGCTTTCTCTGGTTCTCATGTCTCCTGGCTTCGTTGAAAAGACGATTTTACCGCCACTTTGGACCTTAGGCTATATTGAATTATTTCCTTTATGTTATTTTGAGGGCGGTGTTATTAACCCATTATTTTTTGTTATTAAGAGAACTGAAAATCAATCATCGATCAAAATTAAGTAGTAAGTTTGTTAATAAAATAAAAATACGTGAATAGCGAAATAGATGAAGTGTGTTAATAACAAAAAAAAAATGTTAATAACAATACCCTATTTTTAAATGCCAGTAGCTTTTCAACATTACGGAACGGTTTCTCATCCATTTTTAGATCAAACATGTGAAGAACATCAATGCAAATCTAAGTCAAATAGGTAGATCTCTTCTAATAATAATGATAGTAATCTAAAGCTATATGATACTTAAGCGTCGACCATTCATGTTGTTCATGAAGAGTGTATTTGCAAACTCATGTCGATTTAGCGTGAATAATCGACGTAAATGAATCAAACCAGATAAATGTAAGAAGAGTCCTCATTCACCCTTCTCACACTCTGATTCCTAGTATTAATCTAGACATTGTAACATACGCCAGTAATGCCCCAGAACTGTATATTTATGCATGTACAGGCTGAGAACTGCGTATTTTACACTGGTATTCACAGTTTTTCACCCATGGAAAAGAGATATGAAAGCATAACATATAGGAAAAAACCATAACTTGATGGTGCATTTTGTAACTTCTACTGCAGTAAGTTGATGTTTGATCAACTAAGTATGATAATCCACTAAACTGGTTGGTTACTCGAGTCTAAGCTGCTATGTTAATAATGTAGTCCCTAAGGGATGTGGTTCTCCTGTCAGGCTACGTTATAGTGCGGCCACATTTTGCGCTCCACATGTTTTTATTCTCCCTTCTATTCTTCTATCACAAAACCAGGGATTCTCACCAATAACATTACGCATATACCAAAAATCAGAAATTCTATTCCGATTTCAGGAAGTTGGAATACTCAAGCTGAGTCATTTCTCCTCCATTTTCAGGGTCAAATTGACATCGATAGAAGCTGCATTGACAAATCCAAGATTTTCATTAGACATCTATCCCTATATTCAAAATCCACATTGAACCAACAAATCAACTTATATACAAAACAAAATAGATGATGACGAATTGACGATCACACATGAAACAGAGTTTTAGATGATAGCTCCGAGTCAAAGTAATGTTCTTGAATATTTTCAATTTGCAAAACAAGTAGCAATGACAACAGATAAATAAATCAAACACATGAGGAACAGATATTTCAGTTGTACCCGGTGCCAAAATCAATAGACTCACATAAGGGGGTGGCAGATTGACATACTGTATTATTGAGTAATGGCAGGAATTGCAGGACATTAAATATGTTGCAGAGTAAGTAGCAAAGTAGTCAACCTCAACCCCACATACTGATATACCCGAAAAGAAATAAGTGAAATGAAGATTGGGTTACCTCCCATCCATGCCAACAATGATAACAGTGTTCTTCTGGTGGCCAAAGGCAACAATGTACTTTACACCTTCCTGCAACCGAAATCTGGCCACTGACCATTCTGAGCAGAAATATCTTGGAAGGACAGCTGTAAAAGATAAGCTGACAGTGAGGTCGAAAGCCCAAGATTAAGATCCAAAACTATTTACTCAGTTACGTATTGGAAAAAGTTGCCATGTCACCAAAGCAGCAGACATTAATCAAGATACTAGTCAAGGATAAGTTGAAAAAAGTACTAGAAGTTGCCTTATAGCCAGTAGATGTAGAGCATGACAATTTGTGTATGAAGACATGCTAAATTCATAAACAACAGGCTTCAAACCATAGAAGAATTCAATAATCTGTATTCTTCTTCTAACTCAAATCCTGGCAACCTTAAAATGATTTAATAAGTATAGATCTAGTATAAATCCATCCATATGGACACCAAGTTAATATGACCAACTCTAGTGTTTTACTATCATTATATTGCAAAATACCTAAATACATTACCTTTGAAGTAAGAGAGAGATGAAATTGCTGATGGATTAGTACGGCTGAATTCTGATGTGCTGAGTGATCCATCATTCCCCAAAGATCCTGTGTCAACCTTTACACTAAAAACATGGACAGTACCCTTGTCGCTTGAGGCAGCAAGCCATTGGGCACTGGAAGAGAAAGCAAGACTGTAAATCTCGGCCTTTTCTGCTCCTCTCCTCACCTACATTGAAACCACACAACTTTCTTACTGTAAACTATTTCAATGGGGTTGCCAAAGTTTAGTAAAGTTCACTCAACCTTCACAATAGATATCAAGACGGGCTTCTACGTAAACATGATAACAGTCATGACAAATGCAGAGCCACAACTTATCATATAAATTCAAGAGAGCGACTATGATTCACTTTGATCATCATGTGATCTTCCACGAACGGATAATTCACAGCCACAAGAATTAAAATTTCATCCAATCTTATTTATAAATACATGTGATTTATACCGACATCAGCAAAAGCAAACACATGCATACTGACATAGCATCAAGATTCAAGAGCATATATATGCACAACTATAACCCTGATTCAAACTCCAACCACATTATATCGGAAAACGACAACCAATAGAAATTTAACACATATAACACTGAAAACAAGATTGAATTGAAATATAAAGTACCTCTTGGAGCAATGTACCATCCAAAGTGTTAAAAACTCTAATCAGAGTCCCTTTACAGCTCGCCGTAGCTAGAAACTGACCATCCAGTGTGAGAGCAAAGCACGCCAGACTGGAGCTATGCGCCGTTATAAACTTGGTCCGGTTCGACCCGTAATGATGGACCCGAATTTGCCCCGGGTGGAGCCCCGGACACGCCAGCACCGCCGGACCGGACTTCTGCGACACCTCACACAGTCCCTTAGGGTTGTCCAACGTCATCATCGTATCCAACAGCTTCAAATCGGCGAAATTGTAGACGATGATCTTGTTGAGGAGAACGACGACCATCCGGCCCTGGCGGAGCCTGATTGATTTGACATCAGACCGGAAAGTTATCTCGCCGACGCAGCGGGCCTGGCGGTCGTCCCAGATCATGAGCTTGTTGCTAGGGCAGAACGGGTCGGGTCCGCCGCCGAGGACGGCGAAGTAGTGGCAGTGGAAGAGCATCTGGACGAATCGGACGCCGCCGCGCGGGCCGGAGGGGTCGCAGTCGCAGCGGCGGAATGGGTCGCAGGAGTAGCCGCGGAAGCCGGAGGTGGTGGCGACGGAGAAGCAGGTGTGGTCGTGGCTGAAGGCGAGGTGGAGGAGGGTCGGGTTTAGGGCTGGGGATGCGGGTAGTGTGAGGGTCGGGTCGGGTTGGGATTCGGAGGCGGCTTTGGGTGGGGCGAGGGATTCGGGGCCGAGATTGAGGGGATTGAAATTAGGAGGAGGAGGAGGTGAGATAGTCATGGTGTTTGGGTGAAGTGAAGCCGTTACTGGTTGTTTTGGAGGTAAAGAAAGGAGGAGGAGGCGAAAGGCGCCTTTGCCCTATTTATAGTGCCGCAGGTAATTGAAAACGTTTGCAATAGAGTCAACCCAGTTTTGGGCCGAATAAAAGTTTATTTAGTTCTTTCCGGTTGCGGCCCAATTTCTGGCCCAACGAAATCTATTGGAACTTCAGCAAAATCTAACGAAATCTATTTATTTTCCGGATATCAGAATTGGCTTTGAACTTTAGCATTACCCATCCATGAATTGAAAAGGTGCCGGTGGAAAAGGTAAAATGTAATTAATTTGATGAATGCGTCAGAAACTGTAATTTATGTACTTGAGTTTTAAAAAGAAACAATTCCATGGTCAATTGCTTTGAGTCAATAATCTTCAAACCAATTCTAAGACGACATTAACTAATATTTTCCCTGTCGACTTCTAAACAAAAGAATAACATAACCCACCAAAACATGTTTAAGAGCGAAGTTCTTACCTGTATACTCCGTACCCAAAGGATGAGAGACAGATCTAATTACAGATAAGAGTACTGGCTTGTATAGCCGGTCTAACTTATCATGCTTCCATTATACATTTGAAACAAATTCATGTTTGTAATTCATCCGAGCATCGCAATCGCAAAACCCAATCCTAATATCACTAGCCATTGCTTATGGCATCAAAATCACAATACTCATTCTCAATTAACCATTGAACCCACGAGTGGAAATCAAAATACTAAAGATATTGAAGGAACCAAAGATATTGAAATCTAACCTTGTAGCATTTGATAAAGTAGTATGGAGTTCACATCTAAAACCAATTGGCAATAGGTGGAGTGACCCAAACTCTTATAAACCCACATGCAAGGTCTCATATTCCCGATGTGGGATTGATATCTCAACACGCCCCCGCACGTGTAGCGAATTTTCAAGTCTAACACGTGGACAACTATTTAGGTGACGTGAAGTTCGTGTGACCATTGGACTTCACACATATACGCGGGTAACCCACTCTGATATCATGAGTAGTCTGTGGTTCACATCCAAAACCAATTGGCAATAGGTGGAGTGACCCAAACCCTTATAAACCCACAGGCAAGGTCTCATATTCCCGATGTGGGATTGATATCTCAATATGATATCTCATGTCTCTTTTAGCCTTTATTGTTTGGAAGAACTTGCCTAAACTTGGAATCATGAAATAGCGATTTTGTCGTATCCAAACACACTGCAAAAGATTAGGGAAAGCAGAAATTGAACAAATAATGTAGCAATTAAGACGATCCCATTGAGATTTTGAGATGATATAAAAACCCAAAAAGCAAATTGAGTAGAGAATGAACGAACCCAGTTCTCCCACCGCCATTCGTGATCAAGAGCGGCGTGACGGTGAGCCTCGCTTGGCAATTTGCTGAAGTCGGATGTGATCAAGATTGAGTCGAGTACAGTAGATGAAATCGGCCAAGGATTGGGCCTCAGATTGCGTTGTTGACAAGCGCGGTAGACGCCCTAGTGCAGTTGCACGGCAGGAGACGACCTGAAGCCTGAAGAGGAGACCTAGAAGCTCTTGGGTCGTTGATATGGTTTTCAGTTTGAGAGATAAGAGAGGAGAAATTAAGACTAAACAAGACCAGTCGAAGCTACAATCGTTTGGCTTGCACGCGTTCTTAAACGTCCTCCACAAAAACATCGCAAAATGCTAATACATATAATACAGGCGGCGTCCCACGAATGCAATTTCATCTCACGGCGACGACGGCTACGGTGTTTCTCTTCCATATCCTTCCTACAACTGTGAAGGAAAGTTTGGGCTGGGTCAACTGTTTTGGGTTTAGGTTTAATTTCTTTTTAGGCTTTTAGATGCTTTTTAGTTTATAGTTTTCTAGTACAATAAGTTCATTTCATTAAGACTCTAAGCACTTTTTGTGCTTCATGGCGTCTTGGCGTTATGAGACTATCTTTCTTTTAGTCTTTTTCTAGTTTTTTAGGTGGGATCTTAGACTATACCTATTTGCTATTAGATTATAAGCTCCTTGTGAGCCGAAATTTGTAATGAGGATGCATAGTCTACTTTAGTACTGAGGACGCATGGCAACGAATCGATTCGTATTGTATCATCTACTTTAGTACTAATGACAAAATTGTCTTTTGAGTTTAAAAATATAATACAGGCAGTATATATGCACATAATTCACTACATCTCCAAGTTAAACGATTTCCAAATATTCGTGTTTTCCCACAAAGTACGAGTTACTAAAATTACTATGACATGATTTATAATATCTCCTCGAGGGATTGGGAAGCAAATTTGACTGTAATTATATTCGAGATTGACTCCACCACCAATACTAAGGCCGTTAAGTTTTTAACCATTGTTGAATAACAATTAGTGAAATATTACTGGAATATGGCAAATTTTATGGATCCATACTGGTTACACTCAAATTAATATTTTTACTAGACAGTAATTGTCTAAAGTGAATGTTAATTAAATTCATGGTCCACATCACACTGGCGAGCCAGAATAATATTGGGTTTAAAGGCGGGTTACTTTGCTTGCAATACCATGCGACCTGAATGTACGGCTTGATTGCACAAAGGCCTTCACATGTAAGAAGGACTGAAATTATCAGGCGAGTTGAGGAGTTCGCACATATCAAAATAGTAACATGAGTTGCCTGTGAGTTGGATGCATGAGAAGATGTGCTCCGCGAGGTGATGACTTCGCGCAGGGGACTCCGCATAAGAGAAGGACCTTGTGAAGAAACAAGAAAAGGAGTTCTTGTGCTACAAACAAAGGGTTGACTCGGTCAAACATTTAATTGCCGGCGAAGTCCTGTATGCAAGCGAAGTGCGGAGTTCGTGTGCTCAAAGCAACGTTTGCATGGGATGCTAGATGTAGTGGCTATCAAGTAGCTAGCTTTGCTATATTACTCATTTGATAATTATTCATTATTGGACATAGAATAGAAGGATAAGAAGACTAGCTAGCTACATCCTTAATTGCATTCAACAAGGAGTCTATATACATACGAAGGGAGGAGTTCGCCTATGGAAAGGAGACCAAATGGACGCGAGTTGATGTTTAATTGCCTACAAAGACCCGCGAACTACAAAGTCCAAAGCTTCGGGGGCTTGACAACTTCTAGGCTTGAGGTTGATGAAGAATCGGCTATTTGGCAGCTTAATGATTCTTCGGAGTTTGACAACTTCTAGGCTTGAGGTTGATGAAGAATCGGCTATTTGGCAGCTTGATGATTCTTCGGGGGCTTGACAACTTCTAGGCTTGAGATTGATGAAGAATCGGTTATTTGGCAGCTTGATGATTCTTCAGGGGCTTGGGGAGGCTTCTGAGCTCTTGGGAGTAATTCTCTCTCTCTCTCTGGTCAGCTGCCTTCTTTTTGTTTGCTCCTTGGTTCGCTTCCTCCTTAGCCCACATTCTCTTGTTATGAGAGGGGGTATTTATATTATTAACATGCCTACACTTTTGGCATGTAATGAAGATATTGAATCAATGATATTTCCTTAATCGAATCAATGACTCTTGACTGATTGATTTACTTGCCGATCTTAACATAATCAAATCAATTAAATCTTAAGATTTATATATGCCCATATCGCTTTGGATTGAATGTCCTGTTTTGATCAAGATCCTTAGTAAGGGGCGAGCCATCTCGTGGACACGGAAGGAAGGCGCGCGGAATCTTGATTTCCAAGCAAGCGGTGATTTCTGGTCCCACCTTGCGGACGACTTATCTTGAACGTACATCTCCGCATGCATGCGAACTCTGTCGTCTAGCTCCTTTGGGAGGTTCCCTACGCGGGGCCATCTCGTCTCGCGCGCCTTTATGTCAATCTAAGTGCGCGAAGCCATCTCGCCTCGCCTTCATGTAAATCTACGCGAGCGGAGTTATCTCGCCTCGCCTTCACGTATATCTACAGGCGTGGAGCCATCTCGCCTCACCTTCATGTAAATCTACGCGCGCGGAGTCATTTCGCCTCGCCTTCACGTATATCTACGTGTGAGGAGCCATCTCGCCTCGCCTTCACGTATATCTACGCGCGCGGAATCATTTCGTCTCGCCTTCACGTATATCTACCCGCGCGGAGCCATCTCGTCTCGCCTTCATGTAAATCTACGTGCGGAGCCATTTCGCCTCGCCTTCACGTATATATATGCACGCGAAGTCGTTTCGTCTCGCCTCTATTTATTTCTACGCGAAGTCCGTTTCGTCTCGCCTCTATTTATTTTTACGCGAAGTCCGTTTCGCCTCTCGAAGTCCAGTATCTAGCTCGTCTGACCCCTGGCGAACTATCACCAATTATTTTTGGGGATATCCGACCTATTTTGATAATTAATTTAATTGATATCTGATTATCAATCAACACTTGATAATTGATTTTAATCGGGATTTAAGGTTTTGATGTCTGCCGACCATTCCCACGTTGTCATGTGTCATTTCCGACGGCTTTCCAACTTTGTCGACTTATGAGCCACGTACGCAATTTGTCGGGTCTACGTGTTGCTTGAATTATTCAACGATTATTATTATAGTTAAATTTTATATGTCTACAAGGGTATAAAGGAGTGAGGAGAGGAAAAGAGAAGGAGAGAGAGCAGTTGCTTGCTCCAAAGACGAAGAAACCCAACACATCTAAAAAAGCAAGAAACGAAAATATCCTAAAGAATATGAAGGCTTAACGCCGTTAAAGACGACAGATATTGATAATAGGTCAAATTTTGATGTTGGGGTACTAATTTAATAGTTTTTGAAGTTGAAACACCAATGTAATAAATGACTTGTAATTGAAATATTATTTGTAAAAATTACACTCCTCGTTAAATTTGAGTCATCCTTATTTGTTTGATCATGTTTGGTAGTCACTCTCGTAACCTCGAGAACCATCAACTCAATGGCGACACACACACACAAAAAAAGAGAGGCGCGCGTCCAAAACAACTAGGCGAATTAATGGAACGTATCCCCTGCAATCAAATTGACCTCTCTGGCCAATAGCACAGCACAATTCCACAACTTCAACCTTGTTCTTCAGCAACACCTTAAATCCCAATCGAATTTCTAACTTCAAAGTTCACACACAAGAAAATAACACAACAATAGTTTCGAAAACAAATAAATGCATCAGCTATATGCAAAAAACTGAAAGAAGTTTCCATTTACATTACTCAAAACCTTCTTCTCACATTTACATTACTCATAGAAAAACTAAACTGCTAGAAACATAAAAAACCAATCAAACAAATAAAACCCCCCAATTCTAGAAATCGAACCCATCACCAAACCCACCATCATACGCCGCCATGTCACCCACGTCGGAAACCATATCTCCGATCAACAAACCACCCAACAATCCAGCTCCCAACCCAAGCGCCATGTTCCCTCCTCCTTTCTTAGGCTTCTGCGGCTTCTGCGCGTACCCATAACCCGGCTGCACTACCGGCGGGTACCCATACCCGGCCTGCGGCGGCGGCGCGTACCCGTAACCCGGCTGCTGCTGCGGCGGGTAGGCATAACCCGGTTGCGGCTGCGGCGGGTAAGGCTGATAAACCGGGTGGGCCACACCAGGTGGCGGGTAAGCCGAGCTCGACCCGGCATGGCCCGCCGGGTATGCCATAACGGGCTCATGGGCTTTCTTGTGGGCCTCGGGCTGAACCGGTAAAGGCGCCGAAAATTTCTCGCCGAACTTGTAGCCGAAACTCACGCTTCCTTTGGTCTTCCCTTTCGGAGTCAAGACGAGATAGCTCACGGGTTTCTCGCCGTTGGCCTTCTCGCTCTGCAAGAGCTCCTTGGCCGGAACGACGGCTTTTCCAATCTTGGTGGGGCCGAAGGTGCGGTCGGAGATGAGCTTAATCTTGATCTTGACGCGGTCGGAGACGAGGGCGGCGTCGTCGAGGGTGAACTTGAGGGTGTGGTTCCATTTGGGGCTGGTGCCGCCGTCTTTGTGGACGGGGGTGCGGAGCTTCTGCTTTCTGACGCCGGCGCCGGAGACGGTGACGACGGCGTAGACGTCCATCTTGGAGAACGTGTTGACGTCCTTGATGTCATTGGCGCCGATCAGGGTTATTTCAAAAGGTCTGCAATCCATGGATGAAGAGAGATTGATTGAAATCTTGGATTTGAGAATTTGAGAGATTTGGGAGAATCAGAATGAGGTAGGGTTATATATAGGAATAGGAATGAGAGGGGAATGTTCGTTTTCATGGGTGGAATGACGGGTTTGCCCTTTACTACGCGGAGGTTGGATGGTTAGGTCAGTGGGGAATTGAGTGGTTTGTCCGAGTGCAGTTTGGGGAGTTCTGGAATATGGCTTCACCAGAAGGCAGAGGATAATTCTTTACGTGTTTCATGCGTGTGTAGCTGGGGAGCGTAAATAAGTAATTAAATAATGAATTTTCAGTCAGGTGCTTTCTCCTATTGACAAATGGAATAGCATAGCGTTAAAGCAACACGCGTTTCGCGTTTAGTTTTTATTTTTTTAATAAAAATGGGTGGATGCTGTTAAAACACTTCTTTTTGTTATTAACACCTCCTTTATATCGTAACAACCAATCATCAATCAAATTCAAGTATCAAGTTTGTAAATAAAATAAAAAATGTGGATAGAAAAATATATTTGTGTGTTAATAACAAAAAATATGTGTTAATACATTTAAAAATTGTGTTACAATAAATATTTTGTGTGAGAAGTTGATTCATTTACAAATCTGAACTAAACGTAACAAACTTCGAAATCATGGACCAACAGCTAACGGTATTGCATAAAACCAAGTTCGAACAAGAAATCAATGACCAAGGTTAGCATCAACATCTGCTAAGAAATTTTGCTTCTCACTACTTTCATTATAAATATTTATGATACAATTATTGGTGTGACATACATAAATAACGAAGAATCTTAGAGGAGCACATTGAGCGGCTAAGAAACACTTTAGCACAAAAGTAATATAATGGGAGAAGGACCAAATATAGTAGCAAGCGTATGCTAAAAAAAAGATAGGTCATTTGGTAAGCGTGTGAATGCCCGACGTGACCTTACCCCTCACATCATCGTCATACATTGCAAATTTGCAAAGATGATTAGGATAAGTTCTTCCACTTCTATCTTTTTCCAAGATTCTTTCTTTTATGGAAAATGATAGCTGCTTAAATTATAGAAAATGCTACTTTTAGTTCCATTATTTGACAGCGGTATTAGAATATTTGGTTCCGAAAGTGAAAATTTATGCTATTTGATCTTGACTTTATTAAGGGTCATTTCACTAAGTGATCCATTATAGTGGCTGATATGACGATGTGAAATTTGACAAACTTTTCTATTACATTTTTCAACCTTAACCGTTCATCTTTTATGTCCTAATATGTAGATCATTTATGCAAAATTTCATCTAAATTGATGATCATTAAGGTGCTTAAAACAACTTGCATGAATGGTTCAGATTTGACAGATTTGACCCGTTATTGATTTAAGCTACTTCAAAACCTTAACGATCACCAACTTGGATGAAATTTTACAGAAATAATATACTTATATAGACCTATAAAGTGAACAGTGAAGATATGATTTTGTAATCGAAAAGTTTTTCAAATTTCCTATCTTTCATATAACTGATGTAAGTCACAATAAATGAACCATATTTAGAGATAACCGCACTTTGGAGTAAATGCTTATTACGGACAGTGTTTGACCAAATAATTTATAGGCACATTTGATTCATTATCAGAAAACCAATAAAATTATACACTTCATCCTAACTAGTTACAACAAATCTAAGAGAACCAAATTATGATAATAGGTGTGTACTGTAGATGATGGGGCTATTCTTTTTCAACATTGCTGATATTTGTAATTAGTCAATTACCCATTTCTTATGCCTATGTTGTGAAACTTGTGATCGGGCTCCGTCCCATCCTATACATTATGTGCCATTTGACGCTTGTAAACGTCAAGGCCATTATGAGCACAGTTGTTCCATTCACGGCACAATTTGTACGAGCACAAAGCCAGCCTAAAGTAAAGCGAATGGTTGCGAGAACTTGCCCGCCGAACAAACCTCAAAAGAAACTCAACCAAAAAAAGAGCAGATAATCAAGATGCCACTATCAATATCATGGGTACATATGTGAGTATTTCACTCATAAACAAAAAACTACATGTCCTGCTGAGACAACAATTTGCTCATAGACTGGCAGCCTCTTAGACAGCTTCGCCGCAAATTTATAGCTGGGAAGGGTTCAAGCCAACTTGAAGCTTTCTTTGACGCGATATGTAATTTTCTGAACTTGCTTTATGGGCATATACATTCAGGGACTAATCAAAGAGGACGGTAGGGCACATATCCAAGGTAACCCTTTACGTTGGTCACAACATCATTGCACCTGGTCAACAGGCTTAGCATCTGCTGGGAAATATCAACTGTGGGTGCACTCGGAAATGTGGCTGGGGTGTTTAGAATACTGTGGCTGTTTCTGCTGGGTGGTGGTGGTGGAGGTAGTGCTGTTTCCGAATGCTGCTGTGAAAAATTATTATGTGGTGGTGGTGGTTTTGCATATTGAGAAGGTAAAGGCCGACTACGGGGAAGAGGAAGAATAGGAGGCAATGAAGAAGGTGGAAGGGTAACCTTTTGAGAGTTTCTAGCATTATAATTCATCATAGCAACAGAAGTAGAAGAAGAAGGTGCACCATCATCTGCAAAACTAGCACTGTTGTTGAAGTTATTTCTATTACCAGGCATCATCAATTGCTCATTTCTACTAGGTTCTTCACCACCCAACATGAATTTTACACGGGCAGTTCCTTTACTATTTCCATTGCCACCAGTTACCTGTCCTCGAGGCTCGTCACCTGATGACTTCTTCAGAATCGACTTCGGCTGGACTGCACTGTGTGAGAGAGACTGGTGCTGCCGCTGTTTGAGTGCCGGAGTTGGCATAAATGCAGAATCCTTAGCCCGCGGGGTCTCAGTAGAATTGTCATCTCCATAACCCTTCCCAGATGCAGGAACTTCAGGACCGTCCACCTCTCGAAGCTGGAACCTCACATTGACGTTGCCAAGAAAGGATTTGTTTGAACTAGCAAACTTAAATGCTGCTTGTGCATCAGATTTGTACAGAAATACAACTCGACATGTTGAGGACTTGTAGAACACACGGAGACCAGACTGATCCGTAGGTCCAAAACGAGCAAACTTTGCCTTCAGTTCTGCTGGTGAAGGCAGAGAGATTGTGGGAGGGAATTTCATCACGAGCATGGTGGGCTCAACAACCTTAGACGGAGGTTCCATTTTCTTCACAAGACCTGGCTTCAGTGCCCTCCGTGGAATGGGCACCGCTGATTCTTTTACCTCTCCACGCTGGGTCTCTTGACTTTTTTGCCCAATCTTCCTCTCTGCATGCAATAATTTTAAATCACTCATTTTCTTCGACTTCTTAGCTGCAATCTCTCCTTGACGATCAGATAAAGCACGTTTCCGCCCAGCTATGGTGCGATCATCAGATCTGAACAAGGGTTTTGCCGACTTCAAGGAGGGAACATCTCTTGCTGGTTCCGGAGGAGAAATTTCTGAGGTTTTGACACCAGATGGAGTTTTAGCGATGTGACCTTCAAGAGGCTCTGTCTCAGATGGTGGTGACAGGACCAAGCTTTTCTGATAGACGAGGGCCCGGAATTGCAGAAAGAACTGCCGAACAATTGTATGGCTGTTTGTTTCACGGCCATGAAAAGGGTCAAGGGCAAGGGCTTGCAAATCGCTTACTAGTTGCGGTAATTCAACCTCTGTAAGAATTGGCAACAATCCAGCAGATTCAGACAAGGCATTCTTGACAGCAACATCTTTCTTATGATGTTCTACCTTGAAATCTTCTTCTGGAGGCAAACCTGCATGATTGTCATTTCCTGCATCCCTATCCACCATGGAACCCACTTTTCCGGAAGTCAAAATCCTCTGTGGATCTCTGAAGCCTATTTCAGAACCTAACTGTCTCTTCTTCTTTTTTTTATTTTTATCTTCCATAACAGATATGGCAGGGTTCATGTCACCCCGTGGCCGTTTAAGAAACTTTGCCTTTTTCACTCCACCAACAGCCTTCTTTCCAGCTGAATTCTTTGCCTCAATCGGTGAAGAATCTCCAACACTGTGACCAGACAATTCATTGTCTTCCTTTAAACCAGACAATTTGGCACTCCCTTCATAGTTAACCTCCATTGGACCCTCTCCTTCCTGCTTCAAAGATTGTGATGGTTCATCTTTTATACATTGCTTGGCCCCCTGACTGAATAATTCAGAGTGACCTGTGCTTGTAGGACCCTCAGCTACGTTATGTGTCGATGCATCTTTCACTTCCTGCAGGGCTCCGGTTTCCTTGTCAAAAGAAAGCTTCAGAGATAGCTTTGAACCAGTGGTAACACCTTGGCTGGCAACAGAGCTGTTTGCTGGTACCTGATTTATGTTTACAGGTTCTTTGCCAGAAGCATCCCAGCTCATATTCTCAGTCTGCTCATGTTTTAAAATCTGAGGCTTCATAGAGGTAGACGGTGCCCTCTTTTGCAACTTGTAATCTCCATCTCCTAATGCTACTGATCCCTCCAAGTAAGTAGATGCGGCTGAGGAACTAGCTTGGCCCTGTGTAGTTTGGTGGGGTTCCACATTACTAGCTTCATCTCTCCTCTTGAAAAGGTATTTGTCTTTTTTTGAATGGTCCTTGACTTTCATGGGTTTTGTGGCACTCTTCCGCCCACCCAGGGCTTCAGCAATCACCAAAGGACCGCTCAAAGGTGCTGAATCAGGAAATAATACCATCAGAAAAGAGGAGCAGTGCACACATATTAAGCCAATACAATATGCAAGAAAGACAAAAAGGCAAGAAAACAATTAAACTAGAGGTACGATGAAAATTGTAAAGATGATAAAAACAAAATGAAATGCAGGGCAGAGAACAAAAGGCTTTCTAAACATGGTCATGGACTGTACAAGTTACGAAGAAATACAAAAGAGAGAGAAAAAATATATTGGAACCTTGATGTGGAAGGCTACTTCAGATCACAGTGCTACCAAGACTTTGATTCAAGGTCAAGAACTAATGCTCATAAAAAATTTTACTTTATAAAATCTATGCAAGAATCATATCACTGGAAACTGATCAATGTGTCTCCTTATCGGCAGTAAGGCCACAACCCATGCAAGAATGAGAAACTTCATTTTTTTGAAAATATTCAGAACCAATAAAGCGAATTACCAAACACAATCATCTGTGGTTATAGTTAACAGACAAAGTAAGGTACAAAAATGATTACAACAATGAGGACCAAGCATTGATATACCTCGAGGTTTAACAGGCTGATCTGGCACAGCAGGTCGTGAAGATCGAGCCCCAAATGCCTGAGCATAGGTCTCATCATACTCCTCAAACACTGCCTTCCGATAAGCAAACATAGTAGCCTTATTCTTAATGAAGTTAAGGCTCTTCTGATCCCCTTGGACTGGTGACTTCGCCAACTGCTTTACCAGAGACACAAGCTCAGCAGGATTAAAACCATCCCTAGCCTTCTTAATCTGATCCGTAGAATAAACCGCCCCATGCTCATAATCCGGCACATCAACAACAAAGTACCCCGGCACACTAGTGGTCCGAAAATTATACGGATTCCTACATTTACACACAAACCCAACTCCACACCTCCGGCTTGCCTCATCCACAGCCTCCTCCACAGCCCTGGCAAAATTCCTGTAATTCGTCTGCCGAGACTTCTCAGCAAAATGAGGCTCGAATGGGATAAGCTCAGCTGGGTCGAACCAGCCGTAGCTACTATCACCAAAGAAAGCCACCAAGACATGACCTTCTCTTCTAGTCCGCCGCACCTGAGATGTCGCGAAAGCCTCATTGAATATATGCCCAGGCCACCACGGATGAGACTTCACCTTCCCCCACACCATGTCACCGACTTCGAAACCGAAGCTCAGAGCTCTGGAAGTCCCTAAAGCCATACCGTCCTTCTCATTAGCCACAAACTCATCAAACTCCGATAACAAATCCACACTCTCATCTCTATCCCCATCGTTCTGAGCCTCGGAGCTGTCCTCCTCCTGATCCTCATCAAGCTCAACCCTCCCGATATCAAACACGTCGTCGTCGTCGTCGTCGTAATCCAACCCCTCGCCGCCGCTCGGATTCGACTCCGTCACCTTATCTACATTTCCACCGCCACTCTCCTCGCTAACCCTAACCTTATCCTCCTCAGATCTCCCGCCGCCCTCGCTCTCCTCCATCGGCGGAACCCTAGCCTCATCCTCTGAGCTACCGGCGCCGCCGTTCAAAGCCTTACCGGCGTCGCCTGAATCGGATTTCGCGCCGGATTCGAAATCGTTGTTCATTACAGAGATCTCTGAGGTAGATATGAGCGATATGGAATTGTTCAAAAGAGTGGAGCGATAGAGTTAAGGGTCCTGATATGGGGCCATGAATTGAAATTCGAAGCTGGTGAATTTGAAAGTGTGAGGGTTTTGAGGGACTACCAGTAAACCCTAACAGAGAGGAGGAAGAAGAAGAAGAGAGAGAGAGAGAGTTGTAATTTGTGAAGGTGTGATTTTTTTTTCTGGGCTGGGTTTTCTGAAACACGAATAATGCGCTCTCTGTTTTGGGCTACTACAGCGTATGATTCATTACAAAACATCATCTGAACTATGATGTTATTTTTATTTTTATACCTAACTATCAAAAATTTGTATTTTTATAACTAAAATTTTATTTCGTTTGTATTTTAATACTCTGATCACTAACACCGTTAAATTTTGAGGGTATTTTTATCATTTCAATAAATATATCATTTTTTCACATTTACTTTAACAAAATAATTTTAGTTTTGAGGTTATCAAATACAAATAGAACAATTTACTTTAACAAAATTATTTTTAAAAAAACTCTAAAATTAAATATTTATTTTTACAACAATAGTAATAAAAATTAGTAAAACTCTTTTATATGTATATATTTTTGGTTGGTCGTCACGATCGGCTCATGTGTTTGGTGGGGTGGTACGATATATCGATAATGACTTTTCATTTGAGAGGTCATGTGTTCTGGAGGGTCGAAGGGTTAAACAAAGAGAAGTGATGAGACCGCCTCTGAATAGGGCTGTAACTTGAAAACCGATAACCGAAAAATAACCACACCAAAGCCGAACCATAACCGAAAAAAACCGAGGAAAAAAAAAACGCACCAAACCGCAAAAAAATAACCGAAAACCGAAAGGTTTGGTGTGGTTTTGGTTTCGGATGTTTGGAAACCGAAACCGAACCGAAAAACCGATTATATATATATATTGTAAGGAATTTATATTATTTATAGAAATATATTAATTATTAATATACATAAAATTTTATGTAGAAACTTGGGCTTAAATAAAGCCCCAAAAAAAAAGATGGCCTCGTTTTCTCAGTCTGTTCCAACATTACTACATTAGGGTAATATTAATTGCATACATATTAATTGCATACATATTAATTGCATACATTGTTATAGGAAATTGTGAACCAGATTTTGCACAAACTTTTTAAGTGTATTGTTTGTGAAATCATGTGTCTCATGAAGTTTGTTTTTGCAGGTTTTTGGACTTTTGGTCATGGAGCTTGCTGCTTTTGTTGCTGAAGTGATGATCTATCATCTATATGTTCATGCTGTTCTAGTTTTTCATTGCTTTTTTTTTTCTTTTTGAAAACTGTTATGTGGCATTGTGGGCTGCCCTTTTTCATTTTTTTTCTTTTCTTTTCTTTTCGGAAACAGTTATGTAATATGAGACATTTCTACTTTTCTAGACTTGATTTCTTTATAGAATAACCGAAAAAAAACCCGATATAAACCAGAGAAAAACCAAACCGAACACAATTAATTTATAAAAAAATAAGTGAAAAACCAAACCGAACCGAACCGAAAAAATAGATCAGTTTGGTGTTCGGTGTCACCTATTAACCGCACCATTCAAACCGATTAACAGCCCTACCTCTGAATATGAAGTTGAATAAACTTATTTGATATCAACAATGTGAGAATTATTTAGTCATTTGTACGAAAAATTACTTTGTTCGATATAAATATCCATTCTGATGCCACAAATTAAGCACACATTTTTCTTTCCAAATTATTAGACTAATTGCACCAAATTATTAAACCTCGGGTTCAAGTGGTGAAGTGGATACTTGAATAAAGTGCTTCAACATAAGTCACGGTTGACACTAAACACGATAATATGAAGAATTACACTAACAGAAATAAATAAATAAATCTAGTATTCAAAATGGGGGTCACTCGAATAATGTCGATAGGAAACAGAGAATAAATGTGATCTGTACTAAACTCAATTATGTTCACTCTGAATACAATCTTCACAAAAATTGGTGACCCAAAAGAATATAGCACCGACACACATGAAACTACATAACTGAAATTGCAGTACATGTATTCATGCAAAAACCCCGAAAGGGGGTTCCCTATCATTGCCGATAAGAACCTCATGTCTTATTTTTCTATCACAAAAAAGGACCTTTGTCGAGTAACACAAATATAAGTGAACAAAAAATAAGTCAAAAGGAAAACCAAATCTAACAACCACTATCCAATTTGGCTTTTGACAAGTATTTAGGCATCATCAGATTTTTCGCTGCCAGGTGTTCCGGCAAGCCAGCCCCAGACGCCTCCTGAGCCCTGCTTTCTAGCATTCAGGGCTGCTTGTTCAGCTGCAGCTTTTTGTCGCTGGAGGAGCTCAAGTTCCTTCTGCAATGCCTCCATATTTTGGAGCTTCTGTCGTAGTTCCGCTAGTTCGACCTGTACATTCAAAGAGTAAATTAGCATTAAATTTGAACAAGACTTGCAAGAAATCTTGTTTGGCAATTGGAACATAAAGTTCAATAAATAATCAAGTGATACTTGTCCCTGTTATGACCCAGAAGGTAAAATCAGTTAAAACGTGATGACCTACCTCCAGTTTGAAGCATCTGGATTGCTCAGATGCAAGTTGTCCCCGTACAGATTGAAGCTCCTATAATAAGAACAATAAAATCCCTGGCAATTCATAAGTGAAAACATACAAGCATTATCTGTACCCTAGCAAAATATTATAATCACAACAAAAAGGAGAATAATTGAAGAAACTTTCAAATTATGTGATCTCTCGCACGAATATAACACCAGTCACAGCCTAAAGTTGGACTAAGCTACAAAAAGAAAAAAAGAATAAGAAAAAAAAAAGTATCCCCACCTTGTATAGGTCAGTGTTACGAGTCTCTGCTTCTGATAACTCTTGCTTTAACTGGAGAGATTGTGCCTTCTCCTTACTGAGTGATGATTCTAATTCTTCTTTATCTGCTTTGAGGGTTGTGACAAGATGCTCATTGAAATTCTTGCCTCTGGATTTCTGTACGAATCAGATGAATGAGCAATAACTTATAACTAACAAGAAAACACAGTACTTTGGCCAAATAAAAATGGATATAGAAACAGAGAAACAGATTAACACATGAAAACTTCTACTCTGGGAATTACTCGGTGAGTAAGGAAGAAGTACCCATGTACATTTTTGGCAAGACAACCAACCTAACTGACAACATGAAGGTGCAAAGCAAGTGATAGTGAACAGTTGCTCTCCACAATGAATTTACAATATCAAACCTATAGTATACAGGGAAGGCAGGGGGTGGGGACTAGTAACCTGACCAAGTAAAGCATATATGCAAATAGTTCTGACATCATATGGCGACCTAGATGATATTTCTCATTTTTGTGAGAGACTGACGCTGATTGAACTCAATAAGCACTGACCAACCAATAGCATAAATGCATGCTTTATTGTAAAATAAAAAAACAAAGCCCAACTCTCTGCATGCTTTTGTATGCTTACCATCGGCTCTGCGTCCATAACTATTTCCCTAATTTTTCCATCTTGTCCTGCTTCATACTTGGACTGCACATCTCTGGCGACATTAGGGGCATAATGCACTGCAGAAACACTGTCTGGCACCGAAGTTTCAGTTTTTGATTGCAAGGATGACTTGAGGCTTGGTTTGAGAACGTTAACCTATCATGATGAAGCAAATTTAGAAAGAAAATGAAACAAGAGCAAAGAAGCCAAAATTATATTGACAATTGCTCCTCACCTCATTGTTGTAACGACCATTGTATCCTCCAAAAGATAAAAGCACATCTTCACCATTGTAAGAACCTACGACCAAACTTAATCCCTACAGAATAATGCAAAAAGATGGCAGTTCCATTACATCACTGCTGGTAGCGAGAAAATCATTATTTCCAGAATGACATGGCATCAGATCCCTCATGTAGGCAAAGATATTACCAGGAGGGCACAAACAATCAATATAGCATTAATATCATAAGCCATTTAGAATTTAAAATTTAAAAAATATGATGCCCACAAATAGATACCTCACTAGCAACAGGAATACGACCTTCAACAGTAGTTACAACAGACCAAACTAGTGTAGACATATTTAGGACCACGGTTTCTGAAACCCCTGCGAAATCACAAAATGAAGAACTAAGTACCTAACCCATGTGAAAGTGGATTTCAAGTAAGAAGTACATCTACCAACACCTATCAAGCCCAATACCAACCAGGCACGAAGTACTTATATACATACCACTCTTATTGTCACCACCCCCAACAATGAACCAGTTTTCACCAACTGGCACACCTGCATGCCCAGCCCGTGGAGTTGGTATCTCGCCTTGTTGTGTAGGTTTTGACCACTCCATCTACAAGGTCCAAATGTAGGAAAGGCATGAATTATGATTTTGTCAAACAACACAAAAGACACGTTTTAGAATGAAAAATGTTCTTACAGTTTGCAAATCAAGGACATGCAGTTCATTGAAGCAAGTTGCATGGGAGCCCCCACCAAAGATAAGGAGGTAGCGGTCCGCATGAACAGCGGAAGCATGATCAGACCTTGGAGAAGGGGACGCCCCTCTGAAAGAATGCCAATAAAAACATATTAACCTCAAAGTGCATTCAAGCATAAATTGTTAGAATTCAGCTTTGAGCAATAGAAAGCTCTATATATAAGGAATCACCACCTAAGAATCAAGAGCTTTTGCTCCATTTCATATATCATTAACTAGAGGATACATATTCCGAGAAGGCACCATTAACTTGATTGCATATGTTTATATGAAAATAACACCACCCCCACCCCCCCACCCCCACCCAAACACCCCACCACCAGTCGCATAAAACAAATATGAAACTCATGTTAAAATTTATAACTCAAGCAGAAAATGATCTTCATAGTTATGTCAAATAGATGCGTTGCACATGCTTATGAAGTTAGCAGTTATGTCTTACACAGCATCAATTTCATCCCATGTCATTGTTTCTAGGTCAAGAATGTGGACATCATTTAACAAAGTTCTCTTCGCATCCTGTCCACCAAATATCACCAGGCTATCTCCAATAAGGGTGACGGATTGACCTCCGCGTGACGTCTGCAAACGTAAAAAGGGAAGTTTATGTTATGAAAAACTCCTGTAATAAACTTATGCCTAGTTTATACCTAGGTCTTTAGGAATACATAATAATCAAGAAAACTGTAATACCGGTGGTTTCCCATAAGTCTTTAAGAATGACCAAGTAGAAGTGTGAAGATCGAATGCCTTCACTATAAAGCAGGAGGAAACACATGATAAGAAGAAAATATTTATTAAAAAAAAACAAGTATGAAGAAAGAGTAAATGAGAGTAATAGATGAGAAACAAAGTTGTATCAGCATGAGTATCTTTATAATAAAACTGAGAAAGCACTAATTCAATAATATGAAGGATGCAGCTTGAAAATCTTAGAATGAAGCTGGTCAAAGGTTTTATTAAAAACTAGTTTAGAAAAGTGAAACCAGCAGAATCATAGGAAACCAAGATAATAATTCATACCTTGAATAGACTCAGTAGGATCCTTTGTATGTCCAGCAACTGAGAGAAGTTTATTATCCCATGGTATCTACAGAAACAGAGAAATGATTGCACAATGTCACCATCGGTATATAGAATTGTTGCCAGAAAATCCAGTAGAAAGAGATTTACATTGTGCAAAAGTTCATGCATTTATGATAAAACTCAGTTTCTGAAATTCATTGAGGAAAACAACATTGTCTAGACTTACCAAGGAATGACCAGCACATGGACTTATTGTTACTGGAGACGGTGAGTCATGTGATTCATCCCCAACTTTGGCCTCAATCTTTGACCAAGTCCAACTCCTCAAATCGAACACCTAAATTGTAATTCAAATCAGTGACAACAGGAGAATCATTAGAAACACTTTATCATCCATAACTCTACTTTTCTTCATGAGTGAAATGTAATATTTAAAAAGCTCTTTAGGCTGACAACCCTGTACCCAAGCTCTAATCCACCAATTGATACCAGTATACAAGAATCGTAGAAACAGATACCCCAAAAGACCACTAGCATATATACTCCAGCTCACTTATCTAGACTACTCAGTAGTTGCAGATATGTATGGTGGCAAGTGAAAATAAGTTTCTTACATGGAGATCATTTAGGTAACGACCATTGTGGTTTCCACCATATATATACATCTTGTCTTGTATAACTGCTGCTCCATGCTGAAAGTTGAGAACCTTTTGTTCATAACCATGTTGTGAACAAGACGGACAAAATTAAGATATGATGAGTTAGCGTCCTAATACCTCATATCGAGCTTTTGGACGTTGGCCAGATACTGGAGGAGCAATCCATTTATCATAAACACAAACAGAGCCAATGCCTTCGGAGACAACATCTTTATCCTGTGCTTCCTGTATGCTCCCATTTTCAGTGGAGATAGTCTTTGTCTCTGGATAAGAGTTCCCATTCTCAACAACTGGCCCACCTTTTTTGTTTTGCTGAAACAACCCAAAGAAACATACGTACCGAAGAATGACAAAGAGGCGCACATATAGTTTGGAAAGCCTATTATTTCTACCAGATGACAATATACTGGGAAAGAATAGACGATAAAGTATGACACTTTGAGATAACTCACGTTCATTTGTACGTCTACCACAGGCTCAGAAACAGAGTTTGATGCTCTTGAATACCAACCTGGATCTTCTTCCTACTCAAAGTAAGGCAGAACAATATATATTAGTTAGAGTTCTTGCTGACATAAAGGAAAAAAACAAAAACATACATCTGAAAAGTCTGAAGCCCTTGGGTTTAGCCCAAGTGATGATGAAGGGTGGATAATAGGTTTAGAACTAGACTAGGTCAGGGTTCAATCCCCTCAGATATAACCCACCAAAAAAAAATGCAAATAGATCTGATATTACACACACCTCCAATATCTTTACAAAAATACGCATTGCTTCAGTGGAGGCCATGTCCGCAAGCTTCTTCCAGCTGCAAATTTAGCATATGATACACTATTATTACTTATAAGAGATCGCCAAACATAATCTCCAATAGGCCATAAGCTTATTTGAAGTGTAGTATTTACCAACATATGTACAGCAGTGTAATAGTTTACAGTTAATGTTCACCAAAAGAGAGGTCCCTAAGCAACAACTCAGAGAGAGCGAGAGACAGGAGGTGGGGGTGGGGTCAGGAATAATCAAGAACACTACTTTTGGTACTTTTAATAAGAAATTCATTACAAATTTTATATTTGGATCTTCTGCTGGAGGAAACATAACCCAACAACTCTTAGTTGTAACCCCTCATACACTATAAAGCCTCCAAAGTTCCGGGCATTGATCTTCAATGTTCAAGGCGGATTACTAAACAGTACATAAATTTTGGTACTGAAATAGTGCACTGCGTATGAGCAGAAAAATGAGGCTACAAATTTTGGCACGAGCAACTACTAATAGCCTCAATAATCTAAAACAGCACCTACTAATCACCAAGTCAATGAAACAAGGGAACTTCAATCAAAATAGATTCACAGACATGTTGTGTGACATGATCAAGTGAAGTAGAGTGTCTTATGTAAACATACCTGCTCCATTTGCTCTTCTCAACTGCATTCCAAGCACTCGGCTCCGGTGTGTTACACGGTCCTACAGTAGCCTGCCATTGCATTTGCATACACAATCAGGCAATACCGAACCGACAAGCAATTGTTTATGTAGAAAGTAATCCGAAACACACATACAGCTACGTATGAGCAGAATTCAAACTAAATTCCAGATCAACATCAAATCTGCGTTTCGAAATGCCAGATCTACCTAAAATTACACACATAGTACTCAATCCAATCACACAGTGTAAACACGAAACAATCAATTCAAAATTGAGCATCAAAACTCACAACTAAGCCAAATTCAACACAATTAGGATCACATTGCAGTTCATATCTACATTTCTAATCGAAATGCGATCGAGAAACTACGAATTGCGATTGAGATCGGCATTTGGGGAATGAGATCGAGCAGTAGTAGTACCTGCTGATAGAGAGCGTAGAGAATGAGAGCGGACTCGGAGTTGAACTTGGCGCGAAGGGCTTTGGAGGAGGAGCGAGGAGATCCGTCGAAGCCGGCGTAGGAGGCGGCCGCGTAGAACCGCTCAGGGTATTGGAGCCCCGAGCTCGCCCGACCCATAGTAGCCATTTCTTCTTCTTCTCTCTTTTCTTTTCTTTCTCTCTCGCTGTGTAAGAGAAAGAGGAAACGTCAATTTGTAATTTCGGGGATTCAGAAATATTCAATTTGGGAGTTTTGATTTTTCAAATTAATATAAAGAGGAAATGTGTGTTGGCTTGCGATTTGGGTAAAGTGCAAGACAAACTCTTCTTTTTGTTTTATTTATGCTCTGGTTGTTTTAATCGAGATTAATATTATAAAGAAATATGGTGTCCGAATTTACGGCGTGAGTTAAAATAAGTAAAAAAATTTCGAATAATTTATTCAAATAAAAAATATATATGTCTGAATAATACTTTTATTAGAAAGCGTAAACATTAATATTTTACAATACGAGAGTTTTAGTAAGAGTATATAAGACATTACATTTATTTTCAAAATAGCAATAGAAAACATTCTTTTATTTAGTAGGTTCATCTCATTCTCCAAGCATCTATTCGTTACTTGAAAACAAGAATGTGTAGCATCATGAGTAACACAGACCTAGTAAGTACAACTTACATTCTTATAATAATGTGTCTTATAAGAAACCAGAAATAAACACAACTAAGTAAAAATGTACCAAGAATTATTTTTATTTGTTCATACCGATTCTTATTTACACACACACACATATCTACAAGCATGAATAAATTCTCCAAGCATCTATTCGTTACTTGAAAACAAGAATGTGTAGCATCATGAGTAACACAGACCTAGTAAGTACAACTTACATTCTTATAATAATGTGTCTTATAAGAAACCAGAAATAAACACAACTAAGTAAAAATGTACCAAGAATTATTTTTATTTGTTCATACCGATTCTTATTTACACACACACATATCTACAAGCATGAATAAATTCATCCATGTGAATATTTAGGAAACTGGTAATAAATCACAAAGATCACATGCTAGGTCCACTATACCAAAACACAAATAAATCGCAGCATACTAAGGACAATATCAGAGTATGTATACTCAATGTTGACATTTTCTTTCTATGAGTATAATAGTGCACTATCTGTAAGGACTATGGCTCAGGCTAACTCCACAAATCACAAAACACTTTTACCAGTAATTCACTTAAGCACACGGGGTAATACTAATCACCCGGCTTCACATCTCTAAATATAATTACGTCAATAAATATATGAAACTTTAGTAAGTAAGACAATTACTTCAAGACCAACAAAGTATATAAGCATACATCAATATACTTTAAAAATTGTCAATAACTCAAGGTATGCACAAGATAAGCAATTTAATAAACTTGAAAGTAAATGTGAAATAAAGTAAATTTACTTTAAATTAAATAAACAGAAAATATTAGTTAGTAGTCACATTTCCCAAAGTGAGGGAAATCGTTGTCTAAAGAACCGTCAACTTATCATTTTCATATCTCATTCAATTTATGTCCAAATTAGGCAAGTGACCAGTCCATGTTGAAGGATTTTTTGTAAGGAATCCAATGAGATAAGTCATATAATCCAGTTCGAAGTCATAGAATCCATAAATGGTAAAAATAGTAGTAGTGCAGAAAACTGATATCCTTTATATTACCTTTGATGTCTAAGTCTTTACGTGCTTTATATTTTACCTTTACTTCTAAAACTTTCCAGAATTAAAGTAGAGGTCCTGAGCTTCAATTTGATATAAAGTTTGTAGAAAAAAGTTAAGAAATGAGTGAGATATGAATTTTTGAAGTTGTGGTAGTTGTAAAGGATTTTCAGCGAGTTTATTAGTTTGGAAGTTTGATTAGCCATAACTTGTTCATTTCCAAACCTTTTTAAGTGATTCAAAAGCCTAAACTGAAGCATTTTTCATGAAGAATCTAATATTGTGATCAAATTTATAAAGTGATATTTATTTATATTCTAAATATAAATTTCTAGAAAACATACTCTTTTCCATTTTATCCTTAGTTATGCATTTTGATAATCTTAAAGACAAAAGAGTATAGGAATGTAACCATGCACTTACTCTTGAATTATCAGAAGTGAAGTGAGGGTTTTGGTGTTGATACAAGGTTGGACTTCTTTGACAAAGAGAGAAATTCTCAAGAGAAAAAAAGTGAAGAGTAGGATTTTAGTGTGTGAGTTTTTCTATTCAACTAAGGAAGTTTGTGATCATCTTGACGCTTGATCTTGGAGTGTGAAGAAAAGATGTTGCAGCTCCCCAAGTATAAATAGGCCATGAAGCATGCATTGTAAATTAATTTCCACCAATTTTATTTGACTTAAAAGACCAAACATTAAGTTTGAGTGATAGTCTAGCTAGTTAGGATGATTGTTCACAAAGAAAACCAAATAGTAAGAGGGGTAAAAGAAAAATCAGCTAGTACATGAATCTATATATGAGGTATACCTTATCTATGTATTGACATGAATCTATAGATACACAAATATTTATATATGTATATATAGATATATATCTACTCAAGCTAATAAGTAAAGGAATATGATGTTTCTCTTTCTTAAGATTTTGTAAATGTGTTAGTAATATTTAAGATTAGAATAGTATGCATGATAAAAGCAATACTAACTCGAGTCTTAAATTCGATCACGAATATTGATTATATGTAAGAAATACGGGTTAAGGTATTTAAGTAGTTTACTCAAATTCTAATACTTGATAAAAATACATATCTTGTAAGCATGATACTTGAAGTCATTGACTTCTAAAAAGAATACTTTAGAAGATATTTGGATTACTATCTAAGGTTAAGGAGCCTTAGTGTGCTATATAAATAGTACTAAGTTTTAGGGTACTACAACAATGTTGCTGTTGGGAAGCTCAAAGGAGATATTTTGTAGTTAAGCCATCCACCAAGTTTGTTGCATGAATTGTAACGTCGGACCAGTGAGAGAAATAAGAACCAAATCCTTCTCACCTTTATATTCTCTCCCCGAAAATGGGTCTCACAAGTGCAAAGAGGAACGAGAGATTTTGATGTTCTCTCCTTTAAGACTTCGGAGGAGAGATGAGTTTGTGGTGATGTTGTTCCAGGGATGGTTTGAAAAAAAAGAGAGAAGGGAAGCTGGGTGTCCATGTGGATATGGGTGTCCATAGCAGTTTCTGGGCACTACTCTTCGGCGCGTGAGCCGCGATTTTGGGTCGCCGGATGATGTGAAAGCTACCAGTGGCTCGTCGGAGGTCTCTGACAACCCTAGTGATGGAGGTAAGACACGGTGGAGCTCTTAGGTCGCTGGTGGATGAGAGAGATAAAACTCATATCTACTTTCTCTCTCCTCGAAACTCACTGTGTTTGAACCCCGAAGCTTGAAATAAAAAGCTTGATTATCATGTAATAGAGATTATATTAGGAAAATTTGTAAAGGAGATGAGTTCTTCGTGCTTTAGCAAAAATGGAGGAGGAGAGAGAGAGATAGTGTCGCCGGAAAAAAGAAATATTTCTAGAAAAAGGAATTCCGGCCAGATGATGAGTATGCTCATGGTAAGCTATTTGAGGGTTTCCACTTGAGAGCCCCTCCTTCTAGCGCCAATTGTCTTGGCATGATTCATGGGAGGATGAATCATGCAGAATGTGAGAAGAACACCATCTTCAAGACCCGTAATCTATCAATCATAAGCAAACGACGTCAGAGGGAAGACCCTCCGATGCATAAGTCAGCCATATGAGAGTAGAAATAAGGTATGAATAGGGTGAAGATGAAAACTTACCCAAATGAGGGGTGAAAACATGTATTTATAGGGATATAGTGATTGTACCCTAAAAGTACCATTTTGTCCTTATTGGAGAGTGTATTTCTCTTGTGCCCTCAAAGAATAGTGTAAATTGTTTGGGCTTAGTTAAGACCCAAGTCCTTTTTACGTGACAATATGTATCTTTTTAGGCGAGTATGACCGATGTTTTATCTCTCACAACATATTATGTATTAACAGACATCATATAGAGCAAAGTGAACCAGAAAGTTAAAAACACACCACAATTCAACCCGTGTGAAAGTATGTATCTAGTAAAATTGCTAACATAACTATGCAGCGTGTCACTTTTTTTTACTTTATTACCAAAAATAGTAACGACGAATTAATCACAAACATAAATAAATCAGTATTGTGTTTTACTCTTATGGAAATTTTATCATCCAAAAACAAAAGGCTCATACGTTAATCCAAAATCAAAATGTGTTTTCCTTTTCAATTTCTGTAAAATTTGTGTCAATTAAGAATTTTCTTAATCATAAAAAATGGATCTAAAGGAAAGTGGTGCAGAGCACGAGCTTGGGCCAACTGGAAAAATACCAGTGTGAACACACAGTAACAGACTTTCAGTAAAAAAGAAAAAAAAAGAGAATAGAGCTTTCAGAGAGCTCCTGGTTAAACTTTCACAGATGTCGGAAAATAGCCGGAACCACGATAAATACAAGATAAAAGTTAATAATAACAAAAACACAGAGAGACGAAAGAAGAAGACGAAGAAGGAAACAGAGGGGGCTTCCCCCAAATTCCCTGCTGCGCAGTTTGCGATTGACTCTCTCTCTCTCTCTCTCTCTCTCTCTCTCCATCCCTTGATATTTCAATTATTAAATGCTGGGTCTCTCTGCTTCACTGCGTTCGTCTACTCCGCCAAACCCTAGTTTCAGGTACTCTTTCAATATTCCCAATTTCGGTCTCCAATTTTCTCTGATGCTTTCTTTTTTATCAATGGAATTCCCGTTCTACTCATCTGATTGCTCCAATTTGCGAAAGTTGCATTGGTTCAGTAAAACCCAATAATCTGTGAAATTTTACATCTTTTCGAATTGAAAATTGTATATGGAGTTTTCATGTTAAAATAGCTCACTGAGCGAAAAAAGAGACAATGTGTGAATTTATTTTAGTCATGAATTACTCTACTTATTGGTGCGAACTGACGGTTTTATGGCTAGCTGTGTTTAGAGTTCATGGAAAGTATGTATGTGTCAGAAGTTTTAGGTTAGTTTGTGATTATAATAGTTTTAGGTGAAAAAGGCATCGTTTTCTGAACAAGAGAAGAGCAATGTAGATATATCTGTTGTTTATTGATTTTAGGTTTCGAACTCTTTGGTGTGTTTTGGCAGTCTTTGATGGCACTGCGTCGTTCGTGATTAGGTTTATTAAATTCTGAAGGGCTTGTTTACAGGGGGCTTGTTTACAGGTAGGCCTTGATTCGCTAAGAACATTAGGAGTTCACTGCAATGGACCTACGTTTAGGCCCTGGGAATGGCGAGGATAATGTTGGCATTCCTGATGATATGCGATGCAAGAGATCGGATGGGAAACAGTGGAGGTGCACGGCCAGGTCTATGCCTGATAAAACAGTATGTGAGAAGCACTATATCCAGGCAAAGAAGAGGGCAGCTAATTCTGCACTGCGCGCTAATATGAAAAAGGCAAAGAGAAAACCGTCAGGCGAAGGTGATCTTTTCTTGGAGAGTAAGAGTGATGATTTTGATGTGCCACTGGCAACTAAGAGCGATGATATTGATGTGCCACTGGAAAGTATCAAATCAGAGGAGAAATCTCGTCCATCCCATGGGAAAAAGTTCACCAAGATATCAAAAAACCAGTTTCGTTATTCACCTGATCCACCGCCTATGAAAAGTGTGCCTAGGCGTAATCTTCCAAATGAAGAGAGAAAATCAGACGAGCATGAGGATGATTGGAGTTCTTATAAGTCACCACCTGTTTCTGCTTTGAACTCACCCAGGAATAGGCCACAAAGAAGTTTTGATGCTAATGCTATGCCAGTTTCGGTAAGTTGACTCTCGTTATATTAGTGCCATTAATTCTATTGTGATGTTGCTGCCCGTTTTGCTTCTGTAATGAACTGTTATACAAAATATGACAGAGAAGCTTTTTAAGGTTTATTTAATCTCAGTCCTTCCATGGATTGTAGTCCCTCAATATAACCAAATTATTGAACATAGGGACTCAAAAGTCAACTGAAGCATGACATTTAATCTACTGGAATGATGTATTTCATTCTGTGTCTGTAGTGTGTTTGTCATTGCAACAAAGCTTTACATTAAGAACATAAAATGAAAGCTTTACAAAGAACACATCTTTGTCTCTTTGGAATTCGGTGACCATTACTCACTATGTTTTCTGATACCGAGGCAAACATACTTCTTGCAGGAATCCGCTGATGGAGGCTCAGAATCCTCTGAAGATGCTGGTGGTCAAACTTGCCATCAGTGCCGAAGGAAGGATGACACAGTCATCTGGTGCCACAGATGTGATAGACGAGGGTACTGTGATAGTTGTATTCGTACATGGTGAGGTTGAGTCTCTTGGAAAAAATGCTTGTGATTATGTATCATGTCCGTATTGTATACTTACGCTTTATCTGTCAGGTATTCGAATGCCCCACTGGAAGATATTCAGAGCTCTTGTCCTGCATGTTCTGGTACCTGCAATTGCAAAGTGTGCCTTCGTAGAGACAATTTAGTAAAGGTAATTCAGATTTTGGACGGAGTAGTCTGCTACTGGTTGGATCATTGAGTTTAAAACGATCAATTGGTGGATGAGTTATTCTGACATTTGTGTATTTTAGGTAAGGATCAGAGAGATTCCCGCTCTAGACAAGTTGCAATATCTCCACTGTCTGCTGTCTTCCGTGCTCCCTGTGGTTAAGCAAATCCATCAAGAACAGTGCTTTGAAGTTGAACTAGAAAAAAAGCTTCGTGGTAAGATGCTCTCAGTAGCATTCTGAACTTGATACCTTTATATATTATTTTTACACTGAGTGACCATTACATATTTTGCAGGAATTGATATAGATCTTGCCAGGACAAAACTGAATGCAGATGAGCAGATGTGCTGGTACTTTAATTTTCCCTGCATGCTTGATATTATTATCTGAGACGTCAATTAAGGTCCCAGTACATGTCAAGATTCTAGTCATTTTGTTTTAGATGAACAGAATTGTAATCTTGATTCCTGAAACTGGAGGAACATAATGTTTCCATCTTTAGGGTTGTTATCTTGGTACTTGCCTGCAATTTCAGGTTTATTTTGGGAGAGCTGTGTTTTTACAATTATTTGTTTCCTGTTCTGAAATACATATTTTGTGTGTTTAAATGCAGCAATTTCTGTAGGATTCCCATCATTGATTATCATTGGCATTGTCCCAGTTGTGCTTATGACGTGTGCCTTAACTGTTGTCTTGATCTTCGAGAAGCATCTAAGCAAGTGGTCAAAGGAGAAGTGACAGAGGAGATTGATGATGAAAGTCAAGAAAAAGAAACCATGCTGGAGCAATTTGCCAAAGTCAGACTAAATTTTTCAGAAAAGTTCCCTGACTGGAAAGCAAATAGTAATGGCAGTATTCCTTGCCCCCCAAAGGAGTACGGTGGCTGTGGACATTCAGCATTGAGTTTAAGTCGTATATTTAAGATGAACTGGGTTGCAAAGCTTGTCAAGAATGTAGAGGAAATGGTTAGTGGCTGTAGAGTTAATGATGCTGCCAGTCTTGCGCAAACTGAAGTTAATGAACCAAGACTATGTCAATATGCCCATAGAGAGGACAGTGACAATTTCTTGTACTGTCCTACATCTGAGGATATTAAATGTGATGGGATTGCCACTTTTAAAAGACATTGGCTCAGGGGTGAGCCTATCATTGTAAAGCGGGTATTTGATAGCTCAACAGTTTCAAGCTGGGATCCGGCAGTTATATGGAGGGGGATTCAGGAAACAACAGATGAAAAATCGAAAGATCAAAACAGAATGGTGAAGGCTATCGATTGCAATGACTGGTCTGAGGTTCGCTTATCAGCTATTGCTTGTATCTATCTCTATGGCTTTTCTTTCTTATTTACAGATCAACTGTTATATTTGACTTTTGTTTTAATGAAAATAATCTACTAGTTGGTATTTTTTAATACTGTTTACCAAACCTAAACTATACCTCGGGATTGACATGATGACAGGTAGATATTGAGCTTGGTCACTTCATCGAAGGATACTCTGAGGGACAAATTTATGAAAATGGTCGGCCAAAGATTTTAAAATTGAAAGACTGGCCCTCTCCCAGTGCATCTGAAGAGTTTCTCTTGTATCAGAGACCTGAATTTATCAGGAAACTGCCTTTACTTGAGTATATCCACTCCAAGTTTGGTCTTTTAAATGTTGCTGCAAAATTGCCACATTATTCGTTGCAAAATGATGTGGGACCTAAGATTTTCATATCTTATGGGACCCATGAGGAGCTTGATAAAGGCAATTCCGTGACCAATCTTCATTTCAACATGCGTGACATGGTTAGTTGTTCTCTATTCTTGTTGTAAGCACTGCTAAATGCTTAGTCTGATGTAATTTTTTCGTTGGTTTCAAACTTAGGACCTCTGCAAATGTTGGAGAGAAGTGACTTACCACTCGTCCAAATATTTTCAGTTGGGGGACATTTTATTTTATATATTTCAAAGAAAAGAGGATAAATTATTATTTTATTTTTGTATCTATCAGGTCTATTTGCTGGTGCATGCATGTGAGGTGAAGCAAAAAGGTCAGCAGAAGACAAAAATTGAGAACATGCAAAAACCCTTTGAGGAATCTGAGGTTAAAGAATCTCATGATGATATCTCTCAAAAGAATCATCCGGGAGTTCTTTGGGATGTTTTCCGTCGAAAGGATGTTCCAAAACTGACTGAGTATCTAAGAATACATGGGGAAGAATTTGGGAAACTGAAGAGTGAAACAAACGACCTTGTAAGTTTATCTCTTGAGTATTGTATCCCTTTCGCTCAGTAAAATGTAAGTAGCTGCAATTCAGGCTAAGAGCTGATCCTACTTTTTGGACAGGTGACAAGACCTCTTTATGATGAAACATGTTTCCTGAATGAACATCATAAAAGAAAATTGAAGGAAGAATTCGGTAAGGGTAACTGACATTTTCCTTTTAATCATTTTGGGTGGAGAGAAACAGAGGTCTGACTATTGACAAAGATGATTCCTTAGGAAAAATGTTAGTGGCCACCTAATTCACTGTTTATGATTTGATTAAAATAGATTCTGACAGTGTCTATTCTTGAATTTATAAATGTGAGGCCCCAATTTGAGCACTTTGACCATGTAGACCTGTATTTCTAACTTGTTAGTCTTCGATATTTTAGTGATGCTGCAGTTTACACTTTATAACAATCTTGCCCAGTTCTCTATGACTTCAATTTGCGACACCCTTAACTATGTTGATCATGTTGGCTCTGTAAAAATTGATCAATCATAAGTGTTTCACCACTGAAAATCTGCATGTGTATGGTATGGATATGTATGAGTAATAAATTTGTGTATGTCTTGGATTTGTTAAGATGGTCCTGGTAATTGAGAAGTCAAAACAGCATTGGTGTTTGAGTAAACTTTCTTCTTTCTTTATCAGGGGTAGAGCCATGGTCCTTCGAACAGAATTTGGGGCAAGCGGTATTCATTCCTGCTGGATGCCCGTTTCAAGTCAGGAATCTTCAGGTAGTGCTTTGTTGCTAATAATACTTCTAGTGAAATTCTCAAAATATTAAAAGATAACGTGAAGTTTGCAGATTAACTTGACATAATGTTCCATTTGAAACTTTATGGTGGCGTTGGGCCTTTGTGGCGTCATTTAAATTAGTGTAACAGATAAAACTAGATCAGATCCAATGAATAGAGATGCATTAAAGATTTTGATATAGTGTTCCTTGTTTCAGTTATATTACCGTATGGCTATCCTGAATTTCTCTGCTGTTTATTTTATAACAAATATGATTTAGGTTTGATCTTTATGCACTTTTCTTTTCAGTCTACCGTTCAGCTGGGTCTTGATTTCGTATCTCCTGAAAGCCTTGGTGACGCTGCAAGACTGGCTGAAGAAATTCGCTGTCTTCCAAATGATCATGAAGCAAAGCATCAAGTGTCGGAGGTCGGACAAGGGAAATTTTACGTAGAAGTATTCCGTGCTATCCTCTCTATTTCTTTTACTTGTACTTTTTCCTATTAGTTGTGGAACTATTGTGCTCAAATCGTGTCTAGTAGCTTAATCTAGTTACTTTTCTTTTGTTGGTATTCTCAATATTTGGTTGGGTTCTGATACAGGTAGGAAAGATATCACTTTATGCAGCAAGCTCAGCTATTAAAGAAATTCAGAGATTAGTCCTTGATCCAAAGTAAGCAAACCAGGCATTATATCCATCCTTTTATTGTTTGTTACTACTTGAACCACCATTGTTTTTCCTGTTTTTACTGAGTTAAAAACATAAACGAGTATTGTTGAGCACTTCCATCTTAAAGAATATGCATCTAACTGCACTATTCACTACTCCAACCTCCTAAGCTTTGCTTTCTCCTTATATGTATGTCCTGAGGCTTTAGCTTTTATGCGTCTCGTGCAGATTCAGTGGAGAGCTTGGGTTTGAAGATCCAAATTTGACTGCAGCAGTTACTGAGAATTTGGAGAAAATTACTAAGCGGAGACAGATAGCATGTTCTTGAAACTGTCTACAACGACGGTGACCAATGGTAGAAAATATATTAGAGAGGTGTCTAGAGCCTAGATGCCTCTTGATGAGTTTTCGAAGTGTAAATGTGATATGTGCAATATTGTGAATTCTTAAGCTGTCTGATTGTAGGGGGTAGTGCCTCATACCAAAAACAACAGTGTAGCAGTTGTGCCATTAGTTAATGAAAAGCTATACATATTAATTTCTGCTCTAAATATCGGCTGGTTTACCATTCTTTTATTTACTGTCATATATGCTCCCATAATTGCAAATGAGAAGGTACAAAATCAGCATATCCAAGACGTGACCTTATTCTCATATTTGAGAAGACCAAGGTACTCATGCCTTCTCTCTTCAAATCAAGAGCTAAGACTAAATGATTCAGCAATCCTTAGGAAATCAGACTTCACTTCTGGCCACTTCGATTCAGGTGCCTGAGCATTCAGAGTAAATAACCGACCACCGCGAACGCAACAGACGGCGATATTATGACGATGAAACAAAGGGCTCTCAACTCTGAATTCAAGCTCATAGTAGTTCACACATTTCTTAAGCTGTCCTCTCAGATTTGATTTCACCAAAGTTCCCTTCACATCAGGGCGTTTGCCAGCTCCTGTAATCGTCCGAACCACAGCTTCTCCCACCTCTTTTGGTCCTCCAAAAGCTTCAATTCTACAAACAAACACAAAAGTCACTCATTAGCCATTTTGCATTTTGTGCTCATACTTGACATAAAACGTTAGTCACTTGCTTACTTGAAATCAAGAGAAACTGGTGACACAATGACACTAACATTGAGCTCGCCGCTGGTCCCAGGCGGTCCAAATGCAACAACAGGTTCATTGACATTTCGCCGGCGTCCAATTCCATCACCGGATTTGGTATTCATGTTCAAAGGAGGTGGATCGAGTGATCTTTCAAACTCTCTTTTCTCAGCTGCTCTATACAACAATGTCTGATCACGAACCCAATTTACTGGGTATATGAACTCTGTTGTTCACAATCAAAGCAATAAAGTAAAGATTTCAGCATGCTAATGTATCCCAAGTAAAATGTAACATGTTAAAACATCACATATTAATGTACTTGTTTTACTGACCAAATCCTTCATTTGTGTCAATGCACCTACTGTACCCTCCTATAGGATATAGCACATCCAGCTTAAGATTCCTACTACTTTCTGGCGACAACCCAAGAAGGAAACTTGTAATGCCTAAAAAGTTAGCACCAAGAGCAACCACAGAAGCTGACCCCAAACCAACTAGAAGCCGCCGGCCAAACCTGGACGCCAGTGGTGCAAATTGCTCCGCCGGAGACCTCTGCCCGGATAGCTACAACTCGCAAAGCCGCTTTCTGGCTACCGGAGAATTGTGTCACGCATTTCTGGTTGAAGCGAGCGTATCTGCATGCGTACAAGTAGTGTGGCAAGGCCGGCATTGTGTTCCTTTTGTGTGAAGGACTGCTTGCTTATTTTAGTTCAGGGCCTATTATCCAAACGAGTGGTAGTGGTACTAGTACTTACGAGTCATATTTCCAACCATATATATATATATAAGCTCTTGTATTTTACTCTCCATCATATATATATGTTACCATTATCACAGTAGGAATCCTAGCTAGGTCTTGGCGTGAATGGCTTTTCTTTACATTCAAGTTCATCTGAGAACACAAATATCATCATACAATTTCAACTTTTGTGGATAATTGATAATACTCATCCTGAGAGATTTGGAGATTAAAACAAAATAACATGCAGCTCATTTTTGTTTGATCGTGAAATTATAAAGAAGAAGAAAACAACACGTACATCAAGTGAAAATTTACCGGCCATCTTAGCTGGTCAGTACAAAAACTAGCACTCGATCGATCTCTTGCTCGGTTTCTCACATGTGCTTTTCCATTGCTAGGTTCATGTTAAAACTGATGCATCATCATCAGCCAAACCACCTTGCATATATTCTTCTGAAAATTAAACGCAATATATAGTTCATCAACCCCAGCTCCAACCAAAGTTCGCGGCCGATTGATCATCATCCTCTTCCTGCTGCTTAATTTGTCGTTGCTGCTCATCATGGAGTACTTGTCTTTGTTGATGATCATGAAAACTTTCTGGTCTGTTACCTCCTCCTCCTCCGCCACCTCCTCTTTCTCTTCCAACCCCAAGAAAGTCTACGGTCATCGTATCTCCGCCGCTACTCACATTTTTACCATGCAAGCTGAGACCGTTACTAGTATTATTATTGTTGTTGTTGTTGTTGCCATTGACGCTTTGCTCCATGTTCTTCATCAATTCCCGATTGCTCTGATCAAATAATAGCCCACTAAACATTCCCATATTCCCATTACTAGCACCAAAAAACTGCGACGAGGTCTGTTGTACCGGAATATTGTTACCGTTTTTTTGCTGCATGAACTGGTTATTCACGTACCTAGAAAAGTCGCCATAGGTTGAAGGTGCCATGCTCATACCACTATAATTATAATTGCTACTCATTGTTGCACCCATTTGAGACGCTTTCAGGAGCAACTCGGTCGCCGACAAGTGACCGGAGATTGAGCTGGGGAGTAGTACTTGGTGCCCGTGGTGATTATGAAACAATGCACTGCTTGTTGAAGATGACAATGAATTGTTGTGCAGGCCGCTTCTCGGTGATGACAACAACATGTTTGAGGGGACTTCTTGGGGCACTAGGGTTAAATTAGGGTTCTTGGTGTCGAAATGATCAAACTGATTCGATGTCTTGCTACTTGTTGATGGATTTGCGGTAGCTGTTTCGGTGTTGCTCATCGGCACTGATGCCGGGATCATGAGCTCGCCGCCGGACACTAGTTGGCCTCCTTGTTGTAAGCTCTGTTGTCCCAAGTTGTTGGACATTAGTACTACTCCTTGTCCTTGAACTGATGTCTTGTTTTCTTCAGCTATGGCATCGCAGAAAGCTCTGTGGGTGATAAAGCTATCTCTTCTGCATAACATATATTATACAGAAACGTCAAAAACTTAATCACAGAAATTATTCTCTGTAGGCGCCGTGGATATACAGGTACTAGGCATTTTTAATTATGCCTTCCAATTTTGATTACTATTCGAGTATATGTACTATAAACTAATTTGACCAGTACAAGTCTCTTAGTCAAGATCGAGCTTATCACAAGTCGGCAAGGTATTACAAGAATCAATTTCTATTTTATTCTTGCTTGCACTTCAATACTTCCGATTTCTTTTTGAATTTGTCTCTTTGTATTTTGGAGTACTGTTTTATTTGTCTTCTCCAATAATTGGGTGCAAGAAGCTTCTAGAAATCTGTACGGGCTAGCACTCCCCCGATACAAATTGGTTGAGATATTGTATATGGGTATTCTATTTGATTACATCATTGGGATTAATTAGGACTCTCAGGCCACAAATGATGATAAACTAATTTTTCCCATCTGTGTTTAATTATTCCGGCAAATTAATCAACTTGGCGTTTTAAAAGATTCACATGATATTCTAATTCTACTCATGCATGTCAATCATGCAGTGCACAATTATCTTATTAGAGTTGTTTACCATTTACCAATCTAATTTTGTATAATTTATAAGAGAAATTAGAGAATAATTAGCACAAACCTGGAGAAGACGGTTCCACAGTCACATTTGTATTCTCTAGTACCACAGGTCTTAGAATGAGCTTTCCAGTCCGATTGCACCGCATACTTCTTCGAGCACTTGTCACATTTCCACTTTTTCTCACCGTGCTTCCGGCAAAAGTGCTTCTTGATCCCGGTGAGATCTCCGAGTGCCCGGGAGGGTTCGTGGTGGACGCATGAGGGTTCGGGGCAAACATAGACCCTCTTCCGGATTTCAGTGCTTGATCTTTGCTTAAGCTTCCATGGCAAGTTGTGGCCCCTTCGGTGCAGTTGCAGGTTTTGGTCCCTTTGGAACCCTTTCTTGCAAATTTCGCATACGAATCGGTTTGTTGCCATCAGGGTCTTTGGTGACAAGGCTATCACTTCAGCGCTTGGATCTGCGTTAATGTACGTAGAATTAGTACATAGATCATTTTAACATTAACATGATATAATTAAACGAATCCATTCATTAGTCATTACCAAATTAAACAATGTAACTAACAACTAGCAATATGAAGTTCAAAATGCATACAATTTCAGCCTGCCTAGTAAGAATTTACAGCAAAAGACTAAATGCCCCAATAAATTAAGGAGAATGATATCTGATCGCGTTTTTTGAGCACCCCATCGTACACATTTCTTCGAGAAAAAAAAACAATAGAAATGTAAAGAATGTGTGAAGAAATCTAATTCCTTTAAAGTTAAACAGATATTGAAACACAAAATATAAAGGAAATGGGGTGGGAGACCAGTCAAAATAAGCCAATAGTTAAATACAATGATTGAAATATAGAAGCCAATAATTGAATCCTTTTGAACTAGTTACACATCAATAATACACAGTTCATCTTTTCGAACATTGCAAGAAAATCATTTCTCCACGCCTCTCTTCAAATCAAAGGTGTTTCAAGGTACGAAGAACTGATTATAGATTTTTAACACACAAATACACGCAGACATGCATTTAGCTAGCAGCTAATTAACTTAATTACTGAATTAACTCGCAAATAATTGATGGAATATAAAAGATGGAATCTTAATGAGAGATAAACATACCACTAATGGTGTCTTTGAAATCTACTAAGTTCAATTAAGCATATGCACTATACAAAAACTAAATCTATCAATTTCAATTAGCATGACCATCAAATCAGAAAACAAAACTCTAAAGAAAAGAATACTAGTAATATTAATCATGAAGATCGATGTAGTTTGAACTGTACCCGGAGTTCCTGGTAGGTTTCTTTTCTTCTTGGCTGGTGGAGGTTGCTGTTGTTGAGTTGCAGAAGTACCATTGACTGTAATTTCCTGAAGAGAATCGGAGCCATGGAAGTGATTCAGTAGCTCTTGTTGTTGTTGTTGAAGTACTTCGTCAGCACTGGTAGTATTTCCAGAAGAGAAGCTCCCAACACCACTGCCTGTGATAGTTGACATGGGATGAAGCTAGGAAGATAAAGATAAAAGGGAAAGAGAATTTTATTCACTACTTTGTCTTTCTTGAAAACTAAAACTAGCTCTCTAAATTTGTTTCTTTCCCAACTCGATCAGCTAGCTGTATCTTGTTCTTGCTTCTATCTCTCTCACACACACACTCTCTCTCTCTCTCTCTCTCTCTAATCGAAGACACTAGCTAGCTCTAAGTTCTAGAGCAGTAAATTATAATTAAAAAAGAAAAATGAAACAGAAAAGATGGGATTTGTTTCAAAGTGGAGGGAAGACAAAACCCAGAAAATTCTCCTTCAATTGTGGTGGAAGAGGGACTTCTGGTTGGCATGATATGAAACTTAAGAAACCAGTTCTTTCTTTGGCTTTGTATTGTAGTAAACTAATAATAGTTTTCAAGACATACACTGTTTGGCTTTGATATAGATATATGCCCCTAACTTTATTGTATATTATAATCACATTGCCATTTCATACCCTTTTTCTTGATTAGCTACATATTTGGAGCTCCAAATTTCAATTTTCAAATAATTTTTTGTTTTGGAAGGTTTAGTTTTCAAATATTAAGCTAATCGAACAGTTAGTGAACGAGTTATCCTACTTTGAAGTCATAATTTGACAATTTAGGACGTCCCTCTCTTCATGGTTGATGAATATTTCAGCATTTTTAGTTCATCAAAAACAATATCAAGATCGTAACTTTTTTCTCTTATATTAAATTGTGCGTCTATATTGTCGACCAATACAATTCATCTTGTTTAAGATTTTTTTTCCCTGCATGTTTGTAATATTACAGTAGTACTGTTATTTTGCTCGAGCCACTTCAAGCTATCGTTAAATCAATCGTTCTCAAAAATCATTTTGTGATCATCATCAATAAAATTTGTTTATTTTCGATATAAACGAAATTAAAAAAGAAAAAGAAAATAGCAATTTCGTAATTACATGCATGGCCATTTAGGGGTACAGGACTTGTCTAACTATTGTAATATTTGCTGTCAAAGGCCAGTGGCACGGTGGCAGACAAGGCTTCTCGCCGGGAATTGTCCGTTTGTGAAGAGATTTTATAAAAGGAATTCTGTTCCAAAAATGTCACTTTCAGCGACTCGAATTCACAACATTGCCACTGTGAGATTTTAGCCGCCCTCATGCAGGTCATGCGTGGTAAATGACCAAAATATCCTTACCGGTCACGGGTGTGCACTCGAAAGGGACCCGACATGGGACTCGAAAATTCTCTAATTCACGTGCAGTTTGGTATATTTACCCAGAGGGGTATTTTCAATAATAAATTTAATAATATTATATTGCCAATAAAAATTAATAATAATAAATGAATAATTTATGGTCAGTTTGGTACGCAGGGGCTTGCTTCAAAATTGTGATAGGATTATGATGACGTGTCGTCGACAACCCACTAATTGTGATTGGTGGGAAATATATGAGCACCCACTAATTGTGATAGCATATGTACCAACAATATAGATTAGTGAAGATTGTCGGTCTAAAAATGACGCTATAAAAAAAAGGGTTACAAAACATTTTGGTATCTCAAGTTTATAAATTTTCTCTTTTAAAATGTTGGTCCCCTAAAATTTGTAAACGTCTTTTCACAATGGTTTGGAACACCACCGGTGAATCGGTTTCATCCTTGGATCACTATATATATATACCATGTTTTAAGATAATAAAACTTTCATTAAAATTAGCTGACATGAAAAGATAACCAAATTCATCAAAATTAACGTGTGACGAAGCTATAACCATACGGTATATAACATAACAGTTCTCGAACAATATACCAATTAGACTGTAATATCGTGGAGAATGTCGGAATTTGTTTTAAGGCACCATAAAAGAAACTCTCCGATATATACAAAAGTACGTAGTATTGGATTGCATTGAATTATTTTTTCATTGCGGAATGAAATGATATTTCATTTGAAAGTTGAAGCCTAGCTAGTAGCTATATGTATGAGATATTTTGAAATGTCGGGCACAATTATTGAAATTTGGCAATATCGATCCCTAATGCTTGAAGTAGTCAATGAGCTACCTAGCAGGCTAGGGAAAGAAAGTATTCTCAAATCTGTGAAATGAGCTAGCTAGCAAGGCAATCCTTGATACTTTGAAGAATCGGACCAAAAGTTTGATTAGAAATTTCATCCATATTTAAAAACTTTTTCTTATTTTTTTTGTATATAAACGGTGATCATCACTTGAAGTTTTGAACTCGATCGTGATCGTGATCGAGTTCTTATCCGTAATTCGGAAAATAACGACGAAATCCAATAATGGTCGACGTAACCAACAAAAAAAGAAAAGAAAAAAAGAAGGTATATATGGTCGATCAGTCAGTCAATGGACGCATGTGAGTCTTGATCTGTGATACAGTCCGCAGAGATTAGTACTGTCTGAAAATCAAGGCTCGAGGGAGCAGGCTAGGCCATATGATAAAAGTCTGCATTTGCCTCTGTAAGTTACTCTTTTACTGCATATTTAGCTAGCTAGGGTTCCACACTTCTGCATGCATGTCATTATCAACTGCTGTATGTTCCGGCCTGTTCTACATTTTACCATCGTACTCATAATTAGAGTCTTCAAGAGATTACTACTCTATCTTCACTTTGATTTTTTCTTGTTGGCTTTTTCTGTCATGAATTCGATCACTGATTCACTGTCTATGATCGAACAAACTGATATGAGTTAGTTGATTTGGTATTCTCTATGCATGCGTGCATGCATGTCGCTTAATGCGTTTGTCTCTAACCAAGCTCACTATTTCAAACGTAATACGATCGTGTATTTGTCGTTCATGTGTGTCTGTAATCTAGCTGATCTGAGCAAATGATTCGAAAAATTTAACGCAGTCGACCGGCCTGGAAAATGAAATGGCACCAGCCTAGTTAATTATACACACACACAATGAAAACAAGGGCAATGATCCAAAACTGATAGAGGGATTGATTATGCCTCATGCTTTTGAGATCATAATTTGTCAAGATCGTTCAAAATCCACAATCATTTAAGCAAAAAGGTGGATAATTTACCAAAGGTGAAAAGATCCACATTCATCTGTCAATCGTTAACTGAATAACTAATCACTTTCAAAAAAAAAAAAAAAAAACTAGATAACTAGTAATCATTTCATGGCTAGGTTGTTACCAGCTATATATGATTTATCCTGGGAAATGCATAAGATTATCGTCAACAGTTAACACACTAGTCTCGAAGGAAGTGGGGGATGAGGTTTCGAGTAGCTAGCTAGGCATTTTACACTTTTTTTCTCCCACAAAGGAAAAAATGATCTCTGCTTTTTGTTGCCTTTTGTTGATAGAGGGATCTAGTCAGTGTAGTTGTAAAGCTACTTTCAAAACAGATCCCTAGATTTTGTTGTCTCACTATCCGATGAATTTATACAAAGTGGAGCTCCAAATCCTAATTCAAAATGCCAAATAAACAGTTTTGATTCATTCGATCATTCACAGATTATCATAAATTCATGATCATGTACATGGTTCGTTAGCAAACACTTCGATTACGTACCTCGAGTCCCTCCATTTATGCGTCCCTAATACTGTTGTTTAACGATATCATGCATATCCCTCTAGTAAATCCTTCAAAATTCTATGTGCGTTTCTGAATTCTATACGATTTTCGTCAACTGTTATCACAAACGGAGCAGATCATGCTCGAGATGGATGAGGTGAATGACAGGTTATCTTCCATGTTGGAAGAAGTAACAAACTTGACGACCGGAGTGAGGGAGGATGTCAAATTAAGAACTATAGAGAATCAAGATCAATGTTCTCAAGAGGGCATTAGATCATAAAAGCCCGAATGCTCCATAGATCAAGGTCCCGCAACCAAAACTTATCCAAGTAATTTGAATCAAGTGTTTCTGTGTCAAATGAGAGCAAGACCAGACTCAAACGCTTCTTAAATTCTTATTCTCTATTCTTCCAACTTATTTCATTTTGCTTAATCATCGACTCAAACTCAAACTCAAAGTCTTGAATTTGATTCTGGTTTTGGCGCCTAAATGTGAGGCCAAAGATATAAAGATTGATGAGGGTCACATGATTGCAGGGAAAAGCGCAGTTCATCTTTCACTTTCTTAAAAGAAACTACAAAAGAGAATAGGGTTGTGGACCAACTGAAGCTGGGTTTACTAATCAATCATGAACAATCTCTTGCACCATGGTTAATGTGTAGAAAATATTTCCTTCCTTTTTCCTTTTCGCCTAAATGATTTGTCACGAACGAGCAGCATCCGTCGAATACAAGTACAGGCGAAACAACTCATCTTCGACCTAAATGTCAAGGCATGAAAGGAAGAAGGCCCTCTTGGCGAATGTCTCTATCAAGCTCTTCCAAATGAAACGCTGAGGACACAAAGAATCGAACTACAGGGTCTGAGAGGAATGACCAGGCTTTGCTAATTTGTCCGCACGCCGTAGAACTTAAGAGTCTTGTGAAGACCGAAGAATGAAATCCATCAAGACTTTCGAATCTCCCTCAACAAGATCATGATGATATTGTTGTAGCAAGAAATTATATCTCAAAGCAGTGACTAATTCAGCTACCAACACATCCTAACTGTTTTCGCTGTTTATGAATTTGGGATTCTTAAAGATGTTCTTATCTCTGAAAGGGCAAGAAAACATTTACTTCTATGACAATGGCCCAACGGGTTAACTAAGCAATGCACTCTAACAAGGCAGGCCCAGTTCCTCTCTTTCTTGTTTTTTTTTTTTTTTTTGAAGCAAGAGTTCCTCTCTTTCTTTCTAGTTTCTAGTTCAGCTATGGTTTCCCGTCTCTCTCGAACCAACTTCCACTCACATGCACTACATTTTATGCTTCATGATGTTAAATATAAATTTATCGAGATCAGTTACCGAGCTTCGTTAAGAACTATTCTTTGTGCAAATGGAACGTGGTCAGCACTCGATCCACTTCAGTGATAGGTAAACCAGAGCACATCCAGACGAGCATGAGAAAATAATATCGAATCACTCGCTCAGGCTAAGAAGAGATGCTTTGATAGTATATACCATAAAACCAATACATGATCCACGTCAAAGATGATGAAATCTCAAGGAAATAAGAGGAGGCTGTAGTTATATGAGACCACATTACTTGTATAAACTATTAGACTCGCTAAATAACTAAAACAGGTGCTTCTTCTCGGCATTCCCTCTAGCATTGAACTAATTTTGACAATATCTAACAAGGACATCTATACATACTCTAATACGATCTGGAAGACTTTGATTCCACTTTCCACCAGAAAACTTCAAGATGACACAAGTCTTCAAAGATAAGCTAGTAGCTAGTGAGCCACTTATCTGCCATTTGATCAAGAGGTTTCCTAACTGTATCTTCGGTAGCATTGCAAGCTTCATTGACTTCCATTTCTTCCTTTGGAGTCACAGTTCCACCAACAGTTTCAGGAGGGCTTGAAGTTGCTTCGCCTCTGCTGCGAAGCCTGTGGGACTTGCGAGAGGAACGTGACAATGAGTTTTCTCTCATACCAACAACTTTCTTTTGTCTAGTTTTAATACTTAAGTACCCATTTGCAAGAGCTTCCATTGCTTTAGTGGTTAGCGGTCGGGTCCTCGTGCTTTGCCTCCTAGAATTCATGTTAGAGGTTCCCAGAGAATCATCAATGGTCTTTGTTCCACAAGAAAGGCCTAAACTATCTGCATTTGTCTCATGGCTGAACCCAAAACATGTATCACCACCTGTTCTGTCCACCAAATCCTGAGGTTGGCTCAGGTCAGATGATGTGTGGGTTTGGGAAGTCTGCATGCCAGAACAATCTCCACTGCGAGTTTCCAAACTGCTCTCCTCTTCTAGATTACCTTCAGCCTTAGAAGTACTTGACGATTCCTTTTGTTTAGGACCCACTAGAGCAACAACAAGAGTTCCTGAATTTAGATCAGTCAATGTTCCATGTAGTCCCACTTGTTCCACTTGTTCGGACTCCAAACCTTGTGAGCAGTTTTCAATGAGGCTACTTGTCTCTTCCTTAACACAAGCAGTTAATTTTCGCCGTTTGATAAGAGGACCTGTGGAATCAGAATGGCTAGATTTAGCTCTCCGACTGAATTTGCTAAATGTGCTCCCTTTTGGCTGCTTGTCATCAGACATGCTGGTTTTCTGATCCTGGTGGCTTTCTACTTTTTCTGTAGTAGCAAATGTATCTTCATGGCAGTCGATGTTGGAGTTATTCACTTCAGCATTCTGTGAAATATCAGTAGCATCAGGCTTAACCTTTTGCAGTAAATCCTCAGATGAGACCGCTTCAGTTTCCCAAGAAGTACGTTTTGACTTGAGTACACATTTATCTACAGCTGGCAAGCATATTATCTCTCTCACTGTTGATGATTTTCCTCCAAAAACTAGACTGGTATCAACAACGGTGAACCTCTTCAGATCACTACCACCGCCACCATTCTTGGCCTTGTTCTTTTTCAATGGCATTTCACCTCTTTGAGTAATACCATTCTGGTACTCATTCAGTACGATTTTATACTCAGATGATTCCCCTTCACTGTCTGATGAGGAATCGGATTGTTCTGTGTTAGTCTTCACTTCACCTGGAAAGTTCATCAGTTCCACTACGCCACGTGATTTTCCTCCATGGCCCAAACTGGTATCAACAACCGTGAACTTCACATGGTTTGAATTGCTTTTAGAGACTCGGGGTTTGAGGTAGCAAGGACGTTGAAAACAAGATTCATCTTCCTGGTCTGATGTCACCTCTGGAGTCCACCCACCTACTTCATTCCCAACAGGATCATTTTCAGCTTCCAGCTGAATGAGTTTTGGCTCAGATGCCACTTTGTTCAAAACGTCACTAACAGAATCCAAAAAATGATCACCCTTTGTCAATTTTCTTTTTGAGTACTTCTTTATCCCGGGCATAAGAAAAACCAAATAATTTTCGGAACTGACATAACCTCGATCCTTGGGTTGCTCAGCGTGCCATCCATTTGCCAGCAATCGGGGCCATACAGCCTCCCAAAAAATATCAGTACATCGAGCTTTGCTCAACCGAACCCCTCCAGTCAAAAGCTTCACTATTTCCGTAAATGAAAGAGAAGCAAAAGCTTTACCATTTGGCACTCTTGGAGTTGGACAACCTGGAGTCTCTTGATTATTCTTTCCAGGCTCTATGGGAAAGCCTGTGAGGTCTTCTTCCCCTTTCCCAATTCCTACAGCTTCCACAAGTACAGGAATGCCAACTGTAGACTTTAAAGAGGAGACATATTCTTCTAGTGAAGTTCTTCCTTCTGCTAACGACCTATAGCCCTGATCACAGATCAGATGGAAAGCGACAGTGAGAGAAGTTACGTGTACCTCTCAAATAGATCATGATTTTATTTAGAAACATATGTACAATGCCTGTATGTAAATATTTGGGGGAAGCACATTTGCAACAAAGGCCAATTACATTTGACAGAGCTGAAAACAAACTTCCAAATAATATTCAGTAAAGACTCCAAGACATCAATTGTTGATTATATTGGTGAACAGTAAGGGAGCAATGGAGTGGTGAAACCATTGGTGTACTCAACGATTTTGAGTGCACCTTTAAAAGACTTATATTTTTTCTGGCATATATATCATAGGAAAAAAAAAATCTTTCTTTTAGTTCAGCTAGCCTATAAGCACTGCACTTTACAATCATTTTCAAGGACAAGACGATTTGGCCAGTGATGAATGAGAAAGTACCTCAAACAAAGTGATTCGTGATTCTTCTTGGACATGAGGAATCATACGAGAACACAATTCTCGTTGCCTCCACCCAGTAAAAATTTTCTCGCCAATAATGCATTTCCTTCTCCTACCTTTCTGGCAATCTGACCATCTGTAGTATTCATCAGACCTATAAAATATCCCATAGTAAAATGACATTATTTCTCCTGTACTCTTGTGCTCCATGAATCTCTTCACCTGAATGAAGTTCTTCCCAAAAATGTACAAGCCAAGAAGAAAACTATCAGCTTCAGCATCACTCCAGGGTTTCCTAGATGAATCGGGAACTGGAGAACAGCTTTTGCTCTTTAGCAGCTGATATGATTGCCTTTCTTTCAGCAACAATGTTTTTAAACTTGTTGGTCTTGAATCTCCTCCCTGGCCCAACCCAGATTCCAAGTGATCAGCATTGAGTTCTGAATTTTTCTTCCTTGCTTTCTTATGAATCTTTTTTCTCTTTCTAGCTTCCAGAGACTTCTTTACATTAACTGCATCATCAGGGGTTGTAGGAGAATCCAACCCTTCAGCTTCAATGTTATCCCCTTCTTTGACCCATGCAATTGGGATGGGTAATCCCATAAGAAAGGAATGGGAATCACTGGTAATTTCTGAGTCAGCGGGATTAGTCAAAAGCTTAAGCCGCTCAGATTCCATTGTCTCCACTGTCATAAAAGGAATTTCCACCTGATACTTGCCACCAACTCGGGGAAGCACATGTTGATCTCCAAACACATTGATTGTAGGAGTATCTGAATGAATCAGATCTTCAATAGGTGTTTCTTTCAAGGAATTACCCACAAGATCCGACTCAGCTGATTCCATCTATCAAATAATATAGAAACATAGTCACAACCAATAAGGAATGGTAATGCCATTCATGCTAGAAGCTATCATGCAAAGTTTAACTTACCAAACCCATGTATCATGATATTCAGAAATTACTTGTTCCATTATGAAAAATATTATGCATTATAGCAATGGCAGTCTCCAACTCATAATATGCACAACCAGAAAAGCACCAGCTTTCTTAGAGAACAGACTCTATGAAGATACGAACTTTTGTGAACGAATGTACACCAACAATAACTACACATATAAGATCTTTTCCTGGACAAGAAAAAATCTGCAGGGCTTAATATTTCCTTGTTAAAATCTTACAGAATACTGAAAAAGACAGAATCAAACTCCTCTCACAATTCAAGGAAGCAAACCCAATATTTGAGAAGAAAATTATCTTGATCACCCACTGAAACTCACAAACTGCATGTAATCTACAAACCCATTAATTATCTGGTCTCATATAACTAGAAAACCCAACTAAGCACATCCACATCTGATCACTCTAAGCACAGCCACATCTGTAATACAATCAGAGGATTTCACTAGCACAAAACCAAAATCCGTAACTGAACCAGATCCATATTCATCTAAGATACAACACCAAACCCCATCTACCATGTCAAAGCAATAATCAAGACGTTATGTGACAAAACAACAGCCGACGAAAATATCTGAAACCAAACGTTGAGTCCACTCTTCAAAGCTAAGAGAAGCTAATATGCAATCACAAATCACACAACCAAACCAACACACAAAGTTTATGGGATCGAAACCAAACCAACCACAACTCAGACCCGACTTGTACACAAAACCCAAACTTTGATTCCAAAATCTCATACCAAGCACCAAAATTTAGCTCATATCAAACAACAGAACAACTCAAACAATAACAACAATGCAAACAGCTACCTCACAATGAAAACGAGCATTGAACATGGACATAAAGTCAGTAATGAACTAACCTCCATTGAAGAGCTCGAAAAACGTCAAGAACCCACGTGAAAGATTAATCCTGGGCAAATGGGTTTTTGTGTTAGGCTTGGATTCACATCAATTATCAAGCTTTACTATATATGGAACCGCATCGAAACCAAGTACAAGGCTACAAGCAATAAATAATACCAAGAACAAAACAAAGCAGTGAACACAAACGAAACATAAGAAGATATGTAGAGAGAGAGAGAGAGAGAGAGAGATGAGAGTACCTAGTTCAAGAGAGGTTGAACTCTCATGGGGCATGAAATCACAATCACGAGATTAAGAGGGAAGGAAGAGATAGATAAAGAGAGAGAGAGAGAAGAAGAGAGGAGAGGGAAGGTGAAAATCATAGTTTGTTGGTTTTGCAAAGAGTAGAGAGGAAGGGAGGAGACGAGAGAGAATATATATTGTCTCTCGTGTCAACCAAGAGTTTTAGTGCAAAGAGAGAAATAAGTGGCAACAGCATAAACTGCTTTTCATGGGGTTTTGGCTATATTGTTCACACTCCTAAATTGTTATTTTTGCAATGCATGATTTGTGTTTTTGGTAATAAAGTATTTGGAAAACAGGCTTCCGTTACGTCATAATGCTCTGGGCACACTCAGATAGTCTGGAGAGTGTTGATAGTATTGCGAGAAAAACAATGTCACCAACCTTAAAACCGTAGATACATTTCTTTAACAGGACGCTGACATTTACTCTAGCATTCGAGACAATATAACCCACCAAGTGTTGTGTGCAAAAGATTGTTACTATACAATGCATGAGTATGTAAGTTTACTAAGAAATTATTTAAAAATTAACTTTTTATTACGTCATAATACTCGAGGCGCATACAGATTAATTATAAGGATTAATGGAAAAAAAAAATCAACGCTGTCAATCCCCAAACCGTAAATACACTTAGAATCATACAAGTGATTAGCAATTACTCTAGTATTTTTTTTTTCCGATACAAATTACTCTAGTAATTGAGCTAATCTTACCGCAAGTGTTGCATACAACAAATTATGAGTCTTATTTGTGGATGTATTTATTTGTTGTTTTTATTTAAATACAATTAGATAAAATATACTTAGATAATAATAATAATAAATTCATAAAATACTTGTTTTAGGTACCCATTTAGAGGATGTTTTATAGAACTATTCAGTCTATTTGCTTTGCATGTAAAAAAAAAATTAACCTCCTTCTAACTTTGATTGTTATTTTTATACTCTTTGATACGGGTGTGATTAGTTTCAAAGCTACATGCAATGCGACCTTCAAACTACTAAAAATTAGACTTATTCGCTTTGGCGTCTTAGGACTTTTTCTTCTTCTTCTTCTTTGTCTTTCTTCACAATACTTGAATAAGATAACATGTGTTAAATATTAATTTGGCCGACGTTTTAAGCAATCCAATGCTAATCCCCCACCAAAGGTTCAATGACTATTAATTCGTTAAATTTATATCTCCGTAATGAATTTTTTCTGAAAGAATGTATAAAAGAAAGGGAAAATGCCCATTTAGTACTAATTTGAACCCCTCATTCCCCATTCCAATGATAATCTTTTTCATTAGCCCATTCCAATATAAGGTAACTTTTTTTATGCCCAAATGCACAAATCTTTATTAAAGTCTTAATAAACCATATTATTTTAAGACTATTTTGCCCTCATCTTTTAAACATGCATAGAGAGAGAAAATAAAAGAGACAATACTTGGTCGGAATCTCACCGGACTCCGACTCCGGTCACCGGCCGCCGGACTCCGGTCACCGGAATTTTCCCAACCGCCTGAATTTTCAATTACTGACCCCCAGTAATCGGTTACTGGCCAGTTATTGACACCTAGTAACCAGTTACTGACACCCAGTAACCAGTTACTGACACCCAGTAACCAGTTACTGACACCCAGTAACCAGTTACTGACCCCCAGTAATCGGTTACTGACCAGTTATTGACACCCAATAACCAGTTACTGACCCCCAGTAACCAGTTACTGACACCCAGTAACCAGTTACTGACACCCAGTAACCAATTACTGACCCCCAGTAATCGGTTACTGACCAGTTATTAACACCCAATAACCAGTTACTGACCCCCAGTAACCAGTTACTGACTCTCACTAACCAGTTACTGACACCCAGTAACTGACTTATTACTCTCTAATATACATGTTTGTTGTCTTCCCGTTGATAGATACATCAATAACTGGGCACCCAGATTTCTTCTCTGGGCACCCACCTTCACCGAAGAGAACATGTTGCAGTCCCCGACGGCCTCCTCCACCGAAGAGAATGAGAACACCGGCCTCCTCCACAGACCCCGGCGCACGTCGGCAAGCAACGCCATTCCCCAGCCACGATCCAGCCCCGATCGAACTCCAGCCGAGCCCTGAGCGCGCCTCGGCAGCACCATCATCGATCTTGGCACAAACCCAGCCCAACCCCGACGCACTCCTGCCTAGTCTAAACGAAGACGGAAGAGGAGCTAGGTAGCAGAGGCAAACGGCGAGAACCAGACTAGCTCGTCGGTGCAAGAGGACGGCGGCGAATCTCTGGCTGACTTGGCTGCACAGAGAGAGAGAGAGAGAGAGAGAGAGAGAGAGAGAGAGTGAGATAAGAAAATCGAGGTGAGGACGAGGGCGGCCATGAGAGACGACGAGTGCAGGTGGCGCTCATGATCGGAAGGGGAAGAGAGAGAGAGAGGAAAACCAGATCGGGAAAAATTGAAGGAGAAAGAGATAATATTTGTGTGGTGTAGTTACACAGGGTATTATAGTCTTTTTCTCAAGAATCATTGGAATGGGTACAAGGATAAGATTTTAATTGGAATGGGCTTTAGTTTTTAAATATTTGGGCATTAGGGCATTTTCCCTAAAAGAAAATGTTTCATAATTTTTGAGTTTCGTCAATTTAAAATCATTTTATGAAAGTGAAAAGTTTTGTAATACAGTTCACAATTTGAGTAAGCTACGAGTATGTTTTTCATATGGCTTATTTTCAAAAAAAGACGACAATTTATATGAAATGAATACAAAGAAGTACATAGAGCAAGCGATGCAAAAATTACTCAATTTTTTTTTCTTTCTAATTTTATTTGGTTAGTTCAACATTTTTAGAATGTTACATGCATCCCGTTTCATATATCACCCAAAATTATCTCAAGATTCGTATACACACACATCACAAACACCAGTTTTACAAGGAAGAATTTGTGGGCAAAGTTCTTTCAAATACCAAATTGTATATCAAGTACCATTAATTTGAGATGATAAAGTAGCATGATCTGAAACTCTACCCCTTAATATCCTATGTAAAGGACACACATGTGATGATGTGATCGTCTTCCTGTCTCCGCCAAGCTTCCTCCATGGAAAATAAAAACCCGATCCCAAATGTCACATCCAAAAAAGTCCATCCAGTTTTACCCGACCCGACGTTATCTGGGTCGGTCCACCGTTATTTGAAGCTTCCCGGTTTCTCACAGTCAACGCCTTTCATATATTAAACAACAAACTCAGATTTGTGCAGAGGATTTAATTTTATTCAAACTCATTTCTGATCACAGTTTCTTCATGGAGATTCGTGCTTTTATGCCTCTTGAGTAAGATTCATGCTTCTTTTATAAATTGAGTAATCAGAATGACATTATATATTGACCAATTTGGAAAGCTAGTAAGCTTCAAGAACACGAATTTACAGCTCTAAAAGCTCAATTGGGAAGTGCGTTTGGAGTGTTTTTCACGTATTTACTGAAAGATCCAATCTTTTTGTTCATTTTGTTTTAGGTTCTTGTGGGAGGGAGTTGGAGTTTGTGTTGAAGTGTGCACAGGGAGATGGGTTTGGCTCCACTTTGATGCAAGTTTATGGAGATTCTTCATCTGGGTATGTCAAAATTTAGATACTTGATGTCAGTTTTGGTTTTGCTAGTTTGTGATTAGCTTCATTTGCCTATCTTTCATTTGTTTACGAAAGGAAGTTTAAGTTAAACTACTTGTGTTTGATTTGGTTTTGGCATTTGTATGTGATGTTTGGAGGGTAACTAATTCAAATGGTAGAATTGTGGTAATGAGAGTTGGGTAGGTCGGTAGGTCCTGAAATTTTGCAAGACAATCATGTGTTTTGGCTTTATTGTGAGAGAATCGGTTGATTCTTTATGTTTCCAGAAATTCATTAGCTAATGTGTTGATAATTGGTTGATTCTGATTCATGTTGTATGAGACATATGTAGAGTAATTTGGTTTCAGAATCACCCTGCATCTTGGGTTTTGCATGCTCTGATCTCACATTATATGTCTTAGATACTTGAGTATTCAGAAACACCGTGAATCTTGGGTTTAGTATGCTCTGATTTCACATTATACGAGTCTTAGATACTAGAGTACTTGCTCATCATATCTGTTAGACTGTTACCGTGAGAATAAACACTTGGCGAGGAGTTTCTCTAATTCTCTTTCCATGAATAGAGTAACCGATCAATAAGTGATTGTAGTTACAATGTGGCTTGGTGATTTTGAGATATTAAGCACAGTTCATTCGAATAATAGCTGAGAATCAGTTTTCTTTTTTACTAGGTTGAGGAACTAAGAACAGGGAAGACAGAGTTTGAGCTTGGTTAGAAGAAAAGCTGAAATTCTCTGCTCTATCAAGGATGAGGAGGTCATGCCTTCCCAAGTGCAGATTTGGTAGGATAATGGGATGGCTCCAGATTCTACTGGGAGGGCTTGTTATAATTGTCAGCATATCCAGCCTCTTCAAGTTCTACTCTGCTGGATTTTTCTGGCGCAATGAAGACATATGCCGACATTTTTATGGGGTCAGAAATGAATATGAAGATTTCGACATAAAAGCTTTGTCTGATCGAGTAGGGGAAGTGCTAAACAAATTGGATAGTTTACAAGAAAAGCTTGAGTCAGCTGTGCAGCAAATGGAGAAGAACAAAGATGTCTTGCATACGACTAATATCACAAAATTGGAGTTCAAGAAGTATCTGGAGGAGGAAGTAATCAGGCCTCTTTATAGCGCTCACATTTCTCTGAGACTGATTCGGTTACCTATCCCAGAAGGTATTAGAAACTCAACAATGAAAGAGGAACCTTTGATTAATACTTTTGTGATTGAAGAGATAAGGAAGTACATAACCCCAAAGGAGAGTAGAATTGGGAAGATTAATATATTTGGTACAGAAAGGATATACAATACGATTGGACATGCTTGTGTGTTGTACAAGAAAGAGCTGGAAGAGTACATGAACTATGACATTGGGTCTTATTGTGACGATGATTGGAACTTGGCTCAGAAGCTGATGTTTAATGGTTGTGATCCTTTACCCCGGAGGCGGTGCTTGACAAGGGCCTCAAAGGTCTATCAGAAGCCTTATCCGATCAATGAGTCTCTGTGGAAATTGCCGGATGACAGAAATGTGCGGTGGAGCAATTATCAGTGCAGGAACTTTCAGTGCTTAATGAGCAACAACACCAAAAGGGGTTATTTAAAGTGCGTAGGATGTTTTGAAATGGAGAAGGAAAAGCTTAAATGGGTGATTAAGAATAGCTCGCTGCCAGTTGATTTCCTGATCAGTGAAATTTTGGCTATTAAGCCTGGGGAGATAAGAATTGGTCTTGACTATGGTGTTGGCACAGGTACATTTGCTGCAAGAATGAGAGAAAATAATGTTACTGTAGTCTCTACTGCTCTTAACCTTGGGGCTCCTTTCAATGAAATGATTGCATTAAGAGGTTTGGTGCCGCTGTATGTAACACTGAATCAGCGTCTACCTTTCTTTGATAACATTATGGACTTGATTCACACAGCTGGTTTTCTGGATGGCTGGATTGACCTGCTGTTGCTGGATTTCATCTTGTTTGATTGGGACCGAGTTCTGAGGCCCGGCGGATTGTTATGGATCGACAGGTTCTTCTGCAATAAAAAGGATTTGGATGATTTCATGTACATGTTTCTGCAATTGAGGTACAAGAAACACAAGTGGGCTATTACTCCTAAATCAAAGGATGAGGTCTACTTCTCAGCAGTGTTAGAGAAACCTCCAAGAGCTATCTGATCATCAATTCATTCAATGGAACTTCTTGCTTGGATATTACTTTTGTCTAGTCATTAACATACTGGGAATAGCATTTCACTTGCGACTCTTGTCTTTGTTTTCCTAATTGACATTTGGTTTTAACTCGGATTATGAATTTATGAGATGTTACCTAAATTATGGCCATTAGCTTTAGATCGCCAAGTTAATTTATGACATTAACTTCTTCTTTTTTTCTTTTTTTTTTGAGACAAGAGGAATTCCTGTACACTAACTTGCTTCTTTGTCGAAATGTTCGATTGATAACAACAATGGCACTGACCCACGTACCAGAACAAAACAAGATGAGAAAAAATTACACTGAGGAAACCTGAAATAGAAACTCCTCGTCCTCGTATCAATTTATATGGGTTCTCAACAAAACCTTAACACCCCCAAACCCTAAAGCTGTAAATAACACAAAGAAAATCCTAAAGCCAAGTAATTCTTTATTTAACTAAATAGATTAGAGAGGAAATGACTCGTTAAAAACATAGAACATGATCTATTATTAAAAAGGGAAAATACCCATTTAGTACTAATTCAAACCTCTTATTTCCCATTCCAATGATAATCTTTTGCATTAGCCCATTCCAATATAAGGTAACCATTTTTATGCCCAAATGCACAAATCTTTACTAAAGTCTTAACAAACCATATTATTTCAAGACTATTTTGCCCCCACCTCTTCAACATGAAAAGACTTGGCCGGAACCTCGGACTCCGGTCACCGGCCGCCGGATTCCGGTCACCGGAATTTCCCCAACCGCCGGATTCCGGTCACCGGATTTTTCCCGACCGCCGGATTCCGGTCACCGGATTTTCCCCTGTAACCAGTTACTGATCCCCAATAATCAGTTACTGACCAGTTAATGACCCATAATAACCAGTTATTAACCCCCAGTAACCAGTTATTGATTAATTACTGACATCCAGTAACCAGTTACTGACCCCCAATAACTTTTAGTTTTCAGTTACTGACACCCAATAATCACTTTGTTTTCAGTTACTGACACCCAATAATCACCCAATAATCATGTTGTTTTCAGTTACTGACACCCAGTAACCAGTTACTGACCCTCAGTAACCAGTTACTGACCTTAATAATCGAGTTACTGACCCCAATAACTTTTAATTTTCAGTTACTGACACCCAATAATCATTTTGTTTTCAGTAACTAGTTACTTGACACCCAGTAACTAGTTACTGACCCCCAGTAACTGGTTACTGACCCCCAGTATCCATGGCTTAATCACAAGGATTCCTCTCTCCATCCAAAGTGAAATCACAACAGCAAGACTACTCTTCTCACCTTCTCTCCTTCTCCAACCACAACACCAATTTAACCTCCAAACCAACAACAACCATAATTTACCAACAATATCAAAGAAGGATCAGATCCTACCTTCAAATCCCTAGCCTGGCCGGGGGTTGCAATCCCGATCTAATCGTCCGTGAAGTCACCAGACCTAGCTCAACTATACAAATTCAAACCCGGCCGGACCGCCACGTACTCCGTCACCCTGTCCGAGATCTTCAGTAAACTGTGTCGAAATACATAGAGAGACCAAGAGCAATCTGGCGACGGCGAAGGCGGAGGCGGCGACGGGTGGTGGTGGATGATTTGGGTGGAGGAGGAGGAGGAGGACTGGTGGTCGAAGAGGACGTCGGAGTGGAGGAGGCCGGGGCAGCAGACTACGAGCTTGTGGAGGAAGGACAAGACGGCGGGGGGATCGTCGGTGGAGACGAGGGAGGGAGAGAGAGAGTCGAGCTCTGATATGGAGTTGGAGAGAGAGAGAGAGAGGGAGAGAGAGAGAGAGAGAGGTTTGAGGAGGCTGGATCCGGATGAGGAGGATGAGATCGAGGCAGATCGTCAGCCGCCGGCGTCGGTCGTCGGTCGTCGGCGTCGGTCGGCGGTTTTGGGTTTCTGGCGGAGCAACTCGGTTAGAGAGAGAGAGAGAGAGAGGAATGGATCGGGAAGAGAGAAGAAGAAGAAAGAGATAAGAAAAGAATGATGTAGGTTTAATTAAACACAGGGTAATACCGTCTTTTTCTAAAGAATCATTGAAATGGGCACAATGATAAGATTTTAATTGGAATGAGCTTTAGTTTGCAAATATTTGGGCATTAGCTCATTTTCCTATTAAAAACTCGTGGATTCTATATACTAATAGTTACCATCTACTAGCTAGCTGCGCCATAACGACAGACCAGCCTATACTCCTCTAGCAGTACTAAGCAGTACAGTACACTTGTTCTTGCAGTCGATGGTGCAACCACCGCCGCCTCCGCCGTAGCCCTTCCCTGAGTGGCTGTGTAGGATCGGAGGTGAAACACTGAGCAGGACACACGTCAGCTTCTTGTTGAAGCAAGTTTGCACCACCACCTTTATTCTTGTTGCAGGATCGAGTGCAGCAGTGAGGCGTGGTGGTCAGAGCTAGCTCCGGTAGTGAGTGGAGTATTGATGATCCAGCTTCTTCAGAAATCGGGTCGGGTCGGGTCGAATACCGGGTTGTCGCTCTTCATAAAAGCGAACCCTTCCGCGTAATCCAACTAGTCGTCACCGTCGTCGAGACGGCGGCGAGTGACTAGCGGCTCTGCGTCGCGTCCCGTTTCAGCATGCCCCTCCCACGGAGGTTCGACGCGCGCCTTCACCCACGACGCCGAGTCGTTAGTCACTCGCCGCCGCAGCGACGACGGCGATGACTCGTTCGATTACGTGGAAGGGTTGGCTTTTATAGGACAACCCGATATTCGACGAGACCGGACTTCCTGAAGAAGCTGGATCAGTACTCTTAAGTGTCTCGAGCTCGCTCGTCTAGCTCTGAGCTCCCCTCTGTTGTTGATATGGGTGCTTTACTCATGTCCGATACATGATCATATATAGAGACTCAAGTTCAGCGGTTTTTCTGGCTTTTGAAATATAGGAAAATTATTTGATTTGATGTATCTCTGGGGCTAGTAGGTTTACTTTTACAGGCTTTAATCGCGCCCAGCTGTCTGCTTCAAAAAGCAATTCAAACATTGCAATGAGATGCAGGAGGAACCAGAGGGAGAAGCATAGTTCGACATTATTCTTTTTTTTTTTCCTTCTTTTTTTTACATTATTCTGCATGGGAAAATGTTAAAAACTATGAGCATGTTAATGTATGAGCAAGGTTGCTATTGCGCAAGGAATAGGTTGGGTTGAGCCGGGTTTGGCATAAGTCTTGAATTTAAGAGTTCAGGCGGAACGGTCATACATCACCGGTCAACATGCTTCACATAAGTTGAATTGCAGTACTGTTAGATGGCCATCTTTATCAGTCACTACCAAAAAATAGGTCTTGGGCGACGAAAAAAAATCGTCGCCCTGTTAAAAAATTTTGTCGCCTAAGTACTTAGGCGACGACATGTCGTCGGCCAAGAAGTCGTTGCCAGAACTGCGTCGGTCAAGAGCTTGGGCGACGAAAATTCATTCCGTCGTCGCCTAAGAGTAATTCTTAGGCGACGATACGAATTTCGTCGCCTAAAATATACTTCTCGTCGCCCAAAAATATTCGTCGCCCAAGATTTAACACCTTGGCCGACGAAAAATTTTTTCGTCGCTTAAGATCTTATAACCTTGGGCGACGAAAATAAATATTTCGTCGCCTAAGATCACTACATCTTAGGCGACGATATTTTTTTTTCGTCGCCCAAGATGGTAAGTCCTTGACCGACGATTTAGAAATTTCGTCGCCTAAGATATATTTAAATTTTTTTTTAAAATAATTAAATAATTTTTTTAAATATATAAATAATGTTTTTTTAATTTTTGCTGGAATTTTTTTTTTCGGCATTTCTTTAAATTTTTCTAATACTAAAATTTAATTAAAAATAACACAAATTTATAAATTTATAAATAATTTATTATAAAAATTCTGCCTATGGATCGAGAAACCCGAAATCTAACTCATCATTCCCGTTCGGAGGGTCCTGAGGCGGCGGCTGGTCAGGCTGAGGAGGCTGCTGCTGAGGCTGGGGCCACTGAGGGTGGGGCCACTGAGGTAATGGTATAGGCGTAGGCATGGGCGGAAACGGCTGTCCGGCCGCAAGTGCAGCCATGCAGGCAGTCATCCACTGTCCCATAGCCGCCTGGTTGGCATTGGTGACTTCATTCACCCGCTCCATATGCGCAGCCGTGGAAGCCGCATATGATTCCGCCATCGCCGCCATCTCCCTCGCTCTTTGGGCTTCCAGCTCAGACTCCCTCGCTCTTTGGGCTTCCAGCTCAGACTGTAGACTTGCGAACTGATCCTGTAGCCGAGTGGTCTGGCTGTTGCTGCTTGAGGCTTCGGCGGCTCCCTTGCGCTGAAATCCTGGCGTCGTCTTCAGGATCCCCTTTCCAGCGTCTCCCATACCCCGGCAGTAGTAGGTGTTGGAACGCTGCGCGAAGGCAGTGGCCATAATCCGCGCCCCAATGGTAGGATCTGAAGTGTCGATCCTGGACATGGCCTCTGACATGTCATCCTCTGCCGTGCCCGGCCATGTGTCGTTCACCATGCCTCTGATGACCTCTTGCTCCGCCTCCCTCACCCTCGCCTAATTGGATATATTATAAAAATATATTAATATACATTTAATAAAATGTAATTAAAATTAAAAATTAGAAAATATAAGGAACTTACAAGATCCTCCTCAGAATGAGGATATGCCCTCTGAAAGGTCCCCACATAGGGGTTCTCCTCTGGCCGCTCTCGCCGCACGTCGTCCATGATGGCCGAAAACGGCCTCGAACCGGCACGATGGTTGGTTGTGTTCTGTTGCCGGTTCTCAGCGTTCACCCGGGCGAGGTGCTTCAAAAAAAAATTATCGTTAGTAAATATTTAAAAACATACAATTATAATTAATTCACTAATTAAATATTCAAATTTGTTTACGAATTACCTGTTTGTGAGGGTCGTTGAACTGCGTGAGAAGAAGCCACCGCCACTCGTACTCCCGATACTCGAACTCCTTCGGGGTACCCGAACGGTCGCTTCCGTACTTCTTCCAGTGTTCCCGGAGGTCGTGCTTCCACTCCTTGAACCTACATATACAAAAAAAAATATTAAATATATTATTAAAAAAATAAAATTTAATAAATTATTAAATAGAGGTACCTCTCCCTATGGGCCTTGTCCGCCCAGTCACGTCCCTCCTCGGGAACCACAAACCATTGCTGCATTACCACTTGTTAGTATTTTTTTCGATAATTAAATAATTTATTAGTTAAAAAAATAGTAATTGATCGAGTAAACTCACCGACATCGACTGATGGAGCATCTCCTTCACTCCATCAGGAACCTGGCTCCAGACTCCCCACAACATAGGGAGTCTGGAGCGGATGGTGCCTCCCGCGGCGCGCGTGTACCGGTTTCCCAACGCGGCGTCCACCGGTTTCCCGTTGGAAAACGGGATGGCGATCCGTCTAGCGGACTCGACCGCCCTATCGAGTCCCTTGTTGCTGACGGTGCCTCTCCTGTTCCGCCTTCTCGTTCCGGCGGCTGTGACATTGTGAATCAAATTTAATATTAATAATACATTTTTACAAAAAAAAAATGTAAATCGACAAAAAAGTAATAATAAATTACCTGAGGATGAGGCTGAGCCGACGGATTCGTCTCCGTCCGCCTGCTCGGAGACCCTCACGGGATGAAGAGGCGTGGGAAACTCCCGGTAGATATAGGCCTCGTGCGGTGCCACATGCGGGAGCTGCTCCCGAATCGGTCGACCCTCCTCATCGACGCGAGGTATCGCCGGTATCGTCGGAGGAAGGAAGAGGCCGGACGGCACCATAGGGACCCCGGATGACCCGCCATCACCGTCGGTCGGGGACGACTGTGTGGGGGCGTCGCTGCGGGATCGCGACCGGCGAAGTATGGGTGGATGACGAGGAGCCGTCGCTGCGGGACCCGACTGCCCAGCAGAACCCGAGCCGCTCGCGCCACCCCTAAGCGCCTCACGTCGGGCCGTCAACTGCCACATAAACCCGATCGACGGTGATTCTGACGGGTTGTTTGAGGTACCGTCCGAGCCGTCTTGGCTCCTCGCACCCGAACGTTGTCCAGAAGTTCTCCTCATGGCCATCCTGTTTAAAATAACCATAAATTTATTAAAAATATTTTACCGTCTTATAATTAAGTTCACAAAAAATAACCATAAACTTCGAAAAATTTATCAACAATAATAGCACAAATAAAATTTAATAATTACTATAGGATTTATTATTTTTTTTATTCACATAACAAATTATTTACATTAATTCGCAATTATTACATCACAAAAATTAATTTACGAATATTTACATCCTTACTAAAAAATAATCCATTATTTTTTACAAAATTTCCACAATATATTTACAATTATAATTTATATTATTTAATTATTTAATAAAAAATTATTTAATCATTTACAATATATTTACAAATTATTTAATCATTTACAATCCTAAACCCTAAACCCTAAACCGTAAACCCCAATATTTTACAATTATCATTTACATCACAATTTACCATAATTTACATCACAATTTACAATTATCACAACAACAACCATTTACAATTATCACAACAACAACAATTTACAATTATCACAACAACAACAACAACAATTTACAATTTACAATTATCACAACAACAACAACAACAATTTACAATTATCACAACAACAACAACAATTAAAACCAATTTAGGGTTTTAGGGTTATACCTTAAATTGTGGGTCGGCGTCGGGGTCGGGGTTCCGAATTGGGGTCGGCGTCGGGGTCGGAGAGAGGAAGAGAGAGAGGGCAGAGAGAGGATTTTCGGAGAGAGAGGGCTTGGCGGCTGAAGAAATGGTTAGGGTTCCGAATTTTTGCCTTTTATACTGGCGTTCTTGGGCGACGATTCTTCAAAAATCGTCGGCCTGTTTTTTAAAAATCGTCGGCCAAGAGCATCTTGGCCGACGATTTTTGAATTCGTCGCCCTATTTTTTTAAAATCGTCGGCCAAGATAGTATACTTGGGCGACGATATTCTTCACTATAAATCTCGTCGCCCAAGATGAAGAAAATCGTCGGCCAAGAGTTCTATCATAAAATTCAGACTATTTGACCATCCAAATCACGTAATCTGGCCGAACCTTCAACTGAGAATAGTTTCCAATCGACGAGACTCTTACGGGGCTATAAAAATTTGGTAAAAAATAAATAACCGGGATAGGGCTACCACTAGGTAGAAATAAGAGAAAAATTCGTTAACCGAAACAACCGGCACCGAAATTTTACCGGAATATCTTTATTTTTCACGGGTTGATGTATTTCACCGTTCCGGTCATATCTTATTTCACGACTTTTTTGCGTTTGAGGCCTCTACGTATACGTTGTCTTCAAAACGACACTTAAACTAAACACTTATATAAAAAAGTTATACAACATTAGTACATATAACGTGAGTTTGGTGATCGGAGAAGAGGAAATGAAAACCGACCGTCAGATTTGACCAGCATAACGAATTACGTAGGTGGAAAAAAATTCAGCTCCATCTGACAAAGATAAGGGCTCGATCCGTCCGGTCAATCGGCGTGGTCAAACCCCTAAACGGACGGAAACGGCTATTCGACCCTCCAAATCACGTAATCTGGCCGGACCTTCAACTGAGAATAGTTTCCAATCGACGAGACTAACTTCGGGGCTATAAAAATTTGGTAAAAAATAAATACCCGGGATATTTATTTTAATTATTCAAATGAAATTTAAATGTGTTTTATTTTATTTTAATTATTCGGATTACTCTTGGCCGACGAAATTAGGGTAATTCGTCGGCCAAGATAATACTTGGGCGACGATATTTGTTAAAATCGTCGCCCAAGAGTAAAAATAAAAAATCCTGTACAATGAAATTTAAATGTGTTTTATTTTATTTTAATTATTCGGATTACTCTATTGGCCGACGAAATTAGGCTAATTCGTCGGCCAAGATAATACTTGGGCGACGATATTCGTTAAATTCGTCGCCCAAGAGTAAAAATAAAAAATCCTGTACAATGAAATTTAAATGTGTTTTATTTTATTTTAATTATTCGGATTACTCTTGGCCGACGAAATTAGGCTAATTCGTCGGCCAGGATAATACTTGGGCGATGATATTCGTTAAATTCGTCGCCCAAGAGTAAAAATTAAAAATCCTGTATAATGAAATTTAAATGTGTTTTATTTTATTTTAATTATTCGGATTACTCTTGGCCGACGAAATTAGGCTAATTCGTCGGCCAAGATAATACTTGGGCGACGATATTCGTTAAATTCGTCGCCCAAGAGTAAAAATAAAAAATCCTGTACAATGAAATTTAAATGTGTTTTATTTTATTTTAATTATTCGGATTACTCTTGGCCGACGAAATTAGGCTAATTCGTCGGCCAAGATAATACTTGGGCGACGATATTCGTTAAATTCGTCGCCCAAGAGTAAAAATAAAAAATCCTGTACAATGAAATTTAAATGTGCTTTATTTATTTTAGTACAAACATATTCTTTTAGTATACAAACAATTACAAAGCTAAGGCTCAATTATAACTAAGCTAAGGCTCGTAATCTGAGTCATCCGATGAGTCTTCTTCGGTATCGGAATTAATATCTGGTAATCTATGCCTTAATTCGTCGTCAGAGTCGTCGTCTGTTTCTTCATTTGGATCAACATCAATAAAGGTTGAATCTTCGTCACGAATTCTGAGCACTCGACCATGTTTAACATTATTTTGACGAACAGTAGCTACATCATGAATACCTATTGCGTTCGGCTCCTGATACGCATCAGCCTCTGGCCCTGGAATGGTCACTCCAAGTGTAGCCGCCCGGTAAATGTTTCGAGGATGCACAATGTTCGCTATTTTCCACGCGTCACCCCTGGCAAGGTCATCAAGATAAAACACTTGTTTTACCGATGTCGCAAAAACAAACGGGTCATCTTCGTAGGCGCTTGTAGCAGTGTTGACCGATAAATTGCCGTACTGATCCATCTTCATGCTCTGTGCGCCTATATCAAACCATCTACACTTGAACAGATGCACTTTCATGCCTTCCGCATAAACCAGTTCGACCACTGAATGGAGAACACCGTAATAGTCAAGGCCATGACCTTTCGCCATCACCCCAGAATTCTGTGTTCTTCGTCTGCTGTCTCTCTCTTCAGATACAAATTTGACGCCATTCACTGTGTAAGTGGGATAAACTCTAGCCCGTTGCGGTTGCATCGCAAGAAGTAATAGTTCGTGCGACCAATTTGGATTATCATCATATTTAATCATGTCCATCTGTAACGGATATTGAACTGTAAATATCCGAAAATATATGCAATAGAAAATAATTAGATATATATATATATATATATAACAGGGAAGATTAAATTACGTACCAAGGTGTGAAAATAATTTGCGAACGTCATGTTGTGGTACTCGAGATCACCATCAACTTCCGGAAAATTTAGGTGCAACTCTTTCCAATATTTAACTTCTTCACAATTGATTAGTACCCACCAGTGCGCTATGGCTATCTCTTCATCCGACAATGCATACTCGGCGGACAGTCGTGCTCCACCAACTTCGACATCACTGGAAACTATAGAGAGATTGAACCGCGACGCATGTTCCTCCATGGCTTGCGGAGCTCCCAACGACGCTCCTAAATACAACTTCATGTAGGTGACGCATTCATGCGCAATATATGCTTCAGCTATACATCCTTCAGGCGCGGATTTATTAGTGACATAATCTTTGTACTCACCAAGTTGCCTGTAAATATAAGATTGCAAACTATACGTTATGGTTATTGAACATGTACGTACATATATGTATTCTGGAGATGTAAGTGAATAAAACATACCTTTCCATGGGATACATCCAAGTGAAGTGTACTGGACCGGTAAGCAACAATTGCTGGGGAAGATGGATCATCAGGTGAGGCATGATATCGAAAAAATTTGGCGGAAAGATCCTCTCGAATTTACACATGATGTATATGATGTCTGCCTGCATTTCCCGGAGATCGGATTTTCTCACTTCCCTTGTGCATAACTTCATGAAGAATCTTGACAGCGCTACTAACGGCTCCACAACCTGGCCAACCACACATCACAAATTTAATATAAAATCCAACAACGACAGGTTAACCGTAATTTTAACCACAAATTTACCTGATGGTGAAGGAACGGTCGAATGAAAACAGGGAAGAGACGTTGTAGCAGAATATGACAGTCATGACTCTTCAAGCCGTATATCTTATTCTCCCGCAAGTTCACACACCGGGCTATATTTCCTGCAACGCCTGAGGGATACGTCACACAACTCATCCACCTGAAGATCTGGGTCTTCTGATCAGGCTTCACGGTGTAAGGAGCCCAAGGCATCTTTTTCTTCCCCTCTTTCAGCCAAAGATGTTTTCTGATTCCCATTTTCTTAAGATCAACGCGTGCCTTAGGACCGTCTTTCGTCTTCCCCTCCAAGTTGAGCACTGTACCTACCACACTGTCGCAGACATTCTTCTCTATGTGCATCACATCTAGGTAGTGCCTGATCAACAGCGTACTCCAGTACGGGAGTTCCCAAAATATGCTCTTATGTGTCCAGAATTTGTACCTGTCTGGTCTTTCAGGTATTCTGGCCACAATATCGGGATGATTGCTGAGCTGCCCAAAATCATACTCATCCAGCACTGCTAAAATCTCTTCCCCCGACCATCTATGCGGCTCCACACCTCTCTCTTCGGTCCCATCAAATGCCCCGGTATCTATCCGCCAGGGGTGATCATGTGGTAGATAAGCACGGTGACCCATCCGGACTATCTTGTTGTAATGATTGCTGCACCCCTGGGAGCTAAGGCACTCAGGACAAGCCTTGTATCCCCTAACAACGTTGCCGGACAACATCCCACGTGCAGGAAAATCACTGATGGTACCAACAATCATGGCATGCATCTGGAACATCTCCTTTTTGTGGGAGTCATAAGTGGGATGACCAACCTCCCAAAGCAATTTACACTCTTCAATCAGCGGTCTCATATACACATCGAGACACTTCCCTGGATAACAACAACAACAACAACAACAACCACAACAAATTCAGATAACGACTATATATGACCAACAATATAGAACAAAAACAATAAATGGAGAGGTGTTGAACCAACAGCAATATATACAATATGAAGGGAAAGTAGATACCTGGATAACCGGGCCCCGGAATCAACAAGGTCAACATGTTGTATTCCTTCTTCATGCACATCCATGGAGGAAGGTTGTAAGGCACCAAAATGACCGGCCATATACTGTACGAAAGACTCATGCTCCCAAAAGGGTTGAACCCGTCGGATGACAGCCCGAGCCTCACATTCCTCACCTCTGAAGCAAAATGAGGAAACTCCCTGTCTATATGCTTCCACGCCTCCCCGTCAGCAGGGTGTACCATGAGGTCTTCGTCATGCACCTCCCTCACAGCGTGCCATCTCATAGCTTCGGCCGTCTTTGAAGACATGTACAACCGCTCCAGCCTATCCCTCAACGGGAAATAGCGAAGTACCTTAACAGGTTTCCTGTTGCCTGCGGGAGTCCGCTTATACCTGTCGGTCCCACATACCGGACAACGATGAAGGCCTTCAAGGTCATTACCGTCTGCATCTTTACCCCAGAATAGAACGCAGTCATATCTGCATGCATGGATCTTGATGTAGGAAAGCCCGAGATCTCTCAAGATACGACGGACCTTATGATGCGTGGTGGGATGACGATGACCGTCGGGCAGGAGCGAAGCAGCGTACTGTAGATACCTATCAACAGCCGTCACGGTCGATTTTGTGTCAACCTTGATATGCATCACCTCCATCACACACTGAAGAACGGTCTTCTCATGACCTGGGCACAGAGGGGTCTGTTGGAAAGCAATAAGTCTGTTGTACTTGGCTATACCGGCAGTGTTGACACCTATAGGGACGGCCTGCATCGGCGCCTGCGGAATGTGCTGTCGTTCAGGGCATACACCGCTGTCATGAGGAAACATGTCGTTGATGAAGGCCGTTGTTGGATCGTTGGATGTACTGCCCGTCTCATAAAATTGTCCATGATCATGCGGGCGTGATGAGGTTTCACCGTGATATATCCAACATGTGTAACGTTCCCAGAATCCGTTACTCTTCAGGTGGTCCCATACTGTCCCCAACGGAAATCGATGCATATCACTACGACACTTACACATCTTGCACGGGCAATAGAACATGCCACTCCCGTCAGCATTGGCCTGCGCATATTGCATAAAATCCCAAACTCCTTCAACATATTTTCTGTGATATCTTGGAAGAGAAATCCAACTCTTATCCATATCCTGAAAATAACACATATATATATATATATATCAATATTTAATGAACATATCTTTTATATATATATATATATTAATGTAATACAACATACTAATTATTAATTATATATATCTAGTTCGAGCGGATTCCGTGGTTTCAGAAGGCAAGTGTCAATGTCACGGAGGGCGAACCCCCTACAGGAACCAGGCAGGACTCGTTTGTGATCACGGAGGCGAACCCCTATCGACCCCTTCACCGAGAAGAGTGGTCAGTTTGTGATCTTGAGATCCAGTTAAACAAACCTGTGAACCATATCTATGACAGAACGGCCCCTTACTCAGCTTGGAACAAACTCTATGCATATATATATATATATCATTAATTCAACTCAAATAAAACTGAAAATTAATATATATATATATATGCATATATATGTGCATATATATGCATATGTACGTACCTGGGAGTAGCTCCACAAACTATGTATGGACAGATTTCCACAACACCGAACGATTTGAAGAACTAGAGAAATTTATGTTTCAAATTTTCAAAGTTCTCATTCTTCTATCCCGGCCTCTCAATATATAGAAGAATCTTGGGCGACGAAATATTTGAGTTTCGTCGCCTAAGAATTAAAAATCTTGGGCGACGAAATATCTCAGTTTCGTCGCCTAAGGATAAAAAACTTAGGCGACGAAATAAATATCTTAGGCGACGACATATTGTTTCGTCGCCCTAGTTTCTATCTTGGCCGAAAAAAATCGTCGCCTAAGTTCCCTCTTAGGCGACGAAAAAAAAAATCGTCGCCCGGTTTTTTTTGTTTCGTCGCCCAAGACCCATTTTCTGGTAGTGAGTCAAATTTCTTTTTCCCACAAATAAACATAATTATATCAAATTCTGATTCTTTTGCAGAAAATTATTGAAACACGTAGTCAACATTTACATCAGGGGTGGGGAACATCTTTTTGCACCCTAAGCTTACAGAAGAGAAGAAGAAGAAAGAGTACTGAAAGACTGCAGGAAAATAGACCAAGTAATTGATAATGTATGCTCGACATGTCTTTTAAGTTGCTTATACATGTCTTTTAATTCATTAGTAGTTGTTTTGTTATGGATAATATATTTAGGGATAATATAGTCTTAGGTCATGCGTGATCAAAGAAAGAAGGTCTTCAAAGTGGATTTGTACCATGAATCAAAGTCTCACTCTCACCGGCCACCATGCATGCTTGGTCAATTGTTGAACTTTCTCAACATGAATCCTGTAAAACTGATAAAGAAACTTAGTTTCTGAATTGGCCGGATGTTGAAATGTTGTGATTCAAAAACACCTGATTATAATTTCTTTATAACAAATTTGAGTATGTGCTCATTTTCTTGTCTATTCGACGAGTGTGTTTGTTTTGTTTGTTGGTTTGAGTTTGTTCTATCATCTTCTGTTCTAGTATTTGTATTTTCTATTTTGCTTAAAATTGCGTATACTAACTAAAAAAGAAAATTCATATGATCATGCATATATTGATATATAGCCAGGATTATCACACAGCTCAACCATAATAGATGGTTAATTTCTATCATCAACCCTTGCAATATAAGCTTTCCAATAGTTGGCTCATATCAAAGTAGAAATAACTCATGATCTCTGTTTTAGCAATCAAATTACTTCATCCCCAAATTGGAAGCATACACAAGGTTGAATTATTAGGTACTTGTCATGTCCACCCTAATAGATGCATATATAGATGGAGCTTAACCTAAGCAAACTGAAGAAGATGTAGCAGTAGTAGAAACCATCCATTTGCTGCTCAATTTTTATCAACAAATGCAAGTAATTAAATCGCTCATCTATATCAATGATTCAATATATGCATGTTTGTTTTGGAGTCTTTGGAATGGAATGGCATGCAGAAATTAGAAAAGCTGCTGATATATACTACATGATGGAGTGGACAGGTCCGACTGGATTCTAGCTGCTTCTCCTCTATTATTCTTCGTTTTGAAATCCCCATCCAAGCTCCAAAGATATTTCTGGTCATGCAAGTATCAAAAAGTAACACTTGCCCCTAGCCCCTTATTTTCAAAATTTAATCTTGTAGCCAGTTTCATTGAGAGTCCAAATCACTAGTCAATATATGATCTTGAACACAGAAGTCATGCATGGTACGTTATAAGGTAAAAGAGATGCTAACTAGCTATGCGAGTTCACGCATTTTATTGAAATTGGTTTAGTGTCAACAAGACTTTGCTAACAAGTAAACAAATTTTCATGAAATATGTACATTTTATTTTCCAAATTATTGAGTGTATGCGCTTTTGGCATGATCGAGTGCCAAGTGAACACCACGGGAACCAGAACAAAAGAAGGAAGGAGAACAATCTCATATATGTTAATGGTACAAATGGTGTAAATCGAGCAAAACTATTGCATCTATACAAAGAAATTCAGCTAATTAAACGGACACTCATTATTTGATAGATCTCCGATCTTTATCAATTGAATATCTCGGCCGGAATTCTGCACATATAGTTAAAACGTGCACCTTCAATTATGGAATTCATTACGATTATAATAAAACAATCCTCATGGTTGTAAATGCCAATCTTAATGGCTCAATCAGGGCCAGAAATATCGTTATCTTTCCATCTCTATTAAAGAGGGGATCAATGATTTGCGATGGAAAGTGAATATTATGGCTTATAGTTATTAGGACTAGAATCATTTTCTTAATGCAGTTCTTATCACATATATTCTAGCTTTCGATACGTATGTATGGATCTATCTCTATATATAAGTGTGTGTGTGTGGTTTAGCACGAAATCTACATAAATTTGTGGAATACTGAGAACACGTACATATCGACACAAAAGAGACTGAAAGATAAAATGGCGGTGTCTGAGAGTAATAGATATTGCCTCTATGCCTGCATGTCGTTGCTTCTAGTGTTTGGCTTCGTTGCAAATTGCTCGAGTTATGTTGTTGATGACCTAGGCCAAATGGGTTCCATTATGAGCAACAACGGCTCTGAAAGTGAAACCATGAGGAAGCTGCCCAAACCCTCATGTAGAACCGGCAATTCCATCGATGACTGCTGGCGTTGTGATCCCAACTGGTTCTACAACCAAAAGTGTCTCGCGGACTGCGCCGTTGGTTTTGGCAAAGACGCCAAGGGTGGCCGCGATGGACGCTTTTACGTTGTCACCGACTCCAGCGATGTTGTAAACCCTAGACCAGGCACTCTCCGCCACGCTGTCATCCAGACCGAGCCTCTCTGGATCGTTTTCTCTAGGAACATGTTGATCACACTGAAGCAGGAGCTGATCATGAATCTCTTCAAGACCATTGACGGCCGCGGAGTCAACATTCATATAGCTTACGGAGCAGGCATAACGATCTAATATGTCACAAACATTATCATCCATGGTGTGCACATCCACCACAGCAAGCCTACAGGCAATGCCATGGTGAGAAGCTCCCCATCTCATTTTGGATGGAGAGGAATGGCGGATGGCGATGCCATCTCCATCTTCGGATCGAAACACATATGGATCGATCACAACTCACTCTCCAACTGTGACGATGGCCTTGTGGATGTTGTGCAGGCCTCAACTGCAGTTACCATTTCCAACAATCTGTTTAAGCACCATGATAAGGTGATGCTGTTAGGGCACAGTGATGCTTATACTCAAGACAAGGTGATGCAAGTGACAGTTGCTTACAACCGTTTTGGGCAGGGATTAGTGCAGACTGCCGCATTGTAGGCATGGCAGTTTCGATATAGTGAACAATGACTACCCTAAAGGGTGGGGGGTATACGCCATTGGAGGATCTGCAAACCCTACCATCAACAGCCAAGGCAATAGATTCTATGCCGATGCGGTTAAGCATCCCTATACGAATCAGGTTACCAAGAGAATTGTGGGAAGCAAGTCAGAATGGAAGAGATGGAATTGGAGGTCGTCGGGAGATCTGTTCTTGAATGGCGCTTACTTTGTTCCATCTGGTGATGCAAGTTCGGCTGCCTATGTCAAGGCCTCAAGCACCTTAGCCAAGCCAACTTCCATGGTTAGAGCCATGACGGCTAATGCCGGTGTTCTTGCCGCAAAGACCAAGTTTGCTAAGTTTTTACCAGATCGATTAATTTTTGCCTTTGCTCGATCGTGTAGTTAATTACTTGTTACATCTTTGTCGGTCTAGAATTCTGATTGAATTAAAAAAGAAAACAATAAATGGCTGTTGGCTGAATCTCGTTAGTATGTGATCTCTCTCTTTATCTTTTTTTCCTCTAACACTTCTATGTGAAGAAATCTAAACACAAAGATTGCGGATGCTTTTCTTCAATATTTCTTGATAAGAGCTTTACAAGGTTTAATCACAAGTATATATAGATACAATGAGAAACGTATAAGGAAAGCTAAAGGAAACTCAGCCACAGCTGTGACACCAAGACCAAGGTCACCCACTTGTTGCAGCAACAGAGAGATAAGCCGCTGCAACACCAGCAGAAAAAGGAAGGAGACCAAAAGTACATGGTAGCACACCAGTAGGGGAGGTAGCCCAGCGCGTAGCCTAGCGCTTCTAAAGTCAACTAGATTAATTCAATTAGAACTAATCTCTAACTCTCTCAAGACTCCCTTTCAAGCTGGATCAAGAGGATTCATTGAGCCAAGCTTGCCCAAAATACAATGGAAATGAGATGTTGAAAGAGACTTGGTGAAGATATCAGCGAGCTGATCATAGCTGCGAGTGTAATGAGTGACAATGAGCTTAGACTGAACTTGAGCTCGAATATAATGACAATCAACTTCGATGTGCTTGGTCCTTTCATGAAAAACAGGATTAGAAGCAATGTGCATGGCGACTTGATTATCACAATAGAGAGAGATTGGTTGACTACAAGGGGATCCCAAATCAGAGAGCAAACCCTTCAGCCAAATAAGCTCACAAGCAGTAGCAGCCATTGCTCTATATTTAGCTTCTGCGCTAGAACGAGCCACAACCGTTTGCTTATTACTCTTCCATGTAACTAGATTTCCCCCAACAAAGGTGCAAAAACCAGTAGTAGACTTTCAATCAAGTGAGTTACCAGCCTAATCCGCATCAGTATAACCCATGATGCGAGTATTGCCATGGTTTTTCAACAAAATACCTCTACCAGTAGAGCCTTTAAGATAGCGAAGAATCCTCTTAACAATGTGAAGATGAGCTTGAGTAGGAGCTTGAATAAACTGGCTAACAATACTCACAACATAGGTAATGTCTGGACGAGTGATTGTAAGATAAATTAACTTACCAACTAGCCTTTGATAAGATGTCACATCAGAGAGAAAAGCACTTGAAGTTTCAAACTGAAGTTTGCTATCCAGGGGAGTGCTAGCTGGTTTGCTATCCCAAAACTCTGACTCTTTCAACAGATCAAGAACATACTTTCTTTGATTTAGAAACAACCCTCTATGAGAAGTAGCCATTTCTATACCAAGGAAGTATTTAAGACGCCCCAAATCCTTAATTGCAAACTTGCGACGAAGAGATTGCTTGAGGATATTAATCTCTTCTAGGTTATCACCTATCACAATTAAATCATCAACATAGATAAGCACCATAAGCTTGCTTGTAGAACCAATTCGAACAAATAATGAGGAATCTGCATTGCTGCTATGAAAACCAACTTCTTCAAGCACAGAACTGAGCTTGACATACCAAGCTCGAAGAGATTGTTTCAAGCCATAAATGGCTTTGTGAAGTTTGCATACCATACTAGGATCAGAAAACTAAGAATGACCGGGAGGCAATTGCATATAAACCTCTTCTTCAAGATCACCATGTAGAAAAGCATTCTTCACATCCATTTGAAAGAGAGGCCAACCATGATTCACAGCAACCGAAAGAAGAACTCTAACAGTACTTATTTTTGCAACAGGAGCGAATGTTTATTTGTAATCAACTCCATATGTTTGAGTGAAACCCCGAGCTACCAATCGAGCCTTATGTCTTTCTATAGTACCATCTGAGTGAAACTTGGTCTTATAAACCCATCTACTGCATACTGCCTTCTTCCCTTGAGGAATCTTAACCACACTCCATGTTTTGTTCTCATTAAGAGCTTGAATTTCATCTGCCATAGCTTGTTTCCACACTTCATACTGATTTGCTTCATCAAAGCTTTAAGGCTCATGAGCAGCATCAAGAGTGCTAAGGAATGCAACATGAGAAGCAGAAAATTTCTTGTAAGAAATAAAGGCTGTCATTGGATACCTTGCTGTGTAAGTCACATAATCCTTAAGCTTTGCTGGAGGTCCTCTTGCTCGTGAGGGATTCCTTCGAATAGCCATTGGACTAGATTGAACTTGGTCAACAACAGGTTGTACATCAGCTTGATCACACTCAGGATCAAAATTTGCGTCTTGAGCTTCTTGAATTGCAGTAGGAGGATTGGAAGGCACACTACCATCCTCAGAAACTGGAATGCTAGGAGTTGGAAACAAATCAAACAGAGACTCCCCCTCACTATAACCATCTGAATTCCCAGCAAAGAAAAGACTATTCTCATCAAATCTAACATCCCTAGAAATAATGATTTTGTTAGAGGAAGGGCTGTAGCATTTGTATCATTTTTGAGTGGATGAATACCCTAGAAACACACATTTTTCAGCCCGAGGATCAAGTTTCCCTCTTTTATTAGCTTGTATGTGAACAAAGCACACGCATCCAAACACTTTCAGGTGAGAGATGTCGATCTTCCTTTCTTTCAACACTTCAAGGGGAGATTTACCACCAACCACTCTACTAGACAGCAGATTGATGAGGTAAGTGGCAGTGAGCACACTTTGAGACCAAAACTTCTTAGACACATTCATTTGAAACATCAGAGCTCTTGTTTTCTCCAAAAGATCTTGATTTTTTCTCTCAGCAATTCCATTTTGCTGAGGCGTACCAACACAACTAGTCTGATGTAGAATTTCATTTGTGCTCAATTTGTAATACCCCAGATTTTCATATCTTTTCCCTTGTATAATTTCCATATTTAGTGAAGGAATATTTATGGAAATTTTCTAGTTTGTGCGAAGTTGAAGTTTCAGAAGTATTTTAAAGGTATTTTGATTTTTAAGAGGCTCAAAAGTTGACTTTATTTTCCGTAAGTTATCTTTGAAAACTTCATTCATTAAAGTTGTAGAGCTCGTCGATACAAGTTTGTAGAAATACGGCACGCGTGAAACGAACATCGAATGAAGAAGTTATGATCAGAGGAAGTTAGTTTCCGGGTTTGGAAAATATATAAGTAGAAAAATGTGGGGGAGTTATTTTGGAAACCTAGAAATCAGTTTTTTCTTCTTCTCTCTCCTCTCTCCCGAGCTCTCCCGCACTCTCTCTTCTCCAACTGATTTCTCTCTCATCCGGCCACCAAATTGGACGCTGTCAGTTCCGTTGGGTCGGCACGGGTCTCCTCTCCACTGCTGGGGCAGCCTTGCTTGCCGTAGCGCCGCCTGGAGGCCGCCACGAAGCGGTGGAGCTGATGCTGTTCCGCCGAAAAGTCGGCGATTTTGACGCCGATTCCGGCCAAGTCTAGGTGATTCTCCTTTCTCTTCTAGAGATGTTTTTACACCTTTGGTGATCTAGAAGTCAAGTTTTGAGGCCAATTTTGTAGGTTTGGAATTTTGTTTTCCCGGTTGGTTGCGGGGTGTTTTCCGACGGGTTCCGGTCAGAATTGGTTGAAACCTCAGGTATTAAAGTTGTTCACCTTACTTCAATCTACAAGTTTCATGTTTTGAGTTTCCCTAAATTTTGAAGTTTGGTGGAAGCGCGTGAAGCTCACTCACCGCCGCTTATGGTTCTAAGTGTTTGTTAGGTCGGAAGCTTGGAAAAAAATTGGTCTTGGAGATAATGTGATTGTTGTTGAGTGTCCGATGACCTTGGGAGGTCTTGGAGGAAGAATTGCCCTTCTTTGGGCAACCTTTAACTTAAGGATATTTTGATCCTTGTTGTGTTTTTACTAAGGTTTTAATTGTGTAATTTTAGGTGGTTAATGAGGTTGTGGTTAGCTTGGCTCGTGCGTTTTTGTGAAGACGCAACGAGAGTATTTAGGTGAGTAAATCTCACCAATATTACCCCTCATTTTCAAGTTTTATCCAGTTCGAGCCAAAACGTTTAGCTATAAAGCACACGAGTTTCTGGTCAGTTTCACTATCTTTAGAAATCTGGCTTTTTCTAGTTTAGGTATTCTTATATACATTTCCTGACATCTTTTTAACAATTCTAGTATCAAAAATGAGGTATTAACCCTCATTTTTGAGTTTCATCGAATTCAAACCAATAGGTTTAGCTATATAGCACACGAGTTTCTGGCCAGTTTAACTATCTTTAGAAATCCGGCTTTTTCAAGTTTAGGTATGCTTATATACATTTCCTGACATCTATTGAACAATTCTAGTATCAACAATGAGGTATTACCACTCATTTTCAAGTTTCATCCAATTCGAGCCAAAACGTCTAGCTACATAGCACTCGAGTTTCTGGCCAGTTTCAATATCTTTAGAAATCCGGCTTTTTCTAGTTTAGGTATGCTTATAAACATTTCCTGACATCTTTTCAACAATTCTTGTATCAAAAATATGGTAGTACCACTCATTTTAAAATTTCATCCAATTCGAGCCAAAACGTGTAGCTATAAAGCACACGAGTTTCTGGCCAATTTCACTATCTTTAGAAATCCGGCTTTTTCTAGTTAAGGTATGCTTAAAGACATTTCCTGACATCTTTTGATTAATTGTAGTACCAAAAATGAGGTGTTACCCCTCATTTTCAAGTTTCATCTAATTCGAGCCAAAACGTCTAGCTATATAGCACTGGAGTTTGTGGACAGTTTCACTATCTTTAAAAATCCGGCTTTTTCAAGTTTAGGTATGCTTATAAACATTTCCTGACATCTTTTGAACAATTCAAGTATCAACAATGAGGTATTAACACTCATTTCCAAGTTTCATCCAATTCGAGCCAAAACGTCTAGTTACATTGCACACGAGTTTCTAGCCAGTTTCACTATCTTTAGAAATCCGGCTTTTTCAAGTTTAGGTATGCTTATAAACATTTCCTGACATCTTTTGTACAACTCTAGTATCAAAAATGAGGTATTACCACTCATTTTCAAGTTTCATCTAATTCGAGCTAAAATGTCTAGCTAAATTGCACACGAGTTTCTGGCCAGTTTCACTATCTTTAGAAATCTGGCATTTTCAAGTTTAGGTATGCTTATAAACATTTCCTGACATCTTTTGAATAATTCTTGTATCAAAAATGAGGTATTACCACTCATTTTCAAGTTTCATCGAATTCGAGCCAAAACGTCTAGCTATAAAGCACACAAGTTCTGGCCAGTTTCTCTATATTTAGAAATCCGGCTTTTTCAAGTTTAGGTATGCTTATAAACATTTCCTGACATCTTTTGAACTATTCTAGTATCAAAATGATTTATTACCCCTCATTTTCATGTTTTATCCAATTCGAGTCAAAACGTCTAGCTATATAACACACGAGTTTCTGGCCAGTTTCAATATCTTCAGAAATCTGGCTTTTTCAAGTTTAGGTATGCTTATAAACATTTCCTGACATCTTTTGAACAATTCTTGTATCAAAAATGAGGTATTACCACTCATTTTCAAGTTTCATCGAATTCGAGCCAAAACGTCTAGATATAAAGCACATAAGTTCTGGCCAGTTTCTCTATATTTAGAAATCCGGCTTTTTCAAGTTTAGGTATGCTTATAAACATTTCCTGACATCTTTTGAACAATTCTAGTATAAAAAATGATTTATTACCCCTCATTTTCATGTTTTATCCAATTCGAGCCAAAACGTCTAGCTATATAACACACGAGTTTCTGGCCAGTTTCACTATCTTTAGAAATCTGGCTTCTTCAAGTTTAGGTATGCTTATAAACATTTCCTGACATATTTTAACAATTCTTGTATGAAAAATGTGGTAGTACCACTCATTTTAAAATTTCATCCAATTCGAGCCAAAACGTGTAGCTATAAAGCACACGAATTTCTGGCCAGTTTCATTATCTTTAGAAATCCGGCTTTTTCTAGTGGAGGTATGCTTAAAGACAATTCCTGACATCTTTTGATCAATTGTAGTATCAAAAATGAGGTATTACCCCTCATTTTAAATTTTCATCCAATTCGAGCCAAAACGTCTAGCTACATAGCACACGAGTTTCTGGACAGTTTCACTATCTTTAGAAATCCGGCTTTTTCAAGTTTAGGTATGCTTATAAACATTTCCTGACATCTTTTGAACAATTCAAGTATCAACAATGAGGCATTAACACTCATTTCCAAGTTTCATTTAATTCGAGCCAAAACGTCTAGCTATATAGCACTGGAGTTTCTGAACAGTTTCACTATCTTTAGAAATCCGGCTTTTTCAAGTTTAGGTATGCTTATAAACATTTCCTGACATCTATTGAACAATTCAAGTATCAACAATGAGGTATTAAAACTAATTTCCAAGTTTCTTCCAATTCGAGCCAAAACATCTAGCTACATAGCACACGAGTTTCTAGCCAGTTTCACTATCTTTAGAAATCCGGCTTTTTCAAGTTTAGGTGTGCTTATAAACATTTCCTGACATCTTTTGCACAACTCTAGTATCAAAAATGAGGTATTACCACTCATTTTCAACTTCCTTCCAATTCGAGCCATAACGTCTAGCTATATAGCACACGAGTTTCTGGCCAGTTTCACTATCTTTAGAAATCTGGCTTTTTCAAGTTTAGTTATGCTTATAAACATTTCCTGACATCTTTTCAACAAATTCTTGTATGAAAAATGTGGTATTACCACTCATTTTAAAATTTCATCCAATTCGAGCCAAAACATGTAGCTATAAAGCACACGAGTTTCTGGCCAGTTTCACTATCTTTAAAAATCCGGCTTTTTCTAGTTGAGCTATGCTTAAAAACATTTCCTGACATCTTTTGATCAATTGTAGTATCAAAAATGAGGTATTACCCCTCATTTCCAATTTTCTTCCAATTCTAGCCAAAACGTCTAGCTATATAGTACTGGAGTTTCTAGACAGTTTCACTAACTTTAGAAATCCGGCTTTTTCAAGTTTAGGTATGCTTATAAACATTTCCTGACATCTTTTGAACAATTCAAGTATCAACAATGAGGTATTTACACTCATTTTCAAGTTTCATCCAATTCGAGTCAAAACGTCTAGCTACATAGCACACGAGTTTCTAGCAAGTTTCAATATCTTTAGAAATCCGGCTTTTTCACGTTTAGGTATGCTTATAAACATTTCCTGACATCTTTTGAACTATTCAAGTATCAACAATGAGGTATTAACACTCATTTCCAAGTTTCATCCAATTTGATCCAAAACGTCAAGCTACATAGCACACAAGTTTCTAGTCAGTTTAACTATCTTTAGAAATCCGGCTTTTTCAAGTTTATGTATGCTTATAAACATTTCCTGACATCTTTTGTACAACTCTAGTATCAAAAATGAGGTATTACCACTCATTTTCAAGTTTCATCCAATTCGAGCCAAAACGTCTAGCTATATGGCACACGAGTTTCTGGCCAGTTTCTCTATATTTAGAAATCAGGCTTTTTCAAGTTTAGGTATGCTTATAAACATTTCCTGACATCTTTTGAACAATTCTAGTATCAAAAATGATGTATTACCCCTCATTTTTAAGTTTCATCCAATTCGAGCCAAAAGGTCTAGCTATATAGCACACGAGTTTCTGGCCAGTTTCACTATCTTTAGAAATCCGGCTTTTTCAAGTTTAGGTATGCTTATAAACATTTCCTGACATCTTTTCAACAATTCTAGTATCAAAAATGAGTTATTACCCCTCATTTTCAAGTTTTATCCAATTCGAGCCAAAACGTCTAGCTATATAGCACACAAGTTTCTGGCCAGTTTCACTATCTTTAGAAATCTGGTTTTTAAAGTTTAGGTATGTTTATAAACATTTCCTGACATCTTTTGAACAATTTTTGTATCAAAAATGAGGTATTACCACTCATTTTCAAGTTTCATCGAATTCGAGCCAAAACGTGTAGCTATAAAGCACATGAGTTTCTGGCCAGTTTCGATATCTTTAGAAATCCGGCTTTTTCTAGTTGATCAGGTATGCTTAAAGACATTTCTTGACATCTTTTGATCAATTGTAGTATCAAAAATGAGGTATTACCCCTCATTTTCAATTTTCATCCAATTCGAGCCAAAACGTCTTGCTATATAGCACTGAAGTTTCTGGACAGTTTCACTATCTTTGGAAATCCAGCTTTTTCAAGTTTAGGTATGCTTATAAACATTTTCTGACATCTTTTGAACAATTCAAGTATCAACAATGAGGTATTAACACTCATTTCCAAGTTTCATCCAATTCGAGCCAAAACGTCTATCTACATAGCACACGAGTTTCTAGCCAGTTTCACTATCTTTAGAAATCTGGCTTTTTCAAGTTTAGGTATGTTTATAAACATTTCCTGACATCTTTTGTACAACTCTAGTATCAAAAATGAGGTATTACCACTCATTTTCAAGTTTCATCCAATTCGAGCCAAAACATCTAGTTATATAGCACACGAATTTCTGGCCAGTTTCACTATATTTAGAAATCCGGCTTTTTCAAGTTTAGGTATGCATATAAACATTTCCTGACATCTTTTGAACAATTCAAGTATCAAAAATGATGTATTACCCCTCATTTTTGAGTTTCATCTAATTCGAGCCAAAAGGTCTAGCTATATAGCACACGATTTTCTGGCCAGTTTCACTATCTTTAGAAATCCGGCTTTTTCAAGTTTAGGTATGCTTATAAACATTTCCTGACATCTTTTCAACAATTCTAGTATCAAAAATGAGTTATTACCCCTCATATTCAAGTTTTATCCAATTCGAGCCAAAACACGAGTTTCTGGTCAGTTTCACTATCTTTAGAAATCTGGCTTTTTCAAGTTTAGGTATGCTTATAAACATTTCCTGACATCTTTTGAACAATTCTTGTATCAAAAATGAGGTATTACCACTCATTTTCAAGTTTCATCGAATTCGAGCCAAAACTTGTAGCTATAAAGCACACGAGTTTCTGGCCAGTTTCGATATCTTTAGAAATCCGGCTTTTTCTAATTGAGGTATGCTTAAAGACATTTCTTGACATCTTTTGATCAATTGTAGTATCAAAAATGAGGTATTACCCCTCATTTTCAATTTTCATCCAATTCGAGCCAAAACGTCTTGCTATATAGCACTGAAGTTTCTGGACAGTTTCACTATCTTTAGAAATCTAGTTTTTTCAAGTTTAGGTATGCTTATAAACATTTCCTGACATCTTTTGAACAATTCAAGTATCAACAATGAGGTATTAACACTCATTTCCAAGTTTCATCCAATTCGAGCCAAAACATCTAGCTACATAGCACACGAGTTTCTAGCCAGTTTCACTATCTTCGGAAATCCGGCTTTTTCAAGTTTAGGTATGCTTATAAACATTTCCTGACATCTTTTGTACAACTCTAGTATCAAAAATGAGGTATTACCACTCATTTTCAAGATTCATCCAATTCGAGCCAAAACATCTAGCTATATAGCACACGAGTTTCTGGCCAGTTTCACTATATTTAGAAATCCGGCTTTTTCAAGTTTAGGTATGCATATAAATATTTCCTGACATCTTTTGAACAATTCAAGTATCAAAAATGGTGTATTACCCCTCATTTTTGAGTTTCATCTATTTCGAGCCAAAAGGTCTAGCTATATAGCACACGAGTTTCTGGCCAGTTTCACTATATTTAGAAATCCGGCTTTTTCAAGTTTAGGTATGCAAATAAAAATTTCCTGACATCTTTTGAACAATTCAAGTATCAAAAATGATGTATTACCCCTCATTTTTAAGTTTCATCTTATTCGAGCCAAAACGTCTAGCTACATAGCACACGAGTTTCTAGCCAGTTTCACTATCTTTAGAAATCAGGCTTTTTAAAGTTTAGGTATGCTTATAAACATTTCCTGACATCTTTTGTACAACTCTAGTATCAAAAATGTGGTATTATCACTCTTTTTCAAGTTTCATCTAATTCGAGCCAAAACGTCTAGCTATATAGCACACGATTTTCTGGCCAGTTTTCACTATATATAGAAATCCGTCTTTCTCACGTTTAGGTATGCTTATAAACATTTCCTGACATCTTTTGAACAATTATAGTATCAAAAATGATGTATTACCCCTCATTTTTGAGTTTCATCTAATTCGAGCCAAAAGGTCTAGCTATATAGCACACGAGTTTCTGGCCAGTTTCACTATCTTTTGAAATCCGGCTTTTTCAAGTTTAGGTATGCATATAAACATTTCCTGACATCTTTTTGACAATTATAGTATCAAAAATGAGTTATTACCCCTCATTTTCAAGTTTTATCCAATTCGAGCCAAAATGTCTAGCTATATAGCACACGAGTTTCTGGCCAGTTTCACTATCTTTAGAAATCCGGCTTTTTTAAGTTTAGGTATGCTTATAAAATTTCCTGACATCTTTTGAACAATTCTAGTATAAAAAATGAGGTAGTACCAGTCATTTTAAAATTTCATCCAATTCGAGCCAAAACGTGTAGCTATAAAGCACACGAGTTTCTGGCCAGTTTCATTATCTTTAAAAATCAGGCTCTTTCTAATTAAGGTATCCTTAAAGACATTTCCTGACATCTTTTGATCAATTGTAGTATAAAAAATGAGGTATTACCCCTCATTTTCAATTTTCATCCAATTCGAGCCAAAACGTCTAGCTATATAGCACTGGAGTTTCTGGCCAGTTTCACTATCTCTAGAAATCCGGCTTTTTCAAGTTTAGGTATGCTTATAAACATTTCCTGACATCTTTTGAACAATTCTAGTATCTACAATGAGGTATTACCACTCATTTCCAAGTTTCATCCAATTCGAGCCAAAACGTCTAGCTACATTGCACACTAATTTCTAACCAGTTTCACTATCTTTAGAAATCCGGCTTTTTCAAGTTTACGTATGCTTTTAAACATTTCCTGACATCTTTTGTACAATTCTAGTATTAAAAATGAGGTATTACCACTCATTTTCAAGTTTCATCTAATTCGAGCTAAAACGTCTAGCTATATAGTACACGAGTTTCTGGCCAGTTTCACTATCTTTAGAAATCCGGCTTTTTCAAGTTTAGGTATGCTTATAAACATTTCCTGACATCTTTTGAACAATTCTAGTATCAAAAATAATGTATTATCCTCATTTTTGAGTTTCATCTAATTGGAGCAAAAAAGTCTAGCTATATAATACACTAGTTTCTGGCCAGTTTCACTATCTTTAGAAATCCGGCATTTTCAAGTTTATGTATGCTTATAAACATGTCCGGACATCTTTTGAACAATTCTTGTATCAAAAATGAGTAATTACCCTTCATTTTCAAGTTTTATCCAATTCTAGCCAAAACGTCTAGCTATATAGCACACGAGTTTCTGGCCAGTTTCACTAGATTTAGAAATCCGGTTTTTTCAAGTTTAGGTATGCTTATAAACATTTCCTGACATCTTTTGTATAATTCTAGTATCAAAAATGAGGTATTACCCATCATTTTCAAGTTTTATCCAATTCGAGCCAAAACGTCTAGCTATATAGCACACGAGTTTCTGGTCAGTTTCACTATCTTTAGAAATCCGGCTTTTTCAAGTTTAGGTATGCTTATAAACATTTCCTGACATCTTTTGTACAATTATAGTATCAAAAATGAGGTATTCCCACTCATTTTCAATTTTCATCCAATTCGAGCCAAAACGTCTAGCTATATAGCACTGGAGTTTCTGGATAGTTTCACTATATTTAGAAATCCGGTTTTTTCAAGTTTAGGTATGCTTATAAACATTTCCTGACATATTTTGAACATTTCAAGTATCAACAATGAGGTATTAACACTCATTTTCAAGTTTCATCCAATTCGAGTCAAAACGTCTAGCTACATAGCACACGAGTTTCTAGCCAGTTTCACTATCTTTAGAAATCCGGCTTTTTCAAGTTTAGGTATGCTTATAAACATTTCCTGACATCTTTTGTACAACTCTAGTATCAAAAATGAGGTATTACCAGTCATTTTGAAGTTTCATCCAATTCGAGCCAAAACGTCTTGCTATATAGCACACGAGTTTCTGGCCAGTTTCACTATATTTAGAAATCCGGCTTTTTCAAGTTTAGGTATGTTTATAAACATTTCCTGACATCTTTTGAACAATTCTAGTATCAAAAATGATGTATTACACCTCATTTTTTAGTTTCATCTAATTCGAGACGAAACATACTTGCCCATGCATTCACTACTACTGTGTTGTATCGATCCTAAGGCTTTTGAATTAACAAGATTGCGACAACAATTATGGAACGAGCTCCCCAAACCACTATATAAAGAACCCTTTGGTGAACCATTTTCCCACACCATTCATCCTCTTCTCTTCTCCTTGTATGCTCTTCTCTCTTCTCGGGCAATAGAGTTAGGTTAGATATATAGAGCGATCGAGTTGAGTGAGTTCAGTCAAAGAGAGATACATGTTAGTTGTGAAAGGAGCTTCCTTGAATCCAATTGAGAGGGCTAGACAGTGGTTTGAGCCGTCAAATCATGCACTTGGCTCACCCTTAATCGTCATGGAAAGTGTGATGCTAAGGGTTTGCCAGTTGCATGATATGAGAGCAACTCTGCCGCTGCTTGTATTTCCCATTGGATTGAAGGGAGCTCCCTCATTAACTCAGTGTAGCTTACAATATTCCTTAATTGTTTTGATCTCACTTAACATAACTATGCTTGTTATTTTGATATATTTTCCGAGGGTTGGTTAAATTATACCTGTACAGAATAGTCTGAATAGATGAAAGTACTGATCTGTTGTTTTTATGTTTTCTCAGGAGGAGATCCAAATATTCTCACCGTCAAGATGGCGAAGCTTTGACGAATCACTTGCCGGCCGGCTCACAGAACAGAAGGAACATCCATAGGAGGATTCGGATAATTAACAAGTTAACCTTGTCACCCTTTCACTGCTACTTGGTTAATCTGGTCCTTACTTGGTTAATCTATGACTGTAATGAGACTATTGTTTTAATCAAAAGGCTTATCCTTTGAAACATATGAAGCAAGATATGTGATTGTGTTACTGAATTTACTGTATTAAATCAGTAGGCTTATGCTTCAAAACAGGCCAGACAATACAAGGGGTACGTCTCACACACCAGATTGCTTAAACCCATATTTTCTCAACCTGGATTTGAATATGGGCCTATTTAGTTACAAGATTAAGCTAATTTCTCTCAATATTACTTCACCAGAATCATCAATTATCATCAGATCAGATGCCACTCAAACTAAAGAATGGTATCTATGGCCGGCCTACCAAAAGAGGAGGCATAAAGCCCTCACAATTAGTCACTCCAAGTATCTAGGGTTTTTTCTGGATCGTCTCCATTACTTAATACCGTTTGTGTTGGTGCACTATACTAAACCTAATAAAATTTTACCTTAGATTTGTTTAATTGATAGAAAGAACCTTTTCTAGTGTCTACAACCTGAATTATTAATAGAAAAGACTTAAAGAAACATTCTTAGCTAGCTAGCTAGATTGCATAAGCGAATATTCTTATTAGTCTAGTTTGAAAGAAGATCATCAAGCAAAGTAGCAAACCAAATCAATTAGGCTCAAATCAAACTATATATATGTTCTACTAATTACTGATCGATTAAAGAATGAGCTTACTAATGAAGTTGCATAATACAGAATAATTCTGGGAATAAAGAATACATGTGGTATCTGCATATATACTTTGATGGCAAAAAGCTGGTCTGTATCATTTTCCTTTTTTACAAATAAATATACTAGATATGTGATCAATATATTGCTAGAGAGGGGAAAAGCTTGACTGCAAAAGATATGGATGGTCGACTACTCTGGAATAGCGGAATCTGTTATAGCTTCTTTACTTAACTATATTAGCTCATAAAGTGCAACTGGAGACTCATTTGCATTAATCTAAATACTTGCTTGGAGTACTTATCGATCAGTTGCTTTTGCATATGTTAAATTTAACTGAAACTATCCATTTACTCCCAATTATTTACATCATGACGTAAATTTAGACAGTGAATGGGTAGAATTATTGTAAAAGCTAGGTGGAAACTAACTTACGTCAAATTACTTCGTTTTTGTAAAGTCCGCTTATAACTATCCTACGTGATTTGCTCTGATGAACAAACCAAGTAACAACTTAATTACAAGCATATATACAAGAAGCATTTTATGAGAGCACAATCAGGAGATCAAAATAGGCCAGCATCTCTCTGATCCATAAGTTAAGTCAGCTAGTGAAAGAGTTTGTGAGCCAGGCAATGCATATCGACCAGGACCTAACAGTACTCCCTCAAAATAGAGTGACAAAATGAATATGAGCTAATGGATGAGCTAATCAAACACTAATGTTGGTGATCAGTTCTTTTTAGGTAATTCTTGATTGGATCCATCCCTAAGCATGATACGTGCACGGATGTGATCCACTCGATTACTCAAATTAGTCTCACCATTACGAACTACAAGACCAGTGATTAATTTAAGCTTATATATAGCTCTATAAAATTAATCCAGAATACTAATCAAGATCAAGCATATCTTAGAGGTTTAGTGGGGACCATATATAGTACTACAATTAAGGGATTCAGTTTCTCTGCTGTTTGCCATTTATTCGAAAATTGTTGTGCTCCATCGAAGTAGCTAGAAATGTATTGATATGACTAAAAGGTGTCTCTAAAGAATTTTTTTTTTTAAGATATACAGTAAATATAATAAATAAGTAAAATTCTCTTTTGAGAATAATCGATAACAACATTCACATGCGCGTACGCATAAACATGCGTAAACGCTTATAAAAACAGAGACAGACGATCTGATCTGAAACGACGTGTCGACGTCAGAAAAAATCAGTCCAATAAGTAAACGCTAGATTTAGCTAGCTAATTATAGAATTATATATATAATTAGCTAGATCATATATATATATATAGAGAGAGAGAGAGAGAGAGCTAGCTAGATATGGTTGATCATGAGGAAGAACAAGATCGGTTGCTGCCAATTGCAAACGTGGGGAGGATCATGAAGCAAGGTCTTCCCCAAAGAGCAAAAGTCTCCAAGGAAGCCAAGCAAAGGATGCAAGAGTGTGCAACTGAGTTCCTAAGTTTTGTAACGGCAGAGGCTTCTGACAAGTGTCACAAAGAGAATCGAAAGACGGTGAATGGGGACGACATCTGTTGGGCTATGAGTGCTCTTGGATTTGATAACTATGCTGAGGCTACAACAAGGTACTTGAACAAGTATAGGGAAGCTGAGAGACACAGATTAGCTGCTAACCAAAGCAATATTAATATTAATACTAGCTCATCCGGCCAATTAGAGATCAGAGAGGGAGATCAGCTGCCAATCTATTTAAGTGGAACTCAGCCTCCGAATCTGGAGTTTAGGATTCTTGAGACGGGTGACAACTCCTTTGCCAAGCCATCTTGAAGATTAGTTTCTGCATGATTACCATGTTAATTGTAGGCGTAATTATCAGTACGAACTGACTTAGTTTGCTTGCTAGCTAGCTTGGATCTGAGAGGTAATGTTGTATCTTTTCTGCTGGTGAAATGTTCATGCTTTTCTTCAACTTTTGGATGTTAATTATGTATCGTTTTAGCTTAAGCTGATCTGTTTTAGAAACTTCATAGCAGAGAAGGGATTGGTTTGCTTATGGATAATGAGATGAATTAGATATCAATGTGTTTTAGCTCAGAATATTATGCTGGTATTTGAATTTTGAAACAGATCTGAGTTCATCAGTTGGAGTGTCAAATTGCAAAATCGATCTCAATTCATTTGAACAAAATCTTTGAGCTACGTACTTCTTATGCAATAGGTTTGACATATAGATGCTGGAAATACAGATTTCTCACTACAAAGAAAAGGTATATATCTATTTAGGTCTTCTTCTCTTATTGAAAGGGATCTATTTAGGTCTTTAGGATACTGAAAAATCCTTGTTTCTCTATCTCTTAGTTCAGATCTTATGTAAATTGGATCAAGACCTACATCTGTCTATGGTTTGATTTCTTTTATTCTAATTCTATTCCTTCATTCCTTTTATTTTCTCTGGACTAAAACAGAGAGTGTGTGTGTGTGTATCAACTACTGCATTTCTTAGGAAAATTTAGCTGATGTCTGTTGTAATTCATGAATGCTTACCGTTTCACCCATGCAAACTCCAGAATGTTTTAGTTTTTTGTTTTTGAACAACAATACCAAAATGATTAATAATATAGAGTTTTGCAGTATAACCTAGCAGCCTATTAATTTATATATATACGAGTATATAACTAATAATACTTCCAGGCAGAAGAGTTCTTCATATGAATTATTGTATAGCCAAATTACAGTCTGATTAATAGTTCTTGATACCTTGATATCTGGATTTATATATATATATATATATATATATATATATATAATTAGTATGCACGTACATCTTAGTGATCTTAATATTAATCGTTTTGAAATTAGTTTCCTCAAATTAATTACTATATATCTGTAAAACAAAATTAAGTTAGCACTATCTATGATGCTTGAGGATAAGATCACGCGCGTACCCTCTCAATTGTATGAGAACTACTTGTAGTTGTATTCGTACACTATATATCTTGCTGTAGTCGTATGTACGTTGTGGTTTTCAGCCTGGTGTTAATTGCACACTGCTCTAAATTCACTTATTACCTTTTGTAGTTAAGAACATTTCTAAGCTAATGTTCATGAGTTCATTACCCTCCGTGTCTTAATTAAGTTATTCGATTTTATTTTTTTCCAAATAAGAAACTGTTCACTGATCGACACATTATTTCGTATAGGTGAAACAATATGCCTGGGTTCAAGCCTTCTAAGAACTGAGTAAAATTATATTGTCACTTAGTTGAGCTAAAATGTTCTTATTATTCTTGAAAACATAGTGTTCTCTCCTGTATATATGTGTATTTTCACAAGAGTAAACTGACTTATTGAACTGAAGACATTCTATCTGCTAAACTGCTAATGCCATCAGATTTTTTCGCCTAGAACAACTTAATTTTACCATACTCTTCAGGTTGGACAGTCAAACTCACATGTAAAATACGTTTAGAATGTGCTAGTGTATTACTAGGGTTTTTGGTTAACCCTAGAAGCAAGGACCACAACAATTGTGGCTTTAGGGCTTAGATATAACATGAGTTGCCATGAAAGTACTACAATAGAATCTCAAGCATATGCTTAAAATAAATTACTATATGAATGCTTAAGCCCTGTTAATAAAGGATTAGAATAGTTTTCCTATAAATAGTAAACTATAAGTTTCAGATTTAGGGTTTGAACATAATGCAAGACCTAGCAGGGTTTCTGCAACTTAATTAGGTTCTTGCCTCTTTGGGGACCACTTATCAACTAAGATGGCAACTCTAGAGATGATCTCTTCAAAACAAATTTGTCAGAATTGAGATGCAAAAGCTGAAAAAACTCCAAGATCTTACACTAATTAAACCATTGCAGTACTATGTGATGGTCCTATAGATATATAATTTCAAAAATATAAGCTATAGTACAAAACCATAGCAATATAATATGGCATAAAGCTCTCATATATGAAATTACATGCATTTTGGATGTCCAAATTTATGCCACATACTTCTTGGATACAATAATGTGATATAATTTTATCTAGATTAAGTAATACTGAAAGAGGGTTATGGGTCCCACAAACATCGATGGGCGAGAGATTCTTGCCCATATTGGGTACTCAGGTGTTTTGAGTTTAGCGTTTTTCAATGTCGAAACCCTAAAACAAGCGGAACAAATTATTGATGTACATGTTATGTTTTGGTTTTCAATATGGGTTGAGATGAGATACAAGTTGCTTCCATGAACTCTGATCATTGAATCACGGCATCGAGCTTCATAATAGTAAACCTAATTAATGGTCCATGATTTATAGTTACCACTATAATGCATCTGGTGCACCCAATTTTCTTGACTAGAGGTTGTGTTTGCGAGTTCAACCTGGCTCAGAAAGACGCATTCCAAATTAGGCTCTGATATAAACTTGTAAAATTAATTAACTCTAGTAAACTTAGTAAACATGTGAACTTGAACATGGATTTCCATGTTTGAGAAATGAGAACACCCCAGGAGGCTCTCCTCCTCTCTCATTTATATTTTTTAATTTTTTTAGCTTTTGAGAAACAATGTGGTGAAATCTTGATATCCATCAGTTCTGCCAAAATGAGAAACGGAAAGAAAACTTCTCAAGTAATTTGATTAACAAAAGCTTCCACATAACCACAACCATCATCAATATCAGGTCCTACCCAATAACCATGTATGATCATGTGGCTACAAGAATCTACATTCATACGAGAATACAAGATTTCACAGAGAGGTTTTGCAGTTGTTGAAAGAAGATGTCGACAGCTTCGATTCAAAGATGATATGGCTCCATTTGTATTGCAGGAGGCAGAATGCTTTGCAGCTGCATATGGAATTCAGATTCGTCAGATTGAATAATGAAAATCAGGATCAAAATTATCTGATGTGAAAATTCCTAGTGCATTAAGCCCTATAGATAGCATCTTTGAACTTTAAAAACAAAAATGCCTGAGATCAACTGAGAAGCTTGAAAAGTCTAGAAAAATGAACAAACTTGGACTTAACTTTCAACACTTGACACTGAACTCATATTGGAACACCCTGAGCTGAAATTCTCTTAGGAAGCTTGAGGTGATACAGTGATACTAGTTCAAATACAGCCTCACCCTAACAAATGTTTAATGAATTTAAGCAACCATTTGAAACCTAATGAAGGTTAGCTAGTTTGATCTATGCATGCCATGTTTCATCAACAAAGACACGCTAGCTGCCTGTTTCATCAGATCAAACACAGAGAGAATCCGATTCCACTCTCAGGCATCTATGAGGTGGAACATGACAAACACCAAAAGCCAGCCATGCATGATCTCATTGAGGCAAAACAATCAAATGTTTTTGCGGTCCAATAGAACTGTTCGGTTGTCCTGTGCAGTTTTTCTTTCTAGCTTAAAAACAGAAGAGAGTACTAGGACCAGCACAATGGACACCCCTCTTGTCATATACTTCTATAGAGATTTCCTCTTCGTTGCTATGCTATTTAAAATCAACACAAGCCAACTAATTTCTTTGTACGATTCAAATTATAATCAATGATGATCAATGCATCAACAACCCTAGCTGCTTGTGATTGGTCAATTCGCACATTAAACAAAAAAGACCTGTTTTACTCTGTCCTATAATACATGCAATTGCACAAATATCTTCTGTCAAAAATGTGTTTTTTGAGAAAACTTGGAGGTGTATATGTACTGTTCAATTATACAAATACGATTCACATATTGTGCTAGCACTTTAGCAGATACATAAGCTATGGAAGCAACCATGCGACACAGTCGAGTCCTGATGGTAACCTAGAGTCTCACTATCTACTCCAAGGTGGTTGATTTTCACGGCCTCTCTCTCTTCTGCTTTGCTTTGCTAGTTTGCTTCAGAACAAGACTCAGACCTCTCTTCATTTCAGTTCTAAACCTACAACTGTCTCAATGCAATTCCGTTAGGTTGTGAAGTTGGTGAGATTTGGCTTCAAAGATTTATGGGGGCCAAATACTATGCTTATTTTCAGGGAGAAATGAGGCAAGTCTGTCCTTGCTCTTACATCATATTTGAATGAGGACGAAACATACTTACCCATCCATGCATTCACTACTACTGTGCTGTATCCTAAGGCTTTTGAATTAACAAGATTGCCACAACAATTATGGAACGAGCTCCCCAAACTACTATATAAAGGACCCTTTGGTGAACCATTTCCCACATCATTCATCCTCTTCTCTTCTCTATGCATGCTCTTCTCTCTTCTCAGGCAATATAGTTAGGTTATAAATATAGAGCAAGTTGAGTGAGTTCAGCTAAAGAGAGATATATGTGAGTTCGGAAAGGAGCTTCCTTTACTCCAATTGAGAGGGCTAGGTAGTGGTTAGAGCTGCCATCTCATGCTCTTCGGCTTACCGTTAGTAGTTATGGAAAGTATAATGCTAAGGGTTTGCCAGTTGCATGATATGGGAGCAACTCTGCCGCTGCTTAGACTGCCCATTGGAGTGAAGGGAGCTCCTGCATTAATTCAGTATAGCTTACTTTTCTTAATTGTTTGATTTCTCTTAACATAACTATTCTGGTTACTTTTCTTAATTCAGTATAGCTTACTTTTCTTATAGTATGTCTGTTCCACTAAAGCAATATTCATATTTTCCAAGGTTTGGTTAAATTATTACTGTGCAAAAAAGATGAAAGTACTGATCTATTTGAAGTTTTGAGCCTCTGATTCTCTCTGGCTTCTTATGTTTTTCTCAGGAGAATATCCAAGTATTCTCACCCTCAAGTTGGCCAAGCGTTGACGAATCACTCACCGGCTCACAGAAGGAACATCCATAGGAGAATTTGGAGCATTAACAAGTTAACCTAGTCACTCTTTCACTGCTACAGACTCTCTGAGCAGTAGCAGAAACAATGTAGTATATGGACTTTACTTGGGTAATGGTTCCATCCGATCTATGACAGTAATGAGACTATTGTTTTAAACAAAAGGCTTATGCTTTGAAACATATGAAGCATTGAAGCAAGATATGTGATTGAGTATTACTGAATTTACTGTATTAAATCAGTAGGCTTATGCTTCAAAACAGGCCAGACAATAACAAAGGGACTCACACCAAATTGCAAACCCATATATTCTCAACCTGGATTTGGATATGGGCCTGTTCAAAATGATCTAGTTACAAGATTAAGCTAATTTATCTTAAAATTACTTCAACAGAATCATCAGTTATCATCAATTGATCTGATGCCAATCAAACTAAAGAAAGGTATATATGGCCTATAAAAAGAGGAGGCATAAAGCCCTCACAAGTCACTCCAAGTATCTAGGGTTTTTCTGGATCGTCCCCATTACTTAATACTGTTAGTGTTAGTGCACTATACTAAACCTAATAAAATTTTACCTTAGATTTGTTTAATTGATAGAAAGAACCTTTCTAGTTTCTACAACCTGAATTACTAATAGATAAGACTAAAAGAAACATTCTTAACTAACTAGTTAGAGATTGCATAAGCTGAAAATCTTATTAATCTAGTTTGTAAGAAGATCCTAATGTTTAAAGCAAACCATATCAATAATTAGGCTCAAATCCAACTATATGCTCTGCTAACTGATTAAAGAATGAGCTTACTAATGAAGTTAAAGAACACAGGACAATTCTGGTAAAACGCTGGTTTGTATCATTTTCCTTTACAAATAAATGTAGATATGTGATCTATATATTGGTGGGGAAAAGCTTGACTGCAATAGATATGGACTACTCTGGAACCTGGATGCTTATCTTTAATCCACTATACTATACTAGCTCATAAAGTAGAACTATAGACTCATGTGTATTAATCTAAGTACTTTGGACTTATCAGTTGCTTTGCATATGTTAAATTTAACTGAAACTATTCATTTACACCCAATTAGTTACATCATGAGGTAAATTTAGACTCTGAATGGTAGAGTTATATTGTAATAGGTGGAAACTAGCTAACATACGTCAAATTACTTTGTTAAATTTCGATGCAAAATGGATGAGACAGTTACACAAAGGATGAATACACTAACTAGTCATGTTTGAAGTGCCCGAGTAAGCACAATGGAAACTGAGAAAAATGAGGACAAAGAAGTAAAACCTGATCCGGAAATTCTTCTGCTTGAAACTCTAACCAGACCTGATTTTCTCAGAGCTACTTCCTAAAATTCAATAACCAGCATCAGTAATAAACACAGTACTCATTTTACAACACAGCCCAACTTTGCAATCAGGGCATCATTATCTGGATACTAACAGTTCCCATATAATTTCTCATACAAAAAAGGAACACCCAGAAACTAAATTGAACCATTTTTTGTGTTAACTTCAAAACCCAAGTGATTCTAACATTTTTCACAGCACAGACCCAGAGAGTGATTTTGAATCAAAAGAATGAAAGCTGAGATTTTGGTTTTGGGGAAGAGGTATGGGAATTGAGGACTTACATTAGTGAAAGTGTGTGAAGCAGAGAGAGGCATAGAGAAGGCCATGGAGACAAGGCACGCCATTGAAGCTTTCAACTTTGAGTCTCGCCTTTTCTGCTTCTCAGGGTTTAAGATTTCACAGGGTTTTGACTTCAGAGTTTAGAGCCAAACGGCGGCGTTTCGCAGTGATCTTAGTTTTTATTTTATTTAAATGGTGGACCACCCGACCCGCTTAGGCCCATCACACACTAGCCGCCTAGCCCACATTATTTGTTTTTCTTTATATTTTTTCTTTTTACCCCGTTTATTTCTTCTTTTTTAAAAAATATATATATATATATATATATATATATTATTTTTGCAGTTTTACCGTCGTCTTCGTCCCGCTCAAAACAACATTGAGTTTGACGCAACCTTAGAGATTCTGGGTTTCTTGAAAGCTTGGTGGTATTCAATGCCAGATTGATCGAGGATTGCTCATGTTGGTACAACTTGAAGATTGAAACCAATTAGAAGATCGAAGAAGCTTTTTGGTGGAATATCAAACAACCCACAAGTGAAATGAGAGTTATGAGACCCATTTCTCACAATCCAGGTGAGGAGCTGAGGATGATGAGTTGGGAATGGAGTCCATGGACGTATGTAACTACGTATCGTTCATCTTTACTCAACATCATTCATCTTTCACTATTTTCATCCTCAACGTTTTTTTCCAACCTCGAACGCCATGTTTGTATTTTTTCAATTTTTCATGTTGAAACATATGGTGGGTATTCTTCGGGTTGCTTCTTCCACTTCCGGACTAAGTGCATCATCTGCTTCAGTTTTCCCTTCCTCCAAGAATGTGCAAGGTTCAACCATCACAATCTTTCAGCATTTCACCCTTGACACTTGTGAATCAGAAATGAGGCAGTGTTCCACCTCAGATTCATAGGACACAGTAGCCTCCAGTCTTATAAACCTCGAAGCTTTCCACACTTTTAGCATAAAAGATTTGAGTCTCCTTATTGTGTAGAAAATCGTAGTTGGCCGCATAAATCATGATTTAAAGGCTGCAAGCCTGCAAAGAATAGTAGCCGTCTTAATCTCATAGTATTTTCTGCTTCTCAGTGTTTTACCATTTCACATGGTTTTGACTTCAGAGCTTTGTAGAAAATCTCATTTATTTATTTTGACATCCTTTGCGATAATTTGGTTCGAATCTGACTTATCAGTGGTACTGGTATGTGCATCTTCTAAACGCCACAGATATAAATATGATTGAATGTATTGAATCACAGTCCAAACTCGGAATTCGTTTCTCCCATTCAGTCTTCACCGATTTAATTGACAATACAACAACACAAAAGTGAAATGTAAGTGAAAGGAGAGTAGAGAATGTCAAAAATTTCTCTCTTTTACAATCAGTTGTAAAAAGCCTTGAAGGGTCTCCCGGAGCAGAACAAAACACTACCATGTGATTTGTCAGGAATCAGGAAACCTAGAACAAGAAATTGCTTAGGAAACTCAACCGAATGGTATGTAACATATGCTGGTATTCAAAACTAAACAGGTAAATTTACGGGTTGTGCTTCATTTGAACTCTTCTTCGACTTGTGCTTTGATTTCTTATCCCGCTTCTTGCTTCTGAAAACAATCAAACTTTTCATTAGCACAGAAAAGAAAGGGCACAGCACTAAACGCCATTGTCCAGATGAGAAAAGAGCAGAGGAAATACTCGTCACGCGAACTTTGACCCCAGCAAGATTTCAGTTTCCGATTGATGTGCAGGATTTCCTTGTCTGAAGGAAATTTGTATCTACTTACCTACACACATAGCCGTGAGAAAAAGCAGATTAGAGAATGAAAGAAATGTGTTTTACTGGCCTGATAAGCAGCAGCAAATAAACTCTTTAAACCCTCAGTTTTCTTTTAGACATTTAAACCCTGAGCTTGATAGTAGAGATACCATGTGTAATTTTCAAATAATATTGTGCTGCTATGTCAAAGTACTATTAAGTTTTCATTAATATTTTTGTAGATTGCAACAAAGTTAGGCAAATTCTTACCCAAAAATCAATTGCATCGAAGGATTCAACTAGCTCTGAAATGGTATGTGCAGAACTCTTACGAGAGAGCATGCTCCCCAGGTATCTGAAAACGAGCATAAATCATAAGGTTTATCAGCATTGAACAACAACAAAAACCGAAACCCCTCCCTTGTCTGACAAATTAGTTTATAAAGACTAGAAAAAAAGGTGGAAAACATAAAGGAAAACTATATGGCAAATACAAAACTTTGGAGATCTGAATGTTAAATCAAAACCTGTCAAAGTCAACAACTCTGTGCACCCGATTTGCACTACGCAATGCAGCCAAGGCCAACTGCATGTAATTCAATTGGGAAAGTTAAAGGGGATGCATCTATATTTATCTCTGAGTGTATGCATATCTTTTGTGGAGAAAGAAACTGCATGAGACAATATACCAAATAGTGAAAGAAGAAAAGGAGCAACAGTACATGTCAACACTCTTTTACTTTATCAGCACTATTATAATCGACATTTATGACATGAATGACTTTCCCAACAAATCTAAATCACTAAATACTGCTACTATTACCTAGCTCTTTCCAACAAATCATAACGCTGAAGAACTTAAGGGGTATACAGTAGTATTCTGCTCTTAAAGTAAACTTCACCAGCTCGGTTGCAAAATTCTATGTTTAAAGAACCAAGGAATACATTTAGAGCTTAAATTTACCTGCCCAGGAGGGAACATAAGTGGTGTATCAGTGAGCATGATTTTATCAACATCCATCTTTGCAGCATCACGCAAAATCTGCAAATCATTACAACATACAGATTTATATTGGTTAAGAAAAAGCTAAAATACTCACAAAAAGTTGAAGTTTACATTCCCAATTATCAACCCCTTGTACAGATGTTGGAACTTTTGCTTCTGACAAGCCAACATACAACTACTAACGCAAAAATGTGAAATCTAAATTATAAGAATTACCTGAAGCATTGGAAGCTGTTCATCCTTTAATCCACAGGAATCCTATAAACCAACATTAATTGTCATCAACATATGTGGAAGGAACTTTGTACGGAAGTTGTTCTGTATAGGAGAGACTAATAACAATGCACTAGTGACAAACCTCCATATCATGGACAAAACCTTCAATTGAGCGATATGGTGCATACACAATAAGATCAAATTCCAAACTCTGCAAAATAAATGCATATTATATTGCGAAAAAGGACAAAACATAATCAAAACCAAAAGAAATGTGTGGCACATCCATGCCTGATAAACTATCAACTCATTATTGAGTATCATTTGATGATCCTGTGAGATCCCCTTACCGAGCTCCTCTGCAGATACATGGTTTTCTTCTATCTTACAAGCTGCATAAATACAGGTTAACCTGTGCAAAAGGGAATTACGTCATGTCAAGCTTTCACTAAGCATGAAATGAACTTTTGCAATCATGGACGCTGTGAAACAAATATAATGAAACGTATGGTATCATAATCACTAACAAATCTGTCAAGGACATGATTTCTACAATGTCCATCAACGTCTAACTGAATTTGGACCTTAAATTATTTATAGAAAAACATATGTGTTTGACAGGGACATTAATGGACACATCCGAGCATTCTTACTAAAAAAACATGAATATATGGCAAACTTACATTATATTTTTTGGTTCATGTTGCATAACTGACCACCGTAGATAAAACCTTTTGAAATATATGAGAGCTGTTGCCTGCAAATAAACCATTGAACAGGTTAAAGCTTATTGTTTTTCGCTTCTCATACTGATCAATCTATTATTTATCCTTTTTCTTCTGTAAGGAGAGACAAAATACCTGAACTTTATGAGGGAAATGGAAGTTGTTACACACTTCTTGAAGCTTAGTTTCATAAAATACTCGCATCATTTGCTCCTCTTCAACGGTAACCGCTTTTGGACGAGAATGCTTGTCAGCTGACATTTAGAGGAAGAAACAAAAAACAATGTCACTTGGAACCAGTGTATTCTGAAGCACAAAAAGCTAACTAGTCAAGAACCTAGGAGCTAAAATCAAAGCAAGAAAGATTGGGGAGATGGAACCAGCCACGAAAAGAGCATTACCATTCTCTTTTGGAATTTCGGGGTACGATAATGAACCATCATCATTTACTTTTGCCAGTGCTACTCCATACTTCACACGATAAAACAATTCATTAGATGCCATACTTCGACGAATATCTCCTTTCTATTCATTCTATGGTAAATAAAATGCCGGATACAACTAAGTAAAGTCTTTTGTTATCCTCAAGAAAATATTACATAGACTTCCCTGATTTCAACATAGCCTGGGCTTACCTAAAGATCATCTCCTTAAAATATCTATAAGCGATCAAACATACACTGAATGCATCATTATATATGCTCTCATTCCATCAAGAAAAATAATGGCTTCCTTCAATTGATGCACAATTGACACGAATGCAGTAAAGGATAGGCATCAATACACAATGAAGTGAGACTCTAAACATACCTTCTCCAATGTTTCTATTGATTGTTGATTAGCAGCCTTGTACTTTTCAACCTGTACAACAGAAAAAAATAAAACTTTTACCATCACATACAAGTTTCCAAGTCATCTTCCATAACTTCCGAGCATCAAAACCCAAACTAACTCCTACACCAGCTTTCACTTTCGTCTTCCACAAACTTTACTTCCTCTAACTTTTTTGCTTTGAATCAAATACATATACACTATCATAAAGTACGCAACTTTCTTAAGGTTTCTACATGGGTTTTTGTTCAATTTCTAATCCGACATAGTTAAAATTAAAAAAAAAACCCCAACAGCTAAAAAAACCCCCAAATTCAATTTCTTCATACCCTCACAATCAAATCCCTAAAACCCCGAAAATCTTAGCTTGGCGAACAATTACCAGTTGCTCCGGCGTGAAGATCCACTTGCTCCGGTGAGTCGAGGTCTGGAAATCGGCCATGATCAAATCACAAACCCTAGCTCAGGAGCTCTGCAGAAAACTCAAATAGGAAAAGAAAGAGAGAGTGACAGTGACCCAGAACCGGGTTCAAATTATAGTTTCATCCTACTCAAAATACGACACGTCGTTTATAATCCCCCTTCCCTATTTCCCGCCATTAAATTTATTTATTTATTAATTTCCTTTTTTTTCTCTAGGGACCCCTCTATATATAGAGCAGTGAGAAAGACCCAATAATTTGAGCGTCACTGAACTCTGCTCCGCTCCCAAATTGAGAGAGATCGGAGATTTCTGACCCAAACCCATTCCGGTAACTCCAAGATTTCCAAGTTCTTTTTCAAATTTGTGTACTTCATATTTTTCAATTTCTTTACAATTTGCATTACTTTGAGCTTTGGTTCTGTAGAGATCGTTTTAGGGTTTCTGGTTTTTTGAATGATGTGTTTGGTGAAATACCCTAATTGGAAGTTTATAGGGTTTTGTGAGGGTTTTGCTTGAACTCTGGGTTTAGTAGATTATTCACCCAAAAAAGGTTTGGTTGATTGTGAAAGATTGTATTCCAGAGCGATTTTCGGTCAAGAATTTGGGGGATCGTGTAGAATGTGGTTAGAAATCTCTGATAAAGTTGATTTATGAATTGGGTTATAGTAGATACTGAGTTTTATTGTCAGTTGTTAGTTGAAAAAAAGTAGTTGTTGGTTTTCAGTTCTGAGGATTTTTCTTTGGTTTTAGAGCTTTTGATTCTCTTTTGTATGGTAACTATCAAAGTGAAGGAATTTACAAGATCTGCTTGATTTAGATGGATCTGGTGTAACAGGGTTATTTTTGAAGTGAAGCATCGAAGATGCAGTTTATACAACTTGATGAAGGTTTAGTGATTATAGATGAGGCATTTCAGAAGGCAAAGAAGATCGTGGAAGGATACCCTGAAACAAAGTTCACAACTGAAGAATATATGAAGTTCCATGTGTATCCTTTACACCTGCAAGTTGTAAACCTTCATGCACACACACATATGTATATGCATACCTGTTTACTGGACATAATTACAGGCTTTTATGCAAAGCAGTTCATATAATTAAATATTGTGTAGTCTCCGTGGTTTGAAGTTGACATTTGTTCAGTCCTTGTGGTTTCATTTTAATCTGAATGGTCCTTAAAGTCATGATTTTTCTTCTAAATAGTCCTTTCATCAATTTTCTCAATCAAATTGCTGACGTGGCCGTTAAAAATTGTAATGTTTTTAATCAGCCAAGTCAGCACTTTAACAGAAAAAATTGACGGAAGGACCATCTGAAAGGAAAATCGTGACTTTAAGGACCATTCAGATTAAAATGAAACCACAAGGACTGAACATATGTCAACTTCAAACCACATGGATTAAACAAATTTCAATTCATTTAAAAATGTTGTGGATATTTCTTTGACTCTTTCGTTAGATGTGTTTATACTCTGTGTTATAAACCTGGGGATGGCAACAAGGCTGTTCTCCATGAAAAGTTTAGGAGGAGCTTGGAAGAGACCATTAACTCCACAGTATGTGGTATTCTGTATTTAGTTGATTTGTGTTATTGTAGGAGTAAACATTATCTCTTGCTTGAAGTTCTTCAGGAGTAGATTGTTACTTTCTCCATATAAGATTTCTATACACATTAGATCTTAATAAGTTTGGAGTTTGAATTAGCTTTTGTTAAAGAAACTGTATGGACCTTTGTTTTATCATTTTAGAACTTTCTCAGTGAGGTTGGCTGAATAGTTAATTCTTAATTACCTAGGATGTTTGTGGAGTCCTTGAGTACTATTACCATATTAAAAAGTAAGCTCCACAAGTTTCAGATAGAAACTAGTTTCTTGTAGCAATTTTTCATTAAAATGACAGGAAAAGAAAGATACCTTTATAGTGATTGATCTCTTGTACATTCTCTGGTAATCACTTGTGCAGTAACAGATTCATTTCTCTACTAAACTTTGTCTTCTCTTCTCTTTTTAGGTACTGCCCTCTTTAGCCGCTAAAGAAAATGAACCTCTGTTGAGGGAATTGGTGCTTATGTGGTCAAATTACAAGTTAATGGCCAGGTGGTTATGTAGATTCTTTGAGTATCTGGACCGCTATTATAGCACTTTTTGTTGTGGAGTTTCACTTGGTGAGACCTCAATTGATTGCTTCCGCAATTTGGTAAGTACCAAGTCTTATCCGTATGTTTGCACACTTGTGCAAGCATAACTCTACATACATTCCTGCTCTTTTCTGTACTCTAAATTGAACTGAATGGATGCCAGAAATAATTCTCTTTTTCTTTCAGGTCTTCAACGTGTTGCATAGTAGAATACAGGCAGCTGCATTGTCTTTGGTTTGTCTATTTGCTTCAAATGGTTTAATAACTTAAGCCTCATGTTTGGAGCTGTATTTGACATATATTTGCTACAGATTTATGAAGAGCGTCATGGGAAGCAGATTGATACGAAGCTACTCCAAGATGTCATGAGTATCTTTATGGAAATTGGCAAAAACATATCAACACCATACTATGAAAACTTTGTGCAGGCTATGCTTGATGAAAGTGCCGCTTTCTACTCCCAGTTATCTTCTCAGTGGGTGGTGCATGACTCATTGACTGATTATATTCAGAAGGTTTTTCTTTTGTTCAATCCCTTGGGGTGTAATAATAACTAATGGGATAAAGTATATGTGATGGTTTACCCTTTATTCTGCACTCTGCAGTTGAACTGGTGTATGATGCAGGAAAAAGAAAGAGCTGGCCACTATCTAAATCCAACATCCGTGATAAAATTGATACAGGTCCCCCCCCCCCCCCCCCAAATCTTGTTTGCAGACTCTGTTTTGACTTCATGACTTCATATTAGGACTGCCTCATGGCTATGATATTCAGTTGGGGTGTTAGAATTGTTTCCATCTTGTGCTTAATCTAATTCCTAATGCAGGTTTTGCGGTGCCAGTTGCTGGATATGAAAGCACTTAAATTAGTTGAAAAGCTACAGTCTCAGAACTCCAGTCAACTGGATTATCAGGTGTGAACAAACCTCCTAGAACTTCATTGCCACTAATTGCTATGATTTTCAATCAAGGAATGTGTCATTTCTCATAGCTGGCCTATTGCTTATATTAACATTTTGATTTTCATGTCTTATTTGTTGCCATTCAAGTTTTACAACCAATAAAGTGGCCCCTTAGCTATTTTCAAAAACCATACTAACTGATATAAAGAAAAATGTCACTGACCCTTTTCCTCTAGCAGTGATCACCTGAAACATGATAACTAAAGAGCAGCTAGCTTACTTTCTTAAACCAATGGTTGTTGCAAAATGTATTGGTATATTTCTGTTGTTTGCTCAGATAATATGATGAACCTCCACTCTAGAACTTCCAACTGAATGATCTACAATTGATGCTTCTAAGCTTGACTCTTTCAAAATTGAGTCAAAATTGACTCTTTCAAAATGTATTGGTATCTTTCTGTGATCCTTATTTTCATCACTCTTGTTCAAAATTGAGCGTTGTTTACTGTCATTGTCATCATTAGTTCAGAGTTACAGAACTAATTATCTGTTTCGTATCTGCTATTGGGGATCGTACGTAGGAGATATTGTCGAAATGTACCGGCTTAGATCTTGGAGAGGAAAGCTCTACATCAACTCTCGGGGATTATCTTTCTGCATTAATGGCAAAATCAGCTCATATTCATTGAGCCTGTTCAGATTGATGACTAGAACACGGGTAGAACCGTAGAAGCACTGATATTATTGGGGACCGGGCAAATGCCCCATATTCACTTGTCAGAAAGTAGATGTAATTGAATGACAACAATAACAGCGAGTGGGTGTTTATGCTGCTGGAGAGAACTTATTTGCCCAACAAATTTGAATAATCAAAATCACAGGGCCCTTCTAATGAGGGATCCTTTTTTTTGTTCATTTTTAGGGATAGATCATTTGACGAACTTTTCGATTACAAAATCAAATCTTCACCGTTCAGTTCGTTGGGCTATATGAGTAGATCATTTCTACAAATTTTCATAAAATTTGGTGATCGTTAAGTCATCCAAATGAGAGATTTATTTTTAATAATATTGAACGGTCTAGGTTTGACATAAGTGTTAAGTTTTTTGTTTTAATCTCAACCATTCAAGCCCATTAAAAAAAAGATCTAATGGTGTGGACTTATTCTTAGAAATGAACAAAAAAAAAGGATCCCTCATTAGAAGGGCCCTAATCAAAATCAAGTTCATAACCTGTGATTCAGTTTAACTTATTGTTGTTAAAAGGACTGAGCAGTATCCCTAAACAAAGTCTGTTGGATATCTAAGATTCTAAGGCTTTCCCATTATCAGTGCTTGCCTGCTTGTCGATCTCGTCCTATGATATCTTGGCCTACCCAATGTGAAGCCATTATTCTCGTACTTGTACCAACTCGTTCTTTTGATAAAGCATCCAACCTAAAACCAATTGCTTTGAGATAAATGAGATAATGATGTTTGCTGGGGAGTGCGTCGTATATAAGCTCGAATCATTTGTGATATGGATGTCTCATTTTTTTTATTTTTTTTTTGAAGGAGAAAGAAATTTATTAATGATTACGAATATCGGACATCCTAAACAAACTCAGGAGGTGTACTGAACCATTCTCATTTGAGATGACACTACACCAATATATTCATGAGATGTCTCGTTTGAGATGACACTACACCAATATATTCATGAGACGTCGTCTAATATACTCTGGGTACTTTGCTGAGTGCAAGGGAATGAGATTCCTTAACTGCCTGTCCACAGAGGTCTAATATTGACAGAAAATTGTGATCCCATCATGTCAGTTGGTAAGGAATCTTCTTTTTGAGGGACTTGACAACACTCTGAATCATTCTTTCAAGCATATATGAAAGCAACCAGCAAAGTTCACAACGAGATCATTTCATCGTGACTGAACAAAGTAACTAGAAATTATAATATCTCGAATGTTGCAAACACTAGGAGTAAGAATCATTTAGTGATTTGAGTTGCACACTAAAGCATATCTTGGTGTCCACATTAATAATGATCAGCCTGCAAGAGGATATTTGAGCACCTGCCTGATGAACATAATTACCGTGTTCCGGTCAGGTTTTCCCTTATGAGAAATATGAAGGGGTAGTCTTCTTCTTCCTCTTCAGGTTCAGAGTCGCAACCATACAAATGTGAACAAGTAGCAGCTGCAGCTGTGGTTGTGCCATTTTCATCGACCTCTATTACAGCCTCATGAGAGTAGATCACAACCTAACCCTAGTTAATTTCTTCATGACACCTGAAGCTTTAAATCCCAGAGACATCTTAAACTTCGTGATCAGAATTTTCCAACCCTTACACTCCTGCAACCATAAAGATGGTGATCTAGAAACTCCTAATCGGAGCAAACTCTCTCAACCAGAGGCGGTAGCCCATCTCTTGCATTTGGAAGTGACCATAGCGTAGAGAAACTGCCGGTCGGATTTATAAGTATTGTCCATGAGATCTTCACTTGCACATTTTTTTTTTTCTGAGGGAACACTTGCACACTTTCTAAAATGATAGATGAAGCCACATTTTTAGATATCACATATATCACACCTTCACTAACATACAGTGTCACATAATTAAGATGATATGTCGTTCACCTACCATTACGCTTCGAAAATCAAAGTCTCAAGATCTTGGAGCCGATGGAGTACTGGTAATGACTGCTACTGTCATGAAAGGCACTTCTTTAACTACTGAGCCCCATTCAAATGGTGAACCTTCACTTTGTTTTTTATGCATTGAAGTAACGACCATTCCACATTGGTTTGAACTTGAAGTATAAGGCCTTTGCAAATATATATGAGCATCGTCGCAGTGTTGAGTGTTATTGACTGATCCGGGAGTATAATTTGAGCCATTGGTTTCTTTCTCCAGTTTGATTCTGACCAGCACTAGTTCCGGATTATTGGTCTTGAAATCGATCTGAGTTTTGATTATGACTAGTTCTGGTTTATTGGTTTTGAAATATTCTGACTAGCTAGAGCCCCCTCGTAAGAATCCAATTATTATATGAATGTATAAGGATAGTTGGCAATCCGTTTAGCCGACAAAACACTTTGAGATTCTGTTATCTGATCAAGAACAAGTGTCACTAACATCCTTTATGGCTCAGGTAAAACATGCATCTGCATATCACTATTTTTCACAGAGGTTAGCAGCTTCGCTTGCTATCCTAGTACTGAGTCATTTGCTGTCCAGATTTTCAAAGAACCTGTTATATCAGTTTAATAGTTCTTTGTTGATTTTCAATTTCAAATGGACAACTGAGTTTGTGGAAAATGTCTTGGCCCTCAAACCAGTCTAAGGGTTAAGATCTTTTGCTATGTCAACCCGTGACCAAATGGTTTGTTGCTCAAGACTCCAACTTGGATTCTATGATACGGTATCCTATGCAATTAGCTGGTCCATGTGTGATTCAAAGACCAGTCGCTTTTGACTGTGTCATAGTCCAGTAATGGACTGAGCAAGAGGGTTTAAAACCTCTTTGCTCCCTGGTTTGAGTCGTTCGTGTTTTAGGAAAGGGTTATTTGTCTTATTGAGATTGCTTGTGTCATTTCTATGTTTGGACACATCGTTTTCAGTATGGGAGCCAAACACTTATGTCCAAATCTTTCTAAAACATGTTGAGGTCAACTCGCATCATCTTTGATGCCTTGTCTGCCTATATATATATATATAGCTTTGACTTTGCTCAATGGTTGTTGAAAACTGCCTTATTGCGTTTTCTTTGTTGAGTCTAGTTTTAGCTTGCATTGTTCATGCTGCTCTAAGTCTTCTTCGTGACTGTAAACCTTAGAGCTTGAACTCAAAACTTCTTTAATCAACTCATATCATGTTGCATACCATGAGGGATGTGTAGTGTAACCAACCCAAAATGCGTTCAAGGTTGAATCTGCTAGTGGTTAGCTGAATTCACGAACAAGGCTTCTGAAAGTGTTCCATGTTGTAAGTGCTTAGAAACAAGAGAGTGAATAAGTCTAGACTAGTTCGAGACTATAAGGGATAGCACTGTAGTAGTGTATCACTAGAACTATTATTCTTGTAAGAAGTTACTTCAACTTAGTGGAAAGTTTTTGTCTTTCTAGAGTTAGAGACACGCAGTTTTTCTCTATGAGTTTCTGCGAGAACAAAAACATTCTTGTGTTGCTTCTTTGCTTGCTGAGTTTTACTTTCTGCACATTTGTATAGGCTGGAGAAATTGGGCAGAACCGAAGTGACGAGATTGAAGGCGATGGCGTACGTTAAAGTCGTCGATGGACTTGAGTACTTCAGAAAAGAGAGAGAAACTGGGAATGACTGCTGGGGTTTAGGGTGGCTACATAGACAACCGTGAGTATACGTAGACCACGTTCCTGTCCTTGAGATCGGTTTGAAGGAGTACGTTGCTTGGTTAGCTTCAGTTCAGTAGTAGTGAGACGTCGGTCGGTTTGGTTGGTGATGGGTTCTCTTTGATGTTTGAGATCCATTTTGGCTCCATTTTTGGTGTGAGTTGAGCTAGCGGCTCTATAGACGACTATATAGAACAGAAGAACCATAAACCCTGAGATGTTTGAATAATTTATGAAGGAGTATATATACTATGTTTTCAATATGAATTCGCAGAATTTAGAAGTAACTATTAGTCTTTAATTTTGACTTTGAAGAAAAAAAAAATTCTGATTTGTCACGCAAGAGTAAGACATATTGTACATTAATATATATAATTAACATGATGACATAGTTAGATCAAATATCAACAGGTAAGTGTAAGGTTCAGTGATCTTCAACTTCTTTAGCAATTACTACAAAGCGGGAAGTAACATGCAACTGGGTAGAAGAAGTAGTTCTGCAAATTCCAAACCTATAAGCACTGCTTTCTTCTTATTCTCCGTTAGTATATATTGGTCATAACAATGTTTGGTTGGGATATGAGATGTGAAGAACCAATTGAAATGGTGCCAGTTGCACTGTCTTGATGTGTCTAATGAAGCTGCCCGAAGAAGTGCTGCGGCATCTTTTTCTCTGCCGCGACCTCGTTAACCTATGTGTGCGCACATGCGCCGCAGATAGACAGTTTGTGTGGTTGCATTTAGATCATTCTCATTTTCAAAGGACCGTAGTCGCATCAATAAGTTGAGAAGAAAGTAGCCACAGATGAGTACCAGCACTGCTAGGCAAAATCATCATGAGGACCATTCCTGACCCTTTTCCTATGGGTGAAGACACTATGTTGAAGTTGATGTTTTGCATATGGAAGTTGGAAACTCTCATTTTAGTCGGTATCTAAAAAGTACTCACTACAATTGTTGATGGAACAGCTCCTGTTGTTTCTATGCAAGCATTCCTATCGGAGCTCGGTCCTTACAAGCATTTGATATCTCTTGAATATACATCAAAGCCTTAGGGATACATGGAAGTTGAAGTTTTGCAAATACTTAGGGAATCTGATACTCACTACGTCAAATTAACTGATGGACCATTTTTCCTTCCTAGCTATATTGTTTCTATATGCAAGCAATTCCTACACAAAGGTCCCCTTCCTATAAAAGCATTTGATATCGCTTAAGTATACATCAAAGCCTTCAAATCATATAGCAGCTACATTTCTAATTGCACTTTTCCTATGCAATTTAATCAATACCTTATTCATGGCATCTAAAGCCTAGCTTCAGTACTATTGTTTTATTGTGGTGTTTAAGAATCAAATTCTTATGTATATTCCATTTATTTTTATTTCCACAATTTAGTTTGTAAATAATAATTTTATGATCCAAAATTATTTCATATATACATAATTAGAACTTAGAAGAAGAAGGAAAATAAACGACACCGTAAAAGCAAAGGATTGTGTTATTCGAGAATATAGACACGTGGTAAATCAGGATTGCTTAACCGTTTATGTTTAGTTTAAGACGAGAAGAAAGAGTAAATTGGGTATGTTACAAAAAATTAAATAAAAAACAATTAGTTATGTATAAATGCTGACATAAATGCTTTTCTATTTTTCTGCCACAAAATCCCAGTAGTAGTGTACTACAGTTTTGATTCTGGGATGAGTCCCTGTAACAGTAAACTCCTCAGGTAATTCCTGGAAAGGAAAGGGATCCTTTTCTTCTTTGGACCTCTCCCTCTGCAAAAAGGGCTCCAAAGTAATTACACAGAGCACTCCCAGAGATCGAGAAACAGTGAGTCCAAAAAAGAAAAAGAAAAGAAGAGGAGCTCCCACGTAGGCGGAGGACTGGCAAATGATTGGATGGAGAAGGCTGGGCCCGACTGTGATGTTGCAGTGATTCTGTGGGCCCAATGTCAAGTCACCCTCATGGTCGTCGAATCGGAAGGATTTAACCCAAATACCCGACGCGTCAAATCTCTCTACACATTTGAAATACCAGTCCATATTCCTCTTGATTGCATCTATGAAAATTGAAGAACTACTACACATGTTTTTTGTTCTACCCGTTTAAAATTTGTCCTTTTTTTCTTGGTTCGTGGTAGTATAGTGTGTAATTTCCAATTCTCAATTTGTTATGTAATATTGTATCAAAAGAATTTGTTATGTAATATTTTTTTTTTGTTTAAAAGTTCTAAGAAGAGTAACGGCCCTGTTTTTACGCAATGAAGAATTAGACTTGTATTTTAGAGATTTTTTAAATATGTTTTGACAAAATGTTAGTTGTGCATTCTCGTTCTTTCTACTCAATCACGGCATAATTGTAGGTGACATAATGTGTCTTGAACATCAAGATCATAACCCTACTTTGTTTATCGCATTTCATTGTGGATCATAGTTTATTGACCAGTTTGTCTACTAAACTAGATCTTATGAAGAACATATCACACTCTTAAAAGACGCTAGCTGACATGATCTCAAATAACATATTATTTAGTTAACAATAGTCGTAAGATTTTGTCGATGGCTACAAATTTGTTGTGAAACCATATTTGCCTCATCTTCTAAATTATTGCCATGTCTACTCTTTGGTCAACTTCTTTTGATACTGATCAAGCGATCAAAAATGATGTTATTCCAGTACATTTATTTATTTGATGTAATTTAACTGAAACACAAATCTCGAGAGAGATCAATGACGTTACTTCAGTTCATTTATTTATTTGATGTAATTTAACTGAAACACAGATCTCGAAAGATACCGATTTTATGTATCCGTCACGTAATTATTTTGATAAAAAGTCGTGTTGAAAAATGAAATCTTCACAACCTCCCGTTTTAATTTCAGCACATTGAATCACATAAAGATATTCTCTCTCTAACCCATTGTTCTTTCTTCATCATAAAGAACCAAATGAGTTGACACATCAACAAAAAAACAGCCACATTTTGATTATCGTGATTAGTTTATCGTTATGTTAGTTACTCTTTTTACCCAAACAACACAGGGAAAAAATTTTAGGTTAGGTTAGGAGGTCCATTATGCAAAACACTTTATAGTTGAAGGATGCATTAGCTAATGTTTGGGCCCTTGAGTGAAAAAAGAGATAAAAAAGAGTTAAAAGACACAATGCTGCTTTAATAATAAGGGGTGTTATGGAAAATTTTCCCTTTTCTTGATAGAATTTTTTTCCCCTTTTTCACCACAAAGAAGAGAAAATTCCACTTTTGTGTCACCATCACTAAAAACTAACCTACTGCTGCCACCTTAATAATTGTCCTCTCCTCTCTGTTTTTTTTTTTTCTCTCTTTCTTTCTTTTGAGGTCTGTTTATAGAGGACGCACTTTTGAAGATCCAAATCAATCCCATACGGCCATAACATTACTCCTCTCTCTCTCTCTCTCACCCATTCCTTCACAATTAGGTTTTCTTCCTCCCCCATCCCTCTCTGTTTTTCTAGCTATTATGGCACCACACCCACTTCCTGAGTTGGATTCTGAACCCCAGTCTTGAGCTTTTGGTTTGGATTTGGTGGCAAAGTTTGAGTCTTTGGTGTCAAAGTTTGAGTCTTTGGATCACAGATCGAATTTGGGGTGAAATCAGAGGTGTTTTGATGGTTTTTTGAAGGGTTTTGTTGACTTTTTTGGAACACATAATTTGATCACTGAGAAAAAAAAGTTTCAGATTTTTGGTGAACGGTGCATGAGGATATAAACAGTGTGTGAGTTTCAGTGAAAAGCTTTGTGGGTTTTGAAATTTGAAGTTTGAGCTTTTGGTTTTCAGAGGACTTGTATGTGTAAACTTTAGGGTCCTCTGCTCAGCTGTGGAGGATTCCTATTTTAGTTAAGCAAAACAAAAAACAGGGATTCGGGATTTGATGTTGGATTTGGGAAGTGTTAGTGGATTGTGATTAACAGTAATTGGTTGGTGGAGTTGGGTTTTGAGTTTGCAGTCTGTGTGAAAATTTTAGACTAAGTTTTATCTAGTTTGGTTGGAAATGTTTGGTTCTGGCAGTACGGCATACCAAAGCAGAGGACTTCCCGGACCCATTTTAATTCCGACCCGGTTTGTCTGGCCTTATGGGGGAAGGAGGGTGTTTCTCAGTGGCTCTTTTACAAGGTGTGAATTTGCGTTGGTTTATTTTCAACTCAAATTTCACTATTTGTTCATCTTACATTCTTGTTTAGTTTTAGTTTTCAGTTTTCATGTTAGAGTTGAATGTATGATTTAGTATATGAGCTCATGTCGGATTTGCTGAACCTTACAAGGTGGGTAGAACATATACCTATGTCACCTATGGAGGGGTGTCCTGTGTTTCAAGTTGTTTGGAACTTAACTCCAGGATATCACCAGGTTTGTATATGCTTATTAATCGAAGTTGTTGTTACTAGTTCAGGTATATAAAATATAAATAATATTCTTTCTTACTGTCTTAGGGCTAGAAGTATTGCAATGATTGACATTGCTAAGAATGTCGTTATGATACAGGATGCCTGATTCATGTTCCAACATTGTTTATTTGTGTGCTGATGATCTGGTTTTTAAATTCGTCGAAGGGTGGTAGACACTGTCTCTTCACTAGCACCTGATATATTATGAAGAAGTCTTGTGCTGACATTGGGATCTGTTGGTTGTTTCAGTACAAGTTCTTTGTTGATGGAGAATGGCGACATAATGAGCACCAGCCTTTTGTAACTGGGAATTTTGGAACAGTGAATACCGTCTTTCTACAAGGGGAGCCAGATATAATTCCATCTAGTTTCAGTCCCCAGACTTCTGGCAGAGCCAATATGGATGTAGATAATGAAGTCTTTACACATATGGTATGTTTCTGTTTGCCTGTACGTCAAGGACCTAGGAACTGGCTTCTTTCTTACTTCCTCTTAATTGGGTGACCAATGCGTCGCCACTGTGGTGGATGTTCCATCACCGTCACTCATCCACGCACACAAACATAGAAGGATTACTTGATAGAATTCTGTGATATATGTATTAATAGGACATGACTCCTACCATACAGATTAATAGGTTATGTGGCCTATTCTCTGATGGAAATCTCTCAAAATGATACACTGCAGTTCATAGAAATGGATTTGGTAACATTGATCATCTTGATAATACTCAGATGAGTGGTAGACTTTCCAATCTCACCAATGATCAAGGAACAAGCAAGGCTGTAATTCTATAATAACAACTTCGTTTATAGTTCCTTTTAATTCTATTTAAAAAAAAAACTAGAGTAGTTACCTTTGATTTTCTGAAGAACAGTTATCATAGATCAACTTTCTTGTGAACGGTATTATGCAACAGCCAACAGGTAGTGTGATTTAAGTTCAGTGTCTGATTGGACCTTTGGAGAAGGCGAGAATGCCACTGCCCTTGGGAGGGGAACAACAGCTGGAAACGGCTGCTAATACCCGGTAGGCTGAGGAGCAAAAGGAGGAATCCGCCCGAGGAGGGGCTCGCGTCTGATTAGCTAGTTGGTGAGGCAATAGCTTACCAAGGCGATGATCTGTAGCTGGTCCGATCATCACAATACTTAGATCTCATAGTATTGAAGGGTCCAAATTATTCATTCTAAAAAAAAAGGGTCTAAATTATTAATCTCTTAAAAGACAGAAATTCTTAGATTGGATAAAAGTGTGATAGGGAATTACAGAGAACTTCTGATGCTATTATTGATAGTTATCTTTGTACCTCCTTTATTATTGTTTTGCACTACAGAGTGGGTCATGCTGTTGGTTGGTATCTCGCAGGAAGTAGCTCCTAGGATCTCGGCGGCTGATTTGGAGGTCTCTCGTGATCGTATTGCAGTGTTTCTATCCACACATAAAGTTTACGAACTGCTTCCTGAGTCAGGCAAGGTTTGAAAGCTTTACCCTTCTTTAGGTTCTGTTGTGGTCCTGTATTAGGATTTGACCACTTTAATCGAGTAATTTATAAGTTTTATTTCACTGTGTTAACTTCAGGTCGTCGCCTTGGATGTCGGTTTAGCGGTGAAGGAAGCATTCCATATCCTATATGAACAGGTGAATGTCTTTTGCAAAACTTGCGATGCACAAAACCACATAAGGCGGGACGGAACTTCAGTTCCCCAGCTTTCCAAGTTTTATTGTATTCTTCTTTTCACATAATTTTCTTGAATTTGTCTGCTGTTTAAAGGATTGTGGCTTTCTGATAATTTGCTACTTGCAGTATAGTTTTTGGTTGCTAATTTCATTTACCTTCAGGGAATACCTGGGGCTCCTCTATGGGATTTTGAGAAGGGACAAATAGTAGGAGTTCTTAGCGCGTTGGATTTCATTTTAATTTTGAGAGAGGTGTGTTCTAAATTTAATTTCTGCCATCCCTTTTTGATTGCCAATATATGCTTATGCCAGTATTAGATGAAATATAAAAAATAATGTGAATACGTGTATATATAATCATATATGAAACGGGCATCATGGGTTGATCTCCAGGGTAACGTAGAGGCTTCTGAGCCTCAACTATGTTTGAAGTTGAGGATATGCCAATTTCTCTTTTACAATCCCAAATTACATCTTCCTTGTGAAATTCTCTTCATTTAACATTCATAAATTGGACATCTATCATCTGCCTGGCACCACCAACGACTGACCTAACAAGGGATTCTCTTCTTCCCAAATCTTGTTAGAGTCGATTTATGATAGAGGAAGTAGTCTGCATCCCAGGAATCATCAGTATGAAAATTAAAAGTTAAAGAAGAGCCAGAAGACTGTTACCACCTTTCCATGTACCTTACTATTTCTCAGTTACACATTTCCTTTACCACTCAAACCATTCTTCTAAAGCTCATTACCATGAAAATTGCTTATAATTGGCGCACCTTATAGCTTGGGAATCATGGGTCAAATATAACGGAGGAACAGCTGGAGACTCATACTATAGCAGCATGGAAAGCGGGGAAATTAAATTTGAACAGGCAACTTGATGGAAATGGGAGATACTATCCGCTACAATTGATCTCTGTAAGTATATTTTGGAATAAAATGCTATCCCATGCAATTAAATCATTTTCTCAATTTTTGCTGTCGAAGAAAGAAAATATTATGAACATATGCTTGGCTATCTTTTGAAAAAATCTGGAGAATGTTCTACCTTTATTTTTTTGGATTCATATGTGGAGCAAATACTTCATATGAAAAGTTTCAGATTTTTGATATAGCAGTATATATATGTACTAAGGCCCTGGAGTCAGAAACTGCAGTGTCTTCTCTGATTTCTGGTGCTGAATTGTGACACCTGGGGATCTTGTGTTTTGAAACTCATATGTACTGCTTTGCATCCAGGCCAGGCCAGATGATTCTCTCAAAGAAGTTGCTGTCAGAATTCTTCAAAACAAGGTGGCCACAGTTCCAGTTGTTCATAAGACCTCAGAGGATGGTTCATTTCCACAGCTATTGCATATTGCCTCCCTTGCGTGTATACTAAAATGTAAGCTTTTCTCCATTACTTTAGTGCAGGATACATGAATATTAATTACTAATCTGTGATATAATTGTCAGGCATATGCAGGCATTTCAGATATTCTTCTAGCTCCTTGCCAATACTCCAACATCCTATATCAGAATTCCGTATCGGTACATGGGTTCCAAATATTGGGGAGTCAAATGGAAGGCTGCTGGCAATGTTGAGACCAAATTCATCTCTTGCTGATGCCCTGTCTTTGTTGATACAAGGTTCTCTCTCTCTCTCTCTCTCTCTCTCTCTCTATTGTTCTATCTTAGAGCATAGTTTGTAATCTTTAATTGTTATGCTAAACCTTTCATGGCCGCTAAAGTGGTTTCTGTTCTCCCCCGTTCTCCCCTTCCTTATCTGGTGGCCAGTTCTATCCCATTATGTCATTATCTTCTGTTTCGGAACGTGCTAGTGAAATATCAGGAAAATCACATCCTGTTGAGGTTCTGATACTTTATGCTACTGGGGGATGGAATTTTATGAAACGTATATCTTGATTACCGTCTTTATTACACTTTGATTCAAGAATTAGACACATGGTTTTATCTACAACTAGTCCTGGTTCGACTTGGGCTAATGCTATTGGAAATTCCTTTTGCAGCTGAAGTTAGTTCAATACCCATAGTGGATGAGACTAACTCGTTGCTGGATGTTTATTCACGAAGGTGAGTTGATGTTTACATTTACTTTCTTGACCGAGTCTTATGTAGAACTGTAGAAGTAGTAAATTTGTTCCTTGACTGATTGGGATGTCCCTGTTATATGTTATTTTCCAGTGATATTACGACTTTGGCAAGAGATAGAGCTTATACACAGATTCGCCTTAATGAGTTAACTATCTATCAGGTAATTGCTAAATCAAAAAGACTGCTGTGGCTTTTACATCTGAGATTCCGGTGATCACCCTTTTCAGTAGGATTACAATTTTTTTACTTGAAAGTGCATGACCAAATTAAGTTAATATGGTTCTGTAAATTATGGAATTTTAGTTTAAAAATAAACACATCCACAACCTACTTGCTGGGATTAGGAGATGCTATATAAGTGAGAGCTTACAAGAGTCTAAATACCAATTCCAAAGACAAAATGTTAGTGAATATGTCTGTTGCTACACGTAGATATGTGTCCCTTTCATTGGAACTGTGCACACGGTTGCACAGATTTTGAGAATACAAGTGCTTAGCAATGAAGGTTCTACATTAGTGTGCCTAAACTCAATGTGGTTGTCTGCATTTTGTAGACCTTGCAACTTAGACAAAATGCAAATTCTCCTCACGGCCGTGGTCAGAAATGTCATATGTGTTTGCGATCCGATCCTCTGCATAAAGTGATGGAGCGGTTGACCGAACCAGGTATTTTGATGTCTCTCATCTGCTTTGCTATTCTAAGACCTCTATCATCTTGGTTAGCCTATTAGAAGTTTTTCGAACTCCTTTGTGCTTCAATTGCTTTCAGGGGTCAGGAGACTTGTGATTGTGGAGGCTGGAAGCAAGCGTGTAGAGGGCATCATTTCATTGAGTGATGTGTTCAATTTCTTACTAGGTTTAGCTTAAATCGGCTTTGCGGTGGTGGATTCTGAGGCCATTTTTTTGTTCTTTTGGGCACTTTGTATGTCATACACGTACTGGGTGGGTTCCTGTAATCACTCAAAGTCATAGGCCTCATGTTTCTGAGCCCCACACAGGCATTTCAAGGAGGAAAAAGGAAAAGAATCTGTAGATTATGAGATTCAATTTTTTCCCTTTCATTGGTTTAAACCTATAATTATCATCGGGGGTGTTAATATCAGGTTTGAAATTCCTCTTATTTGTTAATTTTTTTATGACAAAATTAAAGTTCCTTTCTCTTCCTTGAAAGTGAAAAGGAAAAGAAAAGCATCATATTATCTAGCTCAAAACCAATCAAGAAATTTGCTTGTAGATTGCTTCCGTAGTATCCAGAGCTGTCAGTGGCGAGGTCATCCATAGTAGTGTTTGGAAGAAATATTTGTTCCCCTGTAAACTGCAATTTTCCACCACCCTCGAATTTGATATCCGCTTTTGTGTTCTTTACTTCTTTTGGAATCGTCGTACCCTTTTTCCGGATACTTGTCGTGAGTTTTAACGAAGGGCTCCAATTTCGGGTCAAGTGTCTTCATGAACTGAGTTACCAACCCGTCGAAAAACTTCTGGGTAACTGCTTCTTTAGCCGGTACAGTTTACACCTGTAGAGTATCTTGGTACTTGATATCGAACCTGCAAGTTTGGTCTTTAGAATCCTTGCAATAGTCTTCCTCTGGCTTCATTATTTGGTTGACAGGTTCACACTAACTTGCACAACAAGGAATTTCCTTATAAGTTGAGGATTTTTTCGGGTCGAACATGTCATGTTTAGTCTCCTTTGCAAGATTGACATGGCTGACAATGTGTCCATAGCAATGTGCTGCCTGTGTCAATGGCTGCATAGATATCGAAAGCCGGGGGTTCCTATCATCCTATGGAGATCTTCATAGGATAAGACGTCCATCGTCTTTTTCCGGATCTTTTTGTAGCTTTGCTTGTGGTGTCTGAATCCATCATATACCAAGTAAAGAAATAGCAAGGATTACTCTATGATAAGTTGATAATAGTTCTTGTGTAGATGACGAAGAGTAAGCCATATAGTTGAATTATTTACAAGACGATAATAAGAATCACGGTAGATATAAGATACTATTTCATATACATAGATCAAAAATCTTTGAATATCAAAAGGTTGGTGCAGGCTAAGGGTCTGCAGTTGAAGTATGAACCTTACCACCTTCTCTTTAGAAAAGGGTGGTGTGGTCATACTTGCTCTTACACTTCTATATTTAAGGTCGCCTGAGTTTCCTATAGGTATCTCTTTGTACATAATTCAAACTGAGTGATAGAGAAACACCAAGATGAGAGAACTACGGTTTATATTCTAAAGGAAATAATAGATTTCGACATAACTGAGTTACAGTTAGTCAGTTATCAATGGTGGGATGATTGCTCACATCTGTAAAATAAATCACCCTATTTATTTATGCCCAGGGCATATCACATACAAGTTACAAATGAAAAACGGGAAGAAAAAGAGCTGGAAACCAAGATGACGACCAATATGCTATAGGCGTATGTATACACAGGAAGGTGCTTCTAATTCACAGGTTTCTTGGGAATAACCAAGCAATTCTCGAGTTGCTTTTGGTAGTTGGTACTTGGTAATAACTTAGGCGATCAGAATGACTCCAAGGAATCGATGAGAGTCTAATACTCAAGTTGGCACGAGTGCTAATATCTGGGTCTTGATTCTGCCCATGCACATTTGAATTTCTCTGTACATTCCAACATTTTGGGGACAACGTGGATGCAAGCTTGTTACTGCATAATCTAATACTTGAGCCACAACAGCCGGAGGATATTGTCGTTCAGTACATGTCTGCAAATGACAAGTGCCAATTTCAGCATAGCAAAAGATGGTGGGGGAAACATTAGCTTTCATCTTTAAATCCAGGCTGTTGGTCTATATTTTTCAATTGCTTGTGCTTAGTAGTGAACAGTAGTGAATTGAGTACTTAAGGCCCAAGAGTGTATAATATCTTTGTTACCTGTATCATGTTCATAGCCATGACGCAAGCAGTGATAACCTCCGAAAGCATCTGTGATTCATTTTTATCCGTCTCAGTATGTAACTTGGGACCAGATGAATCACTAGTGTTGGGCTCTGACGCACCGGAAGTCAACTGGTTGCCATGTCCCAATGTGCCATTGACCTGCTCTTGAGTCCTGTTGACTGCTGACCTAGAGTCTGATGTCAGATTCTGAATATTGATGGAATCTAGAGCTCTCCTTACCCTTACATAAGCTTCTTCCCCTTCCTTCCTTGATGACATTGCCTGTAATGACTTGATTCATTATTATGTTGAGACTATATTTATTCTCACACCAAAGGAAATGGAAGAGGAGATCTAACTAATTAGAGCCATATACATACAAATTAGTAGAGGACCAGCAAAAAAAGAGTATCGTACACCAAAGTGAATACACAGAACAGAAATTGTGACATCCAATTTCATACCGAGAGAAATCCCATACCTGAACAGCAGCATTTACCAATGTATGTGCTTTCAATCTTGAAACTTCTACAATTTCAGCAACGCTGGATCCTGACTCTTGAGAAGTAGATATATCAAAGGAACTAGGGAGGCTCCCATAGACTGTGGAATTCGTTGGGTATTTCAGCAAAGGAGGCAGGGTATTTCCAGAGTAAGTATTTCGGTGCCTCAAATTAAGCAAAGCAGAAGATTCCTGCACATGAAATCAATTATTTTAAGACCAATACAAAGTCCTTCCAGAGTACGGTATAAAAAAATAGTACACCAAAAGCTTGATATAAATTCACGGAAGCCACATGCCTGGCCACTGGCTTCCTTAAGCTGTACAAGTACTGTGGCGTAATGCTTCTTATCACAATCTTTTAAAGAGCATTCTCCACTGTTCTGGTTTTCCAGGATGTTATTAATTGTGCTAAGCTCCATCAACAATGCTTTCTAAAATCCAAAAACAAACCCTTTTCGAGCATCATTACTAATGCAATTGAAGGAGGTATATTAAACAAGATTATCAAATTGGCTTGATGCGGACAGTGATGGATTAAAATTAACAAGAGAGTATATCTAGGTGACACAGGATAAGCCGTGGATGATTCCAAGTAAATGCTGGATCTTATTTTTGTAGGTTCATCAGTTTATGCAAAACCACCAACAGGACCTAGACCTCCGGAGTCCAGCAGGAGAGTGGTATAGAAGTCAAAAACACTAATGCCCCAAACTTACAATTATGAGAGAGGTTTCAAACCCACTCTCATTAGACTCGCATTACCCATGGTTAGAGGTCAGAAGGCTGTTGTGTTGTTAACCAAATGAAAAAACATAACAAAAAAGACACGTAGACCAACTAAAGTTACAAGTGAAATGCATAGTTTAGCACCAGAAGTTCAATCTAAACCTAATACAAGACATAATTTATTAAAATTTTGTACATCTATAATCAACTCCAGGGATACAAGGATAATAACCTTTTTATCAAGAGCACGATTCAGGTCTGAAAGAGCTTGTATATCAGCTTCCCTTGCTTGATTGTGTGCCACCACGCCAGGTTGACTAACTGCTGTCTGTGCACTAGCAATATCAACAGATGCTCCTTTTGGTTGTGAAATTATATGGTTTGTGTCCCCCTGTGCAAAATTTAAAAGATACTTGAGTTTATTAAAAGTATAACTGTGAACAATCTCTCACCGGGATTCCCAAGACAGAATTTATTAGATCTGTACATGGTCCACCCATTTTTAAACAGTGAGACACTAATTTTGCAAGAAAGGAAACATGACTCGATATAATTTACCTATATATATAATTTTTTTTTCTTTCCCCTAATCCATGAAGGGATCATGCCAGCTAAAAATCCAAAATGCACATATGTAGTACTTCTCTAAATTTCATATCCATTGGCATTAAAAAAACCAAAAAACAAAACAAAAAATCTATGAAAATAAAGATATCCATTGAATATAAGTAGCACTTCTCTAAATACACAATAAATAGAAAATAGTGAAAGAAGTAGAAATTAATCATTTCAATCATGCTTTTTTACAATAAATATATGAACTGAGTTTGTCAGAGCCTGTAGTCTGTAGAAAAACCTGGTCTATTAATAAAATTAGTGTATATTTCTCCCATAAGAAATAAGTGAACCTAGTGTACCTTGGGAGTCTGGAGCTACCCAACTGAAACCAAAGAGGCTTGGTCTTAGGGAATTCAAGCTACCAAGTGTGTTATGATCAAAAGGTTGGTACCATGTTCAATATGTGAATTCAATGAAAGGCATAACGTATTACTTAATTTCTTTATGTATAGAAAATGTGATCTACTCATATGTATGTAAACTTTTTGCTTAGCATGAGATCTAACCTTTCCCTGCGGTAAGGAAGTATTCATGGGGCTGGGATCTTTCTCCAAAAGCCCACTTGAAACATTCATCACAGGTCTTTCAAAATTTAAATTCCCATTCATAAGGGGTGATGTGAGAGGGAATTTGTCAAAAGCCATATTCTGTCTCTTAAGGGCTTCTGGCATGTTATCCAATGGGTTTGAAGGCATACAATCCACATCCTGCAGTGAAATTTGGTCATGTTAAATCTCAAGACAGAGATTATTGTGATATTACTGGTAACTATTAGAATCACAATAAATACTAAGAATCTTATATTTATGTGGGTGAGTGTCACAATTAATGCAACCCAAAAAAAGAATGGTGACCACTATGTCACAACAATATATATATATATATATATATATATATATATATATAAAGGAAAAGACTGAAATGAAGATAGATTAGAAAAGGCCTGTACCATGACGAATTCAACACCTATCTCTGGACGATCAAACTGAACCCTGCACTTATCGTGATCAACAGTGAGCACACTTCCATCGTGAACTTCTCTTGTTTTGGGATGAAGAGCGATGACACGTTGTCCAACTGATAAAGGTCTTGCCAAATCTGTTGGAAGTCCCTCCCTAACACCACTGCGAAGTTCAGCATAATGTTTTCTCACAGATTCCCGATATTGTTTAAGTTTCTCTCTTTCTTCAGATAGGAAGTGCTCAGAAAACCTCCGAGGTTTTCCCAGGGAACTGTATTAACAAGAAATAGAAAGAAAAAAAAAAGATAAGTAAAGATATTATGTTATATATTTCCCAGTGGCATTTTCTAACTGGAAATGGTAGATAGATCAGGGACTCGAAAAGTACCTTCTAATCACACCCCATTCAACGCGAGTTAGCCTCGGAATGTGTCCAAGTCCAACATGATTTAAGTACTCCTCAAACTCTCTTTTGGCAAACCAAGGGTAATCAATTGCACTATAAAACCACTCAAACGTGCACCATCTACGTACCAGATGTGATGACAAGCAACAAGACATCTTCTCCTGTGTTTAATGGGAGAACAATATATTGGTTCTAAACTTAATATTGCTGAAAACTGTTCATATGAATACATGAGAACGGCATGAAACTTACCTTTAGATAGAGAATTCTGTCCTGCAGTGAGTTGGAGTGTTTATGAAGTTGAGTTTTTAATATGTTCTCAGATGACTTGGGCACCGTTGCTCTGGGTAGATGCCGTTTACGTCTACTTCTTTGTTTAGTTGGGGAATGAACTTGCTTTGCAGTGGGTCGACCTTCTGCAGTCGCTACCCTTACATTACTCACTGTTTGCCCAAAATCACTATTCAAAGAGCCGTCCCCTGGTCTGACCGACTTCCATTGTTTTGAAGGAGTGGAGATTTGACCAGTACGTCTCCCTTTAACCACTGATTTATTCTCTTCTTGACCAAAGACCTACAATATATGGCAAGGAAAATGAGATACTATATCAATCATTGCCACTGATATTTTCTCTTCAGAATGTACAGAATCCATGTTTCATACTAAACAACCACACTTCGAAACCAAGTAGAATCCTAGTAATTGATAATAAAGGTCATTTGCATATTAACAACTTACCAACTTTGGACCATCAAAAGTGATTGTATGAAACATAATAGAAGTTAACACCCTAATTCAATGAGTTTATGACACTTGACCAACTTACTAAAAAATGATATATTTGGAAAATGTCCATATCCTTATATGTTACTCTTCAAGAAGTTCACTAATATTTTATTAGTAACAAACATAGCCACAATACTTCAAAGCAACAGAGTGGAGGTGATACAATTAAAATCATCTCAACTTTCTGATTCAATTGTTTCTTTTCGGACACACTTAACGAGAGAGAATAAGGTGGAAGTTGAAATTTCCTATCTTCTGAACACGAGAATGTGAGAGAGAGAAAATGCGGGAAAAGAGGAGTATGCGGAGAAAGAAATAAAGAATAACCAAAAATATTATTAGAATTTAAATGTGAAAAGGGTAAGAGATGAAATGGCAAAATTTGGGAGACAAGTTTTTATCTGAATAAATAGTAATGGATCTTAAAAAAGAACACCTCCTTGTCATCAACGCATAAGATGTATAAATCAATGACCTTATTGAATGAGATATAAACATGTCTATAATGATCTATATACCTCAGAATATGAAGGTTCATTCACAGTAGAATCAATATTTGCTTCGGCATTTGATATCTGCAGCTTAAACAAAAGCCGTCCTTCATCATCAATCAACCCAAAAGTTTAAAGTAAGATTAAATATGAGAGAGGGCGAGGCAATGGGTAATCCTTCATTCCTATGTTTACCTTTGATACTGTGGGTTTCCGCTTCCTTCTCCATAATTTGCTGGTAGAGTGGAACTGTTCTGATTCGGAGACAACATTGATATCAATGGGTGTCGAGTCCCTTGCAAGTTTGGATTTTTTGGCATTAGTACCCTCAGTTTGAGAATCTGCAATGGGTTCTCTCTGTTTCCCCCCTGGGAGCTTATTCTTGTTTCTAAATTGGCTGGTAGATGTGGATTCAGGCATATTAGATTTTTCTTCCATCTTCGAAGCTGTTCTTTCGTCCTTCAACTGCATCGAGGACCCTACATCCGACAAAAAGAAGAGATGTGATCATTGAACACATATGATTAAAGTGATTTGGACAAATTGAACCTATATAAAAGCATCAAATCCTGAAAAGTAATCGTAACTTACATAAGAGTTTTATGATCAATTCATCTAATCCAATTTTCTAAAAAGATTTCATCGCTCAGAAGTTATTGTGATAACAAATGTGATTGAATGTTCAGTACAGTGAAATTCAAAAGCTGCCCCCTTATAGAGAGAGAGAGAGAGAGAGAGAGAGAGACTGCATTGCAAATAAACCCATAGAGAATACAATAGAATAGCACCACAAAACACTTACCAGATTCCATTGTGGACGCTGGCATCATCAATGACAAATCAGCCAAAGTGTGCAAAGCGTCCAGAGCATCCAGTTCTGCACTATCATCTACATGAAGGGCAATTGCAGTATCAATATATTGTTTCAGGCACACACAGAGAGCAAAACCAGTAGAAGTGTATTATTTTTTCCCAACAGACAATTACTTTTGATTCATAGAGTATGTTGTTTACCCATAGCTACAGAAGCTGGAAGGTAGTTTTTGACTTAATAAAATAAAAGAGAGATTTAAGATAAAACAAATTGCTTCCCTATCAATGTTCAATTGATGTTTTATCCAATAAGGTAGAACCAAATATATCCAGCAAACAAACTGCATAAAAAATCCAGAAATAAAATACATAATATATTATATACGGAACTTCACGACTCAAAATTGGCCAAACAAACTAACTAATCGTATGTTTACAGTTGCATAAATTCAACCATATGGTCTAGTCTGCTCAACACAAAAAGCTTCTCAATAACAGATTAACATAATCCATACTAGCTTTTTTCCAGCTCCTGTCTCTAACACTAAGACCTAAGCAGTTAAGTTCAACAGTCTTCAACAAAAAAGATAAGAATATCATAGTAAATTTCATTAACCAGGAAAAACTCCCAAATATAAAATAAAAGATAACAACATCACTCCAATTATTTCAAATTTCAATTTTACCAAGAGAAACAGAGTACAGGAACAATCGTATGGTAACCTCCCTCTGTTCTAAAATAAAAAATGTAGGACAGGAACAATATATAAATGCACAGAACCAACATTACCTCCAAAATATGGTTTCTCGCATTCCTGCCTTGGAACTTGTGAGTATAACCGATCTCCTTTTGCATCTGAAACTTCAATATCAGTTTTTCCCTTGGTACTGACATGAAGTCCTTCTTCAGTGCCACTACATGCTTCACCACCATCATCAAATTGATGGCTTCCAATGTCTTTAACTTTCTCTTTCTTTCCCTTCCTAATTTCTACTGTACCTACACCTTCCATGTCCATCAAGGAGCTACTATCTCTGGTATAATCTCCAGTTTCAGCCCCTCTACTTCCTACACTACCTTCCAGACAGTCTTCTTCCATTGAAGCATCACGAGGGTCAGCTCGAGCTTTCCATGATGGTGGCTGCTACAGTACAACGTAAGGGAGTTGGTTTATTTTTGCAAGAGATAGTGACAGAGGTAGTGACACAATAAGTGAAAGCATAGTTATTTACCATTCTTTGCGAGCTCTGAACAGTAAATCTTCTGTATGGTGTTTGTGAAAGTCGGGGAGAGCCTCCTCTGTGAGAAGCCTCAGTTAATAATGCTGCAACCTTGGCGACATCATACTCATTATCTGCCTCTGATTTCCGGCCCTTTCTAATTGGAGAAGCATAATTTTCTCCATCATCTTTCTTAGATGAATATTGAACCGGGAAGCGTGGTGTTCTCTTCCCAACTGCACGAGGCTGGTTACCTAATCGAAATTTGATATCACATGAGCAGAACTCAAACTTCAAATTATGACAACTTCAAATATATGTATAGCACAGGAAGAAAATTGTATCCAGCTAATCCACAATTGACAAAGACATTCAGGTAACAGTTATTGTCAATTGTTATACTTGTGAGCACCGGCGTTAAAGCACAACTGAACATTTCTATGCTACTCTCAATTCTATATGACTACCGATAGTGAAAGTCACAGCCAAAAAGAAGCAATCCTTTCCCAACAGCACACAAATAATTTGAATATCAGTTGAACACATAAAACATGTTCTGTGTTACCCGGGAATACATATTTTTGCACTCACTCTATACAAGAATGCTCCTTTTGATTTATGGACATTGCATTATATCAGAAATCCAACTAAACAGAATTATTACTATTTTGAAAAACAATGACTGTGATGCCTTCATGTAGATTGTAGAATATCATACCATCAAGTCTTCTTCGTTTTAAGTAAGATAGGCATCCATCTACTGAAGCAGTAGAATGAGGCTGGAACATGTCTTTCGACACGCTATCTTTACCAAGTTTACGTTTCTGGGGTTTCCGAGAATATCTTATAGCATCATTGCTTTCCCGTTCACTTTCACTGCCTTCCTGTCAATCGATAAGCATGATATCAATTTACAAAGAAATCCTGATTTAAATTAATATTGACATAACACTAAATAAAAGAATAGCACTTTTACTTTCACTGACGTAGCACTTTCACTTTCACTGACATAGCAGTAGCACTATATATCTATCATGCATTTCGTTTTGTCAAGTTTATCTCTAGAGTAGTACCACATTTTAACTCAAATTACCTCCAAATCATTTATATCAGACATACAAGAAAATGGAGACACAAACACAGTGCACACACTTGACATTGTTTTAATCAGTAATCTGAGATACTTAACTTGATACATGACTCCTTTCCCAAAAATACACATAAAAGAATAGCAAAAAAGGGACACAGGTTTAGATACTGGAATACCATCTCCAAATATATAGGTCGAAACTAATTCCAGATAGAAAATAGTAAGAGTTCAAGGGATAAATGAAATTGTACTCTCACCATAACATTATAGTGATCTGTCATCATTGCTATAAGGCCAACAACAGAAGCCGTGCCCTCTGGCAATGACAAGTACGCCTGAAATCAAATGAAAAAATGATGGCTATAAGTCAGAGATTCTATAAGACCACCTTATAGCCAATTTTCAATGGTGTTGAAGTAGCATAATGGACACATACTCGGTTCATATTGTAAAGAGCCTCTACCATCTCAATATTTCTGTTGCGCACTACAGCAGCCACCTAGAAATCCACAGAAATCAAAATTCAGAAAACTCGTACTACTTTATCTATAGGCTAAAACAAGCATTATACACCATGAAATGACAAAGCCAACAGAATCAGGAGAGCATATAATGGCCTACCTTCTTCCAATTTTGCCCATATTTCCGGTACGCTTCATAGAACCGTTGAAGCTCTCCCTTGCTCCACTGCGGTCCTAACTGATCGGTAAACTTTCTCTTCTGCGCATTAAAAAATGGGACAAAACATCAACTAGTTCACATAACTCTGATCCACAAAATGCTAAAATGAAAAACCAATAAATAAATAAAACTAAGACTTACCCCTTGCTTATTTTTGCCTCCAGGAGAGGCCTCACTCAAATTTGAATACCGTTTCACAGTTTTAGCTTTTCTGGTGGGTGCCATCGAAAATCTTCAATCTGAAACACAATAAAATAGCAAAAATTCACCACAAAATCTCCAGGACTAAAATCAAACCAACTACAACAAAAGCTAAATCAATAAACTAATTCCTGATAATACCAACCCAAAACATAAAAACCCGCATTCACCCACCGAAATCAAAGACCCAACAAGATCTATAACCTCAAAGACTGATCATCAAACCACAACACCCAAGCAACAACGAGTACACCCATCAAACCACAAGAACACTCCAAACCAAAACCCTATCATCACAAAACCAAGACCAATTCCGAAAACCCTATCATCACAAAACAGTCCATTCCAACTCTCAAATTCTAAAAACTCAAAATCAAAAACCTCACACACACCAAATTCAAATTCCTCCTAAAACCTCTCAATTCCCCCAAAAACCACCCCACATTTCAAGATCAAGCCCCAAAATCCAAAACCCCAACCACTTCCGGCCACAAAACCGGCCGCCGGAAACCGATTCCCACCAAAACAACACAAAACCGAAAACGGAAAATCAACTTAATTGGAACAAACTCCGGCGTTACCTGACTCTTCACAAAACCCTAAAATCGAACCAGATCGGAGGTACTTACTCGGCGGTAGGGTTTAGGCAAACGAGAATTGAAGCATCGGAGAGGGACAAAGCGGGAAATAGTTTTAGAGAGGAGAAAAAAGAAAAGGTGGATTTTTTTTTTCTAGAGAGAGAAAGCGGAGGCGAGGAGAGAGAGAGAGAGAGAGAGAGAGAGAGAGAGAGGAGAGGCGTTGCCGCGAAACTTAAATATAAAGGAGAGGGAGGGGCTGGGGGGGCCAATGGAATTTCACAGTCTCTGTTTGGGTTGTAGAAGATGAGGGAGACTCTCGCAGGGGTTTTATTTTTGGGGGAGTGGATCGCCGTACACGTGGAGGGAGGGAGGGATCTAAGCGGTGGAGGCTTGGTGCGGTTGTTTGGTTGGGTGGGGAGGAGCGTAGGGGATTGGATTTGAAAATACGATGTGGATTATTTTAATTGTGCCTCGTGTGGTTTTTGAAATACACTGGTGAATTTACTGGGTTCTCCTTTTGTGGAGTCGGTTGGGTTGGCCCAATGGCCCAACTTGAAGCTCAGGCCCAACGAGAAATGAAACTTCATAATTCATACCATCGGAAATGAATCAAACTCCCCGTGTACGCCTCACCTAGGGTTTTCCAAACTTTAACTCGTGTTTTTCATACGTCACTGAAAAATTAGAGTCTGTGTATCTACACATACTCATGTGAATGGCTGAGATTAGATGTTACTAATACAAATACAGTGATTCTATGAATTGTTGAGATTGCACCGTGTATTTACATTATCGTGTATACAAGAATTTTACTGAAAAATAAGTGTTTTTTTTATACAGCACCTTCATGTGAGGACAGACCTACAACTTCGACGCCGAATCACTGATGTGGGAAACATACATGTCTCCATAGCCTCCAGATATGTATTTATGCAAGGAGATATACAAAATGTGCGACCCAACATTAGACTGCAGACAACAGGGTCGAATATGGATTGGGGCTCAGCCACAAGCACACACCCTCACCAGCTGAACCAACTAACGTTGATTCAGAAAATATTTAATTTCATGAGGGAAAAAAAAAACGTATACAGACGATTTGTACGTGTGTTCTACAATCTAGATGTGAACACCAGTGAAATTGTGCTGCAAGGAAGAAAGATGTGTCCAAAAGGCTGAAAAAAAAAAAAAATCAACCAAAGAATAATGGCTTCGGAAGTTTGGAGTAAGATACTGAGTTGAGTAAGTTCATTTACAAAACTTTCTGGAGAACTTGGATTGATTCTATACGAGACGTTATGGTATTGTCTGAGCACTTGAGTAGGCTCACAGCCAATTCCCGCTCAAAATTACTAAATCCCAACCTTGCAGAGATCCTGCTGGCGATGAAACTGAAATCTGCTATGAATGAATATTCCTTCTGCCAGGCTGAGTACATGAAGAATTCAAATCCGTAAAGGGAAATCTGCTCCAATATGTGCTGCCAGTCTAAGGGTGAACTGAGCATACAAACTCTTAGGACCTCATGTTCTCAGTAGCCCTGATCCATGTGCTATCAGAAGCAACTTACTACCATCACCACAGGAACAAATTATCAGATCAAGAAATCACCATTTATCATGGATCTATCTTTCAATAACACGTCGGCTATTGCTAAAGTTACCAAAGTCCCCGTCCTTGTCTCTATCATTATTGAATCTTTCACGCTGCGGCTTTCCAAATCCTTCTCTTTTAGGTCCCTTAAAATCGTGTTTATCAAAGCCACGGTTACTCGTTCTGTGCCCATCAAAGTTTTTTTCCCGAAATCCTTTATTATTACCACGAGATACTTGTTTAGATCTATCAAAATTGTCACCAAAAGAGTTTCTCCTACCACCATTTCCAAATCCTTCTCTTTTAGGCCCCTTGAAATTCTGCCTATCAACACCTCTGTTACTCATTCTCTGCCCATCAAAACCATTCCCTCGGAATCCTCTGTTATCACGAGACCCTCGGCTTGATCCACCAAAGTCATCATCACTGAAATAACTCTTCCTGCCACTCTTCATTCCGTTGGATTGAAATTGTGCACCTTTGAAACTGTTTGGTTTATTTCCTCTGGGCCTATTTTTATGAGAATGAAAATCATCATTCTCTGATTCTGAACCAGACATTGAATCATCTTTACTATCAAAATTTCTTCTCCTCTGAAAGTCTTTTCTCCCAGAACCCAGTTTGTTTGGTTTACCTTGTCTGGATCTAATATTTTGATCTAGATCATCATCCACATCAGAGTAGAGCCCAACGTCATCATCAGAAACAAAGCTTACTCTCTTTGATGGACCATTTGAGTCTCTACCCCTACCTCTTGATCGAGAATCAGCAACATGACTTGATCCCCGGTTGGGAAGAACAGGAAGGTCTTCGTCAGAATTTATATCAAGTTCATCATCATCTGAGACAGAGTATGCTGCTCGTCGAGGCATAGGCTTAGATGGCTTATTATAAGATGAAGAGTTTGCTCGGCGAGCATGCAAATTATTGTCTTGACCTTCACTGTCTTCTGATTCAGACCCCTCCAATTCAGAAAAATCAATTGAAGAAGTTTTCTGTGCTGAATCTTTGGTACGAGTGTCCAACTCGTAATTGTCAATATCATCATCTTCATCATCAAAATCATCAAACCCTCTGCCTGGCTTAATATTGTCAGCATCAGAATATTCTCCATGGTCAACCCTTGACACTCTCCTATTTTTATTTAAATCGTATTCAGGGCGTCGAAAACTTTCCCCTTGACCCTGGCTGTCAAGAGACCCTTCTCTCATTACTGGATCTGCATACTCAAAAGCAGCAACATCCGCCCCATCTGACTCATTGTCATCAAAATCAAAATTCCAGGCATTAGAGGCATCGGGCCGAATCGCAGTGTTATCCATCCTAGTCCTCGGGCCACGTTGCTTTTCTTGCATGTTGTTCTCAATATATTCATCAGGTGGGCGCTTGCAATCACAATGAAAACATGCCATATTTCTCCTGTAGTTTAAAAAATTGCACCTGCATATAACGGAAATACATAAGCAAAAGCAAGCATTTTGAAACCAAAATGAGTAACAGTACTCTAGAGTTTAATTGGTAAAGTACTAGAATAATATCTTACTCTGGGCATTCCCATTCTCCTGGAAGCAGCTGTCTCTTTGGACGCTTGGCATCACACTGCAGGCACAGGCTGTTCTTGGCAAAATTCATGAAGTCGCACCTGATACGAATATTCAGCATCCTTAGAAAATTGTAGAAATCAAACTTCCCAAAGATAAAAAGTTGACTGCTTGCATTAAATTCATCCATGCTTCTTAATATCAAAGAAAATTGGTTCGCCACTGAAACCAAAACATAACTATTCCTCAAAGCAGGAAGAGAAAATTGTGATGGAGGAGGGTAGTCAAGGTACCAGAGCATGTAGCATAGCAGATTTTACATAATATCATAGCCAAGGCTACGTTGCTATTTGACACTTTAGAAATTAAGTTGTAGATACTCATAAGAATGCCTGAATCCATCATGCGCAGAATAATTTAAGTTTCACACGGCAGCTAGGAAAGGAACGCAAAATTTAAATGCATGATCAAGTACATTATCAAACACAGTACTAATGAACCAAAAGAACAAAATGAAGGACAAGTAAAAGAAGCATACTTAGAGCATAGCCAGTCCCCTTTTTTCATCTCAATGTCATCACGTCCAACTCGTTTTCTTGGAAGGGGAGGAGGCTGCTTCACTTTTGGGGGTGGCTTTTTGATCACCGGAGGAGGTAGACTAGGATCTATTGGAACTGAACTCAGCTTGACAACCTGATGAAGCAACTTGCGGACTACAGTTTTAACAGATTTCTGTTTCAGAAGTGACTTGTTTTGTACTGATCCATTTATAGGATCAAAGCCATAAGTCAATAAAACACGCATTATATCAATGGTCCGGGCCTCATCCTCTTTGTTAGTAATCAGATATGCTCTTTCACAGGAATTCCTTAAACTGCAGGAACTACAAACCTGGCATAAAAAGAACACATCTTACTCGAAATGCTAAGTCAAGCAACCGTATGATAGTAAATATGAGGGAAAAGAAATTAGACAATGGACAATGACCATATAATTTTTCTTTCAGATACATGAACTTGAGGGCTTCACTATAAATACTCATGTATAGGAAGAGAAGTGCCAAATCATGTAAAGGCTGACAAACTCTAAACATGCAGATACCAGATTTTACACTAGTGAGAGGTTGGATCCAAGAGAGAGAAATTAGCAAATAGGCACAATTGCAAAGCAACAAGGAATAAGATGTTGGTGTTTATTCACTATACACAATCTATATAAGCAAGCATGTACTAGGGATTAGTATAAGTAGCACTCACATCTCCTTCATCAAGGTGGGTGTGCTTCCTTAACAGCTTTGAAGAAAAAACCACCTTCTTGTCTGTACTCGGGCATCCAAAACCCACCAAAATTTGAATATCCTGTCTCGACAAGGACCTGAAATTAATTATACGACTCAGAACTCATCGACTATACTAACATCAAACACAATACCCAATGCCACCCAGCACAAGCATTGCAACAGCTACTTCTACAACAACAAACAGTTGAACTACATACATTTTGGAACTACACTATTACACTAATCGAAACATCAGTAATCGAAAGGAAGCTAAAGCATCCACATTGCACAGGCTGAAACAGTAAAACATTTCCACAAATCCATAACATTTCCATTACAAACCTGAAGATATCAAACCGGTCCCTGCCGAAATTAAGACAAGCAGTATGAACAGCCTTGAAATCCCCAAAATCCAAACCCTGGCAATCATCGCCGGCCGGAGCAACTTCAGAAGCAACAACCCCCATGACTTGGACCATTCTGTCCTCGTCCTTCCTCCTATGGTCAAAGTAGTTCTGCCCCACCAGCCTCTCCACCAACTCAATCCACTCCGGCCACGGGTGCATCACCTCCACCTCCTTCTTAACCGCCGCCGCCGAATTGGGCTTCTCCGGTCCCACATCGAAAGATGAAACTGCTTCATCGACATGGGGATTTTGAAACCCTAGTTCTGGGGTTTGGGGATTTTTGGATTCGCGCCAAGCTCGGATCTTTTGGAGGGTTTGGTCCTTCTCGGAGCGTTCTTTCTCGATGATGTCGATTTGGTCGAAGACGAAGCTGAGGCGGGCGGAGAGGGAGGAGGGGTTTGGGGAGGAGGTGGAGTAGGGTTTAAGGAAGGAGAAGGATTTTGGGTTTGGGGAATAGCGAGAGAGGCGTTTGAGGAGTAGGGAGTATGGAGATTGTGCCATTTTTAGAGGAGTGTAGTGAAGTAGCTATGGTGTTAAACCCTCCATGGTTTTTGACGGGGTGTTAAACCCTTCTGTTTTTTCTGTTTTTGTTTTTGAATTGAAATTTGTGTAGTCCTTAAATTTTAAAATTGATATATATTTATTTATTTTGATTTTATTTTAGTTTAAATAGTCCTTAAAGTCACAATTTTTTGTTTAAATAGTCCTTATAGTTATATTTTAATCTGAATAGTCCTTAAAGTCGTGATTTTTCATCTAAATAGTCATTCCAACAATTTTCTCAGTTGAATCTCAGTTAAAAGCCATAAGGACTATTTGGATGAAAAATCATGACTTTAAGGACTATTCAGATTAAAATAAAACCATAAGGACTATTTGGATGAAAAATCCTGAATTTAATGACTATTCATTTTAAAATAAAACCATAAGGACTAAAGAGATGTTGACTTCAAACCACAAAGACCATTAAGTATTTTACCCTTATTTTTTTTTGTTTTGTTTATAATAATTAGTTGTGTAATTTTTATTGATGATGATGATAGTAATAAGCAGACTGACGACGGCCCTCGATGCCGTCCTCCTCCTTCAAAGCCGCAAGTTGTGTGACGGGGGCTATGGTGACTCCCTTGGTCGATATATTGCAATTATCATTGCATCTTTGCATAACTAAGTAAGCTGACTTCAGCTTATGATTTTGTGTTTCGATTCATATCGCAGTTTCATGTTACTGTTTATTTTCATGTCAATGATGTTATAGTGCCTATTTTGTGTTTTAGTTCATGTCACTTTACATTTCATATTTCATCTCATAGCTTGCGTTTTCATGTCATAGTAAACGTTATGCAATGTTTAGTGTGAGAAATTGAGTAAAAGAATCAATTCTGTTAAAAATTCAATTCTTATCTTTTCTTAATTACATGAGTAGAAATCATCACATCTAACTTACAAAGAAGAACCTTGTGTTATAAACCAAATGGCTTCGAGGGCCAATAATAGACACCGATGACAATTATAAGAGACGTTGATACATCGACGATCAACACTCACTGCCAACGACTATTAGGTCGAGACCTCAGATTTCCTAAGATGCATATAAAGTGACACTCCAATCACGTAGGAAGAGATATAGTTAGTATAATGCATGTCTGTTTTAGGTACTTTGGGTCAGCAAAAATAAGACGCAAACGAATTGATTTTCATCAAACGGGGCCAGAGGTAAATGCATGCCGGCTATTTCCTCCCAGCTATTACGTCAGGGACTATTCAACAATGATGTTCCTTAACTATCTACTTACTTACCACCTACCTGTAATTATTTCCATCTCTCGGCTTCTGCATGAGTTGAAGTTCTATATATTCCCATCTTCTTTCTTTCTCTGTTTCTACATAGTAGTGAAGCTTAAAGTTCTTTCATGGCTCATGATCAATCTCACATTGAGTTTTTAGAAATTTCAAGTGATGGAAATGAGGTTACGGACCCAAATAGACGAGCCGAAAAGCCTGAACACGATGACACTAGTTTCGACTACTCCAAAAGAACGCAATGGCTTCGAGCTGCCATTTTAGGAGCCAATGATGGTTTGGTTTCGGTTGCATCGTTGATGATGGGCGTGGGAGCTGTGAAACAAGATGTGAAAGGCATGCTTCTTCCCGCGGTAGTGGGGAATGCAGCATGGCCCTAGGGGAGTTTGTCTCGGTGTACGTTCAGTACGACACGGAGATGTCCCAATTGAAGAGAGAAATGATGGGAAAAAATGGCGGAGATGAGAAAACTATAGATGAGCAGGCAATGAAGAAGAAGAATAGGCTGCCGACTGCCGAGCCCGGTGAAGGCGGCTATAGCATCGGCCATTTCATTTTCTATAGGTGCATTGGTACCATTGCTGGGAGCTGTGTTTATAAAGGAGTATAAGGTAAGAATGGTTGTGGTGTCTGTTTTGGCAAGCGTTGGATTGGTTGTATTGGGAGGAGTAGGAGCAGTGTTGGGTGGAGCACCAGATTTGAGATCTTCTGCAAGAGTGTTCCTTTGAGGATGGATGGTTATGGCTATCACTTATGGACTCACCAATTTAATTTATTCTTCTACTACGTATTACTAATTAGTTCTGATTTGTAAACTATTGTCTTCTTTTGTGTATTTTGTGAAAATACAGATAGGGTGAATGCTTGTTTTCCTCAGAAAGTTCATACGTACAGTCCTAACTAGAGAGAGAACTCGAGTGTACGTGAGTGGCGCGCAAGTTCTCTCTCTGAGTTCTACTGGTAATCTCTAGATTGCCTAGTGTTCGTTGCTTGTCAGTTGTCACAACAACTCTAGGATCCTTAGTGTTGCGAGTTCTTAACTGCATGCATAGGGTGTTGTCTCATCGACTGCCTGCCTAGCGGTATTCGGTTTCATTCTGGCACAGGCTTCATGTGGCCTTGTCGCTGGTGTGATGTGGTGAGGTTGTTTCATGTCCCTATTCTTTTTGGTTGTCATTGGAGAGGGCTCGTTCGATCTGCAATTCTGCATAGCCAGATGGCCACTGTGCTCAGCGCGCTGCTTGAGACTTGGACGTTGCGGATTTAGTAGTGCAGAAAATTAAATCATCTAGCACATGCATTACACCTGAGCTTGGGACGAAATGAAGAGGATGATGGAACGAAATGATGGTGATGATGTTGCCGAGCCTGGTGGGCAGAGCTCGACCATTGCAATTTCTCTAGACCCGCCTAGGGCTGCCAAGGGGCCGCCGTGACCCACTAATAGGCTGTCTGGGCTCGTCTTGGCCCGCTTTGACCCGTCTAGGGTCGCCAAGGGGCCGCCTTAACCCATTTAAGGCCACCAAGAGGCCGTCTTAACCCATCTAGGGCCGCCAAGGGGCCCCGTTCACCCGTCTTATGCCGCCAAGGGGCCGCCTTGACTCGCTAAGGGGCTGCCTTGACCCGTCTTGGGCCTTGGGGCATGTTGACCCTCCTAGAGCCTTCAAGAGGACGCCTTAACTCATCTAGGGCCACCAAGAGGCCGCCTTAACCCATCTAGGGCCGCCAAGGGGCCGCGTTCACCCGTCTTAGGTCACCAAGGGGACGTCTTGACCCGTTAAGGGGCCGCCTTGACCTACTAAGGGGCTGCCTTGACTCGTCTTAGCCCACCTTGGGGCTCCTTAACCCTCCTAGGGCCTCCAAGAGGCTGTCTTAACCCATCTAGGACCACCAAGAGGCTGCATTCCCATGTCTAAGGCCGCCAATGGGCTGCCTTGACCCACCTAGACCCTCCTAGGGCCGCTAAGCGGCCGCCTTAACCAGCCTAGGGCAGCCAAGTGGCCGCCTTGACCCGCTAAAGTGCTACCTTCACCCGTCTAAGGCCGTCAAGGGGCCGCATTCACTCGATAAAAGGGCTACCTTAACCCGCCTTGGGCTTCCTTGACCCGCCTTGGCCCGTTTTAGGCCGTATTGATCCGTTTTGGGTCGCCTTAACCCTCCTAGAGCCTTCAAAATGTCGCCTTAACCCATCTAGGGCCACCAAGAGGCTGCCTTAACCCATCTAGGGCCTCCAAGGGGTCGCGTTCACCCGTCTTAGGCCGCTAAGGGGATGTCTTGACCCGTCTTGGCCGGACTTGGGGCGCCTTGACCCTTCTAGGGCATCCAAGAGGCCGCCTTAACCCATCTAGGGTCACCAAGAGGCCGCGTTCACATGTCTAAGGCCACCAAGGGGCCACCTTGACCCGTTAAAGGGTTGGCTTGACCTGCCTAGGGCAGCCAAGTGGCCGCCTTGACCTGTTAAGGGGCTGCCTTCACCCATCTAAGGCCGCCAAGGGGTCGCCTTCACCTGCTAAGGGGCTGCCTTAACCCGCCTTGGGCTGCCATGACCCGCCTTGACCTGCTTTGGGCCGCATTAACCCGCCTTAAGCCCCTTGACCCTCCAAGAGGTCGCCTTAACTCATCTAGGGTCACCAAGAGGCTGCCTTAACCCATCTAGGGCCGCCAAGGGGCCGTGTTCACCTGACTAAGGCTGCCAAGGGGCTCTCTTGACCCTACTAGACCCGCCCAGCTGCCTTGACCATCCTAGGCCCTCCTAGGCTCGCCTAGGGCCACCTAGGGCCGCCAAGAGGTCGCCTTGATCCCTAATGGGCTGCCTTGACCCTCCTAGGGTTGTCTTGACATGCCTAGACCCACCAAGGGGCTGCCTAGACCCGCCAAGGGGCTGCCTTGACCCGCCTTGGCCTGCATTAGGCTTCCATGACCCGCCTTAGCCAGCCTTGACCCGCTTTGGGCTGCCTTGACCCACCTTGACCCTCCTTGGGCTGCCAAGAGGCCGCCTTAATTAATTTAGGGTCGTCAAGGGGTCGCATTCACCCGTCTAAGGCCACCAAGGGGCTGCATAGACCCTCCTAGACCTACCCAGGGCAGCCTTGACCCTCATAGGCTCGCCTAGGGCAAACAAGGGGCCGCCTTGACCCGTTTAGGGTCACTAAGGGGCCGCCTTGACTCGCCATAGGCAGCCTTGACCCTCTTAGGGCCTCCAAGAGACCCCCTTGACCCATCTTGGGTGACCAAGAGGCCGCGTTCCCATGTCTAAGGCCACCAAGGGGCCGCCTTGACCCACCTAGACCCTCCTAGAGCCTCCTTGACCTGTCTAAGGCAGCTAAGCGGCCGCCTTGAGCAACCTAGGGCAGTCAAGTGGCCACCTTCACCTGCTAAGGGGCTGTCTTGACCCGTCTTGGCCGGACTTGGGGCGCCTTGACCCTTCTAGGGCATCCAAGAGGCCGCCTTAACCCATCTAGGGTCACCAAGAGGCCGCGTTCACATGTCTAAGGCCACCAAGGGGCCACCTTGACCCGTTAAAGGGTTGGTTTGACCTGCCTAGGGCAGCCAAGTGGCTGCCTTGACCTGTTAAGGGGCTGACTTCACCCATCTAAGGCCGCCAAGGGGTCGCCTTCACCTGCTAAGGGGCTGCCTTAACCCGCCTTGGGCTGCCATGACCCGCCTTGACCCGCTTTGGGCCGCATTAACCCGCCTTAAGCCCCTTGACCCTCCAAGAGGTCGCCTTAACTCATCTAGGGTCATCAAGAGGCTGCCTTAACCCATCTAGGGCCGCCAAGGGGCCGTGTTCACCTGACTAAGGCTGCCAAGGGGCTCTCTTGACCCTCCTAGACCCGCCCAGCTGCCTTGACCATCCTAGGCCCTCCTAGGCTCGCCTAGGGCCGCCAAGAGGTCGCCTTGATCCCTAATGGGCTGCCTTGACCCTCCTAGGGTTGTATTGACATGCCTAGACCCACCAAGGGGCTGCCTAGACCCGCCAAGGGGCTGCCTTGACCCGCCTTGGCCTGCATTAGGCTTCCATGACCCGCCTTAGCCAATCTTGACCCGCTTTGGGCTGCCTTGACCCACCTTGACCCTCCTTGGGCTGCCAAGAGGCCGCCTTAATTAATTTAGGGTCGTCAAGGGGTCGCATTCACCCGTCTAAGGCCACCAAGGGGCTGCATAGACCTTCCTAGACCTACCCAGGGCAGCCTTGACCCTCATAGGCTCGCCTAGGGCAACCAAGGGGCCGCCTTGACCCGTTTAGGGTCGCTAAGGGGCCGCCTTGACTCGCCATAGGCAGCCTTGACCCTCTTAGGGCCTCCAAGAGACCCCCTTGACCCATCTTGGGTGACCAAGAGGCCGCGTTCCCATGTCTAAGGCCACCAAGGGGCCGCCTTGACCCACCTAGACCCTCCTAGAGCCTCCTTGACCTGTCTAAGGCAGCTAAGCGGCCGCCTTGAGCAACCTAGGGCAGTCAAGTGGCCACCTTCACCTGCTAAGGGGCTGTCTTGACCCGTCTTGGCCGGACTTGGGGCGCCTTGACCCTTCTAGGGCATCCAAGAGGCCGCCTTAACCCATCTAGGGTCACCAAGAGGCCGCATTCACATGTCTAAGGCCACCAAGGGGCCACCTTGACCCGTTAAAGGGTTGGCTTGACCTGCCTAGGGCAGCCAAGTGGCTGCCTTGACCTGTTAAGGGGCTGACTTCACCCATCTAAGGCCGCCAAGGGGTCGCCTTCACCTGCTAAGGGGCTGCCTTAACCCGCCTTGGGCTGCCATGACCCGCCTTGACCCGCTTTAGGCCGCATTAACCCGCCTTAAGCCCCTTGACCCTCCAAGAGGTCGCCTTAACTCATCTAGGGTCATCAAGAGGCTGCCTTAACCTATCTAGGGCCGCCAAGGGGCCGTGTTCACCTGACTAAGGCTGCCAAGGGGCTCTCTTGACCCTCCTAGACCCGCCCAGCTGCCTTGACCATCCTAGGCCCTCCTAGGCTCGCCTAGGGCCGTCAAGAGGTCGCCTTGATCCCTAATGGGCTGCCTTGACCCTCCTAGGGTTGTATTGACATGCCTAGACCCACCAAGGGGCTGCCTAGACCCGCCAAGGGGCTGCCTTGACCCGCCTTGGCCTGCATTAGGCTTCCATGACCCGCCTTAGCCAGCCTTGACCCGCTTTGGGCTGCCTTGACCCACCTTGACCCTCCTTGGGCTGCCAAGAGGCCGCCTTAATTAATTTAGGGTCGTCAAGGGGTCGCATTCACCCGTCTAAGGCCACCAAGGGGCTGCATAGACCTTCCTAGACCTACCCAGGGCAGCCTTGACCCTCATAGGCTCGCCTAGGGCAACCAAGGGGCCGCCTTGACCGGTTTAGGGTCGCTAAGGGGCCGCCTTGACTCGCCATAGGCAGCCTTGACCCTCTTAGGGCCTCCAAGAGACCCCCTTGACCCATCTTGGGTGACCAAGAGGCCGCGTTCCCATGTCTAAGGCCACCAAGGGGCCGCCTTGACCCACCTAGACCCTCCTAGAGCCTCCTTGACCTGTCTAAGGCAGCTAAGCGGCCGCCTTGAGCAACCTAGGGCAGTCAAGTGGCCACCTTCACCTGCTAAGGGGCTGTCTTGACCCGTCTTGGCCGGACTTGGGGCGCCTTGACCCTTCTAGGGCATCCAAGAGGCCGCCTTAACCCATCTAGGGTCACCAAGAGGCCGCGTTCACATGTCTAAGGCCACCAAGGGGCCACCTTGACCCGTTAAAGGGTTGGCTTGACCTGCCTAGGGCAGCCAAGTGGCTGCCTTGACCTGTTAAGGGGCTGACTTCACCCATCTAAGGCCGCCAAGGGGTCGCCTTCACCTGCTAAGGGGCTGCCTTAACCCGCCTTGGGCTGCCATGACCCGCCTTGACCCGCTTTGGGCCGCATTAACCCGCCTTAAGCCCCTTGACCCTCCAAGAGGTCGTCTTAACTCATCTAGGGTCACCAAGAGGCTGCCTTAACCCATCTAGGGCCGCCAAGGGGCCGTGTTCACCTGACTAAGGCTGCCAAGGGGCTCTCTTGACCCTCCTAGACCCGCCCAGCTGCCTTGACCATCCTAGGCCCTCCTAGGCTCGCCTAGGGCCGTCAAGAGGTCGCCTTGATCCCTAATGGGCTGCCTTGACCCTCCTAGGGTTGTCTTGACATGCCTAGACCCACCAAGGGGCTGCCTAGACCCGCCAAGGGGCTGCCTTGACCCGCCTTGGCCTGCATTAGGCTTCCATGACCCGCCTTAGCCAGCCTTGACCCGCTTTGGGCTGCCTTGACCCACCTTGACCCTCCTTGGGCTGCCAAGAGGCCGCCTTAATTAGTTGAGGGTCGTCAAGGGGTCGCATTCACCCGTCTAAGGCCACCAAGGGGCTGCATAGACCCTCCTAGACCTACCCAGGGCAGCCTTGACCCTCATAGGCTCACCTAGGGCAACCAAGGGGCCGCCTTGACTCGTTTAGGGTCGCTAAGGGGCCGCCTTGACTCGCCATAAGCAGCCTTGACCCTCTTAGGGCCGCCAAGAGACCCCCTTGACCCATCTTGGGTGACCAAGAGGCTGCGTTCCCATGTCTAAGGCCACCAAGGGGCCGCCTTGACCCACCTAGACCCTCCTAGAGCCTCCTTGACTTGTCTAAGGCAGCTAAGCGGCCGCCTTGAGCAACCTAGGGCAGTCAAGTGGCCACCTTCACCTGCTAAGGGGCTGCCTTAACCCGCCTTGGCTCGTATTGGGCCGCATTGACCCGCCTTGGATCGCCTTAACCCTCCTAGAGCGTCCAAAAGGTCGCCTTAACCTATCTAGGGCCACCAAGAGACCGCCTTAACTCATCTAGGGCCGCCAAGGGGCCGCGTTCACCCGTCTTAGGCCGCCAAGAGGCCGTCTTGACCCACTAAGGGGCCGCCTTGACCTGCTAAGGGGCTGTCTTGACCTATCTTGGCCCGCCTTGACCCTTTTAGGGTCTCCAAGAGGCCGTCTTAACCCATTTAAGGTCACCAAGAGGTCGCGTTCACATGTTTAAGGCCGCGAAGGGGCCATCTTAACACGCTAAGGGGTTGCCTTGACCTGCCTTGGCGGCCATCTTGACCCGCTAAGGGGCTGCCTTCACCCGTCTAAGGCCGCCAAGGGGCCGCCTACACTCGCTAAGGGGCCGCCTTAACCCGCCTTGGGCCGCCATGACCCGCCTTGGCCCGCATTAACCCGCTTTAGGCTGCTTTGACCCTCTAAGAGGTCGCCTTAACCTATCTAGGGCCACCAAGAGGCTGCTTTAACCCATCTAGGGCCGCCAAGGGGCCGCGTTCACCTAACTAAGGCCGCCAAAGGGCCGTCTTGACCCGCCAAAGGGCTATCTTGACCCTCCTAGACTCTCCCAGGGCTCCCTTGACCATCCTAGGGCCACCTTGACCTGCCTAGACCTGCCAAGGGGCCGCCTTGACTTGCCTAGGGCCGCCTTGGCCTGCATCAGGCTTCCATGACCCGCCTTGACCCTCCTAGGGCCTTTTTGACCCGCTTTGGGCTGCCTTGACCCGTCTTGAGTCGCCTTGATCCGCTCTGGGCTGCCTTGACCCGTCTTGGGCCGCCAAAAGGCCGCCTTAACCCATCTATGGCCACCAAGATGCCGCCTTAATTAATCTAGGGTCATCAAGGGGCCGTGTTCACCCGTCTAAGGCCGCCAAAGGGATGCTAAGGTGTCTCCTTGACCCGTTTGGGGCCTCCTTGACTCGCCTTAGGCTGCCATGACCCGCTTAGGGCCTCCAAATGGACGCCATGACCCGCCTAGGGCCGCCTTGACTTGTCTAGGGATGCCAAGTGTTCAACAAGAGGACACCTTGACCCGCATATGAATGTCAATGGGCCGTATTGACCCGCGTAGGGCCGCCAAGAGACTGCCACGACCTGCCTATGGCCACCAAGGGGCCGCCACGACTCGTCTAGGGACGCCAAAGGGTCACCTTGACCCGCCTAGAGATGCCAAGGGGCTTCCTTGACCAGCCTAGGGAAAGCCTTCACACGTCTAAGGCCGTCAAGGGGCTGCCTACGGATGATAAGGGGCCACCTTAACACGCCTTGACTCGCCTAGGGCCGCTGACCACCTTTACACTTCTAGGCCGCCAAGGGGCCGCCTTCACACATCTAGGGACTCCAAGGGGCCGCCTTGACACATCAGGGCCGCCATGACCAGCCAAGGGGCTGCTTAGACCCGCGTAGGGCCGCCAAGGAGCTGCCTTGACCCGCGTAGGGACGCCAAGGGGCTTCTTAGACCCGCCTAGGAGCGCCAAGATGCCTTCTTGACCCGTCTTGGGCCACCAAGGGGCTGCCTTGACCTGCCTAGAGCCGCTAAAGGTCTTCATATTATTCGCATTCTTGATTTTTATATTGACTTTGAAAAATCATATAAAAAAATCGGCTCGACATTTTTTAGTTTTGTTAGTTCGAGAAGTGCCAAAACATCAGGACTAAAATGTGAGAAAGTTTTTGTGAAAAATGTAGAACATGCGTTTTTAACCTGAAAAACATGTGCTATAAGCCCACAATTTCTGGGGAAAAAAGAGTTTCTGACGAAAAAATTGAAGTTGGAGAAAATTTAAGAGTAGGCTCATATTATGGGACTTTCATAACTTTTTGTTGAAAAATCACATTTTTTACATTACATAAGGTCAATATTTAAGTCGTATTCTCGGTCTTCATATTGACTTAAAAAAATGATATAAAAAAATCGGTTCGACATTTTTCTGTTTTGTCAGTTCGAGAAGTGCCAGAACATCAAATCTAAAATGTGAGAAATTTTTTGTGAAAAAATTAGAACATGTGTTTTTAACCCGAAAAACGTGTGCTATAAGCCCACAATTTCTGGGGAAAAGAGTTTCTGACGAAAAAATTAAAGTTGGAGAAAATTCAAGTGTAGGCTCCCATTAGATTAGACTTTTTGTCGAAAAATCATATTTTTTTCTATTACATAAAGTCAATATTTGAGTCGTATTCTCAGTCTTCGTATTGACTTTAAAAAATCATATAAAAAAATCAAAGAGCTCGTTGTATCATACACCATAAACTTTATAAGGCAAAGTTTCATAGAAGACCAATTGTTTGAACTAAGTTTGGTAGGTGTTTCTACCTGTTACGTCCCGAGCCGTGAAGTGGTCGCGGGACGGAACGAAGTAGAATTCTTGAGAGACTTTCACTCGGTACCTGCACAAATAACAGCGTCACGAGGTCGGGACTGGGGTGGCCCAGTCTTAGACTCTCCGATGCTTAAGTGAGCTATGTGCACTTGTACGGGTAGAGGAATGAAAGTAAGGGAGAGAGTATGAATCTGAGTATGTAAGTCTGTGAGAGAGTATATATGTGTGTACCTTGAGCTTGTTTTATAGGCTAAGCTTGTGTACCTTGAGCTTGTTTCCAATGTGAGACTCTTTGCCCTCCTTTGGAGTGTCTCCTCTTTTAGGGGTGTTTTGCCGCTAGAGTGACTTTGGCAAGCAGTGTTTTGGCCCACGTCCTCAGCAAGGGTAGAGAGGGAACAAAAGGTAAAAATGGTATGTGCGGGGCGTGCCACCTCACGGATGAGGAAAGAGAACGGTGCGCGTCCTGACTTCTTGACCAGGCGAATGAGGGCTCCGGTGTCACCTGATGAGGAAATATTTCCGAGCTTACTCTTCTAATCACCTGTCGATCGATACTCACTGTGAGAGCGAGCAGAGCAACAATTGGGAAATCGGAGACGAGTCCTGACGGGCTCCGGGATCTAAAGCGGGATGCGCTTAGAACGTTAGGGTTTCGAGAAGACTCGAAGGTTTCGACTGTGTACGTCTGTTTGAGAGAGATTTTGTGATTGATTGATTGTGTGTGTGTGTTTCTGTAAGCTGTAAAGCTTCTTTATATACTCATCCGTAAGCAACTCGTGGAGACTCACTCACAATCCAATGCGGACTCTGCAATTAGAATCCCACAAGGATACGTTTAACTCGCCAGTCGTGCGCTCCATGCAACACGTGTCAAACCTATCTCGCTTAGGTTTCGTTCCCTGCCTCGCTGCATTTCATTTGTCGTGTAGTAAGCGAACTCAAACACTAAGCGACCTTATCCAGAGGGCGTTATTAGTCATTTCCAACCCATCCTCGCAAGAACTATAGAGTCCCATGCGAACTGGAGATAAGGATCCCGCTAGGACACCGATTCTCGCGAGGTATCAGAATCTTCTGGATAAAATCCACATCACGTGCTGCCAAACCTCGCCACCCTTCGTGGGCTAAAAAGGGCCACAGGCGTTGGCCCAAATGATATCCAAGCCTTTCTCGAGTCTTGGACCGAAAATGCCCACTGGGCTCAAACATTGCCCCCTAGGCCTTGAGTTTAATCCGTTTCGCAACGGATAAGCGAAAAGGCCTATTTAAGCTTTTTATGGGAACTCGTATTTCAAAAGGTGCTGACGCTTCGGCGCTATCGCTTCCCTTCATCATTACGGCTTTTCGAATTTTGAAACGCGCTGACGTTTCGGTCGTCATTGCGTCTTTTCGTTGCGACCATTGATTGAAAGGGACGTTACGGTTCGTCTCCTTTATAAACCTCGACGCGGGTCCCCACATCTTACCATCGCTTTCAAAACCATATCCGCCTTCTGCAAACAGCCAAACTCCAGCACCAAACAAACTTCAACCAGAAACCATGCCTCCCAAACCCTTTGCCAATGACCCGAACCTGAGCATTACGGCGGCGACCTCTTGGTCGACCAACCTTGCTCGCCGCTTTGCCACCAACCCGCCTCAAGGAACACCAATCTATTTCCTTGACACAGGGGCGGCTCTGCTTGGCCCGACTCCTTCAAAGCCCCTGTCCGACGCTGACCTTAACCATTATAACTCCTCCGTGCGTCGACCAATCTTGGCCCAACGGCGCGAACCGGGAAACTTTTCTACCTGGCAAGCCCGCTCTCATGTAAATGTCCGGGTCGGGGAGTGGCCCAGCGCCACCGCGGAAGATCGAGCGTGGTACGAGGAGCGCCTCCAGACCGATCAGACGATCTGGGAAGCTACCGGCATTCATGAGGCCATCGCTTTGAGTTTCTCGCTGCCCTCTCACACCGATCGAGCGCCTATCGCTGCCATGGCTTGCTTGTGGAACAGCGCCACCAACACTTTCGACTTCTCTTTCGGGCAGATGGGCATTACTCTGTTGGACATCCTCGCCATCACTGGGCTGCCGATCCACGCGAAGCCGTATGTGCCAGGCGACTTTACGTCGACCGAATTCACATACGCCTGCAATTTGGGAGCCCGCCGCGCCCTGAGAATTTCATACGGGGCATGGCGAAAATTTTACATGGGCCACGCGGAGCCGCATGAAGGAGGCATCGCTTTCTTGGAGTACTGGCTTGACAAGTTTGTCTTCTGCGGCAGCGCTCACAAACCAACCGGGAGATGGACCAAATTGGCCGAAGCGCTGTACAATGGGGTTGAAGTCGGGTTAGGGCAACCCGTATTAGGCGCACTCTACCGGACTCTGCATCTGCTGTCGCTGAGGCCTTTCCACCTTTCGGGCGGTCCTCTGTGGATCCTGGACCTGTGGACGCAGCTGTACTTTCCGCTCTTCCGGCGAGCCCCGGTGGAATTCCTGCCTGAAGATCAGCTGCTTGGCTTTGCGGTATGCAGGAATGACGCAAATCGGACCCCTCTGTCCTTCTTCGCTAGCCTGTCCATCCTTTACAACCACATCGAGCCACCTCCGACCATGGATATGATGGTTCGCCGGCGCCACCCTGAGGTCCTATCGACGGGTTTCTTCCCCCGCCAAGACTCTGACAACGATGCGAGGACTGCCTTCGTAAGAGCAACCTCATGCTGCGACCTCCAGCTCGCCGAGGATGACCAAGGTTTCGAGCTGTATGCCCCCAACCACTTCGCGAGGCAACTTGGTTTTCATCAAGGGATTCCTTACCCGCTTCTCCATTCGGTCAACAAGTACACCTCGTGGAGGAAAATTGGCGAGTCTGACCGGGTCACCCCGCTGCAAAATATCTACCCTCTTTCTCCCAACCTGCTGGAGATCGAGCCTTCGCTGGGTACTGACCCCGCTTACCTCGCTTGGTGGCGGTCCTTGTCTGACAATCATTGGGAGTTCCCGGACGACGCTGTCTTCGCTGCCGTCTTTCGTCCCCTTTATGATACGTTGGGCGAATCAGACCGCACCATCCTCGATGGCCAGCACGACCATGCGGAAAGGAGTTCGGGGGCTGCGACAAGAACTAGGCTTGCGCTCCCGCCAGTCCCTGCTGCTCGCCGCCAGACGGGGATCGTCATTCGAGAACGCGATCCCACACCCTCGGTATGTCACTAAATGTGTAATTTTTGAACTTCCCTCCTTTCGACATATTGATAAAATGCTTCTCTCTAACCCTCTTGCTCTCTTCTCAGTCTGCCTCCCGCCGGAGAACCGTCGACCGGTCCGAAATTGCCAGAGGAAAGGCGCCTGTTCGAAGGGAGACCGTGGCGGGCCACGACAGCGAGACTGCTCCTGCCGTTCCTCGGCCAACGAGCGGCGAAAGCTCGCGGAAGCGTCCTATCGAGGACGAAGAGGACTTGCTGGAGGATGTGCAGTACCAGCGAGAGTATGGCCTGGTAAGCAACCCGGTAAGCGAATCATCTTTCGGACTAATTTCTCCTAAGTCAAAGCGGCTCGCTAACTTTGCTTTTGACAGGTTCGCCGCACTCGACCTCGCCTCGCTGTTGTTGAGGAGGCGCCAATGATGACGGAAGTCCCGTCTCCAGAACCATTCGTTGGCGAAGTACCCTTGACACTCAAGGAAGTCGCTGCGGAACCAGTCCTCGAAGAAGTTGGTGGGGCCAACGAGGGGGTCACCTTTGAAGAAGATGCTGAGGCCAGCGAGGATATGGTCTTTGAAGAAACTGTTGAAGCAGCCGCGGAGGAAGCCAACACGGTCCTCGAAGGAGCTGGCAAAGCTACTGAGGAAGCCGTGCAACCGTCCTCTCCAATCGCCGCTTTAGGTGAAACCGGTCCAATCCCAGAGCCAACCTTGGCTCCGGTTGAAAATGTGGCTCTCGACCAGTCCAACCAAGTCTCCGATCCTACTGCCCCCTTGGCGACTCCGTCCGAAGGCCTCCAGCTGATACTTTGGGTTCCTCCTCTGCGGCTGGGCCATACAGGTCGTACCGGTGAAGTGCCTCCGGCGGTTCCAACAAAGGCCTTTACTGCCCCCTTGGTGGAGACAGAGACAGCTCGTGGCACTCCGCCACCCTCTCCAGAGATTGAAGCGGCTGCCGAAGTTGAACCAGTCACTCCGGTCCCAACAAGGAAACCTAGCGAGGAGTCTTCTTCCTTCAGTACCCGGGCCGCTCGTCTTTGGGCCCGAACTACTCCGCCTACTGATCCAGAACCCATCCGCCTAGCTCGGTCTTTCCTTCATGGGTTGTTTCATCACGGCTCTCGCCCGAACGTCTTTGACTTGGTAGGACGTATTCGCGAGGCCCATGAAGCTCTGGATCGACATCTCGCTGGCGGCAATCCTGTTCTGGACCAAGCGCTGGAGTTGGCCGATGCTGTCGAGTCGCAGGCTCGCTGAGTTTTGGATATCGGTGCTCAATCGGCCTCTCGTGAGCAAGCTCGCCGCAACTTGGACAATCAGATGGCAAACCTCTTGGCCGAGCTTGGTGAAGCTGGCATTCCTGGAGCGTCTTCAGAGAATCCAAGTGCTGGCCATGCTCGGCGAGTGGAAGCCTTGGAGGCTCAGATAGCAGAGCTGCAGGCTCAGCTTGTTCGGGCTCGCCAAGACTTGGCCCGCGCTTTGGAAGTGGAAGCTCGTTTGCAGGCCGCGGAGGAGGCCCAGGAAGCTTTGGACTCGGCTATGGCTGCTGCTGAAGAAGTTCAAGCCCAAGCCTATGAAGAAGAAATAGCCTTAGAAGGCATGCTCTTAGATTTGTATAGGGTTTGTAGGCGTGCTTAAGTTTAACTTGTATTTGCCCCCTTGTGTACGAGCTTTAATGATAATATCAAAGTTGAATTTTTTCCGCTCTTTGCCAACTGTTCTGTAATAACTGTCAGGAAAAAATCCCTTTTCGAGATTTAGCGACGGTTTCCAATGTAACTGCCCGCTCGGAACGCGGGCAATCATTATTGAAAAACGCGTCTGACCTTATCTCCAAAGCCCGTATCTCGGAGCAAATATTGCATGGGGGACAACTGTCAAACGCACAATCGCCCCTTCCGTCTATAAAAAGAAACGCTTGGCCGGGGTGAAGTATCAGTGAAGTCTCTGCCCCCTCACCATGATTTCTTATTCTCTTCTGTTCATCCTCTTGTCCCTGCTTAGAGCAAAGCCCCCAACCATACATTCCCATTCTTTGCTGATTCTGAAAATCTACTCTCAGGCCTAGAGTGATTCTGGAAATCTACTCTCAGGCCAAGCCTTTGTTCGGCCTGACCAAAGGTTGGGTACCCTCTGCCTGGCGCCTGCTGTTCTATCAGCGCGTGAGGCTCTGCCGGTCCTTCAAACGGAAGACTGGTGGTAGCATGAGGGATCCTGACCCACTGGACCTTTAGCTTCCCAACACTTTCTGTTGGGTCCAGGCCGGCGTCAGGGTTTTGGCTGGTCTAAAGCTGCGAGGCGTTCGTCAACTTTGAGCGAAGGATGCCGCGGCAGACTTTTCTTTAGCCAAGCGAGCCGGGACGAGGCTTCCAGTATCTGTAGATCTATGCTTTTTGAAATGTAAACATAGTCTAATTTACCTTTTCTGATCAATGTAAATGCTTTGGCCGCAAAGCCATAATTCGAAACATGTATTGAACAAAGTCAAAAAAGGCAAAAATAAATGAATGTATTTTTTAGGCCTCTGGAATAGGCCCCAATCTTGTACTAGTCTTTGTGTTTAGACTTCGCACGTTTACAGAGAATGAAGAAAACAATAGAACTTTTTAGGGCCTCTGGAATAGGCCCCAATCTAATACAGGCCTTTTTAGGCTGGTACGTTACAATTTATTCTATTAGTCTTCTGTCCCGAGTTGCCCCCTAGTGTTAGGCGGCGGAGCGAGTACGCGATGGCGCGTAGCACTATTGACTGTGGTGGCGGGATCTGGTGTAGGTGTAGGATCCTCGCGCTCCCAGACCCCTGCAATGTGGCGCTTGAGGAAGCGGCCATTAATAGGGTTGCGATGAATAGTACCGTCCAAGTCGCGCAAATGGTATGCCCCCTTGGGAAGGATTCGGTGAATAATAAATGGTCCATCCCAGCGAGCGGACCACTTGCCCCGACCATCTGTTTTGTCCCCTATTGGGAGGACTGCTCGCCACACTTTCTGGCCCTCAGCATAGCTCTGCCCGCGCGTGATTTTATCATAGGAGCGGGCGATGCGCTGTTTTTCCAGGACAAGGTTGTTGAAGGCGGCGACACGGTGCTCGTCTAGATCTTCAAGCTCCTGCCACATGGCTTGGACGTAATCTTCGCCAAGTAGTTGATGCTGTTCCTGGACGCGGAGCGAAGCGATATTGATCTCAAGGGGAAGGACGGCGTCGTGGCCGTACATGAGAGCGTACGGTGTGGTATCCGTCGGGCCTCGCTTGGAGGTGCGGTAGGCCCACAAAGTGTGGTAGAGCTCCTGGTGCCAGACGCGAGGGTTCAACTCCAACATCTTGCGGAGGATGCCAAGGATGACCTTATTATTAGCTTCCGCCTGGCCATTGGACTGAGCATAGTATGGTGTGGAGTGTAGAAGCTTGATGCCGTAATCGTTTAAGTACGTAACAACTGAATCGGCCATGAAAGCTGCCCCCCTGTCCGTAACGATGCACTCCGGGATACCAAAGCGTGAGATGATGTTGCGGAAAATGAAGTTGCGCACCGAGTTAGCAGAGGCGACTTTGAGTGGTTCGGCCTCGACCCATTTGGTAAAGAAGTCGGTGGCAACGATAATGAACTTGTGCTGCTCAGAGGAATGGGGATGAATGATGCCCACGAAATCCATTGCCCATCCGCGACACGGCCAAGGTTTGATGATGGGCTGCAGCGGGATGTTGGGGATATGTTGCACAGGTCCGTGAGCCTGGCAGTCTTGGCAACCTCTGGCGAAGACAAAACAGTCTTTCAGAATGGTTGGCCAGTAGTATCCATGGCGGCGGATCAGCCATCGCATTTTGGGCCCGGCCTGGTGTGAGCCGCAAACTCCGCAATGGACTTCGCGCATGAGACGTTTAGCTTCGTTTCCGTATACACAGCGGAAGTCGTTGTCGTCTTCCCCACGCCGCCGGAGTTCGCCATTGCGTAATACAAAGTTTAAGGCGAGGAAGCGGATTTGCCTGGAATGAGCAGCGTCGTTAGGGTTCTGGAGGTAGGCGATGAATGGTGGCCGCCAATCCTCGTCGATGGGGTCCAAGGCTGCAACTTCTGGGATGGCGTCCCGAAATTGCCCCTGGCGATGAAAGAGGGAAGAGTACGGCGTTCGACCTTGAGCAGGCGTTCGCGCACTCCGTCTCTCAGGCTGAGGCCAGACGCTATCTGGGCGAGCTCGTTGGCAACGAAGTTAAATTCACGTGGTATGTGCTCGATATATACGTCGTCAAATCGATCCAGCACCTCGAATGCTTTGCGTAGGTATGGCTCAATTGACAAGCTTAAACATTTGAACTTTTCCACAAGCTGGTTAACGACCAACAAAGAATCGCCAAAGATCTGGACCTCGCGGACTCCTAAGTCCAACAAAATTTCTAGGCCGATGATCAGTGCCTCGTATTCGGCCTGGTTGTTGGTGCATTTGAAATCGAGCTGGAACGAGTAGGAGAAGCGATCTCCAGCGGGATTGGCTATGGCTATCCCGGCTCCGGCTGCAGTATCAGTCCGTGAACCATCAAAGTACAAGGTCCAAGGAGCGAGTGTTACTGTGGCGAAGTCCAACTCGCGGAACGCTGTGAGCTCTGATGGTGGGTGATGGGCAAGAAAATCCGCTATTGCCTGTCCTTTTACTGCCTTTTGCGGAACATATTGCAACGAGAATTCGGACATGGCGAGGATCCACTTGCCGATGCGTCCCCGCAGGATAGGGCGAGAAAGCATGTATTTGACCAGGTCGGATTGAGCGATGACGACCGTGGTAAAGGCAAGCATGTAATGGCGCAGCTTGCATCCTGCAAAGTAGAGGGCGAGACATAACTTCTCCATGGGCGAGTAGCGTGTCTCACAGTCTGTTAAAACTCTGCTGAGGTAATAGACGGCATGTTCTACCCCGTTCTCATCATCCTGGGCCAGGAGTCCACCGATGGATAGATCGGCGACTGCGATGTAAAGTTTAAGCGGGGCGCCGTCGCGAGGCGGAATCAGGACAGGTGGGTTCGTAAGGTAGTCCTTGATTCGATCAAAGGCCTGTTGATGTTGTGGTTCCCATACGAACTCGGTTGCCCCCTGGAGCTTAAGTAGATGGGAAAAGGGTTGGACCTTCCCTGCCGCGTTTGATATGAAGCGGCGGAGAAAGTTGATTCGCCCTAGTAGCTGTTGTAGCTCCTTCTTGGTAGTGGGAGGCGAAGCGGTGATGACCGCCTGTGCTTTGTCCTTTGGGATCTCGATGCCTCTTTGATGTACGAGGAAGCCAAGGAAATCACCGGCCTCTGCGAAGAAAACGCACTTAGCGGGGTTCATCTTGAGGTTATGTCTGCGCATCCGTGTGAACACCTGCCGGAGGTCTTCCACGTGGGTTGCTCGCGATTTGGTTTTGACTACCACATCGTCGATGTAGACTTCGATCAACTTGCCCAAGATGTCATGGAAGATGAGGTTCATGGCGCGCTGGTACGTTGCCCCCGCGTTCTTAAGGCCGAAGGGCATGACAACGTACTCGAACGCGCCAGCAAAACCAGGGCAACGGAAGGCGGTCTTGTGTCGATCCTCCTCGGCGACGGGGATCTGATGGTACCCAGCCGTCCCGTCCATAAAGGATAACACCTCGTGCCCTGCGGCGGCATCAATCAGTAGGTCAGCCACAGGCATGGGGTATATGTCCTTTGGTGTTGCGTTGTTTAGATCTCGGTAATCAACACAGACACGCATCTTGCCATTTTTCTTGCGGACGGGGACGACGTTCGACAACCACTCGTTATACTTCGCCACGCGAATGATACCTGATCGGTGCATGCTTTCGATTTCTTCTTTAACCACGATCTGGGTTTCAGTTCGCATGAAGCGGCCGTCCTGCAGAACTGGGCGCCGGTCGGGATAGGTTGGTAGCCGGTGGCAGACCAAGTCTGGGGACAAGCCTGGCATATCTTCGTACTTGTCAGCGAAGCAATCCCTGTACTCGCGTAGTAGGGCAAGAAGGGCTCCCTTTTCTTCCTCCGCCAACTTTGCACTGATGGAAATAAGTAAGGGCTTTTCTGCAGTCCCTACATCAACTTGTAAAGTGGGGTCGCGGACTTGAGGTGGAGTGTCGTCCAAGGCAGCAGGAGCTAACTGAATAACTTCTTCCCTGGTATCGGAATAATCCACCACTTCATCGACATATTCCATAGTCGCGACCTTGTCGTAGGCTTCGCGTTCTGCCCAGTACGAAAGGAGTCTTTCGCACAAGGACTCGCCAGCCTCGCGTGCCTCCTCGGAAAAGGCACTATCCATCGAAATGGGGCGTGAGAGTCGCGATGGTGTGAGGACGTTGCAGATCGTCCTTCGCCTGGGTAAGTCCCCATCGCGTTAGATTGGAGGCCGTTACTCCGTATGGGCGGCCCTTGTGATCGACGCCTTGAACATCCAACGGGCCCAAGTCTGTATTATAGTATCGGGCATCGTTGAGGTTGGCGGAAATAGAGAAAGCCCGGGGGTCGGCCTTGATGATGACTGCCTCACGTTTCTCGGTGTCCCAGATCATGAGCTCTTGGTGCATTGAGGAAAGCACGCAAAAACTTCTGTGGATCCAGTCTCGGCCGAGGATCATGCTGTAAGAGGAAACGCACTCGGCGACGAAAAAGGTATAGACCCGCGATGCTGGCCCGACCTTGACCCGTAGGAACAACAAACCTAGGGTTCTGGACACCTGTCCTGTAAAGTTCTTCACCGTTAAGGACGTCGTCTGGATCATTGAGCGCGGGATGTCGAGGAGTCCCATGGTGTGGGTTGTGACGACATTAACCGCGGCACCGGTGTCGATCATGACCTTGTTGATCAGTTTCCCTTGGACTTCTGCCGTGATATATAGTGGTCGCATGTGGGTGGCCATGTCCAGGGTTGGCGTAGAAAAGGTCATGGTTGGCTTTTGTGCGAAGCTGCTCGAACTTTCCACTTGCAGAGTGCCATCGGCTGGGGCCAGTACTGGGCCCATTTCGCTGCTGCATGGCGGGGGTACGTTGCTGTCGTCCTCTCTGATGATAGTGATATCCGCCGCGCTGCAGGTCGTGTTTGGTGGAAGAGCGTATCGTTCCGAAATGAAGAAAACCATCCCGACCTGAAAAGAGAATTGTTCGGAGACTGGGATCAGAGGTGTGTCAATGATCCCGTGTTCCCCTTCGAGCACTGCAAAGGCATCTGCTTCGCGGCTAAGCCCTTCATCAGCATCCCATCCGGAGACTTCCACCATATTGCAGGTGAATGATTCAGCCTGCTCTTCGTCTTGCTCTTCCTCTAGGTTGAGCCGAGGTTCTGAATGTGCCTCGTCGGCTTCCTCATTCTCGCGGAAACGTTGGGCCATTTGTTCGGCGAGGTTAGGACTGGAGGGTGCCGGTGTCTCTGCTGGTGGCTCTGAAGCCTGAGTTTGCCGCGGACGCCATACTGGCTTGGGTGAAGGCTGAGGATCCCTGGCTGGCTGCCTGTCTGCTGCCGCAGGAGCCTTACCGTTGTCTTCTTTCCCCAACTGCTGCAGGGCAGATACGCGGGGAACCATCCTAGTCTCGGGTTCCGGGGTACGCCGTGGCCGAGGCTGTTGTGGCGATGGTGGCTCCCTTCTGGCGTCAGCCTCTGGATTTTGACGTTCTTGTCGTCGTGAGGGCTGAGACGGCGCACGTTTAGACTCTGAGTCCGGAGTCATGAACAACTTTCGCCTAGGGCCGGTAGGCGGAGCCTTGCTTTGTTCGGGCTCCGGTGACGGCCTACGCCGGGAAAGCTGCTGATCCCTCCTCCTGTCAGGCTCCGGTGATGGATTGGGCCTAGCAGGCTGAGGATCCCTCCTCCTGTCAGGCACGGGTGACGGCCTGCGTCTGGAAGGCTCCTGGTCTCTTCTCCTTTCAGGTGTTGGGGATGGCCTGCGTCTAGGAGGCTGCGGATCCCTTCTTTGTTCAGGTGGTGGTGATTGCCTGCGCCTGGGAGGTTGCGAATCCGGCTTTGGTGGAACCGTGAGTCGGCAGAAAACATTTGGCTTGGGCGCAGGATCGTCACTGAACTGCTCGCAGATTCTTGGAGGTGCGACTGGCGGCATTTGAAGGACTGCGCGCAGACCTTCTGCTTCCCGCCACATCCGCTCAGGTGTCTGTGCGAGCTGCGAGGGGCGTATAGCGCCCTCGTCGACAGCCCGTAAGGCGCGTAGGATGCTGCCGTACCGCTTCTGGAGCTTGCGCTTCTTGGACTTGCTGATGGTCACTGCCTTGCCCCCTTGCTGCGTGTACCAGATCCCTTCCTTGATCGCTGATTTGGACGTCGGGGGAATGTAAGGGTTGGTCAAGACGCCGTCACGAGGGCTTGGGGCGCCGCTGCTGTGACTCTCGCTGCTGGATTCTGAAATGTCCATCTCGCTTGCGGTAGGGGATGGAGGTATCGCTGCTGCCCAATGAGCGGCGACGTACGTTTCAAGGCGCGCTACCCTTTTCTCCAGCTCTTCGCGAGTCCTGGGGCTCGTAGGCTGGGAGCCTTTTACGGGGAGCGGTTTATCGTCCCTCATGATTGCTTTGCCCTTATCCTTGTAGGAGGGGCGGTCTGGTTCGAGTCTTGCGACCAACTGTCGGGCTGGGTCGGCTGTGCTCCTCGTCTGGTTATCTGGGAGCATGTAGTTGTTCGCCGGCCGTTTGCGGTTTCGGCCTGGCGGATCGGATGGTCATGCATTTGGTGACAGGTCTAGTGTGATCATTCGCTGGCCGACGCGAGGCCAAGCGAAACCAGCAGTTGCGATTGTAAAGCCGCCCTCGTCCTTGAAGCAGATGTATCCGAGGTCAAGCCAGTCTTGGATCTGGTCTCGGAGCTGGCGACATTCGCAGGTCCTGTGCCCCCAACTGTCATGGAAACTGCAATGGACGCGTCCATCCCTGTACTCGCTGTATGGCAAGGAGCGGAGTGTGACGAGTCCAGCCTCTCTGAGATCTTCTAAGACCTCGTGTGCCAGACTTTCATTGTAGGTGTACTGGCGACGCGGCTGGCGGGTATTATCGTCTCCTTCCTCGCGGCCCCTTTTAGGCGCGCGACGTCGCTCGTCGTCCTGGGCCTGATCAGCCCAGTTGACCTCGACCATGCCCACTACGGGTGGGAAAGGGTCTACATCGACCAATGAGGCCGTGCTACCCGGTGCCTTCATCCTCAGCTCGCCTGAGTTTAACCAAGTCTGCAGCTGGTCTCGGAGCTTGACACAATCTTTGGTGTCATGATTGTACACGTTGTGGAAGGCACAGTATTTTTTGTCCTTCAGCTCCTCCTTAGGCGGAATTTTGTGGTCCAGGCGCACGTACTTCGCCTCGATTAGGTCATTGAAGACCAAATGGGCGTTCTTGGCGTCGTAAGTGTACGACTCGTACTCTGGCTTGGTCCAGGCGAAGGACTGGATGGTGATCGGCTCGCGGGTCATCTTCAGATTCTTCAGTTTATGAGCTACTTGCTTACCAGTCAGCTCTACCGCGCCAATGTCGTCCAAGTCCTGGTCTGCATGAGCTAGCTCCGGCCTTTGATAGTAAGGATCGTGAGCAGGGGTTTGCATGCTGAGTGCCCCCACGATCCGGTTCTTCCCTGGTACATAGGTTCCCTTGGAAGCGTTGGCCTTATCGTCCAGCTCGTCCAGGATGAGCTCATAGCTGCCAACCTTGTTGATTAGGTCACCCATGGAACTGAAACGCTCTCCATGGTGCTTCAGCCGCTGGCGGTGCTCCAGACCCCGGATAGCCAACTTAATGGCTTCCTGCTCAGGCAGCAGATAATCGCATTTGGCCTGCTGGATCTTGAAGCACTGGAGGAAAGAAACTCCGGACTCCATACTCTGCTGGCTCATCTGCGTGAGGGAGTCGAGGCCGACTTCGGGCTCAATTGTGCCATATGTCTCCCGGAAGAGACGTTCCATGGTGGGCCAGTCTGGAATTGACCCCGGCTTCAGTCTGGAATACCAGGTGAAAGCGGCTCCGGACAGAGAAGTCCCGAAGAGCTTGAGCTTGAGCATATCATCATTCCCGTATTGGCCGCATTGGACCTTGAAACGGGCCATGTGAGTTGCTGCGTCTTCCCTTGTCTCCCCAGAGAATGTGGTGAAGACGATGTTCTTGAACCCGTGGGGGAAGGGATATTGTGCCACGCTATCTGGATAGGGGTCACGGTAGTGCAGGCTAGCATCACCCTTTCCGGTGTGCTCCTTGACAATTCTTGAGATGAGTTGGCGCCAGTCGGCCGCCGTTACTGGTGCAGAATCTGCCCCCTGGTCATGGCCATGCCATGCGGAGAAACTAGGGGCCTGTCCGTCGTTCTTATGAGTCGAACTGGAATAAGCCACGATCGGGTCGTCTGGTGTCCCCATTCCTTGCGGCGCAAGAGCATCGGTGCCCTTGAGTGTGATCCTAGGGCTGCATGGCGAGGGTAGACGGGGTGGTGTCCTTGATGAGCTGGCCCCCAATGTGAATTGGGGAGCCTTCTGGGCCCCGACCCTCGGATTTGCCCTAGGACGCTCATTTGGCGGGATATACCTCGAGCCCTCCGCTGCGCTTGAACTGGTGGAGTTCAGAGCGTGATTCTTCGGCGCTTGGGCCCGAATCCAGTCTTCCATCTGCAGGACCCTTGTACTCAGGGTATCATGGCGCTCTTTGTAGTCTTCGAGCTTTTCCATGCTGTTCTTGCTCCCGAAGAAGGAAGCGTTCTGCTGTTGCTGCAGCTTGGTGTCATGGTCGTTCAGACGATGGGTTTGGGCTTCTAGGGCCTTTGTAAAGGCCACCTTGCTCTGATCCAGTTCAGTCTGGATCCTTTGCAGAGAGCCGGTCATTATGTCCTTGTCCTCCCTGATCGTGCCAACCACGTAGTTGAATTCCTCGCTGAGCCTAGCGTGGTTTTCCTGGTTTGCGAGCCAGATCTCCTTGTCCTTAGCGACCTGCGTAGAGAGGTCCTGGACAGTTTGTTGAGCTTCTTCGACTTTTAAGCCGAGCTCACTCCTGAGCGCGCCGATCTCATTCTTGAGATCGCTCCTTAATTCATTAGATCGCTCCCCGATCTCATTCTTGAGATCGTTCCTCAATTCTTCGAGCATTTTGCGGACTTCTTCTGCGGACAGAGTAGGTCTTGCTTCAGAGGTTGGTTGTGAGTTTGCCATTGTGGACTTAGTAAGGTCGGGATTGCCGAACCGAGTAAGAATCTCTTCTTTAGCGAGAGATCTGCAAGCCGCGCTGTTATGGGGCTTGTATTGCGGAGCCTTATGTTTCAAGCAAGAAAGTGAAGGTCTCCGGTAGGGGAAGTTGTCAGACTTCCCAATGATTGCAAGAAAAGTGAACTCCCGGTCCCACTGGGCGTGCCAATGTTTTGGCCCACGTCCTCAGCAAGGGTAGAGAGGGAACAAAAGGTAAAAATGGTATGTGCGGGGCGTGCCACCTCACGGATGAGGAAAGAGAACGGTGCGCGTCCTGACTTCTTGACCAGGCGAATGAGGGCTCCGGTGTCACCTGATGAGGAAATATTTCCGAGCTTACTCTTCTAATCACCTGTCGATCGATACTCACTGTGAGAGCGAGCAGAGCAACAATTGGGAAATCGGAGACGAGTCCTGACGGGCTCCGGGATCTAAAGCGGGATGCGCTTAGAACGTTAGGGTTTCGAGAAGACTCGAAGGTTTCGACTGTGTACGTCTGTTTGAGAGAGATTTTGTGATTGATTGATTGTGTGTGTGTGTTTCTGTAAGCTGTAAAGCTTCTTTATATATTCATCCGTAAGCAACTCGTGGAGACTCACTCACAATCCAATGCGGACTCTGCAATTAGAATCCCACAAGGATACGTTTAACTCGCCAGTCGTGCGCTTCATGCAACACGTGTCAAACCTATCTCGCTTAGGTTTCGTTCCCTGCCTCGCTGCATTTCATTTGTCGTGTAGTAAGCGAACTCAAACACTAAGCGACCTTATCCAGAGGGCGTTATTAGTCATTTCCAACCCATCCTCGCAAGAACTATAGAGTCCCATGCGAACTGGAGATAAGGATCCCGCTAGGACACCGATTCTCGCGAGGTATCAGAATCTTCTGGATAAAATCCACATCACGTGCTGCCAAACCTCGCCACCCTTCGTGGGCTAAAAAGGGCCACAGGCGTTGGCCCAAATGATATCCAAGCCTTTCTCGAGTCTTGGACCGAAAATGCCCACTGGGCTCAAACAAGCAGTTTGTTACCGGCCATTCCTTCCTTAGATGTCTGTGAAGGGTCCACCAGGGCTATCTCGACCGAGTAATTGTACCGTATTCTCAATTTAGTCAAGTATTTTGGTTATGTACTAACAGTAGGTATAAAAGCCAAACCTTATAAGGCAAAGTTCAATAGAAGACCAATTGTTTGATCTAAGTTTGGTAAGATGCGCCAAACCTTGTTGTAGTGCAACACAAGAAAAACACATGTAAGCCTCGCCTCAATAGCTAGCTATTACGATAGACTTACCCTTTTAAAAAATTAATTTAATATTATGTGAACCATTGATTCACATATCAAACTGATAAGAACAGATACTACACTTAATCTTAGCCAAAAGAACAAGAAAGGTATGCTTAATTAAACCAGTGGTGGGCTTCAGTTTTTATAATCGAGCACACTCACCTCCGTCTTATTTCACAACAATATCGATGTGGGAGACTCAATGTTTACAAAGAGTAAACGTCTGGCTATCAGTTATAAACTTTTGCCTACGTATATGAATCAGCTGTGTCCCCCGACTTGTTAATGATTACTTATATCTCAGGCAAGCATGGCGATCAGTTACTTTACCCCAATTCTTATAAAGAGAGTCCATGATGAATGTTTTACCGTATTTCTTCTCTGCCAAAAAAAAAAAAAACCTTGTTTTAAAACCGACTATAAAGAAATTGAAGTTTTCTTTCACCGGTGAGAAATTCCTAGCAGCTACCCTAACAATCCATTTGAACTGTTCTGGGACAGCAGCATGGGAGCTTCAGCAGGGAACCTAAATGACATTAAAGCTTGGGTACTTCTACATCTCACAGTAAAGAGTAACAAGTAATAAAGCCAAGAGAAATTTGGAGTTGATATTGGGCAGGGGCTGCGCGAACGCAAGCCCCCACAGCAAGAAATAATGACGTTGGAGCTCCTACTATGAGGAGACCATAGGCGAGCACCCCTCCTAAGTGCAATGGAGGTCACAAACCTAGGCCATGAACCTTACTGATCGTCCATAGACCCCGTCCAGGTAAGTGCTTTCTTCTGTGCCTCCTTGTGGCTTTTATACTCCTCTTGAAACCTTCTCGGACGCTTGAAACCGATGTGGGACTCCATCAGCAACGAAATACATGCTTTTAAGTCTTTTTGCAATCAGAAACTGGTGCTTTTGAGTTCATCTCCTTACTTAGAGATGAATTCCTGATCTTACTATTTTCTTTTGGTCACGGATCAAATACCCGTGCAGAGATTGAACCACTTATGATAGCTGTGAAAGGCCTCCCACCTTGCTAACATCCCCACAAATGGAGAGCCGTAACATTCGCCGCCATCAAATGGCATGCCTCTGCTCTCCATGCAGCTCCGAGTTCGGACAGCATACTTCAGGAGGCAATGTTCTAAACAGCGATGTAAGCCGCTGAAAGAGGAAGTCCTGTATTTGATGAGCTCGAGTCCAACACAGGATTCGTACATACAATCGTGCTCAGCTGTAGAGCTACTTTAGTTACAAGCTCTACTGATCAAGTGCTGGGGCCTAGAGCTACTTTAGTTAGAATCAGAACTACGCTGAGTAAGATGGCTGCGTAAGATGACTGATGTTGTAGTTGTTACAAGCGCTACAAAAGTTGAGCTACAGATAAATCACTGATATTGGGAATCTTTTCTACAAACTTGTTAGCCGCATTTTGCCAGCATAAATATATATACACGGTAGCTCAAGTTGACACAAACGCTGAGCCTATCTACATTGTTCATTTGAAGAGCCAATTGCATTTACAAGATGAGGGAAGTGGAAGAACGTAATAATGTGCACTAAGTTACTATGTACACTATATACAACTATGCCTTTGTTAAATTTCATCAGGGTAGTCTTCAGATTTCAGGATTGAAGTCTATCTGTAATCTTCAAAACCATTCGACCAAACATTGAGGGTAGAAACCTGTTTCTGCAGCAACAGAAGCAGTTCCCTGCAGTTCTTTCTGGACTCTGCGCCTCTCATAAAACACTGAGCATGCAAGAGAAGTGCATTTGATGCCATTTCCTTCAAGTGAATCCCCACCTCCACAATGTCGACAGATCTACAAGACGATACATGTTTGTAAAGCTAATGTCATAACGGAGCAGAGAGATTCTGAAAGGAAACAAGTTATATTATCTATTTTTGTTCATGACATCATTGAAGGATAAATCAACCAGAGTGCTTACAGCAGCTAGGTGTTGCATATCTTTCTCCAGCTTTGAAGTCCTTCCAATTATAGCTGCTGCTGCTGCAGTTTTGTTCTCAGAACATTTATTGCATACATGGGCTGATCCCTGGACCAACTCACCACACAATATGCAATGCCTTGAAAGATAGTAATAGTCAATTCTGGTTCGGTGTGCATTTGAAGCAGAAGAGGGGCGTTTCCCAAAGGCTTCCCTTACTGGACGGGGTATATCTGAAAACCACTGCTGCAGGTCAGCTCCAACAAGCCCAAACACTCGCTGCAAAGCTGGGATTATCTGTTTGTGAATGTAATAGAGATCATTTAGTCTATAGGGTGAATCAGTGGCCAGTAGGCTCAAGGGATCCACAACCACATCAGCCAGACGGGCCCCAGGCTCCCCTCTCTGCATAACGTGGTTCTGCCCTCGGGTCAATTCTCATAGCTTTTGTAGCAACAATTGCAGCTGGTGGAAGTGATGAACCACTAGCACGGTAAGTTCCTAGACGAACCTCTTTTGCAAATACAAAGTCCTGAAGACACACCCTTCCAGAAAGAATTCGCTTCCACTGGCGCTGTAAGTATGCTTTGACCTGTGCACAAAAAGATAGGTGATCAACAAAACAAGTAAATTAAGCATTTAACATTATAAAAAGCCCTGAAGAAATTTCAGGAAACACAGCAGATAGACATAAAATCAAAGATGTCAGATCCTAGTGAATTGATTCATAAGCAATGGATTACAGATCTTAAAATATACCAATACATTTTCAACTTGACGAAAATATTCATCTCCTTATCTTTTAAGGATCCTCCTAAATGGGTAAAGTAGATTGAAACTTCTATATTTATAAAACCAAATCAGCCAGTCACATGCACCTGTACCTCAGCCATGTCTTGATGTTCAAAAAAAAGTCTCAGAGACTACTCCATTGTCTTTGCAACAGCCGCACATGTATCCCTGCGAACTGTCTCAATGCCTTTAGCATCAAAAATAGGTTCACTCTGTCCAGGGCTTTCACATCAGATCGAGTTTGCGAGAGGGATGTATACATTTTGAACTGCTGATTGAGAATCTCTGCAAAACCAAAAATCATGTTCATCATATCAGGAAAAAAAAGGTAACCGAACTAAAAAGACACCATTTGAGCACTTAACAAACCATCTGTCGTAGCATCCCCCTCAAGTTCACAAATACTTTGTCGTTTAGTGGAGATAGCATCTGCATTCAATGAAGCCGCAACATCACCGGGAGAAAGCCTTATCCAGTCTGCTGGAATTGTGGACGATATCCAAACTGGCGAATCTAAATGCAGATGATCACTTATATCTGCCTAAAGTGAAGTTCCCAAAACATCATTCAACTAATGACACATAATCCTCATAAAAATATTCTAGTGAAGAGCATCAACACTGCTAATGCCTATCCAAAATCATTTTGAAAGAATAGAAACAAACTTGACCTGGACATCTGTAGACGTGCCAATTAAATTATCTATGACCTGTTTAGACGGTCCATTGTAAACAGATCTCCTTGGGGTAAAAACATCTGGCATTGGATGCCGGAACTTCAGTTTCGATAGATGCAGATGGCCCATCCCATACAAGTTGTAGTCAATCTACCAGAAAAAAAAAAGATTGGGTCAGAACATAAAAAAGAGCTCTTCATAAACATGAAAAGTTATTACAATAACTAATGTGCAAATCTCATACCATAAATTGGAAAATGAAGGGAATGTGCGATTGATGGGGCTGTAAGCATTTATCAAGAACTGCACCTCCCTGAGAAGCACGTAATGGTATTCATGCATTGAATCGATTATGTATTTGGTAAAAACTAAACCAAGTCCATTAAAAAAATGAGATTCGCAATTTAAAATGCATATACTCTTATATGATAACTAAATTTCAAACTCGAAAACGTATACAAGAACTAGTATGCACTTTATGCAATGGATATGATAATGATGATGTCATTCATAAAAAATTCAATTCCAGGTTTTCAGAAAGATTCTCCAAGGTTGATTGGCAAGAGATTTTCAGATACCAGGCTAAAAAACTATAAACTTCAAAAAAAGAATAAACCAAAAGAATCAGAAGCATCTAGTCAATCCTAAGAATGTATGAGCCTGACCTCATCTCATTCAACGAGACGCTACCAGAAAAGTAGAGTACCAAATAAAATCTCAAGTGGTATATCACTTTACAGCCAAAAGAAAGAACATCGCAAGTTGCAAATAGAGATAAAATATAGTAAAAAACCCAATATCAGCTAACAGAAATTGATCTCAAACAGTAACATAAGTAAGATGTTAAAGAACAGCACCAGAAGAAGATTGGCTGCGCGAGTCACATCATGTGGATAATAGCTTAGTCTCTTGTCAAGGTGTCACATAAAAGACCCATGTGGACCGCTATAATAATAAATCAAGAATAACTGAAGGATACAGGTACATCTTCACAAAAACCTCCTCTGATGAATGGTAACCATAAAGCTTCCTTGCCTGGACAAGGCTGCAACCATGTACATGTTGTCGCTTTGAACCAGCATTGCTTTTGAGCTGTAAGAATTCATAAAAAGTTCATTTATTCACATTTCAGTACCAGCCATGTCCAGCAGAAACACATATACAATATTTATTGCACAGAGCACCCTATCTACTGCAATGAGCCATACCTTCAAAGCTCTCTCTAAAGCAAGAGATATATCATATGTGTACGAATCACCTGCACATTAAGGGGGAAAAAACATCAATGCATCACATCTGTTTCCAAGAAAAAACGTACTTAAAGCATAAACACAGATAAAATCATATCAAGGACCTTCAATTTCAATATAAAGGAATTATCGGACATGAGAATGGGCACATCCTAGTTACACATAATAACTCAACAACTACTCCATAACAGAATTTGCCAAAGCACATTAAGCCTGATCATCAACACAAAACTAGCATTATCAGCCTCAGTAAGGCCTTTTTAATCTACTCAATCCATTTTTCAATATCACCAATGATCGCCCTAGTTCTAAACATACTAAATACCTGTCTGATTTGGTTGAATTGGTATATCGGCACACGGCACATATAAGTATGGTAATGCCTACAAAACAAACAGTAAAAAATCAGACCGAAAAACTTGATAAAACCACATCGCGATTGCTCTGGTAGCGTCACAACTTATACAGAAAACTAGAATTAGACATATTTGCAGTATTTAACAAAAATGTTGTAATTTCCAACCAATTTATGCAGCAGTAAACTAGAATTAGACCTTAAAAAATAAGAATTTTTCAATGAAGAAGAAAGCAACTAATCTTACTCTGTGAATATGCAAACAAGTTTTCTGGCCGGCCGGAGTCGAGCCGTAGATTCTTATTACAGGCACCTCATTCACCTTCCCACCTTCATCAATATTTCAAAAAAAAAAAATTAAAATAAATAAATAAATAAACCAAAACCTTCACTCCCTCACACACTCACACTTCTCACACTTCTCACACTTCTCCCTGGTCTCAATGAAGTATCAAATTCCACAATTTCAAGACTAAAAATAACTGGAAATCCAAGCAAGTGAAAATCTGAGCGAATTGAGTGAAAACGGCGTCGTTTTAAGGGTAGGGGATTCGTACCGTGGAAGCTACTGTGGGGATGGGCGGCGCCATGTAGAAGTCGACGGAGACGATCCGGACGCTGAAGCAGTCGGGCGGCGCCATCGGATTCGTGGCGAAATGACGATATGGGCCTCAGGAGAGAGAGAGAGAGAGAGAGAGAGAGAGAGAGAGAGAGGAAGGGCGGTTATGGAAGGGTATAGAATTATTTGGAGGGAGGAAGACGGTGGTTACCCGACCCGGTTTTGTATTTGAAAAATATTTGGGCCCTTATAATCGGGTCGACCCGCTAGGAGACAACTGATCTGCTTGACAAATGAGCCCGTCTCAATTTGGATCAGAACAGTAATGGGCCGGAAAGGTCTGATATGATACAAACCCTAGAGGACCTCTTCTCTATAAATTGGTAGGATGTTGCAGTCGTCACAGGAGCTTGAAAGATGGGTGGTAATGGCAGGTGTCTTGTGCAAAGCTTAGAGTGGAGGTGAGGGAAGGAAAGGATTCAAACTCTCTCTTTCAACAGATAGAGAATACATAGTTCCATTCCTCTCCACACCTCTTACTCCTACAGACCCATTCCTTCTTTCTTTACTTAACAGACTCGTCAACCCTTTGGAAAAAGCTCTGATCTTGATGGTGTGGCAGAGAAGAGAAAGGAGTTGGGGGGAAAGGGAGGAGTGGCCGGAAGATGTGGAGTGGAGTTCTGGGAAAGAAGACCATGGTTTTTCTCCAAGTAATTTGGAAAAAACAATTGGTTCTTTCCTAGTCCTGCCATTCCTTGATTTCCTGTCATGCATCTCTTTCCTGTCTTCTCTTGGTTTTTTGTTTTTGGTTTTTTTATTCACTTGTTGCATTGTGTTGTTTTACTATGCCATAACATGCTGCTTGAAGCTGAATTTGTATTGTGGAATGTTTGTAACTATATTAATTTCTTTTTGCAGATCCCAATATGTTATGAAGAAGCTTATCTTGATGGGGAACAAAATGGACTTGTTTGGAAAAGATTTAAGCTTTTAAAGTGCACCGATGTATAATGCGATGCAATTGTATCAGATTACATTGTTTGATGACATTTTCTTTGATATTAGAGGGTTTGGTTCTTGTTTTGGAAGCACCCAAAATGAAAATTCGTGTCTTGCTACCCTATAGATATGAACTTTGTTTGGGTATATAAATATTTTTGTTTGATTCTTCATCTCAAAATCTCTATATAGCTGAAGCTCAATTGTTTCCATCCAATTTAAGTTCACTTGTCACATAATACAGCGATTTTCCATTTATCATGGGATACATGAATATTTCCTGGATATTATTCTCAAACCACATCAAAATCTAAGAGAATTAATCATGCTCACAAACTTAAGTAATAATCACACTACATGGGGCACTAGATTGAGACACTGTTGGGAATTCCCTTTCCGGTGAGTCCAGGTTCGCTGGTAGGATAGAGCAAAGTGTAAGGCATCTTGGCCGGTCCAGTCCGGTTCTTCAATTTGTCATCCTTGTTCATCTTTGTCACTCTTTCCCCAACTGCTTTGAGCTTGCTTCTGAAATTCTCGGACGCTTCCAAGACCTTGATGTCTGCTGTCCATTCTTGACTCTCTCTCTGCCCCAAGTAAATCTCATCAGCTGAATGCCTTGACAATATCTCAATGGAGGCCATGCCAAGAAGGGTCTGCAGCTGAGGTGTAACTGTTTCCAAGAAGGCCTTTTCGGGGTTCTTCTTGAGTTGCTCGTACTCAGGAGTGCCTATCTTTGGCATGAACCGCCGGCTTATGCTGGGACGGTTTGCAGGGTATCCTCCATAAGGGTACTGCCCGAAATTGATTGCTGCATGGTAAGCTGAAGCAGTCCATATGATGATAGTGCATGATTCTATTAGCTCTTCAACAGTCTGCATTTTAGGCCACCAAGGCTCGTCTTTCTTGTCGCCATGACCCTCTTCTCGGAGTTCTTTCCACCACGACTGGAGTTCCGAGTCCTTTTGCACCACTTCATCAGTTTTGAAGTAGAAGGAGCAATACTCTTCCACCCATGTTCTGATTGCAGACCAGATTTCAAGCCCATCAGCAGCATATGGATAGTCCTCTACTAGTAACCGCACACCGTGTGAGGCGCTTGAATCTTCAACTGCCATTCCTCTGAACAAAGAAAAAAGAAATTGATCACATTGTTCTAGTACGTTCTGTATATAAATGTCATCAATGATGAGACTTACCTTTTGATCAGATCCTTGGGGAGTGCTTGTTCAGGAAAAACCCAGCTGTTCTTGTACATCACAGACGACCATTCCATGGAATATTTTGCAGGAAAGACTGTGTTCTCTAGCACTCCACCAGCATTAATAAGAATCTGTCGCGCTACTGCGTTTACATTCATGGTGTCACGAAAATGAGGATGCAGAAGCTTGTAAATTGGGTGAAGCGCACTCAACTGCCTGTTTGTTGCTATGATAACCGGCTCAATGACTGCATGAGTTCTCAACCTGCAATCAAACACGAAGATATTTAAGATGAATTTAGGAAAAAGGGAACAAAGATGTTAATGATCTAGTATGCTAGGCTTAGTTTGACAGAGTTATACCAGTGGCTGACAAGCTGATGATAGCCTGAGTCGTTTATAGCCACATAAGCTTTGGCGAGCTGCCAAATGTGACTCTCAACGCCTTGGCTAGCTGGAGTGTAGACTTCGCTAGTGCAACCAACTCCACCAGGATTTGGCAGGCTCAATTCAATAGCTAATGGCTTCAAGGTCCCATCATTTTTCAAGAAAAGGAGTGTCCTGCTTGCATAACCTTTTACAGAAGTTGAATTTATACGCTCCAAGTAAGGCATCAATGAATCATGGTGGTCTAGTATGAACAGCTTGTTCTTGTTGATTGCCTATTGAAAGCAAATACATTTCAGTAACTATGAGTCTAGTTGCTTCAAGCTAAATAGTGAAAGGAAGTAAGCAAATAGTATTACCTCATCTATGCTGAGTCCATCTAATTTATCTGCTATGTGTTCTTTGGTTATCTTACTGGTTTGATCTCCATATACATGTGGGTCTAGCTTGCTAGCTGGCGGAAATTCCTGTAGTACATGTTGAAACAGTTGTGACCAACGATGGACAACAATGATCTTATAGTACTCAACCGTTGCATGCAGCACGCGTAACAAATATACAGTAGATAATGAAAGCTTCAAATTACCTGGAGACGGCATATGCTGACAGGGTTTAGACCAGCCAACATTTCTCTTGCAAACTCCTCATCAGTTCTCCATGCCGACTTATCCTCTGATTTGAAGTATTAAAAGACCAGTCAGGTAAAAAAGGATCGAAGTATTGTTCTTGAAATGATACCAAAAATTGAAACTGGCTGCATTACATGTGAAGTACACACCTTTGATCACTTGAGGCACCGGGAACTTCAGCAATCGTTCGCCATCAGTCCGGAAAAGTTCCTTCACTGTCTCGGCAGGGGTGGTACTCCTGACAAACTTTAACAAGCCCTCTGGCAACTCTACTCCTCCTTCATAGAGCTTAAGTACATCTTCCAAGCTGTCAAACTCTTTTTGATGACCAAGTAGAGTAGCTAGCTCATCAGGTTTCAGGATCTGAGATATCGATTTCAGGGCATATGCAATCAAGTCTGACATCTTCAAGTGACCAAATTTTTCGTCTCTTGGAACATATACAAATAAGCCCTTAACAAGAGGCAGAGGTCTCTCACTCTTGGGATCTATGATGATAAAAGCACAAAAATCTCAATGACTAAAAGCACAAAATTTTCAGTAGTAACTGAGTAAAACACAGATATGAAAAATCTCATACAATCAAATACCAAGTTCAATTGACTGACCTTTCAAGTTTGCTGCTCTTCCAGTTCTTCCCCTTCGAGGATAAGGGAACTTGGCAGACCCTCCGAGAATTGGGCGAGCATACTTCTCACCCTTATCTGGACTCCCCAAGTCATTGTAATAAGCATAGTCATAAACCCTGTCCCATTCCTGAAGCTCTCCCTTTCCAACAACATCATCACCTCTCAAGGTCACTAGCTCTTCTTCTCTAAACTTCTTTAGTCCAACCGGCGTCTCACTCGAAAGATACGTCTGCACATAAGTAAAGCTCAACCTAGTAACAAAATTCCAACACAAATTTACAATGATTTTCACCATGCTAAAAACTCTAAATGGTTACCTTGTTAGTGAAGAAAACCCTGTCTTTCTTGTACTTGTCAGCAGGGTACACCCATGAGTTGCAATCAAAGTGAACTCTACCTTTTCCGGGAACGTTTTCAAGTGTGAGAGACTTCAAGTAAAACTCACTGGCATGTTCATTTCTTATGATGAAAGCTCCTGGCACTCCAATCTTCTCAACCCAATCAAAATTAACCTTAAATGCACACTCTGCTGCTGTCAATGGGGTAACTTTGCCGATCCAGTTCTCCAAATAAGCCGCCTTACCAACTTTTCCTCGATTCCCATTTGCTATAAAACACATCAAATCCGAAACCAATTCAAAAAGGATGAACAAATAGTGAAAATAGTTAATGTGGAAAGATCGAATAGCAGAGTAGTAGTGTTCTCACCAGGGTCAGTGTTGACAGCACTGACGAGCCGGAGAGAAACAGCTTTCCCCAAAAGCTCATGAACACGGTCCTTGAAAGAAGCTCCGAGGTCGTTGAGCTCCAGAAGATTCTTCTTCATCAAAACCACGGTCCCTTTGATGTTGTTGGCATCACTCGGAGGATCAATGGTGGTGGTGCTCTGGGAAGAGCTGGTAGCTGACACAGTCAACGGCCGAGACCGTCTCACATTGGTCATGGATACAAACCCAGCTGGCACCAGTAGTTTTCCATTGACTGCAACAGCTGATGAGCTCAGGCGAGCTCCAAGAGGACATGGAGGAGGTTTGGTTCTGATCAGAGTTTGATGAAACTTGAAATGAAGCATCTTTGTCTTCTAACTGAACTAAAGTTGTGCTCTTTGGAATTTACCCCAAGAAATAAAGTCAGTTAAGAACTAGTTTAGTGTTTGGTTTGGAATCCCAGTGAGTGAGGAATGTGAGGAGAAGGGTGTGTGGTATTTATGGGGACTTGAGCCTTGAGAGGGAGTGAGATTTACACTGTTCAAAGGATAGTTGCATTCTATTTTTTTTTTCCTTTCTTTTTTCTTAGAAAAAGACTTGGGGAACTAGGACTACTGGTCATTTTTGATTTTTTTCTTTTCTTTATGAATTATGATTTGGCTTTTGGCTTTTGGCTTTTGGCTTTTCTATAAGAATAAAGTAGAGGGTTCTTCACCAACTCAATATTCTTTGTTTTGCTAGGGAGTTGACTTGGAAGAATGAAAGACCTTCACTGTCAAAGTGAATTCAAAGCCATGTTTTTGCCACTTTCAAGGTAACTTCAAACCCTGCTTGTATTCAAAGATGTTTACCAAATCAAAAGATGTGGCCAAATTCTGGCAATTTGGCAATACTAGATTTTCTCATAGCAGCCACTTGACTTGTATGCATAACTATCTAGCTTCATCTGTCCTGCTAATATCATCACATTCTTTAAAAGTTTAGTATTTGCTGACATGCTAAAATTTGGAACTTGGAACAGGATATTTGATAGACCTGGTCAACCCTATCAGCACAAAAAAAAAATTGTATAATTCGAACTCTTACAAATACAGCTTTAATTTTAAACAAGATTATTCCGATACTCAAAAATTTACACCGAAATCTCTTAATATCTTTCAATGACTTGGGATCCATATCAAGTTCATAAATATGAGCAAACAAAAGAACATTCCCCCAACTTTGCACCCTAATATTATTTGGCTGGTGCTTATAATTTCATTATTCTTCTTGTTCAATAGAAAGAATAAATGTGAATTATGACAAGCAGGCCCCATAGCTTTATGCCCTCATATCATAGAGCATTTTAAAAAGTCCAATTCAGATAAGCAGGTTCTTCTAGGGAGAGTTTACCCAGAAATATTAATATATGCAAATTCTTGTTAGTGATCAGATTGTCAATGAAATAGTAGGGAGAGTTTACATGGTTAATGGGTATGAACATAAAGCTAAAGTCTTTCATTTCTTTTCCCATTTACAAAACTGTCGGTCAAACCTGGTAACCAAGTAGACATGGTTTTCAGAATATTAACAAGGAAGGTGCTTTGGGGGTGTCATTTTCTTAATTAAACTAGTTGCAGATTAAAATTGATGATGGAGCTACCTTTATCTTTCACATTGAAGCTTAAAGTCAAGAATCACATGGTAGAAGACCTAGTTATGCCCAATAGATCTCAAATTACTATTTTTTTTTCTTCTGTTTTAGGGAGGTTAAGGTTGCCTAGGTAGTGATGGACTACCAACTATTTGTATCTTAGAGGTCTTGCATTGTCAAACCAGAACATACAATACCTCTGTTGGCTCCCCCATTTTTGCAACAAAAAGTTCATTTATAGGGTATTCGGACTCTTTATGGCACCTAATCGGTCCATGTCACATTATGCGCAAAAGTCTTGACATATTATGTTAAAAACATAAAACGTATGCAAGTTCTTGACGAAATCTTCAACTTTGTGTGACTCCTAATTAATCTTGTCTGTTCAACCTCAAAACAAAGAAATTTGAATTTGAGAAGAAAGGCAGTCATGGAATTGGCTTGTTCCTTCTCCTAGTAACAAATTTGTTTGATTTGGTATTGTTAATGCATATAGGTTTTCTATTGATGGTGTGAAATTAGAAATGGCTTTGATTTTTCTAGCCGTCAGGACGCATGGCCAGTTAATAGATAATGATGACAGAATCCTTCATAAAGAAATGAAAATGACATGTACCCAATTAATAGATAATGATATTGAAACCCTTCATGCTCAGGTTACTGAGGTTTGTATGAATAGGTAAGTATATTAAGACCATAACCAAACTGTTGTAAACTTAGAAACAGTAGCATTTGATGTTGTTGGAGAGGGAAGATCTCACGTCAGAAAAAAAAGATAAATAAAATATAATTTATAAGTGAATGAATCACACTTAATTGTACCGATGTCTTTTATGATTAAAATTCAACACCTTAAGTGCATGTTTCGTACGGGGGATAGGACTGGACTGGACTATCTTCTATAAGAAATTAAGCCTAATCCTACGTTGGCGGAGCTGGGAACTATTTTTAATGAGCATACGGAGTCCCCGCGTCCCCTCCACACCTTCTTACGGAGCGGCCCCAAATATGGCCAGACTCCATAAGCTCGCGCTTTATAACGTTCTCGTCTCTCTCAACTTCGGTGTAGAACGATTCTCATCTCTCTCAACTCAACTGCTCGATTGAAGACTCGCCAACTGCTCCAGGTTTGATCTCCTCTCTCTCTCTCTCTCTCAAGTCTCATCTTTAACCCATCTCTGCCTTCTTCTTTTTTCTTGATCCGAAATTGAGTAAAGAATTAGATTACTTGGAAAATTGTTTATGGGTTGTATGTATTTGATTGATTGATTGATTAAGGATTCAGTGTCTGAGTAGCTTGATTTTCTATAAATTGATCAATTTCATGTCTGAGTCTTCTTCTTCTTTTTTCTTCTCTTTTGTGAGTAGTTCATTGTTTTGTGTGCATCTGTGTTTTGCTGAACAACATAATATTATAGTCTTATGAGTTTAATTCGATTCTTGTTGAACTATGAATGTTTCTTATGTTTCTGGGGATTCCATGTGCTGAATTATGTGACTTTTACTGTTGGATTCGAAATGTAATTGTGACATTTTGTCAGATAAGTAAACTAAGAATTCCAGCAATGACTAATTAGTGTTAGACAATTTGGTAGCTTGGAACTTTGGATTGATGCATGAGAACCGCACTGGGAGAGTAATCACTAGTCAGTATTGGATCCTTTGATACTCTCCTTCCCTATTTCATGGACACTACTTCTACTTGGTGGTAAAGCATCCCTCTATTTAGTCATTATTATCTGTTGTCAAATCTCAAATGTGTTTAGTCAGTCATGTTTTTGGTTACATGGAGTTGCTGTTGACTTTATATGCGTTTAGAAGGAGTTGATGCCTTAACACATGTTTGGCAAGCAACCATTTTCTAGATGAACTCATTTTGTAATTGCTAGATTAGCATTCATGTTTGATACTTTGTTAGCATGTGGGATGCTAATTAGGAGTTCACTTTGGTTCTTGTATTATCTAGTGGACTTGTCGATGTGTAAACTATTTACTCTTAATTTTGATTGTGGTGGCTTACTAATCTATGAACTTGAAATTTGGATGAAAATTATGTTCAGTTCTTATAATTTGATCAAAGTGTAGACTGATTCATTTTATTCAAAGAATTGTGGTTTTCAGTTTTAATTTAGTCCAGTACATCATCAAACATGGGACATGACTATTGTGTTTATTCTGCTCTTTAGTCCCAAGCAGTACCAAACATGGGTTAGGGCTTATTATAGAATAAGTCAAGCTTAGACAGTCCTGGACTATTAAAAAAAATAAGCATGTCTTAGACAGTCATGTGTACCAAACGACCCCTAAAGGTGGTTAAGTTAGGACACTATCAGTACTATGGTGATCCACGGGCCACGCTTGTCCTTGTTCAAGTTTGTATCAGAGTGGGTCCCTCTTCAATTACGTCTCCCAGCGTAATGGGAGAAAGTCTCCTAGCATAATGAGCTCAGATTTGGGTTCATCGAATTGTCATCAGAAAAATTCTGATTGGCTCATACCATACGAAGTGTCTGTAGTGGGCCTTGGACCGAAACATTATTGATTTCTGATGTGGGAATTGGACTGAATGAATTTCACGTGCAGACCTAAAAAGTTAGGTTGCATATGAGGGAGAGTGTTTGAGAGGAAAGATCTCATATCAGAAAAGAGATAAATAGAATTTAACTTATAAGTGGATGAATCACACTTAATTATACCAAGACCTTTTGTGATTAAAATCCAAAACCTTAAAGATGGTTAAGTTGAAACAATATCGGTACAATGGTGATCCACGGGCCATGCTTGTCCCTGTTCAAGTGATGTAACAGATAGTACTATACATGACAAAGTGTATCACACCATACAAAAGGTAAACGGAATCGGATTGGCACACCGTATCAGAGTTCTGATCACATACGGCATTGCTTCTGGATTGAGTTTAAAGACACATACAAGGCTAGCTTGTTGACAATTTGAGATCTGCACATGGTTTCTGTTGATGTAGTTCCATTTCCGGAATTGGTTTTTGTTAAAGAAATTTGAGTTCAGATGACCAACTTAATAGTATGCATTGCATAGTTTCCTAGTTGAAAGGGGACAACTGAAAAAATGCAGATAATCAAATAATGAATAATATGTATATTGTACATTAGCAAGTTCAGTACAGACTTTTAGCTTCTGCTGTAAATTGAGTAATTAATTTACATGGAATTATTGAAAGACTAATTTGTAAGTAATTCTTAAATCAAAGTGGCTTGCTTTATCGATACTGTACTAGCTTTTCAAAGGCTTCCCCTTTTCTAGTTGACAGGCTTTTAGATTGAGACACTGTTGGGAATTCCCTTGCCAGCAATTCCACTTTCACCAGTGGGATACAGCAAAGTGTATGGCACCTCCACCTTTCCAACCCTGTTCTTCAGATTCTCATCATTGTTCATGTTGGTAATCTTCTCTTCGATTTCAGCAAGTTTCTTTCCAAATCTGTTAAAAGCTTGCAATGCTTCTGCATCTGCTGTCCAGTTAGGAGTGTCCCTCTGGCCCAAATACACTTCATCAGTAGAATGCCTTGACAGAATTTCAATCAGGGCAATGCCAAGCACTGTCTGGAACTGAGCAGTGATTGTTTTCAAGAAGGCCTTATCAGGGTTGGACTCAAGCTCATCATACTCAGGAGTTCCTTTTTCGGGCATGAACCTTCGGCTTACAGTGGGGCGGCATGGGAGGTAGCCTGCATAAGGGTACTGTCCAAAGTTGACAGCTGCATGGAGTGCAGATGAAGTCCATATGATGATAGTGCAAGCTTCAATTAGCTCTTCACGAGTCTGCATTTTAGGCCACCAGGGCTCATCTTTTTTGTCACCATGACCCTGCTCTACTAGTTCCTTCCACCAGGATTGGAGTTCTGTGTCTTTTTGAACAATGTTGTCACTCTTGTAGTAGAATGAGCAGTAGTCTTCTACCCAATTTCGTATCGCAAACCAGATTTTGAGCCCATCAGCACCATAGGGGTAGTCCTCTATCACTAGGCGTAGACCGTGTGGAGCACTCTCATCCTTGACTGCCATTCCTCTGCATTGATCAAAGACATTGTAATGTCATCAATACAATAATGTGAAGTAGTATGCTTAAATTTTGGATCACATACATTTCTTATTCTAAATTACTTCTAGTGTCTTTTTAAAAGTATTGTGCTTACCTCTTGATGAGATCTGCAGGGAGAGCTTGCTCAGGGAAAACCCATTTCTTGTAAACAATTGATGACATCTCCATGGCATACCTACCTGGAAACACTGTTGTCTCCAGAATGCCACCAGCATTGATGAGGATTTGCCTGGCTAGTGCATTCATGTTCATGGTGTCGCGGAAGTGAGGATGAAGAAGCTTGTAAATTGGGTGAACCACACTCAGTTGCCTGTTTGTTGCTATTACTACTGGCTCACACACTGCATGAGTATTCAACCTGTGACCAAAACACATAAAGGAAATGTTATCAGAAACCGATTCCAAACTATAGGAGAAACTTGTTCCCTGAGGTTTGCTTAAGAGAGTAATACCAGTGACTGATAAGTTGATGAACTCCAGAGTCATTTACAGCAACATAAGCTTTGGCCAGCTGCCATATGGAGCTTTCTACACCTTCCTCAGCTGGTGTGAACACACTGCTAGTGCGACCATGCTCATCTCCATCAGGATGGGGCAAGCTTAGTTCAATCACCAATGGCTTCAAAGTTCCATCACTTTTCAAAAAAAGGAGTGTCCTGCTAGCATAGATCTTTGAGGAGGTATTTGAGTTTATACGCCTCACGTATGGCATCAATGCATCATGGTGGTCTAATAAGAATAGCTTGTTGCTCTTGAGTGCCTGTACATCAGAATCCATCATTAGTAATGGCATGAATCAAGATAAGCTAATTGCTAGGTGACTTCATACTGAAATATCTTTCGAAGGAAATGAATCGAAGATATTACCTCCTCCACTGTCAGTCCATCCAAGTAATTCTTGATGTGTTCTTCTGTTATTGTACTGGACTGATCACCATAAACATTTACGTCTAGAGTGCTTACCGGTGGAAATGTCTGCATTTAAGTTAGAACCAAATATTAGTTAGAATAAAACATGAAATTTTTTATGCTACATTTAAATGTGCAGAAGGAAAAGGAATATCAAATTGACACCCCTGCAAGTCCTAAACATATTACTGCGAAAAAAATCACACAAAAGTTGTGTTGAAATTACTTGGAGGAGACTAATGTTGACAGGGTTCACTCCAGCTAGCATTTCTCTGGCAAATTCTTCATCTGTCCTCCAAGCCAGCCTATTCTCTGATCAAAATCAGTATAACATGACAATTAGAGAAAACATCAAATAATGTATTATATTTTAGAACCACAGGCTATTGCTTAATTAGAATCCCCAAAGTACAAAATGTTCTCAGATATATGTCATACTCATACCTTTGATCACTTGAGGCGTTGGGAACTTGAGGAACTGTGCACCATCGGTCCGGAAAATTTCCTTGATCATCTCTAGAGGGATGTTGTCCCCAATGTCCTTTAAGAAACCTTCAGGTACTTCAATTCCTCCTTCATAGAGTTTAAGTACATCTTCAAAGCTGTCGAACTCATTAGGAGTGGGATCAAATAGAGCTTCTAGCTCAGGTCTGATGAATTGAGCTATGGACTTCAGTGCATAAGCAAGGAAATCAGACATCTTCAAGTGTCCGAATCGTTCGTCTCTTGGAACATAAATGTCTAAGCTCATGAGAAGAGGGATCCTACTCTCACTGCTTGGATCTGTTGAAAAAAGATTAGAAATATTAATGGTCATGAAATGGCATGTTACTTAAATCACCTAGTAAATAGCAACTCAAGTATGATAACAACTAAGTTCACATAATGGCTAACCTGACTCAGTTGGAGCACGGCCAGTTCTTCCTCTTCGAGGATAAGGATACTCACTAGTCCCTCCAAGAGTTTGACGGGCATAATCTGAACCCTTGTCTGGATTTCCCAGATCATTGTAGTAAGCATAGTCATAAACCCTGTCATACTCCTGGAGCTCTCCTTTCCCATCTCCTCTCAAGTGTACTAGTTCTTCTTGTCTGTACTGTTGTAGTGGTAGTGGTGTGTCACTTGGAAGGTAAGTCTGCACAAATATATAAAAATACACATTTAGCTCAGTATGCAAGTCACAACCTCAAAATACTATCAGATTTGCCATCTCTTCATGCATCATTACCTTGTTAACAAAGAAAATGCGGTCTTTCGTGTATTTTTCTGCAGGGTACACCCATGAGTTGCAAACAAAGTGAACTGTTCCCTCACCAGGAACATTTTCGAGTGTGATGGTCTTAAGGTAGAACTGACTGTGGTGATTGTTTTTTATTAGGATTGCTCCTGGAACTCCGATTTCGTCATCCCAGTCAAAGGTAACCTTGTATGCAGAATCTCCTGCTGTTAAAGGAGTGATTGTGCTGATCCAGTCTTCCAAATATGCAGGCTTTCCAAGTTTCCCTTTCAATCCATTCTCTACAAAAACACATCCAAGTTCAAAAATTGATTCTCTACAAGTTCTAAATTCTAACTTGCAAAATTTTTCTGTTATGTCAATTTGCAACTGCAACATTTATTCAATTATGCACTAACCACATAAAATCACTCATCAACACAGTTATTTTTCCTCCATCATAATAAGCCACTGGGTTAAAAATAGGTTCATGTTCTAAAATTTTACCATGAACAAAGTAAGTTAAAAGTAAAGGATCAGAAGAGAGAGAGAGAGAGAGAGCTATTCCCAACTGCTTGTTTCCATTTTCAGGTGAAACTGGTAGATAAATATAAATAGACCAGTAGTTGAGACTTGGGGTTCAAAGGGTTAATTTGTTACCTGTCCTAATCAATATTTATTTCAATAATCCCTATGAAACCCCACAACTGGCATAGCTCATCTTCATGATTTTGAAATCATTACCATATCTTTCATAACTTTCATTATGTCACTTTGAACCAATCCACTTGCAGTCATCTCATTTTGCTATCAAGACAAAGATGCAATTGTATAACAACAACTTGATCAATTATAAAATGCTTACAGATGATAAACACCCCCGTGCCAATTTCAATGAACGACCTCAATATGCCGCTGATGGCTTATAAATTAGACTATAACCGCTGACGGCTTATAGATTTTTGACTTTTGTTTCAAATGCATGCGTATATTTGAGGGTGAGCTTGACTGGAAATAGAGCAAGTTGATTTGATCATTTGAACTCTTGGTTTAGAATCTTATGACTTCTGAGAATAGTGAAAGTAAAGTAACTCCCGATTGTACTTTTTAAGTTGTAAAATGAAGGGTCATAATCTGAAAACTAGCTGGAAAAATGATAAGAGTTAATTGGTTCATGATGATGATGGATTCATTACGTTAATCATAGTGTAATTCCCAAATGACTAAATATATGAACAAAACTCAAAATGCTTAGCAGAAAGTTATAAATACTTCTGAAGACTAATGGATCGGATATGAGTCACATCTGATCAGAATAACTTACCGGAATCGGCATTGACAGCACTGATGAGCTGCAGAGAAACCCTTTGCCCCACCAATTCATGCACGCGATCAAGAACAGAAGCATTGAAGTCATTGAAATCCAACACATTCTTCTTCATCAGCACCACAGTCCCTGTAAACTGTTTCGTACTGCCGCCATTGTGATGATGGCCTGTGACCGCATCAAGCAAGTTATGGGCCAAGTTATGCAACATCTTGAGTAGTATGCTTGCTTTCCAAACACCAAAGCAAAGAATATATGTGTTGTGTCTGAAAAAGTAGTTGATATATGTATGAGAAACTGATGAGGTTGAAAGTTGGTTTGGTTTGTAAAGAGTGAAGGAGGGGCTTGGGGGTATTTATAGGGAGGAAGAATATGCCTCATGAAGTTTCAAGACTGCTTCTTCACATTGGGAACGGACACGTTCCGTTTAGCTAGCTTCAATTTTCTTTCTCTTTGTTTTTCTTGGGATATAAACAAGAAGCCGAGTCATATTCTTTCATCTGGGTTAAAGACTAGTCTTCCTTAACTTATAGTTAACGAAAATCACTCTAGCTTGGCATGGAAAGCTTTCGAGGGATGACATTCTAATGATGACAACTCCAAATCCTAGTTATTACATTTCTAAAGATTTTTCAAATACAAAACCAAATACAATTTTAAAACTATATATATATTTTCACCCATTAGATTTACTTTTCTTTCACAGTTTCTTAAAAACTGTACGGCCGTAACTTAGTAAACGGAAATACAAGTCTAAAGTTTCCATAGCTAAATTAAATAATTTGCCCATATCTACAGTTAGCATTGACCTTCCTTATTCATGAAAAACTTGCAAGTTGGCCGGGCAATCATTAGGCCAAAATCTGGTTTGCATTATTGAACATTATAGGGATGGGAAAATTAAAAATGTGCATATTGAATCGGCCATATGACATAGTCATTAGTCAATGAAATAAAAAAAAATGGTCTTCATGGGAAAAATGAAATAAAAAAGGCTATCACATATATGCAGAGATTGGGACGTAAACGATACTAGTTTAGAAGCTGGAACATCTATCTTCTACATCAAGAAAAGTCACCGTGCGTGGCCAAATTGGAACCGCTGCCATCAGCTTCGGTGGCCTTTGGCTTTACCTAGCTGCAGACTGGTATTTCAGCCCTTTCTAAGCAAAACGAAGAACAAGCTGCCTAATTGGACCTGTTCGTCTCTTATCTCCATATCTGTAATTTTATTGACCCAGAAAAGAGGAAGATAAATTCTCTGTAATACGATTCTTCTTCCACCCAAGCTATTGCTTTGATAAAATATAGACATTATTTCTTGTGTTTTCCTCACTTTTTCACATGTGGGAAACTCGATCTTTTTTATTTTAATTCTTTGAACACATCACACTCGACGAGATTTTTAGGGCAAGCGTGCGATTAGTGTTAAATAGTTTAATCACTAGAGAAAGAGACACCTTTATCTGGATACATACTAAAATAAGGAATCTAGCCCTCTGAGATCATGTTTATAAGCAAACAAATAAACACAGCACAAAATAACTAAGTAAGGTTCCAATATTGAAGGCGTTTTCTTCTCCGGCTCATGCCTTGTAGTCATCTGAGCCACATCTCACATTAAGATAGACAAATAAAGGTGATCCGCAAATTTGTTTCCAATCACTTTCATTTGTCTATCTCAGTGTGAGATGAGGACTTTATAAGAAGGGTCAATGCATTTACAGAGGACTTGATTAATCAAAATTTTGAACAAATATGTAGTCTTCAATAAAATCCGAAAATGGTCGATTACATCTAAATTTCTTTTACATTTTTAGGAAGTTCGATTTTATAAAATACAAACAAAAATATGAGTTATCAAACTTAATGTTTCAAATTTCGTAAGCATGAGAGCTAGCGGTTACGGTACTTCTATTTATGTTAATTAATCATCTGCTGAATTATTTGTGTGCATTTCTCTTTCTGCTTTCATAGAAAGTAGATTATTTCAATTAGAAGTGATTGACGTTTGAATAAAATCCCTAAACGCAAGGAAAGTTGGCCACCAAATTAAGTAAACTAGGAAGTACATTTCATCCACACAAGAAAAACAAACAAGCAAGTAATTAAGAAGAGGAAAGTTGTTCATAATGAAAAGATGTGAAGTACGAAGTTTGCAGTAGTCAACCAATTATTTATGCTTCATTGTGGCATTGGGATTTTGCTTACATAAGTTCAAAACTATAGTAACGTTTTTTGTGGTTAAGCTAGGTATATGAAACTGTGAAGTTTTGTTTATGTCGGAGTATTTTACATACGATACGCGGCTGCTTTCGAGTCTTGATAACTAGTGTCATTTTTCAATTTATAGTTTACAATAATAAAAAAAGAAGAAGATAACAACTAAGCATAACAAAAACTATCATGGGGATAAACATATTCTTAGCCGCCCTACTAGGATTTAGAAATGTATTGATTGGCATGGAGTAGCTAGCAGGGTTTATGATTAAACCTAACTATCAACTAGAAGCCAATTACCATATGCATTCATATTTGGATTGTAGTTCTCAACTTACTACTCAAGAACAGGTGTGAGGTCTCACGTCTCTTTTCCAAAGATAGGATCATAATAGCTATAGAATTGAGAAGCATCAAGGAAGCGCGCGTGTACGATGTAGAACCGAACCGAAGATTGGATAAGCTTTTGAGATAATCGTTAAGATCGACTGCTAATCAAACCATGGCAAATTGTATTGTCTGTGTTCGATTATGTTTTCTAAACAATAATGACGAAGTCATATGAGCTTGAAAACTTGTTTCAGAGAAGCGAAACAGAATATCAATTAGGCAGGTTGAAAGGGGGCATGCACTAGCTTGCAACATTGATATCTTGTTTGACATAAGTTACAAGATCTCCAGACATGCCTGTATAGCTGATCGGATCTCCACGAAAGACTACTAGAGCTGCCTCATGCATCCTCATTTTGCTTGGCTGATCGAAATGGTATCTAGGTGGACGCACTAATGCTAACTGATGACAACCAGCTAGTGTTCTTAAACAATAGCTGGACTGTATACGTACTACGTACTTCTGTTTGTGCATGGTTTTTGTCTCTCGGTTCATTTCCCCGGATGATTATGCGATTAGTAATCTACGCATGCTAATTGCAAATTCGCATGTATGGGTGAAGTCAATAACCATATATCTAAACGTTTTTGGGATGGGAGGCCTACTCGATCGCAGGAGAAGCTGCCGTAGTGCCATTGAGAGTGTTAGATATGAACTTCATCATTGTGAACTGCATGCAGACATGCATACAGTGGTACCATCTCTCTGTTAAGGAAGGAGAAGAAGTTGAAAGCCGAGGCGGCCCGAGAGTAGCAGCTGCTTCCAGGAGAGATGGCAAGAATGAAGTGAGCGATCCATGAGAGCAATGACACTTATACCAACTTATTGGACTAGTGCATAGAACTTTACAGCCCAATGAATAGACAAATGACTAATCCAGATTTGAAGCCCATCAACCCAAAATGGGGATATTCCCGTCATTTGAAACATTAGGGTTACGGCTTTGCTTCCCTCTATATATAACAGTTCCGCCGTGCTTTGCTTCAGTTAACTTCTCCAATCTTAGCATACTCTGTTCTTCCCTCCATCCACAGTAAACGAAATGGAGAGAGATCACAAATATTGCCTTGAAGAAGACGAAGACATATTTACAACCGTAGATCAAGTTTTGCTGAAGTTACGAGGTATAGTTGGTTTCGATGTTAGCTATGTATCTCTAATTTTAGTTTAATTGTACTTAGATCCGAAATGATAACAGGGTATAGATGAAAATATGCAATTTTATGGGTTGTGCATGTGTATATGATAAGTTTATCTAAGAGCACTTGTTGTTATATTGCAGGCATTGATGGATTCAAAAGCGTTAATTTCTCCATTTCTGGAATGGGAGGAATAGGAAAGATCACCTCTTGGTATGGCTCTGTCCTGCACCCTTGAATCTGCTTTTGGCTATGTCTCTGTCCGCTGGATTCTACTATTAGTTGGAATTCTACTTTCTTTTTTTTTTAAAACTTTTCTCTTTTGGTCTCCAACCTACGACCCCATGACAATACAGATAACCCTTCCGAATTATTTCAACTAGCGTTTATAAAAGTGTATTGAGGTTCTGTCCCTGGGGAATTGTTTGTTCATTTCAACTTTTTGTGCTTGTTTCAAAATTGAAACTACCTGATGTATTTTGTTTGTGTTTACTGCCTTACTAGTTTCAGTATGTGCTTGGCTTGGATATTCATTGCTTGAATGTTGTGCATATCTGAAATCTAAAAGCTGCAGAACTTTCTTGTTTTGCTTATGCTTGTCAGTAGTTGTTGATATTGGGCTAAAATATATGTTTCTTCCTCTCTCTTTTTTATGTAGAATTTCAATACAGTTATGTTGTTGATTCTGAGCCAAACAGTAAGTAGAGAAATGTGGTTTGCAAATATGGATCAGCCAGAACTCGAGATCAAGTTTTGCCAAATTCAAAATATTTGCCTACCACAATGTTTTCTTTCAAACTGAATGATGAGAATGCCAATTTTTGGCACAATGCTTCTTTTGGAAAGGTCCGAAAGAACATGTTGTCCATTATTAGAGTTTCAAAAAGAAAGATTACTGATAAGAATTATAAGATAATCATCATGACTGAGAACATGACGAAGTCTATGAAGCAGTGGTGTATGAAAAAAACCCTGACTAGAAGAGCAGCCAACAATGTTCTTCCCCCACATGATGGTCTTCTGGCATTTATGAGGTATTTTTGCCATTTACTTGATATGTGTACAATATTTCATACTTCTTTACTAACGATAAGTGTAAGTTCTAAACTGAAAACTATGTCAAATAAGAAATTGATTTTCATGTGTGAACTACTGTTATAAAAAATGCAGCAGCGTCAATTATGATGGATTCTAAATTGCAATTTCTCCATTTCTGGGATGGGAGGACTAGGAAAGATAATGATGATGAAATGGTGCCTCCACATGAATGGCAGGCTGGAAAGCTAGAAGCCGGCATCATGCCAAAAAAACCTAGCAAGAAACCAGCATTATGTGGATGGCCAAAAAGCCAGCAAGGAAGCCAGCAAGAATGCATTTGAAGTGGTTTATTCTCTAAAGCCAACTGATATAAATTAAACAAAAATTTGAAGGATATTTTATGGTTCTTCAGGTCCTTGTAGGTTTGGATCCATTCTATTTCTCATTCAAGTTATAGTTTTCAAACAATGGATTGTTTTGACGAGTTTAGTTTTATTCTTGTGCGATGTTGATACTCAAGATACAAATTTGTGATGGGACTTTCTTTGTTTGTGCAAACTGTGATGGGGTTTCTTTGTGTAGACAGTAGCAGGATTTCTTTGTTTATGTGATGGATTTCTTTGTTAGCATAAAAAAATAATGCACCTTGCTACATGCATCAGTTGTATATACAAGCTGTTAAGCTAGGATATGTAAAGCAAGCAAACCATTCAGTGAGAAATTTACTTGCCTTGCTATTTCTCTCTTTGATACCATTTTCTTCTTGAATCTCCCTTCTATCCGAAATGTGCTTTTGTAGCAAAAATCGATCGACACTATTTGGCTAATCAACATTTCGAACACCAGAAGAGTACTACACTTGTACCATAATGCGTGACACAGAGATTAAAATGATAGATAGCATACGTTACAAATGAAATTTAACAGAACACATGCACAAAACAATACGACACAACAACCGGGTTTTGTTTCCTCAGAATCAGCTGGGGTATATGCTCCATTATTACTACAAGAGAAAGTTACGCACGAGGCTAAGTGTGACTTCAGTTCATACCATTGCCCTCACCCTGGATCTGAGTGCCCCTACCCTGGATCTGAGTGAGCATGCTCAGCAATTGGGGATATGGCTTTTCTGGTTGATCATCTGATAGTTGATTACAAGATTGATATGCACATTGGATGCAGCTTTGATCATCTTTATGTTAAGTCTCTACTCCCCGGGAGATAGAAAATGCAGCCAAGATGCTTATCAGAAGTGAGAGTTTCACCCTTTAACTTGATTTTGTGTTATTTTTGTTACTTTGAAGGGATCAAATCAGTGGCCTTTCCTAATCCGAACTTGATCATTTCCCTATCAAGGGCTAACCCCAGCTTTCTGATACTGTTTTCTTGATTTTGCTATAAGAATATTTAGTTATTTACTGAACTCTACATTAGGTTCTTTGGCCATTTTCGTTATTGAAATCTAGGTACCTTTGACTCTGATATATTGTTGTTACTTGTACTATAGAGTAAAACTGATATTGTGGCTCTTTACCAGTTTACCTAGATACTGATCACCTTCACTATCTTCATATATGCTAGGTATTCAACTGTTACAGCCATCACTTCTGCCTGCGTTTTGAAGCCTTCCAACTTGGCATTGCAGGAAACTAATATGGGAAGGAACCCCTCGGAGCATACGTGAGAATGCCTCGCCAATAAGCTTCTCAATTGAAGAAGTTCTTCAGCCTGAGCATCTGGTTTCTTCTTGAGCACATCTAAAGCTTCCAAAACCTAGAATTATATAGTCAAGAAAACGATCATAGGTGTTCATGAATTTAGAAAGGGAATTCCTGCAATACTAATATATTGATTATATTCATTCCCTTGCTGGATTTAGGGTAATTGAACTTCAAACACTAGAAAATAAGCTGGGATTTGCATTCCTCTAGGATATACTACTCATTCAATGGTAGAAGCCAAAACTAATGTACCATCACAAGTCATGATGGAGGGGGACGAGATAGTTGTGCTCTTGTAACAAGAGTCTTGTTGAACCTCATCATCAACCCTAGACAGATCAAATACCTATACGACAATGCGTATTGTGTACATCTTCCACAGTAGGGCAATCAGATCACATCGATCCTTATCCACAACGTCTCTCTCCGCCCGCTCTGATGCCATGTAGAAATTGATTCTCATTGATCTTTACAATTATATGCTATACATTATAAGGCAATAGATCTATAGTAATAGCAATATCAAAACTGATGCATAATCTTAGCAATATCAAAACTAATGCACAATCACACAGCAATATCAGATTTGTAATGAAAAAGATTATGGGCCAGATTTATTCACTTCTGCTTCCACAAATTCCAAACCCCGGCTTTGGCACCTTCTTGTTGTTTTGGTTCCTTATGTTTGGCTTCAAACCCACACTTTCACCCTCTTCAAATTCCACTTTGCATGCAAACTCTGCGATACTTTCACCAAAATGGTACAACCCCGCGTGCCATACCAATTTCATCCCTATATGTCATTTTTTTTGGTCTGATCACTATATCATTGTACCCCCAATTCTATTGGCCCCCCATCGATTTGAACCTTGGTGTACAAAATTTCATAGATAAGCTAACTAAATATTTCTAGCTCATATACTTCTTAGCATTAAGAATAAACCGATAATCATTTTTAAAATATGAACAAGCATGATATAACCACATTGCATGTCTTACCTTTCGATTTCTATGATTTACATTTGTGATACGTTAATTGGTGATCCCGATACAGAAATCAATGAAAGATAACGAAAGATAATAGCAACTTAGTGATGAAACCAGAATCCATAAGCATAATGGTCCAAACAACATCATGCATGATCTCAGATTTCTCAGAAGTCAGAACCATACGTGCAATACCATCTAACGCAACCCAAATTGTGACAAAAATCTTCTGCACAATAGTTAATAATTAAGCTGAATTTTGCAGGCAAATCCAGTAACCAGTCACTGTTCTTCTTCCTCCATATCAAACAAAAACATACCTCTCAACCTTTCCCAGATACAGACCACAGCATATTAGCACATTTTTAACCTTCATCACTACCTTGCCAAATACGTAACACAAACCATGGGGAAAGAGAGTCGTCATAAAGTAATTACATGCTTAAACTCAAATAGAAATAAATTTAGGTCTACTGCGACATGATAAACAAACTGGGTTGGTCACTTTCTAAGCAGTGAGCTTTCACCGCCAGTTTCCTAGCGAGCTCCAGTCTCCGAGGTCGAAGGAACCACTGGTGCTGGAGTAGGGGGGCTGATGAGGCTGCATTCCCTGCGGGAAGAAGAAGGGTATCTGGAGATTCTCCTGGAGAGACCTGAGGCTCGGAAAGTCCGAGAGGCCGCCGAAGCCGTGGAACGAAGTAGTCGACGGCTGCGGCGGCGGAGCGAGGTCCGAGGAAGTCATGAGATGATTGAAAGTGGCGGCGTTGGCGCTGGTGGAGAAACAGGACACGTGATCCCTCCGGGTACGGTTGTCATGGGAGCAGCTGTCACGGTCGGTGAGGGAATTAGCATTGCCGTTGGAGAAGTAAGGGGAGGAGTCGAAAAGTAGTGGCAGTGAGACCGAGGAGGAAGAAGCAGGCGAGCTGGGCTCAGCAATCATTCGGATCTTCTTGCATTCGGGTCCATTGCTCTTATTGAACTTCTGGAACACCCTCGAAATCACCCACTCCTGCATATATGCAGACTTTTTGGGATCAAATTATCAATCTTTGGTACTTAATTTTGTCATCCAAAAATGTTTGATCAAGGCTAAGAAATAATTACATGCATTGAAGTAGGTTGGTAAAGAGCTAGAATGTCACACAGCCTATGTAGTACTAGAATTATCTAGAGGTTGTAGCAGTATCAATGTTGAGGAACATAATGGAGTGGACATGGCAGAAACTATGTTGGATGCATTATTTGCATACTGAATATGTGTGCGTTACCAGGTTTTAAATAGCAATAACGTACAAGACATCAACATATGCTTGGCACATAGGAAAGCTTGAATCAAATAGATGAATCATATGAAAGAATACTATTATGAGATATATGGACCTACTCATGTACATTCTTGGTTGCTAGTATACAGTTTAATTAATTAAGTGCATGATATATGATGAGGTTTGGTACGTTATATGTGCGTTCGAGTGAAGGAGAAGAAGCACCTGGGAGTTCCTGAGGAGGTGTCTGTAAGCAAATCGACATTCAAGGCGGTACTCGTGCATGACCCAGTTACTCTTCATACCGTTGGGAGCTCGGCCGCGGTAAAAAACCAAAGTCTTCCTCATTCCAAGAAGGGAACCAGTCTTGGAGCTGTAAATCTCTCGGTCTTTCCCGGTGGCTTTCCAGTACCCGGCTTCAGTGGCACGGTTGGTGCGAATTCCGGTCGGGTATTTCTTGTCGCGCAGGCTGAACAAGTACCACTCTTTCTCCCCCATTTTTGCTTTCTCTGAATCAATTAGAATACAAATTAGAATACCCAAATTTTTACCAAGACAGTGTTTATAGAGTGAAGATGGTTAAATCACTAAAATGTGTAAAGAGTTAGTACCAGGGAGCTGCCACGGCTCGCACTTGTTGAGGTCAACTTGGGTTATGGCCCGACAGGTGAAGTTGGAGTCCATGACCTTCCTGAGGAGATAGTAGCCGATGAGTTCCTCGTCGGTAGGGTGGAAGCGAAACCCTGGAGGCAGTTGGCTGTCCTCGTTGTTGATTATGAGCTCCATTTGATTGGGTTTTAAGTTTGGAGAGAAACCTAGCTCCATTTGCAAGGGTTTTTGGTTTTGGATAGAAACCTAGCTAGCGATAGAAGAATGCAGAATGAAAGTTGTGGGTGGCTGGGGATGTTAGGAGGGAGTGTGCGTGTGTGTGTACGTATATGTAGAAGCAGGTGGGAGGGGTTTTAGAGTGGAGGAAGAGGAAGAGTGGGGATGGGTTTTGCATAGGGAGTTGATGAATGTGAGTGATAGGGAAAAAGGCCAGGACAGATAGATATAATAATAATTAGAGATTGGAAATATGGCTGGAAAAATCTCTCTGTCTTCTCTGCTCTGTCCTCTTCTGTTCTCTCCTCTCCCTTCTTCTGTTATCATATCCAGTTTATGCGTGAGGAAATGTCTATATATGCGTGAGGAAGCGTGCAGGTATTCGTCTGTCAGTGAAGAAAATGAAGGAGTAGGAGAGTAGTAGTTTCTGTGAGGGACAAGGAGGGAGTCCCCATGAGATTTTCATGTACTGTTGTTTTTCACCATGAATCGATAAAGCTTTGGCTTTTCCCTCATGTCAGCACAGTACAAGTAATCAATAATCGAATGGATCCAAATTACATACCCACGTACGCACCAAACTATCTTCCATTTTTCCATTTTTCATGCTATATCATGAGCTCAGAAACTTTCACTGTATGACGGCATTTGATGCTGAAGAATATATGTAACAATGGAGATAAGATATACTAAAGAAGTTTCACCAAGCTGTTGGCTGACCTTTTGCTGACAAGTTTTACTTTTCTCAACTCCTTATACAATCGACATATCAAATTATGATTAAGGAGGCCCCAGATGAAGCAAACGATGATGTTAATTAATTAAATAGCGACTAATTGTCTTCGAGTTTGGGTCAAAATTTCTTAATTTCAACAATTCAATCATTTCTTAATTAGGTAGTCCACAACATCTGATGTATATCTAAGTGGAGATTGAGAGAGATGATGATTATGTCACCAAGTGGAGCTAGGCCAAAGTGCCAAACCAGGGGAAGAGGGCAAATGTTTGATAGAGTGTTGCAGGATTAGTGAAACAAGATTCAAATCTAAATCACCAATCAATCATGCATTCCATAAAGGACAGAAGCGAACCGAACTGGAATCCAACCGGAGACTTTTGAAGGGGAAATCCAAAAGCAAAAGAAAAGACTTGTCCTATCTACCGGTCGGTCAGTCACTCACTTCACTGCTTCTCACTCTTCTCAAAAGACAAACCAGGTCGCGTGCATTGAGGGCGTGACGAGACCCCTGAAGTCTTGATCCCCCTTCACCGCCATGCCCCGCAGCACCACCGCCCCTCCTCCTTTCTTTTTACTTCGGTTACACACAAACGTGATTTAACCGGGTTGATCAAATTGACTAATTGAGTGATCACATTGTCCAACACTAAGCAATTGAAAGGAAACCATCACCTGGTCGATTCATGACCATTTTCGTTTTTCTTTTAAAAATTGATTTTGGATCAGACGGATTGAAAAACATTTGTATTCAAAATTTCAAATATTGCCGAAGCATATATCTATGAGATGGGCCTTGATAAGGGTTCAGCTTGGCTTCATTTTTGCATAATTTACGCCTTCCATGCAACGTTTATGCAAAGGAAAATAATTCATAGCCAAAATGATTTATCCTTGATGCTTCTCTCTTCCGCAAAACCGATCAACAACTCTTCCGCAAAACCGATCAACAACTCTTCCATTCTTTGTCTAGACACAGGAAGGCCGATCTGTGCACTCTGGGGTTTGATGTACCACGCCTCGCACTCAAGGATACAAACCAGAAAGTAAAACTTGTCGCAGACCTGACTCGAACATGGAGAAGTCTAAAGGTGAAAGAAAAATTCCTGCTTTATGAAGAAAAAACTCCTTGTTCATTTTATTTTGAAGAGGGAACAAAAAAAACTCCTTAATTGAGTTTGAGGAACAAACAAGCTCCACAACCAGATCACCTCGACTGATACCACCACCATCATCACCATACCAGCCTTCGAAGTTTCGAACCCCGCTAGTTCGTGTGAAAGCCGAATGCCCTAGCTAACACAAGCTAACTGGAAAACCGGTGAAAAAAGATGGTTAGTATTAGAATACTTGTTTCAGTGGTTCAGTAGGTTGAAATCATAGTCCTCATGTTTTGCTACGGCACCCACGTCTTTGAAACAGTTTACTTATTTCGTAAATTTGGTAGGAAATGTGTAACTAATTATTTCTTAATTAAATTTGATAGGAAACATGTAATGAAAAACAAAACAAACAAAAGATAGCCTGACCATTGTCCCTAATTAACATCCAAATAACTAAGATATTTAAAGTTACTTGTACAATACAAAAATAACAAGTAAATTACAAAGAGGAAAATTCAGCAACGACCCTTAAACTATTATGTCAAGGCCAATTTAATACCTAAACTTTTATAAGTATCAATGTGATACCCAAACACTGATTATAACAATTTAATGATGATTGCTAAATTTTCCTCTTAGTATAAAAAAAAAGGATCCTCCCATACCATTATCCCACAATCGCGCGCTTAGTTGTGTAGAAGTGATGTTGATGGAGAGGAATTTGATGCGGAAGTAGCAGTGAACTCGGAAGCATTAGTGTACGTTGTAGCCTGAGAACTTTGTTTGACGTACCTCTTCATTTCTAAATCACTGGTATTACCAGAGACGAATGAGAATGACATTGTAGATGGGAGAATGACACTGTAGATGGGAGAATGGGCAATGGTACTTCGAAGTTGAGCACTTGAATCGCTTGCTGTGCGCATTGACAGGCTAATATTGCGATCCGGTTGAACACACCACAACCCTGAAAGAAATGAATTCGATACTTAATGAAATCTATTTCATAATGAATACATGAACTTCAACTTCCTGTGTTTTCGGGATAGCAACAACATTATCTATCCTTATTGAAATCTGGAATTTACATGAACTGAAAACTTACATGAATAACTTGAGTGATCCATCTTGATCTATGTCTGTCTTGGCGTTCCTCCTATCTTCTGTTAGCACACTTGGAGTACCTTTTATCTGCCTGTTGACGCACTTGACCCTTTTCATCTTGTTGCAAGAACTGAAGTCGTCAATGTGATCTTCTTCTAATTCCACTTAATTTATGATTCTCTAAGTTAATGGGATTTTTGACGAGAAAATGATTGTGTATCAGCATGGACCAAATCTGACTATATAGACCAGTTATACAATGACAGTTTTTTCCATCAAGAAACTGTCATATCCTTCTAATTGCTCTTTAATTCAAAAACTAAAATTAGATAAAACTTTATAACTGTATTAAAACTGATTTCAAAATCCTAACAGATTATGAGTTTGATTAATATGATTATGCTCAGTCTTTAACTCATCTCAAATGCTTGAATTCATACCGGTCATATAAATAGCCTAAGTTCAGCTTGATATATACAATGTCTTGTTCTTCAAGATTTCTTACAAACCCAACAATCAACAAGCACTCCATTTGTTTCTCATCAAATTCTAGCTCCACCTCCATCCGTGGAAGATCGGATGAATCTTCAACTTGGGCAGGGAGGTGGAGCTTGTATGAAACCTTGCCTATGCGTTTGATAACCTCAAACGACCCTTCGTACTTGCGTACCAAGCCCTTATGCACCTTCCTAAGGACTTGAATTGTTGCGGCAAGAGTTTGACAAGTACAAGGTCGCCTTCCTTGAACTCCACATGCATGCTCTTTGTTTCTGCATAATCTCGTAAGCTATGCGGAATCATAGTGGAACATGAACAGTAGACAACGCAAGGGCATATAGTGGTTCACCATGCCTCGGAAGACATGGTTACGTCCACTTACGAATCAACTATCATAGCCAATAGGCCTTTGGTGTTACAAGAGCATCCCTCCATCCCGCCTGAGAGGAGTAGGGGAGGGAGAGGGAGCATCATCTATCTATATCAGAGTCATGAGTGAGTGAGTGAGTGAGTGAGTCCTTTTCTACACATGAGGAGCCTTCCTTTTATAGATAAGGAATGTTTCCTCTTATTACACATTACCGATGTGGGACTAACTATACATTTATCTTATCATGGTGTCTTCTTGTGGAGCTTGGAGAAGCATCTTCCCGATGTGATACCGACTATCTTTCACCATGGTGAGGTAGCCCGAACGTCAGTCTACAAGTTTCATGACTGGTCTATGGGCGGGGAAGGTAGTTTACTGACTACCAACTACACTCTTCTTGTCCGCCCACTTCTTCATCCTCGTAGCAGCCTTGTGTAAAGCCGCTCGAGCTAACTTCGTTTGCTTATGCCATGACTTGGCCAAGTAGCTATCATCTTTCCTCTTGATGCCTTTCTTGAATTGTAACGCCGATAGCACCTTCAAGTCTTGCTTTGTGCCTCTAGTTGTTGACACTACACAAGCCTTGTCGCCTTCCGTGATGCACAGACTGTTGGCGAATGGAACATGGATTGCCTTGACTTGATCGTGGAACTCTAACCCCAAAGTCATCCATTGGAACAATCGAGAAGTCTTAAGTTCCCACACCATGCTCCTACGTTGGTCTTGACTCCTCGAACTACACCATGAATGGGTCGAGCTGGTGAATTGACCGCTTTAATGGAGCCTCCTCCATTGTTTCCCTTAAGTCCTATCCTTTGAGCCTCCTCAACCGCGATGAAGTTGTGGGTTGCACTAGTGTGGAGCATTGCCGTCGTTGGCTTCCCACCTATAGTGACATCGACGAAGAGTAATCCTTTGGCTTGGACCTTAGGTATGAATCAGTTCACATTCAACTGCTGCATAGACCCCATGTGTGCACCACCATTATCACCTTCGGCGTCCGTCTCACTTTGATGACTTCCTAAGAGTGCACTTAGAGTTCTCTTTTGTGGGCAATCTTTAGCCCAATGCGGACCATCGCAAAGGAAACATTTGTTGTTGTTGGGCTTACCCGAGCTCATTGTCTCTTTTTGCTTGCCTTTATCCTTGCTCCTTGCTGATGGGGCTTGTCTTTGCGTTGACTTTTGTCTCCCCCACCTTTGGCATAACTACTCTTCTTTTCTTTCGTCTTGCCGGTGGACTCCTTTAGACTAGCATAGTCGATTAGGCCTTCTGCCATGGCTAAGGCGGTAACAAGGTCTTACACCCCACGTCTGTGATGACCTAACTAGGCAGGCAAGCTAGTAGGTGCATTCGTCCCACATCGCCTGGGGGAGACAAGTTACTATGCTTATATGTGCCGAGCTAGCACCTTACATTGAGATGCGTTTTAGGGTGAAACCTCAAGAGCAAAACTGTGAGGGTCTTTGGGCCCAAAGCGAACAATATCTCAATGGACTGGGCCGGGCTGTTACATTTTTGGTATCAGAGCTTGTCCCCGGCCGGAAGTGTGCCGACGCGGACGTCGGGCCCTAAAGGGGGGTGGATTGTGATGACCTAACTAGGCAGGCAAGCTAGTAGGTGCATCCGTCCCACATCGCCCGGGGGAGACAAGTTGCTATGCTTATATGTGCAGAGCTAGCACCTTACATTGAGACGCGTTTTGGGGTGAAACCTCAAGAGCAAAACCGTGAGGGTCGTTGGGCCCAAAGCGGACAATATCTCAATGGACTGGGCCGGGCTGTTACAACGTCGCCTTAGCTCGGTCTTAGCCCATGGTTGGAGACCGTCCATAAAATTGAAGAGAGCATCCTTGTCGGGAAAATAGGAAATCTCAAGTACTAAATTGATAAAGTTCTTAATATAATCCCGAATAGACCCTGAGTGCTTGAGCCTTCGCAAGTAAGCTCTTGCCTCATCCTCGGTATTCTCCAGATAAAATTGTCTTTTAAGCTCTTTTGTAAAGTCATCAAAGGTAGTAATTGTGCACGTACCTTTTTCGACATCTTCTCGCCTTCTCCTCCACCATAACATGACAGTGTCGGTGAGGTAGAGAGCCGCGGTCCTAATTTTGTCACCCCCGGTGATGCCTAAGGTTCCAAAGTATTGGTTTAGCCCCCATAAGAAGTTGTCCACTTCACGAGTGTTGCGCGATCCTCCGAAACTCTTAGGCTTTGTCACCTTGATGTGCTTAGCCTCCACAATACCGCTGGTGCCGACACCTATAGCCAATGCGCGTTTGCATAGGGCCAAGTTCCCATGCATCTCCTCAATGCGTGCAAGCGTGCTATTCAACTTCTTCTCGTGGACTTGACGGTATTTTGGTGAGTTCCCCAATGAACTCCTCGCGAATTCTCGCCATCTCGCCTTGTAAGGACTCCTCTAGCTGGACCACCATGCCCTTGATCGCAGTGTGGATGATGGTATCCTCCTCCTCGAAACCTTCTACCCTTTGGCCTAGATCATCCACATGGGCTTCCATGCCACTCACGTCCTCCTCCACCTGAGATAGGCGTGAGTCGAAAGTAGAGATCATCTCCTTAGACCATTCCCGCCTTGGAACGTCAGGGTCGACATGCTCTTCGCGAGTTCTTCTTTGCGTATACTTCCTCGGAAGGGTTTGATCCTGATGCACTTTTGGCAGCATCATGCTTCGCCAATTCGGAGGGGTTTAATCCCAATGTAGTTTTGGTAGCACCGTGCTTTACCATTATGTTGAGAGAGGTTCCGATCGAACTTCTGCTCTGATACCAACTGTCACGAGCTTCATTTTTCCTAAGCTTCTCGTGCAGCCTTAGCACTTCCTTTATGCTAAGTCAGCCTTCCTCACATGAACGCTTTGGCTAGAACACCCGAACGAAGGGAGAAGATCTTTGAAAGAGAAAACTTGTATTAAGCTTGAGAGAACTTTACAAAGCTTTACAAGTGAGCTTGAATGCTATCCAACTCTGTATGTCTCAAATGGGAAGGGTGCCTCCTATTTATAGGCATTATCCCCCCTTGCCTATGTTTCTAGACAACTTTAGAACATTTACAAGTATATAGATTTCTAGAGTTTTCTATACAACTCTAAGTGTTATCTTGAGTATTCTAGAGACTTCCGGAGTAGTCTTGAGCCTTGAGCCTCTCTAAGGTTCTAGAGAGTCCTGGAGTGTCCTGGAGAGCTCTAGAGTTGTCAGAATGCTTCCCGATCCTTACGGATGCTTCCAAAACCTTCCATAATATTCCGGATGCTTCAAGAATGCTCATGTGCTCTCCAAAACCTTTCTTGAGCCATGCTTGTCTCAAAATGCTCAAGAAAACTCCTTATTAATTTGACAGAGTGTGACACTCAGCTTGCTTAGACTGCCCGACCCATCGATGTTACGTAGTTCCATACCATATGAGTTTTCACTTGCATGTGTCATACCGACCCCCATTATTTTCTGTTTGTCTCAGTTTTGCTTAAATGAGATGTACCAACATGTTGAGTTAGCATGGGAAAGTCATATGCAAAGCGGAAGATAGATTTTTTATTTTATTTTTTTAATTTTTTTTTAAGTGGAAGATAGTTGTTGAACACCATGTAATTAGAAGTGTTGGGCATCATGGTGATACACAAGAGCTTATAAAGCACATTCTCCCAATATTATTTTGTGTGTATGATGTTTGGGATTCAAAATATATATTGAAAGCAACACCGCTTCACAATCCTTTTAGGTTCTGCAAGTGAGTGTTGGTTTTATTTTCTAGTCACCGGTGTCTTCTATTTTGGCGATTGAAATTTGAAAGTGCTTCACCTTCAAACAAATGCATTTCACTTTGGCTTTACTGTCTTGTTGCCACCTTGAGCACACTGAGGTAGTGAGGTAAGACTCTCCCTTTAAAAGGAAAAGATAAAAAGAACTCTAGCAAACAACAGAACCAAACAAGGTTGAATTACGATGGTTACTTGGTTAGTATCGGAATACTTGTCTCATTAGTTCTGTAGGTTGAAATGAGGGACTGTCAATCATAGCCCTCTGGTTTTGCTACAGCACTCACTTCTTTTGAAACAGTTTACTGATTTCCTAAATTTGATAGGAAACATGTAATGAAAAACAAAAAAATTGCATAGCCTCTGACCACTAGTCACTAGTTCCTAACATCCGAACCAATCTACAATACTGAGGGAGAGGGTGCCATAGCTGATGCAGTTGGATAGGAAGCATACATAGCAATGCCACACAAACCTTCCGGAGGACCAGCATTCCGAAGAATTCTCACGTATCCATTTTCACCCCAGGTTTCGCCCCATGAATTCTTCACTAACCAATAGTCGGTGCCTTCTTCAGTCGTTCCATACCCAACAATCGTAACAGCGTGGTTTAGGTTTGTGCCACAGTTGCCGGAGAATACCCCACTTGCGTATGCCCTAAACTCTTCTCCATTGGCATCAATGCCAACCGAGACTGGTTGCATGGCCACAGCCTTAAGCAGATCATTTTCGCTATTGGGAGGAACCATTTCATAGCCGGTTATCTTGGCAGCGTACTCATTCATCTTAGTAGTGTCACATGTTTCGTCTGTACCCTTGTATTGGTAGATTTCTTCAGTAGTGATTCCTCCGTTTTCCTCTATGTATTTAAACGCATCTTCCATGTCACCACCACGGCAGCCTCTATTAATCTGATCTCTGTTACAGTCCACCAGTTGTTGCTCGGACAGTGAAATCAATTTGTCACTTTTGATTTTGGTAATCCCCTCAATTGTTGCCACTGTTGAAAAAGCCCAACAAGAACCTGCATATGTGTTGAAAATTTCATTAGTTTACGTGGAGAAATTAAAGATTTAATGTACAAGAAATTGATTAAGCTAGGTTTGAGATATGGTGGTTCTCTTACTGCATTGTCCTTGTTCCTTGACGGGGGTAACAGCACCTTGTTCCCTCCAGTCAACTCTAGCCGGAACATCAGCTTCCGACAGGTCTTGATACCTAAAAGATTTGGTATTACGTTGTTGAAGTAATGAGCTCGAATTGAAGGTGACAATATTGGGAGCTTGAAATCCAGTGTAAAGTCCGAGGAATTCTTCATTGGTCATATCGGAAAACAAGTTGATGTTTAACTTGTGAGTCTTATTTCCTTGGTTGTTGAAGTTATTCACAAATAACAAGTTCTTCATAAAAATGGCGAGACGGCCTTGTTTCTCTGCAATGTCATTGTAAGTGCGTCCGAACTGTGCCATCCATTGCTCGAATGTTTTCAAAAATGCAGAGGGATCGACTTCATCGTTGGACGTGGCTGAGGGTTGTGCCATTGCCCCCAAGATGATGGATAAAACGGCAATGATAACAAGGCCATTTTGAAAAGCCATTGTAGTTCACTGATATAGCAACGAGGGCTTTATGATTCTAAATGACTTTGATGTAGCAGGCTGCAGTGAAGAAGAAAGCAACTCTCACCGGTTTTTATAGCTTGAAAACGTCGCATGTACCATAATACACGTACCTGAGTTAAATTTTTTTTGGCAGGTTCAAAATTAAACATTCTTAAAATATCACATTTATGCGATTTCAAAAAAACAAAAATCACATTTATGATTAATAGTTATTCATTTTGAGGGTTTAACTCTTATAAATATTTGGTCAATGTTCGTTGTGTTACATGTGAGAAGGGCAATGATAGGGGCTTGATTGCCAGAATGTGGCTTCAATTCTTGGTGTTATATATACCATACAAGTAATTATAAATTTTAATTTCTAATTTCACAATCCACATAACATATTTTGCCAAATCATAATATTGCAATAGCAAACTTACTTTTATATTTCTTTTTAGATTATAGGGGATGAATCAACGGCACTTTGGAATATAATCAGGTGTATTAATATATAGAAGCCATCAGTCACGTATTTATTTAAGAGATCAATAAATGTTTTGACCAAAGGTTTTTTTTTTTCCGTTTAATTTAATTCTTTCCTATACATTTTCTTTCCATATAGCATTACTATACTGAATCAGTTGACAAAAAATAGGCACTAACTTCTGTTTTCAAATATTTATTTCCTACAAACAAAATTACATTAATAAATTGAATGACTTTGATTTACTTGGAGTATCCGAGTATGTATTATTCCAAATATCCAATGTGTATACAAGATGATCAAGCAGACAAGATGTACATGCGAGACAAGATACGTAGAGGACTAGAGGTACGTGTGTGAGTGTGAAGATATTGAACCGTTGTGCAAACCAAGACATGGTACTATATCCGATCGAGGAAGCTAGGGTTTCTCTTGTTGGCATAACTGATTAAATATGCAAGCACAGAGAGTACACAGCCATAACCGGTTGATCTTTATCACAAGGTGATCATATCTCACACCATTGTGCTTGACGAGGAAGCGTGAGGAACTATAAATATGCAAGCAAAGAGAGTACACATGCATTTCCAAGCTCGATTCATTTCAGAACATCATGGAGAGACTCAGAAAATAATCGAGCTCGATCTCACCACCCATATAATTTCTTCTACTCCCAAGTTGGGACTCATGCTAATGCCGAAGCTCGGTGTTATTGAAGACATGTAGTATATATATACATAGTCGGAAGAGCAACCATGTTTATATCCTCGACCTCGAGTATCCACTGCAATAAGGCCATGCTTTGCAAATACGTACATGTTCATGTTGCCATGGCAAAACAAATTTGCCAACCAAGAAGCTAGCTAGGGCATATCCCTTGGCAGCGAATATATATTTGCAAAGCATGACTTTATGGGAGAGGATTACTTCTTTTGGCCAGCAACGCGAACACGATACACTCAAAGTAACAAATTTTCAAAAGATGTAGTACATTACACTGTCACCAACGATGAAGTTACCACATTTGGCGAGCCTTTTCTCTTTCCAACTTTTACCTTCTTCTGTTGAATCTGCTCTTCATCTTCCACTTTGAAATCGAATATTAACTGTTTGATAATACATGTGTGAAGTTCTTGACCATTGATGCCAGTGCCGGAAGCTGGTCCGGCCCAGTAACATTTAGCTAATGGACTGAGCGCACTTCTAAGTTGGGCCGGCCCAAATCAAAAACGAGTGCACGTGCTCTCAGCTGCAACGTATCATTAGTTAAAGTTGAAACGTATCAAAGTTTCAACTAACCAAATATTCCTTTTTTTTATTTTCCTTTCTTTTCTTTGACACCGAAAGTTTGCGCGCAAAGCGTGCTCGATTCCCTGCAGAATCATTTTTCACGTTCCCCTCTCTCTCTCTCTCTGAAATCCTAATACGGATTCATATACGTACACGATTTCGTATACGAAGTGTTAGGGTTTCGCTATGGATCTCCCTGATTCGCCTTCGTCAAATCCCTTGGATTCGCCTCCGTCAAATCCCTTGGATTCGCCTCTCTCCGGTGAGTCTTAATCTCCCTTTCTCAGTTCTTTTGATGTTAATACGCAATCGAATTGTGTACGCGTGTGTTTGAATTTGAGCTGGAACGAATCAAATGATTATTCAATCTGTTCATTTTCATGTTTAAATTTGTAACAAGGACGTAATAGTGTAATCAGAAGCTGTCAAATTTTGTTGATTTTTTATTTTTTATTTTAAAAATTATTTGTTTTGATGAATTCGAAATTATCAGGTGGGATTTGTGTAATTGAGGACGTGCTGATTATAACGCTTTAAATGCAGTCAAATTTAGGAAATTAATACCTCATTTATTTTCTGGTGATTGCTTGTTAAGTTGTTTTTTAGGAAATTATGGTGCATTGGTTTTGATTTGTTAATTTCTTTTGATTGCTCAGGAATGCGTGAGAGGCATCACCGGGAGCTTGAGAATTTAACACTTACAGCGAGGCCGGTGAAGACGTTAAGGTATTTCACGGTGGCAATTGGTCGATATGTTCGGCAATTTATGGCAAGAGGTGGTTCGTTTGTGTTGTTTACTATGCTAGCTGGAGGTTTAGGAATTTCTACTATGACAATTGGTGGGCCTCATGAAAGGGTAATTACTTTCAAGCATACATTTTCACTTTTTCCACATTTGCAAAAAGATTGTTGGATGTGTATTTATTATTGATCGCCTATTAGGTGAGATTGTAGTTGTAGGACTTTGTACCACTATTGAATGTGTTTCTTGATTGGATGGTTTGCATGCATTTCTTGATTATATGTTCGTCATTCTAAAATACATCTCTGTGCAGCACATGCAGGAGCTTATCCGTTATCTCCAATTTGGACTCTGGTGGCTGGCTCTTGGTGTAGCGTCTTCAATTGGTCTTGGTAAGTACAATTTATGTTTAACATTTTTTGCTTTAGTACTTTATGCCAGAAACTTGTTATCACATTGAACATCATTTTATGTGTATCAGTCCATTAGGAATAATCCTGGCACACTTGTTTCTTTCCCCAAATACCATGCTGTTGTGAATAATTCACTTCTGTAACAAACACTGACTCACTTTCATCTATATTTTATGCAGGGTCTGGTTTGCATACATTTGTACTGTATTTGGGTCCTCATATAGCTCTGTTTACCATGAAAGCCGTGCAATGCGGTAGAGTTGACTTAAAAAGTGCCCCATATGACACCATTCAATTGAAAAGCAGTCCTTCATGGATGAATAGAAACTGCACTGAATATGGCCCCCCGCTATTTTCAAACCAGCAAGATTCAAGGCTCCCACTCAGCAGCATTTTGCCTCAGGTTCAGTTAGAAGCTATTCTGTGGGGAATTGGAACTGCACTGGGAGAGCTTCCTCCGTTTTTCATATCAAGAGCTGGTAACTACCAAACAAATAAAATAAGTTCTTAATGTTACCAAGTTTGTTGCTCTGTTATTTGTATCTCGTAGCAAACAGTTAATTTCTGGTGGGAATAGCCTGTTGGAACTTCATCGAGTCAAATTTTTTTATTTTTCTCCTGAACTCTTATTTTCGTCTTTTCGTCTCACGAATATATACAAGTATAAAACATTCCACTAACGGAGGTAGGGATTAATCTCGGTTGAATAAGTAGCTATATATTATAACTGTCTCACATATATTTTAGTGAGTCTTTATCGTTCTACATTTTGCTCTTCATCACAGCAATACATTTCTGCCGATGTGCATTATCCTAACCTATGAAGTATTGCAGCTCGTATTGCAGGGAGCGAATTGGAAGTAATGAAAGAATTGGATTCTTCTACTGAAGATGGTGGAGTTGTAGCTAATCACGTGAACCGGATCAAATTATGGCTTCTTTCACATTCACAGTATCTGAATTTTGTAACGATATTAGTTCTCGCTTCAGTATGGTTTCTTCTTCCTCATATAGGAAATCTTATGTCATTTCCCAAAACATGGCAGTGGAGATATATTTTTATAGAGTTGTTTTTCTTTGTTTCAAAGAGGGTTTCAAAGTTAGCTTAATCATACTCATGATTTTCCGAATTTCTGTTTATATATGCTGTCTCTAACTCCATTTTGCACTGTGGCATATATGTTACTATTACTTTTTCCTTCAATATCCTCCTAGTTCTTATCATAGATAATTTCAGGTACCCAACCCTCTCTTTGACCTTGCTGGTATAATGTGTGGACAATTTGGCATCCCGTTTTGGACGTTCTTTGTCTCGACAATGGTTGGAAAGGCATTTATTAAGACTCACATACAGGTATCGTAACTTGTAAGATATACTCCAAAATTTGAGAATTTAATACTATCTGCTCATCGAATATTCATGTGCTATGCACAACAATTGCTATTAATTATGGGATGCTAGATGTAATTAATGTCATGCCAGCAGAGGTACTCCAACTTGTTAGGGATTTTGTCATCCATGATGCAGACTCTAGTGCTGTTTTTAAAATGAGTTGTGTCACTGATTGGATCCTTGATCCAAACTATTAAATGGTTAAACAATGCTTGCCCTGCAAATTCTTAAATTTAAAGTTTACTTCATCTCGGTAGGACAAACTTACAGAAGCTTTCATTTTACATAGTAGTAAAGATTCCTTGAATTGATGGTTCATGAGTTTACATAACTTAAGGAAGTTATGTCTATCTATACGTGCAGACAATTTTTCTCATCTCAGTTTGCAACAATCAACTTCTTGACTTGGTAGAAAATAAATTGATTCGGTTGCTCAGCATTTTCCCTGGATTTGGTCTGATTGCGCCCAAACTCATTGCCAAACTACATATTTTGAAAGAGAAGTATATGGATAGCTCTCCTCAAGCTATCTCAAACAGTGAGGTAGCATTTTTGGTTTGTGCCCATCCTTTAGTTATATCTACCGAGTAACCATGCTTGTCCTTATACTCTTCTCCATTTTGTGCTTTCAGATGAAAAAGTGGAACTTCTCCATTGGTGCAATTTGGAATACTGTTGTGTGGCTCATGATCATCAACTTTTTCATCAAGATTGTGTCAGCAACTGCACAAACCGTTCTCAAGGAAGAACATGAAAAGGAGATGTCTGCATTGACGAGCAATATACATGCATCAGATCTCGGCAATATTGTGTCAGCAACTGCGCAAAACGTTCTCAAGAAAGAACATAAAAAAGAGTCGACTGCCTTGAGGAATAATTTACAGGCATCAGAACTCGGCAAAGCAGCCAACTGAATTATTCTGAAGAGCGTTCAGATCCAATTATCTGTTCTTCATAGCATTCTTAGCTTTGGATTTTAGTGGCAGAAAGGTTTTATATCTGCTATAATTATATCTACCAAAGCTCAACACCTCCATTGTTTCATTTTGTACATAAATTGGAAACTGCAATGAAGCAGGAGGTGGTTTAGTAAAAGTATCTACATGTCTTCTAGGGTATGGTATAACTTATTTGTAACAATATAGCGATTCTTGGTCTTTGTATCTTACATTTGCTGCAATGTATTAATATCCATTCTAGACATTCATGTATACAATAGAAGCAATCTTACTCAGAAATGTGTGGCCATCCTGCAAATTTCAAAAGTGGATTCTTGTTTCTTTGTTCAAAGTCTTGGAGAACAGCCTTATTTCTAGAACTGCTTCTGATAAGGACTGAGAATACACAACTGGATCCACTGCTGTGACAATAATATCAATGCCGTTTTCACAATTCCAGGAAAAATCCATGCATCGACCAATTGAGTTTTATCTTTCTGAACAAAGATGTTATATATTATCACAAACATTTGACATGGGAATGTACAATCCCAAGTTACAACTCAGGTAGAGATTTACAATACGCACAGACACTACTTCTTCATTGATATAGAGTAGTAATCTTGGAACATAGACACAATTGGATAGGCTTGCTTGCAATGCTTTTATTGCTTTAAGCAAAAGCCGAATGACTCTCCCATCTAAGGTCCTGCGAGAATTGAGACAATGCAGCTCTTGGATCCCCATCAGCAATGGTCAAGTAATACAGCGCAGTGGCATCATCAACCTGCAAGCTTCTCCTCAAAGACTCAAGAACCCTCTTCTTGCCTAGTTCAGAATTCGCCCCGCTGCTTTCAGCATTCTTCTGCGGCAAAGTGCAAGAGCCGATTGTTTTCTGGTCAGGACCATCTTCCAAATACAACACTGCAACCTCTCTCTTAGCACAGGGATCCACCTCAACATAGCAGGTAGCTCCCGCAAGCATTTCAGGATCGCTTACCGGAATCAACAACCTCTCCCTCGAGTATATCCCATTCTCACTCATCATGTTATTCAAGCGCTTTACATCCGTCACCTGATCAAACACACACATCATGAATGACCAAAAATTCCGAAAGAGCTACACATATATCAACAGAATTTCGATACAAATGTACATTATATGAAATCTTTGGCAGAACCAACTGCAATGTACCGGATACAAGTATGCGAAATCGAAAACTTCGAGGATATAATCGACATTTTACACCTGTAATGTTTTCATTTCTAGGCAAACATAAGAGACCGTCACCGTGGCCGTTACCTGAACGGAATACTTGACGGCGAGGCTAGCGACGCTATCGCCGCGGGAAATTCGGTGAGAGATGGCGAATTTCCCGATGCTGTTATCTCTCCAGAAGCTTCCGGAGGCGGGTTTCCCGACGACGTCCTTCAGCTTCCACGGCGATTTGAAGGCGTTGGAGACGATCTCTTGATCGGAGGCGACGGAGTTCCAGGCGCGGCAGACGCAGCTGGAGCGAGCGAGGTCGGGGATCGGAAGCTTCTCGAAGATGAGGCGGAGGGTGTCACGGCAGGCCAGGGCGGAGAAGTGAGAGTTCATCGGAGATACGGTGGTGGTGGCGTCGGAGGAGGACGACGTGTCGTGTAGGGTTTCGGTGGTGGCGGAGGAGCTGAGATCGTCGTCGTTTTCTTCGTCGCCGCAGCAACCCATCGTCGTTTTAAAAGCCGAGAGCGGATGGTGGAAATGCGCCGGGTTTTAAGGGCCAACGAATTTTGTTTTAGCCTTGAAGCCAAGGGACGACGTCGTTTTGTGAGTGTTGACTGTTGGGAGAAAAAGATTAGACGCGGGAGTCAACTAACTTGCGCGACTATGGTTTCTAGGAAAATTGTCCATTTTGGACATATTTTTGGTTGATTTATTACAATTGTGTCCACAAGGGAAAAGATTAAAATGACTAGGCTTTCTTTCTTTACTTAGAAATACAGATACAACATCTCTCAAGCTTCAAAGATTCAGCACAACAAACTTGCTGTTCAAGGCATCTTGTACAATAGATAAAGTTTCCAAAGGTAATGCAGTGGCCAAAACCTAACTTCTAGCTCCACTGTTGCCTTTGGGAAAAAGAAAAAGAAAAGTACGGCTGTAGATTTCACCATCCGTGACCATGACCAAGGCCGTAGGGATCAGGATAGCCAGCTCCAGGGCCATGAACATTATGACTATGATCTTCATGCCCATGGCCATGAACATGTCCGTGATGACCACTTTGTTTGGCTTCATCGAGCAACTTCTGAACACGCTCAGGGATCGGCTCTTCATGGACCTTTCTGACAGTAGTAGGTAATGAGGATACAAAATTAGCAATGTGTCCAGCTACTTCATCGGCTGCATCCTCCTATATTAACCAACAAAGGATAACAAGTTATTCGACCTTCCACAGTAAAAAGAATAGAGTATGATGTTGGTCTCTTTTTCACTTTGTCCGACAAAATATAACCATCTCAAATGTTGCAGAACTAGAACACATAATCAGCTAGAATAAAAAAGGAATGTTAAATTGATAAACAAAGACATCCCGGGTCGAACTAGAACCAACATATACATTGATTTACTTGAAAGATCAGTACTTGTATCACTAATATCAGACATATATCAGACAATGTTATCTGAACTGTAATGTGATTGCCAATTTTGGATAATTACTATAGAAGCAGTATCCGTGCACCTTGTCATTGATAGCTTATGTTGCATACATAATTGATGATTTCGTACAAGAAGAGAATAAAAATTGTAAAGGCAACAAAAGGAATTCCATAACACAAAGCAAGTCTGCCATTGCGTAAGGAACTCAAAGCAAGTGCAAAAGCTCAAATCTTAAAAAGAGACATAAAATCACTCCTTCCAAAAAACGTTTTTAAACCATCAGAATACAAGATTGGCCACAAATTTGCACTTAAGTAACAACCTTTACATTCAATCCTATCTTTTGGACAAAATCTCAACCTTTTGTCTCAGGGTAAATGAGTTCAGAGTACCAATATTAACACTGCTTCTCAAAATGGTACCAAATTCTTCAAACCTTATACACACTATACTTTTTTTTATCTCAAAGGGTTGAGAACTATTTCAGGATACCTCAAGTCTCAGTTGTTTACAGCATACATTAACATAAAACTAAGGCACATTAAACTCTACCAAAAGTCTTGGGGAACCAGTATCATAATAATGGCAGAACACGGTCTAATACTCAGATTGGGAACCTCCAGTATAGCCATTTAGTAGTAAACTTAAATATCAGATTCCAACACAGCAGTGTCGTCCAAAAAGACCAAAAATCAAGCACAAGATTTTTACCATAGACTAACACAATTGGCATGACAGATGTAAATTCTACCACAATCCACTTAGCAACTTCTACATTCTCTAGCAAGGACTTCAGTATCATAACTAGCCACCCAAGAGTTAGCCTCCTATTCCTGACAATTATAGGTCTACAGGGACACTTGTACAAGAACTATAGGTGCTCTGTTGTGTATATCAATTTTGAAGTCACAAATATCTACTGAACATTATCTAATGTTCATTAGGAGCTTATTTGGTTAATAAACCTCTCTAACATTTCTGTTTCGAAACAGTAATTGAAGGAAACTGAAAGCCAGCCAAAAGTAATTTAAATGGTGTTAATATACAACATACAGGAAAAACAAGCAGTAGCCTGTAAGGTAATGAATCTCTCACCTGAGGCCACCTTCCACCAGAATGGGTGACAAAAGTTGCCTTTGGAAGTGCATTCGCAACTCGTCGTCCCTCTTCACTCCATTCCTTAGACCAACTTCCAGACCAAAGCAACTGCATTGGCACTCCTTTCAGTCCATCCGAACCACCCCATTCTGCAATGTCAAAGCTATGATTCAACTTCTTCCCCATTCCAACAATTGCCTTCGTTCCAGCTCTCCCCTTCAAAAGAACTCTATGTGCATCCAAATCCGCACCACCAACCCCCCTCGAACAACTCATCCTAATCAACAATGCATGAGCATACGAAACCCCCAACACCAACTCTTTAACCAACGGCACTTCCAAAGCCCACAAAGGCAAAGCCCCTATTGATTTCGACCCTGTATCAATCAATGTCACACTCCTCACAGACTTCACATTCTCCAAAACCCAATTCGAAACCATCCCCAAAGCCGAATCATGCAGAACCAAATGCACAGGAGCCAGCCCCATTGTCTCAATCACTTGCCCCAACACCTTCCCAATCTCACCAGGCCCCAACTCAATCGGCTTCACAACCTCCCTCTTCATCGCCCGAGCCTCAATCTCCTCAAACGGCACCTGCCCAGTTGCCACAATCTCATCAAACGCCCAAAACAGCCCCTTTTCTTGAATTTCACTAACCACAAACCTCAACCTCCCGAAAAACCCACCTGGGTTCTCCTCAATCTCCACCGTCGACTTATCCGAAAACCCATTTCCGGGCAAATCAAACGCCACAACATGAACCCCTCTCTCACCCAAAGCCTCAATTATCTTGCGAAAACCAAACGAACTGAGCCCCAACCCATGGACGATTAGAACCTTCTCCGATTCCGTGACGCCTTTCTCAGCTGTGAAGACTTCAAACGGGGACCGGTCCGGGTGGGTCTGCTGCACCTTTATGGTGCGGCCCTTGGAGTAGTGCTGACGCAGCGATGTGGGTAAGCTTAAAAACCAGGACTTTGGGTCTTGTCGGGAGAGAGAGGAGAAGGAGATGAAGAAGAAGGTGATGATGGAGACTGTGATGGTGAAGTAGAACCAGAAGGCGAATGGGTTTGGAGCGTTTTGGGGTGGTTTTGATGGTGGAGAGGGTTTGGAAGAAGAGGTGGGTTTGGGCTTTGGGTGTGGTTTTTTGTTGTCTTCTTCCTCTGTGATGATCGCCATTGATGAAAGGTTGGAGCTTTTGAAATTGGAATGGAGATGGATCTATAGAGGAAGAGGGAGCCTGAAAAGTGGGAGTGGAAATGATGAAGGAATATTCACTTACGGCAGGTCGTTTTGATACAAGTTATAAATGTTGTACGACAAGAAAGATACCTTGAAAGTTTGATCCAAACTAGTCTGTAAGAAACAGCTGCTTGAGATGCCAACTTTGAGCGTCATTTTCCACTTCATCTTTCATCTTCTTGGACAGCTATTTGGCTGCAAATGTAGTACAACATTTTGGCTTCAAGGAATGCCAACTATTTTGAAGAAGGTGTATTTGGAACTATGAGAAATGAACTTCCAAAGTTAAGATAAAATAAGCGACTTTTTAGACGTGATTTTCTATTAGCTTATCTTATAACTTTTGACAAATTGAATGATCAATGTTCATCCTTGACATTAGTGCTACAAGTTCGAGTCCTCAATTGCCTCATTCAAGCTCCAATATCTTCTCGGTTGCTCCACAAAGTATCTAAAAAGATAACAAAGATTTTTTTTTTTTATGATAAAAGATAATAAAGTTAAAATCGAATTTTCAAAGAAAACAACTAAGTAAATGTAAAAGAAACTAGAAAGTGAGAAAGTGAAAACCGGAAATTGAGAAAGTGAAAACTGGAAAGTGAGAATTGTAGAGAAATAAAGAGCAAACTAGAAAGTTTTTGCTTGGAGAATAAGTTGTTTTTGGTCACTTGACATTTAATGATATTATTTAATACGCTTTAAATTTTAAATTACAGATTTATTCAAACATTTCTTTTTGCTCAAGATAGTTATTTCCCTATATAGTAAAAGACGTGCAAGCTGCTTGCACTATTCATAAGGCCTCTGAGTAAACAAAGGCAAAATATCTAGCCCAAAATATAAAAAATTATCTTACGCAAACTTCATCTCTAAATTGAGATTTTTTTTGTTAATGTAAACTGAGATTATATATCTTCTATTGTTTCTATAAGTGTAACTAAACCCAAAGTTTATCTCTTTCATCGTTTCTATTCCTTACACCGTCCGATCTAAATTCCATCTCTTTCACCGTATGTGCCAGCCAATTTTAGAAGTCTATTAGACACAGACAAATTCTCAACCTTAGTTCTGCAGCAATCTAGCGATTTTTTTGTTGATGTATATGCTGCTTGAATCCACAAGAAAAATGATTCTTTTTTTTTTCTTCATGTAAAAACTAAAAAGTAAAGGAAAGAAAGAGAGAGTAAAACTTGGGAGGAAAGTTAGGAAACGATTGGTCGTTTGTCGTTTGTTCAGTTTCAACGGTATGTCCTTCTTCCTCCTCCCTCTTCCTCCCCCCAGTTTCTGTGATAACACTTCAACTTCAGGTCTCGCTCTTCCAAAAGCTCCCATCTTTCTGGGTTTTTCTCCTCTACGATGCACTCCCTCTCCTCCCATTTAACTCGCCCACTCTCCTTCTCCTTCTCCCACTTCCGCTTCCTCTCACTTTTCCACTCTCCCAATTCCCACCCCAAAACTTTCTCTATTTCCCAAAAGGCTCCCACTTTCTCCATCCGCAGCTGCACCTCCATCTCCGCCAAGCCCTCCTCCGACCTCCGCCCCAAGCGCCGCGCCGCCGCTTCCGACTCCTCCGACGCTAAGCTCCGAGCTCTTCGCGACCTCTTCCCTGGCGTCGGCATCGACGCTTACGTCATCCCCTCCCAGGATGCTCACCAGGTTTAAAACTACATCGTTTTGATACTATGAGAGTTTGTGTTTTGATTTTGTTGGTTTTTGAGCTTTAAGCCTCAGAAAGTTTCGAGCTTTGTTTCGATTTTATTTGCTGTTGGAAATTTGGATTCGTTTCCAGCTTGGTGTGAAACGGTAGCTGTGATTTGTGTAGTTTTAGTCTTTGTGGCGTTGTTTCGAAAACTAGGAGCTTTGGTTTTACTCTGTGATTGAGATTCTAAGTTTGAGAGTTATGATGTGCTACTGACTGTTGAGGATTAAATCAGCCAGCTTTTACTGTTTTTTGATATTGAGATTGTGAAATAAGAGCTCATTGGAGTTTTTGTGATGGATTTCAGAGCGAGTTCATTGCTGAATGTTACATGAGGAGGACATTTATATCGGGTTTCACTGGGAGTGCAGGCACTGCTGTTGTCACCAAAGATAAAGCAGCTCTTTGGACAGATGGGCGCTATTTTCTTCAGGTGTGTAATGATTGAAAGTTGATTTTCACTCTGGTTTTATGATTTGGATTGAAGTTGATAAGATTTACTCTATTCTATTGTTAGGCTGAAAAGCAGTTGAGCTCGAGCTGGATTCTCATGCGGGCTGGTAATTTGGAAGTACCTACAACGATTGAATGGCTGAATGATGTTTTGGCCCCTGGTGGGAGAGTTGGCATTGACCCTGTGAGCAATACTTATTCTCTTAAATTGGGAGCTTCACTTATCTATTGTACATGTATGTATATCATTATGTCGTACTGTTTTTGGATTCTTGAACTGGTTGCTTTTGGGTATCGATTTTTCAACTGACTCTTCAATTCTAATCAGTTACATGAAGCATAAGTTGATTACTTATGCCGTGTATGTATATCATTATGTTGTACTGTTTTTGAATTCTTGAACTGGTTGCTTTTGGGTATCGATTTCAACTGCCTCTTCAATTCTAATCAGTTACATGAAGCATAAATTGATTACTTATGCCTTGTAAAGTGAATAGATTCTCTTATAATTTTGTATATTGAAAAGCAACAGTCACCTCAACTGACTGACTCATTTTCGTATTTTCTTTTTCTTAATGTGTTTGCTCATTGGGTAATCTAATAATTCAATTTATTAAGCTTGGTTCCATTGTTACCCTTCACGTTAAATTTGTATTCTCTATTGTATTGTGTCATTTCTTATATTGCTTGTTTGTGATGCCACCTCCTTTGTATTGTGAAGGGATCAGTTTCTGTTTTCTTCCGATGCTGCAGAGGAATTAAAGCAGGGCATTGCTAAGAAGAATCATGAGTTGGTTTTCCTGTATGATAAAAATCTTGTGGATGAAATATGGAAAGATTCAAGACCAGAGCCTCCAAACAAACCAATTAGAGTACATGAACTGAAATATGCTGGTGTAGATGTGGCTTCAAAGTTATCATCTTTGAGGAATGAACTTGCTGCAGCTGGTTCATCTGCGATAGTTATATCTATGCTTGATGAAATTGCCTGGCTGTTGAATTTGGTAATGCTTTGAACATTACTTTTGTACTGATGCTTTGAAACAAATACAAAATAATGATTTAAAAGTTATTTGTAAAAGATTCTGCTTCTATCTTTTAATGTATTGATCCAAATTGTTTGTTGTTTGTTTTGCAGAGAGGAAGTGATGTTCCACATTCACCTGTTATGTATGCTTATCTGATTGTGGAGATTGATAAAGCAAAGTTATTTGTAGATACATCCAAAGTAGGCGCTGAGGTGTTGGGTCACCTGGAGAATGCGGGTATTGAATTGAGGCCATATGACTCCATTCTTTCTGAAGTAGAAAGGTGAGCTTGTGAGCTGAACCCTCTTTGCATATGAAACATTTCTTTTTCCTCATAAGTGGCGACCGTGTACATGTAATTGCATGTACAGCTTCAATAGCAGTCACAGGTCAATGGCAGATTATGACTTCAAAGCTGTAATGACTTCTGGGCTGTAATAGTCAGGCAAATTAAGTTGCATCTTATGTCTTAATTATGCTTCTAGCCTGGCCTTCATTTCTTGTTAACAGGAATGTAAACTTATTTTGGTACTTACTGCATGACTGAATTTTTAATTTTTTTAATCTCTCTTTAATTTATTCAGTCTGGCAGCAAAAGGAGCTAAAATTTGGTTGGATGCATCATCTGTGAATGCTGCGATTGTCCACACCTACAACACTGCTTGTGAGAAATATTACAAGAGCCTTGAAAGAAAAAGAAAAAGAAATACTAAGGCGTATGAGAACTCCAATGGTTGGTCTGAAGGACCCACGGGAATGTATAGGGTTTCCCCTATCTCTTTGGCAAAGGCTCTGAAAAATGATGCTGAGTTAGAAGGGATGCGAAATTGTCATTTAAGGTAATTGGTTCCTCCCTCCAAACTTGATCTGTGCTGATAGTTTTGTGTTTGAATATCATTTTTTGGTTAGATTTTTTTTAGATAGCCTCAGCATCAGATACATTGACAACAGATACCATACATGATTAAGCTTTAAGTTGGATCATGCATATAAATTTTGGTGGGAGGTTTGATACACAGTTGTTAGTATCAGATGTTTGCATAGTAGAATGCCATTAAACTCTAAGCTTTTAGTTTTGGTTATGTAGTTTTGACTTCTGTGGAAGAAATACCTCCTGAGGTAGATGAACATGTACAAGTTTATTGTACCAAATATTCTATCCTCTAGTCAGGTATCTATTTTGCAATCTGCTTCTGCACTTTGGGTGGGGATGGGTTAATCTTGACAATCAAAAGGAAGAATTAAGCATGACAGTCTAATGGGTATGCATGTTTCATTTCCTTTTAGACACAAAGATCATTGATTCTCTTATTAGGAGAAACTGTAGCTATATTGTAATTATAAAGACAAATATTGACTTACAACATGAGGATATTGTAATTCTGTGCAGGGATGCTGCTGCTTTAACGCAGTTCTGGGTTTGGATTGAAGAGCAAATTAACAAAAATGTGAAACTAACTGAGGTAGAAGTTGCTGAAAAACTTCTTGAATTTCGTTCAACACAGCCTGGTTTTCTAGATACAAGTTTTGACACCATCAGTGGTATGTACACTTATTTTATATTCAGTTTTACATAGTGTTTTCAGTGGTTCCTCTCCTTGTACTCTCTCTGTTTATTTTTTCTTTCTGTGTCCCGTTTTTGGATGGGTGTGGTGGTAATTATCTCATTGTCTATTTTATTTTGATTTCATTGATCACAATTTCAATGATATTCTAGGCTCTGGTGCAAATGGTGCTATCATACATTATAAACCAGAACCAGATAGTTGCAGTGTTCTGGACAAAAAGAAACTTTTTCTTTTGGATAGTGGAGCTCAGTATGTGGATGGCACAACTGACATAACCCGCACCGTACATTTTGGTGAACCAACTGCACGTCAAAAAGATTGCTTCACCCGAGTTTTACAGGTATCAAATCATTTGCTATCGAATAGTGTTTAAAGATTGATTTATTGCTTGCATTAGAAGATGAGGTTTTCTTGGACTATTCTAATCAAGTGTTCAATCATTCAATCACAGGGTCATATAGCTCTTGATCAGGCAGTATTCCCTGAAAACACGCCCGGTTTTGTGTTAGATGCATTTGCTCGCTCTTTTCTCTGGAAGATCGGTCTGGATTACCGACATGGTATTTTCCAGGAATTTATATTGTCTTATTATGATTTTTTTTCTCTGCTGAATTCATAATGAGCTGAGTTATTGTGTCTTTTATACTTCAATGTAATAGGAACTGGGCATGGTGTGGGAGCTGCATTAAATGTTCATGAGGGTCCTCAAAGTATTAGCTTTCGATTTGGAAATACAACGCCCTTACAGAGTGGCATGATTGTTAGCAATGAACCTGGCTATTATGAAGACCATGCCTTCGGCATTCGAATAGAGGTACTGCAGTTAATTATATCCATGACACAGATGCTAGTTCTCTTCGTTGCTTCTCCATGTGACAATTCTTATGCTATGGATTTCACCGTCTCCTAGTAATTCACATGTTCATTTTCATGCAGAATCTTCTTTTCGTGAAAGAATTGGACACGCCAAATCGTTTTGGAGGAATTGAATACCTGGGATTTGAAAAGCTCACATTTGTCCCCATTCAGGTATGTGGACGATACCCTAGTAATAGTATAGTATAATTTGTTAGTGGGATTTGATTTGCTTCAACCAAGTGTGGCCTTCATGTCAGAATTTCTTAAATGGCAAAATGATAATTAACACTGAGACCTATACCCCTACTGAGCTTCATGAATAAATTCGCCGTAATTGTTGTGGTGCTAATGTACTCGGCAGTAAGTAATTCTTAAAGCTATGGTTTGGGTTCTATGCAGGCCAAATTGATAGAGTTGTCTTTGCTATCTGCTGCGGAGTTTGATTGGCTTAATGATTATCATTCACAAGTTTGGGACAAGGTGAGTATATATCTTGAAACTATGTTGTGCTATTTATCATATTGGCTCTGGAGGATCGAATTATGACAGAAACATGGAATACTCTTGTTCTTCGTATAATCGTATATTTATTTCTTTGAGATCATAGCTAACATCAGGGTGCTCACAGGTCTCACCATTGCTGGATGGTCCTGCTCGTCAATGGCTTTGGGACAACACAAGACCTTTAGTCAAGCAGTGATTCGTAGCCTTCATTTGTTGTGCCATGTTGTAGCCTTCATTTGTTGTGCCATGTTGTACCCTTTATACCAAGAATTAGACAGTAAATAGCCTTGTATATAATTTGCCCTGCATATTTGATAGTTTCTGTGACTCTTCAGAAAAACGAATGTGAACAAATGTGAACAAGGGAAAGTAATTTTTTCTTTTAAATCTGCAGTTCCTTGTTCTGTTTGATTGTACACGCATTTGTAAAAAAAAAAAAAAAATTAGATAATAGCACATAACTAAATTTAAAAACACAAAAATCTCATTTTCAATATTTTTTGTACAAATTAGGACATAAGTCCAGACCAAGGTATTAAAAAACGCGCCTCAGGCGCGCCTTAAGGCTTAAAAAGCGCGAGGCGTAGGAGAAACTGAGTGAGCTTTTCTGCCAAGGCGCAGAGGCGTTAAAGGCGGTCATCAAGGCGTCAAAGGCGCAAAAAATGAGTCTGAAGGCGTGAAAAGCCAACGCCTGAAATTTTTTTTGTTTTCTTTTTCTTTTTCGTGAAAAACTGAAAAACACAGATGTTCTAATAAGCATGCTCATTCGTATTCTGGTACTCTCAAAGCCTAGAAGAACACTTGTTATTTGAGAGGTCTCACCACAACATAGCAGAGCTTCATTCTCCTATTGAAATCAATCCTACATACTGCTGCATCGTGAAAGAGATGATAGATCGAAGACAGATACATAAGCTAGTGTAGAGAAGATGTTTGTCTATAATAGAACTCATTTGATTCACGTTTGAAAGATATATACTTGATAGATACCTTTCATATAAGGAAACAATCCCTACAATTAAGGTATAAATAAGGAATAATTGAGTAATTTTCATATATGTAAGTTTTTTTCCTAATAATTACTCATAGTTTTAGGATTTTAAGTCTAACTATATAATTATGCAATCAATTTACATTAAAAAAAATTATGTTGCAAGGCTTACGCCTTATGCCTTAAGGCTTACGCCTTGCTAAGACTCTCCCGGCAATGTTTTGGTTACGCCTTAACCTTTTAAAACACTGGTCCAGACTCAAACTAATAATATCAGATCTGATCTAGACTTTCATAAGTAAAATGACTAAAATACCCTTTTTTACGCAAAATGATACGGGAGTAGTACGTCTCCGGTCGACACGACAGTAGCACGTCTCACATCGACACGGCAGTGCATCGACACGGCAGTAGTACGTCTCGCGTCGACACGGTAGTAGCATGTCTCCGGTCGACACGGTAGTAGCATGTCTCCGGTCGACACGGTAGTAGCATGTCTCCGGTCGACACCACAGTAACACGTCTCACATCGACACAACAATAGCACGTCTTCGGTCAACACGAGTCAACACGGCAGTAACACGTCTCGCGTCGACATGGCAGTAGCACGTCTCGCGTCGACACGGCAGTAGAACGTCTCGCGTCGACATATCAGTAACACGTATCCGGTCGACACGGCAGTAGCACGTCTCTCGTCGACACGGCAGTAGCACGTCTCTCGTCGACACTGTAATAACACGTCTCTCGTCGACACGGCATTAGCACGTCTCTCGTCGATACGGCAGTAGCATGTCTCTCGTCGATACGGCAGTAGCATGTTTTCGGTCGACACAGCAATAACACGTCTCATGTCGACACTACAGTAGCACGTCTCACGTTGACACGGCAGTAACATGTCTTTCGTCGACACGGCAGTAGTACGTCCATAGTAGCAGTAGAATATGTAGTGAAAGGTAGTTTGGTAAAATATATAGTGACAGATGACATATGGATATTAGTTTTTCCTAATTTGTTAATTTTTGTCCTTAAATGTATAAGATAATGTGTAAATGATGTATTTGTAAACTGAAATTTGGTCAGTAACTAATATATAGTTTACTATAAAAAAAAAAAATCCTTTTATGTAGTGAATCTCCAAGTTCATTTATAGCTAGTGAAATCATTCTCAAATTTAAGAAAGCTAATGCTCCACCAATACCTGTGGACAGCACAACCGGCACTTGTTGAGTGCTATCTGAATATGACTAGCAATGATAGCTATGACAGGCTGCAACCACCAATACTAACACCGCTTAATGCAACACCAGCTAGGCGGTCACCATTATCACCTCCACCACCACCAGCATTATTAACACCACCAAGTCCAGCACCTACGGCACTGGCATGGGAACAACAAAAGCTGCTCCACCAATACCTGTTTCATCATTCTAATTTCATCCATCCAATTCTCCTCTCTCTTACCTCTAATATCCTCTTCTATCTTACATCTCTAATTCCTTTATCTACGTCTAATTAAAGCTCTGAAACTCTGTCAACTGGTACTATCAAGCTTTCCATCACCTGTGAATTATGCGTGACATTGATGTTGTGCATGTCTTATATTTTCTGCTCAAAATTTAAGGCAATGACTCCTCCTCATCTTGCTGCTGGTTTCTGCTTCCCTCACTTGGGAGAAATACGAATGACTCATGGCTTCTCTTGCAGTTAGCCTGTTTTGATGATCAAACCGAAGGAGTCTATCCACAAAATCAATAGCTTCCGGTGAAACAAGATGCTCATTGTCTGCATTAATAAACTTCGACCACGGCTTCCTGCTGTGCCTCCCAACCAACTCATCCAGTTCAGGATCAAGCTCTAGATCATATTCATTAACATATGCATCCAACTCGTCCGTCCCAAGTACCTTGGCAATTTTAACCAGCTGATCATTATTATCGTGACCATCAAAAAAGGGTTCCTTCCGAAATATCATCCCAGCAAACATGCAACCAAGGCTCCACATATCTATCGAGTAGTCGTAATCTCGAAGATCGACTAGGAGTTCAGGAGCTTTAAAAAATCTTGATGCCACACGAACATCATACTCCTTTCCAGGGCGGTAAAACTCGGACACACCCCAGTCTATCAATCGAAGCTTTCACAACTTGTGGTCGATCATAACATTCTGAGGCTTAATATCTCTATGCATTATTCCTCGTGAATGAGCATAGTACAATGCCTTGAGTAGCTCATATACGTAGTAACGAATGTCATGATCCGTCATTGTCGGGTACGAAACCATGAAATCTGTACAATTAACATGCTCGAAAATCAAACTCGGAGTTTTCGAGTGATGATATTGAACAACATCAAGAAGTTTGATCACATTCGGGCCACCAGAAAGGTTCTGCAGAATCTTAATCTCCCTCTCAATCTTCTTCTTGTTCACAGGCTTGAGCATTTTGACTATGCAGCTCTCATATTGGTATAGACATTGTTGCACTCATAAACCTCGCTGAATATCCCATTTCCTACTTTTTTCACAACCTCATAATCATGTTGATCACCCCATTGGACGTTGAGGGACTCGTACTCCTTGGAAGGGTGGGCAGGTTAGGGAGGTGCGAAACCGGCACATGCACGGCGACGACGGGGCACAGTTGCAGGAAACCTAGGAATAAGGTGGAGCAATACTTCCCTACACTTCTCATTCTGAAAGCTTTTACGTAAAATTAAGAGAGAAAATGGAAGATGAAGAACATATTGGAAAAGAAAGTGTTGTAACGAATGTAAGAAAGAACATAGATTTACGTGGTTCACTAACAATGTGTTAGCTACGTCCACGGATAAAAGGAAAACAGTTTTATTATCTTGAGGAAAAACAGAATCACCAGAATACAATTAGGGTTAGGTCGTTTATATACTAAACCCTAAACCCGATATACTAAGCCCAACAGGAAACCATAACCGAATAGCTGGTACCCCCGGATGGCTGCTTCAAGGCATATATTAACACTATCTACGGTCTTCTTTGCTTGTACCTTGACATCTATGTGTCTGTTGGCTTAATTGTTTACGTTGCATATCGGAGATGACCTTTCGATCTTCTCATATTTTTCGTGAAGGGAATAAGGTTGCAGATGCTCTAACTAATCACGGTACGTCATTAACACAGCTGGTTTGGTGGAATTCACCTCCTCCTTTTATTTTGTCATATTGTAGTAGTGACCTTATGGGTCTTCCCTAATTTCGGTTTTCATAGTTTTGTTTCGTTGTTATTTTGTTACGAGAGGTTTTGGTCTAATCATTTTCTCTTAATATTTTTCTCTTTTAATTTTTAATACATAAAAGTGTTAAAGTGTCATTCCTCTCTCATTCATCTTTCAGCCAAAAAAACAAACAAAAAAAACTTTTGATGAGTGTGGCATGCCCTCCCGTGACTGTTGACTGTTGAGTCTCGATTATCACTCGGACACCATTGTACTGAAAGGTACATGTTCTTCCTCTACTTGCGTCTTTCATAACATGGGTTCCCTGGGCTCAAGTCCATTCTCTTGTATACAGATGCGTTGTTTGTATTGTATATTGTTTCCAACTTTCCATCCAGTTCTGTAGGTACTTGAGAATTCTTTTGTAGGCATGCAGATGACAAATGTGATACTGTTGATTGGTTCTATGATCGATGTAGAACTAGTCCTAGATTACTAGTCTTAGATTGCATCACATGGATTCCTGCAGATGCTCCAGTTCTTGAGCTGGAGACCATTACTAACCTGGGGGCCTTTTGCGCATCTGTTTTGTTATACATTTTTATTGAATAATCGTCCATACTTGAATCATATCCACCCCATCCTTGGCATCTCATAAAAGAAATTAAAGACACGCGTTAATGTTCAAGTCTTGCTAATTTTAATTGAAGTGTGCCTACAACATTAATTAGTTGCTCAAAAGTGAGCATATAGCTTGCACTAATTCAAGTTTAAGGCTTGCCTAAATTAATTATCAGTTGAAATCTTCACTCACCACGTACTGTAGATGTTTTCATCATCATCATTATCATGACTTGCAAGAAGTGCATGACAGGCTGCTGCAACCACCAATACTATCATCGCTAAATGCAGCACCAGCTACGCGGTCACCATTATCACATCCACCTAAGAATAAAAGCTGCTCCTCCACTACCAGTCACCACCACCGTACCACCACCAGCATTATTAACACCCCTAAAAGTTCATGCTAGCACCTAGGGCACTGGAAAAAAACGAAAGCTGCTCCACCAATACCTGTTTCATCATTCAAATTACATCCATCCAATTCTCCTCTCTTACCCGTAATATCCTCTTCCTACATCTCTAATGTTGATTACCCCATGGACGTTGAGGGACTCGTACTCCTTTGGGAGGGGTGGGGAAAGGAATGAAAGAAACAACTTATTGAGTTTGTGGTTGAACAATGACTTGGATTCCAATTATCTGCTAATATTATGATTTAGATTTGTTGAATTGATCCCTACGTAGTACACACTTTAGACCAAGCTTATATCATAAAGTTCATCATCTTCTTCTGCTTCAAATTAGAAATTTGAGTGTTCACCTATCACTGCAAAGAAGTACCTAAAAGCATGCACTCCTCCCAGTCCCAGTCCCACCCATGCCAAGCATCATCTTTCCAGGGAATGGTCATGTCCACCGGCTTAGTGCAAATTAAAGGGTGAGACTAGCTAGCTAGGACTTCTTTTCACCTCGGATAAGACATTACAAAGCAAGCTTTAATTCCCAAGGATAATACTATACAGATCTGTAGAGTAATACTGTAGGCATTGTCCATACTCCATATAGCCCTATTGGTTTTTAAAATTGTTGGAGGGAGAATAGGGAAATTAAAATTGTTCCTTCTAGGGTTGTGATATATGATAACACTATGGAGCACAAAAGGGCACGTCCCTTATTCCCTTAATATCAAACAGTGCATGAAGTTAAAGGGCGATAGGGATCACTATTGACGATGAGGGCAGCCGGGCTATTTAAAGCCTAAGCTTCTCATCGAAAAAAACCAACCAAGTTACAAAGCTTCAAGCTTCTTGCTTGCTTGAGAGAGAAAGAGAGAGAGAAAGAGAGACATAGATCTTCTGGTAGTAGCTTCTTGCTTTAGAGAGAGAATCTAATCACTAACGGAGATATCTAAATCTTTCTTCTCCGGACAAGATGATAGCTCACTTGGAGTGTTTGGTCCACGACAACGACATCGAATCCCGGCCCTACGACTTCGTCTTCGGCCTCCGCGGCGCCCTCGACGTCAGCGAGCTCTTCTTTTCCGTTCTTGGCTGGCTGGGCCAGTTCGGCATCATCACCGGAGCCCCGGACATGGTTGGTATTACTATTTCACTGCTACTCCTCTTCCTTATACCCTCCCCGCCAACATTAGATCGAGTTGCATGAGCTGATCGGTTTGTTTTTATTAATGGTGATTAGGTGAGGTGGATGAGGCTTGGTGTACACCGAGTTCGACGCCTTTCACCCGCCATGCCCAGTCGCTTGTCACTCACGACCATGGCGACGACTCGTTCGATTATTTCAACTGGATACAACTTGAAGTCGTAACCATTCTTCAAGCAGTACGGCACGATTACGACTTTAAGTTGTATCTGCCGCACTTCTAACCGGAGAATTGAAAACGGCATTTCGAGAGTCACTTGAGTGAGCACATTTGTCGAGCGGAAGACTTGTTATGATCCGATGACAATCTTCGCTCCGGAAGACCTCGCTCCCGAACAACAAATTTTTCCAAGAGTTATTCCCAATCCTCCTCCGGACAACACATTTTCCCAAGAATCATTCACGATCCTCGCTCCCGGAAAACAAATTTTTCCCGAAAATCATTCCCAAACTTTAGCTAGCTAGGCCAATTAGTCATTATCATTCCAGTTTTCTCCTCTTTCTTTCTTTTTTTTCTGCTGGGCCAGTGCCATTGTTGTTATCAATTCAACATTTCAGCTAAGAAGCTAGTTGTTGGCAGAAAATTAATGTAAATAAAATTTAGTTTGAGCAAAAAGATATGGATCCTTTCCTTTGGATCAGTTCCTTCCATATATTTTCTGCTAAATCCAAAGAAGAAAATTCGACATAAAAATGAGCGCATAAAGAGTTAATTAATGAGTGTTATGACTATCATGTTCTGGATTGAAATGTGGCCAATATCATCACTGTACTCATTCAATCAGTGTTATGACTATCACTTTCTCTTTATCTTTACTCTGAAGCATCATGTATATATGTCCACTTTTCCCAAACATAAGCAGAACCTCTATGAGGTTCTTTCTATCCTCTGCTCGAAATATAAGGCAATGACCTCTCCTCATCTAGCTGCTGCTTTCTGGTTCCCTCACTTGGGAGAAACACAAATGACTCATGGCTTCTCTTGCAGTTATCCTGTCTAGATGAAACTAGATGTTCATTGTCACCATACTATGACTACTTCGATTTGATGAGGGTGCAAGCCGTTACAGGCTAGGCCTATCGTCCAAAACAACAAATAGATCTAGCCTAGGACCAGAACCATTCCCAGGTTCACTCCATTGCCTGGCATGAAGAGGAACCTGATACAAGTTTACAACTCATAAACAACTACGAGAGTTAAAACTCGTGACCTCCCACCACATCAATTGGTATTTGTCACTGATGTGATAATTTGTTTTATTGATTTAAAGACTAATAAGTTTGTAACTGTTTAATTTTCTGTGTCAATACTCAATAATACACACACACACACACACACACACACACACACACACACATATATATATATATATATATATATATATATATATATATCATTATATCTTTGTATACATTCCGGCCACATATACGATATAGCTAGGGACATACATTCTACATGCATACAAAATAGAAGCTAGAGGCATGAACATCTACAAATCAGTAACTCTGGCACTGAGCATATCACTAGCTTTTAGATTGAAAAGGGATGGTCATTTTGCAGCATTCTTCTTCTACCAATTTAGGATCATCCAATTTTTTCCGTTACAACATCGGGTACGGAAAGCTCAGAGTACATGTTTGATATTGCTTTCGCAAAGTGTGCCCTGGCTTGAGGCCTCTTGATCTGGAAAAGTATTTCATGTCACTACACTGATACTAGAAGTCTCATAGTATTCAATATCCAAAGTTCCAAACACAAGATTAAATTCTATATAACGGACAGAAGCTAGCTTACCTTAAAGGTTGGAGTAAGAAGGCCATTCTCTACTGTGAATGGTTCAGGAACTAAAGTTACAGCTTTTGCAAATTCAAAACCTCTCAACTGCAGTTGTAAATGAAGCATCAACAAAACCAGACGTCGCCTTGAACTTGAATTTCAAGTAACTAACTCATGTGATATATAGATTTTACCTGAGCCTCCTTTCCAATGGCATCCATGTCAGCCAAAACTACAGACCTTACTCTTGGATTATTGCACAATTGTCTGAGATCTTCGTACTGCATCAAATGCAATGTCGTTAAGTATGTAACAACGATTGATACTACATAAATTTCAGATGGCACAGACATTGATGCAAATTTACATAGATCAAGTAGATTAAGCATGTCAAGCAACGTAATAGAAAGTAATTAAGACCAGGGGGTACGCAGAACCTACTCAACCTAGGATGGTTAAAAATAATTACCTTTATGCCTTCAGATGCAGCCCACTCTTTCAATACATCAGGATCCACTGCAACTATAGCTACTAGACAGGACTTAAAGCTATCACCTAAATTAGTCCGATAAAATTAGCAAATAAGGCATAAATGGGAAGTATATATGGAAAGCAAAGAAAATTTTGGTCTTCTTACCATAAATAAAACACTGAGCAACAAACTGGCACTTGGCATAGACATTCTCTATCTTCTCCGGTGCTACATACTCACCCTGTGCCAACTTGAAGATATTCTTTTTCCTGTCAAAAGAGGTTGGAGAAAGGTGCTTAGATTGGAGTTTCTCTGATCTTCACTGATAACTTTGACTGGCAAGTATAGAACATCAGACAGTTTCCACTTTATATTATATAAATTTCGTAATTTAAACTATAAATATTTGCAAGATCTCACCTATCAATAATCTTAAGCCTGCCTCCATGTAACCACAAACCAATGTCTCCAGTATGCAGCCAACCTTCATCATCAATTACTTCTTTTCTGCCAATCATTTGGGTAGTCAGGTAGATTCAATACTAGTTCATTCTTTGTCTATGATAATAAAAGAGTAGATGCAAGTTAGGTACGTCTGCAGTTGGTCTTTGTAGTAGCCTTGGAAGACAATGGGACCTCGGACACAAATTTCCCCACGAGGATATGGCTGGTCGTCAGAGGTGTAATTCATTTCAGGGACATCGACCAGTTTTACTTCTGAAACAAAGAAATAGGAAAAGCTCGTGAGATAGCTAGGGTGACATAGAAGGATGTGGAATAGGACACTTCAAAACGAGAATTACGATGCTGTTTATGATTCCAATCGTCGTGGATCATGATCTATATTCAACTATTCAAGGGATTCCAATGTGTGTGCGTGCACAACTATTCAACTATATTTGTATAAGCATGTCATCAACTCACCACAAGCTGCACTAGGGGAACCAACATGGCCACTTAAGGTGTCACCCTCATCCATCATGCATATGACAGAAGTAGTCTCTGTCATACCATATCCTTCAATTACTTGACAGCCAAAGCACCTGCATTTTGGTAACAAATGAAATGGAAATGATATTTGTCATTGTTAACAAAATGGAGCCATAGTAAGTTGCATAAGATAGCCAGCTTACACCCTAAGGAAGTCCATGATATCAGGAGACAAGGGTGAAGCACCAGATGACATAAAACGGACTCGTCCTCCAAGCTTTGCCTTGATTTTATTAAATATCAATCTGTCCCATATTGGTGATGATGTCGAACCTGAGTATTTGTGTAACATAGGAATCGTTAGAAAGAGACATCAGTGTGCATTCTCACGAACTAGTTATTAGCGTGTATATATATATACCACTCATTATGGATTGCTTCTTCGAATTGTAAGCAGCTCTGAAAAGTCTCTCCTTTAGAATCCCAGAAGTTTTAACAGCGTTGGTAATTCTACAATGACAAACTGAATCAGATGTTCAATGTTCAAAGGGACAGAATGAACAACATTCAAATTTACCATTAAGCAGTAGCTCTGATTACCCAGCATAGATTCGATTGTACACCCGCGGAACACTGCAAAATAGTGTGGGTCTTAATACAGCCAGGTCATCCATCAATTTCAGATTGTCCTGCAAATGATGAAAAGAGCCACACGTAGTATACTTGTACATGAAATAATGGAAAGATAATCAACTGTATGACATATCAAAATATATTGTAGCAGAACATGCTCTTAAGAATGTGGATCAACTTTCACAGAGAACTATAGATAGTTTTAGGATTTTGGTTTTCTTAAAGTTCCAATATCCAACTGTGTATTATTTTTTCTGCAGCAGACAAAGATTGTGATCAGTAGAAACCAGAGAATCACAAGTTCATCGATCTATTTCTGATGCAAACCACCTACTGCAATACTGTGGTTACAATTTGCAGTGCATGATAAGTCGATCAATTTGGTAAAATGTTGTTAGATACTTGCATAATTGTAATACTATAACTCTTAGAGGTGTTACATACCCCCTGGTAGAAGCCACAAGCTCCACCAAAGTACAGTACGAGAATTTGATTAGCTCGCTCATAGATATGTGCCAAAGGAAGATAGGATATGTAACTGTGAAAATCAAATGCATTTAAAACAGTATATATAAACATTAAAAGATTCAAGAAATCTGATATATAGTGAATTGATATATGGTACTCACATATCAGATGAACAGAATCGCAATGCACGACTGAATCCAGCACAACTTGATATTAAGTTTCCATGAGTCAACACAACACCCTTTTATTTAGAGGTAGGAAAGAAGCAAGTTTAGTCAAGTAACAGTGTAACACAGAATTTAGTCAATTTACTTCACTCTGTAGTAACACTGTAACACAGAATATGATTTTGCGGCATGTCTTACTAGAACTCTACCTTTGGTGTTCCAGTTGTACCGCTTGTGTAACATATGGTCGCAACATCTTCGGAATTAGGAGGGCAAAAAGGCTGCAGACAACTGCGGCCCTGTAATAAAATCATTTCAGGAGCACAAACATTAAATTTTTCAATAAGAATTTACTAATTCTAGCCGAATACGATATAACTTGTAAAGAAGAAAAATTGGAACTGAAATTGCATTTCAGATTAGATACTGAAAGCTACTGAATGGGGGTACAAATGTTTCAAGTATATCATGTACAATGCATGGTTGGAAGGTAAAGAGGGGGAATATAGCAGTATTGAGATGTGGCAGAAAGAAGGGAAAATACTATTCATGATCTACATGAATAGTATGAGTGTATCAAGTGATTGGGGGAGCATCAACAATAGATTAGAAACAACTCAAACAAGGGACAATAAAAGTATTGGGATGACACACAACAGAGAAATCCAAAACGCCTGCATTACAGTTTTACCAATGTAGCCATGTTCAACTTCTCGAAAAATGCCCAATATTCTTAAATCCCATCTCAGTAATTCAAACAAATATTAACACAAAAGATCAATGATTTTTTGAATATGGTTGAGAATCACAACGTTAGGTGATTAAATCATTACAGGGATTCAATTAGACATATTACTCAAATGGGAACCAACTGAAGCAGTCTAATCAGACAATGAAGTTAAAAGACAGAAAAACTCTACCTGACTGACAAGCTCCATATATGACACGAGTTTCACTCCAGTTATAGATGGAAGGGAACACAAGTGTTCATCCACCCCTCCCACTACCTAGATTCATGGAAAGAAGTAAGGTGAAAAGGATCAGAAAACTAGTTACATGGATCAGCTAGTTTTGTTTAAATCCATAAGAAGATTTAAGAAGTAGATACCACTATAAGAGCTACAGATTGGATCTCGGAAAGGAAGCTCAGCAACTGCAAGTATATTAGATACAAACTAAATGTGAGAGTCATTAATATATATATATATATATATATATATATATATATATATGATGAGAAGTAGAAACCATATAGAAACACAGATAACCAGCAATCATGGTCCGGTTTCTAGCAACTTCTTATAAGTTCTAAGTGAACATTGGTCAAATTTTCAACAACTGAATGCTATATGGCCGTATACAAAACCTACAGGGAATTGGTAAAGTAACACTTGCACCATGGTTTCTTTAAGGACATTCTTAGCTTTGAAGAAGTGAAATCATACTCACAGTGTTCATATTATCGGGAGAACAAAAAATTGCTTGTACATTGGCATGATTCACGACATACTTAACCGCATCAGGTCCTGCTCATAGACCAACAAACTGTCAAAGCAGGGTATCAACAAACTCGAAGCAACTGATTTGAGTAACCATACACATACCAAGAGTATCGTATAGAGGAACCGAGATAAAAGAATATGCGGAACAAGCATGATCCACAATCAACCACTCTGGTCTGTTTATGAAAAAGAGTCCCACACACGCTCCCTTTCCAAGGCAAAGATAACCTCATCAATTTTTGCACTTATATGTAGTCTATTAATATGTACGAAATTTACATCTCCTAAATAGAATTTGTTTGAGTAGAAGCTAAATATCAAAGCACAGAATACATATGAGTTTTGCAAGTTGATGAATGAGTAACTTAGAAATAAGAATCAAAATATGTCTCTAGGATTTACTCACCTTTTGTATCCCATTTAACCTCAGGCCGGAACCTAATGCTTCCCGAACTGTTGCTGCTTCACCGTATGTCATCCATTTGTACCTTGGTTAATGTAAACACCAATGCTTATATGGAGAAGCATCCAGATTTACAAATGGCTCAAAACACAGAAAACACTAACTTACTCTCCAACAGTTCCATCACTCCGAATTCGTGTACCCAAATACTTGTGATCTTTAAAAGTCTCAGCCGAATGTCTGCATCCTCAAAATAATTTCCCACCATCATTTTCATGTTACAATAATAACATGCACAAACTTTAATAACAAACAAGCACAGAAAATTCAGGTCAGAATCCTCACACAAAGTTATCGTGCAATGTGACAATATCCGGATGATCAGCAAACCGAGTTACAAGCTCGAAAGGGGAACGTGCGGATCTGCAGCCAAACCTCAATCAGTAGTAACTAACAAGTTATATAAACACGCACAACCTTAGCGAATTATTCGTCACCTGTAGACATTCCATTTTCCTGTTTGCAACTTCTCCGGGAGTACTACACTGTACCCCTTCCCTGCTCAACATGCAACTTACTAACTCAAAATCGTTGATATTTTGATACGTACTTGAGATCATGTTCAGAAAACTTATTTAGAAAGAATGAACAAATGTAAAGGTGTGATACCGTGAGCAAACTCGCCGGCGGCGAGGTTGTTCTGAAGGAGGGGTTGAGGATCGTCGGCCGTGGGAGCGAGGAGGTGGGAGTGGACGGCGTGGAGGCGACGTTGAGCTGCATCCGATTCCATTTTTTCTTTTCCTTTTTGGTTTCAAAGTTTCTGGATCGGGAATATGATCGGATGAAAATGAGTGGGAAAGTTGAATGTGATTGTGATCAAAGGACAAAGGGAAAGGTAGTCGAGTGTAAAAGAAGTAATGATCATCTCCATAACTACAGTAAAAAAGTCTTAGCTTTATTCAAAAAGAAAAAAAGTAAAAGTCTTAGGTTATTATTGTACAGTAAGAAAAAAGTTGAAGGGAATAGTCGGGTAGATCACTGGTCATCATTATTAAATTTAAATTTAACAGTAATTAATTATGATTCTCTTACTCAATAATTGAGAACACTACTGTGGTATTCCTCATTCGACCCGAAACGAATCTAGACCCAAACAACATCCTTTCATATTCGATTTATTTACGGATATGTTTTCAAGTGTATCGGCAAATAAGCCGTAAAACTTCGTTTATAGCCGTTTTGGCCATATCAAAACGGCCGGAAACACTTCGGAAATGTTAAGAAACGGTTTAAATCGGATATCTGAGGGCAATACTGATTTTTCATGTCAAAGAAAAAAGAAAAGGTGAATATAGTTTCTGATGCGCGGTAAAATCAAAATGTAGTTGTGGGAATGCTTTGACAGCAACAACCCGCGGCCGCCGTAAAAAACAAAGAGACACACCGCAATGGATAAAGGCCCATCCTTTGTCTCTTCTTTCTTCATCTTGACAGCTACAGCTACTGAGCTCTCTCTCAATTTCCACATTTCCGATTCTGAGCGAGCGAAACCTCGCAGTGTCGGTGGCTGCGCCTTAGGGTTTCATGGCGGCGGCGATCGGGAAGACGAAGCTGCACTCGGGGTGGCTCGGCACCAGGGACAGAGATGTCACCGTCACCGGCGTCCAGCTCACCACCACTCACCCTCCCTCTCTGGGCCCCACCTCTCCTTGGGTTGAGGCCGTCGTTCCCGGAACGTAATCTCTCTCTCTCTCTCTCTCTCTCTCTCTCTCTCTCAATTTGATTCGAACTTCGAGTTTCGCTGATTCTGAGCTTGAATTTTGATTTTGAATTCGTTTTGATTGAAATCGAATTTTGATTTTGAATTCGTTTTGATTGAAATCGAAGTATAGGTTTGAAGTTGAAAGAGTGAATAGAATGTACTTGATATAACTAAAGAGAGTTGATTTTAAATCAATTTGTGTTCTTCGGATTGTGATTCTAAGCTGTAAAAATGTGTGGATTTTTGAAATTGTGTTTGAGATTACGCGAAGGTTTTGAGCAGAAATGAATTGTGTTAATGATTGAATTGTGGATTGGAGATGAAAAGTCTACATTATGAGTTGTGATCAGACTAATAAGTATGATGAATTTACATGACAGTGTTTTGGCAACCTTGGTGAAGAGCAAAGAATTGCTGGATCCGTTTTACGGATTGGTAAATGAGTCGATTATAGATATTGCTGATTCAGGGAGGCAGTGGTACACATTCTGGTACTTCACTACCTTTCAGTGTAAGCTGGTACGTGATTTCCTTTGAGCTTGCCTTGAAATGATTTCCCTTTGTAGTTTGATAGATCACTGCCGATGTTATTCTTTAGTTTCCTTCATATTGTGGTTTGGATAATGTCGTCTAAACACTTGGCCCTTTTACAGTCAGGTACTCAGCACCTGGATCTGAATTTCCGTGGAATTAATTACTATGCAGAGGTATATTTAAATGGGCACAAAAAGGACCTCCCGAGAGGGATGTTTCGAAGGCATTCTCTAGATGTCACTGATATAGTACGCAACGGTGAAAATTTGCTTGCTGTTGTTGTTTATCCCCCAGATCATCCTGGGAGTATTCCTCCTGAAGGTGGGCAAGGTGGTGATCATGAGGTACATATCTAAAATCCCATAAATCACATTGTTTATATACATTCTACTACATTTTCAGTTACATTTTTTTCGCTTACCAATTTCTAGTTTTAAGTACTACCGTGAAGTACTGGATCTTGCATGATGACTTTAAAAAAATTATATTTATCCTATGTATGAAATACAAACTAAGGTCATTAGTTATTCAAATTTTAATTTCAGATTGGGAAAGATGTAGCTACACAATACGTGGAGGGTTGGGATTGGATGTGTCCTATAAGGTGATTATGTTTAACTAGTGTGATGACAGTGTTCATTTTGTATTTATGGTCATCATATTCTTTTCATCTTCATTCTGATTCGAGAAACATGTTGGCATATTTCATATATGTCAGCTAAAATGAGACAAAAATCTATCAATTGATGTCCTAAAGGAACTGCAACAGAATTGAGTTGTGATGCTAACAAGACACCTCCATCAAAATCTTCGGATATTTTATATTCACATTATCAGGTAAAAAAAAACATTCATGTGATCGACTTGTGTTTCGTTACAGGGATAGAAACACCGGCATATGGGATGAAGTGTCAATTTATGTAACAGGGGTGAGTTTTATTTTAAAATGTTTCTGTTGCTGTCACTGGGTGGTTTTTTTGTTGTTGATATATCACCATTTCTTCTTGTTGTGTATGATAATAAAATTATCTCTGGGGTTGATCATTTGGTTTGTATTGAGTTTCATTGAGAGGCTTTGCTGATCTCCTTGTACTAACAAATTACAAGGAGTATCCGTAAGTGCTATTCTGCAGAATCACCTTACTCTCTGTCTCCAAAAGGGTATGCATTCGTCATGACATTTATTAAGATATCTTACAACTTCACGTTAAACGTCACAGTTGTAAACTTGATCTTGGATTTTTATTTGATTTTTTTTATATTTCTTTTGTCGGACATGCTAGTTTCAGTGTCATAATAGAATTAACTATAATTAGTTCGAATTTTGACTAATTACTATTTGCTGCAGCCAGTGAAAATAATAGATCCCCACTTGGTTTCAACATTATATGACAATTACAAGAGGGCGTATTTGCATGCAACAACTGAGTTGGAAAATAGAAGTACCTCGGTTGCTGAGTGTTCTTTGAATATCCAAGTAACAACAGAACTTGAAGGAAACATTTGTTTAGTAGAGCATCTTCAGACTCAGCATCTGTCAATCCCTGCTGGATCGCGGGTGCAATATACATTTCCTGAGGTTTGTGACAGTTTTGTGTTTTTACTATCTTGATAGAACATAGTACTTTGTAGAAGCCAGGAGCATCTCTTTGATATCCCATTTACTGCTTTAATTACTTTTTTTATTTTATTTTATTTCAATACTTGTGTTACCGCTAAAGAGTATAACGTGGCAGCTCTTCTTCTACAAACCAAATTTATGGTGGCCAAATGGTATGGGAAAGCAATCCTTGTACAATGTTGTTATTACTGTCGATGTAAAAGGATACGGAGAGTCTGATATGTATAGCCAATTATTTGGATTCCGCAAAATTGAGAGCCATATTGATAATGCCACCGGTGGAAGGTAGATATTTATTGTTTATGTGTAGAACTATGTATGTGTATGATATTTATTGTTTATGTTTTGTTTTTGGGCTATTTTCGATGAGTTTTGTGACCTGTACATTCTGTTCCTCAGGTTGTTCAAGGTCAATGGTCAACCTATATTTATTCGTGGTGGTAATTGGATATTGTCAGATGGCCTCCTACGACTTTCAGAAAAGCGTTACAAAACAGACGTCAAGTTTCATGCAGATATGAATTTTAACATGATACGTTGTTGGGGTGGTGGACTGGCTGAGAGGCCAGAATTTTATCACTACTGTGATATTTACGGCCTGCTGGTAAGCTATGCTTATCTCATTCTCTATCTGCTCTTGCTTTCAGTGTGCATGTCTATCTAGGTTTAAGCGGGAAGGAGGCTAAGAAGACTTGTTACTTTCTGAGGCTTTGGTTGTCTCAATTTGAATGCACAGGGCTTAAAGATCTATGGGCCATGGAATTAGTTGGGGGAATCTGATGCATACTGCTTCTGGTTTAAATTTTGTAGGTCTGGCAAGAATTTTGGATTACTGGAGATGTCGATGGACGAGGTGTCCCAGTATCAAATCCAAATGGTCCACTGGACCATGATCTTTTCATGCTATGTGCAAGAGATACTGTCAAGCTTCTAAGGAACCATCCAAGTCTTGCACTTTGGGTGGGAGGAAATGAACAAGTCCCACCAGTTGACATCAACAAAGCTTTGAAACAGGACCTCAGGCTCCATCCACATTTTGAAAAGTCAATAAATGGTAGTGGTACTTCTGTTGAAAATTTGAAGTCGGTGGATCCAAGCCAATATCTTGATGGTACACGCATTTACATACAAGGGTCCATGTGGGATGGGTTTGCAAATGGAAAGGGGGACTTCAGTGATGGCCCTTATGAAATCCAAAATCCTGAAGACTTCTTTGAGGATGACTTTTACAAATATGGGTTCAATCCTGAGGTTGGTTCAGTAGGTATGCCTGTTGCAGCTACCATCAGAGCGACAATGCCTCCAGAAGGATGGCAGATCCCTTTGTTTAAAAAAGCTTCCAATGATTACGAAGAAGCTCCAAACCCTATCTGGGAATACCATAAATACATACCTTATTCAAAACCAGGCAAGGTTCGTGACCAGATTTTACTCTATGGGTTCCCGAAGGATCTTGATGACTTTTGCTTACAGGTAATAATATCTTTTATTAATCAGTTACATTTTGGATGATGGACACTATCTCTGTTTTGACTATTTGACATGCTTTAACTCATCTCAGGCTCAGCTTGTTAACTATATTCAGTATAGAGCTCTACTGGAGGGTTGGACTTCCCGTATGTGGAGTAAATACACCGGTGTTTTGATTTGGAAAACTCAGAATCCTTGGACAGGTCTTAGAGGTCAATTTTACGATCATCTTCTTGATCAAACGGCAGGTTTCTATGGCTGTCGCTGTGCCGCAGAACCAATACATGTGCAACTTAACTTGGGTACTTATTTTATAGAGGTAAGCTCTAGAGTCGCAACAAAATCATAACAATACTAATCAGTGCGTGCAACTATGCAAGTGTGCTCGGGTTCATTTCAACATACTGAAAGGCTTTCAGTGATAGCAGGCAAAGTTTCATTGTAAAGAAAAAGAAACAAAGTTTTGCCCCAAAACATTGATCGGCCTCTAAGTGGAAATTCTTTTTATCTTATACTCTACTATAATTCTAGCATAAGAACATGGTTTCAGATTTAATATTTTGTTCCCTTCCTGGACTTAACAGGTTGTAAATACTACATCAGAGGAACTATCGGACGTTGCTATTGAAGCATCAGTGTGGGATCTGGATGGTACATGCCCGTACTACAAAGTTCATGAAAATCTGTCAATGCTGCCAAAAAGAACAGTACCGATTGCTGAGATGAAATATCCAAAATCTAGAAATCCAAAGCCTGTGTACTTTCTTCTTCTCAAACTGTATCACAAGTCAAATTTTCGCATTATCTCCAGGAACTTTTACTGGTTGCATCTTTCTGGTGGGGATTACAAGCTGTTAGAACCATACCGAAAGAAACGAGTTCCACTAAAGATTTTATCTGAGGTCTTCATCAAAGGAGCCACCTACGAAATGCACATGAATGTGAAGAACACATCTGCGAAACCACAGCCTAAAACTTTAACCTATCAGAACCATTTCACCCCGAAACTTGGTGATGGTGATTTTGATATCCATTCGGTGGAGCCTAAACCTGATGTAGCAGAAGAAAAACAGGGAGTTGGTTTTCTACAGAAGATATACAGACATTTTACAAAGGAAACTGATGGTTTGAGGGTTGCTGAAATCAATGGCTCTGATGTTGGTGTTGCTTTCTTCCTTCATTTTTCTGTTCACGCAGTAAAGAAGGACCATAAGGAAGGAGAAGACACAAGAATTCTTCCTGTTCATTACACGGACAACTACTTCTCTCTGGTGCCAGGTGAGTCTATGCCCGTCAAGATCACTTTTGAGGTACCTCCTGGTGTGACCCCCCGAGTCAGTCTTCAAGGATGGAATTATCATGGTGCTCATAGAGTCCATTGAGGTGGTTTAGAAATTGTCATCTCAACTTTGCTGCTTTTAGTACTTGAGCTATACACACAAGTTATATTCACTTGTACTGGAACAAGTCACAGCAACCTCTTCTGTCATATGGATGGTCGGACTAAAATGCAGAAATAAACGTGAGCTATAGCATACAGATTTTATGTGCACCCAAAATGCAGATAGGATTTTCATGTTTTTGAAGTTCTTCTAGTTAGTCCTAAACCTTCTTTGATATCTTAAACTCATTTGTCAATTGCTTCAGTGCGTTAAATTTAGATGGCCTCATTTCCTTTATACTGTTTATGTAAACTCTTCATTTTCAAAATGCAGTCATGCTCTCAAGTCTCAAGTGAGTCAAGTCACATCTTACCTCACCTATAATTAGAACAGAAAAGAACCATAACAAGATTCAGGTTTCAGGTTTAACAAATCAAACTTCAATTGATTCAGGTTTCACAAGATCCGAATCAATGTCAAGTAATTGTAAGGACTAAAATATCAGGTGTCAAAGAGATATCGATAATCCGAAAAATAGAAATTTTGATAGAGATATGTAATTCGATCATTTAAAATAAAAAACCGGTCAAAATTGAGAAAAGATTCCTCAAATGGTGCTTCTATTGCCACCCCACAAACCACTTTACTCACCCCGCACATTGTTGATTTATTGAATGACTAATATACCCTAATGTAAAATTACAGCAAAAGACAATAAGTTATTACAAATTACTAATTCTTTTTGTTTTAGATAAACACGTAGTTCATAAATTTTAACCCAGAATTTATCATATTCGATCTTTCTATAAAGTTTGAAAAAGACACTAGCATTCAACTGAAGATGAGGTGAACTGTTTGTATTTTTTTTTCTTTATTGATGCTTCGTCTATCCCTTTACTCATTATTTCTCATATCGATTTTGTATGTAAATTTTCATGTCTAGTTACTCACTTATATATATATATATATATGATTTGTTTTTTTATTGACGTCAGAGCTTTTTCTAAGTAGAGTTTATAGACATTGTGCATCTTCATATCGACGGATATCAATGAGTTGTTAAGTTTAAGAGTTTTTTCTTGTTCTTTAATTGAGATTTATATTTTAATGTGATTTTTAGTATTAAGTTTGTGATTCCATTTACGCAAATGATATTAATCTTATGGTTTTCTTCAATTTCGTTTTGTTTTTGGAGTTCAATTTCATTCTCGAATGTAAGGTGAACAACATAAATCTAAAATTAAAAAAAATATATGTAAGGTGAAAAAAGAATTTAAGGTGAACAAAGTAAAAATGAAAAAATGTTATTTTAGACATTGTAATCAGGTGAACAAAGTAAATTTATAATTAAAAATATATAAGTAGCTGTGTGTGAAGAGAGCAAATAAAATGGTTTGTCAAAATATCTACACAGAGCGCCATATATAAGCTGGGCCCATTCGTCGCACTCACACTCCACTTTACTAAACTGAGAGAGACCGCTATGACTATTTTCCGACGCATTTTACTCCGATCAGCTCCGACACGGCGGCCACTTCCTGTCATCCCCCAAACCCTAAACCCTCCCCCACGTGCTTTCTCACGTGACCTACCAAACCCCCGCCTTCTCTGCCACCGTAAGCTCCCTCCTTTCCTTTTCCGGCAATCCGTTCTTTCACTTCAATTTCCAGATTTAATGATCAATTCGAACTATAAGAACAACTTTGATGCTACTAATTTGATGCACTGAGGTAGCTTTCTGTGCTTGTTGATGTGTTTGTGAACAGTTTTTTGTGTTTTTAGTGTTGTGAAGCAATTAGGGTTTAGATGCTTATGGCTTTGATTGATGAAAATGCAGGGTCTTTTGAGCATTACAATGCATCTGAAGTTGAGGTGGCGAAGTTTGTGCCAGGCCGGGGCGGTGATGGCCGGCGGTGTCTTGTGTATCCGGCTGTTTTGGCTGGTTTGATTGGGCTTCGAGGTTTGGAGGTGGCTTATGCAGATGCTGAGGAGGTACATTTCACATTATTTGGGGGGTTTTGTGAGTTTCCGATCCGTGATAGGTTATACATGCATCGTGGAGCTTATATCTGCTGTTGTTTTCGGTAACTCTGCAGGGTGCTTCCAAGCAGGGTTTGCCGGCTGATGCCAATAATGTGGAGGAAGTTGCCAAGAAGCAAAGACAGGAAATCGAAGACTTGCTCAAGCGTAAAGGGATCCGAGGTGGTTCTATTCCCAACTTTACTGTTTCTGTCAAGGGGCAGAAGGTTAGTTGAATGCTATAGCCTTACGTTTCTGTTAGTCTGTAATTTTGATTCAGATGCATTAGTTAGCAATGCTCTCTCCAGGAGACTACTTAGTAAATGGCCAAGATAAAATACTTCGTATAAGGAAATTCATGCTGCTGAGAAGAGGGTGCAGTTAGGCGATATGAAAATTTGAGGACATTACAATGTGATTTTGATTGTTCCATAAACTTAAAAAGAGACATCATTAACATGAGTAGATAAAAGTCTTAACTGTTCTTATTCAGGCTTGTCATCACTCTTACTTGGTTTCTAAATTTGATGTGTTAATCTGTGAGGAGTGCCTAATCATCTCGTATAGTGTATACTGAGTTTTAGAGGGTTAACTGTCTGCTGAGCTGTATTATTATTGTTTATATGCAGCTTTTTCTTGTATGAGAATCTGTGTAGCTCTTTCCAAGTATGAACACTAATGATCTTTAAATGGGGTATAGGTAACAATCAAGTTCCAAATTCCTCCTGCATGTGAAGCTTCACAATTGATTGCCAATATTGCTTCTAATCTTGGCTTAAAAGTTGAAGAGCATGGTGGTGGTTCAGATGTATCATTACGCGCTTGGGATAGGTACTGCTAGACCATAATTTTCTTAGTGTCCTAGTCAATTTTACCTGTATAATTTGGCTTGCACTTTTTCGAGCCTTTTGGCTTTATCGTTGCATTATGCAAGATGTGCTAAGCAGTGTTATCTATATCGTGACTATTGTCTAAACAATGTCAGTGGAGTTGCTTGGCAACTAATGCTTATGCACCCAGAGAAACAGAAGGAAACTGAAGGTGATCAAGGGGAATCAAAAGATGTGAATAAACATGATCAAGATCTGCACATCCTCATTTTCCGTTCAGTCATTACCTCAACAGAAAAAACTGTGAGTCTTAGCTTTTGCAGTTTATGGAAGTATTCTCTTTGAGACCTTTGGTTTTACCTTCTGCTGCTTCAATATTCCAAAAGTAAAGAAGCTGTAGCTATGGGGTTTTCATATCAGTCAACATACATTATTGCAGGAAATTGAATTTATGAAGCAGGGTGGCTTGAGTCCCAAAGAGCTCGATGCCCTGGTATCCGCTTTACAATTAGCTGGGGAAAAAATAGGAAAGTCTACCACAGAACGAAGAAGGAGGGAAGATAGCACACAATCTTCATCCATAGAGAAATTAATAACCAGTCTTGAGTCCATGGGAGTGAGAGTTTATGGAGTTCATGAACCCAATGAGAGTTCTGCAAGCAAAGCTGTTTCATGGGATAATCTTGCTGGATATGATCTGCAAAAGCGGTAAGTGAAGATAATAGAAAAATATATGAAGTCTTTAAATTATATTTAAATGTGAAATCTTGACTCTTGCTAAGTAGTTCTTTTTGACTGGGATGTGTTATGATCTCTGGCAAACAGTAACAGACATGCAATTTTCTGGTTGTAAACAATGACTTTCTCGGGAGTTAGGCAACTATTGAACATATCTGCTTCTAAGGTTTGTGTCCTTGAAAAGAAGTATGTCAATTCACCAATCGCCACCTGAGGTTGCATATCTGATATTGAGCATGAGAGTAATGTTGTTTCTTTGTACATGAATTTCATTGCCTTTTTTATCTGGCAATAATATTCATCTTTGATTGAGTTTTATTTATATCACTGATTTATATGTGGTTATATCCAATATATAGGGATCACTCATTGAATATGTTAAAATGAGTTCATTTCTTACCTACTTTCTGTCAAAAACTCGCGATTGCTTTTGATTTAGTGTACTCATCGGGGTGCATGACTGCTTAAGAATACCAAATTACCTATATTGAATTGCCACTGCTCATTTTGTAGACAGATAGAAGACACGATACTATTGGCTTTGCTTAGTCCTGAAACATATGATGATATTGCCCGCGGAACTCGTCGCAAATTTGAGTCGAATAGACCTCGAGCTGTACTCTTCGAAGGCCCACCAGGTGCACCCAATTAAACTTCATTGATTCAATGTATTTGAGATGCTTCCTTTTCTCAACTGAGTTACTGATATACAGGATTTGTGTATTTCTGATTCTTGTTTGTCATTGTGTTAAGAGCATGTAATGATTCATTAGTGTCAAGAAACATGTCGTTCTTTTTGGTGCTCTAAACTATATGTGAGCAGATATTTCACAAGAGTATATTTAGTACTATGGTCATAGGTAAGAGAAGAGACCCCGTAATTATTTTGTATTTATTTTAGTATTAGTCCTTTATTTAAGGTGAGCAGATAAATTTATCATCAAAAGTTGGGTTTGATGAACATTATGTTTTTTATTTTATTATTTTTTATATGAAATGATTTTTGCCCGACTTTTGTACTTGCTTTAGCTTTGTTATCTGTCATACTTAGAATGTTTGTTAAATTTTCAGGTACAGGGAAAACTTCCTTCGCTCGTGTCATTGCTAATCAAGTGGTGAGCTGCTAAGCATTTCCCTTTTTCTTTTTTTTGGTCTAAATACTTTACCTTACATCCATCCTGAGCTCTCCATCTTTTTCTATCAAAGACTTTCCATCTTACTCGTAAACATCTTCCCATCTTCTTTAGTCTATTATGATACATAACTGACTATACTATCATACTTCTTCTGGAAACATGTTTTCCCCACCTTGTATTCTCTAGGCAAACCTAAATGTTCCAGTACTCATATATGACTATTACAGGTGTGTTCCATGTTATGTCTTTTTCTCTTATTGTTGTCTGGAAGCTCCATGTTATTACAGAAGCTGTTACAGTAGTTATCTTTAATAATTTGTTATCCTTAGATTCATGATTTGAATGATTTTTTTCGCTTTTTATCTGGCAAGGGTGGGCTTATATTTTAATCTAAGATGGTAGCAAGGGTGGGCTATAAATGTCAATGCCTAAATGGTAGTAAGTTCATGAATAAACATTCCATGCCAGTAGCATATTTGCCTCTTGTATTCAGCTGATTTGACTGGCAATTAGTCAAGGGCTTACTTTGTTTGATGATCTGTTTTTCTAATTGACCAGATTAATCTTTCTGGAAAAGGTTTTGCATGTAGATGAAATCCGTTTTTTACAAAAGCAAAAAAGAAGGAAAGTTCTGATTGTGTCACTGTGTGTGTGTTACTTTGTTTGATGATCTGTTTTTCTAATTGACCATATTAATCTTTCTGGAAAAGGTTTTGCATGTAGATGAAATCCTTTTTCAAAAAAAAAAAAAAAAGAATCTGGAAAGTTCTGAATGTCTCACTGCGTGTGTGTGTGTCTCACATGGCTTGCTTGTTTGATGATTTTTTTTTTCTTAAAGTGAGCATGCAGTTGAACTCCAAGTTCCCTAAAAAAGTAAATGTACCAAGGAAAAGAAGAAAAAAGTTAACATGGTGTGATTTTGCAGGGCATCCCATTGTTATACGTGCCCCTTGAGGTTATATTGTCCAAGTACTATGGTGAGAGTGAACGATTATTAGGGAAAGTGTTTTCACTTGCCAATCAGCTTCCAGATGGTGCTATCATTTTTCTGGACGAGGTAATTGAAGTAATTATTGCCTTGTGGCAACCTTTGAATTATGCATTATGGTCATACATCTGTAATCAATTATAGTTTATCTTTGCATGGTTGAATTGAACTTCTCTATTTTCATGTTCTTCTAATAATATGGATTCCTTTCTTATGCAAATCCAGGTTGATTCGTTTGCTATTTCACGAGATGGTGATTTGCATGAAGCCACGCGAAGGGTGTTGTCAGTGTTGCTGCGACAGGTGTAATTGGATTATCATTGTTTTACAATATGCAGAAGATGCACCTTTTAACAAGTGTTTTAAAGTTGATTTCATTCAAGTAGTAATAAAGTTGATTTCATTTGTTTCCATAATGGACATACGGTTAGGAAGCTATTGTGATACCCTTATTCATTAAACCATTTCCCATGCAGATTGATGGATTTGAACAGGATAAGAAAGTGGTTGTAATTGCTGCAACAAATAGGAAGCAAGACCTCGACCCAGCCTTGATCAGGTATATTGGTATTAGTTTTCTCATGTGGAAGATGAAAGTAGTCTTAACATTCCAGGATTGTTCACTCACCTTTTATCACTTATGTGCAGTCGATTTGACACTATTATCCCATTTGGCCTACCAGATCATCACACTCGTAAGGAAATAGCTGCTCAGTATGCGAAACATCTAACTGAATCTGATTTAGATGAATTGGCAACTGTAACAGAAGAGTAAGTTTCACATAAGATAAATTGTAACTTCTTATTTCTCTTTGAAGGTTCACATCGTATTTCCTTGTTTACTGTCACCCTTATATTCAATGTGGCTTTTAACCTACTACAGAGATGTTTTCTGACTGTTGTCCAATTGTCCCCAACAATTTTCAGGATGTCTGGAAGGGATATCAGGGATGTGTGTCAACAAGCAGAGCGCTCATGGGCATCAAAGGTAAAGAACATTTTTGTTTTAGAACCTCCATGCCAGTTGTCTTCAGTCCTCACAAATTTCACTCCCTGGTTTTGACAGATGATCCGAGGACAAGTATCCAAAGATGGAGAACAAATCCGTCTTCCGCCTTTGCAGGAGTACATAGCGAGTGCCATGAATCGACACAAAGGTTTACTCAGCTCCCCACCCCGGCAGACCCAAAATCCTCCCAAGGCTGACATATAGAGGCCAGGGTTTAACTTGATTAGGTTACTAGATGTGCTATAGTATTATCGTGCCCATTGCATTAGGGTTTATCACAATAGGAAGCTCCAATTTTTTAGCAATGTAATCATAACTGATGATGTAAACTTCCCTAACCCAGATTGAAACTGCTCATTTTTAGCAACCAAACAGTCCCCTGCTGAAGACCCCCGGAAAATACCCTCAGAAATGGCCAGAATCTAAACCGAAAAATCGAGCTTTTCATTTTCCCGATCAAATCATTAAGAACGCGGACATAAATGGAAATGCCATTGTAATATGACCCACTGATAAGACCTACACAGCTCAGGTAATTAGGTAAATAGGTAACACTGTAAACAAAGTGTGGTACAAGTTCTGATGTGTTTATATCAAGGAAGACTGTTGTACAAAACAGAGCGGGAACCCATTAGTCTTGCGACTCGAGTTTCATGGATGAAATCCAAATGGGTCTTTCACTACTTCTCTCCCTCGTGGGTTTCTCCTCTGGCCTCTCTTTTCAAGAACGTCATTGGTCCTCAACCTCGTCATTGGTCCTCAACCATGTCGATGTAACCCTGCTTCTTTCCTTCTGTGGCAAAAATCGTCACTTTCAATTGGGTTCTTCCCTTCATGCATCTATCATTAAGAACCCTGAACTTTTTGAACCTGATAATCGCAATGTCGTTGTACTTTGGAACTCTTTGCTTTCTATGTGCTTGAAATGTGGGCAGTTGAGGGATGCTGTTAAGGTGTTCGATGAAATGCCTGTGAGAGATACGGTTTCGTGGAACACTGTGATATCGGGGTTTTTGAGGAATGGGGAGCCTGAGACTGGTTTTGGGTACTTCAAGAAGATGTTGGAGTCGGATTATTGTCGATTTGATAAAGCTACTTTGACTTGTGTTATAGCGGGTTTTGATGGGGTGGAGGGTTGTTACTTGAACAAGATGATCCATGGTTTAGCGGTTATGAATGGATTTGAGCGGGAAACTGCAGTGGGGAATGCTTTGATAACATCTTACTGTAAATGTGGGTGCTTTGGCTCAGCAAGGCGGGTTTTTGATGAGATGTTTGAGAGGAATGTGATTACGTGGACAGCGATGATTTCGGGGCATGCACATTATGGTTTCTATGCTGAGAGCTTGAAGTTGTTTGCGGAGATGCGTGGTGGTGTGGTGGAACCGAATGCTATGACGTTTTTGGGCTCACTTATGGCGTGTTCTGGATTGAAGGCAATACGGGAGGGGCGTCAGATACATGGACTTTTATGGAAATTGGGAGTTCAGTCAGACGTGTGCGTTGAGAGTTCGTTGATGGACATGTATTCAAAATGTGGTAGTGTGGAAGATGCATGGAGAATCTTTGAGTCCACTAAAGAACTTGATGAGGTTTCCATGACTGTTATCCTTGTGGGATTTGCACAGAATGGGTTTGAGACTGAAGCTATCCAGATTTTTGTGAAAATGATGAGGGCAGGGATTGAAATTGACCCAAACATGGTTTCAGCAGTTCTTGGAGTATTTGGTGTTGATACTTCTTTAGGTCTGGGAAAGCAACTCCACTCTTTGATTGTCAAGAAGAATTTTGGTTATAATTCTTTTGTCACCAATGGGCTTATAAATATGTACTCCAAGTATGGAGAGCTGGAGGATTCAGCAATAGTGTTCACTCGAATGCCTCAAAGGAATTCAATTTCATGGAATTCAATGATTGCGGCGTTTGCCCGTCATGGAGATGGCTCCAAAGCATTACAACTGTATGAAAATATGCAAATGGAAGGCGTGCAACCGACAGATGTTACATTTCTGTCTCTACTTCATGCTTGTAGCCATGCTGGCTTGATCGAAAGGGGCATGGAATTTCTGAACTTTATGAAAGAAGAACATGGGATGAGTCCAAGGCCAGAACACTATGCTTGTGTTGTTGACATGCTAGGTCGGGCAGGACTTTTAACTGAGGCTAAATCTTTTATTAAAGGACTGCCTGAAAATCCTGGGATACTTGTTTGGCAAGCATTACTCGGTGCTTGTAGCATTCATAAAGAATCTGATATTGGGAAATATGCTGCAGATCAGTTGTTTTTGACAGCACCGCAGAGTCCCGCACCATATGTTTTGCTTGCCAATATATATTCTTTTGAAGTAAGGTGGAAAGAGAGAGCAAAGACTATTAAGGGGATGAAGAAGATGGGAGTGGCAAAAGAAGTGGGTATTAGTTGGATTGAAATCGAAAAGAAAGTTCAGAGCTTTGTTGTTGGTGATAAAATGCATCCACAAGTGGAGGTCATTTATAGGCTCTTGGCAGATTTGCTTAGACTTATGAAGGATGAAGGATACGTACCGGATGAGAGGTTTTTACTTTATTACTTGGATCAAGATGAAAAGAGATGAAGGCCAATCCTTCAAATTAAACTTTACCAATTCAAGTACATTTATTTTTAGAGACGAAGGGAGCAGGATTAAGGTGTGTTTATTCCCACATTCTACTAATTTTCTGTGTTTAGCATATCTTCATTGAAGCTGAATCGTTAAACTTTTGCATGTGGATTTGTGATTTCTTATACCTTTTTTCTTTTACTCTTTACTCCTAGGATGAAACAAAAGCTGGTAGACTTCTAGCTGGGTTTTTTCATACAGTTCATCATATCTGGTAGCTAAAACCAAAGCGAAACTGAACAGCATAGGATTTATATTGACTTCCATTCTCCCATATAATACATGCATTCAGCAGATACTATCTTTACCGTTCGAGTATTTATGTGATCCTTATGAAAGATTTGTTCAAAATTATATGTCGCTCTGCTCTCTGAAAGAAGCGCCAGCTATGGCTGCCAACAAGTTGTGCCTAAATTATTATCAAGGGCCAACCATTGTTGACTGCCACACCAGGGTTTTAATGATGTGGTCCTTTGGTACTTGTCATACCTGTCAATTTACTCTGTTCTGGCGGTTCATCTACCATAACAACAATAAGAGTAAAACGTCTTAGGACCTGTTATATCTGTAAAGACTACAGAGCCTTTTTTTCCTGAATATAGAGAAAGAATGTATTGTATAACAAAATCTATACTATGTTTTTTCTTCATTTTACTTGTTCTGCCATCTAAGTCTGCACTTCTTTGTGAGGATTCCAGTGATTGCCTGACTCTGCTCAAATTCAAGGAGGAGCTAACAAGTGACTCCAAAGATCATCTTCAAACTTGGAATGAAGCCAATCCCTTGTGCAACTGGACTGGAGTTACATGCCACCAACGTCTCCAAAACCGGGTTATAGGTCTTGAGCTCATAGATATGGCGTTGCAAGGAAAAATATCACCATTCATATCCAATCTCTCTCTACTTGCCAACCTGTCTTTACAGAACAATGGGTTCCATGGACAAATTCCATCTTCCTTTGGAAAACTTACAGAGTTAGTGTTTCTGAATGCTAGCTCAAACAAGCTTGAAGGTAACATTCCAGGTTCATTACATGGTTGCCGAAGCTTGAAAGTCGTAGACTTGACTTACAACAATCTATCTGGTGTCATTCCTGAAGAACTCGGCTGGGTGAAGAGTCTAGCATATTTAGCTCTCTCCGTAAACAGTCTCAGTGGAGTGCTTCCAGCCTCTCTTTCAAACTTGACAGAATTGACACAACTTGAACTGGCTGTCAACTATTTTACTGGAAAGATCCCACCAGAGCTTGGAGCATTAAGAAAGCTAGAGATTTTGTATCTCCATACGAACTATATTGAAGGTTCAATACCTGCAGCAATTGGTAACTGCACTGCTTTACGTCAAATTTCGCTGATTGAGAATTTGTTTAGTGGAGAAATCCCTTCAGATTTGTTTGCTAAACTTAAGAATATGCAGAAAATGTACATGTCAAAAAATAAGCTTTCTGGGAAAATTCCAGTGACCCTCTCCAATCTTTCACAGCTGATACTGTTTGATGTTAGTTTGAATAATTTAGAGGGGGAAGTTCCTGGAGGATTGGGCATGCTAAAGAACCTAGAGAATTTCTACTTACATTCCAACAACTTGGGTGGCGGCTCTGGTAATTCTTCTCTCAGTTTCTTAACAGCTTTAACCAACTGTTCGTATCTGCAAAAACTACACTTGGGTTCGTGTTTGTTCACTGGAAATCTACCATCTTCTATAGGAAATCTTTCAAAAGACCTGTATTACTTGAATCTTTCTCATAACCACATTACAGGAAGTATGCCAGAAAGTATTGGAAACTTAAGCGGCCTAGTAACATTGTACTTGTCATACAACCGTTTGGTAGGAAGCATACCATCTTCCCTTGGCAAGCTTTTGAATTTGCAGAGGTTATACTTGGGGAACAACAGAATTATTGGGCCCATGCCAGATGAATTAGGGATGATGTCTAGCCTTGGTGTACTGGATTTTGGCAACAATTCGATTGGTGGGACGATTCCTCCTTCACTTGGTAATCTCTCACAGCTGAGATATCTTTACCTGTCCAGAAATTTCCTATCAGGAATGTTTCCAATTGAGCTTACTCAATGCTCTCTTATGATGCTGCTTGATCTATCTTTCAACAAATTACAAGGCTCTCTTCCTGTACAGATTGGCGGCTTTTCAAACCTAGCTCTCTCTCTTAACCTTTCGAACAATAAGTTTGAAGGACAGTTGCCTGCAAGCATTGGAAAGCTGATATCTGTACAGGAAATTGACTTGTCTGAGAACAAGTTTTCTGGTTTGATACCTACCTTGATTGGAAGCTGCATTTCTTTGGCCTATCTAAACATGTCCAACAATATGTTCGAGGGGACTATTCCAGATTCGTTGAGTTTGATCACTCATCTTGAAGTTTTGGACTTGGCTCGTAATGAATTAAATGGCACCCTTCCGAAATGGATTGCTGAAAACCAGATGATCAGGAATCTTAATTTATCTTACAATAGGCTATCAGGAGAAGTTCCAGATACCGGAAGGAAAAATACTTTTAATAGAAGCTCATTGTTGGGGAATGTGGGGTTGTGTGGTGGTTCTGCACTACTTGGTCTTCCGCCATGCGAAGTTCAAAAGCGAAAACATAAGATAAGAAAATTGATAATTTACTCTTTGGTTGCTGCAGTTGCATTAGCCTGTGTGCTGGTGGCTGTTTTCGTTTATTGTTTCTTCTTCTCCTTCAGAAAGCGGGATTCAAAAGCAGAAGACAGAATGGTAACAGTAATGGGATCACCAAGCCATCATGGAAGGCGTACTTTCACCCAAAGGGAACTTGAACTTGCAACAGGTGAGTTCAGTGAAGCTCGTCTGTTGGGTAGAGGAACCTTCGGATCAGTCTATAAGGCAATTGTTGATGACGGTGAAACTATTATGGCAGTGAAGGTTCTGCATGGTGACGGTATTCAGAGTTACAAAAGCTTTAAGAGGGAATGTCAAATCATGTCCAAAATTAAGCATCGGAATCTTGTTAGAATGTTAGGATATACCTGGAGTACACAGTTCAAGGCTCTGATTCTTGAGTACATAGGAAATGGTAACTTGGCAGAGCATCTTTATCCTGACGGACTAGAGGAAGGAACATGTGAACTATCGTTGAGGGAAAGAATGTCAATAGCCATAGATGTTGCCAATGGCTTGGAGTATCTTCAAGAAGGTTGTCGAGTCCAAATTCTACACTGTGACGTAAAACCAGAGAATGTGCTTATTGACAATGATATGGTAGCTCATGTAGCAGATTTTGGGATTGGAAAGCTCATTTTAGCTGACAAACCCAAGGAACTAAATGTTAGCACAACGCATTTTCTACGAGGATCAATTGGGTACATTCCCCCAGGTATGCAGAATCTCACATCACTAATTTAATAATTTCCCATTTATACATCAACATTTGGTTGGTATTTAACAGAGACTACTTGCATTACAGAATATGCGCAAGGAATTGAGGTTTCAGCTAAAGGAGATGTTTATAGCTTTGGTGTGATGGTGCTCGAGTTGATAACAAGAAAAAGACCGACAAGCAATATGTTTCGAGATGAGGTTGATCTAAGGAAGTGGGTGCATTCTTCGTACCCAGACCATGTTTTGGATGTTGTTGACAGCACACTAAAGGAGATAAAAAGCACAGATGGTGCTTTGGATGAGCTTGAGCGATGCTGCATTCAAATGCTTGAGGTAGGGTTGAGGTGCACAGAAGATATTCCACAAAAAAGACCCTCCATGTCTATTGTTGTGCAGAAGTTGGCACAGTGCCTAGAAAGCTTCTAGTTCATGTGAGACCTGGAGAGATGGTGAAACTTCTGCATCCACAAATGTACGTAGGAATAGAGTTTTACAATTCTGGTATATTGTCGAGTCTATACTCTTAAGTCTAACTATTGTCAGCCTTTTGTTTTTCTTACCATGTAGAGAAATTGTAACATAAAATATGTGGGGGGGGGGGGGGGGGGGGGGGGGGGAAGAATCACCATTTCAGTGGTCACTTTTTACTGCTTGATTATGCTTGGTACTTAATATTGGTTTAGATTTCGTGAGTGGCTCTGTTAAGAAGCGTCGGCTATGGCTTCCAACAAGCACACCCTAAAATTATCATGGCCTACCCAACCCTACCACCAGACCAGGATGATACTACCATGCCGTCCATGCACTTACTATTCTAAGGGCATGCACACCTAGAAATAGTATTACGTCGGCTTTGGTATACTAAAAGAGTACTAGTCACAAGTCCGCCATTGCTGCTCCTTAATGTCACAACTCTAGAATCCTCAGCTTGAATTCTAGAAAGAATGGCATACAGTCTCATTCCGGAAACATATGTTTCCCCAACCGGTTTGGGATGTCGTTGACAGAAGGTTTAATGGAGATACAAAGCACACATTGCTTTGGATGAGCTTGAGAAATGCTGCAGTCAAGTGCTTGAGGTAGGGTTGATGTGCAGTATTGTGCACAGAAGAGAATCCACAAAAAGACCTGCTACGTCTTTTGTTGTGCAGAAGTTGAAACAGTTTATGGAATGCTCCAATAAACTTTGAGACTTGACGAGATGGTATAACCTCTACATTCATAAAAGTAGGTCCTGTTTTTTAATGATTGCATTCTCAAGCATGTTACCATATTAACATAATAGTTTCTCGGTAAAAGGGAGAATCGTAACACAGTTTTCAGTGATATAATACAGTTTTCTATCTTTAGTGAAGAACTGAAGATAATCTATTGTTTTCATTAGAGAAAAAAAAAAACTCCTATCCATATCTAATGTAGGATACCTGCTGCAAAGAACAGTAATCAAGTCTATTTTGAAATGATCCTCATAAATCGGTTCATTGAAGAGAACATTCCTGCTGCCCTATCAAACAAAGATGGTCCCTGCTCTGAATCCTCTTGCATATTTCCAAATATCATCTGAAAAAAATCAAATTAAACCCATGATCCTCTTGTTTGTGCACATTTTGTAAAAAATTTCAACTGTTAGCAACTGACCTCAAGGTCTTCAGCATCAGGACGGCGCAAAAGCTCTTTGGCAAGCAGATATCTGTTTGGTCTATCCTTGTCATCAAAGAATACCATCCATGACCTGGTAAATGACCAAGGAAAATACCATGGCAACAAGAGGAGGTTAGGTTAACTGAATAGCACCTAAACACATAGTATGCAATGGAATGCTAAGAAACCATAGATCAAAGGACCACCAAAACGTTAAGAATTCAATAAGATGCTTTAAATCCCTTACCCTGGATAGCACCTAAATACAGCCCCGGATTCCATAGGCCTCATTGAGTAGACCGTCGTAAAAGTGCTGCATGGAAATTGGACAAGGAAAAGTTAAAAAGAAGAACAAACAGAAGGGTTAAACAGGCAGCTATTGAGGTAAATAACAGATAATCTCAGGAGGGACATAGCACCCTTAGCAGTGGAAACAGCTAAACTGAAAAGATACAAAAAAGCACTTATCAATGCAGATCAAGAAGTATACCTCAAAAAGTACCGCCTTAACTTTCGTACATTAAATCCAACTCCAACATCCTCACTGATGAGACGTGGGTTCCACATGATTAGAGGCCTTGGCTGCAAACTCAACAATATTAGGAAATATATCTTGCCACTTTCAGGTGCATAAGAGAAAAACCAAATGATCCAAAAAGAGTAATAGACATCATATGGAATGTTCCAACTTGATGCTTTTATGGATATTTAACTTTTGAAGCTATAATTTACCGGATCATCTAACAAACTGGATGCAAGTCTCTCTACATATTCCAACATTTGATAATCAGGTACAATCATAACCACAATCTCATCTTCACTTGTTATGGGCTTCCGGTCACTTAAGCTGAATGTAATGAGCCAGAAGATTGTATTAGAAAGAGGTAAAAGTGTTTATTTATGAACTCCCAGATGAAAAGATATAAGCATACAGTTCCCAAAACAAAGTTAAGAGCATTTAATTTAGTAAACATGATTAACATATGGCATGCTGTGCCATATTCAACAGAAATGTATTAATATCCAAAGAGAACCTAGACTGGTATGGTATAAATTACCTGGCGAATCCAAAAGCAGCATCTGTCCACCGATATTTTAGAAGAGCTGCTGCTCCAGCATCTGGAAATACAGCTTTAACTCTCTTGCAAATAAATTCATTAACTTATCAAAAGATGTTATATAACGAGAGATGTAAACTATAGAACATTTAAGCAGTTTTGAAGCCATATTCATTTCATAAACAAGTTGCTTTCATTGGAAGTGATATTATGATATATGTAGCCAGTAGGCATCACTGCTAAGAGGTAGACAGATTTGAGTTATACATATGCATGAAGTCGCCCTATCATTAGTAAGAGTAATACATGATATAGTACAGTTTACTAACTAAAGAAACATTTTACAACTAACCTCACATCCAGTTTCCTCTATAAGAGTATCCAAGAAAACCCTTGACAACTCCCAGAGCTCAGCCTGTGCCCCTTCTTCATCTAGAAACTGCAGCTGGGGAATTAAAAGTTCAACCTGCAAAAAGACAATGAGTTTATAATACAAGTTGGGCAGACAAGGAACTGAAATGGATGATGTGCACCTCCATGTGGACATTATCCTCTATCAAGCTAAGATTTATTTATTTACTGAACACTCTCTGAGGATAAGTTTTAGCCTTTTTACCTTATCTGTTATGAGAAAGAAGGGCATAAACTAGGGATGTTGCTATTTCTTTTGAGCTTAACTAAGCCAGTTTTATACTGCCCCAAAGAGATCTTCAGCTTACACATTGAAGCAAAGGCTACTTTGATAAACTAATGAATAGCCAGCAGCAGAACTGACAGTCCTGTACCCATATTTCCAAGTACTATACTCAAGTTAACTAGTCTTCCTTATGATGTTTAAAGATCTTAACATCACTATAGAGCTTCTCTCCAAATTTACCTAGTTAAATTATCTCTTCATTGTCTGATAATACACGTGGTAGTCTAAAGGTGGATAGCTATTAATCACATGATAATTCCTACATGAATGAATAACATAACATATTCTTATGGCACATACTATGGCTCTCATTCCTCCTGAAGAAACAAAAGATGCACTTGCTTCACCCGATTGACAGACTGCACCCTCCAAGTCAGAAGGCAAGCAGCTGAATCATAAACGAAGTACATTAATCCTTCCTTTCACTCCACCATACATTTCCAAATAACATGTAAATGCATGAATATCACATTCCATTTCAATCTCAATCCACATTTAACTGCATATAACATGCACTATGCATTCAAATGTTGCTGTACATACCAAGGCAAGCTGGATCCCCTGAACATGCTAAACCCAAATTCTCTAAACCTAAATTAGGTAGTCCAATCCTCAGAAATCAGCTGGAAAGTAATAGAAACCAGACTCTAGCTCAGATACATAAAATTGAGCTTCCATGAAAAGTAATAAATTGCAAGCCATTTTGGTTCCCCTGCATATTTCATCTCACTAACACACAGACTAACACATATAGTATAGTAAAATGCATTAGCAACACAAACTCAATGAATCCATTCACTCAGTTTCATCCTAACAACCTCTAATTCACCATCCAAACACAAATGGGTATCACCATCCTCCCTTAGATCTTATTTACCTCCACATATGTCCAATAATACATCATGCACCTTATGACATTAAAACATAAAGCAAAGCTGTATAATTTACAAAACCCAACAGTAAGTAACACTAACAATCTAACACAATTAAAACCAACCAAGTAACAACCTTTACTAACCTGTCATCTTCTTCCTGCTCACCATCTTCTTCAACCTCTTGTAAAGAAGGTTGTGTGGTAGATTCTTCAAGGTCATCCTCAGCTTGAAACTTCTCAAACTTGGCACATATTCTTGACCCACTACTAAACCAAGCCTTAGTCACTGAAACTCCATTGCACCCATTAAAGCTAGACCCAGAAAACCTCAAGGGCAAGCGTGTGGCTGACGTTGAAGAACTGGAGCTCAAGTTAAACAAGGAGCTTGGGTATGTGGATGAAGCCATGATTGAACTTAGCCCACTGGTAGCTGATAACACCAGAGAAACAGAAAAAAGAAACCAAAAAAACGACACGTCGTGTTTAACTTAGGCCGGGTGGGTCGGGTTGAGAAAATGGGCCGGTTCCCGAATCTTTTTTCGATAGCCGTTAGAGAGGAGGAGCTGCTTGATATGTAATCGGACGGCTCAGATTCACTCAAATTCAAAACTGAATCCAAATTAAAACCCTACGCCCCCCCCCCTCTTTTCGCCCAAATCAAATTCGCAACTCTCTTTCTCTCTCTCCTCTCTGAAACTCTCTCTCTCTCTCTCTCTCTCTCTCTCTCTCTCTCTCTCTCTCTCTCTCTCTCTCTTTCTCTCTCTAGAAATCAACCAATCGCAATCTTGCTCTTGAAGCGATGACTGGTAGTCCTCTCTCTCTCTCTCTAGATTTTCTTGATTTTGATTTGGTTTTTAAACGACGACGTTTTGATTGACGCTTTGTTTTTCAGATCTAGTGGCGGAAATGTTCCCGGAAATCTACGACGGCGCTACACCGGGTCACGATTCGGAGCCTTCTGAAACCTCCGAAACAAGTTCGGTTCCTTTACGCGATTCAATTTTCGTTTTTGTTTTTTGGTTTTGGATTTTTGAATTTGCAAGAAAATGTTGAGTTTGAGGTTCTGGTGCGTTGTTACGGCGATCTTGAGTTCAAGAAGATGTGGAATTGGGGGAAATTTCTGATTGAATTTGATTTTTCGGTTGCAGTGCAAACCCTAGTGACTGTGAAGAGCGAGGTGGATAGCGATGTCAGTGACAAAGGTGTGTGTTCCCTTTTTATTTCCATCATCTGTTACTGTTACGATTTCGTGTTCCGAGTCAAGAAAATGTAGAATTGGGGGACCTATCAGATTTAATTCAACTTTATTCTTGTAGTTCAAACCCTAGAGACTGTGACAGACGATTTGGACAGTGATGTAGTTAAAGGTGCGTTATTCTACAATTGTTGGGGTTTTAATTTTGATAAATTTTTTTACGAAATTATTGGAAGTATTTGCTCTAGTCTTGTTTGTTTCTGGGAGAATTGAAACGATGGGTTTTGAATCCTGTTCTCTATGTTCTCTTGGCTTACAGGTAGTGATGAATTAGAGTTGGGTCTCATTAGTTTTTTGTTAGATATGAGCTGAGTTTAATGACTACATAACCAATTTAACATTTCTCAGTAACTAGATAGCAACACACTTTTCCAAACAACACATGTTGGTCTCTTTTGCAAGGCAGATACTTATTGTTTCTGTAACTTGACTGTTGATTGTTAAAGTTTCAGATGATGCTGCAGAACAAGTTGTGGGAGTTTCTGATTTGATTGAGGAGAGTGGTGTGTCAAATGAAACTGAAGAACATTCCCCATTTCAAGGGGAGACCCTTCCAATTCTGCAGAAGATCATTGATTTGAGTGCCAAAATTAAGGTGAATTTTCAATTTTATTTTTGCATATCCTTTTGTTTTAGAAACTAAGTAATGACTGAGAGAGGGTACAGTGTGGCTCATTGCCTGCATTGAATGATTTTTTCCTTTTCTCCATTATGGCTGCCAATCTAATTCCTTCCTTTTTATTGCACTTCTATGTTTAGGACTTGAAAAAAGATCATACTGTATTGTCTGATGAAGTCAAGCAAACGACGAGTTCTTTTCCAGACCCTGAAGTTTTGAAAACTCTTCAGATGCTAAGTAAGTCTCCAGAATGAACTGATTTATGTTCCATCTTTCCTTCTTTCTTTCATTCTTTGATTGTAATTGGTTGTTGCTTCTGGTGCTTTAGGTACTGAACATGAACTTCTGAAGAAGAAGTACCTTGCTGAGTCCTCTGAACGGAAGCGACTATACAATGAAGTGATTGAGCTTAAAGGCAATATCAGGGTTTTCTGCAGATGTAGACCTTTGAACCAAAATGAAATTTCAAATGGATATAATTCTGTTATTGAGTTCGGCTCCTCCTTAGATAATGAGCTGCAGGTCCTTTCCTCTGATTCTTCAAAAAAGCAGTTCAAGTTTGACCATGTGTTCAGACCTGAGGATGACCAAGGTATTTGAGAAATCGTACTGATTTTATTATTTGTACAGGCTAATTCTTTATAGATGACTTTTTTTACAATGAATAATTGCTAGACAGATTTTGTCATACTGATTCTGAATTTTACTAATACGCAGAGGCTGTTTTCGCTCAAACTAAACCTATTGTCACCTCAGTGTTGGATGGGTTTAATGTGTGCATATTTGCCTATGGACAAACTGGAACTGGTAAGACCTTTACAATGGAGGGAACTCCTGAAAATAGGGGTGTCAACTACAGAACTCTAGAGGAGTTGTTTCGGCTTTCAGAAGACAGATGTGGTTCCATGCGATATGACTTATCAGTTAGCATGCTTGAGGTTTATAATGAGAAGATAAGGGACCTTTTGGTAGATAACACCCACCAACCCACAAAGAAGTGAGTTTTCTTCTGCTTACATCATAACTGAATACCTTGCTATTTGGCATTTAGTAAACTGTTGATTAGAATCATTAGAATCATGTTGGGATCTTGTTAGCATGCTTGAAGAACCAAACAGCTATTGCTTTGTTAAATGAACAATATGTGTGAAACGCAGAACAGTCACAAGATACACTGTGATGGTTGATATGGTTGCAATTAGCAGAAAAAAAAAATACTAACAGGGAAATAATAGCAGTGTTACTATTTTTATCAAAGATGGACTTGCATAACAATTGTTAAAATATCTCTGACTTACACTCAATATTTCCATGTTTTTCAAGCAATGTTGGAACTTGGAAGGAGTAGTAATCTTTTATTTGTACAGTTGTACTTATTTTGTGTTATTGAACAAAGGTTGGAAATCAAGCAAGCTGCAGACGGAACCCTAGATGTGCCAGGACTTGTTGAACCTCACGTGAATGGGTTTGAGGGGATGTGGGAACTTCTGAAGTCTGGAAGCCGCTACAGATCTGTTGGATCAACCAGTGCTAATGAGCTGAGCAGCCGGTCTCACTGGTACTTTTCGTGCTACTTAAAAATTTGGCTTTTTGTCTGCAAATGTATTGAGATGGACCATGAAAATATAATGCAAAACGGAATCTTTCAAACCATGAATGTCATAAGTATGTGGTAACCTAATTTCCATTTATTTCTTTGCTGTAGCTTGTTGAGAGTGACTGTTAAGGGGGAGAACTTGATAAATGGGCACAGGACTCGGAGTCAACTGTGGCTTGTAGACTTGGCTGGTAGTGAGCGTGTGGGGAGGATTGAGGTTGAAGGGGAAAGACTGAAGGAATCTCAGTTTATAAATAAATCTCTCTCGGCCCTTGGAGATGTAATCTCATCCCTTGCTTCCAAAACAGCCCATATTCCTTACAGGAATTCAAAGCTCACTCATATGCTGCAAAGCTCTCTAGGTATGCCTTTATTGTAGGTTTTACTTGATTGTCTGGCTTTTCAATTTTTCTTCATCCACAATGATAATGAAATTTGAACTGCAGGAGGAGATTGCAAAACCTTGATGTTTGTCCAGATCAGCCCAAGTTCCGCAGATTTAGGAGAAACACTATGTTCTTTGAATTTTGCCAGCCGAGTCCGAGGAGTTGAGAGTGGCCCAATTCGCAAACAAGCAGACCTCACAGAGTTGCTCAAGTACAAGCAATTGGCAGAAAAAGCTAAACATGACGAGAAGGAGACAAAGAAACTACAGGATGGTTTATCGGCTGCACAGTTAAGGCTAGCTGCAAGAGAACACATGTGCAGAAATCTTCAAGAAAAGGTAACCTATTATGATAGAGGAAGTTGATTTCTTGAATTTCTTCTCTAGAATTTTGATCACTTCATTCATAATTTAACTACTGAATTTCCATAGGTCCGAGACCTTGAGAACCAATTGGTAGAGGAAAGGAAGACTAGACTGAAACAGGAAAGTAGAGCTTTGGCTACTTCATCATCAACATCATCCTGGAAACAAGGAGCACAGAAGGCTGTTGCAGATAAGAAGCCACCATTGGCTCCCAACAAATCAAGGCTTCCCCTGAGAAGAATTGGCAATTTATTGCCCCAGACATCTGCTTTTCCTCCCAAAAAGAACAGCTACTCGACTTCTGCTGTTCCACCTCCAATGGATGGCAAAGAAAACATCTCAACAACATCAGGAGTCACAAGAAACACCGGCCGCCTTATTTTACCAAAACGCATGTCCATTGCTGTGAGGCCTCCTCCAACAACAACCAACACAACAGCACAGCAGGTTCGTAAGCCTAAGAGACATTCCATTGCTACTCTTCCTAACTTTAGGCCCGAGCCAAACTCTTACATGGCTACTCCCCTCAACAACACCTCTGCCTCTCGGTTCAACAATGGGAGGCCCTCATTTCTGCCGCGAAAGAGATATTCAAGATTGTTCTCTCCAATGCCTGATTTGAAGTCAGCAGCAGAGACAACCCCTACTGCCATGAGGAGCAGTAGTAAGTTCATGTGCAGCCCCCCAGCACAGCAGGCTAGTTCATTCCAATCAAGGCTTCCCACAGCCATTGCATTGCAGCGAAAACCAGTAATTTGGAGTCCACTAAAGTTCATGAGGAACAGGAGGCCGTCACTGGCTCTGCCCTCTAGAGTGGAGATGTAGTGAATAAAGTTGTTTGCTGTCACATTGTCTATATTGTCAAAAACCTTGAAACAATAATCCTTTTCTTTCCTGGATCTTAACCACCTTATAACTTTTGTGATAGTACTCGAAAATGTATGCTTCTTACCTACCATTGATTGATTCAATATGAAATACTTCATTGTTTTTGTTTCCCTCCCACTCATCCGAGCATTGCTTCTTATCATAAGTTCATAACATTGTCTGTGTCGAATGAAAAGAAACCCAAGAAGGCAACAAACCCCACAAATCAAGGGACTCTCTCCCTTTGTCTCCAAATCTCGATCTCACATTTCTAGAGAGAGAGAGAGAGAGAGACCTTTATAATCTATATGCAATAAAGGGGTTGGCTTCAAAAAGAGGGCAAAATGAATATCAAAATAAAAAAAGTAGCCGTTTTGTGATAAATTCGACCGTTGGACCACAAAAAGAGAAAGAAGCAAAACAACAAGATCCGTTTCTAAAGTGTTTGTGTTTCCAGCCGTTTTGACTTTTCACTTCGGAGGCAAACTGGAAAACTGAAACTGAAACAAACCCACTTCCTCTGTATTTAGAGAGAGATAGAGATAGAGTTAGAGAGAGAGAGACCCACTTCAACTTTGTGCTTCTCTTCTATTATACCCAAATCAAAATGGTTGCTAAAACCCCACCAAAGCAAAGAAAGATGGCAGCCCCTCTCAATCCAGCTCTGCTTAGAGAAACAGTGAAGAAGGTGAGCTATATTTCTTTCATTTCTTGGTGGGATTTGAAAGTCTGTGATAAAATTTTATGTGTTTGGTTTAATGGGTGTGTGTTATTTTTTTGGGTTTGTGAAGGTGGATAGGTGTATGGCTAGGTTGCAGGAGCTGCAGTATACAGTGACGGGTGGGACGAAGGTGATATCGGGAGTGAGTCTCAGCCCGAGAAGTACTAGAGGTTATATGAGGACTAGTCTCAGATGTAAACAAGAATCTGCAAGGTAAAGGTTTAAGCTTTTGGTTTTGAGTTTTGAGTTTTTGGTGTAAACAAGAATCTGCAAGCTTTTGATGTAAACAAGAATCTGCAAGGTTGGTTTTTGGTGATTTTTGATGTGGGCATTGAAATGGATCTTTTTCTTTGTGAAGGATAAAAGGTTTGACGCCGAGGAAATCTCCGGTGGGGAAGTTTCCGGCCGGAAAGTCGCCGGCAAAGTCAGCAGGTAACATTCTCTCTCTGAAATCACTAATTGGGTCAAACAGGTTTTGTGGTTCATTTCTTTGTTTCAGTATCTGGTTACTTAAGTTGAGTTTGTAACATTGGTCACTTCAAATTTGAGTTTTGATGAATTCCCTAATAATTTGTTTCTTGAATATATCATGGGTTGTGTTCAAACTTGAAACTTGAAACTTATCACTGGAAAACAGATAGAGAAAGGATTTGTTAAAATGGGCTTATGAGATTTATATTTTGGTGCTTCATTTCTTGATTTCCGTAGTTAGTTACTTCAATCAGGCATTCTATTACTTGGTTCATATTCAAAACTGGAAATCTATTACTTATAGACCAAATTTGAGCAACATTTTGAGAAATGCCTGAAATTTTCATTCTTATATTCAGGGGAATGGCAGAGAATGTCACTGCCGGCAATGCTGCTCAGCGAAACAGTCGGAGAAATTCTTCAGTCTAGTCAGTTTGCAAGGGAAATAGTAGCATCAGTTCCCAAGAAAACCACCATAGAAGACCCCAAAACCCCAATGTCCCAACAGAGGAAACAAAGACCACCCCCTGAAAACACAGAGCTCATGGCCAGAAGAAAGAGGGAGAAGCACAGCAAAGCTCAATTGAACCGATCAGAATCACGCTCACCGGTTCTCCAAAGAGCCCGGTCTCGAATCAACTTCAAGGTTTCGCCTCCTAAGAAGAGAGAGATAGAGAAAGAGAACACCAGATACTTGGCAAACAGAGTGTCTCCCAAAAACAGACCATGGGCTAAAAAGAGTGTATTGTTTCCCAACCCTTTGTTTTTGGCTACAGATACTTCACCAACTCAAAACAAGTTTTGTAGAACAAGGTCACCAATGATCGGAAGAAGTAGTACTAGTAGTACTAAGCCACACACTCAGCAGATTCAGACTCCACACAAGTTTTTGATCAAGTCTCCAGCTTCGGCTTCAAAGTTCCAGGTCAAGATTAAGAGCCCTCCATTGGTTTCTTCTCTTTCGCCAAATAAGGCCAAGAAGTCTCCAAAGAAATCTGCTGTGTCGAAACTGCGGCGGTCATTTTCTCCGTCGAGATTGGCTACTAGATTGGTGTCTCTGTCTCCATTGAAGAGCAGGAAGAGTGTGCAGAAGAGTGAGGGGGTAATAATGCCGGGTTTGAAACAGCGTCCAACTTCCTCAATGCCACTGGGAATTTCAGCTCGGAGGAATTAAACATGTTTGAGATTACATACTTGTATGGATTGGTTTGGAACTTTGGATTGTATGATTGTTTGAGATATATTTTCTCGATGTCAATAGTTTCATTGATTATGGGTGATGTGTTCATGTATAAGATTGAGAAAAGTTCAATAATTAACTCAATAGAACTACTTCATAAACTTTGAAATATAACTTCTTTGTTTGAACTATCTATGCCATCCTTCTCTCCTTTTTCATCTGTGTTGGGTTCTTGGATCATATAATTACTTGTTTATAAATTAGCAAACTTGTTTGAGAAAATGCACCCATAAATAATCAAGGTCAGTTGATATCAGGTCGGCGACACTTCACAATGATGTGGTACATCATGTAGTGTCGAGGCTCGGCAACTTGGAGGCCTGTGGCGGCTGGTGTTAGATGACCTTAGCAATATCAATTGAACTTTTTTGTTGTCACGTAGTTTCGCTGAATTATAAAATAATTGACAGATTGTTTCAAAACAATTAAATAATGGTAGTTTAATATCATTTAGTTTAGTGATATAGTTTCTCTTTTAGTATGTAGGAGGTTGTGAGTTCGACTCACGCTGTTATAATTTACCTGATAAAAAAATAATGATAGATTAATAATGCAACATTATCAATTAATCTTTCTGGGTAAGCCTAAGGTGTGTTAATGCATGTGACATATCAACTTTGCCTTCAAATTGTAAAATGAGTCCTCAAGTTGTAAAATGAGTCCTTAAACTTGTAATATGAGTCGTTAAACTTTAACTTTAATGTTGGTTCTCGGACGCTTCTTGTTGTTTTTGGTCGTGTTCAAGGACTCATCTTTGTGTTGCAAATAGAGACAACCTTGAGAGAATGAAATGGGAGAGTTTAACTTCAATGTCCTAGGTGTTTAAGTCGGGAGCCTATTCGGTGCACCACTGGGACATGTGCACCCGGCAAAAAACCAAACCATCTTCCATTCATCAACTCTATGCACTTTTAAGCATCCTTCCTATCCTTCAATCTTACCAAAACAACACCTTAAGGATGATTCTCACAAACCTTGACCGAGTCCACTGGACCAAGCTTCTGACATTCCTCTTCAACATCTGCCTGCAACTCTCTACGTAACCTTTCATCTGCCTTCATTTCAGCAACATTGAACATATAAAGAAGAAGAACAGTAGCTGGAATCAACAGTTTTGCATCATCACGACCACCCCAATCAAGCATCTTATCTTCCACCCTCCACTTCTTATCCGCCACATCTCCTCCACGGCCGCCGTAGTTGCTTAAGCTCAGCGGTATGGGAGTCTTCTTCAACCTTCCAAGCTTCTACTGAGGCAACACGTGGCAAATTGGACGGCTGTGATGAGTGGTGCATCTGTCCCAGGGGTGCAGGGAATAAGTTTCGGTTTAAGTCAGCTAGAAGTACAACAATTAGGCTAGAAAAAACCTCGAAATTTTGATAGTGCGTTGCATGTGCCTCGATGAAACCCTTGTTTGCAAAGATGAACGAGGTGCGCAACAATACCCAAATAATTTTGGTTGGAGAGATGCAAGTTTTTTTTGGGTATATTTTTAACCAAATGAGTTAGTCCTCTGTGTACAGCAGTGCTAATACATATATTGATTATGTGTGTGTGTGACCCGTGAAGGTGTGGTCACTAAGATGTGAACTTTGATTATGTGAAAGCACAAATCACTAACGATTTGTTGATGACGCCCATGATATCTGGGTTATGATCAATTCCATGCAATCTTAACTAAAAGTTTATATAGCAAAAGTTTATTATCCAAAAAAAAAAAAAATTATATAGCAAAAGTCATACTGCAAATCTGCATGTTGTTGTGATATGTCAATATAAGCAATCAAATCTTTTAGTTGGTACACGGTACGGAACTTAGAGTTTCATTGATCTGAAACCTTCATACTGACATGCAATTGAGTACTAGAACATATAAGTTATCTCTAAACGCTGAGTTATGTTTAAATTTGCAAGATTTTTGACATGGGTAAATGCTCAAGTGCTGGATTTTCTCATTTGTTGTTATCAATGAAGTAGAAAATCAGTCAAATAACTTACACATTGTGAGAACACATGCATTTGGTTAAAAGAAGAAACAACACAACATGAGATGGGCTTTTTGATATTGTAATTGTTTTTAGGGTATTGTTGTCTAATTCATTTTACTTTGGTTAGGTTTTAATGATTCACATGATTCACAACATGCCCGTTCCACAAACTTTGAAAGACAAAAAGATGTGTGGCATATCATTTTCTCCCTGATGATTTTTGTTTTTTTAAGAACAAATAACAACTTAATAGTTAAAAACCAATTTTCATCAAAACATGTGCAAAACTATTGTCAAATGTTGTTGATGCTCCTCTATTTGTCAATGAGACGACGGACCCTAAGTAGAAGTGTCAATTTCATAATTATTCCGAAAGAAACAACTCAAATGAGCCTGAGGCCCATGGTGAGTTTGACGATGTCCATGATGATCTCGAGGAGACCTACGCGGAGGAAGTTGTTCTGCAGGAGGATACGCTTGCCGAGGATGCCTGAGGTGCTTGAGGCTACGCTTGCTGAGGGTTTTCAGGTGCTTGAGGATAAGCTTGCCGATCGAGGATGTTGTCAAGCTACTGGAGACCCACATGAGCAGGCACATCTGAGCCTTTGGCAAATGCCTAGAGATTGAAGATCATTTGTGTGTTCCTCTTTGTTTCCTTGTGTTGCATCAAGTCCATATTCATGTTAAAAGACAATGGATTAGTATCACACCGATCATTATATGAAATGACAACTTTACTAATTCATTCCGATATAGGGTATTCTCAACAACTTTGGTTAGTGGTGTTCTCCTCTTAATCCAGAGTAAAATGATTCGTAAAAGAAAATAAGTATTACAAGCTGGGTATGTTACAAATTCTTCAATGTTGTCACGTGTCTATGTTTAATAATACTCTAACCGAGTCGCATATTGAGAAGAGTTTTTGTAATTGTTTTTTAGCGAAACGTGACAACATTTTAAAGATTTTGTAACATATCCACTGAATAATCGTATAATAAACAATTTCAATCTTATTCTTTTTCTAATGCACATCTTTATTCTGAGAGACCAATTTTATATTATGAAATTTTTCGGATTAACAACTCAAATGCTATAATTAGTATTTTTTAGAGGAAAATAGCCCGAAAAAGAAAACTTTTTCATATTTTGATTGCTATTATATATACCTTCTCTGTGGACATATAGATACATCGGTTTGTTTCTGAGTTTGTCAATAGCAAACATTTATTCAGTAAGTGGATTCCACTTAATAAAAGATGAAGAATGATAAGTTTGAACAAAAATAAAGGTATTGCGCACTGCTTCACGCTTGCCTAGTCCAAAGAATGAGCCAGGCATTAAAGTCATGTCATTACCCCAATAGTGAGAGTTGCATATTAATTTTCCAAACTTGAGGAAGAATTGAAGCACTTCACTGAGTGTGAAAAATAAGCCAACAAAGAACTTATGAAATAAATAAATAAAAACAGTAGATAGGGTGTAGGGGACATCGACTTTGGTGTTGGGCCTTTGAGAGCACCAACATATGGTATAAGCGCCCAGTTGGGGTGTGTTTTGGTTATGAAGGAAGGATGGCGCAGTCTCATTTGTCTGGTGCAGGTGCTTCAGAGGTTTATGAGCAGTGCTTCAAAAGTTTGGTGAATCTTAAGAAAAATGAGTTTGAGACTGTCGATGACCAAACATGGGACTTAAGTGATTTGTTCAAAAATGATGAACTTTGGTCACACAACCGCCAAGATTTCGACCTCATTATAGCACCAGCAGCATTCCCTAATGTCGTCCTCGATCGACGTCTTTCATGATTTGTAGCCTGAAATTTTGACATGATTACATCAATAGAACTGTAACTATTCTAACAATCACATCTTGCTCAAAACTCGAATTCTATTTGATAAAAAAATTGTCAAATGTTGTTGATGCTCCTCGCTCTTTTTGTTTATCCAAGGGAAAACGGACTCTAAGCAAAAGTCTCTAACACCGAGTTATATAATTATACGAAAACAAAGAAAGAAAAAGATGTACATGTAAAATAGGTACAACTTGAGGATTATGAGAAGAGATGGAAGACTGGAGGAGGATACCTCTAGGGATGAAGCAAGAGATCCTTGCTAAAGAGATTTGGCCACAACGACCTGCTTGAATAAGAATATAGATGTATATGATATATATAACACGGAAAAACGCTCTTTCTAGGCTAGACATCAACGTATTGGTTGTTAATTTGTTATGCATTCTTAATCATGTCGTGGCACAACTCTAAGTTTGTTTTTGCAAAATCACATTTGCCACACTATCAACTGCCCCTCGGAATTCTTTTTATGTATTGTGAATTTGTGATGTGCTTGTTGATCAATTTCATGAGTGGAAAAAATGTTAAATGCATTCAAGGAACTGGAATAGTGGTTTTGCCAGCTTCAGTTGCTTATCAGTGAATTAAGCCAAGGTTTAAAAGTAAGATGGAGGTCTAAATACCAATTGTGAATCTATAAATAGAAGCTCCCCTTACCAATGTTTACATGATCAGACTATTTGTTTTTGTGTAAATTGTTTATTTTAATTTCTTTTTATCAAATTTAATTTATTTAATTTTAAAAAAAAATACCGAAATAAAATGATCCGCAATATTATGTCATTGGTCAGAAGTGGGGCGCCACTAGGAAGCTAAAGCCTAAACCCATTAGGAAACTAAAGCCTAAACCGACTAGGAAACTGGAATCTATTTCCCTCACCCGTTGGGATTTGATCTCTTATAAATAGAGACCAAACCTTCCTTTCTTTCTAAATCTCATACCATTTCCTTTCCTTTCTTTCTTTCGAATTAGAAATATGTCCACGATGACGATGGGTGAAGCAGGTGGCATGGATATTCTTGAAATCCGGCGAATTCTTAAAGAGCGATACAGAAAGGCTAATAACCTGAAGAGCTGCTCGGCTGAGACGAAAGAGGCCACGAACACATCCTTGTTCGCCTCGGAGTACTCTCTTGCAACAAGACTGATCGATGACAGCAAAGCTCTTATGCCGGAGATGATCAAGATTCTGGAGAAGATGGACAACAATGGTCATCAAATGCCCGCAAAAACAACAAAGCCGAATTCCTGTGCGGGTTTGAAGGCTCAGCAACCTAAGAAGGTGAAGGAATCGCGTGATTACTCTTCCTTGTTATCAGAGACTTCAGAAGTAGTTGCAAAGATTCCGAAACCATCACCACCGAAGACTATTCCCAAAGCTGATGGGAATGGGATCACAAAGAAGAGTCAGCCTGTTCCTAAAGCTGTTGGGAATGGGATCCCAAAGAAGAGTGTGTCTTCTTTGAAACCCAAGAAGAGCAATGATGATAGCAAGTCCAAAGTCTCCTCGGCCAAGTCAGAATCGGTTACGAAAGATTGTGGTTCAAAGAGTTTGGAGTCTCGGCCTTGTGAGAACATGGTGACAAAGTCACAAGCTGCATCTGCGAAGCAAAGCTTGAGCCCTAAACAAGCAGATGTCAGTAACACAAAAGCGATGCCAAGAAAAGAAGGTCCTTGCTTGAAGAGAAAGATGATCAAGAAACGCCGAGTGGAAGAGGATTTGGGGGATGATGAATATGTAGATGTTTCTTCAATAATTCAAGAACTAATGGGGAAGAGAGGAAAGAGGCAATACAGGGATTATGGTGCTGACGGCGATGATCGTGCTATGGTGTCTGGCTTTAATGATATCTTGAGAGAAGAGAATAGGAGTGCAAGGATCGCGAGTGAGGAAGATGCAATAGAAGCACTAAGGCTTGAGCAAGAAGCCAAACAAGAGAGGTTGAGCAAAGCAAAGAAGCAGAAGTTGATGAATTAGATATTAGGATTTGAATTCGCAGTGTGAGTAGTCTCACAAATGAGTAAAAGTCTGTAGAGTTGCTTGTTCATGAAAACCAATTTGAATCTGAATGAATTTGTTTGTACAAATTTCCAATCCTTATGCATAATTTTCTTCAGTTAGATTGGTTTACTAAGATTTGGAATGCAATTTTTACAATTCAAGCATGACTTCTTTCGCTGACAAACATTTCCTGAAGATGCATCATAATGTTCAGGTTGTTGATCGAAAATTTATGAACATGAAAAAGTACTCTGGAATCAACTACTCGCAAGTCACAAGAATCAAAACTATTTTCTGTAATCATCAAAAGTGGCATAAGATTTATACTATACTGTGCCATAAGACTGATCAAGCTTAATACATTGATAGTACAATTTCTATGGACTGGATACCAAGAAATCGTCCAAGATCCGAAAAAAGAAGATACCAACAAAACCATGTATAATACATTTAATACCCCACACATCAGCAATTACCGCCAATCCTGAAGAAAATGCTTTATACAAGCCTGCTTACACTAGCTTGGCCTTTGTTAGAACGAACATACAACGACACAATCATAGGTTGCACAATGAGAAATTGAATAGAATGCATGAGATGTTGTAGCGCCGCAGTTTCCACGTGGAGCTAGAAAACCCGAGCACCAGGGAGATATTTACCGATTTCACCAAAAAGTCCATTTCTGATGAACTCCCAATGGAAAAATACAACTATTTTCTCCAGGACGATTAGATCATTTGCCTGGAGATGCAAACCTTGTCCGCTCTCTCTGCTTATTTAGAGCTCGATCTTTTGGCGATGATGTTTTCCCTACACCTGCTTGACGCATCATCTCTGCAAAAACAGTTTTCACAATCATCCATACGGCTTAAACTGCTTATAGAAGGATTTGTTCATCTACATGTGTGTGTGCTCTGTGCACTTAGAACCTTAGATTGTTTACTAAACTTTGGACCTGCTACTTCACAGAAAAAAATACTATTGACCTGCTGTATTACATTTATCGAGATATATTGATTCATAGGCACATCAAAGAAACAGGTTGCTACAAGAACTCCATATAGTTGCAATTTCAAACCACGTAATTAGAGAAAAAAAAAAAGAAAAAAAAAAAGACCACCTCGCTTTCTCTCTAGCTCCTGATCAAGTTCTTCTTTCCACTTCCTTTGTATCTCAGAGAAGCTCATACTGTGAGTGGTATAATATATCAGATAATTGAAAAAGGTGAAAGAAAAGGAGGAAGAAAAGACAACCAACCTGCACTAACTAGGGTCATGAACTAACCTTGGGCTGCCTGGCTCTTGCTGAGCATCAACTCCAAACCCTTTCTGATCAGTGTGAGGAGGTGATGACATGTCCTTTAAGTTTTGATTGCTCGCATTACCAATATTTGATACGCGCCTACCACTACTCCCAGGGCTTACAGTACCAAGTGCATCAGCCACTGCAGATGGAGTGCCAATTGGACTACGTATGGGTGATCTGCTTTTGGGAGGTAATTTCAAGTACTTTGAAGTAGTTTCATCAGGCGAGCTATCCACAAAACTTGGAGAACCCACTACATTCATGCTGTTGTAAAACTCTTCGTACAGAGGTGTTTGCAGTTTCTTCAGTTCCAGAGCCTGCAGTTTTGATCATAAGTGCAGTTCAGAAAACCAAATGCATCAGAAAGTGAACAAATTTCATAAACCCTTCATTTTAGCCTGCCATCATAATGTTGGTACGCATGAAAAAGGTAAATATAGTTTGGCTATTTAACTCTCCCAGAAAGTCAATAAGAATTAAAATTTCACTATAATACACATATCCATGACCTCAAATACCGACAAAGTCAACTCTAACCAAAGTAGTACCTTTTCATCCAAGAACGCAGTAATTTTCGATTCAGTAAGCTCATCATCATCCTCCGAAAGAGATCGTCCACAAGGAAATGAAAAATCTTTTTCATCCGCACCAATTGTTCCAGAATAGCCAGCATGGATATCAATTTGGTGGCTAGTATCCAGATTCCTGCCATTTTGTTCAGTTTCTGAACTTCGGTGAAATTGGCACCTCATATCATCAGTGGGCTCGCACATGGGGTTAAAGCTCTGAGGTAAGAGAATTGCATACAAATGATTAGCTGAGCTTATGAAATTCTTGAAACACGAAGGCATTAAAGTGATTACCTTAAGGTCGTCGGGCATATAGGAAGAATTGAGGTTTACTTCACCGACCATAACATCATCTTTGTCATCAATCTGACACATGTCATCATCACTGTCTCTTCTCCAAATGTGTGTACTTTCCAACACCCTGTCAGGATGTCTGGTTGAGCAGTGCAAACTATCCATATTACACACATCAGATGAATCTCGGCATGTTGACATCTCACTGCAACAAAATGACTACCACATCAAAAGCCTGTAAAAGAATCATAGAAATTTTGTCTAATCTTTCATGTTTAAAGATACATCAAATATAATACTTACAAGGTCTGTAGGTTTGAAGAATATGATGGAGAAGGGATCTCAGAATCTTCCTGATAAGTGTCAACTGAAATCTTTAAATGGTGGAGTAACCACAAAATTATGTAATTAAATTCACGCATACCAACCATGATAGAAGGACGCAAAACAGTATGAAATTCCATGGGTTGCCCAGTCACAAATGGATGCTGCATGTGATAGGAAAAGTAGAAATGTAAGAACATGATATTATATAAGGTTTGGCTTGAGACGATTAACAACATATATTACAGAAAAAAAAAAACTTTCGACACCAGTGAAGACTTAAATTACCTGAAGCAACTCAGATGCCGTTGGCCTCAAATTTGGCTCCCTGACATGGGACGAAGTTTAACACAAATCAGAACTGTAAATGTATAAAGCCATCTCTATCTCAATCTACGACCGAAGTACATAAAGTCAGACAAACTCCAGACTTCTGGACATTCAGAAAATAGATGACAAAGAATCCATGCAACACTTATCAAGGAGATTTTAAATTCAAATTAATATAGTTTAGAGAAGACAAGAAGTGGCATACTTGTGCAGACATTTTAACAAAAAGTCTTTCGACTCAAAGGAAATGTGCTCAGGGATTGGTGGATGAGACTTTGTTGTCCCTATATGGAAGAGAGCAGCAACCTACAGAAACATGTCATCAGTTGCAACAAGCAGGAGAGAGAAATTCCTTTAAAGCATTTAAAAATTTAGGAGGAAAATGACCTCTTGGTACTTTTCGCTCCAAGGAGGCTTTCCAGTGGCCATCTCGATCACAGTACATCCAACGCTCCATATATCAGCAGAGCTAAAAGAAGTATTCTCATATATCAGTATTTGCATCTTATCCAAGAATAATAGAATGCATGATGCAAAATTGTGATCATCACTATCATTGGAGGATCAGGCATACCACTTAGAAGATATTTAGGTGCATCTCCATCCAATAAAGACCAAGAAAGGTCTACTCGGTTGCATCCCTAAATTTGCTCATCTAAATATTTATCAGGCAAATATTCTATTATTTTCAGAGATTGGCTAGAATTCAGTGATCAAATTCTCCATCTACCGCAGAAATAGATAAATACAATCCAATATCTTCCAACATAGAAGATAGCCAAAAACCAGTGGCCTAGTAAGTATAGTTTATAAACAACAGATCTTATCAACTCAGGAGTTCCCGAACATGACTTTGAGTGCAGTACCTATCTTATATTATTTTTCAATTTTTACTTCTGTTGGAGAAAATGTCTTACTTTCCCTTCATAATACAGTCTATTTTCGATCAATAAACTCTCACTGGTTTCACAAAATAATAGAGAAATGGCATATTATGATCAAATAGAATGCCTGAAAAGAAGTAGATAGCACAGTAATAATAAATGTGCTTACAAGCTATGACCAGTCTGACGAATAACTTCAGGAGCCATCCAGTATGGCGTACCCTTCATAGACTTAGCACCAGAAATTGTTGCCTACAATAATGCAACCTCTTAATTATAGGACAGTCATCATACAAGTACTCTCTACTATAGATATAAATCAAGTCTATCTAGATAATCAATCAAACATAGCAAAACACACATCTAGTAGAAATGATAAGAAATGTACATACCAGCTCCACGACCTGTTTGGATGCACCAAAATCTGCAAGCTTAATGCATCCTTTGTTATCAACAAGGATATTTGCTCCCTGAAGGTTATACAATATATATTAGCCAATTGCATGACCAATTGCAGGAAAAGGATTGGGAAGAGGTAAGGAACCTTCTTATACATTCATATGACTAGCAGCAAAGGGGGAGTACCTTAATGTCCCTGTGCATTATCCCATTTTTGTGTAAATATTCTAATCCCAACAACAACTGCTTGGTGTATGTTCTCATTACCTGGCTCAAAGGAATTTGTATAAGTTTAGCATTCAATATACTGGCAAAACACAAATTTGATATTCAAGAACTTACAGCCTCAGGGAAAGATCCAAATTTTCCCAAAAGTGATGATATAGATCCACCAGGGACAAACTCCAACAGAATGTTCAAGGTTTCCTCCTCCCTCACTGTACCCAAATATCTCTAAGAGAAACCAAAAGGAAGAACAAATTCAGGAAAATGATAACTCAAGAGGTGAAATAGATAGAAGATGGTCCTACTCACAACAATGTTTGGATGAGATAGATTCTTCAGAAGCTTCACTTCTTCCTCAAGCTCCTTGATGTGAGCCTACTTGTAGCATGAAAACCATTAATCAGCCGAATACCATCTATAATTAATAAGATCATAATTGTCATATTTGTAAAATAGTCAGACTTTCAGACGCCTATTGAAAATAAACTTTGTGGTTGAGAAATTAGACTAATATCCCATATTACTCACTTATAGAAAGCAAACGTTGCTCACTTACTGAATTTTAAGTGCATAACTTACTGTTCTTAGGTTGCAGATAGGACCAAACAGACACGAGATATAAGATGTTGAGTCTGTAACCCAGACATGTATTGATACTCACAAATCAGCACAAATAACAAATGGCATTATCAAACAAGGAATAAGGATATCACAACATGGAGCAAAATCATATTCACAAAAACAGTTGTGTCATACACAACATGCACCTCAAATTCATTACACAGGGACCTGCCTTATAGGATACATTTCCACACGCAATCACTTCCTATTGGACCTCACCCACATAGAGCCAAACTAACCCTATCACACCTCAATGGCACACATGACTCACTCAATCCTGGGAACTCTTACTTTTACTGAAAATACCAATTTGAAAGCTAACGTACGGTGCTCTAGAATGTGAGTGCTTTAAACAAAGGGAAATGTGGATGGAGAGTCAATGTTGATCCTCAGTATCAACAACCATCATAGTAACCTACATATCACTCCGAATTTTAAGCTGTATAGTAAACAAGAACAGATGTCACACCTGAGCTTTCTCCTTGCTGTTCACTGCGATAAGAACCTGTAAAAGAAGCAAGAAACATATCAACATTACATACTGAACCAAGTCCCTTACTGAACTAGCTCTCATCTTCTGATTGAACTCCAGGACATAAATCATATAGAACTAACTCTTCAGTACAATTGAATTACCAAAATCGACGAAAATCAACAAGGAAATGAACTTCTAAACCAAAACTGGGGCAAATTTCGATAAGCCGAAGTTTCAAACAATATCGAAAACTAAAACAGGAACACTCCAGAATCAAAATCAAGCAATTAGCAAATCGAAACCTAACTATAAGCCAAAACTAAGATGAAATTAGAAACAGCAGCAATCCAAATCGCTCTATAACACACTCCAGCACCAAAATTAAGCAGAATCAACTCCAATCCGAAAATCGTAACAACTCGAATTGGAAACCCTGACCTGCTTAACCGCCAGAAGCTCGCCGGAGCCGAGATTCATGCCCATGTAGACGCGGCCGAAGGCGCCGCAGCCGATCAACTCGCCTTTCCGCCATCGGATCGGAGGCGCAGTCTCTTTGGGGAAGGAGGAGGACGGCAGCGGCTGCGGCGGGGAGGGTTTGGAGAAGACTCGGGATTTCCGAAGGGAGGCGGTGATCTTGTCGACTAGGGTTACCGGGGAGTCGTCGGTGTCCGGTGGCCGGAACACGAGTGATCGGCGGACTGATCCGAAGATGTCTTGCATTTGCGGTGGTCTGAGATTTTGAGAGTGAGAAGAAGGATTTGAGGGAGAGGAGGGAAAAAGGTGGGATGAGTTTATTTTTTGAAAATAGCGATGACGAAATTAAAATAGAAAAATGATTCGAGGAAATGGAAATTATAGTGTTTTCTAGTGCGATTTTTTTTTAGTATATTTTATATCTTTTTAGATATTTTTTTATATGTGTCTTGGATTTATGTCAATATGATATATGGTTTGACTAAATATATGTATTCATTATCTTTACCATATTGTTATATATTGTGTAATTCCTTATATAAAGAGCTCATATCAATGAATAAGATATTCATCTTTCACGATTCTCTATTCTCTTATTATCTCTCTCATTCTCTACATTTTACCCTTCATCACTTTTCACATTATGCGACTATGAGTCTATATATGACTATGGTGGTGATGTGAAGATATTATTATTTGGATTTAACGATGAGAGATTACTTACGAATATTGTTTTTTTTATACGTACTTACAAATATTGTTGGTTTTAGACTTTTATTATACCACCTGTTCAAAAAAAAAAATTTCTTTTAGTATACTAAGAGCGGTTTATCTTTCATTCTCTCGCTATTTAATTCAATTTCACAAATGAAATGTAAGAATGATGAAAGCATCTCATATTGCTATATATATGCAAGGTATGTGAAATCCACGCCAAACTTAAAAGAGTGCATTTCACACGCTTTTAACCTTAATATAAATTTTTTTAAAAAAAGAAAACGAACTGGGTCTCCCATTAGGTTGGAGTATTATCGCTCATCTCCATATTATTATTAATAAGAGTCTGAGAATACACCGAGGGGGACATAGAGCCTAAACCTCGTTCTATAGTACACACATCCTCGAGAAGCACATCCTGTATAATATCAGTGTGTCGTTGACCCAAAAGTTATCCAAAACGGATCTATTAGCTAGGTGAGCTAGTCTATGAGCAACACCATTAGTTTCACGAAAGATATGCCTAATGGAAACAAAATGGAAAGCTTGCATACAGGACTTACAATCATTCACTATTGTTCCCACATCGGTCAAATCTTCATCCTCCCTAGTCAGAGCCTGTAGCACAATAGCACTATCACCTTAATGTAACTTTTGTGATTGAGGCTTGTTAAACCGAAAATTTTCTATGAAAATGAATTTCTATATACCCTTATAAGAACCGAACCGAACCCAACAACCCAAGAAGTACAAAAGCCGAAAACATAGTGTGATTATATGAGATATATTGCCCAAAGACATTTGCGTATACATATAATCGAATGGAAGATATCTTCTACAAGTGCACCTTTAGAAGTTAAGCCAATTCAGACACAAATTGTTACACACTTACACAGAAGAGAACAATTTCTAATTGACTATAATCAAAATCTCACAAATATTCCCATGAAAATTTTAAAAAAAAAGTTAAAAAAAGTAAAAAAACCAAGAACCTCGACATTTTTTTTTTGTATAGCACATACACAGAAGCTATATATATATGAAGCTGTACCGAAGTACTTCGGGCAACATCAAATTTATTAACCCTAATCAATTCTAATGGTGCTGTCGAGGGTCTTTAATCTCAATTTTCCAATGACCATCGACATAACTAGCATTAGCTGCTCTAGCTCTCCATGTCTTCAAACTCTTATCCATCTTTTCTGTCAAACCACAATAAGGTTGCAGCTCCTGCGGCATGGCATCATAGACTTGCCACCATCTCCAGTGAGCTGAGTCACACGCGAAAACTCGACGACTCTCAACATCCCAATTACAGTCATAATCCCTGTAACACATCCATGGCTTCAACCCTAAATAATGCACGGCGTAAAGATCCTGAGCCATCACATGTTTTTCGATACTCTTTCCCTCGAAAGTTTTCAGTGCATTTAGCCACCTAGGGAGTCTATGCCACCAGGTAAAGATTTCATTTAGGAAACCCTGATCACCACCATTGTAAGGCTTGATTTTGAAGCTTTTTCGCATTAGGTATTCGAACATGCATTGAGATGGCTCTACAACCATCAAGCCGGAGTTGAAGAAGTGCTGGTGGTTCAACCCAGCAGATAACTGTGGGTATGTGAAGAAAATGTCCATGTTCTCTAGGACTAGAAGATCTGCATCGATGAAAATGACTTTGGAGTACTCAGTTAGTTGCCATACACGTAGTTTGCTGTAGTTCCACTCATTGTATGAACCCTTTACAGAAAATACGCTTCGGATTCGTTGGATTTGCCTGACATCCCATCCGGCGGCTTGTAGGCCAGCGATGGATGTGGGAGTGATGGAATTGTCTGCGAGGAGGATTAGGTCTTTGGTGGAATTGGTTCTTCTGATGCTTTGAGCCAAAGCTATTGCACCACAAACGTAGGCTTCTGAGGAGTGTAAGATTGTTACATAGGCGTATCTCTGGTATTCGAAATTCTGTGGTCTCCAAGCTTCTTTACCTGCCAAATGATCAAGTTGATTGATTAATAATTGGTTAAAATTTGTGTAAGTCAGTGTAAAAAGTGATTTTTAACCATTAAAATTTATATCAAGAAATACTCGATCAGTTGCAAATTGTGAAAATGGTTAATTTGATTCAAAATCACCAACCACTCAACCGCACTAAATTCCATAGAATACTTGAGGAAATGCGAATAGTCTGATTGATATCAACCAATTTCACCTCACAGTGTTCTAAAACAAGGTCACCCAGCAGACCGTCTAGGCAGCACCTAAGTGCTCCAAGTAGCATCTAACGAGTTTTCGCCTTTGGTTATATGTAGTGTTCTAAAAACAACGCCGTCCAGCCCGCCTTGACAGCGCTTAGGCACCAAGCCTGCCCACCGCCTAGTAGGGCCTAAGAGTTTTTTAACCTTGGTTATAAAGTAGAGCTTTATATATATTAAGTTTTTTTTTTTTGATTGATTATATATATTAAGTTCAAATTTCACTTTCTTCCGGATTTAAAAAGATAAATAAATAAAATGTCAATGGAAGAAATTGCAGATTATCTTATGATATGTATGGATAAAATTACCTGTTCGTGCATAACCAGAGGCAAGTTGGCATGTCCCAAAAGGCATAAGCACCTTCTGCTTCAGCCTCCCAAGCTCAGGTTTATAAAGCCTAGAATCCCCTTGACGCATCACTAGGTCATCACATCTGAAAATCTCCACCATGGGATCACACGATCCGATGAACACAACATACACCGTCCGGTGAGGAGCACCGGAATCAGGGTCCCTCCACCCTAGCCTCACCGCCATATTCGCCACCACCAAATTCACTTGTAAACTAAACACATCCCTAATCCCTTCCTTTTCATCACCACTAGTCTCACATGGAACCTTTGCAAGTATAACATCGATGCCATTATAATCCTCAAACCTAGGCATGGGGATTTCCGGGCACTTTGGATGTTCCCATCTCTCGTCTTCGTCTATCCATTCCGGGAAAAAATCCTCCCACTTCCGATCACCTCCAACTCTATCGAAACTCACCGGAATCGGGTCTATATCTTCTGATCCATGCATTAGTCGAATACGGTCGTGGTCTACGTTGACCAAACCGACCCTCATCTTTTTCCTACCCAATTTCTTGGCGACGGCCTTGAGGACGTTGACGGCGTTATCGGTTTGGTTCTTGAATGGTTGTTCTTGCTGCTGTTGGTGTTGAACGACGACGGAGTTGATAACGTTGAGTCTGAAAGTTGAAACGATGAGTACAAGGAATAGAGAGAAGATGAAGGCGTAGTGATAGAAGGGTTTGGAAGAAGAAGAAGGAGAGGAGAGCTTCGAAGCCATCTGAGCATCACCACATTGGGTGGTCATCTGGAATATTGGGGTTTTTGTTGATGTGATTTGTAGAGAGTACAGATCGAGCATCAGTGAGGGGGAGCCTTAAAGGGGCATTTAAGTATTGTAACGTACGTTAGGGTTTAATAGGAAGGTTTGCATGACTGTCATGTATACGTTGGCCATTCTTGAGTTAAGACAATGCATCTGAATTCCAGATACGTATATATGGTATCCCTTCGCAAAGAGCAAGTGAGATTATTCCATATACTCTGATCATGTATCAATGGTATGAGACTTGTATACTCTACTTTGAATATGAATTAGAGTTTTCCTCTAATACATAGTAGGCCTTATATTCTATGTGATCGATTTCTATTAGGGCACTGCACTAGTCATACGTACAGCAGATAATCTTGCATAATGTTTCTCTTATTTGAGGGTTATACAAAATTGAGATAAAATCCTAGTCGATCGAAAACATTTAAGTGTTCAAATCATTATTCAATACCAATAAGGTACGTAGATGATTGATACTACAAAGTTGTAGATATGAATTTCGCAATGACATGCACTGTAAATCTTTTCCTACCGGGTCAAATGAATGTCTATGAATTTAATTGGAATCTCTATTAATCCTAAATCATATATATATATCCTTGCCATTTTCATTCATTATTGATTTCCCATGTTAACGAAGTTTTGCTTTAGAAACAAATTCTCTACCGATTCTTCACTACTCGAACATCGGAACATGCTCGACTTATGATACGTAGTCGCAGCGAGTTCATTCCCCTCATATTGGAAAAACTTATGAAAGTATGAAATCTAAACCTTTTTTTTTAGTGCGGCTATTAGGACCTTCAAATTTGTTCACTAGACACTCTATTTTGAATTATTAAATGACATATGTATCTTCATACACAATAACTATTAAGGACAATAATTATACAAAAAGAAATATTGTATTTATTCTCTTTAGACTTTCTAATTCAATAATAATTGATTTCATTCTTTATTATTTTCCTTATATATTTTTTTTTCTAATTTCTTTTTATTAAAGCATATATATATATATATATATATAGTTTATAAGAGCTAAAAAAATTAATCAACATCGATCATGTGACATAAAATTTTGTATTATCATACATATTGAATGCATATACTTACAAGGTGCATAAATATTTTTACAAAATAATAATAATAATAATAATAATAATATCTATCGATTATAGAAAATATAGATTTATTGAAATAATCTATTACAAGGTACAAAATAGAGATCAAATTATTCAAAAGCAAAAAAATAGAGAAAAAATAACATGTACAAAAGAGAAAAACAATTAAAAAGATATATACATGATAGAATATTTTTTTGCATGAAAAAAATAATCAAAAAATGAAGGTATGGATAATGGATGTTGAAAAAAAGAAAAAAGAAAAAACAAAGAATGAGAGGTCTATTGAGTGAATAAGAGATAATTAATTGATTGAAATATATGTCAATAAATAACTAAGGTTATGTTAGGAATTTGAAATGAGGTATAGTGAGGAAATGCTTTTATTGAAAAGTAAAAGGGAGGTGTAGAGAGAATGAGAGGTATAGTGAGTAAATTTGGAGGTCCTAATAGTCACAGTCTGTTTTTTTTTCTTTAGAAAATTGTAAAATTTTGAAATAGCAAAAGGAATAATACCTTGTAGGTTACTTGTAATATTTAAACTACTACGTTAATCAGGTGGATAGTTTCAATTTTGGCGAATGAGATATTAGGTGGATATATCTACAACATTTCAAAACGCTGCCACATGCATAAATGGAATGTTAATTTGGAATAGAATGGCATCCAACTCATATACCAAGAATCAATGACATACCAACCAGTAACAAATATACGTTGAGATCTATATACTGGCCTAATATTCTTATATACACAATCGCCTAGCTACCTTAGTAATTAACTCTAGGAAATCACTTGTGATGTATATAATGGAAGAACAACTCCAAAATCTCTCTTCAAATCACCATAAATCATAAATCCCAGATAGAAGATATAAAAGGCAAGATATTTTATTCTTTCTTCTTATTCTTAATTTTGTACCCTCCAATTATCTGAAGAATAAATACCTAAGATTGATAGAACACACACAAGAGCATATATTATTTTTGGAAAGAAAAAAAGAACCCTAAAGCCCCTCTCTCTCTCTCTCTCTCTCTCTCTCTCTCTCTCTCTCTCTCTCTCTCTCTCTCTCTCTCAGTCGGCCGTCAACCACGAAATCCCACCCTCATCCGGTGACAGTGTAACGTTAGACATGTCTCTAGATCTGCTGAAGCAGTATGACTTTGTTGCCGGATGAAGGATAAGTCAGCAACCAAATGCTTATAGGCTCCTTTGCTATTAGATTATAGGCTCTATTTGCTATTAATTAGATTATAGGCTCCTTGTGAGCCGAAATTTGTAATAAGGATGCAACCCTCATATGGATCAAATGATTTTGTTTGTCCTCTGTACGTATGGCAACAGATCGATTCGTATTGTACTCTCAACTTAGTGCTAATGACAAAATTGTCTTTGAGTTCAAAAAAAAAAAATTATACACAAGAGCATATTTCTCTGTCACATCTGATCTCTAGAATGAAAAAAATATATTCAGTTTTTTCATATTATTGTTAGGGCCACTTTATTCTCTTATTATCTACAGAATTACATTTATACTTTACCAACCTTTCGGACAAAGTATATATATCTATCTGAACTAAAGCTAGCTAGCAATGCATCAAAACCAAGATTGGTCTGTAAGCACATATCTGTTGCATTCCAATTAACTTTCCAATTGGTTCTCTTTTGTTTTGCAGCTTGATTTAAACCGGGATCTGGGGCACTGGATAGGATGGCTGTAATCTTGGGTCCTTTCTCATCTTTGGAGTTAGAGAAATATGGAGAAGGACTGCTTACAGAAAAACCGCGAGTTGTATCAGTCCTCTGTTCAATTCTGGAGAGATCAGTTCAAAAGAATGAGAAATTAGTAAGGGCATCAAAGATGAAGGACGTCATTACAATGTTCCATGCATCAGAAGCTCCTGCCTTAAGCATTACAAAGTACATAGAGCGCATCTTCAAGTACTCAAGCTGCAGCAATTCTTGCTTTGTTGTTGCATACATATACATGGAAAGATTTCTGCAACGTACGGGGACTTGTCTCACTTCTCTCAACGTTCACCGGCTTTTAATCACCAGCATTCTAGTTGCTGCAAAATATATGGATGATGAGTAAGTGCCTGTCAGCCTATATACTTTAGTTCGTTGCTTGTTATATGATTCTGTGCCATCGGGTTTCAAAGATCAAGTACTATCTGTGTGTTGATGTAGGTTCATGCTCATTTTGTGTGCGTTATTTTTATGTTTAGGCCCTTAGGGTGGATCTCAAAATCCACATGACCAAGTTATGTATATATGTTGTATATATTCGTGCTCTAGTTTGTTCATTTGTATCGTGAATCATATTCTATGTATGTGATTGTAGTTGTTATAGCAATGGCTACTATGCCAAAGTGGGAGGACTGAGCATTGGAGAGATGAACAACCTAGAGATGACATTCTTGTTGAGTTTGGATTTCAAACTCCATGTCACGATGGAGATGTTTGGGAAGTATTGTCAGCAACTTGAAGATGTGGGAGGGCACCGAGTTGGGCACTTCATAATCACTAAGACCTTCCAGACCTTGAAAGATGATTGGACCAAATAAGGTTAAGACAACATTAACGTGTCATGGTCGAAGCAAACAGTACTAGCTAGTAAAATATTAGAGGGACTTGGCTTGTGTAATTCCATGGTTAACCTAATTAAAGAAAGAGTATAGTGCTTACAATTAATATACAATATTATTGAATCATCAAATTAAAGGTTTAATGTCAGGTAACTTCTTTTAATTATGCATATGATAACATGAGATCGAGTTACATCTTTTCTTGGTGGCCTCCAATCCCTTCATGTAGTTTGGCATTCTAATAATGTGGATGAATTGTCTCTACTACAATTGAAGAAAATCATAATCGTCCAACATTCATGTTGAATACATTGACGCTATGGCTGGTTCAGCAGTGGTTTCATGCTCATTGTGACCAAGTTAAAAATAAAATAAAAATGAAGGACCAAATTCTATAATGAATGTCAAATTGCAGGATATCGAGGTTGTTATAATTCGAGGAAGCCAGTTTTTTACACGAAGAAAAAGGTTAAGCTGCTTAAGCATGACCAAAATATGTCTGTCATGCTCTTTGAAGAGTTGGAAAACTAACACGACTTTTTATTTTATTTTTTTTATTAATAACTCACACACCCTACATATGTATGTTTGAACTCATGACTTCAAAGTTGTCAGTTAAACACCTTAACCAACCAAGTCACAGCTCACCGACTAACTAACACGACTTGCATGCTTCAGTTTTGTTTGTGTTTGTTTTGATAACTGTTTTGTGCGAAAATTATACAGCACACCCGGCCAATCTCACCGCCCACTCACCACGCCCGGCCCCACCCGGTCATCTCACCGTTAAATTTTCGGGTGCGCTGAATAGGCTCTCATATTTTGTGTGACAATTGATGTTATAGATTCGCTAAGGACGCCATGGCGGAATGCGGTGAACACTGAAGAGATCAACCAGCATCATCACCGAACGTTTATACTAGCAATATTGCACATTATAATCAACAACAAGCGAATTATAATCAACAAGAAGCGAACTGAAGAATTGAGGATTACAATGGAAATATTGCAGCTCATAATCAACGATGGAACGAAGAGCAACGAAGGTGTTGGAAGATACCGAATTAGAAGTGCTTCGTTATTTTTTGTCAGACTAAAGTTAATGAAATTGACCATCGAATACCAAAACAGCATGTTCGTTACCTGTCTGAGAATAATGCACATCCACTGTTCAAGATCCATTCTAGTTGTTCAATGATCCATCTATGAAGATTAATTTTGATTGATTAGGTCTCCATCTGGTCAAAAGTTGTTTAAAATGCTTGATTTTTTCTTTCTTTTTTCTTTTCTGAGAATGTTTTAAAATGCTTCATTTGGCTCAAGTAATAGCCAAAATATTTCACCGCACTAGCTAATAACTCATTCCATCGTAGTTTCAGAGGACCTTTACCTATGGTAAGAAACTGGGTAACATAAGCACATTCCATGTCTCGCTGTAGAGAAGGCAGGAGGTAGAAGGGTATATATATATATATATTCTTTTTGGCAATCTCTCTACAATTCAACCGAAAGGGGGATTTGAAGACGTCAGCCTTGCGAAGCCATCAAGATCGAGGACGTAGGCCTCCTAAAGAGTCAATCTTTCAATGAAAGCTTCATCTTTTAACTGGAGGCATTCTTCCTTGCAGCATAGACGCGGTAAGCCGCCAGTCCAACAATGGCCACTGCAGCTCCCACTGTAAGGAGCCAAACACATTCAACAACAGGCACCAATAAATTGAAAATGGGAAACAAAAGAAAGAGGATTCAGAGAACCCCATAGATTAACAGGTGGAATATAAAAGACATCATACCTGAAACAAACATGAGCGAGCGGTTTATGAGCCTGTGATATTGCTTGCGACTCCTCCCAGCCTCCGTCTCGGGAATACTCAAATGTGGGTGCTCCGCAGCACTTACGATTTTACGAAATACACTGTTGAAATCACCCAACTTCATGCTAATAGGTATAGGAGCCTCTGTTCCCATATCCTGACTGACCTGCATTAGTATTTAAAACATGTAACTTTTTGTTTCAGACAGTTGAATCAACTCTAAAGTGAGATAATTCCAATATAGCACCCATCAGAGGTATATTTCAAGCTCGAAATAACCTTATCTGTCAATATGTTCACAAGAGTCTACACAAACTTCACTCTTGAAAATATCATCTTTTGGTAATATTTATCATCAGAGTTCTTTTTTCAGAAGAAAAATAGATGTATGTAGTCAATGGATAAATATAATACCCTTGTAGAATGCTGTATGGCCAATGGAAATGAATCCAGATCATCCTTAGCTGCAACAATGAGGCAAGGCACCTGAAAACCAGTATTCTCACCATGACAAGCAACTTCTACCAGCAACTCAGTTGCTCTCTTCCAGGACAATTCATCAGAACTAGCAAAGCAAAAGACTCCATAAGTACAAGGCATGAATTGCCAATTTTAAGGTAAAGAGATGTATGCACCTAACCTAAAGTAATGCACTTGGCAGATAGTATAGTAAGAAGTTATAGGTATATATCCTCTTAAGGTCATCGATGTAACCTTTTCTTTTTTTTTTTTTTTTTTTTTTTTTTTCTAAAAGGGTTTTGGGCGTTCGGGGATAATACCCCTTAACGGAAATCCAATTCCCATTCGAGCCGGGTTAGGACCGCCCGTAGACGGGGAAGCTCTCCCAAGATTGTTGCTGCATACACAAGGATCGAACCTTCGACCTTGCTTAAGCCACACTAGCTCCCACCCACTAGTGCAAACAAGCATTGGTCGATGTAACCTTTTCTCATACTGCAATAAATTCAATTAATTTTAGATATTCGATTTAATATGCCATTATGAGCCTCTATTTCTTTCTTGCATGTACTCTTCACAGTTTTATGCTTGCAACCAGAACAATGGAAAAAAAAAGGCTAAAACATATCAATATGGAAGTGCATTAAGACTCAAGAAAAAGTGACTGCATCAGAAAGGTAAAGTGCTAGGTCAAATGGGAAAACTTTGCATTATTCACCCTATTAAAACATGACTTTAAATATCATAACGAAGAGATATTTTAAAGTACAATAAAGCTACAAATCTGGAACAGACACTTGAATGTACACAAAAGAAACAACTGTTACTGTTGTACTAGTGAAACTCATACAGCATCCATTACATTATCAGATGCAATCATGCAACCAGTAAGGATTTATGCAGGTAGTACCTGTCGTGAACAAATACAGCTATGTCACAAGCAGCCAAAGCATCTTTACTAGACAGTAATTTGCTAACTCCATCTTCAGGAACTTCTCTCAACACTAGGAATTTCTTGGTTCCCTGTGAACAGTTGTAGTATTACAAAATTGCTCAAAGAACAAATAATAGAGCTCAGAATATTTAGCTCAAACGTACATGTATCATACACACATTATAAAGTAACTGCCTTCGTAAAGTGACTCTTAATTTAGAGCTATCCTCACAGTTCGTCTACATGTCTCACCGACATGCATTTAAACTTAATGTTAAAACAAGCATAGACAACATATTGGATATTACTACTATCAGTGACTGATACTACAGTAACTGGTCAACCACTCAACCTATACATACTGGGACACTATTAATGGGTGCTCTCTAAAATACGAAGTAATCAAGTTAACACACAATTCACTCAGATACAGTACCACGAGAGAACATCATATGTATCTTGAAAACAATTTTGAGATACATTAGATATCCCACAGTCTGGTTACAGTATCTGGTTACGTTTGCCATATATGTAGATGTGCATAAGAGAAGGGAAAAAGGGACAAGCATACTCCATGCAACTGCTAAAGAGTCTTAAGACACAAGATGCATGTTTGACAACTTACCCCAGGCTGATCAACATGGTTAACTGCATAGCGTTCCTTGGTGGTTGGATGATAGTTATCAGAAAATGGCCTGCATTTCCAGTTACCACTGATCAATTTACATAATTAGACAAAAATCAAGAGGTAAAAATTCCCACAAGAATCAGAAATGAACAATGTTTCTTGAGATAGACCTTCCAAGAAAAGAATCCAACAATGCAGACTTTCCAGCCTTCTTTGGGCCGAAGACGAAGCATTGGAAAACATTTCTTTCTGATTGTTGTTTCTTGCGATCTAAACGCCTTTTCCTAGTAACACGGATTGCAGAGGAAACATCACCAGCATAACCAATGTATATAAGATTCTCCATGGTAGAAGCTGGGTTTAGGAGTGTCATGAGGGCCCACTGAAATTACACGTTTTCACCAAAATTTAGGCAAACAGGAGAAAAATGACAAAAATTATTTACAAATGCGTAGTGCATGTCATAAAGTACACATATGTTTGAGTAGATACAAGTATAACAATTTGATGAGACATGGGAATTTAATTGTAATCTTTTACAATTGATTTTTTTTTAAAATTATTGGGTGGGGGAATATTGTGTGGCAGATAATACATACCTGTGACAAGAACCCGTCAAGTGAGAGGCCTCCAAATGCATTTTTCTCTTCAGCTTCTTTGAATGGAAATTCACTAAATGGACTGCAAATCCAAAGGCAACACTTAGAAGATGCCAATATATTCATAAGTAGTAATACTGATCAAAGTTCAAATATTGAAGACGCTTTCAACTGAAAACTAACATTTAGATAGAGCAAATAAGTTCTGATCATCTATCTACATAATAGACATAGCAAGTTGATTGAAAATTGAAGAGATATAACAGTAACATAATAGCACACAAGCAAATACACAAAATGCAATCTCATAAATAAGTAACCAACAGGTTGCAAACAAACATAAAAATGATGATTCTGAGGGAAGAAAAATACCTTACAGGAGCAGTCGAAAATAGTTCTTCCAGTTCCCGTGGTCGTAGGGCCCCATCCTGGTGCAATAACAGCATACTTATGATAAGAATAGGATGAACACAACTAATGCATAGAGGAAATTGTATGATAAATCACCATCAATATAACAGCATGATAAAATAAAAAGCAGCTTTTGAAAATAAGCATACAATAAGACATACATGGTCATCGTCATATAAGTTAAATGTTGCACTCAGAAAATCGATTGCTTCATTTGTCAGCTCCACACTCTGCACATATGACGAAGTATACATCAACGTCAAACGGCTTTACAAAATGGAAAGAGAAACAATAATGGAACTTCACAAATGTGAACGACTTAAGCTGGCATGATAATGGCACATCATGGAAGGGGATAAGTTCAAACACCTGAATGAAGTTAGCAGACAATCTATTATTCAAGATCAGGCTCAGTATTGAGCTCTCAAGGTCCAGCTTAAAGCGATGTTTATATGTACACTTATACCATGTTTATCTTAAGAATCATTGATTAACCAATGCATGCGTGCACATATAATAGCTGGAGATTTAGTTCTGACCCTTTAAGTCAATTCAACATCAACAAAGAGTGTACTTAACTAGTAGGGACTCTAGCACTCATTGAACAACTCAGACCAAACTTAAAGGTCGTAGTGTAAAAATGAACATGCTAGGTTACAAAATTCTTGAAAATGATTACCCAAAACAAGATGAATCTCCTATTTTAGTTTCAAGAATATCAGCACTAGATAAAAGCATCTAGAAAACATTAAAAATTATAACTCAATGAAAACTTACCTGATCTGAAGTCCGTTTTGGGATATTTGGAATTAGTTCTTCTGAAAGTCGTATATCATTGTTATAGCCAAACTTCCTGAGAACAGTCCAAGTTGTCTCTAGACGTCCCTTCTCTATAAATAGTGCATGCAGGAAGAGGAATCCTGTCAGTGTAAGCCCCCGGTCATTGACTCCTTCTGGCAACTTTTCTTGCACAACCCTCTTCACACCCACTATTTCAGAAGGTTGTAGTGGAGCATTGAAACATTTAACCTGTTGCAATAAGTTTCCAATTTCAACGTATCTCAAACATTGATTCCATTAATTTAGCTAAGAAAAACTGAGAATCTAAACACTAATACCAATATGTAACAGACACTAGGATTTTGAACACTTAGAATAGAATGTATTTAACTTGTTGCATAACATAGAAAGAGAACCTGGAAATCATTCAATTCTGGATCACTAAGGGCACCATCCCTGTCATGATCACAGAGAATGAATATCCGCTTCAAGGCTCGCACGCATTGGTCCTTCAAAGTCTGTGTTTCCTGATCGAATAATGGGGCTGTTGGGTGAAGAACAGCTTTTTGTGCATAGTAAAAAACCTCCGGAATCTGCAAAAACAGAAAAAAGTCAAAAGTAAAGACTCTAAGTAATAGAATGTCATTGCCAAAATAACAAGAAACTAGTTGCAAAATAAAGTCATTTATCCCCTTTTCTTTAAACGATGAACTGAAACGCAGATGCATGATACTAATGAAAAGTTTATGGGAAACTTTAAATACAATTTAGTCCCCTTGATCAAGGGACAACCCAAACACATAATGAAGTATAAAGAAGTGCAACATACTGTGCATGCTGAATTGTACAAAATAGTGACATTTAACCAGCGAAGAATCGGGAAATAGAAGATTCATTCCAGTATACCTGAATATGTTTAAATGCCGAACACTCTATGCAAGTTTCAATTTCCCGAAACTGTTGCATTATTGGTGACATCACTTGCTCCAGGCTCACCTCTTGGTTCTCATCCCTCAAATCGAGCTTACAACCAACAACTATGACAGGGACCTTTACCTGCTCACGAAATTTCATATTTTCCCATCATAAATACATGCTGAAAACCAAAGCACCACTTCTCTAACAGATCAAAACAATATTTAATGTTCCATTTTCACAGTGATATCTGTTAAGATTAAGGCTTTCATTCAACAGCGCTCTCTCCTCTTTGTTTTTCATAACGACACACATGAGGATGAAATAAAAACACAAACATTCACCTCTAGCTGACGAAGCTTTGGAAGCCAAAAGGTACTCAACCGTTCAAGCGTATGAGGCTGATCACAAGCATAAGTTAGCACAACTGCATCAGCAGCCTTCAAATCTTCCGCAACTTTACCATTATCTTCCGGCCTGATTAAGAAAACAGAATAAACATCAGCACCAGACTTCAGATCTTAACAGGAAATTAGCCAACTCTATAAAGTTCATACACCATACAACTTAACCTTTCTATGTGGCTTAACATGACAAATATCAAACTCCGAAGAGTTCTAAACCCTAAATCTAAATCTAATTTCCTTCCTACATTTAACGGCAAAATCAAATAGAGATTTCAAACACACAAGCACTTGCAGTTCAACAACACATTCGCTTCCGAACTTCCTACACTCTTTGATCCACTAAAAGCAAACCATTTCAGTGCACCGGAGTTCATACTTAGAAGAAGTATCAATAATCGTAATAGGCACACGCTCGGGGTAGAAATCTTCAGGCAACCGTGTAGGCGGCAGCAGCGGAGGCACATTCGCCGGATAGTTCTCCGCCGCCGCCGTCACAATCAAGCTTGATTTCCCAGTCCCCTGGTCTCCCGCCACCACAATCCGAACCGCCGTCCGGCCGCCGTGGTTCTGGTTCGCGTTTCCAGCTGCAGCTCTCGCCATTCGGAACTGCAAAACCACCAAAAACCCTCACAAATCAAACTCCACTATTGAAATCGCAACCGGAAAACTCAGAATATTACCGGAAAAAACATAGAACGCCGGAATCGAACTCAATCCGGAAAAAGTTTATGAAGCTTAAGCTTACGAAACTGAATCCGTTGAAAAATGAAATAAAAAAAGCATAAATGATTGTACTTAGGAATGAAAAACGCAACGGATTGAGAAGGAGAGTGAGGGACAGAGATGTAATATACCTGAAGTATGAGGGGCTGATTGATAGGGAGGTTGGCAGGGAGAGAGATAAACCCTAGGGGAGGTGGTGGTGGAGGTGAGGCTGCTGCTTGTTACCGAAAGTGGGAAGAAGAATGGTTTAGGGTCTTTTTCTGTTTTTTAGTTTTTGGAGGCGCTGGTGGTGGTTTTAAGCGGTGGCTGACATGTAGGACGGTGTGGCTTATTAGGCCAGCTGAGTTGTGCTGTTGGGCGCCACGTCAGGTTTGGATTAATTATGGAGCAAGTTAGTTTAATAAAGCTCTAATTTACGGATTGGTAATTTTATTTCGTGTTTTCTTTTTTGTATTAATTTATATTTAATCAAATGATGGGTACTTAGTTTATAAGCGAGTGATTATGGGTTGACGATGATCGAGAAGATGTTTGATGTGATAGTTATGGATTTTTCTAGTCATAATCTGATATCTAATTATTGAGATGAGAATAAACCTACTCCAACTTCCAATTTATAGTGACGTGTAGAAATTAAAGTTGTTCATGCGAGCAAATCAAGAATTAAAACACACTGTTATTGGTGTTAGTGACATGTTTTAATGTTGTGCTTACTTGGAATGAGAATATAAATAATTGGAAATAGAATGATTCTATGAGATTTTATGCGTATACTAGCATATGTACATATGATAAAGTAGTTTGATTTATGCATTTACTACACACATATTGAAATGAGTACATGTCTCACTGTTACTACACACACACATATATATATATATATATATATATCATCCTCGACGACACCCATGAAGACGACGACAACGAGCTGATGCCGTCCAACACCACCACCGTGACGCCTCGGTGACGTCAGCCGATTTGGCGACCAGCGCCTCCAGATTCAATTTGGCGGCCTTCGATCTCGTTCTGCAACATAAGGCGAGCGGTAGTTGTTTCTCTCTCTTCTACGGTGATCCCGATGCAGTTCTGATCTGGAGAGGGTTCGTGCTCAGCTTCTTCGCGTTGTGGCCGTCGGAGATCGGAGATGGCAGTCTCGCCAGAGAGGATTGGAGTTGATGGTGAGGGAGACGAAGTCGTCAAGGTCGTGAACAACGCATCTGGGGGAGTTGAAGCCCAAGCCGAGGTTGGGCAACGGTGGCAGGGGCAAAATTCTTGATGGAGGTGAATAAGGGTTTGGGCTCGGCGCTGAAGATGATGGATCGGGAGGGGAGGGAGAAGTTGCATCAGAAGATGGGTTTTGGGTTTTGAAATGTGATGTATGTTATTCATATTTTCTGTTACTGTTGGAATGTAGCTATTGTAATTTTCTACTACTGTTGAGACTTGAGATTGTTGCTTCTGTTGTTGAGATATGTTGGAAATGTAATTTTGCTACTACTATGATATGTTGGAAGTAGCAGAAGAAAAAAAAACAGGGACAATAACAGAAAAGTTAAAATAGGGACAATAGCAGAAAAGTTAAAATGGGGGCAATAGCATAACGTTTGTAAATAGTCGACAGTAACAACTTCTTTAGTTCACAGTAGTAGAATAATTGTAAACAATCGGTGCAGTAACAAAAAAATTTCCGGTCGGTGTAATAGCAACAAATTTATGATCGGCGCAGTAGCAACAGATTTCTGGTCGGTGGCAGTAGCAGCAGATTTCCAATCGGCGACAGTAGCAACAGATTTCCATTCGGTGGCAGTAGCAACAGATTTCTAGTCGGAGGCAGTAGCAGCAGAATTTCACTCGGAGGCAGTAGCATGGAAGTATGTTTTAATTAAAGACAGAATTGTAAATGTGCAATGTTACATGGTAACAATATAACCGTTTGGCTTATTTATAAATGTTTGTTTTTATTTATTTAATAATATATTTAATAAATATTTTTAATTATTAATATTTGATTAGTAACTAATATATAATTTATTATACGCTGATATGCTGGTACCAAAAAAAGAGAAAAAGACACGGGCATACATCTTTCCCTTTGGTTCATCTTTCCTACAATGTGGACGTGACCCATCACTCTTTGACGTAATAGCTTCCGTCACACAACTTACACTAGGTATGGGTTGCTCCTAAAATGAATATCGGCCATTACCTCCCTCCTCCGGTGCTAGCAACCACTGTTGCATTTTCTCAATGGACTCGTTCTCAGTACCAAAATATCCCTAGCTAAACCAACTTGTGAGGGCTCATACCTTACTCCCCCATTTATGTGAAATCGATCTAACTAGACCAATTACTAACGCAAAGATACATACAAAGTAATAGAAAAAAAGGTGGGTAACTAATACTACTACACTAGTGACTCGTACTAACGACGCTCATCGATTTGTATTTAAACGGAGGACGGCTAAACAAAACACGTTTATTCAAGGTGGCAAGAAAACGCCACCACTCTGTTTCCTCAACTTTTCAACGCTCCCCATACTTTGGTATATATAGAGAGAGACACAAATTTAACATGCTACGCGCTGGTTTGGAAATATAAACAAATAATTTGAGGAAGACGAAGAAGAAAGATCAGGATGGATCTAGAGTCTATATCAGAGGCCACTTCGGGAGCCATAGGATCACTGCTGAGCACCACCATTCTGTACCCACTTGACACCTGCAAAACCAGGTACCAAGCTGACGTCAGAGCAAATGATCAGGCCAAGTACAGGTACCAACCTCCCTCTCTTTTCATCTGATCTGGGTCTGTGGATTGTGTTTGGATAATGGATGTGTGATTAGTTTTGCGGTGAAATTCTGGGTGTTTCTCTGTTTTTGTGGGAAGTGGGTGAGTGAATTGTAGTTGGTTGGTGGCAGTTGGGAACTGTAGATTGTTAATGATGAAGAGCATGATTTGGTGAAGTCCATGATCATCATCATCATAGGGTTTAGGAGTAGTTGGCATTTGGAAATTGAGATATGAATCATTTCGAAATCTGATATTCGTTAGAGCATAGTGGAAATCCAACTTCAAGATAGTACCTTTAAATGCTCTGCTTTGTTTGTAATCGAAGATGACCTTTTCGGGGTGCTTAGATCATGCTACACCGTGTGACTTTGTTTTGGTGTTTAAGAAAAGAGTATATCAGATGCGCATCAGTTAGTGAATTCGAGAAGGATTGAAATTTTGTAATAGGGTAATGGTTATACAACTGCTGCATATGAGAAGCGGATTTAGGATTCTATAGTGCAAAGTTGCAAGAAAACCCATGTTAGGATCTTCTCTTCAGTTGTCTAACCTATTCAAGGTACTTGTACATTATGCCGGGAAATTACATGTTGGAAGAGGTTTGTCTAAACTAGGCATGCATATATCTTTTCAAGAAGCCGGTTTTTGATGTTTGCATCATAGAAAGTCTTACAGCTCCTTTTGTAGGAAACATGGAGGTATTGATCCTTTAATGTATAAGTTTATCATGCTTATGCCATGAAATTATGCTTAGAGTTCTACTGATGAGCCTGATAATCTTGCAGTTCCTCATAAGGACATTAGCTAATGTGTTAATACTAATGCTAAATGTCTTGATTAGCTTCAGTTTGGTGTATAGTTCACCCTAATTTCTCTGGTTTTGGCTTATGTAGGAACCTCTCAGACGTATTCTGGGAAGCAATATCCTCACGGCAGGTTCTTTCACTGTATCAGGGTCTGGAAACAAAAAACCTGCAATCCTTCATTTCTCAGTTCGTTTACTTTTATGGGTATAGCTACTTCAAAAGATTATATCTGGAAACCAGCGGTTCTAAATCAATTGGTACAACAGCAAATTTGATCCTTGCTGCTGCCGCTGGGGATTGCACTGCCATTGCCACACAGGTGAGCCACTTGTTTGAAGTCTCCCCCATTTTACTATGAGAATTCTTTAGATGATCTAGCATGATTCTGGGGATACAAATTCCTTATACAAAAACATGAGTTCAGCCTCTATGTATTCTCATGCTCTCTTGTTCTCATCTTGACTGTGACCAGTCTAGAGTAAAATTGTGGCTTTATTTATATACATGTCATGGAGCTTCTTGTTACTTTCTTTGAACCCCTCTATGATTTGAACAAGAAACCTGCATCCCTGAGATTTCAAGCCTTATGACTGTGTTGTATAACTGTGTAGCCTCTGGATACAGCCTCGTCAAGGATGCAGACAACTGCCTTTGGAAAATCCAAAGGGCTGTGGAAGACCCTTACAGAGGGCACCTGGAGTGATGCATTTGATGGTCTTGGAATCTCCCTGTTGCTTACCGCAAACCCTGCAATTCAGGTACTTGTCATTCATTATATCTTTTCGTATTCTGTTGCCTTGTCTCCACTTAAACTGAGATTCAATCTAAAACTGATTGTATCATCCTACTTCAGTATTCAGTGTTTGATCAGCTGAAACAAAGAGTACTGAAGGGAAAACAAGATAAACCAACCAAGGGCTCATCCCCGGAAGCCCTTTCAGCATTTGTTCTGGGTGCAGTCTCAAAAACTGTTGCTACCGTTCTGACCTATCCTGCCATCAGGTGTGCAATTGCTCTCTCACACCTTATCTCAATTATAAGCTTGACCTTTGGAATCAATTTAAACATCTTCCTACAGGTGTAAGGTCATGATCCAAGCTGCTGGCCCAGATGATGACGATAAAACTAAGGAAGCTCGCCCAAAGATCAGAAAAACGATTCCAGGAACTCTCAATTCTATCTGGAATAGGGAAGGCATTCCTGGCTTCTTTAAAGGATTGCATGCCCAGATCTTGAAAACTGTTCTGAGCTCTGCATTGCTTTTGATGATCAAGGAAAAAATTTCTGCTACTACTTGGGTTCTCATACTTGCAATCAGAAGGTCTCTATTCCTCACAAGAGGCAGAGTAAAAAATGCATGATTGTTATGTATCGACAAGAATATAGTTCACATGTAAATTAGGCGAGGGTTTGATCTGATTAGCTGAAACAGATGTACGATTAAGATGGGGAACCAATTTTCTGATAGGAGCTCATACTGCTGTAATAAAGTGTTCTTTAGCTAGAGATAAATCATGGTTTGGGTAAGCTCAAACCTTAGAGCGAATTGTTCACACCCCACAGAAATAATGTAGCATGGAAAATTTTGTTCTGCAAGAACATTAATGCATAGTTAAAATCTGTTTCATTGATTGAATATTTACCTTGTTTAGTGACTCCATTTTTGAACGTGGTAGAGTCTGTTCAACTAGAGGTCGGGTAACAATGCAATAATCTACTGTTTTGGCACCTTGATCCTGATAAATTTACACTAGTTCAGTGTGTGCCCTTGACTCTGATAAATGTTATATAACTTTGCTCAAATTTTAGGTCCCCTTAATCCCATAATAAACAAGTGAAAAGGAAATGTTGATAATTATTATCAAAATGGTTGTTTTTATGTGCGGAAGAGGCGGATTATCATCTCACTGAAAGATGTTTGTATCACATTTTCTCGTTTTAACACACGTGTTGTACATTGTTTTTGGGGCATTACTTGGCTCGGCAATCGTAACATATGTATTATAAAGGGCAACGAATAGACATATATATCCTGAATTAGCTCTATGGATCTCGGATCGACCAAGAATTGATAATCACGTCAAAACGAACTTGGACTGACAATTTAACAACTGCCCAATATCAGAATTTATACGACTAAACTGTGTGAACTTAATATTTCAAATTTTATATACAAAACTGTAGTTTTGTAAATTGTGTTGTATTTCCTCTTTGAATGAGGGTGTTGGGTTTTAGTATGTTGGTGTTGAGGTCGTGTCGTTGGATGCGTCATGATTATGGTGTCGTTTTCAGGGATTATTTTAACGTCGGTTTGTTTTTGTTGTCAATGTAACGAGAAAGTTGTTTGTGCATATATGTTAGTACTTTTGGTGTATAGATTCAAGTTACGGTTGAATCCTTATCGGTTACAGTCCATTGTAATTGCTGGACCTTTCAGGTAGGGAGGCGAGTGAGGAATTTATTTATGTCACCGATATCTTCCATGGTTGTAATTTTGGATTATATTATATTAAGTTTACTGTTCTAAAAATTATAACTATAGTTCTGTAAAATTGTAAATTGTAATTCAGCTTACGGTAAAAAAAAAAGTTTCAATTTTTCAGCTTCCACGTCGTTTTATACGTTGTCACGTAAGAAATAAATAGGGGAAAAAATAAAACAAAAACCCCAAGACTCTTCACCACACAGAGATCTGAAGGAGAAGAGCTCAGAGCCTAAAAGAAGAAAAAGAAAAACTCTGCAAGATGATGTCCGGCAATTACACCAGCATTGATAACCAAAGCGTCTCTGGATCCGTTCCGGCTGTAAGTTGTCCCATTTCTCATATACACAAATTCATACGTATATCTATACAGGTACATCTGGCTCATCAATCTCGGCTGATTTTGCAGGCGGTTCCAGATCCAGGTCACCACACCGTCAAATTCGAAGGTCAGATTCCTTTTCCGGTTCATCACTTTCTAGAGTTGCTTAGCTTTTGCTTTGCCGTGAGATTGAAGCAAAAAGAAAACGAAATTGAATTCGATATAGGACGAATCAGCTGGATTTTGTATTTGTTTTTGTTAAATCTTCATTTTGCGATTTGAATTTTCAGTACCCGAGGGTTTATTGATTAGTGTGGCAAAACGATAAGCATAGTTGTGAATGATGTATTGTTTGAGATTTTGAATGTATGTATAGTTTAGCTGAGTTGCTATGTTTGAAGTTTTCGGATGCGAGATTCGGTCATTTTGCATTGGTGTTAAAGGTTTTTGGTGTAAATGTTTGCAGATTCACACCTTCAGACATTTCCTCCATCCGAGGCGCAAGGGAAGATCTCTAGTGGTGCTCGCCCTCCTCGTGATGCAGATGGTACTTGCAGTTCCTTATTTTGTCTGTTATATATGCAGTTGATTTCGTATGCGAATTTCCTACATTGTTTTAAATTTTTGTAGTCGTGTGGATGCAATTCAGTACCCAAAGGGTTAGAAAGTTAACTTTGTAGTATGCGAAGGATGATAAGAATGGTTTAGGAGTATGGACTATCGTGTGGGTGAATTCAATCTAGAGGAAAAATGAACATCTATATAAGTGCCAGTAATTAGGTGGATACTAATAAGGGATGCCGAGGAATGCGAGGTTGGCTAGTGGGGAATGTGAAGGGATCAAAGTATTCATAACATGCAGGATATCTGGGTTGGATCACTTTTTGGAAGAAGATACCTGTAGTAGCAATTGATAGGGTGTGCTGCTGAGAGTCAACAAGACCAAACAATATTTGCCTAATGATGTGATTTTAGTAATTTGAAACTGCTAATAAGTGGACTGATGAACTCAAACAGAGTGAATGTTTGGAATAGAAAACTTAAAAGGGCTAATGTTAGTTATGGATTAATGACTCAGCTCAGGCCATATGTTTCCATTCCCATTCTATGAGCATTGACATTCCTCAGGGTTGTTGAACAATATGAGAAAAGTTAGTAATGCTACATGTTAGGGGTTTGAAACTTGCATCCAGACTTGTTTCCAGACATTTTTTTCCAGCATATTAAAGGATGACAACTATAAATATAATATACTGTATTTTATCTGCTACGATGTTAAAGGCATGTAACTCTTGATGCAGACACATTTTCAAAACCTGTATCTGGTTCCGATGAACCCCAGCAGAGTGGTTGGCTACGTACTTTCAGTGTATCCTCTTACAAAGCATATTTTGACGTTGACACTTCAGATGTTCTAGAGAGGATTAAAGACTCACTCCTTCCATATAGTGGAGCTTTCAATGAAAAAACAACCAACAATCCAGATTTGTAAGTTTTCTTTGATAACTTTACCCTATAAAGTAGAGCTTTGAAATTTAGTATCAAGTTGTATGGAAAATTCATACATCTCTTATTACCTTGATAATTGATAATCCTAGATGGACATCACTTTTAATTTGAGTAGTTGTTAATGCTGATGTCACTTGTTTATTCTAAAAAAGTTCTATTGTTTTTGGGAATGTGCTTGTGTTTTAATACTATATCTCAATGGATATTTGTATGTGATTTCAACATCAAATGCTTTGTAGGTATGGACCTTTCTGGATATGCACAACCCTAATATTTGTCGCCGCTGCCATTGGCACCTTCGTGACATATGTAGCACACAAGGTCAAGAGTCAAGAGTGGACATATGACATTAATGTGGTGCAATGGTCTGCTGGATTGTTCTATGGTTACGTGACTGTTGTTCCTCTTCTGCTGTATGTAATCCTTAAATACTTCTCGGCACCAGCAGGTCTCGTCCAGCTGTTTTGTCTGTATGGCTACTCCCTGTTTGTCTTTATACCAGCTTTGGTAAGTCCCTGGAGGTATTTATGCATTAAGCTTATTACCAGAAATATGCTTAGAAATGTCTGCATGTCCCAAAAAAGCGTATGCCAACACCCAAGCTCTACTCCGTTACTTTGTAGATTTTGAAAACATGGGCCAGAATTTTCTTCATATTAAAATTTTGTGCGGTAAAGTCTTTAGTTTTTTAAGAATGCTGGAGAAACTGACTTAGAGCCTTCACTTCTAAGAATTTTGGTCATTCATGTCTCAGTTTAGACTCAGTCATGATATTGCTAATCTTCTGTGTTATCTACAAGAGATTAAGAGCCATGACTTTGTTTAGGGGATCTGTACAATGAAAAGTCTCATATTTTGATGGTCGATAATAGCTTGCTGACATTGCTACTGTGTACTATTGCAGTGTCTCTCTGTTGTGCCCTTGGAAATTTTCCGATGGGTAATTGCAGGCGTGGCTGGGATCATGTCTGCTACTTTTGTGGCCATAAACCTTCGCGCCCATATTGTTTCAGCAGGTGAAAGCTGGTTCTTGATTGTGGCTGGGATATTTCTATTGCAGTTGGCTCTATCTGTCGTGCTAAAACTCTATTTATTCACCGTCACAGTCTAGTGTGCTATACAGTAAACTGGGCCTTCAGAAAAGGCGTGAAAGAAAATGTAGATTACAAAGTTGAGATAATTTTTGGAACATTGGCTTGTTGTTACTTTTAGCCGAAATATTATTCATCTATTAAGCACATCTTGTATTCATTCTTTTCGGAAATACAAAATCTCATATTTTAGAGTATGTCTGCGTTTTCAAAAAAGAGAGTAGCAGTGATCAATGTGACTCGGTTAAGAACATTTGTTCGACAATCAAAAACAACGTCAATCATTACCTATAAATAAAATTACTAACTCTAGCACATCAAATTAGGCTGCTACTACTTGAGCTACAGATCTCAAGTACAATCGAACTGTTTTTCATGTTTCTCATTCATTTAAAAGACTTGCTTATGGACCAATTGGTCGAAGTTGTCATCATAAAATCGATCCAGAAAGTCATTAGATTTCGAAGTTGATGCAACCAATTCATGTGTATAAAACACAAAATCATCAGCAGCAGCGAGATCCGGATCCAACTCAGGCCTATAATCCTCCTGCTTTGGCGTCCAACTACTGCTAGCTTGATGATGATCAATACTACTACTGCTGCTTCCTTGTTCCTCCCGATAAGAAGTCCCTTCCTTTTCCCGCATGTAATTCCCTTGAAGCTTTCTCCTTTGATCCAGATTACTAATAAGCTTTCTCCTTTGATCTAGATCTTGTTCAATACCATCAACAACATCTCTCAGCTTCCTCTTAGTTTCGTTAGTTTTCGGTGGTGGTTTTGTTGGATTTTTTCTCAAAACGCATAGGACAGTTACATCATTCTTGTTCAACTCATACTCATCCATCAACCATGCATTGTTTTGATCTGAAGAGCTTCCACCCTCGTATCGAAAGTTCCTCTTGATTCCAATAACCTTACCCTCCTCCATAACCTTGGCAAAATACTGGCCGCTCCAGGTTCCCGTGCCCACCTTCCGATCAAAGCGCGAGCCATTAGGGTTTAACTTTTTGCGTTTGATGAAGAAGAAGAGAGGCTCTCCGTCCTCGACTGAGTTGCCACCGTACTTTTCCCACACAGTCCAAGGCTCCCAGCTGTAGAATTCAGGGCAATCGGAGACGTAAGGGGACCGGAAACCGTCGCCTAGCTTGGCCTTGTTGCGGAGGTAGTGACTCACGAGATCGTTATCTGTAGGATGAAACCTGAATCCCACCGGAAAACGTTCCATGGCTTCAAGTGAGATTGTCGAAAATCTTCTATGAGAGAAAAGTATTGAAAAGACTACGTTGTTTGCCCTAGCTGGCTAGATTGTCTTGGTCGTGAGCTTGTGATTCTATTTCACATGAGTATCTAGAAAAAATCGAAGACGGATACCGCGAAATATATAGGGTATCTTTCCGTGTGTTCCAAGGAACTAGGATTCTCTACCCTTGTGTTACAAGGATATAGGATTCTCTATCCGTGGGGAATTGTTTTGGTCGTATATTGGGTATCTTTCCATGTGTTGCATGGAATTAGGATTCTCTATCCGTGTGTTACAAGGAACTAGGATTTTCTATCCGTTTGTTACAATGAATTAGGATAACCGAGGAATTGATCGAGGCTAGTCCGTTTTAGGGATTGGGGACTTACCATTCAGTGATGACTTTGGTCGGGTAAATTCTATAATTCAATAATAGACGCCCGTTGGTGTTCCAGCCATTTTTCTTCTTTTAGGGCCTACCCGAAAGAGAATCTAGTATTTCTTGGTCGTGAATATCTGAATAGGACGAACCGCCCCACGGATATCTTTGCATGGGAACAAAACAATTCGAATAGGCATGGTGTGACATGCAATTCAGTAAAACCCTAACAACCTTACGATCAAACCTACATCGATGTTAAGATCAACATGTGATGCTCAAGGGGTTACTCCCAAAATGTTACTTGTTATTCATGCTACATATATAATCAAAGATATATCTGCCCTCAAATATACCCAGGAATGGGCTTTGGAAACCATATTTTTGTGCATTTAGACATTTTCCCATATATTCTTAGTTCTACTCAAAAGCACACAGTTACGTACTCCTGATCAGTGGAGTTTTCCGCCCTTAATCGGCTTCTCCCAGTGTCGATATATATTGGCTAAAAACCAAAGGTTTATTTTTATTTTTTTTATTTTTTATTTTTTAACAATCAGACCGCCTAACTAGCAATGGGCTAACCAAATGTTATTTATCATGAAGTTTTAGTTCAGTTTTTTTTCTTGAGGGTATAATCATCGGTATCCTTAAAGGCTTTTCAGGCTCAGAGACTAATCTGCGTCGAAGGATCTTGTCAGAACGCTTCCTCCTCTCTAGCCACCAAGAATAATATGAGATTTAACTCCAATTAGCGTCGGCTGAGATTCGAATTTGGGTATGGGAGTTCCACACCTAGGTTCTTACCAACTCAACCACCTGTGTTTCAGTTATGTTGATGGAAGTAATTTTTTTTTTATCTTAATTTTATTCTTGATGACTCATTCTTGATGACTCATAAGATAGTTCTTTTTAGGAAAATGATTGGGAGGGCGAGAGTGGGAGTTATATATATGAAGTGAAAGGTGCTTATAATAAAACTCTAGCTTGGTGGTTTAAAATAAACATGTTTTCTCTGGCTCATAACCTGGCCTATTAGTGAAACATTCCTGTTTGTATGGGAATCAATACCTAAAACAGAAGTCGAAGATACATTAACTAAGAACTACTTGTTTAGTTGATCTGATAGTTCGATCTCTAATACGCCAAAATCTGTCCCAATAACATTGATCATGAATTCAGAGAATTTTTTACATTGTTTTCCTCTACATATATAAGTATGAATGAGACAAATCTTATATTTGAGATTGGGAAAGAATATACCATTAACATGGGAACTTCCATAGGCTTTAGTCCAAAAGATGATACAAAAGGCATACTGCAGAAACTCCCAGAAAGCGTTTAACCAAGCAAGACAAGATGAATTTCAAATTAACGTATGTAATAACTAATTAATAAATCAAATAGAAGAAACCTGGTTAATATATGCCCTAGCTATACCATATCGTTTGTTGAAGCAGCTTCTGGACTTGGGATGAATTTTTAGACATCAACAGTAACTAAGACTACCAATCAAATTATAAGCTTCAATCAAAGAATCGATATTACTAGGCGCAACAAGTACAAAACATAGTTATCGAAATACAGTTTATTTCAAGAAATCATCAACGTACTGTATACAAAGTTACATAAGAAAGTAAGAAACAATTCTGACATAATTAGAAATTCTCTAGGTAATCAACAGTGGCTTGATCATCGGGCAGCTGTGACATCCCTCCAATATTCATGTAATCCATGACGTTGAACTTGCTGTCGTCGCTGCCGTGATATAACTGATTCTCAGGCAGCTGTGACGTCCCTCCATTCATGTAATCCATGAAGTTGAACTTGCTGTCGTGGCTGTGATACAACTGGTTCTCATATTGAAAGGACTTGTAGTATGGAGAATTAATTGGTCCAATGAGATCGTCTAAACAAATACCTTCATCATAATTATTACCAAGACGCCCTGAAAAATAATCAGTAACATTATCCTGATCATGATGGTAGGGCTGCCGCTCCGGCAGCTGCGTACAACTGCTGCGACCTTGATCGTCGTAAGCTGTCTCTTCCTTCCTTTCTTACTTTACCATATTTGACGGTTCAAGATCAATTACCTCAGAAATCTCTTCCTCCTTTAATTTCTTTTTCCGCTTTCTGGATTGATGATCAACAAAACTCGCGCTCTTTCTTTTTTTGACACTATTCTTTTTTGTAATTTCAGCATGTTCCTGATTAGCTTATTGCGCTCTTCTTGGATTCCTTTTCAGAGCGCAGATCACATAATCATGTTCAATTTCGAACGCACTCTCGTACTCGTGCATAAGCCATGCACCGTTTTGAGTAGCATCACATCCCCTGATGATCTCATAGCGAAAGTTCCTCATTGTCCCAATTATGGATATGCCATTCTGTGAAGAAGCTACGACTTTCGAGTACTCTCCACTCCATGTACCGGAGCCTACCTTCCGATTAAAGCGTTTGCCGTCACTGTTCAGCTTGATGCGCTTGGTGTAGAAGTAGAGGGGCTCTCCTTCCTCACATGTAGAACCCCCATACTTGTCCCAAATATCCCATGGCTCCATGGCCTTTTCGCCGTAAATATCATTACATTCATGGATGAAACTGGAGCAACAGCCTGCTTGATCGGCATCGGCCTTGTCGTGGAGGAAATATTCAATGAGTTCAACGTCTGTAGGATGAAACCTCATGCCCTTGATTTGCATCACCGGAGCTGCCATGTTTATCGGTCGAAAGAGTAAGTTGAAGCTTTATGTGTTTGATCAATGGTGACGAGATTCTTAAGTAATTGAGTTGGGCTAATTATATTTAGGGGGGGAAAGGGTTAATATATAGGTATTTTTATGCTTGTAGTCCAAGCCTCTACTTTGCTAGAAAGAGTCTGATATTTTCCTTATTCGTTACAAAATACAAAATTAGATAGATTTTCATTGATTTCGGATAGATATTGGTTTTATTTTCTTTCCTTTTCCCTCCAAGATATTATTGGTTTGCGCGGGAATTTGTTTTGATTTATCCTTATCCTTTCGATCGTGATTTTAGTTCTGATAAATCATGAAACAGGAAGGCTTTTTCTTGGTTAAAACTTAAAAATAATTAACCTGAGGGTAATATCTAATTACCAGCTTATAATATCAGCCAAAAAAAATAATATTTACCAGCTTATAATAACATGTTTCAAGTTATGGACCTTACTTTTTCTTACCCAATAATTAGGAAAATTAAGAGATGTTGAAGAGATAGACAGTCAGATTCTTCGGACACAGGTGTTGGAGGATGATATCCTAATGTCTAGCGGCTTCGCCTTCTTCTCTTTTCACTCGTGTACGTGTATGTGCATGAGAGAACGTTGCACAGCTAGCTCTTCATTCAGGTTTCTCTGGACGTCGTTGGTCGGGTTTCCTTAATTACCGACTGGAATTCATATATATGGCTTTTTAAGCCAGTGCTTGTAATCTCTAGCTAATTTAGTTCTCGTCCTTGTTTCAGAAAAAAGAAAAGAAAAGGATTCAGATTAGAAGGGAAATTAGGGTTTAAGAGTATATATGAGATATGGAAAAAGCGGTTATAGATAGGGAAGAGACAGAAGGGAGATAGCAGCCAAATTAAAGCTCAAGAAAACAGTTTGGTTCATCATCAAAGTAAAAATAGCAATATTACAATATGTATAGACTACTATAATTACAGAACAATTAGGACATGAAAATGAATTCCTAATAAGTATATAATGAAAATCTCATTGGAAAAAAAAACATCAAATCCATCACTGGTTGATGGTGATCTCTTCAGCTCTGGCAGCTAGGTTTTTATATATAGCTAGGGTTTCCTTAAGCCCTTCGATCATTCGGGTTCCTCCATCTAATCCACCTTGGTCTTCTCCGCTTTCAGCTCTTGCATGTATCCCTGTTACATAGTTACAAAAAATTTCACTACTCTCACGAGCAAGATTGATCATATATATGATCGAGGTCTGTGAACTAGAATATCTTATCTCCAACTATCAATATTGATAATTGTTAGAAGCTAACCTAAAAACAACAATTTCTTTACGATGAAGGTACGTATAGAAGTACTACTGTACGTATATATAGATCGAAGTATTATTTCCTATACAGTATATGATATAACAGAAGTTGGAGTTCTTGATGATATATACCTAGTAGCAATTGCCTTGATATATAGTATTTGCCATTATATATTGTTTGATGTAATATTCATGATATACACACATGCTGGAGAGAAAGGTACCGAGAGACAGACCTAAACACGAGTAATAAAGAAGTGAATGACAAAGATGATTGCACTTAAGTTGAGGATGAGAGTGAGATTAAATTAACACATACTGTTTTTAAAATAAAACATGTTTTCTCTGGCTCATAACCTATTCATCAAACAGGCCTGTCTGTATGGGCATCAATACCTTGTAAAAGCTAGCCTTTGTTAAAATTCAGAGCATTTTTTTGTCTTGTTTCCTTTCCACCAAAGCCAAATCTTAATATTTAGATTTAGGAAATTATGGTACATTGATATAGGAACTTCCATGAGCTAGTCCAGGAGAAGAAACAAAAGGCATGGAAAACTATATAGCAAGATCGAGATGTGTAATAATCCCAACCAGACAAATGCAATGTGTTATTACATCAAACATAATTAACCGGATTAAGAATGATTAAGAAATAGAAAGAAGTGGTACTATATATAGCCTAGAGAATTGAATATAATCACATGGACAATAGTAAGTGAGATATTTTAAAAACCCTAGTGAAGAAAGGGAAAACAGCCTAAAAATGAAGAGTCAAAGCCAAGTATCAAGATCCTGAAATTGAGGCATCTTTAGAAGACTATGCTGAATTTGGTTTCTTATTATTCTAAATTTTATGGCACCTTGTATATGTTTTTGGCTGGTATCACCTGAGAGGCTGAGAGTATAGCTATAAAGAGTGGGGACTGGTTGGTTTGAATGACTTGTAATCTGTGAACCATCCATATATATTCTTTCTCCAAGATGTGACTTATTTTTATTCCACACCACGCTTATATTACATACATGTCGAATAAGATTTATCGGTGAGCCGTCGTCTGGTGGGTTAACTAACTAGTAAACTCATATCGTTTTGAGGTCATATGAGTTCACATTTTCTGAACAATATAAAACCTGATTTGAATTTAGAAAGTACAAAACAAGAAGATTTGGTGAAAGTTTTATTAGCTCAGTATTGATATTAAATAAGATGTCATGTTTAACGTCATTGCTTGGTAATCAAGAGAAATTAAGCAAATGCTTAAACAATTGGTTCATTGCTTGAGAAGTTGAGATGGTGTGAGACACAAGCAGTCAAAGACCACACCAAAGTCATTAGTTAAAGTCTCACTGCTATCATAGTTTATGGTGAGGAATCTGACCAATTATTTCCACCTTCACATATGCACAGTGCACACATATTCACACACAAACAAATAACAAATTCCCATTGGATGTACTGGCTTGCTCTCCCCTTCCTCCCTTTAAAAACCTGCCAACTTCCTCACCATGCTTGATCTCTCTCAACAAGAGAAACCCAAAAGTTTGATTTTTATATTCTCCATGCTTGCTTAAAGAGAAGCTAACCAGAGACAAAAAGCAATACTTTTGGATTTGAAGAAGCCACGCTCATCATGTTCATCTCGAAGAACCAGGTCATAGGCCTTCTGTTGATGTTCTTGGGCATCTCAGGCTTGCACTATGAAGTTTCAGGAGCTAGATGGTTAAGCGAAAACTCCGAGAAGGTGGAAGAGAATCTAGTGAATGCTCAAGTTCAGATGAACAGATTCAATTCAAGTCCGGATGGAGGATTTTTTGCCACAAGTAACAGAGAAGTGCCTTCTGCTCCTGACCCATTGCACAATAGGTAGGTTCAAAGAAGTTGTACATAACTACCTATATAGCATGAAAGATTGGATTATAGAAAAGAATATGTCTTTGTTCTAGCTTTTGGAACTTCTACTCTCACAGAATCAAGAAAGTTCAGACACTTTTTTGTATTTTTAGTTATTTTTATAGGTTTGTAAGAAATATGCTTTTGGTGCAATGTGAGTTCTATATCATCAAATTCAGCATATAGTCAATAACTATTTACATTAATTTTTTTCTCCAAGATGGGTTTTGAAGTGCATAACTTCCCTCCTGTAATGTTTGCAGTATATATTCAAATGTTTCCTTAGGATGCAGATTCTAGTTACGAACTGATTTACAGTATAAATAAGTTCTAATATCTTTCAATCTATTAAGTTGAATACTCACAATGCCTTATCTCATAAGCTTTGTTTCTCTTTCTAGTTTCTTTATTACTTGGTGAATAATTGAACAACCTTTTGCCATTGGAATAAACAACTCTAAATGAAGGTTGCATTGTCTTGCTGTACTATTGCTATGCCTCATGGTCGGTGGTTTTGATATTCAGCACAGCAAAAATTTAGAGCAACCATACAAATTAGCAGGTATAGGAGATTATAACAGCTAGGAGATGGAAATCCACATGTAATTATGGACAAAAATTGATAGTATTTGAATAATCTGAATGATGCAACACTGAGAAATAGAATGTGCTTGTTCTTCAAAGTCGATAATTTTTTTGACTTTGACAGAAGGGATAACTTGTTACAGACAGTATTTTCAAGGATTCAATCATTCTATGCAAAAATTTCCACCTTGTGGGCTGAAGGGCAAAGTCAAAAATCAACATAGCTTGGAAGCATTTCCAGTGAATTGTGACGTAGAGATAGAATTGGCTCTTTTCATTTCAATAGCAGGCTCAATTTTTGTAACCCGATTGCCCTGACTAAGTTGAAGAATGGCTTTTGAAATAGTTTCATGGTTGATGTAAACTGAGATCCAGCTTGATTGAGTTGCACGGGTTTTCTAGCCCTGCAGAAGCAAAAACAGACTACTTCAAAAGGGCACGATGTGATTGATGAAAGAAAAGCCATAGAATCACTCTGAAATAAATATATTTGGCGGGACACAGGGCAAACATCTAAAATCCAAAGTACATTCCATTAAAACGACTTGAAACATTTTAGTGCAAATCAGCAGTAGAAGTGACATGAGCCAAGACTAAACAAGAAGCAAAAGTTCATTACAACATCAACCCGTTGAATCTGGGTTTCATAATTTCTCAAAGAGTTCATTAGAAATACTGGGCATATGCGATATCATTAACTAATCTCACTGTTAATCTAGAAAATGATGAATTTAGGCCTTTGATTTCTTCCCTTTGACTTCAGGGGCTGGTTTGCTCTTGAAAGGTAGGAAGGCCACTCCACCCATGAAGTTTTGTAAGACTTCTGGCACCTCTACACCATCTTCCCTCTGATAATTTTCTAGAATGCAGCAAATGGTTCTCTCAGTTGCTGTAAGGGTGGAGTTCAACAAGTGAACGTATTGCTTTGTCTGCTCATTGCTCTGCAATTACAAAAAGTCACAACAGCACACAATCAGCACATATAACACGCTTTCTGCCTTTCTCTATCATTCGCTACAAGCAACTCATCCTGACAGGAGCATGCTTCACCTCTATCTTATTTCTAACTATGAAGGAGTAAACTAAGATGTTAAATCACTTCAGATGTTTGAGGGAAAAAAAAAAGAGAGCAGCATAGAGCAATTTTCAGTAAAGTTCACATACATACTACAAATCGGTTTATGAACTAGTGATTATGTTTACCCAATAATCCTGTCATGGTTAAGTAATTTGTATATTGATCAACAAGTAAGAGGATGTCATCAGGACCTACCTTTTTCTGCCCAAATCGAATTTCTAACTTTCTTGATTGGTAGTCTGTACAGTTCGAGCATGAGACGAGCTCTCTGTATGTCTTAGATGCAGGAAACCATGCTTCCAGATCATATTTCTTTGCTGCCGCATCATTCAGAGCACCAGAAACGATGGACACAACATGATAAGGAAGTTTGAGCTGAAAATCATAAAATTTCAAATGATCAGGTTTACGAATGAGGGTATTAAACTGGAAACGTACATCAACACCAATTGGATCACAAATAGCATTGAACTCATTTTACACGAAGTGGGGGTAGATTATGATCCAACCCTAAACTCCTAGTTATACATATAAGTGATCTCATGAATTTGTAATACTGTGCCCATAAATATACAATGTACATAAGCTTGAATCAAATAAATGCACCAGCCATACCTCTCTGGGCTCAAACAAAATATTCATAATTATGCAATAGTTATTAGATAATTGTTTAGGAGAAAACACGATACCTGCTGATAAAATTCCTCAGAGTTCTTCAACATTTCCTCGTGCATTTCCCAGGAGTCCTGGCCATTTGGGTTTGTCATACAGAACTGTTCAACTTTTTCAAACTGATGTACTCTAAAAATTCCCAAGGTATCTCGACCATGTGAACCAGCTTCCTTGCGGAAACAAGATGAATATCCAGCATATCTGAGGAAGATGAAACCTTAAAATTAATGATAAAAGATAAAGAGCGTTCTTTAATGACTAGAATTTTTAATGAGATGTTCAAACCTTATGGGCAGCTGTGAGGGATGAATCCAGTCATCCACATGATATGCACAAAGTGGCTGTTCAGCTGTAGCAATGAGATATTTGTCATCGCCCTCTCCAGTTACCTGTTAAAACACCAATTCAGTCATGCTCCACTTAGTCAGACCAAAAAAAAAAAGAGTCATGCTCCACTTAGGTATTTAGGCAGACAATCCAGAAAAATATGACTCAAGTGCTGGTTTCAGTTGAATTTTTAAAAGAACAAAAAACATCTACAGCTGAAATCAATTTCCTGCCCTTGACCAGGAAAACCTAGAAACAGATGCTGCCTAATTAGGAATTGAAAATGAACTCCACACAAACAGCAAAAGCCCAGGTTCTTTTTTTTTTTTGAATCTAAAGCCCAGGTTCATAAAGAACAAGAAAATACAAAATACACCTAGATGGCCCACAAAACAAATAATATAGGCAATAGTAACGACTGTTACCTTATAAAGCTCCTCATCAAATTGTGCTAATTGAGCACATTTTGCCATGATATCTTTTCTCATAAAAAAAGGAGTCTGCAATGCTGTGTATCCCCTTTTCTCAAGGAAATCAAGACCAAAATTAATCAGAGCTTGATTGAGGCGGACACCAGCACCTTTCAAGTAATAACCTCTACCTCCTGCTACTTCAGCACCTACATTTGAGCTATTTTGAATTAATAACAGGCTACTATGATGTCATGCAGGTTTAGAAAAGTTAAATCATCTATTTTTCCAAGATTGTTTGAATGGTGATAGCTGGATAAGACAACAGTGTACCTTTCTTCAAGTCAGCAATACCCAGTAGCTCAACAAGCTCAACGTGATTTTTGAGTTTTGGCTCCATCCGTTTCTCACCCCACGACCTGACCACAGCATTATTGGCCTAAAACACGACAAAACATCATATTTAAAACAAGAATCATAAAGAGGCAATAGATACAGCACAAGAAGTGTACAAAGTCATTACCTCGTCATCATGGATGGGAACACTATCATGCACAAGGTTTCCAATGCCTTCCAATTTTGAATTCACAAGGTTTGAAGCCTCTCGCACTTCAGCTTCTTTTTCTGCGGTCAACTTCTTGTTTTCTTCTGTGTCCTTAATCACATCGGTTGCATCCTGACCTGACTATTATACCAAATCATTTTGACACTCAGTTCCAACAAAAAACAAAATCAAACTTTGAGCTTAAACTTGTAAACGTAAGAAAGAAAAAAACAAACAAACAAACATCCTTAACAGGCAGTAAAGAACATATTTCCACAATTTGTAAGAGCTCAAGGGAATGTACTAGTACTAGGGTTAAGTTTCTAAACACAAAACATGCATGAAGTGCACACATTAAGAACTATTATCTAAGAATCTAGAGCACAACTGCAATTACACGCAACCCCGCAGACCCTCATCCATTTCAACACCACATTTCTCATCCTCTAAACAGCTACTCAAAAACACTTTGTCCAAGTTTTCGAAAATTCTCACCATCAACAGGAAATCAATGCAACCTAATCGTGGTAACGGGACCGATAAATTCTCCACATCAAAGTAAACACACACTGATCAAAGTACCCCTGATAAACTCTACACAGTCAACAAAAACGAATTCAAAGAAAAATCAAAGAGAAAATGACGAGAATACTCACGATCCTGAGCTGAGCAACCTGCTTGTTGATCTTGTTAAACTCCTTCCTGAGACTGTCGAGCTCAAATTGGCCTGAAATTTTTCACCACAAAAACAAGTAAATTCGAATTCTTTCCGAATCAAAAAGCATAAAGATTTCACAGCGAACTCTAGAGATTACGTTGACGCCATTCTTTATCGAGCCGGATGACCTCGTCGACGATCTCGACGCTTTTGAATCGACGCCTCTGAGACTCGCGGATGATCTCGGGGTTGCCGCCCTTCTCTTCTCTGAAGAGATTGATGTCCAACATTGCTGGACGCTTGCGATTCTGGGAATAAAGGTGAAGACTTTGCAGAGACCAAAGCTAATAGGTGCAGAAGAAGAAGAAAAAGAAGACCAAGTGCTGCTGCTGAGTGCTAACTGCTAAAACCCTATGTACAAGGGGGCTGAGAACTTGGGCCTCAGTTTTGGGCCTGGGACTATTACTGCTGGCTTAAGGTAAAGTTCCTGAATTTTAACTAATTCATTTCTGTTATTGATCATTACTAATCTTATCAATCTGTCATATTGGATGGTCATCCAATTACCCAAACTTGTAAGGGTTCTTTTTCTGAGCCAAAGTAATAATGATAAGGTCCTCTGACTAAAGTATTTGCCATGTGCACAAGAAATCATGTTCCTAGTCTTGTTCAGTTCTTGCTAAATCGGAATTTCAAGGATTCAAGTATCAGCTGTTCTTGAAAGTTTCATGGATGATTTTCTTGTGGAAGTTTCCCAGGAAGAAAGGATTCAGAATTTCCCAATGAGTTCTTTGAAGTGAAAAGAGCTTTATAGTTTTGATGCTACTTCTATCGGATTCAGAAGTATTTTGCCTATTGACCTTTAGTCTCAGTCTTTTCTTTGTTTTATGCATATTTGCTGAGGCTTATTTAAGTTTTTAAGGATTTGAGATATCTCTTTGGCTTCAATGTTATTATCTGATTAAAGTTCCTCTTCTATTATAATGTTTTGATTTCTGGTTTAATTTCAAAAGTGCAGCGCCCAAAGCGGACAATATCTCAATGGACTAGACCGGGTTGTTACATTTGGTATTAGAGCACGTTCCCGACCTGAAGTGTGCCGACGCGGACGTCGGGCCCTAAAAGGGGTGGATTGTGATGACCTAACTAGGCAAGCAAGCTAGTAGGTGCATCCGTCTCACATCGCCCGGGAGAGATAAGTTGCTATGCAAATATGTGCAGAGCTAGCACTTTACATTGAGACGCGTTTTTGGGTGAAACCTCAAGAGCAAAACCATGAGGGTCGTTGGGCCCAAAGCGGACAATATCTCAATGAATTGGGCAGAGCTGTTACATTCAGCACCTAGTGAGCTTTAACCCCATCTTGTGGTTATTTTCTTAAACTAATGAGTGTCTAAAAACATATTTTCAGTCTTTCACGTTCTAATGCATACTGAATTAGAGTCTTTGTTATAATGATTGTTTTGTCGTACCTACTGAGCTTGTGAAGCTCATTCCCTATATTCTTGTTGTTGATTTCAGGTAGTCCATAAGGGGACATGATATTAATATTCTGGAGCTCTTGGTTCGAAGTTTAGGTGGTTGTATATCTGTGATGTGTGCTCTTTGTGCTTCGCTGTTTGTTCAAATACCTTTGTTACCTTGGATTGGAATGTGTTGCCACATTTTGAGAAATTTGCTTTATTGTTAGCAGGTTTTGGAAAGGTTAGAACAGTTGAGTATTTATGTGGAAAGAACCTGCTATAGTTTTTGGTACCAAATGTGATGGACTGTTTTGAAAGATACTATCTTATTGTATTAATTGAAAAGCTTTCTCTATCATAGATCAGATTCTATTGTTGTTCTAAACTTTTGAAAGTAATGGAAACAAGAAGTAAAGTTGTGTTCAATCCCTTTTTGCTTATCAAATTCTATTGTTTACTTTGCATCTTGAAAGCAAATGAACCAAGAAAGAAAGTGGTGTTTAATGTTACGTACACATATTATCTTTTGATTACTAGCCAGCCTTAGCAAGTTTTGGTTAAGAAAGTTTAATCGTCCTTCTTGAGAAGTTTTGTTGTTAACTTCAAACTAGTTGAATTTAACAAAATTGTTTCTCCATCAAAGTTTCAGTAACTGTTTTGATTTTTTCCAATAATTTAAAAAAAAAATTCAATAGATTTTCTATTTTTAAAATTAATCCATCACATTAGTCATACTCTAAGGTCAAGGTGTGACACACACACACTCTCTCTCTCTCTCTCTCTCTCTCTCTCTCTCTCTCTCTAAATGTCCACAGATTTTCTATTTTTGAAATTAATCCATCACATTAGTCATACCCTAAGGTCAAGGTGTGTCGCGCGCGCGCACACACACACACACACACACACTCTCTCTCTCTCTCTCTCTCTCTCTCTCTCTCTCTCTCTCTTTACGCTGACGACGCCCTGGCCTTACTGACTTCCTCCGCCGATCTAATCCTCGAAGCCTTGAAGATCGATGACGTCGCGGCTCGATGACGACACTGAGGTCTCTTGATGTCTCCGGACAGCCGCCTCTGTCCTCCGCTGATCTAATCCTTGATGCCTTGAAGACGACAGGGCGGCTCGACAACGGCACAAAGGTCTCTCGACGACGCCCTACCCCACCGCCTTGAAGATTTGTTACAGCACATACGGATCCAAACAAGGATTCGCCGCCGCCACAAGGTTTGTGTCAAGAACAACAACAACGACACCTCGTCAGTGATTCAATGGCATCTATGGTAAGTTTGCTATATCTGGCATGGATAAGATCTGTGGGATTGGGGATTGGAACAGTTTTGAGTAATTAATCTGTGAATTCATGAAAATGTAATAGTTTATTATTTTGCATATAAATCAGACAGCAAAACCAAATGCACTGATCTCCTCCAAGTTCAAAATTGGATCGGATGGGGTGTGATAATGAGTGTTGCTACTATTCAATCAGCAGTAGCAGACCAACAGTAGGTATTCAGTCGGCAGTAGTAGTTGAATATGTAGCCGCTAGCATTAGAGTTGGCAGCACACTAGCATCAAAGAAATACTGGAAAATTGCAATAGTGTCGGCAGTAGCACCTTTCGACCCGACAATAGCACCTTCTAACTTGACCGTAACACATTTCTCGTGGATAGTAACAGTAGAAAATATAGTAAATGGTATTCTGGTAAAATTGTAATGATAGATAGCAAGTGGACATCAACTTGTTTTAATTTGTTAATTTTTGTCCTTAAATGTATAAGATAATGTGTAACAGATGTATTTGTAAATTGAAATTTGGTTAGTAACTAATATGAAGTTTGCTATTAGGACAAATACATATTTTACAAATACATTAGTTATTAACCAAATTTCAGTTTATAAATACATCTTTTACACAGTATCTTACACATTTAAGGACAAAAATTAACAAATTAAGACAAATTGATGTCCACATGCCATTTGTCACTACAATTTTACCAGATTACCCTTCACTATATTTTCTACTATTACTGTCCACGAGAAATGTGCTACTGTTGGGGCTATTGCAATTTTTTCTGGCAATTCTCTGGAACCTAAATAAAACTGCTTCTTTTGATTTAGAAGCTGTTACTATTGACTTGAAAGTTGCTACTGTTGGACATAACAAGCTAATGCATACGTCAATCTTATAATCGCGCCAAGCTCAATCTCATGCCAACCGGATTCATGACTAAGAGGAATAATACTCAAAGCATATAAATTAACAACATCAACATGCATATGAGTTTGTACATTCAAAAAGCATATCAAGGGTCATTCTAAAAGCCAACATACAACATACATGAGCCTAATACAACACGCATATGTCAAGCTCCTCTTTTGAAAGTCATGTATCAATTCTAAAAGCCTTGGGAGAGCTCACCGGATCACTCGAACGAAACCGTCCGCCTCTCATTACAATTCTCTAGCTTCGTTTTCACGCGCCAAAACAAGAACAAGAAAAAAAAAATCCTTTATTCATTTAATTTTTCTGCGTATAGATTTCTAGGGCTTTTTACAATACAAAACCTTCATCAAACCCAGCCGTTTGACTCAAACCTTTACAATGAGGAAAGGAGCCAAACGAAAGACGGAGGAGGCCGCCACCGTTACACGCGCCAAGCGCGTTAGGGCCTCTCGGCCGCTGGCCAACCTTGAAGACCTGTGGAAGGCGCCATTCCTTTGGAGCAAAGAGAAGGCTGGAGTTCCGAGAGAGCAGCCAAGTCGTCTGGTGGTTCCAACTTGCCTCAGAATTTTGTGCTGGGATGCACGCAGAGTGTTAATATATTCCTTGAATCAGCCATCCGGGGGAACTAGCCATCCGGGAGTACCAACTATTCGGGGATCTCGCTGACCGGAATTCCTGTTATGCTGGGTTATGGTTTCCTGTTGGGCTTAGTATATCGGGTTTAGGGTTTAGTATATAAACAACCTAAACCTAATTGTATTATGTGGTTGTGTGATTCTGTTTTTCCTCAAGATAATAAAATTGTTCTCCTTCTGCCGGTGGACGTAGCTAACACATCGTTAGTGAACCACGTAAATCTATGTTCTTTCTTACATCTGTTACAACAAATTGGTATCAGAGCTCCAGGGGGAGTTCGAATTCTGGGACGAAAGAAAGATGTCTGGTTTGAACGTGAAGATCGATAAATTCACGGGGAGAAACAGTTTCAGTTTATGGCAGATCAAGATGCGAGCCTTGTTAAAACAACAAGGGATGTGGGCGCCGCTTGTGAAGAAGTCTGGGGATCCAGAAATCGCTGAGATGGCCAGTCTGGAGGAGAAGGCACACTCGACAATTCTGTTGTGTCTTGCAGATGACATAATCACCGAGGTCGCAGAGGAGGAAACTGCGGCTGGTCTGTGGTTGAAGCTTGAGAGTCTATACATGACGAAGTCTTTAACCAACAAGTTACTTCTAAAGCGACGTCTGTTCAGTCTGCGAATGGAAGAAGGCACGACTCTAAGAGATCACTTAGATTAGTTAAACACAATTCTATTAGAGTTGCGTAACATTGATGTTAAAGTTGATGATGAGGATGCTACCCTAATTCTGCTGGTATCTCTACCTTTGTCGTATGAGAATTTTGTGGATTCTTTTATTGGTGGGAGAGATACTGTGACTCTGGAGGAGGTTAGATCATCTCTTCATACTAAAGAGATGCGTCATAAGGAGACCGGTACAAGTTCACACAGTCAGGCTGCGGGGTTGGTAGCCAGTGGAAGTATGGGACAGGGAAGCTCGGGGAGGAAGAAATTCAAGAAACCAGTTTCAAAGGGTTCCAAATCCAATGATGTCTGTAACTACTGTAAAGAGAAGGGACATTGGAAAAACGAATGTCCAAAGAAGAAGAAGCAGCATGAGAAAGCGTCAGGTACTGCTGTTGTAGCAGAAGATGACACCAATTCTGAAGAAGATTTGGCCTTGGTTGCAGATGCACACACACATCACAGGGATGTGTGGATTTTGGATACCGGGGCGTCTTATCATATATGTCCACGCAGAGAGTGGTTTTCAACCTATGAGCAGATAGATGGAGGCAATATTTCTATGGCTGACAGTTCTGCATGCAAGGTGGTTGGAATAGGCTCAATCAAAATACAGATACATGATGGTAAATTCTGTACATTGAATGATGTTAGGCATGCTCCACGCATGACGAAGAATCTGATTTCTTTGGGTCTACTAGACATCAAAGGGTTCAGGTACAAAGGCTCATGTGGAGTTCTAAATGTCTACAAGGGTTCCAATGTGGTTCTGAAAGGTGTCAAACAGGGTACTTTGTATTTTCTGCAAGGTTCTACGCTGTCAGGTTCTGCTGCTGTTGCATCATCGGAGGTTCACAAGGATGATATGACCAAGCTATGGCACATGAGGCTCGGTCATATGAGTGAAAGAGGGATGCAAATTCTGTCACAGTATGATCTTCTTGGTGGCCACAAGGTCAAGGATCTTGGTTTCTGTGAACATTGTATCTTTGGGAAGCTACATCGCAGAAAATTTCCTAAAGCAATTCATAGAACTAAAGGCACGCTTGATTATATCCATTCTGATTGTTGGGGTCCTTCTCGTGTTGATTCTTTGGGAGGTCACAGATATTTTGTGTCTATGATTGATAACTACTCAAGAATGACTTGGGTGTTCGTGATGGAGCATAAAAGTGACGCCTTCAAGAACTTCAAGCAGTGGAAGGCATTAGTGGAAAATCCAACAGGGAAGAAGATCAAGAGACTGCGAACTGATAATGGTCTGGAATTCTGTTCTGCTGAATTTTATGAGTTCTGCAAGACTAAAGGTATTGCAAGGCATCATACAGTCCGGAATACACCACATCAAAATGGTGTAGCAGAACGTATGAATCAGACACTTTTGGAGAGAGCTAGGTGCATGCTCTCTAATGTTGGATTAGAAAGAAGGTTCTGGGCAGAAGCCGTGAAGAGAATTCTTCGGTATCTCAAAGGTACGTCTGATGTTGGTCTCATTTATGGAGGTGATACAAAATGCTTAGTAACAGGCTATTCAGATAGCGATTATGCTGGCGATGTTGACACTAGGAGATCTATGACTTGTTATGTTCGTATTCTTGGTGGTTATGTTGTTAGTTGGAAAGCTACTTTGCAGCCTACAGTGACTTTGTCTACTACTGAAGCAGAGTACATGGCTTTGACAGCAGCTGCAAAGGAAGAAATATGGTTGAAGGGACTGGTCAATAGTCTTGGTTTGCATCATGATCAGGCTATAGTATATTGTGACAGTTTGAGTGCAATATGTTTAGCAAAGGATCAGGTTCATCATGAGAGGACTAAGCACATTGATGTCAGGTATCATTTTCTGAGAGATGAGAGCAGAATTAAGGTGAAGAAAGTGGGTACTGCTGATAATCCCGCTGATATGTTCACCAAGTCGGTTCCGCACAGCAAGTTCCAACATTGTTTGGACTTGCTAAATGTTACAAGCTGTTAGTTGCCCTTTGGGGGCAACATCTGAGGCAGTGGAGTTATTTGTACATCTGGCATTACTGTGATGCATCTGGTACATCTGGCATTACTGTGGTGCATCTGGTACATCTGGCATTACTGTGGTGCATCTGATACATCTGGCATTACTGTGGTGCATCTGGTACATCTGTTATTTGTGAGAGGATTCAAGTCAAGGTGGAGATTTGTTAATATATGCCTTGAATCAGCCATAAGTCAAGGTGGAGATTTGTTAATATATGCCTTGAATCAGCCATCCGGGGGAACTAGCCATCTGGGAGTACCAGCTATTCGGGGATCTCGCTGACCGGAATCCCTGTTATGCTGGGTTATGGTTTCCTGTTGGGCTTAGTATATCGGGTTTAGGGTTTAGTATATAAACAACCTAAACCTAATTGTATTATGTGGTTGTGTGATTCTGTTTTTCCTCAAGATAATAAAACTGTTCTCCTTCTGCCCGTGGACGTAGCTAACACATCGTTAGTGAACCACGTAAATCTGTGTTCTTTCTTACATCTGTTACAACACAGAGGAAGGAGGACCGTTGGTTCCAGTTCCAGTGTTGTATGCCGTGTATGATGAATCCGAAGGAGGAGGAGAAGAATTCGAAGAAGCCGATCGATACTGAGGTTGATATACTCTTCCCAAGGGAGCCGGAAGCGGCACTGGTCTTACGATTCGATTGGAAATTTGACGAGCTTGAGGAGGCATTCATGGATTTTGTGAATAGCCTAGCTGATGAAACATTGATGCCATGATCCCCAACAGAAGGAGTCGGCGAGGGAGAGGAGGTTGATGGGTGGGAGTGGGTTTGGGGGTTTTCGGAACCAGCCTTCGAATGGGTTGAAGTTGATGGAAGCCATGGGAGGAAAGATGAGAGCTTTCGGGGGGTTTGAAGGTCTGGTTTTTGACGAAGGTTGGAAATGGAGTCAGGGTTTTGACTTTTGACTGATGTGAAGTGGGAGGGAGGGGATACTATTCGTAGTGAGAATTGGGTTGCGGTGGTGTGGTGCTAATCAGTCATCGGATACTATTTCTTTGGTAATTTCCATTGCCTAAATGTAGACTCCCGATATTCCCATGCAGGAGGAAACCAACTCTACTCCAACTTCAGCTAGGCACAAAAGGGGATGCAACTGTAAAAAATCAAGCTGCTTGAAGAAATACTGTGTATGCTTCCAGGTACTGACCTTCTAGTCTGCTTTCTTTATATGATCTAAAAGCTGCTCTAAAATGTTCTGACTGAGCTATTACGACTCTTTGATTTTTTCATCAAGGGTGGTGCTGGGTGCTCTTTGCAATGCAAATGTGTAGGCTGCAAAAACACTTTTGGTCAGAAGGGCGGTCAGCGTTTATCAGGTCTTTTTTCTGTTTCTAATTATTTTCACAGTAGCCTCTTTCCACAGTAACCTTGAAAGCGACCAATTCCATCACCACAATATCATTACCCCTCTTGGAGTACAGACTTTAATATAAGAGACGACTTGATGAACTAATTAGCGCGCGGGATCCTGCAACTCTGCAAGGGTTAAAAGTGACTACCTCAAAGAAACAAGCTGCATAGACGAGAGGTAAACAAGTTGCCCTGTGATTCAAGAGCTAGCAAGAAACAAGCTTCAGAGTTCAGATCAGCACATATACCTGGCAGCAACTAATCAAAACTAGTTAGCCAGGCAATTGTTAAAGATTCTTCAATGCCAAGAAGTTGCGAGGTTGATTCTATTAAACGACCACGTTGGCATTTTAATCGCGCATTTTCAACAAAGGCTTTGGTTTGGCTACATCCTGTTGTATTTGCATGATTTGAGGTAATAGTCAGTCAATCAATCAATCAATGTTTTTATAGTACTAATAACAACAACAACAACAATAACAACAAGACACAATTCGGTTCGCAACTTAGTCTAAAATATTCTACACACTCAGGCCAACCTCAATACACCTGCCCTGCATGAGTGTGACATTTCCACACACGAGAGTGCACCATTTCGTACGTGCAGATAAAAATGTTAGCAGCCAATATTGTATTTTTTGCTAGTTGGTAATCGTTTGAGTACATATTTGTTATAAAGACTCATGATATCATTTTAGGTCTTTGTTATTAAGGGTTTAGACTTTAACGTTCCTTTTTTGTATTCAACACAGTTTCAGTAATTAAAACTTGAACATAACCACATCATCCCTTTATTTCAAGAAAAAAAAAATAATACAAACCCAACCATGGGTTACATATTAGTGTATTACGGACTGATGAAAACAAAATACAAACATGCTCAAACAAACAGGACAGGACCAACAAGGAACCAGGCGAGCTCAAACAAAAGCAACCAACAAGCACTGAAATTTGCAAACTCTTGAAAGATCAAGTTTTGGAGGCTCTCCGATGATGATTCCGCACGACTTCAATCCAGATCCACACCTCCAAAGAAGAACAAGTCTTTTTTTTTTGGTCAAAGAAAATTGTATTAGAAAAACCAAAAGGCCTATCACAAATTGTATTAGAACAAGTCTCGGATCAACTTCGCGAAGGAGATCAACATCTGCTTGCCTCTCCTTCGATTTCCTCTTTTAATCAGAAAGTATAACAAAAAGAAAGGCCACAGACGTAAGTAAAAACAGATCTCTGTCCAACAACCCGACGAAAAGGAGACCAAGCATAAAAAAGTTCCGGTTGACATAGAGAAACTGCTGCAAATTCTGCCATACAGGAGAACCAGTAGGACTAGTAGGACCAGCAGGCTTGGGTATGGGATCACCCAGTGAAAGGTTTCTGTTCAAAAAATCCTGCCAACAGACACAGGTGTAAATACCCAAAAGTGTAATTCACATATTATATATAATTGTTCACGGTTTGCTTCTCGTATGTAATACATATGATTGAACAAATGATATTCGTCCGTATTTCGATCGCCGGAGCGACCTTGTTTGCGGCGGTGATGGTGACGTCCTCCGGACCAGAGAGGTATAAGAAGGGGTATCCTCATGTCACCTCATCTTCTTCAGACGGATGACATAACTCAAATTACAGATGATAAAAAAACCAAGTGATAAGTGAAAGATAACACACTACATATACTTCTTAAACTTTTATGCTACTGCGGTCTGCATGACCCCATAACCATGCATCTAAGCTTGTCAACAAAAATCATTACTAGAAAAATAAGTAATTTCGGCTTTCGAAATATATGTATTGTCCAAGTCGAGCAGTTCTATAAACTATCTAAATAATAGAATTCTCATGGTCCTTATCAGGCCGGCCAGAGTCTACTGCATTCCATCATAATATTTCTAGTTGTTACAAATCCCAGAGAAATTAATGAGTTATCAGCCTCCACCTTATAAAAGCCACCATAACCATTAAGAATTCTTCACATAACCATTAAGTTTTCCGGTAATCCAAAATGAAAACTGATCAGCCTCATTTCATCCTTTTCTTTGTGTCACTCTGTGTTAGTATCATCATCATCAACCCTGTAGTCCATAGCAAGTGTATACCAGACCAGCAACAATCATTGCTCCATTTCAAGAGCGACCTCTTATTTAATGCCTCTCTTTCCTCCAAGCTTATTACCTGGAACTCAAGTACCGATTGTTGTTCTTGGGTCGGCGTTACTTGCAGCACCAACGACAGTGTTCTGGGCCTTGACATCAGCAGTGAATCTATCTCAGGTGGTATTGACAATTCTAGCAGTATCTTCCATCTTCAAAATCTTCAAAGCCTCAATTTGGCAGACAACTACCTTGGCAACGGCTCATCAATTCCATCAGCATTCGGGAAGCTCAAGAACTTGAGGTATCTGAATTTATCTGAAAATTATTATTATTCAGGGAAAATTCCGATTGAGATATCACGCTTGACGAGGTTGGTAGTTCTTGATATTTCTAGAAGTTATTCCATCGCTGAGGGGGGTCCCCTTGAGATCCCAACTTTACACATGCTGGTAGAGAACCTCACAGAGCTTAGAGAGTTATATCTTGATTTTGTCCAAATATCAGCAGGGGGGAGAGAGTGGTGCCAAGCCATATCATCTTCCCTTCCCAACCTTAGGGTGTTGAGCTTGTCCCATTGTAATCTTTCTGGCCCTTTCCACGATTCTCTTGCTAAGCTCCAGTCCCTCTCTGGGATTCAATTGGGCTGGAACAACATCTCTGCTCCAGTTCCGACATTCTTTGCCAACTTTTCAAACTTGACATCCCTGGATCTCGCACATTGTAATCTGCAGGGAACATTTCCGATAGAAATCTTTCAATTACCTTCTCTCCGTAAGATTCGCCTTTCCGGAAATGCAAACCTTGATGGTTCCTTGCCAGAATTCTCAAAAAATGGATCTCTTCAGGACCTGGATCTATGGAGGACTAATTTTTCAGGGGTATTACCAAACTCTATTGGCAACCTCAAGATGCTGTCCACAATTGATATCGGTCGCTGTAATTTCACAGGATCAATCCCCAAGTCGATGGCAAACCTTACGCAATTGGTTTCCTTGGAGATGTATGGAAACAAGTTTGAAGGTTCAGTTCCGTCATTCAGCGGGGCCAAGAATCTAGATTACATAGACCTCTCTTCAAATGGTCTAACAGGTAATATTAATTGCATCTCCTGGCAAAACCTTTCTAACCTGTCCTTTCTCCACTTAAGTGCAAATATGCTCAATGGGAATATTCCATCAGCGCTGTTTTCTCTTTCCTTACTAGAGATTCTATATCTTTATGATAACCAAATCTCTGGTCATTTTCCTGAAATTTCTAATATCTCATCATACTTTCTTAAAGATCTTTTTGTCCACAATTGATATCGGTGGCTGTAATTTCACAGGATCAATCCCCAAGTCAATGGCAAATCTTACACAATTGGTTTCCTTGAGGATGTATGGAAACAAGTTTGAAGGTTCAGTTCCGTCATTCAGCGGGACCAAGAATCTAGAGTACATAGACCTCTCTTCAAATGGTCTAACAGGTAATATTAATTGCATCCCCTGGCAAAACCTTTCTAACCTGTCCTTTCTCCACTTAAGTGCAAATATGCTCAATGGGAATATTCCATCAACTCTGTTTTCTCTTCCCTTGCTAGAGACTCTAGATCTTAATGATAACCAATTCTCTGGTCATTTTCCTGAAATTTCTAATATCTCATCATACTTTCTCAAACATCTTTATTTGAGAGTAAATAATCTGGAAGGGTCAATACCCATGTCTATCTTTAACTTTCAGGGTCTTGAAAGTCTTGATCTTTCTTCAAACAATTTCAGTGGCTCATTTCTTCTGGATAGTCTTCAACATCTCAGAAATCTTTCTTCTCTTGATCTTTCACACAATAGCTTGTCTCTTAGCCATGATGCTACCAATTACTCACGCTCCTATTTTCCTCAATTTGAATACTTGAGGTTGGCTTCACTGAAGTTGAGAACATTCCCTCATTTCCTGAGAAATCAATCTGAGTTGTTGAATTTGGATCTTTCGGATAACCAAATACAGGGCACTATACCCAACTGGATTTGGAGGTTTAGGGATCTCCAGTTTCTAAATCTTTCATGCAACTCTCTAGAAACTCTTGAAGGTCCTACAATCAATCTCACTTCTCTAGTATTCCTTGACCTTCATTCTAACCAGCTTCATGGGAAAATCCCAATTTCATTGTCACCTAACATGTATTATCTAGATTACTCGAGGAATAACTTCAGCACTAACATACCGACTGCCATTGAAGATCTACTTCCTTACACTCGATTCTTCTTTATTGCAAGCAACAACCTACAAGAGATCATTCCAGGATCAATATGCAATTCACATAACCTTGAGGTTCTTGATATGTCCAATAATTCCTTGAGTGGAACGGTTCCTCACTGCTTGACTACAATGAGCACCCTTTCAGTACTGAAGCTAAGGAGAAACAATCTTAGAAATGTAGCCAAGTTGTCTCGCAATTGCAGTTTGCAAACACTAGACATTAGTGATAATCAGATACAAGGTCAGTTGCCAAAATCACTTGTCAACTGTCCGCAGTTACAAGTTCTGAACGTTGGAAAGAATCAAATAACAAGTCCATTTCCATGCTTTTTGAAGATCATATCTACCTTGCGTGTCATAGTCTTGCGATCCAATAAGTTTTATGGAGGCATTGGATGTCCCAAGACTAATGGCACTTGGCCATTGCTTCAATTTATAGACCTAGCTCACAACAATTTTAGTGGAAATGTACCAGGAGGAGTTTTGACAACTTGGCAAGCAATGATGGCTAATGAAGATGATGCCTCATCAAAGCTCAAATACCTTCAATTTACAGACAGTGGACGTGGTAGCTTTTATCTGTATACAATTACTGTTACCAACAAAGGCCAAGAGATGGAGTTGGAAAAAATACTTACAATCTTCACCTCCATTGACTTCTCAAACAATAAGTTCACTGGATCTATACCCGATGAAATCGGAGAATTCAAATCACTACATGTCCTCAACTTCTCAAACAACGCTTTCACAGGTACAATTCCATTAGCATTAAGCAACTTGAGCCAGCTAGAGTCTTTAGACCTCTCACAGAACAAATTGAGTGGTCAAATTCCAGTTCAACTTACAAAACTCACTTTCCTTTCTGTCTTGAATCTCTCAAACAATCAACTGGAGGGAAGAATTCCGAGTAGTAATCAATTTACAACATTTCAAACATCTTCCTTTGAAGGAAACAAAGGTTTGTTCGGGCCTCCCTTGACCGAAGAAAACAAAACAAGGTTGTCACCTCCGGAACCAGAAAAAAGTCATCCAAATATTAGAGATGAGATTGATTGGAATGTTATCAGTGTTGAGATTGGATTCACATGTGGGTTGGGAATTGCTATCGGATCACTTTTGTTTTGCAAGAGATGGAGGATATGGTATTACGGAACTATGTATAGAATTCTTGTGAGGGTATTTCCTCAAGTGGAACAGAGGTTTGGTCGTCACAGAAGACATGTGTGCATAGGCGAAAGGAACTGAAGAAAGTTGGGATAATTCACACAGCTCATTTGTTGGCTAGTAATTAAGGAATAAGGTATGTGTTCAACTTTGCTTCAAACTGTTCAGCTTTCCTTTTCCTTCTCTTTCCAAACTGTTCAGCTTTCCTTTTCTTATTGTCTCCCTTCTTTGTGCAGCATTGTATCAAAGGCCTTTACCATGGAAATCTCCTGGAAGTAGTCAGCGTTTTAAATATAGTGAAGACAACTTTTTCTATGCAACCACATCCTATGGAACTGAAGCATGCATGAAGAGAACTGTCTTTGTCTTGCTTCTGATGCTAACCACATTAGAGATGTCAGAGTGAAGAATAAGTCTCAAACAAACTGTGTTAGTATGTTATGGAGAGTACACACAATAGAAAGTACTCAACTTAAGAATGTGATAGCTTTTTCTCTTGACAAGCAGGCCATAGGTACTGCACTTTAACATCTACTAATATTTGTTTCGTCTGTCAGATTTGTTAGGGTTGTGTTTCACTAATAGTGTCATTTGATTTCAGATTAAGAAAGCTTTTCTGAAGCAGCTCAATCTGAGTGTGACTCTTCCTCTTCTTCTTCCTCTTCGTCTTAAACCCATCTCAATCTTATGTTGCAGAGAATGTGAGTGTGACTCTCTACTACGAGACGATGTGTCCCTTGGGGCAACGCTTGGCTCAATTCCGATGGTTCCTTCGGCTGTCAGGTCAGCTTTCTCCACCCCCAATCGGCTCCCCCTTCTTTTCTTTTCAGCTACTCACTCATCTTCTTCCAGCTGCTAACTACCTCAGTGTCTGTTTTATCTCTCTACGTACGATGTCGTTTTGAATGTCCGCCGCCTTATCTTTCCATCTTTTTAAATTACCTGCCCTTGTGTTAATCTCATTTACAATTTTACCTTTGTACTTGTAGAATTTACATTTACATAGGCATGTTATTGAATTACTGAAAAGAGAAGCTAGTTGAATCAAACGACATAATCACACACCAAGAGAGAAAGGGTATTTTTGGTTTTTGGATTTCTGTTAAAGCAGTAATATTTATAGTTTTACTATTGTGTATACATCAAAAGGTTGAGACTTTACTCAAAATTGAAATTTGTGACCTTTTGAGGGCTACGGAATGTGATTTTATTGTTTTTGGAATTGTAGGAATCCCCTGTTTCCAATTTCATTAGCAATCTTTCTCCAATTGAGCCTACCAAGTTCATAAGAAATGATCACACATTCAACTCACTGAGCCTTGCTTCTCCCCCATCTGGGTTTACTCCCCCGCATATTGTTTCCCCATGTCGAAATAAGTTGTTACAAAAGAGGTACAGTTATTTATCTGTTGCTGATTTGTTGAATTGAAATTAGAAGCATGTTGGTCATTAGATTTACACTAGTGTTTTCATGTCTGTTGTTGTCAGGCATCACTTCTCTGAGGCATGGGAGCCTGGGATCTCTGGAAGTTGTAATCTAAATAGTACTTCTGATGGAGATTTAATTGTTAGTGAGCAATTGGAATATTCAGTAATCGGAGATTTAGTAGCAGCAGAGAGTTTAGAACTAGCAGCTGAGTTGCCAAGTACCTTGAAGTTAAGTTGTGGTAGCCCAGAGAGCATTGTGGTACCTTTTGATGCTACTAAGGCAGATGGCACACCTGAGTCGATTGTTCAATTTTATATTCATCAACCAAAAGGAGGGCACTCTTCATCTGAAACGGAAGCACATTTACGCAGAATCTGTCGAGCAGGATTTGACTGGGAGATGTCAGTTTCTGATGCTGATGATCTGTTGAACTTGGATTTGCAAACCATTGAAGAGAATTCCGCTGAGAAAGATCCTAAAACAGGTGATCCTGGGGTAATGTCTTTTGTATCAAACATCCTAGTGGACAATCACAATGATGTGGAGGTAAGGCATACGGCAGATCCTATGGGTTCCAGTGAACAATTTGCATTAAAAAAGTTCATTGATTCTGAAACTGAATATGTTGTTCCTAAAACAGTAGATGGTGGTACTGTTGGGTTATGCGGAAGAATAAACTGTAGAATAGAATCAGAAACTAACAACCACAAATGAAAAATGTAGCGGAAATAAAATGATAAAGAACACCGGGAATTAACGTGGTTCGGCAAAGTGCCTACGTCCACGGGGCAACAACAACAACAAAGAACCTTCACTATACGAATAAAGGTTACACGGAGAGAAACACTACTTCAATACTCACTCTTGAAGGGATACACTCTCACACACACTTTGTTTTGTTACACACATAAACTCTCAACTTGGAGTTTTCTCTCTATCTCACACTCTTGTATAGCACAAGGTAAACTCACCGGTACTTCAATTTCCTCATTGCTCATGCCTTTATATAGGCAAACTTCTTCATGCATTTCCCATGCAAATCCTTCACGTCCATGCACAAGGAAGAGAATTCAAACTTCTTCCTTGATTCAAGCTTCAATGTTTGTGTGCACCATCAATGCATCTCTATTCTTTTGTCAAACATTTCAGCCACCCACAAGCCTATACATATAGGCTCTCTCTTGCATTTCAACATATACACACCACCAACTTTGTTATTCATCTAGCATCTTGCCTCTTGGTTAATTGAATGGGTCTTGAGGCTTCACCAAAAGGTTTTTCACATGTAGTGAACTACATGACATCCTCCTCCAAATAAGGAGGGAAATTTGACCCATCAATCTCCCCCTCCCGACTTAATTGGAGGGGTGCGTCATCCCTGACGCACTTCTGCAAAACTCGAACTTCTCTTTCGGTAGAGACTTTGTCATCATATCTGAACTGTTCTTATCTGTATGAATCTTCTTTAGCAATATTTCCTTAGCTTCCAACACATCACGTATCCAATGATACCTCACATCAATGTGTTTCGACCTCGAGTGAAAACTTAAATTCTTGCTCAAGTGAATTGCGCTTTGATTGTCACAATGCAGAACAAACTCTTGTTGTGCATGACCTAATTCCAGTAGGAATCTCTTCAACCACAAAATATCTTTGCACGCTTCCGTAGCTGCTATATACTCTGCTTCTGTTGTTGATAAAGCAACACATTTTTGTAGCTTTGATTTCCACGAGACAGCTCCCCCTGAAAATGTAATTAGGTACCCTGATGTGGACTTTCTCGTGTCAATATCCCCGGCCATATCTGCATCTGTGAAGCCAACCAATTCAGACTTGCCACTTCCAAAGCATAGACTCATCTTTGAAGTTCCCCGCAAGTATTTCAGAATCCACTTAACAGCATTCCAGTGCTCCTTGCCTGGATTAGATAAGAATCTGCTAACAACACCAACTGCATGTGTTATGTCTGGTCTGGAACAAACCATCGCGTACATCAAGCTCCCTACTGCTGAGGCGTATGGCACTGTTGCCATTTCTTCCTCCTCCTTCTGACTTGTAGGACTCTGCTTTGAGCCGAGCTTCATGTGACTGGCAAGTGGAGTAGCAACTGGTTTTGCTTTCTCCATATGGAACCTCTCCAGTACCTTCTCGATGTACTTTTCTTGTGATACCCACAATTTCTTATTCCCTCGATCACGGGTAATCTCCATGCCCAAAATCCGCTTGGCTGGTCCCAAATCCTTCATATCAAAGGACTCTGATAAATTTGTTTTTAACTGCTAAATCATAGCAGTATCTTTGCTGACAATCAACATATCATCTAGATAGAGTAGTAAGATGATAAAATTACCTCCAGCGGATTGTTGAATACACACACATGGATCAGCTGACGATTTCTTGTACCCATGACTCCCCATGAAGGAGTCAAACTTCTTGTACCACTGTCTTAGTGCTTGCTTCAATCCGTACAAGCTTTTCTTCAACTTGCAAACCATATGCTCCTTTCCGTTGACTTCAAAGCCTTCTGGTTGCTCTATGTATATTTCTTCTTCTAAATCACCATGAAGAAATGCAGTCTTCACATCCATTTGCTCCACCTCAAGATCCATGCTCGCAGCCATGCCCAAAATGACTCTAATTGAAGTCATTTTGACAACAGGTGAGAAAATCTCATCAAAATCAATTCCTTCTTTCTGGCTGAATCCTTTGACCACTAAACAAGTCTTGTACTTCGTCAGCTTCTCATTCTCATCTCGCTTCAGCTTGAACACCCACTTGTTCTTGAGTGCTTTCCGGCCTTTAGGAAGCTTCACCAACTCGTAGGTGCCGTTCTTTAGTAAAGATTCCATCTCAGACTCCATGGCTAGCCTCCATTTGTTGTGGTCTTGATGAATCTTTGCTTCCTCATAACTTTCAGGCTCTCCGTCACTAGTCAAAAGGATGTAATTTGCATAAGGATCATCTCCATCGTTAGTCACCAAAATATATTGTGATGATGAATACTTGGTGGATTGAATCAACCTCCTGGTGCTTCTGTGAACTGCTGCTTGATTATTCACAGGCTGCTCCCCCTGATCAAGCTCCCCCTCATCTTTGGCTTCAACATCAACCATGTCTGGTACACCTTCAACTCTATCACCTTGTAGCTCAACATTATATTCCTGCTGCAACGGTGAATCATAAATGCGGCTGTCAGTTGCTGCATTTCTCGGTAGTACCTCTTTATCGAAATCTGCAATTGATTGGTTTTCATGAAAGACCACATCTCTGCTTCTTATGAATTTCTTCGTCTTTGGATCCCACAACCGGTAGCCAAACTCTTCATCGCCATAGCCAACAAATATGCATGGCAACGCCTTGTCATCCAGCTTTGATCTTTGCTCCTTGGATACATGTGCGAATGCTTTACATCCAAATACTCTTAGATGCGAGTATGATGCATCTTTACCGGTCCAAACTCCATTTGGAGTCTCAAATTCCAAAGGTACACACGGTGCTCTGTTGATGAGGTAACACGCAGTCTTTACAGCTTATCCCCAAAATTCTTTTGACAATTTGGTCATCTTCAACATGCATCTGACTTTTTCCATAATGGTACGGTTCATCCGCTCTGCTACGCCATTATGTTGGGGTGTACTAGGAACCGTCTTCTCATGTCTGATGCCATACTTCGCACAATAATCTCTGAATTCATGCGATGTGTACTCTCCGCCATTGTCACTGCGAAGACATTTCAATTTTCTTCCAGTCTCCCTTTCCACCATGCTGTGGAAAATTGTAAATTTCTGGAACACCTGGTCTTTGGATTTCAACAAATAAACCCAAACTTTTCGTGAAGCATCATCGATATAAGTAACAAAATACTTATGCATACTCAATGATTCGACTTCCATCGGACCACATACATCTGAATGTACAAGATCTAGAATATTTTCTTTCCTCGTGAAAGACTTCGAAAAACTGATTTTCTTCTGCTTACCAAATAAACAATAATCGCAAGAGTCTAGTGAGTTACCTTTGGTAACAGGAATTAGCGACTTCTTCGCCAACATCTGTAGTCCTTTCTCACTCATGTGGCCAAGATGTCTATGCCACAAACTTGGAGAGGATTCCTCGACTGCATTTAGCTCACTCTTGCAAATCTTCCCATAAGTCTTGTAGAGCGTGCAACACATTTTTCCTCTAGCAACTACAAGAGATCCCTTGGTAAGTTTCCACTTTCCATCACCGCCATGATGATGAAAGCCTTGTCGATCAAGTACACCAGTTGACATAAGATTGAGACGTAGACCAGGAACATGTCTCACATCTTTTAGCATTAACTGGTAGCCCACATCCGTCTGCAAGCAAATATCTCCAATCCCAGCAATATTGGAGTAGTTGTCATTGCCCATCTTCACTTTACCAAAGTCACCTGCTTTGTACGTAGTGAAAAACTCTACGTGGGACGTGGCATGAAACGAGGCTCCGGAATCAACGATCCATTGAACTCCAGGATGATCTACCAGTAGACATTCACCTCCAAGTGACAGGAACTCACACTCATCATGAGACACCGCAGCAACAACATTGTTTGTGTCCTCCTTTTGTTGATGAGTAGCATCTTCTCGCCCTTCTTTGAATTCCCGCTTCAACTTGTAACAATTTTTCTTCATGTGGCCTGGAAGACCACAATGATGACATTTTCCGTTAAATCTTGTTCTGGATTTGCTCATACTTCTTCCATGGCCTCTTGGTCCTTTGCTCTTGCTCCTTCCTCTATTCTCCGCAACGAAGAATTGACCATTTTCTGAACTTGACGAAGAACTCCTTCTAGTTTCTTCATTCATCATATTATCTTTAATATTTTCCATAGATAATACACCATTAAGAGCAGAGTTACTTACAGTAACAACAAATGTCTCCCAGCTATCTGGTAACGACCCGAGCAGCAACAAGGCTTGTAACTCATCATCAATCTTCATGCTCATCGTGGCTAATTGATTGAGTACACTCTGGAAGTTGTTGAGGTGCTCAGTCACTCGAACGCCTCCCTGATACTTCATGTTGACGAGCTCTTTAATGAGAAAAGCTTTCTTGGCAGTAGTCTTTTTCTCGAACAAGGACTCCAATTTCAACCATAGCTCATGCGCACTGGTTTCGTTGGCAACATGGTGGAACACACTGTCGTCCACCCATTCACGAATATGACCGATGGCTTTGCGGTTCATCTTCGTCCAAATTGCTGGTGTAGTCCCTTCTGGCTTGGCATCGTCTCCCTCGATCGGCTTGTGTAAATCTTTGCAATAGAGAATATCTTCCATTCTCGGCTTCCACGTAATCCAGTTGGAATGGTTGAGTCTGATCATGGTACTCCGTGATCCTTCCATTCTAGCAGCTCCCGGTCAGAACCAAGAGCTCTGATACCACTTGTTGGGTTATGCGGAAGAATAAACTGTAGAATGGAATCAGAAACTAACAACCACAAATATAAAATGTAGCGGAAATAAAATGATAAAGAACACCGGGAATTAACGTGGTTCGGCAAAGTGTCTACGTCCACGGGGCAACAACAACAACAAAGAACCTTCACTATACGAATAAAGGTTACATGGAGAGAAACACTACTTCAAGACTCACTCTTAAAGGGATACACTCTCACACACACTTTATTTTGTTACACATATAAACTCTCAACTTGGAGTTTTCTCTCTATCTCACACTCTTGTATAGCACAAGGTAAACTCACCGGTACTTCAATTTCCTCATTGCTCATGCCTTTATATAGGCAAACTTCTTCATGCATTTCCCATGCAAATCCTTCACGTCCATGCACAAGGAAGAGAATCCAAACTTCTTCCTTGATTCAAGCTTCAATGTTTGTGTGCACCATCAATGCATCTCTATTCTTTTGTCAAACATTTCAGCCACCCACAAGCCTATACATATAGGCTCTCTCTTGCATTTCAACATATACACACCACCAACTTTGTTATTCATCTAGCATCTTGCCTCTTGGTTAATTGAATGGGTCTTGAGGCTTCACCAAAAGGTTTTTCACATGTAGTGAACTACATGACATCCTCCTCCAAATAAGTGATTCTACCTTGAAGTGGCATGGAATAGTTTGAAGTGATTCTACCCTGAAGTTGTAGATATGGTTTTGAGTCTGCACAGTTGTTGAGGTGAAATTTCGTAGATATGATGAGGAGGAGTTTGTTGAAAACCCACGCGGAACTTGAGGGGATCAGAGCTTTTCGGGAAGATCTTTATCTCTTTATCCCGGGAGTCACCTATTCTGCCGGATGATGGAGGCCTCTGGTTCGATGATTCTCCTAAGCTGTTAGAAGCCTGAGATCTTTTGGAAGGGACTTCAACTCCCTTTCGTTTGTTACCTGCAGCAGAAACTGTTACCTCTTCTAAAGTTAGAGTGAAGTAAAAGGGTGTTCTCTCCCTTTTCCTCCAGAGCGAAGCTCCCCTTTATAGAGAACTTAGGGATGTGGTTTCCCTTTTTTACCCTCAGAGGATGGACGTTATATTTGTATTGGCCTATCCATCAACCTCCTTTTTCTCCCCTCGCCATCCGTATCTTCTGACATCGGACGTACCTTAAATAGAGGCTTGCCTGATTTTTCCACGTGTACCTAACCCTTATTCCTATCTATTTCGGCCAGGCCTTCGCGAGGTGAACCGCACTCCGCGAGGCGAACCGTTCTTTGCGAGGCGAATCGTACTCCGCGAGGCGAAATAGATTTGGCGAGGCGAGATGGCCTCGTGCGGGATATGGTGAGGCGGGACGGCCTCGCGCTGGATAAGGCCAGGCGGGACGGCCTCACATGGGTCAAGGCGAGGCGGGACGGCCTCGCATGGGACAAGGCGAGGCGGCCCCGCGGAGCACCAGCGTGCCCTCAATGCATGCTCGCGCGGTAGCGCGCCCCGGGTCCCTTCACTCTCGATAAGCTGAAACACTACTTTACACTCTTCTGATCGTGGACAAATGAGATGAGTCCCTGTGAGGAGTCCAGTCTTTTCAACGTGTCCTATGTGTCTTGGGTTGAAAAGTCGTAGTGAACAGTGTGTCTAAAATCAGGCACGAACAACAGTAGCACTAAATTGACTATCGGACATGGTATCAATAGTTTTGAAAGCAAGTGTCAAACCCCGATCGGGATTGGAGTCGTAAAACATTGTCATTTGACACAACCGCCGATTGGTAGCGACCTAGTCATCGTTGTAGAGGACGCAGGTACGGCAAACATGGACAAGGACGACAGCGTCGCCGGAGAGCATATCTAAATGGAGAGAGAGAGAGAGAGAGAGAGAGAGAGAGAGAGAGAGAGAGAGGTATTAGTTTCAGATATTTTTTGGTAATTTTCGTAATTTTATTTGTAAAGTAGGGTATTTTGGTTATTTGATATGAAAAATCTGATTAGGCCTAATATCATTAATTAGTTTTGGGTCTCAGGCTTATGTCCTAATTTGTATAAAAATTATTGAAAGGGAGTTTTTTATATTTTAAAATTTTGCAATGTGTTACTATGTCATTTTCTCTTATTATGTTCCTCTCTTTTTACTTCCATTGAAATAAATATAAAATTTGTATAGAGGATAAAAAGGGTGGCATTTACTCTGGTGGTTTAAGGTCATGAGAATTAGTATAAAATGAGGGGTTCGATCCTTGCCGAGTGAACTGATTAATAATAAAAATAAATGTAAGAACTAAACTGATTTTCAAGCTAGGAACGCCAATTGCATTTCGTAAATGCAACATTTAACCTCGCTACAATTTTATTCCTAGCTAGCTGGACGCAAATGACAACCTCACAAACAAGGTAAGGCTACAAGCAAATGAAAATGGAAACAAGCACAGACAGACACGAAGTACCACTTTTGCAGCCAATATTGCATTTAGTAGTAGTCCCTGAAGAATTGCTAGGCAGCAGGCACAGACGACACTAGTCGAGAAGTACTAGTGGGAAACACTGGATACGTCTTTGTTTCTCGGTTTGGATCCGACGACGACGGCAGGGGTTCCTCTATAGCCTGGTAGTGGATGTTGAAGCTATTAACTCCTTTGTAAAGACCATCATGCTTTTGGTATTCTTTTTTCTCCCAATTATAAAGAGTGTCTTCCTGAGTGTAAGAGAAGGGAACATCACACGAACCCCGTGTCTCTATCCTGCTGACAGTGACACGACTCATCGCTGGCGTAGTAATAGCGATTGTATCCGTGCATGTTTCTTCTTCTGTGTAACTTCGTCCCCACTCGTATGTTGTCGTAGTCTCAAGTGAAGTACTGATCTCACCGTCTGCTATGAACGGAACACCGGTTCTGAAAGTGGTAGACACGCCAACGGTGATTGACACAGTGGCATTCCATGTACTAGTCTTACTTTGAGTATATGTGAAGGTGAGCTCCATATTCTGAGGTAGTGATGTGACGTTATTGAAACTCTGGCCTGTCACCAACTCCGGCTCGTTAGAGTAGATCCTCGCGTCCAGGAGGTTGAAGTTGACGTTGTAGATTAGTCTGGATCTCACAAGCTCTTCCAGCAAGAAGCGTGCTTCGGGGACTATTGTTTGAGCCCAGTGGGCATTTTCGGTCCAAGACTCGAGATAGGTTTTGGGTAGCATTTGGGCCAATACCTGTGGCCTTTTTAGCCCACGAAGGGTGGCGAGGTCTGGCAGCACGTGACGAAGACTTTGTCCAGAAGATTCCGATACCCCGCGAGATTCGATGTCCTCGCGGGATCCTTATTTCCAGTTCGCGTGGGACTCTACAGTGCCTGGCGAGGTAGAGTTGGAAATGGACGATGATACCCTCGGGATAAGGTCGCTTAGTGTTCGAGTTCGCATATGACTCTACAGTGAAATGATGCGAGGCGGTGAACGAGACCTAAGCGGAGTTGGTTTGACACGTGTTGCATGGAGCGCACGGTTGGCGAGTTGATCGTATCCTTGTGGGATTCTGATTGTCGAGTCCGAATTGGATTGTGATTAAGTCTCCGTGGGTTGCTTACGGATGATTATATAAAGAAGCTCCACGGCTTACAGAAGGGCTCTCTCGACTACACACACAGAACTCTCAACAAACAATCAATCAAACAGTACAACTGCAAACCTTCGAGCATCCTCGAAAACCCTTACGTTCTAAGCGCACCCTGCCTTAGATCTCAGAGCCCGTCAGGACTCGTCCCCGATTTCCCTATTGTTGCTCTGCTCGCTCTAACAGTGAGTATCGATCGACAGGTGACCGAGAAAACTAAGCTCGTAAATATTTCCTCGTCCGCGAGGTGACACCGGAGCTCTCTTTCGCCTGGTTAGAAGTCAAGAACGCGCATCGTTCTCTTTCCTCGTCCCCGAGGTGGCACGCCCGCACGCAATTGTTTTACTTTTGGAAGCACAATCACCTCATCGCACCTCCGCTGAGGACGTGGGCCAAAACATTGGCACGCCCAGTGGGACCGGGAGTTTACTTTTCTAGCAATCATTGGGAAGTCAGACGACTCCCCATACCGGAGACCTTCGATTTCTTGTTTGAAGCACAAAGCTCCGCAATACAAGCCCCATAACAGCGCGGCTTGCAGATCTCTCACCAAAGAAGAGATCCTTGCTCGGTTCGGCAATCCCGACCATACTAAGACCACAATGGCAAACTCACAACCAACCTCGGACGCAGGACCTACTCTGTCCACAGAGGAAGTCCGCAGAATGTTTGAAGAACTAAGGAGCGATCTCAAGAATGAGATCGGCGCGCTCCGAAGTGAGCTCGGCTTAAAAGTCGAAGACCTCTCTGCGCAGGTCGCTAAGGATAAGGAAATCTGGCTCGCGAACCAGGAAAACCACGCTAGGCTCAGCGAGGAATTCAACTACCTGGCTGGCACAGTTAGGGAGGACAAGGACATGTTGACCGGCTCTCTGCAAAGGATCCAGACAGAACTGGATCAGAGCAAGGTGGCCTTTACAAAAGCCTTGGAGGTCCAAACCCGTCGCCTGGACGACCACGACAACAAGCTGCAGCAGCAGCAGGACGCTTCCTTCTTTGGAAGCAAGAATAGCATGGAGAAGCTCGAGGACTACAAGGAGCGCCATGATACCCTGAACACAAGGGTCCTGCAAGTGGAAGACTGGATTCGGGCCCAAGCGCCAAAGCATCATGCTATGAACCATGCCGGTTCAAACGCTGCTGAGGGTTCTAGGTACATCCCGCCTAATGAGCGCCCTAGAGGGAATCCAAAGGTCGGGGCCCAGAAAGCTCCCCAATTTACATTGGGGGCCAGCTCGTCGAAGACGCCACCCGGTATACCCTCGCCGGGCAACCCGGGAGTCACATTCAGGAGCGCTGGTGTCTGCCCATCTCAAGGAATTGGGACACCAGATGATCCAGTTATTGCTTACTCCAGTTCGACCCCAAAACACGTCGGGCATGCCCCTAGCCTCTCTGCATGGCATGGCCACGACCAGGGGGCAGAATCCGCACCAGTAACGGCAGCCGACTGGCGCCAGCTCATCTCGAGCATCGTCAAGGAGCATACCGGAAAGGGTGATTCTGACTTGCACTATCGTGACCCCTATCCTGATAGCGTGGCACAATATCCCTTCCCCCACGGGTTCAAGAACATCGTCTTCACCACATTCTCTGGGGAGACAAGGGAAGATGCAGCAACTCACATGGCCCGCTTCAAGGTCCAATGCGGCCAGTACGGGAATGATGACATGCTCAAGCTCATGCTCTTCGGGACTTCTCTGTCCGGAGCCGCTTTCACCTGGTACTCCAGATTGAAGCCGGGGTCAATACCAGATTGGCCCACCATGGAACGCCTCTTCCGGGAGACATATGGCACGATTGAGCCTGAAGTTGGCCTCGATTCCCTCACGCAGATGAGCCAGCAGAGCATGGAGTCCGGGGTATCCTTCCTCCAACGCTTCAAGATCTAGCAGGCTAAATGTGACTACCTGCTACCTGAGCAGGAAGCCATTAAGCTGGCTATCCGGGGGCTGGAGCATCGCCAGCGGCTGAAGCATCATGGAGAGCGTTTCAGCTCCATGGGCGACCTAATCAACAAGGTTGGTAGCTACGAGCTCATCCTGAACGAGTTGGATGACAAGGCCAACGCTTCCAAGGGAACTTACGTACCAGGCAAGAACCGGATAGTGGGGGCACTCAGCATGCAGACCCCCGCTCATGATCCATACTATCAAAGGTCGGAGGCAGCTCACGCAGATCAGGATCTGGACGATATTAGCGCGGTAGAGCTGACTGGCAAACAGGTCGCTCATAAGCTAAAGAACCTGAAGATGACCCGTGAGCCAATCACCATCCAGTCCTTTGCCTGGACCAAGCCGGAGTACGAGTCGTACACCTACGATGCCAAAAACGCCCATTTGGTCTTTAATGACCTAATCGAGGCGAGGTATGTGTGCTTGGATCACAAGATACCGCCTAAGGAGGAGCTGAAGGACAAGAAGTACTGTGCCTTCCATAACGTCTACAATCATGACACCAAAGATTGTGTCAAGCTCCGAGACCAGCTTCAAACATGGTTAAACTCAGGCGAGCTGAAGATGAAGACGCCGGGTAGTACGGCCTCATTGGTCGATATAGACCCTTTCCCGCCCGTAGTGGGCATGGTCGAGGTCAACTGGGTTGATCAGGCCCAGGACGACGAACGACGTCGAGCGCCCAAAAGGGGTCGCGACGAAGGAGACGACAGTGCCCGCCAGCCGTGTCGTCAGTACACCTATAACGAAAGTCTGGCACATGAGGTCTTAGAAGATCTCAGAGAGGCCGGGCTCGTCACAGTTGCCAGGTCCTTGCCCTACATCGAATATAAGGAGGGACGCGTTCATTGCAAATTCCATGACAGCTGGGGGCACAGGACCAAGACTGGCTTGACCTCGGATACATCCGCTTTAAGGATGAGGGCGGCTTTACGATCGCAACTGCTGGTTTCGCTTGGCCTCGCGTTGGCCAGCGAATGATCACATTAGACCTGTCACCAAATGCAGGACCACCCGAACCGCCGGGCCGAAACCGCAAGCGGCCGGCGAATAACTATATGGTCCCGGATGACCAGTGGGACTCCGCGACCCGTACCATGGGACTCCTCGACATCCCGCGCTCGATGATCCAAACCACGTCCTTAACAGTGAAGAACTTCACAGGGCAGGTGTCCAGAACCCTAGGCGTGCTGTTTCTACGGGTCAAGGTCGGGTCGGCATCACGGGTTTACACCTTTTTTGTCGCCGAGTGCGTTTCCTCTTACAGCATGATTCTCGGCCGAGATTGGATCCACAGAAGTTTTTGCGTGCCTTCCTCAATGCACCAAGAACTCATGATCTGGGATACCGAGAAACGTGAGGCAGTCATCGTCAAAGCCGACCCACGGCCTTTCTCTATTTCTGCCAACTTCAACGATGCCCGATACTATACTACGAATTTGGGCCCGTTGGACGTTCAAGACGTCGATCACAAGGGCTGCCCATACGGAGTAACGGCCTCCAATCTAACGCGATGGGGACTTACCCAGGCAAAGGACGATTTGTAACGTCCTCACACCATCGCGACCCTCACACCCCATTTTGATGGATAGTGCCTTCTCAGAGGAGGCACGCGAGGCTGGCGAGTCCTTGTGCGAAAGACTCCTTTCGTACTGGGCAGAACGCGAGGCCTACGACAAGGTCGCGACTATGGAATATGTAGACGAAGTGGTGGATTATTCCGATACCAAGGAGGAAGTTATTCAGTTAGCTCCTGCCGCCTTGGACGACACTCCACCTCAAGTCCGCGACCCCGTTTTACAAGTTGACGTAGGGACTGCAGAAAAGCCCTTACTCATTTCCATCAGTGCTAAGTTGGTGGAGGACGAAAAGGAAGCTCTTCTTGCCCTATTACGCGAATACAAGGATTGCTTCGCCGACAAATACGAAGATATACCCGGCTTATCCCCGGACTTGGTCTGCCATCGGTTACCAACCTATCCCGACCGGCGTCCAGTCCGACAGGACGGCCGATTCATGCGAACCGAAACTCAGATCGTCGTCAAGGAAGAGATCGAGAGCATGCACCGATCGGGTATCATTCGCGTGGCAAAATATAACGAGTGGTTGTCCAACGTCGTCCCCGTCCGCAAGAAAAATGGCAAGATGCGTGTCTGTGTTGATTACCGAGATCTAAACAACGCAACACCGAAGGACATATACCCCATGCCTATGGCTGATCTACTTATTGACGCCGCCGCGGGGAACGATGTGTTATCCTTCATGGATGGAACGGCCGGGTACCATCAGATTCCTGTAGCCGAGGAGGATCGACACAAGACCGCTTTCCGCTGCCCTGGGTTTGCTGGCGCGTTCGAATACGTCGTCATGCCCTTCGGACTCAAAAACGCGGGGGCAACGTATCAGCGCGCCATGAACCTGATCTTCCACGACATCTTGGGAAAGCTGATCGAAGTATACATCGACGATGTGGTAGTCAAAACCAAATCGCGAGCAACCCACGTGGAAGACCTACGGCAGGTGTTCACACGGATGCGCAAACATAACCTCAAGATGAACCCCGCCAAGTGTGTTTTTTTCGCGGAGGCTGGGGACTTCCTTGGTTTCCTAGTGCATCAAAGAGGCATCGAGATCCCAAAAGACAAAGCACAGGCGGTTATCACCGCTTCACCCCCCACCACCAAGAAGGAGCTCCAACAGCTGCTAGGGCGAATCAACTTTCTCCGCCGCTTCATATCAAACGCGGCAGGGAAGGTCCAACCTTTTTCACCCCTACTTAAGCTCCAGGGGGCAACCGAGTTCGTATGGGAACCGCAACATCAACAGGCCTTCGATCGAATCAAGGACTACCTTACGAACCCACCAGTCCTGATCCCGCCTCGCGACGGCGCCCCGCTTAAACTTTATATCGCCGCCGCCGATTTGTCTATCGGTGGACTCCTGGCCCAGGACGATGAGAACGGGGTAGAACACGCTGTCTATTACCTCAGCAGAGTTTTAACGGACTGTGAGACACGCTACTCACCCATGGAGAAGTTATGTCTCGCCCTATACTTTGCAGGTTGCAAGCTGCGCCATTACATGCTTGCCTTTACCACGGTCGTAATCGCTCAATCCGACCTGGTCAAATACATGCTCTCTCGCCCTATCTTGCGGGGACGCATCGGCAAGTGGATCCTCGCCATGTCCGAATTCTCGTTGCAATATGTTCCGCAAAAGGCAGTAAAAGGACAGGCAATAGCGGATTTTCTTGCCCATCACCCACCATCAGAGCTCACAGCGTTTCGCGAGTTGGACTTCACTACCGTGACACTCGCTCCCTGGACTCTGTACTTTGATGGTTCACGGACTGATACAGCAGCCGGAGCCGGGATAGCCATAGCCAATCCCGCTGGAGATTGCTTCTCCTACTCGTTCCAGCTCGACTTCAAATGCACCAACAACCAGGCCGAGTACGAGGCACTGATCATCGGCCTAGAGATTTTGTTGGACTTAGGAGTCCGCGAGGTTCAGATCTTTAGCGATTCTTTGTTGGTCGTTAACCAGCTGGTGGAAAAGTTCAAATGTTTAAGCTTGTCAATTGAGCCATACCTGCGCAAGGCATTCGAGGTATTGGGTCGATTTGACGACGTTTACATCGAGCACATACCCCGTGAATTTAACTTCGCCGCCAACGAGCTCGCCCAGGTAGCGTCTGGCCTCAGCCTGCGAGACGGAGTACGCGAATGATTGCTCAAGGTCGAACGCCGTACTCTTCCCTCTTTCATCGCCAGGGGGCAATTTCAGGACACCATCCCCGAAGTTGCTGCCTTGGACCCCATCGACAAGGATTGGCGGCTGCCATTTATCGCCTACCTCCAGAACCCCAACGACGCCGCCCACTCCAGGCAAATCCGTTTCCTCGCCTTAAACTTTGTATTACGCAATGGCGAACTCCGGCGGCATGGGGAAGATGGAAACGACTTCCGCTGCGTATACGGGAATGAAGCTAAACGTCTCATGCGCGAAGAACATTGCGGAGTTTGCGGCTCGCACCAAGCCGGGCCCAAAATGCGATGGCTGATCCGCCGCCATGGATACTACTGGCCAACCATTCTGAAAGACTATATTGCCTTCGCCAGAGGTTGCCAAGACTGCCAGGCTCACGGACCAGTGCAACATATCCCCAACATCCCGCTGCAGCCCATCATCAAACCTTGGCCGTGTCGCGGATGGGCTATGGATTTCGTAGGCATCATTCATCCCCATTCCTCTGAGCAGCATAAGTTCATAATTGTTGCCACCGATTTCTTTACCAAATGGGTCGAGGCCGAACCACTCAAGGTCGCCTCCGCTAACTCGGTGCGCAACTTCATTTTCCGTAATATCATCTCACGCTTTGGTATCCCAGAGTGCATCGTTACGGACAGGGAGGCAGCTTTCATGGCCGATTCAGTTGTTACGTACTTAAACGATTACGGCATCAAGCTTCTTCACTCCACGCCATACTATGCCCAGTCCAATGGCCAAGCGGAGGCTAGTAATAAGGTCATCATTGGCATCCTCCGCAAAATGTTGGAGTTGAACCCTCGCGTCTGGCACGAGGAACTCTACCACACATTGTGGGCCTACCGCACCTCAAAGCGAGGCCCGACGGATACCACCCCGTACGCTCTCATGTACGGTCACGATGCCGTCCTGCCCCTTGAGATCAATATCGCTTCGCTCCGCGTTCAGGACCAGCATCAACTACTTGGCGAGGATTACGTCCAAGCCATGTGGCAGGAGCTTGAAGATCTGAACGAGCACCGCGTTGCCGCTTTCAACAATCTCGTCCTCGAGAAACAACGCATCGCCCGCTCTTATGATAAGATTACACGCGGCAAGAGCTATGCTGAGAGCCAGAAGGTGTGGCGTGCAGTACTCCCGCTTGGAGATAAAACAGATGGTCTGGGCAAGTGGTCCGCTCGCTGGGATGGACCCTTTATTATTCACCGAATACTTCCCAAGGGGGCATACCACCTGCGCGACTTGGACGGCACTATTCATCGCAACCCTATAAATGGCCGCTTCCTCAAGCGCCACATTGCAGGAGTTTGGGAGCGCGAGGATCCTTCACCTCCACCGGATCCCGCCACTACAGTCAATAGTGTTACGTGTCATCGCCTCTTCACTCCGTCGCCTAACACTAGGGGGCAACCCGGGATAGAAGACTAGAGTACATTGTAACATACCCGCCTAAAAAGGCCAGTATAAGATTGGGGCCTATTCCAGAGGCCCTTAAAATTAAGATAACTCTGTTATTCTCTCCATTCTTTGTAAACGTGCGAAGTCTAAACACAAAGACTAGTACAAGATTCGGGCCTATTCCAGAGGCCCTAAAACATAAATTCATTTATTTTTGCCTTTTTTGACTTTGTTCAATACATGTTTCGAACTGTGGCTTTGCGGCCAAAGCGATTACATTGACAGAAAAGGTAAAATTAGACTATGTTTACATTAAAAAGCATAGATCTACAAAAACTGGAAGCCTCGTCCTGAATGTCTCGCAAGGCTAAAGAAAAGTCTGCCGCCGCGTCCTTCGCTCGAAGTTGACAAACGTCTCGCCTCTTTAGACCAGCATGAGCCTTAACGCCGGCCTGGACCTAAGAGAAAGTGTTGGGAAACTAGAGGTCTGGTGGGTCAAGATCCCTCATGCTACCACCGGTCTTCGGTTGAAGGGCAGGCAGAGCCTCACGCGCGGATAGAACAGCAGGCGCAAGGCAGAGGGTACCCAACCTTTGGTCAGGCCGAACAAAGGCTTGGCCTGAGAGTAGATTTCCAGAATCACTCTTGGCCTGAGAGTAGATTTTCAGAATCAGCAAGGGCAAAGAGTGAGAATGTATGGTTGGGGGCTTTGCTCTAAGCAGGGACAAAAGGATGAACAGTAGAGAATAAGAAATCATGGTGAGGGGGCAAAGACTTCACTGATACTTCACCCCAGCCAAGCGTTTCTTTTTATAGGCGGAAAGGGCGATTGTACGTTCAACAGTTGTCCTCTACATAATATTTGCTCCGAGATATGAGCTGTGGAGATAAGGTCAGACGCGTTTTTCCATAATAACTACCCGCGTTCCAAGCGAGTGGTTACATTGGAAACCTTCACCAAATCATGGAAAAAGATTTTTTCCTGACAGTTATTACGTAACAGTTGGCAAAGAGCGGGAAAAATTCAACTTTAACATTATCATAAAAGTTCATACACAAGGGGGCAAATATGGGTCAAACCTAAACCCGCCAAGAAGCCTTATACAAGTCTAAGAGAAGGCCTTCTAAGGCCAACTCTTCTTCATATGCCTGGGCTTGGGTTTCATCGGCAGCAGCAATAGCCGAGTCCAAAGCTTCCTGGGTCTCCTCCGCGGCCTGCAAGCGGGTTTCCACTTCCTCAGCGCGGGCCAAGTTTTGGCGAGCTTGAGCAAGCTGAGTTTTCAACTCCGCTATCTGGGCTTCCAGGGCTTTCACCTGCCGAGCATAGCCAATGCTTGAATTCTCTGAAGAAGCTCCTAGGATGTCAACGTCACCAAGCTCGGTTAAAAGGTCTGCCATCTGATTACCTAAGTCTTGGCGAGCTTGCTCATGGGAAGCTGATTGAGCACTGACATCTTGAACTCGGCGAGCCTGCAACTCGACAGCGTCAGCCAGTTCCAACACATGGCCCAGAGCAGAATTGCCGCCAGCGACTTGCCAACTCAGAGTTTCGTAAGCCTCGCGGACGCGCCCCACCAAGTCGAACACGTTCATTCGATGGCCTTGGCGTAGTAGCCCGTGAAGGAAAGCCCGGGCCAGGCGAATGGGCTCTGGATCAGCAGACGGGGTAGTCCGGGCCCGAAGACGAGCGGCCCGGGTACCCAAGGATGAAGACTCCTCGCCAGATGTTCTCATTGGGGCCGGAGTGATTGGTTCAACCGCAGCAGCCGCCTCAATCTCTGGAGTGGGTGGCGGAGTGCCACAAGCGGTTTCTGTCTCCACTTCTTTGGCCTGAGCCGTCGGGTCTGGTTGCAGTGGAGAAAGCTCAAGCAGCGGCTGGGGATCCTCTGTTGGAACCGCCGGAGGCACTTCGTTGGTCTGACCCGCTCGGCCCAATAGCAGAGGAGGAGCCCAAAGCACCAATTGGAGGCCTTCTGACAGAAATGCTGAAGGGGCAGTAGAGTCGGAGAGTTGGGTGGACTGGTCAAGAACTTCATCATCAGCAAGAGCCGAGGTAGACTCTGAGTTTGGACCAGGTTCGCTTGAAACGGCGGTTGGAGAAGACGGTTGCACAGTGACTTCTTCAGTAGCCATGCCAGCCTCCTCGATGGCCATGGCGATTTTCTCCGTGGCCGCACCAACTTCCTCGACGACCGTTCCCTTGCTGGCTTCAACAGTTTCTTCGAAGATCATCTCCTCGCTGGTTTCGGCAGCTTCTTCGAGGGTGATTCCCTCGCTGGCCCCACCAACTTCTTCGAGGACTGTCTCCACGCCTGCCATAGCGACTTCCTTGATGGCCAAGGGTACTTCTCCAACGAGTGGTTCTGGAGGCGGGACTTCCGTTATCACTGGCGCCTCTTCAACAACAGCGAGGCGAGGACGGGTGCGGCGGACCTGTCAAAGGCAAAGTTAGCGAGTCGTTGATTAGCTTTAGGAAAATTAATCCGAAGATGGTCCGCTTACCGGGTTGCTTACCAAACCATACTCTCGCTGATACCGCGCATCTTCGAGCAAGTCCTCTTTGTCCTCAATAGGACGCTTCCGCGAGCTTTCACCGCTCGTTGGCCGAGGAACGACAGGAGCAGTCTCACTGTCGTGGCCCGCCACAGTTTCCCTCCGGACAGGTGCTTTTCCTCTGACACCTTCAGACCTGTCAATTGATCTCCGGCGGGGGGCAGACTGAGAAGTAAACAAGAGGGTTAGGAAGAAGCATTTTATCAATATGTCAAAGGAGGTTTGAAATTTATACATTTAGTGACATACCTCGAGTACGGGATCGCGTTCTCGAATGACGATCCCCGTCGGGTGGCGAGTAGCAGGAACTGGCGGGAGCGCGAGCCTAGTTCCCGTCGCAGCCCCTGAACCCCTCTTTGCTCGGTCGCGCTGGGCATCGAGGATGTTGCGGTCTGATTCGCCCAGAATGTCGTATAAGGGACGAAAGATGGCCGCGAAGACCGCATCATCCGGGAACTCCCAATGGTTGTCGGACAAGGACCGCCACCAAGTGAGGTAGGCGGGGTCGACGCCCTGCGAAGGCTCAATCTCCAGCAAGTTAGGAGAAAGAGGGAAGATGTTTAGCAGCGGGGTGACTCGGTTGGACTCGCCAACCTTCCTCCACGAGGTGTACTTATTGACCGAGTGGAGAAGTGGATAGGGAATCAGTTGATGAAAGCCCAGTTGCCTCGCGAAGTGATTGGGGGCATACAGCTCGAAGCCTTGTTCATCCTTGGCGAGCTGAAGGTCGCAGCACGAAGTTGCTCTCACGATGGCAGTCCTCGCGTCGTTGTCCGAACTAAGGCGGGGGAAGAAGCTCGTCGATAGGACTTCGGGATGGCGCCGGCGGACCATCATATCTATGGTAGGAGGCGGCTCAAGGTGGTTGTAGAGGATGGAAAGGCTGGCGAAGGAGGACAACGGAGTTCGATTCGCAGCGTTCCTGCACACCACAAAGCCAAGCAGCCGGTCCTCGGGCAGGAATTCCACCGGGGCTCGCCGGAAGAGCGGAAAGTACAGCTGCGTCCACAGGTCCAGGATCCACAGAGGGCCGCCAGAAAGATGGAAGGGCCTCAGGGACAGCAGGTGCAGGGTCCGATAGAGCGCGCCCAGTACAGGTTGCCCTAATCCGACTTCGACCCCATTATACAGTGCTTCTGCCAGCTTGGTCCACTTCCCTGTCGGTTTGTGAGCACTGCCGCAGAAAATGAATTTGTCGAGCCAATACTCAAGGAAGGCGATGCCTCCTTCATGCTGCTCCGCGTGGCCGATGTAAAACTTCCTCCACGCCCCGTATGAACCTTTCAGGACGCGACGGGCCCCCAGGTTGCAGGCGTATGTGAACTCGGTCGACGCAAAGTCGCCTGGCGCGTATGTCTTTGCGTGAATCGGCAGTCCGACGATGGCGAGGATGTCCAGCAGAGAGATGCCCATCTGCCCGAAAGGGAAGTCGAAAGTGTTAGTGGCACTGTTCCATAAACAGGCCATGGCAGCGATAGGCGCTCGGTCGGTGTGAGGGGGCAGTGAGAAACTCAGAGCAATGGCTTCGTGGATGCCGGTTGCTTCCCAGATCGTTTGGTCGGTCTGGAGGCGTTCCGCGTACCACGCTCGATCCTCCGCAGTGGCGCTGGGCCACTCCCCGACCTGGATGTTTATATGAGAACGGGCCTGCCAGGAGGAGAAGTTCCCCGGTTCACGCCGTTGGGCCAGGATTGGTCGGCGCACAGAGGTGGTATAATGGTTAAGATCAGCGGCGGACGGAGTCTGTGACGGAGTCGGTCCGAGCAGGGCATCCCCTGTCTCAAGGAAGTAGATAGGTGTTCCTTGTGGCGGGTTGCCGGCGAAACGGCGAGCGAGGCTGGTCGACCAGGAGGTCGCTGCCGTGAGGCTAAGGTTTGGGTCGTTAGCGGCAGGTTTGGGTGCCATTGTTTCTGGTCGGAGTAAGGTCGGTGCTGGAGTTTGGCTGGTTGCAGAAGGCAAAGGCTGATTGGAAAGCGATGGTGAGATGTGGGGACCCGCATCGAGGTTTATAAAGGAGACGAACCGTAACATCCCTGTCAATCAATGGCCGCAACGAAAAGACGCAATGACGACCGAAACGTCAGCGCGTTTCAAAATTCAAAAAGCCGTAATGATGAAGGGAGGCGATGACGCTGAAACGTCAGTACCTTTTGAAATACGGATTCCCAGGAAAAAGCTTATTTAGGCCTTTTCGCTTATCCGTTGCGAAGTGGATTAAGCTCAAGGCCTAGGGTGCAATTGATAGGAGCACAAAGTGTGACGTTTTTAATATGTTTATACCCTTTATTTACCCTTTGTTAACTCCTATTTAGTTGTTTTAGCTTTATATTTGTGTTTAGTGTAGAATAATTGCTTAATTTAGAAATATGTAGTTTTTAGTATAAAATACATAGTAATTTCGGAATTGAATAATTTGGTGTTGAAATTGTGCTAAGTGTTGGAAACCCTTGTTTACTCAGGATTCCTGTCTGGATCAAGATTCAATCTTTCCTTGAAGCCTAGTCCATGAAGGAGAGGTCCAAACCAAGTCCAATATGGAGAAGAAGATCTAAACTCGGGAGAATTTTGAAGAATATCCAAGCCTTGCAAATCCGGATGAAATCAGGAAAATTCCTGTGCACGTCTGTCAACTTCAACGGACTCTCCAGGACAGCTCACAATGAATCAGAAAACGTGCCAGATATGGATAGAAAGCTACGGGAATCTAGTTTCCAAATCAATTGGAATCACCTCAATATCTATTTTCTAGAAGGAGTTATGACGAAATCATCAGACGGAGGTCATTCTGCCGAAATTGAGAAGAACTAGGAATCCTAATCCAATTTGGTTTAGGCTTTGTGGCCGACTCTTCTAGGGTTTTTCCTCTATATAAAGCACGACTCCAAGGACAGAAGATCATCATCAACCCATGCAAATAACACCAAAGCCTTTACCAAAACTCCATCAACCTCCAAACACTACAATCCGATCCCACCTCCAGCACTCGTCCAAAGCACGTAGCCGAGGACTCCGCGCACTCAAAGAGTAGAACACGTAGGGACATTCTGAGAGTGTATTCATCTTCTACTATCGGATTAGTATGTGTTTGTTCTTGTTTTATGTTGTTTTAGTTTTTGCTTAAGTATGTTTCGATTCTTGTCTATGAGATAGAACAACTTTTGAACCATGTTTTGAATTTAAGTTTTCAATTTTTAATCAATGAATTTAGGTTTTATGCCGTGAGTTTTATGTCAAATACTTTAAGATTTTCGGTGCATTCTTATATTATCATGTGTAGTTGATACAAGTAGTTGATATTGCATGTGTTAATCATCCAAAGTTCGACTTTGATACACGTAGTTGATAAGTTGCATTGTCTTTGTTATTTCACCGATTTTCTGCCTATGTTTGATTTAGGACTAGTACTTAAACACATCAAATTCTTTATGTGATACGTAATTGCATGATTAGTTTATGTGTGTGACCTATAAGTAGAGCACGTAGCCGAGCTTGTTTGTGTCGCGATGTTGAATGAAACCCGTAGTCTAATTCTAAGTTGGTCTATGTCATAGGAACCCCGTAGGAACTTATGTGCATATCAAATTTAGGTTGTATATTTGCTCACGGTGTAGACTTAAATGAGATTAGAAATCGTCTTCTTTATTCTTGCATGGTTGTTTGGTTGAGTTTGCATGATTGTTGGTTGATCACATGTATATATGTATAGAAGTAATTTAGGATTTATTATTAAAAGTTGTTCCGAAATTATAAAACTTTTAAACCTATGAGCTTATTTTGACATTTACTTTAGATTAGATGGATCTACCCTGTAGTTGGATCCCCGGTTTAGAACGATCCCTGCTTGCTTTATACTATAACTGATTTGTTGACAGGGTTAATTGATGCGTATGCAAATACGTCTTATCAAATGGCGCCGTTGCCGGGGACCCTTCGGGATCCTCGATCTTTTTAATTGTCGAAATTTGCATTGTATATATGTTTATATGTTTATATTTGTAAAGTTTTAACCATAAATTTGTATATGATGTAATTGTGTTTTATTTTTGTTTTTCTACTTTAATACTTCTATGAATAATGTTGTAGGTTGTACTACACAGGAATAGGTAGGATCCCTTTTGTTAATTCTAGCCTTAACCCTTCTTGTTTACCCTCGGGTTTGCATGAGGTTGTGGGCGGCTTTTATTAACACTTGGAGTCATGTTTGGTTCATAAGTTTGTTGCTAGCTGAGTACATTGGTACGCTCCTTCTATTACTCTGGTGCATGGGACCAAAATTGGATCTCAAGAGCCTTGAAAGCATACATCTCGGTGATGGAGTTCTCATTGCTCACTAAACGAGTCCTACTATGTTCACTATCTCTGGATTGAGCTATTGGCCTTTAGAAACAACGCTTCAAGCTTGTGATCGAAACATCTATATCCAGGCCGCACGTCCACCGTGTCTTACCATCTAGAATCATTATTTGTTTAAGTGTTTTAGTAGCAACTCGAAAATAACCTTATATGACTTTGTAATCTTAAAGATTGGTGCCATGTATGATTTTGTATTTCATTTGTTTTGAAATTTATCTCTTGATTTTTGAATTTCTTTTGTTTTCCTTTGTGTTGTTTTTCTTAGCTTAATCTAGTTTATTGCTTTTGATTTCATTTTATACTCAATACTGCTAGTTCTTCTACTCCTAATGATGATGAAATCTTGAAGTCCCTTGCTCAAGGGCAACAGAACTTAACATCTGCAACTCAAGCTTTAGTGACAGGTCAACAGGCTAATTCTAAAGAGATCGCGGAGCTCAAGAAGCAGATGGGGCAAGTTATCGATTTCATGGGTAAAATCCATGAAAGTGGTAAGTTGCCGGGCCAAACTTTGCCAAACCCGAATGCCGGACAATTCAAGATCGTTGCAACTAGGAGTGGTCGAGTTTTTGAGGAGCCTTTGTTGAAGAAGTCGGAGCCTTCTAAGGAAGGTGAGGCCGAGGGCATATTGCTGCAAGATGAGGAAGATATTGAAGAGGTTTATGCCGAGAAGAAGCCGGACAAGGAGGCCGTGCCTCAGTCCGAGAGAGACGCAGTAGTCCCAGCCGAGAAGAAGAAGGTGCAAGAGGCCGTGCCTCTTGCAGTCCCTGCTGATCCGAAATCCACTCAAGCCGTGCTTGAGAAAGGTAAGTCTTCTAGCTCTAATGGTTTAGTTTCTACTAATGTCCATACTCGTGCCCCTTTCCCCAACAGGTTTGCTAAATCAAAGCATGATGAAGCTGATCATGCAATGATTGAGTTATTCAAGAAGGTGGAAGTAAACATGCCATTGCTTGAGTGCATTCAACAAAATCCAAAATATGCGAAATTCTTGAAAGAGTTGTGCACCAACAAGAGGCTACCACGAGAGAAGGATGTAGCGGTAATGAATGAAACCATCTCTGCGGTTTTTCAAAGGAAACTACCACCTAAGCTCAAGGATCAAGGGAGTTTTTCGATTCCATGCACCATTGGTACTCATAGTTTCGATAAAATCATGTTAGATTTAGGTGCTTCGATAAATGTTATGCCTTCTTATCTTTATGCGAATTTAGGTCTAGGTGAATTGAAAAAGGATAACATTATCATTAGATTGGCTGACCGCTCCAACAAGATCCCTTTGGGATATGTGGAGGATGTTTTAGTGCAGGTTGCAAGTTTAACATTTCCTGCAGATTTCTATGTCATTGACATGGAACCGGCGGATGCAGATGACAAAGAAATTCCCATTCTGTTGGGAAGGCCATTCATGAGAACCGCAAGGACCAAAATTGATGTCTATTCAGGGGAACTAACTTTCGAAATAGATGGAGACATCATTAGTTATAATATTTTTGATGCAATGAGGTATCCACTTCCTGAACTTTTTCGAGATTCCTTTTCTATTGATGTTGTGGATGCTCTTGCAGATGAATATGTGGAGACAATAGCTCAAGACACCTTGGCAATCACCTTGGAAAGAGGAATCGGATTTGATGCCATGGGAAACAAAATCACATTAGCTCAAGATGCCGTGCCTTTGCCCTTGCTTGAAACCGTGCAATCCCTTGAGGTGGCTGCCGAGGTATGCTACTCCTCTCCTAGTCCAATTCTCTTTCCATCTAACAAGTTTCTTCCTTCCATTGTCCAAGCCCCAAAATTAGATCTCAAGGTTCTTCCGGAACATTTGAAGTATGTGTACTTGGGAGAGAATGAAACATTGCCGGTTATCATATCATCATCATTAGAGAAGGAGCAAGAGGAGAGATTGATCGAAGTTTTGAAGAGACACAAGACGGCCATAGGTTGGACCTTAGCCGACATCAAGGGAATTAGCCCTACAATGTGTGTTCACCGAATTTTGCTTGAAGATGGAGCAAAACCAACCAAGGAGGGTCAACGACGTCTTCATCCACCTATGATGCAAGTTGTAAAGGATGAGGTGACAAAGTTGCTCGATTGTGGAGTCATCTACCCAATTTCGGATTCAAGGTGGATTTCACCGGTTCAAGTTGTGCCAAAGAAGAGCGGAATCACAGTGGTGAAGAATGATGAAAACGAGCTTGTGCCGCAAAGGACCGTAACCGGCCACCGAGTGTGTATCGATTATAGGAGGCTCAATGCAACAATAAGGAAGGATCACATGCCATTGCCATTCATCGATCAAATGCTTGAGAGGTTAGCCGGTCATTCCTTCTATTGTTTTCTTGACGGTTATAGTGGTTACAATCAAATAAGTGTTGCGGAAGAGGATCAAGAGAAGACAACGTTCACATGTCCCTTTGGCACTTTTGCCTACCGCCGCATGCCTTTTGGCTTGTGCAATGCTCCAGGTATGTTTCAAAGATGCATGTACCACATATTTTCTGAGTTCATAGGTTCTAAGATTGAAGTCTTTATGGATGATTTTTCTGTTTATGGTGAAGATTTCAATGCATGTTTAGAAAATGTAGAATTTGTGCTTAGGAGATGTGAGGAAACTAATCTTGTGCTTAATTGGGAAAAATGTCACTTCATGGTTAATCAGGGTATAGTGCTCGGTCACATTGTTAGTTCTAGGGGTATTGAAGTTGATAAATCTAAGATAGATCTTGTGCGTCACTTACCCATCCCCACAAGTGTGAGGGATGTTCGAAGCTTTCTTGGACATGCAGGTTTTTATCGTCGATTTATCAAAGATTTCTCCAAGATAGCTCGACCCTTGAGTTCCTTGTTGCAAAAGGATGTGCCCTTCCACTTTGATGCCGAGTGCAAGGAAGCTTTTGAGCGGTTGAAGACCATGTTGACATCGGCACCGATCATGGCGCCACCGGATTGGTCCTTGCCCTTCGAGTTGATGTGTGACGCCTCGAACTATGCCGTGGGGGCTGTGCTCGGACAGAGAAGAGACAAGCAGCCCTATGCCATCTATTATGCCTCTCGGACGCTCAATGATGCGCAACAGAACTACACCACCACCGAGAAAGAACTTCTTGCCGTGATCTTTGCTTTGGATAAGTTTCGTTCTTACTTACTTCAATCTAAAGTTATTGTTTACACTGACCATGCGGCTTTGAAGTATTTGTTGACAAAGAAGGATGCCAAGCCGAGATTGATAAGGTGGATATTGCTTCTCCAAGAGTTCGATTTGGAAATCAAAGACAAGAAGGGGTCGGACAACGTTGTTGCCGACCATCTTAGCCGGTTGGTGCGTGACTCGGATCCCGTGGCCATCCAAGAAAGTTTCCCGGATGAGCAACTCTTCAAGGTAAGCAAGGTAAGTGAGGTAAGTGAGCCTTGGTATGCCGATATTGTGAATTACCTTGTTACAAAGAAATTTCCGAATTCTATGACCTACCATGCTAGAAATAGACTTAAGGCTTTAGCTAGACATTATGTGTGGGATGAACCTTATTTATGGAAGCATTGTGTTGATCAAGTTATTAGGAGGTGTGTCCCAGAGAATGAGCATAGGTCTATTCTTAGTTTTTGCCATGATCAAATTTGTGGAGGTCACTTTGGTTCTCGTAGGACTGCTTTGAAAGTTTTAGAATGTGGATTCTTTTGGCCTACTATTTTTCGAGATTCCTATATGTATTGTGCTTCATGTGATAGATGTCAAAGGACAGGGAATTTAGGACCTAGGGATGAGATGCCTATGCAACCTATTATACATGTTGAAATATTTGATTGTTGTGGTATTGATTTCATGGGGCCTTTTCCGAATTCTCAAGGAAATTTATACATTCTCGTATGTGTGGATTATGTTTCTAAATGGGTGGAAGCAAAAGCCACCCGGACTAATGATTCTCGAGTTGTTGCAGATTTCCTACGCTCTAATATTTTCTCCAGGTTTGGAATGCCGAAATTTATAATAAGTGATGGAGGTTCCCACTTTTGCAATCGGACAATTGAAGCTCTAATGAAGAAGTATGGAATCAAGCATAAGGTTGCTACACCTTATCACCCCCAGACAAGTGGGCAAGTGGAGCTTAGTAACCGAGAGATCAAGCGGATATTGGAGAAGAGTGTGAAGCCGTCACGCAAGGATTGGAGCCAACGACTTGATGATGCACTATGGGCATATCGAACAGCATTCAAAAATCCCTTGGGGATGTCCCCGTTTCGTATGGTGTACGGCAAAGCTTGTCACTTGCCTGTGGAGTTGGAACATCGAGCATGGTGGGCGGTTCAGACTTTTAATATGGATATTGATGAGGCCGGATTACACAGGAAGTTGCAGTTGTGTGAACTTGAAGAAATCAGGAATGAGGCATATGAGTCTGCCGTGATCTATAAAGAGAAGACCAAGGCGTTCCACGACAGGATGATTCGAAAGAAAGATTTCGTTATTGGCCAGAAAGTTCTCTTATTTAATTCTAGACTTAGGTTGTTTCCAGGCAAGCTACGTTCTAGATGGATAGGACCTTTTGTTATCACTAATATCTTTCCTTCTGGTGCAGTCATGATTCGGAGCTTGGTAAAAGGAACTGAATTTCAGGTTAATGGTCATCGATTAAAGCCTTACTTGGAGAACATGGTGAACCACATGGTGGAGGAAGTCTCTCTCCTAGATGCTACGGCATGAGCAAGAGGAGATGATAGTCTAGGCTAAAGGACTTTAAACACTTAAGCGCTGCATGGGAGGCAACCCATAGAAGGAGCCATCAACGAGAGTTTGCATATTTCTTTATCCCTCCTCTTTTATTTTCGGCTTGCTTTTAGTTTTCTTACATTGAGGACAATGTTGATTTTAAGTGTGGGGTGGGATGTCATTACTCGTTGATTTGCTATGCTTTGATATTATTTGAGTTATTTTTAATTTTTAGGATTAATTTTGAAATTTTTGGTTATGTTTCTTTGTTTCTTTGTTTTTATTTTGTTAAGTCTTAGGTGCCTTCTAACGTGTCTAGGATGAACATATGATCTTTGATTGATTAGTTATTGAGATGAGCATAATTTCGAATATTTGAGCTTATATGTTATTTGATGGTTAATAGAGATGTTGAAATTGTACGAACTTGTAGTAGATGAGGACCATTGAAACTTAGGTACAGAATGAGCATGTTCCTTACTTGTTTGATTTCATGTTACCTTTGTGAGATTTTCGAGCCATATATATGTGCCTATTCTTTGGAGAGTTTACTCTATCTATTCTTTGATATATATGACCTCATTATACATTACTTGATCGATTTATATGCCATAGATTTAATGAACTAGAGATTGCTAGAACTTACTTGTGAAACTTTCAAAACTTTTATCATAACTTGCTTTGATTTTGAAAAGGATTGTGGATCTTTCTTAGGACTACCACCACTTTATCTAAATAGCCATATATCCCTATTTTGAGCCCTGTTTGGGACCCCTTAGTCTGAACCCCCTAGAGCCTACGTTATGCCTTTCTTGTTCACCTAAATTATCCCTTGCCTAGTATAGAATTCCTCTACCTTGTCTCGAGCTTGGCAGAGCTATCTTTTTGTGGTGATTTGAGGTGATGATTCAATACAAGTGTGGGGTTATTCTAAGAAGTTTGTTGCCGAGATACATGAGAAAAGAAAAAAAAAAAATTTGCTCTCGAAATAAAAAAAAAAAAGAAAGAAAGAAAAAGCACGAACCGAGAGAGAAGAGAAAAAGAAAAAAAAAAGTTTCGAATTGATTTTGGTGAAGGTATCTCGGCCTAGATGAAATTTTTGTGAATTTGGAGTTGTGATTTGTTTGTTGAAGGCTCAATATGTTATACTTTTAGCCTTTATTCGTTTTCACAATGTTTAAAGTGAAGGATGGGTCCAACATGATGTTATTTGGCCCTTGATGGTATTTGGTGACATAAGGTGGATGTTCTTGCTCTGCTAAGTCTTGAGGATGACCTTTGTGATTCCTATACTTTGAAAATTTTCCATGCCGAGCCTAGCCAACCTATTTTCTAAAAGATCCGCATGATTCTTAAGATAAGTAAACTTTGATCTGTGGAGTCTGTTTCATGAGTAAGCGTATGGTTGTGGTTCATTTGTGCATATGATTGGTATCTTTCATGAGGTTTTCGAAATCACTATTTTCTTTATAACTCTTGTGTGTGAAAAGCTTTTAAGCATATGCCATGTTCTTGAGAGAAAAAATTCGGAGTGCATATCCTTTGTGAGTTGAATTTGAACTTGTTTGGAACATGTCGAGCTTAATTTCACCTATGTTTCTGCCATGTCTTACTTGTTACATCGAAATCTCATGTTTATTAACCATTGAATTCATCTTTCAATTTCGATTCTTGTGCTATTCTTAATGCTATGATTTTGAAGATCTCTGAGACAATTTTCGTTGAAGGCATTAGATTGAGTCATTGTAGTATTTTCGATTTTAGTGTGTTGTTTTTATTTTAGTGGTTTGCTAAGGGACTAGCAAAGGTTAAGTGTGGGGTTGTTGATAGGAGCACAAAGTGTGACGTTTTTAATATGTTTATACCCTTTATTTACCATTTGTTAACTCCTATTTAGTTGTTTTAGCTTTATATTTGTGTTTAGTGTAGAATAATTGCTTAATTTAGAAATATGTAGTTTTTAGTATAAAATACATAGTAATTTCGGAATTGAATAATTTGGTGTTGAAATTGTGCTAAGTGTTGGAAACCCTTGTTTACTCAGGATTCCTGTCTGGATCAAGATTCAATCTTTCCTTGAAGCCTAGTCCATGAAGGAGAGGTCCAAACCAAGTCCAATATGGAGAAGAAGATCTAAACTCGGGAGAATTTTGAAGAATATCCAAGCCTTGCAAATCCGGATGAAATCAGGAAAATTCCTGTGCACGTCTGTCAACTTCAACGGACTCTCCAGGACAGCTCACAATGAATCAGAAAACGTGCCAGATATGGATAGAAAGCTACGGGAATCTAGTTTCCAAATCAATTGGAATCACCTCAATATCTATTTTCTAGAAGGAGTTATGACGAAATCATCAGACGGAGGTCATTCTGCCGAAATTGAGAAGAACTAGGAATCCTAATCCAATTTGGTTTAGGCTTTGTGGCCGACTCTTCTAGGGTTTTTCCTCTATATAAAGCACGACTCCAAGGACAGAAGATCATCATCAACCCATGCAAATAACACCAAAGCCTTTACCAAAACTCCATCAACCTCCAAACACTACAATCCGATCCCACCTCCAGCACTCGTCCAAAGCACGTAGCCGAGGACTCCGCGCACTCAAAGAGTAGAACACGTAGGGACATTCTGAGAGTGTATTCATCTTCTACTATCGGATTAGTATGTGTTTGTTCTTGTTTTATGTTGTTTTAGTTTTTGCTTAAGTATGTTTCGATTCTTGTCTATGAGATAGAACAACTTTTGAACCATGTTTTGAATTTAAGTTTTCAATTTTTAATCAATGAATTTAGGTTTTATGCCGTGAGTTTTATGTCAAATACTTTAAGATTTTCGGTGCATTCTTATATTATCATGTGTAGTTGATACAAGTAGTTGATATTGCATGTGTTAATCATCCAAAGTTCGACTTTGATACACGTAGTTGATAAGTTGCATTGTCTTTGTTATTTCACCGATTTTCTGCCTATGTTTGATTTAGGACTAGTACTTAAACACATCAAATTCTTTATGTGATACGTAATTGCATGATTAGTTTATGTGTGTGACCTATAAGTAGAGCACGTAGCCGAGCTTGTTTGTGTCGCGATGTTGAATGAAACCCGTAGTCTAATTCTAAGTTGGTCTATGTCATAGGAACCCCGTAGGAACTTATGTGCATATCAAATTTAGGTTGTATATTTGCTCACGGTGTAGACTTAAATGAGATTAGAAATCGTCTTCTTTATTCTTGCATGGTTGTTTGGTTGAGTTTGCATGATTGTTGGTTGATCACATGTATATATGTATAGAAGTAATTTAGGATTTATTATTAAAAGTTGTTCCGAAATTATAAAACTTTTAAACCTATGAGCTTATTTTGACATTTACTTTAGATTAGATGGATCTACCCTGTAGTTGGATCCCCGGTTTAGAACGATCCCTGCTTGCTTTATACTATAACTGATTTGTTGACAGGGTTAATTGATGCGTATGCAAATACGTCTTATCAGCAATGTTTGAGCCCAGTGGGCATTTTCGGTCCAAGACTCGAGATAGGTTTTGGGTAGCATTTGGGCAATACCTGTGGCCTTTTTAGCCCACGAAGGGTGGCGAGGTCTGGCAGCACGTGACGAAGACTTTGTCCAGAATATTCCGATACCCCGCGAGATTCGATGTCCTCGCGGGATCCTTATTTCCAGTTCGCGTGGGACTCTACAGTGCCTGGCGAGGTAGAGTTGGAAATGAACGATGATACCCTCGGGATAAGGTCGCTTAGTGTTCGAGTTCGCATATGACTCTACAGTGAAATGATGCGAGGCGGTGAACGAGACCTAAGCGGAGTTGGTTTGACACGTGTTGCATGGAGCGCACGGTTGGCGAGTTGATCGTATCCTTGTGGGATTCTGATTGTCGAGTCCGAATTGGATTGTGATTAAGTCTCCGTGGGTTGCTTACGGATGATTATATAAAGAAGCTCCACGGCTTACAGAAGGGCTCTCTCGACTACACACACAGAACTCTCAACAAACAATCAATCAAACAGTACAACTGCAAACCTTCGAGCATCCTCGAAAACCCTTACGTTCTAAGCGCACCCTGCCTTAGATCTCAGAGCCCGTCAGGACTCGTCCCCGATTTCCCTATTGTTGCTCTGCTCGCTCTAACAGTGAGTATCGATCGACAGGTGACCGAGAAAACTAAGCTCGTAAATATTTCCTCGTCCGCGAGGTGACACCGGAGCTCTCTTTCGCCTGGTTAGAAGCAATGTTTTAAAAGGTTAAGGCATAGCCGAGGCTATGGAGCGAGAGCCTCACCAAGGCGTAAGGCGTAAGCCTTTTGAAAAAAAAAATATTTCCTGCTATATATAGAACATATATTGCAATCTATAGTTCTATACTTAGACAAAACCAACACAACATTGACAAAACCAACACAACATTTACAGGCAGCTTCCTGTAAATGCTGCCTGCAACACACCATTGACAAAGGCAATCTATACTTAGACACAAGTCACAAAACCAACACAGAGTTGTGAGCATTTACAGGAAGCTTGCTCCAATCTATACTTACTTAGATAATCAGAGCACAATGTTGCATGAATTGCATCATATACAAAGAAAACACAATTCACAACAGTTCAATTGAATCAGAAATTCGGATTGATAACAGATGTGCGTACTACGTACCTCAAATCAATGGTGAGTTGGTGACTGCAATGCGAGGCTTAAGAGGAAGAGCTTTGAGGCGATTGAGTTGCAGAAGACAGCGACGAGGCGGTGGTCGGATGGTCGGAAACTCGGAATCCTGGTAGTGGTCAGATGGAGGGTGGTTGTCGATGGTCGGACGGTCGGTGGTAGTCGCGAACTGGTGGAATCCTGGTGGTGGCCGATTGTGTCTCTGTGTTCGAGAGGGAGATCGGGAGAAGGAGAGGGAGGAGGGAGGAGGGAAGGAGGGCGAAAAGAGAGAGGGAGGCGCACGACCCAGCCTTAAGTAAAACTGTAAAACACTTACCCAAAACGACCCCGTTTTCCTTCACTTACACTAGGCGCACGCCTTATGCGCCTTGGGGTGCGTTTTTTGCGCCTTTTGCGCCTTGTGCTGCGCCTTTTGCGCCTCTGCGCCTAACCAGCAAAACACAAGGAATTTTTCATGCGCCTCGCTCCTTTTGAGCCTCAAGGCGCGCGCGAGGCGCGTTTTTTAAAATATTGGTTAGAAGTCAAGAACGCGCATCATTCTCTTTCCTCGTCCGCGAGGTGACACGCCCGCACGCAATTGTTTTACGTTTGGAAGCACAATCACCTCATCGCACCTCCGCTGAGGACGTGGGCTAAAACAACTATGGTGGAGGCGGCGGCACGGAGCACATTTTGGACATTGGAAGCACTCCCTCGCATTAAGTGGTTGTCGTTGGTGCTTCTGAAAGCGACGATGATGCCTTCAGCACTCTCGCCAACCTTGGCTGCCCTAAAAATGCTGTCGCCCCAGCGGTGGCTCACGGGCGAGTGGTGGGGCAATAAAACCGAGTCGGCATGAATCCATTCAGGATCAGAATCACGGTTACGCCTCCAGTATCCGTCCCTCACATTGCTGATATGGCACTTAATGCGAAACCTGTTCTCAGCGTAACCATAATAGTCGTTTTCGACCTCCTGCAACACCGAAGGATGCCATTTGTCGACTGCGGAACTGAACTGTAGAAAGGGCTGGTTGCTGATCGTCATGAACCGAAGGTATTGGCCGTTATCCCCTTTAAACGCCACGTGTCTGGGCATCATGAACAGGGGTACCAAATCGGTGAAACTGAAAATCATGTGATAAGCAGTTTGGGGATGTGCAGGAACTTGTTCTGATACTTCAAGAACATGATTTTGTTGATCGATGAATAGGTTGCGTCCTCGTTGCACATGCAACAACTGAACGTCGCGATTACTGTTGTGGAAGATATATGAAGGCACGAACATGGTGCATCCCCACGCTGATTCGTCCTCCACAGGTTGCTCAGCCACCGGCGCCACCACGGAGTCACCTTCTCCCCGAAGGGCCAAGAACTTGTTGTTGTAACTGCATCTTATATGCACTCGTCCGTTACCCGACCGTGCCGGCAACACCTCCAGCTTACACAACGCACTCATAACGTCGTCTCCGTCTGCTACGAGCAACCCGTGTGTCTCCACATCTTCATGTACGTACTGCAGAATTTTGCCGCCGTATCGACGGAGAGCCACGGATGCTGGTAAAGTCGCAATTTCTTGCGCCATTTTCGTACTGAAGGTTTTTGAGTGATATTGCTCTGATAGTCTGATGGTTTCCTCAGCTTGCTCCAAACTGCCCGTTATATAGATAAAAAAACTGCATATGCTCCAAGGACTAAGATGTAATTTTAATGGTGAAAGCACGTTTTAAACAAGAAGGTAGCTAGGTCTGTGCATGCAGTAGCCAAAACATTGTGGTGTTGGTGTTGGTGTTGGTCGGTCGGGAATAAATTATTCGGCGTCGTGTTGTTCTAGTCGGCATAAATCTGGATAAACACGTGAAACTTTTCCTGTATGCATTTTTGTGGATTGAGAGTCGACACTCGACAGAGACATTTCCTGCACGTTTTTGGACTATAGGGGACCGCCGGTAATGATTGAGGCAATGAGGCCGTGTGTTGTCATCGTCTTCCCACATTAATTCCCCGATATTATATCGGTTTTCACCAGAATCATTCAAGTCCTGAAATTGAATTGAGGTAGGATCGTTATTGAAGAGATGGTGTGGAGTGGAATCTGAATCAGGGTTTATGTAGCTACTTTGATGGGAGTCTCTTCTTGTTTTGCCTTTGTGAGTATGATATATGTTCTACTGTTCTGGTTCCTTATGTTTAATTAGCTCAAACATTCCAAAATTTGGTTGTGGCAAGCAATTTTGTCCCATATAAGAAAAGGTTTAATTGTCAAAAGGATTCTGATTGCGCTTCTGCTTCCTCTTGCTAATGTTCTGGGTTGATGAATTTGGCTTGTAACAGTTCTTAAAATCAGTTTGTTTCGGAAATATAACTTGTCGAAGCTGGAGGAAAATTTCTGAATCAGGTGTAGATGTCTAGCTTTTTGCTAGTTTCTCTTCTTACTGAACTACATTGTAAGTTTCTGAGAAAATGAAATGAGTTGGTCATCTTCTCTTGTATTTCATCACAAACAAAAATGAGTCAGGTAAGAAGACACAAATTATGCTTAAAAAAACAAGCACGCTTTCTTAGTTTCTTTCACAAACATATCGAGGCAAACCAGCTTTCATCTTCTAAAAGCCTGCAACTTTGGTCAAAGAAACCCTCCAACAATATCAAATTCAGCAATCTAATTTTAATCTCATGTTAAAGGAAAGAAATAAGTTCTGTGATCAGAAATTCAGCATTCAAGGTAATTGATCACCATTCAAGGTGACTGAGCAATACTGGAGATCTAGAATGATGGATCGGGATATCCTCAGTTCCTCACTAACATATCTAGGAGTAATTGTAGGATTTGTATCTAAAGCTTTGTTATATATAGTTATAGTCCTCTTGTATATATATGATCAGGATGGATGTGGAGCGGATGTTCGCAGTGGCGCAGTGTCCTTAAAATGCGGACGTCCCTCCGTTCGCCACCATACAGTGCCGGCGAGGGCGCGTCTCCACCCCAGCAGACTCTAGCAGCGTCCCCGACCTCTTTCCATACCCGGCGAGTCCTGCGAATTCCAGTTTTCCGGCCAGATCACCCAAAACTTCAAACAAAATCGATCTGGCCGGAAAACTGGAATTCGCCGGACTCGCCGGGGATGGAAAGAGGTCGGGGACGCTGCTGGAGTCCACTGGGGTGGAGGCGCGCCCTCGCCGGCGACGTATGGTGGCGAACGGAGGGACGTCCGCATTTTAAGGATGGTGTGGACGTCCACTCCACATCCTTTTCGTATATATGATACTGAAAGCTTGTATATAATCATAGTCCTCTTGTATGATTATCAATCAATTAATAACAAACATTTAGACACCATTTTGTTTACATGGTCTTTCATCATGACACCTCTCTAAATCTAATTCTAATTCTAATGGTGGTATCCATACACAATAAAAACATGTTAAATAAATACACACAAACTGAAGAAGGTAGGCCTGTAATTAATCAGTGCAGCACGTAGCAAGAACTGGGGCGGACCGTCGGAAATGGTTCCCAACCACGATGGTTTGAGGCCGATCTTTTCAATTAGCAACATTCATTTAGCTCATTCCCTGACAACATTCATACAGCTCAAACAAATTCATGACATGCAAGAACCAAAATTTGCTCTGTTCTGTTCTGTTCTGTTTTGCTCCCTAAGACACGATAATAATAATAAAAAAAAATGACGAAGTTCCAGTGCACAAGAATAGATAAAGAGCACCCGAAGAAGTGATTGGTATTTGGATGTAGAGAGAGAGAATAACCACTATCGATTGCTTTCTTTTGTTTCTCTTTAGCTTTGCTCTTCTTTCTCTCCTTCTCTCTGTTAGCTCATCCACACCAGAGTTATATATATCTTGTAAAATGTAATTTTTTGTTTTTGTTTTTTTGTTTTTGTTTTGTTTGAAGAGAGAAGACGATATACTTTCATAAAATCGATCAGATCAGATATTACATAGAGAGCCTTCAAGCTCTGGAGGCACATTCCGATCCCCATCCAAGAAACCTGAAAACCAGACAGCAATGCAAGCTGATGAGCCATTACATATTTACATTCACCTTCCTATAGATATGTCTAAAGGAAGAACCATTAAAAGTACCCAAGGAAGCCGAAATGTCGTCTATGATACGACCCAAATAAGAGAAATCATCTCCTTCTGCTTGAACTGCTTGTACCAATTGCAAAACAGTCAGATTCAAATATCACCGGGAAAGCGTGGGCTGTGATTGTAATTTGTAAATGAGAGATAGGACTCTGACTCAAAAAGGCAAGTGAAACTAAAACCCAGCACTGCCTTGTTAGTTGTTACATTACTCTTTTTAAGTTACCAAGCCTAGATATCGAGAATGTTATGTACATTGCAAGATGACATCAATCTAGCTCTTTAATCAAAAAAAGAACTAGCGAGTTTGATTAATGACTCAAGATGACAAATTGACAATCTAAAAGAACAACGCAAGTATTAGATTTTTACCAACATTCTCTTTATCGTCGATATTGGTCTATAGTACTACTACTTTGCTATATATATAAATATATATAGCAGGTCTAAATATCTTTATTTATTCAAAAGGTACAGATTTTCTTAGTTGACCCACTTTTAGATCATATATTTTTCATTTTAATCATTCACATTGTAGGTATATATGAATATATCATCTCTACAAATTTTTAGCCAAATTGATAATCGTTAAGGTATCAAAACTATATGATTACAATAAACGGACCAGATATGTTCAACATGAACCGTTTGTGTAATTCATAATTTTGAATACTTTAATAACTATCAATTTGGCTAAAATTTTATAAAGATGATTTACTTATATATACCTAAAAGATGAATGGTTGAGATGAGAAAATATGATAGAAAAACATGTCAATTAAGAAAATTCGTACTTTTTGAATAAATAAAGAGGTCTGTATCTGAAAATGCTATATTTAATATTCTTATACCAACTTCTCATTCCTAGGATGCAGATATAATGTGGCCTGGGCTTGCTGAACCAACGAATGTAAGAACCAAGGTAGCAAGTCGATATGAAAAACCTTCCACGATAAAAGGTGCAAGGACGTCACTCTATCAATCATTGGTATGTTAAGACGATGAAGGCCCAGTTGAACAACATATAAGCCCAATTGTGGTCCAGGTTTAAAATAGCTAAGTAGTATAAATAAAGATAAATCCCTTTTTAGAATAAAAAAAGCTGAAAACCAATTTTTGTACAATTACGATGTTATACACTGCCGGCCAAGGCAACATTTCGTTAGTGTCTTAAACAGTCAAGAATCTTGCTCCTATTAGCCTTGGAATTTGCAAAAGAACATGTAATTTGCCGATCATTCTTAAAATACACTTGAAAAATAGGAACTCCAAGTGCGGATATTTCAAGAAATAGTTGAAAGCCAAACACTTAAAACTCAAATCAGCAAAGAGATTGTATGAGACAGATAGGAGCAAACAAATTGAAGCAATGGAAAGACTGGAACAGAAGCTCAACGTTCACCACTTTAGCCATGAACATTCACTAGAGCAAACCAATTCACCTCTCAAGCAAAACCAAACATGTGCAGGCTGCAGTCTGATGATACTCCCCGGTAAGGACTACTACAGCTGCAGAAAATGCCCATTTTTCCTACACCAAGTGTGCTACAGCATGCCCCGAAAAAATCGCCACCCGGCACATCCAAATCACTATTTGAATCTCCATCCTTCACCTTCAAGCAAAGGAGCTATAAATTGCAAGGCCTGCGGAAAGCTTGTCGCCGGATTTTACTATGATTGCGTGGAATGTGGCCTTTACTACCATAGCTTGTGCTCCATCCTGCCTTTCTCTATTGCAACTTCATCACACCCTCACGCGTTGAAATTGTCCTTTTTGCCTCCGTGTGATCTGTGCTGCGATATCTGCAGTGAGCCTGGTTATGATGGATGGCTGTATAGGTGTCACATATGTGAGTTTGATGCTCATCTTTCTTGTGGCATTTCTGATCAAAAACTTCTTGATAGTTCTCAAGGTTACAATATTGAAGGCATGGAGCTCTTGCAGTTGGTAAGGAATGGATTTGTAAGAAGTGGATCACATCAGATAACAGAAGCAAACATGCCCGATATCATCGCTCTGAACCCGCCAAGACAAGCATCTTTTTATCAAGATTCATCTGCTCCTGTCTCCGGAGACACTACTCTAACTCCGAGTCATCAATTTAGTGATGCATATTTTTCCATAGATTTGGCCAAGTCCTATTCTAATTCACCCTGTGGTGAGAAAAACGAAGGGAGGAAAGAAAATGGTCATCAAGGTCCAAAGGGTGGTGCTGAATTAGTCCAAGTTACGTTTGAGTCCATCAAAAGTACTATTACAAGCAACAAGGTCTTGAGCAATAAAGTAGAACCAGAAAATAGAATGGATGAAGCATTCTTGACTCGAACTGACACTCTTACTAGGAAGGAATTAGGCCTAGAGAAGAAGAGAAAATCAAGTGAACCCGTGGGGAGGTCAAACATTGGAAATCAGAGTACCAAATCGGATACTGTAAGTTGATTTGAATGCCAACTTAAATTTGTCTGATTTCTTAATCAATTGATTCTTATCTTGGTGCATGCATGAATCTCCCTGTGAAGTGCAATCTTTTTGTTGGGTTTATCTTTTATTTCGAAATAACAAGGGAACATTATGTGTTTCATCATTGCTTGGCCATCGTCAAGCAATTGGGTTCTAACTTTGATCACTATATTTATATTCTTAGTTGCTCAAAAACTTATATACACTTGGTTTCTGTGTGCTTTCCTTTGTGAGTGTCTAAGCAAGGCTAGCTACAGTGATTAGGAAATCCTGATAATTGCCTGGCTCCTAGTAATTTGCAGGACAACGCAAATTCTTGTGCTCTGTTTGTTGAGGTTTTGTTTTTCATGTCAATTTGCAGCAAGAGTCAAGCGGTTCATTTTTCCAGATGCTCTGTGGGTGCTGCAATCCGGGATACTAAAGAAGTATCTGACAAAGCTAGCTTTCAAGTTCAGTTTAATGGGGTATAGTTCTGGTATCCTTTATTTCTGTGATCGAATTACTGAGTTGACGGAATATACCATGCATAATTCCAGAATATCCAGTACGTACGTAATATGTATTGTGTATAATCACAGGAACATGCAATTAAGCTCCCTAGCTAGAGTTTGCATGATCGATTGATTGTGTAATCCGTATAATATATGATTTCATATATAGATCTGTGTATTATATATGTTGTGAAGGTATAAGGATAATTGACAATCTTTCTATCCTACAAAACTTCTGATGTCACTGCTCTCTGTCAAGAAAAACAAGTTCTGAAGTCACCCTTATGGTCTCAGGTAAAACATTCATATACATATCACTGTTTTTCCACAGATGATAACAGCCTTGCTTGCTATGCTGCTATCCTAATACTGAGTCATTTGTCTGTCCAGTTTGTTTTTAAAGCATCTATTATATTAGTTTAATAAGTCTGTTGATACCCGAAAAATTATACATTTTGTCACGCAACAATTTATTAAGCGATTCATGCAAAAAAAAAACTCATAGTCTTGGGTTAAATTCATAATTTTAACCAGCCAAGCAAACATGCTCATCGATGTGGACCCAAGCCACATTCACGCATCCTTGGGGCTTGTAGAAGTGAGTGTGGTGTGGAAGGCTACAGAGACACATGACGCCCGTCCATCGGTTTAATGTCGACGTTAATAGTTTCGGTCTTGGGTTCGAAACTCAAGCCCAACGACTTAAATCGGTGACGAATTGGTGATAACAAGATAATTGGACTACTCATTCCTAAAACCCAAAATGTCTTTGAATCCAAAGCCCAACACATTTTCTTTTAGAAAAGTCCAACCTCTATTTTTTTAGGAAAAGCCCAATCTCCTTTTGCATTCCCATAATTGAACCAGATACCACACTTTATTTCTTCCCCGCAGTAGTACGACTACAAGCTTTGCACAACAGAAAAATCTCATTCATTCCCAATCCGAGGAAGAAGAAGGTCAATGACTGGTTCCAAGGCAGCTCTTTCATCCTTGGATGGCGAAATCGTAGGATTCAATTAACTTGGTCTGTCTCGTTCCAGAATTTCCGTCTCTACAGCCGTCCTCGCAGCGCCCATGCAGTGAGTAGTCTCTTCCATCTCTCAACGTCAGCTTCTCTCTGCCAACTTTTGGGGCTAAGGTCATGTGCCTGAGGAGAGCAATCTTTTTACCCAGCAGAGTAGAGCACTCCAGTGCATGACAAAACCCTCCAATTTAGCTCTATAAAAGGGAGGTTTAGGGAGCTGCAAAAGGAGAGAGGCAACAACCCAGAAAAATCCCCAAACACTCAAGCTTTCATGCCTTTCAAGCCTCTAAGCCAAAACCCCATTTCTAGCCATCCTTCAATCCCCATCTTTGAAACCCATATCCTTCCCAGAAATCTAACCCTAAAACTCAGTCCAATTTTCATCACCGCAGTGTGCCTTTAGCTCCCACGCCGGCTCACGCTACAGGCTTCTCTCGTCTTTGAATCACGCACAAGATTAACTTAGTAATCCAAATATTTGGGTTAATTTTGGCCTAGTTACATTTCAAATAAAAAAGAACCCCCACAAAGTCTTTGCTGCTTTTCAAATTCAAATGGACAACTGGGTTGAGGAAAGTGCATTGGCACTTAAACCAGTCTAAGGGTTGATGCTAAGAGGTTTTAAAACCTCTTTGCTCTCTGCTTTGAATCATTCATGTTTTAGGAAATGTTTCTTTGTCTTATTGAGATTACTCTTGTCATCTCTTCCTTTGGATACATCACTCTCAGTATATTGTAGCCAAAGACTATTGTCCAAACCTTCCTGAAACCTGCTGAGGTCAGCTGACATCACTTTTTGATGCCTTGACTGCCTATATATTTCTATAGCTTTAGCTTTGCTCGATAGTTGTTGAAAATTGCCTTATTGAGTTTTCTGTGTTGAGTCTAGTTTTTAGCTTGCATTATTCATGCTGCTCTAAGTCTTTTTCATGACTGTAAACCTTAGAGCTTGAAATCAAAACTTCTTTCATCAACTCATATCATGTTGCATACCATGAGGGGTGTGTAGTATAACCAACCCAATAAGCGTTCAAGGTTGAATCCGTTAGCGGTTAGCTGAATTCACGAACAAAGCTTCTGAAAGTATTCCATGTTGTAAGGGCTTAGAAACAAGAGAGAGAATAGGTCTAGACCAGTTTGAGACTAGGATGAATAGCATTGTGGTAGTGTATCACTAGAACTATTATTCTTGTAAGAAGTTACTTCAACTTAGTGGAAAAGTTTTGTCTCTCTAGAGTTAGAGACACGCAGTTTTTCTACCTGCATTCAGGGTTTCTGTGAGAACAAAGACATCTTTGTGTTGTTTCTTTGTTTGCTGAGTTTTACTTTCTGTAAACTTGTATACTGTAAATCTGAGATAGCACAAACTATTGCTATCCTCAGATACTGAAGTTATCGAAAATTAAAAAAAGACATATTCACCCCCTTAGGACCTTTATGTTGAGTCACTTGAGTGTGTATAGTATTAAAGCTACATTTAAATCCGAAATTATTCCGACGCCAATATCCATTATGCAGCTACGTAAATTTATTAATATGTTCAGTTATTCTAAAATCATATTCTTATAAGTTATAACTTCAAGGTAATTGTTTCATCATAAATCATTAATAAGATGGTTTCTGACTTGCCATGCGCAAGGAGAAGATCCTTGCTCGACTTGGGAATATTTTGGGCTCGTTCATTCGGGCTGATCTGGTGGCGCTGCGGCGTGGGGAGGTTGCCTAGAAGACCCGAATCATGCACAATGTGCGGCGGCTGTTTTCGTAGCAGTGAACCCTCGCTTAATTTCTCATCGAAAGTGACAGTGGATCTGTTGTGGGTTGTTTTCCCATGACCCCACGGGTTACGATGGTCTTCTGGAGTCAGCGGCGACGTCGCATGTGGTACCGGAGACCGTTATGTAGTGAGGACGGGGCTCGTTGTTGCGGCTGAAGCTAGGTTAAGGGATCCGGCTTTTTCTGCGGGAACCCAACCTGGTTTGAAATCTGCAAGGTGGGATGGATCTGTTGTTGGGCCAGCGGGGGTCATTGGGTCTATTGGGTTGCTTGGTGTAGGAGAGGATGATATTAGAGTTTTTATTGATCTCAGATACTTGCTTAACAATAAGAATCAAAATTTAAAAGGAAACAAATAACCCTAAATAATAGAATCCTAAAACGAGAATAAAACTAGCCTAACAATATTAGAATATGAATCAAATAATTAAGACGAAATCTTCTAACTTCAAATCTCGTCCTACATCACTTTTTTGCCGATTTGCGTTGAGGTTAGTTTTTGATGATAACTTAAGACACAATGTCGGTTAAACAAACATGAAAGAAAATCATGCCATGTATGTTATGCCGTGCATTGTTGAAACATGTTCAATTTTATTAATTGTAGTCTATATCTTTTGTTTCCTCTCAATATCCTAACGTTGGATGACAGAATTGAGTCGGATAGAAAGAAAAAGAGACCTTTGGTGCAATTGTACCTAGGAATATATGTTTCCTAATCCTAATAGGATAAGGATTAATTAGCATTCTTTTGTTAATTAGGAATGTGTTTCCTAATCCTAGTAGGGTAAGGATCTTTACATCCTAGCTCTATTAGTATAAGAGGCTTATATACGGGTTCATTCTGCAGAGCCAAGGATTAGAAACTCAGAGGCCGGTCTAGAAACAATGGAAGAAGCCAAGGGTCATATTGCTATGGCGAAGGAATTTGAGAAGAAAGCAAAAAACAAGCTCGACGGGCGGAGAATTTTCAGTTCCAAAGAATCCAAACGCAAACAGGCCGCAAAGCTCTTCCATGAAGCTGCTCAACATTACGGACTCGCCAAAGCCTGGGATAAAGCTGGGGAAACATTGGTAAAGTCGACGAACTGCTATTCGGAGATTAAGGCCCAGTTTGGCCCCGCTGGTACCCTTAGATTATCAGTTTAATTGTCAAGTTAAGCTGGTAGACGCTTTTGGTGATGAATTTCAAATAAGCTTCTTATTTCTTTTAGGATAAGAATCTTTAAGTAGGTTCTTTTTGTCAATTAAGAATATGTGATTCTAATTAGATTAAGCGGGGACACTGTTATTGGATGTCTGATAGCAACGAAGTAGACGCAGAAGCTGTTCTTGATGCTGCACAATGTCGCAACCAAGCATGCCTTGCTTTAGACAAGGGAGCAAATCTCCTTTGTGTCACTAGATCGCTCGATTCATCTACAAAGAAATTGCAAAGCTGAAGAGTTGTTCTGTGGAGGTCTTTGATAATATGTATTCGATCGATATGATGTATTTTTGTAGTTGTTACTTAAGTGAGGCCATATATATATATTAGCCAAGCTCAAAAGTTTAGACATAATATTACTGCAGAACAGCTCAAAAGTTCCCTTGTACCTATTTTCAATTAGTAAACAGCTATATCTTTTCAAGATAATACTGCTCTTCTTGCTCCTATTTCTGAGGCTGAAACTTCTTAAGCTATTTAACAAATTGGTCACTTATAGTCCAAATAGCATTCCTTTATCAAACTCACTGGCATGTTGTTAAGCAATACATTGTTTCTGTGTTTCATGATTTCTTTAATTACCAGATATCTCTTTACCTTAGAAAGTACACCCTTCTTCCTAGCACTAAGATTGCCACTTTTCAATCTCATGTGGTTTTATATGACTTCAATACCATTTAGTTATATAAAGAAGTTGATAAAAACATAGCTGAAATTTTTCTCCCATACAGTAACATAAACTAGATTAAATATATTGTGAATAGGATTACCTCAAATTTGTCTTTTGCTACTCGGCCAATACAAGGTTCTGCATAAACACGACGTACAACAACTGCTTTGGGACAACAACTAGATCAATTACCTTATCTCCACATAATCCCAAATGTGCATATTCACATTTGCATACACCTCACACTATATAATTGGAGAAGCTTACGATGTTCACTCACTTCACTAGTATCTCCACAATTCTACTATAATTGATCAGCAGCAATGGCAGTTCCAAAGCTGAAGCTTATGATCAGCCTTGTATTCATTCAAGCCCTCATCACTTCAATCCAAGCTGCCCCATCAAACTCAGATATATTCAGAGAATACATAGGAGCTGAATTCAACAATGTCAAGTTTTCCGATGTCCCCATTAACCCGAATGTTGAGTTCCACTTCCTTCTCTCCTTTGCCATTGACTACGACACCTCAGGTTCTTCACCCACCAATGGAAACTTCAACGTCTTTTGGGACACTGACAACCTCGGCGCCTCTCAAGTTTCAGACATCAAGAATTCCCATTCAAATGTGAAAGTTGGATTAAGCTTAGGAGGGGACAGTGTCAATAGTGGCTCTGCTTACTTCAACCCTTCCTCAGTTGATTCTTGGGTTTCTAATGCTGTTTCTTCACTCACAAGTATCATCCAGCAGTACAATCTAGATGGGATTGACATCGATTACGAGCACTTTCAATCTGATCCCAACACCTTCTCTGAGTGCATTGGAAGGCTGATAAAAACACTCAAGGACAATGGTGTCATCAAGTTCGCTTCCATTGCTCCTTTTGATGACGACGACGTTCAGAGCCACTACTTGGCCTTGTGGAAGAACTACGGCCAGTTGATAGACTATGTGAATTTCCAGTTCTATGCATATGATCAGAGTACAACTGTGTCTCAGTTCATCAACTATTTCAAGAAGCAAAGCTCAAACTACAGCGGAGGGAAGGTTTTAGCAAGCTTTAGCACCGATGGGAGTGGTGGATTGTCCCCTGAAAATGGGTTCTTCACTGCCTGCCATAGGCTCAAGAGTGAACAAAACCTTCATGGCATCTTTGTTTGGTCTGCTGATGATTCCAAGAAAAATGGTTTTCGCTATGAAAAGCAATCCCAAGCTCTTTTGGCAATTCCAAACTAGCATTGTACACACACAGTCACTCTATCCCTGCCAGTATATAGATGATTAAGATTCAGGGCCTGGAATTGAGACATTCCAGGGTATTGTATTAGTATCATGCATGTACTTATCCAGTTATATATATTTCATTGTATCTTCTATACATGTGTGCTAAATGTTTATGACTGTGTTGTGTTCAACTAAAAGCATTCAGTTCTGTTTCAAAGCATTAAGACTTGGTGCTAGCTTGGTCAATTAGTTGTTAACAGCATACAGAACCATGATTTACATGTTCCGACTGACAACTAAAACAAACTGGAACCGGCTGCTACAAGTCACACAACCATATGCATATATGACATTAATAAACCTCGAAAGATGAACGCTTCTCCTCAAAATACGGCATTATAGTCAAAATAAGCAAGCAAACAATTAAACAGAAAAGGGATTCGTTACACCAATTTAATGTTAACATGGATTTGAAAAGAAAGAGTATTCATTCTAGTATTACTACTTACTACCATTGAAGTATGAAACTCTGTGGCACGTACTGCATATCCTTATAGCATTGGTGGTTCGATCCAAACTCTGAGCATATGATCGCTGCTTGACTCATAATGTATGCAGGAGTGGCGTAACAATGCATTGCTGCGGAGCCTACCAATACCGGACTTGATTGGATAGAAGTAAGATTTCCTAAACCCCTGATAATAGATACGATCAGCTAGATCCTTTATTTCACCATCTGCAGAATACAAAAACGAGATGTCACCGAGAAATAGCCCTCTTTTGCCCAAGCTAACTTCCTTCACCCATTTCATTTGCAACCAATCTAGCCTGAAGATGTACCAAGGCTTGTAGTCCCGCTTTGAGTACACTAGCAACACCTCTCCATCAGACTCAACAACACTAGCTTCAAAAGCTGCAAGATTTCGAAACTCCACTAAATCCATGTTTTCAGCAGTAATCAGCAGGCTCCAAACTTTGGTATCAGGGTTGAAGGAACCTAGAATTCCACTTTCGAAGACACAGTAAAAGATGCCCTTGACATGGAACACACCAATTACTATCTCCTTACTATGCTCATCTTTAAAATGGCTAGTCCTGCTCTCACCATGGCGGCAAGTGCTAATCCTTATCCCCCTTTGGTCCTCTACAACATCGTGAACCGTGAAAAAAAAACAATCTTTTGAAGTCAGATCAGAGGTACCACCAAATGTGGCTTTAATCCTAGTGCCAGTCAAAAGGAGTAAATAGATAGTCCCCCATATCGTTGAAAGGATTGTAGAGGTATATAGGGGATGGATCAGTGACAATGTTTGGAGAAAGCTCAGCTACAAGCAACCAAACATCCTTTCCTGCACCACAGACTTGTAGTTTGCCAAACCCCGGTAGTCTTGAAGGTTCGAGTTCATGACCACGCTCGTATGTAATGCTGCTGGATGGATCATAGAGCGTAATGGGATAAATCATGCTTGCAGTTTAAATTCAATGTCAGAACCAAAGGGCGTTTATCATTAGGCTTCACACCACAAACTAGTCTCCAATTCTTGCAAACGGCACGAAAATGAATCTGATCCACATAACAAAGGCGTCCCATGATGCAAACTAATATGTCAATGTGAAGATCAGACCATGGTGGTGGTGGGATTTCTCTCTTGACTTTCTTATTGGCAAACACAAATGACATTATTGCTAGTTCAATTTGGGTTCAATTTCTACACAAAGAAGAGATACAGTGTCCCAATATTCATTCCCTGATTCCTGATTTAGTTGAGTTCAAACCCTAGATGGAAAAGCTAGGGTTTGTATATGCATCAAAGGATCAAGAAAATTGAACAGGTAAAGAGGAGCATACCTTTGAGCCAAGAACAGTATGCCCTAGCAGTTCCCATTACCACCATCCATCATTTGCGCCGTTTGGTTTCAAGGGCTCATCCTCCTCTTTTTATAAGGTGAAAAGTGAAGATGAGTACTCTTTGGTCTTTATGTTTTTTTTTTGTTTTTCATTTTATTTTGTTTCCCAAAATGTCACTTCGGTATTAGTGTTCTAGGTGCATCAATGCATCCAATGTAGGAGAGTAACAGATAACAATTGCTAAGGAGCATTGACTAGCAATCACTTCACACCTCCTTTATAGTTTGAACTTTTGCAATAGACTAACAAAGTATGAACTGGAAATTTGAGGAATTCTTCCTCGTTTCAAAATTCTATTACTGGGTAGATGAATGCTTTCTTTAGTTTCTTATTCACCCAGTACCACACACACAACTACACACAGTGATACAGACATTTCTACATTTCCAATGGCTAATATACTACAGCTCCCAAAAAATGAATGGCAACACTAAATACAGAATTGGACCAACACTCGGTAGAGGATTAAACCAACCAGATTGGCTGTTTTGTGGATCTTCCAAAAGCCAAATTGAGATTTTTCTTCCTGATTGTGAGCTTCAGAAGTTGCTAGAACTTTTTCGGGTTATCATCAGTCTTCATTTCAGTCCATTGAATAGAACCCAAAATCTCTGTTTCAGAGGTAACCAAATAATTCAAGGCAAAACTTCAGCCAGACAAAATCTCCAAGTTCTTTTGATCATGACTACATTCAACATGGTTTTTTTCTCAGCTAAAACTGAAGTGCGGCAATCGTGGCAGTTCACCACCAATTAAATTAATCCACAAGTTTGCGAGTGTCAATAAATAGTATACGTCATTCCATACCACCATTTTAATACCTGAATACACAACCAAACAAACTAATGAGAAGAATAACCAATGGAAACTATCAAGAACTTAGTGAACTGTTAAGGATGGTGAATATTTATTTGTGTAACTAGCATAACTTGTTGTCTTGTTCATATGGTGATATGGCAATATACTTCTAAGCAGATGCACCCTTAACATTCTCAAAGCTCATCAAACTTCCTTGAGGCAAAAATAAAAAAAATCTGAATTTACTAGATACAGGCATAAAGCAATTATGGATTACACCTTATTTTAGCACCAAACATGTTTAAAGAACATTAGCCTAGTTTCAATATTTAAATTCTGATGACATGTCGAAATATAAAAGTACACATTCCATCTCAATAAAGTAACGAGTGGTTCACAAAAATCATTAGTTGTAGTATTTTGACAGGGATAACCATTTTCCTCATTCCATGAAAATTACTGTGTTATAAATAAGTGATGTGTATCGTGCAACTATGCAAGTATTATAACCATTGAGCAACATTCATCAGATGGTGAAATTTAAATGAACAGTATAAAGCATATACTAGTTTCTGCTACCTGGCACAGCTGCTGCACTTAAAAGTGACAGCGAACATAGAGCTTGTTGTCCACTCAAAAAATGGTTTTGGAGAGAAAATGTGTCGAGATGATTAATAGACGTTAAGGAATCCAGTAATGCATTGACATGTCCGTCATATTTGAAATCATCTTTATCTGAAATACTTCTGAGAGCTTCGTCAAGTCCTGAACTTGACCATATAGTAGAACACTCGTTTAAAAGACCAAACAAGCTAGAACAATCTGAGGACTGTAATAGAATCCAAGGGCTGTATAGTTTGGTTGAGGCTCTAAGAACCAAAATAACCCGGTAAATTTCTCCCAGAGCAACGATATACTGCTTGCCTGTTTCCACAATAATGGGGTTAGGCATAACATTTGAGAAGTCACATAAACTAGGGATGACATCAATAGTTATTTTTGTATGTAGTACCTTGAGGTTCAGATATAATCTCCTTCTGAACATTCTTTTCTAATGATTCCGTCCAAATTAAAGAGCCGTGTTTCAGCTCTTCGGCACATATGGAGACCATTTGAGACCACACAGCAATGTACCTAGATTGCTCCTCCGTTGAGCCAAGTCTAAGAATCCTTAATATGGATGCTGCATGTCTTAGAAGTTCAATTGCTGATGTCAAATCCTTCTCTGCCTGTTCAAAGCCAAAACACAAGGGGTGTCAGGCTAAGACCACTCATAAAATGTTAGATGAAAAGATGTTCAACCGGTTGAAAGTAGGAATAGCAATATAAACTCTCAGTCATTGATATCTAACAATTCAACCTCCTAATGGGTTTTCTGATAGACATTTAAGAATTTTTTTGTGCATGTGTTCGTGCCTGTCTTTGTTTGTGAAGATTAATTTATAACTACAAAAGTTTTGATGGTTTTACATCATAGCAATACAAAGATACATACCAAGGATAGTCTCTGTGACAACTGATATTCTGACTCAAGGACTTGGAACTTCAGTTCCTGCAGAGCTTTATGAAGTTCGTTAAGGCATGTATTTCTTGGTGAATGATTCCCTGACTGGAATTGATCTGATCTCATGCTGTCTTGAGGCAGTTCATTATATAATTTCTACAACAAGAGAAAACACAAATTCAATAATTAGTACCTTTGAAAGTCATAAACCAAACAAAACCATTCATTCAAAAACCAAGTCTAATGTCCATGTGAGTTTGTATTTTCAAATGGTAAATAATTGTAACAAAATTGAACCAGGGAAATCATTCATGACTCAAACATTTTATTTATCCACAGATGTATGAAATCCACTAACATCAGTCCCTGATCACACAGTTCATCCTATGATGATTCTCAATATGTTACAAAAGCAAGGACAAAAAGTAAAACACTCCATGTTATTCTCCCAAGAACATCATCAATTCATTATATGAATACAATCATAAGAAAAACACTCATTCAGAAACTGAGTTACTTATTAGAAAGATCTATACCAAATTCCCAGGGGTGTACATTAATTGAGTTTATAAGTGCAAAAATAAGGTATAAACAGCTCAAGCTATAATGAGAAAAAAAAAACTAAAGGCAATTTAAAACTAACCTGGATTTCCTCATCCAGAGCCCCTGTTTCATCCTCACCAGAAAGAGAAATACTACTTTGAGCTTTCTAGCAAAATGCACATTTCAAATGTTAACTCACGTATAAAATTCATTGAAGAGAAGTAAGAGAAATTATACTGACCTTTTTCTGGTCAAGATGGTAGAGTGCAAGAAAATATGATTCATGTTTCAACTTGCAGTATAATTCCACAAAGTCATCCAGCTGGATTTTAGTACAAGTATTTAGAGGTGAATCTTCAAGATTAGCAATAGAAGTTGGATTTTGATCTTCTGAAACAGCATCCTTAAACTCCCAGGAGTCATCATCAGCATCATCACCAAAATCAGATTCTAACATTGTCGTCACAGGACGCGTAGTGATTTCAGTTTCATTTGACGTGTCAATTTTAGTGTTCTGTTCCACTTGATTGTATAAGCTTGATATGAGATCAGTGATGGATATATTGGTAGCAGGGTTTCTGGCAGTATTTATCTGGTGGGAAGCTACTGTCTGAGTAGGAATATCTTGATGGACTGAGGAAGCATCAGTTTCTAGTTCCTTGTCTCCAAAAATGGACAGGGGTAAAGCTTGCCGATGATTATTTAATGTTACCTCACTGTGCTGTAGAATAAAACAAACAAGAAATACAAAATGGTCATGAGTACTCTAATCGAGTGTGAATTACTTATAAACTTGGATTCAAGATACACTACTTGATCAGGGGGAAAATATGGATCTACAGCAAGGCAACGACATAAACCTACAAATTCCTCATCTCCCCCCCCCCCCCCCCCCCCCCACACACACACATCTGACCTTGAAATTAGCAAGAATCACCAACCACAAGACAATAGGAAGACCAACTAGTTCCAGTAAACTATTAAGAAATGACATGCTCTGGATATATATAGGGCATGCCAATATACCGGCATTATGTATACATTTGAGCTGAATCTTTCTCATATTTCCAAATAAATGGAATATACAAATCCAGATGGTATGGTAAGAGAAACAAAAGTAAATATCTCAAAATCAGAAAAACAGTTTTGTCAAAAGAAAAAAAAGTACCTGTAGTACTTGATTTTCACCATCGATTGCTGATGATGTTATAGTGGTAGGAGAATTACTGGCAACCACTGACTCCCCCTAGAACAAGATAACAAGTATGAGTTTTCACATCCCTCTAATGTGACTTGGATATTTTGCATATAAATCAAATCTAACCAGATCATCTACTGCAAGCTTAGATCCAGATTCTGAAAATGCATCCTTAAATTCCCAAAAATTGTCATCTGACTCAACATGGTTATTATCTGGAGGACCACTCAACTCTGTTGCTATGTCATCTTTCTTGCCATTGGAATAGGAATCTGAGATCACAGCATCTTTAGTGCCAGATTTTGGGATGAAAGGAAATGCAAAGTTACTTCGAGAAGACGGGTGAGAGACCCAATCCGACCCAGAGAAAAAGTCATTAGGAGCACCAGCTACAGCACCATCTAATGTATGCAATTCTAAACCCGCAGGAGCAGCAGCCTTTGCCTCTTCCTACATTTAAACTTGGGCATTAACAGATCCGCGTCTTAAGAAATGAAGTTTAAGTACACCAGAACAAGACTACAAATCAAATCAAACTAGCTCACCAACTTATGTTCAGATCCAGTTTCTGAAAGTGCATCCTTGAATCCCCACACATTATCATCAAATCTAGAAGAACTGGATACATTTGCATCACTGGCCGGCTTGCTTTTCGAGTATGTTTCAAAGAAGAAATTATCTTGAGTAACAGGGCTTGGGTTGAAGTCGAATGAAAAACCCCAATCACCATTTCCACGAGAAGTTCCATTAGATGCAACAGACACATTATTAAACTCAGGAATACCAAACCCCCCAGAAAATCCAGTTCCTTCATTACTTTCCTGCCATATATAATCAACAGTCGAGTTAGGTAATGTCAGACTCAGTTGAACACTTCTTTCAATGACTAACTGAGTTGGCAAATACTAGATTGCACCATAACAAACATAGAACTGTTACATTAGCTAACTGGTGCTAGATTCTTCAAGCAAATTGGAAAATGGCGTATGCACGAAAACATTCATAAGAAAGTAATCTAACAATAAACAATACCCGCCTGGATTCCCCCGTTTACGAATGTACTTGATTCTGCTCTCACCTCTGCTACTTCCACAACCCCTTGTCCCTGAGAACAAGTAATAATAATAAAGCTTAATGAATAAACAAAAACAGCAGCCAAGATCATAGCTTTTCCAATGCTCCACTTCATGTCCAGCACAACACAAACAAAATTCAGAAATTGTTCCCAAGATCATTCCAATGTTCATCTAATCAGCAACCACATGCAGATCATAAACAATAAATCAAAAACACAAAAAAGGAACCACCTTTACCTTTGAATTCTCATTTCCACCCCTTTGCTCTGGCTCTGCAGCCTTGAATTCCCAACCATCCTCCTCCTCCTCCTCATCAAAATCCCCATTCCCATTTATATCTACACCCTCAAATTTCAAATCAACACCATTCTCATTACTCCTCCCAATCAAACCACCACCCTTCAAATCAACACCGACCGAACCCGAATTCCGACCCGGCCCGTTCTGAACATACAAATTCGATATCAAATCGTCAATCCCACCATTCTTCACATTCAAATTCGACTCCCTTCTCCCAAACTCCTCATTCTCAGTCAACCCGGTCAAATCCTCCTCCTCTTCCCCAAACAACGACAACGGCAAAGCTCCTCTCGGCTTCTCCCACTGCCTCGTCTTACTCACCCCGTCGGGCTTAGCCTCGACCCGGATTGGATTCGGATCCGAGCCTGCTGACTTCTTCGCGGCGCCGTTAGACACGTCGAAGAACCCGAACGGGTCGGCCGGTGCTTGGGCTTGGACCGGGGCGGGTGAGAATCCGTTGACGAAGGGAGATTTGACCGGAGGCGCGGCGACGGTGACGAAATCGCCCCAATCGTCGTCGGAGGCGGCGAATTGTGGTTGGGCGGTGGTGGAGAGGTTGGGATAGAAGGTGGCGGCGGAGACGAAATTGAAGTCTCCGAAGCCCTCGTTGTCCGCCATTGGAGGGCTTTGAAGGAAGCTCTCTCGCTCTGATCTGGGTAATGGCTTTCTTCTTTTTCTTCTTCAGGTCTGCGCGCGCAGGTGGTTAAGGTGTTGGCGCACGTGCGAGTCTGACGTGGCTCCCGGTGGGCCAATCACAGCTGAGCATTAGCTAACCTTCAAATTTTGCTTCATATTATTATTTGTAGCACTATGGTTATGTGTAGCTAGCTAGCATAAATAGAACCCACCTAAAATGTGCTGGAGGTTAGTGGGATCTTGGTAGAAATTATGATGCGAGTGTGAGGTGATGTGATATGTACCGTAGAACATAGTGGGGAAAGTGGTGATAAGGATTTGATCACATAAAAACAGGTTGATTCATATGTCATGTAATATAATTTTGTAAGTTTTCGATTTGAATTTAAACTGATAAGATGTGATGAGGATTTTAAACACATGGAATTTTTTAGTTATTGGATCTGTTTTGATTGGTAAGTCACCGTAACATTGTGGGTTTTCGATTGAATTTGAATCAGGTTACATCTAATTAATTTATTTGGTTTTTCCTCTTTATTTTATTAAAGTCAAGTACGTTTATTCACATTTTTAATTTGCTGTTATGTTCGTATCAACTTCTTGAAACAGAATGACATTTAGCACTTTAACGGTTTTCATTGAACAATCATGTGAATCAAGAGAATTTTTAGGATGCTTAAGGATTTCGAGACTCAAGCAACATTCTACAATTGACGGAAGTGACTCAAACTATTTATTGATTTTGATATAACTCATACTAATTTTTAATTGCGGTGTCAAATTTAAGAAAAAGTTATCTGTAAGATTGAAATTAAGTTCTCAATCCTAGATTTAGGATGCTTAAGGATCAAACGATTGGCCACTTTATTTTTGTTCTCCTCAATTTCATTCACCCATTAAAGCCATCAAATGTGGTCTAGTAAGGATGAAACATAAGTGAGAAATACTGAAATGATTGAATGATTTGAATCACATCATACTCAATCCAAAGAAAAAGTTTCTTATTATGTATAAAGTTGGAGAGGAAAACCACATTATTCATACCAATCACAAAATATATCAGAGAAGAAAAAAGTTGAAGTAAATTAACCGCTAAATCATAGCAAAATGAAGAACAATCCCAAGAACAAAGCAACCATGTAGTGAACCATGCCAATTGTAGCCAAAGAAGCAGCACCACCAGTAAAGCTCCCACTATGTGAGTCAGTAGTCAACACAACAATCATCCAATCATCCTCAGAACCAACCCCAGCTCCTGTATACTTAGAATCATTCAGAAACTGAGTAAATTTAGTGTTGGTATAATTGTTAAGCACAAGATCTGGGTCCAAATCTGGCACACAAACAGGCAAGATGATCCCATCAGTTGTGGTGCTGTTGTCTATGTTACACTTGGTTATGAGCTTGCTGAAGTAGGGGAACACAGGACCATTGCCTGGTTTAATCTCGTAGTCAGCTGCATGGGAGCATGGTTGGCCCTGTAGCTCATCTGAGATCTCGTCGGCGATACAGCCGGCCTTTTCGTTCTTTACGAGTTCTGAGAGGTTTAGGGTTTGCCTGAAATTGTTGAGGCCGTCGAAAAGGTCGTCTTCTTCTTCTGCCAAAAAGAAAAGCAAACACAATTCACATATGGAAGACTCCAATACGTACTTATTAGCATGTATAAACTATAAAAGTGAAATAGTTAATGAGGGAAATAGTGGATGTACCATTACAACATACTAGAGAAGAATGGAGGAGGAAGGCATGAACAAGCACAAAGGCAAACAAGCTCAGTCTTGACGAGGCCATATGTTTTCTGTGCACAAGGCTAATGTGAATGTGACAATGTAGTATATAAAAAACACACCAATTGTACTATGGGAATAAAAAGATGGCTTCCAGTTTAATTTAACTATATACTATACGGCCTCGCCTGGTTACTGTTCTTGAGAACAGTGTGGGTTTTGTCTTTTTCTTCTCTCTCTCTCGCTCGGGCTCGGGTTTGGGCTTCGGTCTCTCGCGTCTTCTTCCCATCGAAGGTGCTAGAAAAAGTGAGAAAAAGTGAGATAGGGGCCGGTTGGGCTGCTGCTTCCTTTCTTTCTTCATCTCTCTGCTTTCTTCGGGGTTGCTCTTCTCACGTTCTCTCGCCCAAGATCTCTCTCTGCTGATCCTTTGCTCTCCGCCTCGCTTTTCCTCTCTCACCCGATCTGTTTTCCTCTCCGGCTCTCTGTCTCAAATCTCAAATTCTGAGATTTGTGTTGATTGAATTGCAGGGGGATTGGGCCAGTGTATCGGATCACTCCTCCGGTAAGCTTTGAAGTTTCGATTTCATTTTGTTCTAGAATTTTGTGTGCATAAATTCAATTGTTGTTCGCGTCTTCTTCCCATCGAAGGTGCTAGAAAAAGTGAGAGAGGAGCCAAATCGGTTTCTTTTGCAGGTTTGCCCTACATATATCGATTTCTTCCCATCTCGCCGTCCTCTTCTCTCACGCTCTCTCTTCCCGCTCTCTCTTCCCGCAGCTCCCATCGATCGATATATCTTTGCTCTCTCTTATCTCGCCGTGTTGACAGGTTAGAACTTCCTTTTCGGTTTTGCAGATGGGGTTGATCTTCTTTACCCGCCGTATTAACGGACGGTTTTTGGAAAATTGATTGGGTATCTTTTTGTGGGTTCTATCGAAATCGAAAAATTTCGATTGGGGTTTTTGCAATTGGTGTTTTTGGGTTTGGTATTTAGGTGTTGTAAAAAATTCAAAATGTTTCAGCTGTGCTCATGCGAAAGCTGTGTAATCTCAGGGAGTTCTATTTTTCAATAGGTGTGTCTATGTTTAAGTGATGTTCATGTTTGTTTTAATATTTTTTAGTTATTTTTTCCTGTTTCTGCTTACATTTGTTGTGTTATTTTTGTGAGCTGGGATGGGATTTGGTGTTGTTTGTCCTCAATGTTTTAGGCATTGCCTGAGGTCGTTCTTGAAGTTGGGTCTCATGTCATTTTTGTTAAGATGTCGAAACGTTAAACTCATCACAGCTAATCTGTTTAGTTGGTTTTCATGTAAGCAGCTAATCTATTTGTGCTTTGTGTGATTGGGTGCGGCTATAGTTTCTGACCATTTCCAAAAAAATTGAAGTTGGGTAATTGTGATGCAAAGAGTTGCAGACATGCAAGCAATTATCTATAGAACTGAAATGTGATTAGTTTATTTTTGTACTGTGACAATTGATTATATGATTATCAATTTCATTTTGGTTAATCCACCAACAGTTCCTGCAGCAGAAAAGGAGGAGCTTCCATTTAGCAACTATTTACAGAGCTAGGTTAGGTGTTGGGGATGCTTGCATTTCATTCTGTGATTAATTCTGAGTGTTTAGAATTCATGCAGCCATTTCATTTTCACATTACCAGACCATTCTTGGTCTGAACACGCCATTGCCAGTAAAATGGTCAGAAACCAATCCACTCCTTTAATCTATTCTCTGATCAAATTGATTGTCGTTAGTCTTTCATTGATCATTCTTATGTTTTCATTCGCTAGGCAAAAGGCCTTAACAGAGCAGCATCAATGAATTCGCCGATCCCATCAATGAATAAAGAGTTCAAGTCCCGGTCTTCTCTCACACTTAGAGAGAGAGAGAGAGAGAGAGAGCACAAGAAGAAAACCCGCCTTCTTTTGCCGGAACCTTAATTCCCAATTCAGCTGCGGCGGTGGCATTTCATCAAAACCCTAATCTCACTCCACCCAAGATTCCAAGGTACTACCTTTACACTTCAAACCCCCAATTTCAAGTCTTCTCTTTTATGTTGAATCAATTAACAGTCATATGCCACTGTTGTTATTCTCTGTTCTTACTTTAAAGATTACTTCTTTGTATTAGAATTGGTAAGTTGGATTCGGATGTCTGTTTCTAACTGAAATTTGAGTTGAATATGTTTAAGTATATGTTAAGTAGTGAATGAGTGGTGTTATCATATCTATCTACATGATTGTATGTGTTTTCTTTGATGAGCATCTTTATAAGTATTGAAGTCTGAATGTTTGATACCTTGCTCGGGATTATATGTGTTTTCTTTGATGGGCATCTTTGTAAGTATTAAAATTTGATAGGTTGCTTGGGATTAATGATGATTGTTCATGTAATGCAGTGTAGTTTCTGTTTGATCTGTCATAGTAAGAAATTGGTTTACTTATTTTAGTTCATTCTTGACTTTGATTGTATTCTTTCAAGTATGTTTTCAGTGACTATTTGCTTACACAATAATGTATAGGCACGAATTATGTTAAGAGTTCTTATCAATTGATAACTAACTTTTTTATTTGGGAATGACAATGTTAATGTTTGCAAATTTTGTGAGTTCTCATATAGCATTGGGTTTACAGAGTGAATAATGTTTGATGCCTTTTGACAATTTCATTTGTGACTTTGAATATTTTGTTGGTTTTGTAATGTAGATAGAAAGTCAAATGCTTATATGGTGTTAAGAACTTGTGGTTACTCTTGGCAAGGTAATACATCTTACATGTTAATGAATTAATTATTCATTATGATTGTAAAGTGATTCTATATTGTTCAAAATTTACATGTTCTATATTGAATCCTGATTTGCTCATTTAAATTAGCTATTGGCATGGTTTTTTCCCATTTACAATCATAAAGGCCTATTCTCAAGCTATTAGCTAAAATGGACATGTACACTTCAAAGAAAAACAAGAAAAAGGAGATGGTAAAGCCAATATGAGCTTCAATTTTCAGCTTAACACCTGCAAATATTGATGTTGTGGATCCTTTAATTTTGGTTTCCTCTTTTCGAGCAAGTATGCATTCATTTGAATGTTTGGTAAAAAATTTGTATAGTTGTGTTTATCGTCAATTTTATAATAACTTCCTCTTTTTTCTTTTGCAAATTTGAAAGATATTCTATTGTCACATTCAGTAGCTAATTTGGGAAATTTACATTTAAGTTAGTTCTTGAAATTTACATTTACCTACCTACATACCTTTGTTTAACTATAGAGTTTCATGAATGTTCCATTTCCGCATAACCATTCGTTTTCATTGATATTCATATAATTGTCATTCTACCTTTTTTAATAGGGAGGACAAAGGAACAAGATCATCTTCTGGAAGGAAGGACCATGATGATGAAAAAGAAAAAATAGATTGAATCACAGTGATCAATCTGTTTATGTTAATATTACTTTTGATGGACTAACATAATCCATGTAGGAAGTAGGTGCAAACATAGTTGGAGTGGTATTTTTTTGAGTAAACTCCATGTAGGTAGTAGGTACAAATATCGTTGGAGTGGTATTTTTTGAGTAAACTCCATGATAAACTGTATTTTTGGAACAGGCCCCAGACCAGATGGTCAAGTTTGTACCTATGTAGTGATCATGTAAGCTACTTTCTGAATCTCAGAAAAACTGTATGTAATGACTAGGTAAATTAACAAAACATAATGTAATATATATGTACTATCTTTTGTATTAATCTTTTTCTTATATTAATTACAATACAATACATATATAGAATTATTACTTTCTTTTTCTTGCTTCTGTAGTATACAATCATCATTGCTCTACTAACATTAATATAACCAATAAATCCTGTTTGCATTGATTAATTACAACTATTCTTTAATGTAATCTTTAATTCATACCAGATGATCCCAGCTATATCAACTAAGCGCTAGCAATCCCATGGTAAAATCTTACCCAAAGTAATTTCATTTGTTCTGATATAAAATGAATGTAGTCTAATACTGATACCTAACATTGATTTAACATTACCATCAGATCCTGTTTGCTCTTAAAAATTTTACAGATTTTTTTTTTTTTGTTCCTTTACCTTTAACAGCTGACACTTGACTCATTTTTCATTCACTTTTTACCCGCGGCAACGCGCGGGCTTCCTCCCTAGTTATTATCTTTTAGAGTCGGATAACTGTTCTTCATTCTTTGCTTCTTCTGTTGGTTCACTTGGGCCTCAAGGTTTTCCAGGTTCTATTCCTCTTTTTTTTATCTTCTATAAAGTACAGAAAATGTCTAGATGAAGTTCTGTAACATTTTTCTTCTGTGTACTCTGTACAGATTCAGTAATTAGTTCTGTAATTTCGGTAGCATTTCATTTGATTTATGATGATGCACATATAACTCATTCGGGGAACAAGCATCAGAACTAAAAGCAAGAAATTAACACGATGAATTCTTCGAAAGTAGGTCATGGTTTACATGAAATCGAAACTAAATCCCACCTTCCAAATACACTAATTTACAACTAGCAGAAATCAAAAGGGTACAACATAAGACAGTCACCAACAAAGCCTACTTCAGCCAAGAAAAATAAGCCACAACATGAAGGAAACCAAGAAATGAACTGTGGAAACCCTCGAAACCAAAGAGTCTGATGCATTGGCAAAGCTTCCTGTTCGTGTACTTGTGGCCAAAACCACCACAGTCCAATCATCCTCGGTACCAACTCCAACCCCAGTGAACCTCGAATCATTCAGAAACTTCACGTAGTGTGGGGAACTAGTATAATTGGTAAGCACAAGAGTTGAGACTGCTTTGGGAACACAAACCAGCATGATGACCCCATCCACTGTACTGTTCACATCTATTTTGCACTTTATCAAGTTACTTGGAAGACTGGGAAGGTCAGTTGACACAGACGCTGGAGAGATGCTGGCACCATTGGTTCGGCTGCTGCATGGTTGGTCCTGTATATCATCAGCAATCTCTCCTGCTAGGCAATCGGCTTTGTCGTGCTTGATTAGGGCCGGTAAGCTTAGTGATCGTCTGAAGCTATTGATGCCTTGGAGAATATCATCTTCATTGGCCTCTGCCGTATATGATAGGTGATTAACTAAGGTCAAGAACTAATGGAAAAATCATTTGAAATGCTACAAACTTAAAATTGGTTTAGAAATCACTATATACATATGGTTCTCAGTAATTAGGCTGAGAACAGCTAGGTGATCGATCCAACCAATTTCATCAGCATAATACAATACAACCTCTCTAGGAGTGCTGGTTTTCTTTCCTCGGAGGACATACATGGTACACAATGTCCATGCATGTTATCTGCAAACCACAATCTACTGAATCTTGAGTTTTATTTACAGATTAAGTTCATCTATGTTGGTACAAGAATTGTTGGCTATCCCTTTATGATCAAAACACAAGGATACATGCTACATGTTGTAGCCTGGTAGCAAGGACTACTCAAGTGAAGAATGAAGAACCTGACAGATTTCATATGCATCAGTTAGTTCATGCATGTGCATCACATTCATTCACTAAGGATGGCAGCCGTGCTTGCCATCCCGATTACACGGATACCCCTGCTGTATCTGTTCTATCTTCTGGGTCTGACCATGTGCATATTCAAATGTGCTTGCTTCAGTTTTCTAAGTGTTTGAATTTCAAATACCTTTTAGCAAAACATTAGTCTATTCATACTTGAGCTCCAAGTTAGTCTAGGGTGGTGTGGCAAACCAACCCGTGACCACATAACTTGAAGCTTTGGGAACCAGCTGGATTTTGTGATTCAAAAAACCAAGTTGACAGCTGCCTATATGTTGCACCGCCCAAGCTATCAGCCGTCCTAAGTGTCCTTTTAGGAAAAGTGGTTTTGTAGAGTCTTTGGTTGACTAAATCTAGCCTAGTTTTCTCAAAACCTTTTGTCTTATCCTTTTGGCTTTAGTCTTTCCTGGGAAAGTCTATTCTCAGTTTTTGTCTTGTGAATGGAGGGATCCCTAGGGTACTATCTGTCCTAGTCTCCAGAAAAGCAGCTTAAAGTCCAAAAGAATCTTGTTGATGTGGCAAACGTGCTTGCTTCCTCATAGCTGTGCACTTTGCCTATAAATAGAGAGCAAGACCTCTCTTGCTCCTTGGTTGTTGAAAATTGTCATTTGCATTTTCTCCCTTTGAGTCTTAGCTTTATTGCTTCCTTGCTCCTTTGCTCTAAGTCTTCCTTGTTGATTATAAATCTTAGAGCTGAGCATCAAAACATTTTCAAAACCCATTTCATTGTTCATGCATACCTTGAAGGTGTCTAGGTGATGCAACCCGGTGAAGTCTTCATAAAGAATTAGCTAAAGGTGTTAGCTAAGTTCGTGTGAAGCAAGGTGTAAGCTGTCTTTGAGAATTAGCTAAAGGTGTTAGTTGAATTCTGCATAGAAGCTTAGATTCGTGCTATGTGTAAAACACTTGAGTGACAAGAGAGCAAGTTCAGTTGTGTGCTAGTAGTTAGACTAGGCAGGATGGCTAGGTGTTGTGCCATCCTCTGAGTTGTGAGTCTTGTAAGAAGTGTCTTTACAATAGTGGAATCGTTTGTCTCTCAAGAGCTAGAGGCACGCAGTTTTTCTCCCTGGGTGCAGGGTTTCTGCGTATAAAAAACGTACTGGTGTTATATCTTTTACTTTCAGTACTTACCTTTTTATTTACACAACTTAGTCTCACAGCAAACAGGATAGCACAATCTTTGCTATCCTTGTGCGCGGGATAGAGCAAAAAGTTGTCAGGGCCTATTCACCCCCCCTCTAGGACCTTCAAGTGGTATCAGAGCGGGTCGCTAGCCTAGCTAGTGAGATCCCTCTGTGTCCCGAGAATGGACCGTGGTAGAGGCCCTACCCCTGTGAATACTCCACCATTCTTTGATGGAACGGATTATTCCCAGTGGAAGGTAATGATGACCGCTTTCCTTATCTCCCAAGATGATGGGAGACAATGGACTATGGTCGAAGAGGGTTGGAAACACCCTATGAAACCCATGAATGAGGGTTCTGCCGTATTAATGCAGAAACCCAAATCTGAATGGGATGATATTGAAAAAGGTGATTTTAGGATGAACACCAAAGCTCTCAACAGCTTGTTTTCTGCACTATCTGAAAAAGAGCGGAGAAGGATCATCACTTGTCCTACCGCTAAGAATGCTTGGGATACTTTATCCACTACCTATGAGGGTAACACTAGGGTAAAGGCTCAGAAACTTCAGAGCCTGTTCCTTGAGTTTGAGGAAATGTCTATGCGTGAGGATGAGAGTATAGATGAGTTTCATGGTCGCCTTCTTAGTATCACGAACCAGTGTCAAGGATTGGAAGACCCCATTCCCTCCCATAGGATTGTCAAAAAATTCCTTCGTGCTCTTCCGTCTAGTTATGAGGCTAAGCAAATTGCCATAGAGGAAGCCCAGAATCTAGACACCTATTCCTTAGATGAGTTGGTAGGAAACTTGAAAGTGTTCGAGTCTAAGAGAAAGAAGTCTAGGAAGGAAAAGACCATAGCTTTATCCACTGTCAATGAGGTAGATGAGAAAGAAAAGGAACCGGAGGTTCTTGAGGATAGTCTGGATGAGATTGCCTACCTAACTAAACAGTTTGATAAGTTTCTTAGGAAGAGAAGGTCTTTCCCTGTTGGTCGTTATCCCTCTCGAGGATCAGCTTCTAGGAATCCCAAACCTAGTGATACCACAGGTGATAGGACTCCCAAGCCTAAAACCTTTTAGAAAAGTGATAAGTGCTATGAGTGTGGTGGTGTCGGACATAGATCTGTTGAATGTCCAAGTAGGAAGAATAAATCCCACAGAGCTTTTAAGGTGTCTTGGAGTGATAGTGATTCCGAGCAATTCTCCGATCATGATGATGAGGATATAGCTCTTGTTGCCTCTATTGAGTTAGATGAGTCCCTTGAGGATGATGACTGTGATATCTCCATGCACAATAAGTGTTCTAGGTTAGTGTCTGCCTCTAAGTCCATGCTTGCAAAAATTGAAGCTCTCTCTAATGAGCTTTCGGAATGCAAGGAGACCAATGAAGGGATGCATGAGAAGTTGCTATCCCTCAAGTCAAAATGGAAGACAGAAAATGTTTGTCTAGAGGACCAAGTATTGTCTCTGCAAAGTAGTCTAGATTCTCAGTCCAAACTAGTTTCTACTCTAACCTCTGAAAAGTCAGACCTTGAGAAAGCCCTATTTGATTCACGTCAACAATTTGAGAAGTTCTCTTTTGGGTCCGAAAAGCTGACTAAGATTTGTGGTTTGGGTAAGTCCGATAGGGACAAGTCTGGTCTAGGGTTTGTATCTGGAAGTTGCTCTAGTCAGGGTAACAAGACCGTGTTTGTCAAGAGCAAAGAGCCCTTGAATCCAACTTCCTTAGAGCCTACTAGGTCACAACGTTTTGTTCCCACTTGTCATTATTGTGGAGTAACTGGACACATCCGTCCTCGTTGTAGGAAGCTTAGATTCAGTCAGAAAAACTCTAGGAAGTCACAGAAGAAGGAGAGTATCACTACTTTTCAGTCAACTCTTGAGGACTCCCTTAAGGAGCTATCTAGGATAGCACAGAGTCTTGCCATCCCAAAGCCAAAAATCCTAGCTAGGAATCCTCCTACTAGGAGAAGAGCCAACCCTAAGGTAGGAAAGGCTAGGAGAACTTTTGAGACAAATTCTCTTGATAAACATGTTCGAGGCCATGATTTTGATGATGACGATCTGTCATGTTTTGTTACAAGGGTCAGCTTCCATCCTAAACCTCAGGATAGGATAGTAGCCATCTGCAATGTCGCCCTTACTGCTCTTTCAACTAGGAAGCCCGACTCTTGGTATGTTGATAGTGGTTGCTCTAGGCACATGACTGGAGACCGAAAGTGGTTCTCATCCATGGATGAGACATATCCATCAGGCAGTGTTGTGTTTGGGGATGGTGCCAAGACTAAGATCATAGGCAAAGGGACAGTTAGTACTCCTGGTCTCCCATGTCTGAAGAATGTTCTTCTTGTCAGAGGTCTAGAAGTCAGTCTGTTGAGTGTCAGTCAGATTGTGGATGAACATGACTCTGTCACTTTTGACAAGTCAAGATGTCTCATCTTAGATGGGAAAGGTAGGAGTATCATGAGAGGTGATAGGACTAGAGATCAATGTTATTGTATCTCTGCCCATGAGAAGTTCACTCCCCAAATCTGTTTTCGATCTCAAGTTGCCGAGGACCTTCTTGATCTATGGCATAGACGTATGTGTCATCTCAACCATCAAGACATTGTCAAGCTCTCTGCAAAATCCGGGGTAAGAGGACTACCTAAGCTCACAGGTAAGTCCCCAGGTATGTGTGGGGATTGCAAGATGGGTAAGCTAACCCGTACCTCTCATCCTTCACTCTCTGCTAAACCTACTTCCAAAGTTTTACAATTAGTGCATCTTGATTTAGTAGGTCCCATTGACACCGAAAGTGTTGGTGGTAGGAAGTATGTGCTTGTTATTGTTGATGATTTCTCTAGGTTTACTTGGGTAAAATTTTTGGCAAGTAAAGATGAAACTTTTGAGAAATATTTTAGCTTTGCAAAACAAGTCACAAATGAGAAGTCACATGAGAGGTTGCATATTGTTAGGATCAGATCCGATCATGGCACTGAATTTGAAAATGCCAATTTTGCTGATTATTGCGATGAATATGGTGTGCACCATGAGTTCTCTGCTCCTATCACTCCCCAACACAATGGGATAGTTGAAAGGAAGAATAGAGCATTGGTTGAAATGGGTAGAGTAATGCTAAACTCAGCTGAACTCGCCCACTCCTTTTGGGCTGAGGCTGTTAACAATGCTTGTTACACTTTGAATAGGGTTATCTTTAGGCCTGGAACCTTCAAGACTCCTTACGAGTTATGGAAGGGAAGGATACCTAATATATCACATCTCAAGGTGTTTGGGAGTCCTTGTTACATTTATAAGGTTAGAGAATATCTGACCAAATTTGATGCTAAATGTGATAAAGGTATTTTTCTTGGTTATGCCTTGAACAGTCGTGCTTATCGTGTGTACAACAAAATATCTTGCAAAATTATGGAAACCATAAATGTTGCTATTGATGATTCCCTTGTTTGCTGTCACGGTTCTCCTCATGTTCCTATGCAGGAACAAGAGCCAACTCAGAGTCTAGCTCTCAAAGACAAACCTTCCACATCTGAAGTGGAAGAAGAGGTAAGTGACCTTGATCTTCCGGCTGAGATCCTCACTGATGGGATAGATGCAACCTTAGCTATCCAGAAGCCTCACAGAACTGGTAAGCGCCAAGTTCAGAAAGATCACAATTCCTCCGACATCATTGGTAAGCTTGATGAGCCAAGAAAGACAAGGGGTAAGTCTGCTCAGTTGGTAAGCAACTTTACTATGCTTAGAAGTTTTCTAGCTCTTTTCAAAAGTGAGATCAATGAGATCACTTGTTATGGTTTTGTGTCCACTATTGAGCCTAAGAATGTGAAAGAGGCCTTGCTAGATGTTGAGTGGATAGGTGCTATGCAAGAAGAGCTTAATCAATTTGAGAGGAGTAGAGTGTGGCATTTAGTTCCTAGGCCAAGTGATAAAAATGTCATAGGAACCAAATGGGTGTTCAAGAATAAGTCTGATGAGAAGGGAGTGATAACCCGTAACAAAGCCCGATTGGTTGTGCAGGGTTATTCCCAAATTGAGGGGTTAGACTTTGATGAAACCTTTGCCCCTGTTGCTAGGTTAGAATCTGTGCGTCTCCTTCTAGCCATAGCATGTCATTTGAAATTCACTCTATATCAAATGGATGTAAAGAGTGCCTTTCTGAATGGTATCCTCAAGGAGGAAGTCTATGTGGCACAACCCCCAGGATTTCAGAGTGTCAGCCATCCCAACCATGTGTATAGGTTAGATAAGGCCCTCTATGGTCTTAAGCAAGCCCCTAGGGCTTGGTATGAGAGACTCTCTACACATTTGACTGAGAACGGGTATGTGAGAGGTTCTATTGACAAGACTATGTTTGTCAAGTGTACCTCTAAGGACATTATCATTGCCCAAGTGTATGTGGATGACATTGTGTTTGGATCCACATCCGAGACCCTAGTGAAAGAATTTACCACTCTCATGACTAAGGAGTTTGAAATGAGTTTGTGTGGTAAGCTTAGTTATTTCCTAGGTTTGCAAGTGTCTCAAGGTAAGGATGGACTATTCATCTCTCAATCAAAGTATGCCAAGGAACTTATCAAGAAGTTCGGGATGGAAACCTCCACTGCTGTCCAAAATCCAATGGGGACAAGTTGCAAAATCAGTGCTGATCTTGAAGGGATAGATGCTGATCCAACTCTCTACAGGAGTATGATTGGTAGTCTGCTATATCTCACGGCCAGCAGGCCAGATATTGCTTTCAGCGTTGGGGTGTGCGCTAGGTATCAAGCCAACCCCAAGGAGTCTCATGTTAAGGCGGTAAAACGTATCATTAAATATATCAAGTATACTTCTGATTATGGCATCAAGTATACTTTTGATACTAACGTTGAGATTGCAGGATACTCGGACTCCGATTGGGCCGGAGATGCTAATGACCGGAAAAGCACTTCCGGGGGCTGTTTCTTTGTTGGGAACAACTTGGTATCGTGGCACAGCAAGAAACAGAACTGTGTTTCGCTGTCCACCGCTCAGGCCGAATACATTGCAGCCGGCAGTTGTTGCACTCAGCTGCTTTGGATGAAGCAAATGCTCTCTGACTACGGATTCAAGCAAGGTATGCTATCCTTATTTTGTGATAATACCTCTGCCATCAATATCTCTAAGAATCCTGTGTTGCATTCTAGGACAAAGCATATAGAAATAAGGTATCATTTCATAAGGAACCTAGTTGAAGAGAAACTGCTTGAATTGTCTTTTATTCCAACTGAGCAACAACTAGCCGATTTGTTCACAAAACCACTTGACAATGCTCGTTTCACCAGCCTTCGTCAGGCCATTGGTGTGGGTAACAATGATTGATTTTTCTCCCCTGTACCTAAGTATGTAGTGTAGGGTTTATTGTTCCATGGAAAATCAAAAATTTATAATTGTTGTTGTGGTTCTTATGGTCTCCTCGAGTTTAGGATGCCTAAGTTTGTTGCTATCCCAGGATATGTTTTGGTTGATCTTAACCTAAGGATGTGTCTAGGGTTTTCATTAGCTTCCCTTACTCTAATCTTTGCATGACTATGTGTTTCTACACACTCTTCTGTGGTCTGGTTATTATGACAAATAGAAGAACTATATGTCTCACTTTAAGCTTCTCTAAGTGGTGTGCAATATGGTGAGCTATATACTTGAGATAAGTAAGTGCAGTGAAGTTGTTCCAAGCTAGTCTCAAAGTATACATTCCTTGGTCGTGACAAACGATATGAGGGTGGGAAGAAACGAGACTAGTTTGAGGTTGAAGTTGGTTGATAAAAATATTATTTACCAAACTAATCTCAAAGTATACATTCCTTGGTCGTGACGAACGATATAAGGGTGGGCAGAAATGAGGTTGGTTTGACGTCTTTGAAGAAAGGTTGGAACTTCACAAATATAACAAACTGTGTAAGCTAGCCAGTTCTCACATCTGTGAGGATTGCTGAGTTATGATCTATCCTTCTATGGGTTTGGAAAACTGTCCTTGACGTGTCCTTGTTACACGTGTTGCCCTAAAATCAACTGGTTTGGGAGTCAACGACAATGTTTTCTCGTTATATAAACCTATGAGGACGACCTTTCAGCTAGGCCTTCAAAATGAAAATAAATAATAGTGCTGAAAATGTTCTCTGGAGATATAAGGAGGGAAGAGACCTCTGGTCTCAGGTTCTTTGTGATATCTCACTGCTTATCTCAGTTGATGTAATCATATGCTCCATTGAGATTGCTTTTCACACACACACTCCTTCTGATATATGTCATGATATATGGACCATGTAATCTTGTTAGTCATATGGTCATGTGTAGTATTGTGTGAGTAGGTGAGGTTAATAGAAACCCTAGTGTCCATGCTTTGTGTGTTTATGCACCACATATCCTAAAACATTGGGATTCGGTCTTTCTTTTTTTTTTTTGCTCAAAGTGTTAAATTTGTTAGTTTCTTTTTCAAATTTATGCACTTTCTAAGGGGGAGTAAAATCAAAAAATTGGGACACTCACGGGTTTACACATGTTTAAGCTTTTTGTTGCTTGTGTTGGTATGTGAACCTTGTTTTTGCTAGGATGGCAGTTGCCTTTTGTATCTCTTATGTTGTTTGCAGTCCTAGGATTTTTTGAGTTTCTATGAGGACTTCTAGGCTTATAAGAGGGCTTTGCTTTCGGTTCTGAGATGGGCTAGGCCTATTCTCCCATGGACTCTTGTGAGGGTCAGCTTTTGAGAAAAAGAGGGGGAGACTTCCCACAGCCGTTGGGGGTTTGCAATTCTCAAGACAGCTACGTCTAATCAGGGTTGCTTTTTGCATGCCTATTAAAAACTGGTTTCTCCTTCCACTCTTTCATCTTCTTCACCAGTCACTTCGCTTCCTCATCTCTCTCTCACCAATTCTCATCTCTGTTTCTTCACCCTCATTCCTCTCCTTCATTCCCATGGCTGAACCAAACCAAAACTCTGCTGCAAAAGAAACCGGGTCAGTGACCTCTCCAATGGTTTCTTCTTCGCTCCGAGCGAATTCTGATCCCATGCTTACTGCTTCTCAAGTGCTGAGAGCCTTCTCCTCCTCTCCGAGTTCTACTCCCATCTCCTCCGCTGTCGCTACTCCTTCCCTTGTCCCTGTACAAGTGGATTCCACTATCGTTGCACCTCATCCATCCACCAAAGAGGTTGAAGCCTCCATTGCTGCAACTTTGAATGAAATTAGGAAGAGAAAGGGCACCATTCATGCTGGGTCTGCTCGGGCCAAGAAGATCAAGCCTTCTGGCATGGGTCGCACTCAAGGGATACTCGATGCCCCTGCATCCCGCTCCCAGGGATTTGCCAAGTCCGGACCTTCCTCCACCGGCGCCGCCCCCAAATCTGCCAAGGATCCACTTCCCAAGGTTGGAAAACAGCCCAAATTTCCAATTCTTGATGACGATGATGAAGAAGAAGAGCCTATGGAGCTCTCTGGTTCCTCCAGTTCTGATCCGGAATTTCGCGCTCCTCGCCGTCGTATCACCAGGAGCTCTGGCAAGCCAATCGCCGGCTCTTCTAAGTCTGGATCGAAGGATTCCTCTGGACCTTCCAAACCTTCCAAAGCCAAGCCTATTGGAGCCCAGGATGGGAGACCCTCGTTGCCTCTTAAGAAAAGGATGTTTGAGGTAACTGATATCCCCTCTAAATCCAATTTTCGTTCCAATAAAGCCATGTCCGTCTTCTCTTCAGTCACTATCAGTAGACCCATTATCTATGAGAAGCCGTTTGATTTTGCAAACATTCCTCCAGCAGTTAAGCTTTTTGTTGATAGGCTAGGGTGGGTCAAAGCTTTGGAGTCATTTCCTAGGGTCAACATCTCTTTAGTTCAAGAATTCTATGCTAACTTCCCTGAGAATGTCCCTTCTGAGATTAAGCTTAGGTCCACTGATCCCATTATGGTTTGGGTGAGGGGAGTGGAAGTTGATATCCGGCCAGCTAGGATACGTGAGGTCTTATCCCTCCCGATTACTGAGAAGCATACCATGACTAAGGTTTTTCAATACAGGGATTCAACAACCATAGATCACCTTGCCTCTCTCATGTACTACCCTCCTCCTACTGAGCCTCTCTCAGATCCTTTTCTCTCCAGTAGCCTCATGCCTGAGTGGTACAAGTTTATGACCTTTGTAGCTAGGTCTCTTCTCACTCCCACAACCCAAACCAGCAAGATCACTCACCTGCAAGCTGTTTTGATTGCCTACTTCTGTGACAAAACCAAACCTCTCCTTCCAGCCGAGTACTATATCTTTCAGGCTATCCGACGCGCTGCTATCCCTCAGCGTCTCTCTGTCTCCAGCTCTATTGTTTTTCCGGCTGTGATTACTCTTCTCTGCATCAAGAGCAATGTTCCATTCCATGGAGATGATGCTCTTGCTCTGCCTGTCAACCCTGTTGACCGTGTCACAATTGCCAAATCCGCTGCTCAGTCCGGGTTATATGTTGAGTCTTTGGAGCAGACCTTGCTGAAAAAGGAGATCAAGCTCATTGTGGACAAGGCATTGCAGGAGGCAGTCATTGGTTTTAGGGATTATGTTGGACATCAGTTCTACACCTTCAAGCAGGAGATGCCTGCGATCTTAAGGGAGTTTGAGCGCAGCAGAGATGAGGATGCCTCTGGTTCTTCCACTGCTTCTTCTCAGGATCCGCATGTCTCCTCTGATCCTGATGATAAGGAGAGTGAAAGTGATGATGATGTGATCCGCAGGGAGTCCAGTGATGATGAGGATGCTTCTATTTAGGTTTTCTGTTGTGGTTTTTCTGCATTAATGTTGTTTTTATCCATTCTCGGATGTAGGTTATTTTATGTTGAACATCGGTTTCTCTGTTTCCCTTTGGCATTCACTGCCAAAAAGGGGGAGAACTAATTGTAGGGCTTATGTTGTCAAAACTCTGAATTATGTATGAATGCTGTGTGGTTATTTTCTTGACTTATGTTGTTTGCTGGTTATGCTATTCTGTTGGTTATGATGCATGATTGTCTTGGTATCCCACAGCTTGTGTTTCATAAGAGTTTTTGGCCCTCCATACCTTCACTTGTTCTTGAGATGTTTGTGCAGGTGTTTAGTCTATTCTTGTGTTTAGAACCAGCACAACCTTTGAAGGTGTGTTTTGATCAGGAATGCCAAAGGGGGAGATTGTTGGTACAAGAATTGTTGGCTATCCCTTTATGATCAAAACACAAGGATACATGCTACATGTTGTAGCCTGGTAGCAAGGACTACTCAAGTGAAGAATGAAGAACCTGACAGATTTCATATGCATCAGTTAGTTCATGCATGTGCATCACATTCATTCACTAAGGATGGCAGCCGTGCTTGCCATCCCGATTACACGGATACCCCTGCTGTATCTGTTCTATCTTCTGGGTCTGACCATGTGCATATTCAAATGTGCTTGCTTCAGTTTTCTAAGTGTTTGAATTTCAAATACCTTTTAGCAAAACATTAGTCTATTCATACTTGAGCTCCAAGTTAGTCTAGGGTGGTGTGGCAAACCAACCCGTGACCACATAACTTGAAGCTTTGGGAACCAGCTGGATTTTGTGATTCAAAAAACCAAGTTGACAGCTGCCTATATGTTGCACCGCCCAAGCTATCAGCCGTCCTAAGTGTCCTTTTAGGAAAAGTGGTTTTGTAGAGTCTTTGGTTGACTAAATCTAGCCTAGTTTTCCCAAAACCTTTTGTCTTATCCTTTTGGCTTTAGTCTTTCCTGGGAAAGTCTATTCTCAGTTTTTGTCTTGTGAATGGAGGGATCCCTAGGGTACTATCTGTCCTAGTCTCCAGAAAAGCAGCTTAAAGTCCAAAAGAATCTTGTTGATGTGGCAAACGTGCTTGCTTCCTCATAGCTGTGCACTTTGCCTATAAATAGAGAGCAAGACCTCTCTTGCTCCTTGGTTGTTGAAAATTGTCATTTGCATTTTCTCCCTTTGAGTCTTAGCTTTATTGCTTCCTTGCTCCTTTGCTCTAAGTCTTCCTTGTTGATTATAAATCTTAGAGCTGAGCATCAAAACATTTTCAAAACCCATTTCATTGTTCATGCATACCTTGAAGGTGTCTAGGTGATGCAACCCGGTGAAGTCTTCATAAAGAATTAGCTAAAGGTGTTAGCTAAGTTCGTGTGAAGCAAGGTGTAAGCTGTCTTTGAGAATTAGCTAAAGGTGTTAGTTGAATTCTGCATAGAAGCTTAGATTCGTGCTATGTGTAAAACACTTGAGTGACAAGAGAGCAAGTTCAGTTGTGTGCTAGTAGTTAGACTAGGCAGGATGGCTAGGTGTTGTGCCATCCTCTGAGTTGTGAGTCTTGTAAGAAGTGTCTTTACAATAGTGGAATCGTTTGTCTCTCAAGAGCTAGAGGCACGCAGTTTTTCTCCCTCGGTGCAGGGTTTCTGCGTATAAAAAACGTACTGGTGTTATATCTTTTACTTTCAGTACTTGCCTTTTTATTTACACAACTTAGTCTCACAGCAAACAGGATAGCACAATCTTTGCTATCCTTGTGCGCGGGATAGAGCAAAAAGTTGTCAGGGCCTATTCACCCCCCTCTAGGACCTTCAATCTACTACAGTATAATTTGGACCGTAAATGGGCAATGATCCTTCAAGTAAAGTTGAATCCTCATGCAATTACATGTTCATGTACAATAATCCAAAAAGAGAAAAGTGTGAGTCGAGTTCATGTAAGGGCAATACGTCTCTAATCAAGGATTATGCAAATCTACATGTGCACTATGATAGGAAAATTTTATACATATTCCTATTTCTGCAGATGACTTTATCAGTATAGCTTGAGAACAATAATCAAAAACAATATACTACACAATTCTCATAATACGTTGATGAGCACTTGATGAACTACTAAAGACTAATCTACAAATTGGATCACAGAGGAAGTAAGAGAGCACCAAGCTATAATAGAGTAATACATAGAACATACCACGATCACTGTGCACCAAGGGTGAAAGTAAGAGAGTAGCTTGAATGAACAGAAGGAAGAAGAAGCAAAGTTTGATAAGGGAGGCCATGCTTTCAATATATGCTACCAAGTGTTTACAGCAATCAAAATTATGGAGAATAATGCTTTATGGTTCAAGATGGCACCAGAACGTCTGAAACACAATGAAGTGGTTAAAGATAAGCTTGAAACTTATTTTATGAACTTCTGGGGTTTGAGACTGGTGTTTGGATATGGATTGAAATTTTGCCACATATCTGTAGCAAGTCAGTGAAGTTTTCCAGGTGTTTGAGAGCTGGTTAGTTCTAAAATCCAAATATGGTGCCTAATTGACAAGTATCATTTTCTTGGCCACTTGGCATTGTACGTGTTCAACATGCAAAATGAAGCATATGCATCATGATTCACAACCTTTGTTCATAGCTACAAGCAGAATTTGTTTAGTTTTGTTCAAGATTAGTATATTTACATGAACTTGTGGCTGTTCTGATAGGGATCTTGTGGCTGTTCTGTTTTAGTATACTTATTTGAAGAATATCTAAGATATTATATTGAAGCTAACTCTCTCCAGTAGATGAATTAAGGAATTGATATCATTCTTATTTAGGTTATCATACAAGCTCTCCTTCAAGTTCATGAAATGACTTGGTTTCCCAGAAATCTTGGGTTGGGATTCTGATCCTCAATTTTGATTCCCTTGGTTGACAAGAATCAACTATGTGCAGAGGCATACACTTGATACGTTCTTAGCTTCAATCTCTGAACTTATAGCTTTATGAATTCCGTAGGACACAACAGTATCAAGAAGACCTCAAATTGCATCAATAGTTCAATACAGCGTCATAAAATCTCTAAATCAAGTTTGTTTAAGACCTTTCTAATCTCCACCGACCTACTGTGAACCGATTCAAGTATGAGAAAGTCTATCTAATTCTTATTTGCACATTTGGGAGTCCATTCTAAACAGAATATTGATCAATCTAGAACTCCAACTCTGATGCACAAGGATATCAACAAAGCTGTCTAGTTCCACAGATATGTACTCTGCATGCAAATGTCAGGAACGAACACCCTTCTTTCTGCCACGTATCCTCGACATGTCAAACTACAAACCCCCTATGTCCTATATAATCCTTTTTGATTTGATCAAAACTTTGTACCGTCCAAACATCCACATCAAGAGCCTTAAACCCCAGGTCCTTATCAGCTTTCCTTTTGTGTCCACCGAAATCCCACTTTGTCAAATCACACTCCCAAATTCAGAAGAGTCCTCAAAGAGTCTTTGCAACAATGGCTTCTGATGGCAGGAAAATGCCTCCCCAAAAGCAAGAGACTCAGCCTGGAAAAGAACATGCCATGGACCCTAACCCTCAGTTCTCAAACCCGGATTACAAGCCCTCCGACAAGCTTCAAGTATATATTACATACATTATCTGTTTTATAACTCCTGACTCAATTATTTACACAAGTAATAAACTGCATGTTATAGTTATTGTATGCACTAATATTTGAGTTTTGCAGGGAAAGGTGGCGCTGGTGACCGGAGGAGACTCCGGGATAGGAAGATCGGTGTGTCATTACTTTGCTCAGGAGGGTGCAACAGTGGCCTTCACTTATGTGAAGGGCCAGGAGGACAAGGATGCACGTGAGACTCTTGAAATGATCAAGCAGGTGAAAACTTCTGATGCCAAGGACCCTATTGCAGTTGCAGCTGATCTTGGTTTCGATGAAAATTGCAAGAGGGTTGTGGAGGAGGTGGTGAAAGCGTACAACCGCATTGATATTCTGGTTAACAATGCAGCCGAGCAGTACAAGACCGGCTCGGTGCAAGACATTGATGAGGCTCGTATTGAAAGGGTGTTCAGGACCAACATATTTGCTTACTTCTTCATGGCAAGGTAAAGGTTCAAGAGTCATAACATACAAGGCGAAAATAGGGAGGGTAGTAAGGATTTTGATGCTGTCATATTATATTTTCAGGCATGCTTTGAAGCACATGAAAGAAGGAAGCAACATAATATGCACAACATCAGTTGTGGCCTATAAGGGAAATCCCAAGCTGCTTGATTACACAGCAACCAAGGGCGCCATTGTGGCATTTGTGAGAGGACTGGCACTTGAGCTAGTGAACAAAGGCATCCGCGTTAATGGTGTAGCTCCTGGACCAATATGGACCCCGTTGATTCCAGCATCTTTTGATGAGGAGGAGACTGCAAAGTTTGGCTCTGAAGTGCCAATGCAGCGACCTGGGCAGCCCTGTGAGGTTGCGCCTGCCTATGTCTTCCTTGCTTCCAATGCTTTCTCTTCTTACATAACCGGCCAAGTCATCCATCCTAATGGTAACGTTCCAACTTCACACTCTGCTTGCAGTGTATGCTCGCATTTTTGCTTGCTGTCATGTAAATTATTGATAAACTTGGAAATTTTTGGTTTCGCAGGTGGGGTTATTGTAAATACTTGAGGGGTTTGTGAACCAGCCTTCTTTGTCTTTGTAATATGCATGGTAGCTAGTGCTCTTTTGGTCCAAGGCTTAAGGTCAAGAGCTGTATATGTAGACTTAAGGTTGCTGTGTGTGCTCTTTTGTTGTTTCGAATAATGATTCCAGTGTACTAATCTATATAAGTAAAACATGTCATCCTGAGTTTCTTTGCAATTTAGTATCTCTCTTGATGCAAACATATAGATGACAACACGAAGTAGTCATCTGAACAGGCTAAAACGGTGTGTTTCCTTTGGTTTAATATGGATAATGGGTAAAATGAAAGTATGAAACGCCTACAAGAACTCTAATGTTTATTTTCATAGTTTTACATGGTGATGTATGTGGACATGATCAATTGGCATGCCATTTCTTTACCTCATTCATCCTCATTAAAGCTAAGTAATGCTATTACCTAGGTCTAACAGTTGCGTATAGTTCCTCAGTGAGTTGACCAGACATCAGAGGCCAAATATAGTAGCACACTATACTACAAAAAAAAAAAAAAAAAACTTTTACTCCAGCATACTGGGAAAAAGATCCAGGACTCTCGGCCAAACCAATGGAAACATCTAATATATGCCAATGGTTGATAATCACGATGCCCTTGAATCCTCCACACATTTTTCTGGCAATCCCAACGGTGGAGCGAGGATCTCACTCTTCACACATTACATTGTTGAGCAGGAAAGACATGCAACTTAGCAGGATTTATATGCAACTGTGAAACCTTTTAACTTATGTTGCAGAATCTGGACTCTGCACAAACTCTTTCTGCTACTATTTCCCCCAAAGTTTGGATCCCAAATCTTCAACTTTGACAGGTTCGTTCTGCGAACTTAAGGGTGTTAATACAGTTCAACCTTATCAAAAGGACTCAACGTTCGGTCAATTGGTGTAAGCTTCTTATCAACTAGGTCGAGTTTTCTTAACTAGAACACTCGATCAAGTTTTATTTCTGTTTAATCCTTTCAGAATAAGTTAGAGACTTTAGAGTTGCATTGGCTTAGTTGGGTGTATATTGCTTCTTCGTTTCTGATAGTGTTGTATGACACTTCATTCTAAAACCTAAATTTAGAAATAACCGTGAGCCATTTCTATTTTAAGAAACTGCAAAACAGGATCACTCTAGAAGTTCTCAGATTCTCACTATGAGCGTCATGGCCATACAAAGAAATTGTCAACCTCCACAGATGTGTACTCTGCATGCAAATGTGGACACCCGAAGCCACGTTTTCCTCCACTTGTCTATTCTTTAGTCTCACTCTGCATGATCCTTTTGCATTATCCATTTCATATATTTATGTTCTCTAGCCTGCTCCTTCAGTATCCTCATCCAGAACCCGAACAACCAGATCTTCATCAGCAGCTTTTTCTTTCTATCACCAAACCAACACGGAAGAGCTAACAGTAATTCACAGCAATGGCTTCTGGTGGCAATCAGAATTTTCCTCCTCAAAAGCAAGCATCTCAGCCTGGCAAAGAGCATGCCATGAACCCTGACCCTCAGTACTCAAACCCGGATTACAAGCCCTCCAATAAGCTCCAAGTGTGTAATCAGATACACAATATGACTGATTATTATATATTTTGTTGCTAAAATGCCTGTACTGGTGATCATGTATGCTAAGGCTTTTGAGTTTTGCAGGGGAAGGTAGCACTAGTGACTGGTGGAGACTCTGGGATAGGACGAGCAGTGTGCTATTGCTTTGCTCAAGAGGGTGCAACAGTGGCCTTCACATATGTGAAGGGTCAGGAGGACAAGGATGCACGTGACACGCTTGAAATGATCAAGCAGGTGAAAACTCCTGATTCCAAGGATCCAATTGCAGTTGCAGCTGATCTTGGTTTCGATGAGAATTGCAAGAGGGTCGTAGACGAGGTGACAAAAGCATATGGATGCATTGATATTCTGGTTAACAATGCGGCCGAGCAGTACAAGGACAGCTCGGTGGCAGAGATTGATGAGCCTCGTCTTGAAAGGGTGTTTAGAACCAATATATTTTCTTACTTTTTCGTGACAAGGTAATTTAACATATAGCATAGAAACCTAAAACATGGATGATCTGTGATGATGATGATGATGAGAAACTGTGAATGTCAGGCATGCATTGAAGCACATGAAAGCAGGCAGCAGCATAATTTGCACAACATCAGTTAATGCGTACAAGGGAAATCAGAAGCTGCTTGATTATACATCAACCAAGGGAGCTATTGTGGCATTCGTACGAGGGTTGTCACTTGAGCTAGTGAGCAAAGGCATCCGCGTCAATGGTGTAGCTCCTGGACCAATATGGACTCCGTTGATTCCAGCATCTTTCGATGAGGAGGAAACTGCAAAATTTGGCTCTGAAGTGCCAATGCAGCGAGCTGGGCAGCCCTGTGAAGTTGCGCCATCCTACGTCTTCCTTGCTTCCAATGCTTTCTCTTCTTATATAACCGGCCAAGTGATCCATCCTAACGGTTCTGTCCTGCTACTGTAGTGTTTTAATATGTTATGTTATCTTCTGTTTATGTTATGACCTAACATTTGCTGGCTGTTGTGTTGTTTTCTGACAACTTTTAGCAATTTTTGATTTCGCAGGTGGGGTTGTTGTAAATTCGTGATGAGTTTGTGGAGTGTTCTGGCTGGTGGTCTTTCATGTCCTAATGTATTAGCTACTGCTGTTTACTAAGAGTAGTATGTAGAGACTAAGGGTTGGTTTCTGTGTGATATGATGTATCTAGCTCAACCCGAGCCTGTTTTTATGTCAAGCATCTATAGGTTAAGTAATATGCTGTACTTACTGCTAAAAAAAATATGGGAAAGAATTGAGTTTATGCTAAATAAAGCTTGTCTATTGTTCCAGCTATGCATAAAAGATATGATTGACAAGAATGAAAGAGTGACATTTATTTCCATATATTTCAATTGCTGATGAAACAAAAAGGCCGAGAGTGCATTTCAAAGAACTTGGAGATGAAATTAACTCGGATAAAAATGCAGAACACAACAAACTAACTAATATACAAACAACAAAGAGTGAATTGTATTCTATCAGTTAACAATGGAGCTTGGATCTTACTTATCACTTCATGATGAACCACCAAAGCAAACTTGAACACCTTGTCCACCAATGGCCGCTGTTAAGCAATGGAATCCACATGACTCCAGTTCTGCAGTTACTTTATCAACAACTGTTGCAGATAGCACTGATACAGAATGGTTAAGGGAAATAATGGTATACAATATCATAATTCAAGATGGTCAAGTACAAGGTAGGGTAAATGTGCTGAAGAATTTACGCAAAAGTTCAGGTTAAAATATTTAATCCCATTAAACCATATTAGAATCATTCCTACATGGTAAAAGCATATGAAAGAGACAACCTTGAGGAGCATGGTAACTAAAATAAAAGGAATTATGAAAAGGATACAGGTTGGCAATAGTGTCAGAACACACCCTCCACCACCAGCTCCTGTCAACTTGGAAGCCAACTTGTATTTGAGTGTAGTCTGAAGAACGGTTTCAATTGAAGCATGGCTGACTCCCATGCATTGGAGCAAACCTTGGTTCATTTCCATCAGCTCTTCTATTTTCGCCTCCTTCTCAGTTACAGAGATTTCATCAGAAGCCCCTGATTGGATGATGGTAGCCAATTCCCTGCTGATACAGTCAACTGCGCTAAACACAGAAGTCATAGCATCTGGATGTTTTAATGTCCTCTCTGAAACACCAGCAACTAAGGCCTTTGTGTTCCTCCCAACTTTTGTGTTAGTAATGAGCATTTTGAGTGGCATGTTCGATTTGAGGCGAGTCAAACTGCCTGATTTAAACTTGATCATATTCCCTGTTTAAGGAACAAAGTCCACACAGATAAGCAAAGCCAAATATCTCTATCCTCAAAACCTATCTCAACAGATGATAACATGCTTTTTCCAATTCCTTTATTCATCAACTGGCCTCTAGTCCATGATTAGCGTAAATGGTGTTGCCTTATACAAAATAGTATTGTATGTCACTACTTAAATTGCTACACTCCCAACCTGGATAATCTTAAATTTAATGATTTGATAGTTAAATTTAATGACTTGATAGTTCTACATTAGACATAATCAGCTTAGCATGAGAAATTTCATGACTCCTATCCCACTATATACATTACTCCAGTCCACTCATCCTACTCGTAGTTTATCTGAACAATGTATAAATGAATTGCAGCCTTTTCCAACAAACACTTATCATCACAAACTTTAACCAACAGTATATACATGTATTAGGAAAACAATCAGATGGAATCAATACTTGCACCCAAATTAACAACCAATAGCAAAATACTAGAAGAGAAGGAGAGCCATGCATCTCACTAGAACAATACAAATTTTGACCCTCGATAACTCTTGAGAGATCCGACTAAGACAGTGATGTCTTACCACACCTGGTGCAATCCGATCCTTTAACTTCCATTAACATAAACATTGCAGCTTAGTGAGCCTACATACAGAATTCTAATGGTACAAAAGGGGAAGAGTTTTAGGAGCAATGTGTTTAAGGTTAATAGCACCATATCCCTAAAGATATGAACCTAATTACAAGGAGACTGCTGACATGTAGATATTAGCTAACCATCCATAAATTCAAGTTTATATGATTCTCTCTTTGTGCTTTTATAGCATCTAGTGGTTTCTAGGGCTCTAGCAAGCACTAAAGAAGTAGTTCCATACTATTCATACAATTATGCCTCTTCCTGAATTAAGAAAATATGGCGTGGACTGCATTGATGAAGTTCCATCCCCCAGTAGCTTTTTCTCATCTTAACATACTATAGCAAACTATTACCTGATTCATCCCAAGAACTATATAGCTCAAGAATTCTAGACAAGAGGATTAGGAAAACAAGAAGAAATGCGACATTGTGAAGGTAGATCTGTCTTGGACAGGTGACATGATAACTTACCATATGTGCTAACTGTGTTGTCAATTCCAGATGGCTTCCCATGGATGATTTTTTCCCCTTCAAATGCCCATTTATTCAGCAAGTCAAGTTCACTTTCTCCAAAATCTAACCACCCTTGGTGGCCCAAATCCAGACTTGCACAATCTGAGAAAGCAAGAAGAGCACCAGAGAACGCAACACAAAGTGCGGCAGATGAACCAAGACCTGAACCCAAAGGAAGTTCTGAAGAGAGAATAACTGTTGCAGGCTTAAATCTGGCACATAAGAGAGGAGAATCAGAAATTAAGAAATATGAACAAATTGCTGAGAATTTGAAGTAGTCGGCTCTACAAGAAAACAACAGTCCATACCCTTGGATAGATGAATACAGCCAAAGAAAAGCCAACACTCCAGCAGCAATTCCAATTTTTGCCTCTGGGATGTTTAGTTCTTCAACTAAAATAGCAAGTGATTTGATCGCCTCAGCTGGACATGAGGTGGGTGTTGATGGGTTGGGAACATCTATTCCAGATAATGCTTCTTTAATCCTACCAACTGGCCATGAAAACTCCAATCCAATATCTTTGAGTTCCAGTCTAAGTAAACCATCATTATCTACAAATAAAAGAAGAAAACTTCAGTTCAAAATTGATCAGCAGGACGCTAAAGTTATCTACTTTCAAAAACCAATCCCTGAAAATTGTCACCGTTCCTGATACAATTAAACCCTGCAAATTAAACCAGGGTTTAATCCACAGAATAGATTTCCACAGAATCACAAATGGACTTTCTACAATTCATGAGTTCAAGCAATAATAATAGACAATCACAGAAAGCCACTAACGTTATGTTTGACATGGCACAGTCACAAGGCTTAACAAAACCAATGAACCAACCAATAACAAAAGTTCTTCAAATCATTGTAATAAAACTCAAAAGGGCATAATCCAGATAACCACAACAAGAACTCAAAAGCTTCAGCAACAATGCTAGAAGTCATCTCAATCTTGAAAACCTATCCCTCAAAATGATCAGACTAATACCACTTAAACCTTTCAAATTCAACTTAGCACAATGAACACTTCCATTCACTAATCAAAAGCTATTTCTTTAACCCATGCTTCCATGCAACAGAAACACATCATCCAACCTCAGCTCACAAAAAAGATTGAAACTTTTTAAGCTGACACACCACAGTTATCCAACCGCAGCTCACATTAAAGATTGAAACTTTATGAGCTGACACAACACAATCACAAAGCTTTAATGAAAACCATGAACAGAAGCCAAAAGGGTATCTTCCAAATAACTTTTCAACCAAAACCCAAAATCCAAAAGCACAAAATCAATATCAGAACGATCATACAAGAAAAGAAAAGAAGGACCCAAAAGAGAGGAGATTAGAACGTACCAGAAAGAGCGGGAAAGCGAAGAGTGGCATAGGTACAGAGGTCAATGGAGGCAGCGACGGCCGTAGATCCATGAACCACAGCATGCTCACCAGAGAGTATGATCTTCCCAGGTGCTCTGGCTTTGACTTCCATTTTTCTCTTTGATTCTTGGAGCTTGTTGGTGTTTGGTACGACTCCAACGAGTGTGTTGTGTTAAATGAGTTTAATTTGAGGATATATAAGATCCATCGTTGTTGGAAAGGTCGTCATTAGACCGCTCAAACTGTACCGGTCTGATTCTCATTATTGTTTTTAATGTTTTTCCCACAGGGGGCGGTGGCGCGTGGATCAACAACGCCTTTGTGCAACCAGTGTCACATAAATAACACATGATGCTACAACTCATAAAGCTATCGAATGATCATGAGCCAATTTCATTTTCAATATAGGTCGATCCAGCTGTTTTAGAGATAATCTATAATTGTTAATCCCTTAAGTTTGCAAGATTTTGAATATTCCAAGACAAATTGTGTGAACTTCGAATTTCTTAGGTGTGAAATCCATTGTGACAGGTTGATTCCAAGCAAAACATGTGTGGAGACTTGGAGAGTGCTTTGCACGAGTGCAGGTGGCGCTTGAGCTTGTGTGCTGCACCACTCACATAGTCATAGTGGCAAAAATGACATAAATCAAGCGGGTCAATATTGAACAAATCATTTGTTTACACAGTTGACAGTAGTCCAGACTGCTTAGTTTGATTGTGAACAATTTAGCGCCCACTGTTCTTTACCTCACCAACCTTCCCGTTGACCATGGCTTGGCTCAGCATTTGACCTTTTAGCACTGGCTGTATTGTGATTTGGAAACCACAACCAACAAGCTAAGAACCTTAGACAATCAGGCTATGTTGTTCAATAGGTCTTTAAGACAAATGGGTAGCTGTTTATTGTTTACTAGTTCCTGAATTATAAACAAGGATGAAAGTTCAAGCTTTCAACTTGTTCTTTGAGAGTGCCATAGAGAGTCTCCACAAGACTAAGCAGGAATCCATCTGAGCCGTGCGTTGCCAGCAAGGAAACCGACACAGGTAGGCCTTCATGCATGCCTAGTGGTATGCTCACCTGTAAATGTGCAGAGTGACATTGTAAATGTACTTGCTGCAGTTGAGGAAGGAAAAGATTGGAGTGTCTTGTACTCTTGCATCATGCACACAATGAGAGAGAGAGAGAGAGAGGGCGGGGGAGCTAAAATACCTGGCAGAATCCAGATACTCCGGCAATGGACAACAAGCTAAAAGCCCTAGCGCGGAATGTTTCAAGTGTAGTAGGATCCGTTTGTAGTTTTGGTGGAGGCCCTGGAACTGTAGGAATTGCAAGGACACCAGCATCCTGAAGGCAAATCAAGCAAGAAATTAGCACCAAGACCATAATAACAAAGTTGTAATGAATAACAATCTACAGTCTCTCTCTAAAACTAATCTGGAAATTGTGAAAATCAGCTCTATACTTTGGTGCTTGAGATGACAGGACCATTAAAGTGATTCAGGAGAAGCAACATTTAAAGTTGTTCTTGCAGGGGAACCAATACAACGTAGGTCATTTTAAATTGACATGAGACAAACTGGCTCCCTATATGTTTCATATAGCATCTTCAGAACCACAAATTCATTCAATTTAAAGTAATGGAAGTGCTTCGGCAATTGGTAATTAAGAAAGACACATATCTTATTTATATTGAGAAACTAGGCTCTTCCAAGTTCCAACATCATTTTTCATAAAAGAAAACCAAGTAAAATGGGAATCAGTTAGCAGAATACTGTATCATTCTGAACATTCGAGAGAATCTGATATAGATGTCAATTTGCAGGACTTGTTGAACATGAAACAATATTCTATAGTATACTAACTGCTACTCAACTAATGCAGAAAAAAGATCTTCAATTAATGCACAAAATTCATCAAGAATATTATGAGTTTGAATGCATAGTTCAATCTTTGTCCCAACAGGAAAGTTGTTATGTTCAAAAGAGAGAGAATACCCCAAGAAGTTCAGTAAGAGCAGCACGAAGTTCAGTTTTCACGGAGTGACAAACATTAGTTTCATCTGCTGCCCTAACAGCTTCCCATACACGTTCTGATATCCCAGGACCTAAATCAGGTCTGATTGTTTTGATCCATTCACCATGGTTGGTCTTGAATTCATGCCTATCCTCCCAATGACAACCACAGATACATTGAATTTCATTAATAAAGATCCAGAAATATTGCAATGACAATCAAGTCCATTAAAGCATCAACACCTTTGAAGTATCCGCATGGCACTTGACAGGGCAGCCAAGGATGGTATGTTAAACTCTTGACTTGCATTTCCTTTACCAAAGAAACAGTTCAAACTTGGAACTTTGTCCTTCACAATGTCCCCCAGGTTTGCATGCTTTAAAACATGACCTGCATTAGTAGGCACAATAAGCTAGTGAACTTCTTTGCAATAACACAAGTGTCTTTATGATATCTCTGGAAGACGACCTATTGAAAAAAAAGAGGGGATGATGATTCAGGTGACGACTGGCGAATATCCAATAGACTAGCTAGATAGTAGGTTGGTCTTACAGTCTTCAGCAAGACCAATTTATGAACTAGATAGTAGGTTTGGTCTTAAAATGTATGAGCTAGATGTATATAACTATACTTCAAATAAATTAACCGTCCAATTTGCTTACCCCCAAATAACTTCTCAACTGAGTGAACAAGTACTTGTTTTACACGATCAGTTGGAATGCTTGAAAGCTGGAAACAGTCTTCAGCAATGATCAACTGAACTGGTCTGACAGGATGCGCATCAGGAATTTGCAGTAATGCTCGTCCAACTCTACTCAAAAGAACAGGATCCCTAGCAAACCATCCTAGATAAGAAGGTGTTGTCAACGGCATACTATATATATTCAGTAACCTGACCGTAAAATGGTAAATGGCTTGCTTTATCTTTTGCAAAGGTTTCAGTGAGATGCAGTATGAGAAATTGAATTAAAGAAAGACTTCATCAAGATACTAAAAGAAATAGAAACTTTGTGCAAGACAGTCTGCAAACTAAAAAACTGTTAATTCCTTACCCACGGTATCAAAACTCTGTGCCATAGGAGTAACTCCAGAAGTAGAAATGGCACCATGAGACGGTCGGAACCCAAAAATTCCACAATATGAAGCAGGAACTCTTACACTTCCTCCAGTGTCAGTTCCTGAAATAGTGAGATTCTTAAACTTCAACACTGAGAGGCACAAAATTTCAAAAATCATGCAAGCAAAAACAACTTAAATTACCTAATGAAAAATCTGCAAGCTCTGCACCTACTACAACAGCAGAGCCACTAGACGATCCTCCAGGCACCCTATCCAGTGCACATGGATTTACCGGTGTGCCATAATGTTTATTCTCTCCATTTATACTGCCAACATTTATACATGAAATTTTAAGGCCATTCTAGTGAAGCTCCAAAAGTTGCCTTTGACCTTTAACGAACTACTATGAAAAACTAATAGAGATTCTCCATTCCTTGAAACCAAAAAATTCATCAAATTTAAAGCATACGAAGGATAAAAGATCTCCAATGTGCACCGACCTGTATGCCATTTCATCCATGACAGTTTTACCAATACATGTAGCACCTCCTCTTAAGATTGTCGAAACAGAAGGAGCTGTCGATTCAGCACCTGGGTGAGTCCTTGCCCAATCAGGATTTCCAAATCCAGTCACATATCCAGCCACATCAAATCTGACTCCAAGTTGAAACGCAAGGGAGAAAAAGACATTAGCTTTGCCCATGTTAAACACATGAACATATTGCCATCAAATCCAATTCCCTGAATTTCATTAATATATGGTTTCACAATACAAATAACTTCACCCAACCAACTGAATACTTAGTTGATTATTAGGTCTGCACAAACATAAGCACAATCAACAGCAAGCACATGCAATGATGCAAAGTGATTTCTTCAAGAATAGTGACTAGTGATACAATGAGGAATATGTAAGATGCTAGCTAGTAGTGTGTGTATAGTATAGAGTAAGTGTGTCTCACATGTCCTTGACAGCAAAGGTGAGGCCACTCAAGGGAAGCTCATGAGATGAAGAGCTTGGTCGCAGAAGGAATTTCTCGACGAAAGCTCCATTATCTGAGTCTTCCTCCATATGTGAACCAGCAAGGGCCACTTCTGGTTACACGACGTATTCTCATCAACGATGTCGATCAGGATGATGATATATCCAACAGTCAAAATGACGAAATTGACCTCTAAGAAGTTTTGCATTGATATTATCATATTAGTGACCTAGATATTTTTATTTTTTTTTTGAGGAAAAGACCTTGATATTATTGAAACTTGTAGTTCCTGCAGTTGAAGATGCGGAACAATTTGCAAATATGATCGACTCTGACCGTCTCTAACTCTAGAAACAACTGACCGTCGGCGTGAACTGTTATTTAAGGAACTGAGTGTGAATTTCCAAACCTTGAGGACCAATATGACTGCATACTTGAAGTGGGAACTGGGGATCACAATTTGTTCTATATTGTGCACGCCTCAATGAACATACAAGGCACAAACCAACAAAAATGATAGCAATTCAAGCTCTTCATAAGTTCTTACTTTTTAAGTGTGTATGTGCATTTGGAAGAACTTTGAAATATAAGTGTAAAACAGCAGAAAACTGAATTGAAGCGACACTTATGCATACTAAGAAAAATGAAACTTTCAATCACTGCTGTCAAAGTCTTCAAATATATGCAAGAAAGGGATAACAGGTCTGTGCTCGGCAAGTTCTCCTTCTACAGTGGTCTCTGAAGTTACTCCACGGGCACTCCAACCTAAGCGTTGCATGCACACAGCATCATATGCTTCAATGTTTAAACCTGAAGCAAGAAATAGTTCCACCTCATTTACAAATCGGTCAGTTCTTGTAGTCAGGAAGGGCCTTGCTGCATCGGAGATTGTCTCTTGAAATTCTCTTTGTTTTGCTTCAAATGTTTTCGTCTGACCTTTTTGCTTATGACTGAAAAGTTAAAGGGTTAACATGCGGTAAGAGACTACAGAAACGTTGCATGTTTTGGAGCCATTGAAAGTTAAATCCCTTTTTATCTCTCCCAAAGAATTCATACCAGAACTCTACTCCAAGCATCATTCTATAATGTCTCATGATGAACTCATATATTAATTGACCATCCAAATTCCAAACAGTACACAATTACCTCATTACGGATTTAATCACACCAAGTATGTGGTGCATGATGATCTCAACATCTTCTTCCTACGTACAAGAAGCAACAAAAGCAAGTTTATTAGATTTATGAAGGGTTTTCCTGCTCTGCCATTCATAGGAAAAGATAAATTACATGCATATTCTATAAATTTAGCAAGTCGACCAAGTGGATCCGGTACATTTCCTAGCCAAATGCAGACATAAATGCTTACAGACATGGTTCTAACAATTAGAATAGAACTAGCACATCAGTGGAACCAGTATTTGAGGAATGACTATTATTGATACTTCAGTTAACTCTATGTCCAATTCATGTCTAACTAGTTTCTAGAAACCATAAATAAATGACAAGTGTCAACTAGGATGGCAAAACACACATCAAGTCACCAATTGAGAAAATCATGCAATGACTACAAACCTGCATAAGTGCTTGGATTTCCCTTCTCAGCCAACTTTGAAGCCAACAATTTGGCTGCAGATACTTGCAGGACTTCCAATACCGTGATACATCAAAAATGTCGTCTAAGAAACCTGATTGAAGAAAACAAAAGAAGTTATATATGCAGGTAATAGCGATCGTCAGGAAATACAATAAGGACAAACAGAATCCATAATTTATATAACAAGCAGCACGAGACCTGGTTCAGTATAGTAGCACTGTAACCTATACTTGTGAGCGCTTGATAAGACAAAGCTGCAGACACCAAGATAGCAAGTAACATAAGTTTTCTACAACATAAATGCAATATAATAAGAAAAAAGAGCAACTGAAGGATACCTATCCCTTGAATCCTGGTTGATGTAATGCTTTTGAAATGAACATCCATCATATCCATGTATTATTGAAAAATTATCTGTCTGGAACCATCTAAAGTCAGCACCTTAAATTGATTTAAATGTGCAACAAGACCAAAAACTTGTTGCAGCTTAACGATTTTGCAAAACAAAATGCATGCCATAGGAACACACTGACCTTGCACAAAGGACACTTTACGGAAGAAGACGGGTCAGACTGCTTGCTAGCAACAACTTTGGTCCATTGCAATATGCATTTGTAACAGAACTTATCTGCAACACAAATTTGATTGATTTGTAAGGTTCAATTGACCATCATCACAAATAAGTTTCAGTCTGTTCACATATACTACAAGTACTACAAAACCCAATTCACAAAACCTTATATCTTATCAAACTAAACGAAACAATGGAAACATAGTGATGAATCGTATTACATGCACAGTTCCAAAGCTGACCAACATGAATTGAACAGCTGATTATCAAGAATTCATCTTTTTCTTATTTGTAAACAAGACTCTTTCTCCAAATTCTTCCAGTAACCCAATTCAAAGAACTTGAAGAAGGATCAAACATAACACTGAGCAATGAATAGTTCCAATTATAGGATTGGGTTTTTAGCTATCAAGATTTTAAAGCACCGAAAAGAAACAGAGAGAGGAAGCAAGGAAACGTACGGAAACATTTGTCGAGGTAAGAAATTTGAAATATGGGTGCGAGGCAGATGGGACAAGGATTCGAATCCTCGATTGTTGGAGAACCAGAAGAGCTGCACACATTCAACTTTTGCTCCTGCGACATCTTCTGTTTCTTTTTTCCAGCCAGAAAACTGTTTTTATACCTTTGCATATGTCGTCCTTCGGTAAAAGTGATTTACCTCAAAATAGTAGTAAAAGTGATTTACCTTTTTTTTTTGAAAAGGGTTTGGAACCCGGCCTACCAGTCCCACGTTCGGTTTCATTTATTATATTAATGTTAAAATTTTGTATCGGGAGTGACATATAATCTGAACCCCGTGCTATATCGTGAATAATAGCAGGAGTCTCCTCTAACCAAACATCATCAAGTGCTCCCAAACTAGCAAAATGCGCTAATCTATCTGCTACAACATTTACTTCCCGGTAGATGTGCCGGATCCTAACTGATTGAAAGGCTCTCAAATAATCCTTACAATCACCTAGAACATGACTCACCTCAGACATGTCCTCTTCCTTCCTCTCAAGGGCAACGATAAGTAGGATAGAATCACTCTAAATATCCTTCCCTGCTACACTGAGGAGCTTCTCCCGCCAACCTTCAATTCGTTGTTTTATTCACTCCACAAGGTACCCAAATGAGCTGGTCCTTATGGCAGTGCAAGAATTTTCATGAAATTGTTTTAGAACTTGAACTATTTTGTTTAGATTTATTTTTATTTTTATAAACATTTCCATAATTCTTATTAACAAAACTCTTCTATTATAACATTTAGGGATAATGGACACTATCTCTAACATTTATATGTATTCAGTCTCACAGAAAAAAACATTTATATGTATTTTCTTGTTTTCAGAGGTGAATAAACAAAAACTAAATTATAAGAAAATTGAATAAAAATATAAAAAAGATAAAACTGTTAGCTGAAAAATATGTGAAATTGAGTGCACGCGCCATGTGGTTCCAACCTTTCTTGCCGGCAAGATTAGTAGGTGGCCTCTCCACCATGACAACAAGTAAACAAGCGACTATTTTGGATGAGTAATAAGCCGGTAGACTAGTGCTAATCCTCTTCAGAGCTCCTCAGCCTCTGTTGTTCTCTGTATTCTCTGAGCAAGCCGATCAGATGAAGGAGAGGTCGATCGAATTCACAAACCCCGCTTGACCCCCCGTTCTTCTGGCTGTGGACGAGCAATTTCTACAAGGAGTCGTCTCGTCCCCCCCACCCACAGCCACCGATCCGGTCATCAACTGTGAAGTGATTCTGTTAGTGAGTCTTCTTCTACACGACTTGAGTCATAGTCTCCTATATTGTTTTGGTAATCTACCATGTAATCTTTGTATAGATTTCTAACTCTTAGCTTAGCTTGGTTACCAAGTAATATTGTATTATAAATACTCATCCTTGTACATATAATTAAATCAATGAAATACAACTTCTACATGGTATCAGACCCCGAGAAGCTTCGGCGGTTCGGCGTCAATTTCTCCGGCGACGGCTTGGGGGCTGCATATCTAATCCAGCCGTGATGGTAGAAAACTAGGGATGCTGAGTGATGGTAACTCAGCCTCGTGTTTTGTTTGTTTGACCAGATTCTGTTACGCGTCGTTAACAAAACCGTTGGTGAGGTTTCGCTCAGTCCTACACAACTTTGTGGCCCTGCACAACAGCAATCTGAAACACTATTTGTCTATGGTGCTTCTAGACTCAGGTATGAAGCTGTCACCCTTTAGTAGCTTCAAGAACCAGTGCCTGAAGACTCCTTGCCGGTGTAAAGTTGCTGACTATAGTTTACAACTTTACAACAGACAGTTAGGCCCCCTAATAGTATCAATGGCCCGACTTCTGTGAGTTGCGCTCCAGTTTGAACAAGGACATGTTTTGAGTGACCTTGTAGTAAAGTTAAAAAAACCCTTAAAGTAGAGACAGGAATACTAGAATTTTTCGGAACCTTGATTGCTTTGATTTTATTCAGGATAGAAGGTTTATGTGGATTTGACCTGGTGTAGTTCAAAGCTGTATTAGTGTTAGGTTACTTGGTTATTTGAATTACACTATTGTTCAGTGCGTCTTTACTTAGGAATTCTCCTATGCTGGGTTTAGGTACGTAGTAACTCGATTTATATATTGTAATAATTGTATGCCATTTCTCTTATTCTTGCTGTGCAATCAAATTGTTAATAAATTTTTGCTGATTCCTTGTTTCCAGATTGGATGTGCCGGATGATGAGCAGCCAGCCATTATTAGAAAACTTGCTCGATTGGTTAAGGTGGCCGTCCCATGGTTGCCGATTTCTGTAACCATAGTGGAGGTGACTGTGCGGTTGAATCCTATTGGAATGGCAATGTACTTGTTTGGTAGGGTTACAAGTACTTGAAGACGTCGATTCAGAAGTGATCATTGATACGGTTACATGGGAATTCATGGAAACGTATGCATTGCAGATCAAGTACATTCCTGCAGCTAAATCATTCATTGAGACTTTGGAAAAGCTGAGTGTTGAAAGTTTGGAAGAAGAAACTATTAGACAGTTTCGCCATGTGCTATTTGTTTGGAGCAACTTGATCATCACTTTTGATACTGATGTAGCAGAAGGGATACTGGTTACACGGTTGCTATGCTCACACCTTTATCATAGAGACTGCATTGTCCTGTGGCTGGAGAAGAGTCACTTGTTCCCCTTGTGTCAAATACCAAATGGCAACTGCCGTGGAAGGCAGTGACATGCCCTCATGGCAGCTGATGAGTTGGCCTATGCTGCTCCTGATGACTTCGGGTGGTATACAAACTGCTACGCTTGTTTGAAAATACTGAAGCTCAGCGAAAGATGAAAATATCAACATACCATGTATTTATTTGCTGTTGTATTTTGTTTTATCAAGGCATCTGTGTGTACAAAATTACATGTTTGTTACGCTTGTTTTCTGTAGATTTGCAAATCCAGCAGGTTTTCTGGAATAGAAGGTTCATATTATTTGAGAACCGGCCTGAAATGTGGCTAGGCAACCATATTATTAGACTCACCTAAATATAGGAGCGGGTAAACAACCATATTCACATACCAAAACAACAGCTCATTACAATCTAATCAGCTCGCACGCAGCAAATCTAATACAAATTACAATTACCTCGTCTCATCTCTTAATATGCATTACATCTATATTTTCACACGTCAAAAAAAGTTATTGCGACACAGGTGAAAACATAAAAGCAAGACAGATAAAAAGTAATTTCAATGATAGTCATGATCAGATTTCTTTAGACTTGAAAAGTGTACAAACTTTTTGTAACAAAAAAGAAGTGTACAAACTTTTGAGCTTAATATAAATAGGGGAAGCTCAGATAGTCTCTTATAGGGCCTAAAGTTTCACCTTTATTCAACTTTTCATCCAAAATGGAAGAGACAGTCTTGGATTTAGAACAATGGGAGTTGAAGCAGAGTGCTTTACTGAAAGCGATGAAGGACGAAGAGGACCGGGTCAACAATGAGAGAAGGTGTTGGTGGCCATAGAGTGGAGCTTGAACAAGCTGCAAGAGTTTGAACAAGGTAAGACTCACTTGCCATCTCTCAAGTTAATGATTGAAGAGAAAACCCAAGAGCTTTGTAGGATTGAGAATTTGATTAGGGAAATGGGTTTGAAATTAAAAGGCTTTAACTTGTGTGAGAAATCCATGGAGGATTGGTGGTGTAAGGTTGAGTTGAAAGAGAGGGAGCTAGAGGGTTTGTTTGAGAGGCTTAAATCGAATGAGGTGTTGTTCGAACCGAATGTTAAGGAACTTGAGTTTGTTGCTGGTAAGGTGAAAGAGTGCATGAATGTAGGTCAAATGAAAGTTGCATTGAAATTTGGGGAACTTAAGTTAGCTGCAGAGATGGTGAACGAGTGTGATGGTGAGGTTTGGTTAAGAGAAAAGGAGATGGAACAGCGGGCGAATGAGCTTGTGTTTACGGAGAAACAAGTTGAATTGGGGATTGAGGAAGTTAATGTGAAGGACAAGAGGGTCAATGAGTTGCTCAATGAGGTTCAGTTGAAGAAAATTCAGTTGGATTCACTTCAAAAATCGGTGGAGAAGTGCGAAAAGCATTTGGATTCACTTCAAAGAACTGTGGAGGAGTGTGGAAAGTGTTTGGATTCACTTGAAAAGTCGGTGGAGTTGCATGAAAAGCATTTGGATTCACTCCAAAAGTTAGTGGTAGTGCGCGAAAAACATGTGGAATTGGTTCGAAAGAGAGTACAACTGCACAAGAAGGGCATGGATTCAAGACAAAAGACAGCCAAAGAGCATGAAAGGAGTTTGGTTTCACTTCAAAATTGGTGGAGGAGCATGAAAAGCATTTGGATTCACTCCAAAAGACAGTAAAAGAGTGCGAGAGGGACTTGGATTCAAGACAAAAGACAGCCAAGGAGCATGAAATGCATTTGGATTCACTTCAGAAGTCATTGGAAGAACGCGAAAAAAATGTGGAATCAGTCCACAAGACGGTAGAAGAGCGTGAAAGAGACTCGTATCTAAGACAAAAGACAGCCAAGGAGCATGAAATGCATTTGGATTCACTTCAGAAGCCAGTGGAAGAACGCGAAAAAACTTTGGATTCATTATCCCATGAACTTCTAAGGAAAGAGAGGGACCTTGTACAGCAGGCCAAAGAGCTTGAGTTGAAACAAAAAAAATTTGATTCTCAAGTGCCTTCATATTCGAGTTATCAATCCTGCATCAATATGGATGGTAGAACCTTGCAATCGTTGTTCAATGACCAATTCAAAAGGCATGTTATAGCAGGTAGTCAAATGTCAGCTGTTCTTCACACATCGGCAGACCCTGCAAAGTTGGTTTTGGATGCAATGAAGCGGTTTTATCCGTCAAATCTTACTGTCAACAACAGAGATGTTGAATTTGAATTACAGGTTGTTGGAAAGACTTGTAGTCTCTTATTAAAGGAGTTAAAGAGAATGGCACCACAAATTAATCATCATGTGAGAGAAAAAGCAAGGACTTTTGTAGCTGATTGGAAAGCTAAATGACCTTGGCCATTGAGAATAATTTGGAGGCTTTGTGTTTTTTGCAGCTCATTGCAATGTATGAATTGACTGGTATTTGCGGTGCGAGGGAGCTTCAGAGTCTTCTTACTATGATTGTGCACCTTGAACAAGGTACTGAAGTAAGTAGGGTCGGCCCTTGGCACCTACTGAGCTCTTTTTATGTTTAAAGTCATCCTGCTGAAAACCTATGTTCGTTGCCAATATCATTTCATCATAAATTTGCAAATTTTGCATAAACTTCTACCTTGTTGTTATAGGCAATTTGTCTTTGTTTAGCAAATGAATACCATTATGCTTTGTCTTCTACCTTGGCAAATATATCTTTTACTGCCTCACTGACTTGTTTAAAATCAAACTATTATTCACTCACTGATATATCTTCCATTATGCTGCAGATATCTTTTGATATGTTAAAATCAAACTATTCACTCACTGACTTGTTTACTGCCTCTCTATGTTCTTATTTCATTTCCACAGAGACCAACATCATGCCTTCCTTTGTCCAGAAGAATGAAGCAGAATCTTCACTCGCTGATGGTTTTGCAGAGTAAGCTACTTGGATCGGTTTCTCAGAGTAAGCTGGCTCTAGAGTTATGTCAAACTGATGGTTTTGCAGCTCAGATCGCTGGTGAGTTTCTTCAAATTGTGGGGTGTGTGCTCCTCTTTGACATGTTATATGATTTCTGTAAGTTTGGGTGCAAAAACTATACGTATTTATGTTTTCTTTGAACTTTCTATAATCATCTTGATGAACCCTGCAATTTCCTTTGTTTTATCCATAACAGATATTGTTTGCGATCTAATGGAAAGGAAGCAGCTGACTGAAGCTGTCAGATTTACTTTTACCTTCAAGTTAACTGACAAACTTCCCCCAGTACCACTCTTAAAAGAAGGTGAGAAGAAACGACTTGGGAAACGACTTGGGAAAATTATACTCTAGGCCCACAACTGAAGAAGGTGAGAAGAAAAGGTTGGGAAAATGAAAGAAGACGCGGAGTCTACTCATCTTTTACTACTACGCGTTCTCTCTCTTCCATTATATACAACTTTGTGGCCCTTCACTCTTCTGCGACTGGCTTTCATTTCCTCTTCCACTTTCCTAAACCTTGATATTTGATCTTGGTGGTTTCCGATGGCTTTGAGCACCCAAAGAGCCTCCTCGTCATCTCATGCTTTGGCTGAGCCACCTCCCCGTTGGAAGTTCGACGTTTTCTTGAGTTTCAGAGGTGAAGACACCCGCCGGGGTTTCATCTCCCATTTATACCACCAACTGGAGTTCTGTCAATTATTCAAGACTTTCAAGGACGACCGGGAGCTTGAAATAGGATCTGAGATCTCCCCGGAGCTATTAAGCGCTATCGAACATTCTCATCTCGCCATCGTTGTTATCTCACCCAACTATGCTTCTTCCACTTGGTGTTTGGATGAACTTGCCAAGATTATCGAGTTCATGGAACCCGGAGATAAGAGAGTTCTCCCGGTTTTCCTTAATGTGGATCCGTCCGACGTTCGACATCAAAGGAATAGCTTTGCTGAAGGGTTTGCTAAGCATGAAGTGAAGTTCAGTGACGACCCCAAGAAGGTGGAGAGGTGGAGACATGCTTTGAGAAAAGTGGCCAATCTATCTGGATGGGATGCAAAGAATTATAAGTAAGCATTACATCAAAACTTTAACACATGTTTGTTGTCTTTTTAGTTTTGATTTGTCATAGCAAATTAGCAGTGTTCAGCTATACATACATATACATATATACTAATTATTAGCTATTTAGCTTGATGATTGTCTATCTTTTCTGTTAGATGTGAACGTGAGCTTATCGATGTCATTGTGAAGAGTGTGTGGGACAAATTACGTCCTACGATCACATTGTCTAATTCCGAAGAAAAGTTAGTCGGAATGGATTTTAGACTTGGGGAAATGGGTTTGCGTTTAGCTCTTGAGGAAAAAGATGTTCGATTTATAGGTATATGGGGTATGGGTGGAGTGGGTAAGACCACCCTTGCTAAGCTTGTGTACGAGAACATTTTCCATCATTTTGAAGTGGCTGAGTTTCTTGTTGATGTCAGGAAGTCTCGCGGTCAACTAGTGAATCTTCAGAAACAGGTTCTTTTCCCAGTCTTGAAGGAAAATGTTTCGCAAGTTTGGGATGAGTACAAAGGAACCCTTTTATTTAGGAAATGCATGTCTAATAAAAAGGTTCTTCTTGTTGTTGATGATGTTGATTGCTGTGACCTCCTAAAAAAGTTGGCCGGACATAAATCTTGGTTTGGTGAGGGGAGCAGAATCATTGTTACAACGAGAGATGAACGTGTGCTCATTGAGAACAACATAGAAATATCAGTTAAGCTATCGGGGCTAAATAAATGTGAAGCTCTTGAGCTATTTTGTCAGAATGCCTTCAAAAAAGATATGCCTGAGGAAGGATTTTCAGAGCTGTCCAAGTGTTTTATAGATTATGTGGAAGGGCTTCCCTTAGCTCTTAAAATCGTTGGAAGCTCTTTGTACAATAGAGATCTAGAGACATGGGAAAGTGCTTGGGACAGACTAAAGAAAGGCTCTGATTCAAAGATTTTTAATTCACTCAAAATAAGTTATGATGCACTAGATCACATGGAGAAAAACATTTTTCTGGATGTTGCATTCTTCTACAAGGGGATGAACAAGGGGCGAGTTATTGAATTGCTTAAGAGCTGTGACTTTGGTGGCCGTTATGGGATAGAAGTTCTTATTGAGAAATCTTTGATAACTATTGATGGGGTCGACAATGTTGGGATGCATGGTTTGATACAAGAAATGGCACAGGAAATTGTTCGACTAGAAACACAAAAGCCTGGTCTTCGCAGCCGTTTGTTGCATCGTAATGACATCTTTCATGTATTCACGACTAATACGGTAAGAAGTTATATAGATAACCCAATTTACAAGTACATTTCGTTTAAGCATGATATATATATATATATATATATATATATATATATATATATATATATATTAGACCCTGTGTGGAATTAACTTTTTCTTTATTGTGAATTAATATCCAGGGAACAGAAGCAATCAAAGGCATCCGCTTGAGCCTATCAGAATTAGAAGAGGCAGATTCAAACTGGAATTTTGAATGCTTCTCTAAGATGCTCAAACTTATGTTTCTTGAATTCGATAATTTAATAGTTAGTTCAGGCCCCAAATTCCTCCCAAATTCTTTGATAATACTCAGATGGAGTTGGTATCCTTCCAAGTCTCTTCCAGCATGTTTCAGACCAAATTTACTTGTTGAACTTGTAATGCGGAATAGCCAACTCGTTGAGCTTTGGGATGGAAGACTGGTAACAATGTTGATCATGTTTTTTACTTCAAAATAGAATCTTAAATTTTCCAAAAGGTAATTATTTGTTCCATGCATTGTACAGGACTTGCCTAAATTGAAACGTATGGATCTTAGTGTCTCCAAATATTTGAAGAAGACCCCAGATTTCACAGGTATGCCGGATCTTGAGGAGTTGATTCTTCAAAGTTGTGAGGGTTTAGTTGAGGTCCATCCATCCATTGCAGTGCACAAAAAACTTAAGTCGTTGACACTCTACAGTTGCAAAAACGTTAAGAGCTTCCCAAGTAAGATTGAAATGGATTCCCTCGAGTTTCTCGACCTTTCCTACTGCTCAAAACTAAAGATTCTAGAATTTGGAGAAGGGATGAAAAAGCTATCTAACATTTCCATAGCCGGTACTGCTACTGAGGAACTACCTTCATCAATGGAACATCTGGTTGGTCTTGAGTTTTTGAGTATATATGAGTGCAAAAGTCTCCAGAGAATACCGGATACATCAATTTTTAAACTGAAGTCTCTTAAAGAGATCTCGATGTCAGGATGCCCAAAACTGAAGAAAGTTGTAGGAAATAGGGGGGAGACAGAGTGTTTGAGAAGTAAGCTTGGCTCCTTATTCAGAAGAAAGAGTCTAGAGCCTTCGTTGCCATCTCCAAGGGCTTTATCGTCTTTGATTACGTTAGATCTAACTGATTGTCATCTTAGTCAAGAAGTAATCCCCGATGATATTGGCTACTGCTTTCCGTCTCTATCACTCTTGCATCTTGGTGGAAATGATTTTATTACTCTTCCCGCAAGCATTAAATGCCTTTCTAAGCTTCGTTTCATTTATTTGGTGGGGTGCAAAAGGCTTCAACAATTACCGGATCTCCCATCGAATAGTTGTTTAGAAGTGTGGGCAGATGATTGTGATTCCTTAAAAAAGTTGTCAGAACCATCACAGCAAGACACATCCTTCAATTTGGAAGTCTTTGATTTAAGAACTGTGAACTGCTTTGGATTGATTGACAATGAAGGCTTCACTAATGGAATATTTTTGATGCTAAGGAGATTGGCTGCTCAGGTATGTTACATCGATCACTCATATTTGTATGTCTTCTCTCTCTCTCTCTCTCTCTCTCTCTCTCTCTCTCTTTGACTGTATCTTCTAAATCCTCATTGAACATGCATAATTGTTCCGTTGGTGTAGGGAATCTCTCCAGACTTTCTCTCATACAGTCGTACTTGTCGTCGTCCATCATTTGATATTATAAGTCCTGGAAGTAAAATCTCAGAGTGGTTTGATATTCGAAGCGAGGGAGACTCATTGACTATGGAGCTGCCTCCGGATCGGAAAAATTGTAAATCAGAGTGGATGGGCATTGTGTTTTGTGTTGTTTTTGCCGATCAGAGAGAACCTCACACTCTTGCGTATAATCAGTTCCTAACTCTTGAGCAACAGGTGTTCGTAATTGAATGTCTATCGCCTGGGGTTGGTGTTGAACACAATATGGATCTAAGAAATCCGAGGCATATGAAGGGAGATCATCTTTGGGTGTCTTTTATGCCTCGTGGTCTAATCCGGGATACAACAAGCTGCTCTTTTACGGTCTCATTCGACGGGTATTGTGAATCTTGGGGTGGTCCTCGTATTCCATGCCCGAATTGTGTGAAGAGGTGTGGAGCCCGATTGTTGTACGAGCAAGATTTGAAAAACTTACTAAATCCACCCACCGACATCATGAAACGGAGTCTTGAATTACGCGACTCAGAGGGAGGCAGAAGCAAGAGGAGAAGGTCCGAGTAAAATTGCAAGTGGTTGCTAGCTCTAACAATGAATTATTATTCAAAAAACTTGAGGCATGATGATACTAATCGTTTTTGTGGAGGTATGTTTTTGTGATTTACAAAAATGGTTATGTCTGATGTAGGTTCCACTGACCCTGTCAAGCTGTTTTATATTTCTACATCTATATATAAAAGGTTCATCAGTCGGTGAAAGCACTAAGTTTGTGTTTCTCAAATATCCAAAATTAATAAACTTGTGTGAACTTTGCTAACAATACTATGTCAAGTACTAGGTGTAATCATAAGGTAACCGCAAAAATTTGTTACAACACATGCTTTTCCTCAAAAACATAATAAGAGAAATTCAGAGAAGTGTTATACAAAATTGCATCAACGAATATACTTGTATTGGAGTCTTATAATTCAGTAGTTGAGATTCATCACTCACATTCAAGATATATCATGCTGCAACAAAAATACTAACATTGTGATGACATTAACTTAGGTTGTGATCAGTTTATACTTTATTTTTTGTATTTTGGTCAAGGATTACAAATTAGGAAATATATGAAAAAAACAATTGCCCATAACAAGTTGAATCTTATACTATATGAACGGGCATCATTGCATCACTATATATGATTTCTGATTTCTATTCGTACTTTACAGCCCAAACTTTTTTCATTCCAAAAGCTAAACACACATTTGGGTTTTCTATAGTATCAAGTTGCTTCAGTCCAAATTGGTCGAACAATCGAACTACCCCTTCTGCTTCTGATTCTTGTACAGCTGGGTGGTTTTGAACTCTTTGGCAATGATGGGGTCCTTAAGGTCTTACAGCTATTCTTTCTTTGAACATTTGAGATTTTGATGAGCACATCCACTGTGAAATTTGCCGCCCATTGGCCGGGGCTATCTAAGCCTCCATTTCACTGTGGTGATGAGATTATGAAGACGAGGCTGATCATGATGTTCCTTTGATTGATTTGGAATTGTTCTTCCATGTTAGTTTTTATTTTGCTTCCTTATTCCTTCTGTTGCTCCATTTGATTCTTACTAATAACATTTCTTGGTGCAAGTTTTAGTGTCATGCGTGTAAAACTAGAAGTCTAGGACCATTTCCTATTTTCAATTCATTACTATGTTCTCTCTTCTACACGATGTTTATACCTGAGGCCTATGAATGATCATAACTATCATTACATTGGTTACCATGTATGACATTTAAGTATGCACTCTAGAACTTTTCTTATCTAAACCATTCCTACTTATTATGCAGTATGCATATCATTCCATTTTGTCTCTGTATTTCTGGAATAATGTTCTCTTTTAGCAACAAAATATGGAAGTGATAGTATAGTGGCATAGGATTACATGTATTTTTTCTTGTTATACTGAGGCATTTCCTGGTCTAATCTATGCTCAAGTTTCTAGTAATTTGTAATCTTGAAATGCATCTGTATGACCACATTGCTTGTGTTCATATTCTTGTCTAATCTATGCTCAAGTTTTCAATATTGATTTAAATACTTTAACCTTTACCAGAACCCCAACCTTTGTCAATTTTTAAATGAATCTTGGCTCCATAACCTATCAACAAATAACAACAAAACACATCAAATTAAAGAGGTATGTCCATCAGAGGGATGTTCTTTTATCAGGAACAGACTTTCTCAACGTCGCTCTTATGCCTCCTCTTCTATGTGGCCTGGAGTTTGTCCTTTTTGGGGTGTTGTCAAAGAAAATTCTCAATGGTTTATAGGCTCAGGAGACAATATTTCTTTTTGGCATGATAATTTTATGGGAAGACCTATTGTTGATTATTTTAGTGCTCATGATGGTCTGCAAGGGATCAAGGATTTGGTTTCTGCTTTTATTGTTGATGGTTCTTAGGTGCTTCCTGATCTACTTCAACTTCACTTTCCAGCTTTGTGTAATAAAATTGAGCAGGTCCCTCTTGCTACTAATGCTTTGATGGAGGACACTCTTATTTGGATGCCTTCGTCTACAGGAGATTTGACAGCAAAGCATGCTTACCAATTTCTACGGCATCCATCTCCCTCCATGCCTTGGGGTAAGTCCTTATGGTCTAGATTTATTTTGCCTAGAATGTCTCTACATGCTTGGAAGGTTTTGAAAGGGAGAATAATTTGTGATGAGCTTTTACAACGTCGATGAGTGACTTGGGTTTCAAGATGTGAGCTTTGTGGTGCATGTACTGAGTCCTTACAACATATTTTCTTGCATTGTCCTTTTACAGCTGCTATATGGTCTTATTTCTTATCTCTTTTTGATCTGGGGGTTACTCCACATACAATTGTGGATTTATTTCACAAAGGTCTAAGTATGGGTCGTAGCTCGCAGCTGAAGGAGCTTTGGTTGATCTGTTTTACATTGATTTTATGGTTTGTATGACATGCGAGGAATAAGACCAGATTTGATGGTAAGTCATTCTCTGTGGCTTCAACTTGTCATCTCATTTTGGGGCACATTAGAGCGGCTAGTCGGCTTGCAAATGGTCCAATGCATAATTCAGTTCAGGATTTATCGATAATAAAGAGTTTTGGTGCAGAGTGTCAATTGGGAAGAGCTCCAAGAGTTATTGAGGTTGTTTGGCATCCTCCAGTCATTGGGTGGGTGAAGATTAATTCGGATGGTGCTTGGAAGCATGCAGAGGGTGTTGGAGGTTTTGGTGCTGTTTTTCGTGACTTTAAAGGTCATGTTCTTGGTGCTTTTTCTTCCAACATTGACATTCCTAGTTCAGTAGCAGCAGAGGTGATGGCAGTTATATATAGTTGCTATTGAGCTTGCTTGGGTACGTGACTGGAAGCACATTTGGTTAGAGGTTGACTTGTCGCTTGTGTTAAACTATCTACGGTCTCCTTTGCTTGTACCTTGGAATCTACGTGTCCGTTGGCTTAATTGTTTACGTTGCATATCAGAGATGACCTTTCGATCTTCTCATATTTTTCGTGAAGGGAATAAGGTTGCAAATGCTCTGGCTAATCACGGTACGTCATTAACACAACTGATTTGGTGGGATTCAGCTCCTCCTTTTATTTTTTCATATTGTAGTAGTGACCTTATGGGTCTTCCCCAATTTCGGTTTTCATAGTTTTGTTTCGTTGTTATTTTGTTACGAGAGGTTTTGGTATAATCCCCCTCTCTTGCTGTTTCTCTCTTTTCTTTTTTAATACATAAGAGTGTTAGAGGTCATTCCTCTCTCACTCATCTTTCAGCCAAAAAAAAAAAGAGGTAAAGGTGAAGAGGAATGAGAAGTAACCACAAATTGTTGTTGCAAGGCTTGATTTATAACTTCTCACTTTACCCAAATGTCAAATATAAATGGTCTTGAGTAGAGCAGTCTTGAGGAGAGTAGTCTTGAGGTGATGGAAATGAGGATGAGGTGATTTGATATGGTGTTGAGGAGAGGTGGCTTGGTGATAAGAGGTGAAGTGAGGATGAGATATGGTGGAGTGGTCTTGAGGACGAATAAAAGTGACGCTGCTTACTTTTTTTTTTTTTTTTTTTTAGGACGAATAAAAGTGATTTACCTCGTAATCAATTAAAATTGAAAACCGAAAAACGAACCAATAGCTGAGGTTTTATCAAAGTAGTGAATTACCAAGAGTTGTTCCTGATTGAGTTAAACCAGCTCGGGATTGCAAGTCAAGTTAAGCAGATGAGGTACAGAGTAGAGTCTTTTTTGATGGTCTTGCTCATTCCAGCTAAGGCAGAACCTGCGCTTATAAGTTTAAGGTCAGGGTTTGATATATAGATATATCAGGTCTATATCTCAGTTATAATGGCTAAAAGGTCATGTTTTTTTTCCCTCACATCAGAAATTATAATGACTAAAAGCTTAATTCTTAATAGCAGTGGACAGTAACATATAGAAAGAACCATATAGAGGATGTTATGTCAATGCTGTCATGCAATTTGCAATTGAAACCATCAATTTAAGACATTATTATTCAACAGCTACAACTTTATACCCTATATGATACATCCTTTCAGTTGATTTTGAAGCTTTAGTTTACACATATGCAAATCATGAAGTTGCACCCTCATTGTCTGAAGCTCTTTTGTCATCAAGTTTAGTTCCTTCTGTGAATTCATCCGTCCCTTATCTAAACCTTTGTTCACTCTCACAATTGCCTCAGTCTTTGTTCTTCGGTAATTCGAACCAATAGCTGTCATTGACCTTGTCATGTTCACTTGTTCAAGAAGAATACATCGTGTCGTAATCTTCACAGGCAATCGATCATTCTTTGCTACATGGTCACGAGCCTCTTGGGACAGTCTGCGATATTCCAAGGACCTACATAGAGTCATTCTTTCTTCTTCGGTTAATCTAGGGTGTGCCTGTGAGAAACATCAGTAAGATACTGAGTTGGTGAAGTCAGGAAATACAATATCTCTAGAAACTATAAGAGAAATGGAACTACTTACCTTGAGGTACATGTCAATGGCTCTGTAGAGATTGTCATCGCAAAAACGAGCCTCCTTAGGCAATGCTTCTACAAGTGACTGGAAAGTATTCATCTTAAGGTTCTCATCCTTTGCCACCAGTGTAAGATACCCATCCACCAACCTTCCAACAGCAAACATTTTTGGCGTGGTACTCTTAGAAACAATGGAAACATAAGCCACTACCACCCTTATAGCAAGATTCACATCATAGACACTATCTTTATCTCCATAGTTCCTAACCAAGAGATCAAGAGGACAACATTGATCCAACATGAAAGCTATTCTTCGTTCAAGCAGACTCAGTAAATCAGAGTTCACTTTTGTCACGAAGCCTATCTTCAGAAGGTGAAGTATAAAATTGCAAGTAACAGATTTCTCTTCTACAGGCAGTACCTTAATCAAGCACTCGGTTGTAACTCTTACGTATTGGCTGGTCATGTGCTTGGGGGTCATACTTTCAAGTCCAGAGGTGATTCTTGAAAGCCATTTAACAGTCCAGTGAGCTATACATGATCCAACAAGGTCTGCTCTCATCCCTTTACATTTTAGGGATTGAACCACTTCGATGAAATGATCTACTCGTAGGGTTGAAACATCTTCAAACCACCAATTGTCAAGTGCAACTTCAACTTTTGAGTCTACATTATTTGACAAAAAATTAAAGCACTGCATATCATCATCTTCATGACTAAGTGCCTTAAGGTTTGTGCATGCCTTCCAAGCAATGGCTTCTGAGCTTCGTTTTGTGATTTTAAAGTCTTTTGCCCAGGAAGTAATGGATTCACAGCTTTTCAGAATCCGGAAAGTGTCTTTCCATGATGAAAATATCAAAAAACTTAAATATGCCTCAGTTTTGGACATGAGATTTCCTTCTTCAAAATCATCACACATCTCCAAGAAATGTGCAGCACAATACAGTGGAGCAACATTGGAAGCTGTTAGATCTACCTTCCAACCATAACAAAACTTGACTACTAACTCAAAATTTTTGGATCCACCTGGAAGATTGTCTATACGGATTTTGAGGCCGGTTTCTCTCTCACAAATACTTGTCTGGAATACTAGTCTGTTCAAGTATCCACTTCTCATGACCATAGGGAGCTGAAGACCAAAAGACTACGAAATTAAGTTTCTAAGAATCTGAACATAGTTGAGGTCAGACATCTAACTTTCCTAACCAAACAAATTTTCATCCAATTTTTGAATCTAAATACTGATAGGATGTCTTAGACACCAGAGTTAACGCAATAACAAAGATTCCAAATCCACATGCTGCTTCAAAACTTCAAAATATTGTGGCAGCACTCGGAAGCTATCACCATAATCCTCCTAGTTAGCACACACTAAGTAAACTACTTCACTGCACCTAAAGAATATTTTCTTCACAGTGATATGTAGATCATTTCCATACACTAGCTACCTTAGAGATGGACTGTTCTGGTTTATTCTTTATTTAGAAGTGTCTTTCAGCTCAGTAACATACCTTGTGCAAGTGGAAGCTGGTATCTCCAACTTGTATGATCAAATCATTAGCAACGTTCGTCCGCACAAACCTGCAAGAAGAAACATCACTATAAGCGCTTATATAGGTATAGGCATACAATTGTAGGAACAATTAGAGGAGAGAAATCAGTACCAATTCAGATTCCTTTTGTCCAAAGTTTCGGCAACCATGCTGGAACTCACCGGACAAATGACGCATTGACTACACCCTCCACCAGATACTATACCCTGAACAAATGGTTGTCTATCAACATTTCTCCTACCTGAAGTGTCAGGCTTGTAATTTCGAGGGAAGACAAACGGCTTAAACATCTTTTGTTTAGAAGTTTCAGATAATGAACAAGCGGCAAAAAGAATAATTGTTCCTACAACAACTCAAACCTTGGATGCAGCACATAGGCAAATCTGAACTTGTATTATAATCTCAAGTGGTTATGCCATTAAGAGGGTTGTTACCTTTTGCAATCTTCCTGTCATTTTAGGTATAGGTGTATAATGTGTGGACTTATAGCAGCCAAGTGAGCCAACTCCATGACAATAATATGTACTACAATCTCGTCCACTACTCCATTAGAGAAACCCAGAAGTACTTTCTTCCCTATCATCATAATTCTTTCCCCAAAAGCCATCATCCATTTAGCTCTAAACTGATAGACTAATTCCCTAATATCTACATTTAGATATTTCAGTTGTACTTTAGGCCTCATCATACCAAACAGGCAAACACCACAGACACTTTTCCACATAGATAACAGTCAAAATGAAAGCTTTTACCTTTTTACTATTTTGGGTAAGAACTAAAAAGTGATTTATTGCTTGCAGACCCAGAAAAGAATAAAGACCCAAACTTGAACAGACAATATAAACAAGCAGGTGGTGCGCTTTTCATTCAAACAAAACGGTCATCTTTTCTTCTTCTTCGTCTTCTTAGAGCCAAAGGCTCACATAGCACAAAACCCATTAATGCAATGCAGACCCTTCACTTCAAAACCCAATCTTTCTTCTCAAAACCCACCTGTTTCTTCATAAACCCCATTGCTAAAACCCAAATTTCTCTTCAAAGCTCAGTCTCTGCTCCAAGATCTCATCTTTTTTCACTTTCCCATCGAACCCAGAACCAGAAACCGATTTTGAATTCCAGAAAGAAGAGAACAGCAAATGGGTCTTTGAAATTGCAGAGATTCTTGCTCAGATTGGTGCCCATTATCGCCTCCAACCTCAAGCTTCTGCCTCAGCCGTTGGATCAGGTTCTTGAAGAAATCAGCGGCGGAGATGGCGGGGGAGGGGGTGTGAGGTTTTGGAAGGGTTTTGGGGGAGGAGGGTTTGATGGGTTCAGAAGCAAAAGGAAGAGGAAGCTGCTGTTGCTGTTTTTGTTTTATGGTATTTTGGTGAGTTGTGGTTTTGGGTTGTTGTTTGGGGGAGATTTGGAGAGCAATGTGGTTTGGTGTGGGTTGTGTTTTGGAGCAATTGGGGTTGGTTTGGTACATTGGTGGGAGAAAAGAGGTATTTTTGGGGTTTTTGTTTGGGGTGTTTTGGTGGGTTCAGGGTTTAAGAGAAAGGAGTTGAGGGATTGGGGATTGAAGCTTAGGCCTATAATGGAGAGTGTGACATTGAGAACCACAAGAAGAAGAAGAAGAAGAAGAGGAAGAAGAGCATTCTAAATTGAAAGCAACAAGAACAAAGTTTTGATCATTTTTTATACTATATGAAATACCATTGTAATTCTCTAAGCTTAGTTTGCTTATTCACTTTGTTGACATGTATTGTTTGAGTGAAAGATTTCATTTTGGGTTTGGTTTTTGATTCTCAATGTTTGTTGCTTACTATATCTTATATATCTATAAGGACTTTGTATCAATATTAACCTTAGAGTCTCTATAACCCCATAAGGTTTTGCACTTGAAAAGCAGAAGCTTCTGAGTTCTGATCCATGAAGAAGCACTACTATACCATTCTCTCTCTATTAGAAAAATGCAAAACCATGAGTGAACTGAAACAAATACATGGGGTGATGGTCACTAGCTCAGTCATTAAGAATGTGATCCCATTGAGTAGGGTTATTGATTTCTGTGCTAATTCTGAAGCTGGAGACATCAGCTATGCAAAGTCGGTTTTTCGACGAATTGAGCAGCCCAGTGTCTATATCTGGAACTCAATGATCAGAGGGTACTCGAATAACGAGAACCCGGTTGAGTGTTTGGTAATGTATAGAGAAATGGTGCATAGAGGTTATGCCCCTGACCATTTTACATTTCCATTTGTGCTCAAAGGGTGTTGCATAGTCAGTGATGTTCATTATGGGAAATGTGTTCATGACTGCATAATGAAAACTGGGTTTCAGTTGAATGTGTATGTCTCTGCTGGTTTACTCAATATGTATGCTTGTTGTGCAGATATGGAATCTGCACAGAAGGTGTTTGACAAAATGCCCAAGTGGAATGTAGTTGCTTGGACTAGTCTGATTTCTGGGTTTGTTGGGAACAATCAAGCTAGTGAGGCTATACAGGTGTTCAAGGATACGGAACTTTGTAATGTTGAACCTAATGAGATTACTATGGTCAATGTCTTAGTTGCATGTGCTCGAAGTAGGGATATTGATAGTGGCAAGTGGGTTCATAGTTGTATTCGCCAACTTGGGTTTGATCCATTTGGACTGAGTTTTGATTTTAATGTGATTCTTGCAACTGCCATTGTAGATATGTATGCGAAATGTGGCAGCTTGAAAACAGCAAGGCATCTGTTTGAAAAAATGCCTGACAGAAACTTGGTTGCCTGGAATTCCATGATCGGTGCCTACAATCAATATGGCCAGGGTGATAAAGCGGTTGATCTGTTTTTTGATATGCGGCATGCTGGGTTTGTTCCGGACCAAACAACCATATTGGGTGTGATTGGTTCTTGTGCGCAGTTGGGGGCTTTGGCATTGGGACAAAGTCTTCATTCGTGTGTATCAAAAACTGGCATAGGCACAGATGCTTCTATTGGAACTGCTTTAGTGGACATGTATACAAAAAATGGAGATGCAGGCAGTGCTCAACGAATTTTTGACAATTTGCAGAAGAAAGATGTAATGGCATGGACTAGTATGATTGTCGGATTAGCTATGCATGGGCATGCTACAGAAGCACTGCATACTTTTAGAAAAATGCAAGAGGACGCTAGTGTTATTCCAGACCAGATCACTTATATTGGGGTTCTATGTGCGTGTAGCCATGTTGGACTTGTGGAGGAGGGTCAGAGACACTTTCGCTCAATGGTAGATGTTTATGGTATAACACCAACTGTAGAGCATTACGGCTGCATGATTGATCTTTTGAGTCGTGCAGGCCGGTTCGAAGAGGCAATGAGACTACTGGAAAAAATGCCAATTCAACCCAATATTGCAATATGGGGAGCTCTCTTAAATGGGTGTGAGATATATGAAAATGTAGATCTAGCTGACAAATTTAAAAGATACATAACAGAGTTGGAGCCTCGTTTTAGTGGAGTTCTGGTTCTTCTTTCCAACATATATGCTAGGGCTGGAAGATGGCAAGAAGTAAAGCTGACAAGAGAATTGATGAAAGATAGGACGATTGCTAAAAGTCTTGGATGTAGTTCAGTTGAAATGAAATTGTTAAGCTCATAATGCATTGTCTTTGTCCAATGATCTTCAGATTGGTTTTCCATTGAGCAGCTCTTATCCAGGTGTAAAGCTTGCAATCAAACAAGTTCTAGAAAATCATCCGGGAGAGTGAGTGCAAAGAACTTGTTGATGCCCTCAACAACAAGATCGAGAGAGGCAATTGGAAAATGTACCCTTTTTTATGTGAATTTCACAGGCTGAAGTGTGAGTTTGATCTAACTGCAGTGGAGATGGATAGCTGTGGTAGCTAAAGAAGCTACTATGCTGCAGACGCCATGGTAAAGCTTGCAAGGTGTTCGTGCTCAAGGAGCCAGGAGAATGGGCTCCTGAACTCTATGGTTAATGGTTTGGTCAATGATGTGCTCCCATGCCGCCGGTTTATCATTAGCAATAGCATTGATTTTGATCGTAGTATATGGCGCTTGAGTATTTGTATCTTCGTAATAATCAGGGGATTGCTCTGATTATCACTGAAAGAAATGGGACTGCACAAGATATATGTATCAAGCCATCAAGGAAAGGACTTGTAGTTGAATGGCAAATGGTTCATGAGTGTCTATTATCTCTTTGGAAACTACAAACTTGTTGAAAGAAGTCAGACAACAGTATGTCGAGGTTCATTATATAAGATTTTGGGATGTCACAGTTGATTATGGTGACACACTGTTGAAGTCTCCAGACACAGAATTTGCAAACAGTAATGTCTACATAACCATCTTATTATAATGATTTAGATTTTGTATAAACATTTAGTTTGTTGTTTGAGAGAAACTGTTATAATGGTGTTTCTCCAAGAATAATCAGCTTTAATTTGCCATACAAATGGAAGGGACTTCCTGATATAGTGTATAGCAATATTCATCCCACTAAAATGATTCTCATTAGTTCTATATCTATCTCCAAACATATGGATACAGAAATCAGTTTCATAGGTAAGATCAAAAACCAAGAACAAGCTGAAACTGATAATGATTTGGTTTGGTTTGTTCTACACTAAACCTAACTGCAATGTAGGACAACTAGTGCAGTCCCATGGGTTTCTACAGAAATGAATATGGAGCGTTCTATAATCCCCAGGTCTTCTCGGCTCCATACTTCATTGCCTTTGCAGGAAGCTCTAGTAGTCAATTTTGTCCCAGGAAGTGCCTTGGCCAAGTCTGATTTTTGTGCCGTTATAGTAGTCTTCTTCGAGCTCAGATTAAATAAAGCAACATATATTTCTCCTGCAATAACCAAAAGGGAATACATCAAAATTGTAAACCAAAGAAATATAAAAAGAGGAATTGGTGAAGTCCAAAGAATCATATCAAACCTTGTCTCCCAGTTGCAACCCAAGAGCGAAGTCCTTTAGATTTCATGTATGGAAACTGTAAATGCAGCATAATAAGATTTTAGATAAGTTGCTGTCATAATGGATCAAGTTGTTTCCCAACAGTTCATCTTTACTCACCTCCTTATTATTTGAGCTAAAAGAATTGATCTCAAGCAAGGTAGGATTTGTTAGGAGACTGTACGTTGTATCATCAAGCTTTCTCACATCTCCTCCAAACATGAGAGGAGACTTGGCCATACACCACAAGGTCATCTGTGTAAATAAAACGGGTTCTACAGAGGTCAGATAGACTTGATCAGCTAAGCTAACTGAAATTAAGACTCAAATCACACTGGTGCTTTTATAAATACCATAGTTCTTTGCTCCTCTCGTGTGCGGTTAGTCTCTCTATGTTGACCTTCATTGAAATCTAACATTTTCACCATATCAAGAATTAAGTTATCATTCTCATCACATCACTAAAGTAGAACTTCAAGCATCATAAAACAGAAGCTGTGAATAAGACAAAAGGAATAATGTACATATATTTAGATATATAAGACCTGCATCATTAAGCCATCCTAGTGGTAGCATATCTAAGTAAGGCCATGAGCTGTTTGCTCCAATCATATTAGCAGCAGCAAAATCCCTGATTGGAATGGAGCAGAATACATAGGTGAATTTATTTGAATCGAATGAAATGCTTTAGTAAATAGAAACTGCAAGTTATTTTGTCACCTGGCAACATCAAAACGGGCTACAACATCTCCTCAGTCATCCCAATCATTCCCATTTATACTGTACATGTTCACTACACTACTTACACTTTTGGCCATCATAGGTGTTGCTCCAATTCCGGGAGATACAGAATATAATATAGGTCTTCGATTCCTCAAAAGCTGCAGGCGCAAGCACATATGCATTATACTTAGGAAACATGATATCTATTTCTCAAATTACCAAATGCATTAATCATACAGTTAGCAGCGTACCAATGATGGATAGGATATTTCATTCATATCCAAGTCCTTACCAAACACACAATCTTGTCTCACTGATGCATCATAAAACTATATCAAACAACTTTAACAAAGTAACCAACTTCTGTTATTTACTAGACTTTTGGTAAAAGCATGTATAGTTGAGTCTGCTTACCAAAATCAACACCCCAACTGGCATACAGTTGATAGAGATCTGCCAAGAAGAACCTTCCTGCTTGCAAGGTTGTATTCACACTCATGAAACCATTTTGCATCCCAGCACAAGTCCTTTCCTTGATCCCTATATCTTGTGCAGTCCAAATTTTTCCATTGACATGATCGTAAACGCTCCCCTGGATAGAACAAACAAATGAAATTTCAAGCATAAGTATGACAGATCAATGATATTGCTAGCCAATACATGATACATCTGTGCTTAAACAATAGTTCATATACTATGATAGTCTACGGACCAAGAGAGGATCCAAGATACGAGTATTGGCTTCTACAGCTTGTGTGTTTATTCCTCTCATAACATTAATTCCAAACTTCAAACCCATTTTATGTATTCTATCTGCCACTTCAGTAAACCCTTTCCCACCTTTGGAGCTAGGCCACCTATCTGGATCAGGCATCGGTCTCCCCCATTCATCGATTACATCAAATCCAAGATTGTCTGCACTAGCGCCGGTCACATTTCTCCTGTACCACAGATGGTCCACAACTACATACTGCATTCAAGAAAGATGAAGTATAATATAAACACAGTATATATTCTAAGTAATTCTCAGGACAGATAATCAAACTCTTGTTGTTCGCTTTCTGTAAACAACACAAGTACACAACACACCTCATATCCATGAGGAAGTAACTTCTTGGAGATGATTTCAGCATTTTGCAAAAACTCTTTCTCTGTAATAGTCCAGCTGATTGCGTTATAGGAGTTCCAACCTCTAGGTGGTGTGCTAGCAAGTTCTTGTGACAATACCCTGATATCAATTGTCATTTGCAAAGTTACACTCTCATATATAACTGCATCCTGAATAGATTTTTGATAGCCATGATTACCTTGAGATGATCAATGTCAATTTACTTGTGAAAAACACTTAAAAAGGAGTATTACAGCCCTACAGATTGTTGTACATGCTCTTTTGATTATTGAAAGAAATTAAAAATAATAAAAGTGGCAAGAAGGTACCGAAACCAGAACACCTTAGATCACAACTACATTACTCAAATGCTTAAGCTTCATGAAATGGATCAACAATGAATATCAAGCATTGCATTCCTATAGCAGATACCGTATCAAAAAAAAAAAGTTAGCGGATACAATTTTGTAACACAGGAAGGTACTCAACGTCTTCAAGCATTAGGACTACCAAACTATGCAAATTGTGGGATGCCGCACCATCTTTATACAAGGACTAGAAGCAACTCACAATTTGGAAGTAGAATGGTGACTGTGAAACAAATATTGGTGGATTTTTGGGTTATTGAGTTAGGGATCATTCTTATATTCAATACTCAATACAAAGCAAACAATGAGAACATGTGATGAAAAAAGTAGCAAAAATGGAATTACCTCTGATTAAAAAGATCCACCCACCTTGATTCATCTCCATTATGGACAGAGTTTTGCCTTCACAAGATCAAAATCCATTATCAATGAAATGGATAAACCCTGGTCTCATACTAGCATAGTTATTCAAACATGTATAAAAACTCTAATTTAGTGCTGTTTTACTCGAAATTGGGACTCTTTATGTGATTTGAAAGTTCAGGCCCCGAGCTGGTAAGGAAGAAACATAGGTAGCTCAATAGGAATCTGCAGATGTTCATCACTAGCAGAGCAGAGAACTTCATCTGTATGGACTATGGTGAAGAATCTGAACAGACATAGGGGAATGTAGCTAAGACTAAAAACACCATCTCAACTCTGAAGCCATTTTCATTGGAACACACTATCAATGTCTTCAAGATATGTATTGATTTAATTGTATAAGCAGATTAGAATTCAAATCCTGGTCCTGTTACATCTTAAATTTCAGTGCATTCAAACTTGGTATTAATTAATAATAAATGGTGATTCTTAACTACCCACAATCACAGAATTCCAATCAAACTTTTCCAAAGCTGTTGACCTTTGGCAAAACTGAGTTGGCAAAGCTGAGGAAGCCTAAACACCAAAATCCCACATAAACAATAACCACATTGCAACTTCAAGTAAACAACTTGACCACGTTGCAGTAGGCTATAGATTCCATCCCATCAAATAAACCCAAGTGAAAATGTTAGTATTTGATGGTATGGATTTATAGCCTGCAGCACTTTGGTCAAATATCAGGTTTCCATCTTTCAGAGAGGTGAATTATGAGTCCGTGGAATCACAGAAAGGTTTCAACTTTCAACTTTATATTCTCTTTCGGAAAATTGATTTGGGTAACTAATTAAGGGAATTAAGATTTGGACCCATAAGATTTGACAAATGTTGATTGATTTGTTCCCTTTAGTCTGAGACCACAATTTTTCACAAAATCTGTGGACAATAATCTCCACTGTTTTTGGCTAGGATTCTATGTTAATCTAAATAATGATTTATAAGCAAACTTGGCAATGGTAATCTTTGCAGTGTTTATTTTGATTGTGGATTAATCAGGGAACAAAGATTATGAGCTTCTTTTGTTCAGTGTGTATCTCCTAGCTCTTTTTCTGTTTCAGATCATTTTAAACAGACAAAACTTAGTATTGGGTTAAACCCCAAAGTTGAGAAGACAAAAGAGATGGAAAGTTAGTTATTAGTATTCCCAGGGATGACAAATCCATAAAATAGACCCTTTCAGACAAAATCAACAACCCAAATTTACGGAGGTAATTTCTTATGTCATACATGGTTGAGAGAACCTTTAAGTACAACAAACAGAAAGATAAAACTAACATACAACAACTTGCCAAAGCCTTAAGCACTAGTACTTTCGGCAATGCCAAGCATGCTGTGATCAATATTAAACTACATACTGTGTATCCTAACCCTGTGGAGTCCACTTCAACCAAATTAGACCTCTCCAAGCTGAAAACTCTATCACATCTTCTTCTTCACAATGCCCTCGAGAATCCCATCAGTCTCAAAGGAGCCAGTGAACTGCTGGAAATCAACTGGGCCAGGAAGGTGGAAGGAGATAGAGAAGTGACCTGCTGGGGCAAGGTTCTGTGTGAGCATCTGAAAGACCATGGAGTTCTTGCACACTGTTTTCTCACCTGTTGTAGTCACTCCTTTAATTTTCACTTCTCCATCAGCCTCAATGGAACAACTAAAATCTGCATTCCAAAGTATCAATCAGGACATTGTCAATAATATCCAAGATATGTTGATGGAGAAGAACAATACACAATTTTCACAACAAGTGGACTACCCAATTATCGGAAGCTAAAACAGAACCGTAACCAAATACAGAGAAAAAGCACATGCATGACTAATGTAGATAATTATTTAATAATATCAAACCTCTGTCAGAACGTTATGAACTTAATATGCCGATTTATATCTAATTACAGAAAACATTATTCTTTGCGATAAAGAATGCAAATCAGGGAACATGGCTTCCTTCATATAATCCAGAAATGATGCTTTTCTTTATCTTAAACAATTAAATGTATTAGCAATAACAGCAGTAATCATCAAGTATCTAAACTAGATGGTTACTCACTTTCGTCCCTTGAAACACCTGGCAGGGAGACGCGAAATAAGTACGAGTCATCAGCTTCACCAATGTCAACCTTTCCTATTATGGGTCCCAGCTGTCCTGTTGCAGCAACTCCAGTCAATACAACCCCTTTGCTGGTTTCCAGAATTCTATCCCGCTCTTCTCTTGTTGCGAGTGAAGGTAGAAGCACCATAGCTGGCTCCATTTTCCTTTGTTCACCAGACTCTCTGGCGCCTGATCTCTCTGTGCTTGGGGGAATATACGGCATGCTATTTAAAGGTGCCACATTGAAAATGGGTTTGTCAGGATCAATATGATCTGCTTCATTACTTTGACCTGCCCTTCCAAAACTACAAGAACTCAACTCTATCACAAATTGCAAATATCTAAAGATAAATAACATCTATACTGCATTGGAAAGAAACTATTATTCCGCATAACAATTACAAGATTAGTTGATGATAATACTCAAATAGCGACACATACAACACAATCATCATCTATCAATATATAAGAAGAGAGTACAAATAAAGAAACCACGCACAACCTACACAAGAAACTGAAACATGGACAAAGCAACTGAAGCCCACAAAGAACTACAACATCAAGCAAAACCCTGAGCTGAAAATAGAACACTAATCTAGAAACAAGAAATTTTGTATACCATGGAATGGAAGTACCTAAACAAGCTTTGTTACCTCAATGTTCATTTGGTAGTGTCATATTTATAGACATGTTCGATAGGCAAATACTATGGGCCTGATTTACATATGGCGCACCTTGTTTATATTGAGTGTGACAGACACTACTTCAATCAGCTTTATTCTACCGACCTGATTACAAACTGCACACCTGGTTTTCTCAAAGAAAGCAACAGGTGTTACACCTATGGCGGAACCTGACATAATGTGCATCATATTTTCTGTTGGCAGCATCATACTTCTTCAACCAGATTTACACAGAGTGTAACAAACATTACTTCTCTTGGCAGTATTATATATTTCCTATCACGCTTACATACTGCGCACATGGTTTTTACATAGAGTGGAAAAGGTATTGATTCTCAGGCCAGTTATACTTCTTCCTTTCTTAAAATCAAAGCAATCTGGACTGGACTTGTATATGGAAGAAGCTATTCCTTATGATTTCATGTATTTTCCTCTATATACAGCACTACGATTATCGGGTAGGTAATTCGCTATGGATCTGGCTCCTCTAAAGTTAGCAAATGGTGAAGTTAGTAAAGTTCATAAAATCTAGACTCTTTATTTAATCTAAGGGTTTTAAACATGACATGTCACTCATGGATCAATAAAGTCTAAACCATGATTAACTAGGGTTAGTGTCGTTAACAAAAATAAAAATAAAAAGTAAGAGACTTTTATGGACATAAGGGCGCCTCTCACCTCTTCTTCCTGTTTCTTCTGCTAATAAGAAATTAGGTTAAACTCAAAGAATTCCCAGAACTTGGACGCCAAGAGGATTATTGTTTTAGCTAGATAGGATAATCGTAATCTAACTCTATTTGAAACTTGTGATGAAAAACCCCAACATGTATCTCTAGATTAAAATTTATGTTGTCTTTATGAGTTTATCATGTGTATATCGAATAAGTTTTTTTTTTTAGTCATATCATACAGGTTCAAGAAGAACCATAAAAAAGATCAGTTTGTATTACCGACCATTTCAGTTTGAATGATCAAGGGCTCGGTTGGTGCTAGCATGTGATAGTTACACCAATTCATTTCTTATATCACTGTTTATTGATCACAAATTGATTTTCAAGATCAAATATTTTCCTTTCGTCATATAGAATCAAGAAGCTGGACTTCAATAAAGAGAAATAAGAAATCCTCTGAAACACTACCTCAAGACTAACAGGTGATAAAGATTTTAGTATTGATGTCTGTGACTACTAAACACGTCTTATGTTTATGATATGCAACTGAATTGCAAGACTGGTTAATGGTGAAGATGATCGAGATTATTCCCATGAATGACTTGACAACCTTCAACTGAACAAAGGCGTAGCAATTTTTCTTTTTGTTTTTTGTTTTCTTTCTTTTTGTTAACGACATTTAATCCATTCAATCTAAAAAAAACACGCTTAACCCAAGTTAACCATGGTTTACACTAAATTGATCCAAGAATGACGTGTCATGTTTAAAACCCTTAGATTAAATAAAGAGTCTATATTTTATGAACTTTACTAACTTCACCATTTGCTAACTTTAGAGGAGCCAGATCATGTATTCGCTATAGGTGGTATTCAAAAGATTGAAACTATGAAGGTAATACACATATTGCACATTACATTCCTATTAGAAAGTACAAGAACTACATTATGAATTTATGATACATACCATATCATATGGTACCTTCTTCACATAAGGTTGTCATTTATTTCCATATACAAGACAAAATTTACAGACAAAAAAACTGTGCATTTATAAGCTATGGATACGAAACCCACTACTTTACCATACTTATTATATGCTAGTGTGTTGCAAATACCATAATCTACTTTTCCTTTATTAGTTATTGACTTGTCCTTCACTTGCTTATCAGACTAACAAAACGTATACCTTCCAAATGTTAATAGGATGTCATAGAAAACCGGAATGAAAGTAAATGATGTAATAAATAGGCTTATGATCAAGAACTAATCAAACTTCTAAAATACCATTTCAGCAAAACGGTTTCATTTATCCTAAATTCTGAACTTCTTTCTTTTAAAAAGCGCAGGAATGTATCACGTGTCGCTATCGTAAAAGGACTCCAAGATTCAGATTGCATGACATGTTGGAACCTTCGTTCAAGTTAATAAAAGAAAAATGCTTCTCAAGACCAAAAGACCAACATCCCATAAAATCCACACCGAACTCAAAATTCCAAATTACCCACGAAAATCACATTTTGACCCATCATGATCCCTAACATTTCCTCGAAAACATGATGCTAGCACCTATAACCATAATTTTCAAACAAACAGTTTCAAAACTCCATCATCCAAAAACAAACCCTTTCTTCCTTAGCATCAACTCAATCCTAATAAATCCCAAATCCAATAAAACTTCAACCAAACAGATGTTTGTCTTTTCTTATTCATACCAACTTTCACCAAAAATTGGCTCTCCATATAAACACACTACAAGAAATTCACACACCCAATAAACACAGCATCAAACATGCAAACATACCAATCTATTTACAGCCATATAATCACAAAAAAGATAACAACTTTATACAAAACAGACATGTAAATCGTGATTAAGCACATGAAATTGCAGATATGGCTCCCCAAAATTAGTCTACGAGTAATTGAAAGCAGTAATGTAAAAAAGTATTGAACTTTATACATGTGCATTTTAGTATGCGAATTGGTTAAGAGTAAATGAGTGTGGGTTTACCTAGGCGTGCCGGAATAAGTCATCGAAGAGTGATCGGAGATGGACTAAAACGGCGTCGTACCGAGGAGCTGGTTTGGGTTGGTGTTGAAGTGTACTGACAAAGACTGAGCTCTGATTAAATAGGGGGAGAAGCTTGAGTGAGAATATTGAGGTGTGAAAGAGGTGCAGCTTAACTATAATGAGCCTCAGCTGAGCTGGGATAATAGTTACCAAATTAAGTAATTAATAAAGATGATTTTCGGAATTTATTATTTTTGTACCACATTGTTGAACTCATTTTCAGTTGTTCGATTTGAGTTTAGTCTTTGGTAAACTGACTTAACTCTTAATCTTATTTTCGCAAATGTGTTCGATACTTACGTTTGTATAACATGGAAGAGAAATCCGAGATTCTTTTTCTAGAATGGAGCATATTTTGAATCGATTGAAATACCCCCGAGTTTCATGTCGATACATAAGACTCTTGTTCTTGTTAAATTTTCAATTTTCAATTTTGGAACCTTATTTATATGGTGATTTAATGTTTAGATTGTTTTCTATTTTGGCCAATATGACTGATTAGTCATGTTGTCTGATGCTTGACCTTGACTCCGGCAACAACATCACTACCTCAAGAACAACCAAGAGTTCATCAAGAATCGTCGTGACGGTGTACGTGTACCGGCAGGCAAGGATGGGGGACATGGTTCCATGGTTGTTGCCTAGGAGCAGCCCTCTACATTCTAGACTTTACTGTACTGAATTGGTTAATCTGGATGTATAGAGTTGCAGAAAATTGTAGACATAACACAAGTATAGCACATTACTTCTCTCTTTTATGTTGTCAGTGATCATCCAGTGTTTACAAATTAGATATATCTCTGCTGGAAATTCTCTGAATATAGAGAGATTGTGCTCATTCTCAGTTAAGTTTAGGTTCATTTGAAGCAAAATGGAATTAGTTCAGGTTTCTAATTGATTTCTAGTGCAATTTGTGATCATAATGAAATACAAGGGGAACTTTTTTGCAACCAAAGCTGTCTTATTGAACATTTTGCAGCAACATATATACATTCATTTTCTGATTATGAGGAACTCCAAATTATGTTCATTCTACAACTTCATTTTCAGATCCATCATGTTTTATTTTGGATCCAATGCCTGGCTTTGGTTAGATCTGCTCCCTTCCATGCATGGTGGCAGAACCCAGATATGGTTTCTACGGTCGCTACAACAAATATAAGTAAGATCATTAGATACATTAGCACTCACATTGAAAAACAAATTGTTGTCATTAATCTAATTTGTAAACACTGGATGAATGATTGAACTTCTCGATGTAGAAGACGTAAAGTTATGGGAGATTGCATTATAAGCAAAGAAAAGTAGCTCCCATGAAAGCAAACAACATAATCTAACACTAAACTCCATAATGAAACTATTTTAAAAAGACAATTCTTTTCTTTTTCTTAGTCATATATATGCAGGAGGGGCCTGTTCCTGTTAAATTTTCCACTAATCCAATATGTTTCTTTGAAACACCTAAATCAGGAGATAACACTTAGGGACCGCCTAAACTCGTTAAAGGGCTGCCGAGACACGTCTAAGGTCGCCAAGGGGCTGCCGAGACAAACTTAGAGCCGTTAAGGGGGCGCCTTGATCCGCCGAGGGCCACTAAGAGGCCACTTTAAAGTACCAAGGGTGTCACGCCCCGATCCTTAATTTTTACCTTAATTACTAGCATGGAGGTAATAAGAGTTTTTACCATTTTCGTCATTTAGTGTATAATTTAATTAGTCTCCAGAGTGGTGTTGGGGGGACGATTATTCGAAAGAATTATTCGTAAGAGAAAAATATGAAGACGGTAAAAATGGTAAATTTTGGCTAGTAAAAAGTATTTTTTATGGGGTATTATTTTGGGGTGTTGAATTTTGGAATAGGTTAAAAATGGTGTTGGACCGGCTGGGCCGAGCCCAACTACTTTCTCCTTCTTTTCTTTCTCTCTCCTCCCTCCCGATTCGCTCTCCCTCTCCCTCCCGGCCATAAATCTTTCCGGCCGTCGTTCGTCGCCGTCCGGCCGCCCCAGACCGCCGCACCGGTCCCAAACGATCGGTCTCCGACCCAGCTTTCGTTCTAGAACGGTGGCAGCCTCCCTAGCGCCGCCGTGAAGGAGGAATCAAAGCCGAAAGCTCCGACTACTGGAAGTTATTTTTCGCCGAAACTCTCTCCTTCGACCGCCATAGCCGGCGAGCCTTGGCTCAAAAGGAAGCCCTCCTTCCGTGCTTCAATCCCTCCAAAGGACTCCTTCCATCTTGAGCTAGGTAAGGAGAAATCGGAATTTGAAATTCTAGGGCTTTTATGTGTGTTTTCGTTCGATTGACATGGTTAGGCTTACATTGGGGTTTGTGGTAGTTAGGAATGTTGTAGATGAGATTGAGAGGAAGATGCTGCCAAATTTTGGTGAGCATCGGAGGTCGCCTGAGTTGGTCGCCGGCCGCCGCCGCCGAGAAAATGTTTTTGGTGGAGAATTTTATGAGGAGTTTAATGGAATGAGTTTTAGAATTTTTGGAGGAGTTTTGGATAGGTTTTGGAATTGTTAAAGTTTGGTATTTTTGGAGGATTAATAAGTTAAAATCCGGCCATTAGATTATTTTATTATTAGAACGGTGAAAGGTGATTTTTGAGGATGTCGGTATTTATGGAGAATTGTGGTTAGCAGTGAAGTTAAGATTTAGGACAATAGGCATGGTTGAGCGCGAGAAGCTCATAGTTAATTATGCCTATTTTCTTTAAACGTCGATATTTTATTTAAGGATTTATTTATGTTTTGGAACAGGACGCGAGGAGGCTCGAGCAGAGGAGACCTCCGACCGACATCAGGCTTAGGCCTAAGTTGTGAGTGGACCTTCGTTTTAAATAACGTGCTTGAATTGCTTTATTGTTGAATAATTTCCTTTGTTAGAATTTTAACCGGAATTGAGAATTTCGGTGTTTATACTCTTTTAATGACGTTTTTGAGAATAGTATGTATATGAGTGAACGCTAGCTAGCTATACGTGATTTTCCCCCATAATGAGGATAAATGCCATTATGGGGTGACGTGAGTGTTAGACGCGAGCGTAGTAGCCTTGTACGACTTTCTACTTTTCGAGTTTATTCTATGTTTTCATATTCATTCATAGAATTCGTACAAGGAGTCAGCACGTATATATATACCCATTCAGTCGTTTCCCCCATAATGAGGAAAAATGTCATTATGGGATGACGTGAGCGTTAGACGCGAGCGTAGTAGCCTGGTATGACTATCTACTTTCAAGCTTATTCATAGATAGCATACATGGAGTAGATGAGTGTAAATACATACTGATATATATATATATATATATAATTTTAGCCTGAGAGGCTGTATTTGTTTAAGATTTGGAGACTAGCCGGAACTAGTCGTGTCCTTGCCAGTTTTTGAGTTGTCGCTTGTATAGCGTTTTTCTTTATAATTTTCTTGGGAAAATATTATTGCTTGACGAGATTATTTTGTCCACTCACTCTAACGTAATTAAATATTTTCCCTTTGGCTTTTCCTTTATTCTTTAAATGTCCAGTCTGCAGAGTTCGGGTGGGGTCTAGAAGGAGGCGACGAGGCATAGTTACTCATATTTTCACTACTGTTCGTCAGTAGGTTATCTGTTTAACCCACTAGGATTTTTAGCAGCTTTCGTCGTCTTTCTTGTAGTAGCTCTGAATACTTTCGGAAAAATAACTGTGTATTATTTTTCGGTTATTTGGATTGAGTTGAAGAATTTATATTATTGGTTAAGAGAGTGTTCTTTAATTTTTCCGGGTTAGGGTTGTCCATTTTCAAGGGAGGTTTGCCGAGTCCTTCTGTAAATTTTCTTTGGAGGTGGTCCCCGCAGGACTTACCTCGGGTTTCAGGATGAAATTCGGGGTGGGTCCTGACAAATGGACTGCTGCCTTAACCCTCGTAGACCCACGTATGGACCACCTAGACCCGCTAAGGGGCCACCGAGACACGTCTAGGGCCGCCAAGGGGCTGCCGAGACAATCTTAGAGCTGCGAAGGGGGCACCTTGACCCCCCGAGGGACGCCAAGGGGCCATTTTGACTTGCCAAGGGATCGCCTTGACCCACCTAGACTTGCTTAGGGGCCTAGTCCCTCTAAGAGGCTTTCGAGACACGTCTAGGGCCGCTAAGGGGCAGCCAAGGGCCGCTAAGGGGCCACCTTAAACAGCCAAGGGACCGTTATGGCCCTCCTAGACCCGCTTATGGACCACCTAGACCCATTTAGGGGCCACCTAGACTCGCTAAAGGGTTGTCGAGAAACATCTAGGGCAGCCAAGGGGCTGCCGAGACAAACTTAGATCTGCCATAGGGACACCTTGACCCGTCAAGGGGCTGCCTTGTGATAGATTCATATTTCATACATTTTTATACCCTTAGATGTAAGATTATATGCTCAATTTTTGTCAATTGTGAGTCATTTACTTGGTTTTTATATTTTGTAGGTCAAGTTGGAGAAAATGAGAACTTGGAGCTAAAAGTCGAACTGAGGATTGCAAAGGTGTTTTCTATCCCGAGTGATCCAGAAACTGTCTTGTTGTACGTCAACTTTGAGGATTAAACTGTACATTCTCACAAGAAATCTGGAGGCGAGCCATACACCATTGGAAACCTATGGATGTTATCTTTCGGAGGAATTTTACATAAGTTAATTTGCATTTTTCTAGAGCAAGTTATGATGGCTTGAGTGAACGCAACGCGTGGAGACAGATTCTTACGAATTTTGCATATCTTCTCATGATTCCAATTTGTGAGACCCAAATCTATCAATCTTAATAATACAAGAAAATGGGCTGAATGTGTCCACATATTTGGAAGGTTACTCTTGCATTGACGATAATAACCTTATGTTATTTCGAGAGAAGAAAGTTATTCCATATTGGATAAGGAGAGTCCGAAAAGCCAAAATCAATTGGGATTTCAAAAGGATAATAAAAGTAAAACCCTAAAGGACGTTAAACCAGAACAGAGACGCATAAATATTTGGAGAAGAGAAAGAAGAACAGAGCCACCATCACTCAACCCGAGTTCCTATCTCTTCCATTGTTTCTTCCATGCTATCTTTATTTCTAGTCATGTTTTCTTTGATTATAAATTTCTAAACTTCTAGCTAGGGCTGAGATGAAGCCCCTAGTATGATTACTCTATTTCTTTATATTAGTTGATTTGTTTTTGAATTCTTAGATTGCTATGTTAAATTCTCAATCACTGTTTTAATTGAACTTTTATTCAAAATCTTTGCTCGGGATCTATAATACCTAGGTTTTGTTTATTAGTTATTTGGTTTGGAAAACATAAGGCTTCATCGAGAGTAAATGTTTTCTAGGGTTCCAAAAGATTGTTTAATCTTGTGATTAGAGAGTTGTAAGTGAAGAATACAAGTGCTTGATCATAGTCGATATTCTTGTTTGCATAATTTCCTAGTTCTTTTGTGTTTAATGAAATTTAACATGTTTTACTTGAACCTGATCATAACGTGAAGTAAACTATAGTTCTGTCAGGACCCACACCCAACTTAATCTTGAAACCCGAAGTAAATCCTACGGGGTCCATCTTCAAGGAAAATTTACCGAAGATTCAGCATAATGAACCTTGAAAATGAATAACCCTTACCTGAAAAATTTCAGATAAACACTTCTATTAGAAATCATCCATCCTCAACTCTTGGAGCCTTCCTGCTTCCCAAGTTCATAACATCTCCCAAAATATATCAAGCCTTAATCAACTAATAACATATCTCAAATGGTTATCAGAGCATATCTATAATGAAAGAAAAACATATATAGTGAGATGTATCTCTCTTTATTTTTATACCGTTAGTTTTAAGGTTTGTACCACCTCACAAACTCCACACACACACACATATATATATATATATATATATACACACACACACATGCTTTTTTAGATACGGACCTCTTTATTTATTCAAAAGATACAGATTTCCTTAATTGACACACTATATCATATTTTCTCATCTCAACCATTCATTTTTTAGGTATATATAAGTAGATCATCTATATAAACTTTTAGCCAAATTGATAATCATTAAGGTATTCAAAATTTTGAATTACACGAACGGTTCATGTTGAACAGATTTGGTTCGTTCATTGTAATCATATAGTTTCGATACCTTAACGATTATCAATTTGGCTGAAAATTTATAGAGATGATCTACTCATATATACCTATAATGTGAATGGTTAAGATGAGAAAATATGATCTAAAAGTGGGTCAATTAAGAAAATCTGTACCTTTTGAATATTCTCAAGGTCAAGATTGATATTCCACAAATAAATGAGACAATTATAAATAGCGAACTACCGAAAATCTCATTTTTAGAAATCTTTTATAAATCTCAAAGTACACAATAAAACAATCATAATGAAATCCGGAATTTATAAAGAATATTCAAACTCAAATACCAAATTAATAATACGAGTTTAAATCCATAAATCATGACCAACAATTAATCAATGCATCCAACTCAAATAATTTCCAAGATCATTTCATAAGCCGAAATTATAATATAAGCTTGGAAAATAAAATAATAAATTATAAAATCTTTCATGCATATTTATTAAAAACCAAAGTGTCCATTCACAAATTTAGGCATAAGCCCGACGATATCTGAATAACCACTCAAGCAAGGTCTCCTCGTATCCTGGCATAATAAATATGTATGTTTAGAACCACTCTTAAATTTAGAAAAATAAATGTTTTAAATTAAGCACCGAAATCCTTCCACTTAACCCACTAACCAAGCTAGGGTTAAGCTAATTGGATATTCACCAAACTTCAAGTACAACCTCACTTCATCAATTCTAGTATTTTAGGATCATAACCAAGAAAATCCAATGGTCGAATCTATTTTACCAACCACCAAGTTCTCCAATTTTTGAAAAATTTCAAACCTAACCAAAACTCCCCCAAAAATTTCAAACTTAACATCAATGAACTCCTCACATCATACTCTACCAAATTAGCTTGAAAAACCACCCAGAAGAAGCAGCACAGCCGTCTGCTCCGCTGGCAGCGGCGGCCGGCCACCCCCAAATTCTGACCACTTCCGATCGCCACCAAAATTTAACACAATCTTCCTCTCAACATTCTAAACAATTTTTATAACTAGAACATTATATTGCACAATTTTAAGCAAAAGCATGCCAATCGAAACAAAACATAACAATCCCAAATTCAAAACCTAGAACTTTACACCTTTGATTCTCTTTACCTAGATCGAGTTAGGTCGAATCATTTTAAGGGTTTACCGTTCAAGAGGAGAGCTTCCAAATGAGACTAGAAGCTCCTGCTATGGTGGCCGAAAAAGGGAGTTCCCGCAACGACTCCGCCACGCACAGCCGCACCTTCTCGGCGTGATTCCTCCCTTAAGGCGGCACAACATGACCTGCCACCTACCTAGATTTGAAGAGGATGTTCCAAGATTTGATTTGATGCCTAGCTCGCCCCTTAACTCGGTCGGACGGAGGAGATGAAGTTCCGGCAGAAATTATGGGCAATTTCTGGAATTATCTCGAAATGGGGTGTCTGATTTGCTATTTATAGAACTTGAGTTTCCTGCAAAATTACCAATCTGCCACCAACGGGTCGTCATGACCCTTCTAGGCCCATGTAGGGCCACATTGACCTGCCTAGGGCTCCCAAGTAACCGCCTTGACCCGCCTTGATCCACCTTAACCCGCCTTGGGCCTCCAAGCGGTTGCCTTGACCTGCCTTGAGTCACCTCGGGCAGCCAAGAGGCTGTCTTGACCCGTCTAGGGCCACCAAAGGGCCTCCTTGACCCCGTTAGCGCCGCCAAGGGGCCGCGTTCACCCGTCTAAGGCCACAAAGGGCCGCCTTGACCCGCCAATGAGTTGCCTTGACCCTCCTTGACCCGCTTAGGGCAGCCATGACTCGCCATGACCCTCCTAGGCCCGTCAAGGGCCGCCTTGACCTGTCTTGACCCACCTCGGGCTGCCTTTACCGCCTAAGGCCGCCACCCGCCTTAGGCCGCCTTTACCTCCTAGGGCCGCCAAGAGGCCGCCTTAACCCGTCTAGGGCCACCAAGGGGCCACCTGGACCCCGCTAGGGCTGCCAAGAGGCCAAGTTCACCCGTCTAAGGCCGCCAAGGGGTCGCCTTGACCTGCTCAGGGCTGCTAAGCGGCCTCTTTTACCAGCCTTGTCCTGCCTTGACCTGCCTAGGCCCGCCTTGACCCACCTAGAGACGCCAAGCGGCTGCCTTGACCAGCCTAAAGCCGCCAAGAGGCTACCTCGACCTGTCTAGGGCCTCCAAGGGGTTGCCTTGACCCTCTTAGACCCACGTAGGGCTGCCTTGACCCTTTTAGGCCCTCCTTGGCTCACCTAAGGCCACCAAGGGACTGCCATGACTCGCCATGATCCTCTTAGGCCTGACAAGGGCCTCCTTGACCCGCTTTAGGCTCGCCTAAGGTAGCCAAAGGGCCGCCTTGACTCGCCTTGGACCGCCTTGACCTGCCTTAACCCAACTTGGGCACCCTTGACCCGTCTTAGGCCGCCTTTACCGCCTAGGGCCGCCAATAGAGCACCTTGACCCACCTAGGGCTGCCAAGGGGCCTCTTTGACCCGGCTAGGGCCGCCTTGACCGTCCTAGGGCCACCTTGACCCGCCTAGGGCATCCAAGGGCCGCCTTGACCGCCAAGACGCCGCTTTGACCAGCCTAGGGCCGTTTTGACCCGCCTAGAGCCACCAAGAGGCTGCCTTGACCTGTCTAGGGCCACCTTGACCCTCCTAGACCCGCCTCGGGACTCCTTGCCCCGTCTAGGGCCTCCTTTATCCGCCTTGGGCCCGCCTTTACAGCCTAGGGCAGCCAAGATCTCTCCTTGACCTGCCTAGGGCCACCAAGGCCGCCTTAACCCGCCTAGAGCAGCCTTGACCCACATTGGCCCGGCTTGACCCGCATTGACCCGCCTTGGCCTGGCTTGACCCACCTTGAGCCGCCTTAACCCCTTTAGGGCCACCAAGAGGCCGCCTTGACCCGCCTAGAGCCGCCTTAACCCTTCTAGACTCTCTTCTTGGGCCGCCTTGACCCTTTTAGGCCAAGGGACCGCCTTGACCATCCTAGGGTAGCCAAGGGGCCGCCTTGACCTGCCATGACCAGCATTATCCCGCCTTGACCTGCCTTGACCATCCTAGTATAGCCAAGGGACCGCCTTGACCTGCCTTGGGCCGCCTTTGTTACACCCCGACTCTTAATTTTTACCTTATTTACTAGCATGATGTTAATAAGAGTTTTACCATCTTCGTCAATGAGTTTATAGTTTAATTGGTCCCCATAGGGGTTTTGAGGGACGATTATTTCGAATGAATTATTCGTAGGAGAAAAATGTGACGACGGTAAAAATGGTAAATTTTAGCTAGTAAAAGATAATTTTTATTGGGGTATTATTTTGGGGTGTTAAATTTTGGAGTTGGGTTTTATTTTTGGTTGGTGTTTAAGTTGGACCGGGCCATTTTTGTGATCAAATCCCACTCTCTCTCTCTCCCTGCTGAATTTTCTTTCCGACCGTCCGACGCCATCCGGCCACCGTACGCCGCCGCACCGGTCCCAAACGGTCGGCCATCTCCTCCTCTTCCTTCTTGGACCGGTGGCAGCCTCCCTAGCGTCGCCGTAAAGGAGAAATCGACCCTGGAAGGTTCGACTGTTCGGAGTGCTCCGTCACCAGAACTCGCTCCTCCGGCCACCATAGTCGGAGCCACCATAGCCGGAGCCACTTAGCACGTTGGAAAACCCTCCTCCCGTGCAGCAATCCCTCCAAAGGACTCCCTCCCTCTTGAGCTAGGTAAGGAGAAATGTGGAGTTGAAATTCTAGGGCTCTTTTGATGTTTTTAGTCGATTGCCTTATTTAGGCTTGGAATTGGTGTTTGTGCTAGTTAGGGAAGTTGTAGAGGAGATTGAGAGGAAGATGTTGTTAAAATTTGGTAGCTATTGGAGGTCACCGGAGTCGGCCGCCGGCCGCCGCTGTTAGGGGAATTTTTATGGTTTTAGATGTGGAATATTAATGGGAGGTTAATGATGTGAATTTTGGAATTTTTGGAGGAATTTTGGATAGGTTTGGGATTTTTTGAAGTTTGGTATTTTAGCCGTTAATTTGGATAGAATCTGGCCGTTAGATTATTGTTGTTTTGGCCATAGAAAGTGGATTTAAAGCCGCCGGTGTTTGTAGTGAAGTTTGGACCGTATCAATTTTAGGATTGGCGAAGTTGGGCAAGGATGAGAGTAGATAAGGCCACATTTAATTTTGCCTATTTTTATATAAGCTTTTGTATATAGTTGAGGATTTAATTATGTTTTTGGATCAGGACGTGAGGAGGCTCGAGCATAAAAGGCCTCATACCGGCTTCAGGCTTAGGCCTAATTTGTGAGTACAGTGGGGTCTTGGTTTAAATAATGTGCATGCAATTGTTTATTTTGTTGGAGTATTAGACGTCATTTTTATTTGACAATTTTATTCATTTGAGGATGCTTAATATTAATTAGGGAAGTAACTCTTTAGTTTTCCGGGTTAGGGTTGTCCATTTTCAAGGGAGGTTTGCCTAGCTTTTCGGTAAATTTCCCTTGGAGATGGACCCCGCAAGACTTACTTTGGGTTTCATAGTGAAATTCGGGGTGGGTCTTGAGCCGCCTTGAGCCGCCTTATCCCGCCTTGGCCCGCATTGGCCCACCTTGGCCTGCCATGACCCCCCAAGTGGCCGCCTTGACCTGTCTTGGCCCCCCTTGACCTGTCTTGGCCCCCCTTGACCTGTCTTGGCCCGCCTTGAACCGCCTTAGTCCGCCTTGACCCATCTTGGGCCGCCTTTACCCGCCTAAGGCCGCCTTGACCTGCCTAGGGCTGCCAAGCGGCCCGCCTTGACCCGCATTAGCCCTCGTTGGCCCTCCTAGGCTCCTTGACCTCTTCTAGAGCCCCCTTGACCCTCCTAGGCTCACCTAAGGCCACCAAGGGGCCTCCATGACTTGCCAAGGGGTCGCCATGACCCTTCTAGGCCCGTCTAGGGTCGCCTTGACCTACTTAGAGCCGCCTTGACCCACGTTGACCTTCCTTAGGCCGTCTTGGGCCACCTTGACCCGCCTTGACCTGTCTTGGGCCGACTTTTGCCTCCTTTACCTGCCTAGAGCTGCCTTGACCCGCATTGGCCCGTCTTGGCCCGCCTTGACCTCGCTAAGGCCGCCGAAGGGCCGCATTCACCCATTTAAGACTGCTATGGGGTAGCCTTGACCCTCCTATCCTTGTGTGCAGGATAGAGTGAAAAAGTTGTCAGGGCCTATTCACCCCCCCTCTAAGACCTTCAAGGTAGTACCTAATTAAGGAATATCCTCAGCCACGCGAATCCGTCTTAACCCTCATAGGCCCTCCTTTGCTCGCCTAGGGCCACCAAGGGACCGCCATGTCTCGCCAAGGGGTCGCCATGACCCTACTTGACCCGCATTGGCCTCCCATGGCCTGCCTTGGCCCGCCTTAACCCGCTCTGGCCTACCATGACCCGCCTTGGTCTGTCTTGAACCGTGTAAGGCCCGCCTTGACCCACCTAAGGCCACCAAGGACCCGCCTTTACCCCTCTAGGCCCACTGAAGGGCCACATTCACACGTTTAAGGCCAATAAGGGGCCGCCATGACCCTCCTAGGCTCGCCTAGGGCCACCAAGAGGCCGTCTTGACCCGCCTTGACCCTCTTAGGGCCGCCAATAGACTGCCTTGACCCGTCTAGGGCCTTAAAGGGGCCCCTAGGCGATCCTAAGTGGCCTTGAGGCAGGTCCAAGAGGGTTAAGGCAGCCTTTGTGCGGATCTAGGCTGCTTTTATGCCATTGTCTTGTTTGTCATGGGGCGACTTCTGAGAAAAGATGTAATCCTCTCGAGACATTCAGATGAATGATTCATGCATATAAACCCATTCTTCTTATCTACTATCGATCTATAATGGAGAATATGAAGCCCGACTTACCGGTGAGCAATATACACCTAATTAACCAAAGCAACTTGATCATTATTTGTATATTTTTATTGGCAAGTTGATTGGGATGTGACAGTACTCTGGGCTCATGCCAACCTTATAAGAAGGGCTCTGGGTCTGTGTTAGTACTACTCAGTATCATTCAAAGTTTACTCTGGGTCTTGCTGCTACTCAGTATATTCGAAGTAGCTAGGTATCGTAGTTTATCTGTTTCTTAATGTCAAAGTTTGTGTTGTAGATTGTACACTGTCTAGCAGAATATATAATCTACAATACCGGCTTTAACTGATATAATCCACCGGAGTCCTCAATCGATCAACGTAAACAATTCTTGAGGTTGAAGTCTGGTGTGTTTTAAAATGTTACTCGCAAGCGCACGAATCAATTGTAGCACAAATATGCAAGAGCGAGGTCGAACCCACAGGGAATATATGAAAATAGGAAAAACTAATCGAATCCAAATTAATTTAATACTAACCTAGTTGCATGAAAGTTGATGGTGAAGTAGCTAAAACAAATAAACTAGATAAAGATTACTTTGATGACGAAGTAACTAAGGTATCAGATTTCACCATATTACTCAATAAGTCTCTTAATATATATTACCTACGAATTCCCGAAGTAGGAGTAGCAATCTAGAAATCAATCTACTGTTTTCTCAAAATTTAACAATGAAGCATACATGAAATTTATCTAAAGTAGACTCTTCTTCGTTTCTTAATTATGAACACCAAAGCATCACATGTACACAAACTTATTGAAACTACAAAAGATCAAAGTGTTTACAAAGCATCAAATGTGAAACAAGCTCATTTGAATGACAAGAGATCAAAAGATTTCATATTAGTAGAGTGAATTCAACAATTGATGGCTGAGATAAATATTTTCAATGGAACACACTTAATGTAATGGGAAAAACATTCTGCCAATTGTAGGCACATGCTATTGGAACAATAAGACATATGTTGCACTTAGTTATCTAATTAATGGAAAAATACTCATGTTAAAACAAAAACTCAATTTACTATATGAAAATAGGTAAATTGCTTCCATAACTTTAACAATTTATTTATTTAGACAAAACATCTATAAGAACATAAAAACAAACTAAATAACTCAAACTAATTAAAACAAGTAACTAACATATATAAATCAGAGATAATAATATGATATAAAATGTGCTCATCAAAGTCGGCCGCATCGTAGTTATTATGTTCTTAAGGTCAGAATCAGTGTTGTAGATTGTACTCTGATCTGTCTAGTAGAATATATAATCAACAATACCGATTTTGAGTTTAAGAATGCCATAAACCACAAAGTCCTCGGTCGATCACTGTAAACGATTTTTGAGGTCGAAATATGTTGTATTGCTGTTATTCTGTTCTTGAGGTCAAAATCCATATTGTAGATTGCACCATGTCTAGCAGAATATACGATCTACAATGTAGACTTTGACCTTAAGAATGTCATAATCTACGAAGAGTCCCAACAGATCACCGTAAAAGCTAGCAAGGAGCCTAGCAATAAGACCTGATCACCAGACAACATCGTCATCGTCGCGTCACGGGGCTCCGATGGGTAGGTTGATGACTCAGCACGATTTTCACATAACCAACACTAATAAAAACACTCTATCCAATCTCTCATCCACTAGTTTCATATTTTCAAAAAACCCACATCACATTCATCAGCAACTGCAAATTGAATGAGAATCTCAGGTTAAACACTGAAATGACTGCATTAGCAGCAAGATCTGACCGTCATGACAGCAGTAGCAGCAAGATATGACAATATACAGTAGCAGCAAGATCTGACAATATACAATAGCAACAAGACTTGACCATATACAACAGCAGGAAGATTTGACCGTCATAGTAGCAGCAAGACCTGACCATATACAATAACAACAAGACCTAACAATATACAGTAGCAGCAAGACCTGAACATAAGTCTTGACAGAACTAGAGGATTGTCAAAGCATACTTGTGCTACTACTAGGATGTTAACCCGAGTTACTACTTCTACTGGGATGTTAACCCCTGCTGCTACTTCTACTGAAATGTTAACCCATACCACTACTTCTACTGGAATTAACTGCTACTACACTAAGTTATTGAAAACATGCTACTGTATTCCATTTACTGAAAAATCTCAAAAGGAGATATTTTCTCTTCTAAAAACATATTTAATTAGTATATGGTTAATTTAGTAAATTAAATCATAACACATGACATGTAGAAAAAAAATTGTTAAAAACTATCCTTATTTGTTTGACAACAGAAGTGGATTTATTTGTGTTCCAAATCTTTTTGGATGATGTACATGTGATAAGAAGAAAGGAAAAGTGGTTACATTAGAAACTTATTTGAGGCCAATCCACACAGATGTGATCTCAACTAAAGTCATGAGGGGAATCACCAAATGTGATCTGCAACTTGATCAACATAAATTTTCCACAAGAAAAGGAGGGCAAAAAGACATCAAAGCTTAATAACACAAGTCATCAACAACCGAAATATTGAAAGAATAGTTAACTCCATTACAACAGGTTGAAAAACTCCGATAAAAACTAGCTAGAACAGGGAAAATGATATCTACGCTAGCGATAACCATTTTCTTTTAAACTAAACCAGAGACGACATATCAGTTCAAAGACTGTATTGTCAATTTGTCTGCAACTTGTTAACAAGTTGCATTATAATTACAAAACCAGAGTCTCCCTTAAAACATTGATTTCTCGGCTTTCAGTCACAAGCCGAGTAAATTAAAAGATAGGGAGCATAAGTAACTTACACTTACTTCACATCCATGCTGCAGCCACTAATGATCAGATGGTGATTGCTGCTGTTGCTGCTGATCTGGTGCCTGCGACCACATTTGAGGACCCATGTAGGGGTGAGACTGTTGCCCATACATAGATGGGTCCATCATAGGCTTGCCCATGATCATCCCAGGAGCCCCAACCTGAGGTCCATGCTGAGGTGGCATATAGCAGTATGGAGGAAGTGCATCAGCAGCCCCAACAGAAACCGTACCCCTGGGAATGGATGCAAGGACTTCGTCTTTCAGATCCTCTCTCGGCACGATGTCTACCAAGAAATCAAATATATCAGTCCTCGTGATTGCAGCTGCAATGTCATTCTTCTGAAGTGTCCTCCTTTTATTCTCTTCTGTGTGATTCCAAGACCGCAAGGTCAACTCCAAGATGAACATTTCACATGCCCTTGCAAAGATCACAGGTGCCTCAGCTGATATCATTCTCACATCCTCATCAGCTTTCATGATCTTCTTGATCCTTGCTAGAGGAAGGCTATGGTTCTTGAAATCAGTTACCTTCTCAATCTCTTGAAACTGACCCGCCCAAAAATTTTGCAATTGTTGTTGAAGTTGTTGCTGCTGCTGCTGGTGAATGTGCTGATAAGCAAGTTGATGTTGTGCAAGCTGAGCTCCGGCAGATTGATTACTAGCTTGAATGCCTCCAACTGGTGCACCAACTGTTGCAGGATTCGGACTCCCTACCATTTGAGTATGCTGATACAGAGCAGTCCCATATGCCATTTGAGCTCCACTACCTACCATCCCCATCGATTGGGGTTGCCCATGTCCTTGCTGATCCATCTGGTTCCTGATTACACAAATATCGAAAGACATGCTTTAGGAACCTACTATATACTCCTCAAAAATCGAAGGAACTCCTTTTTATACAAATACATAAATAACAGTAAGAGCTTGTAGCCAAAAGCAGGGTTCAGATCCCTCTTATGACCAAAACAAAATCAAATATGAACATTCATTTTGAATTACTTCTTGTTCATTCTTTGTTCTTTTTCTTCTTTAGATGATCAAAGAACAGTGATTTACAAAAATATCATATCTGATGCATCAAATAGACAAGAGTTGGGCAGAGTAGGCATACTCTTCCGGCAGCCAAACTCATCAATTCATTAAACTTATCTAAATGCTATCTCTTATAACCAAACATCTTCAGCAAACCAACTAGATTTACATCCCATATGAACATTCATTTTGAATTACTTCTTGTTCATTCTTTGTTCTTTTTCTTCTTTAGATGATCAAAGAACAGTGATTTACAAAAATATCACATCTGATGTACCAAATAGACAAGAGTTGGGCAGAGTAGGCATACTCTTCCAGCAGCCAAACTCATCAATTCATTAAACTTGTCTAAATGTTATCTCTTATAACCAAACATCTTCAGCAAACCAACTAGATTTACATCTCAACATCCTGACATAGCGGACTAAAATCTGCCTAAGAAAACAAAATACTTTTTGCTCTACTGTAAAAATTACTCTACGACCCAGAAACATCTAAACCCGCAAAGGATGGAAAGCAAGCTGAAACAGTAAAACACATAGAAAAGGGTCCTATGTTCAATAACAAAACCACTGATATACAATCATGCAAAACAGAATCAAACCCGCTAGCAAAACCAGAATTTGATCTTAAACAAATAACAAATATCCAGAACCAAAATGTTACATAGTAACAAACCAAAGATCACCCATTTAGCAAATCCAAAACACACAAAAACATGTAAGAACAGAGATATATACCAACTGTGTAAATTTTGGGTACCTTTTTCACAAAACAGGTGATGCTGCTACGTAAATCGATTTAGCACCTGAAAAAAGAAACAAGATTTCTCAGAAACCAAAAAAAAAAAAAGACTAGAAAGAAATATTCACCTGGGCATCAAAAAGACTGAAACTTTCATTGTTTTTTTTTCTATTCTGGGAAATTTTCAGTGAAGAAAAAGATCCAATCTTTTGCAGAATTTTGGATCCGCAACACAAACTTGGGTCTCTTTTGTTCTTGTGTTTCTCGTAATGATTAATGTTGGCAAATACAAACCTAAAAGGAGCAACAAAAACTGCGACGACACTGTTCGATTCTGACTCTCAACATGTCAGATGCTTCGACTTTTATGGAACGTTCTGACGGTTTTACCCTTCGTGGAAATTGACATTTGCCGGTTTGGGTGGCACAGATTCGTTGCTTAGGGTTTTTCTAAAACTGTCTGATTAGACCCGACTCGGGAATAGATGCACACTCCTAGTAGGGTAGGAGAATCCTCTCTTTTGGCGGGGTGATCATCTCACTTTGCACGTCCGACTCAATAATATCATATAGCAAGTAACAAGTTTTTGAGAATGTTTTGGATATTCTACGTGTTCAAAGCGTTATGTGTAAATTATAAAAGTTGAAGATAGAGAAAGATGGATTTGGCTATCAATTCATATTTCTATTCCCAAATTGCAAAACCTCATTGATTATCCTACCACACCACTACTATATGTAATTGGTGTCATTCAGTATAACAAATTGATATATCGTATGATCGATCTTCTACTTTTGGCAAATTCAATAACCTAATATATGCTTCTCCTTCAGGTAAGTTCCTCATGACGTATGTTTTGAAGGTAGATAGAAAATGGAACTTGTACAAGACTTATAAAGTAGATCATAATTCGATTACCAATGAACTAATGAACCAAGCCATACACAATTTTGTATTTTGTTGTTCTAGTTTTGGCTTATGGCCTTTTTGTAAAGTCTCCAGAATTGAAAGGGCTGGATTAGGGTTCTTTCTTCCTTTGGTTGTTGTTTATCATATACAATTTTTTCTAATCATACAATAATAAATTTTAATTACTGATATTTTTATTTTAAACAAAAATTAAATAAGAATATATATGGTAGAAATAGTTTGATGATATGGCACGTGCCACATCATTTGGTATTGATATTTGGTAAAATTATTTGGGATATCTAGCATTTTCCCTTATACAATACATAATCAAAAGTATGAATCATGAAGATTGGTTCCATGAAACACAAAGTCCACACTCCACACTATTGATCTAAGGAAATCCACGCCAGTTCAGAAATTCAATTAGTTTTTTCTTGGTGAACTTCAAGTTAAATTTGAACATTACCCTCATGGACCCACTACACAGTTCATACACCATCCCCCAAACAGAGAAATAAACCTACACTTCATTTTTCATAGAAACAACATCAAATCCCAGCTTTCATCTCCCACTTCATTCACATTCTACTCAGCCAAGTCCCAACTTTGATATACCTTAAGAGGTAAGGGAGATCTGTATTGTTTGCTAGAACAAAGAACAAAACATTGACATCTGGTGGCCAACTGCCACTGCTATTTGGTAATGTTACAAGTAGTACAAGAGCCAAGGGTATTGCCAGTTTGCCACTACCCAAAGCATATATGCCCAGTAAATATATTCCCATCGTAGAATTTGGGTCAAACAAAGATTCCAATTCCAATCACAGAATAATTCTAGTCTAAAAAAATTTCATCTACTCAATGTTGAAACAATTCAATTTCTACCTATAAGGGAGGCCAATTGTTCAACTTGCACCATGATTGTTTCTTTCTTGAACTGTAAATGAGTGATGCTTGTATTGTATATGCACAATCCATGTCAGAGTTAGCATGATCCCCAAGCTGATATAGGATATAGAAGCTCCAGAACATCCCTGGTTGCTTGGATATTGTGGATGATAAACCTACTTGTATAGTTGTATTAGGTTTTATAAATCACCCCGAAAACTTGGCAATCAGTAAGCTGACTGCCATGAAAACGACATAGAGTCCAACAAGACAGAACCCCCAGAACCTAGGCACCCGGAATCTGCACCATGTGATCACCAATAGAGAACCCATCAGGCTCAAAAGCAGGAACACAAATGCAATCACGATACCCACATGGAACTGGAGCTCATACGCTTCCGGATAAACATTAGAGGTCTGTATCACCAACGCTGATCCAAGGCCAACAAGCATGTTAAACATTGGCCCGGCAAAGCACCCTGCCATGGCCATTGCAGGGTGGCCTGCCTTGGCAACTGCCACATCAGCAACAAGATCCCCCACAGAATTTCCCCAGGCAAGAACCGTAAGCCCAAGAAGGGCTGGTGGCAACTCCAGAAGTGCTCCAAGTGCAGCAAGGCAGTTCAACAATTCTCCAGCAGTAGTGGATATCCAAAAGACACTCATAACAAATGCTATAAGCAATACAGGAATTTGCTCGGTTTTGGGGGGCTCTTTCTCTATTATATAATGAAGAAGTGCAAGAGAGGAGCTTGCCAAGAATACAACAAACCATAGTGGAAGATGGGTGTTGGAAAGGAGAAAAGCTACGGGATGACTGAATTCCATGAACGCGTTGCAAGAGTATAGAAGCGCTAGAGGGCACAGAGCAATATTGGCTGATGTGTAGAATCTACTCCACTCCGATGGGGCAGCTTGTGGAATAGTCAGCTTCAGAAGAACCGAGACTGGAACCTCCCATACTTTTGAGACCTATATATGAAATAGAGAAAGGATTAGTAGTGCAATTTCCAGAAGATAGATACTGAATACAATTGTATATGCTAAAGAAAGCTAAATAGTACAATTTTCAGAAGAAGAAAGACACTGAATAATGCTCTTTTTTCTACCAGCTATGTAATAGATACTGTATAGCGGCAGTACAAAGTTTCATGATCAGAAGAGATTTGATAATGATATATGCAGTTTATCCACATAGTCATCAGGAAACTCATCCGCTACATGCTTTATCCCAATTCAGGAAGATCAGAAGAGATTTGATAATAATATATGCAGTTTATCCATATAGTCATCAGGAAACTCTTCCATTATATGCTTCTACAACTAGTGTCAGAAGTCAGGAGATTTTACAGATTCAAATATTGAAACTTTCAAGTATCTCTTGTTCAGGTTATCCTTACAATAAGTATAAAATTTTATACTTTCCCGCATCAGAATTCAATTTTATACTTTCCCGCATCAGAATTCATTACCTAACTCAACTCTCTACTTTCTCCACTGCCTCACCTCAATGTCCATTTCATATCTCCAAAGTTTCACTAGTTCAGAGGCTTAAAGAGCTTCTCACCATGATTTCCTTTTTTCGTTTCTTGGAATAAGGCAAAGCAGATTTCATGATCGCTATGAGAATGAGATAAAGTAAAGCAAAGAGAACTATGCCCACATATGTTATTCGGTAAAAAAAAAAAATGTCTTGCATATCATTCATCTAAAGTCTAAAGTAATGAGCAAGTAATCCCACACTTATTTGAAACCTATTCCATGGTGCAAAAACGCAAAATACTCCTCTTCAGGACTCTAGGCACTTTATTTATGCAAAGATGTTCAATCCCTATGTGCAACGACAAGAAAACAGGTACTGGAGCTCAAAAACGAAACTAACAAGAAGAATAAAATTCACAGCTAGCTGAGCTAATTAGTTCTAGAGCATCAGTTAGCATTACACAAAACCACATTTGCATCCCCGATCAACCATTTCTACAGCACTAATCACTGCCAAACTTACTCTGGTCTAATCCCACCACCAAAACCTGCTAAACTAACACCACTACATTAAAGCGATACTACATTGTGCAAAACACACATCACAATTTGTGCAGTTCACAAGTCGAAAAACACAAATTTAACTGAAAACATACCATTTCCATTACTCGCCGGACCCCGAAACTCGGGTTCTCCATTTCCTCCGATCTCTTCTCAACTCCTCCGATCTCGCAGTCCCCCGCAACAAACCCCTTCTGCATTTCACTCTCCGCCGCCTCGCTCCGGCCCCTCTTCCCTCCTCCGCCGCCCAACCCCAAGTCCATCCAGAACACAAACCCCACAAAGAACAAGTAGAACCCAACAAACCCCACCGCCTGCCACAAGTAAATCTCGGCGCTCAGGTACACGTAGAACAAGAACGTCGCCGAGATCAGGTAAAACATGACGTCACGGACGAACGTGGCGGGGCTGAGGGAGAAAGGCGCGGAGTAGATCGCGACGAAACCGACGACAAAAGCGGAGACGAAGGTGCCGGCGGAGAGGATGGCGCCGAAGCCGGTGCGGTAGTTGCCGCGGCGGACGGCGGCGAGGGAGGCGAAGACGTCGGGGGCGCCGTTGCCGAGGGCGAGGAGGGTGACGGCGGCCATGGAGGGGGTCAGGTTGAGGGCGGAGGTGAGCTTGGTGGTGACGAGGGAGAAATGGTCCTGGGCGGTTTTGATGAGGAGGTAGAAGAGGAGGAGGAGGATGAGGAGGAGGGAAGGGAGGGAGAGGTTAGGGTTTTGGTAGTTGAAGAGGCCATTGGAGGAGGAGGAGGAAGGGGTGGTTGGGAGGAGGGACCTGTGAGGGATTAGGGGGGAAGGGGAGGGGTAGTTTGGGGAATGGGGAGTTGGGAGGAGGAGGAGGAAGAAGAGGAAGGAGGAGAGGAGTGTGAGGGAGAGAGTGAAGGATTTGAAGGTGGAGGAGAGGTTGGCCATGCCATTAGCTAAAGGAGAGTGACTGCTCTGTTGCTCTCTCCCTCTCTCTCTTACTCTAAAGTCTGAGCCTTTGGAGTTTTGACCAAGTTATTTAGCAGCATCAGTCTTCTTTTTTTTTAAGGAAAAAATAATATTTCTGTTTTGGATGCAAGTTCTGTGTCAACCAATGTTTGTATAATAGAATGGGGGCATGAAAGTATGAAACTTTGTTGGCACCCCAAGATCCCCAGAGTGAAGGCATAGGATTTTGGAAGCCTCCGGCCACATCATGACTCTATCTTCATATATATGCATTGCTATATTTGTTTGTTGAAGTTGAAAACATCATCTATACCTCAAATAGCCTTAAAGCTGCTTACATATAGTTAGGCTGCTTACATAGGAAACTTGCAAATTGGCCTAGGTACATGCCAGTACTTGTACTCTGAAAGCTAATACAGTCAATTTTCTGATCTATATTCAGTGTCGTAGAAGCATTTTGTATATCCATTACTCTGAAGTATTCACTAAACATACGTTATGTCTTTTACAAAGAAAAAATATTAATAATTGAACTCTGCATGCATGTGTATGAAAACTGTTAATCACTCTCAGGCACCCCTACGAAGAAATTGCGAAAAAGTTTATCATTGGCGTTGAATTCCATCAGCAATTCATCCAAGTCAGGGATTGGACCAGGGATGTCGTAAAGAACCTTTACGTGATCTTCATTTGCTGAGCTTTTTACCAAGCTTTTTCTGGAATAGCTTCTTTTTTTCCTTACAATTCTCATGTCCTCTACCATCATAGCATCACTGTTTCTTTTTTTCTGTCCTTGAAGAGTCTCTTCTCCTGTTGAAGAAGCAGAAGAAGAATAAGAAGAAGAAGTTTTCTCCAATACCTGAACCTCATCTACTTCAGATTTTGATCTTCCATCAGGTACTGCTAGATTTTCCTTTTCAGTAAAAGGCTCAGAAGTTGTGGCATCTGTATCAGAGATACGAACCGCCTCTTCTCGCCTCTTGTTCTTCCTTTCAAGTAAGAGCTCTTGTTCTCTCTTCCTTTTTGTCCTTTTGTTTTCAAGGACTTGTGCTGCTCTTGCTTCTTGTTCTTCTTTCTTTGCATTTTTTCCTTCTTTTCCTAGGAGTGCTTGGCTTTCTTCTTGTTTTCTCTTTCTTTTATTCTTTTCTAGGTCTTCTGCTGCTTCTTGCTTTTCATTCTGCTTCTTCTTCTTCTTTTCGTTTTCCGAAATTAACAGCGCTGCTGCCTTCTGTTCTTTCTGCATCTTCCTCTTTTCGAGTAAGACTGCTAAGGTTTCTTCGTCTTCTCTCTTTCTTTTGTTCTTCTTTTTAAGTAACACTGCTAGTCTTTCTTCTTCTTCTAGTGAGAGTGCTAGGGTTTCTTGATCTCTCTTTCTTTTCTTTATTTCACATTTTTTCGCAGTATCTACAGCTTCTTCTTGCTCACTGTTCTTATTCCTCTTTATCATCCTCTCTTCATCAAGCTGATCTTCTGTTGTCACTTCGCGTTCTCTCTTTCTTGTATCCTCTTTTTCATGTTCTTGTTGTCTCTGTCTTTTCTGGCCCTTGGTGGTATCAGCGCTGTTTTTCCTCTTCAAAGCTTTGAAAGCAAGCACAACTGGTTTCAGATTGTATGATGTTTCTCGCCTTGAAATAGAACTCTCCATCTCTAGACGTTTAATCTATTAACTCACTACCTGAGACTAACAAAACATTCTGACCTATATAAGTATTAGGACCAGGAAAACCAATTTGTACTAGGAATATATAAAACGCATACTCTGATCTATTAAGATTCGGAAACCAATTTGTGCCAGGAAGATATAACCTCAAGATTACTCGTAAGATAGTCTCCTAATCAATAATGGAAAGTTGAAATCTTTCCTCTCCTAAACATAAATTTAACAGGTACTTGAATCGTGCGGGCCAAGTCTCAAGACATTAGACATTAGAGAATTCACCAACATACTAAAGATTTTCCAGTTTATGAAGATTCGATATCTTCCTTGTTTCAATATATAATTATATATAGAATCAGCAAAAAGACAGAAAATTTCTCTCTCGATCGAAAAAACGAAAGAGAACCAAACACTGTATTTTGACGGATTCAATTCACTAGCCAAGGATTGGAAAATCTGTGAAAATGGAAGGAAATCTGGGGAATTGGGAACTTGGTAGGAAAGGGATGCAAATGATTTTAGGGTCTAGGCAGAGTTGATTTGACCAAAGAAATGAAATTTGATCAAAGAAATAAAAGCAATCCCGTCTCACTGTTGTGAGTGTTGTCAATTGTTGTGGTGTACTGGTGATGGTTTTGTTTTGCACTGAGTTGAGCTTGTGTAGAGGAGCTATGGTTCACGTTGACCCAATTAAGCAGACCCCATTCAGGTGAGGAGAAACTTTATCGTTCCAACTAGGTGTTCGGTGGTTATGGAACTTTTACCTTCTTTTTGCGAACTCTTGACATACACTTGTGAAGATCAGTAGTAACGGTTCTACCATCTGGAAATCCAGTTATATCTTCACTCAACCAAACAAAAGGATATATCAAAAATGAAGAAATATAAGGGAACAAGTTTGAAGAGGAGCAATAAACAGCTAGCTACGAAGCTTAAAAGAAAAGATCTCTCATAATTAGCAACATGTTCAGAGAATCCAAAAGTACAAGAAAATTCCCTCTCTTTTTTTTTCGTTTTCTTAGTAAACTCTTCCCTGTTTCTAAGTCTATAATATCAAATGACCTTTTTTATATCCCCTTGTTAAAGAGGCTAAAGCTACATAAACAACAAGATACACAGGACACCCTCATCTATATTCTTGTGGCAAGCGATATCCAGGCATTGTTATCTTGTCAGCAAACATTTTACCCGTCTTGGGCATGACATGCCAGTGCAATGTGAAGTTGAATTCTTTACCTCGGAGATTGTTTCCCTGCACAAGAAACAAAACTATGAACAAACTTTGATTTACCAAGAAACTGCATTGGAAAGCTTAAATGCGAGGGATGAAAAGAGCTGGTTCACGAAGATACAATACCTGATCAACAAAACGGTATTTGTTTGAAGTATGAATTGAAAACTTGGCATGCTCTTTGGAAGGTATGATACCATCCCAAAGAGAGATCTGTAAAATAGCGATACAATTTAAGCAAGACTTCAATTTAAAGAAATTGGAATATAATATAAAGATAACAGAGCCTACAAGAAATTTAAGGATATAGTGAATACGTGTATCTAAGGAATGCCCAAAACGATCAATACAAATGGAAAAAAATAACTCAAAAGCACATGTGCATAGCTATATCCATAGCTTACCTGATTCAATGCATTCTTTGGGGTTTCATACTCAGCAGCTAGAAAAACAAAAACCTATTGCAAGACAACAAGAATGGGATCAGATTCAGATTTATGTGACATGGCTACATGACATAAACTGGCTGCAAAATGAGAAATTGCATTGGCCTTATTGTTAGTTCACAAACTTCAATTACACTACACTTTAATAACAATGCAGCAAAGCACAGGATAACAAAGACAGTTTCTCAATAGAAATGAAACTAGTTACTTTAATCTTGTTCTCCTAGTCTTGTGTGTGATAGTTATTAGTACTCTTCAGACCATGATTATCACCGATTACCTCACAGTTCTTGGAAACTATATATTACTTAAAGCAAATGCATTAAACAATAACAACAGAATCCAGCTAACATTGACTCCCATGGTGTATTCTTGAAAACCACTTATGTACCCAAGGCTACTTGTAAACAATGTAGGTGGAAAAACAGAAAGCTTCTTGGTAGAAATGAAAGTAGTTACTGGACTCTTGTTTTTCTACCATGATAGTTACTATAACTCTTCAGACAATGATTATCACCGACTCCCTCATAATGTATTCATAAAAACCCACCTACCCGATTAAAACATACATATTAAACAGTTTGGGTTACATTGAAATTTAGATAGCATACACAGAGAGATCATATTACCAACCTGCTTCGTGTTCCATGTAAACAATGACTGCAAGTCTGCTGATATATTCAGTGTCATGCTGACCTGCATAAAGTGAAACCATTATTTCATATCAAATTCTGGCTTGTTCCATACATACAATTTCAAAACTAAATCACCTATCTACCAAGGCCTTCAAAAGTCAACAAAGGAAATCTAAAAGTCGATAATCCTAAGAGTGTAGATGAGACAAGAGTTCATGAAACTCTGCAGTTGTACTACTCCAAACCTTAACTTCTTTCTAATATTGACCTCTACTGAATACCTTCTAATATTGACTTCTTTCTAAATTGTGATTTCAGATCATGTTCTGGTAGTCATGTAACTATCTTCGAGTGCTCAACTAATGCACCAACTTTCCAGACCCCGCACTCCAGCAACATAAAATAAATAATCGAACAATAAATAAAAACCCTACCTTTAAGATTATATCCAACCCCGGGTAAGGACACTATTAGGAGAACAATATATGCAATGAAATCAAGGCGAACACTATTAGGAATCAAGGTGAACAGTTAACATCTCGAAAAAAACTACCACCTATCGTTAGTACTTGATAGCTTATAAGTGGAGACACAAAGAGCTCATGTATAGCAAAGGGAGCCTAATATTCACATTGTCAGTGTCATGTATAGCTCAAAGAAAACAATATCTGCAATGAAATACCATACCTGAATACGGATACATTAAAACATATAGATACAATTGCATATAAACCCCAAAAGACCACTCCCATAGATAATAAACCTCAAAGGTTCAACCTTCAAACTAATAACTTGATGACACTAAACCAATCAAAATCGAAAACCCATTTGCCCCAACACAAAATTGAAATCACATTCAAATTCCACTTACAAACCAAAAAGAAAAAAGGCACGAAATTTACCTCGTCGTTCCCATTGGGTTGCTTCTGAAACCAATTGATGTTCAACACCTAAACAAAACAATCAAAATCAGAACCAAAAACCCAACTGGGTATTTCAAATTCACAATCTTTTTGGAGTCCAAGATCTACCCACCTGGACTTGGGAAGTGGGAGATGGGAAGTTAAAATTGTCGGAGACGGAGGCCATGGCGCACATGAGGGCCAGGATTGTGACGGCGAAGGTGAGCAAAGCATTGAATCTGTACGCAAAAGAATGCATCTTTCTTTCTTCTTTCTCTCTCTCTTTTGGGTTTCTTTCTGGTTTTTGCTTCTGGCGTTTTGGTTCGAGGAATGAGATGAAACTGAATCACATAAATTCCCAAATCCAGTTAGGAAAAGAGTGTCACACTTTGCTCTATACTCATCACTCATTGGACAATACACGTACGTTGGACCCACCACTATAGAAACTCCTTAGTAATTTTCTCTTTTAAATTTTTGATTATTCTCTCTTGCATGTACTAAGTATTGATATAGGCTTAAACAAAAAGGGTCCAACGCTTTGATAGCTTGATATCAATATCTCCGTATATACTTCATTGGCTCAGGTAGAGACGTCATGGAGTTTGGATGGCATACTGGATCATGGGCATATGTAGAGACGTCTATGGTGTGGCCGGTTTGCATTCGCAGGGAGCGAGGGAGAAGATGTTGATCAGGTAATGAAAAGTGATGATAGTTTGAGGGAGAACATAAGAAATGTGGATGAGCTTGTAACAAACCAAATAAGCTCAACAAGATAGTAAGGGATTGCATCTTACCTTTGGTTTAGCTCGTACCATAATTGTTAGATATACGTTACCTTTTCAATTACTTTCACATCCATTAACAAGTAGTTTGGTTTTCTTGACACATTACAGCATTTGCACCAAGCGAGTGATCTGGTAGGCAATTGATTGGACTCATCAACTTTCTTCAAATATAGCAATGCACTGATTTGGTAAGCAATTGATTGGACCCATCAACTTTCTTCAAATATAGCAATGCACTAGTTTGAAATTGTCCAAGCAATTTGTCAAGGCTCATGGTACAGAGATTGTCATGCCAATTCAGTTGTCAATTTTTGACCATCAAATCGTTTAAGCAAATCAGTGGAGTCCACTGATGAATATAAACGATGCACACTTATGTCAGTTCCCAAGAGCTCTGTTTCAACGGTAAAAGAATAGTAACGGTTATATCAGAAAATATGAATCTTACGATCCTATAAATACGCATCCTCATAATTTGGGTGTTGTGCTAAGTAGTGTGACCTCATCCTTATTTTATAATTTCTCACACCAAGGAATTTGATAAATGGGCTTGTTGGGAGAAAGTTAAGCACCACCCTTATTTTGTTGATCCACTAAACAAAGAAAGAGCACCGGAATCATTTTCGACATCTATTGCCTCCGAAAATGAGTCCTCAATTATAAAATGTGAATAGTGGATTAGCAAACAAATTACATTCGACTGGTGCATTGACAAAAGATAGACAATTACCAATTTCAAATAAATAGTGAATTAACATGGGCAATTCAATTGGTAAATCAGCAATTGCTCTTGCCTAACGGGTGCAAATGCTCTTAGTGATGCATGAGTCTATTAATCAAGTTGCTATATGCCTACATAACTAAAACAACCTACATAAAACATCAGAGCTTTTATTAATTATTCTTGTAGTAACATTACTATAGAGATCATAACACAAAGCACACATTTAAGCTCAGTCTTTACTTCATTATTCTCTCTCTCTCTCTCTCTCTCTCGCTACGAGGCCTCGATCATCTACGGAGTAGTAGTCATGTTGTTGTTGAAGTTGGCACAATTAGTCCTCTGTAACAACGAGTTGCTGAAGCCAATCCTCGAGTTCACCAAATCCAGCTGCACTAGGTTATCCTCCATCTGATGTGCCCCAATCACGATCGGAGCTCTAGGGTTCATCCCACCGTTTACCATGGCCAAGCACATAACTCCCGGACGCGCCTGAACTATAGCATTTTGGCCAGATATAGTCCACCTTATCTTCTGCTGGTTGTCCAACACAAGCTCAATGCTAGGCACTTGCGGACCCATCTTGCTATAACTGATGTTGTTTGCATTGAAACACAGCCCGAATGGCGCCACCGCGGTCACCGGCGGCACTCCCGGCAACTGCCTGATGAAGAGCCGAGTGAGGGCTGTGAAGATTGACTGATGTAGCATTGTGTATGGAGTTGTGGTGCTAAGTGTGGCTTGGTTAGAACGAAGCCTAGGAGGGAGTGGTACAACAACATTGTTGATTTGGATGGATTGGACGTTCATCATGTACTCTCCTTGTTGACCTATGAATAGTGGGGCGTACATCAGCTGCCGAGACATATCGGTTCCCGGCAGCATCATGTACGTTCCCTCGCCGAAGAAAATGACGCCGTTTTGTCCCGAGCCAGAAGCGAGGCAGAAAGCGATCTTTGGTGGGATGCCAAAATGGGAAGCAAGCTGGGAAGGAAGTGAAATCCTGGAGTGGCCCATCCCAGCAATGCCTTGAACGTTTTGGGGTAGTCCTCTTTGCAAAAGTGTAGAAGGTGCGCATGCAAAGAGGAACTGAGGGACTGTGACCATTGGACCTGGCCTCGAGCCTACGGCAGATGGGATCGAGAGCACATCCTCCGCGAGCTCGCCAATGGCGCTTTGTTGGGTGACAGGGTTCACAGCCGTGACCGCGCATGCATTGACGTGACAATAGCCAGGTCTAGCCATGGGGAGTCTTGGGGTTCTGGGAGAGCATGTTCGGCACGAGTGCGTGTTGGCTCTAGAGCATTGGGCTGAATGGCAAACAGGGGCATTGAAAGTTGATGACAAGTACTTGTTTTCACAATTGACCGATAAGAACTGCCCGTTTAGGTCGAGCACAAAGGGGAGTTGAACTGGAGGGGTTCTCTTGAAAATCTGGGTCACATGGAGACCGGTAGCACCATCTTTCTGCACCTTGAGAAAGAGGTTGGTTGGCCTGAGGATAGGCTTGGGTGGTCGAGGTCGAGGTCGAGGTTGTGCTGCGGATGACTCATCATCCGCAGACACAAAAATGAGATGAAAAGATAAAGAGAACAAGAGAAGAAACTGAAGGAAAGAAGCCATGGATAATGGGAAGCAGAAGAGTTGCTATACGCTATAGCTAGAGAGGAGATGGTTGCAATGGGACTTGGTAATGGAATAGAGAGAAGAGGGTGCAATTTATAGTGTATTATAGATGCATGCAGACATAGCTAAGGTAGTGTGATCATATGGGAAAGTTTTTTGTTTTTCCAGTTTTTGTGACTTTATCTGAGGAGGTTCACGCTTTTTATGCTAAGTTCAGCTAGAGAGGGAAAAAGATGAGCATAATCTGGGTAAGAGAACAAAGAGCTGGTGATTGTGCAGGAGTACTTGGCAGTGAAGAAGAAGAAAGAACAGAAGAGTTTCATCAAAAGCTATACCAGACATGCATGTATCAGCTGTATAAGCTTGGGTTCTAAGTACCAAACAAAAATCAAATTTGTCATCAGCCTACTCTTGAGTCTTATGGACCTGCGTGGTTTTTGCTTTACATGGCATTAACATCTGAGCTTATCATCTGGGCAAGAAATTGATTGTCATTATCTTTCCAAACAAAGTAAATTAATTTCATTTTTCTTCTGACAATCAGAAAAATTATTAGATAAAAGAATATGAGGAAGGGGACATGAAGACTCCCTTAATTAAGAAGAAACAACAAAATAGAAAGGTAACTAAAACATGAGTAAGGTCAATTATAGCGTATTGCATCGAAGATTAAATTGCGTAACAGGAGTCATCTGATAAGAGACCTTGTAAGAAAAACGTTAAAACTGTAGAAATAAGCCTTAATTGAGAGTGTAAATTTTGATCTTGTGAAGCATTTTAACCCACCTTCGTTTTTTTTCACTACCTTCTTTAAATAGTCATCGTTTTGAAGATGAACTTTGGTACTTGCTTACAGTTTGGCTTGAAGCTGAATTTTTTATTTTTTTTTAGGTACGTAAGTTAAATGTGCTAAGAGGATTATAAGATAAGAAAGGCTGAATTGTCAGAGTAAAATCATGGCTCTATGCATGCGTTTTCAATTGCGGTAGAAGAAGAAAGGTAATTGGTACGTAACTATAACATTCAGTCAATTAGCTGGATATGATTTGCCAATGAACAACCACGAGGCAGAATGATCGAATTCAACAATTTGTAAGGAAAACAATAGATCAACGTACAGCAACTACAGCCAAAAAGTGCCACACTCCAATTATATGAACTAATAAAAATCAAGAAATATAAGAGAACTTAATGACTACAAGTAAAATAATAAAATTATACAATCATGTCAGGAAAAAAGAATATAGCAATTTACTTAACACAAAACAAAAAATTATAACTTCCGACTTAAAATCTAGTATTCACCGAAGACGTAGTTAAAAGTATCCCATACATTGGATGGCGGCCTTGGCGGTGAGGGTGTGCCATTGCCACACCTGGGAAAATAGCCGTACTCATAATATTCCATTACTGGTTCATTATTAATTATGGCTAATTGATTTTCACCTCGACCTCGACCTCCTACTCCTACACCTTCACTTTCTTCTTTCTCTTCTTCTTTTCCTTCTTCTTCAGAATCTTCACTATCTTGGTAGCCGCATCTGGTGCTGTTGCTTTCATTACTCTCCTCGTACGTATTTTCATGGCACTTGTCATCTTCGATTTCCTCAACTTCAATGGCTGGATCATCTCTCACTCCAGCACCACCACGACGGTGTTTCTTTCCTTTACTTCCGGTGAAAAACCTCATTACTTTAGCCATTATTCCTTGTGCCTTTTTTCTGGTACTGTAGGATCTTCGATATACCTCATTATAAGCACCCAAATTAAACCTAACAGATTTCTGATCATTGCAACGCACCATGCTTGTGCCACTAGATCTTTGGATGACTGATCTAACTGGTGCTTCGTGGTCATTACCGTTTCGAGACATGTTTCTCCTTCTGCTGTTCTCCATGGACATGTATTCTTGATCACTGGGCTTGAATATTGTAGGAGAAAATCAGATCTAGCTGTGTGAAAGAGAGAACACCGAGGTTCGTTATTTATAGACAGCAATCGACAGGTTTCCTCAACCTGCAAGGTATACTGAGCAATACTACTTTTGGTAAGTAGCTTTTAACTTACCCAAATATATATCCTAGGAAACCTTAGCAAAGTCGATCGATCCCCTTGTTGAACTAGGATCCCTAATTGTACTTGTTTCGATCAGGAAAAGCAAATAATTAACTAACCAGATTACTGATCGATTCTTGTCCGCTTGTAACAATTAACCTGGTATATATGAACTGTCTGATACTGATCATACTCATGTACATTGGTTTTTTTATTTATTGAAAGGGTAAAACACTAACGTCAACGGGGCACTTGCATGGATACAACTTAGGCATGTCATGTCACACATGCGTGAATAGATTGAGTAATGAGCAATAGAGCATTTTTAGTGTTGATCGAAAGCTAAGAATCCTCGTTACAAGTAACTTGAACAAGAACACATGCACACAACTACAAAAAAATATCGACGACTGTTCAAATGTTCTACCAAATAACTTGAAATACGAATACCGCAAACTATATTAGATTTGTAACTTTCACATGATGCTGCAACCCCCGTCCGCCGTCGGTTCATCACTAAAAGGGGATATGTATGCGGGTTGTCGACGATAGTATCCACCCTCCATTTGGTCCCCTTGACTCATTGGATGCATGTTGGTATGGTACGTCTGGCCATAATCAGTCGTCTCTGTGTGACCCCTGGAATACTGACCCCTCTGGTCATTCTGGTCATACACAGGAATCTCACCCCTTGAATATTGACCGACCTGACCCATCTGGTTTGACTCATTCCTTGTCAGATCTCTTGGACGTTGACCCATTTGGCCAGACTCGCCCCTTCGGTTCATATTCTCACTTGTTTCTCCTAGTTTGATCGCTTTGCCTTTGCTACCTTGTCCCATTATACCTTTTCCTTTGCTGTTTGCCTCTGGATGTTGTTCTTGTTGTTGTTGCTGGTTGTGGTGGTGCTGGTGCTTAGCCTTTGTTTGGTCCTTTCCACCATCCTTTTCAGATTTGTTGTTGACATTTTGGTTCAGTCCTCCTAATATGATCTCTTTGCGTTGTTGGTTGCCTTTGCCACCTTCTCCCATTGTACCTTTTCCCTTGCTATTTGCATCTGGATGTTGTTCTTGTTTTTGTTGTTGGTGGTGGTGGTGGTGATTATCCTCGGGTTGGTTCTTTCCACCATCCTTTTCAGATTTGTTGTTGGCGTTGTTCGCATTGTTGTTTCTAATCGACAAGTGCTCCGAATGGTCATTGAGTTGGGCTACATGACTAGATGAGCCTTCTTTCTTTTTCGACGTCCAGAAACAGCAGCAGAATGTGGTATCATTTGAAGGATCCTGCTTCTTTGTGAACTCTAGAAAAACCACCTTCAGCTCCTCCAGCTTGGTTTCGTCTACATCATCTATGATCTCCAATGTCCCACTCCGCAGATCAAAATTCGAACGTCGAAGACCTACATAAACACCATGCCTATTTCAGTCTAATTAATTGAAAAAGATCGACGATTATATCAAACACCCTTTTGGAAATTAAAATTCAAACATCGTTCAAACATTATATTAGACTAATTGTTTTTCCTTTTTTCTTTTTGTACTTCAAAAATAATGTGCGTATATAGGTAGAACTTGGAACATACCATAGTTGTCTCTAATATGTTTCTGGAATTCTGGTATTGTTTTTCTGAATTTACGTTGACAGCCGTAACATGCACAGTTCACTTGGAGAGGAACCTTCTGCAAGTATAAACAATATGCGAGTTAATTAAGCAACAAAAACAGAGATATAAACATACAAACTAAACGTAAAAGTACTTTGGTTGAAGAACATAATATACATATATACCGGTGGCTGCCTCATGATTCTTGATATGCAAGCAACTGAGCTGAGAGAAGAATTTGAGTCTAACAGAGAGCTGGGGGCAACCGAACTTGAGTTTCTATCAAAAAAAAAAAAACCGTACTTGAGTTAGAGTGGCTAGGACTGGGGTTCGGGGTATATATAAAGAAGCTCAAGAAGTACGGTTTATCTATATTCCTGAATATGAACTATCTTGCTGAACACTGTTTGTTTCCCAAAGTTAGTTTCTCTTGCCAGATTTGAATCACAATTCACAAGTTATAATTTGTGTAATATGGTAAGTTTAATTTTTGAGGTAACTTTTGTATCCTCAGAATCTTGATCTGCCAAGAAGGCACAAAGAACCGGAAGAATGGAAGCTGCCATATACAAGGATGATGAGATACAAAGTTACCTCAAAAATTAAGATTCTGAGATACAAAGTTACCAGAAGATGCCATACATGGATGATGTACAGGTTTAATTTTTTAGAACTTGTACATCATGGGAGAAATAAAGCTCTCCTTTAAGGTTTTTGTTTTCGTATATAGGTTAAAAAAAAAAAATCATAGCAGGTTAGACCGCAAGGTCAACCCGCTTTTATTTTCTCGTTTTGTCTTTGGTTTTGTTTATGAACTCAGATTCAGGAATTCAGAACGTCAAAACTCGAAGAAGCAATTGCGGTGGCATACGATTGCAATAGCTTTGGAATACTGACGAATTGGAATCGGCAGTAGCCTTCTTTTGATTTTCAGTTTTCTGTTATTGATCATTGCAGTTACGTTTGATAGGGATTCCCTTGCCTTCATAGTCCTATGTCAAGGGAATTTTGTTACCAGGTTTTAGGCGTAAGCCTTATGCAGCCACTTAATCTGGTTTCTCATTGTATGATTGCAATTCGATCCATTTTGGAAAAAAGTATTGGAATCTTCAGGTTCGCAAAATTTCTTAAGTTAATCAGTCTCTTCTCATTTGCATATGCATATGAACCCTATAGTAGTAGGCTGCTGATTCTCAGTGAATTGACTGAATTCAGATGAATGAAAACATACTTCTTCATGGAAGAATACTTTACACACACATACACATTCAGGGTTTCAAGAAAACATGATCGAAATATATAGTTAAGTACAAAGAATTGAATTCATGTAACTTTATGATATAATACACTCTTATATACTGCTTAGAGTAGTTGTGAGTTGTTATGAATATACATGTTTCCCAATATATGAGTTGTATGTTAAGCCCAGACCAAGTAATAGCAGTTAGTAACAGCAGCTATTAACAGCAAAGATTAAAACTATGCAAGAACATAGAACAAAGAAAGAACACAAAAGATTTAACGTGGTTCGGCAATAGCCTACATCCACGGAACAGCAGAGAATGAAATCCACTAAACGAATGAGGGTTTACAAAGTGACACAAACAGCTCTGCTATCACAGCAGCTCTCAATGGTGTTTTTTTTGACAGCAGAACAACAACTCTCTCTTGAAGGAAGAAGCCCTATTGCAGTCCTTATAAAGTCTTTAGATGACTTTTACACAAAAACCCTTAAGCTAATACAAGATTAACATAGACAAATTGAGCCACTAAACAACAATCTCTACCTTGGCGAGATTTGCAGACATCACAACAGCGCTGCACTCACTGAGCCTTCATACCCTGCAATATAACAACCCAAATTCCCTGTTGCTCAAACAATTTCTTCAAACACTAATAATATTAGTCAAGTCCAAACAATGTTCAAACTTGGCAGTATCAACAACTTTTGTCAACATATCAGCTGGGTTGTCTCCAGTAGATATTTTATGTTCTTCTTTTCAACAATATCACGCACATAATGAAATTTAACATCTATGTGCTTAGTTCTTGCATGATATACTTGATATTTAGCCAAATAAATGACACTTTGGCTATCACAATGAACCTCTACCTTCTTCTGACAAATGCCTAACTCATTGATGAGTCCCCGCAGCCATAAAGCTTCTTTAAATCCTTTTGCTACAACCATGTATTCAGCCTCTATGGTTGACAAGGCTATTGTATCTTGCAACACAGATCTCCAACTTATAGGCCCCTTGGCCATGGTGTACAAATAGCCTGTAGTTGATCTTCTTTTATCCAAATCACCAGCATAGTATAACCAACAACGAATTTTTCAATCCCAGCAGTGTTTCTCTCTGAGTTTGAAATGACTAGCCAAAAGAGTACTTACAGCTCTTGTTGAACCATGAACTCCAAATTTCTACAGCAACTTTTCTAAATATTGCTTCTGTGTTAACCAAACCAGACCTTTTTCTCTACTACGGGTAATCTCCATTCCAAGTATCTTCCTTGTTTTACCAAGGTCCTTCATTTCAAACTCTTTCTTCATTTGCTCTTTCAACTTTCCCATCTCCTTCATATTCTTTGAAGCAATCAACATGTCATCTACATATATTGACAAGTAGATGAAAGATCCATCTTGCAGCTTCTTGAAATAAACACAGTGATCATATTTACTGCGAGAGTACCTCTGTCTTCTCATAAAAGCATGAAATCTCAAATACCACTGCTGGGGGGATTGCTTCAAACCATACAGTGACTTGTTCAATTTGCATACCAATTCCTCCTTTCCATTCACCTAAAATTCATCCGGCTGAGACATGTATATCTCTTCATCTAACTCACCATGTAAGAATGTCGTCTTCACATCAAGTTGCACCAATTCAAGGTCAAATTGTGCAACCAAAGCCAACAACACCTGAATAGAACAATGCTTCACCACAGGAGAAAAAATCTCATTGTAGTCTACACCTTCCTTCTGAGAATATCCCTTTGCTACTAGCCTCGCTTTATATCTTATGCCTCCGTGATTATCAACACCTTCCTTCTTAGCATATACCCATTTGCAACCAATAACTCTTTTACCTTTAGGTAATTGAACTAAATCCCATGTCTTGTTCTTCATAAGAGAATTCATTTCTTCCTTCATTGCTCCATTCCATTCTCCACTTTCAGGACTAGCTATAGCTTCCTTGAAGCTTGATGGGATCTCAGCAGCAATAACGAGATAGACATAAGCAACACAATCTTCAAATCTAGCAGGCTTTCTAATTGTTCTTTTTTCTCTTCTCACCGCAATAGGTTGTTGGTCAGGTACAATAGGATCCACATCACCATCTTGGACAAGCACATGTTCACCATTCACTTCTTCATGTTCTTCTTCAATTTGAGGCCCTTGAGTCGGTTGTTGAGACTTGGAAGCTTGATAAACTACTTTGTCAAGCTCCACCTGTTGAACATCTTTCCCATTTTTCTGTGGTGATCCACCAGTAGCCTTTTTGCTGCTGTTGGGCATACTAGCTTCATCAAACGTGACATCTCTGCTAATCACAAGCTTCTTCAACTCTGGGCACCATAATCTGAAACATTTGACACAACTGCTAAAACTAACAAATATAGCCTTCTTGGCTCTTGGATCAAGTTTAGTTTCAGTTACATGAAAATAAGCAGGACAACCAAATATGTGCAAATAATCATAATCTACTGCTGGTTTTCCAGTCCATACCTCAATGAGAGTTTTACCTCCAACTGCTGCAGATGGTAAGCGATTTACGAGGTGACAAGCATAGTTGATAGCTTCTGCCCAAAATGATTTGCTCAAACCAGATTGAGCCAACATGCACCTCACTTTCTCCAACAAAGTTATGTTCAATCTCTCAGCAACCCCATTTTGTTGTGGGGTTCTGGGTACAATGAAATGTCTGACTATGCCTTCTTCTTTGTACACTTTGAGAAAAGGATCAGATTTATACTCTCCCCCATTATCTGATCTCAAAACTTTGATTTTCTTCCCCATTTGGTTTTCTACCATATTCTTCTAATTCAAGAAAATACTCACCACCTCATATTTGTGCTTCATTGTGTAGACCCATGATCTTCTAGAGTAGTCATCAACAAATGTCACAAACCAATGCTTACCACTCTTAGAGGTTGTTTCTGTAGGTCCTCAAACATCAGTGCACATAATCAAGAATTCATTTAGTTTGATACACTGCAGTGCCAAACTTCACTCTTGTCTGCTTGCCTAAAACACAATGCTCACAAAAGTCAAGCTTGCAAGTTTTTGCTCCTTTCAATAGTCATTGTTTCACCAATACTTGAAGAGTTTTTTCTCCCGCATGCCCAAGTCTCATATGCCACAGCTTGGTATCATCAGAATCAATACATTCTTTCACAGCGGCAACACTACCTATTACTGTTTCTCCCTGCAGTAAATACAAATTGCCATGTCTGTTTCCTTTCACCACTACTAAATCTTCTTTTGATACTTTAGTAACCCCATTCTCCATAACAATTATATATCCACTTGCTTCTAAGACTCCCAAAGAGATTAAGTTATGCCCAAGCATAGGAACATACCATACATTGGTTAGTTCTCTAATCGCACCATCATGGAGCCTCAACTCGATTGTCCCAATTCCCTTTCTATCATGTGGATAGTCATCACACATGAGCACATTTCCACTAACACTTGTATCTAATGTTGCAAACCAATCTATTGCGGCACATATGTTGAGAACAACCACTATCCATGAGCCATGAATCAGGGTCAGCAGATGCAAAACAGCTACTTCCTTGGACATTGAGAACAAAATCAGACTCCTCCTCACTAAATGCCACATTGGCATGAGTGCCTTTGTTCTTGTTTTTCAACTTTGGGCAATCCTTCTTCCAGTGCCCTTGCTCATGACAAAATGCACATTCATCTCTCCCCAAACTTCTTCTGTTTTTGGAGTATCCTCTTGGACGAGAATGACACTTTTTTTTTTCGTCGTGATTTCTCCTTTCAACTGCCCTGCCTCTAACAACTAAACAATCTGAGGTAGATGCAGTACTCTGCTTATCGGCATGTCTAATTTCATAATTCATCAGAGCATTAGAGACTTCTTCAAACTTAATAGTCTTTTTACCATGAAGAAGAGTAGTTACCAAATGTCCATACGAATCTGGCAGAGAATTCACTAAGAGCATAGCTTTATCTTCATCTTTAATTTCTTCATCTAGATTCAACAAATCGGCGACCAATTTATTAAAAGCATCAAGATGGTGAATCATCTTCGTACCTTCTTTTTACATGAAATTGAACAACCTCCTCTTCAAATGCAAATGATTCTCAACACTTTTCGTCATGTATTTGTCTTCTAACTTCTGCCACAGCTCCTTTGCTGTCGTTTCCCGCATCACATCGAACTTTTGCTGCTTCGCCAAACATAAGCGGATCGTGGAGCAAGCCATCTTATTTATCTTCTGCCAATCTTTATCTGACATACCCTCGGGCCTATCTTCTAAAGTCATATCTAAATCTTGTTGAGCTAACACATCTTTCACTTCACACTGCCACATCCCAAAGTTGTTTCTCCACCTCAAACTTTGCATTCTGAACCGTTGTTCTTGCAAATCTATCTGCATCTCCATGTTCATCACCCATCTTCTCATATCAGAGTCGCACCCTGGCTCTGATACCAGTTGTTAAGCCCAAACCAAGTAACAGCAGCTAGTAACAGCAGCTATTAACAACAGAGATCAAAACTATGCAAGAACAGAGAACAAAGAAAGAACACAAATGATTTAACGTGGTTCGGCAATAGCCTACATCCGCGGAGCAGAAGATAATGAAATCCACTAAACGAATGAGGGTTTACAAAGTGACACAAACAGCTCTGCTATCACAGCAGCTCTCAATAGTGTTTTTTTTCGGCAGCAGAACAACAACTCTCTCTTGAAGGGAGAGGCCCTATTGCAGCCCTTATAAAGCCTTAAGATGACTTTTACACAAAAACCCTTAAGCTAATACAAGATTAACATAGACAAATTGAGCCACTAAACAACATTGTAGTCTAGTTATGATTTCAAAATATCGATGTCAAGTTGATAAGTTCGAAGGCAAACTGAACATTTGGTTATTAACATTGTTTTGTGATTTTCTGGAAATCGTAATGTGCAGTGTAATCTTAGATGCTGAACAACATTACATTTAGTCTCTACATTATTATTTTGATGCATTGAAACTTTTCTCTATCCAAAGATGCTGATTGTTTCTTTGAATATCTGGAATCTACTGATATAGTATATAGTATAATGAGAAGCTTTAAAATGTTATGTCTTCAGATATGTGATTTTATTTTGTTTTTCTTATGCTATTGAAGCTTGTAAACTATATTGGCTGGTTTCTTGCTTTATTTTGAACTTTAAAGAGATTGTTACAATGGCATCGTTCTACATTGTTCAACTGTTCCTTTCAGCATTATCTGATCCTTGCTTTGCTGCATACTTGTTTGCTGTTTTGGGAGCTTTAAAATTAATCATCAATATATTCATAATCATTCTTACTGGTAAAGCCTTGATAGGTTTCAAAAGGTGATGCACCAGAGTGTTTAAATGAAGAACATAATTCAGGTTAAGTTTGTATACAGAACACAAAATAGACATGAATATTGGTACGATCTTTCTATTTCCGCTGTGCTATATATCAAATCAAATATAAGAATATAGTAACATCTCTTATGTTGTCTACAAGCTCTATATGTCTTTATTTAGCCAAGTGGTTCTTTAATCTTTACTTAAGTGAACCTACACGAAATACAGAAAAGGACCGGATGTACTAAGGAACACAAATGGATAAAGGTTATCTCATGCTAATGAAGATGTATGCAATAATGCATATGCATTAAATCAGCTAAGGTATGGTTTCGACTCTAAAAAACTTATATTTCAAATATGGGAGTTGTCATACAGAGAAGTATTCACAATATAATTGAAGCATTATAATTTGCAGTATTCTTGGTTTAAAATGATTGTTGAATGCCTGATATGATAACTGTTTTGATTTTCATGGTTGAAGTTTTGTGAGTTGACATACCAGTAAGGCTTTTATGAATTTGATTTGTGTTCCAAGATTAAAAATTTGCCTAATTTAGTATACTGTGTTTTTGAGAAAATGTTTGAGTATCAAAATTTATCTCCCTGTAGGCACACACACACACACACACCCAAAAATCTGCAGAAAAGAAATAACACACAAATCTCCCTGTATCAAAAATCTAGAGTGGCTAGGACTGGGGTTTGGGGTATATATAAAGAAGCTCAAGAAGTATGATTTATTTATTTTCCTGGTATGAACTATCTTGTTGAACAAGATTTGTTTCCCAAGTTAGTTTCTCTTGCCAGATTTGAATCAAAATTTACAATTTGTGTAATATGGTCAGTTTAATACTTGAGGTAACTTTGCATCCTCAGAATCTTGATTGCCAAGAAGGCACAAAGAACCGGAAGATGCCATACATGGATGATGAACAAGCTTGTTCTAAAAAAAATATCAAAAACAGCCCCTCCTAAAGCTTCAGCCATCCACCACTTAGGGAAATTTAAACCAAATTGATACAGAGCCTAAGGCCCTAAACCAGTTATTGTTCATATCCAAACCATACTTTGTGCAAGTGTAGCAGTAGATCACCGAACACCGGCCAACAATTCCCCATGACCTGTTTCAAATTGATATTCCCATGATGATACTTGCACCAGATATTAATCTGTTGATTTGAAATTTGGGTGTTGCATGAGTAACAACATTTTAGTGATATTTTTCAATCCCTGGGAACCATTATCCACGCCTAGTACGTTTAGAGGGAACAGAAGATTGTACATGGATAACAATCACAGTTGGATCTTGTAGTCCATTCGAACTTAAATGGTTGAGTCACCGAAGACTTCCTTCAATCTGGGGAAAGTATCACTGATAACCACATTCCTTAGTTCAAGTCTTTAAGTACACTAATCGATCACCATGATCTGTTTCTAACTTAAATCTCCTACTGATATTTGCACCTGATCTTGCACTTCTTATGTTAGTTATATTGCCTTCAAAAATACTAGTAACATGCAAACAGTGTCTAATATATGAATGCTCATAGAACCCACATATCTGATCAGTATCTAGAATCGACCTACAATCCTAGATTTCATTCTCCTTTTCCCCATCCACTAATCAGATGTTGATGGCTTTACCATGATAAAAGTGGCCTCAATGATTTCTAACAGATTGAGATTGCCACTTTTAGAAATAGTACATCCCACCAAATTGATACAACTATGACATTTTAAAATCCAACATCTGAAACTGATATCGCTATACATATTATCAGCTGATCCTGGTCAGTTAATTTCATTTACAAATCAAATAGCATGAGTTGACTAACTTGTAATATGAATGCTCCTGGTCTATCTTCCTAAGTTTTCCAACCTGATTCTGCTTTCTACCACTGAGCTATCAGGTGGTCACTTGCGAGAAATGCAAGTCAAAAGTGGACTAAATGATTTTCCCACAGATAGAGATCGTTGCTTAAAATACCCCAAGTTGAATCCCACATATAATGCATCATCGAGTAGAGTGCTCTCAGGCCTACACTCTTCTTAATTCTGCAGCCCCATACATAAACATAAAGAGACGTAAACACTATCTGACATTGACTTCATAATCTCTAATACTCTATTCACAGGCTAACCAAATTGATTAGAAAATGCATCAAGGGGTTTCCCAATGAGACGAGAATTAAGGAAGTTTATCATCAGTGCAATGGGACACATCCCAAACATTGCATTTACTACCAAATATCAGACAAACGTCACAACTTCATACCACCACATGGCACTGCACTACTACTACTAATACATGATCCGAATTCTACTAGTTACTATTACTACTAGTTTCACATGATGGTACAACTGTTGGCATTTTCATCGTTAAAAAAGTTGGTGTAAGGCTCGGTTGGCCCTGCCGATGGCATTGGCTGATGAGGCATGTAGTTCATATGTGGCTGTGGCCGCGCATACAACATGGATTGATACATATCATTCCCACTAGCCATTTGGGGCTGCTGTTGCTGGTTCATCATCATTGCCATATACTGCTGATGCTGGAGCTGCTGCTGTTGTTGTTGAGTATAGGGATTTCCTGCATTCCCCATTCCTTGGTAATAGCCTGCACCACCACCACCGCCGCCACTGCTCATCATCCCCGGCGCAGGCAGTCCTTGTACTGCAGGTACATTGCCCATCTGACCCATATTACCCATTGGATAGTTACCCATGTGACCCATACTCTCACCTCCGCGGCCCATTTGCCCCATAGGCCTCATCTGCCCCATCTGGCCCATATTTCCCATCTGACCCATTTGGCCCATATGCCCCATCTGACCTGCCTGGCCCATATGCCCCTTTTGACCCATTTGATGCACATCTCCACCATTGCCACCACCACCACCTTTGCCTCCCTTGCCTCCTTTGCTTTCCTTGCTTTCTTTACCACCTTCTTTGCCACCTTTGCCTCCTTTCTTGTAATTCATGATTTCAATTTCATCAAAATCATCAAACATGTCGCCTCCTTTCTTACTTCCCTTGCCACCCTTGCTGTTTCCATCACTCTCTTTTTTACTGGTGCTCCTGCTAAGCCACCCAAGCAACCCACCTTTTTTACCCTCACCTTTGTCTTTACCTTCTTTACCTCCCTTACCATCTTTACCACCCTTGCTCTTTTTCTTACTCTTGCTCTTCTCATCATCACCTCCACCTTTACCTTTCTTTTTTCCTCCCTTCCCATCTTTGCCCTCCTTCTCCTTATTTCCACCCATACCCTTCATCCCTTGCACAGGGAAATCAATAACCTCACCCTTCTTGGCAGACCCTCCCCCACCACCGCCACCTCCACCACCTAACTTCTTGCCGCCCATAGCATTCATATTCACCATCCCACCCGGCCCATGTGGCCCATGTCCATTATTACCCATCACAGGCATCACCATCTTCCCATAAGGCCCTTGTTGAACATTTGCACCCATACCAGGCATCATCATCACCTTGTTGGGAGGTACCTGATGGCCATGGTTAAGCTCCTCCTCTTCCTCATCATCATCATAATCCTCATCATCAAACTCATCATCATCATAATCTTCATCATCAAACTCATCATCAAACTCACCATCACTAAACTCCTCAGCAGGCAGATTAAACTTCACAGACTTGTTCTGCTCCTTCATTGGCATCATCACCTTAGCCCCCTTCATCATCTGCTGTTGCTGCTGAATTTTCTGCTGCTGAATTTGTTGCTGCTGAATTTGCTGCTGCTGAATTTGCTGCTGGACATTAATACCCTTCTGTTGGTCCTTCCCACCACCACCACCCTTCTGAGCTTTGCTGTTACCATTGTCTTTTCCACCCTTTCCATGATTCTCCATTGACATGTTCTTGAACTGGTTGGGGTTGAACTGCTGAGCTTTGTTAGAATTACCCTTCTGTCCTCCTCCACCTCCACCCCAAAGCTCTGCATGTTTCCCATTCTTTTCAAGCTTCTTGATGATGGTGGCTGGATCTACGTTCCCTGTGACAGTCACTTTGCCTTGCTCTGCATCTATACTAGTTGTGAACACACCTATACATACCACCAACATATAAATTTAGTTTCAGAAACAACAAAGGTAAAAAAATTTAACAGATTTGACATTGCACAAGGTGAAATTACTGACAAAAGGAGTAAACTTTGGAGTGATTAAGGAACATACCATCAATTTTCTGCACCAATTTCTTAACCTTCTGCTTACAGCCCTCACAATGAATGTTCACTCTGAGCACACAGCTCTGCAAGTAACAAACAACCCCAATTTAACAAACTAAAACAAAGAAGTGAAAGAACCAAAAGTAAAAAACCGCAACAGGGGAATAACAACAGTAGCACTATTAAAGTTAACAACTTTGGAAAGAAACTCAGAACAAATGGTCAAGAGGGTGCACCTGAATCTTCATGAACTCTTGCTTGTTCATTTTTCTTTATGAGATTTCAGAAGTGTCTTTCTGAAATGGGCAAATGGTTTTTGAGAGTGTGAAGCTGGGGAGATATAAGAAGAGGGGAGAGAGCTAGAGTCGGTTGGGGAGCATGTAAAACTAATATTTATCTTTAGGTTTCTTGCTCTGTTGGGTTTGTGATAGGAACACTCACTGTTTTCAAGTTTTTATATTTTGATAAAAGGGACAGTGAGACAGAGAGGGGAAGAGTGAAGCCGGTTACTCTTGCTGCAAGGCATATAAAAATGGCAAAACAACAGCTGGAGGGAGCTTTGGCTTTACACGGCTCTCTGTAGATTTTCATGTACAGGGTCCAGAGAACAGGGGCTTTAATCTTTTATAGTTTAATCTGGGGGATTTAAGGGGAAGTGCTTAGCTTGATTGATGTTTGTTAATAATGGAAGACATGATTAGAGGGGAAGGATTAAGATATATGAGTTAGATATGGGCCCTGTGATGTTCTGGGATCATGAGCCATCATGGTAGTGGGGATGATCACTAGGCTCCAAAGGTTGGCTCTTTTCCAACCCTGCTTGATCAACCAGTCAAAATGTCCTTCAATTACAGCATGAGCTTCAATCAATTTGGCTAGTACCTAATTCATGTCCTCTCAATGCAAGTGTAGAATAAATATTTTGCTCACTTGCATGTGTTTTTCTTTGTTTAAGAGTCCAAATTGAGGCTTAACGAATTATGTTATTGCATAATTCATGTATTCAATAGATCTATTAGCTTTGCTTAAAGTTCAATCAATATAGGCGGACTTTGGAGTGGAGTGGAGCATTTCCTGCGTCGCATTTTTAGTCTTGCAAATTTGGAATTCACATGTCGTTTGCAAAAGTATTGAAGTGGGACTATTGTTAGTTTAATTGAATGAGACTAGTACCTTACATTGTACTTGTGTATTGTAACGGCAAATGTTAATGCTACCGAGATATTTTCTGAATGACCTTTGTCTTTTTTATTTGTATTAAGTTTGAAGAATCAGATATTGACATACAATTTAAGAAAAAAAATATCATAAAGCTGAACTTCTGTTGATGTATGAAACTTTGTTAGATGCAATGCATGAATTCGTAAAATGACTGACTCAACACTAGTTAAACTCTCAATTTAGTGCATCAATAATGTAGCGGAAACTTTTTAGACACCAACCCTAACCCTAAACTTTCTTTTTCTCATTTTAGCTACATGATCTGAGGATTACAACTCAACTTCAGCATAATCCGCCCTAATACATATACAAGAATATAGGTTGTTCATTTGTGATTTCTCCTCTCCTTCCTTCCTTCACTTATATTTTAGTCCTCCTGGCCTCTTTAGCTTATTGTCAAGTACAGCAAAGTAAGAATCTTTTAAGCCAAGCACGAGATTGGCAGGATCTAATGTCTATAGCTCATCCTCATGTCCGGGTTAGTGTTCTCCTTCTCCGTTCTTATTTTTTTAAAAGACCTGTCAGTGGCAAATGGTTGTCAGTTTGACTATATTTGAAATTGAGGAAAATTATAGGCCAGGACTAAGGGCACCATTGTCACTCAAAGACTGGCAATGGAAAATCGCCAAAAGCATTTTAAAGCTAACCAGGGAGATCGTCAAGATCTTTCTGTGATGTGAAGAAAAGAAGAGGAGAGGGAGAAGAAAATGATGTCTCTGGGTTTTGAGCCCCTTCTTTTGCAACCAAATTATTGGTTGTTTTCCTTAAAAGCCTAACCCCTGAAGAAAATTGTTGTCCTTGGAGTTGTTCTTTATTTCCCATTGGGTTAAAAAGAAAACCGGAAGAGATAAAATGTCCCATCAAGGATTTATCATTTTCTTCTTTCTCTGTGTAAAAAAACCAAAGATGCCTGCAGTGGTGACAAGAAGGAATCCCCCACCGCACACCACACACCACAAGGTTACAAAAGAATTTCACCCTATCAAAGATGGTTCGTGCCTATCATTGGGTAGCTCAAAATTAAGAACTTTTTAACCTTAATCTTTGACTAGTGAACTTGTTTATTGAGTGGAGAATTGGAGATCAAACAAGAAGAAGGACAAGAGCTATAGTTTATGTGATACTGTGTAGTTGTGGTTAAATTATGCATTTCGTTGATCTTACTTTTTTTGGTTCAAATCTTTAGGGTTTGAACCAAAATATCTAGCCACTATGTTGAACCTTGTGATGAAGTAAGGCAATGGGTACAATGGTTTGCTTTTAGATCATTCATGCATGTAAGAATTTAGGGATAAGCACTTGATCGATGTAGGAGTTGAATGGGTAAAACAATCCATCCATAAAGAAAACACTTATTGGATTCATCCTCTGAGTATCGAGAGATCAAAATTTGTAAAAACGTAAAATATCAATTCTTTACTAATTTACGGTAAGAATTGATATCATAAGCAGACCATTAGTCTAGGCCTCTAGGGTTTGTTACAGAGTTTCTCATCAAATAGTTTCTCATCAAATTTCTGAAGTTTCTCTCAGAGACTTGGATTGATCTTGTTTAATTTGTTGATGAACATATCACTGGTTATTAGGGTTTGGACGTCTGTATAATCTTTATCTCGCTGTCTAGCTAGCTGGAACCTTATCTTCTCCGGCTCGAGCCATTTCATCTTATCACTCAGTAACTGAGTCTCAGTTTCAGTCTTGCATGCATCAGATAACCAAACCCTAGCTAGGGCATAAACGCCGTGTACCCATTTTCTCGTTACTTCCAAACAGATAAAAGATCGCAAACGTTGTGTGAAGTAAAGCCAAGTTAAGCTTGTACCGATTCGCACACGAGATTGGATCGATCACTTTGAATTCATCTGTCAAAACTCATCTCTCCCTTTCTTGTTTCAAAGATTTGAGAACAGGTTAATCGTCTCCAGCGAAAGCTGGAATCTCAACTGCTTCTTACATACATACCTCTATGATTATTATCATGTGCAGCAAGATATTTGCCAGTGGGAAATGGCCAAAACTTATGGGGTTTCTGTTCACCGGTGATGGTTTTCTGAGGAGTACGTAGCTGAATTGGGTCCCAAAGGAACAGAGAGATTGGGTGTCCCGGGGGACAATTAGGTCAGGGACCAGAGGGCAATTTATGGACTCATCTGCTCACAGTAGTTAGGGTTTGGGACCCGAAAAAATTGTGGTCAGGTACAGTGCTGGTTAAGCTTAATTGGTGAAGAGTCACCCTCTAGGAGAGGTCAGGCTCTTCTTTATGTTTGGATTTGATGTGAGGATACAGTGAAATTATTGGTTTTCACGCGATCACGCATGTTCTGTTTCAAGTGTGTACCTCAGTATGATTTCTTTATTTTCTTCAATCCCAAATCTCTTTATTTTTGGTCAGAAAATGAGGCTCCCAAATTGGATGATATCCTTTGACTTTTTTATACAAGGAAAAAGAAATGTATTGGAGTGGGTTTAGGAGATGTTTAGACATTACTTAGAAGGCTTATTTTGTATAATTCATCAAAAATTCCTCACCTAATCATCGTTTTAGTGATTCTTATTAGAATTAGAATGGTTTACTATCTTAATAGGTCGATTTAAAATGTATATAAGGTCGGAAGATGACTATGTCAATTGTCTTTCATGTAAACTCAAGATGGTATGTAATCAGTAATCCTAAATTTTAAAATGAAATGGTTAACCGGTGTCCGTTTATGAATCATATTTATAACGTAAACATCAACGAAGAGGTACTACGTACAGCAATCTGTTCACAGATCATAATCACTTGTGTAGCTAGACTCCTAAAGTAATGTAAGATTAGACCAAAGAGACAAAATGTACAAGATTCAATAGGGTCAATCGCAGCTACGTGATTAGGTTTTCATTTACAAGACATAACTTGATAAATGAGCTGACTTGTCTAAATCTGCCTAATAGCTTGGGCCTAGGTCTTTGTTGTTCTTAATATGCGAGAAAGATAAACAATGGGGTAGTGTGATCGAGAGTGTGAGTGGTCTAGTACGGGGAAGATCAAATCAGAGAAAAATGAGATTTGGAATCCCTAAGAACGAGTAACAAGTATGGTCATAGTCATTATTGATTGGCATGCTTTAGATCACTCTTTTTAGGACTTGGAATCAGAAATCAACGAGTAAAGAGTGAGGACCTCTCGCTTTTGTCCCCTGCTTTGATCTCATAACCCCATCCCCTTCAAAACACTTTTCCTTCTTATCTGCTAACTTGTGTCGCACATATTCCCCCCCCCCTTTGTCCTTTGAACTTTCACGGTTCACACTCCACACACACACATGAATAGGAAGGAGAACAAAGCTACGTTATTGTAAAACTGCATCTACATAGGAAAGAAAACAATTTTAACCAAAGTTGGAGAATTAGCATATACAATGAGATCTCTTTATAATTGTAATCAGTGGCGTAGCCACTATGGGACAAGGGGTTCAATCGATCCCTCTCACATTTCAAGCTGAGTTCTTATTGGCTAAAACTTGCCCTTTCCAGACACTAACATTTCTCACCTATAAATAAAAGAAAACTTCTATCCCCGTGTTTTTTTTAATTATATATCTTGTCTTGATTTAGACAATACTCGATTTGGTCACTACTCATGCGTTAAAACAAGTTTTGGACATGTAAGTTTTCTGCTGTCCTAATTTGGACATATTTGCTAATCACACATGTTTTTACTCCTAATCAATTCATGATCTACAATTTGTTTGTCTCTTATTCTCTCTAAATTTCTCTACCCGTAATTTAGTTTTTTGTTGTTGTTGTTGTTGCTTTTCTTACTCCCTACAACCAGCAAATCAAAACCTTCATAATTTAGCACTTGGAATATAAAAGCTTTAATGGAGAAATTTTATATAAAAGAAATATATATTTGGTATGGTGTTGATAATGAAACCATCACGAAAAGATTTCAAAGTATAAATCGTCGTGGACAATTATAATTACTTTAGGGAAACTTGTTACGTTGTCTTTTTTAAGTATTGATGTAATAATTCATACATTTGTATGTTAGTCAATAAGATTATTCGATTCGTTTAATATTCTTGTTTATACTTTGACCCTTCTAGTGGTAATTTCTGGCTACGCCACTGATTGTAAAGGCTACATATAAGTTATCGGAGATCCACCGGAGATCTGTGACCGGTTGCAAACACTAGGACCGCCCGCCTCAAGTTGCACCCTTAGGATCACCAGCCCTGCTTAGAGGTTTTTCGTAAAACCCACAATCTCAATCGTAAAACCCTATTTAACTAACTATTGGGTTTTTTTTTTTGCCCTCAATGGTTAGTTTATTAAAAAAAATAAAATGTCAATGATTAGTGAAATAGGGTTTTACGAGATTGTGAGTTGATTTGTCCTTAAAAAGATATAAGTCTTTGAGTTAGATTAGATAATACAATTTTTGTTCTCCAGTACCGTGAAAACTCTAATTTTGATATGGGTATGAGTTTCAAAACCGATCATTGTGATATGTGATTAAAAGCCTGATCCAAATTAAAAGCCCGAGCCATCTACACTCTCCTTTGAGTCCTTTCTCATTAACTTCTAAATGGCCTATGCACCATTGTGAGATGTGATTGTGGTATGTGGTGGAACTTGATTGTCTGAATCGGTAAAGCAAAGCATCCTAAAACGAAGTCCTATTCATTTATCATAGGGAAACATAAAAAATGTTGAACATAATGGATCATAAAAGCAATCCACAAATGATAAAAAGAAGGTAAACAAAGTTCACTTAACTAGGTTATACATACATCTGCATAAGTAATTTAACCGAGTCAGAGCATTTCTCTAATGCATGCTCGTGCAAGATCTCGATTAAGATTCAAGTTTGAAAATTAGGGCCACCAACCAGAAAGTGGATTCAGTGAGACATGACTTGCACGAGTTTGATGAAGTGTCCATTCGCCTTGATCATCTTTGCAAGTATAAGTCCTAATGTTTCCAGAGAATAAATCCAGACGAAAAACTATGTTTGCAAATTCCTTAGCTTCCCTCACAGCTGCCATTGACAATGAGGAAACGAGACTTCTGATTCATAAACAATACTCGATCACCCAAACTTTTAGTCTTCTTCCATGTCTTTTCTAATCGATCAAACTGTCATTCTGAGGAAATGTTGAAGCAATTAGATTGCTGATAAAATGCGACAAGTCTGTGGCACACAGAGGTCGCATAAAAGTAATGGAAGAGCTAATTCTATTGCGGCTAGATACCTGTGATCTACTCAGCCACCAAGGCCAAACGGTTCTTCATGTTGCAGTTTTGAGTGGGGAGGTGCTTGTTGTCTGAGTATATTTTGAAGAAGCGCTTGAGCTAGCATAAATAGGTTTCTTGTGATACACGGTAAGAAAAGAGAGTATTATAGGCCCCACAAATAAGTTTTGTTGGTGATGAAAATAAAATTATTGAAAAAGACAATAGCCTCTTTGACAGCCCTTCACACAAAAAAGAAGAAGAAGAAGAAGACATGAATCACATGACCAATGTCTTAGCCTCCAATCTAAAGATATGATCATTAATTGTCTTACACCCTTACTTTGTCTCCAATCTAATGGAAAATTTTGTAGACCTGCTTTGTAGAAGAACCTAAGATAGATAAATGAACTCACTTACACTCTTACTTGGTCCTTGGATTGTGTTTCCTTCTTACATTCTGTAGCTCTGTAGCAATGGAGTAGCTTTGTAGAAGAATTGCTCGCAGATCAAACTAACAAAGGGATCAGGCTGATCTGTAACCCCTCTAACATCCCTGATCCTGCATAAACATTTGAGTAATTACTTGGTCAAAAATGAGCGCATCCACATGTAAGCATATAGTAAACTCTTACATGACTGTAAAGAAGACATCACCACCACAGCTTTCAAGTCTGTTTGAATCTCCACGCTCGACGGCAAGACTACTTGCACCAAGATTGAGTGTACAAACAGATGAACTCAACCATCATCCCAAGAACCTAGCCTCACCTAAGGATATAATCAACAACAGTACACAACTATATATCTTAATATAAACTACGAAAACAAGGTTAGGCAAGGTTTCTAATCACACATGAGGGGGAGTTGATGGTGGCCGGATTGGTCATCAAGGTTAGGCAGTATTGTGGATATTGGGGGCAAAATTGACTTTTTACATTGGTGTTGGTGTTTAGCTTCTGCTCTTGGCATATCGCAGTGTTGCTATTCTAAGATCGAGGGCCTTCTGTCTTTCTCGTCCTTCCTCGCAGATTTCTTTGTTGATCACAAGGTGGGTTTGCTTTGCTCTTGATCAGTTTAACACACTTCACTTATGTTTCAGTTTTATGAAGACTTCAGTTTCCCTTCTCTCTTATTTGGTTTCATTGAATTTCAGTTTCACTTATCTTATATCCAAGACCCGATTGAGTTTTGGATTTTATGTTCGTTATAGCTCTTAGAACGTGGCTTTGTGATTGAGGAGCCAAATGGGTTAGAGTATCAAGTGTGATGATCTTGGTTATAGGCGATGGCTTTGAGTTAATTCGTATAAATGTGCCTTCTTCAATCCCATATAAGCTCAGGTTTTGTGCCTTTCTGATTCATAGGACCCGATTACAGTTCTGAAAGGAATAGTAACGCTGTGCCATACATTAATTTTTACCTTCAATCCCATATAAGCTCAGTTTTCACATTTGCTTGTTTGTTGGTTACAAATGCATTTGGTTATCTTATACTTGTCAGTATGTTTATTCGAAAACTGTTTCTTGTTGATTCTAATTGCGACAGGATTGGTTTGTAGACAGTATTGGGGATGGGAGATACTGAAGTTAGAATGAAGTCTAAGAAGACGGTTTTTGTAACTGTTGGAACAACTAGTTTTGATGCTCTAGTGAACGCGGTGGACACAAGAGAGGTAAAAGAAGAGCTTTGGAGAAGAGGGTACACTGAGATTCTCATTCAGATGGGCCGTGGCTCCTATATTCCCTCAAAGGTATTTTCTTTTTCTTATTTTGAAATTTTGGTCCTTTTACAGGAATTATATGATGAAGTATTCACAAAGCTGAAAGCTTCGACGAGAAAGAAAGTATTTTGTATGTTTAGTGAATTCAGAGGTTCTTCACAAAGGAAAAACAAATTGATCATGAAGAATAGGGAGTTTGTATTCTTAATCTGTGGTTAATTATAGACCTGTTTACTTGAGGCAGATTTTGTTTATGGAGCAAGGAAATGGAGATCATTGTTACATATAATCACTTGTTAGTTTCCATTTTCTTTTTCAAGCCCTGAACAATTTCTTTTAATGTTCTTCATCTGTGGTAAATTATAGACCTGTTTACTTGAAGGCAGATTTTGTTTATGGAGCAAGGAAATGGAGATCATTGTTACATATAATCACTTGTTAGTTTCCATTTTCTTTTTCAAGCCTTGAACAATTTCTTTTAATGTTCTTCATCTGTGGTTAATTATAGACCTGTTTACTTGAGGCAGATTTTGTTTATGGAGCAAGGAAATGGAGATCATTGTTACATATAATCACTTGTTAGTTTCCATTTTCTTTTTCAAGCCCTGAACAATTTCTTTTAATGCAGTCTGAAGGAGGTGATGACTCCATTGTGGTAGATTACTTCACTTTTTCATCAAGCATTGCAGACCATTTAAGAGCAGCGTCTCTTGTCATTAGCCATGCAGGTGTAGTTGTAGTAGTGTGAATTATTCTCTGCCTTATGTTACCACCTGGGGTATCCATGGATTTCAACTGTTAAAATTTTGGGTCATACAACTTCAGATTGGAGAATCACTACTTCAGATAGGTGTAGTGATGCTTGAGTGCTTTTGTGAGGTCACTTTTCATATGGTTGTTACTTTCACTTTACAATCACTCAAAAGTTGAATTGGAAGGGAAATGAAATTTTGTAGCACTCAAAAGTTGAATTGAAAGGGAAATGAAATTTTGTTGATTCTGAGCACTCTTTACATTTTTTTATGCTTGGTATTTTATGCCTCTATTTTACTGTGATGCAGGGTCAGGAAGCATATTTGAGACGTTGCGGCTTGGGAAGCCCTTAATTGTTGTTGTTAATGAAGATTTGATGGACAACCATCAAAGTGAGTTGGCAGAAGAACTAGCAGACAGGAAGCATCTGTACTATGCTCGCCCACAGACACTTTGTCACATTATAGCAGATATGAATCTGGAGTCCCTCATTCCATACCATCCAGGTGATGCTACACCAGTCGCCAAGCTTATCAATAGGTTTCTTGGTTTTTCAGAGGATTGATAGAAGTGTACGAGTATATTACTTGAACCAAACTTATCCATAAGATTCAAAGATACTAAATTTGCATAATCAAGATTGATCTTTTAGTGAAGCATAAGAATTGTTTCTTGGTGAGCATGGATATCTAATGGACTAAAAATTGCAGAACAAGTTGTTGCACATATCATACTTGTCTGTCCATAGTTATGACAGGTTTCTTAGTGGAGCTTTATTTGGTCTGGTTGTAGATGGCAACTGCAGACCTGGATATTACTACTCAGTCGTATATTGATACGAAAGCCTGTAACCTCATTTTATGTTACAAAATGAGATGGATGGATCAATCATAGATGGGTCAAGCAAATGAAGATTAATGTGTTGGCTATGCACAGAAGATTCATTTGCATACTTGTAGAGGAAATTCAATAATGATTTTTGATGCTTGCCTTACTTTAACTACAACTACAGGTTATCCACCAGCTAAGTGTTAGTGCCAAAAGTAAAGTCACATGTCAGGTTACCGAGTTGCTTGATGTCTCTCTTTCACATCCAGGAAGGACTTGAATTGTAGAGGCAGGCCAAGGTAAAGCGACAAGTTCCCAGCTCGGGAGACAGTGATGCGGCACTGTATATAGCGCAGGCGGTGGTCAGTTTGAATTCAATGTCTCTCTCCGTTGTCAAGGGTAAAGGAGAGAAATAAATGTCTCTCTCAGTTGTCAAGGGTAAAGGAGAGAAATATCTATCACAGGGTAATGTATTTCATCTGTTATGAACGTGTATGATGTTTGTGGAAGATCATGTTGTGACATACGACTGGGGGAAGGAAGTGAGAACATTATAGTTTTAGGATCAGTAAACTATTTTGTTTTACTGACTTCACCAGCTCTATGAAACGGTGGAAAACAATATAGACTTATTAGACCAGTGGAACTTTAGTGGTATGCAGTAGTGTTGTACTGTCTTGCTTCATATTCTCCTTGTTTTCTGGGTTCAAGCTGCTATTTTGATTGTCTAATATGTTAGTGGCAGTTAACCCAATTGGTGAAAAAGTCATTGTCCAAATGCCTACACATTCCCAGAATGATACAGATAATCCAAATGTCTAGAAGCTGGAGATGTTTATTATTGGCAAATAATTATCTGATGAGACTTGAGTGTGGAAGTGGTGCAAAAGCTTCCAAGACTTTCTGAGAGAAAGACAAGAGACAATTCCGTAGAAAATACAAAAGAAGAGACGAATGAAGTACGCAATACCACTTGGTATTCACGAGGGGAGAGAAAAGAAGGAGATCGGGGATCATGTGAAGCTATATGACCATCCTACCTAGAAGGGAAAGCCAACCCCCCAATACCATATACAATACAAACTATTTCTTTCAGTCTCTACCTGCCATCTTTTTTTCCTGTTTGCATTGCTCCTTGTGCTCATGGAAGTTAACAGCGTTGCGGAAAACCATTCTGATCACAACCACCACCCTTCACATTCCTATAGCAACCACCACCATGGAAGTTTTCCTTCCAAGTTGGCTCTCATTATCATCATTTCCATCGTCTCTGTTATGGTCATTCTTGCTATAACCCTCATCATATTGTTGCTCAGACGGCTCAAATCAGCGAAAACCAGTGGCAGCCACATTGATGATGAGAAGGGAAGCTTGAACAATACAAGTTGCAGGTTCATTGTTCAAAACTCCATGAACTTCAGTTGTAGTCCAGGTAATAACGACAATCATGTTTTGATGTTTTTATTTTCATGAGCTTTCATAATGAAAAGTAAATTCGTTGTATGCGTGAAACTCATGTTGCAGATGTGAAGGGCGGGTGTCTTCAAGGAGGGAACTTGGGAAGGTCAATGAGGACACCAGGGGCAATCACAACACCAACTAGATACAGAGGAGTTCAAGTGTTGTCATACAAGGAACTCGAGGAGGCCACCAATAAGTTTAGCGAGGCAAATGTGATGGGCCGTGGAGGGTTTGGAGTGGTGTATAGGGGAGTTCTTCGTGATGGAACCATGGCAGCCATTAAGATGCTGCACAGGGAAGGAAGGCAAGGGGAGCGTGCTTTCAGGCTTGAGGTTAGTGACTTCATTTATTATCTCTTTTGTCTTTCTCATTTGCTATCTATCTATTCCTCATTCCTTAACGTTGTCTCTGTGTTGTTTTCTCTTCTTTCCTGAAATCATTGGCTAAAAAAATCAAACTATCCTTTTGTCCGTACTATATGTAAGCATTTGCATTTTTCAACACAATATTGAAGCATGATTAGAAGATACTTAGGCCTTAATTATAATATGTTAACTATCTGTCTTCCTTGCATCTTTCAAAAAATGCTATAGTATGATATCACCACACTTACACACATTATGCAATGCTGCCTTCCGATTTTGACAAAGGAGGTTCTATATTTCTTAAACTCTGTGTATGTCTTATTTAACAAAGCTAAGACCCTGAATTTGAGGATGCAACATCGTTTCTAGTCGGTTTCATTCAGTTCTGCACATGAGAGTGAAAGAAAATGGAAGATGTATTTAATTAAAGTCCTTATTTTATTTTTTTCACCTTTTGTAGGTTGATCTACTAAGCCGATTGCAGTCTCCATACTTGGTGGAGCTACTTGGTTATTGTGCTGACCAGCAGCATAGGCTGCTTGTATTTGAATGCATGCACAATGGTACTGTTCAAGACCATCTCCATTCTCGAAACCATCAGCAGCCGTTGGATTGGGGTACGCGATTGAGGATAGCACTCGACTGTGCCAAGGCCCTTGAGTTCCTCCATGAGAGAAACATCCCATCTGTTATACACCGTGACTTCAAGTGCAGCAATGTTCTTCTTGATGAAAACTTCCGGGCCAAGGTGTCTGATTTCGGGTTGGCCAAGATGGCTTCAGACAAGATTAACGGGCAGGTTTCGACACGAGTGCTTGGGACCACTGGATATCTAGCACCAGAGTGAGTGCTAAATCATCTGTAACAGACCTCTCTCACTTATCAGTAGGCTAGATACGTACAAATACATATCTACTGCAATAGAAGCCTGCACATGGGCATATATGCTAATATCACTATTATGCTAGCTGTCATTTTTTATCATCTTCAGGTGGTACTTGCATTGATATAGCAAAAAAGAATATTTGAGAAGCTAACAAAGTTCATACCAAAACACCAATCTAAACAGTGGTTGATGATGACTATCTTCCTTTTAACTATAGCCTTCTGCATGGCCTATATAAACTGCGTATGTACAGAAATATATAACCTAAAGAAGTAAAAATTTCACATGAAAGCTCATGATTCTAAAGATAGGGAAAGTACGAGAATTGCATTATGTGTGCACTAACTGTTAGAGTTAAATTTTTTTTACCGAGTTTTGGTGATGTAGGTATGCCTCCACCAGAAAGCTTACAACAAAATCAGATGTTTACAGCTACGGCGTGGTTCTTTTAGAGCTGTTGACAGGGCGAGTACCAGTAGATACCAAGCGGCCTTCTGGAGAGCATGTCCTTGTCTCATGGGTTAGTGAACCAGAACTTTTTGATTCTCATTAAACTGTACAATATTGCCAACAAAAAACATATTAACCTTGTACATTTCTCACAGAAGAAAACTTGGGGTAATGAATACTTTTTTGCTTGTATGAATTTAAAATTGCAAATTAAGAGGTATAAATACTTTTTTCTGTATAATTTTTCAGGCTCTTCCAAGGCTAACTAACAGAGAAAAAGTAGTGCAAATGGTTGATCCATCTCTTAAAGGGCAATACTCAAAGAGGGATCTCATTCAGGTAATAACCTTGGCTATTAAATTTAATTGAATAAAGTAATATATGCTAACTTTCATGTTTGTTACTCAACTCTACAGGTAGCAGCTATTGCAGCAATGTGTGTGCAGCCAGAAGCTGAATATCGGCCTCTAATGGCTGATGTCGTACCCTCTCTAATTTTACTGGTTAAAAACTCCTCTTATGTTGGTTCCTCTGGCTCCTCTAGATTTCAAGTTCAAGTAGCAAGTCCAAGGTATTAGGCTTAGGGGTCTGTGAAGGCTGCAACTAGAAGTGAACTATTGGTAATTTGGTACATATATGAGACTAGCCTTTGGGTTTTGACAGATCAATCTTCTCATGGGAACTCAGAAAAATTGTGGAACTCTCAAGCGAAAACGGTCATGTCCATCTAGTAAATTGAGTTTGAGTACCCTTGAACTCATAAAGGCAAAGCCTTTCATGTGGTTCACTCCAAGATCATAGTGCTGATCACCACAGAACCACACTAACAGCGGCCAATGCACAAGAAGAAGATGCATGCTTGAAAGCTGGCATGGATGATGTGATCAACTTAGAAGGCGGTTTGGGGACTTTAGCTTGTTACTTCTCTCCTGTACATTTTCAAGACCATTTTTCTGTTCTATGTTCTTTATCAATGTGGAAATTTTCCCAGCCATATAGAATTTTATTTTACTGTTCTTGATATGGAATTATCGATCAATGACTAGAAATATTGAGAATCCTAGTTCAACAATGAGGTCGATCGAGATCGACTAGGATTCCTGATATCTTTTGGGTAAATAAACTACTTGCCAAAAGTTGTACTGCTGTATACCTTTGAGGTAACATGTCAATTGCTCTCTATAAATAACCAAACCTCGTTGTATGTTTCTCTCACACAGATCTGATTTTCTTCTCCAATATTCAAGCCAAACTTAATGTTGTTTATAGCATATATATTGTTCATTTGTTCATTAGAAGTGCAACAACCAAGTAGGCTCATCAGAAGATGCACTATTCACCTAAAGTAAGTTCTGCATTGCAGAAGTGGAAGAGATAAAGTTCTCCAGATTGATATAAACAGGACAGTGATCCATACACATTTACATTTCTAAAACCACCTAAGAACGGGGATACAGAAACTTAACTGGAGATAAACTTCAGATATACGAGAAGCTACCCATGTCCTTCCCATATATCAATCTGAAGTTTAGACCCAATTCATTATGACTTACTTTTCAGCTTCAGCTTCCATGGCAACACTTGTATCTCCATTCTTCAACTGTGGTGACTTCTTTTTAACTCTGTCAGCATATTTGGCAAAAGCAGCAGACAGGGCAGACTTAACAGTTGGTTCTGGTTCTTTCTTCCTGCGTTTGCTTTCTTCTTTGGTATCCTTTGTTTCTTTATCTTCAGTCACTGAACAAGGTTCAGCATTGTCCGGCGGAGAAGATTCTGAAACAGCAGGGCGGCTGGCAACCACACGCTTAAATGGTTCATGGAATGTGTCGTACAGACGTTTTACCTGAAGATTGTGGTCTGTGAGTTAAAGATTATACAAACTACAAGGCAATGAACATTATACATTTAATAGAATCACACATATTAATATGCATGTTAAGTTGCAAACAGAAAGTACAGCAAGAGTTCATGAATGTTGCTTCAAATGGTGGTCTACACCTAATGAGAAAGGAGAAACTTTGAACACTGGGGGAATACCTTGCGCTCTCCTATGCCAGGGCAACGAGCTAGATCTTCCATCGAAGCATCCATGACATGAGAAAGAGACTGCAACATGGCCATTAAATCCATATCAACATTTACTAAAAGAGAGGGTGTCTGCTAATTAAATTTGATTCCCAGGGGAAAAATGCAAGCATACCCCAAAAGTAGTTCCAAGGGTGACAACATCAGTCTTGTTAACATGTCGAACAGTCGTTACTGCATGATTTAGCTTCAATATAAGAAGACAAGTTTCAGTTCAACGAAGTCATACCGACATGAATCATACAATACACTCTAGTTATTTAGCATGTGAAAGAAATGATAATTTGCCCTTCACGAAGAAAACAATTGACTAGTTGACCTCAAGTATAATGATACCCGTGATAAATAGTCTGTGTCCATTTGACCTTGAATAATGTCAGCAGGTTTCTTTTCATAGACTTTTATAGTCTCCAAGTAGCGTCCGCATTCCTCCAAGCTGAGAAAACATATTAGAAGAAAAGCAGGTCAAAGTAACGAATACGAAAAATAATGAAGGAGCAAATGTTATATGCCTTTACAAACAGAAGACTAGCAACAATCTCTGATCTCTGTTAATCATGTTCATGCTTGAAAGCTTGGAAGCAATGTGATTTACAGTTTCCAATAAAATGTATGTACCTCCAAGCACATAATAGGGTACACTCATGGAGCATGGCAGTTTTAGTAACTTCAAGTAACGGCTTAACTACGTCCTCCTGAAACCAATAAAAACAGAGAGAAAATCCACTGTTACAAACACCAAAAAGAACTGTTGGATACATATGTCATAATGGATTGCATGAAAACATAAACCAGGAGAAAAATTGAAATATACTACTTCTAAAAGGTAGGAAAATCAGCTAATAGGTGCAATGCCTTACCACATCAACATGGCAAAGTACGACCCGAAGCTTGTAGTTCTTTTGCAATTCTCTAATGCGGTAATATAGATAGTCTGGATGCAGCAGATGATAACGAAGACTGCAACAATCGGTTAACTTAGAACTCATTCGGATAAAAGCATACATCAAATACAGTAAAAACAACAACCGGTTAAAAAGCATAAGGTATGTGTTCCACAGTTCAAAAACACTTCAAACATAAAACTAAAGAAACAAAGAAGTCCTGCCCGTCTATCTGTTGATCATTTACAAGTTACACAACTGATTTCATCATGAGATAAATAGATTCCAGTGTAGCTATAAATTCAACCATCTTTATCCATAAACCATGTGGGAGCAACTAAACTTGTAAATGATAAATGGAGCAGACCACTCCACAGTAAGTAGCACAACTACTAAATTAGGAAGGCAAACTCTCCCACACATATGTTCTAATGTCAATTATGAAGCACAACAAAAATCACATGAAAAGGCCATTCCATCAGTTTGCAGAAACTGTCCCACTTTACATTTTTCATCAATAGCATCACAAGGTAGAGGGTAAGTGACAGTAACAGTTGTATGGATTTACTACTGAGCATCCTTACTATAGGCTCACATGTACAGTGTAGTATAAAAAGGTGCAACATTCAAACCTTAGATAGAGAGCACATGAGCTTTGCCCGAGTAAGTAGTCACAAACAATATCTGCAAATTCCCACCTCACATTTCTGATATGTTTGAGCAAGGGGTTTCCCTTCTGCAAGGAAAAATTAGATCTCCACTTAGTTCAAATATCATAGCTGCAAGTAATTGTGCTACAAGCTGCAGAAGTTTGAAACTTCCAGCTCAAGAATGTTTGATTTCAAGAGATCATTCCTCGTTTTGGGCACAAAATATAATTTCCCCTTTGCAGTACTTATTTGGAACCACTTAATCCCCTCCTGTTGAGGCTGCAACTACAGAATACACAAATCTAGACTCAAATCTACACCATTGCACCTAACCTGTCACTGACTCACTGTATTATACCCGGAATGTTTCGTTTAGGTCTTATCCTTATGGGTTGTTACAACTATTTTTTCTCTCAAAATGCAATGCATAGTGAAATCAAAGTGTATAAACAAATAACAAGTGAATCTTTAAGAAGTCCACTGGATATAATGAACTGGCAGAATGGAAAATATTACAATCATGAAAATACCCACCAATGTGAACTACACACCATGGAGGATCAATTCCTTCTAGTGATACAGTCAAACAGTTTGGCTAATGATCATGGTGGCGATCACTATTACTAATGTTGACACCTATGATTATCTTAAAAAAACATATCAAGATTAACATGGCGCCTCCAAAATATGCAAAGCTAACCTCAGAGACATTGCCACACATACCATCATCTGATTCAATTCGAACGCATTGCTCAAAACTTTTAGATTAACACAAACTCAAATTTTTTTCCCATAACAAATTAACAATGCTACCCTGAACACAAAAAGACTGTACCTGTCTGTTGCTGACAAGAATCGCATTGCGACGCTGCGCAGATGATGAAGAAGCAACAGCATTGGTAGGAGCAGATGACGATGGAACATCAAATTGCCCAGTTTCCCTAATACAAGAAACAAACAACACAAAGCATCATACTTTCAGGTACCCACAAACAGAGAAACACAGACCTCCCACAATGCCAACTACTTCAATTAGCGTAAGCTATCCTTTCTTGGTAAGTTCATATAAAATCCCAATTCCTTCCCCATAAAACATTTCCCACCAAAACAAACAATAACCCACATTTCCTCAATAAAAACCAAATTAAAGAAACCAAAAAAGGATTGAAATTGGCAAAAGGGTACCTTGAGTTAGAGGTTTCTGGGGGTTTTGGGGGAGAGTAAAACTCAGAAGATTTGACAAAGGCGAAAGCTTGAGAAAAGGTTTTGGAGGGAGCAAACAGAGAAGGTGGGGTTGATTTTGACTGCGAGCTCTCTATTACTTCTTGGAAAGACGGTATCTTTATCACCGTCTTGTTCTTCTGGGATGACGACTCTGTGTTATGCACTCTGTCTTCGTCTTCCATGTCTGTCAGGTTCCTGGTTCTGTTCTAACGAGGCGTGTGAATTTTAAGTATGGGGATTTGGTCTAGGCTTTTGTTGCCTTCCAAGTGGGTGTGGATAGTAGAGACTGCAAGAGCCCATTTCATTGTGAATTTTCTAACATGCAATGGCCCGATGTGTTGGATTTGGATTGGCGTTTGATTTGAATCCGAAAACATTTGGAAGTAGGGTAGCTTGATGATTCGGACGGCCGGACGGCAGTAGTTTTATTCGCGGCGGTTGGATGCGGCTCGAGGGTTGTTGTAAGAGCATGTCCACCCATCCACAAAAATTCAACTCAGGTTAGAAGCCACATAGGCAATCTAACCCGGACCAAAAAAACCACAAATCCACCTATAAAATGGGTTATCTCATTTTATAGCCCAAATTAGTTTGTTGGGGAGAGATCTAACCCAGGCTAGAGGAGAAGAGTGACCCAAGTGAGACTGATCCCCCTCAACCCAGGCCCATGCTCGTGGCTTGCGTCAGCGACACGGCCCCCACACTCTGACGTGTCTAGAAGACGCGTTTTACACACGAACGGAGGCAAACGAAGGAGACGCACATGTTGCACAAATTTAGGCATGACATGCGAATGGGGGAGGACCACGCTACGTGTCTCGCACTGGAGGAGACAGTTTGACCCTTTCAAATGCAACGATACACTAATCTTGACCGTTGATTTGAGACAGTTTCATCGATTTGACAGTTCTCATTTCATGATCATTGCAATTGAATTTTTATTTAAAAAAATATTTCTGACCGTTTTGAATTAAAAAAAAACGGTAGGTTGAGAATAAATTAAAAAAAATTCAAATGTTTTTAAAAAAAATTGTAATATTTCTAACGGTAACATAAAAAAAATCTCCTATATATACTTAGTCAATTTTACATATCTCACACCAAAAAAAATTTCAACTTTGATTACTAGTTTTTCCTTTCCACACTATATTTCTCATTCCCCCTCTTCACATTGAATAATTTGTGAGAAAGGATCCGAAAATCTCAAGAAGAAGACGACGAATATGATCTAGCAACTAACGACATTGTTATCGCAGCCGTTACTCACCTTGAAGCTGAAAATCAACCTTGAGGTCGCGGATCTTGTCCAGGTCGTCGTTCAAACCAACCTTGAGAAAGGGAGGACAAAGGCAAATGTATGCTTGAAGATTACTTTATCAAATGTTCTATTTTTAATGATGAGGAATTCCGAGTTCAGTACAGGATGCGCCATAGTGTCTTCAACTGCATATGTGATGACCTTTGCAACTACGATCGATATTTTGTTCAAAAAATCGATGCTACAAAAAAGGTTGGTCTACTCCCCCAGCAAAAGATGACATCCTCTTTATGGATGCTCGCCTACGGTGCATTCGCAGATCAATGTGCTGAGTATTGTTAGATGACAAAATCTACCTCTATCGAGTGCCTTCAACGATTTACAAGAGGAATTGTTACTCTGTACTCAGCAGAGTACCTTCGAGCTCCTTATCCAACCGATTTAAAAAGACTTCTCGCTAAATGTGAAAGGCAAGGCTTTTCAAGGATAATTGGGAGCATCGACTGCATGCACTGGTAATGGAAGAATTGTCTATCCGGTTGGGCTGATGAATATAGTGGTAGAAAACACATCCCCACTATCATTTTTGAAACAGTCGCATCACATGACACTTGGATATGGCAAGCCTTCTTTGGAATGCCCAGGTCATGCAACAACCTCAGTCCTAGCAAAATCCTTGTTGTTTGATGAGCTTACTGCCGGTTGAGCACCTAAGATCCAGTTCCAAGTGAATAACAGAGTCCATAAGTTGGGCTACTATCTTATCGACGATATATATCCTAGGTGGGCGACTTTCGTCAAAACAATTCCACATCTCACCCGTCCTAAGGATATTACATTTTCCAAGGCCCAAGAGAGGTATAGGAAGGATGTGGAGAGGTGTTTTGGTATTTTGTAGTCACGCTTTAGTATTATTAGAGAAGCTGCTCGCGGTTGGGATAAAGAAGATATCTGATACATCATGTTGGCTTGTATTATTTTACAAAACATGATAATGGAGGACGAACGCCCTACTGATAATGATGATAATTTAGAGTCTGATGAAGAAGAGGAAAACACTATGTCGCCTAGAATATGCGAAGTTTGCGATGGACCAACCGGTCAAGATTTTGATGAAGTTGGTAGAGATAGTCATACCTTCGAAGGGTTCATGGAGCGATACAATGCAATTAGATGTCTGTACGAGCACTCCAACCTTCAAGCAGATCTCATAGAGCATTTGTGGCAATTTCAGGGCAATTTGAATGTCTAATTGTCTGTTTTTTATTATGTTTGTGTGCTTTTCATTAGAAAATTTCAAATAATTGTATTTTTTTTATTTCCTAGGCTTTGCCTCTCAATTAAATGTCATGAAATAAAAAAATAATTTGTAATAACTCATTTGTTTATTTAATCACTATTTATTTACGATTGAACCATTACTCAGTACTCACACTTAAAAACGTTTTTTTTAAATTCAATAAACAGTCACTGCCACGTGGTAGCAATTTCACATTTATGACAAGTGGAAACTGCTGCCCAGTCACAGTTATCCAAAATGACTCAAGTCAGTGTATTCAATCTAACCCAACGGATGAACTTGCTCTAAGATTTAGATTTGTGAGGGCGGCTAGATGTGGCTCAATAGTTTGGTTTTTGGTGCTAGGTTGACCTTGTTATCTCGAGATTGCTAAATTAGATGTTGTTTAGCCCTTCTATGGTCTTTTTGGGGGTTAATTTTTTTGCCTTATTGTTGCATCTGAAGATGATATGAGTAGCCCTACTTACCATTGTAACATTCCGGACCTAATTTTACCTATTTACCGGGTGTATCTAGGAGTTATTGAGGAATTAACCGTGCTCGATAACATAGGACGTATGTTAACGCTCGAGTCTATTTTCGAGTATTTTCTTGAAATGTTAAATTATTCTTTTAAGGACCTGAAGTCTTAATACACGTCGATACGAGTTCACCGGTGTCTTGAGATTATTTGTTGGAGTTTCGAGCTATTTTCTAAGATTTATTGAAGGTTTGGTAAAAGAAAATTAATTTTCTAAAATTAGAAAATAACTTATTGAATCTTGACTGTTTGATCAATTAGGGTTTCGATCTTGATCGTTGGTTCGGGTATAATGGGAAAAGAGATTGGGTTCACTTTGTCAAAAACCCAATTCGGGTGTTGACCCGACCCCCTCATGATCTCTCTTCTCCCTCGTCTTCCTCTTGCCGCCGCTCTTCTCTAGTGCAACACCGCCGTCTCCGGCCGCTCCAAACGGCAAGACCACTATCAAAATGATCTTCTCCTTCTTCTCTTCAAAACCCAGTAATCAAATTCCAAAAACAACCTCGAATTCTTGGAGATCAAAATCAAGGGTGCTCCACTGAGTTCACCGAATTCCGGCGAACTCCGGCGTCGCCTCTGATGGTGACATGTATTCTCTCGCTCGCCTCTTTTCCCTCTTCCTTTCTGTATCTTTCTCTTCTTAAATCGAGCCCTAATTCTAATAATATGTATAATTATGTGAATAATATGTATATAAATGCTAGCTAGCCATACGTGTTTTTTCGCCATAATTGTGTAGCAATTTAACCGACATAATAATGTAGCAATTTAACCGTCATTATGGTGTGACGTGAGCGTGGGACGTAAGCGTCGTAGCTCTATATAAATATAGGAATTCATATAGGGGATATGCACGTATATACACCCGTCTTTTCCGTCATAATGATGTAGCAATTAAACCCTCCATTATGGTGTGACGTGAGCGTGGGACGCAAGCGTTGTAGCCATATATGAATTTCAATTTTTTTCACAAGAATTCATACAAGGAGTATGACGTGTGTAAATACATACTTATATACTGAAGCCTGAGAGGCTCAATTTTTATATAATATTGGAGACTAGGGAGGCTAGTCGCGTATTCTCGGTATTTGCTAATTTCTAAGTTAAAAGTCTTGATTACATGTGGCATGCATTACAGCTCTTTTATGGAAATTAAGTTGGGAAAGCATAAAGTCTTATTTAATCGTTCAATCGTTCTAACTTTATTTTTGTCCACTCACTCTAACGCTTTCAAATGCTTCTCCCATGGGCCCTTCGGTTTTAAATTCCCAGTTTGCAGGTTAACATAGTTGAGGTCGAGCGTACATGGAGACGATACATAGTCAATATTATAGCTTCCGCTTTTGTATATTCTGTTTCTTTTTTTCCCTATTTAGAGTTGCTCTGAACCTATGAATTGTTGGTTATGAGATTATTTTCAAATTAGTAAATAAATTGGGAGGTGTTGTGTATTTGGGGAGCACGAAGGCTCCAGGAGTATATAATTGGGGTTGGATTTTTAGAAATGTGTGCAGGGTTTATTTCGAATTTCAGGGTGGGTCCTGACAACCATGGTTGGTTTTAGAACTTGTACTTCTTGCATTGCGTATTTTGTTATCACCAGTTTGAGTCGATTCGTAGTTGTATATAACCATATAAGTTATTTTCAGTATAATTGTAGACGTGACTCGAATGAGTGATTGTTAATCCTACGCGGCTTCGGTTTGAAAGAAAAATTGTTCCTACCTGTGCTTATAATTGTTCCATTCAATTAGCATGTTATCTTTAGAAAATTGTATTATTCTAGCTAATCAATCAACTAAAAGAGTATAGTGAGTAGACTTGGTCCATTTATGTATATCTGTCATGGTCACCCTATCTACAACCTTACCCATGTTTACAAGCATATAATATGAACTGCAGTTTGTCAGGTAGGTCTTGAGCAGTTACACACTTCGAATTCCTTTCTTGCTTGGCATTACACTTACTGGGCATTCAGAGCATATGCAGCGGTAAAAGAGGATTGCTCCTCCTATTTGAGGAGGAGCAGGTACTATTTGAGGAGGTGTAGCAAATAGAATGTGCAGTTTAGGTTTTGTGTGCAGCAGTGCAAATAAATAGCACCTCCTATTACTGTTCATGAATTAATTTTTTTTAAATAATTATTTTTTGGGTGGATTTTCAACCAATATGTATATGACACGTGTTGTTATCTTCTAAATAATTGAATAAGATTCTCGGTGAGATTTCCGACCAATAAGTGGACGACACGTGTCATCTCCACGTGTCGTTATCATTGAAATAATCAGATAAGATTCCCGGTGAGATTTCCGACCAATTAATAGATGACACGTGTCACCATCTTCAAATATCAGATGAGCTAGAATTGGCTATTGTTGTATGTTTTAATATAGTACTCGCAAGTGCACGAACCGCTTATAGAATAGAAGTGCAAGCACGAGGTCGTTCCCTCCATGGATTGATTATAACAACTTATTATGCCAATTATACTACACCTAATGAAATAACAATATGATTTTATGATGTTTGGATTGAAAACAGAAAATAAAGTAATAAAACTGAAATTAAAGACAAGAGAACAATGAAATTTCTAAGAATTTAAGAACAGATTATAAAGATGCTAAAGCATTGAATCCACCACCTAATACGCCTACCCTTCTCTCTAGTTGATAGCAATTGAACTCCCTAGATTGCATGCTAAAGATTTTCCGTACATAAGCCTTATTGATCCCGGACATATGCCAAAGTTCTTCTAAACAATGAATTCTAACTTATTGATCCCGTATAGAACTCAAGTAGTCAAACTATAATCTACTTCACGTTATGATCAGGTTCAAGTAAAACATGTTCAACTCCATTAAGCACAAAAGAACTAGGAAACCATGTAAACAAGAATATCGACTATGATCAAGCACTTGTATTCTTAACTTACAACTCTCTAATCACAAGATTAAATAAATCCTTTGGAACCCTAGAAAACATCTACTCTCGATCAAGCCTCATGTTTTCAAACCAAATAACTAGTAAACAAAACCTAGGTCTTATTGATCCCGAGCAAAGATTTTGAATAAAAGTTCTATTAAAACGGTGATTGAGAATTTAACATAGCAATCCATTGAATCAAAGCAATCAACTAAAGAAATAGAGTAATCATACTAGGGGCTTCATCTCAGCCCTAGCTAGAAGTTTAGAAATTCATAGATAAAGAAAACATGACTAGAAATAAAGATAGCATGGAAGAAACAATGGAAGAGATAAGAACTCGGGTTGAGCAATGGTGAAGCTCTGTTCTTCTTTTCCTCTGCGTTCCTTGCTGCCTCTCTGTTCTGCCGTCTCTTCCTCCCTCTTTAACGTGCTTAGGGTTCTCTTTTATTCTTCTTGAAATCCCAATTGATTAAGGCTTTTTAGTCTCCTTGTCCACTATGGAATAGCTTTCTTCTCTCCAAATAACACAAGGTTATTATTGTCAATGCAAGAGTAACCTTCCAAATATGTTAGCCACGTTCAGCCCCTTTACTTGTAGTATTAAGATTGATGGACTTGGACTTCACAAATTGGAATCATGAGAAGAAACACAAAATTCGTCAGAATCTGCCTCCACGCGCTGCGTTCACTCAAACCTTCATAACTTGCTCTAGAAAAATGCAAATTCACTTCCAAAAAATTCTTCAGAAAGCTAACATCCGTAGCTTTCCAATGATGTATGGCTCGCTTCCAGATTCCTTGTGAGCAGGTACAGTTTAATCCTCAAAGTTGACGCACAGCAAAGCAGTTTCTGGATCACTTAGCTCCAAATTGTCTTTTTCTCCAACTTAACTGTTTCTGCAAGAACCTGTAGGCTCCGCAGAAGCACGGTGGAACACGAACATAAACAGTAAATATCATGGGCAAGAGACAAGCACGTATAGTGGTTCACCATGCCGGCGGAGGGCACGGCTACGTCCACTTGGAATTCACTATCGGGAGGCCTCAATGCCTTTTTGTGGGAGAAGAAGATCGATTCTACTTAGGGGGAACCCTTCCTTTATAGATTAGGAAGGTTCCCACTTACAACACACTTTCGATGTGGGACACATTACACATATTTCTTATCACGACGCCTCCTTGTCGTGCTTGGACGGAGGACCTCCCGATGTGGTATTGACGATCCAACTCCATGATGATGTAGTTTGCATGTCGGACTACAAGTTCCATGACTGGTCTATGGGCAGAGGAGGTAGTTTACTGAATACCGACAACAAGTCCCCCCAAGTTCCCGTTCAAGACATGTCTTGAGTGGGGACTTAATATACAAAATGTCCATAGACCAGTTATTTACATACGGGCACCCGGTCCAGTCCCCCCAAGTCCGTACTCAGGGCGTGTGTTGAACGGGTCTTGCTCTTCTTAATTTCTTCAAGGGTGAGCTGAGGAGTCCGCCTAGAAGATAAGAAATACCCCTCCCGGTCCCCGGCCGCGAAACTTACTCGGCCGGGCGCGGATTGTTGTACCTTCACAATAAACAAATGATTGACACAATTATGGGGCGAGCCAAGTACGGGTATGGCATAATAATTATCGAAAAGCAAGTTGGTTCATGCATTTGTGTAACTCTCGGTGGAATGCCACTTTCAATCCTGGTGGAATGCCAATCTCCCGGTGGATTGCCTGTTTCCCGGTGGAATACCTCACTCTTGGTGGAATGCCAAAAACATGCATGTTGACTTGTAAGTGGAATATTTATGAATTTTCAGACCAATAGACGGGACTTATCTGTGATAATTGCTGCCGAATGGGTGCACTCAGTAGACCGGAAGTGTGAACTGTGAACACTCAGTTAAGGTCCGGGAGGGTAGTATCATGTTGCTATAGGTTTCCCTCTTCTTTCTTTCATCCCATTTTTTTTAGAAACCGGGAGCCCCCGGGACCCCCTTCCTCTTTCTTTCTTTCCCTTTTTTCTCTTTCTTTCTTCCCCCGGGACCCCCTTCCTCTTTCTTTCTTTCCCTTTTTCTCTTTCTTTCTTCCTTCTTTCTTTCTGCTTCTGCCTTCTCTTTCTTCCTGCTTACAATCTTTCCTTCCCGAAAGAAAGCTCCATCCGGGTCTTGCTTCCGGGCTCCTGAAAGCAACTGCCAAGCTGGGTGCCCAGAGTAGAATCATGGGTGTCCAGACCGACTTCCTCTTCTTTCCTTCGCCGGAGAACGGGAGGCTAGCTGCTGCCGGGCTTGAGGCAAGGCCACCGGGAAGCTGCTGCCGAGCCGCTGCTGAGCTTGATCCACCGGGAAAGGAGCTGCTGGCGAGCTTGAGCCACCGGGAAGGGAGCTGCTGCCGAGCTTGAGGCAAGGTCACCGGGAGGCTAGCTGTCGGACCTAGGAGAGGAACCACCGGGAGAAGATGACCGGGCAACGGGAGGAGTGGGTTGTCACCGGCGAACCTCCCGGCCGACGTGACTGAGCTCCGGGACCCCCCTTCCTCTTTTCCCATCTTCCTTTCTTCCCTCTTTCTTCCCCTTCTCTCCGGGCTCCCGAAGGCTGCTGCCGAGCTGGGTGCCCAGAGCAAGAGGATGGGTGTCCAGAGCGGCTTCCTCTTCTTTCCCTTCCTCTCTTTGAATCCGGGTGACTTTTTTTCTGCCTACTATCTTTCCCGGGCGGGAGGAGTACACTTTGGAGGGGTCTCAGAGATGAAGGGCTCCCGGGCGGGTCATCCGACCTCTCGGAGGCAGAGCAATGTGACTTTTCGTAATGATTCCCACAGACGGCGCCAATTGTTTCTGCAAGAACCTGTAGGCTCCGCAGAAGCACGGTGGAACACGAACATAAACAGTAAATATCATGGGCAAGAGACAAGCACGTATAGTGGTTCACCGTGCCATCGGAGGGCACGGCTACGTCCACTTGGAATTCACTATCGGGAGGCCTCAATGCCTTTTTGTGGGAGAAGAAGATCGATTCTACTTAGGGGGAACCCTTCCTTTATAGATTAGGAAGGTTCTCACTTACAACACACTTTCGATGTGGGACACATTACACATATTTCTTATCACGACGCCTCCTTGTCGTGCTTGGACGGAGGACCTCCCGATGTGGTATTGACGATCCAACTCCATGATGATGTAGTTTGCATGTCGGACTACAAGTTCCATGACTGGTCTATGGGCAGAGGAGGTAGTTTACTGAATACCGACAACAAGTCCCCCCAAGTTCCCGTTCAAGACATGTCTTGAGTGGGGACTTAATATACAAAATGTCCATAGACCAGTTATTTACATACGGGCACCCGGTCCAAATTGTTTCTGCAAGAACCTGTAGGCTCCGCAGAAGCACGGTGGAACACGAACATAAACAGTAAATATCATGGGCAAGAGACAAGCACGTATAGTGGTTCACCGTGCCATCGGAGGGCACGGCTACGTCCACTTGGAATTCACTATCGGGAGGCCTCAATGCCTTTTTGTGGGAGAAGAAGATCGATTCTACTTAGGGGGAACCCTTCCTTTATAGATTAGGAAGGTTCCCACTTACAACACACTTTCGATGTGGGACACATTACACATATTTCTTATCACGACGCCTCCTTGTCGTGCTTCCTTTATAGATTAGGAAGGTTCCCACAGACGGCGTCAATTGTTTCTGCAAGAACCTGTAGGCTCCGCAGAAGCACGGTGGAACACGAACATAAACAGTAAATATCATGGGCAAGAGACAAGCACGTATAGTGGTTCACCATGCCGGCGGAGGGCATGGCTACGTCCACTTGGAATTCACTATCGGGAGGCCTCAATGCCTTTTTGTGGGAGAAGAAGATCGATTCTACTTAGGGGGAACCCTTCCTTTATAGATTAGGAAGGTTCCCACTTACAACACACTTTCGATGTGGGACACATTACACATATTTCTTATCACGACGCCTCCTTGTCGTGCTTGGACGGAGGACCTCCCGATGTGGTATTGACGATCCAACTCCATGATGATGTAGTTTGCATGTCGGAGTACAAGTTCCATGACTGGTCTATGGGCAGAGGAGGTAGTTTACTGGATACCGACAACATTAACCTACAAAACATAAAAACCAAGTAAATGACTCACAATTGACAAGAACTAAGCATATAATCATGTATCTAAGGGTATAAAAATGTATGAAATATGAATCTATCAACTATATATACAGCTCATTGTATACTCACTCACACCATCTACAAATTACTCGATATTCTACCCCAAAACATTCCCAAAATTAGATAAAATGAATCCTTTCAGTTTCGACAACTTTTTCAGGATGAGGCGACAGCAACGCCGGCGAAATGCGGAGATTGCTAATTCCTTCATCACTGAAGCGATCACGGTGGATGCAATCGTCGATGATGAGCCACCTCGGCGCCGTCAAAATGTGGAAAGGCTGAGGGAGTCAAGGGGACATAATCTGATGGAAGATTACTTCATCGAACGCCCTATCTTCGATGAGCAAGCCTTCCGTCTGAGGTATCGAATGAGCATGAATCTATTCAACCGTATATTGACGGATCTCTGCAACCATGACAACTTTTGGCGTCAAAGGTCAGATGCCACCGGACTAGTCGGGCTTCTTCCATAACAAAAGATGACTGCCGCTCTTCGAATGTTGGCGTACGGCTCAGCCGCAGATCAGTGTGTTGAAATCACAAGGATGGGTGAATCTACAACACTGGAATGCATGAAGAAGTGGTGTATCCAAGTGTACGAGCTTTACGGTGACATTTACCTCCGTGCTCCAAATGCAGCAGACATAACTCGACTTCTAAGGATGGGCAAGCATCGAGGATTTCCTGGTATGATCGGAAGCATCGACTGCATGCATTGGGAATGGAAAAACTGCCCCACAGCTTGGCAAGGGGCATTCTCCGGGCGAAAGAAGCGGCCCACTATTATCTTGGAGGTGGTGGCTTCATATGACACGTGGATATTGCACAACTTCTTCGGGGTACCTGGAGCACAAAATGATATCAACGTGCTCCACCAATCTGATATCTTTGATTCGCTCCTTGTCGGAATGAGCCCAAATGTGAGGTATAAAGTCAATGGTATGACGTACCACAACACTTATTATCTAGCTGACGGAATATATCCGAGGTACTCCTCGTTTATCAAAACCATTTCCAATCCCCATGAGCTACCAGAGAAGTTGTTTGCAAAGAAACAAGAGGCATACCGCAAAGATGTAGAAATGTGCTTTGGTATCTTGCAATCTCGTTGGGTAATTATTCGTCATGCAGCAAGGTGTCACCACCAATCGACATTAAAGAACATTATGTTGGCTTGCATCATAATGCACAACATGATTGTTGAGAAAGAATTTGTGGAGGAAGAGTTTGAGGAGAATGTAGAAGAAGATCTACAGAACCCAAGCTTTGAAAGTCGGCTTCAACTTTGTAAAACGAGACGAAGCCGCGGTTTGGCTCCTAGGCTCCGGCCTTGATTCATTAGGCGCCATCTCCCAATTTTCACGAAAATCAGCATATATTTTTTCCCATAATTTATTGGACTTTTGCATGTTGCCGGTGATAGGACAAACGCTAATGCGACAATAAGAAATGCATAATTGCAAATCTTCGGAAGGAAGCCAATTGGCCATTTTTCAAGCAAAAAAATACAAAGGAATGAGAGAGGAGATGGAAGGAGATGGAAGGAGGTGATGAATTTGTTGTGCACAAATTGGTGTGAGAAGTGAATGAATTTGATGTGGTATTTATAGAAATTTTCTAGGGTGTTGTTTGCAATTTTTTAGGATTTTTTTGCAATTTTTTGGGATTTTTTTGCAATTTTTTAGGGTTTATTTCCCCAAAAAATGGAACCTGTCTGTTTTTTGCTTTCATAGCCGTTGCCTTTGAATCTGGGCCGTTCAATCAAATTTTGGATTTTAAATGGATAGTCCAGATCAACTTGACCGTTGGGTCCAAATCTGAAAATTGGGTGGACACGTGTCAAGCTCTTATTGTCCCTTCCCTTTTTTTTTCAGATCTTTAATGGGCGTGCATTGCACGCGCCTAAAAAAAAAAAAAAACAAACCCAGGCGTCACCCACGTGCGTGGGCTCCGCCAGACAGAACGAGCAGGCCGGCGAGCAAAGCTTGCTCGAGCAACAGCTCGAGCTCCCGGTCAACGAGCGGTCTCCCTCGCCATAGCCAACCGCTGCACGTCTCTTTTCTGCCTGCTTCTTCTCTTTTCTGGGCTGGCCCGCCGTTTTCCCTCTTGCTCGTGCTCAGATCTGCATCCGCTGCAGATGCTCTCACAACTCAATTGTGGCGAGTTGTTGGCATTTTGGCAAGAAACTTGCAGCAAAAGCATAGCCAAAAATGAAGAGTCCTACTGGGAACTAATAAGCTATGAATTATTTGTGAAGGACTTGAAGGTCATTGTGATGACACTTTATAGCAGAGAGGATTCAAAGCACCAAGGTGCACTTAAACCAAGATGAATAGACCGTTGGATTACATTTATCCTATTATTTAATATTTAAATAAAAAGTTAAGTATAAATATCAACGGTTAAGATTTTGTAATAAATACTTAGTTCACTTATACCTTGGTGTATGCAAAAATTTTCGCACTTTATAGTCAAAGAAACGAGCCAAGAATTTTATAAAGTCGAAGACTGGAATATGTGCCAATGTGGAAGGTGACTGGTAACTTCTAATCTTCCGGAGCATCATATATCAGATACTTGGTTTCAAAGTCTCAAATGCACTGACGCATGAAGAATTAGTTCTGTATTCCAAAGCATGGATAGTGGCGCAAATTTGGTTTTGAAAGTTGCAAGATTTGATCTGAAATTATATGCCATTCTACATATATGAATTTAAAAATGTGTAGGGATCGAATTGGTCTACAGAAAAACATTACGCTGAGGTAGGTAACAACTAACAACAAGACTTTGATATATTTTTTCCCCCCTAAATATAACGAATCTAGCAAAGCAAGGCATAACATATGATATAATACATAGAGAATATTAGCGCTATTATATTGCGAGAAAGTATCACCGTAGTTTGGTTTAATATTATCGAAAATTGATGTCAATTGAATATAACTCAGCTTTGTTACATTGATCTTGTACATAAGACTATCAAGAGGATTGCTACTGTATTAGAGTTTGAATTTCGTTAAATAGATACATAACCTTATAGACATTTAACCAATACTAAACATGGCGATAAAAAACAATAAATTTAATGAAGACTAAATACATCAAACAGGGGGACGAGCTGAGTCAATCCTTGTAAAAACCGGTTCGGTGGGTTGAGTTGAAGGTCCCTCCCCGTCGTTAGCCGCCACCTTTGGTGACTTCATCGACAACATCCTCGTTAGAAACGACGGTGCCCTAGAAAACACCCACCGGTCCGACTTAAATGTCCGGTCTAGCGGTTCGAGCCGCTTAAAGCTCTTCACTCTATTGTTGCTACCACCGTCCCCCATTCTCGGGCCGCGCCTCGAGCTCCCTCCTCGTGGCAACTCCACCACACTAGTGGACCGGTGTAACTCCTTATTCATGATCTGTTTCCTCACCTCGACCGGTAGCCTCAAAGTGAACCGCTCCGTGTCCTCGCCCGGTTGAACCAAAGAGTGCCCGGTCGAGTGAGACCGGGGAAACAACCTCAGAAACCGGCTCGATCTTGAGCTGCCACGTGTGCGGTTCCTATTCAAAGTCTGGTTCACAGTCAACACCTCCGGCTCTACTTCTTCCTGCTGCCCATCACTGTTGCGGTGGTCCGGCCCCAAGTCATCACACTCCTCCTGTTGCCCTTCGACGTCGTTTTGACCAGTCAACTCACCGAGCTCGACGACGGCTTCGCCGTCCTGAGGCACTAGGTTGGCCCTACAAACCGGGCAAGTAGTATGAGAAGCCAACCACTCGTCAATACACTCGGGATGAAACACATGATCACACTTGGGAATCAAACGCAGCGTTTCGTCGTCTTCAAACTCGTTCAAGCACACGGCGCACTCCAACGCTCCCTTACCTATTTTCAAACCCTTGACGACTTTGTACTCCAAAGTCGGGAACGTGTCGATCACGCTGGCGTCGAGTCCACGCGCGGCGCCGCGTCTGGACCGTCCGGTGATGGTACCGCCGGCGCGGACGCCGCCGGACTCAGGTTGTGAGCAGTGGCGGATGTAGATGGAGAAGAAGCCCATGAAGAAGAGGGCGGCGACTAGGACCACGATGATGACCGCCATCGAGGGGCTGAACTTCTGCTGGTAATAAGGGTCATCTCGGCCGGGACTAGGCTGAGCTAGAACTTCCGGCGTGAGAAGTAGGATCAATAACAGAGTGGCGGCGCCGTGTCTGACGGCGTAGGGCAAGAGCGGAGGGGAGTGATTCATGTTGTAGTTTAGCAGAGAGAGAGAGAGAGAGAGATCTAGGGAGGGTGGAGACGTATATAAATGAGAGAGAGAGAGAGAGATCGGGGTCAGTCCGAGAAGGTGTCGTGTGGATCAAAGAGCTTGAAGACAACAAGGACATCTATGATGGAAAATGGGAGGAGAGGAGGGGTCCACAGCGGTGGAGTTTCTTCTGGCACTTGGGGGGAATGGGTCAGGGATGACATCAGCTTCCGGTCATGGATGGCGTGCGGGGGCTCCAGGTCGGATCACGCGCTGCCTTCCCGGTAGGGTCGATCGTGATTTCTTAGGTAAAGTTTTTATTTGTTGCAAGACTTTATGGAAATGCATAATTCACTAATTCAGTACTGATCTTCTTCAGATTTGTTACTAACTGCATGAGTAAGTCTTGTTAAAAATGATTTGAGACTTAAAAATGTTATTGATTTAAGAAATGCTCATAAAAGTCTTGAAAATTTTTGTATGCACGACGTGTCTTTACACGATACAATCTTAACTGTTTATAACAATTCATATGTTTGACCACCATGTTTCTATATTATTTCATGTAATCATGATTATTCATATATGTATGTGAAGATACACCTCGTGTGCTAAAATACTCTCTAAAAGTCTTTATTATTTACAAGCAGTGGAAAAATTAACACATAAACCAATAATTCTTACATGCAAATTAATTGATGTGTAAAAGTACTTGTGTTTCTATAAATCATAAATCACTTTCAACAATTTGGGTCTCTATATCTTATGATACAAATCCTAATTTACTGCTACTTTCTGTTGTTTGGACAAATTCAGAACTCAATTAGGTTAACGTTGCAACGCTATATATGTTTTTCACACTTAGAAGTATATTATTGTTAGAGAAATGCATATAGCTATTGTCATCATACTAGCCAGGTTCCAATTCTCTCCAAGATCAGGAGATCTAATAATGTTTGTGTGGCATTGCTCCCCTCACAAAAGGCTGGAACTTGCACCTACAACTTGTTCTATAATAAGTGTCAAAAGAAGAACTTGTTCTATAATATTGTTCTGAATTCTAAGCCTTCCTTGACCAGGACTGCTTGCTTTCAAGTCTGTATAGTTTATTAATTCAAAATGTTCTTTTCGAGTAAACAAAAGATTCTTCAGCTAGCCCTAAAGAATTACAAAGCATTGAGGAGGACTTTGAATATAAAATCGAGAGGGAGAAGGAGAAGTGTAATGTTTTATGTATGTGTTTTATAGCGTAGCAGATAAATGATGATCTGAAGGAAGAGGTCAACATTTTCACAGGAAGCGAGCTGAATTAGCTTTATGCTGATCGAGCAGCCGAAAGCATTCTGGGAAATAAACGCAGGAGTCAACATCGGAGTGTTATCAACAAAGCTAATCGTACGGCTGCCTGTCAATAAGTGCTGGAGAGAGCAGCTGGAATGTGGGAAAGTACGTAGCAGATCGATGAGCTTCCAGAAGAATCTGGTTCATTGATCGATTAGGTTTTTGGAGTTATGATAGTCAAAATAGAAGTGACACGCAGATCGTTACGTGCTCGGAAGGGAAGTCTAGTGTTTGGCATCGGATTTGACTTCAGAAGCCTTATGTGTAACAATGCTTAGGGTTTCAATTATGGCCTTTGTAATTAGTTTGGTACCATGTTCATACAAATAATAGGATGAACAATTGGAACGATAGAGAGAAGATTAGTTGAATTAACTCATGCGAGAGAATGACACGCATAAATCAAGAAATGGTTTTAAGAAAATGACTTTCAAACATTCATAGTTATATCGGAGTACATTCATCGTGAAAACTTATGGTGGCCGACTAGGAATATGATGGAACATATATGAACCTATATGCGGCTGCATATAACCCACAAAGATGTAATGCAACACAAACCATCCACTATATGAAATGCATGATTCGACCAAAAATAGAAGAATAATCCACTCTACATCGATCATTCTTCTTTCTTTTTTTTTTTTCTTTGTGGAAGTTTATGGTCGGACTTTAGTTAATCAAACCTCAGTTCCTACTTTTATCATTGCGAAATCGGTGTTGTTCTTCGATTCTGGTTAGTCACGCTTTCAGATATATGGGATTAGTCACGTTTTCTAGAAGTAGTTGACTTCATTGTTTCCCCCCGATTATAGCTGACTTTTGTTTAATTATATATCCCCGAAGGCAACAAATTCATTCTCACAAAAAAAAGGGCAACATTATTAAGTTAGTCAATTTTGAAATTAATACAAATTTAACCAATGAAATTATAAGTCTAGCTTACAATGGCATATTTAAATAAACGTAAAATTATATTTTGTAGTCAGCAATATATATCTAGCATGATGATAGTGATCAGGCAAAAGAAGCTAGGGATCCAAACAACCTTGGCGCTAGCTTTATCATCGTGAACAAAGATCGTATGGCTAGAGTACAAATGTTATCATCGTGAACCATCACCCGGCATAGATGCAAAATTGTTTGTCATATATCATAGAATTCGAATGATAGAAACCAAATGGATGCATGGTTAACCGATTCTAAAAGTTTAGGGTTTAGGGGAAGAAACAAAGAAATGGTCATCGGAAGAAGATGAACTCACGTAGATCAAGGGATCATAGTCGATTTCAATAAGACGATAAAACTTGTATCTTCTGAATTCATATAAAAAAGTTTACTTTTTATTTTCATTTTGTATATGTTTTAACAAAAATATTAAGTTCATTAATAAAGATATCGCAAGCTAGAATGACACCATACATAGTCCCGGCCTATAGATGGGAGATTTGTACCATTACACCTAGGCAATTCCGCTCACTTTGTTGAGCCTACCAACACGAAACCTAATTCAAACACAAAGAAAACTATGAAGACAACGTCCTTCGTTGATGCGTTCAGTTGCAATGCTCCATATAAACTATCATTTTGTGTTGTTATAGTTCATTTTCATTTCGTGTTGTCATAGTTGAATAAACGGTATATTTCATAATACAAGGTCAAGTTCTGAGATCGAATTCCCAAACATTATAGTTCACTTCTCATGTAATATTTTCATGTTAACGGAACAGCGGGTTAAAACTCAGATTTATGGGCCTTTTCAAATATATATATGCTCTCTCACAAGTATCAAAGGTTCTACTGCTCAAAGACTAGTGCGACCCAAATGATTTATATCATTTGCAAGAGGCCCAACACAACACTATATATTATGATAATTTTCTCTTCTTGTGATGTTCTTGCGAGCTTGCCAAACACCTATAAGCTCGAATGTAAGGTGGTAAAATTATAAACCAACAGACGCTCGCTCTTAGTAGTAGTACGTATGAGGCCTAGCTCAGAATAGGAAATGCTATACGTACGCCTATGCTCAGATGACCGGGGCTTAAACGAATCTATCAAAAGGTTAATAGGTTAATGCATGCTTCCTGATGCTTCCTCATCAAATGAAAAAACATATATACAACAAAAAAGGCTTACAATTATGCAGAACACAGAGATATGTAGCTGCATAAGAAACCACAGTACACAGCTCTCTTGTCCCTTCATACTTCATAATCAAATGCCTTTTACTTAATGTCCAGACAGAATTATGGTTTGTAGGATTTCTTTTTCTTAAAAGAAATCAAGGCCCATGCATTGTAATGTCAGCTTCAGCGTATTGGGTCCCCAAAAATTAACATCATATGCATGATTGATGAAGGATAATGGGAATGCATCAAAATCACAAAATGCCATCTCTAGGGCTCTTTCTGGGTAGGCCTATGTTCTTTGGAGTTTTGTTTAGGTTCAAAGCGACCATAATTACAAGTATCTTAATTATGATGAAGAATTCATGTTCAATTAGTGAAACTTCTTCAATTAGTGAAACTTCCAGATAACTTTTCCGGCATGTAATTAAGTTTCTTTGTTCGACCTCCTTCAGAGAGCGAGTAATTACTAATTAGTCAAGTTTAATTAGATTTGATACTCAACAATCCATATTACAAATGCTTCAACTTCTCTAAAACACAATGGAATTTGGGTAAATAAATGAAAATTACAAAGAATGTAACTCTCTCTTTATACTGATACGATCCCAAAAGCAAGCTAGGGTTCTAAAAATGTAAAGGTGAAGTCAACAGCTCTATCGTTTCTATAAAATACGCTAAGATTGCCTCATCGATCTAATAATACTATGTCAACTTCCATCACCTCACTAAGAACAGACCGGACTGAAGAAATCCTGCTGGTATAACTTAGATAATTTTCCTAAAGAAATTAGACGGACTATACTTACTCAAATGCTGCTGTTTTTTGTTGGAATTGTTTTGGACAGAATAATGGCCATTAACTTGGCATTTTATGCGTGTATCTGAGAGATTTTTAATTTTTACTTCTTTTTATGTGTTGTGGGCAGCAAAAATTCTTCTGGAATTTCTATTGTAGAAACCACTGATTCTACAGGTAGTGGTTTTTGTTGCAGCCCGTTGTTTCTGGATTGGCTGCCTCTGAAGAACTGTAGAATGGTCTTAAAGGTTTCATCATCGATCATCAGCTGCGACGTGTACGGGTAAATTTGTCCCTGGGAGATGGATAATGCTCATCCAAATACTCGAGGACAAATAATTCCCATCTCTTTATGTCCTTTCAAACATAGCAAGTAAACGTTAATCGGGTAAATAGTTACACGGACACAATTCTGTAACAACCCAATTTAACATGCATTATATATATATGTGCGCCTGTTTTCTTACAGATGTATACTGATTTTATATATGCACACGCATATTGCTAAGTTACTGTATGGAATGCATGCAAGCTACTCAGTTCGATTCTACTAATCGATGAAGAGATTCTACTAATCGATGAAGAAACTCACAGGAAAAGAGTAAGGGTATATATGTAGAACATGGATGCATAATAGTAAACAGGAAAAGAGTTGCGATGATGAAGCAGCCTCTTTAAGGTTATTACTTCCTTTTTGGCAAGAATAAAAGTCTTTGAATTCTTTGTTAAAATACTTTTAAGGTTGGGAGATTCATTTGGGACACTAATGATCAAGTGAGTTCATCATACAGGACTAGGTAGTCCAAAGCGTAAAGGGTTTTCATATTTTATATATATATATATATATATATATATATTACTATGTGTTTATGTAAACTGTGTATAAATTTATGTTGATCAAAGCCTCGAGAAGCATAGCATTTGATTGGAGATTACTTCACTTTTTTCTTCCATTGTACCGTCAATTATGAATTATGATCACACCTACCTTTGTTGTATATATTCAGTGCAGGACAGCAGATTGGTGTGGCTGGCGGTCGATAGCTAAGATATGATCGATCAAGCTTTTAGGCGACAACAATTTCCGATTTGTTAATATTATGGGATGGATCTGGAAAAAGGTGTTTGGCATCTTTGATTATAGGATTGATTTTCCTGCTTAGTTGGCTGCTAAAATACACTAACCTAGGTCTGGTTCAATGGCTTATATATGGATAATATTTTCTGTCCAGAATAATCTCATCAATGATTAAGAACTCGAACTACGGATGTGACGATTAGATATACCAAACACTTTGCTGTGAATGGATCATATGATTAATTAATCACATGCATGCAGTTAAATCTGGTCCAAATTAGTTAAACCAAGCTTGCTCGATCTCTCTGACCTGATCTGGGTATATATCGAGTTGGATCGAGGGAATATATAAAGCATATATCATGGGAGATCAAAATAGAGACCCGGACAAGAGAGAGGTCACATGAATGAATAAGAAAAATGAAAAGCTAAGTTAATTGTAATCTTTATGAGTACGGAGGATGTCTGTATTATTAACTTTCAAACTAGTCATTTGGTGTTTGTTTCCACATGAGGGAAAGAGCTAGAAAGCAAAGGAGAGCCCCTGTTTTTCTGTGTGGGTTCAATGGTTGAGTTATGCAGTGTCTAATCAGATGAAGATGATCGATCGAAGAGCTAGGATATCAATTATATGTGTGTCTTGCAAAATGCAAATGAGTAGTCTCCGGTTAATGTAGCATTATATTGCCTACCTATTCTTAGGAACAAATTCAATTATATTGTTCAATTGCTATTCATCTGTGCAACCATGTTACACATACATGTGAGTGGCTCTTGCTCCAGTCCGGGCGATATGGAGGAGTTCAGACTGCATAACACTTCCCGACATGTAATCGATTGATGTTGCGATCACGTATAGAGTGGAAATGTCGAGTAGCTGCAGTTTCCGACAGCTGAAGGGAATTCGAAGTTGTAGTATTTCTGATCCCCTGAATACCTTTATAAATTACAAGATAGTGTGTGCGAACGTTGTATGCTCATTTCTTATCTGTTGGGTAAAGGTACTATTTGCATAAGCATGGCAGTGAGCTGTTAAACATGAAGAGGGTTTTCACTGCAGGAAATTAATAGACTGATTATTAGATTAATCATGATTAAGAAGTGACAAACCCTGAAGTAGACCAGGGGGGGGGGGGGGGGGGGGGCGTTATGTTTGGTCCTAGCCAAAACTAGTTACTCTACGTCTCTATACCTGATACTGACAATCTAATTTTGGGTGTATTAAGCCAGTTTGCACAAGGTAATTGAACAAAATTGCTTCCATTCTTCAACTCTAACTATATATGCTACCAACTCCATAAAGAATGCAGCAATGAAGTTCATGAACATGTCTTTGAAACCCTAAACTTCACCAAATTAATTAACTTGAAAGAAGCTTTGATTCAATATATCAAAGTTAACATCGAAAAGAATTCGAATTCAAACGTTAACGTGTACGTTTTGGTGCATATTATCTTAATCATGACTACTAATTTTCAAAGTCGGTTTTCAAAGACATATTAACCCTCCGGCCGGCCTAATGCCCACAAGTACTTTCCCTATCTCTATTTATATATAGACCATTTTTGAATCATAATCAAAATAATTAATTTATAAATGTGTTGTTTTTTTTTCTTTTTTTCTTTTTCCCCATGTTACCTCTAGACCTAATAAGTCCTGAAGTGTGAATGTGGCGTTAGATAGCATATCTTGTTAATGAGTTGTGTCTATCCTCTTATAGTTAATTGATTCATTTACATACATCTTAATCATGCTGTTGTCGCTGTTACATGTTTCCTAGCTTCTAAATTATGATAATCTTCTGCATCAAGAAAACACAAGTGGAGAATAGCTTAAATTGGTCCCTGTTGGTACAAAGTGATGATCGGGCTATATGGTATCTCCAAATTTGGAACTGATTTATTAGATGCCACGCTTATTGTTAACTAATTATAACGTTCGTAGTTTACTACCAGCAATTGTCGTTTTGTAATTAGAGAGATCTAGTTGTTATCGCATCAAGGTAATTAAACTTCTTTGGGAAGCTTAATCGATCATCATGATCATGAGGGACTGTTTAATATTGCTTGCTATATATCTTAAGAAAGATGCTTATTCAAGTTTGATAAAAGGTCAAAGACAACCCACATAAGAGAAGTAGTTAATCCAAATACAATTTTGTAGAACTTTCAAACAAAAATGCATGCTGTAGATAAAACCGACCGATCGAGCTAGCGCCAGTTGGGTCTAACGATTTGTTTAATGGGTTAGAGAGGTTGGTATAATAGAATATATAGGATTCAATTCTATAACTCGAAATTGAGCATGAGTCATTCTCTGTAATTACGAGAAATACCAAGAAATTGAGCAAGCATATATAGCAGGTTAGTCCCTCAGAGGTTGGAAAAAGGGTTGAAAGATTAATCGTAGTTAACTTGTAGACATTCACTGGTCTTCACTATATCGGGTTTGAATATTGGCTTTCTATAACGTTTTGCTCCCCACATAACAGACTCATGAATATCCATAACAAGATATTGTGTAGCCAAATGCGAACAAAACCTGTGTGATCGACCAAGTTGAGGAACTACTATAAACTAAGGAGCTATCGAATTTTAAAAGTTCTTGTGTCTTTTGAATCTGTGTGGCAGGTAGTATGCAGTCAACACAAAAAAGGAAATTCGATTCCTATATTTGCAGAATATATATACAACAACTTGCACAATGGAGGAAAAAAACTTCAAAAATGTTTTCTTTGCTTGTTCTTAATTATAGTATGAATATATTTCATACCCACCAATTTCTCAGTCTTTGTTAAGATAAATTGATCGTGATTGAACACCGATGGTCTTGCAAAGGGTAACCCAGGATCTGCAGCTTGTGGTGGGGTTTTTCGCGACACTCATGGTCATTATATTGGTGGTTACTGTAAAGGTTTCGGTCACGATTCAGCTTTTTACTCGGAGCTTCTGGGTGTGATCATTGGGGTTGAATATGCCTTTCAATTTGGTTGGCAAAGCCTCTGGTTGGAAAGTGATTCGACTAGTGTGATTACATGTATTAGCTCTTCTTCATTTGTTCCTCCTTGGCCACTTCGAATTTCCTAGCTCACTTGCTTAGCACGTATTCATACGATGACCTTTCGTTGCTCTCATATTTTTTGGGAAGGAAATACAGTAGCTGATAGAATGGCAAACATGGGTGTACTCTCTCCTTCCCTGTTATGGCATGCTTCTCCTCCATCTGATCTATCTTCTTACTTTCGTATGGATGATCTTAGATTTCCTTATTTACGATATGCTTAACTTTTCCTTCATGGGTTGGTGTTCTTTTAGCTTTTTTTTTTAAGATTTAGGGGTAAGGTATATGTCCTCCCCTCTGTTCTGGATGTAATTTTTTTTTATTAATAAAATAAAAATAAGGGGACGGACGGTGGGCTCCTAAAATGTGGAGTGTGGCAGACCCTTCTCCTTTAGGATTAAGGGTGAGATTTATTCCTTACATTGTCTGTCTCTGAAATGTTAATATCGTCTAATCCTTTATTATTTAAAAAAATAATAAAAAATTTGATCCTCATATGTGATATGACAAACTGTGAGAGCCGAATGATAACAAACCCAAAAAATATTACTGGAAATGCGGTTGAAACTCCTTAGTTACCGCAATATATTTACGTAAACACAAAACATAACGGCTCTCGTAATATTACATGTATGGCCAAAATGTAAAAGAGATAAACAAAACTCTCTCTCCCTCTCTCTGCGTTATGACAAGTCACACTCACAGTAACAGAGTAAGTTCGTCGGAATGAAGAGATGAGTGGTGGATCAATGATCGATTACATGGATTCTTATTGTACATCTCTGGCATTCATGCAGCTGCAAACTGATCTCTCTCTATCTGTGTCTCTCACAGTTTTCATAGGTCCAAATTTTCACAAAAGAATCTCTGAACTTGATCAGCCTTTTTACCTTCTTGTTGGCACGTCACTCAGCTCCTGCCCGGACCCGACCGTATTATTACCAAATGACAATGCCTTTCCCCCTCTCGATCCTTTTGTTTACAAAGCTGCAGCTTCTCCTAGCTTCCTTACACAGCTGCAGCTCCTCCTAGCTTCCTTACACAGCTGCAGCTCCTCCTAGCTAGCTTCTTTTTTATGCCTAGCTAGCTACCGCGTACAGCAACCTGTACGCTTAAACTACTATTGCAACTTAAAACATCATACTATATATATAGTTCCCAGAGCTTAATTTACTTCTTTAGTTCACAAAAGGAAAAGGACCCATACGTAGAACTATGAACTTACTTCTTAAGTTCATAATTCTGCATTACATTTTCAATCATTGATGCTTAATTCTGTATACATTCATTAACAATGTAGTTTGAAATAGTATAGTTAGATTTCGTGGTTGGAGAATAATTCAGTTGGTACTTGGTAGCCGTCCTCGAATTCATTCAAATTTATAACTTGAGGTGCGAGGAGCTCCATTGTTAACTAATCAAGACAATTTGTTCTTCTTCCCCAACTCATGGCGAGGACAAATACTCACTTAAGTAATGTTAGTTTTACTCTTTGTTTGTTCAAATATTAATTTGAAGTGTCTGATCCTAACATCCTAACATTTTCGGTGTAGAGCTATATTCTACATTCTATGATTGTACGAGTGACAAAAGCAATGAAATTGGACACAATAGCAACACGTACCTTAAAATTTAGTAGAAACACGCTTTCTTTGCGGCGAAATAGTAAATTATGTCTAATGATTGAATTTACCAGGTTTGTTTTCTAATTTGGATTTTTGATAAACTACAGATATCCTGTGATGAGGAGACGTGTATGTCCCATATGGGCTAGTATATGTGTGTCTATATATATATGTGTATGTGTGTCTTTGTTAAATAATGCACATATACCCGGACACAAATCTTCAAAACAAAAATCACATTGATGCGTATTAATATAGCTTGTATGCTAGGAAATGTTTCCCTCTAGCTTGCAATAAGTTCAACTTTATTTCACGTGCAGGATGTGCTGTAGATTTGTTTCATCATCTAGCCCTTTAAAAACCTCCATCCCCTTTCTCCATCCCAACAATAATACCATATACCATATCGCCAATTTCTCCAAGATCATCAAACTAATTAGCATGGCGCTAGACGCCGACGTCGTTTTCCCTCAAGATCCTTTTACTTACACTACTAACAAAGACCTTTACAACTTGTTAGTAGGGAATTGGAGCTATGATGGTCATGAAAACTGTCATCATCAGCAGCAGCTGCAAGAAGCATCAGCCTCATTTGATTTTCTCGGCAACCAAACAGATCACCATTTTACTAGTTACTCCACAACTCCTTCAATGGTTGCGCATTTTGATGATTTGCAGCTCTCCATTTCAAACCCGGATGCCCCGACTGACTTTGATCAATATTCTCAGTTCCAACTTCCATCAGTGGAGTATACAGGTCAGACGACCACCGCTCGTCCCAAACGACGGCGAGCCAGGAGTAAAAAGAACAAGGAGGAGATTGAGAACCAGAGAATGACGCACATTGCTGTTGAGCGTAACCGAAGAAAACAAATGAATGAGTATCTTTCTGCCCTTCGTTCTATAATGCCCGATTCATATGTCCAGAGGGTATATACTTCGATCTCTCTCTTTAGTCTTCAATATTATTGTTCTTATTGAAGTTTCATGTACCTATTGGACCGTCCAACTATTGTTACTTGGGAGATGGGAATATGATGGTGACATGGTTGGAATGTGATTAACTAATCTGTTTTCTTTATTAGGGTGATCAAGCATCAATCATTGGAGGTGCTATTAACTTTGTAAAGGAGCTAGAGAACCAAGTGCAATTCCTCGGTGCTCAAAAACCAAACAGAAACAGTTCGGATTTGCCTTTCTCAGACTTCTTTAGCTTCCCACAATACTCATCATCAACAAGAGCTAGTACTAGTACTGCTCATCAGACTAGTCATGAAAATCGATATGATTCCGATCAGATGCCGTCTGTTGAGCACAAGTACCCGACGGATATGAATGTGAAGGCTGCAGCAGACATAGAGGTGACTATGGTGGAGAGCCATGCAAACCTCAAGGTCAGATCAAAAAGGGTTCCGAAGCAGCTCTTGAAGTTTGTTTCTGGGTTGCACGCACTGCGCCTCACCATTCTTCACCTCAATGTTTCAACTGTTGACGAAATTGTCCTCTATTCACTTAGTGTCAAGGTAATTAACGAATACTGCTCACTTTGTTACTGATTAATTTACACGCTCAAGCATTTGATTAGCTTTTTTGTTTTTTTGTTTGTTTCAAGAGCAGGTAGAAGAGGACTGCGCGTTGACTTCAGTGGATGAAATTGCGACAGCTGTGTATCAGATGCTAGCTAGGATTCAGGAAGAGGCTATGTTGCATTTGAATTGATCACCATCATCATCATCCTCATCAAAAGTAACGCCCTTTTAGTTAAAATTGATATTGCTGTAATCCTTTAATTTAAGCCTTAAACTTGTAGTCCATCGTTGAATGGAATTATCGTAATAATTGTTTTTCTGCTGGGAGCTAGCATTCTTGAGCTCTTGAATATTTAACAGTAGTACTCGGATATCTCCAACACTTGAAACAAGGATTTGAGTCTATGAAAAATACTAACAATTAAAAAGTTCAAACATGGAGTAATTAAGAATTGCATATAGCTAGCATTATCTTCGATCGTATTTTAGTCTATGAATTGATATCAAATATTGATCAAAACAGAAAGCTTGAGAACGCTGTCATGCATTGACAGCTTTAGAACATATATACATAGAGTTCAGCTTTTCTGCAACCCTAGGTAACACCCTATAGATCAACAGTGTAAATACAATTATTGAAGGCCAATGTGTATATACATGGAAATTCTAAATGTTTTCATTTAGCAAATTAAGGAATACAAATTTTGATCAAGTATTAGTTCTTCGCTATTCCAAAATTTCCCAAGAAAGATGTGAGGAATTTTATATGACTTGGAATTGATATATGATCATTACATAGCCAGACATTGTTCATTGTTGTTGCATCTCTAGGTGATTTAAAGAAGTCCATATGTTGCGTTTCATTCGCAGAAAGTAACTATCTAGAAAAGAAGAGAGAAAAGCGGGTTTGATCTTAATTTGCTCGAACGAATATTGTAGCAAAAATAGATACGATAGAGATACAGACGTCCGCATTTATTCTTACGGTGCAGATTTCTATTTTACACTCACTTTTTAATCGAATTTTCACATCTCCACCGTCTAGTATTTAGATACTAATATATATATATATATATATATATATATCATCTATGCAAAATAACCAATTTGGTTATCATTAAGGCACTCAAAACTGCGTTTTTCTGTTATAAACATGAACGGTTCAAGTTCGACAGAATTATGTTCATCCATTGGTTTAATCGAGTTTGAGTATCTTAATTATAACCAAATTGGTTGAAATTTTACAGAGATGATCTATACAGTAGTATCTAAAGACTAGAAAGTGGAGATGTGAAAATTCGATTGAAAAGTGAGTGTAAAGTGGAAATCCGCACAGTAAGAATAAATACAGACATCCGTACTTGAGAAAATCTGTATATATATATATATTTCAGTTTTACATAGTGCTACTGGGTTTATTCTTCATCATGTTGCACTACTACCAGTGAGATTCTTCCAGCAAGCTCTCTCTCCTTTTTTATCAAATCTGTTGCAAGTTAAGATGGAAGCTACTTGATCTTATCATATCAAGTTGTTGGGGTTTTGAATTGGGAGATTTCTTGTAATCTTTTGACCGAGGGTTGGAAACCTTTCTGGCTTTCCTTGAAAGACGAACAATCTTGAAATCTTTGGTTTCTAGAGGTTGCCGGGAGGAGAAACAACGTTTCGCCTACTTCTACTTTGAATTTGGGGCTGAAAATTTGACAGGAGAAGAAGCTCTGGATGGGAAGCTTCTTTCACAAATTCAGGTTGATCGGAGCAAGGAAAGATGGTGAACCGGTGGTCGGTAGTGGCGGCAGTCTGGATTATTCCGGCGGCCGGTTCGGAGACTTTTCGGTTGGTTCTCAGGGTGAGGCCGGCGGCGTTGGATCCGGGACGGAGAGAGCTTTCTGGGGATGTAAAATTCCGGCGGAGGGCAGTATAAATTTCGGTCGGAAATCTGGAAAAACAAGGCTGCCCGATTTTAGGATTTTGGAAAACAAATGGTGGGCTATTAGCTCTAGGGTTAGAACAAAGTACATGATAACGTGATGAAAGATAAAGTGTAGAACCAAAAAGATAGCAAGAGAATCGTGAAAGATGATATCTTATTCATTGATAGGAGCATTTTATATAGGGAATTACACAATACCAATTAGGTAAGGAAAATGAATACATAGATCTAGTTAAACTACATATTCTATTGACATAAGACCAAAACACACATAAAGAATATCTAGAAAGATACAGAATATCCTAGAACATGTCGTTATATTTTTGATTTCTCAACTGGCTCTTTTTAACATATATGAAGGATGAAGGATTACACCAACTTTTCGATTATATTTTTGAATTTCCACCGTTTCTCAAATGGCTCTTCAATGTAATGCTCTAATTACATTATGTAGATTATTATAAGCATAGACAATTTCTTTTGGTCTCTTTTAAGGCTATTAAGCTAATCATAGTTCTTCCAGTGGAGATTGCCCGAATATTCATGTTTTCTACTGTTTGAGGAGTTTGGTTATGGCATGTTGTCTCTGTTTTGGATTTTGCTAGTTCCTCAAGAATCTGGACAAGAATACTACGTACAGAAGAACTTAGCGTGCTGGTTTAAATCCATAAGTTTTTTTTTTTTTTTTTTTTCAACTCATCATGTGTCTTGTTCAATTCTTATTCATAACTTTAAACGGAGCATCTGTCTCTAGTATTAGTGAATTTGAAGAGACAGAACTGTTTAGTCATTCAAACAGTTCCTAGCAACTTATTAACGTGAAGTCGTGAACTAGACTAATGAACTGAATTTCTGGAAAAATGAAAGTAGCTAATTTGTTTATACTTCAATGTGAAGGTCAGTTTGATAGAGACCAGAGCTAGACGAACATAGCTTCACCACTTCTAGCTTTGTTTGCAGTATGTTATACTTTCCCTTGTTGGGTGTTATGAGTGGGTGACATTGTAGCCAAGCAGTGCAGCACCTTGAAGATAACTGGGCCTAGGTTGGGCAAAGAGAACAGAACAAAACGAAATGGAGATCGGAGAGGGCAAAGAGATATGTGCTGGGGTTTAAGCTCGCTCAGACTCATCGATCAAACTCAATTATATACTTCTAACTCAGATTGCATGGAGCGAGTGACCTTCTCCGCAAGTAACGTGCTCTACAAGAACCTGATAATATTACAAGAAGAATTATAAAAAATGTCAACTTCTCTTTTCTTTTACTCCCAAGTAAATGAAAAACTGGCTAGGTGGACACTCAGGCCCGCTAGGCGGTTGGAAAATAGTGGGCCGGGTCGGGTATTTGAATAATGTGACTTTTGAGGTTTTTTCTCTCATATAATATTTACGTTGACAGTTAACGACGTGGTTTGACGGCGAGCGCGGGTGAGGCTATCGACCAGAGCTGTTCAAGGCTTTGCGCGATTCCGAAAACTAAGGGGCGCGAGAATTTTGCTCAGGGGTAATTCTTTTCTCTATCTCTCTCTCTCTCTCTCTGAAATTTCAGTTCATTTTTTGTAGGATCAGATCTGTGATGGGTTCAATAAGATAGGGTAGATCTGATTCACTTTCACTACTGAGTAATTATGTTGATGAAAGTTTTTGTTGTTTTAGATTTGTAGATCGGATTTGTATGGAGTGCAATAAAGATGAGGCCGTTAGGGCTAAGGAGATTGCGGAGAGGAAGTTTGCGGCGAGGGATGTAATGGGAGCTAAGAAATTTGCTGTCAAGGCTCACAATCTGTTTCCGGGGCTGGATGGGATTCCCCAATTCATGGCGGCGCTTGATGTCCTTGTTGCTGCAGAGAACAGGATCAACGGGGAAGTAGATTGGTATGGGATGCTTGGTTTGGACCCGGGAGCAGATGATGAGACGGTGAAGAGACAGTACAAGAAGCTAGCTCTTATGCTTCACCCGGATAAGAACAAGGCTATTGGAGCTGAGGGAGCGTTTAAGCTGCTTTCCGAGGCTTGGAGTTTGTTGTCTGATAAAGGTAGGAGGAAAGCGTATGATCAGAGAAGGACGGCAAATGGTTCGACGTCACATTTCCCTGCCGGGGCCAACAACGGGTTCTACAATTTCACCAAAAGTTCAACGTCCTCCGCTACCAAGAAGCCTCCACCAAAGAGTAGTAGTAGTAGTAGTTCACGCGCGGCTCGTAGTTCAGCTCCTCCTCCTGCTTCAGTTTTTAAACCGAAGGCCAGTACCTTTTGGACCGTGTGTCACAAGTGTAGGATGCAGTACGAGTACATAAGAGTTTATCTTAACCATAACCTGCTTTGCCCCAACTGCCATGAAGCGTTTTTTGCACTGGAAATAGATCCACCGCCAACAGGTGCCACCAAGTCATCCACCTCATGGAATCCGAATCATGATAAAAGCTCGTTTAATACAGGAAGAAGCAGAGATACAGGAGCAGCAGCTGCAGGGTTCACTGAATCATATCACCAAAACAACTTCCAATGGGGTCCCTTCTCCAAATCATCTGGTGCTTCTTCAGCCACCCAAGCTGCAAGCGTGGTTCAACAGGCATACGAGAAAGCAAAGAGAGAGCGCGAGGAAGCACAAGCAGCAAACAAAAGAGAGGAGGCATTGCGGAGGAAGCATCAAGCCTCCTCCAAGAAAGTGAGTGGCACTTCATCTAATGCTGCAAAGAAAAGAAAAGGAATGGATGATTTTGGTGGTGGTAGCATCAAGCCTCCAAGGGACGTTCCAAACCAAATGGGTGGGGTAGCTGGAGCTGCTAACTTTTTTGGACCTAGACAGCTTAATTTTGAGTCAGGTAGGGTCAATGGAACCACCAAGTTCAGTATCACTAGAGATTTGTCTGTGCTTGAAGTTCAGAGTATACTGGTGAACAGGGCTAGGAAGGAACTTCTCAGGAAATTGAATGAGCAGAAATCTGAAACTGCAGTAAAACAGGCGGGAAATGGGAAGGGGAAAAATGTAGATGTGCACTGTGATCAGAACAAGTCTGGTGTGCCGGTGGATAAGAAGAATGGAGCTAGTGAAAGGAAACATTCCAGCACTTCTAGTGACACTGCAGATGCAGAAACCTTGGAAGCAATGACCATAACTGTGCCAGATTCAGATTTTCATGATTTTGACAGGGACCGAACTGAAGAGTCTTTTGGAGAAAATCAGGTCTGGGCCGCATATGATGGCGATGATGGGATGCCTCGATATTATGCTATAATTCATAGTGTGATATCTTTAAACCCATTCAAAGTGCGGATCAGTTGGCTCAACTCCAGAACAAATAGTGAATTGGGCCCTCTAAACTGGGTTGCTTCTGGTTTCGCAAAAACATGTGGAGATTTCAGAGTTGGCAAGTATGAAATCAACAAATCACTCAATTCTTTTTCGCACAAAGTTCGGTGGACAAAAGGTGCAAGAGGGATTATCTGTATATATCCCAAGAAGGGTGATGTTTGGGCTCTCTATAGGAATTGGTCCCCTGACTGGAATGAATTGACAGCCGATGAAGTAAAACACAAGTATGATATGGTGGAAGTGGTTGAAGACTATAATGAAGAACTAGGTGTAACTGTAACTCCTCTGGTGAAAGTGGCTGGTTTCAAGTCGGTGTTTCACAGACATTTGGATCCCAGAGAGGTTAGGAGGATTCCTAGAGAAGAGATGTTCCGATTCTCTCATCAAATTCCTTCATATTTGCATACAGGTCTAGAAGCATCAAATGCTCCAAAGGGTTGCCGGGAGCTAGATCCAGCAGCTACACCGTTAGAACTTCTACAGGTAATAACTGATGCGAAAGATGAAGAGATTATGGAGACAGATGAGAAATCTAAGGAAGTTGATGTGATAGATGTGGATGTTGAAAATACTGAAGCAGAAGAGGAAGAGATTATAGAGATAGATGAGGAACCGAAGGAAGTTGATGTGATAGATGTTGATGTGTTGAAAATACCAATGGTGTAGAGGAGATAGCAGGGAATTCCGGAACTGATGGGTAAGAAGAGTAAGGGAGTTCAGTCACTTCAATAATAGAAATTGAAGAGAGCCAAGAAGCAAAGTAAGATGAAAGATTGGACTTGGGAAGTCCAAGTTGCTTGAGTTTTGGTGTACATGATTTGATACAGACAGATTTTTCTTACTTGGTTTAAGATTGGATAACAACCGATTGATTGTTTTTAGCATCATCCTTCTAATGTTGGGATTATGGAAATATGATTTGAAGTTATGTAAGAAATATGGAAATATGATTTGACTCATAACAAGCATTACTATACATTGAAGAGATTCTTGGAGGCGAAGCAGCAATACAGAACCAGAAGGTATTGGTTTTAGTCAAAGTTCATTTACAGTTAATTGCAAAGTAAAAGTTCTCTGTAAGTTTCCTGGAATGAAGTCTTCTAAATGTTTAGTTGATTTATTGTGCAGGCAGAGTCAGATCCACTCAAGGGCACACTGCTACAGTCGAGTCACAAATTTATTAAGCAACAAATTTGAGTCGAACCAGCAGGCTCCAATTTCATAGCGAATTGGTGTACTGTGTACATGTCTATGATCATCTCTATCTTGAGAAGTGATGCCTGCCTGTTTTCAGTTTGCTGCTTAGTTTTGTTGCTTTGTCTAGCTAGCTCTGTTTTCTTCTTTCTGGGTGCTTGCTTCCCCTTTGTGCTTGGGAGTTGGGCATGTTACTCTTCGGTTTTTTTTTTTCCAGTTTTTTTTTTTCAATTACTTTGTAAGCTAAAACTTCATTAATATAGGTAACAAGACTAACGCAAAAGCATCATCATATTGGTGCTTGGTTGAAAGTTTTGAGATACCGCAAGACTCGATCAAAGAAAAAAGTCATTGGTCTTTCAGAAGATTAGCTTACAACAATACAACAAACCGAAATCAGATCATTTGAGAGGAACACATAGTTACTACAAAAAAGATCTCCTGCTAGCATTGGGAATCTATGATGACTACCTAAGCTGAAGAGCCTATTGTTAAGCCTATACATATTTCCCCCTGTACTTTGGCTTTTGCTCTTTGGTGGCTTTAGCATCACCGGCCCCATTTAATTGAGCACCGGCGGGACTGAAAACTGCAGAATGAAGGTTTCCATCTTCTAACCACTTTAGATGGTTCTCTTTGAAGTCGAGGTGCTTAATTCTGGCTGCTTCTGCAACTTCTTCGGTGAATTGACTTGTCTTAACCATGGTTAGTAACACTCGACTGTATCGTGAGCTCAGAATCTGCTCAGAAGAAGCAATCAATTTGAAACACGGGTGCTCTGGGAAATGAGTTTCTGCATTTTCGTCTTCTCGCAAAACAGGATAGAAGAACACAAGCCTTCCACCCATTACAAGCATCCTGGCAGCCAGGTGAAGCAAATCATGCACGCACTCAACCAAGGTGTAAGCACCAGTTGATGGTATGTGGCCTGTTCTCTTGTCATCAGGTACAGTGTAAGGGCCAACAACCCCTTTAAGCAACTTCCGGCCGCCGGATTTGCGCCCACCGGCACGAACACCGTAAGGAGGGTCACAGATTATGGCATCAAATACCTACAGCAACCAAACAAACAAACAAGGTTATCAGTGCCTAGAAGACGTCAAACATGGCACTTGTACTTCTCCACAGAAAGAACCATATGCTTGAATGCTTTATGGGCAAGTAACAAGTATTTAAACGATAAGCCATCTTCCTATGAATATCAAACAGATCACCATACCTAACCCTTCTAACAGTGTTTTCTAACCCCATCTTTAAACGGAGAGATAAGGGATATGATACTTACTGGGATAAGTCTGGGGAATGCAAAGGAAGATGATTTTACAGTTTTACTTTCAGAAGACAATATGTTGAGAATATGATTTCAATAACATATATTAACAAGACGGATGGGGAGCTACTACATAACTATGGTTTAGCTACTACACTGTCATCCAAACACTATACTAACAAAATTTGACAGCACTGAAATAAAAGAAAAAGGCAGAATGCTAGTTCAATCAAGCTTGTAAATCAACACAAAAAAGGAAGAAGCTGGCATTAACATTGGAAAACAAAATAGGAAAAGTACCTCTTTCAACCCAGAACGCCAAGGAGGAAGATTATTATCTGCCCTTAACAAAGCAATCGGCATGGGTAGTCCATACTGCAAAAGGTTGCGGACTAATAAGTACAATCAATTACAACAAGCAACAAAAATCGTGAGTAGCCAAAAAAGTGTTGCATATACTGTTCATCATCATAAGCATAGTATTGCAGTGCTGATGGAATTTAAAATTCAGTAACTATTAGAGAAACAAAACAATGCAAGCCAAAAACTCAAATCTCATAAAGCATATTCACCTGCTTGAAATTGCTCCAAACGTTACAATCAGGGCCTTTCCCATCACGTACCACCCTGATATCAATACCTGCACCCTGAAAATTTTAGAAGTTCGTATGAAAACATAGTTATATGCATGCCTGGCATAAAAGTATCAACTGCAACATAACTCAGAATTGACTATATGTAGAGAGACAAGTGTGAACCATTGTCATTGCTCCATAATGAGCAGTGGCTATAAGAATACTCCCAGTGCCAACAAAAGGGTCGTAAACAAGCTTCCCTGGTGTGGCTAATGCTTGGTTCGCCATCAGGAATGCGATTTCTGCATCCATGGCTGTTGGGCCCAGATAAGTGCGGCTTTTCAGTTCATAAGTTGGCAATAGCTTTCTATCAGCACCGCCAATCTCCCGACCAAAAAAGATTCTTCTTTCGACAATTGGTGGAAGACCATTGTTCACTCCATAATTATCAGTTTCCATGAGCCAGAACTTGTGCTCTGGATTTCTCAAATTAACTCAACCCTGCCTCAAATTGATCAAAAGCAACCGCCACTATTAGTGATGATGACGAATGATTTAAAATCAATATGTACAGCTAAATATGGATGCTGTAATGCTAAAAATACTCCAAGAGTATATCATTCCAGAAATGACTGCTTGATCATGTAATAGAAAATCTATCCTAAATAACATCCAAAGAACAAAGCTTCATTAAGAATCTCACCTTGAAAGGGATGTAGTGAAACCCCTTAATGCGTTGGGTTTGCTCCTGGAGGCTGAGAACCTTACCAAATGTGTCCACATTAATCTTGAAAGTACTATCTGACTCTAGGAACGGCAACTTCCGCTCATCTGGGTAATTTCGTATAGACTCCTCAAGCTCCTCATAGCTACCTCCTTCTCCCCAAAGTTCATACATTCCTTTGACTAGTATGCCTATCACATAGCAAGTTCAAAGTATAAAATTCACTGAAATGACCTTTCTTAGAGAACTTTTTGTCTAAGTGCATCACCATAAGCTTTAAAATAGATTGAGCATTTGATGTGTTAGTCAAACTGCATATTCGTTAAATTGTTAAATAACACAACTGAAAAGCTAAGTTCTTTACACAAGAACAAAGACCATGATGACTGCGATTATGACATCTAGATGCCTATGAAGAGCCAAAAGTTCAAAAACTCGACCACAATAGGAGTAAACACTAACCAGTACACAATTTCTACATATTAGAAACCAATTACATGTCCGTAAATGACATTCCTAAATACCAAAAGTGTTCAAGAGAGTAAAGTTAACCAAACAAAACAACACAATGTGCGAAAATACTCCAAAAATAAAACTTTGAAGATAAGCACTAATCTCATCGAAGATACTGATCTGGGTTTTCATGCAAACTACCAATTCACCAATCTCAGTTTTGGCTAAAACCTCAAGCAATCACACCATAGTGTTCAAGAGAGTAAACTTAACCAAACAAAACTACCCAAACAGCCTAAAATAACCCAAAAACCAAACTTTGAAGCTAAGCACTAATCTCAGCAATTATAATGATCTGGGTTCGATACAAACTACCAAATCACCAACAGGGTTCTTCCTAAAACCTCACTAAACCCTCATTTGGCTCCAAAAAAATCCACAAAATTTGGAATGAACAGAGTGAAAGAGAATTTTGAACTGACTGCGATTGGCGATTTTGGTGGCGACTTCCTCGGAGGGGAGATTGACGAAGTGAAAGGGGGAGTCTTGGTGGTGGTGCAGTGGGAGCCTCCATTGTAAATCGTGAAGTTCTTCTTCGGAGCAGAAGAGTTGGGCTAGTGATTCGACCTCGGCTTTTCTGTAGTCCAGTAATCTGTGGAAGAAGAAGCAAAGGTACCACATCGTTTTCTTTGCTTCTTCTTCTTCTTGGGTTTTGGGTGCAAATGTGCAATGGGAACTAGAGGGAAAAAAACCCTAGGCTAAACCCTGGAGTGTTGTATGAATCATGAATGTACTGTAGTCTAAGGAAGGAGTACACTACAGAGTGAGTCCCTCAAAACGACAGCGTTTCTATTGGGATTTTTGTTTTTTTATTTTTATTTTTTTATTTATAAAAATATATTAGGAATTTAGGATTAATTATTGACACTACTCGTAAGCTTGCTAGAAAAAGATATAGAGACGACTGCATACATGAGTACGCTGCATTTTAAAAACCTGAAACTAAGTCGAGATGATCGTTGACTTTGAATGAATGAAAAAATATTTTTGCGTCGTGTTTATAGACCCGGTCGATTGAATACTGATAGATAATTTAACATGAAATACAATGATTGTTTTTTTATTGTTTAATATTAAGATCATTTTTTTTAAAAGAAGAAGTTAATATTAAGATTGTTATGACTAAGATGCTTTGTGAGAAAGATTACGTTTACAACTATCGAGACAACAATGTGTGAAACCAAAATAAACGATTAAAAGTTCGATGAAAATAATCAACATTGTTTACAACAACATACTTAATTCGCTATCACGGATTTCATCATCATTTTCAAGCATAGCAACACACTTTTTGTTGAAGAATGCCTTAATCTAGCAAGATAACCCGAGCTTTTTCAGCAAGAGTGATTAAGTTTAGAGTTGCCCGATATCAATATCAATATCAATATCAATATGAACAAAACCTTGCTGGCTACACATGACAAAACAAAAAACCTACATGTTTTAATTACGTAATTTCTTTGTTGTATATTAGTAATAAAACATGAGAAATAAAAAACAAGCGGGCCAATGAGACACCGGGTTGACCCGGTTCCCATCCCACCCCTACTTGTCTCTATTATCTTCTAGGTCTTCTTCTTGTTTTCAAAGCCGAACGCGATAAAGAAAAAACCCAAACCCTTTCTTCTTCTTCTTCCTCTTCCTCAGCCTCTTTCTCACTCGTCTTGAGATCCAGCTCTCGCTTCTCTCTTTGCAGGTACGAAATTCCAACCCTTGTTTACTATAATTGCCACGCTGGGTTTGCAATTCGATAATCTTGAAAGTTTCGTGCTTTAATTTCGTTGAATTTTGGTTTGCTGCTGTGGAATTCAACCCTTTTTATGCTTCAGTTGATTGGGTTCGGCGGTTTCGTAGCTCGATCAATTAGAAATTTGGTGAAGTTGATTGCTTGAATTTCAATTAATTTAGCTCAGCGTGTTCTTTGTGGTGTGTAGATTTTTTTTTTCTTCAGATCTCGATACTTTACTATTTGTATGCTGTGGTTAATTATTTAGGGTTTTATTGTTGAAAGCCTGCAACTTGTTGAGGATGAAAAAGGTTGATACTTGTTTGATGAGTTGAACTTTTGTGCTTTGTGGATGTGTCATGTGTGGTTGTATTATGTATGTGAACAAAGCCCCGAATTGGGTTTTGTGTTGTTTTCAACTCTGGTGTTGATATTATAGTGATTCTGTTTGTGTTTGTTCTAATTGATGGGGATGATTGATGATGTTTATTTTTTGGAATGCAGTTTATAAAATGTCAGAAGAGCCTGAGTACCGTTGCTTTATTGGTGGCCTTGCTTGGGCGACGTCTGATAGGAGTCTAAAAGAAGCGTTTGACAAGTATGGAAAGCTTGTTGAAGCCAAGGTATGTATTTGTTTTTGTTATGTACATGATAAACAGCCACACAGTTTTTCATCAAGTGTTTGTTTGTTTGTTCCTTGTTGATGGCATATGGTCTTGGTTTTGACGATATTGCTGCATGGTGGAATCAATTGATTTGAATGGTCACTGTGGTTTCATGAGAGTTGTGAATTTAGAATGGAAATTGCAATGCCTTTGAATACACCATGTTTTGATTTTGTATATGGGAAAATATGATTGTGATTTGGTTTGGTTGGATTCAGGTGCTAATTTATCATGCTTTGCTCAATGTGGTTTTTTATTTATTTTTTATAACAGTTGACAGTTCAATTTATATCTTGCTTTGACATAGGTTGTTATGGATAAGTTCTCGGGGCGCTCTCGTGGATTTGGGTTCGTCACTTTTGATGATAAAAAAGCTATGGAAGAGGCAATTGAGGAAATGAATGGTATTGATTTAGATGGACGAACTATCACTGTTGATAAAGCTCAGCCTCACCAAGGTTCAGGTAGAGATTATGATGGTGACCGCGGCCGTGATCGTGGTGGCCACGATCGTGACCGTGGTCGTGATTACGGAGGTGGTGGACATGGATCTGGTGGGGGAGGAGATTGCTTCAAGTGTGGCAAGCCAGGACATTTTGCAAGGGAGTGTCCTAGTGAAGTATCAAGAGGAGGTGGTGGTGGCAGGTATGGTGGTAGGGATGATAAGTATAGTGGAGGAGGTGGTGGTGGGGGTGGTGGTAGCCGCTACAGCGGGGGGCCTGATCGAAATGGAGACCGATACAGTGGGAGTGGACGCAGCAGGGAGTCTGGTTCTGGTGGTCGTTCAAGCTCTGGAAGCGATCGTTTTAGCCGTGACCGCTCTGGTCCATATGAGCGTCGGGGGACAGGGAGTTTCCGTTCTGGATAGAATCATTGCTTTGGACAGTGGTATGTCACATAAAATTTCCTCAAGTTTACGTAACTAGTTCTTCTCACCACAGTTAGTTTAATACTTACATAATTTTGTAAATGTGTTATTGCAGCTTACGAATGGAAGGTGCTGCTCAACTGTCTTTCACCGTGTGCACTGCATTGAAGTTTCTTCTGGATATGTTCTGATGATGTCTGAGTGGACTAATTTCGTTAGACCAGTATTTTGAAAGTGCGAACATTGCATAGATATTCTCCTGTTTTGTTGCTAAATGCTCGACCGAATGTTTTGATCCGATGGAATTTTATGCTTGCTTGATAATCACATTTGAATTTGGCCTTATACTCCGTGAGTTCCATTATTGCTGGTGGTTATCTGTGATTTTCATGCATTGGTGACTTCAAATGCTATGCTTGATGCTGACTATTTGCTTGGGAAATTGCAATATTGGAAGTTTGCTTTCGTGTTCGGTATTTCGGAGTATAGATTGTGAGGGGTCCGCTATTGGGAGTTTGGTTCTTCTCACGTGGAAAAGTGGTTCTATAAGTAGAATGCCCAATTTGGCTGCCCTGTTTTCGGTATCATACCATTAAATGGGAGTCAGGCGGTAATGTTTCTCTTATAAGCTGCTTTCACACATGCTATCTGTTTTCATGATTCCTGCTATATTAATATTCTCAACCTTTTGGCAGGAATGTTCGCTAATTGTGGTCTTTTTCGGTTCATGATTGGGTTACTGTGTTACTAATTGGGCATGCATTTTAAAACTTTATAATCTTGAGTCTTTTCGGCCTGAACAAGCCATCTGCAATTTAAGTGCACATGAGCCTCTCTTTCTCCACAGCACACCGGTAAAAGAGTTCCATTCTGCGTAATCTTGTGCTAGTTGGTGTTTGGAAGTTCATGATGAATAACTGCTCCATTGTTTTTCCTTCTGGTATCCGTGTCACATTGCACTTGGGGGAAGGTTCTTGGTATTGCCTGGGGTTTTTCAGTTTATCAGATTCTCATTCGTGGCTTGTTTCCATTCTGCGTAATCTTGTGCTAGTTGGTGTTTGGAAGTTCTTGATGAGTTCAATAACTGCTCCATTGTTTTTCCTTCTGGTATGTGTTGCACTTGGGGGAAGGTCCTTAGTCTTGCCTGGGTTTTTCAGTTGATCAGATTCTCCATCGTGGCTTGTTTGCTGAGATCTAAAATTGAAGCCCTCCTTACTTTGGTTCTGTTGTTGATGGCGTTTAGTTTTGTAGAATCTCATTAGTACACAATTTGGTATCTTGTTGGAATGATTTTTCTTCTGCCTAGCCCGGTGAAGGATAACGCTAGATTAACTGAGCTTTTGCATGAATATCATCTGTGTTCCTCTTTGTTTCCTTGTCTTGCATCAAGTCCATATTCATGTTAAACTTGTTATCTGTCGAGATGAATGACAAAAACAAAAACAAAAACAAAAACAATGCATTATATCTGTGGTCGTTAGAATGCTACTTGATTTCTTAGAAAGTTTGTAACAAAAACAATGCATTATATCTGTCTTTCTTGTTCGATCTAAATTGTTAGTAGTGCCTTGATATATCATGTCACCGGTTCAGGACTGCTCGTCACAACCCAGATAGAGTCAAATACTGAGAATACGCTTCCAACAAATATTCAATATGTTACATCACCGTTGCTAGCAAAACCCAACCACAAGAACGACAGTATCAAACAAGGGGCGGGAAGAACAAAAGCAAGCTGGTCACATTTCTAAACCAGCAGAGCCAATCAACTTGGTGAGTCCAAAGGTGATAGCCATAGCCATCCATCCTCCAATGAGTACTCTAACACAAGAGTTAATCACAGGTGTCCTCCCCAACCTTGCTCCGATCCCTCCAAAGACTACCAGTGCAATACTTGCCAAAAGAGCCACCACAAGCATCCTCACATTGTGCTGGCCGATAAATGCAGCTCCCAACAAAGGCACGACTGCACCTATGGAAAATGCAATCGCCGATGCTATGGCAGCCTGCGCCGGATTTGGCAGCTTCTTCTTCTTTGCTTCTTCCTCACTCGCACTTCCACCATTCCCTTTCATCACCTCTCTTTTCATTTGGGAAATCTCTATGTCATATTGTGTGTACACAGAGACAAACTCCCCTATTGCCATGCTGCATGCTCCTGCTACTAGCCCGGCAAACCCAGCTAGCAGCATTGCTTTCATGTCTTGTTTGACAGCTCCAACTCCCATCATCAGTGATGCAACAGATACCAAACCATCATTAGCTCCCAAGACAGCTGCTCGAATCCATTGTGTTCTTTCAGAGTAGTCAAAACTGTCATCTTCTTCAGGCAGTTGGGGTAGTCTGATTTGATCTGTAGCTAATGGAAATGAAACCGGAATCTCTATGTGGCCAATGGGAGTTTGGTCACGAGTTCCTTGGGCAGCCATGACGTTCAAAACTCAAAAGTGTGATGAAAGAAAGAAGAGATAGTTGGATGATTGCTTGTGGAAGACACATGCCCCATTATAGGTATTTATAGAGGGCTCATGAAAAAAATCAGTAGTGCTGATTTGCACTTGTTGATGGACAATTGGATCTTAGTGACTGTGGATGCACTAGTCATTTGGAATGGCTAAACTTATCAAAAACAATGGTTAAAGCGGACCTCTGGAAAAAAGAAACTTATTACACTTATTTAGAACAATAACAATATCATCACGACATCACGAATTACCTTTTTTCCGAATAGTGCAAAGAGTGTGAACAACATTTCTCCTAAAAAAAAAGAAACTTTCATTAGTTTCATATCATGAATGATGAACCTTGCATTTTCTTTACAAAGTTACAAGTAAAATGCTGAAAAGGGAAGAGCACTTGGGAGTGTTTTGGAAAAAAGATCACTAAACTATAGCAAGTGTGGATTAAACACAGAGGCCACCAGCACATAGCTCTTTAAAGAAAGCAAAACTGTCCAGAAAAAAATCCATCTTTTTGAAGATTTTGGGGAGGAGAATATTAATCAATGAAGTGGAGGGTGCATTCCACACGAAAGCTTGTGGCACCTGATTATTATAATGAACAAAGATTAGGCCAATTTGATCAGCTGGACCAACACTAAACACCAAGATTCAAGAGCAGTAGTTATATACGCTTTTAGTACTGCAACTTTCATAATATAGAATCATTGTAAGTTTGGCTTCTTGGTTTGAGTAAAAAAATAGTTTTACATACAAGATAGGGAGCAAAAGGGTGATCTCTCATTCCTAAGTAATGAGTCTATGTTATGCTGCAGTATGATTCATGGATATTTGTAAGGTTCTCTATAATGGTGTGCAAATTTGTATTTCATTTTACCATACCCAGAAGGTTCCAGAATTGCTTGAAGAGCCGGTAACAAGAACCACTTCAACTTTCAAACAATTGCTCTGAAGGTTAACTATGTATTATATAATTTTGTTGGCAGGTGTTGGTTGTTGTTGGTGTGTCTGTTCAAGGCTTATCTCTTAGAAGATATGCATTTCAGGTTTGGTTTTTTCCTTTTTTTGGATATCATTACATGATACATACGTTGATTTAGTTGCACCGGTAATGGTTGATTAGTTTTTTGCTTTGTACAAAAAGGAAAAAAACTGATAACATATGTGGGTAGTTTTACAAATTCATGAGTATGTGTAATGTCTTTTAGCATCATTCAAATTTGGTAGTTTTGATGATGGGCATTCAAATTTGGTACATATCATTTTGAATCTAAGAATTAACGTTTCTTTTTTTAACACTGTTTTCTCTTATAACCTATTTGATTTTTTGGTGTAGAAAGAGACCGGAAGAAGATGTGAATAACCTGAATCTGCAAGCTAGGAGCATAAAATCATTGTTGTAATTCAAAGAAAGACTATTAGTCTTCATATTACTTCATCTCTCATACGTCTTATTTTATGTAAGTATGTTTAGTTACTTTTTCGTTAATCAAACCATGAAACATTACAATTTTTTATCCCGCAGTAACGCACCGGTATTTTTCTAGTGTATTACTAAAAGTTATCTATACCGGTAAAACACTTAAAGAAATTACTGATGTGGGTACATGTAGCTTATAAACGCATGTTCCTTTCATCCAAATGTCAAAATCTCAATCTTTCAATACATTTTTGGTCATTTCAAGGATTGGTAAAGATTCCAGTAAAGCACTTCAGGCTTGAGGTGGATGAGCAAAAGAAGAATTTATTTATTGCAGCACTTGTTTGTAACACTAGTAATGGAGCTTACAAAAGCAATGTTGTTCATTTGGAGTTCTCCCGACGAAGAAAGAAAATGAAATTACAAAAGCAATAATGCTTGCACATCTGTATTATTAACCATAACTGGATGGTTAAGACAGTTGGTCCTTTACTCCTTTAACTCATTTGCTTCACAGAAGCTCTATTCATACCACCAATGCACCAAGTGATTCAATTATCCATTGCTAATTAAAGTTTACAACCTGTCATCAACAATAAGCCAAAGTAAATTGTCATTGTTTCGCCTTTCGAGTATCATACAGTGTGTAATAATAACTATGATGATATTTAGAATGTTGGTTAGCTGATAACTAATAAAAATTGGTCAGAGACTAACCATTTGAAAGAATAATCATCAGTTTTTGTGATAGGTTGGTATTGGCACCCCAGACTCTGCTGTCAGCTGTTTGTAAGCATTTTGCAATCTTCGGGTCACGGGCCCCACTTTTCCGTCACCAACTAGACGCCCATCAATCTTCACAACCTGGTTTAACAGAATCCCATCACATAGGTAATTGATTCTTATGAGGACAAAGTACTTACAATGTTCATAAGAAATTAAACTGGCACACTCAAGGCATATTGATGATCCCAGTATACTTAAGGCACTTACAGGACTGAGTTCTCCCATTGTTCCGGTTGTCCATACCTGCAATATCAAAAATAGCAGCAAGTCAGTGTATTAGATTAACCTAATGAAACATGTCACATCATGCTCTTAAAACTTTATATAATTATACAGTTATGTTATGTAACCATCTACACGTATCATGCAAGTTCTTCCATCTGGTATCTATATAAGAGAACCTCATCTGCAGTATGGAACTCTGATAGGCTGATATTTCTCTCCTGGAGGGGAAACTTCTCCTGCACCACAAGGTCCATAACCTGAAACCTCAGAAATATAAGCATGTCAGCTGAAGACTGAAGTGCAAAATATTAACTACCAGTCAAATATCTGGTCTTGTATGGGTGTTTTGGATGTTGCAATCTTTTGTAGAAGTTCCCCAACAGGAATGACTGGATGATAGTAGATTCAGAATACTTATAAAATACAATGTGAGTATGTGCTTAAAATTTAAACAATGTGAAGTTCAATTGGGAGAGTAGGGTAATACATGTTGCAATAACATGGGAATGACTACTTACAGTCGCTCGAGTCACACCAGGAAGGCAGTAGTCAGCATGAGGTGTCAATACACGACCTTTCTTCACTAAAAACTGCATAAACAGAGAAACTACAAACAGTTATGCAATTTACATGGAGTGAAGGAACTGACTTTCTTTAATGACAATATATCAATAAAATAATGTACTGTTATCAACTGGATTACATATGAAAGGTGGAACCTAAAACTACCCAGCTTTCATACTGGAATAAAAGCTGAAAAGCAAAACTATAAACTTACAATGTTCGTAGCATTTGTCTCAGACACATAACCATCCTTGTCAAGCATGATTGCATCATCAGCGCTTGCATTATTGCCTTCTATCTGCAATAATGAAATGACTTCATCAAATGCACATCAATACCTTGTTATCTGATGAATAGGTATTAATCATGTAAACAGAACAAACCTTTGCAAGGATATTGTTGAGTAGGTTATTGTGGTGAATCTTTGAATCCAAATTCTGGTACCAAATAAAAGAAAAGAAATTCAATTGAATGAACTTGGACAAAACATCAACCAAATAAAGCAGTTTGATACTATGACAAAGTATGCTTTTTGATATTTATGCTTTCATTATTCAAGTATATGTATATGCTGGCAAATAATAAGCAAAAAGAATAAGAAATGAGAACATTACATTCGGTGAATTACGACGTGTGGTTGCTGTAACAAGAGTTATTCCCTTTGTATTGTCATACACGGGGGGTTTCCATTCAGCAAGCACTGCATGTTTAGAAGAGACAGCAAGTATAACATAGAAACCAAAACATGTGTTACTAGTGCACTATGCAGTCAACAAAGGAGTTATTGCAGTCTAGCCTAGACTTCTGTAGTTTTCTTGAATGAGCAGCCAACAGTCATCAAACCAACAATTTGTATGTAATGTAAAGATGTATAGAGTATTGAAAGTGGAAGAAGATAAAAAAATTATTTACCAATTAAGGTGCATCCGTAAAGATTGAATACTGGGCTCATGCCAGAAGTAACCTGAAGGAGATGAAAATGATAAAACTCAGTATATGTACAAAGACAAACAACTATATCAAAAAGAAATTTAAATCTAAGACCTGGCTTAATTCCCAAGCAACTAAAGCAGAAACACTTGCAATTTCCCATTCCCCGGATACATATTACCATTCAATTGATTGACAATCACATCACAATAACCAAGAGCCACAGCATAAAAGGAGAGATGCAGAAAACATTCAGAGTGGAAGTCAATAGAGTTTTAACAATCATCACACTTATAGTGATCAAAAGAGAGCACACTGATCTGCTGACCCCTTGTAGAGGCTCTTACAAGATACCAATAGTTTAAGGATTTTTAATCAAGTAAAAAGTACTCTAACTCTACAAAGAGATGAATGTCAAGGTCTACAGGTACTATTGCTGCATTGCACCAGCCTGTGAACTATGATAAATAACACAACCCTACAATGAAGATTATAACAGGTTTTGAGAAAAGCTGATAGGGGGCCCGAAACAATGCACCTTTTTTCCACGCGTTAAACTTAGTCGGATGTGTGAATTGTCAAACATTCCATTCCGAATAAGAGTTCTGAATATGGCTTCTTTAACCTGCAATTATGAAAATCCAATAGGGTACAAGGATGAGCCTAACTCCTTCCTAAACTAACAAAGTACATTGAAGCAAAAGTCTCTCCGTATTACATCCAATATAATGACATGAGCAGCCCTCACCTCTTCACGAGTAGGAACATTATTGAATGCCAAAGCCTTTGCTGAGTCAAAAAACCTATTGATACACATTTTGATTAGGACTTCCCAAAAGAAAGGACGAAAAGGTTCTGCACAACCTCACTGACCTATCCAAATGCTCTTCAAGCTTAAATATCTTCCCCTGGTAAACTCGAAGTCCCTCCCAAACTGAATCACCACCTTGGACAACCGAGTCGAACACAGAAACCTTAGACAGAGGTTACAGAATAGAAAGTAAATATCTTAGAAATACCTTTAACATTATACAAAAGACTGAAGGGCTGATTATCTCAGTGGAGAGCATCAAGTGTCCCATGTACAAGTACCTTTGCACTCTCCCGTGGTACAATCTCATCACCAACCCATGCCAGTAATTTCTCATTTTCTGGAACTGGGAGTTCAGGTTCAGGCAAACCAGACTTCAGGAGACATGATGTCTGCCGCATGTGGCGCCGAAGGAAGTTGTAGAATGGTAGACTTTGCTCAAGTACATCATATATAGGAAAAGGAAATGGCTGAAATACATGGACAAAGCATAAGCATATACTACATTCTATCATGTCATAATTAGAGTTGACCTATCCACAAGCTCTTTAGTGAAGATACATTCATTGAAAAAAAATGACCAATTCCTTGATTAAAATGAAAATTGTCATAATTGAACATATGATAAACCTAATGTAATGAAATGCAGAAATGACATACCATGGGATATCTTTTTGCTGGCTGAAAACATGTTGATTTATGCACACTTTCATACCACCATGGAGCCCAAACGCCATCTATTGGTTTCGGACCAGCCACCCATCTAAATGTTTTACATAGGAAACTTGTCATGTACACATTATCAGATAATGCTGCAGAAGAGCCATTCTATGTACTTTTAAGCTTAACTCTCATTGCTCAAAACAGTAATTCTCAGTGGAAGAAGATTAGTTATAGACAACTCCTTGAAAAGAGTGTAATAATGTTACTTTAGATCACATATATGACAATGAGCAAGGCCAAAAGAAACTTGCACTAGGCATGGGCTTGTGATTAAATAAACAATATGTTCCAAATATGAAAGAATGGCATACTTGAGCATTGTGGACTGAAAAGGGATATCCAATTCTTCACAAAGTCTGCGTAGTGTACCCTGCATTAGAAACCGGATTAGCTAAGAAACCGAAAATAGAAGATTGAGAACCTTCTCCAGAATAATTTAAGAAAAAACAAGGAGACTACTTTGAATAATCTATCAAGCCATAAAAGTTGCACTTCTTTTATTAGCTGAGATATTCCTGGAAATGTTGAGTAGAAGATAACGTTTTTTTTTTGGGATTAATAAGAGAAAATTTACTTCATGAGAGAAATGTTGGACTTGGACCAAGTCCGCCAACATGATATTCTTCTCTGACCATGGTCTCAGACAAATATGTATCAAATCTCAAGAGTTTATTTTCTTATATGCCCAAAAAAGGTTTGAACCAAAAACAGATCATGAAAACACTAAAATATGGAAGTATGAAACCTCATAGTATAAAAACTTTAAACACCTCAGGATCTTCTTGAAGTTCTGTTGCATCAATGACAGGTGGGGGCCTCCCCAATTGAGAGAGCTCACTGTATATAGAAACCAGATCTGCAAAACCTAACTCAACAAGGGATGGTGGCACAACCTTGCCAAAGGATGGCTGAAAAGAGATAATATAGTGGAGTCGGTAAAACTCAGCCAATGTTAAACAGAGCTAAAATAAACAGGTTAACAATTGCAAGCATAAGCAGGTGCAAAGAGGAGCTGCCAAGACCATGGAAAAGATTTTAAACTGTTATTGAAGATAGACAACTGACCAACTAAAAATTTTCAACGATACATTACCAATATGTCAAGGGGATTCCTCGTCAAAATGAAGTGCTTTCCTTTCTTCATTAAGTCACTTGGTAAGCCAGGGACTCGTTGCTTTGCTATATGCTGTAGATTACAAGAGACACAATAGTGAACCGATTCAGTTAAGAATTAAAAAAAAAAAAACAACCAATGTGATTTAAATGGATACTAAGCAGATACTAATGATAGATATAAGGTTCGTGATTTCAAAAAACTGCAGACAAATTTTGGTATATTTCAATTTGGGTTTTATGCAAGAAATGAGATCTTAGAACAATCTCATAGATCTGCACTGAATATTGTATGTGTCATATAATTACATCTTTAAGAAATATACTTTCTTCATGCTGTTACGGATTTAATAGCTTGAGAAAAGAAATTGATAACATGAACTGAAAGGACAAAGAATGACATTTAAGGTAACACAGACATACTAAATTAAGGAGGCTTATCACCTTACAGAAGCGATACTTCTTTCTTCCTGGACCAAGAATGATCTCATTTACGACTTTATTTCCATCAGGTTCCTGGTACACACAGCATTTTGAATATGCAAATAGGGACAAAGAAAATCATAGTTGATAAAAGCAAATGGTGATGTTTAAAACTAGAGATCAGAGAAATGAATGCAAATGGTCACATACTAGAAAAAAGACCAATTCAGAATTGCAGATAGTAGCAAAGTTGTCCTCTAGCAAAGCAAAGCTCGTAAAAATCAAGAGATGGAAATTCAGTGACATACCATTTGGGAAAGTACTTCCTCCCTATAGGGCCTATCGAAACCTGTCACCCGAAGGAAAGTTGCGTAGAGTGGTTCATCAAGCACTTCTATGTCATCCCTCTACGACCAGAAACAAAACAAGAAATGTCTCAATAACTAGTACTTCATCACTAAAAAGAAGATGCATTACTGAATCAATAAAGCACATGAATGATGAACACACCAGAACAACACTTGTAATCAATGCTGTTAACTTCATTTAGTTTCACCAAAACAAAGATTCTGGTCAAAGGCTTGTTAGAGTTTATAAATCTCAATCTTATTTTGTTATTTTTCGTTCTTTTCTCCAAACTACATGGTTTGTCAACACTACATGTCTAGTTCTCATTCACATAAAAGAAAGAAAGATCTATCTTCAAAACTTTGCTATTTTTCCCAACAGTAACAAGAAATATAATATCAGATAAATTGATTTGGCACCTGAGCAAAAGAGTACATGAGGCTTGTACTCAGTGATCTTGGGGTAGCCCATAAATGAATCGGCTCCACTTCAACATCTCCTTGGTTCTTCAGCTCTGCCATGGTAACTTGGACTAATGGGTTTGGATTAGAATTCACACACTTTGATACAGTAACTGGGATTTGAGACTCAGAGCTTCAGAGCCTCAGATTGAATGAATGGATTTAGCTTTGGCCCACCTAGTTTCTGTCATTGCAAAAAGACAGCCCACTTGGCATTGCATCAATCTCAATGATCAACTCAGTACAAAACAAACTTACAGAACTAACAGCCGTGAAATAGTTAAAACTGCAGCGCTGACTTCATCATTTTCACTTTTTCAGACCAAAGCTTTCGTTATTATTTCCAGGCAAGATGAAGATTCCTTCTTTTTACCAGGAAATGGAAATCCCAACGTGTCTTTGGGACGTTGACTTGTACAAAAATGACATTTGATGTCAAGCTTAAGATAAAGCGGTTAAATTTCATTGTTAATAGAGAAAAGAATCAAGCTTCAGTACGTGCACGAAACTCTTAAAACCTCACGTTGGAGGATGACTTGTCAACTAAATAAGACTATTTAACAAAGATATGATGATATGACTTTTTCAAATAAGGAAGTGAAAGCTCATCACTTGCTGTGTTAAGAATTCCCGCCATTGATCAACAACTCAGAATGACACAAAAGTCTTAAACAACGGGGAAAGTGTTGAACAATTGATGCTTGTAGGTTATTTACATGAGATGGAAAAGAGTCGTACAGTGCTGCGATCATATGATTTCATGTAAGGAAGAAAATTCAGAGGCCTGACAGTTTCAGTTAGGTCATTGATGGTAAGGTTGGCCTCATTTAGCAACGCTAGGAACTTATTGAATGTGTTGACATTGCGAATGACAGAGGCGATTAAAGCCATAGGACGCTTCTTCATTCCAACATTTGCAGTGCCATTGTCTGTCCTTTTGCATACAGAAGCATCAGATTCATCGGCATTGCTAGCATTTGCTTGATGAGTTCCGTTCACTTTAGCATCACCAATATATTTACTTCCCAATGTAGAGCCCGTATGATTACCATTGCACTGGTCAGGATATGGGTTTGCCTGGTTTAGAAGAAGGGTAAGCACTCGAACAAGATGTGGGAGGCATACTGGATCGTATATTACATCTGCACCCAAACTGTAGAATTTGGAAAAGGATTAGTGTGCCTGTAAGGATTCATTACGCCAAATTCTAAACAATTAACTATATGATCTGCTGTGTACCATAACAAATCTAACATCAATCTAATGAATAAGGGGACAACTCAAAGCAGCCTAAATCCTGGTCTCCTATAGTTTGCTCAACAAAGAAAGACTCACATTATATCTGGCTTGTGGTTTTGAACCTCCTTTTCTGACACAGATTCCCATGGCAGATGAATGCATTTTACCTGGCACCATTAATTTTTTCTTATTAGAAAAATTCATGCGAATCTCATACATGACCATTAATTTCTTTACTGACTGAAGTAATATCATCGCCACAGTCTTACCATATTTGGATCTTCAGTAGTTTCTGACATTTCAGTTTCAACGCTCAAGTGGTTCAAATTCAGATTACGCTTCATGTTTGCTAAAGTTGACAGGTCACCATCACTTAGTATGACCTATATCAAACACAAAAGTTTTCCCAAGTGATTCACACTGAAAATTGACATCATTTGCTTGGTGAAATAAGTGATGCAGATGTCTCCATACATGGCTATATGCATGCAAGTACTGAAAGTGTTAAGACTATACATGGTTAATCGCTCTCGACACTCGTAAACAACCAAATAATGTTGACAATAATTGAGTTGCATCATTTCATTATAGATTACAGCTTTTGTGGTCAAAGAACATATCTCCTAGAATTTAAACTTTGATAAAGAAGTATCAACAATTTCAGCTTATCTATGTTTCCAATAGTAACTTGTGGATAACATACCTTGGATGCTTTCACGTGAGCAAGACAGATGCCAACCAAACCAACACCTGAACCAACCTATTTTTAAGTTCAAGGTAACACAATCAAAATGTAGAACTCAGATAGGCCATCGTAATTGGATGAATTTTTGAAATTGTACCATACCTCAAAGCACGTCTTATTAGAGAACAGTTCTGGAAATGAAAGTATGCACTCGGACAAAAGAAGACTTGATGGCCAAACTGAACACCTACATCAAACAAGCCAATACTAATTTTAGTTAGCATGTTTCATGAAGCTAAACGAGAGAACCACTAAATAAATCTAACTGAAATGATTATTTGCATGAAAGTACAAACTAATCAAATATGCAAAGTGGTAAAAGTTGTCAGAGTCTGGCATGTCTTGCAACTAGAGAAGAAACCACATAAAACTTAAAAATTTTCCCTTAATGCATAAACAGGTCTTAATTAAAAGCAGAGATATAGGGATATAGAGGTCACTGTATACTACTAGATACGTAGCAATGGGCTAGCTACAAAGTACAAACCATTGGATTTGGTAACTTCTTTAACTCTACATAACTTGTGTTTGACAAAAGCATCAATTATCTGGTTTAGTAGTAAGCAATTAGAATGATAGATAACAATGGTGTAACATACCCAGTATCTCCTTCAAGCATGTTGAGAGAACATTGCAGCCGTACCATCAGTTTCCTTGATTCCAAACAACTTGAAAGTTCAAGACAACCTAGAGGCACCAAGACACCAACTCATTCAATAATCTGTTACCAAGAATACAAAACTCCACACACTAATCTCATGTGAACTGAAACTATTACCATTAGGAAAAAGAAATGAAATGTACTTGAAAACCCTTGCATTTTCCTTTTCCAAGTCCTTCTCCTAATGACCCAAACAGCCTGTTAATGAATAAATTATCCGAACAACAACATTAAAACACTATGCATTCATTAGCTATACCTTCAAAGTAGCCATGTAATGCGCATATTGTTCGTACAACTCATCAATCACATCACCACGGTCCAACTCAACTTCAGCAATCAGCTTCTTCAAAAACTTTCTCAGGTAAGGCACATGTAGTTTCCCCGCCTGCATTCACCATTCAACTGAACCAAACTTCATAAATCAAGATAAGTAACATCTCAAATCTAGCCATCAAGCGCAACACCGCACATACACAATAACTATAACTTCACATCAAGCATGCTCTACTATCAAGTCAAATTCACAATCTTTTCGCTTCCAACGACACATGCATTATTCAAGAAACTGAACTATAAAGGTTAAGACCTCAATTTTGATACAAAAATTTAAAGAAATATAAACAAAGGGCATTAGAAATTTACATATATGGTGATGCAATGGTCCCAAATGAAACTCTGGACTCTCTCAGTAACCGAACCTCCACCGCATTCCCTACACAAATTCACAAACAGAGAAGCATTCATAAGCTGCTAACATGCGCCACCGGACGCTAAAATGCGCCGGATTCTGCAATTGGATTTTGTTCTTATAGCAACTTAAAGTGCGCCGCTTTGTGCTAAAATGCGCCGGTGAGTTACCTGGCCAGGCCGATCAGCGATTCGGTGGGCTCCATAGCCAAGAGAGCCGAGAGCAGATGGAGCTCCCGGTCCGACATGGTCGTCGTCTGTTGACCGTTTAAGACTCTTCTAGGGTTTTAGCAATCCCCAATTTCTATATAACGCCTCAGCGAAACGACGTCGCAGTGCTCCTCACTGAAAAACGACATGTCGCATCTGTGCCTATATAAAGATGGCTTCACACACTGGCGCGCTGCGCTACTGCAGCAACTCATTTCATTTCTCTCTTCTTTTTTCGCGGGAAAAAACCCAGAGTAATCTCTCAACCTCCTCTTTTGATTTTCTTCTTCAATTTCAATCTTCTCCTTCAGATTTCTGAGTAGCCAAACAGATCTCGAAGCTCCTGAGCTTCTGAGGCGTTGGATCTCCGTCACTGTTTTGGCCGCTGAGAAACCGAACGACGTCGTTTCGGTTTCTGATCAAATTTCCGGTTATCTAAGCTGATCCAGATTTGAAAATCCGATTCTCTTTGAATTTATCGAAGATTCGAAGGGATCGTGTGTGAATTTCCCGACTTGATTTTCGCGTTTGAATTTTTCTGCAGGTTTTGATTAGAAATGGCGAGCATAACGGCGTGCGTTCGGTTCAGGCCTTTGAGCTCCAGAGAGAGAAGAGATCACGGCGACTCGATCTGCGTTCACTGCGTAGATTCGCAGAGCTTCGTCTTCAAGGTTTTCTATTCTCGCTAATTTAAGCGCTCCTGGTTTGATTAGCTCATGTAATCCGCTGCTAATCTGTTTGGTAATTGAATTTTTGTAATGATAAATGTGAGTTTTTCTATGTTAGGATGAGAAGGAAGAAGAGTTTACTTTTGGATTCGATAAGGTGTTTTACAAAAACTCGGAGCAAGCTCAGGTCTATGAATTTCTAGCTCTGCCTATTGTGAAAGGTATATCTGAATGAATTCGTTAGCTCTTATGTAACAGCTGCATTGTTTATCTTTAGCCTCTAAGAACAAAAGATTGTGCATTTGTGCTAGTTGTGAATGTTCTAGTTTATTTTATTAATTTGATGTGTATGCAACTCATTTTATTATGATCTGCTCTTTTTGCTGTTTATGTTGGTGATGATGATCCAGATGCTGTTGATGGTATCAACGGCACAATCATCACTTATGGACAGGTAACTTTTCCTCCTTTGGTGGTGGCTCGTTTGTTTGTTGGTGAATTGATTCTAACTTGCAAGTTTGCTCATCGAATGACAGACTGGAGCTGGAAAGACATATAGTATGGAGGTAATGTTTTGATAACATCATGCTCTAGAGTTGTTAGCTAATAGCTGTTAAGTTAATGAAGCTCACATAGGTGATGCTTGTGCTTTTGCAGGGGCCTAGCATAATGGTGATCAATGAGCAGGAGAGAGGTTTAGTTCCGAGAGTAGTTGATGGACTGTTTGATTGCATTAAGTCTTGTGATGGAATAGTGAAGTACTTGATCAAAGTGTCAATGGTATTGATATGCTTATCTTTCAATGGAGTCTATAATTTGGTTGCAACGTCTTCATTTATGTAATTTTCTCAATCTGTTTGTTTCTCTTGCAGGTGGAGATCTACATGGAAAAAGTAAGGTATGTAGAACTGGAATGACTCGAATACATTATCCTTTGGGACATAGACAAAGTAAGCTGAATATGATGACACTAATATTAACTATAGTTCTTACACAGGGACCTCTTTGATTTGTCAAAAGACAACATACAGATCAAGGAGAGTAAAGCGCAGGGCATAGTGCTAAATGGAGTGACAGAGGTCTGCTTATATTTGAAATGATTTCTAGTCTCTTCTCCATAGTGGTAGTCCAATATCATATAGTCTCCATTATATGCCTAGACAAGCTGTTAATTTATGCTGTCAATTATTCCATTGGCTTAAATACCCCATCTCCGGTAGCTCTACTAACATGAAGTCTGAAATCTGAACAGAGTATCTCTTCAGAGGCTTGTCTTGGCTTATGTGTCCATTGTAAATATTAGTCTTTGGTGACAGGATTTGTTAGATGAGTTATTTTTCATCGTCCTGCAGGTCTTGTATCAAAAATTTTGCTTGTTGAAACCTCCCCTCTATATTCAAAATAATTTTGGGACTAAGAAAACTTGGATGGTTATAAATTGGGTTCATATTATGTATGATCTAGATGTTTAGTTAATATGCAATGCATGTTGTAATATGCTGTCTCACCAACTATTATCTTCTGTTTCCTTTCCCAGATCTCAGTTTCGGATCCTGCAGAAGCATTACAGACCCTATCTGTAAGATAAGTTTACTTCAAATTCTTTTGCAATATATGGCTTATGCTCACGTTCTAATTCTGATGTATAACATCCAGAATGGGATAGCTAACAGAACTGTTGGAGAGACCCGTATCCTTCTTTTCTTTTCCTCAACATAACATCTAGTTCTGGTTATTTCCTCATTTCACAGTATAATGATAGCAATCTTTAGCTGGGAATATTGTTCACTTTTCGCATTGTGTTCAAACCTTTACAACTTATAGAGATGAACATGTCCAGCAGCAGAAGTCATTGTGTTTACTTATTCACAGTTCAGCAAGAACTAAAGAAAGATAACAGGTAAATAATTTATATTTCGATTTGGTTTTATATTTTTGATGTGCGAGTCTTGAAAATTCTGAATCTTTGGACAGGTTGAGAACTGGCAAATTGATTCTTGTTGACTTGGCTGGTTCTGAGAAAGCAGAAAAAACTGGAGCAGAAGGAAAAGTTCTTGAAGAAGCCAAGACCATCAACAAATCCCCCTCAGCCCTTGGAAATGTTATAAATGCTCTCACATGTGGTTTACCAGGCAAAGCAAACCACATACCATATCGTGATTCTAAACTCACTCGGCTTTTACAAGATGCACTGGTTAGTTTTTTTTCCCTGCCTCTAATCCTTCTCACCATTGAATGATCAATTTGTATTAAATATTTACTTCTCTTCATATCACAGGGAGGGAATTCCCGTACTGCGTTGTTGTGCTGTTGCTCACCAAGCCCTTCAAATGCATCAGAGAGTCTGTCCACTCTTCGCTTTGGAATGAGGTACATTACTTAATATCCCATAATATCTATTGTTCGTTGCATGTAAAGGGTTGCCGGGAAATAAGATATGCTTGATCGATCTAGATAACACATGGATTATCGTTTTCAAGATTTTCACGAGTAAACAGGCATCGCATGATTTGCATCAGTTCATCCATTTTCACTTGTATTCTCATACGGAACAATTCTTGAGTAGTTTTTTTAAATTTAATATCATTTTGGCTTTGACCTTTTGGCAGGGCGAAGCATATAAAGATGTCACCATGTGCGAAGTCGAGTGAAGATAAATCCGCTAAAAAGGATGGATCTCCCTCTTCAAGTAAAAATCAGGCATGTGAGAGAATTTTGGAACAGGTAAGGGTCATCTTGTAAAATTGTTGTTTCAACCTTTCTATTATCATTCTAGCTAAGTTCTCACACAATCTCTATGCTGTATATAGTTGAGGGACAGATTTGGTGTTGAAGATGTGATGTTACTTGAGGAGTTGTTCAGATTGAGTGGAATTCTCCATGAGCCTGGTTCACCTGAAGATTTGGATTCCGCATTTGAGGATGTCACTTCACAGACCATTATACAACTGCAGCACATGGTGGAAGAGCTTGTATCCACTGTAGAAGAGGTATGCATGAGCTGAAGTTTACTGATACGTACTGTTCTGGCACATGGTGCATGTTATATTTGCAATTGTTTGTTGTTACAGCTCAAGAACGAGAATATGACTCTGAAGGACAGACTGGCAGCTAGTGAAAGGAACGATACACAATGTAAAGAAGCTGGAGGTCATGCTGCAAGCATTCTGCATAGAGTTTCAAGCACTCTCGGTTCCTTTCTGCCTTGGTTCTGACCACTCCCCTCTACAAAGTGGCTGAAATGAAGACTAACCCGACTCGTACCAGAATCTGAATTCCAGCTCATTTGAGGTTGTACAGGTTTTGCTTACATGTTAGCTTGTAAGGAATATTCAAAGTCCTTGCTTGCTTAGCTGCCCTACGGTGCTTCGTGCTTCTTGCTTTAAGATCCCCATTCATATTCTTTATGCCGATAATGCCCTTAGACCTATGTTCTAACATCTGGTTGCTAAGCTAGCTATTGCGGGGACTCCTTAACTAACATAGCTATGATTGTTGGGTTTGTGTGTACATAATCTGGTTTAATTAGCTTGGACTCATCATAATCTAGTATCATTGGAGGGTAATATAGTAATTGCACATATAAACTTTGCCTCTTGGCTTGATTCAGCCTTTCCAAGTTTCCAGAATTCAAAGCAAACTAAATTTGTCTTTGGTAAGAAAAGCAAACTTTCACTGTGCACACAAAATTCCTCCAACCTTGGTACAGTGGTATTTGGTCATTGATAGTACATTGAGTACCGTAGAGCCTTATGGTACAGGGGTCAGTGTTGGTATTTCCCATATTGTGTAAGGTTATATATACTCGTGTGTGCTAGAACTTCCATTATATTCAGTAGATCAACTTTGATAACAGTCGACCCTTTCTATGGCTTCCAATACCATTCTCCAGATTGTCACATTACTATCCATATTTCTGCCTAGTGCAAAGTCAGTTCAGTTCAACTATCCTGCCGTTTTCAACTTTGGTGATTCAAATTCCGACACAGGTGAACTAGCTGCCGGCCTTGGTTTCGAGCTCTCACCTCCATATGGACAGACTTACCCCAAACTTTCACCAGTCGGAAGAGCTTGTGATGGCCGTCTTATCATAGACTTCCTAAGTAAATTTCTAACCATTACCCAAATGTATACTATGCTCTTGCTCTTTTTGCCCCATAACCTCTAAACATACACACTGCATGTTACATTCACCACATATAGGCATTGATATAAGTTGTGCACTAATATATTCACTCAAACTATCAAGTATGCATGCATAAAGGATAGTTTAACCAGCTAGAGGAAGTATGAGCTTCACTTTTTTAAACCATCATGCAATATAATTCAATACTAAATATTATGTATCTGTTACTTACAAACTAACTTGAATGACAAACAAATTCAATCATTCAGTAACTACATGCAATCCAAAGATCTGAAAATTAGAAAAACACCATCATCTAAACAAAGCCTGACCGCCCTGAGCTGATAGATCGTTGTAACAGAGCAAGGATAAAATATAGTTTTGTCCTTGGCTTTTCCAAACATGAAAGCAAACCAACAACTTACGAAGGACTTGAGCCCCACAGCTCACCAAACAAAAACTTATCATGAAAGGTTTCCCAATCTATACATCTTGCTGGTAGATTTTGATCTTCATATAAGTACTGCAATACTCGTACACAATAATTGAGGTCATCTCTTGCATTATTTGCCATGGCTACCAAGACCTTCATTTTCCATATCTTGTTTTCCATCTTCTTCCTTTTACCTCTTGCCAATTCCATTCACTTTAACTACCCAACTGTCTTCAACTTCGGTGACTCGAATTCCGACACCGGAAACCTTGTCTCCGCCGGCATTGAGACCCTTGCCCCTCCTAATGGACAGAACTACTTCAAAAACCCATCCGGGAGATACTGTGATGGCCGCCTCATCGTTGATTTTCTCAGTAATTCTAACACTTTGGTTTCACCTGGTTTTCGATTTATGGTCTTGTTTGTGTTGCTTATCTAGTGTTTTGTGTAAATGCTGCAGTGGATGCAATGAACCTGCCATTTCTCAATGCCTATCTGGATTCAGTTGGAGTGCCAAATTTTCGAAAAGGGTGCAACTTTGCTGCTGCAGGGTCTACTATACTTCCTGCAACTCCAACATCTGTGAGCCCATTTTCGTTTGCGGTTCAAGTCTCTCAGTTTCTTAGGTTCAAAGCCAGGGTTCTTGAAATTCTAGCTAAAGGTATCATCTTCATCAATCTTGTTAATGTTTTGAAACTTTAACTGCAAGAAAGATTTGGACAGTCTAACTATACTTTCTTTTTCAGGTAAGAAATATGAGAAGTATCTGCCCACAGAAGATTTTTTTGGGAAGGGCCTTTACATGTTTGACATTGGCCAAAATGACATTGCTGGTGGATTTTACTCTAAGACATTGGATCAGATTCTTTCTTCAATTCCAACAATTCTGGTAGAATTCGAAACGGGAATAAAGGTCAGTCTAGTGATACATATACCAATGACACATACAATGTGGGTATTGTATTTATTTTATTTTTTTTGACTTTTCAGAGACTGTATGATCAAGGAGCTAGGAACTTTTGGATACACAACACAGGTCCAGTGGGGTGCTTGACTCAAAATGTTGCCAGATTCGGAACAGACCCTTCGAAGCTTGATGATCAAGGATGTGTTAGTGGACACAACCAAGCTGCGAAAGCTTTCAACCTGCAGCTTCATGCTCTCACCAAAAAGTTGCAAGGCCAATATACTGATGCAAATGTCACATATGTGGATATCTTCTCCATCAAATCTAACCTCATTGCAAACTATTCCAAAAACGGTTAGTCCACTTCAGTACCTTTGTTTGATCGGCATTACTAATTCCGCGGTTCTTTAATTTGTGTGAGTTACATATGCAGGATTTGAACAACCTATTATGGCTTGCTGTGGGTATGGAGGTCCACCCTTGAACTATGACTTTCAGATTAGCTGTGGGCAAACAAAGGTCTTGAATGGGAGCTCTGTCACAGCCAAAGGCTGCAGTGACAGTAGTGCCTATGTTAGTTGGGATGGGATTCATTACACTGAGGCTGCAAATCAGTTTGTCTCATCAAAGATACTCACCGGAGTATACTCTGATCCACCTTTTTCAGACCAAATGCCTTTCCTTCTGAACCTCAAGTTCTGAAGCTCCATTGTGCTTTATTATTGCTTATGTAACTTGTGCTGTGTAAAAGCAATGCTAAGCTATTCGAATGCCAATGTTTAAACACCGCACCAACTACCACATCGTTTAGTTTTAGTTTTATACTGGCACAAGAAATTATCATAATGGGTAGTGCTAGAGAGTCTTAATAAAGCCTAAGATTTATAGTTTTAATCCTATGTGACATCATCAATTTAATAAATCATGTCATTTCCTTTTTAGATAAAAATACAATCTTAACCTTAATAATTAATTAATGATACACACTAATTTGGAATATTTTCTTAGCTTTTTAATATGGATGTGTATATACAAAGTTTAATTAATTTATTAATAATAATGAGCAAGTTAATAATGATACCAAATTAGGCTTTTATACCATAAATCAATTTCATAAATTTATTAAAATTTCCTTCTATCTTTTTGAATAGAAATTTGGTTCCATTTTAATATTTTATTTTTGCATTTTAAAATTATGATATCTATATATAAACCATATTTTGTTAATTAAGAATTTTGAAAATAAAATAAAAATAGAAAATCTCTATCTAATTTCTTTTGGATGATTATGTGTGTGTGTGTACACAGAAAGGATGAGGAGTGGATGTCCGCACCGAAGAAAAAGTGCGAACGTCTCTCCATTCTCCTCTGTCCAGCACCGACGACGGCGCGCCTCCACCCGAGCGGACACCAAAGGCGTTGCCGATCACTTTCTCTTCCCGGTGAGTCCACCGAATTCCATTTTGCCGGCGAGATCAACCTTGTTTGAAGTTTTGGGTGGAGGTTGCTACCCAAACCTTCAAATCGATCTTGCCGGCAAGAGAAAGTGACCGGAGATGCCGCTAGTGTCCGCTCGGGTGGAGGAGCGTCATTTTTGGTGCCGAATGGAGGAGAACAGAGGGACGTCCGCACTTTTTCTTTGGTGCGGACGTCCGCTCCATAGCAGGGGGCATGTGTGTGTGTGTGTATTTCATAAGAATTCATGCAAACTATTGAAGATGCATCATGCATGAATGTCATTGAATTTTTTCTCATGGACGAAATTGTTTTTTCTTGGACATATTATATATATATATATATTTCATAAGAATTCGTGTTTTTGAACAAGTATATTCTCAGAAATATATGTATTTTCACACTATATTTTACGTTCAATCTAAGCATGATAGTGATGAAAAAGGAAAAAGAAAGAAAATGCTAGATATATATATTTTTAATTTTTTCTCTTAATAAAAAGACAAAATAATCTAGAGCCATTAGATTTGGAAGGATGAGATTGTATTTTTGCTTAAGAACGACATGACATAATCTTTTTATAATCAGTGATGTGTCTAGATGACATAGCATGTCACCTAAGATTAAGGCCACAAATCTTAGGCTTTATTAAGGCTAAGAATCATTTTCCTATCATAATACTAACCAAACTGACTCCTCATGCATTTGGGAATTGGGTCTCTACCTTGTCTTTCCTACATGCATCATTTTCTGATCCTATTTGGTCTTCAATCTAGCTATATGTTTCTCAAAAATCCCTCTGACCAAATAAGAAGGCAAACAAAGCTTTTTGTTGAGAGATAATATCGCAAATGATACCGTAATTAATCAAATTATATTACTCGAACTATTTAGTATTTACAGTTCAAATTTAACCGACGTAACTTGAATATTATTGAAGTTGAATTTCATTGAGATTTGTATTTGCAAGTATACACATATGTAGCAGATCTACTGCTGCTTACAATGGTACTATTAAGCTAATATGGAATCTACAATTACTGCAAGATAATATTAATCTACTACAATGTTATTGCCTATGAATACTTCAAGACAGGAGAATCAAATGGCTTGATTTGAGGAGAAGATTGAGGCTATCTAACAATTATGTGTCCTCTGTCACACAATTGGTACCGCACGTGAGGTCTGTTAACTCTTTCGATTTTTAACATTGAAGTTATACTTTCAAGGTAAAGAATTAAAGTCCATGGTGAAATTTTTGGTTACACACATCAATCAAAATTCCCATTTAAGACAGATGCAGTCAATCACTCATTCATCGAGAAATTTTTAGATGCTATAGGAGGACCACGTGGCAGTATGACGTGGTCCTACATTTTAATTAAATATTAACACTTGGATTTATTACAACTAAAATATAAACTAATGTTTTCTATCTTTTAAGAAAAGACCTTTATGGGGTCTTTGTTGAGTTTGAATTAGGGATTAGGGTTTGCGGTTAGGGTTAATGGTTTAGGGTTTGAGGTTAGGGTTTAGGGTCTAGGGTTTAGAGTTTATAGTTTAGGGTTTAAAAAGCAACAACAAACCAAAAATTGTCTTTAACAAAATAGCTGATGTAATTTTTCCTTGGTAAAATCCAAGTGTCAATATTTGATTAGAATGTAGGACCACATCATACTGCTACGTGGTCCTCCCATAACGCTGACGTGGTCCTCCCATAACGCTGAAAAATTTCTCCTTAATGATCGACCAGATCCAAGTACCTAACTTCTTTTCTTTCAGAATTCATTCAACACAAGATTGAAGTTTCTCTTCAAAAAAGGACACATTTTTTTTCACGTGTATGTTTACTGTAGAGTCACGTGCTTCAAGAAATCAGTTCGTTCTTGTTGGAAACCAAAGCCGGCTGTGTCACAAAGCCATATGTGCATTTTGGACACACAATGATTCAAATGAACCAGGACCTCTGTTTCGTTTAGATTTCGACAATTACAAACCACTTTGAGTTTCATCCATGGCTACCAAGAATCTCAATGTTTTTCATGTTCTCACCTTATTCTGCTTTCTTCTTGTATGTTGTGCAAACTCACTGAACTATCCCGCCGTTTTCAACTTGGGTGATTCCAACTCCGACACCGGCGAGCTCACTGCCGTCATCGGTTTCCGGCTTCCTTATCCATATGGAGAGCTTTACTTCAATGCTTCGTTGTCATCCGGTGGGAGGTTTTCCGATGGCCGTCTCATCATAGATTTTCTCAGTACGTAAACTTCTCCAATTAATAGTAACCTTTTCTGGAATGTTTTTACTTTTACCAATTTACCCCATGCAGTAACCCCCATGTGCACAAGTAAATTTTATCAGTATTATTCTGACTTTCTGGTGAATTGATCCATGTGTTTTGGTCATTTTTTGTGTGATCTTGATGTATAAAATGCTTGTAACTTATGCTTGCAATCTTATGTATGCATTTTTTACTTTCACATCTTTCTGATTATGATGGCTGCTGTGACAATGTATGTACTTATTTGTTGCGAGAATGGTGTTGCTTGCAGTGGGGGCAATGAATCTTCCATTTCTGAATCCCTATTTGGATTCAGCTGGCCTCCCAAGTTTCCGAAATGGGTGCAATTTTGCTGCTGGAGGGGCTACTACACATCCAGCAACTGCAACATCTGTCTGCCCCTTTTCATTTGGGGTTCAGGTATATCAGTTTTCGCGATAGGCTCGTGCTCTTCAATTGCTAGCTGCTAAAGGTATAAATGGTTATGAAATTTCTAGCTAGAGCTTTGTTCCTTGGAAAGAAGAAATCCTCATTTCACTTGATGCATGTTATGTGCAGCAAAAGTTGAAATAACTTTCCCTTTTGTTCTAGGTAAGGAACTTGAGAATTATCTACCCTCGGAAGATTCCTTTCAGAAGGGGCTGTATGTCTTTGACATAGGCCAAAATGATCTTGCTGGTGCATTTTATTCTAAAACACCGGATCAGATTCTTGCTTTTATCCCAACTATTTTGGCACAGTTTCAGTTAGGAATACAGGTCAGTTTTGCAACATTAAACAGTTAAGTTTTGTTTCAATGTTAAATTAAGTAGGAACCCTGAAGTTTCATTCTTTCCGTTTTTTTTTCTTCAGAGATTATATGATCAAGGTGCTAGGAACTTTTGGATACACAACACAGGTCCTCTAGGGTGCTTGACTCAGAATGTAGCCACATTTGGAACGAACACATCAGAGCTTGATGAGCACGGATGTGTTAGCGCACACAACCAAGCAGCTAAAACTTTCAACCTGCAGCTTCATGATCTCAGTAAAAAGTTGCAAGGCCAATATTCTGATGCAAATGTCACATATGTTGATATCTTCTCTATAAAATATGACCTCATTGCAAATTATTCTCAATATGGTTAGTACATCTTGGTATCTTATACCTTATATAACTCTGCCTCTGGACTTGGTTGTTTCAGTTTACATATTTGATTGTGAATGAATTTATTCTGCAGGGTTTAAACAACCTATTATGGCTTGCTGTGGGTATGGAGGTCCGCCTTTGAACTACAACAGTCGGGTTTCTTGTGGATCAACAAGGATCTTGAATGGCACATCGGTCATAGCCAAAGGGTGTAGCAATAGTTCTGTGTATGTTAATTGGGATGGAATTCATTACACACAGGCTGCAAATCAGTTTGTATCATCAAAGATCCTCACCGGAAAGTATTCTGATCCTCCATTGTCAGACAACATTTCTTTTCTCTCAAGTTGTGAAACCCCAATGTGGTGATTATTGGATTGTTGTATTCTGGATTTTCCACGTATTTGAGCATTCATAGGTACTCAAACCAAGTCTTGAACCCAACACACAGTAAAGCAATGCAGATACCTGAATTGAGTCCTAGTCTGAACTCCGAAGTAAAACTTAATTCCATTACATACTTTACAATTATTGACAAAAACTCTGTCATCTTCTGTTTGCAAGTTTCATCAACCGCTTGAAGATGACCATTTGTATAACTGCATGTTATACATGTTCTTGTGAAACTTATGACAAATAATCAAAGATGATTCCAACCGTGGATGATTACACCCTTACTTCCTTGAGACATACGCATAATATTGTGCCATGGGAACAACAAAGGCAATCACTAACAATCCTCCAACTACAAGAGAGAATTGTCCTCTTTTCTCTTCCGTCTCTTCCTTGGTTTTGAAGTTGGATTCACGCTTGTTTTCGTTAACCTTTGGTCCACCTGGATCTGGAAGCCCATCAATGGCAGCGACTATCCGTTTTGCGCTACTGTAAATAGCTTCATTGTACTTCTCCTCTGTAGCTAAGACTGCAATACACATCCAACAATTCCATCACCCTAGTTAGCTATAAAAGCTTTGCAAGAACAAAACTAAAGCACATACAAGGACTAATATGTCACTACTGTAAATGGTGACATATTACCATTTACCACCCTACATTTTCATCACTAAATCCTACTCATTCTCAATTTCTCATACATAGTTGGAATTTGCAACTCTCATTTGAACATCAATGTGGTTTGAGTTATGCATGCTCATAAACATAAATTGGTCAACAACAAAAAATATATAGAATCCATAAATTGTTGCTTGAAGAATCTGAAGTGAAGGCATAGTTTACCAGGAAGGTTCTCTGATACAGTTGCATCAAGGACAGCTTCTCCCACAGCTTGAATGAATGCAGGTCCACCTGTGATTGCTCCTTCTTTTTGACTGGTGATGAGGACAACAATACCCTTGTTGTTACCCTCCTCAACTGAAGGGTACCATGTCTCCAAAACTTGGTCAGCATACTCAAAAGCATCAGCTTTGCTCTGCAACCAAATCATACCAATGTTCAATACCAAAAGCTCAAACCTTTACAATTCTTCAACATTTGTTCCCATTGTTAAAACTAAGATATCATCAACATGGTTTTACATAAAAGTTACAAAATTTACAAAATTCTTATAATGAACATATCAAATAGAACTTACAGTGAGCTTTCTGACAGTGATGAAGTTGATCTGGAAGTTCTTCCTATCTTCTAAATCTTGTAACAATCGTTTCACATCGGATTTGGTCACCCTGCTAAGCACCCCTGCATCATCAACAACATAGGAGCCTTTGGGTGGCCCCTCATTGATCACATCAAATTCAGAAGCTAGTGCATTGCCACTAGTCAAGACTGGGGAAAAGCTTAGTGCTAAAGAAAGTGCAAGAGCAGCTAGTCCTTGTTGAGCATGAGAAACCCAGCTTGTGGGTATTGTTGGCAAAGATGTTTTAACGGATTGGACAGAGTGCTTTTTGAGGCTTGAACTGATGATGGGTTTTGTGAGGTAGAGGGACTTTGAATTGGGTTGGAGAGAAGAGGGTTTTGGGTTGAAGAGAGGAGAGACTGAGGGAGAAGATATAATGGTTTCCATGGGAGAGAGAGCAGAGAACTACCAATGGTGAATCATAAGAGAGTTGTGAACTTGTGAGTTTGTATATGTTCTTTTTCCTGGTTTCTTGGGTGGTTTGGATTTGTTTAGTTTTGGATTTTGGTTGGTTGAATTTGAGTAAGGATAATGTGGAGGCTCTGTTGGGATTGAAAGTCTCAGTCTCTCTCACAGTTGGATATACTGAATTCTATATAACAAGGGTAAAAGTGGACTTTACAGATGAAATAAGACCAACATTTGCCAACAAGGCAGTCAAGGCTTCACAATACACTTTCAGTTCTAAAAGACTAAAAGCCCCTTTTGGTATATCCAAATACCTAAAGCTAACCTCTTCCGCAATCTTGACATACAAAACCCCCAGCTTGTGTTGTCCCCACATTATCTCCCTCCAACTTTTGCAACAGCCATGAAAACAATCCTCATTCTCTCATGGCCATTCTTTTCCTCTCCCTCCCTCCCCACCAACCAAACCCAAAACCCAAAATCCCAAACCTCACAACCCCAAAATTCACTTCAAAGCTTTGCATCACCAACAACACACCCACCTCCAGAAGAGACTTAATCCTCAAGACCACTCCCATCTTCCTCATTTCTTTGATCCCTCAACAATACCCAACTGCCCATTCTTCAACAGAAGCTTCACCTCCCCAAAAATCAATTCTTTCTGGCATTGCCAACACCAAGAGTTGGTTCCAGTTTTATGGTGATGGGTTTTCCATTAGAGTCCCTCCTCAATTTGAGGACATTATGGAGCCTGAGGTATTCTAATAGCTCACTCTTGTATTAGTGTTATTGTCTTCATTGTCAAAGAATTGGTTGGGTATTGCATTAGTTGCATATAGGTTTCATCTTTCAATGACAATTATGACTGTGTAAGGTTTCTAGTTGATAAAGTTACTTTCTTTCTGCTCTTGGTTGCTTTTGGGTTGGTTGTTTTGCTCGACTGTTGGACCCTCAGTGAGATGGTTGTGTTGAAAATGTTTTAAACTTTCTATTCGTATGCGACAGTTTCTGACATGAAAAGACTGAGATGTAGATAATTTGGTAGAATTTGGTACATATATCACAGCATTTACATATCGTTTGTTTGAATTGTAGGATTACAATGCTGGATTGTCCCTTTATGGAGATAAAGCAAAGCCCAAGATCTTTTCGGCACGTTTTGCATCTTCTGATGGGTATGCCCTTTTTGGTCTCAGTTTACATCTCTAAAGATTTGTACTTCTTTTTCAACTAACTGTTTAGAATATTTTGGTTGTTAGATTTGGTTTTTGATAATGTGATTGGCACTATATGTCATTGATTTTTCTCCTTGTTATTGACTGATGCAGATCTGAGGTACTGAATGTTGTTATTAAACCTTCCAACCAGTTCAAGATCACCTTTTTGGAGGTTGGTGACTGTCATTAACTCATTATCTGTTGATATTATTTCTGATGAGTGCATTTATATACAGTAGTTATACTATTGGTAGACTACCTCAGTAAGTCTGTAGTGATAGGACCACTAATTTCTTCTTATACTAGAGTCAAAGAATGCTGCGTATACCACGCTTCCAGCTACTGAGAAGCAAATGCATAATGTCTGATATACTTTTGTTAGGGTTGGGGGAAGTGGAAATCAGCAGTTGATCATGTTTTAATGTGTTCAAGTGTGGGTGGGTGAGTGACTTAGAATCATACTACGTACCATAGTTTGGTGAAGACTGTTTTTTCTCTCTTCTGCAATCTTTGTGGAAATTATGTTGGTTAAGGTGTTTGCTGGGCATTATGGACGAACTTATGGGCATTCTTCGTGTCTTTTCTTTTTTTGTTGAAAGGGAACTTATGGGCATTCAGGGGAATTACTGTTGGACAGTTACATCTTCAACTCTAGAAAAATGATTAATCTGGAGGTGTTGAGCTTCTGTAGTTCTATTATGAGTTGTAGACGGTTAGTGCCTATGGTTATAAAGTTAGCTTCCTCTGCAGTATTATGGAGCAGAAGTCGTCTTTTGAAATAAAACTTTGCAATATGTATTATCTTGGAGTAGCTTTGAAGCATTGTATCTTGCATTATATAATCACAAATCATATAAGTTAGGAGATTCTGTGTTGTTACTGTTTCTAAATTGATTGATAAGTACTATGACAATTTATCTAATATGTACCAATTGTGACAGGCCAAAGACATAACGGATTTAGGCTCCTTGAAGGAGGTGGCGAAAATCTTTGTTCCATGTAATGTGTGAATTCCATTTTCTCCACTTTTCTGATTATTATATGACATGAATTTAATCATTCTGGATGCGTCATATAAATAACATTTTCTTGGCCCTTTTAACTAATATCTGGGAACAAAGGGCTCTATTTTGCTTCTTTTCTTAGCTATATCTGGTTTTTGATTATAAATTTGCACTGACAGTTGGATCAACATTATACTCTGCCCGAACACTAAAAATAAAGGAAGAAGAAGGTTTTAGGTGAGTTCATTTATTTTATTAATCAAACTGCACTCATTACTTCATTCCCAACATTGTACTAAATACCTTGAATGCTGGTCTCTGAGCACACTGCTTTTTATGCCTCATTTGGGCAGCTTTTGCTAGTTGTATTTGCCATATCTTTCCTGATGCTTGCTACTCTGATGTTTTGATATGTTTCAGGACTTATTATTTCTACGAGTTTGGTAGAGAAGGACAGCATGCAGCACTTGTAGCTGCTGTTAGCAGCGGAAGGGTTAGTTATAACACTCTCAAAACACTTATTACTTGCCAAGAACTATGACATTATAATCTTTTTTTTTTCTCAAGAATTTGTGACGAGCAAATATATAGCAATCTTAGATTCAAAATGAATCTTTATCAAGTATCCAGTGCTGAAGCAGCCACGTCATATTTCAAAACCTCACCTTTGAACTTGAATATTGGAATGTGACAATTCTATTTTATGACTCTGTCGATGTCTGTTTCATCAACTTATGGAGACACAACATCACCCTTGTCCCCTATTTCTGTTGTAGACATATATTGCTGGAGCAACTGCTCCAGAGTCCAAGTGGGATGAGGACGGCGTGAAGCTTCGCTCCGCTGCTGTATCTATGACTGTTTTATAGTGTCTTCTAAGCATGCTGAAAAGCGGGTTGCAGTTAAAATTTTGAGCGGTATACAATTCTAGATTCTTTGATATGGTTTAAAGCCAACTCAGACGTTACACAGCTAACTTGACTTTGAAATTCAGTTGAGAGCTTTATATCATTCGGACTGTACGAGGGCATTCCTCGTCAATCTCGATAAAAAAGCTGACTTGAGAAGAACCAATATCACACTTCTGGAATTTTCCTTCAATGGGAACTTTTGGATTGAGGAGATGTATTCAGTGCCAGATTTGCTGAGTGAATGAAATAGAATTACAGTACCATTTGCATTTTCATGTTGGTTGTTCCGTTACTTCTTATACTCACACTTATTCATGTGTTATTGAGTTGAACACCAATTGGTGATTGCAACATCACGATGATCTATTATCACAATTCTACTTGTCAAGCACTAACGCAAATCCTTGTATCCATGATTTGGCTTCTAATATACTATCGATTAAACGTCGACAAGAGACATGTGTTATTAGATTAAGGGAAAACAAAATCTGATGAAACCATGTTCGATCGAGCTGAAAATGATAGTTAAAAAAATGTTTGTTTTTCGTAGTTGTAGAACATGTATATCCTATCCTTTCGTCTGCAACCCAGAAATTGATCCTCCAAAGTTAAAACTAACATCAAACAGCACCAGTGTTTATCTACATGATGTATAGATTGTAGAGGCGGATAACTTGATAGTGATAAATTAGGTAGAGGCAGAGTTCTAGGTGATTACGCATGCATGCAATTTGTGATATCGATCTGATTAAGTAGTCTCCGGCCAACTCTCCATCATCCAGATGTAAATCTATATATAAGGAGCCAATTATTCAAACTGTAACTGTAGATTATGCTTTCTTTTGATGCAGTACTGTGAAAGTCCCACAAGCCACATATTAGAGTTCGGAAGATCAAAGAGATAATAGATGACCTTAGATAGACGTAAAGTAATGGTCGATCATCAACATATGTACTTTTGGTATTATTCGGAAAAAAAAAAAAAAATCTTGAAATTTTGAAAATGAAGGAAATGGTAGCTAGTCACAAGGGGGCAAACAAAGACTTTGAGAAGGATCTTGATGTTCCATTTCTGTTGTGAGACTAATTTAAAGAAGACTTCACGATACAGTTGTACCTAATCGAGTATGAGAGATCCATCTTAATCATATACAGCATGTACATGTTTGTTTGATCAACTCGATTAAGATTGGAATTTATGTAAGATCCAATCGAGGAGGGACCGCATCGCAACTTTGGTACATGTCTTTTCATACATAGACTGAAATAGTGAAGTTGAATATGCAAAGTTTAAATACTACATATGTCCTGCAGCGACTCCAAGAGCCATGTTTGATGTTTGTTCTCTCTATCAAGCTTGAGGATCCCAGGTCGATATTATGCATGTATAAAGTTGGACCAATTTGCCACATGCACGTTGTGTACGTTCGATTCCTTCTAGCTCTTGATCGATTATATAATTCATGATCAACGGGACGTCGAGACCTTTCTCTAAACATGCATTTTCTCACCATTTACAGATATACGTGCTTTATCTTTTAGATTATACGTATTGGAGAAAGGAGGGGGAAACAATTGAGACAGAGATAAATTCATGATATGTTTCTTTATGCATGCATGCCGAATGTAATAATTTGCATGCTAATTTGTTTTTCTCTGGTTTGATCAATTGAACAGAAATTTGAGTAGCTAGGATAAGTTATCGTAATTTTGAATGTCTTAACGATTACCAAAATTTCTGAATTTGTAAAAGTGATATACATATAAAACTACATATTAAACGATGGAGATGTGATTTTGTGATCAAAAAGTTAATGTATTCCTTCATTCCTCATATATGTTAAAAAAATAAATCTCTTAATAGAAAGACCATGTATACACACACTACTAAGACCAATATAAATATAAACACAAAGTTGCATATTTTATATTGTTGGGGATTTGGCTGGTATGATTTCATTTGATATCACTTATTTGACACTTAAATTAGTTTGTATTTAAAAAAAATAGTATAGACGTGACTGCATACGTGAGAGTCTTCGTTCCCACCAATTGTGAGTAGCTTAATTCTCTTCAAGACTCACATATCATCAACTGGGGAATAATCTAGTCAATGAAATTATGAGTAGTGTATAGGTGAAGCTTGTTTCTACGCATACATTGTGAATGTCCAAGTGTCCAACAAAGCCATCGATCATTTTTGGATGTATCTGGTGAACTCAACCCGATGATGTATGTGTTATATACATCTATATATAGTTCTGTACCTAACAATCAATTAGATGAAGAACCTCGAGGTTGCTGATCGATGAGCAATCAACCTAGCTGACGTATAGAACTCCGTTCAGTACTGATCCATATATGCAGGTTTCTTCATTCTACTTTGAGAAGATTAGACACAAGACATGTGCAGGTTGTATACTCACTTTGATGCTTTGAGGGTGATCGAGATCCGTCGTGGTCAGTGGTGTAGGAAGACCGGAAGAGAGTAAGTAAGATCCAATGAAGGCGGGACCCGTCAGGAGTAGTACGTTCTCCTGCAAATCTGGCACATGCTGATTTTGATTTAGAATATTTCATCTCTAATGTTGGAAAACCATTAGAGCCCTTTCAAATCTCATACCCGAGACGTGAACGGTTATTTTTGGTTTATAAAAAATGATATCACACACATTAATGTCAAGACATTTTGTGTTAAAATCTTGTACTTGTTTCCCGTTTCGCATTCAGGTGGCTAAACTGGGAAGAGTATCATCCTTAATTTCATAATTTAAGGTGATGATCGCCTTCAAGCATTTCTAGTTTTCTTGAGTGTCAACTTAATTGTCAAGCTCAACCTAAGCTAGCTCTCGCCTTCTCGAAAGAGTGTGATGTGTTCTCTTTTCATCGATCCATTAGGGAAGGAGTAGGTGGAGGATATATAATGTGGTTAACTAATGCAATTCGAAAGTATGATCATGTAAATGTCATTTACCTAATAATATAAATTTCTCATCGAAATGTCATGTGTGACTGTATAAGCTTAATTATTGAAAGTTGTCTAATAGTTCTTGTTCTCATGCCTTAAGAGGTTAATTCATGAAGAAATTTTTAAGACACCCTAAAACTATTGGAAAAAAAAATTAAAAAAATAAAACTCTCGCGGCAAAAGTAGTTGTTATGATTATCCTTTGATTATTCTTGAAGACGAGAGATGGTAGTGCCACTGGTCAGACTGCAGGAACTGAGGTAGACCTGGCTGCACACAACCCAACCTACATCAACTACCATTCTTCCCTCCAATTTTTTATGGTACAGAGACTCCTGGTCGATCTTAAATTCAATGCTGAAAAATCATCCACAAAACTCAAACACAGACACAGACACAAGCCACCTCGATCATTCAAGAACCTTCAGACACATTCACGGTCCAAACCTCTCTCTCTCTTTTCCATCATCCCCACAAACGTGAATGCCAAACTCAGCTACCCAAATCCAGAAATGGCAGTTCTTGAAACCATTCATACACTCAAGGACTCATTTCTTGACACCTCCACCGTTATTGCACTCACTGTCTTCTTCACACTCCTCTGCCTCTGTATCATCATTGGTCATTTGTTGGAAGAGCATCGTTGGGCTAATGAATCCATCACCGCCCTTCTTTTGGTCGGTGAATTTTGTACTCTTTATGCTAAAATGTTGGCATTTAAGAAAGCTCTTCTTGTTTCTTTGTTTTAATGTGTTGAGTTTTACAGGGTTTGATTGCTGGAGTAGTGGTGTTGCTGGTGACTCAGTTCGAGAGTTCACAAATTTTGGTCTTCAATGAGGACTTGTTCTTCCTCTATTTACTTCCTCCAATCATTTTCAATGCCGGGTATGAATGAACTCGATCTCAATTCTATGCAGTTCCAATTGCAAGGCATTGCTCAATGAAGATATATAGTATCTGATGTGGGTTTTGGGATTTCTATAATGAAAGTTTGGAATCTTTGCATTGCTTGAATTATGACTGCAAAATTTGAAAATTGATATAATATGTGATCAGAACTGTATGCTAATCATCAGAAATTTTTAATTGTGGTTCAGTTTTCAGGTCAAGAAAAAGCAATTTTTCAAGAATTTCACAACAATTTTGCTGTTTGGTATAGTTGGTACAGTAATTTCTTTCTGCCTCATATCACTAGGTAAGAGTGTAAGACCTCCATTGGTTATTTATTTGAGTTCTACTTCTAACTGATCGAAGTCTCTTATATTAAACTGAAGTCTAACTCCATAAATTCTTGTGGAAAAATTTGCAGGTGCCTTTTTACTTTTCAGTAGATTTGGTTTCACAACTCTGACCATTCAAGATTACCTAGGTACTTTAACAAAAATTTATCTTACTATTTTTATCTTGATGGTTCTGTGATTGTCGTTTGTGAAATTCACTGCGCGCTTTCCTATGTGTGCAGCGATTGGTGCCATATTGTCAGCAACGGATTCAGTTTGTACATTGCAGGTAACCTTATAATCTCAGCCTGAATACATGTTTCATCACTTCATGGACTGACTTCTAACTTTCAGGGTGATGGTTTTTCTCATGTTAAAGGTTCTTAGTCAAGATGACACTCCCTTTCTCTACAGTGTTGTATTTGGGGAGGGAGTAGTGAATGATGCTACCTCTATCGTTCTCTTCAATGCAGTACAATCACTAGATGTGAAGGACGTCAGCTGTCTTACAGCCTTGAACTTGTTAGGCACCTTTCTTTACCTCTTCTCCACCAGCACTCTTCTTGGTATAGCAGTAAGTTGTAGATTATTGGATGCTTTGCTTATACCTTGATTTCAGAACTCACAATTGACTAAATCATGCAAATGAAGCTCAAGTTTCTACTAATGATGTTATGATTGGGAGAAAATTTAAGTTTGAGATGTTCTAACTTGCTTCATTACTATGTCACAGGCTGGCCTTATGAGCGCTTATATCATAAAAACGCTTTACATTGGAAGGTATGAGGAAACACTTCATTTGCGTATATATCAACTGTGTGTGTGTGTGTATAATCCAGGACTTATAGTCACTTATGATCCAGTGAACTGGGACAGATTTTCATTGTAATACAAATACAGATACAAAGGAAGAAAACAAATTTATAGAAGATAATTGAGCTCGGCATATGCACTTACATTTACCATTATAGTTTCTGATTTTACTTGACATCAGCAAAATTAGAATCTGCGACAATTACAATTGCACACAAGTTCTTGCACTTATTATAAATTCAAGCAGAAGTTAAGTTCATTAAGTATGAACATCTAAGTTAATTAAAAAAAAAAGTATGAACATCTAAGCCGTATGCATAATTGAATAGCGATAGGATGGAAAAGACTTGTACTGTGAACACTTGAACCAATTTCCCTGACATTAAGAATTTATGATTCTCTTGGATACAGGCATTCTACAGATCGTGAAGTAGCTCTCATGATGCTTATGGCTTATTTGTCATACATGTTGGCTGAGGTACCCTAAAACAGAACTGCAACTTCTACTTGGACATTATGAAAGTTTTAACTGAATTGATTTTTACAAAGGAACTGATTTATGACTTGATACGTTCGTTTGTTTTTCAGCTTTTGGGTCTCAGTGGAATTTTGACAGTTTTCTTCTGTGGCATAGTAATGTCACATTACACATGGCACAATGTTACAGAAAGCTCAAGGATAACAACCAAGTAAGAACTGAACTCAGTTTTCATTGTATTGGTATCACAATCATTTCTGTTAGCAGAAACAGTGTCATGGCTAGCAAGCTCGAAGCTAGCAGATTGAAAGCACTAATATCTTCATGAGTATGAGTTTGATAAGACACCTCTATTTTTCCATATATAGATTATAATCTCCATATTGTTTGATGGTTTCAGGCATGCATTTGCAACAATGTCTTTCATTGCAGAAACCTTTATATTCCTCTATGTTGGTATGGATGCCATGGACATTGACAAATGGAAGGCCAGCAATGCAAGGTATATTGGTGTTTATCACTAAATTCTCTTAGAAAAAAAGATGTAATATCGAAAACTACTGGTCTGACTTGTAAAGTTCTCTTTGGTTCAGTCCAGGAACTTCAGTTGGTGTGAGTTCCATGTTGTTTGCACTTGTATTAATCGGAAGGGCAGCATTCGTATTCCCGATTGCAAACATTTCGAATTGCTTCAGGAAGATAGAAAACAATAAAATTGAATTCCGTCAACAGGTATAGTCACCTTAACAACTTGATTAGGCACCTTATTCCTCCCCTAAATTCAACATGTTGTCCCTAACTAATTGAACATCTCAGTTCATAATGTGGTGGGCAGGCCTAATGAGAGGTGCAGTTACTATTGCTTTGTCATACAACCAAGTAAGTTTTGCTTATGTTTCTTCAAGCCCAAACAGCTCCAGATTCGTATACTCATGTACAATCTACAATTGTAGTTCGCAGACGCCACAACGTCATCAACACAAGATAATGCACTGATGATCACCTCCACCATTATTGTTGTTCTATTCAGCACAGTGGTATGTATTCCTAAGTGTATTTCAGTTACTTGGTCACTGAGCTTGTCACTTTAGTTACTTAACGTTCTTTCCCCCATTTATACAGGTTTTTGGCTCGATAACAAAGCCGTTGATTGAAGCTGTACTGCTGAGACATGCAAAACCAAACCACAATATTTCAGATGCGACTGATATTCCAAGTCTAGAAGACTTGAGGCTATTGTTCATAGAAACTGGTGAACCAAGTGAAGAAGGCAATGGTCAGTCAAGTCGAAAGCGAACTGGCTTAAGGTTTCTCACGAGTTCTACAGTGCACCATTTGTGGAGAAAATTTGATGACAAGTTCATGAGACCGGTATTTGGTGGACGGGGTTTTGTTCCTTTCGTTCCTAGTTCACCAAGTGGTGCAATTGATGGTGCACCAAATCGTCCATTTGATGGTACACCAAGTCATCCATTTGATGGTGCAATTGAAGAGGAACAAACTACTTAAACCAACAGTCAAATATGTGATTACTGTCTTCCTGGTGTGACTCGAGCAACTGTAAGTAGTCATTCCCATCTTCTTGCGACATGCATTACCCAATTGAACTTCACATGGTTTAATTTTCAAGCACACGATCACATTGTTTTTATGAGAATTCTGTTAAATCTACTTTCATCCGGTCATCCCAGTTGGGGAAACTGCTTGCGACATCCAAAACACCCACATATATACCCGACCAGATATTTGACAGGTCTTCAGTCTTTCGCTGACATGCTTATACTTGTGAGGTTTCAGGTTACGGACATTGTGGTGCAGGAGAGAAACATCAGCCTATCAGACTTCCATATGCAACACTTGCATTATACGAGTAGATGGTTACACTTGCATTAGTTACTCGCGTAATTAATGTCACCTGTTTAATTGGTAGTTGGGCTTCTTTAATATCCCCGTGCAGCTTTATTTTATTCCTTTTAATCGATGTGGGATAAATGTTTTATTCTGGATTTCACATAGGCTGAATACACAACATCTAAGTCTTACCCATTCCCACCCCGCATTACCTAGATGGCCTCAGATTGATCTATGGGCCTAGTAGCCGCACTATTCCTACCGTCTACACTACAAGCTTAGCCCCTAAGTTCTCGTCTTAGCCCCTAAGTTCTCGTCTTAGCCCCTAAGTTCTCGTCTAACACATCTCTTGAGTTGAGACTTTATCAATAAGCCCATAGACCCATTGATACCTCTTAACCGTCAATCGGTGGTAGTCCCTCCAAGTTTGGACTTAAGACGTGGGTTAAACGGGCGACTTGTGTTACTGTGGACGAAGGTATCGAGCCTTGGCATATCCTAGTGGGAACATACTCAAGTTAGGTAAGATCACTGCTGTACTTGTTCATCGGTAGGTTTTGCTAAATACTCAAGTTAGGGAAGATCACTGTTGTACAAAAGTATATCAAATGACATTCTTTGACAATCCTTACTAAATTTTGTTAGAAATTTAGTAACACTAGACGAATTAGAAATTTAGTTTTAGATTTCGTAGCTTCATTATTTTCTATTGCAAGCATATCAAATGACCTTCTTTGACAATCCTTACTAAATTTTGATTATCCATGGCTTACAACGATTTGTACACCAGCCTCGATTAATTATTCCTAGCTGCCCCCAATCATGTCACAACAATCCAAGAAAATGGAACCAATATGTTCGCTTGCAGCTAGAGATGGAAAAGAATTTACAAACATGCCAAAAGAATTTAGAGCTATCAAGCGAGTACAAAGATGAATAGAGCCTGCAGGCATGCTAGCGATATGACTTGCTAAAACGCTACACTAAATCACTCAAGGCCCAAGCCAAGCTGGTCTCTGCAATCCTAGCCAAATTCATAGCACTAATGACAACCTAGCACTCCAAACAAGACTATGAACCATCGTTTAGCATGCTGAACCGAAACAATGATAACAATGCCAGAAACACCAGAAAGAAAAAAGGTGATTTTGAACAGAAGAAGAAGTTTCAGGTACATCCCACAATAGAATTAACAGTAAATGTAAGTTAACTGAAGAAGAAGAAGATTATACAGCATACATGTGATGTAGATTGTAGCAATTGAAAACAGTATGAAATCTATTCTAACACTAGATAGAAGCTGGAAGTTAACTCGAACAGCATAGTGGCAGTCAACTCGGGTGGCGGCAAGTGGGGCAGAGATGATTGATTTGGAGCCACGGGACAATGCAATCTCGATGATAATAATGGGAGCAGGGCAACTGTGTAATGCTGCTATCTTTGCTCTGTGCAAACATTTCCATACAAACAGAACACTCCAACTCATCATCATCAGGTGGACTCATATCCTCCAAAGCCTGGATGAATGATTCAGTCGCCGGTATCAGCTTTGCCCTGTAGTATAAATCGTCCAGGTGCAAGTACAAGGTCTCCTCCGTATCTCTACATATCATATGCGCAGTTTGGACCTCCATAACTTTATCGGGGACGGCTGCTTGAAGCCTTTCCATAATTTGTTCAATAATAGAAGGATCCTTATCTTCGTCAAGACCCACAGTTGTGTGGAGATATCTGCCCAACTTGTTCCGTAACTTGTTGGCTACCCTGGGAGATCCAGCTATGACCCTTTTATACCTTGCAAATCTCTCCATCGTTGTCTTCTCATCGCCGCTCGCCTTCTCCCTTACTGATCCATCTAACCGCAACTTGAGAGTTTTCCTGCGTAACAAAATTGCTGGTTCTGCTGGATCATAATCATACCTGTGCATTTCTGGATTATAGTTTGCATATGCCTTGTACCAGCGGAATCGGATAGGAATTATGTCCACGGAGGCTCTGCTTCGGAAGGCTATGTTTCTGTTGTTTTGATAAACTCTGGTGCTATATTCATCTTTGGTCTCAAACAGAGTGCTCATGCATGCTTCGGATCTGTATTCCTCTTGCGGCGGCGATGGGGTGTTTAAACCTAAAGTAGGAACCGGAGAAGACACAGAGAGATTTATTCTCGTTGCCTCCTTATGTATCAAAGATCATACATAAGAGAAGTAGAAGAGTCGGTTTACGTGAAAGTACATAACTAATAACTAATTAAATGGACAATCAAATACATTATAATATTTATAACAGAAATAAATAGTTTTCTTTTCCTTCTGATAAAAAGATTTGATATCAGTAAAATAAATTATATTTCTGTTGGATTATAAATATCTGGTGAGTAAAAAAATTGTTCTATTCCTTGTATGTTTTGAATTCTTTATTTCTGAAGGTTTTAAGTAGGTAAGTTATTCTAGTGTATCTAGGATTTTTGGAGTTTATCCTTAGGAATAATGGTTTATTAGGATCCATGTTATAGTTTTAAATCTTATTGTAATTCGGTCTAATTGTGAGTTTATAAATAGAACATCAGAGACATAGTTTTAGGTGTCGTGTGATGTAAATCAATTGAGAGTTCTGATCTTAAAAGTTGCAAGCTATGGGAGATTGGATGTATTTAATAATTCTTTGCTGAGAGTCTAGAGTGTGAGGAGAGAGGTTATTTGAGGGTAGAAAAACTTAATTGTTCTTCAGTTGTAATCTTCTTCTCGTTTAGTGGATCCATTATCGTCACCCGAGAACGTATGTCATGTGGATTTGACTGAACCTTGACTGAACCATGTTAAATATATTGTGTTCGTGTTACATTGTTTTTGGTTTCATTTGGTTTCGGTATGGGGCTAAGGGATTCGGAGGGTGACCCGAATTTCCTAACATATCTTGGTAGGATCATACTCAAGTATTAAGATGTTAGTCTTGCATTATAGATCAAGCCACTTATCCACGTTAAAGAAGATCATTGTTAACCTTGGTTATCCGTAGATTTTGCTTGCCAATATGTAACAGGGTCGTGCATTTGATGATGCAAATTGAAGAACTAACTACTTGAAACCAACGGTTGAATATGTGATCAAATTCATATAAATAACATTTATATTGATGTGAAATTTACATTACATATATATGTTTACACCCAAATTAATATTTTACTGGACAGTAATTGTCTATGAGAATATTAGTTAAATTTATGGTCCACGTCATACCGGCGAGCCCGAAATAATGGGTTTACAAGTGATGGCCCGCCAGAAAGTCATGCGAGCTGGACAGTCCGCGTACGAATGGACTCCGCATAATGGACTTCGCGTACAAGAAGAATTTAATTGCTGGGGGAACACCTCGCCTCGACTTGGCATCGCACCCCAACTTGTATATACAAGAGCACGTGCATGGCTTGTGGTCCTTTAATCACATAAGCATCTCGATGGCTTCTCAAAGGCATCTCGCCAGCATCCCGTCGTCCCCTTGAATAAAGAAAGGAGCGGTGTTTAATTGCATGATTGAGCCGTACGTGAGCATGTATGGAGAGAAGCATATGATCATTCCTACTTCTATATGATTAAGGAGATGTATGATTAAGATGGATTTGGACGGAAGTGCAATCATGTTTGACACATAGACGTGAAGCATATGATTACTCCTAATTCTAGTTGATTAAGGAGATATACATGCAAGCTGTGCATATCTGTTTTGTATACACGTCCAGAGTTATAGTATTTCAATTGAAGAAGGAGATAATTGTCCATGCTTGGCTTGAAGGACAACACGTGCATGTGTTGCTTGCATGGGAAGGGGTTGGTTCTATTCCTTAATCATGTATACATGATACGTATGCACATCTAACAGGATAAGCCTAGAAGGCCTTTAGGTCTCCACGAAGTGATTTACATCGTCTACGCCACGTTTATCGTTGAAGACTCCTACAAGTCTTTGACATGCTTTGGACCAATACTTGTGGCCCTAAATAGCTCTATATAAGAGAGTTCGAGAATCTGGTTTAGGACGACTTAACAACTCTACAACAAATCAACAACTCAACTCTACAAAATACAATACAATTCTCGACCTAGTCAAACCTCAGACGCTCCCCGGAGCTTTCCTTTCGTTTCCCCGTACGCTCTCCGGAGCTTTCTCTTTCTTTTTTCCTCTCCTTCCCAATTGAAGCTCTGCTCGATCCTACGTCGAGTATCGATATTGTGACGCTCAGGCGGACTACTGTAAGTCCTTGCCCAGTACGTAAGGCGAATCTGAAGAACCCTGCGGTGGAGTTGGTGCTCTCTCCATCCTCAGTCGCTTGATTAGAAGCAAAAAGCTAAGCGCACCCCGCTACTACAACCACTACATTCCGCGTCCGCGCGGTGGCACGCCCGCAACAACTAAAAGAGACTTTGCTCGTCCAGACATACTGGTGTGGCCAAAACAATATCAATATTGTGATTAAACTTTTCTCGTTCTTTGTAAAAATGGTTGTACATTATTGATGCTGATGTTGGTAGTCAAAATACAAGTTCAAATTCATTCTTCTTACATTCTAAGTTCATTGATTTTTTACACAAAAAAATCCCAGTAATTTTTGTGTGGGAAGAATGATATCAAGCTAGCACTTTTTTAACTGGACCAAGTTACTCATTACGGCTTGGTACCACAATTTCACACATTTCACAGTGGAAGCTAAGATCCTCATTAATAGTATCAATAATCAAGTCATCTGTCTTCGGAGAATTCAGACAATTGCTCAAGACATACGAATGTTTATTCCGATTATGCACATCTCCACTTTTAAACATATTAAAAGAGAATAAAATTGGGATCTAAAATCCACACTCTAACTTTCTATTTTTAGTCATCATTTACATAAGAAAACAAAAGTTAAGTCACTAACGACAAAATTTTAGTTACCACAAATGAAAAGTGAGAGTATGAATTTCTATTTTTAGTCATCATTTACATAAGAAAACAAAAGTTAAGTCACTAACGACAAAATTTTAGTTACCACAAATAAAAAATAAGAGTGAATTTCACTCCCCATAAAATTTTAGAACAGATGCAATTGTGAAGTTAGGTCACTCTACCTCTGTACGGGCTTGGCACTCCTCACTGCCTCTGTCAGCTAGTTCTGCTTTCTATCTTGACTTATTAGGTTCGGGTTGTAAGAGAGGCTTTGTGCAGTAGTTGAATTTTTAACTTGTTAAAGAAAAAAAAAAAAAAACAACTGGACTAAGTTACTTGGTCCAAATTCCAAAACTAACCCATAGACCCATGGAATCCATCCTCACCTGCGAAGCACCGTATACTTCCTTAAACCTTATATGAAACGCAAAAACCCCTCTTTCTCCCCCTCTCAGTTTTGTCGATCTCTATGTTCCTTCTTAGAAAATCAAATTAGGGTCTTGAAGATTTGTGATGAATGATGGCTTTCAGAAGCTTAAAGACGATTCGGGCTCTGTTCTGTGCGACCCAGATTCAAGAACCTGCCTATATGTGAGTATAACTAATGGGTTTAATGCCTTGCTCTGAATTACTTTGGATGAAATGAAGGAAATTTGACTTAAATATTTCATCTTTTCTTTTGAAAAATGAATGAAAGTGCCTCTGTTTAGTGTTTGTGGTTGTTAAATTTTCAGGCTTGGAAGCTTGAGAAGCTACACAACTGGTATTTCAAATGGTAATTATCTGCTAAGGAAGTTCATGAATTGACTACTTACTTGTTGCGTATTGGTTTGGCATTTAGAAATTAAGCTAACATAGTTTACTTTGTGACCAGTTGCTGAAATTAATAACCGGAATGTGTACTCAAGCTTATTCCATGGAGCACTTCCTTGGACTTCTAGAAATGCTATGACGCTGCGTTCTTCAATGGTTAGTTTATACAGTTAGAACTAATCTGATTGAAAATGCTGGTTTTTGATCATGTGTTGGTAACAAATGTGTTGGTGCGGCTGAAGGAGATTGTGAAATGATGAATGTTAAAACTCATTAGCATTCTTTTTTGTTTTGTGTTTATCTTGCATTCAGGCGGTCGAGTTGCCAATGCTGTTGAGTGAGAAAAGGTTGCTGTCCACACAAGTAAAAGCTCCTGCTCAGGCAAGAAAAATGGTATGTTATCGAGATGCTCGGTTCATACTGCAAATCTTTTGATTCAATTTTTTCTTCAGATTGTGGTTCTTGGTTTATTTCTCGTTAATATAATCTCCATTAGTATTTTACTGAGAGAACTAGTTAACGTCACTGTAAAGTCTTAGGGTGTGTCTGTCATCTTCTGCTATTATACAAGAGAACCAATGAACTTCTACTTCTCTAGTCTGTCTTGTATTCCAGACACGCAATCATGACATGTGTGCTTGCCTTATGATTTATGCAGGGAGGACTTACCGTTTCCATGACAAGTCCTGGATTTATCTATGAGCCTTATGCACCTCGTGAAAAAGTGCCATTTTTCCGGGGGTTAGTGAGTTCTTTCAGTGACTTTTGAAATTGTTGTATTTAGAGTAGACCTTCATAGTAATGGAAGTGTACTGAGAGTTAGTCGCATTTGATATAGTTTTCAATTTTAATCAGGTTGATGATAGATCTCCTTTTTATTAACCATCAAAATATGGTTATGCTACCAGATCTCCTGTCACTGTGCTTATTCATGTTATGGAAACCAGTTTTGGTCTTCTTGAGGCGTCTTATATCTTTATGCTATATGTATATTCAATTATTCATATATGCAGACACAGACTTTTGTGGTCCAGTTTACTTTCTTTTTAAAGAATATGGTTGTAGAATTTCATTGAAGTCTCTCCGCTTCACTTTTCCTGCGCACCTAATTGATTACTTGTCATTTTTTCTCCTTACTGTGTTTCTCTTTCATTATGCATAAACTAGCTGATTTTTTATGTATCAGGTGGTTCACCAGAAGTGGCTGGAGAAAAACAAAAGAAGAAATTATTTTAGAGGTGATGCTTTAGATTCAGCTTTAAGAATTTCCTTGCTTCATTGATTGTAATATAGTAGCTGGAACATGTACTCAAGCTACTAGTTATTATAGCTTTCTTCTTGTAATCTCTCATGATTTTCCTCCATCCCCTCTCTTTTGTTTTTAGAATCCATCCCACTCCATTCCATGTTCTACTTTGATGGCTGTACTTAGGTACTACTACTTGTTTACTTAGATGACTATATGTTGCCATTCTCTGTCATTTATTTTGGTTACTGTGGTATTAGATATTTAGAGGAATGCTAGCCATCTTCAATTTTGGCAGATTAAACAGTTAATTATTACCACTTTGGTCAGTTGAGGCCTAATTTCTTTCCTTGACATCTTAGATTGTTGTATTTTTTGGTTTTCCAATTTTCAGCTTAAAAGTGCATATGCTATTCATAAATTAAGGAAATCGGGATATTCAAAGAATCTATTCTACAAAGAAGCAGTCACTGTATACAAGGAGGTATTTTCATCATCCTTATTTAATTTTGTATTGCTTCTTTTAGTTGGATTGTACACTTGTACTCTTATTTCCTTTCACTCATTTATGAACCTTCTTATTCAGATAAATAATCTATTGGCAACTGGAGACAAAAACACTTTACGGAAAGCGGTTACGGAGAAAATGTACTCTGTATGCCTCTGTTCTTTTTAATTATTGTTAAGTTAAGCTGTTCGAATAGTAATATACTATCTGTTGTATCGCTGCTTTCTTGATGTAAGGAAATGGCATTAAAGGTCTAAGACGTTATCTATATCTTTCCATTTTCAGGAACTAAAGAATGAAATAAAACAGAGAGAATCCATATGGAGTAAGGTTTATTGGGAAATGGTGGAGCCCATTGTAAAAATACGCACCTTGCGAGCACGAGTGGCAAGTTTCTGTCAAACTTTTTATATTTTTATTCTGTCTAAGCACATAAGTTTAATTAAAAGAGGAAGATGCAAACTGCTCGGATGGCTTACATGCATGTATATTGTTAGCATCTAGATATACTCTATATCTCCCTAAATGAGTGAATTCTTAATGCCGACTTCTAGGTTAGGAGCTTGAGAAATGTTCCTTATGGTTGCACTTCTGTTGGCGGTCAACACATTCCCAGCTAACTTCTTTGCCTTATCCTTTCTCTCCTCACTACAGATTGGTGTTGATCCAAAAGATCTTGAAAAGGTGTTTATACAGATTACACTTGAGTTTCTGTCAAAGCAGGTAAACTGACCACCGCAATCTTCTCATGAGTTGTCCTGTATCTGAATGTTATGAATGAGTTGTATATTCAGAACCAGTGTTCAGGATTAAGTGCTCCCCCTCACCGTAGTTTAACATTCTATTGCCATTCAACCTTGTCGGCAGAGTAGTTTGAGTTGTGGGAGTTAATTATCTGGCAAGAATATAAAGCTTATGCGATGAGAAATAGTGCATGTGTTGTCTTGTGTATTTCAATATTAGTGGGTGCCAATGCTTTGAATGTTAGGTTATTGTAAGATACAGTTAACATCATAATCATTTAACAAAAGGGATTTACATGTAAGGTAGAAAAAAGAGGGAGGAGGGGAGCAAGGGCTGCTAGTTTCTCTCTATTAATTAACCAAAGTCTGCCTACAGCAGCTGTCTCATTGGCTGTTTGTAAAGATCAGATAGGGAAACTAAGATTAAATCCAAAAGGAAACTGTAGCTTTATCAAAATCTCACAATGAAGGTAGACCAAATGAAAGCTCTACAATAATCAAAGCAAAATAAAATTTTGAGAAGTCATAATTTTACCTAGGTGGTTAGGCTTCGTCTAATTGAGTCTTATTAAATGATTGCTACCATTCTGTATCTTCTTGATGGTGCTTTCATTCGTTGTATGGTCGAACTTGGGGTTCGTGTTTATCTGTTCATAAGCAGCTGCTTTTAATTCGAAGATTTATCTTTATCTGATGAGAATTTCACTTCCTTTTCTTTTTCCTTTTCTTCTTGGCAGAAATTCGAAGCATATGACTCTAAGGGTTCTGTTATTTCTGGAGATAAATCTAAGGAGGTATAATGCATTAATATCTGATGTTCTTCGTTCTCTAGGTTATGTAATATTTATTAGGTTTGGGTATATTCTTATGCTGAGACTTGTTCAGCCTGTTTTTACACTTTCCTCTTATTCCAATGTCCACTTGAGCTAGAGTTGATTGGCTGACACAACACCACACTTGCATGATATGTATTTATCAGTAACACCACACCTACTTTGGTATAACTCATTCTCTTTACTGTGCTTTGTAGGTCCTTGTCCGTGATATCTGGGTATTTGAAAAGTCTCTCTTCCATCCTAAATCTTTCTGGCGTCTATGTGGGAGGATTACTCTCTAAGAAAGTTATTTTTCAGCAAAGATCTACCATGTTGATGATGAAATAAATGTGTTACCCAGCTTCATAAATTCTGTGATATGATCAATATCTCAATTCTGATTTCAGTATTTGGATTCAAATCTTGACCCAACTAGCACTTCCAGTTTTCCCTTTAAAAAGTCCTAACAGTCAGTTTTCAGTATTCTTCTGCAACTCTTCTCATCATTATTCATTTTTGTTTTGGAAACAGTACTGTTATTATCCTTGGGTATAGGATATGACAGGTTTGTACAAGGGGAGTTCATTTCTTCAAGTAATCCCTATAACGTAGTAGAAAATAACTTGCAAGCAATGCCTTGGTACATTTAGCTTTTCAGTAGCTTTGTGAGAGGTTAATCCCACTTTTGGTATTATTCATTCCAATGAACTTTGTGAGAGATTTTGATTGATTGTTTCTTCTTTTCAGAAAGGATACCTTACTTCATACTTGCATATTACAACTCGTAAGAATGGAATCCACAAACACCATTCTCTTCATCATAGTTTCAAATTATAGTACTGCCCAGGTTGTGTTCATATTGCATGGTTCATAAATATTTTATAGGGAAAGAAATTCAAGAAATGGATGGCATAGAACAGCATCTTCAATCTCTAGGCATTTGCCAAAGACTCTACAACTTCATCAGGAGAAGGCTAGCCTCTCATGCCTTCAAGAGTGCCACTTTAGGCCCTCCAATGATTCAAGGCTTACCCTCAATTCCTGAGGATGCTGTTCTTAGTGAAGCTGGAACTCAATGCAATGGAAAAGTGCACCCGAATCCCCTCTCAGACGTTATTACAGAGGAAACAGAAGCTCGAAGACCATCAATTGCTTCTCGAGCAAAACCTCCAAGGAAAACTGTTAGCATAAATGATGAAGTCGAAGATATAGAGAAAACTCTGAAGCTGAGAAGAAAGAACAAATCATTTGAAAAGTTGAACTCGTAGGATCTACCTAACTATGAGCAAATCCCTCAGAGATCATCAATTCTGAAGGTGGGTTCTTATTTGAGCAAGAAGAGGGCTGCATTTGTGAATCACAACTACAACTGATGGGGCTGTGCTAGATTGTTCTCTGTTCTATATGTAATTATTTCGCTATAGGGTGTTGTGAAGAAACATAGGTTGATTGTAGATATTGCATTAGACTGGACTTTGTTGCAAAACTAATGGTGTAGACGTGTAGTTCAATGACATTATATCAGTGTAACTGGATATTATCTGCTACAGTGTCCTCACAAATCAAATGCTATTGCCATCTATTCGATTGTACCAAATGGACAAATGAGATTCTTCTCTTTATTGCAGTTCTTATGGGCGCAATGAAGAGGTTTATGATCTCTTTCTTTAAAGCAAAGAAAAGGAAAATGCTAAAAACTTTTCAGAAAATGCCTATGGAGCTTCTTCCCTTGCAAGTTAAGGCTAAAGGGTGTTCTTTCTATGCGTGTACATCATGCCTAGAAACTTTCTGACTTTGGTTTAGTGCCACAATGATGAGCAATATCTTCTTCTTTTTTGATATGGATATGCATTCATTTTGAAAATAGATCATCATTTTGTGAGAGCGGACATACGATTTTTGGAATAAAGGGCATCGTCTTTTGGCAAAGTACCAAAGAGATGATCTTTCTTGGGTACCAAAAGGCAGAAGAAATCCCTTTGTTTCATGAAAAACATGATACATTAAAAAAGAAAGAAACTCACCTTCTAAACAATGGTTGAAGATGACGGTCAAAGCGTGTGTATGTGTTAAACGTGATGTCTTCCCTATATAGTATGTTTCTGCCAAGTTTAAATAAACAGGATTGTAACCCACATTTCCAAATTGTCTCATACTCACATGATCAATTAGCACTCTCTCATTCCAGAACAGACGACTAGGAAGATATGGATGCAGGAGAATACCAGCAACCCTTGTCATCATCCTCTTCATCATCAGCAGGAATTTGTCACAGGCTCTTCAATTTGGTATGGAAAATTATAGCAGAACAATCCCACAAGACAGTGACACTAGGCCGGTCCGATGAGTACTCATTCTCCAGCAGCCAACGTATCCGATGATTCCGATCAGATGGCTTCGACAACTGAAATGTTCAGATGATCGAGAAATTCTGTCTGGTGGGTGCAGTTTCAGGAAAGCCATGCTAGCTTAGTAGGAACATCTTTTTCTTTTTTTTTTCCTTTTTTCTGTGTTTCTTGTTTGCCATGATAAACTCAATCAAGAATGTAAGAACAAGAACTGTAAATTAGAAAGCTGAAACCTATGACATAATTAGAAATTGTACTCAAAATTAGATTTTATTGTACACAACAAGATCCCCTATTTTGATTTTTATGTACTCCTAAAAACAAAAGAGTAGTGCTAAAAAATTGAGAAATTAAAAGAGCAAAGCAAGCCTCTTTTATTTGGAAGACACTTCGCACTTCCCATTGAACCACGCTTGATGAACTCTCAGCTTCCAGAGTGGAAAGCAGTCTCTTCCCCATCAGATCAAACAGAGAGAATCAGATTCCCACTCAGGCATCTGTATATGTGGTGGCCGGAAGATGACAAACACATAAAAACAGCCATGCATGATCTCATTATTAATCTCTCTTCTTTTGTAACACTACCTAACCATTCATGAAAATGCACCTTCAAACTAGTCAGTCAACTTACTATATATAGTTACTACATGCAATTATTCATTAGACAATAGAAGTAGGCTCAAACATCGAACCTGTGTAGAAAATGAAAAGATGAGATTGCTGTAGAACCAAACCAAAACTTTGTAATGGCTTCCCAAGCTCAGGTTGCTGTAGACAGATTCAGTGAACTTCCACCGGAAATGTCTCATCACATTCTGAGTTTCCTTTCCATAGCTGATGTCATTCGAGTGAGCAGCTTATCGAAAACATGCAAAGGGCTACATATGTCAAATCCTATTTTGACTTTGGATTCATTTCCGTTCACCCTCACATCTGATAAGAGGTTGGAGTTGTTCAACTCGTTGGATCGCTTCCTGGTTCAACGCGGGAACAACAAGGTAGAATCCTTTATCTTTGAAATGGAGTCTGTATACCAGCATGGGGAAACCGAAATAGAAAGTCACTGTGGTTTTGAGAAATCACGAATTCTGAGTTGGATTCAAAATGTGGTAGATCATTGCAACGTGGAAGAGCTTCATGTTGTCTTTGAATCTTTTATGTCCAATCCAGAAGATTATAGTCTTGATGTTAAGATAGATTTTCCTTCTTGTATCTTTCTTTGCCAGTCTTTGAGTTACTTAAACCTGCAAATGGACTGTGCAATACTTAAAGCTCCTTCCTTCTCTACTTGTCCACCCTCTAATCTTGTGCACTTGATCCTGACACATGTAACAATAGAAGACGGTGAAGGGTTTTGCAAATGGGTCTCTTACTGTAGTAGGTTCATTAAGGAATTGAGGCTGGCACTAGTTTTTGGTTTGGATAACATCACCGTTCAAAGTTCGTCTTTGGAGTACTTTTGGGTGCACTCAGATGTTCTTTCCAATCTTGTAATAGCTGGTGATAGAATTCAAGAAGTATATATAGACTGGGAGTATGATGTAACCACCAAGCAGAGCAATAAAAGTTTGAACATTTCGGCACCAAATCTGAAGTGTCTGACATGGATTGGGAATATGTTGAATCATCACCATCTTGGGCAAGTGAATTGTTTGGAAAAACTTGTTATTTCTTTGACTTGTTCTGATGTAAATGATTTGGATAGCGTTTGTGAGCAGTTCCTTTGCAGTATAAGAAGTGTTAAAGTTCTTTTTCTAGACGCAGTGACTGCCAAGGTAAAGTACTGCATGTGAAACTATCTAATACCTCCCTCGGTTTAATTTATCCATTTCAAAAGATTTCTAACTTTGTTTCTGTTGTAGACTTTGTTCAGGAAGGGATTCAGACCTGCTCCATTGGGCAATGTTTGCGACTTGCTTATGTCTATTCGGTGCAGAATTGATGACAACCTTGTGCCAGCCATGACCTCTCTATTTAGGGCTGCATGTGCCCAATTTGATTTATTTGAATGTGTCATCTTCTTCTCAATTTCCTATTCCACTTGCTCTTCTTAACCTTCTTGGCTGCGATGATAATGTAAGTAGATGTTTGTGCAATTCCAAATTTTGGGTCCAACTCTTTTGCTTTGGTATCAAAATTCTTTTGATTGATATGCTAGCTTGTTTACTACCTTTTCAGATATCTGGATCTGATGGGGGATGTTGGGAACTCCAGGGGCTTGATTTTGTTTCTAAGGTGGAGGAGGTAATCATAGGGCTTAATACAGGTTGCAATGGATTTGAATTAGCAAGGTACATGCTTGAGCATGCTCGTAATATGAAAAAACTGTCTGTTATCACTACACCTGCTGATCAATCAAGTTCAATACCGGATATATGGAGAAGCCACCCTTCTTTCCATTCTAGAGTTGTCTTTGTGGAAGAGGAATACTAGTTTACTACACCAGATCACTCAAGTTCGGTCCAGTTATTAATTTGGAGAAGCAACCCCACTCTCAATGCTAGAGTTGTCTTTGTGTTTAACCACCAACAACATCCTATAAGTGGATTTTAATTGAACTTCTTTTGGATAACTTCTATTGTGATTTAGGGTTTGATTGTTAATTTTTGGATCTTTTCATCTCTCATAGGATCGATCATGGACTCATGGTTAAGTATTGGTGTACTTAATCTGTGTTTATTGTTCCAATTTGATTTGATTGACCAGGTAGTTGGTATTTCTTTTATTTGATGGATTGTTTGCTACTGTTTCCATGTTCTCTAGTTGTGAAGGAGTTTTGTTGCTTGAATATTCTAAATTTCCAATTAGCACTGAAAATTTAATTTATTCTCTTGGTTTTTTAATCCTATAATTCCTATTTGCAAGCCTGTTTGTCTGCATAATATCACCCAATTTTTAGAAGCAGGAAAATGCAGAAAATGTATTTACTATGTGTTTCTTGGACGATTCCAGTTTACTAGTGTACTCATCTGACACTAGGCTGGTCCGATGAGTACTCATTCCCTAGCAGCCAACGTATCCGATCAGATGGCTTCGACAATTGAAATGTTCAGATAGTCAAGAATTATGTCTGGTGGATGCAGTTTCAGGAAAGCTATGCCTAATTAGCAGGAACTTCCTTTTTGTGTGTGTGTGTGTGTGTTTGTCTCTTGTTGCCATGATAAACACAATCAAGAATGTAAGAACCAGAACTGTAAAGAAAGCTGAACATTATAACATAATTAATGACATTGTACTTGAAAGTAGATTATATTGTACACATCAAGATCCCCTAAAACAAAAGACTTGTGCTAAAAATTTCAGACACCGAAAAGAGCAAAGCAAGCCTCTTCCTCTTCTTGGAAGACACTTCCCACTTTCCATTGCGTCACGCTTGATGAACTCTCAGCTTCCAGAGTGGATAAGCAATCTCTTCTCCGGTGGTTTCGAAAAACACATAGTGAAAACCATACACATTTTTCTCAGACGAAATTGTACCAACCCACCACCCATCAAGGTCGTTAGCATCAACCCTATTACCAATATGAAACTCAGTAAGCCTCGGTAACTTCCGGCGGCATAGGCCTTACCTCATCTGCCATAACAGTCTCTTTCAAAGGTACAGACTCGTCATATTCCTCCACCAGGTTCTTGTACTGAACCACATAGTTGCTGCCCTTTTTTGCTACTATGGTTGCTTCAAAGTAAGAGCCTAGGAACCCTGGAACTTTGCTGCAGACTTCAACCTCATCGCCTCTTTGGAACGAAATCTCTGAGTGGAACGCCATTAATTAATTTGCTGTATAATATGAAAGAATGAAGGAATGAATTGAAGAAGAGATTGGACACACTCACTTTATATAGATTTCTTTTTTCTAAACAAGGTTAGAGCAGGAAGTCTTATCCCTCTACGAATAGGAGAAACTCACATTCCCCTATATATCCAATCGGGATTTACTTTTTTCTATTAGGTCTTCTCCAAGCCAGAATCAATACCCTCAAATGTTAAAAATTAATAGTTACATTAACTTTCATATCTGTGACACTGCAGAAGCTGAAGCCAGTCTTCTCTTGCATGTTGTTTAAGGGTGTGCTTTATATGCGTGTTGATCATGGAGACGAACTTTTTGACTCACGTCGGTGACACATTTGAAAGCCATTTTTTGAAAACTGTGATGTCTACTTTTTTCTGCCATGTATATATATATATGTCTGTAGGATTGAAAGTGGAAACGCATTGTTCTAGTCCTCAAGTTAACTAGTGATTCACATTACCAAAGCAAAGCACCAGTGATTCCAGATAAGAAGATTAGGGAAAGATGGATAGAGGAGAGAAGAGAGAACCAGCAACCCAAGTCATCAATTTCACTACGGATTTGTCAATGGCTCTTCAACTTGGTGGTGAACATTGTGGTAGCACAATCCTTCAAAACGGTGACTCTAGGCCAGTCCGATGAGTACTCAGGCGGCAAAGCATCGCATCCGGTAAAGCGTCCAATCCGATGGAAAATGGCTTAGGCAACTGAAACATTGAACATTTGAAGTGACCCTCATCTGATTGACGGTCAACAAATTCTGTTTAGTGGGTGCAATCTTATTCTTTTGTTTTGTTTCTTGTAGTTTTAGTTAGTGCAGTACTGCAGTATCAAACATTTAGATTAGTGCTGATAGCACCCACCTTATGGCCAGGGAAGATAAGCATGCATATTGCTTTTGAGCTAGGGATCATCATAAGTTGGTCACTAATGTTGATTATTGGCTTCACAATTCTGTTTCATAAGTCTTCATGATTCCTTACTAAAGTTACTATACATTTTTCATGAGTAATTTTTAGTCCAGTAACCATACATGTTCACATGTTTGTGAATTCGACAAATAATAACAACATACCTAAAATTTGTGAACAACAAAAGAAAATATTATCAAAACTTCTCATAATGACTCGATTTAGAGAGTATACCAATCGAGATATTCTCATAGTTATCATAAAACTTCCATTTCACTAACAATGAAGTTGAAATCTTCGGTCTTTGACTCTTTTTTAAAACTAAGTTAAACAACATTGTACACTCCTCGATTATCTTGGACCTACTCCATGACCCAACACATTAACATAAAGAATCCTAGTAGGCAAGTACAATTGGACTATCCGAAAGAGTAGCCAATTTGCCATTAGCGAACCAGAGGCTGCCATAGTTTGATGCTTCGATGTATAAAGCCGCCTTTAAGTGATGGGTGCTTCACATTCCATCCCACTCACCACTGATACCATCACTCTTCTCCCCTCAAATCCCAGAACCACTTTGTTTTGTCAATCAAGACTACAAAACCCAGTGTTCAGATTAAACCCAACCAACCAAATCTTCAAGACCCAGCTGAAGACCATGTCTCAAACCTCTCAAGTTGTGCCAGTCAATGGTGGCAAAGTTGTAGTTAGGGAGACCCAGGATGAGAGTAGCTCAAGGCCACTTAATGTTGATGGGATTGATCAGGAAGTGGTGGACAAGATGGTGTATGATGCTCTTGTTTGGAGCTCTATTCATGGCCTTGTTGTTGGTGACAGGTCTGTAAAGGTCAGTGTGGTTTTGCTTACCCGACTCTTTTGAACTTATAAAAACTACAAAAGATTGAAAATTAAAGTTTCTGTTATTGATTAGTTTAGTGAAATATGAATACTTGAATCAGCATATGGTTGTAAATTGTTGGGTTGAGATTGGCCTGAGAATGAATGGTGATGTTGTTGCATAGTCCTTAACTGTTTCAATAGTTTGAGAACAAATCAAGAGTTTTTGGTTGTTAAAGATTGAGGCTTTATACGGTTTTCATGTAAAGATTATAGCTTCAGTTCATGAATTTGATGTTGAATGCAATAATTTACAGAGGTCATCAACAGTACCTGGAGTAGGAATGGTACACGCCCCGTTCGCTTTACTTCCAGTGCCGTTTCCAGAAAGTCAGTTGAAGCAAGCGTATGATTTAGCCCCCATTTTCAATGAACTTGTTGATCGAGTGAGTTTGGATGCGAAATTCCTGCAGGATTCACTGTCCAGGTACTTTTGCACATAATCTTTTTAACTAGGTAGTTGGCAGTGCAAAATGAGCACGCGGATAATATGTTAAACTGAACATGGAAAAGCTTAATCTTATATGTTTGACTTGGGGGTATCAGATAAGTTCAGTGTCTTGCACTTAGGTTGTGGTATATAAAGATTTTTCAACCTGAATAGGGAGACACCGAATGGTAGTGTTTGAGTTTAAACGGAAACAAGAAGTAAATATGGATACAGGGAAGTTGTTCATCCATGACAGCTGCAGCTTCACCTAATTTGTAGAGGATAACTCTATTTTTGAACTAATGCATTATAATCTTACATACGCAGAACGAAGAAAGCAGATCCTTTTACATCTAGACTTCTAGATATTCATGCAAAGATGCTAGAGATTAACAAGATTGAGGTAACTGTATAATTTTATATCAATAGTTCATTCAAACCCTAATTATTCTAAGTGGAAGTTTGTGTTCAATGTGATCTAGTAGAATGGCTCTGGATTTGGATAATGTGGTTCAGTAACCATGGCTGGATGATTATTTATAGCTATTTTAGTAAATTGTATGAAATTTACGTAACCTGCAATAGTATTTTTCTAGTTTAGATTGTATGCATAGGTTGTTTGGTATAAAATAGGTGATAGCTTTTTCATTCATTGATAAAGAAGATGCTGAACTCTTTTAACCACTTGAACATGAGATACGCTTGGGTTTACATCGCTCAGATTATATGCTTGATGAACAAACCAAATTACTCCTTCAAATAGAGATGAACACAATTTCATCTTCATTTGCAGGGCTCAGTGGTCTTGTCGGCAAACTTCACAGATTAATTACTTTTAAACTTGTATATTCAAAAATACACATGTATTGATAATGATTCTATTACAAATTGTTGACTGGTCAGTATCATACTGAGTTTGACTTATTACATGCTCCAACCTCCAATTCTGTTGATCATGGTGTTAAAATTCACCTAAGTCAGTAGTCTATTGGTTAGTTTGTCTAGTTTTGCATGTCAACATGTAAACACAGTCAGAATTACCAATTATCTTACTCTTGTATGTTCATTTTTCAGGAGCTTACTTAGTAACTATGGAGAAATTCTCGGATTAAATTCTAAAAGGATTCCTGATAATGCTGCAGTTGGTCAGTTTTCAGCAGCTTTGGCTAAAGCTTGGACTGAATATAACAACCCCAGGTAAGTGACCTGACTTAAATATTTCCCTCTGCTGCTGCTTTCAGTGTGACATGATTAAAGTTGGATTTAACTCCCGAGTATATACAGGACTGCAGTTCTGTTTGTGGTTCAGGCAGAAGAGCGCAACATGTATGACCAACATTGGCTCTCTGTTACATTGAAAGAAAAATATCCTTTGTAGCTCTATAACAACTCACCCAGATTGGAGACACTAGTTGTATCTAGGGAAATATCTGATTTTTCATTCTGTAGTATATGCTGCATAGGGAGGGGTGGTCGACTGGTGGGCCTGGGAGACTGTACCTTCTTTTATAGAGAAAAAAAATAAAGATAGAGAAAAAATTCTGAAGTGAATTACTTCTGAAAAGTTTGGGTTAAGTAGTCGGTTTATTTTCTAAAAAATCAATTTGTATACAATTTAAGCTAGAAGGTCGTTTGCAGAATTCATGATTAGTCGTGTTCCTTAACTGTATGACACATAATATTTCATCTCGTCGAAAAACTTTGGCAGAAATTGATGCCGAGGGGGAGCTTCTACCAGATGGAACACTTGTTGTGTATGTACCTTTGGCCTTGGGAGGATCACTATTCTACTCTAGATATATGAAGTTGTTACATCTTCGACTTGTTGTCTGAAAGAGTTTTTAATTTGCAGGGCCGGCCAAATAATTGGAATAGTTTATTTCAGAGCGGGGTATACCCCAAATGATTATCCTTCAGAATCAGTGAGCCTCTATTTTCCCTTGGTTAATCTTATTTTGAAAAATAAATATATGTAGAATGAACATGTACAAACTGTCCCCCCTAAACTATTCCCTGGCTCCCACCTTGTTCGTGAAATTCTGTTTCATTTAAAAATGTTTAGGACAATACTTAAAAGGCTACTTGCAAAAGACACCAGTTGCTATAAAGTTGACCTTTGAATATGATGTCTATAATGTGGCTTGAACTCTGAGGTTGTTTCATTTGTAGGAGTGGAGAGCTAGGTTACTTATGGAGCAGTCATCCGCCATCAAGTGCCCATCAATATCATATCATCTAGTAGGGACGAAAAAGGTTCAACAGGAACTTGCTAAGCCTAATGTTCTCGAGAGGTATTGCTGAATTCAAACAGCATTTGTTGTCACATTATCACAACTCATAAATTTATTAATATCTTTTTGGAGCTACTTACGCAGACTGTTGCTGGTAGCCAGATGTATGGTTCTCGTAAATAATATGAATATGAGCTTTCTGAAATTTAGGGAAGAACAGTTACAATTGTTGCAATCAGTAACCTTGAAATGTTTCTATTGTTCATGTGAGTAGGTTCCTTGACAGTAAAGAGGACATTGCAAAATTGCGAAAATGCTTTGCAGGATTGTGGAGTTTGGATGACTCAGATATTGTCAGAGAAGCAATAGAAATGCCAGAGCTATTTGTCATGAAGCCCCAAAGAGAAGGTGGAGGTCTGTGTTTCTAAACTTTTATCTGCCACCGTTATAATGTTAAGTAATATAACAAATCATTGTTGCACTTCAGGGAACAATATCTATGGCAATGACGTGAGAGAAACCCTCATTAAATTGCAGAAGGAAGGTTCAGAAGCAGATTCTGCTTACATCCTGATGCAGAGGTTATTCCCGGCTGTTTCTCCCACATTCTTGATACGAGAGGGAATTTGTTATAAAGAGGACACTATATCTGAGCTTGGGGTATATGGTGCCTATTTGAGGTATTTGACTCTTGTGACTAAATGTTTGGGTTGATTTTGTTGGCATCTTTCTATAATCTTTAGATAAAGTTATAGGCGAAGCATAACATCATGTTCCAATTTTGGTGCAGGAACAACGAGAAAGTGATTTTGAATGACCAGTGTGGCTACCTGATGCGAACCAAGGTTTCGTCATCAGATGAAGGTGGGTTTGCAGCTGGATTTGCTGTTTTAGATAGTTTATATCTAACTTGAGAAGTTGGCTTCCTAGTTTGCACCAAAGTTGGTTTATCAATAAAGCCAACGAGTTCTCTTACTAACGAACATTTTCTCCTTTCCATATTCTCACCTGTTACAAAGCGAAAGAGTGCTTGGGAAGTCATTTTGTTAATGTAGTAGCAGCACAGTAACACTACAGTTTCTTAATGGCATCGAAATTTTTGAAAGGAACTTCATTCTCAAAACAAAAGAACATCCGTAGAGAACACAATTAGTGTTCATTATTCATATTCGTAACAATGGCCTCTGAGCACTGGTTGTACATGCAAATCTGGCAAATGAAGGCCAAACATTCCAACGTTGAACATCAAAAAGTTAACAATTATGTTCATGAGGATAGTCTCATATTGTCATTTCTTCCCAACCGAGCTCTCAAGCTCGTCTCTCCCATATTTCTGAAGCCTTGAGCTCAAGTTGCCCTTGAGCCCTCTCCCTTGCTTCTTCACAAGTTTCCACTCCTGCGGTACATTTTTCTGCTTCTTTTTGGTAGTGTAAAGAGACACTCCTAGCAGTTCTCAACAACTCTTCGCTCCGTTGCAGGGTTTCATTTGCAACAGCCTCCTGCAAACTTAGCTCTTCGGACATCAATGCGACGATATCCTTCTCCATCTCCTCTTTCATTTCTGGTTCATGTTTTCCAGTCTGCTTCACAGCAAACTCTTAATAAATGACTGAATGTATAACATTTTACATACGCAGTGACTTCTTAAGCCGAACACCTAATTGCAGAGACAATTTGATCGTTTTCATGAAAAACTGAAGCACCAAGTTTAGAACTTTTAGTAACAGAAATGGATGCAAGGCAAAATTGAACTGACCTGTAAATGAGCTGTTGATGATATCTGTTAAAGTGACATAGGAACAAGGTCAAATATATGTTGGGAAAAAATTCCACTATACAATCCTGCTTTAGATATAGACAGAAACAAAAGATTAACATAATATCACATTAACGATTACAAGTATGTTTCTAGATCAGAATTTCACAATTTAAACATGAAAATGGTTAAAACTTTAACAATATATTACACAGTTCTCACTGTAAATCCGAATATAGTGAAGTGTAACACGTTCTGCCAAAAACAGAAACATACCTTTCTTCAAACATATTTGGTAAACACAAAGATTTGCAATCATTGAAAAGGGAATCTCACCTATAGGTACGAGGGCAGATTCATCTGAACAGTCACAAAGACATGGAGGACATGAACTAGTCTTCATAAAGCGGTATTTTCATGAACTAGTCTTCATTTTGCTAAACCATCACATTTCTCATTAAGACACTTGTGTTAACTGTATAATCATCTGGTTATGCATTTTGCTGGACAAATTATGTGTTGATCTATGTTGATCAATTGTTATCATCTTTTTCTTCTTAAAGGTATGAATCGATTTTTGGTTGATCTTGTTCAGTTTGGAAATATTTGATATACTGATCTTGATGGAAATGGTTGAAATAGAGTGAAATCATTTTGTATCTCAGATTTGGAGGAAAGATGATTAAGGAACAAAAGAAAAGTTGAGGGAAAAAAGTGTGGGAAATGTCAAATAGATTGGAGGGAAAACGATTGAGGAACAGAAGAAAAATGGAGGGAAATAAGTGTTGAAATGTCAAAGCTTGTTGTCAAGGTTGTTTCAGTCATTTTCCTTCTGTTTGGGACCCACTAAACTGCCATGTCATCAAACTGACGGTTCTGTGACGGAAATTGGTTGTAGGTATCTCGATGATATTTATATGAGAGTTTGGGTATCACATGTATACTTTTTATAGTTTGAGTATCATGTTGGTCTTGACAGAATTGTTTAAGGAGCACTATTGAATTTTCCTAAAAAATAAATGAAAAATACGTTTAGAGCTTAGATAATGAAAAAATTATAGGGGAAAGAAGACAGGGCATGATGGTCTTCCATACACGTATACCAACGTATCTGATACGTATCTCTAGTACTGGACTCACCAGAGAAGTAGTGTGGTATGCCAATTAACCTATATAGGAAACACAAATTGGAGACAATGCATGCTAGTATCTAAAAAGCATAGTAGAAGTGACATGTTTTGTTGGGTGTTGTTTGGCTAAATCAAGAATGTTGCTTTAAGAATTAAAATTTGTTTAATTCTTGTGGTTTGAAGTCGACATCTGTTTAGTCTTTGTGGTTTTATTTTAATCTGAATGCTCCTTAAAGTCACAAAAAAGCAAAAAAGATTGATTTCGAGTCCAACATTGTATCATACTGCACAATCTACAAGAGGAACTGCAGCAGCATAACTGTTCTGTATACTGATATTCAGACATATCAAAGATCTGATAACAAAAATAACAAAAGCCAGAGTATTTTCCTATGCTGAGAGCACTTTGAACAACAATTAATGTGTTAATCTCCTATTTTCAGAACTCCAGAGAGACTATGAACATGCAACAATCAAGTACATATCAGATGAAAAGATTTCCCAACCTAATTGCTAGGCAGCCTATGTTCATATGCTAAAATAATCAGTCTACTTTACGACCTTGCATAATCAATTTGATTGCTGAACTTTGTCGTTAGTTTCGTGCCAAACGTCGTCATTGTCTGTGTCATCCGAGTCCGCTAGCTTGTCAAAGAATGAATCAAGGTACCACGGGCAACGGTCGGTCCAACCCTTGCCAGAATGGGCTCGCCACTTTTGGTCAGCTATCATTTCAGGTGAAAGACCCCATTCTGTTAGCTCTTCCTCAGTGTGATGGACTGCTAAGCTGTACTCTCCGCCAGCTCCTAATTGCATTACTCGAAATTCACCGTTTCCAAAATTGTTTAGGTGCTCAAATTGCTCGACAGACCACTTGAACCACTTCATGAGGAAGACACGCGACGTTAACCCATGTGATACAATTACAAGATTGAGGTCATGGCAAGGGTTGTGGCGAAGCCTGTTCATGTCTATGTCCCTCCATAAAGATTCAAGAAAACCTGCAATCATCTGTCTCATTAGGCCACACATTCATTTCTTTACACAAAACACATAAATCTAAAACCATTATGAAACAATCAAATTTTCTATTTTAAAACACTTTTACAATGTGTAAAACTACAATATATGCTCTCATCACCAAAATTTCTGTCATATTGATCTCAGATATTAAAGTTGGTAGAACTCTGGCTCTTACAAGCAGAGTAAGCATTAGTAATGCGGCAGTTCCTTCAGTAAACTGAAACTCAATTTATAGTTCTCATTTACCTTTAGTATACACTCCTAATTATGTCTAAAAACTCTGGAAAGCATGCATCATTACTCAGTCATCATCATTTCACATAAGAAGCTATCATTTTCTAAACAGAGATATTTCTTATCAAGTTTCGGCTGTAAAGAAACATAAGCTGCAGATCTCATTTCCATTCACTACCTCACTTGCCCTCTTTCCTATCATTCCAAAGCTAACTTAAACACCAAGCCAAGTCTATAACCACATCCAAGAACCAAGCTCAAACTCAATATCCACAACTCACCATTACCCCAATTCGAGTACCAAATCGAGTTTCGCCTATATACTAAACTACTAAATCTCATGCTTTCATTCAAAACCAAACTAAAAAAATTAAGCAATGCACAGTTCAATACACCAAAACAACCCCAATAAAGAAACCAACTTTTCTACCTTACTACAAACATAAACAAACAAACTTGATCTAAATACTTCAGACACTTGCCCATCTCTTTCTCATACATCCAAAGCTAACTTAAACATCAAGCCAAGGCCATAAGCACATTCAAGAATCAAGCTCACACTCAATTTCTAACTCAACCCTTAACTCACCATCACCCCAAATTCAAGTATCAACTGGATATTAACCTACACAGAATAAATCTCAAGCTTTTCATTCAAAACCAAACTCAAAAGTAAGCAATGCACATTTTAATACACAAAACAACCCAATAAACAAACTAAATTTTCCACTTTTACTACAAACACACAAAAAAAAAAAAAAAACAAAAAATACAAACAAACAAACAAACTTGATCTTACATACTTCCAAATCTTCAATCTTTCTTTATGCAAATCAAAATTCACATACACACACAAACTCCATGCATCAATGTAACCGAAAACCGAAACATTCATAACAAAACTCACTTGAAACGCGATCGTAAACATCAGCGGCGGACTCCCCTTCCGGAAACCTATAAAAGAATCTTCCAAACTTCTCCCTGGTCTGCTTAATCGCCGTCATTCTCTCCTGCACCTGGAAATTCCCGAAATCCTGCTCCCTTATCCGGCACTCCTCCCTGACGCCGATGACACGTGTCCGCGAGAACGACCGTCCGATCTGTGATAGCGTCGACCGCGTGCGCTCGTAAGGGGAGACGTAGAAGTAGACGCGCCATTCGGGGTGGTTGGAGTCGTTGTCGGCGGAGATGACGCGGCGGAGCTGGGCACCGGCGAGCTGGGCCTGGGCCAGGCCCTGTTCGGTGAGAGGGATTTTGTTGTCCGGAGTTGTGGTGTAGGCCGCCGTGTCGAGATTGCCTTGGGATTCGGCGTGGCGCATTAGGATTATGCGTTTGGGGAGACATGGCTGTGAGCAGGAGGGAGATGATGATGATGAAGGTCTCCCATTTCTATGAATCGGATGCATGGTTGTTGATCTTGATCGGATTTCTGGAGCTTTCTTGCTGATCGGAATTTCAGTCTCTCTCAGTTGTACCGGTGGTGGTGTTTTGGTATGTAGAAATATTATGTTTTGCTTGGTCCCTCCACTATTTATAGGCTTCCCTAATCCATTTTCATAAAGGTTCCTTTCCCATTTTGTTATTTTACTAATCAAGTTTTAGGTCTTTTACATAAACTAATACACTTGTTTTAACTTTTTCATGAACAGCCATCAGAAAAGCGGGGTCTGTGGTTTTCGTCTGGTCGGACGTGTTGTTTAACCTAGCATCTAACTTTTAAACAGTTTAACTGGTCAGGCGATATATTGAAATGTATAGTTACAGCATTTCACACATGTCTTATACGATTAATTTCTTGGTTTAAGAAGCCTTGGAGGTACCTAACATTGTAAAAATAAAAACATTTTCATGTATTTTACGGATGACTTAAGAACTGAATGGTTCCGATCATAATATCAAAAAACTTGTTCATGGACTCTACAATAGACTTAAGAAATGAATGGTTTCGATCTTAATATTGAAAAACTTTTTCACGGACTTTACGGATGACTTAAAAGAAATGAATGGTTCCGATGTTAATATGTTAATATCATAACTTCCCATGTTTGAACCAGAGAGACTAATATTGGTCTAAAACCTGGGCAATTATATGAGAAGTGATGATAACCGAGACAAGTTGGTGTGAAGTGAATAAGCTTGATGGAAACTGAGATGCGGTGAAGGTCATTGAAGGTGAGTTGCCCACGAAGCAAGAAATGTTCCATTCTGAGAAGCTGGGAGGTTTGACCAATGACTAGGACTGAGGATTAGCATATATTATCCTTCGAGATTCCGGACGTCAAGTTTGGCTCATCACCAACCTTTTGTAAGTTGATCAGGAAATTAAGAGGATCAGACAGTTTGACATAATTGGGTAATGGTTATTTTGGATGATCGATCACTTTAGGTTGGATTAGGGGAGTTGAGGATTGGGGTCTGGGGTGGCTTTGCTAACACGGCTACGCCTTGGTGCTGGGACTCACACGGTTTGTGCCTTTATTTGGTAATTGTTATGAAGCTGGTCTCAGATTGCGTGTAACCAGATCAGTGTTGATGACTTGCTATGGATTTTCTTAGTGACCAACCAGCAAAAAAATGATGAAAAAGGAAAGTTTAAACATAACGATGGAGACGCGGGGAATCGAACCCCGTGCCTCTCGCATGCGAAGCGAGCGCTCTACCATATGAGCTACGTCCCCGAACCTGGTGACAAGTCCTACAAAATCGTATTTAGCTCTCTTCATATATTTGGCTAGGTAATTGCGCTAGGAAGGTTTAAAAAGTATTTAAATCTTAAACGGAAGAGCTATTGATATGTGTCGATATGTCCGAGTGGTTAAGGAGACAGACTTGAAATCTGTTGGGCTTCGCCCGCGCAGGTTCGAACCCTGCTGTCGACGATTGAAGTTTTCTATATTTTTTTTTCTCTCTTTTTCTTCACGACAGAAGAGTTGGATAGAGTTAAACTTGCTTGGCATACATACAAGTTATCAGTTGTGATCATCCATTATATCTTTTTGCTCGATCTGTATGTAGCTAGTAATGATAGACACACATTGAACGAATCATACACATTTGACCCCTACTTTCGCGACTGCCTAACTCTTTTGTTGGAATCAACTGACAGATCAGTCCAGCTTAATTAGCTGGCCATGCACTAATCATGATCAGAACGACTCATTAATCAATTCTTGTTACTCCTTAAGCCGCCTTCCCCCCCTTCAACCTTGGACTTGTTATGCATTGGAGTCTCCCACGGATCTCCTTCTCTTTTGCTCTCTTTGTTTTTATGGTGAAATCTCTTTTGCTCTCTTGATCTCTCGGGTGAAATTCGATTTACGATCGAGCGGTAAAATTAAACTTGCACTACCGGTACCTAGCTTTAAGATTTTTACCAAAAACTTCTAATTTTCACTAATTTAATTTATCCATGCATGTCTCAATGACCATTTTGGTTTTGCATATTTATTATGTGCTAGCTAGTCTAGAATTTGTCTATAAGATAGCATGAAAACGAAGTTTGTGCTCGTATAAAACTTAGATGTGTCAATTGCTTTTTATTTTTTTGTCATAATAGATGTCATCAATTGCTTGGACACTTTTTCCTGATTGATAAATCTATCAGTTCGACCAATCATTGAACCCGTTTTTGTTGCATCAAATTAAGATATGTGAGGACTTTGATAGCATTTCTAGCTGGCAATGACTTGAATCGAAGTCTTGGTCTCTTCGATGATCGAATTGAGCCACCTCTTGATGGTAGCAGCAGGCAGTCAACAATAACCAATCCATCCAAATCCCAGAAAACCTCACCCTTTTCCTCACCCATTAGTTTCTTTTAGTTTTGTCTGGATTTCTTGCTACTATTTGCGTCACCTTCATATTAGTCCCTCTCAATTCCTTTTAGAGTTGACTGGTGATAACTATATTACCTCAACCTTATCTCATCAATCATCATATATAAGATACACAAAGATCCATCGGATCATCTACAATTGTCACCCCAATTATTATTTGACTTGCCAGGCTCTCGCATTATATGCGAACATATATCGTATCCAAACTTCAAACAAGAATCCCATGAAGCTCATGATGAGTTGCAGCTAGCTTCAATAAGTTTCACTAAATATTCAACCCTCATGTGTCATGTCCATGACTAGTTCACATCATTTCTCTATACTACAATACTTCACATTAAATACTCATAACGTATTGTTATAAAATTATACGTTGTACGTGGTAGTCGAAAATTGTAGAATTTGCACAACCGTATTTGTAGACGGATGTATATCCCTTCAATTAGCAACTAGCAGAGGTGAGGTATGCACATACGGTAGATTGGAAATACAACCTAAATATCTTGATAAATTAACTTATCCCATAGGTCGGCCATGCCAATTGAGTAACAATACAAAAAAAATCTACCAAGCATTGGAAGGACAAAAGGACCAACTAGCTAGCTAGCTCTCGCTTCATCGATTCCACTCTGTGCATAGTGCTGTTGCATGTGTTGCTTTGCAGGCCAGGTCTTGCATGGCCTGCCTTTTCTGGTTCCTTTCTTCACCTTTGCCCTCCACCTTCTCTATTGCAGAGATTCCACATGCATTGTCCTATTGCTATTGGGATACATTCTCGACCTTACTTTTCACTTCACTTCACATATAGTACAATAATCACATTACATTCTTCTTCTGATTGATCGACCAAACTGCAAATTGATGAGGAGAAACACTACAACTTCTAAAGTTCTAATCGGAAATGCTTCGTACAAATGAGGCCGGTCGGCATAGAATTGAAGCTACTCTCACAAACAATAATGCACCCAGATGATAGGTTGCCTCTATCTCTAATCAATCTAATAGACGTACTAGCTAGCTAGCTAATCTAAACTACGTACAGTTGTCTCATTCTCAACGCGGCCACTTGACTTGAACACACATCAATCTTGCTATTCTAGCTAAAAGAGCTAACCTCACCCTCATCATCATCAATCTCATCACATATTCACACCACACAATGCTGCTGGCTCCACACATGGTGGTTGTTGTGGTGGGGATGGTGGTGGTGGCTACTCCCCGCCACATCCTGACACCGCCTAAACCCTTCTCCTCCAGCCACCCCCATCTTCCACTGATCCCCATCATTCACACTACTTTCTGTTTCTACATTCTCCTCGACATTACTAATATCTTGAACATCGACTCCTTCTTCTTCAATGTCTTCTTCTTGCTCTTGGTCATGGCTAATGAGATGCAGCCTCAACCGTCCATCTTCGCGATGAGCGCGCAGAATCTCCGGCCTATGGATCCTCACCTCGGTGAGCTCCAGCCTTCCGTCCTTCCTCACTGGCCGGAGATAGAAGTTCGGGTGTCCGTTCTTATTCAAGGAAGAGATCGGCGGTGGAAACTTATTGTTGTCCTTATCCACTGACCTCTTATCTCTCATCCTCCTCCATTCGGATCTCTTGTTCTCACACTTCCTCATCAAGCTCAGCTCAACCTCCTCTTCATCTGGCTCAACCTGATCGTCAACTCGCATGATCTCGTCCGAACTCTCAAACCCTAGACTCTCCGTGCATGACACAAACCCGTCCTTCCCGCCACCAACTTCGTCTAGGAAGCCGAACCCGCCGATGTCACCGCTTCCTGCAGACACCACCTTGGTCGCAGGAGGCGGCAAAAATGACGGGAGCGGTGGCAAGAAGGTTTGTTTCTTTTCGGACGAAGATTCCAAAACAAGAGGCTGACGGTGGGTGACGTCATTGGAGGTTGGAGTGACCAACCCTAGTAGCCCTCCCGTCAGGGAGGGAATGTAGTGGTGGAGGTTTTCATTCGTGGTGGGAGGAGCAGCGGTGGCTGTTGTGGTGGTGGTGAGGCCGAGAAGAGAGTGAGGGGTGAGCTTTCTACAGAAGCTCATCATGGTTGGGAGGTGAAGAAGGTTGTAATAGGCAGCAGAAGAGAGGAAGATAAAAGAGAGTAGGGGAACGATGAGTAGAACAAAAAGGGTCATGAAAAATGTTGGGTACGTTTTTTTGGGGGGATGAAATATGGAGAGGAAGAAGTAGAGGAAGATGAGGTATTAATAGAGAAAGATGAGGATAGAAAATGAGAGAGGGAGGAAGAGAGGAGAAGAAGAGGAGCGGGGGTTATGGTGGAGGAGAGTGCCAGCGTTGCATACAAAAAGTGGTGAAAATTATGAGCTGGAGTGATAGAAGGAAAGGGTGCCGGGTCCCATGGTAAGATGGCCTGAGACTCCGCTCTAACATCCGCCTCTGCCTTCCACTAGTCTTGTGCTTCTGTTACACAATCCTCACGATTCTCTGTGTATTCAATTTTTCTATCTATTTATATTTTTTTTTTTTGCAATTGCATTTGTTGTTGTTTGGAATTTTCTGGGATTGGTGTCAATTGAAAGCTTTCAACTTTGAAATGAGGGAAGGCAAAGATGAGATTATTTTGGTGGCATGGATATGCTGCTGGCATCAGTCGCACTGCCAACTGGGGGACTTTGGCTCTTGTGTATTTATAAAATAGTTTTCGTTTTTGTCTTTACGATAAACAATTCATTAAATAACCTAAGCAAGCGATATGCTGAAAAAAAAATTATTAACGAAATGAATTTATCTATCGAACTTAAAAATTAAGAATCTTTATCTACTTAACTAATAATAATAATAATAATATAAAGAAGATAGACACTCAATAAACTAGAGTCCGCTATCGTATCAGTCAAATATCTCGAAACTTCGGATATTCACAAACTAATTAACCGTCATAGAGATTTTTTCATTTCCATCATAATGAATATAACAATAATGTCATTGGTGACCAAAGGGACCCAAAGGGGGGGGGGCCTAATTGTGATTTGAATTAGTGACTGTATAGGAATATTCCAAGGAAAACATGAATAATCCATATGGAGAATCTTGGTTTGATTTTGTTGATAATTTGCCTACGATTATAGTGATCGACCATACTGACTTATCTATACAACGTCCTCCGTCCATTATCCACGTTTGGTACATATATGAGTCCTAGACGTATCCACATTACATGAAAACGGTTATATCGTATGTAGCTTGCTAGGTATATATGTATATAAGCATCCATAGTCTGTGATAATGGTTTATTGTATGATGTTATATTGTATCTCCTAATGCCAAGTAAAGATGAAGTTATGCAAAGATGAGGTAGAGATGAGTTGCTTTGGTGTTGTTGGTTATATATATACAGGGTGCATATGCCGTTTAGTTAAGGCCAAATTTCTAGATGGTTGCAGATTTTACATGGATGATGGTAGAGTGCAAGTGAATTTCAAAATGTCTGTGGCAGTCATATGCAGATCTTTAGTTTTTCAGTTTGCAAAGCCAGCTTATCAAACAAAAATTTCAGAGTTTAATAATTTTCAGTTTTTCCTCATATTGTGGTTTGTCTGCTGCACTACTGCCATTGCTATGTCCATGTGAACGACGATTTAACAGCAAGTTATCTCTCCTCCTTTTATCAGCCGATTGTGAAGATGGATGTTTTCTTATGATATCAAGTTGTACGTTGGTTTTTAGATTTGGGGATTCTATCTTTGTAATGTAGTCTGCATCATATGTAATTGTGCTTGTATTGATTGTGTATTTTGAACCAACCATTATGCTTGGTTGAGGGAGGGTGTTAGCAATGTAAAGAGTAGTTAAGTCTTTCTTTTATTATCCCTACCTATAAATATCCTTCAATGTACTGTTCACATATCAATCAAGAATTCACGATGTAGTCCTAAAATTCTTCTGCGTTTTTTTTACTTTCCCTGCTTTGTTTGCTTTTCTGTTCTTCAATTCAATAAATCCATGGATTCCTATCACTGGGTCGTGTCAAATATACTACCTTAATGAAGAATATCCGTGGATATAATCTTCAGCTTCTCTAGCTCCTCCCAAATCCCTATTTCTTCAAACTCGCAAAGTTCGTAGTTGAAGACCGCGAGCCCTTTGAAAATAGCAATGCCATAGTTCTGCTTGTATTCCACGCTGTCGGTGAAGAAAGAGAGGAAACAAAAGTAGAGATCGAACAAACTAGCAAAGGCACGACGTGGTACTGGTAAGATGCATGGGTCATCTGCCGAGGAGAGGTGAATATGATGGCTCGGAATGCAAGAACAACGGTGCCTGCTGATAACTCTTAACAGGTTTGCTAGGCTTCCAACATTGCTAGATGCCCTTTGGTTCCTTGTGCCATTAATATGGGGATATCTTCTTTTGGTGGTGGTGGAGGCTAAGAGGAGGTGGTGGTGGTGTTGGTGGTGGAGGAGGCTAAGAGGAGGAGGTGCATGTTGATGGGTTTGTGTGTAGGAAATTGGGAATTTAGTTACGTACCTTGAGGTTTAAGGTACCATGGTGTGGTGCTGGTTCTGTTGGGTTAGTTTGTCCGCCAGGAGCTGTGGAAGTAGTGTCTAGTTGGTTGGTTCACTTGCAAGACTGTTGAAGGAGCTGTTGAAGTGGTGTCTAATTGGTTGCCTAATATGTAGCACAGACTGTTGATTTGCCAGCCGGGAATGGATTAACCGGCCAGCTGCCGCGGTTTCCTGTCGGTGTTGATGATAATGCCCTTTATGTGACGAACAAATGGTTCTGCACTTCTGCCATGCATGGGAGATGGGTTTGATCTCCAACCATTAAATCTCCAAAGTCCATGTCACATGTCTGATCACCACAAATATTACTAGCTAGCATATGCAAAAGTCATGCCTGTTAGAACTAATTACTAATTAACTATGACTAGTTAATTAGTAAATATGCCTAGCTATCAGACTCTGGAAGAGACTCGTCGATAACTTACCAATTTCAACAACTCTATGTCACTATGTGTATGATCAGTCAAGCGATCGTCGCGGTGAGGCCGTGCCTGCACTAGCCAATTTCGGTTGCAACATACATTGGTTCTTTTGCTCTTGTAGCAAAAAAAGATCAACAATTTATGTCATCACAAAATGGCAGAAGAAATTATAAGCTGCAATATACGAGTTTACCAAGCAATTGACTTGTTGTTGTGATAAGTCTATCAAGCAATTGACAAATTTTTCATTTGGAACCTTATAATTATACGTTGCTTTAAACAGAATAATTAATAAAATTAAACAGTAACTATTGCTAAATGGTGATTCTTTCTGTCGTGCCATTGAGAGGTGAGTCACGATATTCAATACTCTAATTAAATTAAATCATTTCTGCTAAGAAAACAAAACTCTAGTTCGGTCGATAATGATCCAGAACATATGAAAAAATGGAACATGATCTAAACTGTATCAGAATTCAACTACGAAACATAACATTTAAAATGTTCTAAATTCTAATAACAAAGTTCTATGGGGATTCATTTCCAAAAAAGTTCTATGGGGTAGCGTTTGTAATGGGGGCCTTGGCATCAGCCTCAACTCCTACGGCCACACCGGTGGTATCCCCCATTTCCAAGTCCGATTCTTTTGACCCCGCCGTGGTAGTCGAGCTTTGGTTACCAATTTTTTCCTCCTTATTTGGCCGGGGCTGCGTATATCCTATCCCTCTTCGAGTAGTCGGAAAAATTGTGAATAAGAATGATGCAAAAACCCCAGCTCCTAGAGGAAAATTGATAATGATCTGATTCAGATCATCTGATGGTTTCGGAAAGAAGCAATTCTTCACGTTGAGATCGGTAAGAGCAAAGATAAAGAACAGAGATAGTGACAAAAAAGCATGAAGATAATCTATAGGCTTTATTCTATACTTCTTCAGGCGCTCTTTTTGATGATGATCAGTAATCACTGTTGCTCTAGGGTTTAAGATGTGTATGCCTTCCTTAGTGATGATACCATAATAGAACTTCCCATCGGTACCTATGAAGCTATCAGTGAAGGAGGTGAACAAGCAGATGAAGGCACAAATGAAAATCAGGGATATTGAAAGCCCCTTATTGGCAGGATGGCATTCGCCGTTGTTGGAGAAACTAGGAATGAGGGCCTGGAATGCGAGGACGGTACCGGTAGGTAGGAGGTTAGCAAGATTGGCTGCACTGGCTATGGTCTTTTGAGTAGGTGTTGTATCTTCGTTTTTTGTTACGGTAGTCATGGGGAAGAAGAAGCTAGCTAGAGAAATTAGGGGTTTCGTTCTACCTTCTACGTATCAGTTGGGTGCTGGAATTGAAACTACATATGCAATATTCCGTGATATATATATATATATATATATATATATATCACGGAATATTCATGTATTGCATCAGTTCATCAGGACTTTAGTTAGAGTTCAAACAATTAAGGGGTCTACTTAGGCGGCTTTGCTTAATGACATATTTATTAATGTATATAGAACTCGTAGGCATAGATAATGAATGATCTGAACTTTGAACTAGCAGTCTTTGAACCTTCCGAAGTCTTTGGGTATGACTGTATAGAGACTGTACATGTAGTAGGTTATGCCAAGTCCAAAGTACGTATAAAAATTTTCTTGCAACTAGTCTTTAATTTGAACCTTCCAGAATCTTTGTTATATTGGTTCTTATGGTCATGATGAACATTCCATTGGTCCATCTGGAAACGAAAAACTTCATCAGAAAGAATATTCTTGATCGTATTTGTTGTTTTGTTTTGTAGCTTTAGGCCAAATAACCCTTTCCCACAAGTGATCAAAGGGGAAGAAACAAGGCATATATGGCTAATGGCTTGGTATGCTTTGTCTTGCCCTACTTGTGTGCATTCGTTGAATTGTCAAAAGCACGCTCTTAGGATTGAACCCTCGCTTTCCGATGAAACTTCGGATACCAACGGATTAAGATCTTTCATGCATATTGCCTCATGAAGAGATAATCCTACGACCGGAATTTTCCCTGCATTTAAGTATCGACAAACTGTCTAATAAAAATCAATCGAAGGCAAGAGAGCATTCACACGGAAAAGTCATGACACTTGGACCATCTCCGACTAGGAGGGGCTAAAATAGCCCTCGAACTAAATTTTAGCCTATGAAAATCACCAATAGTGGGGGCTAAAATTTTAATTATCTCCAACCCTTAGTGTTATAAACTTACATTTCATGTTGTTTTGCTCATTGTGGTTCCCACAAACAAATAACCCAAGGGCTATACAAAGGGCTAATAAATATAGCCTAACCCTTGGCCTTTGTAGCCCCTGAAACCATTTTTTGGTTTAGCTTAGCCCTGGGTTGGAGATGAAATTTATGACTTTTAGGGGCTATATCCACCCCTTAGCCCAAGGTTGGAAATGACCTTACATTGAGCCAATAAGCCCTCAAAATCGGATTACATAATAGATACAATTACAAATTGTCATGACAAATCTTTGCAAGCCGAAACTAGGGATGACAATAATCCCCAGCGGGTAGGGTATCCACGTGTATTCGACCCTAATAGGGAAGACATACAAGGATAAACAGGGTAACGGGGATGGATATCCCCTATATTTGGATTCTTAAATCGGGTACGGGGCGGGTATAATATTTTGATATTCGTTTATATCCCCACCCATTAAGGATGAAAATATTATTATATATAATTATATAATTTATCATATATAATTTATAAATAGATATTTATGTAAAAAAAATGATTCTCTTAATAAATATTTAATGGAACTTCCTTTTTATTATATTCTTTTATTCTCTTAATGAAATTTTACACCAAAAAGATTGTTTATTAAAGTAATATATAACAAATCCAAACCCCACTAGTGGAAAAAACCACTTAGGCGACAAAATTGTTTTAATTTCGTCTCCTAAGTTACCACCTAGGCGACAGAATAGTGTCCCGTCGCCTATGTTCTACTTAGGAGACGGAAAATGTACTAAGGCGACGAAATCATTTTTATTAGAAAAATAAAAAAATTATTCACTTAGGCAACGAAAACGTATTCCGTCGTCTACGATTTATTTAGACGACGAAAAAATTTACTTAGGCGACGAAAATATATTCTGTCGTCTAAGATTGATTTAGACGACGGAAAAATTTACTTAGACGATGAAATTATTATTTTTTAAATAAAATTATTAATATCTTAAGCGACGAAAAGTATAACTATTCCTCGCCTAATTACCGAAATTTTTAGCAGCTCTTTTTCTGCCAAAAATTTCAGAAAAATTTGAACCAAAATTTTTTAAAACTTTCCTTATATATTCTCTCTCATTCCTCTCCTCTACCCAATTTCCACGCATACCTCTCTGCCTCTCCTTCTTCTTCCCTCTGCCTCACCTTCTTCTTCCCTGTCTCTCCTTCTTCTTCGCCCTCTGCCTCAACTTCTTCTTCCCTCTCTGCCTCACCTTCTTCTTCCATGTGCCTCTCCTTCTTCTTCGCCCTCTGCCTCTCCTTCTTCTTCCCTCTGCCTTTCCTTCTTCTTCGCCCTCTGCCTCTCCTGGGCGCCCTTCTCTTTCAGTGGAGTCCGCGAGCCCTTTGTGCCAGAGGAGTCCGCGCCCATTTATTTTTTTTAAATTTTTTTTTCACTTTAGCGACGGAATCCAGTGATTCCGTCGCCTAGGGGAAAAATAATTTTTTTTGTCATTAAACAATATCAGTCGCCTAAGTACTTAGGCGACAGAAACAGTTCCGTCTCCTAAGTAATTTTGACTCGAAGGAAATCAATTTTTCGTCGCCCAGACAACTACCTCACTCTACTTAGGCGACATATCTTAGGCGATGGAAATTTGTTACTTAGGAGACGAATTTTTTTACTTAGGCGACGGAATAGTTCCGTCGCGTAAGAGCTTCTTTCCAGTAGTGCCCAAATCTCATACGAGTAAACCCTAGTTTAAAGCAAAGTTATATAAACAAGTTATTATAATGCATTAAGCATGCATGCATTGTGGATTTTTTGTCAAATGCATAGACATTCATTTACCGGTATTGTTCTTTTTAAGCGAGACTTGTATTTCTTTTTATTGGATTGAAGCATGAAACTTATTTATTTTTGGTATTTGATTTTAATTTCATACTTCTATATTTCGTATTTTAAGCGACACCCCTTCCTAGAATACCACAACGTACATGAAGCCTTGAAAAAAATGGTGGATAGATCGATGGTGAAGCACATGATTCTTGCTTTTGATTCTTATTTTCTGTAACACTTCGTAATTTATGTTTTTTTTAGCAAATCACATATACATCATTCAAAAGGATTTGAAACACAAATAAATCCACTTGTGTTGTTGTTAAACAAATAAGGACAGTTTTTAACAATTAAGGACAATATTTTCTCTACATGTCATGTGTCATGATTTAATTTACCAAACTAACCTTACACTAATTAAATATACTTTTAGAAGAGAAAAGTCTCTCATTTTGAGATTTTTCAGTAAATAGAATACAATAGCAGATTTTCAATAATTTAGTGTAGTAGCAGTTAATTTCAGTAGAAGTAGTAGCAGGGGTTAACAATGCAATAGAAGTAGTAGCAGGGGTTAACATTCCAGTAGAAGTAGTAGCAGGGTTAACATCCAAGTAGTAGTAGCAGTTAATTCCAGTAGAAGTAGTAGCAGGAGTTAACATTCTAGTAGAAAAGTAGTAGCAGAAGTTAACATCTCAATAGAAGTAGTAACAGGTTTTCAGTTGCTCGGCTAATGTAGTAGCATGTTTTGTTGGAAAACTACACTTGCTGGAATGTTGTTGCTACTATACTTCCAATAAATGCAGTAGCAGATTTTTAGTAGTTCAATTAGTGTAGTAGCAGCTTCAATAACTACAGTAACATGTTTACAGTTGCTCAACTAATGTAGTAGCATGTTTTACTGGAGAGTTAGCTATTGCTACACTTCCAACAAATGTAGTAGCAGAGTTTTAATGGTTCAGCTAGTATAGTAACAACTTCAGTAAGTGTAGTAGCAGGTTTTTAGTGGCTCAGCAAATGTAGTAGCAGAAGCTATTTTCAGTACGTGTTGTAGTAGCAAGTTTTTGTTGGTTCGGCTAGTGTAGTAGTAGGTTTTGTAAATGCAGTATTGATAGAAAATTCATTTATGACTGCTATTATTGATAGGAAAAGTTCATTTATGAATTATGCTACTGTTCGGTTCTAAAAATCACTCTTTTTTTTCTACTACACTTGTTGTAGTTATGCTACTACACTTATGTTTTTCAAGTTTCTGTTACTACATGAAGATTAATTGAATCTCATCCAATTCTACGCAGGCACATGACGTCATCTCCTTCGACCCACAGACCATCAAGTCCTTGGACCAGGCCCAAGAAGAAGCCCAGCTCCTCAACTCATCCGCCTCTTCTTCGCCGCTCATCACTCTCCCGCTCCACCCCCGTGAGTCTCTCTACACCTCCAACCACAAGGACTACAAGTCGTTGGTCCTCACCCGACTCGGCCACGACTCGGTCCGAATCAACTCGCTCAACACAAAGCTCCAACTGGCTTAATTTGCAGGGAGTGAACCGAGCGGATCTAGAGCCCATGCAGACGGAGATCCGACCCAAGGACTTGTCAAGTCTCGCAACTTTCAGGATCAACTTGGGAAGGGGCGAGTACTTCACACGCGTCGGCGTTGGTAGCCCGGTGAAGTAGTTCTACATGGTGTTAGATACCGACAGTGACGTCAACTAGCTCCAATGCTAGCCTTGCTCCGATTGTTACCAACAATCTAACCTGATTTTCGACCCGACCGGAGTCGATCTAGCAGCGGCGGAGTCGATCTAGCAGGCTGGGGAGTCGATTGGCGAGGTCGATCTAGCAACAGCGAAGTCGATCGGCGTCGTGTGGTGGAGAGAGAGAGAGAGAGAATATGACATATATCGGAGAAAGAGAGAGATAAGATATGATTAAGGTATTTTTGGTTGGCTGTTTAGTAGATATTTTAGAAAATATTGGTTTTTTAGGTATTTTGTGTAAAAATTGTTGACTTGGTGTGGTATTATGCATTGTGGGCCTGAGCTTATGTCCTTATTTGTTTAAATCTGTTGAAAGATGGTTTTCTGTGTTTTGCAACTGTCTATAACAGTGGGATGTCATTTTCTCTTTTTTTTTCCTCAAGATTTTGCGACTTTGCACATTTCAAAAGGTTGCTTTTGGTGAAGTACGTGTCAAGACCGAAATCAAATGTACAATTCAATAGGCACACGTACTTCTATACAAAGGAGTGGTTTCAGCTAGTCCATCTTTTTTTTTTTTTCAGCTAGGCATGTACATGACTTTCTACTAGCTAGTCTTTGAACCTTCCAAAGTCTTTGGGTAGGAGAGACTATAGAGACTGTGCATGTTGCCGGGTCCAAAGTACGTATAACAATATTTCTGTAACTAGTCTCTTCAACTAGTCTTTGAGCCTTCCGAAGTCTTTGTTATGTTGCTCTTATGGTCATGATGAACATTCCATTGGACTATCTGGAACCGAAAACTTAGCTTTAGGCCAAATAACCCTTTTCCACAAGTGATCAAAGGGGAACAATGACTTTGTCTTGCCCTGATAGCTAGGCTTGCGTGAATTCATTGAATTGTCAAAAGCACGCACTTAGAATAATAGAATTGAACCCTCTCCGATGAAGTTTCTGACAACAAAGGATTTAGATCTTTCATGACACTCTCTCCTCATATTTCCTCATGAACAGGTGTCGGCCACCATGGGACAACAAGTGGGAAGTATTGAAATGTCTCATCACTTGGAACCCTATTTTGAGCTATTTTTTCTGGCTTTCCATCCCATAGGAAGAACCTTTCCGTAGTACTAACCTTGCACCTGTAAATATCTCCACCCAAAAATCCTAGGACATACAAGATCTCTTGATTATTCGCTTCCTCTCCCTCCCCGGCCACCTGAAGCAGTCCGGTATGCCGATGTTGTACGGGTTATCTGCGATCTTCCCTATTATGACTACTGCAAGAAAGACGACGATGAGGGAAGACATGTCGTGCAGCTTAATGCCGAGTATCGGTGTGTTGTAACGAGATTGATCTTTCCTCGGGATCAAAATATTACCAGGAAATTCATATTGATTATTGGTCTAAATTGAAGTTTGGCTGAACCCAATATTGGAGAAGTCCATCTTGATCACGTGGACTTATACTTAGGTTAATTAGAAGATCTATATATACATGTATTCTAGCCTAACTAGGATAAGTGATAGGTATATGTATATATAAGAGACTGTCGTGAATTGTTTTCGTGAGAGAGATATTGTTTAACCTAGAACAAAGTGCTTCTTTCTCTATCGACAGAGAGAGAAGATTGGTATATTGGGGTTTTGGGTTAGAGAGTATTATTCATATACTCTATTGTATTCTCTCCAATTATTATAGTGGAATTTCTCGCCGGCTCCGAAAGTGGACGTAGCTTAGTCACATTGATTGGGTGAACCATTATAAATTTTGTGTTCTTGTGTTCTATTTTCTTTATCGTTCTTTGGTTATCCGAATAGTTCCATATCAATATTGGTGTTTGTTTACGCTTCCGCATAACAATTCAAACTGCAGGTGTTCTATTCCGAGACTGGTGAATGTAAAGAGTCAATTGTATCACTCCCATCGGGCGTTTCCATTGTGTATGGATTGCAGATGTAGTAGTACGTAATCATCACCTTGTTCTTAAGAGCTGGAATAACACAGAACTAGGTCAATATATGTACATACTACTACTGGCGCTTGTTTAGGACCATGGAAGCTCATGATTTTCTTGAACAATGGACTTAGCGGCTCAGGGAACGAAGACATTCTATCAAGGAATTCTTATTCTCGTTTGTTTATCAGGGTACAATTTGTCTGTGATTGCCTATGATCACTTTGGAGACTCAGAAAGCGGCGAATGCAGTGAGGACTGGATGTGAGATTGCACCACCGCTTGGACACAGATTTGCTTTGGTAAACGAACTTGTAGCAAGGAAGACGACAGAGAATTTCAATCAGTACCTCATCGGGGAGATCATCAATACTAGTATTCAGATATAGAGCTCGAATGAAAGTCGACCATGAGTGTCTTCTTTTTTGGAGGAGTGTACTATCACCACCTCTCATGGCTAGTTTCCGGCACAATCTAACTTGCACCTAGACTCCTAGAGAGATATATATTCTATAGATTGTATAGCTAGCTAGGGTTTACAGAATAAACCCAAAATCTTGGTGTACTTGGGTTCTACTGGTAGAACCAAATCACCAATAAGAAGTCACCACGTGAAGTTTTTAAACACCGTAATTTCTTTTTATGGAGCTTTTATCAAACTTTTGTGTTGCCCTTCTGTTTTTGTTTTCGTTAAGTTTGTGTTGCCCTTATATTGATTATTTAGTCTCCTTATTTGCTTGAAGAGGGCAAGAAAATAACTAATAAGACTAGCTAGTTTCGAGATTCCCTAGAAACCCATTTCGAATCAAAGGTAGATAAGGGTGAAAGTGCTCGAAAAGATTTGTCATGACTTTTGTAATTGCCCTTATTATGTTTGAGGGACAATCACAGCGGTTCATACTTCATAGTTAAGGGCTTATTGGCTCTATATAAGTGTCTTTGACTAACTAGTATTTGGTTTAGGTATATGTAGTACACCAAATGAAGAAATGATGAACTTTGATGTTGCAAGATTTGTTCATCATCATTCACATCCATCTTATTCCTTTGATTAATATATTAAATTAATAAATATTAATTATCAAACTAGCTAGGATACAGAACTAAGAAATTACTAATCTAGGTAATGGTGGAGGCTTGAGGCTGATGAGCTCCTCCTTCTACGGCCACACCCACCAATTCCACTTCTGATCCGTTCGATGCAGTCGTGGTGGTCAAGGTCTGGTTGCCGTCATCTGTGTCCTTACTCGGCCGCGGCTGCGTGTATCCTATCCCTCTTCGAGTAGTAGGAAAAATTGTGAACAAGAAGCATGCCAAAATCCCAGCTCCTAGGGGCAAGTTGATGATGATTTGATTGAGATCATCTCCCGCATTAGGAAAGAAACAATTTTTCACATTGAGGTCGGTAAGAGAATATATCAAGAACACAGTTAGTGCCAAAAAGGCATGAAAATAATCTGTACCCGTTATCTTATACTTCTCCAAGCGCTTTCTTTCATCAGAACTCATCTCTTTTTTCCTAGGATTTAAGATGCGTATGCCTGTCCTAGTTGCGATCCCATAATAGAATTTTCCATCGGTACTATCAATGAAGCTATCAGTGAAGGAGGAAAAGAAGCAAATGAGGGCACAGATCAAAATGACTGATGAGGAAAGGCCCTTGTTGGCAGGATGGCATGCTCCGTTGTTAGAGAAACTAGGAATGAGGGTCTCAAATGCGAGGATGGTACCGGTAGGTAGAAGGTTAGCAAGATTGGCTGCACTGGCTATGGTCTTCTGAGTGGCAGATACGTTTGTGTCTTGTGTTTCGGTAGCCATGGCATAGGAAAGGAAAAGTTTAACTGGTAGAGCTAGAGATTAGGGTTTACAACTTTCCTCTCTTTGTTGGGTAATACTGGAATTGAAAGTAAGCATTCCTTGATTTATAGGAGATCGGATATGAGATCGCTTATATTTTAAAGGTCTCGTTAGGCGGCATAATGGCCTGATAATGTATACAAAGCTCGATGAATTAAGAGCTATGTGACAAAAGAGGAAAAATATTCTAGAGCCGGAGTGATGGAGAAATGAAAACTGCATATGGGTAGTACGTCCAAGAAAAGTTAGATATTATTCCTGCCACTAGTCTCTGAGCATTCCCCAGCTCGCTCTTTGACATTTCTTCAGCCGTCTCTCGTTTTAAACGCGATCTTCCTCAGAAATCATTTTCTGGGCTTTGTAATTCGCTTCAGGCCAAGCAATCCTGTTCAACTTCCAATTAAGTGACCAATGAGGGAAAGAATGATGATCATACGTATATGATTGCTGGGTGCGTGCTTAATTGGGTTATATATACGCTTATCTTACTGCAATTCGCCGTGGTGTGTTTGACAGTTGAATTGTCAAAAACACGCACTTAGAATTTTAACTCGATCTCTCTACGTACGTCACCCTAACAAACTAATGAATAAAAAAGGAAATCGTAAATGGCAGAAGTCCTGAAACCAAATAGACATGAGTGATCGATGAGTTTGAGTAGACTTATCTAAAGGCTAAATCAATGCTTGAATAGTTGAATTGGAGCTTGTTGGTTAGAATCAGTAACTAGCTGGGGAGTTTTAAACACAGTAAATTACTGACATCTTATAGATAAGCAGAAAATATACCCCCTAGATGGTTACTAGCTACTTGAGTAGGTACATTCGGCTTCGTCTTCTCTTTTGGACGGTAGTCATGCATAAGTCATATTAGGGTTTCCTTTGAACGTATTAGTCATTGGGTGCTGGAATTGAAAGGGAATCTCCGATTCATAGGGATTTCCATCTTAATTTCCTTGAAGAAAAATTCTATCAACCTGAAAATAATAGACCATCTTTCCGTCGTAGACGACCCCAATTCAAGTACGTATTCTCAACTACGAATACTAATTATAAATTAAAGAACCCTTGTACGTATATATGCGTACATGAGAAAAATTATTCTGATGATTATTCAGAAAAATTGAACATCCATCTTATAGATAATATAATCACTTGCGATTTTATTGCAAGAATAAGAACAATATATATATATACACACACACACATGCCTTTTCAGATACAAAACTCCTTATTTATTCAAAATGTACAGATTTCTTTGATTGACATACTTTTCGATCATATTTTCTCATCTCAACCATTCATCTTTTAGGTATATATATGAGTAGATTATTTGTACAAAATTTTAACCAAATTGATAATAATTAAGGTATTCAAAATTGTGAATTAAACGAACGGTTTATGTTGAACAGATTTGGTTCGCTCATTGTAATCATATAGTTTCGATACCTTAACGATTATCAATTTGGCTAAAAATTTGTAGAGATGATCTACTCATATATATATATATATATACTTACAATGTGAATGGTTAAGATGAGAAAATATGATCTAAAAGTAGGTCAATTAAGAAAATCTGTACTCTTTGAATAAATAAAGATATTTGGACATGATAATATATGTATATATTTATCAGCTGCGGACGTCCGCATTTATTCTTATGGTGCGGATTTCCACTTTACACTCACTTTTCAGTCTAATTTTCAAATCTCTACCATCTAGTATTTAGATACTCATATATAGATCATCTCTGCAAAATTTCAGCTAATTTGGTTATCATTAAGACACTCAAAACTATGTTTTTCTGTTATAAACATGAACGGTTCAAATTCGACAGAATTATGTTCATCCATTGTTTTAATCGAGTTTGAGTGCCTTAATGATAACCAAATTGACTGAAATTTTACAAAGATGATCTATACATTCGATTAAAAAATGAGTGTAAAGTGGAAATCCACACTGTAAAAATAAATGCAGACATCCGCACCTGAGAAAATCTATATATATATATATATATATATATATATATATATATATATGACTACTCTTTTGATAAGCTAACATCAATAATGGTATATCCTTTAGTTCAAGCTGCATGGAATGCTGAAATGATCAACCTTAATTAGTATTCCTTATTCTATTTGGGATTGTAAATGCACACTTATCACTTATCGAGGATTCGATACAACAATAAGATTTTTCACTCAGACGGATCGAAATGATCGATTCCATTTTTGTGGGATGGGAAAATAAGCAAACTCAAGTGGGCATTCATTCCTTTTTTGTTCCAATATTTGCAGCTTATATATTATCAACTATATATTGGGTAGGAAAATCATTTACGGGTGGCAACTCGCGAGTCTCTAGCCTTAGAACCAATGAAGGCAGTAAGTAGCTAGGACTACGATACATGTATACACTTTCATGTGAGTCAGTCTTATATATGTACTTCATGTTCTGCATGTGTAGCCAATCCCTCTACGATTAGTAGGAAAACAGGCGAACAAGAAACTTGACAGAAGTCCAACGACCAAATTAAGGCAAATATATCACCATCGAATACTCCATTTGATCTCTTATCTCAGCCGGAAAGTAGCAGGTCTGCACCTCTAAGCTGCTACAAGCAAATATCAGGAACACAAACACCGAGAGAAACGCATGAAGATAATCCGCGGTTATAAGCTTCATATCCTTCAGTTTATCACCAAGAGCTTTCTTTTCAATCTCAGGGTCTTCATAGTTGAAAACGTGAAGCCCGTTGCATGTTGCAATGCCATAGTACACTTTCGAATTCTTCCCGTTTTGCAGGCTGTCGGTGAAGGAAGAGAGGAAGCAGATGAGAGAACAAGCTAGCATGACGAGTGCAACAAGGCACTTGTTGAAGATGTAGCATCTACCGTTGTAGGAAAGGGAAGGCGTGATGGCTTGGAATGTGAAGGTCCTAGAGGAGGGGGGGGGGGGGGGGGGGGGGTGAATAAGCTCTTCTTTTAATTTTCGATAACTTCAGTATCTGAGGATAGCAATAGCAAGTGTTATCCCAGATTCACAGTATACAAGAATGCAGAAAGTAAAACTCAGCAAGAAAAGAAACAACACAAGGATATTTTTGTTCTCGCAGAAACCCTGAAATCAGGGAGAAAAACTGCGTGTCTCTAACTCTAGAGAGACAAATTTTTCCACAAAGTTGAAGTGACTTCTTTACAAGAATAATAGATCTAGTGATACACTACCACAATGATATCCCTCCTAGTCCCAAACTAGTCTAGACCTATTCCCTCTCTTGTTCCTAAGCCCTTACAACATGGAATACATTTAGAAGCTTTGTCTGTGAATTCTGCTAACCACTAGCGGATTCAGCCTTGAACGCTTCTTGGGTTGGTTGCACTACACATCCCACATGGTATGCAACATGATATGAGTTAATGAAAGAAGTTTTGAGTTCAAGCTCTAAGGTTTACAGTCACGAGGAAGACTTAGAGACGCATACACAATGCAAGCTAAAAACTAGACTCAACACAGAAAACGCTACCACAGCAGTTTCAACAACCAGCGAGCAAAGCCAAAGCTATAGCTATATATAGGCAGACAAGGCATCAAGGATGATGCCAGCTGACCTCAGTAGTTTTCAGAAAGGTTTGGACAGTAGCCTTTGGTTATAAAGCTGAGAGCGATGTAACCAGGAAAGAGATGACAAGAGCAATCTCAATAAGACAAAGAAACCTTTCCTAAAACATGAATGATTCAAAGCAGGAAGCAAAGAGGATTCAGACCTTCTTACTCAGTCCATCAAAGGACTTGTCATAGTCGAAAGCGACTGGTCTTTGAATCATACATGGACCAGCTTTGCATAGGATAACGTATCATGAAATCCAAGCTGGAGCCTTGAGCATCAAACCATTTGGTCACGGGTTGGCATAACAAAAGATCTCAACCCTTAGACTGGTTTAAACGCTAAGGCACTTCCCTCAACTCAGTTGTCCATTTGAAATTGAAAGATGACAATAATCTATTAATCTAATATAACAGATTCTTTGTGTTCAAACCGGGTAGATGAAAGACTCAGAACTAGGATAACAAGCAGGGCTGCTATCCTCTGTGAAAAACAGTGATATGCATATGCATGATTTACCTGAGCCATAAGGGATATTAGTGATACTTGTTCTTGATCAGATAACAGAATCTCAAAGTGTTTTGCAAGCTAAACAGATTGCTAACTATCCTTATACCTTCAGAATGCAAGAACAGTGCTTGTAGGTAACAAGTTTGCTAGGCTTCCCACATTGCTAAGTGCCTTTTGGTGCTTTGTGCCGCCTTTCAAAAGTTGTGGAAAATCAATCTGTGGATCAGACGGTGGTGTTGGTGTTGGTGTTGGTTGAGTACTAATTGGTTGGTTACTGAGAAGTGGTGTTAATGAGTTTATATGTAGCAAGATCGGCTCGATTACCTTGAGGTTTAAGGTACCATGGTGTGATGCTGGTGTTGCTGATTTGGTTTGATCATCATGAGATGGTGGTGGTGGTGGTGGTGGTGTTGAACTTGATAGCTGCCCAATTTGTAGCACAATCTGTTGATCTTCCGTTGAACGGAAAAAAGAGGCGGCCGCCGCAGGGTTTGCTACTGGTGTTGACGACGATGGGTTTATGTGTTGAACAAATGGTTCAGCCATGTATGGGATATAAGAACGTTGTGTGGCAATGGGAATAGATAATGAGGTTATACGTGATACGAGTTTGGGCTAAACCTCGTATCATATGTAGGAATATATGTAATTTGGATGCATTATTGGAATGTATATGCTAATTACATAAGCATAAAACGTCATATTTACAAGACAAAGAATAAAATTTGTTCCCACTCAATAAAAGTGGAAACTTATAAATTCTCGCGTTGGACGTTTATGTTGCTAAATACAACAAAGAAGAAACAAGAAGATTAATGAAATGTCTTTGATTTTCAGTGTTAGGTACATGACTTTGATATATTCGGTAGAACAGATTCACATGTATTAAGTACCTGAAGTGATCAGTGAATCCACATATTGTGCATCACATATCATTGACAGTGCTTTGGGTGGAGATGATGTCTGCGTATCCAATTCCTCTTCGAGTAGTTGGAAATATGGTGAACAAGAAGGTTGACAAAACCCCTGCACCTAGTGGCAATTTCATTGCAAGTTCACTGATATTTATTCCCACTCCAGAAAAGAAACAACTTTGCACGTTGGAGTTGGTAAGAGCAAAGATTAGGAACACAAGTAGTGAGATGAACGCATGAACAAAATCTATGAACTTTATTCTATACTTCTTCAGGTATTTATCCATATTTTCCTCCATGTCATTGTTGTTAAAGATGTACATGCCTTTGAAAGTGGCGATTCCATAATAGAGTTTTCCACCATTGTCATTGTCGATGAAGCTATCAGTGAAAGAAGATAAGAAACAGAAGACAGCACAAGTTATTATGACAGATGAAGTAAGGAACTTATTGGATAGTTGTTGGCAACATCCGTTGTTGGAGAAACTCGGAGTTAGGGTTTGAAATGCAAGGACGGTGCCTGTAGGGAGGAGGTTAGCTAGATTGGCTGCAATGGCTAGGGTGTCGTGAACAGGGTGGTTCGAGCCTCGCTTTAGCATTGCAGGAGGAGGCGGTGGCGCGAGTGGTTGATCGATAGATGATATTTCAGCAGCCATGAGGAAAACAAAGACACTGGCCAGTTGATATTTCAGCAACGTACCATGGTTTATGTTAATTCAGAAATTCTTAATTTATAGCTGGGAAATGGAAGATGATGATACAGTACAAGCAAATCATGCGAGTTGTGCCTTGTAGAGGAATAGCGTGAGGGACAGAAACAAAACAAATTAGGCCTATCTAGTTTATATGATATACGAAACGTATCAATGACATGTGATTTGTAGCAATATGCCTACTCTTACTGAACAATGATGGGAAGCCATTCATACATTTTCCCAGTTGCTTGGCTTTTACGACTTCAATCTTGGATGGTTTCTGGGAAGAGGCACTTGTTCCAAGTTGAATTTGTATTAGCAAAAAAGATTAGATAAGTTACGGTGCCTAGTTTTACTGCTCGTGCTAGTGCACACCCTCCCGGAGAGCCAAAAACTGCAAATCAACCCTCTATTGCTGTCTGCATCTTCAGAATATGAACTAGCTTGTGCTTGTCCGAACTCCAGAGAGGTAGGTACTAGGTAATCCAGCTGTGGAGAAACATTGTTTCTGTACATATATGTAACCAAGCAAAACGTACAGGTAAATGTCTTCTTCAACATATATGAGTGCCATGTAAGATAAAGAGGATTATCACAAGAAATATGTACCTCATGGATTCCCAACAACTTGGGGCTTATTGCCCATTACTTGCTTATCAATGTATACCCTTCACATCAAGTTTAGTCATATTTCATCATTTTTTTGTGTAAGCTAGCCGATTCATGTATGTACTCATGATGTATCTGTTACTTTAGATATACGTAATTTTGTCTTCCCATATAGAGTAGCGTTTCACAATAGTATATCGATGAAGATGTCAGTAATATTGTCCTCATGCAAGTGAGATTGTTTATACCCTGACTTGAAATAGAGATTCACTAATCACACTTTACTTAATGGCAGTTCGACATCAAAGTAATCAAGTAACGCTTTCGAACTAACTGGTTTGTTTCACAATACAAGAAACTCGCCAGAACTATTCGATCACATATCTGCATCTTCACCATTCGGTTTTTAGGTCCCAACGAGTAAATCGCATATAAAAAGTTTCAGCCAAATTGGTTATCTGTACTCGTTGAACTAAGTTGGCTGAAACTTTTCAAAACTGATCTACTCGTTAAGACCCAAAAACTGATCAATGAAGATGTCCATTTGTGATCAAATAGTTGGCATAAAAGCTAGTTAGCTTCGTATTGTAAAACTAACCGGTTAATTCTACAACGCTACTCTCAAGTAATCTTATGGGCCTCTAATTACCAAGACACAAGGATTTGGGGCCCAGTTTCCAACTTGCGCTTTGATAATTGTCTTTATATAAGGCGTTACTTGTTCATCACTATTTATATGGTTTTAGAGTTCTTGCAGAACAAGAAATCTTTATGGCAGATCCAATATAAATAGTAAGTACCCGATCCTGAAGGTATAAGGATAGTTAGCAATCCGTTTAGCCTGCAAAAACACTTTGAAATTCTGTTATCTGATCAAGAATAAGTGTCACTAACATCCCTTATGGCTCAGGTTAAACATGCATCTGCATATCATTATTTTTCACAGAGGTTAGCAGCTTCGCTTGATATCCTAATACTAAGTCTTTTGCTGTCCAGATTTTCAAAGAACTTGTTTTATTAGTTTAATAGGTCTTTGTTGATTTTCAATTTCAAATGGACAACTGAGTTTGTGGGAAATGTCTTGGCGCTCAAACCATTCTAAGGGTTGAGATCTTTTGCTATGCCAACCCGTGACCAAATGGTTTGATGCTCAAGGCTCCAGCTTGGATTTCATGATACGTTATCCTATGCATAGTTGGTCCATGTATGATTCAAAAACCAGTCGCTATCGGCTGTGTCAAGGTCCACTAATGGACTGAGTAAAAGGGTTTGAAATCTCTTTGCCTCCTGCTTTGAATCATTCATGTTTTAGGAAAGGTTTCTTCGTCTTATTGAGATTTCTCTTGTCATCTCTTCCTTTGGATACATCCACTACTAGAAAAAGGTTCTAAGGTGACGAAATATTTTTAATTCGTCACCTAAGAGAACACTTTATTGACGAAACCGTTTTCGTCACTTTAGTGACAATTTTCGTCGTCTAAGTAAGGTAAGGTGACGAAACATTATTTCGTCACTATTTTCGTCACCTTAGAGCTAACTTAGGTGACGAAAATACATTTCGTCATGTAAGTAACAGGTTAGGTGACGAAATATATTTTCGTCACCAAAGTTTTGAGCACTTAGGTGACGAATATAAATTTCGTCATGTAAGTGATAGGTTAGGTGACAAAAACATATTTCGTCACCAAAGTTTGAGCACTTTGGTGACGAAAATGCATTTCGTCGCCTACGAACTTACTTTTGTGACGAAAATAAATTTGTCGTCTAACACCTTTACTTAGGTGACGAAACATAAAGTTGTGTGTCCTTTTAAACCAACTATGGGGTAGAAGTAAAATTTTAGAAAACCCACCGTACTATACGATCAATGTACTTAAATACGGCTATGAAAAAAAATCCACCAGTTTTTGAAAACGATAAGGTCTCAATTCACACGGTCAACATTAAATTAACGTCACTTATTACACGAAAACGCTTTTTCCTACCCCTATATGACCTAGTTTGATTGATTCTTTCACACACAAAACTCTCACATCAATGAGATGTAACCACTCATGTAAAAATTTGGGTACGTTCACATCTCGACAATATGGCTCCACATAGGGAAACATAAGCGTATATAGGGTTAACCGCTTGTATCGGGGACGAAACGTTACCAGAAATATGTGATTTTTCAATCATAGTCGTATTTCACCATGCCGATGACATCCTATTTCACAATAATTTTGTAAATATTGCTTCCTCCCTATAGTTGGTTCACAAATATCTACACTTGCATATAACCTACTAAACAAGTTATACCACATTAGTAGACACGTTGTGGTCTGTTGGCTAAATTTTACAAAATAAAAATTCAACTGTCAGATATAATCAGTGTACTTAAATACGGCTATGAAAAAAAATCCACTAATTTTTGAAAACATTTAGGTCTCAATCCTCACGGTCAACATTAAATTTACGTCATTTATTACACGAAAACGCTTTTTCCTACCCCTATATGACCTAGTTTGATTGATTCTTTCACATACAAAACTCTGACATTGATGAGATGTAACCACTCATGTAAAAATTTGGGTACGTTCACATCTCGACGATATGGCTCAACATAGGGAAAAGCGTATATAGGGTTGATCGCTTATATCGGGGACGAAATGTTACCGAAAATATGTGATTTTTCAACCATAGTCGTATTTTACCATACCGATGACATCCTATTTTACAAGATTTTTGAAAATATTGCTTCCTCTCTATAGTTGGTTCACAAATATATACACTTGCATATAACCTACTAAACAAGTTATACCACATCAGTAGACACGTTGTGAATCTGTTGGCTAAATTTTACAAAATAAAAATTCAACCGTCTGATATGATTAGTGTACTTAAATACGGCTATGAAAAAAATCCACCAGTTTTTGAAAACATTTAGGTCTCAATCCACACGGTAAACATTAAATTAACGCCACTTATTACACGAAAACACTTTTTCCTACCCCTATATGACCTAGTTTGATTGATTCTTTCACACACAAAACTCTCATATTGATGAGATGTAACCACTCATGTAAAAATTTGGGTACGTTCACCTCTTGACGATAGGGCTCCACATAGGGAAACATAAGCGTATATAGGGTTGACCGTTTGTATCGGAGACCAAACGTTACCGGAAATATGTGATTTTTCAACCATAGTCGTATTTCACTATACCGATGACATCCTATTTCACAAGATTTTTGAAAATATTGCTTCCTCCATATTTAACAAGATCACATTCTATCAAAACTTTTTCTTAAAAATAAATATTTTTGGTTCACTGAGATGACAAAAATTCATGTTTTCGTCACCTAACTACTTAATATTTGGGGGGTAAAAAATTTCGCCAATTATTTGGCCAAATTTTCAATCACTTCTGTCAAAAATTTCAAAAAAATTTGAACCAAATTTTTGAAAGTTTCCTTATATATCCTCTGCCTCACTTTTCATTTCTTACTCTTTTTCTTTGAACTCTCTCTTCTCTCTTTTCCAGACTCTCTTCTCTCTCCCTCCTCTCCTCTGCCCCAGTTTCCACACACCGAGAGACCCTCTAGCTTTCCCTCTGCAGCTGTTTTCCCTCTGCCTTTTTCTTCGCCCCCGTCGCCTTCTTCCTCATCGTTGGCAGCCGTTTTCCCTCTGCCTTCTTTTTCACCACCGTCGCCTCTCTTTCTTCACCATTGTCGCCTCTCTTTCTTCGCCACAGTTGCCTCCTACCTATCAAATTCAGCCGTTTTCATGGAAGGACTAATTTTCCTCCTCTATCGGATTCCGCGCGCCATCTCGCCAGAGGACTCCATGAGCCATCTCCAAAGAGGACTCCTGGCCCATCTCGCCAACGGACTCCGCGCCCATCTCGCCAGCAGACTCCGCGCCCATCTCGCCAGCGAACTCTGCGTGCCTTCTCGCCAGCGGACTCCGGGTGCCTTCTTCCCAGCGGACTCCGCGCCCTTCCCGTTTTGGCCTTGTTAATTTGTGTTTTTGCTAATGACTATGGAGGCGATCTCGGTTGAAATTGGGTTGCTTAATATTGGTTGTAAGATATTGGGGTTGTTTGGGGTTGATTGGATCTAGGTTGTAAGAAGTTGGAGACGAAACTATTGTCAGCTAAGTAACTGGGTGACGACTGAATTTTCGTCAGCTAAGTAACATGGTGACGACTGAATTTTCTTCAGCTAAGTAACCTGGCGACGAAAACAGTTTCGTCAGCTAAGTAACCTAGTGACGAAAAGTTGTTTGTCATCTTAGTAGTGACTAAGATGACGAAATTAATATTTTCATCACCTAAGTGCTCTAACCACCGGCCTTAGATGACGACCCTTAGGTGACGAAATTTTCGTCAGCTAAGTGTTTACATGACGACAGAAGCTCTGAGGTGACAAAAAAATTTTGTCACCTAAGAACTTTTTTCTAGTAGTGATCACTCTCAGTATTGTAGTCAAAGACTACTGTCCAAACCTTCATGAAACTTGCTGAGGTCAGCTGGCGTCACCTTTTGATGCCTTGACTGCCTATATATTTCTATAGCTTTGGTTTTGCTCAATGGTTGTTGAAAACTGCCTTATTATGTTTTCTTTGTTGGGTCTAATTTTAGCTTGTATTGTTCATGCTGCTATAAGTCTTTTTCGTGATTGTAAACCTTAGAGCTTGAATTCAAAACTTCTTTCATCAACTCATATCATGTTGCATACCATGAGAGATGTGTAGTGCAACCAACCCAAGAAGCGTTCAAGGTTGAATCTATTAGTGGTTAGTTGAATTCACGAACAAGGCTTCTGAAAGTGTTCCATGTTGTAAGTGCTTAGAAACAAGAGAGAGAATATGTCTAGACTAGTTCAGGACTAGGAAGGATAGCACTGTGGTAGTGTATCACTAGAACTATTATTCTTATAAGAGGTTACTTCAACTTAATGGAAAGTTTTGTTTCTCAAGAGTTAGAGACGCACAGTTTTTCTCCCTGCATTCAGGGTTTCTGCGAATAAAAAACATCTCTGTGTTGTTTCTTTATTTACTGCAATTTACCTTCTGATATCTCGTTTCCTGTGAATCTGGGATAACACAAGTTATTGTTATCCTCGGATACAGAAGTAAACGAAAATTGAAAATTGAAAGAAGACCTATTCACCCCCCTTCTAGGACCTATAGATCCTCAGAGATTTATAGGGTTTTTCACGATAGGCGTCACCCATTTGTGTCGAGAACAACCAATAACGATGTCTGTCAACGACAGAGCAGTAGCGGTACGTAGTTCTAGATATCTCTATCTTCATATCTACGATACTTTTTCCTTGATTCATCAGATTTTTCATGTAATTGTTCACTTTTTTCACTTAATTAAGACTTGTTTGATTGTAGGCTCTAGAGAAATTAGGTAAGGGCTTCGATAGGGTGGGTCGCGGCTTGGAGTGTGTTGCTGTGGTGGGTGTGATTTAACTGGGTTTCAAATTGTGGTCTGATTATAGCATCGAGTTAATCGTCTCTAGTCCCGAAACCAAAACGACCAAAACCGCGCCGGGAAGGAGGCCATGACCTGTGCTCTACCAGCATGTAGTCCGAAGGCGTGTTCAGCTTAGTGTGTTCACAATGCTTCTTAGGGTGTTTGGTGTTTATTAGTTTTAGTCGAATTGATCTATTAAATAGTTGTGTTTTGTTCCCAGATTAACAGATTAAAAGATTAGTTCCCAGTTCGATGACTATGTATTTTGTTGGGTCTGATCGATCACCACATCCTCTTCGACAAAAGTTTTGGTTTTTGTACTCAATCTGTAGTAGGAATGAGTCCACCACATGGATCGCCATCGACTAATAAGCAGCTGCTGGATAAGTAAAAAACATTTTGATAAGTTACTGTGCCTAGTTTTACTGCTCGTGCTAGTGCACCCCCTCCTGGGGAGCCAAAAACTTCAACTCCACCCTCTACTGGTGTCTGCATCTTCAGTTTATGAACTAGTTTGTGCTTGTTCCGAAGATGGTAGGTAAGTTAGCCATGGAGAAACAAGAGTGATTGGTTCTGTAGATGCATATTTGTAACTAAGCAAAACAGGCAAATGTCTCCTTCGACATTTTCAGATGCCATATAATTAAGATGAAGAAAAATTATCACAAGAAATATGTACCACACGGAGTTCGACAATTTGGGGCCTATTGCCCATAACTTGCTGATCGATCAATGTATACACCTTTTCATCAATTTTAGTCATATTTCATCATATCTTTTAGCCGGCCAACTCATCTATGTACTCATGATATATCTGTTATTTTAGATACACGTTATTGCGTCGATGTCAGTAATATTGTCTCTCATGCGAGTGAGATTGTTTATATATACCTCGACGGCCTTACCTGAAATATAGACTCACTAATCAAACTTTACTTAGTCCTTCTACGTTTGCTAAAAAAAAAAAATTACACTTTACTTAACGGCATTTTGAATTCAAGTAATTGAGTAACGCGTTAGAACTAACTGGTTAGTTTTATTATACGAAGCTAACCAGCCTTTACATAAACTATTTGATCACATATCAACAGACCCGTACCTGAATAGAGTTCTAAGAGTCGATGGACTCAGGACCCGGAGCCTTAAGGGGCCCAAAATTTTATTTTCTCTTTGTGTGATCACATTAGTTTAGTTAAAAACAATAAAAAATAATTAAGAGCATCCAATTAGGGTGGTGTTAAATTACAAAAGAGAAAAATAAAGATAAAATTTTACCCTTGTATTACTATTATTAGTTGTTATTTTAGAAAAAATGAGGAGTCTAAGTAAGAGATTTGTTGTATTAATAAGATTTTTAATATAAATAGAATTTATAATTTTTTTGTGGTTAGATTTTAAGTTTATAGTTTTAGTTTGTGAAATTTTTTGTGTTTTTTTAAAAAGAGAAAATAAAATTGAATGAATACTATATTTTGAGGGCCCAAATTTGAAAGTTCGACTCAGGTCTAAAAATCTCAGGTCTGGGCCTGCATATCAACATCTTTACCGTTGAGTTTTTAGATTCCAACAAGTAGGTCACCTCAGTTTCAGACCAATATGAGTTATTTACTTGTTGAACCAATTTGGCTAAAACTTTTTAAGATGATATGCTCGTTGGGACTCAAAAAATGAAACGGTGAAGAGGCTGGTATGTGACCGAATAGTTGGTCTAAAAGCGGGTTAGCTTCGTATTATGAAACTAAGCCCCAAGAATTTGGGGTCTAGATTATCCGTTCCAACTGGGCTTCGACATTTGTCTTTACCCGTTCCATCACTGTTTGGTTGGTTTTACAGTTCTTGTACAACAAGAAATCTTTATGGCAGGTCCAATATAAATACTAAGTACCCGATCCTTAGAGATTTATAGGGTTTCTTCAAGATCAGCGTCACTCGTTTGTGTCAAGAACAACCAATAACGATGTCTGCCAACGACAAAGCAGTAGCGGTACGTAGTTCTAGATATCTCTCTCTCCATCTTCGATACTTTTTCCTTGATTCAGATCATTTTCATGTAATCGTTCACTTTTTTCACGTAAAACTTTTTCGATTGTAGGCTCTCGAGAAATTAGGTAAGGGCTTCGAAAGGATGGGTAACGGTTTGGGGTTTGTTGCTGTGGTGGGTGTGATTTACCTGGGTTTCAAATTGTCGTCATTGAATTATAGCGTTGAGTTAATCTTCTCAAAAGATGAACCCCAAACCGAAACTAAAACCAAAGCCGGGAAGGAGGGCTTCACCTGTGGCGATTGCAACAAGAAGGCAGTGTGCTCTACCTGCACTCAGAAGGTGTGCGCCGTCTGCAAGCAGAAGCCGTGTTCATCTTAGTGTGTTCCCAATGCTTCTTGGAGTGTTTGGTGATTATTAGTTTTAGTCGAATTGATCGAACAGTTGGGTTTTGTTTTTGTTTTTGTTTTTGGGATGATTAAGAAGTGTGCTCTTATGGAGGTATTCGGATCAAGGAGTAAAATATCCAAAATATCTTCGATATTTTCTCGAAATTTCTGTTTTTTATAATTACTGATATTAATTTTTATATCTTTCCAATATTTTATATTTAGTCTATTTTTGATCGAATATACAACTTGTAGATAAAATTTAGTAAAATTTCTATCGATATTTAATATTATCTCGATATATCCATCGAGATTTCTTTTTTTCAAACCATCGAAATTTCCGTGATCATCGATATTTTACTCTTGATTTGGATATATGTATTTGGATTTGCTGATGAGAATTTAACTCTCAAGTTTCTTGAAGTCTTGGTTTGGTTCTCTTTGATATGTTGAACTCCTTTTATCTTAAATATTCGGCATACATAGTATTAGATGTTCATATCTAAGATAAATCATGCACTGTCACCAGAATAGTACTAGTACTTGTTTACTACGTACCTTACCAGAGTGATAGTTGATACCATATGGAAGCTTCTGACTTTTCGGCAAATCAGAAGGTTATGGATGTGTATCACTGTGTCAGGGCTGCATTGCATGTGAAATAGCTGGCTAATCATTTGTATGCTGATCGAGACATCTTTTATATATATATATATATATATATATATATATATATAGCTTTTCTCAGCTACAAACGTCAGTACCAATGGTTTTGGTGCAGATTTTTATTTTTGCACCACTTTTCGATTCATTTCCACCGTCTAGTATCTAGATAATATTGTGTAGATCATCTCTGCAAAATTTCAGCCAATTTAGTAATCGTTAAGACCCTCAAAATTGCGTCTTTCTGTTATAAACATGAACGTTTATGTTTGACAAAATTCAATCCGTCCATTTGTTTTTCGAGTTTGAGGGCATTAACGATTACCAAATTGGCTGAAATTTTGCAGAGATGATTTACACAATATTATCTAGATACTAGACGGTGGAGATGAGGAAATTCGATCAAAAAATGGTGCAAAAATGAAAATCCACATCAAAACCATTGGTGCGGACGTTTGTAGCTAAGAAAAGCTGTATATATATATATACATATATTGTTCCCTTCTATGCCTCTACTTAACCTTTTCGCCTACTGTTTATTTGATGTTGATCCAATTCGTCATCATTGTTCAAGAAGTTATATGATCCCTTTGTTTGAGAGTTGAGGAAGAATTTGATATCACAGCTCACTGAATGATCAAGAGAATGTTATGATGATCAACGCATATGCCATTCATGATTCATCGTTCCACAGAACAGATTTTATAGAGGCTTCCTTCGAGTGTTCACCCCTTTGAACAAACAGAACAGATACTCCACATTTACATGCTTGAAAACATGAAGAATGATATATTGCAATTAATGTTGTTTTGGCCACGATCCTCAGCGTGCTGAGCCGAGGTAAATAGCGATCCAAAGAGGATGGAGAGTTGCGGGCGTGCCACCTCGCGGACGAGGAAAAGGTTGAGTGAGTGCGCAGGCTTGACTTCTTGATCAGGCGAGCGGAGTTCCAGGTGCCACCTCAGATGAGGAATTTTACAGCACAAGCGATCGATACTCACGGCAGGGTGAGCAGAGCAACAATAGGGAAGTTTCCGAGGATCGGGGGCGAGTTCCGGAGAGCTCTGAAGGGTTCTAGGCGGCGAGGCGCTTAGAAACAGGGCTTCGAAGAGACTTCGAAGGGATATGGCTCCTGGGAGCGCTGAAGGTTTCGACGAGGTCGAGAGGATTTTCAACTAGGTTGAAAGTTGTTTTGTGTTGTATTTGAGTATTGTTTGTTGTAGTGTCCGTGTAGAGATCCCCGAACCCTCATTATATAGATAGAGATTCGACAGCTGATAAGGATCTAGAGTCCAACTTCTAGTCGGTCTATGCTATCCAGGTTAGACAAAGCTTTCGTCTCTTTGTCAACACGATGATTGGTCAACGCGATCCAACCACGTAAGCATCCTAGTTTGAACCGATAAGACTATCGAGAGTCTTAGGCGAAGTAGAATTAATTTAGGCCACAGGTGTTGGCCTAAGTCGAATCAAAGACTATGTTGAGAGTCTTTGACGGTGAGATGTCGATGGAGATAGACATCGTTGTATTTATTCTAAGCGGTAAAGTCGGCTTAGAATTGCTCCTGGAGACTTGGATGTACGTCTCACCCGATGAGTCCGAATGCATGTATGTTTCCTTTACAAGCTAGAAGTAGTACAGACGTTGTCAATGTACTCCCATGCATGCACAAGTGTACTCCATGCAATTAAGGATTCTTCTCAACCTGGGCCTGAAAGTCAAGCCGAGCGTGACGCTGCTTCCAAATCGGGCTGGTCGAGATGCCTCCAAGATGCTTTCGAGATGCTCCCAGCGAAGTGCTATTCGAACCATGGCGCGAGGCCCAGTCGAAGCGCGATGATACACATGCAAGCAGTCGGTGCCTTTGCATGCTTAAAGCCTCGTCCGTGTACGTACCCTCAATACTCATAATCTACAAACCCAGCCATGCAAGCCTCGTTCATAATCACATGTGTATATATATATATTGGTTTATCATGCATGCCAAGCTCTTGGCAACCAACTTCCCCCACGTTCAAAATGCTGGAAAGCGCGGGAATTTCCTCCAAATCGAGCTGGATGCGAAGTCGGGTCCGATACTGAGACCAAATCGACGCGCGAGATCAAGCGGGGGTCGAGGCCGAGAGGTGCGAAGCACAGTCGAGTGCGAGGCGCGAACTACTGCGTCGAGGCAAACTCGAAACCCAGTCGAAGCCAAGATTGAGGCGCGATGCCCCTCGAGGTCGGCGAGCTGCGAGCTGCTATCGAGGTCAAGACGAGATGACGTCAGGGTCGAGCGCGAGTGACGCTGTCGAGGCACTCCCAGGACAGGCGCGAGATGCTGTCAAGATGCCGCGAAGATTCCGTCGAGATACCTCTGTGATTATTGAACCACGAGCCCCGCACGTGCTTCCGTAATTACTCAAACATTTCCAAGTCGGGGGCGACTCTTCCATGCAAGTCGGGGTGTTCTCCAAGTCGGGTGCGAGGCCAAGCTGAAACCTCCCAGACTTCAGGTTTGGGTGCAAACATTGCCCCCCAGCCTCGAGGTCATGAGTCGTGTGAATGACCGAAGAGGTTTATGGTTCATGCTTCTCCAAAGCTATCGACAATAACCTTGAACTTGAATCACCATGATTGCTCTTCGTGAGGCTAGCTTGAGTGGATGCATAGGCCACAGGTGTTGGCCTGAATAATGACCAAGACTATTTGAGCAAGTCTTAGGCTGAACGACGTCGTCGCTGTGTCCATTACGTGCCCCCCAGTATGGATAGACCACTCTAAGCATAAGCGCAAGTATAGGACATCAAGCTTGAACGTGCCCCCCAGTCAAGTAAGCTGTCGCACTACGTCGAGGAAACAGGAAACAGATTCGCGCGTATCCTGACCTACCTGCATTCAAACTGCCATAACTCTCTCCAGAGAGGTCGGAATGACGAGCCGAAAAAACCGGTAGAAAGTAGACATCCGGGGCTTTCTGTGCATATAAGATTCGCCTGCTGGTTCCTCCCAGATTTGCACAGTTAATTCCGCGAAGTTACTGCTCAGTAGAAGCTGTTGCAGAATTGCAGACTTGCAAAACTGGATTTGTTACCGTTTGTATCCTCACGTCGCTGGTACTATAGCTGTAATTTTGAGACATATGCACTGCCTCTTGTATCCAAAGCCTTAGGTGTAGGCCTCAAGCATATAGTAATGAATTTCAAGCCTTGGGAGGCAAGAATGTTTGTCTTGCGTTTCAGCAAAACCCAGAATCTCTTTTTGTGTTTTTGCTATTTGATTTTTTTTTCCTTTTTTTTTTTATGTGAGAAATAAAGAAAATGAAAGAAACAGGAGCAAAAGTTGAATTTAAAGCTAGGAGCAAAGAAAAGAAGGGATCATAGTATGATTAGTTACCCTTTGTAAGGCCATCGGGTGGCCACCGATGCTTCACTACAAGTCTCGACGTCGTCATGTTTTCAACGTGAGACTGTTGCTGATGATCATGTCCAAGCGTTGAGCAGAGTTGTCCTGCGTCAACCACTTGAAAAGTTGGGCAAAGAATTCCGCAGGGTACGTCTCGCTGCCCCCCACGCATCTTTGTTTGGTGGCCCAACAAGATCTTCAACTGTGGCGAAGCGGATTGTATGCTGTTGAGATCTGCCTTATTGCCCACTACCATGTCGAAATGCATGGTCTTATCAGGAACAGCCATGCATTGGTCAGTAAAGAAAGCCACCGGCTGGTCTCTGTTCACCTTAGCAAGAGCTTTACTGGGATTAAGCTCTTGTGGCATGTGATTTGGGGACAGACACACCAACATATAGTTTTCATCGTACTCATCATAGGTTGGCTCCGTGTCAAAATCAAATGCAGAATCCACAGAGGTCGGTAGCTCGACCCTTTTCGCAACCACGGGCATGCATGGACTCCAAGTATATTGGAGAGTGACACCGCGGATTGGCCGAGGGATGTCACCAAACCATATGTAGTTAAACTCAATATGATCATGGTTTGGCGAAGCGGAGTGAGTCCTCTTGCTGGTGATCATAAGATTGGCGAGATGGACCTTTAGAAAAGGCGGACTCAGCCAAACTTGTCGCCCCGCGTGTGCATGTTGAAACAGAGACTCAAGAGGTGCGGGTCCATCTTCAGTTTGCTTGTCGTGAACTGGTAGAGAAAGCAGGCGAGCTTCGCCTTGCCCTCCATGCCGCTGACCTGTGTCCACGTATACATCCCGCATGGGGCAGTTGGTGTCTTGGCGGCTGCAGTTCGCCATCACAGGAAGTTCTGGTTCGCCTCCCATGTGAACTTGCGGTTCGCCACCGTCATTAGTGTTTGAACCAACTTCTTCTTCTAAGATGGACTGTTCTGTCCTATCTTCATGCTCCTTTTTCTGAGGAACACTTGCTTCAACAGCCTCCTTGGCAACCGCCTGTTCGGCTTGGTGTTTGCTGATGGCTGCTGCTATCATTTCATCAAGCCTCCTTTGGAAAGCATCGATTATTTTATCGAAGGCCGCAAAATGTTTATCAATAACCGCAACCGTCGAATTGTCGTGCCAATCCATTATCGTATCTTGTTTTCTTTCGCTGACCCCAACGAAGGTGACGTCAGAGACCACCCTGGTTTCCCTATGGTGTCTCACTTATGCTCCTGGTCCCACTGGGCGTGCCAATGTTTTGGCCACGATCCTCAGCGTGCTGAGCCGAGGTAAATAGCGATCCAAAGAGGATGGAGAGTTGCGGGCGTGCCACCTCGCGGACGAGGAAAAAGTTGAGTGAGTGCGCAGGCTTGACTTCTTGATCAGGCGAGCGGAGTTCCAGGTGCCACCTCAGATGAGGAATTTTACAGCACAAGCGATCGATACTCACGGCAGGGTGAGCAGAGCAACAATAGGGAAGTTTCCGAGGATCGGAGGCGAGTTCCGGAGAGCTCTGAAGGGTTCTAGGCGGCGAGGCGCTTAGAAACAGGGCTTCGAAGAGACTTCGAAGGGATATGGCTCCTGGGAGCGCTGAAGGTTTCGACGAGGTCGAGAGGATTTTCAACTAGGTTGAAAGTTGTTTTGTGTTGTATTTGAGTATTGTTTGTTGTAGTGTCCGTGTAGAGATCCCCGAACCCTCATTATATAGATAGAGATTCGACAGCTGATAAGGATCTAGAGTCCAACTTCTAGTCGGTCTATGCTATCCAGGTTAGACAAAGCTTTCGTCTCTTTGTCAACACGATGATTGGTCAACGCGATCCAACCACGTAAGCATCCTAGTTTGAACCGATAAGACTATCGAGAGTCTTAGGCGAAGTAGAATTAATTTAGGCCACAGGTGTTGGCCTAAGTCGAATCAAAGACTATGTTGAGAGTCTTTGACGGTGAGATGTCGATGGAGATAGACATCGTTGTATTTATTCTAAGCGGTAAAGTCGGCTTAGAATTGCTCCTGGAGACTTGGATGTACGTCTCACCCGATGAGTCCGAATGCATGTATGTTTCCTTTACAAGCTAGAAGTAGTACAGACGTTGTCAATGTACTCCCATGCATGCACAAGTGTACTCCATGCAATTAAGGATTCTTCTCAACCTGGGCCTGAAAGTCAAGTCGAGCGTGACGCTGCTTCCAAATCGGGCTGGTCGAGATGCCTCCAAGATGCTTTCGAGATGCTCCCAGCGAAGTGCTATTCGAACCATGGCGCGAGGCCCAGTCGAAGCGCGATGATACACATGCAAGCAGTCGGTGCCTTTGCATGCTTAAAGCCTCGTCCGTGTACGTACCCTCAATACTCATAATCTACAAACCCAGCCATGCAAGCCTCGTTCATAATCACATGTGTATATATATATATTGGTTTATCATGCATGCCAAGCTCTTGGCAACCAACTTCCCCCACGTTCAAAATGCTGGAAAGCGCGGGAATTTCCTCCAAATCGAGCTGGATGCGAAGTCGGGTCCGATACTGAGACCAAATCGACGCGCGAGATCAAGCGGGGGTCGAGGCCGAGAGGTGCGAAGCACAGTCGAGTGCGAGGCGCGAACTACTGCGTCGAGGCAAACTCGAAACCCAGTCGAAGCCAAGATTGAGGCGCGATGCCCCTCGAGGTCGGCGAGCTGCGAGCTGCTATCGAGGTCAAGACGAGATGACGTCAGGGTCGAGCGCGAGTGACGCTGTCGAGGCACTCCCAGGACAGGCGCGAGATGCTGTCAAGATGCCGCGAAGATTCCGTCGAGATACCTCTGTGATTATTGAACCACGAGCCCCGCACGTGCTTCCGTAATTACTCAAACATTTCCAAGTCGGGGGCGACTCTTCCATGCAAGTCGGGGTGTTCTCCAAGTCGGGTGCGAGGCCAAGCTGAAACCTCCCAGACTTCAGGTTTGGGTGCAAACAAATGTAAGTGTAAGACCGAGTGTACATTATCACCAGTCCTAGAGAGATATGAAGACACAACTTGCTGGCAACCTAATTACGCCCTGCATTGCGCGCTAATTGGATCAAAATTTGGGACCTATTGCCCATTACTTGCTCATCTTTGATTCAATTTTCATCAATTTTACTCATTTCGTAATTTTTTGTTAGCCGGCTGACTCATGTACATGTTACTAGATATTCACATTAATAGTACGTAATAAATGTTCACAAAAGTATGTTCTATCAAGATGTGATAAATATGGTCTCTCATGCACGTAATTCAGGCCAGAAATTTGGGACCTAGAAATCTAGAATATTGTCCATCGCAACCAGGGCGTCAGTAATTATCCATCACTATTTGAATGGTTGTGGAGAGTTCTTGTACAACACGAACATAAAAAATAAAAAATAAAAGTTCTTGTAGAACAAGCAATAAAGGTGGCAGCTCTAATATAAATATGAAGTACCCGATCCTCAGACTCTCAGAGATTTAGGCGTCATACGTTCGATCGTGTCAAGAACAAAACGATAACGATGTCTCGGGACGAAGCAGTAGCTGTAGCTCTCTCTCCTTTCGTAATTTATGCGTTATATTCTGAAATTTCTAGGACACTTTCTCCCTTGATTAGGGGTTTAGGGTTCACTTTGTTTACGTAAAACTTGTTGTTTGATTGCAGGCTTTCAATAGAATTGGACATGGTTTGGAGTTGATTGCTTTAGTAGGTATTGTCTACCTGTTTGGAAAATTGTGGACTTCTGATTATAGTATCTTCTCAAAATCTGAAACCTCAGCGTGTGGCGATGGTACGTACTCAGGGTGATTCTTGTTGGTTTTACTGTGACCTATGGTACGGTGATTGATTGGAAAAGATAATGGTTTATCGAGGAACCGAGACCTCTAATAACACAAGGTTATTAATATAATTCTTGATGATCTTTATTGAATGAATTCCCTCATCTTAAATAGATGGGTACAATTGACTTCTCAAATAACAAGGACATTCTGCCCACCTAAACTACCACTAAGGATAAGGCTAATCCCATTATCCTTGTACTTAGGAAACAACAAAACCAACTCAACGTTAACTTATAAGAACAATAAACATTGACTAGTTTATAACAGGTGACTGCAACAAGAAGGCAGTGTGCTCTGCCTGCACTCAGAAGGTGTGCGCCGTCTGCAAGCGGAAGCCGTGTTCATGAGTGTCTAGGGTGTTTCTGATGCTTTTTAGAGTGTTCTTTGCTGGTGTTTATTAATTAGTTTTAGTCGAATTGATCGAACAGTAGTGTTTTATGTTTCAACTTTTTTTAGATGTTTATCGAGTCCTTTAAGATGGATATTTGGCTTTGCTGATCGAAATTTAACCTTTCATGAATTCTCATTATCTTTAGTATTCTGCATAATATCATAGAACCTGATATTATCATGATTATCATCAAGGCATATGCCATTCATCGTTTCACAGAAAGCGGATGCATAAAGGCTTCTAATAGTTTTAATCCCCTTCAAGAAAATTTTAACAAAGCAGTTTTTGTTTTGTTTTTTGTTTTAGAAAATTAACAAAGCAGTTCAAATAGACCAAATGCAAAAAAGGCAGAGGTAGTCCAGCAAGACACAAACAAGGATTCTTCAGTAATACAATAAAAGATGATACGTATACATTGATGATACTGTATCTTTTAGTTTAGACAATAGTAGGAGATGATGATCCATTTATAAAACATAAACATATATATGACCCCTCTTGCTAGAGCTAAAGCACAAATACTATTAATTTTTAAATAGACGAAATGAAAATTTGGACGTAAGAAATTGAAAATACCAAAATGGATGCAATGATTCAAGTTTATATAGAGAGGAAAACTTCAAGCAATATTCGATTCAGTTTGAAGAAATTTACTAGCGAAGAAAATGTCTAGCTAATAGTCCCAACTATTCCAAGTTGTCGAAAGGGCTAAATGCGAAGGCAAATTTGTTGAACATAATAGTCCCATTGGCCTTTTCACCAATGTGGATTTGGTCGCAGCTACTGATATTGAAAGCGGTTGCTACAGCCTGCATATGAATTCTAAACTAGAAGGCACTAGTTCTTTAAGCTGCTGAATAGCTTGTTTTCTTTCCTTCTTTTCTATCCTCTCCACCTCCTCTCTGTTACCCATTCTAAACCTGATCCGCTCCCGAGAAAACCACCGTCGAACAGGATGCATAAGAAGCTCTTTTAGTTCAACAGCATTCTCTATCAAGTACCTAACAAGTTCTAAATCACTGGTACGACCGTGATAATCTGTCACTTCCACTACCCTAAGGAATTGATGCGAGTAATTGGGAGCTTGCTTAACCTCCGTTTCACGCCTATAAGATCGAGAGATAATCGTTTCCAACTGCATCAAGGAATTCAAACAATTTAGTGAGACGGACAATAATCAAAAGTCTTGGTTGGGGAGTTCAAGTGAAAAGACGCAAGTGCGTACGTGTTCGAAACAGCTTAGCCCCAGAAAATGAACGAAAATTAAAATTGCTATTTTATCATCTCAATGGACAGTGACATACTTGCACCAATGGCACTAAACTAAATTCAACCCCAGAAAATGTCATGTTGAATTTTAGGGATTAATTATAGATATGGTCTTGTTTTGGTACAATTGCTAATTTGCAGTCAACAAGAAAATGATTGACATGAGAAAATAAAAAAGACAGTAATAAAGATGCACATACCCTGATCAAAACAATTTCAGGATAATCATAGATAGAGATGGACCAAAGAGCTAGACAGATACCAAGTTTTAATAAGATTATATACCTTCAATACAAGTTTGTGCAAATAAGGAGATGCCTCCATGAAAGACATTAATTGAAGAAGACAGCAACTGTCACGTTCCTTCAATCCCAGTTCCAAATACTTGAGATTCACATATGTAGGAAGTACATGTTTCTCATTGTTGAGCTGGAAAAAAAAAACAAAGGGATAAGGTGCTAACATAACCCAATAAAACCAACACATAACTGAAGCAAGTACTTACACAAATCCCCTCAGTCTGAAAACCTCTAGCTGATGATGAGAACCACACTGTCCAAATGAAACTCGGCGGGAAGAAATGGAGACCTCAACAAGCTGCGGCACATTCTTAAGCAGCAAGTTTATCCCGCCTCCACCATAAATAAATGAAACAAGTTCTACATCACAAATCTCAATGTTCACAGGACCAGTATGTTTATGTATGTGCAAGTATTTCAAGGCAATTGACGGGCCGATAACTTTAAAACTATCCAACCCTGAAGTGCGAACTACTGTTAATCGCTCAAGAAGTGGACAGTGAGACAAGAAGCACTCTAGAACTTGCCCAGTAAGTCCTATAACAAACCTGAATTCAAGAACTCTAAGGTACTTGAAGCAACTGAATGCACTAAAACAAGTGTATAGACAAGGGTGTAGAATATCAGGTTTAGAGCACAAGTCAGACCCTAATCTGTCCACATTTACAAATTGATGCGAAAGGGGAAAAGTACTAAAGACTGCCTTAATCTCGTTTCCTCCTCTTTTGGGGAAACCTCTGTTTTTAGAAAGGAGCAAATCAAAGTTTTGGGCTCTCTTTTCCAAGGCGAATCGACCCCATGTATGAATGGAACTTTCGTACTTGGGATCATTTATATCGGCATAAACCCTAAGCAGATTGATACATGGGCCTCTATGTTGTTTCATTACACTATTCACCCAATTCAAGTACCTATCAAGTTCCGACTCTATTCTTACTCGTTTGTATGAACGCAGTTGGAAAAGAATGTCATGGTGAAAATCAAGAGTGGTAACGAAGGTCCACATGTGGCGCCATCGAGTAGATAGCACACTAGTAGCTGCTTCTTCCTTTAGAGGCAGCAGAGACACTATACTAACTATAAGATCATCTGGCAATGCACTAATCCTGTCCACCACCACCAAGTTTTGCACATCGTCCTTGAAATATAAACCCTAAAAGAATCAGAAAACCAATAAGTGACCATGCGACTTTGACATATAGCCATAGAGTAGTTATCATTTCTAAATAACAACTGACTCCTACGAACGGTAATTGAACATTTTGAGGCTTGCAGAATGCAGACAGTACGTTATTGTACTTGAAAGAAAAGATATAAAAGAAAATAAAACCCTGTAAACATACACCCTAATATCACAAAGAATGACTACAGCACCTGTAACAAATCCTTCGCCAAATCCTTATTCTCAATGATTCTGTCAATGGAGTAACAGTAGCTGGAGGTGACTACAGTCTAAGAATTTAACTAGATAAACTTTAAACGAGTTGCACCCTTCATATTTATGCAGTATATATGGTCTCATAACCTAGATCGTTGTATACAATACTTTAAAACTAAATTGGAATTTGCAGATAGCTCTGCACTTTTATTTACAAGACAGTAAAAGCATTTTACTCCTATAGTACTTTGCCAAAATGTACTTTTCACCCAACCCTAATTAAGCTACAGTGGAGGCATCACTCAACCCTAGTTCAAGTAGTCATTACATAACCAATGCAATAATCATGATCCGTCAGTGTTTGGACTTCTTCAAGCCAATTAACATATACATAAAAGAGATTCAGAAAACATTCTCATATATAATCATCAAAAACCAAAGTCATACACTTAACATGAACGAAACCAAAACTTACTGTGTCGGCAACAGCGGATTTGAGCGACTCGAAGAAGCTGTCACCATTTGCAGTGTCAGTCAAGGTTTTAGCAAGATACCACTCAGTTTGCATCCTGCAAGGCAGTTTAGCATGAGAATTACAGGATAGACGGGTAAAAAGCTTTCGGACGGAGATTAGAATTACCCAGTTGCTTTCCTCACTTCAGGCATGTTACCACGAGTTGTCATCTGAAATGTTTTCCTGAGCACAGATTAAGTACAAAGTTTCGGAAGATTTTATAGACCAACATATAAATCTTTCAAATACTAGTCCCTTCCCACCTTTAACCAATAACATAGAGAACACAGTAAAAAACTGGAACATAATTATATGATGAGCAAGTGGCAATAAGGAAACTTACCCGTTGTTGGTTATCAACATCAAGAAATCACAATCTTCTACACCATGACCTATAAACAATCCAAAGAAAATATTGAGATTTGATTACTATGTTTCGAAGAAACAGGGACGCAAATGATACTCGCGGAAATTCTTAAACAACTTTGAGACCTAAACAATTCAAACAAAAAGCAGGAGAAACCAGTCGAATGTGGCGAGCCATAAATCTTGGGAGAAAAAGAAAAAATCACAGAAGGGATTGAAGAGAATGAAACTTTGATGTAGATAAAGGTGTGAGAGACGTTATATTACCCTAGATGAAAGATACTCATGCGATCATCCATATAGTCCTTGGAGAGGCAAGAAAATGCAAAACCCTAGATTAATAAAAAAAAAGGGACGAAAGAGTGAAGATGGGTATTAGAGTTAAAGAGAGAATTCGAAGATGGCCGATTTATGGGCCACGTTTTTTATGGTCGACTAAATTGGATTGGCATTAATAATACCAACAGTTGATTTGATTGGATTCCTATTACCTTAACCCTGTTCTATAAGTCCATATAGAATATATTAAACATAATTAAGATATTGATTTGATTTGATTCCTATACCTTAACCCTATCCTATTACCTTAAGCATGTCTTGGATTGGCATTAATTATGACCAACACTAAATACTCCTCCAAACTATCCACCGTGATCTCCAAAATCACCAGCCAAACAAATTCCCCCAACTTCCAGAGTTCTCACACAAACACCAATTTAAACTAAAACAAATAAACAAAGAGCTCACCCTCAAATAAAAGGTCCGAGTCCTTTGTTATTTTTGTGATACTGCAACACTGGTGGTGCTCTTGGAACAGTCGAAAGAGAATTTGTCAAAATAAATACAATTGGCAACAAGCTCTGTGTCTCTTGGCACCTTTCAGTTCGGAAACTTTGATACCCTATGACAAAACTGCTCTTCTCCTGCAAATGTTACAAAATATCAAATGCAGATGAGAGTGTGATTATGTTAAAATAAAACAAGATCATCGTCTGTTATATTCATAATTAGAGACAAGGTATTCAGACTTTGTAGAAAACTCAATTGTAACACTTGAGCCCTTTTCTACAACTCATAGCAGAGGATGAGTTGTAACAATATCGTGCCTGACTTTAGGCATAAGTATAGTGCCTGACTTATTCAACGGAAAGTTTCATCATCGCAAGCTAGAGGTTTTCAGATTGAGGGCATTTGTGGTAAGTGTTTATATCAGTCATGTGTTGGTTTTGATTTCCTTTTGTTGGATTATTTTATCGCCTTATCCCTTAGATTGTTTGGTTTACAGCTAAACAATGAGAAACATGTACTTCCTACATATGTAAATCTCAAGCATTTGGAACTGGGATTGAAGGAACGTGACAGTTGCTGTCTTCTTCAATTAAGGGCTTTCATGAAGGCATGTCCTTATTTGCACAAACTTGTATTGAAGGTATATAATCTTACTAAGACTTCGTATTTTGTACATAGTAACTTAGTATTCTTGATTCTAGTCTGATCAACTAAACTAATGTTTCCTTTGATGCAGTTGGCCAGGACTATCTCCTTAGGTTATAGGAGAAAAATAGAGATTAAGCAGCTCCCAAATACTCTCATAAATTCCTCAGGGTAGTGGAAGACTCCCATAAACTCCTCAGGGTAGTGGAAGTGGCAAAGTATCACGATGGTACCGGTGATTTCCAACTTGTCAAGTACTTGTTAGAGAATGTTGATGAACTAAAAAGCCTTCTTATCCATCCGGTTTGAGAGTGATATTCTCGTTTGCGGATGTTGAGGAAGTATGGTGGCCCATATACGGAGGAAAGAGAACAAGCTACTCAGCAGCTTAAAGAAATAGTGCCTTCTAGTTTAGAATTCTTATGCAGACTGGAGCAACCAGCTTTCAGTATCAGTGACTGTGACCAAATAATCCACATTGGTTAAAAGGCCAATGTGACTATTATGCTCAACAAATTTGTCTTCGCATTTAGCCCTTTTGAGAATTTGGAAGAGTACGTTGGGACTATATATTAGACATTTTCCTCATGAGTGATGTCTTCACACTGAATAGAATATTGCTTGAAGTACTTTTTTAGATATGATTGCATGAATCACAAAAGTCGATCTGTTCTGAAATCTTTTCCCCTGTTACAGCCAACGAGAGCTCATTATTGCCCGCATTTGAGTTGAAGGCGCCACTGAAAATTCTTGTACTTTGAGATCGACTGCACCAAATTGTGTTGGTCTAATAGAAAGACTTCCAACATAATTTGGCTGTGTCATTTTATTGCCTTTCATTAAATTCTGAGCAGAATATTGAGGGTACTCAAGAAAAGACCACATCGAACTCAAGAGATAAACTGAAAGCTTGAATATCAATATTCTAGAATCAACAGATCTCTGAGCCTTGAATTTCTTCAAACGTAGGTTTCCTACTAACTTGTATTGATCAGAAAACGAGTTCTGATCCATTAATAGAGAAAGAGTAACAGGAGCAATACTTACACTATATTTGAATGCACAGATGCAAGCCACATGTTAACAGAATTAATTGACTTCAAACAGAATCATGCAGCTTCAAGATATTATGATGCTGATACAGTAGTGAGACATACTAACCCAGAAACAGTTGAGAAATATAATAAAGGATGCACGATGTGAATCAGACTACCTACACATAAAACCATACTAGCTAGTACGTAGCCATGAACAAAGAAAAGGAAAAGTTCAAAATTTTTAGTAGTGCCGGCTCCAGCAGCCCGACATCAGAGCTCCAGTGTGGTGAAGGGGCATCTGTTGAGACAGCTGGCACATCTAATCCTTGTGCAGAAGATTTAAAAGACTATTGTTTGGCAAGAGACAGGTCTAGGAGGGAGATTAAGAGGCCTAACAAATTCCAATAAAAATAGAGCTGTTAGCCTTGTAAATCTCTGAGTTGGTTATTTCATGCTTGGGACATGTCTCCAACATTTATTTGTTTTTAAGTCTTTGTTTTCCCTTTATATGTAAGCCGTAGAGAATGGAAGAATCAATTTTGAGAGATATTACTGATAAAACAAACCTTGTTGAAGGTACTGTTCCTTTTTCCCTCTGTTTGCCTTTGTCCTTCTTCTTATTCTCAATTGCTGAACTACATCAAGTGGTATCAGAGCCGCAAGGCTTGGGGTTTCCAACAGCATCCTGATGGTTCGTGGTGGAAGCCGTGGTGGGCGCGGTCATCAAGGACGCGACCCCCGTGATGTCGAGAATGAAGAATTAAGGAGACAAGTGCAGCAATTGACAGAGCAATTGGAACGTTTTGAAACCAAGAGTCGTGAGGAAGATGAGTCTACCTCCAACGATGGCGATGAAAATCCCTTCTTTCACTTTCGTGCTCCGCATGAAGAGCCAGGTGGAGAGGGCAGGTATGATCGGGCTGGTCAGTTCGATATGAAGGTGGAGATTCCTGAGTTCGAAGGGAAGATCAAGCCTGAGGTGTTTATTGATTGGCTAAACACGGTGGAAAGGGTATTTGACTATAAAGAGATGCCAGACCATCGAAAGGTGAAGCTTGTTGCTGTCAAGTTAAAAAAAATGCATCAGCTTGGTGGGAGCAATTGAACATGAGGAGGCTGAGGATGGGAAAATCAAGAATTACTACTTGGGAGAAGATGAAGAAGGCTTTGAGAGGAAAGTTTCTACCAGACAACAATCTTCAAGAATGGTTCTCAAAATTATACAATTTTCCACAGGGAAACAAATCGGTGGATGAGTACACTGAGGAATTTGATTTGCTCATGATTCGTTGCGGTATTGATGAACCGGAAGAGCAAACTATTGCCCGTTATTTGGGAGGGTTACAGAAGGAGATTCATGATGTGGTAACATTGCAGCCTTATTGGTCATATGATGATGTCTACAAGCTTGCAGTCAAAGTAGAGAAGCAATTGAAGTAGAAGGCCAGTCGCACGGCAAGTGGTTTTGGTCCTCGCAACCCTATTAGAAAGGAACAGCCTTTTGTATCTGTTCAAGAACCCGAAAAGCCAATTCCAAGGCATTTTGAGAAGGGAGCAAATGGTAAGAGGGATGGCAGTTCTAGTTCTAGTCGGTCAACCGGTTTTGGCAACCGTATGGTGAAATGTTTCAAGTGCTCAGGTTTGGGGTATGTGCAAGCTGATTGCCCAAGAGTTTTGTCAACTTTGCATGTGAGGCTCTGGTTTCGGATGACTCAATCAAAGAAGATGATACTCCTATATATGATGAATACAATGATGATGATGATGACGGTGTTACATGGAGTGATCATGGAGAGGCCTTAGTCATTCAACGAAGCATGAATACTTCAAGAGTTGAGGACCATGACTGGTTGCGCCACAACATTTTTCATACTCGGTGCACTGCCAATGGGAAGATATGCGATGTAATCATCGATGGTGGAAGTTCAGAAAATGTTGTGTCACAAGAAATGGTTGACAAGCTAAGGTTGAGGGTCGAGAAACATCCAACTTCATACAAGCTTGCTTGGTTCAAGAGAGGAAGTGAGGTAAATGTTGATAGACGTTGTTTAGTTTCATTTTCTATTGGCAAATTATATCAAGATAAAGTGTGGTGCGATGTGGTACCTATGGATGCATGTCACTTACTGTTAGGGAGGCCATGGCAATATGATCAAAAAACTTTCCATGATGGGTACAAGAACACTTATACTTTTGGGAAGGATGGTGTTAAGGTGATTTTGGGGCCTTCAAGAAGTGATCAGACAGTAGCCAAGTGCAACACTCAAGAGAGGGCTACCTTCCTTACCATGACAGAATTTGTAGAAGAGATTCAAGGAGAGGCTCAAGTGTATGCGTTGGTGGTGCAAGAGGTGAATGATGGAAGTCCAATTCCTCAACGGCTTGAACCTTTATTCGAAGAGTTTTATGATATTATACCTGAGGAGTTACCAAAAGGCTTACCACCTATGAGGGATGTACAACACCAAATTGACTTCATTCCAGGATCTAATTTACTGAACAAAGCTGCTTACCGTATGAGCCCAACCGAGCATCTTGAGCTGCAAAGGCAAGTCAGAGAGTTAGTTGAGAAAGGACTGATCCGAGAAAGCATGAGCCCATGTGCAGTGCCAGCCCTTTTGACACCAAAGAAAGACGGGACTTGGAGGATGTGTGTGGATAGCAGAGCTATCAATAAAATCACAATAAAGTATCGGTTCCCTATCCCTCGTCCAGATGATATGTTTGATATGCTTAGTGGCTCTCAATTGTTTTCCAAGATTGACTTGCGGAGTGGGTACCATCAAATAAGGGTCAGACCAGGAGATGAATGGAAGACGGCCTTCAAGACTAGAGATGGGTTGTATGAATGGCTTGTCATGCCCTTTGGATTATCAAACGCACCAAGCACTTTCATGCGCCTCATGAATCAATTATTTCGACCATATATTGGTAAGTTTCTGGTTATTTACTTTGATAATATTTTGGTGTATAGTTTGAATGAAGAACAACATGTTGAACATCTCAGACAAGTGATGCAAGTCCTCCGAGAACAGAAGTTATATGCCAATCTTAAGAAGTGTGACTTCTTAACCGATAACTTGGTGTTTCTCGGTTATGTTGTTTCAAAATATGGGATTAAAGTTGATCCAAGCAAGGTGGATGCTATATGAAGTTGGCCTACTCCTACTAACATCTCTGAGGTACGAAGCTTCTATGGATTAGCTTATTTTTATAGGAGGTTCATTCCACATTTTAGCTCAGTTATAGCCCCCATCACTGATTGCTTAAAGAAAGGTGATTTTGAGTGGAGTAAAGAAGCTGCTGAAAGCTTTGAGTTGGTGAAAGAGAGAAGGACTACTGCCCCTGTGTTAGCAATGCCAAATTTTGAGAAGGTGTTTTCATTAGATTGTGATGCTTCCCACTAGGGGTGTTATCGATTTTATTTGGTTCGGTTTTCACCTAAAACATAAAACCAAACCGAACTAAAAAATCGGTTCGGTTCAGTTCGGTTTTTTTTTTGAAAATGCAAACCGGAAACCGAACTGAACTGAACGGTTCAGCCCGGTTCGGTTTTTTCGGTTTTTTTTTGTAAAAAAAAATTTCTGGTAATTTTAATATAGACCCTTCAAACTTCAAAGTCTTGGTCCGGCGAGAGGGGATAAGAGGGCGAGTCTGGCAAGAGGGGAGAAGAGGGAGAGTCGAGTGGCGACAGGGCGGAGGGGACTGGCGCAGGTGGCGGACTAGCGAGTGGCGACAAGGCGGACCGGCGACAGGGGAGAAGAGGGACAGTCCGGCGAGAGGGTAGAAGAGAGGGACAGTCCGGCGCATGTTACTTCGTTTACTCTCCAAGCTTTGATACTTAAACCTCAAACACAATCTCAACCGCCTCTGATAGTTGAACCCTTCTATTCCCCCAATTCTACACTGCATTCTTATAATGGTGTATCGACTAAGCTAGGCTAACAAGTTACACAACCAGGTGAAATACAATGGAACAACTGCATATGCTAGAAAGGGTCACATTTTACAGTCTGCATTAGAATTAGCTGAATTTTGCTAGGGCTCCTTTGGAACAGCTAGGGTCACCAGGAGTTTAGATAGAAGGTGTATAAAGTTGTCAATCTGGTTCTGTAATATGCACCAAGCCACCAGGTAGATGAAAGTACCGTTTGAATAGCAAGAGTGGTCCTAGCTAAGAGAATCCATAACCTTCAAGACTTGCTTGAAGTTGAAGCAGTAACCACCTTTTTATTGTCTAACAGCAGTCACCGGATTTTGATGGCAAGACATAGCTCGCTGAATGATTAAGACGATGTCATGATCATCAAAGCATATGCCATTCATCGTTTCACAAAAAACGGATTCATAGAGGCCTGTATTTCTTCAAGTGTTCGCCCCTTTGTCTCCGGTACAAGCTTTGCAACAAACAGAACAGTTACTCCACATATGCTTGAAAACATGAAGAATGTCCCTGAAAAATGTAATGTAACATGTAAGACCAAGTGTACATTGTCACTCCACAGTGATACAGGAAGAAACAACTTTCTGGCAACCTTACCTGCTGAATTCCAATCCATTAGGAAATTAAATGCATATGACACAATCCAAGAACCTAACCAGCTCACCAATGTCACCAGGCTTCCGGCCGAGCCTTTCATGTTTATAGGAAATATCTGTAATCGAAGTAAACTTTTAGAGATCCAAAATGCTAGATCTGTGAAGCCCACTGAACTTCATTTCTAATACATTTGTATAATGAATATCGAAGTTCTGCTTGCTTGTGATATGTTACCTCTGACATTATAACCCAAGGAATTCCTCCCATGCCTAATGAGAATGATCCTGTATATACCTGAAGGCAGTTTACAGGTTTAAACAGTATCAAAAAGTGACCACAAAGGCCCTAACTACTAATTTCCATAGGCATATATCATGCTATTTGCATTACCAGTACGCCAACAAGCGCGAAAACGGGAGTAACCTGACTCCATCCTTGAAGGTCCTAAACATGGTATACCTCTTACTATCAATAACAAAAAAAAGCAAAAAAAATTACAATAAGAAATTGGAAAAGGACTATTTTGAACAGGAGGAAACCTGCAACAAGAATGACAATCCCACAAAGAGGCAACCTAAGCATGTTCCTGCTGAGGATACCTGTAAGAATTATCAAACTTCAGCACTTGATTGTAACTCATTCCTATGAACAATTAGACCAGAACTCTCACTCTTCTTTGTGCCTACCAGAAGAAGCGGACGTCTTCCGGATTTATCCATCAAAACTACACCCAAAGCTGTCATCGGAATCTATAGAAGACTAATTAGAATTAAAATGACTTTGTAGAAACAATTAGAAGCTAGTGGTGGAGATAAGTCTTCAGAAAATCAAGCACCTGAACACCAACCATAGCTATAGTACCAATACTATCCGAGAACCCTGCCAAAAGACATAGATTCATGATTCATTCACAGTCTTGTTTCTTTTGGCCCTGGTTAATAAATGATGTTAGGATTTAAGAAGATGCACTTCACATACCAGCTGAAATGAATATGGTACTTGCATAGAAGGCAATGCCATTAACCCCTCCAAATTGTTGCAAAACCATCAGGCCAACTCCGACCTGAAAGTAATTAGGAAGCCAGATAAAGTGTACTTCACAAAAGATCAAAAGAAAGCGATTAGTTTTAATATTGACAAAACTTACAAGGAGGGAATGAGCATATCTCCTCTGAAATATGTCAAGAATGCTTGGTTCTGAGAGACGCTTCAGAGTTTCCGTATAATCCTAAATGAGATTACAAAACATATATTGGTCCTTTTCCAATATGATTACATTGAAAATGTTTACAGATACAGAACTGCTTCTTTGTACTAAGAAAATGAGGTACTTAAGACATACTTTATTGTATGATTAAATTATGTGTGCTACCCTGACCTTTAGGTCACTTATCAATTATGTTCCTATTCTTTTTTTCTCATCACGTGTATCTTTTTACTCTCAAAATCAATCACGATTGAACAGAATTTCAAAATTTCTCCAAACATAGTGTATGCATCTGACGTGGAGGAGACAAAGAGGGCCCACCGTTCAGTTTTAACCTACATGAAGGGCAAAAACGTCTTTTAAGTCATTTTATTTTTATTTTTTTTAATTTATCTTCAATTCTTAATTTCTTATTTTCTTTTAGTTCTTTCTCCCCTCTCTCTGCAACTTCCCTCTTCAATTTTCTTCACTTCCCCTTCTGCAAAATCTAACCCTAAAACTTAAATCTTCACCTTCCCCAAAGGCTCCTACGCCTTCTTTCACCAAACTCAACCGCACCCACCACCAAAGCATCACAAAAATCTCACAATCCCGCCACCACCAAATCCAATTACACCCACCATAAACTCTACCCAGAACCCCCACCCATCTTCCCGTCACCACCAAATCCAAAATCTAACCCCTCTGCAAAATCTCGAAATCCTTAATCGCCTCCCCCAAAAACCACTCCTAATCTCATTCGAAGAGTACGATTTCTTCCTCCAACTTCGACCAATACTCACTACAGCACCACGAGCTCATATGATAATGAAGATAACGATTGGGATTCGAGATCCGAGATGGGGACCCTATCCAAATTTGATGTGTCAATTCGAGCTGAACTGCCGCTGGCCCAAGCGATACCTAAGTACATATGTAAAGGGGGTCTTCTCCTGGCGGTGATGGCGGCGAGGGCGAGGGCGAGGCGGGAGAGGGTAGGTTTTTCTAGGGTTGAAGGGGAATTGAAGAGTGGGTTTGGGAGAGTGAGATGGGAAGAAAGAGGTGCTTGCCGGGTACGAAGGAGTGTTGAGTGTGGGAGTAGAGAGAGCGTGGTTGCCATGGTTTACTTTGAATTTGGGTTGGAGAGAAGATGAGAGTGGTGAGAAAGAAAACAAGAGGGACATATAGATGAAGAGAGAAAAAAGAGAGAAGGAGAAGAAAAAGAAAAGAAACAAAAAGTGAAATTAAAAAAAGATTCAAAAAGATGTTTTTGCCCTCCATGTGAGTTAAAAACTGAACGATGTGCCCTCTTTGTCTCCTCCACGTCAGATGCTTACGTCATGTTTGGAGAAATTTTGAAATTCTGTTCAATCATAATTAATTTTGAGAATACAAGGGTACGTGTGATGAGAAAAAAAAAATAGAGACACAACTTAAAATTGAGTAACCTAAAATTCAGGGTAACACTGAATTTAATCAATTATCGTAAAATCAGAACTTACTCTAATCTCAGCTTCTTCTCCAGATGTGTCAGCATTCTTCCCCCTAAGGTGCTGAAGAGCAGCTTCGCTCTCTTTCTCTTGACCAATTTTTGCCTGTAAATGGTCTCACAGTAGAGCACACCAACAGAAGATGTTAGAGATGTTCATAATTAGGAAAAACATGAAGACATGCATGACTCACCAGCCATCTAGGAGACTCTGGAATGAAGACGAGACCAAAAATTTGTACAGAACAAGGAATAGTTCCTGAAGTTTAGACAAAAGAACTGTCAAATATTTCTTTCATTACTACCAAAGAACAGAAGAAGAGAAAATTACCAATGAGTGCCATAGCTCGCCAGTTCACAAAAGCCCCAAAAAGATATGTTAGTGAAACACCACAACATATCATCAACTGTAAAATCAGAGGCAAATGGTAAGCCGGTGATCATAAGCAATATGTGAGTATGTAATCATCTCCGAATTCTGAACCATGATATACTTATGCTTTACCTGATGAACTGTTGTAAATGCTCCTCGCAGATTCTTGGGAGTTATCTCTGCGATATATACAGGCACCTGTTTGCATTTGAAACATAAACACTTCCATCTTTCAACTCAATAACAACAATCTTATAGGAGCAGTACTCAAACGAGCAAAAAAAAATTACCACATAAGAAAGAAGCCCCATTCCACATCCTACCAAAAGTCTTCCAAGATCAGCCCACCAAGCAACCTTTCAAGAAGCACAAAAGAAAGAAAAAATCTCAAAACCATGTGAAAATCAATTTTTACTAGAAAGCATCAGTTATTCTACTCAGGAATCAAGCAATATAATTTGAAACTTGAAATAAAACTACTAAAGAGAGAAATGATGCAAACCTTAGAAAGAGCTATGGCTAGCCATCCAAATATGCAGAATATCTGTGAAAATCCCATAGTCTGCATCATATAACAAACCAAATGAAACAAAACTAAAGTACATCTCAAGAAATAAGAAAAGGGTAGTGGAAGAAACTTACGCCTCTTCTACCTATGTAATCTGCCATTCTCCCACTCACTACTGCCCCTATCATCGCTCCAATAGTCAATATTGAACCGAAAACTGAGTACTGCAAAATAATTACTCACCATAAGTTGCAACTGAGGCACGTATTAAACTTTACAGGAGTCGCAAACTAACCAAAGATCAATGCAAATAGACTAAACAACATCAATGTGTTACAAACTTTACTGCAAAAAGTTGTCATCTTTGTACTAACCTCAGCAACAGAGAGGCCCAAATCATCCATGATTCCTGACCGAGCAGGTGATGAATATCCCACCTACAAATCAATCAAACAACCATTGCTCATCAATAAACCAATCAAAGAAACATTTTCACTTTCACTTAGAGTAGTAAAGGTTGGTAAGAAGTTAAAATTTCAAACTTACCGCAGACCCAAAAACATAGGAACCAGACACGGCAACCAAGGTGCTGAGCACAACCACACTTGTGGCTGAAGAATTTTCACCTCCACTTCCACTTTGCTTACTCCTACTACTTCCATCACCGTCATCGGCACAGCTGTTCCGGCCGCCGGGGACGTCAAGCAGAGGACTTGATAACTCTCCTGCTTCTATGTTTCCTCTGCTGCCCATGTTTGGATACTTGCTCAGAGATCAGAAGTGATCTCAAACTGAGGATCGAGTTGAACAAGTTTATCAGGAAGTAAAGGATACAAAACAAAACAATGGTGGTGTTTTTGTCTTGGTGTATACGCATCTTCCAAGTTGTAGAAAATATTGTCTTCTTGTAGTTTATTACACATCAATAATATACTCCAAGGACCCAATGTGACACAGACAATGAGACAATGACTATCCTATGTCATAATGTATGTCAAACCAAAAAAGAAGAAGTCATAATGTATGGTTTTGAAGAGTGATCATATAACCTCTAAATTAATGGCTTTTTAGGTTCTTTGTTACATGATGGCCCATGTTGTTTAGGAGAGCGTATTCAGCGCACCCGGGTGCGCGCGCACCCGTCCATCTCCGCCGTCCATTTGACTTTTCTAAAATGCACGGCGGAGATGGACGGGTGCGCGGCGCACCCGGGTGCACTGTATAATTTTCGGTTGTTTAGATTCAAATCTTATGAACTTGCAACACTGTTTGTGGTGTACTGTTTTGTTTTCATGTCATTCTGAAATTAGCAGGTTATCAAAGTTTCATTAGGGTTATGAGATTAGTGGTATATATTCATTTAGTACTTGGTAGAGATCACAAGTCGTAAAACTATATAAAATCAGAGTCGAAACAACGATAATAATTCATCGTTCACGTAAAATGCTCATCACGTGATCAACACACCTACAAAAAGATATTACAAATGAATTCACAACATAACAAGTCACCTACTTCGAAATTATGCACAATGTGATCAATGAGGGCATTATAATAGAAATTCATTAAGAACTTTCAAGTACAACTTAAATTTGCAAGGCAAGAAACTTGAAAACATCACCATGCACATCTAATGGTTGAATTCGAAAGTCTTCCATGATTCCTTAGTAAAAGAAACTGAAACCTACCCGAGTTTATTTGGGCCAGGTGGGTCGGGTTTCACAATCAAGTAGCCTAAACTCTAAAACCCTGATCATCTGTGTGTGTATAAATATAGAGGTTGGCCATCGGTGTTGTCTTGCGCCGACCAGAAGATGAGTTGGGAAAGTGAGAAAGAGTTTCAGAGCAAGTTTGTGATTTTAATGGAGTCGGTAAGAGCCAGTCATCAGATTCAATAGTGTTCATATCTTCCAACACTGAATCTGATCACATCTCACCGATTTCATTAAAATCTATGATTTCCTCTAGCTCCTCCCATTCCCCATTTCTCTGACCCCTGTTTCCCTACCATTGTTTTCTTCATCTCTTTTTTTTTTTCATTATTGTATAAAGCATTGTTATTATAAGTGTTCTGGGTGCTTGATATTGGATCTTGAAAGGCTAGAAACATATCTGAAAAGCATGATATATGGTCTAAAAATTTGGGTAGAACTAGTTTTAGTACTTTCTGAACATGAAAGATGTGTCAAGTTTGTTACTTTTCAATTTTTGAGTAGTAAAGTTTATGGCTTTCACTGTTCTTGTATGGCATGTTTAGATTTATTCAAATAGCAACTCAAATTGGGTCATGCAAATCCAGGATAATGGAGTTACTTGATGTTGCAAGTTCATAACTTTCTTTTGAATCATTATGATACAAGCAAAACAGAGATAAAATTTTGCCATTTTACCATGAATTTGATCATCTTTTATAGATGGAATGGAGACATGTTTATGGTAATGTTGCCATTGAGGCTTGTATTTCTTCCAAGGTTCGCCCCTTGGTCTCTGGCACTAGCTTTGCTACGAACAGAAGTGTTAAGCCGCAAATCGATGAGAAGAATAGGAATGTCCCTGAAGCAGTATAGTCAGTTTGATAAGAATTACTATCAGTTTCTAATTTGAGAGCCTATTTTGTTTAACGAGCATGAGCTAATTGGTAGAACAGAATTGAGATATGTACCTGCTGAGCTCCATTCCATCATGTAATTGAAGCTTATTGTTACTATCCAAGCACATGACCAGTTCACCAAACTCAGCAGGCTTCCGGCTGAACCTTTAACGTTTATAGGGAATATCTGAAAAGGAAATCATTCCGACTTTGGTAGGAGACTTGATTTTTGATCTGTTAACTTCAGAAGACATGAATGAAAGCACACGAAGCTCACAAAAAATTATGATACCCACCTCGGACATAATAACCCAGGGCAGTCCTGCCATGCCTGTTGTGTATGCTACACTTTGAGCCTGAGATTGAAAACACCAGAAGATGTGCTTTAGATAGAAAGATGTGACCAAAATTTTCAGGAATGCTTGTCTTGTGGTTAGAACTTAGAAGTAGTTACCAACAAGCCAATGAACACCAACATAGGAGTGACATCCTTTAGCAGGTCTAGTTCCTGCCAAGCACAAAGTATGGTCGGTTGTATATTATTCAAACAGCAATACAGAAGAATCGTATCAAAATGTAGTTCAGGGTGAAACCTGAAAGCAGAATGCCAAACCCACAAGGAGGGCACTGAAGCACAATCCGCCAGCAGAAGCCTGCAAACATTGGGTCACTTAACTGTGAACTTACTGATATCCAACACCACAGAGCTGAGATAAATATGCAAATCTCACCATTAGAAGTGGTCGTCTTCCGACTTTGTCTGTTAAGAGCACACTCGATGTAACACCGGGTATCTGTGAAAGAAAACATCCGGATTGTTAGAATCACAAGACAGTCTGTTTACTTGGAGTTGTGAAACTTGTATCTTTAGTCTTTTACCCCTATGATAGCCAATGACATGGTCCCAATGCTACTTGAAAAACCTGAAAGAAAATGGATAGTCTGTTACATTGCATTGGTGTATATGATTGTTACACAAACTTGGAGAGCTTAGGATTTACCTGCATCTACAAATATAGAACTTGCATAATATGCTACTGCATTGGTACCCCCAAATTGTTGCAGTGACATGAGCCCAACTCCAATCTAAGTAGTTCAAGAACGCATACGAATCATTAAAAGTGAAAATGGAACACTAGAATGATTATATTTGTTTGAGCCGACTTACAATGAGTGAGCGAGAATATTTCTTTTCGAACAACATTAGGACACTTTCTGAGTTTTGCTGAAACATCTCTGTATAATCCTACAACAATGGTAAGAGCTTCCTTTTATTTCATGGCTACCAAACAGTATATTATCCAAAAGAAAAACCTAAAGTTGGAATGTGAAGGTTACCATGATATCAGCTGCTTCTTGAGATGTGTCAATGTTCTTTCCTCTAAGGCGCTGAAGAGTCGCTTCAAAGTCTTTTTGCCTACTAACTTTGGCCTGCAGACAAGTACTATATCAATCTACTTGAGCATTCTGGTTAAAAGTTTCAGTATCAGCGATCAATACAGAATTGGACTCACCAGCCACCTTGGAGACTCTGGAATGAAAAATAGACCTACTATGTGTACAAGAGATGGAACAGCACCTGAATCCAAAGGAAACTAATATTAACTGCTAGATTCAATTTTGATGTAAATGATCAGATTTAATCCAGGTAGGACGAACAGATGACTTACCGATTAAAGCCAAGGTCCGCCAGGGAATGATATTTCCAAGGAAGTACATCAGTGCTACTCCACAACAAAGCATCAACTGTGCAGTTAATAAAAGTCAGGCTAGAAATTAGAGAATGATATGCTGGCAGTTCATCTCACATTTACAATGATTTAAATTATTAAAATACCTGAGTAGCTGAAGTAAACCGGCCTCTAAGATCAGTAGGTGTTATCTCTGCTATGTATACAGGTACCTATATTAAATAAGATTATGATCATAACATAATGTGTTTTACACAATCAATTACAAACAAAGTTACATGTATTGCAAAATTCTGGTTACCACGTAGCAAAGTATACCGACACCAAATCCTACTGACAGCCGTCCTACATCCAGCCACCAAGCATTCTGCATCAAGCATGGAACTATGTTACACTGATTGAACCCAAAAATGAGAGAAAACCAAAAGAAGCCACGAAAAATAAAAGACGGAAAAGAGAAGCTAGATACCTGTGCAAATGCTATAGCGAGCCACCCTGCAGCACTGAATATTTCAGAAAACCACATTGTCTGCTTGATCAACACAAGAAAATTTCAGATTTTACATTTGACATTCTTCAGCAGGCTCAGTGTTGAAGAATACATTGAAACAACTTACCCCTCTACGACCAACGAGATCTGTCATCTTTCCATTTACTAATGAACCAATCATTCCACCAATCGTCATTGTTGAACCAAAAATTGAGTACTGAATGATCACAAGAAAGTCCATCAAATGCAGAAAGAACAAATGAAAACAAAACAAAATCCGCAAATTCTAGTACTTGCTGCTGCAACAGTAAGGCCCAAGTCTTCCACAATTCCTGATTCAGCAGATGATGAGTATCCTATCTACAAAACATTGTCATTGCACTTTAAGAACCAATGCATAAACAAAAATGCAATTTACACTGCTGTATCTTCTAACTGAGTGTATGACGCGATGGCGCGCGCATTTAACTTATACCAACAACTTGATGCAGCAAAGCATACTTATCAGTACTAACTCGCCATGTAGAAAAATGCAAATATGAAATGTGAATGAGAGCAACTTACAGCACAGCCATAGCCGAAGGAACCACATAGAGCTACCAATGTGCTCAGAACCACAACACCTGAATCTCCATTGATACTGGACTTTGACCTTGATAGAGCTAGTAAGCCCTCTTCCATGTCTTCTCTGTCCATATCTGAAGACGATGAGTGAGACAGTGTGGGACTGCAATATTGTTTTATATATATAACGAGAAAAACATGGATGCAGACAGTAGATTGAGATTGAGTAGAGTAGCATGCACGTACTTTGGTCATGACCTTTTTAATTAGTCTTAAACATTGTAAGAAATCTCGGAAGTATTAGACAGACATGGTTATGGAATCCCAACAACCTCCATGGCCACATTGCCACCAGCTTCATCTCCACCTGATCTTCCGATACATAAACATAACATAGGACACCCCTCTAAGAGCACGCTTAGAAAAATTTGACTAGAAATTTTTGTCGTGAACAGAAAGCCTTACGTTACTTGCTTAATACGGGAACATCACAAACGACATGTCGCTATTTAAGACAAACGACAATCCTGCGGGCTAGGCGGACATGTGGGGTGGCTAGGCGGTGACAGGTGTCGTGGGCCTATGCGGCTTGGGGTCCACCCTTTAAACGAAAAGAAAAAAAAAATCAGTTCGAGTGTTCTGCCGGGTCGGGTCGATGAAAATGGAGCGGTCCATGTGTCTCCCAGTATATAAACACACACGAGGTTTCCAATTGTAGTTGTTTGAGCCGACCAAGATATCAAAACTGAAAGAGAGAGAGGAGTGGGTAAAGGGTGTGAGGGCTTCAGAGCAAGTTGGTAGGTTTAATGGGATCGGTAAGAGTAAAAGTTTCAGATCATCATCTTCTTCATGATGTGATGAACACATTTCACTCTCTTACCGATTTCCCTTCTCTGATGACTCCCCTGGTAAGCTTTGTTTTTTTCCATCTCTTTGTTTTGAATCTTTCCACTATTGTGTAGTGTTGTTAGTTGTCACTATGAGTGTACTGAGTGCTTGATCTTGGATGTTGAAGGTGAAAACAGATCTGGAAAGTGTGTGACTAGCTTAAATTCTGACATGAAGATGGTGCTTTCTGAACATGGAGGTGTGCCAATTAAGTTTGTGGCTTTGGTTAACATTTGAGCATGAAGTTCATGGCTTTCACTATTCTTGTATTGACATGCTTAAATTTGGTAAACAAGATCACTAATGTTTGGAATACTGGGGAGATTAGTGTTTAGCAAGACTAACACATGTTTTGGTTTCTAAGTTTGTAAGTCCCATCATGAAACTCATACTTATTGTAAGATCTATGTACTAAAAGTGAAAGGAAAAAGAATATATTAAAGAACACATTCATGATAATGGAGTTCCATATTCGCAAAAAATACAACTTTGTTTTCTGTCAGTTTTTTTTATTTTTTTATTTCAACTTTCTTGTGTATCATATTCAAAAATGATACACAAGAAAGTGGGAGAAAAGACCAAGTGATGGATGGAATGGAGACATGTTTCATCTAGAGGAAATGGGACATTGATGCTTGTATTTCTTCAAGGGTTCGCCCCTTGGTCTCCGGAACTAGCTTTGCTGCGAACAGAACTGTGAAGCCGGAAATGGCTGAGAAGATGAAAAATGTTCCTGAAATAGCAGTGTCGAAACCGATTATTAGTAGTCTCTTGGGTGGAAGAAAGAGGGAAAGTTATTATATATAAAGAGCAAAATCGACATACCTTCTGAGCTCCATTCCATCATGAAGTTGATGGAATATGTTACTATCCAACAACATGACCAATTCACCAAACTCAACAGGCTTCCAGCTGTGCCTTTAACGTTTATGGGGAATATCTGAAATTCACAATGATTCCAACTCGGTTATGAACCTTTGTTCTTCATCACGTAGTATGCAAACAATAACATTACTCACCTCAGACATAATAACCCAGGGTATTCCTGCCATGCCTATTGTGTATGACAAACTTTGACCCTGAGAAAGAATGCAGTCTGTTATAAATTGCAAATGGTAAGCCTCAGGCAAAGTTGATGTTATGCTTAGAGACGTAAATTGTTAATTCGGTATTGGTTTAAGGTCAAAAAGCATGACAGCAGGGAAGAAAGGAAATGCTTGTCATTTGGTTAGAATGTACTTACTAATAAGCCGATATACACCAAAATGGGGCTGAGGTCCTTCCATAAGTTGATGTCCTGCAAAGCTCAGAGTATGATCAGTGGTTTATAAAGCAAACAACAAAGCAAACAGAAGAGTATCAAAGATAGTTTGAGGTGAAACCTGAAAGAAGAACGCCAAACCCACAACAAGGGCACTCAAGCACAATCCAACAGCTGAAACCTGCAAACATTTGTTAACGATCACCTAGAACTTATATATATTCAACCCCATATAGTTGGGATAATGTTTCCCCTTCTTACCATTAGAAGTGGTCGTCTCCCAACTTTGTCTGTTAAGAGCACACTCAACGCAACGCCAGGAATCTGTAAAAGAACATGTCCAAATGTTTGAGTCTTGAGATATGAAGCATCAAACACAACTCTCTATCCATTTTCAGTTGTGAAACTTATATATTTACCCCAATGAGAGACAATGATATAGTTCCAATGCTGCTTGAGAACCCTGAAAGAAAAAAGGATATTATCTTCTAGTTCTGTTACATTACATTTTGAGTATAAGATTATGACCAAACTTAGAGAGCTTTTAATTTACCTGCATCTACAAAAATAGAGCTTGCATAATAAGATACTGCATTGGCACCCACAAATGGTTGCAGTGACAAGAGCCCGATTCCAACCTAAGCATATTCACGCGTCCAGATCATGAAAAGAGAAATGGTAACACTTGTATATTTATATTTGTTCAGGTAGCTTACTATGAGTGAGTAAGCATATCTCTTTTGGAACAAGTCTAGGACTTTTTCCTTGTGCTGCTGAAACATTTCAGTATAATCCTGCACGAATGGAAAAGGATCGTCTTATTTCATGACTACCAAACAGAAGATTTTTCACAATGAGCAGAAGTCAGAATGAGGAAAGGTTACCATGATTTCAGCTGCTTCTTGAGATATGTCGGCATGCTTTCCTCTCAGACGCTGAAGAGACGCTTCAAAGTCCTTGTGCCTACCAACTTTTGCCTACAGAAAAGTACTGTATCAATCAAAATATTATTGAAATTTCAAAGTCCTTGTACCAACTCAACTTTTGCCTACTTGAGCAATGTTATTGAAATTTCACCATCAAAATATTTCAAACTAAAAAAAAATTTGTGATGGACTATTGAATGGACTCACCAGCCACCTTGGAGACTCTGGAATGAAAAATAAGCCTATAATGTGTACAAGTGATGGAATAGCACCTGAGGAAAAAGATGACTAGTATTAACTACTGGATTCAGCTTTTAATCAAAGAACCAATTTATTCATGGTAGGATAAATTACCAATAACTGCCAAGGTGCGCCAGGTTATAACATTTCCAAGGAAAAAGGCTAGTGCTAAGCCGCAACTACACATCAACTGCGCACTTGAAAATTAGGCATGAAATCAGAGACAGGGTAAGTAAGATGGGAAACAAAGAGAATAAGTTGTCAGTTAAACAACATCATTTCACATTTACTATCTTAATTATGATAATACCTGAGTAGCTGAAGTAAATGCTCCTCTAAGATCCCTGGGTGTTATTTCTGCTATGTATATAGGTACCTGTTTATCAATAAGATTTTGATTGTTATGCATTCTATAGATGCATACAATGATTAGAAAAACTTAAAAAAGCAGAATATACCGCAAACTTCTCATTACCACGTAGCAAATTATACCAACACCGAATCCCACTGACAACCGTCCTAAATCAAGCCACCAAGCATTCTGCATCAAGTATTCAACTCAGCTACTGATTGAAGTCTTAACCAAGAAATGGGAAAAAACCAAAAGAAGCCAAGAACAAAGTTGGAAATTGTTTTTGTTCTTGACTTGTTCTGTAGCAATCATTGACAATCTATACTTCAACATTCTTAGTATCTCTTGGAACCTGCAACGGTTTTTAAACTGTTACCACAATATGTTCCAGTGCCCCATATTGCAGATTTCTTTTTATCTTCAAGTACAAACTAGAAGCTGGCCATATAGGTCTACAATGTATCCTGAAGTTTGAACTCAAGGCTTATTTGTGAGAAATCTAAATCAATCTATTCCAAGCTGTTTTTTCATGAGCTTTAATCAATATTTTTTCACTAAAACAAAAATTTGAACATCCTTTTGGAGATGGGAAAGAAAAGAAACCTGTGCAAATGCTATGGTGAGCCATCCTGCAGCACAAAATGTTTCAGAAAGCCACATTGTCTGCTTGTTAAACACATAAGGGAAAAGGCAAGAAACTTTCAGATTTAATAATTTAAAAGTCTTTAGCAGCCCCAGTTGTATACAGTAATGGAATGACTTACACCTCTGCGACCAATAAGATCGGTTATCTTCCCATTCACAAGTGCACCAATCATTCCTCCAATTGTCATTATTGAACCAAAAACTGAGTACTGTATGATCAGAATGAAGTCTATCAAACGCCAATAAGATAAAATTAGAACAAAAGATTGAAATTTAAGTACTACTCACTGCTGCAACAGTAAGGCCCAAGTCTTCCATGATTCCTGATTCAGCAGCTGATGAATATCCTATCTACAAAACAATGTCATTGTGTATTTCTTAAGTCCAATGCTTGAACAAAAGAGGGTATGAGAAAGATGTTTACAACTTTACATCATATGAATGAGACTATGAGATGAACATACAGCACAGCCATAGCCAAAGGCACCAGAGAGAGCCACCAATGTGCTCAGAACCACAACAGGGGTGGCCGAGGAAGACCCACTTGGGTTGATGACGTCACTGGAATCACCTGAAGCTCCATTGATGTTGGACTTTGACCCTGACAGTAGCCTTTCCTCCATGGTTTCTTCCCCTCTCTTACTTTCTTTAGAATACAAGACAATGAGAAAGTCGTAAAAAACCCAAAAGGAGATGGTTAAGAAGAATAAGACTTCAAGCATTGGTCTAGAACGAGAAACACATGGATGTGCACATTGACTTACAGTTGCACCCATCATTACGTACAATTTCACAGTATTGTATAGCGGTGTTAATAATAAGTGTTCTGGGGGCTTGATCTTGGATGTTGAAACTTAACATCTGAGTAGGACAACTTAGTTGCATATATACGAGGTTGGTACTTTATGAACATGAAGATGTGTCAAGTTCATGGCTTTTTAACAGCAACAAAGTTTATGACTTTCACTGTTCTTGTATTGGCTGAACAGTTGTCAGTTCACCAATGTTTCGGTTCCAGGGAAACATTGGTTCCTAATTTGTTATCCACAAAAGAAGCAATATAAGCAAGTTAGCAACCCCACTAGTAATCGGAAAAAAATAAGTTAGCAACCCAACTATGCAACTAGGGTGTGGTGCAAATCCATGATACTGGAATGTGTTCCATATTTGCAAGAGTATAACTTTCTTTTGTATCATTATGATACAATAAAGCAGCAAAAAAGTGATAGAAAAATTGCCATTCTATCATGCATAGGCAGCATAGCCATCTCCTGTGTACAGACATGGATGGAATGGAGACGTATTTCATCTTATAGTCAGGGGAAATGAGCCATTGATGCTTGTATTTCTTCTAGGGTGCGACCCTTGGTCTCTGGCACTAGCTTTGCTACGAACAGAACTGTTAACCCGGAGATGGCTGAGAAGAAGAAAAATGTTCCTGAAGTAGAACAGTATTAATGACACAGATTATTAACAGTCTCTTGTGTGACAGAAAGAGGGAAAGGTACGAAGAATGGAAACGACATACCTTCTGAGTTCCATTCCATCATGAAATTGAAGGTGTATGTCACTATCCAAGCACAAGACCAGTTCACCAAACTCAATAGGCTTCCTGCTGTACCTTTAACGTTTATGGGGAATATCTGAAATTGAAATGATTCCCAACTCTGTTAGGAAACTTTTAAAAGACATCAGTTGAAGTGCACAAAGCTCACCTCAGACATAATAACCCAGGGTAATCCTGCTATGCCTGCTGTATATGATAGACTTTGACCCTGAGAAATTAAGAATGCAGTCTGTTATAGATTGTCATTGGTAAAGCTTCAGGCAAAGTTGATGATATCTTGAAGTCTTGAAATGTTACCATTTCGGACTTGGTTCAAGCGTGACAGAAGTCACAGAACAGGAAAAGAGAGGGAATTCTTATCATTTGGCCAGAATGTACTTACCAATAAGCCGATGTACACCAAAATGGGAGTGAGCTCTTTCCAGAAATTGATGTCCTGCATGCCAAGCTCAGAGTATGCTCAGTTACTTATCAAGCAAACCACAAGGAAAACAGAAGAATATCAAAGACAGTTTGAGGTAAGACCTGAAATAAGAATGCCAAACCAACAACAAGGGCACTAAAGCACAATCCGCCAGCAGAAACCTGCAAATATTTGTTCAATTCACCAGGAACTTATATGTATATTCAACACCATATAGTTAGGATTTCGTCTTCACCATAAGAAGTGGTCGTCTTCCAACTTTGTCTGTTAATAGCACACTCAATGCAACACCAGGAATCTGTGAAAGAACATGTCCAAATGTTTTTAGTCTTCTGATATGATGCATCAAACACTACTCTATCCATTTGCAGCTGTGAAACTTATATATTTACCCCAATGAGAGACAATGATATAGTCCCAATGCTACTTGGAAAACCTGAAAGAAAATGAATAAGTATCATATATTCTGTTGCTTTACTAGAGTATAAGATGAACATAGAGAGCTTTTGGTTTACCTGCATCAACAAATATAGAACTTGCGTAATATGCTACTGCATTGGCACCCCCAAATTGTTGCAGTAACATGAGTCCAATTCCAACCTAAGCAGTAAGCACATTCATGTGTCCAGATCATGATAAGAGAATTGAAACACATGCAAGTGTATCTATTATTTCCTTGAGGCACTTACAATGAGTGAGTAAGCATATCTCTTTTTGAACAGGTCTAGGAATTTTTCTGAGTGTTGCTGAAACATATCTGTATAATCCTGCAAGAATGGAAGAGCCATGTCTTATTTCATGACTACCAAACTGTAGATTTTTCACAAGAAGCCCAAGTCAGAATGAGGGAATGTTACCATGATATCAGCTGCTTCTTGAGATATGTCGGCATTCTTTCCTCTCAAACGCTGAAGAGCTGCTTCAAATTCCTTGTGCCTACCCATTTTGGCCTGCATAAAAAGTACCGTATCAATCTACTTGAGCATTGTAGCTGAAATTTCACCAGTTATTTAATATAAAATATGTGAGGGACTATTCAATTGGACTCACCAGCCACCTTGGAGACTCTGGAATGAAAAATAGACCTATAATGTGTAGAAGAGATGGAATAGCACCTGAAACAAAAATAACTAGTGTTTACTACTGGATCCAATTCTTAATCAAAGAATTAATTACTTCATGGAAGAAAAAAATGACGATTTACCAATAATCGCCAAGGTCCGCCAGGTTATGACATTTCCAAGGAAAAAGGCTAGTGCTAAGCCACAACTAAGCATCAACTGTGCACTTGAAAATTAGGCAATAAATTAGAGACAGGGCAAGTAAGATGGGAAGCACAGATAACAAGTTGTCAAATCATCAATGTCATCTATTATTTTCAATGATTGTAACCATGATAATACCTGAGTAGCTGAAGTAAATCTTCCTCTAAGATCCTTGGGTGTTATTTCTGCTATGTATACAGGTACCTGTTTATCAGTAACATTTTTTTTAATGTTATGTGTTCTATAGATGTCATACAATGATAATAAAAAACTTAGAAAACAGAATATACTGCATGCAGAGTTTTCATTACCACATAGCAAATTAGTCCAACGCCGAATCCCACTGACAACCGTCCTAAATCAAGCCACCAAGCATTCTGCACAAAGTATTTAACTCAGCTACTGGTTGCACCAAGCATTTTCTCTTTTGCTTGAAACATAAATATGAATTTCGTTGTAGTTGGAGATGGGAAAGAGAAAAAAACCTGTGCAAATGATATGGTGAGCCATCCTGCAGCACTGAATGCTTCAGATAGCCACATTGTCTGCTCGATAAACGTGTAATGAAAGAGCAAGAAACTTTCAGATTTTTTTTATGTAACAATCTCCAGCAGCCCCAGTTATAAAGGGTAATGCAAAAACTTACACCTCTACGACCAATGAGATCGGTTATCTTCCCATTTACTAGTGCACCAATCATTCCTCCAACCGTCATTATTGAACCAAAAACTGAGTACTGAATGATCAGAGTAGAGTCTATCAAATGCCAATAGCAGCTAAAATTAGGGAAACAAAAAAAAAAAAACTTTTAGCACTCACTGCTGCAACTGTAAGGCCCAAGTCTTCCACAATTCCTGATTCAGCAGAGGATGAATATCCTATCTACAATCCATTGTCATTTGTTCAACCAAAGAAGTCCCAAAGGAGAAAGACGTGTACTTCAAAATGTGAATGAGAGTAACTTACAGCACAGCCATAGCCAAAGGAACCGCAGAGAGCCACCAATGTGCTCAGAACCACAACAAGGGTGGCCGAGGAGGAGGACCCACTTGGGTTTAAGACATCACTGCAATCACCTGAACCTCCATTGATGTTGGACTTTAACCCTGACAGAGACAGTAGCCCTTCTTCCATGGTTTCTCTGCCCATCTCTTTCTTCAGGAGAACAATCAGAACGTCGTAACAAGAAAACAAAAAGGAAACGAGTAAGAAGTATGGCAGACTTGTGGACTTACAGTTGGACCCAAAAGTTGGGTAGGTAAATTCCAAAATAATCCTTATTTAATTTGAATATTTTGCCCCTTGGTCTCTGGCACATGCTTTGCGACGAACAAAACTGTGAAGTCGGAAATGGCTGAGAAGAAGAAAAATGTTCCTGAAGTAGCACAGTAGTGATCACACAGGCATACCTTCTGCATTCAATTCCATCATGAAATTGAAGGTGTATGTTACTATCCAAGCACAAGACCAATTCACCATACTCAATAGGCTGCCAGCTGTACCTTTAACGTTTATGGGGAATATCTGAAATTGAAACAATTCCAACTCCGTTAGGAAACTTTCGAAAGACATTAGTTGAAGTGCACAAAGCTCACCTCAGACATAATAACCCAGAGTAGTCCTGCTAGGCCTACTGTGTATGAGAAAGAATGAAGTATGTTATAGATCGCAATTGATAATCTTTCAGGCAAAGTTGATGATATGCTTGTATCCGTGAAATGTTGCCATTTCGAAATTCGTTCAAGGTGCAAAAGAGAGTGAAAGCTTGTCATTTGGTCAGAATGTACTTACCAATAAACCGATGTACACAAAAACGGGAGTGAGCTCTTTCCAGAAATTGATGTCCTGCAGGCTCAGAATATACTCAGTTTCTTATGAAGCAAACAACAAGGTAAACAAAAGAATATCAAAGACAGCTTGAGGTAAAACCTGAAATAAAAATGCTAAACCCATAACAAGGGCACTCATGCACATTCCGCCAGCCGAAAAGTGAGGATAATGTTTCGTTTTCACCATAACTGGTCGTCTTCCTACTTTGTCTGTTAAAAGCACGTTAAATGCAACACTAGGAATCTGCGAAAAAAAATCGTCCAAATGTTTGAGCATCAAACACATGCAGCTCTATCCATTTGCAGCTGTGAATATATTTACCCCAACGAGACGCACTGATATAGTCCCAATGTGTTTGCATGTGTTTCATGTAAGGTTTAAGGAGAAAGTATACATATGGTGCTTCGCAGCCTTGCAGGTGAGGATGGATTCCTATGGTTTAGTTTTGGGCTAACTAACTTGCAGGGCCGGTCCTGAGACTTTTGATGCCCGGTGCGAAAAAAAATTTGGTGCCCAAACATAATAATTATTTCAAGCCGATTTATTTTTTGTTTTTTGGTCAAGCCGATTTATATTAGATAAAATATAAGAATTATGCATCGCTTTCAGGTTGCGATGCAATGTGAGTTATGCATTGATCAACAATTTACAATTTTTTTAAGGAGCATGTATATGTTAGATTATAACAAAATGCCAAAATTATAGAAAATTTGGCCTAAAGGATGGGTAATAGCTAGCTAGCCGGTTAGTTTTAGAGAGCTCATTCATTAAAAAATACATAAGGACAAAATAAATATGAAAAGTTTGAAATATGACAAATGATTATATATAACTAAGAGAACTATTGAAAGTTAAAATTAAAAAATAATATTAATTCTAAAATTTTGATGAACGAGACCCGTGAAGTACGTTTGTTATAGTTGTACGTGTTTATTCAAAAAAATAACAAAAAATGTTATGCCGCTATACTCCATCTAGAAAGAAAGAAATAAAATGTATAGTTGTATACTATATTGTTTCATTCAATGTATCGAAAAATTATGCATTATTATTTTTATACCACAAAAACATACACTATCATTTTAAATTATTATTACACTGAGACTTTTTTAGTGGTGGGAAACAGAACTTTATAAACAACTAAATCAACTTCACAAAAGGTGGTGCTAATTAAATGCTAAATGACTAATTATGATTAATCAGGGCCCTTCCAATGAGGGATCCCTTTTTTTGTTCATTTTTAGGGATAGGTCCACACCATTAGATCTGTTTTTTAATGGGCTTGAATGGTTGAGATTAAAACAAAAAACTTAACACTTATGTCAAACCTACACCGTTCAATATTATTAAAAATAAATCCCTCATTTGGATGACTTAACGATCACCAAATTTTCTGAAAATTTGTAGAAATGATCTACTCATATAGCCCAACGAATTGAACGGTGAAGATTTGATTTTGTAATCGAAAAGTTCGTCAAATGATCTATCCCTAAAAATGAACAAAAAAAAGGATCCCTCATTGGAAGGGCCCTGTATGATTAATTATAGCATTAATTAATTATAATAACTATCTATTCATATGTGTTGTGTTGAAACTTGGGTGTGTTTTGGAATGTACGCAGCACTCAACGTACTGCGGGTGTCTGCTCCACGTGTCAAGCATTGATTGGAGAAGTTTTGGCGCGTGGAAAAGACGACTCTCGTTGATCCTCCCTCCGCGAATGCGGAAGCTTTGCAGCGGGTTCGCCTCGCCTCTCCTCTCCTCTCCTCGCCCGTCTCCTCCTCGCCTCACCCGTCTCCTCCTCGCCTCATCCATCTCGCCTCACCTCTCCTCGCCTCGCCCGTCTCGCCTCTCCTCTCCTCTCCTCTCCTCTCCTCTCCTCTCCTCTCCTCTCCTCTCCTCGCCTCGCCTTGCCTCTCCTCTTCTCACCTCGCCTCTCCTCTCCTCGCCCGTCTCCTCCTCACCTCGCCTCACCCGTGCTGCACATGTGGACGGTGAACAACCTATGAACAACCTTTGCACGCGATTGAGAGATTGATCCGAGCGAAGTCGACAACCCCGTTTCCAGATCGGTTTGCGAATTCGATCGGTTGCTAAGGGAAACAAAATCGATCCACGCGAGACGCGCGGTTGGCGCGTGACCGCTTGACTTTGTCAAGCGACAGCCGCAGTACCGGGAGTACTGCGTACACAACAGCCGTTCCCCCAAACTTGTGCCCCCAATCTTTTGGTGCCCTCTGCGGTCCCCCTGCCAGCACTGGGGCATGACCGGGCATGGTAACTTGGTCCAGTTAAGAAAGTGCTAGTTTGATATTTCCTCCCATACAAAACTCACTGGGATTTTTTGTGCAAATAATCAATGAACTTAGAATGCAGGAAGAATGAATCAGAACTTATATTTTGACTAACAACATCAATAATGTACAACAATGTTTACAAAGAACAATAAAACTTTACTGGTATATGAAAGTAAATTTCACATCAATTTAAATGTTATTTATATGACTTTAATCACATATTCAACCGTTGGTTTCGAGTAGTTTGTTCTTCTTCAATTTGCATCATCAAATGCACGACCCTGTTACATACCGGTAACAAAACCTGCTACCGATGACCGAGGTTAATAGTGATCTTCTCTAATAGAAAACAAGTGGCTTGATCACCCATAATGCAGAACTAACACCTTGTTACTTGAGTATGATCTCACCAGGATAAGCTAATTAAGGCTCGATACCTTCGTCCATTAGTAACACGAAACGCCCGTTTAACCCACGTCTTGAGTCTAAACTTTAAGGGGGACTACCACTAGGTGACAGTTAAGAGGTATTAACGGGTCTGTGAGATTATTGATCAAATCCTCACCCAAGAGATGTTTTAAACGAAATCTTTGGAAACTTGTAGAAGGGAGCTAGCAATATTGTTGTTACCATAGACCAAGATCGGGCCTTGTCCGGGTAAGTATCACCATGTGGTTTCCGACCCACGAATAATGCGGACTGGGAGGGCGCAAGACCTAGATGTTGAGTATTTAGTCTATGTCACATCCCGACTCTTAAATTTTTTACTTTATTTACTAGGGGTGGGCATGGGACGAGATTAGGGTCATCCCATGGCCCGTCCCGGATATTGCACACGAGACAGGATCGGGACGGGCCTTATGTTTTTAAGACTTGATCCCACGCAAGTCCCTTCCGGGACGGGACCGGGATGGGACCGGGACGGGACGAGCCCAATCCCGCCATCCCACCCTAATATATATTACCTGATAGTGATACCAATATATTCCTACAATATATATATAAACTGCATTATCTGAATTCATAATTCTTAACTACAATTAAACAGTAGTGAATCTAATTATCGAAAGCACAACAATACAAGTTTCAAAGCTGCTGCTCCAAATATATACAGGAAAACAAGAAAGATAACAGGAAAACATAAAGTTCAAAAATAGGAAAACAGAAGCCAGACCACCCTCGCCTACAGATGCAGTAGCAGAAGCCACACCACCCTCGCCTACAGATGCAGCAACTTGACCAACTTCAGTCCTGGATTCACTTGAAGGAGGCTGACTTGAAGTTGGGTTTGTAGCTTTGAGCAGAGGGACTGATGTAACTGGAGGAGATGGTGGTGCTACTGATGTCGCCGTTGACGAATTCTAAAGACCAGAAGCATAACGGTTGGGTCGCACAATTACTTTCTTTCCTCTAGCCATTGTTTTCGAGTAATTCCCCCTACATTCAGCCATTCACAATAAACTTATTCATAGCAACTACTAAGTAATTGAAACTTCTGCAATCTACAAACAATGAGAACACTACATGACCGTAACCATTTGAACCAAGTCGCAGTCGCAGTAGCTCACCTTTACTTAACAGGGAGGAGGCCGGAGACGGGCGAGGCGAGGCGAGACGGGTGAGGCGAGGAGGAGACAGGCGAGGAGGCGGGCGAGGCGAGGCGAGGAGGATGCGGGCGCCGAGGGTAGGAGGAGGTGGGCGGTGAGGTTAGGCGGGGGAGGACTGGGCGAGGCGAGGCAGGCATAAGTATTTGGTTTAACATTTGTGAAGTTAATTTCCAAAGAAAATGAATTTCAAATAATAGAAATCAGAAATAATTTGAAGTTCTTACCATTATTGATCATCCACTTTTTGAAGCCTTCACAAAGTTTCGTCATTTGCTCAAACTTCTTACAGAAGAAAGACTTCATCTTCTCCAGTTTTGCTTCTGCAGTTCCTGAGCACTCAAAACTCCCAAACTCAGCGGACTCCTCCATGCATATATGATCAGAGGTTCCCCTCCTCTACAACTCCTCATCCAAAAGTTCAACGTGCTCTCCATGGAGTCTACGTTCTGCCGACTTCTGCTTTAACCAAACAGAGAAGAAATTATTTAAACGAAATAATATATACAATACCATCAAGATCGATAAACTCATACAAGGCTTCGCTTCCTTCTTCAAGCTGTGTATTATCTATATATAACGACATATATAGCAATTAACTTACTACGGAACCCATATTTTCTTACTAACGACTTATAAGGGGCAGATCTAAAATAAAAGGATTAGAACCAAAACAAAAATTTGATCCCAAGATGTTCATTATCGGCTACCATGTATGATCAGTTAAGAATAGAGTTGCATGAAAGGAATTAATATATATGTATCGTACCGCTCTGTTACTGCCACCGTGCATTTATACAAAGAGATGACTATCGCTTCAACTTAGTGGAAATGTTTGTCTCTCTAGAGTTAGAGACACGCAGTTTTGTCCCTGTTTTTCAGGGTTTCTGCGAGAACAAAAACATCATTGTGTTGTTTCTTTGCTTGTTGAATTTACTTTCTGTATTCTTGTATACTGTGAATCTGGGATAGCACACACTATTGCTATCCTCAGATACTGAGGTTATCGAAATTTTTTTTTTTAAAAAGGCCTATTCACCTTCATAATCATAAATATGATGATTGCTTGCGACAAACACAGATTTTTGAACAGACATTGAGAATAAGAAAAGTTAACCCAGATTTCATAAAGTATCAGAATAAGAATTGATGGTGGGTTGCAATCTTGGAGGACTCTTCTCTTATTTGAATTTACCCTCTATGATTCTCTTGCTATCACTAGGATCTATGACCTTTTCGTTTTTCAATTTACTGTGAAGTTTTAAATTTAAGTAGATATTACACAAAATAATCATCATATATAGATAGATCATTCGCTCTCAATCTTTGTATTGCTTTTGAAACATAACTATGGAAATGTTGCTTGTAATGGAAGAGATAGAGAGGTGCGGGCTAACTCACACAAGATATGCTGCGTTGCGGGGTTTAAATAGAGAAAGGGTAAAATTGAAGAAAAAAAAGTATGACAAAAATAGAACTATTGGTTTTAAATAGCAATTTGGTAGATACATTAGCAATTTGAAACATAACTATGGAAATGTTGCTTGTAATGGAAGAGATAGAGAGGTGCGGGCTAACTCACACAAGATATGCTGCGTTGCGGGGTTTAAATAAAGAAAGGGTAAAACTGAAAAAAAAAAAAAAAAAGTATGACAAAAATAGAACTGTTGGGTTTAAATAGCAATTTGGTAGATACATTTAGAAACACTTTTTGATATACAAGTAGAAATGCAAAAGATAGCTATATGCTTAGCATTAGTTTACAAATTACAATAGCGCAAAAGTTATATGACAAATTAATCATGAGCAGTTGGCATAAACTATGGAGTTAGCGTAACCAAGAGTCCAAGACAACTGACAATCAACCTACAATGAGAGTTGAAAATAGTACTCTGGCGCGCAGTCTGGCTTAATTTAACAATGCCAGAACCACAACCATATTTTTCTAATATACCTGGTTATGCTTAATGATTATACGAACATACTTCAACAATAAAGACTGAATAATGTTGCTTTAACATTCAATAAGAACTATTTGATTAAAATTATTTTCATTAGAGCTGTCATGCGATTTGAAAATCCCTACTAATCAGTACTCCACTCTTAAAAAATGTCACCCTAAATATAAAGTTGAATGAAACTAAGAATGCATAGTTGATCCAAGTCTCCAATAATCCCTTCCCATTACAAGCTTAATGTCTCTATGGTCATTTCAAAGAAATCTGCACCTTTAGTAACATCAATTTAAAAAAAAAAAATTGAGATACTATCATCTTTTTTTTTGTGTGTCTATCTTTCCAACAATGGAAACTGAAACCTGAAACATATAACAAACCATGATCGAGGCACAGGATGCCCGTAACATCTCAACTCAATGATCACTAGCCAGTATTGCCTGAAATGTAACTCGAACCGCTAGAGCTCGCAGCTGACTGATCTATTTTATGAAGAGGAGCATCCATGTTTGAGGGAACTTGTAAATTGCTTTCCAAAATCTTGACAATCTGGTCCATTGTTGGCCTTGCATGAGATTCCGGATGAGAAGAGAGAACTGCAACCATTACATAGTTTTCCATTACTTCTGGAAAGCTTAAGTTCTGAATGCTTTCGTCTATGACATCTAATGGTCTCCCTTCCCTCACTTGTGACCAAGCCCAATCTGCCAACAGAAGAGTTGTGGCACCGCTAGCTTCAATGACTGCTCTCTTTCCACTCAAAAGTTCAAGAAGCACTACCCCGAAACTGTAGACATCGCTTCGTTCGGATAACTGCCCGTACAAAGCATACTCCGGGGCGACATAGCCAAATGTGCCAGCCACCTTTGTGTGAATATGTGTTTGTCCTTCTGGTGTGAACTTTGCTAGACCGAAATCAGCCAGTTTTGGCTCGAATGCTTCGTCTAGCAGCACATTGCTTGCTTTGACATCCCTGTGGATTACAGCAGGCTGCACTCCATAGTGTAAGTAAGCTAATCCGCGAGCCATTCCAAGCGCAATCTTCTGACGAATTGGCCAGCTGAGCTGCTTCTTCATCCTTGAATCGAAAAGATGTTCGTAGAGACTTCCATTATTCACCAAGTCACACACCATTATCCTTTGGTGGCCTTGCCTAGGCACTTTTATTGTACAATAACCTCTCACCGCAACAAGATTCACATGCCGAATGCTTGCAATAACCTCCAATTCATGAGCAAACATCACATCCCCGGCCGCAGACAAGTTCTTGAACCTTTTCAAAGCTACTTCAGACCCATCTGCCAGTGTACCCTTGTACACATTTCTATAGCCTCCAATCCCAATTATGTTATCCCTGGCGAAATTCTCAGTGGCCTTTTTTAGTTCCTCAAATGGGAACCTAGCCAAACTGTTATTCTCACCTATAATCTCTACCCCGGAAACAAACCCCGTCGTCTCACTTTGATCCTCATTCTTCTTATTCCTTCCCCTATGCCTTTCCCAAAAAACCCAAACCACAAAAACTGCCACAGTGAATCCACACACACTTCCTATCAACACAGCCCAAAGCCAAACCCTGTGCTTGTTTTTAGTCTTTCTATCAAAAGCATTGAAGTTTAGTGAGAACAAACACTTCGCTGTGCTCAAATTTATTGGTCCATTCCTATTACCAAAAGCTGCAGCATAAATATAAGGATATCCATTGCAATCTGATACATTCCCATCATACCCTCCACCAAAATCAGACATATTCAGACCCTGCAAAATGTGCCTACAAGAAAAACAAGGGGAATAATCATCCAGAGACTGATTACAAGCATCCTCAACTACCTTCAACTCTGATTTGGGAATCAGCCTCTCAAATTGAGACCGAGTTGTGATACTCATACAACTCTCTGATAGCAAAGTGGGCTTAAACCCACAAGTGGATCCAATTATCAAGTCCGGTATCGATTGGCTGATCAAAACTTGGTATGCATCCCAGCATGAGCTTATGGTATTGGGAGGTGGGGAGAAGTAGCCGGTGGATCGAAGATAATCCGATCGAAGCAACCGGATTCCTTCAAGGATGTACTGGCACTCAGTTTGAATATCAAGAACTTTGGGAGCACCTTCGGAGATTAGCTCCCGGAGAGCCTCAATGTTCAATGGACATGAAAGAAACCCCAAGTTTGTACTTGGGGTTTCTTGGCCACTAACATTAATGAAGAAGCCACAACTAGAAAAGCTTGACACTTATTGAGATAGCTTACTTGTGTGTCACACGTCTCTTCCCTTACTTCTCTCTTCCATGTCTTCTGGTCAAAACTGTGAAACAGTTTTGGTTCAATCTCTACAGTTTAGAGTTGTTCAGATCCACAATTCATGGAAGGTTATTAGGGACTGATGGTTCTTACTCTGTATAGTTGGTTCTTAGCTTGTTTTCTCTCTTTATATAAATAGAGGTAGGCTTGTAATCGTTTCCTGAAGATTATATACAGAAAACCTTCTTCTTCATATCAGTCTCATTTTCTACATGGTATCAGAGCAGTGATCCTCATAGGACCTGCTTCTGTTTCATTTCATAGACTCTTCGTTCATAAAAGGCCTGCATCATGTCTGAAGGCGGTGAGAAAGTTTCGTCTTCATCCTCTTCCAGGCCTGAGATGGTTGATACTAACCCAAATCAACGTCTCAGCTCAACCCTTCTGAATGAGTTCAACTACATCTCCTGGGCAAGAGCCATTACTCTGGCACTTGGAGGAAGATCCAAACTTAGCTTTATTAGTGAAAAGAGTAAAGTTCCTGCATCTTCATCACCTGACTTTGAAGCATGGCAATCTCAAGATCAGCTGGTGATGTCTTGGCTGCTTAATTCCATGGAGCCAAAGATTGCAGAAATTTTCAACTTCTCCGAATCTTCTCTACACTTGTGGAAAGCTGTTAAAGATATGTATGGAGATCTGAACAATGCTGCTAGAATCTTTCAGCTAAAAAAGGAGTTGGGAGAACTTCAGCAAGGTAACTCGAACTTTGTTCAATATTTGGGAACTTTGAAAACAAAGTGGAACGAGTTAAATCTGTACAGGCCTCATACAACTGATTCTGTAACTCTTCTCAAACGTGCTGAGGAGGATAAAGTCTTTCAGCTCCTAGCTGGTCTTGGATCTGAATATGAAGATCTCAAAGGTTACCTGTTGATGACACCAGAGCTTCCCAGCCTTGAAATGGTGTGTAGCACTATTCATAGAGAAGAAGTAAGAAGAAAGGTCATGAATGCTAATGTTGCAGTTGGAGAGACTGATGCAACTAACTTTGAGCCTAGAGCATTCTCCAGCAACAGACCTTATCGAGGGAAGAGGCCAGACTTAAAATGCACTCATTGTGAGAGCATTGGAAGAACTGGCGTAGGACACAAGAAAGAAACTTGCTGGATACTTCACCCTGATCTGAAGCCAAAGTGGAATGATGACCCAAGAACTAGCAGAAACTCTTACCCATCCAATCCTAGAGCAAAGTTGAGCACCACATCAGAAGAAATGAGCAATTTCACCTCCAATCCTATCACACTCATAAATGAGTTTGCAAACTTTCTTCAAAGCAAAAAGGGAAGTCTGGAAAGGAATGGAGGAAACTCAACTGCTCTACTTGGGAAGTTTGCAGGCTTCCTTGAAGAAACAAGCTTTGCTTCTACTGATGACATCCCAGGTATCATTTGCGCTCTCTCAACAGCTATTGATTTGAGTAAAAATGGAGAGTTTTGGATTGTAGACTCTGGTGCTTCCGAGCATATCACAAATGATTTCAAAGATCTTTCTTTTTTTGAAAAATCAAAAACACCTTCTCATGTCTCTATTGCTAATGGCAGTAATGTTCCCATCTCTGGAAAAGGCAAAATTAAAATTTTCTCAGACGTCATTGAGTCTTCTGCATTGTTTGTGCCTTCTTTCCCTTTTAAATTGTTGTCTGTTGGAAAATTGACTCGAATCCTGCATTGTCTTGCTATTTTCTCTGCTGACAATATCATTTTTCAGGATCGAGTCACAAAGATGAAGATTGGTGAAGGCTTCTTCCTAAATGGACTTTACTTCATTTCCACCAACTCAAGTCTTTCAAAGTGTTTTCTGCTCAACTCCAATGCTTCTCAACAAAAGCTGTGGCACAGACGACTTGCACACCCTTCTTTTCCTGTTTTGTCTAGGCTATTTCCAAATTTTTGTAAAGTTGCTCATGAGTGTGAGATCTGCCATTTATCTAAGCAGACTAGGCTTCCTTTTAAACTCTCACACTCAAGATCAACTAAGCCTTTTGAACTAGTGCATTCTGATGTATGGGGTCCAGCCTCTATTGACTCTTTTGATGGTTATCGATTTTATGTTACTTTCATTGATGATTTCTCTCGATCTACTTTTGTTTATCTGCTCAAACTCAAAAGTGAAGTGTTTAAATGTTTTCAAGACTTCCATAATTTGATCATGAATCAATTTTCTTCAAAATTGGGAACTCTAAGGTCTGACAATGGGACCGAGTACACTTCTAAAATCATGAAACAGTATCTTAGTGATCATGGCATCATACACCAAACAAGCTGTGTGGGAACTCCACAACAAAATGGGATAGCTGAGCGCAAAAATAGAGATTTACTGGAAAAAGCAAGAGCTCTTATGCTGCAATCCCATGTTCCAAAGAGATTTTGGTCCCAAAGTGTTCAATCAGCAGCATACCTGATCAACAGGCTGCCAAGTAGTGTTCTGGATTTTAAGTCACCATTTGAGCTGCTCAAGGGTAGGAAAATTGACATTTCTCATCTTCGAACATTTGGATGCACATGTTTTGTGCATGTTCAATCTGATAAACGAGACAAGCTGGATCCCAGATCAATTAAGTGCATGTTCCTTGGTTATTCCTCTACACAAAAGGGATATAAATGTTACAATCCCTTGACACGAAAATTTTTTGTGTCTAGAGATGTTGTGTTTCATGAGAATGAGTCCTTTTATCAGTGCACAGCTGGTGATCTTCAGGGGGAGTGTTTAACTGAAGTGTTTCCTATGACTGAGGTTCTTCCAACCCCCACTTCAACCACATCAACTCCAACTCATGATGAAGTCATTCACAGTAGTGACACTGAGCAGCCATGTGCAGAAACAAGTGACCAGGAAGTAGATCCTGAGACAGTTCAACAAGTTCCATCTTTACCTCGAAGGAATCCTCCACGAGATCGGAATCCTCCTCCAAAGCTGCAAGATTATGTTACTTACTCTTCACGGTATCCCATTGAGCTCGGATTGAGTGACACTCAGCATGCTTACAGTGCCTTTGTAAGCAAGATTCTCACAGAATATGAGCCTCGTACCTATGCAGAAGCCAACAGATCAGTAGCATGGCAACAAGCAATGAAAGATGAATTGAATGCTCTTGATGAGAACAAGACGTGGAGTATTGTCCCTCTTCCTAAAGGACAGAAACTGGTTGGAGCTAGATGGATTTATAAACTCAAATATCATTCAGATGGCACTCTCGAACGACACAAAGCAAGGTTAGTTGCTCGTGGCTTTACTCAAACGTTTGGTGTTGATTATAAAGAAACGTTTGCCCCTGTAGCTAAAATGAATACAGTTAGAGTCCTACTCTCAGTTGCAATGAATCATGGTTGGACTTTGTGTCAAATGGATGTAAAGAATGCGTTTTTGCATGGTGATTTAGAGGAGGATGTGTACATGAAACTGCCTCCAGGACATCCTCGTGAACATGAAGCTGGCATGGTTTGTAAGCTTCACAAGGCCTTATATGGATTGAAGCAATCTCCTCGTGCTTGGTACTCTAAATTGAGTTCAGTTCTTGTAGCATCAGGTTTTACAAGAAGCCATTCAGACTCTTCATTGTTTGTTAGAAACAGTCAAGTTGGAAAATTGGTGGTATTAGTATATGTAGATGATCTTATCATTGCTGGCAGCAACACAGAAGAAATTCAGAATCTAAAAGCTTCTCTACATAAAGCTTTTGCCATCAAGGATCTTGGTTCTCTAAAGTATTTCTTGGGGATAGAGATGGACCTCTCAACTCAAGGTCTGTTTCTAAATCAACGCAAATACATCCTTGATCTTCTTGATGAATCAAACATGACTGCATGTAAACCTGCTCGAACTCCATTGCACAGCAAGTTGAAGCTGGACTCACCAAGTACAACTCTCACTGATCCTAGCACTTATCAGAAACTGGTTGGTAAGTTGATTTATCTTACCATCACCAGACCAGACCTTACATACTCAGTCAGCTTGATTAGTCAGTTTATGCACTCTCCAACTGTTTATCATCTGAGCATTGTCAAGAGAATATTGCGCTACTTGAAAGGAACCATAAGTCGTGGAATTTTGATGTGCAAAAATGATCACTTCAAGATTGAAGGCTACTCTGATTCCGATTGGGCAGGCAATGCCCTTGATAGGAAATCCATAACAGGCTACTGCACATTTGTAGGAGGCAATCTCGTCACTTGGAAGAGCAAGAAGCAGTCAGTGGTGGCTAGAAGCAGTGCTGAGGCAGAATATCGAGCAATGGCATCCATTGCTTGTGAACTTATTTGGCTTAAAGCTCTTCTCCAAGATTTAGGCATCAAGCATTCATCTCCAATTCCTCTGCATTGTGACAACCAAGCTGCCATGCACATTGCAGCAAATCCAGTGTTCCATGAGCGCACAAAACATATCGAAGTTGACTGCCACTTCATTCGAAATCAAGTGCAGTCAAAGCTCATTGAGACTATGTACACAAGATCTTGTGATCAACTTGCAGACGTGTTCACTAAGATTCTTGCTTCCGCTCAGTTTGAGCGTCTGCTGTCCAAGCTTGGCTCAAGGAATTCCCTCGATCCAGCTTGAGGGGGAGTATTGAGATAGCTTACTTGTGTGTCACACGTCTCTTCCCTTACTTCTCTCTTCCATGTCTTCTGGTCAAAACTGTGAAACAGTTTTGGTTCAATCTCTACAGTTTAGAGTTGTTCAGATCCACAATTCATGGAAGGTTATTAGGGACTGATGGTTCTTACTCTGTATAGTTGGTTCTTAGCTTGTTTTCTCTCTTTATATAAATAGAGGTAGGCTTGTAATCGTTTCCTGAAGATTATATACAGAAAACCTTCTTCTTCATATCAGTCTCATTTTCTACAACACTAATCCAAGATAGAGGTAGAAGAAGAAGAAAAGCATAGCGTCAGTTTTGCTATGAAGATCTTTTACCTTTGAGAAATCCGGAAAGTCAATAGCTCTGTGATCATTGCTTACAAGATTCTCCTGCTCCATTGTACAAAAATGGGGTTTGATAGTTATATTTTTGGAGGGAAGCAGCTTGGAAAGTACAAAATAACCGATTTTTAAAACTGGGGGTCTTGGGTGTATGTGCTCACACCTCTATGTGTTTTGATCAGATGATTGTGGACCGTGTGATTAAAAACCTTGTGGAGGTTGAATTGTCAAGTTCAGGTTGGGCATATATGATGAGCTATATATCTACAAGTTGATTCAATCATGTCATTAACAATATGATTAGTATGATTAGTCCTGCATGTCTTATATTATGTTAGAATTAGTCTTGTTTCCTCTTTCGCATAATCTATAGCTTTTTGCTATAAAAAACAAATTGAAGACTTCTTGGTATGATGTGCATGTTTGGAGTTTGGAGAGATTTTAATCATCTTATCACTATTCTCCTTGGTGTAGTTATACGTTTTATTATGTTCTACATTACCTCTAGCTCCAAACCATGCATTTGTGGCTTGCATCTACTCCCAATCTTGTTCGACGGAAGGGTACAATGAATTTCTTCTTAAAAGGAAAAAATGATCATCGGAAAGTTTTGTTGTTTTCGACGTAATATGTAAAATCTTAATATCTATTAGTGTATTACAAATAATACTCATCAATGTTTTAGTGTCTCTCTATACTATGTCGTGTGTAAATTATATATGACCAAACTTGATGTGGTTGCTTGATTATTTCAGCTCCAATGTCCACATCTGTTGACCACTACCAAACTCATGTATTGTCATTCCTATTAACTCATTCACTCACCACAGCTCATATCATGTTAGCACAGCAACCGGCAAAGTATGGACCCTCTCTAAATCTGATTTCACTACGTACCCGGCCCATTACCATTACCATTACCACCTAACATTATAGCCTCACTCAGTCACTCTTTGCTCTAGTCTAGTCGATCTTCATCAGTACCATATTTTCTTTGATTTCTCTTCCTTTTTTCCTCTTTCTTCCATAAGTTTTACTTAGTAAAATATGGATGTGAGAGACATATCATGTTCTTTGACAACGAACAAAGCTAACGACGGAAGTTTGAGAAGTAAAATCAAACGATGCACGGTTTTGGAAAAACTTATAAAGCCAATACTAGGCATGTATACTTTGACACTCAAGAATCTAGACAAATGAGAAATGAAGCAAATGCGGTAGCAAAACGTCTTCTGGCTTTGTGTTAACTTGTCACCAAAGAAGGATTACAGTAAGCTCTTGTTTTGGCAAGTAATGAAGTAATCAAGCTCAAGATTGCAAGACAAGGCACATCGTCGGCAGGATTATTAGAATTTCGTGTAGTTCACGAAGTGTTCTATTATACAAAGTATTGCAGGGACCTGCACTTATAAATGGGTTTTATGTTTGGAGTTGGTGGGTAATAATGGCCGACTAGGGTTGCAATGGGACAAGACAACATTCTTTTCCCTTAATCTTGTAGGGGTTGGGTCTTAAACAGTCTCTCACATTGGGGATGGTGTCTCTATTGTTTCTCAAGGGTGCTTGAAATTGCGAGCCGCACCCTTGTGGTCTTATCTATTTACTCTGTGTTCCTCTTAGTTGTTAGTTTTCGCAAAATGCAACTTCCATGAATCATAAAATCCAAACAAAACAATATATGGTTAAACGATTAACGAGTATTTTTTTTTTTAACTAAAATATGATCTGAAATTGCTCAAATATATTCAATTGAGTCCATCAATGAAACAACTAAGAAATCGTACCCGCGCCTTCATCTTTTGTTAAAAGCCTCGACCTCGTCTCTTTTGATTTTTGTTATGTTATGTAATTTAATTCTACAAATATTTTTTTTATAGAAACGTGATTGTCACATATTTTTGTGGCAACGAACAGACTTAAACTGACTTCATCTAACGTCCGCATTACAAAAACACATTTTTATTCATCAGATATATTAAAGGCAAAAATTAGTTTCTCATCAACTTAAGAAAAACATATGGTTATATATATACATTGATCAAAACGAAATTAGCAACTGAAATGGAGATAATATACAGAGCAAGGGCCTAAAGAGATATAGAATTTGCTGCAAACACCCTTGTCTTGGGGGACTTAAATTTGATTCAACTGATTCAACTACGACCAACGTCCCCCCACTTTCCCTCTGAAACTTTCTCTCACTTGGTTTTAAGGTTCGAGAGCACAAGTCGCTGTAGAGCTTTCAACACTTGTCAGTAACCCAGAGACTCCCAACAGCGACTCCATCGGACCCATGTTCAGCCGACTCTCTTCTCTCTAGAGTGTGTTCACAAAAACGTAGACAACCATATTAATGAGAACCCACTTTTACCATTTTTAGCTTTCCACAGAGTTTCTCTATCTATCATGTATCAAAACTATGAGATTTTGGAGCTCAGAATAGTTGGATGCAATTAACAGGGCATTGTTTGAATCACTCTGTTTCTGAAATTTGGCTTTGGGTTTGTTAAAGCTCTTTGTTAATGGCTAATGGAGAAGCGCAGGGACCTTATTGTCTATGGTATGCAAGTTTTCTTCTTCATCTTCTCTCATCTGGTCATGTATTGTTATTTCAATTTGAAATTTTGTGTACTATTAAAGGTTCTGGATTGAGCTTGAGCTTGAGCTTGTTGGGCTTGTCCCAGTTCGGATTTGGGAGTTTAGTCATGTACTAGAAAAGTTTGAGTACTTTGGTGATGATCTAAAGCTTTACCATTTTTGGGCCTTTCTCTTTCGGGTTCCTTAGGGAAGTTTTCACCAAGATTTAGTTTCCTGGTCTATTTAAATATGGATGCTGGATAAATTTTGAGTGTGGATTATGAATATATAGGGGTCTCTAGATGGTTTCTATTGCAGACCAGATAGTTGGTTTCAAATTTCACTTTGTGCATTTTATTGTGGTTGTTTGAGTTTGTTGACCAATGACAACACTTTTTGGATGAATTCTATTCAGGGGGCCTGATAAGAACAGTGAAAAGATAGAAGTGAATGATCCTAATGAGGTTTCTGTGTTCAAGATAGAAGAGGTTCAACCTAAAAGAAGAGGTTGTCTACGTCATTCTGTTTCGGCACAAGGTAGCTTTGCTTCCTCCTCCTATGTGTTTATGTGTGTTTTGTATCTAGGGGTTATAGACTTATAGTTCTTGTTCTTCTTTTAGTAGATTTGAGATATCGGGATATAGAAAAGGAGAAACTTGATGGCCAATCTCCTAGAGGAGTTTTGGAAGCTTGCCTGGAAAGCTTTGAACCCGACACTAGCGTTTCTGAAGACAACAAACTGGAACCAGAAGCTCCTTGTCCAGATTCAAAGCCACAATCTCAGTGGCGTAACTTCTTTAAGTTATGGAAGAAAAGATCAATCAAGCAGCACTTTACTTCCTTCCCTCTTGGTGTACCGAAGATGTCAATAAAAAGAAGGAGCAACAGTTCAAAAGACAATTCAGTATTGAATAATATCTACAACTTCAAGTCTCCATTAAAGAGTTTTTCCTTCTCTGCACTCCAAACCGCCACCAATTATTTCAGCAGTGGTACATAACTTCCCTTCAGATGTTTAGAGCTATTACACACTGGGTACACTCATTTGATCAGTTTCACAGTGGAACATACACTATAAGGATGCAATATCTATTCTATATGGATGCTTCTAAGATTTAATGTTATGTCTTCTGAATAATGGCATTGTTTACAGAAAATATAATTGGAAAGGGTGGCTATTCCGAAGTATATAAGGGGACTTTAAAGGACGGGCAACTAGTAGCAGTAAAGCGCCTGACTAATGGAACATCCGATGAGAAAACTGCAGGCTTTCTATCTGAACTTGGAATTATAGCTCATGTAGATCATCCTAATACTGCTAAGCTAGTTGGCTGTTGCGTTGAAAAAGGAATGCACCTTGTTTTTCAATTATCTTCACTCGGGAGTTTAGGATCTCTCCTTCATGGTATGCTCATAAACTGTATGCTGCTGTTGGTGATTTATACTGCCTATTGATTTATGGGTTTCTTGTTTATTTTCATACTCCAGGTCCAAAAAATGATATTCTTGATTGGAGTAAAAGGTATAAAATTGCTTTAGGGGCAGCGGATGGTCTGCTGTATCTTCATGATAGTTGTCAGAGGCGAATCATCCATAGAGATATCAAGGCTGATAATATTCTACTTACAGAGGATTTTGTGCCTCAGGTACTCTAATGCCCAAGTTTAATCAAACATTGAATTTTGAAGAACTACCATTTTTTTGTATTTCCTGTTGATGATATGAGTTCACAAATTGCTAAGAATATTGGCTAATTATTGCTGCCTAACCTTTGCAATACTTTGACCGATAAACCTATACATTAATATATAGAAACTGACTCGCTGTATCTCTTTCTGGTATATGCAAATATGCAAATTTTGTTAAGTTATGGCTAGAATATCTGAAACAACTTTAACATTAGTGTTCCTTTGAATGCTCTAGGTATGTGTGATTGTTATCATTTCAGAATCAACTATAATACTTTAACAAGAATAGAGATCTTTAGCATACAAAAACCTCCCAGAACATAGGAAACTTTCAGTCAGATCACTTTCTTTTAGAAGTCTCAATGTTTGTCCTTAGAATAAACAAGGATCTAAACTCAAGGATATACTTTCAAAATTTTCCTCAGAGTGATAAAGGTTGAAAATTGAAGCTGAAGAAAATTTTAGCTAATGTCAAATACTATAATGATTGAGGCTCCAGTGTAGCTGTTACTCATTAGTTTCATACAGTTAACGAACGTTTATTATACCTTGAATATAAACATAATTTAGTTCTCCTTTCCTTTGGTTTACCTTAGTTCCAAATATGATGTGCTATAGAACTTTGTATATTCATCTTTTACTCCCCTAACTACCCTTTTATTTAAAATTGCTGACCGGCATACCTGATTTTATTCCAGATATGTGACTTTGGGCTTGCGAAGTGGCTACCAAAACAATGGACTCATCATAACGTCTCTAAGTTTGAGGGCACATTTGGGTCAGTAAGAAAACAGCTATTCTTTTACAGTTAGCACGCAATAGTTAATTTTCTCAATCACGTAACCTTGATTGGCAGGTATTTTGCTCCTGAATATTTCATGCATGGGATTGTAGATGAAAAGACTGATGTTTATTCTTTCGGAGTCCTACTCTTGGAGCTTATAACTGGGCGTCCAGCTTTGGATCATCTTCAGCAAAGCCTTGTAATTTGGGTGAGTTCTGCATAATTTGATCCTACCATCCCGTTGTCAATGCATTCATATTCTTAGCTGCCTGATTTCATTGTTGTAGGCAAAGCCCTTGCTTAATAGAAATGACGTCAAGGAGCTTGTTGACCCTTCTATTCGTGACAATTATGACAGCACAGAGATGGATCATATGATTTTGACTGCATCTCTATGCACAGAGCCATCTTCTATTCTACGTCCTCGCATGAGTCAGGCAAGTAGAGATGCATTATGTATATCTCCCCTACAGTTGGGCTTTGTTTTTATGCACTTTAGTTCACCATCATAATCATGCATTTCTTCATCTCCCATCTGTCTCTTCCTACACATGAAGCCTAATGCAAGTTTGTAATCTGTTATATTCTGTTACAATTTAAATACAGACTATATCTTTTTCTAGTTAAAAATGAGTCGAAGAAAATCTAAAATTGTAGGTCGTTTGGGTATCTTAAAATCTCAGGCTGTTTCTGCTTTCTGGATTATTCCTATGGCATATAGGATATCGCCCCTTTCACCGTTCTCGTGATGTGCGGCCTCATAATCTGCCCTCACTCCCCTAGACATGCTTAAAACAGTGCATGGTATCAAATGGCTGATTTATTTACTTCTTCTATCGGGGCAGGTCGTGGTACTGCTAAGAGGTGACGAGTATGTCTCCAAGTGTGCAAGAGAAACAAAAAGGAGGTCCTTGCTGAGAACATACTCGGAAGAACTGATGGATGCACAAGAGTATAACTCAACAAAGTATCTGAGTGATCTCCACCGACACAAGCAGATTGCTTTTGAGGCTTAAAAATGGATTGATGAAATTTTCCAAGCAGCTGGGATTGTTGTAAGTTCTCATTGTGCAGTTTTCTGGTGTGCTTGCAAATCCCATGGAGATCTGAGTCGGTTTTACTTTGTTCTCCATGGTATTGGCAAGCACTCTTTTTCTCTGAAACTGTGACTTTATCTTTGGTGGTGTTGTAAATTGAGCAATGTGAGAGATATTAAGCAACACTATTTCTATGTGTCTGCTGACGAAAACTTCTTTCTAATGCCATGAACATCTGGAGAGCCAGGATGAACTTGTTTCGAATCCCATGTATTGTAAGATGACTCTGTTTTTACATTTCCAGTGTACAAACCAAATGCTAGCTTATTGTGTTCTAGCTCAGACATGTTGTAATATCACTGTTTGGTAGATAAAATTTCAGACTCATCATCGTTTATGGCATACTAGAAAGTTGCCCGCGCGTTGCAGCGGGTTGTATAGCACATATGGGAATTAAACTACTAAGCTAGTGTTATGATGCTGATGACTTCAATTTTGATTTAAGATAGCTTTATTCTTAAGAATGATATAACGCCTGGTTCTAAAAATATGAACATCAAAATAGTTTGTGCAGCTATCAAAATAAGTTTTCTGGCCATTTCAGTATACAGTAATCATTTCATTGCATTGTTACACTACATAATGACAGACCTCAAAATAGTTGAGTGTTTAAAAAATCTACGTTCCATGCTGCTGGACCAAATGTGCTTCCTCCACATCTATCTAAAGTGTGATGTAGAGCACTTCTAAACACTCTTTTCCCACCAATTTAGCTGGTCCAAGTAACAACAGCCTGTACCTGAAGCAAAGCATATAGATAAAACAAATAAACATAAGATTAGATGACTATACGTGCGCTTTAAGAGTTCAGAAAAATTAACAATCAGGTTTTTTGATCTGCTGAAGTTGAAGTTGCCATCCTAAGTTTCGTTAATGTAAATCACATACAACTTAGTAAAGAAACGCTGAAAGCTAAAGAACTCAATGCAACAAAGCATGTTATTTTCTCTTTTCATTTTCATGAAGCATAGAGAGAGTATTCTCATATAACCTCTCAAATCCAGTAATTGTGTCGATAAGATTAATATTATAAACCATTATCTAAGATTTAATTAACACTGAAGCAAAACAGCCAATAAGTTAAAAGTGAAAAAAAAAAAAAAAAAAAACTTGCAACACACATCTGCATTATCTAAATGTGGTACCTAATAAAATTTTAGGTTCTTAGACTCTTTTGCTATATTGCAGATGCTGTCTTCATTTTCCGATTGGTTAAATTGTTAAAAAAAAAATTCATAGTTATTTATCTCATTATCTGACCGATCACAATTCCTGAATTATCCAGCTGTATCAAAGATATTTTTGTTAATTTTCATAAATAAAAACTAATGTAATGAAAGAAGCAAAAGAAAGAGAGAAGTGATCAAATATAACTACAATGTGGGATGTATATGATATAAAGCTGACTTCACCCTTGAAAATTCTAAACATACTCTGATATCAAAAAAGAGAAGCTACTTCCTGGCCTGCAAGTTCCATGTTTACACATAGCAAAGCAAAAAGTTAGGTTTAATACTAAAAGGGACATCAGAAACTTAGGTAGAGGATAAAATAAAACCTGATCATTCCCATCTACATGTCATTTATTTAAACCTTTATCTTCTCATCCCAGGCAAAGCATCCTCTGCATCCTTCTTTAGAAGAAGATCCATCTCTTGAGCCTATAGAATTCAGAAAAAGAAAGCACCAACTTCTTGTGAGAAAATTCAGATTACAGAAGAAATCTGAAAACTCAAATCATCTAAATTACGATGTCCTTTCTCATATACGTGCACCCCATATTTTCTCATATTAACCGATTGTTTTTAATAATTTATTTTGCCTTCAAAAAGATCATGAGACGCATCTAAACCAACTATTTTGCCTTCACTGCTAAAACCATTACCCCTTGCATCAACCATATAAACCTAGAGCAACAAAGACCTTTGAAAATCAAACAAACAACTACAGATTTAGAAATAGTTACAGATGAACGTACAGGAAATTTAAATTTTTTGTCAAGTTGATACAGAAACTGACTAAAAATGTAAGAAACTACTTGCAAAATGGGATGACCAGAGACAATTGATCGAAGACAAAGTCTGATTTGCAGCTAGTAGCTATCTGAGAAGGACCAGATACCAGCTAATTATCATATGTCTCAACACATACACATACGTAATCAACTAATGAACATCATTTCATACTATATATATAAAACAACACTAATATGATAAGAACTCCAATCCCAACAGACTTATAATATGATAAGAACTCCCACACACTTCACACTTGTCTACACTTTTATTATGATAATCAACACTCTTCCACCGTTGTTCAATTCAAGCTGCAAATGAAGTTAAGAGAGAGCCCTCATGAGTCATGATCACTGCAGAAACTAACCCAAAACCAAAACTCATCCTAAACCCACATCTACCCACCTCACAACTATCTTACCCTTCTTCCAATTCCAACACAAAACCCATTAATAGCAAGAAATTCAAATACCCAATAAGCATGAAGCTCTAGAGTTTTGATCTTTGCTTAATGCAAGATAGCAACGATATAAATATAGACAATTAATAGATGATTCGATCAGGATATATAAACGAATTGGATTCGATTACTCAACATGAATTGGATTCGGTTACTCACCCTTTATAGATACAAACCTAGACAAATCCCTAATAACCCAGACAAATCCCTCCTAATGAAACGAATTAGATTCGGTTACTACAAACATGATTTGAAAACCAATCTTGAAATCTGAAAACGAATTGGAGACAAATCCTTTCTAATGTTACTCACCTTTTATAGATACACAAACCCAGACTAATCCCTCTTGCTCACCTTTTATAGATACTCAAACCCAGACTAATTCCTCTTGCTCTCCTTTCTCCTCTTCTCTCTTCATTTTCTCGCTGAACGGAAGACCAAGAAAGATAGATAGTCGGTGATCTTGTTGGTATATCTAAAAGATGTCGGTGCTCTCTCCTCAGCAGAGAACAGAAGAAGAAGAAGAAGAAGAGAGATCAAAACAGCTTTCGAGAGAGATCGAGAGAGAGTTCAAGAGTCCAAGTCCTCCGCTGCTCTTCTCTCTCACTTTTTCTAGGAGTTTAACAGTCAGATTGACTTTCCAACTATATATATAAACTTACCAGGTCTTGTTCTTTATCTTGATCAGCACTGAAATTGTGATTGTTCTTAAGAGTCTTGAGGGCGGCGAGGTTCGTTTGTGATTTGTTTTTAAGAGTGTTGAGGGCGGCTGAGTCTGGAAGCTTCAAGATTGACCGAAAAAAATCTGGCTTAATCTGACTTCAGCCTTCCATATACGAAAGGATAAGTAAGGCCTTTCAACAAACCAACAGCCCAATATACTAAGCTCAAACTGTTCACGTAAACAGTGATTGTGAACAGTCTATGAACAGTGTACGAAAAATAGTATATGTTAAATGTGCTTCAAACAATCAACTCTTGTGATCTTGGGCTTGGTAATGTTCACTGTTCAGAATGCCATAAAGCCCATATGAGCACCATTTGCCTGAGTTTGAAATTCTGAATGAACCATTTTAACTCGCATGATGGATCCCATTCACAATGCCAACAGTCCTCACAAAATATGCCTGACCCGATATCATGAATAATAAAAACATCTACTCATAATTCGAATCATCTGCCTATAAAGGGCAGCTCGCGATCTCTGAAATTGTAGGGAATGATTTAAGAAAGAATTATGAAATCTGTAGAGAATGAAGATTTTGATTTTTTTTTTATTATAGCAGAGAAATTTGAAGTTGTTTCAAATCACGATTTGAAAATCATAATAACAAACCAATCAACAGATTTGAAAGATACATACGTCGGTGAGATATGAATTCAGACCTAAACATTATTGGTTAGCCTACCTAACCAAGCAAGCTATAATAATTTTTAGTTGATTTTTTTTAGTTTACATGACCATAGAAGAAGAAATAACAGTTCATAACCTCATATTATTCTTCATTTTATAAATTTACGAAAACTGATGAGAATATAAGGGCAATAATTCAGAAAAAATGCCAATCTGATACGTCAAGTCTCTTCCTGTACTTTTGCTTCACCTTGTTCAAGCACTCTGTTATATGATGACAGCAAAATAACAACATCATCTTACTTTTGAAAAAAAAAAAAAAAAAAAACGACAAAACGTGTTACGGTACTGCCGCATCTAGCTTAAGATATTCTCCCTCTAGCTTGTCGTAAAGTAACCAATGTTCCCTCTATTTTTGAATTTTTCATTTTCTTTTATTCCTTACGTTACGCTCGTAACATCAAATCCCACCCCGCTACTTCCTAACAATATCGTTTGGCTCCACCTATTTTTCATTAATTACCGTCTGACCCCGTGGTTACCTCCATCATTTCGTAGTGAAAATGACCAGTTTAGCCCCGTGTGGCTAACTCTTGCACTCTAGCGATGTGGAGCATATGATATGAAAGATGGGAACTTGGATTAGACCTTATCTCAAAGGCCGTGTAAACCTACACAACTCTCTCTAGCCTCTAGCTTTAGACTAGTCCGTATTTTAGTCATATACTCAAATTATAGGATTAGAGATTCAAGCAGAAAATAAAAATCGTGTAGTCTAGAAGAGGCAAAAATGAGAAATAGTCGAGAATATATGACGATATTAAATATATATAATAATCATTTTAATGTTATCTTGAATGTAACTAAGGGGAGAGAAACGTTTGACAACAGAAATAAGTTTCTAAAACTTAGATACATATTGAAATTATACTATCTTTAAAATTCTTCTTGCTATGCATATTGTGTGGCTTATGTTGAGTTTCGTATTTATCAAAGACTGTCAGTTTTTCAATATAACCACACATACATTAATCAGCCGTCTTTCAGTCTAGATGCATTAACTTTTAAATGTTCATAACAATGTCACCCGTTGAGATCAATACTCACAAGAACAAAAAGAGAGAGGCAATTATCACGTATTAGGAAAATGATTTGCAAATGAAATTACCAAAATTGAAGTCCTTCACGTGCCCCAAGAATCGTTAGTAACTTCCTTTGTTTGATCTCTTTCATATATCTCCAAATGCTAATCTATTTTCGTCTCTTGTCTCGTACATCTCTAAGATTCTATTCTATTTTCATCTATGAATACAGAATGATTGTATCGAACCATAATTTAAAATATATATATATATATATATATATATAAATTTGAGTGCGAAAATGCAAGATAACAAATCAAAATATTCGTTTATCGTTTATACCCTTTCAGTACCAAATTCTTCCAAGAATTATTGTACTCCAGGTTTATTTTAGGCATGAACATAATTAATCGCAAACCAGCTGATTAGTGGGGCAGTCATTTTCGTCTACAATAACTCTCCCTACGGGCCGTAACGAAATTATCCACAACAACCGGGGTAGTTACGTCAATACACAAACAATTAACACCAGAGGCACACAGAAATAAAAGAAAAGAAAAGAAAGAAAAGCGAGAGACATTTCTCCAATTGAAACGAACCGTCTCCGACTTCAAGGTCAATCAAAACTCCTCCTCCTCTCTCTCTCTCAAAAAAAAAAAAAAAAAACCCAACCACCTCTCGCCACCACCGCCTTGATCACTACGACACCGTTTCGCTCTCCTCCGACGTCAACCACCTCTCTTACGCTATTTCCGATCGTCGCGAGCCGGCCACTCCCCGTCGGAGGTGGGGTCCACCACCACTGGTGCTGCTACTCGTCCCGGTGACAACAACTCTTCCACCTCCGCGGCGGCGGTCGGCGGCGGTTTACATTCTCTGTGTGCTTCGTCGGAGTATTATAGTATGAAGAAGAGCCTATACAACGGTAACAACAGCACCAAAGTCCAGACGAACAACGGCAATAATAATAGTAATCGGTTCCTTCCTACTTCTCTGAAATTCATCTCCTCTTGCATTAAGACCGCCTCCTCCGGCGTCCGGTCGGCCAGCGCCTCCGTCGCCACTTCCATCTCCGCTGACCCGCACGATTCCCGAGACCAGGTTCGATATTATTATTTTTTGTTCCTCCTTTGATTATTTGTTTTGTAGTTTCGGAGTTGAAGTTGAGTTGGCTCGGGAATTGATTTTGAGGAATTTGTGTTAGGTGTAGCAGAAAATTGAAATTGAGAGGACTAAAGTATTAGAAATGAGGTTTTTGCTGATTTTTTGTGCTTGGTTTGCTTGAGTCAAATTTGATAAGAATTGAAGATTATGAGGAAAAGAGAGTGGAAAAAGAGTCTGAGCTTGATTAGCTCACTGAGAAAATTTCAGAAAAAATATGATGAATGTGATGAAATTGTGGATTTCGTTTCGAATTTTGCTGGTTATATCGAAGTTGTTTGTTCTTATTTTTCTGTTGCGAAGAATAGTGCAGCGAATGGAGGATTTAATTGTTGGTTGTGTGGGGTAATTTCTTAATAAGATGGCTCAAGTAGGAAATATTTGATATAGTGGAGCTTTGCTTCTTTTCTATGTATCTATTTGGTCACAAGAAAGTGATGTTTTGGTTTGGTTTGTGTGTTAACGATGGTAATAATTGGAATCTTATCATTTAACAAACATAATAGTTGAAACATAACTTATTTAGAATAAGGTGCGTACAGATTAAATGTGAAGTTTGAGAATATGGAACGAGAAAATCATATTATTTTATGATACTCTATTGACTATTGTTTACATTTGGTGATCAAGTTAATAATCTGTTACTGGTGGATGAATGTATGCACTTATGAGTGCCCCTGTCTAAGTGTTTGGTGTTCTGCCATGGAAGATTCATTTGATTAATGTTCATTACCATTTAGGCATAGCAGGAAGTTTAAGAGAATCTGGATAATATTAGAAATATACAACAAAAAGTGAATTTTGGAACTTGTAAATTGTGTGGATGTCAAGTAGTTTTCTGTGAGTGATGTCTAAAGTTTAAACAGTGGGTGTGTTATTGAATGTGAGCTCTAGCTAGTTCTGAATTGGTGAGACACAGACTGAAGTAGAAGAGCTTCCTGAACTAGTTCAAAACATTGTATAAACATGATAGACCCTTTTGGCGTTTCCTTTACCTGAGTGCTTTGTTTTCTTTTGATTCATGAATAACACAAGTAAAACCTTTATCAAATGCAATTTGATTTGATGCTTTAGATTTTTATTTTCAGATTATATCTTGCCAGATTTTATTTTATTACATTTGATGTAGTGAAATGGTTATTATTTCGGGAAAACAGGTGTTGTGGGCATGCTTTGACAGAGTAGAACTTGGTCCATCTTCCTTCAAACATGTTCTGTTACTTGGTTATGTCAATGGCTTTCAAGTCCTTGATGTTGAAGATGCCTCTGATGTTAGTGAGCTTGTATCAAAACGTGATGATCCGGTCACATTTTTACAGTTCCAGCCCATGCCTAGAATCTCTCAGGGTCCTGAGGGATTCAGATCTTCCCATCCATTACTCATGGTTGTTGCAAGTGAAGAGTCTAAGAACTCTGGTATGACACAAAATGGAAGAGATGGTTTGGTAAATGGTTATTCCGAGCCTCAAACAAGCAACTCTGCTATGTCTCCTAGAGTTGTTCGGTTTTATTCACTAAGTTCTCACAGTTATGTTCATGTTCTGAGATTCCGCTCGACTGTGTATATGGTTCGATGCAGTCCTCTGATAGTGGCTGTTGGTCTTGCCTCTCAAGTAAGCATTAGCTTATCCCAAGCATTTATTAATATTTAGTTTACATGTATTCAGTTATTCATTGCTTTTCGTTTCTTTTCTTTATTTTTTATTTAATTTTGTTTTCAATTTTGGTCATATAGATAATGAAATGATATATTCAAACCTGGCTCATGTTTGTTTTTAATATTGTGCTGGCAGATATACTGCTTTGACGCTGTCACTCTAGAGAACAAGTTCAGTGTTCTTACTTATCCTGTCCCCCAGTTGGGAGTCCAAGGACATGTTGGGGTTAATATTGGATATGGTCCCATGGCTGTTGGTCCTAGGTGGTTGGCTTATGCCTCCAACAACCCTTTAGTATCGAATACTAGCCGATTAAGCCCTCAAAGTCTTACACCTCCAGGCGTCAGTCCATCAACTTCACCAAGTGGTGGAAATCTAGTGGCTCGGTATGCCATGGAATCTAGTAAGCAGTTAGCTGCTGGGTTACTTAATCTGGGAGACATGGGTTACAAAACTTTGTCTAAGTACTATCAACCTGATGGTTCCAGCTCTCCAGTGTCATCAAATTCTATCTGGAAAGTTGGGAGGGTTGGACCACATTCAACAGAAACAGATATTGCTGGAATGGTGAGTTTTCTTTGTGGCTTATAATTTTGTTCTAATCTTACACTGGAAGCCATTATTATTTCACAGCATATGAAGTAAAAGAAGATTTTTCCATCTGTTTGAGTTGAGCTTACCCACATGAGAATAAGGATCTTCAACGTACTTACAATTGCCCAACAGTTTGGGAGAGCCTGAACTATGATAAGCAGAGGGTGTGGTTGATTGTTGCAGTGACTCTCTGTTTTTGTTATTATGATATTGAAACAGTTTTACTTATAAAGTGTATTATTGCAGGTTGTTCTAAAAGACATTGTTTCCAGGGCGATTGTTTCACAGTTTAGGGCACATACTAGTCCCATTTCTGCTCTATGTTTTGACCCCAGTGGGACTCTCCTTGTGACTGCCTCCATATATGGAAACAATATTAACATTTTTCGGATAATGCCATCACGTAGTGGATCTGGCACCCAGAGCTATGACTTGAATTCCTCTCATGTGCACCTTTACAAGCTCCATCGTGGCATGACAACAGCTGTATGTTTCAATCTTTAAACGTCTAAATGTATCTACTCACTATTATGCTATTGTATTGAGACGGGTTTTCTTTTTTGTTGTTGTTATAATGATACAGGTGATCCAAGACATATGTTTCAGTCAATACAGTCAATGGATTGCAATTGTTTCATCAAGGGGAACATGCCATATTTTTACTCTTTCCCCCTTTGGTGGTGATACTACTCACAAACAGAGTTCTCATGTTGATGGGCCTAGTCATTTGCCAGTTCCGTCTGTACCGTGGTGGTTCACTCCTTATTTCATGACAAACCAGCAACTATTTTCTCCACCACCACCACCCGTTACCCTTTCTGTGGTTAGCAGAATAAAAGATAACTCTGGTTGGATCAACACAGTCAGTAATGCTGCATCTTCTGCAGCCGGAAAAGCTTCCATTCCATCTGGTGCTGTTACAGCTGTATTTCATAATTGTGTTGCTCATGATCTGCAAACTTCTCATTTAAAGGTAACTGCTCTGGAGCACCTATTGGTTTACACTCCTTCTGGTCACGCAGTTCAATTTAAACTACTGCCAAGAGTTGGGGTAGAGCCTGGTGAAGCTACATCAAGAACAGTGCCAGGTCATTCAGTACAGATACAGGATGAGGAGTTGCGAGTGAAAGTTGAACCTCTGCAGTGGTGGGATGTTTGCCGAAGAACTGATTGGCCTGAAAGAGAGGAATGCATTTCGGGGATAAAACTTGGGAAACGAGTAGATGAGGAGACAGTCATGGATACTTTTGATTGTGATGTTAATGATATTGGGGATAAGGAGTCTGTGAAACCACTCGAGCGTTCTCACTTGTACCTTGCCAATGCTGAGGTTCAAATCAACTCTGGAAGGATTCCAATCTGGCAGAAGTCTAAGGTATCTTATGTTTTAAAAGTGAGATTCCTTTCTTGTTGACATCTTCAATTATGTTTGTGATCCCTTTATTTGTCTAATAGATATATTTCTATACAATGAGTACCTCGGGAGCCATTGAACAAAATGGTACTAAAGATCTTACTGGAGGAGAGATTGAAATAGAGAAGTTTCCTGTTCACGAGGTCGAAGTTAGGCGGAAGAATTTGCTACCTGTTTCTGATCAATTCCATAGAGTGCAGCCCAATTGGCGTGACAGGTAATTTTGCTGGTGTATGATTGTTCTTTTTGTCTTGTTATAATTCATGTGATAAATATGAATGCATGTAAGAGAAAAGGGAGAGGTATGTGTTGCAAATGAGAGAGATCAAAAGTGATTGTATCTAATAAAACACTTCCTCCTGGTGTTAACTTTCAAAATTTGGAAGATGGAGTGAATATGACCAGGGTCTAACATGCGTTACGTTTCCAAAACTTGTCAGTTTTTCGTGCAAAGCTAAAATGTAGATGTAGTAAAGTAGTTGTTGGTGATTCATGTCTTGTTCAGGTAGAACGTAGTAGGCGCTTGTTGTCTGGGTGTTACATTCTTCCAGCCTTTTGGCTTGTTAGATATCCTGACAACATCCATCTTCACATTTTTCACATGCTATATAACCAGTGGTTCTATTGCTTTGGATCACTTCCCTGAAAACTAGATCTAGACCCCGCACTTAATTCTGTTGGCTATCTTTTTCAGGGATCTTATTGGAAGAGGATGCTCGAGTTCATCTTCTGATTCTCATGAAGCTAAAGAAAAGTTTCTTGAAAATGCTGATATTTCTGGTGACAAGTTGGCATCATCTGGCAACCCAGACACTGGTAAGATAATAGTTGATACTGTGATATATTGTATGCTCGGTTGAGAGCAGGCTTTCTAATAGACCATTTTTATCTTCGTTTTATTTAGGTGGTTCTTATCCATCCATTCTCCAATCTGGGAATGGAAATTATGGGGAAAGAAGAGGGAGATCTTTTTTGGCGTCACCTCTACTGAATCAAAGCTCCATGAAGAATAATGTTGTTACAATACCTTCAGAACAACCTACCTCAGGTGTTTCTCTGGTTGAGGATAGTAATTTTTCAAAGAGTCTATCCACTTTAACTGGTGGTTCCCTTGCTGCTGATAGAACTATTGCAAAGGAGGTTCAGTCAGTGAACAGTGGTGGGGCCAGTGAAAGTTCAAATGTAAGTTCTAATCGTTCTGATCTGAGTATGAACATCCTTGATGAGGGACCAGGACATGAATCACTGGATTTTGAGCAGTTTTTCCAAGAGGGGTATTGTAAAGCATCACCTTTGAGCAACTTCCCTGAATCAACTGAAGTTGTAACTGATGTGGACAGCACCAACAGCCCCTGTGATAGGGAGAAATGTGAGGAAGATGGTGACGATGATGACATGCTTGGTGGTGTATTTGACTTCTCGGAGGAAGGTGAGAATATTTCACAACATGAACTCCTTGTTCACCTACATGTAAAATTTCCTTTTCTTTATAGTTTGTGATGGAGTTGAAGTTTTATCTTATTATTGCATTTGCGAAGGTGGCATAATCATTTAGTCCTTTTCGGGAATACATTCAAATCATACTGACTACTTTCTAAACTGTATGACTTAATCTCTAGGCCCTCTTAACAACGCGTTTCAGACTCTTTCCATTTTCCACGCAGTAGTGGTTCACCTGCGTAGCATTTTTTGACATAATGTGGGCGTTTAAGACTGTTGGATTTTCTTTCCTTTATCGTTGCTGATCTGGTTAAATAAATATATCATGAATCTTGTTTTCATATTAAAAGTTCTTTATTTTCTTGTTTTGTTTTGAAGTGCATTGTAGTTCTCTTGTGTGTAAGTATAACAATGATCGCTTCTCTCAAACTTTGTTTCAGTACTCATTGATAATTGATATTGCAATCAATGGAACCTGATGGAATTAACATGTGCTGCATAATTTCATCTGTTGGATAATTGAAACCCGACTGACGCAGACAAGTTTATTGCTGCAGGATGATGGACCGTTTCCAGTTCTCCAGTCGTACTGGAGTAATGAGATCTGCCCTTATTTTCTAGATGTGGTAAAGAGAGCTCCGCCAAATTTGAGTGCGAAATTTAATTGATGAAGTTTCAGGTTGTCTTTTTTCGAGAATGAAAAATGCTTCCGACTAATTGATACAAGGGTGATATAAATCTTTGGTTCGTCGTAGTGCTGCTGTGGCAAATGCCTGGTACCTCCCTTCTAATTCTCATGTAAATCTTGTAAATGGAAATTCAAAATAGGAAATGATCTGTGTGGACAGGTTCTTTTCGTGCTATATAACTTTGTAAATTTCATTCTTCAAGAAAAAAAAATAAAAAGCAGAAAATAAGAAATGACATTGTAATTCATTCTTTCGGTGCTGTATATAAAACTTCTGCCAGTTGCTTTCATCTTCGACCTCAGATTGATATTCCTTTCTGGTCACTCACTCAAGGTTCTTCGGTATCTGTACTGGTGGTTCATGTATCATGTTGGAATAAAACTCTTTGTTCATATACTTGGTTGTTCTTGGGGTCTTTTTCATTTCAATTGGACACGTCTAACCTACCTAATCAGTTCACCACAAATTCTCTCATCAAATATTAGCGTATATTGTAACTTTTTCTTTATCGAATGACCTCAGTACTGTTTGACATGAGAAACTTGGTCACATATATCCATCTAAGGTGGATGTGCTGTTTGTGTAATGATCAAGTCGTCCTGCTTTTGTGAACTTTGATATTTGTTTTACCCTAAAATGGCAGAAGTAAAAGAACAGTCCAACTAAGGTGGTTGGTTGCTTTCGTGACCAGTCGTGCTCAACTGCTATTAGATTTAGAAATGGTGATTTTTCTTCTTTTCTTTCACCATTGGATTTCAGTATGATATAGGGAAGAGTAAGATAGTGAGGCTCCATGGCCAAAAAACCAGAGGCTAATTGCATAGTGACTAATTGCGTAGTGAGAAGTTCCTCACTTTGTAAAACTATGAATTTGTGCTTCTCATAATGTTCCAGGTGACAGATCGCCGGAATTTCCATGCTTTGTTCTTCTTTTTTCATGTCCATAGTTGACACTACTAGCTGTAGCTGTAAAAACTAAAAACATTGAACTTGGTTTCTTTCTTTGCTCATGTACGTACTGCTGTTCAGCATCATTTTTATATATATATAAAAAAAAATTATTAAAAAAAAAAACCAAACAGTAAACAATCTGGAATGCTTCTATTATATTAGGATGTTTTGGACAGAAAATATTGCAAGTACGTACAAGAAAGCGTTATTTAAATCTGAGTATATAGTACCGCTGGATACAAATACTACCATGCAGCTTCTAATCCTGTTTAAATCTGAGTAAACAGATGAAATTCAGCAGCTCTATTTACTGTTCCGGCGGGGCCACTAAGATTGCTGAAATCACTATATAGTTCTGCTGGATATCTCACATAGGTCCACAGCAACACTGCCGACACAACAAGGTATATATCTACATGTTTCTCCTATACAATCGAAGATCAAACTAGACCGAAAAGTAACAGCATTACGTTTACGGGGATGTCTGTATGTACAAGGATACATTAGGAAGCTGTTTTCTGATCTTCATAAGCATGTACTAGACTCAACTAGACATAACGCATGGAGTGATATACCATTTTGCTGGTGAAAACTTCAGGTTCTCAAACATTTTCTCTTCCATTTCATTTGGTAAAAGTTTGCAGGCAATGCCTTGATTTTCTCCTAGTGAAAATGGGTTTGGTTGCATTAGAGGAATCTCTGAGTCACTATTAGCTCCAACATGAAACAGATAAGGAAAAAGACATATGCACAGTGCACATACCAGTGTGGATTTTCTTGTGTGTTTATGGCCTGCATTTGCATATGCATGTGTTCTTTTCACCACAGACAGCGAATGCGGAAAGAATGTGTTCTTTGTGATGAAAAACAGACGGAACAATAATGCATCAAGCATGCTTCATCAAACTTGTGATGCACAATTTTTACAAGCCCATCGTTTCCTGCAAAATTTGAAGTTATTTCTTTGGTACATACATCCTACATTCTTGTTTTCTTGTGGCCTACACAATGGAGATGATGTGAGCTTTATATTGATGGCTGTGGTAGATCAAATTGAATTCAAGGGTACCCCATTTTGATGCCCTTGAGATCAATGAGAGAGGAGGGAATGCTGGATTAGAATCGTATTGGAGGACTGGTGAGTGGTCCTTTGTTGCTTTAGCAAAGCCATTTTGATCTGAATGATTGTATTTGGTAGAGGTAAACATGTCAATGCAGAGGGGCTTCTCAAGGCATGCTTGGTCGGAGACGAAAACGATCTGGTTTGTCTTTTGAGGCCTTGCATTTGTTGTAGTCACTCATCAATGTGGTTTGGATTTTGCCTTCTATGAATGATCGATGGAGTGAGAATGAGATCCTCAAGGCTTAAGGCATTGTAGCTGTGATTTTGCCTTCTACTCATATATAAACCGATGTTTGACAACGTGATTAGATATCTTGACCACATGATGATGATTTTGGACTAATTACATGTGAATTGCTTAGGCATGACTTATATTTCAAAGAGAGAAAGTGAAACATTTCTTCACGAAACCAACCGTCCGTCCTTTCATTATATTGTTTCCTTTGATTTGCTAACCAATCATGAATGATAGGGGTGGGCATGGAGAAAATTATTGATCTTTCTTCTTTCTTCTTCTTGATCCAGACACGACGAGGGACCACATTAGCTTATTAGGCTCAAACAACCAACTTGAAGCAAAAGATTAACAAAGAATTGTATTCAAACTTGAAAGATAAGATGAATCTTATCCAAACTTGTGACATGCCAATAAGTCAGTATAAATCCAATGGCATTGATCCCAAATCATATATCGTGGGTAAATCCAGCAGATAGTTGAACATAAAAAGTTCAATCAATCTTATAAGCATCATAACAGAAATGACTTTCCCATTTGATTTCAATTATCAGGCATTGAAATGCAGCAACAGATGACAACATCACACCCACCTCAATGATGCCTCAGAACTTGTGACCCTCTGCAAAGCTAGAACTGTTATCATGTTTCGTAGCATTTGATGTACTGGATTTTTCATTTGGTAAAAATTTATATCATAGTTAACTATTTTGGTTGTAATATAAGTATCTGAATAAGATGTATTGAGAACAATGAATAACTTACGAAAAAGATAACGAACCAGCAAAGCAAATGTCTCGATTGAAGAAAAGTGTAGGGACATGTACTAAAACAAAGAAAGCATTAATTTGCTATGCTGAGTAGTCCCTTTTTAGTTACTTGGTATTTAACCAAGTATCGATATCAATGTTGTACTAGCCAATAATGAAACACCAACAACGCTTAACACAAACAATGATAGGAGCAAACAACCATCATTTAACTTATTTAACAAAAGAATCTTGAATAGATCATTGAAATGAAAAGCTTTTGTACGTCGTGAAAACTATTGTGAATTGAGGAGAAAGAGAGATGATACAAATGAAAAGGAAAGGTGCTTGGAGGAGTAGGTAAGATTAATCAATATATGTACCATATTGTCATATTAATACTGATATGCATTCTACACTATACCACCTTAATTTTTTTTTTTTTTTTGAGAGATACAAAGGTGTTAGAATGTCACTTTTCTTGTTTATTATGATGACATCTCTCTCTTTTCACAATTTTATTTTCTTTATGAAAAGACAAAGACAAATATATATGTATAAAAATCTGGAAGATATGGATGTAACATGGCCTGAGGTCACTTTCTCATAATGTCACTTCATTTTAGATGATGGGTCTTGCATATGACTGTAGTTCTCTTCATTTTAGAGAGCAGATGGAATTCAAGAGGAAAGAATCTAGAGCACCAATATCTTTGAAATTTTGATGTAACGATGATATCTACGTTATTATCGTATTACATGTATTACATGATGATGTATCGAATATACTTGATAATGTTTCTGGTCTTAGCCGCTATCATTTCTCCATATCCTCAGTTGAACTATTGGATTTGTGTCATTGGCATCTGTCCAAATGATTTAGCATCTGATGACAGTATCATGGTATGAAATTACACAAGGTTAATGAGTGCTCACAAGAAAGTAGAACAAAAAACCAGCAAGAACTTCCAAGAGAGTGGACTAAGACTTAGAAATGATTACACACCCAAAGGACAGGAAAAACCAGATGGTTTAAAATTAGAGAGAGAGAGAGAGAGAGAGAGAGAGAGAGAGAGAGAGCAATAATTACTGAATTGAAGAATATGGGAAAGGATGAATGAATGGTACATGGCATCAGGTTTTGGATCTTGTGAAGCTTTTTAATTTTGGAAAATAAAGCTCAGTGCATATCTTATATATGTGTGTATATTTATATGATATGTCAAGAAAAGGAAGAAAAAGAAAAACATATAGAGAATTATAGGTAGCTGGTCCATTATGGAATACCAGAAAGAGCAGTGACTTTTGTGTTTGAGTACTATATATGTATATATGCATGTATAGCCTGGAAAGGTAGGATTTTGAAGACCCTTCCCTCCCTCTCTTGGGTATTGATGAGTATTCTCTTTTTAAAAGGGAACAAAGCCAAGAGATATGGAATGAACCTTTAGATTTATAAGATCTGTGATACTAAGAGAGAGATTGGTAGAAGACCAAAACCTTGAGAGAGTTAGAGAGTGGTAGCTAACATGGCTGTGTCTAATTTGCAGAAGCAATATATTGATTACAAAGCCTCACTCTTTCACGAGGTCAGTGAAAATTATATAGACATATGTGTTGGATATACAAGAGTTTGTGTGTCTTTGTTTTGGGGTTATTGGCATGGGTTTAGATGATGATGAGTACTTGTTGCAATTGGTTTTGTATGAAGGCGGTCCTTGACGAACAATTTGAACAGCTTCAGCAGCTCCAAGATGAGAGCAACCCACAATTTGTGGTTGAAGTGGTGTCTATCTTCTTCAAGGATTCTGAGAGAATTCTAAATGACCTGACCAAGACTCTGTAAGAATCAAAGCTTATATTCTGATCATGGATTCTACCATCAAGGCCATGTAGTTATGTCTTTGTTTCTTTTGGTGCAGAACTCAGCAGGATGTTGACTTCAAAAAGGTGGGTGCCAATGTTCACCAGTTGAAGGGTAGCAGCTCCAGGTACTTGGTTTGTTTTCTCTTTTTCATTAAATCTGAAATATGTTCTAGTTTGTAGGGTTTATCACACAGATATGCGTTGACAGAATTTTCATACTATGAGATATTTTCTTGTTGAAGGCTCTTCCTAAGAAAACTTGAAGATGCTCTAATTTTGCAATACGTACTCAGCTCCTTAAACTGTAAAAAAGAAAACCTTTTTTGTAACCTCTTCTGTGTTTTTGCATTGAGTTTGATGAGGAAATGTGTTCTTGGAATGTATTACAGCATTGGTGCTCAGAGGGTTCAGAGAGTCTGCATTGCATTCCGTAACTTCGGTGAGGAGCACAACATTGAAGGGTGAGTAACATCGATATTTCACCACTATAATTTTGTGAAGTTATTCCTATATACTCAAAACAGTAATACATTGTTAAACTTTTTGTTCAGGTGCCTACAAACTCTTCAGCTAGTGAAGCATGAATGTGCTATAGTGCAAAATAAACTCGAATCTCTTTTCAAGGTAACTATTAATAAAAAGTTGTTCCATCATTGACAAGCCTTGGCCTCTATTCTAGCTCTTAGCTCTTGATCCTAAATCCTTGCTTAATCTTCTACCTTTTCACATGATAGCTGGAGCAACAGATTATGGCTGCTGGCAGTAGTGTACCAAGGTAATGAAGAATGGTGAGATGATCCTGTGAAGTAGTCATAGCAACAAGATCACAGAGTATGTAGCTAGCTAATTTGCAGAGAGGCTTGTTTTAATGTCGTTTCTCTTTCCCTCCTATTTGGTTTGCGCATCCAAATTTCTTGGTGCTCAAAGAACCTTGTTCATTATGGCTTAGAATGTGAATGGATCTTTCTACTGTTTTGGCCCACGATCCTCAGCGTGCTGAGCCGAGGTAAATAGCGATCCAAAGAGGATGGAGAGTTGCGGGCGTGCCACCTCGCGGACGAGGAAAAGGTTGAGTGAGTGCGCAGGCTTGACTTCTTGATCAGGCGAGCGGAGTTCCAGGTGCCACCTCAGATGAGGAATTTACAGCACAAGCGATCGATACTCACGGCGGGGTGAGCAGAGCAACAATAGGGAAGTTTCCGAGGATCGGGGCGAGTTCCGGAGAGCTCTGAAGGGTTCTAGGCGGCGAGGCGCTTAGAAATAGGGCTTCGAAGAGGCTTCGAAGGGATATCGGCTCCTGGGAGCGCTGAAGGTTTCGACGAGGTCGAGAGAGTTTTCAACTAGGTTGAAAGTTGTTTTGTGTTGTATTTGAGTAATTGTTGTTGTTGTGTAGATTTCTGTAAGCCGTGGGGCTTCTTTATATAGAATTACCCAGGGCCACAGGTATTGGCCCAAAGCATGTCAAAGACTTGTAGGAGTCTTCAACGATAAATGTGGCGTAGGAGATGTTAATCACTTGTTGGCCGTGATTATCCTTTGGCGAAGTAACTAACTGCCTTTGTCTAGAGGAGTTGAGTTAGAACACCTCATGATGACTTTGACGTGCACCACTGTTCACCCATGCAGCTATAATTAAGGAGTGGAGTCATTGAACCATCATATCCATGGGAACATTGAACCCTTCACGTGCATTGCATGGTACTACTCACTTTTCTTCCTTCACGTGCTTTGCATGGGAACATTGAACCCTTCAACTAATCATTCCTGTCATGGTCTCTCAATCAATCAAGGACTATTGCTCCCTTAATTGTTCAATCAACATATTCAGTCAACATATGCGGCTTAGTTATGCAGACTCTTCTCTGTTTCTTCTTGCTTCCTGGCGAAGTCAACATATGCCGCTTAGTCATTTCCACGCGAAGGTATCTCGCCTCGCTTCAATCTTCTACGCAAAGTCCACCTCTTCAAATGCAAGAATCTTTCTCCGCCTGCAAGCATCTTTCTCCGCCTGCAAAGTCCTCTTCACACACAATCCATCTCGCATGCAACCTCTATTCTTCGTATGCATATAGACTCCTTGTTAAATGCAATTAAGGATATATATACATATATATATATATATATATCCAATCAAGCACCACGCGAGCTCGCCGGTTGTAATAGAGGGAAAGCAATATATATCCCAAAGTCTTGGTGTTGGCGAGGGAACCCACGGAGCAATTTGAATCCTACTTGATATATCCCCCTCGCGAAGCAATACAACCCAAGGAGGACACCCCTAGTTTATGCATGCCTCTGCCAAAGACACGGACACATCTTCAATCAAGCATGTGGAGGCGGAGTCCTTACTCCATACGAACTATGACGTCACTCAGCTCGCATGACTCCGCTGACGGGCCATCATTTGTAAACTTATTATTTCGGGCTCGCCGGTGTGACGTGGACCACGAATTTAACTAATATTCACATAGACAATTACTGTCCAGTAAATTATTAATTTGGGTGTAAACATTGCCCCCCAGCCTCGAAGTCATGAATGTCAATAATGACTGAAGAGGTTTATGTTTCATGCTGCCCCAAAGCCACTGGTATTGGCTCGGTTCATACACAAAATAACTGTGAGTAAACAATCCTGTGAATAGGCTCTAAAACTCAAGTACCCGGTAACAAAGCATTGTAGCGAAGTTGCTGTATGATTCGCCCAGTACCATATTAATCAATTGATGACCATAAACTTAACATAGGTACCTTGGACTTGAATGACTATGAATGATGTCGTGTGCTTTGCCTGCTCCACTCAGAGAACATAGTACCATGCATGCACCTCGACTAGATAATGTCCTTGAAGGAATGTACCTCGCACAGATGTACCTCGAGCTCGAGTGGATACAACTCGAGTAAATGTAACTTGAGTGGATATATTTGAAAAGGAATCGTCTTGACCTCGAAGGGATGTACCCCGCGAAGGGATATACCTCGAGTAGATAATGTCCTTGAGAAGATGTCTCTTGAATGGATGGACCTTGTGGCCAAAACTTGTTGACTCGCCATGGACTTGTTGACTCGCCATGGATTTACCTCGAAGGGATGTACCTTGAGTAAACGTGCACTTTGACTGGATTCAAAAAATGACCTCCGCTTGAGCTCTTGGCGATGGCGAACCAACTTTTTGATATATGGAGTGACTTCGCTGCCCCCCAGTGCGAACCAATGAGAGTCAAACAAAAAGACCATGTCGGCGAACGATCGCATAGCCTTGAAAATTTTTTTTTTAGAGGCCACAGGTGTTGGCCTAAATAATGACCAAGACACCTCAAGAAGGGTCTAAAGTCTGAAATATGTATTTGGAACACATCTCTATCCCATATGTGCCCCCCAGTTTTGATGTCTGTTCGACGAATAAAGGACATCAAAACTTTAGTATGTCCCCCCAGTGAAGGAGTTGTTAGTATGCCCCCCAGTGAAGGAGTTGCTAGTATGCCCCCCAGTGAAGGAAAGCTCGCTGCAAGGTCATGAAACACATTGAAAAAGCACATTGCAAATTCGCGCGTATCCTGACCTGTCTACATTCAAACCAGGCTTTCTAGTGATATAAGGATCACCTGCTGGTTCTTCCTAGAGCATTCCAGTTTTAATCGGCGAAGTTGACTGTTCGGTAGTGGATGTTGCAACTTTCAGCAACTATTGGATTTTCTTCTCTGACTTGACTTCGCTGGCAGCAATTCAAGGCATATGGAATACCTTCTGTATTATCTCCAAGCCTCAGGGATAGGCCTCAAATAAAGTTTAAGCCTTTTGTAGGCAAAAACATTGTCTTGCATTTCAGCAAAACCAAGGATCTCTTTTTGGTGTTTTCTGCTATTTGATTTTTTTTTTTTTTTGTATTTTCTTTTTTCAATGCGAGAAAGAAAGAAAAATGAAAGAAAACAGAAGTAAAAACTGAAGTAAAGCTAAAAGTAAAGGAAAGAAGAGAGTATAGCATGGCTAGTTACCCTTCGTAAGGCCACGGGGGAGGCCACCAATGCTTCACTCCAAGCCTCGACGCCGTTATGTTTTCGGCATGAGAACCTCGCTGTTGAGAATTTCCAAGTGTTGAGCAGAGATGTTGTGCGTCAACCACCTGAAAATTTGAAGAAAGTAGCTCGTAGGGACTGCCTTGTTGCCCCCCAAGCATCTTTGTTATTCGGCAAAGCATGATCTTCAATTGCATTCTTGCGGACAAAATGGTGTAAAGATCTGCCTTGTCACCGACTATCATGTCAGAATGCATGGTCTTATCAGGTATAGCCACGCATTGCTTATGGAAGAGGACCATATCAAGAGCTTCACTGGGATTGAACTCTTGTGGAATACGATTATGAGACAGACGCACCAACATATAGTCTTCATCATATTCATCATAAACTGGCTCTGTGTCAAAATCAAATTTAGAGTCACCATAGTCCAGCGAATCCACCTCTGCCTCTAATGCAAATATATGAAATCCATGAGCATCATGTTTAGATGCCACCAAGTCTCTGCTGCAGACTAGAGTGAGATGACCCTGAGAATACTCGACTTTACACCCATGTATAATAAACTTGCAATTCTGGGTGTAAAAACGTTTTCCACATACAATACTAAAGCCATAGTTTGGCCTTTGAACTTGCATGCATAGACTCCAATTGTATTGGAATGTGAAGCCTCGGATTGGCCTAGGTATACCACCACACCATGTATAATTAAGTTTGTCATGACCTGGGGCAGCTTCTTGATAATGTCCAATAATAGGACAAAACTTGAGTTGATCATGCCCTTGATCATGGTGGTGGATTAAAGAAAGAAGGCGAGTTACGCCGTGCCCCCCATGCATCTGACCTGTGTCCACATATATGTCTTGCATAGGGAAGCTGGCTTCTTGGACACCTTTCATATGAATTTGTGGTTCGCCATCATCAATGTTCGAACCAATTTCCTCTTCTAAGATGGACTGTTCTGTCCTATCTTCAAGCTCCGTTTCCTGAGGAACAACGTCAGTCTTCGGGTCAGGATTATTATCCAAAATCTTTGCGGCCTCAACCTCAGGTTCTTTGTCATTGATTGACAAAGGAATTTCTTCTTTGAACGTGGGCTCGTCCAAAGGAAAATCTTCGCCATTAGATTGGCTGCTAGGCAGTTCAATCTTTTTGGCAGGGACATGCTCGTCAACTGTAAGCTTCACATTTAGGCATTGTAAAGCCTTTTCGTTTTTTTCAGCAACCTCAGGCTCACAAAGTCGCTTGAGGATGGCATCCCATTTCTCTGTAAAGGCAACCCAACCAGCTTTTGCCTTTTCTTCAGCAGCTTTTATAGCAGCCGTTTGTTTTTCTCTAGCAGCCTCTCTAGCAGCCGTTTCCTCTGCGTGTTGCTTGAGGATGGCAGCCATTCGTTCGGCATGTTTTTTCTCGATGGCTCTTGATTTTTCTTGGAAATCTTGGAAATCAAATGGCATCTCCGTTCGTCGATCCCAATGAAGGTGACGTCAGAGACCACCCTGGTTTCCCTATGGTGTCTCGCTTATGCTCCTGGTCCCACTGGGCGTGCCAATGTTTTGGCCCACGATCCTCAGCGTGCTGAGCCGAGGTAAATAGCGATCCAAAGAGGATGGAGAGTTGCGGGCGTGCCACCTCGCGGACGAGGAAAAGGTTGAGTGAGTGCGCAGGCTTGACTTCTTGATCAGGCGAGCGGAGTTCCAGGTGCCACCTCAGATGAGGAATTTACAGCACAAGCGATCGATACTCACGGCGGGGTGAGCAGAGCAACAATAGGGAAGTTTCCGAGGATCGGGGCGAGTTCCGGAGAGCTCTGAAGGGTTCTAGGCGGCGAGGCGCTTAGAAATAGGGCTTCGAAGAGGCTTCGAAGGGATATCGGCTCCTGGGAGCGCTGAAGGTTTCGACGAGGTCGAGAGAGTTTTCAACTAGGTTGAAAGTTGTTTTGTGTTGTATTTGAGTAATTGTTGTTGTTGTGTAGATTTCTGTAAGCCGTGGGGCTTCTTTATATAGAATTACCCAGGGCCACAGGTATTGGCCCAAAGCATGTCAAAGACTTGTAGGAGTCTTCAACGATAAATGTGGCGTAGGAGATGTTAATCACTTGTTGGCCGTGATTATCCTTTGGCGAAGTAACTAACTGCCTTTGTCTAGAGGAGTTGAGTTAGAACACCTCATGATGACTTTGACGTGCACCACTGTTCACCCATGCAGCTATAATTAAGGAGTGGAGTCATTGAACCATCATATCCATGGGAACATTGAACCCTTCACGTGCATTGCATGGTACTACTCACTTTTCTTCCTTCACGTGCTTTGCATGGGAACATTGAACCCTTCAACTAATCATTCCTGTCATGGTCTCTCAATCAATCAAGGACTATTGCTCCCTTAATTGTTCAATCAACATATTCAGTCAACATATGCGGCTTAGTTATGCAGACTCTTCTCTGTTTCTTCTTGCTTCCTGGCGAAGTCAACATATGCCGCTTAGTCATTTCCACGCGAAGGTATCTCGCCTCGCTTCAATCTTCTACGCAAAGTCCACCTCTTCAAATGCAAGAATCTTTCTCCGCCTGCAAGCATCTTTCTCCGCCTGCAAAGTCCTCTTCACACACAATCCATCTCGCATGCAACCTCTATTCTTCGTATGCATATAGACTCCTTGTTAAATGCAATTAAGGATATATATACATATATATATATATATATATATATCCAATCAAGCACCACGCGAGCTCGCCGGTTGTAATAGAGGGAAAGCAATATATATCCCAAAGTCTTGGTGTTGGCGAGGGAACCCACGGAGCAATTTGAATCCTACTTGATATATCCCCCTCGCGAAGCAATACAACCCAAGGAGGACACCCCTAGTTTATGCATGCCTCTGCCAAAGACACGGACACATCTTCAATCAAGCATGTGGAGGCGGAGTCCTTACTCCATACGAACTATGACGTCACTCAGCTCGCATGACTCCGCTGACGGGCCATCATTTGTAAACTTATTATTTCGGGCTCGCCGGTGTGACGTGGACCACGAATTTAACTAATATTCACATAGACAATTACTGTCCAGTAAATTATTAATTTGGGTGTAAACATCTACCTCTTAATTTTATGACATTTCCTATATGCAAATGTGCTTATAATGACATATCGCAGTTAAGTTACAGTTTTTCTCTATAAACTCAAGTTTATGCAGTAACAAACATTACTTCCTCATGAAGGGATTCTAAGTGCATTGACAGGAAGCATTTGCATTTTAAACAGAAATTATGTGCTTTTTATGAAAGCGCTTCCACCAGAAGTGCTACTAAACAAAATCACTTCCATTGTAGCACCGCGAAACTGCTCCAACTATAGATCTCATGGAAGCTGATAATGTTCTGGCAGAACCAATCCATAGCAGTTCATGTTCATTTGTAAGACTTCTGGTGTGACTCTGAAATTTTATTTTATAGGTTATACCATTATGAAATGAATGTGTCCCATACATTATCAAAATCAATTGACCTATTCTCCCCAAACTTCAAGATTTGAAGTTTTTATATAGAGCTGAATATTCCAACATTTTGGATCAATGAGTTTCAAGTTCATGTGAAGAATATGCAGGTACTCATGCATTGAGGACTATCCAGTTCTCACATATAATCAAATGTATAAAAGCCCACCAACCAAGGCTTGTACTATATATTATTCAGCATGCTATAAGTCGTAGAATTAGTTTAGATGGACAGTAATAATTCTATATTAAGTCAGCCTTAATCCCATGTTCTGTACCACACATACATTCAATGTATGAACAGATGTATAAGGTCCAGTTACAGATCCAGTATTTTATCATGGCATCGGATAATAATATTTACATTTATACAGTTTATACATGCATGCTGTAGTTTTTTAATCCTACCAAATCTCAAAGGATCTTCTATGTATGATCAGTTTATGCATCTGTTTATGATTTTCCCTGCTTTGTGTTTAGAATAGAATAAAGAGACCACATCACTCGAACCAACCAATTTGATTCTTGTTTAGAGGCCTAACAAGAAATCTCCAAACAAATGGACTGAAATGAGAGTAGTATAATAAGTTCGAATCCTCCATCCCCCGATATTGTTTCATAAAATAGTTGGTGCTTACCTATGAGTTAAAACATTAGCAAATTGTTCATAGTATGCATTATGATTTACACTAGATAGGATCTTCACTATTTTTGCTTGTTTTTGGTCATCAATAAGCATCTAACCGATTACTACTGATTCGTCTCTCTCAGCTACAACCTTGAAGGGAATGAACTTAAAGGTCTTGAGAATGATTGCTATTTCCAGCCAAGGTCACAGCACCAAGTATCTCTCCCAACAAAACATGTCTTAAAAAGAAATGAGGAAAAAATAAAAAGAAGTAAGCTATTGTAAAAGTTAGAAGGATAGATTAACTATATAGGACAACTGAATTGAAGATTACCTTATGCAGCTTCAGGAGTCCTATGCCTACTTGTAAGCTGCTGCTACTGCTGCTATGTATTGAGAATGTTCAGGAAAGAACAGACTTGTAAAGTTTGGAATCGAAAGCTGCTTCCGCAGCCAAATGATCGAGAAAAATGTTAAACTCTGCATATTCATTTGAAGCAACAGTGAAAACATTCCCATGTTCATTATCATTTTCATCAGCAATGTGTCCCCAAACCGCCAAACAATATATACTTCCTGCAAAAAATATCAGTCATTTGGCTTTAGGACAGTCACTTGATGAAAATTAAGTTCCTTCTGCTTTCTGTAAAAGCAAGTTCCGTTCCCATGGTACTTGTACCACTGAGTCTTTGTTTTCCTCAGAAAAAATTATTTATGCATCATAGGCAGCAAGAAGAACTTGAAAATCCCCAGCAGTACTCATATCCATGTCAAAAAACTGGTCTAACCATATTGCTTTTCTTTCCAAAACTTGATTTTTGCTTTTGAACTACTCTTTCATACTCATCAGGCAGAAACTGCGCTGATCTAGTGTTACTAAGTCATGCAGTTTGCTTATTAGGTCGATTTATAACCTGCATTCGAAAATAATTGAACCAAGTTATATCGAAGAAAGATCAAAATCACTTGTGTACGTAATGTTTGTCATACGATTATTTCTGAAGGAGTTCACTTCCTAGAAACTTTTATAGCTATTATCTCTTTCGTAGGCATATTCTGGTAAATGTCACAATTTGACCTTGAAAATTTATGGTTCGTGATACTTGGCCTAACAATCAGTTACATGAGGAATATCTTTTTTGGGATTCTCTTATAATGCGTAATGTAGAGAGATCTGATGAGGGTCATGGAGGAGAAAATTAATTTGCTGAATGGAATATGTGAACATTTCAGTGGTCACTTCGATCAAATAGCATCTTATGGAATTTCAGATCTCCCAAATCCTCTCATCAGGATGGGGTTTGATCCCAAAGTTAAATTTACAGAAGAATGGAGTGCATAATGGTCATGTTCAGGTAGGACTGCAAGACAATGTCAGGTACATTAGCACAATACATGTATAATACATGTCTGCTATAGACTTGTAAAATTATTAAATTCTTGATGACTATAGTCTAGGCCTGAAATTATCAAGTACTTGCAGGAGTTTCGGGCACTGCTAACATGCATGTACGATGATTACACACGTACAGAAGGAAACTGGTTCGGAATCTGTTCTCTGTTCTTGTTGCAACAGAAGCTAAGGAAGCTATATTGTGCGTCAAATGTATATTGTTTCTGTTCAAATGCAGCAAAGAAATTAGATTACAGTTCACATATCCTTCTTGTCGCAACTAAAGGAACAAGTGTGACTGGAATGCCAGAATTAATGCAATACTTGTTTGTTTAACCACATGGGGTTCGATAGCACCCCATGACATATATATGCTCAATATTTTTCTTAAGGTGAAGATTAGTCATGAAAAAATGGCTTAATTTGTGTGTGCCTAGAACAAACACACTGATGGAACCTGTAGATATTGCATCTGGTTACATGAGGGAGGAAAGCCTTGCGTATGCATATAGTTTGTATTTGTGTATAGAAGACACTATATATTTCCCTGGTGGCCGGAATTGCCTGTCTATATCTGCAACAACCGGCCATTGATGTGCCCTGCAAGTAATCAAAACGCAACATATGCTAGCATTCGTTGAAACATAATTAGTGTGAAGCAAGTCACACAGACCTGGTCGATAATAGGTGATAACCCCCAAATTTTGGAAAAATGGTACCATTAGGCAAGATGCCACCTTCACCTCCCACACGAACAGCAATGTCAGTCTCGATCCATCACGAAAAGGACGTAATCCGCAGCGTGCTCGGCATCGCTCCATGGATTGAGTTAATAGTGATCGCCGGCAGTTGCATGCACCAACTTCAGTTACACTCACCATCCAAATAAAATGGAAAGAACATCAACCAGTAAGTCAAATTCTGTACTGTTTAATTTGCTTCAAGAGATAAACAAGAGCAAGAACATCATCTGTAACGACGTTTGTATCTACAAGAATGCGGTGAGAGGCTCACGAGCTTGTTCGACATCATGGAGTTGATTCATCATTAAAGTTGGCACAACTAGAAGTCCAAATAGTGTAGTGCTTAGCATCCAATGGACTCTAAATCCCAGCAACATTGATGCTAATCCCTCTACTATATCATATTTATGTTTTCCAAAATTCAGCTACATATAGACAAGAACTTAAATCTTTTGTTTTGTATAACAAATTGGCATTTGATCTAGTGGAAAAAACTTCTTTGTTTTTTTCTCCAATAAGATGTTGGTAGCCATTTCGGTCTCACATGTTTCATTTTGTTTTCTTTGATCAATTTTGTGTACATCATGTACGTGGAGTACAATGCTAATAAGAAATAAGAAATTTCCAGCTCAAGAAATTATTATTTTGTTACAAATTTACAAAGTGTGATACGTTATAGTGTCATCACTTAATCAAAATAAATATTCATCAATGACGTAGACGTGTTACAAGCACAACCATGAATCACATGATGGTAGAAACAATACCTAACCAAATAAGAAAACATGAACAAAGTTTCATTAAGTTGATCAAACGTAACAGGTAAAGTCGCTTTAGCTATTTTCGACACAATAAATAAATCCGAAAATGAAAAATTATGTGCGAGATGATGACATGTCACCCAAAACACCAATTCAAACAACCAATGTGGACAAACAGTAGTGTTCACATGGTCACCTAGTAACCAAGAAAGTCATGGTTAGTTACCGTTGGATGTAAATCTAAGCGTGTGAAGTATTATTTTAAAGTTAAATTGTTTTGTTTTTCACCCTTATATTTATATCTAACGATGACTAACCGTGATTTCTTTAGTTATTTGGTGATCATATGAACAACACTGTATGGACAAAACGGAGACACATGTCCTTGAGCCACTCTTCCAACATCTCAAAAAAGAAAAATAATACCAAAAGAAACAAAAATAGAAACCACCCAAATCTCTGCTGGGCCTCAACTCGGCCCCAAATTTTGAAAAACCAAATCCATCCGCCCAGAAATTCAAAACGACTCTCTCAAGTGATCTCATAAATATATCACTTCCCAATTAATCCCCAACCCTTCATTTCCTTCCACAAGAATCCTAGCAAAAACCCTAATCCCCAATCCTCACAAATCCCCCAAATCCCACATTTCCCATCACAAAATGGCCAAAAAGAAAGCGACCCATCAACCCAAAGACACCACTAAACCAGACCCAGAACCACACCACCACACCCAGCACCACACCACCACCACTACCCAGAAACCCGCAGCCGCCGCCATGGACGACGGGTCGTCGGAGAAGCTCGCCAACCTCAAATCTTTGAACTCTCTGCTGCTGAAGGAGACCCTCGACCGGAGGCAGCAGGTGGAGGCTCTGGTCAAGGCCAAGAAGGTTTTGGAATCTGAGCTGAGTAAGTTTGGTGATGAGAAGAAGGCTTTGGAGATTGAGTTGGGTGAGAAGAGTGAGGAAAGTTGTGTTCTTGAGCTGGAAAAGAGTGTTTTCGGGGTTTTCGTGGCGGCCCAGATGGGTGCGATTGAGAGGGTTATGAAGGTTAGAGACGATGAGGTTGAGGTTTTGAGGAGGGAGGTGGAGAAGTTGTTGGGGAGTGTTGAGAGTGAGAAGGGGAAGGTGAGTCGAGTTTGTTGGGAGAGAGATGTGGTGAAAGGGGATTTCGATGGGCTTGCTGTGGAGGCGAATGGGTTGAGGTTGAAGGTGGTGGAGATGGAGGAGAGGGAGAGGTGTGCGGAGGAGGAAGTGGAGAGGGTGAGGTTGCAATGCCGGGGGCTGGTGGAGGAGAAATGTGAGAAGGAGAGAGTGGTTGAGGCAATGATGAGGGAGAAGGATGTGGCGGAGAGGAAGCGTGGGGAGTTGGAGAGTGTGGTTGAGGATTTGAAGAGGGAGATTGGGAGGATTGCGAGGGAGAAGAATGAGATTGATAAGGCGAAGAGTGGGCAGGAACTGATGGTTTCATGCTTGGAGAAAGAGGTGGGGAAATTGAATGAGGTTGGGTTGAGTTTGAGGGCAGAGAAGGAGGGGTTGGAAAAGAAGGTTCTGGAGCTGGAGGACTGTGTTGGTGAGGCTGCAGCGAAGGAAAGGGAAATGGAGAGGGAGATTAAGGCCTTGGTGAAAGAGAAGAAGGAGAAGGAGGATAGTGTTGAGAGATTGAATGAGGAAGTGAAAACGCAGAAGGAGATATTGGATATGGTTACTGAGGAATTAAGGAACAAGGAACAGAGACTCAAGGAAGTAGCTCAGAAGAAGAATGAGATTGAGGAGGCAAAGGCCAATCGAGATGGTGAAGTTGCTGAGCTGAGTAGACGAGTGGGTGAGCAAAGGGATGTTATATTTACTCTGCGAAAATCCTTCAAGGAGCAGGAAGAGAAGAATGCTGAGTTGGTTTCTCAAGTTAGTCAATATAAAGAAACTGTTGAGCGTATTAAGCAAGAGAGGGCTGAGGCTCAGAAAAATTTGGTTGAGCAGAAAAAAATAGTGGAAGATTTGAAGCTGATTGTTTCCCAAAGGGAGGAGAAGGTGAAAGAAATAGAGCAATTGTTGGGGAAACTGAGTGAGAGTGATAACATTACTGAGAAGAAAAAAGTGATGGAAAGCCGCTTAGAATCATTGGCAAAGGAAAATGATATCATGCAGAAGAGCCTTTCTGATGCTCAGAGGGAAATTCATGATTGGAGGGTTAAATATGAATCGGCTGGGAGGAGCTCGAAGCAAGCATTGACTATGTTGAAGAACACTGCAGCATTCCTAGCTTCGCAGTCTGAAGGGAAGAAGGAGCTGTCTATCAAGGAGAAGAACCTCGGAGAAGAAGTTCAACCATATGCAGCGGAGTTGGATGCCATACAGAGTGCTTTCAGAAACAATGAGAAGATGGTTGAAGACTTGAAGCAACAACTGGAGTCTGCTGTGGTCCAGGCACAGAAGAGGAATAATTTGTGGAAGTTGATGTCGTCGGCAGCAACCATTATTGCTGCAGCATCTGTTGCGTATGCTGCTAAAGGTCGCTGAGCGGCTCACCTGCTGAGGCAATTTTGTTATAACAACTACCTTGCTATCTTGTTCAAGGTCTACTTGACGACACCATGGATATCATGTATGTCCTTTTGGAACTCTGATCTAGATAATAAATGTGCATTTCTATTACAGCCTTAGCTTCTTTTCTACTGCTTTTGATCAATGAGATATCAGTCATCTTAAGTTGGACTAGTGTTCTGACCTTAATATTGACATGATCAGAAATCCATCTTCTATTTCAGTATTCAGTCGACTATGATGCAATTGGTGTTATTTGTTGGTTTTAATATAGCTTTTCTGGTGAGAAATTTGGTCCTGATCATGGTTCTCAAGATGCTGGTTATCATATTTCTCCAGGGTCAGTATGCTTATCATACGTCCAGTCCTTGCATCAATTTGAGACTTCATAATTCAATCAAAAACAAATGTTGTAGAGATTCAGTGTTTTAGGATTACAAATCAATATGATATCAATTGAGAAATCTTAAAACATTTAAATTGCTGCAAGTTGTAGCAGAGACTTTCAACTTGATCTTAGGAATTTCTTGTTTATGTCAAGTTTTGGCTCTTGGATGAATGAAACTGCTTTGGCAAACTTGAAACTAGGCTGACTGGTTTATTCTATATCTTCCTCTTCCCAGTCACTGAGAAAGTAACTTGGAAATTAAAAAAGAAAAAAGAAAACTGATTCTTTGTTAAACTCTGATGCCTTCTGATTCCTATGAATAGCTGATATATGGAAAGGAGAAGCCCAAGCCTGTCTAACCTAGTGTTCCCAAGTTGCCCGTATACCCATAACCCATTAACCCAGTTTCTTTTTCTTTTGTTTCATTTGGGGAATCCTTTTGTGTGTAGGAATAGTTCTCTAAAAATCTTATCAAGTGATGTGGAAAGTGAAAGCTTGCTCAGTTGATTGTCTATGCTTTTCTACGCATGGTATGATACACTGGCAACTTTTTCACACCAAAGGAAATTGAATTCTAATCTAGCTTATTCCCAACCTAATTTTCCAACCCTACCACTTAGACTAACACTAAGTGGCACTTGCATAATCAATTTTATAAGACTCGTTCACTTGTAAGTGCCATATTTGTCGATATGGATACTATGATTCAGTGGTGACAGAATCATGTAATCTAGGAACCAAAAAGAAAGAGAAAAAAAAATCATGTAATCCAGGGTAAGAGTATGCTTATGTAAGCAATTATCAATCAAATTTATAGTAAATGACGATTGCTCCAACATCATTAAGTTTGTCTCTTACACTAAACTAACCAGATTTGACAAAAACATAATCATAATCCTTGTATCACTTTTAATTTATGGGTTTCTTTTTAGCCATCAATTTTAATAAAATCCAATCCAATTGTCTGTTTCTGTTTCATTAATCAAACTAATTACAGGGTGTGTTTGTTGTACAAAACTTTTCATAGTTATGAGAATTTTTCATCAAGACAATGCCTGGTCATGTCCTTCTCACAAGCTTAGCTGTTGCTCACCATTGTACTAGTTTTTATATCATTGTGAAAAGGCACTACCCCAGATTAGATTGGACCCTTTGTTTGATTCTATAGTGGTCCCTAATAAAATGAAATGAAAATACAATCCTCAAATGCCAACCACCATTAAAATACAAGACTTTTCCTTTGGATCCAAGCCAATTCATGCAAAAGCTCCAATTTTTCATACTTGGAGGAAGGCCAGGTTACTTTCATGAATTGACAAGGATGACCTAACTAGGTCTCCATCACTGGCCAAAAAGATACGAAAACACTTGTATCATCTAGTAATGTAGACAATTAGGATGCGTAATCCGGTTGAAATTTTAATTCCGGTCGACTCTGATGAGGACATAAGATCATCTAATCTCAAACTCCTATGATTTTCAGCGACAAAGATGACCTAACTCGGTCTTGATTACCAGTCCAAACAATACTAAACATTTCAATCATTTAGCAAAATAGACAATTAGGGATGCATAATCCTGTTGAAGCTCTCATGAGAATGATGAGATCAATTGTTCTCAAAAGTTTATGATATTTCATGTTAGACAATCACGGAATCTCATTTTATAGGTGAGGGACAAAGGTACGATTCGACATGTTTCATCGTTCATAGAAAAAACTGCTTTTTTGAAAGTTCAAGGATAACACACATCCTGCTCCACATTTCACCTCGTTTCAAAAGCAGAAGGATATGCAGATGCTTGGGTTGAATATGACCTGTTAGACAAAACTGTTTCTTTGTGGTCATATATTATACTCCAGTGCTTGTAAAGTTTGTCCTTTAGGCACTTGTTTTTTTTTTTTTTTTCTTTCTTCTTTTATGCTAGTCCAAAGTCACTACCTGTTCTTCCTCAATCATATTCTAACTCCACCATCCACTTTTTACATATGGTTATGCATATGTTCATTTAAACTCACATTACAGAGACTTCAAGCAGTAAAGCTTGAATGGAACCTGCACTATCAATCTGTTTCAGACTTTCAGAACAATAAACCAACCAAGCATTAACCATCCAGATCTCAAGGATGAAGCTAATGAGGCAACAATAGTTTTAGCTTCTTCATTCTCAAGGACTAGACATAAGAAACTAATGCAATTAATCAATAACACATGAATAACAGATATTATTTATTACAATAGCACCAGCTGATACACACTTCCTATAGATATAAACAATACAACATCATGATAACATGGAAGCTTAAAGCTTCTCCATCCACGTTCAGAAATTAGCTATATATATATATAACATTAGCTAGTCATCAACTCATTGATCATCCAACAGAAGTTGGAGTGCTGAATTCCAAATCAGTGGGACTGCTAAACACAGTTAAGTAGATCCTGCTGTCTGCCAAGGTTATCCAACCAAAATTCCCGAAAATTTTCAGAAACTCTGATGTCCACCGGAACAAACGATGTCAGACCAAGAACCAGCAGCCAGCAGGATGGTAGTGCCACAATTATCAATACAACAGTGAATATTCTAGCTACACAAACTTACACACTGCAAACAAACCCTTCATTAGCCAGGGCACAATGTCAAACTTACGTTATATATCACGTGGTATGTTGACGCGGTCAATCTTATTAACAATCAGAACGCACAAAGCTACTCATCTCATTCATCACGGTGTGGAAATGCACAGTGTTTGGCAACAAGTAAAAACCAATGGTGGCCTGTTCGAGATATAGAAGTTTAACGTCCTGACCAGCATCCTCGAGTCCTTTTGCATAAGCTAGTTGCCAGTCCTGAACAAGATCCAAACCAGCCACCACAACAAGGCTCCTAGGGAACTTGACACCTTTAACGCTTATACCCCTTGGGCCAAATGGATTACATGCATGATGGTCCCTATCTTCTCCTTCAGGGAGAAATGCTCTCCAATACCAGTCCCGGTCTTGGATAGTGACAAAGTATTTTCCATCCAGGCGTATCTCAGATGGAGTTCTCTCTTGCCCACCAAACATTGGGTTGAGCAGTATGTTACCCAACACATCAATTTCAGAATCTGCTGCTCTCAAAGCAACATTGTGTACAATGTTGCCACCAGAGCTGTCACCAACCAGATAAATGTGAACTTTGGAGTCCTTTGTACTTTTAAGCCAGGACCGGGAGTTCACCCACTTCACGGTTGTCCATCCATCATCATAGGCACATGGATATCGGTGTTCAGGTGATCGACGATAGTTCACCGAGACGACAACAGCATTGCTAGCCTTAACAAGTCTGCGGCACATAATGTCATATATGGCACTGTTGGCGGATGAGTGAGCAAAGCTTCCACCATGGAAGAAAATAATGACAGGAACAACCTCATCCTCCACAGGCTTCATGAGATCAAAAATTGTCAGGTTTGGCGGGGCATCAGCACTAGCGGGTCGATAGACTCGAGTCAGCAAGCTAGTTTCTCTGTCAATGATGACATCAAATGAGAAAACCCCTTCAACTGGGATTGCATTGGCTGGCTCTCTCCGGTCAAGAAACTCAGCCAAGTGGCGGTTAAAATCCCCGTCAGGGTGACGGAGAAGGGTGTAGGACAACTTGAAGTTGGAGATCAGCACCCAAGTGTTCAATGGCACCACCATCTGTAAACAGCACAAAATCCCCGATAATTCATGAGCTAATTTCACATTCCCAAATCCCAAAGGAACAGCATAAGTATGACCAAAAATCAATAACTACAACCTAAAGTCACTAATGAAAACAAACCATTTTGCTATGATCTGCAGCATTGTATACACAAAACACTAACAACATCTGAAGCATATCCCCATAAAGCAGAGGAGCTGCTGGCTATAGAAAACTGACAAACCTAAACCCCATTATCACATCTCCAAGTAAAACATTACTCATCAAATCAATTACCAAGCTTTCTTGAAATCAGCATAATTACAAATGACAAACCCACAACTCTAAAATCCTCACCAAATCTCCACGCTAGTGTATCAACCAAAGCAACCAAGTCACAAACTTGGATGAAGTCAAACAAGCAAAACATTCAAAACCCAACTCAAAACAAGAACAACATCAAAAACACCCAAAATGCAAAGCAAAGGTCATCAATTTAGTCAAGACACAAAAAGTCAAAGATGAAATGGCACACCTTGGAGTCAAGATAGTCATGGTCATGGTCCTCCCCATCAGCCATTTCAGAACCAGGTAATCAAGAGCAAGTTAACAAAGAAGAAAGAAGAGAGAAGACAATCAGAGAGAGAGCTAGAGAGGAACCCAGTTCAGAGAAAAGAGTCAGATACTCAAAACACGACCAACCAAGGCGAAGCGACCTCAGCATTTAAACACAAAAAGGACCGTACTTTGTTTAACCCATTGGTCCCAGACAAAAAAAAAACACAACCCCTAATCTCCAGGGTTTCTTTCTTCCATGTGGTAGATAAACCATTAGAGAAGAAGAGCAATCATTATAACAGAGCCGGCGCACTTTAGCATATCATTAACCAGTTTTGCTAACGTGAGCCGGGGAGGGTTCGGGTGGAGAAGAGAGTGAGGGGAAAGGGACAAAGTGAGCGGCCGAAGGATACACGGCGGAGTGGGGGCCCACCTGATCTAAATTTCGGTAATTAGTTTTAATTTCGGGGATTAATGAGGATTATTTAAAAAATGAAAAGGTTTGTTTAAGGAGCGTGTGGTGGAAGAAAGAGCACGTGAGGACTGACTATTAAAGTCTCGATATTGTCCTTGGTGTTGGGGTGTATTTACACTACAGTCATTATTTAAAGGGGGAGGAGATATTTTATTTTGTCATTGTCCAATGGGTAAACCTTAAACCAGTATTTGGCGTGTATCTCAATTTCTCTAAAATTGTCACACGTCTTGAATCTAGAAAATGCTTTCCATCTCTACTTTGGAGTTTGGGATATAGATTCTCATGCGTGGTAAATACAATGTATCAATTCTATAAAGTTGTGTTTGATAGATTTAGAGGATTTTGATTTGACTCGTTTCAGTTCGGGTTCTTGTGATTTTTTTTTTTTTGAATTATTGTTATACCTATGAAAATAATGGGTCTGTGAAAAATTGTACTTTTACAAGTGTTGTCAACCTATAAATAATTTTTTTGTGTGTGTTTTTGATGAAAGTGGCCTTTTTTTTTTTTAACAGGAATGAAAGTGGCTTCTAAAAGCAACATTGAGACTCCTTCTACGATCTGCTACAATTGATCTATAATTTTTTTTTTTTAAATTATTGATTTATTTAATTCATTAGACGTTAAAGTCTAGTTTTAATAAAGTCTGATCGTTTAGAAACAAAGCAAAATCTCAAGCGAGACCTGAATAGTTTTTTGTGAGATCCGTGAGGTTTGACACCCTGTGTTTATTGGTTGAAATGTCAAGTTCATTCATAACATTGGTCGCTACAACACATTTGTTCGCAAAAATTTTGAATCCTTGTGTGAACATATAATGAGTTGGGCTAACTGGCTAAGAGTTTTCTTAACATGAGCTTAATTTAGAGGTATTAGGTACTATACTTTTGTAGCTAAATTTTGGAAGAATAAGCAAAGTTTAATGGGAGATTGAAAAAAGTATTTGGTTGTTATGAAATAAAACCAAAAAAATTGCTTTTTGTGAGCATACAATTGCATGTGACTGTGATTGAACAGTTCGACAGTGCACCGAAACTGGGCTTTATACTTTTTCGTCTCCCAAATTCCATTTTTCCACTTAAACAACAACTCACAATTAGTCATTTTCATTAATACGTCTAAATCAAGCTAAACTTAGCTAAACAAATACAAGTTTGGAGATCTTACGAAATCTGAGTCGATATTGCTCATATGATTGCATGATTTTTATCTTGGAGATAATAATACAAAAGTTCGGCCAGAAGTTGGGTAGGAAGCATTTCATAGATGATAGATATGTGAATGAAAGAAGCTCCAAAAACCTGGAAACTTAACATGATGGCCAGGAACTTTATGAGACAGTAGCATAGGCATATTATAGAACCAATGCAATTGCCATTGCCTTGAAGAAACTGACTAATATATATACATGTGATATCTTCTTTCCTCTTACAGCTACGGACTCGATCAACTTTCGTTGTGTCTCTCATTTCAGTTAAACCAAAACACATGTATGTGAGTGTGTTTCTCTTGCAAAACTATACCTGACTTTTGCTCACCCCACATCATTCAATTCAAGTCGATGAGGTTGATCAGTTTTGATTTGTCATGGTCGCAGAGTGCATGTAAGTGGGGGTTGGGTGATGAACCAAAGATAGAGTTGGGAGAGCGAGAAAGGGGTAATGCACATAAAATGTTCGGTAAAATGTTTCAAAACAACTAAAATAAAGACAATTGAGTAAATAACACTTCATCTTTCGAATAAAGTCAATATGGTTGATCAGTTTTGTTTTTGTCATCTTCTTCGTAGTGCATGTAAGTTGGGCTTTAGGTGATGAACTTAAAATTAGATTTGGGAGAGTGATATAGAAAATTGCACGTTAAGTGTTTGGTAATATATCTCAAACAAAACCATAACATGCAGTTGTTCGTTTTGATCTTAGAAAAAATAATCTATGTTTTCAGTAAAAAAATTTATAAAAATGTTTTAAAATATTAACTATTTAGAATCGGATATCACTAACGTAGTTACTTAATTATTACGGTGCGTCTTGCGTAATGTTAATTTGATTCGAAATTTAAATATTCCAAGAGTATTATAAAACAAGTTTGAATCTTGACAGACAGACAGTCTCAATTATTTACTTCAGCTACTATGTACTCATGAATTTGATTGCTTTTGAAGAGGTAAGGAAGCCACTGGCCTAAATGCATGCAGAGTATACAGTGAAATAGTACACACGAGCAATGAAGCAACCAAATGAATGAACAAGCACTTGGCATCTGGTTCTCTCAATTCATCAGTCACTGTCTTTGAACTTCACTCTCATTGGTGTCTACTTTCACTCTCTCCTATTATTGCAACCCACTGGGTTTGGAAGCATTGTGTGTAAGTGTGAGGTCAACAATTTGGAACTGTTCTTGGATTCTTCTGGGTTATCATTTCTCCTTCCAAATGCAAAGGAAATTGGAAGTAAAGACATCATCATCTACTCCTGGCATCTTCTTTCTTTGCTTGTTTCTTTGCTTGTTTGTGTATGGATGGCCCAGGATTCAACACCACCCTTCTTCCTTTTTTTTTTCTTTCTTTTTTTTTTCTATCACTTTTGTCTCTTTTCTCTGCAACTTGGGCTCTCCGGTCGAGAGCTTAACATCTTGGCCCTCCTCCTCATCACTCTTTCTTACTATCCCGACTGTAATGTAATAATGGCAATTCGCGTTTATGTGTCATATCAGAAATCATTCTAACTACGTTTGAAATAAGCTTGAAGTTCGATCCGCGCGATAATTGAACATAAACACTGCGACATTACATGGCAGAAGAGAAGACAATTAATATTTAGTGTGAAACCATGTTAATTAGTTGGCAAAGTGTCAACATCATCTATAATCTAAATTGTATTATGAAAAGGTTAGAGAGACTGCAATACAAACATAATCATGTGTTAGCCCAATTATGTTAACCTCTTTTTTTTTTATCACCAATGTCTTGATCAGCGTTAGGTCAAAAGTTACTGATTTATTTTCCTAAATCTTGCACTTTTGCTTAACATTTAGGTTTTTATTATATTTGTCTGCAGGGTAAGCAAGAAAACTAATCTCTCTTGGCGGAACGGTTGTTGCTAACCAAATAAAGTTGGGTTTCAAACTTTGGAGGGTTCCTACTTTGCATTCTCTCGAGTACTTGGATAGTTGAGTTTGCCAACTCAACCATCCTATGTGGTTTAACCATATGAGCTTTTGCGAAAACAAACACTAGTTATTTACTTGACGCAACGAGTGACATAATTAAATGAAACTAATTAGTCATTCAAATGGAGGATTCCCAACCATCCTGAAGGGTAAGCCAAAAGACTAAACAGTTTTTGCGGAAGGGTAAACCATGACTAGAGAGTTTGTTGCACCGAAACGCCATTTCTCTCGTGTTTCGCTCCAAAACGCGACCGAAACGCGTTTCTACAAAAGCATTATTCCGAAACGCCACCGAAACGCGTTTTACCTTTAATGAAAACATTTTGTGTAATTGTCCCTGAGACGCGGGGGCAAATTTGACCAAACCTTTGTTTGTGTTTGGGTTTGGATTTGGGTTTGAGTTTGGGTTTGAATCGACTATTATGTGATGAAGTTCTCTGTTATTTGTATTGTAATTTGATAATGCATGCTTTTTTGGATTTGGATTGATGTTTTTTATTAAAAAATTATTTTGTTGATATTATTTTTTCAATTATATCTATTATAATAAATATTATATGTATTTTAATTTTGACGTTTCATTCACGTTTCATATCAGACTATATTTTAATTTTGACGTTTTCACGTATCATATCGTATCTGTTTCTGTGCAACATGTAGTAGAGACTAATCTCTCTTTCAAGAGGATTCCCCAACCCTTCTGAAGAGTAAGCCAGAAGACTAGTCTATTTCAGCGGAAAGCTTTTCGCTAATCACATTGATCACCTATCAAGTTGAGTTTCAAACTCAAGTGGAGCCGTGGAGGGTTCATACCGTGCATTCGTCCCGACACTTGGATAGTTGAGTTGTCAACTCAACCACCTCGTATGTAGTTCAATCATGTAAGCTTTTGTGAACACAAACATTACGATATTTACATAACACAATACGAGCAATATAATTAACATGAAACAGGTTATTCATGCAAATTGGCAGCAAATACGTGTCATTGTTATTTGAATTGTTGTAAATCGGTTTGGAAAGTTAAGTCCCACCTAAACATAAGTAAATGCTCGAGTTCTTATCGACTATGAGTCACAATCGTTCAGATGACATATACCGTGTTAAATGTCATGTCTTCCCTTTTGACACAATTATTCTGAATGTGAGGTTATCATATGACACATTTATGATTCAAATTTAGTACAATAATTTGATATCTTACACTCACAGCTGTATGTCTTGTATCATGTTTGAATAACGTTATAATGTTGATTTTTTCCTCGCCATTACGTGCTTACGGGTTTTGTTTTGTTGTTGGTTTTAAACAAAAGTTAAATCGTATTATTGATTAGGCACTGGTAGTGAAATTTGTTGTGTTGTGAGAGCCTAACCGTGCACACACACGGGAGACTACTAGAAGCAATGAAGCATGATCATGGAGGTACTCGTAAAATCGACACTAAATATGGAATCCGTCTCTTCTCAATCAACTCAAAGGGCCCTTCTGTCCTAGGATCAGTAGGATGTTGTATAGTCTCATCAACTACGCTGGAGTTAAAAAAAGGGCCAGTGAAAATTGTACAGTTCCAAGTGAACCACGTCATTGATGCAGCTCAAAGATTCCATAGTGGTCTGCTTGTGGGGAAGAGATGATGATACCTTAGTACATTCTCTTTCTCTTCAGGAATAGTGAGGCCAAATTATATGCTCCATTGAAAAAAGTAATTCAGATTTCTTTTTTCCTTTCAATTTTGTGCATCTATGCAGGTTCCTCGGCAATCATATGTCCAGCTAGATTCAGAAATTAAAAGGACAAAAAATTAAAGGTTGAAGTGACACCTTAATCAATTATAATAATGTTTGACATCGCAAAAGTGACACTAGTTATATTTTCATTTACTGTTTTGCTAAAAAGTTCCGAGTTCATAATCCTACTTCACAATCTTTCATATTTCTTTGTAATTTTTTTTTTTTCATATTTCTTTGTAAATTCATTTAATCAATTATAAGCTACTTGTATATATTTTTTTTACTTAAAAGGAAATTTCATTAACTCAAATAAATATTATAGATCAGGGATTACTAATGTCTTAAGTCTGGCTGTGAGGATGTATCGACGCTTCTGGATTGAGTTAGGGGTATGTTACATTTGAACCTTTTTTGTTCACGCTCATTGTAATCGTTGGTGTTGGTAAGGAGGAGTGTGGAGACTTGTTGTCCACCACTGAAATCTCTCATAGATGTAACGTTGGTTAGTATTATATAAAATTTTACTTTTCTAAAAATAGAAAGAAAAAAGAATAACATGCTTAAGTCAAAAAGGCCCATGCTCCTAACAATAACAGGCTTGCGACAAGGTCATTGCCAACATAGCCACACTGTGAGCTATTATATAATTTATATTGCATCTCTTCCTGACATGTTTTCAAGAAATTAACTCAAACTGGTACATCTTCAATTAATCTCCCTGCATCCAAAACTCCTCCAATCTCGCTCATATCCCATTAAGCACAGAAAAAGGGGTTATACATGCTAGCAATTTGACAGTAAGACAGCATACCAACTCATTAAAAATTATTAATTTCATCGTTAGATTTTTTTTTTTTTTAAAACTTTTTATTAATAACTCACACACCCTACATATGTCAATGGGGTTTGAACTCATGACTTCAAAGTTGTCAGTTAAACACTTTAACCAACCAAGTAACGGCTCACCGATAATTCATCGTTATATTTACATCAAAGAGTGGTTAAACATAATTTTCTTATTCCGCCTATCTTTATGAGAATTTTATTTTGCTTAATGGACAACTAGATGAACATTATTGTATCAAATAAAATCTTGACATAATCATTATAAACTCCACTCATTAGTTTATTTAGTGCATCTCATTATACTCTTCATCCTCTAATCAACAATATCTGATATTTGGCCGAGTATCTGAACCTTATCTTCCCATCAAGTCCTTGTCGGAAGAACCTCTGGGTTTGGACTGAAGGTTTTAACCCAAATTATAGGGGCACAAGATAAGGCCCAAGGAGTTCTTTGAACCAGAACCTTTAAAAGTCCATGCAAAATGAGAAAGCCCAATACAAAAAGTTCCGGCCCAAATAAAATCTTGGCGCGCCTATAACAAACCGCTAAAACGAAAAGAACACACACAAAAAAAAAACGGTGGAAAACCAAAATATTCGTTTCCCGCGAATTCCAAAGGCTTAAGGTGCCACGCTGGCGATCCGCGTGACCTTCCTCTCGACTAATCAGCGCACACCATCGCGTCCTATATATAAGAACTCCACTACCTTCTCAATTCATCTCGCAGCAAAATCCAAAGCCTCTCTCTATCTCTCATTCGATCAAATTAGGTCATTTTTAGGGTTAGGGTTTCTTTGATTTTCGCCGCCGGTTTCTGAAAATGAGCGGAAAGGAAAGTGGGTCGACTAAGGGAGGTAGGGGAAAGCCAAAGGCTACCAAGTCGGTGTCCAGGTCTAGCAAAGCCGGGCTTCAATTTCCGGTGGGTAGGATCGCCCGGTTTCTCAAGTCCGGCAAGTACGCCGAGCGTGTCGGCGCCGGTGCTCCGGTGTATCTTTCGGCTGTTCTTGAGTATCTGGCTGCTGAGGTGAGCATTGATTTCCTTTGATTTGATTTGTGGATTCGGTTTGGGAAATCAGGGTTTTGGAATTGGGGATCTGGAATTTAGGGTTTTGGAATCGGGAATCTGGGTTTCTGAATGATTTGGGTATTTGTGGCTAATATTTGAAATTTGGTTTTGGGGTTTTGAAATGATGCTGAATTGGTTTAATTAGGTTTTCAATGTGCTTTGTTGATTAGATTGTTGTTTGTGGATTCGGTTTGGGAAATTAGGGTTTTGGAATTGGGGATCTGGATTTTAGGGTTTTGAGAATGTGGCAGTTTCAGATTGATTTGAGTAAATTTGATATTGGGTTTGTTGAAATGATGCTGAATTTGTTTTATTGGGTTTATAATTTGATTGGTTTTGGATTTGTTGATTAACGTTTTGATCTTTGGGGTTTTGTGCTGATTTGAATTGTGAATTTGGGAATTTCAGGTATTGGAGCTGGCTGGTAATGCAGCTAGGGACAACAAGAAGAATCGAATTGTGCCGAGGCACATTCAGCTTGCGGTGAGGAATGATGAGGAGCTAAGCAAGCTTTTGGGGTCTGTTACTATTGCCAATGGAGGAGTGTTGCCCAACATTCACCAAACCCTTTTGCCTAAGAAGGTTGGGAAAGGCAAGGGTGATATTGGGTCTGCTTCGCAGGAGTTCTAGGGTTCTTGCTCTGTCTGGTTATCTCCTTCTGTGGAGAATTTTAGGTACCCCAGTTGTAATATACCATGGGTTTTGTTAGTGTTTCTCTGAACCTTGTTGTTCCGGTACTTTGGATCTTATGCTATAAATGAATTGTTTGAATTGAATCTGTGTCATTTTGGTGTTTATTATGGTGCTTTCAGTGGTGTTTAGAGTTCATTTCAACTTTTCAAGTTCAAAATGCTTGGTGTGTTGAGAATGAATTCCTCAATTTAACATGAACCATCTGCCTCCAACATTTCAAAGAAGGCACTAAACTAATACAAAATGAATTCGATTCAAATGAGAGATTTTTAGGAACATTGTGCTCTACACTTGTGCTCGGTTCGAATTTTGAACTGTAATGTGATTACCCTTGGAATCCTTGTTTGTATGATCTTGGATACATTGTAGATTGGGATTCGGAGCCCTGTTTGGTTTCTTGAACAAATTGTGGAGTGTTTCACACTCAAGTTTATGAAATTTGTCATGTACGTGTAAAGTCTAAACCCTATCTAGCAGAGGACCTCAAATCTAAGGCTGACATTAATAGCTATACCGATTTTATTTATCAATACCATGTACCAACCAACTCATGATTGGTAGGCAAAATCCTTTACCAAAACCTAAGTTGCACGGACACGGCGACACGACATGGCGACACGGCAAAACTCAAAAACTGAGTTTCTGATATGACAAACAAAAATATATATTTATGTATTTTTAATAAATAAAAATATACTAAAATATGAAATAAGTTCATTACATTACTAAATAAAGTTCTAAATTAAATCTATTTCATAACCATAAGAAATAAGTCAAGTACATAATTATAACATTAAAAGCAGAAGATCTCTATTTTATTTCGATTTAATTTATTCTTTCAATTCTTTGTGGCTTTCTAAAATTATTCAAATTTTTGGTTTGTCAAATTTTGTCTTTTGAGCTCATAGGATTAAACTAGACATCGTTACGAGTTCGTGGGATTTTTCAGAGCATTGGAGTTATTTTTAATGATTTTTAGAACTTGGTATTATCCAAAAATTTAATAAAAATAAAAATATTGGTGGTTGGATCTGGGCCGTTGGATTTGAGATATATAGAGGTAGGAGTGGATCAACTCAAGCCCAGACCGACCTTGGTCTCGACTGCTCTGCAACGACGCCGACTGCTCCTCCTCATCCGGCAATCTCTTGGCGTCCAGCCGGTGGCCACGGGTCCATATCGTCATCCCCGACCTCCCTGTGATTCCAGTTTGAAGAGTGGAGCTCCGGTGAGAGAGAAAAGGTGGAGAGAAGGCGATTGGGTTTCCGGTCAAGTTTGTGATTCCGGCCATGACAGCGAGCGTGACCGGTATTGATAGCTTCTTCTCGTCCTCCCCGATGTCGCTTTGGTATTGGATTTCCTTGGGAAGCTGAGGAGAGAGAGATTCGAAGAAGGGAAACTTTTCTGAATTCGCCGGCGAGTTTCCATTTCTGGCTTTTTGAGTATATTGAATTGGTTTAAGAGATTGTGGAGGTTTGAATTCGTTGTTGGTGGAGTTTTGAGGAATTTGGGATTTTGGGCAGTGTGTGCAGCTGCTGTGTTCGGCGGTGAGAGTGGCGGACTGGCGGTGGTGGGGTGTGCGCTGATATGGCGTGTCGTAATGCCGTGTTGGGGCCGGTCAACGTGTCCGAGACGTGTCCGAAAAGTCAACTTTTTCAGACACGCCACGTGGCGCGTCGGACACGTATTTTGCCGTGTCGGCGTGTCGGAGTGTCTGATACTCCGACACTCTAGGGGTATGGAGTGCTCGTGCAACATATGTTGTTTGTAAGAGGTTAGAGGTTCAATTCTCGTTTCCTACATAGATATAAGTGTATTTTTACATAATTACACATACATGGTAGGTACGGTACACTGTTTTATTTGTATAAATTTGATCGGTTCCAATGTGTACTGTTAATGAGATTTACTAGCCCAGACACCAACAAACAAATAATTAATACTACAGTGAGGATCTAGCAGCACTATAGTAACAAAGATCGATAGTCAGCCATGAGCTTCAAGCTAGCACTGACACAAACAAGTAGCGTCTCTGCTTCTATGCATTACAGAGTTTTCAAATGTACCTGAAATCGTTGCATCTGGCTCACTTTCTTCGATCATCTTCCTCCTGGCTGGCCGGCTCACATCTTCCTCATAATTCTTGTCAGCTTCTCCCTCAGCAGCCGGGGGAGAGCTCCACCAAAGAGAGGCAGTACCTTTTCTAGTCTCCTCTGCAGCGAAAAGTTGTCAATCATAATTGAAAAAATCTCGCAAACAATAAAACAAACACGAAGAACAAGATTGTATGATTGCTAGGTTAAAAATGTCCCAACAAATAAAAGTTAGCTGATGCAGATTGATTATCAAACTGTTGAAAGCTTTCGGCTTTTGGCACACTACAATAATCCCTGGCAGCTATCTCTAACACACTCATGAAGGAGGTTCGTGGGGTGATTAGGTCATCTGAAGACATACCGAATATATAATGCACGGTTCTAACTGATTTGGTTCTTCAGTTGGTTATCATTGCATATATACACGGTGGAATTTGAAGATGAAATATCATAAAATCGTAGATGCATATTTAAAAAAGGAACTGTGCAACATTATGATCATCTGATCCGCTAACTACTGCACTAAAGCTACTACCAAACTTGGGCAATGACCCTTTTTATGATCCAAATTAATAATACCAAATCAAAGGCTTCAAAATTTTACACCATCCCTATACAATATATGACTAAAAGAATCCAACTGAGGCTCATGCGTGGGTTCATCACCGCCCATTTTCTTTGGTTTTGGTTCTTGGCCGGGTCTGGTTCTTGGTCCTCTTTCGACAACCACGGCTCTTTCATAGTTTGGGTATCGATAGTGGATTGTATGGTGTTGTTTTGAAAGAGCTATCTATCTGGGTTGTGGTTTCCCATATGATTTGTGCTTTGGGATTCGTTTGGCATTAGTATACGGGCTTCGAGTACTCCTCACTACCTCATGGTTGCTGGCGGCGATGGCGACGACAATGTTAGCATGTATGAGTAGTGAATGTGGTAGATTTGTTAAAGTTGTTGCATTTTTATTTTCGGATGTAGGACCGTTGGTCTATAGATTAGCGAGTTGTCGGTCTACTTTCACTCTCTCTAGTTTGATTAAGTTGGAGACTCATGCTCTTTATTCTCAGTTGTTTCCGGCCTTGTGTTTGCAGGTCTTGTAATTGGACATGTCCATTGATTAATGAATTAATTCATTTCTCTCAAAAAAAAAAAGAATTCAACAGAAATTACTATCCCCAAGATCCAAATTATTTACGAATACATATCCGGGCGTATCGAATGCGTATCCAAGCGTATACTGACCGTTTCCGCCGGTTCCAACCATACCAGTGCCCTGTAGGTTATGAATATGTTATCGGATACGAAAGAGTACGGCAGGAAACGGCACGATACGCGTACGATACGCGGGGATATGTATCTGGAAATAAATTGAATCATGGGGGCAATACTGACTTTCGTCATCCAAATGGTAAGAGTAGAAAATTCATTGTTGGGCGGGTAGAAGATTCCAAACTAGCGATTATTTCATCTCTGCAACAAAACAACATCATAGAATAGAATAGAAGTCAAAGAGAGAGTTTGAGATGGGCGTACAGTGGCTTCTGGTGTGTCATGGTTTACTTACTCTACTTGTCTTGGTCTCTTTCCTCTGCGGCAATTGGCCCATCTTCGACGGCACTCCAATCCAACGCATCAATCACTTCCTCACCTTCGGAATCTGCGATTACTTCCAGTTAATCTCTTTCAATCTCTCATTCTGTTTTGTTCTGTTTTGGTCGATCAGGTTTTAATTTGGTTCTTGATTTCCAGGCGGTTTGTTGGGTTTGTGTTTGGGGCAAGGGGGACCAATGCGATTCAGACTGTCGAGTATTTCTGCTGTGATCGACCCAATCCAACTTTGCAGGTATCGTATTGGATTTAAATTGGTTGTGAATTCTGTGTCTTTTTTGGAATCTGTGGTTCGGGTTAGTGAATTAGTGTACATTTTTTGTCGATAGAGTGTTGGTCTTATAATAATTATTTTGAGGGTATGATAGCGATCACTAGTCATGCATTGAGAAGTGATCGATAGTTGGTAAGCTTGCGAGAATGGGAGTATGCGGTGCGGTTTGGTAGGGGTATTAAGAAGAAGCTGGAGGAAGGAAAGTTTGAGTTTTCAGTGTTGGTGACAAATCATTTTGCTTTGCGAGCCTGGGATGAGTGAAATGCATAAGATATCTCGTTTTTGAAATTTAGTTTAGCTAATTAGGGAAATTCGTAGTGGAATAGTAAAATTTGTATAGGAAAGATTTGTCTTTCTCTCTGATTCGGGACTAATCATTAGGATTTTTTGTTTTGATGCAGGTTATATATCTTGCTATTATTGGAGGAACCTATTACTTAGTTGCAACTTCTTCGTTTCATTATATTCCTGGCTATTATATAGGTGAAGTTCATAGGTATGTCAAGGAGTTGTAGACTACTCCCTCACTCTAATCTCTCTATCTCTCTCACTCTTGCTGCCACTTTTAGTACATAACTCCATAGACAAATTGGTGTTCTTACAGGTACATAAGCTTCTTGGCTGTTGGTGTCGGTGTTCTGTTGTTTCTATTAACTAGCCTTTCCGATCCGGGAACAGTGAATTCTGATAATGTTTCAGTTTATCTCTCTGCTTACCCGTATGACAATGTGATATATACTGAGAAAGAATGTTCAACTTGCAAAATTCCAAAGTGAGTCCTACCTCCACCTTTCTCCCTCAGTTGTTTTAGCCGTTTCTCTAAGGTTTTCTTTCTCTGTACTAAATTTCTTCTTTCTCTGTGGTTCAGACCTGCGAGGTCTAAGCATTGCAGCATATGTGATCGCTGTGTTGCTCGCTTTGACCATCATTGTGGATGGATGGTTTGAAATTCTCCACTCTTCCTCCTTTGGTCTTCCTCCCTATAAATTCTGCATTCTGTATGGTGCTTATTGTAATTTATTATCGGGTTTGATTGCAGAATAATTGTATAGGTGAGAGAAACATCCATTACTTCATGGCTTTTCTTTTGTGGTAAGTGCTATCTCCTGCAGCAATACTGTGTGATTGCATGTGGCCTTTTGTGGTTTACATTGCCTATCCTGCCCAAAACGCAATTGAGAGGTCGACACTGGGTTACAATGGGCACCAAATCAGTTTCTTGCGGTTGATAATTTAGAATCTTCATTACAGTGTTAGCACGAATAACAGTTGGAATAGTTTTACATGTTTTCTATGAGGTTGAAATTTGTGGTTTGATTTACCTTCGCGAAACTCTATAAACTTTTCCATATTTCCTTACAAATTGCATAAACCTGTCAGCTAAAAGGTGAATTTGAGATGTATTATCTGACAGATTTATGCAATTTGTGTGTCTTACTTAGTTACCCGTTCAACTTTATTTTAAATTGGATAACTGTACTATGCTCTTTTTGTTTGATGTTATGCATTTCTTTTTTCTCAGGCACACTTTACTCTGCATATATGGAACAGTTGCCGTTGGGTTAATTCTAGCTGGTCAAGTTAGAGAATTTAGAGTTACTGATATTCTAATTGGTAAGCTAAGTTGCATTTCAAGTCACGAAAACAGTTGATGCTTGTGTTTCTTGTGTACCTAAGTGACATTCTTTTCACCAATTTCTTTTTTGCAGTTTATTATCGTGTAGAGAATTCTTTTATTAGTTTATCACCACATGTAATACAGGTGAGCTAATTATATCATTTTGGCAATTCAGGCAAGTAAGAATTTTCATTTTTGTTATTCAGAAAACATTCTTATTTCATATTTATAGAAATCAATGTATATCAGTTTTGAATATCAATACTAGTTACCTTACTGTTGTCCTGCTGGCCTGTGTTCCACTTGTTCAAATATGTTAATGTAAATGAATACAGCAAGTGAAAAGTTTGTAAAGAAATATTTTGTCCTTCTGTTCAATGTCAAGCTGACATCCTGAACTTCTAGGTATCCCACTTGTGTTCTGGGTGCAACATAGTGAAAGAAATATGAGACCGCTTGACTATGTGCATCTTTTCCTTTTCTCAACCGTAAAGCTCAATATATGATAGAGGCAATGCATCTGAACTGTTATATGTCAATGAACTAGAAAGAGCCTGGGGGTACATGATCAATTTTTGAATGTGTACCTTTTATTAAATAGGTGGCGTCTGAACTTGATAGTAAAAAAGTTCGCTTACATCCGTGATCTGCAAAACGTAAAGCGTTCTATAGTTGAGCCTTTCAATTGTACAGAGTGGCTACTTTTTGCATATTTAGTTATCATATCATTTTATTGTGCATTTTTCCTCCTCACATAACTTGTTTAATGCTTTTGTGATGTTTGACAGTGGTTGGTGGGGGCATACAATACTCAAATACTACTGATGATGTTTCTTGCAATAGTGGCATTGTTAATCGCGGGTTTCTTTGGTTACCATGCAAAACTCTGTCTCACAAATACTACCTCTAACGAGGTTTGGTTCTCTGTCCAACTTTGTTTAATAACTTAGTTTGTCATTCCTCTTACTTTCAAATGGGAGTTTAGAGGTTGTCAGTAAGGATGTGGGGATAGTTTATTAGGTCACATTTCTCAGACAGAATCACTCACTTGGTAAAAGAAGCATGAAATAAATGTGGTTGCAACTACTGTAATATGCTCTTTCTATTCTGATGAAATTATAGAGCTTGCCTGCTGAGAATTCTCCTATAATGTGGGTATATCATGAAGTTATACATTAGTTTATAGTGAGACTTCAGACTGGCAATCAAGTAGTCACTTCAATTCACATTATGATTAGGTTGTCTAGAACTGCTAATATATAAAAGAAACATTATCTGGATAGAACTGCATGTGTCATAGCTGAAACATGAGAACTAACTACGTGCTGTTTTGAAACAGACTTTCAAGTGGCAAGACTATATAAACTGGCAGCGGAAGCTAAGTGAAGCAAAGGCGAGTTCTGCAGCACTCAAAGCAAGTATTAATGGGATAACTAGTGAAAGAAAACCTCCAGAGAGCAAATGGAGAACCCTATTCCGAAGATCTCCACTTGAAGATGTCGAGGTTGTGGTTAAGAATAACATTTATGATAAAGGGTTCTTTCAGAATGTTCTTGAGATCATCTTCCCCCTATCAAGAAGAAGGGTGTATGCCAACACCAAATTAAAGTCTGGCTAAAGTAGACTGCTGTCCTTTCAACGTTGAATGCATTGCTCCTTCATGTTTCTTTGAGCAATGGAGAATGGCTTCATACCCTTTCTCGCAATTACCTCATGCTTAAACAGCCAGCTTCATCATGAGAACGGTGTCTGATTCGGCAAGATGAGATGCTTTGGCGTTTTGTAACAACACTGCAATGTGCCTATGGGCTGCGGCGGACTGCTTGTCATTGGCAATTCTCAAGGATAGTGAAGCACAGGTAGAATAGTCATACATTTTTGTTATCTTAGCAATTGGCTTAGCAGAATTTCATTGTAAAGCTGGCCTTGTTTTTCATTTGTTGTAATATGATAGTTTTAGTGGACAATGATCTAATTGATCCTTACGTTTAAACTAAAGAAATATGATGTTTGTGTTACTAACTCGCAGAACAAAAAGGGTAGGTTGTGTTGGTAAAAGTGATTGGTAGAAGAACAGACTGATAGACATGCACAACATCAATGTCATGCATAATTGAATCAGAACAGTGATGATATTGGCCACAATTCAATCCAGAACATAGTCATAACACTGATTAATTAACTCATGCGATCATTTTTTATGTCGAATTTTCTTTGGATTTAGCAGAAAATATACGAAAGGAACTGAAAGAAAGGGAATGATCCATATCTTTTTGCTCAAACTAATTACTTTACATTAATTTGCTGCCAACAGCTAGCTCTTTGCCGAAATGTTTCTATTGATAACAACAATGCCACTGGCCGAGCAGACAAACACAAGAGAAAACATTACATTGAAGAAACCTGAAATGAGCTATGGTTTTGGGAATAATGCTTTGGGAAACTTTTTTGTCCGAGAGCGAGGACTGTCATCGGACCAAAGCGAGTCATGTGCTCAACGATCAACTCTACTGATTCCCGAAATGCCCCTTTCATTATTCTTGCGGTATATTGGTACTTCGGTACTGCGGTAGATACAACTTAAAATCGAAACCTTGATCCAGGCTTTCACAGGACGAACCTTTCAGCTATGCCGGAGTAAACCATAAAAAAACCAGTACAAGATCTCACTTGGGTAACACCATGCGTGCGAGCATCCCACCTAATAACGTAAGCAGTTAAAGTATATTCATCCTTTAACTTACATAAAATTTCATAACACCACTATATATGTAGGACTTACTTGTTACACACAAGAAGGAAGATGTGCATGGGCCACCAATGCCGTCCTTGAAGATGTTTATGTCGAATCTCGACACAATCAAGTTCAGTCATAACCAAGAGTGTGGAGAGCCTCAAATTCTCCTTGTCTTGGCGTGCTTCTCTTCCTCAAGGACGTGTGTACATAATCGAATGAGTCGTCGCCGTGGTCACGAGTGACTTGCGACTGGGCGTGGCGGGTGAAGGCGTCGAACTCGGTGTACACCAGCGTTATCCACCTCACCTAATCAACATTAATAAAAACAAAATCCGATCAGCTCATGCAACTCTAATTAATGGGATCAAAGACATTTGTTGGGGGATGAAGGTAAGCAAAGAGAGCAGCAGTGAAATAGTAATTCGAACCATGTCCGGGGCTTGCTGGTGATAATACCGAACTGACCAAGTTCGCCAAGAACTGGCCATGCCCGCCAAGAACGGAAAAGAAAATCTCCGAGTTGGAAGCCTGGCCTGAGACGACGTCTTAGGGCCAGGATTCGGTGTTGTCTTCGTTTTCTTGGACCTAACACTCCAAGTGAGCCATTATCTTGGCCGGAGAAGAAAGCTCTCCGGTAGAGATTACATTCTCTCTCTCTCTCTCTCTCTCTCTCAAGCAGGAAGCTACTACTAGAAGAAGGTTTGTGACTTGGTTATTGGTTTTTTTTGGATGAGAAGTTTAGGGTTTAAATAGGCAACTACGTACTGCCCTGATTAATTATTATATAGTAGAAAATAATATTTGGAGTCATCCTGGAACTCATGGATGCCCAATTAGTCTACTTCCCCATCTCGAAGCATGACTCTTGAGATGAATACGTCTCCTACCTTCAACAATCGATATATACTGTCGACGTAGAGATCGTATCGTCATCCTACCTTTAACTTTATGCATCGTAATTCCATGATATTAATATTCGTTCAATTTTGCTTGAGCAAGAAAAACCAGTAGCGGTATTATTACAATGCCTGCCTACAGTAGCACTCTACAGATCGGTATAGTATTATCCTTGGAAATTAAGCTTGCATTGTCCTGTCCTATCGGAGGTGGCCTGGAAAGAAGTCCTCCAGCTACCAGCTAGAGCTAGTCACCGCCCTTTATTGCAGTAGGCCGGTGGGTGGACATGTATACGCAGCATTGTATGTAATGTGGTACTCCCTCCTACAACGCCTAGCTAGCTACCCTTTAACTTTATGCACTGTATTATTGCACCCACTGTTGGTTTTGACAGCGAGTGAGTGACCATTCCCTGAAAAGATGATGCATGGCGTGGGAGTGTGGGACTGGGAGGAGGAGCGCTAGCTTTAATTTTAGGTACTTATTTGAGTGAGAATGCTGTATATGGCCCCTATCGAGAAGAAGGGTGTATGCCAACACAAATCAAAGTCTGGCTGAAGTAGACCGCTATCCTGTCAATGTTGTATGCATTGCTCCTTCATGTTTCTTTGAGCAATGGAGATTTTAAATAGAACTTAACGGCGTAACACTCATTTAAAATCCAGAACATGATAGTTATAACAGTATCGATTAAATGCGATCATTTTTATGTCGAATTTTTTTTTTCTCTGGATTTAGCAGAAAATATATGAAAGGAACTGATCGAAAGGAAATGATCCATATCTTTTTGCTCAAACTAATTAATTTGCGGCCAACAGCTAGCTTCTTTGCCGAAATAATGGCACTGACCAACAGGAAAACAACAAGAGGATAAACATTACTGAAGAAACTTAAAATGCCAATGACTATTAACCCTAGTTAGTTATGATTTGTGAATAATTCTTGAAAAAAATTTCTGTCTGGAGAGAGGATTGCCATATATCGAAACAAAAACCGAGATTAATTATGTGATGCTCATGCATGCATTAATTTAGAAAGAGAGTAAACCGGTAAAAGTCTTGCTAGAGTAGGACTTTTATTCAGGTTTTCTTTTTCCGAGCAAACACAAGTCTTCGTAACGATCTCTAAATCTGTGACATTGGAAATCTGCAGGTCGTTACTAAAAGACTTGTTGGAGAAAAGAGTAGACGAACATGAGTCTACCATTGTCATCCTTAAGGATGTTCTTGTAGCTTTGGGGTGTTGCTCTTTCTCAATGACGTGTGGACATAATCGAACGAATCGTCGTTGTGGTCAGGAGTAATTAGCGACTGGGCGTGGCGAGTGAAGGCGTCAAACTCGGTGTAACCCAGCCTTATCCACCTCACCTGATTACCATTAATAAAAACAAAAACCGGTCAGCTCATGCAACTCGATCTAATGAACGGGATGAAAGACAAATGGTGGACATGACCATTCCCTGAAAAAAATGATGCTCGATCGGCGTGGGTGGGAGTGGGAGAGTGGGACTGGGAGGAGTGCTTCGAGGTACTTCTTTGCAGTGATAGGTGAACACTCAAATTGCTAATTTGAAGCAGAAGATGATGAACTTTAAGCTTGGTCTGAAGTGTGTATTACGTACGTAGGGATCAATTCAACAAATAAATCTAAATCATAATATTAGCAGATAATTGGAATCCAAGTCATTGTTCAACCACAAACTTAACAGGTTCTTCAAGAGTCATATCATGCACAAGGTTCGCCACAGAACTCCATCTTTCTACTTTGTGATAATGAGATTCTCAAGAGCATGTTGCCTTCTTCTGTCAATTTATACAACACAACCAATTTGGAATATAAACCAATGTCTTCGATTCTCCACTTTCTGATATACGCACCAAGAGATTAATTGCCGCGCCAGCTCTGTTCTCAACAACTGTATGGTCTGGTATTCGATCTCATATGTGTTGAATGTAGTACGTACTTAAAACCGTAGAAAAAGATATATATGCTAAATTTGTCTTGCTCTGCCATTTAATGTGATTAATCTTCATGTTTGACCACAGTTTCTTGTTACAGGGTGCAATTAGGAAAAGTTTTTCATGTAAAGAATGAGAGTATCTTTAGCACACGGCGTGTATCTTCACATACATACATGGATGATCAGGATTAGAAGAAATAATATAGAAACATGGTGGTCAAACATATGAATTGTTATGAACGGTTAAGATTGTGTCGTGTAAATACACGTCGTGCATACAAGAATTTCCAGTAAAGAACAGCAACATGTAGTGCCAGTTGACAGATTTTCAGAAAAAAAAAAAAGAAGAAGAAGAAAAGGAAAGTAGTTCCAGACTAATTTTACAACACTAAACACTGGGCTCTTCAAAATAAAAACACTTTGGGCTTTTAATTGGGTCCAAAACTCCAAATTAAATAGGCCGGCTAGCATATCCGACCCGAAAGAAAATAAAAAATAAAAGAAGCTCCGCTTCAAAGTTCAAAACCCCAAACCGGAGCACTGGTTCTCTCTCTGGATTCGAAGAAGAAGAAGAGGTATGGCTCAGCTTCATTAATCTCCTTAATTTCGATTTCAACTATTTGAAACTCAGTTCAATTCGATTTCGGATTCTATTCCGTATTCAATTTTCGTTGATTTTCTTTTCGTTCTGTGCGGTGATGATTGTTAGGGTTTCAGCGATGATTTACACGGCGATAGACACGTTCTATCTGAGCGACGAGGAGCTGGAGAACTCGCCGTCGAGAAGGGACGGCATAGATGCAGCTACCGAGACCACGCTCCGAATCTACGGCTGTGATTTGATCCAGGAGAGCGGCATTTTGCTCAGAATGTACGTGTTCTATCTCCAAAGTTTCAATTTTTACTTTAATTTCTAAATTTAATGTTCATAATTGTACAAGAGTGATGTTTGTTTCGAATTTTTGGGCCGAAAAAAGTAAAATTTGCTTGTTTGATTTTGATGAGTTGCAGGCCTCAGGCTGTTATGGCCACTGGTCAGGTTTTGTTTCATCGTTTCTATTGCAAGAAGTCGTTTGCACGCTTCCATGTCAAGGTACATTTTACTTTCGTGTTTATAGAGTTGCTGCTCGATTGGCCATTTGTTTGGATTCTCAGAGATTGTGAGAAGTTAAGAAGATGATTCTGTTTTGATTTTGAAACTTGTGTTTTTGTACCTTTAGTAGGTCCATATAGGTCTCCATGTTGTATTGTTTTTGTGTTGGTTAGTGAAGATGAAATAGTGCTGTACAATGAGTAGGTGGCTTTTGTAGTTTCTTGGTTTTTCAATAGAAAGATACTTGTTTTAGGGTGAATGTAAGAAGCGGAATTTCATGCGTTATGTGTTAGTAATGATTTTGCCGGATTTGATGTTCTTTTGTAGAAAGTTTCTGCTAGTTGTCTTTGGCTTGCATCAAAGCTGGAGGAATGTCCTAAGAAAGCTAGACAGGTGATTATTGTTTTCCACAGAGTGGAATGCAGGAGGGAGAACTTACCCATTGAGCATTTGGATCCACAATCAAAGGTCAGTAGCTCGTGTTTGTTATGCGTATCACGTTTCAACAATGTTTCCGATTATCCTCCTTTTGAGCCAAAAGCATCAGATTTATTGCGAAGCAGCATATTTACGTTGCTCTTATAGAACTCATGGTTTTCGTTTCGTTTTTGGCAGGAGTATTCAGACTTGAAGGTGGAGTTGAGTAGAACAGAGAGACATATTTTGAAAGAGATGGGTTTCATTTGCCATGTTGAGCATCCCCACAAGTTCATTTCAAATTACCTTGCCACTCTTGAATCGCCTCCAGAGCTAACACAAGAAGCCTGGAATTTAGCAAATGACAGGTGCTTTTTCATCAGAAACCAATTTCTTTTTTGTTTTGTTGGTCTTGATATTTAACTTCTAACTTTTGAATTTGAAGTAGGCGTGTTTGTTTATTTACAATTATCTGTTTTACCTGGAGATGTTTGTCTATTACTCTTTTATTATACCAATGAGGGTTAGTGGAATGTTCAGCCGACCATGTTTGCTCCTACCTGGTATGGGGTCGGAAATCCCTCATTTGCTAGAGATTCCTGCCTCTTAAAGATTGTAGGGTTAGGAGGCCCCAGTTATTAGTCAGGACCTGTCAAGCGGGTTTTGGGGATATCTGGGTGTAGACAAGAAGGTTCATAATGTGATACTTATTGATACAGCAGTGTACTTTAAATAGATGGAAATAGCTATATTAAAAACTGTTTTAGAACCATTAGAGTTTGAACTCTGTTGTGTAGAGTAGATTTCATGCCGTATTTATATGGGTTGCATGTCTATCCAGAAAACTGGAATGGTGTAGCATGTCAAAATCAAAAGTTGGGTCTCTAATAGGGGGATAGATCAATAAAGCTAATTTAGAAAAGTAAAGGACTTAAGAACTCGTCTGCAACTACTAATGGATTTGACTCCAAGCTTTCAAAGGTTTATGGTTTTTAAATGGCATTTGATTTTGCTTTTCACTAGAATGATCACATGAACTTTATGCTATTGGTTTAATTCTTATTGTTTCTCAACTTTTATTTGGAGCAGCTTGCGTACAACTTTGTGTGTTCGATTCAAGAGTGAGGTTGTTGCTTGTGGTGTTGTGTATGCTGCTGCTCGGAGGTTTCATGTCCCTCTTCCTGAGAATCCCCCTTGGTGGAAGGTATTTGATGCTGACAAATCGGGGATTGATGAAGTTTGTAGGGTTCTTGCTCATCTGTATAGTCTTCCTAAAGCTCAGTATATTCCGGTCTGTAATGATGGAGATTCATTTACATTTTCTAGCAACAAATGGAATTCACAGTCCCAGCCAGCTTCAAAGGTATGAGCTTTGGCTTTGCCCCTATGAACTGTAGGATAAAATAAAACCTGCTATATACTATTTAGATATTCTATTGCTAACACAGAGTCTATTTTCATTGTTGGTCCATAGGAAGTTCCTAAGAGTAGCCCATCAACTATTGCCGATACATCTAATTCAAAGGCACCGACAGCTGTAGCCAATCCTGAATCCTCTGGATCAAAGGGTGTAAGCATAACAGCCTCCGATAAGGTAAAGGATTCTAAAGAAAGTGATGATGAATCTAAGAGCTTGCCTGTTGATTTAGAGGTAAGAGAAGATCTGAACGTGAAATCCAAGACTGAACGAAGCAAAAGCAGGGACAGGGACAGGGAGAGGGATAGGGACAGGGATAGGGAAAGAGAGAGGGACAAGGATAGAATAAAGGTACGAGATCGTGATCGGGGAGATAGAGAGGAAGCTGAGAGGGATAGAACCAAGGACCGAGGTCGTCGTTCTAAGGACAGAGCCAAAGATTCAGGTTGGTCACTTTTATATATTTCATCCACCACTTTCATACAATATATCCATCTTCCTGCCTTTCGCTCATGACTTTGTCTATTCTAAACATTTTTGTCTTTAACTTTTGTGGTTGCAGGGGGGCATTCAGAGAAATCAAGACATTTCTCATCAAGAGGTAATTAGATCAGAAAATATGAAGGCTGTTTTTTCCCCCAACATAAAATGTGGTTGAGCCTAATAATCTGACATGCGTCGTTCTTTTGCAGACCATGACTACCACAGTACCTCGTATTCTTCAAGGGAGAAGGATCGCTATAGACATCACCCCTATGCCTGAATGGTGAATGTATTCATCTCGGTTTCTCTTGATTAAACTTGTAGAATTCAAATACTTGATTGTATGTTGACACAGTTTGGCAGGAAAGAAAGTGATTTCCTGTTGAAGGGCCAGGGAAAGGCAGATGTTTTGACGATGAAAAAAAAATGGTTTGTCTGAGTAATCTTTAAATACCTCGGCAGCTCTTCGAGAAATAGGTTCAATCCGTATGAACATGATGGATGTTGTGGTGTGGAAAAGTAGAGATGTTTGTGATTTCATAATCTCCGTCTTAACTTGAAAAGCATCCAAAATTTATATAGCAAATCTATCACCTCTATCTTTAGTCAAAGATTTAATTTCTTTGTTAAATCACAATGGTATCTCAAGTTTCTCAAGTTTTAAAAACATCACAATTGTAACTTTCTAACTTGACCGAGTTTAGGTATATAGAGTCGTTTGTTCGGTTAGTCGACTATTAGTTGACAAAATTTGAAGGATACTTTTGCCTTTTAATACTTCATGTAATATTCTTCTTCTTCCTTCTGAAACTCTCTCGTCTCCATCTCTCGTTTCAACCCCCCCCCCCCCCCCCCCCCCCCCCCCACCCCCCAACACAATCATCTTTGACTCCTTCGATCCCGACCCGATCGGTTTCGTTGTTGGCATGGACGGGTGTAAAACTGTAAATATGTATATGGAGCTACAAAACAAAATAGCAAAGAAATGGTTGAACTCTGTGCCTTCTCTACTTTTTCTTTTCTGCTTTTGACGGTTGCATAACCACTGCGTATCACCTAATATAATTGAGGGAGACTGACTTGAGGGAGAATTGGGTTGGGTTTGTATATCGATGTGATGAATTGGTGAAGACCTAATATAATTGAGGGAGACTGACTTGAGGGAGAATTGGGTTGGGTTTGTATATCGATGTGATGAATTGGTGAAGGTGATTTGTTTTGGGGGGGGGGGGGGGTGTTTCAAGAGGAAGAGAAAAATATTACATGAAGGATGAGAGGACAAAAGTACCTTTAAATGTTGTCAATTAACAGTTAACTAACAGAATAAATAAATGACTCTATATATCCAAATTCGGCTTACGAACTTGAGATACTATTATGATGTTTTTAAAACTTATACTAAATTTGATAAAGACCAAAAGTTGAAACACTGTTTGGTTGAATTTCTCTCTAGAATAATAACTTTAAAAATCTTTAAATTTGTCTGGACACTGGTGTGTAAAAAACCCAAAGTACAAAATGGGTTTCCTACTTGCACTGTACTGACTGTAGAACTCCCCTTGCTCAATGAAATGATCGGAAAGAATATAAAAATGGATTTGGGAGCTTTGTAATGCAATGCATATGAACTACTTCCTATAAAGTCTTGATGATAATATCGACAAAGAACTACAAAGATGAATCCTTTTAAAATTTGTGAGAGATTCTAGATTCTAGAGATTTAAGTTGCTAAATTTCTGCCCTTTGTAAGAGGAAGACATTAAGTGCTAACTAATCACCGGTTAATTACATCTACATATCTAGATGAACTTTAGGGGTGCTGATACTAGAACACTGTTCGCTGTTCTAAAGTTGTGGAGGAGATGGTTGGGTTGCATTGAAAGTGAGAGGCTTGATGTCTCTGGCGCGCATGTAGCTCAAGAACTGTCCAGGCAGCTCTTCGAGAACAGATTGAAGAGCCGAAATTCGCCCGCCTGCTAAAACCACAATGAGTTTTTGTTTTAATTCAGAATAAATAGCTTCAATCCATATGAACATGATTAATGTTGTGGAGAGGAAAAATACAGATGTTTGGGACTTACTATGCACATCTCTCATAGGAACAAACTGTACGATGTCTCTTGTAGCCACACGACCTGTTGAACTTGATAATCGCTGTCCATTATCAGCATCGAGAATCTGCTAAATACAATATACACATGGGCATTCAGAATTCTAGTTGTTGAAATTCCACCATATGTAGCATAAGGAGAAAGAGATGACTCGTAAAATGAAACAAAAGCCATGGGCATTCAGAATTCTAGTTGTTGAAATTCCAACATATGTAGCATAAGGAGAAAGAGATGACTCGAAAAAAGAAACAAAAGCATACCTCCATTTGTTTAAAATCCGCTGTTCCTACTCCAACTATTAGAATTGAGAGGGGAAGATCAGATGCCCTCACCAAAGCATCTGTTGTTTCCTGGAGGTCTGTAAGGATCCCATCCTATAAAAGGTGGCATTTATGTTACCTCAATAAAAGAGATCTCACATAAAACAAACACTTGCAAATAAAATTCATCCTTCTCTTACCGTTATAATCAGCAACACATAGTACTTATTGTTGTCGTGGAATAGAGAATTGCCAGCAATCTCTGCAGCCCTATTAACCACTGGGCCAAAGACAGTGGGTCCTGATAGAGCAACATTGTGTAGGGCGCTGGCATAAGCAGTCATTATGCCTTCAACTCCTTCAACCTAAATAAATGAAACAATCACCAACATAAAAAAATTCATTGGTCAGTGAGTTGGTATGTAAGTTTGCAAACCAGAGTAGAATGCCATATGTGAGGAACTAGACTCTTAATCTACCTCAAAGCCAGTTGCAGTTCCATCCAAGTTAAAACAGTGCGACACAGGCCCTCCAGGTGTCCTTCCTCCAAAGCCCCAAGCAGGAAAACGTTTATCAGCATCATAAAACTGAATAACTTCCCCAACTTCTGTTATTGCCTGCAAATGAAAAAATAAACTTGATTACATTTACAGATACCACTCAACTATTACTCTCAGAAGATACCTTCTATGGTTATTTCTTTAATTCAAAGAACACATATTGTGTTGCATGTTATCAGACATTTGTTAATTACTAAAATATAACCAAAGTCTTAGTTATTAAAGAACCACATTTGCTAACCTGCTGGTAAGAATTCAACCGGCCATAAGGATCAATGTAGTGCAACGAATCAGGTTTTCGAGGATCTCCATTTGAAGCTGTGACAAAATTCAGTATCAAGGCATGCAAATAGATTGGAATGATAAACATTTCAATAGTCCCACTCAATTCTTACCAGTAAAGTCAACAGCAACCATGAAGTTAAGCTCAAACCCACTGGAAATATAATCGACAAAGCTGAACTGGTGCTTCTCATTAAATTGATCCACAAACAACTGACCCTTTGACAACTACAACACCATATTATTAACAAAACAGTGAGTACATTTACATGTATGCTACAAGTATATGAACTAGAATGCAAGCTTGAATAAACACCTTTTCACGACCAAGAGAAGATGGAATGACAAAATTCACCCCACTTCTTTCTTTGAATAATCTCTCCAGGTCTGCCACAGATTTTTGAAGTTTCCTAAATTAGACAAAGAGGCAAATTGAAAAAGGTTGGTTGTCTTCCTTTTACAGGCAAAAATACAAAGTTGAGATAAAATTGAAAAAAAAAACAATAGTTTTAATAATTACCCAATAAGAACATGATTGCCATTACTGTTGAAATCAAAGCACTCGATGATTAATGGATTATCCTGCACCAAATTTAAGTTGCATGAATTTTCAACCTTAATTGCCAATCTACTAACCGTATTTAACAGGTGAGCAGAATTGGCAAGCTTACCTTGCTTCCAAACTGCTGCATACTCAGGGACAGCGGTTTCCAAACTGGATTTAAATTGTTATCCACTACTTCAGTCTTGCAAATTGGAACAGAACTTCCACTCTCAACAATTCTTGATACTCTTAAGAAAGGATCCTATAATAAAGAAGTCAAAACACTGTATAAGAATCACTAAACCAAACCAAAAAAGAAGAAGCTAATACTATGTATGAAATGAAAAAGATCTTAAAAATCGGTTTCATAAGGCGTACACTTTTAGAGAAGAGGTCTTTGTTTTCCAATTGGGAACAACGAAACTTTATCTCAACAACACTCTTTGAAGCCATAGTTTCTTCAGCATGGACAGTGAGTGTTCCTAAGTTTCTCATACCTCCACGCCCGCTTCTGTTATGCAGCTTCAAGGTTACACTTCGACATTGTTTTGTCACTATCTGCAATTAGAAAAGAACATGTTTACAAACACAATACCTCTTACCATTTAGCAAATGATAAAACATTTTTGTAATACAAGACATACAAACTGATATAGCAATAACAATTATGATTTTTACCCTATCTTCATACATACTGCAACACCCCAATGAAATGACCTATTTTCATGAACTCTCTTTATCTGAAGGTAGTTTACCTCTGAAAGATTGCAACTGCCTTCCCCAAGAAATTCCTGATCCTCCAACTTCAGTGTCTGCAATGCAACACAATGAGATGATTAAGAAAGTAACCTTTGCCTTTATTTAGAGTTCACATATGGTTTATATTCGCACCGTGATGCAAAATTTATAGGTCATAAACGAGAGCGTATTCGGCGCACCCGGAAATTTAACGGTGAGATCGCCGGTGAGAACACCGGGTGGGGCCGGGCACGGGTGAGTGGACGGTGAGATCGGCCGGGTGCGCGGTGCACCCGGGTGCGCTCTATAACTTTCAGTCATAAACAGCAAAAGACAAAAGAACTTTTAAAGGAGTTGTTTTACTGTTGCTTCCATCTCGCCTGATGTCCTAATTTGTTCCATATTATTCCTAGATTTTGCAAAATGTGCACAATCCTAGGGCTATGCCCAACCATACATATACTAGTACACTTCTTCGGGTTGTTTAATTACTATATATTTCTTGCCGATTCAATGTATTTGAGATGTAAGCAATTTACTACACCTTCATGGTTCGAAACCTGAACTGTAGAGTTCGAAAAATAGCATGGTTTATAACAATTCAGAATTGTATTTATAGAAGCCTTGATAGAAGAAATGGAATACCTTTACATTTACATTGTGATATTTCGTATCGACATCATAGACCTGAAATCTGGGTTGAACACAAAACAAGAAAAAAGGAGAGGTCAGGGAAGCAGCCTAATCAAACCAACACAACTGATATGCAGCTAAGAAAAGAAATCTGAGACTTACATCAATGGCTGCACAACCTCGAACTGATAGGAAACTGTAATTTTCTCAATCCATGCTGGACTCAAATTATTCATTATCACTTCAGTTCTCCCTAGTTCCTCTAGCTTACCTAGAAAACCATCTCCTTTCTTCATATAAACCACGACCATGGGATCACTCTGAAACAAAATAACAGATGTTAAAAGAACTATTCATCACCAGGACAGAGTACCCATGTTAAATGTGATGTAATACATAACATAGAACCGTATCAAAGAGAAAATATTCATTTTATTTGTTCTTGATTGATTAGGACTATGCTACGCCTTCGATGTGTAAGGGTGTTGTAGTAATAACAATTATTGACTTGATAAAGCATGATAAACAGGTCATGCTCATGTACTCATTTTACGTTCTTCAGTTTGCAGTATTGTAATAACTATGACAAACAGTTATAAGAAAATTTTGGAGTGAAAAGTGCTGATTAAGCTTTAGCTGTATCAATTACTGCTATATCGATATGGATATATAAACATACCTTTGATGTAATGTCCCGATCAATCAAGTTAGTTGCTGACAGTGATAACTGCAACACAAACACGAAATCCAACATTAAATTCCAAAGAAGGAAACAGGAGGTCCGACAAGAATATAAGAAAATGAAGAGAACTAGAAATAAGAGAACCATCAATACACTCATGGTGATTACGAGTGCAGAGACACCAGAGTTATCACATCCATCAAACGTACACCAAAGTTTAAAGCAGTCATAATCTTAAGGCACTTAATTAATTCTACCAGACCAGATGACAAATAATATTGAGTATTGTACTTCATAGTCCATTACAGCTTCATTACATTGTCCAGCTTAATGGTTCATTACTGTCTCAAGCTAGGTGGAATACTGTAGAGTGAATCCTCTAGGAGTAGCAGTAACCAATTTTAGTCAGTTGATATATAAACCATTAAATAATGTATTGAAAGACAGAACAAAAGCAAGTGGTACAAAATGGATTAAGGCCTACTGATATTCTTGAAATGGCCCGGGTATACAGATTGTCACCCTTCTGATGATGGAGACCTTAATGTCCACAACTCCACATCCACTAGAATGATGGAGTCTCTTTATAAGTGGCACTTATGCTCTTTACAAGTAGCTCAGTATTATGACTTTTCTCACACCTCCAAGTGACAAACAATATTTTAATATCAATCAACGGTTTTGTCCTATGCTCTCAAGTCAAATTGGCATAAGATAAATCAGAATCTAGCTAATGTTCTGTTTCTGAGAGAATGTTGTAGGCATTTTGCAGACAAGGTGGTCGAGGCCCCAGTACTCAATCAACATGCAGCCTAAGAAGCCAGTCACGTAAAACACCGATAATGTATGCAAATAATCTAAACAGGATGTCACATTACTTGGTAATTGACAATGGTGTTGTGTGCAAGACAAACACAGCCATTCTATACAGTTGAACACACAGTTTTGAGTTTTAAATCTGTAGTGAACATCGTAGAAACTTTCGTGTTGAACATTCAAGAAGACTTGCTTGCAGGCCAGGTTACAACAGAATACAGGCTGCAATTCGGGCCAAGACAGTAGTGATTTTAAAATCGAACACGAAAACCATTGGCAAAATTGACCCGCAGCATGCCATCTTGAACTATACTTTAATACTTTAATCAACGATCATGCCGTCTTTACTTTCCAGAAAGATGATAGCACAAAGTTTAGGAATCAAAGTTCCTTTTTCAGTTGGCTCAAAAAGCATTCTGCACATTATAATAAACAAAAAACTATATATTGAAAACAGATTGACCAGGCCAAATTACATGAAACTGATTAAAAATTAAAAATTCACCCTGCTAATAAAATATGAGATTCTTAGTTTCAAGAACAGACGAACCACGCTATTCAGTTTTCTGGGCAAGTTTCAAGTATCAATCTTTACACGCATCGATAAAAAAGTTTCAATCTTTACAGAATCTAGACATACCCAGAACCACAGACCACCACAGAAATATCAATACTGTTATTTTACTAAAAGATAAACAAAAATCAATCGGATATGTTCTAGGGTTTTAAAGAAGAACCAAAACAGTAAGATTGGGGCAAAATGTAGTTACCTCGAGAGGAGTGCAGAGTGATTCAACCCCACGGGCGCGGTTATAGAGCTCAACGGCGTCGTTTACATCGCCGTCCCTGTTGATGGGCCTCTGTTGGGCCCCACCCACGGCTTGTTTGCCACCTTTCACGTCGGAAAAACACCCTCCCATCTCTAAACCTCTCTTCTTCTTCTTCTGTTTTTCTTTCTCTCCGTTACGAATTCAAAACCCTAAATCCTTTTCGTCTCGTAAACTTTGTTTTCAATTCGTGACGAGCAGGGTTTATATATAAGACTATAAGAGGGTTTAGGAGTCTTCGTACGCGGTTATTAGTCTTGACATGTGTCTAAATTTACGTGGAAGAGACGTGGTCCATCGGGAGCACTAAGCACTGTAAGATTTCTCTCAAAATAAAATATAAAATAAAAATTTTTAAATAAAAGGTCTGACACTGTTCTTTACTAGGAAATTGTTGCAAATTCATTTGTTTACCAAAAACCAAAATCTTGTTCAAATTAGACCTGGAAATTATTTATTTATATTTTTCTTTTTTGAAGCTAAATATGTCACGGGACTAGTAAATGGAGAGTAGGTATAAGTGGGTGATTTTAGCTGGACTTGGTAAAATTTGGTGACACATCGAGTTTTGGTGATGTGGGCACGTTATTGTTTGCCTATTTCAGTAACGGGGAATTGAGTTTATTGATAGACACAAGGCTTTTCTTCACTTTTTCTGGCTGATTGATATGGAATGGATCAATGGAAGGGACGAGGTAGTGAGGAAGAACACAAGCGATCGATAATGGCGTCGGAACAAGAGGGGAAGGTGTTACAAGTCACATTCTCTATGTGCTTTGATACTTGGAAAGAGTGGAAGGTAAAACACGTATTATTACGTGACGATAAATAAAAACTTATGACTAGAATTATAAAAAGAATCTTAATTTTTCCGGTCACGTTTATTAAGTGACACCGACTATTTATATTTGTAGTTAGTTTTTTTTGTTGATGAATAATAAATCCGCTTGATGTTATCCAACCGTACGATAAAAAATTAAGATGGTGGATGTACATTCATTCCTAAATGATTGGAGTTGCTTCCGGTGACCATAAGAAAAGGAGTTCGTCAGCCCTTGATCCTGGAATATATAGTCTTCTGGTGTACATGGAGGAGCCATATTCGGCTTATTTGATAAGTTAGGTACGCGGCGTACGCCAAGTATGTCTTGGTCAATGGTTACTAGCTACTACTTCGTTTCATGTTTCTCAAACTTTTTTGTTACATGTTTCACAGCTTCATACTTAGCTCTTGCATGCAGGCATATCATGTTTATGTTGTTCTCTTACTTCTTATCAATAAAAGTTTTGACGTCTCTTAAAAAAGAAATCCGGAAAAATCAATTGGTAGAGTTTACACACGTACATGACTAGCTAGAGATTAATCAATTGTGGGATTAATTTCTAGGAAACGTTTTATACATTTCTTTATTTGAATTTCTAAAAGAAAGTTATCTTCAAAGCGTCCATCGCATATATGCGTGGCTCGACCTGTTAATGCGTTGGATTGTCATCCGCAAAAGTGAGGTGTAGAACACCTCTTCAACAGCTTTTCAAGTCTCCTCTTTTGAAGTTTTGAGATTAATTTCCTTTCGCCAAAAGGTGTAAAGGGTAAATATATATATGTGTGAAGTGTAAACAGATTAATAAACCAAAGGACATGGGCATAAAGTTTCTGAAATCAAAGCTCGTGAGTTTTGAAGTGATGGAACACTGGCGAAGACGCGCGATGGACTTGAATACTCGGTTTTAGCTAGCTAGAAAATTATTCAGTAAGATTATTCAAGAAAATATATAACACTGTAGGTGATAGATATCCTTAATCGTTTCGAAACTTATTCCGAAGATTCATCGAGTGAAATGTCAATACAGTTACTCCACCCTTCAGATTATCCTGTCGAAGATTTCACAAACCAGAAAGAGGAAGATACAGCACCAATCCTACAAGTTGAATTTTCTAATTCTTGGTGCTCACAGACACAATATTGGACTTTTCTGCAAGGGATTACACCTCAGGCGCAATAGCACTTTTTAATTGAGATTACTCTCTGGTTTGTGAATGTTGGGTGCTTTTGCTGGAGAGGCCGGCCGGGTCCCCGGAAATGCATGGTCAATTAACTCTGGATTGTTCTAAACTTCTTTAGGAATCTTTATTTCATTCCCCGGCGGGCCGGCGGTCGCCCTTATCTTCATGTTTCGGTATATAGTTATCACTGATCCATAGTCCCAGTGAACAATCTGCAGCTATATATGGCAGACGAACTTACATGCATCATGCAACCAATTTGGTGACGAAATGATCGATTCCTTTTGTTACATTTTCTAAAAGAAAAGCAACCATTTCCAATGGCATTGACCAACCAAGGGGTTAGCGTGATATATACAGAAGAAAAAAGGCTCTCGTCACCATAGCAACGTCATTATATATACGCAATTGTCATTATCAATACCAACATGGCATGTGAGCACTTTGCAAGTAAATTGTGTAGAAAATGTGTTTGCATAACAGTTGCGCATAATATAAGTGATTCATGAAGTCATGAACCTAATCTATATAGATTGACCATTCCCAGATGGATCCGAGTATTAACAAAATGAAACATGATTGGATCGATGAACAATGTACACAATGAAGGATCCAGTAGTAGTAGTTCCACGTACGTAAATGAATTTTCCATGCATTGTGCATGGCAATTGGCAAACACGTAAAGGTAAAGCAGGTTGGAGATCGATCAAGTCAATCTCTTCGTCACTCAACGAAAACTCATCGTTCAATTTGTAGAAAACCTAGCCTGCGCGCACGAATAATGTTCGCTTTGGTTTTTCTTACGCGAGATTTGAAATCAAAACTTGTAGAAATTTCATTATGAAACTCGCACGAAATTAAGTCTGTGAATTGGCTCGGTCGATCAGTACGTTTCGGGACAACGATGTTCATAACTTCACCTTCAAAGTTCATTCTTGAAGGTGATATATAGCTAGCTAGTACTGATATCCAACATGTTAAAGTTTCCGATTCCTTTAATCTGGTGTTGCCAGATCGATCGCTAAATAACGCTAATTCGCATGAGGATTACGCCCCAGTTATTCGCTCATTGCCATTTCTTGAAACTACTACACTTCATTAACACTACAAATTTGACCACAAATTAATCAATCCCAAACAAGGGTTAGATGATATAAGCACCAATTAACAAGAGCATAACGACATAAAAAAGACCTAATTAATCCTCACCGGGCCCAAATGGCCAAATCCTTGTCCCAGGTGGTTTAGAATCTATTTAGGGCTCTATTTTATTTCCGAATTCCAATCGAGTTTGGATTTGATTTAGAAACCTATAAATACCATCCATGGGCACGTAGAATGCTCCATACAAATCCAAAACCGAAGATGCAGATTCCAATCGGTGGTTATCATCACGTTGCGATGCAAAAACCCCAATCCCAGACTACAGGGTCTTTGGAGAAGGACATTCTTCCCATCAGTCTGCAGTTCTTGACGTTAAGACAATGGCGCTGCAATCCATATTTTACAACATGTACTTTAGTTTGTGAACCACTTATACATGTGGAATTTTCTGATATCAAGAAGCAAGCACACGACAGTAGAATCAAGAGGGGATATGAAAATCTCTTCTCCGAGTATCTGACGATGATGGAGGTGCCGGAAGAGGAACACGCCGCTGCGATTCACAAGGTGTTTCAGGCGGTTGAGGTGGTCGTCGATCCTGAGCACCCTGTTGTACTGCATGTGTATAAGTGTTTGACACCATGCACTGTCCGCGACGGAGATTGTTCACGCAACCGGGAGAGAGTGAAAATTAAGTTGGTTGTTTAATTGTGTAATTTGCTTCCTTTGTAATTTCTACTTTCTAAATTTTTTTTATCCTATGCAATCTGATGCTCTTCGTAAAAAAAGAAAGAAAGATTGAATCCAGTTTTTTTAGCTTATATATAGGTCGTATGCATGTAGAGACTCCTCTTGAACTTGAGACTTCATTATTAATTTCACTGAAATCATCCCCAACCAAGGGTTATATGTTTCAAAATGATTGCACGAGAGCATCTATATCAGACGAGAGCGTATACGAACATATATTCAAGTTAATTTATAATTTTTTCAAATGCAAAGAGCCTTTTGCCCAAATGAAGGGGTTAATTTCAATTTGTTATCCTTGTATTGTATTGAACCTGTAACTGGGGCCTTAAACTTGAATTGTTTAGTTCAATGATAAATTTCAATTTTCAAGTCCATATTTTCCCCTCTTCGTTCTCAAAGTTCAAATATTTGTCGGAGACTAGTTTTTTTTTTTTTTTTTCAACAAGAAGAGCAAAACACAGAGAAAAAGAAATCGACACTTAAAGCATATATATACTTCATCTACCAATAGCTAGTGGCCCATTAACTGGCCCAAGCCCAGTCAACCGTTGTACACATGACCACAAGTATACGTGTAGAATAATCGGGAACAATTCAACTGTTAGAAACTTCTGTCAAAAAAAAAAATTCATCTGTTAGAACGAAGAAGGAAATACGAGGAAGTAGAGCTTTCCCAGTTTACGGCTAAAGTGAAGCTTACACGAAGGCATCGTCACCACAAACAGAAGACGTAGTCTTACTCTTTCATATTAAGTAACCGCGGAATTCACATATGTAATTATGTATCTATATGCCTCGTTAATATATATAATACACCAGATCGATTTCGCAGAACAATTAATTAATAATCTTGTTAATTTGAGTGTTCGAGTTGGGAGAGAAACCAGAGATTTGAAGAACACAGAGAGAAATGGGAGGTTCGGCCTCGAAGAAGCGATCGAGCCGATCAGTAAGGCGCTGCAGCAGCAGCAGGCATGGCTATAGTCAAGAATGTTTCGATTATGTTTTCGACTACTTACCCCCAGGATGTTCATACTTGAATGAACCAACTGTAGATCATGAACCTAGCCTTTCTTCTCAGCCCCTGCCATCTGCTCCAGTACTACCATTTGCATACGATGATGAAGAAGAGAAGCAGATTGATACGGCGATTTCCGCATCTCTGGAAGTATCAAACCTTCCTGGTGCATCTTCTACCTTGAGCATGAACCCTAGCTATGCATGTGATGTCGACGAAGAAGACCGGCAGATTGATATGGCGATTTGGGCCTCTCGGAAAGCATCAAACTTTCCTCGGCCATCTTCTACCCTGAGCATGAGCCCTAGCTATGATCAAGAATGGTCATCTCGGTTTGATATTGGTAGAAGCTCTTCTTCTTCCCAGGCAAAAGAAAATCCAAATCATTTCAGTGGCGAATTAGGAGGATGTGGGATATGTTTCGAAGTTGTATCAATGCCAGCAATATGTTACCCCTGTGGGCATGTGAGTTGCTACGAGTGTTTGCTACGGATTCAGGGCCGTACTAATAGATGTCCTCGTTGTCGTGGAGCAATCACCAAAGTTATGAGGATTTATATGTAGAATAATGTGGATTGAGCATTTGAGCCACACCAAGAGTTTGACATTAGTATATAATAATATAAATATAGACATTTGTACGTATACTGTCTGGTATACGAAGTCATGAAGTGTATACTTTGTAATATAGACAATAATATCATGTTTCGCATACTTTCTTATAGACCAATTAAGTATAGCATCACTTGCTTCCCATTTTTCTTTTACAAAGATAAAACCATGATGAATTTCACACAAAAGGCTATATATAGCACACAGTGCCAAAATTGCATGTTTTTATTTTCGCATCAAAATATTCACACTTCTAAATCATGATTTTTAAGACATCTTCAAGACTTACAGACCTCAAGAATCGGGACGTTTTCTCAGAGTCGGGAAGACAAGAATCATATATACAAAAGGAGTAAAGATTCACGAGGTAAGTAATTCGAATAGAAGTTCTCAAGAATCATGTGTTCGTGACAATATATACAACCTTTTGTTCGGGCATTTCCTCTTCTTGGTTGGATAATCTTGTATGTGCTAGTAGCTAGAAACCGATCCTGTTGGCATTAGTTTTTCATCTACGTATAAGTTGCGATGTTTTATACAACCAGATATGTTTCTTGTGTTTCTGAGCATATATAAATTAAATGTACATGTGCTTAGACTTTGCAACATGGCATGTGAGCACTTCGCAAGTAAATTGTCTAGAAAATGTGTTTGCATAACAGTACGTTGTGTTTAATTTAAATGATTCGTGAAGTCATGAACCTTATCTGAGTATTAACAAAATGAAACATGATTGGATAGGAGACTATTCTTCATTAACAATATATATTGAACTACAAATTAATCATTCCCAAACAAGCTAGGGTTAGATGATATAGTTAAGCACCAACAAGAGCATAACAAGATAAATAAAAAAAAGATCTAATCCTTAACGCAAATGGGTAAAATAGCCAAATCCTTGTCCTGGGTGGTTTGGAATCTATTTAGGCTTCTACATTATTTCCGAATCCCAATCGATCTGGGTTTGGAATTTAGAAACCTATATAAATACCACCCGTATGGGGTAGAATGCTCGATACAGATCCAAAGCCAAAGATGGAGATTCCAAGAGGTAGTTATCATCACGTTGCGATGCAAAAACCAGAATCCCATACCACAGGGTCTCTGGAGAAGGACGTGCTTCCCATCAGTCTGCAGTTGTTCAAGTTACGCCAATTGCGCTGCGATCCATTCCTTACAATATCTACTTTAGCTAGTCAGCCGCTTATAAAGGTGAAGTTTTCTGATATCAAGAAGCATGTACACGACAGTAAAATCAAGAGGTGGTATGAAGAGCTCTTTGCCGAGTATCTGACGATGATGGAGGTGCCGGAAGAGGAACATGCCGCTGCGGTTCAGAAGGTGTTTCAGGTGGTTGAGGCGGTCGTCAATCCTGAGCACCCGGTTGTGCTGCATGTGTATGAGTGTTTGTCACCATGCATTGTCCGCGACGGAGATTGTTCAGTCAGTTGGAGAAAGAATTAAAAGTTGGTTGTTTAATTGTTTAATTAATTTGCTTCCTTTGTATTTTGTACTTTCCAAATTTTTCTATCCTATGCAATTTGATGTTCTTCATAAAAAAATATATGCTTGAATCCAGTTTTTTTTAGCTTATAGGTTGAATGTAGTTATTTAGAGACTCATCTTGAACTTTAGACTTCATTAATAATAATAATTTCACTAAAATTCATCCCCAAACAAGTGTTAGATGATCGCACAAGGTTTCCAGCTAGCTTTTTGTAGTAATATTAATAGTTACTTTCCGAGCATCTATCAGATAAGAGCGTACACGAACTAGTATATATATATATGAAGTTTATAATTTCAAATACAAAGAGCCTTCTGTCCCATATGAAGTGGATATTCAGCTAGCCATCCTTGTTTGAAGTTTTGAACCTAGCTGAGGCCTTAAACTTGTTTAGTTCAATGATAAATTTCAAGTCCAAATGTTTCCCCTCCAAATATCTGTCAGACTAGTTGTTTTTTTTCACAAGAAGAGCAAAGCACAATGCAATGAAAAAGAAATCGATCGTAGCCTAGGGAATGTAAGAATCTACTCTCTCGAACCTAAAACATACTTCACCTAATAGACAGTGAGTGGCCCATAAACCGGCCCAACCCAGTCAACCGTTGAACGCAGAACACAGAATCTGCAACTATTCAACTGTTAGAAACAAGATCAAGGAATTTGATCAAATACGAGGAAGTAGAGCTTTGCCAGTTTACTGGCTAAAGAGAAGCTACACGCCTACACGGAGCTTCATCACCAAAAACAGAAGATGTATTCTAACTCTTTCATATTAAGTAACCGCGGGATTCACATATTTGCCTCCTTAATATATAATACACCAGATCGAATTCGCAGAACAATTAATTAATAATCTTGTTAATTTGAGAGTGTTAGAGCTGGGAGACGAACATACAGAGACATTTATGATACAGAGAGATGGGAGGTTTTGCCTCGAAGAAGCGATCGAGCCGATCATCAGAAAGGCCATGCAGCAGCAGCAGGCATGGCTACAGTCAAGAATGTTTTGATTATGTTTTCGACTACTTACCCCCACGATGTTCATACTTGAATGAACCAACTGCAAATTCACAGCCCCTTCCATCTGCTCCAGTACTACCATATGTATACGATGATGAAGAAGAGAAGCAGATTGATATGGCGATAGCGATTTCGGCATCTCCGGTAGTACCAAACTATCCTAGGGAATCTGCTTCTACGAGCATGAACCCTAGCTATATATGATTCTCCAGTAGTAACTGTTTCCAGACTTGCGAATGAGTTCAATAGTTATAACTTCGAAGAAGTTCCACTAGCTGAAGGATTCTAGCTCAAAGACTAGAATATGTACACTGGCAACATCTCTAACATCGACAAATCTGTAAGTTGTGTTCGGAAATTTTTCAGTCCCTTAACAAAAACAAAAAGTAGGCATCCCCACAATGTCCCTTTTGCTATGAGAAAGAATTAGATCCGGGGGCATGTTCCACCACACGTCAAACCATCCGGGCCAATGTTAGTTTCAATAAAAATCATCCCCAAACAAGCAGGGTTAGGGATCCGGCTCCTCTAAAGTGAGCAAGCCATAAAGTTAGTAAATTTCATAAAATCTCTAACCTCCATCTAATCTAATGGCTCAAAAATATCCACATGCATCAATTCATTACAAAAAATGTTGAAAATTCTTTTATATATTGACAATATAACTCTAAATGCTTTATTTCTCTTCTTTTTTTTTCTTTTTTTATTTAACCTCCATCTTTGTTCTCTTCTGTAAACGTTTGTTTCAACTCCATGGATTTTTCAGCAAAGCAAAGTTGCAAAGATTCATAGTGCATATGAATGCTTCGGTGCTTATAAGATTATTGCAATATTCATAAACAATTGTGATTACCTTAACCAAATTATAAACAAAAAGCTTTAGAAAAAAATTGGGTAGATCGATCCTACAGTTCAATTATATACAGAAAAACTAACTATATTGGAAAACCCATGGCCATCATCTCCAGAAATCAATATAGAATGCAAATTACGGAGGCTAGGGTCTAGAGACTACAGGAAGAGAAACTTGTGAAACCACTTTGGAATGAATGAAACGAAGGCTTTTCATATATTCTTTTCTATTCAAAGCTGATCATCAAGTTTATTTATCAATTCAGAATTTCAGATATGAAGATTCGCTTGATCAAAGATCGATGAAGATATGTATCACGATATACAACCACTTTTTTATTGTTTTTTTTTTCTGAGAAATTTTTTTTTATATAGAAATAAGTGAATAGATTTTCAAATAAATGATTTTATTTAACGTAGATATATTTGAATCATTAGATTAGATGAATGTTAGAGATTTTATGAAATTTACTAACTTTATGGTTTGCTCACTTTAGAGGAGCCGGATTCATCTGCCAATAGCTAAACATCCAAGTTCATCTGCCAATAGATAGTGGGCCATTAACTGGCCCAACGTAGCTACTGTCGTTGTGTTCAAATATACTTCATCTAACCAATAGTTGGCCCATTAACTGCCTCAACCCAGTCAACCGTTGTACGGTTGTACCCATGACCACATTTTGTAGAAGAATCTGGAACAGTTCAACTGTTAGAACTAGCTAGAAACAGAACCGCGGAATTTTTCTCACTCCAAGTCTCCGACTCTCCAATTTACGGCTCAACAGATGCTTACACGAAGTGAACAGAACACGTACTCTTACTCTTTCAAACCAAGCAAGCGCGGGATTAATTTGTATATAAATACCAGATCGAATTCGCAGAACAATTAATTACTAATCTTGTTAATTGGACCTGGGAGAAAAACATACACAGAGACGTTTAAGAATAGATACAGAGAGATGGGAGGTTCTGCCTCGAAGAAGCGATCGAGCCGACCATAAAGGAGCTGCAGCAGCAGGAATGGCTACAGTCAAGAATGTTTTGATTATGTTTTCGACTACTTACCCCCACGATGTTCATACTTGAATGAACCAACTGTAGATGAACCTAGCGCTTCTTCTTCTTCTTCTTCTTATTCCGACCCAGGTCGTCACAGCCCCTGCCATCAGCTCCAGCACAACCAATTTCATACGAAGATGAAGAAGAGAAGCAGATCGATATGGCGATTACGGCATCTCTGGAAGTACCAAACTTCCATAGGGAATCTTCTACCTCGAGTATGAGCTCTAGCTCTGCATCCGATGACGAAGAAGAGCGGCAGATTGATACGGCGCGCGATTTGGGCCTCTCTGAACCCTAGCTATGGTGAAGAATGGTCATCTGAGTCTGAGAGTGGTAGTAGCTCTTCTTCTTCTTCCCAGCCAAAAGAAGATCCAAATCATTTCAGTGGCGAATTAGGAGGATGTGGGATATGTTTCGAAGTCATTTCAATGCCAGCAATATGTGACCCCTGTGGGCATGTGAGCTGCCACGATTGTTTGCAACGGATTCATGAGAGCAGTACTAGTAGGTGTCCTCGTTGTCGTGGAGCAATCACCAAAGTGATGAGGATTTATTTGTAAATTAGTGTGGATTTAGCCACCAAGAGTTAAACATTAGTATTTAAATGTAGACCCTAGTACGAATACGTTCTTGTAGACGAAGCTAGCTAGTATTGACAATAGCATCACTTCTTCACGTATTTCTTTTACAAATGATAAATAAGATCATTCATGAGTGTTTCGTATATACATTAATTTGACACAAGAGTCGAAATTAAGTTATAAAATTGTAACCAAATTAATACTATCAAGAATCTGTTGTAAAACAAAAAAATAATATATTGAGAAATGACAACCAAGAGAATGAGAGAATGTGTCTTATTGAGTTTAGAACTTTTTCTTATATAGAGATGAGGTCGATCATGATGCAAATTACAATAACAACCTTAGTCCGCTAATTACAAGAATGCTCACTAACTAATAACTATTTACAACACTCCTCCTTGAGTATTCTCTGTCATTAGCTTCATCTGGTATATGCTTCAGTGTTGCCTCGTCAAAACCTTGCAGGGTAATAAAAACCTTATGGGACAAAAACAATTCTGGTCGAAGGAGAAAAAAATACAACGTGCACGTAGGGTAGTCAGACCCTTAATTTTGGTGAAGCGGTTTAGTCTGAATCATAAGATGTGAGTCCGTGGGAGATAGATACATAGTAGTTGAAGGTCAAGTACTATCGATCGAGCCTAGTGTTACATGGAATGCGGAACATTAAGATACGGTTTCACGTATTAAGACGTGTACACAGTATGAATACGTGTGCACATTATGTTAGTTACCCAGGTACGCGTTAATATGGTAGTTAGTTTTCTATAATTATTTTTTTGTTTAAGGAAATTATGATTCTGTTTTTCTGTTATGTGTTTTGTTATAATACACGTAGAATTAGTTAATCTGGTTTCCTTATTATAATATATTACAGTTTTGATAGATCTTCTAGATCCTTCGGAAGACTGTATATGTCATGCCTATAAATAGATATTTCTATCAGTAAATGAGTAGACAATTATTATCATTATATGTTCTCCTTCAACAATTTTATTTTATTATCGTATTACGAATATTAAATAACAAAATTTTGATTTTGTATTGTCAAAGTTTTCATAAATAAATGTGAACTACGTCAACGCTCTGAAATCATACAAAAGCATCAAAGACCACCAAGAACACAGGAAGATATATATATATATATATATATATATATATATATATATATACATGGAGGACCAATCTTTGCTAAACAATTCGGAAGAGTCTGAAAGGACCGAGCATTATAATTATAAAGATCTAAATGGCCGTCGATTTCATGAGTTTAGATCAACTCGACCCTAATTAATTACCAAGAAAAAGTTGTTGCATTTGTTTATTTTGGTTGTCTATTTTGGTTTGGTGAGTCGTTATGGTCGAGCCAGCTTCTGTAAATTAAATAACATTTAGAAAGCAAATAGTAAACTAGGCAACTTTGATTTCAATTATTTTAGAACATCTTGCAAGGTTAATTAAGTTAAAATGCGCGTCTAACTGTCAAAGTCCATTTCTTTTGGAAACTCCTCTAAATTTTCCGGGTCCATTTTCATGGACAATTGAGAAGTTTATGGAGAAGAAACATGTATGAACCAAGTTAACCACCCCTATATAAGAGAACATAATTAGCAGTGATAGCTTATTATAGCTAAGGTAGTAGAAAGATTTATACAGAGAAGTGGATGGGAAGCTGCTTCTCTGATATGGAAGAAGGGAAGCAAGCCATATACAGGGATGGTTATACATACGACGACGGCTTTGGATTGGCCTTTCCAACCCGTTATGCAGACACACAGCTACTGCCATCTGCTCCAGCGCTGTCAATACTTCCTGGAGAAGAAGAAAGAGAAGCAGGGGCACAGAAAGAAGAAGGAGATATAGCTATGGCGATTATGATCTCTTTGGAGCCTGAATTACAACAAGGGAGCATCCCACAATTGTCATTTTGGCAGATTGAACCGGCTGCAGATGCATGTAGTAGTTCTACGCCTTCGTGACAAGGTCAAGCAAGAGTTTCACAGTTACTACTGTCATCAGCTCAACAAGCTCAGCCAAACGGTTCCAGTAGCAGACCGGAATGCGAGTATTGTTATGATGCTCCAATCGGAGCAACTTGTGATCCTTGTGGCCATGTAGCTTGCTTCAACTGCTGGGTGAAGATTCGAGACTCCGACAACAAGTGTCCTCGTTGTCGAGTAGTGATCAAGAAGATTATCAAGCTTTATCTGTAACTCTTGGTTTGAGGCACTTGAACAAACCAGTCTCTCTTTTGGGGAGAGTGAACTTGAGTCTGCTATTTTCTGTCGACTGGTCATTTCACAGCTTAGAATGTATACATGTAATGAAATTCTTCAAGCATTTTGTTTCCTGTACTTGATACCGATTGATACCAGAATGCAAGGCTAGCTGCGGCATAAAATTATAAAAACTCATATCCAACATGAAGCTATCCCTTGTTATTAAACTTGCTTAGTTCAATAAATAAGTAGGAGATACACTAGTTTTAACAGAAAAATATAAACAAGTCCAAATATTTGCCCTTCTCTGCCTCAAAGATCAAATATTTGTCAACTGTATCTTTTTGGAGAAACATACTTTGTTCTTTAAAAGAAGAAAAAAACAATGAAAGCATAGGAGTATGATGCATCTACAAAAGCATAATGAGATGAAACCATACTCATAGAATGCTAAATGGCTTCTAGGGTTTAGCGATAGGAGTATGATGCACCAGCAAACGCATAACGAGATGAAAGTGGCGCCGGCAGTGCTTCAGGCCTCATCACCTGATAGTTATCTTTCCGGCTATAACCCAATGAATCAACATCCAGAGCAGAAGCAGCACGCGCGGAGTATAAGCTTCTCCCAATATGATCATCAACAGCAGTAGCAGCATGTGCCGAGTATAAGCTTCTCTCTACACGATCATCAATAGCAGCAGCAGCATGCGCAGAATACAAACTTCTCTCTACACCATCAGGTGCTCTCCTTTGCAAGGGATCATTCTCAACCAAGTAAGATTCTCGCCTTGCACCAGCAAAGTAAGATCCCAAAGGAACCTCCTCTCTCCTCTGAGGAGGAGCATATTGGTCCAGTGATGAACCCCCATAATAGCTAAAGTGAGTAGAGTAGGGATCCCTTGCATATAAATCTACAGCGGCAGCAGATGTCGCAGGAGGCAACTCATGTCTTCCACCAACAGTGTAGGCTGAGTACTCTTTCTCATTCAAGTAGATATCCGACGGAACAGTTGCTCGATGTGCAGGGGCAGCCTCCCTATAAAGGTTTGGCTGTCTTACAAACTGGTCCCTTGCATAATCTCTGCGCTGAACCTCTACAGCTGGACTGACAGGACGAGGAGCCAGATTTCTTCTCTCTCCTTGAAGACCATAAGCTCGATATTCCTTTTCGGAAAGGTACAAATGACGAGGCATTTCCTCTCTTCTTGCAGATGCCACATCCCGGTATGCAGCATGCTGCTCCCTTTCATGAGCTAACACTGGATAACTCCTGGAGCCACCATTGGGATAGGGATCTCTAGCACGTGCATCCCTGCGTGAAAGTGGTAGCACTTCTCTCGCTCTCCCACGAGTTTTCCTATCCCGATTGTCTGCCCTGAGTGGGGAATGTGAGGGTAGAGAAGATGAATGAACTTGAGCAGGACGGAAAAGTGCTGTGAGCTTCCTGACCTGAAAGAATGCTAGTTAGCATATTCCAATATTTGCAAACAAAATATATAATATAACTAAATGAAACACTAACAGCTGTTTCCATAAGGAAAAAAGACAAAAAAGAATAAGAATTTGTAAAGGAGGGCAGATTTTCTTACTTGTCGAACAGTAAGTTCTGTTTTGAACTTCTTCTTTTTCACATCGTAGTTTTCCTTTATTGCCTTTCTGAAAACGCTTTCAGGTAGAGGAAGGCAGTCTTTGTCCACATTAAACCGAACCTGAAGTTTGAAAATCATCAGCACAGTTATACAGAGAAAATTAGTAACCAGAGGCAGATTGAAGAGATTGTGACCTGAGCAGGGAAGGCCCCACCAAAAGCTTTTGGCTCGAGTTTTAAGCCACCGGAAGAGGATGCCTTGTAAACTCCATACAAGAGCTTAAGGTCAAAATCATAGAGAAAAAGCTTCAAGCCAGGCTTAATACCCAACACAGTGTCTTTTTTACCCATAGAAACACCCATTACACGATAATCGAAACAGTCTGGCTTTGTCTTTCCACTGCACATGAATATTAAACCACCAAGCTTTTCTCTCTTTTCCGGCCCATGAAGTTTTTCTGTATTCTTTTGCTGGCTCTTTTCTACTTCTTCCATCTTTCCTTTATTCTTTTGTGCCTGATGGCTCTTATCAGTCTGCTGTTCATCAGCATTTTTCTGTTGCTTATCTCTTCTTAAGCTTGCCTTCTTCACATCTTCTTCCCTTTTGTTGTTGCTCTCTTTGGGACCCTTATTCCTGAACCTCTTTCTCTTTGCATTAACCAGCGAACTACTAGCACCTTCGCTACCTTTCAAACTGTTATCACCCAGAGATTTCTTAAAGAATTTAGCTTTGCCCTTCAATGATCTTGGGGTTTTCTTTCTAGTATTTGATGCTTCTGCAGGGGACACGGCTTTCTTTTCAGTTGGATCAGGTTTGTTTGATTCTTCTGCAGGAGAGGACATTTTATTTTCAGCTGACTCAGGTGTAATGTATACGTCAGCAGAAGATGGGATCTTTGCTTCAGTCGACTCTGGTTTGTTGGGTGCTTCTGCAGCAGAGGGGATATGTTCAGATAACTCTGGATTATTCAACAGGCCTAACTCCGGTCTACTGAGCACTTCAGCAGAAGAGGTGATCTTTGATGACTCCGCTTTGCCGGTTGCTTCTACACGAGAGGGAATATGGTTAGAGGACTCTGGATTATTCAACACTTCTAACTCAGGTGTACTCAGCACTTCCACAGAAGAGGGAATCTCCTGTTCAGATGACACTGGTTTGTTGGGTGCTTCTGCAGGAGAGGGAATATGGTCAGATGACTCTGTATTATTCAAAACTTCTGTAGGACTCTTTATTTCATTCCCTTGAACTGTTTCCGTATAGTTATCGCTCTGATCCATAGTCCACTAATCCAATCAAACAGAAAGACTTGCATGCATCCTGCAACCAAATTGGTAATGAAATTATCCATTTTTGTACAATTCCAAAGAAGAACACTCAGGAACAACATAATGGGGACACAATATATATTTGAAAACACAAAGGATCAACTTGAGCACGAATACAAGCTTGAAGTTTCAATCTATTTAAGTCACTGGTGAACTTGGGCAGGTTCAACAGGTAAGCCAATATTTTTTTTATCAAAGTTTTCAACTACAATTTTAACAATGCTCAACATGTGTGTGTGCATCGGAGGTCTTTGTAGTCTGTAAACAAAACAAAAACAAAACGAAGGCCAAACCACCTCTCATCCTTTGCCCTATTCTGGCCATAGGAAACACTCGAGTTTCCTTTCCTAATATCAAACAGTTAATACTGAAAACGACCGACTGAAGAAGTACAAATCCTGGGTGAGGATGGTCAAATCCTAAATAAGCTTAACCTGTGCCATCAAAATTCAGTTCTGGAGGATAATTATCATACTAATCGTTCAACATCTAGACATAACAAGGTCTAAGAAAGAAGCACCAGTGTTGTAAAATCTTGGTCAAACTCGGCAGACGGCCAATTTGTATTATGTAGTAGTGTAGTACCTTCTTTGTCCAAACAAAAAAAGAATCACACACTCACAAAGCAACTTCATCAGTAAAACAAGAGTCGAACTAACCCTAGGTCACTGTACTTCATCATATTAAATTGATTTAGACTAAAATTGTACAAGATTAACACCACATGGTAATATACCATCATTGGCTATATATAGGCTCGCTGAAATACAGCAGCAGCAACTGCACATCACAAAAGATCCACAAGGACGGTAGACTTAACCTTTACTTCATTTTTCTCCTTTCAGTTTATTTCCATCACCAGAATACCAAAGCTTCGTTTATTTGATATCAATACCTATACAGGTTGCAGTAGTAACTGAAGAATTACAAGTCCAGGGATACCTATTTAATGTCTTTGTCTACCTCCCATGTACAGAAGGACATGACTTTACTACTGAAATCTACAATTGACTAATAAAAATCACGACAAAAGCTTTGACACTCGAATATATTACCATCCTTGTCGGATGGCGAAACATGCTAAACATGCACTTTTAGTACATCCTATTAATTTCAATTACTTCTAGGGAACATGCTCTTTAGCAGTTTATCCGCTCCATTAAACCAAAACAACTAGTAATAAATACGCTGAAAAGGAATTCACTACGGAACGTCCTGCCAGACTTGGCGGGCGAAAAACTGCCACAAATGCACTTTTGGTACATCTGCGGTATCACAACCATTAAATCTCATGCATCTGTTCTCTCTTTGTAACGTTACCGCCACGAATTATGTTCCTTCCTATTCCACCCCTCCCGAGCTTACAATAAAAACTCAAATCTAAGGGACACACAATCACACTATCCTCCTATTCTGACAAAGATACCGAAAACACTGAACACGCCCAAAAAAACCAAGTGTTTGTTGAAGCTTACTGTTAACCACATAATCTCCTACCATAAATTCTCAACAAATAAAGATCACAAGTCACAAATCACAAAAAAGTCTCACATACTCAAATCACAATCAAGCCTCAGATTCATGTATATTCCAAATGATCATAACAAAACAAAAACAATCACCAACATTCCTTTGAAACCAATGCGTGATCATGCAATAAAAAACCAAGCTTGGATTTTGACCACAGAATTCCAAAACCCTAAATCGGTGCCCAGAAACGAATGAGAGAATTCAACAGCTGAGCATGTCCATAATCTCCAAAACTCGGATATCAAATAAGCATTCTCAATCAATCAAAAGAATCACACATTATCGTCCATAAAACTCAATTTCATCAATTCAGAGGAAGAATTTTCAGTTCGGAAATCAATTCAGCATCAGATAAAAGAAAGGTACGAAATTGAAAAACCCAAATATATATGATTCAAATTGAGGAATAGTTGTTAGGTTTTGAGAGAGAAATAGAGAGAGAGAGAGAGAGAGTACCTTGGTGAGGAGTGAGAGAGAGAATCTGGGTAGAAAAAGCCAAAGAAGAAGAAAAGGAACGAAGGAGGAGGAGACTCTCTCTCTCTCTGTAAATATCTCTATTGTTTCTTGTATCCCTTATCCTTTTTTACTAAACAAAAAAAAGTGTGGTCGGTGGGTAATTACTGTACAGACCCGGAGACTACAGACATACGTAGTATTTGAGAATTACTTCAAAACTATAAAATTGATATTCGTGAGTTAAATGTTATTTGAAATATTGAAACTGTCTTTTAGATTTAGGATAATCACCTCGATCGACGAAACCGAAATTGATGAATCAAATTCAATTTCGGTTTGTCCAAATTGCTAATATTTTTATGTGGATGTTGTAATGACGACTTGTTCGCTAATTTGTATATACCTTTCTTACCTTTTTAATGTTGAATTGGAAATTGTTTTACTGTCGAATTGGAAATTGTTCTAAAATTAACCTAGAGTAGTCATTGATTTTGTAAACCTTTGGTAATGAACTAGGAATGATGTTGATGCAGGAGCATATAAGGCAATATTATATTATAGATTCATAATATTTGATATTTTGTTATGGAGATAGTTTTAAGAAATTATTTTATAATTATTAGGATTTACATTTAATTAGCTTTCCTTTGTTGCTTTAGCCTACTTATTCTCCAAGTATTGTAAACCATATAAATATGGGTATTGTAATAGTTGTTAGAGAGCTTATGTTTTATAAATTAAATCACTTTATTTGCGGCATAGATTTGCTTTTTTATACGAGTTTGCTACTCTTTATTTTTAGTGTTTGTTAAGTGACTGTTGAAGGTATGTTCTCGATACATGATCCGCATCAGATGTCCTAATTAGTAGAGCTCACTAGATTTCATTGATTCATTCCATATTCATTTTGTATAAGTAGTGATATAATAGATGGTACTTTTTATGATTACATTATCAACTATATATACTTCCTTATAAAGCTGGCTTAATTTGCTTCTACTTTCAGTCTTTCATCCCCTGATAGGTAAAAATAAAAGTTACCAACCCAAAAAACAGCACAAACTTCATCATAGTTGGATGCTTACAAAATCACCCAATAAAGGTCAAAAGAAACATAATCCAAATCAAAGAAGAAAACTAATTCAGTCAAGTAATTAAGATATCTTCAAACCTGAATACCACTATCAATAAGGGATTTTACAACTGCTCTAATCTTCCCTTCAAACCTGCATGTCTCTCTCCCTCTCGAGCTCGGTCTATGAGAAACAGTATAAACATCAGCTTCTCTTGCTCTCTACCAGCAAGAAATTTGGCCGATGGCTATCGAGACTTGACTGCAGCTTTGATGTCTTTTTTTCGATGTGGCAGCTTCGATGTCTTTGGAGTTGGTGCCTGCAAGCGACAGCATGCAAATCAGTAGTAAAACTTAAGGTCATTCTACAAAGCATGAAGCATGCAAGTACTCTATAGTAAAAACTATAGCAAAAACTAGCCGATCTTCACGGCATCGTGTAAATATAACAAAAGTTCAAGTAGTATTCATTAATCCATGCATCTCTATAGTAAATCGATGGGTTGAGATTAAGATACAATGTTGTGATGATGAGGAAAGCATGTTTAATGGGAAATAATATGCTAGCTAGGGATGTGAAACGAGTGTGTACATGGTGGAAACCACTAGTGGGCACATAGAATGAAGTAAGGCCTAAATGTTTCTCCATAAGCAAGGCCCCTTTGTTCCAAACCTTCCCAAACACCTGCTACAACATCTTAATTTCTTCCTTCTTACTCGACTAATATTTAATATTGTTAGATTGGTGAGAAATATTTTAAGGGTGAAAGAAAAATGAAAAAAAAGAACTTGGCCTCGTTTGGTTGTGGGAAGGGAACTCACTTCCCCTATAACTTCCCTTCCTGAAGGAAGTCACACTTCCTGTTCAATTTCCATTCCTGTATTTGGTAAAACAGGGAAGTAAAGACATTACATCATGTCATTTCCCTTCCAGTGAGAGAGGTTAATGGGTAAAGTGGGTAATAGTGAATTCGTACAAGGACAATATGGTCATTAATTCTTGTAATCAATGCTGGGAAACACGGAGGGAAGTTCAATCCCCTGAAAAACTGATGGAACATACTTCCAGCCTTTTTTCCCCTTTGTGTGGAATATAGTTCCTTGTTTCATGGTCACCAAACAAAGGAAGGGAAAGAAGTTCTTTTCCAACTTCTTCCATTCGGCCAAACAAACAAGGCCTTAGAGAAACGAAATAAAACAAGTACACGTCATGTGAAACAATAACATTATCTTAGACAACTACGTGTACCATAATTCAGAACCGCAGTTTGAGACTAAACGGTCAAAACTTTTTAAGAATACGCGAATACAATTCTTTCACTTATGTCTCTCGCTCTAATTAATTATAGGTATGTTACATAGAACTATAGCAGGATTGCTTGTTCACTGCCACATCTTATTAGGGACGAACCCCTTATTTAACCAAGTCCTTCACATGGTTTGAACCAATAGTTTACAAATATAGGACAGCACAATATGGGTTATAAATTTTCTTTTGAGCCAAGTCCAACAAGGCAACAATCAAAGTTGGAGAAGCATACCTATTCCATTTAGTACGATCGAAGTCATGAACAATGAGATTAGGAGAAAACCATTTTAATTTCACCTCGTCTAAATTTCATTGTTTGCGCTGCATAGCAGAATTCAAACTGCATGTAAATTGCCATATCTCAAACTGCATGGACATTCATCATTTATGTTACTCGTCCCACCGCATCTGTTTTGTTAAGTGGTAGTTACACTAGTTACGTACACAATAGAGAGAACACATACTGAATTATGACATTTCTAGTAATATTGTTGTGCTACTAATTAGTATACAGATTCCAGATTAAATTCAAAAAAAAAAATCCAAAAGAAATTGAACACAAGTACAAAAACAGGTTAACAACTATAATTGTTTAAATTAACACAGTCCATATCCTAAACACAGAAATAATACCAAATCCTTAAGAAATATATGAACAACAACAATAATTAATCCTAATACCAGCAAATCCTAAAAGTAATATATGAACAACACAACTGCAAAAAAAAATGAAAAAAAAAACAAAACAAAACACATTTGCTAAATAAGGTCTTTTGGTTCATAACCCATTATCATATATCCATTTACATATACAATGTTAGGAAATGTAGCAGCCTACACAATATCTATACATCAAAAACTACATCATTAAGGCTATATCACAGCTTCCATATTCCAAAAGCAAAATTCATTCTAAGCCACATTTATTGGATAGAATGAATTTTGTTTCTTTCAACCAGATCTAACCTAACCATATTTGGATCCAAAAGCTGGTAAACTTAAGCATTCAATATACATATTTCCAAAAAAACAACCACAAACTTGAAACTGTATCCAACATGGCAAAAGATTTTAAGATCCAACAAATACCTATCAAGTATGGCAACCTTGGTCTTTATATGGAGCTGTTTGGTCATCTGAATGACAACTAGCTTGAGGATTCGCTGATTTCTTTAGAAAATGGATGAGACGGCCTAAATCTAACGACTTCATTGAATTAACTTCGGCTGCAGCAAAAATTTGGGTCAAGGGATTAGCACAACTTGAGCTTCCAATTCCTCCAACTTCTTGTTCACCTGTCCAAGAGAATATTGTAGGGCCTCTTCCCTCTCAGCTGATTCTTCTAGCTTTTGCTCTAAAGAGGCATGTTTTTCTTCATAAGCCTCACTCAAGGCTTTTTGCTGATGTTTTAACCCATGCTTTTGGGTATCAATCCATGAAACATCAACCCATTTAGCACGACAACCATATCCTCACACCCTATTATTATGATCTTAACTCAGTTTGTGTATAGGCGCGTGGTAAGGGGCTTTGGGGAAATTTGGGGACGGACATCTCATATTTGTCCCTTTTATGTCTATAAGGGTATGGATAACCTCGTCGTGCCTATTTGATCTGTGCCTATTGATCGATTTCCTAGTAATGATTATTATGATCTTAACTCGATTTGTGTTTGTTTTTCTTACTCACATAATACCAACTTAAATTTTAACATGTTGATGAACTTCCTGTGCTCATCAAATCATGTGATCCTCATGCTCGATCACCACCCTCGTTAAAGTCTGGTATATATTGGTTCTGCTTGCCATTGCTTAGTGTTTCTGCATAATCCCGGAGACTATGTAGAATCACGGTGGAACACGAACATGAACAATAAACAATATGGGCGAGAGACAAGGACATATAGTGGTTCACCATGCCATCGGAGAACATGTCTACGTCCACTTAAGATTCAACTATCATGACCAATAGGCCTTTGGGATCGGGAGAGAGAGATTTAGTCCATCTATATCTCTCTCATCCATCATCTCCGGGATGGAGTGAGTTATCATTCCTAGAGTGTTAGAGAGAGCTTTCTACATATGGGAAATTTTCATTTTATAGCTAAGGAAGGTTCCCTTTTATTACATGTTTCCGATGTGGGACTAACTATACATATATCTTATTGTGGTGCCTTCTTGTGGAGCTTGGAGGAACACCTTCCCGATATGGTACCGATGATCTTTCACCATGGCGAGGTAAGATATACATCGTATCTACAAACTTCTTAACTGGTCTATGAGCGGGGAAGGTAGTTCCTAACTACCGACTACACTTAGAAAGATAGCTCATGCAGATCAAAGCTAAGCATTCTCATGAACCAGCAGTTGCTATAGACTCATTACACCTAAATCAATCGTATATAAATATGAGTATAGAGAAAACCTACTCCAAATCCGACTAGTATATATAGTAGAAAACCTAAAGTTTACAGACCAAATAAAGGTATGTAATTGATACACGTACTTGATCATTTACGTTCGTAATGTAATAGCCTATGGCCTCGACGTCATTCGAATAATAGCCTCGCCAGATTTCATTCTATGATCATGAGGTGCATCGTAAGTGGTTGATATGGAAAAACTCGAACCGCATGCAAGTGTCGTAGCTATAATCGTGTGAACTTTCACCATTTGTTTACTCCTCTCCATCACATCTGTTTGCTAAGCGGTAGTTTTACGGAATAGATAGGACACAAAGTTATGACATTTGCTAATAATAATGGTTTGCTACTAAGTACTAACAATTAATACTAGTAGCACATCTAGTTATTGTTATGCTAATGTATGTACAATTGGAATGGGAAGTTTAGGAAATATTGTACAATATTTGTTACTGATTGGTGCATATAAACAGAATACAAGCGCATCAATATGTAGGACAACTACTCTTTGTTGTTCGGAAATCTTTGGTTGAAAATTCGGTTTATCATTGGATGTGCAATCCTTATTTGCTTTCTTAGAGCTTTTTTTTTAAGTTTCTCATTTTTGTTAACAAACAAATGCACTATCAAGAATCAAGAAATAGAAGAGATATAGAAGAAGAAACAAAATGGGCCAATATACCCATTTTAGATAAAGGATATTCAGGGAGGATGAGAAACATAAAGAGTTGATGTCTTGATGAGATGAAGATATGTAAGGGCGCTATTTGAAAAATTCCTTCTATTGTACCAGAATATATGTACTCAAAAAATATATACAACGGTAGCTTATATATCACACATTTCAAACTGAAGCTGTTCATGAAGCTTTGCTTCTGTTCTCATCCTATAATAGATGAAAAACAAAAGTTACCAACCATCATCATATGTCAAAAAAATTACCAAACTATATTTAATTGATTGGAAATACTGGCATGTTATCCGGCCCTATGAGCAATGTTCTAAAAAACGCTAGGCAATAATTAAGTGCCCAGAGGATTAATTGGACCGCCTAGGTGGTTTTGTATTTTTCATATTTTTTATTTTTAAATAGCAAATAAAATATAAAAACAAATTTATAGAATGCATTATAATGTTCAAAAATAGATAAAATGGTCAACTACTATGTTCCCCAAAAATAAAAAAACAATTTGAAACAAACAAATTAGATTCTTAATTATGACATCCTCTATAGGTCTTTCGGCATTTAGAAGACTGTTGTTTTAAGTTTAGGAAGGCTTTGATGTGTTTTGATTTTTTTTTTTAAATAAGAAATAAAAACTAATCGGGCCGCTCAGCCCGCCTAAACGACCGTTTTTTGTGCTGGCGCCCAAGTAGAACGATTAATGGGAAATCAGAACGGTGAGCAGACGCCTAACGCCTAGGCGGTCTTGGGCGGAGTTTTTTTGGAACATTGTCTACGGGTGACTGAGAGAGACTGACACAAACCATTCTGATCGAAATGAACACATCAAGTGTAAATGACTCCAATTAAGTAGCTAGCAGGCTATGGTAAGATGCATAATATGATTCATGCTTCTGTGTATCTTTGGACTTCTTTCCTTTTGGTAAATGTATCTGTATGGCCGACTATTGTTATCATCAATGAAATACTCTACCCCAAAAGAACTTATCGGTGCACGATTCTCCGGTAAATTACATAGACAGCAGCTGAAGTTGTACGTTAACAAAGTTCTGGTATGAAAAACTTCTGGTCACATTACAGAATTTGAGCAGTTCACAAAGGTTGATAAAAACTATTACATTGCAAAGGGAGGAAGCAAGACTACTGGTTCAACCATGTCAACACTAGCAGATGGACCTTAACAGCATCGAGTAAACATAATAAAAGTTCAAGTAGTGTTCAATCAGATCGTAAATCGTTCGGTTGAGATTAAGATACAGCACTGATGTGATGAGAAAGCATGGTCGTGGGGAACAAAGGGATATGAAATGAACCTGTACACCACTAAGGCGGTAACATAGAAGCAATGCCTAACTCTATCAAGCACATACCTTGTTTCACAGCTTCCCAAAGACATGCTTCAACATCTTGTCAAAGCGACCAAACCAATTTGATATCACCTCGATCGTCTCAGTTTCATTGACTGAGTGCATAGAAAGTGTGATGAAAAAAATTCGAACTGCATGCAAGTGCCATATCTTCAATTGCATGAACTTCATCGTTTAAATACTCGTTCGCCTACCACATTTGTTTTGTAATAGTGGTTGTTACAAAAAAAAAAATAGATTCAACGCATACTTTATTGTAAGTTTCTCCAGTGATATTGTTTACTACTGATCATTGTTGTGCTAATACTATTGGAATGGGAAGTTTAGGAAAGATGGTAAAAATGTATTATCAATTGATGTTTAAACTAGTGACCGAGTGAAGTTCAAGATTGATCATAGATGGACCAATTACACTTAAGTAATCAATAGCAGTCTATAACAAATAGAGCACTAGTCTTAGATTAGCAGGGTAGACCCCGGCGAAAATTTACCATTAGCCTTTCCAGATTTATTATTGCTGCAACTTCCCTAGTTAAGTTTAGGATATTTTGTAACAAATGTTATTCTAATTGATGCGTAAACCAGTGATAGCTAAGCTACAGAATCAAAGGAAAATAATGATTAGTTTTTGTTTATTACTAACCGCACCCCCAAAGCGATCGGTTTGGCATCGGAATCTCACGACAGAATTTCTACGTGCTTTTGCTTCTGACGGTTACAACGGCTTGCACTATGTTTTGGATAGCAACTTTAGGGTTTCTGAAGTGGGTCGGGCTACCTACTGGGCCTGTGTTTTAGTTTAATTTATAATGGAGATAGTAATATGTTACTACTCCTATGTTGGTGTAGTGGATTTACTTTTCTTTTTGTTATCTTGTACTGTTTGTGGGCTCTTTTTGAGCTCATGTTTGAGTTTATCCCACAATGAATTTATTTCATTTCCAAAAAAAAACCGTACCCCAAAGCACTACATATAATCGTCTCTCCAGAGTTTCAAGTAAATGGACTTCCCGGCCGTTAGATCTTGATGATGAATGATAATTATACAACCATTCTGTACATGATGAAATGGTTGTTTCTTTGGCTGGAGGTAGATCATTAATTTGGAAGTGATATCTCTGTACCCTCGTTAAGGATGAGATCCAACTCTTTTACGCTTCTCTCAGATGAAAACTTCCAACCACTTGTATAAAATAGCAGAATCTCTAGCCAAATGAGTATCTCTTCGTGCGGGAACTGAATTAATCCTAGGTGGTTTGTCTTTGGTAAGTTTCTCTTATGTGAACTCCCTGTGTTCATCAAAGTTGGGATCATCATGCTAAACGAGCACCCTCGTCAAAAGTCTGATTATATCGGAACGCCTTGCCAATTTGCCATTGCTTAGAAAGACAACTCATGCAGATAGCAGCTAGCTCTGGTGGGAAGGAACTGAAACATCTATGTTTTCGATAACATCGTCGGGTATGTGAGGAAGCCTTGTGTGGCCGCCCATGAACCAGTTTGCTAACTAGCTTAGATAGAATGTGAGTACGTAGGAGTAAATTAACCTTACTCCAAAAGTCCAAATCCGACTAGTAGTAGAAAACCTGAAGCAATGTAATCGCATATGATGATGCTATGACCTTGACATCAACCGAATGATGAATGATCGCAAAGAGAATAATAGCCTTGCTAGATTTCATTCTATATTCATGAGGCTATGAAAAAACTCAAACTGCAGGGGAAGTGCCGTAACTTTAATTGCGTGAACTTTCACCATTTGTATACTCATCTCCGTCACATTTGATTTGTAAGAGGTAGTTACAAAGATTAAACACATACTTGTACATTTGCCAGTAATATTGTTTGCTACGAACAATACTAGCACGTAGCATATCTCAGTTATTGTTATGCTAATACAATTGGAATGGGAAGTCTAGGAAATATGGAAACTGCATCAATGTATACGACAAGTAACAAGCCATTTATAATCTTTTTGGTAGACTATTTGTGTGATGACCTAACTAGGTCGGCAAGCTAGTAGGTGCATCCGTTCCACATCGCCCGGGGGAGACAAGTTTCTATGCTTATATGTGCAGAGCTTGCACCTTACATTGAGACACATTTTGGGGTGAATCAAGAGCAAAACCGTGAGGGTCGTTGGACCCAAATCGGACAATATCTCAATGAACTGGACCGGACTGTTATAATTTGAGGTTATGAGTTATAACTTGGTGAGTGATAATAACAAACTTTGAGGTTATAACTTTAAGTGAATTTCGAAAAATTAAATCGAAAGGCGTCCACACATTTTAGATTGGAAGTTAATTTCTGAAATTTGAAATGAGGATTTACAAGGGAGATGAGTTTTGAAAAAAGACCAACAGTGTCGTCTGACAGTGTGTTTTGCAATTAGAGAAATACATTGTGATGTCGTTTAATCATAAAGTTTTGCTTTGTAATGACTCGTAAAGCTTTGCTTCTATCTACAATAGATATAGGTAACAAAGAAAAGTTATAAACCGACATTATAGTAAAAGTTTCTTGTTATGGCAAAAGGAGAGTAGAAAAAACAGTCAACTACTCAGCTACATCTTAAGCCCCGTTTGGTTAGTAGGAATGTCAAGATAAGGAAAAGATTTATTTTCTTTTCCCAACTGATATAGAAAGGAAAAGGTTTTGCTATTTCCATGTAGGTGTTTGGTTGTTATTGTAATTGAATTAGTAATTTATTTCTATTCCAATTACACTATATTTAATAAGTAATAATAATGAACTTTAAATCTATAATTTTCAATAACACCCTTTTACTAATTGCATATGTGATCTATTTAAGGAAATTGAAACTTTTTAGATGTCTAATTTATGTAATTTACCTTTGGCAGTGGGAATGAAAATAGAATACCATATCTAACTAGGTAATACAATTCAGGCTTTATGAGTGAGTCAATTTCCAGTCATATCTCATTTTTTGTTTTCTTTCCAATCTTCATTTACAACCAAGCAACACACTACAATGGAAAACGAAACTAATTCAATTTCCATACCATAATTTCCCACCAAACAAACGGGGCCTTAGATTGATATTAGCAGTGTTGGATGCCTTCAAAATCACATAAGAGTTGCATACAAAACCACCCAAAGGGTCCAAAGAAACCTAATCCAAAGCAAAGAAGAAAACCAACTTAGTCCAAATAAATTTTAACATCAATCCCAGTATCAATGAGGGATTGGACAACTGCTCTAATCTTCCCTTCAAACTTGTCTCTGTCCCTAGGAGTATATGAAGCGGTATAGACATCCGCTTCTCTTGCCCTATCGGCTAAAATTTGGCCAATGGCTATACAGGCAGGTATATCGCAACGGGACTTGAGTGCAGCTTTTATGTCTTTGGAGTTGGTTCCAGCAACTGCAACCTGCTTGCATGTTACCCTGTGGGTGATAGAGGCTGACACAAACCGTTTTGAGATGAACACATCAAGTGTAAATGGCTCTAAGTAGGCAATGGTGCGCTGCTTAAATGATACGTGCTTCTGTGGATTTTTGGACTTCTTTTCCTTCTGATAAGTGTACGGCCGACTATTGTTATCGTCAACGAAATCCTCTACCCCAAAAAAACTTCTCGGCGCACGATGAACCTGTAAATTGCATAGACATCAGCTGATTTTGTTAACAAATGTATCATAGAAAAAACTCCAGGACACAACTGTTTGAGCAGTTTACAAAATGTGGCCGTTTAATACGTGGAGCTCAACATTTAATAGTGTACGGCATATAATCGACTGGAATCAAAGTCGCAACAAGAAGCAATGTCAAATACATTCAAAACTGGACTTCAACCAACCAAGTGAGACATGTTGTAAACAGAATGTAACACTAAACATGTGAGATTGGGAGATGGGAAGGAAGTAATGTCATTCTACAAAGCATGAAGCAAGTACTAGATACATGCTGAGAAAGACTGATTCAACCATGTCATAACTAGCAGATCTTCACAGCTCATTCATGTATCCATAGTAAGTAAATCGTCGGGTTGAAATTAAGATACAAATGTCGTAAAGGGATTGAAAACGCACCTGCGAATTGTGGAAACCGCTAGTGGGCACATACAAGCAAGGCCTGATTCTGTCGCCGCAAGCGTAAGCCCCTTTGTTCCACACCTTCCCAAACACCTGTTTCAGCATCTTCCTTTACCAAGATGTAAACAACAAGCACGAAAACAGATATGAGAACCCTGAATCATCAGTAAGATGCATTAATAGAACAAAAGAACTGTGAGGCATTTCATCGAACAGGTTATAGGCAAGGGACGATGTAGCAAGAAAAACACACAGCTGTGATTCCAATTGGATGAGAAATACGTATCAAACCCTGACCTAATCAAATCGGAGATAGAGAGTTGAAGGACCTGGAAACGAGAAGCAGAGAATCAGCGAGGAGAGGAACGGCGTCGTTTCGGATATTTTCGGCGGGAGAAATATCACCGGAGCCTTCAGATTATAGTGGGTGCGTTGAAAAACCCAAAAGAAAAGGACGTGAGCTCAGAACGGGCGCCTATATATTTACAGTGTTATAATCCTCGTAGACGAAAGAAGGTACAAGAAGGGCATTTGGTCTAGTGGTATGATTCTCGCTTTGGGTGCGAGAGGTCCCGAGTTCGATTCTCGGAATGCCCCTCTCTTCTATCTTTTTTGTTTACACGTGCTTGGGTAAACACGTTTGATGTTCTCTTTTAGTGTTTTGTCTTTCTTTCCGCACACTCAACATCTTTAAGAAAACGATCTTAAGCAAAGCACATAAAATACATCACAACCAACAAGAGCCTTACTGTCTCTGTAGTCATATTTCACCTGCCTTGAAGTTCTATGGCAATGGTGTTGAGCAAACCAATCCATGGCTCAAAAAACACAGTATAGGAAATAGCCGAAATTCCACAGGCACATGCTCTCTCCCGTGTAGGAACTATGATGGCTCAGCTAAGTCATGCATGAAGTCAATATAGGAATCACATGTGCAGGGCAAACAAGCAAAAAAGTAAAGCAATGGAAACAACACATTCATAGGAGAGAACTAGTATTTGCCTCTTCATCATTATTGAATCACTAGCAAGGAGTAAACAAGCTAATGCTTCAGGCTCCGAAGAGAAATGTAAACTGAAATGTTTCTGGCAAATGTAAAACGAGTTACACCGACGGTATAAAGATGATGCTAGAAAGGTTGGAAAATTGCGGTTTCAATCTAAGGAAATTACAGTACCAGGTATTGATAATGGATCCAGCTCCCAACAACCTGCAACTCGACTGTCACTCTCCCCGCCATGCTGGAAAGCAGGAATCTGGTGAGAAAATCTATGAAACTCAGCCTGTGGTACATCAATGATCCTGGTTTTTGATCTCTGGATTCTTGAAGACTTGAATATTGATTTAAATCCTTTAACCTTTACCAGAACCCCAACCTTTGTGCTTCTGCCATCATCTTCCAACACTTCCACTAATTCACATTCACCCTTTGCCAGGTCAGGACCAGCCGGCTCAGGATTGTGGTTCTTGTATAGAGCCCAAACCTCACCTTTCTTTGGCTTTATTTCAAACACCTCCTTACTCAAAACATTTCCAGTATTTAAGCAGTGAGAAAATGAGGAGAGGGAGAAGACTTCGGTTGGACAATCTTTCAATTTAAATGTCCCACAGGAAACTGGTCCAGACAAATGTTTTAATTCTGAGCAAGGTTCCAGCACTGCCACATGCACTCGAAATTTTGGCCTAACCTGGATCCCCCTAACTTGAGCATAAGTATTAGGCATCCGGTTCACATCACTATACAGAGCCCAAATTTGACCAATACCAAATCTGTCCTGAGCTTTCAGCCCTTTGAAATCGAAGAATTCAGCCTGGGACAATCTGCAGGCAGGGGATGAAGATGGAGGAGGGGCTAAAGGGTTTTTCATGTGACTGTGAGAATCGTGATCCTTCAGAGTTGATTGAATCCTGTTATTGTACTGGCTAGAGGTAGAGTTAGCGCGAGGGAAGCTGACATGATTTTCATCCTTGGCAGAATCTGGACACTTCATAGCTCCATTTGATGTGGTACCGTTCTTGCTTAATTCTCTTGGTGATCTTCTAAGACAAAAAGGTGCTCTACCTGAATCGCTCTTTTGATGCTTCTTCTGTGTGTTGTTTCTCTTATCTGCTTGACATGTTATAGCACTATCCTTGGGTTGTGTGAGGTTTCCACGGTTTAGGTTTGTCATGGACTTCCCTTTCATACAATTCGCGAATTCAGTATCTGACTTTCTTGGAGATCTAGACATCAACGTCTCTCTTTCGGAAAGCTTCTTCTCCTGCTTCATACCTGTGCATGCAGTTACAGAACCAACCTTTTCACAAGACGGACCATCAGTTTCAGTTTTCTTGCTTCTGTCATCCATTTCTAGATCACCCAGATCACTTAAATTAAAAATACTGGTGGGCAAAGAAGCAGGATCAAGCTCAAAGGATCCTGGGGGAACACCATGTCCTTCACAACCAGTCATTTTGAAAGAGGGAATCTGATGAGAAAATCTGTATAGCTCATGAGGTGGTACTTGAAACATGACAACCCCGTGCTGCTCGGTTTTCTGAAATAAACTGACAAATCCTCTCACTTTGCCCAAATAACGAACTCCGATTCCATCAGCTTCTACAAAATCTGTCAACACTTCAACAAAGTCATATTTGTAGGGCATGTGCTTTTCCAGCTCAGAACTCCATCCAATATCCCAGTTCTGGTAGATGGCCCAAGTTTCACCCTTCCTAGGATAAACCAAAATAAAATTTCTACCTCTCCCTTTTGTGTAGTCCACCTGATGAGAAAACGAGAGATGATCTTTAATTTCATCAGTGTCCCCTAATTTGAACTTGCCACAGGCAACTGGCAAGTCCTTCTTACACCAATCAATCTCACCTTGGTCCTTTGGATTGGGCTCCAGCCAGATGATTTTCAGCTTAAATCCAGGGGTGACGACCTTCTTGACAAAAGCATACCATCTGGGCATCCTATCTCTGTCATCATCATAAAGAGCCCATATTTGATTAGCTTTAACAAGACTCGGTAAACTATCTGCATCAAGTGGAAACTTATGGAATTGAGAATCAGGCAGTTCAAAGGCTCCCTGAGTGGATGCGACATCTACATTAGCTACAGGACTAACATCAGCTTTGGAGTTGCTTTGATCGTCAACTGACATGGCGGCTCCCTGAGTGGACGTGACATCTACATTAGCTACAGGACTGACATCAGCTTTGGAGTTGCTTTGTTCGTTAACCGACATGGCGGCTCCCTTTACCTTTAACTCAAATTTCTCTGTTTTAGTCTTCTTGTTTGGCAAATTTTCTTCTACAGGAAAACTTACTTCTTCTCTTGTATCTTTCTTATTTCCATCAACAGCAGCATCATTCCCCTTCTTCTCAGCAGCACTGAACAGCTGTTCCTTCCTCAACCTTTTGAGTGGGGGACTCACAAAATCATCATTATCCATGTCATTTAGAAGGGATGTAAGATTATGCTTGTTCCTTGAAGATCTCCTAGGGTGATGACCTGCACGGAGTTCAACCTTCTCTTTAACAGCATGTTCAGTATCAGTTGTAGCTCTATTTCCCATCTTCAAACCTTCTCCAAGTTCAGAAGTTGTCTTCTCTCTTTCTTTCTTAATATTACTTGAAGTTCCTGTATCTTTGGACTTTAGTGGACTGGACTTGGATGTTTCAACACCTTGCTTCCCCAGTTCAACCTCATGCCTAATATCTTTCTTTTCAGCTTCACAGGCCCCACTCAAGTCAGCAGAATTTCCTACCTTTGATGCAGGTTTAAAGGCTGCATCTCCATTCTGAAATCTTGTGAAATTTCCTTTTTCAGTTCCTCCATTACTTTGTGAGGCAAAGTTCGAAGGACCCTGCCTTGGGGGCTCTTTATGATTTGGGAAGTCATTCCTAAAAGATTCTGAATGAACACCTTCCCGTAATTCATGAGCTTCAAATGCATTCCGACATCTTTGACAACGGAGCAACCGACCGAGAAAGTCTCTATAGTATTGATACTTTGAGAGACAAAAGTAACACTGTGTCCAGAATGTGTTTCGTTCCCCCTGTGACTGAGGATTTTTCTGAGGATTAGTTGCAGCAGGATGAGCTGTTGTTTTTGGCGCACCAGGTCTTGCTAGAGTTCTATACTTGATGTCATAGATAGAACGTTTTTGTTTGTCCAACAGCACACTTTTTGCTTCCACAATCCACTTGAAAGCAGTCTCCGAACCAGCAAATTTATTCTTATCAGGATGAAGCAACAGCGCCAGTTTTTTATACTGTTTGCTGATGGTGTCATCACTATCAAATTGTTGAATCTGAAGAATTCGGTACCAATCCATTTCAGATCCACCTAGCTTGTTTCCTGCTGTAAAATGAATTTCACAAACCGTAAGCAACTGAGAAATGTTCTCAAGATCAGGGAAGAGTCTCTGAGCCTTTTGTGCCATCTTCATTGCTCCTGTATAATCTTTATTTTGCATCTTTGTTTCTGAAAGTTGCATAGCTCTGACTGCCTCCTCTTTGTTGCACTCCATGGGTGATTCAGAATTTAAAGAGTTTTCTCACTCTTATCTCATGAATCTCACATGTACAGACAAGATTTAAATCTACCACAGTTCTATCATTCAAAATCTTCACCCTGCATATATACAAACCAAGCAAGTTAAGCAATTTACTTCACTATGCAGTCAAGCACCAGCTATGTGCATATCTAAATAACATTGGACAACAGATTTACCTACCATTCGGTAATAATCAAAATCTAAGATGCATGTATCAATATGCGGAGCAACAATCTGGCTTTTCCCTACAAAAAGGTTCACCAGGGCTCCATCCACGTGTCCACCACAACTACATAACACCAAACCAGGAACAAACCTGCAGCAAAATAAACAGTTAAAATCAGAAATATTGACCTTTGGACATATGTATACAGATAATGCACATGTACGCGAACCTGTCAAACACAATTCATTGCGTATGAAAATTTATATATCTACCATGTATGCGTTATACGAATATATATATATACACACACCAAGCATATGTATCTGATTCACTTCGCCCCTCATGTCTTATTCGAAACACCCAAAACTAATCGTGAAATCACCTACAATGACATTTCCCAAGGTTGACAGCACAAGAGTAAGACATTCCCATGAAAAAGGAATGTCACACATACGTTACCAAGCATCAATCATTTGCTTACCGAAATACCACTTCTGCAAGTCTCCCTTTTCAGTCTGCCAATTTATGGAATTTTCCAAAATAAAACAGAAAGCTATCACCCTACCACATCACAGCAAAACAACAAAGTTCTTCCAACCCTCAATACCAAATTTAACAGACTCGAATATCCAAATCTAACCCATCCACTCACTCTTTCCTACCCACATTTCTCAACTCAATACTTCCCCAATTTACTTGCATGCCTTTACATGATTCCTTCATCATCTCAACAAATTCAGACAACCCATATAGGGAAATTTCAGCATATATACTAAACAATACTACTCAAAACATGCAAAAGCAAGCAACTTTATTCTTCTTCCCTCTCTAATTTCACAGCTAATTATACATGCAAACCAAATCTACCAACTACCATAGTGTTTAAACACCAACACTGGCAAATCAAAGCAGATAGATCACAACTTTATAACATAACATTCCCAAACCACAAAATTTTCATCTCAAAAACAAAATAATCACAAATTGAAATCAATGCATGGTTTAAAGTCCATAGCTTGAGACCCCCCAAAACAGCCAAAAGCAAAACCATGAACAAAGCTAAGGCGGTTTTAGTAAATTTACCAGGAGACAAAGGCAATCGGCCCAAACCCTAGAGATCTCGCCGGCGACGGAGAGAGGTAAGGAAGATAGTGATGGGTGTGAAGAGAGAGAGAGAGAGAGAGTGAGAGCGGGAAGAGAAAATAGAGTGAAAAAATTTGGAGGCAGAAGAAAAGAGGAGAAGAAGTCCTTGAGGTTCTCTGAAATTGCAGAATTGGAGTTTTATTTCTTCTCCCAATTTTGATTAGCCTTTTATGGTTCTTCTAGTGTTTATGACGAAGTAATGGTGTGGGTGATTGTTTTTTTTATATTTTTTAGGAAGGGTCTAGAATGGGTAGTGCAAACAAGATTTGGAATTTCTATATTTTATTTATTATGTGGGGTTCTGTTATAAATGTCACATATTTCGATAATAATTGAATAATTGAATGATCGGTTACGATTTAATAATTAAATAAGATTAGAAACATAGAACGAAAATTTCAATCCATTATGTATTGAGATATGATGATCTTCGATATCTAAATAGGAAATAGTTATTTTGGGATTATGATGAAACAACCCAGATTTTATCATTTTCCTATGTGCATAGGTTTATATTTTCTTTTGTCCTTGTGTATCTAGCCCATGACATTGTTGATAGGAAGATCTCATCTCACTTTAGATTGAAATGATTTTTTGCGTTTTGGTAGCTGAGATATTGTTGAATATAGCTTGCTAGGGAGGAAAATAATAAAGCTAGAGAGAAACAAAAGCGAGCTAGTTGCCGAGTTCCGGCGTGGACGTTGGTGAAAATAGACATACTCTTAGTTGACGGAAGAAATGAGAAAAGAGGGTTTCATCATACATAGATATGAAACGTAAGAGATATGATTTCTTGAGTTCTAGTAGCTCAACTATGGCGTGAAAATTAAACCATACGTTGTTAGATAGGAAAATATTAAGTTAAAAGAAAAGTAATAGAAATTGATGAGTGTTGATGATGAAAGTTGATAGATTCTTTAATTAAAAACGAAACAAAACTTTATCATTTATGATGACAAAAAAAAAATGTATCGGTTTCAATTGTGGTAATCCATATCCCACAAGAAAATCCTAGCAAGACAACTTCAATAATTAATTCAAGTAATGGTCATCGGATATCAATTTTCATTTCCAAAAATCAATGTTAGATACCATGAAAATAATAATTGCCAAACGAATTCTATCCAACGATCGAGTATGATGTGACTAGAATCGTATCGTCAGAAGTGTCTGACGTCGTACTAGGTAGGCTGCTGTTGCCGGCGGCGGTGGACGAGGTCGGAAATAGAGGCAGTCGTCAAGGTAAAAAGGCTAACGAGTAGGGGCAAACTAGGAACTTTCACGTACAATATCAAGTTAGGAACCCAGCTGATAGTGTGATCTTAGATTTCAGCCGACAATAAGGTCTGGTCTCAGATTAACAACAATTTTGCATCATTTATTAATCTAACACTCTACATTAACAGGTCTAATTACATCATGATGATAAGGAAAGGTGGAAATAAACCCAAATTTCATGTTCCAAATACCAAATTATTAAAAAAAAAAAAGAGGAAAAAATAAAAGAGCCAATCTGATAGAAGAAACATGGTACCAAATAGGGTCTAGAGGAGAAGACCAATCTTGAAGCAGAATATTATGCCTCTTTAACTCCTGCTAGTCTCTTCTTTCTCTTCTTCTTTGAGATCTTTCTCTTCTTCTTTTTCCTCTTCTTCAGTGGTGTCTGGCTCACGGAGGAGGGCCACCTTGACAAGCAGCTCAGCCTGCTGCTGGAGCAGAACCTTCTTCCTGTTCTCACAAGACTTTATTCGGCCCTGGAGGAAAAGTATACGATCTCTTATGATATTTGGATCGACACAAGGAAAGTGCTCCCAGAACAAACCGAGAGTGAACTCCCTGTCCTGCTTCTCGTTATCGACCAGAACAATCTCCTCCTGAATCCTCACAAGCCTCCCAGCAATATCCATGGCTACCAGTCTCCCACCTCTCTCTCTCCAACTTACTTCTCAACCTCTAAAATATCTCCCTTTGACAAAATGCCAAGGACAAAGGGGAGAAAATAGGAATAAGACTGGAGGAAATGACACAATAAATGATACATCAACTCATATATTGACATCTCATGACTCGTTTCATAATTGCTACTGTTATTCCCATCAATTCAAGGGATTAGGATAAGGTCTAAAAGCCATAAGCTTTGGTAGTGAAGTATTAGATACATACAGGACATTCATATATATACTTGAATACTATGAAGACTACAAATTAAGCGGAAAGGAACATTTTAATTTAGTTTGGTGGTGGGTTAAGTGCTTGAGCTAATATTTGGTACCTTGTTACTGTTGGGGTCCCTGATAGTCTAGTCACTGGGCAGAGAGGCCGGATCAAGCTCAAAGGAATCTTTCGGAACACCACGCTTTTCGCCACCAGACATCTTGAATGAGGGGATTCGATGCGAGAATCTGTAGGGCTCGTGAGGTGGTATCTGAAATGAAATGACACCATGCTGCTTGTTTCGCTTAAACATACTCAAAAAGCCTTCGACTTTGGCTAAATAAGCTACTTCAGTGCCAACAGATTCCGAAAAATCTGACAGGACTTCCACAAATTCAAAGTCGAATGGTTTGTGCTTTGCAGGGTCTGAGCTCCATCCAATGTCCCAATTCTTGAAGAGGGCCCAAGTTTCTCCCTTCCTAGGATATACCAGAAAAGGGCCTCTGACACTGCCTTTTGTGCAATGCATCTGATGAGAAAACGCAAGAGGGTCTGTAATGTCTTCAGTGAGCCCAAGTTTGAACTTACCACAAGCAACTGGCAGGTCTTCCTTAACCCAAGCCCTCTCACCTTTGTTAACTGGGTTGGGAATGAGCCAGGTGATTTTCACCTTAAATCCTGGAGAGTGCACTTTCTTGACATGAGCATAGAACCTTGGCATGCCATCTACTTCATCATAAAGCGCCCATGTTTGATTAGCACTAAAACTGTTCTCCTCAAGTATAAACTTATTGAATTCAGAATCAGGGTCATCAATGACCTTCGGTACGTTTGTAACAACTGCATTGGCTCCAGAATCAGTTGACCTATCATTTTTCCGTATCCCACACTTCATAGCTGCATTTTTCATCTTCTTTTTGGAAGCACTGGATGACCTTTTTGGAGGATTCAGCACACAGCCAATACTATTTAGCTTTTCACCGGATGAAAGATTCTGCTTGCTCCTCAAAGATTTCCTAAGATAATCACCTCCATTCAGTTCAGAATCAGCTCTACTTCTCTTTCCTCCCTTGCTACTTCCAATGGATTCAAAACCTGAACTCCCTTCTCTTTTTTTATTCATATTTCTGGAAGTTCCTGGACTCTTGGACCTTGGACCAGACCTGGAAGAATCAATACCTTGCTTCCCCACTCCATCTCCATGCTCAATATCTTTCTTTACAGTGTTAGAAGGCCCAGCATCAGCAACAATTCCTGCCTTTGACTCTGGATTCGAGGTTTCCTTTCCTTTGTAATATTTGGGTACAGAAGAGCTTCCAATTTCACTAGCTTTTGCTAGAGCTTTTCTATACTTCTTGTCATACTTAGCATGAGTTACTTGGTCCGCCAGCACCCTGTTTGCTTCCACAATCAGCTTAATAGTAGCCTCAGCACCAGGGAATTTATTCTTATCAGGATGAAGTAATAGTGAAAGTTTTTTGAATTGTTTCTTTATGCTTTCATCATTATCAAACTGTTGAATCTGAAGAACCCCATACCAGTCCATTTCAAGTCCAGCTATCTTGTTTTCTGCTGAACAGTGAACCTCACAGGCAGTTAGTAACCGAGAAATGTTCTTAAGCTCAGGGAAGAGGCATTGAGCTGTTAGTGCCATCTTCCTTGCTCCTGCAAAATCATTAATCTGCATCTTTTCTTGTGACAGCTGCATTGCCCTGATTGCCTCCTCTTTGTTGCAGTCCATGGATGATTAGCTCTAAACCTTTATTTTCTCTCACATACAGGAATAGCAGTTGATATACAACAGACCAAATAACAAATCAATCCTGCCAGTCCTCACTTCTGAGTAATCCGAAAGCTTCACTCTGAACAAATGAAAAACAAGCACGTCAAATTTCTCCCACAGCTGTGTATTTATCTAACTAACAAACAACCTATTCTCTTCAAATCAGTAAGTATTAAAATCAATCCTTCAAAGATGTCCTCTAAAACAATGAGAAATATATAGTTTATTTTCCCAAACAAAAGATCCAGAATATCACCATTCACATCAAAGTACTACCCGACACCACAGAAGCTAAGCTCAAGATTTCAAAAGCTGCAGCTCGAGTCCATATTCAGAAGAATCAGAAACATTACAGTAAATGTGTACACTACACACACAGACACATAATGCCCAGTTGCCCACAAACATATAAATTCATCAGCAATTCAATATCTCCATCAATCTACTCCGGATCGAAATGTTGATCTTGTAAAACTGAAAAAGGAAATACCCAACCCACATTCTACCTAAAACCAAGGTAGTTCTTCCCAAGCTGAACATAAGATCAATAAGACCCATCGAGATGAATAAAACAATAAACTTATCCAAAAGGATCCAATCTGACATCAAGCAACTTATTATAAGTAAAAACTAAAAAATAGAGTGTACTTGTGCAGAGACAATGTGTCTCTTCTCTATAATTGATCATGTACTGACTAAGAACATAGAGAAAATCCAACAGCAAAACGTTATGAAAGATTTGTACTCGTTAGAAGTAGGAAAGATACAACGAACCAGACAACCCCAATGAGTAACCAATATCAGGTGCTCTGGCATCATACCAAAGTCTGCTGGTCCAATGTAAATCAATACCAAAGTCTCAAATTTAGTTGAAGAACTAAAGGATAGCAACAACTAACAAATCTGAAAAACCAAGAATTGCTGAAACTCTCAACAGATCTCTTACTCTACTATAAAATCTCCTAAAAATTCACATGAATTTCATCATACTTCAAAACAAGTCCAACTTGAATTTCCTCAATAAAAAGAAAAGGAAATCGAAAATGCAGAGAAGGTGTTCGATGAAATTACCGAGAGAGAAAGAGAGGTTCGCGCCTTCTTCTCGTGTTTTCGAAAGAGAAGGAGCGCTTCTGCTTCTTTCCGCTGGACTCCCTACGGAATCCTTTTTGGGTGTAAAAGATAACTTTTTAAGAGGAAAAAAAAAGAGTGAAATATCTGTTTTGGGCCCAAGGCAAAACAAGAAGATGTTATGATACACGTGGTGATGCATGAGGTGCGTTTATTACTTATTATTTCAACCGCGTGATAGTCCGGAACCATGGAATAGTTACATGCAGAATAACGACACAGAAATATGTGATAGTCACAGCTAGTCAACGTAAATGAAAGACCAATAAAAGAGAGTGGTTTTGGTCACTTAAAATGTGGAAATTCTTGTATGCACGACATGTATTTACACGACACAATCTTAACCGTTCATAACAATTCATATGTTTGACCACCATGTTTCTATATTATTTCTTCTAATCCTGACCATCCATGTATATATGTGAAGATACACGTCGTGTACTAAAGATACTCTCCTTAAAATGGTCTCTTTCTCATGATGAAATGAGAGTGGTTTCTGCCAATAAAAGTAGAGATGATGCATGAGAGAACTCTCACCGAAAATAAAGAACATGTCAAAGGTGAGTCTTTTTTTTCTTTTTAATTAAAGAATAACAAAACTCAGAGCGTTTCAAGTCTGTGCATGCAGAAGTTCTGATGACAAGAAAAGATAACAAACAGGCACTAAGGTCTACCGAATTCCATGTACACAACCTGAAAGGAACACATAGGTCGGTCTAATGCCAACATTACAAATAAACAGCTTACATACATTACATGAAATACACTGAAGCTACTGCGGCATGGTGTCAACAATCAGATCCAAGCAAATGAGACTAAATGACTAACTGAACTTCCTGGGATACATCGACTTAGAAAACATCATCATGTAATGTTCTGAAAGTTGGTTTGATGGTAAAATTTCATGTTCTTATGCACCAAACATTCCATTCGCTTCTCCATGGGGGGTTGGTTACCTCATGAGCTTAACATGGAACTGTACTTTCCTAAGTTGAGCAATGTTGCCTGTGCACAGTTCAACAAGATATACTAAAGTTGACATTGCTGGAAGTCTTACAGTTTAGGTCATCAAGATTGCGGCCTCAGGCTCAGATTCTTTGAAAGCCTGGTCGTTTTGCAGCCTCCGCGGTCCTTTGTCTCCACCAAGTAGTTGTAACAAACTTCTTCATATCAACGAACCTGCAAGCTCAAGAATGGTACATGCTTTTTCACATGAATAGTCGATGAAATCGTCCAACAAATCAGTCATGGGCCCAGTTGGCCTCTCCCCGGCATCTATCTTCTCTTTATACTCCTGGATGGCCTCTTGAACAGCCTTCCAGCAACAGCCAGGGCTCTCTAAGGCAGCACGATCAGCTTCCGCCTTATCTGCCCTCTCCTTCTCTTGATGCGCTAATGCTTGGGCATCACCCAGCTGCTTACGCAGGGCCTCCAGCTCCACCTTAGCCTTTTCGCCCCCAACCTCCAAGCTCTCCCTCAGCTCTGTGACCTCTTGAGCTCTACCCGCCCGCTCTATCTCCAAAGCCGCTTTCTCCTTCTCCAGCTTAGCCTTTACAGACTTTACCTCGCTTTGCAGCTCGGTAACCTTCTCCTTGGCAATTTGGAGCTGCTCCTTCAGCTTGGCCTCCTCATCAAACTCTTTGGCCACATAAATTTTGTGGGCCAGTTGGACCAGAGAAGTAAAGATACTTTGATTGAAGGCAGCAGGCGAGCATCCTGGACTGAGCTCAAGGTGCTCGTACTGCGTGGAGTTACAGGTGATCTTGGCGACCTCCTTTAACAAGCCGGCATCCACCTTGAACTCGTCAGCAAGTTGCTGGATGGTGCGGCAGGGTTGAGATGACGACTCTACAGCATGAGAAGCATCCGGGAGAATCGAGTCCTGACCATCCACTGAGTGAGTAATAGGCTCAGTGGTCTTGGTCAGCTTGTGTTTCTTCTTTTTGGAGCCGTTAACCCCCTCCGCTTGTTTGTCCTCTTTTCCTTCCCCTTCTTCCACCTGCACACTGGCATCCGCGGACCTCTTCGTTTTCTTGCTCGGAAGCTCCACCAAAGACGCAATGAAAAATTTGCGGCACCTCTGACATTGTGACACTCGACCTGAAGAGTCTTTGGCGCAAACAAACACTGTGTTGCAGAAGGGGCAACAACTGCTGAATGTGTCTGCTTGCCCCTTTTGATGCGCATTCATGCTAGCATACTGTGACTGAGGGATATTCTGAGCATTTCTTGCAGCATCACAGTGTTTCCTGAGAAATAAGTTTTCACCAAACTGATGAGCTGATGATTGCATTACACCAGTTTCTAGAAGATATCTACACTTCGTGTCATAAACAGACTGTTTTCCTGGGTCGGCCAGCACTGCATTTGCTTCCTTGATCAAATTAAAAGCAGCCTCTGCACCAGCAAACTTGTTGGTATCAGGATGAAGTAACGGCATGAGTTTTTTGAATTTTTCATTGATGATTGCCTCAGTAGAAAATCTTTGAACCTGCAGAATCCCATACCAGTCCATTTCACAGCCACCTAGCTTATTTTCTGCGGAGCAGTGAACGTCACATACTGCAAGTAATTGAGTAATATTCCCAAGCCCTGGGAAGAGTCTTTGAGCCTTCTGTGCCATCTTCCTTGCTCCTGTAAAATCATTACCCTGCATCTTTCCTTCGGCAAGTTGCATTGCCTTGATTGCATCCTCTTTGTTGCATTCCATGAGTGATTTAGAACCAAAATTTCCTGGGTTCTTTAGGTATACACCGCCAGTCCACCACAGAGAACAATCAAATCCACCAATGCACGAAACAAACTAAATATAGTAACTCAAAGAGGACCACTGCTGTACTCGAGCATCATAATGATCTACAGGAATTACGTCCTGAAAAGTGAAAGTACCAACCTAAAGCACGTCATACTAATCCTGGAAAACTCAATTCTGCAGCCAATATATCATAAAGAATCAGAGACGATGTATATGTAAACACACACTCATATATGTGCTTTTACTGTATAGCATGTCAAAACCAACAATACAACTCGATAAAGTCATTAATCGGCACAAGTAAAAATCTATTTGCAACATTTTTCTTCACAAATATTGCAATAAAATGAACATTTGATCAAAAGTTTCAATCCTGCACTCACTCAATACAAACAGTAACAAGTCCTAAGACTAAATCATTCTATACTACTAAACCCTAACCCATTTCAAACCAAGAAATGCTGAAACTCTCTATTACCCATTGATGAACTAAACTACTACTCCCAAATCCCAAATCCCAAATCCTTGCATGTCTCTCCCAAAATGAAATCTCCTCACCGAAAACCAAAATCCGTAGCCTAACGCTCTTCGTCTACCTCGGGAATCAATCACAGCACAAAATCAAACCCTAACCCAACCGAAAAATCAACAGGAAATTCAAAATCACAGAATGCTTTATCAAAGGCAGAAATCAACAAAATGCAGCAGAGATGATCCAGTGAGAATTGAACAGAGAAAAAAGAAAAGCAGGAAATCGGAGAATGCAGAGAAGGTGTTTGATGAAATTACCGAGAGAAGAGTGGTTCGCGCCTTCTTCTTGTGATTTCGAAAGAGACGGTCGGCTTCTGCTTCTTTCTGCTGGACTCTACTCACACTTCTAAAGTTTTTTTTTTTTTGGTGTAAAAATAGAGTAATTTTAAATACATACCTCTAATATCTTAATATACACATTTTACTTAATACACTACTTATCTAGTTTTTCATTTCAATATTATACTAAATACACATTTTAAACTGTCTAAAATATCCTTAATATCTAAAAATAATAATAATCTGTTATTTAATATAATTATTATATATTTACTATTTCACAACTCTCTTTACGTATTCTCTTTTATTTTCTGTTAGATTTTTCTTTATCGGGTTATAAATTTTTTCTTGATATTTTTCAATTTATAATCAAAAGAGTAATATTATATTCGAACTCCAAATCTCCAATATGACATCAATCTGCTAGAATTTGAAGAAAAAAAAATATTGAACATATATACATAATTTTTTCAAAATTAAGAAACTAGTAGAAGTATAATAGCATAAAAATTAGTTTTTAATCTGTAAGATAAAAACTAAAAATAAAAACCAAATGAATCAGTAAATAGTACATGTGATTACGATAGTAGTCGAAATTCAGGTGTTGAATTTTGGAGAAGAGGTTTTGATGGGCGCAAAATCACCTACAAAGATACTTTATTATCAAACCAATTATATCGAGGTAGTAAATGGCAAATAGGGGTCATTACCCGCAGAGTATTGGTGAAACTAAGACTTAAAGACACAAGAAACACAAACAGACACGTAAACCAGAAATCTGGCAGATTCGACTTAGGAGCATAAACTGAATTAATTAACTAATCTAGACTCAACCAAAAATTATGAAATTAAATACACAGTAACTAGACGCAGTGGTGGACTACCACACAAATTTTGAGGGTATTCGAAGTTGGTTTGACTGGTGAACAAACATAAATAATACAGGAGTATTGCTGAAAACAGAATACTAAAAGTGAATATGGATGTAAATATGAGAGAAACAATAGCCAGGAACTTTTCTCTACCACTAGATATGCTTCAATCACCCCAAAACAATGTCAAAGATTATAGATGAATGCACTCACAGTTAAGCTAATGTCGTTAGGTCATTAACCGTATTACGTTCTCTTACATGCCATGTTAAGTGAAATGTCTTATCGACTTAACTATATTACCAATTAATTGATCTATGAAATGTCGGTATCTAAACCAAAATAACTGAAATCATGAAGTTCTAAGAACGTTTGAGTAACAACAAAGAATCTAAGGTCAATGTTGGTAGCCTTATATTACCAATGAATTACTTCACACAAGTGCCTGCAAAGAACTTGTTATCTCTCATAAAATATGCAACGATATGTCGGTCATATACACATTCAAAATAATAAACCCTAAAACATGCATCAAAGTGTTGACCCAATGAAACATGCAATAGAATTATCAATGAACAATCAGTGAAGAAATTCTCATCTAGAATTATATAAATCAATTGGGGTTCAAAATTGAAGACATATCTAGGGCTTTGATCAGCCCCTAACTATCAAGGAGTTTAGTTACACATAATCTTGAATAAGAACATTAGAGAATCCATGGAAGATGAACTAAAGGTGGAGAAGAAAAACTTGATTGACTTAAAGACCGGTTGAATTCTCCCTGGTTCCTCTTTTCTTCTCTCCCTCTTTTCTTTTCTTTTCTTCTCTCCTCTATGCTCTCCTCCGTTTCTTTTTTCTTTTGTTCTCAGCCTCTCTCCTCTTAAATAGGTCCATTCACCCTAGGTCTCCCGTCCTTATCCAACTAGGATTTAGGAATCCTTATTAAGCCCAATTATCTCATTTTCTTTGTTTGACTTCAAAATGCCTAAAAACAAATAAAGTTAATTAAAAACAAGAAAACATAAAAAAATAACTAAATAATGGGAATAATTAGCATGATAAAAGTCACACAAATATGCGACTATCAGGTTTTTATTTCTTTTCTTTTGTAGCGTAGTAATAGTGGAAAAGAGTTAGGTTTTAGGAAAGAATAAGTTTTTTTTTCTCTAATAATTGATGGATGTTTTTGTAATTAAACATACATATAAAATCTTATGTGAATTATAAAATAATAAGGATGTGTATTAAGAGATTAGAGGTGTGTATTTAAAATTTCTCGTGAAAAAAATGAAATGTGTGCGAAATAAGAAAACTATGTGACAATTGCGAATTAATGTTTTTGGTCCATATTTATTTTTTGACACCATATTTTCGGATTTTTTCGCGATATCCTAAAGACTTCCTAGGCCTAGAAACTAATCTGTTGCAGCCTCTCCTCTGGCCACATTTATAATTCACCAATAACATTGAGCAACACCAGCGTTCGAATCCATGACGTGAGGATTCTGCTATATCATGAAGTTCCCGTGGTGAGATCCAATGCATCCATTGCACAGTACTACATGCCGTGGATGACTTGCGTTTATTGGTCCATATGACTTGCGTTTATTCCTATTAAGTGATAGTGTGGGACTACAGATTAATCGCTCGTAAAATAACAACATAAAGAGGTAATATAAAAGGGTATTTTATTAGGATCCGGATCAAGGGACATCATATTTTACATAATTTTTTACATATGTTGTGAGCCATTGGATTTAAAAATAATAATTGAAGGGTCTAGATTTGATGTATGAATGATGTCAACACAACCCAAAATGATGTGGAAAATGACATAACATTAAAATTAATAATTCTTTTATTGAAAGAATAATTTTAGCAATACTGTACTGTTCTAATCACAAACAAAGGATAACAGATCGAAGAACTAAGGACGAGGCAAGAAGTAAGAAAATTGAAAGAGCATAAACTAGCTAGGGTTTCTGATATCTATAATCACCGTTCACGCAAGATGATAACAGTCAATTAATACTTCAGTCAAGTAAAACGATCAATTGACATCCATCTTTATATTGTATAGATGGACAACTGAATATTTAGAGGAACGTACACATCAAATTGAATATCAATTAGAAGTCGAATGTACATATTGAATGACAAGCCAAGTCTGGATTGATAAATTCTAAAATGAATATTTAATGGACAAACCTATTTGTTTCTGGGTTATTCATCAAACTTAAATAAATTAAATTGTCATGGGAAGCATGCATGATTCCCCGCCCTGGTTCATACATAGATATGATTAGCCACGTTAATATTTCTCCGAAAGTTCTTGTATGCACCATGACGCATGTGAACCAACTATGACAGACTAATCACAATTATTCATTTAATGCAATCAACTACATGACACTAACATCAATACTAACACCGTTAAAGAAAATTGAGACAAAAAAAATTGAATGAACATGGTAAAAGTAAGGCTAGGGTAAATATTAGTTGGCAATTAATTTATAGAGGTTTAACTGTATGTTAATGTATTAGTTTACTCGCCACCACGTACGCTCTCATGTGGCCAAGTTGTATCGACGCCATGTAAACATTTTCAACCCCGCATATCGGCTATCAATTAATTTACGCTTCAAAAATTGTGACGACTAAATATAATAGTATCAACGTATATACAATTGACCTAGTAAATCAAGATCATAAAAAAAGGACACCGGCTAAGAATCCTATCATATGCATATACTATCCAGATCAACATCGCTAGTCTCATAAGATTTACGTTCACATATGGATAACAAAAACATTTGACCATGCTAATGAGCGTGTAAAAGATTTCATGCGCTTTGAAACATAGATAAGAGAAGCAAAATATTTGACATTGCCCATATTTTCACGACATAGTAATATGAGGAATGAAAGAAGGAAAGACTTCAACGTACATGTTCGTTTGCCTATCCATGACAATCAATCGCTACTACAATAGTTCAGTTATTGCTTGTATATGCTAACTTACATACATACGTTATCAAAATAATTAAAAATTTATGAGTAACTTGAGGTTTTGTTTATATACGTTGAGAAATAATTTTAATTATTTTGATAATGTACATATATACTAATACACAAGCATGAACTAAGATATTGTAGTAGTGATTGATTGTCCTCGATATACAACAACATAATGAAGAGTAATGTGATTCTATAAGACATATTGCTCATATAAAATTTGTATGTATATATAATATTATATTTATCCAGGTTTTGTTGAGAAAGTATCGTTCTTGTTTAAGAAAGGTCTTGCGAACAAGATTTAGTTTCTTTATTAATGTAATTAATAGTATTATTTCGATTTTATTCCTTTTTTTCTTTTAAAAAATAAAAATCAACGGTGAAATTTCAATTATAAAAATGAACTACCAAATCCGATTAATCTCTTTTAGATAAAGTAAGTTAAAAAAAAAGAAACAAATATAAGTAGAAGAGCTATACATGGTAAAATACACATATTTACCAAATCGAACAGGATAAATATCAAAAGAAATTGTCCTTTTTTTTTTTGGTTTAGGGTTTGAGGAACGAACAAGCTCCGCTAGTCCACCGCCGTCATACTACCACCGCCGTATAGGTATGTGATCACGTACGCCAAATCATTCGCCTGAGGATCAAGACACTCCGATTGGGGACCTCCGCCGTTGGCTTCAAAACCTCAGGCCTCGAACGACCACCCTCCGCCGCTCTCTCTCTCTCGTCCTCCCCATCTCACTTTCAGTCTCTCTCCACGTCCATCTCGTTCCGGGGACCTCCGGTCACTTCCGCGTTTTCACCCCCGCTGACGCCGTCGTTATCAGTCCCGCCGTTGTTTATCAACCTCCTTGGCGATGGAGTGATTGATGGTCCAGCCCTTCCACCATATTATCCAATCTTGTTTTGGCCTTGATCATTGGTGACGCTGGGCTTGCACAACTTTGGTGGCACTGAGACTTGGGTGATACGAGCTGTGTGAGTTGTGCGCAGGAGCAGGACTTATGCTTTCCGACGGTATTGCAAAGTGGTGAGCTTCTGAACCTCTTGTTTCGCCCTTAACTGCATATTGCCTTCTTTTTTGTCTTGTCCTTCTGTTTAATAAGAAACACTTTTCCAATTCTCTTTAAGTTCATTGCTATGTCAAATTGTGAGATTGGTTCCCATATCCTTAATCTTTGACGGCATTTCATAAAAGCTTTTTGATAGTATTGTCATCTTTGATGCTAGAAAACCTGTGGCCACCATTTTGTAAGCTTTAATTTCAGACTTTCAGTGTATTGTTTACAGGGTTAAGGTAATAGGAATCAAATCAAATCTTGGTCATAATTAATGCCAATCCAATTTAGTCGACCATACCAAACGTGGCCCATAAATCGGCCATCTTCACTCTTCTACTCTAATACCCATCTTCACTCTTTCCTCCCTTTTTTTTTTTTTATTAATCTAGGGTTTTGTATTTTCCTTCACTGTTTCCTCCCATTTCTCAATCTAGGGTTTTGTATTTTCTTGCCTCTCCAAGGACGCATGAGTATCTTTCATCTAGGGTAATATAACGTCTCTCACACCTTTATCTACATCAAAGTTTTATTCTCTTCAATCCCTTCTGTGATTTTTTCTTTTTCTCCCAAGATTTATGGCTCGCCACATTCGACTGGTTTAGGGTTACGATTCCTTGTCTTAACCTACGAGGAAGTTTCTGTTGTTTCTATTATTGGTCTCAAAGTTGTTTAAGAATTCCCACGAGTATCATTTGCGTCCCAGTTTCTTCAAAACATAGTAATCAAATCTCAATATTTTCTTTGGATTGTTTATAGGTCATGGTGTAGAAGATTGTGATATTCTTGATGTTGATAACCAACAACGGGTAAGTTTCCTTATTGCCACTTGCGCATCATATGATTATGTTCCAGTTTTTTACTGTCTTCTCTATGTTATTGGTTATCAGGTGGGAAGGGACTAGTATTTGAAAGATTCATATGTTGGTCTATAAAATCTTCCGAAACTTTGTACTTATTCTGTGCTCAGGAAAACATTTCAGATGACAACTGGTGGTAACATGCCTGAAGTGACGAAAGCAACTGGGTAATTCTAATCTCCGTCCGACAGGTTTTTACCCGTATATCCTGTAATTCTCATGCTAAACTATCTTGCAGAATGCAAACTGAGTGGTATCTTGGTAAAACCTTGACTGACACTGAAAATGGTGACGGCTTCTTTGACTTCCTCAAATCCCATGTTGACGACACAGTAAGTTTTGGTTTCGTTCATGTTAAGTGTATGACTTTGGTTTTTGATGATTATATATGAGCACGTTTTCTTAATCTCTTTTATGTATATGTTAATTGGCTTGAAGAAGTCCAAACACTGATGGATCATGATTATTGCATTGGGTATGTAATGACTACTTGAACTAGGGTTGAGTGATGCCTCCACTGTAGCTTAATTAGGGTTGGGTGAAAAGTACATTTTGGCAAAGTACTATAGGAGTAAAATGCTTTTACTGTCTTGTAAACAAAAGTGCAGAGCTGGAAGCCTGGAACTGTAAGAAACATACATATATATATATATATATATATATATATATATATATATATCTGCAAATTCGAATCTAATTTTAAATTATATTGTATACCACGAGTTAGGTTATTAGACCATATATACTACATAAATATGAAGGGGTACAACTCGTTTAAAGTTTATCTAATCAATTTCTTAGACTGTAGTCACCTCTAGCTAAGAAATCCTGTAAACATGCAGACTGTTAAAGTTGCATGGTTACTGATTGGTTTTCTGAATCTTTTAGGGTTTATATTTCAAGGACGATGTGCAAAACTTGGTGGTGGTGGACAGGATTAGTGCATTGCCAGATGATATTCTAGTTAGTATAGTGTCTCTGCTGCCTCTAGAGGAAGCAGCAGCTACTAGTGTGCTATCTACTCGATGGCGCCACATCTGGACCTTCGTTACCACTCTCGATTTTCATCATGACATTCTTTTCCAACTGCGTTCATACAAACGAGTAAGAATAGAGTCGGAACTTGATAGGTACTTGAATTGGGTGAATAGTGTAATGAAACAACATAGAGGCCCAACTACGCTTAGGGTTTATGCCGATTTAAATGATCCCAAGTACGAAAATTCCATTCATACATGGGGTCGATTCGTATCGGAAAAGAGAGTCCAAAACTTTGAGTTGCTCATTTCGAAGAACAGTGGTTTCCCCAAAACAGGAGGAAACAAGATTAAGGCTCTCTTTAGTGCTTTTCCCCATTCAGACCAACTTGTAGATGTGGACAGATCAGGGTTGACTGACTTGTGCCCTAAACCTGATATTCTGCACCCTCGTTTATACACTTGTTTTAGTGCATTCAGCTGCTTGAAGCACCTCAGAGCTCTAGAATTCAAGTCTGTTAAAGGACTTTCTGGACAAGTTCTGGAGTGCTTCTTGTCTCATTGCCCACTTCTTGAGCGATTAACAGTGCTTCGTGCTTTTAAGTTGGATAGTTTTAAAGTTATCGGCCCGGCAATCGCCTTGAAATACTTACACATCCAGAAACATACCGGTCTATTGAGCATGGAGATTTGTAATGTAAAGCTTGTTTCATTTTTTTATGGAGGAGATGCGATAATATTGCTGCTTTGGAATGTGCCGCAGCTTGTTGAGGTCTCCATTTCTTCCCGCCAAGTTTCATTTGGACAGTGTGACTTTCATCATCAGCTAGAGGTTTTCAGACTGAGGGGATTTGTGGTAAGTTTTTATATCAGTCATGTGTTTTGATTTCCTTTCGTTGGATTATGTTAACTCTTTATCTCTTAATTTGTTTGGTTTTCAGCTAAACAATGAGAAACATGTATTACCTACATATGTGAATCTCAAGCATTTGGAACTGGGATTGAAGGAACGTGACAGTTGTTGTCTTCTTCAATTAAGGGCTTTCCTGAAGGCATGTCCTTATTTGCACAAACTTGTACTGAAGGTATATAATCTTTACTAAAACTTGGAATTTTTATAGATGTTGGGAAATTCGTCCATATGGTATGTCAACTTTCGGTCTTTATAAGTTTTGGTATACCAACTTTCTTAAACATCAGAATGGTATGTCATGTTTCGCCCTCGACTGAAGATTGGTACTTTTGACCGTCAGCTCCGTTACGACGCGATTCAAAAATCAAAAATGGGGGGTACTGTGGTAAATTTACATGTGATTGATTCAAAAATCAATTACCCGCTCTCTCTCTCTCGTCTCTTTCGTTGTCGCTCTCTCTCATCTTTCTCACCATCTTACAGTCGATCAGCCTCTCTCCATCGATCACACAAGCAAAGATTTTGCGATGTCTAAAGTTTGGAGATACTTTCGTCTCTCTGGAGAGCCGCCAACATACTCAGGTAATTTAGACATCGGTGAATTCCGGGCCGGGAAAGTTCACCGCCACCAACATCGCTCCTTGGATACTCACCGTCGGAGCTTCCACTCTCGACAGAGAGTTCCCGGCCGACGTCGTTTTGGGTGACGGCAGAGTCTTCAACGGCGTGTCGTTGTACTCCGGGGAGGGTCTAAAGGATTACAAGCTTCCGTTAGTCTACGGCGGAGACTGCGGCAGTAGGTTCTGCTATTCCGGGGCTCTGCAACCGTCGAAAGTGCAAGGCAAGATCGTCGTGTGTGATCGTGGAGGTAACGCCAGAGTCGCCAAAGGAAGCGCCGTTAAGCTCGCCGGTGGGATCGGAATGATAATGGCAAACACAGAAGAGAGCGGTGAAGAGCTTCTTGCTGATTCTCACCTGATCCCGGCAACAATGGTGGGTCAAATGGCTGCCGATAAGATAAGGAGCTATATCAAAACTGGTCATAATGCAACTGCCACGATCAAATTCCGAGGAACTGTAATTGGGACTTCTCCACCATCGCCGAAAGTAGCTTCGTTTTCGAGCAGGGGTCCGAATTCTCTGACTCCGGAGATACTAAAACCCGATGTGATTGCTCCCGGAGTGAACATTCTAGCTGGTTGGACTGGTGCCTCTTCCCCTACTGATTTGGACATTGATCCCAGACGAGTTGAGTTCAATATCATTTCTGGCACATCCATGTCCTGCCCACATGTTAGTGGCATTGCTGCTCTGTTGCGGAAGGCCTATCCGAAATGGTCTCCTGCTGCTATTAAATCCGCATTGGTGACAACAGCCTATACTCTGGACAATTCCGGGAACAAAATTAAGGATCTTGCAAATGGGGGAGAGTCGACGCCTTTTGTTCATGGAGCTGGGCATGTTGATCCTAATAGGGCACTTAATCCCGGGTTGGTGTATGATATCGATGTGAATGACTATGTTGCTTTTATGTGCTCGATTGGTTATGGTCCTAGGCAGATAGCTGTTTTCATGAGGGAATTGGCGGGATGATTGGAGAGACCAAAATACCCATGAAAAATTGGCAGCTAGCAACTGCTATAACGGAGCTGACGGTCAAAAGTACCAATTTTCAGTCGGGGGCGAAACATGACATACCATTCTGATGTTTAAGAAAGTTGGTATACCAAAACTTATAAAGACCGAAAGTTGACATACCATATAGACGAATTTCCCATAGATGTTTAGTGGATCTCTATCACCGATTTTCCTTAATTGTTTTGATTATGGTATGTGCATCTTTCTGACTATGTTGTTTATTTTGTCAAGTCGTTCATTTTCATGTGGATTGCAAAATAATATTAATTGGCAGTTGTACCATAACGAGATCATATTTATAATCCTTAAAATTCAATGACATTTTCTGGGTCTGAACTTAGTTTAGTGCATTTGGTCACTCCATTGAGATGATGATGAAATATTGCAAGTGTTTTTATTATTTAGTACATAGCAACTAAATTACTTGTTTCCTTGATGCAGTTTGCAAGGACTATCTCTCTGGGTTATAGGAGAAAAATGGAGATTAAGCAAGCTCCCAAATACTCCCATAAATTCCTCAGGGAAGTGGAAGTGGCAGAGTATCACGATCGTACCGGTGATTTCCAACTTGTCAAGTACTTGTTAGAGAATGCTGTTGAACTAAAAAGCCTTGTTATCCATCCTGTTGGAGAGTGGTATTCTCGTTTGCAGATGTTGGGGAAGTATGGTACCCAAGATAGGGAGGAGGAAAGAGAACAAGCTACAGAGCGGCTTAAAGAACTAGTGCCTTCTACTTTAGAATTCATATGCAGGCTGGAGCAACCAGACTGTGACTAGTAATCCACAGACATTTATCTTCGCATTTAGCCCCTTTAAGAATCCGGAAGAGTTGGGACTATTAGACATTTTCCTCATGAGTAATGTCTCGAGCTGAATTGAATATTGCTTGATTTTTTTTTCTCTCTCTCTAGATAAACTTGAATCAGTACATGACGAGGTTTGTCCAAAACTTGACAAACAATGGAGCTCGCAAAACTTTGATTGAAAACTTCAGGTAATTGAACAACAGATTGCTATATATAGCTTCTTGAAACGGTCAGATTGAAAAGCTAAGATATTATGATGCTGATAGATTGAGACATAAGGACCCATAAAAGGTTGAGAAATATAGCACAATGTGAATCAGACTACCTACACATGCATAACAGATTAACAGTATAACACCATACTAGCTAGTACGTAGCCATGCATGAACAAAGGAAAGGAAAATTAGTTCAAAATTTTTAGTTTTAGTTTTCCTATTCTAGTTTAGTCTATTAGGCCAAGGGATAGTCCATACTCCAATTAGATTAGGGAATACTTTGTTATTAATTTTAATTCCTATTTGATCAAGGTAAATACACTTCTTACTCCCGATCAGATCAAGTATAGTTTTCACTTCTATTCGATCTAGGGAAAGTATTTACTTTGCTTATAAATAGCATGCCTCTGGTTTGTTGTAATTGTCATCAAGCCAATTACTCTTACAATTATCAATCAGAAAGCCAAAAGTTTGAGAAGAAATCAACATCAACATGGCCGAAGAACCTACGACTCCTCCTAATCTCAAACAACGCGAGCCAGAGCAGACCGCTAGCAGTGTCGGCTCCAACAACCCGAAAGCAGAGCTCCAGTTGAGTACTGACGATGCAAGTACCATTACTACCATTACTTCTAAGCTGGGTGGGTTTGACCTTAGTTCGGATGATGTTACTAGCGATGAAGAACCTACGACTCCTCCTCCTAGTTTCAGTCTCAGTAAACAAGGGCCAGAGCTTCGGAGTGCAACTAAAGACTTCAGCTACTCTACTGATGTGAGCTTCATGGAACCCGACGTCTCAGAAGACTACGAAGAAATAGATGAAACTATTAGTTCCTCTTCGCTTTTCACAAGTTTAGGCATAGATACCGAGCGGGTCGTTCACAAAGGGAAGGATCATCATCGCATGAAAGATTTTGCCAAAGCTCCAAAAGTTAATGAGGAAATTGATGAAGCAAAGGTTCGTCAACTCAAGAAGGATAAAGGTGTTAAGGGCGACAATGATATTGTAAAGTCTCTAGAAAGGTACAAGAATGAGTATCTACGGACAAAACACACCTACGACAATTTGGATGATTTGAAGCAGGATAAGATAGGGTACGGGGATCTTTGGCAGGTTAGGTACATGGGTAAGGATGAAGTACTTCAGAAGATTGACGAAATTTATGAAAACCTTTTAAGAGGCCAGAAAGAAAACGGAGAGGGAAAGTGTTTTACATTGGACACGGAACAAGCTATTGTCTATGTTGAAGAGCTACAATGCAAGGTGTTGAAAGGCAAAAGCACATACCGCTGCAATTATGATAAGAAACCAGAGATATTCGCTAGAATTGATCTTCTTCTTCATCTGATATACAGACTTTTAAAGGCAGACATGACAGTCAACATACGAAAGATTCATTATACATATAAAGAGATGTTTGCCGATACTAGTGCAGTTCAAAATGTGTTGGAACGCGTAAAGCAATAGGCTGCAGTCGAGATAGCTTAAATATCTTTGCATCGGCTAAAGGGAGGATTGCTGGTGATATTAAGTTTACATTCACCAAAGAAGGAAGAAGATATGTAACCGATTGTCAATACGGGACTGGTATAGAGCCTCGTGACGTAGCCCATGAACTCGAGTTTGTTAAACTGACCACAACAAAACTTTTGCTCATACTAGTTGTTGAAAAAGACACGATATTTCAGAGACTTCTGGAGGAAAAGTTTCATAAGAGATTCCGTTGCATTATTATTACTGGATGCGGGATGCCAACTGTGGCAACTCGAACTCTCTTAAACAAGGCGCAGAAGGAATTAGATCTCCCAGTAGTATTCCTTGGAGACCAAAATACAGGTGGCTTTAATATTTGTTCCAGCTACTTTATTGGTAGCAAGGATATGGCGTACGACTCCTTAAACTTATGCACACCAAGCATTGAGTGGTTGGGTTTAAGTCCATCAGACCTTGAAAAACATGGTATACCCGTTGGGAAAGAAAAATTGCGAGGGCTAGAAGAATTAACGAAGAAGCTTGATTTTGTCACTCCGGTAGCAAAAATGGAAACTAAAGTCGACGTTGAGGTTATGTCGAAAATATACCTCAAATATTTGACCGAGATATACCTGCCACTAAAATTCCAAGAGTTAGGCTCAGCCAAAAATAGATGAAACTAGATTAGAAAAGGAATGGGTCGGCTTGTTCCATTGGCTGGTGCGTGTTAACTCTGCATGTCTGTACTTTTTCATGTTTTTTACTTTCATTTTGTTTTTTACTTTCATACTTACTTTCTACATGAGACCTCAAATCTAGGAACAAATATATATGTTTGAAACCAGGTGATTCGATGCAACCGATCATCAATCACTAGAAGTACAAACACAGCTTCTATACAAGCCTCGTGTTCATAAATTTCTTTTCAATATGTTCTGATGTTCTAATGACAATAAAAAATATGTATTTTCTGGGTTGAGTAATTTGAGGTTACTGAAATTATGTGAGGATATTTTAGGTACAAAAAGTTTATTCATGTTGGTATCATTCCTAAACTCATCTCCCCTCTTGGTATTACAAAAATCATGGTTATCAAAGAATCAATTTCGGATTTAAAGATGAGACCCACAATAATTCTCAATCCGTTATAAACAAGTAAATAAAAATTTCTTTATCCCGTAATTATTTTCACACATTTATATTTTATTTGTTGTAAGTAAACGTCCCCTGATATAAAAAGAAGTTACATGGGCAAAGATCTTGTCCATCTATGTAAAAGGTATAACTTGAAAACAACTAGAGTCATTTCTCTTTCTGTTATTAATTATGGATTAGGATCCTCTCCTTTTAGTTTATCCTTGTTTGTCCTCAGCTTTTAATCACAGCCGTCCACACAATATCCAGAAGCCAGAGTTATGACACCTCAGCAATTAAAACTTAATGACTCAACATTTGGGGGTTTTGGACATTTTGCAAGGCTAACGTCGTTGTTCTCTTTTTCATCTCTCATTCTAGATCTTTTGTTCTTTCAACTTTCTTTGAAAAAAAATTCAAATGTCTCCACGGTCTTTCTTTTTTTAAAGTTTATATGATCTCAACAGATGGCTTGTAGATCTGAAGAAAAATTGATGAATTGAACACAACGAAGCATTTATCTGGTAATCCAATTATGAAATCCATATTTGCATCAGTTTCCTTTCAAAATGGACAAAGACAAGATTGAATAAGAGGGTAGGTTGCAGGAGGCATTTGAATTCTGCAGGGTGGTTCGCTTCCACTTCCATATTACCCAAAACCCAACATGCAACAATGCCCAATATCCACAATAATCTGAGCATAGAACCAGTGGCGGAGGCAGAAACTAATATGACTGAGGGCACAATTTAATGATCACAAAAATTTTCTTTGAGAAATAAGTATATAGACACCATATAGCTTTCCATATTTGAAAGTGCATCAATTCAATTCAGCACAAAATGTATAAAAAGGTTCATATATCCATCTACTACAAAAAAATTGTTTCCGTCACAAAAAACAACTAAAACCAGAAACAATAGGGCAGATGTACCTATAGTTGTCCTCGACGAGGTGCCATGTTTTGAAATCGCTAAATTATAACTTCATTGTCAATGGCATTGAACACATCTTTCTCAAGGTACACTGTTAAGCTATCATTCAACCACTGATCTCCCATTCGATTACGCATTTGATTCTTTATGATGTTCATGGCAGAGAATGCCCTTTCAACTGTGACTGTTGCAACTGGAAGTACTAGTGCCAAGGTAATGAGCAGATATACATATTGATAAGTCTTATGCTTTCCTGTCTCAACAAGTTTCAGTGCTAAATCAGATATTCCATGCATGTTTTGAAACTTAGAGTTAGACTGCATATCATCAATGTAAATATCAAGTTGTGACTCTAGTATCAACAAATCCGATGTAGAAAAATCAGCCAGATATAAGTGAGCAAGATGCATCAAACGTTCCTTGTTAAAACAAGAAAATGTATCATTCGGACTTAAACAAGCAAGGCAGAGGAGTAGCTCTGTATTGGCCTCATTGAAACGATTGTTCAACTCTTGTAGTTGGACAGCTATCACAGTACAAAAGAAATCAAAACGATAATAGTGCAAATTTGTGATTTCTGGACTTTTACGCTTGGATTTCCATGGACATAGATGCTGCTCACTCATGTTAGGAACCATGATATTTTCTTTCCCACAAAACACAACAACTTGATCTAGTAAAGAATCTCATCCATTATCCCTCATATCCTGCAATTTTTTCTTGCATATTTTTACTAAATCCATTGCATTTACTATATCTTGATCATCTCTTTGTAAGGCTTGCGACAGTTCATGACTAATTCCAAGTACAATCCTCATTAAGTGTAAGCTAAATATGCAATCAAAAGATTGTAACAGCCCCAACGAAATAAATGCATCATATTTCTGATCAGAGCCTACTTTGTCAAATGCAACTTCATCTAGCACATCAATTATGGAAGAAAACATGGCAGTAAAGTTTATGAGTGTACCATAATGTGAGCTCCAACATGTATCGGCTGAACGTTTAGGCTCAAGTTCTTGATTTAACCCTCTTCCACTTGGAAGTTCTCCAACCTCCAATTCTTTAATAACTTTAAGAGCTTGCTTTTCTCGTAAAATGTCACGACGTTTGGAGGAGGCCCCAACAATATTCACAACTTTAGCAATAGAAGTGAAAAAAGCACCTACAATGTCATGTTTTTTTTGCTACAGCCACCAAGGCTAACTGAAGTTGATGTGCAAAACAATGAACATAGAAAGCACTCGGATTCTCCTTCAAAATAAGTGTCTTCAATCCGTTCAGTTCCCCACTCATATTACTTGCTCCATCGAAGCCTTGACCACGCAAACTTGATGTGCTTAAACCATGTTTACAAAGCAATGCATCTATGGCTTCTTTAAGTGTCATGGAAGTAGTATTGGCAACATGCTGAATTCCAATAAAACGCTCAATTACAGAACCCTTCTTATCCACATACCGAAAAATTACAGCCATTTGCTCTTTCACCGAAACATCTCTAGCTTCATCAACTATAATAGAGAACAATGCATTACCCATATCTGTAATTATAGCCTTTGTAGTTTCAATTGCAGCAGCATGAACTATCTCTTTTTGGATCACTGGTGATGTCATTTTGAGATTTTCAGGAGCATTTTGCAATACAATAGCTCTGACTTGTTCATCATGATCAGCAAGAAATTGTAAAAGCTCTAGAAAATTACCTTGATTACTCGAATTATCGGATTCATCATGGCCTCGAAATGCAAGACCTTGTCTTAGAAGAAACCGAATACAATCTACTGATGCAGTAAGCCGAATTCGATATGATGTTCTGGATTGCTTAGCATTCTTGTCTATGATGTTTCGAATGTGTTGTCTCTCATTCATGAGGTCTTCACACTTTCTCAAAGCTTGGTTATGGGCACTGTTGAGGTCACCAACATGAGCATGTAACCTTTTCTTGTCCTTCTAATTTCGATAACCTGTTTGAGTAAAAACATCACCTCCTCCTTGTCCTCCTGTATTTGTTTTAAATAAGTAGCAACACAAACAATATGCAACATCTTGTTCTATACTGTACTCCAACCAATTAGGAAAATCATCAAACCAAGCAGAGTTAAACTTCCTTTCCTTAACTCCAAATGAAGACTTACGAAATTTGTGTTCTTTAGGCTGACATGGACCTCTCTGTAAATATTCTCTTCGAACTTGGTCTCTTATTTTTGGCTCATAGTTTGAAATACTCTTTCGTAATCCAGGATCAGAAGGAAGATCAGCCAAGTTTATCTCTATCCCAACACTGATGTTCTTTGGTACAAAGTCTGATTTTCTTTTAAAGAATCTTTCCATGACTTTTACAGAATTCACAACTGCATAAGATAATCACAATAAGCTAAACCAAAAGACTAGAATTCTAGATTCATATGACTGATATGAGAATTGAGATTCACAAAGCATGAAATCAGTAAAACGATAATAAAAATCAATAAGAGAATATCATGTGGTCTCTAACCTGTAGCACACTAGCACTTGAAGACAAATCAATGATCACAAAGAAGGATGATCACTAGTTCACAACCTCATCACCAACTCGTCATCAATCACCATCACTCCATGACTCCGTGTCTCCATCAGTCCATGACCAGACCAAAGAAATTCAAGAGGGCAGGGAGGGAGAACAAAGACGACATCAACTTCTTCTAAGAAGAATAGGAACAGAACCCCAAAAATTCTTTAACTATCAATTTAGGTTTTATTAAATCACTTGGGCTTTATAAATATATATGGGTAATGAGCTGTTTTTTTGTTTGAGTGGTTTAGGTAATGGGCTGTTAACTTCTTTTAATTTAGTTAATACATGTAAAACTATAAGAATATCAATTTCACATTAGGCACAATTGATCAAAATGAACTAACATACAAAGTTGACTGCAGGCACAGGCCAACGCTGGCCTGTATTGGCTCCGCCCCTGATCACAGTGTAGCTATCAAAACTATAGTGAGGAAAGTGGAAGGGCGCAGATCAACATTTTGTTTTTGGCGAGTGAAGTGATTTAGATAGAGAGAGAAGGATAAAAGGGAGAATTCACACGTTATATTATGGTAAAGAGAGGGAATTTCAATTTGTTGGGAAAATGTTGTTCGGCAGTTTGGCCAAGTTAAGTATTCTCCCCTTTTTACCCTTTTGCACTAGTTAACAACTCAACACTCGATAAAGATAGCAAATGAATACGACTCTCAGCATGTCACTGATGTTCACTGATGTTAAACTTAAAGCATCAATCACTGATTGCATATGTAAAAGCTAAAATATCAGATCGAAAAAAGAAAAGACAATTACGAATTTACTTGATAAAGCTACTCGATGACAGAGACACCAGTAAAAGTTCAAGGTTGGCAACTAAACTCCAACCTTTTCATGTCATTTACCGCTATCTACGGCCAAATATATACAGACTCAGGTACGGGAGTTCTAGAAAGTTATCTATATAATACATATCGGTCTTCATAGATGTGTCGATGCTCTCAACGATAATCAGCCTATCAGTGGAATAGCACTTCCCTTTGGGTGGGTGAGGTTGCCATCTTTTGTGATATGAATGCCATTGTCTACAGCATTAACACATTGACTTGCTTCTAGCTTAACAGAATCCGCCAAATCATTACCGAAGAAGGAGAAGTGACAAACCCGTGATTCAACTTTCTCAGGAGTCTCTATTTCAGCAAAAGGTGTCTCCTGTTTGTTACCTGTTTGCATGCTTGGAGAACCCATTTCAGGTTTAGCTTCAACTTCAAGGAATTCACCAGACAGACCATGAGTTTCAGAATTCATGCTTGTTTGATCCATTTTCATATCACCAAGGTCACGGGAGTAGTCAGGAGTGTTCAGCACAGACGCAGGATCACAATCAAAAAGCCATTTGGGAACACCATTTTCCTCATAACCAGAAACTGATAAAGGATCAAGCTCCCAACACCCTGCAAGTCGACTGTTACTCATCTTGGTATGCTTAAAAGCAGAAATCTGGTGAGAGAATCTACCCAACTCATCCTGCGGTATATCAATGACACCAGTTTTTGTACTCTGCACTGTTGGAGCCTTGAATACTGACTTAAATCCATTAAACTGTTCCAGAACCACAATCTTTGTATTCCGGTGCACAGCTTCTAGCACTTCCACCACTAGACACTCACCCTTCCCCGTGTTAGGATAGGTCACCAGTGGATTGTGCTCCTTGTATAGTGCCCAAACTTCACCTCTCCTAGGAATTATTTCAAATATGTTGTGGCCCAAAAGTTTGGGTTTGATACGATGAGATAATGAGGTGACAGAGAACAGTGTAGGTGGAGCTCGTTTGACTTTAAATATCCCACAACAAACCGGCTGAACCATGTTTCTGGGCACTGAGAAAGACTCAAGCAATCCCATTCGCAAATAAAATTGCCCCGAAGACACAGTCCTCTGAACTCTTCTGCTTGGCTTGACATTAACCTTCTTAACTTGAGCAAAGGTCTTAGGCATTCCATTCCCATCACTATACATTGCCCATATCTGACCAGCCTTAATCTTCTCCTCAGACTTCTGTGCATGAAAGTCATAGAATTGAGCAGCTGAAGAAGGAGGAGTAGAGGAGCTTTTCATGGAACTGATAGAATCATGATCCTTAAGCGTGTCATTTACTCTGTTAATAACACTAAGGAATTGGCTGTGCCTCAACCTTTTTGGACGACTCACAGCACTTTTAGATACCCCACCTTCCACTGAGTTCTTCTCTTTCTTCTCAGTATAACTCTTCAATTGTCTCTCCCTCAATCTTTTGGGAGCAATCACAAAATCATCATCACCATCATCCTCATGATCATCATGATCATCATACTCATTGTTGCCATCAAAATCATCATCTTCGTCCTCGTCCTCATCGTCATCATCATCATAATCATAATCACTATCATCATCGCCATCATCACTTTCATCATCGTCGTCGTCGTCATCATTTAGAGTTCCAGAAGGACTACTGACCTTTTCGACTAATTGTTCAAAATCAGCTCTAGCAGTATCTCCAGTCCCACGGCTTTGACCAGACTCAAAAATTGAATAGTAGACTTCAGAGAGCGCAAGTAATTTACAAATGTTCTCATCCTCAGGGAAGAGCTGGTGAGCTATCCTTGCCATTTCCCTTGCTCCAACAAAATCATTCTCTTGAATTTTCAATTCCGAAAGTTGCATTGCCCTGATTGCCTCCCCTTTGTTCCTCTCCATTGCTGATCTAGAAATAAGAATCACCTATGTTCTCTCACACGATACACACCAACACGAAACAGAAGCTCGAGTAAACCTACCCCTGCTTGTCCACAGTCCAGTCATCCATAACCTCAAACTGCACAAATACAAATCAAGCAAGCAAGTACAGTCAGACAGTCCTTTCATCTAAATAACATACTAAAAAGTCAATAGCCATTCAGTAACTTTTATCATCAACATTACCATTAAGTAAGGGTACGTGGTAAGAGCATGAGCAAAAGCAACCAACCAAAAGATTCAGAACATTCCCATTGACACAGCAGTGCAGCACCCAACAGCGAAGCCTAAACCCAAGCTCTCAAACCTGGAGACCAATATGTAAGAACGTGAAATAGTGAACCAGTCTTGATACAGCTGCATATTTATGACAAACACGCACACAAGCATACATACATTATATGTATCTACACTACATCTATATGCATAATCTAATCCATTTGGAAAACTTGCGAAAATCTTTATCCGAACCCCGACTCCCCAATTTAACAAGATAAAACTGAAATTCCATTTATGCCCAGGACTGAGAAGCAGTTCCCATTGTGATAACAAAACCCAAATTAACAACATTTCATCCCACATTGATCAAAACTACTCCCCAATTCCATATATGCATCTGCTTCACTACTCCAACAATTCAACAAGCCAAACAAACCCTTGTGTAGAAATCGCATCCTCGCTTAAAAAAGATCAAACCTTTCACACATTTCAGCTCAAAAAAACCTCAAATTCACCACAGCTGAACTAAAACGAAACCAAAAAAGCCAACCTTTTACATCGAAATCGCACACACAAATTCCCAATCACACATAATATTTCGAAACGAACACAGAGCTCAGCTCAAATGCAGCACAAAATTGAGATCCGTGAGAGCTCAAATCAAGCTCGGCAGTGACGATCAAGGCGTGTAGCACAGTAAATGACCCACAGAAAAGAAGCCCCGATCCAACCCGAGAATTAGGGAAACCCTAGACGAGAGAAGAAGAGGAGTACCTGTGATCTCGGCGACGATTTCGGGGTTTGAGAGAGAGAGGCGGGAAGAGAAGAGTGGGAACAACTCTGAGGGAGAAGGAACGGGTCTCCCAAATCTGGGCCAAATAATAGAGAGGGACACGTGTCGACTGGGCAGGCGTGAAGCTTTTTCGGAGAGAGTTTCACGACGTGCTGTTGCAGAGGGTGGCGTGGCTGAGTTTTATTGGATAGGACAAGACACAGTGGATTTTTATGCGGGAAATCTGCAGATTTGTGATGAGTAAAGGAATAAAAGCGTGAGGAAAAACCAAGGGTGATGAGACTTGAGAGAAGAGTTGGAATCAAAACATCTTTTCAGTAGAGAAGAGTTTGTTTCTTTCTTTTTATATGATCGGTAAAGAGATTGTTCTTCTTTGCAAATTTTCTAGTGAAGATTCAAAATTTGGTTCTTTGAGTAAAGATTTCGCATTCGCGGCTTCAGGAAACGGAGATACTGAGTAGGTGTGCTAGTGAAGATGTTCGAATGTGATTCTTTGAAGCTCTTGCTGTCTAGTTTTCTGTTGTAATGACTGTAAACAAGACTTGACAATCAACACAACCTACTTAAAACTTCAACCTACAAATAAGTCGATAAACATAAACACAAGTTACCATTAGGTGGTGGCTATAATATATAAAAGGAGGACTTTCTCAGTTGCTTAAAAAACCTGGATATGATTCAAAGTTTCACTGAAGCTACTGCAGATATGTCAAAAGACAGATAATTCACTTCCAAAATATATACACCCTAAGGGTAAATATCAAAACCATAATTCATTTCCGGAAAATAAGTTCGTACGCTGATATGCTGGGTGTATTGATTTGATCCTCTCATCGATCTGATATGGAGTGCTAGTACTTTCCCTGCGTCACGAAACATTAACTTGCTTCTAGTCTATCACAATTGGTTCACTGTTGATGTTCCCCTTCTTGCGTTCCCCCCATTCAGGATCTTTCTTCACCTGTTTCACAGCAGGGCGAGCTCTACTTTTTTTCACCCGTTTCACAGCAGAGTGAACTCTACCAGCAGAAGGTATAAAGCCAGATAGTTTGGCTGCGGTGACGGTGCTTCTTCGGTCAACAAGACTGGCAGGTAAAGAAGCAGGATCAAACTTAAAAGAACCTTTAGGAACACCATATCCTTCTCGACCAGTCATCTTGTAAGAGGGAATCTGATGAGAAAATCTATACAGATCATTAGGTGACACTTGAAACCTGAGAACCCCATGCTGCTCAGCTAGCTCAAACAAACTAACAAACCCTGTTACTTTTCCTAAATATGAAACTCTAGCACCACCCCTTTCAGAGAAATCTGACAGGAGTTCTACGAAATCAAACTTGTATTGTGAATGCTTTTCAGGCTCAGAACTCCACCCCAAATCCCAGTCCTGGTAGAGGGCCCAGGTTTCTCCCTTCCTAGGATATATCCAAAAAGAGTTTTTATCCTTGCTTTTTTTGGGGTGTATATACTCGTGAGAAAACACAGTATGATCTGTAATTTCTTCAGTGAACGCAAGTCCAAACTTACCACATGCAACTGGCAAGTTTTTGCTACACCAATCCACCTCACCTTGGTCATCAGGATCAGGCTCCATCCAGGTGATTTTCACCTTAAATCCAGGGCCTAATACTTTCCTGATACATGCATAGCGTCTTGGCATGCCATCTGCTGGATCATAAAGAACCCATGTTTGATCGGCTTTAAAAGGTCGCTGTTCCACAGCTTTACCGAGCACAAAAATTGAATAGTAGACTTCAGAGAGTGCAAGTAATTTAGAAATTTTGTCATCCTCAGGGAAGAGTCGGTGAGCTACTCGTGCCATTTTCCTTGCTCCAGCAAAATCATTCTCTTGAATCTTCAATTTTGAAAGTTGCATTGCCCTGATTGCCTCCCCGTTGTTCCTCTCCATCATTGATCTAGAATTAAGAATCACCTACGTTCTCTCACACGACACACACCAACACAACAAAAAGTTCGAATAAATCTACCCCTGCTTGTCCAAATTCCAGTCATCCATAATCCTCAAACTGCTCAAATACGAATCAAGCAAGTAAAGTCAGACGTCCCACCAGTACGTAGCTATCAAAATAACATGCAAACAAAGCCAATCGCCATTCTATAACTGTCAATAACTGTCATCAACGTTACCTTTCAGTAAGGGAATGTGGCAAAAGTATGAGCAAATCATCCAAAAGATTCAGGACATCCCCATTGACACAAAAGCACCACCTAAACCCGAAGCCGAAACCCGAGCTCTGAAACCTGGAGACCAAATCCATATGTAAATACCAGTGTTCATAATGTTGCATACATTTATAACACACACACACACACACACACAAGCATACAACTTTTTTTTTGTGTGGTCAACATGAGCATACATCTATACTGCAGTTTTATGCATAAAAAATCCATTAGCAAAAATCTCCCAATAAATCCAATTGGTCTTTTATAATCTTATTCTAAACCCTATTTCTCCATAGTAAGAAGAAAACTGAAATTCCATTTATGCCCAATGAGATTACAAACTCAAATTAACAACATTTCATCCCACATCGATCAAACAACTCCCCAATTCCATATATGCATCTGCTTCAAAACTTGAACAATCTAACAAAGCCCAATACAGAACTCTCATCATAGCTGAAAAAAGATAAAAGCTTTTCCACATTTCAGCTCATAAAAACCCTAAACCCTAAACCACATATCGAAATTGCATATAATATATGAAAACGAACACAGAGATCAGCTAAACTGCAGCATAAAATTACAGAGATTAGTGACGATCAAGGTGTTCGTACAGTAAATGACCCATCCCGTGATTTATGGAAACCCTAGATGAGTGAAGAAGAAGAGTACCTGTGATCTCGGCGAGGGTTTCGGGGTTTGAGAGAGAGAGAGAGAGAGAGAGAGAGAGAGAGAGCGGGAAGGAGTAGAGACTAGAGAAGAATGCTGGGTTTCCCAATCTGGGCCTATTAACAGAGATGGACACGTGTCGATACGACACTGGATGAGGAAGGCGGCGTGTAAAGTAGGCGGAGTGAAACGTGTCGGCCTTCCATTGGAAAGGACTAGACTCACGATATTTTATTTATTATTTTTTTTATTTTTTATTTTTTTTGGGAAAGACAGAATATGGATTTATGAATGTGATTTTCTCATGCAGAAAACTTAAACCAACAATAAGTCAGATAACCATAAGCACAAGCTAAGACTACCTTTAGGAGGTGCCTACAATGCCACATTTGTATAACAAAAGGAGTGCTACCTCAGTTTGCTGAAAAAAAAACCTGGAAATATGATTCAAAGTTTCACTGAAGCTAGCTACTACAGAAATGTCAAAAGACAGATGATTCATATTCAAGAACATACACACCACGCAGGGTAAATATCAAAACCATAATTCATTTCCGGAAAATAAGTTCATACGCAGGGTGTATCGATTTGATCCGCTCATCGGTCTGATATGTAGTAGCAGCACTATCCGTGCGTCGCCAAACATTAAGTTGCTTCTAGTCTAGCACAATCGGTTCAATGTTGAGGTTCCCGTTCTTGTCTTCCCCCCTTTCAGGATCTTTCTTCAACTGGTTCGCAGCAGGGCGAGCTCTACCAGAAGGTAAAAAGCCAGAAGGTTTGGCTATGGTGACAGTGCTTCGCCGATCAAAAAGACTGGAAGGTAAAGAAGCAGGATCAAACTCGAAAGAATCTGCAGGAACACCGTATCCTTCACGACCGGTCATCTTGTGAGAGGGAATCTGATGAGAAAATCTATACAGCTCATTAGGTGACACTTGAAACCTGAGAACCCCATGCTGCTCAGCTGGCTCAAACAAACTGACAAATCCTTTTACTTTCCCTAAATAAGAAACTCCAGCACCACTCCTTTCAGAAAAATCTGACAGGAGTTCTACGAAATCAAACTTGTATTGTGAATGCTTTTCAGGCTCAGAACTCCACCCCAAATCCCAGTCTTGGTAGAGGGCCCAGGTTTCTCCCTTCCTCGGATATATCCGGAAAGAGCTCTTATCCTTGCCTTTTGTGGAGTGTATATATTCATGAGAAAACACAGTATGATCCGTAACTTCTTCAGTGAGCGCAAGTCCAAACTTACCACATGCAACTGGCAACTTTTTGCTACACCAATCAACCTCACCTTGGTCATCAGGATCAGGCTCCAGCCAGGTGATTTTCACCTTAAATCCAGGGCTCAATACTTTCCTGATACATGCATAGCGTCTTGGCATGCCATCTGCTGGATCATAGAGAACCCATGTTTGATGGGATTTAAAAGTTCTCTGTAACTCAGCTTTACTGAGCGCAAACGTATGGTACTCAGGTTCAGGAACCTCGTTGATCTTTCGCATGGATGTCATGGACTTGCTGCTGTTGTTATCTGCCATGGACTTGCTGCCATTGTTATCTGCCATGGACTTCCTCCCATTGTTATCAGCCATGGACTTGCTGCCATTGCCATCTGCCATGGATGTTTCTTCTACCTGCCATTGCTCAATTTCACTTGTGTAGTTCTTTTTGCGTCTCAATCTTTGATTTCCTAATTTCTTATACTCATCCATTGCAAAAAGCGCCAAAACAGTTGGCCTATATACTCCACCATCCGCAGATCCATTGACCCTCTTCCTTCTAGTAGCAGTGGACAAAGAGCTTTCCCTCACTTCCGAAGGACCCACATTTCCATCACCATTCACATTGACATCGCCGGCATTATCACCATCATCATTATCATCATCTAAAGTTTCAAAGAAAGAAGGATCATGCATATTCCTCAACGATCTCCTGGTGTGGTTCTCCCTGACTTCAGAAGGATTACCAACCTTTTCTAGATCAGAATCAGCTTGAGCTCCTTTTCCAGTCTTGGAACTACCACCAGAACCAAGAATCGAATTCTCTCCTCTTTTTCTGTGCATATTTCTTGATTTTCTTGAATCCTTTGACTTCCGTAGACCAGACTCAGACCTTTCAACCCCTTGCTTCTCTATTCCAACTCCATTCTCAATATCTCTCTTTACAGTCTTAGAGGCTCCACCAACATCAGCAGCACTTAACGCCTTTGACGTTGCATTTCCATTATGAACTGTTTTGGAAGAACGGGTTCCAGTCCCACCATTACTTTGTAAAGCTCCTTTTGAAGAACCTTGACTTGGAGGCACTGTGTGATTTGGGAATTGATTCCCAAGAGATTCTGTACCCAAATCAGAGGCATCAAAAATTCCTAGGCATCTTTGACAAAATATGAGCCGATTTGCAAAGTTGTAATCGTACGTTCTTTTACAAGAGGGGCAAGCTATCTTGATTGTGTCTGGTTGCACAGGTTGTTGTACATTCAGCGGCTGTTGTAGATTCACACTAGTATGCCGTGACTGAGGAACGCTACTTGCAGCACTGGAATATTTGGGTCCAAAGAAGTTAATACTTGAGTGATGACCAAATGATCTGGTACCAGTACCCAGTAAAGTGCTATACTTGATGTCATATTTAGAATGACTTCCTGGGTCAAACAGCACCCTATATGCTTCCCCGATCAGCTTAAAAGCACCCTCCGCCCCAGTTAAACTAGTCTTATCAGGATGAAGTAGCAGCCCAAGTTTTTTGTATTGTTTTTTGATGGTTTCTCTGTCCTCATATTGCTGAACCTGAAGAATGCCATACCAGTCCATTTCTGATCCCCCTACCTTCTTTTCTGCTGCACAGTGAACTTCACATACTGTAATTAATCGAGAAATGTTGTCAAGCTGAGGGTAGAGTCGTTGAGCCTTCAGTGCCATCTCCTTTGCTCCTTTATAGTCCTTATTTTGAATCTTTTTCTCTGAAAGCTGCATTGCCCTGACTGCCTCGTCTTTGTTGCACTCCATGGCTTACTTAAAATCCAAACTCCCCAAAGATGCTCTCACATACGCAAAATATACACCTTGTCAAAAGATGAAATTCACCCCTGCATGTCTACATCTGCACAACCACAAGTCAAACGAGTTGAGAAATATACACCCTACCAACCTTATATCTAACTCGTAAACATGAATGACCAGATTCACTGTATTCATCTAAGAGATTATTACAATTTCTAATAAACCCTTAACCAAGTCTTATGCAGATATACAGTATACAAAAGAGCTAGGAACACCAAAGCAAATCAAAATCCCAATTCAAAACTACACAAAACCAGTCATTCACAAATAGCTAGGAAACCCAAATTCAAAACATGAGTATAAGATACTAGCTATCCTGAAACCAATAGTCTGAATACAGATAGCATTTTTCACAAATATAAAAATCAAAACAATGTACACAGAAACGTTACCATAACAAATAACACAAACCCAGAAACGTATATACGTTTTAATCCAAACCCAGAGGCCAGAACGCCAAAACCCTTGGCTTCATTAAATTATCCATAAAGGAACAACCTTTACATGAATCAACAACACAGTCACATAAACAAGGAGTCAAGGAGTCAACTTTAGCCAAACCAATATCAGCGTATCAACCAAAGACCTCAAATTTGAGCTGAGACAAACCCCAGAGACACAGATTCTGACATATAAAACAAGAAAAACTCAAAACCAAACACAAATTCCTAAATGAGCTGAGGAAACTCACCCAGAATTCTTAAGAATCTTGAGGGGTGACAAATATGCAAATCCATGGAATGTGAGATGAGCTGAGAGAGGAGGAGTGTGATTTGGAATTAGGGATTTGAGAGTCACCGACTGTGAGGGAGTTGCTGACGGCTGATTTGGTATTTGGGGAAAGGAGAGTAACAACGTTTTGACGTTTTGGGTTTTCTGAGACTGCAGGCTTGTATTGTCGTTTTGGATACAACGTTATGGATTTGTCTTTTTTTTTCTTTTTTTTTTAAGTGTGAGGATTGACACCTGGCTGGGAGACTAAGCTCAGAGCTTGACAGCTAATGGTTTACAAGTGTGGAGGACTAGCTTAATGGGATTTTGTTGGACCAAAATTAGACTAGTTCTTGAGATTAAACACTGATTTAGATATGAAGTTCTACCAGTGATTTAGACAGTGAACAATTTAGAATTTAGAATTTAGAATTTAGAATTTCGATTCGCTCTACAAGTCTACGGTATGACTAATCAAAACAACTAATCATTATAGTAAACTTCAGTTGTGTTATATTTGAAGTTAAAACGTCGTAGTGTAGGGTATCGTTAATTAAGTTACCAAGTTTAATTCGGTTAATGCAGTAACATCTGAAAGAGTACGATTTGTTAGAGACAAAGTCATCTACCGTAATGACACATCAAATAAAACTTCAGGTGACTAAGAGACTTCAAAATTGACAACTAATGCAATGTAAAGTCTTTCTAATAAGGACCCTTAAGTTAAGGACTTGTTGAGAATTTTTCGGCTTATCCAACTTTTTGATCTTATATACATATCTTGACCGTTCAGTTTATAGTTATTTATGAGTAGATCATTTCTCTAAAATTTTCAGCTATATTGAAATTGTTAAGGCATTCATAAGTGTGATTTATCAATTATGAACTTCAACGGTTCATATTTGACATATTTGGTTCGTCCATTAATTTGATCTAATTTGTTATCTTAACGAACACCAATTTGGCTGAAAATTTGTATAAATGATCTACTTATATAAACCTAAAAACTGAACGGATGAGATGTCAAAATATGATCGAAAAATTGATCTTTTAAACCATAAACCGAAAAATTCTCAACTAGTCCTCAATTTAAGAATTCTCACTAGAGAAGCTCCCATGTAAAGATTACTCAAGAACATACGTGAATGTGTAGTAATAAAGCATGGTTGAGGCTTCCTTGGGAAGGCTATCTAAGGACCGATGACCAAGTTCTCTCAATAATATAGATGGTGAACAGTGGACGACTAATTAATCACTACAATGAAAGCCAAGTACTTGAACACCATGCTACTTAAAACTCTTCAGCCTCTGACCCTCTGTGGGTAGCTATTATCTACCATACAAGGGATTACTATGAAGCAGGAACTGAAAGCTGAATCTTAGCAGATTGCTGGTAAAATATGCTGGCAAGTTGTCATATCATTTAGGGATCATTTACAGTAAATGTTCCAGTTTCTTCCGAATTCATTACATTGAGATGGTTCAATTTTATGGACTAGACACCGAAATTACTGCATTATAATGCCAAACTACTGCAGTATTCTGAATTAAAAGTATTATCCACAAGCTCTAGGTTGGCTACAAAACTTTCTTCATGTGGAATGACCTTGTCTGGCCAAATATTTACGGCCTAAGAGTAAATTCAAAAAATTTCGACATTCATGTTCTCAAGATATTCCATAAGTGAAATCAGAAATTTATTGGTACAACATGACAAATGAACAGCTAGCATATATCATAACTAAGATGCAACTGGAAAGCAGAGGATAAGCTGCAGCATGAAATTGGAGACAAGTTCATCATGTGTTTCTTGCCAATGTATCCCTGATCAGTTGCTTATTTGCTGCATTGGCGAAAGATTAAGAGAAAGCCCATGATTAGATAAAATATAACCCTGTGTCAAATATGGAAAATTACTAGAAAGGTTGAATCTATCATATAAAACTTACCAGGTATACCAGAAAACTTTTCAACCTGTACAAATGCTTGGTTAAGGAACATTTCTGTCCCAAAAACCACGGCTGCTCCAGACTCTTGTGCTTCGGTCAAGAGTCTGGTCCATTTAGGTGTGTAAATGGCATCAAATACCAGACAGTAGTTTTTCAGAGCTTCCTGTCAAAATAAAGAAAGATATGTCAACTTACTTAAGCATATGAAGATGAACAGTCAACATGAGGGACACCACAGTAATGCTACAATAGTGATGATAATAGGAAGAAATTTAAAACTACTTCTCTGTTTTGGTTGGAGAAATAAGACAGTACTTAACTGCAGCATATAGATAAAATTCCAAAAACTTGATCTTTCATCAAATTGACAACAGCACAAACAACTATAGAATGTGACGGTAGACAAACCTTTGGGATGGGTGTTTGATCAGTTCTAGGTTTCATTCCAACAGATGTGGTATTTGCAAGAACCATACCATCCTCTGGATGGAAGTTCTCCAACTCAGCAAGAGTAATAGCTTCTCCTCCAACTTTGTCCGCTAGTATCTTGGCTTTGTCTAGCAGTCAGAAAAAAATAAAATTGAACTCTCTCAGAAATAGACTCTATCTAACAAGGAAACTTGCTACTTCAAATCAGAGTAAAAGGGGATATGGTGGATTTAAGTTATGCAGCAGCTACAACAACTTTTCATTTTCATGACCAAAACAAAAAAACACCAACCATGGAGAAAACTGAAGAAAATATTCATTTGAAGCAAGCTTTCTTTTATTGTTCCTTCTTGTTTAACCCAAGTAACATACACTTATAGCTATTGTTCTGATAAATAGGTGGAAGAGAAGAAACAAAACAAAAAATCTATCGGCAATGCAAATTTCAGATAATTAAGCACTAGGCCCAAAGATTTGGTTGGCAAAGTAATGAATGCAAGATTGAAGACTCACCAAATGAGCGATTGGCAACAACAACTCTTGCTCCCTTTTGTTTTCCACCATATGCAAGTGCCTTTCCAGCACCACCAGCTCCCATGACCACAAATAACCTACCAGCTAATGGGGAACCAGATCCATTATTTGAACCGTTCAATCCTAATCCTGTACAAAAAATTAGTGTGGTTATTCACCTCTCCAAATTAGCTAGTACATCAATTTTGCATAGCATGTCAAATGAAAAGAAACCTCGAAGTCCTTCCTCAATAGCTGCAATTGCTCCAAGATAGTCAACATTGTAGCCCTTTAACTTCCCATCAGTTGGGTTCCTGATCATGCAACTAATAGCTCCTATTGCCTGAAAAAAAAAATTGAGAAATAATTTTTAATATGCATACCAGTTAGATGCCCCAGTGACTATCCTATTCAGATGTTATCTCAAACTATTCATAGGTGAGGAAATGGACTATGACAATAAGCCAGATAATATGTCAAAGAAAAGAACTAATAATGTACCAGAGCATTTGGATCGATCTCATCACAACATTTGAATCCAGCTTCTTTGTGAGGAATTGTGTAACTGTTTTCAAATAAATACTAGAATTAATCTCAAATTAGAGCATCTTTGTAGGGTAACACAAAGGGAAATGTTTTCAAGTAATAACTTGATTGTAATATATACATAATGAAAGTCTTTAAGGCATCAAACTTTGGCAGTCTGTACGTAAAATATGTTTAATGGCACAAATCACAGAAAACCTTAGAGAAAAGTACAGTTCATTTCCTAATAAAAAGAAGAAGAGAAAAGTAAGTATTATGTCCTCTGATATCAAATTTTACCTGTATCCAACCCAATCAGGGGAGTTATAGGTATTGATAAAGTTTGCAACACTATCAACCAACAATGGCAAATAAATTCCATTGAAGTTATTTGCTTTAAATGCTGCATTGTATAGATGAGGACTTTTGCTGTGACCAATAGGATTTCCTATCACACCATGCACTTTGGTATCGGCTCCAATCTGCCTGAAATTGTATAACTCCAACAAATCCAATACAGTTGGCTGGCCAGGAGCTGATACCTCACCCGCCACTAGTGTACCAAATGTTGCAAATGACCCATATTTTGCACTAAGGACACGAGAGATCAAACCCTTCTCTCCCATCACAAGCCCTATCATTGGGACCTACAGTTTGAGAACAAATGTTAGTTGCAGATTGTAGAACATGTCATATAACCTGATAACTCAAGATATAGAGACTGTTATTTAACACTTATAGTTTCGTCAAACAAAACAGTCATAACTGGATTTTTAGGTATGTTCATTTTCAATTACATTATTACAGTACTGGTCATGTTCATCCATAAATATTGATAGCTAAATTGTTAATTACCAGGATTGGAATTTGGAAGAACATATTGCTACAGAATGAAAGTATAATTCTGAACATCAGAATAATGGGTTTGATCACTTACTTGAGAACGAGCTAGTACTTGAAATATACTTGCGTTGTCCGTGATGTCCAAGGCAGTTGTTGCGACCTTGACTATGTCAGCTCCGGTAGCTTGTATTGTTGCAACAAGATCGCCAATTTCCTCAGCAGATGGAGTACTCTCATAGTTGTGGGAAGAGACTATGATTTTGACCCTTTCTGGCTTCTTCCCTTGAATAGAACTGTAGAAGTCATTTGCTACCTTCATGACCAAAATTTGATTTTCAGTGACTAGAAAATCAGAATTGCATCATGTTGTATACATTAGTATTGATAAAAGATAAAAACTAACAGGTTTGTGAATCCAAAGATACATGGCATTCCTACCTTTAGTTCAACATCAATATAATCTGCTCCCAATTCCATGGCCAAAATGAGTGCCTCTTGTCGCTTCTTTTCATCACCTTCATACTGACCACCTTCCCATTTTGGCCTGTAAGGTAGGTAGGTACATGAAGCATAAGAAAGTTTGCTAAACTGAACTTGATACAGATCTCTAAATGATAATGATTTAATATAAACTGAGAGAAATTATGAAATACTTTTTATCAATAGTGCGGATACATAATTTTTTGCATGTTTGAAGTACAATGAAAATCTAATTGAGATGTGATGGACAAGACCACAACCACTCTCATTCAATCACTTAAATAAGCCAAACAATATAAATTAAAGAACAGACCATGCCAGCAGCCATGCATGTTCTCAGAATCTAAACGAGCACATAATCTGAGACTTGGTATCGATCCCACAATGACAAGTAAATTTTGTGAACATATTCATTGAACTAAATGATATATCAAGAGGTTAATAGTTACCTGTAAGTGACAAGTGTTGGCAAAGGGCTGCGCTTAATCAAAGTTTCGAGATCTTCTTTTGGACTGAAGTTCTTGATGTAGTCCAACCGAATCTCAACAAGGTCGGCACCAAGTTCCTTTGCCTGTTGCAGTTGACGCAGCATCTGATCAACTGATTCCCCCATTACCGGTGCACAGATAAGTGTTGAATTTCTTCCTGTTCCATAGCTGATTTGAAGATCCGAAGTAACCAACTACAAGTACACCACTGAAAATTTAAGCAAAACTAGCATACAACTAAAAAGGACGTCGTTCAACTGATAATCTAACTGCTAGGTATGACAGGTACAATGAAGGTTAGAAATCTAAGCATGATCCCATTCAACACTGAATTTCCTTACAAATTAGACACAAGAGAAACATAGATTCTATACTCCCAGAAAACAGCATGAACTACAAAACCCAAAGCCCCATTTTCCAATTCACTTACTTTCTTTTCCTCCATTTTCTCATTATCCAAACAAAAGGGTCACTGAAATTATATCTATTCCTGTACTGAATTCTCTTACAAGAGCAAGACAAAAACCAAATACAACCAAGTTCAAACACACACATGAAAAAGGACTAATCTTTTTGGTTACTGCAGCCATCAAAAGCAAAGATAACAATATGAAAACAGAGAATCCCACAATCCTGCAAGAACCATAAACCCAAAACCCCATTCTTTCAAATATTTCCTTCATTTCTCACTAACCAAACAAAAGGGTCAATGAAACTAAAACCCAAACAAGCATTCAAACCCAGAATTTCCCATCACAATAAGAAAACCAGACCCAACAGAATCTAAATGCAGAACAAACAAAGCATTACCGGAATACTGCTGAGAGTCATAGCTTGCTTGAGATTTGAAGGGTGGCCAACAATGTCAGCAAACTGAAGTGGGTTTCGTACGTAACAGAGAAAGACTGAGGTGGGTGGGTAGAGTTAGGTGTATATATAGGAGAATAGAAGCTTTCATCACTTTCAGTCCTATATAACAATACTGTAATTTTCTTGTACTGATTAAACCCATTAAACTCTGAATCTCTGACCTCTGCAAAGAATGATAAGAAAGTTAAAAAAGCTAAAAACTTTTTAACTACCATGTACGAGTTTGATTAGAATTGCAGGCTGATCAACCTGGACTGACTGGGCCACCTAACTTTTTGAACTTTCCGGCAGAGCTAACTGAGGCAGAGGTAGGTGGAGAGCAAACCTTTGAAGCTAAAAAGCTGCAGTTTTACGGATTTTTCCTTCACCTTGGCCCAATGGGAGGGGGGCACTAACTAACTTTTTCGTCATTTTATGTGTAGACCAACAGTTTGCAAAGGTTTGGTGTAGTGTGGTGTGGTGGCTGTGGATAAATGATTTAACACATTCTCCTTGATTATTATTATTATTAAAAATATTAGTTTGTGAATTATATACTTGTCCTTCTTTGGGAAGTAAAAAAAAAGTTAGGTGTTTTGGATATGTCTTGGTTTGAAACAAGGGTACAGCTTCCATTGTAGTCCGAATGTCAAAACTTGTTCTTGTTGATATCAAGGTGTTTGATACAACTGGGGCTGCTCAACACTTCAGGTGGTCATTAACACATGAAATTCCTGTTAGTATGGTTGAGAAATGTTGTATAATATTCAAAGTTTGAGCCTTTGAGACCTCCCACAGCAAAATAATAGAAGTGCAAACGAGACGCATATTTTGTTATTTTTTCCCCTCATATTGGTTTATTTGATATCTGATAGTTAGTTTAGAACGATTCTACAAAGAGAAGAGAAAGTACACGATCTTAGTGGCTATACGAAGTCCACATCTCTATCTTGTCTTTACAATGAGGTATTTATAAATGAATCTAAGGACCTAATTCTAAAGTGGCCTACTCTATTGAAACTTGGGGCTGTGAGATCTTTGACTGATAGACTGGGACATGTAGTTGGAATTATGTTCTCAAAATGTTTGATCTAGTACAAACTTAGTGTTCCCACAACATTCTGCAATCAAGCATCAATTTCTGTTTTGGTAGACACCCTTTTCCAGTTTGTGGTGACCAGACTTGCTCTAAAGTTCTAAATACTATTGCCATCAACCAAATAACCGATAATGTGATCTGCTCCTTTTTCTTTTGTTGAGAATGATCCAACCAAACCTTCTTTCGGTATATCAGCATAGCTTAGGCTGCTAATACCTATCTAATTTTCCATAAGTCAATTCTCACATCATCCACAGACATGAGAGGACCAGTTTGATAAGTTTGTGATTTGGCAAGTATGACTGAGCTTTCATTAGGATCTTCAAGCTTCTTTAAGGAGATATTCAGTGGAGCTCTTTTTTTTATTAATGGCATTGATTTCCATAAGTACATATTATAAAGAGGGGTTCGGCTGCTATACACATTTGCATGACATACATTAAGCCGTGAGCCGTCCAATCGTTTAGTAATTCAAAATTCAAAACGATCGGACGGCTTGACTCGTCGCTTGTGTTAGACTATCTACGGTCTCCTTTGCTTGTACCTTGGAATCTACGTGTCCGTTGGCTTAATTATTTACGTTGCATATCAGAGATGACCTTTCGATCTTCTCATATTTTTCGTGAAGGGAATAAGGTTGCAGATGCTCTGGCTAATCACGGTCATTAACACAACTGATTTGGTGGGATTCAGCTCCTCCTTTTATTTTGTCATATTGTAGTAGTGACCTTATGGGTCTTCCCCAATTTCGGTTTTTATAGTTTTGTTTCGTTGTTATTTTGTTATGAGAGGTTTTGGTCTAATCTTTCTCTCTTGTTGTTTCTCTCTTTTCTTTTTTAATACATAAGAGTGTTAGAGGTCATTCCTCTCTCACTCATCTTTCAGCCAAAAAAAAAAAGACGATCGGACGGTTCACGGCTTGATGTATGTTATACACATATGTATAGTAGGAAATTTCTTATAAAAGAGATCTATGTATCACAATCATTTGTCTAATTCCACATGGTTTTATTTTTTTTCTTTTTATGGTTAGTGATTATCACTTATTCACTTGTTCTTTCCCTTCAAAACTATCACACTTGTTGTTATTAAGGTTGTTATCTCATTGCTTGCGTCTCAAACTGCTTGTCAATTGCCATCTACTTTTCTTATAGAGCATTTCATGGATGAAAATAAAGTTGTTATTCATACAAAAAATTCAAAGCTTTATCACATTATGAAAATTTTAAAAGCAAATTCTGCTATCTAAGCATAGAATCCGATACAACAGTAGCACTGTAAAAGTGTGGGTTGCAAATCAAGTCTTCTCTCTTATGCATGCTTCTCCATGAGCTCTCTAAACAATGCTTCAGGTGCTGCAATTAGAATTAAACAAACGAATAAGTTAGCAAGTAGTAACACCCATTAATGTGAATTTGAATTTAGATGATACACATTTAGTAAATCAAACATGTTCAGTTTACCTGGCAAACCAGTGAAGTTCTTGTATTGTTCAAACCCTTGCCTGATCAACATCTCTGTCCCATATACAACAGCAGCTCCAGTCTCTTTTGCTTCGCGGAGGAGTCTTGTCTCTTTGGGTGTATAGATGGCATCAAAAACTAAGCAATAGTGTTTCAGAGCTTGCTGCAGAAAAACAAAATAAAAATTGTTCAGAATTTATGTTGATAACATGAAGTCATATAAGATAAATAAAAATTTGATAGGAAACACACTGACTTTGGAGAGAGGAGTGTCATCAACGTTAGGCTTCATTCCCACAGATGTAGTGTTGGCAAGAATCATTCCCTCTTCCGGATGGAAATTTTCAACTTCTTCAAGAGTCATAGCTTGTCCACCTACTTTGTCAGCCAGCTCCTTGGCTCTTTCTGCAATAGACATACAACATGAATTAGCGCAATGAAAATTAGAAATTAACTTTGCATAATTCACAGGTACAGTTCTAGGATATTACCATATGTTCGGTTGGCACATACAACTCTTGCTCCTTTCTGTGCAGCACCATATACAAGTGACTTGCCAGCACCACCGGCTCCCAAGACCACAAACAACTTTCCAGCCAGGGGTGATTTACCAGCAGGAATGGCACCGTTCATACCTGTAATAAAGAAAGGAATTTATAAGAGGCAGCTTACCACATGTTTTAAGAAGATAATTTGATTAGTACAGGAGCAAGGAAAAGATGAGTAGACCTCGTAGTTCGTCCTCAATGCCACTGATGGAACCAATGTAGTCGGTGTTGAAAGCAACTAACCTCCCATCAGGCTTCCTGACAATGTTGTTGATAGCTCCAATTTTCTGTTACAAACAAAGAGGTGATGTAAATCAAGTTCTGGTTCATGTGACAATATCTAAATAAGTGCTGCAGGGTGAAAACTTATCAAAATACCTTGGCAATGGAATCAATCTCATCCATGCATTTGAGTGCTGCCTCCTTATGTGGAATGGTACAACTGCATTTCAAATCAGATAAGTTACATGCAAACCACTAATTTCTTAACTAGAAAACCTTCAATGATGCATACGAAGACTAAAAAGTGAAACCCCCAAGTATCTGAAAGTTATAGGCTATGAGAAATGGCAGATTATAGTAAGCATTTTGAAAGAGGATTATACCTGCATCCCGAAAAGTCAACGGATGAATATGTGTTGAAAAACTTCTCTACATCATCCACCAGAAAATGAACATAGACTGCATTAAGGCCAACTGACTTGAATGCTGCATTGAATAGTAGAGGACTCTTGCTGTGACCAACAGGCTTCCCAATAATCCCATAGACTTTGGTATCAGGTCTAATAAGTCTGAAGTTGTATAAATCCAACAAGTCTCTCGCAGTTGGTTGCCCAGGAGCTGATATAGCACCGGCTTCTAGTGCACCATAGGTAAGATATCCACCAAACTTGGGGCTAAGTAGTCGTGAAATCAAACCTCTCTCTCCCATAACAATACCTATTGTTGGGACCTGGTCACAAATTCAGAAACATGTCATTTGCAAATCCATATATCAAAGTAAGGACATATGAAATTCCTTCAACGCTCAAATTGGCTTACCTGTGAATGCACAGTAATCTGGAAAATTCTGGCACAATCTGTAATGTCCAACGCTGTAGTTGCAATCTTCACAATGTCAGCTCCAGTGGCTTGGATTCTCGCCACAAGGTTTCCGATTGCCTCGGAAGATGGAGTGTTGTGAAAGTTGTGAGAAGAAACAATGACTTTGAAGTTGTCAGGCTTCTTATCATAGATGGAATTGTTGAATTCATGAGCAACCTGTAAGGTAGGTAAACATGAAAGTCTAAGCAACATGTTCCTTAACATACTTGGCATAACATAAAATTCCAAGTTAATATACTTTCAAAACTAACTGATCACAAATCCAGCTAAAGAATCATTGTTATCTTTCAATGCAAGAAAAAAGTGATCTAAAATGGCTACTGATGATCTAAATTATATGTGAATGTTCATTAATATATAACTACTACTAAATATATAGCTAGGTAGGTACCTCAAGCTCAATATCAATATAGTTAGCTCCCAGTTCCATGGCTGATCGAAGAGCATCTTGTCGCTTGGTTTCATCACCTTCATATTGACCGCCTTCCCAAACTGGCCTGAAGAGTTAACAAAGGACTGTAAGTACTTGACAAAACATAAACCCAGGCTATGTTTCAGCCTTGACTACATGTTGCTCGAATGTTCATTACCTGTAAGTGACAAGAGTAGGCAGAGGACTCTGCTTGATTAGTATTTGAAGATCTGAACTTGGGTTAAAGTTTCTCAAACAGTCAAGCCTGATTTCCACAACATCAGAACCAATTTCTTTAGCCTTGTGCATCTCAATAAGCATTTGGTCCACTGTGGTTCCCATTAGGGGTGTACATAGCAATGTTGGGCTGCTCAGAAATCCCCCAGTGCTTGTGTGAAGATCAGAGGTAGTAAACTAAAATCATATATACACCGACACAAACAAGAACACAAATGAGCACAATAGATTGTAACATGCATTTAGCATAATAATATGAGAATCTAAAATGGGTACCAGGAAACAGAAAAGGTAAAGAACAGAAAGATTTACCGGAAGGCTTCCCATGTTGGAAACTTGGTGGTATTGTGGCTTGAGGTTTCTGGGACTACTTCAAATGTCAGCACTCTATGTATAAGGTGGTTTAAGCATGCAAGGTATATATGGAAGGGTGCTTGATTGTGATTTGGTCTAGTGTACTAGTAATTATTGAGAGGGAAATGGATGTACCTACTTGAGTATATTGACAAATGAAAATCTTGGTTGTGAGAAACATATACAGAAGGAAAGGTAGCTCTGGAGTTGGAATGACCATTGCAAAGCCATCAAAAAATCAACTCCAAAATATTTTTGGTCAACTCTATCTTCCTGGTGGAATATTTTAAGAACATCAATATCATCTTTGAACATTTGGTAGTGAGGGAGGTACGCCAAATATTACTGATCAATGATCTGAGTCTCACATACTATATGCATACTGTTTATTGAATTCACAGCTAAACTTTCCTCATCCAAAGTAAAATTTGATGGTTAAAGTTGCCATCTTTCTGTTATGTTACTGTTAAAAAATCGAAAAGAAAAACACAAACTTGTAATTGGCATGGTTTTTTGGGGATTTCAGAGATCCCAACCCTTTCAATTCCCAAGAAAACAAGCAATGAAACACATACACTTCTTCAGCCCCAAGTTGATGTACATAATCCACGAACAATTTCTATCCAAATCCAGCAAACACTCTAAACCCCAGATTACCTTAAACCCATAAACCCTAAACCCTTGTACATATTACATCTACCAACCATAGACCCTATCAAATTAGAAAGACAAAGATTTTCAAAGGCACCTGCTATTCAGCAATTTACTGTAGCTGGCGACTGAAAGTCAAAGAGATACTGAGGGGGGCTTCCATGGCTCTATCACCGTTATGGTCCTGACACCTAACTTGAGCACACAATTATTTGAATTTTCAGAATATACAATACAAAATACCAATCCTTTGTTGGTATAAGGAAGTTGAACTTGAACTCACAAATGAACATACCCACATATTAGGATAAAAGGAAGTTCAACTTTTGCTTCAACCCCAGAAAACTATCCCAACCTAAGTTCTTTCCCAGAAGAAAGACAAGTATTTAACACCCATAATAAGGTTACTTATGCACGGTGAAACTCAAAGAGTAAAACTTCAAGGCATCAAGAAATGACTATGCTGTACATAAGTGAGCAAAATCATCCAATCATACTTTTTCCACACCTTTCAAGTCTGTTATGTCAGTCAGAACATATGTGCTTCTCCTAAAGAGAATCAATGCAACTCAGAAACAAAGCAGTTGCTGACCAAGAAAAGTAGTGCATGCAGTAAATTAGGGGTGACTCAAGGCATATGGTACCACGATGGATCAACTAGTACTTCATATTTGGAATTTGTTACAGGTTCACACTAGGTTTAGTTAAGGACATTACTACGATGTCTTGGAAAGATCTTGATTCAAAAGATGTATTCCAGCATTCTGTGGAGAAACAGAATTAGCACCAATTTCATAGTCATTGGAAGACATACCCAACTACCAAAGACAACAAACTAGACTGCACAGCCAAGGGTACGGTGAAAGTTGGCAATGCATGGAGACTAGCAGCTGACATGGCTCACCAATTATGTTCTTTTACGCAGCTGATATGCGTGAGGTGTGGGATATAGACTGCTGGAACTTCTTTTCCTTCCTTCTGTCTGCTCTTGCTTTTCAACAGTGGGTGACAGAGACGGCCTCAATTTTCCGTTCCCTTTTAGCTTCTCAAGACCTTGAACAGCCTTCATAATGCCGATTGCTGGGTATGGGACGCTGTGGTCTTCAATGCATTTAAGCACAGCTCTTAGATCGGCTATTCGGTCGTCCACAACCTTATCCTGCAAGAGAAAGAAAACATGGATAGATGTCCATTAACATCGAGAATGGTATATATCTATTTCAGAAGCAGTAGTTGGATGTTGAATGAAGATCTAAGGTACCTCTTCAACATGTGATTTCACTTCACGGAGCCTATCATTGCAACGCGTGTGCATCCTCTACAAATTCTATCAAGAGTGGTACTGGGTCAAACTTATCATTTAGCTTGAAGGTGCAGATAAATCTTACAGCCTGAATCAGTTGCTTTCTTTCAATGAGACTCCAAACAATATCTGAGTGCAAAACAAATTAAAGGATAAAGACAAGTCTAATTCCATAGCATCATCAGTTCATCACACCATCTTAGAGAAGTTACTAACAGCAGTTTCATTAACAAAAGAAAGTATATTTAAGATGGAAAAGAAGAAACTAGAACAGAATCACAACGTCACAAGTCACAACTAGGAGGGAAAAGACAGTGCCAGTGATCCAAGATGCACTTCTGTGAAAATGTTATCTGAACATCAGTTCTTTTTACCTCCACTGACAAAATATAATGAATCCCAACCAAAATCAATCTTGAACAGCTGACTACTTAACTTTATTGAACATGTTTTTAACAAGGTATCTTGTACTTGTGAAGTATCTTTGGGCACTCAAATCATATCAAGGTCATTTCCTAATTGTCAGCCTATTATTTCCCAGTGGCAGCATACAAATCAAGCTGAAGATAAGTATCACCTAGCAATAGGGACACACTAATGGCATTGACTTGCACTAATTTTCTAGAACTCTTGAAGCATATAACCTAGCTATATTGTAAAGTTCAAAGAGAATTAAAAGAACAGACCAAAAGATAAATACCAGTAGTCAAAGTGGAAAACAAAAGAAAAACTCTATGAAAGCCCATATTTTTAAAACACTCACCAAGGATTTTATCTTCAAACCAAAGTGTCTGACATTTCTGTAAAGTCTGCTTATTCTGAGAAATCATTCCAAGAAGCTTGAAAATCTCATCAGCATCAAAAAGAGCTGACAATTGGCCACACACCAACTCAACTTTGTTTAAGTTCTCAGCGATTGACGACTGCAAGGTTCTACCATGTCCATATGTACTGATGTCGAGTGTACGATCCAACTTCTTTTCAAGTTCCCTCTCTTCCATCTGGATTCCATGGGAGAGTAATTCCAAATGCGCTTTCTGTTCTTGAACTGACTTCTAGAGAGCATTGAACCGCTTTTCACATTCTTGTATGGAATTTTTATATGAATGAAGTTGCTCTTCTCTTTCCAATAGCAGAGAATCAAATAGTTTTTGCTTTGATTCAAGATCTCTGGCCTTCTCTTCAAGTTGTCTCTCTGAATGCTCATTTCTCTCTTTTAAGGACTTTTCAAGTGAAGCAAAATGCTGTACTCTTTCTAACATCTCAGTCGTCGTTTGAGAAGCATATTGCATCTGCTCCTATTCAAATAATCTGGCTTGCTCTTCAAGCTGTCCCTCTTTTAACTTCAGTTCATATGAAGCTGAATCCAAAGACTCTTGGCGGTCTTGTAACGACTTGTCAAGTGCAGCCAAGGTCTTTCCTTTTTGTTCCATCGATTCTTCAAGTGACACAAAATGCTTTTCTTTTTCCAAATGCTCAGCCTTGACTCGAGAAGCAAACAACTCAAACTCTTTGGCTCGCTCTTCAAGTTGCCCCTCTTTAATCACAACCTCGTTAAGGCACTCCTCCACCTTCTCCTCAACTCTCAGCTCAAATTCTTGCCCTCTTTTCAATTCCACCTCCTTCTCAAACTCCTCAATCTCCTTTTCTACAACTGTGAGAAAGAAGAAGAAGGTGGAGAGGGTTGAGAAAGCTAACGCTCCATCAGTGTGAGTGAGCTTCTTATTTTATATGAATGTGAATCAGCACGGGCCCCACAGGAGAAGTAGAAAGTCGACACGTGTATTATGGGTCCATCCAGGCCCGCATCCCCTATCCTATTTTGTTTTTTTATTTTTTATTTTTTTTAAGATGAAAGGCGTTAGAGGAGATTATTATTATTTTTTTGATACGACGTTAGAGGTGATTACAAATACATGATTTACTGTAAATGGATTATGTAAGAATCAAGCCTTGAGGCTACCTTAAATCATCCTATCCAAAACTTTGTTTTTAACTCTTAAAATAAGGGATTAAATTAGCATAAGTACATATATTTGTATGTATACCGTAATATGGACCATAAAACAAAAGTTAATGAATGTCTATACGACTCTAGCATTGTATCTCCTATACGAGGCGCACTATGCATGTATGAGTGATCCATCAGAAAGTTTGGAAATTTTGAGCTCTGTCTTTTGTAATAGGATAATGTGTCCGGGCTGAAAATGTTACAAAAAATCGGTTCATCCTTAGAGCCTCGTAAACATTTGAAACATGACAATATTGCACAAGATGATGCTATGCACACACGGCACATCCTATTTTACTATTCACACATCTCATCAATTTTCCAACGGTTATAATTCAGTTTTACTTATAAACTACTATTTAAAATTGTTATATTATTGACTCTCAACGTAGATGAGACGCCACCTTGTTCTGAAGTCCTAATTATGAAATGGCTACTAAGTGCTAATTGCTCCTTTCCTTCTGAAATGAAAACAACGGGGTCTAATATTGGTATTCTGTGCTATATATCAATCAATGGTGGTTGATAAAGACACTCGAGGTTCGTAATTTTTGGATTGGGAAAGAGTGTGATACTACCTTGCTTTTTGCACTTGTATTAATTCCTTATGAAATAGTCGAGAGAATATCAAGTATTCCAATTGAACTTTCAAATTCTTTGGATAAACCTATACTGTTCTACTAGTAGTTCTTAGTTAAGACTTGAGAGTGCTTACTCTGGAAGTATCAATCTCACTATCATGATAAATGGTATCTGGAAGAATATATATAGCACCTCAACCTTCCTCCAAAACTCGAGATTTCTTACATGGTTGTTTTGCACAAGAGATTGCTCACAAATGTGAGCAGAGCCGGGACTCACCTTGATGCTACTAGCCTGCCATCCATCTATGGCAATAAAACTGGCACCACTTTCATGGTTCATTGACGGAGATAATCACCAGACAACTCAGGGTGTTTATACAGGCAAGACAGAAAGCCAATCCGGATAGCCGGGGTAAAATTTGGCAATGACTAGCACGGATATGGCTCACCGATTATGTTCTTTTATGCCGCTTATATGCTTCAAGTGTTGGCGAGGGACTGCTGGAACTTTGTTTCCACGCTTTTCTCTTCACTTGTTCTCCAACACTGGGTGAAAGAGACATCATTAACTTTCCATTCACCTTTACTTCCTCAAGACCTTGAATTTCCATGACAATGTCGATTGGTGGGTACTGGGACTCAAGCTTGTGGTCTTCAATGCATTGAAGCACAGCTCTTAGATCAGCTATTCGGTCGTCCACAACCATTTCCTGAGAGAGAACAAAAGCATGGATTTATTTCAGAAGCAGTTGTTGGATGTTGAATGAAGATCTAGGGCACCTTTTCATCATGTGATTCCACTTCGCCGAGCATTTCACTGCAACACTTTGCATCCTCCGCAATTTGTATTAAGAGTGCTACTGGGGGAAACTTGTCATTTAGCTTGAAGGTGCATATAAATCTAACAGCCTCAATCAGTTTCTTTCTTTCAATGAGATTCCGGATAATATCTGCTTGGAGGAAAACAAATTCAAGGATCATCAAATTGTTACAGACAAGTCTAATTCCACAGCATATCAGTTCATCACTCCATCTTAAAGTTACTAACAGCAAGTTCCTCAACAAAATAAAGCATACTTAAGATGAAAAAGAAGAGACTAGCTAGAACAGAACCACATATTCACAAATAATCAAGGAAAAAGATGAAATGCCAGTGGTGCAAGATACATTTCAGCGAATTAGTCTAATTCCATAGCATCATCAAACTGCTAGTTGCAAAACAAATTAGAGGATCATCAAACTGCTACAGACAAGTCTAATTCCATACCACCATCAGTTCATCACCCAATCTTAAAGTTACTAACAGCAAGTTCCTCAACAAAATAAAGCATACTTAAGATGAAAAAGAAGAAACTAGCTAGAACAGAATCACATATTCATAAATAATTATGGAAAAGATGAAATGGTGCAAGATACATTTCGGCAAACAAATAATCTGATCCTCAGTTATTTCACCTCCACTGACAGTATATCAATAATCCCAACCAACAACAATCTGTGAACAATCTACTACTTAAACTATATTGTACATAGTTCTAACAAGGTACGCATCATGTGATTGTGAAGAATCCTTGGCTAGTGAAATCATATCAAGGCCGTTTCCAAGTCGTCAGCCTATCATTTCCTAGACGCAGTATACAAACCTAGCTGAAGATAAGTATCACGTTAGTGAAAGGGACACACTGATGGCATCTATGACCTTCACATTTGTATCCTAGAGGCATATACACTCAGTATATTGCAAAGTTCAAAAATAAATAAAGGAACATACTGAAAGATAACAACACTCTAGGAAGGCTCATTTTTAATTCACTTACCAGGAATTTTCTCTTCAAAACCAAGTGTCTGACATAAATTCTGTTAATATATGCCTTGAACCAGCCATCCGGGAGTACCAGCTATTCGGGAATCCCTGTTATGCTGGGCTATGGTTTCCTGTTGGGCTTAGTATATCGGGCTTAGGGTTTAGTATATAAACGTCAAACCCTAATTGTATTCTGTGCGCGGTTCTGTATTTCCTCAAGATAATAAAACTGTTCTCCTTCTGCCCGTGGACGTAGCTAACACATCGTTAGTGAACCACGTAAATCTGTGTTATTTCTTATATTTGTTACAACAAATTCAAAGTCTGCTTATGCTGCAAAATCATTCCAAGAAGCTTTAAAATCTCATCTGCATCTAAAAGAGCTGACAATTCGCCACCCTCCGATTCAACCTTGTTTAACCTCTCATCGATTGGCAACTGCAAGATTTTACCATCTGGTTGGCACTTGTACAATATGGAATAATCATATTATTAGCAGCGGGTGTCAGTTCCAACTGCTCAGCCTTCGCTTGAGACTCATGATGTGTTAGCTTCAGTTTTAGCTCTCTGCCCTGCTTTTCAAGTTGCCTCTCTTTCATCTGGTGGGAGAGCGAATCCAAATGCTCTTTCTTCTCTTGAACCAACTCCTGGAATGCATTCAACTGCTTTTAACGTTCTTGTACGGATTTTCCAAACAAGTCTAGTAGCTGTTTTCTTTCCAATTGTTGAGAATCGAATAGAATTTGCTTTGATTGAAGCATTCTGCCCTGCTCTTCAAGTTGTCTCTGTGAATGCTGTTTGCTCTCTCGTAACGATTTCTCTAGTGATTCCAAACTCTTTTCTCTTTTTTCCATCAATTTTTCAACTGAAGCAAAATGCTTCTCCTTTTCAAATGCTCAGCCTTCACTTGAGAAGCAAATAACTCAAACTCTTTGGCTTGCTCTTCAATTTTCCCCTCTTTCATCTTGAGTTCATACGAGACTGAATCCAAAGACTTCTCTTGTTCTTGTAAAGATTTTTCATGTGCATCCAAGGTCTTCTCTCTTTTTCCATCAATTTTTCAAATGAAGCAAAATGCTTCTCCTTTTCCAAATGCTCAGCCTTCACTCGAGAAGCAAACAACTCCAACTCTTCAGCTTGCTCTTCAAGCTGTCCCTCTTTCATCTTCACTTCATATGAGACAGAATTCAAAGACTTTTCGCTTTCCTGTATCAATTTTTCAAGTACATTCGAGGTCTTCTCTCGTTCTTCCATCGATTTCTCAAGTGAAGCAAAATGGTTTTCTTTTTCCAACTGCTCACTATTCACTCGAGAAGCAAACATTTCAAACTCTTTGGAGACAGAATCCAAATACCTCTCTTTAATCACAATCTCATCAAGGCACTCCTCCATCTTCTTCTCCATAATACCAATCTCCTCAAATTTAAGCTCAAACTCTTGCCCTCTCAATTCAATCTTCTCACACAGCCCCTCAATCTCCCTCTCCTTCAATTCAAGCCTACAACACCACTCCTCCATCGCCTTCTCAAGAAAGCGAAACTCTTTCGCTCTCAAATCAATCTCCCTCACCATCTCCTCCCTCAATTTTTCAATCAAACCAAGCTCCCCCCCCCCCCCCCCCCCCCTTTTCGATTCCACCTCCTTCTCACACTCCTCAATCTCCCTTTGTTTCAAAACACACACTCTCCTCTTCCCATTTAGACATCTCTCAACAAACTCACACTCATCTTTATTCTCCCGAATCCGAATCTCTGCCACTGCAAACGCCTCCCTCTTCTCCCTAACTCTCACAGTCAACAAATCAAGCTCATCTACATGTTTCTTAATGAGAGATTTCAGGGACAGCAAGTGGCTCTTACTCGATTCCGCCTCCTTCTCTTTGATCCCGATTTGGTCTTCCCGTGCCTTGACTTCATGGAACCGGTTCCGGAGGTCGTTCTGGGCCGAGTCGAACCGGGCCTGGAGCTCCTGGCACTGCTTGGTCAGCTGGACGAGGAAGGCCGCCTGGGTCTGGAAAGCCTCGAACTTTCTGCGGAAGCTGGCCTCTTTCTCATCCATCGTCTTCTCCGATTCTAGTGAAACCCTAAAACTGTACGGACAAAAAATGGAGGAAGCTAGTGAGAGAGAGCTCAGTGAATTAGGCCCCGTTTGTTTCCGCTTCTAGGCCGCTTTGCTTTGTAGTAAAGTTGCATAAGCTGTTTGGTAACTTGAAAATGTCCTGCTTTGCTTTGAAGCCCGGGCATTTTCGCAGGACATTTTCAAGCCAAAAGCCAAAGCAGCGGTAGCCCAGCTTTTTGAAAGCAGAAGCTGCGACACACTATAGCGATGAATTAATGAATCTTTTAAAATACCAATGGGTACCCCCGATGGCTCACAGGAATTACCAAAATGCTGCTACTTCATTCGCGTCTTCTCTGCCGCTCTTCAGCTCTCCTTCACAATTCACAAACGTATCGTTTGATTTTCTGGTGATTTCTCTTCTTCTCCTTTTCGCACCTGATACATGAAGTCAGGAATTAGATTAGAACGTTGAATTAGCAGGAACTGTGATGTCTTAACTCTTCAGCTCCGCCACGACCTTCTCCAGCAGCACAGTGCTGGTTTCCGGCACCGGTAAGTCCTCCCTCTTCTAGTTCGAACTTCGATTTCGGCTGAATTATCAAGTCATGACCTTCTGCACTGAAACAAATATAAAATGGTGTCGTTGATTTTCGATCTTTCGGTACCAATTATGCTGTTATTAGGGATTTGAGTTAGGATCACTGATTGGGCCCTCTAGCATTGATAGGATCACTGTCTGCCCCTCTAGCATTGATTTGGTTTGGGTGCTTTAGGGATGAACATGCCCCAAATTAATCTTCCCCCATCCTTTTTCTGTGTTTCAGCTCTCTTGCTTTTATTTTTTCGTGGATAGCTGATCATTGTTGTATAGAAATAGGTTATTTCTACAATATGGTTTTGGTGGTTTTTAATTTTGGCAGTTGGGTTTTGAAGTTTTATTGAGTTGCTATCGATGATGATAAGTCTAAGGCTTGTTTCTCAAGAACATTCGCAGTTGCCGCCTGAGAGCTTTCGCCTTTCGCCGGGCTTGAGAGCTTATGCTGCTTTATCCTTCCTTGGATGTCTGAGATTGGTTTTATTTCACATTCTGTTTTCAATTTTGAACCTCAATTTCAACAGAATTGTTTTTACTTTTTATGGGTCATGTTTTATGTAATTGTGATGGATATGATGACTATTTCCCCAGATGATCGATGCTGAACAAACTGAGCTATTACATCTATGTTTTAGACAGAGATACCCAGCCAGGTGTATCTGATCCTCTCACAATTTAAAATTATGTTTTAAAAATTAGAATTCCAATGTTATGATTGTTAGAATCAATTTTGAGTTTTGATGTTGAATTGAATTGCTATCCATGATGATAAATTCTAAGGCTTGTTTCTCAAGAACATTCGCAGTTGCCGCCTGAGAGCTTTCGCCTTTTGCCAGGCTTGAGAGCTAATGCTGCCTTATCCTTCCTTGGATGTCTGAGATTGGTTTTCTTAATTCCTAAATCATGATTTTGTTTCAACTGTTGTTTTAAGTAAAATGCTAGATTATTTGTTTTTAAAGTTTGGTATTACAATAGAGATGGAAGTGATGACTATTTCCCCAGATGATCGAAGCTGAACAAACTGTGCTATTACATCTCTGTTTCAAACAGAGATACCAAGCCAGGTGTTTCTGATCCATCTATTATTAACAAACTTGCTTATTCTCAGAATTAGCCACAGCCAGCTTATTTTGGAAGCCACAGCTGTACCAAACGGGGCCTTAGAGTGATCAGTACTAAAATGAGATTCCTATTCCAGAAAAAAAAAAAAAAAAAAAGAGAGCCCATAGGATAGACAACAGGTCGACACGTGTATTATTATATGCCCGTTTTTTGATTTAAATTTGGCGCTCAAACACATTTTTCGTGAATATTGTGTGTTTATTAGGCTAGGCCGGGGTTAATTTGAAGCGACAGGGTCAGCAGGTCGACACGTGTATTATTAATGCTTCTTTTGCAGATGCTCTAAATTATTGCGAAATATTTGGTGAAATCATTATTGGCTTCAAAGACTAATTAGCCTTTCGAAACAGCCACCTTCGCGCATGCGTAAAGTTTTCTTGTCTAGTAATTTTTTTAGTAAGACTAACTCACCGTCATTTCACGAAAATTTAATTTGATAAAAATAGATACAAGAAGCTGAAGGATTAGACTAATGACAGCCATAAAGTACAAATAGCCTTTTTTGTAGATAAACAAATAATCACATAAAAAACAACAATGAGCACATGACAAAGACATTAACAAATACGAAAATTCAGGAGACCAAGTGCATCTCACCGGCAAAGATCAACCATGGAAGGAGGAGGATCATCCCACCATGACATGCCAGTCAATGACAACCCAATATTAGCAAGCGCATCCGCCACTTGATTACCTTCTCTGAATATATGAGAGGACCGAAAATGTATATGTGATATATGGTGCAAACAATTACCCCAGGCCACCCGTAACCGCCAAGGAACAAGATGAGGATCCCGAAGATAATGAAGGACAACAATTGATTGAAGAAATATCATTCGTTTTTTCTTGTCTAGTAATATCAATTGTTTCCGGACATAACATTCGCCTGAGAATTTGTTCGATATGCTCTATAAAGGGGTATCTGGTGTCAGATTCTCCACCACCCTTGGTGCTGGCCTTCAAGGGGCATTAAGCAAGTCTTTCCTGGGGACTTAGGGGACCCAGGAACCGGACACGTTTACTTACCTGGAATGAAATTGAGATATGTGAGAATGATTACGGAATAAGGAAATTCTTGTGTTTACTTGCTCATGGTGGAATGGGAATTGTTGTGGGTCCCACCTCCAAACCCGGAATTGATTCCCTGATAACCTGGATTTGTAATACCAAGGGGAAGGTGGGTACATGAATGATACAGTCCGGAATGAACTTTTTGTACCCAAAATATCCTCACTTAATTACAATAACCCCAAATTTTAAAAGGTAATTTAGTAATCATACTAGTTTAATTCCATTTCTCTTTTGTAAGTAAACAAAATCAATCGTAATTAGTTTCATTCTTATTCCAATTCCATGCGATAAGTAAACAACTCAATAAAATTGAAATCTCCACAAAATATTCCATTCCGTCTCTCATTCCTTCCATCTTTCATTCCTGATGAATTTCATTCCAAGTAAGTAAACGTGTCAATAATAATGTAATGCAATAAACGGGTACAACTTTACGATAAAAATGACACGCGTAAATGGAAAAAAATATTAGTTTGATGTATTTCGGAATTCTTCTTTTATTGCATATCTCCAGATAATTTTTTGACATGCAGATAGTTTACAAAAACAGGTACGTACGTACTTCATTAGAACTAAGCTTGCACACGTCTAACTAGGAGGCGAATTCCATGTTCCGACATCAGTACCCTTTTGTGGATATAATGACGATACTTCGGAGGAGGAAGGGAAAACGTAAACCAAATAGCAGAAAATGAACAATATAATTACTTATGAATCTCTATGATCGAGTTATGAAAGAACTTCAAACCTCAACTTCAACTAAGAATAATTCAAAAGAATGGAGTTGAATTTTTTTTTTTTTTTTTTCGATCGAGAAGATAATGGAGTTGAAAACTAGGATCAACGTAAATGGTAAAAGATCACTTTCAAGCTTAAATTGCACTATGTGCATGGACTCCACATTGGTCTTTTGATTTTGTCATCGTCAACCTAAAGAGAGACAGATCAAACTTAACATTGAAAAGGATCCGAAAAGGTTACACTGTGTGGACTTATAGGTCCGCATTCTTTTATTTCAAATCTAATCTAGCTCCAAGCTAGTCACTTCAGGACATGTAGACAATCTGGGATGACTACATATTTCTCTAGCTTGCTTGCACAGGCTTAACAAGGAGTCTGATTCCATGTTTAGGCATCAGTATCATTTTGTGAGAAGGTGCATGGCGGTAGTTTGGAGAAAGGGAAAATGCGAACTTGGACAAGATTAGAGAGAGCTCTATCTTTAGCTGTGTCATAGCAAAAGTCTGTCCAATGCACACTCGATGCCCAAAACCAAATGGCACATAAGCTTGGGGATGCTTGCACGCATTAGATATCCCATTTGCAAACCTCTCCGGCTTAAACTCATCGGCATCCGGACCCCAATTTTCAGGGTCGCGGTGTAATGTAGCACTGCATACCTGGATGATAGTGCCTTTTGGCACATCAAGGTTGCCCAACTTCACATTTTCCAGGGCAGCTCTTACAAGTAGAACTCCAGATGCATAAAGACGCATACTCTCTTGAATCACCATAGTCAGCTGCATAAATTGGAAAATGTAGAAGCAATTCTGAGTATACTTATTCGAACATTTGACACGCATTGATTATGAAACATGAATAGAAGAATTTGAGGAATTTGTACCACTTTGAACTTGCGCAACACATCCGGGTTGCCCAAGCAATGATGGAGTTTATCCGGATCCCCACAAACCTCAACGATCTCCGCACGAATGCGGTCCTGCCATTCGGGGTGCTGTGACAGAAGCACCAAGGTCCATGATGCCGTAAGAGAAGTGGCTGCAGAGCTTGCAAAGTAGATAGTTCTGCAATTGTCTAGAATGAAAGCTTCTCTTCGACGTGTAGGAATGTCGGTGGTGTTAGCAGAAGCAATATCGAGTAGCATTTGTAATAGGTCATTTTCTGTTGCGGCACCTGATTGTCGTTTAACCTTGCGATCCCTGACTAACTTGAGCAACATAGAGTCCACTTCTTTCCTTAGATTCCATAACTTCTTGTTAGGAAGAACCCTGCAGGAACAACATCTGAAATTAGAGAAACAGGGGCTAACTAGTATTACTAATTATATAAAAGGTCAAAAAAGAATAAAATTAGCTAACCAGCTAAAATCAAGAAAGCCATATAGTAAACTTGGTTTCCCCAAAATGTCCACCATTTGAGCAATCTTTTCAAGTATCTGATTTCCAAAGGAGTAAGAACTGCCGAAACATGCTCTTGATATGATATCTGCAGATAGTGTCTTCAACTCGTCATCGACTTCCATGTCCACAATGCCAGATTTGCTTTCTAGTATACGATAATCCCATGTATTGATCATTGATGTTGTAGATTCCACCATCACACCCACCATGCCCTACAATATGCTTCACTCTTTCAGTCAGATATGATGCTTGATCAACCCGCTAGGTTATCAATCTAATACAGTTTCTAACAGTTCGACGATAAATAGAATTGGTATGTATAATGTATTGTCCTTGATTCTCTACGTATACAAAGAATAGGCTTTGTTAACCAAAAGAGAGAGAAAATAATGTACAAGAATAAACCTGAGATGTTGAAACTTATAAGAAAAAACTTCTCACCCCCAGATTCTTTTTCTTTTTTGATCGACGTTCATAGTGTGGTGGCCATCTAACTTATAATATAACAACTATTGTTGTATTAAACAATTTCAAAAAAAAAAAAAACTATTGTTGTATTAAGTTATTAACTCTATAGTATCTTTATTGTTCTAATTTTTGTACTTTGCTATGCTTATGAATAAGTGAGCATCAAATTCAAATGTAACGATTCTATATAACCTTGAGGTTATCATATGTAGCCATTCTGGCCTCCGAATTATGAATGAAACTTTCATTTTGTTCAAAAACAAAAGATCAATAATTTACCTACACAAACTACTACAAATTATATACAAGTCAAAAAAAAAATTTGATGGAAGTCACGAATCATATTTCATCTATATAGCCTAGGTTCATAGGTAAAGTATAGTACAAATAGACTACTCTATTACAACGCTAAAACTGAGAGTAGTCTATGTACGTCATCAAAAGCAACTCGCCTTGTAGGCACATATCTTCTACCTGACACTAAACTCCAAGCAAGTAAAAATAAAACTTCGCTTACAATTCTTAAAATGCTTTTGAAGGATTTGGAACTCTCTCACATCCGGTTGTTCTTAGTTACTATAGCTACTTGGAATATCTATTTGAATCTTCTACAATAAGGCCTCGTTTGATTTAAGGAAAGGAAAGTAATCCATTTGTTTTTCCCAAAGGAAGGGAAAGAGAGAGGAAATGAAGTTTCTCAACAACTTTTTGTTCTAATCGATGTTTGGTAACATAAAGAAAAAGAAAATATAATAGACAGTTGTTAATTAAATCAATAAATTAAAATAATGTGTTATGAATAATAAATGCAATAGAATGAACCACTTGGAATATCTATTTGAATCTTCTACAATAAGGCCTCGTTTGATTTAAGGAAAGGAAAGTAATCCATTCGTTTTTCCAAAGGAAGGGAAAGAGAGAGGAAATGAAGTTTCTCAACAACTTTTTGTTCTAATCGATGTTTGGTAACATAAAGAAAAAGAAAATATAATAGACAGTTGTTAATTAAATCAATAAATTAAAATAATGTGTTATGAATAATAAATGCAATAGAATGAACCACTTTCCACCATATTTTTCCTTCATTCAGGAAACTATTCATTTTCCTTTCAGCATTCCCAAACGCAGGAAATAAGCAGTTTTCATTTCATGATGCCTACTTTCCGCAAACCAAACTAGACTTATGTTATTTATCTACAAAACAACTTCATTTTTTTTTTTGGAGTCTAAAACTGTGTTTACCACTTTACCTTAACCTTGGCAAGGAAGAATTCCGGAGCAAGAAGATTCCTTTGTATAGCCCATTTTTCACCATTACTGCGGATAAGGCCATCACCTAACAAGGGTTGGAGTGGTTTACCCAGATATGGAGGTTTCCCTAGATTTAGAGAGTTGTTTTGTTTTATCTCCATTAACAACTCGGGATCACTCACATACAGGTGGTGGTTGACCCCTGTTGAGTACATGAATATAGGACCTGCAAATTTATCAAGTTAATCTACAGGTAAAACTGGTACATGATATGTCTATCTTCTTTAGACTTTGTTTTCTCAATCATTCTAAATCAAATGAATTCTCCTTTGAATTTCTTCATAAGCCAAACTTACCGTACTCTTTTGCCCATTCATGAATATACGGAAATACAGAGGGAAGCCAATTGTGGTTGAGATGGTGACTATCCAACGCTTCATGCGTGTTTTTGATCAGGGCGGATTGAATCTTTTGCATCTCGGGGACATTGCCTGAAAGGAAGGTGGGTGGTGGTCCTCTAATCCCTTGTTTCGAAAGCACTGTTCGAATCCTTCTAGGCTCGAACCAAAACTTGTTAAGCAATTTCATTACCAAGCTCGATACACCAATAAACAAAACAGACCACCATATCGGTAGAGCATCCACTTCCATCTCTATAGCTAGCTCGATCTCTTGCTTGGAGATGATGAGAATCGATCAGAAATGGAGAAGTGATGCACACATACTATTACAACTTATAGCAATGGAAAATGGGTAAAGGAGGCAAGAGTGATGTACTATATATATAGGATGAAGGTAGTTTGCATATATATGGTATGTAATCTAGGCTAATTTATTTAGCAGATACTGTATAAAATGTGAATGAGTGGATACAATTTAACATGACCTAAGATGAGTATTGAGTTTTACAACAAATACATTCTGGTTGAAACAAGTGTAAATAATGAGGCCTAACTATTGCATGTTATACACATGGCATGTAGTGGCTTCTCTCACATGACATATAAGGTGTGATGAGTTGTGTAAGTTGTGATGCATGTCATGTAGTCACATGTTTATGGTGAACCAAAGAATGACAACCCATTCAATCCATAAATTATACATGGATGAGGCTATTTCCACCCTACAGTTTTTTTAGTTCACCCTAAAAATCTTAATATTTCAGTTTTACCCTAAATATAATTCAATAGGAGAATAAAAACTGCAAAACTAATAAAATAAAACCTAAACTTAAAAAAAAAAAACATAATCTCTCCATCACAATTAGGAAGACAACCCAAACTAAAAAAATGATAATAATCTCTAGAATCTTTCACATAACTTGGAAGAGAGACACAAGATTGAGAAAACCAATGAAATAGTTGTGACCAAGAATTCATAATACAGATTCATCTCACAAAATAAATTACATATTAACAATATATTATTTGGAAGAAACCAAAATGAAATTGAAGGGATAATGAGATATTGGTTCTTAGAGAGAAAAATATATAATTAGAAAGAGAGGGGATTCAGATTACTGGTGAAGCCGTAAGATGGAAGAAGGATCTGCATAAGAAGCAAAGAAGAAGTTTATCTAGTTTATTTTCATTTATTTTCTTTGTTCAATTTTTGTTTTCTATGTATTCTATGTTATTATTAATATTTTATTTTATTTTTGAGAAGAAAATTCATTAATAATCAAAATAAATTACAACACATTGGAATGACCGATTGTGATGTCTACACCACAACACACAGTCATACCAAGATCCGTAGTTACAGGTCTGTCATTAAAAGCAACATCTATGAGCCAAAAGGGCCCAATCCCTAACCAAATTTTAGGCTCGACATGGGCTACCCAAGTCTGAGAGTAACGATACAACCTTGTCACCAACAATAGACCGAGCCAATTATCCTTCTTCAATACTGTGTCCAAAAACCATCAAACCACGTGCAAAGACAATCCACCCTCATGTTGACAACCAGACAGCACCGAAATGTATACACATAATCCCCAAGAATAACGCCACCAAAGTAGCGCACTAACCAAATCAAAACACCTCAACTCTCGCTCAAAAGAGGAGAGAGTTATTAAACCTAACGAAAACAAGAAAACTCAAAAACCTGGCCAAAAACACCAATATATATAAAAACAGAAAATAAAACCCAAATCAAGCCCATGAGCAGGACCCAGACCCAACTAACAAGCCCATAAATAAGAAGGACAAAGCCCATTAAGCAAATCCAACCCAACAACACACTGGCCTAACTCAGCAGGATATTCACTCCGCCCCGCCGCAGTCGTCGGACTGCTGCCGCCACCCATCCAACCTCTGCAACACGCCATACAGAGGCCGCACATCCTCTTGGCAATCCCTTCCCCAAATCTCTCTCTAGCAAAGCAATCCAGATTGGGTCGAACCGATCCAAACATAACGAAGCCGTCATGATCTCTCCAGCTCCGATCCACTCCCATCCATGTGCCACCACTCCACGTCGTCGACGCATCAGCCATGACAAAAAAGACTCATCATCAATCTAAGCCGCATTCGAAACCGGCCAGCATGAATTGGATCTCCCCACATACGAGATCGCTTCGTCCATCTCCTTCATCGAACCGCATTGGAGAGCCATAGAATCACCCTCGCACCTTCCAATACTAAGAGAAATCCCGTCCGACGACAGCGTCAATGGACACGTCGTTGGACGGAGGGAGGAAAACCACAAAACCCTAGTTACGATATCCAGGTTTTGTGGAGCGTTTTTGTCACCAAGATACTCTTGGCCGGAAATTGTTACATACGTACACAATCTGTTGCATGCTTAATTGGTTCACTGATATCAACATCGGAAGCCAGCTAGCTAGGTAACTCACTGCACACGCCTCACAATGAGTCTTATCCCATGCTCAGGCAACAGTAACATCTTATAAACAGGAAAATGGCGATAGTTTGGAGAAAGGGAGAATGAGAACTTGGATAAAATCAGCGACAGTACTATCTTCAGTTGTAGCATGGCAAATGTCTGAGCTATGCACAATCGAGTCCCAAAACCAAATGGCATGTATGCTTGGGGATACTTGCACAATTCAGACACTCCATTTGCAAACCTCTCCGGCTTAAACTCATTAGCATCCGCACCCCAATTTTCGGTGTCACGATGCAATGCCGGATAGTAAACCCACATGTGGATGCCATCCGGGACATCAAGGTCCCCCAACTTCATGTTGGTTAGAGCTTCTCTTGCTGCTATGACTCCTGGTCCATAAAGACGTACGGAGGCTCTCTAGAATCACCATCTTTAGCTGTATAATGACACATTTTGCGTACGAGTAGTAAGAGTAGTATGCCTCGAGTCTTTTGAATAATGATTCATTGTTAGAGCTAGCTACCACTTGTAATTTTACTCGGACCTTCTTCTCTTGCTTCTGCCTCCCTCTGTTTCATGATGTCGGTGGGTGGATTGAGTAAGTTTTTCAAATCTTGCTCGTACAACAATCGGGCTCCACACCTCTTCACACAATTCGAGCATGGAAATACGATCAATCCAAGAACAATAGGCATCGAATGAGACCGTAAACGAGCAGCTTGTGGTCTCCTGGATTAGACCACGAGGCATAAAAGACACCCAAAGATGGTCTCCCATCATATGCCTTAGATTTGTTAGATGCAGAGAGTACTTTTCTGAAGCATAAATGTGTTTAACACCAACCCCAGGTGATAGACCTTCAATTAAGAAATCATTACACTCAAGAGTGTGAGGTTCTCTTTGATCAGCAAAAACAACACAAAACACAATGCCCATCCACTCTGATTTACAATTTTCCCGATCCGGAGGCAGCTCCACAGTCAATGAGCCTCTCTCACTTCGAATATCAAACCACTCTGAGATTCTACTTCCAGGACTTACAATTTCAAATGATGAATGAATCCAGCGGTATGAGAGAAAGTCCGGAGAGATTCCCTACACCAAAGGAACAATCATGCATGTTCAATGAGGATTTAGAAGATACAGAGAGAGAGAGAGAGAAGACGTACAAATATGAGTGATCGATGTAACATACCTGAGCAGCCAATCTCCTTAGCATCGAAAATATTTCATTAGTGAAGCCTTCATTGTCAATCAATCCAAAGCAGTTCACAGTTGTTAAACGAAAGAACTTCAACTTGGAGGATGTCCCCTGCTGTGATGGTTCTGACAACTTTTTTAAGGAATCACAATCATCTGCCCACACGGTTAAACCATTATTCGATGGGAGATCCGGTAATTGTTGAAACTTTTTGCACCCCCTCAAATCAATGAAATGAAGCTTAGAAAGGCATTTAATGCTTGAGGGAAGAGTAATAAAATCATTTCTACCAAGCCACAAGTGTGATAGAGACGGAAAGCAGTAGCCAATATCATCGGGGATTACTCCTTGTCTAAGATGACAATCAGTTAGATCTAACGACACCAAAGACGGTAAAGCCCTTGGAGATGGAAACGAAGGCTCTAGACTCTTTCTTCTGAATAAGGAGGCAAGCTTACTTCTCATAAACGGTTTCAAACACTCTGTCTCCCCCGTATTTTCTACTAATTTCTTCAGTTTTGGGCATCCTGACATATCGAGCACTTTAAGACCAACCAGATGTTCAATTGATGAAGGTAGTTCCTCAATAGCAGTACTGGGCAAGCACAGGTAAGACAACTTTTGCATCCCTTCTCCAAATTCTGGAATCTTTAGTTTTGAGCAGTAGGAAAGGTTGAGCGACTTGAGGGAATCCATTTCAATCTTACTTGGGAAGCTCTTAACGTTTTTGCATCCGTAGAGTTTCAACCACTTAAGTTTTTTGTGCACTGCAATGGATGGATGGACCTCGACTAAACCTTCACAATCTTTAAGATCCAAGTCCTCAAGATCCGGCATACCTGTGAAATCCGGGGTCTTCTTCAAATATTTGGAGACACTAAGATCCATACGTTTCAATTTAGGCAAGTCCTGTACAATGCATGGAACAAATAATTACCTTTGAAAAATTTAAGATTCTATTTTGAAGTAGAAAACATGATCAACATTGTTACCTGTCTTCCATCCCAAAGCTTAACGAATTTGCCTTTCTGCATTTTAAGTTCAGCAAGTAAGTTTGGTCGGAAACTTGCTGGAAGAGATTTGGAAGGATACCGATTCCATCTGAGTATAATCAAGGTATTTGGGAGGAATTTGGGGCCTGAACTAACTATTAAATTATCAAATTCAAGAAACATAAGTTTGAGCATCTTAGAGAAGCATTCAAAATTCCAGTTTGAATCTGCCTCTTCTAATTCTGATAGGCTCAAGCGGATGCCTTTGATTGCTTCTGTTCCCTGGATATTAATTCACAATAAAGAAAAAGTTAATTCCAAACGTATTTTACTTTTAAATTTGAACTTGAATTAATAACATAATTCTTACCGTATTTGTTGTGAATATACGAAATATATCATGACGATGGCACAAACGGCTGTGACGACTGGGCTCATCATGATCACCAGAGTCGTCACGGACAATTTTCCATGCCACTTCTTGTACCAAACCATGCATCCAAACATTGTAATTGTGATCAGTACTTAAGAGAGATTTCTCAATGAGAGCATTTATCACACTAACAAAATTAAAGCCATAACAATATTCTAGCAGTTCCGTAACTCGCCTCTTCTTCATCCCCTTGTAGAAGAATGCAATGTCTAAGAAAATTTTCTGTTGCAAACCACTCAGCGCATCATAACTTAGTTTGAGCGATTTGAAAATTGTCGGATCAGGATCTCTCTTCAGTAAATTCAACATACTATTCCATTCATCTGTATTTCTCTGATACAAAGAACTTCCCAGAGTTTTAAGAGCTAATGGATTCCCTTTGGCATAATCTACAAAACACATGGAAAGCTCTAGAAACCCTTCCTCTGGCTGATCTTTTCCAAAGGCTTTGTGACTAAAGAGCTCAAGAGCTTCACTGTTGTTCAACTGCAGCAGCTCGAGTGATATTTCTATATGATGCTCGGTGAGGAGACGTTGATCTCTAGTTGTGACAATGATTCTGCTCCCCTCACCAAACCAAGATTTATGTCCGGCCAACTTTTTTAGGAGGTCACAGCAATCAACATCATCAACAACAAGAAGAACCTTTTTATTACGCATACATCTTTTAATGAAAATGGTTCCTTCGTAGTCATTAAAAACTTGTGAAACATTTTCCTTCAGGACTGAGAAAAGAACCTGTTTTTGAAGGTTGACTAGCTGACCATTAGACTTCCTGACATCAAGAAACTTAGCCACTTCAAAATCATTGGAAATTTTCTCATACACTAGCTGAGCAAGGGCAGTCTTACCCACTCCACCCATGCCCCAAATTCCTATAAATCGAACATCCTTTTGCTCAAGAGCTAAAAGCAAATCCATTTGCCCAAGTCTAAAATCCATTCCAACTAACTCTTCATCGGAATTGTACAATGTGATCGTGGGACGAACTTTCTCCCACACACGTTTCACAATGTCTTCTAGAAGCACACTTTCACATCTAAAACAGAAAAAAAAAAAAAAATTCATCAAGCTAATAGTTAATATAATATATGTACATGTATGAAGCACAGAAGCAGAACAATATTGCTAATCGACAACAAAACAAGGGGTGAAGTTGTATTGCTTACTTGTAATTCTTAACATCATATCCAGAGAGATTGGCCACTTTTGTTAAAGCTTGTCTCCACCTCTCCACCTTATTTGGGTTGTTACTGAACTTCACTTCATGCTTAGCAAACGCTTCAGCAAAGCTATTCTTTTGATATCGAACGTCAGAGGGATCCACATTAAGGAAAACCGGCAGAACTCTCTTATCTCGGGGGTTCATAGACTCGATGATCTTGGCAAGCTCATCCAAGCACCAAGTGGAAGAAGCATAGTTGGGTGAGATAACAACGATGGCGAGTTGAGAATGTTCGATAGCGCTTAATAGCTCCGGGGAGATCTCAGATCCTATTTCAAGCTCCCGGTCGTCCTTGAAAGTCTTGAATAATTGACAGAACTCCAGTTGGTGGTATAAATGGGAGATGAAAGCCCGGCGGGTGTCTTCACCTCTGAAACTCAAGAAAACGTCGAACTTCCAAGAAAGAGATGGGGAGGAGGCTATATGGGTGCTCAAAGCCATCGGAAACCACCAAGATCAAATATCAAGGTTTAGGAGAGTGGAAGAGGAAATGAAAGCCAGTCGCAGAAGAGTGAAGGGCCACAAAGTTGTATATAATGGAAGAGAGAGAACGCGTGGTAGTAAAAGATGAGTAGACTCCGCGTCCTCTTTCATTTTCGGTCTTTTCCTAACCTGTTCTTCTCACCTTCTTCCGTTGTGGGCCTAGGCGTATACTTCGGTCCTAGAGTAAACGACGTCGTTTCCCAAGACCACTGTAACACGGAAAGAGGGGTCCTTTCAAGTTTCAATCAGTCGTTTATTTACTAGAAAGAGCCACAAAGTTGTCACTTTTGAGTAAGTTAATGCCACAAAATTGTGTATAACGGAAGAGAGACAACGTGTAGTAGTAAAAGATATTTTGGATGTGGATTTCCAGAGTGTGAAGCACTTATCTGTGTCAAGGTTGTGACTTGTGAGTAAGCTAATGCCACAAAGTTGTGTATAATGGAAGAGAGAGAACGCATAGTAGTAAAAGATATTCTGGATGTGGATTTCCAGAGTGTGAAGCACTTATCTGTGTCAAGGTTGTGACTTGTGAGTAAGCTAATGCCACAAAGTTGTGTATAATGGAAGAGAGAGAACGCGTAGTAGTAAAAGATATTCTGGATGTGGATTTCCAGAGTGTGAAGCACTTATCTGTGTCGAGGTTGTGACTTGTGAGTAAGCTAATGCCACAAAGTTGTGTATAATGGAAGAGAGAGAACGCGTAGTAGTAAAAGATATTCTGGATGTGGATTTCCAGAGTGTGAAACACTTATCTGTGTCGAGGTTGTGACTTGTGAGTAAGCTAGTGCTACAAAGTTGTGTATAATGGAAGAGAGAGAACGCGTAGTAGTAAAAGATGAGTAGACTCCGCGTCTTCTTTAATTTTCGGTCTTTTCCTAACCTTTTCTTCTCACCTTCTTTTTTTTTTTTTTGAGAGAAATATCAAGAATTTCATTTAACGGGAAAACAATATTACAACTATGAGAGATATCGGTGGTGGAAATAAATTCCCCACTCACCTCCCTACCCAAAACACCAGCGATTACAGTAGCTAAGAACCGAAATGGGTTCACCTGTAACCTAACCTACTCCAGAAGTATTGATACATCCTTACAGTCAACCTCAAGAAGAAACAACCCTTTCAGACACTACATGCCAAACTTACCAGCATATATGCACAGGTAAAACCTCCCCATTACATTGACAACAAAAACAAACCAACATTAATTTAGTCCCTGAAGACGACACCATAACCATGGCTCACCCCACAACACAACCAACAACACCAAACTACCTAAAATCCTAAACCCGCGCTCACATAGAGGAGGGACAACTAACCAACCAAAAAAAACCAAACAAACAAAACCTAAAAGCCTATGCCCGACCAACCAGTGGACCTCCAAGAAACAATCTACCTAAGACCCGGCCCATTGAAGATTGGTACAACCTGGAGCAGAACCGTCACCCTGACATCAACGCCGGCCACCGCCAGAAGAGCATCATCCTCAGCGACCTACCCTTGCGAGGCAGCCTCCATTCTTCCTCCACGATTCGCTGCAGAACGAGGCTTTACAGCCGAGTAGTCCGCCGCCGCCGTGTTCTCCCCGTCGTCCCATTTTGGATGAAAAGTTGAAGAAAGGTGGAAACTTTAGGCTCTATAATAGACTATCTGAGCTTCCCCTATTTATGTTAAGCTCAAAAGTTTGTAGACTTTTTTTTGTTACAAAAAGTTTGTACACTTTTGAAGACTAAAGAAATCTGATCATGACTATCATTAAAATTACTTTTTATCTGTCTTGCTTTTATGTTTTCACCAGTATCACAATAACTTTTTTGACGTGTGAAAATATAGATGTAATGCGTATTAAGAGACAAGGTTATTGTAGTTTGTATTAAATCTGCTATATGCGAGCTGATTAGATTGTAATGAGCTGTTCTGCTGGTACGTGAATATGGTTGTTTACCCGCTCCTACATTTCGGTGAGTCTAATAATAGGGTTGTCTAGCCACATTTCAGGCCGGTTATCAAATAATACGAACCTTCTATTTCAGAAAACCTGCTGGATTTACAAATCTACAGAAGACAAGCGTAATAAACATGTAATTTTGTAGACACAGATGCCTTGATAAAACAGCAAATAAATACATGGTATGCTGATATTTTCATCCTTCGCTGCGCTTCAGTATTTTCAAACAAGCGTAGCAGTTTGTATACCACCCGAAGTCATCAGGAGCAGCATAGGCCAACTCATCAGCTGCCATGAGGGTTCTGGTAGCATGTCACTGCCTTCCACGGCAGTTGCCATTTGGTATTTGACACAAGGGGCACAAGTGACTCTTCTCCAGCCACAGGACAATGCAGTCTCTATGATAAAGGTGTGAGCATGGCAACCGTGTAACCAGTATCCCTTCTGCTACATCAGTATCAAAAGTGATGATCAAGTTGCTCCAAACAAATAGCACACGGCGAAAACTGTCTAATAGTTTCTTCTTCCAAACTATCAACACTCAGCTTTTCCAAAGTCTCAATGAATGATTTAGCTGCAGGAATGTACTTGATCTGCAATGCATACGTTTCCATGAATTTCCATGTAACCGTAACAATGATCACTTCTAAATCAACGTCTTCAAGTACTTGTAACCCTACCAAACAAGTACATTGCCATTCCAATAGGATTCAACCGCACAGTCACCTCCACTATGGTTACAGAAATTGGCAACCATGGGACGGCCACCTTAACCAATCGAGCAAGTTTTCTAATAATGGCTGGCTGCTCATCATCTGGCACATCCAATCTGGAAACAAGGAATCAGCAAAAATTTATTAACAATTTGATTGCACAGCAAGAATAAGAGAAGTGGCATACAATATATAAATCGAGTTACTACGTACCTAAACCTAGCATCAGAGAATTCCTAAGTAAAGACGCACTGAACAATAGTGTAATTCAAATAACCAAGTAACCTAACACTAATACAGCTTTGAACTACACCAGGTCAAATCCACATAAACCTTCTATCCTGAATCAAATCAAAGCAATCAAGGTTCCAAAAAATTCTAGTATTCCTGTCTCTAGTTTAAGGGTTTCCTAACTTTACTACAAGGTCACTCAAGACATATGTCCTTGTTCAAACTGGAGTGCAACTCACAGAAGTCGGGCCATTGATACTATTAGGGGGCCTAACTGTCTGTTGTAAAGTTGTAAACTATAGTCAGCAACTTTGCACCGGCAAGGAGTCTTCAGGCACTGGTTCTTGAAGATACTAAAGGGTGACAGCTTCATACTAGAGTCTAGAAGCACCATAGACAAATAGTGTTTCAGATTGCTGTTGTGGTTTGGGTATCTGAGGCTTATCAAGTGTTAGGTTTCTTCCTTTTTCTTAGCTCGTGGCACCAAACTTCTCAATTCCTCCTTTAGTTTTCTCAACTCAACCATGTAAAACTCAATGGCTGGAAACTCATACTCTAGGTTGTATTGTTTGATACATTTAGCAACAGCTAAACTCTAATTAGCACTATGCACAGTGAAAGGGTTCTTGGAATCAGGGCATACTGAAAATAACAGAATTAGGGTCAAGCAGAACCAGATACAAGCTTTTAGTTATCCTGCTGGGTTGACTCAGGGGCAGAACTGCTAGAATTGGGTCTCCTTCTTTTTCTCTGCCCTTGTTGTTTGACATTGGAGCCAGGAGATGGTGCTGGACTTCTCAATGTCTCCTTCATTCTTTCCAACTGAACTACTTGCATTTGAATGTCAGCAGCTGGGTATTCGCTTCCAAGATTGTAATCTTTGATGCATTGCTGCACGTATTTTAAACCATCTATTTTCATGTCCACAAACTCAACCTGTGATCAAAAGTAAGCATTGACAGCTAAAATTTTACATTGAGGATGATCTTAGATTTAACTACCTAAGCCAGATATAAAAATGTTTAAAGGGCTAAGAATCTTAGATACCTTTGAATCAAGAATTATATTTGTTTTGCAAAATCTTTCACACAACTCCATTGCACCTTCCGCATATGCTTTCATGAGTGGTACCGTGGGGAACCTTTCAGTTAAGTTGAGGATGCAAATTAGTATAACAGCTACAATCAGTCGATTGCTTTGTATCAGATTCTGAGTAATACCTGCCAAGTGTAAAGCAAACCTATAAGCCTCATCAACCTGATTTAGAGAAGTTTGAAACAGAGAAGAATTGCATACTGATAGCAAGCTAGCAAAGCTAAAGGAAATCAATAGCATAACAAGAAATGAATTCTCATCTAGCACCCGTTGCACATTCTTTTCCATCCCTGGTGGTAGTTGGTTGAAGATTTGCTGCATTTTTAGTAAGTGAAGATTCTTGTTCCTCTTGGTTGACAAGACAAGAAGTTGGACGTCTCAATTGCAATGATAGACCAAAGAATAGGTAGTACATTGGTCGAATGTCTGACTTGTATAATAAAAACAGTACATAAAAACAATAAAATGCCTGGTTTGCATGTTTCACACATCAGATGATATTTAAGATGCAAAATCAAGATAGACTGCCTGCAATACCAACATAGATGTAAGTGCAAAATTTGCAAATATGAGTGAAGTTTGATGAAATGGTATCAAAAGATGAACGAAAGTAGCACAAAAAGAAAATGACCACTGATGTTCAAATAAGAACTAGAAAACAGCAAGAAATGCTGATAGCCTTGAACAACATTGTCATAAAGTATGAAAGAAAAAACTTCTTATGACTTGCATTAATCAAGGATTGCGATTGAGGTTGTACCATCTATATCGATGCAGGAATGATCAATTGCAGATGAAGGAACAGTGGCATTGTTAGCAGCAGGGGTAGGTTCCAAATGCATAGTCTTCGCTTGAAGAGCAAATTGTTTCTGTTTCAATTCAAGCTCTTTGGCCTGCTGTGCAAGCTCCGTTTCTTTCTTCTGAAGTTGATAGGCTAATGAATCCAAATCCTTTTTGCACTCTTCTGTGGACTTTAGAAGTGAATCCAAATGCTGTTTGTCTGTGTGTAGTGACTTTTCCAGTGAATCGAAATGCTTTTCTTTCAGCTGAACCTTATTGAGGCGTTCTTTAACCCTCGTTTCAGTCAGCTCAAGTTCACCAGCTTTCAAAATAGCTTGTCTCTCTTTTGATTCAAGGTCTTTGTCCCGTTGTTCAAGTCCCCTCTCTTTTCTTCCAACTTCATTGATGTATTCTTTCATTTCTTTGAACTTGTTACTAATAAGAAGTTTTTCCACAGTTGGCTCGAGTAGTCCTTCAATTCGCTTCTCGTTAAAGTCAACCTTACAGGACCAATCCTCCATAGAAGTCTTCACTTTAATCTCCATTTCCCTAATACTTTTCTCAACCCTGCTCAAATTATTCCTTCCCTCTTTGAGACTGTTTTGGATCAAAACACACTCCCTCTCTCTTTTCCTAACCAACCCCTCAACCTCCATAACTCGCTTCTCTTTCCTATCAAGCTCTTGGCATTTTTCTTCAACCAATAAACTAATGGTATGCAACTTGGTCTTCACTTGTTCAACCTCTAACTGCTTCTCTGTAATCGCCTCATCCATGGCATCATATTCCTCTCCCTTGTATTCAATAAGCTTATCAAGACGTTGCAATTCGGTTTCTTTGTATTCCAATCGCTTTTCTCGGTTACCAATTTCCTCCTCACGTATTTGAAGCTCATTCAACTTCATTTCAAACTGGTCCTCGAGGTTCTTCCACACTTTTCTCATAGAGTCCATTGTGCTTGCTCCTCAAAACCCTAACTGTACAGACGTCAAATGGAGCCTTAACATAAACCATTTCTTTGATTACACTTGCAGCATAGCAAAAATGCAGATCCTTGTTTCATCAATACTGAGCATGAGTACATGTAACAGTAAATTTGCGAAACTCACATCAATAACAACAGTAAAACTTCTTTTCGAAAGTTTTTGTAACAAACCATGGAAGTCTAGCTTGTTTTTCTTCTTACTAAGTCTAGCTTCCCACTTCATAGAAGCCAGAAAGTCTTATGGGAACTACCATTTTTCAGCGATAGCGTTCGAACTTGGAAGTAAAAACTTAAAGAGAATAAGGAGGCTTCTGGCTTCATATATACATACCTTTGGGTTTGGACTATCTCTGTCTCTTGTTCTTCTTCCTCAACCTGACTTCAAGGTTGTCTCCACTGAAGCTTTGTTTCAGCAGCAGGTGTTCGCCTTTGGGTAAAAGTTGATCAAGACCGCAGGTTTAAAACTATGCATTAAATGGAGGAAGGTAAACCAAGTTTTACAGCCGCTGCTTCCCCCAAGAAGCATTGTCTCTCCACTTGACACTTGGCCTACTCCATCAATTCTTTTTTCATTTTTCCCCATGTTCAATGCACTAGTCCACTATCAATAAGATTGCTTCTGATCCATGAACGAAGATTAACCAAATGGGTTACATGAAAGAGTACGTACTTGATACCTTAGCCAAATGAGGTTTGGAATGTTAATCTGAACTTGATGAATATTATTCTTACGCTATAGTATCCAAGGGGTAAGTGATAATATCCAGTGTGACCTAGGAAAGTCCTGAGATAAGTTCAAAAGATGGAATCATCAATGGAGCACCCAAAACATGCATGCAAGGGATGCTTTCTTCAACGCCGATCCTACATTGTTGATGGAACAAACCACTGTCAGCGAAAATTCGCCGGTGCATCTGGTCTGAGCTCTGGCTGCACTAAAGCTTCCTCCAATTACAGTATAAGTTTATAACTAATTGTTTCAGCAGGTACCAACCTATCAATCTGTATTCAACACCGTCCGCTGAAGAGAATGTGAAACCTATGCAAAACCTTACAAAAAAAAAAAGGTAAAGTACTCTACTATTCTTCAACAAGAAACATGCTCCCCAATCTTTTTCAGCTTTATAACAGCCTATGCAAATGCATTGTGTTGATTCACAAATTAGACAATCATCTTAGTCCCCTAACATATATTGGTTGTTTCAAGCTTTTGACAAGCATCTAATATCAAGCAGTTCTCCATCTATGTTAAGGGTTTTCTATCTTTCTCTAGCAAAATCAGTCGAAATAGCGGAAGCAAACAACTCACAGAAGCTGTACCTTCTATAGTCCTGTATTGTACAATGTCTATTAACAATCAATGTATTACATGTAAGAATAAAACTACTAGCATGTTCCCCGATGATGCTATCAATACAGTTGGGTCTTCAGAACTAGGATATACACTTTGTTCAGAAGATTAATAAAATCTGCAATAATTTGGTCAATTTTGCCAATGCGAAAACTTGACCAAAGACAATAGATGTAGACATATCAAGAGTTTTGAGCGTGTACCAGTGAGAGGATGCATTAAAACCTGGAATGAATCCATGCATAACAGTTAACACGTACACTATGGTTTTCGAGACATCTGAACTAATCTTCTATCCGTGTCATGGGGCTAGCAGTTGAAATGGCTGACCGATTAAAGTTTTTTCTGCAACGGCGATGCATGTGAAAACTGGGGGAAAGAGTGCTGAAACCTTCTTTCCTCTGGTTTCTCTGCTCTTGTCTATTATATGACGGAAGACATAGCACCACCTCCCTATTCTCGTCTAGTTTTCCAAATCCTTTAGTTTTCATCATAATGTCGAGAGATGCCACAGAATGCAGATTTTCCTTTAGTTTTTCAAGCTCCAATATGTCATTGTCAATGTGCACTTGTGAATACTCAGACTGTAAGTTGTAAGCTTTGACACATTGAGCCACAGCTCTTAGACTAGTTATTCGATCATCTACAGCATTTTCCTGGGAGCAAAACTATAGATGAGTACTTACACTGAGGATGCTCCTAGATTTATCAAACTAAGCAGTTAGTGTATACTAAAAGAAGAGCCAAGGTTACCTTTTTATGAAGTGATTTCTTCTGACTGAAAGTTTCACTCCACCACTTCTCTGCATCCCCCACATACTCATTTAAGAGTGGTACAGGGGGGAACTCATCGGTGAACTTGAAGGTGCATATAAATCCAACAGCCTCTATCAGTTGCTTTCGTTCAATGAGAATCCGGATAACATCTGTGAAGTGAAGAACAAGGACATAGAATCATCAAACTGCTAGACAGAACTCTCAAAGGGGAACTCCATAGTATCATCCGCCAAACTCAAAGAAATCATTATAAAGAAATGCTGAAACAAAGCATATTCACAATGGAAAGAAGAAACTGAAACATAATCACAATCATGCAAGGGCAGTACACATGCATGCGAGAACATATCAACTGAGCTTCTGAACACAGTTATAGAAAAACCATTCACTCACCATATATAATGAATCCCAACTAACTGTCTAACTCAATAACTTACCTTCATTGTACATTACCTAACACCATGTCTTAAGCTTAGATTTATTAACCTTTCCATAACCATTTGCTAATATTCAACTCATCCTAGAGGCGGCACAAAAGGAAGCCAAAGATGACTCGATCCCCAGCACACAGGACACAATAATGGCAATCTAGGACACTCAATTTTTCGAAAAGCTAATGTTGACTTGTAAAGATTATCAAACATTTCCAAGCCATTTGCTAATACTCATCATCTCTTCCTACCATCAGATGAGACACAACATTATCATCCAGGGAATTCAATTTAACAGCAATTATAGCTTCCTACATTGCAAACAGAACTCATCACAACTCAATGTACAACACAAACACAATCAACACACTACGAAACTAAAAAAAATTCTCGAAAAATTTACCCTGCATCTTATCAACACAATCAACTCCCTGACACAACTCCACAATCTCTGCACTCCGCGAAATCACCCCAATAAGCTTCACAACCTCCCCTGCATTCAAACCACCCCGCATTTCGCAACCTCCTCCTCCCTCATCATCACCACACCCACTAACCTTCACTCCACTCTCTCTCGCCTTCTCTTCAAACTCCCTCAGCCTCACCCTCATCTGCCCGGAAACCAACCCCAATTTCTCCTGCAGCGCCTTCGAATGCCTCCTCTGCTCCTCCAGCGACTTCTGCATCCCATCCAAACCCCTCTCCCTCTCCTCCACCGACTTCTCCAGCATCACCAAATGTTCTTCTCTCTCCAACTCCCTCATCTCTAACATCTCCCACTTTTTTCGGACTGTTTCCGCTTCCGACTTCACCCTCAGCTCCCTGGACTGCAATTGCAGCTCCCTCTGGTCCAGAGCTTGCATTCGGGTCGGGAGCTGGTTCCGGGTCGAATCATACCGGGCCTGGAGCTCCGTTAACTGCCGGGTCAAGTCGACCACGCTGTCCTGTAACTCCGCCGCGATCCTCTCCATTATATTGGGTCGAAATCGAAAAGAGTGAACACTTTGGGGACTGAAGTTGGGCTTCTGAAGCGTGCTTAGTACGATTCACACTACTATTGAGTCAGCTTAATTTTAATTTTATTTTCTTTAATAAGAAAAGGTCGTTATTGCCCCTACTTATCGGTTTTATTTACGGATACATTTCCGCCGCTTCTCCGTAAACAGTTTCTTAACCTACAAGACACCGGGTACGCTCTGATAGGGCCGGCAACGGCCGGAAACACGCGGATACCGCCGGACACGTATCTACAAATAAGCCGGATACGTTTCCGAAAACAGTTTCTTAACCTACAAGACATCGGGTATACGCTGATAGAGCCGGAAACGTGTCCGAGGAAGAGCTTGTACCGTTTCACCAAATGACAACTTATTCCTGCAAATTTCACCGGCAAACTTTTTTGCCTCATGCACATGATCTTTTAATAGTTGTACGGCAGGGAACTTGTCGGTTAACTTGAAGATGCAAATGCATCTAACAGCATCAATCAGTTGCTTCCTCTGAATAAAACCTGCAACAAATAAAACAGAATTGTATCATCCATCAAATGATTTTCACAAGCAAAAGCATATTTAGAGGGAACAGAGAAATTAGAAGAGAATCATGACCATTCAAGGAAAAGTCAGAATGCAGTGATCCAAGAACGTTATTTCACAAAACTTTCAACATGAACTCTATCATAGGTTTGTCAAACACATTCAAACCATTTGCTAATATTCTAGCTGATTGGCTCCTCAACGCAGTATAAAACCAACCGTAAGATAACTACCATCTTGGCACTATGAACAAAACAATGGTATCTAGACACTCGTATAAATACAGATACCTATTGGCTTTATATTGTAACTTGCAGAACTAAATATTGTACCAAAAAGTTAATAAAGAAAGCCAAATTTTAAGAAAATTACCAGGAATCTTATCTGCAAAACCAACAGCTTGACATAGTTCTAGAGCCTGTCTGTGCCGGAAAATCATCCCAAGAAGATTGACAATGTCACCTGCATTTATGGTAGAGAGCAATTCATATGTAGCTATAAACTGCAAAAATAGTAAAATCTCCAACGAGTTGCCAGAATTGGCTTTCGTTCTAGCTTTCCCCTGCACTGCCAGCTTTTTTGCATCTTCTTTCACACAAGGTCCAATGTGCTTTGACACTCTCATCAGTGTCTCCAATGGGTAAATGTAACCCTTCATGACATTTACTTCTGAACAAAAACCTCCTTCTCTCCAAAACTGACCTAAAGAGCTCTGCATCATTTCCAACACAATTTGTGCTGGATCTGATGACACTTGAAGAGTGGCTAGCATTTTTTCCTGTACTGAATTATTCTCACTCAAATGCTCAACTATAAACCCCTGGAAATAGTTTTCTTCTCTGGTTGTATGTAGTTGAAGATTCGGAGATGAAGAGGGAGCTGCACATTTGGCCACTGAAGATTCCGGTTCCTCAATTCTAAATGGGAAAGAATTTGGGCTGCATGCTGTACAAATACAGTAAGAAAGAGTAGAAAGGAGAGTTAGTAAATAATTTTGAGTTTAACATTACGTAATATAGCATTATGTGTGACTGGTGCTTTGATCAAATGGCAAGTGTTGGATCGAGAGGAGCAATGCTATCAGGTTCAATTTTTTCCTTGCAAAATAGAGATAAATAAGAAAATGCCTTTGCATATGTCAAACATCTGCTGGTAAATATGTGCAAATGGGAATAGAAACACTCTCAAAGACCAATGTAATAGATTATGCAAGATTTCCCATATCAACTCTGTGATGAAGTTGTGCCAAAGGATGAGCATATGTGGCACCAAGACATGCACTGCAAGATACTGATAGCCTTCAACTAGAATGTAAACATTATAGGGACGAAGGATACTCTATGATGTTCAGGCCAGCAAAAGGAGAAAGTATACTTGGTCAAATAGTTGGTAACGATATGAAATGCCAATCTTGATGAATTTAACAAAAACTAATAGGTTGGTTATTTTAACATTTTCAACTCCTTCAAGTTAATGACTGCTCTCAGTTGCTTTACAATAAAATAGAAGTAACTGAGTAAGGACATGCCCTAGGGAGAAAATAACCATCCTATGCAACAGCAATAAGATAACCATGACCTATGAATAAGTTTTATCCACTAAAGAGAAACTCCACAAAGCAGGACATCACTATTCAGAAACTTCTCATATATATAGGAGTCTGTTTATTGACTAACCAAGGGCAGTGAATTAGTGATTCTAGTGAGTGATAAATAATTTTTTTAACTAGAGTAAAAATTCAGAATCGTAGAGCATATAAACAAGAAAGAGCTTACCATATGCCTTATCTGAGACATCAAGGGCCTGGAATAATTCAGTTGCTTGTCCAGGCTGAGCAACTATAGAAAGAAGACTGTGAAGCTCCTTAGCATCATACATGGAGGTCAATCCAAACGTAGTAACAAGCCGCAAGAACCCCAAGACCTCCAACCTGCTCTCAGTAGTCATTGTCAGCTTAGCTTTCCACTCAGCTGCTAACTTCATTGCCCTTTCCCTGACCTGAGCATTAATTCGCGGCGAGAATCTCTGTTGACTCCTTAAATTCGAATCTAGCTCCCTGTTGTCCACAGTAGAATTTGTAGGGTAAAATCCCTGCATTGCATCCAAAACCAATCCTGCTGGATCTGCTTGAAGAATAACCGACATTTCTCTACTCATTAAATCAGTTCTCTTCAAATGCTCACACAATATCAAATCGGAGTGATTGAGATTCTGTTGGATTTTGCCAAGTAGGGGAAGAAGACGTGAAGACGTCATTTCCGCGGGAGGCTGTGATTGGACCCACGCCACCATGCAGTTGCCACGTGTCGGGCTTCTGTGTGTTTCGTCGTTCGTGCTCTGGTTAGTGCTAACTGCTCAAGACGGATTCATGCTCCCTTTCAAAACAAAAAAGATGGATTCAAGCAATTTTTTGTTGTGTTAGAGAGATGTTACTTTCGTTTTTGTTGTTAGTGAGATGCTGTTTTCTCTACGTTGTATTTGGTCCACTATACTAATGCAAAGAGTGACACACTGGTAGGGTGGTGGGAGTCAGGCTCCTCCTGTAGCCAAGTGCAGTACACAGTGAGAATACCAGTCTCACTACTACTGCAGAGTGCAGACTAAAAGGCAGGAGTTGATAGGCATCAAAGTAGAAAAAAGCATTTGAATGGCACCAAACCAGGAAAGGTTGATTTTAACCATGATTCATTACTTGTCATTTTGTCACGAAATGATCATGAACTGCCCAAAATATTTATGTGTGCAAATAGAATTACAAACCCGGAATCCTGTATCAATTTAAACGATTACTCTTAACAGCAAATGTATATAATTAAACTTCTAAAACTCCTGTCAAGTACTGATCCATCTATGTCAAGGGTTTCTAAAACACGTTCACTTTAACAAGTGTTCTCCAAAATGAACAAAAGTAATATGCAGCTGCTCAGTTAAGGAAAGAAGCCTCTACCAAAGTTGGGGAGGGGGTTCCATTGGGGTAAATTAGGAGGATAACTAAGACCGCGGGGTATTCCAGCATTCGGTATTGCACCAAACTGCCTGGGGTAAAGTTGATAGTGTGAAGTATATGGCTGCAGATAGATTGGGGTGTAAAGTTGCAATGGCTGAGGCGTAGGAGCTGTTGCAACTGTACGATGAGATTTACTGGCCTGCTCTTGTGGTTCAAACTTAGAGCGAGGAGTGCTGCTATGACGTTTGGTTCCTTTTTTCTGCTCTTTATCCACATTGTTCAACTGAACTTTGCTCCATTTCTCCTTTACTTTCTCCAGTTCACTTATTTCCATTTCAACTTTTGAAGATGGATACTCTGACTCCAGGTTATAGTCTTTGATGAGGTTAATGACAGCTCTTAGATCAGTAATGTGCAGGTCCACAACCTTAACCTGTGAGAATGAAGTAAGACTTGATAAATCTACATAAACAATAAGGATTCTCTTACATAATTACCATATATTAAGTAGCACATATTATTGGACAGTCCAAAGAAGAGCTGAAGTACCTTTCCATCATTTATTTTCTCTGTCGTGTAACCATCTCGGCAACACTTCATCTTTTCCTCCACGTATTCTTTTAAGAGCGGTGCTGGGGGAAACTTCTTAATTAACTTGAAAGAACAAATGAATTCAATAGCCTCCATCAGCTGCTTCCTTTCAACAAGACAGTGGATAAACTCTCCTATATGTAAAAGAAAATTGACGGTTACATCAAACTGACCTAGATAACTTTTAAAATTAGAATGGCAATGTGTCACCACCAAGCTTAAATCAGGTGAATGTTAGAAGAAAAGAGTACATATCAGATAGAAGGATGAAAGTTATCTACAAGAAAAGAAAACATATCCCAAGGTTAAAAGGAAAAAGTTTGAAGACAACAATACTAAGAACATTGGTGAGGACAAAAATGCTGACTTCAAACTCCCATTCCTGGCGAAATAGCAAACTAATATCGAGCCAATCAGAAATTTATTGAGCATCCAAACCATATTTACAGAATTTTACACCATATAATAAAATACGCCCATAAATCTCTCATTAACTTGACTTCATTGCATAGTTCATCCAAACTAACTATACTGGGCTGTTCAAGAATCACTCTTCAAGACAATTGCTAATGTTTGACCTAACTGCACAAGAAGGCAGTGTACAACCAACACAAAGATAACTAGAAAATGACAAAAGTATGCATTTAGTTGCAAGTTAAAACCACATTTAGTCGAATGACATAGCGCACTATGAAAGATAATTTCAAGATCTTACCAGGGATCTTATCTGCATATGGAAGTGTCTGACAGAATTCTAAAGCCTCTTTATTCTGAGAAATCATCCCAAGAAGCTTTACAATCTCATCAATATCTAGAGTATAAACCAACTCATATGCAGCTATAAAGTTCAAAAATCCCAATATCTCCCAGGCATTTTCGACATCAGCTCTCATTTTCGCTTTCCATTGGAATGCCAACTTCATTGCATCCTCTTTCAAAGGAGGTGTGACATGGGGGAATTCTCTCATTAGCTTCTCCAATACGAAAATGCAAGTCTTGATCGAAGTTGCTTCTAGACAAACGTCAGCTTTTGTCCAATATTCTGAAAATTCAGTTTGCATCCAATCCAACACGAGTTCTGCAGGTTCTAGTAAAGTCTGAGGAGATGCTACAAGAATCAAATGCACAAAGTAAGGACAACTGAAACCATTTTCAATTCAGGATTACGTTAAATTATTAACAAAAAATTGTATGTTCTACTGAAGTGTTGTAAACTGAAAAAGAAGAGTCCTATCGCATCTCATAACATGTCAAGGGCATCATTGCTGATGTCACTCTATTAACTTAACAAGGGTAAGAACTAAGAAATATGATATATAAACCCATTACAAAAATGCAATATGATAGTATTATAAGGCTGAGAATTCAATCTGACAATTATGTTACTGTGTTGATTCTAAAATAATTAATATATTAAAAAAAATAAACAGAGCCAGCTATGAATAAGCAAACAACAAATTAAGCACATAAAAGAGTAAAGTGGCCTTACCAGGTGAAGCAATACCAAGGGCGTGGCCTATATCAGTTGCTTGTTTACCTTGCGAAACAGTAGACAGAAGGCTTTTAAGCTCCTTGGCATCGTAAATAGAAGCCAAATCACAAGTAGTAACAAGCCGCAAGAAGCCTAGAACCTCCAAGTCATTGTCACTAGCCATTGTCATATTGGCCTTCCAATCAGCAGCAAGTTTTGTTGCCTCCTGTCTCACCTGAGGACTAATTTGTGGGGAGATTCTCTTCAATTCCTTTAACAAAAGACAACAACCTCTTCTCCTAACTCTCAAATCAAAATGTAGCTCCCTTTGGTCCGGATAAAACTCCTGCATTGTATCCAACACCAATTTTGCAGGGTCTGAGCACTCTTCAAGAATCGCTGACACTTCAGTACCCACAAAATCAATTCTCTTGAAATTCTCATCCACAAGCTTCTGTAATCCTTTTCCATCCCTAGTAAACTCACTTCCCTTGCATAAATCTTGTAGTGAAAGCAAGTCATTTTCTCGCTCTAGTAACGATTCTACAAGTGAATCCAAATGCCTCTCTTTCAACTCAACCTCATCTATGAACTTGTTATGCACCAAATTAAGCTCCTTAATCTTTCTATCAACTCCTTCCTCTTTTCCCTCTATCTTAGCAACCCATCCCTCAAGCTTACATGACCACTCCTCCATCGATTTCTCTACCAAGGCGAAATCCTTCGCTTTCGAATCCAACACACTAATCAATTTCTCCTTCAAATCAAGTATCCTATCACAATTAACAATCGATCTCTCCACCAACATTAGCCTCTCCTCTTTCATCTCCAACTCCCCCTCACACTCCTCAACCTCCTCCCTTTTCACCTCAATCAACTCCCTAATCACATCTAACTTCCTCTCTTCCACCTTAACCTCATTTAGCTTCTCCTCTACTCTCTTCTCCACCCAATCCAATTTCCTATACCTCTCCTTCACCAATTCCTCAACTTCTAAAAACTCACTATCATTAACCCTAATTACTTCCCTATACTCTTCAATCAACAACTTCATACTACTCAACTCCCTCTCACCTTCCTCAGCCTCCCGCCGCTTCTTCTCCACCGCCTCCTCCCTTTCCCCTAATTCCTTCTCTCTCGCCTCCGTTTCCGACTTCGCCCTCGCCTCCACCTCCGCGACTAGCTTCACGCGCTTCTCCAGGTCCTCGAGGCGCGTCCGGAGCTCCTTCCGGACCGACTCGAAGTGGTCCTCGAGCTCCTTCCACTGCGCGGTGAACACCAACACCGAAGAAGCTTGGACGTTCAACGAGTCGAACACTCTGCCCAGGCTCCTCTGCCTCTCCTCCAACTCTTTCATTTCCCGGTCTGTTTCGTCCATGTTTCTTCTCAGCTCGGTTCTTGAAACCCTAAGAGAGAGAAAATGTGGAGGTGAGAGAAGTGAAGAGAGCAAAGTTTGGTTTTTTTGTTTCGGTTTTGGATTTCTTGGCAAAGTTGACAGAGGACGTTTTGGTTACCAAATGCAGAAAGAAGACGTCCTTTTTGTTTCAGACGGGGTGGGAGTGGGGCCGGGTAAACTTTGCAAGTGACACGTGTTGAACATCTGTGCTGTTTCAACCTTAATCCATAATTAAGAGAAATTTTCCCGGTTAAACGCAGTTTAAGTCTTCATACGACAATTCGTATTTACTAATTCATTAGTCAGTGCAAAGATTTAATCTAATGTAATTGGCTTGATTGTTTATTTTTTAATGAAATTCGTCTGTACAGTATGTCACCGTACTTTCGGTCCTTATAAGTTTTGGTATAACAATTTTCTTAAAAATCAGAACGGTATGTCATGTTTCGTATTGACTGAAAATTGGTACTTTTGACTGTCAGCTCTATTACAGCAGTTGCTAACTGCCAATTTTTCATGGGTATTTTGATCTCTCTAATCATCCTGCCAATTCCATAATATTTTCCCACCAATTTTGAAATGTAGTAGAATTTTTACTGCCAATTTTAGATTGAAGTGTTGTTGACCAAATTTAAACTCACTTTTGTACCTATTATTTTTGGCCGGGACATAACAAGACATTTAATGCAAGAGATCTCTTAATGTAAACATAACTTGGAAAATAAAATGTACATAATTTAAAATCAACATTCCTTAAAATACAATAATTAATTATCAATTAAATCAACATCCCTTAAACATATAATAATCATCATACGCAAAAAGAGTCTCTAAAATGAACAACAAAAAACATTGTCTAGCAGCAATAGCCATAATAGCAAAAACTACATCTAAGGTTTTCCTTTTCCACAACAACCTACTCAGATCCTTCAAGGTTTGGGTTTTCTGTGAGCGATCGATTTGTTCCACCTCTATTGGAATTGGGGAATGAAGGAGTTTTGTGGAGTTGTTGTGCTTTGGGAATGTTGTGTAGGCACATGAGGAGGTTATGATTCTTCCACATTCTGTGAAACTTGTTATTACTGCATCTGCACATTGTCCACATTTTAAGCTATCTTTTGCTAGGCATTCTCCTCATTTTGAGCAGCCTCTTGCTGGACATTCTCCTCATTTTGAGTAGTCTCTTGATGTGCGGCCTGCACCACCTAAAAACCAAATCTCATACAATAATCTCAGCACCATTCACAACACTAAATTTAACATAAGTTATAATCTATTGATTCAACCACTCATAACCATCTCTTTACACCATATTTATAAGAATTTATAATATCATCACCATTCATAACAACAAATTTAACACAAGAGAAAGAAAAATAAGGCCTAAAAACCATACATGTTGCCTTCTTAAATTTAACATAAAATTTCCTCTCCATGTCCTTGAAGCGTTTCGTCAACCAAAGCAAGGTTGACGACGCTTCTTCTTGCATCTGCTGCTCTTCTATCAATTCTGAAGTAATATTTTCCATTTTTATCTCACAGGTGGTGGAGTATTTGAGAGAAAGAACAGCCTAAAGCGGCTGAGGTGTGGTGGGGAAGGTGCCTCAGGCGAGGAGTTTGTGTCTGGTATAGAAGGATTTTCAGGTTCGTGAACAGAGGTGTGGAGTGGACGTGTTATATAGGCCAGGTTGGGAAGAGACTGGTGGGGACAGGGAGGAGCGCATGTCGCCACGTGTTCATGTCTAAACTTTCACAATTACGCATTTGACCAGTGTTTTTGCTGCGAAATTTTGGACTTGTTGTGAAGAAATCCATGTTCAAGTTCGACTTTGGCTAGTAGTACAAGCGCACACAACAGCCAAAAGTTTTACGAGTTCATATGATGAATGTTTTCTTTTCTTCCCTTTTGTTTTTCAAAGTGAAACTTTTAATAGGAAAACCAATGTACAGTTGATTAGAGAGGGAACAATATGCAGGCAACCAACTACTGTACTTGTACTGTGCCATCTAATAAGATTAGGAACTTACAGCAGACACCAGCAGTTCACAGTTGGCAAGTGATCAAATAGTAGGTTTAGCGAGGAGGATGTCGAGGAAGGTAGGGATACGACTCATTTAATCCGGGATTATGTCCACCATATCCATAATTAGCGCTACGACTGGTAGGAATTCCAAACTGCACAGGATGTCCGTAGTTAGCATGAGCATGATAGTTGTTGAAAGGAGTACCAAACCGTCCACGGTATCCATATCTTTCATGTGGCCAAGTTGATGAACTTGAATTTGGATAGTCAGGATGGTCTGGGTGCAATCTGACCGGTCTATTAGCTACTACAGATGTTCTTTGAGATTTATTTTGAAACCGCTGTTGGTGATCAAACCTGGTAGCAAATGTGAAGTACGAACGTTTATTTCCCTTTTTCTGCTCTGGTTGTTCTTGCGGTTTAACCTTGGAGGCGTTCTGCTTTTGTTGCTGTTGTTGTTCTTCAACCTGGTTGGAGGCTTTCTGCTCTACTTTTTCTTGTAGTTTAGCGCTAGAGGCGTTCAGCTCTTGTTGCTGTTTTTCTTCAACCTTATCGGAGGCTTTCTGCTCTACTTTTTCTTGTAGTATAGCCTTGGAGGTGTTCAGCTCTTGTTGCTGTTGTTCTTCAACCTTATCAGAGGCTTTCTTCTCTACTTTTTCTAGTAGTGCAGCCTTGGAGGTGTTCAGCTCTTGCTTTTGTTTTTGTTCTTCAACCTTATCAGAGGCTTTCTGCTCTACTTTTTCTTTCAGTTTAGCCTTGGAGGTTTTCTGCTGTTCTTGTTTTTCATGCTCAGAGGCTTTCTGCTCTTGTAGCTGTTTTCGTTTTTCAACCTTATTGCAGGTTTTCTGCTCTACTTTCTCTTGTAGTCTAGCCTTGAGGGTTTTCTGCTCTCGTAGCAATTGTTCGATCTTGGAGGCCATCTTCTCTTGTACCTGTTGTTGGCTTTCAACCTTATCGGAGGCTTTCTGCTCCACTTTTTCTTGCAGTTTAGCCTTGGATGTTTTCTGCTCTTGTTGCTGTTCTTGTTGTTCAACCTTGGAGGATTTCTGATCTGCCTTTTCTTGTAGTTTACCGTCGGAGGTTTTCTGCAGTTCTTGTTGTTCTTGAAATTCAACAATTTTCAGCGACGTTTGCTGTTGTTGTTCAACCTCTAAAACAAGAGACGATGACGCTACGCGTCTCTGCTCCTTAGACCTTTCAAGCAGAGCTATTTGTGATTCAATTTCCTCTGGTGGGTATTCAGACTCGAGGTTGTAAGCTTTGATACATTGAATAACAACTCGTAAATCTGCTATATGCTGGTCTGTAATCTTATCCTGCGTGAAAAAGTGAAATACTCAAGTTTTGATAGATGCATATTTTCATTGGAGATTCAAGATATAACACATCAGGAAGCATTGAATGTCCAAATTAAGAAGAGACAAGGTACCTTTTCATCCAGCAATTTCTTTCTCTTGGTTCTATTCCTGCAGCACTTATTACCCTTATCAACATATTCTTTCAAGACTTGTACTGGGGGAAACTCGTCAAATAACTTCAAGGTGTAAATCAATCCAGCAGCCTCCATCAGTCGCTTCTTTTTAATAAGATCATAAATAATACCACAAAACTGCTCATTTTGAAGACCCTGCAAATGCGTTGCATCAGTAGTGGTGGTAGTGTCCTGAAGATTTGATGAAGTTGCTTCATTTTTGGCTACTTGAGATTCTGGTTTTTGATTTTTTACAGGGGAACAAATCTTGCTATAATCTGTGCAGTTGTAGGAAACAAAGAAAGTCAGCAAGTTAGGATGGCAACAATTTTGTTCATCCCGCCTGATAATGGTTATCATATACTCTATGATGCTAACCATTGCTGATAATGGATGATAACAATTTTGTTCATCCCGCCTGATAATGAGCATAACTATCAGTACTACCTAGTAAACTACAAGTACTATATGATTCTACGATGAAATAGTGCAGAAATAAGAGTATATGTGGGCGCTATCTGTCAACTAAGATTCTATGAGTTAACTGAGAAGAAAACATGAAACAAAATAGCCTACAAGTAAGACATGGTTAACACAAATGGGAGCGATATGTAATCAACTTGCAGAATATATCAATGAGGCTAGGCCTAAGAAGCAAGCAAATCTGATATCGATCTGTTTAATAATCATAAGTTCATAACTTACAATAACTTCATAAAGTAATATGATATATTGTGCTGAAAATCATGCCCAATATGGAATGTGTATATAACCTACTATAAGCATAAAGCATCTTCCATACGGCATGATTTAAACAAATACAAAGAACTTTAATTTCCTTTTCAAATCTCACTTCTTTATCCCTACACTTATATAAATATATCATGAGAAAAATCAGGATCACCCTTTTACTTGACGGCAAAGGCATCACTACTAGTACAATAAGCTATAAATGGAGCAGAAAAAGAAAAAGGTTATTCAGGGAACTTAATAGGAGATAATGTGGAGTTATGATTCTTCTTCAATAACCATTTCGTAATGTAGAATGAGCAGACAGGTATTATTATTGGAAAGTGAGGCACACAGAAAGTAATTTTATTGGAAAGTGAAACAAATAGCCAAAATCTCAATCAGTCTTCTCCTTGGAAAAGTCTACACTCCTGATCATCCAGGGAAAGCCAAGAGGATTGACAAACTCTTAAATTATCTTATGAGACCAGAATTGATCCAAGAAAGAAAAAAAATTGAAGACACCTAACCGTTTAATGAGGTTTATGTTTATGGAATGTTAGAATTCAATAAAACGCAATGAAGTACTCTATAACATATTATAGATACTCAGGAGCATTGTAAGAAAGATTGTACCACTGAAATTCACTTCAATCAACATACCATTAAGATTCGAAGTAACCATACCAGGCTGTTATAAATCAGATAACTTTGAGAATAGAAGAGCTTACCAGGTGCCTTATATGTGGTACCAAGGGCCGGGAATAATTCCATTGCTTGTTCATGCTGAGCAACTACGTCAAAAAGACTTTGGAGCTCCTTGCTATCATAAGCAGAGGTCAATTCATAGGTAGTAACAAGATGCAAAAAACCCAAAATCTCCAACCAATTTTCACTCCCCACTTTCATCTTAGCCTTCCAATCACTGGCCAACTTCATCGCTTCTTCTATCAACTCCGGATTAATCTGGGGCGAGGCTCTCTTTAATTCTTCTAACAAAAGAATGCATGTCCTTCTAATAAGCACCAAATCAAACTCATTGTTCTCGACGGTCGTGTTTGAAGGGTAAAACCCTTGCATTGCATCCAAAACCAGTTTTCCTGGTTCTGATGACTCTTGTTGGAGAATAGAAGAGATTTTGTTGCTCATTGAATCATTTCTCTTCATATGCTCATACATGAACAACTGCAAATTTCTTCCATCAGTAAAATTGATGTTTGATTGATCACTTGCTGATGAAGGAACAATGGCATTGTTCGCTTGAGCAACAACACCACATTGTTTCTTAGCCAACTCAAGATCTTTGGCCTCCTGTTGAAGTTGCCCCTCTTTAGCTTTAAGTTCCGAGGAAAGTGAATTCAATTCCTTTCCGCGTTCTTCAACCCATTTTTTAAATTCCTCCATTTTTGACTCTACTTGTTTCTCTTTCAATTCAACTTCCCTCTCTTTAAGTTCAAGCTTGCAGGACCACTCCTCCATTGGTCGATTTCGCAAACTATACTCTTTCACTTTGAGTGTCTCCTCTTTCAATTTCTCCTCTTTCGATTTGAGCTCTTTCTCACATCCTTCAATCAATCTCTGCAACGTTTTGATTTGCTCTTCTTTCACATCAAATTCTCTCTTCTTCCCTTCAATTGACTCAAGAATCGCATCTAATTCACCCTCTTTCGACTTAATACTCTCGCGATATACATTCAACGATCCGTGTATCACTCTCACTTCCTCTTCCTTAGAGTTGGCCAACTTGGAAGTGTCTTCTATACTCTTCTCTATCCAACTCAATTTCTCCACTTTTGATTTTATTCTTCTCTCACATTCTTCTAACAACATCTGAGCTGCTTTAATTTCCTCTTCTTTTGACTCGATCTTTTCCTTACCCTCCACAATGGTCTCATCAATCACACCTAACTGCTCCACTTTCACCTTAATATCCTCACGGTGCTTGTTCAGTTCCTTCTCCTTAGACTCAACCTCATTCGATTTCTCTTCAATCCTTCTCTCAACCCAATGCAGTTTCTTGGTACGCTCTTGAATCCTTCTTTCCACCACACCACACTCCCTCTCCTTGTCTACAACCAATTTCTGTACATCCAACACTCTCTTCTCTTCACGTTCAATCTCCTGGCTATGCTTCTGAATCGATCTCTTTAATTCTATAACCTCTTGCACTTTCTCATCAACCAACTTCTGAACTCCACACAAATCGTCCGTTTTGGACTCCATCTCCGACTTGAATTTTAACTCCTTGGCTTCCAACATCTTCTCTCGCTCCCGAAGCTCTTCGAAACAGGTCCGGATCGCATTCCGGGTCGAATCAAAGTGTTCCTGGAGATCCTTCCATTGAATGGAGAGAACGAGGATGGAAGATGCTTGGGAATGCAATGCCTCGTACGTCTTGCCTAGACTCCTTTGCTTCGTCTCCGATGCCTTCAAATCGGATGCTATCTTCTCCATGGTCACTAAACAAAAAGAAAACAAAAAAACTAAGGCTTTGAAAACCAAGAAAACCCTAAAGGCTCTGTAAACCAAGAAAACCCTAGTGGCGCTAGAAGGAAGACAACATCTTTCATGTCTTCTGATATTCCTCGAAGACTAGAGAGAGTGGTGGGACCAAATGGCAAATGGCAACCGTTATACCTACTATATCAGAGAAAGAGGACCTTTCTTCCGGTGACGGCAATGACTTCTATTATTCTACGATCGACAAGCCTATATACATATATATAACTCCCTAAAGGACACAGAAGGCCGAACCAACTACGGACACTGAGTAGGGTATAGGTAACAACAAGGTTGTTGATCAATTCTGAATTCGGTGGGGAACTATGCCAAGCTCAACAGAAGATGGTGTTCAAGCTTATGGGGGGAGTGTCCTGGTATATATTCTAGAGGATATATGATGGTGTTGTGCTAGTGCAAGTGTTTGTGGATCGTCTGTCTGTGATTTCATCCCAACCCTCTTTATATTGAGGAGGTCTCATTATTAACATCCAAGCAAACTTCAACTGCGATTTAGGATTTCGCAAGGATTCTGTTTCCTAACAGAGATTCAACATAATTCTTATGTGAATACTATCAAGTTTCCCAGCCAGCTAGCCTTGAGTTCCTTAACTTAATAGGGAATCTATATCAAACCAGGCATTAACATACAAATGCTCTTTATTTGCGCCACAGCTGTTGATCCACTGGTGCTCAAAACAGTATTAGTCATGAACTTGATAAGTGCTATAAATTAATTTGAACTAAAATATAATTTCTTCAACATTGTAAGTTTCTTAGACTTAAAAGTTTCGGTTCATTGAGTGTTCATGTGAGAAGTCTTTATTAGAGAATTTAAGCTCTATGAAGTGATTAGTTAGCTAGCTAAAAGATTAACAAAATAGATTGTGCATAAAATTCATGCTTCTCACCGATTATAATAGCCAACTCGAATCCTATCCCTTAACTTGAAAGGAGTATTAGCGGAATCTAAGGTTTTTTTTTAACTTACAACAGAGTTTGGACGTTTCGAAGACTGTTAAAATGGTGTCCAGTCTAGAATTTCAAAGAAAAAGAGTCATCGAAGTGTCCTGAGTCTTGACACGGTTAGTGGATAAAAAACCCAAAATCTAATAGTTAACATGCCGTCAAAACAACCCATAGAGCCCACATCGAAGACATCAATTATCAAGTTGGAAACAGAAGTAGATGTCAGAAAATAGAATACCTCAAGAGGGTAGTGCCTGGACAAAGTACTGGTGTGGTAGCTAGCCTTCTTGAATCCCAGATGGAAGAGGTTTACAAAGAAATAGGATTTGTTTAGGATACTGAAATTTCCAAGTCACAATACAATATTTCCTTCGGAGTTGTATCCCAAGGAGACTTGTATAAGAGAATGATGGGCGTGAGGAAGATCAGTTTATAGTACAGGTGATGAGGATAATTTAGGTCTTGGGAAGGAAGATAATGGGGGAAAACGAGAAAGAAATAAAGAAGACGTGTTAGGGAGTGGCAGCAAATTAAGGAGAAACTATCGGACTTCGATACAGAGACTGTATATGCTCGTGTTCATAGTTGCGGGGAAGCACATGCCCATTTCCCCCTGTGCCCAATTTGTGCCACCAACAAAAACCTGACACATGGAATCTCACTCAACATGGAATCTCCTCTATTATGATGACATGAGTGTGTATGTTAATTTGTCTGCTAAAATTCAGTTTCTATAAATAAGAGAGTAGATTGTAAATTTGGTAATCGTTGGTCTTCTCTCTAACAAACTATTCTCTGTAAGGATACCTTAGGGCCGGAAGCCTCTATTGGAATTCGTCTGGCGGCGCAAGGCGTTCGGCACTGCCGGACGGGAGATCAAAGGACTACTTTGAATTGTAGGAAGAATAAAAAGTGAGAGCCTTCTTTAATCACGTTTCCTATACTATGGAAAAATAAAAATGAGTCCTTCCTTATTAACTAGGTTTTTCATCACAATCTAAAAGTTACTGTTTGTATTTTACTCATGAAATATGGAGAAGAGCAAAATCTCATATATATGCATAAATACAAACTTTAATTTCTTAACATTCTCCTACAGTAGCATCCTCAACACACTAGGTACAATCTTGTCAACTACAATTCACCATTGTATCTGCTTCTAGCAGTTCACTAATTCGAATGAGATTTCTCCCAAATACTCTTGTTAGTTTGAATGTTACAAAGAAATCCCGAAATCTAGGGAAATCCCTTGTGCACAAGAGAAAGAGAAAATCACAAGTCTTGATTGGTAACCTGATGAATTGAACTCCAACTTTCTGGCTATCAGCCGTCCCCTGGTGAACCTTTCATCAGGGTTTTATACGAACCACAAATGAACCTGTTCAAAAATTTCAGACAACAATAATAACATCAAATAATGCCATCAAGCACAAAGAAAATAACCACAGTATGACTTATAAATGATGTAGATATAACATGCATACAAAACAAGGAGACAAGAAGTTGTGAGATATATGTCACATTTAGTGCATGCCATGTTAATGTGAAAAGGTAAGCTAATAAGAGATGGACAGATTTTACTAATGTCAGCACCAAATCAAGGAGGAAGAACAAAGAAGGAATAGCCGAGCAGAGAGCAACACCCCCACCTTCATAAATAACACATCTCTACTTTGAAAGTCATACACAAGAATCAGTACAAACCAATTTTGAGACATGAATTAGGCAAACGAGGGTTAACTCTGAATGGACTCCTCCGGATCCCACAAGTGAATAGAGAGTTGGATTTACATTGACTCCCACCTGAATTGCCCCATGTCTGAACAATTTCTTTCTTCTTTGAAAGATATTAAGGATCTACTAATCAAATACATCACTCAAAAGTCAGAACTAATCCCTTAGATGCTTGCATTAGGGATACAATTTTTTCCTTTTCATTCTTAAAACTTGGTAAGTAGGCGAAATATGGGAGAACCATTAAAAGCCTCAAATGCAAGGTACTTGTATTATATGTAAATAAAAGTTTGAAGGACCTGAATCAACCAACACCATTGATATTCCAAGAGACGGTCAGAATCGACGAATGGAAACAACTCGGTAGACAGAATAGCATGAGTTTGAAACCAGATACTTAAGCCTAGAACAAGTGCAACATGGTTCAAAGGTACTTCTATGGACACAGGTTATGGCCAAGACCTTCACTATTTATCCATGCAGCAGGGCTGGATAGAAGACATTGACATCATTTTACTGTATATTAGGTGTTGCTCCAAATTTTACTGTTCTCTAATTGAAAATAGGTGAGTTAGAATAACTCTACAACCCAATACCCATATCAATCCAATATTAGTCCACTGAGGCCATGACTAGAGGGAGACAAAGGGACACCTTTATTTACTAGCTCAAAACATCATATACTATACACTAAGGTATAAAGACTGAAATGATATAGCATATGTGAAATTGTTAAATGTTAACTATTGTGCAGATTTTCGCTTAACAAATATGAGGGTAACAAGGAAGAACTTACTCAACAAACAATGAAGTATTGCAGGTCACTCAAACTATCAGACGATGACAATAAAAATCAAGTTATCCAACATATCAGCTTTCTTTTCCTTAAAAAGAAAGCCATATAAGCTATACTGAGATCAGTGAGATGGACAATCCATGAGAATGACAATCAGGCAATATAATCTTAACAAACCCCACAGTAGCTACTGATGGAGGACAATAAATTTCTCAATTTGAAACTAAATGTAGTCACAATTCTAAATCACTAAGAAGAGAGAAACTCACATGCAGGGAGGTGGGAAGTATCCGCAGAAACAGCGCAAGCAATCCCCAAGTTATGAAGAGCCCCTTTTATGACTCCACAAGAGAAATGGAGATGCATATTTGGTATTTGTGCCGCCTTGTTTTCACCCAAGGCCTCAGAATTTTCTTGAGACACATCTCCATTTTCCGCAGACGGATCAAGAGACATGCGTGAAAGCCACCGAAACCGATTATCTTGCAACACAAACGTACCCTGTAAGACAAAACACAATTTCTCTCATCAAAACCACAACACACAGAATGCCAAAATCACATCGGTTCAAGAAGCTACCCTATGATTGGTCTTCAAGTTGTCTATCTGCTTCTTGAAAAGCTCAGACCAGAAATCCTTGCAGATGAACTTAATTGCATCCAGATGATCCGTAAACCGAGGCCGCTCCATTGTGTACCTAACAAACATAACTAATACATTACTATCTCCATACATAAATACAGTCTCAGTACCCCACTCATATTTCTATACTCTTATCAAGATTCAAACCCCAAAAAAACAAAAATGCATATAAATTTCTAACCAACTCTGCTCATGTAAAGCGATTTCTTCGAAACTAAAGTAGACATCTTTAAATACATCAAACACTGAAAATCACATGATCTCAAATTTCCCACATTTTCCAAGCTACACCCAATAGTCTAACAGCTATTGCAGATCTAAAGACCAATTCTTGAAATCAAAGAAATCCCCAAATTGGATGAAATTAGGGCACAAAAAATGGAAAGGGGGAAACTTGAAGAGAAGGTGTGATAGTGTGTACCTCTCGGAGAGCTGGTGGCCGACCTGGTAGCCAATAGCGTCAATCCTACTGGCAGCAAGCTCGGGCTTATTGGCGTATAAGCGATTGCAGTACATGGATACCATCTCTGTGAGTAGACTATCCACACAGCTCTCTGAGACCTCTCTCCCCATTTTCTCTCTCAACTCTGCTCTCTGCTTCCTTCTTCACTCTTTTTAGTAACGAAAATTTGTGTGCTCGGCCTATTGGGCTAGCTTACAATACGGGCCTGAAGGTGCTTCCGTAGAAACCCGTTCATAATTGTTGGTAAGATATGACCCCATAGCTTCAACGTTATTGGTTAAGCCTTTGAAACTTGTTTGCGCATATGTCATCTCTATACTTTCCCCAATTTTGTGAGTGGTGAATTCCATTATTTATTATATATTAGTTGAGCGAGGGTTTTAGCCTCCTCTTTAAGTGAAGATTTAGGATTTTGGTAGGTTGGTGTCAGGGTCGTGTCGTTGGGTGTGTCATGATTATAGTGTCGTGTTCATGGGTTATTTAATGTCGATTAGTTCTTGTTGTTAATGTAACAGGAAGGTTACATGTGCATCTATGCTAGTTTTTTTTTTGGCGTGTAGTGTTTAAAAGAGTTGTTTCTTCTTCAGATTAATTATAAGAATGTATCGAAGCTTCTGGATTAGGTTAGGTTACGGTTGAACATTTTTCAGTTTTTATCCATTATAATCGCTGATTGTATCGTTAGATTATACATTATTGAAATTTTTCCTAAAAATAGTTAGTATGACATCATAATACGACTGTTAATAAGGTATAATATTTGAAAACGGATGACATAAAATAGTTTGGAACACATATCTGGCTGATCTAACTCACATTACAGGTACCAGCAAGCATACAAATTCTTTCCTTGTAAACCGGTGCCGAGTATAGAACTAAGCTAAAGGTGATAAATGGATGGCTGGTACTGATTACTTGAGAAACTTGCTTCTCGTTTTTCTGCTTTTTCAGCTGGCTGATGCGCTCTCTGAGATTCTCCGGAGAATACTGTGGTTCAACTCCAAGCTTGTATCTTTCAATGCAACGTATCATAGCTCTTAGAGATACTACTTCTTTATCTACGGCAGCATCCTGCAAGGAAATCAATGAAACACAGTACATATAAGACTGGCGTTTCCACTGGGGTCCAAGGATGGTTGATGAAGCAAAAGAAAAAGGCATCTATACCTCCTGCTTTTCGAGGATCTTGCCCCCTCTTGGACCTTCATGGCAAACTTCAAATGAGCTTTAAGCAGGGGCATAGGAGGGAACTTGTCAAGCTGTTCAAATGCATGAATGAATTCAATAGCCTGCATCTTCTGTGAAACCAGTTTTTGAATACACTCTGGCCAAAAAAGACCAATTTTAACAAAATACACAAACACAGGTAGCAAAAAATTAAAAAAAGAAAAGATCGGTTCAAGACTAGCATCGTACAAATAAAAGCAGCCGAATTGGCCTAAAGAGAACAAAACCACAACCAGGAGAAATTCAATCAGCAAAAACCAGAAGAATCCACAATAACAAGAGCACAGTTACCATAAAGATTCTTTCCATGAACAGAACTTCTGCAAAAGTTATTAACGAACCTATATCCATTTACTTGATTAAGAGGCTACAGTTATTTTCAAGTATATTATTGTTTTCTTCTAAAACTTGCTGCCCAAACAGATATACAACATAGATCATCAAAAAGACAAACATGTTTTATAGTGATCGGGCATAAAAAAAAACATCCAGGCAAGTCCATCCGTTGTGGTTTTATTAATTTTATACCTCCTGTCCAAAATTTTCAACAAAATAAAAGCATATGCCAGCCAAGAGTTAATGAAGCAAACTTCATTCTTAACCTGAACCTCTATAAATTTCTCGTTGTGATAATTTCTCAGTACATTACCGATAACCAAGCCATTTACCCAAAAATGGTGCCATATCTAGGATTGCAAATTTGCAGCAACTCTAAATCATACACCAAGTTTGATCTCATGGCTAGGCCAGGAGCTGATCAGATAACAAACTGTGACATTTGTTGTAAAGAAGCAAAGTGAAATTTGTTTTATAAAAATCCATGACAGAGGCTCTATCTGCGAAACCCAGAGACCTAAACAACTCGGGCGCCTGTTTTATGAGGTTGAAAACCACTTCTAAAACTGGCCATTGTAGAATGAAGAACCTGGATTCGGATAGTCAGGGTGCAATCCAGATGGTCTATCTGCCGATAAGGATGTCCGCTGATATTTGTGTTCATGTTGTTGAAAGCTGGGATTAACTGTGCTGCATAAGCGTTTTTTCTGATTTTCGTTTTTCCGATCCTCCATAAATTTCTGCAGCACAAGTATTTGTTTCTCAATGCTCTCAATAGTGTACTGAGACTTAAGGTTGTGAACTTTGATACATTGAATTGCACGTTATAGATCAACTATTCCCTTGTTCACAACCTGATCTTGTTCATAGAGCATTTTCTTTCTCTTGCTATTTTCCATGCACTTCATGGCCTTCTCAACATATTCTTTTAGGACTCTCTCTGGAGGGAACTTGTGGAATAACTTGAATTTGTGAATGCGTCCATAAGCCTTCACCAGTTTCTTATGTTGAATAAATCTCTCAATAGTTTTGATAGCACTAGATGGGATGATAGCAGCTTGTTGACCAAATCTTTTCCTAATTGTGCCAGGAGCAACACTAATGTTGTTCTTGGCAGTTGGTTGAAGATTTGGAGAAGAAAAAGTTGCTCCTGCAGGCGATACTGCTTTCTCAATTTTATCAGATGCAACACTAATGTTGTAGGCAGGTGCTTTGTCTGTGGTACCAAGGGTGCAGGATAATTCAGTTGCTTGTTCATGTTGATCTACTACCTTAAGAAGACCTTGAAGCTCATTTGCATCATTGTTAGCAGCTGGGGAATTTTCCAATGGCTCACTGTTTACTTTTATTTGAGAACCAAACTGTTTCTTTGAAAATTCAAGCTCCTTGCTCTGCTCTTCAAGTTGTCTCTCTTTCGCTTCAAGTTGCTTTTCGCGTTCTTGATGCAGTTTTTTCATTGTATCGCTTTTCACTTCAAGGTGTTTCTCTTTTGCTTCAAGTTGCATTAAGAGTTCCTGATGCAGTTTTTCCATTTTATCGCTTTTTACTACAAGTTATCTCTCTTTCGCTTCAAGTTGCTTTTCGTGTTCTTGATGCAATTTTTCCATTGTATCGCTTTTTACTACAAGTTGTCTCTCTTTCGCTTCAAGTTGCTTTTCGCGTTCTTGATGCAATTTTTCCATTGTATCGCTTTTCACTTCAAGTTCTCTCTCTTTCGCTTCAAGTTGCTTTTCGCGTTCTTGATGCAATTTTTCCATTGTATCGCTTTTCACTTCAAGTTCTCTCTCTTTCGCTTCAAGTTGCTTTTCGCGTTCTTGATGCAATTTTTCCATTGTTTCACTTTTCACTTCAAGTTGCCTCTCTTTCAGTTGAAGTCGCTGGGAGTATGCTTCCTGTTTCTTTACCTCCTTCTGAAACTCCTCCAAGCTCCTTTTATTAAGGGCATCTACTTCCTCAGCTTTTGACAGAATTTGCTGCTCTTTCACTTCTAATTCTCTCTCTTTATGCTCGAGATTACAAGACCACTCCTCCATTGATTTCTGACGCAAGCTTTGATCTTTAATTTTCAATTCTACTTTCCTCATTATATCATCTCCTGACGTCTTAGACACTTCCACTACTGATTTCTTTTGTTCTTTCAACTTTCCCTCCAATTGTTCCATATCAAATGCTTTCCTTTGCTCCTCACTAGCCAATTTCGACTTCTCTTTATTACTCTTCACAATCTCATTCAATTGCTTTTCTTTCAAATCAAGTATTTTACTCCTCTCTTTAATCTCCCTCTGAATCAGATTCAGTTCCTCACGAGATTTGTTCAATTTCTCTTCCATATTCCTCTCAACCCCATTCAATTCTTGAATTCGTGTCTCCATCTCTCCAAGCACTTTCATCATCTGTCTGATCGATGACTGGAGGGAATTCAAGTAGTTCCTGGTGTCAGTAGCCTCTTTTTGTTTCTCGTCAAACAGCTTCACAAGTTCAACTAACTCATTTGCTTTGGACTCCACCTTCAACTCCCTCACATCCAACCGCTGCTCTCGTTCATGGAGCTCTTTGAATCGGGTCTGAGACTCATCCCGAATGGAATCTAATCGTTCCTCCAGTTCCTTCCACTGAAGAGTGAAGACTAGCAGGGAAGATGCTTGAGAGTACAAGCTCTCGTACATCTTGCTCAAACTATTCTTCTTCATCTCATATTCCTTCAAATCCAATTCCATCTTCTCCATTACAATCTGCTTGCTGTAAACCAAAAAACCAATAAAACCAAAACACCAAGTCTACCGACTGAGCGGTGAGATCTGAGAGTGTTAGGTTACAAAATCAAGAAAACCTTAACTCTCCACGCGCTCTGCAAGAGAGAATAGAGACCGTTAAAGCTTAAACAAAGCTGATCCACTAACGTCACTCTCTGCAGGGAAGACGAGGAAGTCTAACCTAAAACTTAAATAGGGTTTTCTTGAATCCTAATGGGGTTTTCTTGAATAGCTAACGGTGCTCTGTGCAGGGGAGAAGAGAAAGCTTAAACTATGCTTTTCTTCCTGTCATGAGCAACGTATATATAGGCACCAACTCCTATTTCCATGTGGGTAGTCTTTTCCTTATTGACTTGGGATTTATAGCTTAATCCTAATTCTTTTATGCTTCTGTTATTGGATTTTTCTATACCACTTTGGATTGTAGGAAAAAAAAAAAATCCTACTCAGTACCTCACTTCCAATAGTCTTATCAAGATTCAAACCCCAAAAAACAAAAATGCATATAAATTTCTAACCAAATCTGCTCATGTAAAGCGATTTCTTCGAAACTAAAGTAGACATCTTTACATACATCAAACACTGAAAATCACATGATCTCAAATTTCCCACATTTTCCAAGCTACACCCAATAGTCTAACAGCTATTTCAGATCTAAAGACCAATTCTTGAAATCAAAGAAATCCCCAAATTGGATGAAATTAGGGCACAAAAAATGGAAAGGGGGAAACTTGAAGAGAAGGTGTGATAGTGTGTACCTCTCGGAGAGCTGGTGGCCGACCTGGTAGCCAATAGCGTCAATCCTACTGGCAGCAAGCTCGGGCTTATTGGCGTATAAGCGATTGCAGTACATGGATACCATCTCTGTGAGTAGACTATCCACACAGCTCTCTGAGACCTCTCTCTGCTCTCTGCTTCTTCTTCTTCACTCTTTTTACAACTGACCAAATTTGTGTGTTGGGCTACCTTACAACACAGGCCTGTTAATGCTTTGTTAGTTAGAAACCGTTGGACATTAGTAAGATTTGAACCCATAATTAAGCTAACAAACTAACTAGGCATGAACCTTGGTTGTTCATAAGCCATCTCTAATTCTCTGTACTTTCCCCAAGTTGCAATTTTGTGAGTGGGTGCATTCCATTCTTTACTGTATATTTGTAAGTGGCAAGAATGCACACAATTGATCGATCAATAGGGTACGTGTCTGATGGATTGATATGATATGATATGATATCATGTCATAATACAACTGTTAATAAGGTATAATATTTGAAAAAGGATGACATAAAATAGTTTGGAACACATATCTGGCTGATCTAACTCACATTACAGGTACCAGCAAGCATACAAATTCTCTCCTTATAAACCGGTGCCGAGTATAGAACTAAGCTAAAGGTGATAAATGGATGGCTGGTACTGATTACTTGAGAAACTTGCTTCTCGTTTTTCTGCTTTTTCAGCTGGCTGATGCGCTCTCTGAGCTTCTCCGGAGAATACTGTGGTTCAACTCCAAGCTTGTAGCTTTCAATGCAACGTATTATAGCTCTTAGAGATATTACTTCTTTATCTACGGCAGCATCCCGCAAGGAAATCAATGAAACACAGTACAGAAAATATTGGCTTTTCCATTGGGGTCCAAAGGATGGTTGATGAAGCAAAAGAAAAAGGCACCTATACCTCCTGCTTTACGAGGATCTTGCCCCCTCTTGGACCTCCTTGGCAAACTTCAAATGTGCTTTAAGCAGGGGTATAGGAGGGAACTTGTCAAGCTGTTCAAATGCATGAAAGAATTTAATAGCCTCAAGTCGAATCTTCTGTGATACCAGTTTTTGAATAATTCTGAATAATTCTGTGACCAAAAAAAGATCAGGTTTAACAAATTACACAGAGGTAGCAAAACTCAAAAACGGAAAGATCGGTTCAAGACTAGCATCGGACAAACAAAAGCAGCCGAATTGGCCTAAAGTGATGTAAAATAAGCAGCATTAACATTAAAGAACAAAACCACAACCAAGAGAAATTCAATCAGCAAAAACCAGAAGAATCCACAATAACAAGAGCACAGTTACCATAAACATTCTTTCCATGAACAGAACTTTCCCAAAAGTTATTAACAAACCTATATCCATTTATTTGATTAAAGGTCTAAACTCCACAAGTGCAAAGTTATCTGTGGCATATGTCTTGCAACTTCTACCACATTCTACCAAATAATAAAGAGGCTACACTCATTTTGAAGTATATTATTGTTTTCTTCGAAAACTTGCTGCCCAAACAGATATTTAGCAGCTACTTCAATCAACAAACAACATAGATCATCAAAAAGATAAACATGTTTTATAGTAATCGGGGTCCTAACTCCAATTAACATCCAGGCAATAAGCCCATCCTTTGTGGTTTTATTAATTTTATACCTCCTGTCCAAAATTTTCAACAAAATAGCATATGCCAGCCAAGAGCTAATGAAGCAAACCTTCATTTCAAATATCTTGTTGACAGCTTATCCTGAACTTCTATAAATTTCTCGTTGTAATAATTTCTCAGTACATTACTGATAACCAAGACATTTACCCAAAAATGGTGTCATATCTAGGATTGCAAATTTGCAGCAACTCTGAAGCACTAAATCATACACCAAGTTTGACCTCATGGCTAGGCCAGGAGCCGATCAGATAACAAACTGTGACATTTGTTGTACAGAAGCAAAGTGATATTTGTTTGTTTTATAAAACACCACCATGGACTATCATCAACCAACCAAAATTAATCTGTAAATCAAACTACCAAACAAAAAAAGAACAAAAAAAAAGTTTCCAAACACTCACTGGAGGCTCTATCCGCGAAACCCAGAGACCTAAACAACCCGGGCGCCTGTTTTATGAGGTTAAAACCAATTCTAAAACTTACAATCAGCAATACGGGTTGGGGGAATATTTTACTACCCATTTAGATAGAATTTCATTATTTACAATGCACAATTGCATGAAGATACATACTATGCAAGAGAGGAAGTCATCCGATCAGATTATAAATCTCAATATGGGTTTTGAGGGACAAACCCAGGGTTACCATACCCAAGAGGGATGTTGGCAGGCATACTAAGCTGCATATGATAATTGTTGGATGGAAAACTAAACTGTCCATTGTAGAACGATGAACCTGGATTCAGATAGTCAAGGTGAAATCCAGATGGTCTATCTGCTGATAAGGATGTCCGCTGATATTTGTGTTCATGTTGTTGAAAGCTGGGATCAACTGTGCTGCATAAGCGTTTTTTCTGATTTTCGTTTTTCCGATCCTCCATAAATTTCTGCAGCACAAGTATTTGTTTCTCAATGCTCTCAGTAGTGTACTGAGACTTAAGGTTGTGAACTTTGATACATTGCATAGCATGTCGTAGATCAACTATTCCTTTGTTCACAAGCTGATCTTGTTCATAGAGCATTTTCTTTCTCTTGCTATTTTCCATGCACTTCATGGCCTTCTCAACATATTCTTTTAACACTCTCCCTGGAGGGAACTTGTGGAATAACTTGAATTTGTGAATGCGTCCATAAGCCTTCACCAGTTTTTTCTGTTGAATAAATCTCTCAATAGCCTTAATAGCAGCTTGTCGACCAAATCTTTTCCTAATTGTGCTAGGAGCAACAATAATGTTGTTCTTGGCAGTTGGTTGAAGATTTGGTGAAGAAAAAGTTGCTTCTGCAGGCGATACTGCTTTCTCAATATTATCAGATGCAACACTAATGTTGTAGGCAGGTGCTTTGTCTGTGGTACCAAGTGTGCAGGATAATTCAGTTGCTTGTTCATGTTGATCTACTACCTTAAGAAGACCTTGAAGCTCATTTGCATCATTGATAGCAGCTGGGGTATTTTCCAATGGCTCACTGTCTACTTTTATTTGAGAACCAAACTGTTTCTTTGAAAATTCAAGCTCTTTGCCCTGCTCTTCAAGGTGTTTCTCTTTTGCTTTAAGTTGCTTTAAGAGTTCCTGATGCAGTTTTTCCATTGTATCGCTTTTTACTACAAGTTGTCTCTCTTTCGCTTCAAGTTGCTTTTCGCGTTCTTGATGCAATTTTTCCATTGCATCGCTTTTTACTACAAGTTGTCTCTCTTTCGCTTCAAGTTGCTTTTCGCGTTCTTGATGCAATTTTTCCATTGTATCGCTTTTCACTTCAAGTTCTCTCTCTTTCAGTTGAAGTCGCTGGGAGTATGCTTCCTGTTTCTCTACCTCCTTCCGAAACTCCTCCAAGCTCCTTTTATTAAGGGCATCAACTTCCTCAGCTTTTGACAGAACTAGCTGCTCTTTCACTTCTAATTCTCTCTCTTTAAGCCCGAGATTACAAGACCACTCCTCCATTGATTTCTGACGCAAGCTTTGATCTTTAATTTTCAATTCTACTTTCCTCATAATATCCTCTCCTGACTTAAGCGTCTTAGAGACTTCCACTGCTGATTTCTTTTGTTCTTTCAATTTCTCCTCCAATTGTTCCATATCAAATGCTTTCTTCTGCTCCTCACTAGCCAATTTCGACTTCTCTTCGATACTCTTTACAATCTCATTCAATTTCTCCTCTTCCGCTTTAATTTGCTTTTCTTTCAAATCAAGTATTTTACTCTGCTCTGTAATCTTCCTCTGAATCAGATTCAGCTCCGCACGAGATTTGTTCGACTTCTCTTCTATATTCCTCTCAACCCCATTCAATTCTTGAATTCGTCTTTCCATCTGTTTGATCAATGACTGGAGGGAATTCAAGTAGTTCCTGGTGTCAGTAACCTCTTTTTGTTTCTCGTCAATCAGCTTCTCAAATTCAACTACCTCATTCGCTTTGGACTCCTTTAACTCCTTTAGTTCCTGGGATACCTTTAACTCCTTCGCATCCAACTGCTGCTCTCGTTCATGGAGCTCTTTGAATCGGGTCTGAGTCTTATCCCGGATGGAATCTAATCGTTCCTCCAGTTCCTTCCACTGAAGGGTGAAGACTAGCATGGAAGATGATTGAGAGAACAAGCTCTCGTACATCTTGCTCATGCTATTCTTCTTCATCTCATATTCCTTCAAATCCAATTCCATCTTCTCCATTATAATCTGCTTGCTGTAAACCAAAAAAACAAATAAAACCAAAACACCAAGTCTACCGACTGAGTGGTGAGATCTCAGAGTGTTAGGTTAAAATCAAGAAAACCCTAACTCTCTACGCGCTCTGCAAGAGAGAAGAGAGAGCGTCAAAGCTTAAACAAAGCTGAACTGCCAAGGTCACTCTCTGCAGGGAAGAAGAGAAAGCCTAACCTAAAACTTAAATAGGGTTTTCTTGAATCCCAAATGGGGTTTCTTGAATAGCCAACGGTGCTCTGTGCAGGGGAGAAGAGAAAGCTTAAACTATGCTTTTCTTCCTGTCATGAGCAACACGCATATATAGGGACCAACTCCTATTTCCATGTGGGTAGCCTTTTCCTTATGGACTTGGGATTTATAGCTTAATCCTAATTCTGTTATGCTTCTGTTATTAGGTTTTCCTATACCACTTTGGATTGTAGGACAAAAACAAATCCTTCTCTAATCAGGTTTCCTATACAACTTAGGATAGTTAGAAAAATAAAAATAAGTCCTTTATTGATTAGGTTTTTCATATCACAATCTGAAATTTACTGTTTTAATTTGACTCATGAGTATTTTCTTTGTCGTTGTTGCTATATATGGAGAAAAGCACAATCATTACAACCTCTATACACAAATACACGTAAACTCAGTACCTCACTTCCAATACCCTGAACAAGATTCAAACCCAAACACAAAAATGCTTATACGTTTCTGACCAACAAAGCAGACATCTTTACATAAATCAAACAATGAAAATCACATGATCTATGATTTCCCACATTTTCCAAGCTACACCCAATAGTCTAACAGCTATTTCAAATCCAATACGCAATGCTTGAAATCAAAGATGGCCCCAATTTGGAGGAAATTAGGGCACAAAAATGGAAACGGGGAAACTTTAAGAGAAGCTGCGACAGTGTATGGGGAGGTGTACCTGGGCGGCGACCTGGTAGCCAATAGCGTCAATCCTACTGGCAGCGAACTCGAGCTTATTAAGCGATTGCAGTACATGGATACCATCCCTGTGAGTAGACTATCCACGCAGCTCTGTCATACTTCTCTTCCCATTTTCTCTCTTCCTACTTTGTTTCTCTGCTTCTTTTACTGGGGTGAAATTAGTTTCTATTATCGTTTAACAAGTAAACGAAGATTTTATGTTGGGCCTATCGGGCTAGCTTACACCACGGGCCTGTGGATAAATTTTTTATTGATTTATTTTTTTAACGAGAAAGATCGAAGAAGACGGAGGAAATTTGTTATTCGGAACTCAACTAAAACAAAGAAATTTAAGAACGGAGAGTTGGTAACCGGTAACCCGAATCAATAATTAGGAGCGGTATACATTAGAACATCTCCGGCAATTGTTGATAAAATAGTTGATAAATTTAGATGAAATTTATATTTATCAATTCATTTTGAGAGTTGTGTTCTAACAGAGTAGCTATTAGAGAAAACTTAGCTATTCATTGACAAATTATCTCTCATGAATTGATAAATTTGTCACTTCTGCTTATCAATTTTTAAATTTGTCAACTTCTTAAGTATTATTCTCACACCACCGAACCACCAATTCTCCATCTTCACCCTCTCATCACCTCAAGACCACTCCACCATATCTCATCCTCACTTCACCTCTTATCACAAAGCCACCTCTCCTCAACACCATATCAAATCACCTCATCCTCAAGACCATTTATATTTGAGATTTGGGTAAAGCGAGAAGCTATAAATCAAGCCTTGCCACAATTGCTCCATAGCAATTTGTGGCTTGTTCTTGTTACTTCTCATTCCTCTTCACCTTTACCTCTTTAATTTGATGTGTATTGTTGTTGATTTGTTGATAGGTTGTGGAGCAAAGATTCATTTAAAAATTGACAAAGGTTAGGGTTCTGGTAAAGGTTAAAGGATTTAAATCAATATTGGAAACTTGAGCAAAGATTAGACAAGAATATGAACACAAGCAATGTGGTCATACATATGCATTTCAAGATTACTAGAAACTTGAGCATAAATTAAACCAGGAAATGCCTCAGTATAACAAGAAAAAATACATGTAATCCTACGCCACAGTACTATCACTTCCATATTTTGTTGCTAACATAGAACAATATTCCAGAAATACAGAGACAAAATGGAATGATATGCATACTGCAGAATAAGTATGAATGATATAGATAAGGAAAGTTCTAGAATGCATACTTAAATGTCATACATGATAAGTAACCAATGTAATGATAGTTATGATCCTTCATAGTCCTCAGGTATAAACATCGTGGCAAAGCAGCAGCAGGTATATCTATGACTACCCATTTCTCCATTTTCCACATTCATGCATTTTACAAGTGATTTCAATGCTACCCAGTTCACAATTTGATTCAAAACCTCTTCTTTTTTTATTTCTCAGTGTTGGGTTAAGCTTTGGATTATTGAAATTTCAGGCTGTGATAAAGCAGTTTGGTGGGACTGGTTATGAAAGCTCAGATGTAATGGTGATAGATGAGGTTGAGATGCAGAGGCATCAACAGCTTGAGAAACTGTATAGGTCTACTCGTGCAGGAAAGGTATACCATGCATGATTTGTTTACATTGTAGATTCGGACTTCGAAACTATAGCTTTAAAATTTGTAGTAGTCAATGTGGTGATTAGTTATGTGCTAATTGATCTTTGTTGGATCCGCTATCATTTATATCAGTCTTTGTATTGGTTGGGAATGATCTCACTTGGACAAATGAGATTCTTAGATTGCATAAACTCCATTATACTATGGTGCTATGTTAGGATGATATGAGATGCGAATAGGAAATTTGTTAGAGATAGAAGTTAGCAATGGTGTCGATTACTGAAGAGGAAAGTATTTCAGTGTTTGCATATTGAAATCGCATATCCACAATGACAATGAAAACTGCTATGCGTTTCTAATGGGAAGTGTGTGGTGAAGTAATAACGTATGAGATTGGCTTATATCTGAATTAAAGTTTGCAAATTTAACATAATATTATGCGGCCTCGCGCCGCCATACTGTTGTTAAGGAATTGGGCTTGGGCCTCCATCGCATCTCGACGTTTTCTTTTTCTTCCTCTCTCTCGATCTCTCTCGACGTTCCACCTCATTTTCCCCTCTTTTTCTTTCCCTTTTCCTTCTCTCTCTCTTTGACGGTCGCTCTTTGGTCGTTCTGGGTTTCTGGCATCTTCGTCAACTGTCACAAACAGAAGATGAAGATGAGAGAGGGAGCAAGGTTGTTTGGTCGAGACTCGAGATAAAGGGAGATAATAGACTGTTCGAAGCTCAATTTCGTTGCCCTGTAAGCCTCCCGATCTTCTTTCTTCTTCGTTGTTTCTCTTGCGTCGATCTTCTTCTCAAAGTATCTGTCAAATTTCAGTTTTCTCTACAACCATCTGATGGAGAGGAAGAAGAATTGTTTTTTGGTAATAAGAGCAAGAAGAATTCGGGTAAGTGTGGTTGGATTTCTGCTTTTGCTTTTTTGTTTTTGTACTAATCGATTGGGTTTGGTTTACTCATATTAATTCGCTTTTCGATTTCCAGCTGATTGAAGTTTGTCTGATTGTTGATCGGTAATTTTTTTTCCCTAAACTTTCCTTCTCCATCAAAGTTATGACGGTATTTGCTTTTCCCATTCTATTTTGAACATAAGTTCTGGATTTTGGTGATTACCTTTTTGCATGTTTATCTTTCAGTTACTTTATTTCATACCAAATTCTGGGTTTTTGGTTTCCTGCGTTACTAACAAAGTTAGAAGATGCTTGGTTTGATCTTGCAGATTACACACAAGGTCATTTACAAAAGTTGCGAGAGAAAAGTTATTCAGAGATGGTATTCAAGTAAAAACAAGTGCTTGGGTTGTAAAAGTAGTTGCTTCATTCTAAAAGTCTATCTCCCATACTGTTCTCATAAACAAAAATGTTGTCAAGGAATTTTACCCTCAAGTTATCCCCTAATGTCTTTACAGGTTTGTAAATTTTTCTCTCTTTGATATTATTGTCTTTCTTCATCAGTTTTTAGCTCTGATAATTTGTGTTGAATGTTTTCTATGGTCCTTGGTTTTTTCTTTAATGAAGGAAGACTGTTAATCTCTTAATTTGTTGATTCTCCTGTTGCAAACTTCTTTCATTTTAACTGTTACTTATATTAGAATGCAGCAATAGTATAGTTTTAATTTTAACTGTTCATTGTTACTGGGTTAGACGTGCATCAGAACCAAAACGCTTTCTGAAGATAATAAAAAATAAAAAATTCGAAATAAGATACAGTAGAAACTAGAAAGAACTCAAGCTGAAATATGAGGCAGTAAAATTTTCGAGTCTTTAATTGATTGTGAGTATATCTATATTTTGTAAATAACTAACCAACCAGCTAGCTTAGTAGTAGGACAACTGAGTCAACTAATGTGTGAAGGTAGATTGACATATGTTTTCTTTTCTTCAGGAATCAGAGAAGATGATCAAGGAATTGGATCTGGTTATCATAATAAGCTCAAATCTGGTCATTATTTCAAGCAATGTCTGCACTAGAGTAACTAAAAGCAGCTCAAACAGGAATTTTTTTTGCTTTTATCTTAAATGATTTTGTTGTTGATAGCCGAGATCTGATTTTTGTATAGTTTTTGTTCCTTTTTATAGCTTAAATCTTTGATGCTGTGGGTTTGACAGATGTGGCCGGATTTGAATCAGAAGGCCAAAGATGGAGGCTTGGACATGATACAGACCTATGTGTTTTGAGATGGGCAAGCTCCAAGCCCAGGAAAGGTAATTTGCAAAAGCATTTTAAATTCTACTTTTCCCTCGATATATCTGCATTTATACTCATGAACAACTTTGTTTTTGTTTCAAAATGTCAGTATTATTTTGAGGATAGGATATGATCAAGTTCATCAAGCTGGCACAACAACATGGCTTATATATTCATCTCCATATTGGTCTTTATAACAGGTTAAGGCTGCAAAATAGAAGTGTGATGGATATACACATTAAAGTAAGGACCATTTAACTATATACTATACGGCCTCGCCTGGTTACTGTTCTTCAGAACAGTGTGGGTTTTGGCTTTTTCCTCTCCTAAGTCTCTCGCTCGGGCTCGGGCTCGGGCTCGGGCTTTTTCTTCGGTCTCTCGCGTCTTCTTCCCGTCAAAGGTGCTAGAAAAAGTGAGAGAGAGGAGCCGGTTGGGCTGCTGCTTCCTTTCTTTCTTCATCCCTCTACTTTCTTCAGGGTTGCTCTTCTCACTTTCTCTCGCCCAATATCTCTCTCTCGCCCAAGCTTTGCTTCCCTCTCTTTCGTCGCTTCCTTCATCGCCTGTCCTTAGAGAGAACACTGATGAGAGGTCATGCTGCTCTCTCTCCCTTTTCTTCATCGATCTCTTTCTCTCCCAGTTTTCTCATCATCTCTACTCATCATCCTTACCAGACCGATTCGGGTGAAATAACATCCAAACCAAACAGTGTTGGACTGAGAGATAGAAGAAGAAAGTCTCAGCTATGGCTGTTGCTGCTGCTTCTGGTACAGTCAAGTATGGGATTGGGATTGTAGGGGTGGGTATGATGGATCGAGAGCACCTCATCAATCTATACCATCTTCGCTCTGAAGGTGTGGCCGTGGTAGCCATAGCTGACCCTCCTGTTCCTTCCCAAAAGCTGGCCTTGGACTTGGCTCGCTCTTACAATTGGCCTATAAAGGTATGATTTTTATTCCACTCGGTTTTGAGTTAGATGATTACTCTAAATCATGGGTGTGGAATTAGATGATTAAGTTCAATGTTATCAATTGAGGGTATTCAAATTTTTTACCTTTCTTTGTTGCTGGTGCTGATTTGAAGTGGTCAAGTGCCATGAGTGATTTAGTTTTGTGGGTTTTAAAGGTTTTTGCAGGGCATAAGGAGCTATTGGAAAGTCTTCTCTGCGATGTGGTGGTTGTGTCAACTCCAAATATGACCCATCATCATATTCTAATGGATATAATTAACCACCCCAAACCCCACCATGTACTGCTGGAGAAGCCATTGTGTACCACCATAGCTCACTGCAAAGAGGTTAGTCAATGGCCAGAACTGTTGGTTCCACTCTCATCTAATTGTATGAACCGAGTTAATTGGTTTGAATAGAATGTTTTGGTGATGTTTTTGTTGTCAGCAAGTTGTTTATATTTTACTTGCATATGAAATTAGGACTTGGGTAAATATGAGATTCTAATTGCGGGAAAGCCGTCAATGGCGGCTTGATGGGTCTCCGACATGTGTCATATACTCCCTTAAAGCATCCAGCTTCCCTTGACTTCTTTCAGGTACTGAATTGTTTCTACTGAACATTTCAAAGTTTCAATCTTTTATATCAAGTTATGATTCTGCGTTTACTGGGTTTTCGAGCTATTTATCATTATGATGAAGATTGGGTGTTATAATCGTTTGATGTACGGATTGATTGGTTTTAGTCATGGGTGATATTTGGTTATTTACTGGGTTTCATTTACTTTTTCTAAATTTGTTGGTGCTGAATTTTACCTATCAGATTATTTGTTTGGATGTTATCTGGGTTACACTGCTTTGCTTCCTTGATTGAAAGTTCAATTCTTTTTCTCAAATTTTATTCATGTCCATGGTTGGAAATATTCACTTAAAGTTTGAATGTTACTGAAAGTGACCAGAGAAGATAGTTTGAATGTTACTGAGCTTATCAATGTAATGTCGAATTTGTGTGCCATGATTTTGAAAGCATTGGTGTCCCATATCAATGGTGTTAAAATTCAAGGTGTTCACATATTTACTTGCCTTACACGATCTGTTGTTTGTAGTATGTTGGCAAACTGAAAGTAGCCAAAGAAGATAGTGAGATGCGAACTGTATTGTTATAGAGTAATTTAGTCTGATTGAAGTTTATTGAGATGCGAACTTAAAGAACTTGAACTTTTGCTATACATATATACAATATCTATGCTCTCATGCCCCCAAAAGGATCAGTATGGCTTTGATTACAACTATAAATTTGTAAAGTGAATATAAGTTGCATGTGATTCCTCTGCGTTTTCTTATTGATAGAGATGAAACTTGATGCAGTGATTTGAAGTTTGCAGTTTTGCAGGTTATGGGATTCAGAAGCTCAACGATTCTACATCGATCAAGGGGAGGGCTTCATTATTCGTTTTCAGGTTTCAATTTAATTTTTATTTTTTTTAGTCTGCATTTTTTTTGTCGAAATAAGATTGCTTTTTGGGTTCTCATTTGTACAGTATCATTTAGTTGGTTCGAGAGATCCTGGATGAGTGTAGTTTGGGAAATTTAACAGACAAATAATGCCTTTTAAATTGTATTTCCATGTTTCATGAACTTCTTGGGTTACTTCCAATTTTGTTCCTTGGCAACAATGGTTTGGAATTTGTAGCTGAAATTAAGCTCCGTCATTGATGACAAGTTGCTGTGAACCAAGAAAGAGGACAGGTTGTTGATACAATTAAGTGCAAGAAATATTGCTTGAATATAACTTCTGTGGAGACTGCTTTTTCTCTTTGATTTTTGTTATATTGGTAAATGTTGTAGTGTCTACAAAAAAGATCTGCAGGAATAATTGAACATTTGTTTTCATGCATGTGTGAATGACTGACTGACATTGTTGTTCTATTACAGAGGCAAAATATTTGGGAAGCCATCTCAAATATTGAGCGCCTTGCTACTACTTTCAAAATATATGCTGAGGAATGTAGCTGTGATAGATAGTGGCCGAGCCACTATAAATAACTACATTACTCATGGTTTGAAGCAATGCAAAGTTAGGATTAGTTCAACTGCGTTGCTGCAAAGCTTATCATATATGGGACTTCGTTTTATGTCCTCTGATGAGGTGAGTCTTCCTGACTACCAGGCTTGATTGATGGTAAATTTGGTGTCTCAATTTTAATATTCCTTTGCTTTCTTAGCCAGGTTATTAGTGTCCACAGTGAAGACTTGATACTAGAAGCTTTCAAGAAGATGAAAGATAATCACAATAACCGTCTTCCAGTTGTAGAAGGGACAAAGAAGCAAATGAGGTAATGCCAACATCCTGATATCTCTTCACTTGCTGCTCAAACCTGAGTGCTTTTCCAATTACACTCAAACCCGATCTTTTTTCGTAGTTACGTGGTAATCTTCGTCATGGTTGTTGACCATTGAATGACAACTTTCTCTTTATTTTTATCAAACTATTATGATTATGTTTGGCACTTGGGATGAAATCTGATCGGAATAAATAGTGAGGAAAATTATGGAAACAAGAGTTATTGGGGAACTTAATCCGTTTGTGCTCGCTGCCTTTGTATTAGAACTAACAGCATGTCAATGGTCAGAAGTCAGGACTACACACTGTATTGATTCAGCTTTTTTCTTTTGCTCTTTTAGATAACTGAGGTCTTTGATTTGGTAAGAAGGCTTCACAGATTAATACACTGTCATCATCTTCCAGATTTGGATGCAACAGTCATTTGTTTGGTGCTAATTTCAATCTCACAGTGCTAGACTTATTAACAAATTAATATTAAATACTACTTCATTGTTCTTTTATTTCCTTATTCATTATGTAATTAAACATCTTCTGGTTGTTCATGTTAACAGAGGCTTGCCTACGTTACAATTATACAACAGTAATGTATTATGAGGTGAATTATATGGTGACCTGCAACTTATATCTTTTGTATGATGTTAAAAACTACAACTGTATCTAACTTTGTCTTCTATTACAATGTAACTTCTATCTTCTAATTATGATTGTAATGCACGAAACTCTTTTATCTTTTGTGCTATTAGATTGCATCTTCCTATTGCTTTACTTTTAATTTGTTTGCAATGTAGAATTTATATTATTTCTATTGAAATGATGCCTCACAATCATAGAAGCTTCAATCTTTCAAGTCTTAGTCTGTTTATCATTTTAAATCACTGAACACTGAAGTCTTTGTCTGTTATTATTCTATTCCAAGTATCATCTTAAATCAATGAACATAATCAGAATAATGTTGATTCCTTATTAATCATCTTCTTTGGCAGTGAGGATAAGATAAGGTAATGACGCAAATATATTTTTCTTGGTTTGGAATTTTTTTACGTTAGTATTCTTGGCATTCAAATGGGATTTTTTACGGTTCATGTTCATATGACCATTAGATCTCATATTCATTTAGCGTAATAAATGTAAATTCCAATGGCTTCACATGATGTGCTTATATCACTTATCTCTCTTCATCTTATATTCCAATGGTTTCTTTCCTGCAATTTGATGGTGAGAATATCTCAAAACTGGCGCAGTTATTTTCTCAACAAACTACAGTTATAGCTTCTGCTCACCAACTCCAGTTTCTTCTGTAGTTGTAGAACTAGCATTTTGTAACTAAAATGTAAGCCATGTAAAAACTGGACTACCTTAATAATATGTAACATTTCTTGCTATTATTTGGGTCTCTTTATTTTCACTCTTATTTGTTATTCATTCTGTAACTTCTCATTGCAACATTTTTCATTTCAAGCAAGTGGCAATGTTTCTTCTACTGCGATTATTACATTTGAAGCTTGGGAATAAAAGAGGAATGAACCCGCAGCAAAGCGCGGGCTTACTGTCTAGTAAAAAATATGCCAGGCTTGGTAGTTGCGCTCATTACTGTTTATAATCTTTTCGTGGTAGTCACAGGTATATATGTTATGCTAATATGATTACCATTATATTTACTATAGTATGTATTCCACAGTTGAGATTACAATCACCTGTAGTTCTGAACTCAGACATATCATTTTCATATTAGTTTCTGTTAATCATTCTATGCCAAAGTTCTTTATGTCTGGTGATTATTGGTTAAACTAATAGCATACAAAAGTGAACATGCCAGTCTCCCATCAAAGTTAATGCATAAGTAATGAACGATTAAAGCATTGTAAGCAATTTTTTCTGTAAAGTTCACTTGCACATGGCTTGGCATTATTTCCAGGGTGGTATTGATTTAGTTAGTTGAGGAGCTTCACATTTGTTGAGAAGCTCCACAACAAATGTTGACAAGCTTCTCTGTTTTTGCCAAATGTATCATACCGTACACCTATTAGAACATATCAGTTGAAGTTAAATCACTGTATCATACCGTACACCAATTGGTGTACAAATCACAAAAACATACCTCCACAAGAACGATTAGTATCATGCCTCGAGTCTTTTGAATAATGATTCATTGTTAGAGCTAGCTACCACTTGCAATTTTACTCGGATCTTCTCCTCTTGCTTCTGCCTCCCTCTGTCTAGCATAATTCAAGACTCCGTTTCATGATGTCGGTGGGTGGATTGAGTAAGTTTTTCAAATCTTGCTCGTACAACAATCGGGCTCCACACCTCTTCACACAATTCGGGCATGGAATATGAGGACGACCCCAAGAATCATAATACGCATCGAATAAGACCGTAAAAGAGCAGCTTGTGGTATCCCGGATTCGACCACGAGGCATAAAAGACACCCAAAGATGATCTCCCTTCATATGCCTCGGATTTCTTAGATTCAAATAGGGCGATAGACATTTAATTAGGAACTGATCATACTCAAGAGTGTGAGGTTCTTTCAGATCGGCAAAAACAACACAAAACACAATGCCCATCCACTCTGATTTACAATTTTTCCGATCCGGAGGCAGCTCCACAGTCAATGAGCCTCCCTCGCTTCGAATATCAAACCACTCTGAGATTCTACTTCCAGGACTTACAATTTCAAATGATGAAGGAATATGGCTGTATGAGGGAAAGTCCAGAGAGATTCCCTACACCAAAGGAACAATTATGAATGTTCAAAGAGGATTTAGAAGATACAAAAGACATATAAATATGAGTGATCGATGTAACATACCTGAGCAGCCAATCTCCTTAGCATCCAAAATATTCCATTAGTGAAGCCTTCATTGTCAATCAATCCATAGCAGTTCACAGTTGTTAAAGAAAAGAAATACAAATTGGAGGATGTGCCCTGCTGTGATGGTTTTGACAACTTTTTTAAGGAATCACAATCGTCTGCATAAACTGCTAAATTACTATTCGATGGGAGATACGGTAATTGTTGAAGCCTTTTGCACCCCCTCAAATCTATGATCCAAAGCTTAGAAAGGCATTTAATGCTTGCGGGAAGTATAATAAAATCATTTCCACCAAGACTCAAGTGTGACAGAGACGGAAAACAGTAGCCAATATCATCGGGGATTACTCCTTGACTAAGATGACAATCAGTTAGATTTAACCACGTCAAAGACGGAAAAACCCTTGGAGATGGCAACGAAGGCTCTAGACTCTTTCTTCTGAATAAGGAGCCAAGCTTACTTCTCATAGACGGTTTCAAACACTCTGTCTCCCCCCTATTTCCTACAAGTTTCTTCAGTTTTGGGCATCCTGACATAATGAGCATTTCAAGCTTTTCCATCCCTTTTCCAAATTCTGGAATCTTTAGTTTTGAGCAATAGGAAAGGTTGAGAAACTCGAGGGAATCCATTTCAATCTTACTTGGGAAGCTCTTAACGTTTTTGCATCCGCGGAGTGTCAACCACCTAAGTTTTTTGTGCACTGCAATGGATGGATGGACCTCAACTAAACCCTCACAACTTTCAAGATCCAAGTCCTCAAGATCCGGCATACCTGTGAAATCTGGGGTCTTCTTCAAATATTTGGAGACACTAAGATCCATACGTTTCAATTTAGGCAAGTCCTGTACAATGCATGGAACAAATAATTACCTTTGAAAAATTTAAGATTCTATTTTGAAGTAGAAAACATGATCAATATTGTTACCAGTCTTCCATCCCAAAGCTCAACAAGTTGGCTATTCCGCATTTTAAGTTCAGCAAGTAAATTTGGTCTGAAACATGCCGGAAGAGACTTGGAAGGATACCAACTCCATCTGAGTATTATCAAAGAATTTGGGAGGAATTTGGGGCTGAACTAACTATTAAATTATCAAATTCAAGAAACATAAGTTTGAGCATCTTAGAGAAGCATTCAAAATTCCAGTTTGAATCTGCCTCTTCTAATTCTGATAGGCTCAAGCGGATGCCTTTGATTGCTTCTGTTCCCTGGATATTAATTCACAATAAAGAAAAAGTTAATTCCACATAGGGTCTAATATATATATATATATATATCATGCTTAAATGAAATGTACTTGTAAATTGGGTTATCTATATAACTTCTTACCGTATTAGTCGTGAATACATGAAAGATGTCATTACGATGCAACAAACGGCTGCAAAGACCAGACTCTTGTGTTTCTAGTCGAACAATTTCCTGTGCCATTTCTTGTATCAAACCATGCATCCCAACATTGTCGACCGCATCAATAGTTATCAAAGATTTCTCAATAAGAACTTCTATCCCATAACGGCCACTAAAGTCACAGCTCTTAAGCAATTCAATAACTCGCCCCTTGTTCATCCCCTTGTAGAAGAATGCAACATCCAGAAAAATGTTTTTCTCCATGTAATCTAGTGCATCATAACTTATTTTGAGTGAATTAAAAATCTTTGCATCAGAGCCTTTCTTTAGTCTGTCCCAAGCACTTTCCCATGTCTCTAGATCTCTATTGTACAAAGAGCTTCCAACGATTTTAAGAGCTAAGGGAAGCCCTTCCACATAATCTATGAAACACTTGGACAGCTCTGAAAATCCTTCCTCAGGCAGATCTTTTTTGAAGGCATTCTGACAAAATAGCTCAAGAGCTTCACATTCATTTAGCCCCGATAGGTTAACTGATATTTCTATGTTGTTCTCAATGAGCACACGTTCATCTCTCGTTGTAACAATGATTCTGCTCCCCTCACCAAACCAAGATTTATGTCCGGCCAACTTTTTTAGGAGGTCACAGCAATCAACATCATCAACAACAAGAAGAACCTTTTTATTAGACATGCATTTCCTAAATAAAAGGGTTCCTTTGTACTCATCCCAAACTTGCGAAATATTTTCCTTCAAGACTGGGAAAAGAACCTGTTTCTGAAGATTCACTAGTTGACCGTGAGACTTCCTGACATCAACAAGAAACTCAGCCACTTCAAAATGATGGAAAATGTTCTCGTACACTAGCTTAGCAAGGGTGGTCTTACCCACTCCACCCATACCCCATATACCTATAAATCGAACATCTTTTTCCTCAAGAGCTAAAAGCAAACCCATTTGCCCAAGTCTAAAATCCATTCCGACTAACTTTTCTTCGGAATTGTACAATGTGCTCGTGGGACGTAATTTCTCCCACAAACTCTTCACAATGACATCTGTAAGCTCACGTTCACATCTAACAGAAAAGATAGACAATCATCAAGCTAATAATTAGTATATGTATGTAGCAGAACATTGCTAATTTGCTATGACAAATCAAAACTAAAAAGACAACAAACATGTGTTAAAGTTTTGATGTAATGCTTACTTATAATTCTCTGCATCCCATCCAGATAGATTGGCCACTTTTCTCAAAGCATGTCTCCACCTCTCCACCTTCTTGGGGTCGTCACTGAACTTCACTTCATGTTTAGCAAACGCTTCAGCAAAGCTATTCCTTTGATGTCGAACGTCGGACGGATCCACATTAAGGAAAACCGGGAGAACTCTCTTATCTTCGGGTTCCATGAACTCGATAATCTTGGCAAGCTCATCCAAGCACCAAGGGGAAGAAGCATAGTTGGGTGAGATAACAACGATGGCCAGATGAGAATGTTCGATGGCGCTTAATAGCTCCGGGGAGATCGCAGATCCTATTTCAAGCTCTCGATCGTCGATGAAAGTCTTGAATAATTGGAAGAACTGCAGTTTGTTGTATAAATGGGAGATGAAACCCCGGCGGGTGTCTTCACCTCTGAAACTCAAGAAAACGTCGTATTTCCAACGATGAGGAGGTGGTTCAGCCCAAGAAAGAGATGGGGAGGAGGCACTTTGGGTGCTCAAAGCCATCGGAAAACACCAAGATTAAATATCAAGGTTTAGGAGAGTGGAAGAGGAAATGAAAGCTGGTCACAGAATCTGGTCAAACAAACAAAACACGAGGTTGAGTTATCAAGGCTGGATTAGATATGCTGCCCCCAAGCCGTAGCCGGAGAAATTGACGCCGAACCGCCGAAGCTTCTCGGGGTCGAATCACTTCACAGTCGATGACCGGATCGGTGGCTGTGGGTGGTGGGGACGAGACGACTCCTTGTAGAAATTGCTCGTCCACAGCCAGAAGAACGGGGGGTCAAGCGGGGTTTAGAGGGTCAGTGAATTCGATCGACCTCTCCTTCATCTGATCGGCTTGCTCAGAGAATACAGAGAACAACAGAGGCTGAGGAGCTCTGAAGAGGATCCTATGGCTTATTACTCGTCCAAAAAAGATTCGTATTTGACTTTATTTGAGGGTCGCTTGTTTACTTGTTGTCATGGTGGAGAGGCCACCTACTAATCTTGCCAGCAAGAAAGGTTCGAATCACATGGCGTGCACTCCTTGCACTCCACCTACTAAAAATAAAAATAAATATAAACAAAATAGTTCAAGTTCTAAAACAATTTCATGAAAATTCTTGCACTGCCATAAGGACCAGCTCATTCAGTCCTACAAACTCTCACATATATGTGATGTAGTAGCTCAAATAAAAATTTAGAGAAATTTACTTCCCGATGATAGGGTTCCATATAACGAAGCATAAACGTAGAAAGAGTTGACCGTCTTGATCAGTGTCCAAATATTATCGAAAATATTTGAATTTTCTACTATAGTTGTATTTCACTATTCCAGCAGAGTAGCTATTAGAGAAAATTTAGCTATTCATTGATAAATTATCTCTCCTGAATTGATAAATTTTTAAATTTTACTTATCAATTTTTAAATTTATCAACTTCTTAAGTATACTCCTCACACCACCACCGGACCACCAATTCCCCATCTTCACCCTCTCATCACCTCAAGACCACTGCACCATATCTCATCCTCACTTCACCTCTTATCACCAAGCCACCTTTCCTCAACACCATATCAAATCACCTCAAGACTACTCTCCTCAATACCATTTATATTTAGGATTCGGGTATAGTGAGAAGCTATAAATCAAGCTTTGCCACAATTGCTTCGTAACAATTTATGGCTTGTTCTTGTTACTTCTTATTCCTCCACTTTTACCTCTTTAATTTGATGTGTTTTGTTGTTAATGAGTTATGAAGCAAAGATTCATTTAAAAATTGACAAATCTATAAATTTTTTCAATGCTACTGGAGATGCTATTAGATTCTAAAAACTAAGAGCGGTATTCAATTGAAAATGTTAGCACCTAGACTTGAGCGAGACGACATATTATGGTTCAATTGAACACATTCACTGGTGGTTATGGTTCTGAAAGTATTAATCGACACAAAATCTATCTCCAATTTGCCACCATTTTCCACATACCCGCCCATTTGGCAGAACTATATTCAGCCATGCATACATTTCTGGAGACTTGTGAGTTGGACTTGGACACAAATCAGGTAGTATGATATCATAATATAACTTTTAAACAATGTATAATCTTTGAAAAGAGGATGACATAAAGGTAGGTTTATAACACAGATCTGCTGATCTAACTCATATTACAAGTACCAGCAAGCATAGAAATTCTCTTCTTACTGAGCTAAAGGTGATAAATGGATGGCTGGTACTGATTACTATGTGTGCCATGGCCACCACTTGAAGAAACTGGCCTATCCTTGTGATTAACCAGTGTCAATGGATCACCTGAAACATAAGAATTCGGACTCACATTGGTTAGGCGCGCAGGGGGAGGGCTTCCTGCTGATCCAAACTGCCCAGTCCTCCCATTTACAGCCATAGTACTAGCTCCATACCGCTTGGTCAATGGGCTCAAATGTGAGGTTACAGAAGTACTGCCCCCTAATCCATAGGAAGTAGTTGTTGTGTTCATATGCTGTGGAGCGTGCCGCATTTGGGCAATAGGAGAGGATCCTGTCAATTCGTAGGCTCCGCCTGTCAAGGTTGTCTGCCGGGTATGGGTAATAGGAGAGGAACTGACCAGACCATAACGCCCAGCTGATAAGCCACCATGAGAATCAGGAATGGAGTATGCCAAATCATAGTATCTAGAAGCATATTCTGCACCTTCACCTTTGTACGAACCTGTTGGCTGATAATGAGAAGCTCGCAATGAGTTAAAGGTGGAAGCAGTGACATAAGAAGTATGGGGAGCATCTGCTCCTTGTCGAGGCATTCCAGCTGATGCTGTAAAGTACTCAGCACCTCGACTCTCAAACAAGTCTACTGGACAAAGATAAGATGGGTGTATTGAGTGTCCTGTCGTTGGTGCTTTGAAAGAAGCATTTCGAACAGCAGCTGAATCTGCCCGCAGATGCTTATTACTGCTTTTATTGGGTTGAGCCATAACTTCACGGGCAGTTCGTTTCTTTCCATTCAAGCGTTGCCCCTGAGCCTCACGAGTTACTTGAGCAACTTGCTTCTCGTTTTTCTGCTTTTTCAGCTGGCTGATTTGCTTTCTGAGGTTCTCCGGAGTATACTGTGGTTCAACTTCCAGCTTGTAGCTTTCAATGCAACGTATTATAGCTCTTAGAGCTATTACTTCTTTTTCTATAACAGCATCCTGCAAGGGAATCGATGAAACACAATACATAAGAGATGGGCTCCTCCATCTGGGTCCAAGCATGGTTGATTGGGAGGGGGGGGGGGGGGGGGGGGGGGGAAGGCACTTATACCTTTGCTTTACGAGGATCTTGCTCCCTCTTGCAACTAATCTTTGCATCCTTCTTGGCAAACTTCAAATGTGCTTTAAGCAAGGGCATAGGAGGGAACTTGTCCAGCTGTTCAAATGCATGAATGAATTTAATAGCCTCAAGTCGCATCTTCTGTGATACCAATTTTTGAATAAACCCTGTGGCCGGAAAAAGATGAGGTTTAACAAATTACCCAAACAGAGGTAGCAAAAACACAAAAACGAAAAGATCAGTTCAAGACTAGCATCACATAAATAAAAGCTGCCGAATTGGCCCAAAAAGTGATGTATAATAAGAGGCACTAACATTAAAGAACAAAACCACAATAATCAGGAGAAATTCAATAAAAAAACAGAAGAATCCACAATAACAAGAGCACAGTTACCATAAACTTCTTTCCGTGAACAGAACTTCTGCAAGAATTATTAACCATTTACTTGATTAAAGGTCTAAACTACAACATTCTCCCAACTGATAAAGAGGCTCCAATTATTTTCAAGTATTATTTAGTTGTTTTCTTCGAAATCTTCCTGCCCAAAGAGATATTTAGCAGACTACTTCAATCAACAAACAACATAGATCATCAAAAAGACAAATGTTTTATAGTAATCGGGGTCCTAAGTCCATTTAATATCCAGGCAAGTCCATCCTTCACGGTTTTATTAATTTTATACCTCCTGTCCAAAATTTTCACCAAAATAAAAGCATATGCCAGCCAAGAGCTAATGAAGCAAACCTTCATTCCAAATATCTGGCACCATATCCTGAACCTATATAAATTTCTCACTGCGATAACTTGGTACCATTACTGATAACCAAGCCCAAAAAAGATGCCATATCTAGCATTGTGAATCTGCAGCAACTCTCAAGCACCAAATCATACACCAAGTTTGATCTCATGGCTAGGCCACAAGCCGATAAAACACTATGACATTTGTTGTGAAAAAAAAAAAAAATTAGGCAGTGACATTTGTTCAACCAAAAACAATAGGTAAACATGAAGAACAAGAAAAAGTTTCCCAAACACTCACCAGAGGCTCTATCCGCGAAACCAAGAGACCTTAACAACTCCGGCGCCTGTTTCCGTACCGCCACACTCCCAACAAGGTTGAAAATCTCATCCCTATCAAACTCCCCCACCAACCCAAAACCACTCACAAGCTGCAAGAAAGCCCAAAGCTCGAGACTATTCGCCACCTCATTTCTAGCCTTCCCCTTCCACTCCACCGCAACCTTGGCCGCCTCCGCCTTCACTTCGTCTCCAATCAAAGGCCTCACTTTCGTCATCTCCTCCAACAAAACCACACAACTCCTCCTAACAACGCTCAGCTCACAGTTCTTCATCTCGCCCCTGTTCCTATCCGACTCCGACGGATAAAACCACCGCATTGCCTCCAGCACTATCTTCCCGGCCGCCGCCGCCGAAACCCTAATCGCATTTGCTATTAGATCACGTGACGCCTCCTTCTCTTTCAAATGCTCATTCATGAAAGCCAGCAAACCCTCACCGTCGTGGACCACGGTGCCGTTGAAATCCAAGCTCTCCGGCGAGGAAGGTTCGGGTTCGAATTGGGATTGGAGGCAATCGAGTTGGGTTTTGGCGGATTGGATAGCGGAATTGAGCTGGGTTTGTTGGGAATCGGGTTCGGGTTCGGGTTCGGGCTTCGGTTGGGTCGGTTTGGATTGCTGGAGGTGGTTGATTCTGGATTGGAGGGAGTCGTCGATGGAGCGGAGGTGTTCTTCGAGGTCTTGCCATTGGAGGGTAAAGTTGGCGACTTTGGAGGCGTGGGACTTGAGGAGGTTGAAGGATTTGCGGAGGTTTGGGGTCATCGGGAAGTCGCCGGAGGGTTTCTCCACGGTGGTGGACATCGGTGGTGGAAGTATTGAAGGAGAAACCTAGAAATTTGTGGGTGAGGGTTAGGTCGAGGATGATATATGAGAAAGTTTTAACTATCACATTTACAATTTTACCATCTATGGGACATAGCGTGGCCTGAATCTTCATATATATATATATATCAGGCCCTTCTAATAAATGATCTTTTTTTTGTTCATTTTTAGGGATAGATCATTTGACGAACTTTTCGATTACAAAATCAAATCTTCACCGTTCAGTTCGTTGGGCTATATGAGTAGATCATTTCTACAAATTTTCAGAAAATTTGGTGATCGTTAAGTCATCCAAATGAGGGATTTATTTTTAATAATATTGAACGGTGTAGATTTGACATAAGTGTTAAGTTTTTTTGTTTTAATCTCAACCATTCAAGCCCATTAAAAAACAGATCTAATGGTGTGGACCTATCCCTAGAAATGAACAAAAAAAGAGATCCCTCATTAGAAAGGCTCTTATATATATATATATATATATATATTGTCATGATTAGACTAAATAATATAGAAACATGGTGATCAAACATATAAATTATTATGAACGGTTAAGATTGTATCATGTAAATACAAATTGTGCATACAAGAATTTCCAATGTGTTTGAAATTATTTACTTATTTTCACGTAAAAATTTACCCACCACAGTTTTAGTGATTTGCATTATGAATAAAGGTGGACAAATAAAAGATGATCCGCAAATTTGTTTTCGTGAATAGAGTGGAAAACTGGAACATATTGAACCGATTCCAACCCTTAACTTTCGGCCAGAGCCGGTAACATGATGTTTTAAAGTTTAGGGTACATCTTCGAAGCCGGAATTTGACCATAGCGGTAAAGAGCCTTTGAAGTCCAAGAGTTTGCCAATTCTGCTAACAGTACTGGTAGTGCTAACAATACTGGTAGGAGGTTTGGGGTTTATGGTCAAAAATTTAGCCCCTTTGAAATGGAGTTAAGCATAAAAGCAAGCAAATTACTCTATTTAACTTTTGGCAATAGCATGAACACACATTACTGTCAAACAACTACACAGAAAACGATTGAGAAACAGAATACAGGGTCCAAGCCAAGTACGGGTATTGCCAAAGGTATTATTTATTCCAATACTCGATTCAGTTAATTCAGAAGAGTTCATGCTCAACGTCTTAAGCTTTAATCCAACTGAGGTGCCTGTGTTTCATTCCCTGGTCCACTTCATCCCTGGAGACCAATGATGCCTGCACAAATATAGCAACAATAGGGTATAAGATAAGCCGGTACACCGACATAACAACACATCATAAAACTATGAAACAAAGTCTAATCTCCGACAGTTGACACCAAAAGGGAGACATCAACTTGATTTTAGTCTTCATTCTCAATTGGAAAATAGAAACCAAAAGCCACCAAATGTAGATAAATTATATCGACTATTCCACATAATAAGAAATGTTGAAGGCTAATCCACGTAAATAGAAATGTGGAAAATACCGTAATAAGATAGCACAACAAGACGAATTAATATTAAATGAAACCATTGTAGTACAAGGATTTCACTTAATGAGTTAAGCATAATAGCTTACCACAAGCTATCCTGCCACCAGCATTTCCAGTGGATTTGCTAAGCTCATGTCCACCTGTGTACAAACACAGCAAACATTGGATCAGATACAACAGCAATCTGAGAAGAAACATAACCACAATGTTGTAATTAAAACTGTCATCAAAACTAGAATTTTACTTAGGGTAACTACACTGACAGTAAACACTAGCACTTGGCTGATCTGAAAGGGCAAAAGACACAACTGAAGTTAAGGACCACTAAAACGAGAGGACCAAAATCCAAACACCTTGTATGCATGCATCAGCTAGTTTATACCAATTGAGATGCCGGAAGCCGAAAGTTACTACAAGAATTTGGGCCACCGTCTACTGACTAGCTCACTCATGCTGCTTACTATTGATGGAACTATATGAGATAAAGAAACTGGATTTGAAATAGAGTAAGTATGAACTCACCCTTGCCAAGATCATCGGGGTCTCCATGGACAACAACCGCCCTACCAATGATAGAGTGTGGTCCAGTGAGAGGAATCTGCAAACATTAGTGTAAACATCAGAATAGAGGAATGAAATTCAAAGACAGGCCAAGAATAGAAAAATTTACAGGAAAAAGTAAACTCAAAAATAAATGGGAATGTTAACCACAAACCTGCTTGTCAACAATTGTGAAGCAAGCCTTTCCTGAAGCACAGAAACATATCAAACTGTAAGTGCCAAGAAAGTATCAAACCCTCACATAGTTTAGTACCGAATGCCTCCCACGCTCTAGTAAAAAGAGAAATCTAGAAGCTAGTCTGGTGATCATAAAGCTCTCAATGAAAAGAAACAGGACAAACAGGGTGCTCAAAAAGTAAGCAGATAAATATATACCATCATCCCCAACAGTGATATTTCCAAGATCACCAGCATGACGATTCTCATCTTCAGGAGCACCATGCTCTTTGCCAGCAGGATTGAAGTGTGGTCCTACAAGCAGACTGATCATTAGATACTAATGTAAAGATAGTGGGGATTAGACTTTGCCCCAACTGCATCAGATTATAAACGAAAAACCTGTAGTCAATGGCTCATACCAGTTGACATGCAACCATTTGTGGTGTCCCCAAGAGCATGAACATGGAAACCATGAAGCCCAGGCTTGAGGCCAGTAATGTTTCCGGTCACAGTAGTTGGGCCTGAAAATTAATAAAGCAAAAACGAGTTAATCAATTACGACAGCATAGTAACAAAACACATCCTGTAAATGATCAGTTCACAATTAAGTACCATCTCCCTCTTGGGTGAAGAGGATAGTTCCGGCAACACCCTCACTGGAGCTAAGCACAGCAACGCCCTTTGCCATGGTTCAAAGTGATCTAATCAAAATCACAGAGCACAACTATTAGATAAGAAAAATGAAGCAGAAACCGTGCAAAAGCAACCCAAAGTGACCAAAACGACGACTTTCAATCAACTCTATGCTGTCACTCTCCACACATGCACACAAGTCATCGGCTGAGCTCGCTTATTGCTCTACTGATTCAGTTTGTTAAATTCACACTCCTAAGAGTAAAAAGATTCAATTTTTAACTACTTCGATCAAAAAACACAAAATTTCAACAACAGTAGTAATCAGAGTCTGGGCAAGAACTGATGAGATCTGTGAAAATAGCCACAGAAATCACAAGCCACACAGAACAGAAACACTGAATCCAAGTAAGCTCAGTAGCCATATTCTCAACACTGACAACAAAATTGACAAAAGATAAAAGGCAGATCTTTAAGGATCATCATCAAATTCAAGCTACAATTGCAAGAAAAAGATAGTCAAAATACAGAATTGATTGGACAGATTGCAAATTCCAGCTAGATAAATCAAACCCAGATCATAAAACCATAAAAGATGAGAAATTTCATAGTCCAAGAAACTAAAGTGTAAAGAGTCAAGCTTTTTACCTCAGTGCACCCCTAAGATGAATAAGAGAAATAGAGAGGTGGGTGTTGGAGGTATGTGAGTGAGTGAATGGAATGAGATGCCAAATGCAAATGTGACCGTATTTATTTCGGTCCAACTCGTAACAGTCCACAGTTAGAAAGTCGTCTGATTCTGGAGTCTTCCAACACATTTTGAGGGTAAGGTGGGAACTTCACATCAACTCAGAAGCCATTTCTTTTTTCCTCTCAATTTACAAGAAAAAATACGAAGGCTGTTTGTAATCTGTTTCAATACAGCTGAAATGGAGGTAGAGGTCGTATACAAGGCTAACAAACAAGAATAATTCAAAGTTTATTACACTATAGTTATGATGTTTATGAGTGATATTTTGTCTCTTTCTTACCTAATGTTTATAATGTATTATTAAGCGTCAAATCGAAAAAAAGTATTAAGCGATCGATTAGCTCAATGCAATGTAATACTAACTCAAAGCTCAAAGTGAATGAGAAAATGATAGATGGTTGTAAAGATTAATCGGTCTACTGCTAATTAATCGTTAAAACAAATAGTGATAAAAATATAAATGATCAGGAGAAGTCTTCATTTCCATCAATTTGGGGCTCAATGGTTCATTTACAAAAGCTGCTTAATTACAATGTGTGATTTCTAAGTCCATCATAAGCATTCCCATATTCTGTTTACATTCTTCATTCTTCTCCTTAAGAACATATAATGGATCAATTTGTGTAATGACAAGTCCAACAGCTACATTACATGAAAGTATGACGTATAAACGTGGTACACGATGATATCTTGCCCACAAGAAAAGATGCAGCAAGTTCCAGCAAGTCCAGTCCTGTATCAGAAGTCAGACTGTTGTATTATAGGGATTGAATCATGCTCAAGCCCTTCGCGAGATTTAGCCCATAGTTTGGTTTTGATTCCCAACTTTCTAAGCTCCAGGAGACCACGTTCAACTGCAAATCAGAACCAACCGTATAAATTTAAGTTTATAACATGAAATCGATCTCTTGGTGTAACAGAACTTGGTCTTCAGCAATGAATATTATGAGACAAGGAGAAAGCACCATCAACTGCATCATGTGAAGTTGGTGGATTAGTGTTGCGGTTCATCCAGAACTGCAAACGATCATCTACTATATCTGCTTCTAGACCATGATTTTTCGCTCTTCTCCAGAAGTACGTAAGCCAAGCCTACAAGAGCTAAAAGTGACTACAACTGATACGTATAAAATGTGGTATGTGGAATATAGTTTTTTCCTCCAAGTTTGCTTGGTTCTAAATCCATCATTTACTCAAACGCTTAGTGGACAACTAGAACACAAAAGGTGTCATACCTGCTTGAAGAACACATCATCACACTCCTCTTTGCTCAATTCTGAAATGAAACGCCTTAATCAACTCATAGCATGGCTCATGTAAGTAGAAAACCAATGCAGATGATAAACTAACTTCATCTTTTTACCATGCTTGACCTTATTTTACAAGCCAGAAACTAATGTTCATGTTGAAAAAGTGGGTACTTAAAGTGCAAGCAGAAAAGAAATTATGGATATGATATGTTACCAAAACCTTCGAACTGTCCCCCAGCTGGTACCTTTACCTCTACACCAACGATGAAAGAGGAAATAAATCATCAGTCAAGTGTATGATCAGCTTATCAAGTAAGGCTATAAAGACATTTATATCTCTTTTAGTAAGTGGTAACATTTTGAAAGTGAAGCATGTAGATTTCTTCTACATGGTGTATGAGAAAATTATAGCCTTTTATTCAGCATCACATGAACTGTCATGAAGCAAGCATGTCAGGCAGAAAGTAACCAAACACTGCCAGTGAGTGTAGACAAAAAAAATGAAAGATAGAGGAACCAAAGTTCTTCAGTCAAATTCATTTGTTCAGGAATGAATAACCAACCTACAACATATGCAATTGATCAAGAATTTTATGTTTCTTAAGAATGTAACTAGGCATAGGATGGATGCATGTGATGCATGCCCTGTAGGAGGAAATCTGGTACTTGCGCAAAATATAGGTGTTTTTTTTGGAAGTGGAAATTCTGCATTATCACTGTGAATCTGTGGTAGTATCAAGTTCTAAATGATTATGACAGATTTTTTATTGAAGCCAATTGATGCAGTTGAATTTAAGCCCACCTCACACTGTCTATGTGCGCAATGCATATGAGCTAGGTTTGATAACAATAAATTGCAAATGATGAATCACTGCACCTGATGATTTTGAATTGGGGTGCCGATGTCGAGCCATTATAATTGCCACTGCATCCTCTACCTTTGAGAAAATTGCACTAAAGTATGGTCATTACAGGAAATGACTACTGTATAGATATTAATGCAAAATTCAACCATGACAATGCTGTTGTTCCACAGAATGAGCTACTGATAGTGAATTAGAATACCAAACATATAGGATTACAACTTTACATGCTCAGTTATATATTCTAGGAGATCCCAGTGCCCAGCTCCTTATCTAATGCCATGATTTGGGAAGATATATAATAAGAGTTCTTTTTCCTTTGGTCTGAAAATGTGAAAAGGTTCAAGTATAAGGATTAGGAGAAAACCTTCAATGATGCTAGTTCACGTAGACCTTGCTCCACTAAAAGCATGTTCTCAATATTTCCCTCTCCCGAGAGTTCATTCACATCCCTTGGACTATACTCTCTTTCATATACATCGTTTTGCTCCTCAACTAGTATGGAAGTCAAAGAAAAATACTGAGAACTACTGATAACGCTGGTGGAATTGCAATAAATTTAACTAAAAGCAAGGAAAAATGCATGTCATATTTCTGTTAGAATAGAAAATACAGTAATTAAACATGAAGATTCCACTTACCTGTCTGCTCTCTCGCTTTGTTTCCAGCTTCTAGTACAGCTTCAACAGGAAGAGGAGCAAGAGATGACCAGAATTCATGTCGTGCTGTAGCAATGTCAGCATGTATACCTGCCATAACATTCTACTGCCCGTTACATCCAGAAAGGTTGAATGTCAAGACTGTACACGTTTACCTACACTCATACACTAATCAGACGAGCAAAATACAAATACTACTGCTAAACTATTAATTTGAATCATAAGACATCATATAAAACCCCATAACATGTATAATCGACTAGGAAAGTAGGAAGATATGATGTGAATATATCCATTGTTTTGAGAACCTTGTTAAAGTAGTAAGTTTGATTCAAGCCACCCTGATTTACATGTTTCATGTGCCTACAAGTACAAAACTTCAAAAGGCATTTCAGTAAAATTAAGTCCTGAACCGGAGTTTAAGATAGTTGTACAAAAGTTAAGCAAGGTCCCTGGACCCAAATCATGATGTAAAAAGGGTTGGATTAGGCCTTGATTTCAGATATTGTCAGCTATATATGAAAACTGCACAATTTACTTCACATTAGAGAACTGACAAGCATGCAATTCAGGTGGCTTAGTTCACTAAATTATGAACTTAAATGTCATTACCATGTTCAGCGCATAAACTCCAGTACCGAGCAAGCCAAGATCTCTTCAAAACAACGTCTTCCTAAGATGAAAAACTCAAAAGCACATAAGAACATAGACAGAAAGAGGGAACTGATATGCAATACATATCAAAGACAAACCTTCTCTTCACGAGTCAGTATCATTCTCTGAGTCATAATCCGAATTGTGTGCAGTTCGGACTCAGCTTCATCATTTCTGTCATCATGAGTTTGTGCAGCCGCTCTCAAAGCAGCCTGTTACAGATGGGATGGTAAGGTAGTACCCTTCAGATGCAATTTTCAAATCATACAACTAGCTGTATAGGAAATTAAGCATGTTAACTATTTTCTTGACAGATTGTGAGTCACTAATAAGAAAATAAACCATGTTGGGGGAGTAAAGAATGTAACTCTAAACCCAAATAAAGAATATGAATACACATACCTCCCTTTGCTGCAGTGCTGCCTCCTTTCTGAAGAATCAAATGATCATAAACATCAGAAAGCTATATAAATAGTCGATCACATTACATAGTACATGACACTTGAAACCTTTCCTGCTGATAAGACGAGCTTCCAAAGTTACACCTTCTCCGAGACTAGCAACCTAATAAAGAAAATAGACACAAGCAGTAAGAAACGATTACAGTATGTGGAATATACACTTGCAAACATCTGGATTGCCCAGCACATGCATCATCATATATGCTCATGCTGCAGAAAGTATACACCATTTCTTGAGGAAAAAAAATTAAATGAACCAATTCCAATAACAGAATGTATATAAATATAGGATAACATGAGCACATCAAACACCCCCACACTTAAACTTTGCTAGTCCTCGAGCAAAACAATGAAAAACTAAAAACACAAACACAGAAAACAAAGAATAACACACTAAACCTTTCAACGATAGTCTCCAAAAATCTCATACTTTCTGTTAGTACATAGCCAAAACACTTAGCTAAGCCGAGAATACGGTACAATTACCCGGTCGAGATAGCCCTGGTGAGCCCTTCACAAACATCCAAGGAAGGAAGGGCCGGTAACAAACCACTTGCCAAAGTCACTCTAGCGGCAAAACACCCCCAAAAGAGGAGGCACTCCAAAGGAGGGCAAAGAGTCCCACATTGGAAACAAGCTCAAGGTACACAAGCTTAGTCTATAAAACAAGCTCAAGGTACACACATCTACACACTTACATCTCAGATTCATACCCTCTCCCTTACTTTCATTCCTCTACCCGTACAAGTGCACGCAGCTCACTTAAGCATCGGAGAGTCGAAGACTGGGCCACCCCAGTCCCGACCCCGTAACGCTGTTATTTGTGCAGGTACCGAGTGAAAGTCTCTCAGGAATTCTACTTCGTTCCGCCCTGCGACCTCTTCCCGGCTCGGGACGTAACAGGTAGAAACACTTTCATGTACAAAAGAATAGCATGCCACCAAGACTTGGTCACAGGTCATGGCGCTTGTTGATCCTAAAAGCCTGATGACTTTACCACTCCACAAGCAGAGTGGAAGATCTATCATTTGATGCAATGAAACACATCCACTTAGTTGGTGTCTATATATAGGTATGGATCCGCAGGCGAAGTAATCTTACCAACTAGGTGTTCTTACAGTTTAAAACAGTACCTGTTTCTCAAGCTGCCTAGCTCTTGCCTCTGTTTCCTCAATCCTTTCTTCTGCAAGTCGAAGCTGGGGAAGCACATATCAATCACTATGGAATGCCAGAAAGACATGATAACTCTATTAACTTAAAAATATCACATTTACACTGATGAACAATTCTGATCACTCTCACATCGCGAAAAATACACATCTTGTGTGCTTAGTGAATGGCGTTGCACAACGCCATCCACATGAAAGCAGTTAAGTTGATCAGGTGAGATATGCAAACCTTACTGATAGTTAATGGGAATATGGAAGAGCTCGGCGTGGTGGATGCGTTGCAAAATAATTTGTATACAATTAACCAAATTCACACGGATATCACACTAAACATATAGAAAACAAAATGTTTGGGGTTATTGGCATCACCTTTTCAAGTAAACTGTCATTTTCTTCTTGTAGCATATCAAGCTGCATGAAAGTCACACCTCATTAGTTTCTGTTCTTTTCTCTTTCTCTTTATTTTTTGTTTGTTTTTATTTTTGTTTGCATCTATATCAGACTGAAAGAGAAGATAGATGTATCAGAAACATCAAAATCTTGAAACTCCGACACTGGTAAAAGGATCATGGAGCATACCTCGTCTTGTAAAGCAGAAGAATCCTGAGATCCAGTGTCTCTTAGGTTCAGATTTCCTAAATCCATAGACAACCTGCTAGTTGATCTAGAAAGGGTCATCAGATCTATAAATTCATATGATCATGGAAAGGAATTGAAATAAGCCACAATAAAGAACTGATTAATATATAAAAACATTAGAATCCATACAAGAGATGGAAGCCTACTATTCTGAGTCTCTCGAAGTGATAGTTCACAGGTAGCAAAAATGAACAACATATTATTGGTCTCTCAGAGTCATATATAAGCTATCAGCACACAAAAAAGGGAATAGAGAAAATTAAAGACTATAAATTGATGATGTGAATCATAGTAAAGAACTTCGGAACTTGATACCTTCTATCTCTCCGACTATCACCTGAACCATCAGAAGATAGCATGGCAGAAGAAGGTGGCCTTAGCAATATAGGTACCGGCGGATCTCTCTTACTCTCAGCAGGAGTATCTGCAGAAGGGGACGGCCTAAGTGATATAGGTACACTAGACGGTACCATGTGGACTGGCTTGGTTCCAAACTGTGGACGTGCTGCTGCAGCTGCCATAGAACGAGCCGAGTTTGGTTGCTCAATGGTACTAGTACTCTGAGATGATCTTGCACCTAATGAAGGACGAAGAGACTGCGGTTGTTCTGACATAGAACGAGCAGAATTAGGCTGTTCAACGGAGTTGGAAGGCTGAGATGATCTAAGATTAATCGAAGAACGAAGGGAATATGGTGATTGTTCTAGAGAGTTGATTGGTCTATTGTTTATAGACGGAGATGGCCGGCTTGCTTGTGGTTCCACAGAGTTGATGGATTGAAATGGTCGCATAGTTGATGGTGGTGGTTGTTCTACAGAGCGAGCAGTCTTGACAGATAGAGCTGATCGACCACCTGGTGCTGCTGTTATCCTTGCAGATGAAGCTGGCTCTTGAACAGTACGAGCTGACTAGCAGAACAAAATTTAGGTTCCAAGTAAGCATTACTTTTCATAAACTCATGCATACATATATATATTCATAAAGATAATTCCTACATTTCACCCAATTTGGTATCAAGTAGTAACACAAATTAAGTAACAAGTTTGTCAAGACAATATGCATATACATAGACATAAGGATAATTCTCAAGTTTGGACTAAAATGTCGAGTAAGAATTCCAAAATGTATGTTGAACATAAAGAGTGGTCTTGCACATACATTTACTATGGGCAAGCGAGGTCGGATTGCTCTTCCACCACCGCCAAGTCCGATGCCGCCAGCGCCGCTTGAGAAGCTGAGATCAAAAGAGAGATCATCATCATCTTCATCGTCATCATCAGTGGGTTTGTGTGCCATGACATGTGCAAGCCTTTGCGCCGCGGCTTTTGTGTTCTGTGCTTTCTTGCCACCGGTCATTCCAACGGACCCTGACCTTGTATGGTGGTGCATTATCGGAGACGTCATCGAAGGAGAACTTGGCGCTCCCGGCGTGCCACTAGTGGAATTGCTCTTCTGCCTAAGATACACCGGCCTCATTCTATCCATATTGACTCTGCCATCGAGATTTTGATGAACATCAAACCAAATCACCAATGTAATAATCGCATACACAAAATAAAAATAAAATTGAAATTTCTTATATGAAAATGGAGACCTTTTGGAATGAAACGTTGAAAAGGCAAGTGCAGTTTCAATGACCTAAGTTCCTCGCGTCTTAACAAACTGACATTGCTTGTAACTCAAGAAAGCTTAGCTGCTTCAGGATTTCTTGGTGAAAACTAAAGAATTCACTCTAGTCTTGAGGTAAATCCAAATCGACCACCAAGTTTAAGGCAAGCTCATACGTTGTGACATTGAAAAGCTTCAAATGTCGAATAGTCGAATATGAAGGCAGTGAATTTTACAGCCTAGCCTTTTAAACCAAATTTAGATTTGTGTAAAGGAAATCTAACCGAATCAAAAAGGAATACTGGAGTTGAAGCAAAACTGATATACGGTCCGAACGTTAAGGCGTAGAGGGAGAAATACAATGGAGCTTTCCACGTTCATTAGGCCACGGTGGTTTGAATATATCAGTGTAACGGTTGGTGTTTGAGACTATGAAGGATCATATTTCGTATATGCCCTTGCAGTTGTTGTAACACTACTCTCAGTCATTTTTTCTCATCAAAAATTTGTGGACTTCTCAGTACTATTCCTATTTAATAGTTGTACTGTAGTAGTAGTAAATTTTTTTCTTTCTCAGCATAAATTGCCTCCATTGTACCAAAAAACAAAAAGGAATAAAGTTCATAGTAAAGGAATTGAATTTCAGTTTTTTTTTTTTTTGAGAACGAATTGAATTTCAGTTTAATTGTTCCATTTCAATCAAAGTATATACTACATAATCTATTGAAACATATTAGAAAGATTCTGGGTGAGTATACCTTAGATCATTTTCAATTTCTTGCACGAAAATAGCAAAACCCCAAACCCCAAACCCCATTACACACTAACCTCGATCGACTTTTAAGCAACAACAAAATAATCATTATCACAAGTCATATGAGAAACAAATATCGTGTAAAGCATAAGAGTCGGGGAAAAAAAACTACGCCCGAAGGGTCTTGAAGTCTTGAACTAAAAGTTTCATAGAAGCCGTAAGAGATTAGTCGTGTTACGTGATACATTTGAGAATTGTTCTTAAATAAATTAGTCATGTCACGTGATTCATTTGAGTCGACAATGTCTAGATACATCTGAATCAAATCCTTAATCACATGATAACACAACGGACAAGAGAGGCGTCTCAAAATCAATACGAGTTACGGAGTTAGGTTACCAACGTATGGACTCGGATCCTTAGCTCATGTTTTCCTGCTTCTATTGCCTCATAAAGCAATCATAACCATCCAAAAGTAAACAACGGCTCAGATGCCATTTATTTTAGTTTTCAAATATTTTCTTCTTATTCTCGATATTTTTTATTCTCATTCTCTCTTCCAATTTCTCACATCGTATAATCTATTCACAGTCTCTCTTCCTCACGAAACTTGACCGCTGCTCCCCGTGAGAGTAAACCCCCCCCCCCCCCAGCCACGGCCGCGATCGATTGAACAAGACCTAGTACCACCCTTGCACCTCCGCATCCTTGCCCAGAAGCGTGCAAGGCTAGCACAGATCTCCGGCCCTCCAGCAAGCACGCACACCCCTGCCTTGTGCTCCAGCAAGATCCCTACCCAGCGCCTCCGACGTCGCTGCCCTGCTAACGCCTCTAACTTCTTTCTCTTTTTTCATGTGTTCTATGTGTGTTTGCTTGTTGAATAGTTCCTCGAAAAACTGTTACAAAACAAAGAGATCGAAAACAAAGTGGTTTGGTTGTTGAACTCAGCCGTCTTACAAATCTTCAAGATTGACTTCCCAAATCAGTCCCCTTTTTCTCTATTCATCTTCTCTCATTTGTGTATATCTTGTTATTTCAATTTGTTTTATAACATTCTAGATTGAGCTTGAGCTTCTAATTGGTTTTGTCCCAATTTGGTCATGTCTTAGAAAAGTATGAGTACTTTGGTAATCATCTGAAGCTTTACCTTTTTGGGGCCTTTTGAGTACTTTGTGTAGATGTTAGTAAATTTTTTGCCAGGTTTTTTTGTGTTTTTTGTTCTACTTTTAACATGATATGTTCCCTTATAGTTGCATAACAATTTTGAGTATTTTGGTAATGATCTAAAGCCTTTCTCTTTTGGTTTCCTTACGGAAGTTTTCATCAAGATTAAAGTTCCTTATGAAAACTTGATTATGAATTTTGGTTAAATGGTATTTGTAGGTGACGAAAAAGTGGGTGACGAGCATGAAATCTTGTTGGTAATGGGGGAGAACTTCGGTGCTTTGAGGCACAGGGATTTCTTGAGTTTTCAAGACAGTCGGCTTCATCCAGCAGCAGGGTTTAGGGATATAGTTTTCTCTCGATTCCAAAATGTACTGATTGGTGCCATTTTTAGTTTCTATGATATCAATTCAAGATTGATGTATTATGGTAGTTTTGAAGGTAAAGTTTATATCAATGAAATTGACTGTGGTTGTCTAAGCATCATTTATGTTTTTGTTGTTGAACTTAAAGTATGAAAGAAAAGAAAATTGAGAGATTTTTGGGATGTGGATTGTAAATGATGGTAGAGGTATTATTTGTTTTACATGGTCCTTGCATACATGAGGCATATTTGACACATAAACACTAACCCAGAAACACAAACTCATAACTCTTATTTAATTTACACACACAAGTTCCAGGACTGTAAATAATGGTTGCTAATTGCCAAATACAAAATACACAAAACATCAGCATAAGTAACCAAATACACTTCCATCTCTTAAAAAGCTATAGCCTTCATAACAACCAAGTTGAATAGATTCCTAGCAAAATGTGTAACAGAGCACAAATCTGTCAATTTTACATGCTGCAACTCTGCACCACTTTTCCTCAAAATGACCCTGCACTAGTTTTCCTTATGATATGGTATTCCTGGATCTTGCAATGAAAATGGAAATCTCATGATATTTGATTGACAAAATGGTTGTGCAATTGGCCTAGACGATTCTTGATAAGTCATCCAAGACAATTGGCACTAGTGGATTACGATTCTTAGCCTACGGAATATTTCCGTCGGTTAAGAAACATATTCCGTCTACTAAGAACTTAGTCGACGGAACAGTCGTCGACTAAGATCCGTCGGCTAACAGTCGTCTGCTAAGACAATAGCCGACGGAAAATTTAATTTCCGTCGACTAAGTTATATCTTAATCGACGGATCTTAGTCGACGCCTATTCCGTCGACTGAGTTATTGTTTCCTAAACGACGGAAAAAATCCGTCGGCTATATTTCCGTCGATTAACATTTACCTAAACGACAAAAGGCTTCCTTCTTTACAGACGAAATATTCCGTCGGCTAGGATTCCAGTTTCTTAAACGACGGAAAATTAGCGTCGGTTAAGATCTAGCCGACGATACGGTCCTCTTTCTGTTTATTCTTAGCCGACGGAAAATAAAATTTTACGTCGGTAATGATTATCTTATACCGACGGAAAGTATACTTTGTCGTCGACTAAGAAGGTCAACGGTCGGTCGTTATGCATTCTTAGCCGACGGAAATGAAATGTTCCGTCGGTAATGTTTATACCCTTACCGACGGGTTTTCAATTTTCCGTCGACTAAGGTGAGTCAGATTTTTTTTTTCAGAATTGTTTTTTCACAATTTATTATTTGTTTTGGTTTTTTAATTTTTTTACTGATAAAGTAGATATTTGTTTTGGTTGTTTTAGAAATAATTATATTAAAACTAAATATATAGATCGAATCATTAATAATATAAAAATTATGCATTAATAATTAAAATTGTGTTCATACAAACTAAAATTTGACTAATAAAAATTCAAAAACTGATCTTCATCAACAAATGCCGAAGACGACTGAGTAGGAAGAGGAGGTGGAGACGACTGAGTAGGAGGAATCGAAGATGACTGAGGAGGAGGAGGAGGACCCGGAGAAGAATGAGGAGGAGCCGTAAAAGGCGGAGGAGGAGGAGCCGGACCTTCAGGTTCTAGACCTAGGCGAGAGAAGATCTGGTCCATCCGTGAGTTAACAGTAGTGTACTGATTACGGTACCACACAGACTCGGCCTCAGCCCGCTCAGTCCGCTCCTTATACTCACGGACCTCTTGTTCAAGGCGTTCAATCCTTTCCCTGTCTTGATTTGGAGGAGCACGACTCCGCAAGGTCGAACCGGACGAGGACTGGCTCAAGTCTCGCTCACCTGCTCGTCCCATCCCTCGTATCTCCTTCCCTTTGCGCTTGTCCAACACAGCATCCAACACATCAATTTGTTGTGTTTGAATGATCTCCATCATTTCCTCCTCTGTAGCTTCCGGATTTATCTTCTTCAAGTCTGTCTTTCGGCTTTCGACCTCCGCAAGCATCTTCTCCTGCATAAACAAAACACCAAGGAATACACCAACCACATAATTCAACAACAATTACACCAACACCAACACCAACATATTTCTTAATTAATACTAAGTATCCAAATCAAAGAGACATAATTAATTAAATAATTAAAGGAAATACACTTACATATTTCTGGGTGGCCACTTCGTCACCGGGTCTCACATAACTCGCCTCGAATCCCTTGATGATCGGCAAGGGCTCACCTTTGTTCCTTAGATCCTCCATGATGTAGACAATAGGAGAAGAACCGCTATGGTGGTGCATCGTCTTCTTACCACGGTTCTTCTTGTTCGCGTTCGAGAGTTTCTAATACGCGATATAAATAAAATATCAGTAATTATATTTTTTTATTTATTAAAAAAATAAATAATAATATTTTATTCTATAAACCTAAAACATGGCAATAAATAGCATAACCGAACCCACAAAATCATCATGCATAATCGTCGGCAATGTTAAGTTTTACAATTTTAATTTTTTTAATAAGAACAAATTTAATAATATATTATTCTAAAAATGCTTGAAAAAATATATTATTGTAACAAAATTAATAATATATTACTCCAAAATATAGTGGTCAACATTATCACCCAAAAAAAAAAGCAATATACACATACCTTGAACGCGTCGCTCTCAAAATACGTGCAAAGAAAGGCCCACTCATCCTCCCTCCCATAGAACTCCGTCGGCATCCCTTCTGGTCCATGCTCCTGGTAGACATTGTGACACTGCCACTTCCACTCCTTGTACCTAGCCTGTGCCGTGTCCATGATCCACCTCACCGTCACAATGTCATTGTTGTCCCACATGTACCATGGCTAAGAAATAAAAATAAATTAATACATCAACAAAAGGTTTAATTGAAAACTATTCAAATAAACCAAACTAAGTAAATTAATTTTTATGTACTTACCGACAATGCGTTCCACACCTTCCACTGTTCCGATTGCTCAAGGTCGTGGAACGTCCTAGCCCTCGTTCCAACCAGGCTACGTATGGCCGACCCAATGTCCTTGACCAAAAGACTGTTGACCCCTTGAACCTTAGGCCCTTTCATACGAGGGCAATACTCTATCGGTATCTTCCCCCCTAGCTTCTTGCATAACGCCTCCGTCGCCTTTCCACACACAAAACCCCGTTTCTTTTTCGGTGGGGGACCTACAATAAATAAAACAAAATATTAGGTATCATTTGCAAAAAAGATTCAAGTTAATATAAGTAAAAGAATAATAATTTTTTTATTTTAAAACATTTATTATTTTGAATAAATATGGATTACTACAAGAAAATTAAGCCTTTTAATCATGCCAAGAAAATTAAAAAAATAAACAATTTTTTTATTATTTTATTTAAAAAATATAATTTTTTTTATTTAAAAAATATCATTACCTGTAGTGGGGGCCTTTGCTTTACAGCGGGCACTAGGAATGGGCCTGCTGGTTTCGGAAGCCGATGTGGACGACGCTTCAGTGGTTCCGGTCGTCGCCCCAATAGTGGAAGTCGTATCGGATGGTATAAAGGGCGACCTGATGAGCAAAGGAGGAGCCCCTGGTGGTACTCTTCCAGGCGGCAAAGGTGTGGGCTGGCTGGCAGTAGCCTGGTTACATAAGGCCGCCATCATCTGTTGAGCCCTCTCCGAACGTTGCTTCCTCTTCCCAATGATCGGCATCTTTAAACATAACAAGTTAATTAAACATGTGATGGGTATAAATTCTTACATACCTCAATTCATGTAAAAATCTATCCTATATTAACAAGTTGTACCTACATGATATATCACATTCCTATGTCTTTACCTATCTATACATTATGTGCAGTCAATAATTCCATTCTCTACATTTTCTAAAATCAGAGACACAAAACAAAATCCACCGGTAGCATAATGACACAAACATAACCAGCTAAATGCCTGCCTGCATATCCTTCCACACTAATACTTCCACTAACTTCTAATCTCTTATAATTTACCAAATCGAAAACCAAGTTCATATATGATCTCCGTCGACAAACTATCAATTAAGGGCATTCATGCACACTTTCTAAACAATTCACAACATTTCTCCACAAATCAAACACATATATTACTAAACAAACAGAGAATAGTTTCATCAATTCATCTCCATCAAACTGAAGAACAAACGAACAGAACCGGCATATATACAGAGATGAATTCATCAATTCACAGAGTAATAAAATCGGAGAGTTTAAGAGACTAACCTGCCAAACACAACGGAGGACGACAGGTGGAGTTTCGGTTTAGGTGGAGGAACTGGTGAGGGTGAGGGCGAGAAAGAGAGAGAGAGAGAGAGAGAGAGAGAGAGAGAGAGAGAGGCGGTCGGACGGGTTCCCTTAGGGTTTAGGTCGGCTGGGGTGGTGGTGTCTAGGAGGCGGTGATGGGTGTAGGAGGCGGTGGAGGAGGCTCGGATTGGGTGGAGGAGGTTCGGATTGGGTGGAGGAGGCTCGGATTGGGTGGAGGAGGTGAGTGTCCTAGTCGGTTGGGGTGGAGGTGGGGGGTCGGACGTGGTGGCGTTGACGGTGGTGGTCGGGTGGAGGATCGGAGCTCGTCGGCAGCGGAGTGGAGGCGATCGCGAGAATACTTGACAGAGAGATCGAACAGAACAGAGAGAAGAAACGTCGACGAGATAAGGTTTTATAGTAACTTAGGCGACGGAATATGAAATTCGTCGGCTAAGAAAATTTCAATTTTCGCGGAAAAAAAAAACGCAATGATAAACCGCCAAAATTTTCGTCATCTTAGTCGACGGAAAATAAATAATTCGTCGGTTAAGAAAGTCCAAGTCGACGGAAAAATAATATTCCGTCGGCTAGGAAAAAAAGAAATTCTTTCTTATTTGCTAAACGGACGGAAACGGCTATTCGACCTTCCAAATCACGTAATCTGACCAGACCTTCAACTGAGAATAGTTTTCAATCGACGAGACTCTTACGGGGCTATAAAAATTTGGTAAAAAATAAATACCCGGGATAGGGCTACCACTAGGTAGAAATAAGAGAATTTCGTTGACCGGAACAACCGGCACCGAAATTTTACCGGAATATCTTCATTTTTCACGGGTTGACGTATTTCACCGTTCCGGTCATATCTTATTTCACGACTTTTTTGCGTTTGAGGCTTCTACGTATACGTTGTCTTCAAAACGACACTTAAACTCAACACTTGTATAAAAAAGTTATACAACATTAGTACATATAACGTGAGTTTGGTGATCGGAGAAGAGGAACTGAAAACCTACCGTCAGATATGACCAGCATAACGAATTACGTAGGTGGGAAAAAATTCAGCTCCATCTGACAAAGATAAGGGCTCGATCCGTATTGAACCAATCGGCGCGGTCAAACCCCTAAACGGACGGAAACGGCTATTCGACCCTCCAAATCACGTAATCTGGCCGGACCTTCAACTGAGAATAGTTTCCAATCGACGTGACTCTTACGGGGCTATAAAAATTTGGTAAAAAATAAATACCCGGGATAGGGCTACCACTAGGTAGAAATAAGAGAATTTCGTTGACCGGAATAACCGGCACCGAAATTTTACCGGAATATCTTCATTTTTCACGGGTTGACGTATTTCACCGTTCCGGTCATATCTTATTTCACGACTTTTTTGCGTTTGAGGCTTCTACGTATACGTTGTCTTCAAAACGACACTTAAACTCAACACTTGTATAAAAAAGTTATACAACATTAGTACATATAACGTGAGTTTGGTGATCGGAGAAGAGGAACTGAAAACCTACCGTCAGATATGACCAGCATAACGAATTACGTAGGTGGGAAAAAATTCAGCTCCATCTGACAAAGATAAGGGCTCGATCCGTATTGAACCAATCGGCGCGGTCAAACCCCTAAACGGACGGAAACGGCTATTCGACCCTCCAAATCACGTAATCTGGCCGGACCTTCAACTGAGAATAGTTTCCAATCGACGTGACTCTTACGGCGCTATAAAAATCTGCAACAAGAATAGTAATAATAATAAAGGCCGTGAACATTTGACGCAAAGTGTGTTCCGATCAATATATATGAAAATGTAATTGTTAATACATCGATCTCCGAAGTTATGCAAATTCATAATAATAAACCAATTAATGAAAGTTAAGTTACATCCCCAAATTAATTTAATCATACTCATCTTCATAATCTTGGTCTTCGGGATCATCATCCTCCTCGAATTCCTCTGAATCCTCATCTTCTTCGTCCTCGTATTCGTCATCTTCTTCGGGTTCGGGCATAGTAACTTCAATGTAACCTGTAATGGCCGGAACGTGTTGGTCGTTGACGCGAATGTCCACGTCATTGGGAATTACAGGTGGAGTTTCCTCTTGATATGGTTCGTTCGGTACAGAGCTCGGTTCCGTACCCTCATCCACTCCCAATGTAGCTGCACTCCATATATTCCTATGTGACATTACCTGCACCACTTTCCAACCCTCACCCATAGCCGGATCATCAAGATAAAAGACTTGTTGTGCCATGGCGGCAATAACAAACGGCTCATTCTCATACCATGAAGTGTTTGTGTTCACTGATAACAAACCATGGTCTGTAACCGTACTCCTGCAAACATTTGGGTCAGTATTGAACCATTTGCCCTTAAACAACACAACCGGCATACGGTTCCCGTAGATTAGTTCGATAACGCTGATAAGCACCCCGTAGTAGTTGTGAGACTTGCCCTCAACCATAACTCCATTGTTTTGAGTGATGCGACCATCATCTCGTTCTGATGTCACAAACTTAACCCCGTTAACAAAACATCCCGCATGTGCTCTGTGCTTTAGCGGTCCGCCAGCCAAACAGTGCAGCTCGGGGTCGTAAAATTCACGTTGGTTCTGTTGAATATGCATCATCTGCAAAATAACGCAATTTAGTCAAACAAAATGATGAGAAATACATTAAATTTATAAGTAACTTAAGAATAACGTACCCAAATCGGGAAGTAGTCAGGAAAATCTCTCTTGTGAATGGCTTCATTCCCATTTTGCCTGCTCAAATGTTTCTCCAGATAATCCTCCAATTCATCGCAATGTTGAAGGACGCACCAATGAGCCTCCTTCAATTCTTCGCGACTCAATCTGTATTCCCTACCTAGCCTGCCATACGGTTGTACTTCGTCGGAAACAACTGATAAATGGAATTGATTTCCACCTCTTGAAGATTCCCCTCCCGTGTGTTCATCATTAAGATATGTGTTGTAGAAGGTTACACACTCACTAGAAATGTAAGCCGCCGTGATCGAACCTTCAGGGAAACGTTTGTTCCTGTTCGTCTTCTTGTAATCTCCAAGTTGCCTACAAAATAAAAAGTTATTGCAAAAATTCATGTTATGTGAGACTTTATTGACAAAAGTATAGACTGCATACATACCTCTCGTTTGGATAACACCAGGTATATTGTACCGGACCTGTAAGCAACACTTGTTCAGGAAGGTGGATCATGAGGTGGACCATGATGCTAAAGAAAGTGGGGGGGAAGATCCTCTCCAGCTTGCACATGATGTACGCAATATCGTCTTGCAAGGACCGGACCTCTGACTTTTTTAGCTCTTTAGCACATAACCTCTGAAAGAAGTTGGACAAAGCCACCAACGTGTCAACCACATCACTCTGCAAATACGGGCGAATGACCACAGGAAGAAGACGTTGCAGGAGAACATGACAGTCATGGGTCTTCAACCCGATAATCTTATTTTCCCCCATCTTAATACATCGAGCTATATTTCCGGCATACCCACTAGGATACTTAACCTCACGAAGCCACTTAAATATCTCCGACCTCTTATTAGGAACCACCGTGTAGCCTGCTTGAGGCATTACATGTTTGCCGGTCTTTTTGTTTAGCTTTATCCATAGCTTTCGACGTATACCCATCTTTTGAAGGTCAGCACGAGCTTTGGCGGTGTCTTTGGTCTTGTCTTTGATGTCTAGAATTGTTCCAAGGATGCTGTCACAAACATTCTTCTCTATGTGCATGACGTCTAAGTTGTGTCTGATCTTCAACGTCGACCAGTAAGGCAACTCAAAGAATGAACTCCTGTGCGTCCAATACTTAAACTCTTCAGGGGTGGGAGGATTCTGGTCATTTACATACCTAGCGCTGCTCAAAATTCCAAACCAGTGCTGGTTCAGCATATCCAGAATCCATTGACCAGACCTCCCTTCGGGTTTCGGGCCATGCTCAACAGTCCCATCAAATGCTTGTGCATCGTACCGCCACGGGTGATCCGGTGGAAGCCATCTACGGGATCCTAAGTAAACAATTCTGTGGGCATGATGACTGGAATTGACCTCGTCTATACATACAGGGCACGCCTTGTATCCATGGGTAGTTTGACCAGACATCATCCCGTAAGCAGGAAAATCATTGACGGTAAAAAGAACCGCTACTCTCATGAAGAAGTAAGTCTGACTATACCTGTCAAAAGTATGGATTCCATTTTCATATAATTGTAGGAGCTCGTCGATTAATGGCCTCATGTACACGTCCAAGCACTTTCCTAGAGAATACTTGCCCGGAACTAACATAGTAAGAAAATTATACTCCGTCCTCATGCACATGTTTGGAGGCAAGTTGAGCGGAAATGCTATCACAGGCCATATACTGTAAGAGTTATTCATGTCTCCAGTAGGATTGAATCCGTCTGTTGCTAGTCCAAGTCTGACATTTCGACATTCAGAGGCAAAATCAGGAAATGAACGGTCAAAGTGATTCCAAGCCTCCCCGTCTGCGGGGTGTGTGAGATTATCCGGATCTACTCTAGGCCTATCCGGCTCTTGCTGGTGCCTTTCGTGGTGCCATCTCATATGCTTGGCCGTATGTGAAGACATGTAGAGACGTTGTAGACGAGGACCCAATGGGAAATAGCGAAGAACCTTCCTAGGAATGGGGTTTGTCTGTCTAGAACGAGCGTGTGGTTCATACCTCGGCTCATAGCAGTGTGGGCACTCAAATGCGTCCTTATAACCTTTGTAGTATAGGATGCAGTTATTGACGCATGCATCTATCTTGATGTACTCAAGACCGAACTCACTCAAGATGCTTTTGACCTTGTCATAATTTTCTGGACAGTTGTTGTCAGCAGGAAGCAACTCCTTCAGAAGTGCAATGTCATCGTTAAAACAAGCAACGGTCTTGTTCCTCTTCTTTTTGATACTCATCTGCTTCATGACAGTTTCCAATACAGTATGCTCACTTCCGGGGTACAGTGGTGTCTGTGCTTGCTGCATAAGCTTGTTGTAACTATCATAGCCACTACTGCCGACCTGGGAGACATCAGGGAAGGTTGTATTGTTGTTGTCCTGTGGAACACTTCCATCGTATGCTGAGGCGGACGGAAATGCATCGTTTAAGAAATTCATCACACCAGGGTCCCCGAAATTGGCACTAGAGGAAGACTCGCCCTGGTTACGTTGTGCTTGAATATCTACAAGTGTGGGCATATGTTCACTTGCTTCGCCGTGCCATGTCCAAGTGGTATAACTGGGACAAATACCGTATTGTGACAGGTGAACATACATGTCCTCAAAAGTTACAGAATTGGCAGATCTGTTGCGACATTTTCCGCATGGACAAATGTGGAAAAGTTGTCCAGGAGAAGTCTTGCCACGGACAAACTCGATAAATTCAAAAATTCCTCTCATGTATCGCGGATGCCCTCTATGTAACTGCATCCAGCTCCTGTCGGCCATGTTGTAACCTGTAATAAAAGGGGAAATGAAAAATCTAACTATAAAAATACTGCGCGCTCACGTAAACAACGGTACGTATTCACCACAAAAACATAATGTGACGAAAATAACTGATTTAAACAAAAACATCATCAAATCAAATATTTGATTTAAGACCATAGATATATATATGCATGAAAATATCGATATCATCACGAAAATAAATGAGTAAATATATCTAAGCACAAATTGAAAAAAAAAATTTAATGTAAGCATAAACAAAATGAAATATATATATGATCTCAAACACAAATTTAATATAATCGATCATAAACGAAAATATTATCATGAAAATAAATATTGTTTTAATATATCACCACGAAAATATCATCATCAAAATATCGATCATTTAATACACATCATGATTTACATAAAAAAAGATAATAATCGAATACATTAATCACATACATAATATATATATATATATATATATCTATATACATACATTGATTTAATAAACATCATCATTTTCTGCTACAACATATATAATATAATCTATATATATACATATATGATTTGCATAAACAAAATTAATATATACAATCAACAAATTAAAAATTCACACACATATATATACATCCATATATATATATATATATATATATATACAAAATATACGTATACATGCATATATATATATATAATCAATAATCCACACACAATTAATATATATAGAATATATTAATCAAACCATGCATATATATATAATTAATCGTATATATGTATATATACACACACACACACAAACACACAATAAAAATACAAATTAAACGAATATAGCCGGAGAGTCGCCGGAAAATATGACCGGTGAACTGAATTCCGTCGAAAATGTAAAGGTTGAAGAATATGTACCAATGATCAAAATGCTAGCTAGCTAGATTAGTTGCTTGAACTTCAATTCATGGCGAGAGGTGTTTCGGCGACGTCGAGAGGTGTTTTATTTAGAGCAGGTGATAGAGAATGAGGTTTTTGCAGGAAAGCTCAATTCTGTGCTGAAGATTCCTTCTGCGCGTGCTCAGAGAATAATTCAGCTTTATATTCTTAACCGACGGAATTTTCCGTCGACTTAGTCTTACTTTGTCGACGGATTATTTTTCTTAGTCGACGGAAGATGTTTCCGTCGACTGAAAACATCTTAACCGACGAATACTTACCGACATGAATTATCTGTCGACTAAGATTTACTTCACCGACGGAAATTCCCGTCCAAAATTTTCCGTCGGCTATGATTTACTTAACCGACGGAAATTCCCGTCCAAAATTTTCCGTCGGCTATGATTTTCTTATCCGACGGATCTCTTCACCCTTCCTACGAAAATAGGTTCGTTGGCTATGAAAATCTTAGCCGACGGAAGTTAATTTTTCCGTCGGCTAAGATCTATAATCCGCTAGTGTGGTTTGACATATTTAATTCATGCATCTATAGAAATAGCAGTAACAAAATCAGCTAGGGAAAAAAAAGTATTAGGATGATAGAGCAAAACAAAAACCATATATAACAAACACACACTCACATTATAAGGATGATAGAACATTGACATATATCTATCATCACCAACCATCATAGGAGAGTAAATATGGTACTTGCAAGTACTAGTAATGAATCATATAATTCCTTAAACTTTTTAAACTCATTATACACAATATAAAAAATACATGAGATGAATGTGAAAGAGGTAATGATAATTGACTACATAGCTGTATACCAGCAGTATTGTTCCCAATGACCTATCACAATATAAATAATTAGAAATGCTATATATGTACTCTACTGATAACAAACACTTTCAAGTTAGCTTCTTTTCCTCAAGTTAGCTACTGCCAAACCAAAGAAAGCATCTATATCACCATATATCATTGTCAGTACTTAATCAATCTTATGCTTTTAATTACAAGAATGCGAAAATTAAATGAAGCTACACACCAGATGGTGGCTTGTGTATAAAACTCAAGTAAACTAAAAGAATATCAGTACAAAATTAATAAGTGATGAAGAAGGTACCTAATGTGAAAAAGGCACATGAGATTGGTCTGTTGCCGCAATTGGATTTGGAACTTTGGTTACCTATCATTGTATCAGTTATTAAAATATTGATCTTGGGCAAGGATGCAGAGGTGCAAGGGCGGTACTAGGTCTTGTTCAATCGATCGCGGCCGTGGCTTGGGGGGGTTACGCTCACGGGGAGCAGCGCTCAAGTTTCGTGAGGAAGAGAGAGAAAGAGAGACTGAGAATAGATTATGCGATGTGAGAAATTGGAAGAGAGAATGAGAAGAAAATATTTGAAAACTAAAATAAATGACATTTGAACCGTTGTTTACTTTTAAATAGTTAGAATTGTTTTATGAGCCAACATGAGCTAAGGATCCGAGTCCCACCGGACGCATCAAGCTAGTTTACCTCTGTATCAAACTGATCCACACCAATTACAAATACTAGTCTTTTACCCACGGGATCACAATCCATTTTTCATTCGGGTTATATCTTACGGATCACCCCAGGCCCAAACCCGCATAATCTACCCGCCCCCGCAATTTGGTCGGCACCTAACAAACAAACCGACTAACGGTCATACAGTTTCAGACGATCACTCTCTCCTCCTATTTCTTCCAAACTCAAAATCCAAACAAAATCCCAATTCTCCAAATCCTAGGGTTTCAATTTTCGAATCGAATCCCCAAATTTCCCAAATCCCTAATCCCCCACCTGAAATGCGCTAATGGCAGCTCCGGTCCCGCACCCTCTGCTCCCAATTCCACTTCCGCAGGCCCCAAATTCAACCCTAGGCGAACCCATTTCGGGTCACAGATTGTACAGCTGGCTGGGTCAGTGCCATGGGCTCTGGCACAACGTGGCGCTCATCATGTCCTCGCTTCTCTTTGCTCTCTACTTGGGCTATCAATCCAGGAAGAGCTTTTCGAAGCTATATCATGGTCGCTCGTATATCATGATGGCCTACTATGGCAGCCTTTGGCTCGTTAGCTTGCTCAATCTCGCTTGGTGCTTTCTTCAGGTTCGAAAAGTTTTCAGCTTTTGGAGTTTTGTAGCTGAAGTTTTGAGCTTTTTGGTAGTTTGTTATGAATCTTGAAAGTTTCGAATCATTAGTGTAGTGATTGGTTGCTGATATAAGAGTGGCTCTTTGATTACTTGGTTTTGTTTGTGCTATTGATTTTTGAGCTGTAGTTTCAGGTTTTTTTGTTTGTTTAGGGTTGTGATAGATTGCAGTGGCCTTGCGATAGTTAGTTTCGTAGCGTGGTTTTTATTGATAGGTGTTGGAATGAGTAATAGATGATAGTGTAATCTTGGAGGGTTTCTTGAATAGGTTTGGTCTTTGATTGTTCAAGTTTGAGACGGTGAGGATTGGGAATTTGGGATACTAACCTTGTTGTATGTTAGCTGGAGTAAATAAAAATTTGCGATTTTCATTTGGTTGGTTGATTCTGTTATGAGGTTTTTGTATGAGACGTAGTAGCTGAGTAGTTTGATTCTTAATTTGCAAGTTGTGAATCCGTTTGGTGGATGTATTGAATGCATAAAAGGATTTCTACAGTGTTAGGACAGAAGTTAGTCTATGAACACTATGATTGTTATTTGGGTTTTTTGCTGGTTTGATTACTGTATTTGTTTACGTTCATAGGCATTTCTTGTACCTAATACCAGGTTGGGTTGTCACTTTATTGGCACAGGCATGGGAATGCACACCTGATAAAGAACTGGCATGGAATGTCTTATCTTTGTTTACAACTTCCGGAATGTTATTTTTGGAAGTAAGCTTGCTGGCATTTTTACTCCAAGGGAATTATGCAAGTGGACTGGAAGCGTTGACACGAACATTTGTTGTCTCAGGAATCCTTGTTGGTGTGGATATACTTCTGAAGGTATCACTTTTGTTTTGCTCAATATAGATTTTTCACACTTCTGAGCTAGCTATGCTTTTTCTGACTTCTAGAATAGTAATAGGACAATGGAACTTCTATTGCACTTCGCTGTAGCTGCATATACTAAAGTTCCGAGTTTCCATTTAGGGGTTATGTACCAAATGCAACTCTTTTGCCATGTTTGAAGTGATTCAAATAATGTGATACCTTCTGCGAATTGAATCACATGCTAGATTGTTGCACAATTTTCGTTGGAAATGCATGTTGATGGAGCTTTAATTGCACATTGTCCTTCTTCCAGGCAATTTATATGTTTGGTTTTGGAATTCCGCTGTTTGTCGATGACAGTGATCATACACATCGGATGAAGTGGAACCTGTGGTCTGTCCATAGGCTAGTACTTACTGCAGTTTATGGTTTCATATTGTTCATGTACCATTCCAAGTGGAGAGACAGGTTACCTGGTAAGTTCCTGTCATATTTACATCTATTCTATAGCCTTTTAACAAATTCTAATGTCTCTTTTCTTTTTGTGCAGCAAGACCTGCGTTCTACAACTATACAGCTATCATGTTTCTGATGAATGTGCTGGCGTTGTTTGCTTGTGGACTTACGGGAAATGGAGCTGGATTTGCATATTGGTATGTATAGTCTTTGAGTTAAACATTCCGGATTATGAAGATTTTGTTCAAATTATGTATCGTCTTCTTATATTTTCAAATTCTTATTTGCAGGTTATATGGGGCCACTATTGTCTGTTACCATGCCTTCTATCTTCCTCTTTTATATGTAACATTTCTAGCAGACTTCTTCCAGGTCATAATCCTTCATCAATTGATAAATATTCTCTTTCTTTCTTTGGTTCACCCATTGTTTTAGTTTGTAAGTTTTTTTTTTCTTGTTAAGATGGTAGTATTGTCCTGATTGGTTATAGCACTTGGATGATAGGAAGACGATTTACATTTGGAGAATGTATATTATTCAGAGATGAAAGATGCTGGGTTCTTTGATGCTGATTGGGAGTGATGCAGCAACCGCCATATTGAAGATGGTCGTGCATTCCAGAACTCAAGTCTTCTTGGCTGTATATAGAAGTTAAATATCCTTTTTCTGATAAGAGAAGTCTGATCGCAAAATGCCTCAATTGAAGTAAATTTTGTTAGAGTTTTGTAGGATGTTATATTGTATACCGTGTTGCTTTTGCAATCCCTCAAGTACATAAATATGTATTTGAAAGATTTCTGATGGCATGCTTTTGCTGCTTCGGTAAGCTTTCGTTGCGAGGCTCACTCCTTCCGATTTCCTTAGCTGCACCTGCACTCTATCTATAAGTAGAGACCCATATCAATGAATAAGATTGTATGTCAGAATTCTCTTTTAACTCTTTCTTCTCTATGCGTTCTTCCTTCAACATTTTCATTGTAGACTCAGTCAAGGAGTCCGAAACTTGTCGTTTCCAAGTTCCTAAAGTAATTTGATTCCACACAGGCATACATATTATACCGTCTTTTCAGGTTTCATCCAACTGACCAAGAATTGTTAGGGTATTACTGTTACCGGGTTGAGGACTTGGTGAATAATTTTCGGTTTATCTCACATTTCGATCTTATATCCATATCTTGACCGTTCAGTTTATAAGTATTTATGAGTAAATCATTTATCCAAATTTTCAGCTATATTGAAAATTGTTAAGGCATTCTTTATCAATTATGAACTTGAACGGTTCATATGTGACTAATTTGGTTCGTCAATTAATTTGATCTAATTTGTAATTTTAACGTATACCAATTTGGCTGAAAATTTGTAGAAATGATCTACTCATATAAACTTAAAAACTGAACGGATGAGATGTCAAAATGTGATCGAAAATTTGATCTTTTAAATCATAAACCGAAAAGTATCACCAAGTCCTTATATTAAGATTCTTTACTAGAAGGGCTTCCTACTGTTACCTTCGCCACAAAGTTTCCGGAGAACCATTCAAGTACGAGACACAAATCAAAAGCTTTGATCTTTATGGCAAGACAGAGCCATGGGATGTTTGGACAGAGTTTGGAGGACCTGGACAAGACGAAAGTGAAGACCTGTATTTCTTTACCAAACCAAAAAGGTTGAGTGACTCGGCGTCTGTGTATCCTCGAAGGTTGTTCTGGGACCTGTAGACAAAAGGACAAAGGGGTCACCATCTTTGATTCCAAGAATAAAAAGATGGTGTTAGGGAGACGTCATGAGAATAATGAATCTGATCAAGACCGTCGCTGGATCATGCATGAGTTTAGTCTTCCTCCTTCAAGGACTAGCAAGCTTCCTCATGAATATCTGCTCTGCCGAATCCAAGTCAATGCTGATAAAATGAGAAAGTTGGTTGCATAGAAAGTGTCCCAAAATCATGTTTATAATGAGGCCATTGATCATGAGCGTGAGTTAGATGAGCTGAACGACATTTTTTTTTTGAGTAAAGCTGAATGACATTAATTTAGAGGATAATGATGCCTCCAACACCAGCAGTGATCATGTTAACAATGCGAGCGAATCGGTACTCACATCCCTTCCACTGCCATCATATCATCCTAAAGAAGAGATCACTGATCGATCATGACAATGTACAAGACTATCCACTTTACGACGATTATGTGTTCAGGTTGATGTTGATCATGTTGGTGATACTCATGGACTGCAGCAGCAGTCTTTCACAGCACAGACTGAGACACTAAAGGGTGGATCATTTGCTTCATATTCATACATTCCATATCCCCAGTAACATAGTCGGAGAGAGCAGTGCTGGTGCTGTGGCTAAGGACTGGCGAAAATGAGCTCAAAGAACAACAATGACGTACGTGTGGTTGCAACCATCCAATATGCCTTTGTCTACTAGGTTGATAGATGTATGGTCTCCATAACAATCAGTGTTTAATATTAAAAGTTAACAAAAAAAAAAACGATCATTTCTATATCTCTACTCCTCCACTAGGTTTTCTTCAGGTCTTCAACTTGTAGTTGCAGCATACTATGCAAAATCGTGTCAAACACACATACATGTACTTCTCCAACCTTCTAATCTGCGGGAATTGGTGAAAACATTTTGATGGTTTCTATGTTTTAGTTGCTCTCCCATGCTTATCTGCGCTTGTAGCTCTTAGTTGTGAACTTGTGATTCATTGGATTTGAATCCATAATAGAGGGAGGAGGAGGAGATAACATGAAATTCTGTGGGAGTAGCAAGTATTTGCCATCTGTTCATTACCAAAATCAAGATATACCTGATGTACTCCATTGTTATTCGGCTTGAAGCCTCTTGCGCAACCAGTCAATAAACAGTTGTGTGGTACAATGATGCCTTTACATTGTTTTACAGTTTGGCCTGTTCAAATTTGTGCAAAATCTGCAATGACCAAAAACTTGGTTTAAATAGAACTTGAATGAGATTATCATAATGAAGATTTGAAGATATTGTAAGGCCATTCTCTATTTCATCAGAAATATAGGAAAGAAAGGAGCTTGACCACACAAACTCAAATCCATACATTCATAATTTAACACTCAAGCCACTATCAGGTTCAAATTTCACACAAAATGACTGCATACATAACCAGTCTACCAACCAAATAATTATCTAAAGCAGGCTAGGATTGACTCTTGTTTTCTCATTTCTTCTTCTAAGCATTGTTCTTCTCAATGAGCTTCTCGATAAGATCCGCAGCATCCTGAACGGTTGCAATGCTCTGAGCACTCTCCTCTTCCACGCTAAAACCAAATTCCTCCTCAAGTCCCATCACGATCTCAACCTGAAATTGGCATCACTTAAGTAAATTCAAATGTACAAGCATAAATTTAGCAAGTGCCAGATCGATGGACAAAACTTAATACAATTCTACTTCTGTTGCTCCCAAAGGGTTCTAAATAGAAAGAATGTCCTTAATGAGAAAAATATTGGACATTATTCAAATTGTGGTTTACTTTTCACTATTCAACCCCTAGACAAATCATTCTGCTGTTTATGGTAGATAAAAATCCATCAGATGAAAGAATCTGATTCAACAAGCTTGCAGAAAAAGCACAAGAAAAAGACAGAAAAAAAGCTCTTTACTGAACAGTAAAAGGAAAAAAAAAAGTAACAGGCTCATGAAAAGGCAGATAATTCAGGGAACAGGAATATAACAAGAGCATATAACAAAATCAAATGTACCGTATCAAGAGAATCAGCTCCAAGTGCAGAAAATTTTGACTCTCCAGAAACTGCCGAGTCATCTGGTAATGCAAGTTGCTTTCTAACTATCTGGCACACCTTGTCCATTGTCTCTGGTTTGGCCTGCTCAAAGACAGGTAACGATATCAAGATTCAACTAAAATGATCATCAATGTAACATTATCAACTATCAAGATTCAACCATGATGATCATCAATGATATTTTGGATTTTTACTTTTTACTATCTTCTACTTACTTCAAGCAGTCACTTGGATGAATCCAAGTGCAGGACATAAATACATATTTTTGTACCTCTCCGCATAGAAAGTTCACTAACTTAGTAACTTACTATCAATCCAGTTCAAGATCTAAACTTTGAAGATTGAAACTATTTCTGATGGTTCGGACAATGTAACACAAATCTATTGTACATGCATGAGTGTTAAAAAGCACTTCATAACAAATCAAAACATACTGCGCAGTAAATCTGAAGCCGTGCTGAACGCTTCTGTAACCCGAAAGAAAGAGAACTTCTTCCATTACCAGACAGTAAAACTGGCTTAAGACCATTGACCCTGGACGATGCCTGTTAAACCATGACTGCTTCAGTAAACACTCAAATCAATCATATCACATCAACAGGGTCCAATCCAATATCTCAAATCAATATCAAAATAGCAAAAGATCTCCATAACATTATACTACTGAAAAAATGGATCCAAAATCTTGTACAATTCAACAGTCTTCTTATAATCAACCCAATGACAAGTAGAACTAATATAACCCAAAAATGAATTGATAAATCAATATTAGATTCAACCAAATCTCACTACTACTACTACTACTAAAAACTACAAGCAATTAAATAAAACTAAAATCAAACTTAGACATAAGAATCTCCCAGAAAAAATGAAAACAAAGTGATATGGGATTACAAGATTCTGGTGAAGGCGAGAGCGGAGTGAGATCGAAGAAGCAGCTCCTGTGGTGGCGGCCATTGATGCGATCGAGGATAGTTCTAAAAGACAGAGAGACGGCGAAAACGAGGACAAGTGAAAAAGAGAGGTCGTTGGTTTGTTGGTATTTATAGGTAGGCTGTTTGGTTTCTGATACTGATTGCAGGCAAAGAGGAGCTCACTATTCGACACGTGTACTATCTGAGTGAAACAAAGTAAATCGAAAAAATTACTGCTCCGGTTAAAAATTGTTTGGGCGTCTAGGTTATGGAATATGGATTCGGGGTAGAGATAAACACGACTCAAAACCTGTACGAAATGAGTTAAGTCGCATTTTGAATTTGAAATTTCACATCAAATATTTTTATTGTGGCCAACCAGCCAATATGAATTAACGAGTAATTGATGTCAGATTAAAAGTAACATACCTAATCTAGTTTACAAATCAACTTGTGTATAACTTATTAGGGTTTACGTACGTGCTTATGTGATAACATGGTTTTCTATTTTCAAGTTTTAGCCATGCATAAATAGATTTATGTTATGCTCAATACTCATGCCTGTATTATGTTATGCTGATCGAGTTTATCAGGTTACCCCTCTAATACCTAACTATGCATTCTATGCATTCTATGGAGCTATATATATCATACTACCATACAAACTGAATGAATCATATTCCAACCAAAGAAGTACCTATACATGGCTACGGTGGGCTATAACTCATCCTAAATTTTGAGAAAATATTGTTTAATTTGTTGCATATTTATAATTAAAAAAATTAAATTATGAAAATCAGTTCACCCCAAATTTCTTCATGTAATTGAAGTTAGTCCATATGATTTTATTTTATCTGATTACATATATATTATTTATTTTATTAAAAGCAGTTGCTCTTTTAGCATATTTTAGGTCAACTTTCTTATTTTTATTTATTTTTCTTTGTTGTTGTATACGTCTCCATTCTCTTCTCCCGAAGCAGCTAAGTCAAGTGCCAATCTTTCTCTCTTTAATCTGCATGTATGATTCTTAGTTATATCGGTCATCCTCTTGTAGGGTCTTGTACGTATCATATGACCTAGTTCTCAAATTTCAATTGATTAATGCCTTGATCAAATTTAGTCTCAATATTTCATCATCTCAAATCTCAATTGATTAATGTCTTGATAGTCTCAATATCCCATCATCCAATCGCACTGTATTTCTATTGATATTCTAATTCGAATCTCAATTGTTTGCTTACTAATTTTAAGTCAAGTGCCAAGCTTTCTCTCTTTAATCTGCATGTATGATTCTTAGTTATATCGGTCAATCCTCTTGTAGGGTCTTGTACATATCATATGACCTAGTTCTCAAATCTCAATTGATTAATGCTTTGATCAAACTTAGTCTCAATATCTCATCATCTCAAATCTCAATTGATTAATGTCTTGATAGTCTCAATATCTCATCATCCCATCGCACTGTATTTCTATTGATATTCTAATTTTAATCTCAATTGCTTGCTTACTAATTTTAAGCCAGATTCCAAGCTTTCTCTCTTTAATCTGCATGTATAATTCTTAGTTATATCGGTCATCCTCTTGTAGGGTCTTGTACGTATCATATGACATAGTTTTCAAATCTCAATTGATTAATGCCTTGATCAAATTTAGTCTCAATATCCCATCATCTCAAATCTCAATTGATTAATGCGCTTTGATACTCTTAATATCTCATCATCATCCCATCACATTGTATTTCTATTGATATTCTAATTATAATCTCAATTGCTTGCTTACTTTATTGTAGATGACTAATGCTAATGATGTTTGTGTGTGTGTATAGATATATATATATATAGTTGTAATAGTACCAACATTTGATTCATAGTTATTAGATTGTGTTTTTCCGTCCAGTTAGATTTAAAGATTATACACTCGTTTACTGTATTGTTAGAACGGTGATTGTGTGCTTAGTTATTAGATTTTGCTTTTATTCAATAGCGTAGGGTTCAATTTGAGTAGGTATGTTATTTTATCTTTAACTTTTGTTATCGAATTTCTATAAAATGTTATAATATTGATTTATTAATGATCCGTTAACTACGTGATTATTTGATATGTTTTTAATCTAAAATAAGATATGTAAAATATAGAAGAAAAAAAATTAAAGATGATGAAGTATAAACTGTAGAGACAAAAATAGCAAGAGAATTATCATCTTATATTCATTGATAGGAGCCTTTTATATATGGTAATGATAAGGAATACATAATCATATTCTAACTGCGCGCATATCTTGATGGCATAAAGTCAATACACACATATAAAATATCTTAGAACAAAAGAACTTTAAGAAAAAAATTTCAGCCCATCCAAACCTAAAATCCTAGGTCCACCATTGATTCCAACAATTCCTATATAAACTAGCTAAGCATTCAATATTGTTCCGTATATATTGAGTTGAGACATATATGGAAATTAATATATATATCGATCGAATGATTCGGATCACATTCAAGTTCTATATCCGGAACAAGTTTTAGTGTTTTACACGACTCGACTCCTTAAGGATCTTAACACACACTTTGTGTGCAAGAGACGACGCAAATGTAGAGCGTAAAAATTCAAATATATAAACAGAGGCTCGAAGAGATTTTAGCTATTGGTGAAGCGGTGATCTTTGAGATTGATCGAGTATCGAGAGATTAGCTCCTACTGAACAGGACACGGAATAAGAACATGACTTGTATCCAACTAGTCTTTCGCATACGTACAATACAGTTCAGGTCGTCATACACTCACATAGATCAAGTGTGCTCGATTCTTCTCCGATCCACCGACGGCCGGTGCCTCCAACAGCGCCTCTAATGGATTCATCGAGCTGTGGAAACCAACTCCCCCGGGCATGCAACTCAACACATATTACGTTTGCTGATGCTCTTGTTATAATCTGCTGCACGATGTGGCATCCTATGCTTGGTTACACATTATTTTTCACCACTGCTGAAAACCGACGCAACGCATATATAGGATTCTGCATGATAAAGATCAAAGAGTGGCGAGTCAACGCCGTCGCCGTCTTGACCGGGTTTGCAGCCGGCCGGAGAGGCATCACCATGCAGTGTTTCCTTCTCCGAATGTAACCCATGCCAGTAGAATCGTGCCGTGTCACCTACAGGTTTGAAGTGTATTAAAAACCCTATATATGATGGTATGGTTGTGATCTGAATTAGATCTAGGGTTTCTGATGAGGAATAGAATATATATGCGATTTGCTTTGTTCTTGTTGTCTTGTTTTTGAGGGATTATTTATACCTGAAGGTTGTGTGAGCCTGATATGATCGATCATATGAAATATTTCTTGTACGTACGTTTTACTGGTTTATGCAGAAACGATTTGTTGCTGTAGTATTTCGCTTGATTTTTCGAAATTTTACAAGGAAATGAACAATACGAATTAAGAAGAAGAAGAAGAAGAAGAGAAATGTTGATTCTCGGCGCCCTCGATCCGGTGATTTTTAAAGAGAAATCTGCAAAATAAGAGTCGCTACATATATATAACTGTTCGTATTGCAGCTATATATCAATAGATTCTAATTGCAACCTAGTGACAAGTAGCTTCAGCTCGAAAGAGTACCATGGAGAGGCCCCAACTAAAAGCTGGTCTCTCAGTCTCCCATCATACAAAATGTCATGATTCATGAAGAAGTTTTCTTGTTTCTTTTCTGAGATGGAAATGGAGAATGAAGGTGGCGTTTAGAGGAATCAGATGAATAGGTAATATACGTACGTACGTAGTACTCAGGAGAATCAAATCGTCCCCTAATAGATGTTGACAGAGGTGAGATGGAATGTCGATTAGTACACAAGTAAAACGTCAAAAGCAAATTATATAGCAGAAAGATTCTTAGGTAGGCTTTCCCTATCACGCCGCGGCGGTGCCGAAACCCTGTTTGCACCGATTTACTAATGCTCTGTGTAAATCTCTTGCTTAATCAAGGTAAGCAATTTTAGATTCCATGAAGTAAAGCTTAAAAGAACAAAATTTAAAGAAAAGAAGAGGAATATAGAAAAAGGTTAGTCTTTTTGGTGCCAAAAGGGCTAATCAAATCAAGCAAAGAATTATCTCCTTTTCGGTGGAGCTTGGCATAGTCTTCAAAGTTACCTATGACTTGCTATTTCACTCTTTCATTATAATATAGTACTCACTCTACGCTGTATTAAACGAAAAAAGAAATAATCAAAACTAGAAAACGTAACAAGTATGTATGACTCGTTATAGCTCATAAAACTAATACACATAACACTAAATTGATTATCAAGAAAAACCGAAAAGTTATCTGTCATTGTTAAATACATTCCGTATACATTGATTTTGTAGAATCGAGCGGCCGGACTCCCAAAACCGACGTATCGGTCGGAATCGCCTTTACCGATATCCCGCTATTAAAAATGGGCCGACCCGGTTGACCCGAGAGAATTAATATAAAATAAATAAAATAGAAAATCGGGTACACTCTTTGCGTAAAAACCCGGAAGCAGTGGGGAGACTTGAGAGAGAAAGAGGACGCTCTCTTTTAAGTGGAGTCGTCCTAACGGCCGGTACAACCAACGCAGTGGGTTTCAGTCCACCAAACCCACCCTCCTCCTCTCTCTCTCTCTCTCTAGAATCTAGGGCTTTGAAATCCACACCGATTCCTTCAAAGCTTTCTCCGCATTTCCACCGCGTCTCAAATCCTCTCCGATTCTTCAGGTAAACGATTTTTCCGTTCTGAATTTCTGATCCGAACGGCGCCGTCCTCCAGTCTCCGGCTCCGATCAGAACGACGGAGTACTGGAAACGGCGTCGTTTTACTGAACTGATTGTTATCGTTTTTGTTTTACTTGCTTTCTGGTTTGATCGCCGGAATTGAAACGGCGTTGAGCTCAGTCATTTTGAAGCTCCGTCTGATTCGAACGACATCGTGTCCAGTCTCCGTCGCCGATCAGTATGGAGAGCTGGAAACGGCGTCGTTAGCTAAGTTTGCTTGTTTTTATTTGTTTTACTTGCGCTGTGATTTGATCGCCGGGATTTGGCCGGAATCGAAACGACGTCGGTTTGACGTCCGAGTTGAAGCTATTTGAACCGGTGTTTTGATTTTGAATTTGATTTTGATATCTGCGTAGCCGACACGAACTTTATAAGGATTGTATTGTATTTTGCTATGGTTTTGGGATCTAGTGCATGAAACTTTTTAGGCAAACTTTCGGTTTTCTTTTTCCCTCATTTTCTGTAGCTCATATGCTCTACCGGGTCCCAAGGATCCAATGATTTCAATCGATATTCAACTTTTCATTTTTTAAGGCTGTAATGGTGGGTCAGCAGACATCTAAACGATACTATTATACTATGCAATTTCGTTTTGTTGATGTAGTTATTGATATGTTTGATTGCTGTGCAGTGAATTTGGATATCTGTCTGTGGCGTTTGGATCATTGTGAAGGTTTGATCACGATGAATTCAATTGTGGAGATTCATCCCAAAGAATTGAAGTTCGTAGGTAAGCTCATTATTGGTGGATGGTCAGAGCTATTAGTTTTCTTTATGATATAGTATCCTGATCATTGTTTTCATTTAAACGTTAAGATGTATGATACTTGCCTGATTCATGTGCTTGACCCACATAGTTGGAACTAATACATGCTCTTTGGAGTAGAGGATTTTCGCTTATTTATTTTGCATACTATGTTTTCATTTCTATAGTATTTCTGCTCTAGGCTTATTGCATGAAATGCATCATTGATTTTGAAACTACCAATGTTTAACAGATTAATGCATGTTCTTGTATGTCAGTACCTTGGAATGTTTAACAGTTTCATAGTTAGAGTTAAATGTTATGTTCCCTTTTTAGTGTTCCTTTTCTTTAGCTGGTGGATGATAATATATGAAAGGAACTCAACGTTATGTTACTGTTTTCCTAGTAATGTTATACAGTAACTATTCTTTGTGACTTGTAAACTGACTGGTATTGTTTTTGTAGTTGAGTTGATGAAGCAAAACTCATGCTCAATTCGACTTACCAACAAGTCCGACCGCCATGTTGCTTTTAAGGTTTATACTGCATTTTGTTTGTTTTACAAGTTATTAAAGTGAATGAACTGAAGTTCGTTATGTAAGAAAGAATGCTAATGATCATATTTGCAGGTTAAAACTACTTCCCCCAAGAAATACTGTGTGCGACCAAATGTAGGTGTTATCTTGCCAAAATCATCTTGTGAATTCTCAGGTACTGATCATGCACGTCACTGAGTACACTCTGAGACATTGCTTGAATCTGCATGTAAACATTACCTTATTAGTAGTTACAGGAGCATGAGGGTTGAAGCGTATCCCCCATTCTTAAAAGAAGAAAACAAAATTGACTTAGTGAATCATTTTATATCACATAGGTCTGGCAGTTTTACATTATTTTTACAAGGTTTGATATTTCTATCCTGTGGATGGATTTGGCAGAAGATCTTAGGTCCTTAAAGTATTCCATTTTTATATCGTAAAATTTTATCTGTTTTAGAAAGATCAAGATATTGGCATTCCCTGGGCTCCAATGCAACGAATTTGCTGTTCAGCCTGTTCTTTGCACTGTACATTCTGATTGTTTTCTCCTATAGGTGCTTTTGTTATAACCATGTGACTTCCTTTGTTGATATAGTTACAATGCAAGCTCTCAAGACAGCTTTGCCTGATATAGAATGCAAAGATAAGTTTTTAATCCAAAGCACAGCTGTTTCTTCTGAGACAACTGACGCGGATATTACAGCTAGCATGGTAAGTTACGGTAGTTTTTGGTTGCTTGAGATTCTGCATGTACTGGTTTCTCATTGTTTACCATCACAGTTTGCGAAAGATGAGGGTAAATACGTGGAAGAGAAAAAGCTAAGAGTATTCTATATCAGCCCACCTGATTCGCCAATGCTGTCACCAATCAAGGTAGACTTGAAGCAAGGGCAGGGCCATGAAGCTTCAATGCTAAATGATCCAGTATTTAGTGGAGTGGAAACCCTCCCTCCTCACAAAATGGTTAGAGAAACTTTTCTTATTTGAAAATGTTGGATTCTCTCCCTCTCCCCTGCTCTCACTTTCAAAACATATTATCATCACTCAGCCGACTGTCTCCTCATATCTGTTGTTTGATCATGTCCATCACAAAGTATTCTGACTTGTTTTGGCAATATACACCAGGTTTCAAAGGATGGAAAGTTCAGAGCTGTAAACAGTGAGGAGTCAAAGCCATCAAAGGAAACTGAGGTGAAACCAGCAAAGCATGTGGAAATGAAAGTAAGAAAAGAAGAGGAATTGAAACCAGCAGAAGCTGGGGAATTGAAACCAACAAAATATGAGGCGTTGGAAGCAACAGAGGATGTGGAGTCAAAATCAACTAATGCTGTGGACATGGAACCAGCCAAAGATGTGGAGTTGAAATCAGCTAAGGTTGTGGAATTGGAACCAGCAAAAGATATGGAGTTGAATCATGCAAAGAATGTGGAAATGAAACCATCTGAGGCTTTGCTTTTGAAACGAGTAAAAGATATAGAGGCAGATAAAGCACAGGTTGTGGAAGATTTGAAGTTGGTTAAAGATATTGAGGAGATGAAATCAAAGCTACTTGAACTTGAACTAAAGCTGAGCCAGGTTTGGTCATTTCTTAATTTTTCTGTTCCAAATTTTGGTGGTTCTCATTATTTTCAATTGCATGAGCATTTACTCTAGCAGTATTTGTCTACATTATATATGAAGAGTTTGACTGTATGTTTTTCTGATACACTTATATTCTTCTTCTATGGTTCCCCTTGCATTGATCCTATGCAAGATCTCTTGCCTACTAGGTGGTCGTACCGCTTGGTTTTAGATTGGGCTATTGAGATTGAGTTATTGGATCCCCATTTTATCAATTAGAGCAGTGAAAGTAAAAATGGGTCAATAAGAGCATATTCTCTTTTCAGTTTGGATGTTATGTGATAGTTGGCCTCCTATCTTCACGCAGTGTTTGAAAACCAATTGATAGTTGTTTCATAAACTATCTTCCTTTCAGAATAAGAAATAAAACCTTATTAATTTGAGAATTTTTTTTGGAATTGTATGTAGTCTTTCATAAGTTGTGTGTCACATTCATTGTGTTGTATACTTGTATTTCTCTTGGATGGATGGGGGGTGGTGAACCACTAGGCAGATATAAATGATTGGTGGAGAAGCTTGCAGAGTCGTAATACTTTTTTGGACACAAGTTAGTCTGTTTCATGTCCTTAACTTTGATCAAAATCAAGAGTTAGCACATTAGATATATTTTTGGTGCAACTGGCTGCATCAATCTACTTTCTGTTTGACGAATGAATTGCCTCATTTATTTTAGAGACAGTAATTTAGTTCTGAGTTGTTTACTGGACCAAGAAAGAGTAGAAAGTTTGGTTCACATAGTTGCACCAATACATGATTAGTTTTCGTAATATGATATTAACCATGTTACACTTTTCCTCAAGTTTTTTTATGTTCTTTTCAGGCTGAAGTTACTATCTCAAAGCTAACAGAGGAGAGGAGTTTAAGCATCCAAGAGATAAAAGATTTGAAGGAGCAATTAGTAATTTCTCAAGCCCTATCCTAAACTTTATGTTTTGTCCATTTATGATATTCTGCAAAAGTCTGTTTTGTATGTTTTTACTGGTGATTGAGTGTCCAAGGCTTTAATATGTTCTCTGAATTTGTGGTCAGAGCGAACCTACTCTCTGATATGCTTACAAGTTAAAATTAGGGGAGTGACATTTTTTTCAGAAACTTGCAGATCTTTAATACCTAATATAAGGCTTGGTTTTCCTGGGCAAAAAAAATCTGTGCCTTTTAAATATTCTGGAACCCTGCATTGCATTACATTGGATTGCTTCACTCTTTGTTTATGATAGCCTCACTATAGTGATGTATTTTTCTATATCTCTCACATATGCACACATACAACCTGGTTAAGCAATAACTGATGACAGATCTGTCCTTTATTGCAGGGGTATTTGAGTAAAGGTGGTGTGCAACAAGTCGAGTTCCCTGTCATATTTGCTTGCACGGTGGCACTTTTCAGTATTCTCCTTGTTATAGCTATAGCTGTTAAAAGTTTAAGCATGAAGGTAGTATCATCAATTTGAACTTAGATGAATAGGTTTGAAAACCTCTTGCTCTTATAAGTGTATAGATGAGGTATAGAGAGGAGAGTAGCCAATATACTCACAGTTAAGTGCAGTAAATGTTCATAGGCCGAAAGCTAAGAACTAAGAAGCCATCTTTTGGTTGACTACATTTCTTGTTCCGGGATTGTCATGAGAACCAATGATGCTGCTTAGATGCTATGGTGATGTTGGTTGGAAAAAATAGGATGACAGTCCAGGAAGATTGTTGTCATAGTTTTACAATGATTAATATGCAGACATGTTTTGGGTCTGGAGTGAGGACTATATACATATATACTTGTTTCCTTTGTATGACTAATCCGAACAGGTTTGGTTCTCAATTACAAGGACGTAATGTTCTAAAGATGGTAGTTTGTGCTTGTGAGCTTTGTATTTTGGATTTGTGGTTTTGGGTCCAAATTTTAAGGGATGTGGTATTCTCACTCCATTTTGTATTCTCAGTTACTCCCTTGTGTACCAAAAAGAGTGTGAATATCACCTCCCTTTTTTAATTGCAATAGCTGTTTGTCTTGATAAGCAGACTGAACTGCAAAGTTAAATCTACTTTTGTTTCTGTTATTGGTTCGGTTTGGTTCATACAACCACCAGGAACATAAAAAGGGTTCATGTTATCCCTCTTACTAATCTTGCCGCAAAAATATACCTTCTCGTACCAGTTGATGCAACTCGTGCTTGGCAAATGTTCATAGCAACTATGCTATGCTCACAAGATCTTGGCAAATGCTGAAAGAGTTACGACTAAAAGCACCAAAATTTAACAAGGGCAAGATGAACTTGTAATTTTGTGTTATCGCAAATTTGACATCTTATGTTGCTTCTACGCCAGAAATTATTGATATAGACCAACTGATCGAGTATGTGATTTCGGCACCATGCCATAGCCAACAGTTCAATACAAAATGAGTCCTAAATATGAATCATTAAGTGAAATTATTACAAATTATACGCACCTAAATGTGGCCACTGATTTGGTAGTATGTAAAATATGCTTTCCGATGATACTTGGAGAGTTGGAGATATCTCAACCTCCTCCACCACATCAAAGTCAGTTTCTTACAAAATGGGGATCACCCGTTAGGTATGGTTAGCTTTCTCGAAGATACATGTATATACTTCATGAATGTGATCAAATGGCCAAACTCCTCTACCATTGTATAAGGTACAATCTTATCAAAAAAATAGTATAAGGTACAAAGTTCCTAGTAATTTATTCATCACAATGACAAATGTGAGGTTCAGATTGAAGTTTCTACCCAACTCATATTGTGGTCAAAAATATGAGTTGGGTACAAATAATAGTGTAACAAAATATGGTAAGCTAGCTAGCTCTATAAAACAGAAGGAATAAGATACCGACTACGAGTGCAAGTATACTAGCTTCACTTGAATAAGGATCATAGAGGTATACTTTCAATTACATGTTTTGAAATTTTTTGGGATCTTTAGCATTTTTTGGAAATTTCTTGGGATCTCTAGGATTTGCTCCTCTCAGTCTCTATGCCTATCAATTAAACGAGGATATATGACCTCATTTACCGGTGTCAATGGATGTTATATGCGAGTAGGTTGAATTACCCAGCTCGACTCTGGATCAAAATTATAGCGAGATTGGACCAAAATTTTGGGTACGTACTTGTTCATCATCTTCGTCAGTCTCTCTTCGTCAACCTCGCATATAACATCCATTGACAATCAAGGTTGACAAAAATGATGAACAACTACGTACCCACCTACTATTATACCAATTCAAGTTCAACTTGATCTTAAAATGAACGATATATTTTGATTTACAAACTGTGATACACATGCATGGATACTTATGAGTTTTGAAGACAACAAGGTTCAATAATTAAAATTAGCTTGGCAAACTGGTATAATGAGAAAATTTTGTTTTGTGAGAATCCTGCAACAACATTACAAAAACCACATGCGATATTTATATTCATCCATTTTCACCTCCAATTACGAAATATAACCAACTGCAGTTTTTTCACTTCCACAAGCAAAAAGAAGAGAGAAAAAATTAAGCTTGGAAACTGTGACATCTCATCAATATGTGGGAGAAAGGATTGTACGGGAAGATAAATGACTGTATAGAAAGATAAAAGAGTGTATGAGGAAAAAAACCAAATTTTAATTGAAAACCGCACGATCCACCCAACTTTTTCGGTTCGAATAACCGATTTGAAACATTTAGGTCAAAAAAGCAATGTACTGATCCCAACCGAGTTAAACCGGACTAGATCTGGTTTAGGATCTTAAACCGATCTAAAAAACTGCACCACCTAATGTAAATTAAACAATCTCAAAAACCTTTTAAAAAAACTTTCTCAATCATACAGTCATGAGCCCGTCAACCGTAGACTTCATGTTTTGCTTCCCCTGAGCCCCAAAATGGTTCGTTTTCGACTTTGGCTTCTGACTGTAACTCAGATGTGGACTCTACTCTTGAGCCACCAGCGAAGAGATTCTTCTCTAACAAGGTTTCTGTGCATCCACGGATGGCTGCGACACTCCCTGAAGACTGCGCCGTGTTGCCCCTTAGTGATGAAAATTGGGTTGCTGTATCGCCCATGAAGTCAGAATGTAGAATGGATCACTGATAATGTGGTGGTTATATACTTATATGTATATTGTATACCGAAGATGGTTTCTCTTTCTCTTTATATTGATGTACTTTGCTGGGAAACAATAAAAGACTCGTTTAACTTAAATAACTAAAACTAAGTCATATACCTGATTGGTTTAGTAGAATTAGTTCGAAAAAAAACATGCGGTCATGAACTTCTCAAAGAATGAACTTCAAAAAACCAAATTTGTTGAAGAAAGAAGACTTGAACTTCTCTAAATTTTAGTATTATAATATACTTATGTTATTCGGTGATGAACTGTTTATTTAAGCTTTTATTTGATAAACAATGTCATGGTCTTAGGGACTTCTATCGGTTTTAATGTTTTATGGTTAATTATGGTGATGGGCTGATGAACTTCTATATATAATATGGTGATGGATTTTATAATATGTTGTACTTTGGTGAATTAAAACTTGATGTTGTGACTTTTACATTATTGGTTAATCCAGATGAAGCGTTGAGCTGAGGAACACAAGAGAGATTGATTAAGCTTGAGGTCTGATTGAGTGCCCAAGTTTAGCCAAAGAAGTCAACAACAAATTTGGCTTTAGGATGAATATGAGTAAAAGAGATGGAATCACTAGCCAAATGTTTATTATCATGCACGATAGTCTTAAGCCAAAGAACTTGGATTAAACCGTTGATACTGTTAATTAAGATTTTAGAATTGCCTTCCACTTGTAACAAACTTAGTTACACAATGTATGAAGTTGGTAACTTATTTGTCGCAGCCAAAATGAGAAAGTCATCTGAATTATGAAAATAAAGCCACCAACAGAATCACCGTTAGCACAAACTAAACTATCAAAATTTAATTTGAATTGTAAACCAGACAATTAAAAGAAGAACTTCAATTAAAAACTTCATGTGCTAGACCACCTCCAAAAGAACTAATTTGATTAAACTATCTCCGAAAGAACCAATCGACTTGCAGAAGAACCAAAGGAACCAATCGGGAAAAGAACCAATGCAACAAAAAGAACTAATCGTGGTTGTCAATAATCAAGGTCGATGTATCAGTAGTCTGGATGCCGAGTCAATGCAACCAGAAGTGTGTCAGAAGTGCATACATGTGTGAATGGTGGAAAAGCGAGATTTTATAGATGACAATGCCATAAGTCTCGTGTATCCATAGCCTGACATGATGGACAAGCATTTCATCGGAGGGCACAACCAGAGGAATGTGGCAGTAGATATGGCATGTGTGCATGAAAGTTAAGTAAAACACTAAACAGAGATTGTAAAATACAAATGCTCAGATTCTTCAATTACTACGAATCAAGCACATACACCTAATAAATTTGATGAAAATTATAATAGTAACAATCGACAGAACATGTATCAAGCAACAAAAAGTCAGAAACAGATCAAGACCGATTGAACATATCAAGCTTAGGCAACTCAGAAATGAGCTATTAATAGCTTAAGAACATGAATCGAGCTCATAAGTGACAGATTTATATCCTAAGCTCATAAATCAAGCTTAGAATAAACTATTTATAGCCTAACTACCTAAGAACATGAATCAAACTACAATAATGTAAAAGTCACGACTAACAGGTATGTGAGAACGTGAGAACCTCACTAATGGTGTTAGACGAAATGTTATAATTGGACCAAATTTAATCGATATACAAAACACGAGAACCAAAATTAGAACTTTCCACCATAGTTGCTCTCTACCAGTGTGGTGGGAGGTGATGAAATGGGCAAGGGTGATAATGCTTGAGTTTTGAAACGAGCAGTGCGAGAAATGGAACTCTGGATGAGTTTGGTTGTTCTTAGGTTATGGGAGCTTGAGGGTGTATAAAAGACTCTCAGTCGAAGGTTTCTTGCCACTACAACTCTAATGATATCTGAAGGTCATAAAACAAAGGATAAGGAAGGAAGGATTTCGTTTTTGAAATTCTATCTGTTTTAGAGTATTCGTGGGTGGCTGGCCGGTTATGTGATTTCGTGAAGGTGAGAGTACACCTATTTATACTACTGGTTATATATGTGAGATGAGGTCTGAATTTTTGAAACATTTTTTTCTTCTTCCACAATGGATCAACGGGTAAGGCTAGAGTGTGTTAATGCATGTCATGCATCAACTATGTCCTAAAGTTGTAAAATGAGTCATCAGAGTAGTAATATTAGTTCTTAAAGTTGTAATATAAGTTCTTAACGTTGTAAAATTTTAGTTACAACATTAGTCATCATGTGTCCTTAAATCCTTAAAGTTGCATCAACTTTTCTTTTATCACTTTAAGGACTTAGTTATCACTTATATGACTCATTTTACCACTTAAACGACACATGATAACTAATATTGTAATTAAGTTTTTACAATTTTAAAAACTCATATTACAACTTTGAGGACTAATATTACTACTTTGAGAACTCATTTTACAACTTTATAACAGAGTTGATGCATGACATATATTAACTCGATCATTGTAGAATTTTCCTGGGTCAACTACGTACACATCATAGTTTCCATATATAAGTGACAATCTCCTGATATATGGTTAAATTGATTCATGTCCATCACAAGTACTCATGTCCATCGCAAATCAAGCATATGTAAAAACAAACGAAAGATGATGGAGGAGAAAAACACAGCCAATGATGTGCTATGGGGAGCTGAAAACAGTTAAAATGAAGTGGAGTTGATACCAACAACGTAACTAACGCAGTGTTTGAAGCAAATTTTACAAGAACACACCATGAAAATGAACATGATTCATCAACACACCAGGATTGAAAAACACACTATCATCACCAATCTAGTGATCATCCAGACGCTTAAGAAAACCTCACTATATATACAGTCACGAAAGTGTAATCAATATGGAGGTGGAGGAGGTCCGCCGTGAGGGCCATGAGGTCCAGGAGGCCCCCCAAATGCAGGTCCGCAGCAGCTCTCAAAGATGCAACAGCAAAATAGTAGATAGCAACTGCAATCGCAATAAAGTGAATAAACCTCACAACTTGACTACTTCCTTAATGAAACGTACAAAGGGACGCTAAAATGGCCTAGTTCTGCATTCATTTCTAGAGAGAGATTAGCTACTGAGTATGCAAGTATATATTTACAGTTTCACTTACGTACCATGAAGATATGAGCCTGCTTATGCCATCGCAACAGAAACAACAGCAACCGCACGGCCCTGGATGCCCCGGATGTCCTCCCGGCGGAGGTCCCCAACCCGGCATAATGATATCTCGATCTCTAGAAATAGAATTGCCTGATCTAGCAGCTAGAAGTGCGATTGAGCTATATATGCAGATCGACGACAACGAACCAAAAACTATATGGTTGTATATATGAATATAAATTATGTGGAGTTCCAGAAGAATAAGAGGGCTTTGAAAACCTTATGAAGAAGGGAGCAAATTAATGGCGGACAGAGTGTGTTACTGGAATAATGTCTTGGAGTTTCTTAATTTGACTGGTAAGTAGAGGGCGTATCATCCATGGTTTAGGATACGGGTTCTATGGAACTCATCTACTCTTCTTTCAACCTACTCAGCTGAATATCTATGCTAATATTCACTATCCAATTACCAACACCTGTGTATCACCCATATTAGAGAGGACAATTTTGGATTATAGCATGAGAGTGATGGAGAATGAGAAATTAAATTAAGGATAACGGTGACATTAATCTTTATTGTGTCAATATCATTTACCAAATGTCCCAAAATGAATCGAACAAATTAACTTAAAGTGCAAGTTAAGGTTTTTCTCCTTTGTCGGGGCATATGTACGTCTTGGACAGTGATGAAAACCCTACCTAAGAATTTCTCATATAACTATGTCGTCGTTGATCGCACTCGATGTACGTCTCTGTTTGTATTAGTCATAGTAGTTCTCTGTAGGTATCTAATAGTTGAGTGCTAACTAATTATAATCTAAATGTACGTGGTGATCATATAGATATATTTCGTTGGTAATTGAACATATATAATACGTAGGTGTTGTAATCGGCTAAATGCACACGGCCTTGAGGAAACAAATTTTGATATAGTTGAAATTAAAATATATGAAACGTACACACGAATTTGGCCAGACTCATCGGAGTTGAAAGTTTGCTAGCTAAAAACTGCAGCAAAATGCCAATGCTTCACTTGCTAACTTATTACATCATTCATGCATGAATTTAATTGTACACGTACACCAGCAGATGAGCTGATGATCAGAAGCGCCCACCACCACCACCACCACCGTGACCACCACCCCCACCGTGAGGACCACCCCGACCGCCACCAAAGCAATTCTCCAGTAGACAGCAGCAGCACAGGACATAAGCACTGCATACATAACAAATGAACCTAATTAGTTTAATCACCTCAAGAAGTTATTTAAGCTAGCTAGCATATAACAATTCGATGTATATTACATATAACAAGCTATTCGATGCTGTACCAATCTATGAAAACTCACCAAGATGATACAACGCGGCCTATACCGCCACAGAGGGCGCCTATGCAGCCGAAAGGTCCAAAACCCCCACCACCACCACCGCCATGGCCGCCAGGTCCACCAAATCCGCCACCGCCGTGTGGACCACCTCCACCTCCACCGCCACCGCCACCACCATGAGGTCCGTGTGGAGGCATCTTTTTAACCTGATCTAGCTAGCTTTCTGAGTTTTGATCTTAGGAAATGATGAAACTGTAATGTAAGTGTCTAATATTGGAACTGAGAATGATACCCTCTGGACATTTATAGGATTCTTGTAAGAGAGACAATGAGAGAGAGAAGCAAAGCTTAGTTGCTAAGCATCGGTTTCCTGAAGCGCGCTTGTTGACGTAGAGGACATATTCACATAGCTCGCTGTAAGTTCGATATCAGATCAAGTCGGCTCATCTACTTTTCCTCAGAGAACTGATACTTTAAACCTAACAGTCCAACTTACTTCTATACGTTGAAGTTGTTCCTTCACTTATTCCGTGGCATCTTGCTGAAGTGTTCCGGTGTTATGCTACTTATAATCCATTATGATATAGGTGATGAATCATCGGTACATCTTCCGGCCGACTATCTTTGTTTATGTTATATCTACTCTGGCAGGCAGGCAGCAAGTTCAGAATTCTACAATGTTCTTATAAAGTTTGAGTTCAGATGCCACCTAGCTACGACCATCAGTACGTTGCATGTGTAGTTGCAAATTTCCAAATGTTTTCCGATCCCCAAGAATTTGAAAGACTTCGTTTAAGCAAATTGTACGTGTTGGAACACTGCTTGGAAGAAGTACGTCAAATATCTCTCTGATTTAAGCAAAATAGATAAATGATATATACATACAAATTCTACAAAACTCATTTGGTTTTAGACTTAATTTGTTGACAATTGGTGGGTGAATCGAAAGTGATGGGATCATGATCCATGCATGAATGGGTAATCATCTTATTAAGATAATTTTCTTATGTGTTTCGATCTGTGTATTCAAATGTGGATGATGTAGTTTGGTTTGCTCAACTCTTAAGATGAGTACGTACGTAGAGATGATCGAACTGATGATCGTCTGTGTGTACATGTCGGAATTTGGAGAAGAAGAAAAAAACATGAGGTAGACTTGTAGTCAATGCAATTAGCAGTCATAGAATAATGATGATGATCAAGAACACAGATGAAATCAGATCGATTACCCATACAAGTTCAATCTGCTAATCAATTAACAATACAACTGCCCTTGCAAATATGAGGCAATAGTTAGCAGCATGCATTTGAACCCTAAAACCACAACTCCAGATACCAACTCGATCATAAGCTCTCATACGTACTAGCTAATTAACTAGCGCCTTTACCTCAATCATGCCCTCGTAAGTCTTTTTTTTATTTTTTTTTTATAAGATCATGCCCTCGTAAGTCGATCGTAACTGAGAACCAAATAGAATATCACCCTGTTCAAATTAATTAGTGAGCACAAAGGAAACAAGTATATGTGTTTGTACGTAGCAGTTCTCGCTCCAGAACCAGAACATGCATGTCGATCTGCATACTAATCGATCATTGTAAAACTACGTACGTACCATATCAATCTTCCTTAACTACTCTCAATCTAGCTAGCTATATATTTTGTTTCAATCATATAACCAGTATCATCATTAGCATGTATGCAACATCAAGAAATTGGTTCATCGATCAGCTCACCGCCCTGGATGTTGTCATGATGAACAAAATGACAATCCTCCAGAAAAGATTTGTGATATATATATATATATATATATATATATATATATATATGCCCTTTTCAGCTGCGGATGTCCGCACCAATGGTTTTGGTATGGATTTTCATTTTTACACCATTTTTCGATCGAATTTTCTCATCTCCACCGTATAGTATCTAGATAATATTGTGTAGATCTTTGTCAAAATTTCAGCCAATACATAATATCTACAAGTGTATAATATCTACAAGTGTAAGAGGTTTCCATACCCTATTTCTGTAACTTCAGAGCCTCAGAGGTACGATGCTACGTGCCTTCATCGATCATCATCACCTTCATGCACAAACATCTAACAGCTGTAGCTGTAGCAAGCTAGAAGAAGACGTACGTACTGATCGATCACTGCCACCGTACGTACAACCAAATAAGCGGTCGCGCCTATCTTGTAGTGAAGTTTCCATGCCTCTGTCGACGTCGCAGACTCGCCGGATCTAAATGTTGGCTAGGTAAGCGTCATGTGATGAGATCGACAGAGCGCAGTAATGGAGGCTGGTGATCGAAGAGCTTGTAAGTTTTAACCCCTTGAGGTTTATATGTTTCTCCAAGCTAGTACACCTTGAGCTTCTTATAGTGACGTGCATTATATATAAAGGGAACATATGCATGTTTCTTGTTGCGAAGTTTCGTGTTTGAGATCTGTTTTCATTAGATTAATGGCTTCAAATGGTACACATCCAATCGTCAATTGTTTTCATGTCTTAACAATATTCTAGTCGATCCTCTTTGCCCTCCCACGAGACTTTTCAGAGATTGTTGGCTTCTTGTCCATTACTTCAGAAAATGATATGCCTAGAGATGAATAACAACACGTGCAAGTACGTTAGTACGTTGGTGAACATTTCAAAACTATTATCAAGTTTGCATAGGAAAACAATCAAATGATCGATCTAGCAATACTCTTTATTTTATGAAATTAATACGTTCCTTTGGATAATTATAGTTATTCTAAAGTGGTGGATAATTAAGTTTCAATATATCAAAATCTGCCGATCGTAATTCTAAGGACGTTACATATCTTCGCAACAAAGTGTTTATCACCATAACCTAAAATTAGATAAGCTTTCTCATTATCGCCACACATGACCATACCAAACTTATAACATACGTTGTTACATATCTCCAACAAAGTCTTAATCATCATGACCAAAATCCGATTAGCATTATGCTTTTCTCGTTATCGCCACGCCTAATCATAACAAACTTATAACGAAAACTGAAGTGGATCATGTTTATCTACCAGATTCAAGTCTTAACATAAGAAAAATTGTCAACAACTTTCTACATACATGATATTTTGAATTTTAGGGAAATTTTTTATATGATTATAACATTATTAAGTTCCCAATAAAAGTTTGGGAAAATGCCCTAATGCCCAAATATTTAAAAACTAAAGCCCATTCCAATTAAAATCTAATCCTTGTGCCCATTCCAATGATTCTTGAGAAAAAGACTATAATACCCTGTGTAACTACACCACACAAATATTATCTCTTTCTCCTTCAATTTTTCCCGATCTGGTTTTCCTCTCTCTCTCTCTTCCCCTTCCGATCATGAGCGCCACCTGCACTCGTCGTCTCTCATGGCCGCCCTCGTCCTCACCTCGATTTTCCTATCTCTCTCTCTCTCTCTCTCTCTCTCTCTCTCTGTGTGCAGCCAAGTCAGCCAGAGATTCGCCGCCGTCCTCTTGCACCGACGAGCTAGTCTGGTTCTCGCCGTTTGCCTCTGCTACCTAGCTCCTCTTCCGTCTTCGTTTAGACTGGGCAGGAGTGCGTCGGGGTTGGGCTGGGTTTGTGCCAAGATCGATGATGGTGCTGCCGAGGCGCGCTCAGGGCTCGGCTGGAGTTCGATCGGGGCTGGATCGTGTCTGGGGAATGGCGTTGCTTGCCGACGTGCGCCGGGGTCTGTGGAGGAGGCCGGTGTTCTCATTCTCTTCGGTGGAGGAGGCCGTCGGGGACTGCAACTCGTTCTCTTCGGTGGAGGAGGCCGCCGGGGACTGCAAATTGTTCTCTTCGGTGAAGGTGGGTGCCCAGAGAAGAAATCTGGGTGCCCAGTTATTGATGTATCTATCAACGGGAAGACAACAAACATGTATATTAGAGAGTAATAAGTCAGTTACTAGGTGTCAGTAACTGGTTAGTGAGAGTCAATAACTGGTTACTGGGGGTCAGTAACTGGTTATTGGGTGTTAATAACTGGTCAGTAACCGATTACTGGGGGTCAGTAATTGGTTACTGGGTGTCAGTAACTGGTTACTGGGGGTCAGTAACTGGTTATTGGGTGTCAATAACTGGTCAGTAACCGATTACTGGGGGTCAGTAACCGGTTACTGGGTGTCAGTAACTGGTTACTGGGTGTCAGTAACTGGTTACTGGGTGTCAGTAACTGGTTACTAGGTGTCAATAACTGGCCAGTAACCGATTACTGGGGGTCAGTAATTGAAAATTCAGGCGGTTGGGAAAATTCCGGTGACCGGAGTCCGGCGGCCGGTGACCGGAGTCCGGCGGCTGGTGACCGGAGTCGGAGTCCGGTGAGATTCCGACCAAGTATTCTCTCTTTTATTTTCTCTCTCAATGCATGTTTAAAGGATGAGGGCAAAATAGTCTTAAAATAATATGGTTTATTAAGACTTTAATAAAGATTTGTGCATTTGGGCATAAAAAAATTTACCTTATATTGGAATGGGCTAATGAAAAAGATTATCATTGGAATGGGGAATGAGGGGTTCAAATTAGTACTAAATGGGCATTTTCCCTAAAAGTTTAGATGATATTTTGGAGCTACATTCACATAATCACATGATCCCCGCCATAATGCAATGCCCTTCATGATACGTTATTTTCAAAAAGTTGGCTAATCATCATGGAAATATATAAATGAGATTCACACACACCCTACCAAGATCTAGATCCACACCCACATAACAAGTGGAATCCAGGAATTGGAACCCCCTCATATACCAAATATCATTATTAGCAAAACCATATATAGGATTAGGATAATCTTTCGGTTTATGATAAGTAGGCGCGATTTTATAGTTTTGGAAGGAAAATATGGTTTGTGGTTTTGTAGCGTCGAAGCGTCAGCGTCAACGTCAAACAAGTTAAGATTCATGTGTATGCTTTGGATTTGGACAAAGCCAGTCCACCCAGGTGTGCTACTCTCCACTGGCAATTGTCTTCACTTGTCACCAATGTCACGTAATTATATTAAGGAGTAAATGACACCATGTAGTTTACACCTAAAATCAGTTTTGTCCCTCATTTTTTTTTTAAACTGATATACCCTTATACTTTGAATTCTCGACTGATTTACCCTTTTCTCAGCTGGTTATGACTGTGACATGCTTATTAACAATGCTTGTGAGAGCTTCAATGGTTGGGTTTTGAGAGCAAGGTCTAGGCCCCCTATTACTATGCTAGAAGAGATAAGAATGAAGGGTTATTTAGACTGTTAATGAGCATGTCACAGTCATAATCAGCTGCAAAAGGGCAAATCAGTCGAGAATTCAAAGTATAGGGGTATACCAGTTTAAAAAAAAGTGAGGGACAAAACTGATTTTAGGTGTAAACTACAGGGTGTCACAAGTATTTACTCCTTATATTAATTTCTGTCCGAAATTTCGAACAAAATTCGAAATTGAACTCTTACAAGTCAATCATTGCTTACATAAGGATAATCTCGATGTATATTTAGTAGAAAATATTCTTACGTTATAGTAATACAAATTACTCATGTACGGAGGGACGTTCAGGGGAGGACGTTAAAAATGCAGACCTTCCTCCTATTGCTTTGATCAGGCACAAGTAGTGACGTTATTTATGTCAGATAGAAAATTAGTGATGTGTTTAATGCTCACTATTTCTATCACGCATCAACTAGTAACTAAAGGACTTGCAATTTGACTTAAAACCTTCTCTTACGCTAACATCGTAGGAGTCCACAAACTCACAATTTATAATTCACATAAATAAGATATTATGAACAATTTTATTTTGTATGTTCAGCAGCTGTAAATGAATTCGGCGATAAAATCTTAACGCGCGCATCATTTTATTAGCTTAACGTTTTACATAAACAAAATATTATATATAAAAGTTTACAAATTTAACAAATTAGAAAAGAATAGAAAAGTAAGTAATACATGCCAAATTAGACGGTGTTCTATTTTAAGATCTGATCTCCTATTAAATTCCAATGATATGATCATTTTCTCTCATTTACTTAATTTTATTTATTATTTTCTTTATTTTGTGGAGAGGGATTTAAAAAATAAAAAAATAAAATTAAAAATCCAAGTCGCGACACGAGTGGATGTGTTTGGTCCTTTTGGATGCCTTTCAGCTTCCTCAATCGACAATCCACTACTTCACCATAAACAACTCCTCACTCTCCAGCACCACCTCCCCACCGTCTGATCCACCCCCGTCCCTTCTAGTCACCACAATTAACGCTTCAGATCTGAAACTTTCCTTTTTTAATCTGCTCTCGGCCGCACTAGATCAAACAATAACGTCCTGCTCTGTTTCGTCTTGGGACCTCTCTCCCCTGTTTTTAACACTCGCCTCTCTCTCAATTCTTCACCTTTCTCCATTTTGGTCTCTCTCTCTTTTCTCTTCCAGAGGTTTCCACAATCCCCATTTTCTTCTGACCCAAAACGAAGCAACAGTCTCAGCTTTCTTTATATTTCTGAAAAGCAGAAATTTTGAGTTCCAGCTGATCTTCTCTGTTGGAACTCTATTTCTGCCTGAAAACCCAGAATCACAAGCCGGAGTTTGACATTGTAGCAGAATCACAAAACCCAATTTGATATTCAGCTGGAATTTTCAGAACAGCGCTCCTTCTCTGCTTTCTATTTGTGCTGCTATGCATGTTCTCCGAACCTTTCTGGTAAGCTTTTCTCATTACATTAACAAAATGGTCATATGTATATATAGATATGTATCTATACATACACAAATATATACATGTGTGTTGTTTGGTTGCCAAGAAAACAGAGGAAAATGAAAATGAAGGAAAGTTTTGTTCTTTGCTGTTTGACATTGTAAGGACATATTTTATGGTAAAGAAAACAATGCATTGTTGTATATACTTGTATTAGCTATTTAAAGTTTGGGTTTGGTTTATTGAACTTGGAGCAATTCAGGGTTTTGTAGACGAAGGTGAGAATATAGAAAAGATTGGATTTTTGGCTTGCTGTTGTGGATAACATTTGGGGTGTTTTATTTCGATGCAGAGCTCATAGGGTTTATGGAAATCTGAGGTTATTGAGATGGACAGTTCGGAGACATAGGTTTGGTGAATACAAGGATCGTTTTCGTTTGAAGAATCTGTGATTCAGTTGTTACATATTGGTTGTGTTAAAGACACGGATACAATGATGATTCCATTGAGCATGGTGATGTCCAAATTACCCAAATTGCAAGTTCTATCTGCTTCTGATCACTCATCTGTGGTCTCTTTGAATCTTTTCGTGGCGCTCCTTTGTGCTTGCATTGTGATTGGGCATCTTCTTGAGGAGAATCGGTGGGTGAATGAATCAATCACTGCCCTTTTGATCGTAAGTACTTCCGTTGGCTAGTGATACTGTTGTAATTTGTAAATGAACATCAGGAAAGGGAATTGTGAAGTGTATGCTAGTTTTTGCAGATTTTGATTTGTGTTTCTTTGTTTTTTTTGGTAGGGGGTGTCTACTGGAGTAGTTATTCTTCTGATCAGTGGAGGAAAAAGTTCGCATCTTTTAGTATTCAGTGAAGATCTGTTCTTTATATACCTTCTACCACCTATTATCTTTAATGCCGGGTGAGTTTTCGGTCCCTTTTAGTTATTTACCAAGTGCATCTGATAATGTAATGGTCATTGGTTTGTGCAACAGATACATACATGATTTGTTGTTTTGGTTGCTTCAATCTGAGCTGTGGTTCAGTGCTAATTTGGCATTCTTTGGCAGAAAAAAAGAAGAAGAAGAAGAAGAAGAAGAACAATTAATTCAACTGGCTTGCCTTTACAAACTAAGAGAGAGAGAGAGAACTTATCTGAGATTCTATAAATATGTATAAAACTATAAATATGAGCTCATACACTCCATCCATACAGGTGTACCGAGATTCTAGTATCATACTGCCGTAGACTTATTCATGCAACTTATAATTAATCAACTGGAGATTGTACAATTTTCAGTCTATATTTACTTATTTCAAGGCTTACGCACCTTCCACAACTATTTTGAATTTGAGTATTCTTATGAGCAGCTTAAAAAAAATTATTTTATCTCACAATCAGAATACCCACTTTCTTTGTAGCAGGGAATTATCCATTTTTCATTCATCCTGGTTATGCTCATATTGTTGACTACGTCTTTAGGTTTTAGTATTTCTTCTCTGGGCTTACCATTTATGCCTTCTTATTTGCTATTTGTACCAGGTTTCAGGTGAAAAAGAAGCAGTTTTTCGTAAATTTCATTACTATTGTAATGTTTGGTGCTATTGGTACATTAGTATCCTGCAGCATCATAGCATTTGGTACGTCTCACAACTCTCTAATTGAGGTTTACATGATGTGAAGTACATATCAGTAGCATATCTGACTTATGAGTCAAAGTTGTACGAGAGTGATATAATTATGTGAATAGTCAGCTTACTGGCCTTTCCTCGATTCAGGTGCTACACAAATCTTTAAGAAATTGGATATTGGTTCGCTCGACATAGGGGATTATCTTGGTATATTCACTTTCTTTATTTTCTACTGTATTCAAATTCTCTTTCTGTTTTCACTATTTTAACTCCTAATTTGCAGCTATTGGTGCAATATTTGCTGCAACGGATTCCGTATGCACATTGCAGGTATAGCACTTATCAATTTACATCTGAGCTTTCAACCTTGTAAAGTAACCAAGATTCCATACTAATTAAATATGTTTATCCAATGGTCCAGGTGCTCAATCAGGATGAGACACCTTTACTGTACAGTCTTGTATTCGGCGAGGGAGTTGTTAACGATGCTACATCTGTGGTGCTTTTCAATGCTATCCAGAGCTTTGATCTGACGCACATTGATCCCAGAATTGCCTTGCAGTTTATGGGCAACTTTTTGTATTTGTTTTTTTCAAGCACCATGCTAGGAGTGATTGTAAGCCCCTCTCTGTATTACATAGACAAGTGTAAAAATGTTGTGATTTTCCTCGTATAACTTAGTTGTTTTGCAGACAGGGCTGCTAAGTGCTTTCATCATCAAAAAGCTTTATTTTGCAAGGTATATTGTTTGGATTTACATGTTATGCCAAAATAAGTTTCATTAAATATCATAGCTATCTTTAATTTCTATGTTGAAAGTTGGTTATGAAAATAGATTTTTTTTACCTGACAACTTTATTTCCGACATATTTAGGCACTCTACAGATCGTGAGGTTGCTCTTATGATGCTCATGGCATACCTTTCATATATACTGGCTGAAGTAAGGTTTCCGTCGACCCTGGGACTTTTACAAAAGACTCAGGGTGTTTCTTCACCCTCCAGTTTCAATATTGTCAATAGATCTGATTGCTTTAGGCATACTACTAACATCATGATGGTATATTTGATGTGTATTGCAGCTATTCTATTTGAGTGGCATTCTCACTGTATTCTTTTGTGGGATTGTGATGTCCCATTACACCTGGCACAATGTGACAGAGAGTTCAAGAGTCACGACCAAGTATGACTTCCTAGTTTCTAATGATTACTTCTAAGCCATTTCAACAATAATCATATATTTAATAATTCAAAAGGTCATTAACTAATTGTTTAGTTTCTTTTGACATATTGTTAGGCATGCTTTTGCAACCTTGTCATTTGTTTGCGAGATTTTTATCTTCCTCTATGTTGGTATGGATGCCTTGGACATTGAAAAGTGGAGATTCGTAAGTGATAGGTAGGCCGTTTTACATTTACGAAGAATACTTTGAACCTTTTGTCTTTGCATTTGTAATATTATCTGAATATTATTGACATACGTTGAACTTAGCTGTTATAGAGTAATTGTCTGCTGCTTTCACAGATGACTCTTCTTCTAGTTTTATCATTTTATTGGACTGATGTTTTACATATGGTGCTTAATTTTGTATGTGCAGTCCTGGAACATCAGTGGCAGTGAGTTCAATACTGCTAAGTCTTGTTATGCTTGGAAGAGCAGCTTTTGTGTTTCCCTTGTCCTTTTTGTCAAACTTATCGAAGAAAAATGAAAGGGAGAAAATTAGCCTCCAGCAGCAAGTACGCAATTGGTTTTTTCAATGACTATTTTCTTCTTTTTCTTTTCTTCTGCTATGGTGAATTGACGAATTTTGCATTTTCTTCTTATTGTAGGTGATAATATGGTGGGCTGGTCTTATGAGAGGTGCTGTATCTATAGCACTTGCTTATAATCAGGCAAGTTGTGGAAACTGTTTCTTTTGGTCTTCTGTGTTTTCTAGTGAACTTTATTTCAGAATTCAAATACGAGCTGTATGTGAGGGAAAGCCCGATTAAGGAAAGGGAGATGGCGCTCATGTCTTATCTAATAGATTTTTTTTTCATTTGGATGCAGTTTACAAGGTCTGGTCACACTCAATTGCGAGCAAATGCAATCATGATCACCAGCACAATAAGTGTTGTTCTTGTGAGCACAGTGGTAAGACACCTCCTCCATATGTTCTGTATTTTGACATTGATATGGACTCTCAAACTGTTCTTTCTGACAAACTCATACACGTTGTTTCAACAAAATTTCTTTTTGTCTTTTTCCCCTTGTTGTGGGATTACTTTGGCACTTGCGCTGCTAAGGTGTGTTTTCTGGACAGCAGTCTAGGTTTGCATCAAAAAGCAAGTATAAGACAACTGATATAGCTGTTTAATCATGATTAATTTTTTGGTCTACCAAAGGCTTACTAGTCTTTTCAGCTCTTTAGTCAAAAATGGTTCCCACCTGCTAATAGCTTCTACAACAGTTTCATAATGCTGCCGTTCCACGAAGTACAATTTCAATTTTTTTTTTTTGGATCTTATGGTGACTCATATTTCTCTATTATGTTCAGGTGTTTGGTTTGATGACGAAACCTCTAATTAGATTTTTGCTGCCTCAAAAACAAACAACCAGCACAACCAGCATTGTGTCAGACCCACCCTCTCCAAAGTCTGTCATTGTTCCGCTTCTTGGGCAGGATTCTGAAGCTGAACTGAGCGGTCATGAGGTGCGTCGTCCAGCCAGTATACGTGATCTTCTGACGACTCCAACACACACTGTACATCGCTACTGGCGTAAGTTTGATAATGCTTTCATGCGTCCGGTATTTGGTGGTCGGGGTTTTGTTCCCTTTGTTCCTGGCTCGCCAACTGAACGGCACAACACTCAATTCCAATGAGTCAAGCAAAAAGTTTGTAAGTTATGTATAATATCTAGAAATGCAATACTTCAATTCAGCATGTGATTATTCTGAGCTTTTGGGTTATATAAGCTGTGTGCATATCTGGATAGTCAAATTTTCAACATTATAGTTCTCAGTGAACATGAGATCTGAGAGTTCAATGTAGTTAGAGGACCATCAGTGTATTGAATTTAGAATTTATAAGGCTCCATAATTAAGTCAAGTTGAAAAGGGCATCATTCTTCAGTCTTTACAGTGGTTTTGTTATCTTCTACTAAACAAAACTGAGAACAGCTTTAGAATTCGCTACTACTGTATTACATGCACTTGTTTACATAAGCAACACTAGCCAGCTACATGATTTATGCTAGTACCATAGCAAGTATATGCCATTTAAGTAAGTATAGCGTTAGTAGCCACCAAGCCAAGGTGGATATGTCGGCAAAAGAGAATAATAATACAGTGAGTGCATGCAAATTATGTTGTCAAACTAGAGAGTAACACAGTGGCTACCAACCACAAGTAGGTTGCATGAATTTGAGGTTGGGTAAATATACCAGTAGCTTGTAGCTAATTCATTCGGATGGCATGGATCAGCACTCGTCAGTTTCTTCACAAACTAGTTAAGCATTTCCATATATTTTATACCAATTGGTTTTCATTTCTCTACATCTTTTACATTCTTACAATCGAAAATGTCTTTTGCATCTTTTATCCTTGCCGGTATCATCATGATGTTTGCCACCGGTGGTACTCCACCGCCGATGGCCCAAGCTCAGAGTTTTACTATACACACGAGATTGACCAACACTAGTGGTTTCAGACACAAACTTCGTCAAAAGTTAACTCGACCCCTTCATCTTGATCAAGGCATAGCCTTCCCTCCTATGCCATCCGGCTTGGTCTACGTAAGTGCACTTCGGGACTCCTCCACTCACCATCAACCTTGCCTTGGACACCCTCTTTCCATTCACTTGGGTTCAGACAGTTGATTGCCGTCGATACTGCTTCAACCTTTCATATCCATTTTCCAACTTCGACCCCAGAAAATCCACCACATTCCAACTTCTCCCTCCAAACAACACCACCATCTGCTCACCACCCATTGCTCATCCGTCGCGTTCTGGTTACTTGTGTGCTTACGACGCTGGTTATAGCGGTGGCATATTTGGAATCGACGAGTTCCAGTTGTTGTCGCCCTTCCCCTCCTCCTCTTCAACTAGCCGAATCGCATTCGGCTGTGACCTCCAGTCCCAGGTGGACTTCAATGGAGGGTGGGATTTCAACCCTATAGGAGGGATGATAGGGTTAGGTAAATGGCACCCCTCCAGCATTGTAAGCCAACTAGGCTCTGACCGCTACTCTTACTACCTTCCCGGCTTTGCACAGTCACAGTCCGGCCAGCCAACACTTAACTTCGGTTCTGACGCCATTATTGATGCTAGTGCTACAAATGTACAAACAACTCCACTAATCTCATCCACACTCTCCTCCGCCCCCGAGAAGTTCTACAATTACCTCAACATGACTGCTGTAACTGTAAACGGAGATGTTGTGTACATGATGCCGGAAAACAGCTCAGCAAACCTTGTGACAGCGTTGTTAAATACTTTGCAGAGTCTTACGGTTGGAAACATCCGAAGATAGAATCTGAATCTGCTAGGGGGTACCCTTGTTGCTACGATCTACCGTCTGATCTGGCCAGCGTAGTTTTCCCAAAAGTTGCAATACAGTTCCTGGGTGGAGCTAGCCTAGAGTTGCACAATGCTTTTGAGATCTTCGCAGCTGAGCATGAGTTTTGCATGGTCATAAGGGAAGGTGCTCCAACGTTATAGGTGTTTACCAGCAGCTGGGTTATAGATTCTTGTTTGATCAAGCTCAGTCCGAGCTCTCTTTTGCTCCAAACATGTGTTAAATTTTCGGGATATAGCTAGCTAGCAAGGTTATACAAGCTATGTGACCGTGAGATATCAGAGTTCGATCAATGTTTACAAACGTACTAGAATGTGTTCAAGGCTGCTCGATGATCACTGTGTTACATGAGCTTTATTGTATTGGAGTAGAAAAAGGGCAAGATAGCATGTAAACCTTTTACGGGCGATGTTTGTTCTTCATAATTTAACCACTAAATTAACAGGTTGTTGTAATTCAATCAACATAGTGTAGAGAGCTAGGTAGTCTTGATCGACTCCAAAGTTCAAACCATATGATGATTTGAGTTATAGTAATGTCTAAGTTTGACTCCCCTCGTGTTCTAGTTAGCCACATCCTAGCCTATTTTGACAGGACCCACCCCGAATTTCATCCTGAAATCCAAGGTAAATCCTGCGGGGTCCACTTTTAAGGAAAATTTACCGAAAATTCGGCCTAACCTTCCTTAAAAATGGACGACCCTTACCTGAAAAATCCAATTTAACACTTCTATAACCAAACATACATCTTCAACACCTGGAGCCTTCATGCTCCTCAAGTTCAACACATCTCCCAATATAATAATTCCTCACTTAAACTAATCAAACAACCCAAAAGATAACCAAAATGTAAATACTTTCACTAATTTCCAAAATGCCATAAATTCGTTGCATGCAAATGTTAACCAAAATCTTTCATAGAGAAAATCCCAAGAAGACGGACTAGCCCCGCTAGTCAAATTAATGACAAAGATAAATAATAACCTTCATAGAAGAAGGTACCAAAACAAGGGACTAGCCCCGCTAGTCAAATCGACAACTCAAGTAAAATATCCTATATGGCCATATAAGTGAGTCTCCCAGACTCTATTGCCTCCCAGGCATAGTACTCCCATACTCCCTGTACCTTCACGTCGAGTTGACGGATAGGGTACAGGGCTTGCGTGATGCCGTCGACTACATCACATCACCCGAAGGCGGAAAGGGCTTGCGTAACCCCACTTCAAACGTGGGAGTTACATCGCCTCGAAAGGCGGAACGACATGCTATACAAGTGAGCCTCCCAGACTCGGTTGCCTCCCAGGCAATAATACTCCCATACTCCCTACACCTTCATGTTATGATAACAGAGAGGAGTAGGGCTTGCGTGATGTCGTCGACTACATCACATCACCCGAAGGCGGAAAGGGCTTGCGTAACCCCACTTCAAACGTGGGAGTTACATCGCCTCGAAAGGCGGAAAGACATGCTATCATGAATAATATCGATCCAACAAGTATGGCATAAATAAAGAAACATAATCCATGTGAGTTTCCCCGAAACTCATAATTAAAGCATAAGTACGATTCCCAACCGTACTCAAAGAATTCAAAGAGTAAAGTAACTAATTAAATTCAACGACGTGTCCCACACGTTAAAATACTCAATGAAATAAATAACTTCAATGATTATCATCTTTCCAAAAACCAAATATATGCAGGACATTATAATACCTCAAATCCAGAAATCATAAAGAAAGTCCTAAAATCGAAAATGAGATAGGATCTCATTCTCAAACAAAACAACAACGCAGTTTTACTGCGTTTGAAACCTAAATTTATTTTGTTAATTTGTGGCTGCACCCAAAACTTGATCGGGCTGCCTACGTACCCTTTTTAAAGGGATCAAGCCACTCGTAGTTCATCATCCCAAAACTCTCTTTCTTCAATTCCTCTTCCCCCAAACTAATTCCGGGACATACTCTCACGAGCACACAGCACCCATTAGTATAACATCGCTAACACACATACCACTACACAAAGAACCACCAAACTCCGCCAAACTCGCCACCGTACATGGTGGCAGCCGCGCACAATGGCTGCCTCCCACCATCAACAATCCGACCTCCACAAAAATATAGCAAACCACCCGTCAATCTCTTCCTCTCACCGAGCACAACAACAATTACAACTAGAGCCAAACCCAGAAATCAACGATTAACGCCGAAATCACAATTCTAGCTCAAGAACACATAAAATCCAATTCACACAATACTTCGATTCGGATTCTCACCTTTGGAGGGATGGAAGCCCACTAGGAGAGGAGAAAAACCCCGCAAAAATCTCCGGGATCGGTGGCCGGAGGAGAGGACGCCGACCACATCTTCACCGCGCCACTTCCGGGCGTTGTTGCGGGCGTCGGGCGCCGAGGCGAAGGCGGAGGGAGGCGGAGGAGAGGCGGGCGACGTCGTCTGTCCGGACGGCGGCCGGAGGCGGTGGCCGGCGCGGCGAGCTTCCTTCGGAGTCGTGCTGCGTCTCTCTGTCTCTCTGTTTCGCGAAGCATCGGGAGAGAAAACGAAAGAGTCTCTCCCCTGAGAGGAAGAGAGATGTGGGGCTGATATAATTTTTCCCTTTATAACAATGAAATTTCCCATTTTACCCCTGCGACTAAACGGAAATTCTTCCGCTTTTTAAATCGTAACTTCTGCATACGAGCTCCGATTCCGACGTGCCACGCGTCCACGAACTCGATTCCGCGTGCTCTACAACTTTCCCGAAAGAAGTTTTCTCAAATTCCAAACGTATTGAAAAGCCAACTTTATGGTCCTTAAATAGTCGTACGATTATTACTCGCGATAAAACATAGTTAAGATTAATTTACGGCTATTTTAGGTTCGGGATGTGACATATTTTCTTCATTTCCATTCTTCTTCTTTTTTCTGTTAGAAATGTTGGTTTGTATGCACAAATTAAATCTGTTTTGGAGGAGTCAATTAAGGGCCTCTTTCATATAGTTTTGCACGAAAAAACGATGTGAAACAATCTAATAAATCTTTATTCCATTAATTGAATCCAAAAGGCAAAGAAGATCAACAACCCCGGACGTTAAAACCATAAATTAAATCTGTTTTAATTGAATCCATAAATTAATCATGAAATCAATCACCCAATTTCATTCATCATTTTTTTATAGAAGTCTATCAAATCCCGGACGTTAAAACCATGATCCCAGACAGAGGTCACATAATTTGCACTAGGAGAGGCTGGTGAAGAGGCCTTGAGAACAAGTATAAGGTGCCTGAATTAAGTTGATATCTGCCCTCGACTACACTTTCAAAGACGAGGTTCGTTTTCGCTTCCTTGTTGTGTTGGGAGACCGCGAACTTTGCGTTTTCTACCACATTTGGGTCGGTAGTGCTGCTTATAGGCCTCCAGATAACTACAGCAGCAGGATCGGCAACGACAAGAGGAACAAGAAGAGCAAGCAATGCGAGGAGCACACGAGGGCGCATCATGGTGTTGTAAGTATTCAAGATTATTGACCTAGCTACTTCAGTGGCTTCAATCGAAAACTTGATGAACGAGAGATTAGTGGTGCAATGTTTATTTAGGGGTTTGATATGCATTGCTTTAAGAAAGAGAATAAATGATGGATTTATTTCGTATATTAGTAATCAGGTTTTGCACATTGATGTGTTTCCTCTAGAGAGAATTGGGTAAATAATAATCTAGGATTTTACTTAGCATCTTCGTAGAGCTCATTCCATCCGTTTTGGTTGCAACTGGAATGTGAATTCAAAGTCTGGAAATCAAATATGTGATGTTGTTATTAGTATGGGAAGTATTGATGGGAAAAATAAATATATAGTCAAATGATAAGAATATGGCTTCAAATTGTTTACAACGTTACTTGAAATGGTCATTCAAAATAATAATAATAAAGGTAGACATTTCGTGAGTTTACTCCATAGCCGTTTCAAGGTAGACTCTTTTTGTGCAAATGAAGGGAGAACAGCAATTTTGAAATATATGTGCTCAAGATTTTTGAACCCGACTTCGGTGACAAGCTCTTGTCACCTTAAGGTGGCCACAACCAATGAACATAGGACATATGTCCATTTTAAAAATTTTGGCTGCAATTTAAAAACATAACATGAGAGTTTTTGGTATTTGATATGTTTGTTTATAATTATTGTTGACATTTGTCCATCTCTCATTGGTGTTTGTCACTTATAAATGACCATAGCTAGACACCCAAGTTATTTCCAAAATTTTTTTAGGTTAGTTTGGTTGAGGTAGTACACATGAAGTTTCTAAAGATTTGAATAGTACAAAACTACAAATCACCAAATATGTTCATGACCAGAATCTTACCAACCAAATCTGTACTGATGATTAAACCACCCTTACGCAAAATTAGCGCACAATTACCTTTAGCCAACTTACAAAAATAGAGAATGATGAACTTGAAATAAGTATAATAGTTGACGATCACAGTTCTTTTAACGTAAATAGTAGATAGGCGATAACTGATAACAACAAAGACCAAGCAGTCGACTAGAGTGCCACCAACATCCCGGCGATGAAGTGATCTATCTACGGGTGTGGCGGTCCAGGTGGACCTCCGGGTCCTGGAGGCCCTCCGGGGCCGCCAAAGCAGTCCCCCAGCAACCAGCAGCAACACAAGAAACTCAAACTGCAAAAGAATCCGATCGACAGAAAACAGATCAGATATGTATATATGTTTTCTTCATATGATCATATCCTAAGTTCATAACCATACACTACTCTAAAATGCAGAAACTCTTTTTTAGGAAGTATAAAAGCAAACAGAAACAATCAACCACTCAGCTAGAGTCACAGATCACCAGACCATGAAGGAAAAGATTAAAGATTAATAAGTACACTAGCACGCCATAACTACTAGTTATATAAATCACGCAGCAAGGTTCTCATTGGCGAAAATGGTCAATATAAATGAAGTTCAAAATAGTGAGGGTACTTCAAAATAATTCATTGGATTTTTCTTAAATTGTGACATATGAATCACATATTGTTTAAAAGAGATCAATTGCGTAGGCATTTCTTTTAGATTAAACAACATGCAATGTCATATGACAGGTACATACATTGCATGCCTTCCCAATCTACCTGATCCAGTGATTTAAACGACCAGAGGAAACTATTCACATCTCTTGAGCAGAGGGAGATGAACTAGATTCAATCAAAACCTTCCACCAAAGGATAAAAAAAATTGATTCGTATTTAAAATTCCAAAAACCAAAGTAGCTATAGTGAATATAGGTGCATACCAAGATCCTATAACATCACAGAAGCCACCAAAGAAACCAGGCGGACCGGGAGGGGCAGGGCCGGGGCCGCCCCACCCAGGCGGACCGGCAGGGGCAGGGCCGGGGCCGCCCCACCCAGGCGGACCGACAGGGGCAGGGCCGGGGCCGCCCCACCCAGGCGGACCGGCAGGGGCAGGGCCGGGGCCGCCCCACCCAGGTGGACCGCCAGGGGCAGGGCCAGGGCCATCCCAACCAGGCCCTCCGCCTCGACCTCCACCGCCTCCAGGTCCCATTGTCGTTACTAACTTTCCACAAGCACCTTCTCCAAAGCCAGCAGCCTCGCCTACAACCACTAACAACAAACAAGACCAAAAACTATATATGGGAGCTTGCTGTATGAATGTACTCGAAACTTATAGAAGTCTTGGAGAGAGAATTGTTTGGCCTAGAAGCAAAACTAACTAGTTTTCCACACCGGAGAACATATCCCTATATAGCTTTAACACTTTCACTTCTGTTTCTTTTTGAACTAGAACTTTCACTACTTACCCCCTAAGAACTAGAACTTTCACTACTTACCATTCCTTCTCCAGCTACAATTCAAAGCTGTACGTGAAAACTGGAAAGTGCGTGAAACAATGACTAAGACTGTTAGTTTCTTTATCGAAGGGATCAAGAAGGGAAGAAGGTGCTGATGATATTGATGCCTTGACGGTGCCAAACTGATGAGGGCGTGCCACCTATTTGCCATCGAGTACACGATGGCATTGGAAGGGTAGTTGTAATTGTAGAACCTACTGAAAATTTCTGATATAGTGATCTACTACGGCTGTAGAAGTTGTATATGATAGAATGAAGAAACTTCCATGCCAAGAATTTGCCACCAGTTTCTTACTTGACAAATTCGAGAAGTGACCTCCAGAAAAGCATGAAAAAGTAAAAAAAAAAAGGCTCGAATGGTACGATCTCTCCTTCACTCCAGAATGAAAGGGGATAAAAGGTCTATTGATGATATGTACATGCAAGTTTTGCTTGCATTTACAGCACTATTCTAGAGTAAAATGAAAGGAAAGGAGGGCGGTGCGAACAGTAAAATGAAACAGAAAGACCCAAAAACTGGATCCTTTGCATATCTGCCCTCAATTCATGACCATACAACAAGAGCAAAGAGCTTCGAGTTAAACCTACAAAGAAGAAAGAAACAGCTAGCTAGACAATCTTTTTCTTTCTCTCTTTTGATATGTTCTATACAAAAAAAAAAACCCAGTTTCCATGGCAATACAAGCAGGGTACAACATTGTCAAGGAACTTCTAAAAGATCAATCTTCTATGAGATGTAACGTCAGCAAGAACCGATGTAAAAGTACTGTAGAACTCTGGCCCAAAAAGGGATTTTTACCTCATCATATTCCTCAATAATCAATACAGATTTCCTCCTTTTAGTTGATCTCATTTTTGTACAAGACATCACACATTTACATCATGATATTGCTGCCAGTCCAATAACCTCCCCCTCATCAACTCTGTTTTCCACAATGTTGACTGTGTTGCGAGGCTTTGCTGAAATTAAGATTAAAGCACACTAGTAAGTTATAGTCAAAGGAAACAAAATGCATAACAAAATTGCCAGTCAAGTCAGAGATGCTTACTTGTTACATTTGTTATAACATTTACGGTTTTCTGAGCAACAAGTGCTTTTAACTTGTTTCCAGTAGCTAATAAGAGCAGGCTTTTCATATATTGTTTTTGTTCTTTAGGACTAGCTGTCTTCGTCAAAGCTTCTTCAAAAGCAAGTAAATCATGCTGTTTGATGCAGGGAAGTGAGAGCAGAACCTGGATAACACAAGATGCAAGCATTAAATCTGGCAAGGTACCAATTAGAGTATAAACTACTTGTAACCCGAAAATTTGATTAGGTACAACAGATCTCAACTAACCTCCCTAGGAGCGGGATGTCTATCGCAGAGATATATGTATATGTCACGACAGTGACTAACCAAATCAGCACTGATGAAAGCGTTTGATTCAAGGGCTAAACTTTGGATAATTGCAGAAAAGAGATCCTTAGCAACAAACTGTTGGAGTTCCATACTATTTGTAAATATAGCTAGAACAACCAAAGCACCACAAAAGACGGAAACTTTTGGCATGGCTTCACCGTCGGTCCATTTAAAAGCTTCTAAACATATCTGCAGTGCGGGAAGGGCAAGACCTTGGTGCTTCAAAATGAAACTGCAAATAGAGGACCATTTTAAGACAAATAAGTTGATGAAAAGAAAGCAAAGCTCAGAATTTTCAACCAAAGAAACACTATCAAGAAACAATGTCAAACATACCCAACCATAGAGCTCGATGCAAAAGAATCTAAAGCTTTGAGTGAAGATAGATCGACTCGGCTGATTTGCCCAGAGTGCTCCAAGGATGGAAGCCCAGTATTTAGCTGTGGGGAAGCAATGAGAGAGAGGAGTGAACAAATCTCTCGAGTAAGATCTCTAAGTAGCTTTTCTTCCATTACTTCCACTTTTGAGTCAGTCCCGGCAAGTATGGCTTGGGCATCCGGAACCTTTGCTCTACCTTCTTGTAGAAGACTGGACCAGGAGCAACTAAGAGCCTGATTGGAGTGTAGAAGTAAGGGGTGTAGGAGCTTTTCCAGCCATACCTCCCACAAATCGACAGGACAATTTTTAACCAAAGGAATCAAAACTGAATGAACAAGTAGTCTTAAATGCCTGAATTCCATTGACTGTATATTCTCTACCAACGCTAGAGCAACAGAATGACTGTCCAAACATTTGTAGAATGAGTCACCGACAGTGGTTGCCAGGCCCAATACATTGTACCTTAAGTTACAAATGTTAGCACTAAACAAGATAAACCTCAGATGGATGATTAATCAACATCTAGAAACATTCTCAAAGGATTTCTAAGCTCATGTAGAAGGTTATTCTACACTACCTTCTGGAGTCTAGACTAATCAATGAACCCTAGAATTGTATTGTGAAATTTTGACTTCTACTTCCAAATATAATTATCCAGACAGTAATATATAACAAATTCTAAAAAAGTGTTCTATAGTACTTGTTCAATTGAGAGAGAGATCTTTATTCCATAAATAAGTTGTGGCAAAAAATGCTGTCTGGAGTGGAATACCCAGTCTAAATGACGACCAATGATTTTTTGAAGAAATAACTAAAAGTTTTGGAACAAGAACTAAATAATAAATTATTTTTACTTTAACAAAAGAAAGCTTGACACTGTATAGGTAAATTTCGCCAAGTAAATATGAAAAAGATAATCCTACCTTGGGTTAGGAAATAATTTGTTATTATCATCTAATGCTATTTGGGTTTTCCTTTTCTTGATATTGTCCATATTCCTCATCTTAAAGCACTTTCCTCCATTTTCTATAAGAATATCGCCAGGATGCATATTAAAGGAAAAATCACAACCAACTCAAATAAAGGACGTACCCACTGTCTCTGATCCCCTTCATCCAATTTCGTATATCCGATTCATTTGGCTCTGTGTACCCTTCCTTACTCATGGTGACAAGAGGCCCAGTACCGGAGGTTGATGTACCCTTGGACAGTTTAGGTTTTCCTTCACCAAGAAGACTGTATTGCTCAGCATCGCTCATGGTCATTGCAGCTTTCATTTCTCCAGGTAGAGTTTGAGATACGGATGGAGACCAAAGGGAATGTATGGCGCGTAGAAGCTGCAGATCAACAACAGAGAAATGATATATATATATATATATATATATGTATGAATATGTTAACATAAGCAAATTGGCATAATGGTATCATATTCAGAAGAACTAGAGATGAAGAATTCTGAATAACTAATTTTCAGAAGCAGCGCATACTTTGGGAAGAGGTGGCAGCATCCACGATAGATGAGAAGCCATAGGGTGCAAGGGAGTAGAACTTGCGGCTGAGTTGTTTTGCGAACTCAAATGTGTTTTCCGCGTTCCACTTCTCTTAAGTGCCTTCTCAAAGAATGTGATACAGTGGAAAACTGACCACATAGTTGGGGTCTCCACACACAGATGAACAAGTCCTAGTGGTTCAGATAAATAGTTATTTTGCCACTCTATTTGTGTCCATTGCTGGCTCAAGGGTTCTAATAACCAGGCCAAAACTTCTTGCTGCTGCTGAAATCTGCACCAAAATATTCGACTCAGTTGTCAACAAAAATACAGGACACAGACCCATATAAACCATATAAGAGAATCATTACCCAGCAGCAGAAGCCATGACAAGAAATGCTTCGCCTAGAAGATTGTGTTCACCACGAAGTAAACGACCTTCCTTTTGCAAATATGCCATGGTGTCAGCTATACCCTGCATAAAACACCATCCAACAAGATGAATGAAAGAATAATAATCCAAGAACAAAGTTTGTGGGCTCTATTCAATGGGCTTCAGTTGGGGCTATGTATTTACAGGCTAAACTTTTCTTTTTCCTCATACCCTTGGATGTTTACACCTTCATAAGGGAAGCAATCACAAGTATCATTCTTTAGACAAGAGTAATTTGTCAAAATGCATAATGTCTGCGACTTTGAGAAAGGTAGCATATAGAAGTCTCAATTCTTGGACAACAGCAATTTGTCAACTTGCATACCTAGTTACTCTCATCAAAATAACATAATCATGCAGAGGATGTGTATAATATGTCAATTCTAGCAATTGTTACGTTGATCTGGCAGAGATACTCAATTTGAAATATATAGTCTGTAAGAGATTCTAAGCCACTTCCCCACATTTTCTAAACTTCAGACTTTTGTCTTTTTATACTACTGCCATAAGATAAGGTCGTAATTATAACCATTTTTGTACACAGGAAGTACAGATCTATACGCATCCAATAAACAAAAGTCACCTCATGTGTTGTAACTATAATTTTGCATATACTACAAAGCATTAATGTATGACAATACTCGTACACAGGAAGTACCACACTAGCATAGGCAAACGGAAGTCACCTTCATGTGAGGAAGAATACTTTTGTCAGCAGTCTTGGCTATATGAATAAACGATGTACAAATTTGCAACCTTGCATATCGTGCACTACTTGTAGAGGGATCCTGCCAAACATAACTTGCTGTTAGATTCATCAAGACACAGTGAATAGTGAAGTGTAATACATTAATAGGACAACTGAAGTCTACCTTAACAGCAAAAGGGAGTGAGTTTAGGAGCTCAAATAATTTATTGATGACTCTGCCTGCTGCATCTGGGAAATAGTTCAAAAATGGACCCATCACACCCAAGTAGTGACCAAGTACTTCCGCAAGGGCTGGCTCAGTCCAATTCAAAGAGAGAAGCTGATGAAGCAAACCTATAAGACCTTACGGCTTGTTAATGAAATCCCAATATATCAAATCTAAAGCTCCAACAAGATAAAAAGAGGATTCCAAACCTTCAAATATTCTGCATAGTCCTACTTGAACTTCAGAATGACCCCCACCAATTACATTTGATCCATCAAAAATAGTGCTTACGACATTTTCTAGAGCAGACTGCATGCTTTCCATCACAGCCAAGTCCTGTAATTTATTTCAGAACAATCAATCAAGAGATAACGACAAGCTGACAGGTCTGAAGATGGAAAATGGAACTGAGAAAGTGCTTGTCATGAAACCTGAGAAGGCATTGGAGAAAGCAAGAGACTTTTAATGATTGTATCAATTCTTTCAGAAACCTTAGCACCAGCTATAACAGGCTTGTATGAGGTCACAAACTTGATAAGTTCTAACTGCGGTTAAACAAAACAATGTGAAGGATGGACCCATCCATCAACGAAGCCTATTAGAAATCACACGTCGAATGAACTTGGATGCTTTCCAAGATAGAAGAGACCTGAGCTAAGATAGAAAAAGCAAACATATCTGAGTTCATATCTATGAGATACTTACCAGCTTTGAGCGATACTGGCCGAAATTTCCTTTGCTGTCAACATCATCACTCCATAACTCCAACGGCCCCAAAGAAAATGAAGTTCCATGAAGAATCTTTTCTCTCTTGAGCAACCGTTGGAAAGATACATCCAAAAGTGCACTACATACGTCATCGTTCACAAAACTCATAATCTTCTGCTTTTCCTTATCAGCATCGTCAGAACCATCAGCTGATGAGTTTGCAGTTGCCTTTGGCTTAGACATTAAGTCTCTCAGGAGTGCCTGAAAATGAAAGATGATTAAAGATGGCAATCTGTGGCATATATCTTATTATTGACACCATAAAAACAACTGGAATTAAAATCTGTACCAGCCAAAAATGGAGAGATTGGAAATGAAGAACTAGCTTCTGATGTTGAAAAAACCCGAGCATCTGAAGGAAAAACAAGTTGAGTAGCACTTCAATAATCAATAAACAAGTAATAATTGCTTGAATGAAAAAGTTACGTTTCAGATGTATATTTACAAATTACAATTCACGTATAAATTTATTAAACCTAGATTTTGGAAATAGTTGGTGAATATAGCAATATGCATTATGAAGACAGGTTAAATGCACATAGATTCACATCCTGATAACTATCTAATAGTTCTACTTACCTGCAGTAAATAAAGAGGTAATGCGGTGCTATCACCCATGATACATTGCAAGTTTGTTGAACCCAAAAACACCATACTTTCACATAAACATTCCGCAAACTCAATATTGCTTTCATCAATGGCCCCAGCATTGACACCAGAACTGTGTAAAAGTTCTTTGAAGGCGTTCATTAAAATATGAAAAACTGTACTCATTGCAGAATCAAATTCAGGAGTGGATGTATCAGCATGTCTCTTTCTGCAAGTCATCATTCAGAGTAACACAACTGTCATTGAAATGTACCAACAAGAGGCAAAAGCATAATTATATAACAACATATAACATTTGAACAAGCCATTGAAAGAACACATTCATACCTTGCGGAAACAAGTTTGAAAAACTCACAAGCATGAAGACGGAAGTCAGGTGAAGAAAGTAAGAAGCCACACCTACAGAGAGAGAGAGAGAGTTAGAAACAGAGGCATGCAGTGCTTTCAAATCAGATTTAGCAAAATTTCAAAGAAGGATACCATACCCATGAATTATACCATATTTAGCAAGATCAGGCAATGGAGCCCATTCAGAATATGCATTAATGGCATTCAAAGTAGCTGTTACTGCAGATGCATGTTGTTTTGCAAGACCCACTTGTTGTTTCCCTGCTTCACTCAAGGCAGCTCCAAAATGCCTCTCTAGTAACTGCATGACATGATTGAATCATCATGGTATTCCCATCATATGCACCTTCGAGTAAAAGTTAAGCGGTCCTGCTTACAGTGTATAATAGAGGCAAGATTTCAGGTAACGATAGGGTCAGCCCACGCAATAATAGTCTTCTCCGATCAGCTGCATGTACCATTCAGAATCAGGGTAAGACACAGCAATATAAACCCAGAGATAAAGCAACACACTCATGCACACAAACACTTTATGCCCTAGTTAAAGGAAAAAGAAAGTGCAGATAGCACACTGAGGAATACCTTCCAAATCTTCATTATGAACAGTAATGTCTTCAGGAAGCCACCTCAGCATCATGGAGACCAACTCAGCCTAATATAAAGATAATTCAGAAAAAGGTGATACCAAATGCATGTCTTACAAAAACAAACTTGAAACTATTGGAACCAAACTTACTTGTATAGGACCTTTTGCAGATAAGGAAACCAGAGCTGGAAGCAGTTCCTGCCAAAGATTTACTCCTTCACTTCTGACTACCTGTGAGAGAAACAAATATAAGTGTTATAAAAGAAATATAAGCATTGGCACTCTAAGAAAATTTGAGACAAATACTGTGCAAACCTCAGCAACAAGTGCTGCTGTCTGACTTTTCAAAGCCCACTCTTCACTAGGATTTGCAATCTCAGACATTAGATCAACAGTGACATTAGCAAAGTTTCTATGTTCTGTTGGGTTTAATTCCTCCCATCGCAACCGGACCAAATGCTGCACAAACAATGTAGATTCTGGTCAGACCACTTATTTACCATAGAAGTCTAACATATATGAATAAAAATGTGATTGCAGAGTCTAACATGAAACTGGGGCCAAAGGAAACTGAAATAGCATTTTGAAATCTCTGTATTTAACACATTAATGTAATCCTAGTATCACCACCTTTCAACAGAAAATGGTGATTTCTGCTGGGAATTGATTTCTATATCTCTCATTTTAAAAGCTTCAACCTTTTTGGTAACCCTGGCTTTTTTCTTTTTTGAACACTAGGCATATACAGGATTATTTCCATTATTTTCTCTGCTAGCATCCCAAACAGGTGGGAGCAGAAATTGAAACAAGGAAAAAGTTTAGATTATCTTAAATATTTAATGGCCAGAAGCAGGTGGCTGTCAAAGAAACTTAGTTCCAAAGACAGCAAACAACAGAAGGCGACTTGATCATAACCAAATTTCATCTCAAGCAGTCCAACTGGACCAATGAAATAGTAAGATGATGTGTTGGGAAAAAATAAATAAGAAAACACACACAAGAGTAATCGACTCTAAATTCCTAATCATTGAACCTAACATTAAGATACTTACTAAACAAATAAAAAAAAGTAAAAAGAGCAAAGCAACATGAGCACAAACCTGCAACATTTTAAATGCATGCAACCGAATTTCAGAAGACCAATCATTCTTCACTAGAAGGAATGCTGTGTTTGCCAAAATACGCACATCTCCGGTTTTAATCTGCACAATTTGAACACAAGAAATGAATCAGCATTGGGAAATAATACTAGTTAGAATCAGCTGCGGAAACCAAGTGCTACATTGCCTGCCAACACAACTTTAAGGAAATTTCTCAACTTGCGGAAGCTATACACAAATTCTTTCAATCATTTCTCACACACAGTCTTCATAACATAACATATGGTTTTAACAACAGATTCCACAACATCTCCAATGTACCCCCCATATTTCGCAACAAATGTAGTGCTGAAATTAAAGCCAGGTCACCGAAACTCCGATTACACTGATCAAAGTTTCTCAAATATCCACCTATTAAAGACTATCACTGCTCTTAAACTTCAACCAAATAGATGATCACCTCGAAAAATTCACACACATTTCACAAAAATCTGAAATCATACTCCAATTCTCAAAATTAAACCCTTAAAATCACAAAGAACCAATTCCCAAACCCCAACAGATGCAATTCAAAGCCCAAAATCAAAAACAGCTATGATCAAGCAATCACTGAACAGCAGAAATACATGGTCTTTGGATAGAGAGAGAGAAGAGAGAGAGATTACGGATTCGAGAAAAGCGACGGCGGCTTTGCGAGCGTCGGGAGAGGAGGTCCAGTCGAGAGAGACGGCAATGGCTTGGGCGACGCTGCTAGCTAGGTTGCTGCTATTGTTGCTGCTCGCCTCCATTGTTTGAGAAAGCTTGAATCTTTGGGTTTCGAAAACCCTAAAGCTTGAATCTTTGGGATTCAGAGAGATTGCGTTGAAGGTTTTTCAGAGCTGAACATAAATAGGGAAGAGAGAAAGGAGAGAAGAGCTGCTGTTGGTGTTTAGTGGCGGTTTAACAAGAATGAACGATTTTGAGGTTCTAACATGCCACCTTTACTCTTTGATTTTTTTTTTTTTTTTGAAAAAAAAAAACAATTAATATTGATGATTTTGTATTGTTGTTGTTCTTTTATTACAGAGTTGAATCCACACAATCACGCATGAAATAAGTGAGAGAGAAGTGAAGTGTTTTGAATGTGAGAAGAGGTCAATTAGTAAAGAAGAGGAAGGAACACTTACAAATAAGAAATAGAAACACCGTAGATGAATGCATGAAGAATAAATAACCATTACTAACGGAGCGAAAATTGAAAAACGCAGCAAATAAGAACCGAAAATGAATAACTAATCTTATCTTAGAAGCAAATGTAATAACTAATCTTATCTTAACTTAAAATGAAATATTACTTGATAAAACTACAATTTTGGTTGTAAGATTGTTTGTGCTCGTAATTGAGCGCATAAGATCCGTTCATGTCAAATTTAGAGGGTCACAAAGAACTCATGTCTTCTTTTGTCGAAATAGAGAGCTAGTCCTGCAACTCCACTTTCATACAATGATACCAAGTATTGGCGCGGCTTGATTACAAAGCTTATGAAGCAAATGCTCCACAAGGCTAGAGCAATATACCCGAGAGCTGGAGCAAGGATGAGCAATAGTAAAATCGAGGCGAGAATTCCGGTTAAGATGCTAATGTTATTCATGAATTCAGATGCCAACTCTGAATAATCAGAGTCAGCTTGGAGTAGTTTGACAGCGAAGGAAGTCTCCATGTAAACAAGTAAGACAACAATAAAGGTGAGTAAAGTGTTTTAGTTTGTGACAAACAGAGATGCAGTTCCTCCTCCTCCTCCTCCTCCTCCTCCGCTCTTTAATTGGAGGAGTATTCCTAGCATAGAAATGAGAAAGAATATGCATTTATGCATTGCGCTTTTACAACTCTGCTATCTAGATTGTGCTTGTAACACTCCTGCAATGCACTTTTAGTATAACCATCAAGTTCATATTTGTCCTATCAAAAACTAAATCTGATTCAAATTTGAAGTCGCTGCTCAATCAGGTCGCCTAAGATTAACAGCATATCCATCCCAAGAATCCCAACTGCTTTTTGCAACACGAACTCTGTATTTGGTTCTTCCATCAAGCTTGCTGGGATATGTCATCAAGAATCCTACTAGAGTTATTCATGAAGAATCCTTAGAATGGACACTTTTGGCAAAGAATTATTTACCCTTTTTTCTACCTTCATCTTGCCCTAAATTTCATACAGTTAATGCATATAGCATGAACATAAGAAGTTGGGACTGCATCTCTTGCATTTGGAGAAACATAAACAAAGATGAGACAGATGAGGCTCTTGATGATTTATTAACTCACTTTAATATTTCTAAGCAGTAAGTTTTCAATACCACAAACTTGAGATAAAGAATCAGGATGTACATGTACATATTATCCCACCAATTCACCATCCAACAAATTGAACATGAACAAACAAAAAAATCACTATCTTTGTAGCAGATGGGGAAAGTGGTAAATAAGATTATAACACAGAAAGAAAAAAAATGAAGATTTTCCCCCTACACCTCTAATGAAATAATGGTATTGTGTAAGAAGAAGCTGGGGCCGAAAAGTTTACTTTTGTCGTTCGAAGAAGCACCCAACAGTTATCAATTATGTTCTCCATATGATGTAAACTTGATATTAAGCCGCACTTTTCTTTCCTCTAACTCGCGCATCATGATGTTTATCTTTATGAGTTCCTATAAAGGATTTTGAAGATTCTTGGGCATCGGTATGTTTCTTCCTTCTTGGACCAGTGGAATCAACTAAGGGACCTGACCATGTTTGTATTGGTTCCTTAGGATAACCAAAAGAGGTTGTACTGAATGGGACATCAGGAGGAACAAGAGCAGGATCAATATGATGTGAAGCGCCCAATGGGTAACCAACTGCCCCATCCTGGTGCGGTGGAGGAAACTTTTCGCTTTTACTCTTCGCATTATGTGTAATTAATCTCCTCCTCTGTTTCAGATCAAAACAACAGATTAGCATACAAGTCAAAACCTGAATTAAATAACTATACTAAAGTTTGGTCATATGGACAAGTTATCTGTAAGCACGTCATGATTTGGAGTACACTAAATAAAATTCATTTTGTGTGGCAAATAGGATAAACTGGGGCTACAATGTCAGCATTATGCAGCGGCCAACCACAATGGTTAAGCTATATGTAAAGCATCACAGGTATCTTACAGTATTCTTTATATAGTGCAGGCCATTTATTTTGATTACAAGCATGCATGTGTAACAAACTATCAAGTTCAAAGAAGACTATTCATAGAGGTGATGTATTACTGTATTAGACATACATCGATATTAGATTGAAGCTCCGCATTGGCTTCTGGAGCTGCCATAGTCCTAGGACCACGTTCACGTGTACGTGTTTTCTTTGCACCATCAGCCTGGGCTCTACCAGCAGCCCTTATCCTGCAGCGGATAAAAATTTACTCATCACACATCATTCAAGATCAGCACGTGAATATAACTAAAATTACATAAGGTGAAAGTTGCAAGATATAGCTTCAAAAAATTTGCATAAATATGACTTCAGGAATGAATGTGCCTTCAGGATATGAATATGCATGATTTCATTTTTCTTCTTTTGCCACAGAATAATACCCGATTAGCAGTAAGAAATGCCAAGTTATTCCTACTTTTTAACTAGTATTGCAATGTGATGGCATGATTCACGTTCAGATGCTTGCTAATGTTACAGAGGGAGAGATATCCAGGAACTTCTAAGATGTCATCACGGCATCTGCCATCTAGTCCGGAGCAACATGAATGAAACAGCTAAAATTGTAGAAACACTAATAATAGAATAGAATCACACAGTTTATTATACTCAATCTTAATGATGCATGAACATTCTACTAAATCCATACCTGCGAGCTTCATCATCTCGACGTTTAGCATCAATTTCTTTGGTTGGGGGATACTTTGGTAGGCTAGAAGGTTCACAAGCATAAGGCTCTGTCATGAAAAACTGCAAATGAGGAAAGAAAAAGCAAAACAGAGAGTATAAGCATATTTATCCGAAGGGGAATTAGCAATAACCCAATATTCATGATTGTAATCACCAAAGTATTGATAGAACAGCATCAATTATCATAAAAAGATTGAGTTATGACTTGGGACCACACTACCGGGTAAAACTTCTGTACAAAGCAGTCAAAAGGACTGGACCGTTCAGTTTCGTTCAAACCACAAGGGCCAACCAAAATTCAAGGAAAATGTATGCAGAGATAGTAATACAAAAACTCCTTTTACAAGCTAAATGCCAATTGAGTTGTCACACATTCCATCGAGTCTCAAATGCAATCCAGTTTGTCATGAAATCAAGATGCATTCTAGTTGATCAAGTTTTTAAAAGAAAGTGTGTGTGTGTGGTGTGCATCCAAAGAGAGAGAGAGAGAGAGAGAGACGCCTTATCATCAAGACAACATTGAGAAAAATTGTAGAAGCACACTTGATTAGAACAAAAAATGGTCACAGTATTAGAACTTGCCTCACTACTCAATGCAGCTGAGGCTGTCTGACGCTCTGCAGGATCAATCGCAAGTAAACTTTCGATTAGAGGCAGTGCTGATGGGGGGAAATCTTTAAAAGTTTCTCTTATGCTTCTTTTGTAAGGCTCTCGGGGCTTAAATAAAGTTGCATTCGGCAACTTTGCTTTTTTCCAGTACTCGTCTGTAGGTGAGCCGCATAGTTTGTATATCTTGTGGAGTTGTTCTACCTGTACAAGGAACAAACATATTAGACATGCTCGCAAATATGTTTGTTAGGGTCAAACATTTATCACAAAAAATGCAGCATTATGGTATCAGACTTGCAGCAATATTATTTATGTTCAGTAATATGTTTGATATTAGCATCTTAAACTTAAACTACTAACAAGAAGACCGGGAGATAGGAGCAAAAAGAAGAACCATTTTACAACATCTATTTTCACCAACTGAACACAAGGGTATGAATTCAATTAGAAAGATCAGTCTCAATTCAATAGAGAAAAAGGGTGTTGAGTTATGACAAGGAGTGGCATATGTTAAATCATGTGCCCAATTATAATGGCTGGAAAAGTAAAGGACTAGTTATAAAAACCAGGGTGCAGTGGACTAAGCATGGAAACCAAAATTTAACAAATTTACCTCAGTACGACCAGGCATGATAGGCTTCCCAGCTAGTAACTCTGCTAAAATGCAACCAGCGCTCCAAAGATCCACACCCACACTATAATCAGTAGCCCCGAGAAGAAGCTCAGGAGGTCGATACCATAGAGTAACCACTCGACTAGTCATGGGATGCTTGTTCTTTGGATCGAAGAAAGAAGCCAAGCCAAAGTCAGCAATCTTAAGTACTCCTTCGTTGTCAATCAGAAGATTGGATCCCTTGATGTCGCGATGAAGCACACCAAGGTTGTGACAGTGCTCAAGTCCAGATAATAGTTGATGCATATAGCATTTGACCTGAAATGTGAAGTGTATCAATTTGAGAGAATATCACAGGGAAGAAACCACATATGTATTCAAATGTGTTAAATTAGAACCAAAGTTTAGGAGATACTGGCTAACCTGTGGTTCGGTAAACTTAATTTCTGGGCTTGCAGCAAGTCCAGCTAGGTCATGTTCCATATATTCAAACACCAGGTACAAACTACATGACATCCTTGAAGTGACCAGACCCTCCAACTTTACAACATTAATATGATCTAATCTCCGCAAAATTAGGATTTCTCTAGCCATAAACTTCACACTCTCGGGTTCCAAATTGTCAAATCTAACTTTCTTTAGAGCAACAATTTTCCCCGTCAACATATCTTTAGCTTTGTACACATTACTGTATGTTCCTGATCCAATCTGACATCAAAGAATTTAAAAAGTTTAGAAAAAGGATTGATAGAATCAGGCGCAACCAAAAGTACAAGAAGTAAGAGCAAGCTATACACAGATCCATCAAGTTTACATGCATATGAACAAAAAAGTAATCGACACTTTGCAACAATTGATATGGCCACACCATTTATGACAGACATTCCAAATGAGAAGTTCTTGAACAATGCACATCTCAAATGACCTGAACTATGAATTTTCCATTCAATGCACAACAGATTAACCTAACAACATCACTAATTTCATAAACCATTGTTATTAAACTTCAAATTCAGCCATTTCAGAATCACGATATCACTCTTCTTCCAGAAATAGAAAGTGGAATAGCGAAACACACCTTATCAATTTTCTCAAAGGTGTCTGCTTTCCGTGGAATCCACCCATTGAGCGCCTCCCCACACACTGCCGTGAGCCAAGGGGGCCACCCAGCAGCTACCTGCTCGCCACGCGCTTTATTTGGCACATTACTCAGCCTTGGGTTTGGCTTGGACCGCCTCCTCTCCCCCTTAGGAGGCCGCTGACTTCCATGGCCATTCTCCTCCTTCTGAGCCTCACCCCCACCAACAGAAACCTCACCACCAACTTGAGCATCACTATCTACCTTGGCCACCACAACATCATCTACCTTCCTACTTGAGTCCACACTCAAATCCTTCCTCACACTCTTAGTCTCAGTCTCGACTCCCGATGACGTTTCTCTGCTAATTATACACCCCATTCTTGAATCTAAGCCCCATCTCTCAACATTTTACACACAAAGACTCTACCTTTCTTCCTCCAAAACTAATCACTAACAAAACTAACCAATTTGGCTAAACACCCTTTTCAAATCTACAACTCACAAACCCAAAAGAACCAGTCTTTCAACTAAAAAACTATCACAACCTGAGCCCAACAACTCCCATGGATCAACCTGTTCACCAAAACCAAGTACATAAATGCATGTGATTAACCAAACCCAACAATCAAAATCACCAAACTAACAAAAACTAGCTCAAAGATTGAAACTTTACTTAAATAAAGAACTGGGTTCTGTTCAAGATTCACTCAGAGTCAAAAACCTGATCTGGGTATTGGGGGAGTTGAGTGAATGAATGAATTTCCAAAAGAAAGTGACAGACTGGTAGAGAGAGAAAGTGATGTACATATAAAACTAGAGAGAGAAAGTGAGACAGAGAGAGAGAGAGAGGGTAGAGTTGAAACTTACTGAGAATGAGGATGAATCTGTGTTGGTTGGATTGGTAAGATTTGAGAGTGAGTTTTTGTTTTGGAGTGGTTTGTGGCTCTTTCAGACAAAAGAGGGACGAATAAAAGCAGTAGCAGATCTCCCCAATTTTTACGAGTCAAACCCGACAACTCTCTCCATAAGGAGGAATGAATATGAATATATTATTACTATTTTCTTAGTCTAATATGTTAATATGTTTATTTTCCTTTTCTTTCTGTTAAGTTTATCTTTTTCCCTACTTTGAGGTCATACAGATTATAGAATTTCTAGCCCTCATGAAGGTTTGTCACGAATGGTTTTAGTGTGGAAGGAAGAAAAAGACGGACCGAAATAAAAAGGGAACATAGGAATTTATCTATCGGCCGTTAGATATGTCATTTACAGTAATCTAATAATATCTTAAAGCTAATAGTTATCATTGAAAGCTTTAATTAGCACTTGAAGAAATCGCTGGAGTCGCTCATATGTGCATCTATTACGAAAATAAACTTTTAAGAGACAAAACTTTGTCTCCCTTCATCACCTCTTGTTTGTTCATCTCACTCGTTACTTGTGATTTACCTCAATATTCTCATTGAAGTATTTATTTTCAACCTAGTGTAGTTGAAATATCAACTTAAGAAGTTTGAAGTACACATTTTATGTACGACTACTGAACATCTTGTTAATATTAGCTTTCCACAACATATATATATATATATAGTCTCCTTCTAGAGCGGGATCCCGCTTTGAAATGAAAATGCGACTCTTTATTTCGCTCACTTTCAGGTCGCATTTCCACATCTCAACCGTACAATATCTAGAACACAGTGCGTAGATCATTTATGCAAAGTTTTATCAGATTTGAAGATTATTTGAGCTTCCGTAATCGTAATTTACACGAACGGTTCTATTTAGACAACTTTTGTTATGTTGATTTATTTAATCTAATTCGGTACCTAAATGAACTTCAAATTTCATAAAACTTTATATGAATGATCTTCAAAGTTCAATGAAGCATACAGCTATGCAAGAAAACTAACTCACGTAAGTGGTACTAACAAGATTTTTCATTAAGATTTTGTCACTTTCTTTTCTATTCGCAGAAGACAAGTTGTTACATCACCAAAAGATGATTGCCAAATTGACAAATATAAACCCATAGTGTAGTTCTGCTCCTGCAATTTGCAAAGCACCCAAGTACTGAAATCAGTGAAACGGAATCCAGAATAGGGCGAAAAGGTAGACATGGTTTACAGCAGCAGGCAAAATTAAAATTAAAAAACGGTGAAATGGGTAGTGATGCAAGGAATAAACTCAAAATAGATACCACTTCAATAGGACTCCTTTGACCAACTTCATGCAACAGTTGTCCATAAGAAAATAAATTAGAGGTTACATAACTGCAGAAGTAGCTTAAAATGTCCACACTAGCAAAGGGATAGAACAACAGAAACCACATTCTATATATAGAAAGCCGACCGAGTGCCTAAGTTGACCAAAATTGTCTAAGTTGCCCAAGTTCCTCAATCGTCATTCTTCTTCTTTTTCTTCTTCTCTTTCTTCTTGCTTGGAGCTTCAGATTCTTCCTCTTCTTCGGCGTGTTTTCTTTTCCTTTTCTTCTTCTCAACCTCACCATTCTGTACCTCAACATCCTCAGCTGATTGTTTCTTCTTTTTCTTCTTTTCCTTCTTCACTGGCTCTTCATCTTCTGGCTCCACATTGTCATTTGTGTCAGGCATGTCCTCATCATCAACCTTCTTCCTTTTCTTCTTCTCGTTCGTAGTTTCATCAGTCTTTCCAGGAGTGGTTTGCCCAAGAACCGAATCTGCTGCAGGATTATATGCCTACAAAGAACACAAAAAGTCGTGATAAATTGATAATCAACATAATTAAATGACTGAAGTAGAACTAGAAAGTAAATGTCATACCTTGGCAGCAGTGATCAATCCTCCAGCACCCTTCTTGCGATCCTTGTCATAGGCTTCTATCAATGGCTTTCCTTTAGCCGATCCAGCAGACTGACTCAATGCTTTCCCTTCAAGACTCCTTATCCGTGCTTCTACTTTGCCTCGACTTTCTACTCCCACCGAGTTATCTAGGCTATCTCCCTCTCTAAGAGCATCAATTCTTATTGAAAGTACAGCTTTGCTTGCAAGTGTCCTAGAAATTTTACCCTTGAGCTTTGGTGCTGCCTGACCAACCAAGGATGCATGGTAGATAAGCCCATATTTTGGAGTTGCATGCTTAGTCTTGAGAGCCCTAAAGAGAGCCTTTTCAGCTCCAAGAATCTGAATTGTGCTCCCAGGCTGCTTTGCAAGGTTCACCAAGCTACCACCATGGGCAATGAGGCGAGCACCAACAAGCTCCCCAACCAAAGCAGTCAAATTTGGTGCAATAGTGTTCATCCTTGTTTTTAGATAATCAAATAGCTGGGCTCTATACTCAGCTAGAGAAAGGACTTGTTCGCAGAGTTCCTTGATGTTAATCAAATCAAGGTCACTAATTTCAGTTCCCATAGATATAACAGCTGCTTCCTTCAATTCAGTCTCAACCTCGTCTGATAATATCTGAAATATATTGAGCAAAAAAATGATTCAAAACTTTCACTGCATAATTGACAAGGCAACTACAATGATGACAAATACACATACAATAAGAAGTTTTGGGTTCACAAAATATCATTTTAACACACAAATGAGTCCCCATTTGTCCATCCCAGAGCAATAAGGGAATTCAATCTCAATCATATAATCAATGCACTGGACACCCAAAGGAGACAGCATATTGATAGATAACCAATTATTACCTCTGAGAAATCAAGCTTTGCAGCATTAACACGAAAGCCCATCAACTTTACTGCCTTGGCGTAAGCAATATTGTCCTGTATGATCTTAGCAAGTTCTGGAAAATGCCAACCATACCATTCCCGAACTCTCATAGCATATGTATTTAACTCTTTATCAAGATCATCAAGCAAACCAATGGCTTGAATAACCATTGTATCAACCTGAAACACAGTGATATATATTAGGAACGTACACTCTCAAAACTCAATCTACCACATAAAACATTGGACACAATAAAGTATTGAAAATTTCTTCAGTTAATTTCACTTTTTCAAAGACATCAGTACCAGTCCTTTAATAACTAAATATAAGCAAATCCAGAATCAAATATTTAAATCCAGACATCAGTACTCTTTGTCTTCCTTTTATTTTAGCTAGAAGGAGAAAAGAATGACAAACAAAGAACAACATTACAATGATTTAAATTTCAATAGCAAAATCATGCAAAATCCACAAAGCAATATCCAAAACGCTTAAAGAACATAAATAACCAAATTGGATGAGGAGAAAACCACCTACAACCATTAATATACTGAGACACAAATGTATAATGTATTATCAATCTTGGGGCATACAAATGCACACTCTATGCATGAATGAATTCTCTATTCCTCAAAATCCTTCCTTTTATCCAGAGAAAATTGACCTTCTAAAGTATATTATTCAAGAGATAGATGGTAAGACAGTAGATTACACACCTTATCGGCACTGAACTTGAGCTTGTATCGAGATAAACTATGAGATAAACCCAAGCTCATTGGTGCCATGTCTTGAAGTTGTAAACCCGTTACAACTTCATTCAACTGACTTCTAATACCTCTCATCAACTCCATCACAGCACTGTCATGAACACATTCAATTTTCTGCAAAATATAAAATGTATCAACTTAATGTGAAACAACAATGAAACATTAGATTGCACATACCACTCTCTTTAATCATTGTTTCATCATTTATATATCTAGCTTACTTACCAGTTTCTCCTTGATGATATTTCCTAGCTTTGAATCTGCAACACCCAGAATTTCACCCTCACAGTGCTTTTTCAAGAACTTGCGCAGATCCTTGGTGGTTTTACTCTCAATCAACATCGTTGCTGCCTCGAGAGCCTCTGACATATTATCAAACTTGGAGAAAGCTTTCAGTTTGACAACCTACATATCCATAACACATACACATTAAAATATTAATATCAAGCAAATATATCAGACTATAATATATAAAACACACACTCATACACACTAATAATAATAAGTAGATACATAACGAGAAATGACCTTTCTTGCTGACTCTCCAGTTTCAAATTCCTTCGCTATGTCATGAGCCTGCAATACAAGTTAAGACAAAATAAAATTAGACCGAAAACTCAAAAGCTGATAAAAACTGGTTATTTCATCTATTTGTAATGCCATAATCTATACAAAACTCCCTACTCGATTTTCGAAAAACTGCTACTACCTTCTCTTTTTCTCTCTTTCAACTTCAGAACCAGCTCACACATGAATCCCATTAACACATAAAAATCAAACACAATATATAATAGCCTTGAGAGAGTGTGATTACCTCAGCTTTGGTGAACTTGCCGTCATCCTTCAACACTTTGAAGAGCATAAACCCTCCAGGGTTTTCAAACAACAGAAGCATTTTCGCAGTCTTCCTCAACACAAAACCCTACACATCAAAAAACCCAAATAAGCTCCTGAATCCAATCACTGAAAGCTTAAACCTTCAGACCCAGAAACACCTCAAAAACACAGAACAGCCCCAACCAAAAATATCACACTTGCAACACTAAAGGTCCAAACTTTAATCACTGAACAAGAAAGAAAGGCAAACCCATGAGAACCCAAGTGAAGCTTACCTCTGAATTTGGCTGCGATGGAGGTTTTGGCTGCGTTGAGGGAAGGAGAGAGGGGTTGTGAAATAGAGGAGGGTCTAGGGTTTAAAGGGCGAGTGGGAGAGAAGAGATGCTTTATTTATATAGGGGTTTCTGCACGACTACTGATACAGTGTGGTCGATTTTACTGAGCGACACCTGTCAAAAATCGGGGTACTTTGGGATTATGCTAATGAAGTCTGGGTGTTTTTGTCACAAAATTGCAAGAAAATTACTGTGGCTTGGTACCTGGCGGACAAAGAAGACGAGTGTACAGGTACAGCCGTGAGCAGCGTAACACATGATAATATAAGGGTTTTGGTGGGTTTTCACGGGTTTACCGTTTACTGAACATTACTTTTATTTTTTTTGCTACAACATACAGTACTGGTCAATGACTAGGGTTCATGTATCAACATACCAGTGGTCATCCGTGATTAGGGTTCATGTATCCACATTTTTGTCAAGTTTGAACTTTAAATCATCTTTGCCAATAATCACTAGTCACGTTAAATGATTTGCCAGCAAAAGTTTAGGGTTATGCCACACATCTTTTGTATCTTAAAAATTCTGAAAACTCTAACCCCATCCACATATTTTGTTCTTTGTTATCGTTCAATATTTTTAGTTCCTGAGTCTTGTATAAAACCAAATTAGATTTTTTGGTTCAAAAAGTATCTAGAACTATTTGGATGAACCTTTATGACCTGAAATCTCTAAACTGTAGTTGATGAAAGTTTGTATGATGGAGTTGGCCCCTCGTGACATTATATGAACGATGAAGTAAGAAGGTTAACTACATTGACTTCTGGACAGATTGTGCAAAGCAATTTGTCTAACCGCTCCTCTGATCAGACCTCATTGGTATCATAATGTATAAGAGATCAGGATGAATGTCTCACCCTGATTAAGCTAATCAAATCGATGTCAAATTTATACATGTAACTCCCAAAAAAGCTACCCATTTATTGAATTATTTCCTATGTATAAGCTCCAATTGCTTCTCTTATACAGCTCTATTGCTCACACCAGAAACTATTGAAATTCAAAGGACTTTGTGTATTACCTATACTTGGTTCATATATGAAGAAAATTAAGGTCTTAACTTGCTCTTGACATGTCCTGTTCACTGGTATCATTCTTCTGCAGGTTGGGTATCACTGTCTGGCTTGTACTTGGCATGCTTCTTGCTGGTGGAGCTGAACAAACTGGTACAACTGTTCTAATTCGAACAGCTGGTGCCATGAAGCTAGGTCTAGGTCTGCCAAATTCCGTTCTTTCAAGTGTGGGGGTGGCTAAATATGAAGGATTTCCAGCTCTCATTCTTGGTGGAGCAGGAAACCTGGTTGGCAAGTTGAGTGGTCTAGACGGTCTAGACCCTAGTGAGGAAGTGGGTCTTACAGTTCTTATCAGTACAGGATCTGCAGCAGATGGTGGTCTAAGGCATCTAGGGGGACTCATTCTTGGAGGATTTTGTAACCGGAAATCCATTGGCCGGAAACTAGAATCCATGGTCCCTCGGTTACCCCATTCAGATTGCGCAGTTTGGTTCCCTTCCAGCTTAAGGTTATCAATTCTGCTTCCCAACTCGACAAGCTTTTGTTTGCCATCCCACACTTGTTCCTGGATTCTTAGTTCAGTTGTATTGTTTCCAAGACCAAAGGGAACTGGCACTACAGATGGAGAGTACTCAGGTGATTCTTCTGATTTTTCTTCCTGTATCTCTTGAATAGTCACCGTGGACTTGCCCCTGATTGGATTTGGAACCAAATGGTTTGAGAAGCAGAATGATGAGCCTGCGGTAGAAATTGTAATTTTTGGTCCCACAGAGGTTGACGCTAACTCTCTTGATGGAAAGTACAGACAGTGATCTGGGTGAAGCATGGATTGCATAAATGGATATATTTGAGGAATGGATGCAACAGCTGGTAAAACAGGAAGCGCCAACAATCGGTTTTGTTGCTGTAGTAACTGCTCTTGCTGCCACAACTGATACATGGCTAGTTCAGACGAATAATTAGAAGAATAAGCCCAGTTATGGAATTGCATCGGATATAAGCTTGGCATTGGCATGGTAGAATTGCTGCAGATGGGAGTGTTTCGATGTTGTCCATGTCTGCGATCATTTCGAGGGTTCTTAGGGTCAGATGGACATAATTGTCCAAGAATACGAGAAATGATGACTTGTTCCTGTTCTTCAATGCCTAGGAACTCCATAGAGGGAGAAGATGAATCACGTTGAGCCACTGCATAAGTAACATAGAGTAATTATATATATAGGTGTTTCACTGTATTTTTCTTTACGCAAGTTTCCAATCTGAATTGTAAGCAGCAAAATGCAGTAAACAATGCATGCAAGGTTTTTCAAGGCAAAACCATATATGCTTCAATGCTTGTCTGATTCTAAGTTCTAGCAAACCTACATAGAGCAAGACGTAAAGGAAATAATAATGAGATAGTGCATACGTCTTTTCAGGGATGTCCAAGCAGCTACTGCAGCATTTTTCTGAGCTTGTTTCTTTGTCCTAGCTGGATCCCCAATAAAATTCATTCCTCCTAGCTCAACTGTACATGAGAAAACATGAACATGGCCTGGTTCAGATCGAACAGTTGTATAAACAGGAAGTTTTAAACCAGCTCTGTGAGCAGTCTCCTGAAGCAAATTCTTGTAAACTCCAGTTTCATCCTGTACAGCAAGACGTATTGATCAGCTATGACCTACCGCAGTTTGCATTAAATTAGGAAAGAAAGCCAGATGCCAATTAAAACTGTGGAATCCATCTTTTGGAAAACCAAGAAGCAAAGAAGTCCACCACAACAAGAGGGGAGTAGCATATGTAGTTTACTTAAACCGGTCTTTTGGTACTTTCACTTTCATGATCTCTATCAAACAAGATTCTACTTCACTATTATCAGAAGTACCATTATTTTCCAAGGCAGAATGAAGTCTTGAAACAGTCTTCCCTTTAAAATTTTAACTCTTTTAGGGTAATCTACAGTCATTGGGATTGCTTGGTCATCAGGTAGGTAAACTAGAATATATTGGATATGGACATTCATTGTTTACTCCCATATTGTGAATACATCAAGAAATTGGAAACCTAAACTTAAAGAAGGAAATCACTGTGACTTCTGCTACTCACCAATATTCTTGCAGCCAATGCTCTGGAAGGTCCTCTACTTGCAAGTGTGTTCAATGCTACCTCTGCTGCAGCATGTTCTGCCTGTCTAAGGGTAGTGCAAAATGTAGGACTTTCAAAAGTTTCCCCGTTGAAGTTGACAGTTGCTTTGAATCGAGGGGCATGATCTGGACCTTCGCGGATGCATGAATAAGAGGGCAAATTGAAACAACTTCTCTGAGCCAACTCTTGCAATTGGTTCTTATACATGCCTGTATCCAGACAGCATACATTAGAAAAAAAAGGGGCTCTGTTTCAAAGAACAAGAAACTAACTGCTAGTGGACCTCCTCTTCCCTACTAAAGAACATAATGCATAAGCATGAATGGTTCATGTGCCCACTGCAGCTTCTTATTATCTTAGCTTAACACGATCGAAATCCTAAGGCACAATGTTTAATATCTTCCTTACTTTCCTAGCAACCCAATAGGATAAAAGTCCACAATGCTAAACATACGCATATCAACAATCTTGATCCACACAAAATGAAAACAGAATATACAACTGATCAACTCACACACCAATCATTCTCACCAACCACAGTAAATTCCAAGTTTCAACCAACTCCTCAATCAATACCAACCAAAACCCAGAATCTCAAATCACACAATGACCTACACCACCTCACAAATGATCAAAAGGAAGCTACTTTCCATCACCAACACCCAAACCCACATCAATACAAACACAATCACTACCAAACTCAAAGAAACCAATCATAAAAACCCAATTCACACCACCAATTGAACACACACCAAATTGTCTCAAAAAGCATCAAAGACTCAAACTTTAAGCAATCAAATGCAAAAAAAAACGATCTGGGTATCAACCAAAAGAGTGAGAGAGGCATTCACCTTCGTGGGTTAGCTCAGTTTCCAGAGGCTAAAGATACCAAAAAGCTGCAAGAAAAGTTGCCAAAAAAAAAAAAAAAAAAAAAAAAGCTGCAAGAACGATAAGAGAGACAGAGCAGTGGAAAGTGTGGGGCTTTTATTGGGTATCAGTTTTCTTTTTCACGCCATTGTAAAATAATTGTGTTTTTACTTTTGAGTACTTTCACAGTCAGGAGCAGCAGAGAATAGAATGAATGTGTCTACTCTCTATACATGTATACCAACTTTGAGCTCCGCCAATTTATACGTCAGAGTTTTGACGTTCACTTTGGTTGGGTACTTGGGTGAAACACTTTGGTTGGGTCACACGTTGTTTATTACATTTTTAATTCACATATCTATGTTTGTTAAGCATTATTTTCTTGATCAGTGACCAGGTGAATATTGTTGATGTGTTCATATCTGTATTGGGGATGAGGGATCAAATAGATAGAGATGATTACTTGGAGAAGTGGTATTCTCTTTTGTTAGGGTTGTCTTCGAAACCCTTTTTGTAAGTTTGATGATTATAACAAATGCACCAGCGTTGATAAAAAGAAAAAAAGAAAAAAGACATATAATATATTGTTATCTAAGCTTTTCAAATTTGAAAATGAGTTAGGTCATAATACAGAAATAGATGAAAACATGTGAGAAAATTCTACAATGTGTTAATGCATATGAATGATGTGCAGAGCCGGCCCTGGGGTGGTGCGAGCCGTGCGGCCGCACAGGGCCCCCGGTCGACAAGGGGCCCCTTTTTTTTTTGTTCGGTAGAAAGTGTATATATATTATAATTAGTGCCCATATCCACGAACTATAAGTAGCTGAGTTGGTGAGGGCCCTTCTTATTTCCTCTTGCAAATAGGTCATAGGTTCGATTCAGTGCTATTTCAAATTTTTTTTCCCCAACACAAAGGGCCCAATTTTTTTTTTGGCACAGGGCCCCTCTAAACATTGGGCCGGCCCTGATGATGTGGTACATCAATGTTGTAAATTGAGTTTTCAAACTAATAATATTAGTTCTCGAAGTTGTAATATGAGTTTTTAAAGTTGTAAAATTTTCTAGTTACAACATTAATAATCATGTGTCCTTAAGTTTCTTAGGTCATAATACATAAATAAAAACATGTGGAAAAATTCTACAATGTGTTAATGCATATGAATGATGTGATGCATCAACTTTGTAAATTAAGTTTTCAAACTAGTAATATTAGTCCTCGAAGTTGTAATATGAGTCATTAAAATTGTAAAACTTTATAGTTACAACATTAGTAATCATGTGTCTTTAAAGTGGTAAAATGTTTGCTTAAAATGGTAATTGAGTCCTCAAAGTGATTAAAAAAAGTTATTACAACTTTGTTGACTCAATTACCACTTTAAAGACAAATGAGGACTAACGTTGTAACTATTTTTTTTATAACTTTAACGACTCATATTACAACTTTGAGGACTAATATCACTACTTTGAGGACTTATTTTACAACTTTAGGATAAAGTTGATGCATCACATACATTACCACACTTTTATCTTACCCATGATATGCGGCCTTAAATTTGTGGCCTTAATTATATGTGTCATGTAAGTAAATAAAACTATATAATATATCTTGCCAATTCATAATATTACATTACCAATTTTACCTTTTCTATGTCCTTTTTAAGGGTGAATTAATGATATTAATGAATATTAAGGACTAATGTTGTAACTATTTTATTTTATTTTTAACTTTAACGACTCATATTACAACTTTGAGGACTAATTTTACTACTTTGAGAACTTATTTTTTGAGGACTTATTTTACAACTTTAGAATAAGGTTGATGCATCACATACATTAACACACTTTTACCTTACCCATGATATGCGGCCTTAAATTTGTGGCCTCAATTATATGTGTCATGTAAGTAAATAAAACTATATAATATATCTTGCCAATTCATAATATTACATTACCAATTTTACCTTTTCTATTTCTTTTTTTATTTTTAAGGGTGAATTAATGATATTAATGAATATTTTTTTTTATCTTACCAAAGCCTCGGCCTCCCACCATAAGAATAATGCTTTAGTCCCAGTAAAATCTTATATAATAAAATTTAATAAACATGGATATAGTTATCGGTTATGTTATAATAAACAACTAGGCAGGAGACCCCGGCTGCGCTCTGTTGCGACCTTTTTTCCCGGAATTCTGAACATATCAAATAATCCTCAAATGTATTCTTTAAAAATTTCAAAAACATTTAATTTGATTACATGTCTACAAATCTATGGAATATCCAAATCTTTTTGCTTCTATTTTAAGAAAACATAAAATTCTAACAATATTTCTGATGGCTGCTCAAAAAACACTCAATGCTGAGTTATGCCGGAATATTTCTCCTGAATTCAAATGTTGATGAGATATTCTTCCCAACTTGAGAACTTTAACTACCTGCAAAAGAAAATTCCGAATTATCTCTTTGATAGTAATCGTCACTCGCATTTGTTTATCTATGAAATGACGGCAAAAGTGGGCCGACGTGGTGGGTGTGGAACAACTTATGAAGGTGAATTGAATGATGGGTAAAAGTCAGATAAAAAAATAAAAAAGAGTCTAAATCATTTCATTCGATGGATTCAAATTTATTCAACCAATTCATTGACTAGCATTTACTTTAACATGAATCTTTCTATGTGTTTAAGGAAAATTATGTTTCCGTCATTCTGTTATGTGTCTTACCCTAATACATGTATGATTAGTTAATATGTTTCCTTATTAGAATATGTTACAGTATTGATAGAACTTCTAGATCATTCGGGAGACTCTATATAATGTCTATAAACAGACATTTCTATCAATGAATGAGTAGACCGTTATTGTCGTTATATTCTCTCATACAACACGTTATCAGACACTCTGCTCTAAAAACACTAATTTTATTTATTGTCATTTGTGTGTCCCTAATCACCGGTCTTCCCACCGCACCACCGTGCTCATAATCACACGTAGATCCTTTCAACCTCATCTTGTGCGTACGTAGAAGCAAGACCACCCCTCAATTCAAGATCACCACCAAAGTAGCTCCATATGAGGAACACAAGACCCATTTATGTTCATTGATTGGTTGTTGCTAACGTATACCTGAGCCTCTTATGCGACTGAGAGGTGCCTCCCTAACGGAACTGTGTGCGAGACAACAACTTTATAGCAGAGCAAAACAACAGCAAGAAAAGCTAAGCTTTTTACTATTATGCAGAAGTGTAAACAAACCGAATATTGAATGGAACTATTTGAGTGACCTTAAGAACGATAAATAAAAGTAGAACACGAGGACACAAAATTTATAGTGGTTCACCCAATCAATGTGATTGAGCTACGTCCACTTTCGGAGCTGGCGAGAAAATTCCACTATGACATTTGGAGAGAATACATTAATACTCTCAACCCAAAACCCCCCAATCTTCTCTGTTGATAGAAAACAAAGAAGTTACTATATATGCTAATCTAATTTCCCTATGTTTCTCTCGCACACCAAATTGATGGCGGCAGCCTTATATGTATCTTACTCTATTATCTAGTTAGACTATGTCAAATACATATACATATGTTCTCAAGAGCATCTCTAGCAATGGTTGATAAAATAGTTGATAAATTTGGATGAAATTTATAGTTATCAATCTATTTTGAGAGTTGTGTTCCAGCAAAGTAGCTATTAGAGAAAACTTAGTTATTCATTGACAAATTCTCTCTCCTGAATTGATAAATTTGTCAATTTTGCTTATCAATTTTTATATTTGTCAACTTCTTAAGTATAGTTCTCACACCACCGAACCACCAATTCCCCATCTTCACCCTTTCATCACCTCAAGACCACTCCACCATATCTCATCCTCACTTCACCTCTTATCACCAAGCCACCTCTCCTCAACACCATATCAAATCACCTCATCCTCATTTCCACTCTCCTCAACACCATATGTGATGTTCTCTTCTCAGCGGAAAATAAGCTAGGTGGCTGTGAAATGGACTGGTATGGGATTCTGCAGGTTCAAAGATATTCTCATGAGGCAATCATCAAGAAACAAGTCAGAAAACTCGGGCTGTTACTTCATCCTGATAAGAACAAGTTTGCTGGTGCAGAGGCTGCTTTTAAGTTGATAGGAGAAGCAAATGCGGTGCTGGAAGACCGAGGAAGACATTTTAGAATTGATATGAAGTGTAGAGCCCTACTGAGAACTGGTGAAATACCATCTGCTCATCAGTTTGATGAAAACTTATTTCTCAGGAAACACTGTGATGCTGCAAGAAATGCTCAGAATATCCCTCAGTCACAGTATGCTATCATGAATGAGCATCAAAAGGGGCAATCAGACACATTCAGCATCAGTTGCCCCTTCTGCAAAATAGTGTATGATTGTTCCAAGGACTCTGCAAATAGATTGCTACGTTGTCAAAGATGCCGAAGACTTTTCGTTGCCTCTGCTTTTGGTATTCAAGGTCTTCATCCAGAATCTCTTTATAACCAGTTTGTAGATCATTCAAAGCTTCCTAATCAATTTCCTATAAAAGTACCATCCAATCATGATGGAGCTGGAAACTCACCTGAAAAAGAATTCAAGCTGAAAATGCAGCCTCCAATCCAGTGTCAAAGGTGGAAGTTGCTGATGATGTCGATGGTGCTTCTAACACTAGAAAGAAATATAGTGAGCATGGGGTTGCAGTAAGGATGGAAGGTGTCGAAATATCCAAGTCTGATTCAGTGAAGTCCAAGTATTCAGGAACTTCGAGAAATCTGAACCAAAAAGAAGGGAATTCAATTGTATATGTTGGAAGTTTCGAGAATGGAAATAGAGCTAGACCTGATTCTGAGAATGTTATTCAAGAAAAAGTCAGTATTCCTTCTGAACTCAATGGTGGCTCTCACATTTGCATATCTTTGATGAAAAACAAGAACCTTTCTTACCTTGGTAATGATGATGATGATTTTGTGAACCCTCCAAAATGGTCAAGGAAGAGCCCACTGTCCAGTGCTACTGAAAAGAAAAGAAAGAATGCAGCTGTGTACGGTGAATATGGCTCATTCGAAAATGATTGGTCACCTTATTCTGCTACGGCTTCTGTGGATGGACCTAATAAGGCACTAGAAAAATTAAGCTTCCCACTAGAAGAATGTTTACCTAGCAAAAAGGGTAAAACTGGGGAACCTGTGCCAGATAATGATGAAACCAACTTCAAAGCTAATATGAATCCTTTGCCAAATGTAGGTGTTGCATCCACACCAGAACTCATTGAGGTTCCTATTCCTCAATTCCATAAGTTTGTGCTTAATGACAAAACGTTGGTCGATACTTTTAAAGCTAATCAAACATTGGCACTTTTTGATGGTGAAGCAGATGGCATGCCCAGATACTATGAAATTATACGATTAAACCAACTTGCCCAACATCTGGATGATGTTTTCTATGTCAATGTATCCCTGGAAGTTCAGTTAGTCTCAACTGATTAGATCTAATTGTTAACATCATATTGCAGTAGCTTAAGTGTATGTCATGGAATGTGCTGTTCATTTGCAATGTTGTCCTTAGACCGGCCTTTGATGTTCCTTTCAGGTTGCATGCATGGAATTAGTGCCTGTAGTCGGTTGTGCATAAAACAACCTCTCAAACCCGTAAACCAGTAAGCACCCTATCATGGTTAAGACAACCGAGGCCGCCCTAGGGTCCTCGTTCGAGAAAATGATGGGCTGGGCCCGAACTTGGGCCGGGAACGGTCTCGGAAGGTATAAAGCAACTGGGGTTTGAACTAACGGCAAAGGGGAGTTATCCCACATCGGTTATCAAGTGAAAAAAGACCCACTTCTGGGCCATAAACCCAGCCACCAGCTTGTCAGGTATCATTAACTATCCTCATTAATTACATTCGGCAAAGATATTGACTTAAGCTTCGGAAGAGGAAATGCCGGATGTCAGGACCTACCTCGAATTTCCCCCTTGAAATCCGGAATAAATCCTGCGAGACCCACCTCAAGGGAAATTCTACCAAAAACATTGGCGAAACCTCCCTTGATAATGGGCAACCCTAATTGAGAGAAAAATCATCAAACCCAACTCAAAATAGCTCCCAAACAAATATCCATAAATATAATCTCTCAAATAAACATAAACAAATTAATCTTTTTCAACAGCTCTTAGCACACTTAAACCATCTCATAATTATCATAGCATCTACTAGGAAAATGAGAGAAACAACACAATAGGTTAAACTAGTAACCTATATGGGAAAACTAGATGAGGTGGGGATTTATGACAAGCCTCTTATCCTCGCTGAACCAAAATCTGTAGACTGGGCGTTTAAAAACAAGAAGTCCAGGGGAGAAGCATTTAAAACGTTAGAGTGAGCGGACAAAAATAAATAACAAAAATATGGAGCAATGAAATCAAATCTATGTTCTCCCATAATTTCCATTAGAAAAATATTTTGCATGTCATTCATGGAAGATTCTCCATAAATATTTACAAATAAAAATGATGAACCAATCCCATTGGTTCTCATTATTTAATAAATATGGGGAAGAGGTTTAACCATAATGATGAGCCTCCCAGGCTATAATAACGTCTCACGTTAAGCGCCATACTCACTTATAGTGAGTAGCCGCTAATAATGGCTAGTTAACATATATATATATATAAATACCGATCGGTTGCCTCCCAGGCTAATATAGCGTCACACGCTAAGCGCACTACTCACGTATGGTGAGTAGCCACTAATAATGGTTAGCTAGCAATAAAGATTATATATCAACCCTTTATGGTGAAATAAAAGAAATAACAATTATCCAGAACATCACTTCCTCAAAAACTAATATAAAATTACTTGACATGTCCCACATGTCAAATAAAATGCTCAAGAGAGTTCTCAAAAATAAATGAAACTCTTTACTCCAAGAATTATAAAATCTTCAATATGCCTTTGAAAATTAAATAAACTTTATTGCATGCAAGACATTCAAATCAAAGGTCCACTCACAGTGCTCGGCTATGCCTGTCGATGACCCGAGGCTTCCTCCAAATGATTTTTCTCACATCCTGAACAATAATTAATATTAATTCTCATTCAACATTAAAACTTCAATAAATAATTCCATAAAATTAAAGGTCTAAAATTATTCTTCTTCCTTGCCCATTTTCTCCATCTTTAATCCATTATAACTCAAGATTCACCACCATCACTGATAACCAAAAATTAACCTTATACGCATTTTAAAACCGGTTAACCCAACTACCGATATTCCATTCTAATCACCGCCAAAATCCTTAACCATTGAAAAATTCCCAACATTATCAAAACTCCTCCAAAAATTCCAAACTATACTTCATTAAACTCTTCTCCTTAATACCATCTTAAAAACATGAAAAATCATCCCCTAAGGGGAGGCGCCGCCGCCTGCTCCGCCGGCAGCCGTTCTCCGGCGACCTCCAATGTTTCTCAAATTTTAGCACAACACTCCTCTCAACCCGCACAACAACTTCCTTAACTAGCACAAAATCCAATTCTAAGCATAACTAGGCTAATCAGACCAAAACCTTAAATTGAGCCCTAGAACTTCAATTATACATTTCTCAACAACAAAATCGAATTAAGCCTATTCTTTTGGAGGGATTACTCACCTAGATGAGGGCTATAAGTTGAGCCAAAAATCTCGGCCTATGGTGGCCGGAGGACGGAGCTCAGGCGAAGAGATAGTCGGCAGCGGGGAAGCGGATTTCTCTTGCTCGGCGGCGACCCGTGCACGATCTCCGGCCCAGGGAGAGAGAGGAAGTGGCGGGGGTGGGTCCGAACGGGACCAGTCCGGCGATCCCTGGCGGCCGGACTGCGACTGGCGCGGGTGGAGTCTCTGGCGAGTCGGGGGCGTTCGCGAGAGAGAGAGAGAGAGAGAGAGAGAGAGAGAGAGAGAGAGAGAGAGAGAGAGAGAGAGAGAGAGAGAGAGAGAGAGAGAGAGAGAGAGAGAAATGGGTGTTGGGCTTCCCACACCCAGTCCAACTTAAAAACCCCAACCAAAATAACCCACTAAATTTTTACCCATATTTTACCAACACAAAAATTTCCTTTTTAGAGGATAACTTTTCCATGCTAATTCCGATTTTAACGCGTAGCATGTCTACGAACTCGTAATCACGTCCTCTACAACTTTCATGAAGAAAGTTTTCCCAAATTCCAAACAGAAGAAAAAGTCAACTTTAAGGTCCTTAACAGTAAACGGTTACTTAATACGGTAAAAGACTAAAAAAATACCAAAGTAAATAACCGTAAAATAACTTAAGGACTGGGGAGTGACAATTCTCCCCTCCTTATAAAAATTTCGTCCCCGAAATTTATGTACCTGTCACTCAAAGAGATAAGGATACTGCTGCCTCATTTGTTCTTCCGGTTCCCAAGTAGCTTCCTCTATTTGCTGACTCCTCCAAAGAACTTTAACAAGAGGAATTGTTTTATTTCTAAGCACTTGCTTCTTCCGATCAAGAATCTGAACCGGTTTCTCTTCATACGTCAAATCTTTCTTCAAACTAAGCGGCTGCTCTTGCAAAACATGAGAAGGATCGGCAATATACTTGCAAAGCATGGACACATAAAAAACATTATGTATCCTGGACAGCTCTGAAGGTAGCTCCAATCGGTAAGCAACCGTGCCAACCCTCTCTATAATCTTATAAGGACCAATATACCTCGGGCTAAGCTTTCCTCGCTTACCAAAACGTACTACACCCTTCAAAGGGGATAGTTTTAGAAATACCCAATCCCCCACTTGAAACTCAAGGTCTTTTCTGCGGTTATCCGCATAACTCTTTTGCCTATTTTGAGCCGCCTTGAGCCTATCTCTAATCACCTTGATCTTCTCATTTGTGTCATGGATTATCTCTGGACCACAAAACTCCTTTTCTCCCACCTCATTCCAGCATAGAGGTGTACGACACTGCCGCCCATAAAGTGCTTCAAAAAGAGCCATACCAATACTAGAATGAAAACTGTTGTTGTAGGCAAACTCTATCAAGGACAAATTCTTATCCCAACTCCCTCTGAATTGCATAGCACATGACCTCAACATGTCCTCCATGGTCTGAATATTCCTCTCAAACTGCCCGTCCGTTTGAGGATGAAACACTAAGCTGAAATGTAATCGAGTGCCCAAAGCTGCCTGCAAAGCTCCCTAAAATTTAGAAACAAATCTAGGATCCCGATCCGATACTATAGACTTGGGCACACCATGGATTCTCACAATTTCATTCACATACAATTTCGCCAATTTATCTAATGAATACTTCTTCCCCACTAGCAAAAAATGTGCAGACTTTGTTAATCGATCCACAATCACCCAAATACCATCATGCCCTTCATGGGTAAGAGGTAAACTAAAAACAAAATCCATAGTGATGTGGTCCCATTTCCATATCGGAATAGGCAATGGCTCAAGCAGACCAGAAGGTTTCTGCCTCTCAGCTTTCACTTACTGACAAATCAAACACTTGCTCACATAAGCGGCAATCTCCCTCTTCATATTTGGCCACCAATAAAAATCCTTCAAGGTCTTGTACATTTTAGTACTACCAGGATGTGCAGCATAAGCAGAACTATGAGCTTCCTCCATTATCTCCTGTTTCAACTCCAAATTCCTCTTCGAAACACACAGTCTGTTTTTAAAAAACAAGGCACCATCTCTCCTAACAGAAAAATTCACTGTTGACCTGTTATGTGCTCTTTCTATCAACTGAATTATGGAGGGATCATTATGCTGAGCCTTACGCACTCTATCAACCAAAACTGGTCTCACATGAAAACTTGCTACCAAAGCACCAATTTCATCCACCGACAACTCAAATCTTGAAGCTCTTAACTCATAAAGAAGAGGGACCCGAACCGTCCTCAAATAGGCTAGAGACATAGAAGGATTGCGGCTAAGAGCATCTGCAACTACATTAGCTTTCCCAGGATGATACTCAATAGTACAATCATGATCTTTGATCAACTCTATCCACCTTCTTTGCCTCATATTTAACTCCCTCTGAGTGAACACATACCGAAGGCTCTTATGGTCGGTGAAAATCTGGCACTTGGCTCCATAGAGATAATGTCTCCATAATTTCAATGCAAAAACCACTACAGCAAGCTCGAGGTTGTGAGTGGGGTAATTCACTTCATGCGGCTTCATGAAGAAAGTTTTCCCAAATTCCAAATGGAAGAAAAAGTCAACTTTAAGGTCCTTAACACTAAACAGTTACTTAATACGGTAAAAGACTAAAATAATTCCAAAGTAAATAACCGTAAAATAACTTAAGGACTGGGGTGTGACACCGGAAGCCCCCGGTTGCCCTTGTTATTGCAGGTCAGCGGGAGGATAACCGACCACCTATCAGATACGTCATCAGCTTCTGCAAACCATATCTAGGATTGCGTAGAAACATTTGGCGCCGTCTGTGGGACTCTTTACAAAACGCCAATGTGACTCGATGAATGAGTTAACAGAGCAGTGAGACCAGGAGGCAGGACAAGAAGGACGAAAGGAGGTGACATACGGACGGACCCCGGAATCAAGAGGGGGAAGTTCAAGAATTACGGGGAGAACCTTGCGGGATGAAACACCAGAGTATGTGCCGCAGGATCTCAATCCCCAGGAGGTAGCGTAAATGTTGGAAGATATGAGGGCCAAAATCACCCGTCTAGAGCAGCAAAGTGCTAGGGATCGAGTAGATGTCTCCAGGAGGGAGCGCAAGTTGGAACAGGATAATGCCACGCTCATAAGAACGCTAGCCCGAAAGGTTGAGCACCGGGAGGCATTGGATAGGGAGGGGGAGTTAGATCGGGCGGCCACGTCTCAGCAGACGGGCGCTCCGGTGGGAACAAACCGTAGGACCATGCACATCGGGACGAACTTGTTCCCGGATGAGATGCAGAACGAGGGACCACCGCCCTTGCCCGAGTAGATCCAGGAAGTCCAGATTAGAAGACAGGGAGAAATGGAAGAAACATTAAGAGCAATCCGGGATAGCGTGGCGAACTTGGCAGATTGAATCTCGTTCGTTGAGAGAAGGAGAACGCGTAACCCAACCCGTGCGAGTTTCGAGGAAAGAGGGGGACCATTCACAAGAGTGATCACCCGGTCCGTTTGGCCAAACACGGCCAAGCCACTGAAACTTAGTTACAATGGGGATCATGACCCCCATCTTTTCCTCGATAGTTTCAAGTCTCACATGAACGCTAAAGGATACTCGGATGCAGTATGCTGCAACATGTTCCAGGAAACGTTAGCGGGGAAAGCGCTAAGCTGGTTCTACGAGCTCCCGTCAAACTCGATCGATTGCTTCTGGGAGCTGGCAGACAAGTTCATCAATAGATTCATTTTACAGACGGACGGGCAGAACACTGCCCAGCTGTTCAAAGTAAAGCAAGATAGGGGAGAAGGGTTGGAAGCTTTCGTGAACCGATGGCAAGGAGCTACAACCAGAGTCATGAGATTTGACAAGAAGGTTGCAGAGGAGGCATTCATTCAGGGATTGTCGCCTGGGAAGTTTTTATATGCAGTAAAAATCGAAAATCCACAAGGCTACGACGAGCTTATGGAAATGACGATCCGGCATGCACAAGCGGACCACGATACTTATGGGGGGAACCTCGACCGAGAAAAGGAAGGACGAAGGGAGAGACGACGGGTCCCCGGTGCAAGTGATCCAAGAGGTTAGAGCTTGGAAGGGAGAACGAGAGCCGACCCGTACCCAGCTGGAAAGAGGCACAAGGAAAGGAACTGGGGGAAGGCAGGGAAGCAGCATAATGCGCAAGGGAAGGCAAAAGGGCCCTACCAAGATACCGGGTACGCGAGAACGGTGTCAGCAGGCAAGGAGCATTTCTCAGTGCTCAACATCACTTATGAGTTGATATGGAACGAGAATAAGTCTGCCATTCTGCCTCCCCCGGCCCAAAAGTTTCCCCCATCTCGGCTCACCAAGGAAGACACCAGAAAATTTTGTGGATACCACGGTGAGGCGAGCCATAACATTAACAGTTGTATAGAATTGAAACGAGCGGTAGAGCGCCGGGTAAAAGAAGGAAAGATGCAGCAGTATGTGCCCGGGCCAATGAATGTAGGGGCAATTGAAGTATACGGGACAATCAACACCATCCATGGCGGGTCCCGTATAGATAACAGGAGCAACAAGGCAAAAAAGCAATGTACGGGACAACGAGATGGCAGGGAAGTCTTCATCTTTGCAAGTAGCAACAATCAGCGGGTAACCACCGGTTGGAAGTCCGTAACCTTCCTGGAAGAGGAAGAGGAGGGAATAAGGCAACACGAGGACTCGTTCATGATAACATTGCAGCTCGATCTCTATATAACGAAGAAGATCCTCATTGATATGAGAACCTCAGTCAACATATTATTCAAGAGTGCCTAGAAAGGGCAGTGTCGACGAAGCAATAAGTTGATATAAGACCATGAGGTTGATCAGCTTCTCAGGCGATGTTGTTCAACCCCTTGGTTCAGACAGCTTTGGAGTAAGCTTGGAAGGACGAGAGGGGGTCTCCCGAACAACAATAGAGTTTATCGTTGTCGATTGTGAATCGTCTTACAACAGGATCTTGGGAAGACTGGCCTTGTGGAAGTTAAAATCATTTGTTGCTGGTCACATGCTGATGATGAAGCTCTCAACTCCAACAAGAATCATTACGATCCGGGGAGACCAAGGGACGGCAAAGAGTTGTTATGCGATAGACAACGAGAGGAAAAAGTCAGAGGTTTTGTCGGCCAGCTAGACCACAACATCCCCCTTAGACCCTTACATAGATATCAGAGATGATGCAAACTCGGATGAGGAGCATCCAAGATCAGTAGACGAAACGGAAGCGGTATCAATCTCAGACGAGTTTCCAGATCGGAAGTTGACCATCGGGACGGGACAGTCACCCGGGGTGCGAGCGGTCTTGATAGACTTCTTGAAGAGAAACAGTGGGGCATTCGCCTGGACATACAAAGACATGCCCGAGATATCAAGCGACATCGTAACACACAAGTTAGGAATCCAGAAAGGATTCCCTCCAATGCGGCAAAAGTGAAGGACGTTTAAGCCAAAGAAGTATGAAGCAATGAGGGGGGAAATGCAAAAGCTAATAGACATCAGGTTCATAAGGGAGGTCAGATACCCCCAGTGGCTGGCAACGTGGTCACGGTTCTAAAGAAGTCAACAGGGTAATGGAGGATGTGCGTGGACTATTCAAATCTCAACAGGGCATGCCCAAAGGATTGCTTCCCGCTCCCACGCATAGATCAGCTGGTGGACCCCACGTCCGGGTTCGACCTAATGAGCTTTATGGACGCCTACGCGGGTTATAACTAAATCTAGATGGATCCAAGGGATGAGGAACACACGGCCTTCACGACCGACCGGGGCCTGTATTGCTACAAGGTAATGTCATGTTCGCCGAGTACCTCGGGAAAATAATGGAAGTATATGTCGATGACATGCTGGTCAAAAGTCTAAAGGCCGAGGAGCATGTAGGGCATCTCGAGAAAGTCTTTGACGTCATAATAAGGTTCGAGATGAGGTTAAACCCTCAAAAGTGCATCTTCGGGGTCGTTAAAGGAAACTTCTTGGGTCACATAATCAGCCGGAGAGGAATTGAAATCAACCCGAAGAAAATCAGGGCCATCTTAGATATGGAAAGACCCACACTCAGGAACCAAGTGTAGTTGTTGGCCGGGAAGGTTTTCACATTGGCTAGGTTTGTGTCACGGCTCACGGATAAGTGTGCCCCCTTCTTCCGGTTGTTACGAGACCATAGATGATAGATGCAAGGAGATAGTATGAGGATTCGAGCAGGAAGAGGCTTTCAAGAAGATAAAGGCGTACTTCACGTCCGCGCCAGTTTTGTCAAAACCAATCCCGGGCGAGATGCTTTACTTGTACCTCGCGGCATCGCAGTCGATGGTCAGCTCGGTGCTCATAAGAAAAGAGTCCGACATCGAACATGTAATATTTTACGCCGGGAAAGGATTCACACCGGCCGAGAGCCAGTACCCGAACGTCGAGAAACTAGCTTTGGCCCTTATTGTAACTGCCAGAAGGCTTAGGTATTATTTACAAGCTAATTCACTAACCCTTTATACCAACCACCCCTTGAGGCAGATCATGCAAAAACCGAAGATCAGTGGGAGGCTAGTGAAATGAGCCATTGAATTGGGAGAATTCGATATACATTACCGATCGAGAATAGCTTTCAAGGGCCAAGCAGCGGCTGATTTTATATTTGAGCTCATGCCCATGAAAGTGGTGGGAGAATCATCAGAGGTCGGCTGGGAGGAAACAGATCCCGAGCCATCCACAAAGGTACAAGCTTAGGAGCCATCGGCACCATTCTGGAAACTCTTTGTCGACGGCTCGGTGACGAGAAATAAAAGCGAGGCGAGAGTAATATTGGAGACACCAAATGGGTTCAAGCATGAGTACGCACTGGAATTTCAATTCAAGGTATCCAATAATGCGGCAGAGTACGAAGCCTTGATTGGTGGATTGCAACTCGCCCGAGACATTGGCGTGGATAGAGTGGAGGTGTTTAGTGATTCACAACTGGTTGTGAATCAAGTCAATGGGAGCTTTGAAGCAAAGGAGCTTCAGTTGAGCTCCTACCAAGCGCTTTCAAAAGCATTCATACAACGGTTCAAGTTGGCCTATCTCTCCCACATCCCCCCGAAGAAAAATAGTAATGCGGATGCCTTTACTCGACTAGCCACCAGAGAGCCTTGTAAAGGGAGAAAGAAGGCAAGGATTGAGGTTCTTGGAAAACTGAGTATCAGTAAGACAATCTTGGAGATATTCATGGTCGAAGCGAAACCCGGAGAGCCTACATGGATGGACCTCATAATCGAATTCATAAATGAGGGGGTATGCCCGGAGGACAGGTGTGAAGCACGAAAACTCTAATCAAGATGTGCAAGGTACACACTCATGAACTGGAAGCTGTACTGCAGAGGTTACAGTTTCCCAAACCTTAAGTGCGTGACAGAGGAGGAAGGAGAAGTGATCATGGGAGAAATCCATGAAGGAGTGTGTGGGAATCATTCTGGATCCCGGTCGTTAGCGCACAAGGCACTGCGCACAGGGTTCTTCTGGCCCAATATGGGCGCCATGGCAGATAAGATGTCGGCGAGATGCCAAAAATGTCATTTGCATGCCAACGAGATACATTCCCCTTCCATCGCTCTATCAATATTGTTGTCACCCTGACCTTTCGCATAGTGGGGCCTTGATCTCATCGGGATACTGCCAACGGCACCTGGACAGTTCAAGTACGTGATAGTGGTCGTTGACTACTACACAAAGTGGGTGGAGGCAGAGCCCTTGGGAAAGATAACCACCGAGTGTGTGAAGAATTTCCTGCTGAAAAATATATACTGCAGATTCGGGGTCCTGGAGACAATTGTCACTGACAATGGAACACAATTCAACAATAACCATCTGATTGAGTTCACGAAGGACATGGGCACTAAGATGGTCTTTGCGTCGGTAGCGCACCCTCAGACTAACGGTCAGGTGGAGGCAGTTAACAAAATCATTAAAAAACTACTGAAGAAGAAGTTGGACGACGCAAAGAGTCTGTGGGCGTAGAAGCTGCCGGAGGTGTTATGGGCAATCAGGACCACGACAACTGAAGCAACGGGAGAAACACCTTTTAGCATGACTTTTGGCATGGAGGCTGTTTTTCCAATCGAGACATTGATACCATCAGGAAGGGTGGAGAACTTTAATGCCGCCACCAACGAGGAAGGCCTCTAGTTAAATATCGATCTCATCGAGGAAAGAAAGGAGAGAGCAGACTTGCACAACCAAGTCTATAAGCAATGAGTGACACGTCATTACAATAGTAAGGTCAAGACCCGGACATTGGGACTGGGTAATGAAGACAATCATGACAAAGACGACGACCCTGGACTCAACCTGGGAGGGACCGTACAAGATCATTGAAGATGTCGTCCCATCAACTTTCTTTCTACCGGACCAGGATGGGGTAGTCACCGAGCGCCCCTGGAACACGGAGCACCTAAAACTCTACCCAGTATGAGGGACCGAGGTCCATTCCATCTTTTGTAAAATGTATATTTGTTAGTATTGCTACCCCCTGGAGTACAAAAAAAACACCAAGTCCCGGAGGATGCCTCCATTCGTTTTGAATGGTTGAATACAAGAATGGAAAGTTCAATTCAAACTCTAATGATAGGTAATCCACCAGGAAGCATAAGTCAATACAATCTCGAGTAACATCAAGCGGGATAGGTAATCCACCGGGAGGCGTAAGTCCAAAAGTTATTATAGTTCCCAGTAACACGAAGCGGGACATGCATAATACAAATTGTATATAACACGGAGACACAAGCAATAAGGTTAGACAAGCCACAAAAATTAAAACCCGGGATGTCGGGCTTATACCACCAATGGGTATTTACAAAAACCACCGGGATACGGCACAAGGCCATTGTCTTCCAAAAGCAAGAGCAAAACAAGAAAATAAATTACAGCCTATGACTGGCCGGGGTCTTCTTCCTCATTCCTGGACGATTCAGCCAAATCATCGTCCCCATCAATGCCTTCAGCAACTTTCTCGGACAGCTCACCTGTCTCAGATCCTTTCTCGGTCGCGGCCTTGGACTTGGCCTCCCTTTCTTTAGCCTCTTGGGCAGCGAGCAAATCGGTAGTCATCTTAGCCTTGTCCAGGTACCCAAGGCGGCTCCAGACGCCGAATTTCTCGATAATACCACTCTCCCTGGCAGCCTTGAGCATAGACTTCAGCTCATCCGACTCTTTGAACCGGGCAACGGCAAGCTCGCCTTGAGTGGGGATCTGGCCTTGCAGATCAGCTATCTGGTCATCCCTCTCCTTCAGCTTAGACCGCAGCCTCGCGTTCTCCCGCTGAAGCGCGTCTATGTTGCACTCCAAAGCGATAAGCCTTTCAGCTTTTCCCTCCAGCTCTTTGGTGTGGAGGCTAAGTTTGGCAAGCTTATCGGCCAACGAGTGTTTCTCCTTCCTCTCGGCCTCCAAGTCCTTCTCCAATTTCTTCCTCTCTGCCCCGAGATAGCTGATCTGGTCGCTCAGACTGGCCAGATGCTCTTTCATCTCGTTGGAATCCTCGCTGGCGTCAATGACATAGGCAGCAAAGAGCGCATGCAAGCAAAATAATGTTAGTCCACATCCCGAACAATGATAGTAAATTAGGCATCACTTGGGAGAAGTTTTCCTTCATCATTGCCTCCCGGGCGTACTGTCGGTTCTCTTGAGGATTGCTAGACCCGATCTTGATCCGGTCCAACTCGATACCCTTCAGATCGCCCACCATGCCATGGACGAATTTTTTTGTCCGCACACCCATACTCGTCCAAGATCTATCGGATGGGGGTCTTCCGAATTTGAGGAAGTGTCGGAGTGAGAGCACTCATTGATACTGGGTTCCCGGCCGAGGAACTAGTAGCCTTCTGTTTCTTCAGAGGTGGTGAGGCGCCAGAGACGCTCAATCCCGTCAAAGTCACGCCTTCATCCCGCTGAGACTTCAATTTTTTGGATGACGATTTTTTCCTCTTCTCGCCCAAGTGGACATTGACTACGTCACTGGTCTTTGCGGGCCCCTCTTTTTCAGAAGGCGGTTTCCCATACCCTTCGTCGAGAATCTCCTGGAGCACAGCTTCATCCGAGACACGGGCAGTATTGTTTGCGAGGTTCACCTCAGTTCAGGAGGCTACTTTCCCGACCTCCAAGAGTCTGCTAAGCAAATCCATATCAGACTCCATATCACTCGGGTGTGACTCACGGAGTTTTCGCCTGGGTACTTTAGCTGAAAATAAAACCAACAGTCAAAATCACGGGTACCAAGAAGAAAAGGCCAATGAAAAGAACAGAAAACAAGCGACGCTAATTTGGAACCCCACCAGGCATACGGCCGAGTTCACAGTGCCTATTTGTGTAGAAACAATGCCTATTTGTTATCTTCTTCTCATCAAAACTTATAGGTTTGGAGTTTGGAGGCCAAAATTACTCTATGCTAATCTAGTTGCAACCCTTTTGCATTCAACCCTTTCAAAAGAAACAAAAGTGTTCATCTTCAAATTTGTTATTTTTGTTGAGACTTCTAGCTTGCTCGGAATATGAATTCTCTGTTCTAAACTTCTAACCACAAAAGCTCATACTTGATGATTGAATCTCTATTTTCATTGATGTGGTAAAAAAGAATGTTCATTTAACGACTTTAGTGAGACTCTGGAAGAAGTCCGACTTAAATTTCAATTAATTAACATAAAACTAAGGAATTAGTTAGCCTGAAGACAAGCATATGAACACAAGCAATGTGGTCATACAAATGCATTTCAAGATCACTAGAAACTTGAGCATATATTAGACCAGGAAATGCCACATTATAACAAGAAAAAATACATATAATCCTACACCACAATACTATCACTTCCATATTTTGTTGCTAAAAGAGAACAGTATTCAAGAAATACAGAGACAAAATGGAATGATATGCATACTGGAGAATAAGTAGGAATGGTATAGATAAGGAAAGTTGTAGAGTGCATACTTAAATGTCATACATGGTAACCAATGTAATGATAGTTTTGATCCTTCATAGGCCTCAGATATAAACATCGTGTAGAAGAGAGAACATAGTAATGAATTGAAAATAGGAAATGGTCCTAGACTTCTAGTTTTACACACAAGACATTAAACTTGTACCAAGAAATACTATTAGTAAGAATCAAATGGAGCAACAGAAGAAATAAGAAAGCAAAAGAAAAACTAACATGGAAGAACAATTCCAAATCAATCAAAGGAACATCATGATCAGCCTCGTCTTCATAATCTCTTCACCATAGTGAAATGGAGGCTTAGATAGCCCCAACCAATGCGCGGCAAATTTCACAATGAATGTGCTCCTCAAAATCTCAAATGTTCAAAGGAAGAATAGCTGTAAGACCCTAAGGACCCCATCATTGCCAAAGAGTTCATAACCACCCAGCTGTACAAGAATCAGAAGCAGAAAGGGGTAGTTCGGCTGTTCAACCAATTTGGACTGAAGCAACTTGATACTGTAGACAACCCAAATGTGTGTTTAGCTTTTGGAATGGAAAAAGTTTGGGCTGTAAAATACGAATAGAAATCATAAATCATAGTGATGCAATGATGCCCGTTACTATAGTATAAGATTCAACTTGTTATGGGCAATTGTTTTTCCATATATCTCCTAATGAGAAATTTTATTAACACATCTCTAAATACTAGATACACATTCCATACTTAATACACCTCCTATTAACTTTTTTGTTTTAACATTTTACTAAATACACATATCCAAACTTTCCAAAATACCCTTATTGAAAATACACAACCTATTCACTAAATATACATTATTTTCTAAATCTTCTATTTAGTTTATTAAAAAAAACACTACTAAATTAAAGCAGTTTCAGATTAGTAAGATTTTACTCAATAGGTTGATTTTTATTTTTTCATAAAAGGTTTTATCTTGTTAAGATATTCCTCGCATGGTATCTATTTGTTAACATCTTCCTTATCTAGATCTTCTCTCATGAGTTTTCTTTGACACAATTTCAAGAAATTTTGAGCCTATCAACTCAAAACAAAACAAGACAATACATCACCAAAGTTCTGAACGAAACTTTTAGAATTAAAATGTTCAATAATCATAAATAATGCATCAAGTCTTGAGAATCATTGCATATATATATATATATATTCGTTATATATATTATACAATATATAGTATATATATATATATTATTATATAATATATACTATATAATATATACTATATATATTTGTTATATATATTATACTATATATAATATATACTATATATATAACGAATATATATATATATACTATATATATACACTATATATGGTGTAATATATATAATGAATATATATCGTCACCAAAGTGCTCAAACTTTGGTGACGAAAACATATTTCGTCACCTAACCTATCACTTAATTACATGACGAAATATATTTTCGTCACCTAAGTGCTCAAAACTTTGGTGACAAAATATGTTTTCGTCACCTAACCTATCACTTACATAACGAAATTTATATTCATCACCTAAGTGCTCAAAACTTTGGTGACGAAAATATATTTCGTCACCTAACCGGTTACTTACATGACGAAATGTATTTTCGTCACCTAAGTTAGCTCTAAAGTGTTCTCTTAGGTGACGAATTAAAAATATTTCGTCACCTTAAAACCTTTTTCTAGTAGTGATAGTAAATAATATATATATATATATATAAAAGAGCTTTGAATATATAGTGTGTGTGTGTATATAGAGCTTCGCTCTTATATATATATATATATATATATATATATATATATGTGGTGTCAAAATATTAGTACTCGATTTAACCTAAAAAGTAAAAAATATTTAAAGTATAATAGCTTTTATGAATGTCTTTATTAAGTTTTTTTTACTTTTGATACGGGTGTTTCTTTGGTAATTTTACGTATCCAAAAAGTCTTACATAATTTACGTAAAAAAAAATGTGCATCTAGCGTTTAGAGATGTGTTAATAAAATTTTTCATCTCCTAATTTGTAATAATCTTTGACAAAAAACTAAAATAAAATATAAACCGATCACAACCTGAGTTAATGTCATTACACTATTAGTATTTTTGTTGGAGCATAATATACCTTGAATGTGAGTGATGAATCTCAACTATTGAATTATAAGACTCCAATACAAGTTTATTTGTCGATGCAATTTTGTATAACACTTCTCTGAATTTCTCTTATTATGTTTTCTCTTATGATTACACCTATTGAGTCTTTTGAATAATGATTCATTGTTAGAGCTAGCTACCACTTGCAATTTTACTCGGACCTTCTCCTCTTGCTTCTGCCTCCCTTTGAGTCGCATAATTCAAGACTCCATTTCATGATGTCAGTGGGTGGATTGAGTAAGTTTTTCAAATCTTTCTCGTACAACAATCAGGATCCACACCTCTTCACACAATTCGGGCATGGAATACGAGGACCACTCCAAAATTGACAATACGCGTCGAATGAGAATGTAAAAGAGCAGCTTGTGGTATCTCAGATTTGACCACGAGGCATTAAAGACACCTAAAGATGATCTCCCTTCATATGCCTTATATTTGCCTTATATTTGTTAGACGCAGAGAGTATTTTTCTGAACCAACCCCAGGCGATAGACCTTCAATTAAGAAATCATTATACTTAAGAGTGTGAGGTTCTTTCAGATTGGCAAAAACAACACAAAACACAATGCCCATCCACTCTGTTTTACAATTTTTCCGATCCGGAGGCAGCTCCACAGTCAATGAACCTCCCTCGCTTCGAATATCAAACCACTCTGAGATTCTACTTCCAGGACTTACAATATCAAATGATGGACGAAAAGGATAGCTGTGGCTGTATGAGAGAAAGTCCGGAGAGATTCCCTATACCAAAGGAACAATTATGCATGTTCAATGAGGATTTAGAAGATACATTCAGAGAGAGAGAGAGACAAAAGACATAAATATGAGTGATCGATGTAACATACCTGAGCAGCCAATCTCCTTAGCATCAAAAATATTCCATTAGTGAAGCCTTCATTGTCAATCAATCCAAAGCAATTCACAATTGTTAAACGAAAGACCTCCAAATTGGAGGATGTGCCCTGCTGTGATGGTTCTGACAACTTTTTTAAGGAATCACAATCATCTGCATAAACTTCTAAAAGACTATTCGATGGAAGATCCGGTAAATGTTGAAACCTTTTGCACCCCGTCAAACCAATGTGCCTAAGCTTAGAAAGACATTTAATCCTTGCGGGAAGAGTAATAAAATCATTTCCACCAAGAAGCAACTTATGTAGAGATGGAAAACAATAGCCAATATCATCGGGGATTACTCCTTGACAAAGATGATAATCAGTTAGATGTAACAACGTCAAAGACGGTAAAGCCCTTGGAGATGGCAACGAAGGCTCTATACTCTTTTTTCTGAATAAAGAGCCAAGCTTAATTCTCATAGACGGTTTCAAACACTCTATCTCCGCCGTATTTTCTACAAGTTTGTTCAGTTTTGGGCATCCTAACATATCGAGCTCTTCAAGAGACTTCTGTTTCAAACACTCTATTTCCCCCGTATACTCTGGAGACTTTTGCTATTATGTATATACAAATACTTGAGACCAACCAGATGTTCAATTGATGAAGGTAGTTCCTCAGTAGCAGTACCGGGCAGGCATAGGTAAAACAACTTTTCCATCCCTTCTCCAAATTCTGGAATCTTTAGTTTTGAGCAGTAGTAAAGGTTGAGAATATTGAGGGAATCCATTTCAATCTTACTTGGGAAGCTCTTAACGTTTTTGCATCCGTGAAGTGTCAACCGCCTAAGTTTTTTGTGCACTGCAATGGATGGATGGACTTCAACTAAACCCTCACAATCTTTAAGATTCAAGTCCTCAAGATTTGGCATACCTAGGAAATTTGGGGACAAGGTGTTGGAAAAGTTAGATTCAGAGGAACTGCGTAAATTGGCATGCTTGTGCAGTCTTCAATAATTCTCCTACTGACCTTGGGAACCTAAATTTTGAAAAAGCTAACATGTTACCCATCTTTTCAAGTTTCACCCAATCTCACCAAAAACACAATGTTATAGCACACGAGTTTTTGAGAAATTTCACTTGTTCTAAACCTCTGGTTTTTTTTCCCATTCCTGTGTGCATATATATGTCATATAACATCAATTGAACTATTATAGCTTCAAAAGCTCTTGGCTTTTATCTTTTAACTTGTGATCGAGCATTAATGACTCACGATAACTTTGTTTAGAAAACTTGTTAGAAAAGTTAGATTCAGAGGAACTGAGTGAATTGGCATGCTTGTGCAATCTTCAATTATTCTCCTACTGACCTTAGGAACCTAAATTTTGAAAAAGATAACGTGTGTTACCCATCTTTTCAAGTTCCACCAAAAAACTAATGTTAGCGCACGAGTTTTTGAGAAAATTCAATTGTTTTAAACTTCTGGTTTTTTTCCATTCTTGTGTACATATATACATCATATAACATAAATTGAACTATTATAGCCTCAATAGCTCTTGGCGTTTATGATTTAACTTGTGATCGAGCCTAAATGACTCACGATAACTTTGTTTATAAAAGGTATTGGAAAAGTTAGATTCAGAGGAACTGAGTGAATTGGCATGCTTGTGCAGTCTTTAATTATTCTGCTACTGACCTTGGGAAACCAAATTTTGAAAAAGCTAAGGTGTTACCTATGTTTTCAAGTTTCATCCAATTTCACCCAAAACGCAATGTTATAGCACACGAGTTTTTGAGAAATTTCACCGGTTCTAAACCTCTGGTTTTTTTCCATTCCTGTGTGCATATATACATCATATAACATCAATTAAACTATTATAACTTCAAAAGCTCTTCCCTTTTATCATTTAACTTGTGATCGAGCATCAATGACTCACGATAACTTTGTTTAGAAAACGTGTTGGAAAAGTTAGATTCAGAGGAACTGAGTGAATTGGCATGCTTGTGCAGTCTTCAATTATTCTCCTACTAACCTTGGGAACCTAAATTTTGAAAAAGCTAACGTGTTACCCATCCTTTTAAGTTTCACCCAAAACGCAATATTATAGCACACAAGTTTTTGAGAAATTTCACATGTTCTAAACCTCTAGTTTTTTTCCATTCATGTGTGCATATATACAATATATAACATCAATTGAACTATTATAGCCTCAAAAACTCTTGGCTTTCATCATTTAACTTGTGATCGAGCCTCAATGACTCACGATAACTTTATTTAGAAAACGTGTTGGAAAAGTTATATTAAGAGGAACTGAGTGAATTGGCATGCTTGTGCAGTATTCAATTATTCTCCTACTGACCTTGAAAAACCTAAATTTTGAAAAAGCTAACGTGTTACCCATCTTTTCAAGTTTCACCCAAAACGCAATATTATAGCACACGGGTTTTTGAGAAATTTCACTTGTTCTAAACCTTTGGGTTTTTTTTTTCATTCCTATGTGTATATATACATCATATAACATCAATTGAACTATTATAGCCTCAAAAGCTCTTGGTTTTTAACATTTAACTTATGATCGAGCCTCAATGACTCACGATAACTTGTATTAGAAAACGTGTTGGAAAAGTTAGATTCAGAGGAACTGAGTCAATTGGCATGCTTGTGCAGTCTTCAATTATTCTCCTACTGACCTTGGGAAACCAAATTTTGAAAAAGCTAAGGTGTTACCTATGTTTTCCAGTTTCACCCAATTTCACCCAAAATGCAATGTTATATAGCACACGAGTTTTTGAGAAATTTCACTTATTCTAAACCTCTGGTTTTTTTCTATTCATGTGTGCATATATACATCATATAACATCAATTGAACTATTATAGCCTCAAAAGCTCTTGGCTTTTATCATTTAACTTGTGATCGAGCCTCAATCACTCACGATAACTTTGTTTAGAAAACGTGTTGGAAAAGTTAGATTCAGAGGAACTGAGTGAATTGGCATGCTTTTGCAGTCTTCAATTATTCTCTTACTGACCTTGGGAACTTAAATTTTGAAAAAGCTAACGTGCTACCTATCTTTTCAAGTTTCACCCAATTTCACCCAAAACGTAAAGTTATAGCACACGAGTTTTTGAGAAATTTCACTTGTTCTAAACCTCTGGTTTTTTTTCCATTCCTGTGTGCATATATACATCATATAACATCAATTGAACTATTATAGCCTCAAAAGCTCTTGGTTTTTATCATTTAACTTGTGATCTAGCCTCAATGACTCACGATAACTTGTTTTTGAAAACGTGTTGGAAAAGTTAGATTCAGAGAAACTGATTGAATTGGCATGCTTGTGCAGTCTTCAATTATTCTCCTACTCACCTTAGGAACCTAAATTTTGAAAAAGCTAACGTGTTACCCATCTTTTCAAGTTTTACACAATTTCACCCAAAACACAATGTTAGAGCACACGAGTTGATAGGAGCACAAAATGCTACATTTATAATGTATTTCCGACCCTATTTAGCTATGTAATTCCCTTAACAATATTCGTATTAATTAAGTTTGTGTTTTTAGGTCATAAATAAAGCCAAGGAGCCTAAAAGAGACAAAAAAGGAGAAATCTTGAAGGAAAAGGAATCCATGTTGTGCAAGGAAAGAAATCAGAAAATCTACCAGAAATCGTCAGTCAACTTCGACAGAAGATTGTGATTAGTTCACAACGATCCAGGAGATGTGCCATATATCAATGGAAAGCTACAAGAGTCTATTTTCCAGAACTTTTTACGGATTGTCAATACCTATTTTGGAGAAGAAGTTATGACCGTTTGAGTGGTCGAAGGTCAGTCTGCCCGAATTTCTGATTTGGACCAAAACTTCTATTTTGAGGCCCAGACCACATTGGTAAGCCCATGGACGAGTTTTGAGGGTTTTATAACCCTAATCACAGCAGAGAAGAAGAAGATTAGAGAGACGAGGACGAAGAGATTAGAGAGGAGGCAGCGATCTCACATCATCAGAACCTCCATAGTTGTAGACTCGCACAAGGAAGCCGCCAAGCCATCATTGATCTCTCTATCATCCACGGTTTATCTTTCCTTTGTCATCTTTTATTCTCCTTGTGTGTTTTTGCAGCCATGTGTGGCTGATTTCTCTTAGTTAGGGGCGAGGTTTGAAGCCCCAAGAATGTTTTAGATATTGTTTTGAACCTTGGTTTCGAATTATTAAGTCTTTCAAATTGTTTATTTGGTTTTGGTTTATGGAGAACTCTTGCTTGTTTATGTTCATGTATGCGCAACATAGAACATTATGAACTTGTGAGTGGGGCTAGAATTAGGTTGTTTAATCTCCTAAACGGTTAATACGGCTTAGTTCAAAGTAGTAAAATCTATAGGACAATAGGTGAAACCAAATAAAAAAGATTGCATGTTAGGTAGGCGTTCCACACTAGTTTTGCATACTTGTTCAATCAAACTTTCATTGATCTTAATGCTTAGAATAATTTGTTGATAGGATAGCGTCTATACCTTGATCGGTTATTCTAAAGGCTTAGTAATGGTGCGTTCATCTTGCTTAAGTATTCAAGGGAAGTAATAAGGACTTACGCAGTGCGTTCACGGTTTGTTCTTGATTGATACCGATTTGTGACTTAATGATTGAAGCTTTGGTTGTTAACATGTCTTGAAACATACTTGGTGGTGGATTTCCAAGTCTCTAATGTCTCATCCATCTGATATTTTCTGATTTATTTTGTTTCTTTGTTTTCTCTTGTTTATAATCACAAAACCCCATATCTGTAGTACTATTATCTTTTGTTTTATCTTATTTTGTAATTAACGTAAATTGTAAAGGTACCCTCAATCCCCGGCTTTTATAACGATACCCTTATTTGCTTTATACTACAATTGACACAAAAGGGTTTTAATTGAAACGCCCGGTTTCGGTCGCTATCACGAGTTTTTGAGAAATTTCACTTGTTCTAAACCTCTGGTTTTTTTCCATTCTTGTTTGCATATATACATCATATAACATCGATTGAACTATAATAGCCTCAAAAGCACTTGGCTTATAACATTTAACTTGTGATCGAGCCTTCAATGACTCACGATAACTTGTACTAGAAAACGTGTCTGAAAAGTTAGATTCAGAGGAACTGATTGAATTGGCATGCTTATGCAGTCTTCAATTATTCTCCTACTGACCTTGGGAATCGAAATTTTGAAAAACTAACGTGTTAGCCATCTTTTCAAGCTTCACCCAATTCCGCCCAAAACGCAATGTTGTAGCACACGAGTTTTTGAGAAATTTCACTTGTTCTACACCTCTGGATTTTTTCCATTCTTGTGTGCATATATATATCATATAACATCAAGTAAACTATTATAGCCTCAAAAACTCTTGGCTTTTATCATTTAACTTGTGATCGAGCCTCATGACTCACGATAACTTGTTTTAGAAAACGTGTTAGAAAAGTTAGATTCAGAGGAACTGAGTGAATTGGCATGCTTGTGCAGTCTTCAATTATTCTCCTACTGACCTTGCGAACTTAAATTTTGAAAAAGCTAACGTGTTACCCATCTTTTCAAGTTTCACCTAATTTCACCCAAAAAGCAACGTTATAGCACACGAGTTTTTGTGAAATTTCACTTGTTTTAAACTTCTGGTTTTTTTCCATTCCTGTATGCATATATACATCCTATAATATCAATTGAACTATTATAGCCTGAAAAGCTCTTGGCTTTTATCATTTAACTTGTGATTGAGCCTTAATGACTCATGATAACTTGTTTTAGAAAACGTGTTGGAAAAGTTAGATTCAGAGGAACTTAGTGAATTCGCATGGTTCTGCAGTCTTCAATTATTCTCCTTCTGACCTTGGGAAACCAAATTTTGAAAAAGCTAAGGTGTTACCCATGTTTTCAAGTTTCACCTAATTTCACCCAAAACACAATGTTATAGCACACGAGTTTTTGGGAAATTTCACTTGTTCTAAACCTTTGGTTTTTTTCTATTTCTATGTGCATATATACATCTTATAATATCAATTGAACTATTATAGCCTGAAAAGCTCTTGGCTTTTATCATTTAACTTGTGATTGAGCCTCAATGACTCATGATAACTTGTTTTAGAAAACGTGTTGGAAAAGTTAGATTCAGAGGAACTTAGTGAATTCGCATGGTTCTGCAGTCTTCAATTATTCTCCTTCTGACCTTGGGAAACCAAATTTTGAAAAAGCTAAGGTGTTACCCATGTTTTCAAGTTTCACCTAATTTCACCCAAAACACAATGTTATAGCACACGAGTTTTTGGGAAATTTCACTTGTTCTAAACCTTTGGTTTTTTTCTATTTCTATGTGCATATATACATCTTATAACATCAATTGAACTATTATAGCCTCAAAAGCTCTTGGCTTTTATCATTTAACTTGTGATCGAGCCTCAGTGACTCACGATAATTTTGTTTAGAAAACGTGTTCGAAAAGTTAGATTCAGAGGAACTGAGTGAATTGGCATGCTTGTGCAGTCTTCAATTATTCTCCTACTAACCTTGGGAACCTAAATTTTAAAAAAGCTAACGTGTTACCCATCTTTTCAAGTTTCACCCAAAACGCAATATTATAGCACACGAGTTTTTGAGAAATTTCACATGTTCTAAACCTCTAGTTTTTTTCCATTCCTGTGTGCATATATAAATCATATAACAATAATTGAACTATTATAGCCTCAGAAGCTCTTGGCTTTTATCATTTAACTTGTGATCGAGCCTCAATGACTCACGATTACTTTATTTAGAAAACGTGTCTAAAAAGTTAGATTCAGAGGAACTGAGTAAATTGGCATGCTTGTGCAGTCTTCAATTATTCTCCTATTGACGTTGGGAACCTACATTTTAGAAAAGCTAACGTTTTACCCATCTTTTCAAGTTTCACCTAATTTCACCCAAAACGCAATGTAATAGCACACGAGTTTTTGAGAAATTTTACTTGTTATAAACCTCTGGTTTATTTCCATTCCAGTGTGCATATATACATCATATAACATCAGTTGAACTATTATAGCCTCAAAAGCTCTTGGCTTTTATCATTTAACTTGTGATCGAGCCTCAATGACTCATGATAACTTGTTTTAGAGAACGTGTTAGAAAATTTAGATTTAGAGGAACTGAGTGAATTGGCATGCTTGTGTAGTCTTCAATTATTCTCCAACTGACCTTAGGAAACCAAATTTTGAAAAATCTAAGGTGTTACCTATGTTTTCAAGTTTCACCCAATTTCACCCAAAACGTAATGTTATAGCAAACGAGTTTTTGAGAAATCTCACCTGTTTTAAACCTCTGGTTTTTTCCGATTCCTATGTGTATATATACATCATATAACATCAATTGAACTATTATAGCCTCAAAAGCTCTTGGCTTTTATCATTTAACTTGTGATCGAGCCTCAATCACTCACGATAACTTGTTTTAGAAAACGTGTCTGAAAAGTTAGATTCAGCGGAACTGAGTGAATTGGCATGCTTGTGCAGTCTTCAATTATTCTCCTACTGACCTTGGGAACCTAAATTTTGAAAAAGCTAATGTGCTACCCATCTTTTCAAGTTTCACCCAATTTCACCCAAAACGCAATGTTATAGCACATGAGTTTTTGAGAAATTTCACTCGTTCTAAACCTCTGGTTTTTTTCAATTCCTATGTGCATATATATGTCATATAACATCAAGTCAACTATTATAGCCTCAAAAGCTCTTGGCTTTTATCATTTATCTTGTGATCGGTCCTCAATCACTCACGATAACTTTGTTTAGAAAACGTGTTGGAAAAGTTAGATTCAGAGGAACTGAGTGAATTGGCATGCTTTTGCAGTCTTCAATTATTCTCCTACTGACCTTAGGAACCAAAATTTAAAAAAAGCTAACGTTTTGCCCATCTTTTCAAGATTCCCCCAATTTCACCCAAAACGCAATATTAGCACACGAGTTTTTGAGAAATTTCACTTGTTCTAGACCTCTTGTTTATTTCCATTCATGTGTGCATATATACATCATATAACATCAGTTGAACTATTATAACCTCAAAAGCTCTTGGCTTTTATCATTTAACTTTGATCGGGCCTCAATCACTTACGATAACTTTGTTTAGAAAACGTGTTGGAAAGTTAGTTTCAGAGGAACTGAGTGAATTGGCATGCTTTTGCAGTCTTCAATTATTGTCCTACTTACCTTGGGAACCTAAATTTTGAAAAAGCTAATGTGTTATCCATCTTTTCAAGTTTCACCCAATTTCACCAAAAACGTAATGTTGTAGCACATGAGTTTTTGAGAAATTTCACTCGTTCTAAACCTCTGTTTTTTTTTTCAATTCCTGTGTGCATATATACATCATATAACATCAAGTGAACTATTATAGCCTCAAAAGCTCTTGGCTTTTATCATTTAACTTGTGATCGGGCCTCAATCACTCACGATAACTTTGTTTAGAAAAAGTGTTGGAAAAGTTAGATTCAGAGGAACTGAGTGAATTGCCATGTTTGTGGAGTCTTCAATTCTTCTCATACTGACCTCGGGAAACTAAATTTTGAAAAAGCTTACGTGTTTCCTATCTTTTCAAGTTTCAGCCAATTTCAGCCAAAATCACTTGTTAAAACTTACGAGTTTTTGAGAAATTTCACTTTTTCTGTATCTTTGGTTTTTTTCCATTCATGCATGCTTATAATAATCATCTAACATTAATTGAACCATTGTAGCATTAAAACCTCGTGACCTATTTCATTTTACTCGCAATCAAGCCTAAATGACTCACGACAACTATGTTTGGTAAAGATGTTGGAAATGTTAGTTTTATAGGAACTGAGTGAATTGACATATTTGTGGAGTCTTTAATTCGTCTCATACTGACTTCGAGAACCTAAATTTTGAAAAAACTTTCTGGTTGCCTATCTTTTCAAGTTTCACGCAATTTCAGCCAACCTTGTTATAGCACTCGAGTTATTGAGAAATTTCACTTTTTTCTGAACCTTTGGTTTTTTTCCATTCTTGTGTTCTCATATACCTCATATAACATCAATTGAACCATTATAGCATCAAAACCTCGTGACATTTATCATTTTACTTGCAATCGAGCTTAAATGACTCATGACAACTATGTTTGGTAAAGGTGTTAGAAATGCTAGTTTTAGAGGAACTGAGTGAATTGTCATGCTTGTGGAGTATTCAATTCTTCTCATACTAACCTTCGGAATTTAGGCAAGTCGTTTACAATACTCTCAACCCCAAGTCCTTTACCTCCGGAATTTTGAGTTGATAAAAAAGGGTCAAAATTTAGTGGGGTGTTTTATTTGTTGGTTTGGGTTTTAAGGGAGTGAACCGGGTTAGTGGAGTGAAAACCCCACTCTCTCTCTTTCTCTTCTCTCCCTCTTCCCCGGATTCCTCAGGCCCGTCCCTCGTCGTCCGGCCACCGTAGACCGTCGCACCGGTCCCAAACAATCGGCCCTCGACCCAGCTTCCCTCTTGGACCAGTGGCAGCCGTCCTAGTACCGCCGTGAGGGAGAAAGCACAACCGAAAGGTTCGGCTGTCCATGGTGTTCCGTCGCCGGAACTTCCTCCTCCGGCCACCATAGCCAGAGCTACTTGGCTCAAAAGGAAGCTCTCCCGTGCATTCATTCCTCCAAAGGTTTCATTCCCTCTTGGCCTAGGTAAGGAGTTTCGAGTGGTTGAAATTATATGCGTCATTTGATGTTTTTGTTCGATTACCCTATCTAGGCTTAGAATTTGTGTTTGTACTAGTTAGGAAAGTTGTAGAGTGAGTTAAGAGGAAGATGCTGTCAAAATTTGGTAGGCGTTGGAGGTCACCGAAGTCAGCCTCCGGCTGCCGCTGCTGTTTGGGGGATTTTTATGATTTTAAATGTGTGTTGTTAAGGGGAGTCTATTGGTATGAAGTTTAGAATCTTTGGAGGAGTTTTGAATAAGTTTTGGATTTTTGAAAGATTGGTGGATTTGGTGGTTAATGGGGTAGAATCTGACCGTTGGATTTCCCTTATTATTGTTTTAGAATGTTGAAATAAATGAAATGAGGTTGTGGTTGGAGTTTGGCGTGAATCCGATAAGTTTAACCATAGAAAGGGTAGTGGGTTAGGCAGAAGAGTTTGGATCATATATTTAGGTATTGTTTTTTCTGAAATTGAAGTTTGGTCCTAAGCATGGTTTTTGTGCCAAGATTTGAGGAGACCTCACTTGAGTGGCGAATTGGATTTCGTCGGGCTTATGCCTAAAGTTATGAGTGAACCTTTGTTTTAAATAATATGCATACCTTATTTTGTTGATCAGTTTATTTCTTCTGTTGGAATATATTACTTTTCTGATAATTGGCAATTTTAATTATTTTGGTGAGTTACCGAAAATGAGATTTTCGGTGGATATGTATATGAATATTTATGAGGATAGTATGTATATAAATGCTAGCTAGTCATACGTGCTTTTCCGCCATAATAAGGTAAAATACCATTATGGTGTGATGTGAGCGTTAGACGCAATCGTCGTAGCCCTATATAAATATAATAATAATTCATATAGGGAATATGCACGTATATATATACACCCGTCTTTTCCGCATAATTAGGTAAAATTCTATTATGACGTGACGTGAGCGTTAGACGCAAGCGTAGTAGCCTTGTATGAATTTCTATTTTTCTTATATTTCTTCATAAGAAATCATACAAGGAGTATGACGAGTGTAAATATATATATATATAGTTTAGCCTGAGAGGCTATATTTTCTTAAGTTTTGGAGACTAGCCAAAGCTAGTCATGTATTTGCCAGTTTTTGAGTTATGAGCTTTTGAGCTGTCGCATGCATCATAATTTCTATAGAAATTAAATTGGGAAAGCATAAAGAATTATTTCTTTTAAATTTATTTTTGTCCACTCACTCTAACGGTTTCAAATGTTTTCCCCTGGGTCATTCGTTTTAAAAATGTCCAATTTGCAGGTTAGCATAATTGAGGTCGGGCGTACATGAAGAAGAGACATAGTCAATAGTATAGCTTCCGCTCATTTCTATATTACTAGTTCATTTCTCCTCTATTAGAGTTGCTCTGAACCTGTGATTGTTGGTTTGAAATTTTCTTATTATGTTTTGGGAGATGTTGTGATTTGGGGAGCATGAAGGCTCCAGGAGTAAAGGGTTCTAGATGGAATCTTTTGAAGTGTTTGCAGGTATTATTCGGAAGGCTTGTCCATTTTCAAGGGAGGTTATGCCGAATTTTCGGTAAATTTTCCTTGGAGGTGGTCCCTGCAAGACTTACCTCGGGTTTCAAGATGAAATTCAGGGTGGGTCTTGACAGCAGCCTTATATGTATCTTACTCTATTATCTAGTTAGACTAGGTCAAATACATATACATATGTTCTCAAGAGCATTTCCAGCAATGGTTGATAAAATAGTTGATAAATTTGGATGAAATTTGTATTTATCAATCCATTTTAAGAGTTGTGTTACAACAGAGTAGCTATTAATTAGAAAAAACTTAGCTATTCATTAACAAATTTTTTTCCTGAATTGAAAAATTTATCAATTTTGCTTATCAATTTTTAAATTTGTTAACTTCTTAAGTATACTCCTCACACCACCGAACCACCAATTCCCCATCTTCACCCTCTTATCACCTCAAGACCACTCCACCATATCTCATGCTCACTTCACCTCTTATCACCAAGCCACCTCTCCTCAACACCATATCAAATCACCTCATTCTCATTTCCATCACCTCAAGACTACTCCCCTCAAGACCATCTCCTCAAGACCATTTATATTTGAGATTTTGGTAATGTGAGAAGCTATAAATCAAGCCTTGCCACAATTGCTCCATAGCAATTTGTGGCTTGTTCTTGTTACTTCTCATTCCTCTTCACCTGTACCTCTTTAATTTGCTCTATTTGATGTGTTTTGTTGTTGATATCATTGACTTGATGAAGATTCAAAGCAGGAGGTTGATTACGTACTGGTGCAGTGGTTCTGTGTTTAGGACGAGTACTTGTGACTTGTTTCATTACAAACCAACCTCAGAATATTATTGATACTGCAACATCAGGTTCTCTTCTTGGCAAACCTCGAGGGAACAAGGATAATTTATTGAATGGAGAAGTACAAGACTACATCACCAGTAATCGTTACAAGAGCACTTCCCATTCACAAAGCGATGAAAACGATTGGCATCTCTCACAATAAGCTCCCTCTTCATCATCTTTGATACAAGTTTAGTCACATTGTGACAATCAACACACACTCTTAGATTCTTTGTGATCCTAATCAAGCTCCCAGCTGGTGTACTTAAGAGCCCAAATGCAATGGCTAGTCTCTCGCTGTGCCCCCATAGCAGCCTAATCTTCATTGGCTGGTCGACATTGCGAAGAACACTGCTTGTATCAGGAATATAACCAGAAGCCTCCACTGCTGCTCTTATGTTCTCTAAATGCTGATAAATCTCTGCCCAATGCGGATGCGAATTGTCTCCAGCGAAGAATGTGTGGACCTGATTTTCCACTTCAATCAAGCTATACCCGGGTGTTTTCCTTAGCCCTCTTGTCCTCATCAGGTTTCGAATGTAGCTCACATCATCCCATCTCCTTGCTTGAGCATAAATATTTGATAGCACAACATAAATACTAGGATTCATGGATTCAATACAAAGTAATTTATCTGCCGTCTTGATACCCAGTCCAATGTTCTTGTGAGCTTGACATCCACTCAGCAATGCTTCAAAAACAGAACTTCCTGGTTTAAAAGGCATTTTTTCAATCAAAGCCTCGGCTTCTTTAAATCTGCCTGCTCTGCTTAGGAGATCCACAAAACTAGCATAGTGTTTTTCAATCAGCCTAATGTTACGGTTTCTCTCCATGCTGTGGAAAAACTCGATCCCTTCTTCAAGAAGTCCCGAGTGACTACAAGCAGTTAGAAGAGAAAGAACTGAGGTTTCGTTTGGCTCAAATCCCTCCTCCATCATTTTTTTATACATATCAAGAGCTTGCTGTCCATGGCCATGAATACCATAGCTTGTTATCATAGAGTTCCATAGGATAACATCTCTATAAATGGAGCCCTTGTTAAATATCCGCTCAACATACTCTATTGTGCCACACTTGGCATACATATCAATCAAGGCTGTCATGTTAACTACGTCAAATGAATAGCCCTGCCGAATTAAGTGAGCATGAACACCCTTTCCTTTCTTCAGAGAGCCCAAATGGGCACAAGAATGGACTAAACTAACCAGTGTCACTGAATTGGCAGAAACTCCCTCTTTTTGCATCTGAGAGAATAGCTTTAAGGCTTCTTCTGCATGCCCATTTTGTGTTAGTCCCACAAGCATAGCAGTCCAGCTAATAACGTTCCTCTGTTTCATTCTGTCAAAGACAAAAGTTGCTTTCTTTACTGCACCACATTTAGAGTACAGATCAACAATGGCAGTGGATAAAATAGGGTTTAACTCAAAACCCCTCCTTAATGAACAACCGTGTAGGATTTTTCCACCATTCAAATCAGCTATTTGAGAACAACCCTGAATTAGGCTCACCATAGTCCCTGAATCAAACCTAACACCACTTGCAACTAATCTATCAAAGAAGGCAAACGATTCATGCACCATACCATTTTGAACACATCCCGAGACCATGACATTCCACGAAACCAAATTTCTTTTCGGCATGGTCTCAAAAACCCAACATGCACTACGCATGTCACCAATATTACTATACATATCAACCAACGAGGTAAGCACCAAAACCTCATTGCTCATTCCCAGTCCAACTATGCTACCATGAACACATTTTGCAAGCTTGAAATCCACAGTATCAATGCACACTCGAATCATACTCAGCATAGTTACTGCACTTGGCCTAACGCCGCAAATCCACATTTCATGAAACAAATCAAATGCCTTGCTGAACTGAGCAGCTTGCACATAGCCACCAATCATCGAATTCCAACAAACAACATCTCTTTCCCCCATCCTATCAAAACACCTCCGCGCCTCATCTACATTACCAAATTTCATCAAGAAGTTGATCATTGAACTCCCCAAGAACCCATTGCTCTCAACTCCTCTATCCACAGCTCTCTTAATAACCTCCACACCCGTTTCATAATCCGAAAGCCCCATACATGCCTTGAGCGCATAGTTACATGTATAACTATCCACCTCCACATTACGAAAACCCATCAATCTAAACAGCTCAAGGGCCTCATTGTACCTCTCTTTTCTCAAATACCCATAAATCATAGCATTGTAAAGAATAGTTTTTGGGTGAGGACATTCATCGAACAGATGGCGTGCATAAACCAAACTACCCAGATCACAGTACGCCTCAACAAGATTTCTGACCAAACTTTGGTCTCTGAATACCCCATTGGTGATGATCTGGGCATGAATGGAGTTGACCCAGATGAGAGTTTTCGAAAATCTTTGTAGGAGTGACAAAAAGTTGTGAGCTTTAGCTTGTGATTGGTTAAAGTTGGTAACTTTGATTGAAGAAGAAGAAGAAGAAGAAGCAGAAGCAGAAGCAGAAGCAGAAGCATAAGCATAAGGTGAGAAGGAAGATGAGAAGATGAGTTTGAAGGGTGAACGCATGAAGGAGATGGGGAACGTCTGGAATGTACAAGGCTCTGCATGTACTCTGTTGGTCTGTGGACGGAAGTAACTTGGTTTTTTACTTTGGGTTGGAAGCACGCGCTTGGCGAGCGTGGGCACCATAAATCACTTAGTAAGCCGCCACGCTGTGAAAGCTAGCCAAGAGACACAAATTTGTTTTATTCGTTCTTGTAGGATTCAACTTTGATCTTCTTACGGAGTGGTGACACCTGCAAAGAAATTAAAATTGTCATGAGCGGTATATACATAATATAACACTAGCTAGCTAATTTATGAAGTCACTGCAAATAGTGAGAGCTAGAGTCTAAGAGAGAGAGAGAGACTCACTTCCACACTTGAAGTTGTGAGGCACAGTCCTTCCGCAACCATGGATTTGCCTGATGCTGCGATTGACATTGATCAAATTGGCAACCTTGGGACTAAGGTAAGGACAGACACACTCAGCATGAGTAACCTTAACACGTTCGCAGCAGGCTACAGACGGATTAAACCCAACTATAACTGGTTTGCATGCACCAACCAGAAGATTCTTCTCCCTCTTACACTCACTTGGAGTTGTATCGGCTCCCTCTGCCATTGGAACCACACCCGCCAAGCACAACAAGCACATCATGAAAACCACAAAGCCTCCCCTCTCCATTTTCTCTTTGTCGATCTAGTTCCTATATATTTCCTCTCCTTTTGTAGTTGTTTTCCTAGCTTGCTTCTTAGTTTGTGGGATTATTGATCACACCACCTCCCCCTTTATATAGATTGAGAAGATGGGTGAGATTGGAAAACTAGCTAGCTAGGAAAGTGGTAGGAACACTACCAGAAGAAAGGCTTTAGCTGACGAAAAAAAAAAAAAATCAGGCCGATCGACGAAGCATTTTTTCATCGGCTAAGTTAAATTTTTGTCGGCTATGGTAAACTTTAGCCGACGAAAAAAAATTTTCGTCGGCTAAAGAATTTATTTCGTCGGCTAAAGTTCACAAACTATGGCCGACGAAATATTTAAAAGTTTAGCCGACTAAATTAATATGTCGTCGGCTAAAGTGCTTTATATTTGCGGATCTGGACAGCAGCAGCTCATCTGGGAAAAAAATGGGAGAAGAAAAAACGGGAGAAAAAGTTTGGGTGTTGTCGAAATCTGTCCATAATTAGTTTGTGGAGCCATATATAGGTACGTATATGTATATATATGTTGATTAATTGAGTTTTATTTGAGTTGATCGATTTTAAGTGTGATTGAGTTTATTGATTTTGATTGTGATTGAGTTAATTAATTTTGAGTACGTTGGATGTATATATATATATATGTGTGTGTTGATCGATTTGGTTGATGATTTGAATTGATAATATATATGAATTAATTTGTTGTTAATAAATAGTAGATATATATATATATATATGTTAATTAATTTATAATATTATTGTGTTGATATGGTATGAAGTTGTTGATGATATATATGAGTTCATGATGATTTTGTGATGATGTTGATATATGATTTTGATTGTGATCGAGTTAATTGATTTTGAGTATGTTGGATGTATAGATATACATATATGTTGATCGATTTGGTTGATGATTTGATATAATATATATGAAGTTGTTTATAAGTAGTAGATATATATATATATATATATATATATGTTAAGTAATTTATAATATTGTGTTGATGGTATATACCACAATGATGATTTTGTGATGATGTAGATATATATATATTGTTCTGTAATTATTAAGTATATATATATATATATGTTAATTAATTATTAAGAGCCCAATGCAATAGATATTCCTAACTCCTCTACCGTTCGCCTTAATAATTTTAAAGCGGGTCGTTCGGTGCGAATTCGTGATGAAGAGCCAAGGCTTATTGATGTTGATCCAAATCAAGAAACAGACGAAGACTCTGGCGATGAGGAAAGGCATAGATTACCAGAAATTAATTCTGACACCGAAGAAGACTCATCGGATGATTCCGATTACGAGCCTTAGTTTTAATTTTTTCGGATGTAATACATTAATTTGTAATAAAAAAGATTGTATTACCTTAATTTCTAGTTTACATATGTTGAATTCATATTTCTGTTATTTTATATGAATTTTGGTGATATATGAACAGGAAATGAGTATGGTTTAAACCTTCTGTTTTAGGGTTTGTATTTTTTTACTTAAGCCGACGAAATACAACATAATTCGTCGGCCTAAACCATCTTAGCCGACGAATTATATTAAAAGTCGTCGGCTAAACCAGTCTTAGCTAACGAAAAATACTAGAAGTCGTCGGCTAAAAGAACTTATAACCGACGAAATACCCTAATATTTTGTCGGCTTTATTAATTTTTTTTTATTACATACTATAGCCGACGAAAAATACTAGACGTCGTCGGCTAAAAGAACTTATAGCCGACGAAATACCCTAATATTTCGTCGGCTTTATTATTTTTTTTACATTTACATACTATAGCCGACGAAAAATTAGGGTATTTTGTCGGCTTTATTATTATTATTTTTATTACATACTATAGCCGACGAAAAATACTAGACGTCGTTGGCTAAAAGAACTTATAGCCGACGAAAAATACTAGACGTCGTCGGCTAAAAGAACTTATAGCCGACGAAATATTAGGGTACACTACCAGAACAGGCAGTTTAGCCGACGAAAAATTTTCGTCGGCCTGTTAAAAAAATTCGTCGGCTACAACCTTAGCCGACGAAGGTTCGTCGGCTATAGTGTCGTCGGGAAAGGGTCGTCTGTAATGACTTTAGCCGACGAGACAAAAAATGTCGTCGGCTATAGTCATACTATAGCCGACGAAATAATATCGTCTGCTATAGTCCAACCTTTAGCCGACGACATTATTTCGTCGGCTATAGTCATACTATAGCCGACGACATTATTTCGTCTGCTAAAGTATGAACTATAGCCGACGAATAATGTCGTCGGCTATAGTCCATACCTTAGCCGACGACATTTTGTGTCGTCGGTTATCTTCCAAACTTTAGCCGACGAATAATTTAAAATATTCGTCGGCTAAAGTTTGTAATAAAAAAATATAAAACATCTATGGCCGACGAAATATTGTATTTTTCGTCGGCTTTATAGGCATTTAGCCGACGAATTAAAGCTTATTTCGTCGGCTAAACTTTTTTTTTTTTTAAAAAAAAAACTTTAGCCGACGAATTATGGCTTTTTTCGTCGGCTATAAGTGCATTCCAGTAAAAAAAAAAACCCCGAAATTTTTGAATTACCATTCCATGCAAGCTGCAAAAGACATATTTAACAATTTCATATAACCAACAACAAACACATAAAAGAATATATGAACTACATAAAAGTATCAATTTACATAAAAGTATATATCAACTACGTAAAGTCTATATCGTCTAAATTAAAGTCATCTTCTGGGAGCTGCTGCGGAGGTTGCGGCGGCTGGGGTAGCGTCATGGGCGGAGGCATGGGCGGAGGCGGAAGTCCCTGACTCTGGGCAGCTGCAAAGTCCTGCATGTACTGGATCATCTGCTGCTGCTGGGCCTGTTGGATGGCATGTAACTCGGCAACATAGGCTGCCTGCGCGGCATTAAAGGCTGCCAACGAGGCAATATAGGCTGTCTGCGAGGCAGCCTGAGCAGCTTGAGCAGCTTGCTGTTCTCGTAGTCTCTGAACTTCCGACTCTAGCTGAGTCGTCCTGTTGATCGTGGACGTGGTGCTGCTACTGGTCGAGGTTGCCTTTCGTTGAAATCCTGGAGTGGTCTTCAGGACGCCCTCGCCTCTCTTTCCTAGACCTCGGCAGTAGAAGTTGTTTCCTCTCGGTGGGAAGGCTGTGCCCATGATCCTCGCCCCAATCGTCAGATCCGAATTGTCGATCCGGGACATGGCTTCGGACATCTCGGAATCCTGCGTGTCCGGCCATGCCTCCCTCACTAAGGTACTCAGGACCTCGTGACTAGCCTCCCTCACCCTCGCCTATATGGATAGGAAAAAAATTATTAATTAAAATTTTTACATAAATTTAAAAATTTAAAAACGTAAAGTGACTTACAATATCCTCCTGGGAGTCAGGATATGTCTTCTCGTACGTATAGACGTAGGGGTTGACTTCTGGATGTTCCTTGGCCGCCTCGTCCATGAAGACACCGAACGGTCTAGAACCGGCATGATGGTTCCTTGTGTTGCGTTGCCGGTTCTGAGCGTTCACCCGGGAAACCGCCTTCAAAGAAAAAAGTAAACTATTAGTAGAATATTTTAAAACGCACGTACTTATTTTTAAATTAACTAACTAATTTATTTAAATACCTGTTTACGAGGGTTGTTGAATTCTGATGTCAGAAGCCAACGCCACTCGTACTCCCTGTACTGGAACTCAGTAGGGGTACCAGAACGTGCGTTCCCGTGCTTAGTCCAATGGGTCCGCAGCTCGTTCTTCCACTCCTTGTACCTACAGATACAACAAAAATATTAGAAATATTATTAATATCACATACAAAATTGTTTTTCATTAACTTCCCAACGTACCTTCCCCCATGCACAACGTCGGCCCAGCTGTCCCTCAGGTGCTCGGGAACCTCAAACCACACCTGCATTTAACCGATTATTATTAGTTTAGCTTTTCGAGAAATCAACAATTTAATACATAATATTATTTTGTAAACTCACCGACATCGCGTTGTGGACCATGTCCTTAACCTCCTGCGGGACCTCGCCCCAGTCAGACCACAACATAGGGACTCTATCCCTAATGAGAGCACCCACGCGGCCGGAGTACATCCTCGACTTCCCGCCCGATACTGCGTGGCCATCCCCGTCAGTATCGATGGGGATCCTCCCCATGGTACTCACCATCTTCTCGAGAGCTTTCCCTGTGACGGGGCCTCTCTTCTTCTTTGTGCCTATGACATGATTCGGCCAAATTGATTATTAAAATATATATGACCCTTTAAAAGTAATCATGCATCACTGATTACCTGAGGAGCTCGCGACGGATTCCGACTCTGTCGCCGATGATGATACCCTCGCAGAAATAAGAGGCGTATCAAAAGGCAGGAACCGGTACGCCGCTGATGGAGCCACTGGCGGGGGCAGTGGATAAATCGGCGTCCCTGAGCCATCGACTACAGGTATCGCCGGTATCATCCGCGGAAGGAACAAATGAGGCGGCGGCATCTGTACCCCAGATGACCCACTATCCGAAGAAGTAGGACCCGGAGTGGGCGCCCGGTGTATCTCGGGCATACGAGGTGCAGACACCTCCGTCAAGGGCCTCGGGGAACGAGGGACGGCCGCCTGCCTCGATGAAAGGGGCACCTCCGGCGTCGTCTCCAGAAGGCTCGCACGTCTGGCTGTCATGTGGCCCTGAAACGTCGTTTGAGGGTTGCTAGAGGTTCCCTCAGACGATTCGGACCTTTGGCACTTCGAACTCTTCTTCGATCGAAAAAAGCCGTTCATCCTATTTAAAATATTAATCTAAGCCTTTAAATTATTTTGTCTTTGTTTTATAAAAAATTAAACATATTTAAAATTATACTTATTCAATAAATAGATACACATACCAATATATATATAGATATATATATATATATATATTTTACTTACATAACAATATTATATATATTATGCTCATCATAAATTAACTAACATATCGTAAAACTAAATTCGAAATCAAAAATAAATTAACACATATATTCAAAAATAAACACATATATTCAAAAATAAACACATAAACTAACATAATTAAATTAACACAAATTAAATTAACACAAATTAAATTAACACAAATTAAATTAACAAAAATTAAATTACAAGTTTTATTCCTTTCTTCAACTTCGCGTTTTCATCCCGATTCTCTAGTTAATCTAGTGTTAAATTTTTAATGGGCTTGTAGTGCTTCAGGTTGTCCATTTTTGGGCTCGGTCAACTTTTTTTATTATCCTTGAAAAGATGAGGCAAAGGTCCTCTTGAAGGAGGAGGATACAAGATTAGTTTGGTAAATACAAGTGGATTGAGTAATGTTCATAACGTTATTAATTGCATTTATTCAAATATTGTCCACAACAAAGCATCCATGTTCTTCCACGGATCAAAAGTTCGAAACATAAATAATATTCATATGGCATCATTCTATCCAACATAATCCATAAATTGTGCAACTGACAACAATTGTCAGTAATCCAATACTAGTTCAGTGACCTCTTAGTTATCAAATCCCCAGGTATCTTCCATAAACCGATCTAGGAATCACCAAAGTAAGGTTCAAAACAACGAAACTAGAGGATAAACACTCGAAAGAATGGTCTTGGTCATGGAACATAAATTTGATAAATTTCAGCACCATTATGTATCGGAGCAACACCATACCGACTTACAACACCATTCACCAACACAGAGCAAATCAATTACGAAGATCACAAAACAATCGAAAAGGAATCAGCCTCTCTATCCTACAAAGCTCCACCAACATCATCACACTCAATCACGAAAACCAAGACCAATAGGCAATAGCTATTCTTCTAACACAAGTTAAGAGTCCAATAAACAACCATGATCATCATTCTTAGACAAATTGATTACCTCAAAATCCAACGTTTTCAACAAACCAAGAACTCCAGACTCAAAAAGAATCTAAAAGGGTTACGAGTATTGAAGCATCCAAAACAAATAGACAAAACTGAATTCAAGGAACAGAAAAAAGAGTTTACCTTCGTAGCCAATTCAGAAAAGCAGAAATGAGGGAGGAGGAGGGAGGAGACCGGGAGGGAGGAGGGAGGAGACCGGGAAGGAGGAGGGAGGAGACCGGGATGGAGGAGGCTAGGGTTGAAAAACTGCAGAAATGAGGGAGGAGGCTAGGGTTCGCAATTAAAACCCGAGGACTTTAGCCGACGAAATAATTTGTTCGTCGGCTAAAGATTAAAATTTCGTCGGCTATACATATATTCGTCGGCTAAACCTTTGAAATTCGTCGGCTAAACATTTGAAATTCGTCGGCTAAACATTTGAAATTCGTCGGCTAAACCTTTGAAATTCGTCGGCTAAACCTTTGAAATTCGTCGGCTAAACCTTTGAAATTCGTCGGCTTAACCTTTGAAATTCGTCGGCTAAACCTTTATACATTTGGCATGTTGTGATCGTGATGATCAAACTTGAGAAACACAAATCCAGCCGTCAGATCTGACCATCATGATAAAATACATGTATGGGAAAAAATTCAACTTGATCCGAAATGAATAAGGGCTCGATCCGGACGGTCAATCTCGTAAGTCAAACCCCTAAACGCACGGAAAAGGTCGTTCGACCGTCTAAATTACGTATTTTGGCCGGACCTCCAACTGAAAATAGTTTTAAACCGATGACACGCAACAAGTCGTATAAAAATTTTACGCAAAATAACCACCGAACCCGGGGCTACCCATAGGGAGAAAGAATGGAAAATTGCATTGACCGCAACTATCGGCACCGAAACATGATCGGAATACCGTGATTTTTCAACCGTAGACGTATTTCACCATTCTAGTCATGTCTTATTTCACGACTTTTTTACGTTTGAAGGATCTACGTATAGTTTGTTTTTGAAACGGAACATTTACATAACACTTGGTAAACAAGTTATACAACATTAGTACACATGTTGTGATCGTGATGATCAAACTTGAGAAACACAAATCCAGCCGTCAGATCTGACCATCATGATAAAATACATGTATGAGAAAAAAATCAACTTGATCCGAAAAGAATAAGGGCTCGATCCGGATAGTCAATCTCGTAAGTCAAACCCCTAAACGCACGGAAAAGGTCGTTCGACCGTCTAAATTACGTATTTTGGCCGGACCTCCAACTGAAAATAGTTTTAAACCGATGACACGCAACAAGTCGTATAAAAATTTTACGCAAAATAACCACCGAACATAGGGCTATAGTAGGTAATAGAAATATTTTAGGGTTTAGCCGACGAATACCCTAACATATTCGTCGGCTATAGTATGTAATTAAAAAATTAAAAAAATAACTATAGCCGACGAATTATTAGGTTATTCGTCGGCAAAAACCATATTAGCCGACGAATTACAGTGTATTTCGTCGGCTAAAGTGAGTAATTAAAAAAAATAAAAAAACAAGTTTAGCCGACGAAATTAAGGCTTTTTTCGTCGGCTAAGATAGTTTAGCCGACGAATCACAGTTTATTTCGTCGGCTAAAGTGTGTAATAAAAATAAATAAAAAAACATCTATGGCCGACGAATTAAGGCTTTTTTCGTCAGCAAAAAACATCTTAGCCGACGAATTATAGTATATTTCGTCGGCTAAAGTAAAAAAACAGGGAAAAAAAAACAGACGATATTCATAAACCATACATTAAAAAAACCCTGTTCATCATGTATCACCAAAATCTCATATATTCATAACTGAAATATGAATTCAACATGTGTAAACTATAAAGGAAAAAGTCTTTGAAAAATTATACAAATTAATCGGAATCATACATTAAAACTAAGGCTCGTAATCGGAATCATCCGATGAGTCTTCTTCGGTGTCAGAATTAATTTCTGGTAATATATGTATTTCCTCATCGCCAGAGTCTTCGTCTGACTCTTGATTTGGATCAACATCAACAAGCCTTGGCTCTTCATCACGAATTCACACCGAACGACCCGCTTTAAAATTATTAAGGCGAATGGTAGAGGAGTTAGGAATACCTATTGCGTTGGGCTCTTGATACGCAACATCTTCTTCCTCGTCTTCGGCCTCTCCAAGTGTAGCCGCCCGATAAATGTTTCGAGGGTGCACAAGGTTGACTACTTTCCACGCGTCACCCTTAGCAAGGTCATCAAGATAAAACACTTGTTTTACCGATGTGGCAAAAACGAAGGGGTCATCCTCGTAAGAACTTGTAGCAGTGTTCACCGATAATATTCCGTACTGATCGGTCTTCATGCTCTGCGGCCTAGTATCAAACCATCTACACTTGAAGAGGTGCACTGTCATGCCTTCACCGTAAACGAGTTCCACCACTGAATCAAGAACACCGTAATAGTCAACTCCATTCTGCCCACCATGTGCCATGACCCCAAAATTCTGTGTTCTCTTTCTGCTGTCTCTTTGTTCGCATATAAATTGCACGCCATTCACCTTGCACATCGGATAAACTCTTGAGACTATCGGCTTCATGGCTAGAAGTCTTAGTTCGTGCGACCAATTTGGGTGACCATCAGATTGAATATGGTTCATCTGCAACCAACCATCTCAACTGTAAATATGGATAATTATGCAATAAACATAAACCCGTAGAGAAAAATTAAATTACGTACCCAACCGCCAAAATAATCTGCGAACTCCCTGTTGTGGTACTCGAGATCACCTTGAATGTTGGGATGATTGAGATGGATGTCTTTCCAGTATTCAACTTCTGGACAGTTAATCAATACCCACCAGTGGGCAATGACTAGCTCATGTGGTTGCAACTTGTAGGAGTTTGGCAAAATTCCATACACTTCAACATCACTAGAGACTATGGAAAGATTGAACTTCGGTACATCTACCGGCATGTTTTGCGGAGTTTCCTTCAACGCTCCTAAATACAACTTCATGTAGGTGACGCACTCGTGCGCAATATATGCTTCAGCTATACATCCTTCAGGAGCGGATTTATTAGCCACATAATCTTTGTAGTCTCCAAGTTGCCTGTAAATCAAGTTGCAAAATGTTATGATTATTGAACATGTATATGTATTGAGGAATTCATGAAAGTAAAAAGTACCTTTCCATGGGATACATCCAAGTGTAGTGTACTGGACCGGTAAGCAACAATTGCTCGGGAAGATGGATCATCAGGTGAGGCATGATGTCAAAAAAATTTGGAGGAAATATCCTCTCAAATTTACACATGATATGAATGATGTCCATTTGCATTTCCCGGAGGTCACATCGAGACACTTCCCGTGTGCATAACTTCTGGAAAAACCTTCCCAACGCTACTAACGGCTCCACCACCTGACGGGGAAGGAACGGTCGAATGAAAACAGGGAAGAGACGTTGTAGCAGGATATGACAGTCATGACTCTTCAACCCGTACATCTTATTGTCCCGGAAGTTCACACACCGGGCAATATTTCCTGCATAGCCTGAAGGATACTTCACACAACTCATCCACCTGAAAATTAGGTTCTTCTGGTCAGGCTTCACGGTGTAAGGAGCTTGAGGCATTTTTTTCTTCCCTTCTTTCAACCACAAATGTCTTCTTATTCCGCATTTTTTTAGATCAATGCGTGCCTTAGGACCGTCTTTCGTCTTCCCCTCCAAGTTCAGCACTGTGCCCTTCACACTGTCGCACACATTCTTTTCTATGTGCATCACATCCAGGTAGTGCCTGATCAACAACTTACTCCAGTATGGGAGTTCCCAGAATATGCTCTTATGTGTCCAGAATTTGTACCTGTCGGGTCTTTCAGGTATTGCCGCCACAATGTTGGGATGATTGCTGAGCTGCCCAAAATCGTACTCATTAAGCACCGCTAAAATGTCTTCCCCCGTCCATCTTCTGGGAGGCACGCCGTGTTCTACGGTCCCATCAAATGCCTTTTCATCGAACCACCATTCGTGATCATATGGAAGGAAAGCACGGTGACCCAATCTGCATATCTTGTTGCAATGACTGCTGCTCCCCTCATCGCTAAGGCACTCTGGACAAGCCTTGTATCCCCTAACAACGTTGCCCGACAACATCCCACGGGCAGGAAAATCACTGATGGTGCCAACAACCATGACATGCATCTGGAACATCTCGTGCGTGTACTTGTCATAAGTGGGATGACCAACGTCCCACAAAAATTTAAGCTCTTCAATCAAAGGTCTCAAGTACACATCGAGACACTTCCCCGGATAACCGGGCCCCGGAATCAACAAACTCAACATATTATACTCTTTCTTCATGCACATCCATGGGGGAAGGTTGTACGGTACCAAAATCACCGGCCATATACTGTATTGCAGACTCATGTTCCCAAAAGGGTTAAACCAGTCGGATGAGAGCCCGAGCCTCACATTTCGGACCTCTGACGCAAATTGAGGAAACTCCCTGTCTATATGCTTCCAAGCCTCCCCGTCAGCAGGGTGTATAAGGGTATCTTCGTCATGCAATTCCCTATCAGCGTGCCATCTCATCACTTCGGCCGTGTGTGAAGACATGTACAACCGCTCCAACCTATCCGTCAAAGGGAAATACCGAAGTACCTTTACAGGTTTCCTGTTGCCTGCAGGAGTCAGCTTATATCTGTCAGTGTGACATACCGGACATGCGTCAAGGCCACCAAGGTCATTCCCTTCTGGATCTTTACCCCAAAAGAGAACGCAGTCATATCTGCATGCATGGATCTTGATGTAGGAAAGCCCAAGATCTTTCAGGATACATCGGACCTTCCGATGAGTGGTAGGAAGACGATGACCGTTGGGCAGCATCGAAGCAGTGTACTGTAGATACTCATCAACAGCCTTCACGGTCGATTTTGTCTCAACTTTAATCCTCATTACGTCCATCACACTTTCAAGAACGGTCTTCTGACAACCGGGGTACACAGGGGTCTGTTGGAAAGCAAGCAGTTTGTTGTACTTTTCAATACCAGCAGTGTTCACAGCTCTAGGGAAGGGCTACACCGGGTCAGGCATATACTGTCCTTGAGCGCATACACCGCTCTCATAAGGAAACATGTCGTTGATGAATGTCGTTGTTGGATCGTTGGATGTACTAGCACTGCCCGTCTCGGAAAATTGGCCATGATCATGCGGACCCCCTGATGATGTTTCACCGTGATATAACCAACATGTGTACTTCTCCCAAAACCCGTTACTCCTCAGGTGCTGCCATACTTTGTCAATGGGAAATCGATACATATCGCTACGACACTGACATTTCGTGCACGGGCAATAGAAAATTGTATTCCCGTTAGCATTATCCATCGCATATTCTAGAAAACTCATAACTCCTGCACCGTATCTTTTGTCCCATTTTGGAAGCGAAATCCAACTCTTATTCATATCCTGAAAATATAACAAAATATATATATATTTATAACGCTGCTAGCTAATTATTAATAAAATTTCATGCCATATATAAAATCTCAATTCATTTAGTATATATATATTCTACGTACGTACTACAACTAATTAATTACAAAATTATCATTATGAACTCATATATATCATCAACAACTTCATACCATATCAACACAATAATATTATAAATTAATATTAACATATATATATATATATATATATTTACTATTTATTAACAACAAATTAATTCATATATATTATCAATTCAAATCATCAACCAAATCGATCAACACATATATATATACATCCAACGTACTCAAAATTAATCAACTCAATCACAATCAAAATCAATAAACTCAATTAATCACACTAATTAAAATCGATCAACTCAAATAAAACTCAATTAATCAACATATATATACATATACGTACCTATATATGGCTCCACAAACTGATTATGGACAGATTTCGACAACACCCAAACTTTTTCTCCCCTTTTTTCTTCTCCCGTTTTTTTTTCCGTTTTTTTCGAAATGAGCTGCTGCTGCCCAGATCTGCAAATATAAAGCACTTTAGCCGACGACTATGAATTTCGTCGGCTAAACTTTTAAATATTTCGTCGGCCATGGTTTGTGAACTTTAGCCGACGACATAAATTCTTTAGCCGACGAAATTTTTTTTCGTCAGCTAAAGTTTGTCATAGCCGACGAAAATTTAAAATAGCCGGCGAAATAAAATTTCGTCGGCTAAAGTGGACATCATAGCCGACGAAAATTTACCTTAGCCGACGAAAGAAATTTTCGTCGGCTAAAGCCCACTATAGCCGACGAAAAAATGCTTCGTCGGCCTGGTTTTTTTTTTTTCGTCGGCTATAACCTTTCTTCTGGTAGTGGTATTTCGTCGGCTAAACCGAAAAATTTTTCTGTTACATACTATAGCCCTATCTTCGGTGGTTATTTTGCGTAAAATTTTTATACGAATTATTGTGTCTCATCGATTTGAAAATATTTTCAGTTGAAAGTCCGGCCAAAATACAAAATTTAGACGGTCCAACGACCTTTTCCGTGCATTTAGGGGTTTGACTTACGGGATTGACCGTCCGGATCGAGCACTTAACCTTGTCAGATCAAGTTGAATTTTTTCCCATACATGTATTTTATCATGATGGTCAGATCTGACCGTCGGATTTCCTTTTCTCAAGTTTGATCATCACAATCACAACATGCGTACTAATGTTGTAGAACTTGTTTACCAAGTGTTAAGTAAATGTTCCGTTTCAAAAACAAATTATACATAGAACCTTCAAACGTAAAAAAGTCGTGAAATAAGACATGACCAGAATGGTGAAATACGTCTACGGTTGAAAAATCAAGGGTATTCCGGTCATGTCTCGGTGCCGATAGTTGCGGTCAATGCAATTTTCCATTCTTTCTCTCTATGTCAATGCTGGCAGTGTCTTGTATCTCAGATCTCTAGATGCATAGCAGAGGTCAAACTCAGGACTCTTTCGGTAACGCTGGAGAATATACTTCAGCATTTCTTGTTTCAAAATTTGATATGCAGATCGAACCGGAAGAGTATTGAGCACCAGAGTCTATGGCAAACCCACCACTCCTGGGATTTGTTTTCATCTTGAACACTTTTGGGTCTATATTAAGGAGCTTTCCTTGAATACTAATACCTAACATATTGACTTAGTATCTAGGAAAGCCCTTAGGGATTAGCTTCGTGGTCTGTACAAGTCCTCCAATTGTTGCTTCTGCACCAAACTTTAAGAATGTGTGAGTTCCTCTTCGTGCAGGCAACGCCGGTAAGCAGTATGAGAAGCGACCATGTGTCTCATCATCTAGTTGCATTAGGATGGACCGCGGCCCTGCCCCTAAACCAAAGATCCCAGCTATGTTCCCTGCACTTTTACCAAAGCTGATTTTCTTATTATCATAGCCACAACCAAATGCCGCTGGGAACTTTATAAATTTTCGCTTGCTGCTCAAGAAAGTGAAGGTGTCATTTGAAACCCAACCCTCACTGCTGCCACCACCGTAGTATGTAATCTTGTAGAGACAATGCCCATCACTAGAACATACTCTCGGAACACATAGTGGGTGGGTACATGGTAACTTGCTGTATGATGAGGAATTTTTATATTTGAAATTTCCTATCTTGACTGGGAAGCAGCTGCTGCAGCCATCACCCTGAACCCATGTATCATCACTGCCTGTGTCTACCAGTAAGTTGGGTGAATATAGCTGGGAGCCGATGATCATTCTCGTTATGTAGTAATGGCCTAGAGCAGGTAGAATAGGGGCTTGTATAATATCATTGGCTGCATTGTTCATCATTAACGACTTTGCTCGATTTCTCGACATTTTAACCATCTGATGCCTCTCTTCCAGAGTGAAATTTCTTGGGAAGACAGAATTGCTTGGTGTGAGTTGGAGACTAAAACCAAGGTTCCAATGGGCAGTGTTGCAGTGACCATGTACAGGACAGCCAATATATTGCAGCAGATAAGTCAAGGCCATTTTTGTTTCTATCTTTTGCTTTGGGACCAGTGGCCATGTATGTTCTTTTGTTGGATCTGCCATAAATATATTATTCCATATCTTGATTTTAGTCCTAATCTGAATTCACCTACGATGGATTCTGGCATAGTAGAAAAGTTTTGAAGCGCAAAAGCAAAAACTATAGAAGGAATACTCTATGATCACTTAATTTAGATTTTACTGCTATAGAAAGTACTTGTACTTTTAGGTAAGGCGTGTTTAGTCCTTGTTGGGAGGACCATTCCAGTTTTTGGGCAAAACGCATGGTTTTATAAAAGTCTTAACAATCACCATAGTCCAAGTAATTGAAAGCAGTGTTTGGGATAGAATCAGAACCGAAGCAGTATATATTTATTGCATGCACATGCATAATTTCTACAATGCTTTATTTTTATTTCATCACAAGGCATACATGCCATCAACACAAGTTACAAAGAGTACACCAGAAGGCTAAACAGAAGCAGATAAACACACAGACAAGAGTAACTAGATTATATCAAACCAGCAGCATGAAAATTACGATACATGACACTCTTGAAAATCGAATTCATTATGTTTGGGGCCATGGTGAAGTCTTTGCACTTTCCCTCAAGTAGTGCAAGGCCCTCTCCATGTCATCTGTTGGAATGCTGAGCCTGCCATCCCCGCCAACGGGGAGTGCACCAGTTGAATATGCCGTACGGCTTGGCTTAGCCCGGCTTGATGCCAGGTTTGATATCATGTTGACAGCTGGTCCATAGCTGCTAGTTTCATTTTTGCGGTAGTGATCATCATAGTTGTCACTCTTTCCACTATGCTTGTAACTTGGCTTGTTGCTGTAGTCATTATAGTCACTATAGCCTGCTGGAGTGCCACTGTAGTGTCCAGCTTGATGGGGCTGTTGAGGCCAATTTGCACCATTGGATGGAGCAATCCTGGAGGCTTGGTCAGCATAACCATAACCACCTCTGACGGGGCTGGAAGACCTGCGCTGCCATGAGTTATCAGCAGCATAGCCGTAGCCTCTCACTGGCTCAACAACACCGCTTTGCCTGTATGAAGGTAATAAAGGTGAGTGAACACGTTCTTCAATGATAGTTTCGGTTTTGGTGACGTAGGTTTCTGGTTTATGCAAGGGGGTACAACCAATGACTGTTCTTTTAGTACCGTCAGCATCAACAATGACTGTAACGCACTCCTCATCAGTAGAAGCATACCTTGGATTTCCCCATTGGTCGGTGTAAGCTCCTATCCTGCCGGTGGAGTAACCTGATCTGTGATTACCGTAGTCATTGTAAGCCATGGTTGTGATTCAAGTTTGGAACTTCTCTCCTGCTTGGAACTCAAGTTAGGCCTTGTTTCTCACTTGCAATATGTTGAAGCCTGTCCTTGCATTTATATACAACAACTAGTTATGTTACTTTTTCTGTCACATATGCTTCTTCCATTGCTTTAGGAATGCTGAGAGAATCATATTCTGCCAAAAATATCTATGGATTCTGATCTGCATAGTCTTATGAATTGAGCTAGTAGTCTGTTCAGAATGCAGTGCTTCCATTAGCTAATAAAGGAAAGATATCAGAATAACTTTAGCTACACGAAAAATTACGTATCGAATAGATATTGCATAAAGAAACGAATTGAAGCTTCAAGACCAGAACTATAGCTCCGGTTTATCCCTGAAGATATCACGGATCAATTCTATCCTTTTGCCTGGCCAGTCCTAGATTCTGCCTTCATAAATATCTGAAGAATCATGTTCTGCTCATACTTGGATAGGGAACTCCATTAAGCGCTCTTATATATTCCCTGAGTTTTCCTACTCTTTCATTCTTCTGTGGGCAGAAGATAACAAACATAAGCTACTTTACATCCTTTAGATATAGATGCTGACTGCTTTCATCGTAGAGGTACAAATCTGGCTACGTACAAACAAACTCTCACACCAGAAGGCTGTTCCTGCAGAATCTGTATACACAGTTGTTGTGGCCAGAAGTCCAGAACATGTATGAAGATGTATGCATACACTTGTATGATTTGCTGTAGTCGAAAAACTCGTGAGATTTGTTCATGAATCATATAACGATTTCCAACAGGTAGCATAACTATTAGATACGAGTGTCGTACATGGTACATCTGTGTGATGCTCAGTATTACATATTAAGCTATGAACAGTATAAAATAGCCTAGGGTTGAAACATCTAAATTCTATCGTGTATAGACGTTACCCTAAAGTTCACTTTCACCTGTGAAATATACATATCACCAAGGTCATTTCCCTTGTAAAAGGCATGCACTGGTCTGATATTTGCAGGTTCAGAGTCAATGCGACAATGCATCAGCTGAGACTCCATCGCTAGTTTGCAACTCAAGATTCAGAATCAAGAGACATAATGATCTTGTTTGGCCACAGCATCATCCTTGTCCCCAGGAAATACTTGTACTACTGTACTGTGAAAACCAAGAAGAGTTTACTCAAAACCATTTCAAGGCTCAAATGTTGGAACTTCATTTAGAGGGGAATACAGTGCCCGATATACTGTTCTGTCAATAATATTCCTGTAAGGATCCTCCTCCCGCTTTTTGATCAAGTATGCTAAACTTTTTTCAATTTCAGATTGTATCTCCAAATACAATTTGTTTGCACTGTCTTTGTCTTTCAAGATCTCTTCCCTTCCTTTTGTTTCTATTGGTTTCCCAAACAAATAGTAATAACGGCCTGGCAACTTAGGAAGAACTCCCGGAAAAAAGAGGTCTTGATTGGCAACTTCTCCACTTGTATCCTCCCTAAAACCAGACCACATTTTTGTTAAATATAGAGATTAGAAGAGAATTTATGCTTAAATGTAGCAACAATTTTGATGGTATTTCATGATATCTTTACCTCAATTTCATAGCATCATTATTAGCGTTGATGAAATAGTCGCCCACCACAGGGATATTCTTTATGTCATTGTAATCAAGAACCAACTGCCACATTCAAAATAAGAACCAAAGTTACAATGTGTTAACCTCAAAATTGTAGCTCAAGACAGAAGGAGGTGTCAATAAAGAAATGATATTTCATCCCAGATTCCACAGTACATCACAAGATTTTAAACTTAAGGTAAACATAAATGTCTGTTGTATTATTCTTGGTGAAGAAGATGGTATATAGACAGGGAAGAGACTACTAAGATAAAGTAAAAGTCAAACAGCAGGATTGACAGAGCCTGTATGAATGATTTTTACAGACCTGTATTTTGGTTGAGGGATTTAAACTCTTAAGGTACAAACAATTACTACACATATATAGGTTATACTTCGTATTCTAAAGAACCGCAACTGATCCCAATTTAATCCTACATATTGATAATGATTAGTACATGTCTAGTTAACACCCTTGGTTTGGTAACTTTGTTATCTTGTTAGAGATTAGGAAGAAATATGAGAAATATTAAGATACCCTGCATAGAACTGTCATACACCCTGAGAAAAGGTCCTTAAATTTACCAAGAAAAGTTTGCAGTATAACAGTTACACAAGCTTACTTCGAGTAAGTCATCTGCTCCTACAGCTGCAAATGGTACAATTGTGGCTCCAAAACGTGCTGCCATTCTGACAAATTCAGGTTGATCAGGCCAGAATAACTTGTATTCTTCACCCTGCCAATTATAGAAGCCCCATATTATCATGGACAACAAAAATTATGACACAACTTTGATTACTCTACCAAAATAAATAGCTTCTTTATATTGTACTTATATTTCCTTTGCCCTTGTTGTTCCAAGTCTCTAAGAACATGCAAAGTTTGGAGTTCCTTTGTTAATCCGAATAAACTGAAAACAAATTCACATGGGCATGTGCAGGGACCAGCATGTGCATATGCACTTTCTTTCTCCCTTCACAGTTATCCTTTACAAAATAAATCCAATATGATAGGCACAATTGCATCACTATAGGGACTCACTTTAGCTCTGGTTCAAATATATCAAAAGAATCTTATTCATTTCTTGACCCAAAGAAGCTTAGCTTATTCTGAAATGTCTAAACAAGCTCACACACAAATGCAACATGAAAGTTTGTGGTGTCTGCATGGAAATTGGAATGTATATATTTCCTCTATTAGACATTCTGTTAGTCTCTAAACTAATTGATTGGAACATCAACACTTTGACAAATGTAATTAAATAAATGCTTGATCATGAATATGGCACAGAAACCCACTATGCACACATACAAGTAGAAGAAAGAACCTACAAAAAAAAGCATACTGACACAGGTGTAACAGCTTCATTAGGCATAGCACAACCAATATGACCTAGGAAATTATATATTAATGCCCTAAAAAAATTTGTCTGAAAATCAGATAATCTCTGGCAGATAAAACACATTGCAAGGAAACTGTCATTTCAAAAAAATATATATAGTACTATACAGAACTGGGCAGTTATTGCACCTTGTAATGGAAAGCTTCACGTGCACCACCAGGATACAGGAGAACATGTGATTTTGATGAAAGTGATTTGAATAGATTTCTTGCCGTAACTGGTACTGCACCAAATACTTTGAGCAAGTCAAAATCATCTGAGCTCTTCCCCAAAAACAGTTCTGGATGTGCTAAACCACGAACCATTATTTTCTTTTCTCTCAAAAATTCTTCAACCATAGAATACAGTTCCAGCCCCATTAGATTATGATAGCCAACAATTAAGACAGGTCCTTCATTTGGAACTCCTGCAAGACCTCTCACCACCGTTCCATCTTCCAAAGTTGAGAAAAGAACAGCACCAGAAGCAAAGCGTAACAATCTGCCATTCAGTTGTTGTAGTATCAGCTTTGGTCCCATATATGTGTGTGTGTGTGTGTGTGTGTGTGTGTTAAAGATAGTAGATGCAACATAGCCTGGTCCAGGTAACTTGCAAGTGAAACCTGTACATGATACATCTAGACTGCTTATAAGATCCTAGATATGAGCAGCATTTCGTGTTTCTTATTTTGGAGACCAGGAAAGCTGTCATGAGTAGAGGGATTGGTGTATGAACGCATAGGGTTACACTTGATTGATATGAAAATGTAGACTAGCTTCTTACTCGGTTTTTATTTTCTAGCTTCTCATCACCAAAAACTCTTCAAGTAGTATTATGAGATATCACAAGCCTGTCTGACATCACCAAGACTCGGATTTAGCTATATAAATACATGGAATATTCCTTTGGAAAATCTTTTTCAATGAAGTAAACAACTTATAAATGCACAAATTTTATATACCTGTGCAACAATGTACATTCCTAAGCAAAGCTGAACAATAAACAGGATGAACTACCTCATTCGAAACATGGAACTCGACTAAGACAAAGTAGACAAAACTATGGAGTCATTAATTGAACTTAAGAAGTACCATATCTGGAATCTTGCCACCAAAAAATAGGAAAGGAAGAGAGAAGTTGCTCAAGTAAATTACCCGACTGTTTCATCAAATGCATTGTTGAATTCTGTCATACTAGGAGGAAGAAAATCTGAGAAACTATCACGCTTCCTCAAACGTCGATATTTGAGAGTACCTTTTATAACTGTCAACAAATTAAGCCCATCTTCCTGTAACATGGCAACAGGAGTGAAGTCAATTAAGTAAGTGTTTCCTCAAGGTAAAGGCACCCTAGAAGCAAAATTTTCTATTGCACAGAAATAACAATAAATAATTTACATTATAACAAAAATAAAGAATAAAAAAATTGTTGTCACGAAATTGTTGTAAAGCTATCCATTGACAAATGGACCAATTGATATCCCTGGAGAATTTTCAAGTCAAATCTCCATCTTTGACAAGAGCTTTCATCCGACTTGTTAATTGTTGAAACAAACAAAAGGGTGTTGAGATCAATCAACATCAGATTCAACAATATTGAAAAAAAAAAAAAAAAAAACTGAAGTAATTCTTAAAAAATCAAATCCAGCAATTCCTTCAAGCGTACACCTTGGTGTCAATTTGTTCCTAATTCTATAAACCACTATTTTAGAGTCACACTGAAGCAACCATACAAGATAGTTCACCTCAATCAGTTTGATAGTATCAGACAAGTCTACTCGGCTTAAATGTATAAAAGTCATTGTCAGTAATTTTGTATTAACAGGATAGACCAATAGAAAATCCAGTAGCACCATGCCAGCCGCCAGACTTTGTAAAATGCATAGATATTCACTTACCAGTAATAGGGTATGCCCATTGTCTGGGAAGTGACGAACTGTACAGTTCTGTAATGAGCTCCTTAATCGGCCCGCTTCATCTCGACTAGGAACCATGTTGTCCTTGTCACTGAAATGAAATATAAACAATTATACACTTATACCCAAAAATTTCCAATATCTACTTTGAGAATGAAAAAGGGTAATGATCATATAAAGAGAGAAGAAAAGACGTTAAATTTCCATAAAAACAAGAGAACCACAACAGGGAAAGTCAGTAACCTAGCCAACACAAGTACTTCAGCTTTGACAGCATGGAGACGGGAATTTGCATAACCAGCAGCTGATTTGAGCAGCTTCAGCTTCCAAAGAAGAGTTTCCCTTGGTATAATATCGGCCAAGGACTGGGAAGCAAATTATAATAAGTAAAGAACAAATAGAATACGGGTCAATGATAGCAGTATATGATATGAGAACAGAAGGAAATGATGATAATGCAGGAGTTACAACACACAACTACGTTCATCCTTATCAAACATTTTCTCATAACCTTTCAAGATGATGTGCTAGCTGTGACTATGACTTTCAGAAATCACCTAAAGACTTCAGGGATCTTTATGGGGTATTAACTGTGTATCTGCTATTCCTATGCTTAAAGTGTATAATCATCAGGTGGAAAACTCAAGTTAGTGTCTAAGGTAATAGATATTAATTTCAAGTCACTGAACAATTTATGGCAAGTATGTCAACAATGACGCTCGGAGTTACGCTTCTCAACATTAAGCTGTTTCAGAGTATAATGCACCATTCTTCTTGAATATACATGAAAAGGTGTGTGCCTCACCATATGTCGACAGTAAGTGATTGTTTAAAAGAAAGGAAACTACATTTTCCATAGCTTACTTTAATTTTCAACCTAGATGAGCATCATTTCAAATTTCTTTACCTATTGAAATGATCATCTGCCTTACCAGTGAGCAGGATCAACTATAATAGTGAGCACATGCTTCTTAATAGATGTGGGTATGTTTGAGACTAAATACTGACAAGATGCGGGAAAGGAAAAGAACTACACTGGATCCAAAAGATTAATTGAAAAATCAACAGTAAATGATCAGCTGAGGCACTGAGAACACATAATAAATAACAACACAAAACTAGTTAAACAAAGAAAAAGATATCGCCAAGAACGAGAAAACAAAGTTAAACAAACATAAATGCAATTAATTCTTACAGAGAGACATGGTAGCAAAGCAGTGAGGTTCTGAGACATTTGCGCAAGTTTTAAACCCGGAGGAAGCCTACTTTTGATGTTCACCATTGCCATTTTTGTAGGATCACCTGATAACATGAAAATCCGAAGAAAACATCAGAACTGATGTAATAGAGAATCATGATTGCAAACAAGAGAAACTTGAAAGTGCCTATATCCTGTCATGGCACACATGAAATCCCAAGACAATTGACATCTGAGATTTCTTAGTAGTCCTCATAAGCAATGGCTCCCAGTAATGTAATAGTGTCAATGAAAGATGATGCGTTTATTTATGTAGCAAGAAAATATAAATTGGGGGAGTAACCAGGGATCATAACCAGGCTTGCAAGAACAAGGCTGGGCTATCAACTGTTATATAAGCAGCACCTTATTACAACAAACATTTCACGGAACAAAGTAATACAGTTTAATATAAACTATAAAGACAGGATTAAAGGGGTAAAGCACAGAGAACTGATACTTTGCAATAGCTTGTCTGATTTCTCCACAGATATTAAGGGATTTAGATTCTACAGCAGCGAATGACGTACCCATAACAAAGCTGAGAAGATAGGGAACTGTAATATGTAATTCTTCAGGCATAGCCTCCAAGATTGGGAAGAGAGGTTGCAACTGAGACCTCTCGATGGATGTTGCTACAATAGAACATCAAAAAGGTCAAATTGACGGTGTGTATCGACCAAAGTTCATTAACACATAAGACTGTATGAGGAAGCAAACTGAACTATATACCATAACACCAACCTGGGTTGACTAGTACCAGTATGAGGTCAATGGTAGGATTACGTGCAGCCACAGCAAGTGAGAGGCATCCTCCAAAAGAATCTCCTACCAAATATATTGGCTTGTTGGGAGATGAAGCATGCTCGAGCCTAATAGTTTCTTCAACCAATTTCACCAGCCCTATAAATGTAAGCCCATTAATTACTGATTGAACATCTTTTGAAAAAAGAACGATGAAGAAGAGGAAGAGATTAGGCATAACCTGACTGTCACTAGTTCGAATTAAAAAAATATATATACACATGGTGCCTAGGTAAAGTAGTATAGCTTAGAGACTACAAAATGTCCAGCAATACAGCATATATACATAGCCACTTAATGGTTTCAGAAATTGAAGGTTAAACGATGATACTCAAATTCTTCAACAACAAGCAATGCCCCATTGTGGTTTGGTATAAATGAGACCACAGGGTCAGTGGACAACTCAAGCAACTGTTGGTTAGCATCAAAGAAGCATAAGAAACCCACTTACAAGTTAGAAACTAGTTTAGCCTGTTAACATGCATAAAGGTCATTGGAGTTATCTCAATCACGTAAATGTAAGATTTATGATTATACTCATGATGTGGACTTATGGACATAAACTATGTCATTGCCCTTCAATTCTCAAAAAAAAAAAAAAAAGTGCAAATTTGGAAAATAAAGTGGCAAAAAAGCTTACTGAAAGTCAATCCTATAAGGAACCTAAAATGAGCATTGTTAGATAAAGGATACAAGCAAATCCTTAAGTGTTCAGATCAACATAAAAAAAAATTTAAAAAAAAAAATCAAAAGTGTGTTTAAAATAGTCATATATCAAATAGCTACAAGCAGTTCTAAATACAGGATTGGCCATCAATAGTTGGAAAAACTCCACAAAAAACTCAAGAAAATACTCTTCATCTATAAACTTGTACGGATATGCATATCACCTTCAAACGGTGTTCGATCAGTAACTGGAATATGCAAGCATCGAACTTCAAAGACCCTGAAAAGGTTTAAGGAATTGTAGATCAGAAGAAATAGTTCACCCCAAGTCAAATAGCTAGACCTGATCTGTAGAAGTGCCATGTTTATTTAGCAGGGCCTACTATAAAAGGGTTGGAGGCTGAGCAACAAAAACATAGTATCAAGGATAATAGTTACCAACTTACTTCTGAAGAGCTTTATGATGCAAAATGAGTCCCCAGCCAGTACCATCCAGCCCTGTGTGCATCAGTAACGCAATGATTACACAACATTCTTTGATTTGAATTTCACTCATTAACAAGCTCATATTCAAAAGTTTCTTCCGATAAGAGATATAAACATTCATTTTTCCTCAAGACCAACTATGCATTTCACTTCAACGAAAATCACAAACTAAAGTAGCTTCAAGATTAATGACATATGGTGACTGATCCGGCATCAATTACCAGGCAAAAACAAAAGAACTGGAGAATCCTTCAATGGAGGGTTAAACGCAAGGGGGCTGAACCATCGGGGAGGACCACCATCAGGCTTAATCATCTGCTCATTTGCATCAAAATAATCTTTTACAGTCACAGTCCCATACCCGTCATCCCACAAAGGTTCCAAACTTTCAAGAACACCATCTTCTATCTTCTGTTTCTCCTTAACCTTATGCCTCAAACTGCCATTCCCTTGATCAACTAAAGGCCTACTTCCCTCCCTCTCCCCAACTACAGAAGCTCCATTCACTACAACTGAGTCTGAAGACAAAACTGATGCATCCTGATTACTTAAACTTCTACCTTGCACTCTAAACCGAGGCTTACACTCGGAACTCAACCCAAAAAAGTGAGGTCCCCCAAAACCTATAACTGATGTCATGACTGATGCTACAATTACAGAAGATTGATTCTAGACCCTTAATTCACCCAGCGAGGAACTTGTGAACTTCAAAATCTAGTACTTAGGAGCAGAAATGAAGGTAAATGTGCTAAATTCAGTTGGCCCCTAAACCACTCTATGGATAAAATCACACATTAAGCACAGAAATGGTCGCAAAAGTGAAACTTGAAGCAACCCCAGATTAGGAAAACTGGAATTTATAGTCTGACAAATAAAAAGTTCCAAAAGTGAAAGTTGAAGCAAACCCAGAATGGCAAACTGGAATTTATATATACAGCCAAACACAGACAGTTCCAAAAGTGAAACTCTAGAACTGCCTCTCTAGCACAAGCCAAGTTCTGAGGCTCTAAACTTTAATCAACTTAAAGAATTATTGGCAGCAATATGGTACAGCAAATGTGAAATAAACACCACACAAATAAACATAGCAAAAATGGAAATTTTAGCCAAGAATTTGGATTCTACCTTAATTAGTTGGGTGAGTGGCAGAGATGAGTTGGGTCTTGGGTCATGTCCATGCTTTTTCCTCTGGTTGTCGATTAGCCACATGTGTGAGAATACAAAGCTTTACAATAAATGATGGTAAAACAAGCTTACATACCACACCGCTCAGTTTCAACAACAAAAATTGAAGGTCGGTCTCTGCACTGGTAAATCCCAAATGGGGTAAAGACTCAAGAGTGAAGTCCCAACATCAGTCAGGCTCAACCCCCATAGTCCCAAACGGCACGAACAGTGTCTGAAACCAAGAGAACCAATCAAAACTGTAAATGGGGTGAACTATTGGGACTCCATCGGAATATGCTTCAGTTGCTCAAAAACATACAAGCTATAGCAATCAGAGTTAACTAGAGAGACACTCCTCGCTTTTGTTTTTCGCGTCAAACAAGAAACCATACAAGAGGGATGATCTAAAATGCTTCTCAAGTCAATAATGGTTGATATTGAAGAAGTTCCGATACTCTGGAGCACTAAACAATGTTCATAACTTCATATACAAAGCCCTCTGATCATTATTCAAATAGAGCAAGCTTGTTATTCTCTCATCCTCCCTCCAAGGCATGCATTCCTGTGGGAAACTGCCAATCCCATGGTCGTTGGTGGATGTTAGGAATCATCTTCCATGTCTCATAACGTTGTTTTTTTTTTTGGCCATTTGTAAACGTATGTTACATGTAAAACAGAATGACAAAACTTCATAAAACCCACATATGAGGAAAACCAAACCAGTATGGACGAAAAGATAAGAAAAAAGAGACACCGGGACTATCAGCTCTGGATGTACTGGCACACATACAAGGCAAAATTGGGATTACTTACTGTCCTCTAGAAATAAGAAATACATTCGGGAGCATTACACAAGTTGAAAGGAAAAGAAATCTGGAAATGGGACAGAAATGGAACAGTTTTATTCCATGAAATAAATTTCCATAAAAAAGTCCCTTCACAATAGAGAACATTCTGTGGCTAGGTATTATAATTTATAACCAACAATACAAATCTACAAGACTTTCATCATCATATGTCTAATTCGGCTGTGTTCACTTCTCATCCATAGTCGGAACTCTTTATCTACTGCAATATGCCGACACCCAGTTGACCAGTTCGCAACGTCCAGCAAAGCATGCATGTCATGGATGAAGTTCAAAATTCATAATAGTAGCTGCGCCCTGAGGAACATGCTAACCAGAGCCTTCTCAGCAAGTTGTAGGATGCATGGTTATGGTAATCAATTGGCTACCAAACTTTACAAGTGTTCTGATTACCATTAGTGTACCAGAAGAATCAATGTCCCAGTATCAAAATAAACTATGACCTGCAAGTTTAAATATTAACAACAAAGCTTTAGGTACTCTCCCGCACTTGGTTAATGACATACATTATAGTCTGTATTAGTATTCTAAGGATGAACATCATAGTAATGAACGTATTGACACAAGTCGACATTGTTTCTTCTAGCAAATAAGATGGTCATGCACTCATCCTCATCAAATTCTGATGTGAAATAATAAAATTTATGTTCCTTCAAACTTTTGCAGACAATCAGCCAAACACATAACTACAAACATTTTTCATGCTTAACAGTTGTAAATTGAGCGATGGAACCTGCTATATTTCATCTATTGAAACAATTTGAAGTTTCAGGTCTCAAGTTCATGATTTCAACAAAGGTATTAAGGAGTGAAAATAAGTGTTAACCAATAAAAGAGTGGAAATAATTGATAACATGTTTTGACTACGTCATTACGTCATTGCTGGACTGATGGCTATAAAGAGCATATGAAGTAAAAAAGATAGAGAGAAAAACAAAACCAGAAAAACCTCACCTTCACAAAATCTGTGCAGAATCACCTGCCCTGAACCACCCTGTAATTTAGAACCAGGTCCTCAGATTTCTTCCATACATAAGCCCGCACTGTGGCTAAGCTCATTTCTGGCGATAAGACCTGCAGATACAAAGAAAGAGATGAGTTACACGGTCTGAGAAGGACAGAAAGAGCGTATCAATTGAAGCCATCCAAAATGTTTGTCCACTTGCCTGATTGTTGCACAATATCTCTATAGAAGGTTTAAGCTTCCATGGCTTCAATCCAGACCGAAAAGATCCATCTCCAATGGCAGACAGTGGCCCTCCAGCAAGACCAGGAGCAAATGTTGCATCAGGATTTGCACTATCTAATGGTTTGTCCAGGACCATCTTTTCAACTACATAATTAACCACCTGCATATCAAACAGGACGCCAAATTAACATAACCAAACATACAGACACACACCTACAAACAGACTAAAACACAAGTTGACCATATGATATTTTCTGGATAAACTAGGCACAAGGTCATACAGAAGGGAGAGTGAACACTGTACGTGTGTGTGTGTGCGTGTGTGTTATATATGTAACACATAATTTATCAGTCAAAACACATAATTTATAACCACGGAAGGAAAGCGAGTGTCATTTCTCAACCAAATATTATGTCTGACAGAATAAACTTTATTAGAAGAGAAAAGTTACATGTGTGCAATATACAACCCCAAAGCTTTCATCTGAAAGTGAGTTACATTTTCAAGACATTAACTTCATTCCAATGGTGACTACAGCGAATATAAAATTAATGAAAAGTTTTTTATGTTAAAGTGCTTTAAAATGACCAACCCAACTTAACAGTTCCTGTTTATAAAGAATACATCAGGTCCATCAAAAAATAATTTTCACGAGAAGCACCGGACATCAGTTTACTATAACATCAAATTCTCCAGATGAATTTCGTAAAAGCAATGGAAAAATATTTTTCATCATTGTGGCACGACGCACCAGGACTCCAAAACTTTACCTTATGAATTCGTAATATACGAGGTGCACTTAGTTTTCCTTGTGTGAGGATCTGAACAGTTGAACCTTCACAAGGATGTAGATAGAAACTGCACCTGTAAATATTACCAAAGAAATTATTTTTGAGAACAATAATCATCCAAAAGTAGATTACTAGTCCAGAGCCCCAATAATAGCAAGCCAAAGAATACCAGAATTTCATAGGCAAAATTAAAATTCAGCATTATATAAAAAGAAAAAAATAAATGTTCAGTGTAAAAGGAGATGAAAATAGAAGCCAGAGAACTTAAGAGAAGGAAACCTATGCTAGAGGAACCAGGAAATAATGGCTTTCCTAATACATGTTATGATAGCGTAAAGTTCAATTTCTGTAAAAAACAATTTGTGCAGTTCTCAAGAAAATAATGACACAATACAGTTGAAACACCCACAAAGTTTATAGCATTCTTCGGGGAAGGTTTTTTTTGTAAAACATATAGCCACACCAGTGTCTACTGAAAAGAGTCTCGAAATCAAAATTCCAGCCAAAAGCAAGAGAGACACATCAAGAATAAGAAAGTTACTTGGTATTTTCTCTAGGAGGTAGGCGATTGTTCAACACACAATCCAGACACCACCATGGAAAGTCCTTCTCATCTTCAGTTCCATCTAGGTCAGTGATCTTCTTTCGCCATGGTCCTCCCTGAGAGCCCTCAGTGATGATAGAAGGTGGGGATGTTGTAGAAAATTCAAAGGGAGGATAGACCATTGAATCATTTTCGGTATTACTATCCATCTCAAGTCTTGATTGGGTGATACTTCTAGGAGTAATTTCCTTTCCGGATGACACATCCCCGTTTGTTGAGGCTTGTGTTCCTGATCTTTGCTTTCTTTTCCCCAACCAATGATTCAAGAGCCCTTTAAGGGTTTCTCGTGCTAGATTAACCTGCAGATATACAAGGAATAAATTCAACCCTGGTACAACTGCTTTTGTGGCATGGCAGGGGAAAGGTCTCTTTAACAAACTAACAAAAAGAATGAATAATAAACAAACAAATAATGTATCCACATTTGGAAATGCTTATAGAATAGTAGACTGTAAATATGAGAAGCACTGATGCATAATTAAATTAGAACATACTAACAATCATTCTAAACGTGTTATTTCTCTTTATTTCTGTAGTGTCTGGCCGCAAGTATTTCAGTTTCAGCATGCAGAGTTCAACTGTAATGTATTTTCATTTAGAAACTACAATGTGTGTGTGTGTGAAAGAGAGAGAGAGAGAGAGGGTCGTTTATGTCTCTGGTTGGAAAGTGATGGTACACGACCTAAGCTTCTGAAGGAGAGAAGAAAACTGTTGTGTAATCAAGGCTAGCCTTTTGAGAGAACTTTTTATATCACACAAAGAACACCGTTCTTTTTCATTTTTTACCTGCTAGGTATACTTGCAGTGTAAAGGTTGTGCATCCTCGCACTTTTGAGTACGTTCTTAGTTAACCAATATAACATAAACAATAAGACAATTTCCAGAACCCACTGAAAGAGAGGGAAGAACAAACAAAGAAAAGATGAGGTCAAAAGATGATATCTACCTTGTCATCTTCAGGCTTTCCTACAATATTAAGATCTGCAGAGTACATCTCTGCTGAAAAGCATTGTGGGGTATCCATATGTACAGATAAACTTCCAAGCCTGGTATCCACAGCGAACCATGCAGGAATGCTTACCTGAAGCAGTAAAGCAGTAAGCATCAGTAACTCAGAATAAAATCCATCAGATTTATTAAGCTGGAATCACAGTAGAATAGGAAGCATACAGTCTCAAAAAGCTCTTCCTTTTTCTCCTCAAACGACACCTGCATGATACACATTAAAAGGATAAATGCTTATGATGTACCTAAAAATTGAAGATTAAATTATATATTTATATAGAAAAGAAACACTGTCAGGAATCCTTCCAGAGGAAGCATTGTATTAGGGTAGATAGGAAAAGAATACTATCTATATATACAAAGATATATATATATATATATATATATAAATTACCTTTCTGAAATCCTCAATAACAACACCTCTAGTAATCTCCCACAGCTTCACCGAGGAAGCAGTATCCTAAAAAAGTTACACTGGTTGATGAGATTGCATATAAACAAAACAAGAGGACAGAAGATAACTCTAAACTCGTCAAAATAACATATGCAAAAGTCATCCTCATTACCTTTGTCAAGACATGACGTCTATTATTTAATATTTCATGTTGAACTATTCCAGGAGTTCCAGGAATTGTATAGACTGGCTCTTTATAAACAGGGACCTGGACAACAATGACCAAGCTGCAGTAAGTTCAATACCCAAAAGGAACTGAGAAAGAAATATCATGAAACAGACAACGAGTTTGCACTTACTAGGGTAGATCCTTCTAAGGACACCCTTGCTCTTGAAAATGACAAATTTCCGGCCAAGAAAGCACCGCCTCTTTGGATAATTTTCTGAGGATTGCGCCCCTCAGCAGGCCATCTATTAACTGAAGAATCTGTTGTTGCAACCCATATGCTATCATCATCTAAAGCCAACTGCAGAATGGGGTGTTCTCCTGTGCAAAGCAAAAGACTCTCTCTTGTGGCCAAGTCTGTCAGGTACAACTGAGAATATAAACAGAATTGAGCATTAATGATGAGCAACAAAGCCAAACAGCCAAAGTCAAGGGATGTCTAGAGGAAGTCAAGTAGTAAGGAGGAACTGTACTCACAGAAAGGTCTCTCCCACCACTATATACATGACTAAACGTTGGTGTACTGGCAAGTGCCCAAACAGAGTCTGTGTGCACTGCATAAGAATGTACGCATCTTTGCTGACCAAGATCCCATAGTCTACAAAAAATATAGACAGATTAAAGTAGAAAATGGAAAAAGTACCAAACTACCAACTACTTATGACATAAGTAAATATTATTCATCTTGCATTTGGATGCTATTTGTTTGCATGGTAAAGAGAAGATATGTGAGTTATCAACCTAATCATTGAATCAGAAGATCCTGATAAGCAAAACCTGCAAAAATGAGAGTTCAAAGAGAAATTGGTCAATGTCAATTGACTGACAACAAAACAAATTTGCATGAAAGCACTACATAGAATAGATCAGATGGAAGAATAAATCATTCTAATCTCAGATCATGGTCTAACTCAATGCAAGAAGTATTGTTCAGTATCATCGATGAAAGACATTTAAGAAAAAATAGTGGAAAACGTTAAAGTCATATGCAAGTCTACTATAATCAAACTAATAAAGCTTGATTACATTTAATTAAATTACAAGTCATCTACACTTAAAAATCATATAAAGCATTCGATCAAGGTAGCCTATGAATAAGTAATCCAACCAACCTGCCAGTAGAATCAAGAAGCAGAGCCCGGATATTATCGGTATGCCCTCTTAGTTTCATAGTCTTTGAGCCACTTCTTGGGTCCCAAACACGCACAACCTAGAGGGAATCAGGATATAATTTATAGTTATTACCACTATTGCGTTATCCTCGGCCACTTAAAGAAGATAATAGTTATTATAAACAATTCAGAGCTTTTTCAAGAGATGTTTGGTTATGACCACAAGAAACATAACAGAGTCAACATAAAACCAAGCATGAACATCAAACTGTTACCTTCTCTGTTCCACCAGAGACAAGAAGTGATCCACTAACATTCATTGCCAATGCATAAACTGATTCCTTATGGCCTTTGGCAGAGATTGGAACATATCCATGTGCTGGAGTTGTGTGCATAGAAATGCTGTTGCTAGAGCTGATAGTACGTAAACTTGTAGTTGGTTGTGCATTTCCAGACCCATTGGTGCCATTTGAACTATCATCTTCCATAGAATCACCTGACTTCGAGACCGGAGTAAGGGCTGCTTCAAGATCCCAAATGAATACCTCCCCTCCAAGTCCACCAGAGGCAACAATATTGCTCTAAAATGCATGACACTATAAAAGGATCAGAAACTTTCTTATTCAATAAAAATTTATGACTTGTATAAAAAAGGAAAGGATACAAATAAAGACAGACATAATGTTGGTCTAGAGTGTATGTCCCTATATGCATCTCTTTATCTTCAAAAATTAGTGTAGTTTACTTTTATCTAAAGCAAAGAAATAACCGCAAAGACTGCGCAATGCCAATTTCTACATCCTCAAATATCCATCACCAAGAAAAAAAGCGAATGTATAGAATTGCTCTTAATATGACTCCAAACATTTAAGAACCCCTATTTCTTTGTCTGGGGAGTCTGCAAAGGCAACAGCCTAGGAAAACACTAATAGCAACTTATTCTATTAAACATGAGCAGAGAGCAAGGGTCGTTTACGGATATTACTATGGAAGGATCAAATATTAAACTCATTATATAGATATTTTATGCCTTTGAGTATGCTGCCAAAATTGAATTAAAACAAATTACACAGCAGGAATGTACCGACAAGAACCTTTCCTCCATACAGTTTTAATACTTGATCAGAAATTTGACGAGAAAATTACATTTTTATCTGCGGCAGCAAGACAAGTGACGTAGTCAGAATGCTGACGAAGAGTTCTGGTACAAGTTCCATCTGACAAGCAATCCCACGTCTGGTCCAATTCAATGACAAAGAAGATACGATAAATAACAAATCAGGAACAGCCCAAAAGGAATGTATATGTTACAAAACCAAGAACAAATGTTAAGGCTAACAAACCTTAAGGGTGGTATCTGAAGAACAGGAAACAAGTGTATTATCCCCTGCAAGAACAGCATCATTAACCTGCACAACAGAAGCACTCTCTAAATACAAGTTCATAACTTATGCATGCAGTGAATTACATAAACTCAAATCAGTTTTTCATACAAATACTAAATGTTCAGTGAAAAGAAACTGTTTATGGGGAGCTATAGAATATGATAAAATGTTGCTCAAAAATAGTCTACAAGATTGTAAATAACTCCAAATTCATTCTTCTTTTTTCATTCTGCCTCCTACAATTTACTAGGCTCATTGGAATGGATTACGAATTCCAGTCGAAAAATTGAATCCCTGTCTACCTTGAAATGAGACTGGTAGAAAATAGAAGGAAACTTGAGGACCAAACCAGAATTCCCGTGGGAAATAATACTATCACCATTTAAGCCCTCCACATCATATTGCAAGTCATGTCAAATACTAGATTTAAACATTGGAAGGAAGATGAATACCCAATCCACATGAGACTCAAAGGTTGCTGAGCAGGTAGCAGCATCTTCTGCCACAGCCCATCTTTTTAGTGTTCCATCACGGCTTCCAGTAAATAGGTAATCAGACCCAGACTCTGATGCCTTCAATACAGCCAAACAATTTATGCCTGCGCAATGCTGCAAACAGAGAAAACATTCAATAGTGTAATACAAGTATTAATGACTTAGCACCAGTACCATGCTAAACTATACAGAGAAAAATACCTTGATATTAAATAAAAAATAAACATGTACTACAACAAGGCCCGTAAACTACGATTGGTGTACTTATATTTCAAACAAAAAATTACTGATTCAAAGACAGATACTTCAAAAACAAGAAGGATAGAGATGCAAAATAACTCACCTTTCTGTCATCAGCATCACTCAACACATAAGTTAATCTCTTCTCTTTACGAGGCCGAGTAGAATTGGATGTGTTCCCAGCACTACCCACTCGGTGCATTGCAGAAAAAACTATAACAGAAAGCAATAAAAGTTAATGATCAATCGAGAAATCTAAAGGGGAGAAAACAAGACTTGATGAAAACAGATTCGCTTTCTCTACATATTAAGGAGTATCAATTACTACCAGCTCAAAACCCCCTTCAGACCTAATGCAGCTACAACCGAACCAACCAACGACTTAAACACTTAAAAGACTTGGACCAGTTATTGTTGAAAAGCAGCACATAAAAAAGATGCTTAAACTTAAGCACACCAGTGAGTACAAATAACCCCTATAGCGAAAGCTCCCAGTGTTTGTCTCCCTCTTTTCATTTTCTCTCTTCTTGATCAGTCGAAAAGCTACTAAAAAATACTATACCGCAATTCGACCTCTTAAGTACTCTGTTTACTGCTTACTTATCAGCCAAAACAATACCTAATCATACAAAAATGGCACTTCTGTGTGCCACTACTAACACACCGAAAACAGTTCCGATTAGCCTCAAAAACTAGCTCTTATCCTCACAAATTTTTTCAACACCTAATCCAAAATCAAATTCAACACCTCAGTAAAAGATTCCGAGCTCCGAAAAACCTCATCAAGATTAAACAGGAGAAGAAAATCCTCATTGATCATTTCATCTATAGCCTAATTAGATCACTCCAGCTCTTCTAATTCGTCAAAATCAAAATCCGATTATCACTTTGTTTCTATTTAGCGAAAATTGAAAATTAAAGAACCAAGAGCCTTGGAATTATCGGAAGCAAAAATGGAATCGAATCACCAACCTTATCAATCCAACGAGGAATTCCGAAGCTGCTTCGCTTCGTTCTTCGTTCGTCTTCGTCTTCTGCTCGTCTGAGTTGTTTTGAAGAGTGGAAATTTTTGGGTGTGGGTTTCGATTTTGTTGTGGCTGGGTTGGCTTTGACTCGGTTAATTTGGGGTTTTTGGTCGAGGGTATTTTTGTCTTTTCGTATATACTACGGTGGGAGAGTGGACTGAAAATTTGGGCTATACTCGCGGAAGGGAGACGCGTTGCTGCGACTCTCGTTTCGCTGGCAATTTGGTTCGTTGTGTGAGGCCCACAGATGGAGGGTTTTCATTGGCTGGAAGTTTTCCATTCTTTTTTATTTTAACTTCTAAACCGAATTATTATTATTATTATTATTTTTTAGAGGATGAACGACAATATTCTTAAACGTTTTCTAAGCCCAAAGACTAATCCGCGTCGTGAGATCATGTCATAACGCTTCCTCTCCACTAGCCACTAAGAATAAATTGAGATTTAACTCCAATTAATTAGCATCGGCTGAGATTCGAAACTGGAAATGGGGGCTCCCCATCTAACCTCTTACCAACTTAACCACATGTGATGATTCGACAAGAATTACCTAGAAAGCCTTCAAATACAGGGTTAAGGGTTTGTCTACTCTACGAAATTTGTATACTAAAATTTTCCTTGAATACAGTACTGTGTAATCTCAATTATAAAAAAAAAAGGACATTAAACAAAGGAGAATTGATGTGTGTATTCTCTGAATAATAAATGATTCTTATACAAATGAAATTGTATATATAATATGAAGAACATATTTCAATATTTCAAGTGTATGGTCGTTGTTAGCTAGTTACATGATCTCGCTTTTAGGGTCGTGGTGCCGTGGTGGGTTAGACAATAAGTTTTGTGCTTAGATACATGGCTTGGTAACCTTGGTTGTTAAGGGCAGATTGCACTTTTGATTCGGTTGTAGTGTTTGTCGATCAATATCATTCTTTGATGCTTTATGATTTTGTTCGGTAGATCAACTTTGCAACATATAACACGCTAACTGGTTCATACATGGTGGGTTTGTGCTAGATGATCTTTACGTTGTTGTCCTCGTTATCGTGACAGTGATAAGTTTTAGTTTCATTTTATGTTCCGTATTTAAAATGTAAATGTTTAATGAATTATTGAGTCGTTTAAATGAGTATTGAGTATTGATTTAATTTCCTTATGTTCTTAATATATAGTTTTGATCTGCCACCAGTCTGAGTACGTAATAATGCACCGACAATAATAAAACATTCATCCATATGCTATGCATGCGCTTAGTTTCAAACTTTTGATTAAAAACTTGTCCACAAAATTACATTTACATACAAGTAAACGAACGATGCATGCAATGAACAATTAACATAATTGAATTCTTTCCTCTTATACGTAAAATGATGATTAATTGCTCAATCAAAACATGCATTATTTTGCAACTCTCATCACACCCTCTTAGAATCAAACAAGAGATTACCCAAGTATTCGATCTTCCATAATCAACCAATGGCGGTCATCGACTCCTCTATCCCACAATCAACTCCATGTCCTCCTCTCCTAAGCTCATCATCTACAGAGCAGTTGCCAGTAGATGGAACCCAGCAAGTCATCTATTTCGTTCAGATCGAGCTTTCCTGTTATAATAGAATCAAATTTGATTAGAGACTGGTCGATTGTGGAATCTGCTTTAGGAGAGCATGATATCAACTGCAAGTTGGATTTGCATAACAGATGCATGACATTCTCGACGACCAGAATCGAACTGGCGAACCATATATCGCGCGCAAGGCGAGGCTGCTTCTCCAAGTTTTGTCTCGAAATGTTCCTGCTTCTTCAGCAATAAACATAATAAAATTAAGTGCCCCGTTGCGAGTGTGAAATCATCAACAACGGTCTTAGTGAAGCCGACAAGAGTTGCTTCAAGGAACTGGAATGGCAGACTTCGTGCCGTATCTTTGTTGCCGATGGGTTTGCTGGCAAGGGCATTGTTTCTGATGGCTTTGTTGTTGCCATTGGTCCTTTGGAGGGACTAGCGATAGTAAGAAAGGCTGTGGAGTATTGCATATTATACTCTTCATACAATAAGGCCATGATCACCGTGGTAGCGACGTACGCGTCTAAGAAGCTCAACGATTATTGATTAGAAATGCACCCCATTTATGCAAAATTTGATCAAACTTAATTACGTACTTACTACGTACATGGCAAAACCAATATGGTTATGATATAGTGCACCATGAAGGGCCGGGTAAGAAAAGCTAGTGAAGAGAATTAAGCAACAAAAGAGATGAAGAGAAGAAAATATCCAATAATAGCTCAATCCACACGATTGGTAGAGTTTTGTGGTAGCTAGTGATCTCGATCTCCTTAAGTGAGTATAAAGTATTGGTTTGATTTCCTTCCCTTAAAGGATCTTATTAACATGGTGATCGTATTCTTAATCAATAGCATCAATATATCATCCCCAAAATGTGAATGGATGTGAGTTTTACTAGAACTTCAATCATGTATGACTCAAAACATTTTCAAATCACACACACAATTGCAGTAATTAATCCAACAATGCTTAGAAACAAGAACTCCTTACTCCGATCCTTGGTATATAGTTTTGATCTGCCACCGGTGTATGAGAGTGGCAGAAGCTATACGCAATGCACTGACAATAATTAAACATTCATCCATGCACGCACGAAACATTCTGTTATACTGATGGTATGCTATGCATACAACCATCCTAAGGCAAATTCTCTTCCCTGCAAGCTATACACATCTGCACAGAGAAGACAATCCCTGCAGAAACTTGTCAACAAAATTACATGTACATACACAAGTAAACGTACATATGCATGCAATGAAGAATTAACGTAATTGATTATTGCTCGAAGTCTTTCCTCTCTTATACGTAAAATGATGATTAATTGACCCAATCAAAACATGCATTTCGTCAACTCCTTTTCGTCAGTTTTTGATTAAAAGTTTCACATAAAATTAATTTGCATATGTATACACATGAAATGAAGAACATAGTTAAACTCCTATGTATATATTATTCAAAAGCGAAATTTAGGGTTTACAGTTTCGTCAATCAGAAAGAGACGTCGACTTCTTATTCGGCGCCCATCCCGGCATATATCTATAAGAGGATCGGATAATATGTTTGTTTTGATAATTAATTAGGTTGATCATCATTTTGTGTGTAACTTTTGTTTATACTTGTGTATGAAGAATATATACTTGTGTGAAGCCACAGTAGTTGCACGTACCTTTGGCATTATAAGGCTCGCGCGACCGGATTTGATATTTTGATACACCCTTAATTTTGATTGAATTGATCTCTTATATATCACCTACATGAATATCGATTGAACCCTAATCTATGTATGTGTTTGTTTCTTATAAAACATGTTTATTCTATTTATTAGTTATTTGTTAATTACAGATTTTATTTCTGCCTTCATCCTTGTTAAGGATGTGTTTGTGGACTGTGATTGATGTTTATTTTTCATTAGATTAACTTCACTATAAACTTGTTAGGCCTCCTGGCATTACCAAGCAACAGTGGCACGAGTATTATCAATCATACATGTGAGTTGATTTCAAGTACTACATCTTAAATTCTAAAAATTTTGGGCCAACTTTTATTTTATTTTACATAATTTTCAAAACCTAAATCCTTTATCTTTATTTATAGTGAGTTGGCTCCTTCTTCGGGGGGTGATGGAGTTGCTCCATCGGGGGTGCTGCCTGATGCTCTACTGGTCCAGGTGGTTAGAGCAATGTCGTGAGTTTCTTAACAACATATGTATGATCTCTTGTGTTTTGATCCTTGGTAGCCTAGAATAATCTTATTAATTTTCTCCTTGTTCAGAGGTGGCTCTCGCACCTCGAGTGTTCCGACCTCTCCAAATGTTGAGTCAGACCCTCCAACGTAAGTTACTTTTCCTATTTTGCTATATATTGTTTGAATTGTTATTTAGTGATATTCAACAATTTACTGTATTGTTTGCAGTGAGCCAGCAACCAAGAGGCGCCGCCATTAGTTGAGGAGCTTTTGGAGACTTCCTAATGTGACTAGGAATGGGTGTCACATTCTTTTGTTAGTGTTATGCTGTTGCTGTGCAAATGTTAGGCACATGTTTTTGAATTATGGAACTAATTATGAAGTAAATGGCGGGCGATTATAGCCGGGCCTCTATATCTGTAATGTAGAATTTTTTGACTTATTCTAGTCGGACTTTAGAAAATTGAGGTTGTCTTCTCCCTCGCTTACTCTGTCTTTCTTTCATTATCTTGCTTCTATTTCGTATTTCTTTCCAAAATGCTGGACACCAATCATGCAGTAGTAGTAGTAGTTTGATCGAGGTAATTGGGTTGCGTCATATATGGCTACTCAAAGATGCAAGACTAGATCAAGTTAGTTCAAATAAATTATCGGATTCTATCAATGTATTCTCTATATATAGATGTTCAGTAAAATTTGGAAATCAACCATGTATCAATTTGTAATTCATAATAGTGATGTACTAATTATAAGAAATGGGTAAGGCAATTTTTTTTTTAAGAATGGAAAAGGCATTTAAAATATATAACCTCTAATCAATTGTTACGGTGGACTGATCATATCCCAATTCAAATTAGTAGATTTAGACAACGAACAACTGGGATGAGAAGAAGATATCAATATGCAACAGTTCAGTTCTAGAGGGTAAATAAAAATAAAAAGATTGTTTTAAAAAAATTAAAGGAGGAGTATACAACAAATGTGGAGGTCCAGATTGAACCACCCAAAAGCAGAATGGGAAAAAACTCAAAAAAGAAAAAAAAAATCTCTAGTATGCGATAAAAGAGTAAGCCTTATTTTTTATTTTATTTTTGATGGAGAAGGAAGAGAAGAAAAAGTCTTACGAGATGAAGAGAAGAAAAAGTCTTGTATTTCGATTCTCCTTGAATTACTCACTCTATCTACACTATAAACTGTCAATGAGAACAAACTTCATACACAAAGCAAACCACAGAAACAGTATAGCCTGTAAGCATGACGTCTTCCAATAGTAACAGTAATGTGTATGTACCAATTCCAATAGATGTTCATCGTTCTCTTTTGATAGTCCTCTGTTTTCTTATGTGTGCAAGTACATTTGGGGTTGTGGTGAATGATTTGGATTTGGGATCATACATAGGTTCAGAGGGCTATCGTTCTTTGATAAATGTAGAAACTTGGTTATGTTGATTTAGAGTTGTGTATAAAAATGAATTTCATGGTGTTATATTGGTGAGAATTTTCAGGTACAATGGGGAATTGGGTTTGTCGAATGATCAGCCGCGAGAGCTCCCCCAGAATCCTCCATTTTCTATTCCGCTAGATGCGCAGGCTACTCAAATTCAAGCTGAAGCTGAAGCTCAGGTTCAAGCTGCTCATGTTAAATATGCTGCAAAGATTACTAATCTTCATACGAGAGTAGCCGAACTGATAGGCAGATCCATGACTGCTCACGCTAAGTTTGTACAAGAATTGTATGCGGCTCAGATCGTTGCCTCACATGATACGTTTGCTGAGACAATGGCACAGACGTTCCCTGAGATTAGGGCTGAGACACAAAGGCCGCTCCCTGAGTCTCCGGCCCCCACTACGCCTCCGATTCATGAACCAAGGTGATAACATTTGAGTGAATTTTACGCATTATATTTCTTGTTTGTCTCCATCAAATGTTGTCAAGTGTTAGCATAACTATTGTTGCTGAAATGTGTTCATAATGCATTATTTCTTTGTTTCTTGTGGTCATGATATTATCAGTGAATGAAGTATATCTTTATCATGAACCCTAGAGGGTCAGACTTGTCTTTTGATTTACCTATTTTGCTCAATGCTTGGGAAATTTCTATCCTTTAGAAAAAGCTTCGCATGTCTTCTTTGATTACTAGAAAAACTTAAAGCAACATAAAACTAGAGGTAGTGAAATTAAATACTTTTATCTGAAGGTGACATATATTGACGTTTGCGTAAGTACCATTCTTTGTTTTGTACGTCAATAAATAGTCGTTAGTTCTTTATTTCTTGGTTTTTTTTTTCTCATGCCACAATAACAAGCTTCAAATCATGGTGAATTGGTGATAATATCTTAATTTTTACTCGTGGATTTGTGTTTTGCTTTTGCCTTTTGTTTTCATAATGATCAAATGTTTAATTTGATTTGTATTCGTTGTTTGAGTTTACTTTTTTTTTTTTTGGTAATTTTGTTTCTTTCATCACTGCATCTACACTATATACTAACGGTCAATGAGAACAAAATTTATACACAAAGTAAATCACAGTGATAGTAACCTGTAAGCATGACTTCCAATAGTAACAGTTATGTGCATGTATGAATTTCAATAGGAAACTTATCGTTCTATTTTGATAGTCCTTTGTTTTCTCTGTGTGCAATTAAGTAAATTCGGGTTTCAAATTAATTTGGGGCTGTGGTAAATGATATGGATTTGGTTCAGAGGGATTTCGTTCATTGATAAATGCAGCAACTTGGTTTATGTTGATTTAGAGTTGTGTATAAAAATGAATTCGAAGTTCATGTTGTTATATATTGGTGAGAACTTTCAGGTACAATGGGGAATTGGGTTGGTCGACTGATTTGCCGCGAGAGCTCCCCCAGAATCCTCCATGTTCTATTCCGCTAGATGCGCAGGCTGCTCAACTTCAACCTCAAGAACATCATGTTTATGGTGCTCATGTTATCGATGCTACTAATATTGCTAACTTTCATATCCAAACGGTATGCTCTGAGGGTAAGGTCATGACTGATCACGCTGAGTTTGTACAAAAGTTGTTTGTGGCTCAGATCATTGTCGTACAAAATCTGTTTGAGAAGGCTATGACACATGCATTCCCTGGGGCAAGGGCTGCAGCACAAGCCCCGCTCCAAGCGACTCCGACCCTGGCTACGCCTCCGGTTCATGAACCAAGGTGATGAGTTTGAGTGGATATTGACCATTATATTTCTTGTTTGTCTCCATCGAATGTTGCTAAGTGTTAGCATTACTGTGGTTTTGTTAGTTTCTTGTGGTCAAAATATTATCGAGTGAATGAAGTAAATCCTTATCATGAACCCTAGAGGGCCAGGCTTGTCTTCTGATATACCTAATTTGCTCTATGCATGGAAGTTTTTTCTGTCCTTTAGAAGAAGCTTCACATGTCTTGTTTGATTATTAGGAAATCTTAGAGCAACGTATATAAAACTAGAGGTATGGTAATAAGTGGAATACCATTATTTATCTGAAAGAGAGATACATTTATTGACGTCTACATACGGTAAATACCATTTTATGTTTTTGTACGTCAATAAACTCTCAGGATAGTCATTAATTTTTTTTTTCCTTCTTCTTTTTTCATGCCACAATAACAAGCTTCAAAGCATGGTGAATTGGAGATGATATATTAATTTTTACAAATGGATTTGTTTTTTATTTTTCTTTTTAATGCCACAATAACAAGCTTCAAAGCATGCATGGTCATCTATAATTAATATCTCAAGTTTTACTCATTTATAGCTAGAGGCTCGTTTAAGCTCTCTCGGGTTTTGTACATAAACTTGGTTTTGGTTTAGCAGCTTTAAAATGCAATATGGAACTTGAATCCACTTTTTGGTTTTGAACATTTTGGTTTAGGTCACTGTTCGATGGCGAATGTTCAAACCTTTTATGCCACATGCAAAGTAATACCATAACATGCACCAAGCTACTAGTTGATTCCCTCCATCTGTTTAATTTGATTTATATTCACTGTTTGAGTTAATTTACGTTTGTAATTTTGTTTATATAAATGTTTCATTCTATGCATGTATTATGTGAATCTGATAAAAAAATTGTTTCAGATATCCGAATCCTGACGGGAAATTGAATATTAGGGAAGATGTTATTGAGTAAGTAATCTAGTGTCCTTGCAAACCTCTTTTCATTTGATGATTATGAAATTATTTACTAGAAAACAATTTGCACACACACACCACATCTGATACATGCGATGTTCATTTGTGCATCATAATACTATTGTGCAGTGACAATCCTCGTCCCATAAAAAGAGCTAATGTGGAACACAAAGAAGTGGCTACAGAGAATGAAGTGAATCACAGAGTACCTGCTCCGTAAGTACACCGATATATTGTATATATGCCGAGTTAAGAAACATTTACTTCTTGGTGTCGATCTACTCTGCATACATAACATATATTATAACGTGTTTCAATTTTTACATTGCAGAGATATAGTTCAGGATCCAAAGTGATCATCTTGATAAGTTGACTAACAACATAAGCGTAAGAAGTCTCGTATTCAACAACAAGTATTTGGAAGATCCGAATGAAAAAATACATGAGATCCCCTCAATTACCAGTCCATCTGATATCTTCGTAACTTATGATGCTTAATTAGTCGTCAAAGGTTTCCCAGAAACAATAGATACAATGAAGAATCAACTTTATGAGATGTGTTTCAATAAACGTGCTTACGGACATGCACTTTTTCTTAATCTGCACAATTTTTTTCTTCTAAAGATGCATTGAACTATTATATGAAGATTTGGTGATGTGTTTCACATTTTACATATCGAACTATTATACATATTGATGATGTGGATCGCATTTAGCATCTATGTTGAAGTAAATTAGGGGTGGAACCGGTACGGTAACCGACTTTAATTTTTAGTCCCAAACCAGCTACTGAGCCGACTTATGACCGTACTGAAATTCTGATACCACAACCGACCGGCAAAGTTGGTATGCCGACAGTTCGGTATACCGAACTATCGGCTACATTCTCTATATATAGATGTTCAGTATAATTGGGAAATCAACCATGTATCAATTTGTAATTCATTATAATGATGTACTAATTATAAGAAATGGGTAAGGCATTTTTTTTAGAATGGAAAAGGCATTTAAAATATATAACCTCTATTCAATTGTTACGGTGGACTGATCATATCCCAATTCAAATTAGTAGATTTAGACAACGAACAACTGGGATGAGAAGAAGATATCAATATGCAACAGTTCAGTTCTAGAGGGTAAATAAAAATAAAAAGACTGTTTAAAAAAAATTAAAGGAGGAGTATACAACAAATGTGGAGGTCCAGATTGAACCACCCAAAAGCAGAATGGGAAAAAACTCAAAAAAGAAAAAAAATCTCTAGTATGCGATAAAAGAGTAAGCCTTATTTTATATGGAAATTCTTGTATCCACGACGTGTATTTACACGACACAATCTTAACCGTTCATAACAATTCATATGTTTGACCACCATGTTTCTATATTATTTCTTCTAATCCTGACCATCCATGTATGTACGTATGTGAAGATACACGCCGTGTACTAAAGATACTCTCTATTTTATATTTTATTTTTGATGGAGAAGGAAGAGAAGAAAAAGTCTTACGAGATGAAGAGAAGAAAAAGTCTTGTATTTCGATTCTCCTTGAATTACTCACTCTATCTACACTATAAACTGTCAATGAGAACAAACTTCATACACAAAGCAAACCACAGAAACAGTACAGTCTGTAAGCATGACGTCTTCCAATAGTAACAGTAATGTGTATGTACCAATTCCAATAGATATTCATCGTTCTCTTTTGATAGTCCTCTGTTTTCTTATGTGTGCAAGTAAATTAGGGTTTCAATTAAATTTGGGGTTGTGGTGAATGATTTGGATTTGGGATCATACATAGGTTCAGAGGGCTATCGTTCTTTGATAAATGTAGAAACTTGGTTATGTTGATTTAGAGTTGTGTATAAAAATGAATTTCATGGTGTTATATTGGTGAGAATTTTCAGGTACAATGGGGAATTGGGTTTGTCGAATGATCAGCCGCGAGAGCTCCCCCAGAATCCTCCATTTTCTATTCCGCTAGATGCGCAGGCTACTCAAATTCAAGCTCAAGCTCAAGCTCAGGTTCAAGCTGCTCATGTTAAATATGCCGCAAAGATTAGTAATCTTCATATGAGAGTAGCCCAAGTGGTGGGCAGATCCATGATTGCTCACGCTAAGTTTGTACAAGAATTGTATGCGGCTCAGATCGTTGCCTCACAAGATACGTTTGCTGAGGCTATGGCACAGGCGTTACATGGCGTTAGGGGTGCGACACAAGCGCCATTCCCTGAGACTCCGGCCCCGACTACGCCTCCGATTCATGAACCAAGGTGATGACATTTGAGTGAATTTTGACCATTATATTTCTTGTTTGTCTCCATCAAATGTTGTTAAGTGTTAGCATAACTATTGTTGCTGAAATGTGTTCATAATGCATTATTTCTTTGTTTCTTGTGGTCATGATATTATCAGTGAATGAAGTATATCTTTATCATGAACCCTATAGGGTCAGACTTGTCTTCTGATTTACCTATTTTGCTTAATGCATGAGAATATTCTATGCTTCGCATGTCTCTTTTTTTTTTTTTTTAAATAATAATTTAGGTGAGAGCTTAGTTTGGCATGTCTTGTTTGATTACTATAAAAACTTAAAGCAACATAAAACTAGAGGCAGTGAAATGAAATACTTTTATCTGAAGGTGACATATGTTGACGTCTGCGTAAGTACCATTCTCTGGTTTTCTTTTCTTCTTTTTTCTCATGTCACAATAACAAGCTTCAAAGCATGGTGAATTGGTGATAATATCTTAATTTTTACTCGTGGATTTGTATTCGCTGTTTTGGTTTACTTTCTTCTTTTTTTGGTAATTTTGTTTATTTAACTGCATATACACTATATACTAACGGTCAATGAAAACAAAATTTATACACAAAGTAAATCACAGTAATAGTAACCTGTAAGCATGACTTCCAATAGTATCAGTTATGTGTATGTATGAATTTCAATAGGAAACTGATCGTTCTCTTTTGATAGTCCTCTGTTTTCTCTGTGTGCAATTAAGTAAATTCGGGTTTCAAATTAATTTGGGGCTGTGGTAAATGATATGGATTTGATTCAGAGGGATTTCGTTCATTGATAAATGCAGCAACTTGGTATATGTTGATTAAGGATTGTGTATAAAAATGAATTTGAAGTTCATGTTATATATTGGTGAGAACTTTCAGGTACAATGGGGAATTGGGTTGGTCGACTGATCTGCCACGAGAGCTCCCCCAGAATCCTCCATGTTCTATTCGGCTAGATGCGCAGGCTGCTCAACTTCAACCTCAAGAACATCATGTTTATCGTGCTCATGTTATCCATGCTACTAATATTGCTAACTTTCATATCCAAACGGTACACTCTGAAGGCAAGGTCATGATTGATCACGCTAAGTATGTACAAAAAGTGTCTGCGGCTCAGATCATTGTCGTACAAAATCTGTTTGAGAAGGCTATGACACATGTGTTCCCTGGAGCTAGGGCTACAGCACAAGCGCCGCTCCCTGCGACTCCGACCCCGGCTACGCCTCCGATTCATGAACCAAGGTGATGAGTTTGAGTGGATATTGACCATTATATTTCTTGTTTGTCTCCATCAAATGTTGCTAAGTGTTAGGATTACTGTGGTTTTGTTAATTTCTTGCATGTGGTCAAAATATTATCGAGTGAATGAAGTAAATCTTTATCATGAACCCTAGAGGGCCAGGCTTGTCTTCTGATATACCTAATTTGCTCTATGCATGGAAGTTTTTTCTGTCCTCTAGAAGAAGCTTCACATGTCTTGTTTGATTATTAGGAAATCTTAGAGCAACATATATAAAACTAGAGTACGGTAATAAGTGGAATACCATTTTTTATCTGAAGGAGAGATACATTTATTGACGTCTACGTACTTAAATACCATTCTATGTTTTGTACGTCAACAAACTCTCAGGATAGTCATTAATCCTTTTTTTTTCCTTCTTCTTTTTTCATGCCACAATAAATTAAGCTTCAAAGCATGGTGAATTGGAGATGATATATTAATTTTTACTCATGGATTTTTTTTCTTTTTCTTTTTAATGACACAATAACAAGCTTCAAAGCATGCATGGTGATCTATAATTAATATCTCAAGTTTTACTCATTTATAGCTAGAGGCTCGTTTAAGCTCTCTCGGGTTTTATACATAAACTTGGTTTTGGTCTAGCAGCTTTAAAATGCAATATGGAACTTGAATCCACCTTTTGGTTTTGAACATTTTGGTTTAGGTCACTGTTCGATGGCGAATATAATGTTCAAACCTTTTATGCCACATGCAAAGTAATACCATAACATGCACCAAGCTACTAGTTGATTCCCTCCATCAGTTTAATTTGATTTATATTCACTGTTTGGGTTAATTTACTTTTTTTGTAATTTTGTTTATATAAATGTTTCATTCTATGCATTTATTACGTGAATCTGATAAAAAAAATTGTTTCAGATATCCGAATCCTGACGGGAAGTTGAATATTATGGAAGATGTTATTGAGTAAGTAATCTAGTGTCCTTGCAAATCCCTTTTCATTTGATGATTGTGAAATTATTTACCAGAAAACAATTTGCATGATCTCATATATATACACCACATCTGATACATGCGATGTTCATTTGTGCATCATAATACTATTGTGCAGTGACAATCCTCGTCCCACAAAAAGAGCTAATGTGGAACACAAAGAAGTGGCTACAAAGAATGAAGTGAATCACAGAGTACGTGCTTGGTAAGTACACCGATATATTGTATATATGCTGAGTTAAGAACCATTTACTTCTTGGTGTCGATCTGCTCTGCACACAAAACATATTATAACGTGTTTCAATTTTTACATTGCAGAGATATAGTTCAGGATCCAAAGTGATAATCTTGATAAGTTGAATAACAACATAAGCGTAAGAAGTCTCGTATTCAACAACAAGTATTTGGAAGATCCGAATGAAAAAATACATGAGATCCCCATCTGATATCTTGGTAACTTATGATGCTTAATTAGTTGTCAAAGGTTTCCAAAAACAGCAGATACAATGAAGAATCAGCTTTATGAGATGTGCTTCAATAAACGTGCTTACAGACATGCACTTTTTCTTAATCTGCACAATTTTGTTTCTTCTAAAAGATGCATTGAAATTTGGTGATGTGTTTCACATTTTACATACTGAACTATTACACGTATTGATGATGTGGATTGCATTTAGCATCTATGATGAAGTAAATTAGGGGTGGAACTGGTACGGTAACCGATTTTTTAGTCCCAAACCAGCTACCAAGCCGACTTATGACGGTATTGAAATTCTGATACCACAACCAACTGGCGAAGTAGGTATGCCGACAGTTTGGTATACTAAACAATTAATTGGTACCCGTACAGTTGGGCCTCAAATCGACCAGTATTTCGGGTAAAAAAAAAGGCCCAGCTCATAAAAAATAAAATCCTTTGAGGTTATTGTTTGATGGTCTGTTGCTATTCAAAACCAAATTGTGAAGAAATGAAGCAATCAAATTGTAAGGATGCAGTTCCTTCTGCATTTACTGTTGATTGAATAGATGAAGATGAGCTACTAGTCTAACAACTCTGAATTTGTGACATTGATGTATCCACTATGAACAAATCAAAAAAAGAAGAAGAAAGATTCAACTCGAAGCTCGCAATCCAATTTCGCAACTCACAAGTCACAAAAACAACAATGAACAAAACAAAGGATAGAGAGGAGTGAGGACTCAGACCTTGTCTAGCTTGCGCCACATGCCCTTGCCAAGCTTGCACTCCCTTACCAATTGCCCTGCTGCTCATCTTAACCCTTTAGCAACTCATTTTCTACGAATCAAAGGATTGAGCTCGATGAGAGATGCGATGAGCTGATTGAGGTCGGAACGAATTAGAGAGAATCAAAATGAAAGGAATTGGGATGAGAGAATCAGAGAGATACAGACTAATCGTCGATTTGGGAATTGGGATTTAGGGTTTGGGTGAGAGACTAAGACTGAGAGAAATTGAGAATGAGAGACTGAGAGAGAATGATAGTAGATTTCAACTGTTAGAATTCATTCTTCTTTCAATCAATGGCTAAGATTAGATGATTTTTTTTTAAATACTATAAAAACCTTGGTACGGTACGGTATACCAAAACCGATACCGTACCACGCACTACATATGGTACGGTACAATCGTACCGAGAAGTCGGTAACCGAGTCGGCGGTAACAGATTTCGACGGCTCGGACGGTTTGTCGGCTAATACGGTTTGCTCAGCACAAAATACCAGCCCTAAAGTAAATACTTCATTATTTGAAACATATATGCTTGGTTAGAGTAAAGAAGAGAAGTAAACACTGCATTATTTGGAACATTTTTTCGCTTTTGTACGAGGAAGTACGTACTTATTAATTTGCATATGTTGTGATTTTATTTGATCAAGTTAGCGGAGTTTTAAAGAAGAGATCAAATATAAATATTGTGTAATCTCCAAGCTAGTTGACAAGCTATGATGTTGAACTAAACGGGCCGGGTGTTTATTTTTTGGAGTAAATGCTTGTGACACCTTGTAGTTTACACCTAAAATCAGTTTTGTCCCTCACTTTTTTTTTTAAACTGGTATACCCCTATACTTTGAATTCTCGACTGATTTACCCTTTTTTTAAACTGGTATACCCCTATTCACAGTCATAATCAGCTGGAAAAAGGGCAAATCAGTCGAGAATTCAAAGTATAGGGGTATACCAGTTTAAAAAAAAAAGTGAGGGACAAAACTGATTTTAGATGTAAACTACAGGGTGTCACAAGTATTTACTCCTTATTTTTTTAGAGAGTTCACTACTTGTCACTAATTAAAGATCTATAAACTCTTCCAGTCCTGCAAAGAGTTTCTTTATTATATATAAATGATTTGAAATTAGTAAATAATTTATATAATCGAAAGTCATAATGACAAGATTATAATAACCACATATATCATAATAGTGTCATTACATTAAACAGTTAGCTCACAAAAAAACTAGTTACATATAAGATACTAGAGAGACATAAAACCAGAGCCAAGACGCTCAATAGCGGTACTCCAAGTCCTATGAAACCATCTCGCTATATCTAGATCACACAGTCTGTCAAGCTATCAATGCACTAATACCTACTGAAATTTGGTTTCGCCCTTGAGGTCAGGGCTTCGAAGAGTGTTAAGGCAGAGCACACTCTTTGTTTGGTTAATCCAAACTGATTTTGCTAGACCAAGTCTCTAGGATACCACATACGAAACCATAGGGGGTTGGATCCCATCGGTCTGGGCCATAAAAGAGCTCACTCCCAAGCAGTTGGGTTGGGTACCCAATTGGGCTTCAGAACTGGTTTGTGAACCTAATAGGGTTGGGCCCAACAATTGCTCTGCGCACCCAAACTTCATCGGCAATGTCGATGTGTGCTTCTTATGCCGTCGTCGTCATACGTTGGGCCATCACCAGCGTTCGTACATCAGCATGGGTCTTGCCTTTGGCAAAGATTCCAATTCTCTGACCTTTATCACCATTTTCACTCGTTGCACAGCACTAGCAGAACAAGCCCAGGGCACATGGAGTTATATCGCTGCCATCTCTCCCTTAAATGAAAGTCCAGCTTCTTTAGCCACTTCACTATCACCCTAGAGTGAATCACAACCAAGTGAATCTCGTCACCTTGTCGCGCTCATTCTTCTCATATTGGGAATTTTTAGTTCCACATAGGAAGCGTGATTGCCCTGCTCAACCAGATTCAGACTCAAAGGTATCATAGCCGGGTAAGGTTTAAGTCGAGCCCTACTTGGGCGAATCCAAAAACCCCTTTGTTGCTCCATTCTGGTCTTGTTCCTCAACAGATCGAAGCACCAATTGCTCAAACCCAAAAACTGCAGATCTCTCTATTTAGAAGCATCACATAGAGAGAGAAAAACAAGAAGGAATGTGGTGGTCACCGCAGAGGAGATTGCATATAAACAAAACAAGAGAACGGAGCAAAAAAAGAAGTTTAAAACTAATAGAGTAGCATTTGACACAAAAAAATACAGTAGCATTTTATTTCTTATAAGAGAAATTTTAAATACACATCTCAAATATCTTCATACACACCCCTATTATTTTATATTTCACATCAGATTTTATAGGTATGTTTAATTACAAAAACATCTATCAATTATTAGGGGAAAAAAAACTTCTTCTTCTCTAAAACCTAACTTTTCTCCACTATTACTACGCAGCAAAATAAAAGAAATAAAAACTTCTTCTCCAAAATTCATCACCTGAATTTCAACTACTGTCGTAATCGAATGTACTATATATTTACCGATTCATTTGGTTTCTTTTAATTTTTTTTATCAACTTTAGTTTAGTTTTTATCTTGTAGACTAAAAACTAGTTTTTATGCTATTGTACTTCTACTAGTTTCTTAACTTTACTTCTACTAGTTTCTTAACTTTGAAAAAATTATGTATGTTCAATAATTTTTTTTCTTCAAATTCTAGCCTATTGATGTCGTATTGGAGATCTAGAGTTCGAATATAATTTTATTCTTTTGGTTATAAATTGATAAATATCAAGAAAAAATTTACAACCCGATCAAAAAAATCTAACATAAAATAAAAGAGAAATGGTAAATAAAGAGAGTTGTTGAACCTAGCTCCTACCTACTCACAAACCCAAAAAATCTCATCCATCTCCTTTTTCAGCAAGAATGCCAATTTGGAAGTAGCCTTTCTTCTCCGGTCACCTCAAACTCCTCCACCGAATGTGATCGGTGGGGATATCAAGCTTTGGTTTATCCAAAATGTTCAGGGCCGAACATCCATAGACATGACCTTGTGGTCAGGCGCCGACAGACCAATAATGACAAACTAGGACAAGCTTAGGGCTGATGATGTTTTGATCAGTTCTAGTCTTCAGCGCCGCCGCCTCATGATTCCTTTGACCCATCCGGTCAATCAGTACAACCGGGTTACGCCTCCTCAACAGTCTGTAGGTTTTTCTGCAAGGATTTTCCTGTGGCCACCTTAGACTTAACCAAGGATCTACGATGAAGACATCAGGAAATTAATTTTTCAGATTCATCAAGCCTTAGACCCCGAAGACATCCTTGTGTTCGCCCTAACTAGAATGCTAATCAATGACACAAACTTGCTCCTGAGTCTGGGAATCAACCCTCATAATACTTCAATCCCGTTGAAGCTTCGAGCAAAGGAAACTTTCCTTTTAATCTCTTAACCCATCAGTGAGTTCTTTAGGTTTTTTTTTTCAAGCTATATTTATTTATCTACTTTTATTTTTATCTAATCAAATATAACAAGACTTATGAATTTTTTTTCTTTTACAGTGAGAATTTAGATGTCAATGAGCTCAATGTCGATGGCGCACAAGCTCCTTACTTTCCAGGACTAATTGCCAATCCGCCAGCGCACATTCAACAACTGCTTCAGCCACTGGTTCAGCTATCGGTTCAGCCGCTGTTAATGGAGGAGAACGTAACTGAATCACTGGAGGGAAACCTCACCGCTGAGTCTTTCACTCGTGCTTACATATCTCAAGTTCTGGATTCGACCAACAACTTTTGGGATTCTGTGAATGAGGTTTTCAATGATCTATAGGCAACCAGGTAACATTTCTATTTGCTGAATAGAATTAGAATTAGGTGTTAAACAAATATACTTGTAGAATTAGAATTAAGTCATGAAATATTTGATGAATAAAGCATTATAACTAAAGAAGAAAAAGCTGAAATTATTGCTGAATATATATTTTCAAAGAATTGTTGTCATGCATTATGTGACAACTTTATTTGTTATGATATTCGAGTGTACTGAAATGCTAGTAACTTTATTATATCTTGCTATGCTTTTTTTTTCGCATACATTGTTTTTCGATGAGATTTTCTTCCTCATACGTTAATATGTAGTTGTGTAGATTAAATTGTCAAAATCAGGGGGAAAAACGCTAGAGATAAAGCTTTATAGCAAAGCATCTAAGAACAGATTTATTTACCAGTTCTTGAAAAAAAAAAACAAAGCTTATTCACAATCTCTTTTTCTATTCTTTTTCTATCACTGTGAAGCATACATTCATTTCTTTCTACTGTTGCAAAGATCTTTCTCTTTCCAGTTTTTGGTGCCCTCACTACATTGAGAAATTATCACTTACTTATACACTTTTGTACAGTAATGGCGTTTGCAGTTTTTTTTTGCTGTAGAAGTTAATTGTTCTTTAAACCAACACATATAACTGAAGTTTTACACAAAGTTAAAACTGACAAAGTTAAAATAGTCACATCGTAATATCTTTAACCATGTTTCTATTTTGCTATGGTTTGTGTTTTTTTATTGATCTTATTGTGTTGTTTGTAGTGTGCATGCAGGCAAGCGTCCCTGTTGTGAGCCATAGTTGGATGAGCTACAAGCAAGCAGTTCAGAAAATGCAACTTTTACTTTGGAGTTATGGTTTTTTTGTTTTATTTTTTATATTGATCTTTATTGTGTGCTTTTGTTTGAGTTTAGTTTTTTTTTTTATTGAATTCTGAACAATTTCAATTTTAAGAATTCTGGGTTGAACTTTCTTCTTGGTTTTTTTCATCTATTGGTATATATGGTTCGTGCTATCTTAGTGAAATGTGTGTTATTCTGTTTGAGTTATAGTTCTGTGATCTGCTGTTTGAGTCGTTTATGACTCTAATATAGCACCAAACATATATAGGTCAATTTTGATGTAAAATAAGCTAGGGATATGGAATGTAGGACTCCAATAGTTTTGAAATTTAAAAAACCTTTGAACCCAAACTTGTCTTATATCTTCCATCGCTCAACTGCGCTATCTCCACTCGCTGGAAACCATTGTCTCCGGCTACCATCTCACTACATCGCCGATACTAAACGACGCAGCACCCGAAACTGACAAAGACCTATCCAACATCATCGACATGCACAGGGCCACTGCCTTGGCCTCTCATCCCTTTCCAACCATCACTTCCTCGCACCTCAGCCGTGGCTTGACACTAGATAAGGTAGAGCATAATCTCGAAGCTTCATCGTCGTTGAGGCCGGAAAAGTGTTGTACAAGCCTCGATGGAAATCTCACTGATATTAATTCATCTCCGGTCACCACCTTGAAGAAGCGCTTAGGACGCACGAATCACCTTAACCCCTTAATCCCCACTTCGCATGCACACGCGTTGTTGCATGCGAGTGGGACTCTGCAGCTCTGCCGTTCAAGGCTGTCGGACCTCCAGATTACCTTCTTGATTTGATACAGAATATGAAAGTTGTAACCCTTGTCCATTTCGATTAAGATGGGGATTGTGGGATTTGCCATTTTATAGTTGTAGAGGAGTTGCCAAGGTGAGGAATGTGTACAAACCATGTCAGGACCCACCCCGAATTTCATCGTGAAACCCGAGGTAAGTCCTGCGAGGTCCACTTCCAAAGAAAATTTACCGAAAATTCGGCATAATCTTCCTTGAAAATGGACAACCCTTACCTGAAAAATTCCATATACACTTCTATAATAAACCATCCAACCTCAACTCCTGGAGCCTTCCTTCTCCCCACGTTCATAACATCTCCCATAATACAACTAGCCTTAATCAAATACTAACTATCTTTAAATGGTTATCAAAGCATATCTATAATGAAATAAAAACAAATAAATAAAGAATAAGCGGAAACAACCTCTGTCTATGCCTCGACTCTATGTACGCTCGACCTCATTTAAACTTAGTCTGCAAACTGGGCATTTAAAACTAAAGGACTCAGGGGAAAATAATTTAAAACGTTAAAGTGAGTGGACAAAAATAAATTAAATAATTTAACAAAAACATAATCTATATACTTTCTCATGTTTCAACTTTAAAACTTAGCTACATGCAACTTTGAACGTCCTTAAAACTTTAAACCCAAATTCACTTAATAAATGACAAATCAGCCCCGCTGGTTAATTAAAACAGAAATCTCATAAGAAGAGATAAACCAGCCCCGCTGGTTAATCAAATACATAACTGAGAAAAATAAAATAAGGGGAAGAGTTATCACCATGTAAAAAGAGCCTTCCAGGCTCGGGTCGGTGCCTCCCAGGCTATAATAGCGTTCCACGTTAAGCGCTTCACTCACCTATAGTGAGGACCGCTAATAATGGTCAATTAGCAATAATCAATATAAGCGACCCTATATTACGGTGACTAAAAATATACTAAATCACTTAAATCCATTAAACTTCTTCAAGATCATATGAATGGTATGGTTCTTAACCGTACTTGAAAATCATCAAAAGAAATTATAATTAAAACTCAATGACGTGTCTCACACATCAAAATATTCTTAAATCCATAAATATAAGCGAGATTTCAATATCAAATATCAATTATAAATCATAAATAAAATATCTCCACTCGAAAATACTCGCTAAAATATTTTCCAATTCAAAATCATTATGCCTCAAATAAACAATTAAATTATGATGGAGAACTACCGAAAATCTCATTTTTGGTAATCATTTATAAATCTCAAAGTCATCAAAATAAAACCGATAATATTTAAATCCTGAGTGATAAAGAATATCCAAACTCAAATACCAAATTAATAATCCGAGCTCAAATCTACAAATCATGACCAACCAATAATCAATGCTTCAAACTCAAATAATTTCTAAAATCCTCTCACAAGCCGAAATTATAATATAAGCTCGGAAAATAAAATAATAAATTATAAAATCTTGCATGCATATTTATTTAAAATCAAAATTTCCACTCATAGTATATGGCTATGCCTGCCGTCGATCCGAGGTCTCCCAACACGATCCTCCTCACGTTTTGAACAATAGATATTATTAAATATCAAGACTAGATTAAAGCTTTAATAAAATTTCCAAAATAAAAAGGAGCCTAAGAATTCTCCTTCCTTGCCCAATTCCTCCACTTCTAAACTATTAAAGCTCTAATTTCATCACAATCACCGATAGCCATAAATAACTTTTTTAGGGTTTAAATCCTGCTCAACCAACTGCCGAATTTCCCTTCTAATAATTGCCACAAATCTTAACCATTGAAAAATCCCAAACATTATCAAAACTCCTCCAAAAATTCCAAACTCTACTTCATTAAACTTCTCTCATGAAAACAAACTCAAAAACATGAAAAACTACCCCTAAGGGGGGGCTTCGCCAGCAGCGGCGACCGACAGCGGTATTCTGGCGACGCCCAATTCTTTCCAAATTTTAACACAACAATCTTCTCAACCCGCACAACAACTTTCTTAACTAGCACAAAATAGTGAAATAACCAAACTTCAATTATACATTACTCCATAACAAGATCGAATTGAACTGATTGCTTTTGAGGGATTACTAACATTGATGATAGCTACAAGGGAGTTCCGGCGAAGGAACAGTCGGGTTCCTATAAGCATTTTCCACCCGCTCGGCGGCGTCACAGACCGGTCACCGGCCCAGGAAGGGAGAGGAGGCAACGGGGGTCCGAACGGGGTTGGTGCTGCAGTTGGTTGCTAGCTGGATGACGACAGATGGTGGCGGGAGGTTTCCGGCAAGAAAGGGGCTTGGGGGAACTCGGGAGAGAAGAGAGAGAGAAAAGAGAGGGTTTGGTTTTTTCCCACCCGGCCCACCACTAAAAACACCTACAAAAATAAAGCCTACTAAAATTTACCCCCTTTTACCAAAATAGTAACTTTCATTTTTAGATCATAACTTCTTCATACGAACTCTGTTTTAAGCATGCCGCGAGGATTAAAATTTGGTTATAACTAAATTCATATAACGTTTTGATTTATTTGAAGACTCCTATTCTTCTACGACTTTCATGTATCTTCTATATTATTAAAGGAAAATGATTCTCAGTCTTAATAAGGCTTAAGATGTATGATCTTAATCTTAGGCTATTTCACCTAGATACATCACCAATTAAAAAGATTATTTATATTGTTCTTAAGCAAACATACAGTCTTATCCTTCCAAATACACCCTACTTTACTAGCTCAGATTGACTGCTCTTTGATTTTTATCCTTCAGTTTCATTTCTTTTTTCTCAAGAATTATTAAAGCTTTTTTTATTTTTTTATTTTTTTTAAAAAATTGCTATGTTACAAGGTTTCCAAAATACAAATTTCCCATTTATATAAATAGATGATAGGATTGTGAAATCATGAACTCCGGCCTCGATCAGTGAAAAATTAGCACGAGTTAATTAAAACAATTAGCATATTCATTTTCCTACTAAGTCTTACATGCATGCCATAATCATTATATTATCCTAGTCTACACACAAAACAAATTAGAGAGAGTAGAGAGTGCTCCTAGAAGAAGACAAATCGACCCAACACAGAGAAGAGAGAGTGGATGGGTTCATGTATATGAGAGCTTCCCTTCTACTCCCAAATATCCAGATCTTAAACCTAGCTCCTACCTACTCAAAAACCCTAAATATCTCATACATCTCCCTTTTCAGCCAGAATGCCTTTGGATGTGGCCTTTCTTCTCCAGTCACCTCAAACTCCTCCACCGGAGGTGGCCTGTGGGGATATCAAGCTTTGGTTTTTCCTAAATGTTCAAGGCCGAACATCCGCATCCATGACCTTGTGGTCAGGCGCCGACGGACCAGTAATGACAAACCGGGACAAACTTAGGGCTGATGATGTTTTGATCAGTTCCAATCTTTAGCGTCGCCGCCCTATGATACCATTGACCAATCCGGTCAATCTGTACAACCAGGTTATGCCTCCTTAACAGTCAACTGGTTTTTCTGCGAGGATTGTCCTGAGACCACCTCAGGCAAAACCAAGGATCTCTAGCAAATACATCAAGAAGTGAATTTTGCAAATTCTTTAAGCTCTAGACATCGAGGACATCCTTGTGTTCACCCCAACTAGAATGCTAATTGATGACACGAACTCACTTCAGAGTCGGGAATCAACCCTCACCATGGAGCTTTGAGCAAACTTTCCTCTGAATCCCTTAACCCATCACTGAGTTCTTTGGGCTTTTTTTTCAAGCTATATTTATTTATGTACTTTTACTTTTATCTAATCCAATATAACAAGACTTATGAATTTTTTTTACTTTTACAGTGAGAATTTAGATGTCAATGAGCTCAATGTCGATGGCGCACATGCTCTTTATTTTCCAGGACTAATTGCCAATCCGCCTGCGCACATTCAGCAACCACTTCAGCCACCGTTTCAACCACTGTTTTCGGTCCCCGAAGATGTTTCGACCACGGTTCCTGGGTCAGTGGAAGCCGGGGCATCTCAGACTGTCGTCGCTGGGTCATCTCAGACTGCCGCTGCTGGGTCATTTAATGAGAGAGAGGCAGTTGAGGAACTAAAATCCAAGTTCAGGCCATCAAGAGAGTTGCTTGTGAACTCGCTTCTGTCAATGGATGAGAACGTAACTGAATCTCTAGAGGGAAACCTCACCGTTCTAACTTAAAAAAATCTATTCATTTTTAAAGATTGTGCTTCATCTCTAACTTAAAAAAATCTATTGTTTTCTCAAGATTTAACAATGAAACACACATGATATATATCTAAAGTAGACTATTCTTCGCTTCTTAATTATGAACACCAAAGCATTACATGTACACAAACTTATTGAAACTACGAAAGATCAAAGTGTTTACAAAAGCATCACATGTACACAAACTTATTGAAACTACAAAAGATCAAAGTGTCAAAAAAACATCAAATATGAAACAAGCTCATTTGAATGACAAAAGATCAAATGATTTCATATTAATTATTTTACAAAACCAAACATGGATTAATAAAAGTGACTTCCAAACTACCAAAAATGCATGACATTAGAGATGAAAGGAACAAAGATTTTATTGATGCATTTTGAAGCAAGAGTAATTGGCATGAAAAACTTAGTTATGGGAATCGATAGATAATGAAGAGAAACTTATTTCATATTATGGTTTCCTTCTTAACCGTAGTTAAGGAAATTAGTAAGACATAGTACAAATTGAAAACATGTTACACAAATACAAAACATCATACCAAAATTAGCTAAAGAAAGGAAAGAACAAAGAGCAACAAGGTGTCTTTAATTCTCCACTCTCTCTCGGCTCCCTTATTCACTTGAAACAACATCTATTTATAGAAAAACAATCTTCATTCTATCTTCATCTCCATGTGAATGTGATTTTCTTTCCGTTTAAAATGATCATGCTAGCTTGATGGAACATGTTCACTCTTAAATGATTTCACACACCACTTTCTCTTCATCAATTCTTTGTCTTCAACATCTTTTACGTACTGATTTCACTTCCCCAGTTTTAAGAGAAACAAGTACGTACAAGATCTTTCACGTTTTGAAAAGTGAGCTCCTTGTTTCATGCAAGCTTGTCTTTGGCAATTCTTCATGTAATTCCCCATTTTTTTCCATCAATTCATACACATTCCTATATGAATCAAACAACCAAATTGAATTCAACATTTGATGGCTAAGGTTACATTTTCTACACATCACACTTAATGCAATGAGAAAGCAATCTACTAATTTAAAACATGCATATATGATAAAATGCTACTAAAATAAGAAGAACATATGTTGCAATTATTCATCTAAATTAAGGGAAAAAGACTCATGTTAAAAACAAGGGCTCAATATATGATTTGAAAATAGATAAATTGCTTCTATATGTTTAACATTTTAATTATTTATGACAACATTTATAAGAACAGATAAACAAATTAAATAACTCAAACTAATAAAAACAAGTAACTAGACATCGAGGACCATCCTTGTGTTCACCCCAACCGGTATGCTAATTAATGACACAAACTCGCTCTTGAGTATGGGAATCAACCATCACCATGCTTCAATCCCGTTGGAGCTTCGAACAAACTTTCCTTTGAATCCCTTAACCCATCAGTTTGTTTTTTGGTTTTTTTTTTCATGCTATATTTATTTATGTACTTTTACTTTTATCTAATCCAATATAACAAGACTTATGAAATTTTTTATAACTAAGAGACAGTTTCGTTGATAGTACTCCTTCTCAAAATCTTTGAAATACAGAAATATTCAGATGGAATCTGACTGTTCTGAAGTTGTAGCAGCAGTGAACTCAGATCAATATGAAAGCATGATTGAAGCAGGACTCATTGATGATATTAAAGAACTTATGAAGGTTTTCTCTTTTGTCTCGATTATACATACTTCTAGAACTTGTAACTTTGTTGCTCATAGATTACCGGCTCTAGCTTATATGAAGATACTTAATTTGGTATTTGGTTGCGTAGACCTCAAAATTCTATTTTGCATGCCCTAATCGTGGATTGTATGCAAGCTGATTAACTTGCTTTGGTGAGACCACATACATAATTCGTTTTGCAAAAGCTGCAATTAAGTTACCTGGAACATCTCTTACCACACCACCAGTGCCTCTCGTCATTTTTTGTGCAATATAGCTATCATCCACATTCAGTTTGACAAAACCATGTTTTGGTGGCTTCCAGTTCTTTTGCTTCATTGCTATCTGTGTGCTTGAGGGTTTCCGAATAGCTTGGAACTCCTGTAGCCAAGAATGAGAGGTTAAAACACTTTGAGCATGATCGAGTTTGAGATTTCTCATTCCAGAGCACATCATTTCTGTTTGTCCAGATAACAACTAGAATCATAAGAAGTTTTTCAAAAGCATTTTGAGGCAAGTTGAGAGAAATCTCAAGCATCCACCATTTGAAGTCTGTGTGTTGGTGTGAAAAGTCCCCGAAATCGAAAAAAGCTACTGAAAGAGCTTCTTTAGTATATGGGCATAAGCAAAGGGTGTGCATTATGGTTTCAAACCTGTGAGGACGCATTATACAGCTCAAATCCCCGGTGAAGCCTTTTCTTTGCAGCCTATCTCTTGTAGGCAATATACCACCACAAGCTCTACAAATAGTAATTTAGACTTTATGTGGTACACATGCCTTCCAAATTCTTTTTCATAGTTCTTTACAAGGATCTCTATCAGCTGAACCTTCTTACTGAGTTTTTATTTTGCTTTCTATTTGTGCCACAGTAAACCTTTTCCATCTTGAACAACTATTTGATTTCCAAACCCTATCCATCCTTCAAGGTTGTGATTATATTCTAGATTACTACAATCCCTCCTCTTTTAGAGACATATTTCCAGCTATGTTTTATATATAAAAAAAAATGATAGAAATCAACCAACATCTCGCAATTTTGTTGATTATTCAAAGAACTCTAGTCAGTCTCTAGTCTCATTACCAAAAAAAAAGGACTCTAGTTAGGCATATCATAATATAATAATTACGAGTTGATATCACAATAATAGTTAAAGTGGATTTCAATAACACCATATCTCATGCATATGTGATGTTTGTATATCATAATACTTTTCTACAGTGATAATCCTCGTCCCACAAAAAGAGCTAAGGTGGAACACAAAGGAGTGAGTGAGAATGAAATAAATCACACAACATATATTCCGTAAGTAAATCGATATATTGTCTATATACACCGAGTTAAGAATCATTTACTCGCACATAAGGTGGGTTGTAGATAGTTTATCAAAATGTAGTTCACTTAGAACATCTCTAACAGCTTCCTCATTTTCTTGATCTTCTCAATTTTAGGGAATATAGAGCTGTTTTTAGGTCTAACAGCTTCCTCATCCCATTCCACAAAATGGGAACGAAGTAGAAAAAGAAGTCTTCATTCCCTAAATTTATAGCAAAATTTTCATTCCCTAAAATTAAATTCTTCACGTGCTTCAATGAATATAAGACAACAATAGAATATTTTATTGGATAGTTTATTGTTACAATGAAGATGACCTATAAGGTTTTATGGTCTGATATTGTGTTCTTATCTTTTGTGTGTGTTTTCAATCCATGTTGTTTGAAAGTAAGAATATTAATAATATTAGCGTTATTCTTACTTGTTGTTGTTTGCAAGTAAGAATATTAATAATATTTTAGAGAAATTTTAGGGAAGCTGTTGGAGATGTTCTTAGCATTATTCTTATTCCTTTGGTGTCTGCAACTATGCATACATCAAGATGTAGTTCACTTAGCGTTATTTTTACTTGTTGTTGTTTGCAAGTAAGAATATTAATAATGTGTCTGCAAGTAAGCATACATATCAAATATTAATAATGTCATTTAATATTTACTTTGCAGAGATGTGGCTGTAATTAATATCCGCGTACAAGACACCGGAAACCGCATAGCAACTATTGAAGCATTCCTCAGAATGAGTGTATATAACCTGAGGTGCAAGATTTTGTGCTATTATTCTGATAAGTTAAATAACAATAGCGTAAGAAGTCTCACATCCAACAAAAGAAGTCTCATGTTCAACAATCAGTACTTGGATGATCCGAATAAAAAAATATCAAATATTAGACATTTTTGCCCTTTTTGCCAACCCTAGATGACATGTTCTCCTCTCTGCCTCTCCCAAGAGAGTTTTCACGGCGCCGCTCAATCTTGATTGACGGTGACTTTGCACCTTCGATTGCATGGAGATCCTTTTCTCCTTTCTCTCGTTCAACTTGTGGTGGTGACTGCGGGTTAGCTCGACGACATCTCCTAAACCAAGGTTCTGGCCTTATTCCTCTTTCTGTGAGTGTTATTGGTGGGTTAACAAACCCAGATCTGATGTTAGGTAGCCATGGCTTTGGATCGATGACGGATGTTTTGGTGCACGACGGTGGATAAGCTGATGTTGACAACCATGGATTAGATATTCTCCTTCTTTGTGATGTTGGAGGGAGGGGTGATGGTGTAGTGGCGACTGTGGACGTGGCTGGTATGGATGCCAGCTCATGGTCTCCGTTTCAAGGGGAGGGTATGCCGGCGGCGTGGCTTGGTCGCGGTGTCAGCGGCAGAGATGAGGAGAAGGCGGCTACTTTGGTCTCCTTCTTGGCTCTTCTAGGGTTTGGGCTGGTTTGGGCATGCGTTGGATTAGCTAGGATTTCTCTCTGTTGGGTCTTGGCTTTGAGATTGGCTGCAGGCTTTGTTTAGCGGAAGCTGTTGCAGTGGAGATGGCTAGCTAGGGAGGTAGCAGAAGGGGTGAGTTCCACTTCTGCTATAGTACCTGCTTGATTTTGACCGGGAGATTAACATGAAGATAAGAATCTTGATGTTACAGTTTAATCTTCTTGTTTTTGGTTTTATCTTCGTAGAAGGTGAATGTATTTGAAGTGAGTGTTTTGGTACGTTTGTCTTTGAAGTTTTTAATCTTCTTGTTTTTGGTTTTATCTTCGTAGAAGGTGAATGTATTTGAAGTGAGTGTTTTGGTACGTTTGTGTGAGGAGCGTACTAGGATAATTGTTCTGCTTGATTTTTTCTAATGGCCCCTGAACATGTTATTATTGTACTGTTCAGTGAATTTCATTAATGGATGATATCTTTTTTTTTTTTTTTTTAAAATCACTATTTATAACCAAAGATCTATAACCTCGACTAGATATGATACACGAGAAAAACACATCTCTTGTTGATCATATTGAGCGGATTTGAGAGGCAAAGCATTGTCACATTTGCTATCTTTGTTGGTAACAAATCCTGGCAATTTTATGGGTCGAGGGGTTGAGAGGAGTTTAAGCATTAAAGTTTGAAGAAGCAACAACATTTTATTCCCTTTATATTCCTCTCGAGTCTTGCCCCTCCGCTCCACACGCTCCTCTGTCTCACACAGAAACTACTACTTTAGTACTTTACACCAGAGAGAGTTCTAGATCTTGACCACCCAAAACAGAATCTTCAACACCTTCATGTTTTTTTTATTCACCATAGTAATTCATCACCTCCTAAATCAGCAGACAGTTTAATCGTTGCAAGTAACTCAAACCCACTTGGAGTTTTTATATTTGCATAGGATCCTTTCTAATTCTGTGCCCAGTTTCTGACTTGTTGCAGTTTGAACCTGTTGGGTTTTTCAGTTTCTGAGATGCTGTGAGAGGGTTTTTAGGATCATCAAGCTTTTTGGGTAATTTTTAATGTGATTTTTTTAGCATCATTTCCTACTTTGCTTACCTAGCTTTCTTTGATTTCTTGTGCGCTGAAAGTTGCATGCTTTAACTGCTTCTTCTTCATCATTAGCTCATCATTATTAACTTATCTGGGTCTTGTATTTAAGACTGTAACTGTTTTCTGGTACAAAGAAAAAACAGTAACATTTTCCACAATTAAACAAAGCTGCTGTTGTACTGTCTTTTCCTTAAAAGTACTAATTTTGGGTTACAGAAAATTACTGGGTCCTGCTGAATAATAGGTACATAAATATCCGGGTCTTCTCTGTTTTTTGGTTCTGTTTCTTGAATAGTAAAACTCCCTCTCTCTCTCTCTCTCTCTCTCTCTCTCTCTCTCTCTCTCTCTTCCCACTTCTCTCATATTCTTGTTTGCATCTTTCTCTGAGAAATGTTCATTTCTACTGAAAATGAACAGATCTCAGTTCATTTCAACAATGGGTGCTTAGGATCACCTCCCATGGAATCAAACCCGGATTCCATTGATGGGTTGCCGGCTGTTTCTTATTCCAATGATGTCAATGTCGTCCCGGAGCATGAAAAGAATCAGCTTCAGCTGACAGTTTGCAATCTTGAAGGTAAAGCTTTGAAATTTACATATGTTAAAGAATGTGAACAAATGGCATGGTAGTTTGACATTTTTGATAAGATGGAAGTATTGACCTTTTGGTTTGGTTGTTTAGGAGAAATTGCACAGTTGAAGCTGAAGCAGAAACTATGGGATGAGAAGAGGAGAGAAGCTTTGAATAAGATCATAGACATCAAAGGTAAAGAGGGTGACATACCACATTTGCCTAAATTGTTGATTTTGATATGTAAGTGGTTTGGTATTTTTGTATATAATGTAGTTAGTGAAATGGATGTTCAGGCAGTATTCGAGTCTTTTGTCGAGTTAGACCATTCCTAGTGATCAACAAGAGAAGAATCCGCGAACCCATTTCAACTGGATCAGAGAAGATTGTGGTCAAGTCTTCTGGAGCAAGAAAAGAATTTGAGTTTGACAAGGTTTTTCCCCAAGAAACAAGCCAAGGTTAGTGTCAAATGAGAGGATGTGTGTTATGCACGTTTGATTGTTAATTGATTGTTTCAGTTGTTGTAAGAGTCAATCTATTATTGATTCAATGTTTTCTGCAGAAGATGTATTTGCTGAGGTGGAACCAATTATCAGATCTGCACTTGATGGTCACAATGTGTGTGTTTTTGCTCATGGTCAAACTGGCACTGGCAAGACATTTACCATGGTTAGTAAGAAACTCAATGCTGCATCTATGTTGTTGATTTCTAACATGGAAGAAAATTCTGTGAATGATGAACTAAAATGCATGTACAGGATGGCACAAATGAGGAGCCAGGAATCATTCCTAGAGCTCTGAGAGAGATCTTTAGTCAAGCCTCATTGGATAGCTCATCTTCTTTATCGTTTTCGATGAGCATGTTGGAAGTTTACATGGGCAATCTTAGGGATCTTCTATCCCCAAAAGCAGCCACTAGGCCACATGAAGCTGTAACAAGATGGTAATTACTTCTTTGTTTAGTGCCTTGCATAATTACCATCTTGTTTACTTTGGCTTTAGGCCTTTACTACTTAATTTGCTTACTGTGGGTTGGCCTACTCTACTTCAGCAATCTTAGTATTCAAACAGACACCAAGGGGTTCATAGAAATCGAGGGTCTTACAGAAGTGCCGGTTCTTGATTTTGCTAAAGCTAGATGGTGGTATAATCGGGGGAAGCGAGTTAGATCTACTGCTTGGACTAATGTGAATGAGGCGTCTAGCAGGTCTCACTGGTGGGTTACAGGTCTAGTTAGATTTCTCACAATGTTACATTTGATTAGTTTTGGTTGATTATTACTTTATCTTTTTAGCGTCATATATCTAGCTTAACGAGGATAACCATATTCCGACATGGAGATGCTTTGAAAGCCAAAAGGGAAGTGAGCAAATTGTGGTTGGTTGATCTTGGTGGAAGCGAAAGATTGCTTAAAACAGGAGCAACTGGACTAACACTTGATGAGGGAAGGGCCATAAATCTTTCTCTCTCAGCTTTGGGGGATGTTATTGCTGCTCTAAGAAGGAAACGAGGCCATGTGCCTTACAGGTAAGTTAGTTGGCATGAATATGATTCCTTGTCAGCTTTAAATGCCTTCCCTTTTACTTTTTCTTTGGTCAGTGATCTGTGAACTTGCATGTGTTGGTTCTAACTTCCACTGGACTCTATCAGTTAGAATCTGATTCAGTTAGTTAGATTGTTAGAATATGTTTCGATTAGTTAGAATCTGATTCAGTATAAATCTGATAGACCTTTTTTTTTTTTATAAAAAAAAATTTCTTTATTGCAGGAATAGCAAACTCACACAGATCCTTAAAGATTCCTTAGGTAAATTATCACATTCTTTGAACTTTCATGGAGCTGAATTTCTTAAGGCATCAGATTATCTGAAGTTATGCATATGCGAATGACTAATAAATTTGTTATCTTGTTGACAGAGTGATCTAATAGTAACATGATTATCTACACTTTCTTCATAATTTGAAACTGCTTAACATTTAATTGGTACTCCAAATATTTTAATCAGGTCATGGTTCGAAAGTTTTGATGCTTGTTCATGTCAGCCCATGTGAACAAGATGTTGCTGAGACAATCTGTTCTTTGAGCTTTGCAAAGAGGGCAAGGGCTATAGAGAATAACAGGGAAATATCAGAGGTACTTGTCTATAGTTTCTTGATTATTGTTGGTTTTCCCAGTTGTGAATTGTGCTAAGTGTTTGCTATTACTGTAGGACCTGAAGAAGCAAAAGGAGGAAAGGACCAAGGAGCTTGAAAATGATATGAGAAAAGCCGAAGAAGAATGTCAGAAAGTTAAAAATCAAATACAGAAGGCTGAGTTACTGTTACATGTAAATATTAAGCACTACTCAACCAGTTATGGACCTTCTGAAGTTGAGGAGGTCCCCATTAGTCCCAAAGAAGTTGTGAAGGAAGTCATAGAAACACCTAGAAAGCGTGAGAAAGCAAGTACAGGAACTGCTGCTAATTCTTTGCCTCGGTTCATGACTTCCACTGCAGCCAGTCGACATAGACAAACTGCTGCAGAAAGACAAATTGTTGGCAAAGCAAGAAGCTTGAGATCATATGTCACCAAAAGCTCAATCCAATTCTCGGCTTCACAATCAATGAGTTACTCCTCGGATGCTCGTTTCAGAACCATCTTGCAAAACTCAAACAGAAAGTCCAGATACTCACTGGAAACAGATACTGTCCCTGCAGAGAGTCCCAGGTGCCATGTCTCAGAGCTGTCCAAGACAGCAGCCTCACTGCTGCGAAGCAAGATGGTCACTTCATCGGATCCAAACTTGAAAGTTATGCTTAATCGTCATAGAAGAAGGATGTCTGATCTAATCTAACTATCCAAGTACGACTATCTAAGTGTCAGAAAGAGCTGGATTGTTTGCTAATGGTTGTGGTATAGTATGAATAATACTGGTGTGCATGTTTTCGGGTTGATTCGCATTAGGTTTTCTGTGCAAGATTCTATAGGGAGTGTTGTGTGATAATTACTCAGGGTGGTCTGATTAGGGAGGTTGTTGCGTGCTGGGGTGTGTTAAATATTTGCATACACGACCCCTTTATACGTTGTTCGGTTAGGCTTGCTGATCAATGTAGTTCATTTTTGACAGAAGTTTGTAAACCATATTGAGCTCTTTGTTGCTTTCGGACATGTGGAGAAAGATAGATTGTTTCTTTGCTTGAAGCCTTGTGACACACTTCATCATCTTTGGCTCATTTGATTCAGTTCTAATCCTCTCCTTGATTTCAAACCTTTACATTTCTGGTGAAATGGGTCACACTCTGAGTGATCGACACTTGAGTGTTTCCTCCATGCTAATTTAGGCAAGTGATGTGGACTAGAGAACATGATCTTGACTCTTGAGCTATATATTCCCTTAGATTTTGTATTGTTCTTTTGTCAGATGGATCTGATTTTACTTTGTTAACAACTTTCATTTACGATCAAGTAACACAACATACGATCAAGAAATGTGATTCTACTTGGAGAAGTTAAAGTTTGAAGATCAAATATTTCACTCAACAATGTATGTGTGTGTCAATTGTGATGTCATCGGGCCCAAATCAAATAAATCTAACAATTAAAATTGTATCGAAACACATTTTATAATAAAGTTAAATCGCTACATTCAGTTTACTTATGTGGTCAGAAGCTCATAACCGACCACCAAATTAATCATCTTGGTTTCAGCTTACTAACAAGGATTAACCCCGATAGTGCCTATTATGTAAATTCCCCCACATAAGACATGTGCATCTGTAACCCAAATATAACATTGTCAATGTTTCTAAGTTCGGACCGGATGACTGAACTTAGAAAAATAACCGAACCGAATCACACTAAACTTTTTTCGGTATCAAAAAGTCCACCCTTTGCCTCACAATATATTTGACTTTGCTCACAGCAACACAAAATTTGAGTAATCATCATTACGATCCAGATCATCACAATTCACACAGAGCCTCCCTGGTCTCGTGCGACAAGCACGTTCCCCAGAAACAACAATTCTCGAATAGAGACGACAACACCATCAGCACAAGTCTCCCACCATTAATATCACCGCCAGAATATATAAAATATAAAACAATAGAAAATAAATGCCCAGTGAAACGACGTCGTCAAACTCCTTTCTTCCCAAAAATCCCAGCAAATCAAAAAACCTAACAAATTTCCAGTCATGGACTGAGGCAGACAGAGAAGCCACACCACACAAACCTCACATGGCTCTCTCACCGTCCAAGGGCATAGTTGTAACTATCCCCGTGCTGGTCCTCACGGCCTCGCTCGCCGCCGTGTTCTTCTTCCTCCTGTCATCGTTCTCGTCCTGCACCTGCGGCGGTGGCCGCGTCGCCGTCGCCGGAGTGCCGAGTGCTCCGGAGAGCGGCGGAGATGCTGCGACGGAGCGGGAGAGCGGCGGTGAGACGATACGGTCGTCGAAGGAGGATGTGGAGTGGGTGAAGGATCAGATCCGAGTGAATGGGCTGCATATGCAGGATAACGTGTTGCGTAAGGGAATTAACCCTAGGACTAGGGCTCAGCAGCTCCAGGATCTCTTGCAGTATGTACTTCTCTCTCTGTATTCGATTTCAATTTGTGTATGAATGCGTTTGTTTCTGTGATTTCAGTTTGAAAATTTGGATATGAAGATGTGAAATGTTGATTGTGAAAATGAGAAGTGTTGTTACTAAGTTACTGTTTGGAGGTCTGATCCTCTATGATTTTTGATTCGAAGTTGTGAGTGGCAGGTCTTTTGATTTCTGTGCTGTTTCGATTCAATTCTGTTTCTTTTGCGTTCGGATTGTTGTTTATGTTACTGTACTTTACTCTTGCATTATTTAGCTTAGTGTGGAAGTGTTGCGAGCGGTTCTAAATGTGGAGTGGAGCATTTTCTTTATAGTGAATCAGTGATCGCTTCTTCAGTACGTTCTGTTTAGAATCTGTTGTGATGTATGCTGTATATTGTGGTTGTGCTTATGATCCTTAACTTGGTCAGGAGTTTTTTATTGCTTCTTGCCTGATTATTATGCGTGGTGAATTGGTGGATTGAAAAATGAGCATTCAGTTGTCTGTGAATGTGTAAGTTTTAGTGCGCATTGTTTTGATTGAGATTTGATAATGTTTCAGGTACAAGGGTATATCTCACTATGAAGGACCAGAGTCTGGTAATCACACTGCCCTCCCATGCCCTGGTGAGCTCCTTACTGAGGAGCATCACAGTAACTATGGTGAGCCTTGGGCAGGTGGGCGAGATGTTTTTGAGTTCCTTGCTCAATCGAGTCATCTGAAGCCTGATTCAAAGGTTCTTGAGATTGGCTGTGGTACTCTCCGAGTTGGTTTGCATTTCATCCGCTATCTTCGTCCTGGACACTTCCACTGTCTCGAAAGAGATGAGCTCTCATTAATGGCTGCCTTTAGATATGAGCTTCCTTCCCAAGGTCTTCTGCATAAGCGCCCTTTAATTGTGAAAGGTGACAACATGGACTTCTCTAGATTTGGTTCAGATGTTGTGTATGACTTGATCTATGCTAGTGCTGTGTTTCTTCATATTCCTGGTGATCTTGTGTGGACTGGGTTGGAGAGATTGACAACTAAATTGAAACCTTTTGATGGGCGTATCTTTGTGTCTCATAATATCAAGTTCTGCTCACGATTGGGAGGAGAAGAGTGTACAAAACGGCTTACGAGGCTGGGCCTGGAGTATGTCGGAAAACATACACACGACAGCTTGCTGTTTAATCATTATGAGATCTGGTTCGAGTTTAAGCGGACAAGGGCTTAGAGTTTGCATTCATTTATTCATTTGTGGTTTGGGTCCTAATTTATGTGCATGATGTGTAGCAGTGGGTGGCTGCAGTGCTGTTGTAGTATTGGTTTGACATCTCTGGCCACCTTTCTTTGAAAATCAAGCCGTAACCTCCTATTTATGAGTGTAGGTTTTAGAGTGCAGATCGGTGTAGTCTACTTGTATGAATCATCAATTTGTGCAGGAGGGTGTGGCCTGCTTTGTATTTTTGAATAGGAAATGAAGTACATGTATGATTCTGATAACTTGCAATGAGTTATATAAGCAATTCATTCTTTCCAAACACACTGCATAGATTGTAACATTCGTGGACCGAACTTCGAGCACTTCTCAACTTTGCAGCAGCTTGATTTTCTGATTTCTAAGTGAGTTTTGGTTTTAAGCAGGAAATCATTCTCGTAATTGATGGCATGTGACAGTGTATTGATCCCTGCATTTGGTGTTTTAGTTTAGGGTGATTTAGTGCATGAAAACAAGAGTGCCTCCTGGACAGAACAAAGATCTGATCCTAACATGCAACTCGATCTTCTTTCTTCGTCTTTAATGTGATGTGAATTGGCCGAATCATAAGAAACGCCTAGACCAAAATTGCAATCGATTCACATAGCTAAAAGAATGCAATGTTCCAAACACAGTGGTCAACTTTAACTACGAGAATAACCATGGCACAAAAGTGAAACGACGGCGTATGTGGATTCCAGCTTCTACTAAAACCCTGAAATACTAAAAACCCTATTCTTCCTGAGAGCAAGAGTTAGACAAAACTCCAACAATGCATTCTTCAAGAATCCTAAGCACAACACTTCACAAGAGAACCTCCAACTTCCTCTCCTCACTATCTGGCTATTCTCACAGTGACAGTCACCACACTCCATCACCTCACCGCTCGATCTTCTCCACGTCGCATCTGGACAACTCATGGGTGAACAAGATCAAGGGCGTCTTCACCGGCAACAAGACCTCCTCAGATGAACCCAAGCTCAGCAGCTCCGACTCATTCACTTTGCTCAGTACGAACCCCTCTGAATTTAGCTACTCTGCTTTGATTTTGTTTTCTGGGTTCTGCTGATTAGCTGCTTATGTGCTCAAAGTCTCAAGCTTTTGATAAACCCAGATGAGATTTTAGAATAAAGATTGGAACTTTGGCTGCTACCTCATTCAAATTTTGCATTTTTTGTATGATGTGATTGGATTTTGATAAACCCATTTCATATTCTATAGAAATGTTGAAATTTTGGCTGCTATTTCATTCACATTATGCTATTCTGTATATAACTGCAGTGATTGCATTGGCTTTTGATAAACCCATTTGATGTTGTAAATGAAAGATTGAAACTTTGGCTGCTATCTCATTCACATTTGCATATCTATGTTGTAACAATAGGTGTACTTGGCCTTGTTAGCTTATTGATGAAGTTGATTCTATCTGAAGCTATTTGTTATGAACCATTTAGTTGTAGGCGTTTGGTTGAACTTGTTTGTTTTTACAGTTTAGATTTGGTTGGGAGTTGATGGATCCCCTTTAAGTAGTAGTGATTGTTTGGTTATTGGATTTTGATACTAGGATTTGCGGATCAGATGAAGACTGCTAGGAGAGTCGGGGCATTCAAGCAATACATTGTTGGCAGAAGCAGTGAAGCGACTTTTGCGGATGCATTCGAGAAGCAGGAGTCGATAATACGGTATCTCGGAGGATTCGATTCTACTGGAGAGGTTGGTTTTCCCATTTTTTTAATGAGTTGATGGTTTCTTTATCAGGTTTTTATGCCAAAGAAATTACTGATCTGTCAGTATGTGTCTAATATGTGCTACTTCTTTACATTCAAGTCTCATATGTTAGTTAAATACTGGATCAAGTCGTAAACGCACTCCAATTGGTTAAGTTCTTCTCTATGTTTGGATAAAAAAGTGCCATTTGACACCAAATCTTTGTTTCCGACTAAATTCTTTGGTCAATTTGGCATCAGGATATTTTACAGAAAAACTATTGAATCCTAGATCATTTTCATGCTAATATTTTTGACAATGACATTGCACAGCACAACAGAATGTTTCTATTTGTCTTATCAACACAACCCTCCATATCTTTGTCATCTCTCACTCTAATTGACCATTTCAAAGCTGAGGTCCCTTTCTCCTTTAAAATGCTGTGATATTGTCTGTCCAGAAGGTTCATGATTCAAAGATATACCCTAAAGTATTTGTTTATTGACAAGCCACAGTATTAGGTCATGTCTTTTGAAAATGTCTTTTTAAGTTTCTTGATTATGGCTTTAGGTCTTCTGTTTTGTAGAATCTCCAAGTTTCTCAAAAACAAGAAGCAGCAAAGCATTGTAAATGCACAATATCTGATGTTGAGAATGCACTTGCAAAGTTCACCTGGGCCAGAGAAGCACACTTCAAGATGGAAAAGTTGAAAGCAGAAGGGAAACCAATTCCAACAAACATCGCCGAGGTATACATTTTGCTTTCCTTCATACATCCTATTGAAAATCACCACATAGGGATAAACCTTACTGATTCTAAATTGGTGAGTTACGAGTAGTCAACTTCAGAATGTCTTGTAGCTTCTCCAAGTCAATGTGCCTTTGCTACTAGTGAGAATTTGTGATACAGTAGGACCTATTTGCGGTTAATATTTAGTTGAGGTCTGGGTTGTAACTCTCCCTCTGGTACCTGTTAGTTGCTTGTTCTGGCAGCTGACTTTAAATGTGTACGTGATTGCTTTTAAGATGAACAAAGTTACAGGAATTTGCTTCCTTTCAATGAACTAGATTTGTATTGCCTGCCTGTGCGTTTGATTAACTATGGAATATTGGATAGGGCAATTTATTGTTTATGGACCTGGATTCACTTGAGTACACTTCTTCCAGTAAACAAGATTCATAATACAGTTTAGCATTTTATGCCTTGCACTTTAGTAACCTATCAGAATAGAACTGCATGACTCTTTTCAACTGGTAACCCCATTAGTTATGTAGGAACTTCAAGTTTGATATTCCGGATTTCCATGAATCAAATATGTGGGAAGTTCATTATTAACTGAAAGTTTCTGTTACGTAGGTGCAAAAGTTGATGGGTTCAACCCCATTTGAGGTTGCTCAGTCTAATTTGGCTAAGAGTGGGCAAATTAGTAGGAATGCGCTTTGTCCGTGTGGTTCCAAGAAGAGATACAAGCGGTACTTTCGCTTGCATGCTTGAATTAATACTTGGCAGTTCATTCTGAGAGATCATCATAGCATAAAACCTTTCAAATTTCATAATTCTTGGGTTTATAATTGATAAGCTTTTTGGTTTATGTGGTATTTGTTATGAAGGTGCTGTGGAAAGGACAAGTGATCCCAGAACAGGAGACGAGGAAAATCTTACTGCAGTCCAGAAACTACTCAAGCTCAAAGTAAGCATTTTCAGTTTTTGGAGTCTTTGATTTGTTTCCTTTTTCTTTTCCTTTTTAGCAAGTTAGCTGCCCTTTTGATGATCCTACTCTACTTGCTGAGACCAAATGTATCAATATTGTTTTACACAATAAATTGCTGTGAAATTGAGGTTGCTGAAGTTTTGATTATAAAATGCATCAAGGGTGCAATTTTTACTATTCCTGTAGTCATTATTGAATATTCGAGGTAATGATTATTTGACACATTAGAACGTGTCGTGTCGTGGGAAGCCGAAACATATCAAACACTCAAAAATCTTGTCAACACTTTGTTATTGAAGTTGGTTGAAAGTGGCATAACTAAAAATACTCAACGATTTTCCCAGTTTTCCAATTTTGCTATATAACTGTTTTGGTGTGCTTAGTTTAGATTAAGACATCCAGACTTGTGTTGTCGAAGAATTTGTTTTGGGAGTAGTTGCAGCATGGGGCATTCATTGTACACGACAATGATAATCGGACGTGTAACAACATGAATCAACAGAAGCGTCTATGGCAACTACCACCACCCCAATAAAAGTTAATCACAAGATAGTTGTTTTTTGACTTATTTCTGCGCCTTTACTTGTTTTTTTCCTATAGAAAGGTCTACCAGATTGAACGTCTAGAAAACAAACAGCACAGCCAAGACAACTGAAACTACAAAAATCTACTTCTACATCAACCCACAACCCCATTTTCTTTACCTTCAAACTTTCATCTCCATCAAGCTCGGTCTTGAAAACTCGAATCGATTCAGTACACAAAACCAAGATATAGCAAGCATGAGTAGTCATGACAGGAAAACCTTGCATGTTGCCATGTATCCATGGTTTGCTATGGGGCACTTGTCCCCATTTCTCCACATCTCTAACAAACTAGCCGAGAGAGGCCATAGAATCTCATTCTTCCTACCTCAAAAAACACAAGCCAAGTTGCAGTATTACAACCTTCACCCTGATTTCATCACTTTCTACCCCCTCACCATCCCTCACGTCGAGGGCCTCCCCGAGGGTGCCGAGACCACTGCCGATGTCCCATTCCCTCTTCACACTCTTGTCGTCACCGCCATGGATCTCACTCGCCCCCAAATTGAGAAGTTTCTCCGAGAACTCAAACCGGATTTGGTCTTCTACGATTTCTCTCATTGGTTGCCCCAACTGCTACGTGAGCTGGACGGTAACATCAAGTCAGTTCTCTACTGCATTATTAGCCCCGTGACAATAGGTTACCTTCTAAGTCCAGAGAGGAAGCTAACCGAAAAACCGTTGGTGGCAACTGATCTTCTAGAGGCTCCTACTTCATTTCCTTCTTCAATCATCAAGTTAAGGACACATGAAGCCCGAGGACTAACTTATGTGACAAACCAAGAGTACGGGCGCGGTGTGACATTTCTTGAACGACAACTGACCTCTTTGGGGGAATGTGACGCCATTGGTTTCAAGACATGTAGAGAATTTGAAGGGAAGTTTTGTGATTACTTAGAAGAGCAGATGAAGAAGCCAGTGATTCTTGCGGGGCCGGTGGTGCCGGCCCCTCCTAGCTCGGCGTTGGAGGAGAGATGGGCGGAGTGGCTCGGAGGGTTTGAGCCAGGAAGTGTGATTTATTGTGCTTTCGGAAGCGAATGCGTGCTGAAGAAGGAACAGTTGCAAGAACTGGTGTTGGGATTCGAGCTCACCGGTCTGCCCTTCTTTGCTGCGCTGAAAATGCCGGTGGGATTGGAGTCGATAGAAGCTGCATTGCCCAAAGGCTTCGAAGAGAGGGTGAAAGGGAGAGGTGTTGTTCACAGTGGGTGGGTGCAACAGCCGTTGATACTGAACCACCCATCTGTGGGGTGCTTTGTGACTCACTGCGGTTCGGGGTCTCTAGCCGAGGCGATGATGAACCATTTCCGGTTGGTGCTTCTGCCGCATGTCGGAGACCAAATCATCAATGCAAGAATGATGGGAGGTGACCTGAGAGTGGGAGTTGAAGTCGAGAAGGGAGACGAAGATGGCTTGTTTAGCAAGGAAGGTGTATGCATAGCTGTGGAGGCTGTGCTGGATGATGAGAGTGAAGTAGGGAAAGAAGTGAAGGCTAACCATGCTAAGTGGAGGGAGTTCTTTTCCAACAAAGGGCTTGAGAAAACTTACATTGATGGTTTTGAGCAGAGGTTGCATCAACTGTTAGAATGTTAAATGGCTCCATCAACTGTTAGAATGTTAAATGGCTCAAAAACCTAACCAATTAAGCTGTGTATTTGCTTCACCATAAATAGTTTCTTCTATATATGTTCTTCGACTTGCTCTAGATTTCTACTATTTTCCTTTTCCTTTATGCTTGTTTGTAACACAAAATTGGTTAAGTTTTCCTTAAGCCATGGACTCCAAGCAATTCGTCACGGACTTCTTCTTGGTCTATCAAAATTGCATTCGATGCTACAAGATGAGAGACTAGAAAGGCAACGCTATATATATGCCAACCAATTTCTCTTGCAATTGATCCACATAGCTAAAAGAAATTAAGAATGCAGCGAGTTCCACATAAAGTGGTGAACGCCAACTATGAGAGCACGAAAGTGAAAACGACGTCGTCTGTGGGTTCCAGTTTCTGATACTCTCTATACTCTACACACCCAAAACCCTGAAATCCTAAAATCCTATTGTGAGAGCAGGAGTTGACAAAATCCCAACAATGCATTCTTCAAGCACAACACTTCACATCCGGCTATTGTCACAGTGACAGTCACCACACTCCATCAGTGCACCGCTCGATCTTCTCCACGTCGCAGCTAGACAACTCATGGATGAAAGATGTGCTTAGGTTTTGATAAACCCATTTGATATCTTATAGAAAGATTGAAACTTTGGCTGCTATTTCATTCAAATTATGTTTTTTGTATATAACTGCAGTGATTGGATTGGCTTTGATAAACCAATTTGATATTTTATAGAAAGATTGAAACTTTGGCTGCTATTTCATTCAAATTATGTTTTTTTGTATATAACTTCAGTGATTGGATTGGCTTTGATAGACCCATTTGATATTTTACAGGAAAGATTGAAACTTTGGCTGCTAGCTTATTCACATTTGTGTATCTGTTGTATAACAATAGGTGTACTTAGCCTTTTTAGCTTATTGATGAAGTTGATTTCATCTGAAGCTACTTATTAAGTTATTATGGATCATTTAGTTCTAGCATTTGGTAGGGAGTTCATGGATCCCCTTTAAGTAGTAGTGACTCTTTGTTTATTGGATTTTCATACTAGGATTTGCCGATGAGATGAAGACTGCTAGGAGAGTCGGGGAATTCAAGCAATGCATTGTTGGGAGAAGCAGTGAAGCGACTTTTGCAGATGCATTCGAGAAGCAGGAGTCAATAATACGGTATCTTGGAGGATTTGATTCTACTGGAGAGGTTGGTTTTCCCATTTTTTCAATGAGTTGATGGTTTTTTCTTTATCAGGTTTTATGCCAGAGAAATTACTGATCTGGCAGTATCTGTGTAATATGTGCTACTGCTTTACATTCAAGTCTCATATGTTAGTCAAATATTTGATCTTGATAAGACGATAGAAACATTCTGGTGTGCTGTGCAATGTCATAGTCACTTATATTAGCATGAAAATGATTTAGGGTTCAATAGTTTTCTGGAGAAATATCCTGATTTCCAAAATAACCAAAGAAAAGTTGTAGGAAACAATGATTTGGTGTCAAATGGCACTTTTTAGTAGGAAAATAGAGAAGAACTTAACTAATTGCAACGCGTCTACAACTCACAATCCTTTTCCATATTCTTTGTCATCTCTCACTCTTATTGAACATTTCAAAGCTGAGGTCTCTTTCTCCCTCTTTAAAATGCCGGTATTGTCAGTCCAGAAGGTTCATGATTGAAAGAATATACCCCAAAGTATATGTTTATTGACACGCCTCAGTACTGGGTCATGTCTTTTGAAAGTTTCCTGTTAAGTTTTTTCGTCTTGATTATGGCTTTAGGTCTTCTGTTTTGTAGAATCTCTAAGTTTCTCAAAATATCTGATGTTGAGAATGCACTTGCAAAGTTCACCTGGGCCAGAGAAGCACACTTCAAGATGGAAAAGTTGAAAGCAGAAGGGAAACCAATTCCGACAAACATTGCCGAGGTATACATTTTGCTTTCCTTCATACATCCTATAGAAAATCACCACATAGGGATAGACCTTATTAATTTTAAATTGGTGAATTATGAGTAGTGAACTTCAGAATGTCTTGTAGCTTCTTTAAGTCAATGTGCCTTTGCTATCTTGTCATCTCTAGCGAGACTTTACAGTAGGACCTGTTTGCAGTTAATATTTAGTTGAGGTCTGGGCTGTCTCTGTCTATGGTACCTGTTAGTTGCTTGTTCTGGCATCTGAGTTTAATTGTGTACGTGATTGCTTTTAAGATGAACAAAGTTACATGAATTTGCTTCCTTTCAATGAACCCAATTTGTGTTGCATGCCTGTGTGTTTGGTTAACTATGAAATGTTGGATGGAGCAATTTCTGGCATATTGTTTATGGACCTGGATTCATTTGAGTACACTTCTTCCTGTAAACAAGATTCATATTACAGTTTAGCATTGCATGAAACCTTGCACTTCAGTAACCTATGACCTATCAGAATGGAACTGCATGACTGACTTTCGGTCTTTAGGATGCATATAGATCAAATGATAACCCCGTTATTTATGTAGTAACTTCAAGTTTGTTATTCTGGATTTCCATGAATCAAATATTTGGGAAGTTCCTTATTAACTGAAAGTCTCTGTTACGTAGGTGCAAAAGTTGATGGGTTCAACTCCATTTGAGGTTGCTCAGTCTCATTTGGCTAAGAGTGGGCAAACTAGTAGTAGGAATGCGGCTTGTCCGGCCGTGTGGTTCCAATAAGAGATATAAGAGATACTTTAGCATGCATGCTTTATTAAAACTTGATTCTGAGAGATCATTATAGCATAAAACCTTTCAAACTTCATAATTATTGAATGTGCTGTAGAAGGGATAAGTGATCCCAGAATAGGAGACGAGGAAAATCTTACTGCAGTCCAGAGACTCAGGTTTATAAGCTCAAAGTAAGAATTTTCTGGTTTCAGAGCCTTCGATTTGATTCTTTATTTTAAGCAATTTAGCTGGCCTTTTGATGGTCCTACTCTTCTTGCTGAGACAAAATGTATTTTTATTGGTTTATACAATAAATTGCTGCCAACTTTAGGTTGCAAAAGTTTGGTTGTCAAATCAAACGCTCGAAGCTTGTCAACACGTTTTTGTTATTGAAGTTGATCGAAAGTGACGACTAAAAAATTCTCGACGATTTTCCCAGTTTTCCAATTTTTCTTTATTACAGTTTTGCTTAGATTCAGTTACATCCGACAACCTCAATATCACCCCCCCCCCCCCCCCCCCCACCTACCTCACAGGGAGTAGTTGCAGCATGGACCAGTTATATGAATCCCCAGACGCAACTTCCACTAGTTGCTACACTTATTTCTGCACCCTTTACTTGCTTTTGCCTTTGGAAAGGTCTGCCAGATTGAACGTCTATAAAACAAACGAGACAGGCAAGACAACTGAAACCCCAGAAACCTATTTCTACATCAACCCCCAGAACCAATTCCTATACCTTCAAACTTCCATCTCCATCCAGCTCGGTTTCAAAAACTAGAATCGATTCAATAAAATTAAGCTATAGTGACTATGAGTAGTCATGACAGAAAAAGCTTGCACATTGTCATGTATCCATGGTTTGCTATGGGGCACTTGTCCGCATTTCTCCACATCTCTAACAAACTAGCGGAGAAAGGCCATAGAATCTCCTTCTTCCTCCCTCAAAATACACAAGAAAAGTTGCAGTACTACAACCTCCACCCTGATCTCATCACTTTCTACCCCCTAACCATCCCTCGAGTTGAGGGACTCCCCGATGGCGCCGAGACCACTGCCGACGTCCCCTTCCCTCTTCGCGGTCTTATCGCTACCGGGATGGACCTCACTCGCCCCCAAATTGAGAAGCTTCTCCGAGAACTCAAACCGGATTTGGTCTTCTACGATTTCTCTCATTGGTTGCCCCAACTGTTGCGTGAGCTGGACGGTAACATCAACTCAGTTCTCTACTGCATTATTAGCCCCGTGACAATAGGTTACCTTCTAAGTCCAGAGAGGAAGTTAACCGAAAAACCGTTGGTGGCAACTGATCTTCTAGAGGCTCCTACTTCATTTCCATCTTCAATCATCAAGCTAAGGACACATGAAGCCCGAGGACTAACTTATATGACAAACCGAGAGTACGGGCCTGGTGTGACATATCTTGAACGACAATTGACCTCTTTGTGCGAATGTGACGCCATTGCTTTCAAGACATGTAGAGAATTCGAAGGGAAGTTTTGTGACTACCTAGAAGAGCAGATGAAGAAGCCGGTGATTCTTGCGGGGCCGGTGGTGCCAGTCCCTTCCAGCTCGGCGTTGGAAGAGAGATGGGCAGAGTGGCTCGGAGGGTTTGCGCCAGGAAGCGTGATTTATTGTGCTTTCGGAAGCGAATGCGTGCTGAAAAAGGAACAGTTGCAAGAACTCGTGTTGGGAATCGAGCTCACCGGTCTGCCCTTCTTTGCGGCGCTGAAAACGCCGGTGGGATATGAGTCTATAGAAGCTGCATTGCCCGAAGGGTTCGAAGAGAGGGTGAAAGGGAGAGGTGTTGTTTACAGTGGCTGGGTGCAACAGCCTTTGATACTGAACCACCCATCTGTGGGGTGCTTTGTGACTCACTGCGGTTCGGGGTCTCTAGCCGAGGCGATGATGAACCATTGCCGGTTGGTGCTTCTGCCGCATGTGGGAGACCAGATCATCAATGCGAGAATGATGGGTGGTGACCTGAGAGTGGGAGTTGAAGTCGAGAAGGGAGATGAAGATGGCTTGTTTAGCAAGGAAGGTGTATACAAAGCTGTGGAGGCTGTGATGGATGATGAGAGTGAGGTAGGGAAAGAAGTGAAGGCTAACCATGCTAAGTGGAGGGAATTCTTTTCCAACAAAGGGCTTGAGAAAACTTACATTGATGGTTTTGAGCAGAGGCTGCATCAACTGTTAGAATGTTAAATGGCTCACAACTGCATCTCTGGAAGCCATCTCTCATGCGAATTTTTAGGTCCACTAAATTGGTTATTGTTTTTGGCTCCTCATGTTCCAGGCTTTGATTTTGTACAAGAGCAGGGTGGTATTCCTCTGCTCTTTGTTTCCTTTTTCTTCTTTGTATTGTTCTTGTAAGACCTTGTATTTTTTATTTTGTTTCAATAAAATTAAATAAGAGGATTAGGGGGCGGGTTACCAGAGTGTGATGGACCCTTTATCTTCGGGTGGGTTTGAGGGTGAGACTTGTTTTCTACATCTCTAAGGAGCTAATATCGCTCAATCTCTTATCTATTATTAAAAAAATAAAAAAACAAAACTAATTTGTTTACTTGTCTAACATTGGTCATCTCAGGTTCAAAAAATTGTTGTATCAAATTAAATTAATTTTCATAGGCCTTTTCAAGCAAGATATTATCCAATGAGAGGTCCCTCAAAATTGTATACTTTTTCTTTTGGAATATCTCAACTGCATATAACACCTGCCAAAACCAAGTCCAATCTTCATTTTCACATGCTCAACAAAATAAAACACATATGATATATCATTCACAGAATGCATATGTTGTTACTTAAATATGACATTAGAAAATAGAAACAAATCAAAGTTAATATTGAATGAGAGAGAGAGACACTACATTATATATAGAATATAGTAACTAAGAGGTATATCAATATCCCATTTATTAGTACGTCACAGGCAGCAAAAACAAGAAAAGAGTTCCATAAGGAGCATCTGAGACCCCGGGTTCCATGGCTCCGAGTACGTCATAGGTTGCGGGTGTTGAAGATCCAGGCCTCGAATCAGAGGCTGAGGCGGAGTAATATCCTATTGTAGCTAGGATAGACCCTTTCTCTTTAACAACAATTATCTTTCTTTTCAATTCAATAAAAGGTACACTATAGGGTCTTAGGCCTGCTTCGATTGAGAGTTGAGTTGTTTGTTAGAGGTTAGAAGGTTATATGCTTTTTTAGTTTGTTATATCCACCTTTTTTGATGTACTTTGAGGTTGTTTTTCAATTCTTAGATGTAGTATGTATTTAGTTTCTTAGCTATGTTGCTTGTATGGTCTTCGGACTATTCATACTTGACATTTTTGGTAGTCATGATATTTGATCAATGGAACTTTCTCCTTTTTCCTAAAAAAAAAAATCATTTATTAGTGCAGGTGTTATATATAATCTAGTAACTAATTTATAAGATTGTATATAGTTATTTGGTGCATATATAGCTAACTTAAAACTCAATGGTAGCATGACCTGATAACACGTCTCAAGATCCGGACGGAATAAAACGGGTTGAACGGGTCATGTAACATGTGTTATATATAGTATGTTAGGCCATCTCCATTAAGGTATCTATATAACTTAGTTACTATATATAATGTAGTAATGCTTTCAAACAAATATATATATATATATATATATATATATATATATATAGTCCATTTCCAGAGCGAGATCCCACTTTGAAATTAAAGTGCGGACCTCTTTATTTCGCTCAATTTCAGGTCGCATTTCCACATCTCAACCGTACAATGTCTAGAACATAGTGTGTAGATCATTCATGCAAAGTTTCATCCAATTTCAAGATCATTTGGGCTTCCGTAATCGTGATTTACACAAACGGTTTTGTTTGGACGGTTTTTGTTCTGTTTATTTATTTAATCTAATTCGGTACCTAAATGATCTTGAAATTGGATGAAACTTTGCAAGAATGATCTACACACTGTGTTCTAGACATTTTACGGTTGAGATGTGGAAATGCGACCTGAAAGTGAGCGAAATAAGGAGGTACGCACTTTAATTTCAAAGTGGGATCCCGCTCTGGAAGGGGACTGTATATATATATATATATATATATATATATATATATATATATATATATATATAGCAACTAACTTATATACAATCTTGATTGAAATAAAATCTTAAAATCAATTGAAAAACTAGTCGTCTAACTACCGGGTGTTTCAAGCTCACCACGTCAAGCTTCAACGCTTCTAAATCTTCAACATTCTCGTTCATGTGGTCCAACCACTCACTTCCAAAGCTATCACATGCATGTTTTATGTCGAATTAAGCATCAGGATACCGCTGCATAAGCTAAATATGGCCCTGGACACGGCTAGCATCCCCAGCTGGGTGTTGACCCCTACTTGCTCAAAATGTTTTGTTGCCTCCACTCTAGACTTCGAAGCCGAAAACTCCCCCACATTCCTCCTTAAGCCATCCAACCCCACACTTTGTGGTGGAATGCTGCTGCAACTAGAGGGCTCCAATTGCACTTACCAATATAAGTTCATGTACTGCTTCCCTCGTGCAATTGGAGACCAAGGGTTCCTCGCCCTTGGTGAGGACGCAATCTTGATTGGGCTGGAGATTCACACGACGCCAATGTATGGTCTATCTGACGAATTCTACTATCTATGGTTATATGGCATTAGTGTGAACAAGGAAAGACTCGCTATCGATCTGGATGTGTTTCTATACCAAGGAGATGTAGGAGCTATCAGATTGGTTTTCTATGGTAGAGGTGGTGATGTAGATGACTTGCTGATGTGGATTTGTCTAGCTAGTGTATTTTCTTGAGTTTATGATCTAATAAATGTTAGGTTTTCCTAACTATATAGTGTAGATGATGCTCTCTCTCTCTCTCTCTCTCTCTCTCTCTCTCTCTCCCTCTCTCTCTCTTCCAAAATATCAGCTAATCCTCTTTACAAGCACCCCGCCAATGTTAGCCACTTCCTTAACCTTTCCAAAATGCGTTTTTCACAAATTTCAAACGATGTCACAAGTTATAGCCCACAAGCAGTGTTATTTAAGGGATGTTCTATGTTGAAGTTAGCATTGGGACGCCACCCCAAAAGCTGAATTTGGCGCTAGACACGACCATAATCCCCAGTTGGGTCCAAGCGTTTGATTGCTCTGAGTGTGTCATTTCCACTACCCCGGACTTCAAACCCGAGGACTCCCTCACACTCCGATTTATACTGTCTAACGACTCTCTTTGTCATGGAGTGTGGCTAGAACCAAAAGGCTTCAAGTACTGCATGTACCAGATAGGACAGGAATCCAAGGGCACTTTCGCCTTGGATACCCTCATTACTAATACAGCTATGACAATCCCAAGCATTGCTTTTGGTGTAGGGTTTGGAAACGATTTCACTACGTTTCTAGACCCAACTGAAGAGGTAGAAAAGGCAATAGTGGGAGTTGGATCGTCCTCAAGGGTCAGTGGAGGAGAAGCTTCCATATTGCTTTTCTCGACGACGCCTTCAAGTTCAAGTTTCGGGTATCATTTGACTAGTCCTCAATCATGGAGGGAGAACTGACGATGAGAAGAGTAGGCTGCTTCGATAGTTTCGTGGTGGTTCCGGCGACTTTGACATCATTTAGGTTTAAATGTGATGAGTATGATCTGATGGGAGTAAAACATAAAAAGTCATATTGATGGGTATGAAATTCATTCAACAAACGGTAAGTTCGCTGAACTTTGAAATTTGAGATACTTCATAGGTTACTCAGAGGTTGGGTCGTTATAGAGGAGGAGGCACCTTGGAGTTGTCTCTAAGAGCATATCCAATCCTAAGTATAAAATCTATAATAAGTTTAGGTTTTGTAAGATACTGTCATGTTCACTTGGTCAATTAGTGACCAAGAGATTTATAGTCAAACACCCTTAGATGTAAATCTAATGACATAAAAAATTATTTTTAAATAAAGTTGTTTTGTAAATGGTGATTAACCATGAATCTCTTGGTCACTAACTGACAAGGTGAACACTACTACAGAACTAAATTATATTGAAATCAAAATATAGTCAGAATGTTGAAATCTAGTTTTTTTGTTTAGTATAAATATTGTTAGATATCTCTGATTATTGCAAGAGGTTTATAACTTTTGGCGAAACTTTAGAAGTTCTGCAATATACTCGATTTATGTTGCTATATTAGAAACCAGTTCGAACTCAAATATAATATCAAATAAAACCGAAATTCAATGAGTATTGTACACGCTTTGAACAATTGACTCGTTGAGGTAATTTATCTCAAGTATTAGCAAATATTTGTCTATGCACAGCGTGAAAATACATAGTGTGATTTTAGCTATTCAAAAATATTTATGTGGAGACCATCTTTTATCTATATTATGTCATCTAATATAGTCATATGTGTATATATATATATATATATATATATACAGTTCCTATCCAGAGCGAAGTTTCGTTATGAAATTAAAGTGTGAAATTCTTTATTTGATTAACTTTTTCGTCATATTTCCACATCTTCATCGTTTAGATTATTGATACTAATGTATAGATCATTTATACAAAATTTCATCAAGATTGATGATCGTTTGGGTATTGAATTATATCAAATCAATGAACGGACCATAAACTTGTCGGACCATAACTATTTGTGTAAATAACGATTACGAAAATCCAAACGATCATCAAATTAGATGAAACTTTGTAAAAGTGATTTATGCATTAGGTTCTACAAACTAAACGGTGAAGATGTGGAAATATGATGAAAAAGTAAGTCAAATAACGAACTTCACACTTTAATTTCAGAGCGAAGCTTCGCTCTGGATAGGAACTGTATATATATATATATATATATATATATATATATGTATAGTCCGGATCTAAAGAAGATCTCCTTAAACTCTTAAAGTGAGGATGTTTTAAGTTCTAGCATTTATTTTGACAATTAAAGCCACTCATTCCCTAGTTACTTACCCACATATGAATCCTACAACAAATTAGCCAAAATGAAAAACATTTAACCATTTGATTAGCACAATATTCGTTTTAATTTTATCTAACGGCCTACAATTGTTTACGTTAATTTGAATGACCAAATGATTATGGAATTAGTTGAAATTTTGTAGACATGTGTCTTCCATATGAACATAGAGGATTAACGGTTGAGATCGTTAAATGAAGTCATCTACTAATATAAAATAGTAGAAATCTTCAAATTCTTAAAGTAAGGATGTCCTCTTTAGATCCTTCCCCTATATATATATATATATGTATGTATACATAGTCATATATATATGTGTGTGTATGACTATATATATATATATATATATATATATATATGGAGGATCTAAAAAGAACCTCCTTACTTTAAGAATTTGAGGATTTCTACTATTTTACATTAATATATGACTTCTTTTAACGATCTCAACCGTTGATACTAGGGCTGGCATTGGTAGGTATACCAACTATATTTTTCAATACCATGTACCAACCAACTTAAAATTGGTACGCAAAATCTTGTACCAAAACCAACCGTCAAAGTTGGTATACCAACTTAGTTGGTACGGTTGGTACTCGGTTGGTACGGTTGGTATTGGGCCTCTACCAAGTTTAAATTGAGACCCAACAAACTGAAAGACCCAGCTCATTTAAATCCTTTTTTTGGGCCTATACCAAACTTCTATCAATTATCAAACTATTCAAAGTTCAAACACATTCAAAGTTGCACACATCATAATATCATATAATTTCAAATGCATAAACAAGCAAGATCAAAACTTCAAAAGTTCAAATGCAACAAGCCAACAACGTCCAAAGTCTTATATAGAAAATTAAACAACACATGTCCAATGAAAACACAAAAGTCCAGATTAGCAGGGAAAGAGTGATCTTGTGAGGCCGGGAGAGTGCTAGACTGCTAAACACCTCTATCTTAATTAATTAAATTCATCAACTATTCAACTAACTGGACCTGTACCCCGAGCAAGTTTAAGAAGCAAGCTATATATAGATTCAAACAGGTTGTCTATCTCTCTATCTATCTCCTCATTCAAACCCCACCCTCTTCTTCTTCTCTCTCATTCTCTTTAACTTGAACAAAAATCAACATTGCTACCCAATTCACTCCTACTCTCTAACTATCAAAAGGTCCATTCTTTCTTCCAAGCTATCGGCATTTCATAATCTACCTTCTATTCATCCAACTGATGAATTCATAACTCTAAAACCAATGCAAAATAATCGAAACAAGCACCGAAACACAACAAATCATATCTCAAATCCAAATCACCATCAAAATGTTCACAGAGCATAGAACACAATCAACACATAGATTGATAGATAACAATCATAACACATAGATTGATAGATAACAATCATAACACATAGATTGATAGATACACATAGATAATAGATTGATAGATACATACGGAGATTCGAGGCTTGGTGCTGCGAAGTCGACGGCGAGTTGAGGTGCTGCCCTTCGTCGGAGAGTCGAGACACTACCCAGCGTTGCCCTTCGTCGGAGAGTTGAGGCGCTGCCCAGCGCTGCCCTTCGTCGGAGAATCGAGGAGTTGCCCAGCGCTGCCGAGTTGAGGTGGCCGAGGTGATGCTGAGTTAACGACAAGAGAGGCGAGGTGGCTAGAAGTTGAGTCGAGGTGGCGGAGCCGAGGAGGTGTTGCGAAGTTGAGGTGGCCGAGCCGCGGGGGTGCTGCGAAGTAGAGAGATGAGGCGAGACGCTAGAGAGACGAGCGTGAGAGGCTGAGACCCGAGAGTGACTGTGAGTTATTGAGAATAAAGTCAACTGACTCAATTCAACTAACTGACTAACCTAGGTTAGATCCACAGTCCACAGATCAACAGCTTAGATTAATAGTTTTAATCTTTTTTTTTTAATATAACTCGGTTGGTACATGGTATACTGTGTTTTGGGAAAATCTGTACCATGTACCAACCAACTTCTAAAACTTGGTACGGTACTACTGTACCGAAAACTCGGTTACTAACTACTTGGCATACCAATTTGTTTGGTACGGTTGGTTGGTATCGCCAGGGTCTAAATTGCCACCCCTAGTTGATACTCTAGATTCATATGCAAGAAACATGTCTACAAAATTTCAACTAATTCGATAATCATTTGGTCATTCAAATTGATGTAAACAATTGTAGGTCATTAGATAAAATTAAAATAAATATTTTGTTAATCAAAATGGTTAAACGTTTTTCATTTTGACTAATTTTTTGTATGATTCATATGTGGGTAAGTATCTAGGGAATTGATGGCTTTGATTGTCAAAATACATGCTAGAACTAAAAATATCCTTACTTTAAGAGTTTAAGGAGGTCCTCTCTAGATCCGGACTTTACACACTTGTATACACACACACACACACACATATATATATATATATATATGATTATATATAGTCAGAATGCTGAAATCTAGTATTTATAAGCAAAAACAGCCTCTTCAGATGATGTTTAATGATAAGAAGCGGATTGAGGCACTCACGGAGATATTCAATTTGTAAATGGTGATTGACCATGAATCTCTTGGTCACTAACTGACAAAGTGAACACTAATATAGAACTAAATTATATTGAAATCAAAATATAGTCAGAACGTTGAAATCTAGTTTTTTTGTTTAGTATAAATATTGTTAGATATCTCTGATTATTTTAAGAGGTTTATAACTTTTGGCGAAACTTTGGAAGTTCTGCAATATACTCGATTTATGTTGCATTTATGTTGCGATATTAGAAACCAGTTTGAACTCGAATATAATATCAAATCAAACCGAAATTATGATGCTCTGAGTGGTTTGCAGCATAAAATTTTCTTAGACATTGCATTCTTCTACAAGCAGGGGATGAAGAAGAAGCGAGTTACGGAACTGCTAAAATATTGTTATGGCTTTAATGTTGTTAGTGTGATAAATGCTCTCATTGAGAAATCTCTCTTAAGTATTGATCACAATTACAATGTTTGGATGCATGGTTTGGTACAAGAAGTGGCATGGAAAATTGTTCATGACGACTCTGGTGATCATGATGAGCCCGGTCGTCACAATCGTTTGTGCCATCGTCATGATATATTTCGTATATTCACAACAAATACGGTAAGAATTATGTTATTAATTCAAGTTTAAATTTGAAAGTAAAATACATTTGGAATTAACTTTTTCTTTATTGTGAATTAATATCTAAGGAACAGAAGCAACCAAAGGCATCCGCTTGAGCCTATCATAATTAGAAGAGGCAGATTCAAACTAGAATTTTGAACGCTTCTCTAAGATGCTCAAACTTATGTTTCTTGAATTTGATAATTTAATAGTTAGTTCAGGCCCCACATTCCTCCCAAATTCTTTGATAATTCTCAAATGGAATCGGTATCCTTCCAAATCTCTTCCAGCAAGTTTCTGACCAAACTTACTTGCTGAACTCAGAAAGGCAAATTCGTTAAGCTTTGGGATGGAAGACTGGTAACAATGTTGATCATGTTTTCTACTTCAAAATAGAATCTTAAATTTTCGAAAGGTAATTATTTGTTCCATGCATTGTACAGGGTTGGCCTAAATTGAAACATATGAATCTTAGTGTCTCCAAATATTTGAAGAAGACCCCAGATTTCACAGGTATGTCGGATCTTGAGGACTTGAATCTTGCAGTTTGTGAGGGTTTAGTTGAGGTCCATCCATCCATTGCAGTGCACAAAAAACTTAAGTCGTTGATACTCTACGGATGCAAAAACATTAAGAGCTTCCCAAGTAAGATTGAAATGGACTCCCTCGAGTTTCTCGACCTTTCCTACTGCTCAAAACTAAAGATTCCAAAATTTGGAGAAGGAATGGAAAAGCTATCTTCCCTTTACATGCGCGGTACTGCTACTGAGAGCAAAAGTCTGGTTGGTCTGACTTTGGGTATATTTGAGAGCAAAAGTCTCCAGAGTATACCAGGTACAACAATTTTTAAACTGAAGTCTATGAGAAGTAAGCTTGGCTCCTTATTCAGAAGAAAGAGTCTAGAGCCTCTGTTGCCATCTCTAAGGGTTTTACCGTCTTTGACATCGTTAGATCTAGTTGATTGTCATCTTAGTCAAGGAGTAATCCCCGATGATATTGGCTACTGTTTTCCATCTCTATATGAGTTGTGGCTTAGGGGAAATGATTTTATTATTACTCTTCCCGCAAGCATTAAATGCCTTTCGATCTAAGCTTAGGCGCATTCATTTGAGGGGGTGCAAAAGGCTTCAACAATTACCGGATCTCCCATCGAATAGGCATTTAAGAGTGTGGGAAGATGATTGTGATTCCTTAAAAAAGTTGTCAGAACCATCATAGCAGGGCACATCCTCCAATTTGGAGGTCTTTCGTTTATCAACTGTGAACTACTTTGGATTGATTGACAATGAAGGCTTCACTAATGGAATATTTTCGATGCTAAGTAGATTGGCTGCTCAGGTATGTTACATCGATCACTCATTTTTGTATGTCTCTCTCTCTCTCTCTCTCTTCCAAAATATCAGCTAATCCTCTTTACAAGCACCTCGCCAATGTCAGCCACTTCCTCAACCATTCCAAAATGCGTTTTTCTAAAATTTCAGACGATGTCACAAGGTATAGCCCACAAGCAGTGGTATTTAAGGGATGTTCTATGTTGAAGTTAGCATCGGGACGCCGCGCCAAAAGCTGAATTTGGCGCTAGACACGACCATAATCCCCAGTTGGGTCCAAGCGTCTGATTGCTCTGAGTGTATCATTTCCACAACCCCGGACTTTGAACCCGAGGACTCCCTCACACTCCAGTTTATGTTGTTTAACAACTTTCTATGTCATGGAGTGTGTCTAGAACCAAAAGGCTCCAAGTACTGCACGTACCAGATAGGCCAGGAATCCAAGGGCACTTTCGCCTTGGATACCCTCATTACTAATGCAGCTATGACAATGCCAAGCATTGCTCTTAGTGTGGGGTTTGGAAATGATTTCACTATGTCTCTACACCAGACTGAAAAGGTCGAAAAGGCAATAGTGGGAGTTGGATCGTCCTCAAGGGTCAGTGGAGGAGAAGCTTCCATATTTCTTTTCTTGACGACGCCTTCAAGTTCAAGTTTCGGGTATAGTTTGACCAGTCCTCAAACTTAGAGGGAGAACTGACGACGAGAAGAGTAGGCTGCTTCGACATTTTCGTGGTGGTTCCAGCGACTTTGACATCATTTAGGTTTAAATGTGATGAGTATGATCTGATGGGAGTAAAACATAAAAAGCCCTATTGATGGGTATGAAATTCGTTCAACAAACGGTAAGTTCGCTGAACTTTGAAATTTGAGATATTTCTTAGGGTACTCCGGGGTTGGGTCGTTATAGAGGAGGAGGCGCCTTGGAGTTGTCTCTAAGAGCATATCCAGTCCTAAATATAAAACCTATAATAAGTTTAGGTTTTGTAAGATAATGTCATGTTCACTTGGTCAATTAGTGACCAAGAGATTTATAGTCAAACACCCTTAGATGTAAATTTAATGATGCAGAAAATTATTTTTAAGTAAAGTTGTTTTGTAAATGGTGATTGACCATGAATATCTTGGTCACTAACTGACAAGGTGAACACTATTATAGAACTAAATTATATTGAAATCAAAATATAGTCAGAACGTTGAAATCTAGTTTTTTTGTTTAGTATAAATATTGTTAGATATCTCTGATAATTGCAAGAGGTTTATAACTTTTGACGAAACTTTGGAAGTTCTGCAATATACTCGATTTTTGTTGCATTTATGTTGCAATATTAGCAACCAGTTCGAACTCAAATATAATATCAAATAAAACCGAAATTCAATGTGTATTGTACATGCTTTGAACAATTGACTCGTTTAGGTAATTTATCTCAAGTATTAGCAAATATTTGTCCATGCACAGCGTGAAAATACATAGTATGATTTTAGCTATTCAAAAATATTTATGTGGAGACCATCATGTATCTATATTATGTCATCTAATCTTAGTTATATATATATAGGGAGGATCTAAAAATGATCTCCTTACTTTAAGAATTTCAGGATTTCTACTATTTTACATTAGTATATGACTTCTTTTAACGATCTCAACCGTTGATACTCTAGATTCATATGCAAGAAACATGTCAACAAAATTTCAACTAATTTCATAATCATTTGGTCGTTCAAATTGATGTAAACAATTGTAGGTCGTTAGATAAAATTAAAACAAATATTATGTTAATCAAATGGTTAAACGTTTTTCATTTTGGCTAATTTTTTGTATTATTCATATGTGGGTAAATAACTAGGGAATTGGTGGTTTTGATTGTCAAAATACATGCTAGAACTAAAAACATCCTTACTTTAAGAGTTTAAGGAGATCCTCTCTACATACATATATATATATATATATATGACTATATATAGTCAGAACGCTGAAATCTAGTATTTATAAGCAAAAACAGACTCTTCAGATGATGTTTAATGATTTGAAGTGGATTGAGGCACTCGCGGAGGTATTCTAGGACCAAGGCACCTCTCCATATTTTATCTCTTTGTGTTTTCACTACTAAAACTTTGGTTGAAATGAATCAAACCTAACTCAAACTATATATAGTGACACCCCCACCCCTATATTTTAGCAGCTCTTTTGTTAAGGGGTCTTAATTACCTCTTTAAGATTGGTTGAGATTTAATAAAAATACAAAATAATTAAAACCATTTTTAAAAAAAGAAGTTAATTTCACCATATTCCTAGTACATTTATGTTTTTACCCTACAAATTAATCTAAATAGATCACTGAAACCTAGATTTTGTAAATTTGTAATATGAATAACCAAACCCATGGCAACATATTCTTGGGTGAAATACAATGAGTTTCATGATATACAATAGCAACAAGTCAATTGATGTATAATTTCGTTTAAGACTTTATAATAGTAAGTTGTAACCATCAAGTTTTTTTGTTTGTTTACCGTGTTATTATATTGGTCCGCCGTAATTATAATCTCTGGCTCCGCCATTGGATTGTGAAAAACCATGAAGTTTTGGAGTGGAAGCACATGAGTTAATGAAGTTTGCAGTTCATATTCTTAGCTTGACTTGTAGTGCATCTCCTTTGAGTCGGTAAGATTATTTGTTTAATGTTCATAAAAAAAACTATAATTACATATAATATGTTGCATGTTTTTAATATCTAATTTTATTCTTATTCTTGTTTTAGATTCACACAAAGAAAATGAATAGACTTGAACACAAAAGATAAAATGCATTGGTTTATGTGAAGTACAATTCTTTGCTAAGGGAGAGTCTACTTTAATGTTATTATAACCTTGTTTTTGAACCTTATGGAGAACTAAGGATGAATTTTATGCCTTTAATGATAATTTCGTATATTTTGCAGTATACTCATATTATATATAAATGTAATGTATTTATTCACTGTTGTTGGAAAAGCGGTCGCCTCAACTCGTTGAAGCTTTCGCCTTGCGAGGCTTCATCAAGTCGCCCTCACTTTTTGAAAACTCTCTCTCTCTCTCTCTCTCTCTCTCTCTCTCTCTCTCTTTCTCTCATTCTTATCCTCACCACCTACATTTTTCTCTCTCCTCTTACTACATGGACAACAATGACATGCCGAAGCTAGAGGATGTTGTTGATAGTGATAATAACATTCATGCTTCGGACTTCAACGATTTCCATTATGTCAGTGACACAGAGGTAGAGGACTGTGAGTTTCACTTCCTTGAACGGCTCTACGATGCCGAAGTTGGCGAGCCTGCCATCGGAAACGAAGAGTTCATTTTGGTAAAAAAAAAAAAAGGCGTTATGGCCGATCATCTCACCACCGCCGGAAACATCAAGAAGATCATCCTTCTCATTGTCGGAGCTACTTCTTGGGCGATCAACGACGTCGTTGATGACATCGGTAAGGAGGCCGAATTCTCGATGGCTTGCGTTGTCCAACTTTCGAGATTCATTACCTGTATGTGTTGTCTTTGCAACAAATCTAAGGAAGAAGTTAAAAAGATCATTCGCTAACCTTTAATCACGTCGCCCTTGCCACCGCCGGCAACTTCGTCTACTCTTTGGTCTTCAACTGCGGCTTTACCATCGCCGGAGCGCTGGTTGTTGCTTTTAAATGTGGAATCATGAAGTCGGTGTTTATGCAAGTGGCTAAGGCTAAGAATGACAACAATGAAAATGTTAAGGTATTATTGGGGCTTTATGTAAATTACTATCGTTTCTCCTTGTATCTTTTTAATTTCGATTTTGTTTCTCTTCGTATTTATTAATTTTGATTTCGTCCAAAATTCACAATAACATATGACCAATTACTATATATAATGTAGTAACTAACTTATATACGATCTTGATTGAAATAAAATCATAAAATCAATTGAAAGACTAGTCGTCTAACTATCGGAGGTGTTTCAAGCTCACCACGCCAAGCTTTAATGCTTCAAACTTCAACATTCTCATTCATGTAGTTCAACCACTTACTTCCAAAGCTATCACAGACATGGACGCCGAAATAAACATCAGACGCCGCCACATAAGCTAAATCTTGCCCTGGACACGGCTAGCATCCCCAGTTGGATGCAATCCTTTTCTCGCTCAGAGTTCTCTGCAGCCACTTCCTCAACCTTTTCAAAATGCTATATACTCGATTTATGTTGTATTTATGTTGCGATATTAGAAACCGGTTGGAACTCAAAAATTATACAAAAATATATAATAGGAGAACAACTCTACAAGGCCTATCATCCAGTAGATCAATTGGAAGCAACAATTATGTATTTGTGTGAGCATATGGGGAATAGCAAGTTGCCCAATCTCATCTTTACCATCAGCTTGGTTATCGCCAATCCGCAAAGTCAGCCAACTAATTAGATCGATAGTTAGGATACCCAATGCATCCCTCAAAATGAAAAGAGACACACTAGGAGAAGGACAAACATGTCAGAGCAATAAAGAAGCCAAACTCAAATTTGCAAAACCGTCGGCAACAATATTTCCTTCACGAAAAACATGAGAGCAACAAAAATTCATTAATATGATATGGTGCATTCAGTTACTCCAAGCTATACGAACAGGCAATGGAGGAAGAAAACTAGATGACAACAGACATGTGAGCACACTTGCACAATCGTTGTCTAACCAAAAATTATGTCATCCTAGCTGAAAAACAAATTCAATCTCAATAATAACAACCATTAGTTTAAAAAGCAGAATGATGTCCCAAATTCTTACAAAAATCACCAATATAACGACCCAGAGAATCCCAAAAAACTCTGCCACAAGTAGCGGGACCTGGATTGCCTTGAGCTAAGCCATAAGTATTAAGTTTGAACCAAGAAGTGGGAGGAAGATGCCATAAAATGAATCGAGGCTCCTTCAAAACTTTCTTTTTTGGAGAAACACCTAGACTAATAAGTAATTGAGTATCCAAAACACCACTAAAAATCCTACTCACAAACCCTAAAAATCTCATCCATCTCCCTTTTCAGCCAGAATGCCTTTGGAAGTGGCCTTTCTTCTCCGGTCACCACAAACTCCTCCACCAAAGATGACCAGTAGGGATATTAAGCTTTGGTTTTTCCTAAATGTTCAGGGCCAAACATCCGCAGACATGACCTTGCGGTCAGGCGCCAACGGACCAATAATGACAAACTGGGACAAGCTTAGGGCTGATGATGTTTTGATCAGTTTCAGTTTTCAGCGCCGCCACCCCATGATACCATTGAGCCATACGGTCAATTAGTACAACTGGGTTACACCTCCTGAATAGTCTGCCGGTTATTCTGCGAGGATTGTCTTGAGGCCACCTCAGGCTTAACCAGGGATCTACGACGAAGACATCAGGAAGTGGATTTTGTAGATTCTTCAAGCACTAGACGCCGAGGACATCCTTGTGTTCGCCCCAACCGGAATGCTAATCAATGACACGGACTCACTCCTGAGTCTGTGAATCAACCCTCACCATGCTTCAATCCCGTTGGAGCTTCAAGCAAACTTTCCTCTGAATCCCTTAACCCATTAGTGAGTTATTTGGGCTTTTTTTTTTCAAGCTATATTTATTTATGTACTTTTACTTTTATCTAATCTAATATAACAAGACTTATTAAATTTTTTTTCTTTTACAACGAGAATTTAGATGTCAATGAGCTCAATATTGATGGTGCACAGGCTCCTTACTTTCCAGGACTAATTGCCAATCCGCCAGCGCACATTCAGCAACTGCTTCAGCCACCGTTTCAGCCACTGTTTTCGGTCCCTGAAGATGTTTCGACCACCGTTCCTGGGTCAGTGGCAGCCGGGACATCTCAGACTGACGTAGCTGGGTCATCTCAGACTGCCGTTGCTGGGTCATCTAATGAGAGAGAGGCAGTGGAGGAAATAAAATCCAAGTTCAGGCCATCAAGGGAGCTACTTGTGAACTCGCTTCTGTCAATGGAGGAGAACTTAACTGAATCTCTGGAGGGAAACCTCACAGCTGAGTCTTTCGCTCGCGCTTACATATCTCAAGTTCTAGATTCGACCAACAACTTTTGGCATTCTGTGAATGAGGTTTTCAATGATCTATAACCAAGCAGGTAACATTTCTATTTGCTGAATAGAATTAGAATTAGGTGTTACAGAAATATGCTTGTAGAATTAGAATTAAGTCAAGAAATATTTGCTGAATAGAAAATTATAACTAAAGAAGAAAAAGCTGAAATGGTTGCATAATATATATTTTCAAATAAGTGTTGTCATGCATTATGTGACTACTTTATTTGTTCTCAAATTCGAGTGTAATGAAATGCTAGTAATTTTATTATATCTTGCTATGCTTTTCTTTCACATACATTGTTTTTCGATGAGATTTTCTTCCACATACGTTAATATGCAATTGTGTAGATTGAACTGTCAAAATCAGGGGGAAAAACGCTAGGGATAAAGCTTTATAGCAAAGCATCTAAAAACAAATTTATTTACATGTTCTTGAAAAAAAAAAAAAAAACAAAGCTTCACAATCTCTTTTTCTATCGTTGTGAAGCATACACTCATTTCTTTCTACTGTTGTAAAGATCTTTCTCTCTCCAGTTTTTGGTGTCTTCATTGCATTGAGAAATTATCACTTATCTATGCACTTTTGTACATTAATGGCATTTGCAGTTTTGTTTTGTTGTAGGAGTTCATTGTTCTTTGAACCAACACATATAACTGAAGCTTTACACAAAATTAAAACTGACAAAGTTAAAATAGTCACATCGTAAGATCTTTAACCATGTTTCTATTTTGCTATGGTTTGTGTTTTTTATTGATCTTATTGTGTTGTTTGTTGTGTGAGTGCAGGCAAGCGTCCCCGTCGTGAGCCATAGTTGGATGAGCTGCAGACATGCAATTCAGAAAATGCAACTTTTACTTTTAGAGACTTTTAGAGCTATGGTTTTTTTGTTTTGTTTTTTAATATTGATCTTTATTGTGTTTTTCTATTTGGGTTTAGTTTTTATCAAATCAAACCGAAATTTAATGAGTATTGTACACGCTTTGAACAATTAACTCGTTGAGGTAATTTATTTTTGTTTTTTAATATTGATCTTTACTGTTCTGTTTGGGTTTAGTTTTTATCAAATCAAACTGAAATTCAATGAGAATTGTACACGCTTTGAATAATTGATTCGTTGAGGTAATTTATTTTTTTGTTTTGCTTTTTAATATTGATCTTTATTGTGTTCTTCTGTTTGTGTTTAGTTTTTATCAAATCAAACCGAAATTCAATGACACGCTTTGAACAATTGATTTGTTGAGGTAATTTAATTTTTTTGTTTTGCTTTTTAATATTGATCTTTATTGTGTTCTTCTATTTGGGTTTAGTTTTTATCAAATCAAACTGAAATTCAATGAGTATTGTACACGCTTTGAACAATTGATTCGTTGAGATAATTTATATTTTTGTTTTGCTTTTCAATATTGATCTTTATTGTGTTCTTCTATTTGGGTTTAATTTTTATCAAATCAAACCGAAATTCAATGAGTATTGTATACACTTTGAACAATTGACTCGTTAAGGTAATTTATCTCAAGTATTAGCAAATATACGTCTATGCACAACGTGTAAACACATGATGCGATTTTAGCCATTCACAAATATTTATATGTGAAGACCATCATGCATCTGTATAATGTCATCTAATCTTAGTCACTCACTCACACACACACACACACACACATATATATATATATATATGATGCCAGAAGCGTGAACACGATAGTAGGCGGCTCCGTTAAGCATCAAAAGCTATATGGGGATAAGCTTGAATCCACTAGCCATTACGGCAAGGCCGTAAGAAATATAGAGAACTTCTCTAATATTAAGGTTTTTATTGATATGAAGGATCACACAAATAATGGTGCTTACATAGGCATCCAAACCTAACACAATCATGTTAACACCAATCCAATATCTTCGATTCCAAACAATATATATATCACAATAATCATATTGAAAATACAAACAACAATAAAACACAATTGAAATTCACTAACTTGATTAGATAGAGGCCTGCAATGTAGTGACCTAAGACATAAATTTGCCCCCACTTGTGCTGCAGTTCCGGACGTCTATCTTGAGGACACAACTATCTGGTACAAGTTCTTGCACAATAACCTGTCCTTGGTGAATTTACAGTATGCTTTCCGAAATAGGAATAGGGGAGGAAGAAGAAGAGCGATGTATTTTTTTTTTCCAATCTTAACGACAACAACAATGTCATCTTATATATAAAGTCAAAATCAAGCAGTTGCATTTGTCCATACAGTTGTAACTGTTCGCCAACAGTTATTTTGGTCTTATCCGATTTTAATTTCCAAAAATATTCCAGAAATTAAAAACATATTTTAATCAATAGAGCCCGAGCCCAAGGCCCATCTTTTGACTATATATATATATATATATATATATATATATATATATATGTATAAACCCACCAAGGTTTTACATCAATTTAAATAGTCACAAGGAGAGTACATTATAAAGACCTCCACTTTTGGTTCTTCTTCCATGTGGGATAAATCTCACACAAGTTCCAGCAATACCTCACATTTTCTATTCAAACTCGAACAAATCATAATCATAATCTAACAATAATTCCTAAAAATCTAAATTAAAAGGAAACAAATAATCCTAAATAAGGGAATCCTAAAATGAAAATAATATTAAAACACAAATCAGATAATTAATACTAAATCTTCTGGCTTCAAATCTCGTCATATATCAATATCCTACGACCATTGTTGTTGAGGTTGGCGGTATATATGAACTACTCCCATGGACCATCGTCTGCTAAGAAGCGGGCGAATTCCACCCTGATACCAAATGACGCGGGAAGCATGAACACGATAGTAGGCGGCTCTGTCAAGCGTCGAAAGCCATATGGGGATAAGTTAGAATCCATTAGTCAATACGGCAAAGTCATAAGAAACATAGAGAACTTCTCTAATATTAATGTTTTTATTGATATGAAGGATCACACAAATACATAGAGATAGTGCTTATTTAGGCATCCAAACCTAACACAATCACAATCATAATCTAACAATAATTCTTAAAAGAAACAAATAATTCTAAATAAGGAAATCGTAAAACGAAAAGGAAAAATTTTAAGAACAATACTGATACTTTCCTTTTCTTAACTATCTAAAATAACACATTAGTACATGAACTACTAACCTCGACTTCATTTTTATACATAACGTTAACTCTTCGGTGACGTGATATGCCATTATCATTTAAGAGAGGGTAAAATTTTAAGAATTGGGTGCTAGATATATTTACCAATTGGTCATTGTTTGTCTCGTCAAACAAGGTAAGATGATAAGGTAAATTATTAACTTATATTAATTATTTACTCATAAGTCTTTGATGACCATTAAATGATTAAATTATGCTATACGTTAATGTCACGAAGTCTCTGGTGAACTATACTATAATGAAAATTATATAGCGCACACGGCTAATCTCACCGTCCACTCACCCGTGCCCGGCCCCACCCGGCGATCTCACCGTTCAATTTCTGGATGCGCGGAATACGCTCTCATACTATAATATAAACAGCCGAAAAGCTCATTGTAATCTGATACATCAACATTGTCACTATAGCCATTTCCGTAGAAGAGAGTTATGAAGATCGATTTGTCAAGCATCACTCTCCGTCCATTCTGGCTATCGGATGTCGAAGATCTCATGACATATGCCGGAGACGAGCAAGTCACTCGAAACCTCCGATGGAAGACTTTGACAACCAAAGAGGAGGCTTTCACTTTCCTCAAAGATGTTTGTATCCCTCACCCTTGGCGCCGGTCAATATGCATCGATGATCGTTCAATCGGCTTCATATCCGTCTTCCCATGGTCAGGTGATGATGGTCACAAGGCTGATATGGGGTATGGTATAGCCCCAAAGTACTGGGGACAAGGAATAGCCACTGAAGTAGTGAAGACTGCGGTTCCTCAAGTGTTCAGGGACTTGCCTCATTTGCTTAGGATACAAGCTTTTGCAAATTCAGATAATAAGGCCTCTCAGAGGGTGTTGGAGAAAGCTGGGTTCCAAAGGGAGGGTTTGTTGAGGAAATATGAATATATCAAGGGAGTGATTATTGATATGGTTGTTTATAGTTTTCTATCAACAGATTAGCAAAATAGTCCAAGGGTCCAGCAATGAACAAGTGGTCTTTCTATGCTGAATATGGAGACCTTACGATTCAGTTGTTTTCCCTTTTTATTTTCTATGCAATTGCATTGTTTGGAAAGATATGCAAATATTAATCATGTTTTTAGAGCTCAAGTATAATCGTCTTGGCAAGTGAAACCATGTCGAAGCCTTTAGTCGTGTCTCAAACCCTTCAAACTATGGCAATTTCATAGGGACGGGCAGCAGATGAGGAAGTGGCTCACCATTGTAGATGGAATACTAAAACTAACAGAGACGAAGCAGTGGAGTTTCTCAGGGAAATGATCCGAGTTCTCACCCCTGGGACAGAGCCAACTGCGCTGATAAGACGGATAACAGCCCCATGGGGCAAATTTTCAGTGATGTCTGGAACTTGGAACTGGGAAAGATCAATGTAGAGAGATTGTGTAAAGGCATAGCTAGACAGGCTGTGAAGCTAGCAATGTTGTGTGTTTAAGGAATTGAAATGTTCTCCCAGAGGTTTTTGGAGAAGGCCGTGTTTATAAAGAGGGGCTCCGGAGAACAGTTGGATATAATCACATACAAGAAAAAAGAGCTGCATGTTATATAAGAAATATGTACTCCTATATCACTTTAATGATTTTCCTCGCAACCAAAAGCAAGTTTTCACTTTATCTTGGGGGTATTAGAACAATAATTACAAATAAAAGGAGGACAAACTATTTCTATGCAAACTGTACAAAAGGACTGCTGCCGCACTCTTTGGGCAGCAGTAGCAGGTCATGCATTAACGAATACTGCAATTGTTGTACATGTTTTTCTCCATTCACACTATATCCCCTACCCTAACTCCAAAGCAAAGAAGCAGAATGTCTCCTCATTCACAGTTGAAGAACGAGGCCTTTTAAGGTATAGAATTTACTGAGATACCTTGTTGGAGAGGTGAGCTGGGCTGGTCCATATTTGATGGAGTGACAAGCCGCTGCAAGGGCTTGAGAGCTACTGTGAGCTCTGAAAACGAGGGGCGCAAGTTTGGGTCACTGGTTATTAAATCACCAGAAACAAAAAACACTCGATTAGTTAACAGCAATTTTATAAGTGAAAGAGTTCTGCTAAGCCATAGTGTTACAAAAGTTCTGAAACTTACGTCTGCCAGCATTGCCAAATTATCCTTGCAACAGGGGGATCAACTTCTTTAGGGATATCAAGGCGGCGATTCTGGAAACCCACTGCACCCACAACTTGCATAGGGTTCATCCCACTCCAAGGCAACTTTAGAGTAGCAAGCTCCCACAAAATTACTCCAAAGCTATATACATCACACCTGTATGTTTGACACAAGATGCACGTAATTAAAAAGAGTAAGGATTCAATAGTAGTATCCTAATTTAGACAGGCTACAACATAAATAAACTCAAAAGGCTTCCCATATCCCAGGCTGTGCAACCAAAGTTGAGTGTAATAGATAGTTGATAGTTAATTCAAATAACTTGGGGAATTCATGTTATGAAATGATTGCGCTCAAAGAACAGAAACAAAATTACAATTGAGTAGAATTTACTCACTTTTCATTTGAGTTTTCGTTGCGCAAAACTTCTGGTGCCATCCACTCAGGCTAACACATCAAGGCAATCAATCAGAGAGATGAAAAGGTGCCAAATTTTGACTTGGGTGTATTTTACATTATCAAAACTAGTAGTCATATTGTATAAGTATCTGCAGACGCTAATCTAAAAAGAAATTATTAAAATGATTTCCAGACTCTCACCGTTCCAGCAGTTGATTTTGAGGACAAGAAAGTGTTATGTTTCAAGCGCGACAGCCCAAAATCACCTACCTGTATAATTGAATCCAGTCTCAAGATAAGTATACCTCACAGAGCAACTATTCAGATCGTATGCTAAAACAAGAAACAAAACCAGGATCTAAAAAAGTGAAAACAAACCCAATACCTTCACATTCCAGTTCTTATCAACCAATAAATTTGGAGACTTCAAATCCCGGTGAACAATAGTCGGGTTGCTCGAATGCAAGCAATTCATACCCCTTGCCTGCAAAATACAAAGAGTCATGAAAGTGGATATGGATGTACTCAGCTGGTTCAAAGGGACATGGTCACATAGGGAAGATTATTTTATACCACATCAAGAGCCATCTTTAATCTTCGTCTCTCTTCAATTTGACAATGTGGACGATGGATAATCCGATATAGACTTCCCCTGGGAAAACCAAATAGACCATTACAATGGCAAAGATGACAAATGTAAAATGTAAGCATATGTAGTTGATAGCAAATGATCATTTCATATTGTTCAAAGTTCATCTTATACCTTGGAAGGAACTCGGTAATGATAGAGAGGTTAGGAGGACGTGTAATAGCCCCCATAAAAAGCACAACATTAGGATGGCGCAGCCTACGCATTATCCGTACCTAATGTTGGAGACCAAAGATTACATATAAGGTACAATCAGCTTTGGGACAATATGATATTGAGCTTATTAACAGCTATGCAGCCAAGGCAGCAGATTGATCCATGTGTATGTATATATAACCATGTGTCAAACTTGTAAAAAGTACAAAGATGCTTAGTCCGCCATATTAGTTAAGCGAGGAGGGGGTAATGATCGATTACAGTTCAACTTAAGTTTGAAAAGCTATACCATACCAAATTATTTTTTCTATAACTTATACAGGGGCGAGTATGGTTCAGAAATGCCATAATTATTTCTAGGTTGTAAGTTTATTTTAATTTAAATTTGTTTTCCTGAAAGTGCTGGAACTATAAAGTGGAACATGAAAGACTAGAGAATTACTTCTCTTTTGAACTCAGCCAAAGCAGCACCCGAGAAATCCTGGTCTAGGAACTTCTTCACAGCAACTTCCTGTAACACAAAAACAATCCACCAGCCAAAAGTTAATTGTCAACAGTTAATCTTAAAATTTCTTTTAAATAAAAGAAAAACTATTTCAAGCCTCAGCTAATGAATTAAGTAGATGCATAGATGCATAGTCGCAGGAAGTAATGGCAATAGTTGAATTTACCATTAAAATCATGAGAAAAAGAGTCCCAATCATGAAGAGATACAATTCTTAGGTATCCTAAAGAAGTCTCAAATAAACTTGCTTCCCAATAAACGCCTGAGTAATTTAAACAACATAGCAATTTACCTTACTTTACCTGATGTTGCTAAGTTTTTGCATGCAATATTATGACATGCTTATTTAAATCCACAGTAACAGTGATTGATGACAATATAGCAAAAGTTGCACATGAAATACGGATGGACATATAGGTTTTTAAATAGAACTCACCGTGCCATTCCAGTCAGCGTGGTACACTTCTCCATATGAACCTACAAAAATGAGAAAAGAAAATTAAACAGCTCCCCAGGAAATGTTTGTCGCTGTTTTAGAATTGAAATTGAACACTGACAGTTTTAAAGACAATATAGGGGGAGTCTGAACAGGCATATGCAGTACCTAGTCCAATTCTTTCTCCAATAACCAGGTCTTCCCATGGAATCTCACTTTCACTTACGTCAACATCATCAAATACTTGCTCAACCCTACTTGAAATGGAATCAAAGGATGAGTTGCAACTTTCTGGATCCTTCAGTTTGGAATTGGTCTCCATGAATCTTTCATGCGTGAACTTTCTTCGATCATGGAAGCCATTCACATTATTCTCACGTTCTGCCGAGCCACTTTGTGAATAATCAGACATATTTGAATGAGCAGTTGATTTGAAACCACCAGCATTGATCTGATCAGATTTAGTGGAGCTGGTAGATGCTGAAGATGACGGATTATGACCATTGGGTTCTCGATTAACTCTTGGGATAATTCCATCCAAATAATCATACTCCTTCTTTTTAGGGACTTCATTGTGTGCACGAACATTTTTTGTGTACGAAGCAAGATTATTTCTTGGTCTCTGAAGCTCATCGGCCTTATTCTCCAAAGGTTTGTTATACATAGGAGCTTTCCCAGTTCCTTTTATTTGGAATGGGTTAAATTCTGCAAAAAGACTGTTAGAGTCCTCCAAGTTATTTTGAGCATATGGAACTACATTTACATTCGTTCTCGCACCATCAACTGCATGAGCCCCACGGTTCCCTCGGTACCGAGAAGTTTCAAAAGCTGATGTGGAAAGATGATCTAATTGGGTTGCTCTCTTGGGTATTCCAGAAGAACCAACTCCTGTGTTGCCAATTGCACCCCAGAATGATTCTGCTTTCTCAGAACTTTCCGAGTTTTGGCTGCTTCCCTCTCCATGCAATGTCTTTCGTCCTGAGTACACAACGTCAGTATCAATCAAAGAAGGGAAAGTTGGGATTGTGTTCAATTTCAGATTGCTTGGCTTTAAGGTAGTGTCCATTGCATTTGAAATGTCAGCTGGTATGAGTGTTCCAGGATCAGCCATAAGATCCACCATAAACTCCCTGTCAATGAACTATAAATTAAAACCACGTAGAAGCTTAAACAGCTTGAGCTGATATCTCTTGGAAAAACCAAAGAGACTTGTACGTGCAGACTGCTATAAGGGGAAAGAAAACTAATGTGGTAAGTTACATATAAACTGGTAAATGGAAACAGTCTCTTTTCAATGCACATTATGATACTAAAATGACAGTGAAAAAAGATTAACTTTATACCGGTTCAAACCATGTAATAAAAATTGAGGTCACACTACAAAGGTCATGATACTATACGCAAAAACCATGGAATATATATTAGTTAATTCTACATACATAATTGCATGTATAAAAGTGAAAATCCAACAACACATCATACAAGCACATGCACACCTGTCATCCTCCAACTTTACTACATTAACAGCACCATCCTCAACACCAGTGTAGTGCACACCCTTAAGCAGTCTGCACGGCATCTTGATACTGTCAGCTAATACCTGCATCCGAGGAAACAAGTCAAGACACAAGATCCATCTATCCACAAACTTGTAACTCGTACGCTCATTAACCAACTCTCAAAACCGTAGCTACATATAACCACAGAAGATAATTTGTTGAACCTGAGCAGGCAGAGAACTTCAAGCAAACAAAGTAACAAACTTTTGTTACGTCAAACTGAAGAAATGAGCATCCCAGTGACTACTAACAAATAAAACTCATGGGTCCACCCATACATATCTTGGCAAACTAGAATGTGAGAGAAGTTGATTACATATATCAAACTGCATTCGTCGAAGAGCTAATCTATAGTTTTATACTTTGTACGCCCACATTCTAGTTACAAAAACACAGCTAGATGTCCTCCTGTTTGTGAATATACTACTGAACTGCAAATTATTACAATCCAACAAAGCACATTGGCTAGAGTCATGCTGCTTACTTGTATCAATCTCTGCATAGAGAATATCAACGCAAGTAAATTAACAAACAAACGCATGTATAAGGCCTAATGAGAACTGTGCATGTTCGGTGGTAGGCAGGCTCACCCATCTAAACTTATATGTAGACACATGTTTTATTAGTTGGAAGATGTATATTTGTAACTCGGAACAATATTAGCTCAAGACTTGACTAGTTGACAAAGTTCTAGGAATTTTCAGTAAATAATGAATCCCATCTCAAAATTGCAGATACAAAAGTAATAATTATGGTTTGTGGGGAAATGTTTAAAATCAACAAATTATATATGGCGTGACAGCAAAATACAACAGAAAAAGATGGACTTAGCTAGGTTTTAACTTTAAACCAGGTTCAAACATAACGATTCAACGATGTATACAGCCAACCTGCCTAAAGCACAGATAAGGTTATATGACATTAGCATCTGGCACATATCAAAATGGCCTAAGATTTCAGTATATGGGACAGCCAGAAGACATCAAGCATGACAGAAAAAAGTAGCACCTAAAGAGACTATTGATGATAACCAATCTAACCTTGAAAAGTAAAGCACGGTGTCGGGAGAGGCCAATGGTAATGGACCCAATAGGCAGTACACTTGTTTGAAGAGATGTCCTCAACTCTGAACTTCTTTCCATCCACCTCGCCAAGATGATATTAGCATCCTTTACAGGCCCGCCCATATGTCCGCTAACGAGTTCAGCAAGCCTCTGTACCAAAATTCCGACATCGGTGATAGGGCAGTCTTCCGCAATACACTGTGCAATTTGCACCAACTCTTCCAAGGAAGGATCAATTGTTCGATTTACTAATGAAACTTCAAATCCAGATCTCCCAAGGGTTTTTTCTATATTGGTAAGGGAAGGCATTTTCCCTTGTACTGCAGAATCCGTGGAAATTCCAAATACATCATAAAACCCATCAACCACTTTTTCCTCGTAGTCTAGCACATTGTATTCCTGGTGATGAACAAGAGAATTCATTCCAAATCAAGCCAAATGAAGAAGAGAAACAATATGTTGATAATGGTACATACGAGCATAACAAAATCAAGGAACTACAGAATTTCTTCATTACGGATGGACTCATAAGAAGTTACTAATTATTCCTAACTGGCAAAATCTACTCCCAACCAATTTGGATTTTCGCATTTCAACACTTCAACTGATGTTTGACAGATATTTACCATGACATTCGCTACAGGCTCATTAGCACTCTTTCAGTAATTAAACTAGATCAATTCTAAAGAATAGGCTCAACACTACTGAGCTCCACCACTATAGCTTTACTTCACTACTGCTAGCATCCTTAGACCTCAATCAAACCAGTTATTTACCTTAATTAACAATGACTTGAGCAATTTCCAATCAGTCAACCCTCCAACTACAACAGTCAAACACCAATTACCACTACAATTCGCTTGCCTGATCATCCACAATCCCTAATCAAACCCCAATTTCTACACAATTAACACGAAAAGCTGAAATTAAACCCCTAAAATCATGCTCATATAATCCAATTCACTCAAATACCAAAACTCAATGAACTCAAATACCAAAACTTTGAACCAAACTCACCCAATAGTGCCTCGACAACGTCTCCGCCGCGGCCGCCTCCGCCTCATCCCCCGTCTGATCACCCCCGCCGCCGCCCAAGCTCAGCATCGTCGCCGCGCGGATCTGATCATTCTCCGGATCATCGCGAGCGTCCGAATTCGAAGCACTGATCGCCAGCGCCAGCTGAACCTGAAACTCCTCCTCCGACAACATATAATCCGGCCGGTTCCCCGCCGTCGTCGCAGGCTCCGAACCCGCCGCGCCTCCGTTCGCCGCTCCCGCACCTGCCGGCGACGCCGAGGACGAAGCAAAGGGACTCGCCGGGAGCGCGTTTCCGGCGCTCTGGCGATGATCGGAAGCGCATGACGGTGACGTCACGGCTGAGGTCGACGCTGATGGTGCCGCGTCGTTCGATCGGGCCGGGTCGTGGTTGCTCCCTATGTGAAGCTTCTTGAAAATGTGCTTCATCTTTAACGACTACTACTGCTACTCCGGTGAAGTCTTCAGCTATATCGAAACGGTTTTTCTGTTGCGAATTTTCTCTCTCTCTCTTTTTTGTTCCACTTTAATATATATATTTTTTTTTCTGAGGAAGGTTGTGGCGGGTAACTTTAATGGTCCAATGTGCTCTGTGGAAGTTACGGAATTGACCTTGAATAGTGGTAGGGACGCGCCATGGCGATTGCGACGGCTACAGTGACGGCGTTTACGTGGAAGTTGCCGACGTTTCGGGGGGAGGGTGTTTTTGTCAACGCGGTTTTGAAAAGGGGGAAAGGGGAAACTTAGAGGGAGAGTTTTTTCTTTTGGGAAATCCATATCGAGAATTCGATGGGAGTTATGATTCAAGTCTTGGAGATTGGCGTTTCCAAATTTGTTGTTTGCGTCAAGTTTAAATGTTTAATTAGTGATTGATGAGAGGTTTATCCACTAAATCATGAAGTTATCTTATACGAGTGATTGCAAATCATTTATGTCAATGTTTCTTAGGAATCGTTTATGTCAAGGTGATTGCAAATCATATACGAGTGAAAAGATTCCTTGACAATAGCATAGGTTAGAATCATCCTCCGCAATCGGGTTTGTGGTACTTCTATATACTTTCTTTTTTCTTCATTATAGGCATTGGTTTCGCAATCGGTCCTTTGTGTGACATTCTTACAAATTCATCGAAAACGCTGATATGAAATTATAAACAACATACAAGTGTCGTATACATATTCGATCAATTATTCACTACCACAATGTTGAGCAAATGTCACACATTATGTGTGGATAATAGGGGTGTTGCAATTCTCATATATGTAGCAATTGGTGGAGTATGAGGGAAAATTGTCACATATATGGGAATTGCAAGTTTGCAACACCTCTATTGCCCACACATGATATGTGGTATTTGCTCAATATTGTGGTAGTGATTTCAAATTTAGAATAAACTAAACGAATATCATATTGTCACAGTCACATATGAACTCTTAATTACTCAATTTTCATCAAACACCGATAGCATTTTCAGAATGCAGGTAACATATAATGTCTCTTGATTAGGGTTAATTTGAATCCTATGCAACTATATTAATTAACCACATGATAATGTTCTAGTCTATTTGCTTCCTTTCACATCCAAACTCCAAAGTGACAATTGCATAGTAAAACAAGAGAGTAAAACAAACGTTTAACGTTGTTTGTCAATCTTACCTCAATGTTAACATTGTCCATTTTGACCATGTCATGCCCTTTAAGAAGGTCAAAATACTGAAAATTATGCACGGCGTGTATTTACACGACGCAATCTTAACTATTCATAACAATTCATATGTCTGACCACCATATTTCTATATTATTTTCTATAATCCTCACAATCCATGTATGTATGTGAAGATACACGCTGTGTACTAAAGATACTTTCATCAAATACATCCTATCGTTGTCTTGTTTTATTTACTATCTTTTCCATTATCTTATCATATACATCTTAATTCAAAACCATTAGATCACTACATCGCCCTCCTACTTACCCAAATCATCACTGCAGCTTCACCCACACAGCTGAACTAGGTATATCAGCATGTACCACAAACAACAAATAATAACCCGGTGGTGCAATCTCCTCCGCCGACGGCCCCATCACCGCAACCTCATACGTATCCAACGACAACCCTCTAATTTCCCCCAACTTCATCACCACCATTCTCTGGTTCATAGCAAAAGAGTGCGTCGTAAACGACGGCGCAACCAACGTAACCGATACCACACTTGAGTGCACGTACTCAGGCACCGCGAACGCAACTGAAAACTGCTCCCTGTACCTGATCTTCTCCTGTACTGACACGATTCTGGGACGCACCGTTTCGTAGTCCCTGGCCAAATACGGCGGAGAAAACGCCTCCAAGCTCAGGTCCGTCGGGAAGTCCACGCCGGTGAAGTTGTAGCCCACATGCGGGTTGCTTCCTCCTACTAAAACACGGCCGTACGGGACCAAAACGGCCGAGGAATGATACAGCCTCGGCCGATTTGACTCGGCCATAACCCTAAACCGTCGTCCAGGGAGCTCGGACGGACGATAAATGACCGGTGTGGTCACGGGCTTCCGCCCGAGCTCCCAACCGGCGGTGCCAAGTCCAACGCCGTTTAAGATAAGTACGTCTCCGTTTGGCAAAATAAGCATGTCACCCATAGCTCTAGGTACAGGCATGTCCTCCATGACCCAGTTAGGGTTTGCATGATTCATGTTGATCCTCCCGCACGTGCCAAGCGTCTTCTGAAACTTCCCATTCTCCGCAAGCACGAACGAGCCACGTGGCGCGCCGCCGCAGACGACTATCTCCGCTTGGAGGAAGGGTTGGTTCTCATCCAAAGGAAGCAAGACCGAAGAACCAGTGCTCGGGTAGTTACGTGGGTCTTGACCTGATATTTCCGGGAGCTCCTTAACGACGGCGTTTCGCTTGTAGTTGAAGAGTATAGCCTTTGTGTTGGCAAAGATAAACAAGTTTCCGTCGGGCAAGAGATGTAGAAATGGATACAAGTTGTTCTCGATTCTCTGGTCTCGGGTTTGTCTCAAATGCTCAAGCCAGATGGTAGAGGAAGAATTGCCACGAGGGTAGAACTCGTAGCTATATTGTCTTCTTCCTCCGACTATGATAATTCTTCCGTCCGGTAATATTTGATTACTGGCATACCATCTACGTGTTAGTAAGTAGTTTGGTTCTTCGTTCCAATCACACTTCTCGTCATTGCATGGAGAGAATGTTCTCAACGAGCGGTCGCCGTCATTGTATCCTCCGGTTTGGACTAGGGTTCCGTCGGGTAGGACGGCGCCGGAGGAACACCAAGGGTCGGTTTGGATGGTGAGTGGACGGAAGGTGTTTTGGCCTATGTCGTAGAGGACGGAGTGGGCGGTGCAGTCTCGTTGCAAGGCGGTGTCGTTGGGGTCCTCGCGGCACTTGCCGCCTGGGAGGGAGATGTTGGAGGCCCCAAAGTCGGTGCGGTCGAACATGATTACCTTGTTGTTGTGGAGGAGCTGCATGTGCATGGCGGAGATGCCGATGGATGATTGCAGGAGCTGCCATTGGCCTTGGTTGCCGGAATATGTTTGAGATGAAATTGTTGGAGTGATTTGGAGTATAATGAAGAAGCAAGTGAAAATGGTGAAACTGAAGGTTGTCATTGTCGTTGGTATTATTAGATGAGTTTAGGTGGAGTTGAGGGATGGTGTTTATATGTTTGGGAGAGGAGATTAAGCATAGGGATTGGTGAAGTTTGGAGGCAAAAGGGCCGGGGTGCATTCAAGAGTTGCATGGAGTGAAGCTCAAGAAGCATGAAAATTTGGACTGAAATTGCGCTCATTATTTTCTCTGCAAGGTTTGTTATATATATGTTTTGGTAATTAGCAAGCTTGTGGTCAGTTAAGCTCGTCAAACATAACCTTCATTTAGGCATAATATTCTTAAGAGTTTTTTTTTTTTTTTTTTTTTTTTACTTATGAGTTCAACACAAAAGAGAATTACGTACGAGCTAGGAATAAGAGGAATGATTATAGTAACCAACTGCAGCATCCTTTGTAGTTTATAACAGCTGAATGAACACCAAAGCTAAACATATTGATACTCAATTTAGTTAGCTAGGAACAATCCAAAAAGGTGGTCGATCGATTCTCATTTATCAAATGAATAAAATTGCTTCACAACTTTGTCTTCCAAGTTGTACACTCCCATGTCATGGCCGCCATAGGAATCATTATCACCAAGCAGTTCTATCTCATCCCAACAATCATCTGTGAAGTAAATCGAGTTTTCTTCACACCCTGAAACATCTTTAGTGGACAGCGATATCGATTGGCTACCCACCAGAAACAAAGCACAGTTAGGCAAACAATCCACTTTCTCCAACGTGTTGGCCGCAAAATTTAGCTTGAAGACATAAAATTACAATGTCTTATAAGGACAAGGACTGTTGAGCTCATCAAGAACATCTATCTCATGGATAGTTTTGCCCTCCTCATTGACAAAGTTCCCTATACACCGCACCACTGAAAATATCTCACCCGACGACTCCACCAAGTAAGTATTTGTCGAAAATATATCAAGGTGGGAAATGTAATCCAGATCAATCTCTTTGGCAAAACTAGTTTGAAGACTTGAAGATTTATGGCTTTTTGGGGTGAGAGTTCCCTTAAATGTCAAGATTCAACATATCCATTGCCAGCCAACGCAAATAATTGGTCATTGTGGAATATAATGTCACAATATTATTGATGCTCACCATTTAAGTCCGTCCATTCCTCATCTCCATACCCATAATTGTAGAAGGCAAGTCTTGAGGGTTGGATACTGTAGATTATTGCGACGGAGAAGTTTTTGTTGCGGGACGGATCGGTAGAGAGGATAGCTTTAGCAAAGCAACTCTTGAGGATGAGAATCTTCTCAAATCCCTACCAAAGTCTCAAAAGAAAAAAGTGAAGACCAAAAAAGATTCACGAGACCCTTGTCCTACGTGTTTTGGCCACGATCCTCAGCGTGCTGAGCCGAGGTAAATAGCGATCCAAAGAGGATGGAGAGTTGCGGGCGTGCCACCTCGCAGACGAGGAAAAGGTTGAGTGAGTGCGCAGGCTTGACTTCTTGATCAGGCGAGCGGAGTTCCAGGTGCCACCTCAGATGAGGAATTTACAGCACAAGCGATCGATACTCACGGCGGGGTGAGCAGAGCAACAATAGGGAAGTTTCCGAGGATCGGGGGCGAGTTCCGGAGAGCTCTGAAGGGTTCTAGGCGGCGAGGCACTTAGAAATAGGGCTTCGAAGAGGCTTCGAAGGGATATCGGCTCTTGGGAGCGCTGAAGGTTTCGACGAGGTCGAGAGAGTTTTCAACTAGGTTGAAAGTTATTTTGTGTTGTATTTGAGTAATTGTTGTTGTTGTGTAGTCATTTCTGTAAGCCGTGGAGCTTCTTTATATAGAATTACTTAGGGCCACAGGTATTGGCCCAAAGCATGTCAAAGACTTGTAGGAGTCTTCAACGATAAATGTGGCGTAGGCGATGTTAATCACTTGTTGGCCGTGATTATCCTTTGGTGAAGTAACTAACTGCCTTTGTCTAGAAGAGTTGAGTTAGAACACCTCATGATGACTTTGACGTGCACCACTGTTCACCCATGCAGCTATAATTAAGGAGTGGAGTCCTTAACTAAAACCTTCACCTTCACGTGCATTGCATGGGAACATTGAACCCTTCAATCATTCCTGACATGGTCTCTCAATCAATCAAGGACTATTGCTCCCTTAATTGTTCAGTCAACATATGCGGCTTAGTCATTTCCTATGCAGACTCTTCTCTGTTTCTTCTTGCTTCCTGGCGAAGTCAACATATGCGGCTTAGTCATTTCCACGCGAAGGCATCTCGCCTCGCTTCAATCTTCTACGCAAAGTCCACCTCTTCAAATGCAAGAATCTTTCTCCGCCTGCAAGCATCTTTCTCCGCCTGCAAAGTCCTCTTCACACACAATCCATCTCGCATGCAACCTCTATTCTTCGTATGCATATAGACTCCTTGTTAAATGCAATTAAGGATATATATATATATATATATATATATATATATATCCAATCAAGCACCACGCGAGCTCGCCGGTTGTAATAGAGGGAAAGCAATATATATCCCAAAGTCTTGGTGTTGGCGAGGGAACCCGCGGAGCAATTTGAATCCTACTTGATATATCCCCCTCGCGAAGCAATACAACCCAAGGAGGACACCCCTAGTTTATGCATGCCTCTGCCAAAGACACGGACACATCTTCAATCAAGCATGTGGAGGCGGAGTCCTTACTCCATACGAACTATGACGTCACTCAGCTCACATGACTCCGCTGACGGGCCATCATTTGTAAACTTATTATTTCGGGCTCGCCGGTGTGACGTGGACCACAAATTTAACTAATATTCACATAGACAATTACTGTCCAGTAAATTATTAATTTGGGTGTAAACATTGCCCCCCAGCCTCGAAGTCATGAATGTCAATAATGACTGAAGAGGTTTATGTATGTGCTGCTCCAAAGCCACTGGTATTGGCTCGGTTCATACATTAAATGACTTGGACTTGAATGATGTCGTGTGCTTTGCCTGCTCCACTCAGAGAACATAGTACCATGCATGCACCTCGACTAGATAATGTCCTTGAAGGAATGTACCTCGACTAGATAATGTCCTTGAAGGAATGTACCTCGCACAGATGTACCTCGAGCTCGAGTGGATACAACTCGAGTAAATGTAACTTGAGTGGATATATTTGAAAAGGAATCGTCTTGACCTCGAAGGGATGTACCCCGCGAAGGGATATACCTCGAGTAGATAATGTCCTTGAGAAGATGTCTCTTGAATGGATGGACCTTGCGGCCAAAACTTGTTGACTCGCCATGGACTTGTTGACTCGCCATGGATTTACCTCGAAAGGATGTACCTTGAGTAAACGTGCACTTTGACTGGATTCAAAAAATGACCTCCGCTTGAGCTCTTGGCGATGGCGAACCAACTTTTTGATATATGGAGTGACTTCGCTGCCCCCCAGTGCGAACCAATGAGAGTCAAACAAAAAGACCATGTCGGCGAACGATCGCATAGCCTTGAAAAATTTTTTTTTTAGAGGCCACAGGTGTTGGCCTAAATAATGACCAAGATACCTCAAGAAGGGTCTAAAGTCTGAAATATCTGGAACACATATCTACCCTAATGTGCCCCCCAGTTTTGATGTCTGTTCGACGAATAAAGGACATCAAAACTTTAGTATGCCCCCCAGTGAAGGAGTTGTTAGTATGCCCCCCAGTGAAGGAAAGCTTGCTGCAAGGTCATGAAACACATTGAAAAAGCACATTGCAACTTCGCGCGTATCCTGACCTGTCTGCATTCAAACTGCCATAACTCTCTTCAGGAATGACGAAATGCCGAACCGTAAAATCCTCTGGAAAGTAGACATCCAGAGCTTTCCATTGATATATGGCTCGCCAGCTGGTTCTTCCTAGATCATTCCAGGTTGATCGGCGAGGTGGACTGTCTGGTATCCTGACCTGCCTGCATTCGACCTGCCATAACTCTTTCCAGGAATGGCGAAATGACGAACCGTAAAATCCTCTGGAAAGTAGACATCTAGAGCTTTCTATTGATATATGGATCGCCTTCTAGGTCGTCCTGGATCATTCCAGCTGAACCGGCGAAGTTCTTCCTGAATCGGCGAGGTGGACTGTCTGGTATCCTGACCCGCCTGCATTTAATCTACCATAACTCTCTCCAGGAATGGCGAAATGACGAACTGTAAACTCCTCTGGAAAGTAGATATCCAGAGCTTTCCATTGATATATGGCTCGCCTTCTAGGTCGTCCTGGATCGTTCCAGCTGAATCAACGAAGTTCTTCCTGGATCATCCTAGCTGAATCGGCGAGGTGGACTGTCCGGCATCCTGACCCGCCTGCATTCAAACTGCCATAACTCTCTCCAGGAATGGCGAAATGACGAACTGTAAAATCCTCTGGAAAGTAGACATCCAGAGCTTTCCATTGATATAGGGCTCGCCTGCTAATTCCTCCTGGATCATTCCAGGTTGATCGGCGAGGTGGACTGTCTGGTATCCTGACCCGCCTGCATTCAACCTGCCATAACTCTCTCCAGGAATGGCGAAATGACGAACCGTAAAATCCTATGGAAAGTAGACATCCAGAGCTTTCCATTGATATAGGGCTCGCCTGCTGGTTATCCATGGAGCATTCCAGTTTAATCGGCGAAGTTGACTGTTCGGTAGTGGATGTTGCAACTTTCAGCAACTATTGGAATTTCTTCTCTGGCTTGACTTCGTTGGCAGCAATTCAAGGCATATGGAATGCCTGCGGTATTGTTTCCAGGCCTCAGGGATAGGCCTCAAATAAAGTTCAAGCCTTTTGGAGGCAAAAACGTTGTCTTGCATTTCAGCAAAACCAAGGATCTTTTTTTGGTGTTTTCTGATTTGATTTTTTTTTTGTATTTTCTTTTTTCCAATGCGCGAAAAAGAAAGAAACTGAAAGTAAACGGAAGTAAAAACTGAATGAAAAGCTAGGAGTGATGAAGAAATCATAGCTTGATTAGTGATCCCTTGTTAGGCCACGGGGGGAGGCCACCAATGCTTCACTCCAAGTCTCGACGTCGTCATGTTTTCAACGTGAGACTGTTGCTGATGATCATGTCCAAGCGTTGAGCAGAGTTGTCCCGCGTCAACCACTTGAAAAGTTGGGCAAAGAATTCCGCAGGGTACGTTTTGCTGCCCCCCACGCATCTTTGTTTGGTGGCCCAGCAAGATCTTCAACTGTGGCGAAGCGGATTGAATGCTGTTGAGATCTGCCTTATTGCCCACTACCATGTCGAAATGCATGGTCTTATCAGGAACAGCCATGCATTGGTCAGGAAAGAAAACCACCGGCTGGTCCCTGTTCACCTTAGCAAGAGCTTTACTGGGATTAAGCTCTTGTGGCATGTGATTTGGGGACAAACACACCAACATATAGTTTTCATCGTACTCATCATAAGTTGGCTCCGTGTCAAAATCAAATACAGAATCCACAGAGGTCGGTAGCTCGACCCTTTTTGCAACCACGGGCATGCATGGACTCCAAGTATATTGGAGAGTGACACCGCGGATTGGCCGAGGGATGTCACCAAACCATATGTAGTTAAACTCAATATGATCATGGTTTGGCGAAGCGGAGTGAGTCCTCTCGCTGGTGATCATAAGATTGGCGAGATGGACCTTTAGAAAAGGCGGACTCTGCCAAACTTGTCGCCCCGCGTGTGCATGTTGAAACAGAGACTCAAGAGGTGCGGGTCCATCTTCAGTTTGCTTGTCGTGAACTGGTAGAGAAAGCAGGCGAGCTTCGCCTTGCCCTCCATGTCGTTGACCTGTGTCCACGTATACATCCCGCATGGGGCAGTCGGTGTCTTGGCGGCTGCAGTTCGCCATTACAGGAAGTTGTGGTTCACCTCCCATGTGAACTTGCGGTTCGCCACCATCATTAGTGTTTGAACCAACTTCTTCTTCTAAGATGGACTGTTCTGTCCTATCTTCATGCTCCTTTTTCTGAGGAACACTTGCTTCAACAACCTCCCTGGCAACCACCTGTTCGGCTTGGTGTTTGCTGATGGCTGCTGCTATCATTTCATCAAGTCGCCTTTGGATGGCAGCGAATCTTTCATCGAAGGCCGCAAAATGTTTATCAATAATCGCAACCACCGAATTGTCGTGCCAATCCATTATCGTATCTCGTTTTCTTTCTCTGACCCCAACGAAGGTGACGTCAGAGACCACCCTGGTTTCCCTATGGTGTCTCGCTTATGCTCCTAGTCCCACCGGGTGTGCCAATGTTTTGACCACGATCCTCAGCGTGCTGAGCCGAGGTAAATAGCGATCCAAAGAGGATGGAGAGTTGCGGGCGTGCCACCTCGCGGACGAGGAAAAGGTTGAGTGAGTGCGCAGGCTTGACTTCTTGATCAGGCGAGCGGAGTTCCAGGTGCCACCTCAGATGAGGAATTTACAGCACAAGCGATCGATACTCACGGCGGGGTGAGCAGAGCAACAATAGGGAAGTTTCCGAGGATCGGGGGCGAGTTCCGGAGAGCTCTGAAGGGTTCTAGGCGGCGAGGCACTTAGAAATAGGGCTTCGAAGAGGCTTCGAAGGGATATCGGCTCCTGGGAGCGCTGAAGGTTTCGACGAGGTCGAGAGAGTTTTCAACTAGGTTGAAAGTTGTTTTGTGTTGTATTTGAGTAATTGTTGTTGTTGTGTAGTCATTTCTGTAAGCCGTGGAGCTTCTTTATATAGAATTACTTAGGGCCACAGGTATTGGCCCAAAGCATGTCAAAGACTTGTAGGAGTCTTCAACGATAAATGTGGCGTAGGCGATGTTAATCACTTGTTGGCCGTGATTATCCTTTAGTGAAGTAACTAACTGCCTTTGTCTAGAAGAGTTGAGTTAGAACACCTCATGATGACTTTGACGTGCACCACTGTTCACCCATGCAGCTATAATTAAGGAGTGGAGTCCTTAACTAAAACCTTCACGTGCATTGCATGGGAACATTGAACCCTTCAATCATTCCTGACATGGTCTCTCAATCAATCAAGGACTATTGCTCCCTTAATTGTTCAGTCAACATATGCGGCTTAGTCATTTCCTATGCAGACTCTTCTCTGTTTCTTCTTGCTTCCTGGCGAAGTCAACATATGCGGCTTAGTCATTTCCACGCGAAGGCATCTCGCCTCGCTTCAATCTTCTACGCAAAGTCCACCTCTTCAAATGCAAGAATCTTTCTCCGCCTGCAAGCATCTTTCTCCGCCTGCAAAGTCCTCTTCACACACAATCCATCTCGCATGCAACCTCTATTCTTCGTATGCATATAGACTCCTTGTTAAATGCAATTAAGGATATATATATATATATATATATATATATATATATATATATCCAATCAAGCACCACGCGAGCTCGCCGGTTGTAATAGAGGGAAAGCAATATATATCCCAAAGTCTTGGTGTTGGCGAGGGAACCCGCGGAGCAATTTGAATCCTACTTGATATATCCCCCTCGCGAAGCAATACAACCCAAGGAGGACACCCCTAGTTTATGCATGCCTCTGCCAAAGACACGGACACATCTTCAATCAAGCATGTGGAGGCGGAGTCCTTACTCCATACGAACTATGACGTCACTCAGCTCGCATGACTCCGCTGACGGGCCATCATTTGTAAACTTATTATTTCGGGCTCGCCGGTGTGACGTGGACCACAAATTTAACTAATATTCACATAGACAATTACTGTCCAGTAAATTATTAATTTGGGTGTAAACATAGACAATTACTTGTAATCGGACGCCCGTGGTGCGTCTTGATTTATGATGCAATCTGCTCTAATCGTTCTTATGCTTTGGTTGCCGTTTGTTCTTTGGTTGTTTCTAAGGGGTTTCATGTCCTCTTTTAGGTACTATCATTTTTTTTATTTAATAAAATTTTCTGTTTGCCAAAATAAAAAAGCAACATGGGGGAGGGGAACCAAGCAAGGAACTTGTAGTACTTTTCAGGATATGTGGGAGCACCATTGATTTATTTCGGGAAATCCGATTAAAGAGATATGAGATATTGTTGTGATCGTCCAAAATCACCAACCACCCATGAGATGAACCAACACAACAACTAGCACCATGAAAGTCTTGGAACGATTTCTTAACAGTGTAAACCTTTTCCTCTTCAAGGATATAGAAGCAGCGAGTGTGGTCATCATCACTAGGGATAATGAGCCATGGAGTTCGGTTTGTTATCGAAGCAGCGTAAGTCGATTGTGCAATAGAGTTCCATGAAGAACAGACAGCTTTGAACCGAACCATGCTGACGATAGAGTCTTTTTATGTTCATATCCAGTAATTCTGGCTGAAGCTCGGACCAGTTTGATGATGATGATGATGACCATGATGTATTTGGTCTTTTTCTCGACTAATGCTGACCGTTGATCTATCTCTCTCTTTTTGATCCAAGAGAGGAACATTCTTTCAAGTTTCAACCATTATTGAATGTAGAAGAACTGAAAAAGGATTGGAGTTAAGAAAAATGTAGAAGAAGTTGCAAGGATAAAAAAATTAACCAAAGAAAGAGACAAGATAGTAAATGATAGTCGCAGTTATATACTAGAGATGGGAAACCAAATATACGTAGGAGTCGGTGTAAAACTTAAGGTGGTTAAGATTGCTCCAGTTTTCTCGGAGCCCCTAGACCGAAACCCTAGCTAGGTTTCGAGAGCAGTATGGCCATGGCCTTGAGGTTGTCTGTCTGCGTGGAGGATGTTCCGGCGTCGGGTTCCAAGAAGGGGTGGGCTGCTGAGTTTTGAGATCTCGGGCTCCCCCGACGGAGAGACTTTGGGCTTTGATTGTTTCAACATCGGTGCTTGAACACGACGGTGGAGGAGTTTTGTCTCGAGGCGGTAGACGGATCTGGTTTCTGGGTTTGAGGAGGAGGTAGGTGGTTCCGTGCTTGGAAGATCTGTCCGACAACAGAGACTCAAGGGGTGACGGCGGGTCTTGGCTCTAAGGAGGGGCGGCGGCGGCGGCTCCGGCTCGTCTACAGTGGCATAACAATGCCAAGGAGCCATGACATCATAGCATAGGAGTCCGCCGGATTAGTTCGGCGGCCGTGGCGGCTACGGCGATCTTAATCGGAGCTGGTTCAGGCGGATCTGGCAAAGGGGAGGGTGTTTACTCTTTTCCTTTGTTGGGTTCGATTTTGAACTAAGCCTTGGCTAGATTTGTTGCGGGTTTGCTATGAAAAAGATCCCTTATAAACCCTATCAATTCCTTTCTTTTCTTTTCAATTCGATGAAAGGTACCGTTGAGTGTTAGGCCTGATTCAATTAAAAATTGAGTCGTTGGATTTTAAGAGGTTATATGCTTTCTAGTTTATGATATCTACTTTTTTAGATGTAGTTTTGAGGTTCTTCTTTCAGTTTTTATATATAGTCCGTATTTAGTTTCTTAGCTATACTGTATGATCTTTGAACTATTTATGTTTGACCGGTCGTCATTATCTTTAATTAATAGAACTATCTCATTTTCCCTAAAAAAAACTATCTCCTTTCCCCTAAAAAAAATTGACGTAGGAGTCCTGGGTGAGTTAGAATTCCGGTTTTGGTTCTCACTTTCAAGTTTCAAACTGGAGAAATTTTAAACTGTTCAGACTTCAGAGAATTACGAGCTAGGAATAAGAAGAATGATTAACGCTTGTATTTGATCACTTTCAATTATTGTGTCACATCAATGTGAGTAGGATGAATACAAATTAAAAAAAATGCCTTACAAAACGAACTTTTAATTCTTTAATTACAATATTTACACGTACACTGAAGAACCAGGGTTTATGCATGGATGATCTGCTGACCAAGCATTTGAATCCAGTGAAGCCTCTCCTTCTTATGATCTTGGCAAGTTGTCAACGTTCCATCTCGAGCAAAGAAAGACTGGAACTGTTCTAACACCTTTATAACCTGCCAAAACTCAGGTCTCTTTTTTGGCTGCGTCGACCAGCATTGATCGATCAAGGCTCGCATTGCAGGAGGACAGTCCTTTGGGATAAGTGGCCTCAGATTCTTATTCAAAACCGCAAATGCAGCAGGAATGGGATCCATCTCAGCGAAAGGGATTTTTCCGGCTACTAGCTCCCACAGAATCAGTCCAAAGCTGTAGACATCGACCATACGCCCATAAGGCTTGTTGGTGGAATCCATTCCAAGCGCTTTAGCTAAGCCTTTTGCGTGTGCGTGTTTATGCTTAGTCATCTCGGGGGCCATCCAACGGTAAGTTCCGGTCAAAGAATCACAGAGGCCCTCTTCACATGCTATGCCGAAATCAGCAATTTTCAGCCTGAAATCTTTATCGATAAGGACATTCTCGGGCTTAAGGTCCCGGTGGATGACTCCTTGTGAGTGGATGTATTCCATTCCCCGAGCAATGTCCAAGGCCATGGAAATCAGTTTCTCTAAAGGAAGAGATTTGCCTTCCAGTTTCTTCAAGTAAAGCCTCAAGGAACCCTCATCTAAATATTCCGTGGCTACACAAAGAACAGGAGGCTTTCTGCAAGCTCCAACCAACTTTATTACGTTTGGATGGTGGAGGCGAGAAAGAAGACTGACCTCTCTGTTGAATTGTTTTTCCAACGAAGCTGCCAAGACTCCACCTTCATCATCTTCTGGTACCGTGATCATCTTTACTGCAACAGCTTCCTCATTGTATTTCCCATGATAAATCGTGCTATGAGCTCCATGGGCAAACTTAGGACCAAGAAACAAGTTTGACAGATCAAGACTAAGTTCATCCACCGCATTAACACTTCTCCCACCTCCATGCTCGAAATTCTTAGCTTCTTTCCTCTTTGATTTGCTCGGTTTGTCACTATTCGAAGCCGAATGCGACAGATGTGATGAGTTAGGTTGTGAACGCTTCTTGAAAAGCTTTCCCATGATTCCCTGGTCATCTCATTGTATTCTCCTAGGGTGTGGCGGTGTGGAAGATCTCTTCGTATCAGTCTGAGCTTCCTTAAACACATCGGTAAAGTTGTTCTCCGGCGTATGAGACAAAGATCGCTCCTCGTTGACAAGTGGACTTCGACCAATAGGTGAAGACATACGACTGTTCCTCTGCACTTCTTGGAAAGGAACAGGGATCAATCTTGAATCAAACCGATGTGAGAATTTCGTTCTCCTAATCCAAGAACAAGCGTCCTCCATATCTTCCCAGTAATTCTCAAAACCAAGAACCACCTGTTATACCACTATGTAGCTAAACACAGGATCTTGAGGAATTTTAACCACTTAATGAGGAAGAAAGAGGAAACTTTATGTATGAAATAGAGTAGGACAACTGAAAACCTAAACACTCTACTTGAGGAATGTAAAATAGAATAGGACCTAAGTACTTGAGGAATGCAAAATAGAGTTGGAAACCTAAACATGAGGAATGCTGGCATGCAGTTGAGTAAAATATACGTTTGCTTGAGCAAAAAGAAAGCACCAGCTCAGCAGTAACTAACTAATCAGAGCTCTCTCTCTCTCTCTCTCTTTCTCTGAGAGAGATCAGTAACTTAATTCCTTATATTAATCTACGTACTTATGTTTCGTGTTGCTCAAACTTCTCACTCATCTTCTTGCTCGAATGTCCTAATTGAGCAAAAGAGAACATTACAATACATTGCAAAATTATTACGGCCATTTGGAGCGCTCCACCCAGATAGAACCACCAACTTTAAACCTTCGATCTCTACTACTTTGAACATTGCCGCCATTTCAGGTTCAAGAAATTGAGAAACACAAACCCTAGATTAACATAGTGGAACTAGCTAGCACAGGATACCTGGTTCGAGTAGGTAAAGTTTTCTTTGTGAAGTATTGGGCTAGGGCTAATATTAAGGGCTGGGGTTGTGCCTAACCAGCTGCCTACTAATAGCCCCTCCCTGTTGTCACGTCGAGTCCGGTGACCGAGTCAAAATCTTTGTCTCCGGCACCACGTGTCACCACCTAGACCATGCGAAACTGCGAACGATGACCATTCTTTGAAAATTAAACCAACAATTCACCTGAGAATTCGCCGATCAGTCTACATCACTCTTCACCCTAATCCAACAAAACCCCTCCACGTTTCACACCATGCAACGTATATTAGAGCCTCATTCTTCTATTGTAATCGAACGTTTGACAAATTTCTCTAATCCAAAAAAAAGAAAATGAGCCAAGAACAGCCGAGGAGGCCCGTGGAAGATGAGCAGCAAAGGGGAGGAAGCCAATACGGCGACATTTATCTCGAGCTTGCGGCCGAAAAGGCCGCAGACTCCGCCGTGCAGAGCCCCGTCGGTTTGAAGCTTATTAGTTCGGATCACTTCAGCAATAAGGAGACTGATCACTTGGGCAATAAGGAGACGACTGAACATTCCGAACGGCGAGTTGTTTTCGAGTTAGGCGGTGGACAGGTCCTATATCTCGTTGTTATTTTCTTTTTTGCGCATGCACAAAAAATTTCGACTGATTATTCTCTTTATATTGTTCGATTTCTTTTGTTTTGCCCTTAATTTGTTGATTGGTTTTTAGGGTACGAGTCAAAACTCTAGGCATATAGATGAAAAGGAAAGGAAAATCAATGAATTAGCTAAGGTATAAACTTCCATTCTAAAACTACTTTTAAACGAAACTAAAAACGAAAAGTTATGCATGTATATCACATATCCTACACATTAGATCATTATAACAGGATTTTTTTTGAGTGCTAATACATCGAACGATCAAATTACATATATAAATACGAAAACATAACATAAACAGGTTGAAATTTCATAAAAGCTTTCCTAGTTGTTATAATGGACGAATTGAACTTGAAAAAACATGTTCTGCTTTTTTTTTTGTTGCACATGAAACCATATGAAGAAAGTACGTGTATGTATATGTTTTTTGTTTGTGAAGGGTAGGTTGTTGGGAAATACAGCCATAGAGGTCCTTTGTCAGCACCAACTCAACCTATAGGAGGTACTTGTGGTCAAATCACCATTGGCGAAGCCTTGGAGGCGACCGCCATAACGGCTGGACAGAAGACGGTGGAGTGGAGTGATGCTGCTGCAATTCAAGCTGCCGAGGTTAGAGCCACTGGCCGGACCAACATTGTACCTGGTGGTGTCGCAGCGGCAGCTCAATCGGCAGCAACTCTCAATGCCAGGGCTACGCGTGACGAGGACAAGACTAAACTCGCTGATATCCTTGCGGTATAAGCAATTGTTCTATATGCATGAAGTTTTTTTTGTCCATGACGTCGATTTATCATACCCAAATTGAACATATGTGCGTGTTGCAATAATTTGTAGGATGCAACTTCAAAATTACCGGCGGACAAACCGGCAACACGGCGGGATGCTGAGGGCGTGACGGGTGCAGAAATGCGAAATGATCCATATCTGACCACCCATCCCACCGGTGTGGCAGCTTCCGTGGCGGCAGCTGCTAGGCTCAACCAGGGTAATAGCAACGAAGGAACAAAGTAGTTGCATGCCTTGCATGTAGATATTTGGAGTATTTGGAAGTGAAAAGACTGAGCAAAATTTAAATTTGGTTTGTATTCTATTCTCTTGTATTTTCTTTTGTAGAGGATGTTTCCCAATGTTGAGAGGGAAAACGTAATATGTGCAAATGTAGTTCCTTGTGTATATGAATAAATGATCCAAATACATCATTATGTCAATAAATTTGAGGTTCCAAATTGGAATCCTATTTTCTGAACAACAGTCACTTAAACAGGTCGAGATGGTCACTAATCTTGAACCTATGTACAACACACTATAATGGTAGAACAACCATTCAAAGGCGTTATTCGAAACCTCAGAAAAAATGATCGATGGAAGTATACGAGTAGAGGAAAAATATAGTGATTAGGGAAACTTCAAATCCAAAAACTATGCAACATACAGCAAGAGCACGCTTGGATATATACAATCAAAATGTATAACTCGATCAACCAATTAATGTACAGGGATCATTATGGTGCTTTGAAGAAAGGAAACTTAATTCCTGAAAGAAAAAAGAGCAGGTCCTGTGATTTGTTTCAAAGAAGTTAAAGAACTCGATCAATAATGTGTATCACTATTCGAAATCCAAAATCGTGCCAAGCCTGCACTGTCATGGTGTCTAACCTCTACTTTCGCCACGTTTCACATGCAAGCCTGCAAGGTGTGTCGTGTCTAAATGCAAATGCACCATGTATACGTATATTAAATCCCCAAATCCACCAAGGTTTTTCTTATATACGTACTCTGCAACCTGAACATTATTCCATCTATTACTTCGAAAAATTTCAGTTTCACATTTGCAGTTAACTGCAAGATGAGCCATGAACAGTCAAAAAGGGTCATGATCAGCAGCAGAAGGCCGTGAAATTTTCGGATGTTTATCCAGCCGTTCAAGACGAGCTGGCGGACAAGGCGGTGGCCCCAAAGGACGCTGCCACTATGCAGACGGCGGAAAGCGACGTCGTTGGGCAGAACCTCAATCGAGGCGCTGCCGCGACTATGCAGTCTGCCGCTGCACAGAATCAAAGGGCTGGTTATGTGGGACCAAATGACATGAATATTGTCGAAGATGACGTTACCATAACGGAGACTGATCTTCCCGGCCGCCGTATTATCACGGAGTCAGTCGGTGGACAGGTCCTACCCCTTAGCTTTCATGCATTTTCCTTGAAAGTATATACATACATGTTTGGTTGTAGCAACTCTTTAGTTACAAACTTTAATGTATATTATGTTATTGTTATGAACTTATGATAAACATGTGGCACTGGCACATAATAATATATGAGTTCCTTTGTTGAACATGTCTTAACAGATATAAGAAAGAACACATATTTACGTGGTTCACTAACGATGTGTTAGCTACGTCCACGGACAGAAGGAGAACAGTTTTATTATCTTGAGGAAAAACAGAATCACACAACCACAGATTACAATTAGGTTTTGGTCGTTTATATACTAAACCCTAAACCCTGTATACTAATCCCAACAGGAAACCATAACGTACCCAGCATAACAGGGTTTCCTGGGCTGGTACTCTCCCGGATGGCTAGTTCCCCCGGATGACTGATTCAAGACATATATTAACAAATCTCCACTTGATTTCTTTTCTCTTTTTGGGGGTAGGTTGTTGGTGAATATATTCAGAGAACTCCTTTGGCAGCACCTTCCATTTTTCAAGCTGGTGATGGTCATATCACCATTGGTGAAGCCTTGGAGACAACTGTTATGACCGCGGGAAAGAAGCCGGTGGAGTGGAGTGACGCGGCTGCAATTCAGGCAGCTGAGAATAGGGCCACAGGCCAACCCAGCATTGTGACTGGTGGTGCTCAATCTGCCGCAACCCTCAATGCTTGCACTATGCGCAATGAGGATAAGACCACACTAGGTGATATTCTTGCGGTACGAAACATTTCACCAAATTAAACTCTGTGGATTGCTATAGTAGCCATAAAAATTGGAATCATTAAGTTGTAGCTTGTTTCTAGTAATTTATCACTTTGTTACGTGCCAACAGAATGCAGTAGTTTATAGCATAAAGCCAAATTGGATTTGCTAATTAGTAGTAGTTTTGCTAATAGTAGAAGGTATTAAGGAGTCTATTGATTCTTATGTGCAGGCAACAAGAAAAATGGCTTTAAATAGCCAACTATATTGTGTAGCATATAGTTAGTTCTCTCAGAGTTCTTATATCCCAGATTCCCAGGAGAATGTCTTGTATGGTCCATGTCCCTTTTGAAGTAGGTAGCCTTATTGAACAAATCGATCATTGCACTTGTAGGGTGCATTATCTAAACTACCAGGATGACAAGCCAGCTACACTGCAAGACACCGAAGGTGTGACAGATGCAGAGATGCATCAGACTACACATCCAACAGGTGTGGCAGGCAGCTTCGGTGGCTGCAGCGGCTAGGCTAGCAACATAGCAGAGTAGACGCATCTAATACTTCGCAGGAACTTGCCAATTTCTTATTCTTTACACTTTTTGAGCTTGAATGTAAAATATAAATTTGTTTTTATAAAAAATTTGTTTTGAGGTAACTTGGAAGTTAAAACTGAAGCACAGTAATGAAAAAGTAGGTGTAAAAATTGGTGTAGATTTGACAGGGGCTGCGCGAACGCAAGCCGCCACAGTAAGAAATTATGACGTTGGAGCTTCTACAATGAGAAGACCATAGGCAAGCACCCCTTCGGAGGCCACAATCCTAGGCCATGAACCTTCTTGATCGCCCATAGACCCCGTCCAGGTAAGTAAGTTACTGAACCGTCCTTGGCTCCATTTTATATTAGCAGGATCACCTTGCTAGTGTCTCCTCCTGGATGTGGGACTGAAGGGCACGACGAAATTCTAGTTCTCCTACACACCGTTACTGAAATCATAACCAGGAGGGTAAGGAATTTTCTTTAATTCAAACCCATACTAGGGAATTACACCAGAAATCCCGACAGAGGGAAAATTTATTGATGGTCTGAAACCTTGAAGCGAACTGTGTTACAAGATGAACAGAAAGAGAAAGAGAAAGAGACCTGATCCAGTAAGGATAGCAAGGGTATCAAAGTGGTTATTGAAGGGTCTAGGGTCATGTTGCGCCATAAATTACAAGAGCTGTGTGTATTATTTCAATGACTACAAGATCCAAAAGTGTGAAGCAGTATATCACAATGCTATCAGAAAGTCATGTTTTCTGCCTGATGCCTAATGGTATCGAAGAGTGCAGTAGACAGATACCTCTCTCCAAAACTGGGGAACACAACCTGCACATACAGAAATAAATGGAAAAAGGGTTAAATGGAGCTTCGGATTAACACTAAATTAATCCATTAACAACTTTCTGAACCAAATATTTGAACCAAAGAGTGCAATGAAAGCTTACAACTATTAGTTTTCCGGCATTTTCCTGCTTTTTGGCCAACTTTAGTTCTGCTGCTGCTGCTGCACCAGATGAGATTCGAATTTCACTGCTCCTGCAAAACATATGTGACAGACCTTAACAAAGTTCGAATTTCATGCTATAATAGATGACAACGGAGTGTATATAATAGATGACAACTGAGTGTATCGAATTTTTGGAACTGCCATAACTAAGAATGTGATTTCAAGAAACAGAAGCCACACTTACCAAAAGACCTTCTTTCAAGGCAAGTAGCTTAGCAGTCTCGATAGATTCCTCACCGGATACCTACAGAATGATGAGCATTAGAACCTATGAATGTCACCTGATGCTACATGAACTCCAAAATGATGCCACAGCAATTGATTCTAATTTAGTAGTGGCAAGTTCCCATCGCGGAATCCAATATGAACTTCCAATCATATCGTTTCAGACTTACCGGAATAACTTCATCTAGCAGGCTAACATCAAGAACTTGAGGAACGAAGCCAGCACCGATTCCTTGAATCAGATGCTTCCCTATGAATGTGCGTGCACAATGCATATCCACAAATCAATCAATATAGGAGGATGAAGACTCGAAACTGTAAAATTGCACAATGCTTAATGTCTTATACAGCTGCATGAGGAAAACACAGGTATACTAACCAGGTGGACCACCATTTAATACTGCACTTTCAACTGGTTCTACACCGTATACCTAGACATAAACAGAAGAAACTATATCATTAGTTTAGACTTGACAATTTACTGTAACAACTTGCACTCTAGATATGCACAAACTTGAACCTTGATGTCTGGATTTTTCTCTTTAAGGAATTTCCCTATACCAGTTACTGTGCCGCCGGTTCCTATCCCTGAAACCAATATATCAACTTTCCCTGCTGAGTCTCTCCATATCTCCGGGCCAGTGGTTTCGTAATGAATCTACACCAGTTATAATGAAACAATTCATAAATCCCCTCAACCAGCTAGTCAGGTCACAGTTACTGCAACACTACCTTTGGATTGGCAGGATTTTCAAATTGCTGAAGCATATGACTATTAGGTGTGTCACGTAGCAACTCCTCCAGAAATGAATATTATGTTGTCACGTGAAATACTAGTACAAAAATAGCAAAAGGAGGCAGAGAGTAGTACACTTGGTGAGGCATCCCATATCGGGGAAGCTAGAAAGAGAGGGAAAGTGAGGGACTAGAAAATAGGAAGCAGGAGGAAATGGTAAACTTACATACCTGGACGGGGTCGAATGGGTGATCAAGAAGGCCCATGGCCTAGGTGGGTGGCCTCCATTGCACTATGCGAGGTGCACTCGCCTAACATCTCCCTTCGTGGAGATTGTACGTCGTAATTTGTGGTAATGGGGCTGTGTACGCGCGGCCCCTCTCAACTCTATCCCAACGCTTTACTTTTTACTCGCTGTAATTTCTGTAGAGTCAACAGACTTCGGATTCAGAACTCTAAGCTGTATTGATCGCTCGCGTTCAAGCCGGAGCTGTCCTTGATTGGGTATCTCGGAATTGTTAGACCATTGTTATTATACATCTATGATACAAATTTACGGATCATTTTTATTTGTCTACTTTCTACAAATTTACCGTCTTTATTTGTCTACTTTCTTAATTTATGGACATGTCTTTTTAAATTGTTTGACTAAATATTTATAAATTTGTGGGTATTTTGATGGACTTTTTAAATTGTTTGACTAAATATTTATAAATTTGTGGGTATTTTGATGGACAAATAAAAGTTGTCGGTAAATTTATGTCCGAGTCGGAGATATATCAAAATTGTTATAATCACTTGATAAAGCTACTTCAGTGAATATTGTCTCAAGTACGAAGGATTTAATTCGTGATCTTGTTTTTTTTAGTTATCTCATGAGAAATCTTTAAGTTTGATGTTATTCACGTAGTGTGTTTAAATCGTGACAAGATTTAACTACAAGCTATTATCACTTTTATTCCACCCCCACAACATCATAATTAAGACACGCCAAGTGGTGAAACCAAACAATCAAGTATGAGCTTTTACATACACATGGTTAGTTTTTTTCGATTTATATCCAAATTGAAACCCGTTAATTGGATTTTTGTTTTAAAATCAAAACAGTAACATTAGTTAAGACATATGATGGAGTTTTGATTACTGCAATGTGGATGAATTTAACTTTTTGATAGTCTTTTTTCAATTACTTCATTTTGCCATGGTACGTGAGGTAAAGTTAGAACTCATATCAGGAAGGCTGATCACAACCTTGTATATATTTCTGTATTTGCTCTCATGGGCGATCAAGAAGGCTCATTGCTTAGGTTGGTGGCCTCCATTGCACTAAAGAGGGGTGCCTGCCTATGGTCTCCTCAATGAAGGAGAGCCAACGTCATATTCTAAACCAAAATTCTGTTTGTTTCATCTTATGTCTCTGTTAGGGTCTGGTTGAAAGCACTAATACGGCACTGTCAGTCATATTCTGGTTGAAATGATGTTCGAGTTTAGTTTGTGATGATGAAGCTAATGACATTTTACATGGAAGAACACTGCTGGACAACTTAGGGCACAATGTCTGGGATAAAAATCGTGAGAATACACAAGCATCATTCATTGTTTCAAAGATCTAATTACTAATCAAGAACGAACTAATACGCTTGCCTATCCAGTTTTTGTTGAAAGCACTAATAATACTGGTACTAGCTATATTCTGGTATAAAGATGAGTGGCATGTTGAAGGTAGAGGGGGGATTTGTTACGGCCTCCTAATCACCTTTATACGAAGAACATAACCGGCACTTAGAGCACAAAGTCTGGTAAAATTGTGAGAACATACAAAATGGTCCTTGTGGTGTAGAGATAATTAAGAAGCACATTTAGGTTCAAAGGAATTTCGTTATGGCCTCCTGATCGAATTCTAATCACGAGTTGTAATACGGTCAGCCTTGAATGGTGAAACTTCCATTTACATGAGGAAAATGTGATTTCTGTGAAGCTCTACCCTGACATGAACATACAAGACAGCGTTGGTTGTTTGGATGGCCTAATTTCCATCTTTCAACAATGTTAATCTTGAGCTAGTGTATTTATTTAGCAAGGTAAATGGCTGCCCAAAATCTGTACATAACATAGAGTTCTCTCAACCGGTGCCCCAAATATCCTTGCCTTTGGTTGTTGTTTGCAGATTGGGGGAGAATGTGGTCTTGAATCTTTAAGTTTAAGAGAGTCCTGTGATGTCCTGTCTTGAATCTTATTTGGGGTTTTGTCCCACATCGGTAATGAGCTAGTGGAGAGGCGAACACGCCACTATAAAAAGAAAAAAGTGAGACCGAGAAAGGTACTTACCTGGACGGGGTCTATGGGCGATCAAGAAGGCTCATGGCCTAGACTTGTAACCTCCATTGCACTTAGGAGGGGTGCTCGTCTATGGTCTCCTCATAGTAGGAGAGCCAACGTCATAATTTCTTACCCTGGGGGCTTGCGTCCGCGCAGCCCCTGCCCAATTCTATCTTGAAATTTTATTAACCTTTATGAGATTATTGTTTTTGACTCGATTATATTATATCTCTTCCATTTCTGGTTTTACTACTTCATTTAATATTACCCCATTCCAAGGTTTGCATTAACTTTTTACTGCTGGGTTGAAACGTAGATTTGAAAGGGTGGTCAAATAGATCCCTGTTTTTCCCATTTGCGTGCACCGGTTTCCTATTTGATTTCCTTCCCATTTCGCTTCGTTTACTTTTTACTAGTTTAATCACTCATTTAAGCATTCAAAATTGTTGTGGTTAGTGTATTACTGGCCGGGTAAGATCTGTTAATTTACATCAACGCGCTCATACATAATTGAAAGTGAGATCCTAATACAGTAATCAGGTTGTCACATTTGGTTGTTCATCTTAATTTCTATGGCTCTTGCTCCTGTAGGGTTTTCAGCTCAAGAATCATCGTCCTCTTCCCTCAGTAGGGCATCCCTTCCTCGATTTCTTTACAGATACCATGTGTTCTTAAGTTTCAGGGGCAAAGATACTCGCGACGGTTTTATTGGTCGTCTCTATACGGCTCTTGTCAACGCCGAACTTATTCCTTTCCGAGATGACCGTAGTCTTGAGAGAGGTGAAGATATAGAGGCCGAACTAGAGAGAGCAATTCACCAGTCACGAATTTCTGTGATCGTGTTTTCGGAAGGGTACGCAGACTCCAGGTGGTGCCTAGATGAGCTTGACATGATCCTTGAACGCAAGCACAAGTTCAAAGATGATCATGTCATTTTACCAGTGTTCTATGATGTCGATCCATCTGATTTTAGGAAGCAGATGGGAAGTGTTTCAAGAGCTTTTGCTCTACACAAGGGGACTGAATCATTGGAGAAGTTGAAAGCGTGGCGGGCAGCACTTGAACAAGTAGCAAACCTCGCAGGGATTGTCTTACAGAAACACGCTAATTGGTACGTACGTATATATGTGGGCATGTAGTTAATTCCAACTTCTATCTCCTTAAGACGAAATTGTCTCTACTCTAATTGCATAATATAGCATAGACTTAGAGCTAGCATAGTCATACTATATGTAGTCTCAAACTTTCAATGAGCTCGAAACACAGACACGTACAAATCTTAAAACTCTTTCGCTTCCATTAATTAGAAGTTTAGAACTTATTCTACTATAGATGAAGATCGACTAATGTTAGTAATGTATGACATACATATTCTGCCATGTAGGAGGCTTGATTTCATGTACGAGACAAGTTTCATCAGAAACATTGTTGAAGTGATTAAAGAAAAGCTATATATAGATTATATACCTGGATCAAGTAATTATGGTCTCGACCTGATGAATCACATGAACCAAGAACAAGTAATCAAAGGTCCACAGGTTAAGAATAGATATTTATCTCTATATGGCTTTTGCTGCCTGGTGGGAAAACATGAGGAGATCAATGACTTAGTCTGTGGACTCGATGTGACTGGCAAATTACTGGAGAAACTGATTAGCGGGTTAAATTCACTACAACAAATTACCGAGCGGCTCTACAACAAAGTACCTAACCTTGGTGGCTCGTGGAAGCTGGCAACAATTCTCAGGGAGTGGGAGGATCAACTTGAAGAAGTCATGGATGGTTTTATGAAGCTCTCTGAGGAGATGTGCGCCGAAGCGTCAAGGCTGTACTTGCTAGATGATCAATGTAGGAATAGTAGCACGATTAGTTATGAACATGTACAAAAGTGCCTCAGTGGTATGCCATGTCATACTTCTCGTCGAGCATCAATAAACTCCAGGCTGGGGGAAATTGTTAACCGACTAGATTCCCTTGTTATAAAGCGAAAGTCAGAACGAAGAAGATTAGCGTCCCGTTTGGCATGGCCACTGATGAACGCTGTAATGGATTTCATCACCAATGCGTTTGAATCATTTTAAAGGTATTCTTAGCTCTCTTGCTCAGCCAGGGAATAAAAAGAAATTAGGATTAACCAACAATAAATGCAACGTACTATAGTCCCCTTGAATGACTTGAATCCTGAGGTGCATCTTGCTCAATGCTTTCTGTACAGTTACATCCATTCAAGTAATGTCATGGTCCTGGATCATATATAAAAATGTGTAACGCAATGTATGCAGATCAAATGCAACAAATGAACATTTTAGTTGTCCATCTTTGTGAAAGTTTGCTTTTCTTAAGTGCTTGTATATATCAATCGGCTTGATTGAGGTAGGTGAGCGTTAACTATCTTCTCCACTCATCGATGCCTAAGCATGAGGCAGAAAATATGAAGTTTAAATGATAGTGATGCTGTGGTACATAAAATACTTTACACATATATCAGGATCCTTCAGTTAGTGGCCGATGTGATGTATAAGCAAAATGCTTCGAGTATGTAAGGCGCGCAATATGACCTTTGACCGGTACTTATGCGCGCCTTGTGTTCTTGGACCCTCTTTCATATTCAAAACTTTGAAGATTCTATAAATCAAGGTACAATGCATAATCAGAGAACATTATTTTGTAAATCTGTAAGACAATAATATTGCATACTTATTATCATTGACCCTAATAAATTCATTCATCAAAGAAACAAAACGCCTAATCAAGTTGTGTACTATTATAAATCCTGTTCATTCTTTTTTTATGCACACATTTCTTACTTAATTTGACGTATAAATCTTCTATATATCAAATGGAAAAGTTTGCTTTTAGATCGGTTTACTGGGTGATCATGACCCTTCTGCTTGTTGCTTGTTGTAAATTCTCCCACTCTCTTTCTATTACTCACAGGCATATGCATGTAGTACTTTGATTTTTCTTTTTCTTTTTCTTTTTGCAATTGATTATATCCAAACATTAACGAAATATGTTGATTGATTGATTCGGTGCAGGCTTGCCAATACTGAAAGCTGATGAATATGCTAGTGATATTGACTCCAGTAAGATTGCAAAACCATTCATCGCTCATCCTAATTGTCGTTTGGATCCGGATTGCAGAGACGCTTGCCCAAAAGCGTGCAATCCTGTGAAATGTGATTATGAAGGACAATTTTGTTATTGTTATTGTCCCTGAAGTTTATTTTGTCAAAATCATGTTCAATTACCATTCTACATGAAAATAATAAACAGTAGTCATGGTTTCTTGTCTAAAATTCCTCTCTCACAATTGATTTGTTCTTTTGTTTCAATAGATTTTACTATTTACTTGGAATGGAGCTTATGATTTTGATTTGGTTCACGACCACCTAATAATTCAAATTGTTGTGGTCATTAGTTGAGACTTGAGAGCCAACTCTAGAAGAAACTAACCCAAATGGAGCAGCATCACTATGTTAGCTAGTAACAGTTTCTGGTCGAGACATCCAAACCAACAATTAAGGAGATTTATGTGTCTGCGTTAGACATTAGTTACGTTGCATTTTCTTCAGAGCTTAGTCCAGAATGAAATAGAGAAAGTGATTTGCTGCTTTGGACCAAAAGAATACAGTTAATCAATTACAGATGTTATATGTCAAGAACTGTGATTTAATCAGTTGGGATCCCACTAGCCTATGTGTGGAACTGTGATTTTGATCTGAGAGTGAGGGAGCAACTTCAATTGAGTGAAAATGTTAATGTTTCAACTTTCAAGAAGGGCGTTGCTTTTCGAGTGAAGAATTTTTGGTACAGATCAGTCACACAATCTAATTTGTTTCAAAAACTTCATACAAATTTGGGTTCTTACGATAATGTAATGACCTGATCGGATCTAATGTACAATGCAAACTTATTACATTGTTCATATTTTATGGTACCTATTGAAAGGGAAAATAAATTCAATACATGTATAATTTGTAATTGCATATTGCTTAAAGAACAAGCTGAGTACTCAACCACTTGTTTCATCTTTATCATTGTGAAGTAGACCTCTTTGAATTTTGAGCGCATGCATTCATGCCAGTAGATTGGATGGTCAAGTACGCTTAGTTTTTTGTTCTTATATTCGATTAGCAACTTGTACGTTATCACCAACGATGTTATCTTATTTTCTTAGAAATAAGACTATTCTATTGAAAAGTCTATTCTAAAACTTGGACAGAATGCGAAGCTTTCTCTTGGGCTCCAAGATATGACAAATGAGGATGCTATCTTGGGCTACAAGACATGACAAATGGGGATATATCAAGGAAGACTATTGTACTAGACAACTTGTTTCTCTTTGTCTGCATTGCCTACAAGGTTGGTCTATATCTGTTTTCATTAACAACTAGTAGTTTTCAGTTGTGTGCTCATTCTTAGTTTCTCGGTAAATTATCAACTAATTGGGTTTGCATCTGAATTCATTCATTCATCAATTGTTGAGCTTTTGTGGGTTAATACTTATAGGAGTTAAAAGTTTGGGTTTCTCCTTCTTGGTTTACTTCTGCATATTGTGTCTAGCTTGACATTGAAGTCCCAAGGATTAACTTTCTATATGCGTAATATTCTACTTCTGAAATATGGATACATGCACATCCAAGCTGTGACTAGCACTCAGCTAACTATTTTTTATTTTCAGCTGTCTGTGGCTTGTTGTAAAGCCTGTGCTTCCGACTAGATGCATGGCAGACCACTTGTTCTAAAACTATATATTGTTGTTTTAAACATCAGAGCGTTTCGGAACTTTGCAATTCAGTTTTTTATTGCTTTCTGAAACTTGGTTTCTTATGTATAGCTTTCATATAGGGACAAACACGAAGAACCTGTTCTTAGAGGTCATTTTTGTACTGCCATAATATATATTCACGAGTTACAGGTTGCACTGTTCATTTTATTTAGTTAGAGTACCTTAGACTTAGAGTTCATATTCCCACATTTTGAAGAACAGTAGTCAATTAACCCTACTCATTATGAATAAGTAGCCAGTAATTCAAAATTTGTGGAAAGTCATTTGGAATTACATATTATAGGTATATGATGTCCTCCTGTGCCTGAGAATGAGCATACAGTTTCAAGTCGCATATTGTACCAGCCCTGTACTCCTAGTTGTTTCTCATCAGAGTTTGTTTTTGTTACTTTATCAGCTTGCGGCTTGATGGAGGACTCATGCTCAATCAAGAACAATGTCACCGAGGTAAGATTACATGTCAAACTTAAACTTTTCATGATGTTTTAACTCTTTTTCATTTTAAGAATCTTTTCACTTACAAGGAGATATCTTCTTTCTGCTCTTACTTGATTTATGGAGTTGATTGGAAATACCCCGATGGTATATCTCAACAATGTCGTGGACGGTTGTGTAGCCAGAATTGCTGCCAAGCTAGAGCTGATGGAACCTTGCTCTAGTGTAAAAGACAGGCATATGTTCTTTGCTATTGTTTGTTTTTAAGTGATGCCAACCCACCAAGATTACATATAAATGGACATTTCTTTAAAATTTCATTATGCAGGATCGCATATAGCATGATCAAGGATGCAGAGGATAAGGGTCTAATTACGCCAGGGAAGGTTGGAAGTAACTTTTAATGTACACCAGATATATAGATGTCTTTTATTCATAAGTTTTATATCTCCTTATTTGTTTCTTCAAGGATCTCAGGTGACCATATATATAAAAGTGAAATTGCCTTTAGCTATTGTGCCATCCAAATGGGCATTTTCATATATACTCAATTTTGAAAAGTGGTTTTAAATAAAACCAACATAATATTCATTTCTGATAAACAACTAAAATGTATCAATTATGATACATATTATGTCTTATTTTTTCTAAATTTTACACAATTGCCACCATTCAACTATAACATATAAACATAATAAATAAGATTAATTGATGTTGTCTTAAATACCTTGATTATGAGTTTTTCTTCTAACACTAACATTTTTCAATCAATTTGCAAGAATCATGCAGTTTTCTTTATTTTTTAAAAAAAATATAGGTGAAATGAATACATTCTATGATTTATACATAATATATGATTATTAGAGTAAAATGAAGAAATTTTATAGTGTTACCGTAAGCCCTAGCCTAAACCCTATACCCTATACCCTATACCCAATTTTGGGTTTCTTCTTTTTAGGTATATTATCATATCATTTCCTACTTAATAGGTACATTAGAAATATAAATGTTCTATCGATCAGGATGAGAAATGATATAATAATATATCTAATAAGAAAAAATAATAATCAAAGAACAAGAACGTATACCTTACAATTAGACATTTTTCGATTATGTATAAAGAGACACCAAATGTGAGCTTAGGAATCGAATGAAAAGAATCATTCTATTACAAATGACATACTTCTATATATAACATATATATATATATACACACACTCAAGTTAGTAACAACAAGGTAAGAAATTAAAGAATGTAATTGATTATAATAAAGTTAAATCTAACTAAATTTTAGTTCAGTATTTGAGTTTCAAATTGATACTAAAATTGAGAAATATACCAAATTTAGTTTTATATCACTTGAAGGGTAAATCAGAGAAACTAAAAAATAAAGAAAACTATTAATGATAGACATATGCTCTATATAGTAATTAAGTTTGTTTATGTGGAGTGGGTGTAAAATGAAAGAAAAATATGTACAAGTTTATCTTAAAAAAAAGTCTAGTATTTTGGGTTTAAAAGTTATTAAATGCAAGTAACTTAATAACTTACCTTGGTTCTTGATATGCATAATTACTTCGGCGTTCAAGACTGTTCTTATTGAGCCTACAAGTGGAAATACTGGCATTGGATTGGCATTCATTGCCGCCATGAAAGGTTACAAGCTTAAGCTAACCATGCCATCTATAGTTAGTCTTGAAAGAAGAATTGTGCTCCTAGCTTTTGGAGCTGAGGTCTTCATCACAGATCCTGCCAAGGGCTTTAAGGGAGTTCTTGCTAAGGCAGATGAACTTCTAAGTACCACACCTAATAGCTTTATGCTTCAACAGTTTGAGAACCCTGCCAATCCAAAGGTAGTTTTGCAGCGAAGTAGAGTATTGTGGCTAGACTGCTTATACATTTCCTGAATCTTTTTCCTTATCAATTGTGAAGGTTCATTATGAAGCCACTGGCCCGGAGATATGGAGAGACTCGGGAGGGAAAGTTGACATCTTTGTTTCAGGAATAGGGACTGGGGGTACTGTCACCGGAGCAGGGAGTTTCCTCAAAGAGCAAAATCCAGATATCAAGGTTGAATTGGCTTTTGTGTATAGATATATTTTACGCGCATATTGAACTCACATGGTCTAGTGTTGTGACTTCTTTTGTTCATGTTTAGGTGTATGGTGTAGAACCAGCTGAAAGTGCAGTCCTGAATGGTAGCAAACCTGGTGAGTTACTCTAGTGCCTGTGGCTTTTGTAGGAGATGAAGGAGATACTAAACACTAACCAAAGTATTGCAGTTTAGTTTCAATTATTTATGGTCAAATCTGACTGATGCATGTAATGATACATAATATGCACGCTTGTGTTGAAGGGATGCATCTGATCCAAGGAATTGGTGCTGGTTTCATACCTCAAGTTCTGGATGTTAGCTTGCTGGATGAAGTTATTCAAGTAAGTCTGGAAGTCATCTGTTCTGCTGTAATGATTAGACCTTAGATGTGAAATTGCTTGCTCTTAGTCTTATTGATTGTATAAGTTGATGGATTACTTAAGGTAAGGAATGGTATATCTTGTTTTTCAATACAAGATATTTTTTCTTCCATAAAGCTCAAAAAAGATAGAAAATGTAGTAAGGAATTCAGCTACCATGGTTGATCCAAAATTAACTTCACTACAGATTCTCAAAGTTCTGAAATGTACAAGATCATGACCAAGTTCCAAACACTTGTAACATTAAAAATACTGTCCTTACCGTTATCTACTGACTATTGTCCATGCCAGAGTGTGTTATCTACCGCCTTTTAGAGGCCAATAGTCCAATATACACCAGGATGAACTCATTTATTGGTTGCTAATGCTGGTGTTGAATTTTAGGTATCCAGTGAGGAAGCAATTGAAACTGCAAAACTACTTGCGCTAAAAGAAGGTCTTTTGGTATGTTCCTATGTACCAGAAGCAATTAGTTGAACTTGTGATTTTTGTTGCTGTAGACATCAATCTTTCAAATACTTTGCAGGTGGGGATTTCATCTGGTGCTGCAGCAGCAGCAGCAATAAAGTTGGCAAAGAAGCAAGAAAATAATGGAAAACTGATAGTTGTAAGTTTTACTTCCTTCTAAATGTTATATATTTGTAAATGACGCTTGCAGAATTTTGTTCTTAAACTCATAGTGCTGACTTCGAATTGTTGTTATTAAATACATCTTTTTCTCATTAATCCTCATCTTCCAATTTTACTCTTCTGCTTGGGCAGGTTGTGTTTGCCAGTTCTGGAGAGCGTTACCTGTCTTCGCCCCTCTTCGATACCATTAGGCATGAAGCAGAAAATATGAAGTTTGAATGATAGCGTTGCTGTGGTTCATAAAATGATTTACTTATGTTTGGTTACTTTGGCAATTGGAATAAATAAGGAAAATGTCCAAGTCTGCAAGGCAATATGACCCTGTAGTGGTTCTTATGCCTTTGCCTTCTTCATAGAATCCCTATCAATTCTAAACCTATACTGTAAAGATTATATAAGTTAAGGCCTGAAATAGGTATTCATATAGGTATTCATACGAGTTTGTAAGTACCACATCGGAAGCAAACGATACGCGGGATTGAATGTGGGTATAACATATATACCTAGCTCCGTCTTTTCTCTTTTTACAATGGTGTCAGTTTTTTTATTGATATTTCCCCCTTGTGTGGGCTAGGCGGGACATGCGCACGTCTAGGCGGTGGGCCAACTGGTCTGTCTTTGGGTGGGCCAGCATAACATGTGATCCAATAAGCCCAACACGATCGTATATAAGTGGAAAACTAATCGTCTAAATTTTAAATTTAAGTGGGGAAAATTATAGTATACTATATGACATAATATGTCTCACTGTGATTATCATTGATTGAAGAACCAACTAAATAACCATGTAATGATCATTTATCCCTTTAAAATCTTTCATGTAGACATATTTGCAATATGTATGTCATACCATATGGTATGATAAACAAACTCTATAAATGGTCGTAAATTTAAAAGAGTTATCTCAAGATTATAAGAAATAAATAAACAAAACTATTGGGTATAACAAGAGGGGGTTTTCATCACCATCATAGCCGAAATAGGACGCCTGGTTTTCATCTTCTATTAACTCCGAAGAAGCTCGACGAGGAAACATATTGCATGGTTGAGAAATGAAATAGAAATATCAATCTTTGTGAGCTCTCCTCCACATAAGGGGCAAGATGACAAGCGAGCCACATTCAAGGTTAGTTAGTGTGAGCTTACCACTCCCCTCTTCAGATTCTCATATATGATATATGATACCATATGAGGGTCTTCCAATAAGGAATAATATTGCCTAATTAATTATTATTATTATTGATAATAATTCTTTCCAAGAAAGAAAAGGCCAAATCAAGTGGTGTACTAGTATAAATATAGCTCATTCTCCAATATTTTTTTATGTACACCACTGCTTATTACTTTGACTGACGAATCTTCTATACGTCAAATGGAAAAGTTTGCTCTTAGAACGATTTCATGGGTGATTATGACCCTTCTGCTTCTGCTTGTTGTTTGTTGTAAGTAGTCTCACACTCACTTTCTACTACGCGCATGTATATATGCACGTTGTGCTTTGATTTATGGTAACTAGAGCTCGATCTCTATAGGACAAGCTCAAGTTCAATAGATGTAGATGATCTTTTATTCTAAATTTTGATGACAAAAATTCAAACATGAACGAAATATATTGATTGATTGTTCAATTCGGTGCAGGCTTGCCAGTGTTGAAAGCTAATGAATATACCGGTGATTTTGATTCCAGTGGGATTGCAACGACAATCAACAGCCCAACATATTCAGATTGTGTTTATAACCATGATTGCAAGGACGCCTGCCCAAAAGAGTGTAATCCTATGAAATGCGGTGAAGGAGGACATTGTCTATGTTATTGTACCTGAAGAAAATTATATTGTCAAATCATGTACATCAATAAAATAATAAACATGAGCTATGGGTTTCTGTCTCCAATTAATCTATCTCACAATTGATTGATTTTTCTCAGTAAGTTTTACTTGGAATGGAGTTTAGTCGTTTATGATTTTGATTTGGTTCATAACCACCAAACTTACCTAAATGGAGCAACATCACTGTGCGAGCTAGTAACACTTTCTGGTCGAGAAATCCAAACCAACGATGACAGACTACTTTTATGTGTCTGCATTAGACATTATTTACACTAGTTCCTTCAGAGCATAGTCTAGAATGAAATTGAGCAAGTAATTTGCTGCTTTGGACCAAAAGAATACATGTAATATGTCGGGCAACGGTAGTTGATGTCTTGGTTTCATGTATAGGATCGGAACTGGGGGTACTGTAACCGGAGCAGGGAGCTTTCTCAAAGAGCAAAATCCAGATATCAATTTTGTGTATACGCGCATGTAAAGAGAGGAGACAGATATTGAACTCACATGGTGTAGTGGTGGCAGAACCAGCTGAAACTGCAGACTTGAATGGGGGCAAACCTGGTGATCGAGTTACTATAATGTATGCGTTCTTATAGGAGAAATGAGCGTTAAAGATAAAGGAGATTTCTAAGCACTAACCAAAGTATTGTAGTCTAGCTTCAGTTAAGGGGTCATATCTGATGAAGGTATACATTAGCAACGGTTGAGAGTCGTAGGCAGCTTGCGTAGTTTGTAAACATCAGAACTTTGGTATCCCACATCGAAAGGAAAGAATGCGCGGAAGTGAATGTAATACCTCGGTCGTTTTACTTGTTAGAATTTCCTCTATATGTGGGCTAGACGGAGCCTTTGGGGCACTAGGCGGTGGGCCTGTTGGTATATTTTCTGAACGTGCTTTTCATCAAGATTACGGGACCAGTTAATGGTGGGAGTATAATAATTCATTTCATCAACATTTATATATACTACCAAATAGTAATATTACCATATAAGAGTATTCCAATAAGGAAATAATATTGTCTAATTATTGTTAGTTTTTATCATAATTATTCTTAATTACCATATGAGAGTGTGTTTCAAGAGAGTTAAAAACCACTAAGTTGAGGACTAGTTGATGATTTATTCGTTTCACTCATTTTTCGATCGTATATTTACATCTTGACCGTTTAGTTTGTAAATATATATAAGTAGATCATTTCTACAAATTTTCATCCAAATTAAGAATCGTTAAGGCATTCATAAATATAATTTACCAATTATAAACTTGAACGATTCTTGTTTGAAAATTTGGATCGTCCATTAATTTGATTTAGTTCAATTCCTTAACAATCATCGATTTGACTGAAAATTTGTATAAATGATCTACTTATATAGACCTAAAAACTAAACGGCTGAGATTGAAAAATTGGTGTAATAAATAATTTAATAATTATGATCTTAACATCGATTCCTAGACATAAACATGCATGTCAATATATGAATTAGTGAAAAATAAATCTGAAACAAAAAAAATATAAATTACCCATAATATAGAACCAAAGAAACAAAAACACAAAAGTGCCCTTTGGATGATTCGAACTGGGACCTCCCCTTTAATTAGCAAAGGGCATTCAACTATACTAGACAAGCCACATGTTTACATTCTCAAACAATTACCTATAACTTTAGCCTCAAATGTGGCTCCGCCCCGAGAGGTTAATTAGCTATTATATATATATATATATATATATATATAGTCTTTATCAGGTAAGGATATTCTTATTTATTCTTACGGTACAGATTTCTACTTTAGACATACTTTTTGATTGACTGTTCATATATCTACCGTTTAGTCTTTAAATACTAATGTATAGATCATCTCTGCAAAATTTCAGCCAATTTGATAATCATTAAGACACTCAAATTCTATTAAACCAATGGATGAACATAATTCTGTCAAACTTGACTCTTTCATGTTTATAACAGAAAAACGCAATTTTGAGTGCCTACATACTGGTGCTAATATGACAACATTTCCAAACTACTACACCAAATTAAATGAACATACATCAGTCAAAAAATAATACCACCGTAAGATTCCATAAACAATATGAACAATGAAATCTGAGTTTTTAGTACAAAGAAATCGGAAATCACTAACCAAATAGGTTGAACTTTAAGCCTTATATACTTTTTCTCGTACAAATATAGCCAGGTTTGGCCGACATGATTATACAGGCCTCAGTCATCATATATAATCATTGAGTATGAACTCATTTTTAGTTATTTTTCAGTCTTATATATACGTCCAGGCCTTTTGTTTTTTTGTATTGTTAAGGGATAGCTATAGTGATACAAGTACATATAGATATTCCATCTGAAACCTTCCTTGAGATGAGGCCTAAGGCGGTCGCCTTTACTGCCTGTGTCAATGGCCGGCTCTGGCTGCACTAGGACGACGATTGGGTTCAATATAATTGGCAAACACCCAGCAGCCTATTCCTAATGACAAACAAAGCCCCGCAGCGACAGCCGCCGTTACCCAAACCGGAACCATCATCGGCCCAAAAACACAGAGCGTGTAGCAGCCCATACCACCAATGTGATAGAGTATACTGCGCAACTCAGGTTCATCAGATGTCTTTTTCTTTGGTTCAGAGGAGGAGGAGGTCTGTTTATTTGGTTTAGAGTAGGAGGAGGGCTTGTTATTGAGTCTTAATAGAGAAGCGTCGAACACTCTCCGGGCATGTGGATCCATGAGTGTCGCATAGGAAGATTGGAGCCTTTGAAACTTGGCATTGGCATTGGGATCGTTTGGCCTCTTGTCTGGATGCAATTGCAAAGCCTTTCTTCGGTACGCCTTTGTAATCTGTTTATCGTTAAGCTTGATGCCTTCCTTACCCGACGGTAGATCAAGAACCCTATAGTGATCGCTCTCAACTTTCATCTTCTCCTTCGAATTGGCCTAGCGAGGAAACTAGAACTCTGTTAATTTAGGACTCAAGTTATATGAAGTATGAACTATTGGATAGAGAAATAGGAAAAATAATCGTATAACTGTTTGTCTGTTATTATTCGTTAATAGGAGTCATTTATATAGAGAATTGTCGTACCTCTTTTAATCCTTTACAAACTTGATAACCTATCACTACATGGAATTAAAATTCCTTAACCTATTATCATTAGAGCAAGTCAGCAAGGCACACACGTGGATATTCTATAACATGATATACAATTTTTATCTCAATACCGAAATTTGAATGTTAAAACTTGTTTACCCTTGAAAATTTATCTTAAAAGATAATTAACACTTCAAATTCCTGATGGAATTAATGCTATACTTGTAATTAAATATAAGAGAAAATAAAATAAAATACAACATTGGAAAAATCTATTTTGGGTTCCTCCTTTGTCATTTAACATATACTATTTTTCGTACACAGTTCATAGATTGTTCATAATCATTGTTCACGTGAACAGTGTTGGGCCTGGGTGTTGGGTTTTTTTTCTTCTTTCTTATAGAAGATGTTTACACAATTGAGACTGTTATAATTTACACTTTTATAATGATAAGAAGATCTAACCAAGAATTTTCGTTTGCAGTTACCTAAGGTCCTCAAGTTGATAAGAAGATCTCACCATAATTTGAATTTAGGCGATATTCATGCATAACTCAGACTTGAGTGTTTTTTTACCAGCCATTAGAAATAGTATTAGATTTATTTATTTTTGTTAAAATAGAAGCAATAAGTTGTGGATATGGCATTTGATAGTTTTTATCTCCAGTGAAAATGTTTATGAATTTGTTTGATATCTTGCAGAGATAAATACAAAACTGGAAAATAAATACAATACTGACTCATCAAATTCTTGAGAAAAATTGCAACGATCCAAAGATGGTCATAAGAACTCTTGCAGAAAGATCTAAATATTGCAAATAAAACAGAGGTAAAGTCTTTATGTATGTTTACTGTAGAAAATTATCGATTTTGAGATTTATGTGGAGTTTGATTATTCATAATGAAACAAAATGTGGAGTCTTACTAACAACTTGTCTCAATTTTGTTGTTTTTGTGGTTACTTGACTTTCTTTGGTATATATGCACTTTTATTAGTCTTTTCTTATGTTTCCTTCTTTTATATATAGGTCTGTAGGGTTTATATATATATAGATCTGTAGGGTTTTCATTGATTTTCAGTTGAAGTCTCTTGCATTTTGTGATAAGCAAAAGATTGAGCTCTGCTAGAACTTGAAGGACTTTCTGATAAATTAAGTTCATAATTTCATAGATAGACTAGGACTATGGGGATTATAAGTTATCATAGAATCTTAAATCTAGCTTGAAGGTGTAACAATGGAATGAGAAATACATTTACAACAATATAGAGATGGGGTGTATTGAGATGACATATAATTAAAGATACCGAGACAGTAGATAATTGAACGTATGAATATAAATTCCTTAATAGATCTCATTTAATTCTTTTGCTTCCTTATGTAATTAAATTTAGCTGCTTTGGTCAAAATGCTAAAATAGATACCACATATAACAAGAAATTAAAATATATAACAAGAGGACATGTGTCCTAGAGTAGTAATGTTTCTTGCCACATATATAGTTTACTCTTTAGTGTGGTCTGTGATAGACATTAAGAATATATAGTAAAATGAGATTATTGCTTTGTGTTTTGTTTTTGTTTTTTTGTTTTGTTGGGTATGAATAGCTTACTCGATACAATATACTTTTTATTTGAGTTAATGGTGGTGCACTGGCTTTAATGAAGATATGTCATAGTCTTCTCAAAATATGTATTGGCTTCCAGTAATATATGATTTACATTCACTTTGTATAGTGATCAACGTTGTTAAACTTCCAGTATAATGTATTCACCTAGCTATCAACATATGTGCATGTAAAAAGGTAAACTAGTATTGTGGATACATACTTTATGATGGGCATAGAGAAGTAAAGGATGAACATATGTCATTGGATTTGGGTTTAGGCTTGCATCATGTATAAATGTATATAGGTTAGTTAAACTCAACTATGTAGTATCACTCTGAAACTCTAATTATTTTCTATATATATATATATAGTGAAGCAGCATAATAATTCATCATTTTAACTGAACATGATACGATAGTGGCTCTTCTTTTGATTCCTTAGAATGGACTATTTTCAATAACTATATTCTTAAATTTCTGCCTATTCCATTATGTAGAATACAAATTTTGTTGACAAGAAATCTCGTAGCAACGCACGGGTGTCTTTGCACCATCAACGGCTATCTCACAAACCTCGCAAACAGTGGATCGTACTGATAAAATATAACTAGTTAATCAGCTTTGCAAAAATAAGAAAAAATAAAAAAAAATAGTTATTCAAATTATCCATGCATGTATCCAAATTCGGAAACGATAAGAAAGATTTATATGCCTGTGTGGAGTACATGGTGGCGATTTTGATCTAGTGAGATTGCAACGGCAATCATCCAAGATGGTTGTCTTTTTAACAAGGATAGCCAGTTCGCCTGCCCAAAAGAGTGCAATCCTATGAAATGTTTAGGACATTGTTTATGTAGATGTAGTTGAAGAAAATTTAGATTGTCAAATCATGTTTACCATTGCGTACATAAACACAAAAACAAACATGAGTTATGGGTTTCTTCACTTTCTTGTTTGAAATCCCTCCTTCACAATTTTTTGTATTTTTCTCAATAAATTTTACTATTTGCTTGGAATGGAGTTTATGATTTTAATTTGGTTCACAACCACCAAATAATTCAAATGGTGTGGTCATTGGTTAAGACTTGAGAGGTCTAGAAGAAACTTACCTAGATGGAGAAACATCATTACGTTATTAGCTAGTAACACTTCTCGTATTATTTATCAACTGTTCCATGTAGCCATGTAGGATTTTGCAGTGGAACATTTGTGTCATTCACGATTCATCGTTCTTCTTTGAAAGATGGCATATCGCAGTAGTGAAGTTTTAGAGAAGAAAGTGTTACCTGTCTTCGCTAGTACTAGTCTTCGATACCAATACAGACAAAGATAGAAAATATGAAGTTTGATTGATAGTGTACGTTAGGTTCCTTCCGCCGGCCTTAATTGCTTTCATAGAACCCCCGATCAAAACTCTTCAGAGACCAGTCAGTTTGTAAGTATGTATTTCTACAATTGATCACGTATTATACTTCTATGCTGGTTAAGAATAGGAAGAGCAACTATTATTAATTAGATGGACAACTGTAGCACCACGTAATGGCTTGTCCCGCAGTACCGTTTTTCTTGGGCCGTGCAATAGTCCAATAGTCTAGCCCAATATGCTTATTTGTTGGTTAGTTATGGGGCCAGTGCGAGTATTTTGGCGGGAACAATTCAAAGAGTGTGAAATGCGCCCTGCTTTCTTAGTACGCCCGTAGTGACTAAATCCTATGTGTTAATAATCTTCAATTTAAAGGATCATCAAACAGCTATGCAACCTTACAATCTACATTTAGGCATGCATGATTGCCTAAAATGTTTATCTTTTTTTACGATATTTTCAATTATTAACTAGTTCCAATTCTTTTTCTTTGTTTTTGTTCATAATTGTCTAAATTAAGCCTTCTTGGTTTACATCTGCATATTGTGTCTGACTTGACATTAATGTCGAAAAGCTAGAATAATTACCCTTAATGTTATATGCTTAGTATTCTGCTTCTTATATATTGGGTGGACATCTATGGTAGACATATATATATATATATATATATATATATATATATATATATATATATATATTCGTTGATGGCTGGGTACGTACGTACCCTACACCATTGGGACAATATATTACCCATAAGTTCATTTGAGAAGGTGTCCCTTATTTGCTTTCATATATTTGTGTGTGTGTAACTTAGTAAGTGTTGAACTGGATATATATTTGCTTTTGAAAGGTCTGATCGAGATCGAAAAGAAAGATTAAAGTTCTATTAGAGTGAATTCGAGGTGACTAGTATATGGAATTGTCCTAACGCATCATGATCATATATCTTTCCCTTTTTCTTTGAAACTATTTCACCAAACTCGAATCATGGATGTTCATCATGTATATATGTATTTATCTATATGTGACGCGAAGCGTTACTAACATATAGTGTATATGAAGTGCGAAGCCATGGGTGGACGTACGTTTAGAGGGAGAGAGATAGAGGCATGGAGAAATTGCAGGGGTTTGAAATAGTGAGGAGCTAGAGACCCAGGTTTAAACGAGTCGGTTAGTTATGAGGACTTTTGGCGGGAAAGTAAAGGGTGTGAAATGCTCTCTGCTTGGGTGTAAAACGAAGGTAACGAGAAGATTCGTTAGATTGAAAACGTGTGATCTGCTACGACGCACGCACTCTAGCTTCCTACTGCTATCGAATAGAATTTAGTGAAAAAAATTCAAAATCTAACCGCCATTTAAAGGAGCTACAGTGTTGTAGTGTACATCCCCCTGCCTCAACAAACCGGAATTAAGCTCTCTCTCTCTCTCTCTCTCTCTCTCTCTCTCTCTCTCTCTCTCTCTCTCTCTCTCTCTCTCTCCTCTTCCCCCAATTTCCACTCCCACTCACTCTCTCACTTTTCACCTCTATTTTCTCTCTCCTATCACTGAGATTCCATGTCCGACGACGACTTGCCCGAATCCGAGGACGTCAACGTCGGCGGCGAAGAACACCTTGATTGGTGTTTCATAAGCACAGATGACACAATGGAGGATTCCATGTCCGACGAGGACGACTTGCCGGAATCCGAGGACGTCAACGTCGGCGTCGACGAAGACCTGGATTGGTGTTTCATAAGCACAGATGACTCAATGGACAGTGATTTGCATTTCCACGGCCGACTCTATGACGACGAGGTCGGAGAGCCTGCCGTGGATGACGAGGACTGGATTTTGGTCAACCACGGAGGATAAGACCGCCGGCGGATGCGATACAAAGCTTCTCTTTCTCATAGGTGGTGCGGCCTGCTCGATGATCAATGACGACGCCGTAATCGACGCCGTCGATGAGATCGGAAGGGAGGCCGGGTTTCCGGTGTCCTTCTATTGCCAAATCCCAAGGCTGATTACTTGTGTTCGCGCTCTCGGCAGTAAATCGGAGAAAGAAGCGCTAAGGATCTTTTTATCGACTTTTAAACACATAGGCTTTGCCACCTTCGGCTACTACATGTACACTCTCGTCTGCACCTGCGGCTTCACCGTCGCCGGAGCGATGGCTTTTGGATTTAAGTGTGGTGTGATGAAATCGGCGTTTCTGGCAGCATCGAAGCCTAAGAAGGGCATGGATGAAAATTTCAAGGTATTGTTGGGGTTTTTCTGTATATTACTGCAAGTTTCTTTGTTTCGGTTTTTTATGTGTATACATTCGTGGTCTGCAGAGGAACATCGCCGCCGAAGTTCAGGAGAGTGGATGAGGCCATCAAGCAATTGAAGCTCTGTGGCATCGAATTGAGAGATGACAGGAGAGCTGAGATCTTCCAATTCATGGAGGAGTTAATGGCGGAGAGAGACGCGGCCGAGAAAAGGTTTAATTTCACTCTATATGTTTCCGATTCTGAAATGTGTATAAATTTTAGGTTGTAGCGTTTAGGTTAGTCGTGGTGGTGGTGCAGGAGTGGATAGGTTAGTGGTGGTGGCGGTGGAGGAGTGGATAGGTTGGTGGTGGCAGCAGTGGAGGAGTGGATAGGTTGGTGGTGGCGGCGGCGGCGGTGGAGGTGTGGATAGGTTGGTGGTGGCGGCGGTGGAGGTGTGGATAGGTTAGTGGTGGTGGCAGTGGAGGAGTGAATTGTGGTGTGTTGGTGGTAAGGATTCAGGCGGCTAAGGCGGTTTACGAGCTGGGGTTTTGAGGAAATGTGGTGTGTTGGGGTGAGGATTCAGGTGGTTAAGGCGGTTTACGAGTTGTGGTTTTGCTCGAGAACTAGGAAGGAGATGGGGGAATGTGGCTGCATTCCGCCTTTGGTGGAAATGTTGGATGGAAGAGAAGGAAGCCACTGCCAAGGTCTTGTTGGCATTATTGCTGATTGCTTTTGTTTCTGTTGAGTATTTCAAAATTTTCCTCTAAGTATTTTACCTCATTAGGAGTGGATAGGTTGGTGGCGGTGGCGGTGGAGGTGTGGATAGGTTAGTGGTGGTGGCGGTGGAGGAGTGAATTGTGGTGTGTTGGTGGTAAGGATTCAGGCGGCTAAGGCGGTTTACGAGCTGGGGTTTTGAGGAAATGTGGTGTGTTGGGGTGAGGATTCAGGTGGCTAAGGCGGTTTACGAGTTGTGGTTTTGCTCGAGAACTAGGAAGGAGATGGGGGAATGTGGCAGCATTCCGCCTTTGGTGAAGATGTTGGATGGAAGAGAAGGAAGGCACTGCCAAGGTTTTGTATGTCTCTTTCGAATTTGGACTCGGTCTCTCTGTGAGTTATTTTAATAGGGTAGTATTCGCGGGGAAGTTCCCCTCGGAGACGACGCAGCGTATGGATGTATACAAGATGATGACCAAGTTCCCAACACTTGTAACATTGAAAATATTGTCCTTACTGTTTGAGGCGGTGGGTATTTTGGTCCAAGTTTGCATATAATGTTTACACTCAAATTAATATTTTACTAGACAGTAAATGTTTAAGTAAATATTAATTAAATTCTCCATCCACGTCATACCGGCGAGCCCAAATTCTTTGGGTTTACAAGTGATGGCCCGCCAGTGAGATCACGCGAGCTGGATGACAGAATTCACAAGCGGTCTCTGCATGCGCCACATTTATCGTTGAAGACTCTTACAAGTCTTTGACATGTTTTGGGCCAACTCCTGTGGCTCATTTAATGAAAAAGTCTTTTAAGTCTCGTGAGCTTCAAAGGCGCGTGAGATGGAAGCAAGCTTCATGAGCTCGCGGGATGATTTGAGTTTGCGGCCCGCGCAAGATAGATTTCCACAAAAACTGTGACACCCTGCGAGGTAAAGACGTTCCTCATTTGAGTCCGCGTAGGACTCTATAGTTGAACAAGCGTGGAGGCAGTGACCTATGCGAAATGTGTCGTGCGGAATGGACACCCATCACGCAGATGGTTGGTTCACGCGGGTGAAGCAGTGTCCTTGTGGTATTCTATTTCAGAGTCTGACTTGGATAGTGATTACTTCTGGCAGAAAGGCGAGCTACTATATAAAGGGGCTTGAAGGTTTACAAAAAGCTCTCTCTCTGAAAAACAAACAAAACAACTCAATACAAACAAACTTTCAACCCAGTCGATACCTTCAAGCCTCTCGAAACCCTAGTTCTAAGCATTGCCTTAGTTCTCCGAGCCCTTTCGGACTCATCTACGATCACCCTTGATCTCTCTTTGGTTGCTCTGCTCACGACATACCGTGAGTATCGATTCGTTCTGTGCTCGTAATTACTCGTCCGCGAGGTGGCACCGGAGCCTTACTTTCGTTTGATTAGAAGTACAGGTCAGCGCACTACAACAACAACCCTACTACATTCTGCGCCCGCGCGGTGGCACACCCGCGTTCCTAGAAGCATTGACTGCTAGCATCTCTTTATCCATCCTTAACTGAGGATTGTGGCCAAAACACTTACCAATGTGCCCTTTCCTTTATTTACATGTCAGTGTGTGTTAGCTAATGTATTTTAGATGCCAATAGTCCAGTAGACAACAGGATGAACTCATTTCATTGGTTGCTAAGGTTGCTGTTGAATTTTACATATCTAGTGAGGAAGCAATTGAAACTGCAAAGCCTGCTTGCGCTAAAAGAAGGTATTTTGGTATGTACCAGAAGCAACTAATATTGTGCCTTTTGTTGCTGTAGACATCAATCTTTCAAATTCTTTGCAGGTGGGGATTCATCTGGCGCGGCAGCAGCAGCAGCAATAAAGTTGGGTAGGAAGCTAGAAAATGATGGAAACCTGATAGTTGTAAGTTTCACTTCTAATTAAGTGTTATCTATTTGCAAATGTTGCTTGCAGAATTTGGTTCTTAAACTCATAGTCTTGACTTAGAATTGTTGTTATTAACTGCATCTTTTTGTCATGAGTTCACATCTTCCTATTTAACTCTTCTACTTGTGCAGATTGTGTTTGCCAGTTCTGGAGAGCGTTACCTTTCTTTGCCACTCTTCGATACCATTAGGCATGAAGCAGAAAATATGAAGTTTGAATGATGGTGTTCTATGTTTCATTGCATTTTCTGCGTCTAGCAAATTGTAAATGATAAGAATGACCAAATGTTCGAACTCGAAGTACAATGTTGGTCGAGTTGCTAAGCCCCTCCAAAGCAAATGCGGAATGAAACCGAGAATGGAACCCCTACTAGACTATATGGAGCAAGAGTGAATTGATCTGAGAGTGAGAGAGCAAGAGTGAGGATTCTAAAATTCAAAAACGGTGATTTGATCGATGTGAGAGAGTAGAACGCGAGAGTGATCATTCTAAAATTTCAAGAAGGGGGCTGCTAATTGAGGGTTTTAAATCTCTTATATATCAGAATTTGCTCTTGCGGCATTCAGCGCTCTTCTTTGTGTTAGGTTAACAGTTGTTTCTTAACTCTTAAGGCTCGCTTTTCCGGGCTGCTGCAGCACCACGCAATTCTCAGATTGTCTCCCGAGTGTTCCAACCCTTTGGTCTCAAACTATTCGAGCTGTTCCTTAAGATTTTTTTTTTGCAGTTACAGAATCTGATATATAAGAGATTTAAAATCTGGGATAGTAGATTCCCTAGCTTGTCCGCCCATAAAGAGAACCTTGTTCATATTATCATATACAGTGCGTTTGCCAGTTTTACTCAATAGTCCCATCCATATATAGGAGATCATGAAGCATATAATTAGCTAATCATGCTGGACAATATTACTCAATCCACTGCAAAAACAAAGTCGTCCGATCGAAGATCAGACTTCATAGCAGATAAAAAGGGTTCGAATCACCTATGCCATACAAACAAATAACGTGTAAATATTTGTCGCAAACAAAGATTAACGAATATTTACTTATCACAATGAAACAGTAGAGTTATCGGATTAATGTGCGTACAATGTCATATCATACATGAATAGTATGATAGTTCTGAATTGCTAGTTGCTAAAAAAGAAAAAAAGTTGATCTCTATCATCCGCATGGACATGTGCTGCCAAATCCATAAATCGGACTACCAGAGTTTAGCCATCATCTGTATATCTATATCTGGTGCTAAACCATAACCCAGTCCTACAGCAAATACCCAAAAAAATAAGAAAAAATATTAAAGCTTGAACTGATATATGGAAATTAAAGCGAAACCAATATACAAACTAAAGATATTATAAACGAGGCTCACCTCATCAATATCTTCATCATCGTCTTGTCGTGATTCTGGTTCTTGATTGGTGGCTGCACCATCAGGAGGATCGCGTTCAAGATAGTCGCAAAGCACCAGGCCGCCTAGCGAAAGTAACAAACAAAGCCCCGGGGTGGGCCCCGCAAAGAGAGCCTGTCTTACGCTAGCACGAAACATCTGCGAGCCAAGAATAAGCATAAAGGAGCACGCGATGTCAAACCCAGAGGGTTCATCTTTCTTTTTCTTTGGTTTATAAGAGGTCCTTCTCTTTGGTCCAGAGGAGGACGAGGCCTTTGTCTTTGGTTTAGAGGATGAAGGCTTGTTATCGAGCCTTACGAGAGAAGCGTCGAAAACTTTCCGGGCATGGGGATCCATGAGTGTAGCATAGGAAGATTGGAGCCTTTGAAACTTGGCATTGGCATCGGGATCGTTTGGCCTCTTGTCTGGATGCAACTGCAAAGCTAGTCTTCTGTACGCCTTTGTAATCTGTTTCTCGTTAAGCTTGGTGCCTTCCTTACCCGACGGTAGATCAAGAACCCTATAGTGATCGCTCTCAACTTTCTTCTTCTCCTTCCAATTCTGCATATTGATCTTCGATCGACCTACACGGCAGCCAGGTCTTTTACTTGTTGGGAAAAGAATAACCCTGGCCTGGCCTAGCTAGGTTTATCTAAACTAGAACCCTGATTGATTTAGGACTCGAGTTATCTTTGTAGCAAAAGAAAAAAGAAAAAACAAAAATTATTGATATACAATTTAATTTAATCTCAGAATCCGGCAGCTAAAATTGATGTATATAAGAAAATTCTATGCAAACGAACACTATCAGACTATCCCAGAATCCGGAGACAAACAGCAATCCACTACTAATCCATTATGGGTTTTATTCCTATATACAACAAAGGGAAAATTTTCTCTGTTACTTCAAGTTATCTTAACATTAAAATTGAAAAACCCCAATTGGAGATGGCAGAGAAATCCCAAATCAAGATTTAAAAACTAAAGAGAAACAATGAATGGGTGTTAACGATTTGATACCTGGGATCTGAAATTGATTGAAGATCAGAGAAAAGGGACAAAACAGAAGAGAATAACTGAGAGGAGGGCGAAGACGAAGAGAAAACTGTGCGGGGAGGAGACGGCTAGGTACTAATTTATTTATTTTTTCTGATATGATATGGGCTGCAACTTGTATACCATTTTTTAAGGGTTTTTGGCCCAACTTATATACTGCATCAACATACCTAGATGGAGCAACGTCGCTATGTTGGGATTGTTAGCTAATAGCTAGTAAGACTTGCTGGCCAAGAAATCCAAACCAACAATTACGAACAAGATTTATCTGTCCAACAATTTAGACCTTTGTAATATTTACTAACTGTTCCATGTAGGACTATGCAATGGAACTTTTGCATCATTCAGCATTCTTCTCCGTCTAACAAATTGTAAATGATATATATATGAAGGACTAAATGTCCGAATCCTAACTACAAAATGTAGTCGAGTTGGTAAGACCCCGGAATGAAATTAACAATGGAAAACCACTAGACTAATGGGGTCGATCCAACTGTACTATGTGTGAAAAGTGATATAAGAGTGAGAGAGCAACTTCAATCGAGTGAATGATTCTAAAATTTCAAAAAACATGCTACTATTTGAGGGAGCTTTTGCAACAAAAACATAATTTACAAAACTTCATCTAAACTTGGATAGACTTCTAAGTTGTGAACAACTCCCATCTTAACAAACTTTTTTGACTAAGGAGATCCTTATTTATTCTTATGGTGCAAATTATAGATGAACATAATTATGTCGAACTTGAACCGTTCATATAACAAAAAAACGCAGTTTTTAGTGCCTTAATGATAACAAAATTGGCTGAAATTTTGCATAGATGATCTTTACATTAGTATCTAAAAACTAGATTGTGGAAATATGAAAATTCGATTGAAAAATAAGTCTAAAATGGAAATCTGCACCGTAAGAATAAATAAGAACATCCTTACCTGAGAAAGACTACCCATCTTAAGAGGCTTTTTTTTTATTTTAGCTGTCTGTAAAGTCAGTGCCTCTGAGTTTTGACTAGAAGGCTAGAACATTTGTTCCAAAACCTTGTTGTTTCGGGACTTGAAATTCAAGTTTTCATTGCTTTCTTAGCTTTCTTAGAGGGACAAACACAAAGAACCTGTTCTTAGAGGTCTCTTTTGCACTGCCATATTCTCCATCCATGAGTTACCGGTTACACCACTCATTTGATTTAGTTCAACATTTTAAAGAATATTTAGTCACTCAATCCTACTTTCTATTAGTAACTAACCATAATAACTTTTGAAAAGTCATTGGATATTTGCCATATTGGTATTACTATATGTAGAGGATGTCCTTTTGTGCTTGAGCTAGATTGATCATAGGGTTTCAAGTATTTTTTTTTTTTGGGGTCAATCATACGGTTTCAAGTTGCATACTATATATAGTTATACATGACATTTCCACTAAGAGATCCCTCATTGTGACTTATATGAGGGATTAAGCATTTGACAAACTTTTCAATCACATTTTTTGATCTTAACCATTCAATTTTTAGATCCTAATATGTAGATCACTTATACGTACAAAATTTCAGCAAAAATTGTGATCATTAAGGTGCTCAAAACTGTGATTTAAAATTATAAGCATGAACGGTCCAAGTTTGGCAGATTTGATCACTCCATTGCTTTAAGCTAGTTCGAGACCTTAACGATCATTATTTTGGCTGAAAATTTTCATAATTAATCTGCTGATATAAACCTATAAAATAAAGGATAGCGATAAAAAAATGTGATCAAAAATTTAGTGTAAAACTCATCTCTTATATAAATGTCAAATAAGGGATCCCTCAATAGAAGTAGAAGGGCCCGGTATCTAAAGATTCCGCTAGCAATGTACTCCAGTTGGGTTGCTGCTCAGAGTTTGTTTCTATTTCTTTATCAACTTGTTGCTTGATGGAGGACTCATGCACAATTTTTTTCGATGTGATCTTTATAGATAATATTGTTTCGATGCGATCTTAAAAGATAATTATCCCTTCAAAATCCTGATGAAATTAGTGTTATACTTGTATTTAAATATAAAAATCAAATACAACATTGGAAAAGTGTACTATGGGTTTCCTCCTTTGCCATGCACCATCAACGGCTATCTCACAAACCTCGGAAACATCGGATCTTACTGATATATAACTAGCTGAAGAAACTTTATATTGTCAAATCAAGTTTACCATTGCGTACATCAACTTAAAATAAACATGAGGTATGGGTTTTTTCTGAAGTCCCTCCTTCACAATTTTTTGTATTTTTCTCAATAAATTTTACTATTTACTTGGAATGGAGTTTATGATTTTAATTTGGTTCACAACCACCAAATAATTCAAATGGTGTGGTCATTGGTTAAGACTTGAGAGGTCTAGAAGAAACTTACCTAGATGGAGAAACATCATTACGTTATTAGCTAGTAACACTTCTCGTATTATTTATCAACTGTTCCATGTAGCCATGTAGGATTTTGCAGTGGAACATTTGTGTCATTCACGATTCATCGTTCTTCTTTGAAAGATGGCATATCGCAGTAGTGAAGTTTTAGAGAAGAAAGTGTTACCTGTCTTCGCTAGTACTAGTCTTCGATACCAATACAGACAAAGATAGAAAATATGAAGTTTGATTGATAGTGTACGTTAGGTTCCTTCCGCCGGCCTTAATTGCTTTCATAGAACCCCCGATCAAAACTCTTCAGAGACCAGTCAGTTTGTAAGTATGTATTTCTACAATTGATCACGTATTATACTTCTATGCTGGTTAAGAATTTGAAGACCAACCTTTTAAAAAAAAAAAGAAAAAAAAGAATAGGAAGACCAAATATTATTAATTAGATGGACAGCTGTAGCACCACGCAATGGCTTCCCCGCGGTACCGTTTCTATTGGGCCGTGCAATAGTCCAATAGTGTAGCCCAATATGCTTATTTGTTGGTTAGTTATATATGGGTGTGAGGATTTTGGCGGGAAAAATTCAAAGGGTGTGAAATGCGCCCTACTTGTTTGGTAATGGCCATGGGGGTAGGCTACCTCAGGTAGCTAGGGAGAAGAGTCGGTCTGATTATGAAGGTGGGATCTTATGCGCCAAACGTAGACTGAGCTACGTATGTGGCATCGATGAATTGGGCCGTCCATTTTGTCTGAAATGAATGTATTCACTTTAACGGTGGGCAAAGGTCAAAGTAAAAAAACAACCATAAAATGATGAAGACATTTACTGTACATGGAGATATGAATGTACAAAAGTCATTTTCTTAGTAGTGACTAAATCCTATGTGCTAATCTTCAATTTAAAGGATCATCAAACAGCTATGCGACCTTACAATCTACATTTTTTTTTTATCGAACCTTACAATATATCTACATTTAGACATGCATAATTGCCTAAAATGTTTCTCTTTTTTTACGATATTTTGAATTAACTAGTTCCAATTCTTTTTCTTTGTTTTTGTTCATAATTGTCTAAATTTAAGCCTTCTTGTTTTTGTTCGTAATCTAGGTCGAAAAGCTAGATTAATTACCTTTAATGTTATATGCTTAGTATTCTAGCTGCTTCTTATATATATATATATGGGTGGGCATCTATATATGGTAGACATATATATACGTTGATGGCTGGGTACGTACGTTCCTCCTACACCATTGGGACAATATATTACGTACCCATTAGTTCATTTGAGAAGATGTCCCTTAATTATTTGCTTTCATATATTTGTGTGTAACTTAGTTAGTTTGTTAACTAATTTGTTATTTCTATAGAGGGAATGCAGTAGGTGTTGAACTGCGCGGGGATATATATTTGCTTTTGAAAGGCCTGATCGAGATCGAAAAGAACGATTAAAGTTCTGTTAGAGTGAATTCAAGGTGACTTCAGTATATAGAATTCGCCCCGCATGATTCAACTAATATTTTATATTTTGAGACTGATATCATTGCCACGTGTTCCCGAAAAAATAATTACTATGTTTTTCTTTTTTTGAGAAGAAAAATTACTATGTTTCTTAAGGCTGCTGTAGCGGAACTGCGGAAGTACACTATGTTTTTTTGATACGTATCCGGAATTACTCTGATTTTTTGATACGTATCCCATATTTGGGTCGCCGGTGATACCGTTTCTCTTGGGCCGTGGTCCAGCCCAACATAGTTCATTTGTATATTAGTTATGGGGCGGTGTGAAGAATTTTGGCGGGAAAAGTTCAAATGCGGTATTGTTGAAGGTGTGATCTTCTGTGCCAATCGTACACTGAGCCTTGTAATGAGCATCGATGAATTGGGCCGTTCATTTTGTCTGAAATTTTCACTAAAATTATGATTAATATTTCTTTTTTTTTTTGTTTTTTTTTTCAGAAAAATATTACATATTTTTTTGTGGTTAGAATGAATAAATGTATTTACTTTAAAAAAAAGGCCAAAGTAAAAGAACAACCGTAAAAATGATGAATTATGCGTCAACACAAACATTTAATGTACATCGAGATATAAATTGCCCGAATTACTTGATTAAGTGAATACTCAATAAAGTCATTTTCTTAGTAGTGACTAAATCTTATATGCTAAACTTCAAACAGCTATGCGATCTACATTTAGGCATGCATAATTGCCTAAAATGTTTAATTATTTTGTTTTACGATATTTTCAATTACTTAACTAGTTCCAATTCTTTCTCTTTGTTTTTGTTCATAATTGGCTAAATTTAAACCTTCTTGGTTTACATCTGCATATTGTGTCTGGCTTCACATCAAGGTCGAAAAGATTAATTTTTTATATGCTTACTATAAATTCTACTTCTTCTATAAGGGTGGACATCTAATTAAGCTGTATGTGCACAAGTTTTCAAAATGTAGAAAAATGTAGAAAAATGTAGCTAAAGGGTCCGAATGTATAGCCCCTTGATGTATATATAGCTCCGCGTAAACCGGGTTCGGTTCGCCTCGACTTCTCTCGGGTCGGAGGTGGCGGTGGCCGGCGAGGCAGTTGCGGTGGGGAAGAGGATAGAGAGAGGATCGTGGGCGATGAGAGAAGTGGGAAGCCATGGGTGGACGTTTACAGAAAGAGTGTCTTGGAGAAATCGCAGGGGTTTTAGCCTCGGAGTTAGCTAGGGAGTGAGGTTAGTTACGAGTCCGTTAGTTATGGGGAGGTGTGAGGATTTTTTTGGGGGGGGGGGGGGGGGGGGGGGGGGGGGGGAAATTGAGAGGATGTGAAATGCTATCTGCGCGGGTGTTAAACGGAGGCGAAAAGATTCGGTTAGAGATCTCGTGCGACGGACTCACTCTAGTTTTCTACGGGCATCGAATATTAATTAAAAACAAATTCAAAACCTACCTAACCGCCATATATCAGCTACAGACCTACAGTGCTACTAATACACCCCCCCTACTCTCCTCCGTAACAAACCGGAATCTTTCTCTCTCCTCTCCCTCAATTTTCACTCACACAATTTCTCACCTCTTCACACACACACACACACACACACACTCTCTCTCTCTCTCGCTCTCTCTCTCTCTCTCTCTCTCTCTCACTCACTCACATTCTCAATTCCTCGTCTCCATTCTCTCTCTCTCTCTCTCTCTCACATCCTCAATTCTTCATCTCCATTTTCTCTCTCCTCAACATCGCCATGAGTGACGTCGACGAGAACATGCCGGAGCCGGACTTCGAGGATTACTATTTCGTCACCTTAACGGAGGCAGAGGACGATAATATTCATTTCATGGAAGGCTTCATCGACGTAGAGGCCGGCGAGTCGGACTCCGAAGACGAAGATTTGATCGTGGTTCCAGGAAGCGTCCCCGCCGATAGGCTCACCACGGCCGGAAACATCATGAAGTTGCTCAACCTCATCGCCGGAGCAACGTCCTGCGCGATCAACTCCGACGCCGTTACCGAAGTTGCCGACGACATCGCGAATGTGGTCGGATTCCCGAAGGCTATCGCTGTCCAAATCCCGAGGTTCATGACCTGCGTGTTCTCGGTGATCGATAAAACTGCAGAAGAAGCCAAAGAGATCCTTGTCAAGACCTTACAGAACGTTTTTCTGGCCACCGCCGGCTACTTCATTTTTTCGCTCATCTTCACCGGCGGATATAGCCTCGCCGGAGCCCTGGCTGTAGCTTTTAAGACTGGAGTGATGAAGTCGGCTTTACTGAAAGCGTCTAAGCCTAAAGAGGGCATTACTGAAAATATTAAGGTATTGTTTGGGCTTTTTGTAAATTCCTATTCATTTTTTCTTTAATTTCGATTTCATATTTTTTTATAAGCGTTACTGTGGCTTGCAGAGCCAGATCAAGGAAGTTGAGGACGGACACAAAGAGATCCTGGCCAAATTGAAGCGCCTTGGGATTGAATTCAGTGATGACAACATCGATGAGGTCCGCGGACTTTGCAAGCAATTAATATCGGAGATAGATGCCGCTGGGAAAAGGTTTAATTTCACTCTTAATCTGTTTCCGATTTTGAAATGTGTATAAATTTTAGGTTGTAGCGTTTAGGGTAGTGGTGGTGGAGGAGTGGATAGGTTAGTGGTGGTGGTGGTGGAGTGGATTGGTTAGTGGCGGTGGCGGTGGAGGAGTGGATATGTTAGTGGCGGTGGTGGTGGAGGAGTGGATAGGTTAGTGGTGGTGGCGCTGGAGGAGTGAATTGTGGTGTGTTAGTGGTGAGGATTCAGGCGGCTAAGGCGGTTTACGAGCTGGGGTTTTGAGGAAATGTGGTGGGTTGGGGTGAGGATTCAGGTGGCTAAGGCGGTTTACGAGTTGAGGAGATGGGGGAATGTGGCTGCATTCCGCTTTTGATGAAGATGTTGGATGGCAAGGCAGTGGAAGAGAAGGAAGCCACTGCCAAGGTCTTGTCGGCATTGTTGCTTTACGTTGACAATAGGAGAGTCCTTCTTAGAATGGGGTTTAACTGATTGCTTTTATTACTATTGTACAATGTTGACTGCGCAATGATATATTTTTTATTTTATTTGTTATCAGAGTACTACTTCCTATCAAAGGATCACTCGATCGCCTCCAAGATCAAGTAAAGATTGCTGACCGGAATGGAAAGCCTGTTATTCAAGTAAAGACCAAGGATAGTGAAACCATAGTTTTCAGTCCTCAGGAGATAAATAAAACAATCACAGCAGCTATCAACTATAATTGGGACGAGAAGCGTGGTGAAAAGAGAATCCTTGTCTTGGACCTTAGTGGTGATATTTTTTGTCAGTATTTTGACAATTGATGATGGTGTCTTTGAGGTCCTTGCCAGAAAGGGTGACATTCTTTTGGGAGGTCTGTTAGTTGCTATCACTGACCTTGTTTACCGTTTTTGCAGAGTTAATGTGCGGCTGATTGCAATGAAATATTTGCCCTCTTTGCAGGTGATCTGACTTACCAGAATATTATGGAATGCTTCATCAAGTTGGTCAAGGACATCAGCAAGGACAGCAGAGCCCTTGGTAAACTGAGGGAAATTGAATCACTTCTTGATAAAGTTACATCTGAGAAATTCAAACACTCTTCTGAACCCCTGACCATAGCTACATCTGAGGAATGGAAGAACTTGTTCATTAAGACCATGGTACCAGTGAAGAAGGCCATGGATGATGCTTGCTTGGGGAAGCACAAGATTGATGAAGTTGTTATCGTTGGTGGGAGCACCAGGATTCCAATTGTCCGACAGCTCCTTACGGATTACTTAAATGGCACGGAACCAGACAAGGGTATGAACCCCGATGAGGCTGTACAAGGAAGGGGTGAAGAGACCAATGGTAAAGTACTTGTCCCTTGCTGCAATGCAAAGTAATATAGCCTAATTAGCATTACTAAAATAAATGATAATATTAGTTGTAATATATGATTCCAGTTAATGCAGATAGTCTTCTCTCTGCACGTCTGGCCCTTGGTATTGAGACTGTTGATGGAGTGATGACCAAGTTGATACCCAGAAACACTGTGTTCCCAACCCAACAGTCCCAGCTGTTCACCACTAAAAATAATCACCACTTACCACTATCCCTGGAGTGTTGTACCATACATGCTTCTATTGAAATTCACGGACATTACTCAGAGTACTTATTTGAGACTAATGTCGATAGAAAGCCACTCAAACTAAAAGCACTGTGCAACTTGGATATACTTGTGTTTTTGGCCTCCAGCATCACACCATGTAATCCCTTGTGAAACTACCAGCATCTCACGGCTCAAAAACCATGTTCTCTGCCTCCCGCTTCACAGATTCGAACAACACAGAGGACAGGTAACGCTCTCCAAAGCTGGGGAAGACCACCTGTGGACATTTTGGAAATGAAAAGTTTACTTGACCTAGTAGTGAGTGATTGAGTTAAACTTGTTTCACCTTTATTGTACTAAAGCAAACAGAACTTACAACAATGAGTTTTCCAGCATTGGCTGGCCTCCTTGCAATCTCAATTGCAACTGCAGCTGCGGCACCAGATGATATCCCCACCTGCAATACATGTTAAATATAAGTTACAAGGGCAAAGCTAAATGTTCAAGAAAAAGATCAATAGCATTCTAGAAGAACTGAGAATTCCTCTCAAAACATGTCCTTAGTTGTGGACTTACCAACAAACCTTCCTTCAATGCAAGACGCTTAGCTGTTTCAATAGCTTCTTCACTTGATATCTGCAAAGTTGTACAAATATTTGTTCGTCTTACTTCTAAATATAAGCATGCAGCTAAGAAACATTAATCTACCACTTAACTACATGGTATAAGCTAATTTCATACTTCCAATTGAATGACTGTTCCCAAACAGGAAACTATAATGAGGTAGAAGTGGAACTTCCATCGACATATTACATAATAATAGCTTCCAGAAAAGAACCCTGCATATATGGTACCAAAACTGAAAGGCATGCACTTCAAAGTTCAACCATAGCAACACTTCAAAATAACAAAAGAATTGCGGAACCCATCAAGAATAGACAGAGTAGGTTTAATGATGAAGAACAAATAGGCTGCCCAATAAATTCTAGGATTTCAATGACTGAGTCTGGTTGTTTAGAAAGAACAGGGACCTGGTGTTGTAGAAAGATATGTTTAATCCTAACTCTCATAATATGGCTCTACAAAAGAGCATAAGCTACTGTACTCACTGGAAACAGTGCGAAGTACAAGTTACTTGGATAACTTCATCAATTAAGCTGACATCCACATCTCCAGGGATAGTGTCGTAGAAATATATGTTTTATCTTAACTCATAATATGGCTTTACAAAAGAGCATAAGCTACTGTATTCACTGGATACAGTGCAAAGTGCAAAGTACAAGTTATTAGGCTTACTTGGATAACTTCATCAATTAAGCTGACATCCAAAACTCCAGGGATGAAGCCAGCACCAATCCCTTGAATCTTGTGAGGGCCTGAGATTATATAGAAGCAGACACATGATCAAATTAAGCAAAGAAGAATATAACAGAAAGTGCCTCACTTTATCAAGCAAGCAGCTTATGCTCTACATTAGCTAATGATGCTACAACTGTGATTCAGATATCAACAATCACCCAACTATGGTCTGAGTTAGGTATCTCTTGTAGCACCAATTTTCTAAAATGTTGTAGGCATGTAAGAGCCTTTTTGTTTTCAGTTCTCAGAGGCCAGTTACAGGAACAAACATGAGCGGATGCCAGTGGGCTGCCTCTGCCACCCAACTTAAGCTGTACATATGTTTGGGGGACTTGAGGACACTTTATATGTATCACACTAGGACCAAAATGATGTTAAACTCTAAATAAAGAGATCCAGCCCCTATTAAAGCCTCACTCTTATAAATGTGCAATTGTTAAAAGAAGGATATCAGGACACACCAGGTCGCCCTCCAGACAAGACAGCACTTTCAACTGGTTCTACACCGTAGAGCTATACATGAAAAAGGTAAGAGAGCATGTGGCCAGTAAGTAATATTAAAAGCTTTGGTTAACTTCATAATTTACCTTGCTCTAGACCATAATATGCAAAAGAGATGGCAAACCTTAATATCAGGATTCTGCTCTTTGAGGTACTTCCCAGCACCTGTAATTGTACCTCCAGTCCCTATCCCTGAAACAAAAGTATCAACTTTGCCAGCAGAGCCTCTCCATATCTCTGGCCCAGTAGTTTCATAATGTACCTAAACAGACCAGAAATATATGTCCATCAATTCATTCAGACAGAATCATAAAGTAATGAAAAAATGACATGAACAATACCTTAGGGTTTGCAGGGTTCTCAAATTGCTGAAGCATATAAGCATTGGGGGTCTTATCCACTATCTCCTGTGCCTTCTGAACAGCTCCTTTCATGCCTTTGGCAGGATCTGTGAGAACAAGCTCAGCTCCAAAACCTAGAAGAATAGTTCGTCTTTCAAGACTCATGGAAGCAGGCATGGTGATTATTAGTTTGTAACCCTTTGCAGCTGCTATAAAAGCCAACCCAATGCCAGTATTCCCACTTGTAGGCTCAACCAGGACACTCTACAGCATGGAACAAGTAAACTTCATCAGATAAGGAGAAGGGGGGTACATGCGAAATATATATTTTTCTGCCAACTCCATGCACAGTGGCACACAACAAAATGCAAAATTTAATAACTGATTGATTTCTAAACCATTTAGAGATGAAGAGCAGTAACTATTAACTCATTATTGAATTCAATAGGCGTTACACATCATGCATTCAGATAATGGGTGGTAAAAGTGAAATTCTACTCAAGTTTTCAAATATAGTCAAATAAAGATTCAAAATAATCAATTGAACACTCGTCCACTTGGATTAACAAAACCCTTTTCACTCGTTCGGTTTAGAAAGATGTAAATACTAACCTCACCAGCCTTAATAAGACCCTTCTCCTCAGCATCTGTGATCATACTATACCCAATCCTACAATGAACAGAAACCCATGTGAAAATCAATAGATTATATTGATCGATCTATGCTCTCATTTGATTGCATAGACCCGGGACTTTGGACGATTTCCTGGAGACATGGAACTGAGTTCAACTTTCACGAGGAAGAAAATGTCAACCACAGAACTTCCATACCAAAGAAAGCACATCTTATGAAAAGAATCCTAACAAACAGCTCCAAGCATACAAGTACAGCAGATAGATATTCCAAAATGTTCAGAAGTTGTATGTACCTATCCTTGACGCTAGAGCAAGGCTCCATCATCTCCAGCTTAGCAGCAACCCTTGCAACACAGCCATCTACAACATGGTTGAGATACACCAGTGGCGTGTTGCCAATCAACTGAAAACACCCACCATGAATATACACATTCAATCAGCTCTCTCATCTAACTTAATACTCGAAACACCAAAAACCTTAAATTCAGTAGATGGACTTACTTCAGTAACATCTTTCGCAATCCAGGCCTTCTCCTCCACCATCTTTATCAGAAAACTGTCGACCAATTCAAGAGTTAACAAACAAAAATCTCTATTTGCACAATCTAAAATTGAAGAATAAAAACAAAGGAATGATCTTTCATGACTCTGAACTTCAAAGTTCAAAAACTTTGAGCTACTGGGTTCATCTTTTTCCTTCCTTATCTTTTTGGAGATAAAAACAAATGGTGAAGTTGACACTCCAATTATTTCAGTTGAAGTTTCAAATCAACAACAATCTCCACCATAAAATCCACACCCATGATCACAAAACACCCATCAAGTAACTTGGAGAATTCACAAAACTCCAAAAACAACAAAATAATATTGAATTGAATATGAATCCAAACATATCAAAAATCAAAGAAACAAAGCTAGAATGATATCAAAATCTTTATGGGGCTACTCGGAGAATGCAAAAAATGAATGAATGAGAATTGGAATGAGAGAAAGAGTGAGAGATCTATGAAGCTTTTACCTGCTTGAAAGTTTGAAACCAAAGGCTGACCAAGCAAAAGAGAGAGCTCAAGCTGATAAGAAACACCGAATGACAAAAGTGAGAGACTTTAGGAGATTTAAATGGATTTTTTTTTGGCTGGCGTTTGTGAGTGTTTTTGATATTTGACGGACATCGTCATTCACTCGCCGGCTTCTTTCCAAAACTTCATTTCAGAAAATACAAAAAAAATAAATAAATAAGGGTATGAACTTTGGGATCCTCCCATAAATTCTTTTAGGACATTTCTACAATTTACAAGTTTACACTTCAAATCTTCTATCATACATTGTCATTTGTTTTAGTGAATTTACTCTCTTCGTCTTTCTCAATATATATAAATGAAGCAGGGGCGGACGCAGTGTATACACTGGTGGGCTCAAACCCAAACAAAAATTTTGGGCAAAAAAAAAAACATTAGGTGTATACAATTTTTGTGTGTGATATATACCCAAGCCCAACCAATGTACCCAAGCCCAATCAATATATTTTGTGATATACACTCACCCGACCCTAATCCCTAATCCCTAATCCTTAATCCTAAATCATTCGATCATTTCTTAGTTTCTCTGTTTGTCGACGGTGACGTAGCCGACGCTCATCCCGCTCAGCAGCATCTCTTCTCTCAGTCCTTCCGGGCTCCGGCGACATCTCTTCTCTCAACCTCTCCAATCTCCATTCTTCAATTTCTCAGTCCCTGTCCTCTCTAATTTGTGTCACACCTTGGTTCAAATAAGGAAGTCTGAAATTTTCCCTATGCTTTATAAATTGATTTGTTTAGTTTTGACTATTCATGTCTCTACTACTACCACTAAAATGACATTTTCAGCTATGAACATCATTAAGAATAAATTTAGAAGCAAAATGGGAGATGAATATCTTGTGATTGTATGGTCCTTCACATTAAGAAAGAGTATGCTAAATCTGTTACGAATGAGGAGGTGATTAAAAAGTTTGAAGCTTCATCAACTTGTAGAGTTAGATTTAGTTAGTTTATGTTATCGTATTGTATTGCATTGCACATTTATTTTAATAATTTAGTTTCTACTATAATTTGCATATGCATTGGAGGTGTAAAGGTTCATTATGTTCCTCCTCTAACAAACTAGGTGTATCATTTTCTTTCAATTAATAAATTTCTCTCACACCGTCAAGATTCTCCACTTCTTTTTTTTCTTGGTTAGGAAGTTCAAGCCCAACCAGGGTTGAAATTCTGGATCCGCCACTAAAATGAAGTATAACTTAAAAATCGTATGTATTTCTGTTACTATGTAATTGAGCAGTAGTTGTTTCTTGACAAACATATTATGGGTGATTTTGATTTTGATTTTTCAAAACTTTGTTGACTCTTTTATTTGTCTCTATGATTTTCTTTTGTTTTTTTTTGAAGTAACAGACCCTATTTGGATGACTATTTTATTGTAATACCAAATGGGAAGACAACATCCATCGTAAAATGTAATCATGTGAGACGAATATATAAAAATAAACATCTCTAGCACGTACACACCACTTCATGAATCATGATGTAGCTACAATATATAATCATCAATGGTCGCATTTGCTTGTATTTGTATCAATGGAAAATACACGATCTTGGTGATGAGAAGATGGGTTTGAACAAGAAGAAGCTAAGAAGAAAAGTTGGGAGACCTTTTTATTATGGATCCTAAAATTTACAGTCGAGTTAAATCGAGGATCCGGATGTAAGAATAACTACCAAATTCACAACTACACTAGTCCGGAAGATTATCCGATCAATTTTGGAGGGTGACCATGTCCCAGCACCAAGGGCATTATCGTCACATCAATTACTCCCATATTACCGCCAGATAAATTCCGCGCAGATCTCGAACACTTTCTGTCTCTCAATCTCCCTTTCTCTCTCCGTCCGACAGCCACCGCCCGGCGGTTGCCGTCGACGACACGACACCGTTTCGATGGGCGTCCCCGCGTTTTACCGCTGGCTGGCGGATCGGTACCCGCTCTCGATTGTCGACGTGGTCGAGGAACACCCCAGGGAGGACCCCAACGGCGTGCCGAGACATATCGACGTTTCGCGGCCAAACCCTAACGGCTTCGAGTTTGATAATCTCTACCTCGATATGAACGGCATTATCCATCCCTGCTTTCATCCCGACGGCCGAGTACGAATCCTTCTTACGTTTTCGTCTTGTTTATCCATAAATTGTTGTTTGATTGTGTGTCTTGAGCTTAGAAAGATTGGTTTTTGTGCTCAAAATAGATGGAATTGTGAGTTGTAATGGAATTTAGGATCGTTGATTTCGCGGTGTTGCTAGTTTTGTGCTTGATTACTCGAGATTTTACTCGAAAAGTTTTCTAATTTTTGTTGTAGTTTGATAGAATTTAACTCTGTTTTGTGTGTCTATGCTTGTTAGTTTTAGCTGTAGAATTTTTATGATTTGTTTGGATTGCGAACAGTGTCGAAAATGTGCAAGGGAATACTGCATTGAGCTCATTAGTTAAGTGCGTGTTGATCATACTTGAATTTAGTGTTGTTTTTCCTGTTCGGGACGGTTGGGGATATGAGATTGTGTTGTTTTAGGTTGGTGTGTTGCGTGCTTTAGATGAGTTCAGCGTGGTGAAAATGTCTTTGCTCCAAGTTGAGTGCTCATGACAAGTTGTTTTCTGTCTGTGCAGCCTGCTCCGGTTACTTATGAGGACGTATTCAAGTCAATATTTGACTACATTGATCATCTCTTCATGCTGGTTCGCCCAAGAAAGCTTCTTTTTATGGCAATTGGTGAGATTTCCCTTGGACTTGTGAAATGTGAGTTATAGTGATCTGTGTTGTAGTGAAATTGTTACTTTAATGTATTTCTAATCGTGCAGATGGGGTTGCGCCAAGAGCAAAAATGAATCAGCAACGCACTCGACGTTTCAGAGCTGCAAAAGATGCGGCTGAGGCGGTAAGATCTCACTTGGTGTGCATGGTCTTTTCTTAAATCTTTTAATCTTAATTGTCATTCAACGAAGCAGTGAACAAACTATCTGATTTGTTAGGAAGCTGAAGAAGAAAGACTAAATAACAAATTTGAGACGGAGGGGGAATCATTGGTTCCTAAAGAGAAACGTGAAACTTCAGATTCAAATGTTATTACTCCAGGCACTCAATTTATGGCGGTTCTCTCAGTAGCACTTCAGTATTTTATACAAAGTAAATTGAACAGCGACCGTGGTTGGCGGTCTACAAAGGTTTGTTTGAATTCTCTGCACTAATATGTAATTGCCTGCCCGTAGTCCTGTCAAGATCGATGGCTATTTGCCTATGGAGTAGTCCCTTCTTTATATTTTTACCATGTACTTCTGGTTTTCAGGGTACTTTGTCTCTCTAAATTTAATTATGGGCCTGCATTGGGTGATTATTTTAAGGTTATTCTTTCTGATGCCAACGTTCCTGGTGAGGGGGAGCACAAAATAATGTCATACATCCGATCGCAACGCAACCTTCCGGGTTTTGATCCAAACACTCGGCATTGTCTTTATGGTCTGGTGAGTGTTTACAATTTAAGTCTTCCCACCTTTGCTACTGTTATTTTTCTCTCGTGTGAGTTCCTCCTTATGTTTTCGAAAAGGGCTGCCATTCAGTATGCCATTTTGCATGATTTGTATTAGTTCTAAAGTTTGCACTTGGACAATAATAATCAGGATGCAGATCTAATCATGCTTGCTTTGGCTACACATGAGGTTCACTTCTCAATATTAAGAGAGGTCAGTTACTTTTATTTATTAATTGTCTTACAGACACTTGGGCTTTTAATGCTTTGTTGCAAGTGGTTCATCTTATGCATGGTTTACCTTGATTATACAGGTGATTACTCTTCCAAGTCAACAGGAAAAATGTTTTCTTTGTGGACAAGTTGGTCACCTGGCAGCTGAATGTCGTGGTGGCAGTGCCAATTTAACTCCAATTCACCAGAAGAAATATCAGGTTGGTAACATGACATCCTGCCATTTTCATTCATTGCTATGCTTTAATATTCTCTTTATTTCTTTCTAACTTGGCATTTCATCTGTGCAGTTCCTCCACATCTGGGTGTTGCGTGAGTATTTGCAATATGAGCTGGACATACCCAATCCTCCTTTTCAGCTTAATTTTGAAAGGATAGTGGATGATTTTGTGTTTATGTGCTTTTTTGTTGGCAATGATTTTCTTCCACATATGCCAACATTGGAGATCAGAGAGGTATGTGATTATAGCAGGCAGTCTGAAAGCTGTTTTCTACAAATTCTAGAAGTTAGTGATTTATAGAGTCGTAAACACTCGGGATTTTTTGTGAAAGATGATTTAATTTTCACTTCATTAAATCATGTGATTGGTGAACATGTCTTTTTGGGATTTTCACTTTCCTTTCCTTTTAAGTGAGAACTATTTACTTCCTCAGGGTGCAATTAATTTATTGATGCATATTTATAGAAGAGAATTTTCTGCTATGGGTGGCTATCTCACTGATGCGGGTGAGGTAAATTACTCTTTACACTATCTTTGAATATATGATAATTTCTTTATGATGTGAATTAGTTTGGAACTCAGTGATTGCTTTCTTTTTCTAATTTACGTATAATATCACACACAGACACTATTATGAATTTACTGATGCATTCATATTACTTCCACAGGTATTGCTAGATAGAGTAGAGCATTTTATCCAGTCTGTTGCTGTCTATGAGCGCCAAATTTTTCAAAAGCGGGCTCGAATTCAGCAGGTATTGTGCTCGTCTTTTTCATTATTATCATTTGTTTTTGAGCTATTCAGAAGTCTGGAGATTGATGAAAGCCACAGACATGGACTAATTTAAGTATGATAAAAACTTTATTCCTCTCAAGGTTTTCACTGTTTCTGACTGTTAGTTTGTTTACTCCACTACAGACTGATATTTTAGTTTACCCTTTAAGTGTTCTGATGATTATCTGGCTACAATGATTCAAATATGAAAAATGTTAGCCCTTACAATGGGACAGACTTTTGGTTTAACAACAAAAATCTTGTATTGGATGCAAGCTAAGTTTCTGTTTATATAGGTCACCATTTTTCTAGGACGAGGCAAGTAACTTAAGATTATATGCTGTTTGGGTACTTAATCTAGTGACATGATTCTTGTGAGTTGGTCGCTAAAGGAAACATTCAAATGTCAATACTATAAATTCCTATTTACTTCATATATACATAGTGACTCTTCTATTTGAGTTGTTTGTCCTGTCCACATCTGGAGCCATTTGAGAGAAATAGTAGGATAATCATGTACAGTATTGATTTATCTACATGACTTCTGAACCAAAAGGCATTTGGGATCCTTTTTGCAGATTAGGTCACAGTTTTTTTTTCCTACTGGTGTCCGGCATTTTTGCAGATTAGGATAATGTTCATACTGATGATGATTATATTTCAGGCCTTTGAGAATAATGAAGAGAGACAGAGAAATAGAAGAGAGTCTTGTGAAGAGCTACCCGCTCCGGTGGTAGAAAAGGTGGTGGACAAGGTATGTGACTTCACTGCATCTATATATCAAATTTGTATATGACATCATGATGCAAAACTCAACTTGTTTCTTTATGCCATGTCTGTTACCTTATTTTTCTGCAAACTGATTATACTGGGAAAGCTTCTTAATAAATGATTATACTCCCACATCACACTTTGTTGTAATTTACATGACTTTCGAGTGTGCCTTTTTCACCTGTATAATACCAAAACTAGAAAAATTGATCATACAAACGTCTTATAGAATGCCAGTGGCTTCTCAAGTTACTCTCTGTTTACCGTGCTGGTATAGTAGGTGAGCCCCCAAAAAAGTTGCGTAAGAAGGATAAAGACTGACAGAATAAAAAAATGATCAAAAAGCCATCACAGGGTGTAATGTATATTCAGTGATTGTGGAAATCCAATGTTAAGTTTAATTTCCAAGTATTTTATGATGGTTTTTCTTCATAGTTAGCTTACTATGATACTGAAATTCAGATGTCTTTACTTGATCTAGCAGAACTATCTGTATTGTCGATTCAAGCAGTCTTTTTTCCCTTTTACATAAGATATAGAAGAGGATGAATTTGGTGAGGATTGGTTATTCTGTTGAATTATGATCCAGTAACCTTGTACTTTTGAGCCCTTCTTACTTGGGAGTAAAGAAATTAAGGGATGTTTGGTACTGTTATCTGTGTTGTTTTCCATATAAGTTTTTGGGGACTGCTAATCCACAATTGTTCTTATCACATCTATTTTATATCACAAACACCACACACCCTTTTCCTCTTAAAAATAAATCTTTGTTTCTCAGGTTAAATTGGGGGAGCCTGGATATACAGAAAGGTATTATGCTGAGAAGTTCCAAGTATCAAAGCCAGAGGAGGTTGAAACAGTTAAGAAAGACCTGGTAAGTTCTCTCACGTGCTGCAAACTCAGTGAAGATTATTTGGCTGGCATTCATGCTAAAATTTCTAATTTTCTTCGCAGGTTCTGAAATATGTAGAAGGCTTATGTTGGGTCTGCCGATATTACTACCAAGGAGTTTGCTCATGGCAATGGTTAGTTTGGCTTGAATGTTGGAAAGTGTTACGCTTTATTATATCTGGTTTAACTCATCTTATATGTTGAAATACAAGTAATACACATCCACAAATATTTGGATCTATTTAGAGTACTCAAATTTTGAAACTATGGGAAATATTAGTTTTTTTATTGAGAAAATGGGAAATATTAGGTTGGCCACTTGCGTTTTTGATATTATGGTATTTGTTGTATATGATCTATTACCAAACAGAAATTAGTCAATTCCGTATCAACCTGTTAAGTGCGATGATGACCTTGTTGATTTCACTAACTATGCGTGTATCTTACTATTATGGGTTTCAGGTATTACCCATACCATTATGCTCCTTTTGCTTCTGATTTAGAAAATCTGGATGAGTTGGAAATAACATTTTTCTTGGGAGAGCCATTTAAACCCTTTGATCAGCTCATGGGAACCTTACCAGCTGCAAGGTCTCTCTCTCTCTCTCTCTCTCTCTCTCTCTCTCTCTCCCTATATATATATATATATATATATATATATATTTAGACACATTTGTGTGTGTATTTTTTTTTTCTTGCTGAAATTGATAATGGGTAAACCTGTTTCTTTCATGTTATAGTTGTAGTGCTCTTCCCGAAAAATACAGAAATTTAATGACTGATCCATCATCTCCCATTTGCAATTTCTATCCATCTGGTAAAGAAGCGATTTGTTGTTACTTTTGATCTTTAAATTTATCTCCTTTCTACTAACAGTTTTTCTATCTTTTTGACCCTCACTCCAGATTTTGAGATTGACATGAATGGCAAGCGCTTTGCATGGCAGGTACGGTCATGTGTGCCATTGGTTGTTCTTTTTTCTTTTTGATATTGTGTTTGTGTATTTCCTTTTGGGGTCAAATTAATGGAAGCAGTATCATTTGTGGTTTCTGCATGGGGTATCAGGGTGTTGCCAAATTGCCATTCATTGATGAGAAGAAATTGCTTGCTCAGACAAGGAAGCTCGAAAGCACTTTAACGGTCTGGAAGATCATATTTTTTTCTCTCCCCCTTTCATTTAATTCTTTGATATTTATTCCATCTTCAAATGCTGTATTGGAAACTTCTTTCCTGTTATATTTACACACACGGACACAGTGTGATGCTCATCCAAATTTGGTCTATGCAGGAAGAAGAGCTAGCTCGAAATAGTGTGATGCTTGATTTGCTTTATGTCTATCCTTCTCATCCTTTGGCGTCTCAAATAACTTTGTACTACCAAGTATGTTGTCAGAGCCCACCACATGTAAGATTACCATGGGCGATAGATACAAGTCTCAGGTTGGTTTTCATACCTTTCCAGGTTGACTTATTGGTTTATTTGTCATTGCGGGAGCTCACTAGTGATGCTACTCATTGTTTCAACTTTTTCAGTGGTGGAATGAATGGATTCCTTTGGTTATCCGAGAGGAATGTGTTTAGAAATGTAATCCCATCACCTGTGCGTGGTTTCCCCAACATAGACCATAACCAAGTCCTGTAAGTATATCTAAATTCCATACTTGAATTTTTTATGAAAAAGATATGTACTGATGGAGGGCATTTTTGGCTTGCAGAAATGTTACATATCTTAATCCTGTAGCTCAGAAACACATTCCAGAACCTCCCAGGGGTGTGATCGTGCCCAGAAAGGTGTGCGAGATCTGTATTCTACTATTCACTTTAATTTTGTAGCCCAAATCTTGGAGAACTCTTTGCTCATTACTCATGGCATGCTACATATACATCACTCGTACCCTCGTGTACACGTTGCAGATAAAAGGCTATAGAATTTTATACATATATCCTTATATTCAGAAGAATATTACTAAAATTTTGCTGCCATGTTCATCTGGTTGAAAGAACATGACATCCTTATGACACATCTTGTTGATTTAATGTGTAGCCGCTCAAGTATGATGATATGCTTCTATTGTCTGGCCTTTTAATTATATTTTTAATATTAATTGGTGTTGCGTTTGATTATTTCCTTTAAACGTCTTCAGGTTGTGAAACCTATGGATATAAAACCTCCCCCGGCGTTATGGCATGAAGACAATGGTCCCCGGCGCTACCAAAACAGAGATAGGTGAGAATGTACTGTTGGCCGTGGTAGCATATGTCCTGTGTTTCTTAGCTTAGCAAATATTTTAAATCAGGGATACAAGTGAGCATCTCAATATTATAATTGCAACAGTGATATTGGAGTGTCGTTTCTGAATGTGATGCATTGGTTTACAGGCCACAAATACCTGGAGCAATTGCTGGACCTATGTTGGGAGAAGCAGCTCATCGACTTGTCAAGAACACACTAAATCTTAGACCTAGTAATGCATCCTCTGGATTTTGGGATCAACCGCGGCCTTTACGAACTACTTCTGGAAACTACATCAGTAATTATCCAGTCAACAGACCAAGACCAGCTGGGCCATCTGGGTATGAAAGGGGTTTCCGTGAAGAATCAAATTATGGAAATTCCTTTAATCCTCAGGGCATCATGGCTAGGCCCAGAGCTCCATACTCAAATGGTCCGCAGGGTAACAGACAAAGTTTTAGGACACAAGAAAGAACACAATATCAAGAGCAGAGTTTTAGATCACAAGAAAGAATACAATATCAAGAACAGTACCACAACTTGAGAAATGGGATGTCTAGTTTAACAATGGAAGAAGGTGAGAGAACCAGGTCTCCTGTAGTGGCACAACTAGGGATGCCAAATCCAGGATACTCCACAAACCCACATCCGCAGTTTGTGCAGAACACAGGCGCTCTTCCAGTGCCACCTCCAAAGTGGATCAACAAAGAATCGAGTGCCAATGGTGGATTCTATGGTAGGCAACAGGAAGCCGGATATGGTGGACCATATGAACAGCAGGTCAAAAAGGTTTATCAGGTAAAGGCACCTGCTCCTCAGGACTTGTCAAACTCCGGAAACCAGCAGTGATTCTTCTGGCTTTTGTATCAGAGGTGGCTGACGGACAGAAAACAGTGTCATTTAATTACCATATCTAATCTTGTATTTGGGGTTACCAAGACTAACTTCAATGTCATTATAGATAGCAAGCACATGGCAATATTACATTGATGCTCTGTCTCTGATGCCAAAGTGGTTCGGCTCAAGTAGTCTTATCCTCTTCATCACTGAAACCTCAGTAGGTTGGTTTTGTTACATACTAGAATTCTCACACAGCTTGTACTAACAGGATATGGCAGCTTAGCTATATAATGGGTAGTCTGTAGAAGATGCATATATAGTTGCTGTTTGTTAACATGGAAGGATATGGGAGGGGGATGCATAATCAGCTATAGGACTGATATAACAAGGCATAGGTTGTTAGTCTTGTGTCATATTTTCTATTTAGTATTGTGTCTATTTAGTGTTGTGTTGTAATTGTACATTGGCATAGTTGGCTAACTAGAGTTGCTTATAGATGATTTGGGATACCTGTTTTCATTAATGGAATAAAAATTTTGTTAATTTGTTGGTGCAATATTCTTGTTATACAGAGGTCTAGACTACATAGGTTAATTACTAGCGTAGTAACTAGTCTGCTCGTCTTTTCCTGATGGAATCAGATCTGTAATTGCAGGAGTCATTACGTTGGGAAACGATTTTCATAACATATCATGGTCGTCGAAATCCTTAGATAGCCAACTATCTTGAGGTTAAAATACGTCTTCACCATTCACGAACTTATTACGGCATGTATGCATCTAGACAGATACACTTCTACAGAGTTGTCAGTTGTGTATATGGTTGTATTGGTGAAACTTGAGAATGACAATTTAGAATTATAACAAAGCAAAGAACAACGCTCATATCCTGCTGGCACTAGGAAACCATGTTAAACATCAATTGTGCCCGAACTATGATGTTATTTTCATTTTCATACCTAACTATTAAAATCTTACATTTTCATACCCGAAGTTTCATTCCGTTAGCATTTTGATACCTTAACCACCAACACCGTTAAATTTTGAGGGCATTTTCGTCATTTCAATTAATATATCATTTTTTACATTTATTTTAACAAAATAATTTATTTTTTGAGGTTATCAAATACAAATAAAAAAATTTACTTTAGCAAAAATATTATATAAAAAAACTCCAAAATTAAATATTTATTTTTGCAACAATGGTATATATTTAACCAACAATAGATTAAACATGTTTATATAAAATTTGATAAAATTTTCATCGATATTCGATATTTTCTCGATATAATTTATTTTAATAATATAGTTTACTTTGTTTTGTTTTGCTTTGCTTAACATGTAACTCCAAAAATTAATATACATACAAGAGTTCTACTAACTTTTATCACTATTGTTGCAAAAATATATATTTAATTTTTGAGTTTTTTTTTTGAATATTTTTACTAAAGTAAATTGTTTTTTTTTGTATTTGATTACCTGAAAAAATAAATTATTTTGTTAAAGTAAATGTAAAAAATGATATATTTATTGAAATGACAAAAATGCCCTCAAAATTTAACGGTGTTAGTGGTCAGGGTATCAAAATGCTAACGGAATGAAACTTCGGGTATAAAAATGTAAGTTTTTGATAGTTAGGTATGAAAATGAAAATAACATCATAGTTCGGGTTATGTTTTGTAATTAATCCTTGTTTATATCCGGTTCCCTAGTACATAAGCTTGTCCCTTCGGGAACATCCGATAAAACTGGAACATACAGAGAAGACTAACATGGCCCCTGCGTAAGGATGACACGCATAAATCGAAAAATTGTCCAAAATTTTTCTGGGATTCCCTCTCCTCTACAGCTTCAACTCAATGCGATTACCTAATCGTGAGGCATAGGACCTTTTTGACGCTCTCAAATCGCATAACAAAACTGAACTACATCTCTGGAAATCCATTGTTCTGAGTTTTGTTTCATCCAACTTAAAAAACAATATGTTTCCACCAAAAAATCAAAACTGAAACAATATGTCTCATCAAGCTTTAGCAAATTGGATGATACCAAAGTAGTTCACTGTTCATGGAACCTAATTTCTTGATATAGTATTTGACTATATGCCACAATTCAATACACAAACCAAAAAGTAAACTATATCTCTAATTACTCGTCTCACTTTGAATTATATCATGTTATTTCACGTAGTAAAAAAGTAAAAACCCCATACCTCTCACATTTGATTATTGCAGAAAATATCCAGACAAGAAAAGAGCAAAGAAAAGGAACAAGCTCCCAAATATGAGCAGAGCCTTCTGCCCAGAAGTGAGTGAATTCCCACCAAGCCCAAATTGCTGGTTCTCAGCAAACCCAGCAATCTCCACACTCTTGCTCACAAAGAAGCTCTGTGCTGCCCCACAAGTTGGGCACCTCCAATCCTCTGGAAGCTTCTCAAATTGCATTCCTGGTGGTAATGGGTATGATGGGTCACCCACAGCCTCATCATACTTGTACCCACAAGACCTGCATTCATATATGCCAGTGTTCAGCACTGCAAACTTCTCCTCAAGCCGCCGCTTATCTATATTTGATTCTGCTCCTTCTGAATCTGTGGAGTCTATAGAGGGTGGAGTGGGCTGGTCTGAAGTTGGTTTATCTTCTTTGGAGACATCAATGGATTTAGTAACGGTCAATCTGCGGGACGTCTTGTGAGTAAGTGACAATGAGAAGTTTGGGATCTTGGGGAGGAATTGGGTTTTGGGTTTTGGATGAAGGGATTGGGAGAAAGTGGTGGAGAGGTGAAAAGAGAAGGTGGGTCTTGTTGTTGCACAAGCCATGAATGGTGTGTGTTTCTAATTTTCTTTGTGATTCTCAGTGCCTTGTTAGTGTTGGAGGCACTGAGAGTATAGAGGGAAATGAGTAAATGGAAATGGTGTGATTTGAAAAATCAGTTAGGTGTGTGCATCATGGGTGGAGGAGAAAGGAGAGGGATCCATAGGAGGGCATCTGCTTTGCTTTGAAACAGAGTTGGATAAGGTGGGGAAGGTGCAAGATTGTAGCTGGTACAGAGTCCATGGGCCGGGTTATGGGTTGAGTCCTACGGAATGAAAACCCGAAAGCACACCAATTATCTCCAAACAATAGTGAAATACTCCAACTATATGCATCGTACCTTTGCGACTTAATCCCTTTAGCCACTTTGACAGTTTCGTGAATAGAAGTATCGAACTAAGATCGAGAGATTCTCTGTATGATGCAATTTTCTTTTATGATTTTTAAAATAAATAATAAAATTCTTTAAACGACATTTGAGGTTTCTAGTGTTTTGTTAATTAGAACCAAAAACGAACCACATACGAGAATGAACATTCCACTTTTGTCTTAAATAACTATATCATTCAAGGTTCTAAAAAACGACCTAGGCGAAGGGTTGCCATCCCGATTTTAAGAAAATCGGCGAGTGTAGGCGGCCGGCCGTAGTCAAACTCAAAATTCATAATTTTTTTCTTCCTCTTCATATGAATCTATGGTTTTTTTTTTTTTGAAAAGTGAAAACCATGGATTCATATGAAGAGGAAGAAAAAATTATGGATTTTGAGTTTGACTACGATACCAAAGAAGTACTTGAAGGATGTGGATAAGAAGAATTGGAGGAGTAGGCTTGTAAGAATGTATTTTTTTTTATTTGAATTGTATTTGGACATTGTTGCCTAGTTGGTGAATTGTGTTTTTTATTTTCAGATTTTCCTAAGGACATTGTTGTTTAATTGTGTTTCTTACTTGCTTCAATGACATTGTTGTTGAAATGTTGAATTGTATTTCTTATTTTCCTAAGAACATTGTTGTTAGTACATATTTAAAGACATATGTTATGCATTTTTATTATTTTCCGTGTTATATGTTGTTTTTTTTCATTATTTTCAGACATTATAAAACCTTTTAATTGTATTTATATAATTCTTTGTTATTAAAATATAAAATAAATACAAAAATACAAATCTGAGTAATCCCGACTAATCTTTTAGGCGTTGTTCGCCCGACTAGTGTACAACGTTTTTTAGAACCTTGATATCATTCTAGCAAGTGTAAATTCGAGGGTCGTGATGAATGCATTGTGTAACTAGTCCGTCCAAGTCTCCAACCCCGATTTACTAATTATACATGCATATCTAAAGCATTCAACCCAATCTTTGTAAGAAAAAGAATACATTTAATCGTATCATTCTAGAAAATCACAAGTGAACAATTGCTCTGTCAAATCACGAACAGCAGATTTTGCTATGCTATTCCAACCCAAATCATTACGAACTATATAAAACAAAAACCCCTCAAATAATGAATCAATGCATTTACTTAGAACGCAAGTCATCCAAAGCGGCCTTAACCTGTTGTTGAACCAACTCCAACCTCTTCGAGTACGCTTCCAACTCCAGTATCTGCTGCTCCCTCCACTTCTCATTCGCCACATCTCCTCCACGACCGCCGTAGTTGCTTAAGCTCAGCGGTATCGGATTCATCGCCAACCCGATTATCATCCCTCGCACGTCAGTGTTTCCCTCATCATCTCCATGCTTCCCATCGAAAGACGTTTTGCTACTCCCCACATCATGTGAATCCACCACCACATTCTTCTCCTGAATATTGTAAAGAGGTGATTCCGCCCAAATCCTGTGTGAAATATCGAAAATGGCACTGTCGTGTGGGTTTCTGAATCGAAACTCAGTCCCATTGTTGTTCATCATTTTCTTCACTACATTCCGGTACTTCTTCTTCAACCTTCCAAGCTTCTCAGCCCGCTTTCGCTTGGTGAATTGCTCCTTGAACTTGGGGTTAACCTCGTCGTAAAACGACGGTGCTTCGTTCGCCGTCCTAGGTCTTGTTCTGTAGTCGAGGAAATTCTTCAGGAGCTCTAGCTCGTCCTCCTTGCTCCAAACCCTCTTACGGCGTTTGAAAGTTGTCACGTTCGGTGAGAATTCCTTGTTGTCAATGCGACGTCGTTTTCTGCGCGGTTCATCGATTGTGAAAGTGTAGTCGGAAGAGTTGGAGGTCTCTTCTTCGTGGGGCTCGTAGGAAAAGTCATCGTCGTCCGAGTCTTCATCGTTATTTTGTTCTCCTTGTTTGTTAGACTCACGACGATGCTCATTTTCCTTCTTATTTATGCCTTCCTCTTCCACTTCGTCGAAATCTTCAGTGGACGAGGACGAGGACGAGGAAGACGAAGATGAAGTATACATGATCCATTTTAGCAAAGGCCACGGCATTTTGAAGATTAGGTGAAAGGACCCAGACCAAACCAGGGATTGATATTCTCGTTTGAGTATGGCTTGGTCTGCGTCTGAGAAAACTGCATGCAGTTTGGGCAAATGGAGGAGTAGTGTTTGGGATGGTTGTGAGGGCTTGTTGTTACTTGTTGAGGAAGGAACAAGGATAAGAATAGGTTAATGGTGATAGAGATTAATGGATGTATACCAATGCTCATTTGCCCGATAATGGCTGCTGTCCCCTACATTTGTATATATGCTTATTAATTTTTCGTGTAGTAGCATTTTAGCTACCAAAATAAATTTAAATTCTTAAATTCATAAATAAATTAAAGTATGAGGATTCATTTGTTTCCTAAATAGCCCTTTTAGTGAGGATTCTTACGGACTTTTCGGTTTATAATTTTAAAGACCTATTTTTCGATCACATCTTAGCATATCATCATTTCAGTTTTTAGGTCTATATGTTTAGATCAACCCTATAATTTTTCAGCTAAATCGGTGATCGTTAAAGTAACAAACTAGATCAAATTAATGGACGAACCAAATCTATCAAACAAGAACCGTTCAAGTTCATAATTAGTAAATCACACTTATAAATGTCTTAACAATTTTCAATATAACTAAAAATTTTAATAAATGATATACTTATTTCGTAATTTCCTAACAATCACACTAACTATAGATTAACAATTTTAGGGTGAGACGACTTGAATCCCATGAAACCATGATTCTCAACCAATGGAACGAGTCGCATATGCCATCAACTTGTTAATGTTACCCCAAAGGCATCTTGATCATAAAAATAAAAAAGGCAAGTGTGCCTAGTTGCCTAGAGACTTGACCATGAAACCATTACCACATAGTCGAGAGCTTTAGATGCCCATCGGTCCAATCCCATCTAAAAACAATTTCATCCATTTAACCCAATTTCCACGTCTGCTTTGTGGGCCCTACGAACCAACACTTATTCGAGCCTACCGCGGCAGTATGCTAAAACGACCACACCCAACCAACCAATCCTCCGTGAACCCCCCAACCACCTCACCCCCCTCCTTGACTTGGCCCCCCGTTTCTCTCTCTCTCTCTCTATTCGACCCTTGGCTCTCGGTCTAACCACACCAAACCCCAAACCCACCCCCCTAACCATTTTCCTCTCCTCTATTCTCTCTCTCTCTCTAACTCCGCCACCACCGGACGCATCACAATTATCATATCATGACGCCCGAGCAAGACGACGCTGTTCTCCCCGAGGCCGGCGGCGACCTCTCCTCCTCCTCGCAAGACGAGGAGGAAGAAGACGACGTCGTTGACGAGGACGACGATGACGACGTCGACGACGACGATGACGTCATCAACTCCGCCTCCCCTTCCTCCACCTCCAATTCCGCCCTCCCCGTCGCCATCGCCACCGCCGCCGCTCCTGCCGCCGTCACCGTCGCGCTTCCCGCTCCTTCGCTGAAGAGCGCGTTGGCGGCGACGGCGGTGGTGGTTCCGGATCCGAAGCGGCCGCGGACGATTCATTACGACCCGGTTTTGCTTCCCGCCGCGCCGGAGGAGAAGAAGCCGGTGGCGGTGGTCGACGAGAGGAGGCTGTTCCAGCGGCTGTGGACGGACGAGGACGAGATCGAGCTGCTCCAGGGGTTTCTGGACTACACGACGCAGAGAGGGAACAAGGGAGGAGGAGGAGGAGGAGGCTCGCATCAAAACGACACCGCTTTGTTCTACGATCAGATCAAGTCGAAGCTCCAGCTGGAATTCAACAAGAACCAGCTGGTGGAGAAGCTGCGGCGGCTGAAGAAGAAGTACCGGAATGTTCTGAACAAAATCGCCAACGGCAAAGAGGTCAGCTTCAAGAGCCCTCATGATCAGGCGACTTTTGAGATCTCTAGGAAGATATGGAGTAACATCGGCGGTGTCGGAGCTGGCGGCGCCGACGACAACGCTCTCGACGACGAAGACCCCAACCCTAACCCTAACAATCCCAATTTCAACCATTTCGAGGTCAAGACCGAAGACGCTCCGGCTGGATTTCAGAAGGCCACGCCAAGATCGAGGAAGCGCCAGCGGCCGCCGGCGCAGCCGAAAACGCCGAGTCTTGCCGAGCCGGCGGCGGTGCCGGTGATTAAGGAGAATCATCACAATGTGAACAATGGCGGTGTTGGTGGTGGGAGTAATTGTGGGAATTGTAATGTTCAGGGGATGATTGAGGAGACGGTGAAGAGTTTTATGTCGCCTCTGTTCCGGGAGTTGATGAGCAATTCGATGGGTGGAGGGCAGGCTAGAGGGTTTGGAGGGCTGTCGTTGAATCCGATTCCGCTGAGCTTTGGTGGGCCTTCGATAAATTTGAATTTTGGGGGTGGGGAGGCGGCGGATGAGCAGTGGAGGAAGCAGCAGATTTTGGAGTTGGAGGTGTATTCGAAGCGATTGGAGTTGGTGCAGAGTCAGATAAAAGTGGCATTGGATGAGTTGAAGTCCACCGGAGGAGGCTGATATTGGTCGAAAGGCAGCGTAGTAAGTTTGAATTTTTGTTCATATAAATTGCAGCACAGTAGCTGGAATCCGCAGTTTCGAGTTTTCTTTTTTGGTTATCTTTGCTGATTTGATAGAACATTGAATAATGATTGCTGATGATTGTTTTAGTCTTTGATAGTTTTGTTCATAGTCTTTAGAGGTGTAGATAATTGATGAAATAATTTATAGATGAGAAAGTTTTCCTTTCTTTCCTATACACTGATGTACATGGATTTCAATTTGACAGAAATTGATCCGAGTGTTGGGTCTGATGTTTATAATGATGTGTTTGTTGGATGTTGGATATTCTAGTCATGGTCCAACACTTTGCCTGTGATCCCCTATCATGCAAGGAAAATGAATGATTGCATCATGTTTATATAATTCACAGGATGTTCTACTATCCTGATGAACAGTCAGTGTACATTCCCTCAGCCACTCTAGATCGGCTTGATGAACATATTCTGCACGCTACACATTGAAATGATACGCTTGTTATCTTTTGCCAGTACAGTCGTGTAGGTTTGTCTTTTGATGCTTCTGAGTGAATGACATTAGGGGTTCATTGCATACCTGCAACTGTGCTCTAAAGTACATATATTGTTTGATCTACAAAACCTCTATGTGCTTGTTCTAGGCAGCTCGTCTTACACTGGAGACAAACACAAGTTTGTCCAGCAGTAGCTTTACCCTAACTTCAATAGATTTATTAATGATTCCACCTTATACTGATGTTTTTGTTGATGTATAGTATATACTTCACAGAGAAGACTATAGACCCAGCTCCTGTATAATAGAGGTAGCACATGAACTGGCTTGGTTTTGCTGTGAAAATTGTCGATCATTAGGCTTGACGTGGTAACATGTGATTTAGGCCTTCCACATGAAGCCTTACTATTCTATGACCTTCGGAGTTGTTAACTATCCATTCTAGTAGTCTTTTTCTTGAAATAGACCATCCATTCTTGCACTCTTCCTGATCAAAACAGTTTTGCTTTTAGTTCGGCAGAAGCATCTGGATTTTCAGTATTTACTTTCAGAGGCACATGTGAGGCAAGCATTTGTAATTTTAATTGGAAGAATGAATCTGGTTCTCAACAACAAAAAGCTGAGAATGTAATGAAAATCCATTATTGATGCAACTGTTTCGAATCATAAATTTCTTTTAGCTGAATCTGTACGAGCAATGTCTTAAAATCAGATAGTTTTAGACCAGTTATTGTGCAATTTTCACAATGTGAGGGTTATAATGAAAGATCAATACATGGCAAACTTGGCCTTTGTTTTCTCAAAAACTTGTTCAGCAAGCATTGCACCGTTGCCGTCAGCTTTCTTGATCTCCAAGTGAGCCTTCTGATAAAATGCAGTGCCCCTTAATGCATCGGCAATGAAATCATCAAATCCAATTGCAATAGCTGCTTCAGCTTTGGCTCCATAAACCAACCTCTGAAATCAGGAAAACAACAAATTGTTGAAACTTTTCATAGTCTAGTCGCCCTCATCTTTATGAAGAACCAAAAGGTTTGGTAACTGACCTTAAGTCTTGATAGATGAATAGCACCAAAACACATTGGACATGGCTCACAAGATGCATATATTTCACAATCTGACAGCTCTATCTGATTCAGCTTCTTACATGCCTGTAGAAAAGATCACTCGGGCATCAAATCCAAACACATTCATGTTGGGCCTCTATGTGATGAAATGGTAATATTGAATACAAACCAAGATACTACAGGAACTCGCGATAGAAATTGAAATAATAGATGTGCATGAAATAAACATGATTGTTAAGATCTAAATGCATACCATCTCTGTGGATCATACATTCTTAGTTTTGTGGTTTCCATAACATAATCACTCTCACTACCAACTGAATCAGCTACTTGGATGCCATTAGATTAAGGAAAGGTCACTATCGTGAGCAATGAAAACAAAACCAATAAGATGGTAAGAAGAAAATTTCAAGGCACATTAGATGCCTCTTTCAACTCTGGATGTGATTGATCTACACAGCCTAACAAGGAGCCAACAGTTGGTACTATTAGCCTATTAACATCATCTTCAGTGATTAAAGAGACCTCATTAAGCAATGCGGTAATATCTAGTCTGACCTCTCTTATAGCAGTAACCTCCGCATGTGCAGTTGGATCAGTATGTGTCAGAACCATGTTGTGACAGCTCACAACTACTTCATCATTGCGAACAATAACTGCACCAAATGGCCCTCCATCGCCACTGTCAACACCCTTATAAGCTTCCTGAACTGCCTGTGATAAGAACTTGTGGTCTCTATCCTGTACAACTGGTTGGAGAATAAAAAGTAAACAAAAACATGATAAACCTGTTCTCTGCCAATGCAATGAAGTGAGTATGATTACTTATCCAAAACGATGTCATATTCATATATCTACAAAAGTTCGAGAAACCCTCGTCTATACTAAGTGCAAAAATATAATCTCCAACAAGGTAACCTGCTGATATCATGGTCATAAATGAAAAATGACTGGCTAAAATACCAAAGCGGGTGGCTGAATGTTCATATTCCTCAACTAAACTAACTGTGTTGCTTCTCATGTGCATTCATATTGGAATGAGGTAAGGGACTTCTTTAGTGTTACCTTCTTGATGCGCAGCAAAAGCAGAAGCCACAGAAATGGTTCCATCCTTCGTCTCCACCACTACACGAGGGAAGTTTAAAAATTAATTATAAAAGAGTACAACATCCCAAATAATTCACGTGATCCATTGTAGATTTCAAAAATTAATATCGCATAGTGTCTAGTTATTTATCACTTCATACTAGGAGTAGCAAAAGAAAGCATATCTTTGGAAACCGAACATAGCTTCATAGGTTTTTGAAGGAAAGGTATACAGTGATCCACGGCCGGTCCATTGCAGTCCACATTTAAGTAAAAGGTACAAAACCACCATAGTTATCAGAAGAAACTTAAAGCCATCACTGAGAGCAAAACAACATCCACTTATGCAAAAGGAAAAACCTTTATCTCACATCTGGATTATGAAACTCGTAATCTAGGGATCCAATGTTTACATGTACCCAGGAATATCAATTTTACTATATTACATTGTTTCTAGTTACTTCAACTATAACTGTCTATAGTATCTCTACCGATCTTCCATACAAATCTGTAATTCACTCTGATCTACATCCTTATGATGAAGAACTTCACTTGAAAGAACAAAAAACAAAATTCGTAACTGTCTAACTAAAAGCTACTTCCCTTTTCTGCTTCTTAAGCTAAAACGAAGCCAAAGTGTTCGAATACAAAACCATTATAAAGACTTCAAAGATTCCAACTTTACAACAAAAAGCTGATCCCCAACTACTAATCCAACAAAATTGGAGATCAGAATCACACCCAACATCAGTTTCAACCCAGAAATCCAAACCAAACCAACAAACAAGCAATTGGGTTAATGCAAATCCATCATACAATCACAGACACCAATAAAAACCAACATGCATGATCCGATCATACCCAACAAAAACAGAACGAACAGAATCATAGACTAGCACAGTAACAATGGTCTAGAAAACTCACCGTTGGCCTCAATGGCGTTGCCGTTAGCATCAGCCATGGTTTAGATTCAGTGAATCAAGTCCTGAGATGAATGAGAGAGCAAAACACAAACACAACTCAGAACTGAGAGAGAGAGAGAGAGATCGTGATTGGGTGGAGAAAGAAAATATGGTTATAAATAAATAAATAGAGGGAAGCGTGAGGGAAAACGAGATGAGCTGGTCCACGAAATTAAATTTTGATTTATGATTTATAGTTGTTTGTTTATTTAGTTGTTTTGGCTTGACTGGTGATCTAATAAGAGGATGACTTTCACCAAAAAGAGGATTGATAGGGAGAGACACGACATGGCAAGGTGGAAAAGCCACCGTCTCGATAAAGTATGGGATTCTAGTTTGGTTCGGAATCAGACCTGAGTGTAACGTCATTAAACACATCAAAGATATCCTGTTCAAAAAACAAAAAACACATCAAATATATTTATACATAATATCATAACTGTCAAATTGATATTTTAAATGTACGGTGATGATGCTTACTTCGAGGATTAACAATTTCGAAATTTAAGTAAAAGAATTTCACTTCAATTTTATATAATTTCGAGATCTTTCATAGCATGTATGACATTTGATATGTCACGTCCGCGAAAAAATATTTTAAAAGTCTATAAACAAAAGTCTCTAGAGCAATTAAGGTCTACGATCTAGTTAATTGGAACTTTGTCATTCCATACATAACATGGGGATCACTAGAATGTATTTAGCCTGAAACATAAGTCGAAAAGTTGGTTTCTCTAAAAATGTGTTTGAAAGTAAGGATTAATTACAAAACACCACCCGAATTATGATGTTATTTTCATTTTCATACCTAACTATCAAAATCTTACATTTTCATACCCGAAGTTTCATTCCGTTAGCATTTTGATACCTTGACCACCAACACCGTTAAATTTTAAGGGCATTTTCGTCATTTCAATTAATATATCATTTTTTACATTTATTTTAACAAAATAATTTATTTTTTGAGGTTATCAAATACAAATAAAAAAAATTTACTTTAGCACAAATATTATATAAAAAAAACTCCAAAATTAAATATTTATTTTTGCAACAATGGTATATATTTAACCAACAATAGATTAAACATGTTTATATAAAATTTGATAAAATTTTCATCGATATTCGATATTTTCTCGATATAATTTATTTTAATTATATAGTTTACTTTGTTTTGTTTTGCTTTGCTTAACATGTAACTCCAAAAATTAATATACATACAAAAGTTCTACTAACTTTTATCTCTATTGTTGCAAAAATATATATTTAATTTTGGAGTTTTTTTTGAATATTTTTACTAAAGTAAATTGTTTTATTTGTATTTGATTACCTGAAAAAATAAATTATTTTGTTAAAGTAAATGTAAAAAATGATATATTTATTGAAATGACAAAAATGCCCTCAAAATTTAACGGTGTTAGTGGTCAGGGTATCAAAATGCTAACGGAATGAAACTTCGGGTATGAAAATGTAAGTTTTTGATAGTTAGGTATGAAAATGAAAATAGCATCATAGTTCGGGTTATGTTTTGTAATTAATCCTGAAAGTAATCAACTGAAAGTTAGCAGCAATTTAGTTTAGGTTAGTTATTATGGAGATTCCCATTTAGTTTGGGTAAGTTTTAAAGGAGGGTCCTCTATCTGGTTTAGGTAAGTTGTGGTGGTTATTCCAATTTAGTTTAGGTTAGTTGAGAATCCTTGCTGTAATAGGAAATAATATAGCACTGATGACTCTTCTATATATAGCTAAACATATGCAGAAAGGAAACTCAAGTTTGCATTCTTAACATACAGTGTGATATAATCAGAAATCATATATATAATCATGGGTCGGAAGAAAATCGAAATCAAGAAAATTACCAATAGGAATGCCCTCAAGGTCACCTGCACTAAGCGGCGTACAGGTCTGATTCGCAAAGCCAAAGACTTTTGCGCCAAAACTGGTGCTCAAATCGCCATTATCACCTTTTCTCCTGGTATGCAGCCGAAGACATTCGGCAACCCTTCTGTAGAGTCTGTCATAGATCGATACGAGCTCTACGAAAAGAAAAGTTCGAATGACAAAGAAATGCTTGATGAAGATCGTGGTCTTCGTGAGGTTGGTATGAGCGATGAGGAAAAGGAAATGCTTGAAGGTATGACACTGAATGAGCTGAAGCAATATGCGCGTAGCATAGAAGATCAAACAAACAAGTTTCGCATGGCTTGGCAAATCCAAGACATGAAGAGGAGAGAATCGAGCACCGTCGACTTGTTTGAAAAGAATGCTTGTGGGGATTTGAAGATCTTTGGCGTCAAGGTGGGAGAAAAGAATCAAAAGATGGAGACAGAAGACATGAAAAGGAGAGAATCATGCACAAAGGACTTCTTGAGTACCTTCAATTAGAATTTTACATATCAAGTCTTTTGCTCACGTACGTCGAGTGAGGTTACAGATCAAAACTCAAAATTGGGGAGGTTGAGTTTATATCTAGAACCTCACTCAACAATGTATCACGTATAATTTCAACATTCTATTTCTTATTAGTGTTTACCTTGATGAGAATGTTTGAAGTCATTGTGTCCCAACGGCCAATAAAAAAAAAATCATTGTGCCCTTTTCATTGTACTACTCAAATTCAAATTCTGCATCTTTCGTCTTTGAATAATAATTCTCATGATCTCCCGTCTTTTGTTTTTTTGATGATATAATCACAAAAATAAAATGAGATTTATAATCAGTTGTCAGTTAATTGATAATTTAGCGGAATTACATAATGAGTCTTTGAGTTGTCAGAAAAAAAACCATTACATTCGTAATACTACCCATAGAAAATTAAAAATTAAATAGGAGCAGATAATTAACATGACTAGCCTTGGCGACATCTAACCTAAGTACAAGCAATATAGTTGCTTCGCACATCCCTGATCACTACCAGAAGAAAGGTTATAGCCGACGAAAAAAAAAAAACCAGGCCGACGAAGCATTTTTTCGTCGGCTATAGTGGGCTTTAGCCGACGAAAATTTCTTTCGTCGGCTAAGGTAAATTTTCGTCGGCTATGATGTCCACTTTAGCCGACGAAATTTTATTTCGCCGGCTATTTTAAATTTTCGTCGGCTATGACACACTTTAGCCGACGAAAAAAAATTTCGTCGGCTAAAGAATTTATGTCGTCGGCTAAAGTTCACAAACCATGACCGACGAAATATTTAAAGGTTTAGCCGACGAAATTCATAGTCGTCGGCTAAAGTGCTTTATATTTGCAGATCTGGGCAGCAGCAGCTCATTTCGAAAAAAACGGAAAAAAAAACGGGAGAAGAAAAAAGGGGAGAAAAAGTTTGGGTGTTGTCGAAATCTGTCCATAATCAGTTTGTGGAGCCATATATAGGTACGTATATGTATATATATGTTGATTAATTGAGTTTTATTTGAGTTGATCGATTTTAATTAGTGTGATTAATTGAGTTTATTGATTTTGATTGTGATTGAGTTGATTAATTTTGAGTACGTTGGATGTATATATATATATGTGTTGATCGATTTGGTTGATGATTTGAATTGATAATATATATGAATTAATTTGTTGTTAATAAATAGTAAATATATATATATATATATATGTTAATATTAATTTATAATATTATTGTGTTGATATGGTATGAAGTTGTTGATGATATATATGAGTTCATAATGATAATTTTGTAATTAATTAGTTGTAGTACGTACGTAGAATATATATATACTAAATGAATTGAGATTTTATATATGGCATGAAATTTTATTAATAATTAGCTAGCAGCGTTATAAATATATATATATATTTTGTTATATTTTCAGGATATGGATAAGAGTTGGATTTCGCTTCCAAAATGGGACAAAAGATACGGTGCAGGAGTTATGAGTTTTCTAGAATATGCGATGGATAATGCTAACGAGAATACAATTTTCTATTGCCCGTGCACGAAATGTCAGTGTCGCAGCGATATGTATCGATTTCCCATTGACAAAGTATGGCAGCACCTGAGGAGTAACGGGTTTTGGGAGAAGTACACATGTTGGTTATATCACGGTGAAACATCATCAGGGGGTCCGCATGATCATGGCCAATTTTCCGAGACGGGCAGTGCTAGTACATCCAACGATCCAACAACGACATTCATCAACGACATGTTTCCTTATGAGAGCGGTGTATGCGCTCAAGGACAGTATATGCCTGACCCGGTGCAGCCCTTCCCTAGAGCTGTGAACACTGCTGGTATTGAAAAGTACAACAAACTGCTTGCTTTCCAACAGACCCCTGTGTACCCCGGTTGTCAGAAGACCGTTCTTGAAAGTGTGATGGACGTAATGAGGATTAAAGTTGAGACAAAATCGACCGTGAAGGCTATTGATGAGTATCTACAGTACACTGCTTCGATGCTGCCCAACGGTCATCGTCTTCCTACCACTCATCGGAAGGTCCGATGTATCCTGAAAGATCTTGGGCTTTCCTACATCAAGATCCATGCATGCAGATATGACTGCGTTCTCTTTTGGGGTAAAGATCCAGAAGGGAATGACCTTGGTGGCCTTGACGCATGTCCGGTATGTCACACTGACAGATATAAGCTGACTCCTACAGGCAACAGGAAACCTGTAAAGGTACTTCGGTATTTCCCTTTGACGGATAGGTTGGAGCGGTTGTACATGTCTTCACACACGGCCGAAGCGATGAGATGGCACGCTGATAGGGAATTGCATGACGAAGATACCCTTATACACCCTGCTGACGGGGAGGCTTGGAAGCATATAGACAGGGAGTTTCCTCAATTTGCGTCAGAGGTCCGAAATGTGAGGCTCGGGCTCTCATCCGACGGGTTCAACCCTTTTGGGAACATGAGTCTGCAATACAGTATATGGCCGGTGATTTTGGTACCGTACAACCTTCCCCCATGGATGTGCATGAAGAAGGAGTACAATATGTTGAGTTTGTTGATTCCGGGGCCCGGTTATCCGGGGAAGTGTCTCGATGTGTACTTGAGACCTTTGATTGAAGAGCTTAAATTTTTGTGGGACGTTGGTCATCCCACTTATGACAAGTACACGCACGAGATGTTCCAGATGCATGTCATGGTTGTTGGCACCATCAGTGATTTTCCTGCCCGTGGGATGTTGTCGGGCAACGTTGTTAGGGGATACAAGGCTTGTCCAGAGTGCCTTAGCGATGAGGGGAGCAGCAGTCATTGCAACAAGATATGCAGATTGGGTCACCGTGCTTTCCTTCCATATGATCACGAATGGCGGTTCGATGAAAAGGCATTTGATGGGACCGTAGAACACGGCGTGCCTCCCAGAAGATGGACGGGGGAAGACATTTTAGCGGTGCTTAATGAGTACGATTTTGGGCAGCTCAGCAATCATCCCAACATTGTGGCGGCTATACCTGAAAGACCCGACAGGTACAAATTCTGGACACATAAGAGCATATTCTGGGAACTCCCATACTGGAGTAAGTTGTTGATCAGGCACTACCTGGATGTGATGCACATAGAAAAGAATGTGTGCGACAGTGTGGTGGGCACAGTGCTGAACTTGGAGGGGAAGACGAAAGACGGTCTTAAGGCACGCATTGATCTAAAAAAATGCGGAATAAGAAGACATTTGTGGTTGAAAGAAGGGAAGAAAAAAATGCCTCAAGCTCCTTACACCGTGAAGCCTGACCAGAAGAACCTAATTTTCAGGTGGATGAGTTGTGTGAAGTATCCTTCAGGCTATGCAGGAAATATTGCCCGGTGTGTGAACTTCCGGGACAATAAGATGTACGGGTTGAAGAGTCATGACTGTCATATCCTGCTACAACGTCTCTTCCCTGTTTTCATTCGACCGTTCCTTCCCCGTCAGGTGGTGGAGCCGTTAGTAGCGTTGGGAAGGTTTTTCCAGAAGTTATGCACACGGGAAGTGTCTCGATGTGACCTCCGGGAAATGCAAATGGACATCATTTATATCATGTGTAAATTTGAGAGGATATTTCCTCCAAATTTTTTTGACATCATGCCTCACCTGATGATCCATCTTCCCGAGCAATTGTTGCTTACCGGTCTAGTACACTACACTTGGATGTATCCCATGGAAAGGTACGTTTTTTACTTTCATGAATTCCTCAATACATATACATGTTCAATAATCATAACATTTTGCAACTTGATTTACAGGCAACTTGGAGACTACAAAGATTATGTGGCTAATAAATCCGCTCCTGAAGGATGTATAGCTGAAGCATATATTGCGCACGAGTGCGTCACCTACATGAAGTTGTATTTAGGAGCGTTGAAGGAAACTCCGCAAACCATGCCGGTAGATGTACCGAAGTTCAATCTTTCCATAGTCTCTAGTGATGTTGAAGTGTATGGAATTTTGCCAAACTCCTACAAGTTGCAACCACATGAGCTAGTCATTGCCCACTGGTGGGTATTGATTAACTGTCCAGAAGTTGAATACTGGAAAGACATCCATCTCAATCATCCCAACATTCAAGGTGATCTCGAGTACCACAACAGGGAGTTCGCAGATTATTTTGGCGGTTGGGTACGTAATTTAATTTTTCTCTACGGGTTTATGTTTATTGCATAATTATCCATATTTACAGTTGAGATGGTTGGTTGCAGATGAACCATATTCAATCTGATGGTCACCCAAATTGGTCGCACGAACTAAGACTTCTAGCCATGAAGCCGGTAGTCTCAAGAGTTTATCCGATGTGCAAGGTGAATGGCGTGCAATTTATATGCGAACAAAGAGACAGCAGAAAGAGAACACATAATTCTGGGGTCATGGGACATGGTGGGCGGAATGGAGTTGACTATTACGGTGTTCTTGATTCAGTGGTGGAACTTGTTTACGGTGAAGGCATGACAGTGCACCTCTTCAAGTGTAGATGGTTTGATACTAGGCCGCAGAGCATGAAGACCGATCAGTACGGAATATTATCGGTGAACACTGCTACAAGTTCTTACGAGGATGACCCATTCGTTTTTGCCACATCGGTAAAACAAGTGTTTTATCTTGATGACCTTGCTAAGGGTGACGCGTGGAAAGTAGTCAACCTTGTGCACACTCGAAACATTTATCGGGCGGCTACACTTGGAGAGGCCGAAGACGAGGAAGAAGATGTTGCGTATCAAGAGCCCAACGCAATAGGTATTCCTAACTCCTCTACCATTCGCCTTAATAAATTTAAAGCGGGTCGTTCGGTGCGAATTCGTGATGAAGAGCCAAGGCTTGTTGATGTTGATCCAAATCAAGAGTCAGACGAAGACTCTGGCGATGAGGAAATACATATATTACCAGAAATTAATTCTGACACCGAAGAAGACTCATCGGATGATTCCGATTACGAGCCTTAGTTTTAATGTATGATTCCGATTAATTTGTATAATTTTTCAAAGACTTTTTCCTTTATAGTTTACACATGTTGAATTCATATTTCAGTTATGAATATATGAGATTTTGGTGATACATGATGAACAGGGTTTTTTTAATGTATGGTTTATGAATATCGTCTGTTTTTTTTTCCCTGTTTTTTTACTTTAGCCGACGAAATATACTATAATTCGTCGGCTAAGATGTTGTTTGCCGACGAAAAAAGCCTTAATTCGTCGGCCATAGATGTTTTTTATTTATTTTTATTACACACTTTAGCCGACGAAATAAACTGTGATTCGTCGGCTAAACTACCTTAGCCGACGAAAAAAGCCTTAATTTCGTCGGCTAAACTTGTTTTTTTATTTTTTTTTAATTACTCACTTTAGCCGACGAAATACACTGTAATTCGTCGGCTAATATGGTTTTAGCCGACGAATAACCTAATAATTCGTCGGCTATAGTTATTTTTTAATTTTTTAATTACATACTATAGCCGACGAATATGTTAGGGTATTCGTCGGCTAAACCCTAAAATATTTATATTACCTACTATAGCCCTATGTTCGGTGGTTATTTTGCGTAAAATTTTTATATGACTTGTTGCGTGTCATCGGTTTAAAACTATTTTCAGTTGGAGGTCCGGCCAAAATACGTAATTTAGACGGTCGAACGACCTTTTCCGTGCGTTTAGGGGTTTGACTTACGAGATTGACCGTCCGGATCGAGCCCTTATTCTTTTCGGATCAAGTTGAATTTTTTCCCATACATGTATTTTATCATGATGGTCAGATCTGACGGCTGGATTTGTGTTTCTCAAGTTTGATCATCACGATCACAACATGTGTACTAATGTTGTATAACTTGTTTACCAAGTGTTATGTAAATGTTCCGTTTCAAAAACAAACTATACGTAGATCCTTCAAACGTAAAAAAGTCGTGAAATAAGACATGACTAGAATGGTGAAATAAGTCTACGGTTGAAAAATCACGGTATTCCGGTCATGTCTCGGTGCCGATAGTTGCGGTCAATTCAATTTTCCATTCTTTCTCCCTATGGGTAGCCCCGGGTTCGGTGGTTATTTTGCGTAAAATTTTTATACGACTTGTTGCGTGTCATCGGTTTAAAACTATTTTCAGTTGGAGGTCCGGCCAAAATACGTAATTTAGACGGTCGAACGACCTTTTCCGTGCGTTTAGGGGTTTGACTTACGAGATTGACCGTCCGGATCGAGCCCTTATTCTTTTCGGATCAAGTTGAATTTTTTCCCATACATGTATTTTATCATGATGGTCAGATCTGACGGCTGGATTTGTGTTTCTCAAGTTTGGTCATCACCAGAACAACATGCCAAATGTATAAAGGTTTAGCCGACGAATTTCAAAGGTTTAGCCGACGAATTTCAAAGGTTTAGCCGACGAATTTCAAAGGTTTAGCCGACGAATATATGTATAGCCGACGAAATTTTGTTCTTTAGCCGACGAACAAATTATTTCGTCGGCTAAAGTCCTCGGGTTTTAATTACGAACCCTAGCCTCCTCCCTCATTTCTGCAGTTTTTCAACCCTAGCCTCCTCCCTCCCGGTCTCCTCCCTCCTCCCTCCCGGCGTGGTCTCCTCCCTCCTCCCTCCCGGTCTCCAAAACGCTAGTGGTGCTGTTTGTCTGCTCAAGGTACGCTCCCATAAACCCCAAATTCATCGATTTCTTTTCTGCAAAATATATGGATTGATGATGTGTGTCAATCTAATTCGAGCATAGTCTTGTTGTTGCTCGTTTGTAATTGAAGCAATTCTTGAATTTGTGCCCTCATTGTTAATTTCATCTATTGACAAAAACCAATTAGCAAATTGAGTTTTTAGCCGGTTATTACATGGTGTGATTATGTACTGCTGCTTTTGTATTGAGGTATCTCTCTCTATTAATTAAGTAACATATAGCAAAGCAACTAACATGCTGTTTTTGTATTGAGGTATATACCTCTATTAATTAAGCAACATATAATAAAGCAACAACATGCTAAAAGTAAATATGAAAAAGTAAATACCTCATTGACTCTCGCCATTGTCGGTGTTGATCACGTGCATGCTCCATTAGTGGTTGGCGTTTGCTCCTGCCACAAAGATTACAAAGAAAGTGTTTTTTTTTTGTTCATGAATTATTGCCTTAAAGGACGTTGCACTTGCAGAAGGCTAGTAACTATTTACAACATAGAACATATTTAACAGAATAAAACCCTATATAACTTCTCAGCATAGCTCTTACATGTATCCTAACACCGAAGAAGCCCTAATTTCGCAATAGAAGTCTTGTAGTTTCTCTGCATGGTTGTCCTTTTCTTTGTCTATTTTTTTGTATGTTTTTAATGCTCCCATATGTTTTCAGTGTCTTTGTTGGCGGTAATCTCTTCCCTATTGTTCTTAAACTGGAGTCTAAAAGTCTAAATCATTATAGAGAAACATTCGAAGCACAAAAATAAGGCAAATAAAAGCCATCTTATGGAAAATTTGAGGAATCAAAGGAATCAATAATAACATTTCTGTAATTTTTAACATTACAAAATTTTAAAATTATTGTAACATTTTAAATTTTAACATTTCTGTAATTTTTAATATTATTGAATTGTTGTTTTAATATTATTGAATTGTTGTTTTGTAATTTTTAATATTATTAAAAATTTAACACTAGATTAACTAGAGAATCGTGATGAAAACGCGAAGTTGAAGAAAGGAATAAAACTTGTAATTTAATTTTTGTTAATTTAATTTGTGTTAATTAAATTTGTTTTAATTTAATTTGTGTTAATTTAATTATGTTAGTTTATGTGTTTATTTTTGAATATATTTGTTTATTTTTGAATATATGTGTTAATATATTTTTGATTTCGAATTTAGTTTTACGATATGTTAGTTAATTTATGATGATGTTGATATATATAATATTGTTATGTAAGTAAAATATATATATATATATATATCTATATATATATTGGTATGTGTATCTATTTATTGAATAAGTATAATTTTAAAAATGTATAATTTTTTATAAAACAAAGACAAAATAATCTAAAGCCTTTAATTAATATTATAAATAGGATGAGCGGCTTTTTTCGATCGAAGAAAAGTTCGAAGGGCCAAAGGTCCGAATCGTCTGAGGGAACCTCTAGCAACCCTCAAACGACGTTTCAGGGCCACATGACAGCCAGACGTGCGAGCCTTCTGGAGACGGCGCCGGAGGTGCCCGTTTCATCGAGGCAGGCGGCCGTCCCTCGTTCCCCGAGGCCCTTGACGGAGGTGTCTGCACCTCGTATGCCCGAGATACACCGGGCGCCCACTCCGGGTCCTACTTCTTCGGATAGTGGGTCATCTGGGGTACAGATGCCGCCGCCTCATCTGTTCCTTCCGCGGATGATACCGGCGATACCTGTAGTCGATGACTCAGGGACGCCGATTTATCCACTGCCCCCGCCAGTGGCTCCATCAGCGGCGTACCGGTTCCTGCCTTTTGATACGCCTCTTATTTCTGCGAGGGTATCATCATCGGCGACAGAGCCGGAATCCGTCGCGAGCTCCTCAGGTAATCAGTGATGCATGATTACTTTTAAAGGGTCATATATATTTTAATAATCAATTTGGCCGAATCATGTCATAGGCACAAAGAAGAAGAGAGGCCCCGTCACAGGGAAAGCTCTCGAGAAGATGGTGAGTACCATGGGGAGGATCCCCATCGATACTGACGGGGATGGCCACGCAGTATCGGGCGGGAAGTCGAGGATGTACTCCGGCCGCGTGGGTGCTCTCATTAGGGATAGAGTCCCTATGCTGTGGTCCGACTGGGGTGAGGTCCCGCAGGAGGTTAAGGACATGGTCCACAACGCGATGTCGGTGAGTTTACAAAATAATATTATGTATTAAATTGTTGATTTCTCGAAAAGCTAAACTAATAATAATCGGTTAAATGCAGGTGTGGTTTGAGGTTCCCGAGCACCTGAGGGACAGCTGGGCCGACGTTGTGCATGGGGGAAGGTACGTTGGGAAGTTAATGAAAAACAATTTTGTATGTGATATTAATAATATTTCTAATATTTTTGTTGTATCTGTAGGTACAAGGAGTGGAAGAACGAGCTGCGGACCCATTGGACTAAGCACGGGAACGCACGTTCTGGTACCCCTACTGAGTTCCAGTACAGGGAGTACGAGTGGCGTTGGCTTCTGACATCAGAATTCAACAACCCTCGTAAATAGGTATTTAAATAAATTAGTTAGTTAATTTAAAAATAAGTACGTGCGTTTTAAAATATTCTACTAATAGTTTACTTTTTTCTTTGAAGGCGGTTTCCCGGGTGAACGCTCAGAACCGGCAACGCAACACAAGGAACCATCATGCCGGTTCTAGACCATTCGGTGTCTTCATGGACGAGGCGGCCAAGGAACATCCAGAAGTCAACCCCTACGTCTATACGTACGAGAAGGCATATCCTGACTCCCAGGAGGATATTGTAAGTCATTTTACGTTTTTAAATTTTTAAATTTATGTAAAAATTTTAATTAATAATTTTTTTCCTATCCATATAGGTGAGGGTGAGGGAGGCTAGTGACGAGGTCCTGAGTACCTTAGTGAGGGAGGGATGGCCGGACACGCAGGATTCCGAGATGTCCGAAGCCATGTCCCGGATCGACAATTCGGATCCGACGATTGGGGCGAGGATCATGGGCACAGCCTTCCCACCGAGAGGAAACAACTTCTACTGCCGAGGTCTAGGAAAGAGAGGCGAGGGGGTCCTGAAGACCACTCCAGGATTTCAACGAAAGGCAACCTCGACCAGTAGCAGCACCACGTCCACGATCAACAGGACGACTCAGCTAGAGTCGGAAGTTCAGAGACTACGAGAACAGCAAGCTGCTCAAGCTGCTCAAGCTGCCTCGCAGGCTGCCTCCCAGACAGCCTATATTGCCTCGTTGGCAGCCTTTAATGCCGCGCAGGCAGCCTATGTTGCCGAGATATATGCCATCCAGCAGGCCCAGCAGCAGCAGATGTTGCAGTACATGCAGGACTTTGCAGCTGCCCAGAGTCAGGGACTTCCGCCTCCGCCCATGCCTCCGCCCATGACGCTACCCCAGCCGCCGCAACCTCCGCAACAGCCCCCAGAAGATGACTTCAATTTAGACGATATAGACTTTACGTAGTTGATATATACTTTTATGTAAATTGATACTTTTATGTAGTTCATATATTCTTTTATGTGTTTGTTGTTGGTTATATGAAATTGTTAAATATGTCTTTTGCAGCTTGCATGGAATGGTAATTCAGAAATTTCGGGGTTTTTTTTTTACTGGAATGCACTTATAGCCGACGAAAAAAGCCATAATTCGTCGGCTAAAGTTTTTTTTTTTTTTTTTTAAAAAAAGTTTAGCCGACGAAATAAGCTTTAATTCGTCGGCTAAATGCCTATAAAGCCGACGAAAAATACAATATTTCGTCGGCCATAGATGTTTTATATTTTTTTTATTACAAACTTTAGCCGACGAATATTTTAAATTATTCGTCGGCTAAAGTTTGGAAGATAACCGACGACACAAAATGTCGTCGGCTAAGGTATGGACTATAGCCGACGACATTATTCGTCGGCTATAGTTCATACTTTAGCAGACGAAATAATGTCGTCGGCTAAAGGTTGGACTATAGCAGACGATATTATTTCGTCGGCTATAGTATGACTATAGCCGACGAAATTTTTTGTCTCGTCGGCTAAAGTCATTACAGACGACCCTTTCCCGACGACACTATAGCCGACGAACCTTCGTCGGCTAAGGTTGTAGCCGACGAATTTTTTTAACAGGCCGACGAAAATTTTTCGTCGGCTAAAATGTCTGTTCTGGTAGTGGATCCATCTTAACCAAAATAAAAAATAGAAGTAAAAATTACAAAACTAAAAAGGAAAAATGCCTAAATGAACAAGTTGGAATAGAAGAAATTAGACGAGAGAAAGGTTAGTATGAACGATGAGCCAACGAACAAGTTGGCTTTGCAAATCGAAGAAAGGAGGGGAAGAGAAATAATGTATCCAGCACCATCGACTTGTTAGGAATGAATTGCTGGAATAATTTCTGAAAATTTGAAGCTTTTTGGTAGGAAGGTGGGAGAAAAGATGGAGCTAATTAAAGAGATGAAGAGGAGGAAATTAATCATGCACAATTTTTGAGTATTGTCAACCTCACAGCCCGAGAAAATATACACAAAAGACATATACATTGGGTGAATTTGATAGATCTCCTAGCCAAAATCATCCAAGTTCAATTTTTGAAGCCATTTTACCCATTATTGTACTACTAATTATCACTTTTGGTATCTCTGATGATGAAGTCTCATGATCTGAACTTAGTTGATTAATGATGCAATTATATACTCCTTTTAACTTTAGAGGTGTCTGATCAAATGTTTGTATGTCCCATACCTTGAAATCTAGTGCGAGCTCAAATTTTTTTATTTCTTTAAGATCATCCATGTCATATAGAAGATCATAGTTGACAGTGTTCCCAAACGGACTAGACACTCTTGAACAACTCTCTTACTGGAGTACTCTTACATAGTTGGAAGAAAGTAGTATATTAGCCTTTTGCAATATTCTGCAGAGTAGTAACTTGCAGAGATTAAACAAAATCATACTAGATCTTGGTAGAAGAAGACCCTAGAGACTATACACACTGTCTTTAAGGATCGATGTGAAGAAATTAAATGTGAGTTTTTGAATCCCTCAGATTTCATCATGTATATACGAATCTGTGAAGAAATTGAGTTTTTGTAGTACTTTGTTACAACTTCAAGAACTACTTGATGCATCGCAGACTCTCGTTTGTAGCAAAAATACATAATTTTGACCGGAAAGCAAGTTCTAAGCTAGCTAGCTAGTCTCTCCTATTTAGTTAAGGTAATTAATTAGATTGTTTTGCTTGCTAAACACTTTCCTTTGCTTGTCTGGATAAGTTATAGGCTATGAATCCTCGCAAGATAGGAAAACATACACGAGGGAACTCCTCTATTACTCTATATATATAAGCTAGTGAAACAAACTGCATTTCAGACAATCTGGGGACTCCTCTAATCTCTATAAGTGAAACAAATTGCACTTATCAGAGAAATCTGTGGTGTCAGTAGTAAACATATGCAGTCATCATGGGAGTAAGGAAGATCGAAATGAAGAAAATAAGCAGCAAGAACGCCCTCAAGACCACCTTCACAAAGAGGCGACAAGGTCTGTTTCGCAAAGCCAACGAGTTTTGCACCAGAACTGGTGCCCAAATCGCCATTATCGCCTTCTCACCCGCTGATAGACCGTTCACATTTGGTCACCCTTCAGAAGATTCCGTCATAGATCGTTATTATAATCCCGGCAAACAAGTACTCGAGGAGAATGGTGCTCTTAGCAGTGTCATTGACGAGGAAGATGAAAACGTCGAGTTCTGGTCGGATAAACCATTGCAGCCATGAGACTTGGCGAACTTAAGGAGCTTGCGCGATTGGTAGAAGATGAAATAGAAGAGAAGAAGATGAGAGAAGCATGCACCAAAGACCTTTTGGGTTTAAACTGGAAAGGGGACGACCCGAAGTTAGATGATGAGATGAAAATAAGAGAATCACGCACAAAGGACTTCTTGACTAACTGGGTATGAACTCGCACTCTATTTCTTCTTCTTCTTTTGGGAATTTTCTACTTCAAACGGAAAATTGAGCATCCCATGTAGTTCGATTTTACGTTTGAATTAGAAATTGGACACTGTTCAACTTGTCATCTTAGAAGAATGAGAATTTCGTACTACACGACTTTTTTAGGGGAATGTAACTATTTGTAATTGTTATGTGAATTTAATTATCTTAACGGTTTGTATCCGGTTATCTTTAAATTCACATTTAGTTTGATTTATGTTTGAATTAGAAATTGAACATTGTTCAACTTGTTATCTTAGAAGAATGAGGATTTTGTACTACACAATTTGTAGAGAAGGATGAAATTACTTGTAATTGTTATATAAACATAATTCTCTAAAAATTTGTATCGGGATCTCAACGCCTTAGGGAAACACTAGTGTTGTCATAGAAGGAGATTCCACACAAAAATAAAAAAATAAAAGAAAACCGGTTGGGGTGTAGCGTGAAATCAACGCTCATTCTTCCTTGTTGAATTAGGGAAGAAAAAATCAACTTGAGGCACACGACAGACCGTTTTCCTCAGGAGCGTTGGATTTCAAAATTCCCAAATTACCCCACCCACCAAAGCAGACAACTAAAGCCAACGGTCTATTACCAGGGCGCCATCCGTAAATTCACTCTAACGTCATTTATGCCACATTTAATAAAAGAAAAAGCAAATCCGAATCCCTCTAGGAAAAGGAATTAGCCTCGCAGCGCGTCCTCCACACGCAACTCTCAAACCGCCCATATGGCCTCATATAAATAGAACCCAAAGAACCCTAACACTTCATTCTCTTCATTCTCAACCTTAAATCGATTCTCGTCGATTGCCCAAACTGCCCCTCTCTCTCTCTGTTTCTCAAAATCAAATTCTATCAAAGATTCAAAGCCCAGAATAATCAGGAGCTTGATCACAAAAAAGTCAAATTGACCGAGTTTCGATTTCAAGACTGATCTTAATTACTCAGTATGTATTTCACTTCAATTTCACTGAATTATTATGATTAATTTTGACCTCAGTGAATAGTTTCGATTAATTTCGTCTGTGATGATGAATCAGGTAAAATCGATGGAGCAGATCCAGATTGCCACCGATGATATCCACAAGGAGGTCTCTCCGATGGTTGAGGATCACGATTCCGGGTCGGATAGCTCCGAATCGGACCATAACGATCAAAATTCGGACGAGTCTGATTGCGACAGCGAGACGGCGGATTCGAATCCCGGTGATGATAACGACAACGATCAATTTAGGGTTTTCACTAGAAATGGGTTTATGTCGAGAGTGGATGGATCGAGCGCGCAATACGAGACGATTCTCAAGAGTTTCGGTGTGGGGATGGGATCGGCCGCGGGAGTTACGGGGGTTGTGGCGGTGCACAAGTTTCTGGTGTCCGCAATGACCGGCGGGCCCAGGGTCCGGATATTTCGGGGGTTTTTGAACGCGGTAGGGGCCAAATGCGGCGGAAACCCCAACATTAGGTATGCTTGGTACGGCGGATCGAGGGATGAGATTGCTCGTGTTGTGGCTCATGGGTTTGGTAGTTTGAATGGTGATGAGTGTGGTCGGATTCAACTGAATGCGGTGAAGTATGCGTTGGATGGGGCAAAGGCGTTGGAGGTCGGTGATGATGGGCTCAGGCATATGCTGCTGTGCCTTGTTGTATTGGGGAAGATGGAGGAGTTGCCTAGTTGTTCTGCACAGGTTAAAGCTAGTTCAAATGGGTTTGATTCCGGTGTGGATTGTGTTGTGAATCCTCGAAGGTATTTTGTGTGGAGTAATTGCATGAACTACGCTTGTCCTGCTTTTGTGGTGAGCTTCAAGGGTCCTGCTAGCTTGGAGGGTTATGCGACGACGGCAAGTACTGCTACTACTACTCAGAGGGGGAGAGTCGCTAGTGCTGGCACTATGGGGAATGCTCTCAACAAGCGATCAGCGCGTGGAGGATATATTTCTCTTGGTGCTCTGGTGGCCGCGCTGACGAGGTTCTTGTCTCCGAGAGAAATGAAGATAATGGTCAGATTGCTGGAGGATTTCAGGGCAAAGAAGTTTGACGTAGAGGAGTTGAAGCGAAAAGCGAAGCTCATAGCTGGTGACAAGTTGTTCTCGGCAATGAAATTGGCGGCTGTTAAGGGGAGTGGTACTGTTGATGGCTTACAGCTGGTGAATGGATCAGTACGAGATATATATCTCCCTGGTCTGATAACAGTGCTTGCACAGTTCTTACCTGCTACGAAGATTGAAATGCTTAGCAAAAGCCTTGGGGATTTCAAGGATAAGAAGATAAATCGACCTCAGCTGGCTAATAGTGTGAGAGTCATTGTTGGCAATGACAATGTGTTGGTTGCAGCAATCAACTCTTACAGAATCAAAAAGCAGCGGTTGCAAGACAAGCAGTCAATTGTGTGAAGATGATTAGTTACTAGCCCTTGGTTAAACCAGGATCCCTTTTCGTTTTGGTTACAAGCTTAGTCCTGCATATGCATTTATATGTTCCGTCACTTTTTTCCATGATAACAAATGTCTAGTGTCCGTTCCACATTTCCATTGCAGAAATAAGGTGGATGTAATCTGATTGAAGTGAGGGAACAAATGTAACAAGAAACATTTTTTCTGGCTCTATTAGACTTAGTAGTCCTGATATTGTAATAAGAAACATTTTATGTTAATAAAGCATAGTAGTTCACTAGTTCTAGAATTCTTCAGTTCATGTAGACCAGCTGCAGCAACTACATTTAATCTTATAACTTGTAATTTATATCAGAAATTTGTATGGCTGTTCAAACATTGGCAACAATGTTATAAGTTATAACCCTTATACACCAACAAGGGAGCTTAGATTTGCATGCCAACTTTTACGTTCTAATTTTTGAGATTATTTCATCCCTGGTTCTTATTTGCTATCCGTAAATCTATCCCTAAATACCCTTAATCTGCGCAGTTCAACACTTCAATGCAGTTCCTCATATGATGGATCCTGGAAACTCACTGGCCATTGCGTAAAGCATCCACACCAACTGTTGGACGTTTTCCCTCACTCAGACTCTCATTTCATTATGTACAAGAAGTGAAGAAACCCTCTCAAATAGAAGGTGAAGCATCCACACCAACTTCAGACCATCTACAGACGCAAATGCATTGTCATTTAGCAAACACCTTGTACGTGGGTTTGTTCAGAATTGGAACTTCAGGTTGTTATAGAGAGAGATTTTTCATTATTTGACGTTGGTGGTAAATGGTGTAATGCTAGGGAATCAGCTGATGGAACCCATAGCAAAAAACTTTGCTAAAAAACTTGGCCTATACCACCATAGCAAACTGGTATGCAACCAGAATTCCAGAAGTAAGATCTCAATGAGTCTTAATACTACCATAACAAAATACCACAAAACATTCAGAAGAATCTTTCAATTCATTATGATACAACCAGAACTAAATAATACAAGTCAATCAATAAACTGAAATTTTTCGCTAAATATCTTAACTTTGTCCACATCATGGTACTCAAAATCTGAAACAAAAAGAAACTAAGCAGAAGTTGCCTCTAAAATCCACACTGATCAATGATATTTCATTTCAAACCCAAAAACATGGCTATTAGAAGCACCCAATGGCTACATAACAAGATCACTATTCTCACTTCTTCTTGGCAGCGTCTCCAGCCTTTGTCTGCAAAAAAAAAAAATTTAACGTAAGCCAATGATGCATAAGCAATTTTAACCAGCTAATGATGCCAAACAAACTATAAAAGTGCAAAAGCAATAGACTTGCCTTCTTTACTCCTCGAATCTTCTTTGCACGGTTCTTCCTCTCCTTCAACTGCTTCCTGGATGATGGTACCTTGGTATCAAGTCCATTCTGCAAAATCAACAGTATGTCATTAGTATGAACAAAGGTAACTATAGAGCTCCAGAGACAACTAGTAAGCAAATAAAAGAATTGGATCATTCCTAAAAAGAATCAACATGGCCATAGATTCATGCTCATCATGCTTAGATTATCATCCAGTCATGCCAACCTCTAGAATTAAATGGACAACTAATATAGAAACACAGAGCTATAACCACAATACAATCTGATAAGACTTCCCAAAACATATTCCAATCAAAGCTAATGATGAATCATCATGTAGTGATATAAGGATAACTTAACAGAGGACTACTAGGAAATTGATGAATAAACTGAAAATGATTCAAAAAACGCTGTCCAACAAGCCTAGTCCAAAATCTATAACAATTACCTATCAAGACATACAGTGAGATTGTCAACATATATTTATTGAATGCAAGTGGACTTACCCTGATCAACCTGTATTTGGGCTCAAACTTCTTTGCGTTCTCAACAGAATCGTAAATCAACCCAAACCCAGTGGATTTACCACCACCAAAGTGAGTCCTGAACTTGAAAACAAAGATTGCATTTGTGTCCTTAACCTCGTACATCCTCGCTAGCTTCTCCTTCAGCTCCGCCTACACAAACGCCAACCCAAAATCATTCAATCAGTAAACACGCACACAACTCGAATCAAACTCCCCACAGACAGAGCATACCAAGAGTTTAACAGCACGTAAAGAATACCTTGGAAACATTTGGCCTCCCTGGATGCAAAACATCAATGACCTGTATCGAAACAAGTAAAAAGAATCAAACTCGTGGCCATGAAATCAGTAAATAACCTTTTAACTTTCTTAGATCACACACATAATCTAGTCTTAAACACATGGAGATCTGACTACAACTACAATAAACCTAAACCTCTATGGAAAAATTGAAGATGAAGATGGGAAGAGCGAAGGCAGTTAAAACTCACGAATTGCTTGCGAGAGAGAAGGCGGTTGGTCATGAACTTCCGGGTGCGGATGGTGACAGCCTTGTTGTCCGCCATGGTTGGTTGGTTTCGAGGAGGTTTGGGTTCGCCTGAGAATGGGAGAACACCAAACCAGAGGGCACAAGAGGCAACGGCAACTGAGATAGAGAGGGTGGTAGGGGAACGAGAGCTCGGCTTTTATTTCACTAGGGTTTGGGAGAGGAGGACACGGGTTTTGGGCCGGGTAGGGTTTAAACCTCTGTGGGCTTTCATAGGCAGCTGTGTTCTTTTTCTTTTATTTGTTGTTCTTTTTCTTTTGTGATTTTATTCAAGTAATCATCCCTTGCAAAATTGAAATTCATAAGAAACCCAGATGTGAGAGTTCGTCGACTTTTCAGCTTTCTTTAGTTCAGATTCGTATTCGTTTCGATAAAGTAAGGAGAAACAAAAGATTGAAGATTGACAACCAAAATAATAGCTTGTTATCGTTGAAGTAGAAAAACAAAATAACATTAGATAACCCAATTAATCTACCATAACAAGCATGTTATGTTCTGTTACCGCTTACCGATGTGATCTGTACAATTTATATACCAGCAACTAGACACAAGCAGGTAAAAAGTTTTATGCAGATGAACAACTACACAATGTACGAATATATCTACACTAGCAACCAGAATAGATTCTACAACTCTCGTGTTTCAAGCATGACACACAAAAGAACTGTCCAAAAGGCATTGAATTCCTGCTAATCAACTTCAAGACACAATTTGTGGCTTTGTCTTCCCAGGTTTAGTTCCATGAGTTGCCCCCAGAATGTAAAGATCCACATATTAGTGATAATCATATTAGTGATAACACGATGCCGTTATCTCTCATACAAGGAACTTCTCAATCACCAAGCAGTCTCCAACAATTTGTTTACATCAGCAAATCAGGTGAAATATTTTGAACTCGTCTAAAAAGATAGCATTAGAGATCCAAGGAAAGAAACAACATGAGCTTTCAGGCCTGGCAAAGGCGAAAGCTATTAGGTGCCCCACTGCGAATGCTCTTAAGAAACAAGCCTTGGGTTTCGTCGTCATTGCAGATTTGCAGTAGTACAAGTGTCGAACAACTATTCTTAAAAACAAATATTGTAGAACTGCAAACTCAAAGTCCATCATTCATGCAAAGAACAGTAAACATATCCACCTAATACACTTCAATGTTGATCAACCTTATAGCTAATATCTGATGCTGATAAAACAAGACCTCAAGAATCCCCTACAAAATTAGCATAACACCAACCCTATGAAAACCTGATCACCAAGAAAAATTACAGGTAGATAAAAAAGAACAGTCCTCACAGCACTCATTGCAACTCCTTAATGCTATTATGTGATATAGTGAAAGGACTCTGGTTATGTATTAAACAATTTGATGCTTGGGAGTTGGGATCATATTCCAACTTATTGTCTACTTGTTTTGTTCACAATATAAGATAGGCAACCTAACAAGCACACACACTTCATCTACAATAAAACTTTTCAAGGCTCGAAGCTCTCCACCATTTTTCACACAACTACTTTTAAGGGCACGACCAAGACCAATGTCTTGCAAACAGATCTGAGCATCATCTACGCAGGTTAAGGGCAAGATTTCTTAGGGCACTAAGGTAAGGATACAATCTACCACTTCCTGAATTCAGAAGTGATGTGCAAAAGCTGGTCAATTGGTACGCCTGATGCCTTTAAAAGACTATATGGACCACATATGTACAAGTCATTGTTTATATAGATATCTAAAAAGACGTTCTATGGTAGTCATTGTATCCCTATTAAGGTGGTGATACAATCTACCACTTCCTGACTTGAAAAGCTGGTAATTTTGTAGGTCTGATGCCTTCTAAAGACTGAAGTAAAAAGCTGGTCATTTTGTATAGAGCAGATATGTACCAGTCATTGTAGATATTTAAAAAAACACACAAATTTCAAATGCTTTTTCATTCCTCGTTATAACTAAAAGGAATGAAGTCAAAAAAGACAAAAAGTTTCTTCACACTTTCATCAACTTATCATCTGCAAATACAAAAACTAATGAAACAGATCAAACAGACTTCCACAGATGTGATTCTGAGTTTAGCAGAATTCACAATTCCAATAGTACTAGGATTGATAGATCCCATAGATAGTGTCCAGTTGATAGCTAACCAAAAGGACCTTCCCCAAACCAAAATTAGTTGTTTGCAGCCAAGAAGCTAGATTTTCCTTCCTAATGGTTAAACAGATACAGATTCAAAAGAAGTCAAAGGCATCAAGAAACATAATCGAAAAAGAGAGCAATCAAACAACATAAATAAAACTCAGCCAGGCAAACTCGAATTCATCTAAATTCTTCCCATAAGCCTCGAATAATAAACAACAACAATAAGATTACTCTGAGAAAATTCAATTACGGTAGCACTAAGCAGTAATACCAAAAATTCTTTAACAGCAGGGTACAGGGAATACCTAACCTAAACTCAGCAGCCAAAGCCAAACAAGCAAGGCTCAGGTCTTCGACTCTGCAACTAGTTGATGCTGACCTCAAATAATCTCATGCGCATGTCCATAGTAGAAGTTGATATACTTAGACTTCATCTCAATCACAGGCGTGTTTGGTGTCTGTACTGGATAAATCTTGTAAAGCCTCATATTATCATAATAGCTTTTCGCTTCTTGATACTTCGGGTCCTCCATTAGCTTCTTCTTCGCTTCCTTCTCTTCCCTAATCTTCTTCTTCACTTTCTTGACTTCCTCCTTCACAAACGCCATGAACGCCTCCTTGTCCTCAGTCAGCTCCTCGGCCTTGATCAGCTCATCAGTGTACTCCTGGACCTCATCGAATTCCCAATCAAACTGCACAAACAGCGGCGCTTGCGGCTCCCTCGGGAAGAGTATATCCACCACAGTACTCTGCTCCTTCTCCTCCTCGTTCGGATTCATCAAATACGGCATACAGTACTGGAACTTCATCCAACGGTCCTCCTTCATCTGCTTCAAGCTCGCCTTCCTCTGCGTGCATCCCAGCACGAAAATCTGCGGCAAATTCGAACCGGACTTGATCTTGCCTCCTCTCTCGGAATTCCAGCCTTCTCTTTGCCCCACAGGAATGTAAGGGATCCAATCCATCTTCATCTGCCTCATCGGAACTATCTCCTTGTCCTCTCTCTGCACAGACCTGATCCCAATCTCCATCGACGGCGGCCGAGGCGCCACCACGGCGACCAGCGTCGGGATCAGCACCGGCACCGACGGCGAAGAAGTCTCGGTCTGGCTGAAGAGGTAGACCTTGTTGTTCCCGATGCCGTGGAATTTGCCTCCTTCTTCTTCGAATTCCTTCTCGAGATTCGAGAAATCCCAGTCGTATTTGTAGAGTGAGTCCAGGCGATCCCACTCGGTGCCGACCGGGAACGCCGCCTTCCATAGATCTTGAAGGTTTCGCTGCTCCTCCACGTACTCCGGTTCCGGCTGCGGCTGCGGCTGAGAGGCCTTGACGCGCTTGGCGCGTGTGGCGGTGGCTTTGGGCTTGGGCTTGGCCTCCGTCGTCGCCGGGCGAGCCTTTCGCTTGGCTCCTTTCCTCATTCTAGGGTTTGAAATTTCGGACAGAGAGAACGGCTATGGAGATTTGGGGGTTTGGTGAAGAAGGGGTGTGTGAGTTTGTATGGTTTTTGGTAATAACCCTACATATTTAGACGCAAGGAGTCAGAATTGGGCGTGATAACGAAGCGAAAACTATATATAAATGATAGAATTAAATTCAGTTTATCCCTTAAATTTTTTGTGTGAAAATTAGTTCAGTCCTGTAATTTTTTTTTAAAATCAGCTTTATAGTTATCAGAGACTTCTCATACACGTCACCAAGCTGAATTATATGTCCCCTTATCAGTTTGGTGATGTCATGTTTTGAGGGGAATTCAAAAATTGGACTAAACTAACATGTTTATGAAAGTTGAGGGGGCGAACTGATTTAAAAAAAAGTTGTGGGACTAAACTGATTTTGACATCAAAGATTTGGGAGGTAAACTAAATTTAATTCTAAATGATATTTAACTTTGGTCGAAAACAATGGGCAATGGGTTTTTTAATTTTAAAGAAAATTTAAGAAAATTGAGAGATGCCTTTTCGGTTTCGCACCTAGATTTCAAAAATGAAATTTTCGAATTTTGGTGTTTAGTGTGGCCAAGTGTTTGCAACCACCGACGTTACGTAGTCAGATTATCAATGAGTCGATAACTTTGACGACAGTTTTGGTTGGAGTCTATCGATGTTTCTTGATTTGTCACTGATTCAAAACTTCATTTGAAATACGAGTCTGCGACGATGTATTTATAGGATACAATTTCTTAATTGATTAGAGTTAGGGAACTGTTTCCTGACAGGACTATAACATGTTACATAGTTCATGATGAAAAAACAAAGGGATTAGAGTCGCTTTAAATTTGACAAATCCTAATTAGGTTAGAGTTATTCAACCTAGATACTGAAAAAGGGCTTGTGCAACTAACATAGGAAGGTCATTCAAAGCTCATGTTGAACGATGCGAATGTTTGTCGATCAGTGCTTAAAAGCAAGAAACTCTAATTCTCAAACAAAACTAGAGAAGGAGGTCAGACTTTCCTGATATGAATAAATTGGAAGATTCGAGATTTGTAAGCTTTAGCTTTATTTGGAGTTTTTTTTTTCTTTTTCTTTCTTTCTTTCGTTTAAAGGAAGATGTGATTCTTTATTTGGAGTTTCTAAGTTTGCTGAGTTTGACCGCAAACTGTAGTAGCTCGTTTGCTACACGGGTTTACAGGGACTGGACTAGCTTATGTAAGCAAATAAGTTGTGTCCTGTGTTTCAATATTTGGATATGTAAATTCTTTAAGTACAGAGGTAAAATTGTAAATAAGATTAACACAAGGACAGTTAATTTAAAAAATAGAAAGACACATCGTCTCGTAGTAGAGAGTCACACTCACATTCTCTGCAGCATAAGATTGAGATGGGTTTAAGACGAAGAGGAAGAAGAAGAAGAAGAGTTTGGGAAAACCCATTTGGGAGATTAGATAATTAGATCACAAGGCTTGAGACTGTGTGTGGTTTATATGTAAGACTATATTGGGATTTAAACTGTAGTGAATGCTTCTAACTGTCTCTACTTTTATGGTGGTGCCATATCATCTTCTTGCTTTCTTTCTCTGTTCATATTCCATGGGATCATCAAGAATGGATTCAAGCATTTGTTCACTATCACCTATCATCGTATATGAAATAAATGATGGCATTATATTTCACACCTTAACATTTCAAAAGCTTTCATCTATGAAATACTCCCGTTCCAAGTCTCTTTACCATTCCCTGTAATTATTTCAACCAAATGGCCACAGAATCCATAAATACTAAACATAATTAAACTGATTAATTTTAATAACAAAATGAAAGCTGAGTTGAAAAGTACCTTTGGAACAGATTGAGCTGCTTCAGAGAAGTTTTCTTAATCTGAAATCAAATAACACTATTAGTGAAACACAACCCTAACAAATTCTGACATACTAAACAAATATTAGTAGATGTTAAAGTGCAGTACCTATGGCTGGCTTGTCAAGAGAAAAAGCTACCACATTCTTAAGTTGAGTACTTTCTATTGTGTGTACTCTCCATAACAGTCTAACACAGTTTGTTTGAGACTTCTTCTCTGACATCTCTAATGAGGTTAGCATCAGGAGCAAGACAAAGACAGTTCTCTTCATGCATGCTTCAGTTCCATAGGATGTGGTTTCATAGAAAAAGTTGAGTTGTCTTCACTATATTCAAAAGGCTGATTACTTCATCTTCCAGCAGATTTCCATGGCAAAGGCCTTTCATACAATGCTGCACAAAGAAGAGAGACAATAAGTTGAAATAACTATTTTCTACCTGCAAAAGTTTCCCAAGAAAAAGAAAAGGAAAGCTGAACAGCTTGAAGAAAAGTTGAACACATACCTTATTCCTTAATTACTAGCCAACAACTGAGCTGTGTGTATTGCAATTGAGAACTATCCCAACTTTCTTCAGTGCATTTCGCCTATGTACACATGTCTTCTATGACGACCAAACCTCTGTTCCACTTGAGGAAATACCCTCACAAGAATTCTATACATAGTTCTGTAATACCATATCCTCCATCTCTTGCAAAACAGAAGTGATCCGACAGAAAATCCGAACCCACATGTGAATCTATTCTCAACATTGATAACATTCCAATCAATCTCATCTCCAGAATTTTGATGATTTTTTTCTGGTTCCGGAGGTGAGAACCTTGTTTTGTTTTCTTCGGTCAAGGGAGGCCCGAACAAACATTTGTTTCCTTCAAAGGAAGATTTTGGAAATGTTGGAAATTGATTACGGCTCGAAATTCTTCCCTCCAGTTGATTGTTTGAGAGATTCAAGAACGAAAGGAAAGTGAGTTTTGTAAGCTGTTCTGGAATTTGACCACTCAATGTGTTTTGTGAGAGGTCTAAAGACTCTAGCTGTCTCAAGTTACTTAATGATGATGGAATTGCACCTGTGAAAGCATTGTTTGAGAAGTTGAGGACATGTAGTGATTTGAGTTCTCTGATTTCATCGGGTATAGATCCAGTGAACTTGTTGTTTGAGAAGTCAATGGAAGTGAAGATTGTAAGTATTTTTTCCAACTCCATTTCTTGGCCTTTGTTGGTAACAGTAACTGTATCCTGATAAAAAGCTATCAATTTGTCCACTGTCTGTCAAATGAAGGTAATTGAGCTTTGATGGGCATCATCTTCATTAGCCATCATTGCTCGCCAAGCTGTCAAAACTCTACCTGGTACATTTCCACTAAAATTGTTGTGAGCTAGGTCTATAATTTGAAGGAATGGCCAAGTGCCATCAGTCTTGGGACATCCAACGCCTCCATAAAACTTATTGGATCGCAAGACTATGACACGCAAGGTAGATATGATCTTCAAAAAGCATGAAAATGGACCTATTATTTGATTCTTTCCAACGTTCAGAACTTGTAATTGCGGACAGTTGACAAGTGATTTTGGCAACTGACCTTGTATCTGATTATCACTAATGTCTAGTGTTTGCAAAGTACAATTGCGAGACAACTTAGCTACATTTCTAAGATTGTTTCTCCTTAGCTTCAGTACTGAAAGGGTGCTCATTGTAGTCAAGCAGTGAGGAACCGTTCCACTCAAGGAATTATTGGACATATCAAGAACCGCAAGGTTATGTGAATTGCATATGGATCCTGGAATGATCCCTTGTAGGTTGTTGCTTGCAATAGAGAAGAATCGAGTGTAAGGAAGCAGATCTTCAATGGCAGTCGGTATGTTACTGCTGAAGTTATTCATCGAGTAATCTAGATAATACATGTTAGGTGACAATGAAATTGGGATTTTCCCATGGAGCTGGTTAGAATGAAGGTCAAGGGTTTCTAGACAAGTGAGATTGATTGTAGGACCTTCAAGAGTTTCTAGAGAGTTGCATGAAAGATTTAGGATATAGAGATTATCCAACCTCCAAATCCAGTTGGGTATATTGCCCTATATTTGGTTATCCGAAAGATCCAAATCCCACAACTCAGATTGATTTCTCAGGAAATGAGGGAATGTTCTTAACTGTCCTGAAGCCAACCCTAAGGATCCGAATTGAGGAAAATAAGAGTAATTGGTAGAATCATGGCTAAGAGACAAACTATTGTGTGAAAGATCAAGAAAAGAAAGATTTCTGAGATGTTGAAGACTATCAAGAAGAAATGAGCCATTGAAATTGTTTGAAGAAAGATAAAGAAGTTCAAGACCCTGAAAGTCAAAGATAGACATGGGTATTGACCCTTCCAGTTTATTTACACTCAAATAAAGATGTTTGAGAAAGTATGATGAGATATTAGAAATTTCAGGAAAATGACCAGAGAATTGGTTATCATCAAGAGCTAGAGTCTCTAGCAAGGGAAGAGAAAACAGAGCTGATGGAATATTCCCATTGAGCATATTTTTACTTAAGTCGAGAAAGTATAGGTTAGAAAAGTTTTGCCAGGAGATGCAATTAATATTACCTGTTAGACCATTTGAAGAGAGGCCTATGAACTCTAGATTCTTGGCCCCGCTGAACGACGGAATTGAACCTTCAAACTTGTTTAAAAACATGTCCAAGGAAACCAATTGCGTAAGGTTTGCCATCAACTTGGGGATTGATCCTGTGAAATTACAGTCTCCGATAGCAATTGTGGACAGCATCTTGAGGTTGCCAATAGAGTTTGGTAATACCCCTGAAAAATTAGTCCCACTTAGATCCAGGTCCTGAAGAGATCCATTTTTTGGAAATTCTGGCAAGGAACCTTCAAGTCACCACTGCCATTGATTGCAGGTAACTTGTGCACTCCTTCAGCAGCCACCAATATTGTTATCTGGTAGAAATTCATAGTCAGGAAATGAATATTCATTATATCAAAAGACGAGAAAGGATGAGACATTAACATATTATATTGCAGTGTCTATCGAGATTTTCAGAAATCAGGAACATATTATATTGCACCCCTGAGATCACAATAAAGAATTGGTTCTCATACATAGACACACCACAATATAAAGGCGGCAAAATATATATTATTCTCCAAAAATGAGGTCAATAAGTTCATAAGTATTGTCACATTGTATAGACGCACCGCAATATAAAGGCAGCAAAATATTTTTCATTGTCAAAAGATGAGATCAATACGTATTCCTATTTATCTTGTAAGTTGTAACCATGATAATTCTTCTTAAAACCAAACCAATGGTACAGTTCCTTTCATGAGTCTGTCATGTATATAGGCATAGAAACAACCACGAAATACTATACTATACAGAGGATGTCAGATGTGTGGTAAGAGGATGATCAAACCCAAGTTGCATTTGTTTAATCTTTTGGGAAACGGGAAACACGAAACAAAAAGATAGCCAATCAAAGTCAATCAAGATGTCAAGTAGGCTTTACAGTGATGCTAATGCATGATGCCCACAATCGCAAGGACTAAAGGCCGCACATTATCCAGCTTGCATGATAGGCAATCAGTGCATCCATACCAGAATATTCTTGGATTGAACAAAAACTACCGACACCAAAAACTGGTCATGTATTTTAAGACAGGTTATCTTAGTTGACCTTACCACTATGTATTCATTGCGGAATCCATTAGATCTCTGGCTTGTTGAGCTCCGCTTTCTTATGCTGTTCACGTTTACAAGTGTCTCTTCATCAAATTTACCCCTTTCTTCAATAGAAAGTTGATTGAAGCCTTTCTCTGCATCCTCTATGCTTCGCTTCAGAGACACCTACAAGTATGCCAGAAGTTATATTCCTTATATCTAAAAGTAGTTACATTTTCTGTTTTGATCCATATATTCAAGTACTCCATGACAAACTCCATCCAATAAAGATGTGTGCATGCACAAACTATCTCTTGTTACACTAGTTTGTGGAACACCTATGCTATGTTCCAGTTTTTCTAGACTGAAAATGAAAGTAAGAACATTAACTATTACATCATTAGACAACTGTAGTATTGCCTCGCCACACCCTTCACCTCCCTCGTTTTTAAGTTGAAAAGACAATATAAAAAGCTTACATCATGATCTGCATAAGACCTGGAAGCTGCTCTTCAATTTTTTTTGATTGAAATGTTAACGCATTCTATTGATTGAAAAGTGTCAACGCATTCTAACTAGAATCTAACAGAAATTTCAAACTATAAATATTTCAATGTGTGATTGAAAAGTAAAGACCTCCGATACTAAACCATGTAAATTTCAATCATACCTGCAACTTCAGAACAGTAGTTTTCTCAGTAGCAGTAAGCACACTCCCCTCAGACCGATCCGAAAGAAACCCCAAAAAATCGAAGATGACAAATAATCATATTCAAGCACATACTAGTCTCAGTAAGAACAAACAGCAAAGCGATCCTCTGTCGTAGTACATGGAGGTCCGTATTACAGAATAAGTTCGGCCCAGGCCCAATCAAAGGCCCAAATCTGATTGACCCCCTCCCTCCCACTTCACATCAGTCAAAAGTCAAAACCCTGACTCCATTTCCAACCTTCGTCAAAAACCAGACCTTCAAACCCCCCGAAAGCTCTCATCTTTCCTCCAATGGCTTCCTTCTCTTCCCTAATCTTCTTCTTCACTTTCTTGATTTCCTCGTTCACAAACGCCATGAACGCCTCCTTCTTGTCCTCAGTCAGCTCCTCGGCCTTGATCAGCTCATCAGTGTACTCCTGGACCTCATCGAATTCCCAATCAAACTGCACAAACAGCGGCGCTTGCGGCTTCCTCGGGAAGAGTATATCCACCACAGTACTCTGCTCCTTCTCCTCCTCGTTCGGATTCATCAAATACGGCATACAGTACTGGAACTTCATCCAACGGTCCTCCTTCATCTGCTTCAAGCTCGCCTTCCTCTGCGTGCATCCCAGCACGAAAATCTGCGGCAAATTCGAACCGGACCTGATCTTGCCTCCTCTCTCGGAATTCCAGCCTTCTCTTTGCTCCACAGGAATGTAAGGGATACAATCCATCTTCATCTGCCTCATCGGAACTATCTCCTTGTCCTCTCTCTGCACAGACCTGATCCCAATCTCCATCGACGGCGGCCGAGGCGCCACCACGGCGACCAGCGTCGGGATCAGCACCGGCACCGACGGCGAAGAAGTCTCGGTCTGGCTGAAGAGGTAGACCTTGTTGTTCCCGATGCCGTGGAATTTGCCTCCTTCTTCGAATTCCTTCTCGAGATTCGAGAAATCCCAGTCGTATTTGTAGAGTGAGTCCAGGCGATCCCACTCGGTGCCGACCGGGAATGCCGCCTTCCACAGATCTTGAAGGTTTCGCTGCTCCTCCACGTACTCCGGTTCCGGCTGCGGCTGAGAGGCCTTGACGAGCTTGGCGCTTGTGGCGGTGGCTTTGGGCTTGGGCTTGGCCTCCGTCGCCGCCGGGCGAGTCTTTCGCTTGGCTCCTTTCCTCATTCTAGGGTTTGAAATTTCGGACAGAGAGAACGGCTATGGAGATTTGGCGGTTTGGTGAAGAAGGGGTGTGTGAGTTTGTATGGTTTTTGGTAATAACCCTACAAATTTGATAACGAAGCGAAAACTATATATAAATGATATTTAATTTTGGTCGAAAACAATGGGCAATGGGTTTTATAATTTTAAAGAAAATTTAAGAAAATTGAGAGATGCCTTTTCGGTTTCGCACCTAGATTTCAAAAATGAAATTTTCAAATTTTGGTGTCTAGTGAGACCAAGTGTCTGCAACCACCGACGTTACGTAGTTAGATTTTCAATAAGGCGATAACTTTGACGACGGTTTTGATTGAAGTCTATCGATGTTTCTTGATTTGTCAGTGATTCAAAACTTCATTTGAAATGCGAGTCTGCGACGATATATTTATAGGATATGACTTCTTAATTGATTAGAGTTAGGAAACTGTTTCCTGACAAGACTATAACATGTTACATAGTTTCCTGATGAAAAAACAAAAGGATTAGAGTGAAGTCGCTTTAAATTTGACAAATCCTAATTAGATTAGAGTTATTCAACCTAAATACTGAAAAGGGCTTGTGCAACTAATAGAGGAAGGTCATTCTAAGCTCATGTTGAAGGATGTGCAAGAAACTCTAATTCTCAAACAAAACTAGAGGAGGAGGTCAGACTTTCCTAATATGAATAAATTTGAAGATTCGAGATTTGTTAGCTTTAGATTTATATGGAGTTTTTTTTTTTTCTTTGGTTTAAAGGAAGATGTGATTCTTTATTTGGAGTTTCTAAGTTTGCTGAGTTTGACCACAAACTGTAGCAGCTCGTTTGCTACACGGGTTTACGGGGACGGGACTATCTTATGTAAGCAAATAAGTTGTGTCATGTGTTTGGATGAGACACAGCCTTCGAAGAAAACTGAGAAATCATACATAGCTAGTTTCTAAACCCAGAAAAATCTTATCAATCATAATGGATATGGTTTTTTTTTTCCAACAAACGTATAGTCGGTCCATATAAATGGAATCCTAAGGTGGAATTCTACCACTTTAAGGTAATTATATACATGTCATACTTTTGTAATCGCTACAAACTTTTCACATTCTGATAAATTCATGTACATCTTAATTAATAATATAGAGAGGTACCATTTACAAACAAACTACAAAGTCTGGACCTATGATCAAGCAGTAGATTGAGAGAATCTTTTTTTTTTCATCTTGATCCACAACTAGTGGAGTTATGCAATCTGATTTGCTGGTAAAATGTCAACTTTGGTTGGATCAAAGGTCCTGGACTGAGGCTTGATTCTGGTTGATTGATTGCTTGTGTTGAGTGTGTTTATTCTGTCTTTTGCTTCAAGTGCACAGATTGACATGCCATGGACACAATTTTACATTTGTAAGCCTTGCACACATAGCCGGCAAAATTTTCATAGTCCTGCATTTCATACAGACAAAAGTTAAGTTTCATTCCAAGAGAGTGAGGGACGAAAAAAAAGGGGGGAAATGGAAAAAAGAGGGATCTGAGAGGGAAGAAAGAGGACCAACATTTCCAATATATAGATTGATTATTCAGAACCAGCCATGGTACAAACTCTAGAGGTGGATTGAGGTGCATAATTTCATTGCCACCTAGTTTTGTTCAAGCTGCAGTAATCCAACAATGTCAAACATAATTGACAACTTATTAACATCATATATTCTTTTAAATAGGACTATAGTAAGTAAAACATGAAACCTTTGTTGCTTTTGAACAATTGTAGCAATCCAAGATGTGTTTCTTAGGCAGTCTCAATGATCTGAAGCAAGTTTCCCACTCCTTTTGCCTTCCCTCTATGGCCAGAAATTCTATGCAGTAATCAAAGCAAAGTGCTTGTTCTGCATCACAAAATCAATTTTCAAATCGATTTCCTACTCAATAAATTGATAACCTTTCATCAAAACTCATTTTTATCTCACCACATCATGCATAACATCGATAGCGCATGATTGCAGAGAATTCAACTTGCACTGATCTGGCATATGCTGTGAAAGTATCACAAAAAGAACATATGCATCACTTTAATGATTTTATAAAAATCTTGCAGAAACTTTGAACAAATGATATTGGTACAAATAGTGATCAATATAAACCTGACAGAAAGCAGTGCTGTTGTTCGATTTGTTGGCGTATGCATCACCCCAAGGAACCAGTCTGAGATTAAAGATGGTGATGAGATCATCATCGAAAATCTTAGCAAGATTTTTTACAATGAAGGTAGCACAAGATGTGCTCAAAGAGTCATAGTAAAGTGACAGAGTAACTTTCTGATTAGCAGCAGAACATGGAAATGTGAGCAAGAACATTGAACAGGTAATGAGACAATCAAAGAATAATCGAGCGGATGCCATTTTTTGCAGTTAGATCTGTTTCAAAATTGTGCACATATGATGTAGTAATAGTTTCTCTCCTCTCTTTTAATTGTTTTTGTTGGGTTTGGTACTCTGATATTAATGATGGCCAGGTCATAAGCATATCCTTGGACAAGTTTCTGCAGAAAATGAATGCTTCATGTTATACAATTTTGGGCAAAAAAAGTCATCCAACCATGTGGGTTATAGATCAATGTCACACCAACCTGCTACTATTGCTTTGCCATAACTTAATCATCTCAATCATAAGTACATGAAGGTGGCAGTGAAAAGCCTTCAAATTTTGACAAGAATAATTTAGCAGTAACAAAACATGGATTGAAAACACACAAAAGATAAGAACACAATATCAGACCATAAAACCTTATAGGTCAGCTTCAACTATGTCATATCAATCAACATTAGGTTCAATTATCATATGGAATGTCAATGTAAACTTTATGCCACATTGTCTGCTCCTAAGGCTTAAGATGTAGAGTTTCTTCCTTGTTCTGCTAAACAAACTTGAGGAATTGATCTTTCATTCCCAATTGATTCGGTCATGAATTTATCATAGTTCTACATCATCAGGGGGACAAAGATTAAGGAAATAAGCAATCCGAAATATGATTATTGCGAGACTAACCTCTGCAAGTGGTTTATTATTGACAACCAGCCATGACACAAATCTATGTGGTGGATTAAGCTGAGCAGTTTCCTTTGCATATTTTGTTTCAATCTATGCATCAATGCCAAATTGCCAATCCATGAAGATTAATTTTGTCAAGGCTCAAATGATGAAATAGTTCAAAAACATCAAGAACAAAGTCGGACTGAAAATAAACCGACCTGATTGCCATATCCACTGTTGTAGCAATCGATAGGAACAGTCCCCAACTTCAACATTTTAAAGCAATCGGCCCATTTTCCGTGCTTGTTCTGCCGCTCAACGCAGCGGATGAAAATGTCGATTCTCCATCAGTATTAATCCACTGGTGTAGTAAAATTCAAACAACCCTTAATTATTTTATAGAATTTTCACATAACCTTTACTAAACAAATTTGCATGAACACTCCCCCAATTTTAGTGCATCTCATTATCACCTTTTACTTCTGAACTTCAAAAATACACTTTCTCTGGTGGTGTGTGATTATGCCGTTTGATTAAATATTTGGATATGTAAATTCCATAAGTAAAATTGTAAATAAGATTAACACAAGGACAGTTAATTTAAAAAATGGAAAGATAAGTTAAACGACGTCGTCGAGATATAAAACAGAGAAATGAGGTAGCTAGCAGCTGGAAGATGAGTGAGTAGCTAGCTGAAAAGAAAAGAAGGGGGAACCGATTGTGGGGATGAGAAAGCTGACCTGGCAGGCGAAGGAGCCATCGGAATTGAGCCAAGCGTTGCCCCAAGGGACCATTCTGAGATTGACGACGGAGTTTGGGAAAACCCATTTGGGAGATTAGATAATTAGATCACAAGGCTTAAGATTGTGTGTGGTTTATATGTAAGACTATATTGGGATTTAAAATGTAGTGAATGTTTGTAACTGTCTCTACTTTTATGGTGGTGCGTAGTTATATCTATCCCTGTGTGCCATATCATCTTCTTGCTTTCTTTCTCTGTTCATATTCCATGGAATCATCAAGAATGGATTCAAGCATTTGTTCACTATCACCTATCATCGTATATGAAATAAATGATGGTATTATATTTCACACCTTAACATTTCAAAACCTTTACCATTCCCTGTAATTATTTCAACCAAATGGCCACAGAATCCATAAATACAAAACATAATTAAACTAATTAATTTTAATAACAAAATGAAAGCTGAGTTGAAAAGTACCTCTGGAACAGATTGAGCTGTTTTAGAGAAGTTTTCTTAATATGAAATCAAATGACACTATTAGTGAAACACAACCCTAACAAATTCTGATCGACTAAACAAATATTAGTAGATGTTAAAGTGCAGTACCTATGGCCGGCTTGTCAAGAGAAAAAGTTATCACATTCTTAAGTTGAGTACTCTCTATTGTGTGTACTCTCCATAACATACTAACACAGTTTGTTTGAGACTTATTCTTCACTCTGACATCACTAATGAGGTTAGCATCAGGAGTAAGACAAAGACAGTCCTCTTCATGCATGCTTTAGTTCCATAGGATGTGGTTGCATAGAAAAAGTTGTCTTCACTATATTCAAAAGGCTGATTACTTCTTCCAGCAGATTTCCATGGCAAAGGCCTTTTGATACAATGCTGCACAAAGAAGGTAGACAATAAGTTGAAATAACTATTTTCTACTTGCAAAAGTTTCCCAAGAAAAAGAAAAGGAAAGCTGAACAGTTTGAAGCAAAGTTGAACACATACCTTATTCCTTAATTACTAGCCAACAAATGAGCTGTGTGAACTATCTCAACTTTCTTCAGTTCCTTTCGCCTATGTACACATGTCTTCTGTGACGACCAAACCTCTGTTCCAACTGAGGAAATACCCTCACAAGAATTCTGCACATAGTTCTGTAATACCATATCCTCCATCTCTTGCAAAACATAAGTGATCCGATGGAAAGTCCCAACCCACATGTGAATCCAATCTCAACACTGATGACATTCCAATCAATCTCATCTCCAGAATTTCGATGATTTTTTTCTGGTTCCGGAGGTGACAACCTTGTTTTGTTTTCTTCGGTCAACGGAGGCCCGAACAAACCTTTGTTTTCTTCAAAGGAAGATTTTGGAAATGTTAGAAATTGATTAGTGCTCGGAATTCTTCCCTCTAGTTGATTGTTTGAGAGATTCAAGAATGCAAGGAAAGTGAGTTTTGTAAGCTGTAGTGGAATTTGACCACTCAATTTGTTCTGTGAGAAGTCTAAAGACTCTAGCTGGCTCAAGTTACTTAATGATGATGGAATTGCACCTGTGAAAGCATTGTTTGAGAAGTCGAGGACATGTAGTGATTTGAGTTCTCCGATTTCATCGGGTATAGATCCAGTGAACTTGTTGTTTGAGAAGTCAACGGAGGTGAAGATTGTAAATATTTTTTCCAACTCCCTCTCTTGACCTTTGATAGTAACTGTAACTGTATCCTGATAATACAAGCTACCACGTTCACTGTCAGTAAATTGAAGGTAATTGAGCTTTGATGGAGCATCATCTTCATTAGCCATCATTGCTAGCCAAGTTGTCAAAGCTCTCCCTGGTACTTTTCTGCTAAAATTATTGTGAGCTAGGTCTATAATTTGAAGGAATGGCCAAGTGCCTTTAGTCTTGGGACATCCAACGCCTCCATAAAACTTATTGGATCGCAAGACTATGACACGCAAGGTAGATATGATCTTCAAAAAGCATGGAAATGGACCTGTTATTTGATTCTTTCCAACGTTCAAAACTTGTAACTGAGGACAGTTGACAAGTGATTTTGGCAACTGACCTTGTATCTGATTATCACTAATGTCTAGTGTTTGCAAACTGCAATTGCAAGACAACTTGTCTACATTTCTAAGATTGTTTCTCCTTAGCTTCAGTATTGAAAGGGTGCTCATTGTAGTCAAGCAGTGAGGAACCGTTCCAATCAAGGAATTATTGGACATATCAAGAACCTCAAGGTTATGTGAATTGCATATTGATCCTGGAATGATCCCTTGTAGGTTGTTGCTTGCGAGAGAGAAGTATTGGATGTAAAGAAGCATATCTCCAATGGCAGTCGGTATGTTAGTGCTGAAGTTATTCCTCGAGTAATCTAGATAATACATGTTAGGTGACAATGAAATTGGGATTTTCCCATGGAGCTGGTTAGAATGAAGGTCAAGGAAGAAAATAGAAGTGAGATTGATTGTAGGACCTTCAAGAGTTTCTAGAGAGTTGCATGAAAGATTTAGGTACTCGAGATCCCTGAACCTCCAAATCCAGTTGGGTATATTGCCCTGTATTTGGTTATCCGAAAGATCCAAATACCCCAACGTAGATTGATTTCTCAAGAAATGAGGGAATGTTCTTAACTGTCCTGAAGCCAACCCCAAGGATCTGAATTGAGAAAAATAAGAGTAATTGGTAGCATCATGGCTAAGAGACAAGCTATTGTGTGAAAGATCAAGAAAAGAAAGATTTCTGAGATGTTGAAGACTATCCAGAAGAAATGAGCCACTGAAATTGTTTGAAGAAAGATAAAGAAGTTCAAGACCCTGAAAGTCAAAGATAGACATGGGTATTGGCCCTTCCAGATTATTTACACTCAAATCAAGAAATTTGAGAAAGTATGATGAGATATTAGAAATTTCAGGAAAATGACCAGAGAATTGGTTATCATCAAGAAATAGAATCTGTACGAAGGGAAGAGAAAACAGAACTGATGGAATTTTCCCATTGAACATATTTCCACGTAAGCTAAGAAATGACAGGTTAGAAAAGTTTTGCCAGGGGATGCAATTAATATTACCTGTTAGACCATTTGAAGAGAGCTCTATCTCCTCTAGATTCTTGGCCTCGCTGAATGACGGAATTGAACCTTCAAACTTGTTTTCTTTCATCCACAAGGAAACCAATTGCGTAAGGTTTGCCATCGACTTGGGGATTGATCCTGTGAAATTACAGCCTTCGATAACAATTGTGGACAGCATCTTGAGGTTGCCAATAGAGTTTGGTAATACCCCTGAAAAATTAGTCCCACTTAGAACCAGGTCCTGAAGAGATCCATTTTTTGGAAATTCTGGCAAGGAACCATCAAGGTTTGAATTTCCGGAAAGGTTAATCTCACGGAGAGAAGGTAACTGAAAGATTTCTTTCGGAAATGTTCCCTGCAGATTACAAAATGCGAGACTCAAAGATGTCAGGTTTGAAAAGTTGGCAATGAAAGTCGGAACTGGAGCAGAGATGTTGTTCGAGTCCAATTGAATCACAGAGAGGGACTGGAGCTTAGCAAGAGAATCGTGGAAAGGGCCAGAAAGATTACAATAGGACAAGCTCAACACCCTAAGGTTGGGAAGGGAAGATGATATGGCTTGGCACCACTCTCTCCCCCTTGCTGATATTTGGACAAAATCAAGATATAACTCTCTAAGCTCTGTGAGGTTCTCTACCAGCATGTGTAAAGTTGGGATCTCAAGGGGAACCCCCTCAGCCTCAGGGAAGGAATACCTTCTAGAAATATCAAGAACTACCAACCTCGTCAAGCGTGATATCTCAATCGGAATTTTCCCTGAATAATAATAATTTTCAGATAAATTCAGATACCTCAAGTTCTTGAGCTTCCCGAATGCTGATGGAATTGATGAGCCGTTGCCAAGGTAGTTGTCTGCCAAATTGAGGCTTTGAAGATTTTGAAGATGGAAGATACTGCTAGAATTGTCAATACCACCTGAGATAGATTCACTGCTGATGTCAAGGCCCAGAACACTGTCGTTGGTGCTGCAAGTAACGCCGACCCAAGAACAACAATCGGTACTTGAGTTCCAGGTAATAAGCTTGGAGGAAAGAGAGGCATCGAATAAGAGGTTGCTCTTGAAATGGAGCAATGATTGTTGCTGGTCTGGTATACACTTGCTATGAACTGCAGGGATGGTGATGATGATACTAACACAGAGTGACATAAAGAAAAGGAAGAAATGAAGCTGATCAGTTTTCATTTTGGATTACCGGAAAACTTAATGGTTATGTGAAGAATTCTTAATGGTTATGGTGGCTTTTATAAGGTGGAGGCTGATAACTCATTAATTTCTCTGGGATTAGTAACAACTAGAAATATTATGATGGAATGCAGTAGACTTTGGCCGGCCTGATAATGACCATGAAGAATTCTTAATGTTTATAGAACTGCTCGACTTGGACAATACATATATTTCGAAGGCCGAAATTACTTATTTTTCTAGTAATGATTTTTGTTGACAAGCTTAGATGCATGGTTATGGGGTCATGCAGACCGCAGTAGCATAAAAGTTTAAGAAGTATATGTAGTGTGTTATCTTTCACATATCACTTGGTTTTTTGATCATCTGTAATTTGAGTTATGTCATCTGTTTGAAGAAGATGAGGTGACATGAGGATACCCCTTCTTGATATTGTGGTGTGGAAATAGGCTACCATGAGATTCGTGGTTGTTGCATGACTATGAAGTCTTCCCCATCTGCAGAAGGCTGTTTTCTTCAAGGATACCATGAGATGTGTGGTTGTTGCCCTTTAGAGGGGTTAAGGAATTCTGTGCTGGTTCTGGTGATAGATAGGATGGCTTGACTTCCAAGTCTTCCAAGTCTTCCACAATTTTCCAGAAATTAAACATATGATGGCTTGACTTCCAAGTCTTCCGCAATTTTCCAGAAATTAGACATAAGATGGCTTGACTTCCAAGTCTTCCTCAATTTTCCAGAAATTAGACATAAGATGGCTTGACTTCCAAGTCTTCCTCAATTTTCCAGAAATTAGACATAAGATGGCTTGACTTCCAAGTCTTCCTCAATTTTCCGGAGAAAAACCGACTTGTAGTTAAGAGAAGACAGAAGACTTAGGAAATTTCAAAGATGTTATAGTGTAGGGTATTTATCGAAAGTAACAGATTTCAACCTATAAACCAAAAAATTGAAGATGACAAATAATCACATTCAAGCACATACTAGTCTCAGTAAGAACAAAGCAGCACCACACATACAGGCGGTTATAGTAACGAGGTGAAACTACTCTAAGCTAAATATACATGCATTTTTGTATTACACTTGTATTATTTCTGTACATCTCAGACACATCCTCTAAATAGCTTCATGCCTCTTGTTGCTTAGTGTAGGGTAGTCCAAATGTTATCTCATAAAGGCCTCAGAAGTGGGTAATCTTCAAGTAGTTCACGCTCAGATAGAGTGTCATTTTCATTCTGAGGAGTCCACAACACCTCTACTGCCTGCAAGAAAAAATATATATCAAGCACAATTCAAGTGGACAAACTTACAAGTTACAACTAGAACTAAGACCATAAGTCTCACTAATAATTTGCTTGGGGGAATGGATGCAAGCTTCTGCAGTGCATCCTTCAAGTCACCACTGCCATTGATTGCAGGTAACTTGTGCACTCCTTCAGCAGCCACCAATATTGTTATTTGGTAGAAATTCATAGTCAGGAAATGAATATTCATTATATCAAAAGACGAGAAAGGATGAGACATTAACATATTATATTGCAGTGTCTATCGAGATTTTCAGAAATCAGGAACATATTATATTGCACCCCTGAGATCACAATAAAGAATTGGTTCTCATACATAGACACACCACAATATAAAGGCGGCAAAATATATATTATTCTCCAAAAATGAGGTCAATAAGTTCATAAGTATTGTCACATTGTATAGACGCACCGCAATATAAAGGCAGCAAAATATTTTTCATTGTCAAAAGATGAGATCAATACGTATTCCTATTTATCTTGTAAGTTGTAACCATGATAATTCTTCTTAAAACCAAACCAATGGTACAGTTCCTTTCATGAGTCTGTCATGTATATAGGCATAGAAACAACCACGAAATACTATACTATACAGAGGATGTCAGATGTGTGGTAAGAGGATGATCAAACCCAAGTTGCATTGGTTTAATCTTTTGGGAAACGGGAAACACGAAACAAAAAGATAGCCAATCAAAGTCAATCAAGATGTCAAGTAGGCTTTACCGTGATGCTAATGCATGATGCCCACAATCGCAAGGACTAAAGGCCACACATTATCCAGCTTGCATGATAGACAATCAGTGCATCCATACCAGAATATTCTTCGATTGAACAAAAACTACCGACACCAAAAACTGGTCATGTATTTTAAGACAGGTTATCTTAGTTGACCTTACCACTATGTATTCATTACGGAATCCATTAGATCTCTGGCTTGTTGAGCTCCGCTTTCTTATGCTGTTCACGTTTACAAGTGTCTCTTCATCAAATTTACCCCTTTCTTCAATAGAAAGTTGATTGAAGCCTTTCTCTGCATCCTCTATGCTTCGCTTCAGAGACACCTACAAGTATGCCAGAAGTTATATTCCTTATATCTAAAAGTAGTTACATTTTCTGTTTTGATCCATATATTCAAGTACTCCATGACAAACTCCATCCAATAAAGATGTGTGCATGCACAAACTATCTCTTGTTACACTAGTTTGTGGAACACCTATGCTATGTTCCAGTTTTTCTAGACTGAAAATGAAAGTAAGAACATTAAGTATTACATCATTAGATAACTGTAGTGTGCATTGCCTCGCCACACCCTTCACCTCCCTCGTTTTTAAGTTGAAAACACTATAAAAAGCGTACATCATGATCTGCATAAGACCTGGAAGCTGATCTTCAAATTTTTTTTTGCTTAGGTAAATTATAAGTTCACTAGAAGGAATTACTCTGATTTATATGTCCATAAAGGATACAAACTCATATGACAGTATAACATAGCAACACCAGCTAGACACTGAATCCCATTTCTTTATGAATGTAGATTAAACCCCCTCCTTTCTCAGTTTCTAAAGAGAGTTGCATATCAGGTATTTGGAAACCCTTGCATATGTGCTCAGTATCACCCTTTAACAAGTTAATACGATTGGTTATTGCTACCGATGTGTGTGTGTGTGCCTTATCTCATAATTTTTTGTGACAATTATCTTGAGAGAGAAAAGGAAATGTTGATTACACTATAAATCTATAATCTCTTCCTAAGGTCCACCTTGATTAGTTGTCAACAAGACTGGTGCACCAAATTTATTCATTCACCTGTGTACATATACCAAGTACTCTAGGGAAGGATCTTGAACTTACCGATGAATACCCAGAGATGCAATAATCAGGATGCCTAAGCAAAGCAAGTGTAGTCTCTGCAACCAAAAGTAATACACATGCATCAGAACTTCTTACAGAAAATTACTAAAAAAAGAGAGTAAAATAGCTTGGCTTTTTGGGATATTATTGTACATAAGAGCAGATGCAGCCTCAATACCAACTAGCTCATAATCATGACAGTCTCAATCCAGCCCAAAATGTGAATTCTAAGTTTGTTTAAGTATAGAAATGGATTAGCATCTCTGACAAATCCTTTCAAAAAGAGCTCTTGAAAATAAAATGCTTCATCAGAAGGTCCCCTTGAAAGTGAATGGATATACAGTAATATCTTGTGCCATAGAACACTGCCATATCATATTCCCGCCAGTATATCTTCCTATCCAACTGTTCTTTTCAAACCCTCTCATTCTTTCAAAGTAAAATACCTTCCCGTATATATTGGAATAGTGAAATAACATTCAATTAAATGATTGACAGCACTACACTATATTTTTTCTACACAAGTATCATTATCAATAAATCCCACAAAACTGCAACTTCTGCGGCTCGTGACAACTAATTTGTATGAAGGAGGCAAATATTTTGTTTCTATTTCAACCATATTAAAGAAGCATAACCTGACCCAATGAGAAGAGACTGACTGATAAAGCTCACCTGTCACAACATAGCTCAAACCCTCAGGGGTAGAAGTATCTGCCGTATCAGCAATCCGATCAAGATCCCTCTGTAGTTCTCGCCCCAATCCCAACAACCCGACCTTAGAAAAACAACAACAAAAGAAAACAGTGAAGCTATAGAGACCTACTCAACCATAGAAATCCAACAAACAAGTAAACTACATAAACACCAAAAACAACATCATCGAAAACACATCCACTCATAGTTTTCCATATAGCACAACACATCTTTTTAGCTCATAAAACAAATACCAAAAACTTCGCACAAACTCCCCCGAGGCCCAAAATGTTAACGCATTCTAACTAGAATCTAACAGAAATCTCAAACTATAAATATTTCAATGTGTGATTGAAAAGTAAAGACCTCCGATACTAAACCATGTAAATTTCAATCATACCTGCAACTTCAGAACAGTAGTTTTCTCAGTAGCAGTAAGCACACTCCCCTCAGACCGATCCGAAAGAAACCCCAAAAAATCGAAGATGACAAATAATCATATTCAAGGACATACTAGTCTCAGTAAGAACAAACAGCAAAGCGATCCTCTGTCGTAGTACATGGAGGTCCGTATTACAGAATAAGTTCGGCCCAGTCCCAATCAAAGGCCCAAATCTGATTGATCCCCTCCCTCCCACTTCACATCAGTCAAAAGTCAAAGCCCTGACTCCATTTCCAACCTTCGTCAAAAACCAGACCTTCAAACCCCCCGCAAGCTCTCATCTTTCCTCCAATGGCTTCCATCAACTTCAACCCATTTGAAGGCTGGTTCCGAAAACCCCCAAACCCACTCCCACCCATCAACCTCCTCTCCCTCGCCGACTCCTTCTGTTGGGGATCATGGCATCAATGTTTCATCAGCTAGGCTATTCACAAAATCCATGAATGCCTCCTTCTCAACCTCAGTCAACTGCTCGCCCTCGATTAGCTTATCAGTCCACTCCTTAAGTTCGTCAAATTTCCAATCGAATCGTAAGACCAGTGCCGCTTCCGGCTCCCTTGGGAAGAGTATATCAACCTCAGTATCGATCGGCAAGTTGGAACCACCAGACCACTAGGCTGCTCTCTCGGAACTCCAGCCTTCTCTAAATGAAAAACTCATAAACAATCCTAATTTAAGTAGATTATACTCAAAATTTCAAATATGATTCCATTCGGGGTATCGAATTAATTAAGACATTTTCTTGAAACGAAACTTAGAATATGAACTCAATCAATAATGACTATCAAACGTCTGATTTACTTTAAACGCATTTTTTGTAGTCTTATGTTAAGACTTCCTTGTATCACTACATGATGATTTTAATTGGTGTTGTTTGGGATTTAGTTTCGGAAAGTCTTATCAGATATATTGTATTGTGGAATTTTGTGTTTCTATATTAGTTATGCTATTTAATTCTAGAGGTTGGCATGACTTGAAGATACTCTAAGCATGCTTAGCAAGAATATATGCATGTATGGCCATGTTGATTCTTATTAGCAATGATCCAACTCTTTTATTTGCTTACTAGTTGTCTCTGGAACTCTATGTTACCTTTGTTCGAATACGAATCGAATATGACATACTCGAGCACCAAAATTCTTGATCCCAACATTTGACATACAGATACATTCGTACTCATCAAAGTGCAAATTTGATTAGGGTAAGCCTTATAGTAGATATGACGAAAACATAATTTCCTTAAACAAAAATTTTATAAAAAATGTCAAATTTTTAAGGGTACGATTAGTTTGACGGTTTTACTACAGCTCCTTAAATCGAAATAGGACTGGAAAGCTCGTAAATATGATAATCCTGATCAAAGTGACGACCACATTAAACTTTGGTACTTCGTTACCAGTTTATCTAGCATTAGAATCCCAAGTTCCTAATTGAATACTGACCTTGTCCTCATAAACCTTCTTAAGCAAGGAAAAAAGAAAAGGACAAAGGAAGTATAAGATACAATAGATATTTGCCAAACACATAATATGATTAGCACCTCTCTGTTTAATGGATTACAATTCATCACTTTAAAAAAAAATGTCATATTTTATCTGGCCAGTTAAGGAGTAGAGCTTTTGGTATACTAAATTTTACTTACCACACGTACAGGTGATTATAGTAACGTGGTGAGACTACTCTAAGCAAAATATACATAAATCTTAAAACCTAACCAATGGTACAGTTCCTTTCATGAGTCTGTCATGTATATAGACATAGAAACAACCACGAAATACTATACTATACAGAGGATGTCAGATGTGTGGTAAGAGGATGATCTATGAGCTCGAGTTAAACCAAAACCTCGCCACACCCTTCATACCTGGTTGGGCCGTAATTATTGGGCCTAAACTTGAGGTAATGGTGAGGGTCCAAACAGAAGAGAAGCCCAAATCTTAGAATTACAAATATAATATATTGCAAAACGAGCCCTTGTCCCTTTCGGTGCCGTGGCGAGGGTCGAAGAGAACGGCTCGGAGAATCCGCAAGAGAAAGAAGAAGGAGAAGAGAAGAAACCGCAGCAACTTTGAACAAATGATATTGGTACAAATAGTGATCAATATAAACCTGACAGAAAGCAGTGCTGTTGTTCGATTTGTTGGCGTATACATCACCCCAAGGAACCAGTCTGAGATTAAAGATGGTGATGAGATCATCATCGAAAATCTTAGCAAGATTTTTTACAATGAAGGTAGCACAAGATGTGCTCAAAGAGTCATAGTAAAGTGATAGAGTAACTTTCTGATTAGCAGCAAAACCTGGAAATGTGAGCAAGAACATTGAACAGGTAATGAGACAAGCAAAGAATGATCGAGCAGATGCCATTTTTTGCAGTTAGATCTGTTTCAGAATTGTGCACATATGATGTAGTAATAGTTTCCCTCCTCTCTTTTAATTGCTTTTGTTAGGTACGGTACTCTGATATTAATGATGGCCAGATCATAAGCATATCCTTTGACAAGTTTCTGCAGAAAATGAATGCTTCTTGTTATACAATTTGGGAGATTAGATAATTAGATCACAAGGCTTGAGACTATATTGGGATTTAAACTGTAGTGAATGCGTAATTATATCTATCCCTCTGTGCCATATCATCTTCTTGCTTTCTTTCTCTGTTCATATTCCATGGGATCATCAAGAATGGATTCAAGCATTTGTTCACTATCACCTATCATCGTATATGAAATAAATGATGGCATTATATTCCACACCTTAACATTTCAAAAGCTTTCATCTATGAAATCCACCCGTTCCAAGTCTCTTTACCATTCCCTGTAATTATTTCAACCAAATGGCCACAGAATCCATAAATACAAAACATAATTAATCTGATTAATCTTAATAACAAAATGAAAGCTGAGTTGAAAAGTACCTCTGGAACAGATTGAGCTGCTTCAGAGAAGTTTTGTTAATCTGAAATCAAATGACACTATTAGTGAAACACAACCCTAACAAATTTTGACAGACTAAACAAATATTAGTAGATGTTAAAGTGCAGTACCTATGGCCGGCTTGTCAAGAGAAAAAGTTATCACATTCTTAAGTTGAGTACTTTCTATTGTGTGTACTCTCCATAACATACTAACACAGTTTGTTTGAGACTTATTCTTCACTCTGACATCTCTAATGAGGTTAGCATCAGGGGTAAGACAAAGACAGTCCTCTTCATGCATGTTTCAGTTCCATAAGGTGTGGTTGCATAGAAAACGTTGTCTTCACTATATTCAAAAGGCTGATTACTTCTTCTTCCAGCAGATTTCCATGGCAAAGGCCTTTGATACAATGCTGCACAAAGAAGGTAGACAATAAGTTGAAATAACTATTTTCTACTTGCAAAAGTTTCCCAAGAAAAAGAAAAGGAAAGCTGAACAGTTTGAAGCAAAGTTGAACACATACCTTATTCCTTAATTACTAGCCAACAAATGAGCTGTGTGAACTATCCCAACTTTCTTCAGTTCCTTTCGCCTATGTACACATGTCTTCTGTGACGACCAAACCTCTGTTCCACTTGAGAAAATACCCTCACAAGAATTCTATACATAGTTCCGTAATACCATATCCTCCATCTCTTGCAAAACAAAAGTGATCCGACAGCAATTCCGAACCCACATGTGAATCCAATCTCAACACTGATAACATTCCAATCAATCTCATCTCCAGAATTTTGATGATTTTTTTCTGGTTCCGGAGGTGACAACCTTGTTTTGTTTTCTTCGGTCAAGGGAGGCCCGAACAAACCTTTGTTTCCTTCAAAGGAAGATTTTGGAAATGTTGGAAATTGATTACTGCTCGGAATTTTTCCCTCCAGTTGATTGTTTGAGAGATTCAAGAATGAAAGGAAAGTGAGTTTTGTAAGCTGTACTGGAATTTGACCACTCAAGGTGTTATGTGAGAGGTCTAAAGACTCTAGCTGGCTCAAGTTGCTTAATGCTAATGGAATTGTACCTGTGAAAGCATTGTTTGAGAAGTCGAGGACATGTAGTGATTTGAGTTCTCCGATTTCATCGGGTATAGATCCAGTGAACTTGTTGTTTGAGAAGTCAACGGAGGTGAAGATTGTAAGTATTTTTTCCAACTCCATCTCTTGGCCTTTGTTGGTAACAGTAACTGTATCCTGATAATAAATCATACTACTTTCATCGTCTTGAAATTGAAGGTAATTGAGCTTTGATGGGGCATCATCTTCATTAGCCATCATTGCTCGCCAAGCTGTCAAAACTCTACTTGGTACATTTCCACTAAAATTGTTGTGAGCTAGGTCTATAATTTGAAGGAATGGCCAAGTGCCATTAGTCTTGGGACATCCAACGCCTCCATAAAACTTATTGGATCGCAAGACTATGACACGCAAGGTGGATATGATCTTCAAAAAGCATGGAAATGGACCTGTTATTTGATTCTTTCCAACGTTCAGAACTTGTAACTGCGGACAGTTGACAAGTGATTTTGGCAACTGACCTTGTATCTGATTATCACTAATGTCTAGTGTTTGCAAACTGCAATTGCGAGACAACTTGGCTACATTTCTAAGATTGTTTCTCCTTAGCTTCAGTACTGAAAGGGTGCTCATTGTAGTCAAGCAGTGAGGAACCGTTCCACTCAAGGAATTATTGGACATATCAAGAACCTCAAGGTTATGTGAATTGCATATTGATCCTGGAATGATCCCTTGTAGGTTGTTGCTTGCAATAGAGAAGAATCGAGTGTAAGGAAGCAGATCTTCAATGGCAGTCGGTATGTTACTGCTGAAGTTATTCATCGAGTAATCTAGATAATACATGTTAGGTGACAATGAAATTGGGATTTTCCCATGGAGCTGGTTAGAACGAAGGTCAAGGATTTCTAGAGAAGTGAGATTGATTGTAGGACCTTCAAGAGTTTCTAGAGAGTTGCATGAAAGATTTAGGTACTGGAGATCCCTGAACCTCCAAATCCAGTTGGGTATATTGCCCTGTATTTGGTTATCTGAAAGATCCAAATGCCACAACTCAGATTGATTTCTCAGGAAATGAGGGAATGTTCTTAACTGTCCTGAAGCCAACCCCAAGGATATGAATTGAGAAAAATAAGAGTAATTGGTAGCATCATGGCTAAGAGACAAGCTATTGTGTGAAAGAACAAGATAAGAAAGATTTCTGAGATGTTGAAGACTATCCAGAAGAAATGAGCCACTGAAATTGTTTGAAGAAAGATGAAGACTTTCAAGACCCTGAAAATCAAAGATAGACATGGGTATTGGTCCTTCCAGATTATTTACACCCAAATAAAGATTTTTAAGAGAGTATGATGAGATATTAGAAATTTCAGGAAAATGACCAGAGAATTGGTTATCATAAAGATCTAGAGTCTCCAGCAAGGGAAGAGAAAACAAAGCTGATGGAATATTCCCATTGAGCATATTTCCACTTAAGTAGAGATTGGATAGGTTAGAAAAATTTTGCCAGGGGATGCAATTAATATTACCTGTTAGACCATTTGAAGAGAGGTCTATGTACTCTAGATTTCTGGCCCCGCTGAATGACGGAATTGAACCTTCAAACTTGTTTCTATCCATCCACAAGAAAACCAATTGCGTAAGGTTTGCCATCGACTTGGGGATTGATCCTGTGAAATTACAGCCTTCGATATTAATCATGGACAACATCTTGAGGTTGCCAATAGAGTTTGGTAATGCCCCTGAAAAATTAGTCCTCCATAGATCCAGGTCCTGAAGAGATCCATTTTTTGGAAATTCTGGCAAGGAACCATAAAGGTAGTCATTTCCGGAAAGGCTAATCTCACGGAGAGAAGGTAACTGAAAGATTTCTTTCGGAAATGTTCCCTGCAGATTACATTCTCTGAGACTCAAAGATGTCAGGTTTGAAAAGTTGGCAAAGAATGTCGGAACTGGAGCAGAGATGTTGCTCCGGTCCAATTGAATCACAGAGAGGGACCGGAGCTTAGCAAGAGAATCGTGGAAAGGGCCAGAAAGATTACAACCGGACAAGCTCAACACCCTAAGGTTGGGAAGGGAAGATGATATGGCTTGGCACCACTCACTCCCCCCATCCGCTGATATTTGGACAGAGTCAAGGTGCAACTCTCTAAGCTCTGTGAGGTTCTCTACCAGCATGTGTAAAGTTGGGATCTCAAGGGAATAACACCAAGAAATATCAAGAACTACCAACCTCGTCAAGCGTGAGATCTCAATGGGAATTTTCCCTGAATAAGAATTTTCAGATAAATTCAGATACCTCAAGTTCATGAGCTTCCCGAATGCTGATGGAATTGATGAGCCGTTGCCAAGGTAGTTGTCTGCCAAATTGAGGCTTTGAAGATTTTGAAGATGGAAGATACTGCTAGAATTGTCAATACCACCTGAGATAGATTCACTGCTGATGTCAAGGCCCAGAACACTGTCATTGGTGCTGCAAGTAACGCCGACCCAAGAACAACAATCGGTACTTGTGTTCCAGGTAATAAGCTTGGTGGAAAGAGAGGCATTAAATAAGAGGTCGCTCTTGAAATGGAGCAATGATTGTTGCTGGTCTGGTATACACTTGCTATGGACTACAGGGATGGTGATGATGATACTAACACAGAGTGACACAAAGAAAAGGATGAAATGAAGCTGATCAGTTTTCATTTTGGATTACCGGAAAACTTAATGGTTATGTGAAGAATTCTTAATGGTTATGGTGGCTTTTATAAGGTGGAGGCTGATAACTCATTAATTTCTCTGGGATTTGTAACAACTAGAAATATTATGACGGAATTCAGTAGACTTTGGCCGGCCTGATAAGGACCATGAGAATTCTATTATTTAGATAGTTTATAGAACTGCTCGACTTGGACAATACATATATTTCGAATGCCGAAATTACTTATTTTTCTAGTAATGATTTTTGTTGACAAGCTTAGATGCATGGTTATGGGGTCATGCAGACCGCAGTAGCATAAAAGTTTAAGAAGTATATGTAGTGTGTTATCTTTCACATATCACTTGGTTTTTTGATCATCTGTAATTTGAGTTATGTCATCCGTTTGAAGAAGATGAGGTGACATGAGGATACCCCTTCTTATACCTCTCTGGTCCGGATGACGTCACCGTCACCGCCGCAAACAAGGTCGCTCCGGTGATCGAAATACGGTGATCCCATACCCAGGCCTGCTGGTCCTACTGGTTCTCCTGTGTGGCAGAATTTGCAGCAGTTTCTCTATGTCAACCGGAACTTTTTTATGCTTGGTCTCCTTTTCGTGGGGTTGTTGGACAGTGATCTGTTTTTACTTACGTCTGTGGTCTTTCTTTTTGTTATACTTTCAGTGCTTGTTGGTTGCTTTTGTTTGAGCTCGCCTGGATCCTTGTTGTTCTGTTTGTTTGAGCATGTTTGTATTTTGTTTTCATCAGTCTGTAATACACTAATATGTAACCCATAGTTGGGTTTGTATTTTTTTTTTCTTTCTTGAAATAAAGGGATGATGTGGCTATGCTCAAGTTTTAATTACTGAAACTGTGTTGAATACAAAAAAGGAACGTTAAAGTCTAAACTCTTAATAACAAAGACCTAAAATGATATCATGAGTTTTTATAACAAATATGTAATCAAACAATTACCAACTAGCAAAAAGTACAATATTGGCCGTTAACATTTTTATTTGCACGTACGAAAGGGTGCACTCTCGTGTGTGGAAATGTCACACTCATGCAGGGCAGGTGTATTGAGGTTGTCGCGGCCTGAGGGTGTAGAATATTTTAGACCAAGTTGCGAACCGAACTGTGTCTTTTTGTTGTTGTTGTTGTTGTTATTAGTACTATAAAAACATTGATTGATTGATTGATTGATTATTACCTCAAATCATGCAAATACAACAGGATGTAGCCAAACCAAAGCCTTTGTTGAAAATGCGCAATTAAAATGCCAACGTGGTAACGTTGTCGTTTAATAGAATCAACCTCGCAACTTCTTGGCATTGAAGAATCTTTAACAATTGCCTGGCTAACTAGTTTTGATTAGTTGCTGCCAGGTATATGTGCTGATCTGAACTCTGAAGCTTGTTTCTTGCTAGCTCTTGAATCACAGGGCAACTTGTTTACCTCTCGTCTATGCAGCTTGTTTCTTTGAGGTAATCACTTTTAACCCTTGCAGAGTTGCAGGATCCCGCGCGCTAATTAGTTCATCAAGTCGTCTCTTATATTAAAGTCTGTACTCCAAGAGGGGTAATGATATTGTGGTGATGGAATTGGTCGCTTTCAAGGTTACTGTGGAAAGAGGCTACCATGAGATGTGTAGTTGTCGCATGACTATGAAGTCTTCCCCATCTGCAGAAGGCTGTTTTCTTTCAAGGTTACTGTGGAAAGAGGCTACCATGAGCTAAGGAATTCTGAGCTGGTTCTGGTGATAGATAGGATGGCTTCACTTCCAAGTCTTCCCCAATTTTCCAGAAATTAAACATAGGATAGCTCGACTTCCAAGTCTTCCCCAATTTTCCAGAGATGATAGTATATCCCAAGTTCCTAATTGAATATCGACCTTGTCCTCATAAACCTTCTTAAGCAAGGAAAAAAGAAAAGGACAAAGGAAGTATAAGATACAATAGATCTTTGCCAAACACATAATATGATTAGCACCTCTCTGTTTAATGGATTACAATTCATCACTTTAAAAAATGCCATATTTTATCTGGCCAGTTAAGGAGTAGAGCTTTTGGTATACTAAATTTTACTTACCACACGTACAGGCGATTATAGTAACGTGGTGAAACTACTCTAAGCAAAATATACATACATCTTTGTATTACACTTGTATTATTTCTGTACATCTCAGACACATCCTCTAAATAACTTCATGCCTCTTGTTGCTTAGTGTAGGGTAGTCCAAATGTTATCTCATAAAGGCCTCAGAAGTGGGTAATCTTCAAGTAGTTCACGCTCAGATAGAGTGTCATTTTCATTCTGAGGAGTCCACAACACCTCTACTGCCTGCAAGAAAAAATATATATCAAGCACAATTCAAGTGGACAAACTTACAAGTCACAACTAGAACTAGGACCATAATTCTCACTAATAATTTGCTTGGGGGAATGGATGCAAGCTTCTGCAGTGCTTCCTTCAAGTCGCCACTGCCATTGATTGCAGGTAACTTGTGCACTCCTTCAGCAGCCACCAATATTGTTATCTGGTAGAAATTCATAGTCAGGAAATGAAAATTCATTATATCAAAAAGACGAGAAAGGATGAGACATTAACATATTATATTGCAGTGTCTATCGAGATAGCCAATCAAATTCAATCAAGATGTCAAGTAGGCTTTACAGTGATGCTAATGCATGATGCCCACAATCGCAAGGACTAAAGGCCACACATTATCCAGCTTGCATGATAGGCAATCAGTGCATCCATACCAGAATATTCTTTGATTGAACAAAAACTACCGACACCAAAAACTGGTCATGTATTTTAAGACAGGTTATCTTAGTTGACCTTACCACTATATATTCATTACGGAATCCATTAGATCTCTGGCTTGTTGAGCTCCGCTTTCTTATGCTGTTCACGTTTACAAGTGTCTCTTCATCAAATTTACCCCTTTCTTCAATAGAAAGTTGATTGAAACCTTTCTCTGCATCCTCTATGCTTCGCTTCAGAGACACCTACAAGTATGCCAGAAGTTATATTCCTTATATCTAAAAGTAGTTACATTTTCTGTTTTGATCCATATATTCAAGTACTCCATGACAAACTCCATCCAATAAAGATGTGTGCATGCACAAACTATATCTTGTTACACAAGTTTGTGGAACACCTATGCTATGTTCCAGTTTTTCTAGACTGAAAATGAAAGTAAGAACATTAACTATTACATCATTAGATAACTGTAGTATTGCCTCGCCACACCCTTCACCTCCCTCGTTTTTAAGTTGAAAAGACAATATAAAAAGCTTACATCATGATCTGCATAAGACCTGGAAGCTGCTCTTCAAATTTTTTTTTTCTTAGGTAAATTATAAGTTCACTAGAAGGAATTTCTCTGATTTATATGTCCATAAAGGATACAAACTCATATGACAGTATAACATAGCAACACCAGCTAGACACTGAATCCCATTTCTTTATGAATGTAGATTAAACCCCCTCCTTTCTCAGTTTCTAAAGAGAGTTGCATATCAGGTATTTGGAAACCCTTGCATATGTGCTCAGTATCACCCTTTAACAAGTTAATACAATTGGTTATTGCTACCGATGTGTGTGTGTGCCTTATCTCATAATTTTTCGTGACATTTATCTTGAGAGAGAAAAGGAAATGTTGATTACACTATAAATCTATAATCTCTTCCTAAGGTCCACCTTGATTAGTTGTCAACAAGACTGGTGCACCAAATTTATTCATTCACCTGTGTACATATACCAAGTACTCTAGGGAAAAGATCTTGAACTTACCGATGAATACCCAGAGATGCAATAATCAGGATGCCTAAGCAAAGCAAGTGTAGTCTCTGCAACCAAAAGTAATAGACATGCATCAGAACTTCTTACAGAAAATTACTAAAAAAAGAGAGTAAAATAACTTGGCCTTTTGGGATATTATTGTACATAAGAGCAGATGCAGCCTCAATACCAACTAGCTCATAATCATGACAGTCTCAATCCAGCCCAAAATGTGAATTCTAAGTTTGTTTAAGTATAGAAATGGATTAGCATCTCTGACAAATCCTTTCAAAAAGAGCTCTTGAAAATAAAATGCTTCATCAGAAGGTCCCCTTGAAAGTGAATGGAGATACAGTAATATCTTGTGCCATAGAACACTGCCATATCATATTCCCGCCAGTATATCTTCCTATCCAACTGTTCTTTTCAAACCCTCTCATTCTTTCAAAGTAAAATACCTTCCCGTATATATTGGAATAGTGAAATAACATTCAATTAAATGATTGACAGCACTACACTATATTTTTTCTACACAAGTATCATTATCAATAAATCCCTCAAAACTGCAACTACAGCGGCTCGTGACAACTAATTTGTATGAAGGAGGCAAATATTTTGTTTCTATTTCAACCATATTAAAGAAGCATAACCTGACCCAATGAGAAGAGACTGACTGATAAAGCTCACCTGTCACAACATAGCTCAAACCCTCAGGGGTAGAAGTATCTGCCGTATCAGCAATCCGATCAAGATCCCTCTGTAGTTCTCGCCCCAATCCCAACAACCCGACCTTAGAAAAACAACAACAAAAGAAAACGGTGAAGCTATAGAGACCAACTCAACCACAGGAATCCAACAAACAAGTAAACTACATAACCACCAAAAACAACAACATCGAAAACACATCCACTCATAGTTTTCACATCTTTTTAGCTTACAAAACAAACACCTATTAATGCATTCTAACTAGAATCTAACAGAATCTCAAACAACCTCTATAAACATTTCAATGTGTGATTGAAAAGTAAAGACCTCCAATACTAAACAATGTAAAATTTCAATCACACCTGCAACTTCAGAACAGTAGTTTTCTCAGTAGCAGTAAGCACACTCCCCTCAGACCGATCCGAAAGAAACCCCGAAACCAAAACAAACGCCGCGAAACCCGTCAGAATCAGAAAGAAACTCGACCCGGCCCCGACTCCGACTCCCACCGCCGGGCCCACATAAAACCCGCCTCCGCCGCCACCGAACCCGAACGGCGACGGCGCGTAGTACGGCGCCGAGTACGAGAAGTCCGGCCTCGACGTCCTCGGCACCGAGTAACTCCTCGCCGACGACGACGAGCTGGACGAACCCGACCGCGACGAGAACGACTTTCCCCCGACCCGACCGCCCGAGGCTGCCAAAGCCGGGTTCGGGTCGGACATCAAAACCAGGCCCAATAGCACCGCCACCATTGCCGGCTTGCTAAGGGCCTTGACAGCGTTTAATAATTTATCCGCGATGACTTCTATTGGGCTAGGTTTTGTTGTAAGGTCCGGTTTGGATTCCGGTGAGAAGAAGCAGTTGAGTTTGAAGCGAGAGGTGGGGGTGACGAGGTGGAGTGATTTGGGCGGGAGAGGGGAGAAGAGGAGAGGGTGGTGGTGCCATTTGAGTGGGGTGGGTTGGAGCAAGGAAGCAGTTATTGACATTGGAGATTTTGGTGGGTGGGGAGTTGGATGGAAAATGAGGAAGTGGGTTTGATTGGGAAAAATCAAGAGGAGGAGGAGGAGGGACTAGTGGTGGCCATGCAAGCTGGCTGTGTTTTGATTTCTGATTCAATCTCAACCTCATCTTTGTCATTGATCCCCACACGATCATCTAAAATCCTCATGATTCATGAATCTCATGAGTCATCATGACGCACGTGACTTGCATATGATAATGTAAGTTTGATTATCGGTAAAAACCTCTAAAAATTGTAAAATATACGCCGGTTCTTTTTTGTTCCTTTAAATTCGACATGTATTTCGAGAAGCAAACGGTGTATCTTATAGTTTATCTTACTTTGTTACTTGAAATAGTTTAGATGGGTTTTGTATTCAAGAAACTCATGTTATTATTCAGGACGTCGTCTTTGAAGATATGTATACTAACAATAGGGGTTTAGACATCCGAACAAATCGTCTTCGAAGAAAACTCATGTTTTCTCTCATGATTGGTGAAGTTATGAATAATAGTTCCCTCGAGGCACCCGAACAAATCGGGGTCTCAAATTCTATTAAAAAAAAAAAACTTATCATCCAAATGTCTTCAATTCCCCCGTCAAACATTTATAATCAGAGTTCAATTATGTCCTCGCATTTCATTTGGACAGTGTTCATGGATTTTCCGGGTAAAATTGAGTTATATATACTGTCACACGTCACCATTTTTACATAGAAGTCCGCCCCAAAGAGTCGTATCTGCGCGTCGTATGTGAAACGTATAAGTACGTACGACAACGTTTGGCGCGTAAGTTTCGGACGGATTAGAAGATTAAAAGCGTTTAGATTAAGATTTGGAATCTAAAACCCTAACCAACAAACTCCACCTATGGCGTTGAGAAATCCGGCCACCGTCGCCGTCTTAATTCTCGCTCTGGTCTTGATTTCCGACTCGAATTTCGCGTCGGCCGCTTCGGGAGGGCAGTCCGGCGGAAGCTTGTTCCCCTCCGGCGGAGGTTCGTCTTCGTCTTCATCGGGGTCCTCGGGTTCATCGGACTCTTCTTGGTCGTGGGACCACCACTCGCAGTCGTCGGGTTCCTTGACGGACGGCGGATTCTACGGCTTCTTGCTTTTCGCGGCGGTTATTGTTGGGGTTTTAGTCATCTGCCATTGTGCTGGCGTTGGGAAACTAAGCGTCGTCAAGCTTCAGGTATAGCTTGATCTTTTGCCTTCTCTGTTTATCTATGAATTGAATACTGTTAATTGTGAAGAATTGTAGAAAAGAAATTTGGATATGGATATTGTTTGATTTTGCTTAGTAGAATTTCACCAATTTGTTTTCTTATTGTTACTTGTTCTACTCTAGAATTGGATATGTGATTTAAAATCTTGTTATGTTTTGGAGAATTCGGTAGGGTAGCACCTGATTTAAGAAGAAAATGTATCGAATTGTTTGGAGAGACTGATTAGAATTGTCCATCAAGAAGTTAAACACCTCGATTGAGTCTTCATGAAAGATTGTTTTGGAGTTGGTTGAGAGCGTGTGAAGCTATGTTATATGATATGTAGAAGTTGGTAAAAATCAATTGAAAGGCTTTAATGTCGAAAGAGAAATCGGAAAGAATCATGTGTATTACAGTTTGACATTTTAAGCTGTAGCGAGACGAGCCTAACTTTTAGAAAAGGGTGGACATTTTGATGTTGTTAATTGGATAGTGCTGGTCTGGAAAGACTCTTATGTTGTTGTGATGCTGGATATTTAAATGGAGAAGTTGTTCTGTTTGTAATGTATTACTCTTTTGTAAGGTTGGTCTGGTGGGCAAGGCGCCATCGCTTCAAAAGGATCTTAATCGACTTACTGAAACTACAGATATGTCTACAGCTACGGGTTTGAGTCATCTTTTGACAGGTGAGCTAAGTTATTGATCAGTTATTAATTGCTCATTTGAGTTTTATTATTTATCTATTAAACATAGAAACCTTTTTCCTTTTCTTCTTTTATTTTGGTTAGGGGTCAGTTTCTTTGCACCAACTTGATGGAAAACTTGAAACGTTACATAACATATTTGAGTTCTGAATATTGATTTCAAATGATGATTAACTGCTAGTTATTGTAGTTAATCATGCCATTTATTAGATGATTTGTTGATAGTGAAATTTGTGGTTTCGTTATGTCCAATTCTGCTGTGTTACTTTATTTGAAAGAGACTATTCCCTATCTTTAACAGTTTAACTTTTAGAGACTGATGACAGAATGAAAAGGTTTCAAGAAGACATTCACTGGGTTAATGGCTTTCCAACAAATTGAGATGTACATTTTGCACTGAGCTTTATGGATTAGTTTTTTTCTGCTGGCACAGTACCTTACATGATATTTTGAGCTAGCTACAGTCTTGTTACCTTTACTCTTTTTCTCTTTCTTATCCATCTTTTGTACACCTTTGGCTTCAGGGGCATCAACATCTTTGCTTCGCAATCTTGATTATTGCATCTCAAGTTATTCATCAGTAAGTTCTATTTATCTCCTGGAGCTAATGTTGATATTATAAAACAAAAACCATTACTAGACTCATAATGGTTAATGTTAATAGGGACCGAGAACGTTCCTGGATTTAGATATTATTAAGGACATCAATTATAACTTCTCACATGCCACTTCTAGGTTACTCGGAAGTCCAAGATGGAAGATGCAGAGCAATGCTTCAAACAACTTTCCATGAGAGAAGCGGCTAAATTTTCCAAAGTTACGCTTTCCAATGTGAACAACTTTATAGTGAGATCGACAATCCAGGCACCAAATGTAGTCCACAAAGAATATATAGTGGTAAGGTTCAGATGAAATGGCAGCCTTTCTAATATTGGTATTGTTGTCTTCATTTATACCCAGGGACTTAAGGTCGAAAACCCATGTTTTGATTTCAGTTGGCTACTTCTAGGATTGTATTAGAAAATACAGATGCAAGTTCTTATTTCTTACATTACATTTGAATAATTATCAGGTTACAATTTTGGTGTCTACTAGGGGAGCACAAAAGTTACCCAGCATCAATGGCCGTGCTGATTTGAAGAAAGCATTACAGAGTCTTGGATCCATTCCCTCGAGCAAACTACTGGTAAGAATAGAATTTCTCTGAGTGCCAAGCTGTAAGTTCCTCCTTTGGGTATGTGTGTAACGTATGTTTATTTTCTTCATGTAGGCGGTTGAGGTCTTATGGACTCCTCAACAGGAAAATGATACATTGACTGAGAAGGAACTACTTAGAGATTACCAGCATTTGAGGGGATTTTATGTTCCAGGGTCACTTGAAGAAGGGTCATATGACGATTCCTACCCGTTCTTAGGGGTTACTGTAGTCAAGGACTATTTTGATGCCAGTCAAACCCACGAGCCAGCAGATGTTGCTAGTCAAGGACTATTGGACTAATAATTTTTAGCATGGTAACTCTTTCATACTGTATATATTACCACCAAAATAATGTCAGGTTCTTTGTACGACATGGTAAAACGTGCTAAAGTTTACTAGTCAATTCCAAGTTTCATTTGAAGGGTTTGCAATTTACATTTTTTACACACTTGCATAGCTTAATCATCCACAAACATTATCACAGCTCATTGTACTAGCTAGCGGCTTTCTCCCCCGTTGCAACTCTCATCGGTATCATTAGACCACATTATGTCTGTCTCGACCACCATACAACTATGCATCCTTGTTATGTAGTTTTGTTGGTTTGATATTCCTCATGTTTGCGACTTTTCGTACATTGTGATCATGCTGAATGGACTAATTTGTTGGTAAATCAAAGAATTTAAAACAATTTGATCCCTACTGAATATACCATTTGTAAATCAAAACAACTTGATCATTATTGATATTTACCATCTGTAGCTTTTGTGGTTGTTCATTTACTTACAATCACAATCAAATATAAGCACAAAAGGAATCACTAATAGTTCCGTATTGCGAACCCGTAAATCACAATGGCAACAAATGCATTAGATTAAAGAACATGCAGCTAAACAGTCAGGATGAACCGCCGTTCCATAAGGCAGCTCAGAGCCCAAGATTGTCTTCGCCACCTGAAAATCAAGCACCGGAGCTAATTAACCTGCATTAATCACATCCTAATCACTCTAGTTACTACTAATCAAAACGCAAAACCATCTACTTACGAGGCTCATGCGAGGTGGAAGTCGCGGCGGACAAGAATAACGGCGTTTTTGAAGCCGCTGTTTCACGATGTGGCTGAACCGACGAGAGAGTGACAAAATAAAACAAATAATAAGTCGTCGGCAAAACATTCCAGGTGACCAAATTACACGGGCTAGGCGGAGACCCGGTACGTCTAGGTGGTCCAGGCCTTAATGGGCTTGGCGGGCCACGATGTCAACCTTTTAAAAAAACAAAAGCGACTTGAAATCTTAAACTGCGGGCTAGGCGGAGGACGTGCATGGTTAGGCGGTCATAGTGTTAGTGGGCCTTAGCGGGCCAGTGGTCCCACCTTTAAAAAAACAAAAGAAAAAAAAATATTTAACTTATAAACACAACCCTTCGTTACACGTGGCATGCATTTACGCGGTCAAACACTTAGAGAGGTAGAAAAAGCATAAAATCTGGTAAACTATAAAACACCAAGACCTTTCTTCCTTCCCACTCAAAAAGAAAATTCAAGAAAAACCGAATGACGTCATTGAGAAATCCGGCCACCGTCGCCGCCGTCGTGTTCTTGTTCCTCTTCTTGATTCCGAGCTTCTCGTCCGCCGCCACCGGCGGCCGCGTCGGCGGAAGCCTGTTCCGCTCCTCCTCCTCCCGCAACAAAAAATCCAAGTCTCCGTCGTCTTCGCACTCGTCGCGTCACTACCACGCGCCGCGGACTTATTACTCCACGTCGTCTTCCCACTCGTCGCGTCACTACTACGCGCCGCCGACTTATCACCCCACGGCGGCTCCATCCTCGTCCTCGTGGTCGGAGAATGCCGGTAAGGCGGTCGTCGGTTTCGTCATTTTGCTGGCGGGCATCGTCTTCTTGGGGTTGATGAGGGACTGTTATTCGGAGGCGGAGAAGAGAGAGGGTAAACTAAGCGTGGTGAAGCTTCAGGTATTTGGTTTCAGCTTTAGCATTCTCAGTTATCTATGTATCTTTTGAGTATAGATTTGAATGACTAGGGTTTCTAATTGCTCTTTAACTAGGGTTTAATTGGGGTTTAGTGACCCCTTAGGCTGACGTGTTCTAATTTGCTGTGTAGTTAAACTCACCTTTGTGGTTTCATTTGGGTTTAGGGATTTAGGATTGGTTTGGAAGAAGTAAAATTTGTGTTTCAATTTCTGCTTTTAGCTTTTTACCCTTAAATTGGAACTGTACATGTTTTTGGTGTTTCAGCATTGGTGAATTTCTATTGAAAGTTTGAAACAGATTCTGGTTATGTGAATTTGGTAGGGTAGGCAACTGCGAGCGATACGATAATGTATTCAGTTACAGAATTGTGAGCTTCAGAGAGCGCGATTAGAGTTGGCCATCAATCTGATAGGGATGTGATATAAGCATCATTTAGGATGATTTGAAATTTATTCATGAGTATTGTGGACTTCAATTTGAGAATGTGAAGGTCACTTCTTATGCTATAATCTGTAGGGGTTCTCGTATACTAGAAATTTAACACTCTAAGCTGTAAATACACAAGCGTTACTTTACAGTATGGGGGGACTATTAGAAGTTGTTTGTTGATTAGAGATTACTGTTTTAGGGACTTCTGTTCTTTTTGCTGGATTTTTGAATGGGAAAGCAGTTCTTGTTTTAATGATATACTCTGCTTACAGGTTGGTTTGATGGGCGAGGCACGATCACTCCAACGGGATCTTAATCGAATTACTGAAACTGCAAATACTTCTACTTCAGAGGGTTTGAGCTATGTTTTGAAAGGTGAACTATCAGTTATCCTTTTCCCACTTGATTATGATTTGTTTTCTTCCTTTTCTTATAGGATTAGTTTTGGTATACGAAGTCCCATATCCAAACAGTTGAACCAGTAAGCTACTCTTTTTAGTTCTATTTTTCTCCTAATGCTCCTTTATGCCTTTGGTTTCAGGGGCAACAACAGCTTTGCTTTGTAATCTTGATCATTGCATCTCAAGCTATTCATCTGTAAGTGCAATTTATCTCCCTGAGTTTGAGGATAAACTACTGTCAATATTTATGGACCAAAACAGAAAGTATAACTAGATCTTAGAAATGTTGATGCATGAATAATCTCACGTGTTTGTAGGTCATACGAAAGTCTGAGATATACGATGCAGAGACATGCTTCCACCAATTTTCTGAGGAAGAGGCGGATAAATTTGATGATGTGACCCTTGTCAATTTGAACAGCTTTAAAACGCACTCAGAAAGCCAGTCACCTGATGAAATCGACAAAGAATATATAGTGGTAAGATCCAGATCCATATCAGAGGGCATTATGCCTAATGTTTTCATTTGAATTGGGTAGTTCTAGGATGATTTTGGAGCACACAGGCTTGGAAATATTATTCTTTTCTCTCGTTGAATTCTGATGATCAGGTTACAATTCTGGTGGCTACTGATGGAGTACTGAAGTTGCCCACCATCAATGGCACTCGTGACTTGACGAAAGCGTTACATAAACTTGGAGCCATTTCCTCGAGCAAAATAGTGGTAAGAACAAGATCACTTCAAGTAGCTACCTACTCTAACAAGGTAATGCCTAACACATGTTTTCTGTTCTATTTTGTGCAGGCGGTAGAGGTCTTGTGGACTCCTCAACAAGAAAATGATACTTTGACTCAGAGGGAACTACTCAAAGGCTACCCGGATTTGAGAGGCTTTTATGAAGCACCTTCTGAAGAGCAATGTGAAGATCAGCAGCCATTCTTAGGTGCTAATGTAATGTAGCTTAGGGGTTACTATAGTCAAGGACTAGTAATTTTTAGCGTGGTAACTCTTTCTGTCTTTCATACTGTATATATTACCACCAAAATGATGTTAGGTTCTTTGTATGACATGGTAAAACGTGCTAAAGTTTACTAGTCAATTCCTAGTTTCATTTGAAGGGTTTGCAATTTACATTTTTTACAGACTTGCGTAGCTTAATCATCTACAAACATTATCAATGCTCATTGTACTAGCTAGCGACTTTCTCCCCGTTACAACAATCTCATCAGAATCATCAGACCTTATTATGTCTGCCTTAACCACCATACTAACCAGCTGTGTTTTACCCAAATGAATATTCCATTTGTGAATCAAAAAACTCGAAACTGCTTGATCCTTGTTGATATTTACCATCTCTAGCCTTTGTGGTTATTCATTTAATGGAATTATCTCTGTAGAAACTTTAGCATCCAGTGAAAATTAATTGTGTTATCCCTGTAGAACTGGTCAATTGGCATTTGAGCTAAGCTAGCAAGGACACTGCAGGAGTCAAGAAAACCAGAGTGAAATTACCGACCATGCAGAGCTTGCTGTACTTTGACTGAGACTTGTTCAAGTTTGCTTTTAAATTTTGAAAATCCCTCCTTTTTTATCTCCTTCAAGCTTTCAAGTTTTACCACTATATGTCTATATATATGTAACTAGCTATGTGAGCATCTCCATAAATAATCTGCCTGTTAGTTTCATACTGCAGCCATTTTAACCTCTCATTCGATCTGTTCCGTAGTTCTCCAGCACCATCTATGATAACATGATCAATGCTCTTCGTTTTCCCCTTATTTGCCATTATCACAGCAAATTCACAACCCCAAGCTCTACAGCCTCATTATCATGCTACCACTGCACTTTCCAACATGTCCGAGAAGCTTAATAAGCCGTGTCTATGATCATCCCCAAAAATTACTATTTTATCGAGTACTGATTAAGCTAGGATCACAAGTTAAAATAGTATTAGGCAAGCTGTGGCATGGCAAGTATGTTGTCCAGCTTTTCTACTTGCTTTCTTGGGCGCTTCTACATCTGCAGTCTCATCAGGGTTCCCTCCTCCGGGGAGTTAATGCAAGCAGCTAGAAAACTGAGGGTGCCATGACGCCCCTGAAGACATTCACTGCTGGTTCCGCCTTCAAGGCTCTTTGATCTCAGAATCCATAAATCAGATGTGCCAAGTGAGATTGGTGCCTCTTGAAGAAAAACGCGTGTTTCGGCTGCTGATATAATTGATCGAAGAAGATTTAAGTTATATATGTGTAAAAACATCATTACAGAATTTTCTCATGACATATGCCTTGCATTGTACACAATCAAATTCAGTAATTCTCACCTCCAAATCCAGCTCAACCTGCATTGTACACAATCAAATAATCTGGCATCAATAAGTAATCAATACTCGGATATTCATCTCAGATTTGTGAAAACCTGGTTTGTTATGTCTTGCATCTCACTGAAAACAAACCTGAAATCTAACTGCTTGACTAATAATAAGCACATCCTAGGTATACATTTCGATTTCGTAGGTGTCTCAACCTCATGTTCACACACAATGTTATGTGAAATATGCATTTCTAACAAACACAACACACTCCAAAGTGAAAGACAAGCACACTCTATCATGTTTACAGAGAAAGTAATTCAGTTGCTGACTTGCTAGCAAGCATTGGTCATGGTTATGAGCCTGAATACAGATTCTTTAGCTCCCCTCCTAATTATGTTATCCCTCTCTTGGAAGCTGATTCTCCGGGCTCTTCCAAGCCGAGATTAGTTGTGTTTTAGGTTTCTTGTCCTTGCCTTCGGGCTCCCATGTCATCAAAAAGAAAGACAAGCACACTCTATCAGATTGCTTCACACTCAGCTTATCCGCTATCTCCATCCTTCAATTCTTTCTCCCATTCAAACCAACTTGACAAGCAAATCACATTCGAATATAAGCACAAAAGTATCTAATCACTAATAGTTCCCAATCGCGAACCCGTAAATTAATCACAATGGCAACAAAGGCATTAGATTAAGAACCAAAAGCCTAACTAGCTTGGCCACCTGAAAATCAAGCACCGAAGCTAATCAACATGCGTCAATCACATCATAAACACTCTATAACAAGTAGAGTAGAGTGAAGTCTGCAAACTAAATCAGCAGCACTTTCTTTACTTCTCTGATCTTATTCGTTTTCTTGAGAAATTTTGGTATAATTTGGTTCCAGAGACATGCACAGTATCTCTGCTTTGCAACTTTGATCATTGCATCTCAAGTTATTTCATCTGTAAGTTCAGTACGTTCATCTGATTGAGTTAGAAATCATAAACTAATATTGAATATGTGGACCAAAACAGAGAAGGACATACATTAGAACCTTTCACATATATGCTTCTAGGTTGCTCAAAAGTACGAGATAGAAGAGGCTGAGGAATTCTTCAGACAACTTTCGACGGAAGAGATGGCTAAATTCGACGAAGAGACCCTTGTCAATTTGAACAACATGAAAACGAGCTCAATAGGCCAATCCTCTCATGAATTACACAAAGAATATCTATGAACATATGAAGATCAGCAACCCTTCTTAGGTGCTAATGTAATTTAGTAGCTAATTAAGCAAGTAAGAGAAGACATCAAATTTGACATCATTGTTTTGTGGGAGATAATAAGAATCTGCTGTAGTAGTTCTTAAATGTTCCTTTCTTCATTGTTTGTACTCTCCAAATCTTCTTCTTCTGATAGTTATTTCATGGAGCCAAAATTGTTCCTCACAACAAAAAGAAAAATAAAATTTGAAGTATATCTCTATTAATGAAGCCAAAAAGATTTTTTTGACTTTGTCAACAGTTAAATTTTTGAACTACCTATAATGTCTTTAATTGATTAAAACTTTAAAATATGTATTATAACAGATGAAAGACAAATTAGTAATTGCAAATGTTAGAAGAAAAAAAACAGAAAGAAAGAAGCTTAAAACGTGGGAGGTGGGAGAGAAAAGTGGGGAGGGAAATCAGATGATCCCCTAAATTAGACTTTGAGCATAACATTGTAAATTTGTAATAGTAAAAATAAATTTACACACGCACATAGTACGAGTCAAGATGTTAGTATATATGTACTTTGAAATGTAAACCAACTCCCTAAAACGGTGACGTTTCATTCCCCCACCCCTCCCCCCCCCCCCCCCCCGGATCGAATCGGTTGAGAACGACGACGTTTTGGACGCAGCTGTTGGAGCACGTGCATGGCTAGGCCGTAATGGGCCTTGGCGGGCTAGAGGTCCAAAGCAAAAAAAAAAAAAAAAATATATATATATATATATATATATATATATATATATATATATATATATATAAAACTCATCAATTCCACTTCGTTTTCGTTCTGTTCCTTTCTGCAACTACTCGATCTCCTCTTTTTTCTCTCACATTTTGAATCCAGATACAGCTAGCTAGGGTTTCCGATCATGGCTCTCACAGCGCTCAAGGGACCCACAGCGTCGGCCGTACTGCTCTGTTTTCTGTTGATGTATCATCTGAATCCGGCATTGGCTGCCACAGACGGGGCTTTCGTCGGAGACGCCGGGTCGGATTCGGATTCATATCGGTTTTCCTCCGATTTCGTTTCATATCCACGGAGGAGTCCACCTGAGGAGGTTAAAGGCCAGCAGTGGATTTTCGGTTGGTTGATTATGGGAGCATTTGTGTGTTAGCGTGAGTCATGGAGTTAGTTTAGGAATGTAAATTAATTTGTTATTACTTTCCTATTCTGTGTGTGTAGTACATAGTACGTAGGGTTTGTACAACTTGTACCTCTATATATAGCCTCCTCTGTGAGACGAATAATATATCAGAAAATTCATTCTCCAAACCTCGTTATATTTGACTTGGTATCAGAGCAAAGATCCTAAAGGACTTTGTCTCTTTGTTTTTCCGCTGCAAGTTTTTTCGTTGACGTTTTCCCAACGATTTTTTGTTTTCACCGGACGACGTTTTTCCGTTCGGGTGTTTGTTTTTTTTTCTGTCACGGGTTACTGTTCACGGGGTCTCTCCGGGCTGCAACTGCCGCCGCACTCTCCTGCCCTCTGCTGTCGCCGGCCTTGTACCCCGAGGCTGCTGTCGTCGGCCCTCTGCTGTCGCCGGCCCTCTTCCCCGAAGCTGCTGTCGCCAGCCCTCTGCCCCGAAGCTGCTGCCGTCGCCGTCTATGCCCCGGAGCAGCTCTGCGGCCACCATCTCTGCCCAGGCCGACGTCTAGCCCGACACGATCTGTCCAGAAGCCCCGAAGAGGAAGCCGCCGCCGTGCCTAGTCGCCGACGTCGATCCGACCCGTGTCGTTTGTCTCAGATCCGATTCGGTTCTCTCTCGACCCTGCTCAGTGTGGTCCGACCCGACTTCAGCCCGACCCGCTTGCTTGACCCGCCTGCTCAACCCGACCCGGCTTGACCCACCTGCTCAACCTAACCCGGATCGTCTGGTGTGACCCGACCCGACCCGGTTCAGTCACCATTTATTGTCAGCTCCAGTGCACCGACAGTGCAAGTGCACCAGGCGCAGGTTTATTCAGCCCTTTCTTGTTTTTTGCTCCATAAATTACTGATTTGGTATTTGTGTTGCAATGGGTTCTGGAGTTGAAAGTTCTCAGGGGAAAGATGTTCAGACAGTTGAAGTATCCGTCAAGAATTCTGAAAGTGGTTCATTTGGGGGTGCCAAACTCAATGGAACCAATTTTCGGAAATGGAAGAAAATCATGACGGCTCATCTTCGAGGGATGCACAAGATGGGGCATGTAACTGGGACAATTAAGGCCCCTAGTGAAAGTGATGTTGATGCTTACACTAAGTGGGAAGATGATGATGGTCTTGTGATGTCAGTCTTGTACAAGGCCATGAATGAGGACATAGTCGACCTGGTGGAACAATGTGATACAGCTCAGGCGATCTGGAAGACACTGGAAGATTTATATACTAATGAGTCTGATTTCATACAGGTTCATGAGTTAATGTGCACTGCTTCTTCAATGCAACAGAATGGGCAGCCAGTGGCACAGTATTTCACCAAGTTAAGGAACATTTGGGCTGAAATTGATACGAAACGTCCTTGCAAGATCAAGAACCAGGAGGATCTTGTTTGGTACTTGAAGGAAAAGGAGCTTGAGCGAGTTCATCACTTTCTGAGGGGTCTTGATGCAAAACACAACAGTGCCAAAGGAGAGCTGCTCAGAATGACAGAACCTCCTAACCTGATTACAGCTTTCACATATATCCGTAAGGATGAGTCTCAGCAGGAAAGTCTTACTCAAGCACAACTTGAAGTCTCTAGTCTCACTATTCAAGCGAGAGCACCAGCCCCACTCCTTCAGCATTCAAGTTCAGTTCCACTGAACAAGCAAGGACCACCACCAGGCTTTGGGGACCAACCTCGTCCCCCTTGCTCTTATTGCAAGGGTGACCATGCTCGTGAGTCTTGTTGGAAGTTGTACCCTCATCTTAGGCCTAAGAGGCCTACTTATCGTCCCAAGGCAAGAGCAGCTATCCAGTTGGTCCAAGAACCAGACATCTATGGTGTATCCGGACATGACCATCATACAGCAGAAGGCGCCACACCCACAGCATCAGTGGCTGGTCGTGGTAAGATAGGTATGGCCTTAAATATTTCTAGCTTTGTTGGTGGTGATACATGGATTATTGATTCAGGTGCTTCAGATCATATGACTTATGACAAATCTTACTTTACTGAATTATCCTCTCCACCAGTACCATATATTACTAATGCTAATGGTGAAGCCTTCCCTGTGTTAGGAAAAGGGTCAGTTTGTATCACTCCCACAATAGTGCTACAAAATGTGTTATATGTACCTGCTTTATCTCATCATTTGATATCTGTCTCACAGTTAAATGTTGAATCCAAATGCTCTGTGACCTTTTTTCCTATGTATGTGATTTTTCAGGATCTTCTCACTGGGGAGTTACTCGGTCGGGGGTACTTGAGGGGCAGGCTTTTTCGTCTGGACCAGACTTATGTGGGGGCGAAACCAGGAGCACAGCCACGGACCGCTTTAATATCAACTTCTGACAGGTTAAGTGAAGTTTGGTTGTGGCATCGTCGCTTAGGGCATCCATCTTTTAGTGTTATGAAGAAATCCATGCCTTCTTTGTTTATTGGTGTGGATGAGTCAGTCTTACATTGTGAAACATGTGTTTTGGGCAAGAGTCATCGCTCAACCTATTCACCTCGTATTTCTAATAAAAGTGTCGTTCCTTTTGAATTAATTCATTCTGATGTTTGGGGACCTTCAAAAGAACCTACTGTGTCAGGTATGCGATATTATGTGTCATTTATTGATGATTGTACACGTCTTACTTGGGTTGTTCTTCTTAAAACTAAGGATGAGGTTTTTCCGGCTTTTCAAGCTTTTTCTTCCGAAGTCCAAAAACAGTACAATGCCAAAATTAAAGTTCTTCGCTCTGATAATGGAGGGGAATATGTAAACCGTGTCTTTCAATCTTTTCTGCAAACACATGGGATTATCCACCAGAAAACGTGTCCTTACACACCTGAACAAAATGGGGTCTCTGAAAGGAAAAATCGTCACTTACTTGATATGGCTCGTTGTATTCTCTTCAGTGCACATTGTCCTAAGGATCTGTGGGGTGATGCTATCATCGCATCTACCCATCTTATTAATCGTCTTCCATCTAGTGTCCTCCTAGGAAAGGTACCATTTGAGGTACTAGCTTCTTATGTCTCTTTACCTTCTTTTCATAATCTCCCTGCTCGTGTTTTTGGTTGTGTTGCATTTGTCCATATACCAAAGAGTCAAAGGTCAAGTAAGTTGGATGCCCGGGCGCTGAAATGTGTGTTTGTTGGTTATGGGGGACATCAGAAAGGATATAAGTGCTATCATCCACCTACTGGGAAGTATTATGTCACTATGGATGTCACTTTCTTTAAGGACATGAGTTATTATACCTCTTCTGATACTGCTCTTCAGGGGGAGCATTCATATTTTGAAGAGCTGTATCATGGAGAGGGGGAGACAGGTCATTCAGTTGAGGTTACTGATGCATCAGCTTCACATACACTAGTCACTCCAGATGTTCAGAGACCAGAAGATGATAGACAGGCACCACCAGATGATTCTGGTGCAATTGCTCCAGAGATTCAGGAACCAGAAGCTGAAAGTGTTCCTGCCCCTCCTGCCTCGCCTGCTGTTACTAATACCCCTGACTCATGTCTCCCTGGTACAGAAGATCTTCCATCTGAGGTTAGTGATTATATTGGGGTTAATACTAGTGATGCTAATAGTAGACAATATGTGTTACCAAATAGGTCTACTAGGGGTAAACCAGCAAAAACATATGAACCTACCCTTCAAGCCAAAGCTAAATATCCAGTGACAAATTTTATGTCTACCAAGAGATTGTCTAAGTCATATGAATCATTTGTGAATCAAATATCTGCTGTATCAGTACCTAACAAAGTGCAGGATGCGTTGGGAGATCCAAAATGGAGGAAAGCAATGGATGAGGAGATGGAAGCGTTACAGAAGAACAATACTTGGGAGCTTGTATCCCCACCACATGAAAAGAAGGCTGTTGGATGTCGCTGGGTGTTTACAGTGAAGCATAATCCAGATGGGTCAGTGAGTCGATATAAAGCACGCTTGGTAGCAAAGGGATTCACTCAGACATATGGCATTGACTATGATGAGACATTTGCACCAGTTGCAAAGATGAATACTATCCGGGTATTGCTCTCTCTTGCTGCTAATTTAAACTGGCCTCTTAAACAGTTTGATGTCAAGAATGCTTTTCTTCATGGAGAACTTGTGGAGGAAGTGTATATGGATCTTCCACCTGGATATAAAACTGCTCCTTCAGGTAACTTTGTGTGCAGATTGAGAAAATCTTTGTATGGTCTTAAACAATCACCTCGTGCTTGGTTTGGAAGGTTTTCACAGTTCATGAGGAAGATTGGTTATAAGCAGAGTAACTCAGACCACACATTGTTTCTCAGACATCAACAGGGGAGGGTAACAGCTCTGATCATATATGTTGATGATATGGTTGTTACTGGTAATGATACTATTGAGATGGATAGATTGCAAAAACAGCTAGCCATAGAGTTTGAGATGAAAGACCTAGGTACACTCAAGTACTTCTTGGGCATTGAGGTAGCCAGGGGGAGTGAAGGCATTTATCTGTGTCAAAGGAAGTATATACTTGATCTATTAGCAGAGACAGGTATGTTAGATTGTACTCCAATTGACACTCCTATTGAGCAGAATCACCGATTAGCAGAGTATCCTGATCAGGTACCTACCGACAAGCCTCGTTATCAGAGGTTAGTTGGACGTCTGATTTATTTGACACACACCAGACCTGATGTTGCTTATGCAGTAAGTGTGGTGAGCCAGTTCATGCATAATCCCAGTGTAGATCACATGGATGCTGTAGTGAGGATTTTGAGGTACTTGAAGTCAGCTCCTGGGAGAGGAGTAATGTTCTCTAAACACAGCAGTATTCTTGAGGTTTGTGGTTTTACAGATGCAGACTGGGCTGGAAATATTACAGACCGGAGGTCTACATCAGGGTATTTTACCTTTGTGGGAGGTAATCTTGTTACTTGGAAGAGTAAGAAGCAAAAGGTGGTGGCTCGGTCTAGTGCTGAAGCAGAATATAGAGGTATGGCTCATGGAGTATGCGAGTTGTTATGGCTGAAGAATGTGTTACAAGATTTGGGGGTCAAACCCAAGTGTGCTATGCAGTTGTATTGTGACAACAAGGCAGCCATTGATATCTCACAAAATCCTGTACAACATGATCGTACCAAACATGTGGAGGTTGATCGTCACTTTATAAAGGAGAAGCTAGATGCAAAGATCATTAGCTTTCCTTTTGTCCCTACAGAGGAGCAACTTGCAGATATACTCACAAAAGGAGTTTCTAAGAAGGCCTTTTATGACTCACTTGGCAAGTTGGGCATGGTTGATGTATATGCGCCAACTTGAGGGGGAGTGTTAGCGTGAGTCATGGAGTTAGTTTAGGAATGTAAATTAATTTGTTATTACTTTCCTATTCTGTGTGTGTAGTACATAGTACGTAGGGTTTGTACAACTTGTACCTCTATATATAGCCTCCTCTGTGAGACGAATAATATATCAGAAAATTCATTCTCCAAACCTCGTTATATTTGACTTTGTGGTGCTGGTGTTCAAGTGTTCAACATATATATATACGGTAGATCTACCGTAATCAAACTTCAGGTATATATGGTTTAATTAATTGACTCTGTTCTTCGAATTTTTTTAACTTTTTACATTTACACCTTTAGGTAATTAGGACGTGTATATATGATGAGAAAGATTATTATTGCTTGTTTCATAGTGATCTTAGGGTTAGTAAGGTTTTTTACTAATATAATCGGATTTTAGTTTACAGTGGACAACTTTTACTCTTGGTTTTCACCATTTTCTTGATCACATTTTCTCAGGTTGGTGTGTCCGGCACGGCGAGAACACTCCAGAAGGATCTTGATCAGATACCTAAACTTGAAGGTCTATAAATTTTGTTTTTCTTAGTTTATATGTTTTGGAAATCTATATTGTGTAAGACATGCATGTGTCATTGTATGAAGCTCTTGTAATGTTATGTTTATGTGGTAAATCTGAATATTATACAATGCAAGACAATGAATGAGCTCTTAGTTTCCCTTTTTCGATCTGATTCAATCTGATGACCATGTTCCATTTCTCGTGGCTGTGAAAGGAAAACACAAATTTCTGACCATCAACAATAACACTGACTTGACGAAAGCCTTGCAAAATCTCGGATCCATTCCTTCAAGCAACTTAATAGTAAGTTGAAATTTGTTACTTCGATCGATACATAAACTGTAAATTCTCGGTTGGATCTTATTGATGTACTTTTATTTTATCTTGGTCCTCCAGGCAGTAAGAGTGCTATAGACTCCTCAGCAGGAAAATGATACTCTGTCGGAGCAAGAACTACTTGAAGATTACCCCTTTTTGAAACCCTTTTGAAAGGGATCCGAAGAATGGAAGATATACAATGTAAATGCACAGTTGGTAGAGAACTAGAGATTCAGAAAGGTAATCAATACATATATAGAGCTACGTCGTTTCTATATTTAACGTAGCGTTTCACCTAGTCGAGCTAATAGAAGGAAAGCTACAATACTCATCTAATGAAATGTTGATGAGTATCCTCAAGAATAATAGGATACTCTTGCCAATGCCTATATTTCTCATATTGAGATTTTGGTTTTGAGGTTCTGAAATGCGAATTGGGATCCTCTCTTCATATTTCTTCATGAGTGAATTTGGGCAATCTAATCTTAGTCGTACGGCCATGATTTCCCCCCGCATGTAAATGTTGTGTAGCCATCCCCGAATTTAAATGATGTGTAGCCATTTGAGGTGCGGTTCACCCAAATGCAAGAGAATCTGGTCATCAGATTATGATCGGATTGCCAGACTCGGCAATTTGAGGAGATGATCCTGATTTATGATCTCGAAATGCACGTCCTCTGCAAACTTGTTCAGAAACCTAGAAGGACGTACTATGAGACCATCACAAACGAAATTTCAAAATATCAAAATCCTATTTAGAAGACAAGGTAGCACTACTAGGATTTTCCCCATTAGGGACTGATAGCTAATTGTCCCTATTGTGAACAATGCACACTGATAAGAGTGAGAAAGAGCTTTAGAACCTGTGCAGCCACTATTGGGGTATCAGTCCCCTCTATAGCAGGTTGCTTTGGGACAGTCCACACTGATAGAATATCAGTGACATTCCTTCAACCAAAGCAAGCTACATCTAAATCAGTGTCCAGTTCCCACTGTTTGATTATATCAGTGTGATTCAAGTGCATACTGATATCAGTGTGAACCTATGAATCAAATGATACTGATATCAGTCAGTCCCTAATGGGGAGATTTCTAACCCTATAGGAACAAAATAGTGCAGGTTAACCCGAAAAAAGGAGACGAAACCCTATAAACTTGTTATTTCATCATTAGAAGCCACTTCAAGGTTAGGTAGAAACCATAATCTCTATCTTTACTATTAGAAAGCCAGGCGTGGCTTTGGTGTCTTTGGTGAAGCCTTTTTTTCAATTGGCCAAAAGACCAAGGTAGCAGAAAATTCTCAAACAATAAAAATAATAGTTACTATGGGTTTAACCGTAAAACACCACTGAAATAAGAAGAAAAAAAAAGTACGTGGTAGTTTTACCCACTTTTTGGGGAGCAGTTATCTACAAAATGATAGGATTAACAGATTCATCCCACATAAAGTGGAGCAGTTCAAGTACACTTTCTTCTATTTTTTGATCCCCGTGCAGGGTAAGAGGCTAGTTGTTAGAAAGTCAGGCACCCTTTTTGGTGTCATGGAAGTCTTTTTTTTATGAACTACCCATATTATTCATGATAGAAAAGTTTTAACATAGAAAAAAAAAATTAATGATGATTAATACCGTAAAATGATAACAAAATAAATTAATTTCAAAATATAAAAACAGAAAAAAAAAAAAAAAAAAAAAAAAAGGTGGAACAGTTTTTGCTAAATGTCAACTGTATTAATTAGCAGTTATTTGCATTTAAAATCTGGAAGAAAAAAAAACTTAATCCTTTTTTTTTGTATAAAACAAGAGGATAAAAACCAATTGACAGTGTTAAGAGGCTAGAAACTAGAATACCCAGTACCACAATCCTCTCCTATTTTGACCCTTCTTCCAGCCTCGAAAATACTCTAACCAACTTCCATGGCTACATCTGCGTTGCTCATAGCCAGCCCCTTGACCTCATTGAAGCAAACCTCCCCTATCCCCTTTTCTCGTCTTCGTTCTCTCCTTACCAAACCACTCCAATTCACAACAGCCTCCTTCAAAACTCAACACCTATCTTCTTCTTCTTCTTCATCTTCCTCCCCCAAATATGATCTCAAACTCAAATGCTCCTCGGAGAAGAACCACTTCACATCAGACCATGCCTCTCATTCAGAAGCCAACCCAACTCGAGACCCACTTGAGACCAGCGACAATGAAATATTCTCGAAAGTTCTCAAGGGTCTGAGAGCACCTGCAGTAGAAAACCCTAACCCACTTGAGGCTATCTTCAATGAAACATTATCGAATGCTCTCAAGGTACTCAAGACACCTGCCATGGCTGCCGTGCTGTTAAGTTTGTTGTTGACGTTTCACCCGAACAAGTCGTGGGCCGCCTCCGGTGGTTGTATCGGGGGAAGCTCCTTCTCCTCAGGCTCCTCTTCGTCGTCATCTTATTCGTCTGATGATTATTTTTCTTCATCATCACCTTCGTATTCGTATACGTCTTATTCATATTCAAGGCCATCTTCACCATCCTCTTATACTGAAGCCGAGGCGGCCGAAGCTATGTTCTATATATTTGTTCTTTTCATTCTGATCATAGCTGTTGTTTGCATTCTTACCGCAGAGCCAAGTGCTGCTGCAACCTCAAACGTTGTTAAACTTCAGGTATCATGATCTGACTCACATTGTCTAATGTTAATGTCTTGTTACATCTTATTTTTCATTTGGGTCGTGTGTATATGTACCTGAGTAATTTCAAATGCAATTACCTAAAAATGCACCAAAACCCTAATCCTGCCAGTTTATGTCCAAGGTTGGCTTGTTGGGTACGGCACGAGCACTCCAAAGTGATCTTGATCGTATCGCCGAAACTGCTGATACGTCTAACCGCAAGGGCTTGAGCTATGTATTGACAGGTTTGGACCACAAGGGCTTGAGCTATCTTGATTGATCTAGTGCGTTCCTGAAACTTGACTTGGACATTTTTATTTAATTTCATTTGATTGCAGAGGCAACTGTAGCTTTGCTCAGACATCCAGATTATTGGATCTCAAGCTATTCATCTGTAAGTTCAATATATTTCTTAGCTTCACTAATGGTGCACCGGTATATAGGTTACTGGTTAGGTTACTCCATTGTAAAGACTCAAATTTCTAAGTTTTTACATGCGTGTATAGGTTACTCCAAATCATAACATGGAGGATGCAGAGAAATACTTCAATAAAATTTCGATTGAAGAGAGGGCGAAGTTTGATGAGGAGACGCTTGTCAATCTGAACAACAAAAGGAGGAAAAGTTCGACAAGCAAGAATTATGATGGATTTCGAAACCAATATATAGTGGTATGGTTACATCATCTCTTCTGGTCTTTCAGCGTTATAATGATAACAAAGAGTAATGTACATATTTTTTTTCTGACTAAATGTTGATGATCAGGTGACATTGTTGGTTGCAATCGAAGGGAAGCATAAGATGGCCACCATCAATAGCAACGATGACTTGAAGAAAGCATTGGAAAATCTCGGATCCATTCCTTCAAAGAATATAGCAGTATGAAATTGTTACTTTATTAATAAGCAATAAACTGAGACTTTTTCCCCCATATAATTTGATCGATTGTTCACATATGTTTTGTGTTCGTTCTCCTGCAGGCAGTACAAGTGTTATGGACTCCACAGCAAAAAAATGACACATTGTCAGAGGAAGAACTTATGGAAGATTACCCACTTCTGAAGCGCTTTTAGGAGAGAACATGAAGTTTATTGTGTTCAAGCAAAAATGTCGTTCTTTTGAATCTCTGAACTAGAGATTTTACTACTTATTGTAGATTTCTACATCATTTATTTCAATACAACGAAGTCAATCTACAAATTAAAAACATAACCTGCTTGTTGAAGGGTTTTGAAAGACCATGTCTCTATGACTCTATGTCAAATTAATCTTCTGTTGGAGTTCCCTCCTCATGCTAGACATCTCATTAAATAAGTGTTTTAGTCCAAGTTGGTTTCTGTCTTGAAAGAAAAGGAAAAGACGTTTCAGTCTTGATAACTGAGAAGTTTGCAGCTCTCAGTGGAAACAATAGAGTTATTGTTTCTTAGTAATCCCTTCGTATTCTCTAGAATGAGCTGGAGAGAAAAGAGGCAAATATAAATCTTGTTCTCTCTGTTTTGAGAGGTAGTTTTGTGAGGTAGTTTTATGAGGCCTGTGTAAGAAGAGAAAATAAAGAACCAATCCTTCTTGTACTGCCTACTGTGTTATTCCTCTAGTAATCTAGAGAGATTGGAGATTGTAATCTCATTCTATAGTGAAAGTTTTTCGGAGTTTGTCCCGTGGTTTTTCCCTTCACTTTGGAGGGTTTCCACGTTAAAATTGATGGTGTCATTGTTCTTTTATTTCTCTCATTTGTTCTATGTTTGTTGGTTTTCAAGCTGTTGTGTTTGTGTTGCTGCATAATCAGTTTTTAATCCCAACATCTTCTATATCCGAGTCTTTAGATTTGAGATTATTGAATCCGGTTAGCTAGCTAGCCGGTTATGTTTGTAAATGAAGCACAAAATTATACTATTTCTTCTTCTCGTTTAGGGGCAAAACTTGGGAAGAGATGCTTTAAAAGTCAAAACTAAACGAAGTTGATCATTCCACGAAAAAAAGAACAAGAAAAAAAATGTAGAGTTAAAAAAAAGTACCTATATAAAACAACAAGGTTAAATAATCAAGAAAATTTCATGGAAGTCACATTTTCAATATTTTTTCCCTCACAAGTCCACCTTAATCTTCATACCCACACAAGTCCACTTTGCTTATGAACGGAGTTAATTTGAGCCGGCGTCCACACTTTAACAAAGTTGCGGACGTCCACTCTCGAACGGCCCTCTACACACACACACAACCCTTCCACTAACTTTTTTTTGATATATATGAGAAATGAGGGATTACACCAAATTTTTTATCACAATCACATCTCCACCGTCAATATGTAGTTCTCTATATGAGTATATCACTTCTGCAAATTTTCAGAAATTTTGATGATCGTTAAGGCTTTCAAAACTATAATTTATAATTATAAACATGAACGGTCCATGTTTGACAGATTTGGTTCGTTCATTGATTTAATTTTGTTCGACACCTTAATGATCACCAAATTGGCTGAAAATTTGTAGAATTGATCTATATATAAGGACCAACAAATTGAATGGTGGAGATTCAAAAATATAATCAAAAAGTTAGTGTTATCCCCAATCTCTCATATATGTCAAAAAAAATCTCTTAGTAGAATATATATATATATATATGAATTGAAATTTGTTTAGTCTTTGTGGTTTAAAATCGACATATGTTCAGTTCTTTTGGTTTTATTTTAATCTGAATGGTCTTTAAAGTCATGATTTTTTATCCAAATGGTCATTCCGTCAATTTTTTTTGTTACAATACTGACGTGGCTGTTAAAAACATTGTAATTTTTAACGACCACATCAGCAATTTAACTAAAAAAATTAACGGAATAACCATTTAGGTGAAAAATCGTGACTTTAAAGACTATTCAGATTAAAATAAAACCAAAAGGACAACTGAAATTCGGCAGACTCACTGGGGAGGAAAAGTGGTAGGGGATGTTGTTGGAGTTCGTTGGGGTGGAGGCGCGCCGTCGTCGGCGCCGTCCGGTGGCGAACGGAGGGATGTCCGCAATTTAAGCCGAGTGCGGACGTCTGCTTTGGAACGTTTATATATATATATATATATTATCATGTCCAAATATCCGTATTTATTCAAAATGTACGGATTTTTTTAATTGATCCACTTTTAGATAATATTTTCTCATCTTAACCATTCACATTGTAGGTATATATGAATAGATCATCTCTACAAATTTTCAGCCAAATTGATAATCGTTAAGCAGGTATCAAAACTATATGATTACAATGAACGAACTAAATATGTTCAAGAGGAACCATTCGTGTAATTCACAGTTTTGAATACCTTAATGATTATCAATTTGGCTAAAATTTTGTAGAGATGATCTACTCATATATACTTAAAAGATGAATGGTTGAGATGAGAAAATATGATCGAAAAATATGTCAATTAAGGAAATCTGTACCTTTTGAATAAATAAGGAGATCCGTATCTGAAAACATATGTATATATATATACAGGCCGGATCAAGAGCGGACGTTCGCACCGGCCTTAAAGTGCGGACGTCCCTCCGTTTGCCACCGCACGACGCCGGCGAGGGCGTGCCTCCACCCCAACAGACTCTAGTAGCGTCCCCGACCACTTTTCCTCCCAGGCGAGTCCGCCAAATTCCAGTTTTCCGGCCAGATCACCCAAAACTTCAAACAAAGTCAATCTGGTCGGAAAACTGGAATTCAGCAGACTCACCGGAGATGGAAGTGGTCGGGGATGCTGCTAGAGTCTGTTAGAGTGGAGGTGCGTCCTCGTCGGCGCCATACGATGACGAACGGAGGGACATCCGGGCTTTAAGGACCGTTCGGACGTCCGCTTCTGATCCTATATATATATATATATATCTCACTAGGTCGGGCCGGGTCGGGTCGATCTGGATCACTAACGGCATGTCGTTCAGAAGCAAACTGATAAACCCTACAAAAACCCTGAAACATCCTAAAGGGCGCGAACGAAAAGCGAGCAGCAATGGACAGCGCGTTAAGCAACACGCGCTTCTCCGACCTCAAGCCTCCTCTCTCCGATCCGGTTCTCCAAGCCCTAACCGCCTCTGGCGTCGAATTCTGCACTCCGGTTCAAGCCGAAACAATCCCCTTGCTATGTAGCTTCAAGGACGTCGCCGTCGACGCCGCCACCGGCTCCGGCAAAACCCTAGCCTTCGTCGTCCCCTTCTTCGAGATCCTCCGCCGCGCTTCCACCAATCCCAAGCCTCACCAGGTAACTCAAACCTCCGCTCTCTTTTCTCTGAACCTATTCAAATTGATCAACTCTGTGTGTAGGTGATGGGAATGATCATAGCTCCGACGAGAGAGCTCTCGTCGCAGATTTACAACGCGGCAAAACCGTTCGTTTCGACGTCGCCGAATTTCAAGTGCGTGCTTTTGGTTGGAGGACGCCAAGTGAAAGCTGACATGAAGCGGATTCAGGAGGAAGGAGCCAATGTGCTGATCGGAACACCCGGTAGACTCTACGACATTATGGAACGTATGGATCGCTTGGATTTCCGGAGCTTTGAAGTGCGTACATTACGAATTTTTTTATTTTTTTATTTTTAAATCTTTTTATTAATAACTCATGCGTCGTATATGTAGGGAGGTTGTCACGAGGTTTGAACTAATGAACTCAAAGTTATCAGTTAAATACCTTAACCAACCAAGCCACAATTCACAGACAAGTGCGGACATTACGATTGAATATTGTGTTTTAGTGTGGTTGAATTGATGGGTGAGGTTTGTGGTGTTGCAGATTTTGATTTTAGATGAGGCGGATAGGCTGTTGGATATGGGGTTCGAGAAGCAGCTGACTGGTATTATATCTCGCCTGCCAAAGCTGAGAAGAACTGGTCTTTTTTCAGCTACTCAGACTGAGGCAGTTGAGGAGCTGGCCAGGGCGGGGTTGAGGAATCCGGTGAGGGTTAAAGTGGTTGCGGAGTATATAACACCTTCGGGACTTTCCATTGAGGCAAGAATAATGTGTTTTTAATGTCTCATCTTCTTATTAGTTTATATGTTTTGGATTTGACGAGCTTGTTCTATTTCAGTATATGGAATGTGGCGCATACAAGAAGCCGTCGCAGCTTGTGGATATCCTTGTTAAGAATAAGTCCCAAAAGACCATGGTGTAAGTGACACGAAATTAGTATGTGTTGATGTCTAGTGGAGGGATAAACGCTTGTTTAGAGGTGAAACTGTTTTACTTCGAAAGTGATAGTCTCTTGTTTCTCTTTCTCCAGGTACTTCATGACTGGTGCTTGTGTTGACTACTGGAAACTTGTTCTGTCATGCCTTGCTCCCTTGAAGGATTTCAATCTGATTGCTATCCGTGGGAAGATGAAACAGGTAAAAGCATGGCTGGCTAACAGACTTCGATAACCTCTAAATCAGTATTTCATTAACTGATCATTCTTTGTTCTATTACTGTCTAGAGAGCAAGGGACAAAGCTCTAGCCTCATTTGCATCTCTCTCAAGTGGCGTCCTTCTATGCACTGATGTTGCTGCCCGTGGACTTGACATTCCGGGTGTTGACTGCATAGTGCAGGTAGCTTGTTAACAATTGCACCTAGATGATCACCCCCCCCCCCCCCCCCCCCCCCTTTTCGGAATAGAATACTTACCTATTTCTTGATTTGCAGTATGATCCACCTCAAAAGCCTAATGATTTCATACATAGAGTTGGCAGAACAGCACGTATGGGTAGACAAGGCAGTGCAATTGTTTTCCTGTTACCAAAGGTTTAGTTATAGCACTTTATACAGACCTAATATCACTCTTTTGACATTTGGTTGTTGTTTAGTATATATGAGGTGCTTTTTGGATTTGGACTATTGTAGGAGGAAGCTTATGTGGAATTCCTGCGGAAAAAAGGAGTTCCTCTTCAAGAAAGGATATGTCCGGATGATGTCTCTGATGTTGTTCCTCAGGTAAGCATCATGTATGTAACCTTTACATTCTTTTACACTGGAAAATTTATTTACATAACTTATTACTCGTTTGCACCTGTTAGTAAGGCTTCATTGCGCTCGGTAAATGTTGATTGACAATATTGGGACATTGGGTGAATATGCTAGCATTTATTGTGATTATCATATATTATGGATCAAGCTGTTGTGATGGTCTCCCCTGTTTTGAAGTTTCTGGTCCAACTCATCTCTATTGTTTTAGTTGAGTACTTGAACTGACATCGTCTTGAAACTTTGCTTCAGATACGATCTGCTGCAAAAAAAGACCGTGATATCATGGAAAAGGGCAAGCGGGCTTTGAAATCTTACGTCCGTGCTTATAAAAAACACTGCTGCTCCTACATTTTCAGGTGACTATATGCACATTGTGTTATACTTCAGGCTGCCGGAACAAAAAGTAATTAATACATTTGGGAACAAACATTTTTCCCATTTCTGATTTGAGTTTTTAATGCAGGTGGAAAGAACTTGAAATTGGGAAGTTGGGCATGGGGTTTGGACTACTACGGCTCCCTGCAATGTCTGAGGTAAAGCACATCACACTTTCCACGGAGGGTTTCACTCCTGTTGCAGACATCAACTTGGAGGAGATCAAATATAAGTAAGAAGTCTCTCCTATCTTTTACAGTATGTGTGGAACTTGAGGTGCTAATGAAATAATACCAATCCTTTGATAATAGGCTTCACCTTTTGGATATTTTTGTAAGGCTTGTTTTTTGACTGAAATTGAACTGAATAAATATGTATTATCAATCACAACTAAAAACTATGGTAAATGAAAATGATTATAGCTTGTAGGACCTATTGTGCTGAAGTTTCTTCATGTTAGAATCAGTAGCGGTTAGTTTTGCATTTTGACATGCAGTACTGTAGAACTTAGTGCCATACTTTCATGCTTGCTTTGTAAATACTTTGTAAAAGAAATAGCTTGCACATTTCTCCATAATGAGCCTTTGCTAAAGAAAAAATTGATAATATAGGGACAAGGCTCGTGAGAAGCAAAGGAGGAAGAATCTGTTAGCGAAGAAAGAGGCAAAAGAGCAAGATCCTAAACCTCAAAAAACCAACAAAAATCTAAGTGCTACAGCTAAGGTTATGAAGAAGAAAACAGCTAAGAAACGACGCGCTGAACAGACAGTTGAAGATGCTGATGAGTTGACGAGAGAATATAGCCTGCTAAAAAAGCTGAAAAAGGGGACTATTGATGAAGCTGAATTTGCTATGATGACAGGAACTGAAAACTTACTTTGAAGTCGAAGTCATAGTCTACAGAATGGGATTTTTGGATTCCAGGCATTGCTTGAGTAAAAGAGAAGACTTCAGCCATGGATTGTGACTTGTATTCTTACAGAAGCAGCCATCACCAAGCTTTTTTCGGAGGCTACTTGCTAGGTGATAGATTGAATGGGCTTCTTGCTTTTGCCAGTCCTCATTATGGATGATGGTCGAAGTTTCAATACCTGTTTCTTACTTGGTTCATTTTGCTGATTTAGTTTAACTTGTAAATCTTCATAATAGATTTGGACTTGCTACAATTTGCAAAGCAAGAACAGAGAATACACCTTAGTGTTTATACAACTTTAGTGGATTTACCAATTAGTGCAGCTGATCCAATGGGTGTGGGATATTATAGTTTGGTGTTATTTGGCATGCACTGTCAATAATGAGAGAGGTATCCATTGGTACAAGAACCCTGGAATAACTGTTGGAAGTAACACAATACTACAGAGTTGAAGTATTATTATGAATACCACAAAACATATGAAATAGAGAAGTTACCATGTTGGTTGCCATCAAAATTGAAGTTATGAATACCTTTTGTCTGTAATGGAAGGAATGAAGGATATGTTGATATTCAATTTGTGATGATAATCCTAAAAGAAAAGCCTACATTTACTTAAATACATATCTAAAATCTCACGCATGCATATTGCTCTAGATTTTCCTCTAAAGTGGCAAGTTTGAAACATTTTTAGTTAGTCCAAATGAAACACCTAAGCCAGGAAATACATAAACAAACAAAGTATGGTAGGCGTCCACTTTGCTACCAATGCCACTTTTACAAAACCATAAAGCAAAGAAAATGATGTGCAAAATCTCCTTGTAGATGCGTATAATTGGATGCAAGATATGGATAGTCCTGTAGCTGCAGGCCTGCAGCTCATCCCAAACATATGTGATTTGGAACCTCTTATGTGTCACTGTCAGACGACTCATAAGCGAGTTTGTTTTAGTACGTCGACGATTTCCTAATTGAAAAAATTCGGAGAGAACTTTAAATTAGATAGAAATCACATAACCAATTCGTCACTTGACGCTAAACAAGAAAATAACACTTTACGTATTCAGATTTTTGATGTATTATAGATCGTATTATATAAATTAATAAGTTAGACGTATCACATAAAGATATAACTCTGTCGCAGTCTTTGTCATGCCCAGCCATATTTGCAACTGAGATTGATTGCAAGTAGATCAGCATCACAGCATAAAACATGGAAGATGATTGTTTTGGAAAAACCCACTCCATAATTATTGACATATTAGGGAGGATGGTCCTACAAAAATCAATCTCAAAAGTCCTGATTGATAAAACCTCTCATTGGACAGCCAAGCAGGAACTGACTGTGTTGATGATCCCATGCCAATAATTCAATTCATCATCATTTTTCAATGGTTGGTTCATCTCTCCCTCAATAATGTCTCAGAACACAAAATCAATAAAGCTCCGATAAGATATAAGATTCGTTGATGCTCCATTTTAAGGAGTAAGTTCTTTCGGCATAATATGATGAGTTAGTTTTTGAAGATAGTTCGTCGAACATTTTGTCTATCTTGTCTTAAAGATTCTTGTAAATATATAAAGGGTTAAATACACCAACAGTGTCTGAACTCTTGGAGGACTGTCAATATGGTACCCGAACTTTTAAATGTATCAAAGTGATACCTGGACTTGTATTTTTGTACCAACGTCGTACCTGTCGTCATTTTCCGTCACAGCTCTGTTAGTTCACGTCATTTTCCGTCACTCTTTTTTTCAGTCACGTGCGTCACATGTGACATGAACTAACAGAGCTGTGACGGAAAATGACGACAGGTACGACGTTGGTACAAAAATACAAGTCCAGGTATCACTTTGATACATTTAAAAGTTCGGGTACCATATTGACAGTCCTCCAAGAGTTCAGACACTGTTGGTGCATTTAACCCATATATAAATAAGCTAAAGTTTTTCGATGACCATAAATAAAATTGAGATAACGACCATAGAGATTGCCTTCAGCCCTTCACCAGCACCTCTAAACCCATCAGTTACTAGATGCCTCATTGATCACACCTGTACTTTTCACTACTGATATTCAGAGCAATATCAAAATGTACTTGAACAGACTGAATCTTATAGGCCTCAAAACTTGTATTTTCCCTCATAATTCATATAATTTACTAATACACATGGTCACACCATCCCATTACCTCAAAGAGCTATATCCCTTCGTCAAGAAAGATTAGGTCTTTCGGTATGGAACTTGGTGAAAGCATACAAATGGGGTACCTCTACAAGTTTATGAATCAACAGCATCAACGGGGAGAGAAACTGTCCTGCAAAGAGAGTGCGGAAGCAACTGTGATTTGATGTAGAAGCTGTTGGCCGTACCCTTATCCTCCTCTTCAGCATCAGGACACTCCAAAATCGCCTCACATTTTCGGACCCTTTGGGTTTCCGAACTGGGGCAGCACTTATTAGGACTAGGAAGCCAAGTAAAGCTTGAACTTCTGTCATAGTTGTTCCCTTTCATGGTGTTTGATACCAGACATGATAAGCTCCCATTGTCTCTTTCGTGTTCTTTATTTGAAGATTTTGAGACAAGTCCTAACTGCTGATCTCTAAGTTCCCTCAACTCAATCTGGTGCTTTGCCTTGAGCCACCTCAATTCCTTTTGAATTTCATGCTCAGAATTATCTGAGAGGTCACAATAGATCGAGGGCACTGTGAAAAAGGGATGTGAACCGGATATGTTCCGCAGAGAATTTCTTGCATCAGAAGCATTGGTGTTGTCCAATTTAAGATCCTGCATGACTGTGACTAACTGATTCATTTTTTCATATTCTTCGTCTGAATGGCTTTGTCCAGAGCCCACTGAACTAAGTTCACAACTCTCATGTTGTCCCCAGATTTCTTGGTAATGTAGGCAGTCTGATTGGCTTGATTCATTTGGTATATCCTCTGTTACATGATGCTTCGACTCATCTTCTTGATATGTAATCTCCTCAAAACGACCATGCATTGAAGCACATCCATGTGTACAACCTTGAGTAGCCCCGGGGTTGTTAGAGAGAAACTCCATGAAGGAACCACTAGAGGTGTGGTTGGATACACAATTTTGACAAACGTTTTGATTGGAAAAACGCGGTGTTTCCTCAATTCCTGGCCCGGACTGCCAACCAGGTACCAAAGAAGCAATTTCCCCATCAATCATATCTGCAATTTCTGTTACATCATGATCAGTGATATCCAGCTCTGCCACCATTTCAGTTGCAACACTCAGTGCTGTATCCATCTCAATGTCAAATGGGAAATAAATCTTCCGTATATGTCCTGCAAAGAATTAATTCTACATTTAATTTTCAGAAGTAAATAATGCATACATATTTATATATAAGCTTATGGAAACAAAATAAAGACAGATCAAACCTTCTTTATCTGCAATTCTAAGTCTCAGGATGACGCTACCATCTTCTTTTCGATTCCCTCTAATACTTATGTCCACATTTTCACCATGTTCCTCATCATCATGGTGCCCAAAGAGTTCTATTCCACTTGATTCCACCTCAAAAGGATGATACCCCCATTCGTTTTGGGAATCAAAACCATAGCCATTCGAGTATCCGTTACTAAACGAACTGTTGTTTTGATGAACCTCGTAAACAGGCTGCCTTACAAGAGGACCTATGTCATCAAGCTGCCTACCATAATTCACTGGTCTCAAATCATAATCACATTCATCTACTCGGAGAAAATCATCGTTCAAAAGCTCAATCGCAGAGTGCCTCATAGATGCAGTTGCCAAACATTTCTCAACAAACTTTCGTACTTCTGGATCTTTAACTTTGTACAAAGCATCTGGTTTTTTCCCCTAAAACATGTCAAAAGGAATCTTTTACTCAATTTTTCCTATAGAAAAAGCATGCCACTAAATGGAGAGAAAGAGAAAGTGTGAAAGAGAGTTATAAAAAGAGAATCCTCTTACTGAAACAACTTTCTTGTAGATCTGAGCAGGATGAGTGCATTCACTATAAGGATATTCAAAAGTCACCATTTCCAAAACGCACATCCCAAACGAATATATGTCAACTAGCTCATTATATGCCTCTTCATATACTTCTGGTGCCATGAACTCTGGTGTCCCTACTTAACAACAAAGAAAAAAGGAATCTAAAACACATATCAACTTCTAGCCACAGAACTACTTACAAATTACCAAAGCAACAAAATTTTGAATTTGCACAGTATGAACCAGTTAAACTTACCAACACAGTGAGCAGCATGTTGTGATTTCCTTAAGATCGCTGCTAAACCAAGATCACCAATCTTCACTTCCCCTTGATTTCCATTAATAAAGATGTTGTCACATTTGAGATCTCTATGAATCACAGGAGGGTCATGGCTATGCAGATACAAAAGCCCTCCCAAGATCTGCCTACACCAATGCTTGACAGCTCTGATGTTTACTCTCTTGTGCTTTAGTCTGTACCTAAAAAACCCAAAACAGACTATCAAAAATTGACCCCAAAGGATTCAGGAGCAAAAAGACATAAATTTTTCTTTCTTTTCGGTACAAAGTCACAAAACACTTACTGTTTAAGAGTCCCAGAAGTGAACATTTCAGTTACAAAATTGATGTTTCTTTTTGAAGTGTCAACCCAAGAAGTGTAGAACTTCATAATGTTCTTGTGCTTCAGTGTCTTGAGGAGGTGAATTTCACAGTACAGCCTCTCAAGATCTTCAGGACTTTGAAGAAAATCATATAGCTTGACCTGGTTCCAAGCAACTTCAATCCCATCATACTCATCAAATGCTCTGTAACTGCACCAATCAAAAACCAAACCCAAACACTCAATTTTAGCAAATTCTCACAGAAAGACCCAAATTTAGCTCCAAACCTTGGATAAACCAAACCGGGTTTTCATCAAATTGTAAGAAACACAAGAGCTTTGAGTACATACACTGTCTTTGAAGCTCCTTTGCCTAGGATTTCATTGTACTGCAACCAAACCAAAGACCCATTTAGGACCAATTTTCAAGCAGACGACAGAGTTTAAAGACACAGAAAAAATAGAGAAAGTTTAGGGAGACAGTTTAATTTGCTTACTCTGCCATATCTGCCAGTTGGATCTACTTCAACAAACTCAGAGTATTCCGGTTCAAGATGTGAGAGACCATTCATTTCTAAAAACCAATCTCAGGTTCTTTTTTTTTGGCTCACTTTTCTCTGTGCTATGATTAGTTAAAGGCTAAAGCTTTTTTCCCCTTACGGCTGGCTCTCTTTGTATTCTGACACACACAAAACAATGGGAGAGAAAGCAAAGAGGAGAAGATTTGACATAAAATATTGCTTTTGAAGGGAAGAAGATCAAGGGAAAACAATCACTTGTTTAATACATGAAGGAAACCACCGGTCGCACGACGGTACGTGACAAATTGAGCAAAGTCTCTTCTTCTTTATATGAAAGAGAAGAGAGAGCCATGGTAGTTTTTTTAAACGGTGGAACATGCCAAACTTGAAGAGTAACTGATGCAAGAAACGAAAGGACCCACTTTTTGATGAGTTTTGATGCTTCAGCTAGCTCATACCTGGACACCATGGACCATGCTTGTTCTGTCATTCACTGGACTCGGAATCACCCATCAAACTTCAAAGTCGTCGAATGAAGGTTGAATGATTAGCGATCCTTTTTTTTTTCTTTTTTTTTTCTTCTTTCTTTCTTTTTTCTTTTATTTAGTTACCAAGAATTTATGTGAAGAAATTAGTCATTCATGTGAAGAAATTAGTCATTCATGTGAAGAAATTAGTCATACGAGTTATCTTCGAAGGAATTGAGACAGAATTTACGGATAAGTAGAGAGAGTTGTTTTTCTTCACATACGATGATGAAGAAGTTTTCAAATAAAATTCATCATCATGGATTACGCGCGAGATTAACTTTGAGGCAATAAGATTCAATATCACGGTACTTAACAATTTGACGGATATTGTGCCATGATTTTGAAGGCATTTTACCTAGCTAATTGTCTTCCGAATAAGTAAAAGAAATATATAAGAAATGCTGAAAAAATTATCAGACAACTTGAGATACATGTAGTCATCGATCATGTACCAATAATGAGAACCATGAACTTAAAGAATATTTCAAGATGAAGAACAGAAGAAGCTTTCAAAAAGTTTCATTATTACTGATCGAGCGCCACATTTCTTCAAGACATTTTGTTTTGTTTTGTTTCTTTTGCATAAATCAAGGTTAATTCTCTTGAAAAGTTAGCTAATCAAATATGGATCGGATATCAAAATTGACCAGGGTAATTGAAAAAAATGTGCAATAATGGTATTGATGATTTCACCAAATCAATGCAAGTTATTATTTATAGCAAGGGTACGCCTTTGGGGGAAGATTTCCCAGACCTATATATATGGTCGGTTGGCCTAAACCAGTCCATGATTGTTTGCCGAGAACAAAAATACAACTATTTTCAGTATTTTGCGTTGAAATTATCGAATACGTAATGAACAGTTGTTCAATATCTTTTGCAGCCAACTGATTGAACAAGATGATCGAAATCCTCGCATTTCTAGATGACAGTAACGGTTGAAACCATTAAAATATGAAACTTCATAACACAAACAAAATTTGCGAGTATTTTTGAATCTATAACAGAAAGAACGTACATAACCAACATTGCATCAACTTTGGACTCTCATATATATACATATTTATCCATGTGAATTTTGTCAGAAATACACAGTTTGTGTTGTAATAATATTCTTTTCAAGTCCCAGTTTTTGGCTAACTTCCTTTCAGACTTGGGGTGTTTGGATTATATTATATCAAAATTTCAAATTCAATATTATTAAGAGTTTAAGAGTGATATGAATTACCCAGAAGCTAGCTAGGGTTTCAACAAGGGTACCCTTTCACCGACTGCTGTGAGGATATTCCAGTCATTTAGCTGCTCAAAGAAATTGACTATACTTGTGTTCAACCAGAGAGAGAGAACACATGAGTTTTCAGTTTGGTGATGACAAGGTCCACACCCAATTTGAGAGCTCGAAGAAGGTACAGTCAAATCTGGTGTTCATTCAGTTTCCAGAAATGATGAAAAAGAAGTTCCAACCAATCCTCTGTGCAATTGTGCTCGAGACAATAAGAATCAGGGGACTAGGTCGTGCATGGAGATCAGCTGTCTCTGAAGATCAACAGAACACATGAGTTTGTCTCGCTGAAAAATCGAAAACAAAACAGTCTGCTAGCTGGTCGATCACGTATTCACTGTGGGGATGTTATAAGCTAAGCTGCGTGAAATCATATGCGAATACGTGAAAGCCAAGCGTTTGATAACATCCAAGAAAAAAGAAGGAATTCAGTAAACCTAACTGATCTCGATCGGTTCCCGACCAGAGTTGTTGGGTTGATCGAGATTGTTATATATCAGAGGAGGCCGACATATATTTAGTATGATATATGTTATAATTGATAAAGAAAACTAGCTGCTGTGTGTTGCAGAATTAGCTAACAAATTGAGCTACTGATTTGATAGGGCACATGGTAAGCTTGGGAGGTTAGGGTTCAATCTTTGATCTCCAAGTATACGATGACTACGATTCATGCATGAATGCACACACTATTGTATCACTGCATTCAGACAACTCTAATGTCTGGTCCTTTCACATTTTTAGCACTTAGCGTTTAGCCTAATTTAGTTATATATATAGTTGTCTGTGCGTGTTTAGGTCACTCTAAACCTTAGGTATGATCAAATTAACGTAAATTCATGACTCAATGAAACTATACTTGATCAGGTCGACCTACAAATCTACCTCTGAGGCTCGGGGCTGTTCCTATAACTGTGTACAAATGTACAGTAGTGCTTCGTGGTTTACTCTCTAGGGTTGGATGCATGTATAATTCCAGAAAATATCTTGTCTGTAATATATGGTCCTCAGTTGTGTGCTTTCGTTTTGAAAAGTGTAATTTGATTGTCTTTCTAAAAAGAGAACGACTCCATCGATCACTATCCTATAGCTTTGTATGATTACTTGTTAATTGTATGGTGGGTAAAGGGCAAGAAAGATTTATAAACAATTGAAACTTCATGGTTTATGCCAGAATCCCTCATACAAATCCATAATCCTATCAATGATATATATATGTTAACTAAGAGATTACATCATGTTCAACTAGCAACTTATGATGACATCCCATTTAGTAAGTCTATCCTAATTTCCCATAAGCTATATTGATCATTATATATGTACACGAAGTTGAATCTAAAAGCTACGTACGCACTACCGCATACTTAGATATCATTTCTCATATAATCGGTAAAAACTTTAAAATGCATTTAGGTACAAGTCAGATGAGTTTTGAAATGAACACCGTTTCTTATTTATTTTTTCTTTAATCAGAAAAGTGTTTATTTTCTTTTTGTTTTCTCAAATTCAATAAACTTTCCTTTTCAAATACTACTTTCTCTCATGAACCAAACGAGGTTTAGAAGCGATTAAAAGACCTAAATTATGGTTTCTAAAAAAAACTACATTATAACTCTTTGTCTAATCAACTGATGTAACACATGTTATTTTCAGCTGGTGATGCTTTTTCATGCTCTTTAATTATTAATGATATGACAAAGGATTAAGATAAGATTAACAACTAATAACGTTCAAAGTACTTTCAACATTTCAATATTCCTAACTTGAACAGTTGATGTTGAACATGAATTCCGTACACACAAGGGTCAAAAATATACGAAAGGGGTTTGTGACTGACTCAAAAAAATGAAGCCAAAACAAACTAATAAGTACTTGGGATAATTGATGTTCCATATTTTAATTATAAGGATTAATTAGGACTCGTGTACGTAAAAATATACATTAATCTCTAAGTACGTGATCGATCTTTTACTAATCATCTTCTTGACTAAAGTACAAGCCTCGAGTTTAGGTTTGAAGTTATTCGAGTGCTAAACTAAAAACTATATTCTCGATCATATATATGAAGCCAAAAACACTTCTCCATTAGTTTGACTACTAGAGAACAAATATGAGACAAATTTTAATCTAGTGAAGTTTTGGCTTATTCTACTATTTGATTGAAATGGGTAGTAATGTGTGATCGATAACTCCAATAACAAGGTTAGCAATGTGCTCGTATTATGAAATCATTATTAAACAAGTAAGAATAAGAATAAGAACATAGAGATAACTCAACGAGTCGTCGTTTACTTCATTAACTGGGCATCAAAACAGATCTCATCCTCTGTCATCAACCAGCCCACAGATTAACATCATTAGATGTAATCAAAGGGTACCAAATTTGGTAGCAGGCTACCATGGTAATGAGTTATATCTGTGACACCTTTGTATTTGCATATAAAAACACTGTCAAGGTTGCAGGAAATGTATTTTGGGTCAATTTTATTGGTATGGATAATTAGAATTTGGTGTGTAAGCAAGGCATATATGCATGTGTGATGTTTGGAGGTTAGGTGGCACATATACAAAAACAGTTCACATGCAGACATATGTTTAAGTGGGGATCCTATGCTCCTTCATTGTCACTATTCTGAGAGCTCTGTAGCAACCAGATCATAGATATTTTTTCTTCATTTTTTGAGAAAATTTTGAAAAATCTTGGGAATGATAAGTTTGAGCAAAGAAAAAAAAAAAAAAAGACCCGGGCCTGTTTGAAAATCAGGCTACAGATTAAACCCAATTCCTCAGCCCTAAATGGGTCGGGCCTGATCAAGCACAGCGGCTCAGGGATATAAAAACTAAAATAATTTGAATACGGCACCACTACGCCGTCTGTGGGAATCGAACCCACGACCACACGGTTAAAAGCCGTGCGCTCTACCGGCTGAGCTAAGACGGCTCTTGTTGATTCTGTTGAAAGAATTTTCTTTATACTATATTTTTCGTTTGGCTTCCATCACATGTATCGACAATGTTATTAGTGCTGTGACTTTATCTCTAGTCTCACATTGACAATCTACGTTCTTTTGGTGTGTTTTAGTGTAACAAAAATAAAAGAAGATATTAACATTACATCGACTAACGAAGTTGTAATATATTATCAAAATAAATTAGATGATATCATCTAAGATAAGATGATACGTGCATGAAGTTTTCGTAGTTATTCACTTTTGCTTGCACTCTCTTATTCTTTTCTCTGTTAAGATGAGCAACAGGTACGGTTGGCTTGATGGGGTATATCATGAGATATACTCACCTATAACTTGACACAAATTACAGCTAGCGTCGATCTCTTTCATTTCGAAGTAATGAATTAATTATTCGACCCTTCTCTATGACTTGAGCTGATAATAGCATATTTACCAAGCAACCATTTTCTTGTTGGGACTTTATGTTCTCTTTGATACATAAATCTGCAAATTTGGTGGAACGTAGGGCTCTTAATTTACCAACTTATTTGTGACGCAATATGTATGTATAATCACACGCCCCTCACTAGTGACGCAGAAGCTAATGCCTCTACAATGAAGGCTCATCAACCACGTAACCCTAAAGTTAAGACCCAATCTTAACCTCTTCTATATATACCACCAAATTAACTGATCCAAAAAAACGTAACAATAGTATAACTCCCATGTTAAACAAGAAAACCTAGAACCTCTTTGAATCTCTGATATCAGTTGAGAAGAATGAAGACCAGTGTTGTTCTGCATGCCCTAAACGACTCCACGGTGGCCGCATTCGTGGACGACACGACGCCGTTCGAGGAATGCAGCAAGGAATGCTTCGACGAGCTCGACGTTGACGCCGACGGCGTGTTGTCGAAGGAGGAGCTCCGTTCTGGTTTTGGTAATCTGCTGCCGGGAATAGGGTACTTGTCTCAGCCCAAAGAGGAGTTGAATAGTTTGCATGATGCGATATTCGAGAGGTTCGATGCGGATGGAAACGGCGTCGTTGATAGGGGTGAGTTTAAGGAGCTGTTGAGGGAGATCATGCTTGGGGTGGCGCGTGGGATTGGGGGGTCGCCGGTTCTGGTGGCGCTTGAGCATGGCAGTCTGCTTATGAGGGCGGCTCAACATGAACATGAACATAATACGAAGAAGGGATAGGAATTTCATGTCAGCATGTAACATTTGTGTTTATGATATTTGCATTTTCAATTTGATGCGCAAATATTGATCTGTGTTTATATGAATTAAGGATCGATTTACGGATGACTAGATTACAAATAGGAAAATGGATTCATTTCTTATGTTCGGTACTGATCTAGCAAATTCCTTCTGTTCTTGTTTTTCCCTTCCTTCCCTATATATTAAGAAATTAGATCAATTCCATTCTGCAAAAGTAATAAAATTAGACCTTATCATTTACAATTTGTGAGGATCTCTTTCAATATTATAGAGATATCTTTACTAAAAATCTGCAAATTTTGTGTGTTTAGTACAGTAAGTTCCGGGCATATATGTTAATCGGGCTATTACCTTCTAAACTAGTAGATTTCAGGTTTCTAAGCAGTGCTGGGGACTGAGGATCATAAAGCTTCTCAAAAGCCAGGCCTTCTGTGGAACTGTTGCAAACTATTGATCCGGAGGTTAAGATCTGATGCGTAAGTTATTTCCATCATTAGCATGGTAAATTTTTTATTTGCAGATTGTTTAGCCTCTTAACTGTAGTACCAAGCTAGCATTGAGATTTGGTTTACATCTCTTATCTCTTTACTGTTTTTCAAAGAAAGAAGATTGGCTGCAGATTTGGTTTGTAAATACAAAAATATTCAATTCTTATATGTGTTTGGTAGTAACTTGAGTTTGAATCCTCTCCGTTGATCAAGCAACTTCCCTTGTTTTTGTTTTTTCTCCATCAAGAAATTAAATCATTTCCATTCCGCATGCAAAACCAATCAAATCAGACCTTATTATTCTAGATATCTTTACTAAAGTATGCAAATTCTTTCTGCTAGTACAGTAGGGTCCTGGACTAGTAGATTTTAGGTTTCTAAGCAATGTTGGGGCCTCAGGATCACAAACCTTCTCAAAGGGCCTTCTGTTCTACTGATCCGGAGGTTAAAACTTGATGTGTAAGTTATTCGATCATTAGTATGGTAGAATTTTCTGATAGCAGAATGTTATTTTGCTGCGGGTGTACAAAGCAGGCAAGCCTGTTAACTCTAGTACCAACGTAGCATTGATACAAGTTTACATCCTTGATCTTTTCCATTACTGTGATTCAAAGAAAGAAAAATGGCTGCAGTAAGAACTCAGAATAGTTATTGGTACTTACCCTTGTAGTTTGTGCAGATCACAAGTATACATAATTTTTTGGAAGGTTAGCTTAGTTGTACATTTAGTATATCTTGATCAACAGGACCAAAGCTATTCACGAAAAGAATAATATTTTTAGGCTATGAAATAGGGATGTGCCCAGCAGCATTCAACCCAAGAGAGCTTGCCTAAAAAATCTGCCTCAATATCTGCACAGCCACAGCAGCTAGATCAGAAACTTGTTTTCTCTACATTAGGCCGCAGAGTCATCCACAGCCAAGAAGAAAAGAGTTTATTATTCAAGATGTTACATGCCATGTATGCCTTGTCTTCTTCTTTAACTAAAAGTGAGGTGAAGTGAAGCAAGCATACAAAAGTTGTTGGCCCTCTCCTCTTTTCCCAAGGCCCCATCTTCCAGACTCCTTTTGATATGGCATAGGAAGAAGAACAAATACATGGAGAAGAAGACTTTGATTAGTGACTTACCCTAAAAGAAAGCTAAAATAAAACCATAGTCACCTGCAACTGTGACCCAGAAGCCCCAGTGCAACCCAGCTCATTACTCCCCCATTTGTATATGAAAAAGAGATAAATTTAAAACCCTTTGAAAGGCGCAAATCAAGGAGGAAATAACATGAAACAACAGTAGCTAGCTGTATGGCTTAGCCATTGGTGCTGATGATGAGGGTCTTGTATTTTTCATCATCAAGATTCGAAGCACAAACACAACTTTTGCTTACCAAAAGCTAAAAGCTCTTCTTATACTACCACTACTAGTAGCAAAGACTCCAACTCTTCATCTTACAACCTTCATTCCCACAAATTCTCCAGCTACTTCATGGTTTGAGTAACAATTAAGCACCAGAATTCGACACCATGATCCCAGCATGTTTCAGCCAACCCAACACAATCTCAAGCAGCTCTCAAGTGCCCCAAAACCTCATAACCTGCATGTACCAAACTCAGCTTGGCAACTCACCTACATATCTCACTCTCACTTGGTCCAAAACCCTCTTCTCTCACTCCCTAACTATACATGCTCCAGACTCTTTTTCCATCACCATCTCTCTCAATCCAACAACCTTCTCATTTTTCCGAACTAAACCAGGTTCCAAGTCCATCCTCTTAACCCAACACCATTACCAGAGAATCAAACTCTACTGGGATTTCAGTCGGGCTAACTTTGCTCACAACTCGGCTGAGCCTGAGTCTGGCTTTTACATTGCCATTTCTTGCAATGCTAGAGTTCAGTTCTTTCTAGGGGATCTTTTGGATGAGTTGACTCGGCGATCAGGGTTACTTGGGGCTCACCAACTTGGACAACCAACACTACTGTCAAGGCGAGAGCATGTGTTTGGGCATAAGAATTACATATCTCGAGCTCAGTTCTTGGGGTCCAAGCATGAGATTGGCATAGAGTGCAGTGAGGATACTCTCAAAGTGAAGGTAGATGGAGAAACTAGCCTAATTGTGAAAAGGCTGGCTTGGAAGTTCAGAGGCAATGAGAGAATTTTTGTTGGTGGAGTCGAATTTGAATTCTATTGGGATGTGTTCAACTGGGTTAATGATCGTAAAGGTACTACTAATGGCACTGGACATGGTGTATTTGTTTTCCAAGTTGGTGATGGTGGGGTGTGGCCAGAAATGGTAGGTTCTGAGAAGAGGTTGATGAGGAAGAGCTTGTCAATGTCGGCTGTTTCAGCGTCAGTGCCCTCGATGGTCTCATTATCGCCGTCCCCATCATGCTCGAGTGTGTTGCAATGGGCAGAGGAAAGCAGTGATGGTGGGAGAAGTTCATGTTCTTCATCTACTAGGTCCAGTGGTAGTAATGGAGGGTTTTCTTTGTTGCTCTATGCTTGGAGGAAGGATTGACAATGCAATATGCGTTATGATCTGATACTCTCATTTGTTTAATTTCAATTAAGGAAGTGTTCGAAATCGGAAATTGTTTCCTTCTGGATGTAAATTTTCTTGTGTTTATATTATCAGCACATCATTACTTTTAGCTAATTTTTCATATTTTGAAGTCTATTTCCCATCACTAACTAGTCAAGAGCATAAGCAAGAAGTAACAGCTAAAGTCCCAAAGGCCGCACTACTTTTTCGTATTTCTCCAAAATTTAAACAAAAAAAATAGGATCTCAGAGTACCATCATTAACATAAGCACACACACACTGTTGCATCTTTGGATTCTCTACTAGACCACTGAACCAACTAAGCTGTGGTGCACATATATGTTTGAGGATCCATTAGCCTTTTGTTATTTCTCTTTAATGGAAAAGTTTGGACTTTCAGCAGTAAACCATGATGAGGTTTCATTACTACTTTACTGTTCCTATAGTTTAAGTCTATAATCTCGTCATGACTGTGTTCCCTATCATCATTGCAGACATATGCCTCTCAGTTCTCCCCAGTTGTAGTAATTATAGCTCCTAAAAAGTTGATTTTTTGTTTCTTAGTTTCTCTTAGAAAACAAATGAATTGGCAAGAGGTATCAAAATTTCTGGGTATATTTTGTGATCTAAGTCATAGATTTTGGACTGCAGACTGTAAGTAACTAGAAGCACAAGGTTTGAGGGAAAGTTTTCCGGGTTTCTAAGAGCACATTGTCTGGCCTGAATGGAAATACCAAATAGGGATCAAAATAGAAATCAGTACACATTAACAATTTTGGAAGGTCTTAAATTAGACAACCTAATATACAGATACAGAGATTGACCAAACAAAAATATACAGCTATAAATTCTATATCCGAAACCCCTACATAGAACAAAAAGGTAGCTGAAAACAAGTCAAAGGAAGTAAAACTGGTAGATAGCAACACTAACCAGAGCTGCAGACTGTTACAATTTACTGAGATGTAGGATTTCATATAATATTGGTGACTTGGTCTATGGCTCGTTGAGAATGAAGAAAAGTGATGGAAATACCTGTTGCAAGAGTATAAATGAAATACATAGAATGCCAACCTTTCAGTGAACTAGATCAGCGACTCCTATGGATTTAATATTATATACAAACCTGAAGCCTGTTCTGATTTATAAGACTCAACACATTCAGACATCTGACCTTCCAGAAGGTCTGAATATCTGGCCAACTGCTTCAATTGCAGAAACATTCCAGCTCTCAGCATGCCTTACAATCTGTTAAACCAACAGTTACAGGTGCCCATCAACAAAGACCATACGTGAAGTACCAATGCATAGCACTTAAAATCTATTTTCGTCTTACTTTAAACTTATCATCCAAGTTATAGACCGTACTTCCATCAATAGAAATCAAAGGCCTCCATGGGAGCTTCAGGTAGGTCCTGCATATGAGATGAAATAACTTGGGATAAGCCAACAGAAAGGCGCAAAAGGAATGTAATAAGATGAATGCAATCTAAGATAAATGCTTTAAAGAAGACATGGAAGAGCCATTTTTCGAAAACCCCTTTATTTCTTGAAGGTGAAAGTAAGCATCTTGTCTGTGTAAATTGGAAATATTTACCAAACATGGTCTCCTATTACAGACTGTTCTTACTTGTTACTTCCTCACTATCCTTCTCCATATACACACCCAATGGCATATATCAGTTATCCAAGGCAAAGAGACACTATTGCTATATCATGTAGTACTAAGTACAAATTTTCCATCAGTGGTGTGTGATACTAGTTGCCAACTAGCCAAACTCAAATGGAAGGGTATCAAAGTCTAAAAACATCACATTTCTTCTGGTATCAGAATAGATGTCAAAAAATTGTATGGCATTAGCAAACCACTCTCCCAAGCATATACTATACATATGAATACAGTCAACCTCTGACACCAAATCAGCAGTTTCCTTTCAGATAAGTAAGTCAGTGTGTGACTTATAATAGCAGTAGACAAAGTTAAGCACCTTAGTTTCCATGTTGCTAGAACAAAGTTTGCTTCAGAATTAAGACCCTGCAGATTGAACAGAAGACAAAAGTTAAGAACCTTTGTTTCCTCATTAGTAGCATAGAATGTGCTTCATATTGTCAATCATTTATGAACCTATTCAACCAATCAGTTATTATCAGTCATTACTAATCCTACTCAAATATAGAGATGCAGCATTTTCACAATAAAAATAGACAATGAAACCTGTAGCAACCCAGACTATTCAAGGGAGATTACAACACCAATTTCTAATTCACTCATTGCCACAACATAAATCTGTCACTCTCAACCTAAAGTACTGAAATCAAACTAAGAATTGACTACCTTCTCGATCTTTTCCAATCCAATCGATGGCGAGTCAAAGAAAGGAACAAGCAATTTCAAGTTGCGAGCATACAACTCCGTACCTAAACAGTCAAACCCATGTCATACAAAACAATGCAAACTACAAACAACAACATACAAGTATATAAAAAAAAAACAGTCTAATAATAAAACCAACCTTGAAATCTAATAGTTGGATCCTCAAAGACACAATCTTCAGCATAAATTGCCGACGTGAAAATGCCTATTCCAATGGAAACTATCACTCCATATCTCAAAAATCAACAAATAAAAGAGTAGCGTCACAGATACAAACAACGTACCCGTCACGAAATACGCGTTCTTGTAATCAGCTTCTAGAATCGTCATAACATCGTCTATTCCTATATCCGAAAACTCGTCCCTTTGTTCGTCAGCCGCTTTTTCCAATCTGCAAAAAGAAACACAAATTTTTGAGTTTTAAACATTGTACAACATGAAGAGAAGGACAAAATGGGAAACTTACCTGGTTGTTGGGTTGAAGGAAGACAGAAGCCTGAGGAGCTCGGTGGCTCCGGCCACAGCGACTTTAAGTATCGGCGGAGTTTCTCTCTTGGGCTTGTTATCCGGTGCTTTCGCGCAGCACTGGATTTTGTGGATTCTCTGAAAAATGAAAGGTCAGGAATGGATCAGAGAGACGGGAAAGGCTAAAGGAAAATGGCAAAATGGAGATTGAGAGGTGGAATTGAAATGTTACCGTGGGGTGTGGGAGCAGAGGAATCCGTACTCTCGGAGAGCAGCACACTCCCGCCATTGTTTTTGGCGGGTTTGCTTCCCGCGAGAGTCTGTTATACAGTTGGAGAGACGGATTGTCGGGTCGGGTCGGATTTGCGCGGCCGAAATATAGGGGTAAACCAGATGACCCAATTGAACAACAAACCGGCCTACTCGTTCAATTAGATTTGAAAAATTAGTGTGAAGTTATTTGCATTTCGGACAATACCACCGATTTTTCATATTTTTTTATTTAATATAAAGTTGAAACACTGAATTAGAATAAGATTTGATGAGAGCTAAGATTGAGTTCAGCTACCTAGGTTCACACTATGAATTGAGCTTATGTTCACACCATAGACCTTATTAAATACGCCAATCACCGGAATAATTCGATTGTCCGACCGACGAGCACGTTTGAGAACGCGCCGTCAAACGAAAATGGATTGTCAGGTTATTTTAGAGCTCTTTCATTTAGTTTACTATAAAGCAAAACCTTAAATCAAAATGGCTCTATTTTAGTAGATCTTATGATTCAATTTGATGGAGTAATCTTCATCTTTTCTTTTATATTGCATCATAAAAGAGAAATGAGATACACGATCTTCACTAATTTGTCCTTAACTCATTGTTTAGAAGGGTATTAGTCAGTTTCGTCTCTCTTAAAAATAGGAGGACACGAGGCAGAAACACAAATAAATAAACGGCGCCGGACCGCGCCAACCCGGTTTTGGATTAAACGGCACCGTTTTCTTCGTTCCTCTCAAATGGGTCGCACTTTCAACGTCAGCTACGAACGAATTCTAACTCGTACTAAACTCAGGTCCAGATTCACTCTCTGAAACGCAAAGGCTGAAGCTTTGGACTCGCAACAATAGCGGAAACCACCACCACCGTCACCGCCGCACGGCCGATCAAAGTAATCGCCGGCGCCGACTCCTTCGGCTGCACACTCAAAGACGCCTTGGTCTCCCACCTCCGGTCCCTCAACATCGACGTCGAGGACCTCGGAACCTCCGCCTACTACTCCATCGCCGCCGAAGTCGGCCGCCGCGTCTCCTCCTCCTCCGCCGACGCCGGCACAGAAACCCGCGGACTCGTCGCCTGCGGCACCGGCGTCGGCGTCGCGATGTTCGCCAACAAGTTCCCCGGAGTATTCGCCGCCACGCGTCTCTCCCCCGCCGACGCCCTCAACGCCCGCTCCATCAACAACTCCAACGTCCTCGCCGTTTCCGGCATGTCGACCGCGCCGAATCCGCCGTCGAGATCCTCGACGCCTGGCTCAACACTCCCTTCAAGGCGCCCTGTCCGGCGTCGGAGTCAAAACCCTGGCCGGAAGAAGTTTCATCGTTTCTCGACAAATCTATCAATGAAATGCCGAAAATCGGGGCGGAATCTGCTCCGCTAGAGAGCTCTTGCTCAATCTGTTGTCTGGTGAAAAATCGGGATTTGAGAGAAATCGATATAATTCCGGGTGGGTCAATGAAGATAGTGAGGGAGAGTCCCACGTCGGCTGTAGTTAGGTTTAAGGCCGGCAGCGTGGAGCCGGCGCACCACCACACATTCGGCCACGATTTGGTGGTGATGGAGGGGAAGAAGAGTGTGTGGAATTTAACCAAGAATGAGAGGTTTGATCTGGCATCTGGGGATTACTTATTTACTCCAGCTGGGGATGTGCATAGAGTCAAGTACTATGAAGACACCGAGTTCTTTATCAAGTGGGATGGGAAATGGGATATGTTTTTCGATGAGGATCTTGAGGCTGCGAAGAAGGCTATTGATCAGGAGTTGGAGAATGGAGGTAAGTGAGTGAGAATGGTGATTATGTGTGTGTGTGCATTAAGTTTGTTTAGCTTAAAATCTCGATACTGGTTGTGCTTTGTTAAGATTACAGCAGCTTTGTATGTTGGTGAATAAAGTTGTGTGTGAGATGTGTACGAGCTGTGATGGTTATGTCTGATCATGGAATCATGTATGCTATTGAGAATAAGGAACATCCTGACTGCTCACACTGTATCAGTTGCAGATGTGCAGTTTTGGGTTAAATGCTTCATTCTGTTTCAATTGTGGCCTGCAATTTCAGTAGGGAAGTGTACAAGTACACATGTATGGAGAAGCATTTTTGTTATCGTGTTCAGTTTCAGTTCATTTTATAGTGTTAACTGTAAAATGAAGCCCTCTGTATCATTAAGAGCACAAACTATGCATTACATTTCATGATCACCAGTTCTACATGAGCTTTTAACTTCTATACATACAATGTAAAGCATTTGCAATGCCAACTAACAAGGTACACCGAGTCAGAGTCACCAATTGACTCCATATTTTTGAGGTTGTGGTTTGCTTTGTGCCTAGAAAATGAATGAGAATGTTGTATTAGACAAGACTCAGCTCATCAGTAGTATTAGCTGCTTTCGTATACCCCTCTTGGGATGCTAGCTTCTTTCGCAATTCCACCAAATCTTCCCCAGCATTGCATATATAGGCAGAAGCTCGTCTGCCAGACAAGGTTGCCCCTTCCATGCTATCTATATAGTCCTGCAATCAAAAGGTACCACACATCCATGAAAATGTTTCAATCAATGTCTTTCCTCATTCTTCTTCTACAGAAACATCGGTGGCACATTCTCACCTGTTTAGTGTATGATCCTGCAAGGAAGAAATTTTTCACGGGTGTCTTCTGATCTGGTCTAAACGGATCTTTACCAGGTCCCTCGCGATATAGAGATTGCCCAATTTTTACAACGGATGACCATGTGACTTCTAAGCCTTGTGATGATGGGAATAACGTCAACACCTGGAATTACACACAAATGTGTATAAAAAGGTAGCAAGACATGATATTACGCAACGTTCAGAACCTATTAGAATGTTATCAGTTGCTTCCAGTTGCAAGAAGACATCATTCTTGACTCTTGAGTATAAGTTGATACCTGTTTCGTAACCTTTGCTATAATTTCTTCGTTTGGTAAAGGCATGTAAGGATCACCTGGTGTCAACACACATCTGCAAGATGAAGTAACAACAGCGTTAAATTCAAAATTGTAAACGATAAAAAAGGTGTTTCTTTCCATCTTATTCTCTTATGAGTGTTTCCAACAATGCTATAACAAAGGGCAAGTTTTCTTACTGCAGCAGTGAACCTTGTCCTTCAATATAGTAATCTTCTGGAGAAGTAAGTGCTAGGTCGGCAAAGCATGAAAAATCGGCATCGGGAGTATAGAGAAGATTATCCAATCCCAAAGCTTGCTTCAATTGCCTAACAACCACAAGGCAAACTGTTTCAATTAGTGTCGACGAAGTGAAACAGAATTAGATTTCTGCATGGTCGTTACTCGTTAGTAACAAATAACAACCCTTTAAAATGCCAAATATTTCAGTGCATAGGCAAGAAATACCTTGACCGTTCTAGATCCTGCATCTCTGTGACCCATCCATCGTATCTAAGTTGCACAGTGACAACAGGAACTCCAACTAGTTCATAAATATTATTGAAAAATTCCCATTCCCTCCACTGGGACGGAAGCAATCTCTTGATTCCAGGCACATCGCATGCTATCAACAAACAAAATATTTTGAGACACAATTATTCACCTGAAATATAAAATAATCTCTAAATAAAATGGAAAGAAGAGTGAATCTCAAACCTGCAACATAGGCATCTGCTTTCACAGTTTGCTTATTGGTAGCCTGAGGTAAAAAGAAAACATTAGGTATTTACAGTCAAGGAAGGCTACACCAGAATCTTCTAAACTAAACAAAAAGACTGCTTACGACTGTTGCAAAAAAAAGTTGATATACTTCTAAAACTCCAAAGCTCAAATAAATTGATTAAATTAATGTCATTTACGTTGCATCGGTAGTACTGTGGTAAGTAGGTTACCTTAGACATGGCAAGGCCTGCAACATAAGTTTCTCCATCAGCAGATTTATCATATAATATCTCTCTGCATCCCCACCGAAGATGAAACCTGTCCAGCAGAAAAGAAGATTCCAACTGATATAGGAGAAATATAATAACAAAATAAGCCATAATCGTAAAATTGCCATGTAAAACTCTTATGTCCAAAGTACCTTCCACCCTTGTCAATAATATACTTTCTGATGGGGCCACTCAAGTAAACATCTGGAGAACCCTTGAGCATGCGCAGAAGGGATGCCTCGGTCTTAGTGGCAAACAACGTGAATATAGTGAGCATACAACGAGCACTGATGTTGTCACAGTCAATGAACCCAAGAGCAAACGCGACAGGATCCCACATTCTCTGGATACTTGTGCGTGTGCCACCTTTGGACATGAACCAATCTGAGAAGCTTATCTGTAAGAAACAAGTAAAATTTGAAATTAAAACAATTGTGCAAAAAATAACTATGAATTTTATAGCAAGAAAAAGGAAAAATCAGGCAAGTAAGTTTCACAAGGTACAAATTTTGTAACAGATTAAGGAGCTTTGATTCTTACACTATCTAAATCCCGTACATCGCTCAATGCTCCATCTGAATCAACCAGAGCCTTGACGACTGGACTCAATGCAAGAGCCAATGCATTTCTGGCTTTATCATAAGTCTGCACTTACAAAGTATTATAAAGTTAAAGCATCAACAGAAACCTGGACAAGCTCTTTTTACCATATAAATCACTTCAAATAAGTATACTAAATGATAGCAAGAGTATACTATATTTAGCAAGAATCACAACACATGCAATGTCTTCCTGATTGAAGGTGGAACCAGAACTTCAGTTTCTCTCAGCTTATCTAATTCCTAAATATAAGCAAGTAATTGGGAAGCATGTACAGAAATGAGCCATGCCAAAAATGATGCTTCAGTAATGTCAGGTCAGTGGCAATGCAAATATTTACCTTGATCTGATTTGTAGATAAAAACGCAAGAATTCCATGTATGGGAGCTCCAATTGGAAACCGAAAATCAAGTTCTGTGATGGAAAATTAATCAAATATCAGATTCCTTTGCAATGATCAATCCATAAATATAAGGTGGCTTACTAAATAGGCAGGAAGGATTCAAACAAGAGAACATTTATGATCACTCTCAAGACAAAATTTGATCAAAACAAAGATCAAGCGTCAAAGCGTACCGCCAATTTGACCCCCTTTGTTAACAAAAGTGTGAGTATGATCCTTCACAAGTAGATTTTCTTCTGCGCCCACCTGTATAATTGAAGATTTAAGAAAGTTGTCAGAGATAACATCATAAGAATAACACATTTATTAATTTATATATGGATATGCCCAGAATATCATGCATATGCAAAAGTTATAGGATTGCAAACACACAATATAAGTTCACCTTTTTCATTAATCGGAAAAGATTACTGTAACAACCAAAGAAAACGTGGAGTCCCATTTCAATGTGATTTCCACGTTTATCAACAAAAGAGCCCACTTTTCCACCAATGAAAGGCCTAGACTCATAGATATCTACCTGAAAGAATACATGTAATTGGTGGAAGAGACAATCAGTTATCATACAAGTTTAACTTACAGAAGATGAAGTGAGCTTACTGAAACACTTCAGTCAAGATTTCCCATTTAAACATATAATTCATATGTTGAAGTGATAAAGGTAAATCAAAGTAACACACAATTCAGACATAAATGTGAACAGCCACAGGACTATAAATTAAATTGGCCCAACCTCATGGCCCTGATCCAAAAGCTCAACAGCTGTTGACATGCCTGCAAGCCCAGCTCCAATAATAGCCACTTTTAGCTTCGGCCCTCGGTAGTGTTCAGGTTCAGGTGGAAACAAACCTTTTGGAGCTGACAGATTCAACAAACATCTTAGTATGCTTAAGTAGCAGCTCAAACAGAAAAGTTATCTACTTATTGCTGAACATACTATACACTCCGATCCCTTTGATCATTTCAACCTAAAAAATTTAGACTTTCATACAATACAGAGTTGTATTCTGAAACTAAAGAGTTCTGATTAACCCAATTGTAACTCGTTTGTTTTAATTGTTCATGAAAATGCTCTAACAGAAACCAATACTCCAATAGTTCACCATATTTTGAAATCAGAACCAACACACACTGCTCTATATTGGTACTTCAAAAGTAATGAAATTGAATCCCAATAGGGAACAACTAAGTACTCCATGTCAAACTAATCACAAATTCAACTAAAAAACTGCAACCTCATCACAATTTTCATCACAATTCTCCAAAACAAAGAAACCCAGAACTCCAAATACACCAAAAATCAATAACAAGACATATATCTCTACCAATGAAGTACAGAAAGATCAAAACTTTACTGTAACCAAAAACCAAAGATGCAAACTTTACCATTTACACTCATGTCAGACACATTTGTGTCAAGAGAGGATCGAACACAGATTGAGGAGGACCTCTGGGACCTCACCGGAGCCACCAGGCATCGACTGGTTAATGGAGCAACCGGTAAGAGCACCCAAGAAGCCATAGCAGAAAGTTCTGAACTTCAAAACTGAGCTGTCTTCTCTTCTCTTCTCTTTCTCTCTGAGCACAACTTAGTCTGTGGAGAGAGAAAGAGAGGGTGGATTGAAAAGGGTCTTGTTAACTAAGAGAAGTGGTATCAGAAGCTAAGGAGATGCTGAGGGTGAGAATTTGTCACGTAACTGAAACAATGTGAGGAACCCAACAAGATTTATATATAGGTCTGCTTATATATAATTTAGGGACCCACACCATTGTTTATTGTAATGTAGGTAAGTTTGGAATCTGTTGGAGGAAATTTGGGAAAGAAGGATAAAGTGGGGGAGACATTGGGGAAGTGGATGGTGCTGCTTCTGCTTCTGCTTCTGCTTCTGCTTCTGCTTCATTTGCTCTATAATGTGATTAGGCATTTAGGCCGGTAACGATAATGCGCCACCGAAACACTGATAAATCAGTCACTGATGAAGCCTCAACTCAAAAGTCAATTATCAGTTTACTATAGTTTATGCATCTATCCTGTTCTTAGTCCAATCTCAACACTCAAACAAGACATCTCACCAATAATTAGATTAGCGTAATTCCAAGTCGTTACTGATTTCAACATTGTTTATCGAGATATGCAACGGTGAAAATCTATACATTAATACATATTTATGTGGAGATCTCTTTATGTGTTATAGTCATGGTCATAAACACAAACTACACAAAAGATGAGTGAATTGCCCCGGTGTAAAACCTCATGAAAATGATAATTAGGAACTTCTTTTTTTTCATCAACTGGAACAACTAATCTTCCACCAGGCGGCGGAGGCACATCTCTACTTACAAGAAGAGACTTGTGCTACTACACCAAATGATGTTGGTTATGGTAGACGAGAACTTAACTAAACTTTTAAGCGGTAGTTTTAAATTGATTGTGCTACTTCTATGATAATAAAGTTCACTCGAAGTTTTAACCCACTCGAATTGGTAGAAGCCCTACAAGTTAACAATATTCTTGGTTTTCAATCTATGGTTAGTTACTAGATATATACACGTTGATTATTGTGTCTTCTATCTAATTCGATGTGCATGAACATTTGGTGGCTAATGATAATGCAAATATTTACAACTTCGACGTTGGTGCTCCACTGCTTCTGGCCGGCCGGTGACCATAACCAAGATCATAACCAAAATCCAAGTCCAAGTTCACATGTGGTGGCGGATGATAATGCGAACCATGGACATTGCGTAATCTTATTGGCACCTTAGCAAGAATCAAACTATGGAACAGTACTCAGCAGCCAAGCTCTGTTCTTTGGATTGACTGAATGGGACTTTGATCAATGATCAGCAGCAGCCAGCCAGCCACCGTACGTATATGATATCTGGTCGAAAATTCGAAATTGATTTTCACAACAAGGTGAAACTTAAATATCTTGAGTCATCACCGTTTTTATCCCCATATTTCACTTGTTTGTAAGTCAAGCGTACACCTTATTCTTGCAAATTATCAATGTGATTGAAACTAGGTGTTGAACAAAAAATGGGGTTTCTATCTATCTTGCAAAGGAAAGGTAAGAAGATTGAAGCTTCGATGGATTTGAAATGTGAGTGTCTCCTTAAATCCTTCCCCTCTAATTCCTTGCCGTAAATCTGTGATAAGGAAGACGCTGTGAAAGTTGCCAATGATAAGGAATCTCTTGAGCAAGACGCTGTGAAAGTTGGCAGGCAACATCAGCCCCTTTTAGGCCTCAAACTTGTCATTGTTGTTCACAAAAACCAGTTAGGTAGACAGAAAGAGGAGGATTTTAACAGTTGGTGGAGAGATTCAAATCATTTTGGATACCGACTACAATGAGGTGGTCGATTGGTTGAAAGTTACAGATGAGTAGTAGCCTCAGAAGTTACCAATCTGCAAAAAGTGGTCGGTTCATCTACAATACTACTTTGCCACAACAATATCCAAGTATATAAAGCAATTGCCTGACTGATTAGTCTGAATACGTGTTTCTGGAAACTCCATCGAGGAACGTCCTTATGTTGAGCATCTCCAAATAGTCGTCTCAACTCTCAAAGCTTAATCTTGACTCCAAATTGAAGCATTTCTTTCACAGAGGGAACTGGAGAACGATGTGATATTACCATGCCATGCATTTCCGATTGACCAAGTCCAACTATACCGATTGTTATATATGTTCCAAGGTTCTGCTTTTGTAAAGATGTATATAGGGACCAGTAAGCTTGGCCAGGAATCATGCTCTCCAAAAGTTTTAGGAGTATTTTCCTTTATGAAATATTGAATAAACATTCAAGAACTAACCATGGCATCTGGTTTTCTTGTAGCTTTACTGGTCTAACTATACCAATTCTTGTGTGGTCAAGTAAATACCTGATTTCGGGGTGCTCCATCATTCGGCATTAGAAAATAGAAAGTGCAGGGTGTGCAACTGACAAAATTTGAGAATAAGCTCGGATAGAAACTCATCAGGTTCATCTTCTTGGCGAAACGCAGGTTGTTCTCTCCGGTCTCCAGCTCTCCTCCTCTTCGATTCGCTTGGAATTTTCAATGTTTATTTTCACTTGCTCATGTTTGATTCTGCCCCAGTGCCATAGATGCTAGTCTCAGATACCGTTCATCTTCATTAATCACATAAATAGATACATTGAAAGAAGCCTGAACCCCAAGACACAAAAACGAAGCAAAGTATTGCAAGTGAATAGTTGCTTGTTACTGCTAATTTATGTATAGTAGTTAAACTGAATGGTCCATCTAGCAAATTGTATAGTTTTATATAATGTAATTTGAGTATCAGATGCCTTGCATGTACTGCTTTTATGGGCCTTGGCTAATACTACTGGTGAGGTTTCAGAGGCTGAAGAGTTGCTCAAGGGCTTGAAGTGCAGGTGAGAATCTTGCCACTCTGAACCGCACCCATATTTTGTTTTATCGACTGCCAAAAACTACCATTTGCCACTTAACAAAGGAGGGAAAGCAAAGGAGGAAAAGCTATATTTACCATTTCATCCATTTGTCTTGTAACGAAGAGTACACAAGCCAAAACCTACCATTTGTTTGATCTGAAAGAATTTGGTTTGCATTCACAAACTAGTATAGCCAAACAGTGAAACCAGTTATATATATGATAATACTTGTTAATTGTTATATCTATATAATTTGTTGATATGTATGATTTGGGTTTGTCTTTGCAAAAAAGCTTCTTCCTTCTCTTTTGTGCTACATACTCCATGAAAATGTAAGCATTCCCTACATGAATTTTCTGTGTTACAGGAAAAGGTGCATAAAGGATCACCGAAATTATAGTTTTTCTTTTTTTGATGAAACCGATATGATAGATTTGCAAGAAATATTTGTATCAACCAGAAAGTTCACAGAGACAGACCCACACTAGTGACACTACTCATGCTTATTGTAGCTTCTTTGGTCTTTTTGGTATGAACTCTAATTATAGCTCATTGCACGCGGTAAAACTATTATTTCCTGCATCTAAAATTGCTCAAATTATGAAGTGTCTAGCAAATTATGAAAATTGCTCAAATTGCTAAAATTGCTCAAATTTAAACTGGATTGTGTAAAAAGGTATAAACTTCAGTTTGGTCATCAATCAATAATATGAACAAGCTTAAAATCAAAATACAAATCATTTAAAAGAAAATATATTTGAGCAACTCAATCTAATTACACGAATGACTATCTAGATGTCAGAAGTGGATAAATACATGTACGAGTATATTTGCTTACCGGAAAACATGTCGAATGATTGACAAACTCTATCAAATTTGACTGCTAGTGCATTGGGATCTCAATTTACATGAGTTAGTTGTTGATCACTTGATCTACAAACAAAAAGCTACATGTAAATCGTAATAGCGAAAAGGAAAAAAACCTCAAAAACAATCTAGGCTTGTGCCTCACAACTTGGGAGACCAAAGCACTCGGCCACTTGATGTACCATCAAATATTTTTTGGATATATTGGAAGTGCTTTTTCCCAAAGCTTTTTTATGTGTTCCCCTCTTATCTGTCTTTTTGAAGCATATATTAACTTCATGCACCCACTCAATCCCTAGTCCCTACTCATGCAGTTTCCTACTTCTATGGCTTATCATAGTGACAACTACTAAATGAGAGCCTACGAGGACAAGAAGTCTCTAGTTTGTTTTCGATGCGGAATAAAAAAATATAACGATTACAAAGTAAAATCACGAAACACATATATCCAAGTTATAAAATCAAAATTAAAAGCAGGCGAAATAGATAAAGGTAAGTTTCGAGTCCAACCACCAACCGTTTTAGAATGGCCAACGGCCAACATTAGTAAGTGCATTCACAAGAAAATTGTCTTGCCCCAAATATGTCGGAATTTCACAGTTTAAAAACGGACAACAAGAAGTTTTATATCTTAAACAATGGTGAGAATGCGCCAACGAGTGCCAACTTATCCAAGTATATAGAAGCAATTGCCTGAATATATAGAAGCAATTGCCTGACTGATTAGTCTGAATACGTGTTTCTGGAAACTCCATCGAGGAACGTCCTTATGTTGAGCATCTCTAAATAGTCGTCTCAAAGCTTAATCTTGACTCCAAATTGAAGCATTTCTTTCACAGAGGGAACTGGAGAACGATGTGATATTACCATGCCATGCATTTCCGATTGACCAAGTCCAACTATACCGATTGTTATATATGTTCCAAGGTTCTGCTTTTGTAAAGATGTATATAGGGACTAGTAAGCTTGGCCAGGAATCATGCTCTCCAAAAGTTTTAGGAGTATTTTCCTTTATGAAATATTGAATAAACATTCAAGAACTAACCATGGCATCTGGTTTTCTTGTAGCTTTACTGGTCTAACTATACCAATTCTTGTGTGGTCAAGTAAATACCTGATTTCAGGGTGCTCCATCATTCGGCATTAGAAAATAGAAAGTGCAGGGTGTGCAACTGACAAAATTTGAGAATAAGCTCGGATAGAAACTCATCAGGTTCATCTTCTTGGCGAAACGCAGGTTGTTCTCTCCAGTCTCCAGCTCTCCTCCTCTTCGATTCGCTTGGAATTTTCAATGTTTATTTTCACTTGCTCATGTTTGATTCTGCCCCAGTGCCATAGATGCTAGTCTCAGATACCGTTTGTCACGCCCCGGTTTTTAAGTTATTTTACGGTTATTTATTCCGGTATTATTTTGGTCTTTTACCGTATTAATTAACCGTTTAATATTAAAGACTTTAAAGTTGACTTTTTATTCCGTTGGGGAATTTGGGAAAACTTTCTTCATGAAAGTTGTAGAGAACGTCGTTACGAGTTCGTAGACATGCTACGCGTTTAATTCGGAGTTAGCATGGTAAAGTTATGAATTTATTGGTAAAATTTGGAGGTAGTAAAAAGGGGTATTTTTTTAAGTGGGCTTTTAGGTGAGTTGGGCCGGGGGGCAGCCCAGGCCCTAGCCCCTTCTCTTTTTTCTTCTCTTCTTCCTTTCTCTTCTTTCTTTTCTCTTCTTTCTCTTTTCTCTTTCCACCCGTGTTTTTTCTTTCTTCCACTGCCGGAAGCTTCCAGCCGCTAGCTGCTGCCGTCTGGCCAGCCACCGGCCGCCTCTCCACCCCAGTTCGGACCCCCATCTCCTCCTCTCCCTCCCCGGCCTAGCCCCCGAGCCTCTAGCTCGCCGGAAGAGGAGAAAAAGCCGCCGGAACCGCCGACTGTTCCTTCGCCGGAGCTCCGTCCTCCGGCCACCATAGGCCGTGATTTTTGGCTCAACTTGTAGCCCTCATCAAGGTGAGTTTTCCCTCAAAAGGAATCGGTCTATTTCGATCTCGTTGTGGTGTTTTGTATAATTGGAAGTTTTAGGGATTTTTGGTTGTTTGTGTTCGATCGACATGGTTAGGCTTAGAATTTGAGTTTGTGGTAGTTATGAATGTTGTAGAGGAGGTTGAGAGGAAGATTCTGTCAAAATTTGGTGACCATTGGAGGTCGCCGGAAAATGGCTGCCGGCCGCCACCTCCGGCGGAGCCGCCGCCGAGAAAATATTTTTGGTGGAGAAAAATGTGAGGAGTTTAATGGAATAAGTTTTAGAATTTTTGGAGGAGTTTTGGATAAGTTTGAGATTTGTTGAAGTTTAGTATTTTTGGCGGATTATTAATTAATAATCCGGCCATTTGATTTTATTTGGTAAAAAGTGTTTTTCAAGGTTGTCGGTAAAATTTGTGGAGTTTTGAGGTTGGCAGTGGATTTAAGATTTTGGAGTGTTAGGCTTGGTTGAGCGCGAAACATATTTAATTATGCATGTTTTGCATTTAAACGTCGATGTTTCATTTAAGGTTTTATGTATATGGAACAGGACGCGAGGAGGCTCGAGCTGAGGAGACCTCCGACCGACGTCAGGCTTAGGCCTAAGTTGTGAGTGGACCTTTGTTTTGAATATTATATCTGAAATGCTTTATCATTTGATTGATTTTTCTATTATTGGATATTTCCCGAAATTGAGAATTTCGGTGAATTATACTCGAGGTACAATTCCGAGAATAGTATGTAAGAGAATAACCGAAATTGAGAATTTCGGTGAGTATGTATATATATCCATATTTGGATGATTATGAGAATAATATGTATATGAGGGAATGCTAGCTAGCTATACGTGCTTTTCCGCCATACTGAGGTAAAATTCCATTATGGCGCAACGTGAACGTTAGACGCAATCGTTGTAGCCCTATATAAAAATAATAATTTATATAGGGGATATGCGCGTATAATCATACACCGTGCTTTTCCGCCATACTGAGGTAAAATTCCATTATGGCGCAACGTGAGCGTTAGACGCAATCGTTGTAGCCCTATATAAAAATAATAATTTATATAGGGGATATGCGCGGATATTTATACACCGTCTTTTCCACCATAATGAGGTAAAATACCATTATGGTGCAACGTGAGCGTTAGACGCAAGCGTTGTAGCCTTGTGTGAATTTTCTATTGTGTTTGTTGTTTCAAGAAAATTCATACAAGGGATATGACGAGTGAAATACATACATATTACCACTCGGCCGCTTTCCCCCATATGCGAGGTACAATTCCGGTGTGGGGTGATGTGAGCGTTAGACGCAAGCATAGTAGCTTCGTATGATATCTACTTTATTAAAGTTGTTCATAGATATCATGCCAAGAGTCAGGCGAGTGTGCATACATACTATATATATAATATCCAGGCCTGAGAGACAGTTTCTTAAAGTTTGGGGGTTCTAGCCAGGCTGGACCCCAGTTCAGAATCATTCCAGTGGTGTTCGTGTTTTTGCCACTGTGGAAAGCATTTCTTTTGGGGAAATATTTATTTGTTGCCAGTTCAGTTTTGTCCACTCACTCTGACGTGTTAAATATTTTCCCCTGGGCTCTTCGTTTTTAAAATGCCCAGTCTGCAGAGTTCGCGTGAGGTCCAGCAGGAGACGTCAAGGCATAGTGACCCATCTATCAGCTACATTTTGCCAGTAGGTTACCTGTTTAATCTACTAGGAGTTTGTTAGCTTCCGTTGTATTTTATTTTATTTTTTAGTAGCTCTGAATACTATTGGAATTCTTGTTTGTATTCTGGCTACTTTTGGAGTGTAGCTGAAGATTTATTTGTTTTTGGATTAAAAGGTGATTCGTAAGTTTTTAAGTTAGGGTTGTCCATTTTCGAGGGAGGTTTGCCGAGTCTTCGATAAATTTTCCGGGTTTCGGGGTGAAACTCGGGGTGAGTCTTGTCACCGTTCATCTTCATTAATCACATAAATAGATACATTGAAAGAAGCCTGAACCCCAAGACATAAAAACGAAGCAAAGTATTGCAAGTGAATAGTTGCTTGTTACTGCTAATTTATGTATAGTAGTTAAACTGAATGGTCCATCTAGCAAATTGTATAGTTTTATATAATGTAATTTGAGTATCAAATGCCCTGCATGTACTGCTTTTATGGGCCTTGGCTAATAGTGGTGAGGTTTCAGAGGCTGCAGAGTTGCTCAAGGGCTTGAAGTGCAGGTGAGAATCTTGCCACTCTGAACCGCACCCTTATTTTGTTTTATCGACTGCCAAAAACTACCATTTGCCACTTATCAAAGGAGGAAAAGCTATATTAACCATTTCATCCATTTGTCTTGTAACGAAGAGTACACAAGCCAAAACCTACCATTTGTTTGATCTGAAAGAATTTGGTTTGCATTCACAAACTAGTATAGGCAAACAGTGAAACCAATTATATATATGAAAAATACTTGTTAAATGTTATATCTATATAATTTGCTGATATGTATGATTTGGGTTTGTCTTTGCAAAAAAGCTTCTTCCTTCTCTTTTGTGCTACATACTCCATGAAAATGTAAGCATTCCCTACATGAATTTTCTGTGTTACAGGAAAAGGTGCATAAAGGATCACCGAAATTATAGTTTTTCTTTTTTTGATGAAACCGATATGATAGATTTGCAAGAAATATTTGTATCAACCAGAAAGTTCACAGAGACAGACCCACACTAGTGACACTACTCATGCTTATTGTAGCTTCTTTGGTCTTTTTGGTATGAACTCTAATTATAGCTCATTGCACGCGGTAAAACTATTATTTCCTGCATCTAAAATTGCTCAAATTATGAAGTGTCTAGCACACTGGATTGTGTAAAAAGGTATAAACTTCAATTTGGTCATCAATCAATAATATGAACGAGCTTAAAATCAAAATACAAATCGTCTAAAAGAAAATATATTTGAACAACTCAATCTAATTACACGAATGACTATCTAGATGTCGGAAGTGGATAAATACATGTACGAGTATATTTGCTTACTGGAAAACATGTCGAACGATTGACAAACTCTATCAAATTTGACTGCTAGTGCATTGGGATCTCAATTTACATGAGTTAGTTGTTGATCACTTGATCTACAAACAAAAAGCTACATGTAAATCGTAATAGCGAAAAGGAAAAAAACCTCAAAACAATCTAGGCTTGTGCCTCACAACTTGGGAGACCAAAGCACTTGGCTACTTGATGTACCATCAAATATTTTTTGGATATATTTGAAGTGCTTTTTCCCAAAGCTTTTTTATGTGTTCCCCTCTTATCTGTCTTTTTGAAGCATATATTAACTTCATGCACCCACTCAATCCCTAGTCCCTACTCATGCACTTTCCTACTTCTATGGCTCATCATAGTGACAACTACTAAATGAGAAAGCCTACAAGGACAAGAAGTCTTTAGTTTGTTTTCGATGCGGAATAAAAAAAATATAACGATTACAAAGTAAAATCATGAAACACACATATCTAAGTTATAAAGTCAAAATTAAAAGCCGACAAAGTAGATAAAGGTAAGTTTCGAGTCCAACCACCGACCGTTTTAGAATGGCCAACCGCCAACATTAGTAAGTGCATTCACAAGAAAATTGTCTTGCGCCAAATATGTCGGAATTTCACAGTTTAAAAACGGAAAACAAGAAGTTTTATATCTTAAACAATGGTGAGAATGCGCCAACGAGTGCCAACTTTGTTGTTGATGCAATCAATCACCTTCAACCTTAAACTTGGTGAATCCATGCACACAGGCTGCATGAAGACCAGTTCGTAAGAAGCCTTTACTTAATTAGCCAAAAACACAAAGTATAGAAGAGTTATAGCAATTAGAATATAGAAACTAAGAGTAAACCCATATAAGGATGACAATTGTATCAAAACAACATATGATTGCTTAATACCATTTGATCTCGTGATATAAGTCTTTTCTTTGTAAGTGGAACTTCGTCAATTTGACTCACAATAGCAACATATGATTCCCTTTGATTCTTCAATAGCAATCTTTGAGTAGACATCATCGGAAGAGACCTAAAATTTTTCTTGACAATTGTATCGTCAGGCATTGTCTATGTCTAGTCATTTAAAATAACATCCGGTTACCTAATACTATTTAACCTAATGACATAATCTTTTCTTAACAAGTGAAAGGTGTCCGTGGACTCGATGCACATAGATGAACATATGATCTAGCAAAAGTGAGATAGTTTTGAACTTAAAATAGGCTCTTCTAAAGTTTATTGTAACAATAATAATGACATATATTGGGCCATAACGCCATGCTAACAACAAACCATATATTGGAGTCTAGGACCAAGTACACGTGAATACCACGTCTCATACCACAAAGCAAGGATTTACATAATCTCACTCTTATTATTATTCTAGCTGTACTCATTATGCCAGCACGCGCTTCCTATTATATGTCTCCATCCCCACGCGCCGCCGAGCATCTATCTAAGCACCTCCATTTTTTATTCTCCCTGAAACATGTTTTGTTTGTATTGGTTGCAGTGTGTCAGGGGTCAGACGACTCAGCCGGACTCTGAGTTCATATCATGTTTTTTGTTGTTGAATATAACTATTTAGACCTTTGATAATAATTTGACCAAAAAGACAATTGATCAACATCTAAAAATTGGACTAATTGCAAATGTTATTGTTAACATGATTTTTTTTAAAAGTAATCCTATCCATAATCCATGTTGTCTCAACTAAGGAACTCATGTTTCAAAATTAAGCATAACAAAACAAAAAATCATCTAGCCCTTACAATTTCCAATTTTGTTTTTAGTTCCCTGATTTTATGTTTATGTTTCATTTTCAACATCAATGGTTACAATCAGCCTACATGTCACAATAATGACATATTTTCTACCTTCTTGATGATATTTTGTCTGGCTTGATATTATAGTTGATACAATTGTAAGCTAAGTTCTATCATGAACGATTTTTATGTTTTAGTACATCTATAACTAATTCGTAACAAGTTATGTGTTGTTTAAGATAAACAAATACGTAAAGTCGATTTTGACAACAATATGATGTTACCCATGTGGTCTCCTTACTATGATATTTTCTGCTACCTAACTTACAGGATGAAACGTGTTACAATGATATCGACTATACCATTGCAAGCAAATTCTCTCAAAAATGAAAACACGCCACGCCAAAAGTGGGACATATCGGTCGGATCGTGTTCACACGCGCCGCCGCCCCGAGCTGTGTTTAGTGCAACATCATACACAATCATTCTGGTTAGAGAGAGAGGGAGAGGACATGTGAAATTACGAAAACGGGTAATGTGGAGTAGGAATTAGGTGATAATGACTTTACTGGAATCCTGTCTCGGTCAAAGCCCATTCCTCTTCTTAGTCTTGTGCAAACTGCTCTGTCAAAGCGTCCATGTATGGCCACTTTGCCCAGGTTTTATCACGTCACCAAAATCACCACACCCCCCAAAAACGTAAAAAAAATGAGAGAGCAAAATATTATACACATCATCGTGCCTGCACTTCCATGGAGGATGGCCGGTGTTGGTCCCACTTCCCCAAAACTGTTATTTTACTCTCTCTCTCTCTCTCTCTCTCTCTCTCTCTCTCTCTCATATTCATTCCCTCGTTCCCGTACTCAAATTCAAGCCAACCCAACAAATAGAGGAAGAGATAGCAAAGCCTTTTCCATTTCCTCATTCTCTTTTTTCCGTTTCTATTATTCACACGCACCCTTCTTAAATTTCCCATGAAACTGAGAGAGGTTTCAATCCAAATCCAACACTTTGGACTACCACTTCTCTCTTCAGTTTAAGATGTGAGACTGAGAACAAACAGCAGCTTCTCAGTTGGGTTCAGTTTGTTGTTGTAGTTTTGGTTCTTTTGGCTTCTCTACATCTCATGTGGGCATGTCAGCTAAAGCAAAGTCTAGAGAGAGAAAGAGAGAGAGAGAGGGTAGAGAGAGAAAGTGAGAAGCTTTTTTCAAAGAGTAAGCCTTTACAGCAATTACCCAGTTGCTCTTTTCTTTTGCTTCATTAGGCTGTCACAATCTTGAGGTGTGCATCTTTTGCTTTTTCCTGCTCTGTTTTCTTCATATTCGGTTGGGTATGGTTTCTGTGATTTTTATTCTCTTGTGCTGGAAAAGATTGGATTTTTGTTATTAATTATTTGGTCTGGTTTTGATAGTGAAACCAGTACTGCTTTTTTGTCTGTTTCTCTTGTGTGATGTGTTTTACAACCTGCATTTCTCTCCCAAAGTTTTGATTTTTATTTCCAGATGTGGTGTCTCTCTTGCTATATGCTTCAGCTTAGATTGATGGGTTTTGTGCAGTGATGAATCAAGAGCTAGTTTGCTTACCAGATCAAGTCAAAGCTGGAGGAGTCAGATTCTGAAGCAATTCTGAGATAGACTGCTTGGGTTTGTCTTCCCTTCTGATCAGTCAATTGAGGTAAGAGTTTAGCTGGATAGACTGCTTTTTGGTTTTGATGTGTTCAAGTTTAAGTCTTTAGCTCAATTCTGAGTGCTTTTGTGTTGTGTTTGCTTTGGTTGAATTAGGGGCTCAATCACTTTTGAAAATCCTGAGAGAGAGTATTTGCATTGAAAATGAGGGATTTCCCATCTTGTTTTGGTGAAAATGGGGTTCAAGTTGCTGATTCTTCTTCTTCGTCGAATAATCATAATACTAGTAGGACTGCCCAGAATTTGGTTACTTGTATCTATCAATGCCGGTTGCGTAATCGGTCTTGCTTGATTACTGTCACATGGAGTAGGAATTTGATGGGTCAAGGCCTTAGTATTGGAATAGATGATTCGTCGAATCAGTGTCTTTGTAAGGTGGATATTAAACCTTGGTTGTTCTCCAAAAGAAGAGGGTCCAAGAGTTTAGAAGCTTACTCTAGTAAAATTGATATATATTGGGACTTTTCTTCTGCAAAATTCGGATCCGGGCCTGAACCTGTTGATGGATATTATGTGGGAATTGTGGTGGACCGGCAGATGATTCTCCTTCTTGGAGATATGAAAAAGGAAGCTTTCAAAAAGACTAGTGCCAGCCCTGCGTCTTCTAATGCTGGTTGCATTGCCAGGAGAGAGCACATTTTTGGGAAGAAGGTGTTCACCACCAAGGCTCGGTTTTGTAATGATGCTCAAGTTCATGATCTTGTAATTGAATGCGACACTGTTGGGGTCAATGATCCGTGTCTCATTGTCCGTGTGGACAGTAAGACGGTGATGCAGGTGAAGAGACTTCGGTGGAAGTTTCGGGGAAATCACACCATCTTGGTTGATGGGCTTGCAGTTGAACTTTTCTGGGATGTGCACAATTGGCTCTTTGGTTCATCACCTGGAAGTGCTGTGTTTATGTTCAAGACATGCCTCTCAGCCGAGAAGTTGTGGTCTGGCCAACCACAATCTGATCCAAGTGCCCTGCAGTGGTCATTTTCACAGAGGTTTTCAGACAGCAAGTCACACGGGCTAGGGTACTCGCTCATGCTGTATGCCTGGAAGAATGAATAGAGGAAGTTGGAGTTTCTCCATTGATTACTAACAGAAGACACACACAACCTCTAGTGAGTGATGAATTTATCAGTAATTATGTGATTGCATTACCACAAAAGAAATGGTTAGATATGATCATTTGTTCTTTCTTACCCTTTTTTCTTCTGTTTCTCCTCATGAGTAGCTTGAGCAATCAAATAGATCAGAAACAGTTTTGTTTTTACTGGTTGTATATCCTCCATACAGTGTTAATTTTATTCTTTTTTATTTTTTTTTTACTTCTCAGAATTCTGTGTCAATATCATTGCTCTGCGAATTTTTCACTTTGATCAAGTTTCACATGCCATTCAGCATTGTCTTTTCAGTGATTTCTGAGGTTATATCTTTTTATGATTGAATGTTATTATGGCTATAATAAAGCATGAACTACTAGGGTGCTTGAATAAAGTTTCTATATATGGGTTACCTAATTGTATTAATTTTTTTTAGCATAGTACTGGTAAGTAGTCCATAGAGGTCTATGGATACTGTTTTACACTGTAAATGTCAAGATTAATGCTTTTGTGTGCTGACAGAACTTTACTGTCTGGGAGTGCTTCAAAGAGTTGAGATCTCACATTTACTATAGAAGAACATAGAAAAGTAACCAGAGTCTTTGGTCTGGAAAAGTATTCCCTTTTGATGTTCAAAATGACTGCTTTTGCTATAAGGTGGAAAGCTACATGATTGAAGAGAAGTGCCAAAGGGTAGAATTTGGATATAGTCCCCTGAACCTTTATGTCTGGGTTGAAAGTTTTAAGTGAAATAAGGCAAGGGGTTTACCGATCTTCCCTCTCTTTAACCTTTCAAAAACTATCGTATAAAACTAGAGCTTGCTTTGATAGTACTAGCTACTAGGTATGTTAGAACTAGCGGGGATTAGATGAGATACTTCAACTGTTGTTTCAAGTTTTCTGTAGTTGCAACTGTTTGATCGATGAATGAAGTCTGATAGAAACTAGCAACTCATGCTCATTGCATCAGATAAGTTACCGAATGTCCCAAAAAGGGACTCACAGTATTCAGGGTATTTGTTTGAATTTGAGTTTGTGATATATGTTATGAATTACTCTTTGGTTGTTGAACTCTATACCTGCATCTGTATACATTTATGTCAGTAGATATGATTGAGTTTAGGCATAGCTTGTGATAAATTTCAGTGTTCAGAACTGACATAAGGTATATATGAATGTGATAGATACCAAGTGTTGTCTCAATCACGGTTGTTTACATAGTTGAAGCATTTAAGCATTTTGTTCTCATGAATCTTTTACAGCATTCAAAGGCTCTCCCTGCTGTTCTGTTATGAGCTTTAAACTGCATTAGGTGAAACAATCCTTTACAGCTTGAATAATTGTGGTACACACCTAACCCAATTACTTAAGTTCTTCCCCAAATGTACTAAAAGTTATGTATTGGTCTTCAAGTTTATTATGTACTCCACATTCTGGTTGTGACCAATTAAAAGAAACTGGTGTAGCCGTGTAGGTATGTGCCTGTAAGGACTCCCAGGAGAGGTAAGGTAGCTAAACAACACTTTCCCAATTAAGCACTACACCTACTTACTGTAAAAGCACTTTGAAATGTTTCTATAAGAAGGTACATCTCCATTAGAGCATTAAGAATTGCACAAACAATCCAATATGCAGTCGCCTATGGATTACTAGCAACCTTTTCTAGTTTTAACTTCTCAAGAACATCCTCTCTTCTCAGTTTTATCTTAAAATGCACTACACGGTCGTTACATATATTTCCTCTACCGACATCTTAACCACATTTAACCGATAACAACTACATGGGTGAACACACTTCTGATTCACGAATGAACAATTCCGATCATCGAACTTCGGTGAGGTTTCAAGACAAATCACTAAGACTGGATGTATTAGGGTGGAGGATAAAGGATCATAATCCCACACCCAAAAGGAATCTATATATCATACATTGTTTTGGATTTTGGGGCTGAAATTCTTAATCAGACTGAAACGAATGCCAGAGCATTCCTTTGCTGGAGATGAAAGCTACATCTCCTGGACTATTGCTACCAAATTTGCAGACCACATAACTTTTTGAAATGGGTCCAAAGGGAGATGAAAGCTACATGTGCTTCCCAGAGTAGACGGCGCGTCGCCTACGTGAGCGACAAGCTCGCGTGACGGTAGCTCCCTCTTTCCCGGCTACACGTGTGCATTCTCTATTGCTTAACATGGTAAAACAGTATTAGTGATAATACATTTCCGCTAATCACTCCAGTCAAATCAGGTATACCTGGTGGCATTCCTGTAATTACAAGTGCTTCCATCGCGGTTTTTTTTTTAGAGGAAAAAAGAGTCGAAGTCAGTTGATTTCAATGATACGACGGTGCTAAATCAAGCTAGGAGAAAGTCTAAAGACCAAACTCCATATTACGATGCAATGCACATATTCATGCTAGAAGCATATCTACAAAACAAAAGAAAAACTACAAATTCTATCAAAAAAGCCTAATGTCCAAAATTAGACTTATTTTAGCCTAGAAACTAATAACCTACATAACCAAACTAAAGTACCAGCTCAAGGAATTGAGGCCTAAGACCATTTCGGTGTATCTTTCTATTAAAAAAGGGGTAAACTCTTCAATAGGATTATTTAGGGATATGTCGGCCTATATACCAAACTAGGTTCAAGCCCAAACCCAGATGAAGAAAGAAGAGAAGAAGTGGAGGCCCAAAGACTCAGCCCACCAGGCTACGACATGTAGCCCAACAAATTAAGACCCAGGCCCAAACTAGTTCTTCGTCTCTCCCATCTAGATCAGGCCGGAGACTAGGTCGCCGGAGGAGCCTCCTACCCCCAATTCAGTCTGGTGGCTTTGTCGCCTTGAAACCCATGATCCTCGTCACCAGACACCGTTGCTCCAAGTGCCGTTGCTACCCACACTCCCAATCAACTCCGATCAAAATAATAGATCGGAATAGCTTCACCTCTGTCAATTAGATTCTCCAAGCCCCCGCTGCTTGTACACCACCTCCTCCAAGGATGGTGCTCCCAAAACCTGCAGTCTAACACCACCGTCTCAGACGTTGACGCGAACCAAAAGTCGTTTGCCTTTATTCGCTCGAACCAAGACTGCCTCACCCAGTCCACGTATCGGTCTGAGCGCCTCGCCGAGTTTAGATGCCATCACATAACCCGCAGTCAGAGTTCTCCGCCGAGTCTGAGCGCCTCGCCTAGGTTTTGGTATTCTCGCCCCGCTTTTTGTGGAGCGTCTAAGATGAGAGAAAATGTTTTTAAATGTTGTTTTTCGCTTCCATCGCGGTTTTACTTTGCTTTTTTACTTGTTTACTCTACCTTTCAAACCCTAAGTCGACAGAAGTCATGTCATAGTAAGATTTTGAATTTAGGATTTAGAGTTTATAAGCATGCAGTCATGCTAAGAGGGATATGGAAACCCTGAACTACGAAAGCTAAGAAAAGAAAGACTAAACAAAATAAAGCGTCAATTCATCATATTCCAAACTAGGGTTTCAAGGTTACATATATGGTCAAGAAAGACATCAGACATAAATGGGCCTAAACATGGGCTTACACAATTGAAATAGCTATTATGGGTCTGCATGACTTGATTGCTCATAAGCTTGTGTTACGTCAAAACGTTGCGTTTCAGCTAGACATACAAAGATTCATACACATGTAGACCGTAAGTAGTGAAGACGTGAAATTTGATTCGTTATGCTATATTCTGAACATATAATAACGAGACAGGATTGTAGCTACAACCCCATGGAGCATGCATTCAACATGGTACTAGTACGTTCAATTGGTACAGTTGTTTGGTTATAATCCAATACTTCAAGTTCATGTATCCAAAATAATGTTATTGCCAACGTACTAATGTTGAATTTTGGCTATGTATTAATATTCCTTTGTTACATATTAGGTGACATCGAACCCCAGTTTTAGCATAGTTCTAACCTAAATCTTAACTCTATTTACCGGTTGAAAGCTAATCTCGATAAATTAATAAAAATGTACGATATTTTATAGTAATAGATCATGAATTTTTAAAAATACAATTAACAATTAAAAAAAACACGATTGGCCGAGCTTACCACGTATCAGCCCTACCTAAAAATCTACATGTATCAAGTACATGGCTAAATTCATTTGAAAATAAAAATTGTCACATATTCATTTTCTGTGGCTAGTGATGAGCTGGCGTGCCATGACAATTTAGGTCACATACTTCATTCATTTTCTGCGGCGTCCAGGTGTCAGACAGCTGTAATATGCTTCGACCGAAATTACATAAACACCCACGTGATTCCCTTTAAATAACCTCATCATCTCCCACACGGCGCATCCGCGCCTTACGACGTCGTCTGAAGATTTTCCCACGGCACCGCAAAAATTCCTGGAACTACCCATTTTACCCCTCACTCTAACGGTCACTGGCAGACCAAAACCCACACCAAGACAAACCAATCAGTAGGGCGAAATCCGTCATTTCGGTCCAAAACAAACACTTTTACTATACTTGGTAGGGTGTTTCAGAAACAGAATCACAGAGAAGAAGAAGAAGAAGAAGAAGGAGGAAGCAAGCTTTGAAGTCATGGGCGAGTCGAGTGACTCAGTTTCTATTGACATTGATGTGGTACCTTTAGGAGGGAAGGTAAGTAAGCAAAGGGGATTAAAGTTTCAAATATGCAAAACCAAGAAATTCATAAAGCTTCAATCTTTGAGACTTCAGTGCTTTACATACATGAGTTGCTTGCTCTGTTCTTGTGCTTTCTTTGATGGGGTTTTGTTTTTACTGCGGTTTGGTTAATGGGTAACTTTTTTTTTATTGGGTGTGTGCAGGAATGTGTGGTGAAAACAAGCAAAGGTTCAGTGTCTGTGTTTGTGTGTGGGGATCAAGGAAAGCCTGCTTTGATAACTTACCCAGATGTTGCTCTTAATTGTATGCTTCTCGTTCTTATTCTAGTTCTTTATTTGTTGAGGGTGGTTATGGAGATATAGAGTGTTTGTTTGGTTGAAAGTTGAAATTGAGAATAGCTGAAGTGGACTGTTTGACTTGTTTGGAATTGAAGCTTGGGTGTAGTTGGTGATGGGTGTTTTGATATTAGTTTTATATCCAATTGTGGTGGAAAGGTTGAATTTTTTCGGTGTTGAGTGTTATACTTTCTTGGGGTTTTTACTTATTAGTGTTTTCTTGATACAGTTCAGGTTATCTTGAAATGAATTTGATCTTGCTGTTTTGTCAATGAATTTTCAATGTTAAGAAGGTTATGCTTTTGTGGGGTTTTTAGTGTTTTATTGCTGAAGTTCAGGTTGACTTAAAATGAATGTGTGATCTTTTTGTTTGATCTGAAATATTCTCGAAAAAGATTATGCTAGCAACCATGTTGACCTTGTATTTTATCTGAAAGTGGAAGAATGCTATTATCTGGTCCAAGACTCCAAATTGTTAATGTGGTTTCTGATTTATGTTTCATTTTCTTCTACTGAAGACACGTCTTGCTTCCAAGGTCTCTTCTTTTGCTCAGATGCAGCTTCTTTGCTGCTTCATAACTTTTGCATATACCATATCGATGCGCCTGGACATGAGGTCAGTTATTTGTATCTCATATGTGTAGCCTTAGGCCATTAAAGTATTGTATCATATATACAATTCTATTGAAGTTGTACCATGTTGTAAGGGTTTTAATATAGTCTTCTACCCCCATTTGTTTAAGAGTGTTTGCAGTTGGGAGCTGATGTGATATCTTCAGATGTTCCTCTTCTTAGTGTGGATGACCTTGCAGACCAGCTTGTTGAAGTGCTTGATTTCTTTGGGTAAGTTGTTGTAATCTGTTTGCTTGTTTAGGGTATTTCAACTATTCAAGTAATTAGACTTTCGGTATTCACACGAGTATGAATGTATGATTGCTTATACAAGCATTTGACATAGCTTTCCTAGAGCCATGAATTATCTGTTTCAATTGGATTGATGCTTTTGTATAGTGATTTGTGAGAAGGAGTCAGTTCAATAATAAGTTCTAACAAATGCTTTGATGCCCCAAAGGATTGTAAGAGGTAGTTCAACATAATCATCTGCCACAAAATATGTATGTAATATTTAAATGTAATCACATATGCATAGTCATGATTTTAAACTCGTTCTACTGGTAACTTATTAATGGGTATACATCTTCAAAGTCAGACAACTTGATGCGTTCCTGGAATCTAAATCTAACTTTTCATGATAAGTGGAAACCAAGGCGGGTTGCAAAACAGTAATGTAGCTAAAGCTAATATGATTTTGATTCATGATAATTTGATGAAGTTGATATAAATGTGAGGGCATGCACTTTGTATCACAGTTTATGTGGACTTGATCAGTCACTCTCATTTAATTCATACAAGAATTGAGAACTTTAAAAACTCAGTTTTCTTGCTGTCACTCTCATTAAAGTTCTATATCTTCTTAAAATCAGGTTGAAAGAGGTCCTGTGCTTGGGTGTGACAGCTGGTGCTTATATTCTCACACTGTTTGCAGTAAGTTACCTAATATCAATTCAGCTATTGTTTTGCACATATCGATGATCTTCTTTCGAAACTTTCTCATAACTTCCAATTGTCAGATGAAGTATAAAGAACGGGTGCTTGGGTTAATACTTGTTTCCCCTATCTGCAAAGCACCTTCGTGGACTGAATGGCTCTACAACAAGGTACTTACTAATGCTGTCAAATTGATGTTGCTAGTGAAGGCGGGTAATTAATGAGGCACTGCTTTCAGTTTCAATCCATAAATATAAAAAGAATTATGTGCACTCACAGTGGGTATCTTCTTCACAAGCATCCCATCGTACATGGATGCTGACAAGAAGAGCCATACAACATTTTAGCAACTTAATTATGCATTAAATTGTACTGAGGATGGCAAAATGGGATAGCTAGATGTTTGTGTTATATTGGACTCCATAGTTTAGAACCCAGTTGACTTGTGTAAAGTCTAACCTTCCACATGTACCCCTCTTGGAAGTATGATCCTAGGAAGGGGTGGCCGGGTGGCCTAACCAATCATTTTTGTTTTCATAGAGCTGATCTTCTGCATACAGTTACATTATATTGAGTCTGTTTTATCAACTATTTTTAAGTATTTCAGTCTAAAATTGCACAATTCAAAATGGGTTGACCTGATACTGAAGATAGTAGTTCCCTAAAGGAAAGGTACTGGCCAGGAGCCCATGATAACAAAACAGGAATAAAATTAATCACATTTTGACATGATTGCCTAAGATTCTTGACCCCTGGATTTACAGGTATTGCTGAACTTGTTATACTTTTATGGTATGTGCGGTGTATTAAAGGAATGCCTTCTCCAGCGATACTTCAGTAAGGTAGCACAATCTGCCTTTTTTTTCTTTTTTTCTTTTCTTCATTTTTTCAGTTTTTACTTTTCATCAGGTCCTATTTTTGTCCATTATTTCTTTATCTGTTATTTTCTCATACTCTTCCTATCGCAGGAGCTTAGGTGTGGTATACAAGGTGCAGAATCAGATGTAATACAAGCTTGCCGAAGGGTGAGGACACTTAGTTTGAATTTCCAATAGTTTGTGTGGTCAGGATGTCAATGAATCTGAACGAGTGAAATACTAAGGTTCTTTTGATGATTTGTAAATACAGTTATTGGATGAAAGACAAAGTTTGAACGTGATGCGATTTCTTCAAGCAATAAATGAGTGAGTTATTTTACTTCACTAAAGTACACATGCATACAATTTGTCTTCTTAATTGGTTGCCGGTCCATGGAAAGTGTTCTTCCCCAAGTCTTTCATTAACATATTTAATATCTTGTACACATGACCGGCTGATTCGTACTAGAGTATGCATATATACCAGCTTCACCTAATTCTGTTCTCTAGGTTATATTTCATAACTCGTCCTTGAATATAAAATCATGTCATGCTCTGGTCGAGTGGATTGGAACAAAGAAAGAGATGAAGTACAATGTACAAAGTTTTGCGTATGGCCTATGGCCTTCACAACAACTGAAGAAATATCGTGTGTCGTAGTATACATTTCCCCGAGAATTCATTTGAGATTTTACTTGCAGGAGGCATGACCTTACAGACAGCTTGAAGAGTTTGCAGTGCAAGACTCTTATTTTTGTGGGTGAAAATAGTCCATTCCATGCTGAATCTTTGTATATGAATGTGAGAATGAACAGTAAAACTTGTGCTCTTGTTGAGGTAGGTTTTTTTTTTTTTTTTTGAATTCGCACCCATTGGAGTATTCAAAGATGGGAGTTTTTCTTCAGTTAATACATTACATTTGCAACCCTTTTTTCTTTTTGCTCTACTACCAAGGAATGAAAATTAACAGGCTTATGTGGTGTACTTCTTGACAGGTTCAGTCATGTGGCTCGTTGGTAACAGAAGAGCTCCCAAACGCCATGCTTGTTCCAATCGAGTTCTTCCTCATGGGATTTGGCTACTATAGGCAACCATATTTTGCTTCCTCATCAAGTAATGACTCGAATCCTACAAGCCCCTCAAGATGTTTGTCCATAGCACCAGAACTTTTTTCTCCCGAGGGTCTGGGTATCAAGCTCAAACCCATCAAAACAAGGGTGAATACTAAGAGCTGATGCACAAGTGTACAAGTTGATTGCTTGTTGTATAAATCTCACGAGAGAAGGGGACTTGATGGCTTACAGGAGTAAATAGCAAATTCTTTGGTTGTAGCAGACTAGCGGTGAGAGTCGGTTAGGTACGTGGTATATGCATAGGCATTTGTCTAAATAAACAGTAGCAAATTCTTTGATTTGATTATAGTGGTCAGGACTCAGGACTGGTTAGATGGTATACGTTAGATTTTTTTTCTTCTCCCAATTACATTCAAGTATATTGTCCATTTAATTGGTTTTTATTTATTTTGTCAGAAACTTGTGAAACTAAATTGGGTAAAAACATTTGTCCAAGCAAACCTACCATATCGATGGAGTTTGATTACCTGATAACAAAGCAGGTATGTACCAGTTTATATCAAACTGGATCAAAATGTTAACAACCTCCTTCAGTACCACAGATTATTGAAATAATGAAGTATCAACACACATTCCATAAAAAAAAAATGACTAAACGAGTTTCATAGCTCAGTTATCATCCATAAACATTCATGACTAAACGCAGTGTCTCCAGTTTCTGTTACATAAAGCTGTAATCACCAAATTACAACAAAAGCTTAATTGTATACAGTATTCGCCTTACTAGAATTCAGTTATGTTATAACTCTGTTTGAAATAACCGCAAAGATATAGAAATGATGTATATAACTAAAAGACCAACCCCCAAAACCCCATCAAGGGTCATATCTCTCCTTGGCAACACCACAAGTGCCCAAAGCAAGCCTCCTGCTAACAAAGCCAGTGTCTCCAAGAGGTATGGATCTCCATGAATGACAACAGCAGAAGGGTATTTGGACCAAGAAGCGCCAACAAATGATATCCCCAATCCAAACAGTGTGTTGAAGATAGGACCAGCATAACAGGCAGAAAAGGCAATCTGTGCTCCTTCTGGTCGTCCGTGCAAAGCCATGGTCAAATTGGTTATCAAATCCCCAAGTGAATTACCCCAAGCAAGGACTGTCAGTCCTAATATCGAAGGACTAATACCTAATATGTACCCTATTGAGACTAACAAGGCCACCAGTTCCTGAGCTGTAATGTAACTCCAAGCAACACTCATCAAGAAGCCAGCAGCAAGCCAAGGAAGTAAGCATTTCTTTGGCGGGCTTGACCTCTCTGTCGTCATGCATGCAACAAATCCGAAAACTAGTCCAATAGTCAATCCAATCACATAGATCAAGAGGCTTTTGTGGAAGCTAGCATTTGCATACTGATGGTTCCAAAGGGATGAGAGTAGCACTGGTGCTAGTGTCACTGAGGCAACTGCATACGGCTTAGACCATCTCTCTTCAGAAACAACCGGGATTGTCAATCTCCTGGGAACATACAGAGGCAACTCAAGTATAAAGATCAACATTCGACACGAATTGGTTGGTTTGGGGAGTTGACAGCACCCTTTCTTTACTTCTACAGCAGAAGTTAAAGCACCAAGCTCTTCACTTTCACCCCTCTCCATGCTACTCATCAGGATTGGTACATTCAAGTCCTGACTATGGTCGGTTAAACTAATAGTGTATGATTCGCTTGGTTTACTAGAATTCCTATGTGATACATAAACCACAATCACATAAACAATATAAAGTGTAGAGAAAGCCATGGAAGCCCACACATCTATTTCTTTCTGAATCAAGATCAGAATCAAGCATAACACAACCAAAAGGTAGAAGCAGGTGTCTCTCACCAAGTCAGATTTCTCAACTCGAACACGCCTCTTGCGAATTGAAACGCTGATGATCCCAACCACAACACATGACACAAAAGAGGCACCTCCCAGAATTGTGTTGAGACCAACATCAATGTTGGTCGACCCATCTTTACCCATGAACGAAGGGAGAGAAGAGTGACCCCAGCAATCGTAGGGGACAGTTTTAAGAGACTTGATAGACTCTCAAGCGAAGCACAGAAGTACTCTGAAGCTGTATTACCCAATAGATAGAACAAAACCAGAAGCCAACACAACAAAAAGCCATAACCAACAAGAGGGCAAGTACCGAAACTGCAGTAGAAGATGTAAAGATAATCAATATAGCCTTTGGAGACACATGGGTTTTTGGATTTGAGGTACATACACTTGTCTTCATAATCACCTATGCCAAGAAACCCATTGCAGCTTTGCAGCTCATTGTTGCTGTGAATGGTTTGAAATATGATTTGTGAAGAGTGGGGATTGTATATAACGAAGAGAGTAGCAGCCACTAAGAGAAAAGAGAGATTCGACAAGATGATGTAGTTTCTGTACAGAGGTATGGAAACGGAGGTTTTCATTACAACCTCAACCATGAATGAGCAAGCAATTGAGCTCAAGTTGAGCTGAAATGGTTGAAGAAGCAAGCAAAGGGTGTTGAAGATATTTACTTTGAACTGATTCCTTGGTTTCTGGTATGAGTCACATGCATCTAATTCCTTGGGTGCGGGAAGATATGGTTTCACATTTTCTCGGGGAGGGCTTAGATCACAGGTGCTGACTTGGTTGGGATGTCACAGACACATGTCGTTTGGATGTGCTATGACACAACAGTGAAAATGGGACACAAGATGATGGAGTATGTTGGGTTACTTTGTCGATATATGGTTTGGTTGATAAGATGACTGAACCTCAAAGCGCTGTGAAGGCATATTGGAGGATGACAAATTGACAATGCAAAGTTGCAAACATCATTGGATAACAAAGAAAATTGGTCATTTTCAGCCATCGCATATAACCTTTCATCTTTAAGAAAAGTTTGATCCATACGACTCTTTGATAGGTAATGTTCAATACTCAATCATCATTCTATTGTGGATGAGTTGACACAATTGGAATAATCCTTGTGGCTAGTAAAGAACAACTATCGTATTGTAAAGACGTTTCCTTTGTGTTCCTTTGTGAGAGAGAGGGCCCGATTCATGGGCTTTGGTGAGAAGTCACGAGTGATGGTGGACGAAGAGAGCTGGCATTTTTGTCCCAAACCAAACCAACCAACGGAAGGAGGAAACCAGCCGAACCAAACTAGTTGGTAAATGTACCAGTTTGGTACCAAAAGCTTGGGACGGTAGTGCCGTAGCGATTGTCGTATGTTGGTATAGCAATGGTATGTGTAGTCGGTAGTCGATAAATACCTTCCTTGGCCCATGATGCTACGAAGCCCAGCATGAGGCAGCTCGAACATGTCTCATCTTGGATGCTAAAGCAGTCTGGGCCGAGAGGGGAAGCCTCCACAGAAACTGAACATATACAGAATACTTGTCCCACATCGAATAACATACAATGTATAAGTCAACGCGGGACTATAAATACAGCTGAAGTCAACCAAAATGGTAAGAAAAGACATCTCCTAGCATTCAATACTCACCTACCAATACTGACTTTATCATCGGAGAGAGAAATACCGGAAAGTCCCTGTCGGTCTCCTTTTTTGCAGACAAGAAGAAGCTCCTCAAGATTGAATCACGTGCAATAGTTTTTACAGAGCCTGCGGGATCTTGCAGAAACAATATGTATATTTTTCAAAATATAAGGTATGTTGTACCATACGTCCATACCAGTATATTTACTAATAATTTTTATTTATTTAAATATTTTATCAGATGAGTGAGTCAATCTCAATCGTTGATTCACATAGAAAGAGGTGACATTAATCATGAACAATTCGATTTTAGCCTATTTCAATCTGGTTCAATCATCTCCGTTTGTGTGTGTAAGTTGCCTCTTTTCCTTTGTAGTTTTGCCATGTAACCCTAAACCCTAAAGCCGAGAACATTTTAAAATGAGAGATGTTACTACTCACCGACTCTTTATTGATTGAAATCCTTTGTCGACTTCCTCCCAAGAGGCCAAGACTATTATTCAGTCCAAGAGTGTCGGTCTCATAACTTCCAATTAATTTTCAGATGAAATATAAAGATGCTTGGGTATCTTCTTCACAAGCATCCCTTTTTTCTTTTTGCATCAGTCTCTACTCTACTACTAAGGAATGAAAATGAACAGGCTTATGTGGTTTACTTCTTCACAGGTTCAGTCATGTGGCTCGTTGGTAACAGAAGAGCTCCCCAAACGCCATGCTTGTTCCAATCGAGTTCTTCCTCATGGGATTCGCATACTATAGGCAACCACATTTTGCTTCCTCATCAAGTGATGATTCGAACCCTACAAGCCCCTCAGGCTGTTTACCCATAGCACCAGAGCTTTTTTCTCCCGAGGGTCTGAGTATCAAGCTCAAACCCATCAAACAAGGTTGAATACTAAGAGCTGATGCGCAAGTGTACAAGTTGATTGCTTGAATCTCACAAGAGAAGGGGGGAGTGAAAAGCTTGATTGCTTGTAGGAGTAAATAGCAAATTCTTTGACTGTAGCAGTGAGAGTTGGTTAGGTGGTATATGCGCACACACCACTACATTTATTGGCAACGGCTACACTTTTTTTTTGTTTTTGTTTTTGTTTTTTTTGTTTTTTAAACAAGAAAGTAAATCACACATAGGCACATACCATTATTCACATTAAAACACTTGAGCTATTAAAAAGTTCTCCAGGCGTGTTTATGTTCAATCTCATTAAACTCATAAAGTTACATATGGCTTTGATGTAGGTTTGGTCTAATACCCACATATATATAAATCTAGTACCATTAGTTTGGGTCTGCACTTATGTCCTAATTTGTACAGAAAATATTAAAAATGGGGTTTTAATGTTTTTAAATTTAGTCATATGCTATTATGTAATTTTCTCTTGCTATATTTGTAAGATTTGATCCTTATATGTTTAGTTACAACTTTGATCGATAGACTTAATTGTAAATTAGTCATCTTTTGTCTGTAATACGTGATTTGCTAACTTATTTTTGTTGAATAAGGGTGATGCCCCCTTATCCATGGTACACGACTTTCATTGTTCACACAGCATATGTGGATTGGTGGATTTCTCATAGTACGTTGGTGCTGCTGCTCTTATAAAAAGTGTACTAGTGAAATAATTTCCGTAATAAGAAGGGATCCTATATAAGCTGGGACACCTTTTCCGAATTAATATGGTATATTGATGTTCTTATTCATCCATGACATGTACACCTAGAGTTATGTGCGAACTGGTCTCCTAATTCAATCCAATTCCATCTTCTCCATATGTGTGTGTAAATATATACTGTCTCTCTACTTCTGTAGTTTTGCTATGCAAGAACCCAATAACATTTTTCGATTTATGCCCCAATGAGAGATGTTACTACTAGCAAACGAAGCAAAGCTCTAAGCTCCGAGTCTGTTGCAGCACCACAAGACCTGATCGATGAACTCCCGGAGTGTTTATTGGTAGATATCCTTTGTCGACTTCCTCGCAACACTATTGTTCAATGCAAGCGTGTCTCCAAATCTTGGTTGACTCTGATCTCCAAACCTTGTTTCCATGCCCACTTTTTAAGTCTCCAAAAACACAATCCCCCTTTTGAAACGACGCTCATGTTTGTCCGTACCGGTGCACTTGAAACACAGTCCTTCACAATTCCACTGGACCACACAAGGGTGTCGAATGTTCTCAAATTCAGTCACATATACAATGTTGTGGCTGGGACATGCAAATGATGCAATGACCTAGTTTTGTGGTGCGTGACTCTGATCAGGTGCTATTACATCAGCAATCCATACACCAACCATTGTTTTCCTCTTCCTCCCGCTCCTCAATGCCACCAAGCCCATGTACTCGTGGGGCTCATATGTGATTCCTACCATAGGTGCAAGGTTGTGCGAATTCTCGAATGTGAGAAAGAATCTGCATTATTCAAGGTGGAGATTTTCTCTTCCGAAACCTGTGAATGGACACAAGCAGTAGTTCCATTCCCGCAAGGGGTTACATATGAGGATATTAGAAGCAGTGTCAACAATGTAGGCATTGCTTGCAACGGAACGTTGTACTGGTTAGTCTCCAGTGGCCTTGTTATTGGTTTAGACCCTTACGAGTTTGACAACAGTTGCATACCTAGTGCTGCTACTGTTCCGGCAAACCATAACTTCCATTACAGTTTTATATCCAAGCCTGATGTAGATGCAGGCTTGTCTGCTTCTTCCTCATGCGAGCAGTACCTCACTGTTTTCCGGGGGCGTCTGAGTCTATGCCAGTTTTATAATGAACCTCCATCTCCTATTCTTTATGTGTGGGACTTGAAAGAAGATGATCATGAGATGGATGGAGTTGGAAGGAAAAGGGTGAAATGGTGTTTGAAAGAGAAGATTGTCCTGGACGGAATCTTAGCGAGTTTGTATTGGAAGCCTCTGGCTTTCCACCCAAATGATGAAGATAAATTGTATGCACTGTGTTGTTATCGTCGCAATAATGCTAATTACATCTGCGAGTACAATATTCGAAAGTCTGCACCAACGCCTGCCATCCGGATAAAAGACATTCCATTGCAGAATCGTGTAAACGCTTTTCCACTGTTGATCCCAGGGGTGCGGTTGCCAACACCAGTTCCCGGACTAGGTTACCACTCTTTGCAAAAAATATGGAAGTCCCATTTGAGTACTTATTCAAGAAACATTAAACCCTTCTATGTATTCTTAGTTCCTTATTACCCTTCTGTGTATTCTTAGTTCCTTATTGATTAAACCCTTCTATGTATTCTTAGTTTCTCATTGATCATTAATCGATATTTGGCTTGTTACTTTTGAGACTCCATCTCTACTGCAATGAGCCTAGGACAACAAATCAATGATGTCACTTGCCAGTGTATGAGTACATATATAACCACAAAATCATATGGCCAACTACAATTTCAAAAACAGCTGATTATACAGTTTTGTAAATCTTGAACTTCACTCTTCACAGTCCCATACAGGTCCCAAAGGTTAAACTAGGAACTCAAGGATTTGAGGTCAGATATGATATTCCTCCTGCATTTTCCTTAATTCCTGAATAACTTCCTTTCACTATCTTTGTTTCATTGTTTGGTTTATTTCTAATATCCAATAAGGGCATTAACTTCATCAGGTTTCAAAATTGGGGCTTCGATGCATGGGATTGTCTATCGTGAAGTATCCTGGTGCTGAAGAGGATGGAATCTCCATTATAAAGCATCCTTCAGTAAAGGAATCACCTTCTTTGACATATCTGATATAATACGGAACTGATCATGCCAATGAAATTCTTGTTGGCAAGGTATGTAAGAATTAAGATAATGAAATTCTGTATATGGACCTCATACAAATGAAGTAGGTTAGTTATAATGAGAGACAGTGCTTAATGATGCTCCTCAAGTCCTCATTAACTTGGTTTCTATGATTTATTTGTACACGCATTACTTCATTGATAAAACACATAAATTCTGCAGGGAAAACAAAGATTAAGAACCTAGATGCGTGCAAACATTGGCTCCATAAAGGTGAAACTTGGGGAAGAGGACTTGAAAGTTTCTGGTGCTGTACCACCAGACCAAGTCTCTGGTGGTAGAACTTATGGAAACCTATGCATTTGCAATGGAAATTCGCCAACACTCCTCCAAAGGAATCCAACATCTGAGCTTTAGAGTTCTATCTTATATATGAAACTGAGCCACAAGCTAATCTGTAATTTCAAGAATCCCTTAACCTCGCTTTCAAGCAGACAATTAAAGTCTACAATGCTGAAAGCCTAAAACACAACAATATACTGAACAACAATATAGATGATGCTACGATTCGTCCTTGCATGATGAGCGAGCCTATTAATGGTTTAACTCTCACTCTGACCTGCACCAAGCCATGGAACTCACTGTGGCTGAGGCGGTGGCGGGCCCCCCACTTAGGTCCCTGGTGGCGGAGGCTGCGCTTCATCTTCATTCTCCAGAGGAGGAGGCAGCATGACAAATGGTGGAGGAGGTGGGACTTGGTACATGAACTTCTGTTGAGGAGGATAGAAGGGTGGTAGAGCTGGGCCCTCACTGGTTCCGTGCCAGGTGGCGGCGGTTCAAACTGCGCCGGAAAGTGCGGCATCATTGCCTGACCAGGATAGAAAATGTAAATAGCTACAGGCTGCGGGGGGAAGTAGTTGATCAATGGAACCAGCATGACAAGTGGTGGAGGAGGTGGGACTTGGCGCACCAATTGTTGAGGAGGATACCATCCGAAGGGCAGAATAACCGCCTGACCAGGATACAATCCGAAGGGCAGCATAACCGCCTGACCAGGATAGGAGTGATGAGCTGCAAACGGCTGGAGTAAGATGATCACTGCCACCATAAGTTGCATGTAGTTGGGTTCCGAAGGCGGGGGAAGATTCGCCTCGTGCAACGGTGAAGAACTGTACAATACAAAATCCTAATGAAATCACCTCACTATAGCTGGCATTAATTATATATGATCAATATTACTACTTACTAGCATGTGGTGCAAACAATTATGATAAAACAGATCAATATAATTGGCAGTAAAGACCACTGGCCACACCTTTCTAAAATGGTTTCAGAAGCAAGAATCTCGGGTGCCACCAATTCATTGTTCTGGTTAATTTCCAGGAAGAAATGCACGATTTGGGGAACAGGATTGGGGAGGGGTAGCAGCTGATTGTTCTCAAGATCTTGGAAGATATCAGCATCATCATGCACTTGATTTACAGCTGCTTCACTGTACTCAGTAATGATGTGTGAATCTAGTAAGTTCAAGTTATAAAGCATTTGAATCTAGATACTATAAGTGAGTGTGAGAAATGAAAAATAGCTAGTTCATTCTTTCGCAGAACCACTTGGAAATGAAGACAGCAACTGAAAACAGCATATCAAAACCCCTCGATCTCAAATTGGATATATCTTTCAAGCTGCAGGGCATTCAGCACAAGAAAACACTGTCCAGAAAGACTAATTCAAATTTCAAGCATTTTTCTTTTTCTTTCCAGGATTCAGTAAGCTTTGAAATATGTCATGCACTCGGAAGAAAAGACAAAACCAGTATGCATGCCTAGTATCTTAAATTGGTTTTGCACATATACTATCCTAAATTTCTGGTTTCTTTTCATAAGCATTCTAGACCAGTATTGATCATGTCAAATCCCCAATTAGGATACTAAATCTAAGTGAAAGTTCATTCAAAGAATCAATACAGATAGCCTGGGTTTTGACTTTTGACTGATGTGAAGTGGGAGGGAGGGGATACTATTCGTAGTGAGAATTGGGTTGCGGTGGTGTGGTGCTAATCAGTCATCGGATACTATTTCTTTGGTAATTTCCATTGCCTAAATGTAGACTCCCGATATTCCCATGCAGGAGGAAACCAACTCTACTCCAACTTCAGCTAGGCACAAAAGGGGATGCAACTGTAAAAAATCAAGCTGCTTGAAGAAATACTGTGTATGCTTCCAGGTACTGACCTTCTAGTCTGCTTTCTTTATATGATCTAAAAGCTGCTCTAAAATGTTCTGACTGAGCTATTACGACTCTATGATTTTTTCATCAAGGGCGGTGCTGGGTGCTCTTTGCAATGCAAATGTGTAGGCTGCAAAAACACTTTTGGTCAGAAGGGCGGTCAGCGTTTATCAGGTCTTTTTTCTGTTTCTAATTATTTTCTTTTCTAATATCCTTGCACTTACAGCCTGGACATTATTGTGTGCTTCCCTGTGCGGTATTAATAAAACTTTTGTAGAGTAAAAAACAACAAACTTGTCGAAGGCAGTGCAGCTTGCCTGTAAATATTCTTGTAGTTTCAAGTTATTCTTATTCTTGGAAGTCAAGCCATCCTAGGTTTAATTTCCGGAAAATTGCGGAAGACTTGGAAGTCAAGCCATCCTATCTATCACCAGAACCAGCTCAGAATTCCTTAGCCCCTCTAAAGGGCAATTATATATCTTAATAAAAGGATTTTCTGTTACTTCATCTGATCATCTGAGTTTTAAACTTTTAACTACTATTTGAACTCTGATGAACTGAGGCATTGTTCCTTTTACTGACACAAGTCAAAAACTGAGGCTCTTATGCATGCAACCTGATTTAATGAACCATTTTGAGGTTCCATATTAACAATGCCTCAGTTTGATGAACTATTTTGAGCTTCCATATCAACATCTACATCAAATATTCAAATTAGTAGGAAATTTACATTAAAGAAAACAGCCTTCTACAGATGGGGAAGACTTCATAGTCATGCAACAACCACACATCTCATGGTAGCCTCTTTCCACAGTAACCTTGAAAGCGACCAATTCCATCACCACAATATCATTACCCCTCCTGGAGTACAGACTTTAATATGAGAGACGACTTGATGAACTAATTTGCGGGATCCTGCAACTCTGCAAGGGTTAAAAGTGATTACCTCAAAGAAACAAGCTGCGTAAGTTGCCCTGTGATTCAAGAGCTAGCAAGAAACAAACTTCAGAGTTCAGATCAGCACATATACCTGGCAGCAACTAATCAAAACTAGTTAGCTAGGCAATTGTTAAAGATTCTTCAATGCCAAGAAGTTGCGAGGTTGATTCTATTAAACGACAACGTTACCACGTTGGCATTTTAATTGCGCATTTTCAACAAAGGCTTTGGTTTGGCTACATCCTGTTGTATTTGCATGATCTGAGGTAATAATCAATCAATCAATCAATGTTTTTATAGTACTAACAACAACAACAACAACAACAAGACATAATTCAGTTCGCAACTTGGTCTAAAATATTCTACACCTCAATACACCTGCCCTGCATGAGTGTGACATTTCCACACACGAGAGTGCACCCTTTCGTACGTGCAGATAAAAATGTTAGCAGCCAATATTGTACTTTTTGCTAGTTGGTAATTGTTTGAGTACATATTTGTTATAAAAACTCATGATATCATTTTAAGTCTTTGTTATTAAGGGTTGAGACTTTAACGTTCATTTTTTGTATTCAACACAGTTTCAGTAATTAAAACTCGAACATAGCCACATCATCCCTTTATTTCAAGAAAGAAAAAAAAAATACAAACCCAACTATGGGTTACATATTAGTGTATTACAGACTGATGAAAACAAAATACAAACATGCTCAAACAAAAGCAACCAACAAGCACTGAAATTTGCAAACTCTTGAAAGATCAAGTTTTGGAGGCTCTCCGATGATGATTCCGCACGACTTCAATCCAGATCCACACCTCCAAAGAAGAACAAGTCTTTTTTTTTTTTGGTCAAAGAAAATTGTATTAGAAAAACCAAAAGGCCTATCACAAATTGTATTAGAACAAGTCTCGAATCAACTTCGCGAAGGAGAGCAACATCTGCTTGCCTCTCCTTCGATTTCCTCTCCTCTTTTAATCAGAAAGTATAACAAAAAGAAAGGCCACAGACGTAAGTAAAAACAGATCTCTGTCCAACAACCCGACGAAAAGGAGACCAAGCATAAAAAAGTTTCGGTTGACATAGAGAAACTGCTGCAAATTCTGCCATACAGGAGAACCAGTAGGACCAGTAGGACCAGCAGGCTTGGGTATGGGATCACCCAGTGAAGGGTTTCTGTTCAAAAAATCCTGCCAACAGAAGCCAATAACACAGGTGTAAATACCCAAAAGTGTAATTCACATATTATATATAATTGTTCACGGTTTGCTTCTCGTATGTAATACTTATGATTGAACAAAAGATATTCCTCCGTATTTCGATCGCCGGAGCGACCTTGTTTGCGGCGGTGATGGTGACGTCCTCCGGACCAGAGAGGTATAAGAAGGGGTATCCTCATGTCACCTCATCTTCTTCAAACGGATGACATAACTCAAATTACAGATGATCAAAAAACCAAGTGATATGTGAAAGATAACACACTACATATACTGCTTAAACTTTTATGCTACTGCGGTCTGCATGACCCCATAACCATGCATCTAAGCTTGTCAACAGAAATCATTACTAGAAAAATAAGTAATTTCGGCATTCGAAATATATGTATTGTCCAAGTCGAGCAGTTCTATAAACTATCTAAATAATAGAATTCTAATGGTCCTTGTAGGGCCGGCCAAAGTCTACTGCATTCCATCATAATATTTCTAGTTGTTACTAATCCCAGAGAAATTAATGAGTTATCAGCCTCCACCTTATAAAAGCCAACATAACCATTAAGATTTCTTCACATAACCACCAAGTTTTCTGCTAATCCAAAATGAAAACTGATCAGCTTCATTTCTTCCTTTTCTTTGTCTCGCTCTGTGTTAGTATCATCATCAACCCTGTAGTCCATAGCAAGTGTATACCAGACCAGCAACAATCATTGCTCCATTTCAAGAGCGACCTCTTATTTGATGCCTCTTTTTCCACCAAGCTTATTACCTGGAACTCAAGTACCGATTGTTGTTCTTGGGTCGGCGTTACTTGCAGCACCAATGACAGTGTTCTGGGCCTTGACATCAGCAGTGAATCTATCTCAGGTGGTATTGACAATTCTAGCAGTATCTTCCATCTTCAAAATCTTCAAAGCCTCAATTTGGCAGACAACTACATTGGCGACGGCTCATCAATTCCATCTGCATTCGGGAAGCTCATGAACTTGAGGTATCTGAATTTATCTCACAATTATTATTCAGGGAAAATTCCCATTGAGATCTCACGCTTGACGAGGTTGGTAGTTCTTGATATTTCTAGAAGGTATTACATCGCTGAGGGGAACCTTGAGATCCCAACTTTACACATGCTCGTCGAGAACCTCACAGAGCTTAGAGAGTTATATCTTGATTTTGTCCAAATATCGGCAGGGGGGAGTGAGTGGTGCCAAGCCATATCATCTTCCCTTCCCAACCTTAGGGTGTTGAGCTTGTCCCAATGTAATCTTTCTGGCCCTTTCCACGATTCTCTTGCTAAGCTCCAGTCCCTCTCTGTGATTCAATTGGCCGGAACAACATCTCTGCTCCAGTTCCGACATTCTTTGCTAACTTTTCAAACCTGACATCTTTGAGTCTCGCAGATTGTAATCTGCAGAAAACATTTCCGAAAGAAATCTTTCAGTTACCTTCTCTCCGTGAGATTAGCCTTTCCGGAAATTCAAACCTTGATGGTTCCTTGCCAGAATTCTCAAAAAATGGATCTCTTCAGGACCTGGATCTATGGATGATTAATTTTTCAGGGGTATTACCAAACTCTATTGGCAACCTCAAGATGCTGTCCACAATTAATATTGGAGACTGTAATTTCACAGGATCAATGCCCAAGTCGATGGCAAACCTTACGCAATTGGTTTCTTTGGGAATGGTTGGAAACAAGTTTGAAGGTTCAATTCCGTCATTCAGTGGGGCCAAGAATCTAGAGTTCATAGAGCTCTCTTCAAATGGTCTAACAGGTAATATTAATTGCATCTCCTGGACAAACTTTTCTAACCTATCATTTCTCGACTTAAGTGGAAATATGCTCCATGGGAATATTCCATCAGCTCTGTTTTCTCTTCCCTTGCTAGAGACTCTATATCTTTATGATAACCAATTCTGTGGTCATTTTCCTGAAATTTCTAATATCTCATCATACTTTCTCAAACATCTTCATTTGAGTGTAAATAATCTAGAAGGGCCAATACCCATGTCTATCTTTGACTTTCAGGGTCTTGAAAGTCTTTCTCTTTCTTCAAACAATTTCAGTGGCTCATTTCTTCTAGATAGTCTTCAACATCTCAGAAATCTTTCTTATCTTGATCTTTCACACAATAGCTTGTCTCTTAGCCATGATTCTACCAATTACTCTTATTTTCCTCAATTCGGATCCTTAGGGTTGGCTTCAGGACAGTTAAGAACATTCCCTCATTTCTTGAGAAATCAATCTGAGTTGTGGGATTTGGATCTTTCGGATAACCAAATACAGGGCAATATACCCAACTGGATTTGGAGGTCGGATAATCTCTATAGCCTAAATCTTTCATGCAACTATCTAGAAACTCTTGAAGGTCCTACAATCAATCTCACTTCTCTTGTATTCCTTGACCTTCATTCTAACCAGCTCCATGGGAAAATCCCAATTTCATTGTCACCTAACATGTATTATCTAGATTACTCGAGGAATAACTTCAACACTAACATACCGACTGCCATTGAAGATCTGCTTCCTTACACTCGATTCTTCTTTATTGCAAGCAACAACCTACAAGGGATCATTCCAGGATCAATATGCAATTCACATAACCTTGAGGTTCTTGATATGTCTAATAATTCCTTGAGTGGAGCGGTTCCTCACTGTTTGACTACAATGAGCACCCTTTCAGTATTGAAGCTAAGGAGAAACAATCTTAGAAATGTAGCCAAGTTGTCTCGCAATTGCAATTTGCAAACACTAGACATTAGTGATAATCAAATACAAGGTCAGTTGCCAAAATCACTTGTCAACTGTCCGCAGTTACAAGTTTTGAACGTTGGAAAGAATCAAATAACAGGTCTATTTCCATGCTTTTTGAAGATCATATCTACCTTGCGTGTCATAGTCTTGCGATCCAATAAGTTTTATGGAGGCGTTGGATGTCCCAAGACTGATGGCACTTGGCCATTCCTTCAAATTATAGACCTAGCTCACAACAATTTTAGTGGAAATGTACCAGGTAGAGTATTGACAGCTTGGCGAGCAATGATGGCTAATGAAGATGATGCCCCATCAAAGCTCAATTACCTTCAATTTACAGACAGTGAACGTGGTTACTTGTATTATCAGGATACAGTTACAGTTACTAACAAAGGTCAAGAGAGGGAGTTGGAAAAAATACTTACAATCTTCACCTCCGTTGACTTCTCAAACAACAAGTTCACTGGATCTATACCCGATGAAATCGGAGAACTCAAATCACTACATGTCCTCAACTTCTCAAACAATGCTTTCACATGTGCAATTCCATCATCATTAAGCAACTTGAGCCAGCTAGAGTCTTTAGACCTCTCACAGAACACCTTGAGTGGTCAAATTCCAGTACAGCTTACAAAACTCACTTTCCTTTCATTCTTAAATCTCTCAAACAATCAACTGGAGGGAAGAATTCCGAGCAATAATCAATTTACAACATTTCCAAAATCTTCCTTTGAAGGAAACAAAGGTTTGTTCGGGCCTCCCTTGACCAAAGAAAACAAAACAAGGTTGTCACCTCCGGAACCAGAAAAAAGTCATCCAAATTCTGGAGATGAGATTGATTGGAATGTTATCAGTGTTGAGATTGGATTCACATGTGGGTTCGGAATTGCTATCGGATCACTTTTGTTTTGCAAGAGATGGAGGATATGGTATTACGGAACTATGTATAGAATTCTTGTGAGGGTATTTCCTCAAGTGGAACAGAGGTTTGGTCGTCACAAAAGACATGTGTACATAGGCAAAAGGAACTGAAGAAAGTTGGGATAGTTCACACAGCTCATTTGTTGGCTAGTAATTAAAGAATAAGGTATGTGTTCAACTTTGCTTCAAACTGTTCAGCTTTTCTTTTCTTTTTCTTGGGAAACTTTTGCAAGTAGAAAATAATTATTTCAACTTATTGTCTCTCTTCTTTGTGCAGCATTGTATCAAAGGACTTTGCCATGGAAATCTGCTGGAAGTAGTCAGCCTTTTGAATATAGTGAAGACAACTTTTTCTATGCAACCACATCTTATGGAATTACAGACCATGAGGTAGCTGTAGAATTTACCTCTGTACTTGTAGAATTTACATTTACATAGGCATGTTATTGAATTACTGAAAAGTCCAGCTAGTTGAATCAAACGACATAATCACACACTAAGAGAGAAAGGGTATTTTTGGTTTTTGGATTTCTGTTAAAGCAGTAATATTTATAGTTTTACTATTGCGTATACATCAAAAGGTTGAGACTTTACTCAAAATTGAAATTTGTGACCTTTTGAGGGCTATGGAATGTGATTTTATTGTTTTTGGAATTGTAGGAATCCCCTGTTTCCAATTTCATTAGCAATCTTTCTCCAATTGAGCCTATCAAGTTCATAAGAAATGACCACACATTCAACTCACTGAGCTTTGCTTCTCCCCCATCTGGATTTACTCCGCCGCATATTGTTTCCCCATGTCGTAATAAGTTGTTACAAAAGAGGTACAGTTATTTATCTGATTTGTTGAATTGAAATTAGAAGCATGTTGGTCATTAGATTTACACTAGTGTTTTCATGTCTGTTGTTGTCAGGCATCACTTCTCTGAGGCATGGGAGCCTGGGATCTCTGGAAGTTGTAATCTAAATAGTACTTCTGATGGAGATTTAATTGTTAGTGAGCAATTGGAATATTCAGTAATCGGAGATTTAGTACCAGCAGAGAGTTTAGAACTAGCAGCTGAGTTGCCAAGTACCTTGAAGTTAAGTTGTGGTAGCCCAGAGAGCGTTGTGGTACCTTTTGATGCTACTAAGGCAGATGGCACACCTGAGTCGATTGTTCAATTTTATATTCATCAACCAAAAGGAGGGCACTCTTCATCTGAAACGGAAGCACATTTACGCAGAATCTGTCGAGCAGGATTTGACTGGGAGATGTCAGTTTCTGATGCTGATGATCTGTTGAACTTCGAACTTCGATTTGCAAACCATTGAAGAGAATTCCGCTGAGGAAGATCCTAAAACAGGTGATCCTGGGGTAATGTCTTTTGTATCAAACATCCTAGTGGACAATCACAATGATGTGGAGGTAAGGCATACGGCAGATCCTATGGGTTCCAGTGAACAATTTGCATTAAAAAAGTTCATTGATTCTGAAACTGAATATGTTGTTCCTAAAACAGTAGATGGTGGTACAGTCTCTTTTATATCAGACAACCTACAAGAGAATCACAATGGCAAGGAGTTGGTGGAAACTGTTGGTCCTATTGATTCTAGCGAACAATGTGAATAGGAAAAGTTCAGTACTTCAGAACCTATTTGGGACCTGATGCAAATAGAGCAAGCACCATCAATTCTTTCTCGACCTTTACTGGACTTAAATGTCAATCGAAGTGATACAGTGGATGTCAAGCGTCACAAATACTGGACTTATAGCTGCAAGGTAATACATAGGCTTCATCGATATTTGTAAAGGTTGCAGATGCTATATAATTTGTGAATAACTGTTGAAGCTGATTTCCCTGAGTACCTGAAAATGCTAGTAACTCTAAAATGACCAAGTTGACCACGAATATGCTTCGCTTCTGCTAAAGCTTCTAACAGCTTTCTATGCACTGAACTTCTCCATTTGTATCATGAATTTCTTTCCTTCCTCCCTCACACACGCGTGCACACACGTACAAAAACAAAGCTGAAGAAATAGATCATATAAATCCATAGTGATGCATGCAACAATATCATATATTATATAATAGTGTAACGATTTGTTTGTTTTTTCCTTTCCAGCCTAGTTCTCAGTCACATACGATTCGCAGACGCTGTTTAGTTTTTGACAAGGCAGAAACTCATAAAAGAAAATTAATAAGTGATTCTAGTGGCACTTGTTCAGTCTCAATGATGAAAGAAAAAATAGGTGATGGCTGCTATAATACAATTAGTTTTGTTAGAAGGACAAAGGATCGCCATAATGTTGAGTTTAGCTAGGTAGCTATAAGAAAGAAAGAAAAGAAGTTGAATTAGAGGCAAAATCACATGGATATCTAAAACTTTGACACTGAATATCAATAGAGGGTGGAGAAGTTTGTGTTCGCCATGAGTAGCGCTGAAACTATTGTTTTTAGAAATAACTTGGAACATGACCCGGGCCATCTTTTCCCAAAAGAACTCTCTACCTTTCGATTTATTGCATTTTCCAAATTTCATGAAGGGCATTTACTCTCTACCCTTCTTTTGACCTTTGTGATGGTTTCCATGGCCTGCAGGGAGAGCAACGCGTGCTGCGATCAGTTGGCTGTTGTAAACTCAGCGGGTCAGTTTTATGGAAGGAATGAAGATGTTACCTTCTGGTTGCTTCTTGCCATCTAAACAATGCTATTAGCATCATGTTTAATCCAAGCCCTCCCAATGGAAATACAGTCATATGAGCCAACTCCTTCCACCACAAGAAGCAAAGCAAACTTGTCTAGTTGCATTCGCTCAAAAGGGGTTGCTATGTAGGTTTGTTCTAAAAGAATGAGTGCCTTACTTAACTGCAGCAACTAAATGGACCAAGAATGTGTATTATATAAATTGAGTTTACTAGTGAATTTGAAAGAGAGAAAGAAAACTGAACATCAACTAAAAGATTGCTTAATAATACTCGAGTAAGCAGATCAAGTCTGCATCTGTCTGAATCGACGATCAAAACTTTAGCCAGCAAAGCCAGCAAGGTCTTGATAAATCAATTCATGCCCCGACAATGGTGGTCTCCTCGGGCACAATTTCTTCAGCTGGTCTATCAATCTTCACACCGACGTCCTCTTTTTTCTCATGAACCTAGTCAGACAAAAGAATCAAATTCAGAAACACATTCTTCCTGGTTAACGTTAATACACTTTGCGCATATTTCAGAGGATGTGCCAGAATTCATGTTCATGCATCTCTGGATAAGAATATACCTCCATCAACTTGCCAAGATCAAACTTGGGAGCTTTCAAGATCTTGGCTTTTCGAATGAAAACATTTTGCAGTGGATAGATGCTGGATGTTGCCTTTTCAATCTCTCTGCCAATCATCTCAGGGATGAACTTCTGCACCAACTCCTTCAGATCACAGGCTGAAGCCTGGTTTACCATAATTTCTCTCATCTTGCGGCGAATCTGACAGGACACAAGCACAAAAATATCATCATCTGTAATATAGAGCATAATCGACATGAAATGACAAACATGACACTAAAACAGACCTGACGAATCTGACTGGATTGAGCATAGCAGGTACGCTTGACCTGATTTGCGCGTCTCTTGGTAAATGCAATACAGAACAACCTAAGGGTATAGTTATCAGTAGTCTTTACATCCACATGAGCCTCGATCAGTGTCTGCCACTTCCGGACCAACGACCTCAGCTTGTCAGTGGTGAAATCCATCCCCTGTAACATATAAAAGGATATATCTACGTAAAACATAGCATTGATAGCAACCATATTCGAGCTATACACAAATCGACAGCAGCAAAACAGTGCCATACCCAGAAGTTAGTGAGCACATCTTTCCCTTGCACATCCTCAGCTCTTAGACGTATCTTTCTGTAAGCATGATCCTCATCCTTCTGGAGATCAGCAAGCGAAACCTCGAAAACTCGATGCTTGAGTCCTTCAGAAGCAATCTGTTCAGTAACGAAACAAACACAATCCCTACTCAAAACAGGTTTTCAAAACAAGCAACAAAATACACCATTGCAGTTTCGATGAACGAAAATGATCAGGAACATACATTATGGAATTCAAATACATAACATACGTTTTTGTATAAATATACACGTAGTCAGATACGTACCTTAGTTCCCTGAGTTCTGGTGACGAGGGTCACACCGACCTTCCTGACATTGAAGAGACTAGGTGCCTTGATATCATACCAATCCTTCTTGGCAAACGGGTCAGCTCTGCGAAATTTTAACCACAGTAAAAAATCACAACTGAGATAAAAGATGGTATATTCGATCAAAACAAAATCAGAGACAATGCGGGAATGGAACTCACGCCTTCTTCTTCCCACCCTTCTTCCCCTTCGAAATTCGCTTGTTCTTGCTGCAAATTCGACCAAATCAGATTAAAAAAAAAAAACTCAGAATTTCAGATAAGAATAATAATGAAGAATGAGAATTTCTAGAGAGAGTACCCGACGGCCATGGTTGAGAGAGAAGAGGTGGCTAGGGTTTCGGGAACGAGGAAGAAGAAGTGACACTACTATTAAAATAGTAGAACAGCCTTAGGGTTGTGGCGGGGGTTTTATATTGGGCTGCACATCTCGTATATGCCCCTGGTTAATGCGTTTATTTACGATAGTGACATGGTTGAGAATTCAAGAGAGTCCATTTTCTGTTACGGATTATCCGTTTGATCTAGTCAAAAATTGTCAACTGTTTAAGATCACCATGATAAAACTTGGTACGCAAGTAATTGCGATTTACAGTATGTTCTGGAAATGTGGATGAAGGAAAAAAAAAAAACACAGTTTATAGAACAATTTGAAATCCCAACACGAAGATGGAAGTAGCTAGAAACAGACTACTGTACTGTAAATAACATCACGATTTGTGTTTAATTTAGCACCAATGTACTCCTAATCCAGAAAGAAGAAAGGTCCGAGCAAATATGAAAGCAACTGAGATAAGGAAGTTTACTCATACAGTCATACATTCCTAGTTAGCCACCACGGCGTCCTAAGGGTCTGGGAAATGGGCATAACAAATAGGGGAAATAAATCATTTAACACGCTATGATATGAAGTCCTTGTATTTTGGAGCTGTTTTTGGCATCAAGGCGCCACCTTTTACTGTTGGAGCGGGTGCACTAAACTGGAGATGCTTCAACAACTAAGTTGTTATGATGAAACTTTCAACGTTTTTAAGGCAGTCGTAAGCAGAGAAAGCTTGTCCGGAGCTCTTTGCTTGTAGTCTTTCTCCAGGGCTGTTGCTACCAGTGACTGTAGCTCTGAGGTCTCCTTGTCTTCCTTGTTCCTTCCTTTTGCAAGTTGTCCAATGGCAGAAGTACACTGCAAGCATAAGTTCATTCTTTCAGTCATTCCAGTTTGGCACAAGACAGGAGTAAAGAGGGCGTGAAACAATTCAGTGGCAGATGTTTAATACAGAATCAGAAGAAGAAAATTTTAAAGAGAAAAAAAGAGAATGTAACTAGAGATGAGTTTCAGTACGAGCAGGATCAGCAATGATCTACACTATGAAGTAATTCAATATAAAAGAACATTTCTTAATTAATGCACCTCAAAAGGGAGAGAAAGGACTCACCAAGCTAATTCCAAATAGTGCTCTGATATTCTTGCCCCCAGTCAAGTCTATAACAGAAGCGTAGTACTTCTTTGCTGTCTGTATGTTTTCTAATCCACCAAGAGTGTAAAGAATCTGTTAAACAAATAAAGCAAAATATCAGAGATTTGATTTATCTTATTTACACCTGGTGATTAGTACGTTAATCATGGTCACTTTGGACATGCGCTATGCTACTTCAAGTCTTCAAACCAGGAACTTTTCACATCTTGCCATTTCAAACATAAAATAGTAGGGCGAAAAATATCAAGAACATTGATTGCAATTCGATTACTGGGTGTTCATACACAAAGTGTCACAGAGCAACAGTAATAATTGATCAGAAGGGGGGGGAAAGCAACATACATCAGCATAAGTCAAGTGGTAGAGCGGAACAGTAGGTTGTGCTAATATCAGCTCCTCATAGCAGAACACAGCTTGCTTGTACCTAGTTTACAGAGAGACTCACTTATGAATTCAGAACAAAACATAGACAACTGAAGCCACTAAACTTCCTTAAATCTGTAGATACGTACATTTGCAATGAGACATAGATCTCTGCCAGCTCTCTCCAAGCATCATTATCGGCCATAAATCTGTAAACAGATGGAAAAGACAAGTCAACAACTTCTTCTTTTTTCATACATTAAACATATTTTTGTCAAGGCAGTCAATATATGCCTTACATTTCAAGATATTTGTTAAGCCATTCAATGGCGCCTGAAGTATCGCCTTGCGCCTTTGCCATCGCTACCCTTCTCTTATGTATTACCTGCAAAAGATTAATAGATTATTCACATATTAGATACAAAGGTCACACAACAAAAGAACTCATCTTCAAAAATTACATTGATCTTTCAAGGAAGAATTTGTTCAGAACTTACTTGATCAAGTGGACTATCTTCCAAAAGGCTTGAATAAGCCTTCTCCGCCTCTGCCCAGGATCCCTTTGCCTCAAGCAACATAGCCTCTAGCTTACCTGTTGTATATGAAAAAACAAATATCTTAGCCACCACATGGCAATAGCTAACAACATTAAGGTTAGCCAGGTACTTTGACACTACTTAAGAATGAAAGATTCGCCTCTCTCTAGACATGATTTTAAGTTATTCTGACTTACCAACTCTTTTACTCTCTGGAAATTCCTTCCGTAAAAGCTTGATGAGGTCCTGCAAAAATCAAGTAAAGGCACATAAGATAACCCTCTTACTATTTGTGAGTACTTGAAAAAAAAAATTCAACAGAAACACAAATCATTATGATTTACACACATGCAAATCTCAATCCAGAGTATATGAAGCCTAAATTTACCATTAGATACAATATAATTGCATTGGTCGAAGAAAAGAGAACAATACATCATAATCAAAGTCTAAAATTGCTAATTCAAAGTACTATAGAAGTTCATGCTAAAGGAAATAAGTATTATACCTTTGCAACATCAAGACTCTGGCAGTCCATGGCTGCAACTGCAACCTGCTCATATAGAGTCCATTCTGCATCAAGAAATACGAACACGGACTTAAAAATTTCGTGACACGCTAATGACAGAATATATGCTTTCATGATTACATACAGCTAGGACTCAAATGGATATGTCTACTCTCCCCTTTCAACAAAACCTCTAACTCTGCCGAAAATATTGCTTGCATCACTAAGCTAAGGTCTTTCAACTCACACAATTTCAAGCCTAGTCTCATACTTTGATATAGAAACACTACACTTTTTGAACAACACATCAATATCACAAAATCAACAGCAATCTATCACAACACAATAGAATTAACACAAATTCAACCTAGCTTAATCCAAGCTACCATGATCCACAATCAAACAGCCTAAATCGAACTAACACAAATCCAAATTCCAAACGCTCTCACCTAATCAAAACCAAATTCCAATCCAAACACAAATCCAAATCCTCACCTTCCGGTCCAAGACTGGATCGTTTGCTGACGTCATTCAAGATCGACATGCCGTGCTTCAAAACCTTCTCCGACCGCCGCACCTTCAGCTTCCTCACCAGGCACAGATACTCCCACGCTCCTTCTCCTCCGTTATCGACCTGGCTCTCCAACCTGTTCAATTGCGCCTCCTCCGTCTTGCTCACCATAGCTCCGCCGTCGTTTCTCTCTCCTCGCCGGCCGGCTTCGGATCTCTTCGAATTTCAGAGAGATACAGAGAGAATTGACTCAGACACAGCAACGAACCGTCACACAGTTTCACTCGTCTTCTTCCTCCTCCAACTATCTTTGAAAGCCTCACTCTCCCGAGGCCAAAACCGTAATTTCCTCCACCTAATATGATCTCAACCGTCGGTGTGCGATTTTCGTTTCTGGCCGTCAGATTTGATTACTTTTGAGGATATAAGAGAGCGAGAAGTACGGGATTAAGTTATCAAAACGGTGCGTTTTGTGAAGATAACTTAATTCTGTATCGTCGTGCTTCCCGAATCTAAAACCCTACAACTGCTACTGCTCTGCAACTCCACCACCACCACCACCAACCGCCGTGAAAGCTCTGACGGCGATGACGACGCAGGAATCCGACGTCGGAATATTCTGCTACATCTCTCCTGTCCCCGGTTTTCGCGGCATTCTTAAGCAAAGGTCGTCTCCTTTTTCTCATTTTTCTGATTAATTTTTAAAGCTAAGTAGTCTGTGGCTACTGTATTTGGTCAGAAATGTAATCTGTGATTATTTAAATTTTTTTAATATATTTTTTAATTTTTTTTTCATGCATGTTGAATTGTTGATAAGATAAAGCTATAGCGATTGAGGCTTTGTTGGTTTATTGATGCAGGTATTCTGATTTTATGGTGAATGAAGTCGATACCGAAGGAAATGTGGTTCATTTGACCAACTTGGAAGCTCTGCCGGAGGTAGATAAGGCTTTTTGTTTTTATTTGATTTGTTTTCGGATGCATTTGAAGTGTGTAATGTTGTTATGTGAGTGTAATTTAGTTGTGACGAGTTCAGGTAGTGAAGGAAAACGGATCGAAGACGGGGGATGCTGCCAGTAAAGATTATAGTGCTGAAATTGAGAAGTTTAGGTGTCTTGCAAGTGGTGAAGATGTTGAGCAGTTGGAAGCTTTGATCAGGGAGATTAATTCGGGGAGTGAAGATGGTGTTATGCCTATTGTGCTCTCACCGGACTATGATAAAGCTCATAGGACGGTTAGTTTTCTTGATGATGTGTGCTAATGTGTTGAGGAAAGTAATAGTCTACGGAACTAAATCTCGCTTGGTTTTATTTATAGCTTACATGTATCCTTGGTATTTCAGGCGGTGCATAACTTTTTTAAGGAGAACTTGAAGTTCCTTGTCACTGATGCGGTGGATGGACCAGATGCTTCATCAAAGTGCATCCGTGTGAGGCTAAATTCGGGAGGGCAGAATGGCAGAGGCAGAAATTCAAAAAAGCGAAAAGAAAGGGGTGATAAACCATTTGATAGCAGAGGTACTGATGACTGGTCAGAGCATGTTGGCAAGTTCCTAAGGTAACAGAAGGGTATTGTAATGGGGTTCTGGCTTATAAAGATTAAACCTCTCACTCATTTATAAAGAGAGGCCTGCCTCATTTAAGTATATCTTTATTTACTATTTTGTGGTATTGGCGCAATGGAGCTGCCTAATTCATTTGTATTGGCGCAATGGAGCTGCCTAATTTATTTGTGTATTCTTTATTTCTTTTACTATCTGTTTTGCTGTAGAAGTTCTTCTTCACCTTATTCAAAGATTTTCCAATGTTAATGTTCAGGTTTCATATTTTCAAGGAGAACAAGGATACACAAGAAGCTTTAGGAGTAATAGGAAAGATGCTTGGTATACAGGTATGCTGTTATTTGTTTCCATTATGCCTCTGCAATGATAAAGCAGTTTATATAGTAATTGCCGTGGTTCGTATTACCTTAAAAGAAACAGAAAAGAAAAATAATTTTAGTGTCCGGGTAAGGAAGCTCGTGATAGAGTTAATGGTTCACCATATGCTCTCTGCTTTCCATTGCATGAATGAACAGAGCTAACTCGTTTGAACTGATATGATAAAAATGCCTTTTGGTTATCTTTACTTGTCTTTTAACTTACCACATTCAACATCATGTGTCCATATTAGTGTTATCCTACGGTTAATAAACATGTTACCGATCACCTGTGGTGTTGTGGTTTAGATTCACCACTATGACACAGAGCAAAACATTTAAGTGTTACTTTTGGTGAATTAGATATGTCAAACTATGTAGTTCTTGTCTGTCATTTTGTGATTTAATAGATTGATTTTTTTTTTGTAGCCAAGGGCATTTGGGTTCGCAGGTACAAAGGATAAGCGTGCTGTTACTTGTCAAAGGGTAAGTGGTACTCCCTCATCTTGCTGCTTCATTCTCTGAATGCTGTATATTTGCTCCTTAGTTGGATTGCTTCTCATTTTCATTATTATACATATTTTACTGCATTCAATCCTATCAATGTCAGTTTTGTAGTTCAAGTGTATTGGTTGCTCAGTGAATGAATGAACTTGCTGAAATTTAAATATCATACTTGCATACTGGTGCTTCATTAGTTCATATTGTGTTTCCAGGTAACCGTCTTTAAACAGTTTGCAAGTAGATTGGCTGCTTTGAATGATAGGTTGATCGGTATCAAAGTAGGCGACTTTTGGTAGGGCTGAGGAATATGAGTTCATGATTTTCCCACTCCTTTGGCTTGTAATGCATGCTAATGTAATAATTGCATTTCTCCCAGCTATGTGAAAGAAGGACTTTCTCTTGGCCAACTCCTGGGAAATCGCTTTACAATTACATTGAGGTATGTTTGCTCTTCCATAAATCATCAAATCATGGACACTTTTATTTATCAACACCTTATTCGCTTATTCCACGCACTCACATATCTTTCAGAGGAGTTGTTGCAGATTCTGAAGATATCATCCAGGCGTCTGCAAATGCCTTAGGAAAACAGGGATTTGTTAACTACTTTGGTTTACAAGTACTCTCTCGCTCTCGCTCTCAGCTTTGAGTTGTTATGGAATTTTCTTTTTCCAGTTTAAACTCCTTATTTGCAATAGTGATAGACTCCTTATTTGCAATAGTGAAGACGTAAAAGGCGAGAGGATAGATCTCTTGTGCTGGAGGATGTCTTGTCAACTGCTTAATTATTTGATGGCCAAAAACAATAGTTGATTGTTTAATGCCCATAAATAACGGTCAATAATTCAGCCTTAGATATCTGTCTTGTCAACTGCTTAATGGATTGATGGCCAAAACAATAGTTGATTGTTTAATGCCCATAGATAATGATCAATAATTCAGTGTTAGATATCTTGTGTCACCTTAAACTTAACCCTATAGATACTACCCTGAATGTGCAGGAGACATCTGTTAGATTAATAAATGAGTCGCTACTTAGCACGTGCCACAAAAACCAAGTGATCACTTAAATTCAAATAATGTCATTTTGTTCATTTTAAAGTACATGTCATCTGGTATCTGTCCATAGCATTTATTGGATTTTCATTTGCATCACAACCTGTATGCCCCAGTTTGATAGATATTTTATAAAGGCATTGAACTTTTTCAAGCCAACATGTACTTTTCATGTGTTTTACATGAAAAGCTATCGTAGACTATAGAATGTCCATAACCTAATGCATCACTCAAGTGTCTTGATTCAGATAGTAAATACATGTCAGGACTAAGTTAAAGATACACCTTAGGTCTTTAGGAAAGTTGCTATAGATTTATCTCATTTCCACAAGCTTCTACCCACTTCAAATGGTAGCATGTAAATGATTCGTTGTGTTGGAAGTTTATAGTTCTTCTAAAATTTATTTGTATTTGGAATGGTCTTCTTATCATTCAAAAAGACTGAAACTTATATGCTATTAAAATATTATAATAACACTAGTTTAGTGTTAATTTCATCAAAGATAAAGCATTTATAAGTTGACTGCAGAAAAGTTGATTACTAGAGTTAAAGGTGTTAGATTCTTATGTTATGCACAAAACATTTTGTTTTATGGTTAGTAACTTAATCAAATTCATTCTATTGAATTCAGAGATTTGGAAGTGGTTCAATTCCAACACACCTTATTGGAGCTTCACTACTGAGAGGAGAGTGGAAATCTACTGTAAGCATGATGCTTGAACCAAGAGAAGGAGATATCCTTTAATGTTTACAGCTGTTGGGTAGATACTGTCTCTTTCCCTTATAGTTTATGTCTAGTTAGTTAGCTAAAGTGGTTTATTGCATGCTGCTTTGGCATCCTGTGGGTTTGCAGTTTTCCTTAACCTAATATTTGATTACAAAGAGATGTGATTACCGAGGCACGGAAATACTATAAGGAAAGTAATGATATTGACGGGACCTTAAGGAAATTACCTCGATATCTTGTTGCTGAAAGAGCTGTTGTAAGTCTCTGCATTTCAACTTCTTTGTATCTTGCAGTCTTTTGGTGTTTACTTCCATGCAAGTGTGGCTAAGCACACCGATATATGACCAATGCTTTTCAACCCTGGAACTTTATTTTTAAACAAAAAATAAATAAATCTGAGACCATTATTTTCCACCAAGACTGGACGCACACAGTTTTTTGTCCTAAGTCTCATCTTCTTATTTTCTCACCAAATTCTTCCCACCCATAAATCATGACTATTAAGCAATTTTAGAACTAACAAAACTCAGAAATCTCTACTTGATTTTCTTTTACAATTTTCTGAAGTCTGAAAACTGAGAAAATCATTAACAAAATCGGAATATATTTATATATATATATATATGTATTATTTTCTTAATATAATTATATTTGTAACTTTTTTGTTATGATGAGTAATCCCAACTGCCTTGGCTGATTTGCGTAGTCCTTTCTGTAATTTATATGCTTTTAGCATGGTGATCTTATTATCTGCACATATGTTTGACCTATATTACTTTTCTACTTCATGATTGATCATGAATGTTTCCTTGGCTTTTTCTCACACAGCTGCAGTGTCTGAAGAAATGTCCTGGAAACTACTCTCAGGCTTTGAAAGCTGTTCCCAGAACTTTGAGGATGATGTAAGTAATTTTCCAGCAGATTTTGGTTTCCTTTGTTTAAGTTTGTAAATGGATGTTATCTTAGGTTTAGTGTTGATGCATGTACTTTTGTGTTTGCGTCTCTTTTCCATCTCATTCCTTGTCTCCTCACCTTTCCATATGCTATTCCTTAATAATGATTTGAATGTTAGCCAATAGAATAAACCAATTTGGATGTGAATGTATGTATTGACCTGAATATTACTTTCTTTACATCCATCTGATTTTCTTTGTTCTACATTATTACCACACCTGTTCAGGTATGTGCATAGTTACCAGAGCTATTTGTGGAACCATGCAGCAAGTATGAGAGTGCAAAAATATGGTATGCTCTCATTTCCTATTTTTTTAATCCTATAAGATGTGGAACAAACCAGTGACCACTTTTTTTATTCACTGAGGTCATGACATTGATTACCAGATTGCCTCACCGCTATTCGCTTATCTTGTTTCTCCATGTTTACATAAAGTGTACCTGTGATACTGTGTTGCTATCTTCATTGTTACCATTGTCGAAAAATGGGAGTTATTTAACCCAATGTTATTGTCACAGGAACTGACCGAGTTGTGGTGGGAGACTTGGTATATTGTAAAGGACATGAAACTGAGAAGGTGGCTGGAATTGTTAGTTCTGAGTGTGTGGATGAAAATGTTAACAATGAAAACTGTGATGATACATTTGATCCTAATCATTTGGATGATATATCAGAAACAAATGTTCCTGAGGCAAGGGTTAGTCTTGTAAAGGTTAGTTGTTTCCTACCTTGAACTAGTACTTATAGTGTTGTCCTTAGGTGATATGGGCTGATGGGGGCTGCTTGGGCACTTTCTGATAGTTGTTGCACACATTTTGCCCCCGTTGTCCTAATTTCCTAAATAATCTCTTTGATTAAACAAACCCAATCTGAAGTCTATCTTTGCTTCAACTTTTTGGATGTAAAATGAATACCTTGTATGTGTTCTTGGCACCATTTATTGTCTGACATTTCCCATGAGAATGTATCACATTAGGTTTTTATGTTAAATTGAGAGAAATGGTTTATTAAAACTGGGGAACGCTTATGCTAGTTCATTATGAGGTGAAACAGTTTTACTTGGACAAATCTCTTGGTCCTTATACGAGGAAAATAAAGGGAAGGGGATAAATAGAACTATAGCATATCAGGTACGGCAAGACAGTGCTAGCTTCATGTGGCTATATGATTTGGATATTTCTTTTACAAACATGATTGACTGTCCATGTAGTTATGTAGTATTGAAACTAGTTTTCCTTGATCCACAGAATGCAATCCACCTTGTTTTGATTTCATTTTTTTATTTCAGCATATAGTATAAGAAATTATTAAGGTGCTTCCGGTCATCTGGCAGGCTGTAACTGCAGAAGATATCGACAACGGGACTTACACAATTGATGATATTGTCCTTCCTCTGCCAGGGTAAGGAAAAATTTAGTCTCCCCTGCTTTGGAATTTCTGAGTGTCTTAAGTCTAATGTATTTTTGTAATGCATTGTTGGTCTTTCCAGAAAATGATATTGCTGCTGTTTTTCATGATCTTGCAAAGAAGGTACTTCATGTGACTAATTCAGGTTTTCCCCCTTATTTATTTGATTAGCCAACTTCAGCTCCTTTGAAGTTATAATCTGACTTATCCCTGAATTGCTTACTTCCATAAACCAGGATGGAATTAGCTTGACAGAGAGCGTACATAATGTCAAGTATGTTGCCAATTTCCTTCCTCACTCCTGCTCTCCCTCTTTCACATGTTTTAATTCTAATTAATCTTGTTGCTCCTTTTAGGGAGTTCTCAATAACGAATGTGACTGGAAGTTATAGGCGGGTGTTCCAAAAACCAGTGGACTTTGAATGGTATGGTTTGTCTCCCTTTATCAGCTTTCATCATTTGGATTCATATATTTCAATTTTCAATTATCAACTGATAATAAAAAATAGTTATCGATTATCATTGTTCCAGGGATATACTAAAGTATATTGATGGCAATATACCATTGGTGGAGACGGATTTTGAAAAAATTGCAAAAACCAAGCCTGTGAATGTAAACAGAGAGTACCCAACAGGTGTCAGTGGAGATGGAAGTTTACATGATAGCATCAAACAGTCAGAGTGCTCTGTCAATGATGTACAACTGCTGAAAAAAGATAATGAGGTGGAAGGCGAGGGAGAAAAGTTGCCACATGATGAATCTGTTGGTGGCCCTATTCCTCAGGGTACTCAGATTGCTCTCAAGTTGAGCTTTACTCTCCCAGCATCTTGTTATGCAACAATGGCCATCAGAGAGCTACTGAAGACTTCGACATCTGTATGTGCCTCATGTTCTTACTTCTACTGTATGATTGTTTACAGGTTATAATAATTATCGCGTTACTAGGAATTGATAAACTTTAAACTACCAGTTCAGTAATCTTCGATTATGAACATCTACTACATATGCCTGCTTTTGTAGTAACTAGTGGGGAAACTTTCTAATTAGAGTTAGGTGAATATGATTCAACCTACTTGCATCTCTTAGCTGTATGTATGCTGAAAAGAATATGGATGTGCAGAAATTTACTGAATTTACTAAGCAAGTCCTTGAATTAGTGTCAGATCTTTGCTTAAGACCTGAAGCTTCTCGTGACCAAATATAATCTGAAACTTGTGTGTAAATCTAAAACTTTGTGGTCATGGTTGAAATCTGACCTGAAGAACAGAGATCTTGTGGTAGCCAACTTTTGCAGAAGGCTAAACTATTGCTTGTATTATATCATGGTTAACATGTATGAATTTATGAATGCATAACAACACATTTATGTTCACCAATCGTTGCTGCAGGTTGCTTTCCACAAAACATTGAACTAGAGAGTGCATTGCTACGTGTGCTAGGCATTCAAGAAGGAGAAATGGTTATTTTGAGGTGACAAACAAATTACAGAAGTCAGTAGACACTGGAGAAAACAAAGTTCACAGACCTTTTTCACACAATGAGATCATCCTTTTATCGGCTTTACAGAGTCGATGGGTAGAACTGCATATTGTTGTTTAAAATCTCCTCTGGTTAATAGCCTACCTGACATTGTTCTACATACCGAGAATGCAAATCCTCTCGACATTACAAAGTTGGTGTCCCAGTTTGCATTTTTATCTTGTTTGGTGAAATTAGATGTATTCTTGCAACTAATAGAATACATATTACCAGAATCATGTACCAAAAACACGACAATTATTTACGTTCATGGTAATTGAAATGCAAATGGGCAAGTGCCACAAGGAAATGAAGGAATACGATATGAGTTAGATCAGAAACAATATATTCAACGACATATGGGGTTTTCATGCTTGTTTTACTATATCGAACAATTACACGCTGGATAAAATAGTTTGTCTCTGTTTATTGAGAAACAGTGAAAAGAAAAAAGGTTAAATTTCTGTTGAAGACAAAAGTTGAAAAAGTGAAAAAAATTAAAATGATAATGCGGTGAAGGTGGATCGAACACCTGACCTTCAGATCTTCAGTCTGACGCTCTCCCAACTGAGCTATCCCCGCTTTGTTGTTGTATGTTAGATTTCTTGTATGAAATACAGTGTACTTTTTTGAATTTGAATTTTCAAAAACAACAAACACACGCCATGTCTGCTTAGACCAATTTCTAATCAATAAAATATTCCTTATTTACTTCTACTAAAATATATCTCAATGCAATGCTTTTGAATATTGTTCCATACTTTACTTCTAAGTCATGAGTGAATTCGATTATAAGTCATGAGTGGATTCGAGTCTTACATTGTGTCCCTTAACGGCGCCGTGGACGAGGCCGACGGTGCCGCCGGAGAGGAAGCAAATGCCGGTGCAGTGCTGGAGGTTGTTTCCCCATGAACGGTATGGTCTTGAAGCTACGTCGGGAAAGAGAAGGGAATGTGGGTTGTTTCAATTAGGTTTTCGGAGAATGTGGGTCGTCTCGGATTTGGGGATTTTGGAGAGGAAGAGAAGATTCCAGAGGGGTTTTATAGAGCACAAGATCTATGTGCGTGTGTGTGACGTTTTGGGGTTTTAGTGCCAAAGAGTGGGAGGGTTTTGCCTTGCGGAGGAGGGAATGTTGACTTTTGACTTATACTGTCTAAATACGGTATTTTTATTTTATTTCACCCAAAAAAGATACTAGCGATCAAGTATAAAGTGTAGAGAAAGAGATAGTAAGTGTTTTGGCCACGATCCTCAGTGTATGGAGCGGAGGTGAATAGCGAACAAAGAGAATGGGGGAGTGTTGCGGGCGTGCCACCTCGCGGACGAGGAAGAGGTTGTATGCGATGCTTGACTTCTTGAATCAGACGAAAGGAGTTCCAGATGCCACCTCGCGGACGAGGAATTTACGAACACAAGGCGGTCGATACTCACGGCGGTGTGAGCAGAGCAACTATAAGGAATCGGGGTAGAGTCCTGAGAGCTCTGAAGAATTCTAGGCGGCTGTGCACTTAGAATCGGGGTTGTGTGTGTTTTGCTTCAACGGGGAAGCAGAAACAAAGCTCCTGGGAGCGTTGGAGATTCGACTGGGTCGAGGGTTTCAACAAGGTTAAAGGTTGTTTTGTATTTGTTTGAGTTGTGAGTGAGAGTTGTGTGTATAGTAAGCCGTGGAGCTTCTTTATATAGTGAGAGCCTGACTTCTGCATGCGGAGAAAGACAATCAGAAGCGTGTTGGACTCTGCAACGTGAAGCATGAGGACACTATTCCTCCCATGCAGACCAATCCTTATGTGACACATATCCAATTCGCACAGTTCATGTAGAATAGGACACTGCTTCTGGCGCGCCTCTCAACTGTAGAGTCCTATGCGGACTGAAATTAGGAGCAATCTTATCCCGCGGGGTGCCATAGTCCATGTAGAAAACAAACTTGCGCGAACCGCGGACTCTGTAGCTCAATTCCACCTCGCGGGCTATTGCAGCTCGCGGGCCAAAAGAAGACTTTTAAATTAATAAGGGCCACATGGATTGGCCCAAAGCGTGTCAAAGACTGTAAAAAGTCAAAAACGATTACAAACATTCGCGCGGGCTCCGCGTGTGTCTACCTCGCGAACTAGAGAATCAGTTCGCTAGCGTGCCTAGATGCAGTCCGCCTCGCCTAAGCGAAATGAACAAGAAAATCGCACGCGCGAAGCCATTCCGCGCAACTATGTATTCCGAGCGAAGCGCGCGAGATCCTCACTCCGCGCGAAATCATTTCGCGCGCGAGCTCTGTTTTTTCTGAAAGTGCGCGAGATCCGTTAGTCCTCACGGAGTCATTCCGCGCGCGGACTTTGCAAATCACCTCGCGTAGTCTCGTTGGCGGGTCATTATTTGTAAACTTTAAAGGAACTTGGGCTCGCCAACTGACATAGACCAAGGACTTAATTAATATTTACATAGACAATTACTGTCCAGTAAAATATTAATTTAGGCGTAAACAGTAAGATAATATCATCTTATTCATTGATAGGAACCCTTTATATAGGGAATTACAAAGTACCAATATGGTAATGATAAAGAATACATAGTCTTATTCTAACTACATATCACGTTGGCAAAAGGTCAAGGCACACATAAGGAATATCTTAGAATGATGCAGAATATCGTAGAACACACTCCCCCTTGTGCCGCGCGCCACTATGCCAGTGGTGCTGATATGTTGTCTCGTCAAAAAACTTGTCAAGTAACAAAAACTCTATGGGAGAAAAACTAAACCATGATCGTAAGAGAAAAAGAGTACAACACACCAACTACTTCATTGAAAACTCGATCATGTGATGATGCCCCTGATAAGAATCTTAATCGGAGAGACTTGATAAACGCCGCATTCCAATGTTTTTCACATGTTTCTCAAAAGTAGGTTTAGACCAAGACTTAAGCAAGTTTGCCATGTGTAATGATTAACCTTAACCAAACACATTCACGAACAACTTCATGTTGATCAATGATCTCTGCAAGAGACAAACGGTGCATGCGATGTTGCCTCGTTAAAAACTTTGCCAAGCAAAAACCTAGTGGGACAAAAGTCTTGGTCTAAGGGAAAAAGAGCACAACAGGGTTAATATGACACAACCGTACACTTCACATTTGATAATGACATGTACGTGCTAGACTCCTCCTGAAGTTCGCACCTCTTCCTGATCTTTACATCAATCATATGACTCTTCCTAATTTTTACTGTAATCACAGAAGTTTCGATAACTTAGAAACTTAATGCTCTTTAACATGTCTTCAAATGTGGCATTGGACAATATTAACTAGATCATGTCATATTGTCCTCAAAAATGATATTTTATACTTAGATGTTGAGGAGAAGGACGCTTATGAACTTAAAACATAAGTTCGTGCAGGAAATCAGATTTTCGCACAGCATGACCTTCAGTTACTAGAACAGCAGTAACTTCCTCTCGGAAATACATATGAACAAACCGTAAATGTTTTTGGAAACTATACTCATTTAGCTTTCCAACCGTATATTACACATATTCTGGTTCATCAGGAGCTGTTCACAAAGTCCCGTCAAAGTTGACTGTCTTGCCAAAATCAGATTCTCGAACAGATTCGTCCTACTTTACGAAAACGGCCATAACTCACTAAATATGATAGGTATGATCAAATTATTGGTGTATCTGGACACATAAACCTTTCCAATGGTACCAATTTCACCATTTTCCTGTGAGTGAGATTTCATGTAGGTCCCGTGGAATTTAACCTACGAAATTTGACAGATTCTAATTTCGCTTTTGATGTGTCTTTCTTATGTAGGGATAGAATAAACCTCAACCTTTAAGTATTGAAAAAGGAGTTACTGTCATTACATTGACGTTGTGTGAGTGCATAGCTACAATTAGCTTTACAACTTTTCATAGCGAATGAGATGTCTTTCTTATTATGCTGAGTACACTGATGCGTCTTATTGTACTTATATGGGAATTTCATCTCTTAACACATATTTGTCATCTTTCTTTAGACAAAACAACGGATCTCTCTTTAGATTAAAAACTTTGACTAATCATGGGATATATGTAGGCCTCACTTTCGTTAGAGTGCCTAAGTTGATTGATGGAACATCGTCATTAATACAGTTATCGAGTACCTTTTCGAGACCGTGTCTTCCCAAGATCTTTTTAATTCTTAACTTCGGGTGTTGATACATATTGACATCTCTTGATCTATCAAGAGTCCATGTAAATCCGGAATGAACACGCAAAGACATAATTCACCATATCCTTTCCAAATCAAGTAGAGTCCATATGCGTTTAAATACATTTAGCAAACGCGTGCTCCTATGGTCTGGAGCCATTTGATTCAGATAAATGAAGTCTGTTTAATACCTTCATGTATATATCTGATCTCATATAGATGTTATTATGACCACATTCATAGGCTGCATGTTCAGTTATTCGAAAACTACGAAACTGACAAAGTAGTGTACTTCAGTGATATCCATTATAAGAGCATATCTCATCGTAGTCGATCTCAGTGCATGTCAGTGAGAGACCTTACGCCATAAGATGAGTCTAAGCTCTTGTTCTCACTATGCTATCTAACAAAGACATATTTGATAAGGTTTAGCTTGCAGTGTCGGCATCACCTGCCCAATGACCTATCTCTTTGTTAATGCTGGATCACATCTTTTCATTAGGTCAATCAACTAAGTTGATAACCATCAACGAATGGTGGTTTGATAGTAGACTCATTATCTCACATCCTTATGTACACTAGTGTAATGCTTTTAGAGATCTCTATATAGATTGGATTTGACATTGAGGCGTCTCCCAACGATAATCACAATTCAGACTTCATGAGACAGATTTGAGTATCGCTGATCAATGGATCAGGCTGTGCCAAGCCCACTTTCTTCCTAGTGCGAGAAAGTATCGAACCTAAGGGCCTCCCTCCTTTTGGGGAGCCACACGGCTTTGTGATACCAATTTTGCAACTATATAGCGTCACCATATCATCATTCATGGTGATGGCGTCAAGACCAACTCCTTTTGATCAAGCCATGTCCTCTTGATAAGACATCAATCCTTTTGATCAAGTCATGTCCTCTTGCTTCCTATGTAACTACGTATTTAGCTATTTACATACTCCTTCACGCACGTGAAATGAGCGGTCTTGGAGAAACAAAATGTCACACGGTTGAGGATTTAAAGTCAGTGAAATGTAATAAGACGATCCATGTTTGTACGTGAGGTTTCATGAAGCTTGCGGAATGTATCTTAGTACTGCTCTTTCACGTTTCTCTCCGTTACTTAAGAGAAAATTTCAGTTTTCTTATTATGGTAACTTTCCACATCGGAAAGATTTGATAATTACCTTATGTAACCTAAGAGATTGATTGCTTTCTGATGACTTGAGCCAACTACAAGGACCCTTTCATCCAAAACTACAAGGACCCTTAACAAGCATGCATGCATAATAATTTCCATGTAAAGAGTGAAATATTCGATCCCTTCGTGTCAAAAGTTGCAAAACCCAGAAGCACCCAACAGTACAACACAAGAAACAAGCACAATGATGTTGTCATATGCATGGATCATTGCCGAATGGTGTTCAAACTTGAAAGGCCAGGGCAGGGCAGCTAAGCGAAGCGAGGCTAAGGTACTACCCTTTGATTTGAAATGGGGGTGGTGAGAGAGATCGAGCGTAGAATGGCATGGTTTAGGATAGTCCCTCCCTCATGTACCCTTTGGAAAGACGACCCACCTTCCTTAAATAATTTGGTCCCCGACTCTGCATGTCTTCACGTGTCCTGCCATCCCCCTTGCCCTTATTACACCATCATGAGCATCAGCTACTGCATAGGATTCTAGAGGACCCCCAAATACTCCCAAATTTTTCAAATAATTTTTCTCATTTCCCTATTTTAAGTATCATTTTCCAGGAATCATGTACATTGTTGTATATGTACCTTTATACCTTCACCATTCTCACTCTCAATCCGTGGATCACACTCCCCGATTGATCCGTCATTTGGGAAAATGTACGTGTTTCTGGTTTTCTTAGAGGCCGGTGATCGATCATTGTTAAGCTAAGACGGATTCGAAGCTTTAGATATTAGATCGTAAGTTCATGAGATCGATTCTATGTTTCGGTTAAACTGTCACTTTGATCCAAAGAAGATGAAGATTTCATGACTAGGGTTAGTTTAATTTCGTTGATTTTAGTTCTTTGACGAATTCCAAACCGACACACATCAAAGTCAATAAGATTTGTTAGTTAACCTGAATTGCTTCCACAACTTGGAAAATCTCTAGCTATTTAATTAATTAAGACTTACGACTAGTCTTAGCAAAATAAGTGACATATAGAATTAGTGTAGTATATATAGGTACCAACACATATATATATATATATATATATATATATATATATAAAGGATCTTTTATTTTAGTTTATATGAGAAGTAATTTTATTCACACGTCTTTAATTTCTAGATACACACCTTTTGATTTTATTTTATTTTGCCATTTTCCCCTATATTCTTCCTATTATACCCTCATCTCTCTCTCTCTCTCTCTCTCTCTCTCTCTCTCTCTCTCTCTCTCTCTCTCTCTCTCTCTCTCTCTCTCTCTCTCTTCAATTCCTTCTCCTTTCTTATAAATAAAACATCATAACATGATTTGGTTTGTGATCTTATAAATTGAGCATGAAGAAATAGTGAGAATGCATTGTGCATTGTGAGGGGGAGAGAGATTAAAATAGGTTCATGTGCTCATTAAATTTATTAATAGTTGTGAAGGTGATCCTATGAAGAATCTACATTTGGTTTAATTCAGGAGGAATTTTCAATCAAAATATCTTGAAATGTTGACATAAGTGGATTTTGCTAAGTTATTATTTATGCGGATGGATAAGAATAAACAACATGAGATTTGACGATTAGGTTTGCAGGTGTTGGTGAATGAAGATGAAGGAGAATGTTGTTTTTTGTTCTATTGTTCTTTTAGAAGAAGAGAGGGTATAGAAGAAATTTAAAATTTTACAAAAACATGTGATGTGTATTAAGCCAATGAGGATGTGTGAATAAAATTTCTCTTATATGAGGGATGAGATATTACACTAACTTTTCGATTATATTTTTGAATCTCCACCGTTCAGTTTTTGGTCCTTATATATAAATCAGTTCTGTAAATTTTCAGCTAATTTGGTGATCGTTAAAGTGTCGAACAAGAATAAATCAATGAACGAACTAAATCTGCCAAACATGAACCGTTCATGTTTATAATTATAAATCGTAGTTTTGAATGGTTTAACGATTATCAAAATTTCTGAAAATTTACAGAAGTGATATACTCATATATAACTACATATTGAACGGTGGATATGTGATTTTGTGATTGAAAAGTTGATGTAATCTCTCATCCCTCATATATGTCAAAAAAAAAAATCTTTTAATGGAAGGAACCTGTGTATGTGTGTGTATATATATAGACACATATAATGTAATTACAATGTCATCCCTCATATATTTCAAAAAAAAATCTTTTAGCGGAAGTAACCTGTGTATGTGTGTGTATATAAATAGACACACATATAATGAAATTACAATGCCACCCTTAGTTGAGCTAAGTTATTTCCTCCCCAATTGAGGGTGACTTCACTTTCTTCTAAAACGGTGTGGTGGGCTATCTCTTCTCTTCCATGATAGAAGCATAGGACAAAAGTCCTTGATAGAAGAGGGAGAGAGAGAGAGAGAGAGTAGAAAGAGAAGGAAGGTTTGGTGTTTTTGTAGTCTTGCCTTTCTAACATTTTAGCTGCTATCTTAATTTACAGTGAGTAGTGAGCAAAACGGAGAGAGTAAAGAAACTCAAAAACGCAACTATGTTCGATGAAGTCGACCCAGCTGAGCAGTTGCACCAATTCATAGCAGCCTCAAGAACTTCACTCCCTCTCCCTCTTCCCAATATTCCCCTCTCTTCCTTCCCTAATCTCCAACCCTTCGATCATCACCACCAGCATCATCATCATAACTACAACATCATCAACCCTCCTCCTCCTCCACCACCGCCTCAAGAACTTGTGCAGCTTCAGCCACCTCCTCACAATCAGCTTCTGCATCCGTCTGTAGTACTTCACCGACGCGGAAATGATCAAGAGAAGCAAGAAAGCAGCACTACCTTGGTCTTGCCCTCATCGAATATGGAGATAGAACGACAGCGAGCCGCACCGGAATTGCCTAGCGATCCCTGGAGTAACGATGAGCTGCTTGCACTTCTCCGGATCAGATCTACCATGGAGAATTGGTTCCCTGAGTTCACTTGGGAACATGTATCAAGGTACTATACCTACATAACTATAGTCACTACTGCTTATTCATACAGTTGAAGTTTCCATCCAGCAAGATTAAATCTTGTTCTTAGCTAGGGTTAAGAATCTTAAGATAGATTTGATTAGTCTGAAGTAGGGATTGATGCAAATGGAATTTTGAGTTACTGTTTATTCATGTGTTTATGAGAGGAAGAGAACCAGATGACCATTTTGTACATATTCTCTAAATAACACAAAGATCCCCTCGTACAGTTTTATTTATTTATTAAGAGGGTCGAGATGGATAAATGCTTTGCTCAATAATATTCTGCTTCTGCTGAATGAGTTTGTGATGGGATGGATGAGAGCTGCAGGAAGCTAGCAGAGGCAGGCTTTAAAAGGAGCGCAGAGAAGTGCAAGGAGAAGTTTGAAGAGGAAAGCAGGTACTTCAACAACATCAACTTCAACAAGAACTTCAGGTTTCTCGGTGAGCTTGAGCAGCTCTATCAACCACCACCAGTCGAGCCACCTCAGAACCCAGCTGAGGATCAACCAGAAAAGAATGTTACCCAAAAGGAATTAGCAGTAGAAGTTGAAAAGCCAAGTGAAGAACTAGGAGATCACCAAGATAAAAGTCATCAACCAGCTTCGGATGCTCAAGAGTCACCAAGCAATGATCAAACGGTGAGTGAGAAAGAGGCGGAAGTTGTTAGAGCAAAGAGCAACAACAAGAAGAGGAAGAGGCAAAGGAGATTTGAAATGCTGAAAGGTTTCTGTGAGGACATTGTGAACAAGTTGATGGCTCAACAAGAAGAGATTCACAGTAAGCTACTTGAAGACATGGTGAGGAGAGATGAAGAGAAGCTTGCAAAGGAAGAAGCCTGGAAGAAGCAAGAGATGGATAGGATGAACAAGGAGCTTGAAACCATGGCACAAGAACAAGCTGTTGCAGGTGATAGACAAGCTACAATCATTCAGTTCTTGAAGAAATTCACATCATCAGTTAGTACTAGTAGTAGTACTAACCCTAGTAATGGCCAAAAGGAAACTGATCAAGAACCAATAACATCATCCACAATGGTCCCAACTGCAAGCAAAGCTCACAAGTCTACTACAACTACTTCTTTCCACACCCAAAATATTCCAAGCACACCCACTTCACTAGCTGAAGCCATTGCACCACAAAGCCCTAGTTCCAGCAATCTGAGCAATATCAACCCAAAACTGCCTGCTGTTTCATCTCCGCCTCCGGAAAACCCTAGCTCCGATCATCTCAAAACCCAAAACCCTAGCTCGAACGACAAGCCGCAAGACCTCGGAAAGAGGTGGCCGAGGGACGAAGTCTTGGCTCTGATCAACCTCCGGTGCAGTTTCTTCAACAATGCCGATCAACAAGACAAGGATAAAGACGTGATCAAGGCTCCACTGTGGGAGAGAATCTCACAAGGGATGTCGGAGATGGGTTACAAGAGAAACGCCAAGAGGTGCAAAGAGAAATGGGAGAACATCAATAAGTACTTTAGGAAAACAAAGGATGTGAACAAGAAGAGGTCGCTTGACTCGAGGACTTGCCCTTATTTTCATCAACTAAGCACTTTGTACAACCAAGGCATACTCGTACCTCCTTCCGACCACCAAGCAGCGCCGCCGGGGAAACGTTCATCACCGGAGAACCAGTCATCACCTCTAGCTGAAGGTGAGAAAAACAATGTGGTACCGGCAGCTTTTGATTTCGAATTCTGATGTTTTGCATATTTGTGTGTGCAATATTTTCAGTAATAATATGATACTTTTTTTTTTCTTCCTTGTCTTAGATCGGTGAACATGTGGTAGCTAGTACTCGATCTGCAGTTGACATGAAATTTTATTTTTATTTTCTTGTGGAATATATAATATTTCATGGCAGGATAATATGTATTGTCTGAAAATTTGTTTTGTCGTGAGCACCGACAGATAAACAAATTAGGACCATATTTCAAATGAGATCTGCTGTCATTTTATTATTTCCATATTCGCTCTCGATTACTATACTGTGATAGCTATAGCTCGCCATCGCCTTCGACACAACGCTACAATGTTCTCATCTCATTGTTACATTTTTATACATGTTTATATTTTACACTGAAACATAGGAAGTAGTATACCATAAAATATGCCATATATCATGCTTGTACAAATAGAGAATAATTGTGCCTGTGCCATTATAAAATACCAGAAGAGTGATCTGATCGAGTAACTTATAAACCAAGCATGTGTTTAGGATCCGATCCCTGTAATTAAGAGCACTCTAGTTTCTGGATAGATTTATATGATCTCCCATTTATATTACATTTATCATATCTAAATCAAACTCAAAGAGTAATCAACAAAATTTCACAAGTTAATTACCCGTTCGAAGAACTTATTTTATCTCTCTTTAATATGAAAATCATAATATTCGATCAATCATTACCCTACATATGTTTAGTGAGATTTGAACACATGACCTAAAAGTTCTTAGTTAAACACTTTAATTAACCAAGTCACGACTCACCGACACATTCGATCAATCATGAATCAAAGACAATACTGAAAGACTTATAACTAAACTTAAACATATATCTCTCTTCTAAACGAGATACTGACTATTGAATATCATACGCCCAACGCATGTCCTTCACCTGAAAATCATAATAATTACAATAGAATCACAAATGCATAAAGTTTAATTATTTCACTAAAATTAAAATTAGAAAATTCAGATATTTGGGTCTCTCTCTTTGGGATTTTGGGGATTTTTGGCATAAGAAAATTGACAACACATGCATTATGCATGTCTGCATGACATAATGTTTCTGTTTTCGGGGTGGGGGCCACCCTCACCCAGCTGGCAGTGGCAGTGGCAGAGCAAAAGCCTTAGAGGTAGCCTACAATACGCTGTCGTATCCTTCAGGCTTCAGCTCAGGGAGAGGCGGGTCCCACCCCAAAAGGACAGCACACGGCCTGACAAGTTAGGCAGCGCCACGTATGAGGAGCGCATGTGATGGATTTGTCTGTACGCCACACTGTATCTCAGCCCCCGTCTGGCCGCTCTGAGCAATTGTGCATATAGGAGCAGCAGCGATAGCATACACGCACCCCCACGTGTGTGTCAGTGTGGGGACCAATTATCGGACGGGGTTTGGAGTACCGGATTAGAAAAGGGTCAGAAGTCAACACGTATGAGGTTTGTGCTATACGTGAGTGACTTGTACGAGACTCTCCTTCTGATCTGACCTTTCCCTTTTACCGTTTAACAAATGGGGTAACTTAAAGAGGTTTGACCACGTACTGTTACTTGTGGCTAACCAATATATATGCATGGGCCCGGACTTACCATAAGGTTTCAGCCCACTTTCAAGGGCCCAAAATTGGTGTATCCAAATCTGGTTGGCGCAATATTAAGCTCCAAAAGTGTGTTCTATTTCGTGGCATTTTTCTCATGAAACTAGGTATATGCACTAGCGGAACTATATTGAGACCAAGGGGTGCCATGGCACCCCCTTAATTTTTTTGAACTTGTGTATTAGGCTTTACTAATCAAGGAATTTGACATAATTAGATGTAAAAACTTTCTAATTTAGAGGTTTGGCCCCCATTCCTTTCCTATTAAACTATAAACACCATTTTTTGTTACTAAGTTTAATTTATCCAATTTATTTCTCTTACCTTAATCAACTCTTGCCATATCATATTTAATCAACTCACCATAATGAATAATTTCTTTTTTATCATTATATTATGTACAAATACTTTATAATTGATTAACTTATTTCAGTTATTTCTCTATGTATTTAATGAATTCTAAATTTCATATTTTGTTTTCAGTTTAGTAACTTTTTTTTTGAACTGTCCAATACACAAAAGTTAATTACCTTTTGATATTGTATATATTCATATACAGTTATTTAATTTTTGAATATTATATATTTTCACTTTATAACTCGGTCCCCCTTAATATATAATCTTGGCTCCGCCCCTGGGTATATGCTTATCTTGTGAGAAGACTAGCTATGTGCGAGTGAGGAAAGGATTTAAATAGACGATGGACTCAAAATACATCCATACATCTCGAAGTTGCAACATCTAACGTAATGTGTTCACAATAAGTTTGAGATAATGGAGGAAACTAAAATGAAAACTTTTGTATATAATAGTTAGATTTAAATTGTAAATCGAGCAAAGTCTTTAAATGCCAATCTTTGCTGAATTCATGGCCATATACTCTTATATTATGCGTGGTGAGCCCATCTTGCATGGCTACTCAACATTTAAATACAAGAGAATTTATGTGACCAGAGCCGGATGAGATGATGTTGGCTAGTGTTTATGTTACTGTTTGGACTCTTGTTTCAATTTTTTATTTTTTTTTTACGTTAACAGGGAAAACTTAAAATATCTCACTTTCCTAGGGTTTCTAATTTTTGTGTAAATTGAAGTATAATAATCTATTTCAAGAGCCTCTAAGTAAAAGTAAAAGTGCGCTTTTCTAATGGTATACTCTTCTTATGAAACTACATGCATGTTCTTATATTGTGAGAGAGACCGTTTTCAAGAAATACTATTGTGAGAGACACAAGCTATATATCTCTGAGTAGATGATATAAGTAGATGGAGGAGTGAAAATACATCAATAAACCAGAAAATAACAACCTCCTCACTAGCTACATCCATATTAGCTTTAAACAATGGAGGAAATTAAAAATGCAAATTAAACTTTCATACACAAAAGTCCAATTTCATTGATACTCACTTATTAGTTATTTGGTAAAATGATTCGAAAAACATAACCATCTAAGTTCTTAGGCTTCATATATACATGAATTTATATAAGCTAATCAATTACGTACATGTAAGTTGGTCTATATTTTATTTTCATCTTCTTTGTTTGCTACATTAAAAAAGGATCTTTTTCATAATATCATTGTTATAAGATGGATTATGTCTCTGTGCTGCTCACTTGCTCGGTATAGAGCAGAAGCTTCCAATTGCTTGACCAACAACCCTCGTGGCTGCAACAACGTCTCGAGCCCTCAATTTTTGGAGGGTTTCATGCAAATGCAATTACCAAAACAACAAAAGGAAGGTGGTTGTGGGCTCGCCAGTCACAAAGAGTCTGAGGTTGCTTCTTCTTCATCATCCTGTAACATAGCTGTTCATGATTTTTTACTTTCACGAGTTGTTCATTACTGCTTTACATAATCTGGCTCATGTATATCTATCTATACACACACACACACACAGAGCAATCACGTAGTACTTCTCATTTTAGGTAAAGAAGGGCTTCACTTTCTTAGCATGACAGAACTAAAATGATGAGAGGAAAGCATTGCAGATTGGTTAGCTTTTTGTATCAGCTGGTAGGTATCAGTATCATCAATGGTGCTATTACTCATGCTAGTCTCAGTATCATCTAGGGTTGTTGCCTAAAACACAAGTAACGCAACAACCCTAACGCGGATGCTTTTAAAAACCCTTCATTGCAGCATCAAAGAAGCCTTCACCCTTTGTACTTTGGAAAATCCAAGCATTCATTTTCTCCCAATTTGCTTAAACCACCCTAGATCCACACATCTTAAATCGGCTTAATTAATTGTCAAGTTCTCAAATCTTTCTCTCTTGTTGATCAACCTTAATTATGATTCCTACTCATCACAACAGAGGTGTCATTCTAAAATCGTTCATACTTGATATCATTTTAGTCTATACTTAAACTAAACAAAATAAAACACAGTAATTTTTTCTTCGTGTCATGACAACGTTCTACGTATACGGACAACAATAGAGTTTCTATCTAACTTCAAAACATAAATCTTGGGAACATATCAATATTATTGACACACACATTATCAATTAACGATCAAGCTAAACTATCAAAGTGATTCAACCAAAAACAAAAAAAAGAAAAGAAAAATGGAATTATTCTTTTATGATTTTCTAATTTCTATACTATAATTCCAGCACCATGAAAGAGACCATTTTGTCATGAATATGCTCCCAGCACGTCGACAGCAACTTCAAACCATGCAAGGTCATTACGGTCTTTTCACGAAATATTAAAAAGCGCCGGATAGTAAGCCTCGTGATTGAGAGTCTTGATTGGGCTCCGAGTGATGGTGCGGGCCCCCACCCTGCTTCCCTTGGTCGGGTCAGATTAATTATTTAATTATTTTTAGAAATAAATAAATAAATTAAAACATGGAAATAAAGGTGATTTGGGCTTTATCTTTAGTGATATTTAATTATATAATTTTGTGCTTAATCTCTTCCCTTTGGAACCGAAGAAGTAAGCTTCTGTAAGATTTTGTATAAAAGAAGCTTAATTATGCTGGGTTTACAATCAGTGGTTCACATGAAATCTTCCTCGTGACTGCCATAAACTATAACTCTTACGTCCGGAAAATTTTGCAGTTGGAAATGATGGGGGGTTCTTTTTGTTAATGATAGCAAACAAAGGGATGGAATCATGGATAGGGTTTTTGCTTTCTTGACGGTGAATCAGTGCTGTGATAGTTATCATCAGTGCTGTTGAAATCTCATTAACAATAATGCCGGACATATTGGCAACCCGCAACGTTCATGTCTTTTTTACATTTTAAAATTGTATGTTCTGACGTTTAAATTATTTTTATTTAGAGACATTGTTTTTGTTTAGGCTTTTTATATCTCAATCATTTTACATTAGTTGATTTGTTTCTAAATGTTACATGATTGACAATTATATTACGAAGAGTGAAAATCGATTAACAGTATATAACGTTAAACCTTCTAGCTCTCCTCTAGTTCTTAAGTTAGACTTACGTACGAGAAGCCTGTGTTTGGTGATGTGTTAAGACAATGACTTCAAATTTTGGAGTAGAGGGCTATTACAAATGAAGAAGCTAAACTTTACATATGTCACTTGCATTTATATAGAATAATTTTAGAGAGTAATAATTGATCTTTAACATCATATAATTTTAGAGTTAAACTCGCATTCATAGTCATGAGGATGCTTGAATTCCGCAAGCTATCTCACACAATAAGATCCAATTTCACTCCATTTGCTCAACCAAGAAGAAAAATTTCAAACATGAAGAAAGATAGAAGAAAAATCTATAGAGTAGAACCAGTAGATTAGTAAGTGGATAAGATCTGAGAGAAGATTTAGAAGTAAAACTCAAGAGGAGAAGAAATCTAAGAGAAAAGTCAAGCTGCACCAACAAAGCTGTGACAAAATTAATGGGGGCCATGACCCTCCTTCCTCCCCTCAGGGCTACCCACCCCTTGTTTGTCAGTGTCCTCCATGACAGAGTTTACCCTCACTTCTCTCCTTTTCACAATCAGAAGAATAAAAATGACCTCCCTTCTACTATTCAAGTCTCATTGACCCATCATCAACCCCATCTCTTCCTCTCTAACCAGACATCCAACAAATATTTATTCCAATAAAAAACTAATAAAATGAATCTCCCCCTAAAATTTATGTGTTTCTTAATGTAGAGACCACTATTGTATATAACAATTAAGCAATGTAATCTTTCTCTTTCTTTTTCTCTCTCAGTTTTTTGTCAGTTTCTTAAAAGCTTGAGAGAGCTTGAGAGAGTTGGAGAGGAGTGAAAAAAACCAATAGAGGCTAATGGGCGAAGGAGCCACTGCAACTTCCTCTTCAATTCTTCTTCTGGGTTTTATTCTTTGTATTCTTCTTGTCCGGAAACGGTATCGTTTATAGCTGCTGCTGTTACTGCTAATGTGTCCTTTCCCACCTGCATTGTGATCTCTCTGGATCCAACTCACTTGCCTATACACTCAGGTCTTGCAAATCTCTCTCCCTCTCTTTTGGCACTAAAGGTGTTGGCTTTAGTTGGTTTCTTGAGGTTTAAGGAAGTAAAGCTGCAATCTTTGAGTTGGGTTTTGGATTTCAGCTGTGTTTTTGGCTTGATTTTGATCCCATTTTGAGTCTTGGTTGCTCTGTTTTGTTGTACTGTGTGCATTTTTGCAAGAAGATGAGTTCTTTTTGTTGGTGGAATGTGTTTTCTGCTGTCTAAATCTTTATGGGTTTTTGGTGTTTGGCTAGTTCCTGCTGAGTGTTCAAGTTATAGTTCATGGTTTGTGGTTTGCATCTTCTTCTTTTCTTTTTTAATTTTTGACTGTATATATAGAAAGTGTGGGAAATTAAGCAATACATGGTATATAGTACAGTTTTGAGTATTTTCTGCTGTATTTTCGATCCTTTTCCTAACTGATGGTATCTGACAAAGGCTTGCATCCATTTAAGCTTAGTACGACAGATTTGAATGAGCTGATTTGAGACTTGACACACTTCGAATATATTTTGTTTCTTTCCAAAATGTTCTCTAATGACTTTTCACCACATTGAATTTCAGTTATAACTTACTGAGGTTTCAGTTAGTAGGGAAAATCATATGAGAAATGAGTTGCATTGTGGGCATTTGAGTGGAATACATTGTGGGAATGATTTTCGTAGTTCGTTTCTGATGAGAAATTGAAATACCTGATTGTAACATATTGAAATCTTAATTAACTTCACAAGAAGCTATGCCTTGATTCTACTTTGCTACGCTGAAGTCTGTTTTAATTTCCAAGAACTGATAAGTATTGCTGCCTATGATATTAAAACCATTTTCGTGTTGCCTCAGAAAAGATAAATTTAGAACCAACATTATGGAGCAATACGAAGTTCTGGAGCAAATTGGGAAAGGAGCGTTCGGTTCTGCACTTCTTGTCAGGCATAAGCACGAAAAGAAGAAGTAAGACTGGAATTTACTTTTTATTTTTCTTTTCCAGTATCCATATTTACTTTCTTGGGACTATGCACTGGTCAACTATTCCTTCGATTACCATGCAAGTTTTAATAATGGTCTTGATTTTTCCTTTCTGATAAATGAAGGTATGTGCTGAAAAAAATACGTCTTGCTCGCCAGACTGATAGATCACGGAGATCTGCACATCAGGAGGTTAGTATTGCTCATCTTGATTGTCTCAAGGAACAGTTCACATTACTTGTGGGCACTCTTTTAGATTGTCTGGATTCCTATGCGATTCATTTGTTATTACAGTCTATGTTAGACATGAACTAGGCTTCATATAAATAGTATCCTTAGCTAGGATCTGCTCCATTTTGAACCTTTGATTAGTTTGTGTTAATGTTATATGAAATATCCACAGATTGACTCTTTTCTTCTTTGTGTAGATGGAGCTCATTTCTAAATTCAAAAATCCATTTATTGTGGAGTATAAAGATTCTTGGGTCGAAAAGGTACATTCACATGTAACTTTGTATTCTTTCTCATCTTTATAGTTGCTTCTGATGTTAATACTCTAGATTACTGAGATGTATGCATGTCTCCAAGAATTGCAGAATTATCTTTAAGCCGTTGTTGAAAGTAGGTTAGCACACTATGATGTTTTAGTTAGAGAGTCTGACTTTTTCACCATGTGCAAAAAGTAATTTTGATGAAAACTTTGCAGATCCCACTTTTGTTCTTCAGTCTAGATATATCAACTTTTAAAAGTTATAAAAAACTTGTGAGCTTGCTCCAGAATTTCAGTTTTTGAAATTCCTGAAGACTATATGGTATCCCCTGCATTGAAAATTAATACTTTAAATACTTTCAACCCATTGAAAATTAATGTATCCTCTGTAAAATATGGACACATTCAGTCTCATTGGATAAGTTGTGAATGGAGACCTGAACAGTAGTCTCTAAGTACTTTAACTTGTTGGTTACCCAACTTGTGATTTGCTTGAGTTAGTCTCATATTCTGATGGAGTATGGCACCTAACTTGTTGTCAGTGCTTAACATTGCTTTATATTGATCCCTTGGTTTGCAGGGTTGCTATGTATGCATAATAATAGGTTACTGTGCTGGAGGAGACATGTAAGCCTTGCCTTTGATGTTGAAACTATAATTTATATGATCATGGTTTCATCCGCTTTGACTTGAAGCCTTGCATGTTCTTGACCACTTATGCTGCTTTTCTGTGTGGTACAGGGCAGAAGCTATTAAAAAGGCCAATGGTATTCTTTTTCCTGAAGAGGTTCGAACCCTTATTTTAATTCTTGTCTTCTCTTTGCCTTCTCTTCCTGTGGAATTTCATATGCATGAGTTACTTGCTCAGTAGTCACTTTTATGCATATACCTGTAACTCGCTCCTCTGCATCTAATTTGTGGGAGCTAACTTTCTTATCAGAAAATCTGTAAGTGGCTTGTCCAACTTCTGATGGCACTTGACTATTTGCACAAGAATCATATTCTTCATCGTGATGTCAAGGTTAGTTACTCATTTCTCCTGTCCACTTGGCAAACTCTTTTTATATCTGAGGCTGTTTTGTACTGATACTGTTCTATGATTTCTTCAGTGTTCTAATATATTCTTAACAAAAGATCAAGACATACGCCTGGGTAAGTGGTCATATTAATTCCTATATTTCTTTCAAAGGGAAGTGTTGTTTTGCTGAGCACAATTGATCAATGTGGGTGCAGGTGACTTTGGGCTTGCAAAAATGTTGACTTCAGATGATCTTGCCTCTTCTGTAAGTAACTCAGCATTTTCAAAAGTTTAGTTATGCACATGATCCTGAAGATATCTATAAGAAAATCTCTTGGTATCTTAAATTCAGGTTGTCGGAACTCCTAGCTATATGTGTCCCGAACTTCTTGCTGATATACCTTATGGTTCCAAATCAGATATTTGGTCTTTGGGTAAGAACTGTGTTTTTGGAATTCTTCTGGTCATGAGTTCTGTTCTTAGCTGCCTTTTGTAATGTACTTAACATATTTTATCCAGGATGCTGCATATATGAAATGACATCTCACAGGCCTGCATTTAAAGCATTCGTAAGTTTCCAGACCTCCTATTTTGAAGATACTCCCACTTACTTTCACATGTTTCTATTGGTATATTTGTTCCTTATTAATTTCCTGTTTCTCAAACAGGATATACAAGCACTTATTACCAAAATTAACAAGTCTATAGTGGCTCCCCTTCCCACAAAGTACACCAGTGCATTGTAAGTGTTTTCTTAGTCTGTTGGTTTCTATGGCTATTCATTCAACTGCATGTTAGTCTATGTTTGGTTTCTGTGTTTCTTAAAGTTCTGTATATGGAATTGACTTCCAATTACTTTGATACTTTTGTCACTTTAACTTGCCTAAGTTACTAATTAGTGACAAAAGTAATTTTAGTTTAATTTCCTGTCTCCTAACATCTTCTGTTTCTTTTCATAACAGAATATTGTTGACTTAATGTTTTGCTTATTTCTGTTCTCAGTCGAGGCCTTGTTAAAACCATGCTTCGAAAAAACCCAGAACTCAGACCAAGTGTATGTACTTTTTCTAGCCTACATCTTGCAAAAAGAACGTGGATAGTACTGTACATCTCATTTGAACTACTTTTTGTTAGAGCAGGCTGCAGAGCTGCTCGGTCACCCACATCTTCAGCCTTATGTTCAAAAGGTTCATCTCAAAATCAATAGCCCCAATTACTTGAAGAAAACTAGATTTTCTGAGACAGAAGATGTTCGATACTCAACATACCAGGAGAAGCGGCGTACATTAAGCAATGATAGGACTTTAAATCCTAGTATTTCTGGAGGTGAGCAAGATTCTGTGTGCTCTACCCAAGACATGAATGACAAGTTCCATTATCTGAAGCAAGAATTCACAGGAACGTCTGTTGGTGCCACCCAAAAAAAGTCAATTCGCAAGCAGCCAATTGCTTCTAAAACTTCAAGTAATGTCCAGACTCAGCGAATTACTCCAGAAAAAGCTTCTGCCACATCCAAGAGATGGATGGAGCCAAAGAATCGCTCATCGGTAAGATCATTTGGGAGATCTCTCTCTCTCTCTATGTCTCCTTCTCTCTCTTATTTTGTAAATTTTTTAATTTTTTGAATGGCAAGTATTGCTAGACTCACTGGTTTGAGTTAATCTATGTTATCTTTCCAGATTCCCGTTTTACGCACTCAGGACAAAGCAGTAACTACAACTCGCAGAGCATCACTGCCATTTTCAACAAGACCTGCTATTCAAAAACAATCCCCTTTCCGGCCTAGTGTTGGTGTCCTACACTGTATTAAATCTCCTGATGTCTCTGTCAATTCCCCTCGAATTGACCGGATAGCTGAATTCCCATTAGCATCTTATGAGGAAGAATTGTATGAAGAACAATTTCTGCCTACCCGTAGAGGGTCACCAACCTCTGTGCAGGGCTCATCTGGTTCTCCACAATCTGGTGACCGTTCAATCATGAAAGACAAGTGCACAGTTCAGATATTTGATAAAGCCTCTCGCAGGCTTAGTTTCACTGGTGCATGGCAGGGAATTGACCGCAGCATGTTTCAAGTTGACAGAGAAAACCGAAGTGATGCATCTTCTGATCAGAATGCAACTGCTGGCGGAGCATCAAGCCGGACCTCATCAGACACACGCCGCCGATTTGACACCTCATCGTACCAGCAGAGGGCTGAAGCTTTGGAAGGGTTGCTCGAGTTTAGTGCAAGGTTGCTCCAATACGAAAGGTATGAAGAGCTTGGGGTGTTGCTGAAACCTTTTGGTCCTGGGAAGGTGGATCCTAGGGAAACTGCTATTTGGTTAACTAAGAGCATCAAGGAAAATACTGTCAAACAGGATGATGAGATTAATTAGTTCAAAGTATCTAATGAGCTGATGCCACACGTCCGAAATGTATCATATTTCTGACTAATAGTTTTTGTAGTTCTGAGGTTTTGTTCTCAGCTTTCTCAAGAGGAATTTAGGCATATAGCTAGTCAGATGTTCATTTTGTAGGCTACGATCTCAGACTAGTCATCACCGTGGACTCAACTTAGTTTGAGAACTATCATTGGTTATAATTACTTATAATTGTCACCCGTGTTCAAATACTATAAAAACAGATGCAATGGCCGCGGGGCTTTGAAGGTGGTGGCCGCCTTCCATATGAAGTTGAATATTGTAGCAACCGTGGCCTTCCAAAATGATTTAGTTGTATTACTAGACGCCTTACATAATATTTGAACAGGTTGTAAGGTGGCACCGGTATTCTTTCTAATTATCTTTCTAATTAACTCAACGGTGGCGTCGGCAGCAGCGGATGCGGCGGTAGAGAATGTGCTATCCATCATATATTTTATGACATGATCTACGGTAGAGAATGTGCTATCCATCATGCTTGCACGGAAAATTGCTCTGATGACCAAAACCACTCCCAATCTGAAATAGCTATTCCACAAAACTAAAAACCAACCAACCCAAGTATAATCAAGATAGCACTCGCAAACACAGCCTCAAATCTACCATGGAACTCACTGCTAAAGTCAGCAGAAGAGACGCTGCCTGAGCCGTTGCAAAGAACCAAGGAAAGCAAAAAGAACAGAAGTGTCAGTGCATGCATTGGCTGTACACCTCTTTTCACAACTTGCATCGCAATGCATTGAACAACAGTAGTGAGATTCAACCTCGAGGAGTCCAAGGTTGTAGATCTGAAAGGAAGGCGAGGAATTTCGATGGTACATGCAAACATATATAATCAATTAAGTACACATATAAGTAGATAAACCAAAAGGATAAAATTTCGAATGAACTTAAAACTCTATGGCTTTGCATGATGTATGCAATAGCCTAAAATAGAGTTTCAACAAACATGGATGAGTCGGAAGCAGCGGAAATAACAGAAAAGAGGTAATTAAACAATACTTACAGAGTCGTTATTCTGTGACATTGATCTATACGATCCCAACATAAAGGAGCAGCACGAGGAGTAGTATTGTACGTAGGATTATAAGTTTATAACCCTTGACATAACTAGCAAGTATTTTCCTAACTTTTTAGGAAAATAGAAAATTGTTAGGATATCTTGGTCGTTAATTAAGTTGCTTTCCATATTCATCTTGGAAATCTATGTCGTGATCCTTTTCGTAAGTCCTACTTATACAGGGAGAAGTGTTCTATTCCTAGCTACATGTGGGAATGTCATCATTCATCAATCAGTACTCTATATAAGTCTTACACACGAAAACAAGAAACATACCAATTGCTATTACAATATTATTGTTCTCTAGTAATTTTGAAAGAAAGAATAGGATGGTGACTACTAGAGGAATGCACAAGAAGGCACCAGAAGCTTTGAAAGCCACCACTACTGCTCGGTCAGCAAAGCGGATCAAGAAGGCACCCCAGACTCACAAAAACAACTTATCCGAGCCACAGGTGAAGACCAATGTAGGTGTCATTCTCTTTCATGAATCTCACGATGATGTTACTGTCAATTCCCTTCCAACTCCATCATCTAGCTTCCTGAAGTCATTTGACAATGACTACCCTTCAAACATGGAGGAGAAAGGTCAGAAATGTGATTGGGAAGAGAGACCTCATGAGTGCAGTGTTCAAGACACACCTGCTGATGCAGGAGGAGCATCATCAAGCCGCCGCTGGCTTGACACCTCATCATTGCAGCAGAGGGCTGAAGCTTCAGAAGCGCTGCTTGAGCTTTGTGCAAGATTGTTCCAAGATGGAAAATATCAAGAACTTGAGGTGGTGCTTAAGCCTTTTGGGCCTGGGAATGTGTGTCCTAGGGAAACTGCTATTTGGTTGACCAAGATCATTAAGGAAAATATTAATGTCAAGTAAATAGACCAGGAGGGTTTTTAGTTTAATTTCCAAAGAGCTGCTCTAAATAGGTTTTCATTTTTATGGGACTGTCAAGAGAGGTATTTAGTTAGATACTGAGTTCTGTAACTTGTATGGTGAAAATGCACTAAAATGTTTCCCGACTTTCAAATCTCTTGCATTTTCTTCTTATTATGAGATCCGAAGTAATTTAACCGTAGAAGGTAAACACAGAGAACCGCAAGTATTAAGTGCTTGCATCATGTTCCAAATAAAAGTTCAAATGAAGGTAACTTCAGATAAGTATAGTCAAATGGCATTGCAATTGATATCATAAACAAGTACAATTAGTAATTAATTAGTATAGTGTACTTCACTGAACTTTTACTTTTACTGATTACAAGAGAATTTGATCTTCAGCATCGAATCCGTTTACCTTTCCCAACTCAATATCGATGTGCGAGGAGCTATTAGTACAATATCACATGAGGCTGCAATCACACAATGAATTGCAATTAGACAATAATGAGACAAGGCCAACAAATATTTGTGTATATCAACCTGCAAAATTCATCTGAGTTTGGTTCGAAAACAAAAAAAATTCATCTGGAGTTAAACAATTTTACCTCTGAAGCCAGAGATTCAGTATACTGGGAATGACTTGGATTAATGTAATCATACTTGTTATCCTCAAACGATCTTCTTGTTCTATAGAGCTTACCAAACCACCGATCATGGTTTTTCTGATCATTGGTTTTGAACTGTGAAGACGAACGTTTCAGAAACTGTTCATCTGTTGAATCTACGAGCTCTGTGTCCTTGCTTTTATATTTATTGCTCCCATCAGGTCGTTGCTTAGGTTCACTCTGTGACCTGACTTTTTTGGCCCTTGAAGATTGTGTGTTGGCCATGTAACTAGGCATGAATGAGTAGTCATAACATGTAGGCTCAACTAGAGAATCATGCTGTTGAAAAAGGATGTAGGATCTTGTTGGCTTTCGTTTGGGTGAAAGCATTTGGGGACTAGTTTCTGGTGTTATTAACAATGTTTCATTGTATTTGTGCCGGTTGGAGATGGACAGACGATGGGAAGAAAATGATGTGTAGCTATGATCAATCCTCTGATGAGTCTGATCAGTTTGTGAATGATTCAGGTAGCCGCTTGTACTCTTCGAAACTATTTGTGATTCATTGGAAGTCATATAAATTTTCTTCTGCAATAAAGAAGGGCAAACATGAATCTAATCAACTAAGATAGAAAAGCCTTCTTGTTTGATAAGAAAATAGTAGGGGAACTAGTTACAGTAACTTGAATTTTGTTGTTCTTGAACATGAGGAGCTCAGCACAAGTAACAATAATTGTATAGCTCAATTAAGTTTGTGTGGTATTGAAATGAACAATCTTAAATTATAGAAAATCAAAATTATGAAATCATTTTCCATATATGTTAAGAACTAGCACAAAAATTTCAGATTGAAGGAGGAAAGACTAATTACCCTTTGAACTTCATTGGCATGAGGGGAACCTCTTTTAATGGATGACTGCTTTTTATTATCAACCTGTGCAGCTGCCTCTGCCATCTGAATTCTCTGAACTCGAGCTCGAACCTGGATAGCCAACAAAGCATGCATGCGCCTCATAGTAGCATTAGTTTGTTTCCTCACAAAGTGACCTCTTATGAGTGCTTGTAACTTCACTAGACTTTTCAAGGCATGTAAAGCTTTCCTTGCCTGAAAACAAAGTAATCTAAGTAATGAGCATGGTAGATTTAAATTGTCGGAATCATAATAGTTTCGGATGCAGATTTGTACCAAATGAGCACGAAAGGCAGCTTGGATCCTTGTAGCAGCAGCATTCTCAGCCTTTATTGATACCCGTAAGGCATGATTCTGCTGAGGCTTCAATGCCAGTTTAGTGGTGTCAATCGAATCAACAGATTTCGAAACCCTGTGAGATGATCTTCCGAAGCTCCATCTGCGCTTAACTTTTGGAGACACCGGGTGGCTTGGTTTGGGTGTAGAAGACACACATTTCTCAATCAAAAGAGCTTCATTCTTCTTCTCCTGCTTTCCTATCAGAAAGTTCAGAATCCATTTGCTTGCCTTCCCCATCTTTTTTAGCACCTCAATCAAAGTGTCATTCTAAGCTGATAATGGTGAGGGATAGAGACTTGTATAGTTGTATTCATACAGAAAGTTCAAACTTTTTATACAGAAATATGATGATCTGATTGGTTACATAGTATATGGTCGAATCTCTTCGTTGACTTTAGCATACCACTAAATCTATAATACATCAAAATTTAGTTTAGTATGCATGGCTGTTTCTGTGGAGTAGTTTTCAGGTCTGGTCATCTAGTTCCTTATTTTAAAGACTAGGGCCTGCAGAGGCTTCCCTGCTTAAGCCATTTGGTACATTTATAACTCCTCGTACAAGTCATACTTCATAAAAGAGGAGAATTACAAGATTCTTCCCCCTTCTGTACTCGGCAATCAAATTCATGTCCCTATGTCATTGATCATCCCACTACTGGCCTCACCAATGCTATTAGACTAACCTTTGCTTTTAAGCTCTAAACCTTTGAAAAATAACAAGATCCATTGCAGGCATGGGCAGACCAGTTAGATAATTAGTAGGGTTAAAGAATAAATGTTTACAATTTGTATCACTACTATTGCAAATCCCTGTTAACAATCATCAACATACCATAAAATTTAAACGTTCACATCATGTTCTATTAGTAAGGCTTCAAAGAACATCGTATAGAATTCAAATTTGATAAGGAAACCAAAGTTACTATAAAACCCCCTTGCAAACACGTAAATTCAACAGATTTGGTCACACAAATTTTAGCCCACATGGAATTATCAAAAGCATACATGCATATTATTAACTAAAACACAAGGACTAGATCTAATTCAGCAACTCTTTTCATCTCTTTGGCGTGAATGTGCGACTTCCTGAAGTCACGTTTCAACTTCAGTAATAGATAGTGTTCCAACAACCAAATAAGTCCTAACATGCAAGCATAACTCTACTTGCATAAGAATCATGAAAGACAATATTAAGAAACAGCAAAATAAGCTGATCAGAGCCTATGAATCTAGTTAATCTACTACACGCTGCATGATTTTATTTCTGTGAAGGAGCTTGAGTACTATGATGGGCATCATAATAATAAACCCATGTACATCAAGCCTCAATCACTCAACAGACAGTATGAAACCAAACAGGAAAAAGAAAACAAAATGCAATTCAAATTGCACAATGCATTCTCAAAGAAAATGAAGACAAATAATATCAATTCCTTTGTGCAAATCAGAAAAGACATGCTATAAAAAAAGTTTTATCTGTGGCTTTCCTAGACATCATCTAACTTCAAGATAGTATGCTACAGGTCCTGTTGACTACCTGAAATGAGCACCTTCAGGGATAACAGAATATCATCAACACTACTCATTTCATAAGATACTTGCACCTTAAAAGTCTAAAAAAGGGGAAGTTCTAACATAAAAAATTCAACTTTTCCCAGAGATACATTTTCTCTCGGTTCTAAAATGGGGAAGTTTTACAAAACTATGGATAACAATTCACGAGCAAGTGTTCTTAGAGAATTGTACGACTATTGGTTCTACAAAACTGTGGATAACAATCCAGGAGGTCATTTAAATCCCTGAGCCATTATAAAAAAAATGCAGCATAACACTTAAATAAAATGATGTGCAACCTTTAAAACTGAGTAAAAGCTCGACCTTCTTCTGAAGTAATCTAAACAGTTAGAATAGCGTTTAATATAACGAAGAAAAAAGACAGGAGATTCAACCTCTGGTTATCTGAGCTTCCCCTTCTCACTACTCCTCCGTGCAGCTTCCTTAACCTTCTCAATGTAGCCTTCAATTGGAGGAGTCAGAGTTGCCATGAACCGATCTGTAGGGAATGGAGTCATGTCTGGCACCAATGCTGCTGCTTTCAAATGTTCAGGCAATGCCTCAATAGCCTCCTTCTTCAAACGCAAAAGTGTCGACTCTGCTGCTTGCCTTGCCCGGTGACGCCTCATCAACACCCTGCTATACTCCTTAGCAAGCCGCTGGCCATCTTCAGCAGTCAGTTCATATTTTGGTAACTTCTCCTCATCAACCAAACCTAGTGATATCAAATCCAAACCAGGAGGTCCAATTACTGTTGGTTTTTCTGAGATCTGAAATTCTGGCTTCTTCTTTTTCTTCATATCAATTTCACGCTGTCGATCTTTGCTAATAAGTCCCAACTTCGCTCTCTCAGCTTCACGTTGTCTCTCCTTCTCCGTCAGGTACCTGACAGGTGTAGGTGCACTTAAGCATTGCTCATAAAATTTTTCTCTTTCAGCATATCTTTTCCCTCCTGCACCTTTAGGAGTAGCATCTGCAGAACCCTTTTTCGTAGTTATCTTTGAGCGCTTCAGCGGGGCTGCAGTTTTCACCTTCGCCTTGCCCTTTGAAGTCCCACTCACAGAGCACCTCTGAAGGAAGTGGTGGCCAGAAGAAGACTCAAGCAAAGATATTAGGGGCTTAATCTTTAAGATTCGTATCATTTTCTAAATCCCACCAAGCTCTTCAGCACAATATATCAACGTCTTGTTTCTCAATCACCTGCCTGCATCACAACAAAGAAAGAAATCACTATTCACTCACAACAAAGTAAGAAATCACTATTCACTTCATCCACCACTCAAATGCAAAACCCAAATCACACCCACAACTTAAAATACTACACTGCCAAAAGTTCACAAGATATGAAAAACTTCAGACTGGTTGCACAATGAAGTGTCCATAACATAATCGAAACTCAGAAGCTTGCAACCAGCAATAGCCTCACGAAACCCATTATATCGATTCCCAAAGCAATGCCATATCTAAAGTTTCAAACTTCAACAACCAAATACAGCTATAAGCATCATATTTTAGCAATCAGGGAAACATAAAGGTGAAGACTTATCTTACTCTTTCCCACTGCTAACAGCATTACCCATAATTCTGGTAAAAGCTTAACTACAACCATGAAGTTTAACCTTTTCGGATAAAAGATCCAACATCTACCAAATCACAATTACAATATGGAATTCAAATTACACAGACAAACAAATAAAATCGATGAACAATACAATAAAAACTCAAACTTTACCACTAAACCCAGTATTCATATCAACAAGACAAAGCTTTTTCGATAAACCCTACTCCATTTTTGCGTTTCGAAGATAATCCCAGAGAAACAAATCAGTGATGAAAGATAGAGAAACAAAACGAACCCAAGTGAAAAGTTGATAGAAATATCATCAGAGAAGAACATACCTGTTAGTATTGGTATTGGCTTAGCAGAAATGGCACTAAGCTCATCAGAGGAAGAAGAGAGGGACTGAGAGACTAGTAGCTAGCGAGAGTAGAGAGAGGAGAAGAGAAAAAGGGACTTGGACCAGTTTAATCTTTAATGGTCTTGGGCTCTCTCTGCGTGATGGGCCTGAGTTTTTAGGATTCTGAGTTGGCCCGTCACGTTTGTTACACGGGACTACCTTACCCGACCTTATTTTCTATAGCAAATCACATATACATCTTTCAAAAAGATTTGAAACACAAATAAATCCACTTATGTTGTTGTTAAACAAATAATGACAGTTTTTAACAATTAAGGACAATCTTTTCTCTACATGCCATGTGTCATGATTTAATTTACCAAACTAACCCCACACTAATTAAATATACTTTTAGAAGAGAAAAGTTTCTCATTTTGAGATTTTTCAGTAAATGGAATACAATAGCATATTTTCAATAATTTAGTGTAGTAGCAGTTAATTTCAGTAGAAGTAGTAGCAGAGGTTAATTAACATTTCAGTAGAAGTAGTAGCAGGGGTTAACATCCCAGTAGAATTAGTAGCAGGGGTTAACATCTCAGTAGTAGTAGCAGTTATTTCCAGTAGAAGTAGTAGCAAGGGTTAACATTCCAGTAGAAAAATAGCAGCAGAGGTTAACATCCCAGTAAAATTAGTAGCAGATGTTAACATCTCAGTAGTAGTAGTAGTTAATTTCAGTAGAAGTAGTAGCAGGGTGCCGATTCTCTATCCTTGCAATGCTTTGTGTGTGCTTCTGAACCTAAAATCAAATTAGTGATCTGCAAGTGTCTATACTATTATGAACTGAACATTTTCATGAACTTTAGGTGGTTTTGAAACCAGTATACTCCTTTAACTTTCTTGCTTGTTATAGAAGCTTTCCATAATTGCAGAGCTTTCTTTGGCTAGGTTGAGAATGTTATACTACTTTTTTGTATAAATAAGACAAAACTTTCATGAATCTATTGAATGTATTGACTGTTATATGACATGTTCAACAAGTTTCTTAAAAGATTGACGGATGAATTATGGTTTTCTGAAGATTTGGGGAAGTCTGCAGAGGATTTAGGCTACGATATGTGCAGAGATACCCCGACCGGTGCTGATAAAAAAGAAGGTAATGGCTACTGATTCTCTGGCCTTTCAATGCTCTATGCTTTGTTGAATTAATGTGCAACTGTAGGTCTGGTAAACTAGTGAAAAATTTCTTAGTCTACGCTGTTCAGCTTTGTTGGTGTTTCTTGTACAAAGCCCATTAGAAACCAGTATAAGACTACGTAATACTGAATTAGCTTTGTAATTAGATGTCTGGTGTTTGATTATATCTTCCTTGCTTGTTATAGAAGCATTGCACAATTGATATCAGAGCTTTCTTCTGTTCAGCTTGTATATAGTTCCTGTTTGTTCTGCATATGCATAACTTTCTTTTCTTCTTCCTCAGAGCTGAGTCATGTTTACCTCTTACATAAATTGCCAAATGAGGACAAGAAGGGAATGCTAGTTTACAGGCATGTGGATGGGCAAGCCGGAAGAGTACAATATGTTACAACACCATGTGAGATAAATGGAAACAGTAAAATGTGCAACCCATGGTTTACGTATGTGCATCCTAAGAGAGAGTGGGCGAAATCCGAAGAGGAAACGCAGCAAGGACCTTCCTTATGGTCCCGAATACTTAGAGCGGCAGAGTCTGCTAAGAGGAAGCAACAAGAAATTGAAAAAAGTTATCCCGAAGTTTTCAAGTATGGGAAGTACATTTTCAAAACAGCCGTGGGATTCCCTGCCTACCTTGTTGTAGACCTCCCGGAAATATATAACTCTGCGGCTGACTTTTGCAAGACTCTAAAGCTCCCAAAAGAGCAGAGAGAAAAGAAGTTGGGGGAGAAGGCACTTAATGTAGCCATGTGGGCTCCTTCATCCGTAGCCGGATAACGCCTCAAAAAGATCGGAATGCCATTTGTATGGGATAAAGAAGTAATTAGGGAGATGACGGAAACGGTTTGGGAAAAAGAAGTTTCTGTACGTTCAGAGGAGAGTGAGGCCAAGGTGGAGAGAGAGGAAGATACCAAGGTGGGGGGAAAAGAGGAAGAAAACAAGGTGGGGGGAAAAGAAGAAGACACCAAGGTGGAAGAAGAGGATGGTATGCTTTTGGTTGATGTAATGGTAGAAGATGGAATCACTGTGGTGTACGTGTTTTCTGTATGTGATGAAAATGAGGAGGTGAAGAACGATGAGGACTTCAGCGAATACTTTTTAGGATTGCTGCAAAGCGTTGAGATCCCTGAGGAGGATTCAAACCAGGATTAGGAAGAGTGTGATAGTGATGATGCATGACAAGAGGTTTTGATTTTCTTTTCAATTTCAATTAGTTCTGCCACCATTACATGAGATTATATACTGAAATAAGTCTGATCTACTTTGAATAGCAGTAAGTCTGGAATTTTTTAGTTCTTCTAGCTCTTGCGTTGTTAGTTGAATTGGTACAGTCTATCTGATCTGATGTTACTACTTACATTCATAACTCTTTCTCTGGTTAATGTGTATTTTTCAATTTCATTTCAAATGTTGAGCATTTCTGATCCTTGGTATGGATAAAATCATATTACTCAAGCTCAGAAATATGCTTCTGTGTTCATGCAGTTTGAAGATAAGACCACACTACAGCATGCTGATCTTACCATTTGTTTCCCAAACTGGTTTCCTCTTGCATACAGGTCATGCTTGATTGCATTACCAATGAGTTTAACCAATTTTATTGCAATATTTTGAGGGTGCAATTTGTATCTCGAAACCAACTTCCCATTGTCATTATACCATAGCTAGCTAGGTTGATGGCTGTATAGTGCGTGCTTGATTAGGTATCGTTTTACATACATTTATGGCCTCAGAGTTCAAGTGTAAAATTTAGATGGATGTATCTGTTTTGTTTGCACATATTTCTTTACCATATTACAACGATTTTGTACTCCAGTAGTGATGGTAAAACTTGGGAATTGGATTTGAACAACTCATTTCCTTAGCTGTGTGGTGTGGTGTGGTCTTCTTCGTTTCTCTCTATCCAAATCATTTTTCTGATGCTTCGACCTTCTGCGTATCAGATACTGATATAACTCATTTAGTCACATTCTGTCGTTGGAAGTTGCAGATATGATTCCATATAAAAGGGACAAAGTTTCCATATTTTGTGAATGATAGGGGTTTGTAAGAGATCTCTAAATGCTTTCAAACCAAATGAAAGGAACCATAGGGGTTTGTAAGAGATCTCTAAATGCTTTCAAACCAAATGAAAGGAACCACGCGTATTTTGATTAAATTGTAATTTGCAGATAACAATGTTCTGTCCTTAACAAAGTAGTATCCAAGATTAGTAACCAGCAACACAAACTAATGCACAAGGTCCTGAAATGTGATCCATGTCCTGAAACTAGCTACTAATGTCAGTCATACAAACCGCACAGCTCTGGTCATGTTCTTGACAGCTTTAGTAAACAGATTCATCATGGAGATGCTATAGGTTGATGCACTTTCTGTTTTATTGTTGCTAAAATAGAGAGAATCAATCGCGGCAACACTTCCAAGTTCCACTACACAAGGTGATGTAGCAAGCTCTGCTGAGTGGGTGTAATTGAGATTGTGTTCCACTTAATACCAAGTTACCATGGCTTCCTTTGTGTTGTGAAGAAGTACCAAGGCCTGTCTTTAACTCTTTATAGCATTGTTTAGACTCTAGGCATTGTACCCAGAATTTATTTTACTTGCTCCAATTCTATCATCAATCAGCATGAAGTTATGATCCCACCATTTTCTCATACTCAATCCAGCTATAACCTGATCCTTGATGACTTGTTTGTCACACATTAGATCTCTCACAGCTCTTGCCTCGTCCCATCTTCCTGAAGAAGAATATGTATTGGCCAAAAGGACCTATGGAGCTGAATTATGTGGTCTAAGAGGATCAGTTCGTCAGCTGCTCTTTTTGCTGAGCTCACATTAGCATGAACCCTGCAAGAACTAATCAAAACCTCCCATATCACTGGATCATCTTTATATGGCATCTCATCTAGTAAGACTTCTGCTTCTTGGAAACGACCAGCTTTCTGACTCTGAAATGTCAGGCCATACTCAGTTATCATGACATTCCAAAAAACAACACTAACTTCAGGTATACTAGCAAAAACCTTCTGAGCACTCTTCATGTCCGCATTCTTTGCATACATATCAAGCAATGAATTGTTCAAGTGAAGATCTCCCTCAAATCCAAGTTTAACTGTAAAGCCATGTATTTGTTGCCCGTTGACAGTACTCGGAACCTCATCACTATGACCATAACCGCCAGACTCACCATACCCTTTGGCACAATCACCCAACATACTCGATCAAAACAGAATCAACACGCACTCCTTTCCTACACATCAGCCTAAACATTTCCAAAACCTCCACAACCCCCGCACGCACTGAACACACTCACCAGTGTAATATGTGTCGGCACCAACGCACCAATCATCATGTTCCACGACACAACATTCCTCTCAGGCATTCTCAGAAACAACTCCTCAGCCTCCCCCAACCTCCCAGCCTTACAACAACAACCCAACACCGCAGTCCTCAAAGTTGTACACATCCGGCTTAGGCATTCTATCAAACACATGGTGAGCATACCCAAAATTACCACACTTTTTTTTTTTTTTTTCAAACTTTGAGTACATCTCAATCAACCGGCGGGGATGTATTGGAAGCCTCTTGCTTTGGACCCAAATGATGAAGGTATATTGTATGCACTGCTTTATGATCGTCCCGAAAAATTTCGTGTCGGCAAGCATTATATTCGAAAGTCTATATCAGTGTATGGCATCCTCTGCAAACATATTCCAATGCAGAACCGGATAGAAGCTTTTCCAATTGTGATGCCAAGGCAGTGGTTGCCAACACCAGTTCCTAGACTGGATTAATTACCAAGAGAAGATATGCGACGCTTTGGAGAAAAATGAAAGTCCCATTTGAGTACTTGTTCAAGAAACATTAAACATTTATGTATTCTTAATTAGTTACTTATTGATCATTAATAGATATTTGGCCTGTTACTTTGAAACTCCACTTGTACTGTATGCTGCTACTTATTCTATATGCACGAATGGTTCCTTTCATTTGTTTCCTTTTATTCTGTGTGCACGAATGGTTCCTTTCATTTGGTTTGAAAGCATTTAGAGATCTCCTACAAATCCATATCATTCACAAAATGGAGATCATATATGCTACGGAAAATTTTAAGAACAGTACATGAGAAACGGTCCACTCTCAATTTTGGTGTTTCAAGTTTCATAACAAAGCCGGCACATTTTTAGCACATGTCGTCAATAATACCGTTAACTCAATGTAATTTCTCATTTTTCAAATGGTGGTTTCAGATTTTTTCCATTATCTTTTTCTTTATATTATGTTTTTCTTTTTCTTTTTTTCTATTTATATACTCTCTTTTTTGTGAATATTTTTTTTATTTATATACTTTTTTAATCTTGTAAACTCAGACCATATATTCTCAAAGACATTTTTAATCAAATCATCTTCTGACTTCCTCTTACAGTCTTACCTCAATCGCTATTTTTGTGTATGTTGGGTTTGAACGGGGACAAAAAAGAGAGACAACTTACATTTTTTCCTTTGTTATTTCCCTCTTCTTATTAATTATTAATTTAATTATTGATTTTAATAATTTATTGTTGCTAAATTAAGGAGTGACGGATTTGCCCCTCAAAGTTTAATGAAAAACACGTTAAATAACGGAGAATGTAACGGTATGTACATATTTTCGGTTGAGATTACAAGTTCATGTACTGTTATGATTGTTTTGAAACTTGAAACACTAAAATTATGAGTGGATCATTTGTCATATACGTACTGTTCTTAAAACTTTCCCTATATACTGGCATGGTTTGATTAGTAAGACAGTGTTGGAGTCGATCAGTATTGAACCTTCCGTTGCAGAGCACAAGTACATCCTAGGGCTTCTTGCCTTGCATGGGAGTACGTCTTTACAAAATTGTTGCCTTGATTAAGGCCGCCGGCGACCATATATAATGGATCATCCTCCGGCAAGACCTACGGTTCCTTTTGTAACGATACTACCGGCCTGTCACTATTAGCACAGCAACAATACTAGTGCATATATATAGATCAATCCAGGATTATTAAGGACCTAACCCTAGCCTCTTAAACAAACGAACCATAATTTGTACAAGTGCGGCCAGTTTCATGCACTAAAGTGAATAAGCTCCTTAAATAACACAAAGATCGAATAGGATTCTGACTTTGATAGTTAGGCTTATTTATGAAATGCAGATGCAAACATGCATGTAATGAGGATAGAAGATGCACCCCTTCCAATTTCAGACGCAGAAATTTGCTTGTAAAATTGTTCGTTCTAAAGACATTTTGATCTGCACCATATGCCAGATTAATTGCGACAAGAGACATCTGACCAAATTTTTGAGGTTTTTACATAACCGCTCGAAGGAGTTGAACATTTCTCTGATCTCTCTGGGAAACTTCGTGCATCTTTATCTATCTGGGCAATATTGGCATCTTCCTTCAGCTTCTACCTCTTCTGATTTTGTAGCCATTGGTTAGTTAAGAGTCTTGTAACCGCACAAAGATTGTGTCAACCCCTCTAGATTATCTCCTCTATTGAAACTGAAAAATGTTTTTCAGAAAGGTGTTTCATTTCAACAAAGGGACCAATAATTATCATATATGCGTCAATTCGTTTTGGTTTCGCATTAATCAAACCCTATCAACCCCATAAATTTCATTGTTCCAAATAAGTTGATATTTATGTTCTTCTAGTAGCATATTGTTGACTTTGTCAAACCAAGATGTGACACCCTAAACATTGCCACCCTAAAAAATGTCCCAATTGCAAATTTATAACGTGAACAGATGGCAACGATATCCTCTTCACGTTTGTTTAAGAACAGAAGCTTCTTTCAGTCTACAGAATCAGCCCGCCATTGGAAGCTTCTACATAGAAAGCTTCTCACATTTCCAGTCTTTTACATATGTTATGGTTAAAGGACCTAATAAGCGAGGCCGTGTTGAATTTTTATACCCCAATAGTCTTTTGTTTGATTGGGTACTAAGAAATCTTCAAAACCTTTCAAAGGACCTTTGTGTGTATATATAGAGGAGCAGATACCATTAGAAATAACACCACCAGCACCTGTTGTCAGATTTCAAACTCTCTCCAAAACCAAGACTTCAACAAATGGCTTTCTCTAAATCCATGACCTTGTTAGCTACTCTTCTTGTTCTGCTACCTTTGGCTACTTACGCTTTGGACTGGCCGGATATTTCTCCTTCTATTGCCGGTAAGTACTGAGTTTCAGCCTCAATCGATCTTCTGTACTAAGACACATACAAGCAAATCGAAACATGTACCTGCAAACATATGTTACTTTCTTCTTATTTATGTTCTTGTTTGGATGTCACTTTGTAGCTGAAATATGTAAACAAGTTGAGTGTGGAAAAGGAACTTGCAGCTTCGACTCCAGTGCGCCAATGGCCTACACCTGCGAGTGTGACAAAGGATGGAAGCGAACTGCTGAAGGCGACGATGATCTTAAGTTCCTCCCTTGTGTCATCCCTAACTGTAAGAACTTTTTTCTTCTATATATAAATCGAGGATTATGTGATATTTGCTTTTCCATGAAAGCCGTTTCGCGAAAGCTAGCTATCTGCTTATATATCTATACTCATATTTCATGGTTCTACAGGCACTCTGGAGTACAACGGTTGCCAAGCACCCCCTAAAGTTCAAAATTACACAGAAATCCCACGCAACTTATCTTTCTTTTTTCGTAAGTACACAAAACCAACCGCAGTTAATTAATTTGTTCAGTCTTTTATCACCAACAACTAGTAAACTAATTTCTCTGTGCTGTTATGTGTAGCTTGCACTTGGGTTTACTGTGGAGAAGGTACATGCCTCAAGAACTCTACCTATTACTCACCAGAGTGTCAATGCAACTCAGGGGCTTCTAATCTTCTCGGCGTCACTGTGTTCCCCTGCTACAGTGAATGTAAGAGACACTAAACCACTATTTTCATCGGAACAATTAAATCACAAGATTGAGAATGAAGAAACTAATAGAAGCAAACTCTGTTTTCTTTCTTCTTCTGCAGGCACACTTCAACCTGACTGCGCAGCCCTTGGAATCAAAGTTGCAAACTCGACTAGTACCTCTCCCGATGGAACAACAACTGGCAGTAACAAAGGTGAGATTGACTGTCCAGAAAACACCAATGTTATGATTTATGAATAGGGTACTATCTTAGCAAGAACAGCATAATATACACAAACAAAGACCTCTTGGTGTCTTCCATCTGGTTTAGGCAGGCCAAATCCATCTTAAAATACTAGTTTGTAGATCCTTTTTTTTTTCTTGGAGAGTTGTTGGGGTTTTAAGGATTAAGACTTGGTCAAGGACTTGAGGCTTCAAAACTTAACATATCTCTACGCAATTGACTTTAAAAAGGCATCATCATATATACTAAGCATTACACAGAAGCAAATGAGCATTAGACTTGGTACTTCTTTTCACATTTTCAATTCAACAATGGTAGGCACACATATGTATATATCAACCTTACTGGTTTGTTCTTGTTTTGCAGCTACCGACTTCATGCCAAGCAAATTCCAGTTGATGGCTGTAGTGATGGTGTCTGTTGGTATGCTGCTGTGAGAGTTGGGCGCGTAATCCTGTCATTCAAGAGATTGCGCCTTACATTTGTTCGAGTTAATTTCATCACACGTACATGAGCTTGATATACTTTAGGTTAATCTGATTGTTGTAGCATTCCTTGATTTTTCCCCTGTTCTTCATTTTGTGTAAAGTCAGATTGTATCAATAAGTAAAAACATTGTCATACTCGGATGACTGTCATACATATGAAAAAACATTCCTTCTATACTTTGATACATTGTTATGAGTACATGATTTCCTTGTCTATGTTTCTTCTTGAATTCAAGCAAAACAATCTAAAAGATCTGAACTAAATTCAGGATTTTTTTTTTGATGAAGGATGCCTAAACCTCTATTGAGTTTTATTTTAAAAAATAAAAATGAAAAAATACAAAAGCAAGGAGGGGACATAAAACCTAAATCCTTAATAAGAAAAGTTACTAAAATGAAACGAAGCTCTAACAGACAGATAAACAAAAATCAATATCTAACAATAAAGTAAATTATCAGAAACAAAAAATTAAGGAGTCTCATGTAATCTCTACAGAAATGAGATAGAATGAAATGAGGAGGCAAATCCCACCAAATCAAACCATTTGAAGAAAGGCCGTCTTCAGGAAATATATGAGAAGCAACTTTAATTGCTAAACCCTATTAATTAAGTGGTTCAACAATGAAATTGACAATGCTTCATTTCCAAGTACTTTCATTTTGAACTTGGTTACAGTTCCACATAATGAGTTCAGATGACTGTGCACGTTTCATGTTCTTCATGAGAATCCAAATAATGATGAAGAAAGGCTTAACTACCTCCTCTTCGTGTCGTAAAGCTAACATAGATTTCAACAGAAACAATACAAAAACAACTTGGCCTTTCTAATCCCAACAAATCTTTTAACTACTACTTCAGACTTCATATGAAGATGAAAGTTGGAAATGGTAGTTAAAGCAGAGCTTTTTTCAGGAAAAGTATGGCTACTATAGTTCATGGAGAATATCATTCTAACCATGCTAGTTTGCTCTCCCCCAGAAATCCACAAACATGACCGTTAATTGTGATCTAAGATACCAAAATCAATGAAGGCAATTGATTCCAATTATTTGACATTATTCCTAAGCTACTGATCCAAATCAAGAGGATTTACAGACAGTAAGAGCATGAAATGCCAAACTATCAATAGTTAACCTATCATCGATGTAATAGTACACAAATGCAGATACAATTTCACCAGTAACTACATTGCATATCAAGAAGAAAGCACATAGGAGATTCAAATACTCACCTCCACCGAAAGTGCTAAATCCGATCGGTTGGTCTTCATATCTACTTCATAAAGAGATTCAGATGACTATGCACGCTGCATTTTATCAATGAGACTCAAATATTGATGAAGACAAGTATTGCTCGACCTTGTTTTACCTCCCATCAGTGCCGGAAGGGTTATATACATCTTCTTCTTTTTTTCTCATTTTGCACAAGTAAACAACATCCCAGTTCCCAAGCTTCAACTTATAATCCAAAGTAGACAGAATCTCTACTGTAAATTCTAGTTCAGATTTGAATATATACAAACTGGAAAATTAGCTAATTGAGAAAATCATCTTATTGCCATATATGTACTTCACCCCTTTCCATAGATATCCATCAAGTATGAGCTAAGATAGTAAGATACCACAGGCATGAAGGTGATTCATTTCCAGTTATTTCAAGTTATTCCACATTTCAAGGCAACAAAATTCAGTACTATTCCTATTGATCATCGAGATGTTTTACAAAGAAAACGAGCACCAAATCCAAAAGTCCAATAATTACAAATAAATGAATGAAGTAAAAGTCTCATTAGCAGAAAGTTTTCACATTGAACAGATGACTACGGCACCCCCTTGAAGCATGGAAGCTTCTCTCAGTCTAAAGACTCGGCCTAGCAGCAGAAGTTTCTCCAAAGAAAGCTTGTCAAATTTTCATTCTGAATGTTAAAGCACCTAGACGTTTTGATTTTTATACATGCGTAACCTTATTCTTTGTTGGGTTAAATACTTGTGACACCCTGTAGTTTATACTTAAAATCAGTTTTGTCCCTCACTTTTTTTTTTAAACTGGTATACCCCTATACTTTGAATTCTCGACTGATTTGCCCTTGTCGTCAATTGACAGTTAAAGAAGACTGTTAAGTTGCTGAGACCATGGAATTCTCGGCAGCAAATGCATAATATGTCCAATATACCCCCAACTCAGTGACTTTTAAATTCTTGCTCTCTTTCATTTCCTTCTCTGCATCTCACTCCCAACTCTCCTCCCAGACTCTCAAGTCTTCGTTTACAGAGGGAGCTCTCATGGCCACCACTGAAGACTCACCGGCACCGGCACCGGCACCGGCGAATCCAGCTCCTCCGGCCCTCCCAGACTACCCTAAGGTAACAAACCAACCTTCATTTCTGTCCAGACTTGGCTGCTGCACTCCCAGAAGCAGTATTACTATTAGCACTATTAGCAGTGGTGCAACTTCTGTCGGAATTACCTGAGAAATCACGAGGGTACGTCGCAAACGGTGGCCAGTTGGGAACGATTTGGCCGTAGCCGCGAGCGGTGCTGTGGTACTTAACCGATGGCTGAGATTGCTTCTGATGGTGGAAAGTGAACGCCGGAACAAGATGGTCTTGAGTTGTGGGAGGGTAAACAAAGTTGGTACGAGCCTTGACACCGCGCATGGCTCGAGCGGCACAGTCATAGGCGCATGCAGCCTCCTCGGCGGTGTCGAAGGTTCCCAGCCACCGTCTTTCCTTGGAGTACGGGTCCCTGATCTCAGCAGCGTACCGTCCCCACGGCCTGCGGCGCATGCCGCGGTAGCGCAGTGTGGAGGCAGAGCCGGCGGTGGCTTCCTTGAGGGAGCGCTTGTTGGTGGGGGTTGACTTTTTGGAGGGGACGGAAATGGGGACGTCGGGCTGGGACGTGGGGGTGAAGCCGTTGAGCTTTCTGAAAGCTTCTTCCATTATTTCTCTGTTTGGTTTTGGTTTTCAAGGGTTTAAAACAAGTGAGAAACTCAGAAGTATAGGCACAGTCATAGGGAGGTGAGGGAGTTGAAGCGGAAGGAGTCACGGCGGAGGCGGAGGTGGAAGAGTTGGGAGTCTCGGCAGCAAATGCAAAGGAAGCATTGTAGGTCATTTTTTCGACAGCGGTTGTCTCAGAGCGGTTTATGAAGGAGAGCTCATGGGTTTTGAGGAACTCTTTTGCCAACTCCGGCGACGTCACCACGATGCATGGGACGGAGCCGAGGCGGGTGAGGAGGCCTAACTCAGCTACCATGGCTACCACCTAGCTTGTGATGATCCCGTGATTTTTTGAAGGAGAAGGCGTCAAGGTGGTGGAGAGGGAGGGAGAGGGAAGATGGGTCGGAGTCGGGTTCAGATGTTTCTGAAAAGGATTCGGGTTGGGAGAGAGAGGGGGTGGAGGGGAGGGGGGAGAGGAGGAGGGTGTGGTGGTCAAGGGTGGCAGAGGAGAGGGAGAGGGGGAGAGTGAGAGGGTAAAATTGTCATCTCAATACCTTGGTCTCATACATGTGTCAACATGTTAGCCACGTCAGCTACATAACGGGTTCACTTGACGACAAGGGCAAATCAGTCGAGAATTTAAAATATAGGGGTATATCAGTTTAAAAAAAAAAGTGAGGGACAAAACTGATTTTAGGTGTAAAATACAGGGTGTCACAAGTATTTAACCCTTCTTTGTTTAACGAATATTCAAAAGGTTCCAAAACTTATATATACAGAGGCAATTGTACCATTATGAACAACAACAGAAACATACAGCACCCATAACTTATTCTCTAGTTTCTATCAGATTCTATCGCTCCTTTCTATTATTATTGTTCCTTAATGGCTTTCTCCAAATCCATGGCCCTTTTAGCTACGGTTCTTGTACTGCTCCCCATGGCTACTTTTGCAGTGGACTTGCCAGCTATATCTCCTACTGCTGCCAGTAAGTACCGAATTTCATCCCCTTCTGAGTCGAAACATATCATGCAAACTTTTCTTTCTTATATATATCTTCATGTTCAATAAAATTCAATCTACAGATGAAATATGTAAACAAGTGGAGTGTGGAAGAGGAACATGCAATTACAACTCCAGTGAGCCATTACTCTACACATGTGAGTGCGAAACTGGATGGAAGCGAACCGCAGAAGGAAATGATACTCTTAAGTTTCTCCCTTGTGTCATCCCTGAATGTAAGTATTTGGCTCTTTTACTGTAGAAATTTGTGCTCTAATGCTAGCTCTACTCATGTTCGTGCCATTTTTCATTGTTTTTCAGGTACCCTGAACTACAATTGCCAAGCACCCCCTAAAGTCTCTGATTACACACAATTGCCAAGCAACTTATCTGCATTTGACCGTAAGTACCATAGAACTACACACATTCATCATATCTCTTGGTTCAGTCTTATATCCACAGATTGTTTGATTCTGTGCTTTGTGTATAGCTTGCTCCTGGGTTTACTGTGGAGAAGGTACATGCGTAAAGAACTCTACCTATCTATACACACCGGAGTGTGAATGTAATGAAGGGGCAGACAATCTTCTAGACATCTCAGTATTCCCCTGCTACAGTGAATGTAAGAGATTCTATACTTCTAATTTTCTACAAAGTAACCAACACTAAACTGAAGAAGGAGAAACTGATAGGAGCTAGATGTTTTTTATCTTCTTGTTCAGGCACACTTCAACCCGATTGTGAACGCCTTGGAATCAAAGTTGCCAATTCAACTACCTCTACTGACGGAAATGACAGTAACAAAGGTGAGATTAATGTCCATGAAAAATCCATATATGATTTCTGTTGATGCAGTTCTGCTAATTAATTTCAATTTCAACCACTATACTAATAAAACCAGTGAAAAGCCACACCTAGATTCTGCTAGGATAATACCTGAGCAGGAACACAGAATACCTAGACTTCTTGGTTTCCTGATGTATTAGGTAGGTCAAACCCAAGATCTCCTTCTGAGAAATAATAGATTCTAGAATTTTATTTTCTGGGTATGTTGCTGGGGTTAAGTTTAAGACTTGGTCACGAACTTGAGGTTTCAAAATTGACAACTTTATGCAATTGACATTTAAAGGGCTCTAATATATTGGTACCTTACTGGTTTGTTCTTGTTTTCCAGCTACCGACTTCATGCCAGGCAAATTCCAGTTGATGACTATAGTGATTGTGTCTGTGGGTATGATGCTGTGAAATTAGGGTTCATGATCCGTGTCATACAAGAGATTGTGCCTTATATTTGTTCGAGTTTCATCATACATGAGTTCACATACTTTACATTAATTTGATTCTTGTAACATTCCTTTTCCCCAGTTCTTCATTTTGTGTTTGTATCAATAAGTCAAAACAGTCATACTGGATGACTGACATGTATATTGACCGCTAAACTCTGTAGAAAGATTGTTACTTGTACAAGCTTTCATTTCTCCTCCCTCTATTATTCTCGACTAAATCGAGCAAACTATAGTTACTATACTAGCAGTAACCTTCACGAAAAACCGAAAAAGTTACCAACCCTTCATTACAAAATATCTGATGGCTTTCTCAGAGAATATATGATATGCCCTTGCAGATATATAGCCTAACAGCCACACGGCTAATGTGGCATAGACGAGAACCTGAACCGCAGAAGTCTGAACAATGACCTATTAGTCACAGTGCCCAATATGGAGATTCACATGAGTGCATGACTATGCAAATTGCATTTCATTCACAGAGACTCAAAACACTGAAGGAAAGGCTTGCTTGACCTTGTTTTACCTCATTTCAGAGACATGTTTCAACAGAACATTTTAGTTCTCCAAACATTCTCAATTCCTAAGCTTCACCTACTAATCCTAAGTTCCTAACCAAATGTGATCTTATAACTGCTAGTACAAAGTTGAAACTAACATATTGGACACTGAATTCAAAAGCAGAGCCCTCATAATCAATGGCTATTGTTGATGAAGAAAATCATCTTAACCATGGTAGTTCACTCTCCTCCACAGACATCCATAACAAGACTGCCAGTTATACTACCTAAAGCAAAGATACTAAAAAAAAAAAACATGAATTCAATTCATTTCAAGTTATTTCATAATATTCCACATTTCAAGTTTCCACCTTTAGTATCATCTCTAATCTACCAAATCCAAATCTAAACAATACACCAATAATCATTTTTGCACAACAAATAACCAGTAGTACAAAGAGAGAATAAACATTTTCCGTCACTCACCTCCACCAAAACTCACTTGTTCATCACATCCACTCCTTCCTTCCCGGCAATGATCACCGCGGTGGCCATATTCAAAAACAGCCCGTGCTCCACAACCCCCTCGAGCACTGAAATCTCCTTCCCGGCCGCGGGCCCATCTTTAATCGGAGTCTTGAAGTACAAGTCCACAATGTAGTTGTAATTATCCGTCACATACGGTGTGTCCCCCTCCATCCTCAGCTTCGCCTCCACGCCTTCCTCTTTAAACAGCTCCTGCAGCCTAATCAGATTATACTTCCAGCAAAACTGCACCACCTCCACCGGCATTGCCAGCCCGCTCCCTCCGAGGCCCGTCACCAGCTTCGTCTCGTCGGCGACCACCACGAACTTCTCCGACGCCGCCTCCACCATCTTCTCCCTCAGCAACGCGCCGCCGCGGCCCTTGACCAGGTCAAGATTGGGGTCGACCTCGTCGGCGCCGTCGATTGCAAGGTCGATCCGCGGGTGGTCGTCGAGGATCGAGAGGGGGATCCCGAGGCTGCGGGCTTGGTCCTCGGTTCGTTTTGAGGTCGGGACGCCGACGATGTCGGTGAGCTCGCCGGATTTGAGAAGCTCGCCGAGCTTGGAGACGACGAAGGCGGCGGTGGAGCCGGTGCCGAGGCCGAGGACCATGCCGGACTTGACGTACTCGACGGCTTTGTCGGCGGCGAGCTTCTTGAGGTCGTCTTGGGTGAGGGCGGGGACGGTGCGGGCTTTGATGCACAGAGGGCGGTGGGTGCGGAGGTTAAGGGTTTTGGGGGTGCGCAGGATAGCAGAGTGGGGGGAGATGAGGGATAGGGAGGAAGCCATTTTTGGGTGGAGAAGAGTGAAAGAGTGAGGTGATGAAGAAGTAGAGGTTGGGTTTTAGCTTTGATTTTTCCCCCTTCCTCTAGTTTTTGTTTTCTTTTGATCTTGTTGGGTTGGTTTATATAGTTTTGGGGGTTTAGATATTGTAAAGGTTATGCTTTTGGATCAAGATGGGACCTTTCTTTCTGGTTTGGGTGGTTGGTGGTGACTTGGAGTTTTGTTGGGTGAGACCTCCCAAGTTGATTACTTTTTGGTGAGAGATGAGTCTGTGCAGGGGGGTGTGTAACCCCTGTAAGTTTTTTTTTTTACTTTTATTAATAACTCGCACACACCCTACATATGTTCTGGAATTAGAAACGGTAAGCGTGATCAGTGTTTGAAGGGGTGAAATGTCACAGTTCAATGTACTATATTGATCTGGTTAGTTGTTACTATCTGTTATTCAAACTTTAAGCGGTTGATGAGTCTGCTAACTAACAGCTTGTGGATCTGGGTTTGTGGTCTCCCTAGTTCTGCATCAAGCATTCAAGTGGTGCTGCTCTAGACCAAGCAGTTTCTTATAATTTTACTGCACCGTTTACCTCCAAATTTTAACAGTGTTCATGGCTAAAACTTAAAAGTTATCTCAATACGCCACAAGCTAGGTAATATTAAGTTCAAAAGTTCCATATTTTTTTCAAGGAATTACAAAATTTTATTTTGTGGAATCATAAGCAAAAACATACAAACAAGTACTATTGCTACATATGATCTCCTTTTTCATGTTCTAAAATGATTATGCTGCCATGATATCCTGCTTGCTTTTTGTATCGCTCCATTAGGAAACTAGGCAAAGTATCAAAGCCTTACTGTTGCTGCTCATATATCTGCATATAAGCCCCGGAAAGGGCAACCATCTGAGGAAGTGCTTCAGAGACATGTAGATCCTGCATCTCATACCATACTTCTTCCGACTTCCGCTGTACAAATACTCTGTAGGATCCTTCACCAGGTTTATTTTTATGAGGTTCACCATCATGAACAATATTTGCCAATCAAATCATACTTCGAATGCAATCTCTCATTCTCCTTGGGGGTTGGCAAAGGGATGTCGTCTCTTAACTCCAGGTTCTTCACAGGAAAGTTGACTAGTGTTGGATTCTTCTCCACAAACGAGTTGTTCTTTGTGAATCTTTTCATGTGCAGAATCAGATAGCGTGGTGATCTGGTGACGCGATACCGTTGTTCTTCAGTAACAGTCTCACCATCAAATTTCTTCATAATGTTCAACAGCGGGACCTGCGGCATCATGTTTCTCTCCATCACATCTTTAAAAAGTGGCGCTGGAGGCATATCCAATCCAAGCATTAAGAAAGTCTTTCTGCAACTTTCTGTGACAAGTACTCCTCCATCTGCATTGTGGCTTTGCTCTAGTTCCCCCCTCAAAGCAGTCATGAATGATGCTCGTGTTCTTCTCAGTTTTAAGATCTGAGTGAAGTGTATTAAGCAACCATGACATGAACTCAGCAGGGTCAGACGGCGCTCCTATTCGAAGCCGATTCTCACTGGCTTTCATAACTGCCTGCAGGAACTCATGAGGACTCACCTGTTCCTTGAAGTTTCGTGCATGCCATATCTTCCTTGTAAGCTCCCCAAATCGATGAACAAGCGGAGACTTGCAATGTTCATAGTTCTTTGGTATGAGAAAGAAGTTTCTTAGTGGCGAAACTCTCATTAAGGATTGAACAGTGACATTCACAAAATCACTTTGCTTAATGTTATTTAACCCTACCATTCCAGCAAGGTAATCAGAACCATCAAGTGCTCTAGACCACTGCTTGTTTCCATCAATCTTCTCAACCTGTTCCTCAGTAAACTTTGGGTTAAGAACATGTTGAATGTCATCCAATGATGGATCACTGATTTCATATCCATCAGGAAGGCAATAAACCCTCTCGGTTCCAAGATTTATGAACACATGGTGTCCTGCTTCAAAGCTATGCGGATATAGATTGAGGATCGACCTTCATTTAATTTAATCCGTGACATCTTATATATAGACATGGAAAGAAATGCGTCCTTCTAAATATTAGTCCGTCATTGTTTTATTACTTTTATATTAACAATTCTCTCAATGTATATCTTCTTCTTAAACTTACATTCTATGAAAAACTAGAAAGAAACAATTTGAAAGCTTTGCACCCTCAAAGATCATAACAAGGACAAGCTTGCGGAACAATGTGGAGCAGTATGGTCATATGTGCTTCATTGGGTTTGAATGTTAACAGAAAAGTCCAAAATTAATATTCATTTTATTATTGAAAATTAAAAATAAATAAATCCCTCGTTGAAACGACGTCGCATGCTGTCTCTTCTCAGATTCTTCAATCGGACCCGTATATATATACATATATATATTTGGTTCTCTGCCTCTGCCTCTGCCTCTACTCCTCCACTGTCTCTAGTTTTCGTTCTCAAACTCCAACTCTTTTCTCTCTTCCAATCTCATCAACCATGTCTGCCGAATCAGCCAACGCAATTCAGAGAAGCCAAGTAAGTATTTTACCCACTTCGAATTTTTACTTCTCTCTTTTGGGTTTTAGTCACTATGAGATAAATTTCGAAACTTTGTATGAATAGCTTGAAATCTAGCATCTGGGTTTCAAAACCCAGTTTTTATATACCCGGATTTCTTGTGTTTATCCTTGAAATTTGATGAAGGCATTGAAAGATGACACCTTTGTTGGGTTTTTTGTTATCAGGTTGATCTGATGGACTTAATAGATTGGTCTGGAGTTGAATGCCTCAACCAAAGCACCAGTCACTCTGTTGCTAACGCTCTCAAGCAGGTAATCTTTGTTTGATTTCTGGGTGTTTTGTATAAGAATCAATGGAATTGCTGTTTTCGATTTGATTGGCTTTTGTAGTTTTTGAAAAGTCAGCTGTGTGTAGCTGGGTGGTTAGCTATGTGTTGTTGTGGTATTGCTGATTGTTTAAATCTTGTCTCAGCTTGTATGGTGATATAATTGAAGGAAAATTATTGATGTATGTGGGTTATAGAGTCGTGTTTACCGTATATAGGTGCAATTACTTTGCTTTGTACGAGAAGCGGAGTAGGAATGTTTGTTTTTTCGGGAGAGAATTTTCTATTTTATCTAGTCTCTTCATTGGATATGAAGCTTTATGGTTTGTGTGATCATTGGCAGTTTGAAGTTTATTTGGTTCATGTGTAGTAAATGATATAATAATATTTTGGTTTGGAATATATGAGAAGAAGTGTGTATTTTATTGATTCTCTGTTTGCTTGTTGAGAACCAAGTGAATTAAAAGGTGAGGTGTTTTGGACCTTTTGATGTGTGAAATTAAGAGATCATGCACTTGAGCCATATAGTTGTAGTTTGCATGGTAGTCCGAGAAAGTATCTTGTTTGACTAACGTATCAAGTTAGTACGTAAGCCATAAAAGGTAATGCAGTTAGCCAGTTAGATTTAACTACTTTCTTTGCATTAATAAATAGGGATACAGAGACGATGATGGTTTGAATCTAGAGAGTGATGCGGATGAGCAGCTTCTGATCTACATACCTTTTCTTCAAGTAATTAAGCTGCACTCAATTATCGTCAAAGGACCTGAAGAGGATGGTAATAGTGAATTTCATTGATTATTGAAGATGCTCTTCTTGTTTTCCTTGCTTTCGTATAACTGTATATCATCTGTGTCTTTCCGCATCTTTGCTTTCTTCTGGCCTTTTTAAGCTATCTAAAAAGAGGGTTTCCTTATACATATCCCTTAAAGATTTCCACTGCAATGTTTCAGGTCCCAAGACAGTGAAGCTTTTTTCAAACAAGGAGCACATGGGTTTCAGGTATTATTTCAGGGAAAGTTACAGTTACTGACATGATGAACAACTATTTTAGCTGACTTATGAATGTATTTCTTCTTGATAATCCCAGCAATGTCAATGACTACCCAGCAAGTGACACTGTTGTTTTATCCCCTGATCATCTCAAGGTTCGAATTCTATACCTGCTAGGCTACAACCTCCCTACTCCGTTTTGTGGTTTTCCTGTTGAAGACAGTTTAGTATTACATAGTTGGTGCTTTCTTTGTTCTGATCCTTTATGTAATTTCTGTGGGATAGGGAAAGCCGGTAGTTTTGAAGTATGTCAAATTTCAAAATGTTCGCAGGTATCTCAAACTTATTCCTATTTGATAGTATTCTTTATTTTTCTTTTTTCCATTTTCAGAAGAAAAAAAATTCAAGTAAAAATCTCACATTCTTGTATCAGCTTGACAATTTTCATCGAGGATAATCAATCCGATTCAGAAGTCACAAAAGTTCAAAAGATTGGCCTGGTTGGAACAACGTAAGTTTCTGACTATCCACGTGTTCCATTTGTTTCTCTACATTTCTGCTCATATAACTAAATTACTTTTGTTAAATTCTTTTGGGTAATTTGTTACTTTCTTTTATACCTATACTCCAACCAGTAGTGGAAATTTGCAATTACCTTTCATGGAAATTAGGCTTTCAACTTTGGTTGTGGTTTATTTAAGTGTGAACTTCATCATCTTGAGGAAAGTCCATTCTAATATAGGACTTACCATAATTTGTTTTAAAGGAATCAAATACCTGTCATGTTTCTTTGTGCGTATGTTTAGTCCCGTAGCATGGGTAGTTTCATTTATGTGGCAGTGTTGTGGCAGACACATAGATATAGTCTAGACTTACTAGAATATATCTGACAATACTACTGCATCTCCTTAAAATACTTACAATAAGCATCTGATGTTTTTCTTGTGGTCACTACCAGAGCCACACTTGCCCACAGACGGTCACGTTCCCAAGTAACAAATTTCAAGTTTTAGTTTGTTTATTTCCCAATCTGGCTAGGTAGTGTAGTGAATAGCTGATTAGATAGCAACAAAGTGGTCATAACCCAGCAAGTGTTTTGTTTTCCTCTTTTTTTTTTTTAGTCTAAACATTTTATGTTTATATATAAAGATTATATTTTGGAAATTTTAATGTTATCAACAAATCGCATCACACAATTTATAAGATATCATTTTGGGCATGTTTCTTATGTAGTGTTTATATTGGACATGCATTTTTTTTTCATATATATTTTGTGTGCCCCGCTAGAAATTAAATTCTGACTCCTGCTTGTGATATAGGGTGGAAACAACTAACATGAAGGGTTTGAAAAAGATTGAGGATGGACACTGAAGAGGCATAAAAATGAATGAATTAACAAAGGTGGATCATCTAAGATCGATCTGGTCGTTTAGCAAACCCAATTGTGTGCATGGGTTCTGTGGCATATTGTACTCCGAGATTATAATTAAGTTTCCATTGAGATTATTCACCCTTCATGAGATAGGATCCTAATATTTGACTAAATATTTAAAGCTATTGCCCTTCCTGAGAAGCATCATGTTTGGTTAAAATGACCAACTGAGTTGCATATATGTTACGTGCTGAGATTTATATAAGGTTATTGGTGGTTAGGTTTGCCTCTGGTGACTGCCACCAATCACCAATCACCAAGCATTCTTTATATGCTTGGGGTCCTTGGTCAGTTTCTCTCCTATGGAATAAGAGGCTTCAGAGACTCCATCACTTTTTATCTATGTGCTTCAAGCCGCTGTCTTTGAAGATTGGGATGATAAATGAACATTTACTGGGAATCAGAGTATTACAAAAGGAACTTCATTACAAATTGAAGAAACGAGAAATGTACAAGATAATTGTTCTATCTGTCTATAATACCCAATTGAAACTGAAACAACATGGGCAGGTCCAGGCCTTGAGACCATGAATGCACACAAAAGACCCTCATTAGCTATGTAATCGAAATCTCGACCCAAGTGGGTGAGGTCGATTCCAGTCTGTATGATCAACTGCTTCTAGAATAGAGACCATGGGCAGGTCCAGGCCTTGAGACCATGAATGCACACAAAAGAGCCTCATTAGCTCGAGAAGAGTAAAAGGTAAGTAATGGAAATCTCGACCCAAGTGGGTGAGGTCGATTCCAGTCTGTATGATCAATTGCTTCTAGAATAGAGATCGATGCTACCTAATTGCAGCCGCGAATTTGATTGAATATCACGAACCCTCAAAAATCTAAACCTGGTACAAGTGACTACATGTTAAATGAGAGCCACAGTACAAGCAGAAGTTCAAATAGATTTAGAGTCCACAATACCTGAAAGCATTTGATAGGAAACCTTCAGATGAAACTTTAAATGTTCTACACTGAAAACGACTGTCGAATAGTTGAGAAGTTCGTTTATCTATCAGGTGCCAGCTTGACCCCCCATCATTGCTTCCCTCGACAACCCTGAAAATAAAAATGTTAGATGTTTACAAGGAAAGATATGTGGACAATCACAAATGTAGCGCATATATATACCAATCCATTGGATCTCTTTCAGGTGCATCATTGGCTGACATCAACTCATATGCCACAAGTTCGTGCATCTGGTTATCCGATACTTTATATACGATCCAACAACCTACAAGAACATAAGAAGAAAATTCAAACAGTGAATTCGTTACACTGGGAATCAGGCTATCATAACAGGTACCATCTGATTTTTATTTTACTCAAGTTATTGTGTTTTCGGTCTTTCTTGGTGTTGAACAAAAACCTGACCACCTAAAAATTGATACATTTTTGACAATTCAATTGTAATAATGAAGATTGACCAATAAAAGAAACTAATAAAAGAGAGAAGTTTACATTACCTTTGGCACCATTTGGTTCTTCCCACTTGGACATGCGTGTCCCATCAAAAGCTGATGTCGCCTGAAATTTATTAAAGTGATTATGGATAGATTTCTCAAATAAAAATTAAAACGGTGAACTGCACTATAAAATAACACTCACAATTCCAAATGGAATTTCTTCTCCACTTGCACGTACTACACCAGAATGTATTCTGTTTAACTTAAGAAGCGGCAAGCAAAGAGAATCTTTAACAAAGTTTTCACAACTTTTGAGATTACGGATTGTGACATCCAAAGCATGGAATGTAACAGGCAGAGCCAAAGAGGTTTTAACAGCAGGTCCAGCCAATGAAATTTCAACCCTCCCATCAGTATCTGCCTTGCTACTCAATGAAAGAGCGCTGAGTAACTCAGTGAAAGAGGGCAGCAACTGCCGAACAACAGACTGGCTGATATTTGGAACTGAATCTACTGACACCCTCCTTGTTTTAAAAGGGGATTTCTTAAGATTTATGAGAAGTCCTTTAAGAATCTCCAGTACTTCAACTGCCCTTGACTTTGGAAAACCTTCATCTACCAACTGCGCAAGAATTGGAAGAAAACCATTGTAAATTTTTGTCACGTGCTCGTCCACACATTGACGAAGTGGACAAGAAGAACCATTTAAGGATAAACTCTCATCAGAGCCATCTTCCATTCTTGACTTGCGCCATTCTTTGTCCCCACTTCGTCTCCCAGGTAATGAGGCTGAGGCATCGTCTGTAGAACGTAAATCTCTCTCTAGTTCTTGTCTTTCCTTCTCATCGCGGTCTTCAAGTGCAGAACGCACTTGAGAAGTATAGCCTCGTCGACATTCTTTTGTTATATTAGCAAGCACAGATGACAGTGCAGGCTCTGAAATAATGTTACGTCGAGAAAGAACCTGCAAATTGAAAGATTTATTTCTCATCAGTGACTCAGCATTAAGAAATCTAATGAGAACTATCTTTTAAGTTCTCCACAAGCATTTCTCATTATGAAAATCTAGGCAACAAATTAAAGCTACTACGCCTCTTTTTGATTACCTCATGCCACTTCCTTGTGTACCGTTTCGTTACATCACAGACGCCGTCCTTCCCAATGGCAATTACATAATTTAATTTTTTACTCCACCTTTAAGAAAGAACTTATTTTAATTATAATACAAACACATCAAAGCATACAATTCTAGTATCAAGAACTTGGATGAAAGATTATTCTAGAAAGATGATTGAACTAGCAAAACAAAAGGTGTACCCGCTTTCATATAACAGTGGTTTGTCATACACTCCTTCACAAGGATCAAGATGCATCCATCTGAACAATAGAAAAGGTATCAGAAAGGATTTCCCAACTTAATGAAAACTCAGTAATTTGTAGATGAAAGTTACCTTCCTAAAGATTCTGAAAAGCACTCTGTCCAAAGATGATCCGTGAAATCCAGGATCTAAAAAGGAATAAAAGAATAAATAAATTATAGAAAAGGCTATGGACGGCCATCATCTGTGAACCTTCCACATGTGAGGAAAAAAGTAGATCTCTGAACTGTTGCCGTAACTAGATAAGATAAATATTCTGAGTTGGAACTGTACTTGTTACGTGTAGTAAAAGAATGATTATATACATAATATTGAGCATGTCCTATTAGAGTTGAAAATCACTGACCAGGCGGGATTCAAACCCAAAAGTTCGGCAATAAAGCGTGAAGCAATTTGCCCATTCCCCACAACGACCCCTTCTTGTTTCCACAAGCTGTATTTTGGAAAAGGAAAGAGAATGATGGAGATATGAAATATCAAATGAACTTTTCAATAGGTAAATAAGTAATCATAAGCTTCTCAAGACATAAAGAAGCATAGATACCTTTAGTGGGTCATTGTAGCGTGGGAAACGAGTCACTGTTGGGCAAGAAGTGCATCTAGGTTTTTAAAAAAGGAAGAGAGATAAAGACCATTGCAGTTAATCAAGAAACAATCAACATCATTATCGAATATGAACAGACCACAAGGAAACAAAGAATGCATGGAAGCTAGGACAGTAGAAACCCAAACTCAAACAACTTTATGACAATAAATAAAGAATATTTACAAGGTGAAGATACAGCTACAAATGCTGTCATAGCTTAGCAGTGCATGTTTAGGGTTGAAGAGCATATATACACTCAGCTACACAGAAACGTCTTAGTGATTGATGATATACAGTAACAAATTCACAAATAAAATAAAAAGTTATTAAAAAGAAAATGAGTACCAGAGGCCAGAATTGGACGGTTAAATTCTTGGTTTGGCACTTTGGTTGCAGAAAGAGGGATTGGGGAATCAAAACAGCAATGCCATGCATACCATATGCCAAAGCCAAGGCTACAACTGGCGGCTTTAAGGGACTTTCTCTTAATTATTGTCTAATTATGTAATTGTTAGTATTAAGTTCAAGGTTTTTGTATATATTGGCTCCTTCAGGAATCTAAATCAAGTTCTGCCATTGGCTACAAGTGCAAATTTAAAAGGGGAGAGAGATGGGTCTGGACAATCGCTGTAGCATACCTATAAATTTCAACTAGTGAACCTCCATGAAGAAGTTCTGGAGGAAGTGCAGCATCCATGCCAAGGCTGACTGTTTTCTGGCCGCAACTATCACAGGGAGGTTGATTAACCCAACTGCAGTACCGAACAAGGACATTATAAGCGATATTCATCTTGACAGAAATGCACAAGCAAGTGAAGTACAAATTTGATTAAATAAAAGAGAACAATAAATTTTCCTCAGAAACAGCTCTGTTTTCACCATAATATACTACATCATATTTAGTACAAACGTGTCATTTCTTTACTCTTCAACAACCAAGAGCAGACAAAATCATACTATAAACAGAAGATATTCAGAATGGTCTTGACCACATTCAAAATAAGCCCCAACCATCATTCAGAAACAAACTGATGCAAACCCACCCATGGTTGGGATATTTACTTAAATGAGCTTGCTACTGTTGACCAATGATGGTAATATGTGATTAGTAAGTTAAAACTGTGTCTTACATTTTGCGGGATCTGTACTAATATTCACTTAATATGCAGACACATCAGTTTGGACTTTCAAGTCCCACAAATTGATGAAAACCAAGATAAATTTGAAAAGAATAAAATAGCATGAAATAAAACAATACAAAACTGGAACACACCTGAAGGATTGTTTGAACCAGAATAGCAGCTGCAGTAGAAACGCGTGATCTTGTTGCTTCTTTGATGGAGTAAAGTTCCCCTCCTGACATGTTTATCAAATTTTCTTATTACCAAGGCATCTTTACCAGTTTCATCATATATTGCTAAACCAGTATGTATTCGGATAAACGAAAGTACTTATTGTACTCCTCGATATCAAATTTTATCTTTTCAAAAAATCACTAATCATATTGATACAACATAAACTTCGGTTTCAGACGATTCAAAAGCACAAATTTCACATTTATATAGTGAAGCAAGATAGATAGTGGTGCTCTCACCTTGGCCAAACTGACCAATGCCTTCTCCTCCAGCTGCTCTACCGAGACTGTTTTCCTCGCAGCCTCCTGGCGTATCGGATCCTCATACTAATCAGAGCCAAAAATCCCAATAAACACATCAGTTCACAAACTTTAAAAATCGCAAAACTTCAAACTCTTCTACACATTCTTTTCTCTACTAAAACACAGCACTTCATTTAATCCAAATGCATATAGACTCGAAAGTTCAGTCGAAAAATCAAGTAAAAAAATGAAAGAACATCTACCATAAGAACTTGACTGATATAAGGCCGCACTCTCCCCTCAAATGCTCCATTATCTTCACGAACAGCGAATTGCTGATACATAAGCGCCTCCTCCTCCGCCTAATTTTCACTCAAAACAAATCTCAACACTCAAATTAACAAAATTTCAGCTAAACAGCTTCGAAAATCTACAGAATCGAACACAAACCTGCAACATTCTAGCCAATTCCTCATCGGATTTCAGCAACTCTTCGTTCCCGGCGGCCGGTTCCGGCTGCTCGTCACTGATGGAAACCAACCGGAGCTTCTCCGAGACCTCGGCCAGATCGGAGTCGTCCGAAACGACGCGATCGTCATCGCCGCCGATGATCTTCACACAAAAAAAAATCAAATCAATGTAATCCACCGGAGCAAAGCTAGCGGTGGAGAGAAGAGAGAGAGAGAGAGATTGATGAACCTTTTGCTCGTCCGGAGGTACAGAGGTGAGAGAGAAGAGCTGGTATTTCAAGACCTGCAAGGAGAAATGAGATTTTGCTTAGTTTAGAGAGAGAAAAAGAGAGAGGATAGAGATAGAGGGAGAGGTGGTGTAGTACTTCGAGGCCGTCGTCGGTGTCGTAGACGACGGCGAAATCGGAGTCGTTGTGGCGGACCTGGAAGCTCCGAGTCACCATTGCTTTCTTCAACGACTGGGAAATGATCTCAAGTCAAGGAAGCCAACGACTTCTCCATTTGTGGAAGAAGAAGAAGAAATAAAAGACGACGTGTCGTTTCGGGTATGGAGCGAAGGCCCAAACAAAATAAAGAACTGGCCAAAAACAGGCTTCTGCTTGCGGCCCTGACCGATCACAACAGAGCTCGGGCCTAATGATCGGTTGCCTTAAAGAATTTGAGAAGCCCCATCCAATAACTCGTCCCAAAACAAACGAAAGTTGGGAAGCTCTAACCAATCGTTATTACAAAAAATATAACATCATTCGAATCGAGACAAGTCCCTCTACATCAAACCTAATGAGAAATCAAAACAAGTAGTTGCTCCATTCTGCGCTTAATTAGTTGTCATGTAGTTAAGTCACTTAAGTGAGAAATGGAAGGAAACTAAGAATTAACTAGCGCGCTCCGATTCCACTTGCAACTAAATATGCTTCCACATACTCCCTTCCCACGCTATTTCAATAGCCTTGATCACAACCAAAACTTCATAGTAATTGAACTTGGAATGTCCAATTTAGAGCAAAGAATTACCTTGCCTCTATAACTCTGAAGGGTAGTGCTAGAGGGTCTTAATGAGACCTAAGAGTTACAATTTTAATCTTATGTGGCATGTCATGTCAGCTAAACATGTCAACAATTTTAAAAATTAATCATGTCATACCATCCTTAGGTCAAAATACAACTGTATCCTTCTCAAATCCAAATTAGGCACTAATTATACCAAATTCTTCTCTTATTTAGATGATTTAGTTACATTTTTTTATCGAGTTCATGTAGTTAATTACTGAATTTTATTAAATTTATTTCTTAATTAATGGAGATCTAACATTATAATAATTTATGAAGTCTTACATGAATTTCATGCCACTAAAAATTAAAACAAAAAATCTTAGATCTTATTAAGGCCTATAATCATTTTCCAATTCTGAAATATCCCGCCATAACCAACTTTATTCAAATTACTTTTTCATGCCCAGCTTAATACACCCGTAAGAAAGAGGACGACAATTGAGCGACTTCAATTACTCCAAGAGCACGTCGGGGGTCTACATGTATGCCAATTTTCTTCAAATCATACATGCATGCATGTGTAGCACATTGTGCAGGTATATAGAAATATAGAAAATGATGGTGCATGTATAATTAGAGAGGAGCCCATGCAAGCTACTGATGTATGGTTAGTATATACACGTTATGGACGTGGCTTGCTGCAAAGTGGATCTACGGGGACATGATCGCATGCATTGCAATCTGCAAACCCTTGCTTGGAGTGTTATATAGCTATTGGTCACTTTCAGAACGCACTTGCTAAATTCAGCACAGTTTGTCTTTGATTTTCCACGTCCTATTATTTCCTCCTGTTTGATAGGCCGGCTAAACCCTTCAGTTGGTGTAATTTCATTGTCAAATTCATTGGTGTGACAAGTTGGGGGATACAAGGGCCAAGGGGTACTATTGGTGAAGTGGTGTATGCGTACGGTACAAAGATGGTGCTAGAAATTAGAAAGTGCTATACCAATGTGTGGGTGTTAACCCGAAATGAATGAAATTGAAAAGGATATGACACTGCTTAATTAATTGTGTGTAGAAGCACTTCCATATATACATATATTATTTCCTTGATTTGTTACATCTACGGATCACTTTCAATACGTATTGTTCTCTCCACGAGATGATCGAAAAATACGACACGAATGATAGAGTTGTTCTTTTGCTTATGGTTGAAGCTCACTCGAATCTATTTTCTTGACCCACAATATTCAACACATGCAGTTGCTCCTAACCAGATCGAACTGCCAACCTACATCTGTCTCCCTACAACATCACGAGCTCCGATTTGTTCAATTTCATGCATCGGTGTAGCAAATTCCAATTTCCAACCACACCAATTAGTATCGAGTTTTGGAAGAAGTCATATAATCATTGATTTAAAGGAGGATATGAGTCTTCGATTGCACGTTGGGACAACAAAGACAGCGCGCTTAATAAATTTCTCTTAATTTGAGCATCATGATCAGCTAGCTATTTTTCTGGTTTACGCGCAGATTACACAAAAGTGAACATTGTGGTCTCTTAGACGAAGATTGTGTTCCTCCAGAGGTGTCTTCAACCTTTACCTTTGATGTTGTGAATATTAGGTGCATAAGAGACACCTCTATCTAATTATATTTCATTTCTTATAAACAAAAAATTACACAAATGTGGTCGTCTGATACGATCATGTACATCAGATACAACCCTAGTAAGAGAATAGTTACAAGGATAACTGAATTGGTAAATCCGTCTTTTGATTTTAATATGGCTTCGCAATTAAGTAAATGTGTTCTGAGAAATTTTAAACGAAAAATTTTCATATAGAGGGCTAAAATCCTTCCCCAAACTCTGACTACTTCATTTGATAGATTTATTGAGCTCAACCAACTTCTTCAATGTCCACCTGCCCCCAAGAACGCTAAGGCATCACGATCAGTATCACTGTTTACAAAATTTCCATACGCAAACTTTACTATAAATCAGAGGAGAAATTATAGTCTTTTGTATACTCTTATATCTACGTAGTCCATACATTCTCCAATCTAGCTACACAACTCTTCCTGATTTCTTTGCCTCATCTCTGAAAATGATGACACAGAATCACAGCAACCGGGTGGCCCTCCGGTCAAAACTAACGGCAGTATCGAGCCGGCCGGTGAACCCTGGTACGATACATTCTTTCACGGGTCTGGACCCAGCAATGGCCCTGCACAGCGTTCACGTGATATTCTACTACAAGGAGAAGCTCTTCACATATTTTGACCTGGACCCTTTAAGGGTGTCTCTCTCTGAGGCCCTGTCGCTTTACCCGCCGGTGACGGGTCGGATAGTCCGGAGCGAGGACGACGGTGAGTGGGAGGTCAAGTGTAACGATGCTGGGGTGAGGGTGGTGAAGGCCACGGTGGCGACAACACTTGATGAGTGGCTGATATCTGCTGATGGGGCGGAGGAGAGGCTGTTGGCGGCGTGGGATGATATGCCTCAGGGTGATCCTATCTTGTGGTCGCCGTATAGAATCCAGGTACTCTTAACTTCCCTATCTTTTAAACGAAACTAAAAAAGAACGTATAATAGATTGCTTCAGTATTTCCTAATTTGGTGACCTGAAATCTCTTTGGTTCTTTCAAGAGATTTCAAATTATTCGAATTGTGAAGACTGGTTTTTCTTACCAAGATACTATGATGAAGGGACTCATTTATGTTGAGCCAATGATATTTACTCCGTAGTTTTCCTTTAGGATTTCGACCAGAGTACCAGAGGACTATAAATGCAGGTCGGTACAAACATATCAATTAGAGCTATCAGCTATGATTTGTGTACGTAAATTGTTTCTATGATATGGTAAATGGTCGAATCTAAAAGGGTAGTTGCATGGCATGGGGACACTTGTGGATGCCCAGTGATGAGTTAATCTATCTGGGTATGCGAGACTGATCGAGAAGGATCTAAGAGGTCTCGTGCTTCCTGGAAATGCTTTATTTGAATGTACGTAGCAGATAATATGATATAACATACATAGCAACAGTTAGGGTTTGGTCCAGAACCACCGGTACCATGCATTGACATCCGCCGTACACGACTGCGTTGAGGTTTAATTTTGGTGGTTGAAAGTAAGACGTCATATATAACCGATCAATAAATCGAGGCCACCCCACCAATTAGCAACAAGCTAGACTCCAATAATTATGCACTTGATAACAAGAAACAAGAGCTCGATCACATAATAGCTAGATACGGTTGAACGATCATATTCTATATTTCTATATATGATGTCTTTTTCACCTTTTGGATTGTTGGTTTTTGGTGACCGATGAAAATTAATTGTTGGGGTCTATTTAGTTTGAGTACGGCTACTGAGACCTTTAAATTTTCTCATTAGACCTTATTCTATTTTGAATTATTAAATGACATATACATCATCATATACATAATGACTATATATTAAGAACAATTATTATACAAAAAGAAATATTATATTTATTCTCTTTAATTAGACTTTCTAATTAATTCAATAATAATTTATTCCATTATTTATTATTTTTCTTATATATTTTTGTTTTCCAATTTATTTTTATTAAAGCATATCATATATATAGTTTATAAGAGCTAAAAAAATAATCAATATCTATCGATTATTTTTGTAAAATAATATCTATCGATTATAAATATTTTTAATATCTATCGATTACAGAAAATATATATTTATTGAAATAATTTATTATGAGGTACAAAATAGAGATCAAATTATTTAAAAGAAAAAAATAGAGAAAAAATAACACGTACAAAAGAGAAAAACAATTAAAAAGATAAATAGAATAGTTTATGATAGAACATTTTATTGCATGAAAAAATAATCAAAAAATGAAGGCAGGGATGATGGATGTTAAAAAACAAAAAGAAAAAAAACAAAGAATGAAAGGTCTATTGAGTGAATAAGAGGTAATTAATTGATTGAAATATATGTCAATAATTAACTAAGGTTATGTTAGGAATTTAAAATGAGGTACAGTGAGCAAATGCTTATATTAAAAAGTAAAATGGATATGTAAAGAGAATGAGAGGTATATTGAGCAAATTTAGATGTTGTCGACACATGCAGTTGATCATTTCAAAAGTTATTATGAGGTCCAAAAACTTGGATTTAAGTAATAATTAATAAAAATGTTTTCTAAGTTTCTTCAATTTTAATGAGTTTTAGGTACTTGGCTGGTTTCAATCTGAACCTCACATTTAAGTTCTTCAGAACTTCGTATGAACGTTTTAAAGGACTAAACTAAATAACAACTTCCACTAAACAGATGAAAAAAAATTAAGTTTTGATTTAACTATATATATTCTTTATCTATATATGGAGCAGATAAATGAATTTGAAGGAGGAGGAGTAGCCATTGGATTAAGTTGCTCTCACATGCAAGCAGACCCAACTTCTGCAACCCTGCTCATCAAATCATGGTCCGAGACTCGCCGCCGTGAAGCCGTCGTACACCCACCGTCCTTCAATGACTTGTCCGATTTGTCACTCACTCGCGGATCATCACTTAGCATTCACGACACAAAGTCATTAAGCGCTTATTACGAAGCCAAGTCCATGGCAACAAAGACTCCATTAGTACCGAAGAAAATGGGCACTGCCACTTTCAAATTTTCCGGTGAAGCTATCAAGCAAAGCCTCTTAGAAATCCACCAAACATGCCCTGTTGCCACCCCGTTTGATTTGCTCGCCGCGCTCTTTTGGGCACGCATTGCTCGCTTGAAGCACTCGAAAAGCGAAAGCAAGCATTCCCTCTCCATTTGTGTCGACTTCAGGAAGAAGCTGCAGCTCTCTTATGGGTACTACGGCAATGCGTTACATTTTTCGTTGCTTACATTACCTGACGTAGAAGACAAGCAAGACTTGGGGGACGTGGCCGGAGCCGTGTACCGCCATGTGTCGAGTCAGGGGGAGGAGGAGTTTTGGTCTGCTATAGACTGGTTTGAGTCCAGAAATGGAGAGGGAGGTGAGTCTAGGGCACCTTTTAGGATGTATGGCCCCGAGTTGACATGCATGAGCATGGAGCATATGATCGAGTTTCCTGGGAGTACTGGGAATACGCCGTTAATGCATACAGCTGTGTTTGATAAGGAGAGGAGGCCCGTACACGTGTCGTATCATGTTGGAAATGTGGAAGGGGAAGGTTTGATAATGGTGATGCCATCTCCCGAAGGAGAGCTCGCGAGGATGGTTACGGTGACGTTGCCGGAGGAGGAACTAGAGCAGCTACGTGAGGATGAAGCTGTTCTGAGCCTAAACCCAATAATGATCGTAAGTGGGACGAGACAAGCATAAATTTTCTGTTATATCTATCTCTGAAGGAATAAAAAGGTCTTAACGATCTTTTTCGAGTTGATTTTGTGTTTATGTACTTTAAATGTGATTATTACAGCTCAAAAATTGTATTAAAATAGAACCTGATCGATAGTCTCCCACATCTTGAGCTTGATTTTTTATATATTATGTTTCACTTCTGTAACTACTCTCTCTCTCTCTCTCTGGGTCTCTATCAGAGCTAGGAGATTAGGGTTTTCTTGATTGAAACCATTATTAGGTTAATTATACAGTAAGAGGTCGATCATATAATGAAATCTTTAGTCTTCCTTATGACAAAGGAACTGTGATTTAGGGTTCAATTAATATACACATGCACACACACATTTATTGGGAAAAAAAATGTAATACATGCATGACGTAGACGAAGAAGCAACATCAAGAAATTTAAGATAAGTTGAGAATGATCTAAATCCTTAGTGAGTTAGTGTTACTTCCGGTATAAAATTGTTTAATGCGGTTCAAATATCACTGAGTATTTTTTTTTTGTTATTGGAAACGATAACACTTTATTCATAATAACTAGTAGCATTACAATGAAACTTGCATGTCACACAGTGTGGCGTAGAGAAAATAAGTTCCCCACATATGAAACTACTCGAAGAAGTACAAATGGGATATGATATCCCATATTTATCTTACTTATCAAAGAGAAGTTTCGTTTGCCTCAAATACACATATTACTGATGATATAGTTAAGATTGAGATGAACTAGTTCAGAGTCTTTTGAGGAGTGTTGGCATATTTCCATTGCACATGACTCGCGCTTGGATACGTTTTATCACCAGCTACTTGGTCTAGTGGAACAGCTTCAGTGATTTCTTTGAGGTCATCTTCCTTGAGATTCAGACTTAAGGAGCCAATGTTGGTATCCAGGTTCTTAATCTTTGTTGTCCCTGCATGTATATGTATGTGGAAATTAGTTCAAAGTACTATAATCTTTGTCGTCTGCATTATTTAACTTGAAGATCGACGAAGAGGTTCTCAGACTCACCGGGGATTGGTACAACGTCATCACCTTGGCGGAGAACCCACGACAGTGCTAGTTGAGCAGGAGAGCAATGGTGCTTATTTGTAGCAAGGCTTTCTATTGCCTGGTATATGTGTCTGTTCTTCTCCAAGTTCTCTCCAGTTAGCCGAGGATGTGCGGCCTGGTATTAACAAATCCAAGATTATGTCACATACTAATGCGATAATGAAATGCTCTGTTTCTGAATTACAGAGCTCTCTGTTTAGACGTATGCTATATCATGCTCTATACGTGTGTTCTAAGTTTGTCATAGAATTTGAGAAGATATCAATGTAAGGGAGAAAACGATTAGTACCCCATGAACATTTGGATCCAAACTTTCGACAACTGCTTTGCCTGCGAAGAAACCACGACCAAGAGGACTATATGGAACTATTCTAATGCCACGCTCCCTGCATCATGTGATCATGAGAATTCAAGATTGATTGATGTACATGTGATATGGGAATCGAAGAATAGTATGATGGAATGGAAAAACGCCAACATTGTGCATGAAATCTTTATATTCATATTGCATTCCTAAATCTACACAATATGTATGATGTTTTACATCATTCATTTTCATCTGATGATACCAGCCCATATGTACACCTCTGTCCCTTATTTCTGCATTAGTTCTTGTATGTCCTTATGAATGCTACTTTGATTAAATATATGAGATATTAGAAGAAATTAAAGAAGATTCAACTAATAATAATAAAATTATACCTATACAAAAGTGATACGTGAATCTATTTGTGAGAATGAAAGAACTATCATCATCCCAGTTCACTTTCTAGTTCGAAAGACACATGTATATAGTAAAGGATACCGTGTTTGATCATACCAAAAAAAGAAGAAGTTTATACATAACTATTAATCTTGAAATGAATTAATTATATACCTGCAAAGTGGAATAATCTCTTCTTCAATATCTCTAGTCCAAAGAGACCACTCCATTTGCACAGCTGTGATGGGATGCACAGCATGAGCTCTCCTTATTGTGTCTGGACTGGCTTCGGATAACCCAATATACTTGATCTTTCCTTCTTCCACAAGTTTCTTCAGCTCTCCCATCTAAAATCCAACAAGAAAAAAGAGCAAGTATCTTATCACGTTTCCATCTCGGGTTGTTTCGGATGCTCCAAATTGTTCTCTATATAGGTACTACGCATATGTTCAAATGAAAATTACAGTATGATTTCAAACTTACAGTTTCCTCTATTGGCACCGTTTGATCAATGCGGTGATAATAGTAGAGATCAATGTAGTCGACGCCAAGACGCTTCAAGCTAGCCTCGCAGCATGACCTGACATACTCCGGAGTCCCCTTCACCACCAAGCGAGGAGGTCCTATGCTTACAACACCAAACTTCGTTGCTAGTTGAACCTCTTCCCTTGGCAACTGCTTCAGGGCCTAAAACAACATACAGAACATTAGTCTGCCTCTCATTACCACAATCTGTGATGTTTCCTCAAACTAACTACCCCATTTGTGGAACTGGACTTTGATACTAACAGAATTCAGCAACAAAAATTCACATTGCATTTCATAATCTCTCAAAAACACTTGGACAAACGCTTTAAGGAAAGTTCACCAGCGAAGGTGTGATCAAATCATCAAGTTATCTTACGTACCTTGCCAACAAGAATTTCATTGGCATGATCAGTTCCGTATATATCAGATGTGTCGAAGAAAGTGATTCCTTTACTGAAGGCATGCTTTATAATGGAGATTCCATCCTCTTCAGCACCAGGAGACTTGACAAACGTCAATCCCATGCATCCAAACCCCAATTTTGAAACCTTAAGTTAATGCCATTATCGGATATTAGAAATAAACCAAACAAATCAAGCTACTGAAAGGAAGTTAATTATTCAGGAATGAAAGAAAATGCAGGAGGATTATATCTGACCTCAAATCCTTGAGTTCCTAGTTTAACCTTTGGGATCTGTATTTCCTTCCGTTCAGCCATTTCTTCGATCTCTTCCTGCGAATGATTACTTTTGAGTTGTGAAACTGGGAATGGGACTGTGAAGAGTGAAGTTCAAGATTTACGTAACTCTTTAATCTGCTGTGTTTGAAATTGTAGATATGATTATGTGGTTATATATGTACTCACACACTGGCAAGTGACATCATTGACTATGTCATAGTATCTAGTTCTCATTGACTATTTCAAAGTATCTGGTCCTAGTTAGAGCACTATGTCACTATGGCTTTTTTTTCGGTAAGTGATTATGTCATTGTGCCACTACTTAACAAAGTAATAATTGACATCACTGCATATGCATGTCTTGACTACTGCTTGCAGAGGAGACCTTACTAGGGCATTATTGCGAGGATGACAAAACAGTGTATGCCATAAATCTTTATCATCTGGGTCCAAAGCCAGAGGCTTCCCAACACAAACTCGCCAGCGCTTTGTCACCGAAAGCAACACCCTTGAGCTAAAAAAGTCCAACCTCTAAACAAATTTTATGTCTCGAATGAGCTGTTCAAGTCGGAGAGTAATGATACAATATTGTTACCAACAATAAATCGAGCCTTGACAAGACCGGGTGTAATTATTTTTTTTCTGACCTAGCAGCCGCTCTGTTAGGGTTTATCGTGGCCGTCTGGTCTTTGAAAAAATCTTCATCAAAAATGTCTAGCGCTCTTGCTAGGTTTGGGAGAGCGCCGTATACGGCCTTTCTGTATCCTCCTCCTTCAAGTCCTCAATCTTGGAGAACCTCTCAGGTACTGTCCTCGACGTCGGGACCTATGTGCACAGCCTCGCCTCCTTTTTTGTCACCACAAGCACGCTTCTCGACGAAGATCTCTCCTCCAATTTGTGGTGTGTGGGGCAAAGCAAAGGTTGCGCAGATTAGTGAGTTCAGATCGCTTTCGTTTGTGAACCGGCTTTGACCAAATCGAGCACGACTCAAAGCAGGTGCGTTGAAGAGATCTGATCTTGTTTTATTGTTTGTTGGGTGCTGTGTTATGGTTGATTTGGTTGAGAAAGAAGATATTCTTCTCCAACGAAGTTTGATGACAACAACAAAACCAGGCTTCTCCCATGGAGATGACGTTCATGCTAGTGACAAGTCACCGATTCCGACGTACTTCGGCTGTGGCAACGTGCGTCGGTGTTGGAGCCATGGTTGACGATCTTCAAGTGTGGCTTGCTTGGCGTCGACCTAATGGGAACTGGGCTCATGTTTGTTATTTGGGCTTGAGTTCTAGTGGGTTAACCAAAGACAAAACATTTGGGTATCTTAAATTTTGGTTTCAGATCTGGGATCTATGTGGCTTTACGATAAAAATTTGGGACCCATGACTTTTCTTAATTCGGTACCAATTTTTTTCTTGGGATTAATGCATGCGAGGAACTGCTCGGATTATTGATCGAAGGTTGTCCGCGAGTATTCTAATGGATGTTGCGGAAAAATTTATTGTCAGTATTTTATTAGTTTACTCCCCCACTGATCTTCACTCAATATGTGAGTTGTATTACGTTTTAGCAGTGTCTCTTTTTAACGGCCCTGTAAAGACGGGTCACTGTGTAATATGACTTGTGCTTATTGAATAAAATCGACTGACCTCTTTTCATTCAAAAAATAAATAAATAAATAAACCGAACCTTGACCGAACTGGTGTTCCTTTTACCTGGACAAACAAGCACAAGGATGATACTCTCATTTATGAGAGACTTGACGAACTTGTGTGAATGCCAACTTTCTGAACAAATTCCCAAATGCAAATCTTGAGAATTTTCCGATTATTGGCTTCGATCATGGCCCAATTTGCCTAACAATGAGGCAAAAACAGACAAGGAAAGGTAATGGCTTCAAATTTGAAGCTATCTGGCTTGCTCATGAAGGTTTTAGACCTCTGGTCAATGGTTTGTGGAAACAAAACGTAGAGAATGATCCCTTTTTGAATTTTTTGGCTATTTGTAATCAGTTTAAGTCACAAATCAATGTCTGGAATAAGAATGTGTATGGCAATCTTTTTAAGAAAATTGAGGATCTGAATGGTAGAAGTAATGATATACAACAACAACTAATGTTTTCTCCTTTTTCTAGTTATCTGCAGGAACAAGATTTGATTCTTTAATGCTACAAAGATGAAGAGATTTTTTGGGCGCAAAAAGCTAGAGCTAACTGGCTTAACCTTGGAGATAGGAACACCAAGTTCTTCCAAACACAGACAAATATGAGGGAAAAAAGCAACACAATTGTGAAACTAAAGAATGAACTGGGTGGCTGGGCAACTTCAAGAGAGGACATTTATGATATTTTAATCAAGGATTTTAAGAGGATATTCCGGAAGGAGTTTGCCTCAAATGACAATATTGCTTCCAACTTTATTAACATTATTAACCCATGTATTAATGAGTCTGATAATGAGTTGCTCGTGAAACATGTATCTGAAGAAGAAATTTGGGATGCTATAAATTCAATTGGGGCTTTTAAAGCACCAGGCCTGATGGTTTACATGCAGTTTTCTATCAGAATTGCTGGGATGATGTCAAATGTATCATAATTCCTAAGATTAATTACAAAACATCAGCCGAACTATGATGTTATTTTCATTTTCATACCTAATGTGATACCACACAGAAGTTTCGATTTATTTTCCATCAAAGAATTGAACTTTCTCAGATCATGTAAGAGGAGCTTTTGAACAAATGTGATATGAATTAGTGTTCAAGATGTTGTACTGAATATATTGAAGGAGGAAAATTACACATGATATTGGAGGCATGGAGCCCTCTTTTTTTGTGTTGGTATACTACGAAAAGAAGCAGCAAATTTTAATTCATGTGGATCCATTTCATAAGATGGAACTCTAAAGCTATCAGATTTTGGATTCTTTTGGAGGAGTGTTGGCAAATCTCCATTCCAAGTGCATCAGGTTTCCATAATTTCTACCACCGGCCACTTGATCTAGTGGAACAGCACCAGAAACTTGTTTCAAGTCTTCTTCCCCAAGTTTCACCTTTAAGGAGCCAATGTTTGCGTCGAGGTTCTTTATCTTTGTTGTTCCTGCAGTGGATCCGGAATGTCAGTATGATCTTGATATATAAGAAGTTAAGAACATAACAGATGAAAAGGACAATGAACAAGTACTCTTAGAATCCATATGTTGAGAACAAATATGGAAATGATGACTAACCTGGGATAGGTACAACATCATCTCCTTGGTGAAGAACCCATGCTAATGCTAGTTGAGAGGTAAGGCATTGGTGCTTTTGAGCAAGGCTTTCCATTTGATTGTAAATAGTCTTGTTCTTCTCCAAGTTCTCTCCTACAAACCGAGGATGGGATGACTAAAACAGAGAAAAGAAAAAAGATTCAGATACTGGTATAATTTTTCTTAAGCAGAAACGAATTAGAGTGCAATCAACTAAATTTCTCTGTCCTTCCACAACAGATTAAACAGAACAAATAACAAAGAACATCTACCACAAAACTATTTGAAGGCACACTTTCTGCAACTGCTTTGCCTCCAAAAAACCCACGACCAAGAGGACTATATGGAACTATACCAATGCCAAGCTCCCTGCACAAGATAACATTACATCATGACATACATATTACAGATCATTTCCATAAGCATTACAAGCAGTCTATTTGCTAAAGCTAAAGCATCTCCAAGGCCTTCCCAATTTTTTTCCCTTACAGAAATGGAATAAGGAAATCACTTTTGAGTTGGTCTGTAACACAACATACCTGCAAAGTGGAACAATCTCTTCTTCAATATCACGAGTCCAGAGTGACCACTCCATTTGTGGAGCCGTGATGGGATGAACTGCATGCGCCCTTCTAATTGTGTCCGGACTAGCTTCAGATAAACCAATGTACTTTATCTTTCCTTCTTCCACAAGTTTCTTCAGCTCGCCCATCTAAACAACGAAAATCAAATTACATGTGTGTAACCAAGAGCTTGTCACCAAAATCACCGTTATTTATGCAGGTGGTACTATACAATGTGCAGATCTTTACTGATTCTAGCAGTTAAAATTTCCAGTTTAATGAAGATGATGAGCACATACTGTTTCCTCTATAGGGACCGTAGTGTCCACCCGATGTTGATAATACAGATCAATGTAGTCCACATCAAGACGCTTCAAGCTAGCCTCACAGCATGACCTGACATATTCCGGAGTACCAGTGATTTTGATGCTAGGAGGATGCATTATTCCAGCAATACCAAACTTTGTAGCCAATTGAACTTTTTCTCTTGGCAACTGCTTCAATGCCTAGAACACCAACAAATGTGCAGTGCTAGCTTAGAACTACAGAAAGCGAAATATAACAACAATATCCTAGTACATTATAGTATGAGCAGTAAAGATTTTCCAACTACTGGAATTGATATAGTTATGTAAGTAGGAAAATTCACAAACTGATTACCAACCTTCCCAACAAGAAGTTCATTTGTATGAGGTCCATATACATCAGCCGTGTCAAAGAAAGTGATTCCTTTATTGAAAGCAGCTACTATTATTGAGATTCCATCCTCATCAGAAACAGGAGAGTTGTAGACTCCAGTGAGGCCCATGCATCCAAACCCCATTTTTGAGACCTGAAGAGCGAGCATATTAGAATTCTTGAACAAATCAATCCAGAAAAGAAATGGAAGAACTTTATCAAAAAGAATGAACATCATTACAAACATGGATCGGCTATACCTCCAATCCCTGAGTTCCAAGTTTAACTCTCGGAATCTGTATTCCCTTCTCCTCAGCCATATTCTTCTTCTGTTTCTATTTCTAGGAAACTGAACAGGAAAATGAACTCAAAGTGGCTTTAGAGAATGAAGAAACAGCAACAGCAACAGGGTCTATTTCTGTGTTAGGAACTTAGGATTAATGCTTCCCACATTACTGGTTATATAGCAGTAGAGGTTCAAAACATTACTGACATCACTATGTCACAAACATCACTGACTATGTCACAGACATCAAGAAGTCAACATTTGAATAAAGCCACCACATCAATCAGTATATTTTCTAATGAAGTATGAATCTTTTCACTTGAAGAATTCAACTTATATAGTGACGGTCTTGAAGAGATGTGATTATTTAACACAGATTGAATTTGGACTTTCCAATGAGTATTCAAAATAGTGGAAGTCGAAATGGAATTGATCTATCAAAATGAAAAATAAAGCAAAAAAGATAGATGCACCAGCCGGGAATCGAACCCGGGTCTGTACCGTGGCAGGGTACTATTCTACCACTAGACCACTGGTGCTATTACGCTCACTTGGCTTAACTCAATTACTTACTCATTGTATTTTAAACTTAAAACTCGGTGAAATCAAGTAAAAAAAACATCTCATATTAACTGATCATTGTAAATTATCTGAAGAAAGTTACCGTGTTTCAAATTATGAACTTCATTCCGGAGTATTCACATTTCACACATGTAATTATGTGTGCTCCAAAGAAATTCAACTTCTTTGCAGACCAATATTAGGGTATTTTACTAACAAAAAAGTTTGTGAGTTCAATATAGATGTTGAGCTTCCAACTGGAATGGTAAAAGGTCCGGCTGCAGTTAGAAGTCGAGTGGTTTTAGGAGCGGAGTCTGATCGGAAATGCAAAGAATGTTACTGGTGATGGTATGGACAAGACTTGGATTGCAAGTTAAGAGCTAATGTGGCGTTTAACCAGCATAGCTTTTCACATGAACTGGAATGGGAGATGTATGCTCACTGAGCAGGATCGATAGCTCCCTAGAACAGTCCAAGAGTACAGGGCCTCCCAACTAACGGGGTTCGCCTCCCTACTGTTTATGCTGGCATTCCTATTGATGGTTTAGTAACTTCTGAGATTATAATAAGAAAGATTCAAGTCAAAAATTAAGAAAGATTCAAAAGGAAACGTGATCATCTCTAGTTCGTGCCAGAAAGAAAACACATCATATGTAGAGCCCTCTTATATTGTGGGTTACAGTATATAAGTAAATTGCAAGTTCCACTTCATTTGGCCAAATTGCACACAATAGAATACATAGTGTCAAAGTCCTCAGACCTTCGGGGGAGTGTTGGCGAATTTCCACTGCAAATGCATCAGAGTTACATAAGTTCTCTCGCCAGAAACTTGGTCGAGTGGCACAGCACCAGAAACTTCTTTCAAGTCCTCTTCCCCAAGTTTCACCTTCATGGAGCCAATGTTTGCATCCAGGTTCTTAGTCTTTGTTGTCCCTGCAGTGGAAATGGAGTTTCAACATGATTTAACAATGTGGGTTTCATCAATGTAGTCGAGTGAGGCAATACATGTGCAAACAAACCACAGCAACCAAGTCATGGCGAGCATCACAAAATTCTGGTCTCTTGTTACTTCTTATTGAAGAAGAAACTATAACCGTGATTGTACGTGGCTGCATTTCTTACCTCATTATTCAACAACTGAAATTCGGTACTGAGTTCTCTCAGCAGTATCCATGTGTGGCGATTTTATGACCTTATTTCTATAAGATCATAACAGATGTAAAGGAAAATGAACTACTCTTACAGGTCTTAATGTACAAGACTAGTCAGTACAAAAGACGAAGCGAAAACCTTATTCTAGCTTATATAGTTTTGATATTCCATACAACAACCAACCATTTTAAAGAGATGCATACATTCATTTCCATGCAAACAATCAGTATCAGAGTTAAAGATGTAGCACAGAAGATTCTGATTTTATATTATAGAATAAATATGCAATGATGACTCACCTGGGATAGGTACGACATCATCTCCTTGGTGGAGAACCCATGCTAGTGCTAGTTGAGCAGTAAGGCATTGGTGCTTTTTAGCAAGATTTTCCATTCGATTGTAAATATTCTTGTTCTTCTCCAAGTTTTCTCCTATGAACCGAGGATGTGTCGACTTACAAAGCAGAAAACAGGAAATGATTCAAGCAACAACCGAAATCAATTTCTTTAGCAAATGTGAAGAATTATTTAATCTACAAAAAAAAAAAGAAATACGACAGAATGCATAACGAGAATATCTACCAAGAGGGCACTATTTGAAGGCAAACTTTCCACAACTGCTTTGCCACCAAAAAAGCCACGACCAAGAGGACTATATGGTACTATTCCAATACCAAGCTCCCTGTATTTGATAATTAGAGTTATTACTCTCAACAGGTTCAGAACATTAAGCATTTGAGGTAAGAGGAACAGCAGATACAAGGGGGATAACCATCTCCATTTGTTTTAGAAATGGAATAACGAAATCAGTTTTACAAACCTAGAATGGGTTTTGACTAAATACCTGCAAAGTGGAACAATTTCTTCCTCAATTTCACGAGTCCAGAGAGACCACTCCATTTGTACAGCTGTGATGGGATGAACTGCATGTGCCCTCCTTATGGTGTCTGGACTGGCTTCAGATAACCCTATATATTTTACTTTTCCTTCTTCCACCAGTTTCTTCAGCTCACCCATCTAAATTTCAAGAAAAACAAAAACATCGTATCAGTTTCTTTCAAGAATTTCAAAATTACATCCACAAGTGAACATCTGACTATAATATGCAGAATTAATGGTACTAATGTATTCCACTTTCTAGTTGACTATAGGTGAGAAACACTTACAGTTTCCTCTATAGGCACCGAAGTGTCCACCCGATGTTGATAATACAGATCAATGTAGTCCACATCAAGACGCTTCAAGCTAGCCTCACAGCATGACCTGACATACTCCGGAGTACCCTTGGCTGTAACACCAGGAGGATCCACTCCTCCAAAAACAACACCAAACTTTGTGGCTAATTGAATTTTTTCTCTTGGCAACTGCTTCAGCGCCTAGAAAATGAGAGTGTTGCAGTCAGAATTACAGAAATCAGAATATTAACAATAGATATCAATCGTATCATGATAATAGGACTTCAATACGTTGAAAGATTAAGCAATACAGAAATTCTATCCACTGGAGCTGGTGTAATTGAGTGAGTCGATTTAGAGTTGCATACCTTCCCAACAAGAAGTTCATTTGTATGCGGTCCATATACATCAGCTGTGTCAAAGAAAGTGATTCCTTTATTGAAAGCAGCAACTATTATTGAGATTCCATCCTCATCAGAAACAGGAGAGTTGTAGACTCCAGTGAGGCCCATGCATCCAAACCCCATTTTTGAGACCTGAAGACAAGGAATTTAGGAATCTTATATTTTTCAGGAATAAAATTGGAAGAAGTATATCAAAACGAATGAGCACACTTTCAACAATAGAAACTACGCATTGTTAGAAACCAAGTTAATTGAATAAAACATCAGTGACACTCCTGTGCACTGATGGATGAAACGGTACACATCACTCGGTAGAAGAGGAATAAATTTGCATTCACTTTTACATTTTGTGAGAAATAAAGAACAAGGATTCCCACATTTCATTCATTACAGATCCATCCTTCTTCCTTGCTCTAAATTCTCTTTCTGGGATTGCTGATCCATCCCGAATGCTAATGGGGGGTTTGAACTCAATCCCTTGAGAACAGGCTCAATAAATTTAAGAAATAGCTACAAACTCTGATCTATGTTATGATTCAAGTTTCCCACATCACTGATCATGTAGCAACAAAGCTCAACCATTACAACACTAAGTCACAGGGATCAAGAAGTCGACATTTATAAAGTACAGTAAACTAGTAAAGTTTGAAACTCAATTCAATACCACATATCAAATACCCTGTAAACTATTAAACATTTTTACCAAAGAATTCAACTTTCTTAGATTTATGAAGACTAACAGAACCTGGTTTTTGCTAATGGGTGTTCAAGAAGTTGTAGTGTAAGTTACCTCAAGGCCTTGATTGCCCAATTTGACCCTGGGAATTTGGATCTTGCTAGCTTCACCCATCCTTTCAATATTTTCTGACTCGTCTTCTCTCTGTTCCAAGATTCTGGCAGTTTGGTGGACTGTGTGTGAACTGTGAAGTGGTTGGTAGGGAATGAGAATATATATATATATATATATATATATATATATATAATTTCAAAAAAGATAAAACAAACATGAAAAGATTTGCACCAGCCGGGAATCGAACCCGGGTCTGTACCGTGGCAGGGTACTATTCTACCACTAGACCACTGGTGCTTTGATGCTCCATTAGCTTGGTTAAAACAATATGAAACCACAGCTAATCTTTGAGCTGCAAACAATGCTTACTTTCAGATCCATCATGGAGATTGAAATAGACAGAAATATTAATGAAAAACATACTTGAAACTAAGATTAGTTTATCAAATAGTGTACTAGTTTCATAACATCAAATTCTTCTTGACCTACAAGACGAGAATCAACAACATTCACCAGTTTGTTAAACTGTGCACCAAACTAGTGCAGGTGATAGCATGTTTGCACCTAATATGGATTTATCTGCTCCAACGGACTTCAATTTCGCCGCAAATCAACACCAGAATGTTAATAATATAAAGATGCAGCAGCGTCGAAGACTCTCATCTATGTTATGAATAAATGCTTCTTTAAGTCACATTGCTAGCTTTTGGTGGTGTATTTGCAAACTTCCAGGAGCAGCGAATAAGACTATCGGATACTCTATTTCCTGTCGCTGCGTTGATGGGAATCATTTCAGATATCTCCTGTATATCTTCTTTAGTGAGTTTCACTCTCAAGGAACCAACATTAGCATCAATATTCTCAGTCTAAGTTGTCCCTACAAAAACACAAGCAGAGTTCAGAATGTTGAACTACTACAATATTCATCAAGGTACAGTGCCCTTGATCAATTTCCTTGGAAGATGAACTAAGGAAAGGTAAATGGGGGCACACACCAGGAACAGGTACCACATGATCACCTTGATGAACAAATCACAAGACAAGTGAGCTAATCAAACATTGAATGTCTTTGTGAGATGGATGATAAACAGAATACCTTTCCCACCAAAACTTCATTCGTATGAAAGAATGTTATTCCTTTATCAAATGCATGCTTGATGATTGATAATGTAAGCTCTTCACTGACTGGAGCACTATTGTCGATTCCAGTAAACCCTGTATACCCAAATCCAAGCTTGGAGACCTGAAAATTTACATCATGCCAAAATTCAATATGAAAGACAGACACCTTTTTATTAGTCATAATATATAAATGCCAGAATTTATTAGTCATATAGAATTATAAGAATGACTAACAAAGCCACAAATTCAATTACTAATTGAAATCCCAGTTGCACTCTTGGAACTTGGAGTGTATCCTCAGCCATCCTTGCTCTTGTTCCTCTTCTTCTTTCCTCCGTAAACGGTGCTGAAGTGGAAATCATGAATTCTGTGAGCACAATTCTGAAGCACAGTTCTGATTTCGTAAAGTGTGTGTCAGCATGGATATGGGCCTAAATACTGGACCAAGATATTGAGCCCAGTCTTTGGGCCCTTAAAGATAGGACAAAACGAAGTCTTTTTTCAATACCCAACTGGAGCTGATTTTGAGTGTGAGAAATGGTGAAGATGACGCACAAATCAGTGCTGAGTTTCTCTTGTTGGGATTCTTATTGCAGCTACAGTATCAGAAGAGGTATGCCATTTCTTCACTCTACCCCTCTTGTTGCTTTGTTTCATTCTCAATCCTCAAACCCTACCAAATCTGGAGAAATCCATCGAGGAGTGAGTAACGTTGAGGATGCCCTGAAGGTGTTCGACGAAATGCTTCAGAGACGTCCTCTGCCGTCTGTTGTCCGTTTCAATCAGGTGTTGGCTCCACTTGTCAAACTCAAGCACTATCCAACAGTCCTCTCTTTGAATTCACAAATGCTTCTCTCTGGAATTCGTCCTGATCATTATAATCTGGCCATTGCCATCAACTGCTACTGTCGTTTGAACCGAATGGACTATGCCTTGTCTGTCTTGGCCCACTTCTTCAAATTGGGTCTTCAACCAGATGTTGCAACCCTCAACACTCTCATCCACGGCTTTGTTCTCCAAAATCGAGTGGCTGATGCAGCAAGAGTTTTCAGGAAAATGGTGGTGGGAGGTCACTGCCAGCCGAATACGATTACTTTTAATACACTAATCAAGGGCTTTTGCGCGATCCGAAACAACACTGCTGCTATTCAGTTACTTGGCAAGATGGAAGCAAATGGATGCCAGCCTGACATTATTACCTATAGCACTATCATCGACAGCCTGGGCAAAGATACTCTAGTTGACGAAGCAAAGAACCTCTTCTCGGAAATGGTTGGTAGAGGTATTGCTCCTAATCTTGTTACTTACAACTCATTGATTCAAGGAGTTTGCAATCTAGGCCGGTGGAAAGAAGCTACGAGGTTGTTGTATGAAATGGCCAGTCAAGATATCTTTCCAAATGTATTCACCTTCAATATCCTGGCTGATGCGTTTTGTAAGGACGGGATGGTCGTGCAAGCCAAAAATGTGGTTCAGATTATGATTCAAAGAGGAATTGAACCTAACACTATTACATAGTTCCCTTATGGATGGTCACTGTTTGCGAGGAGAAATGGACAAGGCGAAACAAGTTTTTGATCTAATGGTTACCAAGGGATCCATGGTTAATGTTCAGAGTTGTAGCATACTGATAAACGGGTACTGTAAGTAGAAAAAGATTGATAAGGCTTACAAGATTTTCAAGGAAATGCCTCTTAGAGGACTTGTTCCTGATACGGTTACTTATACCACTCTAATTGATGGTTTTTGTAAAGCAGGGAGACTACAAGAAGCAGAAAAGTTGTTCTCTGAGATGCAAGATCATGGCCAACTTCCAGATGTTCAAACTTACAATATTATACTTGATGGCCTCTGTAACAACCAACAACTTTCTGAGGCAATTGAATTTCTTAGAGAGATGGAAGGGAACAAGTTGAAGCCAGATATTGTAGCTTACAATATTATCATTGAAGGGTTGTGCAATGCTGGTGAAGTTCAGTCTGCAAAAGATCTTTTCTGTGGTTTATCACCAAAAGGAGTTCAGCCTGATGTAAGGACATATACCATAATGATCAGTGGACTTTGCAAAGGAGGCCTATTAGTTGAAGCAGAAGAGATGCTTAGAGAGATGAAACAAAAAGGCTGTTCTCCGAATGGTTGTACCTATAATACAATTATCCGAGGTTATATCAATCACAACGACACATCGAGGGCTACAAGTCTTATCGAAGAAATGAGTGAGAGGGGTTTCTCTGGAGATGCATCTACTATGGAATTGATTGTTGATTTGTTGTTGAAGGATACAGTGGATCCTGTATTGTTAGCATGGCTGAAGGATAAAGTGTGAAGTTAACCGTATATATGGATTAGTTTGCATGTCAGTTATTTCCATGAAATCAAATGCCCTGTTAATTTAAGGTTACAAACTATTAGAATTTTGATTCATTGAATCAATACCCTTAGTTGTTTTGTGTTTATATGAGGAAAGGGTTGGATTTGATTGAATTCTAGGTCTGAAATTACCTGAGTTTCAACTTATGCAGGCAGTCAAGGGAAGCCTACACTTCTTGCTTGTCCTGTTGCTTTCATGATTTTTGTTCTGCTGTTAACTGATGAACTCAGTTTTACTAATGACTTGAGCATCCATGAATTTGATTCGTTTGGGTTGTTAGGGGTTTTGATGTTCCTCACATGCAGCATCCATGACTTTGATTCTTGACTTTGTACAACTGGGCCTGAATTGCTCACACCTCATAAAAACAACTCCATCCTTTGTTCAGACATTAAGGTGATTCGCCTGATTTTATTTTTATATTTTCAGTCATCTTCTCATATAGTTTTTTTCTTCTGCTGCAGCTGTCAAGTGTGCCCTAAAAATAACTTGGTGTATAAACAAGCAGAGGAACTAGAGGATACAAAACCTGGGTCCATTTTATATGGATTCTACACGCCTCCTCCTCCTCTTGCAGTTGAAAATTGAAATAGCCAACTACTTATCAGAAGGCAAGACTTCCTCTATATACACAAGCAGAGTTCAGAATGTTGAACTACTACAACATTCATCAAGGTACAGTGCCCTTGATCAATTTCCTTGGAAGATGAACTAAGGAAAGGTAAATGGGGGCACACACCAGGAACAGGTACCACATGATCACCTTGATGAACAATCCAAGCAAGCGCAAGTTGTGCAGGGATGCATCCATGTTTTTCAGCCAAGTATTGTACTTTATCATATAGAATCTTGTTTTTCTCAAGGTTTTCGCCTTGACAACGAGGAAGTGATTGCTGATGACAAATTTAGCAGCCATCAGATGAACTAGCTTACTCTCATGAGCAACAAGAGGAAGATAACGAGTTGCAGCTGTCTTTACAGTTCTCTTTCCCATATAATAATAACTAGACAGACATGAAGAGATACACAAAATCTCTAACATAGGTTACCAGAAAACTATTTGCAGGCAAACTTTCCACCATTGCCTTGCCAGCGAAAAATCCACGACCAAGAGGGCTGTATGTCACTATCCCAATTTCAAGTTCCCTATGCTCCATCAAACAAAACACGTTACACATAGAGGAAGTTTGATTCAAATTTAGAGCCAACGTAAGCACCAACACTGAAACGTAGAGTGATATATAAAGTTAATGGAAGACCAATCAAGTATTACAGAACAGTGGTTTTAACAGAGTTTACCTGCAAAGAGGGACAATTTCTTCTTCAATTTCACGAGTCCAGAGATTCCACTCCATTTGTACAACAGTAATAGGATGAACTGCGTATGCCCTCCTTATTGTTCCTGCACCAGCTTCAGATAATCCAATGTACTTTATCTTCCCCTCATTCACCAGCTTCTTTAGTTCTTCCATCTACTCTTATGACGATAGCAATTATTAGTTAGATTATTTCAAAATACATAGACTAGAGGAAAATGAGAAAATCACAAATACACTAAGATTGCAGTTAAAAGAGGGCTTACAGTGTCCTCTATTGGGACTGATGTGTCTATCCGGTGCTGATAGTAAAGATCGATGTAGTCAACAGCAAGGCGCTTCAAACTAGCTTCACAACATGAGCGGGCATATTCTGGTGTGCCATTAACTATAACTTGATTAGGCTCAATTCTTACCATACCAAACTTGCTGAACTTGATCCCGAGGCAACTGCTTCAATGCCTGAAACACTTGTAACATGCCAACTATTAGTCATCTCACAAATCACAAGACAAGTGAGCTAACCAAACATTGAATGTCTTTGTGAGATGGATGATAAATAGAATACCTTTCCCACCAAAACTTCATTCGTATGAAAGAATGTTATTCCTTTATCAAATGCATGCTTGATGATTGATAATGTAAGCTCTTCACTGACGGGAGCACTATTGTCGATTCCAGTAAACCCTGTACACCCAAATCCAAGCTTGGAGACCTGAAAATTTACATCATCCCAAAATTCAATATGAAAGACAGGCACCTTTTTATCAGTCATAATATATAAATGCCAGAATTTATTTGTCATGTAGAATTATAAGAATGACTAACAAAGCCACAAATTCAATTACTAATTGAAATCCCAGTTGCACTCTTGGAACTTGGAGTGTATCCTCAGCCATCCTTGCTCTTGTTCCTCTTCTTCTTTCCTCCGTAAACGGTGCTGAAGTGGAAATCATGAATTCTGTGAGCACAATTCTAAGCACAGTTCTGATTTCGTAAAGTGTGTGTCAGCATGGATATGGGCCTAAATACTGGACCAAGATATTAAGCCCAGTCTATGGGCCCTTAAAGATAGGACAAAACGAAGTCTTTTTTCAATACCCAACTGGAGCTGATTTTGAGTGTGAGAAATGGTGAAGATGACGCACAAATCAGTGCTGAGTTTCTCTTCTTATTGCAGCTACAGTAGCAGAAGAGGTATGCCATTTCTTCACTCTACCCCTCTTGTTGCTTTGTTTCATTCTCAATCCTCAAACCCTACCAAATCTGGAGAAACCCATTTGAAAAATGGAACCTCAAAGCCTAGAGTGAGTAATGTTGAGGATGCCCTGAAGGTGTTCGACGAAATGCTTCAGAGACGTCCTCTGCCGTCTGTTGTCCGTTTCACTCATGTATTGGCTCCACTTGTCAAACTCAAGCACTATCCAACAGTCCTCTCTTTGAATTCACAAATGCTTCTCTCTGGAATTCGTCCTAATCATTATACTCTCAACATTACCATCAACTGCTACTGTCGTTTGAATCGAATGGACTATGCCTTGTCTGTCTTGTCCCACTTCTTCAAATTGGGTCTTCAACCAGATGTTGCAACCCTCAACACTCTCATCCACGGCTTTGTTCTCCAAAATCGAGTGGCTGATGCAGCCCGACTTTTCCGCAAAATAGTGGTGGGAGGTTATTGTCAGCCGAATGCGATTACTTTCAGCACATTAATCAAGGGCTTTTGCGCGATCCGAAACAACACTGCTGCTATTCAGTTACTTGGCAAGATGGAAGCAAATGGATGCCAGCCTAACATAATTACCTTTAACACCATCATCAACAGCCTGGGCAAGGATACTCTAGTTGACGAAGCAAAAAACCTCTTCTCGGAAATGGTTGGTAGAGGTATTGCTCCTGATCTTGTTACTTACAACTCATTGATTCAAGGAGTTTGCAATCTAGGCCAGTGGAAAGAAGCTACGAGGTTGTTGTATGAAATGGCCAGTCAAGGTATCTTTCCAAATGTATTCACCTTCAGTATTCTGGCTGATGCGTTTTGTAAGGACGGGATGGTCGTGCAAGCCAAAAGTGTGGTTCAGATTATGATTCAAAGAGGAATTGAACCTGACACTGTATCATACAATTCCCTTATGGATGGTCACTGTTTGCGAGGAGAAATGGACAAGGCGAAACAAGTTTTTGATCTAATGGTTACCAAGGGATCCTTGGTTGATGTTCAGAGTTGTAGCATACTGATAAACGGGTACTGTAAGCAGAAGAAGATTGATAAGGCTTACAATATTTTCAAGGAAATGCCTCTTAGAGGACTCGTTCCTAATACGGTTACTTATACCACTCTAATTGATGGTTTTTGTAAAGCAGGGAGACTACAAGAAGCAGAAAAGTTGTTCTCTGAGATGCAAGAATGTGGCCAACTTCCAAATATTCGAACTTACAATGTTATACTTGATGGCCTCTGTAACAACCAACAACTTTCTGAGGCAATTGAATTTCTTAGAGAGATAGAAGGGAGCAAGTTGAAGCCAGATGTTGTAACTTACACTATTGTCATTGAAGGGTTGTGCAATGCTGGTGAAGTTCAGTCTGCGAAAGATCTTTTCTGTGGTTTATCACCGAAAGGAGTTCAGCCTAATGTAAGGACATATACCATAATGATCAATGGACTTTGCAAAGGAGGCCTCTTAGTTGAAGCAGAAGAGATGCTTAGAGAGATGGAACAAAAAGGCTGTTCTCCGAATGGCTGTACCTATAATACAATTATCCGAGGTTATATCAATAACAACGACACATCGAGGGCTACAAGTCTTATCGAAGAAATGACTGAGAGGGGTTTCTCTAGAGATGCATCTACTATGGAATTGATTGTTGATTTGTTGTCGAAGGATACAGTGGATCCTGTATTGTTAGCATGGCTTAAGGATAAAGTGTGAAGTTAACTGTATATATGGATTAGTGATTTTATTTCAGTTTGCATGTCAGTTATTTCCATGAAATCAAATGCCCCGTTAATTTAAGGTTACAAACTATTAGAATCTTGATTCATTGAATCAATACCCTTAGTTGTTTTGTGTTTATACGAGGAAAGGGTTGTATTTGATTGAATTCTAGGTCTGAAATTACCTGAGTTTCAACTTATGCTAATTCTTTCGTACCATTCTTTCCGACCATTCTTTCGTACTGTTATTTCCGACCATTCTTGCGTACTGTTATTCATAATCAACAAGAGAGTGAATTCTCATCCAAACATATAAGATGGTATTTTGCCATCTTTTGCTTGTGGTGTATTTGCAAACTTCCATGAGCAGCGAAAAAAGGCATCGGGTGCATTTTTCCCAGCCACTGCATTGATAGATATCGTATCAGAAATCTCTTTCATATCTGCTCCAGTAAGTTTCACTCCCAAGGAACCAATATTATCATCTAGATTCTTTATCTTAGTCGTGCCTGCAAACACACAAGGAGAATTCACAAATGTGCTTTGGTTTCCAATCAATTCAAGGTCAGTGTGCTTATGAATATCAGAGTTTCTGATACATAAGAACAACACATTAGTCATTTAATGCAGATTAGCTAGTGTGGCACGCACCAGGAATAGGTACGACATCATCTCCTTGAGTAAGAACCCAGGCAAGCGCGAGTTGTGCAGGGGAGCATCCATGTTTTTCAGCTAACTTCTGTGTTCTAGCATAAAGGTCTTTGTTTTTCTCCAGGTTGTCTCGTTGAAAGCGAGGAAGCCAGTCCTGATATTAACAGATTAAAACATCTTTGTTTAGTCAGAAGTCTCTAACTAGGTTCGAACATTCTCATGAGCAACAAGAGGAAGCAATGTCATATGGCATAGGTTACCAGATGACTTTCTGCAGGTATAGCTTCCACAACTGCCCTGCCGCCGAAAAATCCTTGACCAAGAGGGCTATATGGCACTATCCCGATTCCAAGTTCCCTGCGTTCCAACCGCCATACACAACACAAATTTCACACATTAACTGGGGAGAAGAAAAAGTCATCTAAATTGTGCAGAGAGAAGAAATACAGGATACAACTCAGCAATGTAGATTTGCATAGATCAAACTGAGCTTACCTGCAAAGTGGGACGATTTCTTCCTCAATGTCGCGAGTCCAAAGTGACCACTCCATTTGTAATGCAGTAATGGGATGAACTGCATGCGCCCTCCTTATTGTTTCTGGGCTGGCTTCAGATAATCCGATATACTTTATCTTCCCCTCTTTCACCAACTTCTTTAGTTCCTCCATCTACCATTAAGACACAGTTAAGCATCGATCTACAACTTCAAGGTTGAGCACTATCATCATTCAGAAAGAACAGCATGAAAAACTTCCTACAACTGAGAAAGAAAAGACTTAAGACTGCTACTAGTCCAAGGGAAAAGGTGTAATACTAACGGTATGTTCTATTGGTACTGATGTGTCGACACGGTGCTGATAGTAAAGATCAATGTACTCTACATCAAGGCGCTTCAGGCTAGCCTCGCAGCAGGAGCGAACATACTCAGGACTGCTATCAAGTGTAACTTGTGGTTCCTTGACACTTACAATACCAAACTTTGTGGCAAGCTGAACCTTATCTCGAGGCAGCTGCTTCAATGCCTGAAACACTTGAACACTTGATATCAGTACTCACAAACTTGAATGTTGCCTTCTGATGAAATTTGTAATCTCCCATGTATAGGCAAACCACTGAGCTCAAGAATACCTGACCTTTCCGATCAAAACTTCATTAGTTTCTGGTCCATAAATATCTGATGTATCGAAGAACGTTATTCCATTATCGAATGCATGCTTGATGATTCATATGCCAACCTCTTCAGCTAGGGGAGCATTGTGAGATCCAGTAAGTCCCAAACAACCAAGTCCCAACTTGGAAACCTACACAAACAAGTCATGGCGAGAAACGAAACCATCATCTTGGGACTTCCTTTCCTGCAAGTAGAAACTATGCAATGCATAATGACAAAGACCTGAAGTGGTTTATCACCTCAAATCCCTCACTCCCAAGTTTAACTCTAGGAATTCGGACAGCCATTCTGCTTTTTCTTCTTCTTCTTGGAGATTCTAAATTTCCTTGATATTTGGTTCTGATTTCTGAAGACTTGATCGACTTGTTAGTATATATGTATACGAGTTCAGATCAGCTTCCCAAAACAGTTTAAAGAAGTTTGTCTAACTTTTGTTTCATGCATCAAGTATTACATGTCTTAAATCTACCTACCCATCGTGAGTAGGAATTACATGCATTCCATGATGACACACAATTCATAGGTGTGTGATATTTTTTCAAGCAGGTTAGTCTCTAAATGTGATCGGTACGCGTTTATGTCATTGGTCTACATGAAAGTTGCATAGTTTTATGATGCAAAAATACCATCAGGAGAATGTTTGTGAAGTAAGCTTATATAAACAGAAGAAGATAGACTCATGTTCTGTATGTGTAAGGATTTGTGAGCATCATTCACATGATCCATATCTGCTCCATGTTGCACCAATGATAACCAACAACAGAATCGTACAGAAACATAAACTACATGGACTCTGGTGTAGCAGCAGCGTGTTATTCTTTAATCTTTATCATTATTAATTTGCTAGAGTACTGGTTCTCATGCATACAAACATTTAAGATGATATTTTGCTATCTTTCGCTGCTGGTGTGTTTGCAAATCTCCACGAGCAGCTGATGAAAACATCCGGCGCATTATTTCCTGCTACGGCACTGGTAGGTATCATGTTGGAAATCTCTTTCATATCTTCTTCAGTTAGTATCACTCCCAAGGAAGCAATATTATCATCCAGGTTTTTTATCTCAGTTGTTCCTGCAAGAAAATAGTGAGATCTAGTTCAGTATGCTTTGGTTGTTTTCAATGTATCAGAATGCTCATGATTCATGAATAGTACATACTTGCTTATGTTTCATGAACTACACATTGTATGACTGGAAGGAGATTAGGATGGAGAATGGCACGCACCGGGAATTGGTATAACACCATCACCTTGACTAAGAACCCAAGCAAGGGCTAGTTGTGCAGGGGAGCATCCATGCTTTTCAGCCAAATTCTGTGTTTTAGCATAAATGTCCTTGTTTTTCTCCGAGTTGTCTCCTTGAAAGCGAGGAGTCCGTCGCTGCTAAGAGATTGATTAACCATCAAATAACCAAATAGTTTATCACCATAAACAACAAGAGGAAGTAACAAATTGCATTCTTGAAAGAACTAATGCATAAGATATGACACAGATAGGCTACCAGAAGACTACTAGCTGGTATAGGTTGCACAACTCCCCTGCCACCGAAAAATCGAAGACCAAGAGGGCTGTATGGCACTATCCCAATCCCAAGTTCCCCGTGTTCCAACAAACACAAACCCAATTGTTTTCACAATACTCGTCTTTTACACTAACGTGGTCTAAGAGTACATGTAAACTGTGAAAACTGCAGATAAATGCTATCCGCTAGTACAACTTACAAAACAGCCAGGAAAAAAACTCATATTCAAAAGTACAACAACATGGAATTTGTGACCTGCATATCAAAGATGTGGCTTTGATACAGAATGCATATTGAAATCTGAAGTTAAATGGAACGATTTGTTCCTCAATGTCGCGAGTCCAAAGAGACCACTCCATTTGTACTGCAGTAATGGGATGAACTGCATGTGCCCTCATTGTTTCTGAACGAGTCCAAAGATAACACTCACAGTTTCCTCATTGTTTCCTCAGCTAGAATATTTGCTTTCTGAACGAGTCCAAAGATGAACAGATGTGTCGATAACGTGGTAGGTATCATATTGGAAATCTCTTTCTCAGCTACTGATGAAACTGACTTTTATATAGGAGCCTGGGGGTTCAAGTATGACGCCCAATACGATTTCGACACGTTGCGAAGCTTGCGTGCTGTGGCAGGATGTGATTGCTGGACGTGGTATTAGGAAATGGGCCAGTTTGGCCAAGATATTGAGCCCAGTGTTTGGGCCCTTAAAGATAGGACAAAACGAAGTCTTTTTCCAATACCCAACTGTAGCTGATTTTGAGTGTGAGAAATGGTGAAGATGATGCAAAAATCAGTGCTGAGTTTCTCTTGTTGGGATTCTTATTGCAGCTACAGTATCAGAAGAGGTATGCCATTTCTTCACTCTACCCCTCTTGTTGCTTTGTTTCATTCTCAATCCTCAAACCCTACCAAATCTGGAGACACCCATCGGGGAGTGAGTAATGTTGAGGATGCCCTGAAGGTGTTCGACGAAATGCTTCAGAGACGTCCTCTGCCGTCTGTTGTCCGTTTCACTCAGGTATTGGCTCCACTTGTCAAACTCAAGCACTATCCAACAGTCCTCTCTTTGACTTCACAAATGCTTCTCTCTGGAATTCGTCCTAATCATTATACTCTGGCCATTGTCATCAACTGCTACTGTCGTTTGAACCGAATGGACTATGCCTTGTCTGTCTTGGCCCACTTCTTCAAATTGGGTCTTCAACCAGATGTTGCAACCCTCAACACTCTCATCCACGGCTTTGTTCTCCAAAATCGAGTGGCTGATGCAGCAAGAGTTTTCAGGAAAATGGTGGTGGGAGGTCACTGCCAGCCGAATACGATTACTTTTAATACACTAATCAAGGGCTTTTGCGCGATCCGAAACAACACTGCTGCTATTCAGTTACTTGGCAAGATGGAAGCAAATGGATGCCAGCCTGACATTATTACCTATAACACTATCATCGACAGCCTGGGCAAAGATACTCTAGTTGACGAAGCAAAGAACCTCTTCTCGGAAATGGTTGGTAGAGGTATTGCTCCTAATCTTGTTACTTACAACTCATTGATTCAAGGAGTTTGCAATCTAGGCCGGTGGAAAGAAGCTACGAGGTTGTTGTATGAAATGGCCAGTCAAGATATCTTTCCAAATGTATTCACCTTCAATATCCTGGCTGATGCGTTTTGTAAGGACGGGATGGTCGTGCAAGCCAAAAATGTGGTTCAGATTATGATTCAAAGAGGAATTGAACCTGACACTGTAACATACAGTTCCCTTATGGATGGTCACTGTTTGCGAGGAGAAATGAACAAGGCGAAACAAGTTTTTGATCTAATGGTTACCAAGGGATCCATGGTTAATGTTCAGAGTTGTAGCATACTGATAAACGGGTACTGTAAGCAGAAAAAGATTGATAAGGCTTACAAGATTTTCAAGGAAATGCCTCTTAGAGGACTTGTTCCTGATACGGTTACTTATACCACTCTAATTGATGGTTTTTGTAAAGCAGGGAGACTACAAGAAGCAGAAAAGTTGTTCTCTGAGATGCAAGATCATGGCCAACTTCCAAATATTCAAACTTACAATGTTATACTTGATGGCCTCTGTAACAACCAACAACTTTCTGTGGCAATTGAATTTCTTAGAGAGATAGAAGGGAGCAAGTTGAAGCCAGATGTTGTAACTTACACTATTGTCATTGAAGGGTTGTGCAATGCTGGTGAAGTTCAGTCTGCGAAAGATCTTTTCTGTGGTTTATCACCAAAAGGAGTTCAGCCTGATGTAAGGACATATACCATAATGATCAGTGGACTTTGCAAAGGAGGCCTCTTAGTTGAAGCAGAAGAGATGCTTAGAGAGATGGAACAAAAAGGCTGTTCTCCGAATGGCTGTACCTATAATACAATTATCCGAGGTTATATCAATAACAACGACACATCGAGGGCTACAAGTCTTATCGAAGAAATGACTGAGAGGGGTTTCTCTAGAGATGCATCTACTATGGAATTGATTGTTGATTTGTTGTCGAAGGATACAGTGGATCCTGTATTGTTAGCATGGCTTAAGGATAAAGTGTGAAGTTAACTGTATATATGGATTAGTGATTTTATTTCAGTTTGCATGTCAGTTATTTCCATGAAATCAAATGCCCCGTTAATTTAAGGTTACAAACTATTAGAATCTTGATTCATTGAATCAATACCCTTAGTTGTTTTGTGTTTATACGAGGAAAGGGTTGTATTTGATTGAATTCTAGGTCTGAAATTACCTGAGTTTCAACTTATGCTAATTCTTTCGTACCATTCTTTCCGACCATTCTTTCGTACTGTTATTTCCGACCATTCTTGCGTACTGTTATTCATAATCAACAAGAGAGTGAATTCTCATCCAAACATATAAGATGGTATTTTGCCATCTTTTGCTTGTGGTGTATTTGCAAACTTCCATGAGCAGCGAAAAAAGGCATCGGGTGCATTTTTCCCAGCCACTGCATTGATAGATATCGTATCAGAAATCTCTTTCATATCTGCTCCAGTAAGTTTCACTCCCAAGGAACCAATATTATCATCTAGATTCTTTATCTTAGTCGTGCCTGCAAACACACAAGGAGAATTCACAAATGTGCTTTGGTTTCCAATCAATTCAAGGTCAGTGTGCTTATGAATATCAGAGTTTCTGATACATAAGAACAACACATTAGTCATTTAATGCAGATTAGCTAGTGTGGCACGCACCAGGAATAGGTACGACATCATCTCCTTGAGTAAGAACCCAGGCAAGCGCGAGTTGTGCAGGGGAGCATCCATGTTTTTCAGCTAACTTCTGTGTTCTAGCATAAAGGTCTTTGTTTTTCTCCAGGTTGTCTCGTTGAAAGCGAGGAAGCCAGTCCTGATATTAACAGATTAAAACATCTTTGTTTAGTCAGAAGTCTCTAACTAGGTTCGAACATTCTCATGAGCAACAAGAGGAAGCAATGTCATATGGCATAGGTTACCAGATGACTTTCTGCAGGTATAGCTTCCACAACTGCCCTGCCGCCGAAAAATCCTTGACCAAGAGGGCTATATGGCACTATCCCGATTCCAAGTTCCCTGCGTTCCAACCGCCATACACAACACAAATTTCACACATTAACTGGGGAGAAGAAAAAGTCATCTAAATTGTGCAGAGAGAAGAAATACAGGATACAACTCAGCAATGTAGATTTGCATAGATCAAACTGAGCTTACCTGCAAAGTGGGACGATTTCTTCCTCAATGTCGCGAGTCCAAAGTGACCACTCCATTTGTAATGCAGTAATGGGATGAACTGCATGCGCCCTCCTTATTGTTTCTGGGCTGGCTTCAGATAATCCGATATACTTTATCTTCCCCTCTTTCACCAACTTCTTTAGTTCCTCCATCTACCATTAAGACACAGTTAAGCATCGATCTACAACTTCAAGGTTGAGCACTATCATCATTCAGAAAGAACAGCATGAAAAACTTCCTACAACTGAGAAAGAAAAGACTTAAGACTGCTACTAGTCCAAGGGAAAAGGTGTAATACTAACGGTATGTTCTATTGGTACTGATGTGTCGACACGGTGCTGATAGTAAAGATCAATGTACTCTACATCAAGGCGCTTCAGGCTAGCCTCGCAGCAGGAGCGAACATACTCAGGACTGCTATCAAGTGTAACTTGTGGTTCCTTGACACTTACAATACCAAACTTTGTGGCAAGCTGAACCTTATCTCGAGGCAGCTGCTTCAATGCCTGAAACACTTGAACACTTGATATCAGTACTCACAAACTTGAATGTTGCCTTCTGATGAAATTTGTAATCTCCCATGTATAGGCAAACCACTGAGCTCAAGAATACCTGACCTTTCCGATCAAAACTTCATTAGTTTCTGGTCCATAAATATCTGATGTATCGAAGAACGTTATTCCATTATCGAATGCATGCTTGATGATTCATATGCCAACCTCTTCAGCTAGGGGAGCATTGTGAGATCCAGTAAGTCCCAAACAACCAAGTCCCAACTTGGAAACCTACACAAACAAGTCATGGCGAGAAACGAAACCATCATCTTGGGACTTCCTTTCCTGCAAGTAGAAACTATGCAATGCATAATGACAAAGACCTGAAGTGGTTTAACACCTCAAATCCCTCACTCCCAAGTTTAACTCTAGGAATTCGGACAGCCATTCTGCTTTTTCTTCTTCTTCTTGGAGATTCTAAATTTCCTTGATATTTGGTTCTGATTTCTGAAGACTTGATCGACTTGTTAGTATATATGTATACGAGTTCAGATCAGCTTCCCAAAACAGTTTAAAGAAGTTTGTCTAACTTTTGTTTCATGCATCAAGTATTACATGTCTTAAATCTACCTACCCATCGTGAGTAGGAATTACATGCATTCCATGATGACACACAATTCATAGGTGTGTGATATTTTTTCAAGCAGGTTAGTCTCTAAATGTGATCGGTACGCGTTTATGTCATTGGTCTACATGAAAGTTGCATAGTTTTATGATGCAAAAATACCATCAGGAGAATGTTTGTGAAGTAAGCTTATATAAACAGAAGAAGATAGACTCATGTTCTGTATGTGTAAGGATTTGTGAGCATCATTCACATGATCCATATCTGCTCCATGTTGCACCAATGATAACCAACAACAGAATCGTACAGAAACATAAACTACATGGACTCTGGTGTAGCAGCAGCGTGTTATTCTTTAATCTTTATCATTATTAATTTGCTAGAGTACTGGTTCTCATGCATACAAACATTTAAGATGATATTTTGCTATCTTTCGCTGCTGGTGTGTTTGCAAATCTCCACGAGCAGCTGATGAAAACATCCGGCGCATTATTTCCTGCTACGGCACTGGTAGGTATCATGTTGGAAATCTCTTTCATATCTTCTTCAGTTAGTATCACTCCCAAGGAAGCAATATTATCATCCAGGTTTTTTATCTCAGTTGTTCCTGCAAGAAAATAGTGAGATCTAGTTCAGTATGCTTTGGTTGTTTTCAATGTATCAGAATGCTCATGATTCATGAATAGTACATACTTGCTTATGTTTCATGAACTACACATTGTATGACTGGAAGGAGATTAGGATGGAGAATGGCACGCACCGGGAATTGGTATAACACCATCACCTTGACTAAGAACCCAAGCAAGGGCTAGTTGTGCAGGGGAGCATCCATGCTTTTCAGCCAAATTCTGTGTTTTAGCATAAATGTCCTTGTTTTTCTCCGAGTTGTCTCCTTGAAAGCGAGGAGTCCGTCGCTGCTAAGAGATTGATTAACCATCAAATAACCAAATAGTTTATCACCATAAACAACAAGAGGAAGTAACAAATTGCATTCTTGAAAGAACTAATGCATAAGATATGACACAGATAGGCTACCAGAAGACTACTAGCTGGTATAGGTTGCACAACTCCCCTGCCACCGAAAAATCGAAGACCAAGAGGGCTGTATGGCACTATCCCAATCCCAAGTTCCCCGTGTTCCAACAAACACAAACCCAATTGTTTTCACAATACTCGTCTTTTACACTAACGTGGTCTAAGAGTACATGTAAACTGTGAAAACTGCAGATAAATGCTATCCGCTAGTACAACTTACAAAACAGCCAGGAAAAAAACTCATATTCAAAAGTACAACAACATGGAATTTGTGACCTGCATATCAAAGATGTGGCTTTGATACAGAATGCATATTGAAATCTGAAGTTAAATGGAACGATTTGTTCCTCAATGTCGCGAGTCCAAAGAGACCACTCCATTTGTACTGCAGTAATGGGATGAACTGCATGTGCCCTCATTGTTTCTGAACGAGTCCAAAGATAACACTCACAGTTTCCTCATTGTTTCCTCAGCTAGAATATTTGCTTTCTGAACGAGTCCAAAGATGAACAGATGTGTCGATAACGTGGTAGGTATCATATTGGAAATCTCTTTCTCAGCTACTGATGAAACTGACTTTTATATAGGAGCCTGGGGGTTCAAGTATGACGCCCAATACGATTTCGACACGTTGCGAAGCTTGCGTGCTGTGGCAGGATGTGATTGCTGGACGTGGTATTAGGAAATGGGCCAGTTTGGCCAAGATATTGAGCCCAGTGTTTGGGCCCTTAAAGATAGGACAAAACGAAGTCTTTTTCCAATACCCAACTGTAGCTGATTTTGAGTGTGAGAAATGGTGAAGATGATGCAAAAATCAGTGCTGAGTTTCTCTTGTTGGGATTCTTATTGCAGCTACAGTATCAGAAGAGGTATGCCATTTCTTCACTCTACCCCTCTTGTTGCTTTGTTTCATTCTCAATCCTCAAACCCTACCAAATCTGGAGACACCCATCGGGGAGTGAGTAATGTTGAGGATGCCCTGAAGGTGTTCGACGAAATGCTTCAGAGACGTCCTCTGCCGTCTGTTGTCCGTTTCACTCAGGTATTGGCTCCACTTGTCAAACTCAAGCACTATCCAACAGTCCTCTCTTTGACTTCACAAATGCTTCTCTCTGGAATTCGTCCTAATCATTATACTCTGGCCATTGTCATCAACTGCTACTGTCGTTTGAACCGAATGGACTATGCCTTGTCTGTCTTGGCCCACTTCTTCAAATTGGGTCTTCAACCAGATGTTGCAACCCTCAACACTCTCATCCACGGCTTTGTTCTCCAAAATCGAGTGGCTGATGCAGCAAGAGTTTTCAGGAAAATGGTGGTGGGAGGTCACTGCCAGCCGAATACGATTACTTTTAATACACTAATCAAGGGCTTTTGCGCGATCCGAAACAACACTGCTGCTATTCAGTTACTTGGCAAGATGGAAGCAAATGGATGCCAGCCTGACATTATTACCTATAACACTATCATCGACAGCCTGGGCAAAGATACTCTAGTTGACGAAGCAAAGAACCTCTTCTCGGAAATGGTTGGTAGAGGTATTGCTCCTAATCTTGTTACTTACAACTCATTGATTCAAGGAGTTTGCAATCTAGGCCGGTGGAAAGAAGCTACGAGGTTGTTGTATGAAATGGCCAGTCAAGATATCTTTCCAAATGTATTCACCTTCAATATCCTGGCTGATGCGTTTTGTAAGGACGGGATGGTCGTGCAAGCCAAAAATGTGGTTCAGATTATGATTCAAAGAGGAATTGAACCTGACACTGTAACATACAGTTCCCTTATGGATGGTCACTGTTTGCGAGGAGAAATGAACAAGGCGAAACAAGTTTTTGATCTAATGGTTACCAAGGGATCCATGGTTAATGTTCAGAGTTGTAGCATACTGATAAACGGGTACTGTAAGCAGAAAAAGATTGATAAGGCTTACAAGATTTTCAAGGAAATGCCTCTTAGAGGACTTGTTCCTGATACGGTTACTTATACCACTCTAATTGATGGTTTTTGTAAAGCAGGGAGACTACAAGAAGCAGAAAAGTTGTTCTCTGAGATGCAAGATCATGGCCAACTTCCAAATATTCAAACTTACAATGTTATACTTGATGGCCTCTGTAACAACCAACAACTTTCTGTGGCAATTGAATTTCTTAGAGAGATAGAAGGGAGCAAGTTGAAGCCAGATGTTGTAACTTACACTATTGTCATTGAAGGGTTGTGCAATGCTGGTGAAGTTCAGTCTGCGAAAGATCTTTTCTGTGGTTTATCACCAAAAGGAGTTCAGCCTGATGTAAGGACATATACCATAATGATCAGTGGACTTTGCAAAGGAGGCCTCTTAGTTGAAGCAGAAGAGATGCTTAGAGAGATGGAACAAAAAGGCTGTTCTCCGAATGGCTGTACCTATAATACAATTATCCGAGGTTATATCAATAACAACGACACATCGAGGGCTACAAGTCTTATCGAAGAAATGACTGAGAGGGGTTTCTCTAGAGATGCATCTACTATGGAATTGATTGTTGATTTGTTGTCGAAGGATACAGTGGATCCTGTATTGTTAGCATGGCTTAAGGATAAAGTGTGAAGTTAACTGTATATATGGATTAGTGATTTTATTTCAGTTTGCATGTCAGTTATTTCCATGAAATCAAATGCCCCGTTAATTTAAGGTTACAAACTATTAGAATCTTGATTCATTGAATCAATACCCTTAGTTGTTTTGTGTTTATACGAGGAAAGGGTTGTATTTGATTGAATTCTAGGTCTGAAATTACCTGAGTTTCAACTTATGCTAATTCTTTCGTACCATTCTTTCCGACCATTCTTTCGTACTGTTATTTCCGACCATTCTTGCGTACTGTTATTCATAATCAACAAGAGAGTGAATTCTCATCCAAACATATAAGATGGTATTTTGCCATCTTTTGCTTGTGGTGTATTTGCAAACTTCCATGAGCAGCGAAAAAAGGCATCGGGTGCATTTTTCCCAGCCACTGCATTGATAGATATCGTATCAGAAATCTCTTTCATATCTGCTCCAGTAAGTTTCACTCCCAAGGAACCAATATTATCATCTAGATTCTTTATCTTAGTCGTGCCTGCAAACACACAAGGAGAATTCACAAATGTGCTTTGGTTTCCAATCAATTCAAGGTCAGTGTGCTTATGAATATCAGAGTTTCTGATACATAAGAACAACACATTAGTCATTTAATGCAGATTAGCTAGTGTGGCACGCACCAGGAATAGGTACGACATCATCTCCTTGAGTAAGAACCCAGGCAAGCGCGAGTTGTGCAGGGGAGCATCCATGTTTTTCAGCTAACTTCTGTGTTCTAGCATAAAGGTCTTTGTTTTTCTCCAGGTTGTCTCGTTGAAAGCGAGGAAGCCAGTCCTGATATTAACAGATTAAAACATCTTTGTTTAGTCAGAAGTCTCTAACTAGGTTCGAACATTCTCATGAGCAACAAGAGGAAGCAATGTCATATGGCATAGGTTACCAGATGACTTTCTGCAGGTATAGCTTCCACAACTGCCCTGCCGCCGAAAAATCCTTGACCAAGAGGGCTATATGGCACTATCCCGATTCCAAGTTCCCTGCGTTCCAACCGCCATACACAACACAAATTTCACACATTAACTGGGGAGAAGAAAAAGTCATCTAAATTGTGCAGAGAGAAGAAATACAGGATACAACTCAGCAATGTAGATTTGCATAGATCAAACTGAGCTTACCTGCAAAGTGGGACGATTTCTTCCTCAATGTCGCGAGTCCAAAGTGACCACTCCATTTGTAATGCAGTAATGGGATGAACTGCATGCGCCCTCCTTATTGTTTCTGGGCTGGCTTCAGATAATCCGATATACTTTATCTTCCCCTCTTTCACCAACTTCTTTAGTTCCTCCATCTACCATTAAGACACAGTTAAGCATCGATCTACAACTTCAAGGTTGAGCACTATCATCATTCAGAAAGAACAGCATGAAAAACTTCCTACAACTGAGAAAGAAAAGACTTAAGACTGCTACTAGTCCAAGGGAAAAGGTGTAATACTAACGGTATGTTCTATTGGTACTGATGTGTCGACACGGTGCTGATAGTAAAGATCAATGTACTCTACATCAAGGCGCTTCAGGCTAGCCTCGCAGCAGGAGCGAACATACTCAGGACTGCTATCAAGTGTAACTTGTGGTTCCTTGACACTTACAATACCAAACTTTGTGGCAAGCTGAACCTTATCTCGAGGCAGCTGCTTCAATGCCTGAAACACTTGAACACTTGATATCAGTACTCACAAACTTGAATGTTGCCTTCTGATGAAATTTGTAATCTCCCATGTATAGGCAAACCACTGAGCTCAAGAATACCTGACCTTTCCGATCAAAACTTCATTAGTTTCTGGTCCATAAATATCTGATGTATCGAAGAACGTTATTCCATTATCGAATGCATGCTTGATGATTCATATGCCAACCTCTTCAGCTAGGGGAGCATTGTGAGATCCAGTAAGTCCCAAACAACCAAGTCCCAACTTGGAAACCTACACAAACAAGTCATGGCGAGAAACGAAACCATCATCTTGGGACTTCCTTTCCTGCAAGTAGAAACTATGCAATGCATAATGACAAAGACCTGAAGTGGTTTAACACCTCAAATCCCTCACTCCCAAGTTTAACTCTAGGAATTCGGACAGCCATTCTGCTTTTTCTTCTTCTTCTTGGAGATTCTAAATTTCCTTGATATTTGGTTCTGATTTCTGAAGACTTGATCGACTTGTTAGTATATATGTATACGAGTTCAGATCAGCTTCCCAAAACAGTTTAAAGAAGTTTGTCTAACTTTTGTTTCATGCATCAAGTATTACATGTCTTAAATCTACCTACCCATCGTGAGTAGGAATTACATGCATTCCATGATGACACACAATTCATAGGTGTGTGATATTTTTTCAAGCAGGTTAGTCTCTAAATGTGATCGGTACGCGTTTATGTCATTGGTCTACATGAAAGTTGCATAGTTTTATGATGCAAAAATACCATCAGGAGAATGTTTGTGAAGTAAGCTTATATAAACAGAAGAAGATAGACTCATGTTCTGTATGTGTAAGGATTTGTGAGCATCATTCACATGATCCATATCTGCTCCATGTTGCACCAATGATAACCAACAACAGAATCGTACAGAAACATAAACTACATGGACTCTGGTGTAGCAGCAGCGTGTTATTCTTTAATCTTTATCATTATTAATTTGCTAGAGTACTGGTTCTCATGCATACAAACATTTAAGATGATATTTTGCTATCTTTCGCTGCTGGTGTGTTTGCAAATCTCCACGAGCAGCTGATGAAAACATCCGGCGCATTATTTCCTGCTACGGCACTGGTAGGTATCATGTTGGAAATCTCTTTCATATCTTCTTCAGTTAGTATCACTCCCAAGGAAGCAATATTATCATCCAGGTTTTTTATCTCAGTTGTTCCTGCAAGAAAATAGTGAGATCTAGTTCAGTATGCTTTGGTTGTTTTCAATGTATCAGAATGCTCATGATTCATGAATAGTACATACTTGCTTATGTTTCATGAACTACACATTGTATGACTGGAAGGAGATTAGGATGGAGAATGGCACGCACCGGGAATTGGTATAACACCATCACCTTGACTAAGAACCCAAGCAAGGGCTAGTTGTGCAGGGGAGCATCCATGCTTTTCAGCCAAATTCTGTGTTTTAGCATAAATGTCCTTGTTTTTCTCCGAGTTGTCTCCTTGAAAGCGAGGAGTCCGTCGCTGCTAAGAGATTGATTAACCATCAAATAACCAAATAGTTTATCACCATAAACAACAAGAGGAAGTAACAAATTGCATTCTTGAAAGAACTAATGCATAAGATATGACACAGATAGGCTACCAGAAGACTACTAGCTGGTATAGGTTGCACAACTCCCCTGCCACCGAAAAATCGAAGACCAAGAGGGCTGTATGGCACTATCCCAATCCCAAGTTCCCCGTGTTCCAACAAACACAAACCCAATTGTTTTCACAATACTCGTCTTTTACACTAACGTGGTCTAAGAGTACATGTAAACTGTGAAAACTGCAGATAAATGCTATCCGCTAGTACAACTTACAAAACAGCCAGGAAAAAAACTCATATTCAAAAGTACAACAACATGGAATTTGTGACCTGCATATCAAAGATGTGGCTTTGATACAGAATGCATATTGAAATCTGAAGTTAAATGGAACGATTTGTTCCTCAATGTCGCGAGTCCAAAGAGACCACTCCATTTGTACTGCAGTAATGGGATGAACTGCATGTGCCCTCATTGTTTCTGAACGAGTCCAAAGATAACACTCACAGTTTCCTCATTGTTTCCTCAGCTAGAATATTTGCTTTCTGAACGAGTCCAAAGATGAACAGATGTGTCGATAACGTGGTAGGTATCATATTGGAAATCTCTTTCTCAGCTACTGATGAAACTGACTTTTATATAGGAGCCTGGGGGTTCAAGTATGACGCCCAATACGATTTCGACACGTTGCGAAGCTTGCGTGCTGTGGCAGGATGTGATTGCTGGACGTGGTATTAGGAAATGGGCCAGTTTGGCCAAGATATTGAGCCCAGTGTTTGGGCCCTTAAAGATAGGACAAAACGAAGTCTTTTTCCAATACCCAACTGTAGCTGATTTTGAGTGTGAGAAATGGTGAAGATGATGCAAAAATCAGTGCTGAGTTTCTCTTGTTGGGATTCTTATTGCAGCTACAGTATCAGAAGAGGTATGCCATTTCTTCACTCTACCCCTCTTGTTGCTTTGTTTCATTCTCAATCCTCAAACCCTACCAAATCTGGAGACACCCATCGGGGAGTGAGTAATGTTGAGGATGCCCTGAAGGTGTTCGACGAAATGCTTCAGAGACGTCCTCTGCCGTCTGTTGTCCGTTTCACTCAGGTATTGGCTCCACTTGTCAAACTCAAGCACTATCCAACAGTCCTCTCTTTGACTTCACAAATGCTTCTCTCTGGAATTCGTCCTAATCATTATACTCTGGCCATTGTCATCAACTGCTACTGTCGTTTGAACCGAATGGACTATGCCTTGTCTGTCTTGGCCCACTTCTTCAAATTGGGTCTTCAACCAGATGTTGCAACCCTCAACACTCTCATCCACGGCTTTGTTCTCCAAAATCGAGTGGCTGATGCAGCAAGAGTTTTCAGGAAAATGGTGGTGGGAGGTCACTGCCAGCCGAATACGATTACTTTTAATACACTAATCAAGGGCTTTTGCGCGATCCGAAACAACACTGCTGCTATTCAGTTACTTGGCAAGATGGAAGCAAATGGATGCCAGCCTGACATTATTACCTATAACACTATCATCGACAGCCTGGGCAAAGATACTCTAGTTGACGAAGCAAAGAACCTCTTCTCGGAAATGGTTGGTAGAGGTATTGCTCCTAATCTTGTTACTTACAACTCATTGATTCAAGGAGTTTGCAATCTAGGCCGGTGGAAAGAAGCTACGAGGTTGTTGTATGAAATGGCCAGTCAAGATATCTTTCCAAATGTATTCACCTTCAATATCCTGGCTGATGCGTTTTGTAAGGACGGGATGGTCGTGCAAGCCAAAAATGTGGTTCAGATTATGATTCAAAGAGGAATTGAACCTGACACTGTAACATACAGTTCCCTTATGGATGGTCACTGTTTGCGAGGAGAAATGAACAAGGCGAAACAAGTTTTTGATCTAATGGTTACCAAGGGATCCATGGTTAATGTTCAGAGTTGTAGCATACTGATAAACGGGTACTGTAAGCAGAAAAAGATTGATAAGGCTTACAAGATTTTCAAGGAAATGCCTCTTAGAGGACTTGTTCCTGATACGGTTACTTATACCACTCTAATTGATGGTTTTTGTAAAGCAGGGAGACTACAAGAAGCAGAAAAGTTGTTCTCTGAGATGCAAGATCATGGCCAACTTCCAAATATTCAAACTTACAATGTTATACTTGATGGCCTCTGTAACAACCAACAACTTTCTGTGGCAATTGAATTTCTTAGAGAGATAGAAGGGAGCAAGTTGAAGCCAGATGTTGTAACTTACACTATTGTCATTGAAGGGTTGTGCAATGCTGGTGAAGTTCAGTCTGCGAAAGATCTTTTCTGTGGTTTATCACCAAAAGGAGTTCAGCCTGATGTAAGGACATATACCATAATGATCAGTGGACTTTGCAAAGGAGGCCTCTTAGTTGAAGCAGAAGAGATGCTTAGAGAGATGGAACAAAAAGGCTGTTCTCCGAATGGCTGTACCTATAATACAATTATCCGAGGTTATATCAATAACAACGACACATCGAGGGCTACAAGTCTTATCGAAGAAATGACTGAGAGGGGTTTCTCTAGAGATGCATCTACTATGGAATTGATTGTTGATTTGTTGTCGAAGGATACAGTGGATCCTGTATTGTTAGCATGGCTTAAGGATAAAGTGTGAAGTTAACTGTATATATGGATTAGTGATTTTATTTCAGTTTGCATGTCAGTTATTTCCATGAAATCAAATGCCCCGTTAATTTAAGGTTACAAACTATTAGAATCTTGATTCATTGAATCAATACCCTTAGTTGTTTTGTGTTTATACGAGGAAAGGGTTGTATTTGATTGAATTCTAGGTCTGAAATTACCTGAGTTTCAACTTATGCTAATTCTTTCGTACCATTCTTTCCGACCATTCTTTCGTACTGTTATTTCCGACCATTCTTGCGTACTGTTATTCATAATCAACAAGAGAGTGAATTCTCATCCAAACATATAAGATGGTATTTTGCCATCTTTTGCTTGTGGTGTATTTGCAAACTTCCATGAGCAGCGAAAAAAGGCATCGGGTGCATTTTTCCCAGCCACTGCATTGATAGATATCGTATCAGAAATCTCTTTCATATCTGCTCCAGTAAGTTTCACTCCCAAGGAACCAATATTATCATCTAGATTCTTTATCTTAGTCGTGCCTGCAAACACACAAGGAGAATTCACAAATGTGCTTTGGTTTCCAATCAATTCAAGGTCAGTGTGCTTATGAATATCAGAGTTTCTGATACATAAGAACAACACATTAGTCATTTAATGCAGATTAGCTAGTGTGGCACGCACCAGAATAGGTACGACATCATCTCCTTGAGTAAGAACCCAGGCAAGCGCGAGTTGTGCAGGGGAGCATCCATGTTTTTCAGCTAACTTCTGTGTTCTAGCATAAAGGGTCTTTGTTTTTCTCCAGGTTGTCTCGTTGAAAGCGAGGAAGCCAGTCCTGATATTAACAGATTTAAAACATCTTTGTTTAGTCAGAAGTCTCTAACTAGGTTCGAACATTCTCATGAGCAACAAGAGGAAGCAATGTCATATGGCATAGGGTACCAGATGACTCTGCAGGTATAGCTTCCACAACTGCCCTGCCGCCGAAAAATCCTTGACCAAGAGGGCTATATGGCACTATCCCGATTCCAAGTTCCCTGCGTTCCAACCGCCATACACAACACAAATTTCACACATTAACTGGGGAGAAGAAAAAGTCATCTAAATTGTGCAGAGAGAAGAAATACAGGATACAACTCAGCAATGTAGATTTGCATAGATCAAACTGAGCTTACCTGCAAAGTGGGACGATTTCTTCCTCAATGTCGCGAGTCCAAAGTGACCACTCCATTTGTAATGCAGTAATGGGATGAACTGCATACGCCCTCCTTATTGTTTCTGGGCTGGCTTCAGATAATCCGATATACTTTATCTTCCCCTCTTTCACCAACTTCTTTAGTTCCTCCATCTACCATTAAGACACAGTTAAGCATCGATCTACAACTTCAAGGTTGAGCACTATCATCATTCAGAAAGAACAGCATGAAAAACTTCCTACAACTGAGAAAGAAAAGACTTAAGACTGCTACTAGTCCAAGGGAAAAGGTGTAATACTAACGGTATGTTCTATTGGTACTGATGTGTCGACACGGTGCTGATAGTAAAGATCAATGTACTCTACATCAAGGCGCTTCAGGCTAGCCTCGCAGCAGGAGCGAACATACTCAGGACTGCTATCAAGTGTAACTTGTGGTTCCTTGACACTTACAATACCAAACTTTGTGGCAAGCTGAACCTTATCTCGAGGCAGCTGCTTCAATGCCTGAAACACTTGAACACTTGATATCAGTACTCACAAACTTGAATGTTGCCTTCTGATGAAATTTGTAATCTCCCATGTATAGGCAAACCACTGAGCTCAAGAATACCTGACCTTTCCGATCAAAACTTCATTAGTTTCTGGTCCATAAATATCTGATGTATCGAAGAACGTTATTCCATTATCGAATGCATGCTTGATGATTCATATGCCAACCTCTTCAGCTAGGGGAGCATTGTGAGATCCAGTAAGTCCCAAACAACCAAGTCCCAACTTGGAAACCTACACAAACAAGTCATGGCGAGAAACGAAACCATCATCTTGGGACTTCCTTTCCTGCAAGTAGAAACTATGCAATGCATAATGACAAAGACCTGAAGTGGTTTAACACCTCAAATCCCTCACTCCCAAGTTTAACTCTAGGAATTCGGACAGCCATTCTGCTTTTTCTTCTTCTTCTTGGAGATTCTAAATTTCCTTGATATTTGGTTCTGATTTCTGAAGACTTGATCGACTTGTTAGTATATATGTATACGAGTTCAGATCAGCTTCCCAAAACAGTTTAAAGAAGTTTGTCTAACTTTTGTTTCATGCATCAAGTATTACATGTCTTAAATCTACCTACCCATCGTGAGTAGGAATTACATGCATTCCATGATGACACACAATTCATAGGTGTGTGATATTTTTTCAAGCAGGTTAGTCTCTAAATGTGATCGGTACGCGTTTATGTCATTGGTCTACATGAAAGTTGCATAGTTTTATGATGCAAAAATACCATCAGGAGAATGTTTGTGAAGTAAGCTTATATAAACAGAAGAAGATAGACTCATGTTCTGTATGTGTAAGGATTTGTGAGCATCATTCACATGATCCATATCTGCTCCATGTTGCACCAATGATAACCAACAACAGAATCGTACAGAAACATAAACTACATGGACTCTGGTGTAGCAGCAGCGTGTTATTCTTTAATCTTTATCATTATTAATTTGCTAGAGTACTGGTTCTCATGCATACAAACATTTAAGATGATATTTTGCTATCTTTCGCTGCTGGTGTGTTTGCAAATCTCCACGAGCAGCTGATGAAAACATCCGGCGCATTATTTCCTGCTACGGCACTGGTAGGTATCATATTGGAAATCTCTTTCATATCTTCTTCAGTTAGTATCACTCCCAAGGAAGCAATATTATCATCCAGGTTTTTTATCTCAGTTGTTCCTGCAAGAAAATAGTGAGATCTAGTTCAGTATGCTTTGGTTGTTTTCAATGTATCAGAATGCTCATGATTCATGAATAGTACATACTTGCTTATGTTTCATGAACTACACATTGTATGACTGGAAGGAGATTAGGATGGAGAATGGCACGCACCGGGAATTGGTATAACACCATCACCTTGACTAAGAACCCAAGCAAGGGCTAGTTGTGCAGGGGAGCATCCATGCTTTTCAGCCAAATTCTGTGTTTTAGCATAAATGTCCTTGTTTTTCTCCGAGTTGTCTCCTTGAAAGCGAGGAGTCCGTCGCTGCTAAGAGATTGATTAACCATCAAATAACCAAATAGTTTATCACCATAAACAACAAGAGGAAGTAACAAATTGCATTCTTGAAAGAACTAATGCATAAGATATGACACAGATAGGCTACCAGAAGACTACTAGCTGGTATAGGTTGCACAACTCCCCTGCCACCGAAAAATCGAAGACCAAGAGGGCTGTATGGCACTATCCCAATCCCAAGTTCCCCGTGTTCCAACAAACACAAACCCAATTGTTTTCACAATACTCGTCTTTTACACTAACGTGGTCTAAGAGTACATGTAAACTGTGAAAACTGCAGATAAATGCTAACAGCTAGTACAACTTACAAAACAGCCAGGAAAAAAACTCATATTCAAAAGTACAACAACATGGAATTTGTGACCTGCATATCAAAGATGTGGCTTTGATACAGAATGCATATTGAAATCTGAAGTTAAATGGAACGATTTGTTCCTCAATGTCGCGAGTCCAAAGAGACCACTCCATTTGTACTGCAGTAATGGGATGAACTGCATGTGCCCTCATTGTTTCTGAACGAGTCCAAAGATAACACTCACAGTTTCCTCATTGTTTCCTCAGCTAGAATATTTGCTTTCTGAACGAGTCCAAAGATGAACAGATGTGTCGATAACGTGGTAGGTATCATATTGGAAATCTCTTTCTCAGCTACTGATGAAACTGACTTTTATATAGGAGCCTGGGGGTTCAAGTATGACGCCCAATACGATTTCGACACGTTGCGAAGCTTGCGTGCTGTGGCAGGATGTGATTGCTGGACGTGGTATTAGGAAATGGGCCAGTTGGGCCAAGATATTGAGCCCAGTGTTTGGGCCCTTAAAGATAGGACAAAACGAAGTCTTTTTCCAATACCCAACTGTAGCTGATTTTGAGTGTGAGAAATGGTGAAGATGATGCAAAAATCAGTGCTGAGTTTCTCTTGTTGGGATTCTTATTGCAGCTACAGTATCAGAAGAGGTATGCCATTTCTTCACTCTACCCCTCTTGTTGCTTTGTTTCATTCTCAATCCTCAAACCCAAGCAGATCTGGAGACACCCATCGGGTAGTGAGTAATGTTGAGGATGCCCTGAAGGTGTTCGACGAAATGCTTCACAGACGTCCTCTGCCGTCTGTTGTCCGTTTCAATCAGGTGTTGGCTCCACTTGTCAAACTCAAGCACTATCCAACAGTCCTCTCTTTGAATTCACAAATGCTTCTCTCTGGAATTCGTCCTAATCATTATACTCTCAACATTACCATCAATTGCTACTGTCGTTTGAACCGAATGGACTATGCCTTGTCTGTCTTGGCCCACTTCTTCAAATTGGGTCTTCAACCAGATGTTGCAACCCTCAACACTCTCATCCACGGCTTTGTTCTCCAAAATCGAGTGGCTGATGCAGCAAGAGTTTTCAGGAAAATGGTGGTGGGAGGTCACTGCCAGCCGAATACGATTACTTTTAATACACTAATCAAGGGCTTTTGCGCGATCCGAAACAACACTGCTGCTATTCAGTTACTTGGCAAGATGGAAGCAAATGGATGCCAGCCTAACATTATTACCTATAGCACTATCATCGACAGCCTGGGCAAAGATACTCTAGTTGACGAAGCAAAGAACCTCTTCTCGGAAATGGTTGGTAGAGGTATTGCTCCTGATCTTGTTACTTACACCTCATTGATTCAAGGAGTTTGCAATCTAGGCCGGTGGAAAGAAGCTACGAGGTTGTTGTATGAAATGGCCAGTCAAGGTATCTTTCCGGATGTATTCACCTTCAGTATCCTAGTTGATGCGTTTTGTAAGGACGGGATGGTCGTGCAAGCCAAAAATGTGGTTCAGATTATGATTCAAAGAGGAATTGAACCTAACACTGTTACATACAATTCCCTTATGGATGGTCACTGTTTGCGAGGAGAAATGAACAAGGCAAAACAAGTTTTTGATCTAATGGTTACCAAGGGATCCTTGGTTGATGTTCAGAGTTGTAGCATACTGATAAACGGGTACTGTAAGCAGAAGAAGATTGATAAGGCTTACAATATTTTCAAGGAAATGCCTCTTAGAGGACTCGTTCCTAATACGGTTACTTATAGCACTCTAATTGATGGTTTTTGTAAAGCAGGGAGACTACAAGAAGCAGAAAAGTTGTTCTCTGAGATGCAAGATCATGGCCAACTTCCAAATATTCATACTTACAATGTTATACTTGATGGCCTCTGTAACAACCAACAACTTTCTGAGGCAATTGAATTTCTTAGAGAGATAGAAGGGAGCAAGTTGAAGCCAGATGTTGTAACTTACACTATTGTCATTGAAGGGTTGTGCAATGCTGGTGAAGTTCAGTCTGCGAAAGATCTTTTCTGTGGTTTATCACCAAAAGGAGTTCAGCCTGATGTAAGGACATATACCATAATGATCAGTGGACTTTGCAAAGGAGGCCTCTTAGTTGAAGCAGAAGAGATGCTTAGAGAGATGGAACAAAAAGGCTGTTCTCCGGATGGCTGTACCTATAATACAATTATCCGAGGTTATATCAATCACAACGACACATCGAGGGCTACAAGTCTTATCGAAGAAATGAGTGAGAGGGGTTTCTCTGGAGATGCATCTACTACGCAATTGATTGTTGATTTGTTGTCGAAGGATACAGTGGATCCTGTATTGTTAGCATGGCTGAAGGATAAAGTGTGAAGTTAACCATATATATGGATTAGTGATTTTATTTCAGTTTGCATGTCAGTTATTTCCATGAAATCAAATGCCCCGTTAATTTAAGGTTACAAACTATTAGAATCTTGATTCATTGAATCAATACCCTTAGTTGTTTTGTGTTTATATGAGGAAAGGGTTGGATTTGATTGAATTCTAGGTGTGAAATTACCTGAGTTTCAACTTATGCAGGCAGTCAAGGGAAGCCTACACTTCTTGCTTGTCCTGTTGTTTTCCTGATTTTGGTTCTGCTGTTACCTGATGAACTCAGTTTTACTAATGACTTGAGCATCCATGAATTTGATTCGTTTGGGTTGTTTGGGGTTTTGATGTTCCTCACATGCAGCATCCATGACTTTGATTCTTGGTTTCTTTGCATCCACCGATGTACAACTGGGCCTGAATTGCTCACACCTCATAAAAACAACTCCATCCTTTGTTCTGACATTAAGGTGATTCGCCTGATTTTATTTTTATATTTTCTCATCTGATCCGTCATCTTCTCATATAGTTTTTTTCTTCTGCTGCAGCTGTCAAGTGTGCCCTAAAAATAACTTGGTGTATAAACAAGCAGAGGAACTAGAGGATACAAAACCTGGGTCCATTTTATATGGATTCTACACGCCTCCTCCTCTTGCAGTTGAAAATTGAAATAGCCAACTACTTATCAGAAGGCAAGACCTTCCTCTATATACCATACAATATCTCAAAATATTTTATTTTTTTATTGTCTCTCTGAAATCACTGAATTTCTCTGTTATTTGTCTTGATTTATGACAAAAATAGCATTTCTTTCGTGTAACAGGACTGGATTTACTTTCTAAATAAATATGTTACCATGTCAAACCTACAAGTTCCTAGCTTTATTCACTTATAATTGCAGAAGACTATGCCTTGTCTGTCTTGTCCCACTTCTTCAAATTGGGTCTTCAACCAAATGTTGCAACCCTCACCACTCTCATTCACGGCTTTGTTCTCCAAAATCGAGTTGCTGATGCAGCGCGACTTTTCAGCAAAATGGTGGTGGGAGGTCACTGCCAGTCGGACGTAGTTACTTTCAGCACATTAATAAAGGGCTTTTGTGCGATGGGAAACAACACTACGGTTAGTTTGCATTTGGGGAATTTGGGGACTTGTTCATTTTATTTGAATTTATGGGTGATGTTTTATTTGGATTTGTTCAAAAAATTATGGTTTATTCATTTGATTACCAGGGTTTCCTCTGTTGTTGAAGATGGCTGATGACTGGTTGGACGATCTCGATGTAAACGTAGAGGGGGAAGACGTTGATGATGATGTCCTGGATGACCCTTTTGATGACGTGGTTGACATGATTCCAACAAATTTTGCCGCTGATCTTGAGTATGTTTGTGTAAACTTTCCTTTTCTTATTGGTACACCTGTTCATATTCCGTTGGGCACGAGTATTATTTGTATGAGTATTTGAATTTTGGGTTTTTGGCCTTTGTATAATTGTAATGGTATTAATGTATTAGTTATTTGTAATTGTACAGTCAGGTTGAGGTTGTTCAACAATCAGGAACCAGTGCATGGAGTTCTGGTGCCAAATCCTCATGGTTCTATGGTGCATGAGGCAATCGGAGGTCAACTGGTACAACTTAACAATCAAATGGATTTGGCAGCTGCTAACTAGGAACAAGATGCTGTGGTTAACCATGAAGACCTTGCAGCTCAACAGCAAGGTGCTTTGGTTAACCATGAAGAAGTTGAAGCTCAACAGCAAGGTGCTTTGGTTAACCACAGTTTCCAATTGATACTTGTTCAGAATATGCGCTTATGTTCTTTGATGTTACTCGAATAGCACGAACATAGGGGTTATCTAACCATTTTACATTTCCTTGTTTTGTCTCAGAGGGTGGTGCATATGGTCAGTGATATTCATTATGGAAAAAGTGTACTGCATTGTGAAAACTGGATTTGATGAAATGTTCATGTGGAATGTAGTTGCTTGGACTAGTTTGAATTTGAATTTGGAGGGAAGAATTGGTTGTTAGAGTTTTTGAGCTGTGATGAAGGAGTGAAGATGATAGGAGATGAGGCCTGGTTGTGACCAATTATTGGTCCATTTTTTATGACGTATAATGCTTACCTCTATAGTATGTGTCTTTCACTGTACCAACATCAACTTCCATACGCTGCTGGTTTATGCTTGTAAGAATGAACCCATTTTCCCAGATCAAGTGCACCTACTTCTGCACATAGTGATATGAGGCTAACCTTTGTAACTTGTTTTGGCCTTATTCCACTGTCCTTCATCTTGACAAAGAGCTCCGAAGCCTGATTAGTCCGATTAGCAGGTGCATAAGCCTGATTTTTTTTATTTTTTATAATTTTTAAATCAAGTTATTTGACTCTTGACCAATGTAATTAAACTTGGGGGAAATTAAATTGTTTTTAGATTGCAGGCTAGTGGATGGTTAGGTAATTTTGATCGATGGAGGAGATGAAAAACTCAACAGAGGCAGTGCTGAAGAAGGAGAGCGACGACGTCATTGGCGAACCAAAGAATTCGATGCTGGGTTGAACAGTTCTATGGAGGAGATGAAGAACTTAACAGTGGCGGTGGAGAAGAAGCGGAACGATGATGTCGTTTGCGGATCGACTCACAATTTTGGCCATAGTTTGATGGATGAAGATGAAGATAGTGTTAATTTTGATTATTGTTTCATGCAGAATAAAGGTTGCAAGAATATTTGCCTTTGGTGAAATCTACACTAGAGGATTATGGCATTGGATACAAAATGGAACTGGTATGTGTTATTTGTAAATGCAAAATGTGATTTCAGGATCGTACGAAACCTTTTTTTTCTATTGTGAAAATTGGATTGAATATCGGGATACTACCAGTAAATATAAATTACATACAACCTTGATCGAAAACAGGATGTTTGTGATATAGAACAGATGACGATGGAGATTGAAAAACAGATAGATCGAAACAAGTCCAAAACAGGATGTTTGGCTCTTATTGTGTATGATTTCATGCATATAAATTTAATGTTGTAGGAGGTATATGTATCATCGCCCGCTACACAAAGAGGACCAGGGACGCGGATCTTATTGGAAAAGCTAAGGATATTCTTCGGCTTCTCACATTAGCTGTTGTTGCACCTGCGGTACAGATTGCACTAACTTGATATTGTTTCTTATCAGTGACCTTTGAGCAAAATAAGCTTGTTTAATAACATTGGTTATCGGGTGAATAGTAGTCACGTTAACATTTAGTAAATCTGGTATTTGGTTAAAATTTGATTTGCATTTCCAACTGATTTTGAAAGTTACATGTTGCTTAATGTTCTGATGAATGGTGTGAGCAATGTTATAATTTCAGGCTGTAACAATACTGATTGGAAGGAACTGGGAGATCGTGAGGTTGGGGTATCAAAAAGGTGGGCTTTGCTCACAATTTGGAATCAACAAGGTAGGTGTTGCATATTGTTTCTTCCCCTTTTCATTTAATTACCAAAAAAAATAGAAAAATTCTAGTTTCATTCAATGTATTATTATTATTTTTTTTAAATCAAGTTATGTAACTCTTCACCAATGATTCACCTACTGTAATTAAACTTGGTGATGAAAGATCTGTTTGATATCATGTTAGGAAACAAACACTTTTTGATTTTCCATTCTCTGATGTTGTGTGCAGGAAAAAAAATTTGAACGGCTGAAACCCCTCCCTGCCAAAGGGTGGGTGCATAATCTAGATCATGTTTTACTCATCTTCCAAGTTGAAATAGTGTTATTTATAGTAATAGGAAACATTAAGTGTACTTGGAAGGAAAATATATATATGTAGCTTCACATTTGTTTTGCCCGTTATTTCTCTAACTTGTGTTATTTTTGGCCGGTGTGCAGGAAATTGGAGTTATGCTGTGTTGTAATATGCACATATTTGTAAGCATATGAGTTTTGTATTATGCATTTCTACTTCCAGTCAAGTTCCAACCAAATGATGAAGTGAGAATTCTGTATCTGTTACTTATTTTCAACTTTCTAATCTATTTATAGGGACACATTCTTGTTGTTCTGGGTCCAACCAGTTGCATAAAAGCGATGCAGAAGTTTGCTAAAGATTGCATCGTCCATGGAATTCCTCTTGTTGACCACTCCATTTGTAATGCAGTAATGGGATGAACTGCATGCGCCCTCCTTATTGTTTCTGGGCTGGCTTCAGATAATCCGATATACTTTATCTTCCCCTCTTTCACCAACTTCTTTAGTTCCTCCATCTACCATTAAGACACAGTTAAGCGTCGATCTACAACTTCAAGGTTGAGCACTATCATCATTCAGAAAGAACAGCATGAAAAACTTCATACAACTGAGAAAGAAAAGACTTAAGACTGCTACTAGTCCAAGGGAAAAGGTGTAATACTAACGGTATGTTCTATTGGTACTGATGTGTCGACACGGTGCTGATAGTAAAGATCAATGTACTCTACATCAAGGCGCTTCAGGCTAGCCTCGCAGCAGGAGCGAACATACTCAGGACTGCTATCAAGTGTAACTTGTGGTTCCTTGACACTTACAATACCAAACTTTGTGGCAAGCTGAACCTTATCTCGAGGCAGCTGCTTCAATGCCTGAAACACTTGAACACTTGATATCAGTACTCACAAACTTGAATGTTGCCTTCTGATGAAATTTGTAATCTCCCATATATAGGCAAACCACTGAGCTCAAGAATACCTGACCTTTCCCATCAAAACTTCATTAGTTTCTGGTCCATAAATATCTGATGTATCGAAGAACGTTATTCCATTATCGAATGCATGCTTTATGATTGATATGCCAACCTCTTCAGCTAGGGGAGCATTGTGAAATCCAGTAAGTCCCAAACAACCAAGTCCCAACTTGGAAACCTACACAAACAAGTCAAGGCGAGAAACGAAACCATCATCTTAGGACTTCCTTTCCTGCAAGTAGAAACTATGCAATGCATAATGACAAAGACCTGAAGTGGTTTATCACCTCAAATCCCTCACTCCCAAGTTTAACTCTAGGAATTCGGACAGCCATTCTGCTTCTTCTTCTTCTTCTTGGAGATTCTAAATTTCCTTGATATTTGGTTCTGATTTCTGAAGACTTGATCGACTTGTTAGTATATATGTATACGAGTTCAGATCGGCTTCCCAAAACATTTTAAAGAAGTTTGTCTAACTTTTGTTTCATGCATCAAGTATTACATGTCTTAAATCTACCTACCCATCGTGAGTAGGAATTACATGCATTCCATGATGACACACAATTCATAGGTGTGTGATATTTTTTCAAGCAGGTTAGTCTCTAAATGTGATCGGTACGCGTTTATGTCATTTTTTTTTGGGTAAGCGTAGAGAGACAAAACATCGTCCCCCTACGAAAATTTATTGAAAAAAAAAGAAAAAAATACAATAAGCCGGAGGACTAGGCCAATGCCAGCCATATAGCTAGTATAAAAACATTTAATACCAAGAGAGAAAAACAATATAGGAAAACAAATGAATTACCGAAGCCTAAAATTTGGCATACCCAAAAAATCTCGCTCATAATAGGACAAGATAAATGGAGGAGGCACATCCCACCATATCTGCTCAGACAGAGATGTTCCATGATTAGCTAGAGCATCTGCTACCCTATTTCCTTCTCTGAAAATGTGAGAAGATTTAAAAGTCATTGTAGAGATCCTGTATAGGCAATTCAACCACCTAACTTGAAGTTGCCAAGGCACAAGTGAAGGAGTACGTATATAGTCGAGTACAGTAGAAGAATCTACCTCCAACCAAACGTGCTTCCAATCACGAACACAAGCAAGCTCTATAGCTGTGATCACTGCCATTACCTCTGCCGCAACGGAACTAGGAATATCAATATTGGAAGCAAAAACTCCAACAAAATGACCTTTATAATCGCGAAAAACAGCGCCGAAACCTCCAATACCCTCTACGCGTTTATGTCATTGGTCTACATGAAAGTTGCATAGTTATATGATGCAAAAATACCATCAGGAGAATGTTTGTGAGGTAAGCTTATATAAACAGAAGAAGATAGACTCATGTTCTTTATGTGTAAGGATTTGTGAGCGTCATTCACATGATCCATATCTGCTCCATGTTGCACCAATGATAACCAACAACAGAATCGTACAGAAACATAAACTACATGGACTCTGGTGTAGCAGTAGCGTGTTATTCTTTAATCTTTATCATTATTAATTTGCTAGAGTACTGGTTCTCATGCATACAAACATTTAAGATGATATTTTGCTATCTTTCGCTGCTGGTGTGTTTGCAAATCTCCATGAGCAGCTGATGAAAACATCCGGCGCATTATTTCCTGCTACAGCACTGGTAGGTATCATATTGGAAATCTCTTTCATATCTTCTTCAGTTAGTATCACTCCCAAGGAAGCAATATTATCATCCAGGTTTTTTATCTCAGTTGTTCCTGCAAGAAAAATAGTGAGATCTAGTTCAGCATGCTTTGGTTGTTTTCAATGTATCAGAATGCTCATGATTCATGAATAGTACATACTTGCTTATGTTTCATGAACTACACATTGTATGACTGGAAGGAGATTAGGAAGGAGAATGGCACGCACCGGGAATTGGTAAAACACCATCACCTTGACTAAGAACCCAAGCAAGGGCTAGTTGTGCAGGGGAGCAAATATGACATCAATGTGATCATTTAGAAAGAACTGAAAGAATTAAAAAGTGACGACAAGATGAAAAAGAAAGTCTTAAGCTTAATTAGAGAGGGGACTAGCTAGATAACACTCACAGTTTCCTCTATGGGAACAGATGTGTCAATCCGGTGCTGATAGTAAAGATCAATGTAGTCCACCTCAAGACGTTTCAGGCTAGCCTCGCGCGCAGCACCGGACATACTCAGGAGTGCCGTTAATTACAACTTTCCCAGGCTCAATCTTTACAATTCCAAATTTTGTAGCCACCTGAACCTTATCTCGAGGCAGCTGCTTTAATGCCTGAAACACTAAAATGCGTATTCATAAATAGAAGTCATCTGCAAGGTCATAACTCCTAAGACAAGGTGAAATGATCGAAAATAAACACATTTAAGAAAGCAAGCAAGTAAATAGTAGTGAGCTACAGATTATCACTTTCAAGTTCAAGAGCTGTAACAAGAGCAGATTTCAGCTTAAACATATATATATATATATATATATATATATATATATATATATAAGCTCTCATAGGATAATAATGGTCTGTCAATTATGCTAGATGAATATGTAAACGATGCCTATAACATGTGAACAACATTTGCAGAATACTTTGGAGGGAAAAAAAAACTTCACCTTTCCAATCAAAACTTCATTAGCATGTGGTCCATAAACATCAGATGTATCGAAGAATGTTATTCCTCTGTCAAATTCATACTTGATCATTGATATGCCCAACTCTTCAGGCAGTGGCACACTATAGATTCCACTAAGTCCCATACACCCAAATCCCAACTTGGAAACCTGCACAAACAAATGAAAAAACACCAAACAAAATTCTAAGTCATGCACGTGGCTATTTCTAGCTGCGTCTTTGAACTCTGAAAGCTATCAAGTATTTTTGTTTGCAACATGTATACTGGGTTGGGTTTCACGCAGCGGATTGGTCAACAAGATACGATATCGAGAATGCACCTATAATAGGGAAAAACAAACACACACAATAACAAAAGATTTAACGTGATTCTCTCACTCTCTGAGATACTTCCACTGGGCGTGATCCGATCTTTCTTTACTATTGAGAATAATGAGAACTAAATACAAAATGTTTCACTCAAGTTTATAACCCAAACCCGAACCCTTGAACCCTTGAACACCCCTCTCAACTCACACTCTCAATACCCAGTAAAGGCGTAAAGCTAACTCTCTTATAACACTTGACAGAGAATAAAATTCTCTCTAAATAAGAGACTACACGTACAACTCGGATGCCACATTGCAGAATGCAAAGGCTTCATGACTATTTATAGCCAAATCCTTCTCTCTCAAAATGCAGAACCATGCATAGAAGAAAAGCAAAGTCTAGCTTTTCCATCTTTTTCGTTCAATGTTTCTACACCAATAGTCTCAAACTATTACCTATATGTAGTTCTCAACTATAGATTTCTATGCATGCATGTTCTCACTCATTCTCTATGCATTCCCACAACAATAGTGCACAATAGTAGGCATGTTTAGCTTCAACTATGGCTGCACCACCCATCTATATCTAGCTCCATATCACAATGAATGAGCTATTTCCCATGCATTTACCTTGTGCATATTGCAGCCTTTTTCTTCCACTCAAACAAACTGAACCTACTAGCAAACATGACATTAGTTTGAGCCACATCTCAACATACTGTTAGTTGCATTTTTGTACTGCATCCTTACGTTAAGAATGAAAGAGCTTTGGAGGAAATTGCTAGTTTCTATCAAAAATGAAAGTGAAACTTGAACAATGCAAAGAAACTGGGTTTTGAGCTTAATCAAATATGGATGTATTAATCTTGAAACTTGAACAGCTTGAGGTGAAATATTGAGTTTAGCAAACTTGTTAGCAATTATGCAAGTAAAACGAAGAACTAATGAAGAAACATAATATAACTTCACATCAAAGACCTGCAATTATGGATATTTCACCTCAAATCCGTCACTACCAATTTTCACTCTTGGAATTTGGCCTATTTTCTCCTCAGCCATTTTGCTTCTTCTTCTTAATTCCACCCTGATTCACTGATTGGTACTGAAGTGAGAACTGAATTACATTGTGGTTCGTGAATTACATTCTGTGTTCAACTTTTCAAGGTAACTGTTGTTCTTGTTCAATGGTCATTAAGAACCTAGCTAGCCCCATGAAAATCGTAATATTCATATGATGGATTCTTTGATGTGTCAAACTAACAACGAAAGAAAACAATCGATTAGTCTTTTCAAACATTTCTCATCTGTAGCATTGAATGTCTCATACCCCAAGTTAAAGAAATCAGAGATTTTGGATCTTTTTATAGGTGATGAGCTAACGTAAGACATGCGTTGCCGCCTGGTTAGTTAATCAAATGTTGATGGTAAATTACATTCTAATTAAGCATGACATTCTTTCTCTTTCCATAGAAGAAGATCGAGTCTAATTGGCTCACGAATTGTATCAAGTATTATTAATGGAATATGGATAGTATATATATATATATATATATATATATATATATATATATATATATGTTGTTATTTCGGCCTAGCTAGCTAGTATATATATATTAGTAAATTGCTAAAGGAAAATATTGTTGGTGTCAATGAGACATAAGATTTGTAGCCTCAATCTTATGTCTAATGTCATGTAACCTCTAAGTTACAATATTCGCATGGTATCTTTGAACAGAAGACGAGTATGCTTGGTTCACGAATGGTACATCATTTCCGCCTTATACATATAGTAAGTTGCCAAATTGAGGAAGATCAATGCTTGCTAACGAGGATGGATGTTGTTTCTCCTTTAATCATATCTTTGGTGGAATGGGATCCCTAGGCCAAAATAAGAAAATGTTGGTTTTACGCTACAACAGAAAACAGCTCAACTAGAAGGAATACGATCCCTGCAGAAACCAGTCGATTAAGTTCTTCCAGGCAAGTGACCGGAGGAAAATAAGCTTTCAGACGGACGACGATCAGATGGCAGGAGGACCAAAGTTTCTCTCAATATTCATCATTCAATACCTGATTTAGTTATTTTATGATGAAGGATAGAAGGATTTATACTTCAAAGTTCAAACCAGCCAACCTAGCTAGCTTGCAAAAGAGCAAAAGACAGTACATAAGTCCAAAACTCTCAAGTTCAACTTTCTTTGGTCCAACATTTTGAATTTTGGATGATATGACTTCCACTAGCTTGCTACCTTTTTTCCTTTTGGCAAGTTTTCCAATTGCAAGCTTGTTACCTAAAAAATTAATAAGCAACTAGAAGTCTATTACTTTATGGAAATTTCTTCATGGTAAGCTTTTAACAGATGACATTTTGCTTCAGCGAGGCTTTCACTTTGCTTCCAGGTGCTCTCTTTGTCATGCATCTGCTGAGACAGCCCACCACCTTTTCTTTGAGTGCTCTTTCTCTAGGAAGGTCTGGAGTGAAATATTTTCTTGGTTTAAGGTCGGTACTTATTTTCTGGATATTTATACTTTCTTCTCTTATCCTCTTCAATGTGGTTTTGGTACTCAATTGCAACTGCTTTGGTGGGGAATGATGGGAGCTGGCTTCTATTATCTTTGGAATGCTAGAAACTCTATTCGGTTTGATGAGCACTGCTTAACACCAGATTATTTGATTCACTCTATCAAGCTGCAAATTCGTGAGGTTGATTCTTGGGGTTTGGGAACAATGCGCAACTCCGTAGATGAGCTTTGTATTCTACGTGCTCTTGGTATGAACGGGAGAGGCTCAAAACCTCATCAAATTCGTGAAGTAAATTGGCACGCTCCTAATGCTTTTGAATTCAAGGTCAACACTGATGGTGCTGCTCGTGGTTCTCCGGGGCCGGCAGGCTATGGTGGTATTTTTCGGGACCACTGGGGTAATTGTATGGGTTGTTTTGCTGGTTCCATGGGCATTGCTACTGCCTTAGAAGCGGAGCTTCAAGCCATAATTCATGCAGTTTCTATGGCTTCGAGAAAGGGATGGCGTTCTCTTTGGATTGAGTGTGATTCAGCAATTGCAATTCATTTTCTTGCCAATAACAAAAGCTCAGTCCCTTGGTGCTTAAGAGCTGATTGGATCAATTGTTGTTCCATTCTCTCTTCCATGCAAGTTCGTTTTTCTCATATTCTTCGTGAAGGGAATCAGGTAGCTGATTGTTTAGCTAATTTTGGGGTGGATCATGAGGGACAATATTGGTGGGACTCCTGCCCTTCATGTGCTTCAGCTGCTTTTGTTCATAATTTGCAGGGTTTACCTAATTTTCGCATTGCCTGAATTCGATATGCTTGATTCTCTTTTGGGTTGGTGGTTACCCTTAGTAGATGTGGGATTAGTTTTTAATGGTATAGGCTTCATGGTTGCTGATGTTTTGGAGGTGTGTTCCATCTTTTTGGCTGTTGCATTGTCTTCACATATGTATGTTTGGTTGCTTCATTTGCTTCTACAGACATATATATATAGGTCATGTTTAGGCTGTTGCTCTTTTCACTCACTCTCTACTCTTTTGTTTCAACCCTTAGTGCTCTTTTTGAGTACTTTCCCTGATGTGGTTCTTGGAGAGGTTTTGGTTCTTGTCCCCCTCTCTTTTTGTACTTCTTTTTCCTTCTTTTTATGAATTACAGAGGCTTGTTTGGTTGAAAAAAAAAATGTCTAAGCAGTAGACCAGTATTATTGTAACCTCTGTATTTGAAGGTTTACACAAAAATGGAAAATTCTAGCGTACCATACATCCCCACAAAAATAGCACTAATATGAAGTCCATACACCAAAATATGTACTTATTTTAAGTCAAAACATTAACAATATTGTAAACTTGCAAAATGTCTTGCGTGTTATTTTTCTCGCTATCTACCGCACGTAAAATCTCAAAAAGTATGTGATTATTGATAGTTAATTTTGCATGCTTAAGGGGGATCGATCGAAGTGATTATCTACCATATTTTCTTTTTGATAACTTAAATGTTACCTTTAGTAATTTAATTTTTGTCTGCTTATGAAAATAATGACTAGAAAAAACAGAAAGGAGTATAAATTACATATGAAGAGCGTAAATTTTACTTCCCCGCATGCTTAAATTGGTACTTCTATTACAGATTTCATGAAACATAGTTTTGTACGTCCATAACTTAATTAGCTGAATTCAAGTTTTATGTACAGATCCCTGGCTTATATTCAAATGGCTTCAATCACTTGTGATAAATCACTTGTGATACCTGACTAAACGTTTGCATCGATCATCATACAGTAACGAGATATGTGATTATCATTACTTGCCGGCCATCTCTATCTTCCGAGAGTGACAGGTAGGGCAAAGCAGGGAAGAAGAAAATACAATAATAAATTTCTACATCAAATGTAGCTAGAGAGGGAGATGGTCCTTATTTTGCTGATGCTGTCTTATATAGTTTTCCAGGCTTTTCTGTGAACCTTATGCAAACCAGATGAGCTAAGGCATGCAATACTGGTCCCCTTTTTCTCTGTGTTTTATACTCTTTTTGGTTCATGCTTGATGCCTACCTTACAGCACAGTCACACATGACTTGCAGCAGAGAGAGAGAGAGAGAGAGAGAGAGAGAGAATGAAATAGCTAGGTCATGCATCCAACTAAAAGCTAGGAAAGAGCTCACCTGAAGTATAGAAAAATGGCTGCATGTGGTGGCGTGGGAGTGATAATACGAGTATCATAATTTGGGGCCGGCCACATGCAGCAGCTTTCATCTTTTCTTTTGTTTTACTATTCATCCCCTAGCTCTGTGCTTTCTTATTATGATCGAACCAGTTTGTAATCTCGATCTAATCTCTCTATTATAAAACATTAGCATCTCGTCAAATGAATACCAGGCTTTTAACATTCCACTAATAAGCTGCTAGCTAGCTAGCTTAGATGTTTGGCTGTTTACCAACACGGACTCTATCTTACGATTCAATATATCAATATACCGAAATCTAGTTGGATCAATGTCGAATTAGAATGACAGATGAAGTCACAAGTTTCATGTTTGCCTTCTCTATCTGATAGCAAAAGATTTCATTCTTTTATGCTAAATATTAGTATACTCATAATTAGGAAGCCCTTCTAGTAAGGGCCCTTAAGTTGAGGACTTTTCGGTTTATCCCACATTTCAATCTTATATCCACATCTTGACCGTTCAATTTATAGGTATTTATGAGTATATCATTTCTCCAAATTTTCAGCTATATTGAAAATTGTTAAGGCATTCATAAGTGTGATTTATCAATTATAGACTTGAACGGTTTATATTTGATAGATTTGGTTCGTCCATTAATTTAATCTAGTTTGTTATCTTAACGAACACCAATTTGACTGAAAATTTGTAGAAATGATCTACTCATATAAACCTAAAAAATGAACGGATGAGATGTCAAAATGTGATCGAAAATTGGGTATTTTAAACCATAAACCGAAAAGTCATCAACTTAAAAGTTCTCACTAGAATTGCTCCCCTCATAATCATATATTAAGTTCGTTTGAGAAAACCAAATAGTAGTCTATAAATAGGAATGCTTGATAATATAATATTGATTGAAATTGGTTTTAGTTACTTAGATTTTAGAACATGATATATGCGATTGTAAGAAAATAATCAAATCAACTATTTATACAAGTCGTTTTAACTTTGACAACACCGAACATGATAAACATATGGACCAACAGGTTCAAAGAGTTTTCGGTTTCAAGCACATCTAACGGGGTCTTCAGTTTCAAGCACATATAACGAATTATTAGTCTGGCTTTGTTAAGATACCCTCGTGAATTTTGGTGCGAATACTAACTAAGTGAGTCTTGCTAACTTAATCAAAGTGACTTGTTACACTATTCTTGATGACAATCAATTTCCTTTACGGTGATACACCCGATGTTTGTGGTATAATAAATCGGGGTTCACGAAATTAATTCGACATCAATGAGCTAGCCTACATTTTGAATAAGAAATATATACCCCAGTATAAATGGAATGGCTTCAATTAAGTCTCTTTGAGGCAGAATGGCAGAACCTATTTCTATCTAAAACATCAGAAAAACATAATTTACAAAAGACAAAACATGTGAGCTGGAAGATGCAAACCCTGGCCTTTTGCGTGGAAGAAGCATGAAAGAAAGACCTCTAAACATTTAGTCTCCCTCCCCTCTATTTATATCCTCTCATATGTTCTTATCTAGCTCTCAACTCTGAAACCTCAACAAGGGGTTAGATGGGGAAGGAGAAGAGAGAAACAGATATTGAGTAGCTAATTAACTCAGGTGTGTGTGTTGTTATGGTGCACCTCCAATAGTTGAAGCTGCCAGCATGATCTACACTCTTCTTTATACAAGAAAGACTAGATCATGTGGTAGCTTCACCTGTTTGATGGAAGCACCAGAAACCATTGTCGTCGACCTCGACACCCTAATTTCTTCATAAATCTGCAATCTTTTGCCTTCTCTTCAAGATCCCGTTTAGGGTTTCTTAAGGAAACCCTAGAAAAGGTCTGTTCTGCTTGAATTACACGTCTGTATGACTGTATTACAAATTTCTGTTCATTTTCATCATCCGGGTATCTCATAGTCGATCTCCCCCCCCCCCCCCCCCCCCTTTCTTGTTTAGCAGATTTGATGTTTCTGACAAAAAGGAGTAGTTTTGCATGCTAGTGATAATCTTTTCAACTTTTCGTGTGGAGCTAGAATCTTATAAAACAAGGGAGAGATATTGTTAAGGGTTTGAGTGACAGAATTTTTCTTCTGTTTTGTGCTTTTGAGATCCATCCTCGTTCATTGGGAATTACAAAGTAAATTTTCCATGTTTATATTCATGTTTGCATACACAGATCGATATGCTCAATTTTCTTTGTACTTGTGTGTCATGGTGCTTTCATAATGTTTTCTTTGTTTATGAAATTGATTAAATCGTCTCCAGTATATGTTGCTGTCCTATGAATAGAGGACGAGAGATCAAAAGGGTTTATCATGAAGATATGCGCAAGTGTGGTTTCACTCGAATAAGTAAAAGTGATGTTGATACATATGATGCAGATCCGGATTTTTATTTCTTCTCCAAATAATTTTTATTTTTCAGAATTTTTTCGTAGAATAGTCTTGTTGTTTTTTTTACACCAAAAAATAGAGTCATGTCAATTTCTGAACTGAACTGAACTGAACTGGTTAGCACCTCTCTCTCTTTCGATCTATCTCTCTAGCTAATATATATGCTTATATATTACCATATAGCAATAAGAATATATACTGCCAATAGATACAATACAAGTCATATCACTTAGGTTTCACCAAGTATGAGAACAGTTCTAGATCTTTGTTGAAAGCCTAATAGTGTCGGCAATTTCTGTTATATTAACTGAAACGAAAGGTCTGGAAATCAAGTAGCTGTGATCCCATAAACAAAAGGCTTGGACAAATTCTTGAGATATTATTATATTAATTATAATTTACCACAGAGGGAATTAAAAATATTGCTGGTAGCTGGGAGCTGGCAATTCAATTCAACCGCTCTCTGATCTAATGAGTTATGCCATCATGTTTCTTGGTATTATCATTTCGGCCGGGCAGGTCTAGAGCTGGAAACATCAGAGACAATGAAGCCATGAACATTCATCTGCTTATCACAGTTCCATTCAATATCAACAGCCATAGCTAGGCAGCGCTACAAGTATTGATATATATCTGCCATAGACACAGAAATTAGATAATCGTACCAACTTTTGAATTCAGTGTAATTGATGCATCAAACTGATCCATCTTTGCGTTGTAGAGATAAGGGAGCTGACCTAACTTGTTCAATAGCATTATTGAACATGGCCTCCAGCTCCCTCTCTCTTTCTCTCTCGTTTACGTAAGTGATGTTAGAAGCTGCAGCACTGCAGCACGAAACCAGTTGTGAACTTGTGATTGATGTGAACAGGTATTTAGTTCGGTTGTTGGAAAATTGTGTTGTCGAATTTGGTTTTTGTTTGAAAGCCCTGTTTGGCTACACCACCATGAGTACATATATGTCAGCTCTGATGGATACAATAAGTGCGACCCACGTCACCCATTTGCTTCTCACAATGGAACCCTCGAGGTCTCATTTGTCTTGATTTGGTTCGGATCACAAAGCACAACCCTTGTATGGTATTCAATTTGTCTCAACAAGCTAGAACGAGTACGACATCTAATAACATCACATGAAATATATAATTTTCCTGTATGATGTATATAATTTGATGAATATCACATGAAGTTAAATATATAGTTTGTCTAGCTAGATAGATCATCAGAAAGCTAACAACATCATTGTCACAAATTCTTCATAATTGACTAAGCCATCACCATCCAAATCAGCTTCTCTGATCATTTGCGCTGCCTCTTCATCCGTCAATCTCTCCCCCAGGTTAATCATCACATTCCTCAACTGCAACCCACATGAACCATGAAATGAAATATTTGAAGGAAATTAATTAGCTAGGAGAAAATGAAAAGAAATACAATAGAATATATCTCATTTGAGTAGGCCCAATAGCAACCGCAATGCCCATTTCCATTAGCCCAAGACAAGTGAATGATACCAATCATGGTCTACTAGTGATCGGGTGATGGTATTGTTTATACAGCGACAAACATGACTTGTAGATTATCTGTGTATTATTATTATCTTAACTTAATCATTTTTAAGGTGTTAAGTTTTAATCATAAAAAGTCTCAGTATAATTATGAATGACGCACTCATTTATGACTTATATTTTTTTTTTCACTTGTCTAATGTGGGATCTCTCATCTCCAACATATGTAACATTTGATATTTCCTCATCGAAAAAACATTTGGTATTTTAAATTGTACTTTCAAAAATGGTTAATGGTTATGAATGAAGAAGAATTTGCGAACCTCATTAGGTGAAATGTAACCATCTTGATCCTTATCGAACACTTTAAAAGCTTCTTTCAATTCCTCGTCTGCGTCATTTTACTATATATGCACGTATGGACAAAATATATATCAACACAGCTTTCAAAAAAACCAAAATATCAACACAAGATCATCTAATTCAACTTGGCTTTGAAACATATTTTAGGTGTTCTTGCCAACAAGCAAGATATATTAATATATTAATTGTACTAAAATTGACTAATTATATATTCAAATATGGAAATTATAATTATTACCTTCATTTTCCTGACCATGACATTGAGAAACTCCCCAAATTCTATGGTTCCGTTGCCGTCAATATCAACTTCGTTTATCATGCTCTGCAGTTCTTCTGCCGTCGGATTTTGATCCACCGATTTGATCGCGGTGGCGAGTTCTTCGATTGTAATGCATCCTAACCATGATTTAAACAAATTAAACTCGGTAAGGAGAAGAAAAAAAAAACACCTTGAATCAGATGATCCACCCTTTGCTCGACTAATTCAAGTTGGGTGAATCATGTTGGCTAAAATCCTAAAGATCGACCAGCTAGCTTTATGCAGTCGATCATGCGAGAAGATGATCATATATAGTATATATATGAGCTGAGCTCAGTTTGGATATATATAATTAAGTTACAAACTCAAACTATGGTTTGGACCCTTACCATCTCCATCCTTGTCAAAGAGACAGAAGGCTTCCTGAAACTCAGCAATCTGTTCTTCACTTAGAACCTCTCCCATATTGGCACCTTGTTTCACTCTAACTTTCAGGCCAACTTTCTCTAGCTGCCTTTGTTCTCACCGAGATCGATCTGTCGATAGAGATTGATCGATCGAGAGGTACGTAGTATTGCCAGGACTATTATCTTCAGATTAATCCCAGCACCTGATCATCTGCAGCCTAATGTCGTTCACTCGCAGCTGCTTAAATAGGGACTTAAGTGAGAAAAGTGCTAATTAAACTAAGCTGTTCGTTCACACTAATGAACAGCTTAACTTGTTTTAATTTGGTCTTGGCTAATGAGGTCATTATTAAGTTAATCTTTTCTTGATTATTTGATTTGAGAAAGTCATGTTGTACGTGGGCACTGGCGGAGCCAGAGACTAGAAACGAGGGGTGTTATCATTAACAAATTTCTCTAATTCAGTTAGATTTCAAAGGTCAAATACATGTACCTCCGCCTATGTACGTGGGAACCAGAACTGGGAAAATTTGCTCGTGCTCCATGGTCGTCAATCTTCTGGAATTCCACCTTGATGACCATGACTCACAACTGTTGATCTTTATTCGATTGTTTTCTTGTTTCTGTGCATGTATGTAAGCAACGTACGTTTGAAAATATTGTGAGTATATTAAAGTCATTGATGGGGAAATTTAGACTCTTTCGTCTTCAAACCTTCTTACTCTTTCATACCAAGCTAGCTCGAATCGTATCTTTTGTACTTCTTCTTGATCGTATGTACGAATAATAATACAAACGCTATATAGCTTTTCCAAAACTATATCCTAACGCTGCGTGAAAATATGATATTCTCTTAATCATAATTCATCTATAATGAGAACCAATCATGAAGCAAATAAGGTGTGTGAATAACAAACTACTTTTTAATTTGATTCATGATTGGTTTCTCATTATAAATAGAGTGTTTCAATAGAAAATAGAGTATGAATAACATTAACACATATGATCGATAAAAAGCAACTGGCCAGATTATTATCGAAACATTGCATTTTGGACTCTATCAGATCGATTTGGTTTTGGTGAGTCGATCAAGTGATTCTTCTGTTTATAAGGCTGATGAGCCTTGAGCTTGAGCACGGGTTTTGTTACAAATTTTCAATTATTGACGCAGAGGGCATGCTAGCTTGGTCAAGATTCTATATAGCACATATTCAAGCAGATTGCATAGTTTCAAACTATGAGTTCCTACGTTTTTGAATTCAAACTGAAAAATGGAATTAAATAGAGATCGAGAAGATGATCGAATGGTGTGATCTTATTTAACTATACATATCATCTCCATAGGCTCCACATTCTGCGTGCAAGAGATCCCCAAGAATCATATGTTATTGTTCCATTGATATTTTCTCCTTCAATATCGTATAATAGCCAAACATGAATGCCCATATATATGCTTACCTACACAATTATAATGATAGTGGGAAAATTGGAAACAATACATAAGTGCTTCTTATGCATGGTGGTGGTTAACATTTTGAGTCATACAAAATTAAAATAGGTCTTGGTTAACCATTTGAGTCATTATCATTTCAAACCGCGATTTACATCTTGTTAATATTTTGGAGTATTAAAGTTCATATTTGAAGTTTGACTACACAAAAATCACTAACCACATTCGGATATTTACATTGAGAATCAAAGTACATGTAAATTTCAAGCTCGACGGCAACCAAAATCACTAATTGATCACATTCGACCAAAAGAATTCAATATTGATTCCCAAATCATGTCGATAATTCAAGTTCATTTCTTTTTCCTCGTTCTAGTTTCAAATAAAGACACGTATAATAACTTATCAGACGAAAGAATTAGTATCATACAATAAGGTTTTAGAACTACAAATGACCCATAAAAACAAGAATAACGCGTTGTATTCTCACGTAACACTAAACATGACATATCTAAATCCTACCGGAGAATGTCAAGTTCTATAACAGAACAACGCCGACAAAGAGTCAAGTTTCTGTCATTTCTGTAATTACCATAAAACCCAAGGTCCCAAACCAAACCCCCCTCTTAAGTCTTACCTTTTATGACATATTTTGGGACATCGAAGGGTGACCAAAAGCAACAACACTGATCTACCAGACCAGTTCAATTCAAAGTCTTTCTCTCTCTCTCTCTCTCTCTGAAAATGTCCGACGGAGCTTTAACGGTCCTTGACGGCAGTCACCTGAGAGCCGTTGACCTCTCTCTCCCCGACTCCGACGTCACACTGACCGGAGCTCACGTCCTCGACCTCGCCGACTCCAAGGCCTCTTCGTCTCTCTTCGGCCTCACCTTGCCTCAGGGACTCAAGTCCTCTGCTCTGAAATGCCTCAATGTCCAAGACGACGACGTTTTCCGTCAAGCCGAGCTCGATCGCCACCAGGCTCTGAAGCTCGCCGGAGACTACATCGCCGCGATCGCCGATGAGTTGAAAGGTATTATCTTAACCTCTGAGTTACACAACAACATTTGACCTGCATTATATGGTTTAGTCGAAAACCGAGTATTTTGATTAGCTTAGAAGATCACTTAGCCTAATCGCGGATTACTAATAGGAGTACAATTGTGTAGGAGTAAAATTGTGTATATATAGAATATGTTTTCGAGATATTTTAGTGAAATGACTGGTTGATGTATGATGAAGTTGAAATTTGTATGCTGAAAGTTTGGTGGTTGTGACTCAGATGATCCGATTGTTATATCTATCTTGGATGGGAACACGATTCGGCTGTTTTTGGAGGATGAGGATGACTTTGCAATGCTGGCAGAGAATCTGTTCACTGATCTTGATGCAGAAGATGTAGGAAAGCTCAACAAGAGTGTGATCCAGAGCGCGCTGCTTCACATGGGAGTTGAGATGGGTGTCCCTCCCGTTTCAGGTTATTTTTTGATTCACTTCTCTGGCTCTAATTCTACGATTGTTTATTTTTATGCCTGTATATAGTGGATTTTACAGACACTGATTGAAATTATCTTGTGTTTGGGCTGCCTAAGAATTTCTTGTATGATTTAAGTGTTTAGCTCGTGGAAATGTAGAAAGAGGTAGTGTTCTATCTGCATTAGGGATTCATAAAGATCAATGTGGAAGAGACTGTTGATCCTATTGAGTCGCATCTGTAAGGAAACACATTAGTCGGTTGTATAGAACACCATGGTTAACACTTTCTATTATCCTCATTGTTTGGTATAGTTTTGTTAGTGCTCACCTTCATATAATTCAGTCTTGCAATCTTAGTGCTAGGTGTGTCTCATTTCAATTTTTGAACTTTAGTAGTATGGAGCCTTAGTTTGGCTTAAATTGTTGCATCAGGGTACTGAGGATGCAAATTTTTTTAAGCTCAGTGTTCATGATTTAAGTGATGCAAACTATCTCTCATAATGCATGTTTTGCTTTATTAACAGCCTTGAAATTTAAGAGAAAAATTAAAATCCATCAAAGTTATGCCCACAATGTCTTTGAGTCATGAATCTAGATCTTAAACCACATGTCAAGACTAGAGGTAAATTGGCTTCCATGTAACAATGTCTTGCTATAAAAATAGTGATGGTTGCACTCATCTCTGGGAAACAGACATGCAACCTCTGTTCGGAAAATGTTAGAAAACCAGACCTGCATTGTGATCGAAATTTTTTTAGAATCTGTGAACATATGGACATGTTTTCGGGTGCACACACAAGGTTAGGGTAAATGTTTGTGCCTGACCACTAAATAGCATCCTTGAGGCATGGGTACTTTCCATGCTGCAGGGAAAGTTAAGCTGTCAAACATAATTGGTGCCTTCTCATCATGAAGCTTCCTCTTTAGTCCAGTACTTATAGGCTTAAAAGAAGGTTCTTGACCCATTAGATTAGCCTGCATATGCTGAGAAAACATGTGTAGCCAGCACACATCATTCAAGTGTGATGCCTCCGGTCAGTATCTCCACCATTTAGTCAGACTGATAGAGTAAAACAAGAATTGACATCGATAAGCATAGCAGCTATATATCTATCTATCTATCTATCTAGAGTTTCCACGTTACCCAGGAACAAACCAAGAATTTTGACAAGATTCACTTGTAATTAGTTAACTTTTATCTGTTGCAGTACTAAGATATGAACTTGTTGAGTGACTTCGACATCACTTGTGTAAATGAAGGGTCTATCTATCTATCTATCCTGGGTAGAGTTTCCACGTTACCCAGGAACAAACCAAGAATTTTGACAAGATTCACTTGTAATTAGTTAACTTTTATCTGTTGCAGTACTAAGATATGAACTTGTTGCGTGACTTCGACATCACTTGTGTAAATGAAGGGTCTTGGCACATAATCTCAATGTACCTATGCTCGCTCTTTCGATCACATGCTTTATATTATGGGGATCGGCATCTACAGTTCATGGATTGTGATTATTTGAGTGAATGAATATATATCAGAACGGAGAGCACTTTCCTTTTCTAAACTATGAAGCCCTTCTGTAATATTTCTTTGACCTTGTTTCGTGCTGTGGTTATCATTTGTAGTTGAAATTGGTAACTTCCAAGTTGTACATTGTAGCATGATTGCTTGTCAATTCTGAATTGTTATATGACAATTCACTCTTGGAATTTTGGGGTCAAACTTGGTGTTCTCCATTATGTATAAATCTGGAAATAATGATTGTGTTCCCAATATGTGTGTGTGTAATCAATATGGATGTATGGCTGCAAGATTTTCACAGTTACAAATTTCAGCTCTGGCAATGAACTCGCTAATCTGGTCTCGACAACTGATCAACTGTCTGCTTATCTGACTTTTCGGTTTTACCATCATCCTTCCCTTTATTCAATGCGAATGAGTCAGTCAAATGAATACTCGTCTATTATTCAAACTAATATTCTAGTTTAGAGTTGATCATTTACAAGGTGTAATTTTGCAGAATTTCCTCCATTAAGTGATATCTTGACGAAACATGGAGCTTATGGGGAAGAAGAACTTGGCCAAGCTCAATTCGCTGAATTACTCCAGTCTATCTTACAAGAACTAGCAGAAGCCCTGGCAAAAAAGAATGTTGTTCTTATCCAGAACATCAAGCTTGTGAATGGTTCTAAGCTGAGAAAGGTAGTTCCTTTTTCCTCTTCTCTTGTATCATTTCTTTCTCTCTTTTTAAACAAATTTTCGTGTATCTCTCTACTTGTTATATCGGAAAAGGGTACTCTTGACTTTTTTTGGCATAAAACGTCACACCTAAGTTGCTTGCATTGCTACTTGCTAGTTTTGTCATCCAAACCTTTGGCATTGATCCTAGTAGCAAATTTAGTCTGAAATACATATCTTCTAGTTTTGTTAAAAGGAAAGGCTATGCCTTCTAGTGCTGTTCAGAAAAGAAAGACCATGTTGGAGCTTTGATAGAAGAAAAAAAATTGAATGTATATAAACTAGAAAAAATTACGCTATACTGTCATCTTAAGAACTCAGGAGTGTCATCTTAAGAACTCGGGGAGACTGGGGAGAGTTCCCAGGATTTGAAAATTATTTGAAGTATCTAGATATTTCTAGAAATATCTAGATACTTCAAATAATTTTGTGTAGATTATCTGCACTCCCCAAGCCAAAGAATATTTAGGACTTTTGAAGTAATATTTAGGACTTTAAAAGAATATTACTTCAAATGATAATTTGAAGTATCTGTTTTTTTGTGTAGATTATCTAGAAAAAACAGCATTCTAGCATACTACATCATCTACAAACTGGATACTTCAAATATCTAGAAATTTGAAGATGATGTAGTATGCTAGAATGCTGTTTTTTTGAGTGATAAAGACTTGGTTATCTTGACTATTTGGAGCATTAAAGTTTGGGGATGCAATTACTTGAAAAGTCCTAAATATTCTTTTTAATGGAAGCCTGCTCTTTTTTTTTCTTTTTTTTGAGAGTGTTCATGTGTTTCCGAAGTTCAAGTGTGTTAGTCACTGGCCATTTATGTTATGTGCATTATAATCGACAAAGTCTGATAAACTTTTGAAAACTATGCAGCTGTTGGCTGATGAGAAACAAATCAACAGTGTCATAGAGAAGATATTGCAAGGGAAAAAGGATGGCTTGGGGAGTGCAGAAGTAATCAGGAGTTATCTTGAGAAAAATGAGCTAGAGTTGGGGTTGCCACCATCTGAAGGAAATGAGCCAGCGGCTATTTTATATGATCTAGTGTTTACTGAGCTTGAGCAAGACAAGAGTGCTCTGAAAGAAGGCGAAGATAATTTCGGAAATCTTGTGAAGAAGATCCTTGAGAAACTGGCTGAGCAGCTAGAAGCTAATCCTGTATTTCATGATACCGAGCACTGAGAGAAAGAGGCAAGTTTACACCATCCTGTATATCGAAGTCTCAATGGCAGAGATTCTTGTTTGTGCAGCCCTTTCGGAATATTGTTCACATGTTTCCCTTATCCATAACAGCCATATACAGAAGTTACAATGTAAAACCTGTGTTGTATGTAATATGTCTTTGAATTATTTCACGCTTTGATAACATTGGTTTTAACTTGATATGATATTCAGTACTTAAGAGTCATTTCGAGTGGAGAAATATACAAAACAAGAAGCTTTTCTGATACAGATTGCTTCTTTTTTTGAAGGGGATACAGATTTGCTTCTTGGTTTCACTACAATATGCTACTTGTTTTTGCACTGTTTGGCATTGGTACAATGATTGCAGTACTAGTAATTCCTTCACAAGTGCTTTTCTATTTAGCGTGTATATCATCATGTGACCGACATTGGCTTTTCTGAAAAGTGCTACAGAAAGAAGCACCACTCCACATCAATTTGGCAATAGGTGATTTTGATATGTCCTGCAAATCCTTGGTGGATTTTGACGAGCCGAATGAGCCAATTGCTAGAGGTCATTTTCCATGGGAGATAGGTATGAAGGAAAAAACATGTACTTTTTGGATCTCCACGTTAATAAGATGGGATCCCCTTGTTTCCTTGGTGATTATAAACCCTAATAACTTGGCAATTTTTGGCCACTCAATCTATCATAATGTTGTTGTCATCTTTCACAATCTACAAGTTGCATTTGGAATGCATACCTTCAAAGTTGCATATGGAAAGCAAAATAACATTTACCGTATAGCTCATAATGAACCAGAGCTCGAAGGTTAAATGTTATCGCAAGAGCTATGGTATCACGGGTAACGTTTGCAACCACCAAAAAAATTACAAGTTTTAACAGCTTGTTAGATGAAACTAGACAAGAAAACCAAATCAAATCTCAAAATTAAGGATCTTGGAATATTATTGATGAATATCCTTTCCAATGAAAGGAACTGCAGCCAGATATTATAGTTGGGAAGATTGATGGTTGGGGAGGAGAATATGAATGTCAAATCTGAAAATGAAAAAACCAGATGAGCTGATGACATTATATTATTATTTGTCACGTTACAAGGACCAAAAGTAAAAGCGAAAAAAAGGAGTAATAATCTTATAAAGGAAATAACTGACGCAACTCATAGAAATAAGTAACAGATACAACTCATAACTGAACTATTGTTCAGTTGCAGAAAGAAGAATTTGAAGGCAATCTAAGCAGCAAATAGCTCCTGGAAGGCTAGATATACAATGGGGGGATAGAAGCAAAATAACTAGCTCAATCCACTTATTGTCCATGCATCATCAAATAGACACTCGACTATGCGCCACAATATCGTAACCAGATATACTAAATACTGGCTTTTCCCAAGTGTACCTAGAAGCCTTCAAACACATCACTCTTTGCCATCAGCAGCACGAAGTGAACCAAGTTGAACTGGGGCTTGAGTTCCCACCACCTTAGATGACCCATAAGCTGACAGGTCAGTACCTTGTGCTTTCTCTTTCTCAATCTGTTCCTTGATCCAGAAGTATGTAAACCTCAGTCCATCCTATAAAAATGAAATAGGGAGCAAAGTCAGCAAAATTTAAGGAGTAACTTCAAAAATGATGAACTTGGTGTTAAGAAGCTGCAAATGGGTACTCTTTGATATGATCTGATTCTATTTTTACCTTCAGCCTCATGGTAGGAGCCCAGCCAAGTTTCTCTTTGATCAGTGTGTTGTCAGAGTTGCGACCACGGACACCCTCTGGCCCAGGAATGTGTTGAATAGGCAGCTTCTTGTTCTCAAAGCTAAGAACAATCTCAGCCATCTCATTCATGCTGACCATCTCGTCACTTCCAATATTCACTGGCTCACAGAAGTCGGACTTTGTCAACCTAGATCACAGAATGGAAAATTTTATGACAGTGAATGCAAAAATTCCAAAACAAAGATAGAATTTCAACATATGCGAAATATGCCTAATTCCACATAACTACACACTTATAGCGTTTTGCAAGTTAAATCCAACACATTTGAAGTTGGCCTGCAAATAAGTTGAATTGCTATAGCTGGTCACAGTAATCCACTAAATTACACTGCAAGTACCATGAGATGAATCAAAGTTTTCATTCTTTCCCAAAATACAAGTGCTTTTCTAAGTAATACATTGGTTTGCCTTCATATCTATCATCACCATTCAAGAGGAAATGTCTTAGTGACCAACACCTTACCTTCAAAAGTATACATGCAAAGAATTCACATCCAAGTTACCCTTTAAAATGGTTCAACTTCTAGCTGAATTTTATGCTTTTACCATAACTAACTTATCAGGAAAACTTTTTATGCCTTGTCGAAGCAGCACATACTAATCTTACTTAGTTTCAGAGTCAAGAACTTTAATGAAAAAGATTTTCCTACTTTCTCAGAAAAAGGTGCTTACCGGAGTACACCTTCAACACATTCATCAATAAAGGTGAAGGATCGGGTCTGAAGTCCATCTCCCCACATCTCAAACTTATCAGTGGAAGTGAGAGCCTTTCTGCAGAAAGCAGCAGGAGCCTTTTCCCTGCCCCCTATACGACAGATATACCATCAATAAACAAATTAGGCTACAAAGCAATAAAACCATGCATATATATTAACAATTACCACAGCTAAGCACTGACCTTTCCAGGTTCCGAAAGGACCATAAATATTGTGGAACCTTCCAATACGACATTCAATTCCAAAGTCTTTGGTGTAGTGCTTGCACAACTCCTCAGTTGCAAGTTTCTCTAAGCCATAAGCATCTTGAGGCTATAAAGAAAGGTAGAAAGAACAATCAAATTAAATGCGTTGAGAACTAGATTCCAAAAGCCATTACCACAGAGTACATTACCTCTGCCGGCCAGGCATCCGCCTCCTTCAAGCTCACATTAGTTTCCAGCTGCTTAAACTCAGGATAAATACAAGCACTGGAAGCATAGAAAAACCTGCAGAAACCAGATAACAGATATGGAAAACTGTCAAGTATATCTCCAAAGTTAGAGGTAAGGTCCCATTTTTTTAACTGAATTGTTAGGAATCCATATGCTTCAGGTAAAATGTGCTGAACATTCTAGCTCAAGGCCAAAATATACCATGTTAAAGACCACAAACCTTTTCACTCCAGTGATTCTAGCAGCTTCTAGCATGTTAAAGCTGATCATAGTATTGTTGTACATAATGACAGAGTGATTGGACTGAATGAATCCCATGCCGCCCATATCAGCAGCAAGGTTGAACACATGATCAACATCCTTGGTAACCTTCAAGCAGTTATCCATGACCCTGAGATCCACAAGATGGAATTCATGGCAGAACATGTCTTCAGTCATGTGCTCATTCTTCTTCCAGTCAGAAGCGATAATGTAGTGGCCCTCATTCTTCAATCGGCGGGCAATGTGGGAGGCGATAAAGCCACCAGCCCCAGTAATTGAAATTCGGAGCTTTTCCGAGGGCCAATAAGGCTCCCTCTCGAGGGCCTCATAGGTGTATGCGCCATAGCCACTCTCACCAGCACTTACCATACTGCAAGATAGATTCACCGCACAATGTAAGGACTTTATTACTAAAAATTACAGGCACTTACAGATCAGTTTACTAACTTTGCTGACGAAGCACAAAGAATATTATTACTACTAACATACACCATCACACTGATACAAATGAATAACAATATGAATCAAGTATCAATTCCAGTATACTTCAAAAACTAAATGTAAAACCAATGCCATTTCATCAGCAGAAGCACGTTTTACACCAAATTCTCTGTACATTAACATGTAAAGTAACTCTAATGAACAAGAACAGGTATAGAATTCTCTGCTGCTTTGCTTAACCTAAGACAACAAAATTACAACGAAACTTGGAAACAAGTATCCATCCCACAGTGAACAAAAAGGAATGAAATTTGAGCACAAAACCCCCAAAGAAACCTGCTTTACAAAACAACACCAACATATGACTCATATCATTTTGCTAACAGAAACCAAAAGAGAAGCCATTATAGAGCAAATTAAAGCAAACCCGTCAAATATTACAACCTAAAATCAAAATACAAATGCCATGAAAGAGCATAGTGAGAGAAACCCAGAAAACCCAGGTGGGGTTTATACCTGGAATGCGTAAAGTTTGGAGCTTTGAGGTTGAAGAGAAGAAGATGAGAGGTAAAGGGTTCTGAGAGAAAGGAGGTGAATGGTAAGGGTTCTGTAACACACTGCTATATATAGAACTTGGGACGCAGCAAACCAAACAGGGCCACAAGTTTAATGTATGTTTTCTTATTTCCCCCAAAATAATTGAGACAGATATTGTGCAAACTGCAAAGTGCTTCTGGCGAAAGAAGCAAAGTGCTTTTACAGTTTTCGTAATAAAAAAAAAAAGTGCTTTTACAGTTTTACTCTTGTTGTGTGAGTAAATTTCAGGAATTTTGAATGGGCAGAATATAAGAGAAGTGCTTTTCTTTGATATTTTCCATATGGAAATTGTTTTATCTTTTGGGAACTAATCATTGGGGTACCAAAACAATGGGACTCCCCAAAACAGTTGCTATTGTCTTGTGAGTACGAGATTGATTGACAAGAGTGAGAAGATTCGGGGAAAGGGGGGCTGAAACGGAGGCTGGTTTCGTTTGGGACCAGGAGAAATCACTAGGAAACTTCTCTCTGTTGGTTTTTACCTTAGGTAAATTGATTCTGTGTAAATTTCTGATAGTGTCCTATTTGGTATTGTATCAAAATCCAACCCAAACTCACCAGTCAATGATAAGTGAAATACCAAATAACATCTGTGATTTTAGCACCTTCCTTCTTCTGCATCTTCCTGTCATTTCATCATGAATGTGAAACCTTACACTATGTGATCGAGCTTGTGACGAGACGAAGCCAACCCATCGTACGTCTACCTGAGTAATTATTCTATGTACCCGAAATACCACATGGCACTGTCATGTGGTGTACAAGGCCAATCACATAACTCATATTCATGTGGGGACCAGTATGAGGTGAAAAAAAAGAGCAAAAATAATTAAATACACCAATTAAAAATAAAAATAAAACATTTGGACCAATGAAATTAAAAGGAAACATAAGACATGTGGTGTTCCGGGTACAAACAATAATTTCCTCGTCTACCATATCTGTCTTGCGAAAATAATGTTCAAAGTTGATATTTCCGAAATTTTTAGTTCGATGGTTAATATTTTTAACTGTGATATAAAGGGGACGTTATATTTTCATCCACGAAATTTGGTATCGTGGGATGCCGGCCTGAGCTATAAGCCGGTCACATGTTGGTTTCATAGGCGCAAATATGTCGGTGCTGAATTGCTATATTGAACATAAGGCCTAAACTAAACCAAACCAAACCAAACCAAACCAAGCAAAACAAAATAAAAGGCATGATACATACATAAAGGGCATGACACAGGCAAAATAAACTAAAGGGCATGATCCAGACATACACGGCATGCTGCATGTAGACAGGGCGGTCCTGAGAATTTAGAGGCCTTGTGCGATATTTTTTTGGAGGCCTTATATTTATTGCATAATAAAATCTTTCTTATACATAAAATAGAAATAATTAAATTAATATTTCAAGAAAATCATTCAACAATCCTAGTAGATTTGTTCTAGTAGTATAATCTTTATTTGTAAGTGAGAGAGGTTGTGAGTTCATGATAGACTAGTTATAGTATTTGAGTTATATATCCGATTAAAGCCCAAAGACCGACACTGCATGTAGATGGAGATAAGCACACATAAACAGAAGGGTATAACACAATAGAGAAAGCCAGAGATGCTTCAAAGTTCAAACAAACACAAATGTAAATACAAAGTTCTAAACATGAGAGTAAAAGTCTGACAAATACAGAGTGCGGAAAATGAAAGGCATGATTTGCAAGACAATCCTTGGTTTTATTTAAAATGCTATGGAGTTCAGGAAAATTTTAATATATTATATGGTATAACATGGCTCACAAAATGTGTGGCTATCATTAATTGAAGAAGCAACTAAATGATAATGTAATGACCATTTGCCCCTTTAAAAGCTCACATTTGTCATATAATTAGACATATTTGCAATAGATATGTCATATCGTATGGTATGAGAGACAAACATCTTTTCATTTGAAATCTAAATACAAATAAGTACATTATGGGGTTTAGGTGTTAAAATCTAAACAATCCTACACATCTCCCTTGTATACAGACACGTTAAGATCACCGCACAACTCCTCAGAAGCACCAGAGAGCGTGTTTATGTGCTGCTCTTGTGGATTCGAACCTGCTTTGCATTTTATAACCTAGCACACACTGTTAATCATTCTATCTGATGATATGATATCTTATTCGCCTATTTTAGACAGAGATCCGGACCAGTCGCTAGCTTCCTTGAGCCACCACCGCGATCATGTCGAACTGCAATCGTGTCGAATGGACATACCATGCCACAAAGAGAATCCTTCCCATTTGGAGCTGAAGAGCAGGACAACCATAGATATCCTCAAGCCAACCAACAGTATTTACATATAAAATCACAGCAGCTTGTCCCAGACACGAGCGTTGGGAACAACCAGCAATGATGGACGGTTAACTTGTGATCCTAACTTAATTAACATTGTTAGACTCAAGGCTTTCCCAAACATTAAACTGTGTGATTTGAAATGAAAACTAGTCTAGAGATGGGGTGGTGTGTATTCCATGAGGATAAACGAAGATATATAAAGACGAGGGGATGAAATGAAAATCCTTCAAACTTATTCAGTCAAACTTCCTTCAAAACAGGACCAGTTCAGTTCTGTACAGTGCACAGAGGACTTGCAGGTTTGAAGTTTTGAACGAGCTAGGTATCCGGTCAACAAATACAGAATCAATCATCATATCATGTACTGTAAGTACTACGTACATTAGGGTTTTGAGACTCCTAAATATCTGTATAGGTTAAACTCATGAATATGGATTATACTTAAACTCAAATGTCCATTATGAGAGAGAAGTTTTAAGTTTCAATATGTGATTTGCATTTTTTTTTTTTTCATTTTCCATTTAGTCCTTCTTGGTGTTTCTTTACTTCACCAACTTTAAATTCATTTTCTGTTCTCTCTAATTTTACGACTTTGATCCTTCATTTTCATCTGCATTCCCATGGTATGGTGGTATAGACATGGATTTGGAGTTCATATGAATTAAAGATATGCAGAGCAAATTCCATAGCAGGAAGAAGAAACATGCTTAGTAACTGAGTGCTTCTACTTACACAACGGAAACAAAGAGGTAGCAATTAGATAATGAAATTATCAGTAAGCTTATAATCTCCTCTACAGCCACAGTAAGCACCAAGTCTCAGATACATGTTTGTTTCAATGTGGCAAGAATTCTAACCCTGAGAGTTTCTATGATCAATAAAGCAGCCAAAGCCTAAGAATTTAATAAGCGCAAGGAGACTGAAAAGTGAAAACTAACAAGGAATAGATTTCAGAAACTTGAAAACAATCGGTCATGGCCAAATAACTTGTGATTCTAACCTAATACATGGTAAATTGACAGTGCTTTCCACATCCAACATTGGATCTACAAGACAAATCCATAACTTGTCCACTAAGGCAAAGGCTACTCCAGTGTCACAAATGCAAGTAATGTAGTAACCAATGGCTCCCGCATTGCCTTTTGTAACCAGAACAATCCCATGTATTTGATATTCATTTGAATTTGGTAAAAGCTATAAAGCAGAGAGGTGGCCGGCTGGAGTTAGGGGTACTCGTCGTTGATCCGCTGCCACTTACAAGTGCATAGTGCTCCAAATACTCCCTCTGGAGATGGCCTTTGCCAAGAAGACCAATTTGCTGCATATAGATGAAGATAAGTACAAAGAAACAAAAGGGTAGAACACAATATATATGGACAAAACCATAGATGCCTATCATGCCCTTAATTAAAGTCTCAAACCAACAGAAAGTAATTACTACAAAAAATTACTGACAAAACACTGTTGAGAACTACCTGCGGTGATATCCGGTTAACTTGTGATCCCAACTTAATTAACATTGTTAGCCTCATAGCTCTCCAAAAAATGAAAGGCATGATTTGAAATGAAAGGCCTGGAGATGGTGTGGTCTGTATTCCATGAGGATGAATGAAGATATATAAAGACGTAAGAATTTTTGAAATGAAAAGCCTCAAACTTATTCAGTCAAATTGCTTCAAGAAAGGACCAGTGTTCTGTTCTGCATGTACAGTACACAGTAACACAGAGGACTTGCAGGTTTGAACGAGCTAGGTCCAGCCAACAAATACAGAAAATATCATCATATCATGTACGGTGTGGGTAGTACATTAGGGTTCTGAGACTTCTAAATATTTGTATAAGTTAAGTTAAACTTATGAATATGGATTAAACTTAAACTCAAATGTCCATCATAAGGAAGAAGTTTTCAGTTTTACTCTATGATTTGCATCTTCCTTTTCTTTATTTTCCAGTTTGTCCTTCGTTGGTTTTGGGGCCTATGGATTACGGTAAGCGCATTGTTTTGAGGAGCTAACATTCTTATCACAAATTCATATATGAAGGATAACATATTCGGATGAGCGAATTCCAAGCAGCAAACAGCAAAATGATAAGCATTCATAGATCTGAAGCAATTGAGTGCTTCTGCTTGTTGTTGACACGATCATGTACGGAAGGAAACAAAGACATAGCGGACAAGCTGTTGCATTTAAACAGATGACAAAATTGCAACAAAAAGATACTGAAATTCCTCACAGTTTATCATTTTGGCTTCTGCTATCAAATCCATGAGGTTCAAGAATTCAACATACTATATATCCACACTAAGTCTATAGAACTCAAAAGATTCTAATATCTGTCATTTTGCAAAAAAGAAAAGAAAAAAAAGAGAGAGACTATATGTTGTTTAGATCCTTAAAAGCCGCTCTTGAGATCTGCATTTTTCAAAACATACAGGCTCAGCAATTGTGCATGCTGCACCTAACAGCTCCTGCTCCTGCACCTAACAACTCCTCACTGCTAGCACTCTGTCTCTGCTGGAGCCCTATGTTGTTCAAGAACGACTAACTCAGTCATAACATTTATCCCTGGAAAAACCAACAACAACAATAACTTGTAACTTCTTAACCTGAGAAGAATTTCTGATCAATCAATGACAAAAAGCTTAAGAATTTAATAACATACGAAAACTTACTGAGGGTCCAGAACGATCAGCCATGACCTTTAACTTGTGATCCCAACTTAATACAGATTAAAAACTCTCAGAGCTTTCCACAACATGGGACTTGCTCATCTGCAAGACACACTTCTTTTAGTTGTTGCAAACAATGAAGAAGCAGAAAGAAGATATATAAAGCACACCCAGGTCAAAGTCAACATCTTTACACATCTGTTTGGGCCTTCTATTGGGCCTTTGAAAAAGGGAAAAAAATAAAAAGAGGTTCGACCCGGACCCGGATTCAGGAGGTCTGCTTTTATTCGGGTCTCTTTCTTCTCCTTTCTTCACAGATCTGTAATACTGGAGCAGAGTTCTCTCTTATTCATTCCAAAGGTACCACCTTTCTGTTCTTTCTCGATTCTATTTCTATCCAATTGTTAATTTCGTTGCTTGATTTTCTAACCCAGTTCACGATTTTGATGCAAATTGAAAATTTGATAATTGATCATCTGAACTGGAAATTGAGCTTTGAATTCTGAATTGGGCTATTTGAGTTGAATTTGATGGATTTTGTTGTTCTTGATGTAGTTGATATCGAATTATAATGGCTGGAAGAACTAGTATCCCTAATAAGAGCTCTGCACTCATTGCCATGATTGCTGATGAGGTATATGGATAATGTTGTTTTGTATTTTGTAATTTTTTGATTATTTGTTCTTCATTATTTGTACATGTAAAGAGTTCTGATTAGGGACCAAATTGTTTCAAATACGTTTAGTTAGATGCAGAATTAGTGTAGTGATAGCTGATGATTTGATAAATGTTATCTGGAAGTTGTGTGCACAGTTTGACAACCTTTTATAGTTTTTTTTTTTTTCTTCTTTGCAACCGAGGTATTTCATCTTTGCTTCCCCATTTTGTGTCTTGTGACTTAGAAAAAGAAACTTCTTTGCCACTAATTTAAAGGAAATCATGTTTGTGAATGAAGAATAAAACGCTCGTTACATTTGAGGTTGGTTTCCAGAGAGTTTCCTTAAGTGATTATAAACTTTTGCTATTTGTATTCTAGTACACCATGAATCTAGACGTTTTGATCCTCTTGACTGTGGGTGCAATGTTAGAAGATTCATGCTTACTCCTCATCTGCTGTTTTTCTATCCTTTAAGGGTGGTAACGAGTGTTGCAATATCCTATTAGTTATTCTTGATAGATATGAATCACATTTTATAAATCTGGAAAACACACTTAACGAAGAGATTGTTATTGTGTAGGACACTGTAACTGGATTTCTGCTTGCTGGAGTGGGCAATGTTGACTTGCGCAGAAAGACAAATTATCTTATAGTTGATTCAAGTATGGTAACTCTATGGAATTTTTCTTTTCTTTTGGAACTGATTGTTGTTAATGCTTTAATATTCAAACTTCATCCAGATTGGTCCTTTCTTTCTTTATATGTATGGAAATAGGCAATCAGATTAAAATCCCAGTTGTTATCTATGATCCTGAACCTATTTATAAGATGTTATTTCCAATTAACACTGAATGAAAAGAGATTAGGCAAAGGGAGGGTAGTTACAAGCTTCCAAAAAATGAATTCTATCTAGAATTCCTACCAAAACTATATTTCGTTTGGCTGAGATATTGCTCTGTTGCAAGTATTGATGTTTTTTTGTTAAAAGTACTCTCTTTTGCTTATTACAAAAGGAGAAAAAACAAAAGAATATGTTGTATGGTTGATTAGTGAAGCGAAGTAAAGATTACATATTGGTTAATGATGATGATAATTGCCGATCGGGAGGTGGGACTCTAATGTTGGGTCGACAGACCACCACCTTCCCTGCTTCGCGTTCTTACTGCTGATGGATTACCTGGGCAGAGAAGTTGATTGTTTTTGGCTGTCATAATGCTTTCCTTTACCTTTTTTTTTTTTTTGTAATCAGTATAGCAGCTTTTGAAATTGTCCTGCAACCCCTCTCATTAAATAAAATTTCTAGTGACTTTCTCTTGTTGAGCGAGAAACTTAGCTTTTGTTTTAACTGTAGGTGTGTAGCTATACTATTAAGCAAATTGTTTTAACTTAGCTTTTGGTTTTCTGCTCAGAAACAACAATTAAGCAAATTGAAGATGCATTCAAAGAGTTTACCACAAAGGATGATATTGCCATTGTCTTAATCAGCCAATATGTAAGTTCTCATACTATGAAGAATATAATCAACTGTTATGGTTATAGCTATTCTAAGGCAATATCTGTTTTGCATTCCTTTCCTTTGAAACCGGTAGTTCAGGATGATTAATATGATTTTGCTTCTGTTTTTATCAGGTAGCAAACATGATAAGGTTTCTAGTTGATAGCTACAACAAACCAGTTCCAGCCATATTGGAAATCCCTTCCAAGGATCACCCGTACGACCCTGCAAGTGATTCAGTTCTTTCGCGAGTCAAGTACCTCTTCTCTGCCGAATCTGTGGCAGGAGACAGGCGTTGATCAGTTTCAAGTATTTCAATATGTTTCTCTCATCAGGTCGCCAAATAAGTTTTGAATTTGACACCATATATGCTCTTGCATTTGTGCACACCAGGTGCTATGTTACAGACAGACTTGCAGTTTGTTTGCTATATCTGTGCATTCCTAGATTCCTTGTGTGTCTATCTATAAATACCAATGCAATTTGAGTGTTATTATACTTCAGTAAATTAAATTGATCCTTGTTTGTCTCCCCTTGGTTTGTGTGTGAATCTGAAAATGACATTTCCCTACTTATGGATCATTATGGATAAGCTTGAAGGCAAACCGAGATTAGTTAATTCTAAGCCCCAAATCATTAAAGAGCCTTCCAATGGACCTCCACCACAAGTTTTTGCCACATTTCTATGGAACCTTATAAAATGCAATATAACTTGGGGCCTAATTGGGACAGGATGATAGGTCAACTTTTGTTTAGTTTTTTTTTTTTGATTGGGGAGGTTAGCCTTTGTTAGATTAGGTAACACACACACCCATGCAGGGTATCCCAGCACAGCCGGACTAATCCCTGCATCGCCACGGGGCATGAAAGCGAACACCACACACCATGCACACTTGCCTAGCACGGGCCACCGCCGGCTGGCCACCAAGGCCTTAATGGGGATTCGAACACCAGACCTCTTGGTTAGAGAAGACAGTGCTTTCCACCCCACCGTTTCCCCGGTGGTTAACTTTTGTTTAGTTATGGCTAGGGTCCAAGGAATTAAAAGCAAAAAGTTTCAATGGCTAGTTAGTGGTAGGAGCACCAAGAGGAGCAAAGAGGAATAGACAGATGGGACTCTAGGTGCCTTAAAATGATAACATATTGGACCCCCAATGATGCAAGTGTGTGGGAGAGATTTAGTGTTTATCCACAATAAAATTCATGGAATGGAGTTGGGGATCCTGGAGTTAGAGCCGCGGCATCTCCTCTTCTCAGCTTGCAAATCACTCCTCCCATTTGAAAAAACAAGTCTTCTATTCCTATCAAGGATATGAAAAAAGAGCCCTTTTGATGTTACTTTGAGCTGAAAGAAATCAAAGATATGACGAATAGGATGGGGATGATTTGATTACTACTTGACATACCCATCCATTTTTCAAACTTTTAATCCAAACGTGAACACTATTAATAGGAAATTAACTATTCGACTTACTATAGCTCTTATAGAGTCGAGATAAACTAACAAATTTGATTTCTCCTTCTATCTCTGTTAAACATAAAAAATCATATGAGATTCTAATAATTACATATATTATTATCAATTACTATTCTTTCATGTGCCTTAATTAGAAACGTTTTGAACATTACCACATCCTTTGCTTTCATTTATCAATCTTGATTGAGTTCAATGTATTCAAACACAATGAACAAGTCTTGCATAAAAACCCCCATCAAAACTCAATTAAATCTCAAATTTGAATACCCCACCAATTTGTCAAGCCTAAGCATGTCAATTCTTCCATCCAATCTCATATACCACAAAACCCAAATTACATTATGATCATCTAAATTTTGTGAACACCATAAAAGTCTAAAACCTGATTTCCCCAACAAACCCCAAAAGGAAACCTTCCCTATCAATTATCATTTGAATTCTAGGAGTTTTCCCCATGACCCTACAGAATATAATTATCCAAAGCATTGCCCTAACCAATACAGAGAATCTCCATCTCACCATCAAAAAACAAACTTAATATTTCCCATTTAATACAAATCAATTGATTTCCATAGTGACAGTAATAATTTATGTCTATTTTTTAAGGATCCCAAATCAGATAAAATCCAAACCAGGACAATAGGAGAGAGAAAAGAAAAAACAGAGGAAAAAAGATGGATAGGGTGTTCTCTTCCATGGAAGAAATCTCTGACCATCTCTGGTCTTCTTCTGGAAAAAATGAAGATGAAGATGAAGATGAAGATGAGCTTTCCAAAATGAACAGAAGCACTTCAGAGTGGTCCTTCCAGCGTTTTCTCCAAGAACAACAAGGCTCTGTTTCACCTTCATCTTCCTCACAACAACAACAACAACAAGCTCAGAATAATGAAGTTGAAGAGATCAAGGTCAATGCAACAAGTATGGCCTTCCCAAATGGGCCAAATCATAGTAACACTAGCAGCAGTGCAGCTTCGTTTAAGGCTCCTAATGTTCCTGTGGATTCTGAGGAGTATCAGGCTTTCCTTAAGACCAAGCTCGATCTGGCTTGTGCTGCTGTGGCTTTGTCTCGCGTAAAGGTACGTGCTTTTCTTTCTGGGTTCAATGGAAACCTGGTTTAAACAATTAAACTGAACTGGGACTTGGTAACTTGGTAAATATGGTGATTATAGTATGTGGGTTCACTGGGTTGAAAGTTGGAGTCTTTTTTTACTTTTGACTGTGTTTTGATTGTTGGTGAATGTGATATTTGTGGGTGGTTTTTTACTGTTCTAGAGGGTTGGTTTGGTGTTCCGTTTCTCGATCTTGTGGTGTATGTTTCTCTGGAACTGTTTAGCTGGGTAGATCTAGGCTAAAAGGGAGAAAAGAAATGACTTTACTTTGACTGGGAAATTTGGTTGTGGATTTTGTGGGACCTTCGTTGTAATATCAAAAGTAACTTTCCCGAAGTTGATGTAATTTTACAGAAGGGATAGATGTAGATGGTAAGGGCAACAAGGCAAGGTGTTACATGAAGGAAGAGCAGTATCCTGTTAAAGGAACTCCAGAAAGTATAGAGTTTACTTACATAAGGAAATAAGGAGAAGGATTAGCATATTGGACCGTAGATATTACTGGTTAATTAGGTTTCTAATTAGACTGCTTATATTGGTTTGCCATCTAAAGTGTGAGGCATGTGATATGAAATCTGTGAGCAACGCCATGTTAACTCCTAATATTAGCTGTCATATTGGCTCCAATAAATGTGTGTGTTTTGTGTGGGATGCCACCTCTTTGCTTATCATGGGTTGAAATAGATTTGAAGCAGTGTTTTTTTCTGTATAGATAAACGCTAGTTGATATGTTCTGGTCGTGTCATAGGGATCTTCAGTGAAAGCTCAAGATTCTGCTTTTTTAGCTGATAGTGGGCAACAGGCTTCCGATGCTTTGCAACTGGGATCTCAAGCCTCTTCTCAAGGTTTGCATTTCTGTTTTTACGCATATACAATGGTATGTGCTTAATTGTATGATGTACATCATGTCTAGATATAGTAGCATCTCTACAAAGGCATCAGTTTGATCTTAGTCTTTCTGCTTTTCTTAGATAGGGTTACTCCATTATCTATAGAGCTATGGCATGATATGATGTTATGTACTAGGAATATCATCCGCTTTTTCCTTAACCCATGTAGGAGCTGGGAATGATTTATGCAGGTCATATGATAAGAATGCTAATGCACCATTTGGAATTCCTGCATTGCCTGCAATACGAAATAGATCTGCGGTTCCAATAAGGCAAGCAACAAGTGGATCATCCAGAGAACTCTCAGATGATGAGGAAGTTGAAGGAGAAACTGCAATGACAGAAAATATGGACCCTACTGATGCGAAACGTGTGAGGAGGTAAAAAAGCTGTTCTAATGGTGGTTTTATATGCTTTCGTATTCTTTAGGAACTGGGGACCGGGGACTAGTTTCGGAAGGAAATTTTATTAATATGAGTGTGGTCTTAGCTTGTTTCATGTGATAGCATCTTGAACATAGACCATTTTGGTTAAGTTTCTCAAATAAATAGTACTAAAACTGTTAACTACTTAAATTTTATATCATTTTAACTTGTTTGATTTCAAGTCCATGCATGCATGGACAAACAAAATGATGTTTCTTTTCTCATTCTGGACTAGTGAAATTGTTGAGATGTATACATGGTATGGGTTTACTTTCTTGCTTTGACTACATTTCATTCCACTCCCTTCCATTAAGTTGTGGCCATTTCCAGAATGCTCTCTAATAGAGAATCAGCTAGACGCTCAAGAAGAAGAAAGCAGGCCCATCTGACTGAGCTCGAGACACAGGTTCAGACTCCTTTGTAGCTGCCACCTCTTGGAGTCAATTGTTCTTGCTTCTGCAGTCTCTCTCTTCTGATCTTTTACTCAATGTTGTACAGGCGGTTCAATTAAGAGTTGAGAACTCCTCCCTATTGAAGCGTCTAGCTGATATAAACCAGAAGTACAATGAAGCAGCCGTTGACAACAGAGTTTTGAAAGCTGATATTGAAACATTGAGAGCAAAGGTAACATTGGCGCAAGACAAATTAGATTTACACAAGTACTGGTACAAGATGAAGCAATGATGTGATTTTGTTGTTTCCTTTTCTAGGTAAAGATGGCGGAGGAGACAGTGAAAAGACTAACCGGATCAAACCCCTTGTTTCATACTATGTCAGATGTGTCCTCAATCAGTATGACACCTTTTGATGGAAGCCCTTCAGAAACATCAACAGATGCCGCTGTTCCCGTGCAAGATGACCCAAACCATCACTGTTTCCAACCTTCATCTAATAACTCTATGCCAACTCATGATTTCAGAGGCAACAATGGTTTGGCAGACAATACCCCTTCAGTTGAAAATGCACAGCAGACTTCTGCAGAAACATCAACAGAAGTGGCGGGGAACAAGATGGGACGAACACCTTCCTTAAAGCGAGTTGATAGCTTAGAGCGTCTCCAGAAGCGGATCCGCGGTGGAGAGCAGTAGTTTACAAGCTCATGATTATCTAAGCATGAGGAAGGATTTATTGAATGATGCTGAACAACAGCTGTATTGCAACTTTGGAGCTTAGTTATGTAAAACTTGCTATTGTTTATCCCAACTACACTGAATTAATCTGATCCATACTTTCACCACCTACGGCTTGCCATGTGATGCCATGCATAGAAAAGACTGTTAATCACATTGCTTCCATGAGCCAGTAAATGTCTCTGATATTACTGCATCAGTGAGTTATTTGCATAGAAACTCTAAACAGAGCAACAAAATATATGCACCTCATTTCACCCCAGAGGGAAAAGACATGTAATGTAGCCTTGATTACATTACATATAAGACAGTCACAGACAGGGTCCATGAGTAAATAGCCTTGATGACATTAGAGTATTAGACATCAGTCAAACCTGCAAGTAATTCAATCGGAAAAGTAAGAGAATAAACTCAGAATCATGAAATTTCGATCACAGATGCTAATGATGTCTTTGCAAGCTCAATGCTTTGCATCTTCACTTCCTACCAAAGCAGCAAACTATAACCCGTCCAAGACATGATTGCTAGTGGTTTGAACTGAACTAGAGCCAGCTTTATTTTCTATTCTCATGACCTTCATCTCCTCTCTCACCATCTCCACAGCATCCCACTTTTCAGCATGAGCATAAATGTTCGACAAAGCAACATAGTCTTCACTCTTTGGAGTTGCATCTGTAGAACTCTGCGCCAGCTGGATGCGGAGCAGCTTCTTACCTACCTTCTCTCCCATTGAGACATCCCCATGAACATTGCATGCACTTAGCAAACTCCTCCACAAGACAGCATCAGGTTCAACTGGCATTGTTACTATACAGTCATAGGCTTCATTCAAATGCCCACTTCGGCTAAGCAGATCGACTATGCAACCGTAATGCTGCATCTGAGGCGTGACTCCAAACTTGCTCTTCATCAAATGGAACAAATGGAGGCCTTCATCAACAAGCCCGACATGGCAGCAAGCTGTAAGCAAGCTGGTGAAAGTCACTGCATTTGGGTTTGTTCCATGAGCTTTCATTACATCCAAAAGCTCCAGTGCTTCACTTGCCTTACCATGAATAGCCAGCCCTGTTGCCATTGCTGTCCAAGTTAAGACATTTCTCTGTTTCATGCGCTTAAAAACGGTTAAAGCACAATCGACACTCCCACATTTGGAGTACATATCAACAAGACCAGTTCCCATAAAAACATCCCTATCAGAAGCAGGCATTGTCTTCTCTACATAACCATGCACACAAGCACCAGTCTCCAACACACCCAACTCAGCAGCCGCCGAAAGAACACAAACCATTGTAGTATCATTAGGTTTCACCCCAGAATCGCCATCCAACATGTCCCAAAATAGCAGCAATGCATCCCGGGCACTTTCTCTTTGGGAAGAGTACCCCGTGATCATTGCATTCCACGTAACACTATTTCTCTCAGACATTTCATCGAACATCTTACGTGCCGAACCAAGGTCCTTATTACTAGCATAAAAATGTAGCAAGGTAGTTTGCACTATAATGTTTGACATGATACGCTCTTTTACAATCCGGGCATGAATTTCTCTACCTACTACTAATGTTGGTACTGAAGGTGACCTAGCACAAGCTCCAAGAACAAACTTGTAAGTAAAGTCATCAAAACACAAGCTTGCTTCAGAAACCCAGTTGGCAAAAAGAAAAATGGAGTCTTTAGGTTGAGCGCATCTAATCAAAGTGTTCAACAGGAACAGATTAGGCTCATCAAAGTGTTTGAATACTAAATGGGCATAAAGGCTGGTGCTTTCTGGGTCTGATAAGGAACAGTAGTGCTGGATTAGCCTGCCATATATGGAAGTTGATTTGAGACCATTGGTAATCAACTGAGCATGGGCTTGCTTCAATTGGTGTGTGGATTTCAGTTTCAGGTTTAGGAGAGAAAGAGCTCTAAGTCTTGGCAGACAGTGCATGTGGGTTTACTGAATGAAACTGAAGCAGAGTGTATTTATCTCTGCAAAAAGTATATAAAGGTTGGATCTTTTCTGTTTTTACTGAATGAAATTGGAGAACCCAGAAACTGAAACAGTGAATAAAGGTTGGATCTTTACTGTTCTAACCCAATAAAATTGGAGACTTAAATGTCAAAGAGATGAAAGTAAGAGTTGCCCATGTGAAAATCATTGGTCAAATATAGTTTCTAAAGGTCCCACCAAGATAAAACAAGAGAGAATAGTATAATGCTTGAAGCCACCTTTCCCCTGCTTCATGTTATCTAATCCTCCGAGTCCTCAGTTTAAAAACACACAAATTCAACCAAAAGCTCCAAAATCTCCAAAACCCACAAAAGTTAGAGAGAAAATCTGAGAAGAAATGGAGATCTCATCTCTAACTCTATCCACTCCAAGATCTCCACCTTCAGTTCCTTTCGCTTCATCCCAGTCCATGTTCTTGACCAACAATGGCACCACCAATTTGTTCATGACCAGAAACAAGGTCAACATCAGTGGTTTGGTTCTGGGCAGGAGCAGAACTGAGAGAGCCAGGAAGGGTCTCACTTGTAATGCTTTGTTTGGTCTTGGGGTCCCTGAGCTTGCTGTTATTGCTGGTGTGGCTGCTCTGGTTTTTGGGCCCAAGAAGTTGCCTGAAGTTGGGAAGAGTTTAGGGAAGACTATCAAGAGCTTCCAACAGGTAGAATTCATTATCTGGATCTTGTTTTGTTGTTTAGAAAATGAATGGAAGTTATTGCCTTTTGGGCTCTAGTGTTGTATGCATGTTCTATTGATAGAGGTTTTATATTATGCAATTGGGTACATAGGTTGATTGAGCTACTCTGGTTGTACAAGAAATGGGGGACTTAATTGATTTTACTGGCAGGAAGAAGGCCAGTTGTAGCTTAGGACTTCTGTTCATTGTTCAATAGGAAGTAAATCAAGTTTAGATAGCTGTATTCGTGTTAAGTTTAGCAAATTCTTTATACTTTGGTATGAAATGGTGAAAATTTAAAGTTCGAATAATCCAAACTGCTCAATTCAACTGTATATTATGTTGATGGGGCAATTATTGGAGTCTCTAAGATTGTTGGTTGTTCTGGAACTGAAAGCTTTATGCCTTTAGCAATTTGTTGTTTCTTCCTTGTACATGTCTTTGTGGAGTTAGTTGTAAAACTTTGTTTGCGATTATACATGCATCCCCATCATTCCCTGTCAGCCATAGTGTTGCGATATGCACAACTGTTGATGTGTAGTGGACAATGTACATGTGAATATAATTGCAGATGATTTCATTCATTGTAGCATTTGGTTTTATGTTCTCTTTGCATAGATTACACTCAATAAAGTACCTCTCTCTTACAAAAGAAACTGATAATCTCCCATCTGTAGATTTTACAGCATTTTGAATGCCAAATGTTAGTTTCACCTTAGGTGGGTTACGGTAGTGTTCTGGTATTGGATTTAGATTTAGAGTTGGAAGTAAAAATGACAGTGACATTGATGATATTGATCTGTGTTACTAGTCTAATTCAGTACACATAAAAGGGGTAAAAAAGAATTAGGATGAAGAGATGCAGTCAGTAAAAGTTCTTCTACTGTGATATAAAGGCAAAAATGAAGGGTCTTTAGTATTCACACTCCCTCACAACCTCTCAAACACCTTGACTATCTGTTTGTAGGGATGATTTAAGATCCGAAAGCAATTGAAAGGTTATTCACAAGAAAATTCTACTACTTACCTTCTTATCTGCAGTACCAAAGAAGGAAATCCTTTGTTTCCTTTCTGCTCACTATATATTATGAGGAAAAACACACACCATTTCCATCCTCTCCAATTTCAATCCCAAAAAAAGGCCATCTTTTCTATCATATTCATCATTCCTTTGTACCAAGCTGTAAATGTTTTCTTCTAAAAGAATATTGGTGAAATACTTGTTCCTTTTTCTGTGCACGACAAATGTTCCCCTAGTTTGCTTGGCTTGGGTGAGATACTGCTGCTGTCTGTGCACTATGGTGCATGTAGTGTGTACACGCTCTTAATTTGAGATGGGTTATGCAGAAGCTTAATCTGAGAAAATCTCAGATGATAATGAGCAGATTGATGCATATAGATAAGTAAGATAACAAAGTTGTTAATTTTGTTGCATCTTGTTAGGAGTGAGTGATTCAGTGACAATCACAAGTTACACATTCATACTTAAAGAATACTATAAACATAACCCCTGATTATAGTTCACTTTTTTTGTCCCTTCAAATTTTTACTTTTTTGATCAGCAAGTGGTCTGTATTAAAGCATTCATGTACAAAATTGCTTCTTTGTAGAAGGATCTCGAGCTAGTAGTTTTTGAGAGCACTAGCTCAAGCTCGTGTTAGGAAACCAGGGGGCTCATTAATCAACAGAGTAGTTGTAAATATTAGTCAAATCATTTTAGATTCCAATAAAGTTTGTACATCATAGTGGGGTTATCAATTGGCAAGGAAATATTAGTCCCACTTAAAAATTATTTACCTGTATTATATTTTATACCAAGCACTCATAGAAGGCTACTGAAGAAACGAACAAATAAGAATGTATAATTTATGCGGTTCCTTATAAGTTTATAGTGTGCTTACGCCTGATCAAAGACTGATTTGAGTGTTGCTGCAGTTTATCAATGTGTGTTAATATGTAAATAATGGAATAACAACGGAAAACACATTGATATACCATTTCTATCTTTCTGCTAAACTCAGTTATCTGATTCATTGGTGTACTTTCCAGGCTGCAAAGGAGTTTGAGACAGAACTTAAAAAAGAACCTGAGCCTAATACAGAGGTTCTCACTGATGAACCTACAACTGTGAGTGAAGAACAAAAACCAGAAGTCAAGGTCCCAAGCTCACAGGAAAAAGTATGAGGTTGTAGTAATTACTTGTTCGACACATTATTAATTTTGTTGTCATGATACAAGTTTAGAACAAGATTCTTTTTTCAATGTAGATGAGTTATGCAGGAAATGTACTTCTTGTGTTGTGTCATTGCCATCCTCCTACTGATCTTTTCAGAGAGTTAAAAGGAAACTGCTTAGTTGATCTAACCAAAACTCCCCTCCTTTTGGCCCATCTCTTGATCAAATTGCTTTCTTCTAAAGTACCCCTTCTGTGTTCCCTATTCTAATATGCACAGTGGTACTGCTAAGCTCATTATAAGGGGGGAAAGAACAAAATAAAGATGAGAAACAAAAAACTTTTTGCTTTTGAAATGAAAAAGAAAAGTGGGTGTAACTTTCCCAAGAGTAGGTAATGTCTTGGCTTTTGTAGCTCTGAACTGTATTTTAGATAGGTTTCTATGCACCACGGTCATGGATAGATGGTCCAGCTTTTGTTTTCCTTGGCATTGTGCTATCCCAACACATGAAGCTGTTCTAGCATGTTTTCATTTGTTCTATTTAGTATACAATAATTAGGTTATCTTTCTCATCCTAGTTTGTAGTTTCTTTTGGCAGCAAAATGTGTGACTTATTAGTTTCACTAACTTTAAACAATTTGTTTATTTTCTGCTTTGTGCTCTCATTGCTTGAAAGGTTTCAATCATACAACAATATTTAAATCAACTAAAGCCATATAATTATATCAGGGTTATGATGCACTAATGATATGTATGGATTGTCATTGTAGGATACTCTTGAAGCTAGGATTATTTCAATTTTCAAACCAGGGTTCATATACTGATGTATGATGTCTGTGTATTATAAGTTTATAACTAATAAGAAAGTAACTCCACTAGAAAGAGGGCACCGACCCAGAAAAGGTGAAAGAATTAAAAACTAGGAAAGATAGCAACCTTTGTGTATTGAATTCTAAATTTCTAAATTTCTATTGAATTCTAAATTTCTAAATTTCTATTGAATTCTAAATTTCTATTATGACCAGTTTTACTGTTAACTTTCTTCTATCCGAATACCAAGATTAGAGGGTATAGATTAGATTTTCAGAGAAATAAGATAACCCATTCTCCTTATAAGACGTAGAAGGAGTGAGTTTCAATCCTGATCAATTACAGATAGGCTTGATGAAGATGACTAAGTTGAGAAGGACGACTCAAACTCAATAATGGAGGTGTAAATTACGTGCAGCCAACCATAAACCTGATTTTCAGGTTGTAAATTTGGATGGTTCACTCTTTGTCTGGTCTTTAAAGTTGGATGATACATATTTGTTGTGGCTGGTTTGGACTGGTTGCATTCTAACTGAGCTGTGATAGTGTCTTTTGGAAATCATAGAGGGTGGTTTTCGTACGCACCCTGATGAAGTCATTCCCATTGTGGGGAGGTAATCAGAGAAAAAAGCAAGAACCAAAAGAGGAAAGCAATGATAAATTGTCTTTGTCGATGAGTCATTGAATCTCATGCCAAATTAATACCCGTGAGGCGTGAGCTTAATATGGATATGAATTTCACAAATTTTCCTATTAACCTTGTGCATTACTATAAGATGGTAAAGATTTATCGTCTAAAGCCATTCTTTGAAGGTTAGATTGCAAAAATGAATCTAATTAGAAATCTAATGAGAAGAATAACAACATGAAAAACAAAAAAATATGAGAAAGATTGTGGATGACATCCATCTTCCCGAATTTCTCAAGTGTATCAACATGAATTATATTTCTATTGTTTGTGTTCATCATAATAAAAAACTCATTCTAGGACATCATACAATATGCAAAAGAAGGTTTACGAGTGCGATACGAGAGTTACTTGTTATTAATAGTTAAATTTCATGTCTAAAGTAGTTCATAATAGTTAGATTGCAAAAATGAATCAAGTTAGAAATCTAGACGAGACGAATAACAATAAGAGATTGGTAATGGCGAGGGCTGGGCACGGGACAGGATGGGTCAGGATTTGATGAATCTTGTCCCGTCCCGAAAATAAAAGAACGGGACGGAATGGGACGGGAATGCGCTTTTAGAAATCTGTCATGTACGTCCACTACCAGAAAATGCATCTTGGGCGACGAAAAAAAATCGTCGCCCTGTTAAAAAATTTCGTCGCCTAAGTACTTAGGCGACGACATGTCGTCGGCCAAGACGTCGTCGCCAGAAGTGCGTCGGCCAAGAACTTGGGCGACGAAAATTCAGTCCGTCGTCGCCTAAGAGTAATTCTTAGGCGACGACACGAATTTCGTCGCCTAAGATCTACTTCTCGTCGCCCAAAAATATTCGTCGCCCAAGATTTAACACCTTGGCCGACGAAAAATTTTTTCGTCGCTTAAGATGTTATAACCTGGGGTGACGAAACTAAATATTTCGTCGCCTAAGATCACTACATCTTAGGCGACGATAATTTTTTTTCGTCGTCTTATATGGTAAGTCCTTGACCGACGATTTAGCAATTTCGTCGCCTAAGATATATTTAAATTTTTTTACTTTTTACAGATGATATTTATCCTTTATTTTTTTTCTTTTTTTTGATATTGAAATTAAAGATATTGTAAAGAGCAGAACTTAGAAACAAACAAACAGATGGATAATATCAAATAATATTTTTCATTGATGTTGAATCATTACATAAACACATTGTTTCTCAAAGATACAATCTTGTTTGAATCAAATCAAAGATGCAAACTTTCTTTGAATCAAATCAAGGGGCTTTTAACCTGCAAACAAAAATAGAAACAAACTCTAGTACAAGAATGAATTGAAGCTCTTATTAATGAGATCAGATCAAACAATCCAAGTCGTCTCAGAGAACCCAGAGTTGGGCTGCAGACTTGCAGATGGACGTCGGATCTGGGAAGCGGAAGCGGAATCGATCGATTGAGAGCGAAATGGATTCGGCGTCGGATCGGGGAAGCGGAGTCGATCGAGAGACAGAGGATCACCGTGATCAACGATTGAGAGAATTTCAGAAACAGAAAAGCAGAGAGAGAGAGAGATCGGAAATATTGGGTGTTGGTCGGGGTCGGGGTCGGGGTCGGGGTTGGCGTCGGGTTGCGGGGTCAGGGTCGGAGAGAGGGAGAGAGAGAGGGCTTCGGTGGATTTTCGGAGAGAGAGAGAGAGGGCTTGGATTTGTGAGCTGCTGCGCGAATGGTTAGGGTTCCGAATTTCTGCCTTTTATATTGGCGTTCTTGGGCGATGATTCTATAAAAATCCTCGCCCTGTTTTTTGAAAATCGTCGGCCAAGATAATCTTGGGCGACGATTTTTGAAGTCGTCGCCTAAGATACTCTACTTGGGCGACGATGTTCTTCACTATAAATCTCGTCGCCCAAGATAAAGAAAATCGTTGGCCAAGAGTTCTATCATAAAATTCAGAATATCGTGATTTTGGTGATCGGAGAAGAGGAACTGAAAAACGACCGTCAGATATGACCAGCATAACAAATTACGTGGGTGGAAAAAAATTCAGCTCCATCGGACAACGACAAGGGCTCGATCCGTCCGGTCAATCGGCGCGGTCAAACCCCTAAACGGACGGAAACGGCTATTCGACCCTCCAAATCACGTAATCTGGCCGGACCTTCAACTGAGAATAGTTTCCAATCGACGAGACTCTTACGGGGCTATAAAAATTTGGTAAAAAATAAAACCCGGGATAGGGCTACCACTAGGTAGAAATAAGAGAAATTCGTTGACCGGAACAATCGACACCGAAATTTTACCGAAATATCTTCATTTTTCACGGGTTGACGTATTTCACCGTTCCGGTCATATCTTATTTCACGACTTTTTGGCGTTTGAGGCCTCTACGTATACGTTATCTTCAAAACGAAACTTAAACTCAACACTTGTATAAAAAAGTTATACAACATTAGTACATATATCGTTAGTTTGGTGATCGGAGAAGAGGAACTGAAAATCGACCGTCAGATATGACCAGCATAACGAATTACGTGGGTGGGCAAAAATTCAGCTCCATCGGACAACGATAAGGGCTCGATCCGTCTGGTCAATCGGCGCGGTCAAACCCCTAAACCGACGGAAACGGCTATTCGACCCTCCAAATCACGTAATCTGGCCAGACCTTCAACTGATAATAATTTCCAATCGACGAGACGCTTACGGGGCTATAAAAATTTGGTAAGAAATAAATACCCGGGATAGGGCTACCACTAGGTAGAAATAAGAGAAATTCGTTGACCGGAACAACCGGCACAGAAATTTTACCGGAATATCTTCATTTTTCACGAGTTGACGTATTTCACCATTCCGGTCATATCTTATTTCACGACTTTTTTGCGTTTGAGGCTTCTACGTATACGTTGTCTTCAAAACGACACTTAAACTCAACACTTATATAAAAAAGATATACAACATTAGTACATATATCGTGAGTTTGGTGATCGGAGAAGAGGAACTGAAAACCTACCGTCAGATATGACCAGCATAACTAATTACGTGGGTGGACAAAAATTTAGCTCCATCGGACAACGATAAGGGCTCGATCCGTCCGGTCAATCGGCGCAGTCAAACCCCTAAACGGACGGAAACGGCTATTCGACCCTCCAAATCACGTAATTTGGCCGGACCTTCAACTGAGAATAGTTTCCAATCGACGAGACGCTTACGGGACTATAAAAATAAAAAACATTTCCTTAAAATTTAAATGTGTTTTATCTATTTTAATTATTCGGATTATCTTGGCCGACGAATTACCCTAATTTCGTCGGCCATTATGATACTTGGGCGACGATATTTCTTAAATTCGTCGCCCAAGGGTAAAAATTAAAAATAATGTACAATGAAATTTAAATGTGCTTTATTTATTTTAATTATTCGGATTATCTTGGCCGACGAAATTAGGGTAATTCGTCGGCCAAGATAATACTTGGGCGACGATATTTGTTAAATTCGTCGCCAAAGGGTAAAAATAAAAAATCATGTACAATGAAATTTAAATGTGCTTTATTTATTTTAATTATTCGGATTATCTTGGCCGACGAAATTAGGGTCATTCGTCGGCCAAGATAATACTTGGGCGACGATATTTGTTAAATTCGTCGCCCAAGAGTAAAAATAAAAAATCTTGTACAATGAAATTTAAATGTGCTTTATTTATTTTAATTATTCGGATTCTCTTGGCCGACGAAATTAGGGTAATTCGTCGGCCAAGATAATACTTGGGCGACGATATTTGTTAAATTCGTCGCCCAAGAGTAAAAATAAAAAATCCTGTACAATGAAATTTAAATGTGTTTTATTTTATTTTAATTATTCGGATTACTCTTGGCCGACGAAATGAGTGTAATTCGTCGGCCAAGATTTTATTAGGCCGACGAAATTATTGTATTTCGTCGGCCAAGTAAAAATAAAAAAATAAAATACTTAGGCGACGATATATTTGAGTTTCATCGCCTAAGGATTAAAAAACTTAGGCGACGATATAAATATCTTAGGCGACGACATATTTTTTCGTCGCCCTAGTTTCTATATTAGGCGACGAAATTTATCCTTAGGCGACGATTTTAATTTCGTCGCCTAAAATTGAACTTTAGGCGACGATTTTTTTTCCTTGGGCGACGATTTTTTTTTTCGTCGCCTAAGTTTCCTCTTAGGCGACGAAAAAAAAAATTGTCGCCCGGTTTTTTTTGTTTCGTCGCCCAAGACTCATTTTCTGGTAGTGGTCCTTATCTCGTTTGGGATCGGGATCCCGAAAAATTAACCCATAGAAGAAGAAAAAAACCTGAAAATATCAATCTCTGAATTATCATCTTTCTCATAAATTTCGGCATCAGCTTGCTTCTTCCTCGCTGGCAGTGTCTGTATCTCTGAATTTCCAGGCCATGTCGGAAACCCTAAAGCCGTTAAACCCTAATTTGGAGGAGGAGAAGATGAAGATGGGGTTGTTGCGGTGGGAGCCGAAGAGATTGTTGCCGGAGCGGGAATTGTCGTCGTCGCCATAGAAGAAGTAGTCGTCGAGGGTTCCGAAGCGGGTGAGGTGGAGGAAGGGGCGGTGGTGGCGGCGGAGGGTGAGGGGAGAGGGGGAGGAGTCGGTGGGGGTGGGGGAAGATCGGGAGGCGGCGAGCTCGAGGCGGGAGAGGAGGGACTTGAGGGAGGGGTCGCGGTCGATGAAGGCGGTGAGGAGGTGGGTGCCATTTTTGACGACGGTGCGGAAGGAGAAGATGTGAAGGGAGAGGAAGAGGAAGGTGAGGAGGTTGGAGGCGGCTTGTCGGAGGAGCTACGGCGTCGATTTGAGGTGGTGGAGACGCGGGTGGTGGTGGTCGCTCATTTTTTTACGGGCGAAACGTTTTTTTTTTTTTTTTTGGTTTGGGGGTTTATGTTTGTGTTTTTTTTGGGTGGATCTTCGTGGGGGAGAAGAGAAGAGCATTGTGTGTGCTACAGTGAGGGGATGGTTTTGTATATAAAATGATTAAAATCAAGTAATCTAATATTATGGGACAAGCCGAGATTTTTCGGGATAGTCCCGATCCCGTCCCGTCCCGTTTTAACATTATCATAGTGGGATAGGACGGGACGAGATTGTCATTTTCAAAACCTATCTCGTCCCGTCCCGCTAACTTTCGGTACGAGATCGGGATTCCGGTACTAAGTGCCCAGCCCTAGTAATGGCATTCCTCTTTATTTGGAAAAGTGTGGCTTAGATATAAGCCATTTGGAATCCCACATCGGAAACATGAAAGAGTCATCCTTGGGTTATAATGAATGGTACCACACACACTAATGTTGAGGCCTTTTGTCGAGGTCTTGTGTAAAAACCCCATGTTTCTCCACCGAGTGGCTAAAGTGGGGAGAGTATCGGCATTATTGGACTCATGTGTGTGAGACATGTTGGGCCAGTTGGCCGTTTCCGAGTAACAAGTGGTATCAGAGCTCAGACGACGCTTGGGACTTGGTGTCTCATACGATCGAGTTGCAATTTGGTGGAGTTCTCGTTTGGATTGGGATCACAAGATTCAAATGGTTGTGATCGAGGTTGAACTATTGAAATTTGGATCGTGAGAGTTGAAGATGGCTCAAATCACGCCAGGTGGATATTATTGGAAAAGTGTGGCTTAGATATGAGCTATTTAGAATCCCACATCAGAAACATGAAAGAGTCATCTTTGGGTTATAAAGAACTGTACCACATACACTAATGTCGATACCTTTTGTGTAAAATCTCATACCCGTTTCTCTACCGGATGACTAAAGTGATAGAAGTATCGGTATTATTAGACCCGTGTGTGAGACCCGTCAGACAAATTTTGTTTTATGTAGTTCATATTTATTATAATAAATTTATTTAATACTTGACGTCATACGTCAAAAAGATTTTACAAGTGTAATATAAGAGTTACTTATTGTTATATTCGATGAATGTAAATACGAACAAGATAAACTCGTTGAAAATACAAATTTCAAAATCAAAGGTGTCAAATCAAAGAAAAATCTCCAACAAGAGTATTCAAGAGCACTGTAGAACACCCCCATCTTACTCCGAAAGCTCATTTATTTCTTCTTTCTCCTAAAACTTTGAAAAAACAAAAACGCCAGTCACGGCCTCATGTCCGCGCGTAGTAGCAGGCACTAGTCTAGTCCCAGTCCCACGATTCCACACACCAAAAAAGAGAAGAAAACCAAAATTGTCTGATTGCTCTCTTTCTCTGTCTTCAAGTGTATCTCCCTCCTCACTCGTCCTTCTCTCTTTAAATCCACAAATCACACGCACACAGACACAGACACAAACCCAAACCCAAACCCAGCACAGCAGCAGCAACATTACTAGTGTTTCATTTCAGCTCCATATTTCAGACCAACCCCAAAAGCAGAGCAACTCAAAAGCCAAAAAAGACAAACGTGTTCTTCTCCATCACACCACCAAAAGCCTCCACCTTTCTTCTTCTCTCTCAAAACCCACAAAGCTCCAAACCACACAACCCCCAAGAAAACCATTTCCGGGTCATCGGGTCCAACACCACCACCACCCCAACCCATTTTCCTCACCACTCCCCAAACCCAAATGCCTCCCATAAAATAGACCCAACAAGACACCACCTTGTTCTTGATTCTCTCAACAAAAAAAAGACTCAAGAACCAAAGAACCAAGCTTTGGTGTCTCTCTGATTCTAGAAGTCCTCATCTTTTCACCCAAAAAAAAAAAATCCCATCTCTTTCTTTACTCTTTGATTATGGCGGGCAATCCGCCTGAGGGGCTCGGAGACGACTTCTTCGAGCAGATCATGGCCGTTCCTCAACCCTACAGCGGTGGCTCCGCCTCTGCTGCTGACTCGAGTGGTGGATATGGTGACGTGGGGTCCATGCCGATGGTGCTCCAGCTCGGGTCCGGAACCGGGTCTTCTTCCGGGTACAGAGGAGGCGGGTCGGTTGGGATGGGTATGGGGATGCCTTTGGGTCTGAATTTGGAGCAGGGCTTTCTTGGACATGACAGGTTCCGAGATGAAGTGGAACGCAACTCCAACACTAACAATAGCAACAACAACAACAATGGTAACAGTTCCAATGTAAGTCTTTGCTTGGCTTGGCTTCAGTTTGAGGGTTATGCTAGTTTGGTCTTTTTTTTAGGTTGGTTTTTAGTGGCAGGAGAGAGATAACTCGGTTCATATGACGACTAGTTTGTTTCCGGCGGCATTTGGACATTTGCAAAACCACTCCTCCGTCCGGCCAACGCCACCGCCGCCTCCTCAGCCTCACCAGGTCGGTCCAACCCAACATTCTCATAAATGACGAGATTGCCCTTGTTTTTGTATTCAAAGATGCACCTTTCATGCTTTTGTATTCCAAGGTCATGTTTTGTCCCCTAAAAAGGCCAAATATTCGGTTCCACAGTGCTTCGTAGTACTGAAATTCCGTAGTTATGGACACATATTCCACACACATATTCCGTAGATGTGAGTACTCAGACGAATCAATACAGGCTGGTCCGGTGTGATTGTTTGTCTAATTTAATAGTGTTTCTGAGTATTGAAACTCCGAAGATGTAGATGAGTCGATGCATGCGGGTGCTCTATTGAACTAATAGAACATTGTTCACATCTTCAGAACTACTTGAACACTTCTCATATCTTCGAATTTCAATACTCGGGACATCTCCTTAGGTGTTCTATAAGATGGTTAAGGGTATTGTTGATAGTTTTCAACAAACAAGGGCTTGGTTTTTGCAAGAAGTGTGTTTTACACGCGCTTGAGCGAACGTGGGGTAAATGCTTGTCCGGTACAAAGGTGTGAAGAGTTTGTGCCGTCCAGGGGACAATTTAGTCCGTTCAGGTTGTTTATAGTGGCAATCTTTGTCATAGAAAGCCTAATAATATGATCACGCGCTTCTGGGATTTGCCAGAGGAGCGTGAGGGGACGTGCGCTCATGTCCTGCTCTTCACATGGGGTTGACTAGTTGTAGTTGACTCTGTCAATAATTTTGACTTCTGTTTGATAGGGATATCCTGAAGATTTTGCTGCAGAATTTAGGGGATCTTTTATTTGTTATTTTTATTTTCTTTATTAAGATTTTGCAATGATTTTGACAATATTTAAGGGCATATGGATTTTTCTTTTTTATTATTTGATGTTTCAGTTCATGACCTAAGAGCTGCCTGAGAGGTTTTAGTGATTTTTGTATGTATTGTTCATTGTCTCAAAGATAGAAGTTATATTTTCTCCTTCGTAATCAAGGATATCTTGACTTGTCTATGATGCCAAGATTTCACGCAACTAAAAGTCGAAAATTAACTTGAAAATGCTGTGTGGTTTATCTCTTACTTGTAAAAAAGCTTTGATGGAGTGTTGAACCAGGAAAGTTGGCAAAAATGCTAAATATGAAATGACTTGTAATTGAAGAGACGTGTTCTTCTCTTCAATACTTGTAAGATGGCCCTTCGTTCCACCATGGATTGTTTGATGGAAATCCAATTTGATCAAGCTTGTGTTGAAAATGACTGAGTAACAATAAAAGTGTGCTTTAGAACCCATTGCTTTTGAGCTGAATATCAGCTGGCAAGTAGTCATTGTGCTTTCATTTATCTTGTTCTGGTTACATAACTAGTAATTTCATCTAACTTAGTCATTGTAAATAAGTTAGAGATTGAGTGCTAATAGATTTGTTAATTTTTGACACTTCAGCAGTTTCATAGCCAACCTGCACCAGCGCCAGCGCCAACTGCTGCTGTTCATCAACCTCCTGCTGTCCGCCCAAGGGTCCGAGCAAGACGAGGCCAAGCAACAGATCCCCACAGTATTGCCGAGCGGGTAAAATAGATTTCTGTCTCGTAGAAAATTCAGCTGCTATATTAATTCGGTAGTACTATCTAATACTGGTCTTTCTGTTACAACTAAGACATAATCTTGGCATCTAATATCCAAACTTAATGATATTTTTTGTTCAGTTACGTCGGGAAAGAATTGCAGAAAGAATGAAGGCTTTGCAGGAATTGGTACCTAGTTGTAACAAGGTTGGTGACCGAAATAGCAGCTTTTAATAGCTGCTGCATTGAGTGCTTATTGGGAATTTCCCTTCCCTTTTAGATTTGATCTACATGTATTGACATATTATAACATCTTATGCAGACAGATAGGGCAGCTATGCTTGACGAAATCGTTGATTATGTGAAATTTCTAAGGCTCCAAGTGAAGGTATGCTTGTTCAAAATTTTGAATTGATTCAATAATTGAACTAATAATGGAAAGTTTAAAGTTTTTGAAAGACTTCTTAAGATTGCAAAAATACTCTATCAAATGGTTCTTTTCATTTAGCTTTTCCTGCACAATGGTAAAAAACATATCTTCATTTCATCGTTGTTTCAAAATCTTGTACCAAATGCTAACCAGTTGAGTGGTAATACTAATAGCTTCCAATTTCCAAAGTCTTGAAAATGTCTTTATCATATCGTAGGTCCCATCCATTCTTGTTGCACATGCCAGACATCATTAAAGGCATTGAAACTTTTTTTTCGCATGAAATAGTTATTTTGTCAATGATGAAATGAATTTGTCTGGTTGGAACATCAAGAAAATTCAATGAAGTCATAATCAAGCAGGAAAGGATCAAACTTGTACAACTTTTCTTTATTCTTGGAGTTTATACTGAAACAGGTTTTGAGCATGAGTAGACTTGGAGGAGCAGGTGCAGTGGCTCAGCTTGTAGCTGATGTACCCTTATCAGCAGTTGAGGTAATGAAACCTGAGCAATAATTCTTGGTTTAACTTGATCTCGAATTTATTGTTTTCCAATAATTCTTTTTGATTACTCAAATTTAAAGGATATTAACTTCTTGGTTTCATGAAGGGAGAGGGGATTGAAGGAGGGACCAATAATCAACAAGCATGGGAGAAGTGGTCAAATGATGGCACAGAGCAACAGGTAGCTAAGCTGATGGAAGAAGATGTTGGAGCTGCCATGCAATACCTTCAATCCAAGGCACTTTGCATCATGCCCATATCACTTGCCCCTGCGATTTTCAGGACACATCAGCCGGACACGACGACAATGGTTAAGCCGGAATCACACAACTCTTCCTAGGCTCCCCCCAAATTATGTCCTGTTTTAGTTAGTACCATTCTTACTCATGACAATGGGTATATTCATACTCTAGTCAAGTTCATAACTCATTAGAACTGAAGTGACAATCAAGTCATGGCAACTGTTCACTGTATTTTTTTTCCAGTTGTGTAAACAAGGGGCTGATTGTCATGTTTAAGTCTAGCTAGGGAAGAATTATCAAAAGCTAAGTTGATGAGCTCCTCTTGTAATATCAAAGGTGGGGTTTGTTGAGTGTGACCAAAATGTTGGTGGTGGGAACACTCTTTAATTTTCTTATATGGATAATGGGATAGGGGGCCAGGTAAAAGGGATGAATGGTTGTGTATGATGTCTTCTGGGAAAATTTTAATGCAAGTTGAGAATGGTTGGTTGTTCTAAAGTACTATTGGAAGCTTCTGGTATTAAGTAAATCTAAGTATTTGTATCTATGGCTTTTAATCTTTTTCTTCTTGAAAAGTGAAGGGACTCCTTTTCCAAATGTTGCTGAATTCTTATTGAAAATTCTATACACTATACAACTGTAGATTCAGCTGCGGAAATGACGGTGTTACCCCCGGTTTGCAGACAATTGCAAAACTGCCACTCTTGCCTTGCAATTCCTGATTTGCAAACATTGTGTGTTCTGCTTTGACACCTGTTGTGCATCTGTTTCTTTAGCTTGCCACCAAATTGTTGCTGTCTTCTCTCGCACGACTGAGTTGTGTGTTTGGGTTCTATATCCCCTTTCTTTCTCTGGGTTTTCTTCTTCGTGTGTTTCGCTTCGGTTGTCTGGAGAAAAAAAAAACTCGATCAAGATCTAGGAAGAGGAGCCGTTATCTTCCTAATGATGGTGTGACAAAACAGTTTATTTGACAAGCACAAAACTCAGACACTTTGGTATGACAAAGTTATCTCATGCTGATGCATGTTGTCATTGTTATCGAAATGAGTATCTTATGCATCTTTCAGATGCTGCTATTATTAACATTGGGATGAGTACATGTGTGTTTATCAATCCAATAATTCCTGAGACAGATGAGTATAAAGCAAGGTAAAATGATACAGCTCCCACAAAATAAGATCTTTCTTTCCAATCTGCCAAAGCAGTCGAAACTGTTTTGTTGATCATTGTAGGTTCAACAAGCCTCATCATACTCCGAAGATTTTGACAGCACCAGCTGGGCATCATCAACCTGCTCCTGATCTCCAAGATCAGGATATAATCATTGTCAGTGCTTTGAATCTACAGAGTGGAAAGAAAGACAAGGTAGAATTTTGCAATTGACTACTGCAATATACGTACATCTTATTTTTCACAAGTTCATTTAGATAACAATCAGTTTCAAAACATCTGATATCCATTTCTCATATGAAGATTTTTACTCTAATTTTAATTTTGACGATTGCAATCCAAAGCATTCCAACATTTTGTTATTACTTTTCATGAAAGAACTGCATGCAGTTTATTAGAAAGAAAAAAAACAGCATACATGATATAGAGAAACAAATTTCAGATCCCTTTTTGATAACTTATGTTGCACGTAAACCTAATCCAATATATCTGCTCTTTGAAACAAGCAGTGATGCATTATATTAGTTCATAAGACTATACTTTCTGCATTCAAATTGTTATGCGAGTTAGACCCCAGTATTGTTAATTTTGTGATTGCAAATGTTTCTTATTTAACTCCCTTTTCACATAAAGGCTACCACAAATTCTTATAAAACGTTTATTAATATCAAGATGCAATTAATGCTTCCCAAATTTATACTTATTCTGCTGCAGAGTCCTACATTTACCTGCAAAGCAAAGATTACAGGATTTACTATTCGAGACGAATGGTATTACCTGGCTTGCCCCACCTGCAGCAAATCTCTGAGGTTTAATTCTGGAAAGCTTTGTTGTGGACACCATGGAGAGCAAATTGGCCATCCTATGTAAGCTCCAAAATTAGAATCTTTATTTACACATGCAATGTTTTGAAAATAACATGGTCATCGTCATATTCTTCATTTTCTTCCATCAAATACATATGGTCCATTTATCATATCTGTTTCCATTTATCATCCTTTTTTAAAAACTCTGCCAGGTTTGAAACGTCATTTGTTACTCTATGATACAGATGCTTTACCTCTGTTGCTATTTATCTATTTTGTTGCCTATAATTACAAATTTGATACCACATATTACATTGTCACAGATACAAGCTTGAACTAGACTTGAAGACGAAGATGACTCCACAACAGCTACAATCGTAGGTAAAGCAGCAGACAATCTCTTTGGAGTAACGTGTGAGGAGCTGGTGAATGAACAAGGAGAAGATGACAAGCATAACATTCAGCTTGCAATACAAAAGGCAAAAAACATGTATCGTGTATGGCAGATTGGCTATGGTATTAGGGATGACTTCGTAGTGAAGGATGTTTACCCTCAGAATGAGGATGATGAACAAATGGCCGTAGAGAATACAACACCTCAGGTTCAGACTCCAACAAAAAGAGCGATGCAGCCAAGGGAAGACGCAACACTCAAAGAACTTTTAAACATTGAGATGAAAAAGAAACAAAAAAGGTAAATATCATGTAGAATAGTTTATGTTTCCACCTTCATCTAATACTGTGTATGACTAAATTGATTCTCTATTTAAAACATGTTTTGAACTTTGCAGAGGAGAAGGAACGTCTAAAGGCATATCAAAGTGAGCATTCCTTTTATTCCCATCAATACCTTTGTTTACTATTTCAGTACCTATTTATATATCTTGCAATAACATGCATTCCATTCCTTTCTCAACATATCTTCTCTCAATTTAAATGTATATGTGTATGTACCAGAGCTCAAGGGAACCAGAACAGATCAAAGACAAAGCAGGAGTAGATATCATGTGGTCGTTTGGTGTTTTCAGCTCATCAGCATTGGCCATATGTATGTAGTTTTTTGGATGCAAACATGTTAGCCAAGGTTGCTTCTAAGTACAAATGCAGTATAGCATTGTCTGGCAATAAGAAACATTTTGTTTAGAAAATTCAGCTCATCAGCAATGGCCATATGTATGTAGTTTTTTGGATGCTAACAAGTTAGCCAACTGACATTACATGTAACCCTATTTTTGTTACCCTCTATTATTCTGATATATGAGATACAAAGTTGTTGATGGAGGGACATGTATTGTACCATGTACTGCATTTGTTTAATACATTATTAGTAACATTACCATATCTATATTCAGTTTCTCATGCATTTCTGTTTTGCTTAATCTTTCCATAATAAATGAATTATTATTACTCTCATGTGGTAAATAAACTCATTCACCATTTTCTTATGAAACTTTAATAGTATTGCTAGAAGAACACTATACCTATGTGTACATGCAAATAACATCAATGTAGACATTCAACAACAAAATTGATCCACACAAAAACATTTACCGTAGGGAATATCCGTCATTGTAAACCGCGGGTACCATCTAGTACATAGCTATTGGGTGAGAGTAGTAGAAAATGAGACATCTTCTTACACATTCTATAAGAAGATGGTACCACTCCCTCGATCTAATTCACTTTCCACATAAGACAATGAAATGAATAAGAGAGAGGATAAAGAAACAACAACTGAACAAAGATCATCTCTTCTTTTGTTGGGCAAGATTCCACGATGAATTTCTACATACACAATTGTTTGGACACCGAAGCTTGAGTTCCCTTGCAAAATTGTCTCTAAGATTACAATTGAATTTTGTTTTTATTGTTCTTTTTCTGCTAACACCTTTCAACAATGTAACATCTAATTCGAAAATTTCACCTAATTTAAGCCAAAACTCTTACTATAACACATGAGTGTTTGACAAAATTCACGTTTTTGGACCTCTAGTTTTTTCCACTCATGTGTCCTTATAAACACCTCATAAAATCTTTTGAACTTTTCTAACCTTAAAATTTAGTGTCTTTTATCATTTTACTTGTGATCGAGCTTATATGACTCACGAGTATCGTGTTTTATATAGTTATTGAAACTGTTATTTTCAGAGATATCGAGTGAATTCCAAACTTATAATGTCTTTAATTCTTCTCTTACATACCTCAAGTTCCACAATTTTTGAAGGAAAAAAAAGTACGTATTATCCCTCCTCTTAAATTTCACCAAATTGAACCAAAACGTTTTGCTATAACACACGAATTTTTGATAAATTTCACTTTATTTAGACCTCTGGTTTTTTTCTCTTAACATCTTTTGAACCTGTCTAACCTCAGAAATTCATATTTTTCATGTCTTTATTATTTTACTAGCGATAGAGCTTAAATAATCCACAAGTACCGTAATCTGTAAAGCTTAATTCATGTCTTTGAAATTGGTATTTCCAGATGTTGTCATTTAAACATTACAAGAAATAAAGAGAAATTAAAAATGTCCTGAGATTAGATGGGCCAATTATTGGGCTGAGATACGATCCATAAGTTTATAACCTTGAATCTCTGTTCCATCTCTTGGATTGAATTGAGGGTTCTGGGTTCCGGAAAACAGCACAATAACGATAATTGGATCTCTGTTCCATCTCTTGGATTGGATTGAGGGTTCTTGCTTCAGATGCTTTCACCTTTATGATGGGTAAGTGTGCTTTGTAAGTGACAAGGTTCTTTTCTCTAGTCTTTTGGAGTTTGAGCAATGAATTCTGTTAGAACTGAAATACATGGACTTTCTGGGTTTATTGTATTTATGAAAACTTGGTTTATAGTATGTTCATCGGTGTAGGAATGACAATTCTGGACTTGAAATGGAATTTCTGTTGAAAAATAAGCAATTGTCTGTTTGGAAATCTGATACTGCTTGGTGAGGTTTACAGCTTCAAAACTGAAGAAAACAATTTGCTTGGGTGAAAGAAGAAGAAATTTGACTCCAAGATGTGATTTTGTCTTTTGGGGTTTGTGAGGACATGAGTTTAGTTGTGCTTTTTGGAATATATGATTGGTTTTTATTGCTTAATGTATCAGTTTCCGTTGGGATTATATATATGTACAGATTAGAGCTATCAGAATGCAGATGATTGTTATTGGCAGATGAAATTCAAGTCTGCCCTTTTGTTGACATTAGATATGTTCAGATTAGAGCCTTGAGAATGGAGATGGTCTAATAATAGAGAAGTGTGTTTTATCTGCTTCTCAGTGTAATGGTTGTTCAAAGACAGTGTTTGAGTATTTGAGCATGTCTCAGTATGGGCGAGGTATCCGCCTTTTAAGTTCAGCTTCGAGTAGCAGCAGCAGCTTCTGGGATCCGACTGTTGCCCTCGAACTCAATCACCTGACTCTTGCATTGCTGGAGAAATATCGTACAAGGTACCATTTCAAACAGATTTTGGGGCAGATGATGAGGACCTATCTCATAGGCCAAACATTTCCCATGAGCAGGCTCCTCACATTCTCTGCCATCTCGTACCCTGATAATTTAGACATTGCAGTTCTCCTTTTCAATCACTATACTCCTTCTCCCAATCTTTACATATACAACTGCATGATCTCTGCCTTATCTTTCTCTAAAAGTCAATCATTTGGCCTATACAAGTCCATGCTCTATGATGATATATACCCGGATAAAAACACTCTTCTTTACTTACTCCGAGCATCCGATAATCTATCAGATGTAAAGCAGATTCACTGTCATGCCATTGTTACCGGTTTGTTGTCACAGGGATACCTGCAAAACAGCCTCATCAAGATGTATATGGAGAAAGGACAAATGGAGCTATCTCACCAGGTTTTCCATCATCTGCCAACACCAGATAGGGTCTCATTTAATATCATGATCGTTGGTTATGCTAGGAAGGAATATTTTTTAGAAGCTCTACAACTCTTCTATAAAATGATGGATTTGGGTCTTAAACCGGATGACTTTACCATTTTAGGACTGCTTATGTCATGTGGAGGAATAGGAGATGCCCGGCTGGGAATGTCTGTACATGCATGGATTGAGAGGAGAGAAACCATTACTTCAAATTTGATCTTGGTGAACGCTCTTTTAGACATGTATGTGAAGTTCAATAAACTGGAGACTGCCCAAAATATTTTTAATGCTTTAGAGGAGAAAGATATTGTTTCATGGAACACCATGACTGCAGGGTATGCTAAGGTTGGCAATTTAGAACTTGCCTACAATTTCTTCAAGCAAATGCCTAGAAGAGATCTTGTTTCTTGGAATTCATTGATTTCTGGCCATGCCAAGAGGGGTGAATATGATATGGTAATTAAGGTATTCCACAATATGGTAACAGAGAATGTGAGGCCTGATAATATCACTTTGGTTAGTTTGGTCTCTGCTGCAGCAGAAATTGGAGCACTTGACAAAGGAAAATGGATGCATGGCTTGATTTTGAGAATGCAGATGAAAATAGATGCATTTTTGGGTTCTGCTTTAATAGACATGTACTGCAAGGCTGGAAGCTTAGAAAGAGCTTTCTTGGTTTTCAGGGAATTGACAGAAAAAGATGTGACGGTGTGGACAACACTGATCACTGGATTTGCATTTCATGGTCATGGAAGGAAAGCTCTTGATCTGTTTTCTGAGATGCAGAGATTTCTATTGCCAAGCGGGGTGACTATTGTAGCCGTTCTGACAGCTTGTAGTCATAGTGGACTTGTGGAAGAAGGGCTCAGCATATTTAACAGTATGAAGAAGTTTGATATTGATCCCGGAATTGAGCACTATGGCTGTTTGATGGATCTTTTTTGTTGATCAGGGAGGTTGGTTGAGGCAAAAGACGTGCTTGAAAATATGCCAATACAACCAAGTCGAAGCATCTGGGGCGCAATGCTGAGTGCTTGTAGAGTTCATGGAAACATGGAACTGGCTGAAATAGCTTCAACAGAGCTACTCAAGTTAGAGCCAGAGGAAGAGGGTGGATACATACTGTTGTCTAATATATACGCTGCCTGCGGGAGGTGGAGCTCCTCGGATAAAATTAGAGAAATCATGGAAGCCAAAGGAGTGAAGAAGACCGCAGGTTGCAGTAGCGTAGTTGTTGATGGAGTCATCCATGACTTTGTTGCTGCGGATAACCGGCATCCAAGGTGGGAAGACCTCTTTCATATTTTGCTGTGTCTGAAAAGTGAAATGAAGCTAGACGATACTGATCTAGCCAATTTTGCTTTGTTTACAAGGTGAGCAATCAATGTTATTGAACTCGTGATGATTTTATTTTATGTTTTGAACCTTATTTTGAGCGTCATGTAGAAACACAAGCATTCTGTGCTAGTTACGTATAGCATCAACAAGCCCGCATTTAGGAGAGTTTAAACGACGAACAGTCGTCCCCAACTAAAGGTTCGTTTTAGGAAACCCATTATGCAAGAGAAGGAGAACGTTGAACTGATGATTCAAGTTACTACAAGTTCAAGGAACAAGACAATGGCTTGTCTACAGTTTGTTGGGTATCCATTAACAACTGACCTACAACATCAACTCAAAATTTTCAAGTGTATTTACAACAAAGAAAAATCTACTCCAACGTACCTAATTATCGGAAAAGATCCAAAATATTTTACAACCCATGTTTCAGAATATCCCGATCCGCTAACAAAAGTAGATGGTCCATCACACCATAATGTCCCCGCTAACTCTGGAACTGCATCATTCTACATGACCGCCATATCCCAGTAAAGTCTTTAAGCACCATTCAAGTATTCTGCATATATGTATCCTACAGCCACTATCACTACAAGTTTCACCTCCAACAATCTAAGAGAACCAAAAAAAAAACCTATTCAAAAGCAAACCAACCAGTCACGTGCCCCCAGAGGTTGCACTAACCCCACTGCCATCCCTCAAACCTTGAAGCCACATATGTAGCGTTCTCTGCACATAGTCAGCAACAAGTCTCAACCTTCCTAGACTATAGTCTCCTCCTGCACAACTCTCCACAGTCCGAGCAACCTTTTGTTTACATTTCTCCCAGTCATCAATGCGCAACCAGCAAGCTCGACCTCCATGGCTTCCTTCCATGCCAAGAAAGGACACATTAGGATTTTCACCAAATGAATACCTCAACCTCACTGATACACAGTAAGGCAGCCATGCTGCACCGCCTGCGGCATTTATGTGGGGTATGTGAGCAGAATCCAGAACAAGAGTCAGTGCAAAATCAACCCAGTTGTGAGGCCGATCATAATGGATATTACTTTTGGCAACAGAAGAATTCTCCAGCTTTTCATCTATATTCGATCCAGCATGATATTCAAGACATAACTCAATACGCGGTTTCTGAGCAGCAGCTAAATCACCACCCTGTACTGGCTGGGCTTGTCCTTTCTTCCATGCTATTAGCTTCAAGAATTCTCTTAGAACTGATATGGGTAGGGTTAAAAGAGTGATGAATGATGCAACACGAGAAGCATCATAAGGCTCTGACGCAACACGTCGACTAAAGTAGTCACAAATTTCTCCTATTTCAGTTGAAGTCAATTCCTCTTGAGCAGTGGTTGGATTTTGCTGCTGTTGCTGCTGCTGATGATGGAATCTTTTCACACTCAGGACTTGAAGAAGAAGTTGAACTCTATGAACACTTACAGCAAAAACATAGCCTCTGCAGAAACACCAGGCAATGAGATAAAAGAACTTGCAAGCCTCTATACAGGTTGTGGAATTAGAACTGTAGTCAATTATGAAATAACATCTAAAGCAACTCAAAACAGAACGGCAAGAACCACATATCAGTCAAGGTATGCATGAAACATCCTTATGATGCTTATGAAATTTATTGTATTTCCATCTTGCTGGCCATGTACATAATTATTGCAGTGTCTATTGCCCAATCTGTTTCCTGATGTTTTCTTAGAAAAACACTTCCTTTTCTTATTCTTTTGGCATCTTAAATTAATTTTTGTTATTGTTACAAAATACAATGAGCATATGTCATCACACAACAAGAGATTAGATGATCTGCAGAGCATGGTTGGTACTTATTCTATCAGCCTATCACTAAGATTAAGAGTAAGAAAAAAAAAATACTGAGACGAATATGATTAAGGACAAAAAAGCACTTACCCAACAAAGAATCGCAAAGCAGGCTGCTCCTGGTCCAAATTTAAAAGAGCACCTTCATTGTCCTTCAAAATGGACCCTAGAATCTCTTTCAAAAGATCAGGCAGCTGGGCAAATAGCCACAGCACTCCAAGGTACTTAAGAATACCTCTTAGCACCTTTTTAAGAGCAACAAGGGGGACCCAACCACCTCCATACCCCCCATCATCTCCAAGACCAATAATGGCTGTATTCAGTTCTCCTCTCACATGAGCAGGGACACCTGCACCTGGTGATCTACGTAAAGGCATCCCTGAGCTCACAACAGCCAAATTAGAGGATACTGGAGATGCATTTCCAGCACGGTTTAATGCAGCAGCTACTTGGTTGCCTGTCCTAGACAATGCAGCAGAACTAGGGCCGTTAACCCTATTTCCATTGACAGCAGACAGCTGGAGACCTGAACCGGGGTTTTGATTGTTTAAATTTGCCAATCCTGTCTGCTGACCACCATTGAAATTAGTATCTAAACCATTCAGTTCTTGGGCCACATGCTCCATAATAAATGGCCGAAACTGTGGGCAAGGCAATGAACCTCCAACTGAAGGCCCCCCCTTGGGTGGTGTTGCTGGTTGCAACCAGACCTGATCTCCTGCAAAACACCGCATGTCAACTGCAAAGTGCTTCCGATAGATAATCCTTATCCAGTAAGGACCACGTAGCACAACTGAAACATCAATGGGCAATAGTGAGCTAGGCACAATGCCAGGTCCACCTCGGCCAGCAGCTGCAGCTGCAGCTGCACCTAACATTGCAGCCCCATGAAGGACGTGATTTGCAAGAGGACCCATAGCAGCAGATGAAACTGGGTTCCCAACAGCGATAGGAGACTGACCAACATTTGTGGTTGAACTGGTTTGCATAAGGCCCTGGGGTATGTAACCGGCCTGTTTTGGGACGGAAGAGAGAATTGTCATCCCACTAACCCCTTGAATAGGAGCGGCTCGCGCAGGTCGAGTTGCAGCTGCAAGAGCATGCAAGGGACCCGCAGTGAGGCGAATGCAGTCCAACAGTGATGCAACTTCAGCTCCATTTATGAAATCTTCTAGAAACTGAAGAAAGAAAACAATTACATTCATGGCCGGAAGTATGGAGTGGAATCAATAACACAAACCCAGACATAAAATCCATCTAAAAAGTTTCAATGCATCAAAAACAACTTTGATATACCATTTCAGCTATTATGAATTGCTGTTTAAGGCTCTAAGAAAAACTGGATCCAAGTTAAGTAGACTTTTTACATGGCACACGTGCTAACAGTTGGAAATTATAATAGAAAGCGTATGCAGGGGATGTCTGTAGGACTTAATCAATTTCAAATACCCTTAACATGATGTTAACCCAAACAACCAACTAGAACTGCCGAAATAATTAGCAAATAACTAAAATTTGTGAATTTACCTTGGTATGAGGCCAAAGTTGGTCGGGAGATACATGCATAGTACAACCCTCTTTACCTGATACCCACTCAACAACAAAGCGAGCCAGGACACCAGATCCAAAACTGAACCACAAACTCATGAGTCCTACTGCCTCAATTCTAAATGCCCTTCTCATTTGTTCAGATAATCTATCAGCTCCCTCAAAAGAACCTTTGCCTCCTGGTGCTTTAGAATCAGAGTTTACACTTTCTTCTGGTTTCTCATCTTCTCTTACTCCAAGCAGTTTCCGCATCCCCAGGGAAAACATTCTTGCATTAGAGAGCCTTTGGATATCTGCCACTAACTTCTTTATACTATCAGCCTCCACAGACTGATAACTGAGAACAACACCTTCTGGATCGTAACGAATATGAGAGTCGATGTCCGAAGTATTGGCAATACGAACACCAGAACCCCAAGGTGTACTATTGCTTCCTTTCTGAAGCTCCCATAAATCCCGGAAATGCTGGTCATTTATTTTCACATCCCAGTATATGCTTCCAGCTCTGCCAAGTCGCAAGCACAGGTGTTGCCATGAATCACCTCTGGCAAATGGAAGTCGGAACCATATGTTTGAAGATGTACTTCTTAACCCCACTTCCTCAACATAAGGGATGTCCAGAGCCCCCATCTGGCTAGTTAGTCTGGCATGCTTAATACCAAGTGAACAGTGCCTGACCACATGAAGAAGAGCTGAAACATAAATGCTAGAAGGTGCATATCCCTTATTAGCTTCAGATATAAGATCCCCATAACTGTATAGCCCAGTTTTCGAAGTCATATCCGTTGACATTAACACCAGTGATGTAGAGTGCTGAGCCTGATCGACTTCAAAAACTTTCCTCCTTTTACCAGATCCTGAATTAGCTTCCATACCTTGCAGTGATGGGATCAGATTCAACATTTCTGAAAGCGTACGCTTTCGAAGTTTTCTATCATGATCTGAATCATCATGATTAGGGCCATCGCACACTCCAGAATCTGGTGCACGGGCTGGAAAAAAAAAAAGAGAAAAAAAAGAAGTAAACTTCCGGCTAAAGTGTATCTACCCACTCAATACACAAATCACAAAGAAAGTAACTTACATGCAGGAGTCATTACACATGAGTTTGATCCAGCAACTCTGATAGATCCAGTTAGAGGCCCCGTAGGTAAATTAGCTCCATTAGGTCTCATGCCTGGCCCAGATATTCGAGGGCCACTGGGACCAGGTGGAGATAATAGGTGAGAAGATCTAAATCCATATGTTGCACCTTTTGAAGTATCACTCATAAATCTCAGGTGATCTTCATCCATTGAAGTAGAACCATACTCTACTAACTGGGGAGACCTAAGCGAAGCCAAATCCTGATCAGACTTTGAAACAGATATTTTCTTGACAGAGGCACTCCTTCCAGGGGCAGCAGCCAGAGAAGTGGACTGTATGGAGCCCTTCATGTTATTTGATGGATAAAAGGATCCATTGTAATGTGTTGCCAGACCAGAAACATTCGCAGCACTGTTTGGCTGCGCCATCTGCATACCTCCCTCCCATTTGGAAGCTGGACTTCCAGCTTTCATGGAATGAAGATTCATTGGAGCAGAGCCAAAATGAGAAGAAGATGCATTGAATGATGAAGAGCCATTTTGAAGAGAGAAGGAAGGTGCAGATAACCCTTTTTCCAGTTCAAACACTTCATCAACCACAGAAGAAAAACTTGATGGTGGACACCCTGCAATTGGCATAGAACCCTCGGGGCTGATATCCGCAAGAAGACCATTTTCGGATGACAGATTAGATCTACCAGTGCTAGGCAATATGGATTGTAGTTTTCCCCAGTCAAGCAAGCTTAAATTCATATCATCTTCATGCATCTGCATCTGGTTAACATCAATTTTCTTGATCCGTATCACATGATTTTGGTCATTGAGAGATTCAGCTTTTCCAGTCTCAAGCAATTTGAAAAGGGGTTTGAAATCCTTATCAAGCTGCATCAGCAAAAAATACGAGCTCCCACAATCCGGAAATCCCATTAACAACACATTTGAGCCATCCGAAACATTTTTTGGTAATGTAACTGCAGGTAAACCCTTTTCATATACCTGCAAAAGTACAGATTGTATCTTATCTTGTGAACATTAGATGAAACCACACATACACGTAATCCTCAACAATACAAAGTGCAGCACCCAAATGTTTACCCTCGTAAAAAAATTTAAAAAGTAAAAGTAAAAAGAAGGGAATGTGTACCTCAAGGCCTAAAAACCTTCCAATAGATGCAAATAGGTGCAAAATGCTTTTGCTTCTCAAGCTAATGAAAACTTCGCCTGCAGTCATAGTTCCCTGATTTAAAGCATCTTCGCATTCCGACAAGGATGCCGAAGAAGCAAGGATATTCCGGGAAGATTGAAGACGAAAGCGGCCATTCCTGCAAGTCAGAGGTGTTGTATAAGAGATTAAGGAGAAGAACATCAAAATTGTACAGCATAATCCAGTATTTATGTGCTGAGCTTCATTATTTCTAAGAAATTACAAAATATCCTTTCAAAAAAAGAAACTTTGTACAAAATATATGATGAGCTTCTTCGTATGTCTAGCCAGAAGTACTTTTAGTTGTCAAAACCATTTCTTTTTGGTTCATCCAATCATAGTTTCAATCCAATCTCATGTCGTAATTTACTAGGCCTTATAAGCAAATAAGGATACCTTATATTTATTCCCAGAGTAAAAAATGATGAGCCATAGGCACGCACACGTAATACTTCATGCCCTTCATATTCCCTGACATCTGACTTAAAATCTTTCTGCATAGAGAACTGGAGAAATCAATATACGAGCAATATGATGAAAGATAAAACAGTAGTATCCCCAGACTAAAACAAAGGAGGAAAGAATAACCATAGAAACATGACATAAGTTTCAAGAAAAAGAGAAAAAAAAAACCTTTTCATGGTCATTGTCTACTTCTTCAACACGGGACTGAAAAGCAACGTCCCCTGAACCTCGATGGATTTGAACGTTTTTCACCAGCTCTTTCTGAATTTCGAGAAGACGAGTATATCTATTACAGCATATCGCTCTTAGAAGCAATTTCTCAACATCAATACAACTTTGGTCAAGAGAGAATTCTGCCTTCTTTCCAGTTAATGGATCTATTACAAATGTGCTATGAACACATTTTATCAGTAGATCTGGTCCTGGATCAATTTTTATAGATGGACATAACGATGAATCAGAAGTACCACTGTTTTTATCCAAATCTAACCAGTATACAATTTTTAACCCTGGAGTTCGTAAACCAGATGTTTCAGTTTCTCCATCTTGATTTAATTGTGCAGAGCTAGAAGTCCCTGCATGACTGGTGCTCCCATCAGATAGGACCTCAAATCGGATTGCATCTTTCCATCTTCCCTGGCGAAGAGCCACTACTTGCCTTAAGACAGTGTCTATAACAAGTTTAACACACATTTCATGTAGAACAGAGTATAATGTCTTGAAAGGATTTTCTGCAGCAGCCATTCTGCGCTCTAAATCATCCCCAACAATATACCGCTGAGGTAATTCTAGCTTTATAAGTCCACTTCTCTCACCAACAAGAAGGTCCAGGTGCAGTATCCTCCACATTGATAGGTGCCCTCGGTAGCCAAGAGTAATTAAAACCTTGACTTCCCCATTAACACGAAGCAGTGCTGTACCATCAGAGACCTTTACCTCGGTAATTTCTTTTGGGATCGACACTTCTAGTAATTGTCTCCGCACAAGCATGTCCAGCTTTTTCAAAGCCGGCTTCTGCTCATCCTCACTTAGTGAACTCTGAACACTGACATCTTCTATACATTTTGGTAACCGCTGATACGATCCAGATAGGAGGATTTCCACTGCAGATGGAACATCATAAACAGGAGCACAAGCTTGTTGTAGTCCTTCATGCATGAAAAACAATGAATCCGCTGCTTGAGTAAAACATGTATCATGACTAGACAAAGTAGAAGTAAGTTGCTGACAATATTGTATCAACGGGACCTGCAAATACAAAAGGCACAGATAATAAACAACATAACTGAAAGAACAAACTACTGCATAAGGAAATAGGCTTACAGGAACCAAAACAAACTTAGGGGCACATACAGTACCCGAAACACATAAAAGCAAACACTTGTAAACACAAATTGATGAACCAACCAATAAGAAAATCTACGGCATACTACTGTCGACCAATTACTAGTTCATACGGCAAGATACAAATGATTCTGCGCCGGATAAAAGACTAACATATCCCTTTTAAGTGCCACCTGATATTAATTTCACAGTTATTCTTCCCATTTTATCTTAACTACCTAGAGACCCAAGTTACATAATTCAACAAGAAAACCAAGAACAATGAACAATCTTCCATCCCAATACCCACAACCAAATCAAAACCCAAATAAAACCCTAAAAGCTAAAACCTTTGAATCTTCCATCCCTCACAAAACCAGACCTCAAAACCCTCACATTCCCCTCACCCCCAAAAAAACACCAAATCCCAAATTTCCGGCAACAACAACAACACAGAGCAAAACCAAAGACTCAAACTTTCCAGCCCAAATCAAAAACCCAGAAACCAGAGAGAGCCTCAGACCTGTTGGCACCACTTGGCGAGAACATTGAGGCGGAGCATGCGCTGCTGGGTCTTGACCAAGTACTTAAGCAGCCCTAATTTCTTGTCCGTATCGGAGAGCACCGGCGCCTCCGCCTTCGATTTCTCCATGAGCTCCTTTAACGAGAGGAACGACTCCTCCGCGGTGCGGTTCACCACCGTCGTGAAGTCCACCGTCTGTTGCCCTAGCTCCGACCCCATTATTTGATTTGAGGAAATTCCCAATTTGAGGGGTATGGGATTCGATTCAATCCCTGAGATTCGGGATTGGTTCAGCTGAGCATTGAATGAGGGTTTGGAGAAATCGAGCTTGAGATTTCGGAGCTCGGGCTCTCGGGTCTCTCTCTGTTTTGGGTTTTTGAATTTGCTGACTTCGGTAAACAGAAGAAAGAATGATTTTTGGGGGAGCGAGAGAGTATATATAGCGGTAAAAAAAGGAGTTGCCACGTGGCGAATTATTTTCTCTTGCTCTTTCTATGTACGTTCGACTATGATCATCACTTGTGCTTTCATTCTTCTTTCACTTTTGTTTGTTCGAAACGGATTCCACGCATTAATCTTAATGCGCAAGTTATTAAATTACCGAATGCGAAAATCGAATGAAGATTAGAGATTTTAATTTTTTTTCTTTCATTTTCATTTTTGATTTAATCAAATTAAACGTCTATAGTAAGAGTACATCTTATTCGACCTTAGGTTCTCACCTCATATGTTGGAAATACTTAAGATTATTTTTTTGGGTTTCAATTTTGTTAACCGTATTAGAATCCATCTATGAAAAGATGTCTTGAAAGAACCTGGCACACCAAGGCACGTTGTTTGTGCTTTTAACTTTGATTTGCTTAGTTCTTAATTTTATAGGAACCAAAGCCTCTCGTTGAGATTGGAAGGAAACATTGAATCATTTGAGTATCGATCTGCTCATGGAAACTACTCATTGCAAGGAAAATGTCCTATAAACATCTGCAAGTTCAACAAATAATCTTACTTCCCAAAGTAACGTACATATATCATCATAAGAAACTTTTGTACAATATGATCCTTTCTTTGATGTAATGAAAATAAAATTGTGAAACTTTTAATTGTTCAACCTTTCATCTCTATATATTCTTTCTACACTTTCTCCTTGAAAGAAGACATGACAAAATAAACATTACATGAAAATCTTTCTCATCTCCTCCAATTTTGACAATTTTTTTCTCTGATCATTCTGTCACAAATGGAAGACTACCATGACATCTCGATCTGTTTATAAATTCCTTCGAAAGCTCAAGCCGCAAGTTTGTTCGATCTCTTCGATATGTGTATATATTTGTTCACTTCTCGAAGCTAGGATCGATCATACCGCACAACCTAAGCCTTTGGCTTCTGAACCTTTCATGATTCTCAGCCTCTTGCATGAAGTGAAGAACATCTCCCATGGAACATCTCCAAGAAGCATCCAGTCCCCATCTTTGTCTTCATAAGTTGGCACAAACTCGGATCTGTTGTGGTACCCTAGTTCCTTCTCACAATATTCACCAACCTTGAACTTGAACATGTCCTCCAAGGCCTTGAGCAGCTCTGGATATCCTTTGTAAACCTTCAAGTCCATCTTTCTCAGGTAAGGAGCTCCATCCATGCTGACTTTCACGAACATCCCACCGCTTTCTCCCTCGGTTTTCATCGCCTGGAAACAGTTTTTCCGGTTTGATCTCACCGGTGGCCATCCAACTACTTGTGCTCTGAAAACCAAACGTACAAAAATCATTTTAGTACCATATTCGTAAACAAAGGATTATACGATGTTAGCTCATCTGCATGAACAACATGCTTTATAAGTCATGATAGTCGGTTGCTTACTTGGAAGGAGGAGGCTTGGGAGCTGAAGAAGCATTGGACTCAGGCTCAACTGGCAATGCTCTTTTGTTGTTGGTCTTTTGTTGCTCGGTTTCCTTGGTGCCGGGGAGGCCTAGTCGGAGCTCGGTGGCTTCAAGGTTGAGATCTTCTGCTTGGAAAGCCATAGTTATCTTTGGTTGGGTTTTCTGAAGAAAATATGTTGCAGAATGTTGATGACCTTCTTCACAAACTTTGATGATTCTTCTTCTTCTTCTTCTTCTTCTTCTTCTTCTTCTTCTTCTTCTCTCTGTATTTGTGTTAATGGAGGATTGAGATGCAGACTGAAATGGGTGATAGCCCAAATGAAACTCACTGGTATTTTATAGATACGAGTCTTGGAGGAAAATGATGAAGTCGTAAAGGCAAAGGCCTTGTCCATGGGATTCTTACAGCCCCCGCATGCCCACATGCTCTTGTTTGCGCGTACATCCCACATTACTCGTTTCCGTAATTAGTAGGTATAACAAATTTAAAAGCTTCCTGCTTAGTTTCTTTTCTTTTGAGTTTCACACTACCTACTATTATGGATCATGTCTTCAAAGGGGAATTCATCTAGTCAATAGCATAATGGATGGTGTTTAATTATGTAATCTCTTAATGAAGCTAGTGGCACAAAACCACATTCCTATAAAAAAATATATTTAGTTAAACGAATCATTAGAGATAAACTTGGTAGTTTGATTAACTGTGATTTTACTACATTCCGAGAATAGAGAAAGAATTTGTGAGGAGTGAGAGTGTAGTTGAAGATTGTAGTTAGACTGACAATGCCAAAAAAAAACATAATCAACCGTCGAATTAAACATAAACAGTCAATGCTGTTAGATTTATGCTCGACAATCTAACTTATATAATTGAACATCTTACTGTGATGAATTTATAAGTCGAGGCCAGAATACCACACATTTTCTGCTTCGTGGTTGACCACAATTGTATCTAAATGATTGAAATTAACATCAAAATAGTCGAGCGCAAATCAAAGTGGTACTAATTTTGTTAGATCTACAAGTTAAAGAGAGTAGATGTCACGCGCTATGAGATAGCGTGGAGGGACGGTTGAACGCAGACATGGGCAGCTATGGTGTTTGTAACAGTAGCGGCACATTTGAGGGCGGTTGTCCTCTCATTTTGGGACAAGCCTGGGACATGCCTAAGCCGCCCATATGGAAGACTTTGATTTAACTAATCCGACGACCAGAATCAATCCATTTGATTAATTCCTGAGCGTCTGATCAGTTGTGTACAGGGTGGGTGGGTGGGTGGGTGTGTATGCACCCCCATGTGACCCGGGCCCACGTGGTGTGCACGGTTCGGCCGTGGCTTTAATTAGGGCTAAGTTAGGGCAAGGGGTTTGTGTGTGACCATGTGGGTATGGGTCAGCTCCATCAGCCATGGCCTGGATCCTCTCCACCCATAATTTTCATTTTTCTATTACCCAATTTCTCCTTCCTCCTCTTTTTTGTTTTTGTTTTTTTTTTTTTTTGCAAATAAATAGAAGAAGAAAAGGAAAGAGAGACTAGCAAGTGGGTGATTAATTGAATACGTAAAGAACTATAATTAATGCAGGACGGTATCTTATCATAAATATAATGTGTTGGAATGATTGCGATGATAAAAATAGTACATTTTTATAACACATAGTATGTGAGTGACTATGATAACACATAGTATGTGAGTGACTATGTTTTGGGTTTCTCTATTTTATTTGTTACAAATAGAATGTCCTCCAAAACTGAACTCCATACGGTACAAAAATCAGTTAAACCTTGTAATATTCTCATGATTATTGATGCTAATGTTTGTCTTATTTTGGTAAAATGATATGGCTCTAGCCGAATGGAAAAGGTTACAGATAGACTAATCTTCCAATCCAATAATAATGCTTCTTTTCTTTTAGTAGACAACAGGACAAAATAATGGATACACATTCGAATGTCTGTCATTTCTACAAAGCACATATACCTCTCCATGGAATTTTCGTTAGGATAAGCTCAATTAGCAAATAAATTAAACTAAAAATAATTTTTATAGGTGCAAATTATTGAATTAAGTTCAATAATCACTTTGTTAGGACCACAGACACAAATGGTCCACCAGTTAGATTCAAGTATGACAGCAAAATGGGCCTCTCCAATAATGGAGTACATGCAGTCATGTTCATTTCCTTTGGGATCCGACCAAAATGGGCCTCTATTAAAGCTCAATCCAGCTATTCATCTTCATTTTTGCCTTATCTTTGTAGGTAGGATTTGTTACTTATTGTAAATCTGTCTAATTGTATGAGATATAGGGATTTTTGAATGGGTAAATGGTCAGTGCATAGTCATTTAATTGTTTTTAATTAATGATAGCCATATATTTTATGAGACATGTTATACAATAGTATACTAGAATTTTTCTATCTGCAGATATTTTTTTTTCTTTTTATTTTTCTTGTCTGACTACTATTTTCGTTAAATTGTTCATTTTCTCCGATCCCAACATCAACTGTAGTTTGTATCTACGTACGTTTGACGTTTCATACGTAATAATTAACTTCGGTTAACGGAGCTAATTAAGGGAGAGTGAAGGCTAGTTCATGATTAGCTCTTTTTTGATATGACTACGTACTCTACTTTGATTATATTCGTAATTAGGTTGTCGGGATCGATGTCTTTATAGAGGCTCAGTTAACGATGATATATATATCCAAATTCTTAGGGTTTTAGCTATATAAATCCTTTTACATGTTTATCAAGGTAAACTTTCATTTCTTATTAATGACAAGCTAACGTTTTCGATCGCATGTAAATGTTGTTTATCCTTCGGATTTAATTATTGTTACCAAACAAAACAAAAAACTAATACCAAGTAGATAAACATTTGGTATTGCATTCGATTGATTTCAATTGTTAGGAACGATCGTCAATTTCTCATTATATTTTTCGGTAAGGTAGATAGGGAACAATCCATTCGATCGTGGCCTGAACAAATACACATTCATGATCGCAATCACAGTTGCCTTCTGCGTTTGATGTGATATGCTTCGTTTCCTTTTCCTCGCTCGATCCCACCGTGCATGAAGTGAAAACTGCATTTCACGATTTTCACCAACCAGCCAAGTGCCAAACTAAGTAAGATAGGAAAACCAACGGTGCCGACGTCGCCTGTACCTTCTGTCAAGAACAGTACAGCGAAAGATACAGCACCTGTGATGAATAGTCAGAACTCAGAAACTACTGTTTGAATAACTGCCATGAAAGGTCCACACGTGCGGTGTCTCTTCTCCGACGACGACGGGTTGATGGTCCTTCCTTTCCTGTGGTTATATTCTCATTACTGCCGCTCAGTACTTGTGTGGGGTTTAGGGTTTCGCTGTTATAGGAGATTAGCTAGGGCTACGGTGACTAATCGAGGAGGAGCCGGAGAGAGCGTTTAGGATGGCGACGGATGGGGAGGGGGGGGGGGGGGGCCACGCCGCACGGGCGGTTCTGACTGGTGGATTGGTTGGCCTAGGGCCGATGGGGCACCGAGTACGTGTTTGTTTGGTGGTGGTGATCCGAGGCAGGTCCTTGTCATTCTCGCTTTCTGTGCTTTGGCAACTTTAAAGCCTGATTGAATCAATCCAGAACTTTAAAGCCTGATTGAATCAATCAATCCAGATGGGGCAGTTTCTTCTCTATTGGCTATCCAAATTCCCATGCATGCATGCATGGCCATGTCCATCACTCCATCGTCTATATATAGCTATGATTATATCTGTGTGTGTGTCGATGTATATATTATTTTATTTATTATGTTAAAAGGAGAGTATCTTTAGTACACGGTGTGTATCTTCACATACATACATACATGGATGGTCAGGATTAGAAGAAATAATATAGAAACATGGTGGTCAAACATATGAATTGTTATGAACGGTTAAGATTGTGTCGTGTAAATACACGTCGTGCATACAGGAATTTCCATGTTAAAAGACTTAAATTTTTAAAAAAACTTATAAAGCAACTAAACTAATTTCAAAAAAGTCAAAATTTAAAACAATAACAACTTGTTAAGAAAAATTTAAATCCTAAGACTGAGGACGGTCAGAAACATACATTACCCTAGTTTAAATTAAACAACCTTAATAGATGTTTACCGGTTCATCATACAGAGGAGTTCAAATTCGAGCTCAGAAACCATTGATGGCAAGGATAGTAGCAACGAAGCACAAGAATCATACCATGCAAAGTATAGTCATCGATCAGTCGCTGCCAAAAACATTTTAATTAAGTTGAGAATCTTGATATGTTAACACACAAAAATTAACAATAGCTGCACGCTCGAAGATGCTTTGATATCAACTCTGGATTTCCATGGTAGAAAGTGACAAACCTGAGTGTTGAAAATATCATATTCCAAACAATTATATCGCATGCTTGTAGTGGAAAATGTGGATGATGAGTAGACTAGTCTAACATCCCAAAACATACAACATAATGATGAATAAATCCAAATTATATCGCATGCTTATAGAGGGAAATACGAATGATTATTAGACTAGCGTAACATCCATATACAACATAACTATTACTAATAAGTACAAGTTTTTAGTTTATGGGTAACTATTGAAACGATAAAAAGAAACTTGCGATACAACTTTATTTGTTTTTGGAAGCTACTAATTCGCTCTCCTAATATGTATTATCTTTTTTATTATTATTATTATTTATAAAAAATATTAATAACTCACACACCCTACATATGTCAATGAAGTTTGAACCTATATATGACCTATTAGACTAGTGTAACATCCATATACAAAATAACTATTACTAATAAGTAAGTTTTTAGTTTATGGATTACTGATTGAAACGATAAAAAAAACTTGCGATACAACTTTATTTGTTTTTGGAAGCTACTAATTAATTCGCTCTCCTAATATGTATTATATTTTTTATTATTATTATTATTATTATTTATCCTGCATCCGTTAGGTCGCGGGTTCGAGTCTCCTGGGGGTAAGTGAGGAACCACTATTGATCCTCTTTGAAAAAAAAAATTATTATTATTATTTAAAAAAAAGTATTAATAACTCACACACTATACATATGTCAATGAGGTTTGAACCCATGACCTCAAATTTTTCAGTTAAACACCTTAATCAATCAAGTTACGGCTCACCGACAATTCTCTAATATGATCCTAATTCCCTACAATTCTCCTACCTATTGAAGTGGGCATGCACTAGTTGGTCTAGGTTTTGAACTCTAATTCGATCCATCTTTTTAAGGTATATACTAAACCAAACTTTTATCAAGAAAACGAACGATATACAATACATCGATCATAAGCTCATAACAAAACGTGTTATTCCTTACAACTCTACGCACCTAATTCCACTTTAATTTTAAAGTTGCTACAAAGCATTATTATGTTTTTACATAGGTCCCCTTGCCTAGGGTTTTGGCAATGATCGTGCTCAAGGATGAAGCTTCAACGGTGGTGGTTGAACGCGTCTCACCAAGTCAACTAAGACGAGGGAAACTGGGAAAGGGAAGCCATGTGCTACACCCGTGTATATTCCATTATATAAGAGTGGGCCAGGCCCACTGACTCATTGTCATGGAGCCCACTAACCACCAACGATTAGCTGCCAGATAAGACTTTCTATTTTCTAATTTCTATCTCATTTTTTATTTTTCGTTTTCCTTTTTTATTTTGCTTGATAAAGACCTCAGTTTTATCATGTCGGGTGTACCCCAGCACATTTCGGGCTATCATGTCAACTAAGCAAAAATAATAACACATTTTCATTTTCCAAAGCAAAGAAAAATCCATAATATATAGTTGGTCCAAATATATAGAAAAATAACACTATGGCATGGTAGGTCTTGATCTATAAAACATCAATTTTATGGCCAAAAACAACCTGAAACTTTCTTGTTTTTGTTTTCTTAAATTTTCGTCGTTTGAGTGTTTACATGACGACAGAAGCTTTTAGGTGACGAAATTTTTTCGTTACCTTAGAGCTTTTTTCTAGTAGTGTGGGGACCTTATCCATGCTATGACCCCATGATATGTGCAACGGTGCTTTGATGGTCACCACACAATGTGGCAATTTGATAAGATTTTGATTTCTCTCCCTTATAAAATTACTTATCTTGATATATTTCTCGAATCAAGTTATATGTATTTTTCTAGATTAAATAAAGAGATACGTCTATACATATTTTGAGTTATCTATTGTAGACGAATTGTTTAAATAATTGTTTAAACTACAAAACGTAACCTCTCGTCTTCATTTTATATTTTCAAGTTGTATCGATTGTTTGAGTAGTTTGTTAAGATTTTTTTTTTTTTTTCATATCCTGTTGTGCTTTGAATCTAGCAAGATCGTGAGCAAATCAAGATGTTTGGATTCACGAACCTTTGTGACCACTGGGCACCATTGCCTTCTGTCTTCCTTTTGAGCTCTATTATTAGGGCATTAATTGTAGCTGTGTGTTGTGTTGGGATTATCTTGTGAGATGTACTATATGCCTAACCATTGTCCCAAGTTTGTTCTTTTTCATGGACATGGCGAGCTGGATTAAAAGTAGAGAATTTGGGGCTCGGGTGAAGATAAGGAAAAGTCAGTCCAAGTCGTTCATGATAGTGAATATCAAGCTTTGTGCATGATAGTGAATGACTACATGCTGGTACGCTACTACAATCAACATATATCTCAAAAATTTATATAACCAAGAAATATATGTGTATGGTTTAAATTATGCATTTGTGATATAAGTACGAAAATATGCTCAAAGTTAGGCACATATATATGTTTACTAAGTGTCTAATTTACAGCGCGAGTATATATCGACTTACTTTATAGAGAAAATTAGATAAAAACTCAAAATACTAGACTTTGTTTTAAGATAAACCCGTATATATATATATATATATTTTTATTTCATTTTACACCCACTCTACATAAGCAAACTTACTATATAGAGCATATATATATGTCTATAATTAATAATTTTTTTCATTTTTTTGTTTCTCTGATTTGCTCTTCAGGTGATATAAAGCTAAATTTGGTATCATTCTCAATTTTAGCATCAATTTGAAACTCAAATAATGAGCTAAAATTTAACTGGATTTAACTTTATCATAATCAATTACATTCTTTCATTTCTTACCTTGCCGTTACTAACTTGAGTGTATATATATATGTTATATATAGAAGTATGTCATTTGTAATAGAATGATTTTTTTTTTCATTTTTAAGCTCACATTTGGTGTCTTTCTACATAATCGAAAAATGTCTAATCTAATTGTAAGGTACACGTTCTTGTTCTTTGATTAACTTTCTTCTTTTTAGGTATATTATTATATTATTTCTCATTATGATCGAGATAACATTTACATTTCTAATGTACCTATTAAGTAGGACATGATATGATAATATACCTACAAAGAAGAAACTCAAAATTGAGTTTAGGGTATAGGGTTAATGTATAGGGTTTAGGGTTTAAGGTTTAGGGCTTAGGCCTTACGGTAACACTATAAAATTTATTCTTTTTATTTTAATAATCAGATATCTTATTTATATTATATTTTACCTGATGTATAGATCATAGAATGATTCTTGCAAATTGATTGAAAAATGTTAGTGTTAGAAGAAAAACTCATAATCAAGGTATTTAAGACAACATCAATTAAGCTTATTTATTATGTTTATATGTTATAGTTTAATGGTTGTAATTGTGTAAAATTTAGAAAAAACATGACATAATATGTATCATAATTGATACATTTTAGATGTCTATCAAAAAAAAATATTATGTGGATTTTATTTAAAACCACTCTTTAAAATTAGATGTATATAAAAATCTCCCTACTTTTTTTTTTTTTTGATTGAGAAAAATCTCCCTACTTTATAATGTATTAGATACGTGTAATATGTTATTCTTTCCAAACAATTAACTATTTTGGAATCATAATTAAGTGCAACAACATTTCTTTTGGTAAACAATAGCTCACTCCATCATCAATGGTCTCCAAAAAGAAAAGAGGGACCACAGTTTATAATCATTAGTGAAGTTTGGCAATGGAAAAGTAGAACATTTGGGAAATGATTAAATTTGGGAATAATCTTTGAAATCGTATTAAGCTCTAAAATTTAAGGAATAATAATCGGGTAGGCCAAAGGAAAATAAAAAGGCGAACAAGCCAAGTTGTCCTATGTCCACTTGCTTCTACCTACAATCATTTCCGAGCGGCTGACATCATCCGTGACATCACTTCTCCGACAACCCCAGCAAATGGCGCCATCCACGTGGACACATCAGAGCCCTCCAAACCGTAAAAAGATTCCATTTCAGAACCATATAATACCACCTCCGACCTAATTTTGCCTTCTTTCAAAGTCACACGTTTAACACTTGCACCCTCTTCGCCAGCACACAAAGAGAGCCCCGGAAAGCTACAGAACTCGAACTCGAATTCAAACTAGAAGTGTTTCCGGTGAAGGAGGAGGCCGGATGATATAGTTGTGGTTTGAATGACTCGTACTGTAGCCATGGGTGGTGGTGTTACGGAGGAGGACAGGAAGTACAGCTTGATAAACTTTGAAGAGACGGAGCTTCGTCTAGGGTTGCCGGGTGCGCTGAAAGACGGCGAGCAAGGCATGAAGAGCTGCAGTAATGGGAAGAGAGGGTTTTCGGAAACGGTTGATTTGAAGCTCAACTTCTCGTCGGAAAATAATGATGTGAGCCGGTCAGGGAGAGATGGTCAGGTGGAGATCAAGAAGGAGAAGGATGCTTCTGCTGCTCCGGCTCCTCGAGCAAAGTAAGTTTTGTTTTGTTTTTTTTTCGTTGATATGAACTCTTTTGGCTACAAAGTTGTGAATTTTAACAGAAAATGGTCATCACCAACCAAAGTAGGTCTGCTTTGCTAAGAATCATCTAGTTTGATGCATTTTTTCTTGAGATTAACTGAGTTAGGAACTTAAGCTTGAGGTAAATTCAATAACATGACTAAATTTGAAGAAACCGTGTGATCTCGACGACGTAACGAACTGTTTAACATGCTTTATAAAGATCCAAAGGGTTTAAAAGAGGGTGTAAATTTGTGCATCATTTGACGAAAGCCATTGAATTGCAATTATATGAATTAGTTCTAATACGATCGAGTATCAATCCTCTTCATTCTTCATGACAAGAAGAGAATTGAATCCTTTTTTGTTTTGTTTTTCTTCTTCGTTTTTGGGTTTTTGGGGTCTAAATTAAGTCTTTGAATTAGTGATAGGTAATAACTGGTCGGGAAGAATAAGGAAAAGAACAAAACATATCGAATCTTACTTCATCTCATTTGCTTTGTCCTCGACTATCAAACAATGAATTTAGGACAACGCACTCAAAGGAAAAGAAGACTAGTCAAGTAAGATATATGTATCTAATTAATCGTAAAACGACTTATTACCTAACAACACTGTAACTAATTGGATCTACTCTGTGTTATGATAGAGCTCAAGTTGTGGGTTGGCCACCCGTCCGATCATTCCGAAAGAACATCGTCGCCGGCCAAAAGAAGAGCACCGATCAGGATCAGGCCGAGAAGAGTGGGAGCACTAGTACTAGTGCGGCCTTTGTTAAAGTGAGTATGGATGGGGCACCTTATCTACGTAAAGTCGACTTGAAGTTGTACCAAAGCTACCAAGAGCTTTCTACTGCCCTAGGCAAAATGTTCAGCTCCTTCACTATTGGTAATTATTAAGATTTTACCTATACCTAATTACCCTTTCACTCAACGTCATCATTTCTCTGTTTACAAGTGTTAATTTTTAGTTTCTATGTTTGCATGAATGAAGGTAACTGTGGATCACAAGGAATGAAGGATTTCATGAACGAGAGCAAACTGATAGACCTTCTGAATGGTTCTGAGTATGTGCCTACTTATGAAGACAAAGATGGAGATTGGATGCTTGTGGGAGATGTACCTTGGGAGTAAGTTCTTGTGGCCTTGAGCTTCAAAACTTGAATCAATTAAAGGAACACTTTCCCTAATCTTGTTTTTGACATCTATCGCAGGATGTTCGTCGATTCATGCAAACGCTTGCGGATAATGAAGGGATCGGAGGCGATCGGACTTGGTTAGTACTAGTACTCGATCAGATTAACATTGGCAATACAGTTCCCTTGAATATCAATATTTGGTTCATAACCTAGTTGTTTTAATTTCTATTTGCAGCGCCGAGAGCGGTGGAGAAGTTCAAGAACAGAAGTTGAAGATGAAGCTGCTCGCTTTGTCTGCTTGGTTGATTTACTTTCTGGCATGGACACAATCAAATGAAAAATTTGCAGACCGGCTCGACACAAAACTGGAGCACGAAGTTTGGATGTGCCTGTGACTCTCTGTACCATGTTTTTTTTTTTTTTTTTTTTTTTGGTTTGGTGCTCTAATGTTTTCAAAGTTTTATGTAAGAATATATTCGGAGATTTGTTAGGAACAAGAAGCAAATAATATTATAGATCGAAGATGTGCATATTATCTTGCTCATGTGCTGAGGTGCAACTTTTAATTATTGTCTTTGGCCGCCTGTTTAATAATACTACTACTTGTGAAAGAGTGTTTTATTCTCCCCTAATTTCTTTTTCATGGCATCCATGTCCCTCATGTCTTGGATATATATGATCAGATTCTCTGCATTATTCCTTATTTTCTTCTTCCAAAATTAATAATACATATGAAATCACGATAGTTTGTTGGATCAATAAGTTAGAAAACATATTCTAATCTCGTCAGATATGAAATGTTAAATTATGTCTGTTGTCTGACTCTCTGAGTTTAAACCTTACATAATGACAACACGGATTTCAATATAAATATTCTTTTGTATATTTTCTAACAACATAACATTCCAGACCCATAGACAAGGTTTTAATTATACATGTATTAGATCGAACATGATAATTTTAGAGGAGGAGAAGAAAATCGAATAAGTTTGATGAACCAAAGTGATAAGGTGGAAGGCTGGCGCCATGTGAACGTAGATTGTTGGGTAGGGGAGCATTCATCGTCAACCTCATTATTCATTCGATTATTGATGCCATTTGATTTGAATTAGTTAGACAGCTATGCGCATCCAGCTGAAAGCTGTCGACTCAATTAGGAATGAGAATATGTCTCTACATGCTGGTGGTCCAAATCGACTTGGTTTTTTTTTATATATTTTTTTATAGGTTTTCGAATAATAACTTGTATATTTTGACCATGATATAACAATGCAGATTGCAGAAGGAATGGACCTGAAAATGCATGCATACAAGAGAAGCTTATATTATTGCAGAAATGGCGGACGTACATGCTGGTATTTGCTTTCGCTTTGTGTAACTGTAAGATCACCGACGGCATGAAACTAGGGATTCAAGAAATTCCTAACAATGCATATGCTGATATGCATGCATTAGAGTAATTAGTCAATCATTTAGTTTAATGATAAAGTAGTCTAGGGTTCACATCCAAAACCAATTGGCAATGGATGGAGTAGCCCAAACCCTTATAAACCACATGCAAGGTCCCATTTTTCCTGATGTGCGATATATCTCAATACGCCCCCGCACGTATGGCGAATCTTCAAGCCTAACATGTGGACAACATTTGAGGTTGACGTGGAGTTCGTGTGGCCTTTAGGCTTCACATGTGGACGTGAGTAACCCGCTCTGATACCATGATAAAGTAGTCTAGGGTTCACATCCAAAACCAATTGGCAATGGATGGAGTGGCTCAAACCCTTATAAACCACAGGCAAGGTCCCATTTTTCCCGATGTGGGATATATCTCAATATAATCTTTGCTTTCTACACAATCCATTGCTAGCTAGGACTTGATCTGCAACATAAAACTGGGGATTTGCAAGTCAATCAGTATTTACACACACAAGTCTTGGGATTTGGAAAGATCGTTCTTAATTTCATCGTATATAATTAACTATATATTGACGTATTGTTACTCAAAGTCGATTAGGTGTCATTCTTGAATGTTAAATAGGATAATACAGTGTGTTTTGATTTTTGCTTTTGTTAATCTCATTTTTTTTTACGCTAAATGATCGAGGATAGACAATTTAGCTGAAACAAATGACAGATTAGCTGAAACAAAATTAAGGTATACCTCTAACATCGTTATTATAAGCAGGGACGAAGCTTAGTGTGGCACTCTCTGGGCTATAGCCCAGGTGGCTTTTTTATTATGTATAATCAAATAGGCTTAATTTCTAAAACCTCAGATAATTAGCCCAGTCAAATTGTCAAACGATCTTCTGGTAGTGAGAGTCCCTCTTGTCAATATGCTAAAATAGATACCAAAAAGATTATTTGATGAAATCAGACTTCACCCACATGAATAATAAACAAAATCTTAATAATTAAATAATTGAATTAAAATCCCCAAATTTCTTTATTTCTTTTCTGGTTATTTATTTTTATTCTCTAAAGCTGATGATCGACCTATTTAGTTAACTCAATTAATAGAGAGTCTCCATCTAGTTCTAAACGATTGGAACCTCTGATCCTTAATTCATATTTCTTTTCTCTACATGATCAAATTAGCTCTTGTTCTAATGATCGAGTTAGATCTCGATTCTTGTACAAACACTAATATATTTTTATTTATATATTTTAGAAGTTTTATCAACCGAAATTTAGCCCAATCTATTTCAGAATCCTGATTCCGTCCCTGATTATAAGACAATAATATAAAAAATAAAAATTCATCCCACCACATCAATTCAGAACATAACGTACTTTAATTTAACAGACCATCAACTTTTGTTAATCACATTTACTGGTTAGGAGAGTGGCAATAAGTGAGATACGATTGACAGTGATCGATAGTTCTTGATAAGTGTTGTCTTTTACTCTTTTTAGACCGGTAGTGCTTGACGTGTGGCATAGAGTAGGGGATTCACAACCAATATTCTTTTTAATCTAATATGAATATGCAATTGAATAAGGTGCTTTTCATTTGGGTATGGTCAAGGTCATAATCACTAATGTGCCTAACTAGTTGGTGGTGGTGTAGCCCAACAATGTGGTCTTCAAGCTGTATGGCTACTGTTTGCACCTCCGACGGTTACTTCTCACCATCTAAAGGTTGCCGGAGCAACTGTGGTGGTGGTGGTGGAGGTGAGAGTGCCACCAGCGTGTATCATATGTATAATCCGGAGCAACATGGATGGGACTTGGGTCAAGTGAGTGCTTATTGCGCTACTTGGGATGCTAGCAAACATTAATCATGGCGAAGTAAACATGGTTGGACAGCGACCTGTGGCAAATGCTTAAGGGTAAGTAATCGAATAGCTTAATTTTATGATATGTTAAAAGTGATATTCCCACCTTCAGAAAGCCATAGTGAGGCATATGCTGCATGCAATAGCTTAACACGAGGACCTGCCGGAGTTCAAACGACGGTGAGGATTGTGGATCAATGCCGTAAACGGAGGCTTGAATTTGGACGTGGGTGTGTTCCAAAAGTTGGACACTGATGGAAGTGAATATGCACAAGGTCATCTCATAGTCGACTACCAGTTTGTTGACTGTGGAAATGGTCTCAATCCCCTGCTTTCTGAATTCTGATGGTGACAAAGATGTTCTATAAACGTTCTGAGCTAGCTTTATAATAGTGTCATATGTGAACTGTGACAATGTTTGGGGGACTCCACCATGGAGTTCCTGGAAATGGTTTCCAATAAACTGCACTTTAATATCATCAGCAAAAGATGCTCTAGACACATTGAATTTGTTCACCAAATGCAGCCACATATAACATCAAAAATCAACTAGTTAGTATAGATTTATACAGTAGCTATGTGTCTCCTACCTCCGCTCAGATTTCAAGCTCACTTTCTATCCAAGCTTCAGTATCCATCTCATCATGTATGATGCTTGCCAACCTCATATTTGCACCTAAATCAGATCTCTCCTCCTCTTCAATACATCTTCAGTTTCTTGCATATTGAACTCTGATTCTCAAATTGCCGTTTTACTGCTTTAATCTAGGACCCCTGTCACAAAACAAGTGGTAAAGCTCCTTTCATAGTAGCATAGTTGTAACTTCTGCCATATTTTAGTAGTTAATTAACACTCCTGATCCTCTCTCCTTCACCAAGGGTGTGTGCTTTAAATGATTCATCGTTTCATTTAAAGCACAAGATCGAGAGTTACTATAACTTGGTTTTCTAGAGAATGATTCAGAATGAATGATTGCCATACCTTTGGATGGTAAAGGCTCCAATTTACTACGCATCAGCTTAGTGACCTCTGCAAGAAACAAGAGATAAGTTATATACCTTCTACAAAATAAAGCAGACGCCCAACACCAATATACAATGAGAAGGGACGAGTTTAACTGGAAATCTATGAACAATAAAGTCATGAATTCAATCTAACACTCAGCAAATGGCTTCAATTGACACATCATCCATAAATCAAGAACAGAAAAGAAAGACACAAAGCAGGGAATTGCAATTAACCATCTAACTGTTCTGGTGCCACATCAATCTCCGACCACCAAACTCTTCCCTTCTCAGTAGGTAGTTTGACTTCGAGAATTCTGGCAGCAAGATCAATTGAACCAGCAGCAATGTATTGGGGCATGTACTGCAGGCAAAGTGATGTTTGAAGCCTACACATTCATTCATAAGTATAATTAATGATGCAAAATAACAAAAAGAAAGTTCAGTTTTACATCTGCAGCTGGATGTATACAAAAGTCTTTTAAATAGTACGAATATGATCCTCACCACTGATCAACCAGATGCCATGCCACCTTAGTAAACTGAGCGAGGTCAGGGAGATTTAATCTCTTTAAAACTGCAACAAGTGTCTTGTATGGAAGCTGAATGTCAAGATCAAAGTTAATTGTTGTCAATAGAACTCTCTCCAGAAATATAGAATGGGGTAATGCCATATAATGGGTATTAACATACTCTTTGTTTGATACTTTGTATGGCAGACGGATTAGACTTGTGTGCTGTCTCATATGCCAATAAAGCAACATCATCCAGAAAGTGTGGTGTATTGTCCATTTTGCAAGCAACAAGGATGCAAGCACTTGCAATAGTCTGTAAAATATTTACTGTCATATAGTTGAGGGAAAAGCTTTCTTAGCAGATATAGTTTCATTTTACATTATCACACAAAAAACCTTTACCTGCCAATCATTCTTAGCATGGGACTGACGCATATAAAAGCAATGGCACAAGATATGTGCAGTTGCAATTGTCAGATGAGGCCTGAGAGATATAAAACATCATCCGCATCTTATGGAAATAAGTACTAGCATTGATATGAACTGAAAAGGGAAACAGTAGACACTGATATTTTCCCCAAAAGAGAAGTTAAAAAAAGTACGGATAAAAAGGCCTTGTATGACGAGTAGCACTAGTGAAAGGTGGGCAACTAAAAAGATAGTTGGAGGCAATTGAAAGATTACACAGGAAGAGCATTTAGTTAACTTCATTTACTCTGGAAACTTTTAATCATAAAGGAGAACGAAGACGCAACTCAACCAAGTACAGATAATCATGCAACAAGTATTACATAGTTAAGCACCATCAGCTACATTCTCTTGCCAACAAAGTAAAACACAGGAAGTCTTGATTTCACTGGTACAGAACCCACATTTCCAAATATTACTCGAGGCTTTTAGGCAACCAAAATGTTCATGCTTAGAATATGCAGCCTGCATTTTAGCTCGAATGCAGCCTTGGTTTGTAGAATTACCTAAGATCAACTTGGCCTGGAAAAGCTAGTACATACACTTAGCAAAGATATATTAGTTATATAACACCTGAAAATACAGCAGAGAATAGATAACCATGATATAGCAGTCAATCAGCGAAAACACGCCATACTATATATTCAGAGAAACCCCACACTTTCAGAACAACTAGACCTCAGATGCTATCGATATATCCACAAACAGCCCGAAATACTTACACTTTAAGCTTTGTTCCAATCTCTTGTAGTAACCACGAGTATGAACGCCGCAATTGGGCCTCTTTCTTCAGGCCAATGCCATCCCTCCGAGATGGAGCATGGCACTCAATTTCCTCTCTTGTAAAGAACCACTTACTCCTACAGCACCCAAGTTCCTCTGGGATGGACATTCTAGCTCAACCTTTCGCAATTCCCTGTTCCGAAAAATTCACAGGCCAACCCATCAAATTAGACTTGTGCTATGATCAAAGGAACCAAAATTAACACTAATCTTTATCAAAACACACACTTTGAAGATTATAATTTTCATTTGGGTATCCTAAGAACAGTAAAAGAACATTACTAAATAGGACAAGAACCCAGAAAAGGAAGGAAATTAGGGTTTCTTTCAGTTCAATTAGGCAACTTGTTCGATCTTTAACGCAATAAAGAACCCATCTTTCTTGCCCTAATTAAAGAAACCCTAGTTCGAATTCGGACTAGATATCGATAACAAAAACACCAATTAAGCAAATCCAAACACGAAAGCTGGAATATTTTCAATCCTAAACACTGAAATTTGACCTAGAATTGCAGAATTGAAATTGGGGAAAGATTTTAATCGAGTAAAATTCGGGGGGAAATTATCTCACCTGGTAGCTCCGAATCGTTTTAGAATCGGGTTCCCGGGTCGATTGAGTATGGGGTTCTTGGAGGTTTAGGGCTGATCGGATTGATTAGGGTTTGAGCGGAGAGGAAGAGAAGCAGTGTTTCGGCTCGTTTTGGCGGGAAATGGTTGGGTCATTTCACCATGCTTTTTGTGGTGTTGGGCCAAATTTATTGGGCTTTATGAAGATCGGCCCACTTTTCAAACTAGTGGTTTTTGGGTTTGGTAATTAGCTATGGAAACTTTGATGAATTAATCATACGAATCGTGTGAAATACAAAAGTGAAAGGTTTATCGAAACACTAAATAACTTCATTTTCTAGTTAGTTTTAAGTTTTAACTTTCAAGTATTAGTATTAGCATGTGTATGAACATTGCCTCACAAGACACATTCACACTAACTCATCTCTAGCAGTATTGTTAAAAGTGAAATTTGTCAATTTTTGAAATAAATTGATGCTCCAATAGAATACATAAACCATTGATAAATTTGATAATTGCTAAATGAAATTTACAAATTTTTTAATGATCCATGCATAACTAAAACGATAGCTAAATCTTCTATCTTTTTTCTTGCCCACGTGTCACTTTACAATTTATTAAAACATAATAAATAGCAATTACTGATGAAGCAACATTGTTAAACTGATACCTAAATTTCAAATTTATTGCTAAATATATCAATTTCTAAATCTCACTGCTGGAGATGCTCGTAGCTTAATGTAAGTGTTAACCACTTCGCGACCAGCTCTGAATTATTTTTTATTTTTCAACTTTCAGTTTTTATAATTATATATTTTAGATTAACACTAAACAAATTAAGAAATTGAGGAAATTAAGCAGAATATGAGACAAAGCAATGACAAGGAGCATATAGACGGCACGAGATGCATGGGGGAAAGCAACTGGCACTGACATTGTTACTCTCCTTGTTTTGCTGCAGATTTGTCTCATAAGTTTAAGTTGATATGTGAAACAAGAATATAGAACAATGTAAGTATATGCAGACGGATCATTATTAAACATCAACTTCAAGGAAAATCAAGTAACCAACAGAGATATGGCATGGATGGAGATCTAAGCAACAATGTATTGATCGATTTGCATAAGATCATTTGATCATTACTATGCATTTGATTTCAAATTTTCAATGCATGTACGTGCCGTATGTGCCGTCTTTGTCACGTCGTATTAGGTCTAGGCTGCTCTATATATAAGGTTCCCCGAACCACATTATCACAACCTTGTGTACCAAGCAAAACCAACTCAACTGCCATACATAACCATCGAATTAAACTTAGAAAATGGCCGGGAAGCTGAGCAATATAGTTTTGTTACTTATTGTCTGTGCAACAATATTGGGAAGTGCTTCTTCACAAAGTGCATCTAATGTGAGAGCCACATACCACCTCTACAATCCGCAAGATAACAACTGGGACTTGCTAGCAGTAGGTGCCTTCTGCGCCACCTTCGATGAGGATCAACCATTCGAGTGGCGCAGCAGATACGGATGGACTGCCTTCTGCGGACCCAACGGCCCTCAAGGAGCAGATGCTTGCGGAAAATGCTTACTGGTAATCACTTAAGAATCTTAAATTCTCGATCTTTCATCAACGTATTTGTGCAAATAGTTAATCGGAATGTGTGTTATGAAGGTGACAAACATGGGGACAGGAGCTCAGGAAACAGTGAGAATTATAGATCAGTGCAACAATGGAGGTTTGGAATTGGATGTGAATGTGTTTAACCAGATAGACACTGATGGAAGAGGCTATGAACAGGGCGACCTTGTTGTCAACTACGACTTTGTAGACTGTGGCGACTAAATCAACCATATCTAATACTTGATTAGAATCAAATTCTTTTCATTGTTATTCTTTGCTACCTACTAAAAAAATTCCAACATATGGATGTGAACCAAAGTTTCATTATATGAAGGAAATGTAGCACAGGAATCAAGTGTTTATTGTTACTGGAGCTCACTGAATAAAAGTGAAAGGTACTCGGCCATCTTGGCTTAAAACAAAGAGCGTTTCTTGGCTAAGATTAGATACCAAAGAAAGAATGAGTCTTTGTGATCAGATTGTCATTTCAACTTTCTAGTCAAATTTGTAGCGGCTGAAGTAATAGGTTCAACTTTCAGCAAATACACAAGAAAGCAAAGCACTGATAGTAAACCTCAATCAGACCGAAAACTACGTCTACATTGAAATCAGAAACAGAGATAATTAGGATTCATAATCTGGGAGGAAAACATGGATATACATAGAGGATAAACTGCGGATGATTTGCACAACAATTCACATTCTAAGTTACTAACCGTGCTACTGATTTTAACATAAAGAAGCTACTAGTCTGCCATCCAACTCTGATCCACGATCATCCTCACTCTTCGGTTAGTGCTACTAATTCTAACATAAAGAAGTTACTAGTCTGCCATCCAACTCTGATCCACGATCCTCCTCACTCTTCGGTTGTACTCAAGTCTGTTGTCACTGAAGTACATGCAGAAAGCTTCTGAATTTGCAGGACACTTTGGGTTAGGATGACATATTAGGGACTGAGTCAGCCAATGGTGTGTGTTAGATTCTCAGATTCATGATGTTCAACAGATTAAAAGTTCCCAGTATATATATAAACATAAGAAACTAATGTGTATGCAGTATGCTATTCGATCATATCTATAAGCTATATTCAATATGTAACCCCGGATAAGTGCTTTGTAAATTCATAAAAAAAATCAAGGAAACCAGAATGCTACCCAAACAGTGTAAAGCATACCTGGATATACTTGAGTATATCTTCCACATCATTTATAGGAGGCCACCGATCCAGTAAATTAAAGACATAGTTCCATCTGCAGAAATATTTGGATGAAACATCCGAGAAACAAATCGCACCGTTGGTGGTTTGAGTGGATAATCCTCGTTAAACTGAAGAGTCAACTTAAATGCACCTCCCTCCCAAGGAGAATCCAAAGAATGGGAAACTATAACAACATTCCAACACATTATATCGCAATTGTAGAATTCTAGAGGAACCACACTGATCCCTGAAGGCGAGTCTTGTAGCAGCCTCTTCAACTCTTTAAACAGCCTATAGCTTGTAAGAGTATAATCTGCGCCTGGGGGTGGGTAATCTGACACCTTTAGCAGCCTGTCCAAGTATCAAGGGGTCAGACATTGCTAACTATACCTACCGAGCATACTCTTAGAATCTCAAAACAGCCTATTTACCTTGCAAAAGCATCCTCTCCGCCTCCAGTTGATTGCTCTACAAGCCGCAATCTGTCCAAACCTGGAAGCACCATACTATTCTCCACACCTGCAGGTGATGAGTTCTGTACAAGCCTCAATCTGTCCAAGTCAGGTAGCAACATACTCATCTCTGCGCCCGGAGGCAGGTCTTCCTCAATCCGCATCATATCTAAGTCCCTTGACAGAGTCTTGATCGATGGAGTCAACATTATTAGTTCAGTCCTCTACATCTACATATCACCAAAGTCCTAAAACAACAAACACCAACCAAAACGAATTACAAAACTAACCATTTCCCCAAAACTAACACAACTACACTATTATATACCAATTCTACATTTGGGGTAGTTCAATTTGAGTAACATGAAAAGTGAACAAAATAAAATTACCAACACAAACAGTTAAAATCACCAACATAGATAAACCTTTGACCTGAGTTGCTCAAAGATTGAAACTTTCGCTTCAACTCAACAGTTCCAATATGCAACACAACCAAAGCAACCATCTTTTTCATGTTCCAAAACCCTAAACCCTAAAACCAAACAAAGCTTAGGAATTTGAGACCGTAAAAAGCTCAAAATTGGGATCTTTTCATTTCCCACAAAAATCCAACAAGTATCAGAAACTAAAACAGGGCAGAGATGATTGGGGCAAAGGGTATCAGACCTGGAGCTCGGAACATCGTACAGGTCGGGATCCGAGGAGGGTCCAAATCGGGTCGTGGTCTACGATCGGAACGGTGATCAAGGAACGTACGAGGCGGGAAGGGAAACTACTTTGTCTTCTTTTTTGGTCGAAAAGTGGAAAGGTTTGGTCTTCCACTAGTTTATTAACTTTATTTACTACATATTCTTGGGTTGGGCCTTTTGAGCTCAATATTGGGTTGAAGGAGACCCTCTCTCGGGTCGGGTCTCTCTATTTACAAAATTTGAACAAAAAAAGAGAAAAAACTGGAGTTGCTTTCGAATGAGGACTAGTCCACGATTTCGCTATTTCAGCCACTTTTTTATTTCATTTATGTAAATTAAAAATTATAAAGACATTCATAATCATGATCATAATTTATCAGTTATGAACATAAATCGTTCATGTTTTATAAATTTGGTTATAATATAGTTAGTATTTGAACGATTATCAATTTGGAATAAATGAATGAAGTGATCTACTATGCACAGGCATTCTCAGCTGCGGAGGTCCGCACTAATGATTTGGGTGCGGATTTTTATTTTTGTATCACTTTTTGATCGAATTTCTCCATCTCCACCGTCTAGTATCTAGATAATATTGTGTAGATCAACTCTGCAAAATTTCAGCCAATTTGGTAATCGTTAAGGCCCTCAAAATTGCGTTTTTCTCTTACAAACATGAACGGTTCATGTTTGACAAAACTCAGTCCGTCAATTTGTTTTTCGAGTTTGAGGGCCTTAACAATTACCAAATTGGCTGAAATTTTGCAGAGATGATCTACACAATATTATCTAGATACTATACGGTGGAGATGAGGAAATTCAATCGAAAAGTGGTGCAAAAATGGAAATCCGCACCAAAACCATTGGTGCGGACCTCCGCACCTGAGAAAGACTGCTACCATACATATACATAAAAAATCATTGGTGGATTTGCAAAATGTGATAAAAACGAATGGTCTTCTAATCCATTGATTAGAAAGTCATTAACTAGTCTTCAGTTTAGTGATCCTCACAAGGGTTTCCCACCAATGCTATAACTCGTTTGGTATGTACCCCTTGATCCATAACATAGAAAATTAAAGCAAGATACAAGAATTGAAGAAAACTGTCTTTAACAAAAAAAAGGAATAAATAAAAGTAGGAAGCTAGAATCATCTGATAACTAGAGATCGAAGACACATGCCAAATATTTCGATCTCGTAGATTCTTCAAAGAATAAATTATTGGTGTTTTAGTATCCTTAACATTGTCGCTCTCAAGTGGAAAGATCTCCATATATAGTGAGTTTCACGTACATCCCATACTTTCTACGTACTCCTTTGTAAATATTGGGTTCAGGGGTAACACCCCATACCAAATTATCATAATGGTGATGAAGGAATGAAGGATAATACTCCAAGAGCTTTGTGTATATGAATACGTAGCCGATGCGTTTGTTTGTTGCAAAATTCAGAATTGCTCCACCAGTATTACCGGTCACCTAGCTCATCCTCTTTGCAGCCCTGATCGAGATGATTCCTGCGGACCTACACAGTTACAAATTAATGAAAGGAAATTCATGCACATATATACGTAATGTAAATGAGTCAAATTTTCCAAGCATTCTATTCCTTTATATCTTTTAGATCTTAAGATCTATGTTAGATACAAATAGAGTGAGATGAAAACGTACGTACATGCATACTCGATACAGTATTCCCAAGACCAATACATACCTCCTACAGATTCTTTGCTCTTCCAGGACTCTCGTACGTAGCTGCTCTGGGTTTGGATTCCAACGGGAACTTCGCCACGGAGCTGCAGAGACGGGTACGTAGGCGATTATTATAGCAATAATCACCGTCGACACTTCTGCCTTGCTGAGATGACGTCACACTTAGCACTGTAGGAATATATACAAATTGTTCTATGTGTCAAAATACAGCGGTTGGTGTGACGGCGTCTGAGCAAGGCAGAAGTTAACTGGCCGCTGCTGCTCTTTCGCGGAGTTCCCGATGGAATCCAAACCTAGAGAGAGAAGCCACGAGTCCTGGAAGAGCTGTACGGACATGGAATAAAGATATATACCGACGGCAGAACAGATCCGGCAAGTGACTGCGCGGCTTCGAAACTTTGGAAAGATTGAAGGCAAGAATGTATTCTGCTTGTTTCGAGCTAGGGAGAAGCAAAAGAGACGACGTGAACTTATGTCCATGCCTCAGTCCCACTCTATATCTGATGGAAAAGTAAGGAGTTCCGGCCTCTCTATATATGTAGAAATCTACCCCTCTCTTCCCTATGTATTTTTACGGATGTAAATTTAAGGACCTATATGTACTGGCATATATGGACCTTGCTTCTTTACGGCCAGCTACCTGGTTTGGTAAACTATTTATGTCGCCCCGGCCAACACAGATGAGCGTGGTTAAGGTACCTTTGATCTTGAAAGCAATTGGAAGAACGTAAGCTATTAATAATGTCGGTGTAGATCTAGCTGAGAACGGAAAATTTTAGTGGGAGCTCATATCTTGCTGCACTGATGGATGTCGACGCTGAAATAGATGGCTGCTCTAGAAGATCGAGGAATCAACATCAGCTAAAAGTTTCAGATGCACCAAAACTAGCAAGAATTATACCATCTTAATGAACAGAAATATATCCAATTGCATGCTATACGTACTCGAGAGAGATTTGGAGAGAGCTTGGCCTTGCCTTAATTTCTGTTCAGGGTTAACTTCAGCCAAACTAAAAGCACAAGAGGCAATATCACCCCTTGTATCTGTGGTAGATAGCTAGGTACGTCGATCATAGCCACCATAATACAGATGATCGATGCATGCTGGTTGGTCGGAATTTTTCCTTAGAGCAAATTACTATCACCCATCCATTAGATATGTATTATTAGGATACGTACTGTACGTCATAACCACCACCGACCCTCCATTAACGTCTATGATTCACCAACACAAGTCTCGTTGAACAACCCTAAACGTATCACTTCCATGTCCACAGAAGTTCCTCTGTGATTTTATTTCTCTTCTGCAGGTGAGCAGGTCATTATTGAACCGGACTTGGATGAGATCAGAGACTCTGTTTCCCAATAGTGGCCCGTACCTAGATTCGATTTCCATCAAATGTATCATTTGCCTCTTAGGATGGTTAAAGAAATGGGTATTGAAATTTGCACACCTGTTTTACCTTCTGCGCATCATTTGTGCTGTTTTTACCAGAATGCCCTTACTTGTTTATGTTTAGTGGGTGGGCTGTTTTTCCAGACCTTTCGTCAGTCCATGCTTGGGGAATTGTTCCCTTCATTTCTTTCATTGTACATATTCTTGATCAAGTCCATAATTCCTGCCATAGGGTCCTTCTCTTTATCTAGATTCGGCTTTAGCTTGTTCTCCTTGAAGCTTTAATCAATGTGATCACGACCCCTGTGGCCTTAACTAGCACCTTTTATTTCTCTCGGACAATCTTGTTATGGAGTTTAGGTATAACACATCTGTAGTTCTTTCCTTGGACATCATGCAATTCGATACCAATGGAAGTGGGCTTAATCTCGGTCTCCATTCTCTCCTGATCAACTTTGTCACCCTTCCATCAAACTTGCTATTTTAATCTTTCAAGATTAACCAATTTACTTCTTAAAATTTCAAAACGACCAACGTTAACCTTTAATTTTCAGAATTAATTCATGTTTGGATGAAGCCCCATGAATTAAGAAGAAGAAGTTATCAAATTAAAAAAAATTAAAATGACAAATTTCTCAGATGAAATTTCGCTCTCCTTATATATTTCGAGAATGTACGTAACAGAGTTGCATATGTATTGACAAATGAAGGAATAAAGTCTCCAGGTTTGACGTGGGACTTGCCCCAAATTTTGATATTGATTGTTGCCTTCGTGAAATTCATTTAATGTTCCAATCCTACTATCTAAATTGATAGACTCAAAACTTAACGCAACTGAAGCAACATCTTGATCATCATTTGGACCTCTAGTCCTTCTCCCGTACATGGTATCTTCTTGCGCTCCATACCTAGTACTTTTATAGTCATTATCATGGGAGACATGATCGCAATTTTCTTCAAATGAAAAATTGTTCAATCGACCAACTGTAGAAGATTGTCCATATACAAACCAGATATTTCCACCACCTTTTCCTCTTCCACCGTCTACATCATCATTTTTTCGAGACCACCACTTTTCATTGGGATACACTTCGAGGGAATTACTTCTCTTCTGGAAATGACTCAAGATCCTCACTCTTCATTGAGATATACTTTGAGGGAATTACTTATATCCTATATATCACTCCAGACCCACACTCTTCATTGAAATATATCTTGAGGAAATTACGTTTATTCTAGATATACCTCGAGGGAATTTATCTTCCGGAAATCATTCAAGAGTTAAGACCCTCACTCTTCATTGAGATATACCTCGAGGGAATTTGTCTTTCGTAAATCACTCAAGAGTCAAGACCCTCACTCTTTATTGGGGTATACCTCGAGGGAATTACTTTTTTTCCTAATACAATTTCAATTTTTTTTACATATTTTTTTAATATATCGGGGGATATATTAGAAATATCATAAATATTAGAGATATTTGACGGTATCAGAGAAATATCTGGGAAATATCGTAGATTCGATGGAAGATAAGATATTGACCCCTATAGATATATCGGTCATCCGAAAAAAAGAGATATTAGAGGATATATCAGATATATCGCAGAGATTTCAATCCTTGGACTCCTTCGTACTGCCTCCAGTAGGCCCTCAGTAGACCCCATACATATTGCCTACAAAAGACCACCTATTCCCCCCAATATACCCCCGACAGACCTCTTACTGCCCCCAATAGACCTCTACTGCCTCTGATAGATCCCCTAGCTTTCGTTGGAGTCCAGTCAATAGTCGTCGGAACCCAGACAACGTCATCGGCCGTGAGAATTTTAAAATGATTTATTGTAATTTATTTAATTCATTTATAATGATTTATTGTAATTTATTTAATTCATTAAGAGTATAATTATATTTTTGTTATTTAAGTTGGCTCTTGAGAATTTTAAAATCTGATTTTGTTTGTGGAAATAAAATTCTTAAAATCAGGGCTAGTAGGCATTGTCTTTTTTAAAAAACATAAGCTAACAAATTGACTAATTGTAAAAACTTAAGGTAGCAAATTGACTAAAATGAAACTTAAGATAACAAATTGACATAATGTGAAAGTTAGGATAACAATTTGACTCAAAAGTTAATTTTCATTTAAAAATTAAAAATTGTCTATGACATTTTTTAACTGTAATTTGCCAATTGTAAATTTGAATTATTTTTGTTTGATAAATTTAGATAATATTTTAATAATTATCTACTTAATAATTAAACAATTAAGATGAAAAAATATGATTAAAAACTTGACGTGCTTTCTCCTCCGTGATGATAAGGTATCTTCTCAGCAGGATTCGACAGGTTACTTGACGAAGGGTAAGAGTATATTTTTTGAGTGCGTTACCGCGCCTACTGTGGGCCCAGTCTGTAATGCTTTAAAGCTTTAGTTGAGTGGTGAAGAGCAAAAGAATAAACTGGGGATCATAAGAGACAAGATCAGTACTGTTGATCATCTCTCTACTCCAGTTTTTCTGCATTTCTCTTCTTCGATCAACAACTCAACTATTCGAAGGAAAAAGGTACGCCTTAGCTGCCCTTTGCAATCGAGTTCCACGCAACTCTGTCTTTCTTTCGTCATAAACCCAAAATATTTTGCTGAAGCTCACTTAGATTTGTTTCTTTTGCTGTCCTGCTTTCGTCTTGCTCTCCCTTCATACCAAAAAAATAAAATAAAAAATACTGCCTTCGTTCGTCCACCCTCTCTCCTTTTGCTTCCTAGTTATTGTTTCATCAATTCAAGCGTTCTGTGAATCTTTACTCATACAAGAAGAAAAAACAAAAAACAAAAAAAATCCTGCTGTTGCTTGTAGTTCCTTCCTTTTTTTTTTGCTCATCAGAAAAAAACAAAACAGCCCTTTCTTCAAGTCCTTGTCTTTGCAGTTTTCTTTCGTTTATTCCATTTCTGATCCTTCCTAGTCACCATCAAAAGCAAAATCGAGTAGACAAATGGCAGATTTTGTCATTACAGTTGTTGGAAAGTTAGCAGAGTACACGGTGGAACCTGTTATGCGACAGTTTGGTTATCTGATTAACTACAAGAGCAATGTTGAAGATCTCACCGAGAAGGTGACAACTCTGACTGCTACAAGAGACGGGGTACAGTCACGTGTGGATGGAGCAAATAGGAACTTGGAGGTTATTCTTCCCGAAGTTCAGAACTGGTTGGAACGAGTACAGCAGATCATACAAGAAAAGGAGACATGTTTTGAAGAAGGAAAAGTAGCAAAAGCAACAACATGCTGCAACTCAAATGGGTGGTGTCCTAATCTGAAGGTTCGTCGCTCCTTGAGTAGGAAAGCAGCGAAGATGGCTGTAAAGCTTGATAAGGTTATTACAGATGGAAATTTCCCCACAATATCATGTCCTGCTCCTCCGCCGAAGCTTGAGTACCCAGCTATGCGATATCATGAGGATTCCACTCAGGCCCGGATGAAGCTACATGAAGGGGCTAGCTCCTCCTCTGGAACATCCAAACCTGCTAAAGTCCATGTGCCTATGGATCTCTCTGAGCGTCTGGAATACAGGCTGCCTTATACAAAGGATCTCTTGACGGCTCTGCAAGATGACAAGATCAGCATGATTGGCATTATTTCTGGGACATTCAGAGAGATAGATACGGTAACAACTAAAGAGTTCACCAAAAGAATGAAACACAGAAATCTCTTTGACGAGGTTGTGATGGCAGTTGTGTCTCAGCATCCAGACTTGAAACGAATACAAGATGAGATTGCAGAAATGCTGGACCTGAAATTAGAGGAGAATGGGAGTTTGGTGGAACGGGCAGAGAGGGTACGTGCTCTTTTACTGGCATCAGGTTCTAAGAGGATTCTTGTAATACTGACTCATGTCTGTGGAATACTTGATTTGGATGCAATTGGAATTCCTCATCTTGATATCATGGAAAGCTGCAAGATAATGTTGACTTCAGAACTACAAGATTTGCTTGGTGAAATGGAGACTCGGAGCAATTTCAGATTGATATTACATTCCACTCCCGGAGCAAGAGCTGTTGAGTTTGAGTCAAGAATTTCAGTCATCAGAGATGTAATGGATGCACTGACAGATGATGAATCCAATCCCATTGTAATATGTGGGATGGGGGGTATCGGGAAAACAACTTTGGTGAAGGAGATTGGTGCAAAAGCAGCTGAAGTACAACTATTTGATAAAATTGCAGTTGCAGAGTTCACCCAAGAACCTGATCTCATCAGAATTCAAGGTCAAATTGCTAAAGCTCTAGGCCTGCAATTTGCCGGAGAGGACGACAGAGCAGCCAAGTTACGTGCAAGATTATCACAGGGTAACAAAAGTGTCCTTTTAATATTGGACAATGTCTGGACACAGCTAGATTTGTGGGAAATAGGGATTCCAATTTCCCGTGATCAAAAATGTTGTAAACTTCTGGTAACATCACGGGACCATGATATTTTCAAAGAGATGAAAACCAGAAAACATGTCCCCATAGGTGGTTTGCCAAAACCTGATGGCTGGAGTTTATTTAAGAAGGTTGCAGGAGGTTGCATTGAATCCGATCTCGAGCTGCGTCCAATAGCTGAACAAGTTCTTGCTGAATGTGGTGGTTTACCAGTTGCAATTTCTACAGTTGGAAGGGCACTACAAGGTAAAAGCATTCCAAGCTGGAGAAATGGACTGAGAGAACTAAGGAATGCTTGTCCCGAAAACGTGCCTGGAGTGATAAAGCATGTGTATGGAAAAATAGTGTTCAGCTACGAATGTCTACCAAGCGAGCAAGCCAAGTCATGTTTTCTGCTATGTTGTGTATTTCCAGAAAGTGAAGATTTTCATATTGAAATGTTGGTTAGCACTGCGATTGGGCTTGGGCTTTTGAAACGGATCGATTCAATATATCAAGGAAGGGATGGCGTAGAAACATTGGTTGACACACTCAAAAGTCGTTCCTTATTGTTAGACGTGGATGAGGAAGGGTGGGTCAGAATGCATGATGTGGTGCGTGATGTAGCCGTGTATATAGCCTCCCAAGAGTTTAATCAAAACAAGAATGATAAGTCTGAAAAGAGAATCGTGTTAAGACACGGACCGGAAGTGAAGTATTGGCGCAATGATGAATCTGGATCTGAGGAATCTGCATATTGTCGTTCACTGACAACCTGTACGAGTTCTACTGAACTTTTACTAATTTTCTTCGAAGATCGAAGTGCACTGAAGCCCACAATTTTCGATGGAATGGAAGACCTTAAGGTTTTATTGATCTGGCGTTCAATCCTCCCATCCCTTCCACTTTTGAAAAATATTCAAACACTTCTTCTAGAGAATTGCATTCTCAATATTAATGTTGCTGTGATTGGAGAGCTACGGGCACTCATGATACTCGATTTAAGTCTTTCTGACATCAAGCAGTTGCCTGACACATTCAAAAATTTATCCAATCTCAGAGTATTAAATTTATCGGCATGCCGGGAGCTGAAAGTAATCTCACCCGGTGTTATAAAGAGTTTATCTCGACTAGAAGAATTGTACATGGGTAGCTTTCAAGATTGGGTGGTTGACAAACTGGGCTCAGCAGAAACAACCAATTGGATCTCTCAATTGGAGGACGGGGATGCCGAACCAGAACAAGTCGACATGTGGAAGAGACTCAACAGCTTAGCGGTTGAGAAACCAGAGGAAGTCAACCCCCTGTTCCGAGACTTTGTTGATGATGTTTATGAGGCAGAAAGAAACTACGACCAGGTCACAAGGTGGGCCAACTCTATGGACTGGAGAGTTGGGTTACTTTCAGAGCTGCTTTCCTTGTCCTGTTTGACTACTTTGGAAGTGGTTTTACCACCTATTGACATTCTGCGGACCAGTAAGCTATTTCATAATCTTGACAGATTTAAGATCATAATAGGATGGATGGGTTATCCTTTTTGGTTTGACTTGGACAATAATCACTTGACTGTTGAGGATCTAGATATTGCGGGTACTGGAATCAGCTTGTTGTTAAAGAAAGCCAAGACCCTCGAGTTAAAGACGAAGAATTTGACAGATCCTCTCAATGTGTTGGATGTAAACAGTTGTGCAACCTTGAAGTCACTTACCCTTAAATACTGTGATTCTCTAGAATATCTGATTGACACGACACTTGAGAAACATACTCCACCAAGTGTCTTCCCTGTCTTGGGTAATTTGAGAATGGAGGGAGCAGAGAGGCTAAAAGAGATTTTTCACGGTGACCTGCCACCAGGCTCGCTCCAGAAACTAGAAAGGTTGTGGTTACTTCGTCTTCCTGAATTGACGACCATTTGGACTATTGAAAGTCAATTTAGATGGATGGGAGATCTACATCTACTGGCAGATCTCAGGTACATAATAATAGAGGATTGCCAGTCCGTAGAAGCAATTTTTGGCTTGGAAGGATCGGAACATCATGTCAAAGAGATCAACTTCCTTGGTTTGAGAAGGTTGGAACTCAAAGGTCTACCATGCTTCACCGGGATCAGCAAAAGTAGGCTGAATAGGCAACAGGAAGTCAGCAGTCTCTACCGGGATAGTTTGACTGATGAGCAGTCACTTTTCTCCGACCCCAAGGTATCTGTTACTTTTCTGAAATAGTTTTCGTTTTACATGCTCACTGTCACATCCCATGTTTACAAGTAAATTTTCATCTTTCACTTTTTCAAAATTCAATAGGTCATGTCATCCTTTTTTTTGTTTTTTTTTTTTCCGTTTATGTCATCCTTTTTTTTTTCTTCGGTACTTTGTATGAAGATGGAGATTTGAATGGTGACCAACATATATAAATCCAATGTCTTATTTCTAAGTCGCAGTTTAGTGTTTACATTTTTCTTTACGAAGAAATTCTTTTCCGTTCTAGTTTTAGGGATTTATTTACACCGTAATCAAAGACTTTCTCATTGTTCTTTACATATTTCTAATTTTATATGATAGTACCTACACTTTTTTGTCGTTTTCGGTTCCAATATTTTTTTTTACGGACTAATCTACCAGACACATTTTCGGATTTTAAAGATACAATTTTGTTTTTTCATATTCTATTTCAAACCCACACTCTTTAAATAGAGATGGCAAAAGTCCGGTTTCCAGTCGTCAAACTCCTTTCACTCGTTGCCCGAATCCGGTCACTAACCCTCTATTGACTCTAATTGCTGAATACCCCTCCATTGTATCGACCATCTATTTCCCAGCATACTTAATGTTTATCTCACGATATTCCCTCGTCACGTTAATGCCTTAGCCATCAGTGCTAAGCTTACATCTTGTAATTGCATGCCTCATTATAACATATATATAATACGAATCTGGCAAGGTCTAAATCAATAACCGCCTATGCAATGTATCTATGCATATATAAGGTAGACTTTTATGATACATTTGGGAATAGGGAAATTCGTCCATATGGTATGTCAACTTTCAGCTCTTATAAGTTTTGGTATACCAACTTTCTTAAATATCAGATTAGTATGTCAAGTTTTCCCCCCGACCGAAGGTACTTTTGACCGTCAGCTCTGTTACGACGTGATTCAAAAATCAAAAATGGGGGGTACTGTGGTAAATTTACATGTGACTGATTAAACTTAATTATTTTCTCTTAAACTCTCTCTCAGTCTCTCCTCTGTCCGCTCTCTCTCTCGTCTCTTTCGTTGTCCGCTCTCTCATCTCTCTCTCACCATCTTCCTCATCTCTCTCTCAGCCTCTCCTCTGTCGGAAATCAACAGCCGAACTACTGCTTGATGATTGTCCTTTTTGTCATTTGGAACTCTAACACTAGATTCCTTTGGAGTTGAACTTCCTATTCTCAACCCATCACTTTCAGAATTTTTCATGCTTTCTTTTAGTATCAATCTCGGAACAACAGCAACCAACTTAAGAGACTTTAACGAGAACCTTTCTGCTGTTTCTGGATGAACAATAGCAACAGAAGTGAGAACAACTCCAAGCTCAACACCTTTCGCATTACTTTGGTGAACTAATCTCCTGTCTGCATCTTGAACACGGAGTAGTGCTTTTGAAAAATGATAACCTCCACCAGACGAGAGCATTTCATCCCCGTTCGAGCTGACATTCTTTCGTCTCTTTGGAGCTACTGCTACTTCAGTCCCTGGCACCAGTTGCACTGGCAATGTCTCACCAGTTAGTACCTAATTCCAGTAAACTAGCATACTACTGTAGCCTACAAGTATCTAGCCTCATCATAAAGGAAAGTTACCAATAACTACATCAACAAGTAAATCGTATCTCATCTGCTTCTATTACTAACATTTCATATTGTACACCGAAATCGCAAGCAAATTACTGATATAAGACGAGAATGATATGTCAACTTTCGGTCTTTATAAGTTTTGGTATACCAACTTTCTTGCTTGTATGATCGATGGAGAGAGGCTGATCGACTGTAAGATGGTGAGAGAGAGACGAGAGAGAGCGACAGCGAAAGAGACGAGAGAGAGAGAGAGAGCGACAACGAAAGAGACGAGAGAGAGAGAGAGCGGACAGCGAAAGAGACGAGAGAGAGAGAGAGCAGATCGATTGTAAGATGGTGAGAGAGAGATGAGAGAGCGGACAGCGAAAGAGACGAGAGAGAGAGAGAGGACAGCGAAAGAGACGAGAGAGAGAGAGCGGACAGAGGAGAGGCTGAGAGAGAGTTTAAGAGAAAATAATTAGGTTTAATCAGTCACATGTAAATTTACCACAGTACCCCCCATTTTTTATTTTTGAATCGCGTCGTAACAGAGCTGACGGTCAAAAGTACTGATCTTCGGTCGGGGGGAAAACTTGACATACTAGTCTGATATTTAAGAAAGTTGGTATACCAAAACTTATAAGAGCTGAAAGTTGACATACCATATGGACGAATTCCCCTTGGGAATAATAGAGCGAGCTCTAGCTTCCTGTATGGTTTTCCAGTCATAATAAAAAGAAGTTAGTTTTAAATTGCTATAACTCATTACAGATCAATGTTTATTCAATGTTTTCTTTTCAAATATAGTAGGTAATTGAGAGAACAAACATCTCTCAAAGTTTCATTTAAAACTTTCTTAATTATTTTTAAATTTTTGTCAATTTTCTCAACTTTTAACCCCGACATTTCGGTAGAAATTTCCATTTTTCAGACGGTCGGTATTTCCATAATCATGAAAATTTTAGTCCTTGCCCCCAATTGACCGTAGAATAGTACTTTGACCCGAATAACCAATCAAAGTACTTGTATAGGGCTGGATAGTCGCTTTCTTTTTACTTTGTTACATCTTTGCAGGTAAGTTTCCATCTTTTACGTTTTGTACCAATTACGATTTGATTATCTATAACTAAGGTTATATCTTCCGTTTTTTTTTCTTTTTTCTAACTTTGGATGAAGAAAGTGATTTGAATGAACATAATTGAGGATCTTCGAAAAAGGTTACTGTGTATTGTTTTTAAAATAAAAAATTTCTTAAATATATGTATTGTTGTTAGTTTGTTACTGTAAACCATTGTACCAGTAAAATTGGGAGACAGTACTATATTTTTATTAACTGATCTCAATGTATCTGCAGGTTGTCTTTCCAGTCTTGACAAACATAACCATTGAACGCCTGGGCGAGTTGAAAAAGATATGGGATGGCCAACTTTCACCCACCTCCTTCTCTAAATTAGAAGTTCTCATTGTCAAGCAATGTGACAAACTACTGCATTTGGTACCGACACAAATGCAAAATAGATTGCAGACATTGGAGTCCATAGAAGTAGAGGAATGTTCTTCACTGGAAGGGATTTTTGAAGTGAGAAGATTGACCGTCAGGGAAAGGATTGCTTCAGTTTCTCGGTCAGACAAATTACCTTCAAATATTTCCCAACCTGATCAAGGAATGCAACTAAATGATATCATGGGTTGCAGACAATCTTGCCAAGGCTTTCAGAATTTAACTAGACTGTGTATTACTTCTTGTGGTAGTTTGAGATACCTGCTCTCTCCTTCGATTGCTAGAGGTCTTGTCAAGCTCCAAAGACTAGTGATACAGAATTGCCAGAAGATGGAAGCAATAGTCGCAGCAGATGAGGGTGAAGAAACAGAGAATGAAAGCATGCTCCCTCGGCTAGATTGTTTGGATCTTAATAATCTACCAAATCTTGGAAGCTTTTCGCAAGGCAGATATACTTTTGATTGGCCACTAGTGACACGGATCTTTATTAACGAGTGCAACAAAATGAACAAATTTTGTTCAGGATCCCTCCGCATATCCAGGGCAGTGGGCATAACTATCCGTAATTCTGGTAAGAGTCTAGAGCGTGAGCTCAAGGATAGCAGGAAAACAGGCTGACCAGGTATGCAATTTCTTCAATTGTGATTTCTGTCTGCTGTAGAGTGCAATCATATGTGTTTTGACTTAGCATCAGAATAAACGTGTAATCTGTGCAAATATGTTTCAATGTGGATCGAATTTTGAAGATTAATTTGGGCGTGGTGAATATCTGCTTGTGCAGAGTATCTTGGTACAGGTTGGTTGGGATGTTGCTTATGTCTACCGCATTTTCTGCTCGAGCCGACTTCAACCTGAGGAGTGGTGGCGACACAGTTCTATCTAGTTATGTGATAAATAGAAAAGAAAAAAAAATATAGTTGGTTTACTTTGTAGTTTGAATCCTTGTATCTCAGAGGTTTCTGCTGTAATTTGGGTGAGAGAGGAGTTATATTTGTTGTGTGATGATTTGGTAAAAGAAAAAAAAGGGAGGTTATTTGTTGTTTGTGATACTGTTATTTAGGTGTGTGATTTGGAATTCTCTTCCTTTTCTACAATTTATGATGAACAATTAGTGTTGGCATTGAACTGAAAATTGTTGGTGCTGTCATTTGGGTGGGGCGGTCATCTTTCAAGTTGATAGAACTTCAACCCCCCAGCATCATCCTCTATTAAGTGCATGTTTTGTCTATTTTTTTTTTTTGTGTGAGACATTTATCAATTGATATGTGATGAGAAACAGACTGATGTACCCAGGTACTAAATTGTCTTTTTGATGTATCAAATTATGAGATTTGGTGTTTACTTCTAACTTCTAAGTTAAGTTTAAAGAAATGTAACTATATATTTTGAAACCCCAAGTGTAATCTCATGTAAAATCCAAGAAAATGCCTGTTAAAAGACTGATTATCAAGTCTGTCAACTAAAAAAAGGATCTTCATATTATATGCCCACACAGCTAATTGTTTACCTGTCCACACTGTGCTCCTCTTTCTCTGAAGCGGTTGGTTTATGACGTGATTAATGCGACTTAACAAAGAAAATTTCTTTGTAAAAGGCTGTGGCACTTCGGACTCATTAGCCCTTTCAGCCAACTTCATATTTGTGGCTCGTGACTCTAAGACTGGGAAGGCTGCTCCAGTTAACAGGCTCTTACCAGAAACTGAAAGAGAACAATTTCTTTTCAAGGAAGCAGAAGCCAGATATAATCTGAGGAAAAGAACGAGAGGAGGACAAAAGAGAGAGTTTGAGAATGGAGAAGTAAATAGACTTGAAAGCCTGTTGACTGAAGGAAGGATATTCTGTGATATGCCTGCCTTGGCAGACAGAGATAGCATTCTTCTGAGGGACACTAGCTAGCTTAGAGAACTCATTGATCTGCCAACCACAGCAGAGAAACATACATGGTCGGATCTTTGGAGGATTTTTAATGCACCGAGCATTTGAATTGGCTTTTTCCACAGCTTATGCCTTTGCTGGCCTGGTTCCTTGCTTTCTAGAAGTCGATCTTGTTGACTTCTTGAGACCTGTGAGTACCCTGCAGACATCCTTCTTCGGTTGTAGTGGTCCCCTTTGGGGTAGTGTGGGTGCTTTGTCATCCACCAGACTGCTACAGAGGAGCTGATATCGCCTAATCCTTGTCAGTTTAAAAAAAAAAAAAAAATCCTTCTTCCTTATTAACTTTTAGCACTACTCATATTGTCATCGTCTTATCTTTCACTTGAAATTCGAATGATCATCTTGTGGGACTCTTTTTGCTATTTTCATATCCAATATATCTTTCATCGTATTTTGGGTTTCCCCATGGACTTTGATTAGGAGATGGAGCTTTAGCTGGCTATATAGCCATTCATTCATTTCTATCGTGTAGTTGTGTAAGGATATATGTTTGATGTGCAGGTGGATATTGGAGATTTCCTGCGTTTCAAATCTTGTGTTCTCTACACAGAAGTTAATCCAGATCAGCCTCTGATCACAATTGAAGTTGTTGCTCATGTTACCAGGCCTGAGCTCAGGTCCAGTGAGGGATGTTCCTGCCTGTTGCATATGTAAAGAACAATAAAGATATTGTAAACTGACTGCCCTGGGAATTTAAGACGTGCATATCTTTACTATCTCATGTTTGAAACAGGTATCGAATACATTTTATTTTACTTTCACCGTTCGTCCCGAGGCAAAGGCCACAAAAAATGGATTTAGGATACAGCAACAGAAGAGGAAGCACGACGTATACTGGAGCGCAAGGATGCTCAGGCCTTGCTTTCATCAACACTTGTGACCAAATAAACACGTAACATGAATTTCAAACTATGTAATACAAAAGGTAGTGTAGGGAAGATCCGAATATCATGAGCCATATTAGAAAAAAAAAAAAACCCTTGAATAATAGGATGTTTATTTTGCTAGGAAATGTAACTCTACAGATGAGGAAGCATAAACCTCCTGTGATCCTTTCGAGTCACATCTGTTCCATGTAGTGCCTTGAAGGACATATCATGTATACCAGATGGTCTGACTATTATTCAATAATAATACAAAATGAATTCCATAGATCAAATCGTAAAATCATTAGACCTGCATTGCTTATTCATGTCTCCTGCGTTTATTTGGTTAACAAAATCTAGGTTTTGTGGATGTGAAGAGTCACAGTTCGCAGAATTTCAGACACTGCAAGCACTTTTCCCTCTGCATTTTATTGAGGAGCAAGATTGGAGAAGAAGATGCTTTGTAAAGAGCAAGATGATGTGGATGAAGACTGAAGTTGGAGGAAGAACTGAAGATGTGAGGTTCAACATCTTCCCTGACAAGATTCGAATTATCAGGCCAAACCAATCTGGTTAGCCAAACACATGATTGAATTATCAGACATCTTGTTGCAAACATATAGTGCTAAGTTCAGTTATGCCTTTGGTTTGATTACAGATAAAAAGGAACTAGGATACTGAAGTTTTATTCACACCTGATAACACAATTGAATAGAGTTATGATACTGAAACACTCCAACCAATTTAAGTGCTTTCATATCCAATAACTGGCATCGCAAAACCTGCAATAGGAATAATAATAAGCATAAGCTAGCTACTATTCTAAAACCACAACTGAATATCATAACCATGAATGTTGTTTTGTTACTACCCCATGAAGCATTTGATAATCTTATTTGTCAAGCAGGTAAGAGAATACTCGAGGACAACGGCTTTTACAGAAGTTTTATTCACAAATATATGCATCTCAGAACAACACATTAAGACTTAACACAGTTACAGATCATCATTCTTACACATGCCCTATTTTCTAACTACAGACATAACAACCTTCAATAAGTTTCACTAGATGCCCATCAAATCATTATACCCAACAATATTATGGTCAGAATTTCATGCTCCATATGTCACAGAACATATCTCATTCTTTAAAATGCCTAAACCCAAATGAGTATAGGTGAAGGGAACAGAAACATCAAGTGCACTACACCATAGATAGTAACAGCAAATAAATGGGTTCCTCAAATTAGCATCACACCGGTGTTCATCAGCTCATATCTCTCAGTACTCTAAACACCAACTACAAATCTATCAGCCCCTGCAGACTTGGTTTTACCTAAGAGCTGATGAAAACTGCTGCCCTGCTATTTTCACCAGTTCAATCTGAGAACCACATGTGGCAAATGATAACCCACACAGAACCAGGATTCAAAAACGTAACCCATAACTCATCCACCAACACAAAAATAAAATTGTTTCAAACCAATTCCTTTGCTATGTCCAATTTAACCTACCAAAGCTCACATGCTTATTCTAACGGGATTTAACCTCTACCTCAAAGCATCGGGTATCCATTGACCCAGTTTTTAGCCATACAACAAACACCTCAGTTTTCTCGTTCCATTCAAACAAAACACCTCAGTTATCTCGTACAATTTAAAAAGACACACAATATATGTACGTATCTTATCATTGGCCTCACCACTTGTAGATCTTTGAGTCAAAATGGAGTCTCAATTACTAGGTTTGAACTGACCCAATCTACAAGAATGATGGCAAAACAATCAACGACAACCCAAATTAGTATGATGAAGAAGATGAAGATTTTTTAGAGCTCGATTCCGAACTTAATTTACCCATCAACTTCTTGGCAGACATCTTCATCTGAAGAAAACTGTTGATCACTGAATCGACGACCACCATCGTCAAGTTCAGGGTCGACATTCATCCTGTCATTCGATTGATATTAAACAACAACCATGAATCTGATACGGGTACATATCGGATAATGATAATCGCATTTCAGTATGCTCACAATGATAATCGCATCACTTCATGACCTGTAGAACGTCCATACCTACGGTGTATCGGGATCACGTTTAGGTAGGCAACCTCAATCCACCATTTTAGTCAATCCAATCTGGTTGATGCTTTTCTCTTTCCCTTCAATAACAAACACTCACTACATGTCAAGACCCACCCCGAATTTCACCCTGAAACCCGGGGTGAGTCTTGCGGGGACCACCTCCAAGGAAAATTTACCGAAGGACTCGGCAAACCTCTCTTGAAAATGGACAACCCTAACCCGGAAAAATTAAAGTACACTCTTAACCAAAAATGTAAATCTTCAACTTAATCCAAATAACCGAATAAAATAATATACAGTTATTTTTCCGAAAGTATTCAGAGCTACTACAAGAAGGACAACAGAAGCTGCTAAAAATCCTAGTGGGTTAAACAGATAACCTACTGGCGAACAGTAGTGGAAAGATGAGTGACTATGCCTCGTTGCCTTCTTCTAGACTCTACCCGAACTTTGCAGACTGGGCATTTAAAAATGAAGGAAAAGCCCAGGGGAAAATATTTAATCACGTCAGGGTGAATGGACAAAATAATCTCGACAAGCAATAATATTGACCCAAGAAAATTGTCAAGAAAAACGTTATACAAGCGACAACTCAAAAACTGGCAATGACACGACTAGTTCTGGCTAGTCTCCAAATCTTAAACAATTACAGCCTCTCAGGCTAAAATTATAGATATATTAGTATGTATTAACACTTGTCTACTCCTTGTATGCTATCTATGAATAAGCTTTAAAGTAGATAGTCATATCAGGCTACTACGCTCGCGTCTAACGCTCACGTCACCCTATAATGACATTTTTCCTCAGTATGGGGGAAACGACCGAGTAGGTATATATATACGTGCTTACTCCTTGTACGAATTCTATGAATGAATATGAAAACATAGAATGAACTCGAAAAGTAGAAAGTCGTACAGGGCTACGACGCTTGCGTCTAACACTCACGTCACCTCATAATGACATTTTACCTCATTATGGGGGGGGGGGAAATCACGTATAGCTAGCTAGCGTTCACTCATATATATACTATTCTCAAAAAAGTCAATAAATGAGTATAAACACCGAAATTCTCAATTTCGGATAAAAATCCAACAAAGGAAATTATTCAACAATAAAGCAATTCAAGCACATTATTTAAATCAAAGGTCCACTCACAACTTAGGCCTAAGCCTGACGTCGGTCGGAGGTCTCCTCTGCTCGAGCCTCCTCGCGTCCTGTTCCAAAACATAAATAATTCCTTAAATGAAATACCGACGTTTAAAGAAAATAGTCATAATTAGCTATGAGCTTCTAGCGCTCAACCATGCCTATCGTCCTAAATCTTATCTTCACTGCCAACCATAAATCTCCATAAATACCGATAACCTCAACAATCACTTTCCACCGTCCTAATCATAAAATAATCCAATGGCCGGATTTTAACTTATTAATCTGTCAAAAATACTAAACTTTAACAATTTCAAAACCTATCCAAAACTCCTCCAAAAATTCTAAAACTCATTCCAAACTCCTCATTAAATTCTCCACCAAAAACATTTTCTTGGCGGCGGCCGGCGACCAACTCCGGCGACCTCCGATGCTCACCAAAATTTGGCAGAACCTTCCTCTCAACCTCCTCTACAACATTCCTAACTATCGCAAACTCCAATTCTAAGCCTAACCATGTCAATCGAACGCAAACACACAATAAAGCCCTAGAATTTCAAATTCGGATTTCTCCTTACCTAGCTTAAGATGGAGGGAGCCCTTTGGAGGGATTGAAGCACGGGAGGAGGGCTTCCTTTTGAGCCAAAGCTCGCCGGCTATGGCGGCCGGAGGAAGGAGTTCCAGCGAAAACTAACTTCCGGCAGTCGGGGTTTTCGACGTTGATTCCTCCTTCACGGCGGTGCTAGGGAGGCTGCCACCGGTCTAGAATGGCAGCTGGGTAAGAAACCAACCGTTTAGGACCGGTGCGGCGGGCTGGGGATGCCGGACGGCGGCGAACGGCGGCCGGTAAACTTTCGGCAGTGAGGGGCTCGGGGAGAGAGAAAACCGGGAGGAGAGAGAGAGAAAAACGGGAGAGAAACAAAATGGGCTTTAGCCCAACCCGGTCCACCAACTTCTCTATAAACCCAATCCAAAATTTAACACCCCAAAATAATACCCCTAATAAAAATTACTTTTTACTAGCCAAAATTTACCATTTTTACCGTCATCATATTTTTCTCCTTCGAATAATTATTTTGAAATATTCGTCCCCCAACACCACTCTGGAGACTAATTAAATTATACACTTAGTGACGAAAACGGTAGAAACTCTTATTACCTACATGCTAATAATTAAGGTAAAAATTAAGGTTCGGGGCGTGACACTACAGCCTAGACACCCGACTTTTTTTTTTACATCTGTTTACAACGAAAAAAATAAATATAATCCAAACCAAAATACATCTGTGTATTTACCTCCATAATCTTACCTCGTATTTACCCTAACCCCCAAATATTAACCCTGTATTTACCCTAACTCTATGCATATTAGATAACCCACGTGTGGACAAACATACTGGGTGCAGCACCTTGTGGGTACATTCTAGACGTCTCACTTAGGGCTGACATTGGTAAGTATACCGACTTTATTTACCAATACCATGTACCAACCAACTTATGATTGGTAGACAAAATCCTCTACCAAAACCAACCACCAAAGTTGGTATACCAACTTAGTTGGTACGGTTGGTAACATGTTTCTACCAAGTTTAAATTGTGGACCAACAAATAAAGTGATAAATATAATTTTTTCACAAATATAATGCAATAATAGGTTTGGTCTGATAATATATAGTCATATTTTCCATTAGAGCAGAAACATGCATCTTGTTAAAATTTAAATATTTTATATTTTAATTATATTTATATCTATAATATCTTATAAATATAAAACAATACATATATTATATATTATACATATATTTTAATTGTCTTTACATATATTATACATTTTATAGGTTGTTTGTAAGAGGTTAAAGGTTAAATTCTCGTTTCCTACATAAATATGAGTGTATTTTTGCATAATTACACATACATGGTTGGTACGGTATACCGATGGTATGAAAATCTCAATTCGAAGTACCAACCATGTTACCAAGACTGGTACAGTATACCGTACCAAGTAAGTCGGTTACCAAGTCTTTAATATATCAACTAAGTTGGTACGGTTGGTACTTTGTTGGTTGGTTTCGACATGGCTCAAATTACTTTTATTTCTTCCTTTATTTTGTTTAAAAATAGTTTTCTTCAATTCTTGTATCTTGCTTTTTCTAAGTTATGGATCGAGGGGTACTTACCAAACGAGTTATAACATTGCTGGAAACCCTTCTTATAAGGATCACTAAATTGAGGATTAGTTAATAACTTTCTAATCAATGGATTATAAAACCATTCGTTTTTATCATATTGTGCAAATCCACCAATGATCTTTTATATTTAATTCTCACTTAGATAGCTCTCATCGTTTTCCTTGGATCCAGTTTCTTCTCTCTTCTCGTATTATATATATAGAAAAGTTCTGAAGGGCGCGCCTTCACCCCAGCGGACTCCAGCAGCGTCCCCGACCACTTTTCCTCCTCGGCGACTCAGTTCTTTTCCAGTTTTCAGGCGAAATCACCCAAAACTTCAAATAAAGTCGATCTTGGGTGATCTCGCTTGAAAACTGGACAAGAACGGACTCGCCGGGGAGAGAAAGTGGTCTGGGACGCTGTTGGAGTCTTTTGGGGTGGAGGCGTGCCGTCGTCGGTGTCGGACGATGGCGAACGTTGGGACGTGTGCACTTTAAGGAAAGTGCGCACGTGCGCTTCAGAACGGGCCCACAGTTTCATTCCAGTAAGGACCTTCTTAAACTCTTAAAGTAAGAATATTTTTAGATCTAGCATGTATTTTGACAATCAAAGCCACACATTCCGTAGTTACTTACCCACATATGAATCACACAAAAAATTAGCCAAAATGAAAAACATTTAACCATTTGATTAGCACAATATTCGTTTTAATTTTATCTAACGGCCTACAATTGTTTACATCAATTTGAATGACCAAATGATTATGCAATTAGTTAAAATTTTATAGATTTTCTTGCATATGAATCTAGAGGATCAACAGTTGAAATCGTTAAAATAAGTCATTTACTAATGTAATAAAATAGTAGAAATCCTCAAATTCTTAAAGTAAGGAGGTCCTCTTTAGATTCTTCATATATATATATATATATATATATATATATATATAGTCCGGATCCAAAGAGGACGTCCGCACAGTCCTTAAAGTGCGGATGTCCCTCCGTTCTCCACCGGATGGCTCCGACGATGGAGCGCATCCACCCAAACGGACACCAGCGGCGTCCCCGATCATTTTCTTTTCCCAACATGATCGATTTGAAATCTGGGCAGCTACCTCCACCCAAAACTTCACACAATATTGATCTCGTCGAAAAATTGGAATTCAGCGGACTTGCCGGGGAGAGAAAGTGATCGGGAATGCCTCTGGTGTCCCCTCGGATGAAGGCGCGCCGTCGTCTGCGCCGGACGGTGGAGAACAGAGGGACGTCCGCACGCCCTTAAAGACTGTATATATATATATATATCATTTTGAGAATTTAGTTTAATTCCATGAATTTGGACGTCGGGCATAGGCTAGCTCCGAGCCTCCGACCATATCCCAGATCAGAGACAAAGAAAATAAAAGAGGGATACCTAGAGATGGAGATGGTGGATGTGACCGGAGGTCATGAATAGTGAGCTAGGGATCCAGTCACTGCAAAAGAACCAATCACCTGCAGCTGATTCTGGTAAAGGAGGTAAGGTTGTGGAGTAGAGCCATGAAAGAGACCACTAATTAAGATGGAGATGAATATATATTAGATTAGTACTCTCTCTTTGCATAAATTCACTGTCAAAATCTGCCTGTATTATGTATGGTAATATGTGACGTACCTTTTGTTAAGTGACAGATTCAGCATATGTAGTTACAAAGATTACTGACATCAACATGAGAGACCGCTGCCTCTGCACAAACAAGAAGCTATCAATTGTAAACGCCAAAGCTAACATTCAAACCTAAAACATAAACTTGGTTGGTGAGGGAGCCAGGGAGCAGGGTATCTTACCCATGTAATGTACCATGGCAATTACTTCTCGTATTGGTTACTACTGCAAACAAAATTTCTCAGTGATCAATCGATTTGATAAAAAAATCAAAAACATAAGTATAGATATCAGACTCTCATTATACCAAAATGAACCAAACATCAAGAATTGCTAAATTATTGGGCAATGTTAGTGTACATTCCTCTAGTAAACTATAATTAGTGGTTTGTCGGTGAGCTGTGATTTGGTTGGTTAAGGTGTTTAAATGACAACTTTAAAGTCATGGATTCAAACCTCATGATATATGTAGGGTGCATGAGTTATTAATAATTTTTTAAAAAAAACCATAATTAGTGGTTACAACCTCGAATGTTGTGGCAGCTGATGTTAGTCATCAAAAGAAAGTCTTACGTTATAATTGTGCTATTGAGATGAGAGTTAACCAACATACCTACTTCTCTCAATAGGCAAATCGAGATCAGTTTTGATGGTTCAGTGCAAGGGAACCCGACTGTAGAAAAATACGTATTAAGGGTAACTATGAAGAGAATGTTATTTTGGTTGGAGCTAAAGAATTGGAGAAGCCAACTATTGCAACTGCATAAGCTATGACGTTAAGAGATAGTTAATTAATTGAAGCAAAAAGAACAAGGTTACCAGAATCTTCAAGTGGAAGGTGATTCAAAACTGATTATAGATGTTGTTAATGATAAAAATTAGTACCTTTTGGAGACTTCTATTTCTTTCAAGCATGTGTTTAACTGGAGAAGCAAATTTTGTAGCATACGTCATTGTTCGTTAAGGACATACAGCAACTTCCGGATGTTTACATTTGGAAAAATAGAATCTGAAGGTCGGTTATTAGAAACTCATGTAGTTGGAGAAGTTTTGCTTTGTAATTACTATGTTTACGTAGAACGTGTTTGAGCCGAAGGACATTTTTGTCCAAGTAATAATACTTTACTGAACTGTAAAATATTCAAGTGAATATTAATTACTTTCTTGGTTCAGTCACAACTGGCGAGCCCAAATTCTCCAAGTTTACAAGTGATGGCTCGCCAATAAGACCACGCGAACTAAGTTATACAGTCACCACGCGCGGAATGACTTCGCGCGGACTACAGATCTCTCGCGCTTAGTAAACTTCACGCAGACTACGAATCTCGCACATGTAGGGACTTCGCACGAAGCACATAACTTGCCCTGAACTTCGAGCAAAACAGAGAGCTCCCGCGCTTTGCTCGAAATACAGGGCTCGCACACTTAATGATCTCGCGCGCTTAGTAAACTTCGTGCGGACTACAGAGCTCGCGCGGAGGCAAGGCGAAATGGTACTTCGCGCACAAGCCCTACGCGAGGCGGAATACATCAAGGCGAGCTGGCGAACTGGTTCGCGCGGGAAGTTTCGGGAAGAAGGCATAAGCGGAGTCCGCGTGCGTCACATTCAATCGTTGAAGACTTTCACCAGTTTTTGATATGCTTTGAGCCAATCCCTGTGACCCTTATTGATTAAAAGACTTTCCTTTGGCTCGCGAGTTAGAGAGCCCCGCGAGGTAAAAACATTCTAATTTCAGTTCGCATAGGAGTCTACAGTTGGCAGTACGGAAGCAATGCCCTATGTGGAATGGAGTGTGCGAGCTGGACATGTGTCATAAGTTGATTGGTCCGCGCGGGTTAAACCGTGTCCTTGTGGATTAGGGTTTCAAAGCCCGACTTAGATTCAAAGTTAACTTTCTTCTGCCGCAAGTCGGACCACTATATAAAGGGATCAAATTCTCTCTCAAAAGGACACAATCAAATCTCTCAACAAATACAAACTGCAAATCAGTTACCCCTCGAGCTATCTCGAAACCCTAACCCTAAGTGCGTTGCCGCCTTAGTTCAGAGCCCTCCTGGACTTACCCCCGATCTTCTTGATTCCCTATTAGTTGCTTTGCTCGCGTCCCGCCGTGAGTATCGATCGCCTTGTGCTCGTAATTCCTCATCTGAGGTGGCACCTGGAAACCCCCTTCACCTGATCAGAAGTCAAGACCCCGCTATAATCATCATTTCCTCGTCCGCGAGGTGGCACGCCCGCAATAGTCTCCCTCACTATTTGTTCGCTATTTACCTCTGTTCCGCGCGCTGAGAATCGTGGCCAAAACAGAACGTACGCATGACAATCTCAAAACACAGCGTTTTATCCACATCCCAGTGGTAGTAATAAAAGACATTCGGAAGAATTAATACCCTTTGGAGACTTCCGTTTTCTTCAAGCATGTGTTTAATTGGAGAAGTAAATTTTTAGTGTACGTCGTTGTTCGTTAAGGACACTAACTTTCGGATGTTCACATTTAGTAAAGTAGAATCTCTAGAATCATATTTTTTTTTGATAATGTAAACTCATTTAGTCGGAGAAGTTATGCTTTGTAATTACTGTGTTACGTAGAACACGAGTCATGATAATCTCAAAACGCTGTGTTTTATCCACATCCTCGTGTCAGTAATAAAAAAAACATAGGAACCGACTCAGAACAGAACACACCAACACACTCTTCTCAGTTGCACCGTCGCACGCACGAAAAGTCCTTCCCTTTCCCTTTCCATCGTTTTAGATTGCATCCATAATAATCTCCTTCGCTTCTGTTTCCAGTTCGGTCTCAAACACAAACCCAACCCCAAACTCCCAAACACAAACCTTCTGTGAGTTCTATCCTAAAACCGACACACCCCCACGTAATTCTCATCGAACCCCCAAAACCCCGCCACCAATTTCTCCCTCAAGATCCGACCAAAGCCCCCGTCGTTCTCGCACAAATACGCGCCCTTGCTATGCCCCTGTTCTGGGTTCGGAGCTCAATCGTTGTTGAAAGTTTAGATTAGTTTGATGTGTGTGTTAAGGTTGGGAATCGAATCAGAGATGGCGGGTCATGTTGTCAAGGTTAAGAGGGAGGCGCTCATGGCATGCATGACGTGTCCTCTTTGTCATAAGCTTCTGAAAGAAGCCACCACCATATCTCTCTGCCTCCACACGTGTTAGTTGTTCCCTTTAATCTCTCTAGTTTGATATCTCAATGTTTTGTATGATCTGAGTTCTGTTTGGTTGTAATCTATGTCTATGTGCTTGTTTTTGTTGTATGGGTGTTTTCTCTCGAGAATTTATGTCGTTAATTTTGCATATTGGCATTGTCAATCTTGTGTCTTCGGACAACCGGTGATGATGTTTTTGTTTGTGAGGCATATTGTTTGTTGATGTTTGCTGATTATATGATTGGTGAATTTGGGACCAGTTTGCAGGAAATGCATACTCGAGAAGCTGTCGGATGACGAGGGTGATTGTTGTCCAGTATGCGAAATCGATTTGGGATGTATGCCGGTGGAAAAACTTAGGTAATTGTCGGTTTCGTTTGCTTGTATGTTCGCGTATTGGGTCGACTGTTTTAGTGGTGAGTGCCATGTGTTTATTTGGTAAAATTGGACTGTATAATAGGGATATATTCATATATACTTGGATTGTTCGAAAGGCAATTAACTACCCTGTGTTTTTTTTTTTTTTTTCGGAAAAGGACACTTCTAGCTTATTACATTGTGCACCGTTGGAAGCTAATGACCATATATGTTACTTGAAATGTATCATGTAATTTAAGCCACGGGATCTATCAGAAGAATATAAATGAATTGATACTGGTTATTTAATATCTTCATTAAGACTGCTTTCAGAAATAGGAAAAGAAGTAACTGGCAAGGATTGTAAGAAAACGCATGATACAACATCCAAGTATGATTTTGTGTAAAAGTCGATCCTTTGTCAACTATCGTTATATTTTTTTAATATTCAAGACTGAGATAAAGATGGGCTTTATTTGATCTGATTAGTTCTCTTCTTGCTCACAATCGTATGTTTTTAGGCAAATGCATGCATAATCTTTTAGTTGCACCTAGTTATCCTTTTTATTGTCGTAATGTGTGCTGGAGCTTGCATGAAAACGTTCTTACACATGCTTGGGATGCCAATTAATTTAATCTGTAGGCCAGACCATAATTTGCAAGATATCAGGGCCAAGATATTTCCTCTTAAAAGACGTAAAATTAATGTACCTGAATCACCTTCAGTTTCATTACCGGTGAAAAGGAAGGAGAGGTCATTATCTTCATTAGTAGTCAGCACCCGCAAAGTTCCAGTTCAGGCAGGCTTAACTGGAAAGAGATCAAGAGCTTTGACAAGAAAGGCTGCTGCCTTACGTAAATGCAGTTTTTCTGTTGAAGGAACTTCAAAGAGAGAAGAATCTTCAGAAGATCATCCAAGGAGCTCTAGCTCACCTGATGGTCAAGATAAGATGCAGGTAAAGGGGGACCAGGAGTTTGATTCTTTCTGCTTTACTACATAGTTCAAGGTTGATTCAATGGCAAACCAAACAAGTCACATGCTTTTATAGACAAGAATATATGAGGCATAAATTTTAACCTAAATTACAACCCTATCTGAGTTCTCAAGCAACTTATTTAAGTTCTAGGAAATCAGGTCTTTCTCCTAAGGAAACCCTGGTCTAAACTCTTAATTAAATCGCTTAAATTTAGAAAATTAGTAATTTGCCCAGGCCTTTACAGAATGCACATAAGAATGGATTGACGAGATGTTGACACAGTTTATAGAAGTCAAACATGAACCAGACATCTGACCTGTAAGAGATGATGAATGGTGGTGATGCATGGCTCATGATAACGCCATCAGTGGTGAACAACAGTTGGATCAACCAACAAGGGAACAATTATGGAACAATATAGCTGTTAAGAACAAACTAGGAAATCACAAAACTTCCATAAAAGTATAATATTTGCAATCCGGTTTATTTATTCAACAGTTGACATTTAGATGTTGCATGCTTATTCAATTGATGCAGGATTCTTCCATGCCTGAGAATTCCTATGAGCAGAAGCCTAAGAAAGATGATGTTGAAGCAATAGAAGGCAAAGCTGATCTGTGGACACCCTTAAACTGTCTTGTAGAGGCTGCTAACCGAACCAAGTCCTCTAAGTCAAATCCACAAGGGCAGTTGCCTGCCAATGCCCTTGATAGTTTTTCTGAACTTTATATGCCTGAAAATAACACAGACGCAGAATCGCAAGATGCTCTAGACAGTCATGTACATGTCCCTAAGGTCAAAATCAAGGAGCCCGAGAACAGTACTAGAGGAAAAAAGAACATTAATGCGGCAGCAGTTACAGGATCCATGAAACGGAAGAGGTTTCATGCAGGTAATCGTAATCGGGGTGCTCCATCTGGGGAGTCAGGTGATTCAACTCAAGATGTACGTGGGGCTAAGCATAACAGAAGAAATAATCCTATTTGGTTCTCGTTGGTTGCAGCTGAAAACTGGTGAGACAGCCCTGCGATTATAAAGCTTGCATAGTTATGTGGTTTATATATGAAAAGCTTAATTTCTTTTATCATGTTGATTTATTGTTTTTATGGTAAATGTCTTTAGGAAAGGAGAGGCCTCCTTGCCCCAGATATCATCATGTTACCTGAGAATAAAGTGAGCTTTCTATAGTCCTGTTTCTTTCTTTGAAGTGCTGCAACTTCATAACAATGCATTGCCTTATCTTAGTCATTTCGTCATCTGATGTATGGGACAAACAGAACCAAAATTTGGCCAACTTCGCATTTTCATTTTGGGCTTAATGTCATGTACATAAGAACAGGTTTGGTAAATTTTACTGTAAGAATATCATGGAGGTCAATTGTGATGATTTGAATTCCTAATAGGCCTTATCACAAATTCTGTAAAAGTTTGACCTTTGCTTATTTTCTTTTTTCCAGCTAAACTTGGTACATGAGTTGGGTCTACCATTATTGGTTAAGAATATGCTACACCAGAAATGTAAACAGATTGTTACTGAGTCAACTGCACAGCCTAAGTAGAGTGTTCAGCACCTCAGCTACCATGTTAACCACATATATTACCTAATTGTGATGATATCAATGTGTGCATTTTGATGAATTGTGAAGTGATAGCTTTTAGTGTGACTTACTTGGGGCTTAGTGGTAATTACTTTTCTTTCTTCCACAGGGATGGTAAAATGCCTGTAACATTTATTCAGAAGTACCTTGTGAAGAAACTTGAACTTACCAGTGAAGCTGAGGTGAGTATGTTTTTGTTACCTTCAAACAAATTCATCTCAATCATCTCAATATGCTTATTGTATGCATTTTGAGATGGATATTTGTTTTTCCTCTTAACGCTTCAAGTGTTGTCTCGTCCGATCAAATAGGTGGAGATAATGTGCCGGGGTCAGCCAGTGCATCCAACATTGCAACTACATAACCTGGTAGATCTTTGGTTTCGAAATGGATCAACAACAAAAAAGTTGCCAGCAACAGTTGGCTCCTCTGCTAAAGATTTTGTGATGGTCCTCTCATACTGTCGGAGTGTGCAAAATCCCTGAAATACCTTATGGTAAAAATTATTGTATTTATTGTCGTCATAGCTTATATCTTCAATCATTGTTGCACCTATTATCCCATTTGACGGGTATATCAACAAAGTTAATAGTCTGATGATGTATCAATAATGAGTTTGTTCTCAATGTGATTATAAAAGTAACTTTGCTCTTATTGAAATGGCCTCATATTGTAGTCTCGTCTATAACCCTGAAGAGCCCCACTTTCCTGTTTCTAGCCTCTAGTCATGTACTAATATTTCATCACTTGCTGCCTGATTTTTAAACTGCGAGTGTTTGGTTGTTCAACCATTAGGCTAAAATAGTGCTGCGAGAGGAGAGCAGATAAGATCCGAAGCAAAACATCAGAACATCTTTCAATTCCAGAGCATATGGCTCTTCACAATTCACCAATATCTCAAACAACGTTCAAGTTTCCTTGTGGACTAAACTGAACAAAATTATTTCCGATGGTAACTCCTAGCATCACTAGATACTAATCTCGGTCAGAATTGTGCTTTATCTACCAATGAGATTAAATACAAAACGAATCCACCATGATCATTACTTGCTACCATAGATGAATGCAAACCAAGAACTAAAATATCGATGATTACGGAAATATCGGTTTTTCGAAAAAAGGAAATCTCGATAGATTTATTGAGAAAATATCGAATATCGATGGAAATTTTACTAAAATTTTATATAAATCTTGTATATTCGACTAAAAATAAACTAAATATAAAATATCAGAAAGATATAAAAATTAATATCGATGCTTATTAAAAACAAAAATTTCAAGAAAATATCGAGGTGGTAGAGATTTTAGTCCTTGAATTGCAAACCAAGAACAAAGGAGTGTACTAGTGGCTTAAAATTCAAAATCAAAGCAAGTCTGTGAAAATGGGCTTCATGTGGGCTTTATAAAAGGGAGCCCAACACAAAATTATCTGAGCCCAAAATGACCAACTTGGTATAAATGTCTTTCCTCTTTACATTTCACACTTCAAGAGCAAGCCTTTTTGTGTTTCTTGAACCTCTCTTGAATCGAATCGAAGATGCAACAGGTGAATCCAGAACCCTAAATCTCATTCGTGTTTGCATGCGAAAAAGTTTACTTATTTATCATCTGTTCGTGTTTGAAAAAGGGTGGAGGATCTGAAACAGAGGTGACATGGGAAGACCAGCAGAACATCAACAAGTTTGGGAGATTGAACAACCGGTTCCACGAGCTAGAGGACGAGATCAAAGTTGCAAAGGTTTGGTCTTTTTGCTCATATTGTTAATGGGTTTTGTTTATTTTAGTATGATTTTGATTCTTGTTTTGAATTTGTATTAATACAAAGTCATTGGAGATAGCAAGTTGAAGGAAGAAGGATAATGTGTTAGCTTGATTTGTCAGTCTTTTTGGGTTATTGTTACTGTTTGACTGAAGTGAGCGCAGAAATCTTTGGATTTTGTGGCTTTGGTTGTCCACCAAATGCAGTACAACAAAAGCTTAATACTTTGAGTTGGATGCAGTTGTGAGGAATTTAAGGATATGGTGGAATAGTGAATAAAAAACCTGTTGAATTAGATTTTACGATATGTGCCGAGTGTGAGACTCGGTGCTTCCAATTGATTTCACAACAAGGAATAAAAGCACTGTGTTGCTGTGAAACATGGGAGAAGAATTGGGATTGCCTTGTTCATGTCTAAAGTCGAGGAATTTGGCTGCCGCCTGTATATTGCCTGCTTTCACTCTTGGTTATGAGCTTTGATCTCTTGTTTGATAACTTGATTAGGTTACTAATCCCTGTAAACTTGAAGTATCTAGACCATGTAATATAGGATATGGGAATTCCAACTTTGATATGTTGAATTGGAGCCACTGTTTAAAATAAAGTTGATCATATATAGAAATCTAAGGTCTTAGTTCGAGACTCCAAGTATCAGATATGATATGGGATTTTCCATAACGATGAGTTCTTAACCTCTTATATACTGTGTCTGATGAACTGGCTCTTCCAATGATATGTATGGTTATGATTATGTGACTTGAGTTTTTTCGTTTTGTTTTGTTTTGTTTTGTTTTATCCTAGAATGCTTTTAGTTTTATGCTCCAAAACATAGTTGAATTCCTTCCAATATTAAATGTGTCAAAAGCTGTTAAAAGGGTTTGTTTTTTTATTGACAAAAAAAATTAAGATTTCTGTTAGTCATATGATTTTTCATGGGTTTACTATTGTTAGTTGAAATTGAATATCAATTTCTATCTTCGAGTGTATGTTTATTTGTATACCATTGTATACGGTCTGTCAGATGTCCCCTGTTTTGATCCATTGTTTCCGTCCAGGAATCAAATGATAACTTGGAGGATGCAGGGAATGAATTGATTCTCACAGATGAGGATGTGGTGAGATTCCAGATTGGTGAAGTCTTTGCCCATGTTCCAAAAGAAGAAGTGGAGAACAGGATAGAAGAAATGAAAGAGGTAACTAGCAAAAGTTTGGAGAAACTCTACGAAGAGAAGGAATCTATTCTTGCACAGATGACCAAGTTGAAGCAAATTTTATACGGGAAGTTCAAGGACTCCATCAATCTAGAGGAGGATTGAAGGGGACCTGTGATGTCGAACCTGTTCCTGGGCGGATCTGAACATTGGGGTTTGGTTTGTTGTGCTAGTGTTTCTCTGATACTTTGTTGCTGATATGATGTTTGATTTGATAGATTTTTTTAATAGATGAATGAAAGTAAGAACTTTGCTAAATTCTTGGAGAACGTCTTGAGTACACGGCGTGTATCTTCACATACATACATAGATGATCAAGATTAGAGAAAATAATATAAAAACATGATGGTCAAACATATGAATTGTTATAAACTGTTAAGATTACGACGTATAAATACACATCGTGCATATAAGAATTTACAAAATTCTTGCCACCCTATAAGTTTAGTCAATTAGTTGGCTTGAAGGATGCCACTTTTTTATCCATGTCAAACCCAACCAACAAATTTCCCTGAAAATGGCCTCCAAAGAATCCATATTATCCGACGTAACGTCTTCCACATCTTTGTAGACCATTGCAAAACAAACTCTGGCTCATTATAAAATAGTTGGTCTGTCATTAGCTGCAGTTTGCCATCACCCTCGAAATGAATGGTCACTTTTGGTTCTTCTGGAATTGTCGTCGAGTTCAAGCATAGTCTTGTCAAATTTATTTCCTCCTCAAATACTACGATCGGCTCCAATTTCGGATCAACCATCTTCTTCACTAGAGGTATTACTCGGTCAAAAATATGTCGAGGCGCAATAGACAAAGGTGTGCCTGAGTCGACTACCATCTTATATTTCATATCCGTTGTTTCTTCTGATGAGTTAAATGAAACAAATTCATTCCCAACTGTGATTCCTTCTGCTATCACAATGTAGTTGTTGGAGAATTCTTTTGTATCAACCAATGGTGTAGAAACCACCCCTTCACCCAAAACTTCACTACCATTACCGAAATAGATCTTGCTTTCAACTATCGGATCTGCACTTGAAGGAACCAAACAATGAGAGAATCTATTGCCTCCAACATAGTTACATAGGGAGCAATTTGAGAAACAAATGACAAGGGTCCACGTCCAAACCCAATCATTCCCATTTCATTTCTTGTTGCAGAATTATGACCAACATCATTCTTAATCCCACACCCCACGATGATATCTTCTAAGGCTACAACCTCACCTGTCGTGGATGTCATGGTAATTGTTTCTTTAACTAATAAACCTTCGGAGTATGACTCGTCTGCATAACTGTAATGGTAAACACAAGGTTTTTCATGATCTTCACTACAATAGTTTGGTGGATAGTGTGCAGGTTTCCTTTCGGCGACAAGTCTACATTCCCTTGCACCACAAGTAATGTTCCTAAAAGTTGAGGATTTTCTGCGATCAAACAACGCATGTTTGCTCATGTAGCAAAGAAAACACGGCTGACATTGAGTCCATAATAGATCGCTGCCTGTATCAGCAATTGCATAAATATCTATAGGCGGGGTTCCCATTGAGAACTTCATAATATGCTGGCCACTCGTCTCATCGGTTCTCATATTGTGCTTGTACCATGGCGAATATGGAGAGTTTTTTCGGATAAGATGAGCGCTGAATCCACCATTAATATTGTTGATATTGGTTGTTGCTTGAACAGAGTGATATACGAGACGAAAGAGAAAAATCGTGACGACTAAAGGACAATGAGTGCCCATAAAATAGAGTTTAGGTAGTTATGAGAAGAAAGAAGTTGAATTTGAGGGAATATCAGGATGGATTCTTGAAATTGTTACTTAGGCCAGAGATATCTATGAACCTTACCAGATTCTATCTAAAGATCACAAAATTTCAAACAGAGGAGTTTGTGTTTACAGCTAAAAGGACACTTGAATTGTTGAATAGAGGTTAAGTTTTGTTTTTCTCAAATAATCTTGAAGATGACTTGAGGTCTTGTTCTCCTGAGGAAACGCTGTACCAGTTGTTTTATTGAGCAGAGCCTCATTTCTTGGGTCAATATTTAAAATTTTGAATTTTCTATTGATTTCAAATTACCTTAGAGTGAGCTTATTACAATCTACTCTGCGTTCACCCGTAATTATTTTACGGTTGTGATTTACTTGAATGAAATAGCATACTACCCTGAACCTGAGTAACTTTAGGCTTTTCTTAGGCTTCAAGTTCAATAAGTCATGAGCTCAATACTGATTTCCAGATATACAAGGACATACATACAGCGGCAAAGATTAAGAACTTGGACAGCAACATTTGCTCATTGCATCTGAAACTCAAGAGGGACCTCAAAGAAATCTCTGATGCTGTTCCACTCGATCAAATAGAAGCGAAAGTTCGCCAACACTCCTGAATCGATCTGGATATATGTATGTTGAGCTACAACCTTCATGCATACAAATTAACTATGATCAGCAAGAGTTAATTTTCCATAACATATATGAGCATGACCACCTCTCCCATTTCCTGCATACAAAGGGATCATCCGAGGCTGCTAGCTTTAAAAGTGGCAAACCTTATTGATGGAAGTTCTTGGCTGTCATCTCTAGGAATCCCATACACACTAGGATTGTGTGGATCCTAAGCCAAAACAACTGACAGAGTAACAGTCTAACAAATTCATGGTTCAATAACTCAGTCAAATTCACAAAGTGAGAACTCCAAATCTGTCAAAGACCACAGCACAACAACAACAACAAAAATGTCAACTTGTTTCGAACTCAATCGAGTTTTATACATTAACATCCGTGGACAAAAAAACATTCGAAATCAAAACCGAGTACTGGCCGTGCGCGACGGCTCTGATCCAACAACGGAGACTAACCCGCCTTCAGCATCGCAGCTCTCTTCTTGAGAATACAAGTCTTCGGTGCCCCGGAACGCGGCGTGGAGGCCCACAACCACCGCGGCAACCACCAGAGAGACCAGCACATTCACTCCCACGTGCGTGAGCACAAGCGCCACCACGGTGAGGAGGCTGAGGGCGAAGAGGACGGCGCCGTCGTCGAAGCTCCGGTTAAAAAGGACGACGGGGCCGGGGGCGCGTGAGAAGTAACCGAAGACCCAGTAGATGAGGATGATGAGGAAGACGATCATGGAGACGGGGTGCCATAAGAGGCTGAGGAAGACGATGAAGAGCACCACCATGGCGTAGTTGAGGCGGAAGTAGCTGAGGTTGTGCTTCACGCGGCTCATGGCGTCGGCGTAGCTGTGGGGGGCGGATAAGGAAGTGGGGGAGAAGAGCTCGGACCATGGGAGGCGCGTGGGGTGCACGGGTTGGGAGGGCGAGTCAAAGGTGAGGTCTTTGGTGCCGGAGGTTTGAGCGGCGGTGTTGGTGCCGTAACCCGCGGGTGGGTTTAGCGACATGGGTACTAGAAATTTGGGGAAACTTTTCTTGGATGAAACTGTGGATGAAACTGGAAGAGAATAAAGGAGAGTTCGAAATATTTATTCCAGCCAAAAAAAGGTCAAACTTTTTATTTATTTATTTATTTTTAAAAGTATTAAAATACAACTGGATTTTATATCAAAGTTTCAGCTGTTAATTATAATTTCGACATACAAAATTATATGTCACATTAATATATCGATACATTTTTTTTTTTAAAGAAAATGGAGTCGAGCTTATTTGATTTTAATCATATTTGTTTAAGGAAAATGGAGTCGAGCTCATTTGATTTTAATCATACGATCGTACTAAGTCAAGCTAGGAGAGTGTCTAAAAAACAAATTTCATATTACACTTCATATTACAATGTGATGCACATAATCATACTAGAAGCATGTCTATAAACAAAAGATAGACTACAAACTCTACCAAAAAAGCCTAATGTCTAATATTGGACTTATTTTAGCCTAGAAAGCAAATAACCTACATAACCAAACCAAAGTACCCCGGTGTTTCTGCATAAACCGGGAGGGCTATGCGGAATCATGGTGGGGTATGAACAGTGACAACACAAGGACATATAATGGTTCACCATGCCTCGGGGGACATGGCTACGTCCACTTAGAATCAAATTATCATTCTTTGGTGTTACAAGTACATCGATCCCGCGCGGGGAACAAGAACACCCATCCCGCGCGGGGTGGAATAAAGGCAGGATGATGGAGCCTATCCCGCAGGGTGGAATACTGCTTTTCCCGATCCCCAGTTCTCTATTTTACAAGGGGAGCCTTCCTTTTATAGCTAAGGAAAGTTCCCTCACCTATTACATTTCTGATGTGGGACAGACTGCATATTTATACTCTCATGGTGTCTTCTTGTGGAGCTTGGAGAAGCACCTTCCCGATGTGATACCGATGATCTTTCACCATGGCGAGGTAGTCTGGACGTCGGTCTATAAGTTTCATGACTGGTCTATGAGAAGGGGAGGTAGTTTATTGATTACCGACTACACCCGGCTTAATAAATCGAAGCCTAAGATCATTTCGGTGTACCTTTCCATCAAAAAGAGGGTAGACTCTTCAGATTGATGATGTAAGGATCTGTCCCATTCCAGAAGTGGGATTACTCCACACTCAGGCCCGGTCCAGCATCCCAAACCCAATCTGCCCAACAACCACTTAGGTCCACTTCCAATCCAATAAGCCAAGCCTTCAGTCCAGTAAGACCCAAATCCGACCCATCAGTCCACCCTAGAATATCCTTAGGGTGTTTCGCCGTCACCACCCAAGCTCCAACACCAGCTGAAGCCCCGCGTCCGACCACAATCTCCTCATTCAACTCCACCACTAGTGAAAACGATGGAACCTCAATCTCTTCCCCGCCCAGAGTAACATTGTTGTGAGTCATTTACTTAGCACACGCCCTTAGCTTTACTAAAGACACCTTGACCTATTTTGGATCACTTGCCAGCTGTATTTGCTCCCTTATTTCCTTTAAGTACTGTAACTTTTACCCTTTAGAGGTCATCAATAAAAATTTGAGTTTATTTCTTTTGTTCTTTATTTCAATTTGTTTTCCTTTTCTCTCAGTTAGGGATAGAACCCTAACAATTGGTATCCAGAGCTATGAATCTGGGGGCTGGGCAACCGGCGTCTCTACCTTACGGCGTTGAACCGCCGTTGTGGTACTCAAACCAGTACCCATACCACTCAGTACTGTTCTCGTTGCCTCCGCAACAGCGGGATCTGCCATATTTCTCGCCGGGCTATCACCCGCCACCGCCGAGCTATCACCCACCACCATGCACCACCGTTCTCATCTGCTCCGCCACGCCCACCTGACCCAGATGATTTGGGGAGGAGGCTCCAAATCAAGAGAGAAGAGAGGCTGCAAGTCTCGAGAGAGGAGACAGAAGCGTTTTGCCGTAATCTTCGGCAAAACACGGCGGCCTTCAAGGCCGAAATGACGGCATTCAAGTCGGAAATGCTAACTGAGTTCAGGAAACTTTTGCGGTACTCAACTCAGTCGAGGCAGCAACCATCGTCGCCCTCACTCGCCACGGCAGATCCTTATCCCTACCGATGCCAGCAGCATCAACAACCACCTCCGCCGCCGACTACACTTCCAGCCCCTCAACAGCAACCCCACCAAGGCGCGTGGTACTCTAACCCTCAAGGCTACTGTCAGCCGCCTCCGCCTCCGCCTCCACCACCGCCAAACCCTCACCCAGTACAGCCACAAACTCCTTCTACAATGATTATCAATGGCCACCCACTGCCTCACCAATTTCCAGGTGTCTCTCAGACCCACTCACCGCCGCATCACCAATACTTTGCTTCGCTTCCACAACAACCACTATATCAGCACCCACCTTCTATCATAATTGGACAGTCCACGATATCTCTCTCGCCTCTGCCCCATTTTTCCACTGTCCAAACACTGGTTGAGTCGCCATCTCCGACCCACATGAGTGGTATTGATGCCAATTTCATTAATGGGAATGGAGAGAATTTTGAAGAGAGGATGAATGTGAGTATTGCGGATGGAAGAGAGTTTAACGAGCTTGAGAGTGTCACTCCTACTGCAAGCCCTATCTCAATTAAGAAGGGGATTGATAAAGATGTGCAATCATGGGAGGACGAACTAGATAACAAGTCTGGGTCTATTCAGAGTGGTGGAGATGTTATAGCCGTTTCAACAATTGATCCTCTTGAAGATACTCTTGAGCTTGAGGGTCTAAATGCTAAGCAATATGATCAGGGGTGGAGTCTGTTTGGAAAGAGGATAGAATGTAACACTATTGAAAGTGGGAAAGGGATATTGGAGAGTGAATTTGAATATGATCAGAACCATCCAACTCCAAATTTGAATGTAGGCCTCGGTGGTTTAGCAGGCATTTCAGATCAGAGAAACTTTGGACAATCATATGTAGCTCAAGGCCCTGCAGCTTTACATCAATCAGTACCTGCTACTAGTCAAATTGGAGATCTTCCTGGGAAGCATCATGTGTCAATTCGTCGTGGGGAAATTGCAACATCAGTTCAATATGACCTTGCTAGTATGCAGGTCATGCCTTGTAATGAGGTAACTAGTTGTAAGTCTCATTTAAGTACGATGGAGTTGGCTACTAGTACAGTGAAGAATGAAAGTCTTGTGAGTAAAATTGTGACGAATGGTGTACTGTATACAAGATTTAAGCATTACATTGAGGGTTCAAAGAAGAGTACTCACTGTGTCCTGCACCCTTGCTTCTTTGTGTTTGATAGGAAGGTCCGTGATAAAGGCAGTGGTCTCTCTTCCTTAACGTATGGACGTTCTGTCTTGGATAAGGAGCTCAATGGAAATATGAGGCTGCGTCTGATATGTATATCCAACTTGATATCTGCACTTGAAAACTCAGAAACTGAGACTGTGTTTGATGAGACTTTCTGGGAGAATTTGGATGTTGTTATCAATGCTCTTGATAATGTGAATGCTAGGCTTTACATTGGTCAGCGATGCTTGTATACCCAGAAGCCACAGTTGGTCATTCCTCGCATGACTGAAAATTATGGAACATCAAGGGACCCTCCTGTAAAGCTAGCATATATGTGCACAGTTCATTCATTTCCTCACAACATTGACCATTGCTTGGCATGTGCTCGATCAGAGTTTGAGGATCTACTTAAAAAAGTTCCAGCCGAAGTAAATGGCTACTTGACAAACCCTACTGTGGACACTATCGCAAGGAAGAATGTTGGAGTTTGCAAGGAGCTCAATGATAGTGTTGTCATGGTTCCTCTGTTTTCCAATGTGCTTCTTGCTGACAGCAATGATTTACATCCCATCACATATGTAATGGTGACAAATGCATCAGAAGTTATTAGAATGACTATTGCCAATAGTAGTGTGTTAGATAGCTGCTCAAGACCCAATGATCTGGGTGGTAAAGTGAGTGGTGGATTGGATAATTTACTTTTAGTAATTCCAAGTGGTTCATCTGTTTTGATGCTTACCAAGGACATATACAGTGTTGTGTGGATGGATTTGGTTGAACTAAAGCATGTCCAATCTGGATTGAGGACTGCAGTTATTTTTGGGATGGATAAATCAACTGCTATTATGGATGCAGCTGCACTGTTTTCTTGCTTCTACAAGCATAAGAGCATTGCTGGTGATTTTTTTATTGATGAGTATTCTCTCAAATGGTACTTTGTGCCTCAATTGTCCAGAATTGCACAACTCATTTGCAGGTATGAAAATGTTATTTCAACTTCTCAGACTTGTAGAAGCCGAAATAAATCAGTTGCTGGTTTTCTACGTCTGAACTTGTCTGTGATGTTGCAATGCTTTTCAAAAATCATTATGCACAATGAAATTATTTCTGCAACTCTTTTGGGTGTTCTTGTCATCAATTGGAGAAGAGGTAAGGGAAATCGAATTTTTCTTGCTATTGTAGCATTGAAGTTATGCCCTCATTATGTGTCTTCTGTTCAATATACATTTATAAGAGATAAGAGGGAGAGGGAAGAGAATCTATTGGCAATGATTGGATCATCTCTTGAGAAAGAATGTAGTGGCTGTGTGAAGAATGGTGAGCTTGATCAGTATGAGAATTTACTTATGATAGCTCATCCTCCCAATGTGAAGCAGCTCTTTTTGCTATCCTACCTTCTACAGAGGAGTATAATATTCTATCTTCTTCTCAAGTCTGAAGGACAACAAATTTGTGATCATCTTGCAAATGCTCACTTCGTAGATGACAAGAGCTTGTTGGATAAGAGGATGCAACTCCATGAGAAGACTACTATGAATATTGATAAAGTGCAGGCAAAGGAGTCTTTTGATGAATGGTTTCAGAGAAATTGCAAGGAAAATTGTATGACAAATGCAAAGCTTTACATCATAACCCACACAGGAGTGATCAATGCAGATGGAAAGATTCTGCAACTTAATGAATATGGGGTCAGAAACTCACATGAGTCATTCAATGAACTTGCTAATCATTGTTCTCATGCAAGGCCTTCTTCAACTCCTTTGAGGTATTGTTCTTCTTCAGTCGTCTCAATTTTTGTCACTCTTCTCACTATGGCACAAGTTATCTGTGTTACTTCTTTGGGTGTGATGAGGAATATAGAAAAAGCACAAGATGCTGAACTTGTTAAGGTAGCTAAGAAGGAAAATGAGCAGACTTGGGCAGAGGAAAATGAAACATGTGTTGTGTATGCCATCGTTCCAATGTGCAGTAGCTATTGGTATGGAGGATCCACCTCCTTACGATTGCTTGGTATGGAGCTATCAGTGCTGTTCTTGCAATTTCTTTTACATTTGAACTGTAGAGATTGGAGAAGCCTTGTGTGTTAAGACTTTTGAGTCTGAAAGTGAAACTTGAGGACAAGTTTCTGTTGAAGGGGGAAGAATTGTTGTGAGTCATTTACTTAGCACACGCCCTTAGCTTTACTAAAGACACCCTGACCTATTTTGGATCACTTGCCAGCTGTATTTGCTCCCTTATTTCCTTTAAGTACTGTAACTTTTGCCCTTTAGAGGTCATCAATGAAAATCTGAGTTTATTTCTTTTGTTCTTTATTTCAATTTGTTTTCCTTTTCTCTCAGTTAGGGATAAAACCCTAACAAACATCAGGAGGACGACCTCCCCAAGTTCCGCCGCCATTAACAACACCTCCAGTCGCCACCACCATGAACGAGACTGCAAACGCAGCCCCGCCGCCAAGAGAAGCCGGAGCGATCTCCGATCCAATCACAAGCACCGGAGCCGGAACATTGAACCAGCCCTTTGCCACCTCCAAAAACCCATCGTGGATAGAAAACCACGACCAGCTCATCCAATGTTCTAAAACTCGGTCAACTCGGCCGAGTACTCGGCGAGTACTCGGTACTCGGCTAGTCACCGTGGCGATTTTGGCCTACTCAGTACCTCTAGTCGGCCAGCAGAAAATCGGCCGAGTACTCGGTCCAACTCGGTCAGCCGAAAAAAAGAAAGAAAGAGGCAAACGACGTCGTTTTGAAACCCTAATAACTCGATTTGTCTCTAGTCTCTCGCTCCAGACGCTCAGTCGCTCATCTCTCGCTCCAGTCGCTCTCAGTCGCTCTCAGTCGCCCAGTCGCTCTCCCTCACCTCGCCGGCTCGCCCTCCCCGCCCTCTTCTCTCGCCCAGTCCGCCTCCTCTTTGTTTCTGACTTTCTGGTAAGATTTTGTTTCTGGTAAAGTTGGAATCCTTGGCTTTGGTTTTTGGCTTTGCATATTTGGGTCATGGATTTTATTGATATGTTGAGTTGTTGGCTTGTTGTTGCTTGGACTGAGATAGGAATTGCCGAATTGGATTTTGATATGTCACATTGTGTTCTTGTTCAGTTGTTCTGTGTTCTGTGTCACAACAATAGCAGCATATTGTTATTGTTCTGTTGAGCATATTGTTCTGTATAACTGTATAAGAGGAGTTCGGTTCTGTTATTGTGTATTTGTGTTGGTATGTCACAGCAGCATATGTGTTCTTGTTGTGTTGTTCTGTTTTTGATATGTCACATTGTCACTTTAGGAAAATGGCCGGAACAATGTCTTCTTCTGCATCTAATGCAACGTCGGAGATGGATAGACGGGAGTCATTGAAGCGCGATTCAAGTGATGTTGGGTGGGAGTACGGGATGTTGATTGATCCAAAGAGATTAGAATGAGTAAAGTGTAAGCTATGTGGGCACGAGATGTCTGGTGGAATTCATCGGTTGAAGCAGCATGTTGTTGGAATCAAGGGCCAAGTGGCACCATGTCCCAAGGCTTCAGCAGAGGCTAAAACCAAATGCAAGAATGCTCTTGCTGAGTCAAAGGTTAAGAAGATTCAAAAGACTGCACATGAAGAAGAAGTGATGCAAGAAGTTCTTATTCTTGATGGGGCTGAAGATGAGGAAGCAAGTCAAGGGACAAGAAGACAGCCACATACTCTTGGGCCTATGGACAAGTTTGCTAACAGAATTGATCCCGATGCTACATTGAGTGGAAGCAAGAAGAGGAAATAGATGACTTGAGTTTTGATTTTGAGTCGGATTCGGAGGGAGTACAAGATGGATATGGAGAAGAAGAATTTGAGGCATAGTTACATATGCTTGGGATTGTTTGTAAGAATTGAATTTGGTTTGCTTTTATTACTTATGTTATTGTAATGGACTAATGGTTGTTTTTATTTTTTAAACATTATTATCTCTTAAATATTGTAATATTTTATGGACTATTTTTATTATTTTAGACATTATATATTAGATTATATGTTTTAAAAATAATAAAAAAATCCAGAAATTAGAATCCGAGTACTCCCCGAGTACTCGGCCGAGTACTCCTCTACTCGCTACTCACCGGCCGGCCGACCGACTATCGAGTAGCGAGTTTTAGAACCTTGAGCTCATCACCACAAACCCATCACAGTCGGAGAAACCCAACAAAGATCCAGACGCCGGAGCTGTCACCCCAACCACCAAATCCGTCTTCAGAGCTTCGCGCTGCCATCCCACGAACAACCAAGCCGTCAACACGGTCACGCTGCCATCACGATCTCCACCTCCACCGTAGGAGAAGCGCCGCAGCCTATTTTGAAAATCTAGGGTTCCTAGGCCTTCAGAAACGCTCTGAGAGTCTCGGAGGTTCTCTCCCATTTCTTTTTACCTTAATGTATCAATACATTAATATTCCGGCAACTACATTTTTGCTGCAGTAAGCGAAGAGCAAATGAGAAATAATTGAGTTGGGGGTTTAACAGTTTGATAATTATTTAAATAATATTGTTGCAGACAAATTGAAGTTACAGCAAAAAATTTCTTACATGTTGTACAAACATACTGTAACAAGCTCAAATTCCTTAAAAATAGCACACTCCGATGTTATGAAAGGAAGAAAAACCATCTGAATGATGAACTGCTGGGCATTCGGCAAACTAAGGTTTTGGTTTTTGTTTATCTTTACTGTGGAATTGCCTTCCGGCTTCAACCGCTTCCCTGCAATGGAGAAGTGGTAAGAGTTTTGCATATACATTACATTTGCAAACAAGATCGATACAATAAGTTGAGAACTGAGAGGGTGAAGTTGAAAAGAAAGTGACATCAACCTGAAAGCATCGACGAGTTCCTTACTTTCAGGGTCCAGCTGCACACCCTCATAAAAACAATTAGCTGCTTCATCAAACTTCTGCAATAATAAACAAAATATTTGATGGCTCTTGGTCTTATTTTGTAGAGTAAATAACATGAGCAACTAAATGGGAAAGTGTGTACTTGCCTGCATTAGGCGCAATGCTGCACCTACTCGAAAGCAAGCTTTTGGCCAATCTGGTTTCAACGCCCTGCAGGCCTTTGCATCAGCTAAGGCATGCTCAGGTTGGCCAAGACGAAGCCAACAAAGGCTTCGATTGGATACAAAAATGGGATCAGTTGGGTCCATATCAATTGCCTGAAATGCATAGTCGTAAGTCAAACACAGACACTAGTGGCCGTTCATAAACAAAGAGGGTCAGATGTTCCCTGCTAATATATATCAAACATTACCAAGAGTCATCCAATAAAATGGTTTCACTGGAATAACCAAATAAAATTATATGATTGCTACATAACGGAGAAATTGTTAAACACTAAACACTAAAAACTAATATAATGCACCTGGGTATATGCATCAACAGCCGCTTGATAATCCTTTCTATTGAAAGCATCACCTCCTCTTGATTTTGCTTCTGCGGCTCTTTTCTTTGCCTCAGATGTCACCTGAATAAGACACAAACACAAGATCATAAAGTCACACGTCTAATAATGAACGCGGACAGAGTACTTATATAAGCTCGCAAGTGTCAAATGATCCTAGGGGAACACTTGGTACCTCAGGGAGCTCTTTCTTTAGTGAAGTAGAGTCTTTTGGGACATTAAGCTCCTTGGTATTTCGCGATTGTTCCTGCATATGATTTTCTTGAAAGTTAGAAATCCTATTTTTCTTGTGAATATGAAAAGAAAAAGAAAGATTTTCAAACTTTCAGGGGGAATGAAAGTCCAGATCTTGGTACCTGTTGTTTGCTTGTTTCAGATTGCATATACTCAAGTATGCCATCAACTGTCCATTTTGAAATGGTTTCAACTTGTGATGTCAAGGGAAAGAGGATCTCCACAACACTTCGGTTCCCACTTGCAGCTGCAATCTGTATTGGCTTCAAACCCTCCTGTGGTGCACAGTAAGTCTATCGATTAGTAAAAGACACTAAACTTCGTCCATTGATAAAATTAAATTAACTGTTTTTTCAAACTTTTAAGCATAACATAAGCCCTTAGCATGTATTTGTGTCAGCCTCACCTCATCAGTTACATTAGGATCTGCTCCGGCTTTTAATAAACATTTTATAATCTCCAAGCTCCCAATATCAGCAGCTATGTGTAAAGGGGTGGCTCCACCAGCACTCATATTTACTTTGGCACCTGCCTGTTCAAACAAACAAAGGAAAAGCAAGGGTTGCAAGTCAGATAAAGAAGCAAGATTGCTAAACTCAGAACATACGGGCATTCCGCTATTAAACATTACACATGAATTATACACAGACACACAGGATAACTGAAATTGCGAATTAAACTTTGAATAATGGAACTTGTTGACTATATCCCTAAGGTTCAGTCACATGGGGCATATAAAGCATAATGAGACAGATTGTTTACTAATATAGCATTTCATGTATCACTGAGATATTCTATAAGTGTCTCAACGGACATTCATCTCTTAGTCAAAACAGTGAACTATTGATAAACAATAAGTTCTTAATCAAGATTTGACATAAGGCCCAAAAGACAAGCTGTATCCAGCTCACTTACCATCTCCCTACGTACAAATCTCAAATCTGTATCAGGGAAAATTGTTCAATATATATGATATTTGTTTTGTGTCTCACAAACTGAAACTATATTGTAGAAATCATTAAGGAAGAAAGTGAACCTGAATCAATAACTCTAAGCATGCCAGTGAACCAGCTGCCACAGCTGACAACAATGGAGTAATATCATCATCACTTTCAGCATTAGGCTGCAAAAAACAAAAATGAATTAATTAATATAACGACAATATCAGCTTATGAGTTCCTGATTGCTCAAACACAAAATATGAATTAGGACCTAAAAGCCTAACGGTGGTGCAAGGAAACACAGACAAAGTTTTGATATCTTCAGCCAAGCCATGAAAGCTCAAAAAGCCCTTAAAAGCCTACCGTGACTATGCACAAGTTTACTAACCAGGAACATGAAACATGAAGGACAAGCTTATGACTATTTTTACTCTCTTACTAGACCAAAACAAAGAAAGTTGGAGAGAATGAAACATATTTCCTGTTGAATTCTTCAGGCCCAAAAAAAAAAGAAACAAATGTTGAATTTACTAGGCCCAGTTTGGTATTGAGTTTTGAGAATTAAAATCACTTATAATCACCATTTTAAATAGATTTTTTGTTTGGTAAAATTTTAAAACCTGCTTATCTAAAACTTTTTAGTTTAAATAACCACGATTTAAAAAAGCAGGTTGGGGGTTGCTTATTTAAAACTGAGTTTTTAAACCACAATACCAAACTAAGCCTAACTAACTCAATATGGACGCAGTATTAAAAGTAGAGATTCCCACAAGATAGGTACTCCCTGCACAGAACCACCAAACAACTCATGGATCTATTCTGGAATTTTCATTTAAAAAACAAAACAAAAAATTTCCAACCGTCTAGATAAGAGCATAAGATAAAGTTGTATGTAACTGAGAAACGTAAATGATGACTTACATTAGCGTGGTGTTCTAACAGAACTTTCACAGCATCTGGTTGGTCATGACCAGCAGCCCAAATTAAGGGAGAACCTGCATCACTTTGTGAATTGATATCGACACCCTTGGAAATTAAGCACCTCAGAAACTCAATGTTTCCTGTAAATAAACACAAACCAAAATGACTCGTAGAATTTATGTCAAAGACTTCATTTACAAATGGCACAAATCAAAAGATTCCTGAAATTAAAGAACCACACCTAGTCCAGCAGAATGATGAAGAGCTGTAGCCCCTAAATCACTGGCGATAGACGGATTGGCACCATACTCAAGAAGCATTTTTGCAGTATCAGTATAGCCAAGACGAGCAGCATGAATAAGGGGAGTGTCGCCTGTCAAATAGATAAGAAGATGAGCAAATCCGTACCAAATTTGTGTTTGCTCAAGGTAATCATACAAATATAAAACTCCATATTGGAACACTTAAAATGTCTTGATTACAACACACCTAACAAATTATCAATTCCAATATGCAATATAAAGCTCCTGGTCCTCTGCCAGCTGAGGTTCGACTCATATATTAGATAGTTTTGAATTGTGACTTTCAACCCTTACATTCTGGTCACGTTTAACAAAAGAAAGATCATGCATAGCATAAAACACATACCATCTTCATCTTTGGTATCAACATCAAGTTTCAATTCCTCCAGCAAGTACCTGCACATCTCAGTCTGGCCCTCTCTTGCAGCAAAATGAAGTGCGCCACGCTTGTTGGCATCCTTAATATCAGCCACAGTTTTGGCTACACCCTTCCCTTCATCGAGTTTCCCAGCCAACTCTACTCAAAAACAAAACCCCAATTCAATTCAACCCCAACAATAAAAAATGGCAAAGAAGTTTCAAACTTTACTACAAAAGAACAGAACCCAATTCATCATAGCAATTACACAACCCAAAAACAAAGCATAGACTTACTTTTTAAGATATCAACATTCCCAGTACATGCAGCATTCAGGAAGTGCTGAACTATTTCCCTAGCTGCAACATACATAATTTGATATAAAAACACATGATGGTTTGAGTGAAACAATCTTGGGTAACCATAACTTAATGGAATGAATCAGATTCAAAGGAAAAGGTTGAAACTTTGAGTTGGATTATGAGAGAGGAAGTGATAGAAGGAACCTGCAAGTGCTTCAGAAGCGTCCGGAGCCATAGAAGAAGATTGTAATATTGGGTTTGCGAAAGCCTTGACTATGGGCGGAGAGATTTCTTGGGGGGTTGAAGGTACAGATTTCTCCGGAAGAAAGTAGAGAGCTTCAGGTGATGTGTCTGCAGGGGTTTAAGGTTTTCGTGGGACTTTTATTATAGAAGAGTTTCAGAGCGTATATTATTCGGGTTTGGGACTTTGGGTCGTTTGAGTGTGGGCTGTCTGATTGGGGCTTGGAGTTTGCGATCGATGTAGGTTAAACCGTTAAACTGTTGACAGTATTCACTTTTTTTTTTTGGGAAGGAAAGGTTACATTCCGTCATTAAAAAATCATAACGACCGTACAAGGTCAATCTAAAGAGTTTGAAGATCATACCGTTACAAATCTTTACTCGTGTGACTGCTCGAACGAGTTAGGCTTGCATCCAAAAGGATGATGCGAAACTTCAATTCCAAAGGAAAAATGCGAAAAATTAAAGTCGATCCCCTCCGACTCAAATAAAGCCGAGTGTAGAAACGTGATGTTGGAAAACACCAGTGTCGTCGTCAATCTGCAACAAAGATCTTTGTGAACCTCTGTTCATGTGCTAAGCCAGCCTCACCACATGACAAAACACCACTCCCCAAAAACGCCCATATCAGACAGGTGCAGGGGTGCCGTCATTTGCTACATGAAACCTTTGGGGTTTGGTATGCTCATCTTTGAGAAAACGAGAGCGAGTTTTTGTATAACCTTACTAAACTGCTAAAGGTATGTTTGATTCATGTATGCGTTGTCAAATTTTGTGACAGTGTGTCACTGTAATTGTATTATTTGCCTAATGATTTGTTAGATTTAAAATGAGTATGTTTATTGTCATTTTACATTGTGAGTTGTGATTAGACTACGAATGAGTAAAGAATAATTGTTGAAGGTTTTAGCAAAGAAAATAATTACACATGATTACTTGATGAACTTGTAATGTAAATGATATTTTAGATAACAAGATTGATCTTATTCTTTTGCATGATGCATTCTCCGAATTCCATTGACGGCCGGCCGGCATATTCCTACCGGTCATGTCTTGATCAATAAATTGTGACAAAAGTGAATGAAATATATAATCGTAGCTTGGCAAGAAAATTGAGGAATGCTCCTCTATGTGTGAGACCTATTATTCATGCAGTCGTATGGGATCCAATTTTGGTCGACCAGTTGTAGACATTTTTACTCGAGGGGTGCTCTCAGGCATGGTGAATACGCACATACATACACATACATGATCTCATCATTTTTCCTTTGTGTGCGTCTAAGAGTGAACAGATTAACTTGGATCATGAAGAATCAAATGAAGTGAGTACAACAAACAACCATGCATGCATGTAATCGAATAATCTAACCAGAGATGATTATTTTTTTCTCGATCATCTTGATGGAGCTCCAATGAACAATTGTTCTCATGGAGGGAGGCCCTAATTTAATTATAAGCTTAAGCCAGCCTCTTCTCTATCTCCTCTCTTTCTCTCACACTCTCCTCTCTCTGATCTTTGATCAATGAATCTGTACTTTGTATGTATCTCTAGAAATTAAAAGTAGTCCTTAATCTCCTCTGTACAAGCGTCTGATCGATGACTCGAATGAGAAGAATCTGTACAAGCTGCCACCAAATTTGATCTCATCTCACACGTTGATTTCAGTAAGATTGCATAACTGAACAAGCTACTGCTTGTGCCCAATGCCTCAATTTGGTCTTCACCTGTTGAGGGTTATCACCTGCAATATCAAATTCCACTTTAGCCTTTTATTTAACCATAGAAATGAACTCTAAAGCACCAAACTTGTGGCAATAGATCGAAATGGAGGCAAAATGTGTTCCTCATACTACTAATTTGATCGGATGGTTATGGTTTTCGATTTATTGCCAAAATGGAAGTATTGATTTGCAATTTTTATGCATTGGGTGGTCTAGATCAATGTACCTGGGCTGCAAATCTTCCACCCATCACTGTCGCTCCTAGGGCTAGGGCTTCCAAACGACGATGAAAGTCCACCAAATGACGACGTCGGACCACCCATTGACGACGTGGAATGTCGGCCGCTATTGGGCGAGGAGAGCGGACTCGGAGAGAACTGGCGGTTGACGGCAAAGTAGAGGTCAAGAGCCGGCAATGTAGGGCACAACCTTTGACCCTCTTCTTCATTGAACCCAAACCCTAGCTCTATACACCCTTTCAGCTCATGCAAGTCCTCGTCCGTCAGGTTCATATCGTCTCCCTCTTGCTCCTCGACAACGGCAACGGCGCCGGGGGAGTCACCGTTCCCTTTCCTCTTCCTCTCCTGCTTCAGAATCTGCCGCCGCCGTTTCTCCCATGCAATGTCACGCGGCGTCTCGCACATGGACAGCTGCTTGCACAGCCTCTTTCGGCTCATCATCTTCGGCGGTGCCAGCGGCATGTGCTGCAGCTCCTCCGCGGAGGATGAAAGGAACAGGCACGGTGATAACTCCGAGGACGACGGTACAATCGCCGGCGGCGGTTGTTGCTCCACGTCGTTCATGTCCATACGTCAAAATGAAATATAATGTGCGTTTTCTAGGCTGGTTTGTACGTGATGAAGAGAAATGAATGTAATTTGGATGTGGGATAATGTTGAATTCCACTAGGGATAATTGTTCGGTTGTGGCGGCGGCAGCGGAGGAGAGAAGTGCTGCCGTCGCCAGCCTAAACAATGAGCGTGAAGGGGGTGCGGGATGGGGCGTGTTTTCCCTGAGTAATGGAGATGAATCCGAGAGGAAATTCGATGATCTGCGGCGCGGTTCGGATTAATCACCAGCAGCCAGCCTGACCAGCTCAACCCAGAGGTGGCGTCAAGGGCTTTAATGGGGAGAGTATGCGCGGGTGGAAGCGCGGTGGTCTCGCATTGCCGTTGTAATTTGCACCATCCGTTTCTAACGGTGGCCACCCAACCGCCTTTGTTAAATTTGGAGGGTTACATGCATATGTAAGTAGATGGATTGGTAACCTAGCTTACCTTATAGTTTGCTCAACCAAAACTGCGTCCATATAACTATGATCGTGTACATAGAGACTCTAGAAGAACTCAAGTGGAAAATTATTTACATGCAAAGAGGAAATGGCCATTTCTAAATTGTGAGCATTGTTGATGCAACTTGGTAAATAAGGATTGTTAAGCATTTACTCGTTGAGATCTAGAACATATTAAACTTGCTAAGTGAGCGATTAATCAATTACATGTACTCCTTTATAAAGATCATTCATGTACTCCTGACTCCTCCAAGGAAAAAAAGAAGAAGCTATATATAGGGAGATGGTCGAATAGGCAATATTGCAGTCTAATATTATTGATGGATTAATTTCACGAATTAATTTCGAAGTTTAAAAGATGAAAACTTCATCATTTCATCTGCAGTTCGACCATGCAGAGGGAAAAACTTAGTATACTTGCCGAGCAACCAATGAAGTACTCTTTGCTCTTTTTAGTTAGGAACTTATTGTTGAGATGTGGCTCAAAATTAATGCTATGTTTTCTAGAGGTGCAATATTGTTTGAATGGAAGAAATTGGCTGCAATATGAACAAGGTAAATGCATGAGAAGTTGATCATTTATTGTGCTATGGAACTAGATACAGCTAGGGCGGTGCAGCCATATTTGAAGCAAGAGAACAAATCTCATGTGAGAAAGTAGAATGCATAGAGAAAGAGTGAGAACATGCATGTAGAGAAAATAATAGTTGAGAACTATTGGTAATAGTTTCATACTATTGGTGTAGAAACATTGAAAGGGAAAGATGGAAAAGCAAGACTTTGTTTTTTTTTCTATGCATGGTTCTACATGTTGTAAGTGAAGGAGTTGGCTATAAATAGCCATGAAGCCTTTGCATTCTGCAGTGTGGCATCTGAGTTGTGTAGTCTCTTATTTAGAGAGAATTTCATTCTCTGTCAAGTATTGTAAGAGAGTTAGCTTCACTGGGTATTGAGAGTGTGAGTTGAGATGGGTGTACAAGGGTTCAAGGGTTTATGTTTGGGTTATAAACTTGAGTGAAACACGTATTTAGTTCTCATTATTCTCAATAGTAAAGAAAGATCGGATCACGCCCCGTGGACGTACCTCAAAGAGTGAGGGAATCACGTTAAATCTTGTGTTGTTGTATGTGTTTGTTTTTTCCCTATTATAGTTGCATTCTCGATATCATATCTTGTTAACCAATTCGCTGCGCGAAATCCAACACTTATAAGTCAAGTAACTCACAAAGGTCATCCAATAATGATCCTTTCACAACTGAGCCAAGAAGCTGCTAGCTAGACTTTCACCCGTTTTTTATCGTTCTTTTTTACGTTAGAAATAGGTCGGGACTTCCTAATTTACGATTTTGTTAATGTTTCTTATTTAGTATGAGAGGTGTGGATCTTTGTCCCCCTCCTATGTTTATCATATTTGATAAATAACATTGTTCTTACTGGGCTTAATAGAAGAAAAAAAAAAGAAAAAAAAAAGACTAATCAATTTAAAGACTAATCGCTCGAACTTGAAATTGGACCAAGTTTAATTCAAATCCCCTTGCTATAGCACATCTTCTTTATATATATCTTCTGGTTTATGTGTACCTTAAACTAATTTCAGGTTTATTAGCACTTGAATTTTTTTACAAAGCAACTTGGTATGTTGACACCTTATACTGTTTCTCTTATATATACACATGAATTTAATTGTTTTGATATCTCATGGTATGATCGAGAACAAAAGCTTGTCAGTTGTCACTGATCTTCCTGAAACATGTCTACTCCATTTTGTGGTTGTTTCAAATTAACCGACTGATCGAAGAGTCAGCTACTCTATATTTAGCCTATTGCATTTTTCATTTTACTGTTAATAGAAATATTACAGACGGTCGTCATCCACAACCATTTAAATGTCTAGAATCTACGCTTCTTGCTCTCAATCACTGGTTTCAAACCACCTTCTCCGTCGCCAACAAACAATGGAGCTCTGTAATGCCTCCAAATATGGAAAAGCAAAACGAAGAACCAAAGCAGAAGAAACAATAATACAAAGAATCAAAGCAAAAAACCGAACCCCTTTCTAACTCTCCTCCCTCGTCTTGCCTGGTCTAGCTTTCCAGATCCAGGTAAGGCTGATAACCCTTTTTGGGGTTTAATAGGATATGGATTTAGGTAGGGGAGGGTTAAGGTAAATTTACAAATCCAAGAAAAACGAAAGCTACTAGGAACACGAACAAACCCTTCTGATTTCTCGGGCGTACAGGAAAACGAAACCCTTTCTTCTTCTTCTTCATCTTTCTCTTAGCAACAAAAACACAGTCCATTTTGTTTTCCTGTACGCCATTGAGAGAGCTCCGTCGCTCTCTCTTTGCTCCTTTCTTGCTAGTCATGTCCACCGGAACGGACATTGTTTTCTTTCTGGCTTTTGTGTCTGCCTTCCTGAGTTTTAGCCTAAATGCGGCGGGTCCGGATGCCGGTCCGGCTTCGTTGATGCTCGGCTGTGGCTTGGATAAAGAAGCCAAAGATGCAGACGGGCGAACATGGTTACCAGACTCAAAGTTTGTTAGTGGTTCGAATTCAAATCAGGTCCAGGCTCAATACCAAGACCCTGCACTTACTTCTGAGGTCCCATATATGAAAGCCAGGGTCTTCACCTCAAATACCACGTACAAGTTGCCGGCCAAATCCAAGCAAAGGTACTTCCTCAGGCTACATTTCTATCCTTCAAACTACGGCAGCTACAATGCGGAGCAGGCCTTCTTTTCGGTTGTGGCAAATGGAGTCACGCTGTTGAAGAATTTCAGCGCCTCCATCACTTGCACGGCAACCACACAAGCTTATCTCATAAGAGAGTACGCCTTAGCTCCACTCACCCAGGATGGTTTGGAGATCACATTTGCTGTCAACACCGGTTTCGCCTTTGTCAATGGCATTGAGCTTGTCCCTATCCCTGATGACTTGTTCGACAAGGCAGCGTTTGTTGGTGGGAAGGCGGATGATAGCATCGACAGCAAGAGCTTGAATTTGCAGACAGTGTATAGGTTAAACGTCGGTGGGAGTTTCATTGCGCCAGCCAAGGACTCTGGCTCCTTAGGAAGGGCTTGGTATGATGACAATGCTTATATATTTGGTGCTAATGTTGGGGTCGAAAATGAGGCTGACAATAAGACTAGAATTGAGTACAAAGATATCCCAGACTATTCTGCTCCTGTTGATGTTTACACCACCACAAGATCAATGGGTCCTGACAAGGATATAAACATAAATACCAACCTCACTTGGGTGTTCAACCAGGTTGACGTCAAGTACATGTACATTGTGAGGCTACACTTTTGCGACACCGTCTTCACCAAACCAAATCAGGTGGTATTCACAGTTTACATCAACAACAAAACTGCCGAGCCTGAAGCCGATGTGATTGGATGGTCAGGAGGGGTTAATAAGGCTGTTTACAAAGACTATGCGACATTGCTTGATGAAAAGAGCGGCGGCGATCTTTGGCTAGCATTGCATCCTAATCCGGATGCAATGCCACAGTACTATGATTCACTGCTCAACGGCGTGGAGATATTCAAGATGGAAACTAGTAAAAGCTTGGCCGGTCCTAATCCCAAACCTTCGGAAATGTTGGAAAAGGCCGAGGAAGAGCAGAAGAGAAACTTTGAAGAGAGTAAGAAAAAGGATACGGGATCAAATAACAAAGCTCATGTGATTGGTGGAGCAGCAGGAGGAGCTGCAGCGGCTGGGGTAGTGGCTGCATTGTGCATTGCTGTGTATCAAAGGAAAAAGCGAGTCCAAGGAGGCGAATCGCATTCTACTAGCTGGCTTCCAATTTATGGCAACTCACACACTAGTGTCAAATCATCCAAGAGTAACGGTAGCAGACATCTCTCATCGGCTGCTCAAGGCCGTTGCAGACGCTTCTCGTTTGTTGAGATGAAACAGGCCACCAAGAACTTTGATGAGGCTAATGTGATTGGTGTTGGAGGGTTTGGGAAGGTGTACAAGGGAGTTATTGACAATGGAGCTACCAAAGTGGCCATCAAGAAGTCTAACCCTCAATCCGAACAAGGAGTACACGAATTCCAGACCGAAATTGAGATGCTTTCGGAGTTGAGGCACAAGCATTTGGTGTCTCTTATTGGATTCTGTGAGGAAGACAATGAAATGTGCTTGGTTTATGACTACATGTCACGCGGAACGCTTAGGGAGCACATTTACAAGGGCAACAAGACTTACTTGTCATGGAAGCAAAGGCTAGAAATTTGCATTGGAGCAGCTAAGGGACTTCACTATCTTCACACAGGGGCGAGATGGACAATCATTCATAGAGATGTCAAAACCACAAACATTCTCTTGGATGAGAATTGGGAGGCTAAGGTCTCTGATTTCGGGCTCTCGAAAACTGGCCCGGACTTGAACAAGGGTCATGTTAGCACAGTAGTGAAGGGTAGCTTTGGGTATTTGGATCCAGAATACTTCAAAAGACAACAACTGACTGAAAAATCTGACGTCTACTCATTTGGGGTTGTCCTATTTGAGGTGTTGTGTGCAAGACCTGCTCTAAATCCAAACCTTCCTAAAGAACAGGTTAGTCTAGCAGATTGGGCACTACATTGCCAAAGGAAAGGTATCCTCGAAGACATCATTGACCCTCATCTGAAAGGCAAAGTGAACATGGAGAGCATCAAAAAGTTTGCAGACACAGCTGATAAGTGCTTGTCTGAGTGCGGAGTTGATCGACCGAGTTTGAATGACATCTTGTGGAACCTTGAGTTTGCTCTGCAGTTGCAGGAGGGCATAGAACCTGTGGCAACCAGATCGGATCCACGAACACGTTCCGACTCCGACGATGCCACTTTGAGAAACCAGGAAATGATGGCGATACATTACAGCAACCTGAGTCTTGGAAGTGAGAGTGACCTCGGGGAAGTTCAACCATCATCATCATCATCCAAAAACAACGAAGCCGCCCCCGATAGTGATAGTGCAATCTTCTCACAGATTGTCAATCCGACGGGTCGTTAGAGTGGAAGATTTGCTGTTAAATTAAGGCGTGGGATGCAAGCAAATGAAACCAGCCTCTACTAGATTACTTGGGAGGATTGATGATGATGTGCTTTGATTCTATGTCCATACTTGTTTGCTCCTTTTTCCTTATATAAGCAATATAAGCTGTAAATATTATATAAGACAGATCAGGTTTCTATAGCAAAATGTACTCTGCTCAGAGATGTTGTTCATCATTACTGCAGACTCGAGTTTCATTCTGCCTGGTGCATGTTCTATATGCTGAATTCCTATACATATGCATAAATTTAGCATGTCCTCTAACTTCTAATGCACAAATTAAACCCTTTAAACACGCACAATAAAATTAATCTATATTGGATGGTAACATTCGGCACGCAATAAATAAGAACATAACAAACAAAAAAACGAATCCTTTTAGACTATATATTGTGTTTTTTCACATTACATTCAATTTGTCGTAGATATTTCTGATTTTATTAAAAAGTAACTTCTTCACTGGTTGTTACAAGCGTTTGTTTCTCGATCGACATGTTAACTTTTGAAATCCATTTTGATATCTAGAAAATACATTATAATAGTACGGATGGATGTACATAGATTTGTGATTTATAATATGTAACGAAAACTCATAACACTAAAATACTTAGATATTTAATTTAAAGCACTTCGTTAGCCTAGCTAAACATAGTTTTGTTAGAGCAACTTTAACATACTCTCTATTTTAGCTTTTAGCTATTTTAGAAAACGTGTTTAGTTTTTTTTTATATTTTCGGAGCTCCAGCAGACTAGCCAAAGTTTAGCTATTATGACTGTTAGCTATCTCGTTAACTAAATATAGAGAGCGAGATAAGGCTAGCTATAATTTAATACATTCTTTATAAGATATTTTATGTGATATATAAATATATTTAAACTATTTAATCTTTATTTGAAGAATAATATTGATGTAATGCTAACTAAAATAGAAAACATTAATACTACCGCATTTCTAAACTGGCCGGTCAAAATGACAGTTTAGTTAATTTAATTAAAATTTAATTAAAAAATAGCTATTATTCAGAATATGCTTTTTACCAAAGTTGACAAGACTTAACTATAATCCTTAAAAACTTGACAGCATTTCGGTGTGATGGGTGGCGTGTACGACGCATCTTGGAGCTTCATGCCCAAATCCTCTATTTGCTGTCATATTGGCATTATTTTATTTGACACTGATCTCCAATATGCTACTTTCAATGATTCTCCACTAGACGATCATATACAAGATAAGATGATATATTAAACCTGCTTTTGATTTTGAAAGGCTTCCTATAAGAATTGAGGTAATCACTCTAATGTGGACTATGTTGTTGTGTTTAAGCTACATTAATTAAATCCATCTTTTTTTCTGGCTACCTAGTGCAAGATGACAAGCGATTCACCTAGTAAGGAAGGTCATTTCAAAAATCATTTCCTCTTTATCCATCAAAAGACTAGAAAGTTATAGGACTTTCTTCACCACCAATAATTTAGTAGGGAAGTGATCATTTACCTACCACCTAGATTATCCGATTGATTAGCAACCAGTTTAAGGGTCTCAATGAAAGTTTAATTTTTAATGACAAGTTTACTTATCTATACGTCTATTATTACATGATTTCTCATGTAATTACTACAACACTAAGTATGAGAATGTGAAGTTGACCGCAGATGCATTGGCAAATGAAGGGATAAAGTCTTTGGGTCTGACGTGGTGGGACTTATCACCATATTTTGTTATTTCTTTTTGTAATAACGATTGGTTGAGGCTTTTCACCTTTCGTTTCTGTTAACTTTTGTTGTTTTGTTATGCATTATATGTTTGTTTTTGGTTTTTGTTAAGAGTGGAGTTATGTCCCTCTTTCTATGGTGTATTCTCTTTCTTTTTTTTATTTTCAATAAATTACCCTCGTTTCATCGAGGTTTAAAAAAAAATAAAAAATGTGAAGTTGACCGCAGATTAAAATGAGATCGATTCTCACGTATGAACTACTTGGGTTACTTGGGAGTTTTAGAAATTTACAATAACTTCAACCAACTCAAGATGTTAGTGACAAAACAGTTCTAGTATCAAATCACGAAAAATAGCTCAAAGAAACAAACATTTCAATCGTGTTATGATCATGATACACATGGTGGTCATGCTTAATGTCAATGGTTTATATGACATGTATTTCGTCCTAACACGTTTATCCGCTTCTCTTAATTCTCATCTCTTTTTTTTTTGTGTCGGTGCAAGATCTTCACCAAATTTAAACGATGTTATTAACCCGAACTAACACGTAACAGAATCATAGAATAAGTTCTCCAAAAAACATGAATTGTTTCCCAATTTTTCTCTCCTTCCTAGACCTAGTCTGATGTTGTGTCTCTCGATCTCTGATTCATAACCTCTTTTTCTGTTTAAACACTTGTAAAATAGGCTTTAAACTCACCAATAATACAATACAAGACAGCGTGTACTTCCACGTGTCCTCCCCTCCTCTGGCCCCGACTCGGGACAGACCAGACTCACCAGAGCAGAGGACATGGAGGACTCAGTCAATGAGAGAGGCCCTGATCAAGGTCAAGGAAGTAGGACCCTACTCTTTCCCCCCTCATATAACCAGCTTTGGCTTTGGGTCCTCTGTTATTTGTGCTCTGTTCTCTTTCTCCAGAAACAGAGCATTGTCCCTTTCCTGCAGGTCTTTTTTTTATCCAAAACGGTTAAAAGAGTTTGATATGATTCGGTTTTTCTCAACCATTTTCTTTCACAGAGAGATATAAACTCTTGTGTAAAATAGAAAAGGGTGAAGATTCGTTGTTTTTGGGACAATGGGAGACCAAAAATGACAGAAATTTTGCGTAGGAATATCAACTCCTTTGATTAAAGAGACCTGTGTCTTTTGCATCTAAACTACTACCAAACCAAAGCAAAGTCTGCCTTCTCATTCATTCATACCTTTAAGGCCAGCTTTGTCTTTCACTTCCCAAAGTGTGCACGGTTTTCTCTTCTTTTTTGTTCTCTTACTCTCCCTCCTCATATAAACCCACCCAAATGGATATCAGCTATGTGCTTTAACTAGTTTTTTTTAATCTCAAAATGAGTTCTTGGGTTACACATTCTCTAAGTTTCTTTGTGTTCTTTCTTCTTTTGGATTGAAAAGATTGAATCTTGAGCAACACCCGTCTTTTAGGGAAAGCATGGAGATTGTCTAGTAGAAAAGTGAGTCTGTTTTCTTCATTTTCTTTTCTGGGTTTGTTGGGATTTTAAAGACTAGTTTTTAGGGGAACATGGAAGAGGTTGAAGCAGCTAACAAAGCAGCAGTAGAGAGTTGTCATAGAGTTCTCAACAGTCTCATTTGCAAACACAAAGATGATGTTCAGTGTAAAAATTTAGGTGTGCTTACAGAGGAGGCTGTGGTGAAGTTCAAGAGAGTTGTGTCTCTTATGAATCATGGAAGGGTCAGAAAGTTGAAGAAGAAGCTCGATTCATCTTGGCCTCAAAGCCTCTTCTTGGATCGCCCTAATTACAGATCAGACATTTCAACCAGAACCCTCCAATTACTCCCAGCTACTTTCCCTCCTAACCCACACACACAAAACCAGAAAGTGATTCTAGGAAATCCAGTGTTGGATATGAGTGTTAATCTTTCTCTCCAAAATGTTCAACCAAAACCATTTCAGCAGTTGCATAGAATTCCGGTCCATCCCCAACAGTTCACTGGCATAAACCTTGTATTTAACAAGCCTAGCACCACACCCTCCTCGTCCAAGGCTGCGTCTTCCATGTCATGTTTGAGCATGGATGCTGCTCGTGTGGCTAACTATGGCAGCAATTCCTTGAGACTAATCAGTGGCTGCGTGCCGCAGCCGATGGATCAAATATCGCAACTGATGAGGGGCGCTGGTGTACAGCAGAACAGCAGTTTACAATGTGGAAGCAGTGAGAAGTGTTCCACACCAAGGAAGAGGTCAGTTATCTGCATCGAGTTTTCGAACAGGCCTTTTGTTTTATTTTGTTTACTTTGATCGAACTAATGTTTTATTTGTTTATAGGAGATTGAGGGTGAGAAAATCCTTCAAGGTACCTGAAGGAGGTAAGAATGTAGCACACATTCCAGGTGATGAATATTCATGGAGGAAGTATGGACAGAAGCCAATCAAGGGCTCTCCTTATCCAAGGTACTACTGCTAATATAAATTCGTTACAAACTACCTAGTTTGCATGTAGAACCAAATTTGCTATTCAAAATGATGATTACTAAAGTTAGATCTAAATGTGGTTCTACACAGCCATATGCAGTCACTTTGTACATTGGGAAAACTCGTAACTGTTAGTCTAGCTATAGATGATTATCAACTGTTATGTAATCAGTAATTTGAGTATAAGACGGGTATGAATGTAGGGGATACTATAAGTGTAGCAGCATGAGAGGCTGCCCAGCAAGGAAACATGTCGAGAGGTGCATCGAAGACCCAGCAATGCTGATAGTCACCTATGAGAGCGAGCACAAGCATTCACAATCTGCCCACAACTCCCACAAGCATTCACAATCTGCCCATCAATGATAATGTTCATGGACCTTGACATCTTGTATGACCCTGACTAGTATTGTCATTTCTGAGTGAACCTCAGTTAGTTTTTGGAATTTCAAAGGGGTATTGAACTAGTTTTGAGTTGCAAATACTGCAATCTATCGCATTTTAATTATACTTGAAGCACTTGATTCTCAAAATTCTTATAAAAGAACCTGATTCTCAAAATGAACCATCTCTGGTCAACAGAATTGGGGATCTTTTCACACCAACAACGAGGTAGATGGTAATTGAACTCAAATAACAACGCTTCACTAATTGGTTCAATACTAACGAAGATAAACCAAATCTTTGCTCAAAAGCAGACTCATAAGTCATAAACTTGACTGCAATAAGAATTACTTAAAATAAGATCCTAGAAACCAGTCGGCTTTGTCATTGTTTACATAATAATAGAACTTTCAGCAAAAATGTCTGACGGGAAATTGAAATTCATACTCAAATAAAGTCCTCTCAACTCTCTGAATATCGATGAAGTAGAAACTTCACTTGAGGGGAATGAACCTGGAAGAGTGGGTAGCACCAATACCAGGCCTTCCGTGCTTGACAGGCTTGTAACTGATAGAGAACTCAGCAAGATAATGGCTGATCATCTCAGGCTTGATCTCAACCTGGTTGAAGGTCTTGCCATTGTACACTCCAATGATGCTACCAATCATTTCAGGAACAATGATCATGTTGCGAAGGTGAGTCCTAACAGGCTCTGGCTTCTCACCAGGTGGGGCCTCCCTTTTCTGTTACAAATCAATATAAAACCAAAGTAAATACGACGTGATTCTCAAAAGTCAGGCAGTGATTAAAAAGTTGCACATTAAGAAAACAGATGCCTATAAGCATCAGGATGTATGAATAAGAATACATTTTGAAGAAAAAGATTCGGAAGCTACGCATAATGGTTTTAAAGAGAAAAATGTCATCCAAGATTTCAAAATAACCTATTGACATGTAGGCAAGTAAGACCAAATGACAGCGGGAAACACAAAAAATTAATAACATTAACCTAAACATATTTCCAGTATTTCAAGCAAAGTTGCTCCTTGTATAGAAACGAAGGAACAATGTAACACCATTTAAGGCCATGCTATTTTATCAACATATTGAAAACCATTACACTAGCAGATACCGCAAGAACTAGGGGAACACAGGAATCCACGATGGACTTAAACAAAATAATCGTCTTAAAACTTACAATTTGAGAGGTGGTACTCTAAAATGAATGAAACATTGTAAAGTAAAATCGATGAATGATGCAATATCCAAAGACAGTTATGGCAAAACAAGCATCACACAAACTGAAAATATTGCAAAACGTGCCTAGAACATGAACTACTAAACATAAGGAATATACCAACAGTCCAATCACAAAATTCCTTGTGCGACATGAACACAATTTGTAATCTTTATCCAATCACTCATGCCACATAAGAAACACCATTTCACACAAACTTCTTCACCAATCAGAAACAAACAATCCAAATTCGTAATTCAACTCCACAAAACACCAAGTAATCCAAACCACAAAAGCACACACAGAAGATAAACGAATCTTACAGCCTTGCGCAGCTTCTTGATCAACGCCATTGGCTTCCTCTTCAAACCCCTCTGAAACCTGACCAACATTTCCATCAGCCACACAACCAAAACCATATCGCAATCGAAAACCAAATCCAATCACTCGCAATCGAAAACCAAATCCAATTCATAAACACACAGAATCACAAAATCTATACAAACGCGAGGATCTTATACCTTCTACGAGCCCTAGCAGGGAAGAGCTTAACGAGCTCATCAGTGGACATGTCCAGAAGAGCATCCAAATCAACTCCTCTGAAGCTGAACTTCTTGAACGTCCTCTTCTTCGGAACTCCGGCCGCCGCCATGTCAGCTTCCACATCCGCCTGAATCCACAAAACTCAGATTGTTTTACACCAAACAAACAAAAAAGCACATCAAATTGAAGACGAGGAATCGGAGAAGGCTTGGGCTGAGACAGAGGAGTTCAGAGGCTTACCATCGTCGGTGGAAATCGGAGAAGAGATGAAACCCTAATTCGGAGGAGAGAGAGCGGCGAGTGAAGGAGCGAGGAGCTGTGTGGAAGTGAAATTAGGGTTTTGGTGTTTGGGTTTATATACGTGGTCGAGATATGTGATGGGTTCGACCCGACCCGGATTTGTTTTTGTTGTGTTTAGTGATGGGCCTGTTGAAATGATGTGATGATATAGACCTTTGGTGGCCTGCTCTATAGGCCCAGACTTGATTTGTTAATTTTGTTAATTACCATTATCATTACAGTAACCAATGGATGAGAGAAAGAGAGCTCTCAAATTGGTGAAGCCTGTGACACAAAAACCACGAATGGTGCTCATTTTCCTTCTTAACAGGTTGTACATAGAAATAATGGCATCATTCAAAGCTCTCCATAGAAAAAAACTTAGTTTTTGCAAGGATTTTGTTAAACAGTAATGCGTATTAGTCTCTCTAGACTATACTTAAGTTTTCTAGTTTACTCTAGAACTTGTCTCTAGTGATCATGTATGGTCGTAGAAAAGTCTAGATTATATGTAATTAAGTATAATCTAGTATTGTCTAGAGTGAAGTCATGTCGGTAGAGGTAAACCAATGTCGGTTTACAACTCTATAAATATGTATCAAAGCCTTGTATCATGTGGTAATCAACTCAGCTATTAATACAAACTTTTCTGTTTTCTACAACAACTATATCTCCTCTGTTTTACACCTCCTCTAAACCAAATCTTCCATTTCCTAAACACTCTTTGGCCTAAACACTAACTACCTAACCTTCTAAAAACCATCAGATTTTTATGTTCCGTAAAAACCTCTGCAGACTAGTTTATTTAACATGTGGGAAGAACCTGCATTTGGGTGAACATGTAATATGCACTTCTGGAAAAGCCATTGGTGGCCACTTTTCACAGAGTACCTGAGCCCAAAGAGAAATAGGATTCATGAACTAGTCGCCAGCATTGCTCGGCAAGAAGAGCCAAGTTCAACTGGTGCAAAGTCACTAAAACCCATTCAACCATCAGCTTTAGTAGACTTTCCTGATTTGACCCCCACCAAAACTTTCCCATAGCAGAATTAATCTTATCACAGATGTTCTTAGGGACTTGAATCAAGCCTGCCCTCCGTCTTCAATCTACCCCAGACAGTAGGTAATCCTAGGTAAACCCCCGGATTGATTCTCAACTTCTACAAATTAAAAAGTCCACACATCAGATTTGCCATCTGTGAGGGAGTGTTTGGGGTAAAGTAGATGCTTGATTTCTCATTGTTTAAAATGTCAAAAGAAATTAGTTAAAGCTGAGAAGCTCATCCAGATCATATGATCTCTTATTGCTACCTGATTTCCATCAAGTGAAGAATTCTGCAAGACTCTACATTCATTGACAAAATTGCAATAAAGTCACAAACCAAGTTCAAGTATGGTAATAACTACAAACAAAATCTAATTTATCAAACCGATATATCCTTCAAATCCTCCTCCGGAAAAAGGCCTGTTGTTGTAACTAAGACTTGAATATAGCTCTGCAAGGCAGGTTCCTAGTCTGAGATGAAAAAAAATAGAGTGCAGAGTCAAGTGCTTACATATATTCTCATATCCTTACTGCAGTTGCAGAAAATCTTACATTTAGCAGTCAATTCTACAGCACAAAACTAAATAATAGGAGACTGAACACTACACAGAAGAAGGGAGTCTCAGCTCAATGGTCTGTACGTGCCTTCTTCAGTTGTTGTACCACAACCTGAAAAAAGTCATCGAGTGATAGTGAGCTTAAAACAGTACAGCCATATTGATGAAGATTGTCAAGTGTACAGTAATTGCTCAGAGAGAGAGGTCTGCATTTGGCTTCTTGAAAAAAGCCAGACCTAAATTGCAATCAAACCATTATAACCAAGCCAGACCTGAACTATAGCTGCCTTGCAATATAAAGGAACAATATTCTAATGTTGCAGGAAGAGATCCAATATTTTCAGTTAGAGAAAACCGATAGATAAAATAGTCTGTTTCACAGAATAATTAACAAATACACATGAAGTAGGATTACATACCATGTTAACAGATGCAGATTATAAGCTCACTAACTGCATTCTGAAATTTCGGAATCAACGGAAAACAATGAATGTCTAAATGCTTACCTGCATGCTAATTGACAAAACATTATTCTGGCCTCCCTCCGCAACATCAAACGTTTCCTCCTATCAGAAGAATTAAAAGGTAATTAAAAGAAAACCTAACAGAGACTGAAATATTGAAAATCTAAATAGTATAAGGAGTATTGCACTAAACTACCTAAACAAGTTTCTTCAAATTCTCCGTTAATGTCTTCTCTTATAGTTCTGTGTAAACAGTCAACTGATGCTCAAAGCAAGATGAGATGATTCCATGGAAGTTGAACTGCCAAATCAAACACATGTCAGATCTACACACACACAAAAAATATCTGGAACTTCCATGTATGAGATAACATACACATGCGGTATCTTATTCTTAAATTTGATTTTCTCTGTTAGCTTAAATAAGTAAATAATAGTTACCCTAAAGTAAAAAGTATCAAAATCCTCACATAACTCGAACTCTGATTAAACCAAATAGCACTTTCACACTTAATTTCAGCCATTTCCTCAGTAACAAAAAGCTTACATTACGAATGAAACGAAAGCTTTACAACAGAAACACTTGATCATACACATTTAAACCAGAAAGGACTAAAATAATCACAAAGTTGTGGTCAGAGGACTCGAATTCTGTTTAAGGCTTTAAGCCAAACATAAGTAGCATCAGTAATCCTTCTCTTTCAGGCATTTTCTCAGTAACCAAAGAGGCACATTATGAATGCATCAAAAGCTTTACAATAGCAACACTTAACTAAACGTAATTGAAGCAATATGAAAACCAAAATAGATATCCAAAACAAAACTGATGATCAATTTCGAAATCAGATTGAGGTTTGAGCTAACCTGGTGATCTAGGCATCGTGATTGACCAAAAGAGCAGGCAACGTTCACTAGAGCCAAAACAAGAATATACAACTATGGAATCGCAGTAGCTTAAAATGCACACACAGTGACAGGTAACAAGAAAATTCGTAATTCGTATTCATCAAGAGTTCAAAATACAAGAAAGATTCACATTCCTCTCTCTCCGATCAAAACAAATTGCGATATCCTACACAAACATTCACAGTCCAATTTCGCAATATCCTACGAATTCTGCACAAAGAATCAGTCCAATTTCACAATGTCCTACGAATCCTACCCAATCCAACACAAAATTCACGCACATTTCCTAACCCTGACCCCAATTACCCAAATTGATTCACCACTCAGTTACTCGCGGCAGAATCACCTCCATCTTTGTTTTTCTTGCCAAATTGACCCTCAAATTTCTCCTTGATCCACCTCAAGATCCTCCGGACCACTTGAACGTTGCCAGGGCCGCCGAGACGAGCAGGTGAGCCGCGGCCATCTTTAACAGCGCCGGCGAGGGTCTGATGGCGGCTTCAACCTTTGGGCTGCCAACTGTTTCCATCGTTTCGTTGACCTCCAAGTCGACATGAAACCGGAGAATCTTCCTGCCGATGACCGGCGGCGGCGCCGGCACAGCATCAACCCGCACTCTGAAAGTTTCATTTCTTTTCTGTACACCAGCGCATCACCAAATCTCTGGAATCCAACCTTGCCGGCCTCACCGGTGGCTCCTTTGATGAGTCCGGTAAGGTTGGATTCCAGAAATTTGGTGATGCGGGCAGAAAAGAAATGAAGACTTCCAGAGTGCGGGTTGATGCTGTGCCGGCGCCGCCGCCGGTCATTGGCAGGAAGATTCTCCGGTTTCAGGTCGACTTGGAGGTCAACGAAACGATGGAAACAGTTGGCAGCCCAAAGGTTGAAGCCGCCATCAGACTCTCGCCGGCGCTGTGTATCCGTTTCTGTTTTTCGTTTCGGGTTTGGGGTCACGGTTTTATAATGGGTATGGGTCACGGGTTTAATCGGCGCTGTGTAACCGTTTCTGTTTTTCGTTTCGGGTTTAGGGTCACGGTTTTATAATGGGTATGGGTCACGGTTTTATAATGGGTATGGGTCACGGGTTTAATTGGTTACTCCAGTAGTCTAGTCTAGTACTGTAAACGGAGCGGATCTTGACCCGGACCCATTCCCTCGTCAGCTTACATTTTCACTTTTCCTTTTAAATTACTAATTTATATATTCCTAATCTTTTATAAATACAAATTCACCAATATATCTATATATATTAGTGAGGCAATTGAATAAGATCATACCAAAAACCCTACCTAATAACATTCTTTCACCCTTCCTTCAAATCCAAGTTACGCGATTCAGTATTCAATGGCAGCAGTTGCATCTCTTGTAACCAATAACCCAGTTTTCTTGCGCAATCATCGCCCAAAATTTAACGTAGCAATGCGTCTGTTTCTTTTTCTTCTTCTGCTGCTCCTACATTCAATGTCGACGTGAAACTCAAAAGCTTCCTCTCCACAGCAGAGAACAACCGGTACCGCTCAACCATCACCACCGACTCAATAGTATCAAGGAGGCATGCTTCTATGTGTAAAACACCCAATGCTATTAAAGATCACCTTGGTATTGGAAAACCACTTGGACGGGTCTGCGGGAAGTGGTCGACGGCGTATCCGTACGACCCTAAGTCGGATAACCCTAGCGAGTCGCCTTGGGAATTGGTGCCTGGATGCATCATTGTTCTTCTAGTCCTCGCTGCTACTGTCTGGCCTTATTTGCCTATTTGGTGTATAGGCTTATACCTGATATTCTTTGCAAGTTCGATGGCTCTGAATATTTGGTCCTTTGGAGTAGTTAGTGTTGTCAAGCTCCAGGTATGTCTATACCGCTCCCTCATCAGGCTTCACCAAACTATTCTAGTTAGAGATCTCTTCTATATATATATATATATATATATATATTTGATCAAGAACGTACTGATGATGGTAATATTTCTTTAAAGGTTGGTTTCTCAGGCCGGCCAGGGGTCAGACTTGGGATTCGATCTTAATCGAATAGCTGAGAGTGCAGATACTTCTAGCTACCTATAAGGGTTTGAGTTTGAATGGTAATTATTCAAATTAAAGAGCTATGTTTTGAATGGTAATTATTCGAATTAAATACTTTAGATATTTACTATTTTCTTTACGATATCTACAATGTCCTCATTCTGTTACAGAACGCCATCAGGAATATTTGAATTCATCTTCCGTGTCTGTAAGTACAATGTCGTCACTTTTCACATTTCAATATATATGATCGATCAGAGACCTTGCTTTGCTATGGCACACATGTAGTTATACGTATCAGATCGAATGTTAGCTCCAGAGTGTTCATCCCTAGCTAGCTAGCTAATTAATGTGGATTCATAGGACAAAATATGTTGTATTACTATTTATATTACTAGATGCCTCTAGATAGTAGATACGATGGGGATTTTAACTTTGAGCTTAATTACTTGTACATTCTTTGTTGCAGGTGGTCTCAAAGTTCGGTAGACAAGCATCACAAATCTATATTGATCGACTTTATATTAACGAAAGGCTTAGTCACAAAGAGAGACACTCGTTAATGTAAACAACATGAAATTGCAAAGGCCTACAAGCGAAAATTCATATAATATTTGGCAAAATGAAGATATAATGGTATGCTGCAAATCTTACTCTTACATCTGATGATTGAGTTGGCTAATCCAACATGCAAGGATTTGTTTAGCCTTTTGGGATATAAGATTTGCGTGCCTAATTTGATTTTCATTGGATTTCAAATATCAGGTTACATTATTTGTGGGTGCTAAAGGGGAGCTCGATTTGTCTGCCATCTATGACGATAATGACATTGTCAATATGTGTTGCAAAAACTCAGTACCATTGGTTCCAGCAACAACATAACAGTAAGAACTACTTATTACTTTCAGTTTCTCTTATTTTTACGTATGTACTAGCCTCATTGTTTTGTTGGTGAAGGGAGGAATCAGGTGAAAGCTCCTTTTCAAATAGTTCTTCAAAATTGGCTTCTTCTTTTTTTACCCTAACAATCCTTTTAGATTTTATTTACTGATGTTGTTTTTCTCATCTTACAGGCAGTAGAGGTGTTATGGTCTCCTCAGATATTCTCCATGTTCCGCAGCAACAAGTACATGAAAATTCCCCATTTCCTTAAGTTTCTTTATGAAGAGTTTACGAAATCATCACTTGGTTTTTAGAGCGAATGTCTCTATTCAATTTCAGAAATGCGTGTATAGATGCAGATGTGCTAAGCATGCATTATTGTGCTTTTGGGATAAATCTAACTAATGTTGTTTACAAAGTGAATTATGAATCAAAATATGTCGAACACGTCCAATTTGCAAGCTTCGATCTCGTGACTTTTCTTCTTAATTTGTTTTTCCTTGTTGGGTTTTAATGAACTTGCTAGATAAGATATAACTGCAAATTCATGGCACAATTATTGTCAAAGTTATCAAGATTTTTAAACCTGCAAGGAATGCCCTTGCTGAAGTTCTAACCGAATGTGATGAAGCAGCACATCCAGCATGGCTCGGCAACAAGAGCCAAGTTGAAGCGGTGCAAAGTCTCTAAAACCCACTTCTCAATCAGCTTTAGTTGTTCCAAGATAATCCCAACTCTTCTAGTGAATTTACTTTATTGATTTGTCCCCCACCAAAACTTTACCATAGCAAAATAACCTCCTCATCAGGAACTTAAAAACAAGCCATAGTTACACAAAGGAATATGAGAAAACAAAAATTGCAATAAACTTTATGTGCATGTGATCGTTAATGTACTTGGAGCATCACCATCACCTGGCACTACTTGGCCATCACAAATACCAGAATTAGACTCCTACATTGGGATATTGTCACAATAAAAAAATTAAAAAAATGTTTGTTTCAAAAACAAGAAAATAGGGAAACAAGGGAAAACAAAACCTTCTGTATGTAAAGAGAAAGTGTCCCCTCCAGATTTTGATTGAACACCTTCCTCAACAAGCTTGTCAATGATCTCCTCAGTTCATCCCTAAAGATTTGAAACAATTAACACTTGTTATTAATCTCCTAGCTAACAAGAACAAAACCGTAGCAGCAGCATCTCTAGCTAGGTGCATTCTTCGGTTTACGTAAAGCATAGCAGCAGCATCATCGATCTCTAGATGTATGCATTCTCCATGAACAGATCGATGGAGTCAATATGGTAATGTTATTCGCATAGCAACTCGGACAAAAAGCAAGCAGCAAATTAAGCTACCTTTGCGTGGAATCAGCTCCACTGCTCCCTTGATCATCTTATATATCTTTATTTTCATGCATCCTCCCAGTTCTTAAGCACACTTTTTACCTGTATAAATAGCAAGTATATATCATTAAACTGAATCTGGCACATATATACATGTCAAATTTTACTATGCGGCTTCCAAAAGGACTCTCTGTTCTTAACTTAAGGGTCATTCCAAAAGGTATGTACCGTCACATTATCAAGGTAAAGGAGTTTCATCATCAGTATAGTGCTATGAAAAAGAAACAATGTCAGTTTGATTTACCAATAGACAGACTTCTGGAGCATTGCATGCATTATGATGCATGCAAATGTTAATTAGATCCACCTCCTCAGCCATCCTAGCCGTGAAAAAGTTAGTTATCATCGGTAGGACGACTAATGTGAGGGCCGGGCCATTTTAAAAGAACAACTCCCGCAAATTGAACTTATCCCACGAATTGAGTAAACGTGTAGCTATAAACAGAACATAGGAGAATGAAATCAAAAGTTGCATCAAAAGTTGACACTAAAAATTCATAGAGATTGACAACAAGATCAGTAAGTGATAGTACGTAATGACATCTTGGGTCAAAACTCGAACCACATAAGCTTTTTCTGCAAGTCTTTTACATTTACCACAGTGAAAAAAAAGGTTTACAATCGGGTGGACCCCACTGAAAAATTTCTCCTTTGTTCTGTTAGTCTTATGTTTCTTTTTAACGAAAAATTTCATCTGCAATTGTGAAGATTGTTGCAGAAGGTCGTCCACATACGAACAACATCTCGGTGTGGATTAGTCTTGATACATAAACTATAAATTATGCTCATATAGCCACATTTCAAAATTAATCTCTACAAATACGAATCAATACCATGCTTTTAGAGTTGTTAATTTCTTAGCTTCTAAACTTTCTCCGATTAGCCTTCAAAACATAAACAAGTAGCTGCTCAAGATAGATTTAACATCCTCAAGAGTTTCAGAACTTGCATTAGCCATGAAGAGATTGATAGAGTCAGTAACCATGAAGAAAGTTAGGAAAAATAATTTCCTCAGGAGTTTCATTCAGGAAAACTGATTTAACACCCAACAATTATGAGCAGCAAGGCTGCAAGGGAAATCATCATTCTAACAGTGTCAAGGCTAGTAACAGGAGCAAATACCTGAATATAGCTTCTATCCTTTTAAGAACCTTTAACCAAAAGGACCTGTTCTTGTCAAAGAAATGTACTGCCATAATCCTTCATTTTCACACAAAATTTATTGTACTCCTGAAAAGGTTTGTTATTTGAATTGGCTTCAAATCTGCTAATCACTGAATAAATTTGGTGTCACAGTTCTTAGTTCTCACTTCTAGCTTGTATGCTGCAGTCCCATTCTGAGAGTTTGCCTTTACATTTCAACTACTACATTCTTATTGGAGTTTTTCTGCAGCAGAATCAATCTAAAGCGAAGGACACACAAATAAACTTAGAATCTTTCGACAACGAGAATCCAAACGGGGGAAACAATCCTAAGAAATTAGAAATTCTTTATTTTTGATTAAATTCTCGAAAATTCACTCGCATCTAAACATACCATAAGGGTTTTGGTGCCAACTATATTCAACTAGAATCGTGACACTCTCAGTACTAGGGCAAGTGTTTTTCTTACTGCAGAGATTTTCGCCATTATAGGTTTTAACCGAGGAAAGAATGGGCGATTGAATAGTTACTTGACTCACTTGATTGAGAAAATATTTAACCTTGGATATATGGGATAGCGATGTTACACTCAACCACCAAAACAACAACAAGTTCGATGACAATCAAATAGTTATTCTAGATGACAAGCACATGAAATTTAGTCTTTCGGTATGACTATATATATAGGGACGTGAAATCCACACTTTTTTCTTTTCTTTTTTAGTTAACACATTCACAAAAAGACAAAATTTAAGTCACTAAAAAACAAAATTTAAGTTACAAAAAAAAAAAATTGTGTGTGGATTTCAATTTGGGGTGTGTGAATTTCATAACCCTATATGTAAAAATCCTCGATATGTGCCATAGCTAGCTTAATGGTCTAGATCTACTTCTCTCTTTCGAATAGCAATGAGATTTAATTAGTTTGCATTTCAGAGATCAGTAACACATTATCGATATAACTAGACCGGAAATTAATGAAGAAACGTCTCGCTAGCTGCGTGGTTTGATCAATCTCGATCTACAATAACTGTCACTGTAATTTCTTCTCCTATAGGTAAGTCTTTTATGTAAATTTCAATATATAAGCAAAAAACAATGTACGTAGTAAGTTAGGTTACTACTGTAGGTGATCAGTAAATGTACGTAGTACAAACAGAACAATCCAATGACCTTCAAATAGTACGAGGAGAATGACAGAATGAGAATGAGGAAGAAAGAACAGTAAAGAAGCATAAACCAAGACTAGCTTGTTGATCAACGCCGAAAGTGTAGGTAGGGGTCCGTCGCCATGGCCAAACCAAACCAGTACATACATGTCAAGAGGCTAGTAGGTAATTAAACAATGTACGTAGTTAGTTACTATTGTACTTGATCAGTAAACGTACGTAGTACAAAGTACAAACAGAACAATCCAACGACCTTTCAAATAGTACGACATAATGAGAATGAGGAAGAAAGAACAGTAATGAAGCATGAACCAAGACTAGCTTGTCGATCAACTCCGAAAGTGGAGGTAGGGGTCCGTCGCCATGACCAAACCAAATTTGTACATACATTACGTGCATGCATCGCATATATGTCGATGAATGAAGAAGTTGCTGGCTGCTGGTCCAAGCACAATATCTATTGTAGGATCCAGCAAATTGATACATATCGAAATGTCCAGATCTTTGCTTCCTAGCAATTTACACGTGCAAATTTGTCGGTGCATGAAGTAGATCGAGCTAGCTCGAGCAAGAAATAATGAAATCAAGCATAACGTTGTGACAAGCATTCCTCTTGATGAAATTTGTTTGTTCGTTTTGATCTAAGGCATGGGAGCCAGTGTACATATGATGATGAAGTCTCCTGGGTCGGGACTGGGGACTACTGGGGGTGCAGTTATATGGTCCCCTTAGTCATTCATATGTCTAAGACCGAGTGAGAAAACCAAGTGAAGGAGAATCATCCATATGTATAATCAATCCATGCTCGAGTGGTCGATCTCCAGTCTCTGTATATATACAGGGATGAGCTAAGACCGACAATCTTGACTGGTACTACTACTTTGTTATATACGCATGGCTCCTGATTAATCAAAATTAAGATTTTGATTTAATAGAGATAGCGATTTTGACGTACAAATTAAGGAACTAACAAGGTCCGTATGTATATTTAAGCAGGATTTTATTCATTCCAAGTTTCATATATTAACGATCATATCTGGTTAGTGTTAGTATAGTGATTTGACAAATTAGTATCCAACTTCAACCATTTTGGTGAAAGCCAATCTTTTTTTTTTCTTTCTGAAATTATAGTTTCGATCAAGTCCCAGGTTAATTTCCAACTAAACAAAGTCAATTTGCACCTTAATCTGGTTTCCTCAAGGGCATTCGATCCCGTGAAGACTTCTCTATGTGAATGGAAGAAAGAAATAGACATTATTATTACAAGTAATTAAGATATAATATTAATCCATAAATGGCACCGGCGGTAGGGGCGTTGGGTTGAGCCTCCTAGTTAGGCTAGGTTCCAAATCTTTTTTTTAAAAAAAAGAAAATATATAATATCAATCCATAATACAAAGTGATCAAAGAAAGTTAACTTTAAGTGCTAATAAATCAACAATATATAAGCTGGTTTGCACTAAATTTGAGACTCCAAAAGTAAATGAAGCCGGCAGGTTGAATGTTGATCCATAATAGAAGCCGCTTAATTAGGCTAGGGCTTGTTATAATACGATTTCAGCCACCAAAATTTTAATATATGTGACACTTAATTTGTAGAAGCAAAGATCATCTTTTTCTAGCTACATTATGGAATGTTTATTCGATAAAAGAAGTAGCGTTATTCGATAATGTTTATTTTCGTTTCTAAAGACAAGATAGGGTTTGCAGACTTTTCCTAAAGAGACAGGCAACCAACTAAGCTTTTTGAAACTAAAGTAGTTTAGATAGAGGAATATTCAAAAGATCAAGTTAAAAGCTGATCGAGACGATCGATTTGAAAGGAACAAACAAATCTGATGAGTATTATAAATTTGCGATTCGATCCAAATAGTTCTTTATAACAAGGATAGCAGCTAGCTTAGGTTGGTGTTGATGATCCTCCAATGGAAATCATATATAGAAACAACATCAAACATATCACATTTGCATGTTTGGTCCAACTAACTCAGCTGAAAGGGTTTGTACTACAGGTGGTGGTGATCCTACACCCAATTAGAAGGCTTAATTTTTGTGGGTTGCAATTATAAATCTGTTAAGAATGATCTAGTGGAATTATTGTTGGTATCCTCCTGGTTTTATATTTCTAACAATGCAATAATTCAAAGAGATAAAACAAAACATGTCCCCTTGGAAGTTCATAGACTCTTCCACTGAGTCGTCACTCACGACTCTCAATTTCTTGGATAAGCTAGGGATAAAGCATGCTAGGGAGAAATGGATTATTTGTATTGATGTAGATAATGTATATGGATTATGATGAATGAGATAACTAATTTTCTTAATTATTTCTTACTTTTAATTTTTCACCTTCACGCATGATCGAACCCAGAAATCCTAGGACTACTTTAAATCAATTCAAATGAAAAGGGCGGCCGGGTTGAATTTGATCGAGCTGGGACGACAAGAAGGGCCAACCCTATGATCACAAAGCATGTGGGGAAATTTGATGACAGTTTAAAGTAGAGAGAAGCAGCAGCAGCAATAACCTGGCTTGAATTTGAAAATAAGCACAAAAGGTAATTATTCCAAAAATAAAAACGAACAGAAACACTCACACTCTCGCACAAAAAGCAAATCTGTAACGCTTCTAAATCGATCTCTTGTCTTTGCTTTAAGCGAAGTATGCAGATGCATGTTTATACAGTACACTCATGATCCAGAACCAAGGCTTATGCATGACGACTCAGATTAGGATTAGAGCGATGTACGTACGTATATAATACATGCGTAATCGCGTAGTTAAGTACAGAATAATAAATGTAGCTAGGCATAATGCAGCTGCATATACGTACAGTACAGATGCCATTACAACCGCACCAGCTAGCTCCGGCTGATAAATGATCGATCGGTTTCAGAAGCTTCATGTGAGCGAGGTGTATGAAGCTCGGTAGCTGCAGCTGGTTTGTGCAGTTAATATTTCACGGGGATCCTTGAGTTTACTTACGTGTAGTTCGAATTGCTGATACTGTATGTCACAGTAAATATTGAACTCTATTAATGGCTTCATCTGCTCTCGCAGAGCTGGTTGTTCATTACCATTTAGCCTTTGCATGCATGATACCTGCTATGACTACTCAACTGCTTCACGTACGGTGATTACGGTCCGTCGTGATCATGCTCCTCCTAGGTTATGAGGCTCTATTAGGGTTAATTAATTGCATCGACAAGTTTACTAGTCTTGAATATTGTGGCATGGGGAAATTGTATATTGTAATTTGGAATCCATAGAAATATACAAGATGAGGACACTGTGACACGTCTGATGTTAGCCCAAGAATTTTAGCAAAATCCTAATTAACAAAATAGGAGAGAGAGAGAGAGAGAGAGAGTGATGAGAGAGAGAGGTAACTAATTTTCCTAATTAAAACGGAAAGGGTTAGTCAACGAGATTCCACGTTCCCACCACCACGTAACGTTGATCGTTCAACAATGTAGGGCTCGTATTTCGTTTACGCCCTCCACGTTTCCCACACCCACCGTTATGAACTAATTAATTTCAGAGCTGTCCCTCTCTCTTTCTATAGTGTGTGCTTGCAACGGAGTTACTAGAAAATTACTAGTTATTTTTTAATAAAACCCGTCTTATTTTATTCGTCTTTTCATCTTTCTAGCTTGCTATATTAGACAAGAATCAGTCTTCATACTTCGCTACGACTTTTAAAGGATTCGAATTTATTATCTTAAATCAATCTACTTTTAATAAAGGAGATTTACCTTTAGATGTTTTTATCATCTTAGTGTCGAATGATCAACTTCAAGGACTAGGATTTGACAACTATGAAGCTACAATATAGAGCTTGCATAATAACATGCATGTCGTATTTGAACAAAACCAGAGACAATAACGAGCAGTACTTTAACGTTTAAGAAAAAATTGAGATAGTCTTACGATTAAAGTTGCATACCAAATCCGTCATTGTCGATTCTTAATACTTCAACATTTTAATGATCATGTTAGACGTATTCACTTCCCACATCAAGGAAGATTCTTTCACTAAATTCTAGTGAAATTGAATCAAGTAGGTATAATTCAATTAGCTACCACATCCACCTTCCCATAAATTCTTTCCTCAACTTAATTTGTTGAATTCCCTATCTCTCAAACAACCTAAAAAAAAGATTGCATCTCTCATTCTTCACAACACGTTAATTTCAAAAGAGAGGACTTATTAGTGCTAAAAGTAATGGACGGCTTTGAATACCCAAACACACAACTTTCTGTTATTCCTCTCATCTTTTCTGGTCGCACCAACCCCCACCCTCCATAAAACTGAAAAACTTCCATCCAAAACGTCACTCTCATATTTCCCACTGGTTTTCTCCGTTACCAAAAACACAGATTTAACCAAAACGGCGTTTTGGACATAAAAAGGAGTAGCCTCTATATATAGCCAAACAAAGGGAGCACAAAAAACCAAAACTCCAAAACAATTATAGTATGAGAATTTAGACCATTCTCTCAGCACAAAAAGAAGAAGAAGAGAGATTTCAGAGACACAGAGAGAAGATTGGAGATCTTGTCAGATCGGGAACAGAAACATGTAAGAGAAATCTCTTAACATTATTGGTGTTCTGTTCTGTTTTTGTTTCTGGGATTTCTGCAATGTGTGTTTTGCTTTCAGCTTTCAATTTGAGCTCCTTTTTCTTAATGCAAAGCTTGGAGCTTTGAGGGTGTTTCTTGCTGTGTTTAAGCTTTTCTTTGATGGGTATATCTCTGTTTTGCTAATGGTGGCTATGGAGTGGTTCATTTGGTTCATCTGGGTTCAGAGTTTGAGCTATTTGACTTGCTTTTCATGTTTGTGTTTCTGTGAATGTGAATGAGCTTATAAATTAAAAAAGAGCCCTTTTTGTGTTCATGGTCTGTTTGATTAATCAAGTTTCTGACCAAATTGAAGCCTATTTAGCTTTTATGGTGTTTATCCCTTATAAATACTTTTTTGTACTTAATTTTCGTGGTGATGGCTTCAGTTGAAGTTTGTGATGATTCCATGTTCAATTAAAATAGATACTGATTCCTGTATTTTCATGTGCTATTTCCTATCATTTCTAAATCAAAGTGATTGTGTTTGATAGATGAAAGATTTAAGTATTTGTTTTTCTTTAATTCTGCTACTCACAATTCTTTCTGAACTATTTTGTCCCCCTCTATTTGGATTTTCCTTGGATCTTTGTAATTCGTCCCCTGCGTTGTACTCCTAATACTCTTTTCTAGCTTTGTATTTTTCAATGTTAAGATAAAAGGCATGAAAACGTGAAGATTTTCAAATTAACAAAACTTCATGTCAAACATGAATATCTGATATCTGTCTTATTCTCTCCTCGCACTCTGTCTCTTGAATATCTTCTTTAATAGCATATCAATATAGGACATTCCCTTGTATATCGTATATCATGATTCTGGGTTAATTTTGGGTTGTAGACCTATTTTTCCACTCCCTTTTGTGTTAATCTGTTTCGTGGTATACTTGTGATGTTACAGGTCTGTAATTTTTTGGCTATGCAGTATGCTGAATGTTTGGCTGTCCACTAAACATGCTAAAGTTGCATGCTTTAGTTATTTGGAGATGAGTACCTTTGCTAGAAGATGTATTTGGCATTGTCACATGACTAAGGCGATGCCTATATGTCTCTAAAATGATTTCGTTTAAGTTTGGAAGTTGTCATTAGATTATAGAGATAAAGTCCAAAATGAATATAATAAAGGAAGAATTTGTAATCAGCATTGAAGATACAATTCACTTGTGTTGGCTTTTATCTTAGCTTATGAAAAGAGCTTTACTTGAGTTTTTGTGTCACTGATAACGTAACTTGAACCATCCCTTTAATTTTGTGACGCTCACCCTTCAGTCTTTTCATGCAGTGACATGGGGAGGGAAATTACTGGTGTGAAGCAAGAGAAGAAAAATAATGGTGTTGTAGTGGGTACCAATGGAATTTCTACCACTAAGATCCATGTTTCTTCCAAAATTTCGGAGAGAATCAGCCGGATCCAATCCAAGGAACACAAGGTGAAGGACTCACATGAAGCGAAAGCAGCTGACGGGGAAGGTCTTGAGAAGCAAGATATACTGGCTGTTCAGAGCACGAATCTTGATGATGACTTGACCAAGGAGAATAATGAGAAACGTGGAACTCAGAAGTCAAGCGAGAATTCAAATTCCAGCTCACCAGTTTCAAAATCTGCTGCTTTTGAAAATGGGCATTCAAATCAGACTGTTCCTCATTCCAATGCTGTGGTGACTGAAAGGGCTGGTACATGTAAAGAGACTGCTAAGGTTGATGTTGCCACTTCAGAAAACTCCAGCACTGCAGAGTCTCCTAATATAACTAAGGCATCACAGACTCCAAATGTAGAGTCACCTACTAAGAGTTCAGAGGTACGGTTCTGGGTATATTGTGTTCCTTTTTCTATTCTTTTTTTTTTTTTTTTTGGGGGGAAGGGAATGTGTGTGTGTGTGTGTTCTTTTGCTGGCAGTCTGAGACTATTACTATGACAAAAAGAATTATGCTCGTTCTAACTCAAATCTTCCCTCAGGAGAGTTATTTCTTTCAGTTTTATAGTACTGTAATCATGCATCTAATAGAGATTTTATGAATGCAACTGCAAATTGATACTACTTACACTTTACGGAAACCATATGTCATTCCTTTTGGCTTAAAGTGCACCATGAAACAAGTTAAATGATGTCCCCATCATTTTGGTGTTATTATGTATTACGGGACAGTTCTGATCTGAAATCTCTTGTCATTTCTCTTCAGCCAAATTCACCTCGATCATCACGAAATGGCCTACAAGCTGATACTAAGAAGCACGGTGAGGAAGAAGATAATTGGTCCCTTACTTCCTCGTATCCTTTGTTGATGGTGTAGAATTTAATTTACTTTGATGGTGTTACCTGGTAGACTTGTTTTCATTTTACTTTTAGTTTATCCTTAACCAAGCATAGCACTGCTGCATCTATGAGAACAAATAAGTTCAAGGTTACAGTTGGACAAGCTCCTTCATTTAAATGCAGTGAACGCGCACAAAAAAGAAACGAGGTATTATAATAGACTTCATGATGCATATGTTGTGTACTGGCTTCTAATAAAGACAAGCATTGCATCTAAACTTGTTAAATTATGGTTACTGTCATCTAGTACTACTCGAAGTTAAAGGAAAAACAGCACGCTCTGGAGGCAGAGAGACTGCAGTACGAAGCTAGGACCAGGGTAGATCACTTACTCTAGTATCCTTATTTTAAGGCGTGTCGGATAATAATGTTGTATTTGGGTATTTATTTCGCTTATGATGTGATCTGTTTGAAAATTATATTCTCTATTTCATGACACTTTCAGGAAGAGCAAGAAGCAGCCATCAAGCAGCTGAGGAAGTCCTTGGTGATCAAAGCTAAACCAGTACCTAGTTTCTATTATGAGCCACCTCCTCCTAAGGCTGAGCTGAAGAAGGTAAAGTAGCCAAAATCATTTTAAGTTGTGTTCGACTCCTTTTAAGTTCTATTCTGAGCCCAGACTCTAAAAGTTGGAAAATGCAAATATTCCGTATTTGAATTAGACTTGCCTTTGTTTAGCACTATGCTTTATGGAGTTAACAATAACATGAATTTAGAATTTAGTATGCAATCTAGCACCCGTGGCAATTCCTTGGTAATATTTCTCATGAGTAGTCAGGGAAACTCTTGACTCTCAATTGGATTGCGTTACTAGCTGCAGTTTTATTGTATGATGAAAGTTTTTCTATATGATGGCAGCTTCCACTTACGCGGCCCAAATCACCAAAACTGAACAGTCTAGGCAGGAGAAGGAGCTTTGGTGATGCTCTAAACACATCTCATAACGAAAAAGGAAAAGTTTGCCCTCGAGCACATCGTCATAGTGTTGGTTGCCAGAAAGAATACAGTACTACTCCGAAGAATAAGGTGCAGAACAGTAGACGTAACAGTCTTGGCAATGGTAGCAGAGTCAAAGACCAATCAAAACTGGGAGAAGAAGAAACAACGGAAACAGCTCCCAAGTTCAACCAGAAAAGACATGTAGTCATCAGTTTGAATCATGAACTTGAAAGCTTTTTCTAATATCAGGTGGGTCTTTCATTTTTTCGTGGTTTACATTTGGATGTACTAAATGGAAAATAGCTTGTTTTCTTTCCTCCACAACGACTTGTTTACGTGGTTTGTGTGATTGTGAACTGTATATGTTTTGTAAGTTGGTGCTGGTACATATCTTGTTATATATGAAATGAGTAATCCATTCTGACATGGACTGAATCTGCTTATTTGGGATTATGAAGTAGCTGATATTTCTTGGTTTGAATGGAAAATATAGTAACAATTGGGTGTTGGTTATTTCATAGGATCATAGATTGAGATTAGATGTTATTCGAAATCACTGATCTTCTCAAGTTCGATAAGGTCACCTACTTTGCTGGAAATACTTGATCTTTCAACTCATTTGTTGAGAAACTTCATTGTTCATTTGCTGTGGGAGTTGAGATTCTGCACAATGCATAAGTCAAACCTATATTGTGAGAATTGGGAAATGAAAATGAAAGAGATTTCTTAAGTATAAATGATTGGATTGTTTGGTTGCCAAGAAAAGTACCAATTTTTCTGTTTCTTCAAATGCTTGACAGGAGGTACCAATTTTCACTGAACAGATATATTTTTTTTTTCCAGATAAAAAAGAAACCGATCAAAGTGAAGAGTACAAGGACCACATATGATCAAATATGAGTTTATGGGCACAAAATTTAGCTGACACGTAAATAAGACAATTAAAATAAAAACTTTAAAAGACAAAAACTAGGAGAATGACATAATTAACCAATTTTAAAAAATTCAATCTAATGTATGTTGATGCAGTAAATTAGCGGCTTGCTAATCCACTTGCAACAAAGGTAAGAAGTATCGCTCGAGTTTATAGGATCCACGAGTTCTTCAAGATATGTCAATAAGAGTAGCGGATGACGTCAGGAGAGGAGACTGCTTCTCGCAGTCTTCAACGCTCAGGAGAGAAGACCGCTTCTCGATGCCTAAGTCAATTAGCTTGTCGATAGAGTAACGGTAAGTATACAAAGTATGCGTAATCTATAAAGGGAAATAGAGGTACCACTTATAGATTTGGAGGGCAGAGGCCTCTACTCATCTTCGATGTGGGATTGTTATCTCTCCAAGTGCTTTGTTAGGCAGTTTTAGTGGCGCACGTGAAGGTGCGTCCTGCCACCTATTGGGAAGCAATTAACTGCGTCTAAGAGCTATTGTTGTTGTCTTGACTTTAACGACTATATTTGAAGCGAGTAAAACGGTTATGTCTAGCTTAAGCGTGTCCAAAGTATGCTTGTTAGGCATATGTATCTTAACGTAGTTGGAAACTCCCCAAGGAAAAGAGGCTTTGCTCAGTATAAGAACTGGTATTCAGTTCTTCACAAAGAACATAAACCTCGACACTCGGGTCATCATCCAAATTATTTTTATAAATAAGGATTCTATTATATTGGTCACGTCTCTACATTTGACTGGTGATTTTTCAGCCGTACCAACTTTATTGACCTCTATATAATCATTTTTTTTAGAATAAATAACTTTATTGATAACGGAAAGAAATTACAGCATAATAGAATGACCGGTTATGTTAGCTACACCACAACACATATTCCCATAAAGATTCGTAGTTATGGGTTCGTTCGCTCTGTTGCCAACAACAACATCCATGTGGCAAAAGGGCCCAACCCCTAGCCCAATTTCACATTCAAAAAGAGCTACACAGTCCTGAGAATAACGATACAACCTCGCCACCAACACTATAACGAGCCAATTCCCCTTCTTCAACACCGTGTCCAAATACCACCAGACCACGTGCAAAGGCAATCCACTCTCATATTGACAACCAGACACTGTTGATATTAAAGCCGATAATCCCAAGGAAAGATGTCACCGAAGTAGCACACTGACCAGAACACAACACTTAAACTCTCGCCCGATAGAGGAGGGACATACTAAACATAACCAAAAACATAAACAAACCAAAAGGCAGAAACCCAAAAAAGACCAAACTTGGCCCAATACCACACCCCAGGCCTAAGCCCACCAAGTCAGCCCCATGGAAGGCCCACAACTGCTTCACCCGACCCAAGAAAGCCATTGCCTCATCTCCAATGTTCCGCCACTGGCGCCGCCGCAAAACCTATACCTCCGTCGTCGTCGGAACCCTTCTTGCCGCCGCTTTCTCCCTCAGTAAAGCCACCGGCCAGAGCCACCTCTATATAATCATTGATTTGTTTACTTTAGAGAAAATGTGGTAAGGTTCATATCCATTGAGAGAGCTAACTTTTTGATATTAAAGATCACACATCTTCGACTATCAGAAAGTTACCAATATCCATATTGATCTTGTCTCAAATTTAACTTTTTGTCTTCTTAACACTATCTAATCTCAAAAATATGTATAGTATAGTATAGCAGTCATCACCACTTTCATATTTCATCTCATATAGTGTGTTGTTACAACGACAAACAATATCAAGGATAATGACAGTGGTGGCTTCACCGCCCAACTTATCGGAAGAGACTTTCCAAATTCACCATACAAACACAAAACCACCGATGTTTATCGGAAATTGATATGTCCAGATATGACGGATTCATAAATAAACATTGATCTGGCTAATCGTCAAAACCATGTTATCAAGTTCGCAATGGGTACCCCGCCTGTCGATGTTTATCTAGTTACTGACCAAGATAGCGATCCAGTATAGACGCAATGTAAGCTGTGTAAAGCTTGCTACAAAACCAAGTAACCAACTTTGAGATATTTGACCTGAGTAAGTCGTCAACATTGTAAACTTGTGACAAGCCTACAAAAACAACAAAAAAAACTCATGGTATTATTTTGGGATGTTTATACAATATGAGATTTAGTTTTTATGTCCATCTTTGTATTATGCGGTTTAATTAAGGCACGACGGCGGCCGTTTTAGCCCTTATTAAAAAAAACTACTTTTTATTCTTGGGGTAACATTTTAATACATTCCAACAACATAATTAACTAATTTTACAAAGAGTGATTGGAAATTAAAGAACTTGTTAAATAAGGCTATGCCCTATAAATAACTAGGCCTGCTCACCTGTGGGACAAGTTTTACGAGATAAAAAGGAATGAACTCTTCTCAGCCATCAAATCTTAAGTGAAACAATTTGACGGACACAAGTAGATATACATTAAAACACAATACGTAGACCCATGTCCCGATTTTTTATTTTGAAAAGTGTGGTTGGAAATTAATGCAAAATATAATATTTACAAAAGAACTCTTCAAATGAGGCTTTGCACTATAAAACTACGGGTACATAGTTGTTTCAGAAAAACATGGACCACATCACATATCAAGCTATGTCTAAAAACAAATATTACACCTCACGTTAATGTTACATCTCTAAGTGTGATTGGTGATCTTTCAGCCGTAAACACAATTTCTATTCTCCATATAAACATATGTGATCTTACCAATCATAAGTGAATATCTATGGAGCGAAGTAACATTTGACATTCAAAAATTACAATGCCAAAAAAATTTCAATATCTATTGTGATCTTGCCTCAAAGGGTTTAGTGTTATCATTACGTAAACTCGATCATATGGCTACCCTTTGCTCTTTATCAAGAATTAACTATACTATACCCTTTTTTTCTTTCATCTTGGGTACTACACTATTACAGCAACAACCAATATCAATGGTGGATTCAGTGCCCATCTTATCCGAAAAAATTATCCCAAATCACCATTACATGAACACTAATTACTATAGCTTTTTCGGGGGCATGCTTCAAAACGATTTATTAATTGGTTATGATTTTGGATAAAAACATGGTAATCCTTCAAGCCAACTGATTGCGTAGAATACAACAAAAACAACTAATTACCTAAAGTGTTGTGTACTCATGTAATTTTTTTTGAATTTTGGGAAAGGTGAAAGGAATGTAAGGAAATGGTAAAAAGGAATGTAAGGAATGGTAAAAAAGAACACATTTGATTTTGATTATAAGAGGAAGCACACTAGAGCCATCAGACTAATATATAGAAATCCCATTACAAGTCAACAAATTACCAACCAGAAAATTAAACCGTCCTACAAATTTGTGTGCCCAAACAAACTACAGACTACCCCAGCTTTTTTTCATACCGAAACTACCCTCATACTTTGAAAAATTTACACAATACTACCCCTGGATCCCTGAAAAACCTTTTTTCACTTCTTACCCCTCTTTGGCTGAACCTTCTTCTTCTTCGCCGGAGACTTCACACTCTTGGCCTTCTTCACAACCTTAGTCGCCGCCTTGGATTTCGCCGCCACCTTCTTCCCCGGCGAAGTCCTCGACGATGTCCTCGACGCCTTCGCAGCCGACTTAGCCTCCGCCGACGCCTTCGGTTTCTTCACCACCACCGCCTTGGCCTTCGGTTTCGCCGCCGCCTTAGGCTTCGCAACCGCCTTCGGTTTCGCCACGGTTCTCGCCTTGGATTTCGCGACGGTTTTAGCCTTCGGTTTCGCGACGGTTTTAGCCTTGGGCTTAGCGGTAGTCTTCGCGGCGGTGGTGGACTTCTTAGCCTTGGAAGCTACCGGCTTGGTCTTCTCCTTGGCCGGAGCAGCAGAGGCCAAGGCGACGGAGGAGCGAGGAGGGAGCTTGAAGGAGGCTTTGACCTTGACGAGCTTGCCGGAGGCGACGAGCTTCTTCAGGTTGAGAAGCAGAAGCTTCCTGAAGCTCTGAGGCAACTGCTTGTGCTTCTCCTCCACGAATTTGGTGATGGCGTACTGGCTTGAGCCAGTCCTCTCCTTCAGCGCCACAATCGCCTCCGTAATCATCTGCAAAACGACGCCGTACTCAGTTTTCCGATCAAACTAAAACGCAAGGACAAAATGGTAAAGTCACAGTAAAAATTCACGTACCTCGGAGAAGGGAGGGTGAGCTGGCGGTGCTCGCTTGGCCTTGACGACGGCGGTTTCGGCGGCCATGATAATCGGAAAAGCAGTTAGGAATCGGAAAAAGCGGGTCGGGTCGGGTTTAGGCGGTTCTGAATTTTGGGAAGGCGAAAATGGTGTGATGTGAGATGAGGAGGTGGGGAATGGGGGTGTTTATATTGAGGTGGATAGTGAGCGCTGATTGGTGGAAACTAGAGTGACGCGGATCGGGGTCTGGGGGTGAGTTTGGATTATGGGGCGTTGGATTAAATGGTTATCTACGGCTGGAAATGAGAGATGCGGCGAGGTGCGGATCGAGGAAGCGCTTTGTGGTGTTTTGGGGTTTGAAAAATTGGGGAGTTTTTGAACTTTTTTGGGTGTGTTTCTGATTGAGATTGTAAAGGGTGTAAGTCGGGATTTAGGGGGTGGATTTTGGTGAGGTTTTGATGGGTGTGGAGGTAAGAAGGTGAGGTTTCTAACGAGTGGTTTTTTTGGGGGAATGGTGGTGGGGATTTGGGAGGAATTTGAGTTTGGAGGTGGATTGGTCATGACTAGGGTGAGTTTGGGAGTTTGTTTGAGTTTGAATGGGTTTTGAGGGAATTCTTTGACAGAGAGGATTCAAAGCACCAAGGTGCACTTAAACCAAGATGAATAGACCGTTGGATTACATTTATCCTATCATTTAATATTTAAATAAAAAGTTAAGTATAAATATCAACGGTTAAGATTTTCTAATAAATACTTGGTTCACTTGTACCTTGGTGTATGCAAGAATTTTCGATTCTTTGAAGGGATTTTGTGAATCTTGATGTTGAATTACTCTTGGGTTTAGTAAAAGAAGGGAATCAAAATTTAAAAATGAAGTTTTGCCTTGATAAAGTAACTTGTACAGATTTCTTACAAGAAAAGATGGACCGGGTCATCTTCCAAGTAATTTCTAAAAGTAGAAAAATCCTACCAGACTACCGCAACATAAGGTGACATCTCCATATGTGACTATTGATTTTTCAACAGTTAACACAAATTTTACCAATGTCTATATATGCGTTTGTTATATTTAGACAAAATGCGGTAAGGTTATACTTCGTGATATAAAAGAACTTTTTGATATTTAAAGATTACAAATCTTTGAATATCAAAAAGTTCCAATATCCGTCATGAATTTTCTTCAAATTCAACATTTGTTCTTTTGATCACTACCTAAACTTGATCTTATGGCTACTCATTATTCGTTGCACAATCATAATTATATTATAGCAGTCATCACCCTTTGTTTCTGCCATCTCGTATATTACCCTGTTACAGCAAAAATCGATATCAACAGTAATCATGGTGGCTTCAGCGCTGATCTTATCAGAAAAAGCTCCCCAAATTCATCATTGCATAAACACAACATAACTTATAGACGGTTGATGGGTCCAGACATGCCGGGATCTCTAATAAGAACAGATCCGAATAGCGGCGCACATATCATGAAGTTCTCAATGGGAACCCCACCCTTCGATATTTACGCAATGGCTGATACAGGAAGCCATCTACTATGGACGCAATGCGAACCGTGTAAAGCTTGCTACAAGTCAAACTTTGGCATTTTTGACCCAAGAAAATCCTCAACTTATAGGAAGATTAACTGTCGTGCAAGAGATTGTAGACTCGTCGGTCATTTCAAACCACAAGACTATGAACCAAACTATTGTAGAGAAGATGGTAAAAGACCATGCCTTTATAGCTACTCGTATGCAGACACGACAACAACGACTGGTGTGTTGTCCAAAGAAACAGTCACCCTGTCCACTACCAGCAGAGTTGTAACTCTGCAAGATATTATCTTTGGGTGTGGGTATGCGAACAATGAAACTGTTAATTCTGGAAATGAAATGGGAGTTATAGGGCTTGGCCGGGGGCCCTTGTCATTTGTTTCTCAAATAGCTCCCTATGTTGGAGGCAAAAAGTTCTCCCATTGCCTCGTAGACGATGATTCTGATAAAATAAGTAAGATCTTTTTCGGGAATGGGAGTGAAGTTTTGGGTGAAGGGGTGGTGTCGACACCTTTGGTCGATACAAGCCTAGAAGAGATGAATTATTTTGTGACAGTAACAGGAATTTCCTTCGGGAATGAATTTGTCTCTTATAACTCAATTGGGACATTGCTCAAGAAAGGTAACGTGGTAATCGACTCTGGTACACCTGTGACACGTTTGCCACAAGATTTTTTTGACCGGATAGTAATCCAATTAAAAAAGATGATTAAATTAGAGTCATTCGTTAAAAATTACGTGACAAGTAGTACGAGTAATCTTTGCTTCAACACCACGACGCCTCCAAAATTACCGACTGTTTCTGTACATTTTGACGGTGGTGGCAAGCTGCAATTGGCAGAGAAACAATTACTGTATGGAGAAGAGGAAGATGTATTTTGCTTTGGATTGGCAAAACACACAATTGACGGCAAGGACTTTAGCAATGTCGGTATATATGGAGGTCAGCTTCAGACAAATATGTTTATTGGTTTTGATCTGGACAAAAAATCGGTTTCCTTCAAGCCAACTAATTGCGAAAACCTCTGACAACCTAGTAAGTCCATAATCTACTAGTATTGGATGTTGTTTGTATTTGATTTTTCTTTTTCTCTTTTTTTTTTCTTTTTTCGGTTAGATTTCTTTTTCTCCCTTTCTCCGCTTGGCTGTATAAAATTACTTGTAATTATGAGTTTTATCGTTGTAGACCAAAATACCGTGAAATTAGCAATTTTTACGGAAAAATAATTGTGGAATTTAAAATCTTAAAAATTCCCGACTTGAATTCTTCACAAAATATGTGTCATTTGTCAATTCCCTTGACTGAGGTTAATCTAAATACAAATTCTTGTCATGTTAAAACTCTACGTTATGAAATTCAAATAACGAAATTCTTTATTAATGAAATTTAAATTCATGAGAATTATTTTGAAATTTCTTTGAAAATTAAAATTAATTTATCCAAACACAACGTTAGACATGTATATATAATTGCTTTGATTTATGAGTCCTGCTATGTCCACCAAAAAGTTATACCAAAATCTAATGCCAAATTATGTGGCATCCTACGTGACATCTACTACGTCATCGTATTCCATTATAAATTTCAGCATATCTAGTTTTCTTAATTAATAAACCCTTCATTCTCAAAAAAAAAAAAAAAACTCTTTCAAAAAAAAAAAAACAAAACAAGACAAGGCAAAAAACAAAAAACATAAACCCTAATTCACGAGAACCCTCTTTCAACAACTTCTTAAACCTCTTCATCAATTGTCGAATATGAGGCAAACTGAGAATAATTTGGCACATGAACAACAACTAGAATGCTAGATAAGGCCTTATAGCATCTAGATAAGGCCATGAGATAATAATTCATTCACTCTTCCATGATGCTGCTGGTAAGACTAATATCATATTTCACCAGAACCTATTAGAGTTTCTTCTTTCTTCTAAAACCCCAATTCCTTTTGCCTTAATAGGATTCCTACAATCTATTGATCGAAGTATCAATTAATTTTTTTTAAAAGAAAAAAATAAGTACCAACTAAAAATTGATGTCGTAATAGCAAATGAATGGTTGATCGTACATGAAACATGAGTAAAAAACATATCTCATGAACAATTGGATTGAAGCGTTGCTATTCCATTGTTCTGGAAAAATTCATTTATCTGTCTTGAACTTTTATTATATAATTTATTTTATTTTATTTAGAAAGAAAATTATAAATAAAAGAAAATAAGAATATGAAAGAAAATAAGAATACCAAAAACAGCACCCTCGACTTCGGATCAAATAGAGTGACTCGGTCCACTCACCAATAAGAGGCCAGCACGTTTCGTCCCCTTCCGCCAATACTCCCGCCATTATAAACCTTCATAACGTAACCGCCTTCCTGATCAAAAACTTGAGAGAAGGAGAGAATGGCGTCGGTTCAGGTAGCGAGGGTTGCAGCCGTACCACCACGGCGCAGGTCCAGTCCCAGAGCCAGCCTCAGTCACAGAACCAGGACGTAGGAGAACAGAAGAAGAACAGAATTCAAGTTTCCAATACCAAGAAGCCGCTCTTCTTCTACGTTAATCTTGCTAAGGTATGAATGAATCCATCAATCTTTCTTGATCTGGCCGGTGCATGTTTCCATATTTATTTGATTAAGATGTGGGAGTATTAAGAAATTATTAGTATTTGTCACTCTGGTAATCATTGTGTGTGTACTTCATGGTGTGGTGGTTTGACAGGTTTGTTGAGGTTAATGTAATCATGCATTTTGGATTGGTATGATTAGGTTATGCCAATGTTGAGTGTTTTTGATTATACGGAATCAAACGATGGGTTCAAGATGTGAACATATGCTTTTGATCTACATTTCGGGTTTATATAGTTTTGGATTTGATGCAGAGGTATATAGAGCAGCACAATGAGGTTGAGCTCTCTGCATTGGGAATGGGTACATTTTCTGAATCATTTGTTCGTTTTTTTTTTTGCTAAGATGTATAGCAGTAAAAATGAGAATGTTATGTAACTCAACCTGATTAGTCTAATTTATAGAAATTGGATTTGGTGGGTTACTTTCATCAAATCAGTCTATTTTCTAGAGTGATAAGGACCATTTTCATTTTTGTTGCTTTAAAGCTGTGTCTTGCTTATATTTTGTATTGTGTTTTGACTTTTGACAGCAATCACTACTGTTGTCACTATTGCTGAGATTTTGAAGAACAATGGACTGGCAATTGAAAAGAGTAAGACATTTGTTTTGCTATTTGCAGAAGAATGGAATGAGATCATGGAGGTATCTGATTTGGTTGTCTTTGTTTTGGTATTGAACAGAAGTGTCTACATCTACGGTTGGCATGAGGGACGAGAACAAGGGTCATCCGGTGCAGAAGGCTAAGGTATGTTTGTTTAGTTAAGGTGGATGGAAACATTTCATTAATATTCCATTTGACTTCTGATATCTTCTTTTGTTTCGGTTTTCAGATTGAGATTGTGCTAGGGAAGTCTGAAAAGTTTGATGAAATAATGAGTGCTGCAGCAGCTGCTCAAGCTGCTCAGGAGCCAGCTGCTGAGGGCAAGAAATGACAACAAAACCGTAACCCCCTCTATGGTCTATTGTTGTAGTTTAATATTGACATTATTTCATGCCGGAACTGAGATAAGTAGGATAATAGGTAGCTGATTCTTTTGCAGTTGCTAGTATGGAATAGTAAAGAGAGTATAGAAAACAATCATCATAAATGATGTGGCAGTGTAGAGAGGTCGCAGTGGTATGCTACTCTCTACTTTCGTCATTTCACAGAGAATTGTAAAGATCTTCTCTGTTATCTGTTATCATACTGTTACCTTCGGGATTTGTAGTTTTTCATCTTACCGCACATAATGTTGATAATTGAACGGCCAATTATTAGTAAGAAATTGTGCCAACAGTCTTATATCTGATTGCTTGGTTTGTGAGTTTAAGCAGCTATAGAATGATTAAGGTTTTATTACAGTTTTTGGTGAGGTTTAAGAATGTATTTTCAATGTACTTACAGCTTTTCAGATTAATATTTTCAGGTATCCTTTATACTGGTTTTCATGTATAGTGTGCAGCTAGCTTGTCCTATTATAGGGTTAATGAACCAGGGAGGTTTGCCTAGGTAGAGGCCCCCCGGTCTGTACCTGTATGAGTTGGTACTGTAAATCTATCTGTAAACTAGTGGTACACTGGTACTGTTAGATGGTTGTGATGTGTGGTGTTAGATTTGTCTTAGAGGTGATGACAACCCTTAGAAGTGTTGATTATCTGCAATCTTTATTCTGTGTTTAGATTTTGGAACTTGCTTACTAGCTGCTTCAGAATATTATCTGGTAGTATTTCCTAGTGCTGATATCTGTTCTTACTTACAGCAAAATCAAATAGACATCTAAACTGATGTAGTATTAGACATAAGCATAAATCAGCATTCGAATGCATTAAAAATTGGTGCAGCCGTGAAAATCGGGTGCTGGCTTGTACCGTTGATTCTCATTTTGGTAGATTCTTTACTAGGATAAGGTACATGCAATATATCCAGATATTCACTCATAAATATTGTCTCGTTTTCTACGGTCAAATATGCAAACATCTGAAAATGGGAAAGATAAATTGCTGTCAAGGTCACTAAATTGTTTCTAACCTGCATTCTGTCAATCAAAGAATTCAGAGGCAATTAGCATTCTGTGTTCTGAATGCGAATTGACTTAAGTTTTCTCATTGTCATTGGAAAATTTGTATCAAAAAGCTTCTTCGTCTTATCACTCGATGAGTTCCTCTAAAGATCTCAACCAAATGACAATGGACGAGATCATTAGGTATGATTAAATCTTGACTTTTGTCTCAGATTAACAAATTTTTGAGTTTAGATCCAAGGATGAGTATGAATCATGTTTCATTTTTCAGATGCATATATTTTCTCTTGTCTCTCTAGCTAAGATCAATGTTGTTCTTCATTTGGTCATGTCTGAGATGATAATAGATCTAAATTGAGTGCAAGAAGGTTATCTCTCTTTTCTTTTTCTTGTGATTTAATTTGAACAAGGATTACATTTTTTTAATCTCTAATTTTTGCCTCATATTATCTGTTGAAAACTCCAAATCAGATGTCTTGTTCCTTGATTACGTTGGAATCTAAGCCGTCTTGCATACATATAGTTGGATGACATTGAATACATGTTCATTTTAATGTGCCGGCTCTTATTTTCTATATATGTCAGTCAGATCTGCTGTCACCATTAGATTCGTAGCTGTTATGAAAAGAGTGATAAGTTTTGAAGTGTGTCCATGACATGTTAATCGACATGCACCATTTAAAGGTTTATCCAGATCTGCCAAGGACAAGAAAAAAAAAATGCTTGTTTTGCTTGTTGGTTGTTGTCTCTTTGTTACTTAGAGATAGTCAGGGCCTATGTTTGAGTTCCTCTCATTTACCAGTTATGAAGCTCTTACTGTTGGATAGCTGAGATTTGTAGGGAAATTTAGCTCTCAAAGGCATACAGTATGCTACCATTTTTGGCTTTAAATGCAATAGAGTCGATGAGCCAGACTTCGAAGTAAACACCTTCTTGTCTCATGGATTTCACAGTGTACAAATATTTCTGCACAAGTACGCTTTGAAGCTGATGCAATTCAGATTGAGAAAAAGAAATTATGAGACAGTTGAAACAGTATGTAAATTAAGCAAAGTTAACAGCGATAACGCAATAAGTAACAATGCAGATAGTTAAACTGGATTAATCATGTGTTTCTCAGTTTCTGATGAGTTCTAGTCTTGAAAGTTTATTTGATTTGTCTCTTGATCTTTAGGTGTCAACTTAACTAATTGTTCAACTGTTTGTTCTTCCTTTTGAAATTCTACTCCTTTACCAAAAGCCTATTTTGGTCATTTGGCCATAGCCCTTGACTCCTTGAGACATTGATTATTTGATTTTGCTTGTTTATGTTATTCTCTAGCTTTCTCTTACATTTTCTTGTAGCCTATGGCACCTAATTTTTACCTTGAGAAATAAGCTGTTTTATTTGATTTCACCACAAAATTTGTTGCTACTTAAGTATAGACAACTTTTTGCAAAGCAGAGACTAAGGCCTCAGTTACTTGTCCCAAAAGTTACCATCCAAACTTTGGTCCTTAAAGCACCATGTTTCAGACTCATCACCCAAATCCTGAAAAGGATGGAACCACTCAAAAGCCCTAGCATCAATCCTTAGACATATTTCCTTATGTAAGTCCAAAATCATCTTTTCGCAACCTCTTTAGCTTTATAATTTATACGGCTTCAAATTTCTATCGGGTCTGTAATGTAACTTACTTAGTTCATCCCACCACTGAGTCCTTAATGCCGACAATCAGATCCATAATTTCGATTATCATATCATAAGCAAAGACTTTACTTTAGTAAAAGTAATCTACATAGCATTAAATTATAATTTTTGTACACTTTCACTATGCATAGTAAATATCATATTTTTCTTAAAAAAAGAAGAAGTTACGGCAGCAAAAATAAATAATCCACGATTTAAACACAGTAGTACTTCAGAATCGAGAACCACAATTTGTCTCTCCCAAAATCATTCCATCTCTTTCTCTTTAAACCCCTTCGAAACCCTAATCTAATATCTACCTCAATTCGCTCCTTCACTTCAGATTAACCTGCTCCCCTCTGCTACTGGTGGTTCTGCTCCATACCCATGTAATCAAATTCATAGTTTTCGCTTGAATTCCTGATATGTCTCTATATGGATTTGCTGCACCATTGGTTTTCGTTTTGTTTCTGTGAATCTATGGTTACTTTGTGAAGTTTCGTTATTGGGTTCTCTTTGTTTTGGGACTCTGGGTCGTTTTGTGATTGATAGAAGGTTTATTCGTTATTTGTGGTATTAGTTCTTGTTTGTGGCTGTAATAATGTGTTCTTCTGTAGTGGGTTCTTTGATTTTAGTAGTTTTCTGGGTACCCATTTTGTAATTTTGATCAAGACTGTTCCTTTGTGTTTTGGGAATTTAGTGTTAAGTGGAAAGATAGGGTTTTTGTGATGGTATGGAAGTGTTCTTTGCAGCTGTGGTTGAAGTTTTGGTTTATTTATATCGGGTTATGTTTTGTGATGCAGACATCTTTTTATGGCTGATGAGAATGCAAGTTTTGGTGTACATGATGGGGATTATGTACCAGTGACTGAGCCTGAGGTTGAGAATGCACAGGCTGAAGCTGAGGCACATGCAGAGGCCGAGGCTGAGGCCCAAGCCATGGCAGCAGAGGCTGAAGTCATAGAAGCAGATGCTCAGGCCATGGCAGAGGCTCACTCAATGGTGGCAGAGGCTCAAGCCATACTTCAGGCACAGGCTGAGGCAGAGGGACATGTTGAGCCGGAGGGGCAGCTTCAAGGGCAAGAGGATGAGCTACTGCCTGAACATGACCAAGAGCGTCATGAAGATGCTGGGGGTGTTGAAGGTGAGAAGAAGTGGCCTGGATGGCCTGGTGAGAGTGTTTTCCGGATGTTGGTTCCTGCTCAGAAGGTGGGTAGTATAATTGGACGTAAAGGGGAGTTCATTAAAAAAATCGTGGAGGAGACACGAGCTCGCATTAAAATCCTTGATGGTCCTCCAGGAACAACTGAAAGAGCTGTAAGTTTCTACTCTCATTTCCGTGCGAATGTAATGTAGTAGTGCACAACTTGTAACTACCTTCTATCTTTTATTTCGTCTTGCCTTTTATCAATTGATACATGTCATTCTTTATATTGCCATATCTCTGTGCCTAAACGTTAGGGTTCACATGGTCTAATTAGGCCCCAAGTTTCAAACTTGATGAAAATTGTGAGATTAATGAGTGGAAAATTGTGAGATTTATGGTGCATATCACTTTGTAAAACTTAAAGCAATTGGTTGATAGTGAGTTTGTACAAAGAGAAACAACATATAATTATTGTCATGCAGAGTATAGAAAGAGGTGCAGGGGATGATGCATAGGCTCACAAAAAATCTAGGTATAATCCATCTTGTGCTGTAAATTCTGGTTTACCTGACAGGGAATATGATCTCCATTTCTTCCGAAGTTCTAGTTTTATCATTGGATGTCTACCTTTGTAAGATCTCTTGGGTAAACAATTTTGTTGAAACATAAAGAAATGGTTATATAAGCGTCCATTCAACCATTGCTATTTTTAAGAGTTAAAAAAACTCATGTAAGATACTAAGAATTATAAAACAATGTAAGGTAAGTAACAATGAGTTTGATTCGGCCATAAATCTTTAACTGTATGTTCAATAAAAAAAAGATAAAGAAAGAACGTAATAAGAATACCCCAAATATGAATACAGTTGCATTTATTGTAATAACAACAATGAATGTGTGCAGGTTTATCATGCAAAATTTAAGGCAACGACTCAATCATCAATAAGATCCCAAACTTGAAGAACCAAAGGTCCAGATTGCAGGGATCAGCATCGAGCATTACTATGTGCTGAAAGTTGATCTGAATAAACCCATACAAAATTCGAACAATTGTAGCATGAAGCTCTCCACTCTGTCTGGTAACTTCAGAACCTAGATGGTTGATGTCTTGCCGCAGATGGTGTACATCATAGAATAGTAAACAAAAAAAAAACAATAATCCTTTAAAGACTACTCTTAAATCTTCAGTCTAATGAAATTGTCATACATACGGGGAAGATAACTAATCAGTAAATAACCACAATGAGTTGATTAATATCAGTAAATGAGTAAAACATAAAAGTACTAGGGGTGACTTTCATTTGGTTGGAAGATTGTTCTTAGTTATGCAGTTTGGTGTGTACCTTTGGGAACAACATCGTATGGTCTAGCTGTAACCTCTGTTTGATTTTTATTTTGTTGGTTCTCGTTTTGGGAAAAGAATTGTTAATTTGGTTTCTATTGTTTAAGAAAAGAATGGCACACAGTTTCTCCTCTTGTGTTATGTCAGCACTGTGGATTTAGTTAAATCCAATATATATCTATATATATGCTTATGGTGTTTTTTTCCCTTGTAATTAGGTAATGGTTTCCGGCAAGGAGGAGCCTGATTCTTCCCTCCCTCCTGCAATTGATGGCCTTTTGAGAGTTCATGCACGCATTGTTGATGGTTTGGATTCTGATTCTTCTCAAGCTCCCCCAGGCATGGGTGGCAAAGTTTCCACAAGGTTGCTGGTTCCAGCCTCACAGGCTGGTAGCTTGATTGGAAAACAAGGAGGAACTGTTAAATCCATTCAAGAATCATCTAACTGTATAGTTAGAGTTCTTGGGTCAGGTGATCTTCATTACAATTCTAAAACTTTATAGCCTTAGAATATGCTTCAAAATATACATATATTTGAGTTGAGTTCTGAGGAAGTCATTGTTGGATTACCTAGTTGCTTACGTTTTGGCAGTCATGAGTATTCAGTATTGCCTAACATCTTAGCGTTATATCACCAAAGGAATATAAGATTAGATTTGCAGTGGCTGTATTAAAATCCTGGAACACATAATCCTTTTCTCTGGATCTATAGTTGTAAACTGTATATATCGGTATTACCTAATAGAAGATACACAATAGTTAAAAGAAACTGACTATCTTTGTTTTTCTTAAATGCAGAGGACCTACCGGTATTTGCTCTTCCAGATGACCGAGTTGTTGAAGTAGTGGGCGAGCCGGTTGGTGTGCACAAAGGAATTGAACTAATTGCATCTCACCTCAGGAAGTTTTTGGTTGACCGCAGTATAATTCCAGTTTTTGAAATGCATGCAAGTATTTCCCTTCCATGATTGTGTATATAATTCACTTTCATTTAAACCATTTGATATATTGGATGAAACATTGAATGATCATAGTATTTTCTGCAGATGCAGGCAAGTCCTCCAATGGAGCACATCCCCCCACATCAATCATGGGGCCCACCTCAAAGTATGCCACACAATGCTGGTGGGGGTCCTGGTTATGGGCCACCTAATCCCCAATACATGCCACCTTCTCGGCAGCAATACGACAATTACTATCCACCAGCTGACTTGCCCCCACCTATGGAGAAACAGCCACATCATGGCATATCAGCTTATGGGAGAGAGAACCCCATGGGTGTTCATACATCATCAAATGCTCAAGCAGCACCATCAATGGTCTCGCAGGTTGTTTCTTTGGCTGTTTCAATTTTTTCTTTTGAAAATCTATTGAGTACTGAATTCGATTCAAAGTTTGTGAATTAGCTTGAAGGCATGTTATTCTGGTTGCATATGAAAAATATAATAGTCTTGGGTTGAGCATGTCTTTCCAGGTCCTGTGATGAGACATGGTCTTGTGATGTCTTTTTTAAATGTTGCTACGTATTAGGACTGCACACTCGTGCTTGAATGAACCCTGAACTAGTGAAAATTATATAAAAAAGTACATATTAGGTTGTGGGAATCTAGAATGAAAATGGAGCTAGTATTTGTTCTGTCTAGCAGGCCAAATATGTAATGATGATTTCTTCTTGTTTTGCAGCTCACACATCAAATGCAAATTCCATTGTCATATGCTGATGCTGTTATTGGCACAGCTGGTGCAAGTATAAGCTATATTCGACGGGCTAGTGGGGCAACTGTTACTATACAAGAGACGAGGGGTGTTCCTGGGGAAATGACTGTTGAAATCAGTGGAAGTGCTTCCCAAGTCCAAGCTGCTGAGCAACTGATCCAGGCAATGCTTCTTATCCTGTGATTTGATCTTTTATTTGTTTCATTCTTTCTAGCTAATGCAGGGAGAAGCAAGAGATAGTGTGAGAGTAAATAGGGTGGGCTGGAGAGTGTTGAGAGATTAAAGAAAACAGAAGGATTTTAGAAGAAACAAGAGTTTCTTAGCTGAAGAAGGGAGAAATAGAATAAGGGAGGTTAGGGGAGAGGATACAAGGCCAAGTCTTAAATAAGATAAACTCTTAATTCATTCCAAATCTGCCTTCGGATTACATTAGAAAGCCATATTTATAAGCTTCAAATAAAACCCTAAGACTCCCAAAATACCATAAGACTGATATAACTGATTAATAATAAGACTCTTAAATACTTAAGACTTAAATAGACATATTCTCACCAAAAAAAGAAGACTTAAATAGACACAAAGACACACTCAAGACTCTTTAAAACACTAGACTCATAATTATTCTTTTCATAACTGAAAATAAACTTTGTAACTGAAAATAAACCTGTCAATACCCTTAAACTACCAAGTAGACTTTCCTTTGGACCAAAAAGGGTTGGGCTTAGGGCATGTTTACTAACCTGGAATAGAATTGAGAGTGGTGTAATTGATTCCGGAATAGGTGAATTCCGGCGTTTACTAACATGTCAAGGTATTAGAATGGATGTGGGTCCCACTTGCTTATCAGGAATCGATTCCTGACGAAACCCCTTATTCGATACCCAAGGAGGGAGATGGGTATCAGAATCAAAGTAATGGAATCAATTTTTTCTCCCCAAAATATCCTCACATAATTATAATGTTTCTAAATTACCCAACCCTAGATATATATATACAGGGCTTCTTGGCTACAAACGTCCGCACCAATGGTTTTGGTGCGGATTTTCATTTTTGCACCACTTTTCGATTGAATTTCCTCATCTCCACCGTCTAGTATCTAGATAATATTGTGTAGATCATCTCTGCAAAATTTCAGCCAAGTTGGTAATCGTTAAGGCCCTCAAACTCGAAAAACAAATGGACGGACTGAATTCTGTCAAACATGAACGGTTCATGTTTATAACAGAAAGACACAATTTTGAGGGCCTTAACGATTACTAAATTGGCTGAAATTTTGCAGAGATGATCTACACAATATTATCTAGATACTAGACGGTGGAGATGAGGAAATTCGATCAAAAAGTGGTGCAAAAATGAAAAATCCGCACCAAAACCATTGGTGCGGACGTTTGTAGCTGAGAAAAGCTGTATATATACACACACACAAAAATGTTCCAAAGCACTCTGTTCGCCACCGGACGACGGCGCGCCTCCACCCCAACGGACTCCAGCAGTGTCCCCGACCACTTTCCCTCCCCGACGAGTCTGCCGAATTCCAGTTTTCCGGCAAGATCGACCTTTTTTGGAGTTTTGGGTGATTTTGACGGAAAACTGGAATTCAGCGGACTCGTCGGGGAGGGAAAGTGGTTGAGGACACTGCTGGAGTCCGTTGGGGTGGAGGCGTGTCGTCGTCCGGTGGCGAACGGAGGGACGTCCACACTTTAAGCCGAGTGCGGACGTCTGCTTTGGAACGTTTCTATATATATATATATATATATATATATATATATATATATATGGGAGAGAAGACGACAAAATATTGTTACATCAGAAAACGACAAAATAGAAGACCTTTCAATTTATGATGTTATGACATAAAGTAGGGTTATTGTTTGCTGAATTGGTACTATGGCTATATATATTTCGAGTTATTTGGAATATTATGGAACTTACTATATATTATGCTGAAATGATGATGGTGCATGAGCTTCTGGTGTTTTTTTTTCCAGTGGTTAGTAATGAATTATATCACAGCCTGGTGATTGATAGTTGGTTCAGGTGATTAGTTATGCAAAACTTTGAACGCACACACTTGAGTCAACCAATATATATGGTTTAGGTGGTCTGATGAATATATCATTCAAGAATATTTACCTCTTTGAAAAGAAGAACAATAAAATTGCAAACATCTAGCTTCCTTTATTGCTGGGGTATTTTAGTAATCAAACTAGTTTTAATTCTGATTCCATATGGTAAGTAAACAATATCAATCATAATTTAGTTTCATTCCTTATGGTAAGTAAACAGTAGAATGAAATGAAATATTCCGATACCGATTCTTATTGATACCAATTCATGATAAGTTCTATTTCAAGTTAGTAAACGTGCCCTTAGTCTTTGGCTTCCAAGCTGGCTGCTCCATTACTAGCTTATTAGATTTCTGAGAGGTCGTAAGTGCACACCTTCTATGTTGTGTGTGTGTGTGTGTGGGGGGGGGGGGGGGGGGTTATTCTGTCATTATATGTTATTCTAATGAGAGTAAATACACAATTTAGTGCATAGAGTTTGTAGAATGTTTCCGCGACTTTTTTATTGTTTATACATGCTTGTACAGCTTACTGTATTAAGATTCGTAGCCACTGGACCAAAAAGAAAGGAAAGTTCTGTTAGGTTTATCTAGACTAGAGATTTGATGATGCTTGGTTTGCTTGATTGCAGAACTTCATGGTTGAGGCTGGAGCGCCGCAACAGCCACAAGTTGCTCCCCCTGTGGATCAGGGTTATAATTCCTATTCAGCTCATGGTTCCGTGTATGCATCTCCCCCATCCAACCAAGGTCACCAGGGCCATCAAGGCCATGCTGGCGGCTATGGCTCAGTTTATGGCCAACACTATGGTTATTAGCTCAATAGGGAATATCAATTTGGATTGTCAAAGTTGAGACTAGTTGTAATTGTTGTGAACTTGGTAGCCACCAAATAGTTTCTCTATAGGGAAGCTGTGTTGTTATACTCTGCATCTCCTTTTCTGGAAGTCCAATATGTCAGAATTGATGTGTTCATTAAGCAAACAAGAGGATTGAACCAATTTAGTGTCGGAATTTTCTTGTTTTAAATCCTGATTGTTGCATCGAGGCTCCTACTTGGTTTTAAAATTTGATGCAACAGGATCTAATATTGACATGATCACATTGATGAATTGATGATCTAACATTACAAATGACACATCAGAGTGCTTGTAGGGACCCAAACGAAGCATAACTTTGACAGAAGGAAACATTGAAAAATGAAGTATTCTGGGTATATTTGGTAGGGTGCAGACGTGTTTCTTCCATTTCTTTTTCAGGCTTCCGAGTCTATTTCCTTTCTTTCCAGTTAACATGTTTGAAAATTTCATGGAACTATATGTTCAAACTGGGGTAGCAGAGCATCAATCACTAGTCAAATGTAAGATCGAATCTCTCATGATTACAGAATATTTTCTCCATGTTATACACACATAATGCACTAAGAAGGGAAGGTATACTTGCCTATTGTTCTAGATCACTGAATTCAGGAGATGAAAGTAGAGTTAGCGGTTTGCCACCAAAACCCTATCATCTTTATTATCAAGTTTCAGTGTTCCACATACCACCTAGATTCTGCCTCAACTTTTGATTAAGCTTTCACACAATGTAAACTAGGTTGGAGAACCTTTTCTATTGCCAAGTGTTGTTTTAGTGTGTTTATGAACTTTATAAGAACTTCAGAAGAAATTTGGTTGGAATATAATCCGAAACATCAAATCATTTTGAAAAAACTGAGAAAGTCCTTCCTTTATTAGGAATCTAAGCCAAACTTCTTACTTCATCCTGCATTGAAATTAATTTTTTTAAACGAAAAGATTTAGATGTTTCATTGCCCCGTCTTTAATCTTACTACATTTTGTTTAGGCTGTCCTTAGTTCATTCATGCAGACTATAAATATGACCTCTCTATCCCTTTCAGTTTCTGTAACTCACATTCCTAGAACTAGTTGCCTCTTTTGTAATCTCTTCCATATCAATGGCAAGTGTTCATGATGGATCGAACTCTAAGGGTATGTGTGAGAAGATCTTCTGCTGTCTCTGCCCTAAATTTCAATCAAATCATGATGCACACCACAAACTAGCCAAAGGGTCTGGAGCTGAAGCTGCAGCAAATGAGATGGCACGACTGCCTAAGGTAGAGATGGTTCGACCTATAAAGGTTTACGGGGAAAGACAACATCATGTTATTGTGAGCATGAATTCACAAGTTGCGGTAGATAACAAGAAACCAGGTTTGGCTAAACATGATACATTTTCTGACTACATTAACCGCACAAAAATTAAGATCAGAGCTTCTAAGTCCAATGTGGGCATGGAAAAGGTTGCCTCTGGAGAAGATTATGTTTACCAACAAGAGAAGGAAGATGATGGTAAGGAGGCATTTTCAGAATTTGTTAATCGCGCTAAGATCAAGATTAGGAAGACATCAAGTATTGGAAGCTCAAGGAATATCTCCTTTAAGAACTAGGAAACTGCAGCACTGCAGCCATACAAGCTCTTGATAAATAATGGTGTGGTGATGACTCGATTTCCAGATGATAATCTTCTCTACCTCTCTGGTGTACTTGTTGTATGAAATTATTAAGTCCTTCTGCATAATTATTTTTTTCAGAATCAATTGAACTAAGTAATTCTTATACTTCATGTGTGGGGAGAAGCTGTGTATTGTAATTTATTGATTTTTTGCTTTTAGAAACCTATGAAATGTATCTTTCGGGTGCTCAATACATTGTGACGACACAATTTGTTGGGTTATAGAGATCCTCCTTGCTCTTGGGAAAGGGTCTTTTAATCTACTTATCCAGGTTTGGCTTCTGTTCATGAGAAGGTGAATTGCAATTGGTACCTTTTGATTTAGCTATCTTTTTAGTTTTGTTACTCTAAGGAAGCTTGATCCATGATATCAGAAATATTTGTCATGTTTAGTGTTTTATTGTAGGTGCTGTAAAACATGCAAGAGATAACATTCGATTAACAAATCAATCACATCAAATTCTGCATTTTCAGTTAAGGATATTCATTGCTTTCTACAACAAAGCTGCAAATGGATGTATACAAAAAGACCTAGAGAAGTTCTACCAGAAAAGCTAATACTTAACATGTAATGATGTAATACATAGGTTTGTTGTTGGAATCCCACTTCATTAAAGAGATTAAGGGAATATGATCCCATATAGCACTTCAGTTCATTTCTGCATATAGTTTTTTAGTTTTCAAGCAAAAATCACTAGGACATATTCTTTGTTGATGTGATTTTAGAAGTGATTTTTGCTTGAAAACTATATGCAATTCTGCAATTCTTTGTTGAGCAAAAATCACACCATGCAATTGTTTGTTTTTTTTTTTAAGTTTAAGAGCAGAGAGCTCTCTCACCTCAAATTTATTAATAAAAAAAAGATTACAATCAAGAGTTAGATGACATTAAAGCCAGTATCCGAAAACACCAATAAGAGACATCAAACTACACTATAAAACAAATCAATGAAAACGAAACTTAGGGAAACCGAACTTATCTCGTTGGTACATGCCCAGAATGAAGTGGGGAGGTTCATCCCATCAAGATAATGCAGACATCGCCAAACCCATATTGGCAAGAGCATCTACCACTTGATTACCTTCCCTGAAGATATGATCGAGAAGATAATAATTCATCTGAGAAATGCGGTGCAAACAATAACCCCATGCCACCCTTTGTTGATTTTCAGTTTCTCACTTGATTTCAATCTCTTGCTTATCAATGAGGAAGAGTGTGCATAGCTTGAACTCCAAGTGTGTGTGCAAGAAAATCTTCTGTATTTTTATTACTGGTCCAGCATGTAAATTGGGACCAACTAGTCAGGTGTTGGTGCAAGAGAAACTGAAGCCTAAAGCAGAGATGACTACACAAATTATGGTTGATGCTCAGCCGAGTAATGCCAGGGCCAATTCAAAAGTTGACGAGAAGCAAAACAGGCATAAATTAGAGGCAAAACTTACAAAAGGAGGTAGGACAGCAAGCCTGCAAGGTTACAATGATGCATTTTCTGACTACATTGCTCGTGCCAAAATTAGGATCAGAGCTATATCAAATGTTGGCATTGAAAAGATTGCCTCTGGATCAGCAGACGATGTGTATGATACGAAGAAAGAAGGCATCCCAAAAGATACATTTTCGATCGGTTTATATCAATCGTGCTAAGATGAAGATCGGAAAGTATTGGAAGCAGAAAGATCATCTCCTCCAAAGGAGAGTAATGACATTACAAAAAACAAACACAATATGGAGCTTGAAAAGTGTTGGTAAATAAGGCTGGTGTTGGTGATTGATTTCTAGTAATTGATCTTCCTAGTTTGTTTGATTGCCTACTAACTTGCATCACTGTTCTTAGTCTGCATGTTGCCCAAATAAATAGTATAGTCTCTTCTGTTTGTCATGCCTCAATTTAAATTGCACTTGCTCAATATTATGGTGTACTGTAAAAGTTTGCTACTACATTACTACACCCTTGATACTCCAACTGGAACATTGATTGATGATCTTCTTCTTCAGTTCATGCTTTTCCGCTGGAATCTCCCAGCTGTGGTTAATTGTGTACCATGTAAGTCTATATAACTCAAAATATTACATGTCTTTCAGAATAAATCTAAATCCTCATATATATCTTTCCCTGCGTGAACTATCATAATCATCACAATATTGGAGGGGTAAATTGAGCAGGAAAGAATTTAAAGACCATAAAATGTAAACCCGTTTCCTAAAGAACACGAATACTTTAAACATATATAATGGAGTTTAAAGGGTTCCCCTCACCTGAAAAGCAATGATTCTTCCAAACTTTCAAAAACTATGATTCCTGCTCTTATATAATTAGTTGGTCGTTTATCAACCAAAATTAATAGACCAGAGAGAGCAAGCTAGGTTTTGCAATAATAGAGCTGTCATGCTGTGTAAAGTGGTGGAAGGCATCAAGACTCTCTAGCCCTATAAGTCATTTGTGCTGTATGAAGTTTATGCTTGATGGATTCCATTTGGTGAAGATATAATGACAGATCAAGAGGGATCGGAATATGATCCCAAACATCATATCACTTGGAAAATAAGACATAGAGTACTCTACTTTATGAAGAATCTTATCAAAATTTTCTCTCTAGTTTCTTTTTTCTCACTCTCCACTCAAGCAAAGAAAGAAAGCTGGAACTTTTCTTTTCTAATCGTTCTATACTCTCCTTTATTAACTCGCTATAGATACTCACTTCTCCATCTAATACAAGGCCTAAGCTAGCTAATCTTCTTATATCTTCCACACTTCAATGGCAGCGTGTACGAAAATTTTCAGTGCATTTACTTGTTGCTGCTGTACTTGCCAAGCAAATCATGATCAACACATCCCACACCCCCAGCAAGACTCAAACCCTTCACTACCGATTCATGATCATGCTCACAAAGCTCATCATGACCACAATCAAAACAGAATAGTTGATAATTCCGAAGGAACCAATGCAAAACAATTCACTGACAAGAGACAACATGATGCTTCCCAGCCACATGGTAAGGGTCAAAAGTCAGGAATAGATACCACCGATGATCAATTTTCTGACTTCATTAGCCGAGCAAAGGTTAAAATCAGGACCATGACGATGAATGTTCGTGGTGGGAATAAGCAGAATGCCTCCAACTCCAAAGAAGATGAGCAGAATGATACAAAGCATGAAGATCAGACTAAAGATCCTTTTTCAAATTATATCAAACGCGCCAAGATCAAGATCAGAAAGACAACCAGTACTGCAGGCAGAAAGAGTTTTATAGAGAGCAAGCAGGAGAAGCCAGGTAGTTGAATCACAATGAAATATGAGGATGATGAAATAATGCTGATCAAAGTTGATCTCCTATAGTCTGTTTAGCAAAGCTATTGAGCTTAAGTAAGATAACTGATGTTTGCTGAGGTCAAGTACTACGATGTGGTTTACCAAATATATACACCGTTCCCACACACACACACACACACCCATATGTTCCTAGCTTGTTCTATATATCCTAGCTTGTGCTTTCTTTAAATGTATAAATCAATTTCTTAATCACCCTGAGAACAATGATTATGCACACACATATGTAGGATCAGATATGCTTCAATATTTATGTAGATAGACTTTTTAGAGCACCTGATATGGAAACCAGATATCCTATAAAAACTCAAGATTATGCATATAAACACCTTTAATGTTCATGATATGGAAGTCTTCAAAAAGAAGACTTTTCACATAATTTCCTCAATTAGAAATCATCAACTTGCAAGACAGATCAACTTACCATATATGAGATGTTAAAATCTCATTACCTTGATTCTTGATTGATACCTCTGATTATGCAGAACTTTGTTCAAGATTTAGACTTCCCGATCTTGTACCACTTTTCCTTTCTTCATTAGAAATTCTTGTGTTAAATAGGAATAGCCAATATGTCAACAGATTACAAATCCATCTTTACATAATCAACCTCGCGATAATCTAATAAGAAATATGTAAATATTTTTAAAAGAAGAAAAAAAAATATATATATATATGTAGACATTAAGTGCATGAAGAAAATGAAACAGGAAGGAATTCAAAGACATTATCTACTTATAGAAGCAAATTAATATAGATCGATGTAGATGACCAAGGAAAATCATTGTGATTTTCCTAATTTCTCTATAGAACTAGCATACCTACCATCTTCTATTTAAAGACGCCAATACAAGCTAAGTTGTCGTCATTACAAACTGTTCTTCTGGTTTCTCTGAGCTCTCTATCATGGCTACTACATATTCTGCTCTAGCGACTATTCTTTGCATTTACCTTGTATGCTGTTCAGCTACAGAAACAAGCAATGGCGGGTTCAGTGTCAAACTCATACACCGAAACTCCCCGAACTCACCGTTTTATCATCGGACCAAAACTCCTCCAAATAGGTTAAGCAATGGTTTTCGACATTCCATGAGGTCCTATTTCGACCCCTTCGATCATAATGGTGCACAATCAGGAGTAAAAGCTGACAAAGGCGAGTATCTTATGAAGCTAACTATTGGAAACCCACCTTTCGATGTCTATGGAGTTGCAGATACAGGTAGTGACCTAGTTTGGGCACAGTGTCTACCATGTGTTGGTTGCTACAAGCAGACCAGGCCTATGTTTGAACCGAAAAGCTCGTCCACATATAGTGACCTGCCTTGTGCAGCAACAGAATGCAAGACAATTGGCACTGGCTCTTGTTCTCCTCAAAACTCTTGTGATTACAGTTACGGCTATGGAGATCAGTCATTGACCCAAGGGGTGTTGGCTAAAGAGACGATTACCTTAACATCCGCGACGGGTGGAGCTGTTGCCCTAAGAGATATTGTGTTCGGGTGTGGGCATAACAACACTGGGAGTTTCAATCAAGACGAGATGGGACTTATTGGCCTCGGAGGAGGGCCTCTATCACTTGTTTCTCAAATAAGTTCTGAAGTTGGAGGCAAAAAGTTCTCCCACTGCTTGGTGCCATTTCATACTGCTCCGAGCATCGAAAGCAAGATGAGTTTCGGGAGTGGAAGTGAAGTATTGGGTGATGGTGTTGTTACAACAGCTTTGATCTCCAAGCAAGACAAGACCCCATATTTTGTGACACTAGAAGGAATCAGTGTTGAAGACAAGCTTGTGCCTTTCAATACCTCAGGTCAAGTTTTAGAAGGCAACATGTTCTTGGACTCGGGAACACCACCAACACTAATCCCACAAGATTTCTACAACAGGTTAGCAGCAGAAGTAAAGAGCCAGATTCCAATGGCACCCTTCATAGGTGACCCTAGTTTGGGACCTCAGCCAAGGATTAAAATATCGGTATCGGTAGATATATCGGTCCGTTGAAAAAGGGAGATTTCGGATATATCGGGGAAACCCGGGAAAAAATTATCGGTATTTTGGGAAGAATTTTTTTTTCTGAAATATTTAATTTATTAGATTTATATATAAATATTACAAATATCAACTTCATCTACATCCAGAATGAGAATCTAGGTTATTGATAAGAGTCATAAGACACACGCTGATCCACAAAAGTACAATAATCAGACCAAGACATATGACTCATATAGTACAAATTGTAGTGTTGAATATGATAATCATATATGTCTTTGGAGCTGTCAACTGTTTCCCCTATAAGTGGATAGTAAGGATGATGAAAACTGGATGACTGATCACTGACTTCCGTGCATTGATTATATCCATAAACATTATAGCCATATTGATTGTTGTCTTCTTGGGATTCATTTGAGGTTCCAGTCCCACTACCTAAACTGATAGAATCAAAACTTAGCGCAACTGAAACAACATCTTGATCATCATTTGGACCTCTAGTCCTCCTCTCATACATGGTATCCTCTTGCGCTCCATACCTAATACTTCTATAGCCATGATCATGGGAGGCATGATCGTAATTTTCTTCAGATGAAAAATTGTTCAATCCACCAACTGTAGAAGATTGTCCATATACAAACCCGGTGCCAGTATTTCCATCACCTTTTCCGCTTCCACCATCTTCATCATCATCTGAACTATCTGGAGTTGCTATGCCGCCCCATGCATCATCACTGTCTAAATTATCTTCTGGGTTTCCAACAACTTCTTCAGATAATACCCTTTGTAGGTTGATTCCATTGGCAGTTGCAGTTTCAAGTCGAGACCACCACTCGTCATTGGGATACACCTCGAGGGAATTAGTTACTTCTCTTCTGGATAACATTTCAATTTTTTACAGATATTTTTTTAATATGTCAGTGATATATCGAAAATATCATAAATGTCGGAGATATTTCCTAAATATCGGAGATATTTCCTAAATATCGGTGATATTTGAGGATATTTCCTAAATATCGGGGATACGGTGAAAGATAAGATATTGACCCCTAAAGATATATCGGTCCTTCGAAAAAAGGAGATATCGGAGGATATATCGGATATATCGCAGAGATTTTAATCCTTGACCTCAGCTATGCTACAATACTCCAACTAATCTAAAAGGGCCAATGTTGACAGTACATTTCAAGGGCAGTGCTAACGTTGTGCTAACACCAATACAGACCTTTATTCCACCAAAAGATGGGGTTTTCTGTTTCGCAATGCAAGGTGTTGCTAGTGATGGTGGTATCATCGGAAACTTTGCTCAGTCAAATTTCTTGATCGGTTATGACCTTGAGAGAATGACAGTCTCATTCAAGCCAGCAGATTGCACAACAGGATAAACAAGCCAGCCGGAAGGATAGATTTTTTCTAGTGAGCAACAAACAGAATTGTTAGCATCAATTTCCCTTCATTTTCAGCTGTAATCCAACTACAGTTCTAATTTCAAATACTGCAAATCGGATCAATTTTTCCTCTAAAAGTTGAATGCTACAATGACAAGCCTCACCCTTGAGATTAAATTAATCATTATAAAGGAGGATAGCAGATCATGAGATTGATACCCATAATCGATTTTCTACTAATACAGCATGCACTAGACAATCTAACTAACAAATACTACTAAGAAATTTACTTTTGCACAAAAGGGACCCATACCCAGATTGCTTAGCAAACCATCTATATAGGGGCTGCACATGTGGTTCTGAAGTGGCCTGTTTGATTGCAGCGACTACAATGCACTACTCGCTTCACTCGGCCACGGTCCTCTGCTCGAACACGCTTCTTTCTTGGTCGACCTGGTGGCCGGAGTGACTTGGGAGGATTGATTAGAACCTCAGAAAGAGCACTGCTTGCATTGGGATCTTCTCCCTCTACCCTTAACGTCTCAGCCCATAGGGATTTATCTGGAATTGGATGTATTGTTTGTGAGTATGTCTTCCGATAGGTTGCAACAGTAAAACAGCTCTCAGTAAACCGATGGACTTGCTGCCTGCAAGATAGAAGTGCTGCAACAGCATGGGCGCATGGCAAACCATAAAGCTGCCAGCCACGACAAAGGCAGCAACGATTTCGAATGTCCACAATCATTGTCCCTTCATGAGAAATGACTTCAAATTCAGCTTCATTAGCTCGAAGAACCTGATAGGTGCGCCCCCGCTCAAGAGCCTCCGCAACACGCCTCTCTGCGGAAGGAACAAGAATAGATGTCCACTGCATACTGGTCTCTCGACGTTCATTGAACCAAGTCATTAGCTGCCTTCTGATGCATTCCATCATCTGAACAATTGGAAGCCCAGAGGCCTCCAATATCCAAGTATTTAAGGATTCAACTATGTTAGCTGTCAAATGCCCAAACCGTGTTCCCTCAAAGTAAGCAGTAGCCCATAAGCGAGGTGGAATTCGTCTGATCCAATATGCAGCATCTTGAGATATCTCTTCTATCTCTAAAACTTTTGCTTCAAATTCAATTACAGTGAGAGCATGAGCAGCTTCCCATAGAAGATTCACGAGCATTGTGTTATTAAACTCCTTACGAAAGCTATCACTCAGGTGACGCATGCAAAATCCATGAAAAGCAGTAGGAAAATTTACTTCAACTCCATCTACAATGCCTTTCTGCCTCTCTGACAAAATGGTAAGCCTAGGCATGTTCTCTGAATTAAGCTCAAGCAGATTATGAAGCTCAGAAAGAAACCACATCCAATTCTCATCACTCTCCTCATCCACAACCCCAAATGCCACAGGAAATAGAGAACCATCACCATCAAAACCGGTAGCAAGAAGCAAAGTACCCAGATACTTACTTTTCAAATGTGTCCTATCAAGCCCGAGGAGGGGCCGACAAGCATTTAGGAAACCATAAATTGATGCCTGAAATGATATGAAGAGGCGCTGGAAGCAGTTATCACTCGGGTTTCCATAAACAGATGCAATACTCCCTGGGTTAGTTCGTTTGACCTGTTCACAATATTCTGGAAGCAAGCGATACCCTTCTTCAAATGATCCACGCATTGCTGCCATGATGCGCTCCTTGCCTCGCCAAGCTTGCTTGTATGATAAGGTGATACCATGAACTCGGTGAATCTCCTCCAGTATCTCCTTTGGCTTGTAATTAGGGTTCTCTCTAAGTCGTTGCTCCACAGAATTTGCAACCCACTGAACAGAGGCTTGCTGATGACCAAGATGATAAATTCCTCCACATGTATGAGTCTCGTGGATGGTCCTGATTGTGAAAGTTGGAACTCCTGGGAGCTTTGCAGCATGTATACGCCATGGGCATCCCTCACTGGCACACTTGGCAGTGAAGCGAGTCTTGTCCGATTTAATAGTCTGCATTTCAAAGTGCAGGGCAATAGCTGTGTCCCTCAAAGCTCTCCGGCAGCTCTTGACATCAGGAAATTCTTGCCCCACTGCCAACTCATAATGAGGATTTGCAACAGCCATTCGAGTCTGAAGTACGGGATTGGGGCTAAGTGCCAGCTGGGAGTCCTGGTTACTCATATCATGCATAGATTCTACGCCCATTTCATGATGTTGATCCATGGCCAGTTCCATACTTCCTTCAAGTTCTTGATCGTCTGAGACAGCCAGCTCATTATTCTCAACTAAAACCAACTCAAGGTTCTGAGGAGGAATAGACAATCCATGGTCATCCAGATCAGGTTTCCGGTCTATACCTAACTCATTTTCATGTCTGTAGCTGTGACCATCATCTCCTTCGTGGTCATGAGGATGGTCTAAACCCAGGTCATCCCTGTTATCTCCCACATCCAAGTGATGCTCATGAGCCTGTGCTGAGCCCAGATGATGGTCATGAGTGCCTAGGTTATGGTTGTGGCCCAGTATCTGCTGATTCTGCCTAAGTGCTGTATTGTGATTTCGTCCAACTATCAAATCATGGTTGGCCATTGATGGAATCAATCAACAAAGAAGATAACACCGCCTCTCAAAGAAACTATCCGTTTATATTTGGAAACACCGTCTTCTGAACTGTATTAAAGCATGCCTACAGCACAAAATAACTACAGTCAGTATAAGAACCAATGCCTCAATCAACACTAAAACACACACACACACGTCTCCATATGATATATGATGATAAATAATACAGTGGTCCAATAAAACGAACACTGACAAATACACTTAACAAGACACACCCTTTGCAAAATTAGACAATAGTTCACTTCTCAATGTTGGTGGAACAGCTACCCCTTATTTCACTCCATAACACTCGATCCTTTATTCCCCTTATCAAACAAACCAGTTTCCAAAGGAAAACCTAACTGACCAGACACAATGTGATTGTAAAGAACAAGGATACCAACAGGCGGAGGAGGAAGAGCAGAGAAAATCTAATACTACACGAACCATTATAGTAATACCAGAAATACATAAACAAAGCTAGGAATCACAAACTGTGTTCCACTTTCAGCCGCTTTCATCACATCCACAACAATGTTCAACAAAAAGTGATTCATCAACTCAGATTATTACAGATCAAAGCTAAAAATCCAAAGCAACCGATCAAAGCTAACAATCCAAAGCAACCACCATGTCCATGAAAGTTCCAATTCCATCAATTCACATTCCATACTCTAGTAAAGCATAACACACCCCTCACATTACATTACCACAAGCACCAACATCGTCTCAAGTAAGCTTTCAGTCCCCAAGTTACCAAAAACAGTACACTAATTCAGTAAAATGCACATAGTTCAAATCATCATCCTCACTCTAAACAGAAACAACTCGCCACGAAAACAAATTTCAAAACTTTAACCAACACATTCACTTTCACGCCACTACATCTTAACCAAGCACTCCAAAACACTAAACTATACGCAAAAAAAGCCTACCCACAATTCCAAAAAACACAAACCTCACTCCTACACAGTTACACCACAACCCAAAATAAGCAGATGTCAACACAAAACAGTACACAATCCCTGTAAAACACTCAAAACCATACCACCAAACCAAATCAAAAGCAACAGATCCAAACCAAACCCACAACAATTCTCCAAAAACCAAACAAAACCCACAAACCAAAAAACCTAGAAACAGTGATACTAAACCAATTGGGTACCTGAAATTCACGAAAGCCTAGCTCCAGCCCCAATTCACATTGACCCCCAAATCAGTCAAACCCACGAAAAAGACGAACTGGGTAAGCCTCAAAGCGCCGGGAATTGAAGACCCAGAGCGGCGGAGATCGGATCGGAGACGAAAGTCGGAAACTTTAAATTGGGGGGAGTTGCAGAGAAATTTGAAAAGGGGGTGGGGGATTTTGGCGGGTAATTGGGGGGAAATCGGTGAAGGGCAAGAAGGAGAGACGGAGAGAGAGAGATTGGAATTAGAGAAGGGCAGAAGAGGGAGTGTGTTTGAGGGTTGAGAAGGGAAATACAGGTCTGAGGGCTTTGTGAGAAAAGGGGGTATTTAGGTCATGCAATTTGGGGATTTCTGTGGTTGTTTACTTTTTTAGCCCCATGTTTTTTTGCCTAGTTTGGGGTTTTTTCCCTCTCCTCTTGCTTTTTGTATTGAGATTTGAGAGTGAGAGATGTATCCACCAAAAGAGGAACAATGAGATTTCATTAGAAATACGTTTTTTCCTTTTCATTTATTTAAATACCGGGAGCGGCTCACGGTCCGGTGAAACATTGTCTGATTGAGGTAGAGGTGATTAGCCTTCTCGATACAATGTTTTTTGTGCTGGTCTCAAATTTAAGATTCGCACGGATCTGATATATAAGAAAAGTGAGTAAGTAGCTAGATTTTCTTTTAACTATTGTATTAAGTGGTTGTGAGTAGTATGATTCAAGAGTTCCATGTGGTAGCTGATTGGATATGAATGTTTTAAGAATTGAGTTCGATGAGACTCTTCTCATTGCAAATACATTTAAGATAACGTTTGAACGGAAGAGAAATATGCAAATTTATGTTTTTGTAGCTTGTGGTAGAACACTATACACTCATATTCAAGGTTAAAGTTCACGCAACCATTGCACGTGACTTAGTAGGGTGTGCTCCTCAACTTAGGTTCGAACTCTAAAGTTGTCAAAGTGGCGACACAGTGATGTAAGACATAGTTGAAGCATTTCACATGCGACAAATGGTCAAAAGATTATAACACATGATTTTCATGCTTTCATTAACACGGATATAATCAATATAACTTATCAACGAAACATACGAAAGTTCTCTCATTCTATTAAGGCCTCAATTAAGTAATCAAGCAAGTTAATACTTTATTCTCATTCATTGTTTTTCATAAATTAACGGGTTGTAGGTCAGGAAAAGTTGGACCTAATCAGGCCCAATGGGCCTATTCGCCTTCTTCATGTGCCACAAAATGGCCCAACGAAGAAGAAGGGCCAACCAACCAACAGCAATTTTCCCGGGGAATCTTCGCTGGTATTGGAATGGCTGTCCATACCTATTTGCCATTACGTTTTATTTAGAGCCCTCACTTGCTCCAAATCGTTGTCGTTTTCTCTTATCAGCAGTCGACTTTTTGGCCTTTGTCGGCATTTATTTCAACTCCATCTTTTGAATTTGTCTAAAATCCTATAAAATGTGAAAAGACAACGTGCGTATGATGTTGTAAAGCTTCAACCTTTCGGTTGGGTGAAGCTTTCGTTGTTGCTGTTTTGTTTTGATCTTCATCTCCACCAAAGCCTCAATTATTGTTCCATCTGTCTTCGTTTTTGTCATTAATTGTCTCAAATCACTCATCCCACTCTTTTTTCTGGGTTCCGTGATCAGGTCAGTTTCTATTTTTGTCAATTTTTTTTTTCCAATGCAAATTTATAATCTTTGGTCGGTGTTTATGTTAATTGCTGAATTGGGTTTCTGGTTTGGATTGGATTATGTGTTTTGGCGGAGATTTGATCATCCAAAGTTGTGGAATTTGGATTCTGGTTTTGTTTTTGTTTTGTTGTGATCATAATCGGGCTCTCTTTCTTTTTTTGGCTCATGGTTTTGTCTTTAGTGATCATGTTTTGGAGTTTTGGAAAATGGGTTTGCTCTTAGTTTGTTCTTTGCTATTGTTTGTTGGATTTTTGTTTAGCTTCTTTGTCAGGGTTTATGGTTTATATGTGTGTAGTTTCTATGGCGTTGACCCTAAGGTGTTCTTGGGTTTATCAGATATTGTTTTGGTAGAAATGTTAAGGGGCTCAACGCATTAGTGTTCTATGAGAAATGGGGATTGCATTTCTTGTAGAAGTGTTGCTTTTTGAGCTTCTGGTACAATGTGTAGATCAACTTTGATCGTGGATGTTGACTAATTATGTATGAACTTGGTAATGTAACTAATTCTCTGTTCTGTTTTTTGGCTGAGATGTTCTCATTCAGGAGAAGTTTAAGATCTTCGTTTTGTCGAGTTCTGTTTGTTGTTTGAGTTGTTCGTTTTTATCTCCAGTGTTGTATCTTGTGATAATACACAACTTTCACGTGCATTACTAATTCTTACAATCAAGAATTTTGTTTCCTGTCCCAGGTTCAGTTGTGTATAGGGTTTAATATAGTCGGGATAAGCTCTCCCGTTTGTGCCTCACAAAAAGATCCAGCAGGTTGCCTTCAAGCATATTTTCTCCTTTTGAATTTACTAAATCCTCTGGCACATGGCTTCCTTGGGGACAATGTCTGCTAATCCACGCAAAGTTCCATGGGCTCAGGCATTGGTGTCAGCTAGTCTGGAGTGGTTACTGATTTTTATGCTGGTTGTTGATGCCATATTCTCATATGTCATTACAAAGTTTGCTCATTACTGTGGATTGCAAACACCATGCCTCATGTGCTCCAGACTTGATCATGTCTTCGGCAATGAAAAACCAGGTTATTATCGGGACTTGATCTGCGGCAGTCATAAGTCAGAAATTTCATCCTTAGTTCTTTGCCGTGCTCACAACAAGCTTGTAGATGTTAATGGAATGTGTGAAAGTTGCCTATTCTCCTTTGCAACCATTAATAGATCCAATGCTGAGACATACAGATTATTGGTGGGCAAATTGGGTGAAGCTCCTAATTCTAAGGCTGATCATGAAATTGAGGACCCAATGCTTGGGGGTCAATATGTTTCCTTTTCCGGCACAGCTCCTTGCTCTTGTTGCAGTGACTCGCAGAGTTCTCAGGGGTATACTCATAAGTTGATTCACACTAAATTGTTTGGGTCTGAGGCTGAACTTGAACCCCTATCTGGTGCTATTAGACAAAACCATGAAGAACTGAGGCAGGCACAAGATAAATCATCTAGGTCAGTGAAAGCAATTCATTTGAGAGATAGTGGGGTTCATCCTTTATCTCATGTTGAGTACACAGAGCTCAAGGGTTCTTCTGACACTGAATCAGAAGTTCATTTTTCTGACGGGGAGGAGGCAAGTGCTCCAATTCATGAAAAGGGAAAAGATGTTGAACCTCTTAGTATTACTCAAGTTCCGATAGATCAAGTGTCCAAGACTATATTTTCGGCATCGGACATGAAATTAGATAATATGGAGTCCTATGGTAATACATCTGCTCATGTGAGAGATAGTAGGCTTCATGCTTTATCTCTTGTAGGATACACAGAGCTTAAGGTTACTTCTGATACTGAATCAGAAGTGCATATCTCTGATGATGATTATGCAGGTTCTCTGACTCAAGATATGGATGGTCCCAAGGAAGATTCCTCTGCTCAAGCCGTTGAGCCTCGCGTTAATACTCCAGTACTGACAGATCCAATATCTGTGGCCAGGCCTTCATTTTTGGCATCACAGGAACACATAGATCGTATGGAGTCCCAAGGTAGTATATCTGTAGCATCTGCAGTTGCTAATGGTGATTTGCATGCATTATCTGAACCAGTTCTTGAGAATGCCTCTCCATCATCAAAGAGAAGCTGTGAGTGAAAACTCTTTCCTTGTTTTCGTATTGTCCTGTTTCATTAGATTTTGACCTCTACTTTGAACATTTTATTTAATTCTTTGTATGAAAAGCATATGCACAAAGCACCAATGTTGACAGTCTTTACTGTTGTCTCTGGTTGCAGTAGATGTTACAGGAACTCGTGAAATTGATCAAGGACACATGGCAGAATCTGGGGAATTACATAAGGGAGGAGTCAGGCCACTTAAAACATCTGAAGCAGGTTTAGAAACAAACCCAGTTTCAAGTAACAGTGATAAGCAAGTGGTGAATGTTTTAGATCTCGGTGATGCTTATAAGATCGTTGTTGGTAGTAAAGGAAGACAATTGTCTGGTGTACTTGCAGAGCAATGGATTGGAAAGGACTCTTCAAGAGTTACTGAAGATTTGAAGCTCCTATTGTCACAATTGTCTGCCAATCGTGGGATTGAGCAATCAACAAACGAAATTATGAGTCCGATAGTGTCTGTAAATAGTGGTGATTCGAAAACTGTTGGGATGCAGGCACTTCAACAGAGGATCTCACTTGAAAGAAACGAGTCTGGGTTGTCTATGGATTGGAGCACTGTCAGTGAAATTGAGGGTGAGAGTGTGCTTGATCGGTTAAAACGACAGGTTGAGTATGACAAGAAAATTGTGGCTTCTTTGTATAAGGAGTTGGAGGAAGAAAGAAGTGCTTCTGCGATTGCTTCAGATCAAGCAATGGCCATGATTACAAGGCTGCAAGAGGAGAAGGCGGCACTTCATATGGAAGCACTCCAGTGCGTAAGAATGATGGAAGAGCAAGCTGAGTATGATAATGAAGCATTGAGTAAGATAGATGACCTTCTTGCTGAGAAGGAGAAGGAAGTACAAGATCTAGAAGCAGAGCTAGAATTTTACAGGATTAAGTACCCAAATGAATCAATGCTAGAGTGTATGGGAGAGATAACTTCTGATATGCAGGCAAGGGATATTGTGGTTGATCATTCAGTATCTAGCAGTGTTGCTGAGAGTTATAAAAATATGGATGCTGGAAAGCCTTGTACAGACAGTAAAGTTGGAGGAGCGGGGATGCTTCTTAGTGATGAAAAAACTGGTAGTTTGAAGACCTCACTTAAGGATTTTGAAGTAGAGAAGAAACAAATCTTGCAATGCTTAGAGAAGTTGAAGAAGACACTTTCTTTGTTCTCTAGTAATCTGGTACAGACAGATTCATCTAAAGGAAATTCTTCTGAAAACGAAGGAGATGAAGCGGGGAAGTCGCAGAGTTCTGAATGGGGCTCTCAAGATAAAGAAGAATATGATTTGTCCATTCAACTGGAAGTGCCTGCACCGTCAGGACATAGTTCACCACAAGGGAATCCCCAGCTCTGTCAAGCGACTGATTTAGCATCTCTAGGGGTCCTAGCTTCCAATCTGAATAAGAGATTGAAAGCACTCGAGGCAGTCCTAGAATTTCTTGAACAAGCAATTAATTCTCTCAAATATGGTGAAGAGGGACTTAAGTTCATTCAGGAGATAGCTTCTCACCTTGCGGAACTACGGAAGATTGGGATTAGTAAAAGATCAGACTTCAGCTTGAAAACGTAAAAATGTCACAAATGTAAGTTCTTTAATCAGCACCCTACTTATGCCTGCATATATGCATCTTATTCTTTCATCATATAAAGATTTTTCCCATCCTTGATATGTGAATTGCTCGATGTCAGATGCATACCAGAAGGCAGATGGGTGGCTTTATACCAAGTCAGAGGCATGCATAATGTGTATCCAAAGTGTACAGCAGCACTAGCTTTATTTTCTCTCAACACAAAGAATATGATAGGATTTGACAGTATAGCAGTTTTGGTCATTTTTCTCTCTTCGATTCCCAGCCTTTTTTCTTCTTCTGGGTTTTGACATATTTTGGCGTTCTTTTTGGGAGTTTCATTTATTTTTCCATTTTAATCTTTGGCATATTTGGTTTGCGGAGTGGATGAGTGGTTGCCTTGTATTACATTAACAGGTGTGATAATTGAGTGTAAACTGTAAAGTATACAGCTTTGGGGAGCAATAAGAAGATCAATATCATTTTGTTGAATCTGAGAATGATTTTGTTTGGTTGAGCTCAGCTTCCGTCAGTGTAAATTTCAACTAATTATTCATTTCGTGAAATTTCGTTTTCGCTTATGATCTCTTTCGTTTGCTACAAAGAGCAAGCTATGATTATGTTCTTGTGAAACCTCACGTATCCTTGTAGGGTGTGACAATGATTGTCAATTATGTTACCTTCTCATGAAGTGAAGTTATAATTGTAAGTTGTACTTGATACATTTCTCATGTTCTTCAGGTAACAATTTTCGTATGATTGCTCCCCAAGCTCTAACCAGTTTCAATTTTTCGGATTCTGAACACTTTCGGTAGTCAATAGTGTCTCTCTCAGAGGATGAAAGATTGTTCAAACTTCAAACAATGGAACAGATGGTTCGGTAAAGCTCTCAGAAACGTCAATTAGGTAACTTTTCCAAGTATATTTCTGATCTTAATCAGCAAAAATAAGTTTTACAATAATAATAATAATAATACGCGATCTTTATCAATCTGAAACATATAATTCTCGTTCTGTTATTGTTATACGGTCTCTATCATAAATCCTTCTTTCTTAGAGTTTAAAGTGAAAGGAAAAAAAGAAACGAATACAGTAACCAGAATCAATGATACAGAAAGAGAAATGAAGATTAATATCGATAATGGCTTTCATGTAACAGTTGGATCACAAGGCACAGAATGGTTGAAGATCCCAAAGAGCTTCATTTGCATCATGAATTGTGTCCATATACTCTTGCACACCATTCATAGCATACAATGAAGCTGATATCTGTCTTTCGACTTTCATCCTTTCGAATTCCAACAAGTCATCCGAATCACCATCTTCATCAACTGAAGTTAATTCGGTTGACAAAGCAGCTTCATCTTTTGGTGTCTCAAACATTTGTTGAGCAAATGAGAATCCATAACCCCAAGAAAGAATGGATTGGTAAGAGGAAGAAGAAGTAGTACTAGTACTCAACTGATCAAAGGGGTGATGATGGCAGTTGCTCAAGTCTGGTTTGTATACATCAGAAAATTGATGATTTGACGACTCTTGATTCGATACCTCACTCGAAACACAACTCTTGCTAGTGGAACTAGCACTAGTACTAGTGCTGCTGGTACTTTTAGCTGTTGGGGGATGAGAGGCAGTACTAGAAGTAGTACTATTAGTCCTTTGGATTTGTTGTTTACAATTGGGTCCTGGCTTCTTGGTGTTGAGGAGATTTTGGATTCGAGAAGCAAGAGGGGAATCCAAAGAGACATGTGTGATGAAGTTGGTCCGAGTGTTGTTGCCACGAAGAAGGCAAGCAGCTTCATCGTAAGCTCGAGCAGCCTCTTCAGCAGTTTCAAAGGTTCCAAGCCACATCCTGATCTTTTGTGTTGTGTCTTTGATCTCAGCTACCCATCTCCCTGAAGGTCTTTGTCTCACCCCAACAAACTTGTTAATGTTGTTGCTTCTATTTTTACCTCCCTTCAACTTATTGCCTTTCCTGCTTATTTGAATGCCTGAAGCTCTATGTGTTTGAGCCCCCGCTGGAAATGAAATCTGTTTCTGCTTCTGGAACTGAAACTCCATTACTATTGGATCGGAAGTTCAATACTTGAGGAAGAAGGTATTGATGAATTAAGGAAGGAAGCTAGGGAGCGAGGAAGCTAGGGAGTGAGGAAGCTAGGAAAGAAGGTATTATACTTGAAGAAAATGAACTGCAAACAAGTTTGTATTAATCAGCTTAGCTAGGGTCTGAACTGTATTGGAGAGCTCGTCTGCATCTCCTTGTTTTGGTTGACGAGGAAGTATATATTGCAAGGTTTTCTGAGTTTTCTATATGCCAAGTGTTGTTCTCTTTTGTTTGTTTGTTTCCTACGCTATATAAATATTAATGCAGCAAAATTTTCTAACAGTCATCCTATTCCCTTTTGGAGGTTAAGCAAATTACCAATAAGTCATGCATTACTATGAGTTCTTAATCATTCCAGAGGGATATTAAGGGCATTAAGCCATAGTTAAACAAAGAGGGTCTTGGTAGGGGATTGTCCCCTTCCTCTCCGGCCAAGTCAAGTCCTTGACAAAACCCTAGTGAAGGCAGGAATGGCTGCCACTTGGAGGCACCAGACTGATCTTCAAGTTTGAAGTGAGAACAAGTCCTCGTACCCTCATGGACAAAGAGAGAGAGACAAGAGTACAGCAATATTATATGGGGCTGCTCCTCCGATCCTTGCATCACCAGACAGAGCTTAATTAGTTTGTATTTGCAGATTCCTTCTTGTTGGGATTTTTCTATTGCTACGAGAGTATGAGGTTATGATGATGGTCGATCATCGTCATCATCATGTCCTCTAGGAGAGAATCATAGAGCTGTTGTGAACTTCTTTTGGAGTTCATCTTGTATGCTCTTGCCATTCTTGTCATGCATCCCTGGATTATCTAGGCTAAGAGATATAAACCAAGACATTGGAGTTACAGTCACCTCATCTCAGACTTTCACACATCTCTGCTAATCATGTAAGCCTAAACGGGTGAACTTTTTCATTACAAGAGCAAATGATATCAATGAAAACCTGAATTTAAAAAACAGATTGAACAAGAAGGATGATCATGATGTTCTTAACAGAGACCAATGCTGTTGGACGATCCAATGGGATTGATATATTGCATTGTCAATTGTGAGAACTATTAATTTTAAGGAAAATGTATATGAGAATCGAGAACTTCCATGCTATACAAACATCGACTTTTAGCTGAATAGATCCCCTGCTACTCTGCTAGCCTCTAGGGGTTTTGTTGATGTACCTGTTGTTCTCTCTCAGAAAAAGAAAGGCTAAAGGTGCCAATCGATATATGAAAGGATTTGCAGCTAGCAGCAGCTTGTACGTTGCTGATTCATTATAAACACACGGGCAGGCAATTTGTACGTTAGATTGTAAAGGAGGATTTTCTACGGTTCCATCTGATATATTTAGTTCCTTCCTCTAAAAACTTGTTACATTGTGTAAATGAATTTAAGTTATGTTTAAGTATTAAATTATTAAGCTTCTTTAACGAGTTACGCTTCACCATAGCCATTTTAGTGACTCTCGTGAAGTTCAAATTTATGGTTTAGGCTATTTTTGGTTGCCGCATATTTCAATGACTCCTACATTTGGTTGCCACACTAGACTATTTTTCTGGTGGTTTTCACTTGCTTGTTTTATGTTAATTGAAGATGTAAACAAAAATCTAATAAGCACTTTATAAGTCTATTACTTAGCATTATGCTATTATTGCTCTGCAGAACGTACGACATGTGACCATTGTACATGTTTACCGATCTTCTATTATTGATCCTACAAGTTTCTTGTTGTGCTCAATATGTGGATTCATGGTTTCCTACAACATCTCATTTTCAATTCAAGCCTAAGGGCTAAGGCAATCGTCCCCTTCCATCGGATTTGCATTAGAGCCTGTATCATTTTATCTATCATAATGGCATGTTATGCTTCTTGGGTAGCTAGCCATAGTATATAAAAGCACAATCAAAATGAGAAACTTGCTATATATACAACTCATGCAAATACGAAGGTAAAGAATTGGCTCGTCACTTGTATTATATGCGTATACATCTCATCAAAATATATAGTACGTTTTAGAGAGACCAATCCGAACACACCCTTATTAATGGATCCACTAAGACGACTCACATATATTGTTGGCCGGTGCATATACGAGTGTCTAAGCTGCTAGCTCCAATGTCAAATATGCAGCTTCACGGTGGCATATATATTATGGCACCTCTTTTAGAAAAGGAAGGCCAAAGTGACAACCAACGTATGTGAAAACCTAGCGCAGCAGATTAAGCATGCACGGAGCAAAAGGAGCTAGCATGAAGTTTTGGGAGGGCAATGACTTTTACTCGGTCTTGTTTTGCTTTACTCATTTGTGTAACAGTCTTCTTATATATGAACAGTTGAAGCCGAAACTAAAAGCCAGCTAGTCAACCCACGGTTAATTGACTTTGTCAAATGGGATATGTACTTTGGAGCTGGAGTAACAGGCAAGTATAGAGATTTAGGGTTTGTAAGATCGATCACTGCAATGGGTCCAAGATATAGGTTGGTCGAGGCGTCGAGCTACTTTACTTATTGAAACTTTGCTTCTGCAGCTTATGCTTTCACCAGTACACATGCCTACAATATTGTTGAACTTTTCTTGTATCTCAAAAATGGAGGAAGACCTAGAGTAAACTACGGGTTGGAATATTGAATTTCGTAGTTCTTTCTCCCATGCAACTTCACTGATGATTCATTCTTTTACTTTCTCTGCATAAATCATTTCTTATTAGAGATGGCCAAATTAGAATTGTTTCGCAATCTAAATAACATAGACAATTTCAATCACACACAAAGACCTAAAGAATGAATGATTTTGATAGTTGATGAGTTACATGATCAAATGGGGAGGTACGTACGTGCCCTCTTCGACTTGTATGATTATATGGTATAACACTAAATCTAGATCAACTCCTACACTCTAGCTTAGTGAATTTCTTGGTAGTTTAATCATCAGTTCCTCGTTATATCAGACTTAAGAGTCTAACTATACTATATTGCATGACAGAGAAGCATTGTGTATAGTATTATATACTTCAATTTAAAGGCTTAATTAGACGCTTTTGAGTTTTAAGACCCATTCTAGGCTTTGAAATGGTGAAATGTACGTTGTTCTAGAGCTTCAGTCAATGTTTAGCGATTCAATATTTCAATTTATGCATATCGCTATCCTTTCTCTAAGTTCTTTTAGTCCAAAAAAGTGAGGAAAAGTTCAATTTGAGCCCCTAAAAATATTAATGGCACTGCAACAATACGGAGCAAATGTCACACATTTTTTGTGGCTTTTAGGGGTGTCGTAACTCACACATGTGTAGCATTTTCCCTCATACGTACTCCATTAATGCCCTCACTTGTCACACTTACAAGAAAATACAACATCTCTAAAAGTCATACAAGATGTGCACGTGGCTTTTGCTTCATATTGTTGCTTCATATTGTTGTAGTGTCGGGAGGAATTCAAAATCCATGGAACTATGTAAGAGCATGTTACATATGAAATTCCACCAAGTTTGACACCATGACACACTCGACCAATTGAAGTTTGATTCATGTATAATATATACATATGGACTTATTCAAGCTAAGGAACCCTCGTTTTTGATTTAGACTCTCCCTCTCTAAATTCAAACTTCAAAAACGCGGCTCTGAGTCAACCAACCAGACACTAAATTAAACTCCAATCAACCCTAATAATCCATAAACTATTATGCATGATCTGTAAACTATATATATACACCGTCCCTCTCCTTCCATTAATGCCATCTCCGATCATTCTCAATTATAAACACAAAACATTTACGTTCATTTCAATCCTGCTAGATCAAATGGGGTTTGTTCAGGACAAGCAATGCTACAGAGTTGCTTTCGTCTTCGCAGTTTTATGTGTGTCTGGTTTTCGAGAAGCTCTGGCAATGAGGCCATTGGAAGGAGATCACTGGCTGATGAAGAACAATGACTCTCAGCTTCATTTTCAGTCGCTGAAAGGCAAAGTTCCGACCGGCCAAGGTAATCCATGCACGAATTTACCTAAGCACGGTAACGGCCGCTGCACAATGGAAATGGACGTTGCCACCGCCGGCGACGTTGCTCATGCACAGGCCGCTTACGAGGCCTTTCCCGGCGTTGTTGTTAGTTTCGGGGCAGCAACTTCTGTTTCCGATGACAGTAAAAAGCAAGTCTAGCAATAACCCACTTACCAATTACCAAGTTAAGTTCTTGATGATCGATCATCTGATGATTTTGATGGTTGATTATAACAAGCTAGATATATAGGTGTGTATATAGCTGAATTCAGCTATAAAAGAAGAGTTTCAATTGTGATTGGAATTGTGTTCTTCAGTGTAAGTTATGTATATTTGTTTATTCTTTAGCTTTGGGAGCAATTCATGCACCATGTAGAAGCTCAAGCGCATGCATGTACGTGGTTGTGAAACCGACGAAAGAGTTGATCGAAGATAACGAGTAGTTTTCGCCTAAAAAAAAAAAAAGAAGTTAACTAGTAGTTTAGCTATAGTCTGAATGTACGTAATAACTTATTGAATTTTTATAATTTACACATGTGATTTTGATTTTCAAGTTTTCTTGGTTTGGAATTGAATTCATCGCTCTAAGAGCAAGTCCAACAGATTCCCTAAATTTTTTGATTTTCTCTATTTTGGAGAATATGAGGTCATTTTTCAGTCCAACAGCTTCTGTATCTCATTCTCTAAAATAGAGAGAGATATGAAAGAGAAGCTTTGCTTCCCTATATTTACAGATTCTCTAAAAATATTTAGGGAAAGAAGAATTGAATATTGCATATTCTTCAAGGCTCAAAGATAAGAAAGAAAAGATAATTTATTCTAAAAAATAAACTTTGAAATTTTTATACTTATTATTATATTGTAATAAATGAGGATTTTTGTTGTAATAAATATTTGAATCTTTAAAATAGGGAAACTGTTGGATTTGGTATACAAAATTTTTAGAGATTTTGAGTTTTGTTTCCCTATTATGTAGAAAATATAAGGAAGTTGTTGGACTTGCTCAAAGATTGAATTTAGTTGTTAGTTAAGATTCTAAACTACGCTTCAAAGATTGATTATCCATTCTTTTTCCCATCGATTCATAATATTATGTGCATATTGTGTGCTACAAGCTATTTAATTAGATGTGGATAATATGACTCAATATTGTTAGTTCATTACTTTTACCATAACTAACCATATATTCACAAAAATTGAGACCTTTGATTTCCTTGTAACATGAATCACTATGAGATTTTGGTCCTTAATATGACAAATATGGTTTAGAGGATATTTTCGTGAGATATTCAATTATTTCTTAGAACTTCAATAGCTTTCTTACGACTTGAATTTTCGTTATTTAAAATTTGGTTATTTTATTCTAAAACAGGATAGTGAGAGAAAACAAAAATTCCTAAGTTTACTGAAAACTCTTAACATAAGGAAGGATTAGGGAATAATGATATGTAATATGTAAAAGAGGAAATCTGTTGGCTGGAGTTAGAGCACAAAATGTTTTTGAAGTTTGTGATTTTTGTTTCCGTACAATAGAAACACGTTGGAGATGCTCTTTATGTTAGATGAATTTGAGTGTTCAAATATGAGACGACCACTCAATTTCAATGAACCAAATTAGAAAGCGAATTTGGTATTTTAGTCTTAAAGACACAATTTCGTTGCGATTAGTGGTGTGGGTGACTGTTTCGAACTTAAAATTGAAATCCAATTACCTAAGATGTTCAAGTGCTCATGGTTGTTTGATTTAGTTCGGTTCAATTTGGGCTCATTAAGGGGAATTTGTCTGTTTTAGCTCCTAGATGTATTTGTACTTTTACTTGAGAGAAGTTCTTAATTATGGTAAACATAAATGTCACGTGATACTTCCAGCCAATCATGTCTCTTTGTTTCTTAACTGTAATCCAAACCAACCAACCTATGTTTAATTCAAAGACAATAATTAGTCTGACGTACCGCCACGTGACACGTATGCATGACATATAAGTATAAATCTCTCGACAAGAGAAATATAGAATTGGGCTGCAGTTTCATTCTTTTATTACTTTTGGACTTGGGGTCATTCCCTTTGGGTCATGGAATTGAAACATTTTTCTTTGATCCATGGAATTGAAGCATTTCTTCTGCACCCAAAAAAAGAAAGGATAATGACAGAAATCCTCTGTGCCTCTTTGCCCATTTCCACAGTGTTAATTGGTTAGTTATTTATGCCTTTGAATGAATGAGATCAGAGATGCCTCATTTTCAGAGTTGGTTTCCCTCTTTGAGTTTCTATTCAAACAATTAATGTCACTGTTTTATTTCTGAAATTTATGAATGAATGAACCCAACAACGGCAGTGAGTAAAAATAAATGAATACCTTATTAAGGCCCTGCCCTCTGCCCAGTCCTAACTCAGACGACCGATCAGTTCAGTTACTACTAGTACCTTAACCTGTCGTCTCTGCCTTCTCTGCCTCTCTACTTCTGCTCTCTGGGAATTCTGGCTTTCTGCTTCTGCCTGTGGTAAAAAAGTTTCCACTACAGAGTCTACTGCTGACCCTTGACTCATCGTCATCGTTTTGCAGTAGGCAACTGCAACAGTACTGAGTACTGTGCATCCTTGTTTATTACCCTTTTTACCACACATGTTAAAGATGCCATTCTTTTTTCATTGTAGTATAGTGGTTAGGAATCTCCGGGTACATAATAATTCAGAATTACTTCTTCTTGTTCTTGCTGTTTTATCTTTAACCTCTTACTAGCTTTGAAGCAATTTATATATCATGCTGTTTCATTTTTCTAGATCTCATATGCTGCATACTCACTCCCTTCACAACTTTTGTCAATATAAGTATTTTAACAAACATCTTGTGTGCTTGAAAGAAATAAAACAATGTATAGACTTACGTACTAGATTACTTTGTGAACTTCTCGCAAACTTTTTAGATGCATGGTAGTATTTTACGGCATTCTCTAGCTTGATCTCCTAAAATCACCAACAACCATTGTTTGGACTAAACAAGTAAACATGTTACATTAGTTTATAAATGACTACCATATTACAAGGAAGCTTGACCTTAACTATCAAGAGACTATGACCCAATATAACAACCTATCTTTGGCCAAACCATATATCTATTCACCCGTGAATCAAATTGACACAAAGCTGATTAGATGATCACAACTATCAAAAAACTGATTGATCAGCCCTAAACCCTCTTGAAAATTTTGAGGTGGGAAGTCATTGGTTTAATTCGATCACTGTGTGAAACTGAAACCTAATGCAAACAGTGACGTACTGATCGAGGAGCTTAAGTAAAACTTGGTCAAAACATCTATGCACGAAAGAGGAAGCGTGCCGGACCACACTGTGCACCATTTGAACAAGCTTGCTAGTTCATCAATTTTCTCCTTGACTCTTTGTCCATACATTATAACTTAGCAAAGGAACAACAGAGGCAAGAGCTCAAACATACATGTGGGTCATGAAACTGTTGCCACTCACATGCATTGCTAAGTAGTGCAGCGCTAGCTAGCTGGTGCAAGAAGAAGAAGAAGAAGAAGAAGAAGAAGCTAGGGGGCCAGGCATGCATGAGATTGTTATGTAGAAATGGAAAATGTGACATCTCAAACCAAGCCTGCAGGGAAGACCAAGCCAAACTAGAATACATACAATCACCCACAGACTCTCTCTAGCTACCTCTACATGTGAAACTGTGTCATCATCATCATCATCTTCTTCTTCTTCATTATCTCTATCTATCTACTAGCTAGCTGTCGTTTTGACTGCAAACCAAAACCCAGTCACCACCCCCTCCATATAATTCATTTGGCACCCTCTTCAATGCGCTTCGACTCCCACCACAATATATCATAATTTATATGCTTCTGGTGTTTGCTTCTCATTAGTTTAGTTTAATATCCAGTATATGATAGTGAGAGAAATGTAACTGGGTGCTCCATGCATAGATATGATGGACAGCTAGGGGGAGAAGAACAGTGACTACTGCACAGATCATGAGCTAGATATATCGAGGTTTTCTAAAAGATTGCAAAGCATATATATGATTGAGATCAATGAATGTGTCTCTCAGTCTCTCTGTATTGTGTGTGGTGATAAAATAATAGAGGGTCGACACAATATCTATACTTTGAGATGAGATCATCATCATTTGGATGATTATATATATCATAGTTTTCCGGCAATAGAAAGCATATCATCGGTACTGCCTTTATGTTAAATCAATTTGCTAGCCTTCTGTCTATTTGTTAATGAAACTATCTTGAATAAGATCAAACATTGTAACTTTTGATTTAGAGATTTTCTATGTTTCTGAGAGTACTTGGTTTCTTAATGTTTTTGTGATAATTTCATGAGAAAAATAAATTTATGTACGACATTACTAAAATTTTAAAGACTAAACATAAACTTAAACAGTAATGAATGTCTTCTTATGATGTGAATTACCGGAAGTTACTCGATTTTCTTCATTAACAGAACAATGTAAAACTTCAGTTTTGAAATTTGGATGATTACTCAGGACATTTGGATGTAAATTATTTCAACTGCTCATATGTACGAATGAATATGGCTTTAGGGTTGAACTAGTTTTGCAGCTGGCATCTATATATATACGCATCCCTTTTTACAGGATTTGCCATTGAGCATATATTTACTTTACATGCAGCTTTAGGATACCTGCTCTATCAGATCATCCCAAAAACTGAAATATGCTTCTTTTGATAAAAAGAGGAGGGGAAAACAATGGATAAATGTGGCTGCCATTACATATGCAGAGAAGAATCAAATGCAAGAGAACCCTACTGCTTCTGATTAGGGTTTCGGGTTTTCCAGTGGGTGGCCTTGAATTTGATTCTCTCTCTCTCTCTCTGTGCATAATATTCTAAAAACAAAACAATAACTTGCCAGATTTGCCAGATACTTTACTGATATCTCTCTACCCTCAAACCGATGATGTTTAATTTCTCTTCTGGCTTTCAAACCTGTACTCCTACAGTACGTACCTGTAAACCTGTCTCTCTTACACAAATCCCGTCTCTAAAAACTAAAACTAAACACTGTACGCGAATCTTTAATCCTTAAATCCATAAATCCTAATCAGGTTTATTAATCCAGATGCTCATGGGGTTCGAGTCAGACCCAGAATTTCCTGCTTAGTTAAATTATATTATGATCTGTGTCGTAATTCTCTCACGTCATTGTTGATCAAGTCGAGCAATATATATATATACATGTAATATCCCAAGAACAAAGAAAAATACATATGATTTTGGAACACAATCACGTGGAAGAACCCAGGAGACATACTTTTGGTAATCTGACAGATGCCCCCAGTTTTATTTTCACCAGAAAAGAAAGTGGACTGCCTGAGAAAATAAAAGTACAAAGTCAAAGTATATGTTTATAATTTTGGAGTGTATCTGTTTGTATTTTTATGTATCTTACTTAAGTACTTTGCTGTGCCAGTCCTCCTCAGCTTCAAGTTTCAGAGGCCAACGGTCTTCACAAATCATGCATCTTTCAGATTTGAATTATTAGTAGTCCCCATGTTGATGGAACTGCAGGATTGAAGAGAGCATGGTTAACCTGCTGGCTTGCAATCCCAGTTTGTTCATTGTTAGATTAAGAACTCCTGTCATGGTTCTTTACTTTCAGTTATTAGTATTACTTGTTACGAGACATTCATTCCGCACTCACCAACACTAGTAGCATTGTTAGAACTTTCTCCAAACTGTTTTGATAGACCTAACTCTGTAGAAAATGACAATACATATAAGGTAGTTGAGAATATCAACAAGTGCACATTACAGTTTGAATGATGGTGATTGGTTACAATGTGGTCTCTGTAACCCCCTTGAATGCCTTCCTAGTTCATACATGATGAAGTCAAAAAATGGTAATTTGACATGTTAAAAGCAAAATATAAGCTTTATTATGATGTACATTAAGCTAGATGCCCTTGGACAGGGCAGGGCAGGTTGAGGGACACAGGCCCTGGGGGCCTATTTACAAAGGTGGCAAAAGCAATGAAAGGTGTGAAAAAAGACAAAGGAAAAGACAGTTTTGGAATTTGAGAGTACACAAATATATCAATTGAGACACCCCAACCACCCATCATGTTAGGATAGCTGGGAGCACCACCAACCCAACCCAACCCTCCTTTCAATACTTTGCTTCACTGAATTGACTTCACTACTAGGCCTATATTATTGTCCACCCAATATTTTACACCTTCATTTCTTTTCCTTTTTCAAAGTGTGAGTTATAAATACCCCATAACAAACTGGCACAGCAAATCACTACACAAGTTTGTGAATTGCAACCCACAAACAGTGAAAGCTGTTGCTGATTATAAGGAAACCATAGCTGCTGGCTCCATTGAAGTTTATGGAGCTTTCGTTTGTGTCCCACAAACACAAAAGGAAGTTGCAGCTGAGGTTTTTGAGATGCCAATTGGAGGTCCTGCTTTTAACCTCGCTAAAATGTATTGAGGGGGACCTTGAACTCTGAGGACAGTTGGAAATGGAGTGGAAGACACTAATGTCCTAGTACAGGGGCATGTGAACTCTTGGGTCCCCGGGACCCCTAGCTAGCTAAGTCAGTCCCTAATTTCAAGGATACAATGACTGAATCATCAATCATACATCCCCAATTCTCATAGAGATATTTGTTTTTTCAATTTTTCCAGATATTCAAAATTATGTACTAACTGATAAGAAAGCATTGAATGTCTATATATACTCAAGTAACTACTGGCCAAGTGATTCAACAATCATCCACACTCATCAATTATTGTGCCACAGTAGTTAATGGTGAAACTGCTGTGGCATTTACCAATCTCTTGGCCCAAAATGAAAATGCAGCTTTCTTTGGTCAATGATTCAAGCACTTGTTCCCATTGAATTTGGTGGCGAAATGTTAAGGGGCTTCTCCTGTCTAAGCTTGTGCATCGTCCACTCTCTGTCTCTTAATCAAGTTTGCTAGTTGGTATTTGGTAGCAAGCATTGTGTCAAAATGAGCGTTAGCTTGATATGACACTATTGAACCGACATTTACTAAAGTTCTACGACGATATTAACCTGATATTACATTACGACTTTGAGCATTTAGAGCATTTTTAGCAATATTAGTAATTTTTAAGTTAAATTTTAGTTAAATTGGTTAAAATGTCATTTTGGCTAGCCACTTTAGAAATACGGCTGCATCAATGCTCTCTATTTTAGCTAGCAGTATATATCAATATTATTCTTCAAATAAAGATTAAATAGTTTAAATATATTTATATATCACGTAAAATATCTTACAATTAAAGCATTAAATTATAGCTAGCCTCATCTGAGTCATCTCGCTCTCTATATTTAGCTAGCGAGATAACTAAAAGTCATAATAGTTAAATTTTGGCTAGTATGTTGGAGCTCTGAAAATATCAAAAATTGCTAAACACGTTTTCTAAAATAACTAAACGCTAAAATACACGCTCTCTAAAATAGCTAAAAGCTAAAATAGAGAGTCTGTTAATTTAAGTTACTCTACTATACAGTGTATATCAAGTTTCCGGATAACCTGTTTGTTGAAAAGGGTAAGTTTTACCCTTGATCACCCTATTTAAGATTGTGTAAATTGTACCCAAAACACAACAATTTTCCGGTCAAAGAACACAAAGCCTTAGCTTAGAAATCCCTAATTTGGTGTGTTTTGTTCCATCAAATCACCTAAAATAAGCTGTTCATTACTTGGTACTTTTATCACAGATGAATGAGCTTATTGGGGAAACCTCCACTCCCATATGGCAAAACGCCAAAACCAATTAAACGCTTAATTCACTGTCAAAAAATTTATTGCCTCTTTCCGTAATTTTTCTATTTCCCATTTTTGGTGAGGCACCTCACCGGATTGACCCAAAATTATTATGCAGCTACTAATATCCAAAGCATTGCACTTTGGCTTTGGTCGTAGAGGAGCTTTCATGGAATCTCTTGACAAAGCCTAGACGTCATCACCATCAATAAGAGAGACTCGAAGAGTTTGGACCCAAGAGTCAGTCCAAACTTACCCGACAGACATTGTCACGAACGATGTGAGTGACCTATCACCACCTATGGATTCAATTCAATGTCATTGTTTTGTGCTTAATAGAATAATATAGTAAGAGTGTTGATTATAGAATTTGAATTGAATTGATCTTCTGGGTAGATTTTTATTTGTGGATTTGTGGGTCTCTGAATAATTTATAGCAGCAGGTCACGTTCTAAGAGAGAGAGCGAGCAAAAGACCAAGAAAAATAAGAAAACCAAAAACCCACAAAGCCGAAAAACCAAGCAAAACCCCAAAAAGGGCTCTGTTTTTCATATATACCCAACTCAACTCTCTCTCTATCTCAGTGTCCCTATATCTCTGTCTGAGCGGTGGGAGTGTCATTGTGTGTTGGAAGGGAAAGAGAGAAAGTGAAAACAGAGAGCAAAAAAAGGCAAAGAAGGGCAGAGCATTAGGGAGTGTGGTCTCTCAACTCTCTGTGAGATAAACCTGCTGGGGACTTTTAGGAGTGAGAAAAGTGTGTGTTTCTTGAGTGAGAAAAGATATAAGTGTCTTTGTGTGTGTAACTAGTGATATAAAAGAGAGATGCAGCAGCACCTGATGCAGATGCAGCCCATGATGGCAGGCTACTATCCCAACAGCGTCACTACTGATCACATTCAACAGGTCCTCTTCTTCTTCTTCTCCTTCTTCTTCCTCTCTGCCTCGTTTTTCTGGGCACTTTTCTCTGTGTCCTTTGTTTATATGCACAAAGTTTATCTCTTTTCTCTAAAGCTTTGATCTTTGGTTGTGTGTGTATATACGTGTATCAATGCTTCTTTATTATATTCTTTGTCTACACATACTCTGTAATAATCTTTGCTTGATCATGTTAATGGGGTTTTGGTGTTTGGCTTTTGCATGTGTTCTGTTTGTGTAGCTTTGGCATACTATGTTCTACTATATTTGTGTTTATTTAGCTGGGTGTCTTCAGTTTATTGATTCTCAGTCAAGTTTAAAGTTCAGTTTTTGAGGCCAAGAGGAAGTTCTAAAGTGCTATTTGAACGAAGGTTCAATGGTTTTCATGAATCAGTGTATCTGTTGTGATGTACTTGTATGTTAGTACTTGTCTGTTGCTTTTGGTTTTGATGGTGTTATAAATTTTTTTTCTGGTGGATATAGAAGTGGTCACAGAACTCTATCATTCAATTTGGGATGATTTTCCCCTTTTGCTCTTACCTTTGATTTTTTAATATTTTATGAGATATGGTGGCCTTTGCGGCTGAGTCTAGCATAAAGACTGGTGTTTTTTTTTTTATAGGATTTGACTAGTTGGGACCTATTTTTTGGTGGAATTTGACAAGTTGTTACTAGTGTAGTAATATTTTTACTTTACTGAAGTATGATTGCCCTGAAAAACCTTGATGGCATCCCTATGGACCGCAAAGTAATTAGCTTCATTGTTGAAAATTGCATTTTATGTTATGTGGATCTGTTGAGTCCCTCCGTTTGATTTCAGTAATTTAGTAGGAACAAGTTGAAGATTCTGTTTGTTTCATAATTTGGGTGAGAAATCAGTAGACTGTGTGCAGTGCGATCTGTGTTTTGTGTGTATCTGATTATTATTAATTTAGGGTTTTGTGTTTTGTGTATCCGGCTGATGTTTTGTTCTAAAGTTCTATTGGAAATGTTTTTATGAAAGACCAAATTATTTTCAGAAGGGCATTGAAATTGAGGTAAAAGAATAAGAGGGAGCAATTAGTAGGATGTACAAGGACTCCTAAATACTTCTAGAACTGAAATGTAAACTGTGAACTGCTTTAGAGATTTTAAAAAGTATGCTTAAAGTAGCTTTTGGGCAAGTTCTTCTCTATGAGTTAGAGCCAAATCATCATATCCAACTGGTTAATATTAAACACATCCTCATCTTGGAATGAAGCTTCTGCTTTGTCATTGTTCTTTCTGACTTTGTGAATCATTCACCGAAAGACTCTTTTCCATATTTGGTTTCAGCTCAGAAGCGTGTACAGTTTTTTTTGTCAATTGTGCAAGATGTTTTACCAACTAATAGGAATTAATGAACACAAATTTTTTGATCTTAATCGGAGCTGCATTTGTAATTTGGATCGTGTCGTGTGTTAAAGGTCGTTAATCACATGTCAAAAATCTTGTTTGTAGTTTTTGTGTCACCACATTACTAATTATACAGATCTTTGGCTCTGTCTCATGCTTAAGGCAAAGTGATTTACTCACATTCCTTAAACTGGTAACAACACATGTCCTAATACCTTATATTGTCAGATAGTTGTCGATTTGTTGTCGCCTTTCGTATAAGTTGAACAGCACCATTGTCGCTATTAGCAAACAGTATCTTTTAATTCCATTGGTCCCCAGTCTTTCAAATTCATCATTTTCCAGTGTTTTGTCGCTACAGTTACTCTACACAAATGTTGATCTTCTGGGGGCTACATTTATAATTTGGGTAGTCGTGTGTTAAAGGTCGTTAATCACATGTCAATAATCTTGTTTGTAGTTATTGTATCACCAATGTACTATTAATACAGATCTTTGGCTCAAGTTCATGCTTAAGGGAAAATGATTTACTGACATTCCTTAAATGGATGAGCTTTTTTTTTCCTCTTGAGGAATGAAAATAATATTTTATCAAACTGGTAACAACGCATGTCTGAATTCCTTATATGAACTGCCACTGTGCCTCACCATTATAAGATAGTTGTTGACTCATTGTCATCTTCCTGATAAGTTGAGCAGCACCATTGTCGCTATTAGCAAACATTTTGATTCTATTGGTCCCCATTGTTTGAAATTCATCATTCTCCAGTGTTTTCTCGAGTACAGTTACTCTACAATAATTCTGAGTTAATGCGTATTGGTGATTTGGTTTTCAAGTGTGAAATCATCTGTGTAAAATTTGTATGTTCCTGTGAAAACCTGTTTTGTATGAGTTGGTTTACAGTACGTTGTGCTAAAGATGTGTCTAGATCGACTTATGTTTTTTTTATATATTATTAAGGAATGTATTATTTTTCTTATATACCTCTTCTTATTTATTATTTAAATGTACACTATAATTGTTCCTAAGTTCACTATGTATCACTGCAGTATTTGGACGAGAACAAGTCATTGATTCTGAAGATTGTTGAGAGCCAGAATTCAGGGAAATTGAGTGAATGTGCAGAGTGAGCATTTATTTCTTCTATTCTCCTAATTTGCAATTTATTAGCACCGTGCAGTAAGTTCAACCCCCTAAAGCCTACGTTATTGGATAACAGTTTTGTGGGGTTGAACATTTTAGTTTCTAGTAAAATCAGAATTGTTGTTTTGTAAGTTAGCTCTATTAGGCTTAGAGGTAAGAAAATACTTGTACTAGTTAAGGCCAGGCATATATCTGGGTGCAGCCTAGTAGTGCTCATAAACATGTGGCAATGTCCTGCTGAAGGCAAAGTTGTCTATTTGAAGTTCAGTGGCTAGACATAAAACTAAATATGTTTAAAAGTTTACAGAAATGTTAGTGATTTCCTTGTGTTATTGTTACAGGAACCAAGCAAGGCTACAGCGAAATCTGATGTACCTTGCTGCCATTGCTGATTCCCAACCCCAACCTCCCACTATGCATCCTCAGGTACACACTGCATTTCACTATTGTAACTTTTGTAGACGTTTCTGACATGGAATGAATTAGGTCGGGTATAGTCCAGGCTTTCCATATCCATTGTCTACTGCAGTTTTGGTATTCTCTGCAGTAGGATGCCAATTCCTTTATATTTGAGTTGTCTTTTTGTATGTTTTAATGTTAGTACCTCTGCATCTGCGGCTTTTTGAAATCACTTTCACTTGTACCCTTTATGTTCTGAAGTACAAGTGATAATGCTAGGCCATAGTTTCTAAATTCTTTTGTTCCTAACAAAGTTTTGATTTTTATTTATTTTTGGATATTTCCCTGACGAAGTTTTTGCCACTCACAATAAATTAATGGCAGAACACTTTCAACAAACACTACGTCAAAGTTTATGATTCTCTGATGTTTCATTTCTTGAATGTTTAATAAAGTTCTTCCCTCACTTGAATTTCTGCTGGGATAATCATGAGAAAAATAAAAACATTATGACCTGGTGGCTGAAATGCTAATTGATAAGGCACAGAGATTTAAGGTTCTACTGCGTACAGCTGTTTTTACATGTCACATAGACTCCCTGACTCTGTTCTGTGAAATCTTTGTAGTACCCTTCCGGTGGCATGATGCAACCAGGAGCAAGTTACATGCAGCAACAAGCAGCACAACAGATGTCACCTCAATCTCTCATGGCTGCACGCAATTCCATGATGTACAACCAGCAGCCATTTTCAGCTATGCAACAGCAAGCCCTGCATAGCCAACTTGCCATGAGCTCTGGAGGAAGTGGGGGACTTCACATGCTCCAAAATGAGGCAAACAATGCAGGAGGCAGTGGACAACTTGGGGCTGGAGGTTTTTCTGATTTTGGACGCGGAGAAGGCATGCATAGGAGGATGGGAAGTGGAAGTAAGCACGATCTTGGTTCTTCTGATGGTCGGGGTGGGAGCTCTGGAGGCCATGGTGGAGATGGTGGTGAGACTCTTTACTTGAAATCCGCTGATGATTAAGAAGGATCATGGACATAATGGTCTGCTAGCGTATGAACTTAGGGAAGTAGCTGAGGAAGATGAGCTTAGGTGCACAACAGATGACACTTTCTGCTTAAGGGATCTGTGTTTATGTTATGTGTGAACAATGGTGAGAGTTTATCCTCAAACCTTGCACTTCGTGCTTTTTAAGTGAGACAATGCGGTCATGGTTGTATATCATGTAAATTTGTTGGTTTAATTCTTTATCTGCTTTTACTTTTATGCTGAAGATAAGTCTGCAATAGAAACACACATACAACTCACAGCCAAATGCCTTTGAAGGTCATATATACTGTCAAAGTGAAAACAAAATCTTTAAAGTTTAAATCATGCATAACCATATGGAGATTCAGAAACACAGAAGCACTCTGAAACTTCCCTCCAGAACTTAATTTCATCAAACTGACCAAAAGCTACTACATGGTCATCTGAAAATTTCATCAGCTCATCGCCCTTCTGGGTTTTCATATCTGCTGGTTGTGAAGCTCTATGGCTAGAAACCCAGCTTGCTTGTTCACAATAGTCTGTCCCATGATCTGGAATTGTAGCATCAGAATTTTGGCCAGTGAGTTCCTGAACAATTGCTCTGAACTCTGAAGCATTGTTGGCTTGAACCATCATAGGGCTGGAAATATACTTGATCCTGATGGGTGTTTCAGCTTTGCTCCTCTTTCGCCTCCTCTTTCGCCTCTCAGCGCGCTGCTGACGGTTTTCGTGGTTTCTAAGTTGCTCCATCTGCTTAAAGCTACTAAATGATTTGATGACCTAATTCTGTGCTGTGTGTATCCTCCTATGCACACAAGCTTTATATAGACGTTTGTTGATTAACGCATACGAGTAAATCAAAGATCAAGTTTCTGGATGTTCTTGAATGAAATGGAAGCAACCAAGTAGGAACTAGGGGAAAGAAACAAATGTGGAAATTATAGCGCTAGGCATAGACTAAAAGAAAGTTTTTGTTTTTTTGGTCAAGTGACTAAAAGAAAGTTGCTCCATGCAGAGTCTCCATGCAGATAGACTATATACTGCTACTTTTTCTTCTTTTTTGAGCTTCCATTATATTCCACAATGTCTGCCAAACTCAATTTTATATAACTTGAAAATACAATAATGGAGACAATGATTGCTGAATAACAAATTGACAGGGGAAACCAATTGAGATACTTCTAAGTTCTAATACTATATATATCGACCAAAAGAAAAAAAAAAGGTTCTAATACGTATTTGAGCGCATCAATCTTTAATTTCTATTTTGAGTACTATGGCAGCTCATACTAATTAGTTTTGAGAGACAAACTATGGTACTGGGATGTATATCATATTTTTATTTTACATGTATTTGAACAAAAATTACAATATTATGAATCAAATTACAATATTGAGAACAAATTTACCAAATTTATTTACACTATTTACTTTAAGTTAATCAAAATTACAACTATAAGAACAATTTGTCCAAAAAGTTGTAAAATGGTTGTACATTTTGTAACTACAATTATTAGAACAAAATTACAAACAATACGACTCAGCATTACCACTTTGACTAAAAATATGTTGTCACATTTGTAAATGTAGGTATCACATTCGGGTAGGTACCATAGAATTTCCCTAGTTTTTTAATAGTAAGATGTTTACACCATAATTTGTATATCCACCATTTTGCTGAACGGAAATATAATCCAGTCAAACTTGCCGTCATTGTCCGAACACCAGAGATCTCTAGTCCTAGAGAGATAATCAAACATGTGTTCTTAAACAATTACTGTCCCTAAACGCTTGAAGTTTTCCATGTAGTACGATTCGTAGACGAACAGAGATTGGAAAAGCGATGGTTTGAAGGTTGCAACATCTTCGTGTTCAAACAAGATTTTGATAACATGTTTAGTGGAATTGTTTCGTGAAAAGTTGGAACTCATAAGAATTAACCAAGCTATAACTTGGATAATTAACATAACATATATTACTTATTTTTCAGCTGATTAGATATCTCACACCTCAAAATGAGATATTTAGGTTGGAATTAAAGCCGACGTTGTACTAGACGATGTGAAATAAGAGTTACATACATGCATACGTGGAAGAAAAAGAACATGAAAATATATATACTTTGTTGACCATTCTCACAGACTTTGCCATTTTCCTTGGTAGTCATGATCGGTGACACACGAGTGATGCAAGCAAATGTTTTATAGACTAAAACTAAGGAAGAGTAGCAAAAAGTTAAGAAGAAAATTATGATCAAATAACATGTGTCCAAGACTAAGAACTTCCATTTGGTTATATATAATTGGTCGATATCTGAACTTATCACTTTGTAAAATAAAAAATAAAAAAATCTTATGAACTTTCCGAACAAAGAAGGAGACGTGCATATATAGTTGAGCTTTTTACATTCGATACTTAGCCAACAAGTGGGTTAGGATGTTTTATGTGATCATGATCAACTGGTTCAAATATATACAAATTCAGACGGTCTAAGAGAAGAATGACAGAACAAATAACCTAGTTTAAGAGAAGATGATTAAGTCAGTTTAGAGACTTCATCAATCTCCAAAACTAATATAAACACTTGAGAGCCATTTAGGTTGCTAAATTCTTCTAAAGGAAAAAAGAAAAGGAAAAAGAGCTACCCTTTTAATTTCTTTCCCTGATCACTAAAATCAGCTAGTTGTACAACAGAAGACAGAAGAATATTCAACCTACACTGCTGGGGAGAAATGGAATCCCTGTTATATATGTATCTACGTTGTAGATTTCAAAGAATAATTTACTGGGTAAAGCATGAGGAACAATATACAAACCCCATAAACGCCATATAGACGAGGCGGTTGAATCTATTACTTGACAGCAAAGATAGGCCTCATAGGGAGACATGCATCCAGTGAAAAAGCAATCAATCTGCACGAGGCAACAAGAAACTAAAGCCCGAGTTCTCACGAATAAGGGGTGGTGGTTCAATGTCGGAAATATCTATTTGTTCCATCGACTTTGATAGGTCATCAACTGAAAATGGAATGCTGCAGTATAGATGATTAACAAAGGTTGGTGTCAGTACTTGAATAACAACAAAGAGAGATATCTGAAACATGATAGAAGAAAGGCCAAGTCATAGTGAGTGACATATTCAAGTGTTGTACGTCATAACCTGGAATCATCGTCCAAGAGGAAAGAATTGCTGACAGCACTGTTAGAATCTTCTGTCATCAACACTCTCATATTGGATATAACCTACAGCCAATTACAGTGAAACTATTAAGATTAGTAAGTTTGTGTATAAGTTTTATCATTAGATTGTCATGTATATTATTGTCATGTGACGAAGATGACTCGAACCTAGTTGAGTAATGGCATCCATAGAAACTTACATCCGAGGACACGCTATGTGTGCCATATTTGTCATCCCAGTACATTGTACTGATACGATATAGCTGCTGTATACTGAGGACCTGTTAATGAACAAAGATGCATTGTCTGAGAATTGAATTGAAGAGGAGGTTAATGCATTTAAATGTATTTACTTCTTCGTTGCTTTCACATTACTTACTGGGCATAGGTCATGGCTTATTTCATCAAGTGTCTTTTTGGGTTTTTGATGTATGACCTGAAAAAAAATGTAAAATTTCAGGACTACTTTACCATTTATTGCTTTTCGCCACTGTAACTGGAACTAGAAAGATATGGTATGTAACAAGATTTAAATAATACCAGGAATCCAATGGCTTGCCTAATATGCTTGAGTTCATCCCAAGCTGAACCTGCATACTGTATTTTCGTTTATTCAGTAAGAGTTTAAGAAACTATAAAGAAAGGTAGAAATAATTTCAGAGTACCTCATCTGTTGCTTTATAGCACCAATGCTCCAGCTCAGCCAAACCAGCTTTTACATATTCCCCATTACTAAACGAACAGCACTCTCGTCGTAATAGAAGGCTACAGAGAAATATAAATATATGAAGGATAAAAATTTTACTTGTTTTAAACAGTATACCGATCAAGGGAAACTTCAAGTATGAGAATATATATATATATATATATATATATATATATATGATACCTGTTGAATAATTGAACATTGATGAAGGAGAATATCTGTGTGAAGACCTTGCGAACTAAAAATGGAGGTACCTGGAAAAAGGAACAAAAAATGTGTGAGACTTTGAAGAGTAGGTCCACTGGTTCAAGAATTCAGAAAGCATGCACCTCTGAAATGAATGTTAGAGAAATCAAGAGTATGAATCTTCAATAATAATAACCGTACTCTCCTTTTTGATGGTTATTCGACCCACAAATGGAACAGTCAGCAGAGATGAAACTAAATTTCAATTTATGTCAAGTAACAGAGGGGGAAAAGAAGAATACTGACATGATTTGCTTTTAAAGTATTTAAGAAGTTTCCGAGACTCTTAACAATCCCTTGCCAGTGAGCAATCAAAGCTCTCTGGGCCTCAGTATTAGCAACTGATCGAGAACCTTTAACCAAGCTCGCCCTTGATGTCCTTGGTGCCTGTTAAAGTCAACTTCAGCAATAGTTTTGACAAAGAAGTGAAAGCAGCATTATCCTTTTTCAATTAATTGTTTTCTAGTCCATAGATGGACATATTAATGGTACCTGGATGCACAATCCAAGCAATGGCGAAATCTCTTTCTTCAAATTATCTCGAATCATCCCATAAATCTTTTCTACATATGCTGTGAGTTGCTGTTTGAATAGTAAAGCTGGGTACTTGGCTTCAACTTGCCGTAAAGTGTCCACTCCACCACTCGATCCACCATTGATTAAGGAAAGATTGACACCTTGTGGGGTTCCACGGAAACTCTAGAGGAACAAAAATAAAACAGGAAAAGTGTGGAACAGTCAAACAACTGAGGAAATAACAATTCATGAATTGAAAATATTGACTGTTGATGAGGGACTTAAAATTACTTGTGTCATCCTTCCAAATAATGTAGCTGATGATGATCGACGTCGTTGCGGTGCCATTCCTGCAGCACCACTTGCTTTCAGTGTACGCTGGAGTAGTAATAGAAGTGTTGAGGCATTGGATAACCAATAGGCCAAGATTTCATTGTTATCCTGGGTCTGAAATCCAAGTGGTGGTACTTAGGTTAGAAGGTTTCTTTCTTTTGAAATGAATAAACAGAAAAATCAAAGATGCAAATTTCAAACCTCAATGGCATTGCCTATGGTCTGAATAATCCTATCAAAGATGCTAGTCCGCTCAACTTCAAATGATCTCCACTGCAAAAGGCATTTATATATGATGCAGGCAGCAATAGGCCTGTTCCCTGCAAAGCCTAGGTGTTGCGCAATGCATCGGATGAGCAGTTCTTGATTCTCCTGCTGTTTTTCATTTAGTGATTTCTGTGGCTTATCCTCCAATTCAGACTCCCTGTGGTTTATTGAAGCACTATGTAGATCCTGATCCATTTAGCAAGACAGAAATGTTAAGAAATAGTGTACAAAATATCATAGCGACTGTTTTCTATACTTGAAGTTGAAGAGAAACATACCATAGCTGCCTTTGCTTCAGGCGGAATATGACCACTTTCAGCTGCCCTCTGTAATCATCAAATAAGAAGGAAATCTTAACCACCTGAAAGCTACAGGATTTCATTATTCACATGTGTAAGTACCTGAATAATTGATCTGGACCGTCCAGAAAGGAACTTATTTGGTGCCATGGAAACAGCTTGTTGGCGCAATACTTGATTTTCTGATTCTAGATTGGTAAGCTTCTCCTCTAGCCTAATCAATGAATTCCAGATTTTCAGTCAACCATGTAGTGCTAACTAGAAATGATGATTTATTTCTCTCAAACAAATGCTTCTAATTTTCTAAACAATAGGCTTTCCCTAGCTTCCCATTATATAAGCACTAAGAAATTCAGTTAACTGGTTCATAGTGAAGCATTGCAACTATTTGACAGGTTCATTGTTATTGTTGAGATATCAATCCCACATCGGGAATATGGGACTTTGCCTGTGGGTTTATAAGGGTTTGGGCCACTCCACCCATTGACAATTGGTTTTGGATATGAACCCCAGACTACTTTATCAGTTATTAAGAGCACAACAGAAGAGTTCTTTGGCAAAAGTTTCGTGAGACCTGCTCTACTGCCATTTAGCCACGAAATGAGCATATAGTTTACCATGCCTTGAGATGTTATATTACCTAGTCATATTTTCCTGGAGCTGAGTGACTTTTTTCTCAGTTTCCTCTAATTTCTTACGCCGTTCTTCACCAGATGTTTGAGCTTCATTGTATTTTCTTTCACAGTCATCAGCTCTTTGTTTCTCTGAATCCAACGAAGCCTGGGAAGGTTTACGAAGAGAGCCAAGATAAAGATAAATATATATGATCATGATCTACTGCTATGCATATGAAAAATAAATGAGAGCGATCTCGCATATTCTATCCTCCAATTTGATTCAGAATTATGTCATAACCACTTCTATAGAATTCATTAACATCCTTATGCCAATATGCCAAGTAGCTGTTATGTTAGTTTAGTATTATTAAGAGTTATTTTAGTTTAGGTGTTTCCTTGTTGGTTAGTTTACTGTTTGTAAGCACGTAAACCTTGCAAATCTGAATGATTGGTTTTATTAGAATTCAGACACTGCCTCTATTTCTCTCCCTCTTCTTTTTATTTATTTTTTATGTTCACAATAGTAACTAGTCAACTGACTATTATCATTATACATACACAATATTATGGCAAGTAGATAGGAGAGATATTACGCATGATATCATGTGAGACAGAACTGCAAGGGCTGCCTATTGGGTTGAGCTTCATACCTTTACACTCTCCATTTCTGCTGTTAGAGAATCAATTTTTTTGGTGTCCTCAACGACAACTTGGGTTTCTTGAATAACAGGAGTTGCCTCTTCAAGAGCTTTCTTTGCAGCCTCCTCTCGTTCCTTGACAATTTTTGCATTTGTTTCTTCAACTTTTTGCTGCATTTCTTGCAATGAGTGCTGCAATTTTGTTATCTCTTGTGCTTTCGCTTCTTCTAGGTCAGTCTGCAGGAAGGAAATGTACTAAGCACGATGAAATCTCCATGAAAACCCCAAATTAGAATCTATGAGACCTAGCAGCGGTGAAGGTACAAATGAAAGTCCCACAGACTGTGAGAGATATAATTACCCTTAGACGTTTTTCCAACTGCAGACGCCAAGTTAGGTCCTCTACTTGTTTTGTTAACTTGTCTTTTGCTTCTTTAAGAGCACCTGTTTCCCTTGCTTCCTACAGAAAATTGCAGAAATTTTAGCGATAATGTGAATATCACAAATGAAGGAAAGGGACATGAGCAAGAAGCATATTACAAACTATATCTAGATTAGAGAAAATCTGTGAAAAAGTATACTATGTAAAAATGATCAGTGCATCTTGAATAATCAGTTGAACTAGACATACATATCTATGTAAAAATAGAAGGGCTAATCTAATTCACTGTAGTCTATAACTGTCATTCAGATTTTTGCTTCTTAAAGGCCTGTGTATAATGTTATCACCATCTTATAAATACCCACTATCTTTAAGTCAAAGCATGCAATATTCTTCAATTATGTAGCAAATATCCCAATACTGGAAAGGGCCTTGCACTTTGATATAAGTCTTATTTTGGACACTGAACTATCAATTGATGACTATTTCACAGAGGTAGACTTATAAAGAGATAAGTTAAATACTGACCATTTTGAGCTTCCTAAGTTCCTTCCTTGCAATTTTTCCCCTCATTCGGCACTGTGCGACTACTGTGCCCCTCTTGAGCCTCTTCAAGTATGACGCAGCTTTATGACATCGCCATATAGTCTGCAAGTTTTCATTTAGTTTTCTTATTGCATGAAAAGGAAAATTACTATTTACCACCCAATTTGTTTCTTGATCACTCAAATCTCATGCAGAAAAAGATAAAACTCATGCAAGTTGCAAGATTCTATATACTACCTGAAGAATAGTTGCTGCTTTAGCTTGCTTCCTAAATCTGAATTGATTACGAGCAGCCATTGCTCGTAAACCTGTTTGCAAGACGAGCCCTGAGAGATGGAGTTTTTTATAATTTGTTCTGGCGCGATATCTACGTATGTGTGTCTGGATCTTCTTAGCAGCGGCCTCTTTTTTCATGGTATCGAAGAGTTTGCAAGAGAGTATTCCTACAAGTTTTACCAAATATGTTAATAAAAAACTGATTACCAGTTCCCAAAGGTCCAGAAATTTGTGCTAGATAGGAAGTAAAGGGAAACAATAGGTACATATCTTTCTGCTTATATATTCTCTATAAAAATCAAATATTACTGTGTGTAGTTATAGACCTGATTCTTGATAATACATTTTTCATATGGCTCACCTCTACATATTGATTGCAGAACTATGGTTGCCTCACGCAATGCAATAAACCTTTTCCGTGCATAATGAGTTCGTACACGCCGCTGGATAGTTTTTGCTGCACCACTAAGTACTTCGGCTCTTCGTGCATCTAACTCAGCCATCTGACCAGCTCTTAAGAAGACCTTTGTTTTACCTATCTGCAATATAAAATTGAAAAGAAATGTTAAGTCTTTGATACACGCTTATAATTCATCTATGTAAGGCACGCTTAGTGCATTCTAAGTCCATGTCCATTATGATTAATTCCATTTCCGTATAACTCCATGCTGCCATTTGCATGAGTGATTATAAGTTGGGTAAAGCAAATGGCAGTTTGGAGACAGTAGAACTAGAAGTAGAAATTATTCTACAATATAACAGCATGCTTCAAAGCAGCAAAGAGAACACCTCACTTTACCTGAAACCCTTGAAGACCCTTCTTTTCGAGAATCTTTTTGCACGCGGATTTTTCATCAACACTGCTCATAAGTAAAATAAGCATCAGAAAGTAGATCGACCAAGTTCAAGTGCAAAGTTGAAATTATGAGTCCTCAACTTTTCATCCCCAACTTGAAGTTAAAATTCCAGAGATACTAACTTACTTTGAAGCCAGGACCTCTGGGGCAAGAAGTCCAAATCGGTTGGTGAATTCAAAGAAAGGTTTTCGGGTAGGGTAACCAGCACAGCTAATTCGGATTGCCTCTAAAACACCCTACAAGGAAAAAGTTGCAGTATTTATAATTATAAATATAAAAAAGGAAGTAAAACTGGATGCATTATGTTAGGCTTAAAGTATGAAGTGGAAAGGAGAAAAGAAACTTGTTTACTTACACCACAGCGGAGTTGCTGCATAATGTTTACATTCTCAAATACAGCCGGTTTTAGAAGGTTATTTGGCTTTACACATCTGATATAATGCGGCTCTGTAGAGTTTAAGGTTTCCATTAGGCTCTGCAGTTGCAGCTGTACCAGGTAGAACATAAAGAATGAGTCAACTTCTTGTTGCAGAAGGTGGAATTGCAGAATATAGAAAGGAGCCACATGATCAAGCTTATTGATATTCGATTATCAAGGGTAATGTTTGACATACACCCATCAAGACAATAGCAGAAGTACCTTAAACCGAGAGCCAATTGAAGAAAACTTGGAAGATTTAGCTGTCTCTTCTGGAAGTGGAGGGAAAAGGCCTGCCACAAAAGGACATTTTGAAACACCCAACAAGTCTTGATGCTCAGGAACCACATAGTCCTTGTTTTTGTCCAAAAATTGTTCAGACTGATATTGCACCTGTAATGAAGATTTTGAAAAGTAAATTATCAAATGAACAAGTATCACATATCTCAAGAAGTTCCTTCTTTCTTGATCGACTTTACCTCTCCAGCATAATGCGCAATGGAAAAATCAGTTCGAGACAGTTTCGGCTTTACGAAGCGCTTATGAACTTTAAATGTCTGATATAGCTTATTTGAAAAGGTTTCATGGGTGGACTTTGGAAACATGCTGCAAATGCAAAATTAATGAAAAACTTCAAACATGCTTATTTAACAGTGGGAGTCAAACTTTGACGAAACAATTAATGACAGAATGTCACCCATCTGAATAGTAGCTTACCAAGCTTCATCAAGGAGAGCAATAATTCCACCAGGTTTCTGCAAAAGGAAAAATCATATGAAAAAAACACCTGTCAGAAAAAGAAAAAAAATACAAACATTCTTGTATAAGACTAGCATAAGAACACTGAAAACTGACGTGTTGCTTAGAAAAGTCCATTTGTCATCAAATCATATTTGTCTACTAGGCAGTTCATATTAACTATAACAAATTAGTATTCATTTTAGTTCTATTAATGAACTAAACAGTAGAAGTAGGTATTACCTTTTCAATAAGATCCAAGACATCTTGATTATCGACAAATTCAATGTAGCTCCAATCAATCTCCTCTTTTGTGTACTCTTCTTGTTCCATTTTAAAAACGTGCTGAAAACATCAGCAGCAGGAACTTAAATTTATAACATAGAGCAAAAATTCTCAATTAAATATAAAATAGAGAAAGCAAAAGAGGTCTACATCATCCCACCTGATTGAAATGTTGCTGCAATTTCTCATTTGTGAAGTTAATACAGAACTGCTCGAAACTGCACAGCATGATAAGCTGAAAGTAAGTTGCAAAATACTGCGTACACATAATGGCTGATTGAGTTCTGCATTTTATGCATGGACAGTTGTACTATGTATATCAACTGTTACCTATTGTTCTTAAAACTTTCGAAACCGTAGATGTCAAGAACCCCAATCAAAGATTTTGAATTAGCATCTTGTCCAATTGAAACATTAATTTTGTCTACCAACCTGTATAGGAGAAAGAAACACATGTTAGCTTCACATGAATATCAAACTTCTGTGGCTAAATATTTCTTTTGATCTTTTCAGAGTCAACCACATGTCAATTTGCTTTTTTTTTTTCTCTCTCTCTTGAAAGATGCTAATCTGATTATATGTTGAATACAAGTGACTAACCAGTCAAACAATCGAGAATATATTGTCTTTGCTAAACCATCACGACTAATTGTTGCGCTTTGAGGATCAAGACTTCTCTTGATAACTTCTTCGGGTGTTATCATGACACGCTTACATAATGCATCTTCTAATGCAGCAGTATCACACCTGAGATGATGCAGATATAGAAAATTATCAGAACTTGAATGGAAAACAATTTAAAATACAAATTAAGAGCAACTATCATGAAAGAGTAGTTACATGAGAAGCTCTGCAACCATCTTGAGATGGAATTTGGCTTGGTCATCTTTTGGAACCGATGAATCAACTTCCTTTCCCTTGGTAAATAAAATATTTCCAAGATGAAGAATTGCGGCAACTACTCTAAAAATAGCTTCCTGGAACAGAGAGACAGACAGAGGATGAGATGGTCCTCTTTCTTGGTTCCTTTACTGAAAGCATTTAAGAAGAGGGCTATACCTGCTCCTTTGCACTTATTCCAACAATATCCATAGCTCTCCTTGTGGCAAGATAGTCATGGGCGTCACTTACCCCTACTAGCTCATAGCAACGTGACTGGTTAAGATAGTGAAATGATTTAGGATCTCCCAATTTGTATTTCTCAATTTCCTGTCACCATTAAATAATGTTAGCTAGAAGTTGCAAGAAAAGAAACAGGAAGTGATACATTGATAGTCATATTGAAGTCATCATTGCAGCGGGAACTTACCTCTTGTGGTGCAGCACAAAGAAGATAGAAGCAGTGGTAGTTGCGCTCAGGATCAGAAACTTGGCAAACACGAGACCGTTCCAGAAGGTAAGTTCTGATGGCTGCTCCAGAGATTCTTCCTTGCTTATCAAATTGGATTTCAACGAACTTACCAAATCGACTGCAACAGTATCAATTGAAAAGGATATATCAGCAGAAGATAAGAATTGACCCAAGCAATTCATGTCAGCACAATGATGGCTGAATCTAACCAATCTGGCACTAGAATGTAACACCTTGATATAGTCTACTTTATTACATGACATGGCTATTAGTGAATAGGGAGACTAAACAGACAGAATCTCAAGCCAAAGTCAATTGATACATGTATTATCGAAGTTAGAGAGAATAAACTGCCAACTTCGATCCCCAAATGAAAAAGTATCTTACCTAGAATTGTTATTTCTAACAGTTTTAGCATTGCCAAATGCTTCAAGAACTGGATTTGACTGCACTCACAAGAGAAAAAAATAATTTAGAGTTTGCATAAGAACTTGATGGAACTTGATAAAGAGAAATGATATTGAGTACATGTTGCTTATTCTAACTGCCAAATGGAAGCTAGGATATAAATCATACTTCAAGAACTTGCTGTTCAACTGTTCGTCCTTCAGTTGCAACCCGGCCACCCAGAAATGCAAGGTACCGCATGAGCATTTTTGTGGTCTCAGTTTTACCTGCTCCACTTTCACCACTGACCAGAATTGAATTGCTTTTTCCCTCATTAATCATTGCCCTGGTTTCGTTTAAAGCATTAAATCATAAAAGTTTGGTACATATACATTGAACAATATGTACCGTGTTAAATAGGAATAAAAGTAACCTGTATGCAACGTCAGCAACTGCAAAAACATGAGGACTTAGTTCTCCAAATGGTGCTCCCTTGTATTGTTGCATCATGTGACTATCATAGATATGGGGCAGTCTTTGGAATGGGTTAATGGCAATAAGGATATTTCCAGTATAAGTCTGTCATGATACCAATGTTGTATTATATAACACTGAAACTTAGCAGTTTTATTGAAAAGAAGGGAATGAGAATGTATACTTTCAAAAAAAAAAAAAAGGGAATGAGAACGTACATAAATTTCATTAAGTTCGTATCTAGTTTTCAAATTCTCCAAAACTCCAGGCTCATGCAGATAAGATAACTTTGTCATGTCATCAACTCCGCCTGCAGGAGCTTCCATGTCTTTTGGATATATTTTTGATAAGTTGGCAACCATCTTTAAGGCACAAAACATTGAAACTCATTAGACTACGATTCTCCAAGAATTCTTTCTACAGTTAACTGATAAAAGAGGCGAGAGCAATGCACCTTCTTCCCATTGCTACCCTGGATCTCAACTTCCTGTCCATTAATCTTCGTGACTTGTCCATCCGTCCAAGCCAAATCTGGGTCTTCGCACCAGACATGAGAGCCTACAATGATATTCACTGCTGTGCCCTGTTGATACACATTCGCCACAAGGACTTCATCATTTATACTTTATACACAACAATATATGTAATATATTTATAAATAACACAAACTTCATTCACAACTGCTTTTGGAAGACTACTTTCGTGTTCATTTATACAGACTCTGGAAAGAAAGGAACCACGGGTTTAAGTTTTGAAGTGCAATTGGTCACCTAAGCTAACTTGAAGTGTCTAGTTCCTCCAGCAGAACACTTTTTCTCCTTCATCTATAAATCTATGTCAATAATCCACACAAGTAATAACTTCACCACTTTCATCGTAGACGTGCTCATCTGGCTAGCTCAATGCTTAGTTTGAGCTGCCACAACCTTGTGCCTTACCTAGGGAGAAAAAATACTAGTGTTTCTTCTCCAGCTAAATGATTCAGGAAACTATTCATTTACAAATGTTGGTGCTTGCAATAACATCTCAATGACATTGTCTTACAAAACCAACTGAGCTCAAGGAAAACACCCTCCAACATATCATGAGTTCTTCTAAAGGATAGCACCCTAAACAATTCCTCCCCATTTTTGTATCTCAAACTCTAAAATCAAAATGCTTGATCACAAAAACAAAACTTGATATTGTATTTTGATAACAACTTCAAATTCCATAGAGGGCTTTCATCAACTCTAACACCCACTTGGACCCAGAAACTGATTTCAAAATCAGGATTTGGGGAAACTAGTTGAATCCAAAAATTGGGTCAATTCATAACACATCAAACCAAAAATTTCACATACCATTTTCAAGCTGGGAATCAAAAGCTCATCAATTCTGTGAGGACTTTCTTCATACACTTGGTCTGCATGAGAAGAGCTCCTCTCCACCACAGACCCACCATAAAATAAACCACACCCTTTTGATCAAAAGCATCAAACTTTGGATCAAACCATCAATGGGGTGCCAGAAAGATCCAAACTTGGCATCAAAATGAAGGCAAAAAACTGGGTTTGGGTGAATGGGGTGCCAGAAAGATTCAAACTTTGCATCAAAAACTGGGTTTGGGGTAGAAAGAGAAACAGGGAAAGGTTGATTGGTGAGTTTGGGCAAGTTTTGTGAATGTGGAAAGTGAATGTGGATCGAATGGGGTTGAGGGAGTGACATTCTTCACAAGCTCCTGTGTTCTCGGTTGTCTTCCCTCTCGTTTCGCGCCTATTAATGGCTACTAACCAAGTCTTCTCTCTCTTTTCCTAACGGTATATGTCTGTGATGTCATAGTGTTATGGTTCTAGAGGGAATGTCGTGATCTTGTGCGGGTGAGTCTATTGTAAGAATGTGCAACTTATCGTTCCAACCGTCCGATTGTTGTGATCATGGTCAACATTTTATTTTTTCTTGTGATATTTTCTCCATGTCATTTTGATATTTCGATACATTGTTGGTTCATTTTCGGTTGGTTAGGGGCAAGAATGAAGGCTTAGATTTTGTAACGATGAAGTGTTGATGAATTGGAAGGAGTGCATGATGACTATTTGAGAATGCAGGCAAGTTTAGGGTTGAAAAGGAAAAGAGGAGGCTAGCCATGAAGAAACAATAACCAAGTGCAACATTGGTGTAAAGATTTAACAGGCATTTTATACTTCTATGGTTAAAAGGATGGCTAAAAAAGATTGAAGAAAGCAAGTGCAATCTACTAAATATCTGAAAGCCTGAAACCGCATTGCCATAGAAGACAAGGATACGAGAAAACTTTACAGAGATCTGAAAGAGAATTCCATCTCCGCATACTAGCAACATGCATCTTCTCATGACACAACTAAACACAACCTATGCCACATGTAGGGAACTAGGGATCACTAGCTACTCCACAGATTCATAGTTAATTGACACAATACTAAACCAAACGCATGACACAGTTAGGGATCACATGAGTTAGCTAATTAGGTGTTTACAAATTCACCAGGAAGGCCAAGCAGGTGCCGCAGTTTCTTGGTTTGTAGAAGGCCAAGCAGAAGTTGCCGCCTTTTCATGGCATAAAGAAGATCGTGGCCAAGAAGGTCGAAAGTAGGGCACCACTTTACTGAAATCCCACTGGATATGAGAGCTAGGACCATGATATCGATTCATCTTCAACATTTGGCTTTCAATGTGCAAGAGAAATATGTTTTGTCCAGATCTTATGAAGACATATTCAGAATTCTGAGGAAGGAATGACAGTAATTGAGCTTCTTTAGTCTGCTTGCAAAAGCTTGGATTTTTCTTCCACATTGCTTTGAAACCAAGTCTGTATCTAATTTTCCACTTGCCGTTTGATTGCACGTTGCTTGTGGTAATAGATGAGATACTACTATCTTGTTCCTTCTCAAGAATCCATATCTCCATGCCTGACTTGCTGCTCTGACCATACTGCAATAGCCCATCTGAGGACTCCCCAAGAACAAACTCATCATAGTCCTGTGAAATATTCCCATCAGGTAATTTAAGCAACTCTACTCGTGTGTTTCCAACACGTGGGTCATAAATCGCTACGCTTTCCTTAATGGCTATCTTTCTCTGTGTTGCAAACCAGTATACGACACCATTGATCACAGTAGCCACTGTCCAGGGGCGCAAGGAAAATTTTGAAGAGCAAGTGAGCGTGAAATGCTTCCATGTACCAGTCACTGAAGAGTAAGTCTCAATGGAGACAGTGTTAACCTCGCGTTTGCATTCACAGTTTGCACGAATAACCTTGTACCGAAGAATGTCATCGAAATTGTCCTCAGCGATGAATGCCATACACAAGCGTTTATAGAAGCGTTGAGGTTGAGGAAGTTGGAATAGCACTTTGCTGATTGGGTTCCAAACAGAATAAGTCAGTGGGTGGCGACCACAAAGAAGAAGCCCATTGCAAGAGTCAATGAAATAACCGAGCTGTTTGCAATTCCCAGAAGCCATCAAATCATTGCATACATCATCACCTTCCTCACACGATGACAACAACTGAAGTGCAGGCTCAGACTTGGGTCGGCGCATCCCATCTTTAGGTCTGTTGAGGTAAAGCTGGTTGCAGACAAAGAAACCCAGAAGATGAAAGTCCACTCCCCATTTAGCACGATAATCAGATTGAAACGAAGAGCTACATATCACACGAAGCCACCTCTTTGACACAAGTATCAATCTGTAAACAAATTTCTCTGGCAGCTGAAGAAGTATCTCATTTAGGATGTCGTCACAGGTCAATGCAGCATGAACATCATTCTCCAACATTTTTTCCTTCTTTTTCTCTTGTCGACTCATATCACCCTGCTGAAGGCACACTCCACTCTGTCAGTATAGTTCTACTTATGATACGTAGCAGATTAACTAGTTTACTTAAACTCCTCAATAGACATAAAACACAAAAATCCACCAGTTTTCCACGGTTCAAAAAGATTCAAAATTACTCATGCTTACATCACACTGGTAAGCAGTGTGTTTAAATATCACTATAACAACATAACCTATCAATGATATACACTTCAATCATCTTGCTCGAGCAATCATTATTCACAATCTGGTAAGCAATGCATCACAAAATAGGTTCTCAACTCTATATTTAGATGTAGATTTTGTATAATTTGATAAAGTGAAAGATACCCATCACCATTTCTAAGAAACAAACCCAAGTTCGAAACTTTTTTTTCTAAACTTAACAGATTATAACCATAAAACCCAGACGTTATACATAGTCTGGCCAACCACTAAGATTCTACAGAGTCCTTAATAAGAAAAGACTATAACTTTCCTCAGCAAAACCCAACCTAGATACCTTTGACACCTTAAATTTTGCATCTTTAATCAACAAGTTGCCTGAACCCAACAGTAATAATATAAGACCCACAATATAATTTCATTATCTGACTCATAAAACGCAATGGGAAAACTGTAATTGCAAACCCATCTTCCATTTTTGACCATTTCATCAAATCAAGCTCAAAATAAACCACATAAAAACGAGGGTACAGTACAGAAAACTAAACCATTTACAGATACAAAGAAGAAAGCATGGGAAAGATAGAGAACCTGTCAGGCTGAGACAATGCGAAGACTAGAAGAAGATGCCAGTGTTGGCTGCTGAGGTTGAGTATAGTAAGGTCTTGCAGCTGGTTTGGGAAAGTGAAGGAGTTCTCACATGATGTCGAACTGTGTCTCTATCAGCTTTATATACGTGTCGAGTGATGCTTTGGGTTTCAACTCTTATGTATCCACGACTATGTTTCTCACTTCTTATTTAATAGAAAGCTAGCTTCACTCTAGTTATCTTTTTACTGTGAATGTTTCATTTTTTATCCTCCTATTTTCACTGCCCTTTTTTTTTGGACTATAATCATAGACCAACAATACAACACCGTGGATCATTCATGGGAAGTTATAAGCTCAATAGAACTTGAAAAGATCATTCGTGAATCAAACATTGTTTCAATCAAAGATTTTGTGATTTTGGGTATATAACTATATATAGCTGGGATGATTCACAGAATACATAAAGGCGATGAAGCTTCAATAGAGACCTTTAAATTGTTGCTGGGTTCAAGCTAGCTCGTGTAGTCGTGTTAGTCGACCGGAAAGCGGGTTATCCATGTGAGATCACTACTCATTCTTCTTATACATTTGACAATAATATCGATCATAACAACTCATGGTAACTTGTGATTTTATATATGTTCTTGTTGTTTTTGTTCGTGTATATATAGAGATAAGTCTGATCAATGAAAATATATAAGAACGAGTATATTTTTGATATCTTTGATATTGTTGAAGCATACAGTTGATTGAATATGCATGCTAATTCCGATATAGCTACGCGTCAGAAACTTAGAATCAATCCTAATTAAGAAAGACCCTTTCTTATTCAAGTCCTTCCACGATCAGGAAAACAACTATATTCTAACCCTAGCCTCCTAGGTATCCCAATCAGGACAAAAACATGATGCGCATACACACACTGGTGATTGTGAACTTAGAAATTAGACATATGCTCGAGAATGACTAAAGCTATATCTTGAAAAAGCAATATATAATATTTTGCCAAAAGTTGAGTTCAAAGAAAGACCACTAGAGGATTTTAAATTAGCAGAGACTCGCTACAAATCAGTTCACAAAATCTGGGCATTACTATCAATACTACAGCCAGGGAACAATGCCGATATATTTACCACAAATAAAGGTTTTACTTTGCTTAACAATTTACCAAATCCTCCGCCAAACTTCTATAAATTTTCCTTTTAAGCCTCCTCAGCATTGGTCTCTTTGGTAGGACTTGGTGCCTCATTATGTGTTGTATTTGATTGTGAGCTCTTAAGGCCCTCCAACTGCAATAAAGTGCATATTGTGATTGAGCTGATAGATGTACACCAAAAGGGAACTTTGGGGCATATACAGTTCAAATGAAGATCATTATTAGATGCTGAGATGCATGCTATTAAGTCACAAGGAGAACATATTATATGTTATAATATCCAGACCAAAATAAATAAAATAATATGAAACGTTACATGAGTTACACAAACGTTACATGAGTTACATGGATGATTTTGGAGTTATGGTCAAGGTATGAGTTACAAGAATATTCATGAAACACCATTTATTGGGATAGCCTAATGAGGTCTAGATGGTTCCTCCTTAGCCTATAAAAGGAGAGTCATTTGCTCATTACAAGTATCTCATCCATCTCAAGTGTTTCTTCCAAGAGAGAAACATTCATCTTCCAAGTAGAGAAGAGTGTTCACTCCAAGTTGAGAGTGTAGAGTAGTTGATAGCAAAACAAGTGTGAGAGAGAGTTTCCTTCAAGTACTGTTCTTGAAGTTGTGTATCTCGTGTACCTATTATTTCATAGTGGAAGTTCTTGTTATTGCTGCCCCGTGGACGTAGGCACATCGCCGAACCACGTTATATCTGGTGTTCCCTTTCCTCTATCTTTTACATCTTCGCATATTTATCTTTTGTGTGTTTTTGAGTTGTTACTTCCATTATATTATTTTCCCTACATTATAACCATATGGTTACAATGTTTAGGGTATTTGTTAGATCGAGTTGTTACCTTTAGTTTCTAGAACCTTTTCGATGTCTTAATCTTGGCTCAATTTTCTCGTAGCCCCTCATGGGGTGAGCTTTGAAGCTGTAATCTTTTCACCTTTTAATGGATTGACGCCCTCTCTTAAAAAAAATGTTATTATCAAGGAAATATGATATTTTTGTCCATCGTAAAATGCACATTTAACAAGAAAATCCTGTTTCGTCGTTTTTTTGGAGGAAAATAATGGGAGACCCGCCAAATGCCACGACGTTAAAAGTATGACTTGCTCGTTAAATGTCCATGTTATGCGAGAAATTAGTTCCTCGTCAAAACAACCAATTAATGAGGAAATAATAGTTTCATCATTACATATTAGTTTGGCGAAAAACTGTGAAAGACCCGCCAAGTTCAATGGCGACCAATTTAAGGTTTTCTCGCCAACAGATTATGTTTAACGAGGAACCGTTTTCTCGGCAAAAAGAACCAATTAGCTAGGAAATAATAGTTTCCTCATTATTAGTTTGGCGGAAAATTGTTCAAGACCCGTCAAATTCAATGACGATAAATTTAAGGTTTTCTAGTTAGAATTTTGTGTTTTATGAAGAACCATTTACTCGTTGAAAGAAGAAAAAAAAACAATATGCGAGGAAATAATAGTTTCCTCATTATTATTATTTTGACAGAAAACTATCTAAGACTCGCCAAATTCAATGGCTACAAATTTAAGGTTTCATCGCTAAAAGTTTGTTTTATGAGGAACCGTTTCCTTGTCAAAAAGAACTAATTAGCGAGGAAATAATAGTTTCCACATTATTATTTTAGTTGAAAACTGTGCAAAACCCACCAATTCAATAAATTTTATGGTTTCTCGCTACAAGTTTGTGTTTTACTAGGAACTGTTTCCTCGTAAAAAAAATTGTGAGCAAATAACATTTCATCGTTATTTCTTCAACGAAAATTTGTGTAAAAACCGCTAAATGCGATTATCATTGTGTTAGCATTTACACAGACCCATACTGATTTTTGTCTTTGCAAAACTCCCAAAAGCTTCCATTGTGTACAACTCGGTATTCAATCAGCATTCCACAATGGCAGACAATTTCTTGTCAAAATTTTCAAGAGCAACCACACTCTTTTGATAGCAATCTTCTCTCTTGTTCTCCTCCTCAATTTGGTGAGGATCGAAGCTCTTGACAATATTCTCCATCCAAGTGGAACACTATTAATTTAATCCCTCCATGTCAATCCAGTAGAGACGCTCATCAGAATATTTTCCATCACCTAGAGAATCATTGTCCTCCCATATGTTGTTACAAAAGCCACCTGCCCTCTTTGGTATCCTCCAATAATCTCTGCCAATGCCAAGTGTGAGGATGGTTTTTTCATTTGTAGAGAAGGCATATATTTTGTACACTCCAGTTGCTTGGCCAAATCCATGCATGACAACCTCCCCTCCCATCTAGAGTTCGGGATATAATGTCTCAGAGGTTGCAGTGTTACACACTACATACACATAAATGTATCTCACTATTAAGTATTATTACTAGGTTTTAAATGGCAGGAACATCTATAATCTCTTTTAGGATAGTTAATAGGTCAAAGATTCAAACATATGGTGTTGTAGAGGCTACATTTGCTATAAATGAGACAAATCATCGAGTTAGGTCAAAAGTCCCTTTGTAGCAAGTTGATTTGCAAGATCACTTTCATTTGGAGTAGTAGCAAGTTTTGCAAGACAATGATGCTGGTTTAGAGCAGCAACTAGAAATATTAATAGCTAAGGAACGAGAGACATCTAAAAGAGTTCGCAGGGATATGATTATTGAAGCTACGTTAGATGTACGTGATCAAGAAGATGAATATGACATTGTGATCGAGTCTATAGCAAAAGGATGATGATGCTGAGAATGAATAATGTAGATACAGAAGTGGATGAGCACTTCAATTTTTGATTGAAGGTTGTAGATTCCGACTTTTGATTGCTTTGTTTCTTAGCGTACATATATAGGTGTTGTTGAGACTGATAGTTGAAAATAAGATAATTCGAAGATGTACTTTAATCATATAGTTGTAATGTCATATGAGTACTATGATAACCTTTGAACAAATTTTTTTATTTGATCGTCCCTTAAACAAATTTTTTATTTGATCGTCTGTATGTTCATATGTTCATGAGGGATCAACAATCACCGCAAGAAAGTTGGATAATAAATTAGAAGAATATGATCATACAACTGTATGAGTCGAACTTACAACATTCCATTTTCTAAAAAAGAAGATTATGTCACTAGACCATATGTGAAGACTAGAAGAAGGTGAACCAGTGTTTGAGGTTAACGCGTTGAGCATAGTAAGGTTTTGCAGTATGAGAGTTTTAAGGTTTGGGAAACTTAAGGAGTGTTCTCATATTGTTAATGCCGAACTCATTGTGTCTCTATCACCTTTGTAAATGTGTCGAGTGATGCTTTGGATTTTTTACTTCTTATTTAATCGAAAGTTTCACCTTATATTATCTTTCAACTATGATAATTTCATCACATCGAAAAAAAATGTAATAATTTCATTTTTTATCACACTAATTTCACTGTCTTTTCTTAATATACTATAATCATAGACCAAGAATAGAGGGACTTTGTGGATCAATCAAACGGCTCTACATATTTTATGGTTCAAGTTTCCCTTTCCATACCACTTCGAAGATTCCACCCCGAAAAGTCTATTCCAATACTCATCACTTTAGAGTCTGAGAGACTACTACTAAAAAAAGCTTGACAAGCACTTCACTCTGCTGTGAGTATCAAGAGGAAGCCAAGACATTACCCTAACAATCAGATACGATTGGGAAGATATCTTACCCTTTCCCTAGGTTTAATCATGTCATCAGGTCTCTTTCTCCTTGCTCTTTTTACTAGCAATGCACCAGCAACATCAGTGTGTCTTGATACTGCTCTTGCTCTTTGTCTTGCAGTTTCTATTTTCTCTTGCAGATGAGCATCATGGACTCTTAGTAAGTGATTATCTCCTCGTTGTTCCATTGAATATCTTTCTGGATCCATTAGTAGGAACCCATTTTGCCTAAAATTGAGGAACTTTATAATGTTGAAGAAAGATATTCAATGGAAAAACAAGGAGGAGATGATCACTTACCAAGAGTCCATGATGCTCATCTGCAAGAGAAAATAGAAATTGCAAGACAAAGAGCAAGAGCAGTATCAGAAGAAATTTTCGGCAGGTACCTAAGGTAAGAGAAACAAGACAGAGAAAGAGCAAGAGGAATAGAGATAGAGAGGCAAAGAACCCGTAAAGTTGAACTGCCCTGTGAGATAATTTCTAAAATTTTCTGTTGCCTCCCCCTAAACTATTACTGACGAATGAGGACGGTTGCAACGTACTTCAACAGTCCAAAGATAAAACCTCGTCCTACGCTTAAAGCATCATAAGTGGAATGGTCTGATTGGGGTGGACAAATGTGGAAAGTTGGACCATTGGTTCAAGTTTCCACAGCCTCTAGTGGATTGAACAGATTCTGCATTAGTGGTTGGGGCATGTAATGGCTTGGTATGTTTGTACACAAGAAGGATGAGACTCTATCATTATGCAGTGTATAATCCAACAACTTGTGAGACCCTGTCATTCCCTTCCCTCTCAGTGGATGTTCAAATTGTTATAAAATACAAGAATGAAACTCATTTCTTTAGAAAGGAAAAACATGAACAACTGAACCAATTGGGGTCAAAATTTGCAGAATTACCTAAAATCAAAGTTCTGGTAAACAAAACTTCAATCTTTTTAGTTCAAACAACACAAAAATAACAACAAAACTTGTAGACTTGTAGTCAATCAATCACCAAACATGGCAAATCGATGAGTCGTGGCCTGGTTGGTTAGATAGCTTAACTAAGAGCTTTCAGGTTATGAGTTCAAACATCACTAACATAACTAAGAGGAGCGTGAGTTATTTAATCAAAGTTTTTTGTTTTTTAAAAAAAAAACATGGCAAATCGATCATGTTTTTCTCAAGTTTTCCAACTTGGCTCACCTTGTTGGAAATGGCTCACATATCTTCTTAATCAGTAGTTACCTTGAGCCTATAACTCTTTCGAGTTAGCTGTATGGCTTCGTTTAATTCCAACTTAAATGATGAGATATCGTGTTGAATTTTTGTCGATGATATATTAATATTTGCTGAAATGAAACATGTTGTATGATCCACTTTTAGGGTAGACAAAGTTTTGAGGTTATGAGTTCAAACATCACTAACATAACTAAGAAGAGTGTGAGTTATTTAATCAAAGTTTTTTTTTTTTAAAAAAAACATGGCAAATCGATCATGTTTTTCTCAAGTTTTCCAACTTGGCTCACCTTGTTGGAAATGGTCACATATCTTCTCAATCAATAGTTACCTTGAGCCTATAACTCTTTTGAGTTAGCTGTATGGCTTTGTTCAATTCCAACTTAAATGATGAGATATCATGTTGAATTTTTGTCGATGATATATTAATATTTGCTGAAATGAAACATGTTGTATGATCCACTTTTAGGGTAGACAAAGTTTTGACATTGTGCAAAATTAATTATTTTAACTAAAGTGTGGAGCGAAACCCAAAATTTTTGTGATTTTTAACAATAATTTAATCTGTAAGTATAAGTTATATTAATATGTAAGTATAAAGAAACTTTTGGTTGTGAAATGCTTAAAAGAAGAAATTTTATGAAACATAAGATAACAATAAATCATTGTACACTCTTTCCTTTCAAATCAAAGCTTGAGCATATAAGGTTGTTATTAAGGTCTCTGATAAAGTGCACATTTGTGGATCATGAGTATATTTACCTTCTTATCATCAGACTACACTTAACCTCCTTCTATGTTAAATTTATGAAAAATTAGGGAAATAAACGATATCGAGAATGCAATTGTAATAGGGAAAAACAAACACACTTAACAATACAAGATTTAACGTTGTTCCTTCACTTCTTAAGGTATGTCCACAGGGCGTGATCCGATCTTTCTTTACTAAGAATTGTGATAACAAAATATAAGGTGTTTCACTCAAGTTTTTAACCTAAACTTGAACTCTTGAACCCTTGTACACCCCTCTCAACTCATACTCTCAATACCCAGTAAAACTAACTCTCTTACACACTTGACAGAGAACGAAATTCTCTCTAAATAAGAAACTACAACTTGGATGCCACACGCTACACAACACAAATGTTTCGTGGCTATTTACTTGATATCCAAACCTCCAAACACAGCAAGTCATTAGATTGGAAAAAATTAATATTGTCCATGTCGTATATCAGGCAAACAAACTGCGCCAAAACACAATGTCTACATTTGAAAATGTAAATAGCATCATTATCCATTCTACCAACATAACATTGATCAAAACCAAAAAAGTTAAAGTATGGTAAGTTCCAAAATTACCCACATGGTAAATACATGCTGGTAAAAAAAACTAAAATAGCATCTATACAAAGTCACTTCCCTTCCAGGCTTCCAGCATTTCGAGCGCGCACCATTAGTTTCTTGCAGCAGCAGCAACCTCCCCAAGCTGCGTCCATGTCGACCCAAACGGACCAGACCCCAAACCCAAGTCCCATCCCAACCAAGAAACGAACCACCCGGAAGAGGCTCCGACCTTGCAGCAACCACAGCTATGAGCTCACCACCTTTTGCCAACCGGGTCGCCCGATTAGTCCGACCGGCCCATTCCAAGACAACGTTGTCGTGTTTCTTCAACAATGTGCGGAGCTCACTGACTGTAGAGTTCAAGGCATGAGTGTTTGGTTCACTCTTCTTCGTAGCCGTGAGTGTTTGGTTCCTCTTTTTACTATTGAAGAGACCGTGGACAACTCCAAAACCGAGTTCTGTGATCACTGCTTGTCAACTGGTTCGACACTCCTACCTTATTTTCTCTACATTCTTGTGTTTCGGTAACTTTTGTTTAGCTGGTGTAGGGCTTAGTGCTTTATGATTCTGGTTTTGGTTTCGAGAATTTCGGCTATATGTTTGTGCAATTTGTCTATCTTTGTCTTGTTGTTGTGGAATGTGGTTCAATGGAAGTTCATGTAGTCGGAGTATTCCGATACTAGGTTGGTTGCTAGACATAGTAGTTTTGGTTCTGAAGTTACATACTTTTCTGTCTAGTAATTGGGGAAGTTTATAATGCAAAACCTTAGGAATGTTCTTAAGTCCTTGATTTCCTTCACTACTCTAGCATTGTTCAACTAAAGATGACAACTTTTGAGTACATTATTCGTAGCGAATAAGTCTGGAAATTTAAGGTTTTAAAGTACTAGTCTTTTCGGTATGGTAGTTATCAACTTATCATAGAGCAACCGAGTATGCTGACTTATGTAGCAACTTGCTGTTTGATTATTTTGTGCTATGCCACTGTCATGCCAGCTTCTGTTTCTGCAATCTTTGGTTTTCTTAGCTTTTTCTGTGGTTGTGGCGTGACAATTCGTGTGTTGTTTTTGTTTAGATTGGAGTAACCATGTTGTGTCGAAGAGGAAGTACCACATGATAATTCCCAAGGATGATTGTTGGACTAAGCCTCTGAATGATAGTATCTTGGAAGACACAACACATCTGTTACATGGTATGATACATTGTGATGGGATTGGGCATTTGCTATGCATCAATGGACTTGAAGGGGGTTCTAAGCATTTTTGCGGCAGAGAGATCATGGATCTTTGGGATCGGATTTGCACAAATCTTCGAACCAGGTAACTGAAACTACTTATTTCTTGCTGCTCGTAGGATTACATTATGGAAAATCGATGTACTAGTTGTAATGTATCTTCTCTGTTGCAGGAAAATTACAGTTGAAGATTTCTCAAAGAAGCGGTCCATGGAACTTCGACTGCTCCATGGAATTGCTTATGGACATGCTTGGTTTGGTAGATGGGGGTACAGATTTTGCCATGGGAGCTTTGGGGTGGCAGAAGAAACATATGAAAGAGCACTTGATATTCTCAGCTCAATAGAGCTTGAAAAGATCATCCAAGATTTTAGTGACATGGAACAGTGTGAAGAGCTGAACAAAATAATTCATTGCTATAAACATTGGAGTGAATCAAGCTTGGTTACAATCAAAGACCTTCTCAAATTTATGCTCACTGTCAAGGCTGGCATTCCTGCACCTAAAAAAGTCAAAAAGCCGCTATTGCGCACTGCTTCTCTTTCATCTTGCACTGCACGCCGGATCAAGCCCAAGCTATTTGCTGATGTTATTCGTCACAGCTCCGGCCGCCATCCTGCAAGAAGACTAAAGATAGCTGCCGATGTGATTGTGCATGTATTGAGAGAAAATGAAAAGAAAGGCTTTGTGAATGGTGAGATGGCCAGGCAAGATTTAAGAGATGCAACTCTGTTGCATAGTCAAAGAACAGGGTTGCCTGTTAGAGATATAGGTTTGGTGGATAATGTGATAAGCAAGCTGGACAATGTGATAATTGGGAATCACATTGTCTGCCGCACACTGCACGCAATGCCTAGAAGTAGGATTAAAATACGGAAATATACCGTTCATGATCTTCCTGGTGTTTACAGTGAGAAAGAGTTACCTCCCCAATCACTTCCATCACAAGCTCTAGTTCCTGATGTTTACAGTGATGTGCTTTACTTGTACAAGAATGTACTGTTGGCATATCCTGAATCCAAGTTGGTAGAATTGGCTACTCAAGTGGTGCTGAACACTAGACACTTTGTAAAGGAATATCGATTCGGGGATAAGGGTGAGCAAGAGCAGTTCCTTGACATTCCTTTCCCAAGTATGACTGATAGTGGTAATCATGCTGAATCAGGAAGCTATGAGTGTCCACCAGGTATCGCAACATAAACGCTGCTGTGGAATGGAGGATGCTAATGAAATCTGGCCGCCTAAATTTGAGACTACTTTTAGATTAGGAATGTTCTCCTTGCTGTTTGGTCTGCATTGAGTACTACTGCAAACTGCACACTGACTGATATGTTTTGTGCTGGTGTAAACATGATGAGTCATTGAGTTTACATAAACCTAAAATTTTTGTTTCTTCCATATTGTAGATACGTATGATGTTAAAGCTTATTATCTCTTCTTTCTCTTTGGATTGAAAAGCTTATATATTCTCTTGAGCACACTCATTCACTGCTGTTCTTTGGCCTACCTACAATTTTTTCAAGTTAAATCTGAACTTCTGATGTCAAATGACTATGGCTATAGAGCTATACTCTCTTTGGAGAGGAGTTACACTAGTTCATGTTTGATGGCTCATCATTATTTTGTTACCTTGGTTTCATCTTCTTAAAACAACACATAATTGAGTGGGAGAAATAACCCAAAATGCACTACTTGATCAATAAACCTTTAGAAAAGAAAAAAGGAAAAAGAATAAGAGACTATACGATGTCGTTTTGGTGCTCTTATATGATGTAAAGGTTGGCTACTTCAGCTCAGCCATTTCACCTTTTCTAATTCCATATCTACTACAAGCTTCTTGCTTTTCTCACTTCTCTATCAAACTATCAAATTGTTCACCAAAGTTCTAAACTTTACGCTTCAAGATGTCCTATTTGTTCAAATGCTGTTCTGGGTTTCTGGTTATGGCTTCGTTTTTGGTTCTGGGTTCGATCAATGTCTACGCTTTTGGGTCTCCGTCTTCTTCAGAGACCACTATGCACACTAACAATTGGGCTGTTCTTGTCTGCACTTCTCGCTTCTGGTAATTCTAAGCTTCATTTTAGTTTGATCAATCTGTATTTACAGTTTTTTGTGTAAATAATTGATACCCATGTTTTAGATTATGGTTGTTTGGGTTCTTGTGAAATTTGTAAGGTCTTAGTTTTGAGTTCTTAGACATAATTGTACTCAAATTCTAAGTTGTGCAATATCAACAATGCAGAATAAGAGAAGTTGAAAGATATGCTTCACCATTTTATAGTTTGGAATCAAATTGGTGCCAGAATTCTAAGTTAACTTCATCTTAGGATTGGTTTAAACTTGTGTGATAGTCAGCTATTTTGCGGCTGTGCAGAGCTGAATAAAGTTTCTGATATTTACATAAGTTGGTGTTGTTGGAAGTAAGAAACCCACATAGATTTCATCTTTTGTTCTGCATCAGTACTTTAGCTTAAACATGACTCTAGCAAATACAAAAGGGTACTAAGACAAGTAGTTACATCTTAAGGGTTAATTCTTTGTCACTGCTATAGTTGTTAAGAATCATACTGAGGTAGTGTGAAAATCTTGAATTGTAATGTATTTCAAGCTTTGATAGTTCTATACTTCTATTGAATGGCAATATGACTTTTCTATTCCAAATGGCTTGTTTTTCTGTCAGGTTTAATTATCGACACATGGCCAATACTCTATCCTTGTACAGGTAAGCAACACAAGTCATTCTCCTCCTAGAAGATCCTCTTTTCTTTTCTCATGTAGACAGTTACGTATGTTTTCTTTTGATTTGAAGGACGGTTAAGCAACTTGGAATACCTGATGAGAGGATAATACTTATGCTGGCAGATGACATGGCCTGTAATGCTAGAAATAAGTACCCTGCCCAAGTTTTCAATAATGAAAACCACAAACTCAACTTGTATGGAGATAATGTTGAGGTGAGATTTCTTGTTCCTGGTTAGGTTGTTTACTTTTACTCGAAACATAACAGTTTTCCAATTACATTTTTTAAATTCCAATCATGAAATTAATGAAACTGAATCTACCAGGTAGATTATCGAGGTTATGAAGTGACTGTTGAAAATTTTCTACGTGTATTAACTGGGCGCCATGAAACTGCTGTTCCAAGATCTAAGCGTCTTTTAAGTGATGAAGGAAGCCACATTCTCTTGTATATGACTGGGCATGGAGGAGATGAGTTTTTAAAATTTCAAGACTCAGAAGAGCTCCAGAGTCATGATTTAGCTGATGCTGTGAAACAAATGAAAGAAAAGCGTAGGTAAGAAAAATTTACCTCTGCAACTGTTTCTAGATATACATTCAATAGTTTGCATTTCTTATGATATTGTCTTTTTGAAATCTAGTTTGGTACATTTTCATTTATGTTTTGCATGTAATATTTTTAAAATGTAGCTCTGATGAGTGTCATATTGATTATCACCACCGGATAGAACTCATCTAACTTCGAGAATATGATTGAAATTTCAGGTTCAAGGAGCTGCTGATAATGGTGGACACTTGCCAAGCAGCCACTCTCTTCTCTCAGGTTTGTGATTTGCTCTACCAGTGCATGAAATCTAGATACTTTTAAGTTTTTACTGTAAGATTCTGAGAGCTATATTATCCTGTGAGAATTGTTGGGGGTACTTTTGTTTATGTACAATCTCTGTTCTTTTGCATTTGCAAGATGCCCTTCTCAATATCATCTAGTCACTGGTAACCAATTGGCGAAGTCATTATTGCACTTTAAATTTGTTTTTCAAGTGACTATTTTAGTATTTTGCCTTAACCTGGCCTGTTTGAGAATGACTTTGTTACTAAATTAAAGGTCCCTTTCTGATTTGCAGCTTCAATCACCGGGTGTTTTGGCTATTGGAAGTAGCATGAAAGGAGAAAATTCGTACTCGCATCACTTGGACTCAGATGTATGGCATTGCTATCATATAACCTTTGAACTCATTTTGCTGAGAATGCTATGCCGTGTTCTTTAATTTAACTCAATCGGTATTAGATACAATGTACTGCGTATTTAATTCTTGTTGTACTGTTTGATTGATGCAGGTTGGTGTCTCTGTTGTGGATCGTTTTACATTTTACACACTTGCATTCTTTGAGAAGCTAAATATGTATGCTAATGCATCTGTGAGCAGGTATATTCTACTGATATGATAGACTGATTTCATGTCTGACTCTGCTGATAGGGATATGTTTATCTTCTTTCCTCATCTTAGTTCATTACATTCTTCTCTTGCACCTATATGCACTGCTATCTGCTTTCGCATGATACAGACCCCCCCCCCCCCCCCCCCCCCCCCCTCCCCCTCCCCCGGAAAACATAATAATAGTAGTAATAGCAATAACATTCTATCTGAAGGTGGTTTTCTGTTATATCTGTAGCTACTTAAAAGTATTTCTCAGTAATTTAGTCAAAATAAAGGTGTTCTTGTGTCAGGATCACAGTTGCAGCATTTAAGATTTTTTTCGCATGTTTCTCAGTTAGAATAATTTCAGCCAGACTTGCTTTAAAATTTCTCCTTTGACTGTACTTTTCTGTAACAATGTTTGCCTATGCCTACTTGATATGATTGTGACCCAGATCAAACCATAGTCAGGGAAAAAAGCCTATGTGAATTTGGCTCTTCTTCCACTATAGTGGCTCATCCTGTTGAACAAATTTATACCTTAAAATCATTTTAGAGATAGTATACATCGACTGAGTCCTTTGGTTATTGTTTTTCAGTCTTTTTAATTTGTATCACCCAAGCTTCTTGATGTCAACTGCATATTATCGAACAGATCTATACCAGCGTCGCCTTGAAGAGGTATTGATATATAAACTTATCTTCTTCTCATTCTGAGCTATAGGAGTGGTTGGAAATATTTTGTCGTTTTACGCTAATTATACTGTTTTGACTTGGACCACTTATTACCTGTAAGAGTGCCTAGCTTCTCATGAATCTTGTTGCAACTTGAACTGTTTGGCATGTTTTATCCTAACACAATATCATTTAGATGTTATATCATACTGCTTCTTGAAGTGCCTTTTTCATAGTTGCAAAACTGCTTTCTCAAAATATTTTTTCAGAAGGCTATTGACTGAGCTATATTTCAGGCTTAATCTTCAGCAACAGCTATTTCCTTCATAAATTTTACTGAGCTAACTTCTAATGTGCATTTCCACTTGGAACACGTTGGTAGAGTAGCAACCTAGGAGGTTGAGATACTATTTATTGACTTTGATACTTGCTTTCAGGTACCTGTGACAAACTTCTTTGGATCAGTCATGGAAACCATACACACTGATTCAGCCTATAAAGCCCTTTCAAGGAAAAGTTGCCGCAGAGCTGAAATCAATATGCCCTCTGATCAATCCACTGATGGTGATGAAAGAACTTTGGCAGATTCAAACGGTCAGGATCAATTCAGTGATTTGAAAAAAGAGGTGACAGTTCTATAACCCTTTGTGTTGATGCATGAACCTTTGTTTCTCTGCAACACTGATTATGGGAAGGAATGATCGCTGTGATTATGGGAAGGAATGATCGCTGCAGGATCAACAAAGTGCTTTCAGACATTTGTGGAACATTTTCAATGACAAAGTCAGAAAAATTGAAGATGCGGATTCATTTGTGCAGTATGGTTTGCTAGCCATGCTTCCACTATTGCTACTTCCCACATGGTTATCGCAGTGAAAGTTGGCTTTGAGAAGTGAGAGAGAGTGAGAAATAGAATCTGTTGATAAGTTAAATGGTGATGTAGTTTTTGTTCATCTATAGTCTGTTAATTTTTTGGATTCAAGCCATCCAGCGCAAGGTGACCGCATAATGGCAAAATGAGGTTATATTAGGATAGGTACACGAGTCCAATCCCTTTCGAATATCATTGTAACATTGTGTTCTAATTGAACAGTGATATGAATATTTTAGTTGTGAAGCTCCATGGATCAAGACACCTGAATATACTGAACACCGGAGCTTGTTAGATTTGTACTAATATTACTTGCTTTTCTCAGATTTGCAATTTGAACTTGGAAACAGTTTATAGACCTTTTTTTTTTTGGAAACAGTTTATAGACCTAGTGTACAATAGGCTTGAGGTGAGTCGGAGTGATAAATGTCCAACTATGGGTACAAAGTACAAACACAAAAATGAAGACAAGAATCCCAAAAATGATAATTTTTCACAAAACCCTTGTCTGTGATGAACAAAAATTCAATATAATGGTCAATGGTTTGACCTCCTGATCCTCTCTGGACATATAGCTAGGGGTGGCACTTCCGAACCGAATAACCGAAAACCGAGCCGAAATAACCGGGGCGAAACCGAAAAAAACCGAACCGAAAGAAAAACCGAACCGAAAAAAAAAAACCGAAAACCGAAAAAAATTCGGTTCGGTTTCGGTTTAGGGTCCGGACCGAACCGAACCGGCCGAACCGAACCGAATTGGCGGACATCCTCTTTTTGAACCACTTCTTGATCGAATTTCATCAAACTTCCTTCTAGACATATGTAGATCATGTTGTGTAGATCATCTCTGCAAAATTTCAGCCAATTTGGTGATCGTTAAGGCCCTCAAATCAATGAAACACAGTAACGGTTCCGCAATGAACAGCTGAGATTGTTTCATTGATTTGAGGGCCTTAACGATCACCAAATTGGCTGAAATTTTGCAGAGATGATCTACACAACATGCTCTACATATGTCTAGAAGGAAGTTTGATGAAATTCGATCAAGAAGTGGTTCAAAAGTGGAAATCCGTTCTACTGTTCAAAAACCGAAAAAAACCGAACCGAACCGTTCGGTTCGGTTTTCAGTTTGGATTTTTTGAAAACCGAGAACCGAACCGAACCGAACCGAAATTTTTTTTCAGTTCAGTTTTCGGTTTTGGCCCCTAACCGAACCGAATGGGCCGAATGCCACCCCTACATATAACAGCAGCCAGCAGGTATAGTATTATAGTGTCATTATTACTCACTATTACCAATAAACAAAATAAGGTAGGCCCAGACTAACAAAACAAAAGAAACATCCCCAACCAAAGCATAGCAGCTTTAGCAGCAACACAGAAAACAAGAAAGAAGAGGAAGAAGAAGAAGAAGAAGGAGATCACCATGATGCACTACAAGGAGGTATATATTTCCTTCACCATTTGCATTGTAGTTTCTTGGGTTTTTCATTAAAAAGCTTAAATCACTGTTAAGAAAAATCTTGTAATTGAAAATGGGCGTCTGGTGATGAATGTATTGGCAGGAAAAAGAGGCAAAGAAAGAAGCTTTCAGGAAGTACTTGGAATCCAGTGGAGTCCTTGATGCGCTCACCAAAGGTCTGTTGCTCTCTTTTGTCTCAATTGATTTGAAGCTTAATCAAGTCCTTTCCTTTTTGTTATTTTGTGTGAAAAGATTAAATTTTTGTGTTTAATCATGTGCATTCTCATTCAATCTGTCTTTTCCTGTTAAACATTTCTGGGACAGTTTTGGTTGCATTGTACGAGCAGAATGACAAGCCTTCCTCTGCGCTCGAGTGAGTTGATTAGTTTCTTTGGCCCTGTGATCTAATAATATAATGCCAGTCTGTTTCAATGAATATCAATGTAGATGACTAATCGCCCATATAAGTTGTTATTGGTTATTCATTCGTATTAGTTTGTTCAGTTATTGAAAGAAGGATATTAGCTTTTCATTTTATGGGCAGTTTTGGGTTCTCTTCCTAATATCTCATTCCACATTATTGCTCAATCTTGAACCTGTGTATGTGATATGGCAGGTTTGTTCAACAAAAGTTAGGAGGTCCATCTATTTCTGACTACGAGAAGCTGCAGGCTGAACTTTCGGATTTGCAGATGAAGTATAATCAACTTTTTGCGGCTTACCAAGAGACAAGTGCAGAGGTATTCTTCTCCTTCTTGTAAGTTGAGCTTGGTATAGGCAGTGGCCAAGAGCGTTGTGGATTGAAATGTGAAGTTCGATAGCTATGTATGATGATAAAACTGTTAATTATGTATCAAATGGAGATGAAGAGGGAAAATATGTGAAAGCTATGTTAACTATGTATCAAATGGAATTTACTGGATATGATTGGGTTTGGTATGCATATTACACTTTTGCACACTTCAATAGGAGAAAGGCAAGAGTTCAGACATATAAGTTAAAGAACTGTCCTAAGGTATTACCCATAGTACTCACAATTTCTGTTATTTGAATGATCAAATCTATACCGAGTAATCGTAAAGATATAAATCTGAGAAAATGAATGGTTGTCTATTACATTTGGCCACAAAGGGAAGGCATGAGCTGCAGTTCATGTATCCTTCCCCATCATGAATGCAGAAAGCATGTCTATTACACCTCCTTATTTTCTTATGTAATATGTCTATGACTGTTACTGATCTGAACATGAGATACTTCTCTTTTTTGATGTGTGCTGAAAGCATGACTGTGGAGATGTGGGCTGTCTATAACTTTGTTTTAGAACGATTCTCGTTGTGGTAGCATATTTGAGAAATGTAGAATGAGTCAGTCTGCTAGGTTAACACGCCAAGCATGTGTGAATATAAGCTTGAAAGTCCACCTCCTCGGTGTTCTCCTGTGACTTAATATCTCCTGCATCTAATATTGATCTTCATTTGAACTGTATATGCCCCAAAGTTCCCTTTGCTATAAATCTATGAGTTCACAATATGCACTTTATTGCAGTTGGAGGGCCTTAAGAGCTCACAATCGAATACGACACATAATGAGGCATCAGGTTCTACTAAGGAGACCACTGCAGAGGAGGCTCAAAAGGAAAATTTCTAGAAATTTCGGCGGAGGATTTGGTAAATTGTTAAGCAAAGTAACACCTTTATTTCTGGTAAATATATCGGTTGTTGTATGCATTCGGTGAGAAGAGTTGGTGATTTTGTGAACTGTTCTGTAGCGAGTCATCTGCTAATTTAATATCCTCTAGTGGTCTTTACTTGAACTCAACTGTTTGGTTATATTGCTTTTTCAAGATATAACTTCAGTTTCTCTTGGGCTTATGTCTAATTTCAGAGTTCATTATCACATCTTGTGGAGAGTAAGGAAAACAAAAACTCCAATGACTAGAACATGTGCAGGGAAAGCCACAAGAGACCACCCTCGAAATGTTACAAACTTGCAATTAGATAAATATTGAATTCATCTATGTCAATCACATAACTGACGACAGTTACTTCATTCCTAACTTAAACTATTTGCGGCTGACATTGTCTGCATTTCTTGAAGAAACTCGGTACTGGCTGCTAACAGAATAGTGAAGCAAGCAGGACAACCAAGACAACTGAGGAAATTAAAGCCTGTAGAAATTACACGAAAGTTTGATTTAGAACATTGCCGTAGCAATTAGATTAAAGTAGTAATTCTGGTATCATTCTTACAGCAATTGCAGATGCTGCAAGGCCAGGTCTCTCTAGGGTCTTTAACATAATTCCCAAAGTAAAGCACAGTTGCATTGTACCATACTGGAGGAAAAGCAAATCCCAGTAGAAACCTGCTAGGAAAAAAAGCACTTCTCAAACTCATCAAAACATCAAATCTTTGTCCCTTTGTTCCTTATGTGTAAGGGAAAAGTGAAACACATTTGGATTAGAACTCACGAGAACCAACCAATGCCACAACCAAAACATGAAGGAGGCTTATCATACACCCCATCAGAGCATCTATCCTCTACCAAAGCCGACTCTCCTCCTCCATCAACTTCAAGTTTCACCATTTCTTGCTTATCATGGTCTCCATCTGGAACAGTTACTACATAGTCACATACGATATATCAGTCGGAAAAATGGGATATAGCGAAATTCCATATTGGGTATACCGTTCACTTTTTTTCCTCCTCCGTATAGGGAACACACCACATAACTCGGACTACTAACTTCTACAACTTTTCTCATTCATTCTTAGATTTTGATTTCGGGTTCAACGCCTAGCACAAGTGCAAAACATACCGTACTGAAAAAACACGTACATTTGAACCAAACAAAGACACTCAATGGTAACACTGACCTTGATGATCCTGTAATGTGATCCCAGTGGTGTTGTTGGATATGTGAGGGGGTGACGGTGCTTCTATCATTCTTGTGCTGCTGGTTAATCAAAATGAACAAATCTGTAACATAAGAAACATCTGCACTGTTTGAAAAAATACACACTTCTTTGATCTAATGAACAAAGTTTTGAAGAAAGCCATGCCATTATGTGATCAATGTTCATGAACTGCAAGAAGGAAAAGGGTTTAAAACCAGGAAGGAGAAACATGACAACTTCCTGTAACTTACCACTTTTTTGTTTCTCATGGAAATTCAACGGTTACCAAATTTTAATCGAACCGTCAACCTTATCACTAATGGGTAAAAAGAGAAACTTTTTATTTTTATTTTTTTTAATTTTTAATTTTTTGAGAAAAAATTATGCAATTTCAATCCAATTATCATTCACAAAACTATAAATAATTTTGGGATTTTAACCCCACATATTAGGTCAATGTTGGCTTTAGGTGTGTGTATTCAGGGTTGTTGCTTCTTGGTGAGCTATCAAATTGATGAAAATTGACCAACCTAGACAAAAGCCCCCCACATGTGTGTTGTTCTAGACTTGGAGTAAAGCCAATAAGTTCATAACTGAGCTCTCTCCTTGGGTTCTTAGTCATCAAGAGCATGACGGTGACTATTCCCATGCCATTGGTGTTCAAGATGTAAGGTTTGATATGGTCGGCATTGTAGTTGAAACGTGATGGTTTAGGTGTACACTTTTGGATCAAATGGACCGAGTAAGAAGACATATTTTGCTACTCAGTGATTTTAGGATATTTGATTGGCGAAATATTGTTTAGGCAAAATCTTAGCTTATTACTATTGTTTATCTATGTCGAGACAACCACTCAATAAGACTGAGTTGTATTAGTCTAATTGTTGAGTGAGATGATAGTCATGTCACTCATTCTATTAATTTCTCATTGAGTACTAAACTTTTGACAGAATAAGAGATACGCGATTCTCATTCATCGAATTAACGCATTTGAACACAACCATCCAGTTTGTCTTTATGGACCGCTCTTCGTACATTGTATCAAACGCAACACTATAACGCTCTGATCTATCAGTCATAAAGCGACCGTCAACAAAATAATCATAATTTCCATATAAAAACCGACTATGCAATAATTGGAATTTCTCTTCATTTTAGGAGAAGTAAATAAAAACATAAATGGAAACCAAATCAAACAAAAAAAATACCACAAACAATGGTGGTAGTCAAGATCACAATCCAACGGCTCAAACCCTCGCCACCCATAATAAAAACCTCACCACACCATGAAAGAAACCAAAATCCCCCAAAAATCGAAACGAGAAAAGAAAAAGGAAAAAGAAAAAAGAAAATAATTTTTTTTTGTGCAAAATTCGGGAGGAGTCGCGCTTTCTCTCTCTAAAACACAAACCTCAACGACAACAACAATGGAACCAAACGAACACCAACTCGGCTCCTACTTCCACCCCGCCAACAGCGCCGCCGCCCTGTCTTCGCCGACCAATGGCCTCGTCGGCGGCGGACCAAACACCCAACACCACCAACAACAACAACACCAACAACAGCAACAGCTCTCCTCGGCCGACAACAACACCAACATGGTCTTCACTCACTCCTCCGCGGTCCCTCCCCCGCCCACGTCAGCCGTGACGTCACCTGTCGAGCCGGCGAAGAGGAAGCGCGGCCGGCCGAGAAAGTACGGCACGCCGGAGCAGGCCTTGGCGGCGAAGAAGGCCGCCACGACGTCGTCTCACTCCTCCTCTAAGGTGAAGAAGGAGCAGCAGCAGCAACAACACCAACAGCAGCAACACGGCGGCGGCGGCTCAGCGTCGCAGTCGTATTCCGGGCCCACCAAGAAATCTCAGCAGCTCTCAGCTATTGGTGAGATTACCCTTTTGCTTATTGTGTGGTTTTGTTCTTAAAGTTTTGAGCTTTCTGCTTTTTCTGTGCTTGTTTGCTTTCGATTTCTGAATTTGGTTTCAGCGTTGTGTTGCAAAGATTGAGAATTTGGTTTAATGAAATGACAGTAGTAGCAGTAGTGAATCCTATCTAGAGTAAGAAAGTAAAAATTGATGGTTTTGACTATATTCTTCTTTTGGGTTCGTCTACATTACAAATTGGCAAAGGATATGTCTTGACTTGTATGGTATGGTTTTCATGGATTGGATCTTGTAAAGCCTAAAATGAAATCAATAAAAGCAATTTACTGTCGCAATGGAAAATGGGGATTCTCTTATTAAGTGGCTGCATATCTGTTAGACCCGATGGCTTTATAGTTTATTGGTGATTGTTTCTCAAAAAATTTCTTCATTTAGGACAACGGGATCACTGATTTCAGTGGAAATTCGTAGTGGCTTGTTGAATATTCCCTATCCGTTATCTTTATACAAGCTTCCGTGCTTATGTATGTGAAGGATAGTTAACTTGGCTATCAGTGAATGTTTGGTTGAAAACATTCTTGGTTTTAAGTTTTCCAAGTGTCTGCCATACATAAATTATGTCTCTTATTTATACTTGTGAGGTGATGTCTGTAACAATATCATATTTGTTTTAAAAAGGGAAGAGAATTGTGATGTGTCCAAGTTCTTTCAATAGTTCTATGAAAAAATAAAGTAGGCCGGACACCAAACTTTAGCCCCTAGACGCCCCATGTTTTTGTGGTTTTCCGTTTTTTTGTTTGATTGTTTATTATATCAGAACTTTCCCTTTTACTGCTATTCCAAAAACTCTGATGATTGGGATTTTACATTGTTTCTACTTTTGATAGTATGCTTGTTGAGTAACATGCAAAAGGGTGATGGTAACTCGACAACAAACCTTAATTTTAGCGTGGATCAAACAATCGTCTGTTTTATTGTCCACAGAAAAAAGATTCACTCTCTGTTTTAGGAATAGCCTTTGTTTTTGGCAGTGTCATGTACATTTAGAGAGCATAATTGATAAGATGAATATAAACCTTGGTATTTGTTGAACTTCTATTCTTCTACTTGTATGCTGTTTGGTTTTAAATATTGTTCAAGTACCGTTACTTTTTGACAAAATGAGGTATTCCTATATATTAATACTCATGATGGGATTTTTCTCTTCATGGTTGATGCAGGCAATTCTGGGCAAGGTTTTACACCTCATGTTATAAACTTGGTTGCAGGAGAGGTATACCTTTTATTCTTACTAGAAGATAAGAGTCTTTGTACGATGGGCTAAGATGTTGATCTTTAAGATTGAAGTGAGAAGTCCTATGTTTGTCTTCTGATGTAGTATTCAGAATGACTTTTTGTCTGTTTGCCGTAATTCCATCTCTGTATAAATTGACTTTGAATTTGGCATCTGTTAAATACTTCGATGGAGATTGGGTCTGATGGTGTTCATAGTTCATACTGACTTTAGTCTCGTAGGAATAAGGTGTTACCTAACTTTGTTAAATCTTCTTGTTATTTAGTAGAAATTAACGCTTTAGTTGTCATTTGTTTCTAAATTGAATTACATCATTTGAGTTTTTGATATATCTTTCTAGGATACAATCTTGAGTTTACCATTCCTCTCTTTCTTGTTCATCTTTTCTACATTCTCTTCTACATCATATCTTTCAGTTTTTGCTTCAAGCTTCACTTATTACATAGAATCTTCCCTTTTCTTCCCAAAGTCGGAAACTCATGAATATGTTAGAGGAGTGTCACATTTTTTCACTTTTGAAATCACTTTCACCTCAACCATGCTACCTACTATCAAATTGTATTTACATATAACCTATCTTACCTTGTTGCTGACTTTATATATAATTGCCTTTTGGTTGTCTTTCATTAATTTGCTACCAACTCACAAAGTTTTTGAATTTCTTGAACAGGATGTGGGCAACAAAATCATGGCTTTTATGCGACAGAGTAAGCGTGACATTTGCATTCTGTCCGCTTCTGGGTCGATCTCAAATGCATCTATTCGTCAGCCAGCTACCTCAGGAGGAAATATTACATATGAGGTAAAACCTTTTCTGAGTTTGATGTTTTTATCTTCTGTATCATTCATGTCAAAACTACTGAGCTGCACTATGTTACATTTTGTACCTTTAAATCTTATATTGTTATCTACTTGTTAATGTATGTCTGTGTATATAATGCTACTATTTAAAAATAATAATACTGGATTAAAAAGGAAGATTTTGCTTCCTTACCATCTGAGGAAAATCAAAATTAGACACTGTCAAAATATGAGATTTTTCTTTCTTTCCTTTTTACTCACAACATGTTGGACTTTGCTGGTCATTTATTCATTTACTCAGTTAATTGTTGTCTTAGGAGGGTAGGCAGAAAGGTACATGACTTTTGGTTGATGTCAAATTGAGTTAATAACCATGTCAAGAGTGCAAAGTAGAGCGTTTACATTATTCAAAAGCAGTAACTCAGATATTTTTCGCTGCAAGATACTGGATTTGAAAGCACCAGTGTCTTGACTCTATATGCACAAATCATATGATTGATGGGAAAGTTTCATATTAGAAGAATCTGATAACGCACTAATTAATCAGGTTTTCTTAAGGCCTCTCCTCTGTTTGTGTGTGGTTAGGCAGAATAAAAGGGGTACATGCTACATAGCAATGAATTTACAAGTATCTTAGTGTGGATTTTTCTGTTTTATTTTTTTTCTAGAACTTATGCATATTAATTGAGAAGTTATGCCGGTAGGCCTTTATCTATCCATAAATTGTGGATGAGATGCAAAAGACATTATATGTTTCATTAGTCTGTTCAAAAGATTGGATTTATAACAGTTGAATTCTTCATACTGCCGAACAACTTCACAGATTTACAGATTAAATCATTGCTCATCACTACTTCATGTTCAGTTTATCAAGGTATAATGATATATTTGTCTTATATGATTGATATTAGGGTCACTTTGAAATCATTTCACTGTCGGGATCATATGTACATACTCCTGGGGGAAAGACTGGTGGGATGAGTGTGTGTCTATCTAATACAAATGGCCACATTTTTGGGGGTGGAGTTGGTGGACCATTGACCGCTGCAGGCCCTGTTCAGGTACATAGTCGAAAAAGTTTCTACAATATTCTCTACTTCTCTTGTGCACATCTATGAAAATGAGTAGTTACTTCTGTGCTAATCATATCTTAGTTGCCACTGGTACATTTAGAAACCTCTTAAATGCAATTTCTACTCTTTTAAGTTGGTGTACTGATTGATTTTGTTGTTTGTTCCATGGACAGGTTATTATTGGTACTTTTCTGGTTGATAACAAAAACGATGTCAATACTGGTGTAAAAATGGAGGTGTCTATCCCCAGGCTGCCATCACCTGTTGGTGGTACATCTATGATGAATGTAGGTTTCCGCTCAACAGTGAACTCTTCTGGAAGAAATTTGGTCAGGGTAAATGATGAACAACAGCAAGCTATTGGAGGAAGTCATTTCATGACTCAGGGCATGCATGGATCTGCCGATTGGAGGGCTGGTCCAGATGTCAGAAGCACTGGTGCTTATGAATTGGCAGGTATAAAGCATATTGGTCCTTCTGTACCTTAGCAATGATTCATATATATCAAGAATATACACCTTGTAACTGAAGCAAGCTTTTGTTGCAGGAATAGGTGGTCATGCAGCCCACCAATCTCCGGAAAATGGGGACTACGATCAAATTGCAGATTAGGGATTGTTTTTTAGATTTGAAGGCTGTTTTGTCTTAGGTAGAGAGATGTATAATACATATCAGCACTTTTTGTCAGCGTATGCTGCCCGTAGCGTGCACCATACATTAGAGATGATGGATTATGAAAGTCATGCCTGTGACTCTGGTGGTTGAGATATTTTCCTCCCTTCAAAATTGCTCATTATGCGTCTTATATTGAATCTGGTAGTTAAAGTTTGTCCATTCTGAAATTATCATGGTGTTGCATAAGCTTTTGCACTTTATTACAACCTGATTTTAGATGAGAGGTTCACACCATCTTAAAGTGTTGGAGTTCAAAGGTGCCATCTGCACCGGAGGCTTGTAATGAGATGTCCTTTTGCTTGTTATTTTCTACTTCAAACTTATGTTTTGAATCTGTAATGATATGAATAAAGCAATTCAGAGCAGACTAAAAGAGCACGAGATGAAATGCATTAAAACTTAATGGACGACAATTAACAATCATTCATGGCGCTCTTGATCCGCCCCTAGTACTCGTTTAGTGCGTTAACTGTTGAACATACAGAAGCAACATCTAGTGTTGAGGTACTAGCTATTTCCTAGTGCACATACGGTTTCTCCGGCAGATGAGTGCGCCGGCAGCAGAAGTTATGGCTCTGACTTTGGATGATTTCTGAGCTTTGACATCGCTCGAGGCCTTAGCATAGGCCTCCGAGTTAGCTCCGGTTGCCCCAGACTCAACAAAGTAGGCACCATTCAAAAACAAATCTCCTTTAGACCTCCAATTCCAGTTCTTCCACTCCGACTTGTCACCTGAAGTCCTCTTGGTAACCTGATTGGAATAAGGGTACCTTTTCGGATCAGCCACGAATCGGTTGCCTTCGCTATTGATGGTAGGGTTTGCACTTCCGCCGATGGCATATATTCCCCAGCCACTGCTGTAGTCATTGTTCACCACATGACAATAACCTTGTCTACAATGTGGCATCCTTTGCCCTAGTCCTTCCCCAAAGTGATTGTAAGCAACAGTCACTTGCATGACCTTGTCTCCCTTATAAGAGTTGCTGTGACCAAACAACATGACCTCATTGTGGTGCCATAAGTCATTGTTCGAGATTGTGACTGCAGTTGAGGCCATGACGACATCCACGAGGCCGTCGGCGCAGTTGGAGAGCGAGTTGTGATCAATCCACACGTCCCTGGACCCGAAAATCGACACGGCGTCACCATCTGCCATTCCTCTCCAACCAAAGTGTGACGGTGTGCTCCTCACCAAGGCATTCCCCGTAGGCCTGCAGCCATGGATATGGAGGCCATGTATTATTATGTGCTTGATGTTTTGGATCGTAATGCATGCTCCATTCGCAATGTGAACATTGGCTCCTCGGCCGTCAATGGTCTTATAGCTGTTCATAATGAGCTCCTGCCTGAGCTGGATCACCATGTCACGCTGGAACACAATCCATAAGGGCTCAGTTTGTATTACAGCGTGACGAAGAGTCCCAGCTCTAGGGTTGACGGCATCATTGTCACTAGGGTCAGTGACAACGTAGAACTGCCCGTCGCGGCCGCCGATTGTGTTCCTGCCGAAACCAATGGCGCAGGCCGCGAGGCGCTTCCGATTGTTTAACCAGTTGGTGTCACATCGCCAACAGTCGTCGATGGCATTCCCGGTTACACATGATGAGGGTGACCCCCGGAGTTGCATGAGCTTTCTTTCAGTGCTGTTTCGGATGATAATGGAGACCATGGAAGCAACTTCCTCGGGGTCATCGAGTGCTGTTGGTGAAGTTCGTGTTTCGGCAATGAAGCTGAACACGAAGAGAACCAATACACACGTACAAATCATTCTCTTGCTCCACTCGAACACTGTCATTGTTGCTCTTTTTCTCGAACCTAGCTTTTGTCTCCTTTCTCAAAATTTCACTAGCAGTTATTTCTAACTGGCGGCTAACATGGAGGCTAGTTTACCATAACAACTTGAGGTAAGTTCGGGTGTTTCTTTCCTAGGTGGAAGAGAACGTACTCCTAGAATCTCATTGGAATTAATTTACCATAAAGTTTTTACTTGTTTGATTTCTTTATGAATGAGCCTGATTGTTAGGAACGGGTGCAGTAAATCACAACGGAAATCCAGTTGGAAGCAGCCCTTTTCTACATGCTATCTTAAAGCTCGCCAAATGATGAGATTTTTCCGCATAAAGAAAGGGGATCAATAGCCACCTATATATTTTGTAGTTCAAGTTATCCTCTTAAATCTAATAACAAATCATATATACATCACTCAAAAGGATTTGAAACACAAATAAATCCACTTGTGTTGTTGTTAAACAAATAAAGACAGTTTTTAACAATTAAGGACAATCTTTTCTCTACATGTCATATGTCATGATTTAATTTACCAAACTAATCATACACTAATTAAATATGTTTTTAGAAGAGAAAAGTCTCTCATTTTGAGATTTTTCAATAAATGAAATACAGTAGCAGGTTTTCAATAACTTAGTGTAGTAACAATTAATTTCAGTTGAAGTAGTAGCAGAGGTTAACGTCCATCTACATTTCTTTTAAACAAATAAGGACAATTTTTAACAAATAATGATGGATTCTTTTATGTTTGTCATGTGTCATGGTTTAATTTACTAAATTGACCTAATACAAAATTAAATCAAAACTCATCATGTATTGTTTTAGCTGCTACTGCACTTGCTGGAATGTTGTTGCTGCTACTACACTTCCAATAAATACAGTAGCAGATTTTTAGTGGTTCAGCTAGTGTAGTAGCAACTTCAGTAACTGTAGTAGCATGTTTTCAGTAGCTCAACTGATGTAGTAGCATGTTTTGCTGGAAAGTTAGCTGCTATTACACTTCCAACAAATGTAGTAGCAGAGTTTTAGTGGTTCAGCCAGTATAGTAGCAGTTTTCGTAAGTGTAGTAGCATGTTTTCAATGGCTCAGCAAATGTAATAATACTTATTTTCAGTACGTGTAGTAACAGGTTTTGAGTACCACAACTGTAATTGGATGCCTTTGAGGATTTTAATATACTAGCATAGTCTCCGTGATGTATTCGATCACCGTGCTACTACCAACTACTATAGTCAAGTTCTGCTACTATACTCCTCATTGTCAAGTCCTGCTACTCACTCGTTGTATTCTATCAAAATCGTCCAATCATGTTACTGATGCTTTTACTAATGTAGTATACTTTTTTAAGAAGTTAAAAGTATAGCAATGTTGTTTAATATTGGCAATTTATCATTTTATCTATAGTTTTAAAACTTGAACATCCTGAAATCAAACAAAACTCACAAGTAGTTCATCTTAAGCATCAACACTCATTTGTACGATTCATTAAAATTTCATCTACAACGAGTAAATATCCCCAAAGCGATGAAAACCAAAAATGAAATTCCTGAATATCGACCATAAGTTTCCATTACATAGAATCATATTGACAAATTTATAATAAAACCATAATTGTTTTTTAGATTATTCAGCAAATACATGAAAATATATATGATCTGGGAGGTGCTTGAGTGCTTCAACTTGCAATTGACATCAAATATAGCTAAAATCTTAACACAGAGCATGCAATGGCTTATTAAATTCAGGTCTCTCATTATCAATAAGAATTCACTTGGTTCCAACTCAAATCCAAATAGCAGTACACCATTAATACTAGAACTAAAAGCATTATTCATGTTCTGAGATCATGAGAACATAATAAACATGAATCAAGCTGTTTTCTGTGGAATGAAACAAACAATTGTAAAGGGAAGGATTAGAAACGAGGGCTTACGAAGATCTTCACGAGTGGAGAATTGGCGGTGACCAGTGGGTTTGTTCTTGTACTTTCCCCTGCCCATCATTTCCCAACAAATTCAAAGGCAGCGAAATTCATCTTCAGAGACGATCAATTTCTGAAGGTAAAGTATTTTCTGGGAGAAAAGTTTCATAAATTTGTGTTTTCCATTACTGTGAGAGAGATTAGAGATGTGGCTCATTATATTCATACCCTTAAGGACAAGAGCTCTTGAAACAGAAAAATCAATTAAATAAGAAGAGAGGAATTTGTGGCAGTAGCTTGTAGAGATGAGAGAGCTTTAAGGCTCATCCAACGGTCCTCGCCTTCCTTTGTGTTCATCCCAGCATGAAGATCTGAGGCAAATTCGAACCAGACCTGCCTACTCCCTCAGAATTTCAACCTTTTCTTTGCTCTAGAGGAATGTAAGGGAATCCAATCCATCTTAATCTGCCTCATCGGCACAATATAATTTTCTTCTCTCTACACTGACCTAATCCCAATCTCCATCGACGGCAACCGAGATGCCACCGCCGCCAACGGCGTCGAGATCAGCACCAGCTTTGACGACGAAGAAGCAGAGAAGCTTACAAAGATGACCGGTGTAGAAGCAACAAACCTAGATGAGTGGCCGCTTCATCTCAAACGGAGGCGGATTTTGGAGCAATTTCGTCACCGGCAACGACTTCGACATCATGGCGGTGGTGACTACTGTGATCATCATCGGGACCTCGTAGACTAAGAAAGAGAACAGAGAGAACAGATAGATCAGCAAGACAGCAAAAAGATCGAAGAGATAGAGAGTGGTTGTGCTCGTAAATATTTGAAGGATCTATGCATTTTGGTCTTTTTACTTTGAAATTTGGAGTCAGCCGTGCTTGATATTTCTCGTGGGCTTGGACTTCATGTCCTTCTTTGTTTAAATCTTATCAAATGTGGGTTATTTGTTTTTTGCTTATTTTTAGAGTAGTAGTATATCATTTTCTCTAAATCTAATTCATCGGATTACATTTTTTTTTCTTCTGATTACATACTGTTGTCGGTAGTTAGGAAACTACCTCCCCTGCCCATAAACCAATCATGAAACTTGTAGACCGACGTCCAGGCTACCTCATCATGGTAAAAGATCATCGGTACCACATCGGGAAGGTGCTTCTCCAAGCTCCACAAGAAGACACCATGATAAGATAAATTCCTAGTTAGTCCCACATCAGAAATATGTAATAAGAGGAAACTTTCCTTATCTATAAAAGGAAGGCTCCCCCTGTGTAAAGAGGGATATTAGACTATCGGACTCACCACCACCACATAGAGATTGGACTCCCGGACTCACTCCCCCCTACACAGAATGTGTATATTATGCTCCCTCTCCCTCCCCTACTCCTCACGGGTGGGATGGATGGATGCACTTGTAACACCAAAGGCCAATTGACCATGATAGTTGATTTGTAAGTGGACGTAGCCATATCCCCCGAGGCATGGTGAACCACTATATGTCCTTGTCTTACCCATGATTGTTCATACTAGTGTTCCACAGTGATTCTGCATGGCCCTCCCGGTTTATGCAGAAACACATACTCTTTGTAAATAGAAGAAAATATACAATTTTGATTGCAATATCCATGACTAACATCTTTTATATTATGTGGCATCTCCCAAATTTACACTAATATAATTTATAAGATAAGACATTTCAGACTAAACGTCTTCACTCTTCACCAAATTTGTGGTACGAATAAGTGTATAACACTCTCTCCCTCCAAAACCTCCCAAAAACCATAACCATACTCTGCTCATATCATCAACTCTGTAAATGACATATGTGAAGTCATTTGATCAAATTCGACTTGGAGATGTTACTCTTACTTTATGCATCTCATATAGGTTAATGAAGTCGTTGAATTTCGTGTCTGCATATGGAGCAACGTACCATATCCAAGTTTGTATCTTCTTAATGGAAGCATAGATAGAGATTCCATCACTTCTAGCCTGTACAATAATCTTTGTTAGTCCAACTCGACATGTTTGAAGTTTTCTTCTTCAAAGTTCCGATGTTGTCTTCTTAATCTCCACTTGTTATATATCATTACTACAATATTGAGTTAGTTAGGTATTTTCTTTTCAATTGATTATTTAGGCAGTTGGATTAGTAACAAATCAAAAGTATCCGCCGGAAAGTCAATTCTTTGTAGCAATAGCAATCGCTAACCCTCTACGCACTTAGAATCAATTATCTATTACAATTTAATGTATATGAATAGATTGAGCATTGCTACAAAGAAGAAGCTTGTGTTTAGTCTTAATAACATAGCATAATTATAACAATCCTCCCTCAGTTTTCATAATGAACCCCCTTCTAAACTATCTAGAACGGAATTCATTCAAACTTTTAACATCCGGTAAGTCTTAATTTTGTATATTCTAATCAAAACATCAGATTTGTTTCCTAAAAGTAAAAATTTCTCCTTTGTTTTTCCTTTTCATACTCTTTAACGAGGTTCATTACATTAATCTTTTTTTTTATGATAAAATTCTATAAGATGTTTGTTCCTTGTTTATACTTTAAATTTGAAGTTTGTTAATTTATTCTTTAGTAATTTACTTCGAACACCCCGACCATAGTGAGGATTGCATTAATCAAACAAGGTCTAGCATCAATGTTGCCATGTCCTGAACAGCATCATCACTTAAGTCCATGACTAGCTCCATGCCATGGCCAACACTCAAAAGCTGAGTCTGAAGATCTTGAACCTTAAACCAAGGATAGAGAAACCCGAGCACGTGACACACGTGCTGCTCCTTAACCGCCTTTACCTTATAACCGCCAAACGCGCCACGTATTCCCCGTCTCCCCGCCGCACGATCAAAACCCATCGTCGGTGGAGAAAGTCCAAACCTTTCTGGAGGAAGAAGAAGACAGTGTGTGTGCCTGTGACTTCGCTTATTTACAGCAAAAGCGTGTCTAGGTTCTCTTCACGGACCCCCCCCCCTCTCTCTCTCTCTCTCTCTCTTCGTGAGCAGTGAGACCCCTTTTGTGAGTCAGCTCCTCTGTAATTGGGTTTTGGATTTGCTTTTTCATGCTCTTAGCTCTATTTGGTCTCTTGGGTTTGTTCTAGCTAGTTCAGATTGTGAGTTTGGTGCTCAAAGTTTGAGTCTTTATTTGCTTCAAGTGGTTGGTTTTGCTTTCAACACTTAAAGTTTTGATCTTTGACGTGTTTGATAGTGAAAAATTTGAGCTTGTGCATAAGAGGAGCCACGAGGTGTGTTGTTCTATTCAATATGTTTATTAGTTCAATCTGTTTGGGATTTTGATAAGCAAAAGAAGCAAGCTTTGTGGTTGAAGTTATCATATGGGATTTCTTCACTTGTTCAATTTGTGTTAAAGGGTTAATAAACCCAGAAAAGTAGCTTTAGAGAGCAAATTGGATTGTGGAGATAGAGAATAGGAGTTTTGCTTTGTGGGAGATGGGTAAGTTTGATTTTGAAGTTTTTGCAGGTGGATATTTCTGTTTTTGTTGGAAAACCCAGGTGGGTTTTTTTAGATCTTAGATTATGGCATTCGAGTTTTCAAAACACTTGGTGGGTTTCTGTTCCTTTCTCTATCTTTTTTTGTGTTTGTTTTCCAAGTGAATTTTGGTTCATCAGTTTTGGAGGATGGTGAATGATAGTCACTTGGGTGTAATGTTGAGAGCAGTAGCTATTGGGTTGTTAGTTTCCTATCTAGCGGTATATGTTTCAGCCAATGATAGTGAATTTGCGAGTTGTAATTGTGATGATGAGGGTTCTTGGAGCATTCAGAGTATTTTGGAGTGTCAGAAAGTAAGTGATTTCTTGATTGCTATTGCGTATTTTTCGATCCCTATAGAGCTCATTTACTTTGTCAGCTGCTCAAACTTTCCATTCAAATGGGTCCTCCTTCAGTTCATCGCGTTTATAGTCCTCTGTGGATTGACCCATTTGCTCAATGCCTGGACTTATTATGGCCCTCATACTGCTCACTCGTTCCAATTGATGCTTGCCCTCACCATTACCAAACTCCTCACGGCCTTGGTCTCGTGTGCAACTGCAATAACCCTATTAACTCTTTTCCCTCTTATTCTGAAAGTCAAAGTAAGAGAGTTGTTCTTGAGGCAGAATGTGTTGGAGTTAGACCAAGAGATTGGGATGATGAAGATACAGAAGGAAGCGAGTTGGCATGTTCGAATGCTGACCCAGGAAATTAGGAAGTCACTCGATAAGCATAACATTTTGTATACAACGCTGGTTGAGCTTTCAAAGACATTGGACTTGCATAATTGTGCAGTTTGGATGCCTAATGAGAACAGGACAGATATGAACCTGACTCATGAGTTGAAAGGGAGTTCTTCGGGAAATTATCGTCATTCTATTCCAATGAATGACCCAAATGTGTTGGAGATCAGAGAGAGCAACAGAGTAAGAATCCTGAGGCCTGATTCCGCACTTGGAGCTGCAAGTTGTGGTGATTCTAGTGAATGTGGTGCTGTAGCAGCAATCCGGATGCCAATGCTTCGAAATTCAAATTTCAAAGGGGGTACACCACAGTTAGTTGATACTCCTTATGCTATATTGGTTTTGGTTCTTCCGATGTCAGATTCTAGAGTTTGGAGCTATCATGAAATGGAGATAGTGGAAGTTGTGGCTGACCAGGTTGCAGTGGCACTGTCCCACGCTGCAGTACTTGAAGAGTCTCAACTAATGAGAGAGAAACTGAGAGAACAAAATTGTGCACTACAGCAGGCTCAGAAGAATGCAATGATGGCCAGCCAAGCAAGATACTCATTTCAGAAGGTAATGAGTAATGGAATGAGAAGGCCGATGCATTCCATTTTGGGGTTGCTGTCAACATTTCAAGATGATATGAATTTGAAACAGAGGATTATTGTAGACACGATGGTTAAAACTAGCTATGTTCTCTCCACTTTGATAAATGATGTCATGGAGATGTCAGCAAAAGATAATGGAAGGTTTCCTCTGGAGATGAGGCCTTTTCAACTTCACTCCATGATCAAAGAAGCTTCTTGCCTCGCCAAGTGCTTGTCTGTGTATAAAGGCTTTAGGTTTGAAGTTGATGTTCAGAGCTCATTGCCTAATCAGGTGATGGGGGATGAAAGAAGGGCTTTCCAAGTAATCTTGCATATGGTTGGATATCTTTTGAGCACCTACAAGGGAGGAGGAACTGTCATCTTTCGGGCTATTCTAGAGAGTGGTTCTGAGACCCAGGATGATAAATTGCAACAGATGTGGAGAACAGGTACACCAGATGAGTACGTATCTGTGAGGTTCGAATTGGAGAATAATGACGGAACTTCTCATTCCAGTGGAGTATCATCGATGATTGATTACGTTGGTAGGAGGAACAACAGCAGTGAAATAAAGAAGGGCCTGAGCTTCAACATTTGCAAAAAGATTGTCCAGGTATGTACTATAGATGATTGATCTACTTTTGTTTTACTTATGTAAGATTTCAAGTCATATTACATTTGTTGCTCAGAAGTGAGACCAGTTTTTTTTTTTTTTTTTCCTGTTAATGACTACATGAACTAGGTGGTAGCACCGTAGTAGTGATCATTGTTTTGCGAGTTTTTAGTGGAAGTCAACTGTTTTACATATAAGAAGGTTTTGGTCTGGTGTTTCTATTAAGGGTCTGAATAAAACATATGTATTTACTTTTGCAAAGCAAAATGGTATTGGACACCATATATTAACATTTTTCTTACTCTAATTCTTTGTTACGTTAATTCAGACTTATGGAACTGGTTCTACTTTTGATAGATGTTCATATAGTCTTCATCAACTCTAGGATCATCATTGCCTTCTATAATCAAGGAAGCCTTAAAAATTTCTAACTTGTGATAAGTGATGTTGAGTAGATGCTGTCCAAAGTACTAGGATAGGGAAAAAGTTATATCTGAGGCAGAAATAAAATAATTCTTGATCTATTTGCTTATATAACATTGTATACACTTCAATTCGAGTGAAAAGTTTGATACTTAGATTCACTATTTACAGGGAAGATTATTTATTATGTGATAAGCTTTTCCTTTTATAAATCAGCATGCTCTTTGCATTTGAAGCTGTTAAAAAACATATTGCACCATATTAATATTAACAAATTTCAAGAAGGTTTTCAAAACTGTTACCCATAGCTTGCATCTTTGTCAGATAAATACCCCTTTTTTTCAATCTTTGACTTGCTAAAATTGTCCGCGTCTTTCAAGTTAATTTTTCTGAACAGAATATATTATTTCAGTATGTTGGCAACTTATGAGTCGTGTGTAATGAAACTCCTGCAGATGATGCAAGGCAATATCTGGATATCCATGAATCCGATCAATCTCGCAGAAAGCATGACACTTGTTCTCAGATTTCAAATCCTTCCTTCTTTAGGGAGAGCTATGTGTGTTGCTGGAAATCCATTGGAGCAACCAAATTCCAACTCAGAGTTCAGAGGACTCCGGGTTGTAGTAGCAGATGATGATAATGTAAACAGGACTGTGACCACAAAGCAGCTCCAGAAACTTGGCTGTCAAGTCAGTACTGTTTCTTCAGGGTTTGAATGCCTGAGTACCCTTAGTAGTGCCGAAAGTCCTTTCCAGGTTGTTGTTCTGGATCTTCACATGCCTGAGATGGATGGATTCGAAGTGGCAATGAGAATCAGGAAATTCCACAACCCTAGTTGGCCGCTGATCATAGCCCTGACCGCAAGTGTGGAGGAAGATGTGTGGGAGAAATGTCTACAGATGGGAATGAACGGACTGATCCGAAAACCTGTCATTTTGCAAGGGATGTCAAACGAGCTCCGGAGAGTAATGCAACGAGCCGGGGAAGGTTTGTGACCAAGGAAGCAAGTCATAAACTCCAGATCCTCTCAACTCCAATGACATATATAAAACCGAATCTCCACTTTAGATTTTGCTAACCATGTTCTTCATATTACTGGTATTAAATACCAAATAAGTATGATAGATTTACATATGATAGTTTTATATGATGCTAAAGCCAAGCTAGGATACTCATATTCATGTAAAAGTGACAACAATGTTATGATTCATCTACCGAGATATGTTCACTCTCGCACTCGATTCAAATCGATTCTGTAGCTCTATGAAATTCAGTTCACTTGAGCTTATGAACTTACCAGCTAAGAAAATTTGATCTTACCAATACATTAAGCATTAAATTACTATGGTAAAAAAGTTGAAAAGTCAATTTTAGTCTTTTCTATTTACCTGATCATCACATGATCCCAAGGACAAAGTGGACATTCACTCCTGTCTCTGCTCTTAAACCTCAATATTTGTTATGTGAGGGAGGAAAGCGACGCCGTTTCTCTAACCTCCGGCGGAGCAAAAGCGCGGGGTTTGAAGAGAGAAGAGAAGAAAGATGAAGAAAGCAGAGTACTTCAGCAAGGACTTTGAGTGGGACGAGCTGAGAGTTGTGGTGGAAAACGACCCGTCGTTGAGCTACCACTTGGTCCCATTCGAGCCCTCTCTCTCAGTTGCAGAAGAAGAAGAAGCTGAATATCAGCCCTGGAATGACTTTCATCACCGCCATGCATCTGGGAAGTTCTTCAAGGTCTCTATCTCTTCACCCTTTTCATAAAGTTTCAATCTCTGAATGTAAGTCTAGTTGTTTGATTAAGTTCATGGGGTTGTTCTATATATGTGTACCCAAAAATGTGAATAGAGAAGTTTGAGTTTATTATAGATTGAGGAAACAATGTAAAGTTTGGATCTTTATATGTGATTGTAGCTTTATATGATCAATTGTGACTTGGGTTTGAAGTTTTGAGATAATTTAGAAGGACCCTTTGAATCAGTTTTTGTTTTCGACGGTTTTTCGGGTTTGATTTGGACTTATGGCCTCAAAGGGTACTTATGATTCATTTTTCTATGCTCCTTTTGTATTTCAAGTGTGATTTTCGATGCAGGAAAGGCGATATTTGTTGCAAGAATTCCCTGAACTAGTTGGGTGTGAGGAGAATTCTAAGGTTTTGGAGGTGGGGTGTGGTAATGGCAGCACTGTTCTTCCAATATTGAGGTAATGTTCCAAAATAGAGACGAATTTATGTAGTTGTTATTATTGATAAGCACTTATACGCCTAACCAATGTGAACTATGAACTTGCTGTTATGACATATTTGTTTTCACAAGGTGCTTATTTTCTTGGCAGGGGCAACGAGAAAGTCACTGTTTACGCATGTGATTGTAGCACTGAGGCCCTTGAGAGAGTTAAGGAGACAATATATGCTTCCAACATTGTTTCTATTGAGCATCACTTCCATACATTTTGTTGTGATTTTTCTACCTCTGGGTTTCCGTCATGGTTGGCCTGCAATCCTTGTCAAGCAAATTTTGAACAAACTTCAGGTTAGTTCCTGATTTCACTGTTTATATTCTTATACGTGAAGTCTAATAAATCCCCTATGCAGTATAATAAATTCAATTTCTATTTGTTTTTCCAGATGGTAGAGGGAAAAACAAAAGCTATCGTACTGATTCAATTTCATTGAAAGAAAGCAGATGTTGCATTGGTGGGGTTGATTTTGTTACCTTGGTAAGCATTCTTTACATCAAACAGTGACAATATGGTTAACAATGGGATGGTTGAGTAACCTTCGAAACTACAGAAACTAAAAGAACAACATGATATCTGATATCAGTCTTGTCTTTTAAAAGTTGTAGCATCTAATGTTTTGGCATATCATAGCAGAACATCGCCTTATAGTCTTATACAGTTGATAAATTTTGATGATGCATCTGCTTACCAACTTCTATGTTCAAAGGCTATATACAGTACAAAGTGCATTGGTTATCATTTTAATATGTGGTGTATTACATCATAATATTAACTGCCATAGGCTTTCAGTTGCCAATGTACAATTGCATATTGGCTTTATTAATTCCTTAGCTTTTAAATCAAGTTCACCCCTATTACTTTTACTTTGCTTTTACTTTTTCCATTGTGTCTGATATGGTTGTTTCAATTGGTGGAATTTGGTGAGTTGGTCAATAGAGAAAATCCTCCACTTATCTGAGACAACTCCCACAGCTCCTAACTCACTCGTCCTTGTGATTAATACCTTGGTTGCCACTTACAACTTTCTGAATACTTACATCTATCATGAAGTTCTTGTTAAAAGGTACCAAAGATAAAGCTTATAGGGGGTAAAATTACATAGCTTGCTCAAATAGAAACAGACCTGGGAATTTGCTGGACCCCAATTAGACTTTTTCAAAATTTACTTATTTTGCTTTTTTGACTACTGTGTAAATCTTAAGTAGGCTTAAGACTTTGGTATTCTGTTTCAGATGGACATGGTGCTCCTCTGTTTTGACTTGTGATTTCAGTTGTGATACTGTAATACTTTTCCAACATAAAAAATAATTTGTCTTCTTTTTTGGTGATTTGAGTTCCTTATTATAATGTTGAATGGCAGATATTCACATTGTCGGCATTATCACTTCAAAGGATGCCAAAGTCCATCAAAGAGTGTTTTTCTGTTATGAAACCAGGAGGCCTGCTTCTATTTAGAGATTATGGTAATTGACCAATTCAAATCTGGTTTGGATTTGGAGTTATACATGGTCTTAAAGAGCTCTTTAACTTCAATTTTTTTCTGGAAAATTTTTCTCTAATGTTTTTCCTGCTGACAGAAGTTCGGTGTGATGAAATTCAGGCCTTTATGACATGAGCATGCGTCGGTATGAGATGGACAAAAAAGTGGGATTCAGGGAGTATATGTGGTCAGATGGCACCCGTTCTTATTTCTTCTCTTTGGGTACTGTAAGGGATCTATTTTTGGGAGCTGGCTTTATTGAGGTACAAGTGAGAAGTTAATTATTTCATGCTATTGTCATTACACCTATTTGTCCAATAAACTGGAAATTAGGTTCTTTTATCCCATCTTATTTAGTTTGTTCATATTAACTGGTGGTTGGGGTTAACTTTAGGATTAAGAAGGAAAAGCCGATAGATAAATTATGCACCTGATTGCTTTAATTTTAAACTAATGTTCTATCTTCATGCTTTTGTCATCTTGAGCTTGAACACTGCTAATGTTTTATCATCATGCTTTTGTCAGCTTGAGCTTGAATACTGCTGTGTTAAGTCGGTGAATCGTTGAAATGGGAAGAGCATGCGAATGGTGTGGGTTCACGGAAAGTTCCAAAAGCCTATATGAACTATGAAGTCTATTGCTGAGATGCCTCTTGAAGAATCCTTCATACTTAAAGCCTATTGCTACAGTGAAGTTTCTTGTGGATAGCAATTTCATGGATCTGCATTATGGTAAAGGCGTACAGACCGTTCTGGGTTGAATTATCTGTGCATAGTAAGAACTAAAGCACTCATACAGTCAGTCTAGCTACTGAGCTACACCAATGCTCGCATCATCCACGTTTTTACGGTTTCGTGGTTCAACGTCCGTTTTCTTTGGTCAAAGGGGAACCCATACCCAGCTCCTTTGGAATTGGTACCAATTATCCAACCAATCTTTTTGTCCCATCTTATCCTACCATTCCTACATTTGTCTTTTCCAAAGTATGAACCTGAACTCCTGAAGACCATGAACTATGGCCTCTCATTTGTCTGGAAAATAAAAACTAATAATTCAAGTTGTTTCTCTTTAGGGTTTCCATAACCGTTCCATTTCAAGCAGTGATTCTATATTTATAAAAAAAATCCCAATGATAGATGCGTCTGCAATCAAAATATATATCTCAAACAAGTTAAGGTTGGCATATGGCACAACTTTAGTTTATACAAGTAATCCATCAATCAAATCATAAGCGACTCAAGTAGCTAGTGTTCCTCATTTTATATATCTATTTTTGGGGGTTCAGTAATATATCTTAGATGCATATGATATCAAATACGGTTAAGATTGCATGTGATATCATATGAAGCAGGATGTGCGTCTACGTTTTAGGATTGAGGAATAGAAAAGAGAAGCAATCTGAATTGAAAATAATGGTAGTTTGATACGCGCATACACTTTTCTATATACAGATTAACAGATTGAAATGATTAAAAGACGAATGTGCATCTCCACTGTTTGAGTTTTGAGCATAGTTTAGGCTTATCTAGCTGGTTTCACCTCGAGTTGTAATTTAATTAGCAATTAGTATTCTGTTTGTTGCAATTGTTTACTATTGGCATGCATCGTCGACTATGTATTATAATCTAACAGCAAAGAGAGCGTGATTTGGTGTGTTAACTATTTACGGTAATCTATTCTTGATCAAGAAAACGAGAATATGTTATTTTGAACTGTATATATATATTTCAGATGTGCCGGACATAGAGCCGCAAGAACAAAGAAAATTAACATATATAGGAACTCAACAAAAACCCACTCAAAACAAAAGAAACTTATTAATTTTGACTAAAACATAAGTTGGGAAGATCCAGATAATTACGATTACGAAAGAAGATAATATAATCGAATGTCAAGTAGCACCATATTATATGAGAACTGAAATTTACACTCCTAATTTTACAATCTACACTCCTATTTTTTCGTTTTTGATAATTTAAATCTTGTTTTTAGTGACATGTGTTTTGTCTTTTTGTGAAAACTTTACTCAAAATTAAAAGGTGAGAGTGTGCGTGGATTGTAAAATAAGGAGTGTAAATTTCACCTCTCTGCTATATACTCGATGAGTTCATGTCATGATTTGCCAAACCAAGCCCACCTCGCTCTCCTTCGCAAAACATACCAGAAAGAGTGAAACTACAATTTGAGAAATATGGTGTAAACAGTTTCTCTAGTACATACACCTAGCTAGCTAAGATATGTTTAGACCAACTAACTAAATTAATATGCTTCTAAGATGTCCATCACCCATGTCAATTCAATGGATCGTGACAATATAACTTGTGCAACAACTCAATTAGCTAAACTTATCTTTTGTTAATCAGATAGTCACTAAACTCGATAGCTATAAATATACATTTCTAGATGTTATAGATCATGACTTGAATATATATAAAGAGAAGCTAGCTAGAATGTCAAATTAAGAAGAAAGCATACATAGTGCTAATTATTAACTAGCTCATATCAATCGAATAAAACTTGAAGATGCCCTAGTTAATTAACCTATGGCATCCAAGAGGCACTCGTATGAAAGTTAGGTCAACTATATGAACTCGCCTGCATATATAAAATCCGGCCAAAACAACGTGCACTCCACGGCAGGTCCATTCTGTACGTATCCAATACCAGTTGATCATCAACTATAAAATTTTAATCCTCTCTGTTTGCATCGCCATCATTATCATATTCATCTCTCTCTCAGAGAGTTGGAAAGTGATCACCAACACATGCTCCTCCATACTTCTCCACTGGTGATGATGATATATGCATATGATTCCCCAATATCGATTAAGCCTCGCATTAGTTTAATTAACTCAACCAGTTAACTAATCAGATGCTCAACCTTATTGGGTTGTCCTCATTTGCTTAATGCACCAGGTTTTACGGATTCTCCAATTCAAAGTATTATAGTTTAGTAAACTTAAGACGTTCAAACATGACTGGAGGCTTTTTTTAAAATGTTGGTAAAACTACACCAGCAAAGACAAAACTACTGCTGCTGCTGCTTCTACTGGTGCAGAAAAAAGGAGAGGCTCCCAATCAAAAAAAAAAAAAAAAAAAGGAGAGGCTTAATTTATTTGTTAATGTTAGTCTTAGTCCGTAGGTTAATTAATTGTTATCATAATCGAAGGCTAATGGGGGCTTAATCAATATTAAACTACCCAGATGGGGTCTGCATAGGCGCATTAGCATAATCAAAGCTGCTTTACCATTCGAATGTTGTGTGCAAATTAATTACTAGGAAATATACCAAATTAATCATCAACAAATTAGGGTTCATAGATTAAACAAAGACCGCCATGTGAATCCATGTGGAGAGGGTCCTCCATGTTACCAAGAGAACATCCTTTTTGAAGAGAGACACTATTATATATATGATCGAGTTGGGGTTTTGGTATAAATTACTTTAGTGTTTAGCCTCTTTCTGTATATGATTTAACTTATAAGATCGAGTACCATATATAGCATAGAACGATGATCCATTGTGGAAGCTCTAGTAGTTAAATAATTGAGGTTTAAGATGAGACTTAGTTGTTAAACATATCTTACTAAATCATATGATCTAATCTTAAATTTCGTCGTGCTCCTCTGCTCACTTCTTTTCATGTCCCATCAAAATTAAAACACACTCTTTATATTAGTTCATTATTATGTATACCCGAAGGTCTGACATCTGTTTGTTATGTATAGTTTTAGGGTTTATATTTAATCTTTTTGCAGTACTTGGCTTTTTATTTTTTTTTGTTGGGATATATATCCAACCAAACATTGATACGCTATTTCTAACTTGATGTTACTGTTTTACAATTAGAAGAGTCCATTGTCCATCCGTACTCAAGTGTGAATAAAACATCGTGGTTAATAGAAATTTGCTACAGATATAGATATAAATATTAGTGAAGATATCTTGATTAGTAATTGACTAATTCCATAGATATATTGCTCCATTGATATAACTATTAGTAGTACTTGGTAGCACTTGAAGGCTGACTGATTTGGAAGTAAAGACACAAACTCATATATAAGTTCCCAAGGAATAACTTTAAATATTTGCATGATAAATCTATGTTGCATGGACAAGGACAGTAACACGGCGACATGACACAACGCGACACGGTAAATTCAAAAATTTTAAGATCCGACATGGCAAATAATTAATACATTTATGTATTTAAATATATTAAAATAAATACTAAAAACATGAGTTCGAGACCATATGCGGTTATCAGCAAATTAAGAGACGCTGTAATTGAATGGAGATTAGGAAACCCGGTGACTGATTTGAAGTGGAAAAGGGAGATGAAGGAAGAGGAGAAGAGTGAAAAAGGGAGATTAAGTTTCAGTTTACAAACTAGATCAGAGTATCAGACTATTAGAGTTTAAACATTGGCTTGGAGAGATATATCATATATCAGCACTCTTATTATTATTATTATTATTATTTTTGCTGCTTAAAAATCAACATCTTCCGACATGCCACGTAGTGTGTCGAACACCGCATCAGGATGTGTCATGTCGTGTCGACGTGTTAAGACATATCGGACACTCCGACACTCCGCCCTCAAAAATGTTTGTGCAACATAAGCCATCCATTGCTCAATATGTACATTCATGGACTAGAAAATGTGATAGATGTCAGGAAGAACTTGTTGCAACTTATTATAGTATAGGCTAGCTAGCTCTTCTGTCTGGCTCTTCAATCAGACATACTTTCAATTCGGATTTTACATATATATATAACACGGAGTGTGTTTTGGTGAATATAAATAATTTTAGATACCGGTAGCCAAAGTTGGACAGCAATGTTGTACTGGTTCTATAAAACAATCTGCATAGCTATTAGTTTATACAAAAACGTACAGCTATATACTTATTAAAGAACAAGAGAAACAAAGGGGATGATCAAAAGAACTAGCTAGAGAAACAAAGGTGATGATCAAAGACCAATCTATGAGGTGGTCGAAAATAAAAAAATAATGCAATTGAGAACGTCCAAACCATTTTGTATGAATTGTTTTCACTTGTACTTCTTGCCTGCATCCTGCCAGAATTGTTTGTTTATTATGTTTCTTATAAAATCTACCATTTTCTATCAGACTAAATCAGCCATATTAGATCGATATATGTAAAATTTTATATAATACCAGATCCCACAAGAATATATAATTAATTAACGTGCAAGAATAAAATACAAACTCCAAATATTATGAGAATAAACTAGATTTAAAATGCAACACACAGATCAAGCCAGGAAAATATGTACCATCTAAATTATAAATTACATGGTACTGTTAATTTAACATATATTACTAGTTGATATAAATTAAGCAATGGAGTACGTAGTAGAGTGTACTAGCTAGTTAGTTTCTAACAGAAGAAGAGAATTTCGACAAGGATGATGATTATGAATTGCAAAGTGAGAGCTTCTAGCATATATCGTTATTGCAAATATACAGAGCATAGTACTTCTCATGATGATGATCATCTTCTTCTTCAATACCTCTAAATAAAGTTCAAGCACAGAATACAGCTAGAAATACATGCAGAGACCGCTAGCTCAACCTAATTAATTCCCTTCAATTCTTCATCTCGATCTCAATGTTAAGATTTCAAAGAGCAGAGCATATTACTCTTTGGTTGATTCGATTAAAATGGAGTTCTACCTCCACCATGTGCCCAATTTGAATATGCTTCATGGCTCAACTGCCCTCCACCGTTAGGAACCAAACTTGGTGGCAAATTGTAAACCCCGGGCGGCATAGATGAATTCGGATCTCCCAAACTCCCACCAATACCGGGTGGCGATGAGCCACCTCCACCCGGCTGCCCTGAATTCGGAGCAGGCGGCTGATCATCCTCCTCTTGATCCAAGGGCAGTCTTTCATAAGTAGCATTAGAGAAAGTGGCTGCTATTACCATGACCGGTCCTGAAGCTACAAGAGGTCCCACCACGCTTCCTCCGACGACCTGCCCTTGTCCGCCGGCCAAGTATATCGTCATTCCGGTCGCCCCTGGCGGTGCTGGCCCGGGAAGAAACGCTCCGGTCAGGGACAGAATCTCGAACCTTCCATGGAGGGCCATGACTGATCCGGGAGCTGAAGGCTGCCTTAGCGTGACGTTGGTGACGGTTCCGCTTCCACTCATCACACAGACGCCTCTCTGCCTCGCCCTAGCGAACTGCGCCACGCTCTCAGCTATGTCGGCACCGTTGGCGATCTCCATGACGTGGCTCCGGAGGGCGTTGGGGCTGTCCCTTGTGACAAATATGGGAGGTTTTGGCTTGTTTTTAGACCCCGGAGGGCGCCCTCTCGGGCGCCTGTTGCTGCCTGAGACTTCGATGGCCCCCTCCTTGGGGTCGTCGCCGCTGACGTTGTCCCTGTCATCATCTTCGTCCCTGGCTGATCCTGATCCACCTCCACCACCAAGGAGGTGGCTGGTGGAGCTGTTGTTCATGGAGATTCCCAGATCTGGTTTCATTAACGTCATCGGAGAGCTGCTGCCAGCTGAGCCTTCGTGTTTCAGTCCTCCGGTTAAACCCACCTGGCCAGCCCACCACGGATTCGACATGGTCTTAATTATACTCTAGTTAGGAGCTAGCTCGAAGAAGAAGGAACTACGTACATACATACAAGGAAGAAAGCACTCTTTTTGTGAGCAACTAATAAAGAGTGTAGTGTAAGAGAGAGATCAGGAAAAACAAAGGTTCTGGTTTTAGGGTTAACTTAGGGAGGTGGCCGGGTGTGTGCTTTTGTTAAAGGAAGGACCTGAAGGTCAAGGCTTATGTATGTTTCTTTCTTTCTAGCTAGAGTGAGAGAAGAGAGAGAGAGAGCTTGTTACTCTGAGTGAGAGAATAGGTGAGATGGAAATGAAAATGGGGGAATTAAGGTGGTATGTGTCGGTCTTGGGAATTAGGGTTTTTGTTATTGCGTGGGAGTCACGTGCATGCGCGTGACAACTTAGAAGGTGGCCTGCACGATCCTTCAGTACTACATAAGACTGGTTCCCTTTGCAAAGAGAAAATGACGGGCGAGGGAATCAACGATCTCAGAGTTTCTGAGTCTTCATTTTCATCTGCTTTCATAGGTCAAAGCTTGAATCAACTGATCACCTACTTCTCCCTTTCTAGCTAATTGATAATTATGCTTACTTGCCACGAAAGTTCTCTGTATTTGGAGTTTGTGGCCGCATTCTGGATTTCAGTTTTCAGTCTCCGATCAATATGTAACTAGCTAGCTGGTGTTGTTTCCCGGGCTGTTTCCTGATTTCTCCGGCGAAACATCATATCTGATTTCTTCATTTCTTGTATTCTATACCTCTCTCCATATGTTTATGTAGACAAATCATGCATGTAATAAGTTGTAAGTATACACAAGGCCTAGGACATGTAAACATACTTAAAACTTGGAATTCGAATCACTCGGGTTAACTGACTAATTGTATAATCAACTAGAGCTATCAAGCTTAAGAGTTCCAAGACTTAAAGTTGATCTATATTATATCAAGCGCGCCCATGTAATACATTCAAAATTGATGCTGAGATTAAATGCATGCAATAGAACTTAGATTTTGCATGATTTAGCACGCTAGGATGTGCCATGGATACTCCTAAAATGCACTGCCATATCGAATGAGTTGCATGTCATTTAGCTATAATATTATGCGGCCTGCGCCGCCTTACTGTTCTCATTCCGAATAGTGATGGGCATGGTGTTGCTGTCCTGGCTGTTGCAATGTCTATTTTGCCCTCCACTTCTGTCTTTTCTCAGTTGGCAGTATATATATGATCAATTAAATTATGAAATAGAGTTTGACGGTGCAATCTTCTTCGCATCAATAGCAAAATCGAATAATTGGTGTGTATACAGAAGAGAAGCCATTGATGTATGTTCTATGCATATGTTAAAGGTAATAATCTTAAAGGTTTAAAAACTATATTATCATAGCATACCAGACTTTTCAACTTTGATTATACCAATGTTATCATACTGTGATCAATTTATTTTTAGTTACCCCGCAAAAAATAGAGTGCTCTCACCTTTGTTCTCTACTTTCTTTTTTGTTCTTCTTTACTGTGGTTGGCTGATTTGATCTTAGTTCTTTTGGTCTATTCTTTACAATTTATCCTAACGATTTGTTTGCTATTTTCTTTTAACCTGGTGTGCATGAAGTTGCCTATTTTCACACTCTGACATAATAGTAAAAGGCAGCGGTGAGACATTCTTCATTTCAAATTGGTGTTTGTTTTTCCAATGCCAACTTTTCCCATTTTGTACTGATATGATATGATGCGTTCTCATTTTGATTCAATTTTGATCAGGTTAGGTTATTTCGTTTTTGGTTTAGTGATGGTTATTTTTTAGTTCAGAATCGATTATATTCATTGTACGGTTCGAATCAAAATTGGATTGAATTCAAATAGAAACAACGTTGTTTTTTTGTTCTGGGTTTTGATGTTTATTTTTTTTCTTGGTCCAAGAGGATTTCTGAAGGTTTTTGTTCTCACATTGCAGAGGATTTCTGAAGGTTTTTGAGAAATCAGCCGTGTTGATAATAAGTTTAGCTCTCCTAGTCGATCGAAGTACCAAAATTTTAAAACCCACTAACCCTAATTAAGTTCAAAGATGGTCTTTATAATCTTCTAATGTAAAATCTAATTGTAGTACCCTCACCCGTTACAGTTATCTCTTTCTCATTTTTCTCTCCTCACTTATCTCCTTTTTTATTTATCTTTTTTTTTATTTTGTTTTTATCTCTTTACCGTAATAACCTTCGTGTTTGGTTGTAAGGGTAATGCAATAGCTGGGTAAAATCGGCAGTTCATATTTTGATGAATTTGTTAAACACCCGGTTTTATTGTAGTAGAGATATGCCTTCTTTTTTTTTCTTTTTTAAATAGTTGAATCCTAACCTAACTGGGAGGCTCCTCACACTCGTAGTCATTATTAGATGAAATAGGATACACTCAGAGAGGACATTATTCGAAACGTGCCTTGTAAAGTCATAGAAATCTTTGCTTCTTAACCGTAGTCTTTGCCTCTTTGGATTACGAAGCAAAAGAAACATCACCATATTTGGATTGGGGCAGTTGGTGTTGGGTTGTCGAAGTTGGGCTTATACACAACCCGGGTCATCTTCTTCCATATACAACCGGGTTTTAGTCACACTCTCTCCTCTGTTCCTTCTTCTTCTTCGTTTTGAGAGAGAATGGCCGACGACTTGTTTGGAGGTCTGCCTCCTCCTTCTTCTGCAAACCCTCTTCCCTCTTCTGTGCCTCAACAACCCAAACCCAAACCAAAGTTCGCTGCTTTTACTACAGACTCTTCCTCTTCTACACCATCTCCAGCTGAAGCTCCACAGCCAGTACTGAAAAGCGCGTTGAAGCAGCCTTCTGAGCCGAACCCAGTTCTCAAAAGCGCCCTCAAAAGGCCCAAGCAACCCTCTGAACCAAACCCAGAAGGTAATTCTTCATCTTTTTTCTTGGGTTTTGATTATAGGGATTCAAAACCCTGGTACTATTAGCAACTGCAGTGAAAAAGGTTCAATCTTTTACGTACATTGTTCTTGTTTTGTGATAAAGTTATCTCCAGGTGAAAAAACATTAGATACGAAAAGAAAGTAAGCTTTTAATTGTTGGCCTCTAGGCTATGCTAAGAAGAAGACTTTTGTCTACAGACTAGGTTGAATTAGAAACAAGAATTTGGGTATAGCTAATTCATACAGTACTACTAAGAAGCCAAAGGTAGAAAACAGAAAGACTTAGACACCAAGGTTTGATGATCGTTCCGAAAAGTAGGATTCAAATTTATCAATCTGTTCTGCGTTGTACTATACAGTTTTGAAGTTTGAAACTGGCTTTTAACGAGTTTTGTTACCCCTCAGTAAGGGAGAGAAATTGTGTTCGCTGAAAGAGTATTCTTTGAATTGTGGAATGCTGATGTGTGCTCTCATGTTTTCTCTTCTTTTTTTTTTTGTCATTTTCTCGTTGTTCGTTGCCCCTCAATGTGGGATCATGGGTCTTAACATTCTGTTGGCATTTTTAAGTAATTGGTTTTTGCAGTTCATATTTACAGAAATTACATGGCTGGAACTGTTTTTAACATTTTGAAGTATTGTTGTCGATGTTAATGATTCACAGCCACTGTGTCTGGAAAGAAGTTGAGGTTTAAAACCACGACAGATGCCTCAGAGCAACAGGTTATAGAGGCCATGCAGAAGATAGCTTCACATATAAAGAATTCAACAAAGTTTGGGAAGGCTTCAAAGCTTGCCATCCAGCTGATTCAGGCCGGAAGTGTCAATGCCGAAACTAGTGATTACTTTTTTTCCATATTAGAGGCTGCGATGACATCATCTACCTCTTGCACAGATCCTTCCATACGAGCAGATATCCATGCACTGTTCTCAACAGCACAAGATGCCTATGAGGTAAGTTTTCAAGTCTATATAGCACAAACCAATGTTTAAAAGTCTGTAAATTTGTATTTCAAATACTTGACTGACATAACCTTTTACTTTTTATGTTTAGTGTCTCAATAAGAAGCAAAAGAATCAGTTAACAACTTGGACGATCAGAGCTGTGGTGGCAAATGATCTACTCACTGATGACAGCTTCCTGGTAAGAACTTTTCTCATGGAATAGCTTGTGAGCAGACTTCCTGAATCATGTAATGCTTGCCTTTTTTTTGGATATGATATGATGACAAGCACGGACCCTGGATGGGCCTGTTAACCGTACCTTTTTAGTATAATGCTTACCTCTTTAGTATGTGTCTTTAACCGTACCTACATGATCATTGTTATTACTCTTTATAGTCAAACAAATGTTCTATAGCATATAATTTGACAATACTAATGCACATTCTTTCAGGTTTTGAGTGTATAATGTACTTGAAATGAATATGCACATCAGCGTTTTGATTTATGGGAGTATCATAACAAATGAATATGCACATCAGTATTTTGATTTATAGGAGTATCATAACAATCGATTGCTGTCTTGTTATTATTAATGAATATGCACATCAACATTCTGTTTGCTAATGTACTTTACTTTCTCCTTGCTGAGTTATGATTGGGGTTGCTTGATAAAATATTAGATTAAAACAATAGGACAATATTGGTTTAGTATTTTATAATGTATAGTTATGCTGGCTTGAACTTCCTTTTTTGTGTGTGATATGTTCCCATGCCTGACTTCCCTTCTTTTTTTTTCTTTTCCTTTTCTCATTTTCATTCTTTCATTATGTGAACTTTTACGTAGTTTTCGAAAACAGCTCGACAAGTACAAGAAGCAATATCTAATCTGCCAGTTGCAACTGAGGATGATGACAGAGATGAATCAGCTGTCCTGAAAGAGGAAACTAAAACAACAGATGAGGATAATCTAATGAAGAAGGACATGACTTCAGAAATACCAGAGGAAGAGTCAGATCCATTTGGGCTTGATGCATTTTTAGCTCCAAGCTCTGTGAAGAAAGGAGATAGAGTAAAGGGAAAGAAAGTTGCAACTCCCAAAGACAGGGAGGAGGAAGAGACCAAGAGATTCCTCAAGTCACAGAGAGAAGCCTTGGTCCTTTGTTTAGAGATAGCTGCTCGGCGTTATAAAATTCCATGGTAAAATTCTTGTAAACTCAATCTTACCTGTGCTTTCTGGTGATATCCAAGGTACTGTATTTGCATTTATCCTCTGCAAAGCAAGACTTTCTTATTCTTTTATTTGATTTTACTTTTCAGGTGCCAGACAGTCATAGACATATTAGCAAAGCATGCTTTTGATAACATACGGAGGTTCACATCTAAACAACGGAATGCCATTGAGAAACTTTGGGCTTCCATACGGGAACAGCATAATCGTAGAAAACAGGGGAAAACAGTTACCGGGAAACTTGACATGAATGGTTTTGAATGGCTGCAGGAAAAATATGCTAATGAGAAGATCAGCATTCGGCATTCTGTTGGAGGTAGTGGGGATCGTAAGACTGAAATGTGGCTTGGTTGATAGTATCCTTCCTGTAGAAATGTTGCTCATTATCTTTTTGGTAGCAATGTTGGTGAAAGGAAGTAAAACGGACTGAGAAATACTGTAATTGATATCATTAACGTAAGAATCATTTGCAGTGCAGAATGTTTCATCAGTACCTTGTTATGTGCAACTTGATTTTGTAGTTATGGATGAACATCTGGCCAAAACTTCACCTTGGTCTCGTTGTATTACAAATTTGAATCTTTGAGGTTAAATAAGACTCGTAACTGACACACTTGGAAGCTAAGTAATTATATGCAGAATTCATGTTACAAGTTATAGACATTTGCTAGTTGCTACCATCAGCCAATGACATTTCATCGGCGAAATTTGTTCAACCCACAAAGTTTCATCGACACAAGTTCTTTAAAATTCTTTGCCAAGAACATTGAAAGCTACTGATGGCATCTATGCAGCAAATTTGATTGGTGCTGGTAGTTTTGGGTCTGTAAGATTATCGGTGATGTTGTATCTGAACTGAAAAGGATTCGAGCAGACTCTTGTTGGATAGAAACTTTGCTATTATGTTTTTCACCGCCTATCATGCTTTTATGTGCTGCGTGCTTTAATTTCATGTTTTGTTGCTGCTATATGTGCTTGAATAAAGTTATGTATACATTATGTTTAGTTCTCTATTTGTCATAGCCGTATCCTAATTCCTATACGGTTTTAAGTTTTGTTGTTTGCTTTTATCTACCTTTAGTTGTAGTTCCATTTCTAGGCCATTGAATGAACAATGCAATAGGAATAGCTGATATGAGGCAATGAATAATGCCTAAATCTGAGAAAGCTACTAAGCTACAATATCAGTGTGTGAGAGGATATGTATGGTTTTGGTGGAGAGCTGATCTGAGGCAATAGATGATGTACATGATTGGGATTTGTAAGGCGACAATGATTTTTAGGTACTTCTCTTGGTGGTTCTTTCTTGCTGCAAGTCTCTATAGTACTTATCTTGGTGATTTTAAGATTATCTTCTGTAAAAATCTCTTAACTAGAACAAACTACAAACAGACTTTGTCTAGAGTTGCAAACTAAAAGCTTTACCAAGAAGGGAATGAATTGACAGGGTCGAATCATTTCAACGTCTTCATAATATCATAGAATAGAGTAAATGAGTAATGCAAGCATCGACAACAAAATTTGTTTCTCTAAATGATAACCCCTGAAGTAAGCCTTTGTTGATCTTCACATTCAAACCCAACAAAATTTATGCAGTTACATTGTACAGATGGTTAGTGGATTGCTACCAATAGTCACCACAAGAACAAGATCCATCTATTAAGTGGTGAAAGCGATTCCGGTCCCTTACTATCATTACTCTGCTGTAAATCTTTGATAACAGCTTTGTAGCTGTGTGACAGTCATCACACACTCGGAGATTTTTTACAATCCGAATTGGGGTACCTGCAGCTGTACTGATTAGGCCAAATGCCATGGCCAGTTTTTCACTATGGTAGTTCAGCGCAGTTTCTTTCTCTTCCTCATCTATGTTCTGCAAGACCACAGATGTATTAGGAGTGTATCCAGCCTCTTTTAGCTTCTTGTTCATCTCAGCCAGCATTTCATAAATTTTTCTTGTTTGCGGGTGTGTTTTATCACCCATCATGAAGTCATGAACTGCGCCGTTTACTTCTATTGAGCTGAGACCTGGTTCTTTCTTGGTTCCTTGGTCTTTCATGGCTTTTCTGACACCAGCAACATTAACCCATTTGTTTGATGCTGCATAGATGTTTGACATCAGAACATTGTAACCGCAATTTTGAGGTTCCAACTTAAGCAGTTGTGTTGCTGCCACTTCAGCCAAGTTGGGACTCTTACGAGTTTTGCATGCAGCAAGTAGGGAACCCCAAACAATTGTGTTAGGCTCCAGGGGCATGCTTTTGATCAATTTGTGAGCCTCATCGAGCTTCCCAGCTCTGCCTAGCAAATCCACCATGCATCCATAGTGTTCAACCTTTGGAGCCAAGCTAAAGTCATGTACCATTTTCTCGAAAATCTTCTTCCCATCTGCTGCCAACCCAGCATGGCTACAAGCATGAAGTAGCCCTATAAATGTGATGTCATTAGGCTTAACACCTTGTCTCTGCATTTCTTCAAAGAGCTCTAAAGCTTGTTTACCACAACCATGCATAGCGAGTCCAGTGATCATGACATTCCACATCTGACTATCTCGATTTATAGCTTCGCTGAACAGCCTGAGAGCGACATCTATCTCCCCACATTTTGCATACATGTCCACTAGAGCTGTTCTTAGTATCACATCAACTTCTATACGCTGCTGGTTTATGTAAGAATGAACCCATTTGCCCAGATCAAGAGCACCTACTTCTCCACATAGTGAAATGAGGCTAACCATTGTAACTTGATTTGGCCTTACTCCACTATCCTTCATCCGAGCAAAGAGCTCTGAAGCCTGATTAGTCCGATTAGCACGTGAATAAGCCGAGATCATACCACTCCAAATCATCACATCTTTCTCCTCCATGCTGTCAAACACAGCCCTCGCATATTCGGCTTCACCACACTTCCCATACATGTCAACCAAAGCAGTGGCCAAAGCCAAAGACATGACAAACCCATTTCTCAAAACATAGGCATGCAGCCACTTCCCCAACTCCAAAGCTCCAACGTTCCCCGACTCATTAATCAAACTCAACACTGTAATCTCATTAGGAAACTTTCTCTCCTCCAGCATTCTCTTGAAAAGTTTCACCCCCCTCTTCTACCTCATTGCAACAAATGCATCCTGCAATCATTGCGGTCCATGAAACAACAGTTTTCTCAGCCAACCCATCAAACAGCCTTCTTGCATAACCCAAATTCCCACACTTTACATACATATCAACTAAAGCAGTAGTTACAGGAACCACCAGCTTCTCATTAGTACTATTCCTCACAACATAACAATGCATTGCTTTCGCCATTTTCACATCAGCAATGTCAGCAAATAAACCAACCATGCTCATCATAGCAACCTCACTAGGCTTCACTTGCAAGCAATGCATCTCCCTTATAACTTCCAATGCCTCACCACACCCTCTGTTCCTCACATAGCCATTAATCATAGTACTCCAAGAAATCACATCTCTCTCACACATTACATCAAATGCTAACCGTGCCAACTCCAATCTCCCACATTCACTATACATTTTGATCAACGCGTTACACACGAAAGCATCACTATCCAAACCGCCCTTTAGCGCGAAACCATGGATCTCTCTTCCTAACATTTCAACAGAGGATTGGCCACAGGCTTTAAGGACTGATGGGATGGTGAAGTGGTCTACTTGGGTGCCCATTCTTCTCATTTGGGTGTATAATTTGAGTGCAATGTTAGGGTGGTTGTTCTTGATGTAAGATGTTATAAGGAAGTTGTACTGAGCTGAAGGACTTATGTGGGTTTGGAGTGGATTGAGTGGGATTTGAAGGGTGTGGTCAAATTGGGTTTTGATCATGTGAGCATGGAGTTGCTGGGTTTGTTCAAGGCTGGGAGTGAAAGAACAAGTAGTGCTTGGTTGGTGTTTAGTTGGGTTTTGGGTTTGGTTGGATTTGAATTTGGAGGGAAGAATTGGTTGTTGGAGCTTTTGAACTGTGAGAGGAAGGAGGGAAGATGATAGGAGATGAGGTCTGGTTGTGACCATACTGTGGTCCATTCAAGTATGAGCTCTGGTATCACATTTAGATATACCCATACGGCATATAGTAAAAACCAAAAGACCTGGGTGTTTGAAAGAATAAATCAAGAAAACAAGGGTGGTTTTGCAAATAAGTATGCAAAACCCTAAACCCCAATTCTCTGCTCTCCTATATAATCATAACCATAGCCTCTAGTCACACATCTCAGTTCAGTTTGCAACACCAAGCCTAATCTCATATTGTCAGGTATGCTGTTTCTAATACCCAACTCGTTTCTGTGTTCAGTTTAGTGGTTTGTAGGCTGTAGTGTATCTCTGTGTGTGGTTGTGGAAGTGTTATGTGGTGTCAGAAAGAAGCACATATCGAAGGCTTGTGGGTGGTTTTATTGAAAACCCATGCGCTCAATTCTTGTGCAATATAGAAATTGTATTATCATTCTTGATATTGAATATCCTCTTGGTAAATTTTGTGTAAATTTTTAGTCTTGAGGATGCTTTGCTAGAATGATGAACATGACCTAATTGATTTGCTATAGTTTGAATCTTTGTTAAGATTGATGAACGTGTGGGTGCTAAAGTTTGAATCTTTATAAAGATTGATGAACTTGGGTTTGCTAAAGTTTGAATATTTTCTTTGTTGGGTTTGTCTCTGTTTAATTTCTTGTTATTTTTTCATGTGTTTTGTTGTGTGTTGTGGTGAGCTTATCAGTACAAGGGAAGTCTGTTACTAGTATCATCTGTTTCTGAAGTGTTGTTTAGTGTTGATTAACATGATCCAATATCTTGGTTTTCAATGTGTGGTAGTGATAGTTTAGTACAATATGGTTGTTCTGAGTAGAATGGGATTGCTAACGTTCTTTGTATTTAAACAGGTTCTTAGATCTGAAAACAATGTCGAATCCAAGGGTTTTCTTTGATATACTGATTGGTAGGATGAAGGCGGGTCGTATTGTAATGGAGTTGTTTGCTGATGCTACACCAAAGACTGCTGAGAACTTCCGTGCCCTTTGCACTGGTGAGAAGGGGATTGGAAGTTCTGGAAAGCGATTGCACTACAAGGGCTCTGCATTTCACCGCATCATCCCAAATTTCATGTGTCAGGGTGGAGATTTCACAAGGGGTAATGGGACTGGAGGAGAGTCCATCTATGGCGCAAAGTTTGAGGATGAGAACTTCAAGCTGAAGCATACAGGTCCTGGGATTCTGTCCATGGCAAATGCTGGACCAAACACCAATGGTTCTCAGTTCTTCATTTGCACAGATAAGACCTCATGGCTCGATGGAAAGCATGTTGTGTTTGGGAAAGTGGTTGATGGTTATAGCATTGTTCAGAAGATGGAGAAGGTTGGTTCGGATTCAGGGTCGACTACAGAACCTGTGGTTATTGAAAATTGTGGTCAGGTATATGAAGACTGATGTTTGAGTAGCTGTATATCAGCGTTTAAAATTAGAATGCTTTTGTAAAGCAAGTAGAAGACTTGTTGATTTAACTTGAATAAATACATGTAGTCTGGAGTGGTCTGCTAATGGATGTTTGTGTTGTTTACAATCCTATTCGAGTTTTCTGTGTTGACTCCACAGCGAAGCAGTCTGCCATTTGAAATCTCAAATCATTTTGAACTTATCTAGCTTTGGATGCAATGGATGACATTTTGGGACTCCAGCTCATAGGAGAGCTAAAGCCCCCATAAACAGTCCCTCTGCATATCGAACAACTGCACCATTGCCATGCTTCCCGTTCCCGGATTAGTAGTGTAGTGCTGTAAAGTAAAGCTTACAATGGCTCACCCGCACTTGCATTTGCCTGCTTGCTTGAGATTCTTTGTCGCCAAGATCAAAAGATATGTCAGAATTAGTAGTCATTAAACCATGTCCAGGTCTCTGCCTAGGATCATCACTTTGCAAAACAGTATAGCCATGAACAAAATGATTCCTATAATGTCAAATGCCAGAAGCCATACTAGATCATTTCCAACAATCTGCTGCGCTGGGTTTTCACATACATCGTTTGCCACTTTGGTCTTTCTTTACTACGAAGAAGGTGCCATAAAATATACCACCGTGAAGCAGCAAGTTGACATTGGAGCGGGCAGCTTTGGAGGGTTTGGGATTCTCACATATGCACCAGCAAACTGGTTTTTATAGTAATTTGTTATGTGATTGGCACAACCGCACAACCTTACGACAGTCTTAGTGGATCAAAAATGAGGGTGTTATATCAATGTTATATTGGGATGGTATGTTTGCCTGAACTTCATTTTATTGTTGAAAAGAAATGTATAATGACTATAATCATACAATGCAAGTGATCAGATTATCTAGTCCTTATTTGCATGAGTGGTATGACAAGTTTCTCAACTCACGTTATTGTTATTTCTATTATGCTTTTATATGCTAGTTACCTAACTAAGAATACAGTTAGGGTAATCCGGTAATAGGGTATATAAAATGGTAGCGGCCATAATGGTATCTGATGAAAGGATGATTGTCTTAGCCTTGAGTTTGAAACAAGAAGTTGGAGGAAACCGTACATACAGGATATGATTGTCTTACGCTTAAACAATAAGCTTAAGCAAACCGTTATGTGGCAACATAGACAATTTTGGTCATGTTTCTTGTAAGCAATTGATGTAGTTTTCATCCTCCCCATGGACATGACCCTCGACATGTTTTTTGTAATCAAGTTATGTAGTTGACCCTCTTCATCGGCCAGTAGAGTAGAGCATTATCTTGTGCAAAATGGAAGAATGAGTGATAATTTTATTTGGTTTGACAGATAATGATGGATTAAGATGAATAAATCTGAGTGACTGAATACATGATCCATTACAAATGTCAGCACATTTTGAATGTGTATTACAACTTGTTGTAACCTCTTGCCTTGTTATGTAATAAGATTTGCTGCTATATCTGTTCTGTAGTTTCATAAAATTCTCATGTTGTTCTAGAATTTCCACTAAGCTCCTACTTTTTCCGTCAGGTCTGAGTCATCATAACTTCATTAGGCTGGTATAGTTTTGCTTCCAGTGTCAATAGGCAACCAAACTTGAGGGCTGCAAAGAAGAGTGGACAGATCACTTGCAATAGAACCAGGTTAATTCCAGCTCTTATACACAGTTACACACTGAACTCAGCACGGGACTGCAGAATTATCATGTACACATACTTTCTTCTGTTGGTTTTTCACATATTGAAGACAGCATACATACAGATCATGAACACGAACAAAAAGCGCAGACATTGTGAACTCAAAATAGTCGTTTATATATTGAACAACATGTTTTAAGATCAACATACAGGGTAAACCCTCCTAAAAGAGCTAAACTCTGGAAATTACAACAACATTGCCATCAAGGCTAAAGAAGCAAGGAGAGGAAAAAACCCTTCTAGAGCATTGATCTAAACCTCATCTCATGTGTTCAACATCACTGCATTCTTATATAAATTGTATAAATCTGCATTGCAAGTTGTTACAAAGATTCACATACAACACCACCAAATCCTCACATTGCTTCACTCCCAATCTTCCTCAGCAATTTCATTTTCTGTATCATCTTTTGGTGGCCTCACTATCAACACCACAGTCCCCAAACTCTCCTTCACCCCTGCTTCCTTCAATGCCGATCCCCTCTCAACCTTAAACCCCAAACCCTCCCCATCCACGGCTGCCAAATAAAACCCATCATCAGCTTCCACCTCTTTCTTACTCCTATCCGCCACCACCAATATCGGCTCCTCCTTATACCACCTATTCACCTTCCAAGGCAACACCCTCGCATCGCTAAACGACACCACTACTCCTCCCTTTCCTAACCCCACAACCGGCTCCCACCCCGGCAGCACCACCCACCTCTTCCACCCCTTCTCCGCCACCACCACCCCCAACTCCCCTTCACTCTCACACTCCCACGGCGCCTCCATTACCTCCTTATCCTTCTCCTCCGCCTTACATACCGGCAATACCACCACCCTACTCGACTCCCCCACCTCCCCAAACTTCAACCTCACCACCGGAACCTTCACCCCCGCCACAACCTCCTCTTCCTCGTCTCTCACACTCTCCCCCTCCAACTCCCTCACAATCACACTCCTCGCCTTCTCACTCCCCACAACCTTCAATGCCTCCTCCAACGCATCAGTTCTAGTCTCACTCATATCACTATGCTCCCTAGCTTGTCTATAATACATAAACGCCAAACAATCACCAGGGTTTGTATAATCAAAGCTCTCCCAACCCTTATCCCCGCGCCTCCTCGGAAAATCCTTAGTCGCACGAGCAAGGTCTCCAGCTCCTTTAGCATCAAGCTTCTTCTCCACAATGAACCTCGCCGCCGCAGCCCGCTGCTGAACACTCAGCAGCCTTATCTCATACAGCAGCTCCGACCCTCCGGTGTCAAATTCAGCCATGATTTCAGGGTGGGTCTTGGAATGGATAAGTGACTCCCTCACTTGAGCTGCCACCACAAGGCGGTTCTGCTCCACTCCAGAGATGCCTGTAATTTCTTCAATAGTGGGAGGAGTGAACCCCTGTTGAAGTAGAGATGGGATCAATGGGGCGTACTGGTACCATAAGCCGAGTCGGTTGGCGAGGATTTCGAGGCGGCCATTGACGTCTAGGGAGCGGTATTGCTCTGGGATAGGAGAAGGGGGTGGCCGGAAAGGTTGGTAGACTTGTCGGTTTGGTTGGGGTTTTGGGGTGGAAGAAGGGAGGTGTTGGATGGAGGCTGAGATGGGTTTAAGGGAAGGTTTGGGGTGGAGGAGGTGGGGAGGTTGGTGAGGGTTTAAGAAGGTGGTGGTGGAGGTGAAGGGGGAGAAGGTGGGTTTGAGGGTGTTTGAAGTTAAGGAAAGCATGGTGGGAAATGGAAGTGGAAAGCAGAGAGATTTGTCTCCCTTATCTCTCTAGGCAGAAAGAAGAAGAAGATGAAGATGATGATAGCTTCACTTTCAGTTTGGGACAGTGGAACTAGTTTGGTTCAATTCTGTGTTGGCGTTTTAGTGGTCTGGGCCTAGAGTTCGGTATTGGACATTGGCAAAGCCCAAATCATATGTTTTGGATCAGCCCAGTTTTGTTCAGTTCAACTTCATCGTCATCACGAAAACCCTAACCGAGTGATCAGCTACAGAATTGAATCTGTAACTTCAGCAACAGTCTTTCTGTGTGTGTTGGGGACAAGGGTAAGGCTCAAAGGGGCAGTCTAGCATAGCTCATGTCTCCTGGTCTTGCCAGATTTGTATTATGCCTAGTGTCTAGCATAGCATAGCGAATAGTTTGCATCAACCACCAATGCAGAAAGTTCCAAGCCTCCGATCGACTTCGCTGGCATGGCATCGGCCCCGAGGCAACAGCTTGAAAGAGAAAATCCATCTAACAAGTGTTGTTTTTGGTGAATGTGTGGTGGCAACACCATTGGGTTGTTAGGGGATCCCATCCCTAATTAATCTCACTACGGTGTGAAGCCAGCTCTCTTGGATACTCTAAAACTTGTGTTGATGTCTCAAATCGAATATACTGTTTAACAGGAGGTTAAGGAGAATAGCAGTGAAATTGGAGCATTGTTAACATTTTACTAATGTGATCAATTGGTTGATTGTTGTTTATTATTACTTTGTGCAAATTATGTCCCTTCATTGCTTTATACCAGTGAACTACACTATATGCAGTTGGATTGGGTCTCAATCTTTTCTGAGGGGGGTCAATGATTTACTTCCACTAATTGTAGAAATAGGTTAATCATAAACCCTTTAACACTAAATAACTCTTATCTTACTGTGAAATTTTTGACCAAGTTCCAAGTGAAAGTGATGGAAATTTGATCAGCAATCGGGAAACTATATATTACTGAAAATGAAACTTTTAGATTCTTTCATAGCTTATCAAAGAATTTAATTAACTCACAAATTAATGATGTCTTCTAACAGATCAACTGACAAGGAGAAGATATACATTGGTTTTTCTCAATGCTAACAAAATCGGTAGGCGTGTATTGACAATGGTGGTATAGGGTTTTTTGAGTTTCTGTTCATATTACAGCATTAGAACTCCAATTTGATAAACAAAAGCAAGAAAACCCAGATAGCAGTGACCAATTTGAGCAAGGATATCCGTCACTGAAGACTGAAGTAGTTCAAAATTTGAGATTGTGTCCAAAGCTAGCTCGCACATTGGTCATCAAATTGCCCTTCACTTCACCACACCTTGAAACTTTTGACCAGAATTTCTATTTGTGAAAGTGAAGGTTTGAACTTCGGAAGACTTTTCAAAATACTTCTGGAAGTGTTCGTGCTTGATCGAAGTTTTGGATATTGACCAAACCTTTTAAGGAGGCACGGACTCCCTGAGCAATCATATAGCCTAAAACCATAAAATATATTAGCCTGACCAAGCTTTTGAAATCACAGTCACTATAAATAGAGTGAGATTAATATATCATTGCTGGTTTAATTAGGTTCTAATTTAGTATTAAGTAATAAGCATGGGACATATATGTTAAAGGTAGCTATTTACAACAATAATAATACCCTTGCTACAGTTCAGTCAAATATAAAGATTCAAAGATTTGATCTGAAGGCCTCCACCATAACAGTAGATATAACTACAACTCCATTATTCGACTTGATATTCGTTGTCTGTTTTTTCTTTCTTTCTTAGTACTTTGGAGTTTTGTTTTCTGCAGCTTCAATTGGAGTTGATCATTATATTGAACATGACACTTTGGCTTGATGCAATGCACCACATGCTAGAATGCTTGATGCATCTTCATCAATGTCTGTTGTGGATAGTGTAGCCTTACCGATTCAACTACTTAATTAGTTTATTTCTTTTCGATGAGAATGCATGTCTGCTGGTTAGCCTAATTTGTTTGCTTATGGAAAATACACTGCCTCTTTGTGGATGAAATATATCTTGGACACAGTTTTGAGTATAATTCCAAAAAACAGACTTTGTTTATTATCAACCATTCACTCTTTTATGTGATCATTAAGGTTAACAGATGAAGAGTATTTTAAAGGATTAATTTCAGTTTAACTCTTTGAACTTTAAGGTTAAAATCAAATCTACTTATCTTATCGATAGTAACTAGAAAAGAAAACTAATACATTGGGTGAAGAGGAAGTAAGAATTACACAAAGCTAAAGAAAAATACACTTCATCTTTGTGGATGAAACATATATTGGACACAGTTTTGAGTATAATTCCAAAAAGGCAGACTTCGTTTATTATCAATCATTCAATCTTTTTCTGCAAACAAAATATGTATGCATCACATACTGAAAACGTACATAGCTATATACACGCAAGTGGCGAAGCTATCATAGCTCAGTTGCCCACGAGGGAAATGAACCAAGTTTCCTGATCATGATAGAACCGGTTAACTGGTACCAATCACTGTGAAGGCCAAAGCCAGGCTTCAATTGAATGATATGTACAGCTTTGGCTAGGTTCATGTACTTATCATTATACTAGAGCTACACATACAACACATAGATTCCAATTACAATTGCAACTTGGTTTTCTTGTAGCAAGTCCAACAGATTCCTTAAATTTTTTTATTTTCTCTATTTTGGAGAATATGTGGTCATTTTCCACTCCAACAGCTTCTCTATCTCATTCTCTAAAATAGAGAAAGAGATGAAATAGAAGCTTTGCTTTTCTATATTTACAGATTCTCTAAAAAAATATTTAGGGAAAGAAGAATTAAATGTTGCACATTCTTCAAGGCTCAAAGATAAGAGAAAAAACATAATTTATTCTAAAAATTAAACTTTGAAATTTTTATACTTATTATTATATATATTGTAATAAATGAGGATTGTTGTTGTAATAAATATTTGAATCTTTAAAATAAGGAAACTGTTGAATTTGGTATATAAATTTTTTAGAGATTTTGAGTTTTGCTTCCCTATTATGTAGAAAATATAAAGAAGTTGTTGGATTTGCTCTGTTTTCTTCATATATGCATACCTTGCCTCTTCTCTAATTCTGTTTTCTTCCCATTTCAAGGCCTCTGTTTTCTTCATATATGCATACCTTGCCTCTTCTCTAATTCTGTTTTCTTCCCATTTCAAGGGAGACAGTTTGATTATCCGTCATGATTTTGAGATAGGGAAATTATTGGAAATCGCTGTTTTTGTAAGTTTATGACAACATGTTGAATTGGGATTGAGATATTAAGTAGTTGATGAGATTGACATTAAGAGGACCCCGACCCTTAGAGTAGATGCCAGCAACTGCATATACTATATATTGAGGATCGAGACATTTACACATCCTCTATGTGTTTTGTATATTGTCATCTTAGATCATGCACACAAGTCGATATTAGCTCCTACGAGACCAACAATGTAACTTGCATATTCTCAAACTTCATCTTTCACTTATATATAACTCAAGCAAACTTAGTCAGATAAATTAAAATACCCTATACAGTAAGGAACCAATAAGAGAATAAAAACCATGTTATATACAGTTTTTAGAGGGTATCAGATCATGCAACCATCATTTTAAGAAGTTAGGACCTCTTTTTGTTCTTCTTCTTTAGGGTTTAGATGGAGTAGTGAAAGGGAGGTATTATTTCTCTCATGTCCTATATCATTCGGCCAAAAGAAAATTTGTAGTGAAACATATTTTGGTTATGCCTTGATGTATCATTTTGGCAATAACAGTCCTCCCCGGAAATTGAACTCGTCAATTGTAAGTTCTGTTTCCGGGGAATGACCTTGATGGTTGAGGTAATGATACACCGCTTAATGTCTTCAAGCTATTTGATATTGACCCTGATCGATTCCGGTCTGATCCTAGTCTAGAATTTCAGCTACAAAAATTTAATTGCATACGTCTCTTTCTGTATTTTGGTAGAGCGCGTGAAGTCAATTGATCAAGGACTTGAACTTCTTCTGTAACTATGTAACATTCCACAATCACCATTGGCTATGTGTAACAGTGTATATAAAACAAACTGTTAATTAGCTTTTGTATTGCTTCTAACTTACTTGCTATATGTCAAACAATAATTTGTGCGATCATTGTCATATAATGCGACGAGTAAAGATGATAAATTTTTTACCCTTTCTAGCTAGCAATACTTGGTAATTTATGTCTTCCTTTTGGGTTTGTACGTAGTAGCTTGCGTCTAAAAAAGAACCTATGTTCTTATCTTTCACCAAGTTTCGAAACCTTTTTAACAAAACTTCATAAACTTACGGAAATAAAAAACAACTTGATTTGGTGATTAAATAAGGACTATTCAGATTAAAATAAAACCATAAGGACTATTTAGATGAAAAATTGTGACTTTATAGACTATTCAGATTAAAATAAAACTATAATGACTAAACAGATGTCGACTTGACTTCAGACCACAAGGATTATACAATATTTTACCCTTAGTTTAACAATTTTGTTTAGATTTAGTATAAACTTGCATAACTGGGTTCCAGAACAAGCAGTTCTAACAGTTCGTTGGTCATTTTGCTTGATTAGTATATGGATTTGGCACAAACACGTTGGCAAGACATATATTGTTCTTGGATTTATTTATGATGAGGGAATTATTAGTACTGTTTTGGAGTAGAGCAATCGAACTCCAGCAGCAGCAGGGTTTCATCATCAAGCAGAAAATTTATAAGAAACAGACAATACTTCCCTCTCCAACTTGTCTGCTATCCGACGTGATATTCATATCAATTATTTCCATTTTTCTGGAACAACATCATTTATATAACAAATTAATGAGAAATAATCGATCAAATTTCTAAAGTGGTTGTATATCCAAACTCTAATCTGGCCAGTCGTCTCGTTTGAAAGGTTTGGCTCTTAATATATGGTTCTAAATGGGAGTCATTATTTAAGCCGTCGATTATGAAAAAAGAAATTCTTAGTAAAAATTCAGACTCGATCATATTCTCCAGTGCACGATTTCAACCTGCGGCCTTGTATAATCCGCAGTCACGCACGGTTTCATACTACTACATATTATGCAACGACGTCTCTTTTCATGAACCATGTCAAATTGGGACTAATTTTGGCCCGCCCCCCATGCAAAATCGAACCTACATTATTATTAGAAACACACATCAACTACGTGACAAACTCTCCTGCACGCTAACTCTCAATAATAACAAACATTAACAAAAATGATGACTCGAGCATGTCGTATATTCATGGCACATTTTGTTCAGATATAGAATCACGTACCACTCGATTTATCTGGAAAATCAACTGGAACTTTAGCTTAACATCCATCTTCATGTTTATATCTGTATGTTGCGCGTAGTACTTGGCATTGCGAGAAGCGAGCATCGATCGGATAGGAGTTCAATGATGCTATACTAAAATCTTTCTTATAATTAATGATAAAAATTAAGATAGAGCTGAATTTACATTCATACAGGAAGAAAACTCTAATCCTAATTACTAATACAACTATGTAATGAGGAAATAAGTAATTATTCTCTGTACTCAGATTATAAGTCATGAAAGAATCTAGGTAGCTAAACAACATTTAAAGTAACAAGCTCAAGTATTTGGTCAAAATTGGATATAACTCGTATTCTCTGTTAAGTATTGTGAGAGTCTGAACTGTTAGAATTTAAAGCATTTACTTTCTGTTAATAATGGCCTAGTTAAGGTCAAGCTGTTATGTTTATCTATGCTTTGAATTGGTCTTTACTGTGTGCCATGAATGTAGAGATGTTACATCATGGACAGTTTTATCTTTCCGTTTTCTTTGTACAGCTATATAAGCTGTGTTGTTTTGTTATTCAATAAGAATCATTCTCCCAAATTTTGAGTTATCTACTACTTTGGTTTTGGTTTTTCAACATTGTGGTATCAGAGCCCCTCACGGGCCTGATTGTGCAAAGAGAGTTAAACACTTTAAGAGAGTGTGAGAGAAATCCTAAACACTTTGGAATCTGAGAGAAATACGTATTGTGAGAGAGAGTGTTTAAGTGAAACACTAAAGTACGTGCAAGATGGCTGCTGAAGGGAGTATCGGGAATTTTGCTCAACCAAGTATTCCTAAATTTGATGGGGATTATGAGCACTGGAGCATGTTGATGGAGAACCTATTGCGGTCAAAAGAGTATTGGAGTCTCGTTAAAACAGGTATCAGAGAGCCGGCAAATTTAGAAGTGCTGACTGTGGCTCAAAGGAAAGCCCTGGATGATTCGAGGCTGAAGGATCTCAAGGCAAAAAATTACTTGTTCCAAGCAATAGACAAGACAATTCTGAAGACCATTCTTTTGAAGGACACCTCCAAGCAGCTGTGGGATTCCATGAAGAGAAAGTATCAAGGGAATGTGAGGGTTAAGCGAGCTCATCTCCAAGCTTTGCGAAGAGACTTTGAAGTGCTAGAGATGAAGGTGGGTGAAACAGTGACAAGCTATTTCTCAAGGGTCATGCTGGTGGCCAATGACATGCGTAATTATGGAGAAGAAATGGAAGACGTGAAGATTGTAGAAAAGATTTTGCGCACCCTGACTGAGAAGTTTAATTATATTGTGTGTTCCATCGAAGAGTCAAAAGACATTGATACTCTTTCTGTGGATGAGTTGCAGAGTTCTTTGCTTGTTCATGAGCAAAAGTTTCGAAGGAATGGAGGTGATGAGCAAGTCCTGAAGGTCTCAGTGGAAGATACAGCTGGTGGAAGTGCTAGTGGAACAAGTAGAGGAAGAGGAGGCTTGAGAGGCCGAGGGAGAGGCCGAGGAAGAGGAGGTTTCAACAAGGAAACAGTTGAGTGTTACAAGTGTCATAAATTAGGGCACTTTCAATATGAGTGCCCTGATTGGGAGAAGAAAGCAAACTTTGCAGAAATAGATGAGACAGAGGAATTGCTTTTAATGGCCTATGTGGATCAATATCAGTCTAGAAGAGAAGGTGTGTGGTTTCTAGACTCGGGATGCAGCAATCATATGTCAGGGAACAAGGTATGGTTTACTGATATTGATGATAATTACAGACACTCGGTGAAGTTAGGGAACAATATGAGAATGGCAGTGATGAGTAAGGGTAATATCAAGATGGAAGTAGATGGTGAAACACAAGTGATCACAGAAGTCTACTGCGTACCTGAGTTGCGTAATAATCTTCTAAGTATTGGGCAGTTACAAGAACGAGGTCTCTCTATTTTGTTCAGAGAAGGAGCTTGCAAGGTGTTCCACTCCAGGAGAGGGTTGATTATGCAATCTCAAATGACAGTCAATCGGATGTTTGTGATTCTTGCAAGAGTAGTAACACAAGATCAAGTATGTTTTCAAGCAACATCAGATGACAAGGGAGAGTTATGGCATAGGAGATTTGGTCACTTGAGTCATAAGAATGTGAGAGTCTTGCAGTCCAAGCAAATGGTTGTGGGGATGCCTCAGATCAACCTACCATCAAAGACTTGTGAACATTGCATGGTTGGGAAGCAGCAAAGAGCACCTATGTCAAAGAAAAGTATGTGGAGAGCTTCACAGAGACTACAACTTGTACATGCTGACATTTGTGGCCCAATCACACCAACATCCAATTCCAACAAGAGGTATCTCATAAGCTTCATAGATGATTATAGTAGAAAGATTTGGATCTATTTTCTTGCTGAGAAGTCTGAAGCTTTTGTCACTTTCAAGTACTATAAAGCTCTTGTTGAGAAGGAAATATGTGCTTCTATATGTTGTCTTCGTACTGATAGGGGAGAAGAATTCACCTCATGTGAGTTTAATGAGTTCTGCAAGGTGAATGGAGTAAAAAGGCAACTTACGGCAGCATATACCCCTCAACAAAATGGGGTAGCTGAACGTAAGAATCGGACTATAATGAACATGGTCCGATGTGTACTCTCTGAGAAACAAGTACCTAAGACTTTCTGGCCAGAAACAGTTAGATGGACAACACACATTCTCAACAGGAGCCCTACAGTTGCAGTCAAAGGAAAAACTCCAGAAGAAAGTTGGAGTGGAATCAAGCCTAATGTTGAGTACTTTAGGGTGTTTGGTTGTCTTGCACATGTCCATGTACCAGACAAGAAGAGAATCAAGTTGGATGACAAGAGCATTGCATGTGTTTTGCTTGGCATCAGTGAAGAATCTAAGGCATACAAATTGTTCAATCCTGTGAACAAGAAGGTGATTGTAAGTAGAGACGTTGTGTTTGAAGAGGATAAGAGTTGGAATTGGGGAAGGAGTGAAGAAGAAGTAAAACCAGACAATTTAGATTGGGGTGATGAGGATGAGGGTGTATTTGTTGAAGAAGAGGAAGAAGATGGGGATGTGGAGTTAGAACATACCAAGAATGATGGAGGCAGTGGTGATGAAAGTGAAGAAGTGAGTGAAGAATTCAGTGGAGGTTCCAGTGAAAAAGACATAGGTGATGTGAGAGAAGAGGTTGTTTTACCGAATTCCAGTATTGCAAGAGAAGGAAGGGTCAGAAAGAAACCAGATTGGATGAATGACTATGTTTTGTTTGGAGAAAAAGAGGAACATGAGCTTCAAAGTATTGCTATGTTTGTTTCCAATGGTGATCCTAGCTCTTATGAAGAGGCTGCATTGAGTGAGAAGTGGAGGCATGCTATGGACCTTGAGATGGAAGCAATAGAAAAGAACAAGACTTGGGAGCTTGTAGAATTGCCTAAAGGAACAAAAACAATCGGAGTTAAGTGGGTATACAAGACTAAGCTCAATGAGAATGGTGAAATCGACAAATGCAAGGCTCGATTGGTAGCTAAGGGCTATGCTCAAACACATGGAATTGACTATAATGAGGTCTTTGCTCCTGTAGTAAGATGGGATACAATCAAGATGGTGTTGGCTTTGGCTGCTCAAAGAGGGTGGTTAGTATTTCAGCTTGATGTCAAAAGTGCATTCTTGCACGGGGACTTGAGTGAAACGGTGTTTGTAGCACAGCCACAAGGATATGTGAAGATCGGTGAAGAGAGCAAGGCTTACAAGCTCAACAAAGCTCTATATGGGTTGAAGCAGGCACCTAGGGCATGGTATAGCCACATTGAAGCTTACTTTCTCAAGGAAGGTTTTCAAAGATGCAGCTATGAACATACTTTGTTCACTAAATCAGAGAAGGGTGGTAAGATTCTGATCATTAGCTTATATGTTGATGATTTGATTTTTACCGGTAATGATGCTAGCATGTTTGAGAGTTTTAAAGCTTCAATGAAGCATGAATTCGACATGACAGACCTTGGGGTGATCATTAGATACTTCTTAGGAGTTGAAGTGATACAGAGTGTGAAAGGCATTCATATATGTCAAAAGAAGTACGCTAGAGAGCTGCTTGAGCGATTTGGAATGGAAGGGTGCAATGCAGTAAATAATCCGATTGTCCCTGGTTGTAAGTTAACTAAGGATGGTGATGGTGCCAAAGTGGATGTTACTTTGTTTAAACAGATGATAGGAAGTCTTATGTATCTTACAGCAATAAGACCAGACTTAATGTACGTAGTTTGTCTTATCAGCAGATTTATGGTAGTTCCCATTGAGTCTCACATGCTTGCTGCTAAGAGGGTTCTTAGATACATCAAAGGAACGTTGGATTATGGGGTGTTTTACAAGAGAGGGGCTGATGAAAACTAATTAGCTATACCGACAGCGATTACGCGGGAGATGTCTCTGACCGTAAGAGCACGTCGGGTTACGTGTTTATGCTTAGCAAGGGAGCAGTGTCATGGTCTTCCAGAAAGCAGCCTGTTGTTGCTTTATCCACAACTGAGGCAAAGTTCGTAGTAGTAGCAGCATCATGTGCATGCCAAGGAGTATGGATGAGAAGAGTGCTTGAATGTATCGGCCAATCTCCAAGTAAGTATACTACTTTGTTCTGTGACAATAGTTCTACTATAAAATTGTCTAAGAACCTTGTTCTTCACGGCCGGAGCAAGCACATTGATGTGAGGTTTCACTTCTTGCGTGATCTCACAAAGGATGGTGTTGTTGAGTTGGTTCATTGTGGTACTAAGGAGCAGCTGGCTGATATCTTAACCAAGCTTTTGAAGCTGGATGTGTTTTTGAAACTCAGGGAGGCACTTAGAGTTTGGTCAATCAATGAAGTAAACTGAATGCATTCTGCATTTTTCAGTTTAGGGGAGGATTTGTTAAGAATTGTGAGAGTCTAAACTGTTAGAATTTAAAGCATTTACTTTCTGTTAATAATGGCCTAGTTAAGGTCAAGCTGTTATGTTTTGCTATGCTTTGAATTGGTCTTTACTGTGTGCCATGAATGTAGGGATGTTACATCATGGACAGTTTTATCTTTCCGTTTTCTTTGTACAGCTATATAAGCTGTGTTGTTTTGTTATTCAATAAGAATCATTCTCCCAAAGTTTGAGTTATCTACTACTTTGGTTTTTTGTTTTTTCAACATTCTCTATGAAATAGTAAATGGTTCAAAATCGAGTTGAGTGAAAAAGACATAACAAATGGACGATGAACTATGAGTTGAAGACACTGCAGCAATGGGGCTAGGGTTTGTTCGATCATCAAGCTGATGTCACAGACATTCATGAATTGAATTGAATTTCTTTATAAACCTGACCTGAGTAGGCCGCCATGTCCATCATCTCTTTGACCCACGTGGATCAACCTTCATTCTCGACCCCATTAACGACCATGGAGCTCTGCATCAATATTACATATTCATCTAATTCAAACTTCCTTTCTATCCCTTTCACTATTATTTTCATTTCTTTAACCTCATTGTTGTTTAAACATGGGGTCCTTGACCTTCCCTCCCTTACATGCCTCTATATAAACTCCTAAATCCTCTCCAACCATCATTTCCATAACACATCATACCAAACCAGGCCACACCGGCCAGTACTCGATCACTAGCCAGCTAGCTACTTCGAATTTACCAGAGAAGAACCAACAAGAGTTTTCGTCTATATATTCCGGTTTTTTCTTAAAATGGACTCTTCATTCCTCCAAACCCCTTATTCGGAATTCTCTTTCGAATCCTGTTCTTCGTTCAGCTCACTGGATTCTGATCTCTCCTGGGATAATATGTTCAGCTTTGATCAGAGTTACAGTCATGTACAACAGCTCGCTCAGCTACCGTTCAACCATAACGACTCTGAAGAGATGGTTCTTTACGGAGTTCTTGCTCAGGCCGGCCCCGGAGACTCCTCCGACGCCACCAGTACCCCGCATCATACGAAAGATCATGAAGAGGTGAACTCCAACGCCGCCATGGAAGAGGACGAGAGCATGAAGGACGAGATAGCTTATAGAGGAGTGCGGCGGCGGCCGTGGGGGAAGTACGCGGCGGAGATAAGGGATTCAACACGAAACGGAGTGCGAGTTTGGTTGGGAACCTTTGATACGGCGGAGGAGGCAGCCCTAGCTTACGACCAAGCTGCATTTGCAATGCGGGGGACTTTGGCCGTACTTAATTTTCCGGCTGACATTGTTTACCAGTCTCTTGTAGACATGAACTACGGATTCGAAGAGGGCTCGTCTCCGGTTTTGGCCTTGAAGAAAAGACACTCCATGAAGAGTAAGTCAGCCATAAACAAAAAGAAGAAGAACGTTCAGAAGTGTGATGACGATGATGTTGGGGAATTGAGGTCGGAAAATGTGGTGGTTTTTGAAGATCTTGGTGCTGACTATTTGGAAGAGCTTCTTGGTATATCCTCATAGTATCTCTGAACTGCTCCATCCAGTTTTGGACCATGTTTCTCTAATTTCCTTTCTATTTTTAGGTACGTTTTCCAGGGCCACTAGTTTTGCTTTTCATAGATATTCATCGATCACTAGCTTTCTGTGTAAATTATTTTCAAGACAAGGAATGAGTGCGTACGTACGTACAGTTGTTCTTTCTTTTATTTATGCTAGCAGAACAGTCATTGATCGCTACCAATTTCAGCGACGGAATTAAAAGCTCATACATTATTCCAAAATATCTCTCTCTTATAATTTATGGGTGAAAATTGTGATATACGTATAAGTTTATTTGGTGCATCATATCGTTGGTACCGGTCTTCCTAGCTCCTCTCGTCTTATCGTTTTCTTGAAGAGAGGCAAAAAGACAAGCTAGCCAATAGTTGCGAGATCATTATATGTGGTCAGAATGAGAACTGATCATGTAGTGAGTTGACCGAGTCACTGAAAATTTGGATGATTGGAGGATGATCGAGGATCTTTTGTTCGAAAAGATAATGGGCTTTTTAGGAAAAAAAAAATAGTGAAGAAATAATTATTCTACATGATCGACGAGGTAGTCCTTCTGCGCTTACCTAAAAAAAGAAAGAAAAAAAAAATGTTGGCATGGATGGATGAAGAGAATGAGATGAAAACGTACACTAGTGATGTCGTGGTCTTTAATCGCAATCAGGAGGCAAACTGTGCCAATGTCTTTCTGAGGCCAAACCAAAGCCTTGTTTCAACTGTCGGCAAGGAGCAAGTGGATTGAAGCAACGCCATGTCACCCTTTCAAGCAGCAGATATAGCATCCTTCAATATGATTCCTTTGGATAATGGTGACTTTGAGAAAGTTTTTGGTTCTGGAGCACTATTGATCTCTTTAATTTTTGACCGTCAATCAATTTATGAACCACATAATAAGTGTAGACCCACACAATAATATAGATATTCATCAAATAGTAATCGAGCTAACTCAGTGTTGGACTCTAATTAAGATTTTGCTCAAGTATCATGTAGAGGATGTGGGGGATGATTGAAGAGCGACTCGATTGAGGAAAGGATCGGAGAAACCTAATATATATATGCTATAAATTTGGTGTAACGGCACCAGTAATCAAACTAGTACGCAACTTAGCCATGCATGATCGGCCTATGTGGTTTTTCGAGCTTTTGAGGTTGTCTCGGACCTCAAATATGCAGTTACTATTTTCAGCAGCCGGGGATAAAGCTTAACACTGAGGTTTTTCAGGCGCGCGAGGGGAAACCATATAAACGTACATCAACAGTCCTGATCCAAGATGAACTAGGACTTTCTTGTTGCGTGTTGTAGAAATTAGTTTGTGAATGATATGGTAGGACTTTCTTGTACCTAAAATCATCAGTTTAACGTACTTCAACAGTCCTAATAATCCAAAATGAAAATAATAACCTAATTAACCTCAAAGATTGGCCTTTCCGTGTCGCTTTAGAGGTATCATCCGATATTTTTTTCAATAACGTCTTAATCTAATACGTTCCTTCATATATGTCGACCACCTTGCCATGAAAACTATACTATTATAGGTAGTTATTATCTTTCAATGTTATCAAATTTTAATGAATTGGCAATGACAGAGCATTACTTGGAGATCTACAATCTCTTAAGTCATCGATCTACAATCTCTTTAAGTCATCGATCTACAATCTCTTTACGTCATCGATCTACAATGACAAAGCTTTTTCCATTGTAGATAGGCCATACATATATACGACTATTATAGCATTACATGGCATATATATGTGAGATGTACGTAGATGGCAGCTGCCAAACCGTAAACAACGTACTCATGTATTAAAAAGGAAAATTCCGATTGGGGAGACCTACAAATGGCATATATATCTCAAAGATAGCACAGAAGTATGAAACAGACGGACAATTAGACATTAATTAACCACTAGCTAGCTAGATGGCGGTGGTAGTGGCGGAGGCAAAAGCCTAACACGAGGCTTTTCAGGCGCAGGAGGAGAACCCATACGAGAGGGTCGGTTGGCTGCTGGAGCGGGTCTTGTTGGAGTTCGAATTCTCCGGCTTGACTTCATTACCGGTATCTGATGATGAACAGATTCAACTTCAACAGTAGTGTCTCGGTCATGGATATCATGTAAAGCTTGTTTTAACACATAGCCTTTGCTCAATATTATTTGACTCGTGTTTTCTGAAATACAAACTACTGAAACTAGGCCAACAATTAGTATCAAAAACAAGCAAGAAGGAGCCATAACTAGCAGCAATACTGCGTACTTGATCGATCGAACTCAGCTCATCGTTGAAGTACTAATACACTCTCTATATATATACTGCTTTGAATTAGGTAGCTAGGTATGGAAATACGGAATGCATGTACATAGATGAGAGCTGAGAATTTGTTCTCACTAGCTTTGTCTCCGAATATTTACATAAAATATTAACTTGGGAGGAACCTTAGTATTAAGGAATCGAATAAGTAGATTTACTATATAGAAAACCAGCAAGGTTAGCTGTTAATTGTCTTCTAATACATGGCTTGGTTCCTTTGGGCTTCCATTCCGTTAATAGAGTAATATGTAGTTGGTGATACATATTTTGTTTTCTAGTTTTTCTCTCTCAGGTATAATATTGAGTAATTGATCAAGTAAAATGTTAGATTATTCATTGCACATACCCTATCGCGTTTAGCTGTAGCTTTATCAACGCAAATTCACTAGCATATAAATAGCTACTAATTAGCGTTTTCCGCAACTGGCATCTATCAGATAATCAAAATAGTATTTTTGACAGTGTTGGACAATGACATCGATATGTCCGAGTGGTTATGGAGACAGACTTGAAATCTGTTGGGCTTCGCCCGCGCAGGTTCGATCCCTGCTGTCGACGATCTTTTTGGTCTCTTATCGTTTTTTTTTTTTTGGTCAAGATTAGTCTCTTATCGTTCTGTTTTATCTTTTTAGTCTCTTATCGTTCTTTTTAATTTGTTCTCGCGCAAAGTGAGTGAGGACCAAACAACATCTGTTAAGTTAAAAGTAGTTGCTTAGGGTTATGTCCCCCTTGATGTACAATCATTCTCTTAATATTAATATTAATAATCATTCTCTTCACTCCCACTTAGCAGGATTCTCAGCCCGTCTTAAAAAAAGAGAGTAGTTGCTTAGTGAAAAAGCTAAGTAGTGATAATGAAGCCTAAGAAAACTTGTGTGCTTAAACACCCGCGAATACAAATTCATAAGGTATTGTGAATAGTACCATGGAATGGAAAATAAAGGAGATCATGTATTGCATGTCGAAATTGTTGCTAATGTTTCTCATGTATAGAATCAAACGTTATTTGTCTATTTATATTCATTCAATTTAAAACGAAGGAGACGAACGAAATTCCACAATCAGTGGTTATCGACTAACAATTTAGACAGATTACTCTCTTCTCTTCTGAATCATTTCAAAAGAAAAATTCACATATATTCATGGAATGTAATAGTATATATCTGAAATCTTGAGCATAAAATTGATAAGTTCTCGTTGAACTCATGAACTGTATAACAAGCTTAAATGAAAAGTACATCCGATCAAGCATATAGAGATGCAATGTGGGGATTTATTTAGACCGTACATAACACATCCTGATCGATCGAACCAGAGATGAGATATGATACTACATATATCTTATGTCGTATAAGAACATAATCGTGTGGTGGCTACGCCGGTGGTGGCGTCTGTGGTGGTGGTGGAGAGGGGTGAACTGTAGGATTGGGTTTCGGAGGCGGCCGTGGAGACTTGCGGCTGACCCTGTGGGACACCGCTCTTAATGTACTCATGGAATGGCCGGAAACACCTTCAGACGCCGCTTCAACCTTGTTACTCGAGGACTGCGATAGCAGTAGTAATCCACAAATCAACGAGGATAGCGAAGTTGGGTAACCCTTCATCGTTCTGGTACGTAAATAAGATTCAGTATGAGGAGCGATGATGATCTTATTGCTGTTCTTATAGCCAATATATATTTGTTTGTCTTCTATATTTAACTTGACAAGTTCACCACTAATTAAAAATTTGTTTATCATCTCTAGTTAGAGAATTGCATGATTCCGGAGGTCAGGTTTTTGTCTATTTCCTTCTTTGTATTACCTTTATTTTTTTTAATAAAATAAGAGGCTGATTACCCTTCAAAAAAAATCTTAATCTAAGTGTTCTACAGCTTTATTGTAATTAATTATAAAAGATATCATATTTGTTTGGTGCTATCCATAAAGTCCAGCTTTGGATCAACAACTTTTCTTTGATTTATATAATTCAGAGCATCTCATTGACAACTTGATCATGATCATTAAATCGAAGGATGAATCAAAGGATGATCAAATCCTTGTTTGGTTTAGTTTGGGGTTTAAAAAGCATTTTTTTTCATGTAAATTGGCATACTATTTCTTTTTTATAGATACATCAAAACAAACACTCCAGCTGGACCACAATTAAAAATCTAGATGATCATGAGCAAAAGATCTATGAATCTATATATGATGTATAAGTAGGTCGCCAATTAATTAAGAACACGAATACGTATATGGCTGTATGCGGCGGCCGGCGGCCTATTCGGTTGCTGTGGTGGTGGATATGGTGGACACCTCTCACCGATAATGAACTGAATAAGCCTAGGATATATACTAGCTATGTTTGACAGTACTGTACAGTTAGCAAACTGGATGCTACTACAGATCAGGCGTTTGAACTTTGTTTTTATAACCCATAGACATATACAGTTCTTTCTTATCTTCGATACTAAACAAGTACTATACAGAATCTTCGAACAAAAAAGAAAAGGATTGAAAATTAACCACTTGATCATCGAGGAAGGATCTTCAAATGGAAAAATTTGAAAAACACCCTAATTAGGAGTATACTAATTAAGCAGTGCGTCATGTGGTTTGCTAACTTCGTTCACTAGCTCAGGGGAGAGGTGGCGGTGGTAGCACTTGCCGTACCCGTGGAGGCCCTCGCCTTGGTGACGGTGGTGGAGGTATCCGCTTGGCCTTGTTTGACACCGCTTCAAATCTACTCACAGAAAGGTCGGGAAACCCTTCAGCAGCCTTAACCATGTAACTAGGGTACTTGGATAGTAGTAATCCAAAAACCAACAAGACAATTATCGAACTTGGAGCGGCATCCATTTTTGTCATAGTACCTTCACGGCTTCGATCACCACAATATGATTATATGAGTTTGGCACAGAATTTATAGCCAAACGTTTTCTCATCTTCTACGTAAAATTCCACAACACCTACCACACAATCTAACTACACCACATTTTTTTTCGATTGAAATCCACTTGTATCAGAAGCAACAAGATATCGGTCCAAAGTCAAGAGTCAAGACAGAAGACAAAGTCTACGTCCTCTTGTCCTTTACTAATAATTTTAAGCAAAATAATATAGTTTATATGGATGAACGATGATTAATTAATTGACCAGATACGAAGAAAATATCATGGTTCTGGTGATGACTGAACCGGAGAAGGGGGCAGTGGAGGTGGTGGCCCTAGTGGTCGTGGCGGTGGTGATTTGAGATGAACTGGAGCACTGGGTTTCGGTGGTGGTGGTGGTGATCTACTGCTAACCCTATAAGACACCACTTTTAGCTTATGGATGGAATGGCTGGAGAAACCTTCAGATGCCTTGACAATGTAACAAGAGTGCGACAGTAGTAGTCCACAAATCAACAGCAAACTTGAATTGGCTTGCATTTTCGTGGCCGGATTAGAACCTTAATAACAATCTTTTAGTTTTTTTTTTGTTGGGGGGGGGGAGGAGCTAGCTAGGGGGAGGAACGAATTGATCTATCTGATAATCTTAGTCTGTTTTTATAACCAATATTATTGATCATCATGGAATCGGCGAGAGAGGCCGGGATGAAGACTTTGACAATGTCTATCTTTTGCACCAAGTACCATCTTCTTTGTAGATTTTTGATCAACTAAGGAAATATTTACGTGGGGAAAAACTACCAAAAGTCCAAGTTTTTGAAGAAAATAGTACGTACTGCCCATATATTCCTGCATTTTTCTTTCTTTTATGTTCAAACGGAGATGAGAAATGGTCCGAAAAGGAAGAGAATTATATATCGAAATATCAGGGATCTAGTATAGAATGGGTCCAAAAACTTTAGGATATACTAAGCGTGTGTCCCTGCAGCAAATTTCTGTTTACTTGGCCATCGATGCTCCAAACAATAAAGTCGGTAGCGAAAGGGTAGCTGAAAATTAAAGCAACGGATGCAAGTGTTCGACACTGTGCCACTCAATCCAGCTATATGGACAAGCAAGTCGATTTGATTGCATTAAAATTGCTAGGGAAGGTGCAGCGCGCATCAATAAAGATATCGATGATGATAATATATGCCTCCATCGGCTTCAGGACCTTCACAGATTCATATATTGATAGATAAAAATCCATAGTTCAAGGCTAGCTGCATCAAACGTATATAAAAAGGTTTCACAGATTGACTGTGAAAAATGGTATAGGAATAATCATAAGATTCAGAACGAACTAAATGGATACGTATCGTAGTAAAAAGAGAAATATCTAATACAAGGAATTCGATCGAAACACGTCTTGAACTCTTGATTCAATATATGACTAGGTAGCAAATAAGGGCGCATGATGTGGATACACCATATATAATTAACCAGATACTATATATAAACGTACATCAATCCTTTTTGTTCATTCACGTAATGGAGGTGGTGGGATCGATTGACATAGATGTTGGCGGTGGTGTTGATGGAGACAATGGAAATGGCGGCGGTTGTGTTAAAGATGATAGAAACGGCAATTGAGGCAGCAGTGAAGACAGCAATGGTGGTGGTGGTGGAGACGGGAACAGTGGCGGTGGTCGAAGTGAATAATGCAGTGGCAATGACCGTGGATGGACGGATGGAGGTGGCGGGGGAGATCTTGCCCTAAGAGGTAGCCTGTTTGGTATTAACTAAAGCAGAGAAGCATGCAGTCTCAATGGCTTGTGCCCTAAAACTCGATCCTGGTAATCCCAGAATCAACACCACTACTATATATAGTAGTCATGAAAAAGTATGAAACGAAATAAACACCCATTTTCATTTGCTACATTTCAGCCTGAACCTGTTAGAGTATATGTATGGTTTGGTATAACACCAGTTTCGTAATAATGGTACGCACACTTCAATGCTTAAAACATTATTGGATTTTCATTCTACAAGTACCAGAAATTCACCACACTTGATTCTAACTTTATGATCAATATCAAGTTTAACTGAGAAAATATACCCGGATGCAAATGGTGAAAGAGTACAACGAAAGGCACAAGATGTTCATCATTCATAAGATCCAAGGAGAAGTGTGCATGTTGTAGCGGACATACCTTCAGCACATCCTATAATTCAGATTCTTGGTGGCAATGGCGGAGGTGGGGGTGGGGGTGGGGGTGGGGGTGGTGGTGATGAATATGGCAGTGGCAATGAAGATGATGGAGGAGGAGGAGGAGGAGGAGAAGGGATGACCCATCTGTATCGGAAATTTCGATGTTTATTGACCGTAGGAGCAGGCGGAGGAGATCTTGCCCTCAAAAGAAACCTATTGGGCAGCATCATATGTAGAGAAGCTGTTGCAAAGGCCGTGTCTCCATCCCTTGAACCAGATACAGCTGCTAGTTGCAGAATCAACACTACTAAAGTAGTCATGAACAAAAGTGAAACTATCTTGGCACCCATTTTAGTTTCAGTTTCTTAGATCCATGTTGCTCTACCTTTTGTTGTAACTAGATCGATTTTCACTACACTATTCTATACATATAAGTATTCTATCTGTAGTTGCATATTTTCAGGACCATATTAGTATTTATGGCAAGTAGTTAAGAAGATATGTATATAAAATCAAATTAAAGTTAGGATATGAACTAGATGGTGACATTTAGAAACAGAAACATAAAAAGAAGGGTTTCACTCACGTTCACCTCGGAAATGAAATGTAAATAAATTTTGGAAAGATCAACTGCACTTGACTTGTGTACTAAGAAAGTTTATGCATAGCCTGAATATCAGTTTTCAGAAAGATTTTCAAGAAACTATTGTTTGAATCAGTAAAGCGCAGCAGCTCAAACAGTAAAAAAGAAATGGACTTTGCCCCTCATGTTACTTTCAATGCTAGGGGATTTGAAAAATCCCATCTGTGATAGAAGTAACAAGTCCAATTGAAAATTAAGCTTCACCATCATGCAGGGTTATAAAGATGCAACAATTTCCCTTTGCCATGACAGTTTGATGCTACAATCAATTTGTAACCAAAAACTTCGACATTGTTCCACTAATGAACTGAAAATCATGAGAACTCAGCGAAAATCTCTACTTACGATTAACAAATTCTTCATGGCAGTCAATTCACAATTGCTACTTACCTCCAGAGTTAATACCAAGTATCATTTCCAGCATCACTTTGGAGTACAAAACATGTTACAAAAATGACAGTAGAGCGAGTATTAGATTTACTATACCACATCTAGCAAATGCCATACCTAGCAGCCTTCTGTTCCACTTTTCAGGAGCCTTTTCTGATCATTATGTTTTTTAGCACCGTTGTTTCTACTTTTTACTACTCAAGCAAACAGTCTTGGTTCCGCTTAATATGCTCCCCTCTAGGTGGAATACTCCCCTACACATGCCTTCTTTTTTTTTCATGAACCAAGTTTTGCACTCAGAAACTAGATATATTTCCATTATAATGACTTCCAATTTCAAATGAGCCAACTTCAATTCAATACTGGGTACTATATAAAGTTGAAAAAACAGAAAGAGAATATACTAGAACAGGACACTTGTTTGCACTACAAGTAGCTGAAATTGTGTTATATTTACAATATGCTATCAAGGCAGACTAGGCTATAGATAAACTGAAATACAAGTAGAAGTTCAAGGATACTCATCTGTACTGCTACAAAGAAAAAAGGCTTAAGCTAGATAGCCTTCTATAGGACCTCTTAGGGTCAAAACTGGGCATCTCCTCGCCTCCTCCATTCATAAACATTCTGCACTCCCACCACAATAACACACAACATCAAATTGCATGCCATACTTTAGTGTCTGTGTATAGAATTAAGAACTAGGCCAGCCTAGTTAACTGAGATTAAACATGAACTTGAATCATATATATTCATGCAATTCCAAGAAAAAAAACCTTCATACCTTAGAAGGTGCACCAGGATGAGGTCTAAAAGCTCTAGAAGCAGGTTGATCACGGCTTCTGATTTGATTTTTGTCATTTGATGTCCTAGACCCTTCATTAGAGCTCTCACTGGAATGAGTGGACATTGCTTTACTCACTTCAAAAGATTCGCTCTTGATTGGAACTGTCACAGATTTGGCTGTATCATTTAGGGAGGTTGTTGGTAAAGATTGAGCTTTTTTGGAAAACTGTGTCGCAGCTGCTTGTGCACCAGCTATGGCTGCATTGAGACTCGAAGATCTTTCCACTTCAGATATTATAGACTGATCGACATTTGCAGATATAGACCCCGGCTTCAAGGAAAATGGATCTTGTGGATTTGGAAGTGGAAATTTGACAGGTAGAGGAACTTCAACTGGTGTAAGACCTCTAATGGCACCTTCATATATCTGTAACATGTAAAAAAGTTGGGTCCATTACAAAATCAGCATTCAAAAACCAAGAGGGAGCAAATTTTGGCACACAATATGCACCTTCTTTTCCAAGTTAAAGACACCTTGGTAGCCACGCATTTCAAATGGAATTAGCAGTTTCTGCATTAACCAAAACCAAGACATACAGTTTACATATCCTTTAAATCAAAAGATAGCAATAATGGACCAATGTAGAAATACACACCTGTGGCTGCTCACACAGCCAACACATATCGGTTTGTGCTTCTAGCCTCACCTGCATATGTAATAAAACAGTCTAAGTTAGTCAGCACAGTTTGGCACCCCTGAAATCATTGGCTTACTGCATTAGATTAAAAAATGTCTGAACTAAATGAGTAACTGAGCACTCACCCCTTGAGGTACCATCTCCCAACCAGCTAACTCTTCGCGTCTAACACATCCAACTACTTCAACACAACCTATTGCATACATTAAACCATTATTTGTTGGAACGATAAAAGCAAGATGTGCCATTCTCTTTTTCATTTAAGTGAGCATAAAGTTTGAATGAACATACACTTTGAATACCTAAAAGTCTTGAAATTGGATAGTGTTCAGGAAACTTGATATCAGTGATTCCATCCACCGCATAAATTTCCCTGTAGAAGGCCTCCATCGCTTTGATTGTAGCTTCCTCTGGAACCTTACCAGCAGCATGAATCCAAAGACGTCCTTCAAAAGACAAACTCCAGGCATTAGAAAATTTGTCCATCCCCAACTCAACATGTACAACTTTGCATACTATCACAGCAATAGAAAAGAAACAGCAACGACTACACCAAATATGAACCTAAAGCAAATCAAGAAAGAAAAGCATTGAATAACACTAGTATTAGAAAATCAAGATTCAATATTTGCAGGGACAAAGATCAAGATCCCGCTAAGTAAACACTTATGTTAGACAATTGAGCTAGTTGACCAATCCTTCTTCTCAAGATAAACACATTCAAAGTTTCAGCTTACTAGTTAAGTTATACTAGTTCTTCCAATACTATAAATCTTCACACTACAATTCTCAAGCCTAAAACTTTACCACCAAATCATAAACATGAGATATAAATCCAAATGGGTATCTGAATTTTGACCTGAAACCAAAGTTTACAAACCTCTAATGGGAGCAGGCCATGACCTGCCCTCGATGCGTTTGATGCCATAAACGAGCAGAGACGCCCATGGCTGGTGCATAGTCAGACATGGGTTCCTGTAATTCCCAGAAGAATGTCCTCCTCCACCTCCTCTTCTCATTTCTTGGATTTTATTGCCGCCGGTTTGTTTTTCCGGTGATCGGGAATTGTTTATTGTTGGAAGAAAAGGTTATGTGTTTTGGTTTAGTTTGTGAAAACTCAAAAGTAGTGACCTCGTACGGTTTGGGTTTTATGTTCTTGTTTTATGGGGGCGGTTTAACCTATTTGGGTAATCTTGGATTTTATTTGTGTCAGTCATTGAGTGACCAGACCAGAAGCAGACAAATGCATTCATTATATTAGGTACTTGTTGTCGGTATTCAGTAAACTACATCTTCTGCCCATAGACCAGTCATGGAACTTGTAGACCGACGTCCAGACTACCTCGCCATGGTGAAAGATCGTCAATGCCACATCAGGAGGTCCTCCGTCCAGGCACGGCAAGGAGGCATCATGATAAGAAATATGTGTAATGTGTCCCACATCGAAAGTGTGTTGTAAGTGGGAACCTTCCTAATCTATAAAGGAAGGGTTCCCCCTAAGTAGGATCGATCTTCTTCTCCCACAAAAAGGCATTGAGGCCTCCCGATAGTGAATTCCAAGTGGACGTAGCCATGCCCTCCGTCGGCATGGTGAACCACTATACGTGCTTGTCTCTTGCCCATGATGTTTACTGTTTATATTCGTGTTCCACCGTGCTTTTGCGGAGCCTGCGGGTTCCAGCAGAAACATACCAAAGCCAAAAAAAATAGGAAAAGAAAGAATGAGTTGAGAGTTTTTTGGATGAAAGAATGAGTTGAGAGTTTTTTTTGGATGAGAGAATGACTTGAGAATTTTTGTTTGGAATTATGAATTGAGAGTTACTTAATTGGGTTTGAATTTGAAAAATAAAAATTAATTGTGTGTAAAATTTAGTGTTAACGTCGTTTAGATAAATTTTTGACTCTATCAATTAACTTGTAAAGTTTGTTATATGTTCGGTCAGTGTTTAATTGAAACTAAACTCGGTCGTTAACTCTCAACCTATGAGAGTTTGATGTCACTTATATGTGCTCGATTTGAGTAAGAGATGAATGAGCTAGGTCGACTTTGGTTGGAGAGGCTAATTTGGTAATTAATCATATCAAACCTGAGTTTCAAAACCAATCTTGTAGCTTGTTAAAAAAAATATTAAGACATAGCTTGATTATTTTGGTAATCACCTAAAGTCATCTGACTCACTCTCTCATAATACTTTTTGTTTGTATACGTTGTTCGACTTTTCAACATTTCTAAGCATGTTCAATCTATCATTTACTTGTACTTTTTGTGTATTTCTATATTGATCGTGTTTCAGTTTTTTGTTAAATTTAAAGAAGTAGAAGAAGGAAAAAGAAAGTATAAAAAATCTTCCATACAATAATGGATCACCCATTTTGTGTATCCTGTTTGGTCTCCTCACCCTCTTCTCAAAACTCAAAAAGCCACTCCCCCTGTTTTCCTCTTCCTACTCATAACACACAGAGAAACTCTCCATCCTCCAACAGCACCACTTTGAAACGACACCTCTTTCCCCACAAAACGACAACCACCATTTCCCCCCAAACCAAAGAAAACAGTCTCATGCTTTTCTCTCTCACACTCCCTCTCCCTCTCCCTCTCCTCAAACATATATACATCAATTTGATTAGGATTACTCTATTGATGAAGTGATCTGCTGCATGTATCAATATTTGTTGTTACTATAAAAAGAAAAGACAACAGATTTTCAGAATGCCAAGGTATTTGATTGATAATAAATCTAATTAGTTAGGAGATGGATATGTTTTTCTGATCGATTGATTTACAAGATTTTTTTGTTTTTATCCGATTGATTTACAAGAAATTGGAGCAGTACGTACTATGCAGGTGTAGACATGTATGACTATACACATTGGGAGATGTATGCTATAAGAGGGGAGTGCACTCAGTGGAGCCCCAACCATCTATGTCAAGGCAATAGATTTCTTGCAGAGAACTTCAACCAATAAAATGTCCGGTAGTATTCTGGGTATTAATTCTACTAGAAAAGATTGAAACAGTTTAAGGAGCAAGAACTTCTTTTGTTGTTAATTGGGGAACTTTGGTAGGAGGAAAAACTTTGGTAACTGGTTTATTGATTATAGGAACAGGTGTAGGCCACCACGGGAGCACATATGTGTAGATGCTTGCTGCTTGATCTAATGCAAACCAGCCAACAGAGCGACTGACACCAAATCCAATGTCTATAGGTGGATCGAGGGGACTCTTCTCTAACGTCTTTTCACGAAGATTGCACATTACTATCTGTTCAGGAAATTTCAAATATACGATGTCCTCATTGCTTGGAAGGAAACCCAGCACCTCCAATTTGCCTAATTTTTTCTCAGTGATCTTAGGATCTTTGGAGACCATGTCCAACATAGGAACGCTGTCAAATACCACACACCATTTCATTATGCCTGAAATTTCTTTCAGTTCCCAAATATTAATGGATCCGCATATACAATATGGATACATCCGCAGACGCCCTTGGCACACACCTAATTGGAAGCAGCTACGTCGTTTCGGGGTTACGTCGTAATTACAACCATCACTGATATCGAATGGATCCACTTCAAGAGTGAAGCCGCTGTAACTGTACCAATACAACTTGCCATTCCAAGCAACGCCCGGCCGCCATGCAACGAAATATTTAAAGTCGTGTGCGCTTGTTGGATCAAGCAATGTATGCTGTGTCCATTTACCACACTCAGAAGAGAAGATCTCCAAAGTGTAACCTAGTTTGCCTGTTGAATTTGGAACTATTCGCACAGCCCGCCACCTATAGTCAGTACTAGCTTTATCAGCAGCATAGTTGGGATCGCATATGAATCCCACCGGCACTTTGGACTTGTGAGCTCGTGGGGTGGGAGGGAGAGCAACCCAGTGCTTGGTGACTGGATTGCAGATGAAGTAGTCACGCTGATAGTACCTGGTCGCGCAACACAAGACCAAGTCATCGAAAGTTGCTTCCACAATTGGTACAATATTAGACTTGGGAGCTCGAAAAGGCGGGAGGAAATTCATTGACATGAGTAGTTTAGAAGTCAAGGTAAGGGGTATAAGTCTGTGATCCGTATAGGGGCACACAACATGAGTAGTCACATAAGGCTTTGTTCGCCTACCATGTCTACATAAAAATTGGCTGACAAAATAACTGTCGGAGACGAGATTAAACCATCGCTTGGACACGCACTTGCACCGGAATACGGCCTTAATGTGAGAAATTCGACCAAGTATTTCGACAACTATAAAGTCATGGAGATCAGAAATCATGGTTGTCGATTGTGGTGGTGGATTTATTACACACCTTTTAGGCTTTTTAACGGGTGAGAAGAGAGCTAAGGTAGTATTACTATTACCTCTTTTGTGGCGGTTTGTGGTAGCATCAACATCACTATCACCAGATTCACGGCCGGGTAAACTTTCCGGTTAGACATTGTGAGCAGAAACACTCTTTTGGTGAATAGGTACTGTATTATTTCAACGTAGCAAGGTAGTTGTAATGAATTTTCATTGAAGGTCTGCATATTTATAGGAGTATTCGGCAGGGGTTCGACTTTCAAATAACGTCCTCCAAGATTAACCACGTTTTTCCTTTCTCTATTAGGGTTTTACACCCTAGTCCAGTTGGGATTGCTCTTCCTAGTTGGACCAAGTTTATAATAATTAAAATCCTAGTTGGGATTATGATTCCTCCACCTAGTTGGAAAACGTGAATAATCCTTACTGTTTTGGTCACGATCCTCAGCGCGCGGGCGAGAGGTAACTAGCGAACAAAGAAAGGGGGATTTTACGGGCGTGCCACCTCGCGGACGAGGAAAGATTTGAGTGCGCGAGATCTTGACTTCTGATCAGGCGGAGGGGGTTTCCAGGTGCCATCTCAGATGAGGAATTATGAGCACAAGGCGATCGATACTCACGGCGGGATGTGAGTAGAGCAACTATAGGGAATCAGGGAGATCGGGGGCGAGTCCAGGAGGGCTCTGAGAAAAACCTAGGCGGCGGTGCGCTTAGGTTTAGGGTTTCGAGGTAGCTCGAAAGGTAACTAGTTTGCAGTTTGTCTGTTATTTTTTGCAAAGAGATTGTCTTTGAGTTGTTGTTTGTAAAAGTTGTGTGTAGAGATAGCTTAGGGTTTCGAGCCCCTTTATATAGTGGCTCGCTGCCAAGAGGAAAGTAATTGAGTACCACAAGGATACGGCCCCGCCCGCTGCTCAACTGTAAACTCATATGCGGACTCAAACTTATCCCGCGAGGTGTCACAGTCTTTGTAGAAGACTATCTCGCATACTCCTAAAGCTTATCACGCGCGCCCCTGAAGCCTGTTTCTATCTCGCGGGCCAAAAGAAGGCTTTTTAATTAATAAGGGTCACAGGGATTGGCCCAAAGCATGTCAAAAACCGGTGAGAGTCTTCAACGATTAATGTGATGCACGCGGACTCCGCCTGTCGCTTGTCACGAAGTTTCCCACGCGAGCCAGTTCGTCAGCTCGCCTCGATGTACTCTGCTTGCCTCGCCTACGCGAAGTGTCAATCTCGCCTCGCCTGTGTGGAGTCAGCTAGCTAGTAATTCCGCGCGAAGTCATTCCGTGCTCGAGCTATGTGGTTCGCGTGAAGTCCATTCTGCATGCGAACTGCGTAATTCGCGCGAAGTCCCGTTCGCACGCGAACTCTGTAATTCAGCTCGCGTGGTCTCACTAGCAGGCCATCACTTGTAAACCCAAAGAATTTGGGCTCGCCGGTGTGACATGGATCAAGAATTAATTAATATTCACATAGACATTTACTGTCAAGTAAAATATTAATTTGGGCGTACACACTTACATATATAAGTCCTAGCTCCAAGTTCGAGTGGAAAACTGGGAAGCCGATTTTCTTCTTTTGAATATTTGATCATACAATTAATGGATTGGTAGGATAGGGATATAGAGCTTATATTCATTCAATTCAAAGATATGCCGGTTGCATACTCGGTGGAAGCTACAGAAGGAACCCTAAATGGTAGATACCTTAAGCCACAAGAAATCCTAGTTTACAAGAATCAAGAACTCAAGGACGGAGACTTAATCGCCGACTATCATATCCCCAAGAACACCCTTCTTTAGGGTGGATTTGCAAGGCAGAGCTGGGAAGCTCGAGGAGGCTCACAAATTGATTAAAAGCATGCCCCTTGAGCCTAGCACAATTGTTTGGGGTTTCCTACTTGCTGCTTTCAAAACTCATACGAGTCCCAACTTGGCTGAAGTGGCAGCAAGACAACTGCAATTCATCAATTGGAACCTCAAAATTGCGGTTACAATGTTCTGATGTAGTAACTAGAAGCAAAATAAGGGTTTAGTATCTAAAATCCCAACTTACAAATTAAATCCAACTGATCGAGAAGCATTAAATGCAATTTTTATGCCGACTTAAACAAAGGTACACACACCCAGTTTATAGCAATAAGCACGTTTTCTTCACATAGAGGCTTATCAAATTTGGAGGGTGGACCACATTTTCGATTTGTTAACAATATGGGAAGGTCAAGGCTAAAAGACAAAGCAAGGGATTCTGGGCACCATCCTCTCTCTTTTATCTATTTCCCCTTTTTTTCCTCTGAAATCAAGTTTTTTTTTTTATAAAAAAAAAAACCCTCGAATTTTCTTGCACAAAACCCTCTACATTTTCTTGGGCTCCCTCAAAAACCTCAAGAATTTCTTCTACCCTGAAATGAAGTACAAAAATCACAACCGAGTCAAGATTCGCAAAACGAATGGGCCAAACCCATCATTTGGGCTTGAAAACCCGTTATTCACGCACTTCAAGAAACCCATAAAAACCATTACCCGACTTCTTGATTATCCCCCTTGTTACCAAAAAGAAGAGCCATTAAATCTGCATGGAACTCGTCGTCTTGATTATTATCCATTGTACTGATTCTCTAGTACAAATCCCCTGGAAAAAAAAATTGAAAAAACCAAATAGAAAACAACATGAAACAGTGAACCGAAAATGGGTCATGAATATGAACATGAAAACCAAGAAATGGATTAGAGAAACCCTACCTTGGAGATGTTAAAGATTGATCAAAGTTGCTCTGTGGGTGGATGCAAGTTTAGAAGAGGTGGTATAACGAAGAAGAAGAATGAAGAAAAAATAGGTCTAATTAAGCATGCAGAAAATGGGTCTAATTAAGTAGAAAATGGGTGTGTGTACCTTTGTTTAAGTCGGCATAAAAATTGCATTTAATGCTTCTCGATCAGTTGGATTTAATTTGTAAGTTGGGATTTTAGAAACTAAACCATTATGTTGCTTCAAGTTACTACAGCAGTAAGTAATAGCAATAAGCACGTTTTCTTCACATGGAGGCTTATCAGATTTGGGGGGTGGACCACATTTTCGATTTGTTAATAATATGGGAAGGTCAAGGCTAAAAGACAAAGCAAGGGATTCTGGGCACCCTCCTCTCTCTTTGATCTATTTCCCCTTTTTTTTCTCTGAAATCAAGTTTTTTTTTTAAAAAAAAACCCCTCGACATTTTCTTGCACAAAACCCTTTACATTTTCTTGGACTCCCTCAAAAACCTCCGGAATTTCTTCTACCCTGAAATGAAGTACAAAAATCACAATCGAGTCAAGATTCGCAAAACGAATGGGCCAAACCCATCATTTGGGCTTGAAAACCCATTATTCGCGCACTTCAAGAAACCCATAAAAACCATTACCCGACTTCTTGAGTATCCCCCTCGTTACCAAAAAGAAGAGCCATTAAATCTGCATGGAACTCATCGTCTTGATTATTATCTATTGTACTGATTCTCTTGTACAAATCCCCCTGAAAAAAAATTGTAAAAACTAAATAGAAAACAACATGAAACAGTGAACCGAAAATGGGTCATGAACATGAACATGAAAACCAAGAAATGGATTAGAGAAACCCTACCTTGGAGATGTTAAAGATTGATCAAAGTTGCTATGTGCGTGGGTGCAAGTTTTGAAGAGGTGGTACAACGAAGAAGAAGAATGAAGAATGAAGAAAAAATGGGTCTAATTAAGAATGCAGAAAATGGGTCTAATTAAGTAGAACATGGGTGTGTGAAACTTTGTTTAAGTCGGCATAAAAATTGCATTTAATGCTTCTCGATCAGTTAGATTTAATTTGTAAGTTGGGATTTTAGATACTAAACCCTTATGTTGCTTCAAGTTGCTACAGTAGTAAGTAATAGCAATAAACACGTTTTCTTCACAAGGAGGCTTATCAGATTTGGGGGGTGGACCACATATTCGATTTGTTAACAATACGGGAAGGTCAAGGCTAAAAGACAAAACAAGGGATTATGGGCACCCTCCTCTCTCATTTGTCTATTTCTCCTTTTTTTTCCTCTGAAATCAAGTTTTTTTTTTTTAAAAAAAAAAACCCTTGACATTTTCTTGCACAAAACCCTCTACATTTTCTTGGACTCCCTCAAAAACCTCACGAATTTCTTCTACCCTGAAATGAAGTACAAAAATCACAACCGAGTCAAGATTCGCAAAACGAATGGGCCAAACCCATCATTTGGGCTTGAAAACCCATTATTCGTGCCCTTCAAGAAACCCATAAAAACCATTACCCGACTTCTTGGTTATCCCCCTCGTTACCAAAAAGAAGAGCTATTAAATATGCATGGAACTCGTCGTCTTGATTATTATCTATTGTACTGATTCTCTTGTACAAATCCCCCTGGAAAAAAAAAATTGAAAAAACCAAATAGAAAACAACATGAAACAGTGAACCAAAAATGGGTCATGAACATGAAAACCAAAAAATGGATTAGAGAAACCCTACCTTGGAGATGTTAAAGATTGATTAAAGTTGCTCTGTGCGTGGGTGCAAGTTTAGAAGAGGTAGTATGACGAAGAAGAAGCATGAAGAAAAAATGGGTGTAATTAAGCATGCAGAAAATGGGTCTAATTAAGTAGAAAATGGGTGTGTGTACCTTTGTTTAAGTCGGCATAAAAATTGCATTTAATGCTTCTCGATCAGTTGAATTTAATTTGTAAGTTGGAATTTTAGATATTAAACCCTTATGTTGCTTCAAGTTACTACACCAGTAAGTAATATCAATAAGCATGTTTTCTTCACAGGGAGACTTATTAGATTTGGGGGGTGGACCACATTTTCGATTTGTTAACAATATGGGAAGGTCAAGGCTAAAAGACAAAGCAAGGGATTTTGGGCACCCTCCTCTCTCTTTTGTCTATTTCCCCTTTTTTCCTCTGAAATCAAGTGTTTTTAAAAAAAAAAAAAAAAAAAAAAAAAACCCTCGACATTTTCTTGCACAAAACCCTCTACATTTTCTTGGACTCCCTCAAAAACCTCCGGAATTTCTTCTACCTTGAAATGAAGTACAAAAATCACAACCGAGTCAAGATTCGCAAAACGAATGGGCCAAACCCATCATTTGGACTTGAAAACCCATTATTCGCGCATTTCAAGAAACCCATAAAAACCATTACCCGACTTCTTGATTATCCCCCTCGTTACCAAAAAGAAGAGCCATTAAATCTGCATGGAACTCGTCTTCTTGATTATTATCTATTATACTGATTCTCTTGTACAAATCCCCCTGGAAAAAAAAATTGAAAAAACCAAATAAAAAACAACATGAAACAGTGAACCGAAAATGGGTCATGAACATGAACATGAAAACCAAGAAATGGATTAGAGAAACCCTACCTTGGAGATGTTAAAGATTGATCAAAGTTGCTATGTGCGTGGGTGCAAGTTTTGAAGAGGTGGTACAACAAAGAAGAAGAATGAAGAAAAAATGGGTCTAATTAAGAATGCAGAAAATGGGTCTAATTAAGTAGAACATGGGTGTGTGAAACTTTGTTTAAGTCGGCATAAAAATTGCATTTAATGCTTCTCGATCAGTTAGATTTAATTTGTAAGTTGGAATTTTAGATACTAAACCCTTATGTTGCTTCAAGTTACTACAACAGTAAGTAATAGCAATAAGCACGTTTTCTTCACAGGGAGGCTTATCTGATTTGGGGGGTGGACCACATTTTTGATTTATTAACAATATGGGAAGGTCAAGGCTAAAAGACAAAACAAGGGATTATGGGCACCCTTCTCTCTCTTTTGTCTATTTCCCATTTTTTTCCTCTGAAATCAAATGTGTTTTTTTTAAAACCCTCTACATTTTCTTGCACAAAACCCTCTACATTTTCTTGGACTCCCTCAAAAACCTCAAAAATTTCTTCTACCCTGAAATGAAGTACAAAAATCACAACCGAGTCAAGATTCGCAAAACAAATGGGCCAAACCCATCATTTGGGCTTGAAAACCCATTATTCGCGCACTTCAAGAAACCCATAAAAACCATTACCCGACTTCTTGATTATCCCCCTCGTTACCAAAAAGAAGAGCTATTAAATATGCATGGAACTCGTCGTCTTGATTATTATCTATTGTACTAATTCTCTTGTACAAATGCCCCTGAAAAAAAAAATTGAAAAAACCAAATAGAAAACAACATGAAACAGTGAACCGAAAATGGGTTATGAACATGAAAACCAAGAAATGGATTAGAGAAACCCTACCTTGGAGATGTTAAAGATTGATCAAAGTTGCTATGTGCATGAGTGCAAGTTTAGAAGAGGTGGTACAACGAAGATGAAGCATGAAGAAAAAATGGGTCTAATTAATCATGCAGAAAATGGGTCTAATTAAGTAAAAAAAGGGTGTGTGTACCTTTGTTTAAGTTGGCATAAAAATTGCATTTTATGCTTCTCGATCAGTTGGATTTAATTTGTAAGTTGGGATTTTTGATACTAAACTCTTATGTTGCTTCAAGTTACTACAGCAGTAAGTAATAGCAATAAGCACGTTTTCTTCACAGAGAGGCTTATCAGATTTAGGGGGTGGACCACATTTTCGATTTGTTAACAATATGAGAATGTCAAGGCTAAAAGACAAAGCAAGGGATTCTGGGCACCCTCCTCTCTCTTTGGTCTATTTCCCTTTTTTTTTCCTCTGAAATCAAATGTGTTTTTTTTAAACCCTCGACATTTTCTTGCACAAAAGCCTCTACATTTTCTTGGACTCCCTCAAAAACCTCAAGAATTTCTTCTACCCTGAAATAAAGTACAAAAATCACAACCGAGTCAAGATTCGCAAAACGAATGGGCCAAACCCATCATTTGGGCTTGAAAACCCATTATTCGCGCACTTCAAGAAACCCATAAAAACCATTACCCGACTTCTTGATTATCCCCCTCGTTACCCAAAAGAAGAGCCATTAAATCTGCATGGAACTCGTCGTCTTGATTATTATCTATTGTACTGATTCTCTTGTACAAATCCCCCTGAAAAAAAAATTGAAAAAAAACCAAATAGAAAACAACATGAAACAGTGAACCGAAAATGGGTCATGAACATGAACATGAAAACCAAGAAATGGATTAGAGAAACCCTACCTTGGAGATGTTAAAGATTGATCAAAGTTGCTCTGTGAATGGGTGCAAGTTTAGAAAAGGTGGTACAACGAAGATGAAGCATGAAGAAAAAATGGGTCTAATTAAGCATGCAGAAAATGGGTCTAATTAAGTAGAAAAGTGGTGTGTGTACCTTTGTTTAAGTTGGCATAAAAATTGCATTTTATGCTTCTCGATCAGTTGGATTTAATTTGTAAGTTGGGATTTTAGATACTAAACTCTTATGTTGTTTCAAGTTACTAAAGCAGTAAGTAATAGCAATAAACACGTTTTCTTCACAGAGAGGCTTATCAGATTTAGGGGGTGGACCACATTTTCGATTTGTTAACAAAATGGGAACGTCAAGGCTAAAAGACAAAGCAAGGGATTCTGGGCACCCTCCTCTCTCTTTGGCCTATTTCCCCTTTTTTTCCTCTGAAATCAAGTGTGTTTTTTTAAAAAACCCTCGACATTTTCTTGCACAAAACCCTCTACATTTTCTTGGACTCCCTCAAAAACCTCAAGAATTTCTTCTACTCTGAAATAAAGTACAAAAATCACAACCGAGTCAAGATTCGCAAAACGAATGGGCCAAACCCATCATTTGGGCTTGAAAACCCATTATTCGCGCACTTCAAGAAACTCATAAAAACCATTACCCGACTTCTTGATTATCCCCCTCGTTACCAAAAAGAAGAGCCTTTAAATCTGCATGGAACTCGTCGTCTTGATTATTATCCATTGTACTGATTCTCTTGTACAAATCGCCCTGAAAAAAAAAATTAAAAAAACCAAATAGAAAACAACATGAAACAATGAACCTGAAATGGGTCATGAACATGAACATGAAAACCATGAAATGGATTAGAGAAACCCTACCTTGGAGATGTTAAAGATTGATCAAAATTGCTCTGTGCGTGGGTGCAAGTTTAGAAGACATGATGATGGGATGATGATTATGAAAGATGAGAGTGCTGATGTGGACAAGGAATTCAATATTTCCTTTCTTTGGAATATGTGTGTCTATTTGCAGCTATTTTTTTGGTTAAGCAATCAAGATTGGCTTCAAGTGTAACAGAAGTCTTGGCATATCATAATAATCATCAGATGGAGGACAAAAATGTTGTGCATGCCTTGTTGTATGAAGAGGGATTCAACATTGATTTCTTTAAGAAACCAGAAGACATGGCACTTGAAATTTTGATAGAATCTTTGCAGACACATGATGATTGTGTGCATATTTATAGGAGTATTCGGCAGATAAACATATTAAGCTACTTGATTTCAATGTGCATGGAGTATTCCTCCATATTGAGCTAGTTGACCAATCCTTCTTCTCAAGATAAACACATTCAAGGTTTCAACTTACTAGTTAAGTTGTACTAGTTCTTCCAATACTATAAATCTTCACACTACAATTCTCAAGCCTAAAACTTTACCACCAAATCATAAACATGAGATATAAATCCAAATGGGTATCTGAATTTTGACCTGAAACCAAAGTTTACAAGGCTCAAACAGTCAAACCTCTAATGGGAGCAGGCCATGACCTGCCCTCGATGCGTTTGATGCCATAAACGAGCAGAGTCGCCCATGGCTGGTGCATAGTCAGACATGGGTTCCTGTAATTCCCAGAAGAATGTCCTCCTCCACCTCCTCTTCTCATTTCTCGGATTTTCTCGCCGCCGGTTTGTTTTTCTGGTGATCGGGAATTGTGTATTGTTGGAAAGAAAAGGTTGTGTGTTTTGGTTTGGTTCGTCAAAACTCAAAAGTAGTGACCTCGTACGAGATGGGTTTTATGTTCTTGTTTTATAGGGGCGGTTTAACCTCCGGTTTTGTTTATAAAATTAAAATTTTGCATCGAGGGGAGGGGGACATATAACCTAGACCCTGAGCTATATAAGAATTATTACAAAGATCCTCGTAGAGAACATCCTAAATAATAGCAGGTGTCTCTTCTAAACTAAACTTATCAAAATTATTGCATCTAACAAAGTGGGTTAGTCTATTTACCACACTGTTTGCATCTAACAAAATGAGCTAGTCTATTTACCACACTATCTTCCCATTCAGCAAACCCCGCAATCGGATGGATCATCACCTCATATGCTTGCATGTATCTTTTCAGAGTATACCACTCAAATACAAAATCATCAGGAGACCATCCCTTTGAGTAGATTGTTGCGATTGTATGGCCACATGGTAGTCCACATAGATCCCACCTTCTACAGCTGCATGACATTGTGTCCAATTTCACCGAGTGTTGTGCAATCACACCATATTCACATGCAACACCCATGCCTTCTAACTCAAACCTGAAGTTGCTGGACTCAAGTGGTCGGTATTGACTAGCCCATGATGCATTCTTTTTCAATATCTTTTCTATCCTTGGACTAACCTTGCACTTCCATCTTGCTACAGAGTTTCTGCGATTTGCTAATCTAACCATAGCTGCAACTCTAATATCTTCTAGACAAAGACTTATTGGTTTTTTTCTTGCCTCAAGGATGCTATGGTTGAAAGACTCGTTATTATTATTTAATAGAATGTCACACTGAAAAAATACATCGAAATGTGACCTAGACCAATGCTTAGCAGTCCTTTCAAGACACCATTTCCAGGCCAAAATGGATATCTCTCTCATGTCCAGCATTGCTTGCTTGTATTTAACCATAGTTGTTGCCCTTGCAATTGCCCACAGTCTCTGCTTCAACTCCAAACCAATATGGCCATCCCCTTTGAAGTTGTTATGCATGTGTCTTACACAAAATATGTGCTCAGCTTCAAGGCCTTTTTGCTTGTCTGACATAAACGCATAATGCCTTGAATGATGGATATCCAAATCCTCTTTCAGAAATGTCAAGAACCAAGTCCATGTGTCAAATATTTTTACCTCAACAATAGCCCAAGCAATTGGGTACATTCCATTGTTCCCATCAATACTTACAGCTGAAAGCAATTGTCCCTTACGAACACCCTTGAGATGACATCCATCTAAACCAATGATAGGTCTGCAACCTACTTTCCAACTTTATTTCCATGCAGATAAGCAAATGTAGATTCTCTGGAACTTTGTCACATCCTTGTTAAGCTTTGTTTTAATCTAAACACTACTGCTTGGATTTATCTTATTCAATTCATGAGCATAAGACTCCAGGTTATTGTACTGATCTTCAATAGTGCATTGTGCCAACCTAAGAGCTTTTGCCTTAGCTCTGTGTGCAAGCTGAAATCCTATCTTCATCTCAAAGTCTTCAGCCACAGCATTTTGAATCCCTTCCCTAGACTATTTACCATCTACAAGAAACTGATTCTTGTATTCTTCAACTAAAAATGGTGCATTGTAATGGTATACTCTTTTACCAATGGAACAACAAGTGTGTTTAGGCTTGTATTTCTTTATTTGCAAAGTGGGATTATCCATGTGTGGGCTGCTAGCATACATAGTAAGGACCACCTACAGATGTGAAGCACTTCACCGAAATCATATGCTTTGTATTCCTAAGGAACCTCAGCTCCTTCTTTGTCATCACACCATGCTTCCGAACTGCATGCTTAAAAACTTTGTTGTTTGGAAAAATCATCCCAAGACAAAACCTTGGATTCTTCATATCATTCTTCTCATCAAACTCAATCCACTTAGAAAACCGCTTCTTACCCTTCACCTTGAAAGGCCCATCATCCACACCCTCATCATCATACTCATGAGCACTCACAAAACAATCTGAATTTGCACCTTCATCTAGATCATCACTTATGTTGCCCTTATACCTCATTTCATCAAACTCATGAACCCCTCATGTCTCCACATGAGCATCAAACACATCTTCATCATCTTCAGGATTCAATTCATCATCACTGTCTACAATTGCATCATAGTCTGCATCATTTGAGTCATCACTACAATCATCCAATTCCTCTTCAGATATAGGCCTTGAACATTCCCCTCCACTTTTTGTATTATAAACTTTCTGCTTCTTAGGTCTTCTAGCTTTTTTCTTTGGCTTTTCAACTACTTTTTGCTTCACTTTCCCTTTATCCTTAGACTGCAGAGAGATTGGAGCTGACGATGCTAGCTCATTCATTTCTTCTCTTTCACTTGTTCCCTGATGTGAACTCCAATTGTGGGTCTTCTCCTTGACACAAAATCTATACCACTGCATCCTTGTTGAGAATGCCTAAATGCTTCACCAAATAAATGGTTCATTAACTCTTCATCATTGAAGATGCTATCCACATCCATGTAATCATGTACTTGAGTCCTTGCATTTTTTTGGGCCATTGGTTTTTTTGTAGGAATAGTCTCTTCTTGTACTACGTGCTCTTCTTGGACTATTGGATCAGCTACAATGAGGGGCATGTCATCTATAAAATGCCCATAATAGCTTATATGGTCCACAAAAGGGTTTTGTCCCTTCAACTCCAACTCTTGAATCCCCCTCTTAGCAGCCAGACAAACAATGTAAACATCTAAAGCTCCTCTATCTATACTTTGGTACAAACTGAACCATATCAATCACATCTGCATCAGTACTCAATGGCAAATATCCACTCCCTTCTTCCGAGCCTGGAATCCTATACCAATAAGCAATAGGTCCTTTACAATACTCAATGTCATAAGCCAAACAATTTAACTCATTAAGAACCATCTTTTCTGGGTCTACACCATCCACAAACAATACTTCACCACCCTTATACACCCTATCTATGCCACTATTACTATAAAGCCTACCCCCATGGTGAATGACAATTATAAATACATTTTCACCTGCAACAGAACACATTATGTTATTATTCAATGTTTAGCTAACAATTGCAGCAACTCAACAACATCATGAAATGGATTGTTTTCCAAACATGTTTTCTTCGATCATACCTGTAAATGTGGGTGGGTCTCTTTCCATCCTAAAATACCTTAAATACTTTGTCATATTTCGAAAAGGACTAATCGGGAGACCTGCAACAAAGGTATGTTGTCTGCTGCAAACAACACTACTCAAGCTAATTTGATATCATGGTGCGAACTCAAAACATAATGAACAAAGAGGTTAGGCTCACAACTGTGGTTTATGAATATGGTTGGTTTCACTCGATCAAATTTGTTGTCTGTAGAAGAAAACAACAAAGGAAGCTTGTTTGACTGAAGGGACCATATTGCTTAAAGCCTTAAACGGCTTATGGTTTAGGATAGGGTTTGGGTTTTAAGTTCAAATATCATTTTACCCCTATTTTATTTCATAATGGCATAGCTGGTAACAAATCCATTGACGACATGTATGAATAGTGAGTTGAGTAATAAAGTTGATGTACAGATTTGAAAAAAATGAAACTTGATGTATGAAAGTTAGGAGTCGATGAAACTTTGTGTACTGATCTTAAAATTTTTCCTAAAATTTAACTATGTGTAAATTCAGTGTTAACATAGTTTAGAGAAATTTGTTGTGTTTTCACGCTAAATTAACTTGTAAAGTTTGTGGTATGTTTGGCTAGTGTTCGTTTAACGATATTCTCGACCATAAAACTCTCAACTTATAAGAGTTTGATTTCACTTATTTGAGTCCGACTTGAGCTAAGGATGAATGAGCCAGGTCAACCCTCGTTGGATTTGGTACGTAATCAACTCGAACTTGAGTTTCAAAAAGAATCCTATTGCTTGCTTGTCATAAAACATATTCAGGGAAAGCTTGATTATTTTGGTAATCACCTCAAGTCATCTCACTCACTCTCTCATAATACTTTGTGTACATTGTTCGACTTTTCAGCCTTCTTAAACCCGTTTGATTTTTTTAATCAAATAGAATGATTCATTCATAATCAAGGACTTACAAAAGGAGTACAAAGTGACCTCATTAAACCCTCTAAAACCGAAGGATGTTTGATCTATCATTTACTCGTCTTTTTTGTGTATTTCTATATTGATCGTGTTTTCATTTTCTTGGTACAGTTGAAGAAAATAGGAAAAGGAAAAAGAAAGTAAGAAAACTTTCTTCCATACAATAATGCATGCACAATGCGGATCACCCATTTTGTGTTTTCTATTTGGTCTCCTTCCCCTCTCCCCCAAACTCAAAAAGCCACTTCCCCACTTTTCCTCTTCCTACTCATAACACAAAGAAACTCTTTTCTCTCCAACACCACCACTTTGAAACGACACCTCTTTCCCCACAAAACGACACCCATCATTTTCACCCAAACCAAAGAGAAACAAAGTCTCATGCTTTTCTCTCACACACTCCCTCTCTTCTCCCTCTCCTTCTCCTTCTCCTTCTCCTTCTCCTCCTTAAAGTTTCAGTCTTTCAATAGCCGTTGACTTCCCGGCGTTGATTAAATGGACCCATCGGTTCTTGACGACATAATCAGCCGTCTTCTTGAAGTCCGAGGCCGACCCGGAAAGCAGGTCCAGCTATCTGAGTCCGAGATCCGGCAACTCTGCTCTTCCTCTAAAGACATCTTTTTGCAACAACCCAACTTGTTAGAGCTTGAAGCACCCATCAAGATTTGTGGTAAAAATCCATGCTTTGTTCTTTCTTTCAGTTTTTCATGGTCTTTGTTTTACTGTGTTTTGTTTACTTGGTTGAATTTGGAATCCTTTGTTGGTTAATTTGGCAAAGGCATTTGTTTGATTTGGTTAGGTGGATTGCTTGGTTGTGTTGGTAGGTTGGTGTTCACTAAAGATTGTATTTTTATTGTGGTAAAATATTTTAGAGGAGTTCATGTTTGTATTGCTAGAGTGAGTGAGCAGTTTTAGATGACTCTAGAATGGCTTGTGTTTGTTTTGGTAAGCTCTTTAACAGTTTAGGAAGTGGGAATGTTTTCGCTGTAACGTTTGTTTGTTGTTCTGGTAATTGTATCTGGACAAAAGATTAAGTGCTGAATTCATAGTGAATTTGAAGCTTGTAAGGTGAAAATCTGTTATTGTTATGAAAATTAAACTGAGTCAGGTTTGCTTTGTAGTGCACCGTGCTAGCTCAGTGATCATTTTGGTGCTCTATGTTTTTTAGTGTCCTTATCGATAGGTTGCATAGTTTTGGAGGCCTAGCTTTTTCGAATCTACTTTTTATCAGGTCTTCTTAATTGAAAGTTGGAATGTTAAATTCCATCTGCATTGGTTTACAGGTGATGTAGGGATGGTTTGCATCTCCTTTTGACATGCACTTGCTACATGGTGCATGATTTTTAATCAAAAGACATAACAGGTGCAGAAGGATAGGCATTTGAAAAGTATTTCACTAAGTTCTTTGTAGTCTGATGCTTTAGTATTTAGGACATGTTATAAGGTCACTGAAGATAAAGTCTAAGTTTGAGCTTATCTAAGAATAGATAGTATAGTTATTTTTGTCCTGCATCTATGATATCTACCAGGATTCATTTTCCACCTAAGAATATACTGAAGTTATCCCTCATCAGAGGCACTATTCAGCATGTTATGGTTAGTTCAAGTAATATAAGTTTCTTTTCTTTTTGCTCCTGCCAAAATAGATTGAATACAGAAGTGTGTTTTTATATTCTGTACAAGAGCTAAGTGACTATATTTGCTAAACATGCAGAAGTTAACCATAATTATGCTGAAGTGTGGGCATTGTTTTGAATCTAGGATCATAAATTGAATATTTAAACCTATACTAAATATCACCAATTCTTAATATGTACACTGTTTATGTTTTCAGGTGACATACATGGTCAATACTCAGATCTCTTAAGGCTTTTTGAGTATGGTGGATTACCTCCTAATGCCAATTACTTGTTCTTGGGAGATTATGTGGATCGAGGAAAGCAAAGTTTAGAAACAATATGTCTTCTCCTTGCATATAAAATAAAGTATCCTGAGAACTTTTTTCTCTTGAGAGGAAACCATGAGTGCGCTTCTATAAACCGTATATATGGATTTTATGACGAGTGTAAGAGAAGATTCAATGTGAGGCTATGGAAGACATTTACAGATTGCTTTAACTGCCTACCAGTTGCAGCCCTGATTGATGAAAAGATTCTCTGCATGCATGGGGGTCTTTCTCCTGAGTTGAATAATTTAGATCAAATTAGATCTCTACTCCGGCCAACTGATGTACCAGACACAGGTTTACTCTGTGATCTTCTCTGGTCTGATCCCAGTAAAGATGTGCAAGGTTGGGGAGGGAATGACCGGGGAGTGTCCTACACATTTGGTCCTGATACAGTTACTGAGTTTCTTGAGAAGCATGATTTGGATCTCGTTTGTCGTGCTCACCAGGTTTGTATTGATTGTAGTTTTCTGGGTTGTGATTGCATGACCGTAGAGAACATACTTCTGGAGCCAAACATCACCATGTCAGGATTGTTATGGTGATGATATTGGTGTTCTAGTGTAGTTCTTTATATAAAGTCTTGCAAGGACTATTGAAGATATGGATCTTCAATTGTTTCCATGCTCACATATAAATATTCATGTTTTTCACTCTACTATTGGCAGGTTGTGGAGGATGGGTACGAGTTATTTGCCAACCGCCAACTTGTGACGATATTTTCAGCGCCTAATTATTGTGGGGAATTCGATAATGCTGGTGCCATGATGAGCGTGGATGACACATTGATGTGCTCTTTCCAAATATTAAAACCGGCTGACAAAAAGGCGAAGTTTAACTTGGGTAGCCTAACTACAGCTAAACCTGGAAATTCTTCCACTGGTGTTTTTGGGAGCACAACTACAGCTAAGCCTAGCAATACTCCAGCAGGAGTCAAGGTAAATGCTTCCTCTTACCGAAACAGATATGAAATTAAGCTTGGAGAAGTTTTTGATCGTACAATAGACGTTAAGCTATAACATTCCACTAGATTAGTGTCCGATTGTTTTAGGCCTTTAGCTTGCTAGAAAGCAAGGACTTTGCCTGCTCCTTTTTATTAGGGTGTATAACACAAAGAAGTAAGACTGCACTAGAGTCATGGTCTTCTTTCCATCTTTCTTAGATTACATGTAGGAAGACGGTTAAGACACTCTTTTGCTTTGTACAATATATCTGGTTCCAATCATTTGGTCGGATGAAGCTACTTGTTTGCTTTTAAACCTTTGAAGTTCCATCATTCTATGCAAGTATGCATTTTCTACTTTGGAAATTTGTGTTGCTAAAATCTGGGTTAGTATCTTGGACATTTTAATGAAATGGGCTGCGGGAGGATTTCACCAGTAAGGCCTCTATACAAGTATTTCGCAAAGTTATTTTTGTTTCTTTCACTTTATTTTTCCACTGAAGAATCACTTTGGTCATAACTAAATATGGGTTTAATTGTTATGTTTTTTACATTAAACAAACTTCCTTTTTGTTTGTAAACCTTGTGTTATGCAGAATCTTGTATCCATGAAACATCTATTGCTGGTGTAAACTATATGTCTTATAAGTGTATTACAGTCAATTGGTCTTCTGATTCAGTTTCCTATATATATATATCGAATATGAGAACATGTTCTTTTAGGCTTTTAGCCTCCTTTTAGATGCCTTTACCTTCATGGAATTAATGTCATCATGGATTGTATTATGTTTTTAGTAGGTTGTAATTCATTTTTTTGATATAGAAAACCTCTTCTCTCTTATTTTGCTTTCAGTCCTTGATGCAGAGGTAGGATGTCTGATTTGGAGGCTACGGAAGGGTGCTGTACTGCAGTTTGTCATAAGCACATCAAGATATCCATCGAGGAAAACAAGGTCTAATTCAATTACTGTAATCTGTTTAAATTGTATAATTGGGGAGGAAAAATCATTAGAAACTAGATGGAAAAGATTGTTCTTGATATAAAATGGGTCTACCTTGGAGTGGGTCTGAAGGTAGAAGCCTTCACTTCCCCTTGTACTATAATAGCTGCTATGATTGCTGCAATGAATTATTAGTCCAGTCTAAGGCCAAGAAAAATGTCAAACTGTTGATGGAGTTGGACTGAAAATATCCAAATCTTTTTGTTAAAAAAAGCTATTCTCATAGTCGAACTTGCACCCTGGATACTTCATATTCTCATAGTCGCAATGTCATATCACCTAATTCGACTTTTACAAAACTTCATGAACGAACAAGCACTACATACCATAGATTATAATGCATCCCCACTCCTATATCTCAGTTGAGACTTGTGGTGGGTAGTGCCTTGGATGACAATGTGACCAAATTGGTAACCATTGTGAAGGTCGTTTAGTTTAGGTCCAGAATAACTATTTTTATGCGACAAACAAACTGGTTTTTTGTAATAGATTGAGACTTCATTAGTCCCTCAATTGGGTGGCAGGTACTTGGAGAGACAAACGAACAAGGAAATTATAAAAACCACAACGTATACCATATATTTTGAAGTCGACAGAGCTACATATAACCTATCTAATCTGCTTTCATATGATCTTTCTGCAAATTGGAGTATTCTGAAGGACAAGAGAACTGCCTCATCAACAAGTGTCCCGTTTGATAAAGACATTGGATTAAGATAATTACAAAGCTAATGGTCGGACAAAACTTTGTGTACACGTACATATCACAATGGTTATGTAAGAATTACTTGAATGATTGACCTAACTTAGCCCTTGTAACAAACAATTGGGGGGAAAGTTTTCTCTCTTTAATTTCATCACTAACAGTCCAAGTGTCTAACACAGTGATCATTCTCAAACAAAGAAAAAAAAGAAGAAAAAAAAGCCTAACACAGTGATGCTATAGATTAATTAAGCAGGAAAATTAGTAAAGGTTGTCCACTTAATATTTGAGTATTAGCTAATTTGATGGCGTGCTATTTACTTTGGTTGGTGCTTATTATATATATGGGGTGACATTTATAAACATCATCGAGTATTTTGATTTGATCACTTAAACCTGTCCCAGAAGGAATAATAGCTTTGGAAGGAATAATAAGTCGGTTCATGAACAGATTGGATGGCATCAGATATAGGTGATACACTGGTTCTAAATTCAATCTATTCACATTGCCGAAAACAAAATGTTTGACATAAACAAATTGAATCATACATTCATTGTGGCTGTTGGAAACACATACAAATCGAAGACATGAAAAATGGGTCTGTGTAGATAGAAGCTTTCTCTTCCCACTTGAACTATAGTAGCTGCAACACGGCCCAACTTTAGCTTCAACCGTTAATTTATCTCTTTTTGTGCACAACTTTGTCTATCACTACTCACTAGTACTATGGCTTCAACATTGGCCTTGCCATCATCATCACCTTTTGTAGCAAGCAAAGCATTGGCTTCAGGCCTTCAGCTAAGACAACTGGTATTTCACGCTCAGCCAGCTTTCCTTCACCACCACGTAGGCTGCCGGCACTGCGAGCTCAGGCCGGTGGAGATGGCAGTGTGGACGTGGCTGTGAATCAGGGTAGTAGTAACCGAGGGACTCAAATGGAGAAGAGGCCTAGTGCTAGAAGGTTGGCTGTGGATGTTTCACCTTTTGGTCTATTAGATCCCATGTCACCAATGAGGACAATGCGCCAGATGCTGGACACAATGGACCGTATTTTCGAGGAGACTGTGTGATCCTCCCCAGCACCAGAAGCCGATCAGGAGATGAGATTCGTGCGTATTGGGACATCAAAGACGACGAGAATGAGATCAAAATGCGGTTCGACATGCCAGGACTCTCTGAAGAGGATGTCAAGGTGTCCATTGAGGATGACGTGCTTGTTACAAAAGGGTGAGCAAAACATGGAAGAGAACAAGGATGATGCATGGTCTAGTAGGAGCTTCAGTTCCTACGACACACGACTTCCGCTTCCGGATAACTGTGACAAGAGCAAAGTGAACGCAGAGCTCAAGAATGGTGTTCTCAGTTCTCTACATCGACATTCCTAAGACCAAAGTAGAGCGCAAGGTCGTTGATTTAGAAATCAAGTGAACAGATAAAAAGCGTGAACCTAAATTTTCACTGAACCTAGAGACTTCGTAAATTTTCCTAATAATTAATGGTAATTATAGACTTCTGTCTTGCTGATCAAAAAAAAAAAAAATGGAGGCATACAAATAAGAGGTTAACTGGCAACCTGTCATTTGTTCATGTGGCTTTACAGTTTATCCCTATTCAATTCAAAGCTTCGCATTTGACCTTGATTAGTGCTAGCATATTGTGAATGAAAATAATGCTGGAATCATATTTGATCTTTATAGTGTGGGGAGAAATTATGGTAAACCGGTAGAGTTGATGCCAAAACTGATTTTCATAGGGAAGTACTTAGAAGACGCCTAGGCATTAGGCAAAGCGATTCTCATATGTTGGAATAAGCTCCCCTTCCAGCAGCACAGTACAATAAGCATACTTATGTCTAGGATATAAGCAAAACTACAATTGAACCTTGGGGATTCTTCTCGTAGATATCCTCAGGTCTCAGGGTAATGACATTCCAGAAAACATTTAGCAGATGCAGAAAATGGCGTCGGCAGAAGTTGTACTAATGATATTGAAGAAACTTTTTCTCAGACGATCAATCCGTTGGTAAAACTTGCTCTACAATCTTAAGAAAACCATTATCAAGCTAATGATCGGACAAAACTTTGTGTACATTTACAGGCAATCGGCCTTGTGAAAATGAGGGTTGTATATGTACATCACAATGGTTGTAACTGTAAGAATTACTCGGGTAATACATTGACCTAATTGAGTCCTTGTCAAAGAGGGAAAAGTTGTCTTTCTTCTTTCTTTTGTCTTTTGTCACTGCGAGATAAAAGATTAATTGAGCATTACTTAAATTCTTGGCGTGCTCTAAGTGTAATTGGGTTGGCGCTTATTATATGCACGCATGGTGGCAAACATTATTGAGTATTTTGATTTGATCGCTTAGACCTGCCCAAGAAGAAGCTATCTGAAGCAATTAGTATGTAATACTGTATATATGATCACTTACACCTCCTCTTCAAGTTCGATTCTTCAACCATATATTTATATATGTCTACTGTATATATGATCGAGCATCTTGGATTTAAAAATCACCTTCTGTTTTGGCTTTGTTATACCAATTAGTACGTAATACAGAATATATATATATATATATATATATATATAATAACCATATGCCAGAAAGGAACGCAAATACCAGGGGCGTACAATGTTTTTATAGTTGATAGCATCAAAAAAAAAAAAACGTTTTCATAGTTGATAGCTTTGCATGCGTGGCTTGCATAGTTGCATGAGCATTAACAAACACAAGCCTCATGTAACACCCTTGTGATGCATCTTTGGTTCTTTTGGTGGTTTCATGCGGATCAGGTTTCATGCATGCCTTCCTTTCCAAGACAGAGACAGATAGAGAGTGCTCTGCATATGCGTGCAAATTATTGTTGAAGAAAAATAACCCTCTATCCTGTACGATCAGAGATAAAGACGAACAAGATCAATAGTATGCCTTGAACGGCCACCAAAATTAGTTTCTTACTTAAAATGTGTTTTCCGGTGGCCAAGAGAGAGTAGCTAGCTAGCCAAACTTGGCCAGGCTAAATACATACAAGGTTGTAAGAAACTTAGCTATATATATATATATAGGGCCCTTCCACTAAGAGATCTTTTTTTTATATATATATATGAGGGATGGGAGATTACACCAACTTTTCGATTATATTTTTGAATCTCCACCATTCAGTTTGTTGGTCCTTATATATAGATCAATTCTGCTAATTTTCAGCCAATTTGGTGATTGTTAAGGTGTCGAACAAGATTAAATCAATGAACGAACTAAATCTGCCAAACATGAACAGTTCATGCTTATAATTATAAATCGTAGTTTTGAATGTCTTAACTATTACCAAAATTTCTGAAAAATTACAGAAGTGATCTACTCATATAGAACTATATATTGAACGGTGGAGATGTGATTTTGTGATCGAAAAGTTAGTGTAATCCTTCATCCCTCATATATCTTTAAAAAAAAGATCTCTTAGTAGAAGGACCCTATATATATATATATATATATATATATATATATATATATATATTTGAGCAATCTTCTTCTTGAATCTACCTGAGAAGGAAGAAGTTATTTGTTTTCTGGGTGAAGATGGGCAGCTGATAATTTAGGGTTTAATTCGGAAGGAACTCCAAAACTGAGATGTGCATAGGTGGCAGTCACATGGCCATTTGGCTTAGCCAGAGAGAGAAAGCCTGCATGTAAATAAGGACGACGGCGACTTATCAGAGGAGGAGGGGTTAGCCAGAAGCGACTGAGTTATCAATTCACGGGTCCAGAAGTAGAAAAAAGAAACAGAGATTCTTTTCTCTTTTCTTTTTCTTTTTGGAGGTCCAGTTTAATTGCATGCGTACGTATATATTCATGATCTGCACGTCTACAGATCAACGGTCGCCTTAACCATACCCACCCTCACATGTTCACACGTGTTCCGCCCCCCGGCCCGGCGCCTGCATTTGAATTTTTCATTTATTCCTTTGAGGAGCCGACTTTGTTCAAATTCGAAGAAATGATCAAATGATCGACCTTGTCAACACTCTTCTACTCAAAAACAAAGACTGTTTTGCAACGTTTTAGTGTTCGATTAGTAAGATTTAATTAACAATTCTGGACATGTTTATGTTGAGCTTTGGACCATTAAGTCGATTTTATTAAATTGATCATTATTTGAGAAATTTTGATAATTTAGTTGTTCAGCTACTTATCATTTAAAAAAAAATATTACAGTAAATTACTATCTAGGCAACAAATTCGTATTTTCCTTTCAAATGCGTATTCATAAACTAATCGAAAATAAAACTATCTCATACTCGATAATCTTCAAATTTAGCATCTAGGGTCTTGTCATAACCTTAACGCGTAGATGAATTTTCGTTCATCCTCACCTTCTTGAAAAGTACTTGTATTTGCAGTTATATGCTAGCTAGACTCGTTCAATTCAATACCCGATAGTCGTTCATCTTGAAAACGTACGCCATTCCAGACCCAATATTAGTCCTTGGCATTGCTGTTATTATATGCATAACCACTTATCAGTACATATTATATATCTCCTTTAGATCCCTTCTTTCTTCCTTGAGTTCTTTCCAATCTCAGTCTTCTGTTATAGAATTCACGTTGCTAAGCTCGATAAATGAAAATGGACAGACCTAGGTGATTGAGCAACATGCATGCACAGCATATGGCATGGTTTAGGCCGCTAGCTCGATTGTTTTCTATATTAAGATGTCAGAATTAAGCAAGTAAATTTAGTCGGAGAAAGGTTATGTTACGAATCAAACCACATGGTACGTACACACACAGACACACGTTTTGATTCAAAAATAAAAACTTCAAATGACCTTTCGATCGATTCGACCTTGTGTGTTGAATACTTAAATCAATGGTATGTTCGAGATGCATTATAAGGGAAAATATGTATCGAGCTAGTAATCTAGTTTAAGATGCATTATAGTAGCCCTTCTTCTGGACTAACTAGTTAGTTCCTCATAGTAGAAAATAATCCTCAATATATAAAGAGGAAATTTTATAAATAGTATCGAATCAAAGGTCGTTCATCATTTTGATGTCCCAAATTTAAAAATTATTAGATCGATATACCTCAACATTTAATCTCAATACAATTACTGTACCCTCTATCAATAATAGTGTCAAGTTTATCATTGTGCAAACTATCTCAAGGACAATTTCGTCCTTTCATTTTCTCTTTCTTTCTTTTTTCGGTTGTGCCTGTATGATTTTTTCTCTTGGTCCATCCGTGCCAGAAACCCAAATACTCTTTGGCTCAATCCGTGCAAAAACCAAGAAAGCATTTTTAACTATATGCAATATAATAAACTCATATCCCTCATCATTCATGTTTCATATAAAAACCCAGCAAACAAATTGGTAATTTAAAGTTTTAAACCAAAGCAAAAACTCATAGGTGTGTAAAACTAAAGTCTGTTTGGGGTACAAAGGAATGAGGGGGAGGAAGAGAAAAGGAGAGAGAGAGAGAGAGAGAGAGAGCAATTGTCTACTCTAAAAACGAAGAAACCCAGTACATCTAAAATAGCAAGAGGCGAAAATATCCTAAAGAAGATGAAAGTTTAACGCTGTTAAAGACAACATGTATTGATAGTAGGTCGAATTTTAATGTTGGGGTACTAATCTAGTTTTTGAAGTTGATACACCAGTGTGATGAATGGCTTGTAATTGAAGTTTTATTTGTAAAATTTCCTCATATATAAAAATCAATTCTCTTTTATATAGGTACAATTAGAACAAGCATTCGAGCTCAAACAGTCTTACATTTTTATTAGTTTATAAATGTTCATGCATAATGTGCCTTTCCATATGATCGAACCAAGAAAGAACAAGAGATATTCTTGAAATCCTGATAGGGAGATCTTTTGAAACTAAAACAAAACTGACCCCAACAAGGAAACGTAGTTTTCTTTCGACCATTTTGAGTTTTGAGGAATGAGGTAAATGTTGATATGAGCAAATTCAAACGATTAGTTGAACTAAATGCTAATAATCGAATGGCAAATAGTGACAGTTTGACAAAGCTAGGTTCGTTCATTGCTATTTGATAATGCCCTCTTCATTTTCTGATCTGACCAATCACTTATTCTTTTTCTTTGGGCAAGGCATGGAATAGCACGTCGCTACCAAATCAGAACATGACTTTTGAAGCGTTTGCAATTACGGAAATTGACATTTTCTGAAAGGTTGACCAACAAAAATGATAATAGAATTTCATGGGGACGACTTAATATCCAAAATAATTATAGAGGTGTACAGCGTACGTATATTGTAACTGTGTATATTAATCTGTGTCAATATTGGAGCCCCACGTATACGTAAGGGGCGACCATTCATTTGTGTCATCTTGCTTAACTTTACTCGAATTCCAAGAAAACAGAAGATGAGACAATTGTTTCTTGTGAAAGGGACCATACATGCGGCAGTACTGCAGCTTCAGCCTCCTGAAAATGATGGGAGCTACCCATATTTATGGTTATCGATTACCAGCTTGTTGTGCTGTGCTACTATAGAGTGAACCTACTCCATATTTTGATTTGATCAAATAGATATTAATCATATTACAATATATTATGTGACTATGTCTATCTGATGTGTTAGTGCAGTGATCTGATGATCTTTTGCTAATTTAAAGTTAATAATGTTGGTTTAGGTCTCATCTCTCTTGGGGTGAAAACTCACTTCTATCTACCTCATTTACTCATTAGGTATCTAAGTGTCTTTATACGTAATATTCACCTTATTGATACATATTTGGGTCAAGATTTGAATATAACAAGAGATCAATCTACATATATAACGAGATAGTTTCGGTTTCATTAAAATTGATTTAGAACAACTTAGCTAGTACAACTTGAGCGAAATCATCGAACGCGCTTCTCTACATTTCAAGTTTGAAAGGTCGATCTAGACCATATATGTTAGCATTCATGTCCGTGCTCATTGCCCTCAATGGTTCAAACTTGAAAATGTGTAGCCAATGATCGATCGAAGCCCTTCATCGACAACATCCAATAGTGTTTTCTCTAGCTCAATGGCTTTGTCGACCATGGTGCTTAGGGAAATTGTTCTATTAATTGATTGTATCATTCAACTTTAAGAACAATTTTTAGGTTATCATTCTAAATTTTGATAGCACCCTTCCGAAACTATTTATAGCATTTTGAGATATCAAAATTTTCAATTGTTAGATTAACTCAATAATCCTTAAATATACAAGTTTATAGTAGCGAAAATTAATTCATACATTAAGATGCAAGTGAACCGAGCAACTAGTATGCAATATTTTGATCCGACCATCTACGTCGCACTATATGCATATATACTAATACCGTTAACAAAATTAGAACAAAAAAAATAATCCAAAGTGTTTCTAACTAAGAAGATGAGAACACTAGATCGAAAAAGATGTACTCTTATAACAAACGTTTTATTTGATCGGATCAAAAATAAAAATAAAAATTAAAAATTTATAATCTATAATCTTTATTTTATCTTCTCACGATAATTTGATCACTTACAAATACACCTGCTTCCTATCAAACCCTTCCTCTTACACGTTAATGATATAAATACACCTGCTTCCTATCAAACCCTTCCTCCACCATGTGACCTTAACTTATCAAACTCGGTTCAGCCGTTGAGCAGACCAAAAAGCATGAAGATTCGTGTTAGATAGTTCCAATCCAATGGCACTCACATGAGAAGTACGTTGACTGTACAGATCGAGCTAGCCTCTCGAACCCACACCAAACATGTTGATATGGAACCTTACTGATCAAGCCCCAACATCTCTCTGCCAACTCTCCCTCGTGATTCCACCCCTTCTCCTACCTCAAACCACGTAGATACTCACTCTGCATTTAACAATTCCCCAGTTGGGATTTGAAATACGCCATTCCCATGTGAGCTCTCTGTGACTCTGTTCTTGATGTTGATGCCTCCATGGCCACCATTGCCACCTGCCCCCCTAATCAAGGTTCTCTTCATTCACAGTTACCGGTACGTCTGCCAAATTTGTTTAATCAAATCGGATTGTCCTCCACTGCTTTGCTTAGTGGATAATAACGATTATATATCAAACTTCTTTCTTGTCCTGTACCCCAGATGGTGGGTTCTTTTATAATCTGTTGGGACAGCTCACATTCTACTGCTTCTCTCCAATAATGGCAGTTAGGTTTCTGGTTTTATTCGAGTGAGTCTTTGTTGGTCGGTCGGCAAATCAGACAATCTAGTCGGACGGAGACATGTATAAACTTAAAACAAAGGGACAGCATGAGAAAACCTAAATATCAAATAATTTTCATAATGTAAATGAATAAATGATAAGTCGGACGTGTATACAATATATTTCGGGCGGTGCTATTAACACACTCTATTCTGTTATTCACATATCCCCTTTATGATATGAACCAATCATAAAACAAGTTTAAAAGATAATTTCGTAAATATAATTAAATTTGTAGTGTTATAAAAATGTATATGGTGTGTGAATAATAAAATAGAGTGTGTTAATAGCATTACCCTATATTTCTAAGATGTTAAGTTTTTATAATGTAATTGATAAGTCCGACGTAGTTATGTTTTCGTAATGTAACTGATAAGTCGAACTTATTGTATAATACAATGCGGACTTTCTCTTTTTGCAGACCCATGCATTCACTATTTTCTGCATTTAAATTATTGTGCATCTGAATTTTCTTTCTTGAAGTCAAAATATCAATTCCATAGACTTTGTTTGCAAGTAAGTTGCGAGCGTTTTCTTACTTATGGGAAGGGTTTATTGACCGGTAGGTTTTGAGAGTATATGCTTATATTATATACCTGCAGAAAAGCCAGCAAGCAGGGACAACTTTTTCCAGAAAATGATGTGGCTCAATGATGTGTTGCCAAGAAAATGCGAAAGGATATTTTATATGTTAAGGTATATGCTAAATCCCTTATCACCGGGACACAGACCACAAATCTCTTCCACCATTGAAGGAAGAAGAAGGAAAATAAAAGAGTGCAACAATATTCAGATTCCAAAGCCAAAACACATTCATGTCTCCGAACATTTTGCATTAACAAAACATGGTTTTTTACATACTGAAATTGACAAAGGACTAAAGTTGCATTGGTTCTCTTTTCAGGAGTACTTCACTTGCTCTCTCTCTCTCTCTCTCATCACTTCCTAATCTCTCTGAAAACAAAAAAAACAGAGAAGATGGGGAAGGACAGGGATCATCAGTCCTCAACCCCATTCTATTTACAGTCTCAGATTCTCTCCAAACATTACAAAAAAGAACTAAAACTACAAAGAACACAGCCCTTCTTCAGCTAGCCTAGCTTCAAAAAGGCTCATTCTCTTCTCCTTCTGGATCTCCATCCAGGAGCTTATGTGCTTCTAAGAGAGGGGAAGTGGGTTTTATCTCTTCACAAACTCACATACATACAAGGCTGGGATGACTTATATACTTGGTTAATTGCTTCCTCTTCACTGATTCCTGCTCTTGATCACAGTTCTTGGAGAACAGTCAGATCAGTCCATTGGGTTGGAATCTCCACCACTCAAGATCCATGGGTGCCCTGAATTCACAAAAAAAGAAAGAAACTTTGTTAGTAAACTCCAACAAATCCTATTTCTTTACCAAGAAAGTAAATCCAAGATTCCTAATTGAATCCCCAAATGGAAAAGAACCCAAAAATTGACCAAAATTAAAATCCATAAAAACAAAGAAGGAAACTTACTAAGTGCTTGCTCTGCAGAAAGTCTCCTGGAAACGTCTCTACACATCATCTTCCTCAGCAGATCCTTCGCCGCCGGCGAAACTCCCCGGAAAACCTTCGGCGGGAACCTCAGATTCCCCCTCAGAACCGCCTCAAAGATCTCCGTCGCCGTTTCACCATAAAACGGAGGAATCCCACCCAACATTATATACAACATCACCCCTGCACTCCACACATCCACCTTCTCATTATACACCCTCCCCATCAACACCTCCGGCGCCACGTAGTACGGCGTCCCCACCACACCTTCCATGCACTCTCCCTCGCCGGAAAACCACTCCGCCGACCCGAAATCCGCCAGCTTCAAAACGTTTCTTGAATCAAACAGAACATTCTCCGGCTTCAGATCCCTGTGGACCACCCCCATTCTGTGGCAGTGGGAAACAGCTCCGAGGAGCTGTTTCATGATGCCGGCGGCTTCGGACTCTGACAAGGTCCGGTGAGCGATCTTGTCGTATAAGGTTTCGGGGCTGCAGAGGTCGAGGACTATGGCCATGGAGTCCTCTGTTTCGAAGACGTTGTGGATTTGGAGAATGTTGGGGTGGGGCGACAAGAGGGACATAATCTTGGGTTCTTTGTCGATGCACGCGCGGTCGGTTTCGTCGGCGAGGAGAGTCTTGTCGATGATCTTGACGGCGACGGAGGCGGCGGAGGTGGGGCAGAAGGCGCGGAGGATGGTGCCGAATCGGCCGCGGCCGATTTCTTCGAAGAGTTGGTAGGTGTTTTTGAGTGTCTCGTACATTTGGGGGGTTCTTGAGAAAGATTGAAGGTTTGAGTTTGGGAGAGGTTTTGGTTTGGTTGGGGTTGTTTAGGTTGGTTTGGGGGGACTCTGTTGGGATTTATAGAGGGAGAGAGAGGAAGAGAGTGGAATACTCGAAAGGAATATTCGGTTGGTGGGTAATGGTATTCTGGTCAGTTACTATTCAACGATTCAGACCCCAGAAATATAAAGATATTCAATTTTGGATTTTAAGACTTTTTCTATGCAAAATAATTTCCAAAATAAATGGTTTATGAAATTTGGACCAATTATGGGGCAATTAAACAATGTGGTTGTTTGGTCAAGAGGGGTTTAGGGTTGAGTTTGAGTGGATTTAGGTTTTGGTTTTGAATTTGGCTTGGGAACTTGGTCGCTAGTGTAGTGAGAATAAGAGAGATTTCGGATATGCCGTAGTAGGTTTGAGGAGTGTTTTTAAAATAATAGCTTAAAAGAAAGTGAAGTATTGATTACATGTGACGGTAATTACATTAAATTATGATCGTTGATAGATAAAGTTTTTACTATATTTACTGTTTAAAAAGAAGAACGGTTACGTAGCATACATTATACACGAATATAAAAAGATAATAGATGATAGTTATGCAATGCTTGTGTACAATAATATAGACCAGAAGGTCAAGTTTACACGATTTTATATAATTTTATAATCAATATCAAACTTATTATGAGCTCACTAGCAACAATAAGAACATTTTTTTGGGTATATTAGGTATAAGTCAATAAGGAAAGAAGGTGAAATGGAAACCAGATCTAATCAAGATGGACATATGATGAATTTGAGCTATATAAAGCTTCTTTAATTGATTATTGGACAAGTTATCGGGTGCTCTGATCTCTCATATTTTGGACTAGTTTATGAACATGATTATTGTGCCATCCTTTCCATTTGTATGATATTATCATTCATCCGATTAGTTTGAGAGAGAAAGTGATTTAAGATTGAGGCTAGCTTTCGATATATTAGAAAACTCACTTTTTCTACAAATCCACACTCACTTTTTTCAGTTGTATATAAGTTTGTTTTGGCTTCAACATGATTTTGCTGTAAGGAGCTAATATTCTATCAAAATACCTAAACAGAGTACACACGCTAGAATTCATTTCCAACTAACGTCTAAAACAATATCAAATCAAAGTTTCTCATTAAAAGAAAATAACGATAAAAAGGTAAAATAAAAGATACAATAACGTACATTCAAACAAACAAATTTACATAGACTAGGAAAGAGATTTGTCTAGTAAGCCCATGACTCCCTTCCCATTTGAATCTCAATGTTGGTATACAAGTCATTCTCCTATTTCCATTAGCAAAAGTATCCACTAAACTTACTCGATAGGGAGAACCAAAACTTCATGATGATCGATCATTTGCATAAACTTCATGATGATCGATCATTTGCATAGTTAGAAGGTATCAAAAGCAAACAGTACTCCCAGCAAAAGAAACAACAAATAGTTAGAAGGTATCAAAAGCAAACAGTATTCCCAGCAAAAGAAACAACAAATGGGTGACTTTTCATCAGTGGCGGTATTGTTGGAAAAAAAAAAACATTATTGAAACTTTAGACTGAACATATGAGTGAGAAAGAAAATGATCATCCTGCATGTCCGGTCCGTACATTGAGCTTAGCTTAGTCTCGCAAGCAATGGTATATCAAACAAGTTTGAGTAACCGATTGGTCCAGCATTTTCTAGTGGTTTTATTCACGAATGTCACTCAAATATGTCTTTGTCTCCATGAAGGTGGAAGCTGCCGTGGTCCCGCGTAACCAGTATTATGCCTCTGGGAGAGTTCTAACAAGCATGCTAGCTTAGATGTTCTAGCAGATAAGGATAAGCTCGCTTCTCTTTCACACTTTTACTATAAATCAACTTCTGATAATCCATGAGTGTAACTATAATACCCATAAATTGTATGAACACCAACAAGAACGGAACTAGAAATCGAAAGTGGGTTGGACTAATTTTCAATTTCAATAGAACAAATGGAATCGTTCATACCTTGTAGAATCGTCCTAAGAGTTAGACCACATAAGCTCATTCCAGTTCCGAGCCACAACCCACAGACTGACAGACACAAACTCTAATGGCTCCATAAGTAACCCTCCTGCTAATCATCAACCCACCGGCCACCACCAGCCTTCATCTCTTTCGAATCCCACATTCCCAGTCACCACCCACGCGGGCCACACCTACTCAGTCCAAACCCTCCTCTCAGTCCTCTGGCCTATGTCGTGCCGACTGCCGAGACTTCCTCACCAGTCAGTCAGTTACCACCCATGCGGGCCACGCCTACTCAGTCCAAGACTCCAAGCCCTCCTCTGCCGTGCGGCCCGTGCCGAGACTTCCTCACCAGTCAGTCAGTCACCACCCACGCGGGCCTCGCCTACTCAATCCAAGCCCTCCTCTGCAGTGCCGAGACTCCGGTCAACGCCGACCTCCTCCTTCTGCTACTGGCCCTGAAGGCTGAAGATTGAAGAAGTGAAGATTGTGGTGTCCCGTGTCCGCCAGCACTGACGCTGATGAAGGAGAAAAATCTGCTGGCTGATGACGAAAATTAGGCTGGCTCCTAGCTGGCTGGGCTGTGATATATATAACTAGGGGTTTTTTGGCCCAATTTTCGGTTGGGCTGTAGCCCGTACAACTTTCGCTGTAGTTTCGTCCTTGAACACCAATTAAGATCGATCGATTAACCAAGAAGTTAGTAACATGATATAAAAAAACTGACTTTTTCTTTTCTTTTCTCTGATGATGATGATCTATATCTTATGTTATGAAAGTTAATTCGAATAGTTTGGAAACAATTTTACTATATTAGAGAATTTGACGGTCTAGTTTCTTAAAGTTTGTGTTTGTGCTTGTGCTTGTGCTTATCTTTATCCTTATGAAATGGTGCAATATAATTGCATAATGGAAATCAAATGGACGTTAGATCGATTTAAAGTTGTGGAGCCAAATTATATGAGCTCTTTTTAGATATGATTCTTCAGTTTAGGACAAATATGAAGGTAAAGGTAAAAAGAATCACCTTTAATTAAGGAAGTACATGATGGGATTAAGAAATTGAAAACCATGAAAGATAAGCAGGAGGGAATAGAGGTTTGATTAGACAACCCACCAGAAAAAAGGTTGCAACTTCCAACTTAACTTTGGAATCTTCTTGTATTATATCCCGTACATTTTTTAGGTTCAAATTTCAGAAATAAAAATTTCCATTCATCCATTTGCTTGGGATAATAAGTATTATACACAGGCTTCTCAACATAATTATTGGATTATCAAATAATCACTGTTATGAGGTGTGATCAATCTCACTGTGATGAAGAGTGATCAATAATTGTGTAATGTCGATGCCGTGATGTAATAAGATACATGTATCACTCCTACGTGTAACTACAGCTAGAAGTCTAAAATATTCTTGTTTCATTGTCTAACTTTGTGTTCTACATTTTGCACGACTAATGTTAGCAAGCTCATCGAAGCCATGCCATTTTTCTGGAAAACATGGGGCATATGTGATTTGATTTATGTGTTGAACCCTTTTTAAATCAAAGGATGATAAGGATCTTTAAACAATCACTTGAATCAATAGAATGTGTGTTGCCGATAACCAAATCGTCGCAACTCAAAAAAAAAAAAAAAATATCGTTGCAACTCAACGTACAAAAGTATTCGAAATAACCAAATCGTATGCGGATTCCACAACTTACAAAAGTATTCGAGTCTTGTTACTCTTGTACTTAACATTTCACAAGTTAGACAAAAGTGGTGGAGGAGTCCTCTGCATCTGAAATATTCTTTCAAGGGTCAGTATAATTGAACTTGTTTATATCATGCATCTTTCATTAAAAGTAAAAATGATAATCATGCATCTTTCCGATTTATAGTGATGTGGTTGATGCATGTTTTTCTTTCTTGGATTATAGTTATAAGATTGGAGAATAAACATAACGCATGCCATATACTTTGGATGGTTTCAAATTGTCAAATGTGCATCACGCCGCTGAGCTCAAACACTTCACCGCTACCCGCTACTTTATATATAGAGATCAATTATTTAGGTTCTGATGGCAGCACAACATGCCCTCACTCTTTCTTTTAGGATTGTAATTAATTAAGTGTGTGATTTATTTGTTAATTCTGCGTGGTAAGTATATTAGTCAACTGTCGTGACAGTTGGAGACTTGGATGGTGTTTGGCGAATGGCGACTTTGCTAAGCACATGAAATACAATTTGGCACAAAAACAACATGAGATCATGAATTTCTTAATAGAACTCTGCTGGCTGGACTTTGTTTTTATATATACTTTCTAATAAGATCGAATTGGGTGACTACTATTTCTTGATGATATAGAATTAGTTAATCTACAGGCGTGATGGAGGTTGAAGAGGATTAGAATTCTTAGAGAAATTGTTCTAACTCTTTGTACGTACTTCAGTAATAGAGGATACAAGAGGAGCTAGCTCCCAACAACTTACTTGACGACCAAGCTATCCAGATAGCAAATATATATATCGACTAAAACTCAAGGACGAAAACTGATCGATACAATTTGCAATCACTTGATAATCATTCTGGAAAAAACAAATTAAGATGATCAATTCAAAAGCCAAAATATGGTGCAGCTCTCAGCAATTTCGAAATCTATCAGTGGATTCTTCTAGCAACTTTGATCACTTCGAAGATTTTAATCATCCCTACAAGAACATGAAATCATATTAGTCCTCAACCAAGCATATAGGAAATAGGTGAGAAAGAGGAATGAATCAAAAGATCGACTAAAACTCAATTACTGTAATTATAAGTGTATGCGGCTGTGCGCTATTCTTTTCTTCTTCTTCATCTTCGTTGGCGCACTATTATTTTCTTCTTTCTTAGGTCGTTTCTTCTTCTTCTTCTTCTTCTTCTTCTACGTTTTCTTGAAAATAATCGAGCAAGTAGTTGAATTGGGTAGGAAATAAATTGAAAGATTTGATCATTTAATTGTATTAAGATCGTATACTTACTATTGAGTTTTCATTATTAAATTGTGTTTACACCCAAATTAATATTTTACTGGATAGTAATTATCTATGTGAATGTTAATTAAATTCATGGTCCACACCGGCGAGCCCGAATAATGTTGGGTTTAAATACGGGTTGCCTCGCTTGCAATATCATGCGAGTTGGACGTATGAGAAGATGTGTGATACAAGAAAGCGTGTATAATTAAGGAGTCTTCTCCTTGAGTTGTGTTCGGTTCCGCGAAGCGAGATGCCTTCGCCAAGAAACAAAGGAAGAGAGTTCGCATACAAATGTAGAACTGAACAACATTGGCTCCGCATGATTCTCTAATTGCATAAGATACGACTCGCATGTGGAAGTGCGGAGTTCGCATGCTATAGACAAAGTTTGCATGGGATGTATATATATTGGACGTGATAGTTATCAAGTAGCCAGCTTTGCTCATTTGATAATTACTCATTATCAAGTTTGCGGAACAGAAGGATAATAAGGCTAGCTAGCTGCATCCTTAATTGCATTCAACAAGGAGTCTATTTGCATGCGAAGTATAAGGCGGGGCGAGATGCTTGCGAGGAAATAAGAAGAGAATTAGCGTGAAAGAAGGAAAAGAGGCGGACCCCGCCTGGAATGCAAAACAATGAGGCGAGCTTGAGATACATGCGAGCTGGAAGGACTTCACGTTTAGACATGTTTAATTGCAAAGGGGGTTATCCAAGTTGACCGGTCAACTGTTTAATTGCTTGGTGGAGGAGGCTTCCCTAGAAGTCCATACATATGCGGAGTAGAGACTTCGCCTAGGAGTCCTGGACATGAAGGATTATCCTATCTATATACATATAAATGAGTATATATCTGCATATATCACTTTGCTATTAGTGCATGGAGGGAAGTAATCAAGTGAGGATGCAACCATCCTAAGCTATGTGTGATCCATGCATACGTCCGTGAGAAGAATGTATTCTAAACCAACTCTATTACCTTCAAGAAGAGCAACGACAAAGAGTTGATAAGGACTACCTACGATGCAATCTCAACGTTGAAGACTCCTACAAGTCTTTGACATGCTTTGGGCCAATACCTGTGGCCCTAAGTAATTCTATATAAAGAAGTTCTACGGCTTACAGATGACACACACAATTACTCAAATACAACAACAAATCAACAACTCAACTCTACAAAATACAATAAAATTCTCGACCTAGTCGAACCTTAGACGCTCCCCGGAGCTTTCCTTTAGTTAATTTCCCTGTACGCTCTCCGGAGCTTTCTCTTTCTTTTTTCCTCTCCTTCCCAATTGAAGCTCTGCTCGATCTTACGTCGAGTATCGATATTGTGACGCTCAGGCGAACTACTGTAAGTCCTTGCCCAGTACGCAAGGCGAATCTGAAGAACCCTGCGGTGGAGTTGGTGCTCTCTCCATCCTCAGTCGCTTGATTAGAAGCAAAAGGCTAAGCGCACCCCGCTACTACAACCACTACATTCCGCGTCCGTGCGGTGGCACGCCCGTAACAACTAAAAGAGACTTTGCTCGCCCAGACATACTGGTGTGGGCCAAAACAAATTGATTTTGATAATCAATGTTTCAATCGGCAGATGTGTATGTTTTCTGGGTTTATTTGGTAAGGACATCGATAACCATCATAGGATAATCATCTTTGGTTTAATTAGGAATAATTGAAAGTAGAAGAGAGATAAATACAAGCATTAATAGATAATTATCTTATAGATATTATATATTTATTTTATTAGAAATGTTTAAGGACTTGTGTTTAATCTCACCCGTCTATTGTTATTAAGTTTGATGGACAAGATCTGAAGTATAATTGTAACTATAAATTAGGTTGCCACGGATCTGCCCCGTATATATATATATATATATATATATATATATATATATATATATATATATATATATATATAGAGAGAGAGCTGGCATGGCATGAGCTCGAGTAGTTGAGGAGCTGGATGCTGATAAGGCTGCTGACATGGACAACAACATATAGCATGTAAATGATCGATCCATGCTTTATATTGTAAAATCTCGGCGTGAGGCTGAGCATTCCAGCTAGGCTGAGTTCTAAATTCTTAAAAAAAAAAAAATTACAATAACAAAAGGGTATAAGAGCATTTTTAGTAATGCTAACCATTTTTAAGTTAAAATTTTAGTCAAAACAACTAAAATGTTATTTTTGCTAGCCATTTTATAAATGCATCTACTTCAATGTTCTCTATTTTAGCTAGTATTAAATTAATATTATTCTTGAAATAAAAATTAAATAGTTTAAATGTATTTATGTATTACATAAAATATCTTAAAATGAATGTATTAAATTATAGATAGCCTCATTGAAATAATCTCGCTAGCTATATTTAGCTAGCGAGATAGCTAAAAGTTATAATAGCTTAACTTTGGCTAGTCTGTTGGAGCTCTAAAAATATCCAAAAAATATAAACACGCTCTCTAAAATAGCTAAAGAACCAAAGTAAAAAGTCTGCTAAAGATGCTCTAAACCTCTTCGATCTAGACGTTCACAATATATATGTAGAGGGATTTGAGGATTTCTACTATTTTACATTAGTAGGTGACTTCATTTAACGATATCAACAGTTGATTCTCTAGATTCATACGCAAGAAACATGTCTACAAAATTTCAACTAATTCCATAATTATTTGGTCATTCAAATTGACGTAAACAATTGTAGGCCGTTAGATAAAATTAAAACGAATACTGTGCTAATCAAATGGATAAACTTTTTTCATTTTGGCTAATTTTTTGTAGGATTCATATGTGGGTAAGTACCTAGAAGATGAATGGCTTTGATTGTCAAAATACATGCTAGAACTAAAAACATCATTAGTTTAAGAGACCTGGCTTTGACTTGAGACTAGGATTATTTTGGTCCTGAAGATTACCCGAATGATCCTCGTGAATGAGAGAAGGTCCAGACATTAGACGATCATCAAGCAATGAAAGATCAAGTTGGACTTTCTAAGGGTCTAGTTGCCCCTAGTTTTTACATAAAGAATAGGGAATGATGGATTAGTAACATTGTGATATTGTCATTTGGGTGTATGTAACTATGTTTATGTTGCTTTTAAACCTCGTTTGAGTTTTCTTTTAAATATACATGTACTTTGTAATCAAAATGAAATACATGTACTTTCTAAGAGTCCATCTTCTCTTCCAAATTGATGTAATCAATAATATTATTTCGTCCATTAAAGTTTGCTTGGAGAAAAGCAGAGAATTCAAAAAAGAGAGAAATATACTGTTACATGCATTTCCAGAATGACTGAGTAATATGTTAAAAGAGCTGGAGACAGCTTACATAGATTTCATTAATCCTAATTAATCAAACTGATGCAAACTGAATCAAAAAGAAACTAAAGAAACTAAATTGTTCTCTCTTCAATTAACCAAACTGATGCAAACAGCTGAAGCTAAAAAAAAGAACAATGTTCCTAAGCATTAAGAAACATTACAAAAAGTTGGAAAACACAAATCAAGACCATAGATGTGAAATAAAAAGAGATAGTCAGCCATGACTACTAAGAATGAGGGATTAATCAGCCATCACTTAAATGAAAAAGAAAACTTTGCTGATATGCTGCAAAACATAATCATGAAGCAAAAATCTTGGTAAACACATCTGCAAGTTGATCACGAGATCTTTTGTATAATGTCTCGATGAGCTTGGATTGGACTTGATTACGAATTAAATAACAATCAACCTCAATGTGCTTTGTATGCTCATGAAATACTGGGTTTGCTGCAATGTACATTGCAGCCTGATTGTCACAATAAAGAGGGATTTGAGTAGAATGCTCAATGCCTAAATCCCTCAACAAGGCCTTTAACCAGATGAGTTCACAAGCAATGGATGCCATTGCGTGGTACTTAGCCTCAACACTACTTCTAGTCACCACTGACTGTTTTTTTACTTTTCCAATTAACAATATTACCTCCAATGAATATGCAGTAGTCTGTGGTAGATTTTATATTCAATGCATTTCCAACCCAATCTGAATCTGAATAGCCTTCAATCTTGAAATGGTCATTTCTATTCATAACAATGCCTCGGCTAACTGTGCCTTTTAGATATCGTAAAATCCTCTTGACAATGCTGAGATGATAAGTGGAAGGTGAGTGCATGAATTAACTTACTATACTCATTGCATAGGTGAGATCAGGTCTTGTTATGGTAAGATAGATAAGCTTGACTACTGGCATATATCAGTCAGAGCTGTGCTTGAGGAGTCCGACTTGAGTTTGTTGTTCAATGGAGTGTGTACAGGCTTGCAGTCTGTCATTCATGCTTCATCTAGGAAATCAAAAACATACTTGCGCTGATTGAGAAAGTGACCATGAGTAGAAATATCCATTTCTATCCCAAAAAAATACATTAATAGACCCAGATCCTTGATAGCAAAGGCATTGTGAAGAGCAGCTTTGGGAGACTGAATCTCATCCATGTTGTCTCCAGAGATGATGAGATCATCTACATACACCAAAACCACTAGTTTTCCCACTTTGTTGTTTCGAACAAACAATGAGGGGTCGGAGTGGCTCATTTTAAAACATGAAGCAGTGTGCATTGAACTTAACTTGGAACACCATGCATGAGATGACTCCTTCAATCCATATAGATTCTTCTTGAGCTTACACACCATTCCAACCTCATTTATTCGAGGATGTCCTGGAAGAAGTTTTATGTAAACTGTTTGAGCCTAGTTGATATTTCGGTCCAAAACTAAATAATAAGTCTTAGATAACATTTGAGTCAATACCTGTGACTCTTTTTAAAAGTAAGGCCTGTTAAAGGCGCACGAGTTGGTTTACTATGAGGAATGTAACACCTCGCGGGGTAAGGAAGCCCTTGTTGTTTGAGTTCGCGTCGAAAACTACAAGGTTTTCAATAACGCAGGATTGGCACTTGTGACCTAGGCGAAGTCTAGCTATATAACTGGACATGTGTTATCCAATTGCTTAGTTTGTGAGCGAGACTTGTCCTTGTGTTACATTGGTAGCTGAGTCCGAATTGGATTGTGGTTATATCTTTCTCAGTTGGCTGCGAACCCCTATATAAGGAGGGTTCAAGGATCATTCATACACACAATCAAATCATACAACAACTATAACAAATCTTTGAGCTTCTCGAAACCCTAACGCTAAAGTGCATCTCGTCTTAGCTTATAGAGCCCGTTCGGTTTCGCCTTCGTTTTCTGTCTCGATTAATTGCTCTGCTTGCTACAACAGTGAGTATCGATTGCAAGCGAATAGGAACGCTACTCGTAATTCCTCGTCCACGAGGTGGCACTGGAGTCCTACTCTCGTTTGATTAGAAGTCTAACACCAGTGCACTCTCATTCCGCGCCGGCGCGGTGGCACGCCCGTATCCGTTGTTTTACTTTTTGTACTGCTAAGTTATCTCTCTACCCCTGCTGAGGATCATGGCCAAAACATAAACATTTTCTTCTAAACGATTAGCTATTCTCTTCTCTTCCTCTTCCTCCGGGCAGGCTTTCTGCAACAATCTCCAACAATGTGGATCTCAGAATCCTCCCCGATCCCAAGGAGCGTAAGCTGCTTATCATCATCAACTTTCTCTAAAAGTTTCTCATAGAAGTATACTTCATCCTCTCCAAGCAATTTTTTCAATTGTTTTAGAGTGCTATAGCAACTTACCGCAACCGTAATGTTGTATTTCCCAGTCACAGTGATGTTGAAGCACTCCTTACGATAGTAGAATCTTCTTTGAATAAGTGGCGTCGGCCACCACGGGACCGAAATTGGGTAACTTTCCCGGTGAGACTTGTGAGTCTGGTACGTCCATTCAGTGTCATAAAATGGATTGTTTGATGCTATCTCCAAGGTGTTTTCACGAACATTGCATATGTATGTGTAACCATAGAATTGTAGATACATGATATCTCCATCACTAGGGTGGAAACCTATCACTTGCGAAACTTGCGTTTGATCAAGGACTAAGGGATGTTTATGAACCATCTGGGACAGAGAGACTCCGTCGCATATCAAACACCATTCTAGTTTGCCATCTACTTGATCTTCTCTCAACTCCCAAATTGTAACTGGATCAAAAGCTTCAAACCAACGTGCGCACATCCGCAAATGCCCTTGGCACACACCTATATGTCTATAGTTTCTTTCCATAGTTTCTCCATGGTGTTGTTAGGGCGGGATCATCAATGAAACTACATGTATCAATAATGTTGTCATCAGTACTTGTAATATTGAAAGGATCCAACTGAATAAGAGAGCCCGGTTTGTTAGGATTCCATCAGTACAACTTCCCATTGCAAGCAACGCCGGTACACCTATTGTAACCGGTAAAAGAAATACCATATTTTGGTGCCTTCGGCAGTTGATACTCCCTCCATTCACCTGTATCAGAAGAATAGATCTCCACAGAAAATCCCTTGTAAGATCGATTATCAATGGGAAGTAATCGTACAACTTTGCACCTGTACTCGGCATTAAGCTTGATAATAGAGCTATTGCTACCCTCTTCCTTGATACTGTAGTAGGGATCACATATGAATCCTACAGGTACGAAACCATACTCGATGACTCGAGGGGTGGGAGAAAGAAGAACCCATTCCTTAGTGTAGGAATTGCGTATGTAGTAATCACATTGAGCTTCTTGAGCTGGGGAGCATAAGATCAAGTCATTATAAGTCCCTACCACGTCTAGCTGTTCTTCTATGCGGGAATAAGACTGAAGTGGAAAACAAGGGAGGATAGAGAAGATCCTTGTTTCTGTGTCAACTACCGAATAAGGAGGCTGGGACGACATGGTAAGGACTGATGTCCTGTACTTTTTCTCGCGATGGCCCTGCGAAATCATAGCATAAGCATTCTGAAGGGGCTTTTGCTGATCATGTTGGAGGCGTAAAAAGCGGCCAACGAAATAGGGATCAGAGAGGAGAGTGCACCAATGTTTGGAGACGAGCTTGCATTGAGAGACCACTTTGCTGCGAGGAAGTCGGCATAGGATTTCGACCAATAAAATGTCTGGTACGGTAGTTTATTGATCGGGGAATTTGATGGTGGTGGCTGGCAGGCAGTGCGGCTTCTTCTTTTGGCAGCACGGATCATGGCCGCTGAGTGATTCTAGTTATTGGGAGTGAATGCGTTGTTGTTGCAGAATGATACGAATGTATATATAGATGTATCAATTAACCAATCCATGTCCAGCCAGGAAACCAGGAGTGGTAGGGAAACCAACATGGTTATTCCTAAATATTTTAGGAACAAACTGCCTTGCTTTCTCCCTTGCTGATGCAATTTGGTTATGCTCTCTTCTTCAAGAGCTGCATATCTTCCTATCCACACCCACAACCTTTCATTGTGAGTTTGTGACAACATTAGTGCAATTGCCCTCACTGCCAATCCTATCTTTCACTCCCACACACCAAACATGTTGATCTTGAGATTGACTACATCCGTGAATTTGTCACCAGGAAGCTCATACACATTCAAAACATACCATCCCAATTTCAATTGGCTGACTTTTTCACCGAACCACTTCCCATACCTCTTTTCAAGTCCATTAGTTCCAAACTGCTTACTTGTTCACCAAGCATCAGCTTGCGGGGGTGAAAACAATATTGATCTAGAGAGCTACTCCAACATGAATGATGACTCGTCTGGTGATGTGGAAGTTTGTAGTGAGTCACTTGCTGATCTGGGCAGTCCAATACAAGATAAAATTGAGGCACCAGTAGAAACAATGCGTGCCTAAAACGGACAAGCTCCTCACCATTCTGAACTCAGGAGAGATGCTCAAGACTCAGTGGACCATCAGCAAGAGACAAAGACTAGGCCTGGAAAATTTTACAAGACCAACGTTAATATTGCACAATTGATATCCGCATATACAAGGGCCCTGAGCACAAAACTCATACAATTGATATTCGATTCCAATCTTGATCACAGTCATATAAAATAGATAGAGCTGCGCATTATTTTTGTTGGGAAAGGTCTTGGTTTGGTCCCCCTTCCCTTTTGTACTTGTTTTATCGAATATTATACAGCACACCCGGCCATCTCATCGTCCATCTCACCGCGTCCGGTCAACCCGGCCATCTCATCGGTCATCTCACCGTTAAATTTCTGGGTGCGCTGAATAGGCTCTCCTTGTTTTATATATTTTTTCTTTAATAAATATAAATGGAGGGACGGGCGGTGGGTTCCCAGATGTGATTGCCCCTTTTATTTCGGGATTGTGGGAGGGCGTTTGTTGCCCTAAATCAGCCGTTGCAGAGGAGCTAATATCGCCTAATCCTCTATTTGTTTAATAATAAAAAAGAAGAAGATAGAGTTAGGCTGTTCGGAGAAGAGGTTCCTAGTATTAGGGTTTGCAAATGGCTATGCCGTTAGAAAAGAGAAATAAAGTTATGGATATGCCGATCTACCTACAGTTTATCGACGGTGACGTTAGAGGTGGGCATCGGTGGTATGTGATCGAGGAGAAAGAAGCAGCAGCAGCAGCAGATGTGTTGGGGGAGGAACGCTGGGTCCTTAAAAGTGATCAAGATAGAGTCAGAGTTCTGAATCTTCCCAAACTAGAGTATGGCCTTATCAAATATACCAATTTAGCAGTCGCCGAGTCCCGTTTATTCCTCGTCGGTGGTCAAATTGAAAGCAGAGGAGATGATGGCATCCGTATCGATAAGAACGGAATTCTCTACATTGGCTTGCAGCAGCCGAATCCCAAGTCTTGGGAGAGATTCGAAATTCATGATTACATCAATGTGCGTGGGGCGGCGGTTTCCAATAACGGCGATGGGATCTATGCGGTGGCAGATGGTATGGTGGTCCGCTTCAACTGCCGCCTTGTGGACAATCCGGAAGTCTTTCTCCCTTTGCATGGTAATCTGCCAAGGTACTTGCTTGCTGCAGCTGCGTCCGGGTCTAAGATGCTCCTGTATTCTCCTCCGTGCAGTGGCATATCGGGTAACTTGGGCTTCTGTGATTTGAAATCTCGCTCTTGGGAGATGATCCATAGCTTTTCCTTGGACACGGATCCCTTTGCAGACTGTTTCCTGTGGTGCACCACCGGTGTGCTGGTGGAAGACGACGGAATATCGTCCGGCATTGTATGTTTATGATATTTGTAGGACGGAATGGCTCCCCAAACCATTTCAGGGACTCGCAAACAATGGCATCGTCCTTCCCGACTTGAATGATTTATGGCCGTTCTCTTACTCAGCGCTGATGCAAGTCCAGAGAGATGAACTCAAATTGTCTTTGGTTTGGTCCATTCCCAATGACGACGACGCCGTACAGACTCAAGTTCATTGGTCCAAATTCATACTCCGCATCGATAAAAGTGATGATGGCCAAGACATTCCCCCAACCTTCCACGCTCAAGGCTTGTTTTCTGGAACCTGTTACGGTGGCAATACCTATTTGATCAGGAGCACCGTTGGAGGATAAGATTGTGACTGCTGGATGGCCAGGTTTATCACAAGTTGTCTTTCATGGCTGTCCGATATGTTGCAGTGGAGGGGATTCTTCAGTTTCACAAGTTGCCTTTCCGTGAAGTGTCAAGCAGCTCTGGTTTGATTACTTGGCTTTCTTTTTTAACAGTATATTATCCCATTTTGTATTTGAATGCTGTGTGGGTTGAGTGTGTGTTTTTTGTTTTGCTTGTGATATGTCGAGAGAGGTGAGGCCGTGTTGGTTACCTAGCTGCTAGGGTTTTTTTTTTTTTTTTTTTCTAAGTGTTGGGGGGAAGTTTAAGTTTGGGCTGAAATGTAGGGGAGGGTTTCGACATGTCGATTAAGTTTTATTCATTTTAATAGCCAATCACACAACGTTTAAACTATAAATGTGGTCTAACGCCCAAAATTTGAGATTTTAACATTCCCTCCATCAGGCTTCGTGTTTCCCCTACAAGTTTGGGGTTGAATTGTGAGGAGATGTCAGAGGAAAATGATGAGGATAGGGTTTTCCTGAAAATGTATACACTCACACCACAGTTTTTTAATGAATCGTGGTATCACTCCTACATGTTGGACATCATTCAATGTGGGAAACCTGACACTCAAATTTTTGCACTTTCACACGACGATTTTTTATAAAACTGACATCTAAAAAGTTAAAAATCAATCATACGACGGGTTATTATTATACGTCGTTTGATAGGCGTTGTTTAAAACAGTTTTTGTGGTAGTGCTAAGAGATTAACAATTCCACATTCAGATATACCTTTCACCACAGGAAGAGCTACAAATTCATAGACCTCAGTTTGCTCTGAGTTTTGGTTAAACACCTTAGCAAACCAAAACGCAAATTCTTCTTTCTTCTTTCTTCTTCCTTCTCATTTAACGCAAATTCTTTTTCGTGTGTCATTAACCTCAAATGTTTGCTTTTCTCATTTGCTATGTTTTTTTTTCCTTTTTTTACACTTCTTTGTACGTAGATTATCTTACTTATATAGAAAATGCTTATTTTCTTTTCTCTTCTTCCTCGTTCATGAATGAATTGTTATAAAGTTATCGTGTCTATATGTACGTGTAACCAAAAATATATACGAGGAAAGGCCAAATTATTTCCCTTTCATGTACCTAGCATTTATATATGTCTACAAGGTACAAATTAGATTTAGAGTACAAATTAAGTTCGAGATGTTTCTACTATGATTTGACAAATTCATTTTTTCTTTCCTTTTCTTGAATCGAGAGTTTTGAGAATTTGTAGATTAAGTCAGAGATGCATACCCAACCCGGCCCATACACGACGGGCCGTCGCAAAGTTTCAGAGAACCCTTATACTTCAACATCTCTCCTCATCTTTTTTTCTTCCTCTCTCACTCGCTCTCTCACCGTCGCAAGGTTTCACGCCGATCAAATCTCCGAGGCTTGGTGGAGGTACTTCTAAGATTTCTACACTGAGAATTTAGAACCAGTTGCAATTTCTTCCCAATTAAACCCAATATCTGCATTTGTGACAAACCCAATATCTCAATTTTTTTTATAAGGAATTTGATTCAGTTGAGATTGCTGGTTAGGTTGTGGTAGCAAAAGTTTAATGCTTTATTGTGTTTAAAGCTGGTTTTTTAGGTTAATTATTGAGTTAAACAAGTGTTGTAGGGAAAGATAAGAGCTGCAGTTATGGCTATGAGTCACATGAGATCGTTGAGGAGGGTTATCAATTCCATGGAATTGGATGCAGGTGCGGTGTTAGTGTTGGGGCGTCGAGCATTATCTGCTAAAGCAAAGAAGGGTTCGAAAGGCGGGGCTGGTGATGCGCCGAAAGCCTCAATTTTGGACAAGGAAGTCAAGTCTACGACTGTGGTTGGAGCCAATATACTCAAAGACGGGACGGATCCTAAAATCTTGCCTGATTCAGAGTACCCTGAATGGCTTTGGCATCTAGTTGACAAGCGTCCTGCGTTGAGTGAACTGAGAAGGAAGGACATTGAAACTCTCCCTTACGAAGATCTCAAGCGTTTTGTTAAGCTGGATAACCGGGCAAGGATCAAGGAGAACAACTCGCTGAAGGCCAAGAACTAGTTGTAATCTCTCGTTTGTGACGTCCACTAGTTTGGCATTCTGGGTAATGCTGCTCCCAAGTTCCTGTACGAGTCTTGCTTGCTCATGTATTTTCATTGTGGACCAGTTAGTTCTTCTTGTTTGATTTCAATTTTGAATTCAACTGAATGAATCTTCTTATGCTTGTTACAAAAGAACTTTGCAAGATACTGTCGAGTTATGATGTATTGGTCATGGATGATTCAATCTTAGCATTATCTCCTAGCCTCTCGCTGTCTTTATAATTGCTAACATCTCAGGTACTTCAGTAGTATGCTTGAATTATATCATTTTCAATACGAATCGGAGTTTGAAGAAGGGGAAGGAGTAGTCATCGACCTGCAACGGATAGAGGAGGGTTTTAGCTCCTTTCGTACCCCAATTTCAGTAGGATTCTGATATTTGTGTCTGTTAAATTGCGATGTGACATACTGCATAGAGCAAATGGTATATAGAGGAAGTCTTGCCTTCTGATAAGTAGTTGGCTATTTCAATTTTCAACTGCAAGAGGAGGAGGTGTGTAGAATCCATATAAAATGGACCCAGGTTTTGTATCCTCTAGTTCCTCTGCTTGTTTATACACCAAGGGCACACTTGACAGCTGCAGCAGAAGAATAAAAATATACAAGAAGATGACGGATCAAATGAGAAAATATAAAAATAAAATCAGGCGAATCACCTTAATGTCTGAACAAAGGATGGAGTTGTTTTTATGAGGTGTGAGCAATTCAGGCCCAGTTGTATATCGGTGGATGCAAAGAAACCAAAAATCAAAGTCATGGATGCTGCATGTGAGGAACATCAAAACCCCAAACAACCCAAACGAATCAAATTCATGGATGCTCAAGTCATTAGTAAAACTGAGTTCATTAGGTAACAGCAGAACAAAAATCATGAAAACAACAGGACAAGCAAGAAGTGTAGGCTTCCCTTGATTGCCTGCATAAGTTGAAACTCAGGTAATTTCAGACCTAGAATTCAATCAAATCCAACCCTTTCCTCATATAAACACAAAACAACTAAGGGTATTGATTCAATGAATCAAGATTCTAATAGTTTGTAACCTTAAATTAACGGGGCATTTGATTTCATAGAAATAACTGACATGCAAACTGAAATGAAATCACTAATCCATATATACATTTAACTTCACACTTTATCCATAAGCCATGCTAACAATACAGGATCCAAGGTATCCTTCGACAACAAATCAACAATCAACTCCATAGTAGATGCATCTCTAGAGAAATCCCTCTCACTCATTTCTTCGATAAGACTTGTAGCCCTCGATGTGTCGTTGTTATTGATATAACCTCGGATAATTGTATTATAGGTACAGCCATCCGGAGAACAGCCTTTTTGTTCCATCTCTCTAAGCATCTCTTCTGCTTCAACTAAGAGGCCTCCTTTGCAAAGTCCACTGATCATTATGTTATATGTCCTTACATCAGGCTGAACTCCTTTTGGTGATAAACCATAGAAACGATCTTTCGCAGACTGAACTTCACCAGCATTGCACAACCCTTCAATGACAATAGTGTAAGTTACAACATTTGGCTTCAACTTGCTCCCTTCCATCTCTCTAAGAAATTCAATTGCCTCAGAAAGTTGTTGGTTGTTACAGAGGCCATCAAGTATAATACTGTAAGTTTGAATATTTGGAAGTTGGCCACATTCTTGCATCTCAGAGAACAACTTTTCTGCTTCTTGTAGTCTCCCTGCTTTACAAAAACCATCAATTAGAGTGGTATATGTAACCGTATTAGGAACAAGTCCTCTAAGAGGCATTTCCTTGAAAATCTTGTAAGCCTTATTAATCTTTTTCTGCTTACAGTACCCGTTTATCAGTATGCTACAACTCTGAACATTAACCATGGATCCCTTGGTAACCATTAGATCAAAAACTTGTTTCGCCTTGTCCATTTCTCCTCGCAAACAGTGACCATCCATAAGGGAATTGTATGTTACAGTGTCAGGTTCAATTCCTCTTTGAATCATAATCTGAACCACATTTTTGGCTTGCACGACCATCCCGTCCTTACAAAACGTATCAACCAGGATACTGAAGGTGAATACATCTGGAAAGATACCTTGACTGGCCATTTCATACAACAACCTCGTAGCTTCTTTCCACTGGCCTAGATTGCAAACTCCTTGAATCAATGAGGTGTAAGTAACAACGTTGGGAGCAATACCTCTACCAACCATTTCCGAGAAGAGGTTCTTTGCTTCGTCAACTAGAGTATCTTTGCCCAGGCTGTCGATGATGGTGCTATAGGTAATTATGTTAGGCTCGCATCCATTTGCTTCCATCTTGCCAAGTAACTGAATAGCAGCAGTGTTGTTCCCAATCGCGCAAAAGCCCTTGATTAGTGTATTGAAAGTAATCACATTTGGCTGGCAGTGACCTCCCACCACTATTTTGCGGAAAAGTCGGGCTGCATCAGCCACTCGATTTTGGAGAACAAAGCCGTGGATGAGAGTGTTGAGGGTTGCAACATCTGGTTGAAGACCCAATTTGAAGAAGTGGGCCAAGACAGACAAGGCATAGTCCATTCGGTTCAAACGACAGTAGCAGTTGATGACAATGGCCAGAGTATAATGATTAGGACGAATTCCAGAGAGAAGCATTTGTGAATTCAAAGAGAGGACTGTTGGATAGTGCTTGAGTTTGACAAGTGGAGCCAACACCTGATTGAAACGGACAACAGACGGCAGAGGACGTCTGTGAAGCATTTCGTCGAACACCTTCAGGGCATCCTCAACATTACTCACTCTAGGCTTTGAGGTTCCATTTTTCAAATGGGTTTCTCCAGATTTGGTAGGGTTTGAGGATTGAGAATGAAACAAAGCAACAAGAGGGGTAGAGTGAAGAAATGGCATACCTCTTCTGCTACTGTAGCTGCAATAAGAAGAGAAACTCAGCACTGATTTGTGCGTCATCTTCACCATTTCTCACACTCAAAATCAGCTCCAGTTGGGTATTGAAAAAAGACTTGGTTTTGTCCTATCTTTAACGGCCTAAACACTGGGCTAAAAATCTTGGCCCAACTGGCCCATTTCCTATCGTTGTCCAATACCACCTCCAGCAATCACATCCTGCCACAGCACGCAAGCTTCGCAACGTGTCGAAATCGTATTGGGCGTCATACTAGAACCCCTAGGCTCCTATATAAAATGTCAGTTCATCACAGTAGCAAAAGTTATATCCATCCTAGTTTGAATACAGGGGGTTTCAATAAGCAAAAGTTCCAAATTTTGATGCATGGCCAGGATGATTCAATCAGAATTTTGACAATCTCCAGCAACGTGAATCTCAGAATCCTCCCAGATTCCGAGGAGCCTAAGCTGCATATCATCGTCTTCTTTTTCTAGAAGCAGCTCATTGAAATATAATTCATCCTCCCCAACCAAATTTTTCAATTGTTTAAGAGTAGTCAAGAAACCTATCCTAATAGTACGGTTGTATTTCCCGGTCACTGTGACATTGTAGTCCTCACAATAGTGTAGCCTTTTCTGAATTGGCGTTGGCCACCATGGGAACACAAATGGGTAACTTTCCCGGTGAGACTGGTAAAACGTATAACTCCATCCGAATTCATGAAATCCATTTTTTGCTGCTATCTCTAACGTCTTTTCACGAACATTGCACTAGACTGTGTAATCAGGGAATTGTAAATACAAGATATCTCCATCACCAGGGCGAAAACCTACCACTGAATGCAAGGTTTCTCTCGATCATAATCTAAAGGTGGTTTATGAACCATCTGGGACATAGAAACTCCGTCGCATATCAAACACCATTCCGGTTTGCCATCCACTTTATCTTCTCTCAACTCCCAAATTGTAACTGGATCAGAAACACTTAACATAGACAAGCACATCCGCAGACGCCCTTGACAACCTCCTAAATGTCTAAACTCTGCGTTGGATATGTCTAGGGCGGGAGCATCAATGAAACGACATGAATCAATAATGTTGTTGTCAGTGCTTCTAATGTTGAACGGATCCAACTCAAAAACAAAGCCATGATTATTCCACCAGTATTACTTCCCATTGCACGTATAAGTGAAAGAAATGTCGTTTTTGTGTGATCTTAGTACCTTCGACAACTGATACTCTCTCCATTCACCTGTCTCAGAAGAATAGATTTCTACAGAAAAGCCATTGTTATTGTTGGGAAGTAATCGCACAGCCTTGCACCTATACTCGGCAGTAACCTTGATGATAGAGCTGTGCCTACAAGTATCGTCTTCCCTAAGACCGTAGTAGGGATCACAAATCAGGTACACACTTGGCCTCGACGACACGAGGAGTGGGAGGAAGACGCACCCATTCCTTGGTATAGATATTGCATATGTAGTAATCACATTGAGAGTGTTTAGTTGGGGAGGACAAGACCAAGTCGTTATAGGTCCCTGCCACTGCTAGCTCATCTGCTTTGTAGGCATAAAATCGATCATAAATACAAGGAAAGAGAGAATAAATGTTTGTTCTTTTGTCATCCACCGGATAAGGAGGCTGGGACGACATGGTGAGGACTGAAGTTTTTAAACTTGCCCAGCGATCGGGAATCATAGCATAAGCATATAGAAGGGGATTTTGTTGATCATGTTGGACGCGTAAAAAACGGCCAACAAAATAAGAATCAGAGAGGAGAGTGCACCAACGTTTGGAGATGAGCTTGCATTGAGAGACTGCTTTGTTGTGAGGAAGTCGGCAGAGGACTTCAACCAATAAAATGTGTGGCAGTTTATCGATCGGGGATTTTGATGGTAGTGGCTGGGGGGTAGTGCGGATTCTTTTGGTAGCACGATTCATGGTTGCAGAATGATTCTAGTAATTCGGAGTGAGATGCGTTCTGGTTGCAGATGATACGTATATATAGAAAGATCAACTAACAAATCCGTGTTCAGCTAGGAATCCAGGAGTGGTTGGGACTTGGGAAAACTAATACCCAAATAATATTGGCAATTAAGGAAGACTGGTTGGGATTTAGTAAGGATGACTAATATTAATATGACTAGCCGACTTAAGTCCAAGTTTTTGTTCCAAAATCTTTGTCACAGCTTTGTTGAAATATTTAGTTATTTACAAACAAAGAAAAATTGCATAAATAAATACTATGCGAGATGTTTTTATTACGATTTGACAAATTTTTTATTTTATTTTTCCTTTTCTTGAGTGAGAATTTGTTTGATCAAATCAGAGATGCATACTGCATTGGATTTAAATACCCAATCCGGCACATACCCGACGGGGAGGCCCAGAGAACCCTGGTACTTCAACATTTCTCCGTGTCTTTTCTTCTTCTTCTTCTTCTTCTTCTTCACTCTCACTCACTCTCTCACCGTCACAAAGCTTCACGCCGATCAAATCTCCGAGGCTTGGTGGAGGTAGAGCTTGGAGTTAAAATTGCATCAAGCCCAAATGGATCAGACTCTTCCTGATTATTTTCTTGATCCGTTGTTTTAGTTTCCTCTTCCAGGGAAGCTGATTCATCTCTGTCATCATCCTCAGTAGCAACTGGCAAATTAGAAATAGCTTCTTGTACTTGTCGAGCTGTTAAGCTTCGTAAAAGTTCACATAATGATTGAATGAAAATGAGAAAAGGCAAAGAGAAATTTTATTAACACATCCCTAAATGATAGATACACATCTTTTTTTTTTATACAAATTATATAAGACTTTTTGGGTCCGTAAAATTACAAAAAAGACATTCATATCAAAAATAAAGAAAATATCATCGCTTAAGACATTTATATTAGTTACTATATTTCTAACACTTTAATTTTTAACTTGAATCAAGTACCAATATTTTGACGTCATATATGAATATTATTCAATGGTTCCCAAGAATCGATTAATTTAGTTTTACACAAGATTGAGCAAGATATTAATGAGGTGAAACAGTACGAGGAAAAATGAAACATTTTGAGAAAAATCTCACTAATGTGAACATTATTTTTTTTTTTTTGGATAAATTGAGTATCGAAACTAGAAAAGTATGTGTATTTAGTGAATAATTCGTGTATTTAGTGAATAAGTTCTGTATTCAAATGAGGGTATTGTAGGAAGTTTAGGTATGTGTATCTAGTAAAATGTTAAAACAATAAAGTTAATAGGTGATGTGTTAAGTATCAGATGTGTATCTAGTAATTATGGATGTGTTAATAAAATTTCTCAAAGACAAAAAAAAGAAAAAAGAAAAAAGGCAGTCAGGCAAGCATGGGGAACATATCAAAGAAGGAAGTTCAAGCCAACATAACTACATCTATATATATGTAAGCAAAGATGGTTTTTCACTGTTCACGTGAACAGTGAGAGGACGCATTTACCTTTATGTTTTTTCATGTATTTCAACTTTGCCACGCAGTCCTCATGACTATTTTGCCTTAACTGGTGGAATGACAGTGATGCTCCTACTTCTAATTTATTTATCATACTGCCACTGTATGACATAAAAAGACAGTAGTGTCTCTGTCTGCATTTTTTTATATTTTTTTTTAAAAATTTCGTGGTACTTCCCGTTGTGACCCGTGTTGGGATTGATGTCGAAACGTTTCCTTAGTATCGGTGGGTGACATCTATCTCTTTCTAGCCCACAGCAAGACATGTTTAAGCGAAGACATTTTTTACTGTTCACGTAAACAGTGACATGATCTTTTTGCCTTTCTTTTTTAATGTATTTGCAACCCTGACATTCTTTAGTAAATTACTTGATGTACACAATTAATCATAGGCTGTAAATTACTCTGATGGAAATTAATCCTAGAAAATTACTATGTTCATCATCTATGCTATAATGAAGGAACATAGGGTGTTAAGTTCATTCTAAAAAAAACAGAGGCTGTTTTTTTTTTGTTGGCTGAGGGGGGGTTTCCTAACCATGTGTAGTTCTTCACAATACTTTCTCTAGGTGCTCCTATTTCATTTGAAAGAAACCTACGACAAGAATTTCATGATATAACAATTCGCTGGACCAGAACTTGAGGGCTTATTGAGAATCAATGAAATCTTTATAAGTTTAAAGAGGTTGTGAGTATTGATGTGCTATCAAAAAATCTTTAACATTATAAGAATATAGAGGAGCGTAGCAGCGATAATCTACCTGATTCTTGAACTTGGAATACCCAAGTTCATCAAAAAAGCAACATGCTTATTTAGAGAGAACTATACCACATGAAATGACGAGAAAAAACGTTTCTGCACGTGCACGCGCGAGCGCGTGCCAATATTCTCTTGAGCTATTTTGCATTGCCTACCTATTGTCCAACATTATAAACTTCAAATCTGTATAGTACTACACAATCCAGATTGATAAATTTGAATCCTTCTTTTAGAAAGATCATTAAACCTTGGAGTCTTTCTGTTAGGATCGTCCAGTTCCTATAGAACCTATCACTAAAATACCCCTAGAGAGGGATATATAGTTCTAGCTTTGGCTTCTTATACTCTATTAACCAGCTATACTGTAGTATGTAGACAAAAGTCTTCTTAGCGTAGCTTTAGGCCAACGATTAAAAGCATACTTAAGTGACTCGTGCAAACTAAATAATACCCTAAAGTTTATCATGGCCTCAGAACATGCTGCCCTGAGGCATTGACCGCAGTTTAAAGTCACCTCATTTTTCTTTCTTTTTTTTCTATGACACAATGACTGAGAATCATTTACAAAACATCAGCCTGATTTGATAACATTGATTAATTTCATAGAGGCGCAGAAACGAACAAGAACAAAAATCTATGTTAATTAGATTGTCAAAATACTCCCACATTAATTGGCAGCTGTAACTTGTACGGGAAACAAACCATATCAAGACAACACAAAGAATCACATTCTCCAAAGGCTACACAGCAAAGATTATGTTGGAACTAGTTGTTCTAGGCATGGGATGATGAGACTAACAAATTAATCAGAGAGCAGCTTCTGAAACCTTTCAATGACTTATCATTGTCGATTGCCAAGTGAAGCAACATGGAATGCACCAAAGAAGTCCAACAACAACAAGGGGGATAGTCTGCTGACAGAGATCTTGTTTTGCTGGATTCTGCAAACGCCGACATCCTAAAATCAGTGAAGAACTTGACCAAAACATCATAGGTTTCCTCTCGGTCTTTTTCGGTATCCATCTGCGGCAACTTAAAAGAGCAGTTATTGTGGATTGCCAAATGAAGCAAAAGTGAATGGACAAAGGAAGTCCAACAACTGCATGTAATAGAGGTGGCATATTTTGCTGCTTCTCGTCTTCTTTGTCTTGTGTTGTATGGTTTCTGGTTGGATTTCCTGAAATGAGTGAAAAATTTGCGCACAGCACTCTTAACATTTTCTTTCCGTCTTTATCGATATCCATAGCAGACAACTCGGAATAGTCAACATCACTGTTGTATGATTTTGGTGTAGGGAGCAACTCCTCACTATCCTCTATCCACAGCACACAACTCAAAATGGTCATCATCAGTATTGTTTGATATGCGGGGAGAGAGCAGCTCCTCGTTATCCATTGCAGGCGTTTTGGACCGGTTGACATCATTAGTGCAATCAACCATATAAAGGAGAGAATTCCTTGGCAACTTCTTAAGATCATCATGGATGGTCAATAATCTGCCCTGGTACTTAAATGTGTGTTGAGGGCCCAGATGATTTGTATGGTAAGCATACTCACTATTATATTTTGCCTTGATGGTATCCACTGTGTCTGTGGCTTCAAAATCACAGAGAGTGAATAGTTTTGCTTGGGAAACTGAATGAAAATGAGCTCCAAGGTGGCAACCGTGTCTAGAGAAGCCATGAATCTGCAACAACATAGACAAGTAACTGATGCAATGCCCTTTTTAAGAATAATCTCTGTGCTGTTGTGAAGATATTATGGGATATTGACAAATGTACCTCATTCCAAAACTAAGAGTGGATAAACTCTCTGATGCATTTGAAGGGCTCGGTGAGCAACAACACAACAATGCAGTACGGGACTTCCCACCCTGCGATATGAAGAGACATAATCTAAGTCAATCGAAGTACAAATTGATCATGGTGAGAGGTATCAAAGGGAAAACTAACCAATGCTTCTTGTAAAATCTGAGTGAGTTTGGAATCACCATATGGAATATGATTTGCTTTGCCATGTGTTCCACGTGGGAGAGCATTAATCACATTTTCAAGGGCTGAGAGGGATTTGTTGATGGTGTTGGCTTCTTCAAGAAATTTTCCCTCAGCTCCAGTTTTCTGTTCTTTCTTAGAACCAGCTAAGTCAACAAGGATCAATCTTCCAGCTTTCAACCTGTCCACAGGTTCAGAATTTTAAAGATTTGCACATCAAAAATATAAAACCAGTGTCAAAAATACGAACTTTCTCACTTGTTATCATTTCTTGATTCTTGCTGAACTGTGAATAGGTAAATGCAATGACTTCTGCTGCTGGACATATTCATCTCTATACAGTTGTTAAAGAATTAATTTCAAACACCATAACAAAAAGTGAACAAATTTGTCTAAGCAAAAGATTGCTGTCATTATGCTGTGAAATTAAGAAATAACCAGAACCGGATGTTAGGTTAGAGAAAAGAAAAGGATACGGGTCTCTCCAACAGTTCTTTTAGCTATCCCCCTCTGGATGTGTAGAGGGCAATGATACATACCTCCTACAACATTAAATTTATATGCAGGAAATCATACACAATAAGAACCAAACGTCCTGTTTTTCGTTCAACGTTGTATGTAATTTATATTCACTGGTAGTATCCCGATATTCGATCCAATTTTCACAATAGAAAAAAAAAAGGTTTCGTTCGATCCTGAAATCACATTTTGCATTTACAAATAACACATACCGGTTCCATTTTGTATCCAATGCCATAATCCTCTAGTGTAGATTTCACCATAGGCAAATATTCCGGCAACCTTGATTCTGCATGAAACAATAATCCAACAAAGAAATACAGACCTAAGTTTCACAAAGATATTTTACAACATACAAAGAAATTAAAATCCGGTCGAGGGTTTCAGTTAGTAACAAGTGAAAACAAAGTGCTGTCGTTTTGAGAGACATAGAGAGAAGGTACCGATGCTTTCGTCATAGCGCCTACTGAAAGAAACATATTCAAAATTAACACTGTCTTCATCTTCATCCATCAAACTATGGCCAAAATTGTGAGTCGATCCGCAAACGACGTCATCGTTGCGCTTCTTCTCCACTGCCTCTGTTAAGTTCTTCATCTCCTCCATAGATCTGTTCAACCCAGCGTCGAATTCTCGTGTGGCTTTTATACAGTACTCCAGAAACTAAAAGGTCAATCATAGCCTCATAGGTGAAGAGTTAAATAACTTGAAATCAAGGAAAATCGAATGCAAATAAAAGGGGGAAGAAAGAATATGCAACACCTACATGCTCTTTGGTTCCACATTGTGAGCAAATTCCATCTTTTTGATACCCCCACTTCATGACTTCCCAGTTTCTTCCCTTCAGTATTGTTATTGCCTGAAATTAGAACGTTGCACACACTATTCAGAACATTAACTGAAAAGTTTTCAATTCAGCATAAACCGAAACCAAATTTACTAACGTGACTACATTCACCCGACATCCAATGTTATTGACATCTAAAGAGAAACTTATTCTGCCCAAAGGTCACAGATAAGAAACAATACCAAGTTAGTATGTGCCACTGTACGTACCTGAGATGCAAGAACATCTAATGCTAACAGCCGAACAAGAACCCTAGCTTTTTCAATAAGATCCGCGTCCCTGGCCCTGGTTGTGCAGAGGACGTTGAGGACGACGACACAATTCACCTACCAAATTAAATTTATATGCGTCAAATTATACACAATATGAACCAACAGTTTATCTAGATAACAAGATTCATGGTTCTACATGATTATATTTACTGGTATATATTATCCCTTGCACTTAACATATGTACGATCCTGAATTCACATTTTGCATTTGCAAATAACACATACCGGATCCATGCAGTAGGTAATGTCATAATCCTCTAGTGTAGATTTCACCATATCCAAATCTTTCTGCAACTTTGATTCTGCATGAAACAATAATCCCAATAAACAAAATACCCCGAAAGAGAGAGAGAGAGAGAGAGAGAGAGAGAGGGTACCGATGTGTTTGGGGTAGCGCCTAATAAAAGAGATGTATTCAACAAGAGCACTGTATCCAACAAGAGCACGCTTCTCAGTTGATTAGCCTCATATCACTATGTGCAGAAGTAGGTGCAAGACAGACAAGGCATAGTCTTCTGCAATTATAAGTGAATAAAGCTAGGAACTTGTAGGTTTGACATGGTAACATATTTATTTAGAAAGTAAATCCAGTCCTGTTACACAAAAGAAATGCTATTTTTGTCATAAATCAAGACAAATAACAGAGAAATTCAGTGATTTGAGAGAGACAATAAAAAAATATAAAAAATTGAGATATTGTATGGTATATAGAGGAAGGTCTTGCCTTCTGATAAGTAGTTGGCTATTTCAATTTTCAAAAGCAAGAGGAGGAGGTGTGTAGAATCCATACAAAATGGACCCAGGTTTTGTATCCTCTAGTTCCTCTGCTTGTTTATACACCAAGGGCACACTTGACAGCTGCAGCGGAAGAATAAAAATATATCAGAAGATGACGGATCAAATGAGAAAATATAAAAATAAAATCAGGCGAATCACCTTAATATCTGAACAAAGGATGGAGTTGTTTTTATGAGGTGTGAGCAATTCAGGCCCAGTTGTACATCGGTGGATGCAAAGAAACCAAGAATCAAAGTCATGGATGCTGCATGTGAGGAACATCAAAACCCCAAACAACCCAAACGAATCAAATTCATGAATGCTCAAGTCATTAGTAAAACTGAGTTCATTAGGTAACAACAGACCAAATATCATGAAAACAACAGGACAAGCAAGAAGTGTAGGCTTCCCTTGACTGCCTGCATAAGTTGAAACTCAGGTAATTTCAGACCTAGAATTCAATCAAATCCAACCCTTTCCTCATATAAACACAAAACAACTAAGGGTATTGATTCAATGAATCAAGATTCTAATAGTTTGTAACCTTAAATTAACGGGGCATTTGATTTCATAGAAATAACTGACATGCAAACTGAAATGAAATCACTAATCCGCATATACAGTTAACTTCACACTTTATCCTTAAGCCATGCTAACAATACAGGATCCACGGTATCCTTCGACAACAAATCAACAATCAATTCCATAGTAGATGCATCTCCAGAGAAACCCCTCTCACTCATTTCTTCGATAAGACTTGTAGCCCTCGATGTGTCGTTGTTATTGATATAACCTCGGATAATTGTATTATAGGTACAGCCATTCGGAGAACAGCCTTTTTGTTCCATCTCTCTAAGCATCTCTTCTGCTTCAACTAAGAGGCCTCCTTTGCAAAGTCCATTGATCATTATGGTATATGTCCTTACATTAGGCTGAACTCCTTTCAGTGATAAACCACAAAAAAGATCTTTGGCAGACTGAACTTCACCAGCATTGCACAACCCTTCAATGACAATAGTGTAAGTTACAACATTTGGCTTCAACTTGCTCCCTTCCATCTCTCTAAGAAATTCAATTGCCTCAGAAAGTTGTTGGTTGTTACAGAGGCCATCAAGTATAATACTGTAAGTTTGAATATTTGGAAGTTGGCCACATTCTTGCATCTCAGAGAACAACTTTTCTGCTTCTTGTAGTCTCCCTGCTTTACAAAAACCATCAATTAGAGTGGTATATGTAACCGTATTAGGAACAAGTCCTCTAAGAGGCATTTCCTTGAAAATCTTGTAAGCCTTATTAATCTTTTTCTGCTTACAGTACCCGTTTATCAGTATGCTACAACTCTGAACATTAACCATGGATCCCTTGGTAACCATTAGATCAAAAACTTGTTTCGCCTTGTCCATTTCTCCTCGCAAACAGTGACCATCCATAAGGGAATTGTATGTTACAGTGTCAGGTTCAATTCCTCTTTGAATCATAATCTGAACCACATTTTTGGCTTGCACGACCATCCCGTCCTTACAAAACGTATCAACCAGGATACTGAAGGTGAATACATCTGGAAAGATACCTTGACTGGCCATTTCATACAACAACCTCGTAGCTTCTTTCCACTGGCCTAGATTGCAAACTCCTTGAATCAATGAGGTGTAAGTAACAACGTTGGGAGCAATACCTCTACCAACCATTTCCGAGAAGAGGTTCTTTGCTTCGTCAACTAGAGTATCTTTGCCCAGGCTGTCGATGATGGTGCTATAGGTAATTATGTTAGGCTGGCATCCATTTGCTTCCATCTTGCCAAGTAACTGAATAGCAGCAGTGTTGTTCCCAATCGCGCAAAAGCCCTTGATTAGTGTATTGAAAGTAATCACATTTGGCTGGCAGTGACCTCCCACCACTATTTTGCGGAAAAGTCGGGCTGCATCAGCCACTCGATTTTGGAGAACAAAGCCGTGGATGAGAGTGTTGAGGGTTGCAACATCTGGTTGAAGACCCAATTTGAAGAAGTGGGCCAAGACAGACAAGGCATAGTCCATTCGGTTCAAACGACAGTAGCAGTTGATGACAATGGCCAGAGTATAATGATTAGGACGAATTCCAGAGAGAAGCATTTGTGAATTCAAAGAGAGGACTGTTGGATAGTGCTTGAGTTTGACAAGTGGAGCCAACACCTGATTGAAACGGACAACAGACGGCAGAGGACGTCTGTGAAGCATTTCGTCGAACACCTTCAGGGCATCCTCAACATTACTCACTCTAGGCTTTGAGGTTCCATTTTTCAAATGGGTTTCTCCAGATTTGGTAGGGTTTGAGGATTGAGAATGAAACAAAGCAACAAGAGGGGTAGAGTGAAGAAATGGCATACCTCTTCTGCTACTGTAGCTGCAATAAGAAGAGAAACTCAGCACTGATTTGTGCGTCATCTTCACCATTTCTCACACTCAAAATCAGCTCCAGTTGGGTATTGAAAAAAGACTTGGTTTTGTCCTATCTTTAACGGCCTAAACACTGGGCTAAAAATCTTGGCCCAACTGGCCCATTTCCTATCGTTGTCCAATACCACCTCCAGCAATCACATCCTGCCACAGCACGCAAGCTTCGCAACGTGTCGAAATCGTATTGGGCGTCATACTAGAACCCCTAGGCTCCTATATAAAATGTCAGTTCATCACAGTAGCAAAAGTTATATCCATCCTAGTTTGAATACAGGGGGTTTCAATAAGCAAAAGTTCCAAATTTTGATGCATGGCCAGGATGATTCAATCAGAATTTTGACAATCTCCAGCAACGTGAATCTCAGAATCCTCCCAGATTCCGAGGAGCCTAAGCTGCATATCATCGTCTTCTTTTTCTAGAAGCAGCTCATTGAAATATAATTCATCCTCCCCAACCAAATTTTTCAATTGTTTAAGAGTAGTCAAGAAACCTATCCTAATAGTACGGTTGTATTTCCCGGTCACTGTGACATTGTAGTCCTCACAATAGTGTAGCCTTTTCTGAATTGGCGTTGGCCACCATGGGAACACAAATGGGTAACTTTCCCGGTGAGACTGGTAAAACGTATAACTCCATCCGAATTCATGAAATCCATTTTTTGCTGCTATCTCTAACGTCTTTTCACGAACATTGCACTAGACTGTGTAATCAGGGAATTGTAAATACAAGATATCTCCATCACCAGGGTGAAAACCTACCACTTGCGGAATGCAAGGTTTCTCTCGATCATAATCTAAAGGTGGTTTATGAACCATCTGGGACATAGAAACTCCGTCGCATATCAAACACCATTCCGGTTTGCCATCCACTTTATCTTCTCTCAACTCCCAAATTGTAACTGGATCAGAAACACTTAAGATAGACAAGCACATCTGCAGACGCCCTTGACAACCTCCTATATGTCTAAACTCTGCGTTGGATATGTCTAGGGCGGGAGCATCAATGAAACGACATGAATCAATAATGTTGTTGTCAGTACTTCTAATGTTGAAAAATTCCATCTTTTTGATACCCCAACTTCATGACTTCCCAGTTTCTTCCCTTCAGTATTGTTATTGCCTGAAATTAGAACGTTGCACACACTATTCAGAACATTAACTGAAACCAAATATACTAACGTGACTACATTCACCCGACATCCAATGTTATTGACATCTAAAGAGAAACTTATTCTGCCCAAAGGTCACAGATAAGAAACAATACCAAGTTAGTATGTGCCACTGTACGTACCTGAGATGCAGGAACATCTAATGCTAACAGCCGAACAAGAACCCTAGCTTTTTCAATAAGATCCGCGTCCCTGGCCCTGGTTGTGCAGAGGACGTTGAGAACGATGGCACAATTCACCTACCACATTAAATTTATATGCGTCAAATTATACACAATATGAACCAACAGTTTATCTAGATAACAAGATTCATGGTTCTACGTGATTATATTTACTGGTATGTATTATCCCTTGCACTTAACATATGTACGATCCTGAATTCACATTTTGCATTTGCAAATAACACATACCGGATCCATGCAGTAGGTAATGCCATAATCCTCTAGTGTAGATTTCACCATATCCAAATCTTTCTGCAACTTTGATTCTGCATGAAACATTAATCCCAATAAACAAAATACCCCACAAGAGAGAGAGAGAGAGAGAGAGAGAGAGAGAGAGAGAGAGAGGGTACCGATGCGTTTGGGGTAGCGCCTAATAAAAGAGATGTATTCAACAAGAGCACTGTATCCAACAAGAGCACGCTTCTCAGTTGATTAGCCTCATATCACTATGTGCAGAAGTAGGTGCAAGACAGACAAGGCAGAGTCTTCTGCAATTATAAGTGAATAAAGCTAGGAACTTGTAGGTTTGACATGGTAACATATTTATTTAGAAAGTAAATCCAGTCCTGTTACACGAAAGAAATGCTATTTTTGTCATAAATCAAGACAAATAACAGAGAAATTCAGTGATTTCAGAGAGACAGTAAAAAAATATAAAAAATTGAGATATTGTATGGTATATAGAGGAAGGTCTTGCCTTCTGATAAGTAGTTGGCTATTTCAATTTTCAACAGCAAGAGGAGGAGGTGTGTAGAATCCATAATAAATGGACCCAGGTTTTGTATCCTCTAGTTCCTCTGCTTGTTTATACACCAACGGCACACTTGACAGCTGCAGCAGAAGAATAAAAATATACGAGAAGATGACGGATCAAATGAGAAAATATAAAAATAAAATCAGGCGAATCACCTTAATGTCTGAACAAAGGATGGAGTTGTTTTTATGAGGTGTGAGTAATTCAGGCCCAGTTGTACATCGGTGGATGCAAAGAAACCAAGAATCAAAGTCATGGATGCTGCATGTGAGGAACATCAAAACCCCAAACAACCCAAACGAATCAAATTCATGGCTGCTCAAGTCATTAGTAAAACTGAGTTCATTAGGTAACAGCAGAACAAAAATCATGATAACAACAGGACAAGCAAGAAGTGTAGGCTTCCCTTGACTGCCTGCATAAGTTGAAACTCAGGTAATTTCAGACCTAGAATTCAATCAAATCCAACCCTTTCCTCATATAAACACAAAACAACTAAGGGTATTGATTCAATGAATCAAGATTCTAATAGTTTGTAACCTTAAATTAACGGGGCATTTGATTTCATAGAAATAACTGACATGCAAACTGAAATAAAATCACTAATCCATATATACAGTTAACTTCACACTTTATCCTTAAGCCATGCTAACAATACAGGATCCACGGTATCCTTCGACAACAAATCAACAATCAACTCCATAGTAGATGCATCTCCAGAGAAACCCCTCTCACTCATTTCTTCGATAAGACTTGTAGCCCTCGATGTGTCGTTGTTATTGATATAACCTCGGATAATTGTATTATAGGTACAGCCATCCGGAGAACAGCCTTTTTGTTCCATCTCTCTAAGCATCTCTTCTGCTTCAACTAAGAGGCCTCCTTTGCAAAGTCCACTGATCATTATGGTATATGTCCTTACATCAGGCTGAACTCCTTTTGGTGATAAACCACAGAAAAGATCTTTCGCAGACTGAACTTCACCAGCATTGCACAACCCTTCAATGACAATAGTGTAAGTTACAACATTTGGCTTCAACTTGCTCCCTTCCATCTCTCTAAGAAATTCAATTGCCTCAGAAAGTTGTTGGTTGTTACAGAGGCCATCAAGTATAATACTATACGTTTGAACATCTGGAAGTTGGCCACAATCTTGCATCTCAGAGAACAACTTTTTAGCTTCTTGTAGTCTCCCTGCTTTACAAAAACCATCAATTAGAGTGGTATATGTAACCGTATTAGGAACAAGTCCTCTAAGAGGCATTTCCTTGAAAATCTTGTAAGCCTTATCAATCTTTTTCTGCTTACAGTACCCGTTTATCAGTATGCTACAACTCTGAACATTAACCATGGATCCCTTAGTAACCATTAGATCAAAAACTTGTTTCGCCTTGTTCATTTCTCCTCGCAAACAGTGACCATCCATAAGGGAACTGTATGTAACACTGTTAGGTTCAATTCCTCTTTGAATCATAATCTGAACCACATTTTTGGCTTGCACGACCATCCCATCCTTACAAAACGCATCAACTAGGATACTGAAGGTGAATACATCTGGAAAGATACCTTGATTGGCCATTTCATACAACAACCTCGTAGCTTCTTTCCACTGGCCTAGATTGCAAACTCCTTGAATCAATGAGTTGTAAGTAACAAGATCAGGAGCAATACCTCTACCAACCATTTCCGAGAAGAGGTTCAACGCTTCGTCAACTAGAGTATCCTTGCCCAGGCTGTCGATGATGGTGTTAAAGGTAATTATGTTAGGCTGGCATCCATTTGCTTCCATCTTGCCAAGTAACTGAATAGCGGCAGTGTTGTTCCCAATCGCGCAAAAGCCCTTGATTAGTGTACTGAAAGTAATCACATTTGGCTGGTAGTGACCTCCCACCACTATTTTGCGGAAAAGTCGGGCTGCATCAGCCACTCGATTTTGGAGAACAAAGCCGTGGATGAGAGTGGTGAGGGTTGCAACATCTGGTTGAAGACCCAATTTGAAGAAGTGGGCCAAGACAGACAAGGCATAGTCCATTCGGTTCAAACGACAGTAGCAGTTGATGGTAATGTTGAGAGTATAATGATCAGGACGAATTCCAGAGAGAAGCATTTGTGAATTCAAAGAGAGGACTGTTGGATAGTGCTTGAGTTTGACAAGTGGAGCCAACACCTGATTGAAACGGACAACAGACGGCAGAGGACGTCTGTGAAGCATTTCGTCGAACACCTTCAGGGCATCCTCAACATTACTCACTCCCCGATGGGTTTCTCCAGATCTGCTTGGGTTTGAGGATTGAGAATGAAACAAAGCAACAAGAGGGGTAGAGTGAAGAAATGGCATACCTCTTCTGCTACTGTAGCTGCAATAAGAAGAGAAACTCAGCACTGATTTGTGCGTCACCTTCACCATTTCTCACACTCAAAATCAGCTCCAGTTGGGTATTGAAAAAAGACTTCGTTTTGTCCTATCTTTAAGGGCCCAAAGACTGGGCTCAATATCTTGGTCCAGTATTTAGGCCCATATCCATGCTGACACACACTTTACGAAATCAGAACTGTGCTTCAGAATTGTGCTCACAGAATTCATGATTTCCACTTCAGCACCGTTTACGGAGGAAAGAAGAAGAGGAACAAGAGCAAGGATGGCTGAGGATACACTCCAAGTTCCAAGAGTGCAACTGGGATTTCAATTAGTAATTGAATTTGTGGCTTTGTTAGTCATTATTATAATTCTACATGACAAATAAATTCTGGCATTTATATATTATGACTAATAAAAAGGTGTCTGTCTTTCATATTGAATTTTGGCATGATGTAAATTTTCAGGTCTCCAAGCTTGGATTTGGGTATACAGGGTTTACTGGAATCGACAATAGTGCTCCAGTCAGTGAAGAGCTTACATTATCAATCATCAAGCATGCATTTGATAAAGGAATAACATTCTTTCATACGAATGAAGTTTTGGTGGGAAAGGTATTCTATTTATCATCCATCTCACAAAGACATTCAATGTTTGGTTAGCTCACTTGTCTTGTGATTTGTGAGATGACTAATAGTTGGCATGTTACAAGTGTTTCAGGCATTGAAGCAGTTGCCTCGGGATCAAGTTCAGCAAGTTTGGTATGGTAAGAATTGAGCCTAATCAAGTTATAGTTAATGGCACACCAGAATATGCCCGCTCATGTTGTGAAGCTAGTTTGAAGCGCCTTGCTGTTGACTACATCGATCTTTACTATCAGCACCGGATAGACACATCAGTCCCAATAGAGGACACTGTAAGCCCCCTTTTAACTGCAATCTTAGTGTATTTGTGATTTTCTCATTTTCCTCTAGTCTATGTATTTTGAAATAATCTAACTAATAATTGCTATCGTCATAAGAGTAGATGGAAGAACTAAAGAAGCTGGTGAATGAGGGGAAGATAAAGTACATTGGATTATCTGAAGCTGGTGCAGAAACAATAAGGAGGGCATATGCAGTTCATCCTATTACTGTTGTACAAATGGAGTGGAATCTCTGGACTCGTGACATTGAAGAAGAAATTGTCCCTCTTTGCAGGTAAACTCTGTTAAAACCACTGTTCTGTAATGCTTGATTGGTCTTCCATTAACTTTATATATCAGTCTACGTCTACGTTTCAGTGTTGGTGCTTACGTTGGCTCTAAATTTGAATCAAAGTTCCTCTATGTGTAACGTGCTTTGTTTGATGGAGCATAGGGAACTTGAAATTGGGATAGTGACATACAGCCCTCTTGGTCGTGGATTTTTCGCTGGCAAGGCAATGGCGGAAAGTTTGCCTGCAAATAGTTTTCTGGTAACCTATGTTAGAGATTTTGTGTATCTCTTCATGTCTGTCTAGTTATTATTATATGGGAAAGAGAACTGTAAAGACAGCTGCAACTCGTTATCTTCCTCTTGTTGCTCATGAGAGTAAGCTAGTTCATCTGATGGCTGCTAAATTTGTCATCAGCAATCACTTCCTCGTTGTCAAGGCGAAAACCTTGAGAAAAACAAGATTCTATATGATAAAGTACAATACTTGGCTGAAAAACATGGATGCATCCCTGCACAACTTGCGCTTGCTTGGATTGTTCATCAAGGTGATCATGTGGTACCTGTTCCTGGTGTGTTCCCCCATTTACCTTTCCTTAGTTCATCTTCCAAGGAAATTGATCAAGGGCACTGTACCTTGATGAATGTTGTAGTAGTTCAACATTCCGAACTCTGCTTGTGTATATAGAGGAAGTCTTGCCTTCTGACAAGTAGTTGGCTATTTCAATTTTCAACTGCAAGAGGAGGAGGAGGCGTGTAGAATCCATATAAAATGGACCCAGGTTTTGTATCCTCTAGTTCCTCTGCTTGTTTATACACCAAGTTATTTTTAGGGCACACTTGACAGCTGCAGCAGAAGAAAAAAACTATATGAGAAGATGACGGAAAATATAAAAATAAAATCAGGCGAATCACCTTAATGTCTGAACAAAGGATGGAGTTGTTTTTATGAGGTGTGAGCAATTCAGGCCCAGTTGTACAAAGTCAAGAATCAAAGTCATGGATGCTGCATGTGAGGAACATCAAAACCCCAAACAACCCAAACGAATCAAATTCATGGATGCTCAATTCATTAGTAAAACTGAGTTCATCAGGTAACAGCAGAACAAAAATCATGAAAGCAACAAGACAAGCAAGAAGTGTAGGCTTCCCCTGACTGCCTGCATAAGTTGAAACTCAGGTAATTTCAGACCTAGAATTCAATCAAATCCAACCCTTTCCTCATATAAACACAAAACAACTAAGGGTATTGATTCAATGAATCAAAATTCTAATAGTTTGTAACCTTAAATTAACAGGGCATTTGATTTCATGGAAATAACTGACATGCAAACTAATCCATATATACGGTTAACTTCACACTTTATCCTTCAGCCATGCTAACAATACAGGATCCACTGTATCCTTCGACAACAAATCAACAATCAATTCCATAGTAGATGCATCTCCAGAGAAACCCCTCTCACTCATTTCTTCGATAAGACTTGTAGCCCTCGATGTGTCGTTGTGATTGATATAACCTCGGATAATTGTATTATAGGTACAACCATTCGGAGAACAGCCTTTTTGTTCCATCTCTCTAAGCATCTCTTCTGCTTCAACTAATAGGCCTCCTTTGCAAAGTCCACTGATCATTATGGTATATGTCCTTACATCAGGCTGAACTCCTTTTGGTGATAAACCACAGAAAAGATCTTTTGCAGACTGAACTTCACCAGCATTGCACAACCCTTCAATGACAATATTGTAAGTTACAACATTAGGCTTCAACTTGCTCCCTTCTATCTCTCTAAGAAATTCAATTGCCTCAGAAAGTTGTTGGTTGTTACAGAGGCCAACAAGTATAATATTGTAAGTTTGAACATCTGGAAGTTGGCCATGATCTTGCATCTCAGAGAACAACTTTTCTGCTTCTTGTAGTCTCCCTGCTTTACAAAAACCATCAATTAGAGTGTTATAAGTAACCGTATTAGGAACGAGTCCTCTAAGAGGCATTTCCTTGAAAATATTGTAAGCCTTATCAATCTTCTTCTGCTTACAGTACCCGTTTATCAGTATGCTACAACTCTGAACATCAACCATGGATCCCTTGGTAACCATTAGATCAAAAACTTGTTTCGCCTTGTCCATTTCTCCTCGCAAACAGTGACCATCCATAAGGGAATTGTATGTTACAGTGTCAGGTTCAATTCCTCTTTGAATCATAATCTGAACCACATTTTTGGCTTGCACGACCATCCCGTCCTTACAAAACGCATCAACTAGGATACTGAAGGTGAATACATCTGGAAAGATACCTTGACTTGCCATTTCATACAACAACCTCGTAGCTTCTTTCCACCTGCCTAGATTGCAAACTCCTTGAATCAATGAGTTGTAAGTAACAAGATCAGGAGCAATACCTCTACCAACCATTTCCGAGAAGAGGTTCTTTGCTTCGTCAACTAGAGTATCCTTGCCCAGGCTGTCGATGATGGTGTTAAAGGTAATAATGTCAGGCTGGCATCCATTTGCTTCCATCTTGCCAAGTAACTGAATAGCAGCAGTGTTGTTCCCAATCGCGCAAAAGCCCTTGATTAGTGTATTGAAAGTAACTACATCCGGCTGGCAGTGACCTCCCACCACTATTTTGCTGAAAAGTCGGGCTGCATCAGCCACTCGATTTTGGAGAACAAAGCCGTGGATGAGAGTGTTGAGGGTTGCAACATCTGGTTGAAGACCCAATTTGAAGAAGTGGGCCAAGACAGACAAGGCATAGTCCATTCGGTTCAAACGACAGTAGCAATTGATGGTAATGTTGAGAGTATAGTGATTAGGACGAATTCCAGAGAGAAGCATTTGTGAATTCAAAGAGAGGACTGTTGGATAGTGCTTGAGTTTGACAAGTGGAGCCAATACCTGAGTGAAACGGACAACAGACGGCAGAGGACGTCTCTGAAGCATTTCGTCGAACACCTTCAGGGCATCCTCAACGTTACTCACTCCTCGATGGATTTCTCCAGATTTGGTAGGGTTTGAGGATTGAGAATGAAACAAAGCAACAAGAGGGGTAGAGTGAAGAAATGGCATACCTCTTCTGCTACTGTAGCTGCAATAAGAAGAGAAACTCAGCACTGATTTGTGCGTCATCTTCACCATTTCTCACACTCAAAATCAGCTCCAGTTGGGTATTGAAAAAAGACTTCGTTTTGTCCTATCTTTAAGGGCCCAAAGACTGGGCTCAATATCTTGGTCCAGTATTTAGGCCCATATCCATGCTGACACACACTTCACGAAATCAGAACTGTGCTTCAGAATTGTGCTCACAGAATTCATGATTTCCACTTCAGCACCGTTTACGGAGGAAAGAAGAAGAGGAACAAGAGCAAGGATGGCTGAGGATACACTCCAAGTTCCAAGAGTGAAACTGGGATTTCAATTAGTAATTGAATTTGTGGCTTTGTTAGTCATTCTTATAATTCTATATGACTAATAAATTCTGGCATTTATATATTATGACTAATAAAAAGGTGTCTGTCTTTCATATTGAATTTTGGCATGATGTAAATTTTCAGGTCTCCAAGCTTGGATTTGGGTATACAGGGTTTACTGGAATCGACAATAGTGCTCCAGTCAGTGAAGAGCTTACATTATCAATCATCAAGCATGCATTTGATAAAGGAATAACATTCTTTCATACGAATGAAGTTTTGGTGGGAAAGGTATTCTGTTTATCATCCATCTCACAAAGACATTCAATGTTTGATTAGCTCACTTGTCTTGTGATTTGTTCATCAAGGTGATCATGTGGTACCTGTTCCTGGTGTGTGCCCCCATTTACCTTTCCTTAGTTCATCTTCCAAGGAAATTGATCAAGGGCACTGTACCTTGATGAATATTGTAGTAGTTCAACATTCTGAACTCTGCTTGTGTTTTTGTAGGGACAACTTAGACTGAGAATGTTGATGCTAATGTTGGTTCCTTGAGAGTGAAACTCACTAAAGAAGATATACAGGAGATATCTGAAATGATTTCCATCAACGCAGCGACAGGAAATAGAGTATCCGATAGTCTTATTCGCTGCTCCTGGAAGTTTGCAGATACACCACCAAAAGCTAGCAATGTGACTTAAAGAAGCATTTATTCATAACATAGATGAGAGTCTTCGACGCTGCTGCATCTTTATATTATTAACATTCTGGTGTTGATTTGCGGCAAAATTGAAGTCCGTTGGAGCAGATAAATCCATATTAGGTGCAAACATGCTATCACCTGCACTAGTTTGGTGCACAGTTTAACAAACTGGTGAATGTTGTTGATTCTCGTCTTGTAGCTCAAGAAGAATTTGATGTTATGAAACTAGTACACTATTTGATAAACTAATCTTAGTTTCAAGTATGTTTTTCATTAATATTTCTGTCTATTTCAATCTCCATGATGGATCTGAAAGTAAGCATTGTTTGCAGCTCAAAGATTAGCTGTGGTTTCATATTGTTTTAACCATGCTAATGGAGCATCAAAGCACCAGTGGTCTAGTGGTAGAATAGTACCCTGCCACGGTACAGACCCGGGTTCGATTCCCGGCTGGTGCAAATCTTTTCATGTTTGTTTTATCTTTTTTGAAATTATATATATATATATTCTCATTCCCTACCAACCACTTCACAGTTCACACACAGTCCACCAAACTGCCAGAATCTTGGAACAGAGAGAAGAAGAGTCAGAAAATATTGAAAGGATGGGTGAAGCTAGCAAGATCCAAATTCCCAGGGTCAAATTGGGCAATCAAGGCCTTGAGGTAACTTACACTACAACTTCTTGAACACCCATTAGCAAAAACCAGGTTCTGTTAGTCTTCATAAATCTAAGAAAGTTGAATTCTTTGGTAAAAATGTTTAATAGTTTACAGGGTATTTGATATGTGGTATTGAATTGAGTTTCAAACTTTACTAGTTTACTGTACTTTATAAATGTCGACTTCTTGATCCCTGTGACTTAGTGTTGTAATGGTTGAGCTTTGTTGCTACATGATCAGTGATGTGGGAAACTTGAATCATAACATAGATCAGAGTTTGTAGCTATTTCTTAAATTTATTGAGCCTGTTCTCAAGGGATTGAGTTCAAACCCCCCATTAGCATTCGGGATGGATCAGCAATCCCAGAAAGAGAATTTAGAGCAAGGAAGAAGGATGGATCTGTAATGAATGAAATGTGGGAATCCTTGTTCTTTATTTCTCACAAAATGTAAAAGTGAATGCAAATTTATTCCTCTTCTACCGAGTGATGTGTACCGTTTCATCCATCAGTGCACAGGAGTGTCACTGATGTTTTATTCAATTAACTTGGTTTCTAACAATGCGTAGTTTCTATTGTTGGAAGTGTGCTCATTCGTTTTGATATACTTCTTCCAATTTTATTCCTGAAAAATATAAGATTCCTAAATTCCTTGTCTTCAGGTCTCAAAAATGGGGTTTGGATGCATGGGCCTCACTGGAGTCTACAACTCTCCTGTTTCTGATGAGGATGGAATCTCAATAATAGTTGCTGCTTTCAATAAAGGAATCACTTTCTTTGACACAGCTGATGTGTATGGACCGCATACAAATGAACTTCTTGTTGGGAAGGTATGCAACTCTAAATCGACTCACTCAATTACACCAGCTCCAGTGGATAGAATTTCTGTATTGCTTAATCTTTCAACGTATTGAAGTCCTATTATCATGATACGATTGATATCTATTATTAATATTCTGATTTCTGTAATTCTGACTGCAACACTCTCATTTTCTAGGCGCTGAAGCAGTTGCCAAGAGAAAAAATTCAATTAGCCACAAAGTTTGGTGTTGTTTTTGGAGGAGTGGATCCTCCTGGTGTTACAGCCAAGGGTACTCCGGAGTATGTCAGGTCATGCTGTGAGGCTAGCTTGAAGCGTCTTGATGTGGACTACATTGATCTGTATTATCAACATCGGGTGGACACTTCGGTGCCTATAGAGGAAACTGTAAGTGTTTCTCACCTATAGTCAACTAGAAAGTGGAATACATTAGTACCATTAATTCTGCATATTATAGTCAGATGTTCACTTGCGGATGTAATTTTGAAATTCTTGAAAGAAACTGATACAATGTTTTTGTTTTTCTTGAAATTTAGATGGGTGAGCTGAAGAAACTGGTGGAAGAAGGAAAAGTAAAATATATAGGGTTATCTGAAGCCAGTCCAGACACCATAAGGAGGGCACATGCAGTTCATCCCATCACAGCTGTACAAATGGAGTGGTCTCTCTGGACTCGTGAAATTGAGGAAGAAATTGTTCCACTTTGCAGGTATTTAGTCAAAACCCATTCTAGGTTTGTAAAACTGATTTCGTTATTCCATTTCTAAAACAAATGGAGATGGTTATCCCCCTTGTATCTGCTGTTCCTCTTACCTCAAATGCTTAATGTTCTGAACCTGTTGAGAGTAATAACTCTAATTATCAAATACAGGGAGCTTGGTATTGGAATAGTACCATATAGTCCTCTTGGTCGTGGCTTTTTTGGTGGCAAAGCAGCTGTGGAAAGTTTGCCTTCAAATAGTGCCCTCTTGGTAGATATTCTCGTTATGCATTCTGTCGTATTTCATTTTTTTTGTAGATTAAATAATTCTTCACATTTGCTAAAGAAATTGATTTCGGTTGTTGCTTGAATCATTTCCTGTTTTCTGCTTTGTAAGTCGACACATCCTCGGTTCATAGGAGAAAACTTGGAGAAGAACAAGAATATTTACAATCGAATGGAAAGTCTTGCTAAAAAGCACCAATGCCTTACTGCTCAACTAGCACTAGCATGGGTTCTCCACCAAGGAGATGATGTCGTACCTATCCCAGGTGAGTCATCATTGCATATTTATTCTATAATATAAAATCAGAATCTTCTGTGCTACATCGTTAACTCTGATACTGATTGTTTGCATGGAAATGAATGTATGCATCTCTTTAAAATGGTTGGTTGTTGTATGGAATATCAAAACTATATAAGCTAGAATAAGGTTTTCGCTTCGTCTTTTGTACTGACTAGTCTTGTACATTAAGACCTGTAAGAGTAGTTCATTTTCCTTTACATCTGTTATGATCTTATAGAAATAAGGTCATAAAATCGCCACACATGGATACTGCTGAGAGAACTCAGTACCGAATTTCAGTTGTTGAATAATGAGGCAAGAAATGCAGCCACGTACAATCACGGTTATAGTTTCTTCTTCAATAAGAAGTAACAAGAGACCAGAATTTTGTGATGCTCGCCATGACTTGGTTGCTGTGGTTTGTTTGCACATGTATTGCCTCACTCGACTACATTGATGAAACCCACATTGTTAAATCATGTTGAAACTCCATTTCCACTGCAGGGACAACAAAGACTAAGAACCTGGATGCAAACATTGGCTCCATGAAGGTGAAACTTGGGGAAGAGGACTTGAAAGAAGGTTCTGGTGCTGTGCCACTCGACCAAGTTTCTGGCGAGAGAACTTATGTAACTCTGATGCATTTGCAGTGGAAATTCGCCAACACTCCCCCGAAGGTCTGAGGACTTTGACACTATGTATTCTATTGTGTGCAATTTGGCCAAATGAAGTGGAACTTGCAATTTACTTATATACTGTAACCCACAATATAAGAGGGCTCTACATATGATGTGTTTTCTTTCTGGCACGAACTAGAGATGATCACGTTTCCTTTTGAATCTTTCTTAATTTTTGACTTGAATCTTTCTTATTATAATCTCAGAAGTTACTAAACCATCAATAGGAATGCCAGCATAAACAGTAGGGAGGCGAACCCCGTTAGTTGGGAGGCCCTGTACTCATGGACTGTTCTAGGGAGCTATCGATGCTGCTCAGTGAGCATACATCTCCCATTCCAGTTCATGTGAAAAGCTATGCTGGTTAAACGCCACATTAGCTCTTAACTTGCAATCCAAGTCTTGTCCATACCATCACCAGTAACATTCTTTGCATTTCCGATCAGACTCTGGTCCTAAAACCACTCGACTTCTAACTGCAGCCGGACCTTTTACCATTCCAGTTGGAAGCTCAACATCTATATTGAACTCACAAACTTTTTTGTTAGTAAAATACCCTAATATTGGTCTGCAAAGAAGTTGAATTTCTTTGGAGCACACATAATTACATGTGTGAAATGTGAATACTCCGGAATGAAGTTCATAATTTGAAACACGGTAACTTTCTTCAGATAATTTACAATGATCAGTTAATATGAGATGTTTTTTTACTTGATTTCACCGAGTTTACTGCTCATACTGGAAAATCTTTACTGCTCATACTATAATGTACTAGGATATTGTTGTTATATTTCGCTTTCTGTAGTTCTAAGCTAGCACTGCACATTTGTCAGGTGTTCTAGGCATTGAAGCAGTTGCCGAGAGAAAAAGTTCAATTGGCTACAAAGTTTGGTATTGCTGGAATAATGCATCCTCCTAGCATCAAAATCACTGGTACTCCGGAATATGTCAGGTCATGCAGTGAGGCTAGCTTGAAGCGTCTTGATGTGGACTACATTGATCTGTATTATCAACATCGGGTGGACACTACGGTCCCTATAGAGGAAACAGTATGTGCACATCGTCTTCATTAAACTGGAAATTTTAACTGCTAGAATCAGTAAAGATCTGCATATTGTATAGTACCACCTGCATAAATAACGGTGATTTTGGTGAAAAAGCTCTTGGTTACACACTTGTAATTTGTTTTTCATTGTTTAGATGGGCGAGCTGAAGAAACTTGTGGAAGAAGGAAAGATAAAGTACATTGGTTTATCTGAAGCTAGTCCGGACACAATAAGAAGGGCGCATGCAGTTCATCCCATCACGGCTCTACAAATGGAGTGGTCACTCTGGACTCGTGATATTGAAGAAGAGATTGTTCCACTTTGCAGGTATGTTGTGTTACAGACCAACTCAAAAGTGATTTCCTTATTCCATTTCTGTAAGGGAAAAAAATTGGGAAGGCCTTGGAGATGCTTTAGCTTTAGCAAATAGACTGCTTGTAATGCTTATGGAAATGATCTGTAATATGTATGTCATGATGTAATGTTATCTTGTGCAGGGAGCTTGGCATTGGTATAGTTCCATATAGTCCTCTTGGTCGTGGGTTTTTTGGAGGCAAAGCAGTTGCAGAAAGTGTGCCTTCAAATAGTTTTGTGGTAGATGTTCTTTGTTATTTGTTCTGTTTAATCTGTTGTGGAAGGACAGAGAAATTTAGTTGATTGCACTCTAATTCGTTTCTGCTTAAGAAAAATTATACCAGTAACTGAATCTCTTTTCTTTTCTCTGTTTTAGTCATCCCATCCTCGGTTTGTATGTGAGAACTTGGAGAAGAACAAGACTATTTACAATCAAATGGAAAGCCTTGCTCAAAAGCACCAATGCCTTACCTCTCAACTAGCATTAGCATGGGTTCTTCACCAAGGAGATGATGTTGTACCTATCCCAGGTTAGTCATCATTTCCATATTTGTTCTCAACATATGGATTCTAAGAGTACTTGTTCATTGTCCTTTTCATCTGTTATGTTCTTAACTTCTTATATATCAAGATCATACTGACATTCCGGATCCACTGCAGGAACAACAAAGATAAAGAACCTCGACGCAAACATTGGCTCCTTAAAGGTGAAACTTGGGGAAGAAGACTTGAAACAAGTTTCTGGTGCTGTTCCACTAGATCAAGTTGCCGGCGGTAGAAATTATGGAAACCTGATGCACTTGGAATGGAGATTTGCCAACACTCCTCCAAAAGAATCCAAAATCTGATAGCTTTAGAGTTCCATCTTATGAAATGGATCCTCATGAATTAAAATTTGCTGCTTCTTTTCGTAGTATACCAACACAAAAAAAGAGGGCTCCATGCCTCCAATATCATGTGTAATTTTCCTCCTTCAATATATTCAGTACAACATCTTGAACACTAATTCATATCACATTTGTTCAAAAGCTCCTCTTACATGATCTGAGAAAGTTCAATTCTTTGATGGAAAATAAATCGAAACTTCTGTGTGGTGTCACATTAGGTATGAAAATAAAAATAACATCATAGTTCGGCTGATGTTTTGTAATTAATCTTAGGAATTATGATACATTTGACATCATCCCAGCAATTCTAATAGAAAACTGCATGTAAACCATCAGGCCTGGTGCTTTAAAAGCCCCAATTGAATTTACAGCATCCCAAATTTCATCTTTAGATACATGTTTCACGAGCAACTCATTATCAGACTCATTAATACATGGGTTAATAATGTTAATAAAGTTGGAAGCAATATTGTCATTTGAGGCAAACTCCTTCTGGAATATCCTCTTAAATTCCATGATTAAAATATCATAAATGTCCTCTCTTGAAGTTGCCCAGCCACCCAGTTCATTCTTTAGTTTCACAATTGTGTTGCTTTTTTCCCTCATATTTGTCTGTGTTTGGAAGAACTTGGTGTTCCTATCTCCAAGGTTAAGCCAGTTAGCTCTAGCTTTTTGCGCCCAAAAAATCTCTTCATCTTTGTAGCATTAAAGAATCAAATCTTGTTCCTGCAGATAACTAGAAAAAGGAGAAAACATTAGTTGTTGTTGTATATCATTACTTCTACCATTCAGATGCTCAATTTTCTTAAAAAGATTGCCATACACATTCTTATTCCAGACATTGACTTGTGACTTAAACTGATTACAAATAGCCAAAAAATTCAAAAAGGGATCATTCTCTACGTTTTGTTTCCACAAACCATTGACCAGAGGTCTAAAACCTTCATGAGCAAGCCAGATAGCTTCAAATTTTAAGCCATTACCTTTCCTTGTCTGTTTAATGCTTGTAGGAGTGAATCAAGATTCTAATGAATCAAGATTCTAATAGTTTGTAACCTTAAATTAACGGGGCATTTGATTTCATGGAAATAACTGACATGCAAAATGAAATAAAATCACTAATCCACATATACGGTTAACTTCACACTTTATCCTTAAGCCATGCTAACAATACAGGATCCACGGTATCCTTCGACAACAAATCAACAATCAATTCCATAGTAGATGCATCTCTAGAGAAACCCCTCTCACTCATTTCTTCGATAAGACTTGTAGCCCTCGATGTGTCGTTGTTATTGATATAACCTCGGATAATTGTATTATAGGTACAGCCATCCGGAGAACAGCCTTTTTGTTCCATCTCTCTAAGCATCTCTTCTGCTTCAACTAAGAGGCCTCCTTTGCAAAGTCCACTGATCATTATGGTATATGTCCTTACATTAGGCTGAACTCCTTTTGGTGATAAACCACAGAAAATATCTTTTGCAGACTGAACTTCACCAGCATTGCACAACCCTTCAATGACAATATTGTAAGTTACAACATCTGGCTTCAACTTGCTCCCTTCCATCTCTCTAAGAAATTCAATTGCCTCAGAAAGTTGTTGGTTGTTACAGAGGCCATCAAGTATAACATTGTAAGTTTGAACATCTGGAAGTTGGCCACAATCTTGCATCTCAGAGAACAACTTTTCTGCTTCTTGTAGTCTCCCTGCTTTACAAAAACCATCAATTAGAGTGGTATATGTAACTGTACCAGGAACAAGTCCTCTAAGAGGCATTTCCTTGAAAATCTTGTAAGCCTTATCAATCTTTTTCTGCTTACAGTACCCGTTTATCAGTATGTTACAACTTTGAACATCAACCATGGATCCCTCGGTAACCATTAGATCAAAAACTTGTTTCGCCTTGTCCATTTCTCCTCGCAAACAGTGACCATCCATAAGGGAATTGTATGTTACAGTGTCAGGTTCAATTCCTCTTTGAATCATAATCTGAACCACATTTTTGGCTTGCACGACCATCCCGTCCTTACAAAACGCATCAACTAGGATACTGAAGGTGAATACATTTGGAAAGATACCTTGACTGGCCATTTCATACAACAACCTCGTAGCTTCTTTCCACTGGCCTAGATTGCAAACTCCTTGAATCAACGAGGTGTAAGTAACAAGATCAGGAGCAATACCTCTACCAACCATTTCCGAGAAGAGGTTCAACGCTTCGTCAACTAGAGTATCCTTGCCCAGGCTGTCGATGATGGTGTTATAGGTAATAGTGTCAGGCTGGCATCCATTTGCTTCCATCTTGCCAAGTAACTGAATAGCAGCAGTGTTGTTCCCAATGGCGCAAAAGCCCTTGATTAGTGTATTGAAAGTAACTACATCCGGCTGGCAGTGACCTCCCACCACCATTTTCCTGAAAACTCTTGCTGCATCAGCCACTCGATTTTGGAGAACAAAGCCGTGGATGAGAGTGGTGAGGGTTGCAACATTTGGTTGAAGACCCAATTTGAAGAAGTGGGCCAAGACAGACAAGGCATAGTCCATTCGGTTCAAACGACAGTAGCAGTTGATGGTAATGTTGAGAGTATAATGATTAGGACGAATTCCAGAGAGAAGCATTTGTGAATTCAAAGAGAGGACTGTTGGATAGTGCTTGAGTTTGACAAGTGGAGCCAATACCTGAGTGAAACGGACAACAGACGGCAGAGGACGTCTCTGAAGCATTTCGTCGAACACCTTCAGGGCATCCTCAACGTTACTCACTCCTCGATGGGTTTCTCCAGATTTGGTAGGGTTTGAGGATTGAGAATGAAACAAAGCAACAAGAGGGGTAGAGTGAAGAAATGGCATACCTCTTCTGCTACTGTAGCTGCAATAAGAAGAGAAACTCAGCACTGATTTGTGCGTCATCTTCACCATTTCTCACACTCAAAATCAGCTCCAGTTGGGTATTGAAAAAAGACTTGGTTTTGTCCTATCTTTAAGGGCCTAAACACTGGGCTCAATATCTTGGCCCAACTGGCCCATTTCCTATCGTTGTCCAATACCACCTCCAGCAATCACATCCTGCCACAGCACGCAAGCTTCGCAACGTGTCGAAATCGTATTGGGCGTCATACTAGAACCCCTAGGCTCCTATATAAAATGTCAGTTCATAGTAGCAAAAGTTATATCCATCCTAGTTTGAATACAGGGGGTTTCAATAAGCAAAAGTTCCAAATTTTGATGCATGGCCAGGATGATTCAATTTTTTTTACATATTATATAACAAATCCTGCACCAAAGACTAATATTTACAATGGACATGCGATGTGACATACTGCATAGAGCAAATGGCTCAGAGGCTTTGGTGCATAGTTAACGTTAGATTCATCCCTATTTGCTAGTTCTGTCAGTTCGGTAGGTCATACAGGCTTAACAGTTGAATGGTTCCATTCAGGGCTTGCTTTTTTCTAGATCATTGCTTTGCGGGATCCGTTGATGAAGTTTGCAATGAAAAATAGGGTGCATGAACATAATAACTCCGAAAGCCTCAACAGCTTTATATCTTATATACATGCATGAACATAATAACTAAAGATCACAACTTTTTGAACAATCAGTCAGTCACAGACCACATTTCGAAGTAGATAAAGTAGCCACAGACAGTTCCCAGACTACATGTGTTTTCCATAGTTGGTTCAATTGAACTTTGATCAAATTTTGAGATTGTAAATAGCATCTAGAATTAAACTTAGATGCAACCACAACAGGAAACTCCGGACAACTAGAGGTTATGTAAAATTAGTTTAGTAATTGGAATCAACTTGTTGCTACATCAAACTTCATAGCAGCCGAGCCTCCAGACGCTTCATCAAACCATTATGCTTATTTCTTTTCCAATTGAAGTAGATCGTGCAAAATTTTCCCAATTATGTCACGCTCGACCTTGAGCTATCCTCTTCTCTTCCTCTTCCTCCGAGCAGGCTTTCTCAAACAATCTCCAGCAACGTGAATCTCAGAATCCTCCCAGATTCCGAGGAGCCTAAGCTGCATGTCATCGTCTTCTTTTTCTAGAAGCAGCTCATTGAAATATAATTCATCCTCCCCAAGCAAATTTTTCAATTGTTTAAGAGTAGTCAAGAAACCTATCCTAATAGTACGGTTGTATTTCCCGGTCACAGTGACATTGTAGTCCTCACAATAGTGTAGCCTTTTCTGAATTGGCGTTGGCCACCATGGGAACACAAATGGGTAACTTTCCCGGTGAGACTGGTAAAACGTACAACTCCATCCGAATTCATGAAATCCATTTTTTGCTGCTATCTCTAACGTCTTTTCACGAACATTGCACTAGACTGTGTAATCAGGGAATTGTAAATACAAGATATCTCCATCACCAGATACAATTTGCAAGGAGCTCAATGATAGTGTTGTCATGGTTCCTGTTTCTGTTGAAGGGGGAAGAATTGTTGTGAGTCATTTACTAAGCACACACTGTTAGCTTTACTAAAGACACCCTGACCTATTTTGGACTGATTGCCAGCTGTATTTGCTCTCTCATTTCCTTTATGTACTGTAACTTTTGCCCTTTAGAGGTCATCAATGAAAATCTGAAGTTTATTTACTTTTCTTTCTTTTCAATTTGCTTTCAATTTCCTCAGTTAGGAGTAAAACCCTAACAAAAGAGCCCCCGACAATTCAAATAAACTCTACATCACTGCAAGTTGGACGCCTCCACTGTGAGCACCTAATCTACCCAAAAGCCTCATCTCGAGCACCATCAAGCCTCGTCTCGAACAAATCCCCGTTTCACTCATCAGCCCTGTCCCGAGCAAAAGGTCTACCACCAGTCCATAAAGCCTCGTCCCGAGCACCAGTTCATCCATTGTTAGAGATTCACCTCTCTAGCAAATACCCTTTTACTTTTATTGTTTTTGTTACTGAAGTAAGCCCTCAGGATCCATCCAAGGCCGTTGTGAAGAACCGAGTTGTCTTTCATGGCTGTCCGATATGTTGCAGTGGAGGGACTTCAGCTTCACAAGTTGCCTTTCCGTGAAGTGTCAAGCAGCTCTGGTTTGATTACTTGGCTTTCTTTTTTAACAGTATATTATCCCTTTTTGTATTTGGAATTTTGGATCATCAGAGTGTATTCTTTGTGTATGTGATGCAAAGTTGGGAAACGACTTATTTTATGCTTTCATGGATGAGCAAGACTTGTTTCTTTGTTATAGTTCTTAGTTAAGTATGAAATCAAACCAATGAAACATAGTTTCTCATTCTATCATTCTATCAGACTCAAGGCCAAGGTTTTATTGTTCTGATCAGATCTTTTTCAGCACTGCTTTTGTGTCTTGGCTAAGACTCTTGATACATTTTGGTGGAAAATTTACAAGCATAAGAAACTTGTTACTTAAATCTTTTGTATATTTTTTCTTTCTGTTTCACTTCCATGGCAAATGAAGTTTGGGGTTATACATTCTTCTGAAGCTGTGAATTCTCCTTGTTAAGCCGCTGCTATGGTTTGGCCTGGTGAAAGCATCCTGAACCCCATTGGAAATATGCCTCCAATTTTACCAACATCAGTAAAATGTCTATAATGATCTTTTTTGTTTTGTTTTGAGAATGAGAATGAGAATGTAGTATAAGGATATTAGAGCAAGAACCGAAGCACACAACTACTAGCTAGCAAACAGGGATAACTCTAGCACCAATTCTGCATAAACTATAAAGCAATTGTTCTGTATGCAGTATGCGTTTCGTATTATGAATAATATAAAATGACATAAGCATAATGAATATTGGGGGGGGGGGGGGGGGGGGGGGGGGAAACGGGGTACAGTGAAGTGATATAATTCAAGTTACTACTAATGATCTTAGGAATTAAGATGAAAGAGGGAATAGTAGAGAAATGCTAAGATTGAATCACCAATATATGACCATTATCTCACTAGCTGGCTCAACAAGCTCTTCCAATTTTTGTTAAGAGCCACAAGGAGTAACTTGTCCGAAATCATACATCAATTCATCATATAGTAATGTTTTCAGGTGTGAATAGAAGCATCACTCGAGCAAAGTAGTAAATCCTAGTTAGCGTCGTAAAGAAACACAGGAGCAGCCTTTTTCATGATGCCAAAGTCGTGATCGGTTACAAAAGCGCTGTTAGAACTAGTTGTTCTTGGCCTGAGATGATGAGACTAACCAATCACACAGCTTCAAACTTTTTAAGGACTTGTTTTTGGGTGGTTGCGAAGTGAAGCAACATGGCAAGAGTGAAAGCAGCCCAACAGTTGAGTCTGATAGGTATGGCATATTTTGTTGACTGTAATGGTGCAGGTGTTCTTTCTCTTCTGTTGTATGTTCTTTGTCTGTCCTTCTTAAAATGACAGAAGAATTGTTCAACAGCCTCTGAGATTTTCTCTGTGTCTTTACTGGAATCCATGGAGAGTAACTCGGAAAAGAAATCAAGAGAAGTGTAATCTTCAACCATATGAAGGACTGAATCCTTAGGAAGCTTCTTCAGGTCATCGTTTCCCTTGTACTGTAAGGTGTGTTGGGGGCCCAAACGATTAGCAAGATATTCATATTGACGGTTAAATTTGTCCTTGATTGTGTTGATTGTGTCATTGGCTTCCAAAATCAAGGAGTGTGAATAATTCTGGAAACTCAATGAAAATGAGATCAAAGAAGGGAACCATGCCCACAACAGCCAAGAATCTGCAACAAAGCATACATAATACATGTCTTTTAAAGAAAAATCCATGTGTTGTCGTCGTGATCAATCAAGCATATCTTATTTCCAAGCGAAGAGTAAGAATTTGCAACAAGATATTATGGGATATTGAGTAATGTACCTCATTCCAAAACGAAGAGTGGATAGAATCTCTGATGCATTTGAAGTGCTCGGTGAGCAACAACACAACAATGCAGCACAGGAGTTCCCTCCCTGCAATATGAAGAGAAGCAATAAGTAAATCTTAATACAAATAGATCATGGTGAGACGTATCAAAGGGAAAACTAACCAGTGCATCTTGTAAAATCTGAGTGAGTTTTGAATCACGATTTGGAATAAGGTTTGCTTTGCCTGGTGTCCCACATGTAAGAGCATTAATCACATTTTCAAGGGCTAAGAGGGATTTGTTGTTGGCGTTGGCCTCTTCAAGAACATTTCCCTCAGCTCCAGTTTTATCTGCTTTCTCAGAACCAGCTAAGTCAACAAGGATCAATTTCCCAGTTTTCAACCTGTACACAGGTTCAGAATTTTCAAGATTTGCACATCAAAAAGATAAAACCAATGGCAAAAATGTGAATTTACTAACTTGTTATCATTTTTTGATTCTTGCTGAACTGTGAATAGGTAAATGCAGTGACTTCTTCTACTGGACATGTTCGTCTCTATACATTTGTTAAGGAATGAGCTTCAAAACACAATAACATAAAGTGAACAAAATCCGGGCCAAAAGAATGCTGTCATTTTGCTTTGAAATTAAGAGATATAACCAGAACTGGATGTTATGTTAAAGAAAAGAAAAGAAGGATACGGGTCTCTTCAACAGTTCTGTTAGCTATTCCCCTCTGGATGTTAAACATCAAAATTAGAACATAAACATAAACCATACACTGAAACAGAATTTGAAGTATATGTTATCTTACAGATAAGGTCTGAAATGCTTCTGCAGGATTCGATAGAGAGATCTGGGGAAGGAAACAGAAAAGACTATTTCTTAGTGCAAAAGCATATTACGACTGTATTGCAGAATTACTCAAAATCATACACACTATCAAGTTGGTAGAAATGAGCTAGCGAAATGGAGTATTTAAGCCAATGGAATATGGACCGCAATACAGCATAAAGCCATAATATAACAGCTTGTCTAGGCATATAATGTAAACTATATAATAACGGACAGCCACAGTGGACAAGAGAGATCAGAAATCATTTCAAATATAAGCAGACCTCTGTCACTCCATTTAACACCATGCCCTCTTTACTCTCCTTTATCTGTATGTTGTCTTTTGACAAATCAAGGAGATCCCTGGGTAAGAAGTACAGTTAGCATTAGTGTCATTACAACCCTTCAACATACAGTCTATGTCTCAAAAGATAATGTAACTGAGCCATTCCAGCTCTACATACCTTATGTTTTCCATGTAGATCTCCACCTGCAAGAGCAACAAACAGATAGATAAACTTACATGCTTATAGAGACGTTGCAACCAAATTATAGACTCCAGTGAAAGGTAGATGTATCAATACCAATGACAATTTTATCGACTACTTCATTGTTCCTTCAGAAGACTTGATGCAATCAAACAGTCCATCAACTGCTCTTGGAGCTATTCCTTTCTCTTTCTCACTGCATACCATCATGCTAGGCCCCTGACCAAAAGTACCAGCATTACCATGTGTGAGTTTCATTAACTTAACAAATACATACAATTAGCCAACAACTCAATCTTAGAGTATGATGATATTAAAACATTACCTCCAATCTGGCATGAGTTGAGTGCAAACTAGAATCAAACACGCAGAAACAAACGAGCCACCACCATAAGGAGGAAATTTTACCTGTCCATAAGTGATGATTGTGCCGTTGATACCATCAACAGCAGCTGGATCATCATCGCCAACATAAATATATAGCACAAACATCAGATCATTATCAAATGAGTTCCATACACATCAAACTAACAAAATAAACTCAGTTAGTACAATCCTTTGTTCTTAGAAATTAAGCAGCAAATAAACAAATGCAACCATCACATAATAACTAAGAGATTAACAATTCCACATTCAGATATACCTTTCACCACAGGAAGAGCTACAAATTCATAGACCTCAGCTTGCTCCGAGTTTTGGTTAAACACCTTAGCAAACCAAAACACAAATTCTTCTTTCTTCTTTCTTCTTCCCTCTCATTTAACGCAAATTCTTTTTCGTGTGTCATTAACCTCACAAATGTTTGCTTTTCTCATTTGCTATGTTTTTTTTTCCTTTTTTTACACTTCTTTATACGTAGATTATCTTACTTATATAGAAAATGTTTATTTTCTTTTCTCTTCCTCCTCGTTCATGAATGAATTGTTATAAAGTTATCGTATCTATATGTACGTGTAACCAAAAATATATACGAGGAAAGGCCAAATTATTTCCCTTTCATGTACCTAGCATTTATATATGTCTACAAGGTACAAATTAGATTTAGAGTACAAATTAAGTTCGAGATGTTTCTACTATGATTTGACAAATTCATTTTTTCTTTCCTTTTCTTGAATCGAGAGTTTTGAGAATTTGTAGATTAAGTCAGAGATGCATACCCAACCCGGCCCATACCCGACGGGCCGTCGCAAAGTTTCAGAGAACCCTTATACTTCAACATCTCTCCTCATCTTTTTTTCTTCCTCTCTCACTCGCTCTCTCACCGTCGCAAGGTTTCACGCCGATCAAATCTCCGAGGCTTGGTGGAGGTACTTCTAAGATTTCTACACTGAGAATTTAGAACCAGTTGCAATTTCTTCCCAATTAAACCCAATATCTGCATTTGTGACAAACCCAATATCTCAATTTTTTTTATAAGGAATTTGATTCAGTTGAGATTGCTGGTTAGGTTGTGGTAGCAAAAGTTTAATGCTTTATTGTGTTTAAAGCTGGTTTTTTAGGTTAATTATTGAGTTAAACAAGTGTTGTAGGGAAAGATAAGAGCTGCAGTTATGGCTATGAGTCACATGAGATCGTTGAGGAGGGTTATCAATTCCATGGAATTGGATGCAGGTGCGGTGTTAGTGTTGGGGCGTCGAGCATTATCTGCTAAAGCAAAGAAGGGTTCGAAAGGCGGGGCTGGTGATGCGCCGAAAGCCTCAATTTTGGACAAGGAAGTCAAGTCTACGACTGTGGTTGGAGCCAATATACTCAAAGACGGGACGGATCCTAAAATCTTGCCTGATTCAGAGTACCCTGAATGGCTTTGGCATCTAGTTGACAAGCGTCCTGCGTTGAGTGAACTGAGAAGGAAGGACATTGAAACTCTCCCTTACGAAGATCTCAAGCGTTTTGTTAAGCTGGATAACCGGGCAAGGATCAAGGAGAACAACTCGCTGAAGGCCAAGAACTAGTTGTAATCTCTCGTTTGTGACGTCCACTAGTTTGGCATTCTGGGTAATGCTGCTCCCAAGTTCCTGTACGAGTCTTGCTTGCTCATGTATTTTCATTGTGGACCAGTTAGTTCTTCTTGTTTGATTTCAATTTTGAATTCAACTGAATGAATCTTCTTATGCTTGTTACAAAAGAACTTTGCAAGATACTGTCGAGTTATGATGTATTGGTCATGGATGATTCAATCTTAGCATTATCTCCTAGCCTCTCGCTGTCTTTATAATTGCTAACATCTCAGGTACTTCAGTAGTATGCTTGAATTATATCATTTTCAATACGAATCGGAGTTTGAAGAAGGGGAAGGAGTAGTCATCGACCTGCAACGGATAGAGGAGGGTTTTAGCTCCTTTCGTACCCCAATTTCAGTAGGATTCTGATATTTGTGTCTGTTAAATTGCGATGTGACATACTGCATAGAGCAAATGGTATATAGAGGAAGTCTTGCCTTCTGATAAGTAGTTGGCTATTTCAATTTTCAACTGCAAGAGGAGGAGGTGTGTAGAATCCATATAAAATGGACCCAGGTTTTGTATCCTCTAGTTCCTCTGCTTGTTTATACACCAAGTTATTTTCAGGGCACACTTGACAGCTGCAGCAGAAGAAAAAAAATATATGAGAAGATGACGGATCAAATGAGAAAATATAAAAATAAAATCAAGTGAATCACCTTAATGTCTGAACAAAGGATGGAGTAGTTTTTATGAGGTGTGAGCAATTCAGGCCCAGTTGTACATCGGTGGATGCAAAGAAACCAAGAATCAAAGTCATGGATGCTGCATGTGAGGAACATCAAAACCCCAAACAGCCCAAACGAATCAAATTCATGGATGCTCAAGTCATTAGTAAAACTGAGTTCATCAGGTAACAGCAGAACCAAAATCATGAAAACAACAGGACAAGCAAGAAGTGTAGGCTTTCCTTGACTGCCTGCATAAGTTGAAACTCAGGTAATTTCAGACCTAGAATTCAATCAAATCCAACCCTTTCCTCATATAAACACAAAACAACTAAGGGTATTCATTCAATGAATCAAGATTCTAATAGTTTGTAACCTTAAATTAACGGGGCATTTGATTTCATGGAAATAACTGACATGCAAACTGAAATAAAATCACTAATCCATATATACGGTTAACTTCACACTTTATCCTTAAGCCATGCTAACAATACAGGATCCACTGTATCCTTCAACAACAAATCAACAATCAATTCCATAGTAGATGCATCTCCAAAGAAACCCCTCTCACTCATTTCTTCGATAAGACTTGTAGCCCTCGATGTGTCGTTGTTATTGATAAAACCTCGGATAATTGTATTATAGGTACAGCCATTCGGAGAACAGCCTTTTTGTTCCATCTCTCTAAGCATCTCTTCTGCTTCAACTAATAGGCCTCTTTTGCAAAGTCCACTGATCATTATGGTATATGTCCTTACATCAGGCTGAACTCCTTTTGGTGATAAACCACAGAAAAGATCTTTTGCAAACTGAACTTCACCAGCATTGCACAACCCTTCAATGATAATACTGTAAGCTACAATATCTGGTTTCAACTTGCTCCCTTCTATCTCTCTAAGAAATTCAATTGCCTCAGAAAGTTGTTGGTTGTTACAGAGGCCATCAAGTATAACATTGTAAGTTTGAATATTTGGAAGTTGGCCATGATCTTGCATCTCAGAGAACAACTTTTCTGCTTCTTGTAGTCTCCCTGCTTTACAAAAACCATCAATTAGAGTGGTATATGTAACTGTATCAGGAACAAGTCCTCTAAGAGGCATATCCTTGAAAATCTTGTAAGCCTTATCAATCTTTTTCTGCTTACAATACCCGTTTATCAGTATGCTACAACTTTGAACATTAACCATGGATCCCTTGGTAACCATTAGATTAAAAACTTGTTCCGCCTTGTCCATTTCTCCTCGCAAACAGTGACCATCCATAAGGGAACTGTATGTAATAGTGTTAGGTTCAATTCCTCTTTGAATCATAATCTGAACCACATTTTTGGCTTGCACGACCATCCCGTCCTTACAAAACGCATCAACTAGGATACTGAAGGTGAATACATCTGGAAAGATACCTTGACTGGCCATTTCATACAACAACCTCGTAACTTCTTTCCACTGGCCTAGATTGCAAAGTCCTTGAATCAACGAGGTGTAAGTAACAAGATCAGGAGCAATACCTCTACCAACCATTTCCGAGAAGAGGTTCTTTGCTTCGTCAACTAGAGTATCCTTGCCCAGGCTGTCGATGATGGTGTTAAAGGTAATTATGTTAGGCTGGCATCCATATTCTTCCATCTTGTGCAGTAAGTGAATAGCCGCAGTGTTGTTTCGGACCGCGCAAAAGCCCTTTATTAATGTGCTGAAAGTAATCGTATTCGGCTGGCAGTGACCTCCCACCACCATTTTCCTGAAAACTCTTGCTGCATCAGCCACTCGATTTTGGAGAACAAAGCCGTGGATGAGAGTGTTGAGGGTTGCAACATCTGGTTGAAGACCCAATTTGAAGAAGTGGGCCAAGACAGACAAGGCATAGTCCATTCGGTTCAAACGACAGTAGCAGTTGATGACAATGGCCAGAGTATAATGATTAGGACGAATTCCAGAGAGAAGCATTTGTGAATTCAAAGAGAGGACTGTTGGATAGTGCTTGAGTTTGACAAGTGGAGCCAATACATGAGTGAAACGGACAACAGACGGCAGAGGACGTCTGTGAAGCATTTCGTCGAACACCTTCAGGGCATCCTCAACATTACTCACTCCCCGATGTGCTTCTCCAGATTTGGTAGGGTTTGAGGATTGAGAATGAAACAAAGCAACAAGAGGGGTAGAGTGAAGAAATGGCATACCTCTTCTGCTACTGTAGCTGCAATAAGAAGAGAAACTCAGCACTGATTTGTGCGTCATCTTCACCATTTCTCACACTCAAAATCAGCTCCAGTTGGGTATTGAAAAAAGACTTCGTTTTGTCCTATCTTTAAGGGCCTAAACACTGGGCTCAATATCTTGGCCCAAGTGGCCCATTTCCTATCGTTGTCCAATAACGATGATCCAGCTACTCGACGCCAGCTCCACCAACTGGGCCTAACTAACTTGCTTCCTTTGGTTTTGTTTTTCAGAAAATTTCCGAGCTCTTTGCACAGGTAACTAGTTGACAGCAGCCAACTTCCTCTTTAAATTTTCTGTACATAATACGAACTCAAGTTATATCCATCCTAGCTACTAGTTTGAATACAGGGGGTTTCAATAAGCAAAAGTTCTAAATTTTGATGCATGGCCAGGATGATTCAATTTTTTTACATATTATATAACAAATCCTGCACCAAAGACTAACATTTACAATGGACATGCGATGTGACATACTGCATAGAGCAAATGGTTCAGAGGCTTTGGTGCAAAGTTAACGTTAGATTCATCCCTATTTGCTAGTTCTGTCAGTTCGGTAGGTCATACAGGCTTAACAGTTGAATGGTTCCATTCAGGCTTGCTTTTTTCTAGATCATTGCTCTGCGGGATCCGTTGATGAAGTTTGCAATGAAAAATAGGGTGCAGATACTTGAGATCTGCAAATGCAGAATTGCACACATCATTTCATTTGAAACAAACCAAAAACAAAAACAGAGCGATCTCTCCTCTGGTGTTATTTCTAAGTTGATGAAATGAACTACATTAGTTTTGACTTGATTCTGCATCATACCACCAAATAACTCCGAAAGCCTCAACAGCTTTATATCTTATATACATGCATGAACATAATAACTAAAGATCACAACTTTTTGAACAATCAGTCAGTCACAGACCACATTTCGAAGTAGATAAAGTAGCCACAGACAGTTCCCAGACTACATGTGTTTTCCATAGTTGGTTCAATTGAACTTTGATCAAATTTTGAGAATGTAAATAGCATCCAGAATTAAACTTAGATGCAACCACAACAGGAAACTCCGGACAACTAGAGGTTATGTAAAATTAGTTTAGTAATTGAATCAACTTGTTGCTACATCAAACTTCATAGCAGCCGAGCCTCCAGACGCTTCATCAAACCATAATGCTTATTTCTTTTCCAAATGAAGTAGATCGTGCAAAATTTTCCCAATTATGTCACGCTCGACCTTGAGCTATCCTCTTCTCTTCCTCTTCCTCCGAGCAGGCTTTCTCAAACAATCTCCAGCAACGTGAATCTCAGAATCCTCCCAGATTCCGAGGAGCCTAAGCTGCATGTCATCGTCTTCTTTTTCTAGAAGCAGCTCATTGAAATATAATTCATCCTCCCCAACCAAAATTTTCAATTGTTTAAGAGTAGTCAAGAAACCTATCCTAATAGTACGGTTGTATTTCCCGGTCACTGTGACATTGTAGTCCTCACAATAGTGTAGCCTTTTCTGAATTGGCGTTGGCCACCATGGGAACACAAATGGGTAACTTTCCCGGTGAGACTGGTAAAACGTACAACTCCATCCAAATTCATGAAATCCATTTTTTGCTGCTATCTCTAACGTCTTTTCACGAACATTGCACTAGACTGTGTAATCAGGGAATTGTAAATACAAGATATCTCCATCACCAGATACAATTTGCAAGGAGCTCAATGATAGTGTTGTCATGGTTCCTGTTTCTGTTGAAGGGGGAAGAATTGTTGTGAGTCATTTACTAAGCACACACCGTTAGCTTTACTAAAGACACCCTGACCTATTTTGGACTGATTGCCAGCTGTATTTGCTCTCTCATTTCCTTTATGTACTGTAACTTTTGCCCTTTAGAGGTCATCAATGAAAATCTGAAGCTTATTTACTTTTCTTTCTTTTCAATTTGCTTTCAATTTCCTCAGTTAGGAGTAAAACCCTAACAAAAGAGCCCCCGACAATTCAAATAAACTCTACATCACTGCAAGTTGGACGCCTCCCCTGTGAGCACCTAATCTACCCAAAAGCCTCATCTCGAGCACCATCAAGCCTCGTCTCGAACAAATCCCCGTTTCACTCATCAGCCCTGTCCCGAGCAAAAGGTCTACCACCGGTCCATAAAGCCTCATCCCGAGCACCAGTTCATCCATTGTTAGAGATTCACCTCTCTAGCAAATACCCTTTTACTTTTATTGTTTTTGTTACTGAAGTAAGCCCTCAGGATCCATCCAAGGCCGTTGTGAAGAACCGAGCAGCAAGACTGACCGTTCTTGCTCACATCCTCTTGAAGAGAAGTCAAGATAAGCGCGCGAACAAGGCAAGATCAAGACGTGCACACTTCCTCAAGGTGTTGGCACGCTCGCCCAGACGGTTGTTCGAAGGACCTGAAAATCTGACCCAAACATTTACTATCAGCACCGGATTGACACAACTGTTCCCATAGAGGAAACTGTGAGTTTTATCTGGCTAGTCCCCTCTCTATTTAAGCTTAAGACTTTCTTTTTCATCTTGTCGTCACTTTTTAATTATTTCAGTTCTTTCTAAATGATCACATTGATGTCATATTTGCTTCAACTACTAATCACTTGTACTTCTGTTGTAAGTCTAGATGGAGGAACTAAAGAAGCTTGTGAAAGAGGGGAAAATAAAGTACATTGGATTATCTGAAGCTAGTCCAGAAACAATGAGGGCACATGCGGTTCATCCCGTTTCTGCAGTACAAATGGAGTGGTCTCTTTGGACTCGCGACATTGAGGAACAAATCGTTCCACTTTTGCAGGTAACCACATTTAACTTCAGATTTCAATATGCATTCTGTATCAAAGCCACATCTTTGATATGCAGGTCACAAATTCCATGTTGTTGTACTTTTGAATCTGACTTTTTCCTGGCTGTTTTGTAAGTTGTACTAGCTGTTAGCATTGTGATCACAGTTTTCACAGTTTACATGTACTCTTAGATCACGTTAGTGTAAAAGACGAGTATTGTGAAAACAATTGGGTTTGTGTTTGTTGGAACACGGGGAACTTGGGATTGGGATAGTGCCATACAGCCCGCTTGGTCTTGGATTTTTCGGTGGCAGGGGAGATGTGGAACCTATACCAGCAAGTAGTCTTCTGGTAGCCTATCCGTGTCATATCTTATGCATTAGTTCTTTCAAGAATGCAATTTGTTACTTCCTCTTGTTGTTTATGGTGATAAACTATTTGGTTATTTGATGGTTAATCAATCTCTTAGCAGCGACGGACTCCTCGCTTTCAAGGAGACAACTTGGAGAAAAACAAGGACATTTATGCTAAAACACAGAATTTGGCTGAAAAGCATGGATGCTCCCCTGCACAACTAGCCCTTGCTTGGGTTCTTAGTCAAGGTGATGGTGTTATACCAATTCCCGGTGCGTGCCATTCTCCTTCCTAATCTCCTTCCAGTCATACAATGTGTAGTTCATGAAACATAAGCAAGTATGTACTATTCATGAATCATGAGCATTCTGATACATTGAAAACAACCAAAGCATACTGAACTAGATCTCACTATTTTCTTGCAGGAACAACTGAGATAAAAAACCTGGAAGATAATATTGCTTCCTTGGGAGTGATACTAACTGAAGAAGATATGAAAGAAATTTCCAATATGATACCTACCAGTGCCGTAGCAGGAAATAATGCGCCGGATGTTTTCATCAGCTGCTCGTGGAGATTTGCAAACACACCAGCAGCGAAAGATAGCAAAATATCATCTTAAATGTTTGTATGCATGAGAACCAGTACTCTAGCAAATTAATAATGATAAAGAATTAAAGATTAAAGAATAACACGCTGCTGCTACACCAGAGTCCATGTAGTTTATGTTTCTGTACGATTCTGTTGTTGGTTATCATTGGTGCAACATGAAATAAAATCACTAATCCACATATACGGTTATCTTCACACTTTATCCTTAAGCCATGCTAACAATACAGGATCCACTGTATCCTTCGACAACAAATCAACAATCAATTCCATAGTAGATGCATCTCTAGAGAAACCCCTCTCACTCATTTCTTCGATAAGACTTGTAGCCCTCGATGTGTCGTTGTTATTGATATAACCTCGGATAATTGTATTATAGGTCCAGCCATTCGGAGAACAACCTTTTTGTTCCATCTCTCTAAGCATCTCTTCTGCTTCAACTAAGAGGCCTCCTTTGCAAAGTCCATTGATCATTATGGTATATGTCCTTACAATAGGCTGAACTCCTTTCGGAGATAAACCACAAAAAAGATCTTTGGCAGACTGAACTTCACCAGCATTGCACAACCCTTCAATGACAATATTGTAAGTTACAACATCTGGCTTCAACTTGCTCCCTTCTATCTCTCTAAGAAATTCAATTGCCTCAGAAAGTTGTTGGTTGTTACAGAGGCCATCAAGTATAACATTGTAAGTTTGAACATCTGGAAGTTGGCCACAATCTTGCATCTCAGAGAACAACTTTTCTGCTTCTTGTAGTCTCCCTGCTTTACAAAAACCATCAATTAGAGTGGTATATGTAACTGTACCAGGAACAAGTCCTCTAAGAGGCATTTCCTTGAAAATCTTGTAAGCCTTATCAATCTTTTTCTGCTTACAGTACCCGTTTATCAGTATGTTACAACTTTGAACATCAACCATGGATCCCTCGGTAACCATTAGATCAAAAACTTGTTTCGCCTTGTCCATTTCTCCTCGCAAACAGTGACCATCCATAAGGGAATTGTATGTTACAGTGTCAGGTTCAATTCCTCTTTGAATCATAATCTGAACCACATTTTTGGCTTGCACGACCATCCCGTCCTTACAAAACGCATCAACTAGGATATTGAAGGTGAATACATTTGGAAAGATACCTTGACTGGCCATTTCATACAACAACCTCGTAGCTTCTTTCCACTGGCCTAGATTGCAAACTCCTTGAATCAACGAGGTGTAAGTAACAAGATCAGGAGCAATACCTCTACCAACCATTTCCGAGAAGAGGTTCAACGCTTCGTCAACTAGAGTATCCTTGCCCAGGCTGTCGATGATGGTGTTAAAGGTAATAATGTCAGGCTGGCATCCATTTGCTTCCATCTTGCCAAGTAACTGAATAGCAGCAGTGTTGTTCCCAATGGCGCAAAAGCCCTTGATTAGTGTATTGAAAGTAACTACATCCGGCTGGCAGTGACCTCCCACCACTATTTTGCTGAAAAGTCGGGCTGCATCAGCCACTCGATTTTGGAGAACAAAGCCGTGGATGAGAGTGTTGAGGGTTGCAACATCTGGTTGAAGACCCAATTTGAAGAAGTGGGCCAAGACAGACAAGGCATAGTCCATTCGGTTCAAACGACAGTAGCAATTGATGGTAATGTTGAGAGTATAGTGATTAGGACGAATTCCAGAGAGAAGCATTTGTGAATTCAAAGAGAGGACTGTTGGATAGTGCTTGAGTTTGACAAGTGGAGCCAACACCTGATTGAAACGGACAACAGACGGCAGAGGACGTCTCTGAAGCATTTCGTCGAACACCTTCAGGGCATCCTCAACGTTACTCACTCCTCGATGGATTTCTCCAGATTTGGTAGGGTTTGAGGATTGAGAATGAAACAAAGCAACAAGAGGGGTAGAGTGAAGAAATGGCATACCTCTTCTGCTACTGTAGCTGCAATAAGAAGAGAAACTCAGCACTGATTTGTGCGTCATCTTCACCATTTCTCACACTCAAAATCAGCTCCAGTTGGGTATTGAAAAAAGACTTCGTTTTGTCCTATCTTTAAGGGCCCAAAGACTGGGCTCAATATCTTGGTCCAGTATTTAGGCCCATATCCATGCTGACACACACTTTACGAAATCAGAACTGTGCTTCAGAATTGTGCTCACAGAATTCATGATTTCCACTTCAGCACCGTTTACGGAGGAAAGAAGAAGAGGAACAAGAGCAAGGATGGCTGAGGATACACTCCAAGTTCCAAGAGTGCAACTGGGATTTCAATTAGTAATTGAATTTGTGGCTTTGTTAGTCATTCTTATAATTCTATATGACTAATAAATTCTGGCATTTATATATTATGACTAATAAAAAGGTGTCTGTCTTTCATATTGAATTTTGGCATGATGTAAATTTTCAGGTCTCCAAGCTTGGATTTGGGTATACAGGGTTTACTGGAATCGACAATAGTGCTCCAGTCAGTGAAGAGCTTACATTATCAATCATCAAGCATGCATTTGATAAAGGAATAACATTCTTTCATACGAATGAAGTTTTGGTGGGAAAGGTATTCTGTTTATCATCCATCTCACAAAGACATTCAATGTTTGATTAGCTCACTTGTCTTGTGATTTGTTCATCAAGGTGATCATGTGGTACCTGTTCCTGGTGTGTGCCCCCATTTACCTTTCCTTAGTTCATCTTCCAAGGAAATTGATCAAGGGCACTGTACCATGATGAATATTGTAGTAGTTCAACATTCTGAACTCTGCTTGTGTTTTTGTAGGGACAACTTAGACTGAGAATATTGATGCTAATGTTGGTTCCTTGAGAGTGAAACTCACTAAAGAAGATATACAGGAGATATCTGAAATGATTCCCATCAACGCAGCGACAGGAAATACAGTATCCGATAGTCTTATTCGCTGCTCCTGGAAGTTTGCAAATACACCACCAAAAGCTAGCAATGTGACTTAAAGAAGCATTTATTCATAACATTGATGAGAGTCTTCGACGCTGCTGCATGTTTATATTATTAACATTCTGGTGTTGATTTGCGGCGAAATTGAAGTCCGTTGGAGCAGATAAATCCATATTAGGTGCAAACATGCTATCACCTGCACTAGTTTGGTGCACAGTTTAACAAACTGGTGAATGTTGTTGATTCTCGTCTTGTAGCTCAAGAAGAATTTGATGTTATGAAACTAGTACACTATTTGATAAACTAATCTTAGTTTCAAGTATGTTTTTCATTAATATTTCTGTCTATTTCAATCTCCATGATGGATCTGAAAGTAAGCATTGTTTGCAGCTCAAAGATTAGCTGTGGTTTCATATTGTTTTAACCATGCTAATGGAGCATCAAAGCACCAGTGGTCTAGTGGTAGAATAGTACCCTGCCACGGTACAGACCCGGGTTCGATTCCCGGCTGGTGCAAATCTTTTCATGTTTGTTTTATCTTTTTTGAAATTATATATATATATATTCTCATTCCCTACCAACCACTTCACAGTTCACACACAGTCCACCAAACTGCCAGAATCTTGGAACAGAGAGAAGAAGAGTCAGAAAATATTGAAAGGATGGGTGAAGCTAGCAAGATCCAAATTCCCAGGGTCAAATTGGGCAATCAAGGCCTTGAGGTAACTTACACTACAACTTCTTGAACACCCATTAGCAAAAACCAGGTTCTGTTAGTCTTCATAAATCTAAGAAAGTTGAATTCTTTGGTAAAAATGTTTAATAGTTTACAGGGTATTTGATCTGTGGTATTGAATTGAGTTTCAAACTTTACTAGTTTACTGTACTTTATAAATGTCGACTTCTTGATCCCTGTGACTTAGTGTTGTAATGGTTGAGCTTTGTTGCTACATGATCAGTGATGTGGGAAACTTGAATCATAACATAGATCAGAGTTTGTAGCTATTTCTTAAATTTATTGAGCCTGTTCTCAAGGGATTGAGTTCAAACCCCCCATTAGCATTCGGGATGGATCAGCAATCCCAGAAAGAGAATTTAGAGCAAGGAAGAAGGATGGATCTGTAATGAATGAAATGTGGGAATCCTTGTTCTTTATTTCTCACAAAATGTAAAAGTGAATGCAAATTTATTCCTCTTCTACCGAGTGATGTGTACCGTTTCATCCATCAGTGCACAGGAGTGTCACTGATGTTTTATTCAATTAACTTGGTTTCTAACAATGCGTAGTTTCTATTGTTGGAAGTGTGCTCATTCGTTTTGATATACTTCTTCCAATTTTATTCCTGAAAAATATAAGATTCCTAAATTCCTTGTCTTCAGGTCTCAAAAATGGGGTTTGGATGCATGGGCCTCACTGGAGTCTACAACTCTCCTGTTTCTGATGAGGATGGAATCTCAATAATAGTTGCTGCTTTCAATAAAGGAATCACTTTCTTTGACACAGCTGATGTATATGGACCGCATACAAATGAACTTCTTGTTGGGAAGGTATGCAACTCTAAATCGACTCACTCAATTACACCAGCTCCAGTGGATAGAATTTCTGTATTGCTTAATCTTTCAACGTATTGAAGTCCTATTATCATGATACGATTGATATCTATTGTTAATATTCTGATTTCTGTAATTCTGACTGCAACACTCTCATTTTCTAGGCGCTGAAGCAGTTGCCAAGAGAAAAAAATTCAATTAGCCACAAAGTTTGGTGTTGTTTTTGGAGGAGTGGATCCTCCTGGTGTTACAGCCAAGGGTACTCCGGAGTATGTCAGGTCATGCTGTGAGGCTAGCTTGAAGCGTCTTGATGTGGACTACATTGATCTGTATTATCAACATCGGGTGGACACTTCGGTGCCTATAGAGGAAACTGTAAGTGTTTCTCACCTATAGTCAACTAGAAAGTGGAATACATTAGTACCATTAATTCTGCATATTATAGTCAGATGTTCACTTGTGGATGTAATTTTGAAATTCTTGAAAGAAACTGATACGATGTTTTTGTTTTTCTTGAAATTTAGATGGGTGAGCTGAAGAAACTGGTGGAAGAAGGAAAAGTAAAATATATAGGGTTATCTGAAGCCAGTCCAGACACCATAAGGAGGGCACATGCAGTTCATCCCATCACAGCTGTACAAATGGAGTGGTCTCTCTGGACTCGTGAAATTGAGGAAGAAATTGTTCCACTTTGCAGGTATTTAGTCAAAACCCATTCTAGGTTTGTAAAACTGATTTCGTTATTCCATTTCTAAAACAAATGGAGATGGTTATCCCCCTTGTATCTGCTGTTCCTCTTACCTCAAATGCTTAATGTTCTGAACCTGTTGAGAGTAATAATTCTAATTATCAAATACAGGGAGCTTGGTATTGGAATAGTACCATATAGTCCTCTTGGTCGTGGCTTTTTTGGTGGCAAAGCAGTTGTGGAAAGTTTGCCTTCATTTTTTTTTTGTAGATTAAATAATTCTTCACATTTGCTAAAGAAATTGATTTCGGTTGTTGCTTGAATCATTTCTTGTTTTCTGCTTTGTAAGTCGACACATCCTCGGTTCATAGGAGAAAACTTGGAGAAGAACAAGAATATTTACAATCGAATGGAAAATCTTGCTAAAAAGCACCAATGCCTTACTGCTCAACTAGCACTAGCATGGGTTCTCCACCAAGGAGATGATGTCGTACCTATCCCAGGTGAGTCATCATTGCATATTTATTCTATAATATAAAATCAGAATCTTCTGTGCTACATCTTTAACTCTGATACTGATTGTTTGCATGGAAATGAATGTATGCATCTCTTTAAAATGGTTGGTTGTTGTATGGAATATCAAAACTATATAAGCTAGAATAAGGTTTTCGCTTCGTCTTTTGTACTGACTAGTCTTGTACATTAAGACCTGTAAGAGTAGTTCATTTTCCTTTACATCTGTTATGATCTTATAGAAATAAGGTCATAAAATCGCCACACATGGATACTGCTGAGAGAACTCAGTACCGAATTTCAGTTGTTGAATAATGAGGCAAGAAATGCAGCCACGTACAATCACGGTTATAGTTTCTTCTTCAATAAGAAGTAACAAGAGACCAGAATTTTGTGATGCTCGCCATGACTTGGTTGCTGTGGTTTGTTTGCACATGTATTGCCTCACTCGACTACATTGATGAAACCCACATTGTTAAATCATGTTGAAACTCCATTTCCACTGCAGGGACAACAAAGACTAAGAACCTGGATGCAAACATTGGCTCCATGAAGGTGAAACTTGGGGAAGAGGACTTGAAAGAAGTTTCTGGTGCTGTGCCACTCGACCAAGTTTCTGGCGAGAGAACTTATGTAACTCTGATGCATTTGCAGTGGAAATTTGCCAACACTCCCCCGAAGGTCTGAGGACTTTGACACTATGTATTCTATTGTGTGCAATTTGGCCAAATGAAGTGGAACTTGCAATTTACTTATATACTGTAACCCACAACATAAGAGGGCTCTACATATGATGTGTTTTCTTTCTGGCACGAACTAGAGATGATCACGTTTCCTTTTGAATCTTTCTTAATTTTTGACTTGAATCTTTCTTATTATAATCTCAGAAGTTACTAAACCATCAATAGGAATGCCAGCATAAACAGTAGGGAGGCGAACCCCGTTAGTTGGGAGGCCCTGTACTCTTGGACTGTTCTAGGGAGCTATCGATGCTGCTCAGTGAGCATACATCTCCCATTCCAGTTCATGTGAAAAGCTATGCTGGTTAAACGCCACATTAGCTCTTAACTTGCAATCCAAGTCTTGTCCATACCATCACCAATAACATTCTTTGCATTTCCGATCAGACTCCGATCCTAAAACCACTCGACTTCTAACTGCAGCCGGACCTTTTACCATTCCAGTTGGAAGCTCAACATCTATATTGAACTCACAAACTTTTTTGTTAGTAAAATACCCTAATATTGGTCTGCAAAGAAGTTGAATTTCTTTGGAGCACACATAATTACATGTGTGAAATGTGAATACTCCGGAATGAAGTTCATAATTTGAGACACGGTAACTTTCTTCAGATAATTTACAATGATCAGTTAATATGAGATGTTTTTTTACTTGATTTCACCGAGTTTTAAGTTTAAAATACAATGAGAACATAATTGAGTTAAGCCAAGTGAGCGTAGTAGCACCAGTGGTCTAGTGGTAGAATAGTACCCTGCCACGGTACATACCCGGGTTCGATTCCCGGCTGGTGCATCTATCCTTTTTTGCTTTATTTTTCATTTTGATAGATCAATTCCATTTCGACTTCCACTATGAACTTTTAGAATACTCATTGGAAAGTCCAAATTCAATCTGTGTTAAATAATCACATCTCTTCAATACCGTCACTATATAAGTTGAATTCTTCAAGTGAAAAGATTCATACTTCATTAGAAAATATACTGATTGATGTGGTGGCTTTATTCAAATGTTGACTTCTTGATGTCTGTGACATAGTCAGTGATGTTTGTGACATAGTCAGTGATGTCAGTAATGTTTTGAACCTCTACTGCTATATAACCAGTAATGTGGGAAGCATTAATCCTGAGTTCCTAACACAGAAATAGACCCTGTTGCTGTTTCTTCATTCTCTAAAGCCACTTTGAGTTCATTTTCCTGTTCAGTTTCCTAGAAATAGAAACAGAAGAAGAATATGGCTGAGGAGAAGGGAATACAGATTCCGAGAGTTAAACTTGGAACTCAGGGATTGCAGGTATAGCCGATCCATGTTTGTAATGATGTTCATTCTTTTTGATAAAGTTCTTCCATTTCTTTTCTGGATTGATTTGATCAAGAATTCTAATATGCTCGCTCTTCAGGTCTCAAAAATGGGGTTTGGATGCATGGGCCTCACTGGAGTCTACAACTCTCCTGTTTCTGATGAGGATGGAATCTCAATAATAGTAGCTGCTTTCAATAAAGGAATCACTTTCTTTGACACAGCTGATGTATATGGACCTCATACAAATGAACTTCTTGTTGGGAAGGTTGGTAATCAGTTTGTTAATTTTCCTACTTACATAACTACATCAATTCCAGTAGTTGGAAAATCTTTACTGCTTATACTATAATGTACTAGGATATTGTTGTTATATTTCGCTTTCTGTAGTTCTAAGCTAGCACTGCACATTTGTTGGTGTTCTAGGCATTGAAGCAGTTGCCAAGAGAAAAAGTTCAATTGGCTACAAAGTTTGGTATTGCTGGAATAATGCATCCTCCTAGCATCAAAATCACTGGTACTCCGGAATATGTCAGGTCATGCTGTGAGGCTAGCTTGAAGCGTCTTGATGTGGACTACATTGATCTGTATTATCAACATCGGGTGGACACTACGGTCCCTATAGAGGAAACAGTATGTGCACATCGTCTTCATTAAACTGGAAATTTTAACTGCTAGAATCAGTAAAGATCTGCATATTGTATAGTACCACCTGCATAAATAACGGTGATTTTGGTGAAAAGCTCTTGGTTACACACTTGTAATTTGTTTTTCATTGTTTAGATGGGCGAGCTGAAGAAACTTGTGGAAGAAGGAAAGATAAAGTACATTGGTTTATCTGAAGCTAGTCCGGACACAATAAGAAGGGCGCATGCAGTTCATCCCATCACGGCTCTACAAATGGAGTGGTCACTCTGGACTCGTGATATTGAAGAAGAGATTGTTCCACTTTGCAGGTATGTTGTGTTACAGACCAACTCAAAAGTGATTTCCTTATTCCATTTCTGTAAGGGAAAAAAATTGGGAAGGCCTTGGAGATGCTTTAGCTTTAGCAAATAGACTGCTTGTAATGCTTATGGAAATGATCTGTAATATGTATGTCATGATGTAATGTTATCTTGTGCAGGGAGCTTGGCATTGGTATAGTTCCATATAGTCCTCTTGGTCGTGGGTTTTTTGGAGGCAAAGCAGTTGCAGAAAGTGTGCCTTCAAATAGTTTTGTGGTAGATGTTCTTTGTTATTTGTTCTGTTTAATCTGTTGTGGAAGGACAGAGAAATTTAGTTGATTGCACTCTAATTCGTTTCTGCTTAAGAAAAATTATACCAGTAACTGAATCTCTTTTCTTTTCTCTGTTTTAGTCATCCCATCCTCGGTTTGTAGGAGAGAACTTGGAGAAGAACAAGACTATTTACAATCAAATGGAAAGCCTTGCTCAAAAGCACCAATGCCTTACCTCTCAACTAGCATTAGCATGGGTTCTTCACCAAGGAGATGATGTTGTACCTATCCCAGGTTAGTCATCATTTCCATATTTGTTCTCAACATATGGATTCTAAGAGTACTTGTTCATTGTCCTTTTCATCTGTTATGTTCTTAACTTCTTATATATCAAGATCATACTGACATTCCGGATCCACTGCAGGAACAACAAAGATAAAGAACCTCGACGCAAACATTGGCTCCTTAAAGGTGAAACTTGGGGAAGAAGACTTGAAACAAGTTTCTGGTGCTGTTCCACTAGATCAAGTGGCCGGCGGTAGAAATTATGGAAACCTGATGCACTTGGAATGGAGATTTGCCAACACTCCTCCAAAAGAATCCAAAATATGATAGCTTTAGAGTTCCATCTTATGAAATGGATCCACATGAATTAAAATTTGCTGCTTCTTTTCGTAGTATACCAACACAAAAAAAGAGGGCTCCATGCCTCCAATATCATGTGTAATTTTCCTCCTTCAATATATTCAGTACAACATCTTGAACACTAATTCATATCACATTTGTTTCAAAAGCTCCTCTTACATGATCTGAGAAAGTTCAATTCTTTGATGGAAAATAAATCGAAACTTCTGTGTGGTATCACATTAGGTATGAAAATGAAAATAACATCATAGTTCGGCAGATGTTTTGTAATTAATCTTAGGAATTATGATACATTTGACATCATCCCAGCAATTCTGATAGAAAACTGCATGTAAACCATCAGGCCTGGTGCTTTAAAAGCCCCAATTGAATTTACAGCATCCCAAATTTCTTCTTCAGATACATGTTTCACGAGCAACTCATTATCAGACTCATTAATACATGGGTTAATAATGTTAATAAAGTTGGAAGCAATATTGTCATTTGAGGCAAACTCCTTCTGGAATATCCTCTTAAAATCCTTGATTAAAATATCATAAATGTCCTCTCTTGAAGTTGCCCAGGCACCCAGTTCATTCTTTAGTTTCACAATTGTGTTGCTTTTTTCCCTCATATTTGTCTGTGTTTGGAAGAACTTGGTGTTCCTATCTCCAAGGTTAAGCCAGTTAGCTCTAGCTTTTTGCGCCCAAAAAATCTCTTCATCTTTGTAGCATTAAAGAATCAAATCTTGTTCCTGCAGATAACTAGAAAAAGGAGAAAACATTAGTTGTTGTTGTATATCATTACTTCTACCATTCAGATCCTCAATTTTCTTAAAAAGATTGCCATACACATTCTTATTCCAGACATTGACTTGTGACTTAAACTGATTACAAATAGCCAAAAAATTCAAAAAGGGATCATTCTCTACGTTTTGTTTCCACAAACCATTGACCAGAGGTCTAAAACCTTCATGAGCAAGCCAGATAGCTTCAAATTTTAAGCCATTACCTTTCCTTGTCTGTTTAATGCTTGTAGGAGTGAATCAAGATTCTAATAGTTTGTAACCTTAAATTAACGGGGCATTTGATTTCATGGAAATAACTGACATGCAAAATGAAATAAAATCACTAATCCACATATACGGTTAACTTCACACTTTATCCTTAAGCCATGCTAACAATACAGGATCCACTGTATCCTTCGACAACAAATCAACAATCAATTCCATAGTAGATGCATCTCTAGAGAAACCCCTCTCACTCATTTCTTCGATAAGACTTGTAGCCCTCGATGTGTCGTTGTTATTGATATAACCTCGGATAATTGTATTATAGGTACAGCCATTCGGAGAACAGCCTTTTTGTTCCATCTCTCTAAGCATCTCTTCTGCTTCAACTAAGAGGCCTCCTTTGCAAAGTCCATTGATCATTATGGTATATGTCCTTACATTAGGCTGAACTCCTTTTGGTGATAAACCATAGAAAAGATCTTTCGCAGACTAAACTTCACCAGCATTGCACAACCCTTCAATGACAATAGTGTAAGTTACAACATTTGGCTTCAACTTGTTCCTTTCCATCTCTCTAAGAAATTCAATTGCCTCAGAAAGTTGTTGGTTGTTACAGAGGCCATCAAGTATAATACTATACGTTTGAACATTTGGAAGTTGGCCACAATCTTGCATCTCAGAGAACAAATTTTCTGCTTCTTGTAGTCTCCCTGCTTTACAAAAACCATCAATTAGAGTGGTATATGTAACTGTATCAGGAACAAGTCCTCTAAGAGGCATTTCCTTGAAAATCTTGTAAGCCTTATCAATCTTTTTCTGCTTACAGTACCCGTTTATCAGTATGTTACAACTTTGAACATTAACCATGGATCCCTTGGTAACCATTAGATCAAAAACTTGTTTCGCCTTGTCCATTTCTCCTCGCAAACAGTGACCATCCATAAGGGAATTGTATGTTACAGTGTCAGGTTCAATTCCTCTTTGAATCATAATCTGAACCACATTTTTGGCTTGCACGACCATCCCGTCCTTACAAAACGCATCAACTAGGATATTGAAGGTGAATACATTTGGAAAGATACCTTGACTGGCCATTTCATACAACAACCTTGTAGCTTCTTTCCACCGGCCTAGATTGCAAACTCCTTGAATCAATGAGTTGTAAGTAACAAGATCAGGAGCAATACCTCTACCAACCATTTCCGAGAAGAGGTTCAACGCTTCGTCAACTAGAGTATCCTTGCCCAGGCTGTCGATGATGGTGTTAAAGGTAATAATGTCAGGCTGGCATCCATTTGCTTCCATCTTGCCAAGTAACTGAATAGCAGCAGTGTTGTTTCAGATCGCGCAAAAGCCCTTGATTAGTGTATTGAAAGTAACTACATCCGGCTGGCAGTGACCTCCCACCACCATTTTCCTGAAAACTCTTGCTGCATCAGCCACTCGATTTTGGAGAACAAAGCCGTGGATGAGAGTGGTGAGGGTTGCAACATTTGGTTGAAGACCCAATTTGAAGAAGTGGGCCAAGACAGACAAGGCATAGTCCATTCGGTTCAAACGACAGTAGCAATTGATGGTAATGTTGAGAGTATAGTGATTAGGACGAATTCCAGAGAGAAGCATTTGTGAATTCAAAGAGAGGACTGTTGGATAGTGCTTGAGTTTGACAAGTGGAGCCAATACCTGAGTGAAACGGACAACAGACGGCAGAGGACGTCTCTGAAGCATTTCGTCGAACACCTTCAGGGCATCCTCAACATTACTCACTCCCCGATGGGTTTCTCCAGATTTGGTAGGGTTTGAGGATTGAGAATGAAACAAAGCAACAAGAGGGGTAGAGTGAAGAAATGGCATACCTCTTCTGCTACTGTAGCTGCAATAAGAAGAGAAACTCAGCACTGATTTGTGCGTCATCTTCACCATTTCTCACACTCAAAATCAGCTCCAGTTGGGTATTGAAAAAAGACTTGGTTTTGTCCTATCTTTAAGGGCCTAAACACTGGGCTCAATATCTTGGCCCAACTGGCCCATTTCCTATCGTTGTCCAATACCACCTCCAGCAATCACATCCTGCCACAGTACGCAAGCTTCGCAACGTGTCGAAATCGTATTGGGCGTCATACTAGAACCCCTAGGCTCCTATATAAGATGTCAGTTCATCACAGTAGCAAAAGTTATATCCATCCTAGTTTGAATACAGGGGGTTTCAATAAGCAAAAGTTCCAAATTTTGATGCATGGCCAGGATGATTCAATTTTTTTACATATTATATAACAAATCCTGCACCAAAGACTAATATTTACAATGGACATGCGATGTGACATACTGCATAGAGCAAATGGCTCAGAGGCTTTGGTGCATAGTTAACGTTAGATTCATCCCTATTTGCTAGTTCTGTCAGTTCGGTAGGTCATACAGGTTTAACAGTTGAATGGTTCCATTCAGGGCTTGCTTTTTTCTAGATCATTGCTTTGCGGGATCCGTTGATGAAGTTTGCAATGAAAATAGGGTGCAGATACTTGAGATCTGCAAATGCAGAATTGCACACATCATTTCATTTGAAACAAACCAAAAACAAAAACAGAGCGATCTCTCCTCTGGTGTTATTTCTAAGTTGACGAAATGAACTACATTAGTTTCGACTTGATTCTGCATCATACCACCAAATAACTCTGAAAGCCTCAACAGCTTTATATCTTATATACATGCATGAACATAATAACTAAAGATCACAACTTTTTGAACAATCAGTCAGTCACAGACCACATTTCGAAGTAGATAAAGTAGCCACAGACAGTTCCCAGACTACATGTGTTTTCCATAGTTGGTTCAATTGAACTTTGATCAAATTTTGAGATTGTAAATAGCATCCAGAATTAAACTTAGATGCAACCACAACAGGAAACTCCGGACAACTAGAGGTTATGTAAAATTAGTTTAGTAATTGGAATCAACTTGTTGCTACATCAAACTTCATAGCAGCCGAGCCTCCAGACGCTTCATCAAACCATAATGCTTATTTCTTTTCCAATTGAAGTAGATCGTGCAAAATTTTCCCAATTATGTCACGCTCGACCTTGAGCTATCCTCTTCTCTTCCTCTTCCTCCGAGCAGGCTTTCTCAAACAATCTCCAGCAACGTGAATCTCAGAATCCTCCCAGATTCCGAGGAGCCTAAGCTGCATGTCATCGTCTTCTTTTTCTAGAAGCAGCTCATTGAAATATAATTCATCCTCCCCAAGCAAATTTTTCAATTGTTTAAGAGTAGTCAAGAAACCTATCCTAATAGACAAGTAACTGATGCAATGCAACAACATATCCTAAGCCATGAATCTGCAACAACATAGACAAGTAACTGATGCAATGCCCTTTTTAAGAATAATCTATGTGTTGTTGTGAAGATATTATGGGATATTGACAAATGTACCTCATTCCAAAACTAAGAGTGGATAAACTCTCTGATGCATTTGAAGGGCTCGGTGAGCAACAGCACAACAATGCAGTACGGGACTTCCCACCCTGCGATATGAAGAGACATAATCTAAGTCAATCTAAGTACAAATTGATCATGGTGAGAGGTATCAAAGGGAAAACTAACCAGTGCTTCTTGTAAAATCAAAGTGAATTTGGAATCACCATATGGAATATGATTTGCTTTGCCTTATGTTCCACATGTGAGAGCATTAATCACATTTTCAAGGGCTGAGAGGGATTTGTTGATGGTGTTGGCTTCTTCAAGAAATTTTCCCTCAGCTCCAGTTTTCTGTTCTTTCTTAGAACCAGCTAAGTCAACAAGGATCAATCTTCCAGCTTTCAACCTGTCCACAGGTTAAGAATTTTAAAGATTTGCACATCAAAAATATAAAACCAGTGTCAAAAATATGAACTTTCTCACTTGTTATCATTTTTTGATTCTTGCTGAACTGTGAATAGGTAAATGCAATGACTTCTGCTGCTGGACATATTCATCTCTATACAGTTGTTAAAGGATTAATTTCAAACACCATAACAAAAAGTGAATAAATTTGTCTAAGCAAAAGATTGCTGTCATAATGCTGTGAAATTAAGAAATAACCAGAACCGGATGTTACGTTAGAGAAAAGAAAAGGATACGGGTCTCTCCAACAGTTCTTTTAGCTATCCCCCTCTGGATGTGTAGAGGGCAATGATACATACCTCCTACAACATTAAATTTATATGCAGGAAATCATACACAATAAGAACCAAACGTCCTGTTTTTCGTTCGAGGTTGTATGTAATTTATATTCACTGGTAGTATCCCGATATTCGATCCAATTTTCACAATAGAAAAAAAAAAGGTTTCGTACGATCCTGAAATCACATTTTGCATTTACAAATAACACATACCGGTTCCATTTTGTATCCAATGCCATAATCCTCTAGTGTAGATTTCACCATAGGCAAATATTCCGGCAACCTTGATTCTGCATGAAACAATAATCCAACAAAGAAATACAGACCTAAGTTTCACAAAGATATTTTACAACATACAAAGAAATTAAAATCCGGTCGAGGGTTTCAGTTAGTAACAAGTGAAAACAAAGTGCTGTCGTTTTGAGAGACATAGAGAGAAGGTACCGATGCTTTCGTCATAGCGCCTACTGAAAGAAACATATTCAAAATTAACACTGTCTTCATCTTCATCCATCAAACTATGGCAAAAATTGTGAGTCGATCCGCAAACGACGTCATCGTTGCGCTTCTTCTCCACTGCCTCTGTTAAGTTCTTCATCTCCTCCATAGATCTGTTCAACCCAGCGTCAAATTCTCGTGTGGATTTTATACAGTACTCCAGAAACTAAAAGGTCAATCATAGCCTCATAGGTGAAGAGTTAAATAACTTGAAATCAAGGAAAATCGAATGCAAATAAAAGGTGGAAGAAAGAATATGCAACACCTACATGCTCTTTGGTTCCACATTGTGAGCAAATTCCATCTTTTTGATACCCCCACTTCATGACTTCCCAGTTTCTTCCCTTCAGTATTGTTATTGCCTGAAATTAGAACGTTGCACACACTATTCAGAACATTAACTGAAAAGTTTTCAATTCAGCATAAACCGAAACCAAATTTACTAACGTGACTACATTCACCCGACATCCAATGTTATTGACATCTAAAGAGAAACTTATTCTGCCCAAAGGTCACAGATAAGAAACAATACCAAGTTAGTATGTGCCACTGTACGTACCTGAGATGCAGGAACATCTAATGCTAACAGCCGAACAAGAACCCTAGCTTTTTCAATAAGATCCGCGTCCCTGGCCCTGGTTGTGCAGAGGACGTTGAGGACGACGGCACAATTCACCTACCACATTAAATTTATATGCGTCAAATTATACACAATATGAACCAACAGTTTATCTAGATAACAAGATTCATGGTTCTACATGATTATATTTACTGGTATATATTATCCCTTGCACTTAACATATGTACGATCCTGAATTCACATTTTGCATTTGCAAATAACACATACCGGATCCATGCAGTAGGTAATGTCATAATCCTCTAGTGTAGATTTCACCATATCCAAATCTTTCTGCAACTTTGATTCTGCATGAAACAATAATCCCAATAAACAAAATACCCCGAGAGAGAGAGAGAGAGAGAGAGAGAGAGGGTACCGATGCGTTTGGGGTAGCACCTAATAAAAGAGATGTATTCAACAAGAGCACTGTATCCAACAAGAGCACGCTTCTCAGTTGATTAGCCTCATATCACTATGTGCAGAAGTAGGTGCAAGACAGACAAGGCATAGTCTTCTGCAATTATAAGTGAATAAAGCTAGGAACTTGTAGGTTTGACATGGTAACATATTTATTTAGAAAGTAAATCCAGTCCTGTTACACGAAAGAAATGCTATTTTTGTCATAAATCAAGACAAATAACAGAGAAATTCAGTGATTTCAGAGAGAGTAAAAAAATATAAAAAATTGAGATATTGTATGGTATATAGAGGAAGGTCTTGCCTTCTGATAAGTAGTTGGCTATTTCAATTTTCAACAGCAAGAGGAGGAGGTGTGTAGAATCCATACAAAATGGACCCAGGTTTTGTATCCTCTAGTTCCTCTGCTTGTTTATACACCAAGGGCACACTTGACAGCTGCAGCAGAAGAATAAAAATATACGAGAAGATGACGGATCAAATGAGAAAATATAAAAATAAAATCAGGCGAATCACCTTAATGTCTGAACAAAGGATGGAGTTGTTTTTATGAGGTGTGAGCAATTCAGGCCCAGTTGTATATCGGTCGATGCAAAGAAACCAAAAATCAAAGTCATGGATGCTGCATGTGAGGAACATCAAAACCCCAAACAACCCAAACGAATCAAATTCATGGATGCTCAAGTCATTAGTAAAACTGAGTTCATTAGGTAACAGCAGAACAAAAATCATGAAAACAACAGGACAAGCAAGAAGTGTAGGCTTCCCTTGATTGCCTGCATAAGTTGAAACTCAGGTAATTTCAGACCTAGAATTCAATCAAATCCAACCCTTTCCTCATATAAACACAAAACAACTAAGGGTATTGATTCAATGAATCAAGATTCTAATAGTTTGTAACCTTAAATTAACGGGGCATTTGATTTCATAGAAATAACTGACATGCAAACTGAAATGAAATCACTAATCCATATATACATTTAACTTCACACTTTATCCTTAAGCCATGCTAACAATACAGGATCCAAGGTATCCTTCGACAACAAATCAACAATCAACTCCATAGTAGATGCATCTCTAGAGAAACCCCTCTCACTCATTTCTTCGATAAGACTTGTAGCCCTCGATGTGTCGTTGTTATTGATATAACCTCGGATAATTGTATTATAGGTACAGCCATCCGGAGAACAGCCTTTTTGTTCCATCTCTCTAAGCATCTCTTCTGCTTCAACTAAGAGGCCTCCTTTGCAAAGTCCACTGATCATTATGGTATATGTCCTTACATTAGGCTGAACTCCTTTTGGTGATAAATCACAGAAAATATCTTTTGCAGACTGAACTTCACCAGCATTGCACAACCCTTCAATGACAATATTGTAAGTTACAACATTTGGCTTCAACTTGTTCCTTTTCATCTCTCTAAGAAATTCAATTGCCTCAGAAAGTTGTTGGTTGTTACAGAGGCCATCAAGTATAATACTATACGTTTGAACATCTGGAAGTTGGCCACATTCTTGCATCTCAGAGAACAACTTTTCTGCTTCTTGTAGTCTCCCTGCTTTACAAAAACCATCAATTAGAGTGGTATATGTAACCGTATTAGGAACAAGTCCTCTAAGAGGCATTTCCTTGAAAATCTTGTAAGCCTTATTAATCTTTTTCTGCTTACAGTACCCGTTTATCAGTATGCTACAACTCTGAACATTAACCATGGATCCCTTGGTAACCATTAGATCAAAAACTTGTTTCGCCTTGTCCATTTCTCCTCGCAAACAGTGACCATCCATCAGGGAATTGTATGTAACAGTGTTAGGTTCAATTCCTCTTTGAATCATAATCTGAACAACATTTTTGGCTTGCACGACCATCCCGTCCTTACAAAACGCATCAACTAGGATACTAAAGGTGAATACATTTGGAAAGATACCTTGACTGGCCATTTCATACAACAACCTCGTAACTTCTTTCCACTGGCCTAGATTGCAAAGTCCTTGAATCAACGAGGTGTAAGTAACAAGATCAGGAGCAATACCTCTACCAACCATTTCCGAGAAGAGGTTCTTTGCTTCGTCAACTAGAGTATCCTTGCCCAGGCTGTCGATGATGGTGTTAAAGGTAATTATGTTAGGCTGGCATCCATTTGCTTCCATCTTGCCAAGTAACTGAATAGCAGCAGTGTTGTTTCGGATCGCGCAAAAGCCCTTGATTAGTGTATTGAAAGTAATCGTATTCGGCTGGCAGTGACCTCCCACCACCATTTTCCTGAAAACTCTTGCTGCATCAGCCACTCGATTTTGGAGAACAAAGCCGTGGATGAGAGTGTTGAGGGTTGCAACATTTGGTTGAAGACCCAATTTGAAGAAGTGGGACAAGACAGACAAGGCATAGTCCATTCGGTTCAAACGACAGTAGCAGTTGATGACAATGGCCAGAGTATAATGATTAGGACGAATTCCAGAGAGAAGCATTTGTGAATTCAAAGAGAGGACTGTTGGATAGTGCTTGAGTTTGACAAGTGGAGCCAACACCTGAGTGAAACGGACAACAGACGGCAGAGGACGTCTCTGAAGCATTTCGTCGAACACCTTCAGGGCATCCTCAACATTACTCACTCTAGGTTTTGAGGTTCCATTTTTCAAATGGGTTTCTCCAGATTTGGTAGGGTTTGAGGATTGAGAATGAAACAAAGCAACAAGAGGGGTAGAGTGAAGAAATGGCATACCTCTTCTGCTACTGTAGCTGCAATAAGAAGAGAAACTCAGCACTGATTTGTGCGTCACCTTCACCATTTCTCACACTCAAAATCAGCTCCAGTTGGGTATTGAAAAAAGACTTCGTTTTGTCCTATCTTTAAGGGCCCAAAGACTGGGCTCAATATCTTGGTCCAGTATTTAGGCCCATATCCATGCTGACACACACTTTACGAAATCAGAACTGTGCTTCAGAATTGTGCTCACAGAATTCATGATTTCCACTTCAGCACCGTTTACGGAGGAAAGAAGAAGAGGAACAAGAGCAAGGATGGCTGAGGATACACTCCAAGTTCCAAGAGTGCAACTGGGATTTCAATTAGTAATTGAATTTGTGGCTTTGTTAGTCATTATTATAATTCTACATGACAAATAAATTCTGGCATTTATATATTATGACTAATAAAAAGGTGTCTGTCTTTCATATTGAATTTTGGCATGATGTAAATTTTCAGGTCTCCAAGCTTGGATTTGGGTATACAGGGTTTACTGGAATCGACAATAGTGCTCCAGTCAGTGAAGAGCTTACATTATCAATCATCAAGCATGCATTTGATAAAGGAATAACATTCTTTCATACGAATGAAGTTTTGGTGGGAAAGGTATTCTATTTATCATCCATCTCACAAAGACATTCAATGTTTGGTTAGCTCACTTGTCTTGTGATTTGTGAGATGACTAATAGTTGGCATGTTACAAGTGTTTCAGGCATTGAAGCAGTTGCCTCGGGATCAAGTTCAGCAAGTTTGGTATGGTAAGAATTGAGCCTAATCAAGTTATAGTTAATGGCACACCAGAATATGCCCGCTCATGTTGTGAAGCTAGTTTGAAGCGCCTTGCTGTTGACTACATCGATCTTTACTATCAGCACCGGATAGACACATCAGTCCCAATAGAGGACACTGTAAGCCCCCTTTTAACTGCAATCTTAGTGTATTTGTGATTTTCTCATTTTCCTCTAGTCTATGTATTTTGAAATAATCTAACTAATAATTGCTATCGTCATAAGAGTAGATGGAAGAACTAAAGAAGCTGGTGAATGAGGGGAAGATAAAGTACATTGGATTATCTGAAGCTGGTGCAGAAACAATAAGGAGGGCATATGCAGTTCATCCTATTACTGTTGTACAAATGGAGTGGAATCTCTGGACTCGTGACATTGAAGAAGAAATTGTCCCTCTTTGCAGGTAAACTCTGTTAAAACCACTGTTCTGTAATGCTTGATTGGTCTTCCATTAACTTTATATATCAGTCTACGTCTACGTTTCAGTGTTGGTGCTTACGTTGGCTCTAAATTTGAATCAAAGTTCCTCTATGTGTAACGTGCTTTGTTTGATGGAGCATAGGGAACTTGAAATTGGGATAGTGACATACAGCCCTCTTGGTCGTGGATTTTTCGCTGGCAAGGCAATGGTGGAAAGTTTGCCTGCAAATAGTTTTCTGGTAACCTATGTTAGAGATTTTGTGTATCTCTTCATGTCTGTCTAGTTATTATTATATGGGAAAGAGAACTGTAAAGACAGCTGCAACTCGTTATCTTCCTCTTGTTGCTCATGAGAGTAAGCTAGTTCATCTGATGGCTGCTAAATTTGTCATCAGCAATCACTTCCTCGTTGTCAAGGCGAAAACCTTGAGAAAAACAAGATTCTATATGATAAAGTACAATACTTGGCTGAAAAACATGGATGCATCCCTGCACAACTTGCGCTTGCTTGGATTGTTCATCAAGGTGATCATGTGGTACCTGTTCCTGGTGTGTTCCCCCATTTACCTTTCCTTAGTTCATCTTCCAAGGAAATTGATCAAGGGCACTGTACCTTGATGAATGTTGTAGTAGTTCAACATTCCGAACTCTGCTTGTGTATATAGAGGAAGTCTTGCCTTCTGACAAGTAGTTGGCTATTTCAATTTTCAACTGCAAGAGGAGGAGGAGGCGTGTAGAATCCATATAAAATGGACCCAGGTTTTGTATCCTCTAGTTCCTCTGCTTGTTTATACACCAAGTTATTTTTAGGGCACACTTGACAGCTGCAGCAGAAGAAAAAAACTATATGAGAAGATGACGGAAAATATAAAAATAAAATCAGGCGAATCACCTTAATGTCTGAACAAAGGATGGAGTTGTTTTTATGAGGTGTGAGCAATTCAGGCCCAGTTGTACAAAGTCAAGAATCAAAGTCATGGATGCAGCATGTGAGGAACATCAAAACCCCAAACAACCCAAACGAATCAAATTCATGGATGCTCAATTCATTAGTAAAACTGAGTTCATCAGGTAACAGCAGAACAAAAATCATGAAAGCAACAGGACAAGCAAGAAGTGTAGGCTTCCCCTGACTGCCTGCATAAGTTGAAACTCAGGTAATTTCAGACCTAGAATTCAATCAAATCCAACCCTTTCCTCATATAAACACAAAACAACTAAGGGTATTGATTCAATGAATCAAAATTCTAATAGTTTGTAACCTTAAATTAACAGGGCATTTGATTTCATGGAAATAACTGACATGCAAACTAATCCATATATACGGTTAACTTCACACTTTATCCTTCAGCCATGCTAACAATACAGGATCCACTGTATCCTTCGACAACAAATCAACAATCAATTCCATAGTAGATGCATCTCCAGAGAAACCCCTCTCACTCATTTCTTCGATAAGACTTGTAGCCCTCGATGTGTCGTTGTGATTGATATAACCTCGGATAATTGTATTATAGGTACAACCATTCGGAGAACAGCCTTTCTGTTCCATCTCTCTAAGCATCTCTTCTGCTTCAACTAATAGGCCTCCTTTGCAAAGTCCACTGATCATTATGGTATATGTCCTTACATCAGGCTGAACTCCTTTTGGTGATAAACCACAGAAAAGATCTTTCGCAGACTGAACTTCACCAGCATTGCACAACCCTTCAATAACAATAGTGTAAGTTACAACATTTGGTTTCAACTTGTTCCCTTCCATCTCTCTAAGAAATTCAATTGCCTCAGAAAGTTGTTGGTTGTTACAGAGGCCATCAAGTATAATACTATACGTTTGAACATCTGGAAGTTGGCCACAATCTTGCATCTCAGAGAACAACTTTTCTGCTTCTTGTAGTCTCCCTGCTTTACAAAAACCATCAATTAGAGTGTTATAAGTAACCGTATTAGGAACGAGTCCTCTAAGAGGCATTTCCTTGAAAATATTGTAAGCCTTATCAATCTTCTTCTGCTTACAGTACCCGTTTATCAGTATGCTACAACTCTGAACATCAACCATGGATCCCTTGGTAACCATTAGATCAAAAACTTGTTTCGCCTTGTCCATTTCTCCTCGCAAACAGTGACCATCCATAAGGGAATTGTATGTTACAGTGTCAGGTTCAATTCCTCTTTGAATCATAATCTGAACCACATTTTTGGCTTGCACGACCATCCCGTCCTTACAAAACGCATCAACTAGGATACTGAAGGTGAATACATCTGGAAAGATACCTTGATTGGCCATTTCATACAACAACCTCGTAGCTTCTTTCCACTGGCCTAGATTGCAAACTCCTTGAATCAATGAGTTGTAAGTAACAAGATCAGGAGCAATACCTCTACCAACCATTTCCGAGAAGAGGTTCTTTGCTTCGTCAACTAGAGTATCTTTGCCCAGGCTGTCGATGATGGTGCTATAGGTAATAATGTCAGGCTGGCATCCATTTGCTTCCATCTTGCCAAGTAACTGAATAGCAGCAGTGTTGTTTCGGATCGCGCAAAAGCCCTTGATTAGTGTATTAAAAGTAATCGTATTCGGCTGGCAGTGACCTCCCACCACCATTTTGCGGAAAAGTCGGGCTGCATCAGCCACTCGATTTTGGAGAACAAAGCCGTGGATGAGAGTGGTGAGGGTTGCAACATCTGGTTGAAGACCCAATTTGAAGAAGTGGGCCAAGACAGACAAGGCATAGTCCATTCGGTTCAAACGACAGTAGCAGTTGATGGTAATGTTGAGAGTATAATGATCAGGACGAATTCCAGAGAGAAGCATTTGTGAATTCAAAGAGAGGACTGTTGGATAGTGCTTGAGTTTGACAAGTGGAGCCAACACCTGATTGAAACGGACAACAGACGGCAGAGGACGTCTGTGAAGCATTTCGTCGAACACCTTCAGGGCATCCTCAACATTACTCACTCCCCGATGGGTGTCTCCAGATCTGCTTGGGTTTGAGGATTGAGAATGAAACAAAGCAACAAGAGGGGTAGAGTGAAGAAATGGCATACCTCTTCTGCTACTGTAGCTGCAATAAGAAGAGAAACTCAGCACTGATTTGTGCGTCATCTTCACCATTTCTCACACTCAAAATCAGCTCCAGTTGGGTATTGAAAAAAGACTTCGTTTTGTCCTATCTTTAAGGGCCCAAAGACTGGGCTCAATATCTTGGTCCAGTATTTAGGCCCATATCCATGCTGACACACACTTCACGAAATCAGAACTGTGCTTCAGAATTGTGCTCACAGAATTCATGATTTCCACTTCAGCACCGTTTACGGAGGAAAGAAGAAGAGGAACAAGAGCAAGGATGGCTGAGGATACACTCCAAGTTCCAAGAGTGCAACTGGGATTTCAATTAGTAATTGAATTTGTGGCTTTGTTAGTCATTCTTATAATTCTATATGACTAATAAATTCTGGCATTTATATATTATGACTAATAAAAAGGTGTCTGTCTTTCATATTGAATTTTGGCATGATGTAAATTTTCAGGTCTCCAAGCTTGGATTTGGGTATACAGGGTTTACTGGAATCGACAATAGTGCTCCAGTCAGTGAAGAGCTTACATTATCAATCATCAAGCATGCATTTGATAAAGGAATAACATTCTTTCATACGAATGAAGTTTTGGTGGGAAAGGTATTCTGTTTATCATCCATCTCACAAAGACATTCAATGTTTGATTAGCTCACTTGTCTTGTGATTTGTTCATCAAGGTGATCATGTGGTACCTGTTCCTGGTGTGTGCCCCCATTTACCTTTCCTTAGTTCATCTTCCAAGGAAATTGATCAAGGGCACTGTACCTTGATGAATATTGTAGTAGTTCAACATTCTGAACTCTGCTTGTGTTTTTGTAGGGACAACTTAGACTGAGAATATTGATGCTAATGTTGGTTCCTTGAGAGTGAAACTCACTAAAAAAGATATACAGGAGATATCTGAAATGATTCCCATCAACGCAGCGACAGGAAATAGAGTATCCGATAGTCTTATTCGCTGCTCCTGGTCAAATAACTTGATTTAAAAATTATAAAAAAAATAAAAAAAATCAGGCTTTTGCATCTGCTAATCGGACTAATCAGGCTTCGGAGCTCTTTGCCAAGATGAAGGAATAAGGCAAAAACAAGTTACAAAGGTTAGCCTCATATCACTATGTGCAGAAGTAGGTGCACTTGATCTGGGAAAATGGGTTCTTCTTACAAGCATAAACAGCAGCGTATGGAAGTTGATGTAGGTACAGTTAAAGACACATACTATAGAGGTAAGCATTATACGTCATAAAAAATGGACCAATAATTGGTCACAACCAGGCCTCATCTCCTATCATCTTCACTCCTTCATCACAGCTCAAAAACTCTAACAACCAATTCTTCCCTCCAAATTCAAATTCAAACTAGTCCAAGCAACTACATTCCACTTGAACATTTTATCAAACACCTTGTGTGCAGGTTACTCCTTAATCACAGTTCAACAACTTTAACAACTAATTCTTCCCTCCAAATTCAATTTCAAACTAGCCCAAGCAACAACAGTCCACTTGAACGTTTTATCAAACACCTTGTGTGCACAAAACAAGCATAGATGTCGAGTAAACCGGAAGAGGCATACACAATCAACTCAAATCCAGTTTTCACAATGCAGTACACGTTTTCCATAATGAATATCACTGACCATATGCAACACCCTTTGAGACAAAAAAAGGAAATGTAAAATGGTTAGATAACCCCTATTTTCGTGCTATTCGAGTAACATCAATTGGAAACTGTGAGCACTATGAGAGCCAATAAGCCACAAACCTACAAAATCGAACCTACCCATATGCCACAAAACAAAACCCCTATTCTCTATTAGATGATAACAAAACACATCAGAATCTAACAAATCTAAAGCTTGTTGTTCTGTTCTGGTAATCAAAATCCCCAAATAGAAAGTAATCCAGTGGCCAGAAATTTACATCCAAAAAAATATAGGTGAAGTGTTTTTAATTTGCATCCGCCAAAGCACTCCCGTTGGCATTTTGAATCTGTTCATTCATTGCTGCCCCTGAACGAGGTTGGCATTCAGGTACACATCCCGAGCCAATGAGCGATATCTCAGCCTCCTCCTCTTACGCCCCCACAACGACACCTCATATAGAGCTGCACCTTCATTGTTGTGGTCGGGATTCACGAGAATCGCGTGTGGGTAGACATCACTAAGCAACGAGCGATATTTTGGCCTCTTCCTCTTACGCCCCTGATTCACAACTGGAATGGGAAGCTCTTGAGCTGCAACAGCTACCAAAGCATCTTGCTGTTGAGCTCCAACTTCTTCATTGTTAACCAAAGCACCTTGCTGTTGAGCTTCAACTTCTTCATGGTTAACCAAAGCACCTTGTTGTTGAGCTGCAAGGTCTTCATGGTTAACCAAAGCACCTTGCTGTTGCGCTTCAACTTCTTCATGGTTAACCAAAGCACCTTGCTGTTGAGCTGCAAGGTCTTCATGGTTAACCACAGCATCTTGTTCCTGGTTAGCAGCTGCCAAATCCATTTGATTGTTAAGTTGTAGCAATTGACCTCCGACTGCCTCTTGCATCATAGAACCATGAGGATTTGGCACTAGAATTCCATCCACTGGTTCCTGATTGTTGACCTGATTGTTGTTGGGTTGAACAACCACAACCTGACTGTACAATTACAAATAGCTAATACATGAATACCAATACAATTATACAAAGGCCAAAAACCCAAAATTCAAATACTCATACAAATAATACTCATGCCCAACGGAATATGAACAGGAGTACCAATAAGAAAAGGAAAGTTTACACAAACATACTCAAGATCCGCGGCAAAATTTGGTGGAATCATATCAACCACGTCATCAAAAGCGTCATCCAAGATATCATCAACGTCTTCCCCCTCTACGTTTACATCGAGATTGTCCAACCAGTCATCATCCACCTTCAACAACAGAGGAAACCCTGGTAATCAAATGAATAAACCATAAAATTTTGAACAAATCCAAATAAAACAACACCCATAAATTCAAATAAAATGAACAAGTCCCCAAATTCCCCAAATGCAAACTAACCAAACTTACCGAGATAAACAGAGCATTGAAAAGAAATGCAGACTACACACACAGAATCTAAGCAAAATTGATCAAGATTCAAAATTCTCACTTTAATGTTTGACAAATAACGATAAAGAACAGGGGATAAAGAACATAGCTTCAAACCCGTATCAATAGGTATTCACGAACAAATCAATGCACAAAATCGATCAATTGAGTCAGAGAGAATGAAGACATGGGTAGAATGGAGAACAGGGTAGAGGAACAAATTGTAGAAAGCATATTCGGCAGAGGAACTACACACGAATTCAATTCAACCTAAAAGATCCCAACTTTACCCAAAATCCCCAAAATCAAATGAACAACTTTGAACTGTAAACAAGAACCCACAGAGAATGAAAGAGAGAGAGAGACTCACAGATAATTGAAAATACAAATGTAAGAGAGACTCTGTTCTTGATCAATGGAGCCTTGAATCTTGGAGCTCTGGACGTTTGAGAAACATTGTTACTTGGTGTTGTTTGTTTCACAGTTAATCTCCACAAAGCAACTAAGAAAATATCATCAAATCTTGATACTAATCAACAAGACTAGAATCATAATTCAACAAGATTAAGAACAGTGGAGCAATTTGAACAACTAACAAGAAAAGCTACTAAACGGAAGAAGGGGAGAGAGAGAGAGAGAGAGAGAGAGAGAGAGAGAATTCACAGAATCTAAACGAAATGAACAATAATGCAAGACTCATCAAGAATTCACAGAATCTAAACGAAATTGAAATTCAAGATTATAAATTCTCACTTTAATGTTTGACAAATAACGAGTCTTAACAGTAATTCACAAACAAATCAATGCACAAACCCAGAAAAGAATCAGACCCAAATTGAAAGTCTCAGTAGGAAAGAGGATGAAGAACTAGGTAGAATGGAGAACAGGGTACAATGACGAACAGGGGGCTTTCTCCTTTTACACAACCGACTTCCGAATTGGGCAGTAACTAATAGTAGGTAACAAGTAATTCAACAAGATCAGGAACAAGTTGAAGAACACAAGGAAAGCTACTCAATGGAAGAAGAGGGAGAGGAAGAGACTTACATTTTAATCAGCACTGCTGGAAATGAGAAGCTCAGTGGTTCTTGGACGTTTGACAAAGACTGCCTCTGTTATTTGTTGTTGTTTGTTGGACAAGCAAGAAGTTCGTTACATTTATACAGGATACGATGCCAGCGTGGACTTTGGGCTGCCCATAAAAATAAAGTGAATAAATTTATTGAGTCACGCATATTATCGAACAGGTGGTGGGCATGTTATTACCTTCTGAAAATTGGTGCACATTCTCCAAGCTATCTCCCGCTGAAAGTCCATTGATTTAGCTTCCAAGCCCCTCACCGGAGCCAAAGTGTCGACGACCGGAGAGGCTCGGATTCCGCCGGGATTTACAAGCTCCGAGGAGGCGCCGTCATGGGCCATCAATGCCGACGAATAGGGGCCTCGCCTCCGGAGGAGAAATGTTGAATCGGCGGCAGATTTGAGTGCCATATGGCCGTGGGAGAGTGACACACAAAGTTGCATCTTTTGGTTTTCCTTTCCGAGGGAAAATCAACAATTTGAAAGATGACGGTGATAGAGACTTTGAGAGTGACTCAAAAATTGTCAAATTAGATTGGGGGACCCACCAACGTGTCTTTTGCATCATAAATGCTCTAAGAAAGGAAATAAGACAAAATAAGGTTATCCAAAGGCTTGTGGCAAGCACACGCCTTTTGCCTTTTTGTTATCAAATTAAATAATCGGAAATTCTTTTCTCCACCGGGTGAGATCGCGTTGAAGCAGAGAGGGACGAGTTAGGCGAAGCATATATAAACTCTAAAGGTCGACATTGACGGAGCTAGGTGGTGATTTGATTCGTATTCTCTATCACAATTTGAAAATTGAAAAATATTGTGAAGTTTACCGGATTTTAAAAACGGGCCGCTTGAAAGTTTATTAACGAGAATATTTAGTCACTAAGTTAAACGATACCGTTTTATGTGCAAGTGACCTATGTCACTATTAATTATGTATTTGGTCACTACGAATTGACTATAAAAATCTAACGGTAACGAGTTTAGTGACCAACGATTAATGTTAATTGGTCCCGGATTCCATTATTTGACCTGACAATCGTTGCTCGAGCACTCATTGACACTTAATTTCTCGTTGTAGACGTTATAACATAAACCACTCTTTCCAACAATATTTATCCACGTAAATCACATATTTGTCCTTAATTCCATAATCCGTAAGCCACTTGTCATCATCTTCTAAAACTCGCCCATCAAAATGCAGCAGCTCATACTGCCCCTCCTGCCCTTTTTCTTCTTCAAGTTTTTGTTTCAATTGCTTAACACTACTTAAGCAACCGATCTTAACAGTAAATGTGTCTACACCGATCACAGTTATGTTGAGGTACTCTTCACGATAGTTCAGCCTTGCTTGAACTGGTGTTGGCCACCATGGGATCACTTAGGGGCAAATCCCCTCAGAGACCCAAGGCACTCCATGACTATTCTCAAATGGAATTTTCGCTGCTATCTCTAAGGTTCTTTCAAGAGCGTTGCACATGACTCTGTATCTTGGCTCATCACTATATATATCGCGATGTTCTAAATACACTATGTCCTATGAATTGGGTGAAAACCTACTATGTGAAAGCTTGAGATGCTGAGAGGTTGTTTAGGAACCATCTCTGACAGAGAAGACATTTGATGAAGTAAACACCATTCTGGTTTGCCATCCACTTCATTAGGATTCTGATATTTGTGTATACTATTTAACAACGATGTGACATATAGCATAGAGCAAATGCATGCTTCAGAGCCTTTGCTGCAAAGTTGACGCTAGATTCATCGCTATTAGCTACCCAATAGTTTTTTTTCGATTACAGCTAGCTTGTAGTTGGTCATGCCTATATACCTATATTTCGACTTTCGGGAAGTCGGGGCAGATAACATGCTTAGAAATTCAGAAATCTAGTACCGTTTATGCTATGGCCAGGGAGCTACAGAATTAAAAGTTAACTAAGACATCTTGCTGACAACATGTCCAATTGAACTATAAGCTATTACTTTCGTTTGGGCCATGGCGGAATGAACACCAAAGACAAATAATCAAAGTAAAGATATTATCAAATACGTAATGTAGCCATGTAGGCAGATAACCAAAGTACCCTAGAGGGTATGTGAAATTAGTTTCGAAGTAATTGGAATCAACTTTCCAAGGCTAACAACTATATTTTTATTGGAATATAATAGGCCTCTTGTGCTCCCTCTTTAACCTGTCTCTTGCCAGACAATAGTCACTTCAATCACAAGCCTCTTGACGCTTCCGCATTTCATACCGAGCTTTACGCTCCTTGACAAATTTGATACGAGAAGCAGGAGGAATTCCATGGACGATGCAATCTTTAGCAAACTTCCGCATCGCCTTTATGCAACTGGTTGGACCCAGAACAACAAGAATGTGTCCCTATAAATAGATTGGAAAGTTGAAAATAAGTAATAGATACAAAACTCTCACTTCATCATTTGGTTGGAACTTGACTGGAAGTAGGAATGCATAATACAAAACTCATATGCTTACAAATATTTGTATATTACAAAACAGCATAACTCCAATTTCCTGCACACCGGCCAAAAATAACACAAGTTAGAGAAATAACGGGCAAAACAAATGTGAAGCTACATATAGATATTTTCCTTCCAAGTACACTTAATGTTTCCTATTACTATAAATAACACTATTTGAACTTGGAAGATGAGTAAAACATGATCTAGATTATGCACCCACCCTTATGGCAGGGAGGAGTTTCAGCCGTTCATAAAATTTTTCCTGCACACAACATCAGAGAATGGAAAATCAAAAAGTGTTTGTTTCCTAACATGATATCAAACAGATCTTTCATCACCAAGTTTAATAACATCAGGTGAAGCATTGGTGAAGAGTTCCATAACTTGATTTAAAAAAAAAAATACATTGAATGAAACTAGAATTTTTCTATTTTTTTGGTAATTAAATGAAAAGGGGAAGAAACAATATGCAACACCTACCTTATTGATTCCAAATTGTGAGCAAAGCCCACCTTTTTGATACCCCAACCCCATGACCTCCCAGTTCCTTCCATTCAGTATTGTTACAGCCTGAAATTATAACATTGCTCACACCATTCATCAGAACATTAAGCGAAATGTTACTTTCAAAATCAGTTGGAAATGTTAATCAAATTTTAACCTGATACCAGATTTACCAAATGTTAACGTGACTACTATTCACCCGACAACCAATGTTATTAAACAAGCTTATTTTGCTCAAAGGTCACCGATAAGAAACAATATCAAGTTAGTGCAATCTGTACCACAGGTGCAACAACAGCTAATGTGAGAAGCCGAAGAATATCCTTAGCTTTTCCAATAAGATCTGCGTCCCTGGTCCTCTTTGTGTAGAAGGCGATGATACATACCTCCTACAACATTAAATTTATATGTATGAAATCATACACAATAAGAACCAAACGTCCTGTTTTTCGATCAAGGTTGTATGTAATTTATATTTACTGGTAGTATCCCAATATTCAATCCAATTTTCACAATAGAAAAAAAAAAGGTTTCGTATGATCCTGAAATCACATTTTGCATTTACAAATAACACATACCGGTTCCATTCTGTATCCAATGCCATAATCCTCTAGTGTAGATTTCACCATAGGCAAATATTCCTGCAACCTTGATTCTGCATGAAACAATAATCCAACAAAGAAATACAGACCTAAGTTTCACAAAGAAATTTTACAACATACAAAGAAATTAAAATCCGGTCTAGGGTTTCAGTTAGTAACAAGTGAAAACAAAGTGCTGTCGTTTTGAGAGATATAGAGAGAAGGTACCGATGCTTTCGTCGTAGCGCCTAGTGAAAGAAACATATTCAAAATTAACACTGTCTTCATCTTCATCCATCAAACTATGGCCAAAATTGTGAGTCGATCCGCAAACAACGTCATCGTTGCGCTTCTTCTCCACTGCCTCTGTTAAGTTCTTCATCTCCTCCTTAGATCTGTTCAACCCAGCGTCGAATTCTTGTGTGGATTTTATACAGTACTCCAGAAACTAAAAGGTCAATTATAGCCACATAGGTGAAGAGTTAAATAACTTGAAATCAAGAATAATCGAATGCAAATAAAAGGTGGAAGAAAGAATATGCAACACCCACATGCTCTTTGGTTCCACATTGTGAGCAAAGCCCATCTTTTTGATACCCCAACTTCATGACTTCCCAGTTTCTTCCCTTCAGTATTGTTATTGCCTGAAATTAGAACGTTGCACACACTATTCAGAACATTAACTGAAAAGTTTTCAATTCAGCATAAACCGAAACCAGATTTACTAACGTGACTACATTCACCCGACATCCAATGTTATTGACATCTAAAGAGAAACTTATTTTGCCCAAAGGTCACAGATAAGAAACAATACCAAGTTAGTATGTGCCACTGTACCTGAGATGCAGGAACATCTAATGCTAACAGCCGAACAAGAACCCTAGCTTTTTCAATAAGATCCGCGTCCCTGGCCCTGGTTGTGCAGAGAACATTGAGGACGACGACACAATTCACCTACCACATTAAACTTATACGCGTGAAATTATACACAATATGAACCAACAGTTTATCTAGATAACAAGATTCATGGTTCTACGTGATTATATTTACTGGTATATATTATCCCTTGCACTTAACATATGTACGATCCTGAATTCACATTCTGCATTTGCAAATAACACATACCGGATCCATGCGGTATGTAATGCCATAATCCTCTAGTGTAGATTTCACCATATCCAAATCTTTCTGCAACTTTGATTCTGCATGAAACAATAATCCCAATAAACAAAATACCCCGAGAGAGAGAGAGGGTACCGATGCGTTTGGGGTAGCGCCTAACAAAAGAGATGTATTCAACAAGAGCACTGGATTCAACAAGAGCACGCTTCTCAGTTGATTCGCCAACGACGTCGTTGCGCTCCTTCTCCAGCACTGCCTCTGTTGAGTTTTTCATCTCCTCCATCGATCAAAATTACCTAACGATCCACTAACCTGCAATCTAGGGATTGTTCTTCCTACAAATTAACCACAATTTCCCCCAAATCAGAACAAAATTATTCAAAACAATTTCCCACAAATCAGATGAAAATTATTCAAAACTTGAGAGTAAATAGTACCCGACGGCCGTGAATGCGGTGGCTACGTTTTTAATAACGGGATTTAGAAGAAGAAGAAGAAGAAGAAGTGACACCATTAAAATAAGAGAGTCTAGCATTATATAAGGTTGGCGTGGGTCTATATCTGGTATACGCCCCTAGTTAATGCGTTTTTTTACGATAGTGGCATGATTGGGAAATAAGTGTCCATTTCATCGGCTGACGTGGCGTAATTGTAGCCACTTATTTTCTCTCTTACGTTCATTTTCAGTACATGACGGCGTGTATCTTCACATACATATATAGATAGTTATGATTAAAAGAAATAATATAAAAACATGGTTGTTAAACATGTGAATTGTTATAAACAGTTAAGATTACGTCGTGTAAATACACGTCGTGCATACAAGAATTTCCATTCTTATATGTTATATTTACAAAACTGTCAATAATGTAAAAAGTCAACAATCACAAAAAGTCTTCGGCCGACCTCTGACAAACTTTCCGGCCTGACTCCGACGAATTTTCCGACTGACCATCAGTGAGAATTCTGCCAACCACAAACTACTATCACTGACAACAAAAGATACTACCGCTGGCAAAGAAAACTACTACGGCCAACAAAGAAAGCTGCTACTACTGACAACAAAAGAAGATACCAACAACAACAAAAGTTACTGCCACCAGTAAAGAAAGCTACTATCACTAGCAACAAACGATATTACCGCTAGCAACAAAAATTACTACCATAAGCTAAGAAAGCTACTACCACTGACAACGAAAGATATTACCATCATCAACAAAAAACTACTACCACCAGCAACAAAACTACTATCAGCAACCAAAACTACTACCACTTGGGTAATTGTATGGGTTGTTTTGCTGGTTCCATGGGCATTGCTATTGCCTTAAAGCGGAGCTTGAAGCCATAATTCATGTAGTTTCTATGGCTTCGAGAAAGGGATGGTGTTCATTTTGGATTGAGTGTGATTCAGCAATTGCAATTCATTTTCTTTCCAATAACAAATTCTCAGTCCCTTGGCGCTTAAGAGCTGATTGGATCAATTGTTGTACCATTCTCTCTTCCATGCAGGTTCGTTTTTCACATATTCTTCGTGAAGGAAATCAAGTAGCTGATTGTTTAGCTAATTTTTGGGTGGATCATGAGGGACAATATTGGTGGGACTCTTGCCCTTCATGTGCTTCAGCTGCTTTTGTTCTTCATTTGCAGGGTTTACCTAATTTTCACATTGCCTGAATTCGAAATGCTTGATTCTCATTTGGGTTGGTGGTTACCTTTAGTAGATGTGGGCTTAGATTTTAATAGTATAGGTTTCATGGTTGCTGATGTTTTGGAGGTGTGTTCCATCTATTTGGTTGTTGCATTGTCTTCACATATATATGTTTGGTTGCTTCATTTGCTTCTGCAGATATATATATATATATATATATATATATAGGAAAACGATATGAAGCGGACGTCCGCAACTGTGTTAAACTGCGGACGCCGGCTCAAATCAACTCCGGCGGCACCGATTGCTTTGTTGTTCTTGCTGGTTCCAAACAAGAGCTCCATCAGGAGCTTCTTCTCGCCGGCAGACTCGCCGGTGATGAGTTTTGAATCCGGGATGGAGCTTCTTCAAGTTTCTGCAGTTTTTCTGGCGCCGAACCTTCTTCTACGATCACCTTGGCATTCAACTTGATGGTAATGGCGTCCAGGACGCCAATGGCGTCTGAGGAGGAAGAAGAGCTGCCATATGCAGCTGCCAGAGTTGATTTGAGCTGGCGTCCGCACTTTAACACAATTGTGGACGTCCGCTTCATATCCGGGCTCTATATATATATATATATAGGTCATGTTTAGGCTGTTGCTCCTTTCACTCACTCTTTACACATTTGTTTCAGCCCTTGTGCTCTTTTTTGAGTACTTTCCCTGATTTGGTTCATGTCCCCTCTTTTTTTGTACATTTTTTTCTTTCTTTATATGAAATACAGAGACATTCAGCAAAAAAAAAACCAAGTTTAATTACATTGGTCAAGAGTCAAATAACTTGATTTAAAAATTATATAAAAAAAAAATTAGGCTTATGCACCTGCTAATCGGACTAATCAGGCTTCGGAGCACTTTGCCAAGATGAATATACGGCAAAAATAGCCTCATAATTTAACCCTATAAAAGATTGTCAATTGTAGTATAAAGAAGCTAAGGATCGTTCATTGTCAGAGATTGAGGGTATTTAATTTCACACATAAAAACAATGTCACAAAAGTGTCTACTGTTCCTAACTAACAACAGACGAAAATATACTTAAATACCTAACCTACACTACTCAGAAGAAGATGAAAATTTATAGACCTAAAGTAGACAAAGAGAAGAACGTGCACACAAAATTTCAGGGGATTTGAAGTTCGTTTACTATATTAAATAAATCACGAAAAACAGAGGAAAGAACAATAAGAAAACTAGATTGATTTTTGTAGTTTGAGAAATATGATAGATAGGAGGTTAGAGATTTAGGAAATTCACCACCGAATAAGCTTCAAAACAAAGTCCACACAACCAAGATTTCAATTACCAAGTCATGAAAAGGTTCAATCAAGAATAAACCGTGAACGCACTACGTAAATTCTTACTACTTCCCTTAACTACTTAAGCAAGATGAACGCACTGTTACTAAGCCTTTAGAATAATCAATCAAGGTATAGACGCTATCCTCTTAACAAATTATTCTAAGTATTAAGATCAATGGAAGTGATTGAACAAGTATGCAAAACTAGTGTGGAACGCCTACCTAACATGCAAGTCTCTCTATTTGGTTTCACCTATTGTCCTATAGGTTTTACTACCTGGAATTAACCCGTATTAACCGTTTAGGAGATTAAACAACCTAATTCTAGCCCCACTTACAAGTTCATAATGTTCTATGTATGCATCCATGAACATAAACAAGCAAGAGTTCCCTATAAACCAAAACCAAACAGATAATCTATAACTAAGTAATTACGAAATCAAGGTTGTAAAATAAAGTTTAGTGCATAATTCGGGGCTTCACACCTCCATCCCTAACTAAGATAAACTAACCACACATCGTTGTAGAAATCACACAAAGAAAATAAATTCGAAAGTTAAAGATTACAAAGGGAAGAAGAAAACTGTGAATGGAAGGAATGACGATGATCTTGGCGACTTCCCTTTGATGGAATCTTGCGTGATGTAGCAACGTGAAGGCTCTCTTGCAGTATGACGGCTTTTTTTTTCCTCGTTCTGGTATTAGGGTGTTGCCATAAGTAGTATCCAAGTCTTCAAAACTTCCTTTTCAGACTATATTTCCTTCTTTGACTAGGAATAATGTTTGGGCTATCTTTTGAATGTTTTCCACATATAATCTGGGCTTGGATTTTGGGAAAATTATATTAATGATGTCACTCTTCAAAATCGTGCAAAAACCCCCAAGAAAGCTTCTCAGAATCCAGCCCAAACACTGCCTCGAACTTGACTGCTGCACATCTTTCCCGGAACTGCTGATTTTCTGTCAAACTTTGATACTTCATAAATCAAAGATGCCATCACCAATTTGAATGATTCTTGAGTCCAAATTGATCTAAAAATGCTCCTCTACAAATCTGGGCAGTCATATTGGTGAAAAAATTCTCAGAACCGCATGGAAATAAGCCTTGAAAACCGGAGAAAATAAGCAGAAACCAGTTTTCAGCTTTTTGTGTTTGCAGCTTCTGTTTTGGTGAAGTGGTTCCATCGCCTTTCCTTGATATTTTTCACTATGTGAGTGATCAAACTCCATACTTAACATCTCTACTTCGTATTAGAAGTCTTGCTTGCATCACTTGAGCACATATTTGCATTATCTTGCCCCACGAAGTACCTAAGAAAATAACAAAGTTAAAACGATCTTTTTAAAGGAAAATAGTCAAGTTAAATGCAAAGGTTAAACTATAAAATTGTCGCATTTTATGCTCCTATCAATGAAGGACAGTGGAATAAGGCCAAAACAAGTTACAAAGGTTAGCCTCATATCACTATGTGCAGAAGTAGGTGCACTTGATCTGGGAAAATGGGTTACAAGCATAAACCAGCAGCGTATGGAAGTTGATGTAGGTATAGTGAAAGACACATACTATAGAGGTAAGCATTATACTTGATAAAAAATGGACCAATAATTGGTCACAACCAGTCCTCATCTCCTATCATCTTCACTCCTTCCTCACAGTTCAAAAACTCTAACAACCAATTCTTCCCTCCAAATTCAAATTCAAACTAGTCCAAGTAACTACATTCCACTTGAACATTATATCAAAACACCTTGTGTGCAGATTACTCCTTCCTCACAGTTCAACAACTCTAACAACCAATTCTTCCCTCCAAATTCAAATTCAAACTAGTCCAAGTAACTACATTCCACTTGAACATTTTATCAAAACACCTTGTGTGCAGATTACTCCTTCCTCACAGTTCAACAACTCTAACAACCAATTCTTCCCTCCAAATTCAATTTCAAACTAGCCCAAGCAACTACATTCCACTTGAACGTTTTATCAAACACCTTGTGTGCACACAACAAGCATAGATGTCGAGTAAACCGGCAGAGGCATACACAATCAACTCAAATCCAGTTTTCACAATGCAGTACACCCAATTCAACAATACCGTTTTATGGGCAAGTGACCTATGTTAGTCACTATTAATTATGTATTTGGTCACTACGAATTGACTATAAAAATCTAACGGTGACGAGTTTAGTGACCAACGATCAATGTTAATTGGTCCCGGATTCCATTATTTGACCTGACAATCGTTGCTCGAGCACTCATTGACACTTAGTTTCTCATTGTAGACGTTATAACATAAGTCACTTTTTCCAACAATGTTCATCCACGTAAATCACAGATTTGTCCTTAATTCCATAATCCATAAGCCACTTGTCATCGTCTTCTAAAACTTGCCCATCAAAATGCAGCAGCTCATACTGCCCCTCCTGCCCTTTTTCTTCTTCAAGTTTTTGTTTCAATTGCTTAACACTACTTAAGCAACCGACCTTAACAGTAAAGGTGTCTACACCGATCACAGTTATGTTGAGGTACTCTTCACGATAGTTCAGCCTTGCTTGAACTGGTGTTGGCCACCATGGGATCACATAGGGGCAAATCCCCTCAGTGACCCAAGACACTCCATGACTATTCTCAAATGGAATTTTCGCTGCTGTCTCTAAGGTTCTTTCACGAGCATTGCACATGACTATGTATCTTGGCTCATCACTATATATATCGCTATGTTCTAAATACACTATGTCCCTATGAATTGGGTGAAAACCTACTATGTGAAAGCTTGAGATGCTGAGAGGTTGTTTAGGAACCATCTCTGACAGAGAAGACATTTGATGAAGTAAACACCATTCTGGTTTGCCATCCACTTCATTTTCTTTCAACTCCCAAATAGCCATAGTATCACAACCTCGTCCTCGACTATGAAAGAAAAACGGGCACATCTGCAAACGCCCGAAACAAACACCTATATGGAAATTGGAAATACGCACGTCGGGGGAGGGTGAATCAATGAAACGACATTTATCAATGACATCACTAGTGCTACACATACTGAAGGGATCCAACTCAAAAATAGATCCACTGTGATTCAACCAATACAACTTTCCATTGCAAGCAACGCTTGGAGATCGGAAGTTATATAGTCTTTGTTGACATAGTATACTAGATGACGGATACTCCCTCCATTCTCCGGTCTCGGAAGAATATATTTCCACATAAAATCCTTTGTAATCTTGGTTGGGAAGTAATCGCACAACCTTGAACCTATATTCGGTGTTAAGCTTGATGACAGAGCTGTTGCTACTAGTATCATCTTCCTTGATATTGTAGTAGGGCTCACAAATGAATCCTGCCGATACTAAATCCCCGGAATATATCCGACGGGTGGGAGAAAGACGAATCCATTCCTTGGTGTAGGAATTGCAAATGTAGTAATCACGTTGAGAAGTTTTAGTTGGCGAGCACAAGACCAAGTCATTATAAGTCGCTGGCATAAGACCAAGTCATTATAAGTCGCTGGCACATATATGCACTTGCATTGGAAAACAACTTTGTTGTGAGGGAGTCGACAACATATTTCAACCAAGAGAAAGTCAGGAAGATTATCAATCGTCGACTTTGATGATCGCGGTGGTTGGCCAATGTGGCTTCTTTTGGTAGCATGGATCATTTTGCTGCAAACCTTTTGTTTTCACAATCGGAATGGGGAGCCTTTTTATAATATGTACTTGCATTCCATTTCCACGCCCAACAAGGAAAAGTATAATAGAAGGGAAATCGATACTGATCCCGACTCTCTATCTCACGTACACTTCCTCCAGTCCTCCACAGCTATCGTTAGTCCCATTTCCTGCATTTCATAGTTATTTTGTGCTTACATTGTTGATAATGTTCATCTTCTTTTTTTAGTTGATAATTGTAATATCTTCAACTCACGTAGTAGTATTCTTTGTACTGTCGTTTTTAATTTTGATCCAGATACCTCTAGTTGTAAATTTATGCCCCAATTATCAAGTCATCTTTAATTAACTTGGTTTGTTTCACCTCCAAAGAGTAGAAACTGATATCTACAACATAAGTATATAGTATAGGGTTTGACATACCAATGACAAAAAACAGGGGTTGGGATTGACAAAAATCATCTTGAAGTCACTAGAAGTTCTTGATGTGGAATGAGAGTACTTATTGAAGTCCAGTTGAAAAGATTCAGCGGTTGGCAGCAAAATTAACCTATATATGTCCAGTTGATTTACTTACATCACAATGTGACATCACTTCCGATCCTTTACAACAATCGCACTTCTACAACACCATTACACACTCGAAACACATTTGAAACCAAGCCAAAAACAAAGCAAAAAATCTAATGTAGCCACAGACTACATGTGTTTTCCACGTACATCAAAGTAATTGGAATCAATCTTTTGCTGCATCAAACTTCATAGCCTCCAGACGCTTCATCGTTTGATGCTTTGAAGTCCGATCCTTGACTAATCTAACGCCAAGTAAGAGGGTAACTACGAAAATCTAACGCCGGTCACTGATTCCATTATTTGACCTGGCAATCGTTGCTCGAGCTAGTGCTTGAAGCAGGATAAGAAACAATAACAAGTTAGTATGTGCAACTTGTACCACAGGTGCAGAAACAACTAATGTTAAAGGCCGAAGAAGATCCGCGTCCCTGGTCCTGGTTGTGAATGCTAAAATTCTACCATGGTAATCATTTTGATAAATTGATGAACATTCCTCAAGAACAATGAAGCAGATGAAAGGAAATTGAGTGTTTGAAATATTTTTGGTTATTGATACAAAGCAAAGATGAAATTGACAAGCTTAGAAAAAAGATAGAGAAGAGCTGCAAAACGATGGAGCTGACTTGTTCTTCAAGTTGGAATTTTTACTGGGCTGCTAGATCTGGACTGGGCCGACTGGGCCTATACTCTTAACAGTGAAGATGGTAATGACACATTTCACCTACCAACATTAAACTTAGGATACATGAAATCATACACCCAATATGAACCAAACAACTTACTTTTCATGAACAAGTGAATGGTCTATAAGTTCGTATTTGCGAATTGCGATTGTCTATGTCTTGCTTTTTGCTCTCAAGGTTGGTAAATGTAATTAACAGCGAAGTGACATATTACAGGATTTGCAGCAAAATGCTTCAGAGGCTTTGGTGCAAAGTTAACTCTTGATTCATCGGTATTAGCTAGCTAGTTGTTCGTGCCAATATACGTACGTACGTATATATTTCGAGAAGCCAGGGCAGATAGCATGCTTAGACATTCAGCAATCTAGTATAGACATAGTTTATGCTATATATATATATATGGACAGGGAGCAACAGTGTTGGTATAAGAGTTATTGGCAATTCCTTGTGATCAAAACACGCAAGGCACAAACCGCACTTCATGTCCTGAAGACATAAGATAGCTCAAGTAAAGATTGAAGACCTGACTGTTCTCAAGTGCATCAGGTAGTTCATGTGAATATGCATCACATATTCTTCACTGAGGATAACAGTTTCACTTGCCATCATAGATTGGATGATACCCATGTTTGTATCTATCCTAATCTCTGAGTCTGTTCATATACATATTCAAATATATTTGCTTTAGTCGTTAAGTATTTGAATTTCAAATCCTTTTAGCAAAACATTAGTTTATTTGTACTTTAGCTCCAAGTCAGTCTAGGGTGGTGTGGTAAACTAACCCGTGACCACATGACTAGAGCCACATTGAGTCCAGTTAGGTTTTTGTGTTGCACAAACCAAGTTAGCGGCTAGTCCATGTGATGCACCGCTCAAGCTATCAGTTGTCCTAAATGCCCTTTTAGGAAAAGTAGTTTTGTAGAGTCCTTGTGCCTGACCAAACTGATTAAGTTTTTCAAAACCATTTGTCTTTTTCTGTTGGCTTCATTCCCATTTGGGAAAATCTCTCCTTGCCTTTGCTTTAGGCGTGTTGGATATGTCAGTCCCTTTCTGTCCTACTTTTAGTAAGACAAATCACTACAGTCCAAATATGAAGCCATCTTGATTGGGAAATTGTGTTTGCCCGTTCATGGCTGGTACTTTGCCTATATATATGAGACTCTGCTTCTCATACTCTTTGGTTGTTGAAATTTGTCATTTGCATTTTCTCCCTTTGAGTTTTAGCATTATTGCTTCTTTGCTCATTTGCTCTAAGTCTTCCTCGTTGATTATAAATCTTAGAGTTGAGCATCAAAACATTTTCAAAACCCATTTCATTGTTCATTGTTCATGCATACCTTGAGAGCGGTTTAGGTGATGCAACCCAGTGAAGTCTTCATAAAGAATTAGCTAAGGAGTTAGTTAAGTTCGTGTGAAGCAAGTTGTAAGCTGTCTTAGAGAATTAGCTAAATACGTTAGTTAAGTTCTGCTTTGAAGCTTAGCATAGTCCTATGTGTAAAACACCTGAGAGATAAGAGAGCAAGTTCAGTTGAGTGCTAAGCAGTATGGCTAGGCATTGTGTCATCCTCTGAGTTGTGAGTTTTGTAAAAAGTGTGTTTACAATAGTGGAAAAGTTTGCCTCTCAGGAGTTAGAGGCACACAGTTTTTCTCTCTGGTTGCAGGGTTTCTGCGAGTAAAAAACATACTTGTGTTATATATTTACTTTCTAGTATTTGCATATTTACATTCACAACTTAGTTTCACAGCAAACAAGATAGTCAAATCTTTGCTATCCTTGTGCGCGGGATAGAGCAAAAAGTTGTCAGGGCCTATTCACCCCTTCTAGGACCTTCAAACAGAATTAGAAGTTAACTAAGACATCTTGCTTGCTGTCAAGAGTGAAACACCGTAGACAAATAATCAAAGTAAATAAAGTTTTTGTCAAATAATGAATGGAGACCATGGTTTGTAGAAAACTTTGGGAAAAGATGGTATATATTCTCTAATTCAGTTAAGAATTCCCAATCTTTTTAAGATTGATATAAAATATGTACGTACTGAAAGCTAATGAAGCCTGTGATATAATATTGCTTAGTTGGCCCTTCATTATAGAAGCCACATACCTGGTTTTGCTGGTTCAATCAAATTGCCATAATTTTTCAGGGAAATCATGCTTCTAGTACAACTAAATATGCTTGAAGACAGCTCTATTCCTTTGTGTTCTTTCATGGAACCATCTATGACATCAAGAAAATAGCACACGCCATTTTGTATGGTAAAAATGCCATTCTCCCATTCACCCCATTTTGAATATGCATACCATAATAAGGCCGTCCTACAAACGTTTCGGTGTTTATTATGTGAACTAACGCCCACTCGTTCTTCTCATAGTTAATCAATTAACATGCTTATCTTAATATGCCCTCCCTCATCTGAGCAAAGATCCATGACAGCTAAAGATCCTCTGAGATTAAGCAAATGAAGATCATACCAATTTTTCTGAGAAGAAACCTGTAAGTCGGGATGGCGAGTCCAATACAATTCATCTTTTCGGCAATCGAAAGAAACATTATGATCATTATGTCTCTCTCTCTCTTCCTTTAACCAACCATCCGCGTATACACTCCTGTTGCTGAAATAACAGAGGAACTGATTGTATCGTTCGCCATGATCTTGTTCCCATTGCATAAACTTGGGCCGCTATGTGGTTGGAACCTGCATATTCGACCATAGTGTTACGTCTTGGTGTATTTCCGGAAATATGAACAATCTTGTAGGTACTAGTTACATCATCAAATCCCATTCCGTGCCGGTCATCGTTGCGTACACAAAATTTATTATAGGTTGGAACTTCGACATCACTCCCTAAGAGCTCTAGAACTTCTCCCCTAAGAGGATTAACCAAGTAGCTAGCATGGCTCTTTTCTGAATCTCCATCTCCTACTAATTCCAAACAAATTGCCGGAGACAAATTCTACATCGTAGTTATACCAATCATCCGTGAACACAAGATCAGCAAAATTGGCCTTCAATTGAGAAGCTGCGGCCATTGTAGTCTAAGGACTGCAGTTTTATTGCACGATGAAGCACAGTTGAGTATCGTTGAAGAAGCATAAGTTTAGGCACTTCAGCTGCAGAAGAGTAATAATATAAACTTCGAGTGTGCAGTGCACCAAACTCAAGCCGGCAACTATATTCCGAAAGGTCTTAGAGAGACACTCTATGCAACAAAGTGATTTTAACGGTAGTCTCATCTTTCGGTAGAGCCATCAATGTTGAAGGCTTTCTCTCAGTCTCGTTATCATGTCTTTTTTTTATCGAAAACATATGAGCTTTCAACAAACTTAAATGTTTGCTGCATATGTCTGAAAGAAAATTTCCCAACTCCATAGCCAAATCTTTTTTTAACGGACCAGAGAATCATCAAAAAGAAAAGAAAGTAAGAGACATATCTCCTAGTACATATATAAAAGTAAGTCCAAAAGCTTGACTGACTAGAATTTCTTACTCCTAATTAGTATAGGATTTACTATTTATAAGATATAAAAGGCACTTGGGTAAAGGGTAAAAGCCCAAAGGCCCAAAACAAACTGGATTAATACTAAGAGGAAAGCACAAACCTCTCAATTTCTCCGACCTATGATGAAGAACAGGGGATGCCGAACCTCTCAATTTCTCCCAAGCAAGGTACCCACTAGCTTTTACAATACGAAATTGTCATATTTTTCCATCTAAATTATGTCTGATAATCAAATTATCATAAAAGATTGCACCTTTATGTGTTTTTAATCATACCCAGATAACTATCAGTTGAAAGATTACATCTTTTGGTTTCCCAGATAGCCAACTTTTATAGAATTGGAATATGACTTTTAAGTTTGTTTTCATTGTTTGTTTGAATCGTTGTTATGTTATAAATGAATTTGATAATTGAATTGGAATCATAAAACTTTAGAAAGAAAATTACCCAGTAACAATCCCAATGCTAAGTCCTTGCTCATTGTTTATCAAGTTTCTCAATTTGTGTTGTTTGGTTGATTAATCTATCAGAAGCATGAGAAAAGAAGCAAGCCGAAGAAAAAGGAAAACTTGGGAAAGAAACAGAGAGATAAGGGTGAGTTCAGCTCAGGGAATCGAAATGGCGGGGTTAGCTATGAGGACAGAATTAGTGATTTGCCGGATGGCATTCTTGTTAGTATCTTGTCTTGCTTACTTTTAAAGGAAGCAACAGTCACTAGTGTCCTTTCAAGGCGGTGGCGGGATCTGTGGGCTTCTGTTATGAGTCTTAACTTTGAAGATGAGAAGAGTTCGAGGGATTTCAAGGAACTGAAGCCGAATATACAACACAGGCAACGCCGTAGTTTTGTCAGTTTGGTGGATGCTGCGGTGAAACAGCATACAGGCCTAACAATTGAACGGTTCAGGGCTTGCTTTTTTCTAGATCGTCGCTTTGCACGATCCATTGATGAGTGGATTGAGTTTGCCGTGAAAAAGAGGGTGCAAATACTTGAGCTGGAGTTTTCAACAGCGAATTATAAAGATAACTATACATTTCCCCATGAACTACTAGGTCTTGCTAAAGGGTCTACGCAAAAAGACTTACATTCTGGCATCCCAAGTCTACACTCATCTGGTTGTTGTCTGGGTTTCAAGTCACTAAAAGTTCTTAATTTGCGACATGTTAATGTGGCCGGAGAAGCTCTTGAGAACTTGTTGATGAAATGTCCAGTTGAAAGATTATCAGTGGTGGCAGCCAAAAATTTGGTTGATCTAAGAGTTGTTAGTCCACCAATCACATGGAAGTATTTGGCGATAGAAAAATGTCTTGACCTCAAAACCATTGAGATCTGTAATGCTGACATTGTTTCATTTACTTACATCGGAGTCGGTATAGACCTGGTTCTGAGTAATGTACCATTGCTTACTGAGGTATCCATCACTGAACTCGAGATTGGGAGCAACGACTTCTACGATTCTATAGCTATATCCGTAGAACTTCCGTTCACCCAACTGTCATGCTATCTTTCTCAGCTGAAGTGTCTCACCATGGATATCAGTGAAGTGGTAAGTACATATGTAATTATGATGTGCTATGTTCTTTTGTTCTCTTTGTGGAGTATAATGTTCCTTACTGTTGCTTCACTTTCAGGTCTACAATCAGGATTATGTGTTCCCTATGTTAGCAAATCTCAAGTGTTTGGAATTAATATGTGAACCACATTATGCGTCTGCTCTTCGTTATTTGACTTCTTTCATGAAGGCATCTCCTTACTTGCAGAGACTTGTGTTGAAGGTATAATTTTTTATTGCTGCTATTCATACTTGGTAGAATTTATACATCTTCTCTTCACACTAATTTTGAAGAAACATTAGTGTTAACACAAAACAAATGGTCAACCTTTCTATGTATTTGATAATGCTAAATTGCTGATGGTTAACTTTGCTGTACATTAATATGTTTCCTTGATGCAGATGAATATCTACACATCATGGTTGGAGGAGATGGGAATAGGAAAGACAGAGATGGAGGAGATTGTGACAACAAAGCAACTGGAGAGTGTTGCCAAATGCCCTCATGATGAGCTCAAAGTAATAGAAATAGTTGGGTATCGTGCTCGTAGATTTGCTGCTAAACATGTCATGCTCTTGTTAAAGAATGCCGTTGCACTGAAGAAACTTGTTATTGATCCTGTCCGGCATCGGTCTAGAGGGCTGAGTATGGTGCAGGAAATTATTGATGAGGAATTGAAGGCAAGAAATCATGCTATGAAACACCTTAAAAAATTTGTTCCCTCAACTGTAAACTTTGTATGCCTGTAGTAATTGATTCCAAACCATAATTGTGCAAACAAGCTTGAGTTGAGAATAAATGGTCTTTCCTTAGAAAATAAAATGGATCTACATTCTTTGTCTCATGCTTTTTGGTTGTTGTTGTGAATATGAGATTCTAAACATAAAATCTGGATCAAATACATTCTTCTGCTGTGAACCTGTGATTTGTTCTCTTGTATAGAAAGGTGAACCAGTAGTTGATCAATCTGCCTTATGCTTCTAAATGTGTTTAATCAATGGTGTCCTCTATGCTTAAAAATCGAGCATACAAATTGTACAACCTGAGGCTTTGAGAACTTGGACATGCATAATTTCTCTGCTCCCAGGCATGGTTCCCCACACCAGTTCCGGGAAGAGTGTACTCCAAATCGATATATCCACTATCTAACCAATATTAACACGTCTATTTATCGTCAATTCTCGTATTTCTTGAAGAAACAATTGAATCACTTAACACAAAGATAATCTTCAATGAAATTTTTTTTTTGCGACTTCTCTGTACGCTCAACTCTAGTGCTCTAGAAGCTTCCAAACGGTATAAATCTATGTAGTCACCTCCACCGCCACTTTGGTGATTGAAAGATCAATGGCAAACTCAAAAATCTAGCATAAATTCCAAAATGTAGCTTTTAATCCTTAAATATTATGTACCTTATAAATAATTAAATATATAGAGAACTTGGACCCCTCAGTTTTTAGTATTTAGTATTTTGCCCCAATAGGTTCGCGGCATTGTAATTTCCCCTCTCTGTTATCCTAAAAACCAAACTCCAACTCCAAACACATTCCCAGTTTCACGTCTTTGATCTCAAAGCTCAAAACTTTATAAACCCTAAACCCACTAGTCCAAAACCCACCTCAATTCTCTACCAAAGCTAATGGCTTTAGCAGTTTCCCATGCTCTTCTCTGCCCCAAACTGCAGTTTCCCCAAAGAAACTTCCGCCCTAAAGCTCCACCCCTGAGTTTCTCACCTCCCAATTTCAGGTAATCAAGTTCACTTTCGATAAAGTTCACTTTTTTATGTTCTGGGTTTTGTTCAAATGCTCAAATTCTGTGGCTTTATGTCAAAATGTGGTTGGTTGTTAGTTTTTGGGTTATTGGGTTTGTGAGGTTAAGTTTACTACAATCATGCAACTACTTTGTTAAGCTTATTTGGTTATTTATGGGTTGAAAACTTGAAATATATACACATGTAGTTGTTAAGGGTAATCTGTATGTAAAATAAGAAGTTGGTAGAGATAGTGTAATTGGGTTTTTAGGAAAATTGGACTGCAGTTATACAAGAGCTTTGTTCAGGTTGTTGGTTTGTTTATGCTTTTAATGTTTCAACTTTCAAGTATAGCAACAGAGGTTTAAACTTATCATGTTTTCTAGAGCAATTCCGCAGAATAGAAGGATAGTGTTGGCCGCTGCGTCTGCAGCTGGAAGTTCTAATTCGGACAGTGGTTTAAATCTGTATGAGGTAAGTTTGTTGTATTGTAGACACTTGAAATTGGTTTTTCAAGTGACTGAGGGGATCTGATTGATGGTTGTGTATTTGTGATTTTTTATGTTTACCAGATTCTCGGTGTGAACCCGATTGAGGGGTTTGACAAGGTCAAGGAAACATATAAGAGAAAACACAAGGAGGCCATGAGCAACGGTGACGAAGAAGCTGCTGCTACAGTAGGTTTCGTCTCTCTGTCTCTCTCTCTCTCTGTGCATATATCAAACATTTAGTTCCAAACATCACGATCACAGTATCATATTCTTTATGCAGCTGGAGAAAGCATATGACAAACTCATGATGTCACAACTAACAAACAGGAAGAAAGGCATGACATTTGGTTCTTTCAAGGTACATGCACTGAAGTCAAATTTTCTAGTTCTGATTATGTTGCAGTTGAAGTTACTTATCAAAAGAGAAAGCAAGTGGAAGTTGTAGTTACTGCGTACAATTGAATTTTCACAACTGGCTTAGTGTTCAATAATATTATGGGCACTGGCTATTTGAGTTACTTTCTAGGATTAGCTACTATAACATGTTGGGGTTTCTCTAGATTTTCATTTTAAGATACTTGCCTTATCGAAGGCACCGCGGAATAGCTAGGGAATTGGATCTGGAAGAAATATTCAATACTAGTCACTGAATAAAGATTTATAAACGTGGCCAAAATATTCTTATGCAGAAACTTGTATAATAGATATTTTAAATCTGATGGGGGTCAGTTAGAAATAAGATATAGTGGTGAAGTAAGAGCTCACTATTATAGTTATTTTCTTTGCTTGCTAAGATTTCAAACTAGGAACTAATTGGTTCTCAGAGTACTTTAATAGTCAAGATGCTCTGCTAACTTTTTATTGAAAAGCTTTTAAGAACTACATTTTGCTTGTTTCAGAAGTCACCTGTATTTGAAAGAGCACATTTTCCATTTTCTTTCTATTTGGATGCTTTCAAATTATGCTCTGTGAACAGTTCTTTATTCTTTTTTACGGATATCCATATTGTTATAATAAATGAATGTTGCAGTTATCATATCAGCCACATTTGATCAGAAACAGATTATTATCTCGGCCTTAGAATGAATACTTCTATTATTTTTCTTTTAAATTTCAGGTTTCGAAGGATATAAAATATGCTGATAAGCAACCAATTGTACCATGGGGGCCTAGGTTTGTTTATTCTTTTGATCATGTGATTCCTAATGAGTAGCATAACCAAAGTATACTGCTGAATATATCGAACTTTAATGTCTGCTGATTCTTGTTCTTCTGTTAAGCTTGTATTCTATTGAATGAAGCATAGAATTAGGTGCCTTACCTTCCAGCTAGTGGCAGTAGAAAGTGGACCGGGGGGTGGGGGGGGGGGGGGGTGTGTTGGGTTTGATAGATCACTCTTCTGTTGCCCATTTGTTTTGGATACGGCACCTTTTTATGTGCTGTCCTCAGATTCCATCCATTCCTCAATTGTACTGGAATGGATGCAGATCCTTCCCAATTAAGTAGACCAGATGAAGTTGACAAGACTGATTTGCATAGTTGCTTTTGAAACCTATTCTTTACCCATTCTGCTTTAGACAGGCTGGCACTTTTACATTGTAAATGGTAATGTGACAATACCAAGCACTAGATAGATACTTAGATCGTGATAATACTGGTTATCTTCCCAGAACAAAAAATGAATTTATAAGGATGATTTTGATGCATATGCTATGAACTGAAAGGATTCCTTTTCATTCGGCATTGGCATTTGTCTAAATATGACTGGCTGCATGTATTTTCTCCATTAAGCTCTGAAATCCTCTTTCTTCCATTTCCTCTATCTATGATGTATCAACTGCTTTAAAAGGATATATGTCCCCTTGTGGTGGCGTTGTATGCTACTATCTGAACTTCTTATATGCTTACAGGTTCACCAAGTCCAGTGTACAAGATATCCGTATCAACCTGGCAATTTCTGCCGTATTTGTAAGTATTCAAGGAATGTTTGTTTATCTGCATCCTTCTCTTTTTTATTTGTAAGAATATTCTGCAGTGAATTAGATGGTGGAAATGCTTTATATTTTAACTCCCAAGCATAGTTCCACGTGTCCATGAATAACCAATGTAATTGTACTCTCTATTCAACAGAAACAGAATCATGCTTTCACTAGGTTCGACCTTTGTTTACTTATCTCTAACGAGTACATGTACATGGGGCCTTTTTGGCAATTACTCTTTCTATAACCAATGTGACTGTTAAGCTTTGATTTTCACAAAAAGATTGTGAGGTGGCATGCATTCACCAACCATATATTTATGTGATTTTGTTATACAATGTGTGTCCCTCTTATATGGATAGTTTAGTCTATGTGGAGGTGATGTAAATTTGTGGACGCTCATGAGAACTTTCATCTTTGGAGTTTCCAGTTAAAAAGACCATCTGATCTACGGCATTTAATCTACACATTGTTAGAACAGGCTGAGTTCAAATCCTGTGATGGTTATTTAGTTTGTTTAAAGACCGGTTATGATTTTGTTATGCAACATTCAGTTGAAGAGCTGAGAGTTACCTATTGCATATGGTCTGATATGTATTGTCGTATTTATGTGATAGTTTCAGTAGGCAATATGCTCTAAGCACAACATATGTAGTGGAATAATCTAATTTTTCACGTTTCTCTATCATTGTGGTTCTTTTATTTCAGTCTATATTTTTTCTTCTTTACCCCTCATTGTTCGCTCATTTTCTATTTTCCAGGTAGCTTGGATTGCTATTGTGCGCAATGCTGACTATAAACCACTCCAGTTTCTATCCTTTGCCTTCGTTTATCGCATTTTTGAGAAGTTGAAATCCTTTGAAGGACCTGTAACTCCAAAATATACTGTGAGTCATATTGTAAAACATAGATTTCCTTAACCAAAATCCATTTTGCACACCATTTGCAGAAGTTATGACAAGCTATATCGTGAAAGTCTTATAAATTACTTCATGACGCAGGAAGATGGTGAGGAAGTGGGGAAGGGACTGCAGATGGGAAAACGGCTGCTTCGTGCTCTTGGACTAGTCTTTGGCTGTATTGCTGTTGCTTCTCTGGTATACCATCTTGTTTTAATTTTTGGTGCATTTAGAATTATGTCGATAGGTCATGTCAGTTTAGTTATGGATTATTATGTGACTTGATGATTACCACATATCCATAAAGAAAACTATGCATGCCAATCAATCAGGCATTACTCTTTTCCATATTTCTGTACGTAGCTGGATTGATGGTCACCACATTTTCGGGGAGAAATTCTAAAGAAGCATGCCGTTGTCAATATTCAATGTTCTTAGCTTAAGTCTGCATGGTAGCTCCGAAAAGCTTTCAGTCTTCGTTTTACTCCATATCTTAATACTTATCTTTCATTTCAATTCCTTTTCTTTATGTTTTTCTCTGGGCCTGGTTCTTGTTTATGTTCATTTCACCAACAGCGGTGTTAATTCCTTGCAGGGATACACTGGTTCTCTGAATGTGATTGAGTATATGGCTAGTTACGTTCCTGCTATTCTTTACAATAATCAGGTATTGACAACTACCGTGTTGGCATATGTTTTTGATAGAATTCATTGTTTCTGGCAGATTGTATATGAAAATCTCTAAATTACCCTTAATCGAATCTGCATGTTGGTGCAGGAATTGATAATCACCTCAGTAACTTCAGTCATGCTCTGCATTATGGCATCATATTACAGGTGATGAAACCTGTTTATAAATCCTGGGACACATCCAATGAGTTATCAGTTATCATAAGTGTACAACGGATGCTATTCTCTATCAACTTTAGCTATTTCGAAACAAGAAATCACTCTTGTAAGCTGAAATTTTGGGAGGAAAAAGTTTTGAATTCAGTTCTATCAGTTTGTAAATACCAACTAATTAGAATGCGTTGGTCTTTTGAGTTGTAAGTGACTGATGTAGAACAAAGTAGTATATGAAATAATAAGCATAATCTTTTTCTTAGATGTCATCGTTTTATGTTCCTTAATGTCCAAAAGGGTCACAAGGTTGAACTCTATGGTAGGAAGGTGTTTTAAGCACCGCGTTTATCAACTTCTGAAATTGTAAAAGGATGGTATGAGAAACATGGAGCTCAGGATGGTTCAGTTCATTTCAACTAGAAAGATATTAAGCTTATTAAGCTGTATCGAATACTCCCTCTAAATACCACGTGTCTGAACAGTCGACACCTGCTAGAATTTATCTTTTGCTTATAAGTTCATGTATTAAAAACCAATCAAGACAACACATCACCATAATGACACGTTTACTTACTCTTAATGTGTAACGGAATATAGAGATTTGCGCTCATTAACCAAATTACAAACTTATTTCTTAGCAACTCGAAGCTCAAACGCCAACAGAAGCTTAGGCTTAGTTTGGTACAGCTTCGCTTTTTAAAAAATCAGTTTCTATCCGAATTTTTAGATTTTATAGTGTTTGGTAAACGAAAGAAAAACAACTTTTTTTTGAAAATTACAGTCACTGGCAACAGCTTTTAAAAGCAACTGTCACTAAAAACATTAGAAATTAATAAATTTTATCTTGACAGCACTTTTAAAACTAATATTTACCAAACACAAAACTGTTTTAATTTACAGCTAATTATTTTCGCAGTACAGCAACACCAGTTTTTTTTATAAAGTCACAGCAATACCAAACTAACGCTTTAATATAAAATAAACTTCAATTCATATGTTTTTTCGTTCCAACTAAGTAAACGTGACCGTATTTATCTTTCGTAAAATCCGTAAACAAAATACGGGTCGGGTCGGGACCGACTTGACCCATAGATATAAGCTAAATATAAAAGGAGAGGAAAACAAGTTGGGTCCTTTGGCTCTATTTGCCAACCTCTATTCTCTCCCAAATTCCCTTCATATCTGCTTCTACCTTCTCTCTAGGGTTTAATCCCAAATCCTCCGATTTCCCTAAACCCTAAATCGGGGGTGTAGCTTCCCTCCGGCGACGTCGTCAAGATGAGGATCATGATCAAGGGCGGCGTGTGGAAGAACACGGAGGATGAGATCCTCAAGGCCGCCGTCATGAAGTACGGCAAGAACCAGTGGGCCCGTATCTCGTCGCTCCTCGTTCGCAAGTCCGCCAAGCAGTGCAAGGCTCGCTGGTACGAGTGGCTCGATCCCTCCATCAAAAAGGTGAGAGCTTTCTTCTTCATCTTCTTCTCATTCTTCTTCGTATTGTGTTGTTGTTGTTGTTGTAGATTGCAATGTGTGGCTTGTGTAATTAGTGTCGGAGATGAAAGGAGCAATGGATAAATTCAATTTGTAGTTAATCAGGAGCTGGCTGGTGCTATAGTTTCGACTGAGGATTTTGATTAGAGATTGAATGTTTCGAGATTGAATGGTTGGTGCTATAATATTCTCAATTTTGTTTAGTTGATGTGTCGGTACTAGAGGTATGAGAGGTAACAATGAAGTTTTGAGTCTATTTTGTTCACTTTTTCTTCAAGGAAAGCACAGTCTTTGTTTAGTTTCGGTGTATAAATAGTGTCGTGTATAAAATCAACAATGTGTAGATTTGATTTGTAGTTGTTAATTAGGCTCTGGTGGGTGTTGTAGTTTCGACTGAGGATTTGTTTAGGAAGTGAGTGTTTTGAATTTGGTTGCCGTTTTTTGTTTCAGTTGTTTTGCTATTTATGTGTACTATTGTTTAGTTGATGTATGTTTACTAGAGAAAACAGAGGTAACTAGTCCATTTTATTCTATTTTCATAAGGAAGGTCGAAGATGAAAGGAGCAATGAACATATTGAATCTGTGATTGTAAATTAGGGTCTGGCTGGTACTATAGTTTCAACTGAGGATTTGATTAAATATGGAATGTTTTGAATTTGATTGCCGTTTTTTGTTTCAGTTGATTTGGTGTTTGTGTATTAATATACTCTTTTTTTTTTGTTAATGTATGTTTACTAGAGAATTAGAGGTAAAATGTAAAGTTTGAATCTGTAGTTTTATTAGGTTGTAGGTAGTGCTTGTTCAGTACCAAGGGTAGAGATTAAATGTTTGAATCGGGCAGGGTGCTCTTGGTTTAGTAGTTATTTGATTATTCTTCTTGTGCTTGCAATTGTAGTATGCGAAAATTGTATCTAGGTCTTATCCTCATTCTCGGAGTAATTTATATGATTTTTACTTGATGAGTTTCTGATGGTGATTTGGGAACTTTGATTCTTGCAGACTGAGTGGACTAGAGAAGAGGATGAGAAACTTCTACATCTCGCTAAGCTCATGCCTACACAGTGGAGAACAATTGCCCCAATCGTTGGTCGTACTCCATCCCAATGCCTTGAGAGGTATGAGAAGCTTCTGGATGCAGCTTGTGTCAAGGATGAGAATTATGAACCAGGTGATGATCCCCGAAAGTTGCGGCCTGGAGAGATTGATCCCAATCCTGAGTCTAAGCCTGCTCGTCCGGATCCTGTTGATATGGATGAGGATGAGAAGGAAATGCTTTCTGAGGCGCGAGCTAGGTTAGCCAACACCAGGGGAAAGAAGGCCAAAAGAAAGGCTAGAGAGAAACAGCTGGAAGAGGCCAGAAGGCTTGCTTCCCTACAGAAAAGGAGAGAATTAAAGGCTGCTGGGATTGATACTAGGCAGCGGAAGAGGAAAAGGAAGGGCATAGACTACAACGCTGAAATCCCCTTTGAGAAGAAGCCTCCTCCAGGCTTTTATGATGTTGCAGAGGAAGATAGACCAGTTGAACAGCCTCAGTTCCCTACAACGATTGAGGAGCTTGAAGGGAAGAGAAGGGTTGATGTGGAAGCTCAGTTGAGGAAACAAGATATTGCAAAGAACAAAATTGCTCAGAGGCAGGATGCTCCATCTGCGATATTGCAAGCCAACAAGTTGAATGATCCAGAAACAGTTAGGAAGAGATCAAAGCTTATGCTTCCTGCACCTCAGATTTCGGATCATGAGTTGGAGGAAATTGCAAAGATGGGCTATGCAAATGATCTTGCTGGGAGCGAACTCACAGAAGGAAGTGGTGCAACTCGAGCCCTTCTTGCCAATTATGCCCAGACACCAAGGCTGGGAATGACACCCTTACGTACGCCCCAAAGAACACCTTCTGGTAAAGGTGATGCTATCATGATGGAAGCTTCAAATTTGGCAATGTTAAGAGAGTCTCAGACACCATTGTTAGGAGGAGAGAATCCACAGTTGCACCCATCAAATTTTTCTGGTGTTACTCCTAGAAAAAAGGAAATCCAGACGCCAAATCTGATGCTTACTCCTTCTACTCCTGGAGGTGCGGGTCTTACTCCTAGGTTTGGCTTGACACCGTCAAGGGATGCTCTAGGCATGACGCCAAAGGGGACTCCAATGAGGGACGAGCTTCGTATCAATGAAGAAGTTGATATGCATGATAGTGCAAAAATGGAGCATCGGAGACAGGCTGAGTTGAGGAAAAACTTGCAGTTGGGTTTAAGCAATCTACCACAGCCCAAAAATGAGTACCAGATAGTAATGCAGCCAGTTCCAGAAGATGATGAAGAACCCGAGGAGAAAATTGAAGAAGACATGTCTGATAGGATTGCTCGAGAAAGGGCTGAGGAAGAAGCACGACAGCAGGCATTACTAAGGAAGAGATCAAAAGTACTGCAGAGGGAGCTCCCTAGGCCTCCTGCTACTTCAGTGGAATCTCTGAGAAAATCCTTGTTGAGAGCAGATGAGGATAAGAGTAAAGTAGTTCCTCCTACTTCAATTGAGCAGGCCAATGAAATGATTACGAAAGAGCTTCTTAGTCTACTAGAGCATGATAATGCAAAATACCCGCTTGATGAGAAAGCAGACAAGCGGAAAAAGAAAGGTTCCAAGCGCAGTACAAATGGTTCTACTTCTGCTGTCCCTGAGATAGATGATTTTGAAGAAGATGAACTGAAGGAGGTATGTTAATTTCTCGTATGTTCTTTAGTTCATTCCTTAATTGCCTATTTTCCCTTTTTCCTTTTAGCTTTCATTTTTATACACAGACATGCATGGCTATCACTGAATTATTTTCCCAAGAGAAACAGAGATTGTTATACACATGTATTGTTTCTTTGCTCGGGTCTGAGTATATATTGTATTCAAGTGTACTTGATGCCACACATATAATCATACTTGATGATCTGGGTCTTGGAAGGATTGTGCTATGAGGGTAATCTATTTTCTTTTATTTTGTTTTTGGGGTGGGGAGGATGGATAAGGAGAGATCAACTTCACTCTAGTCATTACTTTCGTATTTAAGTGTACTTGATGCAACACATAGGATCATTATTGATGATCAGTACTCTATTTTTATTTCTCTGAGGGGGGTGATGGAGTGAGGAGATGGATCATGCTTCCCTCTGGGAATTAGTTTCTCCCTCAAGTAAGATAGTTCTTTGTAAGGGATTGTACGCTAAAATTTTGGATTAGAAAGCAGTTGCTTTAGTTCTTTGTCATTTTATACATCTGTGCCTTCTGTATGTTAGATTTTTTCCTTAAATGTTGCTAAGTTCATTGGTTAATTGGTGTACACCTAGGCTTTGTGTAAATAAAAGTTTGTTTATATGAATTTTTTTTTTTGCTAAGTTCAGTATGCATATTGACATGATGACCATTTTTTGAGCAGGCTGACTCGATGATAAACGACGAGGTTAAATATCTTCGTGTTGCAATGGGACATGAGGATAAGTCCGTTGATGAATTTGTTGAAGTACACAAGACTTGCATGAATGAATTCATGTTTTTTCCCAAGCGCAATGCCTATGGTTCATCAAGTATTGCTGGAAATGAGGAGAAACTTGAGGCTTTGCAAAATGAATTTGATAATGTCAAGAAGAAGTTGGATGATGATCTTGCAAAAGCAGTGAGCCTTGAGAAAAAGGTTAAAGTCCGAACACATGGTTATGAGGTATGCCTCTCTTATTCTCATATTTTTCAATTGTTAGACAAAGCATTTTACATTGCTTGAAAACATGGTCATGAGTCCAGTTTCTGTGTCATGTTCTCATAATTATTTATGACTGTAGGCATGCAAAAGTGTTTAGATAATGTTCTCTGTAGGCTGTGATAATGAGTCACTATCCACTCATTCACTTTTCAGAATCTTAATCTAAGATTATGTTAACAGGTTACACACACACACGGAGCCGTTCCAAAGAGGACGCACAGCCCTTAAAAGCAGGGACGTCCGCACTTTTACGGGTTTGCGGACGTCCTCTTCTGATCCTGTTTGTGTGTATATATATATAGGAGGATCAGAAGCGGACGTCCGCACGGTCGTTAAAGTGCGGACGTCCCTCCGTTTGCCATCGTACGGCGCCGGCGAGGGCGCGCCTCCACCCCAGCGGAATCCAGCAGCGTCCCCGACCACTTTCCATCCCCGGCGAATCCGCTGAATTCCAGTTTTCCGGCCAGATCGACTTTGTTTGAAGTTTTGGGTGATTTGGCCGGGGAGGGAAAACTGGAATTCGGGGGACTCGCCGGGGAGGGAAACTGGTCGGGGACGCTACTAGAGTCTGTTGGGGTGGAGGCGCGCCCTCGCCGGCGCCGTACGGAGGGACATCCGCTCCTGATCCGGCCTGATATAGGAGGAGGATCAGAAGCGGACGCCCCTCCGTTTGCCATCGTACGGCGCCGGCGAGGGTGCGCCTCCACCCCAGCGGACTCCAACAACGTCTATATATATATATATATATATACATATACTAAACTGCATGTTGCCATTAGTGTGGATCCATCACCTGTAGTTAGTCTATAGATTTGAAACCCCCCTCTCCCTATCGTGTTATCCGAAGTCAGGAATCATCACCATGCCCATATCTTAAACTAATTATTAATATACAAATGCTGTCATGCTAATATCGATAAGAATCACACTACTAATATCGATAATATCTTCAGCCTTATGTCTCTGCACACTACTAAAACTTATGATAGATATTAGTAGCAAAGCAGAAAGGAAGACAAAAAAAAAAACAGGGGTCCAAACCTTAACTACTCAAGTGACCAATCCTCCCATTGGTCACTTCACTCACTTGAAGGATGATTAACAAGGTTTTAGTGAACAGTAAAGCTGAAGCAGGCGAACAACTCTTACTTCTTTAGGCTTAAAGGCACTAATTTATGTAGTTCAGAAAGTTGCTGAAGGCAGTGAAATCTGAAAGAATTGAGTTAGCCCCCCTAAGAATAAGAACCCCAGGGGGACCCCATATTATACAAGCATCTCTTTCGGTTTTTCGGTCATCCAGACGTGTATATTCCCATTCTACCTGGATAGTCATATCGTTTTGACTTTTTCGGGAAAAACAGTCTTTGCTAATCAAAAGATAGGAGGGCACACCTTCTCCCAAAGTTACGGGGTCATTTTGCTGAGTTCCTTCAACAATGGTTCTCTCAAGCGCCCTAGTATACTATACTTGTTCACCTGTGTCTGTTTGGGGTACGGTCAGTTCACCAGGAGGATTGCCCTCCCAATTCGAAGTTTTTTCCTGGAAGTTTACACCTTGTTGACTATGACAACAGTCGCGACTATAAACAGACTCGCGACTGTACCGCCCTGCCCCTTTGACCCCTACTCTAATCAAGAGAGTAAAGGCCCCTTGCTTTCACGTTTGAGTGTTTGCTCGTTGTTTAGGCCGGTGAGTGAGGTTTCTGCTCACTGCAGTAACCTCCGGGGTTCTTCGCACCAGGATAGTACCAGGACCCTTGTGCACCAGCTTCCTCTCTGTTATGCGGGTCCTTCCATTTTTATGTAGTTATAGTTTGTATTAGTGCCAAATGAACATATCAAACACAGCCGAGCAGTATAAGCCCTTCTCGGCCCTGGTAAAAGCAACGAACTCTAGAAGCTATGGCTTTGGACACGCCATAGAAGATTAAACGTCGACTTATCTTATTGCCGTTCAATCTAAGACAGCGGCGATAGCTTGTAGTGAACAGCCCCCTTATGAAACCAACCGAAAGCAGCCTTTGGCCTTTGCTACTTAAGTAGTTAAGGTTTGGACCCCCATCAAAAGATAGGAGAGCAGAAAAAACGGGTATATTGCATCTCGGCTATCCCTAGATTACTGTCATCTTCTGTATAAATTTTCTTTTTTTAATCCTTCGTGTCTACATATTGCTTGTGTAATTGTATTTGATATATGAAAGGTCCATTACTTTTTAGTTTTGAAAGTTACTTGGCATCAAATGTATTTAATGTATCTGAACCCCTTCTCTTTAAATTTTCCAGATGCGAGCTAAAGACACTCATTGGCCAAAAATTGAGGAAACTTTCAAGCAGTTAGACACTGCTGAAAAAGAACTCGAGTGCTTCCGTGCTTTGCAGAAGCAAGAACAACTAGCAGCCTCACACCGGATAAACAATCTCTGGGAAGAAGTTCAGAAACAAAAGGAGCTTGAGCGCACTTTACAAAAGCGGTATGGCGGTCTTCTACTGGAGGTTGAAAGGGTACAACACCTTAGGGAGAAATACATTGCGCAAGAACAAGAACAAAAAGAAGTTGCAGCCAGAAATGATCTCGAGCTGGCTGATGCTGCAGTAGATGTGACTGTTGCACAGTCAACTGGTAATCTTGATTCTACAAGTGCCTCAGATGAGCTTGCTGCATCTCATGGTGAAACTACTGATCCACAAGTGGATGGTATGGATGTTGATGCAGACAAGAAAGATGACATGACAGTTACCACGGATGTAGATGTACCTAAAAACACACCTTCTGCTGCAGAGGGTGAGAAGGACATACCATCACATGGTACAATCGGTGAAGGTTCTGAGACTCACCTCTCTACCTTAGATGGGATCCCCTCCAGTGATGTTGCAGCTCAAGAGTCTGTTAGCAATGGAGACGCTGTTTCAGGCAGGGTGGCTAAGGTGCTTCCTACTGAAAATCTAACAAGTACAACTATAGCCGATGACCAAGTTGTTGGGGCAGAAATATGATGGTCTTGTCAGTGCAGATGCCACCACCGTTTCTGCTGAGGTGGTCTGATTTGGCCAAAAATGCAACAACCCAAATATGAACTTAAGAGCCTAGTTTAGGTGATCAACTTTTGCTATCAAATATGCGTAGTTCCAACTATATATTGTTGAGTTGATATTGTATCTCTTCCAATCCTTTACCTTCATGCATTGTCCGAAGTTTTATGGACCATAAAAATTTCTGGTACTCAACATTTTTGTGTCCGCTAAAGATATAGTCAACTAATCAGATCAGATGTCCGATTGCTTTTTATCCTCTGCTCATGTTTTGGTGCTTTTTGTATGCTACGGTAGTAATAAAAGTATGAGCAATAGTTTTTTCTTTTTTTCTTTTTCAAAGTATGAGCAATAGTTGATGCTACACTGAATACAGATGATATGGGTTATTTTCATAGATGACCTTGCCAACTAAGCAGAAGGCAAGACGTACCTTCTTTCTTGCTGGAGGGATAAGCTTGGCTGCTTGAGCAACCACTCTAGTTGGCCATATAAAGCAATTACAAAGAGACATACAACTCACCAAGTAGAACTCCATCTATCTCCATCACCTCCTCTGCTAGAGGCTTCCTTATATGAGGTACCGTTAACCCGAAAACCATTTCTCTTTTTAAGTGCTCCTCCATTTTTCATAGCAGAATTCGGTGCAATGTCAAGTAATTTCGACATCAAAGTTGAACCGTCGAGCTAACCACTTTATGATTTGTGTGATAGTTGTCTTACGATATCCATGTCATGTCATGTCATCTACCTATGCTGACTCTAGTATCTGCATCAAACTGAAAAGGCATTCATGTATTGCCCATTCATATATGGTAGACGGAATCTTCCTTGACAAACAAGAAAATCCTTTTTTGCTACACTAGTGGCACTCAAACTTTGATTAATAGCTCAAGTGCACCCAAAATATAGATTGATGTCCCAATCAAATGGGGGAGCCAGACTTGAAAACTAGCATTTGGTCTGGTATTTAGGCATCTCTTTAACAAAATGTTAGATATATTTCCCAAATTCTACTGCCCCTCCCTTTTCCAAGAAAAGAAGAATAGAAAGCAAAATCCAATTTCTTTTTTTGGTCGAAAAAAAAAAACAAAAAAAAAACAATTTGGTTGTGTAAAAGTAGTCTATTTTTAAGGAAGAAAAACAAACTAACATTGGCCCACTTAGATTCCACACCAAACCTGAGTGCAATATTAACTACAAAAATCAGAACTGGGGTAAATGAAAACTAAGAATCTATGATTCAGTGAAAGTGAGTTGTCAATAATATAAGCCACATCAGTTGCATGAACACTGTAGTCCATAGTCATATTTGTTGGATTGATGTGTCACTCCCTCACTCACCCACCACTATATTGTTTCTGGTGTGTGAATCCTGTGAATCATTTTAACTCTTTCTAGTGTCTGGGAAGAATAACGACCCTTCATTCACATTAGGTCTGGTCCTCTTGGAATCTTATTCAACAATCCATGGCTTCTTCTCGGTCTTATTCTATTATTCACTCAACAGTTTTGAGTATTTGAAAAAGATTATTTTCAGTGCTTTAAATAGTTGATGTTTGATCATTCTGGTTCATAGGTTTCTGGGCAGTTCTGCTGAGATTAAAGTTGGGACTGAGAATATTGGCCATAGTATAATCTCATCTGTAACAGGTATGCACATATCTCTCTCGTTCTCTCTCATGCATGGTCTTCCACTATATGTATGCTTGGGTGCCTTAAATTCCCTAAAGACTAGTTCTTGGTGTGTTGGAATGGTCTTAGACTCCTAGTTGGATCCTCACAAATTTTGTTTGGTTTTGACCATATTAACTCTGGTAACAAGATTCAGATACCCTTGGATTCGGGATCAACATACAAGAAAATACATGGAACATGAAAGAGGGCTCATGATCAAAGTTGAACTCTAAATGCTTTTTAGTTTTTGCCCACATTCAAGAGATTCATACTATTTGGAATATTCTTGGGATTCTCTGCCACATTTGCAAAGGACAGAAACCCTCTCAAATTCTTTCATACTACTAATTGATCATTTTGGTCAAGTACCACAGCCATGGTTGCTGAAAGGCAATTCTGTAAGCATCTGTTAGTGATCAGAATCCCTGATTTGATTCTAGTTGTAGTAGATTCTGTACTCATTCCGTGTGTTTTTGTTTTGTTGGTACTAGTTTATTGTTCAGCAAATATGGTGACTCAGACAGTTGATCTTCGTTCCGATACTGTCACCAAACCAACTGAGACAATGAGGGCTGCTATGGCAGCTGCTGTGGTTGATGATGATGTTCTCGGCTCTGATCCAACAGCATTCCGCTTGGAATCAGAAATGGCAAAGATCATGGGCAAAGAAGCAGCACTTTTTGTACCATCAGGCACTATGGGAAACCTCATTAGTGTGCTTGTTCATTGTGACATTAGAGGAAGTGAAGTCATTCTTGGGGATAATTCCCACATTCATATTTTTGAGAATGGAGGCATATCAACAATTGGAGGTGTACATCCAAGAACAGTGAAAAACAACAATGATGGAACAATGGACCTCGATTTAATTGAAGCCACTATTAGGGATCCACGAGGAGAGCTTGTGTTTCCAACCACCAGACTTATATGCTTAGAGAACTCACATGCAAAGTAAGGATTTACCTTATTTCAATATATAGTATCACGTTTAGTACATAACCTTGTGTTGTTTATTGAATAGATTAAGATATGGTAGCCACTTGATTAATAATTCTATATGATATCTAGTAAACTCCCAGTCTTTCGACTTTGTTTTTAGTACTGCAGCATGCAGGTTGTTGGTCTGAGAAAAGTCAGTCTCAGGTTGTATTATAATGTTCTTAGCTTCACTCTTCTCTAAAGAATCTGTTGCTGGTTAATCTAAATGACCAACAACCATGGCTGTGGTCAACTAGCATGTTTTTGTTAACCAAAATCAAAGGCTTAACTTGACTTCCTTACAGTATTAGAGGCTATCTTTCTCATAAATGAGAGAACGGAGAAGGGATATTTGGTTGATTTGCTCAAGTGAAGCCTCTTTGCTTTGGATGTGACAGCAAAAGACTTATAGCTGTGTGTTTTTAGTCTGATATATAATTGGTTGTTTTTTTTTTTTTTACCTGAACTGCAGCTGCGGTGGTAGATGCTTAACAGTGGAGTACACAGATAGAGTTGGAGAGATAGCCAAGAAGCATGGCTTAAAGCTTCATATTGATGGTGCCCGCATTTTCAATGCATCTATTGTAAGTTTATCTATTTTATGCTTTTAGTTATGAGCTTTATGACCATCGCACTGAATTTGTATAAGTCTGCATAACAATTTATAACAAGGCTATGACCTGCAATGGACAAATTAGATTGATTGAAGTTTAGACTGCAAATGAACTAGTCATACTTTTTCAAGTAGAAATGTTGAACTTAGATAATAACAAGGGAAAACATATGTAAATGATTCGTTGTTATCTTTGTCTGCACTAACATGAAAGAAGGGAGTAGAGTATTGCAACATATGGTGGACATATTAGATTTCATTCATTGAGATCTACAATGGCAAAATTTTATAATGTCAATCTTTTGTAACTACATCTAAATCCAAAATATTCCTCTGGTCTGTGTTACTAAGAGCATATTTGTGCTGAACTGCTGATACATAAGTTCATGCCTACTTTAGTAGAGCAGTTCGTGTCTTATCTCTGCTTCATAAAGCCGAGTTGTTTGCTAAAATTATAAATCATTTGCTTCATTTGATATCAGATGCAAAGAGTCTAGGCTTAGTCCTGATTTGAGTGTCTAAGTTGCATCTTCGGTATCTGATTCAAAATATTGGCTTACAGGCACTTGGTGTTCCTGTTGATAGACTTGTGCAAGCGGCTGATTCAGTTTCGGTATGGTTCTTGTCATCGATACTTTTAGTTACCATTTCTCCAATGTGTGTATATATCAACAAAACTGCAATTCACAGTTCAGAATATTAACTCCATCTTTGGGTAGTTTATCTCAACAATTCCTTTATAATGAGTACAATATTCACTTAATCGTCCTCTCTTTAAAAATAATGGACTAGGTTTGTCTCTCGAAAGGTATTGGTGCTCCTGTTGGATCTGTGATTGTTGGATCCGAAAGCTTCATTTCCAAGGTACCGTGAAGATTTTATTTTTGGTATATCAAAGGCAAACCTATCTTTATTAAATTTTTATTTGTTGTATTGTTTTGCGTCTTAGGCTAGAAGGTTGAGGAAAACTTTAGGTGGTGGAATGAGGCAAGTCGGTATCCTATGTGCGGCTGCTTTAGTGGCTTTACAAGAAAATGTTGCAAAGCTTGAGGGTGATCACAAGAAAGCTAAGACTTTAGCAGGTATATTCTCAGTCTACTTGGTTCACTATCCAAACTTTCCTTTGAACTTTGAAGGAGAGCCATCACATCTTTTCTCAATAAGTCAAGCATTTTGATCTTTCTTACTTGCCAATATTTTTTTAAACTCAGAGGGACTAAATCAAATCAAAGGAATAAGAGTGGATACTGAGACAGTCGAGACAAATATTGTGAGTATTTTAGTACAGTATACCAATGTAGTGCGGTGATTACATTGCCAATCATTTTGAATGTAATTGAATTTGTTTCTACGAACATATAATTTTATCAGATCGACGTAGTTGTAATGTCATTTGAGTAGTATAATCCCCTGAACAAGTTTTTTGCATGACCAGCTGTATGTTCATGTTGATGAGGGATCAACAATCAGCGCAGAAAAGTTGTACAAAAAGTTGGAAGATTATGGAATACTTGCAATGAAAGAAAGCTCATCAAGGTCTGCTTCACATCTCAATCGTCCATGCATCAGTATCACCGCACTACTTTATTGTTCAGTCCAATGGAAAATTACTTTTTTTTCCGTCACAAGAAAACTTGAACACAGTGTGTTCCTTAACATTTCTATGGTTTCCCATTGCATAAGCTAGACAATTTTATATGCATCTCAATTATTAGAATGTGAATGCAGCATACATATGTGCAGCTAATTAATCTCAAAAACTTTCATTTTCTCCAGCATTAGGATTGTTCTCCACCACCAAATTTCAGAAAGTGATGTGCAGTACACTTTGTCCTGCTTTCAGGTAAACTATGATCACATTGATCTCCAACTACTTTCTTCTTCTTGCCCAAATTTATTCCTCTTTTATGCGAATGTCGCAGAAAGCTCTGACCGGAGCCCCTGAAGAAAATGGACACTAATGAGAGAAACATCATCGTTGTCCTTCCATCCTGTATGAAAATGTTGTTAAACATGTGGGATAGTAATAAGTTTGATCTATCTGGATTTGAAAGTCATGAATGTGTACACAAGGAAAACTATGTTGAATGTTTTTTCTTTTTTGTGTAAACTTGTTGTATCTGCACTTCATTTGGATGCTTTGAAAACTCATTGTATGCGATCTGTAACCCTCTGATGGGTTCCCTGCTCCTCCTAGTTTTTTTCCTTCATTGAGAGACCTTTTGGCATTTTTTCCTTGATTCACAGACCTTTTGGTAGATCGATTAGAAACATAGCATACAAGAAATGGGGATTAAAGATTTGGTGTAGAAGCTTACTATACATTTCCTATAGAAACAAGTCAACAACCTATCTCGCTCCATAATTATAAAGGACACAGATGTCGTCGAATCTTATGAGACCAAAAGTATTCACACTGTTTTCTGAATTATGATCTTCTTCATCATCTAGGAGGTATTGATAGGCAACACTTTGAAGTTTGAAGTAAACACATCTCAACTAGAACTATGAAACATATTCAACACATTTATAGATGCCTCAATGCAAGTTAATTCCCTACAATTCTGTTTTTTCTATAGGAACTTTACTAGTTTATCAGTCTGTTGTCTGTATGTGCATATCTTTCTCTCATGATATAAGCCTCAAGTGTACTACACGTTCCTCTAAAGTCTAAACTGCTTTTGCATTATTGCATATGTAATATGTTGAAGGACTCATTTCGATCATCTGTATATCAAAATCCAACTAGTATTACTTTTGGCATTCTATTACCACTTTCAAAAGCAGAAATTTTTTGTTCCTTTTTCCTCCAAGTACTGTCATCTACTAGCTACTCAATCAGTTTCTTCTCTCTATGAGCTTGGAAGCATCGGTATAATATAGATATCCGTTAATGTCATACAATTCAAGAACTCAAAAGGGTCTACACTTCTCTCAAACATCTGGATCCATGCATTAATATGCAAAGTTTTGATGATCATCTATTGAAATTCATAACACAGAATTTCTAGGTAACCAGTTACTCATTGGCCTTCTGTTAAACAAGCAAGAGCTAGAACTCATACGCCGTATGCTAATAAATGGTTCTTGGAAATTTAGTTGCTAAAATAGATTCTAATGGAAACTGTATGCATACAACTCCAATTGAAGGAGAGCAGCGCATATTACTGGAAATGTCTTGGTAGTTTCGATGCCTTAATTAGTTGGAAGTTTTGTATCATTGAGTGCTTCAGATCATGTTGAACGTCCTTACAAATATTGTATTGAGATATTAATCCCACATCGGGAATATGAGACATTGTTTATGGGTTTATAAGAGTTTGAGTCTCTCCACCCATTGTTAATTGGTTTTGAATGTGAACCACATACTAATTTATCATGGTATCAGAGCAGGTTACTCACGTCCACGTATGAAGCTCAATGGCCACACGAACTCCATGTCATCCAAATGTTGTTGTCCACGTGTTAGGAATTCGCCACACGTGCGGGGGCATGTTGAGATATAAATCTCACATCGGGGAATATGAGATCTTGTTTGTGGGTTTATAAGAGTTTGTGCCTCTCCACTTCATCACTCGCACCCTTCTATTTGTCCAACTGATCGATTTTCATCTACTCTTTGTACGTATACCTATGTTGCACGGACACGGACACGCCGACACGACACGCCGACATGACAAAACTCAAAAACTGAATATCCGACACGGTTTGGACACGTGAAATAAAATTATATATTTATTATTTGTAATAAATAAAAATATACTACAATATACATTACATTACCAAAATAATGTTCTAAATTTAATTATTTGCATAACCATAAGAAATAGCATTAAAGAGAGTCAAATACAAATGATAAAAGTGCATAATTAATAATATTAGAAGTAGCAGACCTCTAACTTAAAACAAAACATTAAAGAAAATCAAATTTGCAGTAGATTGCTGACAAAACTGGGCAATAGCTTGCTTTTAAAAGTGAATAGTAGTTTTATTTAGGTATTGGTTCCCTTCTCTTTTCTTTTTTTTTTCAATTAAAAAAATTGATAAATGATGATGTGACGTGTTGGTCAACGTGTCTGAAACGTATCAGAAAAATCAACATTTTTCAACACGTATTTTGTCGTGTTGGACGCCGTGTCAGCGTGCAACATAGATGTATATATATAAAGGAGTCAGTAATGTGATCCAAAAGAATAGTTACAATAATTTGATCTTGTCAAACTTTGAATGCATGAATGTGGTAGTGGTGAGAATAGTTTCTGAAAACTTGTACTTTGATCTTTCCTCATTACCTCATATATGGTGTTAAGACCTCATATGAATGATTAGTAGTTTTTTTTTTTGATGGGTATGAATGATTAGTAGTTAAATGCCTCAAATGTGCAGACTCAGACTAGGTTTCACAAAGCTGTAAGTGCCTCTGGTTACATAACTAAAACAATAATGAGGCACTGGACAAGCATGATGTAGATATAAAGCTTAAAGCTTAAACCAAGGTACGGTGCTGCCTAAAGGTCCAATGAGAAACTTTCACGTCGAAGAGTTTCTTCTCATCATCTTTCTTCCCCTAGCTAGTCTGTCATCTGGGAACCAGACAAGTCAAACCTAGAATCAATAATAAACGTTAACTTCTTTTCTGAGAAAGCAATTGGTCGGTGAGTGAGGCCTTGTTGTGATACATTGTGATTTGATGATATGGGTTTTATTGATTCGGTGAATCGTTATGAACATCTTTAGACTCTTTACTAGAAAACACGATAAATTTAGATATAGTAATATCTTTACTCCATATTATCATGTTGAATGAATTCATATATTGAAGAACCCTAATTAACTCCTTCTGAGAATATCTAGCGCTAGGTTAAGATCGGAAATGTGTCGAATTGACGACAGTATTGGTTGGAAAAATTTGGTGTGAAGTTGAATCAAACTAACACATTTTGTGTTCAGTTTGACACTTAGACGAAAAGTCGTTGTTGTTGTTGGTAATTTTTATTCTTGGTAATTTTTATTTTCTTGCTAAAGCAAATCAAATCATTCTGGTTGTTTGCTAAAAGCCTAAAAGTAGGAGAAAATATTCGTTGGTGATCTCTCTATTGGCAACGGAGTTGTCTATTCTCCCGGGACATGAGCAAAAGATTTTGGATGAAACAATTAGGAATTTTCTACGAAGTTTCCTGATTAAATTGATTTGTTTCTTTCTTTTGAATCCTTGTTGTTTGATCACCGTCTCTTCGAACTATCTTCAAACTTTCATTCTTTTGAGGAATACCCTCAAATTTCATTACATAAATCAATTGTTCTTAATTTTTGTGGAACCATAAACTTGATGTACATCTTAGAGGGGAATTTTGCTACAGAACTAATAAATAAAGTCTGTTACGATTGGAGTTTTGACCATCAGGATTGTAAAGAGTAATAGTGTGCGCACCAGAAACCCTGTATTTGAGTAAAACTATATTATACCCATTCTGCTCCCTGATATGTAACAAGCCTAAGGCCAATGGGAATTATAGAAATGTTTGTGAATAAGTGTCATCCTTACTTTAACACAATGCTAGATTACTAGCTTACATAACCTAAGCGGTTAATATACTGAGGTTGTGAAATGTGCAACGTATTTGTTTGTTGTGTTTGAGATTCCAATGCAGGAAGTATGTTTCTTACCTGAACAGGAAAGCATATACTAGATTGAGTTTCCGTTTAAGATTTACTACTGTGGTCGGTGTGGTGTGTTGTATGATGAGCACTACTATGATCCTTTTCTCGATAAGGACTACTATGAATGATCCCATTGATCCTTGTGCAACAAAGCTATAGGCCCGAGCGAGTATTCTAAATAATTGTGTATTGTGGTATTTTCTTTTCAATTCTTGCTTTTAATTTCGTAGAAATTTGTTTCTTAACTACTGTTTTTTTGTGCTTAATCACTGTTGAATGCCAATCCATCAATCAATCAATCAATCTAAGTGCTATGTTGGACGAGTCTACAAAAGCAACCTCTCTCACTGGCTCCAACCAAAATAATCACTCCTACTGTAAGTTATTCCTTTTCTGCGAATATACTGTCGCTGAAAACCTTTAAAAAAAATATCACATTCTCAAAATAGTAACAATAATTCGATCCTTTTTTATCGTTTTCCCTCAAGAGGCAAGAAGTATCTGAATTTGCATTACTTTAGAATCAAGATTAGGGTTATAGCTAGCATGTCGGAGAGTTGACCATAATCGACTCAAAACTGACCAACTAACTTGGTTCTTGAAGGTTGGAAACCAGATATATATAACACTAACAGCTGACTAATCCAACTTCCAACTCTGCTTAAACTCTCAAGAAGTTGTGCACCACCACCATTAGTCTCCTTCACTCCACGACCATATCCACGACGTACACCAGCAGCTACTATTGAGAAGAAAAAGAAACAGTGCGTTTCAATCATCACAATTCGTGATTCCATAACATATGATTAGCTGAATTGAAACAAGAACCGGCAATGGAGTGTTGTGACTTGTGCGGTTGGAAGCGATGGTTTAGTTTTGGGTTTTTTGCGACTAAAACTCCATCCTAGCTAGCTAGCTGAATGAGAGGCTGAGATTAAGTAAAGTCGAGAGTCGAGACACTTAAAAATGTGTGCTAAGGTACTTCACAAAATGACGGGTTACACTAACAGTGACACTAAATAGAGAGTTGAATGTGAACTGGCACATTTTTAGTTCATGTCAAATTGTAAACGAATAGATCGATCTCATCTTCATATCCCACAGTAATCAAACCATCATATCGAGTTCACTACGTACATAAAGCGTGCATTTTGCCACAACAATCTAGATGATCAAGAAATAGAGGATAATACAAAATTTTGGATGAGATTGTAAAATATATGGGTAATTGCTTTGAAGTTTCCTGCATTTTTGTTTGGGTACATCGTATATTTTGCTAATTAGTTAACAACCTAGCTAGTAGCTAGCTACAAATCATTCAAATGCAGTTTACATGCATTTCCATAACTCACCGTAATAAGTTTAACACCCGAATTAAGCAGGTTGCTTCTTGTGCGCTCAATCTTTGAAAACTTATTTGAGAGATGTATTATATATCATAATTACACCAACTACTTATGTGTCACATACATATTATTACTTCATACTTGTACAATACAACTATCGAACAAATGGCCGGACACGGTTTCATAAAACTTTCATTCACTACAGGAAATAACGACTAGCCGACGGAATTAAAAAAATTTCATCGCCTAAGTTAGTCTTCATCGACGGAAACACAACTGTCGTATAGGACACCACCCCTGCTTACTGCTACTAATTTTTTTTCCCAAGTGATTACTGCTTCAAGTGTTACTGTTTTAAGTGTTAATGAAATTGTTGAGCAAGCTTGTTTATTAATTGATGTATTTTAAATGCAGAATGACATGGTTGATGAGGTCAATAAACGAAATGATACATTTGAGAAACAACACTCTGACGCGACGGAGAAGGAGATTATGGAGAGTGTTCAGTCCCAACAAATTGAGGTGTTGGGTACGGCGTTCAAAACTCGGAAAGAAAATGAGATCAGAGGGATGAGACAAGGAGACGAGTGAGACTTGAGTCATTCTTCAAATGGTTCCATTTCACGTAGTCGTCATCCTAGAGTTGATGAGCAGCAACTCTAATAGATGCAGGAGTGCTATGAGCGGAGACAAAAGGAATCAGAGGAGTATACCCAACAACAATTCCAAGAGGTCCAGCAGTGTGCCATGCGTGCGGAGTCTATGTATAACGTTGTGCAATCCCAATTTGCAGCCATATATGAGCGTGTTTCCTCCTCCTCCAGTTGTTTCTCCTCTTCCACATGTTTCCCCACAAAACAATGATGATCTAGGCAACAACATAGGATTGGACAACAGTGCCCCTTGGCATTATTGATTTTGTAGTACTTTATTCATAGTTTAGCTAGATTGTATGAACAATTAATTTACCTCTCGAGCTACCTCGGAACCTTAATCCTAAGTGCGTCACCGCCTTAGTTTCAGAGCCCTTCTTGACTCTTCTCCGACCTTTGAACTCCCTTTGTTGCTCTGCTCGCATCCCGCCGTGAGTATCGATCGTCTTGTGCTCGTAATTCCTCACCTGAGGTGGCACATGAAAACCCCTTCCGCCTAATCAAGAAGTCAAGCGCTCACACAAACCCTTTCCTCGTCTGCGAGGTGGCACGCCCGCGACACTCCCCCTTCTCTTTGCTTGTTGTTTACCTCTGCTCTGCGCGCTGAGGATAGTGGCCAAAACACAATTTTCTACCTATAGCTAGTTCATTAATTATTTTGTATATATGAACAATATTTGTACATCTAGTTATATATCATGATCAATATATGAATATGTTTTCCAAATTCAGTGCTTCCGGTATATATGTATCTGTATGTGTTTGATTATTGTTACTAATTTGTAATTTTTGGAAACAGTGAACAAGGTAAAAAAACAAAAAGTAATTTTTTAACCCTAAATAAATCACTTAGGCGACGGAAATAGTAACATTCGTCGCCTAAGATAAACCACCTACCCGACGAATACAAATCGATCGTTGACTAAGAACTGTTACGAATTCGTCGGTTTAAAACTCTGCTGACGAATATTTTGTCGCCTAAGAACGAAGCAACATTCGTCGGTAAACATACATACCGAAGACTATTTCGTCGGCTAATATTCTTATCGACGAACAAGTTTATCGACAAGGTAGGAAAATATCGGTCGGGTATGAAATCTCTTAGTCGACGATTAACTTCAATTTCGTTGCCCAAGTGTCTACATCACGACACTTAGGCGACGGAACTTAGACGACGTAAAATTCGTCGGTCAAGATCCTAGGCGACGAATAGTTAATCTTAGGCGACGAGTTGTTTTCGTCGCCTAAAACTAGATTTCCTATAGTGATTAAAAATGACAATGCTTGGATAATAATATAACAACATTTCATTTAATTTTATCTTTAACGAAACGTGTTATCAATGACATAATGTCTTATCAATATTGATATTATTATTATTTTTTAAATCCAATATTGATTTTATTTTAAAAAACGATGATTTGTGAATGGACTCTTCCTAACATAAGGCTTTTTTCAGACATTCTTTATAATAATGTCTTGTCCATTTTCAAATTATTTAAAAGACACTTGTGCAAATTATTTCTGGTGCGACGAGTACGTGTTTTTCTTAATTAATAAATAGTAAATTCGACTCGAAAATAAATATATTGCGATGGGTGAAGTATCATGTAAATTAGAATACGGTAAAATTTAATTTTGAAACTCAAGATTAAAAAGAATGGTAATTTTGAAGGTGAGTGTTTCACTTGCTCTCTAGAGAGGAGTTGGTGGTTTAATTTATATCAATGTCATGTACGTCAGTGTCTGTGTGGCAATGGTCACCATCAACTCTGCCCACTGCCTAACTTGTCCTATTAAGGCAAAATACTTTTTCCTCCAACTTTACTTCTTCTTCTCTTTGTTAACTTTATTTCAACTCACAGTCCCTCTGCACACACACCTCCCTTCCCCCTCTTCCCCCTTCACCCCTGAGTCCTTGACCACTCTCTCTCTCTCTCTCTCTCTCTCTCTCTCTCTCTCTCTCTCTCTCTCTCTCTCTCTCTCTCATCCCAATGTCACATAACTCTCTCAGTCTCAGGTGCTTCCCTTTATCCTCAAAGATAATAAGATGGATCATCATCATCATAATGATCTGAGGAACTGCAGTCTTCCCAAGGTTTCCTGCAGACTAGTTAGTCACTCGAACCAGCTCAATAAGTTTGCTAGCTAGTTTCCTCAACTAGATTCCCAAACCCCGATTCAGTTCCTTTCGCTCTTTCATTTCTGACAATTTTATACATGGAAACCATGCACCGTCCTTCCTTTATCTTCTTTGGGCCAATGTTAACTCCACTCCTACAAGCATAAGATTTCGAGATTCTCTCTCTCTCTCTCTCTCTTATTTCTCCCCACTAAGAGACAACAAGAGGAAAAACCCTAGAAATTAAAACCAAGGAGATAGAAGAAGTGGAAGACCAGACCCTCTTCTCCAGCCTCATCACCAACACCAGCCATGGACTTGGTTTCTTCAGCTCCAGCCACCAATCCCAGCATCGCCTCTGCCTTAGCCATTGGTACAGGGATACAGGGTACTAACGGTACTGTTCCTCCTAGCCGGTATGAGAACCAGAAGAGGAGAGACTGGAACACCTTCTGCCAGTACCTCCGGAACCACCGCCCTCCGCTGACCCAACCCATGTGTAGCGGCGCTCACGTGCTGGAGTTCCTCCGCTACTTGGATCAGTTCGGCAAGACCAAGATCCACAACCACAACTGCCCTTACTTTGGGGTCCCAAACCCACCAGCGCCTTGCCCCTGCCCGCTTCGGCAAGCATGGGGCAGCTTGGATGCCCTCATTGGGCGCCTCCGGGCAGCCTATGAGGAGCATGGAGGCCGGCCTGAGGCTAACCCTTTTGGGGCAAGAGCAGTGAGGCTGTACCTCCGCGAGGTTCGTGATTTCCAGTCAAAGGCCAGAGGAGTGAGCTATGACAAGAAGAGGAAGAGGCCCAAGCCAAAGCCAACACCAACAACTAGTACTACTAGTGGTACTAGTACCAGCTCCTCTGCAACTCTACCATAAATGGGTATATTTCTCCTTGATCTCTATTTCCTTTTATGGAAACGGTTGTTATGATTGATAATTTTGTTCCTGATGTTCTTGAAAATCCTAGGTTTTTGGGGATGGAGGGCTTGACTTGGCCCTAATTAGGATCTGGGGGTAACTCTGAATTTACTATTTCAATTTCTAGCAAGTAGCTGGTAGTAGTACCTAGGAAATGTTAATTAGCTAGTAGCTGAATTTGATATGATGGTGAATGTACCGGAAGCTCGATTAATATCAGATATTTTAATTAATTAGTGGTTTCTAGTTTATTTGCCTAATTTCTATATTAAATGTTGAATCATTCACCCTCCCTCCATGCATATATGCATCTGGTTAACAAGTGACTATCAGAGATTAATTGATGATTATGTATGAGTGTATGACATGATTTGCTGATACTAATCCAATCCATCACTGAACATAGAATTAGAAAGAGCATTATTCAATAAAATGTTCATTCCAATTTGTATTCCCCATTGGGGAAAAGTAAATTATGAGGGTCATATTCATGTATGACAGATAATTAGAGAATTGGAAAGCTCATGGAGATTCTATATAGTCAAATCTGGTTAGGTATCAATTTCAACATAATCTTATTAGATCTAAAATTAGGCAAAAAGACAAACCTTAGATAGTTAGATTATCTTTGCTGTTATTGATTCTGGCTTGAAGACAAGTACTTGATTAAATAGATCATATTCCATCAAGGCAATAAAAGATTGAAATTGTGGAGATTTTGAGACTTTATATCTAATCCACCTTTTTAAAGTAAATCTTGTATGGATGGTATTGGACAGCCCTTTTTGGACTATATCTGATTGAATGTCTCCCTTGAAGGGTTTATGATTAGATTATTTTCAAGGTTCAAAACCAGAAGTGGAAAGTTTTGCATGCTATTTTCTGTGTGCTTGTGTATATTATAAGTTAAACTACCTCTAAATTATTTGTGCTACTGTTCTAGAGATTCTCTTTCTTGGGTTGATTCTTAAGGGGGGTGCAAATTCTCTGCATAATTGCATATTAATCACCTGTTCAATTCAACCTTGAGGGTTGAAGTTGCGTCCAATGCTGTGAATGGAAAATACTGATATACTAATAGTAATTCTTAGTATGGACTAATAGTTATATACGTATATTTTCATCAACTGAAAGTGTGCACTGAACTACCTGATTAGGAATTAGTTTGCCTTGAGATCCCAAGACAGACACCTCAAGAATAAGATGTGAAGGCTACAGATAGATTGTTTGGTTTGATAATGAGTTCATTTTATAAAGCCGCGGCAACCAATCTAAGAACATGCGAAAATAGTACTGACCAAAACCTAAGAAATGAAATCTTGATCTTCAATTCTGAGTAACAAGGCTTTCTCGTATCATGAGATTGGTCAGTTGAATGCTTTTGCGGAATGAGCCATAATGCGCTGTAACTTTAGGATCTCAATATTATTTTTGTTTTTTGATTGAACGAACTGCATAAACCTTGTTTGTCTCAATTTGAATAATTTCATGTAAATTGAGAATGTAGTCATAGGTACGTTTCTTACCATATATCTTTGTGTTCTAAATTTCTATGTGAACGTTGGAGCTTGTGAGATCATTGAAATGTTTTCAACCTCTGTATGAAATTTCATACATGTAGTTGTATATGTCACAGCCGTACGTGTAGTTTACAATCCATGATTTTGATGCAATAAGATTGGTTTTTCATCACTTCTATTTGTTGTTTTACTTTGCTATTTCGATATAGCTTTACTATTGGAAATATGTACGTGTACATCTTGCAATCTTTACACAAGGATGCAGTACTGAAATCTCACATGGACTCATTTCATATGGAGCAGTCCTCTCATGATTTTGGTCCGACTTTATCAGGGAGAACTTTACGTGAGTCGAGAGAAACTTGTAAAACTTAACTATTTTCGTTCCATCAAACTACTAAAAATCTATTGCAACCACATAATTTTAGAGTTAATTAGTCGTCAGAGCGTATGTTAGAGTTTGTATTTGTATATACCACACTTTGATACATATAATATTCTCAAATTATACGGTTATATAGTTTCAAAATCCAAACTCAACATGATTTCAACCTGTCATTATGCCCACCTAGCAGGGAGGAATAGTAGTGGATTTTAGTCACAAAACAGGGTAATGTACCACACAAGGGTACAGATTTAACTAGCAGGAAGGCAGAACTATTGTATTCTGCTCACAAGTCTACAACACATGTCAGAAATGCCAGCATGCGTGAACAATATTGATCCGTGTTCTTGTTTTTTTTGTTAAATGTGGATTTTGCCTTGACTCAGAAACAAAATGATTGAGCACCAAAACTTGTAGCTACAACGCCAATATAATTGACAAATAGTCATGCTCATGTCTTGGAACTCTATAGTCTCGATGCAATGAAGCAATAATGCAAGATAATTTACTTAATTAACAAAATTTAACAATCAAATGTGTCTAATTAGGAGTACTGTGTTCAATCATAGTTATAGAATAAGTAACTTGTCTGTAATAGATTGTCGATCACTTGTGTTGGATACGTAGCTTGATGGTTATAGACTTGTCAATCACGTACTTGGAGCAATTGCACTGGTTGGAGCAAAGACAATTGCTGATTTGCTAATTGAATCGGCAGTGCTAATTCATTATTCATCCAAAATTGACAACTTGCTCTCATTTTGTCAATGCATCGATAGAATGTAATTTGCATGCTAATTCACTATTTATAATTTAATTTTAAATAATTTAGACTGAAAACGTTAAACTTATAATTTGATAAACGAGATTAATCGTACAACATTAATTATCTTTAATAAAACTTAATCAACGGAGAATAAATGGATGGAGGAAAAAGATTGGGAGAACAAACTTCTGAAAATTTAGGTGGCAGAAATTACAGGGAGTGTAGCACGGGCGAGCTATTCATCCTCTGTGCTAACTCGATCGATCTACAAAGTGAATCCTAGTAGCTACATTCTCAATTTCTCATATATACCACAGTCATTCTACGCAAGAACAAACATGTTCATGGTCAAGACTCAAGACGTACTCGGGTTGCTATAAATATCCACCATACCTAAATGTTATCTACCTGGAAAACCAGAGAAGCTTGGCCCCGCCGGAAAACAACAATAATCTAGAGCTCACCGTACAGGGAATCAAAGATCCCGCAATCCATGGTGTCAGGTGGGTCGGCACGTGCGCCATCTCCCAGTCGTCCCCACCCCCACCCTGGAACCTCCTGTTCACACGTGGAAACCTGGTAGTGCGTGTCGGCAACAGCGTCTCAGTCTCAGGGGAATTTACTCTTTATAGTGCTGCTAACGCGGGGAGAGACCCGGACGTGGGGCATCGTCACCCGTCCGATACGCCCTGGGTTGACTGGTCCGTACGAGTCAACGGAGCCGTGGAGAAGAGCGCGCGAGTTTGGTCTCTTACCACATTTGGATAATGAACTTGTATATGGGACTCTTTCTCACCTGAGGGGACCGATTTCTTCTTCTTCGATCTTCTTCCTCCTTCTCCGATTCCGATCATCCAATTGGGTTCTGCATCTTTAGTCGTGTGGAGGAATGGGAATGGTTGTCTTAGAGTTTTGAGATTCTCATGCTATATATAAAATGGTGTTGCTGCTCCCTCTTGCTTGTTTCGTCTCCATGAGTACGACGAGGACAAAGCTTCATCCTTTGTACCAATCACCAGACCTAGGTAGATACACACGTCAGTACTCCTAAACCTAGATATATATGCTACTTGCTTACGTAGTTTGCTGTTTGTGATTGGGATCCTGGTAGTATTTAGTTTTTATGTGATTAGGAACAAGGGTTTCGTATTCCAACCCTAATTGTAACTGGGATATGCTTACTTCAAGATAATCTTAATCACAGATGGAATAGGGTCTCCTTTAAATCAATCAAACATATAATTAGTACGTACCTAGTAGGGAACAAAATCACAAGAATTTAGTGTGAGGTTAAACTTGTGGTTTCATCACGGTGGTAATGGATGCTTTTCCCTTGTCAGATTGGGCATATTCGCCTCAGGATCTATTGGGTTCAGTTGTGGAAAGATTATTATCGTCATTTGATTATCTAGGATTCAGTGCCGGGTGGCAAGAGAGGGACGGCTTTATTAGATCCGTATATATGGAATTTGTCGGGCCCGTCGGCCGCTTCCGTATAACATATCTAACTAGTGTGTTAAGAAAAAAAAACTTGAGAGATTGCCCACAAGTGCATGAAGCAGGAATTCGCTATACAACCTTAAGAGGACAATGCAGCAACACAATCACGAACTAAGAAGGATGGGAGTGAACTGGCACAAATGGAAAACATTTTGTGCTCGGAGCAAAACCATGAAGCAACTTGTATATACACAACAATTACAGAAGGAGAAAGACCATTTTTGAGCAAAGCAGAACAAAGAAAATGTCAAACCTCTGGGTAAATCATGTCAATAATCTGGCACAATGTATCTTCAAACAGAACAGGTTCTTGGAATCTTGGGCCATGCACGCCATTCTCTTCATAGAAGAATTGCAACTCAATATTCTGCGTCAGAACTCCGTTTCCATCCAAGTCTATGCACTTGAACCTAAGAAGAGAAGCAGAGTCAGCGAGTCTCAGTTATTACATTGCCGATAACATCAACTTGGGAGGCGTTTGGCAACTAGGATAGGCATGAAGGTTGGATAATTAATAGATTTGATTAGGATAAGGTTGGATTTATTTTAATCTTATCAGATGTTTGGTTCGAGAGAATTGCAACCAGAATAGATAAGCAGAACAATCAGATGTGTTCGTTCTCTGCCTTCTTCAGCTCCAATCAAATGGAAATTCCTCAAATTCTCGATGCCTCCGAGAACCAAAATCACTCAATCTAATCAACAATGGCTGCAAGTGGCACTTCTCCCACAGATTCCCAACCTTAAGCATCAACGAGACCCTACAAATCTGGAAGCAAAACACGTTCTCCAGAAACCCGACTCCATGCTCACCGTCTTCGGCCAAGGGCAACCACGATCTATGCTATTTAGACTCATCCTACAGATCAATCACCGTTTAAACTACATGTAAAGTACTTTATCATAGTTTAACCTATATCAGAGGGGCAAATAGAGTGAACGGAAGTTATGAAGTGAAAGTTCAATTCATTGTTTCATGAAGAAAGTCTAACTCCACTAACCACTTTTACAAATTAAGCATCAAACTTCTGCAAATAGTATAAGTTATGTAGTAGTGAAGTTCAATTCATTGTTTCATGAAGAAAGTCTAACTCCACTAACCAATTTTACAAAAGAAAACATCTAACTTCTGTAAAAATGAAACCTAAAACAAGTGATAACTTAAAAGGGAGCCTCAAGTGACTCATCCCAAACTTCTGCACTTCCATTGGAAGCATCTTCAACATCTTCTTCCATTGAGAGCCTGATATATTCTCTATGTGCAAACCGATCCCACTCTGTCAAGGTTGGATTCTCACGTTCCTGTATATATTGATACCAGCAAAGCTGTCAAGAGTAATAGCAATGCAATCCACTTTCGTAATGCCAAATAGTGATCTAGAAATTTCATACCATAAAATGCTTCACTAGCTTTACATACCTGACGAATGAAAAATGGATCACGAGTTTCGAAGGCCATGAACTTGTTTAGGTTGAAAAGAATATTAAAAACGCTTCCTGAAAGCTTACAACCTTTCAGGTCACGAAGTGTGATATAGCTCTCATTCTGCAAGATCAAACTGCAAGTCAACCACCCAAAAACCATATCTTAACTAGTGTGTCAAGAAAAAGTTACATAGACTGCCCAGAAGTTACATAGCAGAAACTCTCTATACAACTTTTCTGAAACAAAAAAAAACTTAGAGAACTCTTGTTCTTTTGATGTTGTGTGGCAGCATGCGGACACACAATCACCAACTAAGAAAAATACAGAAGGAAAAGACCATTTTGTATAAAAGCAGAACAGATGAAAAGTCATACCTCTGGGTAAATCATGTCAATGATCTGGCACAATATGTCTTCAAAGAGAACAGGTTCTTGAGCCATGCACTCCATTCGATGCAATTGCTCTTCATAAAAGAATTGCAATTCATTCCGTGTCAAAATTCCGTTTCCATCCAAGTCTATGCACTTGAACCTAAGAAAAGAAGTAGTGTCAGAGACTCTCAGTTACTACACTGCCCATAACATTAACTCCACAGAGATAAAAAGACATAAGTAAATTTCGAAAGAATAGATGAACACAATGATTACAGAACACCCATGTTGCACTCAAATGTATTTTGAGGCATCACCCATGAATCAGAGTCAAGTACAAAGGTCTAGTGAAGCATACAAACTAATGACCAGAGATAAAGAGGTACAAGTTTACCAGAACTCAAGACTAGGCTCAGAAGATTTGTCCTCCTCTGACAGAATGAAGTAGACAAAATCTTGATACCCCATTTTCCCCTCAACCTTACTAGTGAACTTCCTTGCCACCTGCGGAATTAAATCATAAATAAATAACCTAGACTGATAAAAAAAATTTAGTCAAAGAGAAATTCTTCACAAACCTGAGAAAATATTCTATCGACTATCCGATAGGTAAGTGCATGGTTACCATATCTGATCAGGTTTTCTTTATCGATCAAGAAGTCATGATCTGTATCCAGCTCCCAAAACTTGCAGTATATGACATAAAAATGCTCATAAGAGAAGTACCTGTAACAGTTCATACAAGAAAGAAAAAAGGAGTTATCACATTATTATTATTATTAGAATTAAATTCAGTTTACCCCCCAAATCTTTGGTGTCAAAATCAGTTCAGTCCTACAACTTTTTTTAAAATCAGTTCGCCCCCTCAACTTTTGTAAACACATCAGTTTGGTCCAGTTTGGTCCAATTTTTGAACTGATTTTGAGGGGACGAACTGATTTTAAAAAAAGTTGAGGGGGCAAACTGATTTTAAACTAATGTGTTTACGAAAGTTGAGGGGGCGAACTGATTTTAAAAAAAGTTGCAGGACTAAACTGATTTTGACACCAAAGATTTGGGGGGTAAACTGAATTTAATTCTTATTATTATTATTGTTCTATATAACCACAAGAAAAAGTACAAATTACATCTGTATCTGAAATCTCTACCTCAATACTTTGTTGATGTCCTCTTCTTCGTCTGCATGTTGCATTGCATCAATTAAGTTTCCACGTTTCAGCTCCCTGAGGGTAAGATGGCCGTTCCCAGATCTATTTATGTAGTAAAAGATTCTGTATATTACAGTTTCAGCTGGTCCATTGCAATATATCTCAAGTTAAAGTGTGAATCATACTGAAGGAATATTATCAATGACCAGAGTAAACATGTGTATGAGAGACAGAGAGAAAGACTGTAGATCCTTTTAAACTGATATGATGCCATGAATTAACAGTTAAATTAATTGGTTGAGAACAAACCATATCTTTCCTGAAACTCGGGTGTGCTCTGTAAGAACTCCAGTCCTGGATGAGTTGCCAAAAGTTCTCGAAGGACAGGTTTAAAGTCATCCTGTTATCAAAAAAGAGTGCAAATTAGACACTAGTTCGTGCAACGTCAACACCAATATACATCATATGAATATAGGTTGCAGACTGCACACAGATCTGATTAAAAGAAGAAATATAAAACAAAGACAATACCTGAGTTAGGTACTTGAGATCTGGTTGCTTTAAAATGGAATATATTTGAGTAGCTACATCCATAGTCAACATGTTGCCATTGACCCAATAATCAACAAATAAGTCCCTGAAAAGCAAATTATTTCAAAGAGAAAGATTTGCAAAGGATACAATACCCAAACTTTAACACCAAGAAAAACCCAATGTAGTTATGGTCCCACTTTAAAACTTGGGGTAAGATATTGTCCTCATCAAAGAGTGAATAGCAAAAATTGAAAATAAATAAATGATGCACTCTCTCTTTTCCAAATAATCAATGAAAGAAAATAGATGACTAGAGAATGGCCCACAGTCACACATGTCATTACCCGAGCTAATCCTATTAGTTAAGATGTAAAAGAACTAAATGACACCAAAATGTTCTCAGACAAAATACTAGCTTTATATAATGTTACAACAACATCGATACAGCTACTTGAGTCGTTTCTCCCCGATCAACTTCACTGAGGAGACTGTCTATACACTTGAGATAAAAAAGAAAAATGTGGTTTGTTGTGTCAAGACTTGAGACCTCTCAAGCCTTTCCCAGGTTGCAAAGGTAGTCTATTGAAACAGAGCAATCAAAGTAGCAATCAATAGAGAAACTCGGAAAATGGTTATGGCCAGATGATAAACCGCAGTAAGAACATATATTGTGATGGGGGAGGCACACATTGAAACTCTTGTTCACTTGCAAGTGAGGAAAAGTGAATGATACCTTGTTACAAATCCAGTGCTATTAATATCAATCTTTCTGAATAATGATGTAGAGAAGAATGAAGGGAGCTTGCAGATGTCCTTAGCAACTGACTTGAAGTCTGATATACCAGAGAGTCAGTCAAATCTCAGTTCTAGTATATATACCAGAGAATCAGTTAAAACTTAGTTCTAGTATATCCTACAGAAATCATATCAATATATACCAGAGAATCAGTTAAATCTCAGTTCTAGTATATCCTACAGAAAGCATATCATAAGTATATCTCACCATTCATCTGGAGCCCATCTGCATGGCCATAGAAAAACTGATCGATTCTCAGTAAACATTGTTCTTTTATTTCACTTGGAGGTGGACGACCATTTAGAAAATAAAACTGCAAGTGGTACAAGAACCATGTCAAAAGTAATTTCCTACAAAAACTTTTAATCAGGTAAAGCTCAAATGAAGTCCACAACACTTAAAAATAAATTGCAAAAAACAGCCATCACATTCCAGAAAGTTTCAAGACCCGTCATACCTGAGGTATCAACTCTTTAACCGGCTCACGAACTACTTTCAGGAGAGACCCTAAATGAGAAGGACCAACCCTCTGTTTCATTACACGTGGGGAGCCAGTTGAACTTCTTGGTGACAGTGGAGGTGCACTGCCAGCTGGAAACATAGACGGCAAAGCATTGTTGGCAGAGGAATGAGGACTAGAAGAGCTTCCATGCACATTCAATGGTGTACCTGCCTTTGCTTCATTGAGCAACTGTGTCACCTGCACCCATACAGTCACAAAACATCAAAATCAATAAGCATAAAAAGCAAGAAACAAAATGAAATAGCACAAAATGCAGTAGAATGTCTATCCTCATTATAACGAAAAAAAATATTCTGATCGCCTAGACAGGAGTAGCATTTCGCAGGCCTAATCACAACTCAAGAACACCATTTTCCCAGCATCATATTAAACAAACAACATTCTCACAACAAATTCCATCTTTTCTCTCCGCAATCACAAAATGCTGTAGCATGTCTATCTGATTGCTAGGCCTAATTAGAGCTCAAGAACACCGATTTCGCAGCATTCATAATAAACTAACAACATCACTAACTAAATTCCATATTTTCTTTCCGCAACAACAATGTGCTCCAATTAGCTCAATTCTGCTTTCCTTTTTCATATAACACACAGTTTCAGAACAAATCCAACATCATCCCTAGCCAAACTACTCTACACTACCACAAATTCAACACCATTTCCATTCAAATTACATGCATTTCAAACACAAATTGCATTATTCGAATCGAAAACAAACTAAGCTACCGAAATTCAGATGCATAATCCAATCCAATACATTGCGAATTTGAAAATTGCTTTCAGAAACTAGTACCAGGCGATTAGTCTCGGGAAGAGAAAGCCACTGCTCGAAGAGCGACTCGACGAAGCTCGGATTTGCCTTGAGGGCGAGCGGCGACACCTCATTGAGCTGCAACAGCTCGGCGTCGAACGCCGCAACATCTCCGGCAACGATTTCCATACTCATTGGAAAATCACATACAACAGATCAAATCCCGAACCCTATATTCGCAATTCGAGCTTCGCTTGCGGTTTTTCTTCTTCTGATAGAAAAAATTGTGCAGAGATTTCAATGCGGAGATTCGAAGTGGAAGACGAAACCAGATCTTCGGGGAATTGAAGAGAGAGAAAATGAGAGAGAGAGAGAGAGAGTTTTTCTTCAGCGATCGATGCACTTTTAGCTCAAGAAGCAAGAGAAGAGAGAAGAGAGAAGAGAGAAAGAGAGGGTCTGTATTTCAGCTCAATTTTTAAATTTTTTTTTTGTAGAAATCATGAAAATTGAAAAAGAAAATTACTTACAAACGTCGTGAGGTTGATTCAGTTAGTACGAACGTGGTTGTGACTGAGTCACGATTCAGGTTTGATTGGTATTGTATCATTTAAGTTAGGTTCTAACTCTACCATATTAGTAGTTTTGCGTATAAGAGTGTGATCGGTAAATCTTATATATGCTCGTGTTTGTGATAGAATCACGATTTAAGTTTAATTTTCGTTATATCACTAAAGTTAGACTCTAACTCTACTGTATCAGCTGTCTTACGTTGGATCGTGCGATTTATAAATCTTATGTAGAAGATCCAAATATGAGTATACACGTATGTACCTCACGCTTATTGTTTAGAAGCGAGATTGAGGTCTACCTTAAAATGGGGTAACAAGTCACCTCGTTTATTTTGATGAGTTTGTAACACACCTAGCTAGTAAAAATTCAGATAAAAGAGTGTTTTAACAAACACGAGCACGAACTATCACCACAATAACTTAACTCAAGAATCCCTCAAACCTGTTAACCACAAATATTGATAGGAGATAGGACTCAAACACTAGGCATGAGAGAACAGTGTTAGGTTTAAACAATTAAACCAAAGAAAAGAAAAACGTAGAGTCTAAATGCGTGATAAGGTTCTCTCATTGCAACCGATCTTTAACAGCAAATGGAGAGTCTTCAACACTCGAGCTCGCTCACTCCAAATTACCATGATGTCCCTGAAGAGATAGTATATTAAGGCATCGCTTCACATTCTGTGATGACTGCTCTCTCATGCTTGAAGCATAAAACTTTCTCCGGCGATTTTCCGGCCAAAATGATCGGAGAAGCCAACGCCGGCGACCTTCTCAGGCGATTTGAGAAAATTTTGGAGTCCGATTCTGCAATGTAAGTGACCCAACCTTTTAGTACATAAAAAATAGAATCAAAGTTTGAAGCTTTGTGCTTCTATGTTTCCTCACATACTATGTAAATCTCAAATACTACCCAGAAGAGCTTTTTAGATTAGGGTTTATTGATTTTGGGTTGATATAGTGAAAAAGTTTCAATCTTTGAGCTCATTCTATACTTGATTACTGTGGGCTATAATGGGTTATATTACTTCTATACCAATTGTGCCTCGTTGGTTTAGCTCAGTTGGGTGCATTATGATTTGTGTAGAGTTTAGGGTTTAGGGTTTTGTGATTGATGCTATTGGAGTGTTTGGTTGTTATGAAGTGGCTTATGGTTTTGTTTGTTTTGCACTTGAACCCAGTGATGAGGTTGGATTTGTTCATCCATCCCAGTTTGTCAACTTGGGTGAAGAGGCGCCCTCATCATCTGGTAGTGTTAGTAATGTGGTGTGCTTGAAAGATGGGACTGCGGTGTTTTGGAATAGGGAGCATAAGTTGGGAATCTCCACGGATGTTCTTATTCCATTGTATAAGGAAGCTAAGTGCGCGATGATGGCAGCAATTCAACAATATAAGGGACTTTATAGTGCATTTGATGTGTCCGGGGTTGAGAGTTCTGTATCTTTGGATGACGGTATTGAAGGTGAAGTCATGAAGCAAAGCAGGGCTGTTTTGTTAGTGAGTTCTGATTATGGCAGTGCTTGGAATTCCAGGTACTTCCCCCTTTACATAATTGGTCTCCAGTCTTTTTTCTCTGTTTGTACTTCACTTCAGATTATGTTATCACTGTTGGCAAGAGAGTGATTATTGTACATGTGACACAGGAAGATGGTGTTGTTGAAGAAGCAAGAGCTCTCAATGTTATTGGATGAACTTCTATTCTCAGCGCTTGTTCTTTCATATGCACCTAAATCTGAGCATGCGTGGTGCCACAGGTAATATGTTTGACAACGTCTATTTTATATGCAATCAAAAGATTCACCAGTATGGGTGGTTATGCATTATGGCTACCGCCACTGCAATCACCTTATTGACTTGAAGAAGACATGTAGGGCAGATCTTTTGTTCTCAACTAGCTGCATTACTTTATTCATACACATCAACACACTTGTTTACCAGTATGATAGTTATAATTTCTTACTTAAGAGTGTTCAGATTTGGTGTTAAGCAAGTCCCTTATTATGGTTATACATTATTTTTTTTCTTCCATGGGAATGTGCTATGGTCAAATTTATGAGCATATTAATCATTGGCAGGCGATGGGTCATCAAGTTAATTGCTGGAAAGTTTTCAACTTTGCAAGAGATTGTCACCAAAGAGTCTGAGCTGGTGGAGAAAATAGCCGAGGTTTATATCCAATTGAGAAATTGCGTACTTTTAATTTGCAAAGGTTTATTAAACTTTGAAGTCAAAATTTGTCTCCACAGATGTTGTTTGTTTGCCATTTTCTTTGTTTCTTGCCTAGAGAAAACAACAGATTTCACACCATTTACTGTAGCTACTACCTAATAATAAATGTGATTCACTCCTTCATGATGCTCAGTGCCTCTGAATTTGATGTTCTCAGTAGTTTCAATGAGGTTCCTTTACAATGCATTATGGAAATATATGTTAAATCCGATAATAGAAGTTTGAGTCTCTTGAAAATTATAGCATTAAAAGTTTCATATGGCACTCTACGCATACCATGATATCATTAGCTGTTTAGACGACAAGTTTCCTTGTTGTGGATTTCTTTGTTATGACTCAAAATCTTTCTTTACAGAGGTCAAAAATGAATTACCGTGCATGGTATCATCGTTGCTGGTTGGTGTCTTACATGACAACAGAGCAGGTTAGACATATTTTCTTAATCCTCTTGCATTCGATGGGGAGTTCTCAAGTTACCTTCCTGTATTTATTATGGTCCTGGGTGAATTTCTTGTAGTCTCTACATGAATTACAGAGATCTAAAAAGTGGGCTGGCTTGCATGTTGCTGACCATAGTTGCTTCCACTATCGCAGAGTGGGTGTTTGTTTTCGTTTCAATATGATATCAAGATTTCCTCACACCATGGCAATTATCCAAATATAGAGGGTAACCATGGCTCAAGTGTTTTTCTTATTCCCTCATAATCATTCTTTCTATGATTTTGCAGCAGCTAATGCTTAGGATTTTAGAGGACAGATGCTGTAAACAAGAAAGTGTATCTTCAAGTTATAATGTTACAATAAATCAACTGTGGAAGGTATAGATCTTCTTCCATTTGCAATAATACTTTATGACATTGTCACATTCTGCATGCAAGCAATTTTTATATACCTGACAAGTGTTCGAGCCAGTATGCACCCATTCTTATTGCTACCAAGTACTAGTGACACCATTGGACCTTTAACTTGTCATTACCTTAATAAAAAATTATGCAACTTTTAAATGGTTCATACTGATTGTCATGAGAACTTCAGATTTGCTGTACTTCCCATGCAATAGCCTATCATCTCTTTATATTTTATCTTAAATTCAACATTTTTAGCTCTAGCTAAACAGGGGCATCTTCGGGTGTTCTATATTTAACCCTTTTCACCTTCTTTCTCTGCGAAAGATAGGAGATTACATTTTCAGCATTACTCGGCAAAAAACACAATACGATGAAACTTTTGGTCTAAAATAAAGCAGAAAAGTTCTACCAGTCAATCTATGTCTTATGTCCAAAATTACTCTTATGTTCCTTGCCTTACAATGTGGGCCATGACAGGAGGAGCTGGATTGGGATGAAATGTTGATAAAGCGCTACATAGGAAGAGAGGTGAATGCCCTTTTGTAAAACGAGTTCTTGTTTCATTTGCTGTAAGTTGAACTCTAGTAACTGGCTCTACTGGTTTTCTAGGCCTTATGGCTTCATCGGCGCTTCCTATCCTTATCTTGGATGAAGCATTTTTTAACTGGTCATACTGATCTGCCTGGGGATTGGAAGCACAAAACCAGCATGAATAATGACATCGGTATCTTTATGGATCATGAGTTACATCTCCTGCAGTCCTGCTCCATCATTCCAGATGATAGTTTTGATGATTACCAAGCACAGGCTATACATTCTGCTACTTACATGTTATGGTTAATTAAGGTAGTAATTCTGCGATATCTTTTAACTTCAAACCAATTCTCTTTGATCAAATTGTCCAAATGCTTATGTTACTCTTCTTCCTGCATCATCAGCAAATCCCTGATTCTGGTGGCATTGAATTACGGGAGAAGCTAAAAACCAAAAACCTGAAAGCTCTGCTGAACAACGCATGCCCTGGAAGATCCTCAACTTGGGATTCTGTACTGGCCTACGCTGAAACGTCCGACCATTATGCAACAGAGGTAGACCCGCACCACCCTGCAACTACGAGTTGACCACAGTAACTGTGATGTTCTTTTATTGGTGTGCAATTACAAACTGCAATAGAGATGTAACATGATTACAAGATTCATATCTAGCATTCAAGCAATATGTATACAGTGACCAAAGTTTGATGTATTATACAGTGACCAAAGTCTATAGATCTATTTTTACTGATTTTAAGCGAGACTGAAAAGTGTTATATTTGTGAAATTACAAGAGCAAAGTTGCATGGGAAATGTTCTCTTTTTTGAGCCACTTTCTTTACATCATCTTGTGATTCTTGTCTTTATATTTTGTCGGTTCATTGGTTTCTTCAAGTAGTCCGACCCGAAACCCTACATTATCCTATCCTTAATACATGTCCTGAAATCCAACTATAGTCTTCACTTGAGATTTTATGGGGTGACAAGAACACCAACCCAATACTTTCAACTACCAACTTCCACAGTTTGGTCATCTTTCTCCATGCAATCTTGCAGAACAATTGCCATTCATCAATGGCAATAGTTTCCACCGAGTTATTGCCTCATAGCTTCCACACTACCTCCCAACTTAAACCCACTTCCCATTCCCACCACTCCACTGCTTTGAGTTGCAGAGCTTCTTCTGCTTCTTCAATCTCAAATGGCAGAAACAGCTCCAGAAACCCAACAAGGGTGTCAGTTTCTGCTGAACCAAAATCAACACAGTTGCAAAACTATGACTTCAAAGACACCCACTTGATGAAAGTCCTCAACAGGTCTTGCAAAGCAGGGCAGTACAATGAAGCAATCTACTTTCTTGAGCTGATGGTCAACAAGGGCTACAAGCCTGATGTGATTCTCTGCACCAAGCTCATCAAAGGGTTCTTCAACTCGAGAAACATCGAAAAGGCTATTCGGGTTATGCAAATCTTGGAACAATATGGGGAGCCTGATTTGTTTGCATACAATGCTTTGATCAGTGGGTTCTGTAAGGCCAATAGGATCGAGTCAGCTAACAAAGTTCTTGATAGAATGAAGAGTCAGGGGTTCAAGCCTGATGTTGTTACATATAATATAGTGATTGGGAGTCTTTGTAGTAGAGGGAAGCTTGGTTTAGCTTTGCAGGTTATGGATCGTTTAGTGAGAGACAATTGCAAGCCTACAGTGATTACATATACAATATTGATAGAAGCTATTATACTTGATGGTGGGATTAATGAAGCTATGAAGCTTTTGGACGAGATGTTGTCGAGAGGGCTTAAACCCGATATGTATACTTATAATGCCATTGTTAGGGGAATGTGCAGGGAAGGAATGCTGGATAGAGCTTTCGAGTTTGTTAAGTGCTTCGATGCCAAGGGCTGTGCGCCGAATGTGATCTCATACAACATTTTGTTGCGTGCACTTTTGAATCGTGGGAAATGGGAGGAAGGAGAGAATCTGGTGGCCAATATGTGTGCAAGAGGTTGTGAGCCTAATGTGGTGACTTATAGCATCTTGATTAGCACGTTGTGCCGAGATGGGAAAGTTGAGGATGGAATGAATGTGTTGAAGATCATGAAGGAAAAGGGGTTAACTCCGGATGCATATAGTTATGATCCATTGATATCTTGTTTCTGCAAAGAAGGGAGGCTGGATTTAGCAATAGAGCTTCTGGATTGTATGATATCTGATGGTTGCTTGCCAGATATTGTGAACTACAATACAGTCTTGGCAGCTTTGTGCAAGAATGGGAGCGCTGATCAGGCTTTGGAAATCTTCGAGAACTTGGGTGAAGTTGGTTGTCCTCCAAATGTGAGTTCTTACAATACAATGTTCAGTGCCTTGTGGAACTGTGGAGATAGAGTAAGAGCTTTGGGAATGGTATCAGACATGGTAAGCAAAGGAATTGAGCCTGATGAGATTACATACAATTCGCTTATATCGTGTTTGTGCAGAGATGGGATGGTAAATGAGGCCATTGGGTTGTTGGTAGATATGGAAGCTGGTGGTTTTCAGCCTACAGTTATCACTTACAATATAGTTCTTCTTGGGTTGAGCAAGGCTCGGAGGATTGTCGATGCCATTGAAGTGTTCACAGCAATGGTTGAAAAGGGTTGCCAGACTAACGAAACCACTTACATTTTGCTGATTGAAGGAATTGGATTTGCAGGATGGCGAGCTGAAGCTATGGAGCTCGCAAAATCTGTCTATAGTTTAAGGGCTATATGTGAAGATTCATTCAAACGCTTGAGCAGGACCTTTCCCATGCTTGATGTGTACAAAGAGCTTACTCTGTCTGAGATTGAGAACTAGAGTTTGTTGACAAAGCTTCAACGCATTTCAAACCTTCCTGCTGAGTTTCAGTGATGAACCACAACTCACATATCCCACTCGAGAAGAATTTGGTGGCTTTAAATTATGGGTAAATTGCCTTGTAGGGGTTTGGCAACACCCAGAGAGATTCCAAACTTTGTTTTCTAGTTCTGTATCGACTGATATGAACATTTGCATATCCTTTCTCAACATCGACAAGAACTTGTTCTCTCCTTTTACTTTTCATGGTACCATTTTCACTTGACAAATTTCAGTTACAAGACCGAAAGAACAGTGAGATTTTCAGGAACAGTCACGGAACATTATGACAACACAAGCATTACAGTTCCTGATGCAATTAACTGACCTATATCTGCACGAGAAATACACAAGACCATCATTACTATCATATAGTCTTCTTAGAACCGAAAGTTACAATAAACTGGTACTGTCTTCTTTTTTTGAAATTCAATAAACTGGTACTGTCAACTACTGTGCAATTGCTACCAACTAAAGCAGTGAATGAACAAAGATATGATCAAACAATCAGAGGTGCGGAAGTAGAATTCATATCAGTATACTAGCTGCTACTAGCCTACTACTAAGATCATTTGGATTAACAACACAATAATCACGATAATGGAAGGAGGATAAAGAAATTATCAAGCAGAGATGACATCTCACAATAACATTACAAGAAAACAACCTTGGGATATTGCATGTCTAAAACTGCTCCCAGAGTAGGTCAAAATTTTGCATGGTCTAGTTTTACATGATCTCTTCTTGTACAACTTTCCATTCAATCAGCTTTTGACGCAACTGATCAGCCTCTTTTGTCATACCAGCAGCAGTTACACCTTGAAGTATAGTTGAATAAATTGCCTCATCTGGCATGCACTGATCTGATATCATCATTTCTAGAACTTGTATTGCAACATCCACTTTATTGTTTCTACATAATCCATGGATGACATACTTGAAAGAGCTAGTTCGGACCTGATGACCTCGTTTGTGCATCTCCATCAGTATAACAGCAGCTTCCTCAACTAGATTTTCCCGGCAAAACCCACCAACCAAAGAACGATGGGTAATTTCATCAGGAATGATACCAATTTCTACCATTTGACCATACAATCCCATGGCTTTCTCCATAGACCCCGACTTAGCCAATCCATCAATAACAGTATTGTAAGTGATCAGACCAGGTGAACAACTGGTACCACTTAATAGTTCAAGCAACTGGATAGCCTGGTCAATCATTCCCTCCCTACAAAGAGCTCCCAGCAGTGTGTTATATGTTATGATATCCGGCGAACAATTTTGTGAAATCATTTGAGTAAAGAAGTTGATTGCACGCTCTAACATCCCAAATTTGCACAAACCGTTGATCAATATATTGTAAGTCACAACTGTAGGGGATACAGAAGTCTCATTCATGATTGTGAAGATTTCATCTGCTTCATCCCAACACCCACGGCCACAAAGAGAATGGAGAATAGTGTTGTAAGTAACAACATTAGGATCAAAACCAAGAGAGAGAAGATTATGGATAACCAGAGCAGTATCTTCAAGTTTATTCCGTCTACAAGTAAAATTAACCAGAGAGTTGTAGGTAACAATATCAGGATAACATCCCTCTACTACCATATCATCCAAAACCTCCACAGCCCGCATTATTCCACAGTGTCTGCAGATTAGCTCAATGAGAACAGTGTAGGTAACTATATAAGGAGGGCACCCCTTTCTCAGTTCCTCCTTCCAAAATGCAATAGCCTGCTCAAAATTTCGAGTAGCAAACATGCCACGGATTATTGTGTTGTAAGTAATCACATCTGGAGGACAACCGCTAAGGCTCATGTCTTCAACAAGATCAATTGCAGATCGTAACTGTCCTTTCTTACAGAAACCACCCACCATCATGTTATATGTGATAATATCTGGTACCCCACCAGACATGACCATGATCTTTAGAATCTTAGCAGCTTTATCTATTCGATCTATTTTCACAAGCCCTCGGATTAGGTTTCTGCAAGAAGGGAAGTCCGGAATTTGGTTTCGACGTGCCATGATATCAACCAGTCTTGATGCATTAACTAACTTTCCACGGCTGCAAAGATTCCGAAGAGCATCATTATTTTTGTCCTCGCTATTTCCAACAAAGTGTCCATCTAAATCCAATGGTGAAGACCTATGAGGCCTCTTCTCATACATTTCTTCCCCAGATTTTCTCTCAATACCCAACTTATCAGTATCAACGCTCCATTCATCCTGTTCCACTTCATGGACTCTATCAATACAAACACTTCTCTGAAAACCCCTATTCTGTAAACAATAAACATCACTTTTGGAACCAACACCTCCTTCCCATCGTAAACAACACTGAGATTCACGACTATTCTTGCTTAAAAACCTTGATATTGGTAAATTGCCAATTCCAAAAGAGGGGCTAACTTCTTCTGCACATGCATGTAGACATCGAAAATCAACCGTACTGTTCTGTTGGGCAATGGTGTGCGCCATTAATATCCTTCCAGTTGAACAAACAAAGTAAAGCTAGACAGAAACACCTGTAGCAAGTAAATTGGTAATCCAACTATCTCAGCTCTTCTCTATAATCCATACAAGAGAGCATGTTCCATATTCTTATAAAAAGTCATCGCATTCAATAAACCCGAAACAAGTAAAAGTGTAAAACAATATCTCTACCTTCCCTATTCTCCAACTTGAGACAAAGAACCGGAACTCTGAAAAATTCCAATCGACAACATCAATACCAATCATCAGATGAAAAGCCGCAAAACAACTAGACCAACAAAATCACTGAAAAAGCAAAAACATTGAATCCTTGACAGTCCCAACAGACCACATGGCTACTGAGAAATGTGTTTTCATTTCCTTACTGATTCTACATAAAGTTTCAATCTTTTACCAAAATTCAAACACCCAACCGGGCCATTTCACAGTTCCAATCCTTAGTGATTCTACTTAAAACATAAAGTTTTAATCTTTTCATGTTTTCAATTCAATCCATTTCACATAACTCACAAATCAAACCATTTCAGCTTTAGCTTTTACTGTTTCATCACCACAACAAATACATATACATACATAAACACTTCTTAAACTTAATACATAGCCAAGTATATATGTACAGAGAGAGAGAGAGAAGCTTACTGTGTAGCTGGGTTTTGAGCTTTGATCAGTGTAGCAGTGATAGAGGGAAGAAGGCCTTGTTTGGGTTTCTGGGTTTTTGAGAGTGAAGAAAGAGGAGCTATGTGTTGAGCAGCTGATAATGTCGAAGTATTGAAAAGAGTGTAAAGGGTTTTAAGCGGGCGTTAGTAACTAGCAGTCTAGGAGAACACTAGGGTTGTCATTTCTCAAACTGCAATCAGAGGTCAAATTATAGTTTGTAATGAATTACATAAACCTCCCCTCAAGTTTCTAGCTTTAACACATTCTACCCCACAATGATTTGTTCGGGAATTAAGGGACATCGTGAAAACCGAAATTTATTGAGAATAATTTTTTTGTATAATATTCTTTAACATGTGTATTGCTCTTATGCTACTAGGATATAGAATTCAGGTTCCATATAATAATAGGTTTATAGGATAAAAAGGGACTATGTATTCATTCTCAATACCGGAAAAGTACTCTGTAATTATTTATATGAATGGCACATATTAATAAATAAGATAATAATTTTCTATTTTCTTTGTTATATCTCATTGTCTTTACACTAGTGGGTCTCGGCATCCCCTGACGGTCCTAAGCGGATCTCGGCGGCCCTTTGGCGGGTCTCGGCAGCCCTTTGGCGGGTCTAGGTTGTCCCTAAATGGGTGTAGGCGGTTCTTACGAGGGTCCTAATGTAACACCCTGACTCGGATTTAATTCAAGAAATACAACTCATTTCATAAAGCAAATATAGCAAAGAACCTCAATTTATATTTGCTAGTGCATTGGATTGCTTGTTGTACTTTGAGTTTATATTTTTCCTTATAAAAAAAACATGTTACTCAAGTCAAAAACTTGGAGTTTAATTTTACAGTGAGATAATAGATTGACCAAATTTTTTTCAAATATGGACTAAAACCGAAACCAACCGAAACCGATCTAAAAATTCGGATGAGCCGAATATTATGATTAAAGGTTTTAAAATCCGGATTTAGTTGAAAAAAAAAAACCTTACACCGAATAATTCATATTAGTTTTGGTTTTGTCCTAAAACCAACCCAAACCGAAGATGTCGAGCCCTAGCAAACACATCAACATTCTAAGGAAAAAAACATGACATTTATCTATATACTAAAGAGTGGTTAACTGTTCATAAGCTTATGAACATTGATTATTATTTTTTTGGTTATGAAACATGTAATTTAGATTTTTTTATATATGCTCTCTCTCGGCAAATTTTTTTTTGCCCTTTAGTTTTGAGAATTCCATAAATTTAAATCCTATTAATTAAGAATTTCATGATGTAAAGTTTTAAAATGACAAGAATTTGTATTCAGACTAACCTTCGTTAAGAGAATTAACAAGTAACGTTTATTTTGTGAGGAATTCAAGTCGGGAATTTAAGCTCCCAAATTCCACAAATATTTTCCTATGAAAATTGCTAATTCCACGGGATAAGTATCCAAACGAGGGAAAACATCATAAAAAATTGGGAATTCCTTATTTTTGATTAAATTTTCAAGAATTCACTCGCATCCAAACACACCGTAAATGTATACCGCGCCAAGGCGCGGGTATAACAGTAATTTTTTTACTGTTCACAAGCATGTGAACAGTTTTTTTTATTTTTGAAATAGGTAATTTAGATTTTTCTAGATAGGCTCCCTCTCGGCAGTGAATTTTTTGCCCTCTATTTTTGACTTTTCTTCTACCTCCTGAATCTTCCGGATCGATCTTGCCTCTTCAGACCTCTTTTATTTTTATTTCTCCCATCACTCTGTCTTTGCATCTCAGAAAATATTGTAGCTTCGTTTCATCTCTTTCACTATTGTTCCGTTTTGTGCCTATATATTGTTGCTTGGTTAACTGTTCAGAAGCACTATGAACAGTGTGCAGACCTTTTTACCCTACTGATGGGATGTGTAATTCCATATTTACCATTCGTTTCAACTCTAAGTATAAATTTTTATTATTTTTCTACTGCTTCTCTCTCTCTCGCCCAACATTTCTCCATATTTCTCACACTCTTTATACTCTTATTGAAATAGCTCCAATATTTCTTATAAAACAGAAGAGTCTAGAAATATTAATATATTACCGTGATAATTTATTATTCCGTTGTTTCACGAAACGATTTCTGTCATTTTCTCTTCTGTTTTATATAGGTATAAATCAAAACAATTGAAACATTTATATTTTTGGTAGAACACAAGACTAGCTAGATATTTTGTTGTATAAAGGTAGTCTTTGTGATAGCTCTTATACATATGTGGAATATGCATAATGTGGATATTACACCACTCCAAGGCGCGGGTTTGATTAACTGTTCACAAGCGTCTGAACAGTGTAATGACTATTTTACCCCTGCTATTTTTAGGAAACCACAATATTGTCATTAACCCTAGATATATAATCAGTATAAAAACGGATATAATTTGCATGTGTAACATTCTATAAAGTACATATCAGAAACATTTGCATAAATCAATTAACCCATTGACCAGCTTCATAACGTTGTTTTTTGAATAAAGTAATTTTAATGTCCATAGAAATTTCAAAATCATGAGAATTACAATTCTATGAATTTAAATCTCATTAATTGACAATTTCATTGTTTGTATTTCATGATGTAGAGTTTTAAAATGACAATAATTTATATTCAGACTAACCTTAGTTATGGGAATTGACAAATGACGCGCGTTTATTTTGTGAGGAATTCAAGTCGGGAATATAAGCTCCTAAATTCCACGTTTCCCGTGGAAATTGTTAATTTCACGGGATAAGTATCCAAACGAGGGAAACCGTCATAAGAAATTGAGAATTCATTATTTTTGATTAAATTCTTAGGAATTCACCTGCATCCAAAATGTATACACTGTGCCAAGACACGGGTATAATTCTAGTATAAGACAGGGCAATACTGAAGTATATTGAAATCTTTGGGGTCACACAGCCAAATCTTAAAATTGCAACAATTACTCTATCGGGTATAAAAGAAAAACCCTTGTAACTGATTACTTCAATGAGTTTAATCCCTCCTCTCTCTTTCTCTGAAACTACTTCCTCTCTTGAACACCCAAAAAGCCTCACTCTTTGTCTCTCCTCTCCTCTATGATCTAATCCCCTGTTTTTCTTCTCTCAGGTAAACTTCCAATCCCCACTATATCAATCCCCTCACCTGGTTCCCAATCTCATCTCTTTCTTATTGAATCCAGATAAAACGAATGTTAAAGTGACCATTTTCCCATTGGTGTTTGATTTTTTTCAGAGGAAGAAGTATGCAGGGATTTGCGGAGAGAGGTAATTCTGGGGACTTGGGGCAGCTCCAGTCCACCATGCACGCCATTGAGCTCGCCTGTACTTCTATTCAGGTAAAGCTCTGTTCTTTAGGAGTTTATTGGTATTGGACATTCAGAGTTGATTTATTGGAGAGATGAAGTGAACTTGTTTGGGATTAGGATTTATGGGTTTGATGTAGAAATCGATAAAGAATGATGGGTTTGGTGAAAGCTTTGTTCTTTTGGAGTTTTCTGTTTTGGAGATTGATGATGATGAGGAACCCACATTGCCAAGTTGAGTGGAGAGTTGAAGTGGACTTGTTTGGGATTAGTGTTGATGGGTTTGGAGGGAAATAGAGGAAAAGAGTGTAGAAGTTTGAGAAGTAGAGTCTCTGTTTTTGGAGAGTTGATGGTGAAAAGGAGGAGAGAGAGGGCACATAATATTTAGTTTTTGGAAATGGGGTTGAGGAATTGGAGTGATAGTGAGACTGCTGTTCTTGTTTATGTCTTGGTTTCTCTAGTGACCTTAGAGGAATGAACTTTATTAAGAATCGAAATTTGATTTTCGAGATGACTGTAGTTATTTCATTGTCAGATTCTTGAACTTGACATGAGTGAAGTTCGAGCGGTAGTTGTGTTTGAAATTTTATTTCAAGGCACTGGAAGTGGTACAGCATGTATATATGTACAATCTCATATGAATAGAACATCGTCTTACATATACTTTTCCCTTGAGCAGATGCAGATGAATTTAGGTGCCGCTGAAGCTACTATTTTGTCACTCTCCCAGGCTCCTCAACCATACCAGACATGTAAATTCATTCTTGGTAAGTCAAAAACGTTTTCTGCTTGCCGGGCGTAAAATTTGATTTTGCTTCTCTATTACACTGTGCTTTCTCCTCATGCCATAGAGAATATAGTTAAAACAATTTGGCTGTCCTATCTATTTGTCATGCTGATAGCAATTTCATTGTTTCAGAGAACTCTCAGATGGCAAATGCAAGGTTTCAGGCTGCAGCTGCAATTCGTGATGCAGCTATTAGAGAATGGGGTTTTCTTAGCTCAGATGAAAAGAGAAGCATGATTAGGTTATCTCACACTCTGTGAACTTATCGCTTGTTGTTTCTAACAGCAATATTAATAATACCAGTCCATCACTTTCATAGTTTGCTTTCCTTAAATAAAGACAAGAAATTAAGATTAAATCACTGCCACATATCTTTCTTAAATACTTAAGTTGTCTTTCTACGATCAAACATATCTACCTTTGCTTATAATTAGGCATAGCTCCTATCATTAGTAATGATATATCATAATCCTTGATCAGTGATCGATCCTTGTATTTAATATTTTTTTTTGTTGTTGCAGTTTTTGTCTTTGTTTTGTTATGCAACATGCTCATTCACCTGAGGGTTATGTCCAAGCAAAAGTGTCCTCTGTGGCTGCTCAATTGTTGAAAAGGGGTTGGTAAGTGGCACTTGATTTTATATGTAAATGTTGAACGTAATACATGTGTATCTGAAAACTATCGTTCATATGTTGCAACACTGTGTTATAATCATGGGCTTCACATAATCTTTAACAGGAATTGCCAAGCATAATAGATCCATGTTCTAGTGGGAACTAGAGCACTCCAGTTTGAAAGACATGAGTCTTGACCTGGCAAAGTAATATTTTTTTTTATTTTGACGAGAACCAAACTTTATTGAACCAGAAAACTAGAAATATACCGACTCAGTGTCTCATTGATCACAGAGCTTTAGTTATTCCTTAGTTTCTGTTTTTGCCTCTCTAGTAACATAGTAATGATTAATAATATACTGGGCTGTGTACTAGTCTTGTAGTTGATCATCAGTATGGGATTCAGGATAGTAGTTCGCTCTTTCTGTGATTTTGGAGCACAATGAGGTTATTTCAATTCATGAAGCTAAAACCAAATCTATAGGAACTTTACAAAATCTTATTAGAAAGTGCATCTCTTTACCTTTCTTGAGTTGAGCATTACAAGTCTAGGCCTTCACTTGGATTTTGTATGGGGTTTTATGTATCTGTTTTAACCCATTTGATAAATTCTACAAGCACTGTTTGCACTTTTGTATTTTATTATATCAAATTTTGGTACCTGAAGTCATGATAGCAGAGAATCTATGAAGAAAACAAGACATTGGAAATCTATTTTGCCAATTATTTTTTGTAGGCTTGATTTCTCAGCTGCTGAGAAGGATGAATTTTTCTATCAGGTGCGTAATTAATATATATAAGAAACCTGACTTCCTTAGTTAAGAATTTACTTTGAACTCCATTCTTGAGTCTACAATTTTAGGAACAAGAAACCATTGGTGTCTGCATTCTATCATATAATCAAGTTGCTACCCCACTGTCTGATGCATTATCAAAAACCATTCTTGAGATCTTTTTTGATATTCTGGTGATGTCATGTGTAACAGGTAAACCAGGCTGTTTATGGCATTCACGGTGTAGATGTGCAGTTTGCTGGAGTTAATTTCCTGGAATCTCTGGTATATCTCTCTTTCAGCTTACTATATCTTTTATATGTTTTGGTCTCTGACTGGTTTTTGCTTCAGCATTTAGGATATTATCAGATATAAGACTAAGGATTTCTTTTGTTTAAGGTGTCCGAATTTTCTCCATCTACTTCTAGTGCGATGGGTCTACCTAGAGAGTTTCATGAGCATTGCAGGAAATCATTAGAGGTAGACCACTTGAAGGTATAACTACTGCCATGTTTATCTTGCCTACAAATACATTTGATTTTTCTTTTTATATGGGGGGAGTTTCCCTTTGAGATTATGAAAGTGGCTTTCTTTTTGGTCTTGCCTGATTTGTTCTCATTGCTTTGACGCTGATGTTAAAGTGGCTTTCTTTTTGGTCTTGCCTGATTTGTTCTCGTTGCTCTGACGCTGATATTTTGTTAATTTCACTGGACAGACTTTCTATTGCTGGGCACGAGATGCTGCATTAAGTGTTACAAATAGAATAGTTGAGTCTGACTCTGCGGTACCAGAGGTTAAAGTCTGTACTGCTGCACTGCGTCTCATGCTTCAAATCCTGAACTGGGAGTTCAGTCCAATTGCAGTCCCTCTTGGAGTCCGGACGGGTACTGATTCACCTAAGAGATCTGAGTGTAATCTAGTGCAGGTAATTGCTTCTTTAAGTATTAAGTTCGTAGCATGAACTTCTCTTGTTATGAAGAAATGTTCTTTACATAACATACTGACTGAAAGCACTCATGAGAATGTATTGCCAACTTGCCACCATTCTTATGTTGGTCCCTGGTTTCTGACATAAAACATCAGCTGTCCAAATCCACAATTATTAAATGTGTTGCTTGGCAACAGGGGTTTTGTACGAAAAAATAGGATAAATAATAACAATGACGATAATAACAACCAAAATATGTTGCTCTTCTGCTGCTGATTTTGGCAGAAGTACATATGTGCCATCCAAATCTTCATGTAAAGCTCAGATTCAATGTCAGAGTAAATTTAAGCCATTGACTAGGTTTCTGGATTTTCTGTGCCTGTAGCCTGGACCTGCTTGGCGTGAAGTTTTGGTTACTAGTGGTCATATAGGTTGGCTCCTGAATTTATATGCAGCACTGAGACAGAAGTTTTCTTGTGAAGGTTATTGGCTCGATTGCCCTGTTGCCGTCTCTGCTAGAAAGTTAGTAGTACAGTTCTGCTCCTTAACAGGAACCATATTTTCATCTGGTAAAATTCTTTCCTTGCTCAGATATATAGTATTCAAGGTTTCATCAAGTATTGGTAAAAATATGTAATGTGGTGAACTTGTTCAATGATAGTACAAATGCATGAACACCATCTGCTCCAACTGCTTTCCGGAGTAATACAGTGGATTGATCCTCCTGATGCTGTTTCTAGAGCGATTGAATGTGGAAAAAGTGAAAGGTTACCCCTGAGAAATATGAATTTCCCCTGCCATTGCTTATTATTTATTTTTTACATGTACAATTTCTCACTCTCATTTTGGTTTTCTTTAGCGAGATGCTTGATGGTTGTCGTGCTTTATTGTCAATTGCAACTGTTACAACTCCGTCAACATTTGACCAACTCTTAAAATCAACAAGGTAACCATTGACCATCGTGATGTTAATTACTATATCATCAATCATCATATGAAGGTGATATTAGGTTGGATGGCTTTTATGCACTGAATCTGTTATTTATTTTGAATTTTGGGCAAACTTTTTGCAGGTCTTATGGTACTCTTACCTTGTTATGCATATTGATGTCTGAAGTTGTCAAGAACCTAATGACCAACAACTCTGAAGAAGAGACTTGGAGCTGGGAGACACGCGATATATTACTAGATACTTGGACTGCACTCCTTGTGGTATAATTTTAAATACACAATGATATGCTTTAGTTAGTATGTGGAGATATTGTTGTTTTGGTATTTTTCATATATGTTGAGACACTCTAAACTTATGTTTTTTTTTTGAGCAAGACTCTGTACTTATGATTGATTTGATTAGTTTATTAATGTCAGTTTCCAAAGATCATGATTGTACACTTGTATTCTATTCAAGACTTGTTTAACCCTTATGTAGTTATGATTGTGAAACCAAAGATCACTTTTTAACATTTCTTTGTATTGGATTTTGATCAGTGTGGTATATACTGGGGTCAATCAGATTTCCTGACTCTCCTCTTTTTTCTTTCAATTCCACTCAGCCAGTAAATAGCGATGGTGGAAATGCATCCCTTCCACCTGAAGGGAAAAATGCTACAGCCAGTTTATTTGCCTTGATTGTAGAGGCTGAACTGAAAGGTAATTCCAACATGTTACTTTCTTGTTTATTTATTTATTTATTTTGGTTCCAGAACCATCTGTTTTTACATTTTTTTATTATCAATACATAATGGTGAATGCTTTGTCATATAGCTGCTTCTGCATCAGCATTTAAAGATGATGACTCCGACTACCTTCAGGCCTCTATTTCTGGTATGAAAGAAAGCTATCAGAATGTCTATACAGGAGTTCCTTCTATAAGTTGATAACTGGTGAAACAAGAAAAGTGATCAGTGACATCTTTTTCGTGATATTTTGTTCACATGATATTTCCTTCTATGGTTAATGCAGCCTTGGATGAGAGGCTAGGCTCCTATGCTCTAATTGGTAGAACAGCAATTGAGGTCACAGTACCTTTTCTCATAAGACTATTTTCGGAGCGTTTTGAACGGCTTAATCAGGTGAATGTCAACGCTTCTTTATCTCTTTGTGTGATAATACGGTACAAATTATTATTATTCTACAAAATAAGACTACCAGCTTGCCTATTAAAGATAAGGTTACCAGATAAATTTTCTTTTCTTTAGACTTCATTTGTTTTATCTACATGACAAAGCACAAGAGAATGGTATAACTTTTTGTTTTTACCTCTATTTTGCTTTTTATTGTTGAATATAAAGATAGTGCTAAAAGTCTTGTTTTTTTTTTTCTTTCTTGAGTTGCTTATACCCTAAGTTTTGTTCTCTCTTATAGGGCAGGGGCTTTATTGATCCTACTGAAACTTTAGAGGAACTTTACTCATTGCTACTTATCACTGGGCACGTAATCGCTGATGAAGGGGAGGGAGAAACACCTCTGGTAATTAGGCTGTGCAGTAACTACTGCATATGTGATTTTTCTTTAATGTTGATCCATCCAGTGTTCATTTATGGAAGAATTCATATTAACAAAGGCATATACACACACAAGAACAACAAACATCTGATGAAAATATATTGTATTTTAAAAGTTTGCCTAATTCATTAGTGGAAAGCTTTTCATAGATAAGATAATCTCCTAATTCATTAGTGGTTTATAATTTATCTCTAGAGCTCTAAAGAGTCTGCTAATTGTCATGATTTCAGGATATCTCTAGGGTGCCTTTAAACTTTACCTTTATTTTGGCTTTAATTTTATATGTAATTTTTACTTATGAAAATTCTTCTCTGTAGTTTCTGTTGATTTAACTCTATCATACTTAGGTTTTTACTTGTTGTGAACTTAATAACTTCATTGTGTCACTTTGAGGTATGATTCTCAGTTGCTGTGTTTTTTAGATTCCAAATGCTATACGATTTCATCTTCCACACAATCTGGAAGCAGACACGCATCCTATTGTCATCCTTTGTGGGTAAGTTCCCCTAAATAAGGTATCCAATGTCTATGTATACTTTTGTATACATCATAGAACATCTTGAATGTGATAATCAGGCATACTGAGTAAAATTGAGTACTGCTATTGGGGCTCTAAACTCTAAATTCTTGTTTATATACTGTTTAATGTCTTTTTTTTTCCCATTTGAACACAGCTCAATCATAAGGTTTGCCGAGGAAAGTTTAAAACCAGAAATGAGAGCATCAGTTTTCAGTCCCAGACTCATGGAGGTAGTTTCTGCTGTCCCATATTACCCAAGAGTTCACCTTTTTTACCTTTGTGTATATTATCATGGGTGCTAAATTGATATGTGTCATCTCTGATGACCTTAACTAATTCTCTGACTGATAGTGCTGTTTTTAAACAATTCAGTTCCATTATTTCAAGCTTATGCTTTGTGCAGGCTGTCATATGGTTCCTTGCTAGATGGTCTTGTACTTACCTAATGTCTCCTGAAGAAATTCGAGACTCTACAACCGTCTTGCTAAAGTTTTTCGGACAACAGGGTCAAGGAAAATTGGTGCTAGACATAATTGTTCGCATATCCTTGACAGCGCTGGTGTCATATCCTGGAGAAAAGTATCTGCAGGTGTGTGTTACAAAACCTAGTTGATTGTGGCTGTTTGCAGTTTTTCAAAGACTACGACTATTCTTGTGTTCCTTCTTTCCAAAGTGTATTGCACACATATTAAGAGAGGTTAACAAGGTAATATTCCAAGTGTATTCTAGATCATTGTCTTACATTACATATAGGGTCTAGGGAAATACTGAGAAAGGTTAAGAAGGTAACTTTCCTAGTATATTCTGGATTATGTAGTCTTACATTACAGATTTTAGGGACATATACTGACGGGTAATTGTGCAAGAGTTGGATTATAGTCTTGGCATGTCTTCATAATGATTGGGCTTGTAGTTATATAATTTCTTGTTGAGGTTAAAATGTATTGATGATGCTTTTTGGTTTGTGTTTGCAGGCGGTTACTTGTTTCCAGCTACTTCACGCGCTTGTTCAGCAAAAACATATTTGCATTCATCTTGTTGCTTTGGTGGGTGAGATCATTTCATGCCCATTTTTTGAATGCATAAAATATGTTATTATGGTATTTCCCTATATTACCTTATCCAATATTTTTCTTGTACCGTATCCAAGTTTTTCCCAAATATCAGTTGTTTGCCTTCAAATTTCTCTTATATTTGTTTGTCCTATTTGTGAACTTTACTGGATGAATGATCCCAAATTTCTTGAGCAGGATTCATGGCGTGACCTTTCAAATGCTTTTGCTAATGAAAAAACTTTGTTCTTGCTAAATACAGCTCATCAGGTGAGAATTTAATATGCTTTAACTGAGAGTTTCTTAACACTTTTATCTCCGTTAGTTATATGTCTTTTTTCTTGTGTTCTAGCGTTCCCTTGCTCAAACACTTGTTCGGTCAGCTTCTGGTCTGAGAAATTTGGAGGCATCAAACCAGTAGGTCTTCTATTTAAATTATCTTACATAGAAAGTTTATCTTCTAACATATGTGACATGTCAGAGAGAATAATTTTCTTTTACCATTTTCATAAAGGTATGTCAGGGATCTCATGGGACATATGGCAACATATCTAGTTGAAATCACAAGCAAGAACGACTTCAAAAACGTTGCTCAACAACCAGATATCATCCTGCCGGTAAGGACACAAACTCATAAAAGAAACCTAACTCTACTTTTTTACTTCAGTAATTAAGAACAATTAACATCGTAGCATCTTGTAGGTCAGTTGCTTGTTGGAAAGGCTTCGTGGGGCTGCCAGTGCCTCAGAACCTCGTTTGCAGAAAGCAATTTATGAGCTGGGGTTCTCTACAATGAATCCTGTTCTGATTCTTCTTGAGGTTTACAAACATGAGGTAACATTCATCTGAGGTATTATTCATATGCTTAAAATTTAAAAACTATGCTGATCTTTAATTATTGCTTAGTCTGCAGTTGTATATCTGCTACTCAAGTTTGTAGTTGATTGGGTGGATGGACAAATAAGCTATCTAGAGGCTCAGGAAACTGCTGTTGTTGTCAATTTCTGCATGAGTTTGCTTCGTCTTTATTCAGCAAACAATATTGGCAAGGTATTTTTCTGGCATTATGCTTGTTTTCGTGTGTACTGATGTTTTATGTATGGGATGTCTTGGATGAATTGGATATATTGGAATAAAATGTTTACTGCAACATCTTAGTTTTTGTATGACATGCAAATCAAGATGCAACTTGCAGGTAACTTTGGTCCTTTCTTATAATAATGTTAGTAATAATGTTTCTGTGTTCTGCCTTCATGGTTGGAGCAACGTATATTACCTAGTGATTCTAGCTGTTGATTTTGCTTTCATAAGTAAATTACTTCTACCGTTATTGTTGTAGCTGCCCTTGCCCATTTTTAAATAGTTCTATTCCAAGTTGTCACGTGTTACTTCTTTATTGCTTTCCAGATATCAATAAGTTTATCAAGCAGCTTAAGCACTGAAGCAAAGACTGAGAAGTACAAGGATTTGCGTGCTCTACTCCAGCTCCTTTCAAGCCTTTGTTCCAAAGATTTGGTATGGCCTCTTTAGTGTATCTGATTGGTTACTGTTCATTACCATTGAGCATTGGATGAACCTATTATGAAATACTTAATTGCAGGTTGATTTTTCATCAGATTCCACTGAGACAGAGAGCACGAACATATCTCAGGTAATTCGTAATTTTGTGTTTTAATCTAATGCCAAACTTATAGTGTCTGACACATCAGTTTTGCAGGTCGTTTACTTTGGTCTTCATATAGTTACTCCTCTAATATCATTGGAGCTGCTGAAATACCCCAAGTTTTGTTTTGATGTGAGCTCGTCTACCCTTCATGAAGGAAAAGCCTTAGTGTTGTTTCTTTGAAGCTGATATATGACATATTATCGTGCAGTACTTCTCATTGATCTCCCATATGTTGGAGGTCTATCCTGAAACAGTTGCACAACTAAGCAGTGAAGCCTTTTCTCATGTAATAGGAACCCTTGATTTTGGTCTTCAACATCAGGTACTTGATTATTCAAATTGTAGGCTTCAGTTCCAATTTAGGTTGCAACTATATGCATGTACTGCTCTATATCTTATGTTTTTTTTTTGCTTTATCCATCTGTCTTGTTCTTAATTTGCGTTGATATCAATCAATTTGAAGTAATCGAAAAAGCGACTTCTACGATTCTAATTCCTGGATTGCTGATATACCTGTAACCTGATGGACTAACAAGAGATGGATAATTCAGCGAAAAATAAATTAACAGACATATAATATGTTCTTTGCTTTTCTCATTTGAGGATTCTTTGAATTTAAAATAATTGTATTCCCTAAAACTGGTCATAATTTCTAATGTCTAACCTGTGACTTGTATGGTTTGAGTTTGTTGTTAGGATGCCGAAGTTGTTGATATGTGTCTCAGAGCTTTAAGAGCTCTTGCTTCTTATCACCATAAGGAAAGAAGTGCTGGCAAAGTAGGCTTGGGCCCACATGCTGCAGGCCTCAAGGATCCTGGTGGAAATTTTCAGGAAGGCATTTTGAGCCAGTTCCTTCGCTCAGTACTGCAATTACTCCTTTTTGGGGATTATAGGTAAGGTTTAGTGATATTGACATGCTGGGTTTCCTCCATTGCTTTTGTTGCATGTTGTTTAACACTTTTATAGTATGATTCAGTCCTGACCTGGTCAGCAGTGCAGCAGATGCTCTTCTTCCGTTGATACTTTGTGAGCAAAGCCTATACCAGGTAGTTTTCACATTGCTTTTTCTTACATGTTTTTTTGCCGTGGATGGCTTGCTTTTCCCTGTTTACATCTTTTCATCCTGGTTGGAGGTCAAGCACTTGTTCGGGAATGAAATGTCTCTTACTTCAGCCTATCTTGCATTGCTTCAAGATTACTTTTATTTTTTTGTTTCTTTAAACGTGAGTTACCATATAGGCTACTGCACACTCAGATTTTTTTTTTTTACAATTATATCTTGTGTGGCCGTATCCTATGCCTTTCTTGACACTGCTAGATGAATTACTTGCATGCATCACTTTACCTCAACCTTTCTCCTAGGTTTTATTGATCTCTTCCATATTTTTTCATTCTGTGCAGAAATTAGGTAATGAGTTGATAGAGAGGCAGGCAAATGAAACATTGAAATCAAGACTATCAAATGCGTTGCGGACTCTCACAAGTGCGAATCAGCTTTCATCTACCATTGATCGTAAAAACTGTCAAATATTCAGGAAAAATCTTAGTAACTTCTTGGTTGATGTTCGAGGTTTTCTGCGAACAATGTGATATGTCATGTATATAAAGTAATGAACTCTGTATAACATGAGGGAGAACAGATTCTTTTCATTATTTTCTACGATTGGCGGAGCAAATTTTTGACAGAATTCCTAGATTGTGAATATTTGTCTGGAAAGTAAGCTCAACCCTACATGAAAAATAGCTGCAAACCCTCTCAATCGTTTCAGGTAATGTGTCAATTTCATTACACCTATTTTTGTATTGGTTTTCTTTTTTGGAGGAAGTGATTTTCCTGTCTTCTTCTCTATTCGCATTCATTCTCCTTCCTCCTTTCATGATTTTTAAATGAATTCTGTTAATACATTATATGTGAGAGATAGAACATCGGTCTTACTCGCTTAAGAAGACACATATTGTCACATAAATCGGGTTTGGGTCTTAACTAAGCCTAAGAAACTTACATTATTCCTTAAAGACATAATAGTAATACACTCTTTAATAAAGGCAAAATTGTACTTTTATAGTGCATTCATCATATCTTTATAAATACATGTTTCCATCTCTTATTTGGGTAAGTCTTCATTTCCACCCTATTCACGACTCCGGACACCTCGATTCCAATTGCATAGTGAGAGTGCTAAGTCTAGATAATCATTCTCACCTCCTTCACCGAAACACCTACGGTTGAGCAGAGCTTCACGAGGCTACTTTGCCGCAACTCGGCATCAAACCAGTAGCTCGTCTCCTCTTGCTGCCACGAGTCCATCTCTTGTTCGATTCGAAGAAGAAAAAGGAATGGGAAGCTGACCTCCTTGCCAAAATTGTCAAACCTCTCGTCAACACATCCCAACAACGGCTCCCCGCTCTCTCCCTCTCTCTCTCTCTCTCTCTCTCAGTATGCGAAACCGGCATCCTGAGACGTACTAAACAGCTCTCCATCAAATATCTGTGGGGAGGAACATAAAATATCTGTGTTGTTGCCTCACTTGCAGAAAGTGCAAGCCTCTCTTTCATAGTTCCAGAATGCTTAGAGAGGAATCCAACTGAAGACTTAGTATATCACCAGTCACACATATCTACCAAGAAGGCAAGAACTATGACATGGAATATAACAAAACTCACCGAAAGTAAACTCATCAGTGGACAGGCCTGAGGCAGAGAGAGCAGCCACGAAAGCACATGGCCCAGGTATAGGAATAACAGGAATATTCTCATTCGCACAAAGTTTTGCCTACATCAAGACTTGAAATTTATTCTCTCACCGTTTACATTCTTCATAACGCATGAAAACTACCACCACCATCCCACATTGCTATCCAGTAGTAATACTGCTCGAACAACTTCTAAATCACATTGTCAGTTTGTAATTCAAGCACCTTGTTGTCAATTTATGTCATGAAGCGAACCTTGTTGTGTTTCAATGCATTTATTTTAAAATCTCCATCACGAATATGTTGTTAATCACTTATTTATTTTTGATGAGGTACTACAACTTCCCGAGGGGAGCCTATCCCACTTGAGCAAAAGCCGAGGCTATACCGAGACATGTCGGCCGACATGGAACCTTATCGGCTTTCTTGCACCGGTGAGCTCCAATGGTTGTCATATCATTGGTCCTACTACATCCACGAGAGTATTACAAGGGTTTTTTTTTTCAGGGCTCATAAGCCGACATGGAGTTTATAGAAAATTCTTTCTACAATGCTTATAATAGCTCTACACGGCTCCAGATAAAACTTACTTAACACTATATAATTGAGTTATTATCATACAAATAACATGCCTCATACATCATAATATTCTTGAGCATACTTATTACTTGACATAGAGAGTTACCCATAACACTTTTTTTTATACATGCTACATGTATTTTCATGCTTCAAATGAATCTATGACTATTAGGCATGCTTACAATTACAATTTCATTGTAAACCAACTCCGCGCACATTGATGCGCGCACTTATGCACATGGCACTTGCTACACACAATTGCAAGCCATACATGCTATGATTTTATTCTCTCAAACAAAAGCTGTGATCATGACACGGCACCCCACCGACTAGGAGCCATGCAACTTACGGCAACAAAACATAAGTGAAACATCATCGACACTTCATTTCATATGACTATTCTATCTTCATGACATTATGTACTCTTATGGTTACGTTAAGGTTTTTGGTTACTCCACCGTCATCATCCACCATTGCAATTTACGGTTAAACCGTGCCACAGCTCCAAATAATTTTGTAGCCATCGTTAGTAATATAGTTGTTTCCTAAATTTTATTTTTAATTACGCATTACGTGTCACGATCCCATTCGCCAATTCTCAGTAAAATAAAATACTTATTTTCTGTATTTTATTTTTGATTACATGTCAAGATCTCATTCGTCACCAAGTCGTTTCGCTGGCGGTAAAACTCCGTTAAGACAATAAGGAATATGGGAAAGGATCCCCCCTCCCAATTCTATTCCCTCTATATTTCTCTCTCTCTCTCTCTCCCCTCAAAATCTCATCTTCCTCAAAACCCTAGATTCGATTCCCTCCGATCAGCCATGGCGACTCCACCGTCACCAACTGCTCCTCCCTCCGCCGCCTCCCAATTCACCTACTCCAACCCCTCCTCCTCCTCATCCTCCTACTTCCCAATGCCCTTCCACCTCCAGCAACCCCAATACCCGGCCCCTTACGCCGCCGCCGTCCCTCCCGCCCCCGCCGTCGTCTACCCGGCTCCGGCCCCCGGCCCCGTCTACTCTCTCCCCCAGCAGTATCAACAGGTTCGTCTCTCCCTCCTAAGCTTCTCTAATCGTTTTAATTTCGATTGTTAGGGTTTTGAAATCTGTGCAAGTTTTTTTTGTTTTGGTTTGGTTTTGGAGATTTTGCAGAGGTTTCATGTGGTTAATTTGGTGTAGTGATATATGAACAGGCTCAGCAGTTGTTTCAGAGAGACGCGCAGACGATCACGCCGGAGGCTCTGGAGAGTGTGAAGGCTGCGCTTGCGAATAGTGAAAATGAGCATAAAGCTGAGGCTAAGAAGAAGGCGATTCCTCGAAAGGCTGCCGGGCAGTCTTGGGAGGATCCCACCCTTGCAGAGTGGCCCGAAAGTAAGCATCTTTTCGCTATTTGGATTGTTGTGTTTTCGATTTAGATTTGTTTTCTGTTGTGTTTTGTGATCACACACTCACTTTACGTTGATTCGGTACCATAATTGTGCGAATTGCGTTGAATGTTTTGCCTCACTAGCTTAAGGTTGACAGATAGAATAGATATGGGAGCTTGTCTGAGATTTGCTCCTCATAGGTTTTGGTTTCCCGCTACTTTCTTCGCTTTGAGCGCTAGTTCATTCACACTGTTCACACGTGTGTTTGGTTGTGTGCCTTGTTTTGACTAGGTATTACTTTTGGCTTTGGCAGATGATTATCGACTGTTTTGTGGTGATCTTGGTAATGAGGTGAACGATGATGTTCTTTCAAAAGCATTTACTCGATTCCCTTCCTTTAACATGGCCAGAGTAAGTACCTGCCTCATCTGCTGTTTTTGCTTTTCCCTTTGAAGTTCTTTTATTACTAGCTATTGTTTGCTTGGCATGAACGGTTTATATTTCTTCTTCAGATTTTTATTTGAAGAGCACAGAGAACTTAATGATTGATTGTGTATTCTAAGGTAGGTCTCATCTACAGTTTGCATTTCGGTTAGATGTCTGACGTTATGGATAAATTCCAAAGTTTACAGAGTAGATAATGTTTCCTTTTTACTTTTTCCTGAAATCATGCACCTACCGTTTGGCCATTAGGAGTCTAGATATGTGAGTTTCAAGCACTCTTTGATTTCGAGATCATGATTGTTTTGAATCGGGTTATAATTTTTCTTATAATGGACGTAAGATCTGGGTCTTTAGTTTGTGTTATAACCTTGGGGAAATGGCTCTTCTATTCCTTTCCTTCTCTTTTGTTGGTCATGGATTATTTGAAATTTAGCTTCTCGACATGAACACAACAAGGATTATATCTTTAGTATATTGAGCTCAGAACTATTTGACCAGGACTTCCTTTTTATCCTCGACTTCGAAAGTTGTATAAAACATGACTCCATCCAGGGTAGCTTTGGCCCCTAGAAAATTAAATTTGAAATTTGAATTCAATACATGATCAAGTCTTTCCCTGGTTGCATCAAAGCTTGTTATAGTATTATAGTAAAGGGAACAATTGTCATGGGCCATCTACTTTTTTGAGACAAAAGAATTAAGGGTTGGAGGAAATCTGGCAGTTTAGCAAGTAATAACTGTCTTGAGTTGTGATTGGTAAATCAGACATATGATAGAGAGGGATGAGGTTTACATATTGTATGGTCAAGTTATGTAATGACATTTTGCATGAATTTATAGTTATAATCTAAAGGGCTACAAGTAATTGTGTTTTATGGACTGTTTAACTGTTTTGTGTTGTTGGTCAGAGTCAATAAGGGCATACCATTCCTTCTCCTCTTATTTAGGCTACTACTGCATGCATGTCCTTTTTATAGATGGGTGCTTAAAAGTCTGAACTCTGGCTTGTGTTGATGACATCTAGTTTCATTGCACGTAAAGTACCTTATAAGAGAACAATTGTGTAACTGTTCAGAAATCCAATTGTTTACCTTGGTGCCTAACACTACTACTCAGATTTGTGACTCCTGCATTCAGTTCTTGTAATTCATGTGTGCTGTTCCTATCTTCTACATTGTGCTTTATCTATTTTCTCATATGGAATTGAATTTTTCTTGTATTGTTTGAAACTAAGAACTCGTATTTACCTGTGTTATTTCTATATCTAGGTTGTCAGAGACAAGAGGACTGGAAAAACTAAGGGATTTGGATTTGTTAGCTTTTCTAGCCCTTCAGACCTGGCTGGAGCACTCAAGGAAATGAATGGTAACAAAACATTTTTCTTTAAGTACTTTCCTGCTCATTTTTTTTTTGGGATTGTATGCTTTTGCTGTTCTAAGCGTGGCATGTATATCAATGAACCCAAACATTGTAGGATCCTTGCAAATAAACTAGTTAAAACCCCAACAGTCGGACCTAGAATAGACTAAAGGAACCAAAAGTAGAGTCTTTAGAAGGATATGTAACTCTGGGGTAAACATAACATGGTATATGATTTCCCTGCACTTTTTGTTGTTTGATATACTGCAAACATATTGAATGTTTCTTATCTGGTTCGGCTTGTAATATAGTTGGTGCATATATATCAGGTTGAGATCGTATATAATTTCAACATTATATTGCAGGCAAGTATGTGGGGAATCGGCCTATCAAACTGCGGAAAAGTAACTGGAGGGAGAGGATAGATTATGATGCATTAGAGAAACAAAAGGTATTATGTCCACTTATTTCTTGTGGTTTCTAATCACTGTTTTGCCTTTGCTTTTGTTCTTACTTTTCCGAATGTCTTGCACAATTGCAGAACTTCTCTCATAAGAAGCCGAAGCTTTCAAAGAAGAGTGTACTACACAAATGAGCCTGGAGAATCTGTAAACATGATAATGAATGTGGAGATCTAAGAACTGAAGTATATGTTCCTCTGATAATCAAGTCGCTGTAGAGATGTGAAACTTAGTGAGTTTGATTACAAAGAATGGCTAAAGTACACTATTGCCGTGCTTTAGTTCTGTAATCTTTGTCTATTGCCGTCACAACTGTTCAATTGAGAGAGAACTTGGATCTTTTACTCGCAGTGTACCCGACCAATTGTTCATTGTACATTACTAACTTTAGCTTCTTGAGTTTATGTGAAACGATAAAAACGTGTCCCCGTTTACCAATTTGCTCAAAACTAAAGGACTCTTTAGGGTTGGCATTATCTTGGTTATGTTATGTCACTTGTGTAGTTGCTTCCACGAAATGACTTTGGTAAATAATGTTGCAGAGGGATAGCGCCCACAGTATAATAGTCCCACAGTACAAGAGGGATGGCGCCGTCCTCATTATGTACACGTATTTTCCAAAGCAAACCCAACCAACCAAACTCACCCTACAGACCAAGTACCAACCTCCCATATTCCCCCAGTTTCTCGTCTCCTTCTTTATTGTTTTACAAAAATCATTAATCAGTCCAATTCCCCCAACCTATTTCTCCCAATTCCATCACCCACGTCTCAAAAATTCAATTCCACTCCCAAAAATATTAGAAGCAAAAATACTCAGAACCCAGGAGGACACAGGCTTTTTGTAATAAACAAAAAAAGGTAACCCAATTTAAACATTTATAAACTGGGCACACTCAAAATCAACCAACTCTAATTCTGAAGCTCAATTTAGGGTTAGGGTTTTCCTCCGCTGCTTCTGGGATTTCACCCCCCAGTTTTTCTTATATTCCGGATTTGCCCTTGCTCGGTATTGATTTTCCGTTATATAGAATCCCCCGATCGCTTTGAAAGTCTGGTCTTGTTTGTCATTTTCGCTTTGACCGATTCTTCTGTAGCAAAAAACAAATACACAGAGCTTCTGCGTTTTTTTTTTATTCTTTGTGCTCTGGTCTGGTCTTCTGGGTTAGGGTTAGGGTTTAGATCTCTCATCTATCGGATTTACCAATTTAGCCTTTTAGGGATTTCGAGCTGTGTTAATTTCTTCGGATCAGTTTTGTTTTTTGTTGAATTGATTTGGGTTTTGTGGAATTCTGGGCTTAGTGAGCGGAGTTCGAGCTGGATTGAGCTCGGTGGCAGTTTCAGAGTGTTGATTCAAAAACGTGTAAGCCCTAATTTTGTGGTTTTGATTGATCTAATCTGTTTAATTTTGAGCAATCTAATTTAGAATTGCTTGGTTTGAGATGTACTGAGGTTTATTTGATCATGTAAATGCTATATTTGTGAATTGGGAATGAGTGAATTTTTCGATATGAGATCTTGTGGAGTTAGGATCAAAGATATGATCAATAGAATATGAATGTTTCGAAAGAAAAATATGGAATGATAAGGAATGCAATGTGCTTTATAAATCTTGATCCTTGCTGCTAGATTAACAATGTGCTGAATTACGATCTGGGTTTGAGTAATTTGATAAAATATATGTTCAGCTGTTGATGTAAAAGGCTATTTATTGCCAAAGAGATATAAGTAAACTTTGGTCTAGGCGAAGCTATGCTAATGCTAATGAGGATCATGCTTTTCAGTCGCTGTAGTATCCAAAGTATGCCTTAATAAAGGAGTTTCTGGTCATCAAAGGCTTAATCTTACAAATGTATGTTCATAGCAAGCTTGTGTGAAGTGGAGTAGATTAAGATGAGTATGCCATCTAATCATTTTACCTTTTTTTTTTGGCACACTGATATTTCATTTATATATTTTCCTGCAGAACCTTGTTTATGTGGAGCTTTGTAGTAGTGTCTCCAATTGAGCTTCTAGCAGTAAGGTTGTTGGATCCGGTGCTTATGAATCCGTTACTCAATATTTAATAGTAGTGAAGATTATAAGCCGGAACTTAAGTTATTAGCTTACTTCCTCTCTACCTGAGATCTGTTGATTCCTCATACACGGAAACATTTTGGAGGCTTCTGTCTGTTATTAGATACTATGGGGACAGAACTCATGAGAGTTTGCTTAAAGGAAGACAACGATGAATTTCCCTCAGTTCCACCTGGATTTGAGTCATTTACATCTTTCAGCTTAAAAAGGGTGAATGAAAGTGAGAAACAAGATAGTGAAAACCTAATCACTTGCAATGCCACTACTAGTACTTCTGGATCACAGTCTGTTCCGATGGAAACTGGTAATGATGTTGCTGACGTTGCAAAGAGGTCTCAACGGAGGAGGCCAGGAATAAATAATAGACGGTATAATAACTATGCAGAGGATGAGTCTGATTATGAGAGCCTTGATCAAGTTAGTGTTGCAGTCCACCTCTGTTCTTTGCGTTTTAATACAGTGCACATATCTCCAATAAAATCATATACTTCTTGATGGTATCTCATATACCACCTGTTATTGCAGAGTTTTCTACAAAGGTCACTTCTTCCTAAGGGGGTTATACGTGGGTGTCCTGAGTGTAGTACCTGCCAAAAGGTGATTTATCAACATTCTTGCTTTTTACTCTTATTCTTTATGGTTTAACCATGTTGCATGGTTCCTGTGCAAACCTTTAACTTATTTATCTCCCCCCTGTCCCGCTCCTCTTCCCTTTCTTACTTGCTTGATTTGAAAATCTGTCTTGTCGCCAATGTCATAAATCTAATTATTGAAATATTGGAACAGGTATCTGCAAGATGGCATCCAGGTGATGGTCAAAGGCCTGACATCCAGGATGCTCCAGTATTCAGGCCAACTGAAGAGGTGTTCATACTGATTTTACTTATTCATCTGTTCATACTCCTTTTTCTTCCAATATAGAGTTAATTAGAGCTGTTAAAAAAGTCTCTTCATTTTCGGATATTCAGATTTCTGAGTTAATTTGGTAACTAATTTCAGGAGTTCAAAGATACTTTGAAATACATAGCAAGCATACGCCCAAAAGCTGAACCATATGGTATTTGTCGCATTGTTCCTCCCTCTTCATGGAGACCTCCCTGTCCTCTCAAGGAAAAGAATGTCTGGGAGGCTTCTAAGTTTGCTACTCGCGTCCAAAGAGTTGACAAGCTTCAGAATCGAAATTCAATGAGAAAGATTCCTAAAAGTCAAAATCATGCGAGGAAGAAAAGGAGAAGATGCACACGAATGGGGGCTGATTGTCCTGGTGGTGGTAGAGGATTTGGGGATGATGGAAATTGTGAGGCAGAAATTTTTGGGTTTGAACCTGGTCCAATGTTTACTTTAGGAGCGTTTGAAAAATACGCTGATGACTTCAAGACCCAATACTTTAGCAAGAATGAACATGTTACTGATATAGGAAGTCACTTGAGTGAAGTCAAAGACTGCTGGGAGCCATCTGTGGAAAATATTGAGGGTGAATATTGGCGGATGGTGGAGAAACCTACAGAAGAAATTGAGGTATGTCTTGAGATTTTGATGCAATTATATCTGCACAAATTAATATATACTTGTTCTCATATCCCCTCCCCTCTTCTCTGGCTAGCTCGTTTGTACCGTTCACACTTGCTTTGTGCAAGTACAAATCATCTTTTGGTGTTATAGTACATTGTACCCCTAGATATTTTCTTGAAGATGTTTCTCCTAAAAATAAAAGATTGAAATAAGTAAGACATTCGCCAACTGAAGATAAATTGCTCTAACCCATGTGCTCGCTTCTCCAGGTTCTATATGGGGCTGATTTGGAAACAGGAGTTTTCGGAAGTGGTTTTCCCAAGATGTCCCGTCAGGACGGTTCTACCTCAGAGGAGCAGTATATAACATCTGGCTGGAACTTGAACAACTTTCCTAGACTGCCTGGATCTGTCCTTTCTTACGAAAGCAGTGATATATCTGGTGTTTTGGTGCCATGGTTATATATAGGGATGTGCTTTTCTTCCTTTTGCTGGGTAAGACAACTTCTTCGCCTTTTTTTTTCGCTAGCAGTTTGCCATGCATGCATATGTGCTGTGTCAAATACAGATCTCAAGATCTCAGTTTAAAATGATTAGAAAATTATCTCCTGCATTTGAAGTTCACAAAGTAGTGCTCTTTTGGTATTCTGTCTCCATGTCAATATTAATTCTGTTTATTGAGTTTATGAAGACTTGTGGTAGCTGATGGACAGAGGTGTTTGAATTATTGGTTCTAATTATTGATTCCCAAGTGGTCGAAAATGTTGGTTCTTATCAATGCTTTCATTAATTACAGCTCTTGTATAGATGTCATTGGTTGCTTACTCTTTCCTTTCTTTGTTGTCTGATAACAGCATGTTGAAGACCACCACTTGTACTCTTTAAATTACATGCATTGGGGTGCTCCAAAGTTGTGGTATGGTATCCCTGGTAGCGAGGCCTGTAGATTTGAAGAGGTTATGAGAAAGCACCTCCCTGACCTATTTGAAGAACAACCTGACTTGCTTCATAAGCTGGTGAGTTGTGCCACTATGTAGTTTGGTGTTTTTAAATATGTGCTGGGATCCATGTATGTATATCCTGCCAAAAAATTTAATCCAAATATATTCATGATTCAGAAGTGTGTGTATATAACTATATATATATGTATATATACAGATTTTCTCAGGTGCGGATGTCCGCATTTATTCTTACGGTGCGGATTTCCTCTTTACACTCACTTTTCAATCGAATTTTCACATCTCCACCGTCTAGTCTTTAGATACTAATGTATAGATCATCTCTGCAAAATTTCAGCCAATTTGGTTATCATCAAGACACTCAAACTCGATTAAACCAATAGATGAACATAATTCTATCGAACTTGAACCGTTCATGTTTATAACAGAAAAACGCAGTTTTGAGTGCCTTAATGATAACCAAATTGGCTGAAATTTTGCAGAGATCATCTATACATTAGTATCTAAATACTAGACGGTGGCGATGTGAAAATTTGATTGTAAAGTTGAAATCCACACCGTAAGAATAAATGCGGACGTCTGTAACTGAGAAGCGCTGATATACAGATTTTCTCATAACAACTTTTTTATTATCATTAAACCAAATTGTTCTTCTTTGTTTATTCATTCAGGTAACACAGCTCTCCCCCTCAATACTGAAATCTGATGGGGTACCAGTGTACAGATGTTGTCAGAATCCTGGAGAGTTTGTTCTGACCTTTCCTCGAGCGTACCACTCAGGATTCAACTGTGGTTTCAATTGTGCAGAGGCAGTTAATGTAGCTCCTGTTGATTGGTTGCCACATGGACAGGTTGCTATAGAGCTATACCAAGAGCAGGGGCGAAAGACATCCATTTCCCACGATAAATTGTTGCTTGGTGCTGCAAGGGAGGCAGTAAGAGCACATTGGGAACTCAATTTACTGAAGAAGAACACTAACGATAACATAAGATGGAAAAATGTCTGTGGAAAGGATGGGGCCTTAGCCAAAGTTCTCAAGGTAAAATCTGCTTTGAAGTCATTACTTTGGATAAGTTTCACAGTTGAGTAACTTAAAGGTAATAATCGGTGCTAGATATAATGAAACTCCTAACTGTTTGACTCTAAAAGTTGGATGTAGAAAATAAAATTAAGAAATAAGATAAATTAATTGTAAAACCAAATTATGCCGGTCGGTTTTTGGTTGGGTGGGTGTGGGAGGGAAGGATTAAAGCTCCTGCTTTACAATTTTGTGTTTATTCTTTGTACAGAGTTCATTTGGGTCTTGCTAACTTGTTTGTACTGTGTATCAAACATTCATATTTGTGTGTGTATGTTTGATATACAACTGTTAAAGATGATTCCTTCTTAAACCATAATTGTCTTGTCTAGGCACGTGTTGAAATGGAGCGGGTGAGGAGGGAATTTCTTTGCAATTCTTCCCAGGCATTAAAGATGGAGAGCAATTTTGATGCCACGAGTGAGAGGGAATGCAGTATATGCTTTTTCGATTTGCATCTGTCAGCAGCTGGTTGTGATCAATGTTCCCCAGACAGATATGCATGCTTGAATCATGCAAAGCAATTCTGTTCTTGTGCTTGGAGCTCTAAGTTTTTCCTCTTCCGTTATGACATCAATGAATTAAACATCCTTCTTGAGGCATTGGAAGGAAAGTTGAGTGCAGTATACAGGTGGGCTAGGCTAGATCTTGGATTGGCCTTGAGTTCTTATATTGGCAAAGACAACATGAAAATTGGTAAATTATCGCACGCCTCCAAGAGTACTACGCTTGAAGGAGTGAGCTCACATCCACAAAGCAATTGTTTTAAAGATCAACTGGGGAAAGAAATCTCTAAAGATGATCCAGGAAGGTCAACTGGGATAGAAGAATCATTTCTTAGCACTGCCAACTCTCTGCAGGTTTGCCAGTTGTCACGAGAAGACACATCCTATGCTTTGAACTCGGCTGAAAAGGAATCTGGGATGAAGATGACTTCAGTTGAGACTATTATACTTCTTAGTGATGATGAAAGTGATGAGCCCAAGAAGGATGATGGAAGTGATGAGCCAAAGGATGATGGAAGTGATGAGCCAACGAAGCTACATTCGGACAACCTTACAGCGATATCTTCTGCTAATGAGTTAGAACCTTCTAATAGCTTGGTGGCTCCTGATGGAAATGTGAGCCCTTGTAATGTTGAAAAAGTTGCGGTCTTGAATATGCCTGTGACAGACGCAGATGTTATGGTTAAAAGAGTTATTAGTCCGTCGGCTAGTGGAGATGAAAAATCTCATATTATGAATGTGAAAGATGAACAGGAGAGTGAAGGTCAATCACGATCCAATTCACCTAACCTTCCTTCCACAATAGATTCTGTTGGGGCAGAACATGGACCAGACACTTGCTGTATTGGTGAGCCAAAGGTTGCTATTTCCAGGAGTGACCCGAAAGATTCACAGCCGTGTGGCAATATAAAACCTGAGAATGAGGACAGACATGAAAAGATAGTACGAAGTGCTGATGCCAATATAGTGGACAATGTGAGAACTGCAACTGGAAACCCATCACCCAGCCAAAATAATTTGGACAGATATTATCGCCAGAAGGGTCCCCGTATTGCAAAGGTAGTGCGGAGGATCACCTGCATTGTTGAGCCTCTAGAATTTGGAGTCGTGATCTCTGGAAAGTCATGGTGTAACAGCCAAGCCATTTTTCCAAAAGGTATGCGGCCATTGAATCTCCAGTGAGTTGTGACGCTATACATTTGTTTCCTTGTCCCTATATTCTGATAAATGTTATTCTGCTTGATGTAGGATTTAGGAGCCGGGTTAAGTACATCAGTGTTCTTGATCCTACTGTTAGGTGTTATTATGTCTCGGAAGTACTTGATGCAAGACAGGCTGGACCTCTCTTCATGGTAAGCAGATTCATTTTTTCAATAGATACTTGTATTCTTGTTATTCTGTGTCGTAATCCTGAAATTACGTCTTAGACGGTGGGAAGTGGGCATCATAGAGGAATTAATAGAAAGACATGAGATGAAACAGCTCTGAAAATATACATGGTTTTTAGGAAAATTGAGTACCTCTTTTTTTGACGTGCAACAATTTCCAGCAAACACTGTATAACTGTTGTCTCATATATATGGAGTTTGATGGTACTAGGAAACACAATTTTGTGCTCCATGGATACACTTGTTGTAAGAAAAGTTCAAAGGAAACTAATTTTGGCCAGAAATAGTGAGATATGTATATATTGGTATCTTTTGCGGTTCAAAGTGGAAAGTTTTGAATGGGTGTAATATTTAGGTTTTTAAAAAGTATAGTCATCTGTGATAATGTATTTGATCAGCTAAGTTATCATTTTCCCTTAGGTTTCTCTGGAGGAGTGTCCAGGTGAGGTTTTTGTCCATAATTCAGTTGGCAGATGCTGGGATATGGTGAGAGATAGGGTCAATCAAGAAATCACGAGGCACCATAAGTTGGGAAGACCGAACCTTCCTCCTTTGCAGCCACCTGGGAGTCTTGATGGCTTTGAAATGTTTGGGTTTACTTCACCTGTTATTGTACAGGTAATTTTACCAGAGCAACTGATAATTATATCTAATTATTGCCAAAGAAACGTTTGCAATGATGTTACTCCTTGCATTTGCTTTATTTTACATACTCATTTCATTTGTCTTGCATAACCGGACTGCCAATTGGGGATGCTTAATATTAGAAGCTTTAATGCTTAGGTCTTGAGCTCGTTTTCTTGTCATTTTAGGCATTAGTAATTCTGAACTCCTATCCATACTAGTTAACATATATTCATGACTAATCTTTAGTGTTCATTTTTGTTCTTATTCGTACAGGCCGTCGAGGCAATGGATAGGAATCGTGTTTGTTCCGAGTACTGGGACTCTCGTCCCTACTCCCGACCTCAAGTACAGATTCCACAAAAAGCTCCATCTGAAGAAACTAGAGAAAACTTAAATGATCAAGAGGCTGCCGGCGTTAGTCTCTTATCTAGTGGGGTTGATGCAATACTTGGAGGCCTGTTCAAGAAGGCTAACCTAGAAGAATTAAACTCACTATACAGCATCTTAAGTGACAATCAGCAAACTGTCGGACGAGGCCTAGTGACGCGACTTCTTAATGAAGAGATTCAAACTCGTCAGCCAACATGACCATGAGCTATTGCTTACTAGGATTAGACACCAAACTTGCCCAATCTGTCAGTTTTGGACTTGTGTAAATTCTGCGTCCCTGATTTCAGGTTGTATGTACATCTCACTCAACCTGCTTATTCATTTATACTAGGAAAAAGAGAGCGGGGGAACCGGGAGAGAAGAAAAGGCTCTTCTTCTGTAGAGACTAGAGTGTTGTTTTCTGTGTAGCACTAGGAAACAATCTTGAGCTATTTGTACTCACCAAAAATCGTAGTATACCCAGTAACATGATTATTGTTCCTAACCATCCAGCGAGTGTTGATTTTTTCAAGTCATAATTCCACTAGGAATCTGATTGTTCTTTTTCTATTATGTTATTATCCAAATAAAATTGCATTAATATATTACAATCAAATAATAAAGAGAAAATTACATAGTAGTATATGACCAAATTTTAAAACACAAAAAACTCACTTTAATTAATTTTTATACAATTTAAGACATAAGCCTAAGCCCAAAAATGAAAGCATCAGGTCTGATCTAAATTTTAGCTATCAAATGACCATATTACCCTCTATCTTACATTTCCTCTCTCTCTTCTCCTCTCCGTCTTTTTTCTGTAGATCTCTCTCTCTCTCTCTCTCTCCTTACCATCATCGCCGCCCCTCCTCCTCGAACTCCACTGCCTCACCGTTGCTGTCGCACCATGCGCCCCACGACCGTGCTCTTCGGCGTCGACTGGGGCTGGGTCCCCGTCGACTACACCCTCCCCGTCACCGGCGACAAGAACTCTGAGGATGACTTCGATGAGCCGCCGACGACGACAAAAGGCGACCGAGGTAGCGTAGCCGCTCATGGAAGTCGGAATCGAGTTCAAGATCTATATCGGGAAGGATCGGGACATGAAGAAGAGGTTGTGCTTGGAGATGGAGCGGCTAGGGCTCAGTTCCGTCATTGTAGGAAGCCGAGGGTTCAGCGCTGTCGTCGCCTTCAGGAGGAGCACCGCCATCGCCTTCAGGAGGAGCGTCGTCGCCGCCTTCAGGAGGAACCTCAGGCTACAGGGCAATAGCAGTACATTAACTTGGTCAAGTCTTTACTTTGAATTTGAAAGTGATGTGATATGGTCGTCATATTCATAGGCTAGCACCTTGTCATGATCCGGTCAAGTCTTTAATTTGAATTTGAAGGTGATTTGATCTTCAATTTGTAGATAGTAGCAGCTTTGAAGTCGACAGTAATAGACAGTAGCAGATTCTAGATAGATAGTAGCATGTTTGTTTGGTTTTGGAGAATTTCCAGAAAAAAATTGCAATAGCATCGGCAGTAGCACCTTGTGATTGGCAGTAGCACCTATTGATTGACAGTAGCAACGAGCTTCACTATCTGCTGTAGCAGTTAGCTTAAAGATCTACAGTAGCAGCTAGTTTGGGACTGAGAATTGCAGAAGTATGCAGTAGCAGAGTGGGATGAGTAGTAAACGTAGGCAGTAGCAGCTAGTTTGGGACTGAGAATTGCAGAAGTAGGCAGTAGCAGAGTGGGATGAGTAGTAAACGTAGGCAGTAGCATGCAGATTGGTAGTAGAAGTCGTCAGTAGCAGACGAATTGATAGTATAAGTCGGCAGTAGCAGACAGATTGGTAGTAGAAGCCAACAGTAGCAGTCGACATTATTTGAAGACAGTAGCAGTTTGTTTGTAAATTGACTTTCTTTAGTTCAATTGACTCTGTTTTAATGAAGGGTAAAATTATAAATTTGTAGCTGACACATGTCAACAGCATAACAACTTGTCCTTAATTGTATAATTTTGTCCTTATATGTGTAAAGATAATATGTAAAAGATGTATTTGTAAATTGAAATTTGGTTAGTAACTAAATTGTAGTTTACTAAATAATAAAAGAAGTTAGGGAATGTAATTTAAGGAGGAAAGGGATGAATGTTGAATCATATTATATTACTACTACGAATTGAATTCTTTTTAATTTCTGTTCCGAAAAATAAAAATATAATTAATTTTCTACTTTTCAATAATGAAATAATTTGGGTGTAAATACTCACACAACCTTCTGTTTCCTGAAAGGCAAGCAGCGAATATATCAACTCTGCTAGACACAAACCCAGACCCAAACCCAAACCCAAACCCAATAAAGAGAAGAAGAGCTGCCTTTCAATCTGTTGTAAGTTTTCTTTAATTAAATCTATGCTAGATCAATACATGTAAACTAACATTCAATGTTTATATGTCAATTGTACTTAGGATTGCAAACACTATATTTATTTTATATTTGCATAAAACATGAACATATGAATATGAACTCAAAAATTTACCAGAACCACTTTGATTATCCATTCAGCCTTCTTCTTATTTCACCTTTATGTTCTTTTAGTAATGAGACTAAGTATAAGAATCAGATGTGCATATATAAGAAGGGACTAACAGACATATATAACATATTGTAGATAGTTTCATCCATAAAGAAACTGTCACAAACTTAACTATTTTGTCATAAAACTGCTCTCAACTGTAATTTAAATTTCAAATTCAAATGCAAAACTTATCTACAGATTTATCTTAAGGCTTTTACACATGTCTTAAACTCAAATCATATTATATATATTTATACTGTGTTTCTAATATCAGTAAATAGGTCTTTGTCAAGTTCTTATAAGTTGATATGCTTACATCTGTGGCCAACCAGATAAAACCTTTCAAATTGAGGATGCACTTGATTGCCCCCATAATCACCTCAAGGTAGTAGAAATAGTTGGCTATCGAGCTCATACAACTGGTGTTGAACATGTCATGTACTTGGTAAAGAATGTTGTTGCACTGGAGAAGGTTGTTGTTGATCCTGTCCGGAGATGGAGATATCCTCATGGAGTGGATATGCCAGATACCAGAACTCGATAAAGAAGTCAAGGCTAGAGATCATGCTAAGGAATACCTTAAACCAAAAATACTTGCAACTGTAGAATTTGTGTGCATGTAGCTTGTCATTGTGGTCTAGAATTAGCTTTTTTTAAGGGTGAAAGAGCATTAAATTCTTAATCATAATATGATTCAACATTCATCACTTTTCGTGCTCAAATTACATTTCCTAATTTTTTTTAGAAAGTGATTACCACCATACTTAATTCACCTATAGCGATAGCCATAGCCACCTCATTTTTCAAGTGTTTGTTTTATTCATCATAAGTAACACTCGAATTATGAATATCATGTGATCTTGAGACAAAATAAAAAATACGTAACAGTCTGTAACTTATAAAGTCTATGGCTGGGCGTCTCCAACTTATAAAGTCTGTAATATATAGCATGTTTGTCTACACATTTCAAGTGTATGAATGGCCAGTGTCCTTGTTACGAAAAGTTGAGAGATGGTGTCGAAACTTCCTTTGGTCTGGTGATATTGATAAACGTGGAATTCCTCTGGTCTCTTGGACGTCTTGTTGTGCGCCAATTGATGAAGGAGGTTTGGGGCTTAAGAAACTTGATGTGCTAAATAGCTCTCTTTTGCTCAAGCGTTGTTGGGAAATTTTTACCTCATCTTCTGAAGGTTGTTGCTTTATTCGAAATCGTTTTTCAAAGCGTCGTTCTTATGCTCCATCTTCTATATGGCCTGGAGTGCGCAAATTTTGGGGGTTAGTGCAGAATAACACTCGGTGGTTGATTGGTACAGGTGACAAAATCTCTTTTTGGAGAGACAATTTTTTGGGCAGACCTCTCATTGAATTTTTTGGTAATCATGGTGCTCTGAATGATAATTCTTCCTTGGTCTCAGACTATATTGATAATGGTTCTTGGGTTTTGCCTCCTCTTTTACAACTCAACCTTCCGGCAGTGTGCAATTTGATCTGTCAAGTTCCCATTTCCATAAATCCTTCAATGGAGGACAAATTGATTTGGCAAGCTTCTCCTACCGGTGAACTTACTGCTAAGCAGGCCTTTCTCTTTCTGCAACAAGCATCTCCGGTAGTGCCATGGGGTAAGCCTTTATGGTCTAAATTTATTTTGCCTCGTATGTCTTTGCATGCTTGGAAGGTTATGAAAGGTACAGTAATTTCAGATGATCTTTTGCAACGTAAAGGAGTAGCATTGGCTTCACGGTGTGAATTTTGTGGTAATAGTACTGAATCTCTAGATCACATCTTTCCCCATTGTTCTTTTGCTGCATTAGTGTGGAATCACTTCATGTACATTTTTGAAATTGGACTTGTTCCAAACACAATTGCTGAGGTTTTTAGTTTGGGTTTAGCCATGGATAGAAGTCCTCAGCTTAAAGAACTTTGGTTAATATGTTTCACTTCTATTCTCTGGTATATCTGGCATGCAAGAAATCAGATCAGGTTTGAGAGCAAGATATTTTCAGTTGCTGGGGTTTGTCGCCTAGTTTCAGGGCATATCCAAGCTTCTAGTAGATTAGCAACTGGTCACATGCATAACACAATTCGTGATTTGTGTATCTTGAAAAGTTTTGGTGCCTGTTGTCGATCGAGGCGTATTCCTAGAATGGTTGAGGTCATTTGGCATCCCCATTCCATTGGATGGATTAAGATAAATTCAGATGGTGTTTAGAAGCATGAAGAGGGTATTGGAGGTTTCGGCGCTGTTTTTCGCGATTATAAAGGTCATTTTGTTGGAGCTTTTGCTTCCAATATTGATATTCCTAGTACGGCAGAGTCATTGATATTCCGTTGCGGCAGAGGTAATGGCAGTGATCACAGCTATAGAGCTTGCTTGGGTTCGTGATTGGAAGCACGTTTGGTTAGAGATAGATTCTTCTACTGTACTCGACTATATACGTACTCCTTCATTTGTGCCTTGGCAACTTCGAGTTAGGTGGTTGAATTGCCTATACAGGATCTCTACAATGACTTTTAAATCTTCTCACATTTTCAGAGAAGGAAATAGGGTAGCAGATGCTCTAGCTAATCATGGAACATCTCTGTCTGAGAAGATATGGTGGGATGTGCCTCCTCCATTTATCTTGTCCTATTATGAGCGAGATTTTTTGGGTATGCCAAATTTTAGGCTTCGGTAATTCATTTGTTTTCCTATATTGTTTTTCTCTCTTGGTATTAGATGTTTTTTAAACTAGCTATATGGCTGGCATTGGCCTAGTCCTCCGGCTTATTGTATTTTTTTTCTTATTTTTTCAATAAATTTTCGTAGGGGGACGATGTTTTGTCTCTCTACGCTTACCCAAAAAAAAAAAAAATACGTAACAGTTTAGTTGTTGTTGTCAGAAACCAAAGACGGTTTCCATTTCACGTCTTCACATCAAAAACTGAAATCAAATAGAGAAAAATGTTCATGTTATCTTACCAATATAACACCAGTTATCGGCCAGATAATTGACAAGGATCGACAATTCATTTTGGTGCTTATCAAAAGGAAAGTTTGTGACATCTAAGTTATGGATGCTCTTCAATTGATTAATTATAACAAGTCATGCTGAACATAAAATAGTGTCGACAAACAATGATACATTCTTAAGAGCATTGCAGTCAGTCACTAACATAACAAAAGTCATATGGTTTTTTTTTTTTTTAAAAAAACTTTTTATTAATAACTCACACACCCTACATATATCGTGAGGTTTGAACTCATGACCTCAAAGTTGTCAGTTAAACACCATAACAAAAGTCATATGGTTAATAACATATAAGTTTTTTAAAGAAAATAATAAAAGAAATTAAGAATTGTAAAAGAAATAGAAAATTTCACATAATCCTCATTTTTAACATTTTATACTTCGTCCATCATAATATTTTTATCCATACAAGTCCACCGTTTCGTCCAAGTAAAGCTGTTGATTTTTAGGTAGATAAAACTTCTTTTCTTCAAAGGCGTAGCTACACCTCATATTTTGAAAAAACATTTATTTTTAACCAAAATTTAGTTCAAAATTTAGCTACACCATTTGCCCATCGTTTTACCAAATCAGTTTTCTCTTGTGATTGTGATTTGAATTTGTGTTGACGGATTGCGATTTGATCTGAATTGCAGCAAAATCAAATCGTTCAGAACACGAGACGAAAGTGGTTAATGCTGAATCATATTCCAACTAGGAAATGTATTATTTTCTTTTAATTTTGTCTCCCGAAAAGAAAAGAAATAAATCGGCTATAAATAGACACGAAACCTTCAGTTTCATCTTTATTTCACTCAAAAGGAGCAGCGAAGATACCTCTGCTGTTGCCTAGATCTACCACGAAAACCGAAACCCAATGAAGAGAAAAAGACAAACCTTTCAATCTGTGGAACACCAGGTATACCCTTTTAAACCATTGATTTTGAATATGTGTTTATCTCCAGATTGTGATTTTGAATCTAAAAACTGTCTAAATCTTAGTTTCCAGATACGTTAATGATTTAAAGTTTGCATCTTTGTTATTTTCCGGATTGAAATTGCACGCATAGGACTCTGTTTCCAACCAAAGTCTGCATCTTTAGATTGAAAGGAAATTGCATGCACACATCTCTGTTTCATTTGGAAGATTGAAAATTGCATCCTGTCATTTTTACAAGTATGTTAATTGAGTAGATTAAACATTTGACATCTGTATTCTCATGTATCTGAGATCAATGAATTCAATAGACGGATAAGTTTCTGGGTGCGTTTTGATGTTCTTACATTTTGGTGTTTGTATTTATTAGGTTGAGAACAAGGGTAGGAGGAGAAGGAAAAATAAGGACGAATATGATAAGTTGGATAGGATCAGTGCATTGCCTGATGACATTCTTGTTTATTTGGTGTCGCGCTTGCCGGTAAAGGAAGCAGTAGCTACCAGTGTCCTTTCTAGGCGATGGCAGAATGTGGGACTGTCTACTATGACCCTTAGGTTTGACCCTGTTAACTTCTCAAATCTGAATCATTTCCGGCGCTACAGGTGCCGGCCAGAAGAATTTATAGAAGGGGAGTGCTGTAAGTACATCACTTGGGTGAATCATGTGCTGCAACAGCATAGAGGCAAACATATAGAAGAATTCAGGGTTAGCTTCTGTTTAGATGGCCGCTTTTCAAGTTTCATTAATGGATGGATTCAATTTGCAATGGAAAAAAGTGTTGAAATCCTTGAATTGGTTTTTTATCCAGAAGTTTCTATGAGATTTGAACAGTATAAGTTTCCCTACAAACGTTTGGGGATCTGCATTCCAAGTCTTGGCTCTTGTGGATACAATATTGGTTTCAAGTCCCTCAAAGTTCTTCAGATCCGACATGTTGGTGTTACTGGAGAAGTTCTCGAGTATTTCCTGTCCAGCTGTCCATTACTCGAGAGATTATCAGTGACTGCTGCACAAGATTTGGTTAATTTAAGAGTTGTTGGTCCATTGATATCGTTGAAGTATTTGGTGATACATAGTTGTAATTACCTGAAAAACATTGAAATCAGAGACGTAAACCTCGTGTCATTTACTTATAGGGGATTTAGATCCACAAACATAGTTATCAGTAATGCTCCATTGCTTTCTGAGGTAACCGTATGGAAGGACTGTTGGCAAGAGGATTTCATAAGGCTTTTTTTCACCCAATGCTGTCTCTCTAACATAGAGATTCTGAGGCTGCACATCCACGGGGTTAGTAAATGTTATTATGTGTCAGTTTACTTTTATCCTCTTTGAGTTGCATAATTCCTCACTCTGTTTGTTTGTTTTTAGGCCTGCATTGAGAATCGTGCATTGCCTCTATTAGCAAATCTGAAGCATTTGGAATTACACGTTGTAGCAAACTATTATAGGGCACTGCATTATTTAAATAACTTTTTGAAGGCATCTCCTTACTTGCTGAGACTCGTATTGAAGGTATGTAGATTACGCAGTAAAACTGTATTGTAATATTCTGCTATTTTCATGCCGATTTTGAAGAAAACAAAAGTAAAAACAGAAAATAGAAGTTAAATTTTCTGTGGTATTTATAAACTATGCTAATAGAATTGATGTATGTTGTCCTCGTGCAGTTGCAGCTTTCACCGGGGGGTCCATCATGCCCGGAAATTGGAGAAATTGAGGAAGCACCTGATTGCCCCCATAATCACCTCAAGGTGGTAGAAATAGATGGCTATCGGGCTCATACATCTGCTGTCGAACATGTCATGTATTTAATAAAGAATGTTGTTTCACTGGAGAAACTTGTTATTGATCCTGTGCGGAGATGGAGATATCTTAATGGAGTGGATAGGCCAGATACAGAACTCGATAAAGAAGTCAAGGCTAGAGATCATGCTAAGGAATACCTTAAACCAATAATACCTGCAACTGTAGAATTTGTGTGCCTGTAGGATGAATAATCAGACATGTTATTGTACCATAAAAGCAAGTTCACCCTTTCGGTTAGAATGAACATAGTGACCTGGGTCACTCTGGGTTACTATGACTGGGCAACAGTTTCCATCCGTCTGAAATGTGAGATTGTTGTCACGTGACAGTGACTATTTATTTAATTTTAAAAATAGTTTTTAAGTGTGAATAATGGTTCAATCGTAAATAAATAGTGATTAAATAAACAATATGAATTATTGAATTTTTTTATTCCACGACATTTAATGGACAAGCTAAGCCTAGGAAATTGAAAAAAAATTACAATTATTTGAAATTTCCTAATGAAAAGCATACAAACATAATAAAAAACAAACAATCTAGATATTCAAGTTGTCCTGAAATTGCCACAAATGCTCTATGAGATCTGCTTGAAGGTTGGAGTGCTCGTACGGACATCTAATTGCATTGTATCGCTCCATGAACCCATCGAAGGTATGACTATCTCTACCAACTTCATTAAAGTCTCGACCGGTTGGTCCATCCCAAACTTCGGCTATTCTAGGCCTTATATTGTTTTCCTCTTCTTCATCGGACTCCAAATCATCATCACTATCAGCAGGACGTTCGTCCTCCACTATCATGTTGTATAAAATAATACAAGCCAACATGATGTATCGGAGATCTTCTTTATCCCAACCGTGAGCAGCTCCTCTAATAATACCAAAACGTGACTGCAAAATACCAAAACACCTCTCCACATCCTTCCTATACCCCTCTTAGGCCTTGAAAAATGTAATATCCTTAGGACAGGTGGGATGTGGAATAGTTTTGACGAAAGTCGCCCACTTAGGATATATACCATCGGCAAGATAGTAGCCTAACTTGTGGACTCTATTATTCACTTGGAACTTGATCTTAGGTGCTCGACCGACAGTAAGCTCGTCAAACAACGGAGATTTTGCTAGGACATTGAGGTCGTTGCATGACCCGGGCATTCCAAAGAAGGCGTGCTATATCCAAGTGTCGTATGATGCGACCGCTTCAAGAATGATAGTGGGAATGTGTTTTCTACCACTATATTCACCACCCCAATAGGATGGACAATTCTTCCATTGCCAATGCATGCAGTCGATGCTCCCAATCATCCCAGGAAAGTCTCGCCTTTCACTTTTAGCGAGAAGTCTTTTTAGATCAGTTGGATTATGAGCTCGAATGTAATCTGCTGAGTAAAAAGCAACAATTTCTCTTGTAAATCGTTAGAGGCACTCAATAGAGGTAGATTTTGACATCCGACAATACTTCGCACATTGATCTGCTGATGCACCGTAGGCGAGTATCCGTAAAGAAGATGTCATCTTTTGCTGGGGAAGTAAACAGACCTTCTTGGCAGCATCGATTTTTTGAACAAAACATCGATCGTAGTTGCAAAGGTCACCACATATGCAGTTGAAGACATCGTGGCTCATCCTGTAACGAACTCGGAATTCCTCATCATTAAAAATAGGACGTTCGACAAAGTAATCTTCAAGCATACATTTGCCTCTGTCCTCCCTTTCACCTTTAGAATCTGCTCAAATTTAAGCACCCATTCTGCTGGAAAATTTCTTCCCACCAACACCCATCAACTTTTCACTCAAAACCCAGAATCCAACAAGTGAGAAACAGTACAATAGGTGTGGTGGATAGGGGAGTGCAAAAGGTTCTTACTAGAACAGTAGAACCCCTTGTCTTCTAGTATTGGGGTATATTGATTTCTGGATGATGAGATGTGGTAGTCTACGGTGCTTCAGAGATCTGAAGAATTGCTAGGGGAAACAATGATAATGTTCAGATTGTATGCACAACAATAGAAACAAAAGACTGCATTTACTCCCAAGTCAACCATCCTCGTTACATATTTAGTAATCAGTTACAAGATTTTCATGTCATCTGCTGCAGTTTGAGGTTGAACCAAAATGTAGATTGACATACATGTGTCCAAAAACACCACAAACTTGACATCTAATATACCGGACAGAATTGGCTCTAACTAATACTCTCTTCCTCACTGACTCATCAAATGATTTCAAGATTCTGACCCTCAGCAATCTGGGACTCAACTGAGCATCTATCATCTAGAACAATATCATCTAAAACATCATCCACACAGATCACAGTCGCCTGTTTAATGCCAGAGATGCGGCTTCCCAATTGAGTTTGGCTCACAATCCTCTTCAAGTCTGCCACAGTAGAGCTCGGGTAGACCATGATTTCAACAGATTCTTTCACCCCTGAAAAAGTGACCTTGATACGCCATTCACGCTGAGAGCATACCAGAATAACAGCCCCATCACCAATCCCATTCGCATACAAGTTTAGATTCTCATCTAACCTTGTATGAGCTAGGGTCCAAAAGGAGAATTGAGGAGGAAGAGGCAGTCGTCCTTCCTTCCTCAGATCACCCTCAAATCCTCCAGTGTGGCACAAGAATCAACATAGAAGTCACCACCAACTACCCAGTGTGAAGCAACAGGAGCTTGTCCAGATACAACTTCGGGATTTTTACCAGCAACGAATGCATGTCCAGAAATAACTTGCACCTTGATTTTAGCATTGATAATCTTCTTGTATGTATCTTTCTTTGCATAATCCGCTTCAATAAAGGGCCATACATTTAGAAGAAAAAATAGGTACACTGTATTCACTGGCTACTCCCACAGGTTGTCCAATCTTAGGTTAGAGACCAACTCATGATATCTATCAAATCACCCAAACAGGTCCTCAGAAGTTAATGAGCGTGCAAAAGCATTTTCAATATACAAAACAAATATAGACGATCAAGTTCACAAAAAATTTATACTTTCAGAAATTGACTAAGCAGCAGCTGCTCCTGAAGTTTTCTGATATGGCCAAACAACGTAACGACATACAATTAGAAGTTAAGAAAGAACAATCTATAATCATCTACAAGGAAATTTCTCGACTACAAGGAGGTACATGAAACCTAAACTTCTGATTACAACGAGCATATAAAAGAAATCTCAATGTATATATCGAGAATCCGTCCAAAGTACATCTGTACATGTATGCAAACACACACCAACTAACAAAGAGTAACACTTTAATGACGACTCCATGTACATTTTCACAACGGTGACATATTGGAAAGATCACTAGATGTGACACGATTCGATTATATATCATAATGTCCAATAATGTAGCTTTCCTATTATATTGCAACCGGAGAATAAATCTGACGACATTTAGTTTCATCCTTTTACTATGATGTTGGGCTCGCTCATTTGACCAAGTAAACGACGCGTCCGCCTACCTAAAGCAGTTAAAGCACACAAGGTGCATAGACAGGCACAGCAAGGCCCTTCATGCCTTACCTTATATTGATCGGAAATATTGTTGAGGTCGGCAACGATTTGTTGAGGTTGCTTCGGAAAGCTACATTATCTGATGTTTGAACAAGTTGACAGGTTTCCGACCTCAGGTTGAGGCGGCGATTTGCTGAGGTCGACGAGGGTGATTTTAAAGTTTATGGATTGTTTTGCTTGTTGCGGTTGTAAGAGATTAGCCGAAGATCTTATGGGCTTTTCTTGTGGTCGTTATCTGACCAAGATCAAGGCGGAGAGGTGAGAATGACTGCCAAAATCTAAGGCGGCGGCGGCGGCGGAGCTGGTTTTGGTTGCCCACAGTAATTGGACCTGGGCTTATGACCTGGGGTTGGCTTTAGGTTTGGGCCTAGATTTTTTTGTTTTTATTTTTTCAATTTGATTCCTTGGACATTGACCCCTCTTTTGAATTGAATAGGGTCGCCTAACCCAAGTAAATCTACAAGATTCGGTTATCCCTTATAATTCTCAATAACTACAAATACATAAGCCATGAAGTCTCTTAGGATCGGACGTCCCATAAAAGACTAGCCTAGACGACATTGCATCAAATTGTTCCAAAAGCCATCAAAGTGAGCACAAAAACCATCAACATGCAATTTGCACAAAACAGTACAACATCATATCACATCTTCAGATATTTTCTATTCGGATGAGCTTTCAGATACATTCGTTGGCCTAGGTTTTCTATAAGCAACGACCTTGTACCTTCTCCATAGACTTAGTGGTAGCCTAGATGAGCTTGTTGGACCTGTAATGGTTTGAGATTGTTGTGTCGGGATAAGTGGAACTTCTAAGACCTTGATCAGCCCCCATTTCACATTTTCACAACACCGGAAACCAAAATGAAAGAGAGAAAAAAAAATTCATGTATACTTTCCTACCAAATAACTCGATCCAAATTTTCAAATCATTGACAATGATCGACAATTCATTCGGTACTTATGGCATGGGTAGATCGTAGATGCTCGTCCATGGTCCAATTACAACAAGTTACGCTTTCAATCGATTTTTTGGAACAGAAGTACACAACAAAGAAGATTCAAAATCAAATGCAGGTTAGAACAGAAGTAAGATATAAACCAGAAATCCAACATGACGACCAATACAAACATGATCACCAACTGAGAACATTTAAAACACTTTTAAAGACAACGTGATTTGAATGATGATTGTGGTCGAGAAACTAGCTAATTCACATGATTTGGTGACAGCGTCAGTTTGATACTGCCACACGCCAGCGACGGCGGATGTAGCGGTGGCCCAGGGGCCAGTGGCGATCCAGGATCCGATTAGTGTCTAGGCTAATTAGCAAAAAATTTCTAGAATTTCTTGAACCAAATGGTAGACTAATTTCTTGTAAAGAAACACTAACGCAAAGTAAAAGTCAAGTCTGGACAGATTGCCAACTGAACCAAAGAAACTTTGTTTACTGGTTGGTATTCACATGGTATATATCAGAAATTCTGTCTGGACTGCAGCCTAAATAGCCCACTACATGTATCGGCCCATAGCAGGGGTGTGATTGTTGTTTGGAGGAGGCGGCTCCAAGCTCAATCTTTTGAGCCATGGTGGACGGTGTTAGTTCTGCAGTTAAGAGTTAGAGATTTTGGGCCTAGGGTCACATCATTTGGGCCTCCACGGTATACAACAAGTGGGATTTCTCAATTTTCAAAAATGCAGCTGCTAATGAATTCATTCTACTAAACTACCAATTCTAAGTAACTTTGGAAGAGTAATCTATAAATCAATTGTACAAAACAGTCTAAATAAAGAATTTTAGGTAGGGCGTAGGAGTCATGTGGTCGGTACGCCGAGCCAATCATGACTCATGACACATAGGGTAACGATTATCGTCTTTGGTATTTCATTTTAACAAAATATGCATAAGTTTCAGAGACAGAAACATGATTAATTGTACGGTACAAACCACGCGATCAATGACTGATAACAGCCAAAAATCCGAAACCAAATAGTGTTCCATCATATTAAAAGTACGTGGTGGATGCTTTCAAAATTGAAGTACAGTATCCACCCAAATTCCGAATAACACAATACATGATAAACAAATGCATAAATCGGAGGCCAATAAAAATTGTTGACCCGGGGTGAATCGGGTGATTGACTCACCTTGCAAAGACGCGGGCCGCGGGCAGTGCCTATGTCTATAGAGATACGCGTTTTTGCGCACATAGGTCGTTAGTATCAAAAAAGCCAAGGGACCTATAAAGTCGAGAGTGAAAGGGATTGCTACCAATAGCACAAAAAGTGATATTCGACCTTGCTCAGTCTGGTTTAGATGAACAAGCATTCTTGGCAAATTATGTAGGGTTACCATGAATGAGAGAAAAACTTCGTCAAATGGTGGAGTCAACTCGACAGAAATAGGAATGAATGCAGAGCGAACAATATTATCTTGTGGGAGAAATTGGAGAGAGGTTGAAAACGAGTCCATTCGCTTAATGACACTTTCACCTCCCAACAATCCATTTAAATCACTTGAGGATTTAGGCCTAGTACCTGTGTCACATCTGCCCAATTTCTTCAAAACATCTTTGACAACTTGCTCGATCAAATCAGAATCATCCCTAGCACATATGGACAATGAAAAAAAATAAATAACATTGTCTCATTATCGTTTTAACAACATACACAATACGTACAACACTAAAAGCATGTTTAACAGTTTAACAAAATATCACAGACAAATTAATAAAATATATGATCAACTGCACCTGTAAATTGTAATTGAGGGTGTGCAAATTTTACTATCCTAAAAAAAATGTGTCATGAACCACAATTTTGGTATACACCTAGAACCCACATCAATATAAAATGTGTGCATTCTTACATAGTTATGTCACCTTGGTGCATAACTATTAATTAAGGTGAATTTTAGGTGATTCGCCTAAAAGCATCTTCAGTACATGAATGTATCTACACATACTTATATGAATGACCAAGACCAAACGACATAATACACAACCAAGGTGATCCCCACATATAAATTGTTATCAATGACTAAAAACTTAAGATTGTATTATGCACTTACACGCTGTATGTAGAATAATTTACAACTATTTTTAGGATTGACCTGGTATTTTTTCAGTATGGATATTAATACATGCATGCACAAAATCATAGAGTATGTCTGTGAGCCGTTAACTTATTAGTTAAGTAATTTAACTAACAACTTTGAGATCATAGGTTCAGTTCATGGCCACATATGTAACGTGTGAATTATTTAATTAATATTTAAAACAAGAAAAATAGTTTGCATATGCGAATTTACCTGACGGTGTTAGAAGATGAATCAAATCCAAATAGATTAGATGCTTTCGTCAAAGCATCCTTCCATTTGAGTAGAAGCTCTTTCTTGGCCCTGTTCTTGAAAATTTCTTCAAGTTCACAACAACCCTTCTGGAACCGTACATCTGTTGGTTTTATTTTGTAAAAGACTGGTATTACATATGCCGCATCACTTGTTTCCTGGCATTTCAGAATATGCACAAGTTCGTCCAAGCACCAAGCTGAAGTAGCATACTTTTCAGAGAAGATGATCACAGAAATCTTTGATTCCTCGATTGCTTTCAGAAGGGCCGGTGCAATGTCATCTCCTTTATCAAGTCTATTATCGATGTAGGTGTTGATCTTCATATCGTTTAAAGCCTTGTAGAGATGGCTAGTAAAAGTCAGGCGGGTGTCAGGGCCTCTGAAATTAAGAAAGACGTCGTACTTTTTTTCCGAGTGGATGACAGAAGCTGAGGGGGAAGCCATATATGTAGCCGAAATGTGGGAATCAGAACTTGCAAAGCCTGGGATTAGCAATAATGTATAATCAAAACTTAACACAGTATTTTATGTTTAGATGTAAATTAGAAGCATATATAGATGTGCATGGGAAACAAAATTAAGATCAAACTAAGAGAGAAATAACATATACTGTTATACAGAGATTGTGCTGTTCTTCAGAGTTGAGGTTCAGCTGGCCATTTTTGAGGTTGGATTCAGAAGTTGTGTTGGGGACTTGGGGGAATGATCAAAATGCGAGGAGATTTAAAGACCTTTTGTTAAAGATCTTAGTCAAACCAAATAATTTCCAGGAAAGAGCCATGGGAAAGCAACTATATTTTTTAATAATCCAGTACAAGATTAAATGGTTTAAAACTCCAAATCAGGGGCGGAGCCAGGACTATAAGTCTAGGGGGGCCGAGATATAAAATACGAAAAAATATATATAAAATTTTAAATTGTCTGTCAAAATTATATGTTAATTAAAATTGAATTTATTGTTTTTGTTGATGTATATATAGTTTAATTTATGTATATGTAAATGATTATATATTGAAAGTTTACATGCATGTAAAATGATTAGTTAATAACTAATCGATTATGGTGATGAATATGGCAAGATGCAACAAAAAAGGAGATTATATAGTCCAAAATATCAAACTAGTAATTATTACGTGACATATTATTACATAAAAAGGGGGCCAGATTATACAATTGTAACCATTTAATCCTACAACAGTGGTGTAATTGACCATCATCAAAATGTGTGGGGGGTGCCATGGCACCCCTTGGTCTTGGTGTGGCTCCGCCAGTGCTCCAAATTGATTGAAATATTTAGTTAAACAATGGGTCAGGTCAGCTTTCTTATTCCAGAGACCAAGACTTTCAGTCTTTCTATTGAGCAATTGGTGATCAATTGTTGTTATCAACGACGAATCATATTGATTTCTCATGAGCTCTTTCTAAATTTTCAATCATATATACACGGTCGTGAAATTCACACGTTCTAAATTAAAATTTATACATTTATTTTTATTTTTAGTTAACACATTCATAAAAAGAAAAAATTTAAGTAATTAAAAAACAAAGAAAAAAAAAATGTGTGTATTTTAATTTAGGATGTATATTTCAATTTGGGTGTGGATTTCACGACATGACTCCAAAAATTCTTGTATGGACTAAAGTCCACAATGACGGGCCGTCGACCGCTCTTTCAACAAGGTTTCCAGCCCCTGCAAGTCTTGGAAAGGGACGGCGAGCTCGGATTGGAGGCGACGAAGCCAAACCAAACGTAAACAAAATATTAAAAAAATATTCCAAACAGTGTGGAGTTTGCTGAAGCTCATATGAAGCTCGACTAGACAGCTAAGAGGATGGCAAAGTTCCTAAAGGATAAAACGGCCAGGACAGATATCTAAGGGCATCGGGAAGATACTTTAGACCTTGATCGAGGAAGTTCCATCTGGTGGACAAACCCATCAAACTTAGGATTGTTAGATTATACATCTTTCCAAACACTTAGTACTCAAGTTTAACCTTGTACGCTTATAATCAAATATGTACATGGTTTCAATTGTTGCAGTTCCCTGGAGATCAGATCAAATTAAACTATATGTAAATGAGCATACAATATAGAGAAAATATTCAAAAGATTACAATAACTAGCCTTGTACCTGAATGATCGCACATGTTCTTAATTAAAGAGCAATATCAAACTTTTTGTGCTGTGACTTGCGTTTTCTTTTTAAAGTTTATTCCAGATTCAAAAACAAAGTTGATGACTTACCGAATCATTTTGCAATACAACCTAGTCTCTTTCTTCTTTAGGTCGTGGTGGTGGAGAGCGGAGAGAAGGGAAGGATTAGGTCGAATAGATATTAGGGTGAGATGAGGTTAGGGTATTGACCAAAAAAACAAAAAGAGATGAGGTTTTGGGTATTGACCAAAAAAAAGAAAAAGATGAGGTTTGGGTTTGGGTTTGGGTGATTTGATAGATATCATGAGTTGGTCTCTAACATAAAATTGGACAAGCTGTGGGAGTAGCCATTTAATACAGTGTATCTATTTTTTCTTCTAAATGTATGGCCCTTTCTTTTCAGGTTTGAGCCGTCTAATTTGATTGGTGAAGCGGATTATGCAAAGAGAGATACATACAAGAAGATTATCAATGCTAAAATCAAGGTGCGAGTTATTTCTGGACATGCTTTCGTTGCTGGTAAAAATCCCGAAGTTGTATCTGGACAAGCTCCTGTTGCTTCACGCTGGGTAGTTGGTGGTGACTTCTGTGTTGATTCTTGTGCCACAAGGAAGGACGACTGCCTCTTCCTCCTCAATTCTCATTTTGGACCCTAGCTCATACAAGGTTGGATGAGAATCTAAACTTGTATGAGAATGGGATTGGTGATGGGGCTGTTATTCTGGTATGCTCTCAGCGCGAATGGCGTATCAAGGTCACTGTTATTCTGGTATGCTCTCAGCGCGAATGGCGTATCAAGAAGAAAGGTAAAGAACTACTCCAGCCAGCCTCATTTCGCTTCACTTCTGAGTCTGTCCTCTCATCAAATCCCACACCAACATGCTCAAATGCCAGAAGCCTCGTTTACGGTACCAACGAGAGTAAATGTTGCAACAAAGCTCGCCTGGAGAAGCTTCACATGCAATCTTCAAACCGGTGCCTCAAAAAGCTCTTCACTGCATTGAAGACGTCACTAAAGAAGTTTAGAATTGGTGAAGAATTAATCTCATTCATCAAATCTGTTTACAGGGATATATATACTAGGGTTACATTACATGTCATGTACATCAGTCCCTAATTGATAGGGATATACCGAGACTTTGTATTTGAATAGGAAAGTATCTCCTTGTCATTCAACTGCTTCTCTTGTTCTGATCTTCTTCTTCTTGTGGTCGATCTCCATCTTTAATACTCCCCCTCAAGTTGGAATGTATATTGATTACATTCAACTTGCCAAGTGATGCTTGAAATTGAATTGAACTAACCGGTTTGGTGAACAAATCCGCCGGCTGTTCCTTCGTTCTTATGTAGGCAGTTTGAATGACTCCACGTTGCATTTTCTCTCTCACCACATGACAATCTATTTCTATATGCTTGGTATGTTCATGGAAGACTGGATTAGAGGCAATGTGAAGTGCTGCTTGATTATCACAAAACAACTTTGTTGGTCGAAACTGTCTTTGATTCAAGTCTTGTAGGATGTTCCTTAACCATGTAATTTCACAAACCGTAGTGGCCATCGATCTATACTCTGCTTCAGCACTAGACCGTGAAACTGTAGTCTGCTGCTTTGATCTCCATGAAATTGGTGCTTTACCAAGCATCACACAATAACCTGTAACTGATCTTCTTGTGTCTTTACATCGAGCCCAATCTGCATCACAAAAACCTGTTAATTCAAGTTTTCCTGTAGAGGGCAGCAAGATGCCTTGACCTGGTGTCGCTTTCAAGTATCGTACTAAATGTGCTGCATCCAAATGTGGTTTCCGAGACTTGTCCATAAACTGACTTAAGATGTGCACTGCATACGCCAAATCAGGTCTCGTAATTGTCAAGTAAATCATGCGGCCAATGAGCCTTCTATATTGTGATGGATCTGCTAACAAACTCCCTTCTGATTGCGTCAAAGTGAGATTAGGATCAAAAGGAGAACGAGAAGGTTTAGATGCTAGAAAACCTGTGTCCTCAAGTATCTCAAGCGCATACTTCCTTTGACACAAAGCTATGCCATGTTTAGATCGTGCAACTTCGATTCCTAGGAAGTACTTGAGCTTCCCTAGGTCTTTCAACTTGAACTTGCTTGAGAGAAACTTCATTGTATATGTGATGTCTTCTAGATTGTTTCCTGCAAGAATAACATCATCCACATATACTAATAAAACTGTGAATTTGCCATCTTGATTGCGGACGAACAATGAGTAATCATTCCATGATTGATGGAAACCCGTAAATTTTAAAGCAAGTGACAACTTGATGAACCATTGCCGAGAAGCTTGTTTTAAACCATATAAACTCTTATGTAACTTGCATACAACATTCTCCCCCTTTCGTCCAAATCCAAGTGGCAACTGCATGTATACATCTTCTACAAGATCTCCATGAAGGAAGGCATTGTTGACATCCAATTGATGGAGATGCCAACCACGGAGGGCAGCCAAGCCGAGAAGCAATCGGACAGTGGTGAGCTTGGTGACCGGAGCAAAGGTCTCTTTATACATATGTGAAACATATTACCCAGGAGAAGTGCCCGTTTGGTGTTCCATCTCGCAGTACAGTCGAACTACCTTTGTTGCAAGTGGGTTTAGGTAATGCATACATGGAAGTTCTAGTTGCAAATGACCACACCAAAAGAGTTCTGCATGTGCAAAGTATATCTTGTTGGGCACCCAGTTGTATTGGACCATATAGCCAGGTAAAACTTCTCAGCAAATACAGTTAACAGTTCTATATTGGCTTGTATGTTATGCTTGCCTTGCCGAGCAACTCCCTTTTGGCACCTTTGCCTATACTTTTGTTTGTTCCCGCAGACCAGTATTGTTTGAATCTTTGATGGTACAAAGTTCCATTAATTGATGGGGGTTGATTTCTAGTTCCAAATTATTTATTTTCAGGCAACTTTGCATAAGGAGATACTTCACATGGCTGGACAATTAGGACTCAACCCTCCCACAATGACGTTATGTGATGGAAGCGTCATGGATGAGCTTGCAACAGCACTGGACAATAGTGAAGCAGTAGCAAATTGCTTTAACTGCTCAATATTCACTTCCGCTATCATCTTTGTCGACTACTGTTCAACTAAAATTCCGCCGTCAGATAGATTAAGCATTCATGACAAGCATAAAGCTTTCCTTAAACAAAGAAGAGTCTTCAATTCGGATAAAGGAAACAATTCTGAAGCATTGAATCCCATTTTTTTATTTCTGCTTCTCCCGGATCTTCCAAAAGGGTAATTGACTATATCTCTGAGTTGCCCTTCTTCTTTTTTCATGTTATGCGCTCAGGAGTAGTATATGTGTTCCTATGTGGTATTATGTCAACTCTCATTATGCTAGTGGTGAATTGCTTTAGCATACTAGATATATCTGAAACATAAGTAGGATATGTTCCTTGCTTTAGTATACTTGACCTATCTGAAACAGAACTTTAATTTTTTTTAAACTGGAGAAGTTTGACTTGATGCTTGATTGTTTTTAAAATTAGTGTACTATAAATCAATTTATAGGATCAAATATTATATTTACAGATATATAACTTGCGAACATCTAAAGTCCACTTAAAGCCTAAACTTTCCAACATACATTGAACTATTGAAGCGAATCTGTGGTAGTCCTTGGTTTGCCTATAAGTATGCCTCTTGGCAATGTTAAGTTTGATTTGGTATTGTTTCTTTACTGATGCTTCTGTATCTCTATCAAAGGAACTATGAATGTATAATCAGGTGCCCTTCTGTTTTTGGCATTGCAGGGCCCTTGTAGAAGTTAAGCCTATTCTATTTGTTGCAGACGTTTTTGAAGCTACAATTAGTGATGTAAAAGACCAGCCTCACTCAAGGTCCACTGATTACTGGGGTTTTCAGCATGCAAATTGGCATGAATCGTGCATTCAAAAGTGCATTGTTCCTGGAAAGTTATGTGCAGTTGTTTTGTCTGTGAGTAGCGAACTTGCTGCCATGATCTGTGACAAGGACAAAGGGGATCATCAAAAATCTGTCATAGGAAGGCAGATGGATAGAGTTTTGAGATTTTGCTTATATCTTCTTGATAAGATTACCACCGAGAACGATTTCGGTTGGGAAGACACAATGGTATGTCTCTTGACTAACACACTGGTTAAGGTTCCTTCTTCGATTCTGTTCACAATGTTATGTTTTAAAGATTTTAGCTTGAATATGCCTAAACTTTGGTGCTTCTGCTTATAATATGTCGATTCTCTTAACAAGTTTCTTACCGGCCGAGTTTTTCTTTTGTAGTATTTGAGGTTCTACTTTCCAACAAGTCTTCAAGAGACTCTGGATGCACTCTCTCTCATGTTGACCAATGCATTCAGCGAATTTGCTGAGATGAATCGAAATATCAAGATCGGGAAGGACCCCATCTTCAACCTGGTTCCTGTGTTAGGTGCTGGGAAGTCTTCTGCATCCATGAATGATATCATCACCTGTGAACTATTGGCTCGAAAGTGAGCTTCAAACTGATCCGGTACAAATATTGCACAATTTTGTAACGTGATCGACCTCATAATCATATAATGTATCTGATGCTTGTGATATAAACTGTCAACCTAATTGTGTAATCAAAATTCATGAAACTCTATACAACCAACGCTATTCCTCTAGAACTACAGTTGAACCAAGAACATGTTACATGTGGTGTTCACTCCTGAACAATTTGGATTATCCTTCACCTGAGATGAGACTATCTTCTGGTTTTGATTGGCTATTATTTCCCATGACAGCCTCGAGTCAAGACTGATGTGTTGCAGTAGCACCACAGTGACACCTTAATGTGGTGGCTAAATGTCTTTATCATATCAAATTTATGGCTTTGTTGCCATACGTACAAGCGTGGTTGCCATCATTACGTCACTTCAAATCATGTTCCTAACTCCTGACAAACAACTAATGAATGCCAGTGTTTAACAAACCGAATCAACAATCATTTTACCAAATGATTATCATCATGATTCTTTTTCAGTGGTTATCGACTATACATGTCTTTCTTGTTCACAAACTCCGAATAGCTAGAGAAATCTAAGATCATTTACCAAGAACATTGTATTAGACTATTCATTTGGTCATAGTTAGATGATCAAACAGTTTCCCATTTTTCAGAAAGATGATCTTCGAAGATGAACAGTTCGAACCATTGGAAAATATAGTGAAGTAGCTCAACAATGCAACATTGCAATACCTCCCCAGTCCCCAAATATCAAAGTGTGCAGCATTGAATCAGATTTATTATGAAACACGTGGCAGTTGCCTGCATGTGTATGACCTTCATTCATATACCAGCAAGAACATGCAGCTAGGTACGTGGTGCTGCTGATGAGCCAAACTCTGATGGTAAGGTGACCTTACTTAATTGTAAGGACATGTCTATCTAGGACAAGCAAGTCTCCCGAAAGTCGCAGAGGGTCAATTGAATTTGAGAGAGCAATTCAAAGTGCAAAGCCATCTTGTAGAGGGTGGTCACTGAGCACAGAGAACCATGCATGCAAAGCAATTAAGTGCCAGCTTCTCTGTTTGCCATGGCCAAAGTGTGGGGGCTTTCACTCTGAAAAAGCAAAAACAACAGGTTATAATTCTAGTAAGGAGCCAATGAACCATAGCCTGGAAGCCACATGCTGGAGGGGACCATATGAATCATTATGCATGTCTTCCTTCCATTCCATTGCTGGTTTTAGAGGGCAAGAAATGTACTGAGCAGGAGAGAAACCCCACACAGCATGCAGTAGTCACAGTGCTGAAGCAGTAGCAGTAGCAGTAGTAGTATTAGTTGAGAAGCTTCAAGTCACATAAAATCCACTAGCAATGGAATCCTAACAGCGAGCCAACCCCCCCCCCCCCCCCCCCCCCCCCCCCAGATCTGGACTAGCTTGTATGTACACTTTCAAAATACAAGGAAAACAAAAACTATGAAATTAAGAAAATGGTGTTATAAGGAATAGCTTTTGTTTGATCAGAAGAGGTGTATAGAGGTGATAATCTTACACATTTTGTGCTAAATGGTCGATCATGGAAGTTGTTGCTGTAAAACAATGAAAACTTTGTACCGCGTACTTATTTTGCTTATATAGTTGAGTTGATTTTTAATTATCTTAGTTCGTAATTCGTCAAACATGCAGTTTGTCTTTACTTGTTTACGCTTCTCTCACACCTTCACTGTCGTTCTTAGGTAAATCAAAGTCTAAGAAGAGTTGTTTGATTCCTTCATTCTTTTTTGCTCTAAGGACTATGGAGTATCCAGGAAGTTAAATGCAACACGAAGTCAAGTTATTTTACTTTTCAAGATTTCATAATGCTAACTTTGAAATTGTCATTATTTCTCCATGCACTGCTGATACCTCTTCTCCCGACTCTAAGAAAGCCTCTTACTTGTACTCCAATGCAACGAACTTCTTATACGACTGCAATGCAACTGGTTGCCGTGAGAACGATGATAATGTTAGACTTTCATGTGAGGCGTAGATGGATCCAAGTAGTCCTAATAACAAGTGGGTGATACAAATCCTCTTAGAGCAAAATTAAGGCAAATTATAGATTGGCAACTTAGCTAACTGTCGGTTGTCCAAATTAATCTAAGTCTAATAAGCCAGCTGCTCTAAATAAATGGATTTACCCTTTACAAAGTTGCACACTCCGCTAGCTAAGTCTCTATATCTAGTGACATATGAGTGGGGGCATGAACACAATGAGAGGGTATTATATGACATATTCCTTGGAAAGGAAACATATGTCAAGTTGTGATAGATGATCAAGCTCACCAAGCTCTCTTTTGTTTAATTGTTAAGCTTTATTTGAACAAGTCCATCGCTTCTTGTCTAAGTTGCTATTGTTTACTTCGACAATCGTCTTCATTTACAATGATTTACTATATTTCTGTCGAGTGATATAAAATTATAATATACTCCATATCCACTCAGTTTTCCTCTTTAAAACCAGGTATAATCATAGGGAGATGTCTTATTTCATCTTTGGGGTGACCAATTGTTATAGGATAGTTCGGAATCTATTGGTGGTGTCGATACATCATGGTTTAATGGTTATAAATGAGAATTTACACTATAAGTAAGAATGGTACGTTTTACCCGCACAAATGCAACACCAAAGATTGCGATTTCTCAACTAAATTAATTGAAATTCTATGTACTGCCACATTCTTAACCCTAGCCATATCACTCGCATATAAAACGGAAGAGGAAGAAATTGATGGCCACATTGTTTGAAAACAATGTACATCTTTATCTATCAACGTGTCGTAATAGATTTAACTTGAAATGTGTTTATAGAACCTAATCGTAAAAATCGTGTTCTTTTTAAGTCATCATTTGTTTCTTACAAAGTTTTTTATTTACTCTTAATCAGTCACACCTATATTTGAATATCAACACCTGATTAATTATGTCAGAACCTTACGATATTTCCTTTCCACTTCTTACATTAAATCGTTAGTTGTAAAGTAGTTCCAGACTGTCTGAAACCTTACCTTAAAACTACCTAACCTAAAAACTATGTCAACAGTGCATCCTCCCACAGCAAGAAAACAAAATGACTGTCATTCTATTATAGCAATAGGCCTTTACCAAAATGGAAACTCCTTCATTGACCATGTTCCGCTGGTAAAAAAAAAAATATTAATTACCAATTCACCACCCCTCCTGAAATGGCAGGTAAGTAATTCACCCCACAAAGCTAGGCAAAAGCTGTAGTCTTTGCTCTAAAGCTGTGAAACAGAGCAAAAGCAAAAGTGAAGAGACTCTTCAAAACCTGGAAAAACCGAGAGATCTGAGGTGGGGGAGAGAGAGAGAAACACTGAGTCAGGAACCGAGTTGGGTCATGTCCTCCCTACACTAGTTTGTGTCTTTGTGAATGAACATAGCCAACCAAGGATTGGAACCCAAGATCCTGACCATTGGATCCCTTCTATCTGACACCAACCGTGGGATTAAGCGCACCACCCCATTTCATCATCATCTGTCACCTCGCTGACTGATTCAACAGTTGAATTGGGAGAGAGAGCCCATTAGAGGTAGAAGGAAGGAGAAAAGAACCAACCTTTGAGCTTTCACTCCAAAAACCCAATCCAAAGGTTCTTGCTTTATTTGGCTCAGGTGATTTTTTAGGGAGAAAGATAGTCAATTTGTGATGGGATTTGAAAATGTAGGCACATTATGGTGGTTATGTGATTCAGTTTTTGTTTCCAAGCATAAAGTTTTGATTTTTGATTTCTGGGTTTTTGTTGTGTGCTGATTTGAGCTAGAAAGTTTGAATCTTTATTGTGTTGTTTTACAGATTTGGAGCTTTTTTGTTGCTTTGGTAGTGCTGAGGATCAGGAGATTGAGCTGCAAAAGTGGTTGAAGCTTTGGCAATGGTGAGGAAATTAAGTGTGATTTGAATTTTTATTGAATCATTGAGGGGGGTTTTGTGTTAGATTATCTGGGCTTTGGAACTTTTGGGAATTTTTGGGTTATACTGTAGTGAGAATACCCCTCTGAACTGTAGTGTATGAGTACAACTGGTTTAGATTTGAGTTCCGAAGCTTTAGTTCATTGAAAGATGAGAGGAGCATTAGGTTAGGAACTTAGCGAATAGTAAAGCATTATATAAGCAATGGAAGATTTTTCCAAATATTCCCATAGTCCAACTCATTTTGCGGTTGCACGCCGTGACTATGCTTCCCTTAAGCGCATTATCTCTACCCTTCCTCGGCTTGCCAAGGCTAGTGAAGTAAGTACTGAAGCTGAATCTCTTGAGGCTGAGCTTCGAGCTGATTCTGTCTCAGCTGTCATTGATCGTCGTGATGTTCCTGGTCGTGAGACCCCTTTGCATCTTGCAGTGCGTCTCCGGGATCCAATCTCAGCAGAGATTTTGATGGCTGCTGGTGCTGATTGGAGTCTTCAAAATGAGAATGGTTGGAGTGCTCTCCAAGAAGCAGTGTGCACTAGAGAGGAAGCAATTGCTATGATTATTGCACGACACTACCAGCCGCTTGCTTGGGCCAAATGGTGCCGTAGACTTCCCCGTATTGTTGCCTCTGCAGGCCGTATTCGTGATTTTTACATGGAGATAACTTTTCATTTTGAGAGCTCAGTCATCCCGTTTATTGGTCGTATAGCCCCCTCAGATACATACCGCATTTGGAAGCGTGGCTCTAATCTACGTGCTGATATGACTCTTGCTGGTTTTGATGGGTTTCGCATTCAAAGATCTGATCAGACATTTCTTTTTCTTGGAGAGGGCTACTCTTCAGAGGATGGTAATGTGAATTTGGCCCCTGGTTCTTTAATTGTTCTAGCACATAAGGAGAAAGAAATCACAAATGCTTTGGAAGGAGCTGGTGCCCAACCAACCGAAGCTGAAGTTGCCCATGAAGTGGCCTTGATGTCACAAACGAATATGTATAGGCCAGGCATTGATGTTACTCAGGCTGAGCTTGTTCCACACCTAAATTGGAGGCGACAGGAGAGGACTGAGATGGTTGGAAATTGGAAGGCCAAAGTTTTTGATATGCTTCACGTGATGGTGAGTGTGAAGTCTAGGCGGGTTCCTGGGGCTATGACAGATGAGGAGCTATTTGCAGTGGATGATGAAGAAAGGGTGGCAAATGGTGATGACAATGATGAATATGATGATGTATTAACTGCTGAGGAGAAGATCCAGTTGGATTCCGTACTTCGTATGGAAAACTCTGATGTTGTTTGTGAGGACGAGGATAGTGGGGTAACTGAGAGCCATGAAAGTGGTTCAGGCACCTATGAGAATGGTGAATCAAATGGTGTCGGTAAGGACAAGAAGAGTTGGCTTGGTTGGAACAAGAAAGGTTCAAAGGGAAATGATGATTCTGAAGATCCAAAGCTTTTAAAGAAGTTTTCAAAGTTGGCCCCAGAAGGTGGCAACCAGAAATCATTTGATCATCAAAAACCATCATCTGAAATTCCTAAAGATGATATGACAGATTTCAAGAAGGGAAAAGACAAAAGCAGTAAGAAAAAGAAGAAGAAAGGATCTAGTGAACCTAAGCATGAGAGTGAGTACAAAAAGGGTTTGAGACCTGTCTTATGGTTGACACCGGATTTCCCTTTGAAAACAGATGAGCTTCTTCCCTTACTAGACATCTTAGCAAACAAGGTCAAGGCTATAAGGAGACTCAGGGAGCTTTTGACTACTAAACTACCCCATGGCACTTTTCCTGTCAAGGTAATCACTAAGCTCCAGCTTACTATTTTTTATTTTCAATATTTTCTTCTGCTTGGTTGCTTATGCAATTCTTCTGTTGATTAGGCTTTATTACTTTTTCCTGATTCAGCATTGCTCACCTGTATATTTTTTTTTTTTTTTTTGGAAATAGATCTCAATGTTAAAATATTCTAGATGCAGTAAACTCTGATTGATGAGGAAAAGATTTCTATGTTTGTATGTGCTTAGGATGGTAATTATTGTCCAAAACTTCTAGATTACATCGCCTACTGAATGTTGATTTATGCTTTTATAGTTGGGAATTGTCCATCTCCAAGTCAGTAGAAAATGCTAGTAAGGTGCCATTGGCTGACCAATATGTTTGCAACGGGAAAGCTTTTATTATTTTTGTACCATTATAAAGCATGTTACAGTCACAGACTGATTAGTCGACAATAGGAAATGTGAAACTGAACTATGAGAATGAAAAGTTAGTCATATAAGTAGTTTAATTTGTTGGCTATTCAGTTGATGAATCTTTTATTGTTTTGGTCTGACAGTTGATGAACCATATAGAGTTCTTCAGCTTGTGCTTTTGAATGTCAACATAATGTTGCATTTCTATGCCACAGGTTGCCATCCCTATTGTTCCAACAATACGAGTTCTCGTAACTTTCACAAAATTTGAGGAGCTTCAGCCAGTGGAGGAGTTTTCAACCCCTCTCTCCAGTCCAGCCCATTTTCAGGATGCAAAGTCAAAGGAAACGGAGGGATCCTCGTCATGGATTTCATGGATGAGAGGGACCCGTAGTGGACAGTCGAGTGAGGGTGATAGTCACAGATATAAGGATGAGGTTGACCCTTTCCTCATACCTCCTGATTATACATGGGTTGATGTCAATGAGAAGAAACGCCGCATGAAAGCCAAGAAAGCCAGGAGCAAGAAGCACAGGAAACACGCAACAACAAAGAGTAGTGATGCGACACGTCAGGCAAACGCGGATGTTGAAGAATAGGTTTCACAAAGAATAGGCCTCTGCTGATGGACTCAGTGGGACAAAAAAGATGTGGTAAAGTCCCCATTATTGTGCAGTCCTGACCTTTATTCTTCTCTTTGAATACAATTTTAGGCTATCAATTGTTGATTTAGAAGAAGTGTATCTTCTTCAGTTGCTGTATTGTTATGTGATGTGAAATCGGAAAGGAACCCACTTTGCGTTTTTCCAATAGCTCCCATTTTCCTATTTATCTCCCATTAATCTCTGTATCCAAGGTTTCCTTCAAATTTGCATTTTTGGTGTTCGGTATACCAACTGTTTCACTTCTGTTTGGTACTACACTACAGTTTTGAGTAAGCTTTTGCAAGCCACAGTTACGATTAATATCCTCCAGTCAGGCCATGTTTCTTTTTCAACTTACACAACAAACCAAGAATTTAAGATGATATTGTGAGGAAATCTTACCTTGAATGCGCAGTTGAAGCATCAAAATGATTGAACATTATAGCAAGTATGAACATGTATATATGTAGTTCTTTCTGGTCTTTTACACATTAATAACACAATAACACAAGCCAGAATCCAAAGTCAAATCAAACACAACCATGAAGGATAAAGCTTAAGAACAGTCTCATAATCCTAGAGATGAGAAACCAATAGTGTGGCCAATTTTTGTCTCCGGAGAAAGAAGCCATTCCCATCCCTTACTCTAGCTCTGATTCCCCAAAGCTTACCAGGATAAACAGCACACAACTTTGGTCATAATCACCAAGGCAAGAACAAGTACAAAACGACCCATTTTTTTTTGTTATGTCTAGAGTTTAAACATACAATGATGTAAAAAGTAAAATGAGAAGACATTGAAAATTGGTAAAGTAAAACTAGAAGAATTGAAAAAACTGTAAAAAAAAAAAAAAAAAAAAAAAAACAGTGATATGCAAAACTCTTTCAACTGAAATCCTAACTTCAAAAAGCCAAAATTTGGTGCAATACTAAACACCATTCGAAGTTTCATTTACTTGGTTTCTTTCAACTCCCAAATAGTGAATGCAGCATCAACACCAGCAGCACTATGACCAAGGCACATCCGCAAGCACCCTCGGCACAAACCTATGTGCAACACTGCAACCTTAAAGGAATAAATGAAGCTGCATATATCGTGATAGAGTTCCTTCACCGGTACAGTAAAGCCGTCACGAATCCACCAATACAACTTCCCAATTGTAAGCAACACCTTAGCTTTTAGCTTCGATATGAGCTAAACGTGTATTTGTTGTGGGTGTTACTCTCAAACCAGGGAGTAACACCCTAGCACAGAAGCTTTGTGGTTATGGCCTTGCAAACCAGGGAGGTAAGAGAAACGGTGTCCAAGCCTTGGACACACACTTGCACCGATGAACTGTTAATGGCGGCGGCGGCTATGGGTTAGGGTTTTGCATGGTCGTTCCAGAGATTATGAATTAAGATGATCATGATGGTCCTGGTACTTTTTTTTCCCCATAAACATCCCTAGAATGTCGAAATCGTGCATTTTGAGCTAATGGAAAATGAAGATGCCTGGAGAAATGGCAGCATCAAGGCAAAAGAAAATGAGATGCCTGGGGAATGGTCTAAAGGTTGTTCGTTAATTACTTTTATAGTTTAAGTCTACCTTGTTTTGCTTGCAGGACGGGTCAGAAGAATGAATTCATATATTGATGTCATGATTCGTAAGGCTTTCCAATTCATTTTCTAAGTCTTTTGTCGCAGGATGTTACAGTGAGGATTTTTTATTGATTAAGAGATTATTATCCAGCCGTGCACTATATATATAGCACCTTTGTGTACGTTTTAATCATCATCAAATATAGATTCAAGTCGACAATTCCTCCCCTCCTCAAGGGCATCCCTCTAATGTGTGAACCTTGAAATCGTGATCAGCCCTCTCCTTCATCTGTTGTGTTCATCATCTTCCACCATTCTTGAAGATCTCATGCACCTAGTTTCTTTAAAGTTGGAACTATAAGCATCCGGAGCGTTTGGATCCATGCAGTGAAGCAGAAGAAATCTTTTTTTGAGAAAGTGAAGCAGAAGAAATCTTTTTGGAGAAAGAGCAGAAGAAATCGGCAGAGGTAGGACGAACTCATATTGTAGTTAGAACAACAAATAGGGGATCATTCGGTCTAAACTGAGTGCTGATATTATTGTTACCCGCCAAATTGGTTGTACAAAAAGGAAAAAGATTACAAAAAAGGGATATTTTTGGTTGCAACTGTTAATTCTTGTTCGAGAGTTATGCTGCGATGTTGATTAGATTGAAAGTGCACGACGATGCAAATGTCAGTTAATTGAGGCCTGCAATTTCCTATCTCAATTTTGGATATATAACTAAAGGTGTTGGTCAGACCCCTTCCCTGATCGCCGACCGAGCTCTCTCTTAGCTCCAAAGCCCTCATCCGCCAATCTCGGTTGTCTGGCGTCCCTAGGCAACCTGACCGGTCTTTGTTGAATCCTCTCTTCGTCATTAACCTCCATATACCCTCAATTCGCAGTTTCACACATGCATTAGACCTAGAAGGAGATCAACGTCAAGGAATCCCAGCGGTCTTCTGCGTTTTCCGACGACTCCAGCCGTCGATGGGTCTACATGGTAGAGAGCAGCTATCTGGGCTTGGCAGAAATGGCGTTTGAAAGATGATGCATGCGACGCAAGGGAAAGATCGGATTTGCTGCCGTGTTCATCTCTTGGGTGCAGAGAACAATTTGAGAAAATGTGTTAATTGATTAGTAGATCACATGGTGAGTTGGGACTGATTTTTTGTTCTCGAAATTGTGGTCATGATTGTATTGAAAAGTCCGGATTAAGCTGTTAATGCAGATATATGGTTAGGATTATATATTTGGTTTTTATCATTAAAATGCTAGGTTGTACGGACTTTTTTTACTATACATATGTGTATAGCATACATCAAGCTGTGAACCGTCTGATCATTTTGAATTTTAAATTGTTAAACGATCAGATGGTTCACGGTTTAATATATGCTATACACATATGTATAACAGCCAAACCCTGTACCTTGATTAAGGATTTGGTAGAATTTTTAGATAATTAATGGGTTTGAAAGTAATAAAAAAACAGTATTTTAAATAAAAGTTTTGATACAAGGGGCATAATTTTTTTCTTCGCGCCGGGCCTTAAATTCCTCAGGACCGGCCTTGACGACGGCATTTTAGAAGGTAATCATTGATCGTTGAATCAGATGGTGAGAACAATTCATGTTAATGTTGGTTTGAGATTCCTTATTTATTTTATTTTTAAGACAAAAAGTAATGAACTTCACCAAGTCAATATAAATAAAAACTCATTTTCGCATAATAGTCATTCGGCGATGGCATTGCCGGATGATAATCATTAGTTGTTGAATCGGATGGTAGGAACAATTCATGTTGATGTTGGTGTGAGGTTCCTTATGTGGGTTTTTCTTTCAAAACAAAAGGTGATTAACTTCACCCAATCAATGAAAGGTTGTCACATGATGCTAAAGAGTCATTCAAAGAGTCAAATTTGGCTCTTGGGATAGCATTTTAACTCTAGTTTTTGGCTCTATCTGCATTTTAGCTCATCGGTTGGAGATGAATTTGGGCTATAATCTCATTATTTGACACTTTAGCACATCAATTGGAAATGGCCTAAGGAGGTTTGATTACTTTTCTAACCGCCTATATTTCCAAAACAAGTTATTGCATTGCACTGCACTAAATTTCATGAGTTGAATCCTGTCGCATTCACGAGTTGAATCCCGTCGCAGGATGTTAAGACCAAAAATAAATGTTTTCCGGGAAGCAAACAAATGGTCGGCCATGCACCCATGGGTAGCAAGCACCTTTAAGTTTCTGGATCGTCTTTAGCAAACGTGTCCTAACTGATGCCTCAGCGTCCAAACTTCCTCTTGAAACACTAGAACCCTCGCCTCTATCAATTATATCAGTATCATCAAACCTTTTACCACTATCTCCCCATAAAGTTGTTTTTGGCTTCCCTTTCTCTGGATAGAAATAAAATTTGTTTAGTCTATATGGTTTAAAGTTGACATATGTTCAGTTTTTATGGTTTCATTTTAATCTAAATGGTCTTTAAAGTCACGAATTTCTTTCCAGATAATCATTCCGTCAATTTTTTCTGATTTAAAACATTATAATTTTTAACCAATACATGTAGACGAGTAGCAATCACATACCACATTACGAGTAGGCGAGTAGCAATCACATACCACATTATAATCCAACCATCCCTACGAGTAGGCGAGTAGCAATCACATACCACACTTAAAACATATACAAAACCTATACCTGCCGAAATAATCAATAGCTCCGGTAAGAATCCACATGTTCAAAGTAGTCATATATCGAAAAACAGCAAATAACATCCGAAAACAAGCACACATTCTCACCAGAAACACTTCAGATAGAACCTAACCTTACACAGCCCTCCTCCTCCTCAGCCCATACAGCGATTTCGAAAAAGAAGCATCTGAAATGTCGGATTATAAGTTTAGAGTCCCTTGGAAGTAAAGCATTTCTTCTCTCAATTTTGAGTTAAAATTTTGAGTCCCTGGCTTGTTGGGCTCTAGGCAATGCTTTACACCAAAGTGTAGAATTTGAATGTTTGAATCGAGTAATGGGTAAATATCTCATATGTATTCCATGTTAACCTGGTAGCTTTGCTTCTCGTATGTTTTTCTAAAGATCAGTAACTCTGGCGACACTGTTACTCTAGAACCCTTTGGAGCTGTTTGTTTTTCATTCACCCATTTAGATATACAGAAGAAGTAGGAGGTGCTGCATTACTTGAACAGGATGGAAACTACTTTCTTTCATTCATGTGCACAGAACAACAAAATTGTTGAATCTAATTGATAACTACATATTTACATATTCATGCAAGTGTGCAACCGTGTACTAATTCCCAGCTTAGATAAATCTGAAATTCCTACCAGAAACGGTCTTTGTTGACACTCAAGTATCCAGCCATAACTTTCCCTCCTGTGTTTCTCATTCCATCTATAAGAAAGCACCAAGTTGAACCCAACGCTCCAATGAAAAAGTCAGCCTCGGTTGCCATCAAGAAATTGACAAGCGGGTAGTTTGTGCTAGTTTCTCTACCGAGACTTGTTTCATAAGTAGCCATCGTTATGTTTCCAACCTGACGTGTCACATTTGTGTAGTAGAAGTTCCAATGAGGATACCCTTTAGATTTATCAATCACTTCCTGGTTAAATTTTTGGCAAAGTCCATGAGTTTTAGAGCTATATGTACATTAATGTTAATGGAAAAATTTGCATGCAAGTAAAATGGACCTGCATTTCGGTGGATAACCAAACACTATTGAGCTGTGGAAATCGCTTTCTAATGCGATCAGCAAGACTCATGTAATCTTCAAATTCAACGACCTTCATTTCACATGCTTTGTCTCCCATTCTTACATGCATGCTCAGTAGTGGCCGAGGCATCCATGGCTTGTGATTAGACCAAACAAACTCTTCAATATCAGACCTTTCAATATTCATTGTAACATCCTGCCACAAAATGAATAGGAAAATCTTTAAGAATCATGATATCAATATATGATTTCATTCTTCTGACCCATCCTGCACGCAGAACAGGTCAGACTTCAACTATAAAAGTAACTAACAACCTTAGACCATTCCCCCTCGAAACTTTTGACTACCATATTTGCAGCTTGCTTTCCAAATGCCTCATGGTGAGCAACATTCAGTAAGTGACATGAGTACTCGGTTTGAAATCGCATCAAGTATCGTACTGCCTGAGATTGTGAAACAACTCACAAGTCAGTGTGGAAAATAAATGGGATATTCCTCCGATATTAACAAAGCATACCACCAGCTTTGGATACCTGTGCTCGCCACCACCTTCGATCCATTTTGCGATGATAAGCAATCAGAGTCCCATTTATTACTGTTGTTGGTTGCAAATAACTCCAAGGTTCACCCCATATTCTGGATCAAATACTTAGCACAATGAAATAAGGAGAAGTGAGCTGAAGATGAAATCGTAAGTTGAGAAACTTGAATACCTAGGTGTTCGTCCAGCCCATATTTGCTTTGAAGTATAATTTTCTTTTGCCTTGATGCTGCCATTTCTCCAGGCATCTTCACTTTCCATAAGCTTGAATGCACGATTTCGACATTCTAGGGATGTTTCTGGGAAAAAGTAGCAGGACCAACTGGAGCGGGAAGAACCTATGAGTATACGGAACTTATCACCAATACTTGAACATTTGTTGTAATACAAATGAGATGAGAAGCTTTTATTGCTATGTTATACCTTTGCAACCGTCATGATCAGCTCGATTATAGTAGTTGGTAACAAGGACCCTTTTTTCCTTCATTGCAATAGCAAGAAGCCCACACATTCCAGCAATCTGGGCTCCAATACCAAATCCAGGTAATCTCTCCCAGTCAGCTACAAGAAACTTTACACTAGGATCCCTGCAGTTTAAGGGATGCTGATGCATCCATATGTCCCGTTGCACTTTTCGTGTGGAGGGGTAATTTTCTTCGTCAGACCCTGAAATCTACAGAAACTTTCATAGTTATAAACAAGATTGCAGAACAACATCATCTTAGCTCACCAAGACAAGGTCATGAAATTTAAGGACTCAGAATCTTAACTTTGTTCATTTCTTACATCCGGTATATAGAATTGAATAAATTGTGCATATGGACATAAATCGAAAGTTTGGTGCATATGTAAACATCATCACATGCATAGTTGCATTGACATATATATTACACAGTTTATTAATTGGATTTTGAATGCTAACTAGGAACATACCCAACCAGCAGAAGCAGCTTCAGACATAGCTTGATTCCTAAAATAGCTAGAGTGCTCATTTTTTGCAGCTGTTGCAAGGCTCTCATTCTCGGGATGCTTATCGAGGCGCTTGTATACATGTGCTTTCAACTTGCAGTTTTCCAAATGAGGGGCATTTGGTACATTGGATTTGTTTAGTCCATGTCTCAGCAAGTAGTCACTTTCTCCAGAATTGTATTCATTTAGTAAAGCACTCCAAGCCGAATACAACAATGAGGCTCTCTCACTGGTGATGGTTTCTTCATTTCTAAGCGAATCGACTTCCACTCTCTCTGTTACCTTTGGCTTAGAACTGCAGTCTGTGCATGTAAACATATCTTTATTTCAGCACCACAGACTAAATTTTCACATATTGTTTTAGATTTTGTACTACCAATGACTTAAAAAACTGATTGTGTGCTTCCGAACTTAACTACCAGAATTCGGTTCTGTTTGAGGCATAACACTACAGAAAATACAACTACCTAACTAGTTAACTACAGTCAAAGTTGAAATTGAAATGATCCAAATGTTAATAAAAAAAGATAATCCCTCATCTTTTGAATGCACTTTTTAATACTTTCCATCATGTTCTCTGCTCATTCAAGTGTTTCTGAAGTACCTAATTCATTAAGTTTAAGTTTAAGTGTTTAACAGGTAGTTCACTTCCCTAAATGTATAATTTACTTCATTCCCTTTCCAAGTTTCCTTTGATTTAAAGCAAAGGCAAGTAGGAAAAACAAAAGCAGAAATGAACATAGTCCACTGAAAACATTGACAACTATTAAGAATATAGACAAGGAGAAAATTTCACTCACTGATGAACTCTGAGCTAGAATTCCCAGCTGAAGCATCCCAAGCAATGGTCGAAAACCCAAACCCGCCAAACTCGAAAGTACCAAATGAAGTGAGAGCAGCCATAAACAAAGAAGTAAGACAGATTCCACAGAGCAAACCAACCACACAAATTTGACAAGGAAATGAACTCCCCATTTGCAAAGCCTTCTGTGAAACCACTCTCTCTATAGACTTCTGATTTAATGGTTCCATATTAACAACAATCTTGCTTCCCCTCTTTACTTTCTCCCAAATCAAAGAACTCAAGAGATCATATACCCTAAACCCTTTTATCACCAAAATTCCATAACACCTCTCACCTAACTCATAATTTCCATCACATGAAGCAATTCAACTTCCTTTTACAAAGCTTACTACTTTTGTGCAAGTGATTTTCACAGGCAGAAAAGCATGAGAAAAAGGCTTACTTGTTCCAAAATCCAAACTACCAAAAGAAGGAACAAGATCAGAAAACTCTCTCGATCTCAAGCGTCAATTTCACCTTTAAACTCTACTGGTCCACCTCCATCTTCCTTCCAACTGCAAAAGTAAATGACCTTTCCTATCAGAAGATGCAAAACTCAAGCCCCATAAACTTCCAATACCACCCAAAAACACCAACTTCCACAACAAAACCTTCAAATTGTTCAACTTTCTTGCAGAAACAATGAAACAAACACAGATCCTATTACCATAACTAATTAACAGAAAGAAATTCAAAACCTTTGAGATATGGGTTAAGCAAGAACCAAACTTTATAGACACCCATTTTGCACTGTGAGGTAAAAAAAACCAAAATAGGAATCCAAGTGGAGATAGTGGAGAAGCAAAAGAACAAAAATACTAGACAGAGAGCCCCATGCAGAGAGACACATAGCACAAAAGAACAAAGCAAAACCCAAAAAACAGGCAACTATGTGAGTACCTTGAAGAACTTCGAGTTATCAGCACCACAAACTCAACTGGGTAATCTCAGCAAATCCAAGAAAGGACCATACTTTGATTGCTTCACGGGTTCAACAGAGAAAGAAGAGAGAGTGATGTGGGTTTAGTTAGTGGGTACCATTTTTGACATGTTCAAGAATAAACAGGACATTTCACCCTGTTCTGAATAACCGCAGTCATTCACTCGTATCTTGTTATGCGGTGCATCATCATCAGCTCGCTATCAATCACTATCTGTCAGTGTCACTCTACAGTGACACGTCGCACAAATCTATTAGGAACAAAAGTGGCTCGTTTGGTGAAACTTGAAAGTGGAGTAACTTTATCCCCTCTTGCTGTTCAAGTTTGATTCGATGATGAATGACCACTTACTCAATATGATAAACAAGAGCAAAGCTTAGAGTTCAAGATTGGACAAGCTTAAAAATAATAAAGATAAGCGCTAAGCTTATAATGATGAGTTTAATCTAATCATGTTTAGCTTGCTGTAGACTTGAAACTTACACTATTTTAGACACACTTTCTTTTGGTCCCTATGATGAAAGAGGTATCATATTTACCAAAAAAGAAAGTGTAACTTGGCAAGGAATCAGTAAGTGTCTCTTGCTAATTGGAATGAAAGCATAACTCATCTCAATGAGAACCAAAGCTTAAATGTACGTCTTAGCGTAAACATCTAACTTATCAACTATTTTGATCAAAGTTCCGCATTAGAGGTGGTAGGGACACTCGGTAAATAAAATTGATACACATTGTAATGTCATTTTCATTTACTAAACAAATTGTTTGATACATCAAATTGAGACTAGCTAGGTTTAGTACTTCAGTAGGTAGTACCAAACAAAGCTGGTGGTGGTGGCGCACTTGGCGAGCTAGCCAGATAGGAATAGGCCATGGACTTCTTTCATTATCACAAGTGATGGATGTTAACCAGGAATCAGAATATAATTTTGTGTGTGTTTCATTTTTGATCTTGTCGATTTTGGTCAATCAATTTTCATTTTAGGTCCAGGAAGGATAATAGATTGATTGAAGGATTGAAAATGAAATTAAGCACCATGATTCTCACAAACTTATATAGTTTGGGGCCCTTTGACACACCTATTTTTATTGGCAAACTTAAATTCCATGACTAATAATTTATGGTCGAAAATACAAAATGGTAATAATTATTATATTTCTATTTGGCGAAAAAATGAAATCGTACTAATAATTTATGAGAATCTATTCAGCGCACCAGGATGCGCCGCGTACCCGGAAATTTAACGGTGAGATGACCGGTGAGATGGCCAGTGAGACCGGACACAATGAGTGGACGGTGAAATTGGCCTGGTGCGTTATATAATTTTCTATAATTTAGAGCCAGTAGTGCACAACTGCACATGCCCAAAACAGATAGGACTGACTTCCCTTAAATTATGCCATGCACAACCTCAACGGTCATATTTTTTCAAGCTTCATATTCCTCTTCAAACTTTTCTGAATCAAAAGGTTCATCGTCTTAAACAAAGTCAGTTTCCAAAGAAAGTAGCTATCATGGGTTGCTTTCCAGCTTGTTTCACTTCTAATAATCGCAGAAAGCACCGAAAATCAGTAGCTGTAGCTCCCTCTACACAACCCCAACACCAAGTGAGCTCACATTTTCTCTTCCTCCGATTCATTACTGCTCATTCTCGCTTGAATTTTACTTAACTGCCACTTCTTGCAGATCCTTGAAGCTACTGAAGAAGCTATTCAATTTGAACCCACAAAGCCAGATGACATTATCAAACCCGTTACAGATTCCAAGTGAGCAATGCTTTCAAGTTGTTTATGTAATTAATGTTAATGTTCTACATTGTGTTCATTCTCTTTTGTATATTATATGTTCAAGTTTGTGATTATATCTATATGTTTGTTCATTATATAAGTGTGCCGAGGGAGGTTATTGAAGAAGAAACCAAGAATGATGCTAAAAAGAAAGTGACATTTGATTTGGTGGAAGAAAGGATTGATGAGAAACCAAAAGAGACTGAACCAATTTTGGGTTCTATTGGATCAAATGTAGTTACTGTGGTATCAGCTCATTCATTGAATTATAGGTATGAGAATTGTTCAAACAGTGAGGATGAGGATGAAGGTTTGATAGATTTATCAGGGAGTGATTTGAATGGAGATGAATATGGTGGGAGTGTTGATGATGAGGTTGAGAGCATTAAGACTGTGATTCAAGAACAAGAGTCTTCAGAATCTTTGTTTTCAATATCAATTGGTTCGAGGAAGCGGGTTAGTGATGCTGAGGAAGATGAGAAGGAGGTGAATAGTCCAATGCCAAAGGCAAAGGCAATTGAGTCAGACCAAAGTGGTAATAGGAGTCAGCATTGTCCTTCAGTGTTGAGCCCAATTGAGAATCTCAGTCAATGGAAGGAGGTAAAGAAAGCAGTTCCTTTATATTCGAAACAGCAAAAGAAGGAGAATATAAATGCTGAGCAGGATTTCGACATACCAATTAGTCCAGAGCCTACACTGAAGCTGTCAAAACAAAAACCACTCGAGTCCAATGACATAAAGCTTGTAGAACAAGAAACTGGGATCGACACTAGCCTTTCGAGCTGGTTGGTTGAATGTGAATCCACCCCCAAGCCAAATGGTAGTGACAATTCTGTTGGGAACTTGATGTGTGAGGGAGTGAGTCAATCAAGACGCTTGGGAGATAGACCAGTTTTGGGAGCATGGACTTGTGAAGAGCTTAAGCAGTTGTCTAATTATTCTACTCCAAACCAATCGCCAAGCCTGAGCTCTGATCAGATACCGATCAGAGGGACCGTAGGGAGCTACTGGAGTCACACTGGCCAGGCCACAGAATCGGACTCAAACTCTTCGGGCAGAGGAAAGGAAAATGCATCAGGGAGGAGCAGAGAGGTATGAATGAGTTCTTTACAGGTTTTGTTTATTTCAGATAAATGTCATATAAGTTACTCGAATCTGATGGCTGTGGCGCTGTGCTTTGATTCTGCAGGATGAGAAAGTGAAATGGAAGACTATACCATTGGAAGCAAAATTGGAGAGAGTTCTGGATTTGGGCATACTTGGAGCTTAGCATATCTTGTGTGTATGCTATTGTGATTCCATTTATTTTGAATTCCCCGGTGTGAAGTCAGTTTGTCTAGAAAATGATCAATAATAAGGGCATTTGGTGACTTCTCTAACTGACTATATTGCCAAAGCAAGTAATTGCATTGCATTAGTTTTCATTAGTGTAAACTGTGATTCCAACAAAAGGAATACGACTAAACATCTCATTCAAATTGCACCAATAAGCGCTTAAGTTTGTATATCTGTGACTATACCATATATATCAGAAATACATAATTTAAACAAACAAAAAAAACCCATTAAAAATAGGGAATTCTCTTTATTCTTTCCTCTTCCCCCATACTACATCCTAGCATCAGCTTAGGGTCTGACTCGATTAGATACCCTTTGAGACGGGAATTATATTGTTTCTCTGTTTCCCATTTGGGTTTTCTACACATCATGAAAGAGCCTTCTTATCTGGTCAACATTAGCAGGCATCAATGTGACTGGACAACGCTTATGCTGTATGAAGAACAACACAACCCATTTAGTTACTGACAGCACCAGTGATGTTATTAAGCTTGATGCACAGAAAACATTAACTAAAGCAGGAGGTCCAAGATACATATCATAGACCAAGTTTTCCAGATTGACAGCTACAGTAAACCTCACCTGAGTAACATACTTGAAAACGCAGGCATAGCAGAAGACAAACCCAGAAACTGTAATGACAGATGGATTTGCGCGTTTCTGTGAACAGAGAGGACAAAGAGTTCTATTGGAAGGCAATGGAATCCCCTCTTTGGCAACCTGTTCATAACAAATGGATTAGACGTGTAAAAGTAAAACAAGCCCAAAGAAATGAGTGATTAAAGCCCAAAGAACTATAGATCTTTCACTAAATCAATACTGCTGCAATTTCTATGCAGAAAAGATGTCATTTTAATCTAGGAGGATTGTCATTTTTATGTCTCATCACTAAATACTTCAATGCTGCTATATATTCAGAACTTTGTAATGGTTATACTGAGAGAGTGAAAGCTAAGATGGATTGCAGAACACTTCACCTGGGGAGAAGGAGGTGGTGGAGGTGGGGGGTATATGGTTGGAGCTGACATTCTCTCTTCAGCAGATTGGTACCACCATTCCATCATCTATAAGTTTAAATCAATTCAATATAAGTTAGCAGGTATGGTCCACATAAGAGAAGCAAATGAAAAATAAAAATGGAAGATTAGATACCTCATTGAAACTGAATTGAATATGAGAAAATATGCATGAACCTTCTACTTTTTTTTTTGTATATTTGCATTTTTAAACTTTCCACTCCAGGAAAACGGAGGAAAAGATTTGTCCAATTGAAGACTTGAAAATTCTTTTGTTTCATCAAACTATTTTTGTGTCTACCAAAATACATGTGAAAATCAAAGAAAGAGCAACCTACAAACTTAATACTATTTTTCCTAATTCTTTTTCCAAATATAACAACATAGCCATACTCACTTTAAAGAAGAATACTGCTGCGATTAAACCAGTCTGCGCATAATCCAGGACTGTGTACGTACCACTGAGCAATGCTCCTTGTACTGCCTGTGAATGAAAAATAATGTCACATCACAAGAAATGTGAAATGAAGGGCAATTGAACCACTGGTCATTTCATATTTCAATAGCTGATCACTTGCACATCTAATGTCTCATTCAAATCCAGATCACTATGTGTAAGCTAATACACCAAAGACCTTATCCTTAGTCTTATTGCTTTTCACAAATAAATATAACAGAATCAAGTTTTGGTTAGAGTTGTTAACAAAACAGATGAAGTTATACCTTCAACCATGGCGGACCACGGAGTCTCTCACGTTCACGGCTTCTTGTTTTTGAAATTCTAGAAGATGTATCCATCTACCTTGACACCAAAATATTGTATTTCAGCTATTGCACCATACACACAGAAATAAGTCATGAACAATTCATTCTCATAACAAAAGCCAACAGACAAAAAAAAATATATAGTATCAACTAATGTGCCACTGTTCACACTAAAACTATAGAAGAACACAGAAGAACCCAATTAAATTCTTGCCACACTATACCAGCTCTTGCCCAGTAGCTCGACAGACTTGAATCCCAAGCACATGCAATCCTAAAGAATAAAATCCCGTCGCATCCAACAAGTATAACATCTGGTAAGCAAATGAAAATCCTGCATCATAAGTGCCAGGTTAGAAACTTAGAATGATATATCTCACCATTTGACAGTCAACATGGATAAGAACCTCTGGTACTTCTAAACAGATTTTATCAGATTAATTCACTGAAAAAGTTTGCCACAACAGGGTTCTTTTGTTGTTTTTAAAGATGAAAAACAAAAGAGCTCAAGCAACATTAAGAAAAAGGCATGCAAGTGCTTTCTTTGAACATAAAAGTTGCATGATGACACAAAATAAGCATCTTTTTTCTGCTTACACTAGGTTAAGTATTCTTGCATATCGTCATATTTGCTAGAGGAAATGTTAAGAACAAAAATAAAAAGTTTCTGGGTAGCAAGCAAATGCCCGGATAGGAGATGCATACCTTCACTGCTAGCATGCACCCATGGGTAGCAAGCACCTATAAGTTTCTGGATCTTCTTTGCCAAACGTGTCCTAACTGATGCTTCTGCATCGAAACTTCCTCTTGAAACACCAGAACCGTCGCCTCTATCAACTATATCAGCATCATCATATCTTTCACCACTATCTCCCCATAAAGTTGCTTGTAGTCTGGCTTCCCTTTCTCTATTATAGATTGCGTGCAATTTTGATTTGAAGTATGGCAATACAACCTGGTACACATCATTTCAATAATTATTACTCTTTTCTTACAGCTATAGTAGTTAAATTACTCAACCTTACGCTAGTTAAGAGAAATTACACTAGCATCATCTTTCAAAAGTTCATATTCGATGAATGAGGTCCCGAAGGGCATCCAAATTTCCAAACTTGTCAAGGAATCTCAACATTTTAAACTATCCCATGAGTATTCAATCGCATGCCACACATAAAAGCTATACGAAACCCACAACTACTGCATGCCGAACATTCTTGTGTCATCAATCCATAACAACCAGCATTTCAAAAAAGCAGAACCTCCCTATCAGTATCAAACTATCAATCACATGCCAAACAACAACGATATACAAAATCTACAACTACCGCATGTCAACCATAACAGACCAGCATTTCTAAAAGCAATAACTCCTCACTTCCAAACAACCAATAGCTCCGAAAACAAGCAGATATTCTTACCAAAACCACTACATACAGAACTTTCTGCTTTCTTCTCCAATCCAGAATGATGAAATTCATCACCCAGGATCACCGAGCATCGTTCTAACATCAAACCAAGCCTTCAACCCTATGCAATCACACTAGCATCATCTTCAAAAAGTTTAATGTTTCAGAAATAAGGTCTCGAAAGGGTATCCAAAGTTCCAAACTTTTTAAGGTATCTTAACATTTCCAACCATCCTACGAGGAGTCAATCACATACCACACTTACAACACATACAAAATCTATACCTACTGATTGTTTAGCTATAAAAAAAAAACCAGCATTTCGAAGACTAATAACTCCTTTACCGCCAAAACAATCAATACATCCATTAAGAATCTATATACTCCAAGTAGTCCTACATCGAAAAACAGCTAATAACAACCGAAAACAAGCACACATTCTCACCAGAAACACAACCGAGAGTACTTTCTGCCTCTTCTCCAATCCAGAATGATGAAACTCCTCACCCGGGCTCAACCTCGCATCCTCCTTCTGCACCTTAACCTTTACAGCCCTCCTCCTCAGCCCATACAAAGATTCCGAAAACGAAGCATCTGCAACAACAAAAAGAACCAAACTTTCAACACCCAATTCGCACACAAACAACACCCAATTCAATCCCAAACTCTCCTAATCCAATCAGGAAAAAACAAAACCCGGAAAAACCTGTGGTCCTTAAGCTATGGGTTTCGAGAACGAGCATGAGGAAAGCGAAGAACTCGTCTTCGTAGTCAAGAACCCTATGCAGAAATGGCCTCCGCAAAGCCAAAACCTGAGAGAGATGGCAACCCAAAACCATAAGAAACCCAGAAAACGAGGAGTGGGAAATTACAGATGGGTCCTTGAGGAGGGAGAATTACGCCGACGGAGTAGGTGAGGGCGGCGCGGAGGCTTGCGGGGAGCTGCTGGGCGGCGACCATCTCGAAGAAGGTGGGACGAGTCCCTTGCCCTCCCACCTGAAAAAGCATCGTGCTTTGTTCTCACTGCTATCTCAAGCTTTTTGGGTGAAGAAGAAGAAAGCTTTTTGGGTGAAGAAGAAGAAGAAGGAGTGAAGTGAGTCTTATTAGGATATGTATACGTATACGTATACGTATAAGTATTCTTTTTATGTGTATGTATTATTTTTGTGCGTCATCTTCTATCACAACATATGGGTAACAAGCCACCTTAGGTATGTTAACGAGATAGTAAAATGCTCATTGACCTCCTCCACAAGAGGGTGTATGTATAAGTACGACTAGCAAAGCTAGATTAACTAATCACCTAACAAGTTTGTATCAAGATTGTGGTGTAAAAGAGTATAGGACTAATTTATGTATGTATAAAATGTAACTAATCTCCCGTTACAAATGCACCAACATGAAGATGCGTCCAATCTACTAGCCATATAGAGGTGGGAGTTGAGAATTAAACTAGGTAAACAAGAAAATTGACAAATTAATGGTGAAGTGTTAGTCTGGTTACTTTTGTGCAATGACTCGTTATGTTGTTGATATGGTTTCGAAATCATGAATGTTGCTTGTGCTGATGAAAGATGTGTTTGGTTATATGCATTTTGAAAGTTTTTGTTCTTCTTCAAATCGAGAGTTGCATCTGAGACCTGAAATGAAAAGGAAAAATGATTCAAACAATGTCTTACCTGTTAGAGAAGCAAAGCTTTAATATATTACTTTCAAAAAACTTTAAAACAATATCTCATATTCTAACCTTGACTAAACATTAGTATCTAGAGTTGTTAGCTCTGTTAAAAAATTAACGGCATATATATTTTTGACATAAAATAACCACTTTACCCTTTATTTTTTGTTTTGATATTTTTGTTTTTCATATTAGTCTTAATTAAACACTGATTAAAGACTTAAACAGAGAAGCACTGCCGAAGATCATGCACTACACCAATAATAGCTTTTAGGGACGAAGTCTAGTGACAGAATAGAGACATAATTTTTGAGACCGTCTCTAATAGTATTATGACACATTGTAGTAAGTCTCTAATAGCACTAGATACACGACATGTTGCGTTTCGATAGTATTGTTGATTTAGACTCGAATTTCATCTAGTGACAGAATAGAGACAAAATTTTTGAGACCGTCTCTAATAGTATTACTGACACATTGCAGTAAGTCTCTAATAGCACTAGAGACACAACATGTTACGTTTCGATAGTATTGCTGATTTAGACTCGAATTTGTGTTCTTGCTGAGATTTTGGTTTAGTAGATCGACAAGTTTTGAAAGTGAAATTACGAATTTAAGTGTTCTGAAATCTTGTTGAGTATTTTTGATTAGTTTGTGATTTAGTTTGATTGTGATAGTCTCCGATTTACCTCCATTTATTTGTTTTGATTGTGTTGTGGTTAATTGATGCTTGAGTTTGATCTTCTTTGTGTTCGATTTAGTTGTGATTTTGGTTCCTAGATGTTGAATTTGTCAATGTGTAAATCAATACAATTGTGTTTGATGCCAATTACTCCCTACTGGGGTCAATGAAAGTGTAGAATATCTGAATATTTACTGTCAGTTTCATGAATAAAGGAGATAAACGCTTAGTCAAGGTGAATTCTTGTTGTATCCATGTTTATGATGGGTGCTGACTCTGGTTGATGATGGCTTCTCTGTTTGATTTGTTTAGTATTAATATAAGGTTTTGATTGCTGAAAATGTTGGCTCTGTGGCTCCCATGCTTTCTGATCAGGAGGTTGCGGAGGTGAATAGATTGATAGACGATTTGACTGCTTTGAATTCCAAGCCTGTTGGTTCAGTAATATATGTGTTCCGCTGTAGTTCAGCTACGTACTTGCTCTTAGTGTTTAGAGATTAGAGACTGAATGCTAGTTTTGCTTAGAAGTGCTTTATATTAATGTGTCGTAATTTCATCATATGTTTTGTTTACTTACTCTTACTTGCCTGTTGGCTTTCTGTAAATATGATTGGGGAATCAATTGCGTTCTTATTTGGATCAGCAACTAAAGTACTACACATGCCATTTGCTAGGCTTGAATCTCCTTTAGGTATTCATATATGTTCTAGCATCATTTTGCCTGTATGAATCATTTTGCCATTTGCTACATTACGGAAATTTTACATTGCATGCCTTAAACCATTCCTTGTGGCTTTCATGCATTGATGAAGTTATTTGTTATTGTTTTTAACTATTCAAAAATTGGTCTTTTTATTTCCCACTCAGTGATTGCCAAGCTTGGGTGCATATATAGTGAACTTCAGTCCTGGCAATTCTAGCTGACTAAATTTTCTTGGTACCTTTACCATTCTGAGATAAGTGAGACAACTAACGTCTGCACTTTGTCGTCATTGCCATGCCATTCTGAGGTAAGCTAGGATTTTTCACTGATTCGTTACTCCTTATGGATTCACCTATTGTAGATGCCTGTATCAAGTTCCTAAGACTTTAGATGATTTCCCAGTGGCGCTGCATTTATGTTCACATTTCATGTTTCTCCCACACATAACCTCTCAAAAGGTCAAGTGCAAGACCAAGGTACACTATTCTGTCTTGCTCTAAGTTTGTGTCTAGATAATGCTGCTCCCATGTTATAAGTAAGTTCTGTCAGAGGTATTTTCTACTTGAAAGGAAATGTCTGCCTCGACACTTTAAGAGAAGACTAATGTTTATTCCCATTTATTAGTCTAATGTTTCTTTTTTGGTCCAGAATTTAAACATGGTTAAGGAAGAAAGGCCACAAATTACAAGAGAGGAACCAGATCCTCCACTTTGGCTAAAAGTGTAGTTGAAGAAACAGATATAAGCAGTCAGCACCCAAATAAGGTTCTGTGTTATTCTAATGCATTCATTTCTTTGTCCAGTCACTTTTCTTTTCTAGACTGATGTTGTATTCCATCTAGGTGTTCTTTTTTGTTCATACAGCTTTTAGTTTCTAGAATTCTTTTAAAAGTCCTTCATTAAATTCCTTCTTCAAATAGTGATTCACAAGCTCCTCTTCGGTGCCTGAATCCTACTGGCACTGCAAGCCCGCTCATATTTCTTTCTACCAATTACTCAATGACTTAATGGATGTGACCTCTAAGAAAACAGAGGACGAAGAGTGAAGAGGTGTATATATATGGATTATGGAGTCTTGAAGTTCAAGTAAACCCGACATGTAATACCGGCCGTGTAGATCCGACCCGATAACAAGTCTATCTCATCTTTGTCTAAAGCGACTGAGGAATCTAAACTTTTTTCCATTTCTTTGTAGAGGTTGGTTGCAGAGGGTTTCCTCAGCAATGTATGTCTACGCGTTTAGTTCGATCGAAAATGCAAACGAAAGTTGCCGTGTGAAAGAATATCACAATTAGTCATGAAATTTTCAAAAAATTATTTTGTTATAGGATGGTGCGTCGAGTTTTCTTTATCAACTTTAGAGCATGTCCACCCATTACTAAAAATTTAACCGAGGTTAGATGCCACATAGACAATCTAACCCAGACTTAAAAAACTTAAATCCACCCATCAAATGAGTCTTTCATTTTCTAGCCCAAGTTAAATCGAGAGGGAGAGAATATAAATTATAAATTATAAATTATTTACATTGATCGGTTCTGAATGGTAGGAATCGTTGAACTTGCTTCAGAAGCTCAAGACTTTTGGTCCAAAAGCATTTGACATTATATACACAGCCTCACTCTTTCCTCTGCACTTCAGAGCAAACAAAGCTTCCAAAATCAGCTATCCAAAGTGAAAGAGATGAGCTTCGGCGGCTTCACAGCTCCGAAGGGATACCGATACAATCCCTCAGACGAGGAGCTGCTTAGTGAATTGGAGCAGAAGAATAACTGCAAGGACTCCCAGAACCCGACCATCATCCCTGAAATCGATGTGTGCACTGTGCAAGTACGAGCCTCGCCAGCTACCAGGTAATCCATCTCAGAACAAGATCACCATCGGTTTCTACAATCTACTGTTAATGATCTGGACTCACAGTCATGTGTGCTTTTTTCTTGCAGAATTGGCGTTCACAAGGGCAGAAAATCTATTGGGGAGGTTTTTCTCTTTCTTCTTCTTTTGGATTATAAGGGAAGATTCTTGGCACAGTCAGAGAAAGTGCCACTTCTTCACTCCGCTTGATTACAAGTACACCAACAGCAGTCGCGTTAACAGGACTACAGGGGAAGGGTTCTGGAAGATCACAGGCAAGGACCGCGCAATCAAGGCCCCGGGCTCCAAAGCTGTGATTGGGGGAAAGAGGACCTTGACATTCTACAAACGTGGAGTGCCGAAAGCCCAGAAAGACCAGAAGACCGGCTGGGTTATGCATGAATATTTTCTCGTTCAGGAAAGTTGTGATCCTCCTAAGCAGACTGGGGAATATGTTGTCTGTTGCTTGAAGTACAAGTCAGATAACTCTGATCATGATAAGGATGCCCCATTCTGCAATCGAGGAAGCAGTAGCTGCAGTATGGCCTTCAATGTTGAAAATCAAGCTGAAGAAAATTGGGTATCCGAAGAGCCGGTTAATGGTGTTCCGATTCCTAATGGAAATGAAAGTGAAGCTGTTGGTGGCATGATTACAGAAGAAGAAGAATACCACCTGGCATTAAAGGAGCTGGAAGATGCTCTTCAGGTTAATGGTGTTCCGATTCCTAATGCAAATGAAAGTGAAGCTGTTGGTGGCATGATTACAGAAGAAGAAGAATACCACCCGGCATTAAAGGAGCTGGAAGATGCTCTTCAGGTTAATGGTGTTCCGATTCCTAATGCAAATGAAAGTGAAGCTGTTGGTGGCATGATTACAGAAGAAGAAGAATACATGGCATTAAAGGAGCTGGAAGATGCTCTTCAGGTTCCCATAGGCAATCCGCATGAATTCGAAGGCATGCAAAGTTGTATAGAACAGAATGATCATTCAACCGCTGTTGAAGGCCGACCTGATAGAAGCAATTCATCTGATATGATTGAAGAGGTCAGAAAAGACTCGTCTTTTGATTACTTTCTTTTGAAATTTTCAGTATGAGGCAAAAGAAGTATATTGAAAATGTTACCTAATATTTTCTTGTTTGTGGTATACTGGTATAACAGCTACGAGATGACCTGGAAAATCTGGATTCACTCTTTGATCCACCTGCTCCGCCTCAACTGGATCAGCTGCACCAGTCACCAATGTATACCAAACATGAGTGCCGTAAGAGGGCATATCCCTTTGAGCATGATGACCCTTCTCTTCCGAAAAAGAATAACATTTCAACCGATGATGGTAACAAATTAGTTAGCAACAGCGCATCTAATTGTGAAAGTCAAGCTGCAAATGTGATTCCAGAGGTGAGAACAAGCATGCTCTTTTAACACTTTTATTTAGACTTCTGAATATGCTGCAGCATAACAAGAGTATCCAAACTTAACTCTTTCTTTCTGTAATTAGGGGTATTCTCAACCGGGAGCAAATCTGGGATCAGCCTTTGGTTTTTTTTCTTCCAATGGATTATGCCTGTACACAACCATCAATAAACGGAGGACCGAGAGACTTTTCCAACGACAATAATTTTATTGAGTTGGATGCCATCTTTTTACGAAGGTATTGACTTTTCTCAGTTCTCAGATAGAGTTATTGATGGAGGCAGAGTAGTAACCAGTGACAGAAACACTTCAGTAGTACAATCGCAGCTTTTCTGCATTTCTTGAACTGGAGGCTTTGGAATCTACTTAATCGTTTCGGCTTTCAGATTACAACTCAGGACGGCTGCAACTAGTCTATAGCTGTTTTTCTTTTCTTTTTCTTTTGGGAGTGGGTAGGCATCTCTGTGTCACAGCATCCCTCCTGACCTTTTGGTCTAAATGCCATCCGGAGGTCTACCCTTCTACCCTTCTCTGAATGTGATGAGTCCAGGCATATAAAGAGTCTTTTCTCATAAGCAGTTCCTTGGAGGTGGAGCTTCCTCTGTCAACATTACTACCTATATTCATTCCTCAGCTTGTCTTGTCAATAGAAGCACCAAATCACCAATATTACTTTCCTCTGATCAAACATCGTGTCAGCCAAAGTACCAATACTTGTTCCTCGTATTCACAGTAATGTCCTAAAATCAAATCCATTTCTTTGTCCCCACTTGCAAATTCCCAGAATCACCAATATTCAATCCTCAAACAGATAGTCTGTAATTAGTATGTCCATAAGGTCAAAGGACATAGACAAAACATCAGTATCATCCAATATCCAATTTGGAGTTAAACATGAAAGGTGCTCCTAGAAGAATCCAACTGCAGAGCAGCATCACAAACCAAGGTGAGAAAATCAATCTGACAGCACTAAAGAATATTTCTTTCTTGCAGTAAATAAAATATTGTCTGAAGCTATTAGGCTATTTGCTAGATTTCTGAACTAACTCTGGTTTCAGTTTACAGGTCAGTGAAGCTGCAAAGGCATTATACTGCTGTTTATCTGCCCCAGTAAAGACTAAACCAAGTCCTGGAAGCAGACATCAGTTCAAAGCTAGCAGCAATTTATAGGATTCTTCTTTCGTATTCCAGGGTGCATCTCCTTTCAATCCGTAAAGCATATCTTTCAGACCGAAGTCATTGTTGTAGCCTTTAAGGCCCTCTATGGCAACACAACTGTTGCATAGCGCAGCGGGGTTACATAGACCCTGCTGCTAAACGATAGCTGGAGTCTCAAAGACAAATTAGTAATAATCAGACAGCAGTATTCTGTCTTACTATCATTTCCAAGATGTATGAATACAATTAGAGGTCATCGGAAGGCCTTCAGACTAAAAGTCTGAAACTTCTCATGCCTACAACCAAATATTGTATCGCGCATCATATCGCTCTTGTTTGTATTACCCTAGTATTCTTGTATAAACTCTTCATTATGAAGCTTTAATGTCTATTGGAATTTTGTGAATTTTATTCATCATGCCTTTAAATCTTTCTTTTTTTTGAAAGATGGATGGAAATTTTATTCAAACTAAAAAAATTACGTCTAAAATTGAGATACCAAAAATTAGCTTCTCTAAAAAGTGAGACAATTATTTGGACTATTTTTCATTACAATAACACAAAAACATATGAATTATTATAAACGGTTAAGATATTACATCGTGTATCTACATATGTATTGCATCGTGCATATATATAAGAAATTTCCTAAATTTGTCAATCAAAATAGTCTCGGGTCAAAATAGAATTCTTTTACCAAAATACCCTCTTAACGTGGGCATAGACCCCTTTTCTATGCTTAACGTTGAGTACAAAACCTGAAAACCTAGTGATTGTTTTTGGTCAAGTCAAAACCTAGTGATTACAAAACCTAATTCCTGTCACAAACCCTAGTTGTCTCATTAGGTAGGGGACTAATTCGAGCTCTCTTGTCACAAACCCTAGTCGTCTCATCCTCAACGACCATTTTTCGACGCAAAACCATTGAGATTGGAAGCTGGAGTACCAGAACTTCGGTTGACGTACATCTGTTTAGGCTTGAGAATAGGGTTGTTGTAAAATGGCTCGTCCATTGTTAACAAATCCACCGGCTGAAGTTGCCCTTGTTTCACTGATTGAACACCACCCAAATCCCAAGGACCTTCTTCCTCTTTCTCTTTGACATTCTTAGGACTCGTCGGAGCCGCGACAGCGTTCCTCTCAGCTACATGAAGAAGGGTGTTCTTGGGAAGATGATACTCGGTTATTAGGTCTCCACCCTTGAGTTCTTGATTCTTGTAAACAAGGGTTTCTTGTGGCTTAAGGTGTCTAGGGTATTCCTTCTTTAGCTTCTCTTTGATATCGTTCACCGTTTCATCTTTTGAACCAAGCTCTACCGAGTATGCAACTGGCACATCTTTGAACTGAATGAATATGAGCTCTATATCCCTATCCCACCAAGCCATTGTATATGATCAAATTCAAAAGAAGAAAATCGGCTTTCCAGTTTTCTACTCGAACTTGGAGCTAGGATATATATAAGGATTATACACCTATTCCGACTAGGAAGAGGAATCCTAATCCCGACTAGGATTTTAAATTCGGACCGCAATCCTAATCCCAACTGGACTAGGGTGTGTATATATATATATATATTATTTTATTTTACAAAATGGAGGACGTTGTTTGAAAGTTGAAGGCACCAGTCTGCAATACTCGATGTAAACCTTTTTGCAACCCCATCTCATTACACTTTCAATCTTTGTGTTTCTTCTGTAAGGGGAAAAAATAACTCGACGGCCATTTTGGAGATTATTTATACATTGTGCTCCAGACCTTACATCTATACAAGATATCGATCAATTGTTGAAGTAGGGGAAAAACATCAATACATTGATTGGAACAGTATTCCATCTATTATTAATAGTCCTTACCTAGTCAGAGAATACAATCAGGAAACTTGGTAAAGTGTAAGCAACCAAGTCTTCGCTTTTGAATAAAAGCAGGCAATTCAAGTTTATAGATAATATAACAATGAAACTAGAAGTTTCCTGATTCGAGTCCGCTCGGTTCATCCTACTATAAATACATGTTGTCTATCAAAGCTTGGAAGGCGAGACAATTCCTGGAGCAGAAATATTCCTTTTTATCCTGTCCTTGCTCGTTTCGTGGGTAGAGCACCAGAATCAGCATCACCTGGGGGATCATGATTCTCATGAGTTGCAGGTTCTTGAGCGTTCTGTTTCAAACTTGCATCTTGTGAACCTTCATCCGTAGGAGTGCCGGTTCCTATTTTGTTATGCTCATCTAAGGTAGACGATGTCGGCTTGACCCTGTTGTCTTCCATCTTCCTTTGTTGCTCAAACATCTTTTCAAGGTACTTTGCTTGTTCCTCAATTTGCAACTGCAACTTTCTTTGAGTCTGCATGAAAGAATATGACATCAGAACATGTGAAACCCCCCACGCACCGATTCTCTCCCTTTTTTCTGCGCCTCTCCTTATCCGAACATGGATTGGATTCATCAATTGAGTATTAATGTTTGTCACCAAGAAAAGCAGGCTAAACAAGAAAAAAGTATGACTGAAGTTTATTTCACCCTCACAATACTACATTTCCTTGAGCACCCTACCCAGTTTTCAACATGTAAACAGTTGTACATTTGTATACAGATATAAAAACAATGCATAGCTTCCAACTGCATACCTCAAGTTGCTCATGAAGCTGCTTCTGGAGTTCTACCTGCAATCTCAATGCTTCAGTCATCCCCATACTGCTCCTACAAGTACACAGAGAAAAAATTTCAAGTTTATTTCAGATTAATTGCACGCAGATAAATCAGTAGACAGAATGGTGAAATGTTATTCTAATAGCTACTGCTACATTGAATTTGCAAACTCGAATATAAAATTTCTCTGACCATTCAAGGAAAAGATGGTAAGAAGTAACCAGTAACTAAGAGTTGTACAGAAACCTTAGCTTTCTTATATAAAATAAAATAATTTGGTTCTACAAGTAGGAGAATCACTCACTGACTCATGTAACATTGAAAGTTGCGCTGATTTATATGACATTTTCGTAACATAGACATAGCAATGGTCCCAAACTCCAGAACATAAAAGAGCAAAAAGAAATTAAGAGATAAAAGTAATATTCATGGTCTTCAACTTTCCAATTGAGAAAAAAATACATACGTTTTCAAGTCTTTAGAATTCATTTCTTCAACAGGAGTCAGATTCTTCTCACAAGCACCTGAAAGAAAAACAAAACAATTGACTTGATCGCAACTTACTACATTCTTTTGTATACATGGTACTTCTCTTTTGTAAGACAAGAAATCTTTACTATCTATCTATCAGATATTGAAATATGCAAGGCCGCTTAGTTGCTAAGAGTTTAAATAACAGTCAAGTTCCAAAAGCAGTTTACCACTCCCAGAAGACTAATTAGATAAATCCTCAAGCAGCCGATCCTAATTTGTCACATGACTATTTTGGCAAATCAAAGCTTTTAAAGATGTTGTTGAGGTCATAAGAAGAACAAAGGAGGTAAGCATTACCTTCTGATGACTCCGGTCTGTATTTGGCTGTTCTATATTTCTGAAAATTAAGAAAAGAAAAAGAGTTTCATCAAAAACATATACTAACCACATCTTGTTAGACACTGGTCAAGGATGGAACTATTGATATACCTGTAAATGACTTTTTACATGATAGATTGTCAAGCCTTCAACCTTCATGACATTTAAGATACCCTTAGGAGTGGCTCCTGTGTATTGAAATTATTAGTCAATGAGAAAAGAAGCTTTGTGATGTACAGACCTAATGAAGTATAGAAATACAACAAGATATAATAATGGAAAAAAGAATATGATAATGTGCTACTCACTATCGCTACCACCAAGCTGGTTGACAGCTTCAACAAAAGCCTCATGAAGTTCTTGTGTCCAACGCATTCTAGCTTTGGTTGAAGGTGCAGTGGACTCTGGGTCAGGGCTAGTAAAAATCTCTCCAGATTGTGCTGGCTGATGTTGTTGGATTTTTGGCTGCTGCACCAGGATATCAGAAGAATGATTCAACACCTGGCAGTTCATTAGAAGTCCTCAAGTAAATACAAACAGAATAAGTAAATCTTGATTATGATTTATGAGTGATGAGGAAATTGCTACATGCCTTGTACAAAGGTAACAAAACTACTGACTAGAAACAGAATATAGTACTGCAAATTATTCTGTGGATAATAGAAATGCTATAAAATATCCAAATATTTCAGCTCTATGCAAATCCTGCCTTTAAAATAAGGCAACAGTCAACACAAAAGTATGAAATACACACCTCCGGTTTAGGATCCACCACATTATCAACTGAAAGCTCCCAATTTGGATCCAGAGCACCATCAAAAGAAATTAATGGATACAAGTCAGACCAATCAGTCCTTTCAGCATGATCATCAGATATTATTGCACCAGTACTAGTATCTACCAGGCCATTCTGATCAGGCATATTTTCAGGAAAATGCAGAAACTCTTCAATTGAATCTGGGCACCAGTACATATCTTTATTTTCTTCAGGGTAACTAGCCACTGGCGTAGATTGTAACTCTGAATGGGTATGTGACAATGATTTTCCACCACTTGGTAACATACTGATTGGAGAATTTTGGGGATATCTTTCATGAGGGTAAACTGAAGAAAACTGACTGTCAAAGTGGAGACTGGACGATGATGAATATGAGTTCCCAAGGCAAGAAGGCTGCGGTAACAATGAATGCATAGGGTTTTCTCTTTGTGCGGAATGCTGAAAAGAATCTGGCAATCTGGAGTAACTGACATCAAGGGGGGTAGGGAGATTCGGAAATGCTGAAGACATAGCTTTGGAATCCCCCATGCTCCACACCTATCTGGTTCTGATCAGATAATAATGTCAATAGAGTCTATATATCAAATGTGCAAACTAGTTTCTACTCAACCACCTCGCACATACTTATTCTTCATTGCTAACATAGGAGAATCACAATAAGAGAATTTAACCCCATCCTGGCTACAATTCACATAACAACCACTCACAGGGCAGTCAGGGCTCTTCTGCAATCTGTGAGAAGAAAATGTCAAAAAAAAAAAAAAAATTGTGTCATTAAAGGTGAAGTGCTATCATTTCTACAAAACCAACCTGCCTAAACTTAGTCTCATGTCTTTTCCATTAGCAGAGTCTTACACTTCCTACTCTTCTTCGCAGAAACACTTTCTAGTTTCTATCACTTCACTTACGAGGATTTTTCTTTTTTGGTACACCAAGGATCTTTCAACCCCAAGTGAATATGAATAAAAACCAAACCTTGTGAAGGGAAGGGAAGACAAGACATATTTCAACAATATGCCAGATCAAAATTTCATATATATATATATACACACACACACACACAGATTTTCTCAAGTGCGGATGTCCGCATTTATTCTTACGGTGCGGGTTTCCACTTTACACTCACTTTTCAATCGAATTTTTACATCTCCACCGTCTAGTCTTTAGATACTAATGTATAGATCATCTCTACAAAATTTCAGCCAATTTGGTTATCATTAAGGCACTTAAACTCGATTAAATCAATGGATGAACATAATTCTGTCGAACTTGAACCGTTCATGTTTATAACAGAAAAACGCAGTTTTGAGTGCCTTAATGATAACCAAATTGGTTGAAATTTTGTAGAGATAATCTATACATTAGTATCTAAATACTAGACAGTGGAGATGTGAAAATTCGATTGAAAAATAGAAATCCGCACCGTAAGAATAAATGCGGACGTCCGCAGCTGAGAAGCTCTGTGTATATATATATATATATGGAGCCGTTCGAGAGCGGACATCCGCACTCGGCTTAAAGTGCGGACGTCCCTCCGTTCGCCACCGTACGGCGCCGGGGAGGGTGCGCCTCCACCCCAGCGGACTCTAGCAGCTTTCCCGACCACTTTCCATCCCCGGCGAGTCCGCCGAATTCCAGTTTTCCGGTCAGATCAACTTTGTTTGAAGTTTTGGGTGATCTAGCCGGAAAACTGGAATTCGTCGGACTCGCCGGGGAGGGAAAGTGGTCAGGGACGTTGTTGGAGTCTGTTGGGGTGGAGGCGCGCCCTCGCCGGCGCCGTAAAGTGGCGAACGGAGGGACGTCAGCACTTTAAGGCCAGTGCGGACGTGCGCCTCTAATCCGGCCTGTATGTATATATATATATATATAGATAGATTAAGATATTAAAACAGTTTGCAGAGAATCTAAACAAGCAATACCATTTGCGTTCTTTCTAACTCATTAACTACCATTATAATTTATTACCCCCTAAATGTTCCCTCCTAGAAGCAGAACCACCTAAGTCCTAACTACAGAATTCAAGAAATTTGCATTCATCACCCAAAGCTGCTTAGTAGGTAGAAGAGTTCTCAATTAAAAAGTTTAAGTTCTAAAGCGACCACAGCATTTTTTCACATGCATAACAATCTGATCATCTCTACAACTCTGCAGCCTTTACTAATAACACATGAGGTGATTGAGGTCAATCTTTTCGGCAACTATACAAGCATCATACCAATGTCAACACCAGTTCAAATTTCTTATATAAGTAACGCCACGCAGCATTCAGCTAACTCATCCGTAAATCCAATAAGCAAGCAACTAAAGTACTAAACAGTGTAATTTGATCACTAACTATAAACACATATTGAGTTACAAAACAAGGTCAAAGTCCAAAACTTGAAGACATTGACATCAACTATGAGCTAAGAAACTATCTGAAATTTACTTCCACATCCAAAATTTTAACCCCATTGATCTTCCTTAAACAACTAAAGTCGATGGACATAATCACATCAACAAGTAAACAACACCAGATAGACCAAAATCAACACAACCAAACTATCAAGTTATAAGTTCACAGAATTGGGTACTACAATTTCAGATACTCAATGATTGAATTGGGTACTATAAGAAAGTAAAAAACTAAAAATTAACAACTGGGTAGTGAGCAAATCTTACCCAAAGTGAAAAAGACTCAAACTTTTCACCCAGAAAGCTGGAGTTTGAACCCAGAAAGCTGAAAACGTCGAAGCAGAAACAGCTGTTGTGGAAGATTCTGAGATACAACGTACGACGGCTGAAAGAGAAAGAGAGAAGAACAACGTATCCGTGTTGTGTTTGGTGTCTCTGTTTTTCAGATGACTCGGAAAATAAGTGACCAATGGAATTTGATCTTGGATTTCTGGCCGTTCGTTGACGTTAATTGTTAAGATTAAGTCTTGATTTTATGATTAATAACTCTGCAGTGATTTGAGGAAGAATATATTTTGTAATTTTCTGTTTTATTATCTGAATTAGGTCAATTTTGACTTTTTAAATTGTGTGCTCCTCTCACCACAATAATTTATTTTCTCTTATTTTCTTAGGAAAACCACCTTTTATTTCCAATTACAAGTATTTTCTGGATTCTTGAATGAATATTCCATTATGTTTGTTATTGGAGTTTCTATGACCAAGTTAGAAGTTTAAATTTCTCTTTCCCAAATGGCTAGTTATGCTCTCAAAATTATTTTTTGAGACTAGTGAACTTATTGTTGGATCTCCATGTCAATGTCAATGGTAAGTGAGGGGATCTAGCTTTCAATTCATACTCGTTAGATATTTGACTATTTTTATAAAGGTCAATTTGTATTCGAAAGTTACTGAGTAAACGTACTATCTATTTGAATGAGACAACGACCCTTGTGTTTATATATATATACAGTTCGGATGTAGAGCGAACGTCCGCACTGTCCTTAAAGTGCGGACGTCCCTCCGTTCGCCACCATACGGTGCCGGCGAGAGCGCGCCTCCACCCCAGCAGATTCCAGCAGCGTCCCCGACCTCTTTCCATCCCCGGCGAGTTCGGCGAATTTCAGTTTGCCGGCGAGATCACCCAAAACTTCAAACAAGATCGATCTGGCCGGAAAACTGGAATTCGCTGGACTCGCCGGGGATGGAAAGAGGTCGGAGACGTTGCTGGAGTCCGTTGGGGTGGAGGCGCGCCCTCACCGGCGACGTACGGTGGGGAACGGAGGGACGTCCGCACTTTAAGGACCGTGTGGACGTCCGCTCCACATCCTTTTCGTGTGTTTATATATATATACAGTTCGGATGTAGAGCGAACGTCCGCACTGTCCTTAAAGTGCGGACGTCCCTCCGTTCGCCACCATACGGTGCCGGCGAGGACGCGCCTCCACCCCAGCAGATTCCAGCAGCGTCCCCGACCTCTTTCCATCCCCGGCGAGTTCGGCGAATTTCAGTTTGCCGGCGAGATCACCCAAAACTTCAAACAAGATCGATCTGGCCGGAAAACTGGAATTCGCTGGACTCGCCGGGGATGGAAAGAGGTCGGAGACGTTGCTGGAGTCCGTTGGGGTGGAGGCGCGCCCTCACCGGCGACGTACGGTGGGGAACGGAGGGACGTCCGCACTTTAAGGACCGTGTGGACGTCCGCTCCACATCCTTTTCGTGTATATATATATATATATATATATATATATATATATATATATATATATATATATATATATATATATATATATATTGAAGGCGCACTCTTAAGGTTGGATAGGTAGATTACCTTAAGACTCAAGTATTTCACTCAGGTAGTTATGTGCACTCGCCACTCCAAAGTTATTTGGCCATTGCTTGTTTGGGAGCTTTGGAGCCTATATTCTCGATCTCATAGTGTTTGTATCATCTTAGGTTATACAATAGTTGTATCTTGTGACTCTAAGAATCCATAATGGATGTTGTCTGGTTTCGATTTACTATGTGTAAAGTTTGATGTATGTACTGCTAGCCATAACGATGTTTATGCTCTAATCAACTCTAGTGATATACTCCTTATACTTAGATTGATATATGTCATGTATGTACGTATGTCATGGTTTGGCTTTTCTTAGTTAGATTATGTTGCTTGACAATGTCTTAGATGATGAGATGAAGTAGTATGCTTTGCCCGATTGACTTCGTCATTCTACTAAATTATTTCTACTTCGAATCTAATCAGTAATAGCGCTTTACTTACTGTTTCACCTATGGTATTTTTATATATTGTTCTACTCATTTTGTTTTTCAAAAGATCAAAACTAAAAATGCGTAGCAAATACGAGCAAAACCAGTTTATATATCGCAGATAATTTCAGTTTGAATTCTGGAATAGTCAATTGTTATTACAAATGTAATGTGATACGAACACAAAATGTAGAAGTGGGTTTACACGTGTTGTATAGTTTAAGATATAAGCTATAAGCACTGCGAGTCACCTGGAGTTTGTTGTGCTTCACTCTAATTAATAGTGATACTCATTACTTTAGCAAGTTAATTAGCTCACTAAAAATCCAGCACATTCAGAGTGCAGATCGATCGAGAGAGAAAGAGAAAAATGGCGACAGTCGAGCAGCAGCAGCAACAGCCACAACCGGAGGAGGTATCGAAGGATGCCATGGCCACGGTGGCCGAGTATGCACCGGTCACGGCGGAGAGGAAGGTCCGCAGTGACTTGGAGACCAAGCTCCCAAAGCCTTGTAATCTTCACTCCTATGTACATATGATTTAGATTACAGGGTTCCATTCGTAATGCATATCAGTACATCAATAACGTACATGCATCTTCTTCATGTAGTTGTAGACCGAGGGAGAGACTAGTGAAATTCCATTGATCTCTCATTACATGAAACTAATCAAACACAGCATGAAATCGATCTACCTATTGTTATCGAAAATAAGATCAATGTGTTCTTCGTCTCTATTAATGGATTTATTTGATTTGGGTTGTTTCAATGATTTAAGACATGCCTCGAGCTATGGTTGCACCTGATATGGAGAACATCAATGGCACCTGGGGTCATAAACATCAGAATATGTCTGTGCTTCAACAACATGTAGCTTTCTTCGACCAGGATAATGATGGTATCATCTTCCCTTCCGAGACATTCAGAGGTACATGTATAATCATACATATGTTCCTTGTGTTAGCTTATGATGTATGCTAAATTTGAAAATGAGAAGTTTAGCTACAGAAAATGAAAAGTTTAACATCCAAGATCGACGCATGTGCAATTTCGTTCAAGTAAAATTGCATGTGCAACTCGCGGGGTGAATCCTACTTCTAACTTCTATATGTCTAACATAGATTCAAATAGTAATGCTAGGGGAACCACCTAAGCGATTTTAAGTTTTAACCTAGTTTCACATGATCAATAATTTGTTTGTCCATCATATGAAGTAGTTGATTATGCACGATCCAAAGTTCCTAGATCTTGATTATCAGTTGATATATTCTCATTGCAGGGTTTCGTGCACTTGGGTTTAATCCAATTGCTTCTTTCATCTTCATGATTCTTATTCATGGAGCAATGAGTTATGCTACTTTGCCTGTAAGTTGTGACTACTTTTGCAGTGTTTGATCATGAACCCATTTCCTACATTTTGCCTATTCATATGCCAATATAACTAGAGCTAGAACTTCTTAGCTTATATGTTCATCGATCTTCTCTAATTGCGTGCAGACATGGATACCTTCACCCTACTTCGCGATTCACATTAAAAACATACATAAGGCAAAGCATGGAAGTGATTCTGGGATTTATGATACAGAGGGAAGGTGAGAACCCAATTCGTTGCAGTTTCCGTTTGAGTTATTATTCTTGACCAAAAGCTGAACTTCTTACATGCTTGATCACTATAATGTAGGTATATCCCGGCACACCTTGAGAACATGTTCAGCAAGTATGCTCGAACAGTCCCTGATAAGCTTAGTTTCAAGGAGCTGTGGCACATGACTCAGGCTAGCCGTAACGCCTTTGATTTCTTCGGCTGGTATCTCTCTATTTCTACCTCTTGAACCGCACAATACATGCTCACTCAAAAGCCATAGCTAATCTCTCACTGTGTTGCCGGGTTGCAGCCAAACTGGAATGGGGAGTTCTATATGTTCTGGCAAAAGATGATCAAGGTTACTTGGCAAAGGAAGCTGTGAGGCGTTGTTTTGATGGAAGCTTGTTCGAATACTGTGCTAAGCTGCAAAAGGGTGCTGTGGGTAAGATGAAATGATGCAATTATTGGTCATCAAGTTTAGGGTTTCTGTTTGTATTAGTTCATTTCAGATTGTTAAGACTGATAAGGTGAGGTAGAAAAAGCTATAATAAGCTGACTTGAGGAGTTGGATGAGTAAACTCCCAGAGTTTTCATTCAAAGCCCCAGATCATTTCCACTGGTTTATGCTACAGGAGGCTTCAAATGTCAAGAATAGAGGTATGGTATAATTCCCAGATATATTCTTCTCCGAACTGGAGGATATATATAGCAGTACAATTACCTATTGCTAAGTGTGAAAGGTAATACAATAGTAGAGCTAAGAGCTATGTATGAAAGATGATACAAAAGTCAAGTAATACCACTACATTAATGCAGTAGAGATCATGTCTATAGTAGTCCAGATTTGCTGCTCGATCCACTGTAGAAGAGTTGAATGAAGTAGCTCACTCAACACTCCCCCTCAAGTTGGGGAATAGATGTCTCGCATACCCAACTTGTCTAGTGAGCTGTGGAACACTTTTGCAGAAACGGCTTTGGTCAAAATATCTGCAAGTTGATCTTTAGTAGGTACATGTGGCATGTTAATGATTCCTGACTCCAACTTCTCCTTGATGAAATGTCGATCAACTTCAACATGTTTTGTTCTGTCATGTTGGACTGGATTGTGTGCTATATCGATGGCTGCTTTATTGTCACAATACAAATTCATGGCATACTCAGATTTGAATCCTAAGTCATTCATCAAATGATGAAGCCATAACATTTCACATACTCCATGAGCCATTCCTCTGTACTCAGCTTCAGCACTGGATCTAGCAACTACTTTTTGCTTCTTGCTTCTCCATGTGACTAAGTTACCTCCCACAAAGGTAAAGTAACCTGAAGTGGACCTTCTATCAGTGATGGAACCGGCCCAATCTGCATCTGTGTATCCTTCTATCTTTGTATGGTTATTTTTGGAAAACATGATCCCTTTGCGTGGATTTGTCTTTAAGTACCTCAAAATTCTGTATACTGCTTCCATGTGATCTTCACTTGGTGCGTGCATAAATTGACTTACAACGCTTACAGCATATGCAATATCAGGTCTGGTATGTGAGAGATAAATCAGCTTGCCTACTAACTTTTGATATCTCTCCTTGTTAGTAGGCACTTGGTCTGGATATTCAGCTAACTTGTGATTTTGCTCCATCGGTGTATCTGCAGGTTTGCATGCAAGCAAGCATGTCTCTACGAGTAAGTCAACCACATACTTCCTCTGAGATAGACTAATGCCTTCATTTGATCTAGCCACTTCTATCCCCAAGAAGTATTTGAGTCCGCCAAGATCTTTCATCTCAAAAGCAGACGAAAGATGTTCTTGGAGTCTCTTCACTTCTTCTGGGTCATTACCTGTCACAATCATATCATCAACATAAATGATAAGTGCAGTAAGTTTGTCTTTCCTTCGCTTCAGAAACAATGTATGGTCAGAGTTGCTTTGTTTGTAACCAAATTGTTTCATAGATTGGCTGAATCTTCCGAACCACGCCCTCGGGGACTGCTATAGTCCATACAATGATTTCTTCAACTTGCACACCATTCCTGCTTGTGAAGGTAGAGAGTAGCCTGGAGGTAGATCCATGTAGACTTCTTCCTTCAAGTCTTCATGCAAGAAAGCATTCTTCACATCAAACTGCTTCAGAGGCCAGTCTAAGTTAGCTGCTAATGACAGTAATACTCGAACAGTATTCATCTTGGCCACTGGTGCAAAAGTCTCCTGATAGTCAATACCATATGTCTGAGTATATCCTTTTGCAACCAATCTGGCTTTATATCTATCCAGCGTACCATCAGCCGCATACTTCAATGTATAGATCCATCTGCACCCAACTGTTCTCTTCCCTGTGGGTCTTGGCACTAGTTCCCATGTGTGGTTCTTTTGCAAGGCTTCCATTTCATCCTCCATAGCTTTAGTCCACTTAGGATCAGCTAGAGCCTCCTGCACTTTATTTGGAATGACAATAGCAGATAAATGAAATACAAAAGACGCATATGACTTGGATAACCTATGGGAGGACATGTAATTGCTTATGGGATATTTGGCCTTGGCTTTAGGATCTGGCTCATATTGAGCCTTTGGTTGACCTCGATTTTTTCAGAATGGTAACTTCTGAATCCCTATGATGTTACTTGGTTCTATTTCAGGGTTAAGCTCAGAATTATCATGCGATTCAAACAAATGATTATCAGTTACCTCCGGATCATCCTCAGGAAGCATTGGTGTTGATGGGGTAGTAGAAGGGGAAGAAGTATTTATCTCTGCTGGTTCTGGAGTTGGCCACTGAGTGACATTTTCACCGAATACAAAATCTGCTGGTAACTGGTTACTCCTTTCAGTAGCTCTATGCTCAATTCTTCTTACTTCACTATTTCCATGTATATGATTATCCACTTGATCCAAGGGACCCAAACAATCCCCTAAATACTGCTCTTCCTCAGCATGACTCTCCCCCTGAAGAGGAGTCTTCGGGGAAAAATATAGTTCATGTTCACAAAATGTAACATCCATTGAAACATAGGAATGTTTACTAGTGGGATTATAACACCGATATCCTTTCTGAGTTGAAGCATAACCGACGAAAACACACTTTTCAGCACAAGCATCCAACTTAGTCCTCTTGGTTCGATGGATATGTACATAAGCTACACAACCAAAAATCTTTGGATCAAGAGCATGGGTAGGGGGTAAAGGCAAATAACTTTCAAGAGCTTGAATTGGTGTTTTTGGTAGTGGGCAATTTTTCTTTGCTGTGGACTGAAGGGCTTGTGTAGGAAGTCTATTTATGAGGTATGCAGTAGTTAGGATAGCATCTCCCCAAAAATACTCCGGCATATGAGCTCCAATCAACATGGAGCGAGCAACTTCAAGAATATGGCGATTCTTTCGTTCCGCCACACCATTTTGTTGAGGGGTTTGAGGACATGTGGTTTGATGAATGATGCCATAGGTAGCTAGATATTGGTGAAAAAGGTGGTTTACATAGTCTCCACCATTATCTGTGCGGAGTACTTTAATGGGCTTCTGGAATTGAGTTTGGATCATGGCATGAAAAGTCTGAAATACTGAAAGAACATCACTTTTATTTCGTAGCAAGTATATCCAACTCATTCGGGTGCAATCATCAACGAAGAGAACAAACCATTTCATTCCAGAGAGCGTCGGTGGACAAGGCCCCCAAACATCAGAGTGAACAAGATCAAATGGGGAAATACTTTTATTTTTGCTCACTGGATAGCTTACACGGTGACTCTTGCCTAAAATACAAGTGTTGCATTTAAAGTCTGATGGTTTATTATGCTGAAATAATAAAGGGAATAGAGTTTGGATATAACCAAATGATGGATGTCCCAATCTCTTATGCCATAACCAAATTTGTTCTTCATCGGTGGATACCTTTTTTTGAATCTGATGCACTTCACTTGCATGAAGATTACCCGGATTTGTCATCTCCATGTAGTATAATCCCCCCTTCTCAATACCCCGCCCAATGATTTTCCCTGTGAGGATGTCCTGAAATATGCAACACCAAGGGTAAAGGATTACACAACAATAAAATTTTTGGGTTATTTGTTTGACAGACAGGAGATTATGGGATAAGGAAGGAACAAGTAACACAGTGTCAAGGGTAATGGAATCTGTAAGAGTGACAGACCCAGCACCAGTAATGGGGTAGGATTCACCATTGGCATTAGTTACGACAGACTGACGAACTGGGGTTAAATGGTGAATATTGCTAGAGTTATTAGTCATATGGTCAGTTGCACCTGAATCAATTATCCACATATCTTTCCAATTAAAGGCAGAGTTGCTTGAGAGCAAAGAGACAGGTTTACCTGAAGTGGTCATGAAGGCAAAAGTGGAGTTACCAGAGTGATCACCATAAGCAGGTTCGTCAGAAGTTGTATTTGAACTCGGGTCTGGTGAAGTAATTTGGAGAGAGGCCTGGGGTTTGCCTTTGGGCCGGTAGCTCTTTGGGTTCTTGTCTCCATGGGGTTAGAATGATTTCGCTTTCTCTCGTACTTCTTTTGCTTGGGTCTTCTTGTGATTGGCAATGTGATCATCCCACCAGTCAGGAAAGCCAATCAAGTAGAAACAAGTCTCTACCATATGACTAGTTGATTTGCAATGAGTGCATTTCATGGGTCCTTGAGAGGGTGATTTCAACGGAGGTGTAGATGAAGAAGGCTGGGAGCTACGAACATGTGGTGGTTTGTATTGAGCAATCATGGTTGATCCCTCATGCTTGGTGTCAGACATCATCTTTTGGAGTCTATTATGCTCAGCACTGACTTGAGAATAAGCCTCTTCTATAGAAGGCAACGGCTTTGTGTTAAGGATTCTACTCCGGACTCCATCAAGGTGAGGGTCTAGCCCGGCCAAAAAGAAATAGACACGGTGCTTAGTGACCCTATTAGCCATATAGGTGATAGAATCTGTATCCTTGAGCCTGAGAGGATCCAATATGTCAAGCTCTTGCCATATTTTCTTCATATTGCTGTAGTAGCCATGAAGAGGAGCTCCATTTTGTTTGGTGGAAACCGAAGCTATTTGTAGCTCATAGTTTCGTGTATCATCTTGGGCTACTGAAAAAGTAGTTTTAACAGCATCCCAAATTTCTTTAGCTGTCTCCAAACCTTCATAATTTTCTCTGACCTCCTTGTGCATGGAACTGAGAAGCCATGCTTGAACAAGGCTATCTTCTTCAACCCAAACTTCGTACCCCTCTTCATCTTCTTCTTCGGATGGTACTTTCTTCTTGCCGGTGAGATAACCAAGTTTACCTCGGCCAGTGATGTTCAACTTGGCATGTTTTGACCAAGAAATAAAATTGGTGCTATCCAATTTTTTTAGAACAATAGGGCCATGTTCGTTGGATGACGACCGCCCTTTATGTGGAGAAGAAAATTCAGAGTTGATTGCTGATGTCTGCGATGAACTGATCGGTACTTCATCGAGAACCATGGTTCAGAATTTACTAAATAAAGAGAAGAGAAATTCGATCCTTGGGTGTTGCCTACCGCATTGTGTTAAGCGAGTAAGCTCGACGGTACAAGGATAAAATTTCTAGTCTTATTACCTTTTTTTTTTTTAAATCTGACCAACTTAACAAAAAAAAGTTGGAGTACCGGGCTTGGGCCTGAGTAAGTGGGTCAGCCCAAATCTTCTAAGTAAAAAGATTGGTTCTGAGCACAAAGATTACTTTTGTTATCTGAAAAAACGACTCGAACCACTGAGGTTCGGGACTGCAGTTTGGGATCGACGGCGCGGCTGCCTGAAGGCTGACGGCGGCCTTTCTGAGGCGACGCCGAGGTAGAGTGATGGAGGTCGAAGCAGGTGCGGTTGCTCGGGTCCCGGCAATGGAACCAGTTCTGAGCAATTGGGTGCAGATGGAGGCGATGGCGTGCCTTTGCTCTGATGGTTGCCTGCTTCAAAGAAAAATCTGAAATTTCAATAAGACAATGAAATTCCAAACTGATCAGGTATGGTTACTGAAGAATAAAACTCTTCTTGGTATGGGTATGTATGGTAAATTTTCTGGGTATTTCTGGGAAAAAGGAAGAACAAAGTTGATGCGCAGTCAGGCTTTTTGAGAAAACCCGAGGCGAAACGTATGAACCGCCAGTTGATCCCCCGACAATCAGACTTTGACCCTAGGACAAATTGCGGAGGCTATTAACTTTGAAAGGTCGAATGGGCAGTCTTAACCCAGGGCAGCACGCGGTAATAAGGATGATAAGGCAAGAATCAGGTAAGTTGCTACTTCGCAAGTCTACCTTCCCTTCAGCTATACCAGTCATGCTCAAAATCCCTCCTCCACCACCACTGTCCATTTTGGACATCCCTCCACCTCCGCTCTACCTACAGAACTTGATCAAAATGAGATATTTAACCTTGACAGAACTCAACCGGTACAAAACAACATTGATTATCTGAGTTCCGTCATTGTTCAATTCATTCATCACAAAAAGGTTTGAAAAAAAAATCATCGTCTGCAGACTTCTTCTTGCCCAATCTTGGCCCACCATTCTCACTTTTTATAGTTTTTGCCATCGGTCCTCCAGCATACCAATTTGAGTCATCAAATCTTTGTTTTGTTGTAAAGAAGTAGAGTCCGTTGCGCTCTCTGGAGTACCCTCGAGCAGCTGAAAAAAGAAAAAGAAAAAAAAGCAATAGCGCAGATGACAGTGCCGTATGCATTTTGTTCATGTGTTTAATTAAGGAATCTGTGCTGGTCTAATTGAAATAAACATTCAACAATTCAGTGGGTAGACTAACTATTGGGATGAATCTATGAGGCAACGTTTTCTTGTAGTATTTAGCGAAGTAACCTCAAGCTGAGTTACCTTAGAACTACATGGCAATGTTATCCGGAACTTTCTTGTCGAGTCTCTTATGCAAGTGTTTGTATAGCTTATTTCTTCTTAGCATTAACATTATATACAGATTGAAATAAACAACATACAGCTAATCAACAATTGAAATAAACACTCAAATCGCCATCATATCACCATAATTCCAAAAAGAGAGCAACGACACACTCTTAAATCCCTAGGGTTTTAGATTTTGCCTGAGGTTTTAGATTTTGGGTGTTTTTTGTTATGTTTGTTCTATGACAGAGATAGGCTGAATGTGAGTTTAGGAAACATACCAGCAACTTCGAGTGGGTCTCCGATGAAAAGGTCACCGCCGGGATCGTCATGGAACCTGTGATGGTCCGGTGGCGCATTTTCCTTTCTTCTGCTGAGAAATTGCATCACGTCGTTGTCTGAAACTCGGGACTCATAATGCTCAGGAATTGGAACTGGGGGCGGAGCGGCCGCCATTGGTGAGAGAGAGAGGGAGAGAGATAGAGAACGACGGCGACAAAGCGAAGGAGACTCCTCGGAGAAATATTTTGTACCTGACGGCCTAAGCCCACAATAAACTGGTCTTTGATTATAAGCCTCCTTCTGATGTTTCTAGTACTTGTAGAGGTGTTATGCATGGAGCCCTTGTTAACTCTGCTCTCTCTTTTGCTGTTATTTTTGAAGAGGAGGTTGTGATTAGTAATTTATGGAATGCTGAGGGTTGGGATGTGGAGCTTCTGTTGTCTGTGCTCCCAAGAGAAAATGTTAATCTTATTGTTAATGTGCCAACTGGTTTTAGTGAGAGCGGTGATGATACTAGAATTTGGTGTTCTACTTCTAATGGCCAATTTTCAGTAAAAATTGTCACTAATCACATTGTCACTCTACTAATGAAACTCTATCACACCTACTGAGTGACTGCCCTAGAGCTAAAATTATATCGAGAGCTTTCAGTAAACCTGTTTGCATTGATAATTCTTTTTCCCTAGATTGGCCTAGTTTGATTAATGCTCATAAGCAATGACATATTGTTGTTCAGGAAAATATTAGCCGGAAGTGTCTTTTCATTTTCATCTGCTGGTTTATATGGAAGTGGAGAAACAAGCAAGTTTTTGAACCAGGTTTTGTTTTTCCTATTGGTTTCAAAAAGATCATCTGGGACTATGCTTTGGAATGGAGAATGTCTAAACTGAAATCCAATAACAATTACATGTTCAGCTATACTATGCATGCTTGGAAAAAGCCTCCTGAAAATTTTTTCAAGCTCAATGTTGATGGAACTAGAGTATCTCCTATTGGTAAAATTGGTGTTGGTGGTGTCATTTGGAATCATTCTGGTGATTAGATCAGTGGTTTCCAAATTAATCTTGAAGTTGGAGAAATTTTAGATGATGGCTTGGGGTCTTTTTCAGGGCCTGAAGCTTGCTGTCAGCTTGAATATCAAGAACCTTATCATTGAGTCTGATTCTGCAATCTTGGTCCAGCTGATGAATAACTTTGAGTTTGGCAATCATCCTTTGGGATCTCTAAGGAGATGGAGAGTGCCACCTTATCTCATATCTTCAGAGAATGCAACTCTACTGCTGATTCCTTAGCTAAATGCAGCATTTCTCATGAGTTTGGCCTTGTCTATTTTGACGGTCCTCCTACTCATGTTGCTGATGCATTCTTAAATGACTTGTGCACTGTTTCTAAAGCCAGGAGAGCTGATAACTGTTTTAGCATCTAATCTTTGCTTTTCTTTTGTTTGTGCCTTCACACACACAAACCATTTTTAAAACTCATTTGCTGTACACACACACAAAAACCATTTTCAAAACTCATTTGCTGTATCTAAGATGTTTATTTGATCAAAATATAATGTCTAAAAAACGATTTCTAGAACAATAGCCTACGTCCGAAGCTAGAAACACAAACTATGGAGTCGTTGTGTGACTTCTATCAGTTTTCAATGACACTTTAAAGGACTGAAAATCATAGAACAGTGCCCTCATTCTGATATACAAAATAGGTCTGATCTGTTTTAGACTATCATTATCAGGAGCTCAGAACTCGAATGCTCCATCGTTGTCTCAATTTTCAATAACATTGGACTTCTAGCAAGGGAACTAAAAGTACAGTACTCATTACTCAAGTACAACAAAACCTCAAAAGAACAGTCACCTTTGCATCCTTGTCTATGTCTGTCTAATTCTCTCTATCCTAAACTGAACAAACAACGATACAAGACTAAAACAAAAATTATGTACTTCTGTAGAGAGTGTGGCATAAGCCACGCATGCGCTTCAGAAGTTAACAACATGAAGCCAACTAAAGCAAGTCAAGTACAGAAACTTGTCATTGATCATCCAAGCTTCTCCACTTTTTTCCCTGCACATATAAACACATAAACACGTGATAATCAGAAGCTGTAAGAGGCTCCTCTTAAGATATAGAGTTGAACTCTAGAATTCTCAAAACTACAGCATAATGCGCATGACCGTGCTCATCTCTTGTGATGAATTAATTTTCATCGTCTTCACAGAAGAAGAAGATACCGGTTACATTGTCTCAGAAAATAAAAAAGAGATGATGGTGTACACCAACCTTTTGGGTTTTTGTCTCGGCAGTATTGGCTGCCACAAATGCACTGAAATGCCTCAATAAGATGATCTTCTTCAAAATCAAGCCCATAATCCTGGAAAACAATTTCACAGATCATTTATCAACAAAGATATTCAACCTTTGCATAAGAAGGTTATCCAAACTGACTGATTCAAAATTGGGATCACAACCGCTAGATATCGAAAAAATATCCAACAGTTTGCATAGCCCATCTAATAGTATAGGGAATACGTAACTCAAGTAGTAGGTAATAAACAAGCTCACTCACCCAGGTCAACTCTTCAAATGCATCCACTTTCCTGGTAGTGAAAAAGGCAACCTGCATACAATGAGCAGATGACAAGGGTTGCTTCTTCCCAAAATCACAATGTATAATCACAATCAAACATAGAGACCATTCAAAATGTTTCATCATAAATGTAACTGAGCATGTCTGGGCATTTAGAAAGGAAGCAGCCAAATTCATACATGATAATAATGGCGATCAGGAGTCTCCACTTGAACTGGGATATCAACCAAGTTTCCATCAAAGCATCTGCAATTGTTGAGAGAATTAAACATAACGTCAGACAAAGAAAGAGAGAGAAAAAACCATCAAAGGTCATTTCTCAAAACAAGTTAGGAAGTGAATGACAGTATAGCCTTTCCCCCCAACTTAAAAGAACAATATTTTCAGGAGAAACAGAATCCGAATACACGGACATATTTGAAGTTAGATGATCTTTGTCAACATTAATGAATTTGAAATTGCTCTTATTACAAAAAGGTGAGGAATACTGACAAACTTGATAGAACTTCTAAAATCTAAGTTCTAAACCACAGGCACCAAATGACTGGTGTGAAAATGGATTATTATGCAGATCTAATTCTGGGAAATATGATCTGCTTAACCAAAAACACAAGGCTAAGCAAGAACAAGCTCAGAAAGATAAGGAAATTCACATGGACTAGAAAAATATTACCTATGATTGATAAACCTTGCAACATTTCCGTGAAGAGTCGCATCCAGACAGAGGGCATCCTCATCCTTCAAACCCTGTTCTGAGCCCCAGTCTCCATCCAGTGTGACTGGGTAAGTGTGTCTGCCATTACCCTTGCTTTTCATATTCCGATAATATAACTCATTATTGGTCAGTATCTCCCCAACATATTCACAGACAAAGGATCCTTTCTCCAAGACCTCTAAAGTTCTAACTCCCCAGCCTTTTCCTTTAGTGTGGAACACCTGAAGTATATAATTTGTTAGGACACCTTATTATATCCATACAACAATAATTATGGCCAAAATAACACCAATGTTAACATTAATATAACTGAGGAAATTTTCTGTAGCCAAAATTTGATGCTTCAAGAAGAAACTACATGATCATTAGAGCGATAAACACGATCCAGCACACTCATCTAGAATGTCATCAAAAGAATGAAAATCTTGGTGGAACGATTTACAATTTCAACTAGCTAGTTCTTTACAAATAACAAAGATAGGAACAGTTTTTAAGAGGTAAGAAGCAAGTTACAAGTATATGTAGGCTCATTCAAAATATGCTTTCGGAAATTAAAGTTGAGACAATATGAAGGTATCAAACCTCATTTCAGTCACGAAAAAAGAAAAGAAAACTTCAATGCATTTCAAATACTACTTAATTAGCCAGGTAAGACATCTAAGAGAGAGTTAATGTAAAACTGACCTGCAACTTGCATGCAATCCCCCTTTGTACTACTCTGTTTCCGCATCGCATGTCACATCCACACTTTCTCCAGCACTCTTTAATAAACTTCCGGACCCAATGTCCTTTGCAACGTTCTGGCATGGCTTCATTCTTGTTCCTCTCAGAAGGGCAATCTTGACAGTAAACATACTCATGCTTTTCGGTATCCATACACTTACTTAGAAAATCATCTTTCAGCCGACCTTCTGGTGTGTACACAAACTCCCCACCAGTTTCATGAGCACATGCACACGGTAATGGCGATGAAAGACAATCTCCCGAACAATCCAGGCAGCAATCCTCATCCGCAATGCGAGACATGGAAATATTCAGATGGGCATTTTCGTATATAATGTTTTGTGGGATGTAATTGAACCTTGGCAAGCTCTCACTTCCCACTTCATCTATCAAGGATATTGCCACCTTTTCAGTTGATTTGGTTATGTCTGATATATATTTGGGTGGCTTCTTATCCTCACGAGTGATGGGTCGTTGTATTCTAGCACCTCCATTCACTGATCCTGTAACACAAAGGTAATAGCTAAGGCTTATTCAATAGGATATGTAATACCAAAAGATATCAAATATTTAGAGTCCCCCGTTGTCTTCATTATTCATGCATCCAAGTCTCTAACCAGCTTTTACAGCCTAACAAATAGCCCAGCAAAAGATGCAGCCAAGAAACAGTAGGAAGGGAACTTTTTGCCCCTATTGTAAAGGAAACTAACATCATGCAGGGGAAAGATATATATACCTGGACGTCTCACTGAGGTTCGCTCTGCAGAAAATGTAGCATCATCTGTGGATACCTTGTCCTTTGGCTTCTTGAAGTAGTTCATGTGATCTCTACATGGGACTGCAGAAGCTGATGCCCTCTCACGATGTACTGATCCATCTCCAGAGGCCAAATGATAGGTAGGTCGGTCATTTCCATTGCCACTGGAATGTCTGAGGGATAGTTCAGAACTTGATCCACTTCCGGGAGATGCCTGGTCTTCCTCATCAGCCAAATGACGTCTTTTACGCGGTTTTTGATCTATGTGCTCATCATCTCCCTGTTGAGAGGAAAGGTAAAAAGTCAACCTTAACTGGTACAATTTCTCCTGTTTCTTCTACATGCTAGCTACACTAGTTACACCTCTACTTACATCTTCCAGGAATTAGTTATTTTCTAGTAATTTAAACCGGAGGTGTAGTTCTTGTCTAACATTGAAATACTAACTGAAACATAGTCTTATAGTTCCTTCCCAACAGAGACATAAATGCCACACACACACACATAACATTGTAAAGGAACTACCTTCCGGTTCGACTCAAAGTATGTCTCAACTACAATCTTGTAGTCGTCTGGTTCAATATCCTCCCATCTCCCTCCAACAGCATGGAATAAGTTCCTGAGGACAGGTTTGATTTCTTCTTTACTAATTCCCCAGGCCTTTGCGGCTTTATAAGCATTGGCAAGGTGCTCTTTAGTCTCTCTACTGGGAGCCATTGCCAATCCAAAAGTTACTCAAACTGTCAAAAACTGCAAACCCACAACACAAGACCCATTTTATTAGGTTCATTTTGGTTCCAGAAAATGAAGCAAAATTGCACTCCACCATACTCACCATAACCAAAAGACACTTGCATGCAATGTTATTCCAATATCCATCAAAACAATAACAAAAAAACCAGAAAATGCAAGAGAAACCACAAACCCAGGCTTTCTCTTCCTCTGCCACAAGGATTCCCACCAACCAAACAAGAAGTAGAAACAATAGCAAATATCACAAGCACACAATGCACAATTTTCTCCAGTCTAAAAAGAAATCATTTATCAAAGCTACTCAAATTATTAATTAAGCTAAAACTACACAGACTTCCACACACACACACAGCTAAAAACCCAGAAAACAAGACCCAATATTAATAATACCTGTCTGTTTTCTTCCCAGAAAATGCAAGATATATGGGAATCCCAAGTCATCACCTTTATTGCATTCCACAACAAACCCACTATTACATGCATCACAAATCCACCACCCATCAAAATTCTAACATCAAACTCCATCTGGGTACCCCAGAAAATGCAGGAGAAAACAGAACCCCAACTCCTCTTCCTCCGCCACAACCCAAAAAAGAACCAATCCAAAACCAAACCCCCCACATTGTATAAGCCTTCAAAATCTTCACTGGTTCTCAGAAAAACCAAAAACCCATAACCACAAACAACCCAAAAACCCATCTTTCACCGTAACCAAGATGAAATATATTATATAAACAGAGGTCAATTCAGATTCTACGGCAAAACCCCAAATAGTATTTGACTGTAAAAAATAAACACTCTAAAGAAAAAGCAAAAAGATTACAGTGAGCTACATGAGTTAAACCAACTCTTAATACTTTTTGGGTATCAAAATTCAAGCAAAATCTCAACAACAAAATCAAGCAACACACTAAGGATGAAGAATCACAAGATGTTTGTGATCAAAGCAGGTACCTTTTCGATTAAAATCACAGTTTCGATAGAGTTTTTGAACCGAAATATCACTGCTTATTGATAAAGTTAAGTAAAAACTTACTAGAGAATGCTAGCAATTTTTCTCTGTATAGGTCTTGGGAGTTGGTTTTAGGCTGTGCCGGTCAAGTGAGTATCCACGTCAGCAAGAGTTTGCTTTCTCGGGAGCGGTGCAATGAGGCCCTCATTTTTACCTTAGTTTTTGGGTAAAAGCATTTACTTCTTGCCTTTTGGGTTGGATTTTATTCCGAAATTGTCGCACTTTCTTTTTGTTTGATATTTGATATACCAAATATATCAGAAAAGAAAAAAGGTTAATTTTAAAATACAATTTCGTAAATTCTTTAACTTTTTCAAAAAAAGTTATATATTGAGATACATATATGACGCGTTTATTAACTTAAAAAGGAAAAGTCATGAATCGGAGACAACCGAAATAGAATAAATCATGAATTGCAAACAACTAATAAAATGAAGAATAAAAAAATCTGTACGAGGATTATTGTACAAGAATAATTCATGAACTCATGACCCTTTTTGGTTATCTGACTAAGGGTTATTTAAGAATCGGTTCTGATAATGAAATCAGACATACAACCATTCTAACTTGGAAACGGAAAAATCATGAATTAGAGACAACTGGAATATAATAAATCATGAAACACGTAATGAAATGAAGAATGAAAGAATCTGTACGAGAATGATTGTACGGGAATGATTCATGAACTCATGCCCCCTTTGGTTATCCAGCTAAGGGTTGGTCAAGAATCAATTATTGATAATGAGGTCGAACTCGGACCTACAACCATTCTGATCCATTTATGTGTTAGTAAACACATAAATACTTGTACTCGAAATAATTTTCGACTAACACATGAATACTTTTGCACGAAATAATTCATGTTCCTTTATGTGTTACTAAACACATGTATATGTGTACCCTGTGACTGATCAATTACTCTCATTTTTAGTTAAACAAATGAGAGTAAAATGAATGTGTTAATTAATTAATTACTCTCATTTATGAGTGTATATTACCCCCCCCCCCCCAATACAGATACACACACACGAAAAACGTCGTGTAATGATGTAAAATTATGGTGGACATTTCACTTTATTTTCAGCAACATGCAAGAGGAACAGAAGAGAGATCAATACCATGTTGAATGCAACACTGTGGCAAAGGACGAAGACAATCAATTCTTCTTACAGAAGTAACAGAACTGAATCATTGAATCAAGTTCTGAACCGTCTGACGTCAAACATTCCAGTGACAGTAGAAATGAATGACCTATCTTCCAGTCATGTGGCCTTAGGAGACGGTCAGTACATCTTGAGAAGGCAATCACCATCTGCATCTAGTCACAGTAATCCGAATTATGACTCCATGAAGCCGAAGGGTATGCACAAATGCTGCTGGGGTGATTCTGCAGAAGCAAACCTCAATGAGACGTCCAGGTATTCAAATTACTTTCTCCTTGCTTCCTACTCTTTCATATATATGACTGCCTCGTTGGGTTATACAAGTTCTAGTTTGATACTTGGATGCATGAAAAAAAAAATGGAAGGGGCCTCTGAATATGTGATATATTTTCCCATGCATATGCTATTGAAACTAGCCCTATAGCCTGGATATATAGTATTTTTGAGATACAAAACCATCAAAGGAGGAGTTGAAGCTACAACGATCTGAGACAGATTCGAATGGTGCATCGTGCACACATCACTGGTGAGGACAATATATAAGCCATCCAAATATAGATCAGACGTAACAACAATCGACTGGAGAAAGGGCAATATCCTTGGAAGATAAAGTTGGAAATTTGAGAGCTTTGCCAAAGTTACATATGCATCCCTCAAAGCATAATATATCAAAATGTTATTCCATCCCACAGTTCTGGCTAGTAAGAGCGAGAGGTATGTTCATTCAAACATGTCATTGCTATAGCTCCATGAACTTTGTTGCATGAAACTATCTAAATCGTCGACGATCTATATATATATGATCACGTTGTAACAAAACAATCAAACTATCGATGATGGTATCATATATTGAAAGTACATAATATATACATGATCACAAGTTACACCAATAAAAAGAAAAGGTCTCTATCCACTTTTTACATTTTTTGGTAGGAGAAGATGAGACGAGTTACGTTTTCTTATCTTCCTTCTCATCCTCTCCATCTCATGATCCGAATGAACATTGTGAACAGTAAAAGTAAAATAACAAGTAAAAAGCAGAAAAAGAATTAGAATAACCAAGAGAGAGGAGGCTCTAACCCCCTAATATTCCTCTAACTCTAAAGCACCAATCGATCTCCACCCAAGCGACTCGATCATGTTCAACCCCAAAGTTGTGATGATATTAACATATATATGATTCGCTAGCCTCCCGGAAGAAATATCCAAGATGTGTTATCGTACGTATGAGTCATCATCGTAAGTAAGTTCAGATGGGCTAAGATGAACTTTGCCACTACTCCTCTTCTTAGGCTTACCTTTGCCACCACAAGATATAGAAATCTCGCAACCTAATGCAAAACAAGAGAACAAACTTGCGCGGTTACTCCGGCTCCTCCGCTTCGGCTTCAGGCGGATGATGCTCCGCTGCGACGATGGCATCAACTTCAGATTCTGACCCGAACTCTTGGTATCGTACACTGGTGGCAGCTCGGTGCGCCACCTCTCGATCTTGGTCTTCAACCCTTCCACACTGTCTTCGTCCGCCCACTCATCCATCAACGAGCTCCCCGACTCTGTATTCGACGCCCCATGCGGCAAAGGGTAGATTCCCTTAGCAATGGCGGCCGCCACCACAGAAGGTGACGGCCCTACATCCGAGCATAAGGACCCGTTCACTATGGAACCCCCATTTACGATGGAGCCATTGCCATTAGGGTTGTTGATGGTTTTGGTCCCATTCTTAGGGGTTCCACCTTTCTTTGGGGTCCCTCCTTTCTTAGGGGTTCCACCCCTCTTAGGGGTATCATCTTTCGTGGCATAACTAATCTCCGAACCATTCACAATAGAACTTCCAATGCAGATTGATCCCGGAGCTTTCTTATTGTAATTGTTATTACCTGCGTTGCATACGGAGCTCGCCGGCTTGCTCTTCGAAAAGCCGTAATCACTGGTGGTCCTTTCACTCTGCGATCGATGCAAGGCGTGAAGTTTATCGTCCATTTTGGAGCCATTGTTGTTGGACGACTTTTTGTTGCTTTTAGCGTCCATGATATCCCGATATCCGACGGCAGAGGTACTTAGCTCGCTATAGAGCGGCATGCTACGCATGGTGTTGTCCAAGAGGCCTAGTCCCACATTGAGAATTCCCTGAGGCCGGCCGGACGGTCGCCGGAGCTGGATGGCCACGAACCGCATCTTGGAGTTGTTTTGAAGATTACTGACGATGATCGCGGCTGTGCCGACGAGAACATCCCGGAGCCAGGCGGAGGCATAGATCTCAATCATGATCTTGGAGGTGTCGTCTTTGAGAAAGTCCTCACCTACGCGGAAGACGAACTTCTCGTTCCACGTAGGGTTTGTATGGCCGTTCTGGTCCACACGTGTGGTTAGCTTCCGCTTAGGATTAACCCACGCGACGGCGAACGTCCGCATGGATTTAGACGCCGCCGCGAGGTCCTGCGCCGAGATCAGGTTGATCTCAAGGAGCTGGAAAGACGACATATGCGGTGGCTTCGGCATGGCGGTGGTGGCGGCGGAGACGGGATGAGTGGGAGTAATTAATTGCCGCAACAAGCACAACAATTAGGAACGAAAGCTATTGCCGCATGCAACTAATTGGGGTACATATTGGTTGTAACGACAAGGAGCAATGATCATATGCTAGTAGGGATTATTGATCTAGATTGAAAATATGAATACCTAAGGCGGTCACGACAACGACTACTACGGTGGTAGATTACCGACGATAGTCGTGACCGGGCCGCCGGGAAACAGGTGCTGAGATGAAGAGAGGATGTGCGGCACTTAGAAATGGTTTGTGGGCAGAGGCTTATATTGAAGCCGTGGTGTTAGGGAAGGTTGTTACACATCAAGTTTTTAGCACCGTTCATAACAAATTGGGTTGGCAAGGAAGAAGGAAGAAAGGCCTGGCTTGTTATGACTCTCAGCAGTCAGATCGATGTAAATTTGGTTGTTAAAAGAAAATTTACCTTACTGCTTAAATTATAATGCGAATTAGTTCTTTTACTCTCTCAGACAAATGAAAATCAATTTCACATCATTGGTCATTAGGGAAAACAAAATGCTATTTCAACTTTCTCTCTTCGACAGTCAAGAGTCAACACGTCCCCAGTAACTAATACAAGAAGTAGCAATTGCATTATTTATTCACCATTACATTTTGTTTTAACCACATGAAATTTATTTAGTTTTGTTTCCCGTCTATCTCAAATTGGAGTTTCTAGATATTCAGTTAATTATTAAACTAACAGAATGCTGTTCTGTTTCTAACTTCTTAGAATCAATCAATTAACTTCTTATTATAACTGTTACTCATTACCAATTTAGGATAGATTTCATATATGCATGCACTTTTCAGATCTATATAATTAAGCACCTACATAGCTCCGAAGTATACAATTGCAATTTGCAAACATGCAACACTCCCTCACGCGAACATAAATTGTAAAAGAACAAACCAAATGAAAACTCCATATATACGTACACTTGTTTAAGGGTCAAGCTTGTTTAGGTCGAATTTGGTTCAATATTATGCTAGCTAGTTCAGGCAAATCACTTTTTTTGTACGATTATATATAGTTTATAAGTACTATATGTGAAGCATGCATGTTCCAAACACTTTTCTTTTGGTTCAACGACATGGAAAAAGAAAAATCGTTCGACCACTTTGCACTACTCTTGTTAATTCAATAAGTTGCAATCAAGGATTAAGATCTCTTCCAATTACAAAAGAACAGTGACAAAATGACACACGCAATAAAATCACATTTCACGTAACTTGTGCAGCCAAACTTACATAATTCAACATGGTAATACCTAAATTCCTAACCATAAGGCACGCATCTTCAATTTCTCCTTGTTTTAGTAACTTTTTGAGTCTGATTCAAAGCAGTTGCAGCGCCTTGCTTCAAGCTAGGTTTGATAAGTATATAACTTTGCGCACGCTTTGTTGGGAAATAAACTTTATACAAACTAGTTTCTTCTAAGTTAGATACAGTTGAGTAGGAAAAATTACCACAAGCATTAACAAATATAAAGACTGAGCGGAAAAGGCACTTATGTTCCTTAACTTTGCCTCAATTTATTATATCATGCATCGTCTTCAGACCCCAACAAGATAAAACCCAAATGGATTCAACCTCCGCGGTGTTTCTCTGCTTCGTAGCCCTATTTCTCTCGTATGTGATATCAATCTCCGATCACAGTTCATTAGTCTACAAAAACTGCGCAAACCAAACATTCACAACGACAGCTCGGACTAGTCCTCACACACAAACCCTCACAACTCTTTTCCAAGAACTCACCGCCCACTCAAACCGGTCCAAGTTCTTCAAACACACCGAATCATCAACAGACGACGATGAGATCTCCGGCGTCTACCAATGCCTCAAAGACATCACTAACCAAGAGTGCCACAGCTGCGTGAGCACGATTCCGGTTATCTCCAACACCGTGTGTAGAGAATCCGTGGCTGCTAGGGTTCAGCTCCGCGGGTGCTACATGCACTACAAGCTCGAGGGGATTGATCATCTGGACTACTCCAGCAAGGAGAGGTTGCTGCACAAGAGCTGCGGCGAGGGTGGTGGATCCATCAATGGGGGAATGGGTGGGTTTGAAGAGATGAGGAAAGCAGCGTTTGGTGTTTTAGAGAGTGGTGTGGTGAGTGGTGAAGGGTTTTGCAAGACGAGGTATGAGTTAGTTGACGTGATGGCTCAGTGTGAAGGAGGGTTGGGGGGTTGTGAATGTGGGGAGTGTGTGAGTAGTGCAGTGCAGATTGCCGAGGAAGAGTGTGGTGGTTCGGTATCCGGTGAGATTTATTTGGCCGAGTGCTTCTTGAGCTTTGCTTATCATCCAGATTATGAGTCACACCCAGGTAAATTACTCACATCCAAAAGCGATGAGGTGACACATTTCTGAGTATATGGGCGTAGATATCTAAAATGTGATTAGCATCATCATATGGAGCAACTTAACCATGTTAGTTTTAGTCTTTTAGAGCACACTACGTACGTACTTTACTATGTACATATATGTGATAAAATATATACTAATTAACGTAAGAAGTGATTTTTTCACTCCTCTATAGATTAATTCATCAATGACTTGTTAGCTTGATTTCTTTTATTATTATGTTCATGACTTCATGGTTATTTCTTTAATTAATTTCATGTTATAGATTTTTTTTTTTGGTCAACATTTTTCATGTTATAGATTGAGGTTGCTAAATTGAGGTATGTTTATTCTTTGCATGCAGATGAAGACCGGAGAGACAGGAAAGGTAGTAACGGGAAGATCGACGTTAGCAATTGTTGTGGGAGGGGCATCAGCTTTGTGTTTTGGGTTCGTCTTTTTGTTGTTCCTCAAATCTTGGGGCAAGAAAGATGAATATTAACAGTATGATAAAATTTGTAACGTGTACGCGCGTACAATACATACGAGTTTCACTGTAGTACGTTTTCAGCTTTCACTTCTGCTTGCTTGCAATATTTTTATTTTTTTCGATGAGAAGAAACAAATTACAAAGACGAACCCCTAAAACAACTTAAGTTAAGAAAATAAATCGAAAGCATGAAGAGCAGATAGAGGTAGACTGTTATGCCAACTAGCAACAGTTGAGGTGTGTCTGTGAGCGGTAATCGCCAAGGAGTATGAATCTTATTGTTGATAGAGTCGATAAGTACTTTCAAATCTCCTTCAACTTGTAATCTTGTGTATCCATGTATATATTGCTGCAACCAAATGGGCTCTTAATTAAAGCCAAAGCCTCTGTAAGTAAGACATTTGATTTGTCAAGATTTTTTGAAGAAGCTAGAATAGGATATCCTTGATCATTCCGGGAAACAAAAACTAGCAGCACCGTACCATCATTTGAAGAAAGCAAATATCCATCGAAATTCAGCTTCAAAAAACCTGGAGGTGGAGGAGTTCATTTGATAACAGAATCATTGTGTTTTCTTAAAGAACCGAACTGAAAATTGGAACAATACTTTTTGAGCATATTTGCAGTAGTGAAACATATTTGTAATATTGCTTGCTCGCAATATGATCACCGTCTTGCGCACAAAAATTCTTCATTTTTTTTAAGGAAAATGATGTAATTCATGTGGGCGATAAGACTATTAGAAAAAAGTTATAAGGTGACGAAATTTTTAATTCATTACCTAAAAGAACACTTTAGTGACGAAACCGATTTCGTCACCTCAGTGACAATTTTCGTCGTCTAAGTAAGGTAAAGTGACGAAATATTATTTCGTCACCTTAGAGCAAATGTAGGTGACAAAAATATATTCGTCATGTAAATGATAGATTAGGTGACGAAATATATTTTCGTCACCAAAGTTTTGAGCACGTAGATGACGAAAATATATTTCGTCATGTAAGTAATAGGTTAGGTGACGAAAATACATTTCGTCATGTAAGCGATAGGTAGGTTACGAAATATAGTTTCGTCACCTAAGTGCTCAAAACTTAGGTTACGAAAATGCATTTCGTCGCCTAACAACTTACTTTTGTGACGAAAATAAATTTGTCGTCTAACACCTTTACTTAGATGATGAAACATAAAGTTGTGTGTCTTTTTGAACCAACTACGGGGTAGAAGTAAGATTTTAGAAAACCCACCGTACTATATATATGATCAGTGTACTTAAATACGGCTATGAAAAAAATCCACCAGTTTTCAAAAACATTAAGGTCTTGATCCACGTAATCAACATTAAATTAACGTCACTAATTACACGAAAACGCTCTTACTTACCCCTATATGACCTAGTTTGATTGATTATTTCATACACAAAACTATTACATCAATGAGATGTAACGACGCATGTAAACATTTGGGGACGTTCACCTCTAAACGATAGAGCTCCACATAAGGAAACATAAGCGTATATATGGTTGACCGCTTGTATCGGGGACCAAACGTTATCGGAAATATGTGATTTTTCAACCATAGTCGTATTTCACCATACAAATGACTTCCTATTTCACAAATTTTTTGAAAATATTGCTTCCTCCCTATAGTTGGTTTACAAATATCTACACTTGCATGTAACCTACTAAACAAGTTATACCACATTCGTAGACACGTTGTGGTTCCGATGGGTAAATTTTACAAAATGAAAATTCAACCGTCTGATATGATCAGTGTACTTAAATACGGCTATGGAAAAAAAAATCCACCAGTTTTCGAAAACGTTTAGGTCTCGATCCACTCGGTCAACATTAAATTAACGTCACTTATTACATGAAAACACTCTTACCTACCCATATATGACCTAGTTTGATTGATTATTTCACACACAAAACTCTCACATTGGTGAGATGTAACGACCCATGTAAAAATTTGGGGACGTTCACCTCCCGACGATAGGGCTCCACATAGGGAAACATAAGCGTATATACGGTTAACCACTTGTATCAGAGATCAAATGTTACCGGAAATATGTGATTTTTTAACCATAGTTTTATTTCACCATACCGAGGACATCCTATTTCATAAGAATTTTGAAAGTATTGCTTTCTCCCTATTTAACAAGATCACTTTCTATCAAAATCTTTTCTTTTTAGGAAAAAAAGAAAAATAAATAAATACGTTAAAATTAAAATAAGACGACGAAATATATTTATTTCATCAACTAAGCTCCAAAATTTAAAAATGGTATAAATATTTTAGTTCACTGAGATGACGAAAGTTCATGTATTCGTCACCTAACTACTTAATATTTGGTAGGTCAAAAATTCCGCCATTTCTCTAGGCCAAATTTTGTATTTAACTCAAGTGACGAAGCGGCTTCATTCGTGGGCTGTCAACGAGTCATATACTCCTATTAACTCTGAAATCCCTACATCGATCGTATCGATTCCAACTTTCCAAGCCGTCTCCGCCCACATCGTCGTCTCTTTCCTTGCTCCATCGATCCCAATCGGCCTCTCCCGCGCCCACATCGTCGTCTTCCACCGTGACTGCAAGCTCCATCTATATCCATTATGCCGCCGACTAGCGGGAAGAGGAAGAGAGGTAGCCCAGCAATATCGACACCTCGTCAGTCTTATCAAGCCTGGGTTTTAGTTTAGGTGAAATGATGATTCTTCACTCACGAGCAGATTACCCGTCAGCCTTTCTTCCTCTTCTCTTTTCTCTTCTTCCTCTCTCCTATTCTCTTCTTACTTGTTTCTGAAAGATTGGCATTCCTTCACTTACCAAACGATAAATTTGAGCAATAGCTTCCAAGAAAATTCTGAGAATCCCATTGTCTAAGTTAGTCTCCGAATTTCTCCATTGAATTGTTGCAAGTGAGTTTTCTGATCTTCCATAACTATCGTCCTTGATTAAACTACTTTCAAATTGATATGTGTTTGATTCGTATCTAAAATTCCTTTGATAGGTGGCTGGATAGCTATGGTAGATTGGGTGTTTGTATTTTGAGGTTTTTGCACGATTCCTCTTGGATTGCTTTGGAATAGTGTGATTGCTGTTAGATATATTTGGCTGCTGGTTGCTATGATTTGAGGTAGGGAAAACAAACTTTTCTTTATAATTTTGATTCTAGTTTGATATGTATTTAGTATGATTGTGTTGGAATGTTGCCTATGCGATTGTTTTTAATCACAACTTGACAAGCTTTGTTCACTTGTCACTGTGAGTTATTGAGTTTCAATGCTTCTTTGGGACCTTGATCTCTTTTGTTGGTGATGATCTGCACTTGTGGTTATCAATCGATTCTGGGTAGTAAACATCCTTGTCTTGGATGTTCTAATTTTGACGACCCTTTATGTTGATGGAATCCTTTGTAGTGTGTTCAAGTTCCATTTTGTAATTGATTCAAAACAAAGTTCTCCTCCTTTTTACTGCCTACACCTTTGAACTTTATAATTGAAATGCTCGTTCTTTGTCGACAATTACCAAGATCTGTTTTACACTATAAGTACATCCATCATACTTAATGATATCATGTCTGTTTTGTTGTCCAAATGTTGATTTCCTTACTGATAAAATATTCTCTCTGAGTATCAATCTTGTTCCGAAAATTTGATTGGGTTCTTCAAAAGACTGTCAAACATAGCTACTGTTTCTACTATCCATATTTGATATTTTAGCTCTGTCATGGATCTAGTCCTTGAGCAATTATTGAGAGTAAACTATACTACTGTTTTGGTTATTCTTATAAAGTTTTTGTTAACAACATTTAATCACTACAGTTTGGTATTGATAAAAATCATGCTTTGTTTCTTTTGATAAGTAATTATGTTGATATGTACAATCACCAATCAACTTCCTGATCAAAATAATTTTAGTATGTATATGTACATATGTACAATCACCAATCAACTATGTATGACTGACCAAGAATGCCTCAGCTAATTAACTCACCCTAGCCTGCACTTTCCCATCAAACTCAACCATATCCTTCCTTTTTCTACTGGGTCATCACTTTGTTCCTCTCCTTCTTCCATGCCTATATTTTTTTCCTAACACATACTGCTCATTTCTTTGTTCTTTTCTCTTCCAAACCTGTATATTATGTATGGCTTCTCCCTTCTTATTTCATTTGTTTTGCACAGTAACCAGTGTGTTTAGTTAGTACGATTAAGTTTAGTTAGTACGATAAAACCGATTAATTATTGTATTTTTTTTGCATTTTCATTATGTTTAGTTACATGTGTCTTTGGCTAATTAATACTAGTTGGTGTGTTGTTTCTCTTCTGTTGTGCTTCCCTAACGAATTGGTTTTTGCTTTGCATACAGATCATGGCACGTCTTCAACAGTTCTTCAACAGTGTGAGCAGTTTCTCTTCACCAAATTCGGCGTATGCCAGCCTGTAGTCCCACCCCAGGAGCAACCTAATGATGATGATCATGATGATAGAGGCAATGATTCAATTAACATTGCATCATAGCCACTTTCATAGTTACTAGTTTATTTTCTAATACATATTTTGTATATATGAACAAGTCTATACTTTCAAGTACTACTCTTGAGTTTGTATATGAACTTGATTAGGAATATATATATATATATATATATATATATATATACAGCCCCCTTCCATTGAGGGATCTCTATTTTTGGCCACTTTCTAGGGATAGGGCATTACACCACTTCCCAATTGAATTTTTACATCTCCACTGTTCATATCTTAGGTCTATATGAGTAGATCACCTCTACAAAATTTCATATGATTTGGTAAATTGAAACCGTTGAAGGTCATTAAAACTAAATTGAACTTTTGAAAGCCTTAACGATCACCAAATCATATGAAATTTTGTAGAGGTGATCTACTCATATAGACCTAAGATATGAACGGTGGAGATGTAAAATTATAATCGGGAAGTTGATGTAACGCCATATCCCTATAAATGGCTTAAAATAGGGATTCCTCATTGGAAGGGCCCTGTATATATATACCAATGTGATTTACCAATTATAAATTTGAACGACTCATGTTTTACAGATTTGAATCGTCTATTAATTTGATTTGATTTGGTTCGATTCTTTAACGATCACTAATTTGGTTGAAAATTTGTAGAAGTGATTTACTTATATAGACCTAAAAACTAAACGGTTGAGATATGAAAGGTCCTCAACTAGTTCTCAACTAAATGATCCTCATTAAACCCCTCCTAACATATGTCTAGCTCAATTAGATAAGAGAAGTAACAAGACATAATAAGTATTTTTGATTGATTTCTTATTATAACATGTCTCGATTCATAATTTATGTTTTGAAACCTATCATACATGTTAATAGTGACTAAACTAAATGTATACATCTCCAATTCATCCATTTCTACCTTCACCTTTGAGTGATTACTTACAAAGTTTATCCATTATATATTACTTATGAGGGTTAACGTCCCGTAATAAAGATTAATTCAAACAAAAAAAAAGCTCTAATCCCATTCCTAATTCCCACGTCACTCCATTTCTCATTGTTTTTGCTTATTGGGGTCTGAGCTCCCTCATTCAATTTTCAAACCCAAAAACAAAAAGAGACGAAACCCAAATACCAAAAGTGGGATTTTTCCCTCCTCCCTCAAAATTTCACGCGCCCTCTCCTATTCCGGTAAGTCACTCACCTCCCCCAATGCCCTTATATTCCGATCAGTCCAGCGGCGCCGTATTAGTCCTCGTAGCAAAACCCTATTTACTTGCTGCCCAATAAAGACGTGAGCTTTTGATTCGGGTCTTATTCATTGGGAAATTCGGATTGAAATGTATGCCTTTGATTGCTTAAAGTTTTAATCTTTGAATTGGGTTCGAGTTTCGGCGTTGAAAATCATAGAAAGTTCTGGGTTGGAATTTTCAGGGTTGAAGCATTGTAGGTGATTACTTGAGTAGAGTTGCCACTGTTTTTTGTGTTTTTGTTTTTTGTCAATGTGTTCACATTTGGGTTTGCTCCTTAAGTGTTAATCTTTGAGTTTGGACTCGAGTTTCGCCATTGATGATCATAGAAAGTTTGCAACTTTAGGCAAATTTTGGAGGGTTGATAAGGTTTTGAAGCATTGCTATTGGATTGTTTGAGTAAAGTTGCAAACTTTATTTTGGATAAGTTTGATGTGTTAGTGTTGGTTTGCTCCTAAATTTGGATGCTGCATATGTTATATTTATGTTTTGAGGCACACTGTTCTGAGGTTTTGTTTGTGTTGGTGTAGAAAATGGAAGAAAATCATGATGTGGTGGAAGATGTGGAGAGCGGTTCTGGTGGTAGTGATTTGGATTCTTTTATAGATGATTTTGATTCGGAAGTTGATGAAGTATCGATATCAGGACAAGATGACGGATTGCATCTCGAGGCATGTTATGATTCTTGATAGATTTTTTTGGTTGTCTCAGTCAAGTTGGGGACTGTTCTTTGCTTTCTTTACGGTTACGTAATGCTGTTTCATTATTCTTGTGCAGGAACCTTTATCTGATAAAGAAATTGAGGAGCTGATTGCTGAATTTTTGGAGGTTGAGAGTAAGGTATTAATTTTTTTTTCTGTTTATAATTAATGTCGACATTGATTACCAATTACCATGTATCTATACAGACAGATATGAAAAATTATTTATATATCAATGTTTTTAATTTAGTTTTATGCCCAATGTAGGCTGCAGAGGCTCAGGAAGCGCTTGAAAAGGAGTCTCTTGCCAAAGTGGAGACTGAAGTTAGAGAGGAGCTGGCACAAACTCTTCAAGGGAATGATGTTAGTGTTGCTCTATTCAAACTTCCTCACTGTTGAGTACATTATTGTTATCTTACTTAACTGGTTGTGCTTTTCTGCAGTTGGAAACAGCTGTTGCAGATGAAATGGCTACTTTAATAGAAGACTGGAAAACAGAGCTCGATGAGCTTGAGACTGAGAGTGCTCATTTGTTGGTCTGCTTCTTTCTTCAATTCTGAGTAAATCTTTGCTTCTTAATACATTTCAGAGCTGTCATGTACCTTTGATGTGATTAAATTTTACTTAAAGTACAAATCACTGAGAAAGAATTATTACCAATTCTCATTACATTATAATTAAAGCTAGATATCAGTTTTTGGCCAGTCTTCCCTCACTATTTCTAATGTTTGTTAAAACTTTCTAAGGTTAAAACTTGTTAGACAGTGTGTGGAGCATAAGTGCTGGTCAAAGTTTTGTTTATCCAACTTTGTGGGATATTAACTAACCATGATTAATGAACGCTGCGGAAATGTCAAGTTATGGATACACACTTTTCTGTAATTTTATAAACTCTTTGCCTGAATTGGATTGGCTTGTTTGCAAACTTAAAACATCTGAAACTTAAATATGTTTTTCACAGATTTGAATTTCTTACTATAATAGACAAGCACTAGAGGTCATCTATTTTTGTAGGTAGTGCTATTTTTTGATATTGTAGAATTTTTGCTGTTCGGTTGATGTGCTTTATTTTCCCATGTTGTGTTTGACGACTTCCATATGTTTTTTTTTTTTACTGTGAAGAAACAGGGTCTTTATTTATTTATATTTGTGTTTCCGCTCACTTTATTCTACATGTCTCTCTGACTAGGAACAACTTGATGGGGCAGGCATTGAGCTACCAAGCCTTTATAAGTGGATTGAAAGTCAGGCTCCTAATGGTTGCTGCACCGAAGCTTGGAAAACACGAATACACTGGGTAGGAAGTCAGGTGAGTGGAGAATTCACTGAGTCAAGAGCTGATGCCGAGAAGTATCTCCAAACGCACAGACCTGTAAGAAGGTATACTTATCACTGATGCCCTATTAGCATTATTGATTCTGCAATTTATGAACATGAAGTTGATGGTTATGAATCTGTATTTCTGGACTCAGGAAACATGGGAAGTTATTGGAGGATGGTGCTAGTGGGTTTCTGCAGAAAAAACTAGCTGAAGAGGGGAGCAAGGATGTTGTGACAACTGAGGTTGATTGGTGCTCTGTCAACAAATTCTTTTCTGACGGTGCAACTAAGGATAGCACCTCATTTGGCAGCAAGCACTGGGCTTCTGTTTACTTGGCTAGCACACCTCACCAAGCTGCTGAGATGGGACTTGAATTCCCTGGAGTCAATGAGGTGACTAATATTTCTCTCTACCTGATTTATGGAATTCATGTTTACTATCCTTTTGTCACAAGATGTGTAAGCTTGACATTAAGGTAAAATCTTCACCTAGGTTTAATCAATCTGTACACCGTTGTTTTTATTTATTTTTACCGTGATGTTCATTCCCTATTCTCAGTGTACTTGTGTTGATGATGTTTTAGGTGGCGATGCACTATTCATTAGTTTTTATTTAAAACCTGTGGTTTTGGAACTTGGGTATTGAAACATGTATATATTTTAACTAGTTCGTCAATTATATTGCATAACTATGCCAGTTATTGACTATAAAAGTAATATTCTTAGAGTTTGTCAGATTGGTACGTAATACTCTTGCTTAGAGTTTTATCTGAGTTGTGGCACCCTAGCTTTTTGTTCTGACAAAACATATAGTAAGAGGAGCAGCCATCTGTATTAATGCTTCCTCTTTCGTTTTTTCTAGGCAGGTTAAATTACAATGAATTCTATTAAAATGGGATAGTATCTTCTGTTTAGTTCTAACAATGTACACAGAAGGGCCTACATTACTAGAAAAAAGGAATACTTTTTTCCTGGTGATGTAACCTACAGGGATAAGGATGTTAAGAAAGTCCTATAGTGATGGTTGCCAAGTCTCTAACTCACTGAAGTTTATGTGCTCTACATTTGGCTGGCACATATCAAACATAACACTCATTCTAATTTCTAAGTCATACTAAGAATCATAGTTTTGGTCTGGTTGTGTGGACACATTTCAATTGTAGTGATTGTGGAATAACACATCAAGGTTGCATAAATGGAGCCACTGACTGCTGAAAATTAGAAAAGAAAAAAATTTCAAAGATCCACCGTTGGAGGCTTAAATGAGCGTAAGAAGAGGTCGTCGAATGAACTATATGATGGTGTTGATGTGGGAGTGATTCAAACCAGTCCTGTCTGAAGGTCACTACTAAGAGGATCCTTTCTTTTATGGTTTTAATTGTCATGAGTTTGATGCTTTTGTCACATAATACTAGCTCCTCCAGAAGCTACCCGCTGCTATAGATGATCAATTTTGACTCAATTAATTCTTTCAATAAGTTTTTGAGATTACTTTTGCAGGTGGAGGAGATTGATGACATAGATGGCAATTCTAGTGATCCATTTGTTGCAGCTGCTGTTGCAAATGAAAGAGAACTGAATATCTCTGAAGAACAAAAAGGAAATTATAGGAAGGTAACTAAGTCTACTTCATAATTCATGTTGTGATGTTAATAATATCCTTGCTTACTTTTGTCTGCCTTTTAACAAAAAGAAAGTGAACATATTTCTTTTAGATATATACATATAAATGTGCATGTATACCACCCTTCCTCTGAGGGATAATTTGGGTCCACCCTGCACCTGTTGAATTTTATACCGAATACTAGTACACTATACATTTTTCTTCATCATACCACAAACATTCTAGTTATACCTGTGGAATTATACCTGGAGTTTACTATGTAATTTTCCTTTAAAGATTAAGGAAGAAGATGACGCGAACGTTGATAGGAAGCTTCAAGTTCATTTGAAACAGAGGAGACATCAAAAGAGATCTAAACAGGTATACTTCACCTGTATAAAACTCATTGCTTCAGGTATTTTGACTTGCAGTTTACATCTCTCTCTCTCTCTCTCTCTCTCTCCTTTTTAAGAGAGTCCATCTTTTTTATCAAGGTCTTCTATAACACTGTACTTTGTACAAGCGTACACATGTAGTTTTATATTTTAATATGTAGCCAGATAAAAATACTTGCCCCGGTGATTGAGTCATGGACATTTCCTGCTTTTTGGCATACACTTGATATGTAGTAATGCTAATTATTATCTTGTGGTTGAATCAGGAAGTCAGTAGGAAAATTGATGAAGATGGTGTTAATATTTGTAACAAAGATAATGACGTTGAAGACCAAACTTTGAAGTCTGCCATGCTTGAAGGTTTGGAAATTTCTAATGGTATTGACAATCAAAGGATCATGAGTAATGGTGCTCCGCTGTCTCCTGATTCCACTGAAGCCAGAGGGTCCAAACGGCTGAATGAAAGCGACGAACTGAACATTGATAATAAGAGGAGTCGAACTATAATTTTAGACAGTGATGATGAAGCTTCAATGGAAGATACTTTCGACTGCAATATGATTAACTCTGAGGATCCTTCCTATGTCACAGAGAATATCTGCATTTCTGGAGATGATGTTCTCACATCACATAGTCTGAATAAGAAGCTCCAATGCACAGCTTGTAATAAACTTTCTGCTGATATAAGCTCACATCCACTTATGAGAGTGATTATATGTGCAAATTGCAAGCGCTCATTGGAAGAAAAGATGCATTTGAAGGTATTGCCATCAGTAACATATTTGCTTGCTTTGAACTATATTTGAACAGTTACTGTAATTTTATGTGTTAATCCTGGTGATAGAATGCATCAAACCTAATAACTGATTCTCTTCTTTTTGACTAAGACCGCATATCTTATATTAGCTCTCTTTCTCTCTCTGTATATATATACACATATGTTCATGTACATGTATATGCATACATATATATATATCTATTTGTATGCCTGCATGGTGTGTGAAAAGAGCTCAATGGTGAAATAACTTATTGCCCATTACCAGCTCTTGTCTTGTTCATTCAATCAGCAATATGAAACTATTAATACATGATAGATTATGGCTTCAGACTTTGTGACTGTACTCACTAGAGAAGGGTTGGATATGAGTTACGGCTTTCTATTACTTTTGTTTTTATATTTCAACTAAAAAAAGCAAAAAGGTAGTTTGCCCTTATATTTTGAATTGATTTATCTACTTTTGAAAAGTAAAAATGCTAGACCTTTATTGACGTACAAAGGTGTGCAGGATCCTGATTGCTCCGTGTGTTATTGTGGGTGGTGTGGGCAAAGCAATGATTTATTGAGTTGTAAATCTTGCACAATGCTATTCTGTACAAATTGTATAAAGAGGAATATCGGAGAGGAATGCTTATCCAAGGCCCAGACCAATGGCTGGCAGTGTTGTTCCTGTTGCCCGAGTCTCATACAGACATTGATGGTACAACTTCATGAAGTAATGGGATATGAAGATTTGATAGTATCTAGCTCCGATAGTGATTCAGATGATTCAGAAGCAGGCATGGATGTTGTTAACAGGTATAACTACTGATGTCTAGTTCAATCAATATGCTCCTCTTTAAATGTCTTTCTAGAATTCCTCTCTCTCTCTCTCTCTCACTCACTCTCATAGTGATAGGATTCCAACATTTTGCCTGGTCCCTGCTCCAAAGATGCTTTGAAAACACGTATAATATATAATATGCTACCAAGGCATGTAGCTATTGAGTTGACAACGTGTAATTTATGTTTGATGTTTACATTTCAAACCAATGTGGTGTGCTTTCTGTCTTATGCATTGTAACTTTTGCTTTATAGTGGTTCTAACATTTGTAATATCAGTTCTAAGAGAACGAGAAAGAAGAAGATACGAAGGATTATTGATGATGCCGAATTGGGAGAAGAAACCAAAAAAAAAGTTGCGATTGAAAAGGTACTTCTTGTACTTGTTAATTTTGTCATTTCAGATTTTCAGGCATAGAGCTAATTTTGAATGACTGTCTACTCAGGAACGTCGAGAGCGTTTGCAGTCCTTTGAAGTACAACTTTCTGTTAAATCTAAGATGAAGGTCTCTTCTAGCTATAATTGGAATATATCTGAAGGTGCTAGTGCGGAAGTTGTGGGTGATGCATCAGCTGGTTATATTGTGAATGTTATGAGAGAGAAAGGTGAAGAACCTGTGAGAATTCCTCCAAGCCTTTCATCAAAATTGAAGGCTCATCAGGTTATTTTCTTCAATCTTTGAATTACATAATGGGTTTTCTTTTATGAATTATCTTGATTTTATGCTAAGAATGAGATCGTTCATTCTTATTTCCACTAGTGTTGCAACACTAAGTTTGACCTTAAATTCTACCTTTTGGAAATTTCTGCTACTTAAAAGCTTCCTCATCCACACACTAAGTGGAGAAAGGAGAAATTTCATGTCACAGCTCCATGCCTTGCTCTCTTTATTTCAATTTATATGCTACCACGTGTGTAGATTTGTTATTATTGCCTATACATATCTCTAACTTAATTTAAGCATCCTTGAGTTTTCTGTTAGTGCTTTAAAAGTATCTAGTTTCCTATGACTTTTTTGTGTTTTATCTCTGCCTTGTTACACTCTGTAACATTAAAGATTTGATTTGTTTCACAGATTATGGGCGTAAGGTTTATGTGGGAGAACATCGTACAGTCTGTCAGAGAAGTGAAGTCTGGGGATGAAGGGCTTGGTTGTATTCTTGCTCACATGATGGGCCTTGGTAAAACGCTTCAGGTATTATGCTCCATCTTATACCAAGAAATGTTATTGTTAGTTTTAGTTGCTACCATTTAGGTCGTAGTGCATGTGTTAATGAGTAATGACCCGCCTAGTGGCGTAGCTATTTTGGAAAATTGCAAGTATATACATCATATGCTTTTGCATGTTTTAGCCTTTCAGTGCTTGATGCATAACTTGTAAAGTTGCTTTTTCAGGTTATTACTTTTCTGTATACTGCAATGAGAAGTATCGATTTGGGGTTAAAAACTGCACTTATTGTCACTCCTGTTAATGTGCTTCATAATTGGCGGCAAGAGTTCTTGAAGTGGAAACCATCAGAAGTAAAGCCTCTTCGGGTCTTCATGCTAGAAGATGTTTCAAGGTATAATTGAACATTTTATATTTTTATTGTTTTCTTTTTATAGAAACAAAGGAATTGTTTATAAAAGATTTAAGTTACTATTTGCTTAGCTGTTGACAAGTGATGCGGAAACGGGGTAAAACCAAATATTCTGAACCTTAACAAGGAACTTCTCTCTAACCAGTTGGCATCCTTGCTATGTTTTCCAGGGAGAAGAGACTAGAGGTTCTTGTAAAGTGGAGAACTAAGGGTGGTGTTTTCTTGATTGGCTACACTGCTTTCAGAAATTTATCTTTTAAAAAGCATGTAAAGGATCAGCAGATGGCTGAAGAAATTTGTCATGCCTTACAGGTAGGTTGATGTTCACCTTTAAGATTGTATTTAATATCTTTCTTAACTCTTACCTCCCTTTTCTCTTCAACTTGGTAGTCCTAAAGTAAACTTTTGGTATTTAATCATCTAGCATATATGTTGTTCAAATATATAAGTTGTTTCTTTTTGTTACATGTCCAACTTTCAGGATGGACCTGATATACTTGTTTGTGACGAGGCCCATATTATTAAGAATACCAACGCTGAAGTAACCCAGGCCCTGAAAAAAGTTAGATGCCAAAGAAGGATAGCATTAACTGGATCACCTCTTCAGAACAATCTCATGGAATATTATTGTGTGCGTTCACCTGACAGCTGTTTATTTTACCAATTCTATAAAATCACATACTGTCTTGATTCCTTAACTGTTGATTGATTACAGATGGTTGATTTTGTAAGGGAGGGTTTTCTTGGAAGTAGCCACGAGTTTAGAAACCGGCAAGATTTCTTCACTTATATATCTCGTCTTTTCTTGTTTATCCTTCATGTTTCCTTGTCTGACGCTTCTTAATTGTGCATAACCATATGTGCAGCTTCCAGAATCCCATAGAGAATGGTCAACATACTAATTCAACTGTGAAAGATGTGAAAATCATGAAAGAGAGATCGTATGTTCTGTCTGAAACTTTGAAAGGATTTGTTCAAAGAATGGGCCTGAGCGTGGTGAAGAAGGACTTACCACCTAAAACTGTTTTTGTGATAACTGTGAGGCTTTCTCCCATACAGAAGAAATTATACAAGAGATTCCTTGATGTGCATGGATTCACTGCTGACAAGATTTATAATGAAAAGATGAAAAGAGGTTTTTTCGCTGGCTACCAGGCCTTAGCTCAGGTATATTCCTTCTGTTAAGTTCCCAATGTTTCATTATCTACAGATAATGACAAGCACACACTGATGCTCAATTGCACACATTCATGTATGGGGAGGCATCGGCCGTATGCATTTGAAAAAGTTCAATCACTGCCCTTTGAAGTAGGGTTTGAAAACAAAATTGTGTCAGCTGTGTCGTTAACCTTTACAAATAAGAGTCGAACAATTTCTCTTCAAACTGTATAATTTGGCATTATTAATTAAAAGGATCAGTCATGATCTACGACTTGTGAAGAAGATGATTTGGAATTTGGTAGGTGACATGGTGGATTCTAGAACTACTTATCAATCAGCACCTTGTGTAACTTTGGGTGGAATCACCCTAAACTGTTATGGTTTGTATTAAAATAATACTTAAATTATCTTGTATTTTACTTTCCGAAGAGTCGCTTGTTGCGTTATTAGGCAGTGTTGGAATTCTTCTTAGTTGTCACTTAATGGGCATGCTCCAAAATCTACTAGAATTTGCCGTTGCGGCAGTGTTGGAATTCTTCCTAGTTGTCACTTAATGGGCATGCTCCAAGTTCTTTTTGTGACAGGAAGGCCTGTATATGTGATATCTATTAGACTAGCTCATCATGCTTCTTTCTTCTTGTAAATTGTTATGTATTGATAAATGCTTTTGGTCTGTAATAGATATGGAACCATCCTGGGATATTGCAATTGAGAAAAGATGACAGAGTCTATATGAGGCATGAAGATGGTGTGGAGAATTTAAATGCTAATGACAGCTCTAGTGATGAAAACACTGACTATATAGGAGGTATGATTTTTCCGTTTTGTGTTATAGTTTTTGCAAGAGTACCATGTATGTTCATGGTATTTTTTTTTTGATAGTAATGGATATATCATATCAAGTAGCAATGAGACTGCATGAGTGCATGGCGTGGCTTTTTGCAGTGTTCTATATTTTTCTGAATGGGCGCAGACACACACACACATATGACTATATTCCTGACAGTGTCTTATAGTGGTGGTATATCTTTTTTGACAGAGAAGCAGGGGAATATCAATGCAACTTTACCAGGAAAAAAAGATGATGGTTACTTTCAGAAGGTATAGGTTTGGACGAACTATACTGATACTCAGATGTGAATAAAATTGGGGATAAATAAAATCTTTTGCACTTTAATACTCTTTCATTTCCATCCATTCAACTTTACTTATGTAAATAAAATTATGAGGAAGAATGCTTTACTGAACAAATGGGGGTGAATTCAGCTATGTATACAGATTAAGAAGAAAAAAACAGTCAGGGATCATTAGCCAAAGATCTACTGCATAATTAGTTTTCTTAAAATATACTTTAATTATCCAGATCCTCATCAACTAGCTATGGAAACTAGCAATATACATAAAATTTTATTAGCTTGAGTTAATCCACTCTACGAGCGTAGGAGCAATTTTGGTCCTGCATTGGCTAGTTTCTGTAAAAACCAATTGTAACGGTTATGTACTTTTTCTCAAACGGAAGCCTGTTAAAGACATTATGGTATGCTGTGTCCTTCCAATGGGGTGCTCAAATCCATTAACTGTTGATTGAGAAGACTCGGGAAGAGTTGCAAGAACCCTTGTTCTTGTTGTGGTTTTTTTTTTCTTGTTTGTTGTGTCTAATGATTTATTGCCTTTTCAGGATTGGTGGAATGATCTCATCCATGAAAATAATTATAAGGAGGTTGATTACAGTGGCAAAATGGTATTGCTGCTTGACATTCTAGCCATGTGTTCTGATGTGGGTGATAAGGCATTGGTATTTAGTCAGAGCATACCAACTCTTGATTTGATAGAACTTTACCTTGCAAGATTACCTCGGCATGGGAAGAGATGCAAGTTTTGGAAGAAAGGAAAAGATTGGTTTAGGTTGGTATATATCACTCTCTTGCATTTTCATTTCCCGAAGGACAATACTCATTACCTATCTATTTTTTTCACCCCAATTGATACAAATCTAAATAGAAGAACAGATAATATGTGTATTTTACTTGTTTCTTTTGTTATTTTCAGGCTAGATGGAAGAACAGAGAGCTCGGAAAGGCAAAAATTGGTTGAGCGCTTTAATGATCCTTTAAACAAGAGGGTGAAATGCACTCTAATATCTACCAAAGCTGGATCCTTGGGGATAAATCTTTATGCAGCTAACCGTGTAATCATAGTTGATGGGTCTTGGAATCCGACGTATGATCTTCAGGCTATCTATCGTGCTTGGAGGTGAGGTATTTCATTCTTTTTTGGTCATTTCCTCTGTTTTGTGTTTTCAATAAATATCTTCATATTGCATGAATGGTCTCTGCAACATGTAAAGAACAGAAAGGGTCTAGTAAATATCTTCTAATAAATATCTTCATATTAATTAGAGGGTATGGGTCTGTAGTAGCCTAGCAAGAAAGAAAAATAATGGCATTGAGGTTTTGATTTAATGTGTACTTGGTGGCTCAAGGTCACTATTCACTTGTAGTGCATAAAGAACTAGAGTTAAAATGCAGGCTTCCGAATGGTGTTGTGTACCTTTGGTGGAGATAGATTTGGGAGTTCATGGCTTTATAGTAACATTGAGAGGAAGTACATGCAATTGGCAGGCTATGGTTTTCTGTTTCACAGAGCTGGAAATCTTTCCAATGTAATCTGACATATTTTAGATGATACACTTGTTCGTTTATATCAGGTATGGCCAAACAAAGCCCGTGTTTGCTTACAGATTGATGGCACATAGAACTATGGAAGAAAAAATTTATAAGCGTCAGGTAATGGGAGAACATGATTGATTGTATTATATATATTATGGTTTTTAGCTGAATGAATCTCTAATGATGCAAAAATGACATATAGGTAACAAAGGAGGGCCTGGCTGCAAGGGTAGTCGATAGACAACAGGTACATAGGACAATATCCAAAGAAGAGATGTTACATCTTTTTGAGTTTGGTGATGATGAAAACCATGAAGGGCCCGAGCACGATAACGGAGCTAATCAAAGTATTGCTGGTTCACATGATAATATGCCTAAGCACGAAACACATCTTTCTTACGGAAATTGTGCTGATAAATTGATGGAAAATTTACTTAGCAAGCATTATCCAAGGTATGTTCCTATGTTCTTATTTTAATCAGCATCTATTGATAGACATCATTTACGCTTTTCATAACCGGACACTATTGCTTCCTCCCTTTGTTTCAGTTGGATTGCCAATTTTCACTTACATGAGACGCTATTGCAAGAGAATGAAGAGGAAAAGCTATCAAAAGAGGAGCAAGCGATGGCTTTGGAAGCATACCGGAGATCATTTGAATGGGAGGAAGTGCAGCAAGTTCCTCTCAATGAAGCTGCAGTTGACCAAAAGCCAGCTTCGCCAATAGTGAACACACCTGCAACAGAGGTAAGCAGCTCTGCAGAATCTAAGGCAAGGGATACTTTTGTGCAGCGGAAATGCACAAAAATTTCTCATTTACTGACCCTTAGAAGTCAAGGTACAAAATCTGGTTGCACCACTGTGTGTGGGGAATGTGCTCGTGAGATAAGCTGGGAGGGTTTGAATCAAGAAGGGAAGAATGCAAAATGAACAACAGTTCTCGCCCTATGTCTAATGTGAATTTTCCGATTCTATATTGCTGCTGCTGCTGCTGTGAGTATTATTTTTGGTCAGACAGCTGCTACAAGTCCAATGTCTTTTTTGAACATTACCTAAATCACTTTTGAGAATGAATGAGCAATGTAAATCTGTATATACATTTCCCTTGAGTGAATTTCAGGCGGTTTGCACTTTTCACACAAACAAGAAACCATCTTTGGCAATTTGCTTAGTTTTAACCCCTTCCTCCCACAAGAGAAGTCCTTAAGTACGTGCTTACTGAAGTAATTAGTTACTTAATTTTGATTACGTATACGTACCATATTTGCTTCTTTATTCCTCAAAAAAGGGAAAGAGAGTAGAAGCAAGGTTGTGAGAGGTTAGGAGTTGAGAAGTGGTAGCGTCTTGGGTAGGGGACTTCTGAGCCTTCTTGATCTCCCTGATGTTTCCGAGCTAGAAGGTAGGAGGCGGTCCGATGATGCCTTGCTTCCTCTGGATTGATCTAAGCTTCTCCGGCTTCGTCACCAAGGCATTGTACAGACGAGCAAACACACCCAGAAAAGCAAGCAACACAAAGGAGATGAACATCTTTCAAGCTCCATGACTGCTATCTTTGGTATTCCTCTTATACGTACTCGTAGCTTATTTCTGAGGTACGTAGTAAAAGAATGAAGAAAATTTAAGAAAATCAGCCGGCTTTGGATTCGATTTCCCGGTTCATCATTGATGCTCTTGGACAACTCTTTAGCTGGGAATGAAGTATGAAACTTTGTCCGTAAGGAATCATAGCTCTTCTTGAGAGAGTCCAATCGAAACCAGGGGGAATATATCCTCCAACATGAGAGAAAACAAGTCATTTTCAGACTTCAAATTAGAATTAATTATAAAACACCACCCGAACTATGATTCTATTTTCATTTTCATACATGACTATCAAAAATTTGCATTTTCATACCCTAAGTTACATTCCGTTAGCTTTTTGATACCTTGACCACTAACACTGTTAAATTTTAAGAGCATTTTTATTATTTCAATAAATGTATCATTTTTAACATTTACTTTAACAAAATAATTTGTTTTTTGAGGTTACCAAATACAAATAGAACAATTTACTTTAGCAAAAATATTCAAAAAAAAAACTCAAATTAAATATTTATTTTTGCAACAATAGTGATAAAATTTAGTAGAACTCTTGTATATTTTGGAGTTACATGTTAAGCAAAAAAAATTTAAAATATATAATTAAAAAAAATTATATCAAGAAAATATAGAATATTGATAGAAATTTTATCAAATTTTATATAAAAATTGTATATTTAACCAAAAATATATTAAATATAAAATATCAGAAAGATATGAAAATTAATATAGATGTCTGTAAAAAACAGAAAGTTCGAGGAAATATCGAGGATATAGTGAATATTTTAGTCTGTAATGACAATAACCCAATGATTTAGGTGAAGAAATAATGTTCTTAAGTTTTAACAATAGCAATGAAAAATATTTAATTTTAATAACAATTTTAATGTATAATTTTTAATTTCAATTATAAAAAGGATATCATGAATTGACATAAACGCCTTTGACTATTATTAAAATTTAACGGTGTTAGTGGTCAGGGTATCAAAATGCTAACAGAATGAAACTTAAGGTATGACGATGCAAGTTTTTGATAGTTAGATATGAAAATAAAAATAGCATCATAATTCGGACGGTGCTTTGTAATTAATTCTTCAAATTATTGCCTATTTTTCTTCTTGTCTTGGGCTTCCTGAAGGATGATCATTCTCCATAAAGTTGCACGAGTGTTGAGGGCACCACCAAAAACTCGATTCCATAAGTTCGAAGCTTATCACAACTGGATGCTTACTTCAAAATGTCGACCATTCTTCTACAATTTCCCGGAAGAGGAAACGAGAAAATTCGTTCCTCGGTTGCTGGAAGTGAAAATCAATGATTTTTTCATTTTTAGGTGGGGAAATTAGTTTTTTATTTATTTATTTTTTTTAAGGAAAGAAGCAATTTTTAGCTTAAAATCATGATATTTTTGGTGTGTAACCATAATCACCTACCACATCACAACATTAAGAAAATCAAAAGAGAACTTGAATTCTTCTTTTCACCAGTTTGATATCTGATAGACTGATACAGTTGCTATACTAGTTACATATCTGTGGACAACCACAAAAAGAACCATTGGATAAAGATCAACAGGAGTGTGGTAAAGGAAACCCAGACAAGCCTTTCCTATCCCTACTGTAACAAGGAATTAAGGGCAGACTCTTTGCTTGTAAAAGTTCAAATACAGTTTCAGTTTCTTTTAAACTTCACAATCCACAGACTTTTCAAATACAAAGCATTTGACAAATTGTAGAAACGAGTTCAAGTTCCTACCAAATTGCATTGGCATTGGCATCTACAGCAAGACATCACCTTTTATGTGGAAACTTGACATAGATTTGAGACCTTGCATTTCACCTTTCGTCTCCCAACCAATTATCCTTCTCCTTGGGGCCAGTAGGCCCTTCCTCACCATAGAGTTCGGTTGGAAACAATTCGAATAGATTCTCCACAGAGAATCTAACAAAGAATGGAAGACGATCAATTATCTTATCTAGTTCTGATCGCGAATCATACACAACAGTTGGACCCCAATCTCTCATATATTGCAACCAACACGGTTCTTCAATAACACCATCACCAAGGTACTCGGCTGCAACAATCTCGTACTTGCTGCTTGAATCAATGAACATCTTGCTTCGAGCAACTTCATTCTTTAATCCTATTCCAAGCTTTGAAGACCCCTGAATATAGGTACCCGAATGAGGGTAGCTACTATGACCATGTTTTGAAGAATATACAACTGACTTATTCCCTTCAATGAACTCCAAATCAAAAGCATCCACCCATCTACCACCACTGTGTTCTGAGAAGTACAATTGCCAAAGTTCTCCGGTGAAGTTGCTCACTCGGAGAGTGTAGTGCTCCCAATCACCAACATGTTCTCCTATCTTGTTCATTGCAATACTTAGTACACCAACTTTAATGGTGGCCGGTCCATTAAAGGGACAGAATATCCACATGGCCACATCGGTGAAAGTTCCTCCTAATGCTGGTTTTACATGAACATATAGCTTCGCACTCTCCATGTCTCCGGCTTTGATGTGATGTCTTGCATCATGATCATTTGGCAAATCTATCCAATAATCATGCAAATTTTCCCCTCCACTAGGCAAATTAGAGCCTCTATGATCAATTGGTTCACCTGTTTCACAGGAATCACCGCACAAAACTGCCCCATTTTTGAAAAACCATTGTACTGATGATGGTAAATAAGCCTCATCAGGATGGAAGAATACAGTAGGCCCATAGTGCTCAATGAGTGTATGAACCTGCTGTAGATTTGGCATTGCATGTAGGGATGAACTAATATTCTTCAAGCACGCAACTTCTAGTTCTTCGTCAGAATCCAAGTAGGTATTGGTGCAAAAGAATGTGCCAACTGGAACACTCCTACATAACATACCTCGTTCGCAAGGTCTTGTACTCCAAACCTGAAATTGGTTCTCTGAAGACCTCGAATCCACTGCAAGTATCTGATCACATGCTTCACAAGTCTCTGTCAGATCTTCTCGTACACATCGAACAACATCAAGGCTTGGCTCCTCACTATCGTCAGTGACTACAAAGCCCATGGCCTTATAACCCACAGGTGGGTTTGGCATCCAAATATAACCACACCCACCATTAGTCGAATCTGCATTCCACACCAAAGAGTAGGTAAGGGGCTTTATTAAGGCTGGTAGCTTTTGTACCAAGTCTTGCACCAAACCATCTCCCATATCCTTCCTGGTAGCAACCATGTCACGAGCAGCAAGTAGAAAACCTCTTAACGGCTGGTCATTGGATTGACAGTAGTGACCAAGGCAAAAGAAGTCATCTGGAATCCCAGCAGGTCTATAAAATGTGACAGCTTTGGATTTTCCACGCAACCGGTTGCAGCTCCAAACACTCTCAAACTCGGTGACTTGAACAACTTCAATTTCTCCGAGGCATATTCTTCCAGACGCAAAACTTTGGCCTACAGAAATGAGAATACACAGTGATCAGACCTCAAATTGTTTGGCACTTGTAACATTTTCCTGAAAATCTACTAGATTCGCTTTATATATCCATATACTTGTAACATTTTCCTGAAAATCTACTAGGTTCTATAGCTTTATATATCTATATGCAAGAGAGCAATGAGTTCACAAAAACATCATATTAAACCAATTCCAAAGAAACTTAAAATTGAGCTCCTACTAGGCAGTTAGGAGACAAAGGCTACTGTTTCATAAGAGACCAGAGCAAAAAGATAAGGCTTCTCACAGGATTGAGAACCAAAAGAGCAATTCACTCTTTCATGAATTCCAAGAATATTAATCTTCCGAGGCATTCAGAATCTCCAAGTTCACAAATATTGACCAAGTTCATGAATTCGTTGACCAAGTTCATAAGTTCACCAATTGATTAATCTCTCACTAACTCAATATAAAATCATAATAATTGTTTAAAAATCAAGAAGAAAAGTCATCTGGGAAACCATCTGGAAATTGATCAACATCTAAAGCTAAACCAATAAACATCACAGAAGATTAATGAAAACTAAACAAATTGATCAAAACTCAAGGACACCAAAACAGAAACCTTCGTTCTCTCTGAATTGAACCACCAGCTTTAAAAAGAAAGAAACTTTGATTCATACCTTGAGGCCATTTTGGAAGAGGTGAAGGCAAAGAGTATGGCTTTGGCTCATCAGACTGATCATATAGCTCCTCATATTCACTGCTCCAGCACCAACACTCACACCCAAACATCTTTTAAGCTTCAAGAACAACCCACAAACCTCAAACTCTCACAAATTCAAATTCAGAAACCCTCAAAAAGTAGCTTCAAGAATTTATGAGAGAGAGAGAGAGAGACCCTCAAGCTCTTTCTCTCAAAAGAACAAAACTTTGGCTTTGGAGCTCTAGGTGAGACCTTTCTTTGTTTTAGTTGAGGAAAGAGAGGTACTTTATTAAAGAAGTTTGGGTTGAGTGGGTTCGGAGGAAGCTTGATGTGTCTTGTAACTCTTGTTTGCTTTGCGTAAGTTTATGTTCAACTTGTCTCCTCCAATTATATGAAGCGGTGAACAGTCCACAACTGCAGATGGTGATTGACGAGTCATGACTCTGGCCTTTTATGGCCTTTTTCTATTTATTTATTTATTTTTTTGGATAAGAGAAGAAGACACATTTGTAAATTTCTTTGTTTGTTTGGGTTGAGCAATTTAGAAGGCTTAACCAGTCTGACATGGGAATTAGAAAGTTAGATGGATTGGGTTGGCTATTTTGATTAATATATGGTAGAATAAGGATTGGAGAAAACAAAAAGAAAGGGAAGATATTCTCTGCACATTAGAGAAGAGAATATTCTAAGCTCAAGATAATTGTTTCATCGGAATTTCAAAATATTTTGATGACAAGTCTCCAACTAGCCAATACAACTGATATTTGAATATTTGGTCCCTTATTATTACCTTCTTTTGTGGGCTAAATCTTGTTTTATTGACAAAAGAAAAATATGTCACGATTGAATTGTATTAAAAAAAATACGGAAAGAGTATTCAAGCTAGTCACCTTAAACATTAGAGACAGAGGGTGAATGGAGTTGAACACAGTCTCAACAGTCCGTTTCTAAAATAGATGTGTTATTACTCGTCGACTCAGATAAATACTTCGATCTAACCAACTATATAATTGCACTTCTTAATTGCTCAAATAACATCCATCACATTTGACTCCCATCAAAATTTGACATCTCTAAAATTTGAGCAGAAGGCACCAAAATCACCTAATTTTTTATGATCACCATCATGATCATAAATTCAATTAGATACTATTTGTCATGTCTTGTAAATTAATGAGAATAACTCCAATTCATCGTAATTAGTTTCCCCAAAACGTCATTGTCTTTAGGCTAAATGCATTATAAATGCCTAGTATATATAGCCGCCTCATTGGACTTGGAATATGAAAACTAATACCATTAGGCTTCTCTTAAATTTGCTCTACAAAAATGGCATCCTTGAGGGTATAGTGTTGTTGATACGCATCTTATCAATGTGTGTACATTGAGGACTCTTTATGGGGGACAATAACATGTACCTCATGAGTTTTCATATTTAATGACTAAGTTCTCAAAATATGCAATCCTATTCTGACTTAAGTCAATAATACCACGGCCTAATCTACTTTAGGGAATAACGAAATGTATTTAGATAAGCATCTTTCCCCAACTGAATCCTCGATCGAATCATATCCACAAGAGAAAGATCTAAACTATGCCTTACTGTGCAAATCCTTCAACAAGAAAATTAACCGATCAATACAAGAACACATGCAAGAACTGAAAATGGCGAACAAATTAGCAGTACATGTATAATCAGAAATGAAGTTGGAGATCGAGGAGGGTCCTAATGAAGAATCTGAGAAGAGCAAAACAAACGAGTAATTATTAACTGATACAGTGATATATGCTTGAAGTAAAAGTACGTGTGATGATCGAGATGAGCCAAGAGCCAGACTTGCCGGGTTACAATTCTATATAAAGTACTACTCGATCAGTCAGATCAACCTTTCTCCTTTGGTTGTTTCATATCTCTTGCTGAGCTATAGCAGCAGTAGAAAAGCCTCTGCAGACAAAGCTCCACTGTAACCATTCTTTCCATCGAAAATAGAAGACGATCGATGATGATCGAGCCTCAGAACATGGTTGGTTTCCACAAAGATTGATGAACTTGAACTCGATCTCGATCTCTGCTGAACTCTGATCAATCTTTCTTCAAGAAGAAAACTTGTGTAATAGTACTTAGTACTTTGAGCATATGACTTTCTTTATAAGTGTGTGGAGTTGAAGGTTATATACAAGACAAAGAGAGTATCTTACTTCTTGTTATATATGACATTTTCAAGGGGGTAATAAGTAGGGTTCATGTTTGTAATAGCTTGACTAGAGTATATAGGCATGTTCCATACTAATCAAGCAACATTGAGAGATGATCTAAAGATGACCTCCTTACTTTAAGAATTTGAAGATTTTTATTATTTCATTTAACGATCTCAACCGTTGATCTTCTAGATTCATATGCAGAAAACATGTCTATAAAATTTCAACTAATTCCATAACCATTTAGTCATTCAAACTGACGTAAACAATTGTAGGCCGTTAGATAAAATTAAAATGAATATTGTGCTAATCAAGTGGTTAAACGTTTTTCATTTTGGCTAATTTTTTGTATGATTTATATGTGGTTAAGTAACTAGATAATGAGTGGCTTTGATTGTTAAAATACATGATAGAACTAATATACCTCACTTTAAGAGTTTAAGGATCGAGACTCTATCTATATTATATTATATACGTGATTTTATGTTTATGCATTTGTTTTCATATATCATCTAATACACTCCAAAGTTAATTAATTTAAAAACAATGTATCATAAAGCTTAAGCCACTAATGAAGAAGGAGATGAGGATTAGAAGCAAGTGTTTTGAATATCCTAAAATCTACACCCACCAATTAATAATAGAAGATTTGAACAGGTAATGCACAACAACAAAAGTTTAACCTTTTTTTTTCTTTCTTTTCTTTATGTCAATGAAAACATCTAGTGCTCTGTGGTCTTTAATCAAAGTGGTGACATAAAGTTTATGACATGTCTTGTAAGTGAAGAAAAATAGAAAAGGGAATCCATATCTAACAAATGCTTTTAGCATTGTTGAAAAAGCAGGATATGATCCCAATTACCCTCTCTTATTTTCTTCATATATATATATATATATATATAGTTTTTATCTAGAGCGAAGCTTCGCTTTAAAATTAACATGTGACGTTCCTAATTTGACTAACTTTTTGGTCATATTTCCACATCTACACCGTTCAGTTGATAGAACTCAATACATAGATCACTTTTGCAAAGTTTCATCGAATTTGATGATCGTTTGAGTTTACATAATCGTTATTTACACAAACGGTTTCGGTTAGACAGATTTATGGTCTGTTCATTGATTTAATCTGATTTGGTATCTTAACAATCATCAAGTTGGATGAAATATTGCAGCAATGATCTATTTATTAGTATCAATAAACTGAACGATTGAGATGTAGAAATATGACCGAAAAATGAGTCAAATAAGAAACTTCACACGTTAATTTCAAACTGAATCTTCACTCTAATAATTTTTCAGAAAGCTACCCATTCTTATAATCAATCAAAAGCTGATACGTCATAGTTGAAGGAGACTCCAAGTTGCTAATAGATTGTATTAATAAGACTCCAAGTAGCTTATGGACCAAAGACACGCAACTAAATAACAGGCCTGTGTTGTCGTCTGATATGTAGAGCGGCCCAAACAAAACTGGACATCGGGTTTGAGCCGACCCGATTCCACGACGCAAACATAGACCTTACCGCATAGGATATTTCATAACTTTGAAACTAAGTAGGACTTTCGAAAGCGCTTGAAATGAAGACAAGCCAGAGAGTTCAAACCCAGAATCCCAATCCCAAACCCCTCTGAATTTCTCGAGAAAATTTCCCCAATTTCTCGAGAAATTGAAAAGCGAATTTCTCTTACTATGAAACCACGGTTCCTCTTGATCGTAGCGTTTCTGCTCTCCTCCGCCGCCTCCGCGATTCGATCATCGGACGCCGCGTCCGCGCGGCAGCAGCAGCGCACGACGGAGGCTTACGTCACGCTTCTCTACGGTGATGAGTTCCTGCTCGGCGTCAGAGTGCTCGGAAAATCGATACGCGACACCGGATCCACCAAGGACATGGTCGTCCTCGTCTCCGACGGCGTCTCCGGCTACGCCATGAGCCTCCTCAAGGTCAGTTGGTCTCGACTTGAATTTACTATTTTTGCCCTGTGGAAATCGGAGGTAGGATCAGTTCAGGCTTAGTTGAGCTAGAAGAAGTTGCCTTTTGTAGAGTAGTGATGTAGTGTGTAGCTGAATTGGAAAGTGATTTTGGAAAAAAGCAGAAGCTAAATTATTCTGCTTTTTTTTCGAGAATCGGAGTTTTCGACTAAGAAATGAGCAGTGGATTGATGGATTTTTTTTGAATGTGAAGGCTGATGGATGGATAGTGGAGAAGATTAGCTTATTGGCGAATCCGAATCAAGTCAGGCCGACGAGATTCTGGGGTGTGTACACAAAGCTGAAGATTTTCAACATGACTAACTATAAGAAAGGTATATAATTGTTTGATAATCTGAAGTTTTGTTGCGGTTTCGTGCATTGTGGTTCTTATTGTGTGGAATGTGGGGTTATGCAGTTGTGTATCTTGATGCGGATACTATTGTGGTGAAAAGTGTGGAGGATCTTTTCGAATGCAGCAAGTTCTGTGCTAACTTGAAGCATTCTGAGAGGCTGAACTCGGGAGTGATGGTGGTGGAACCGTCTGAACGTGTGTTTCAGGACATGATGGGGAAAGTGACCACTTTGGAATCTTACACTGGAGGTAAGTTGAATTTCAAATGTAGTTTTATTCACTTCATACTGCATATATGTATAGTTTCATGTCGTTGAGATAGTTTGATTCATGTAGTGGGTGTGCTTGATCACTTAATGTAAATTATGTTTTATAATCATACTCAATGTGGGGAAATGGTGACCTAGTTAATGATGATTATCTGTACAAATAGTAAGTGATTGCTGTAAGGAAGTTAAATGCAATGTCTGACATGGTTGGAAAAGGTGTGAGCTTTCAAGTTGAAGCTTCTATGCTTTGGCAAAGTAATATAGCTGAACTTATGAAGGCTAAGGTCGATACTAATATTGGTGCTCACAAAATTAAGTTGGGATTTCTAGTTCATTATTTTGAACACCTCAACTTGTTTCTTATACTTGTACTTCAGTCTGTCAAAGGAGTTCCCTGATATTATGTGTTGAATAATATTAGTTGGGTGCTGATCACATACTCGTCCGCGTGCTTAGATCACGTATTACAAGTTAATTACTTCCTGATTTCTTTTGCATTCTGTGGACAACCAGTGATACACTGTAGTGTCCTCCACTGTAACTTATTACTTATCTATTTTTATATTTACAGGAGATCAGGGGTTTCTGAATTCTTATTACTTGGATTTTCCCAATGCACATGTTTTTGAGCCAAACTTGGCACCAGAGGTTCGCAAGTCTAGACCAGTTCCTGAGATGGAGCGACTTTCAACATTATATAATGCAGATGTTGGTCTCTACATGCTGGCAAACAAGGTACATATACATAAATATGATGAAACAATTATTTTTTTAGGCTGATTGACTAGTTTCAACTTCCACTACCATCACTGATATTGTTTCCTCCTTGACTATGAAATTTAAATCTTGAGCTACTGCTTCATTTATCATTGAGGGGCAATCTCTATACCATGTGTATTCAAGGGGTAAAATTTACATTGAAGAAGTATACAATAGGTTAAGGTAGTACTGTTTACTTTTGATTTTTTAAATTGTAGTTTTATGGACTATATGATATTGTAAGCTCAGCCTTTTAATCAGTGAACATGAAGCTAATAACGTACCAAAAATGCTAACTTTTAATAATTGTAGTATTGTTATTTTCTGACTCATGCTGTTGAATGTGGTACTTCAAATTAAAGCTGTAAATATGTCTCGTATCCATGCTTTGATTGAGCAATACGGACATGACTAATGTGAATTGGCTAACTGGGAGTGTACGGTTTATGTGTAATTTTCATGTGATTTAAGTTGTTTAATCTTCTTATGCATTATACTTGCAGTGGATGGTTAATGAAAGCGAACTCCGTGTCATTCACTACACCCTCGGTCCCCTCAAACCTTGGGATTGGTGGACATCTTGGCTTTTGAAACCCGTTGATGTGTGGCAGGTATTTTACGTTCTATTCTGTTTCCTGAGTATAACATATCTCTTTATCAGTACACAATTGTACATGTTAGGGGTGACTGGTATGTTGGTAGGAGGGAAGATGTTGAGTTGCTCATGCAATTTCCTTGAAGGAAATATGTTAAATCACTTGTGCCAAATTTCTTTTTTAATATGTTCACTAATATGCAGGATGTTAGAAAAGGGCTTAAGGATTCCCTCCCGGGAACTGGAGGAGGAATAAATCCAAATGATGCTCTTGTTGTCAAAATTCTTTTCTCGATACCGTTTTTGGCTCTGCTGTTTTGTTACTATCAATCTTTTCTTCAGGTTAGCAATTGTGTGATTACTTGCATGCAGATATATGAATTCCGAATTTTCATTTGTAGATATTTGTATATCAACCCTTATCTATTTCAATGCAGACACGGGAATACTTTGGCTCCTTATGTCGAAGTTCATTTTATGACCAAATCAAACACATTTACTACAAAATCAAATCTACTGGGACTCTTAACTATGCGGCTATTTCTACGTCATCCAACATTAATCTCAGTAATCAGGTTAGTTCCCTGTCTCAGTTCCTTTTTTTGGGTCGGCACGGTTTAGTTTCATTGTCATGCTCTTCATATTGAAACTTTAAAGGGAATTATTATCTTCTTCACATATCCAACTATTTAGTGTCATATTGTCATTCAATTTGACCTGTGTTAAATAATTCTTTGTTTGTCTGCAGACCAAGGTTCCTTGTTACTTGGGTGGGATGTCTATAGTTGCCTGTTTCATGGCTGCTATGGTCGCCCTTGTGGTTGGTCTTGCAGTTGTACCTCGACAAGTTATGCCATGGACTGGTTTACTATTGATGTATGAGTGGACATTTACAATCTTCTTCTTATTGTTTGGAGGCTATATCCATCTAGTTTACCAATGGGGCAGGACAACAGCAGTGCAAGCAACATTTTCCTCTGGTTCTGAATCAGTTGATGATGATTCTGGAAAAGGTTAGTTGACCTGGATTATCTAACATTAATATCTATGGCTGGATACAGCAAAGTTTTTCCTTATTTGTAGGTGTTTATTTTCTAAATGGTTTGTGGTTATTGGACATGTTACAGGTCATCAACGGCAAGTATCATTATGTGATAGTGCTTCATTGCATTATGGGTTAGGAATGGCTTTTCTGGCTGTTGCTGCTCCATCTTTGCCATGTCTTTTTGGTGTCACTGCTCTATTTTTAAGGTAATTTGCTTGATCAGTCATACTGATGTCAGTTGAATACTGTTGGTTTACCCCATGAAACATTTGGGTTGTAGTTGCAGCATTGATCCTTTTGAGCTGATTTTAAGCATGATGTCAATAGGATCGATACATTAGATCTATGTCACTTAATATCATAAGCTTATCACTCATGTTACCAGCTCTTGAAGTTCTATCTGTCATCGTCTTCATTCATGATCCAAGTTTGTGCTCATGCCATCTTCTGTTTTAAAGACTTGAAGTGCATTATCCAGTTGCTTGTTTACTCATAAAAACCTGAGATATTCCTTTAATCTTTTACAGGTTAGGTTTAATGGTTGTGGGAGGCCTAATTTTGGCATCTTTCATGACTTATGCGTCAGAGCACCTTGCGACTAGATCATTCTTGAGAGGCCTTGAAGACCGAGATGCTACGAGAAGTAGGAGCTTTTGTTAGATATGTTACCAGTGAACTAAAACCGAGTATGTAAAACTATTGACCAAAAGACCATGTCTTGTAGACAGTGTTTGATTCGTTTGTTGTAATCTGTTTCAGAAGGAACGCCCTAGATGAATTTGTAAATTATTGCCAGAAAGTCTGTTGGTAAGTGTTTTTGCTCCAGGATTTTTTTTTGGAGATTGTAACATTGTTACTGTAACTATTAATTATACTGCTTTAACATTCTTCCCCACAATCTAGTCGAGGAATAGTTCTTAAACGCTCAATTGTCCCCAAAATTTCTAGTTTCTTAAGCCGTGTAGTTCATAATTATAAAGAAACAGAAAAATAATCGTGTGAGGATTCTTTATGATGTCAAGAGCTTTGATAAGGTATATTATCCCCAAAAAGGGTATATATTGCGAGCACAAGAAAAGGTTGAACATGCTAAATCAAGAGGCAAGCAACAACCACCAAGGCACCAACCCAAGCATCAAATCATTCAGATGATAGGATGCCAAAATATAAGTGAGCGACCTTATTTTGGTAAAGTTGCAGATGTATTGACAAATGAAGGGATAAAGTCTTCAGGTCTGACGTGGTGGGACTTGCCACCACATTTTTTTATTTCTTTTTGTAATAACGATTGGTTGGGGCTTCCCACCTTTCGTTTCTGTTAACTTTTGTTGTTTTGTTATGCGTTATAGGTTTGTTTCTGGTTTTTGTTAAGAGTGGAGTTAAGTCCCTCTTTTTATGGTGTATTCTTTTTTTCTTTTCAATAAATTACCCTCGTTTCATCGAGGTTTACAAAATAAATAAATAAAAAGAAAAGTGAGCGACCCTATGAAGTATGAAATATGAACTTGTGAAGTGTCCCACCATGCCAATATGAGCAATCACCTGCAGACAGAACATAGCATACAACTTCTAAGGAACTTTTTCTTTTCTTCAACCCATTAGTTTTTCTATTTATGTGTGTTTATAAACATCTCTTAACATCATATGATCCTTTACGAACACAAAATGACTTACATAACCGTGTGTTTTGTAAAACACTTTTTGAAGGTGTTTCAAGGTTGGGATGTGTTCTACCACCCTCTTATACGAACATCAATAAAAAAATTACACTTAAAAAGGAAGCCACATGTTTGGGAATACAAAATCTTTTGAACTAATCCAACTAGGAGTCCAACTAGCTGAATTATATAAACCTTCCTATAAAGTTGTAGGTACGGACACTCCAAGTCCACAACAACTGAACAAAGTGCTCATTCACCAACATGCAATTCTATAATGATATCCTCTGGGTCCGTCTTCTCTCTAATTTGCTTATGAGATTCTGGATCTGATAATTTCACAAAGCTCTCGATCATACGTGTGTCAACTGTCATGGATGAGCTAATCATCAACCAGGTTTGTATATAAGAGTATATATTCTCTACGACGGTTGTCACTGAGCCTTTGATGAGTCATGGACCAATAGAAAATCCAATCTGGATTGTCCTTTTAGTCTTCATCTTTTCTTTCTTTACGCAGTTGCATGTCATTTTGCACTAGCCATTAGGTGAAACATGGTGACTAACTCAAAGTTTAACAAAAGGAAAAAGGAAAAGGAAATTATTGTGATGATAGTTGGGTGAGACTTTTAGTCATTCATCATCGATCCTTATCTTGAATTGTACCAGATATGACTAGTTATATACCATAATAACATAGAAAATATGAAGCTGTGGTTATGGCCCCTGATGTTCTTGCTTTAACAATTTGAGCAGTTTGGTCCAAAAGATTCCTTCTTCTCAAGAAAGTATGCGTATCTTTAAGACACATGCGTATTTAGTGTTAAAATATGATAAGAATACTCTTTTCTAGAGTCGTATTTTGTTTTTTAAACGGTATTGATTTCACAATAACAAAAACATACAACTTGAACTTAAAGTTGTCAGTTATACATACAACATACTTAAAGTGTGTAGAATACAAGTTCTTAGACGGTTAATTTCGATTTGGGCATGTTAATGAGCATATTGTCGGCACTAGTACCATGCGTTAGGTTGGTAACAGGAGTTCATTACATTATCCAAGATGATGGTTTTCTTATTTTTCTTTTCCCAACTGTATGGAGCCAATGAGCCATACCCATATATCGGCATAGCCCTTATCAGCAGCCCCACGACTTCACTTTTTATTATGAACCAGCTCGATCCATCTTCAATCTTTCTGTGTTGAACATGTGCTGGGGAACAATGGCAGCATGTAGAGGGGCCTGGTCTTTCACTCACACCAAGACGCGAGTAAGAATATGATGGATCAACTGCAGTAGTTGTGCTCACATATATAATGATCTCTGATTGTGCCTCATCATTACAACTTAACATTAAGAAACCTAAAATTTGAGACCCTCGATATATATAATTACATCCATTGATTCAATTCCAAGCATTCTTAAGCACCGTAGATGATCGATTATTTGCTGCGATTAACCTGAGCTTAAGAGCTTTATAAATACATAAACACAACTAACATTGAAGTTGTTGAAAATTGAAACTAGAGGATAAGAGTATCAGACAAGTATGGGGAGAAGGCTTTAATTTCTATCCATTCACGTAGCTTGTACCAAGATTCCATATCTCCTTCACCTATCATCTAGTACTGATCATTGTACGGAGAAACTTACTCATTTTGGGACATACGAATCAAAATTCCTGTTCAGGTATCAGTACGTATAGTAAAAGCATATATGCATAATTGATGAACAGAAAGTTCTGAGGTGTCAACGATTCATTGTTCCATTAACAAAAAGAATACTGAAAACCCAGAAAATTAATTTAAACCCCAGAATTGTGTTGTACAAAGAAATGGAGGTCTCTCACGTACAGTAGTACTCATGGAGCATACAAGAAACTAAAAGTCCAAAACGCATGAACATCATCAACGGAAACCCTAGAACGATAATACAGAAACAAATTTTATTACAGCATATTTCCTCCATGGATTTCGTGGCAACTAAGCCGAAATCAGTAGATACTACGAAGGAAAGGGTCATTGCAATCAAAACGAAAAAGGGAAAGGGATAATATATGATCGAATATGATCCAATATATTCGATCGAAAAGCCAAGAAACCAGACTTGCCTGAGGTTACATTTCTCTCCTCAAGTACGTACTGCATCATCACCCTTCTTTATTTACTTGTGAAAATCAGGCCAGACCTGAAAGCCTCCGAATCTCGAATGTGCTCTCAACATTCTTGATCTCTGCAGCTCTTGAACCACCATGGTCATGATCTCTATTCGATTCCAGACAACTCAACTCAGTGACTGTACAAGGAGGAAAATAAGGAGAAGCTAGATGAAGAAGGAGATGCAGAGGGATAGAAGCTGGGGATGGTTGGTTCTACTTATAATGAATGGGCCGGGGAAGCATAGGGATTAGATTCCTAATTCTTGATGTGAGAGACGGATCAAACAAAGGTGAAAATGAAATTTTTAGTAAACTAAGCCACGTATTTACGTATTTCTCATAGAGCTAGGAGGTCAGGAGGACCTACTTCACATGTCTGTTCGTGTTGTGCTTATTAAAAGGAATGTTCCATTAAGTACGTTCAAGAGAGGATGTAACTGAGCTATCTAGTTTGGATTCACTTAGCCAAAGAAACAATAAAACTGAAAAAGAAGAAGAAGGAAGCAATAGAACAAAATTAATTGTTGTTCATATATAGTTGGCCAAAGCTCCTCATTGGAGAAGCTAAGCTGGCTTCTAATCAATTAATATTAATGTATCGACTAGGTTGTTATGTACCCTCGTTTGTTAACACAAGATAGCTCTTGGGGATTGCATAAATGTCATCATAAGAAAATGGCAGCTTTGGTTTACTTGCCTATATATGTAACTTTTTTAAGAGGTTAGAGTGTAATATATTAATTGATTTAGTTAATTGTGTTGAATGGTTTCCTCACTTCTTTTTATGTGACGCGTATGTATATATATATATATATATATATATATATATATATATATATATATATACACACACACGCGGGGTGATCTTCTTATTATATAGACATACAAACTAAACGGTGGAGATGTGATTTTGTGATCGAAATGTTTATCAAAAATCCTATTCTTAGAAATAAACTAAAATTAGGGATCCCTCAATAGAAGTGCCCTGATATATATATATATATATATATATATATATATATGTATATAGTTCCTATCCAGAGCAAAGGTTCGTTATGAAATTAAAGTGTAAAGTTATTTATTTGACACATTTTTCGGTTATATTTCAATATCTCCACCGTTTAGTTTATTGATATTAATGTATAGATCATTCATATAAAATTTCATTCAAATTGATAATCGTTTATGTACCGAATTAGGTTAAATCAATGAACAAACCATAAATATATCTAACCATAACTGTTTGTGAAATTACAAACTTTTCATGTGTTTTCTTTCATGCGGGTTTTAAAGTTACACGCATTGATCTAGTGGAAATGTAAGTACCTACCTTTTCTTTCCATGAACTAATAATCTAGGATTTGAATCGGTAGTTGGTGATCATCGACGTTCAATAGGTAATAAACGTACGTGTAGGAAAAGAGCTTGGCAAACATAATTTGTTTCAACCTCCATCTAAATGTAGTCAATTACCATTTGCTTGGAGTTGACTTTACATGAGGCTATTGGCCATGATTAAGATTCACATAACAAATTAAATAAGTGTAAGCCAGCAATTTTGTAGCACGAAAATGGTGCTTTGCATATGTAATGATTCACGACTCATCGTCAGTGGGGAATGTCTCTATTGAAAACGTGGCCGGGTTGACAGATCGGCCGCCGGACTTGTAAACTGACTACCAAAGTCAAGGGAACGTTCTGTTGTGCAGTTGAGATTGTTTTATTTTGTTGTTGTTGAAATAACGGATGATTTCCATTGACAATAAAAATCATGACGAGCTTATTAGCTCAAGCCAGAGAAATCAGAAGAAAACTCATTACATCCACTGCTAAAATCAAATATAACAAACTAATAAAGTTCCTGAAAAGACTAACCAAAAGGGTGTCCAAAAACCTGTACATGCAACTAACTAGAATAAGAAATCAAAAACCTTAATTGTCCCACAAAGTGACCAAACAACTTGTATGAAGCCTAGAGGCCTAATGGTGAACCTGTTCACAAGCTGCCTGAGAAATTCACAGCATGGGCTAACTAGGGCACCATCCTACCCTTGTGGGTTGATTGCTTCCTCCACCATCGTCTCTGACTCTGACAACGTGCCACTGAACCAGGCACTATGGAGTCTGAACTAGACACACCATCACCTGCTTTTGTTCAGTTGCGGCAAGCACATGGCTTTTCTCTCTTCTTGCTTGGTTGACCAACATCAGATACCAAAGATGGAATTAGACTTAGGGTTTCAGGTTGTAGATCAACATGAACCAAATTCGAAGAATGTTTGGTGCGATTACCAGGCAGGGCCTCCTTTTCCTAGATTGTCAAACTCTGGTGAGCCTTGCCGACGCCAAGATCGGATAGCAATGATGCGCTTCTCCTCTAAAACAAGAGAATAGTATGATTTTAAAACGATTAAGTTATAGAATGTGGCTTCAAATTCAGCCATACACGAGAATTTTAATTTGAGCCAAAAACACTTGTGCTATAATACGAGGGTTTTTCCATTTATTTGTGTTTATAGACATCTCCAAACATATTTTGAATATTCTTGCATCAAAAATCGGTTTCTTTTATCATTTCGCTCGCGGTCGAGCTTAAACGACTCACATGTACCGTGTTTCGTATAACCTGTTGAATTTTTTATTTTCAGAGGTGTTGAGTGTATTTCCAAGCTTATGTTGTCATCAATTATTCTCACACCGATATCGGGAACCTCAGTTATCAAAAAAGTCAAGTATTACCACTTCTTTAAACTTTCACCCAATTTGAGCCAAAATATCTTATTATACGAGTTTTCGCAAAATTTCACTTTTTTTAAATTCTTTTTTTTTTCATTCATTTGTGCTTATAGACACATTTTAACATATTTTGAACCATTCTAGCATTAAAAATCCATTTCTTTTATCGTTTTGCTCGCGGTCGAGCTTAAACGACTCATGGGTACCGTGTTTCGTATAACTTGTTGAATGTGTTATTTTCAGTGGTGTTGAAAGTATTTTCAAGCTTGTGTTGTCTTCAAATCTTCTGACACAGACCTAAGGAACCTCAATTTTCAAAAAATCACGTATTACCCAACCTTAAACTTTCACCCAATTTCAGCCAAAACCCTTCGCTGTAGCACACGAGTTTTCTGGAAATTTCACTTTTTCTGAACCTCTGGCTTTTTCCATTCATGTGTGCTTATATACACCTCCTAACATATTTTGAATCATTCTAGCATCAAAGATCCGTTCCTTTTATGGTTTTGCTCGTGATTGATCTTAAACGACTCACGGGTACCGTGTTTCGTATAACCTGTTGAATTTGTTATTTTCAGTGGTGTTGAGTGTAATTCCAAGTTTGTGTTGTCTGTAATTCTTCTCACACTGAACTCAGGAACCTTAGTTATCAAAAAAGTCAAGCATTACCCCTCCCTTAAACTTTCACCTAATTTGAGCCAATACATCTTGCTATAGCACACGAATTTTCGGTTATTTCACTTTTTTTGGAACATCTGGCTTTTTTCGCTAGTATTCTTATAAACACCTCCTAACATATTTTGAACCATGCTACCATCAAAATTCCATATGTTTTATCGTTTTATTCGCAGTTGGGCTTAAACGATTTACGAGTACCGTGTTTCGTATAACCTATTGAATTTGTTATTTTCAGAGGTGTTGAGGTATTTCCAAGCTTGTTTTGTCTCCAATTCCTTTCATACCGGCCTCAGGAACCTCAGTTTTCAATAAAAAATTACATATTATCCCTCATCTCAAGTTTCACCAAATTTTAAACAAAACCTCTTCTTGTGTTTTTACATACAAGCTCTTAACATTTTTTAAACCTTTATTTCACCTTAATTAAATTCGTTTTTCGACCTATGGATTTTTCATCTTTATGTGTTTTTATACACCTCTTAACTTCTTTTAAACATTTATATCACCTTAAATTCGTGGGAGTTTGACATCTCCTCAATTATTCAAAATCAGAGTATATGATGAGAAGGAAGTAGATCATCTTTGATTTCAATTTTTCTGAACCACTAATTTTAGTCAAAGTCCAAGAAGGGTTAATCAATAATCAAACAAACTAAAACCAGCTGAATTTCTATCATCAAATTTTAACCACCACATGTGGTCGAGTTTGTAAAAACCTAGGTGTGGAACCCCCATAACCAAGTTCGAATCTCAGTCAACGCTAATTGGAGTTAAATCCCAATTTATTCTTGGTGGCCAGGAGGGAGGAAGCGTTCTGATAAGATCTATCGTCGCGGATTAATCTCTGGCCCTGTAAAGTCTTTAATGATACCGTTGTTGATTAAAAAAAAAATCATCAGATTTACCTTATCCAACTTTTCAAAAGCGAAAGATTTTTCCTTTCAGGTCCATGAAAAAGCATACAAGCTAGTATGACAATCCAGTGCATTGGTACCATGAAAAGGAACTTGATGAACACCAATGAATCTCCAAGTCTGCTTCTAATCACTATTGAACTGGGTTTTTGTCGATAGGGACCAATGAGATTTCGAAACTTAGCCTATCACATTGTCTATAAGAGCAACAAATCCCACAGAAATTAAAGTACGTGGTATCTTCTTCTGTGCTTATAATGACTTTGAGAAATCTTGAATCCATGAAAAAGCATACAAGCTAGTATGCTTTGACAACAGTAAAATTAGTCTTCAAATCACGGAGGTTTCCCAAAAAGCACAAACATGTAATTATAGACACATATTAGCTCTTTATATACATTCTCACGTAACCAAAGTTTATCTACCAAACTGAGAATGTGAAAGCAAACAATATAATCCTAACTAAACACAGGAAGTAAGAAGCCAAAGACAACCCAATTCCTTTTGGTTAAAATGAAAACATGACTAAAACACATCCAAAAGATATCAAATACTCACCATATCTAAATCTCATAGTTCGCTGTATTTAAATCCAGTTTATCATTCATCTTCATGAAAATCAAAGATAAACAGTGTACGCATAGTCAATTAAAAAAATAAAAACAGTATTAGAAAGTAATATATAATACAAATTCCGAGAAAGACCTCAATCGAAAAAACGCTAAATCAAATGCAAAACCAGATTAAAAAAGAAAGAAAGAAGTGAATGTAAGAAGTAATAAGCATACCTAGAGAAATACCTCGATCTCATTATCCCTCTCTTTCCTATCTCTCGGCTCGTTGACAAAACCTCTCGAAGCAGAGAACCCGAGAGCTTATTCTCGAAAGTTGGGTCTGATCATAACTTGTCGAAGAGACAGAAAGAGAGAACATTAGTATAAAGAGAGGGAAAAAAGACATCGCTATGCAAAATTTTGATGTTTTAGTCCTAACTCTCATAGATCAAATTCAATACAATGAGCAGACTTAATTACGTCTTGATCAATGTTAGATCAAACCCAATCCCCTAACACGATTTGCAAGTTACTTCGCACACAAACTCTCCAATTAGATTTTTTGGATTATTAGGTTAACTAAGTTAGAAGCAGTAAACGTATCTATAAAAGTACCTCGATCTCTCTATCTCCTCTTTTCTTATGTATAGAACATTGATGGAATCTCTGGAACGCTGTATTTGAATGCAGAGAAAGGGAGAGTTGAATCGAAGACGTGATATTCTTATACGGTAAATTGGGAATTGGGTAGAGGAGAGAGTTGGGTTCGATCACATCTTGTCGGAGGAGAGTCTAGAGAGATAAAGAGCGAGAAGATAGAGTCTAGAGAGGGTGTGAGAGATAGAGCGAAGACACAACCGCGAAATCAGAAAAAAAAAACGTCCGTGAACTGTTCACATGAACAATAATTATGAAGAACGTGAACAATGCTATAAACAGTGAATCATGTTGAGTGAACAGTTGACAGAAAATATATATATATAGTAAATATTGGAAACATTTTTCTCGTACAAGTAGACAAATGTCCCCACTCTTATAGTTTCCACCATACAATATTTCCTAGCAATCTCTGTCTTTCTATGATAGGTGACTCAAAGTTTAGATTCCCAGTAATATCATTAAGTTTAAGCAAATAGTATGATGGTTATTTTCTTGATGCATCTTAAAGTTACTAAAGGTTAATAGTTGGAGGCAATATCCCTTAATAGATGGGATAGTGACACCCTTTTCTTGACTTTATACACAACGACAATATTTGCTGAGACAAACTCAAAATTCTTACATATAAAATCGACTAGACGTGTCTACTATATTAGCAGATACTTTATCTAACCCCATTTTGATGTGATCACCAAATTCCTATTCAGAAATGTAGGGCAAATGAAGAAAGCTTGTCCTAATATACTGCTGCATGCACATAGTGGTGGTCAACTAGTCTTCTCAAGTTTGTAGCTTTCCTCTTGAACTTTGCTAGTTTGAGTGCTTCTACGTTATGCACCAGACATAGTTATATTGAACCAATTTAGATTCTTGCTATTGTATATTCGGTCGACGTTGATGTTGGATTTGTTCTTAATCCATAAGTTGCTGTGCTAAACACCATCAGGAGTCATATGGCCGACAAAGGATTCCAGATCATATAGTGCACACCATGGATATATTGTCACTTTTAATTTAGTCGTTTTTGGCCCCAATTCCAATGGATAGTATGAAGTTGACTCAAAAGATGCAGTTTCCCTCTAATACGTCCAACCCTTTTACAATCACAATTCAATTGGAATTTCCAAAACGAATGATGCAAGCAAGCGTGCAATACAATATAATATAGTGGACAAATCCAAAAATTGTATAATTAAAAAAGAAAAAGATAAGAAAAAGAACAGAGGCAAAAAGAAAAAGAGAAAAGAGTTAATCGGTTTATGAAAGTTTATGAGGTAAACGAGATAAGATTAACATAGGTTACATTGTCACAAAGACAAACAATTTAGGACTAATTTGGTATTGCTGTGATTAAAAAAAAAACTGTGTTGTACTGTGAAAATAATTAATTGTGAATTAAAACAGTTTTGTATTTAATAAATATTAGTTTTAAAAATACTGACAAGATAAAATTTATTAATTTCTAGTGTTTTTAATAACATGCTTTTAAATATAACATTCATGTTACTTTTAAAAGCTGTTGCAAGTAACCTGTAATTTTTTTTTAAAAAAAACTGTTTTTCTTTCATTTACTAAATACTATAAAATCTAAAAGTTCAGATAGAAACTGATTTTTTTAAAAGCTAAGCTGTACCAAACTAGGTCTTAGTGGCTAAAGCTGCAATCCAGACAGATCATGAACTTTGAATCTGGCATTTATAAGGGATTAAGGGGTATTGGTATCAGCAAAAATACACTATCTGAAACTGCCATTCATCTCAAATAATTGAATAGCAATCAACTATCATAATACACAGATACAGAACTTGAAATGTTTATATGGACAAATGGATATAACAATCTCTGTAATGAATCGTTGCTGCCTCTAGCTTTTGACACCTGATAAGTAAAAGAGGATTTCAAGCAGCAGTTGTATAAACCAGAAATACTGAAATAGAGTGCAGAGGAAGAAGCAAGGGCAATGGCAATTACCTGTTTACAGAATCCTATTAGGCCATCACATTTCCGATTGGAAAACCCTGTTCCGAAAAGAGCAAAGGAAGAAGAAAAGGAGCAAGACAGCAGCAAATCCGTGGCCCTTATAAAATTAGCCACCAACTTCGTCTTTAGTTTTTCTTTTATACGACACCAAACATTATCTTTTTGTTCCACTGTATATGAATGATTCTTTGTTCATGCACAAGCTTGCTTACATTAAGAACAAGAGATTAATATCCCAAAATGAAGGCATGTATTTCAGCCCAATTAGATGCTGTATAAAGAATGCCAGTTAACCCTTTCCAATTAGAAGATCTTCCTTCAACACACTCTTTTTGTTTCTTAACTAAACCAGGAAACAATGGAACAAAAGAAACACCGAATTGAGTCCCCACTCTCCTCAGGCTTGAGCTTGACCCTATGACAATTCCTATATCTGCCTCAAGGAGGCATAGTAAGTCACCCACCGAGTCTCCTATGTAAATAGTCAAGTTCTTCCTGTCGCTTGGACAACTTTCTAAAATATCTCTGAAAGCGTGAACCTTGTCAATAGGAGACTCCACCTTCTTAACAATTTTACCAGTGGAAATAGATTCTTCAAATGTGAACTCATTTGCATGAACATTTGGCTCATGTAAACCCCCTGCACCAAAAATATTATATACATATGAACAATCAGGAAAGAGAGACATAACACACTCAACAGAAGGAACTTCAAGCCTAAAACAATGACAACAAGATAACAAGACCACATAGTGTTTGTATTTCAGAAATATATAGTATGAGATCAATAAGCAGGTTTCATGTGGAAAAGAGATGTGCACCTGATGAAAAAGCTGACCTAATAAGATCACCACACCAACAATACGAAAGAACATGAACATTTGCGTTCAAGTTATCACTTTTGATAATTCTCTTGAAGAAATCAATACAACCATCTTGAAGAATGAGACGTTCACCAGCTCTCTTTATATCCTCAATATTAAGACCCTTCAGAACCCCCGACTCTATCACTCTATCGTTTGCCTTTTTCTCGAACTCTGAAAGTTGCTCGAGCGCTTTATGCAGATTGTTATAGACAAACTCGGCTACAAACCAATAAAAAGGGAAAACTATCAGACTTCAGCAACTACACCCATAAAAATGGATTCTATAACAATTTCACACTCAAAAACATAATGTGGAAATTGGATATGTATCTGACAATAATTTGTTAGTACCTCTTTCAGTAGGAATAATGCTTCCTATGCATTGCTCGTACTCTTCTGTGTACTGCTTAGAAAGAAGGCCCCATGTATTCCTGAGATCAGCAGATGACATCCGCGCAATTTGATCATCAGATTGATTTTGATCTGATTTTGGGGCAGTTACTATTGCGATTTCAGCCAAAATGGCAGAGGAATCAACAACAGTACAAGTCAAATCAAAATCTGAAAATATCATGAGGCGATCTTCTGCGGAGTTATGGTCTTTGATAAGAGGAACTACAGTTGGTTGAACAAGTGACTGGGCTGAAAAGAACTCTATCTCAAGTTTCATGGCTTGGTGATAAAGCTTTTCAATGATGTCAAGCTCCTCACCAGTCAGAGAGACACTTAGCTTATCCAGCAACTCTTCGGTTTGTGCAGCTGATGCCTAAGTTTAAAGATAATATCACATAAGTTTTGAAAGTCACGAAGGCTACTTATATAGAAACAAGGGGAAAATAAATTACATATAGAGATGATTGGAAAAACCTGAAAACTTTCGCAAGAATAATTGTTGATCCACTTCTTGTATGGATGAGAGTCGTCTTTGGGATCTAAAAGTGCCTTAAACTCCTTACCTATAAAGGCATACAATCTCATGCAAGGAGTCATGGCACCAAGGGTATAAGCAGCAACCTTGGTTCTTTCAAATGGAGTTGCAAGTTTACCAGGGCCTTTTACTCCTTCAACTTTACCAGAGGCTGTTGCCAATAGAAATTCCGTGTACTTCACTGCTGCAGAGCTGATAGAGATTTCCTTGACATCTAAACCCCACTCCTGCATTTACTCTCTCATTAGAGAATGGGAAATGTAACTTAACTGTGTAACTGAGAGTGATTCTATTGTTTGCAAATAAAGAATCCATTGAAGTACTGAACCTACATATTTGAAGTATTACAAGTCACTTGTAGTTTACAGTTCTACTTAGAACCCTTCATCTTACCTGCACGAATGAATTATGCATTTTCAGTTCCTGAAGAACAGCACTCCTTAAATCAGAAATAGCAAGCTTTGCATCATCGTCATCTGCACACTCTTCCGCCAATTCATACCTAAAAATGCAGACATTAGTAGAACTCAAGCAAATAAATCACCTAAACTCGTACCTGATACAGACCTAATACAAACTGCCGTAATTCTGAATAAACTAAATCATAACCTATTCCTATTTTATAAATTTTTAAATTTATGGGAAACAACAAATAACCTTACCTGAATTAATGCACATAAATATATCCAAAATACTTTAACTCCATTTGGTTGCTGAGAAAACTGAAAAAGCAAAAAAAAAAAAAGCTATATGATTTAGTTACTCCTGCTTCCAAACTACTGTAAACTCCATAAAGTCAACCAAATAAGTCCATCGGTTCAACTATGCCAAACCAAACTACAATATGACTCTCCATTTGAGCCAAACCTCTTAATTTTCTCTTCTTTTCAAACCTTTTCTCAGCAACCAAATAAAGCTTTGAATTCAATATCCTAGCATATCTTCCGGTATACTAGTACACTCGGAAAAACAATTCCTAAAGTAATCGTAGATACAAATTCAGAAGCAAAGCAAGGAAAGGTGATGACTGATAACAGAGTAAGTGTCAAAAACACATCTTTCTAGTTCTTTATCATTTCCTCTGTATTCCTCAGCAACCTTCCTCGTCCTTAACTAAGCTTATGACGAAAAACCCAAAACAGGCATATCTGAAATCCCAACACTAGAAAATCATGAACTCTGCCTAATCAAGTAGATACGTCCTAACCTTAAATCTTAGTCTCGCTCCATATATAGATTAAAACACCTCATTCCCAATCCAATTACACTTCCATTCTTAGTGACATCACCCGAATTCGAGCCATTCTCTATTTCTTCTCGCCTAAAATCAAAAGTAACGAGCTTCCTAAAAGCTGTCATCTAACTTCTAACAGCTCAATAAACACAACCAAATCTTTCCAAATCAACAAAAAGCAAAATTTACAAAAAAAAACTAAGAATATTCTTCACTTTCTCAGATTGAACAAATATTCACAATTGAGAATTGGAATCACAAGATGCAGATACACCAAAAAGAAACCCTAATTGGAATCGAAGGAGAGAGAGAGAGAGAGAGAGAGAGAGAGAGAGAGAGAGGAGACTCACGCGTGAGCAAAGGCCTTGAGAAAGTGAGCATCTTGGGCGATGTAGCTTCGGAAAGACTCGACCTTGAGGTCGCCGGAGGCCAAGCAGAGCGAGAAAGGATGGAACAAAGCGAAAACCGATTCGCGGCGGAACTTGATCCAGAAGCGGCGGGCGAGGCCGGCCTCGTTGTCGACGGCGGTGGAGGCGATGGCGGACTTGGGAGGAGGTATGGCCATTGATCGGAAGAAGAAGAGGGTTCGGGGGGTTTTGATTGGGTTTGGAGGGAAGAGTGAGCGCATCAATCGCATCAATAGAGGAGAAGAAGAAAACCAGAGAGAGAGAGAGAGAGAGAGAGAGAGTTTGGTTTGGTAAATATGGTGTGAATTGAAGTGTGTGAAAAAAGAGGGAAGTTTTTATCTCTCTCCAGCTTTTCTTTACCTTCGGTCTTTACGAGAGCGCACGGCGTGTATGTTCACGTATATACATAGATAGTTAGAATTAGAGGAAATAATATAAAAACATAATGGTCAAACATATGAATTGTTATGAACGGTTAAGATTGTGTCGTGTATTTTTCAAGGTTCTCACTCTATTTTTTTCCTTCTTTTTTCTTTTTAGCATATGTTGAAGGTGATCTGTAAATTTATTTCGGTTGAAGGTATCGGGTGGGATCGAGCTATAATCCGTGGCTCCAATAATGGTTCTCGAACCCATGCAAATGATCTAAGTTACGTCGAGTTTAAATCAAGATTGACTTCTTTCTACAGAGTTGAGATATTCGAATTTAGATAATAATCGATCATATCGAGTTGAGTTTGAGTTTGAAAATTTAGTTTAAGCCTTCAAACAACTTCAGTTTGAGTTTGAAAATTTAGTTTAAGCCTTCAAACAACTTCAAAACTCTGTAATAGCATAGGTAACGTACATATGACTCTTTTATGAAGTGTTTTCACTTGGACTAGCTATCTGCTCAAGAATTTTCAAACAAGATTGCTCGGGAGGAATTTGCCTATTTTTCTTTAGTGATCTTAGCAAACCATATGCCACCTAAATTGTACATTTTTTTTATAATCAATACAACGTACATGTAAATATATAACTTTGTGTATTAGTATCAACAATCAGAGTGGCGCAGCGGAAGCGTGGTGGGCCCATAACCCACAGGTCCCAGGATCGAAACCTGGCTCTGATAGTTTGAGTAGCTTCTGCCCGCTTTTTTGTCCTTTTTTTTTTGTGTATTTTCTTTGTTCAACAATCTTGTTTCTTCTGGGTCACTTTCTCTGGAATCATAATATCTTTTGTTTGTTCGAGTAGTCTGACATGGCAGCAACCTCAAACTCTGCAGATTCAACATTTCCCAATATGAGCATCATAGTGGAAAGCAATCCCTCTGAATCACGCTTATCAGAATTGGATATTAACTCATGGCCCAAGTGAGTCTTAAGCTTCTTTCTGCATGTTTAAACAACGGGCTAGCTGAGCTATATCTGCCACACTACCTATAAGAACTACTGTATATTACTTGTTACTTATTTTGTAGATAGGGATGTGCACCAGGGAAGTACATACTTAAGTTCGACGCAGCGGAGACATGTTATCTGGTGAAGGGACGAGTGAAGGTGTATCCTAAAGGAGGCTCATCATCATCAGTATCATCTTCATCTGAGTTTGTAGAGTTTAGAGCAGGAGACCTCGTAACCATTCCCAAAGGACTCAGTTGCATATGGGATGTATCAGTTGCCATTGATAAACACTACAAGTTTGAGCCCTCTTCATCCTAGTCGGTCAAGTTCATCCATCAATATCAGACGTAGTTAGATAATTTCTGGTTATAAATATTTTCTTGATTAGGTACTTGTATAGTTCTTAATGCATAATATCGATCTAGAACTTGCAAGATATGATTTATGGGTGGGATGCTTGATGCTTCCCTTTGTTGCTTTGAATGGTCAGCTTAAGTCTTTAAGAGACTACATTCATCATGCAAGAAAGACATGTCTTTATGTAGCTATAAGCTGTGGTGACTCTTTTAGGGCCGGAGAAGATCCCTATACAACTATATTGAAGAGTTTACCCCCTTTTTTGATGGAAAAGTACACCGAAATGGTCTTATGCCTCGATTCATTGAGTTGAGATACTTTGATTGATTATGTAGGTTATTGCTTTTTAGGACAGAATAAAATCCTCTTGTAGACATTAGTTTTTGAGTTAATATTTCTTTGTAGCCTTTGTAAGCTTTTCAAGTTGTATCGGAGCTATGCTCTCGACTGACCAGCCATTGGACTTGTTTTAGAGTTTAACTCCTACTCGTTTTATTGGTTGATTTAATATATGAGTTTTGCCTTATGGAGTAACGTCAATTTCCATCAAAAAATTATAAGAAAAAATAAATAAATAAAGGTGAACCCATGAGAGTACCGGGGGTGTCCGACCCGGTCCAGCAAACCATGGGTTAACTTGGACAAAAACAAACAGAAACAAAAGCCTCCCGCCGCAGAATAGTGGAGAGCTCTACTCTCCTTTTCTTCTTCTTCTTCTTCTTCTTCTTCTTGTTTTTGATGGGGAACGATTCAGAGTTGGTGACCCCAGGCGAAAAGCTCGGAAGAGCCTCCGAGTTCAAAGCAGGCAGAGGCGCCTACGTGTCACCCGATAACCTCACCGTCTATGCTTCTCTCACTGGCCTCCGCCGCATCCTATCCCCGCCTCCTGACTCACCTGACCAGGTATATCTTAACATCAGCAAACTTACCCAACACTCTGTTCTTCTTCAAGTTTGATTCTTTGGTCTAGTTTGGTATGAAAGTTCAAGTCTTGGGTATTGGGTCATTCATTCTTTCAATGAAAAGTTAAAGACTTTCATACTTTTAAGGGTGTGGAACTTTGCTTAGTTTATGTTTTGTAGTCTATGGTGAACTGGGTTTCTGTCTTTTTTGAGCTTAAATGTTTGATTTGAGCATTATGCTGATGTTGGAATTTTTGCTGATGATGTTGGTTGTGTGTGGTTTGTAGAGACCCGTTGTGGAAGTAACTGGTCACAAGGCCCATGGTGCTATTCCGGAGCCTGGATCTATTGTCATTGCTAGAGTAAGTTCTTTCGAGTTCTTATTGTTATCTGCTCATGGATTGTATCTAATGGATGCTGATCCTACAATGTCGTTACTGTGCTGTCGATGTTTATGTTTTGTTTCCGGTGTCTCTTTATGTATTTATATGTTCGAGTTTGTACCTCCTTTATCATAGAATGGGTTCTTAAGTTTCGCTATACTCCTTTTGTGGTTCCAAGGGTGTCATTGAGAATGTAGTTAAAGCTAGTGGAAACTATGCATTTGGTTTCCTGTAATTGCATATAGTTGAATTTACCTGGTGATGGATACATGGTACGACAAGCTTATTGTACATCTTAAAACAAACAGCTTATTGAAATTTCTAATGGTAGAGGAAGTGTTCATGCTATTTGTTTGTTGGAGGGTTAATGTATATTAGACAATGGTTGCTGGTTCTATACTATTAGGATGACTACACTCTCAGTAGCTTCATATGAGGCAGAATATTCATCTATTTAAATTTGTGATTTATTTATTTATTTTGAAGGTTACCAAAGTGATGGCCAGAATGGCTTCTGCTGATATTATGTGTCTTGGCACTAAGTCTGTGCGGGAAAACTTTACTGGCATAATTAGGTATATATTTTTTCTCTCAAATATATGCTGAAGGTTTTGCATTTATCTCGCTCCTTTTCTATTGTAATTTGTCTAATGAAGTTGGTTGTTGTTTTTCCGATGTTATAAGTATATATAACAGCTCCTGCTTCTTTTAACAGGCTTCAAGATATCAGAGCAACCGAGATCGATAAAGTGGATATGCACCAGTCTTTTCGCCCTGGTGACATTGTCAGAGCTATTGTGGTATTTTTTTTTTGTTTGAAATGCCTTTGTTAATATGATGTGAAAAAGAAGGACAGAACTTTCTTGGCCCTGAGATTAAGTGTTGTTTTCTGAACATAAGATTCTCTGTTTCCTTTCATAATGTTATATGTTTGATATCTATATACAGCTACTAAGCCAGTGATCATTTAATATTTAATTTGATTATGCTTTACAATATTGAAGATGCTAATTGAAAAATGAATTTCCTTGATTCTTTCGATAAGCTATCCCTTGGAGATGCAAGAGCTTACTTTCTATCTACTGCAAAGAATGAGCTGGGAGTTATTTCTGCTCAGAGTGCAGCAGGTAAATGAATTTTTCTTAGTGTACCGTATTAGAGTATGGTTGCATGATTGTTGGGTCTGAAGGTATAGAATGTAATTTTTAGTCTGTGTAACAAATCCTTAATTGAATTGAATCTATCTAGGAGTTATTCACTATTGGGGATGTAAGAGTGCAGCATTGTATGTTCATGTTTGTTTAATGTCCATATTGGCTTGCAAACAGCCCCATTGAATCTGCATGATATGAGCTCACATTGGTTCTTTAAATGTTCACTGCAGGTGTGCCAATGGTGGCAATAAGTTGGACTGAGATGCAATGCCCCATTACAGGGCAAATTGAGCATAGAAAAGTTGCCAAGGTTGGAGGATAAGAAGACCATGTCGAGAGCGTGTCTTGGTTATATTTAGAATTGTTAATTTCATGTCTGGCCTTGAACATTCATTAGAAAGCTGTAGTAGCATATACCTTTATAGCAAGGGTTTACAAGATACACAGTGGATCTTTCCGATTCATGGTTAGTCTATTATTTTTCGGTTCAAAAACTCAGGAAAAGACAGTTCTGCACCATCTTGAGTTGAATGCGCATACACTTGATGAACAATTAAAGCTTCACCTTTCCCATATGTTTTGATTGTTTCCCAACACCAAATTTGCTACAAAAGATTGAGGCTGCGCTCTGATTCAATGATAATCTTAACTTTGATGTGGGAGCTAATTTGCTTTCCAACCATTACTGGATAGTTAAGGATGAATAAACCTGAAATTAAAGTCCAACAAATTAGTCTCAAACTAAACTTACACTGATCTCTGACTCACTGTCTCACACGATCATACTTTTCTGTTTTCACTTTAACTACGGTAAAACCTTAAAAAGGCAGCAGCAAATAGTATAAGTACGTCACCAGTTGAAGTGCTTTCTGTTTCTGAACATCAGAAAGTGTCTACTTGTCGCCGGAAAATCTCACGTTTCTTGCTTCCTTGATTGGATCTCACCGCATCGTACGTCAACCCAACCAGGTATCAGCTTTCGTTCCCATTCTATTTTCTTGACTGATTACTATGTTCTTGATTTGCATATGATATAAGTGATGGTTCTGTTTTCTAATGTAAAACTCGGTATTTTCAGTGGAACTTAAACATGGGTTCGAGTTGGTTTGATGTATTTTTTTTTTTTGCAGAATCTGATGGGGCCTAGGTGGAAAGGAAAGGGCTTCAAGGCTAAAGCACTAGCAGACCCCATGTCAAAGATAGTACTGAAGCTTCAGTCTTCTCTAAATCAATCAAACTGTGAAGGGTTGCTATGTGGGAGTAGTGTGCTTCTCTCAGTGGAAGCAGAACAAGCTGATCTCCTCAACCGTTCGTGCTTCGGCGTAGCCATGGTTACTGCTGAGAAGGATAAGCAGTGGTTTGAGTTGAGTTTGGAAGAGGGCTTTTATCTGAGCTATGCTCTAAGATGCCTCAGGATAGTTGAAGATAAATGCGTGAAGAGTGAGGAGCAGCTATGGGAGTGTATGAAGTCTAGGAATGCATTGTTTTCCTATTATTATAAGGCGTATTGTCATCTTAGGATGAAGAATTGGGTTGTTATGTCGGGGATTACATATGGTGCGGACTTTGTTGCTTACCGTCATCATCCAGAGTTGGTACATTCTGAATATGCAGTGATTGTGTCCTCGGAGGAGGGTGGTGCAAGTAATCGATTGAAGGTGTGGTCTGATGTGCATTGCGCTACTCGGCTTTGTGGAGGTGTGGCAAAGACATTACTAGTTCTTGATATCAGTAGAAATGGTCATGGTGCAGACTCTCCATCGTGTTTGGAGATGTATACTATCAGGGAGCGCACGATCACAAGATGGAGTCCAGAACAGTGCCGCGAGGATCATACAATGGTTGAAATTGAAAATGGAGCCAAGGAAGAAGAGATTTAGTACTTTTTGATTGCTGCTATCAAGTTAGAGGTATGCCTTCCTATTCGGCTAGAATGAGCAATTATTTGTTTGTTTAAAAAAAAATTGCTATCAATATATTGCTGCTCAGGATTTAGTTATCCTAATTCGAAAATCGTAATCATTCTTAAAACTTCCCTATAGGAATTGATGAATTTAATCATTTGCAGCACATCTGTCCATTGCTTTTTTACAAATGGAACATAAGAAGAGGAATAAATATGGTAGAGAGCTCATAGTAGCAACTGGTACTTTGAGTACCTGTAGTTCTTCCAAGGATATGAGATATTACAAGCTAACTAGGCATTTAGGCACTACACTTATCTTAGATTACGATATTGCTAAGAAACTAGCGATTGTTGCACCTTGGTGCATCTGGTGGTACCCAGAGAATCGTCCTTTTATGAATGCAGTTGATAGAATGCTAGAAGCAGCCTGTGCAAGCTTGATCATGCCACCAAATCCCTTCCCTTGATCAAGGAACAACTCTAGAATAACTAAATGTTTTGTCTTCAGGACAAATATTGTATGATGTTTCTGTTGAACAATGAACTACTACTTCTTTTGGATTTAGGGTCTTAACTCATAAAATAGCCGAGAAATATTAATTCTTCTGTTTGGAATAGAAATTTTAAGCCTGAGTATAAATATAAACAGGGAGCTTCATAAGAATGACAGGAATAACAGACAGAAGTTTGAGACTAGTAAGCATTGACGTACTTAAAACATGAAACTCGTAGAATTACATTGATTAAAGACAGAAGTTTGATAAAGCTTTTATTGACCTATCATTCAAAGTTTTTATTGAAATGAAGCTTAAGAAGAGGCATAAAAGTATAAATAGGGCATTAATTGCATTCCCCTCACACCATGGAAGTAGATTCTGTAGCAATCTGTGGCATCTGTGGCAGGATAGATACCTCTTCAATATCTGTCTCATCGCTGTCATCAGGTAAATCCTCAGTTGGCATCTGTTGGGGACAATAGAACGGTTTTGGAGGCATTTGCAAGACTTGATCTTCACCTTCAAGCATCTCTAAAACCTTGGTCATCGAAGGGCGGTCCACAGGCATCAGTTGTATGCACCACAAAGCAACCATGATCATCTTCTTGGCTATTTTAGTATCATTTTCACAGGCATCCTCTATCTCAATGTTCAATCCCCTTTCCAGTTGATCATAAATCCATGAAGGGAAGTATATCTGGCTCGAATGTTCTGCATATGCATTCAAGTTTTTCCTCCTCCCTGCCATTTCCAGCAACAACATTCCGAAGCTATAAACATCAGCTTTGTAGGAAACACCACCAATATTTTTGTAGAACATTTCTGGAGCTATATATCCCATTGTGCCTCTTGCTGCAGTGACAGAAATTGTGTTATGATCTCTAGGGTAGAACCTTGCAAGCCCGAAGTCTGAAATTTTCGACTTAAAGTTATGGTCGAGGAGGATGTTGTGGGGCTTTATATCAAAATGCAGAATTTGGATATCACATCCCTGGTGTAGATATTCAATTGCACGAGCCACTCCTATAGCTATCTCATGCATTCTATCCCAAGTTAGAGTAAGATTTTTTCCTGCATCCCCTAATATGTATTTGTCGAGGGATCCATTAGGCATGAAATCATAAACAAGAGCTCTTTTGCATCCCTCGGAACAGAATCCAATTAGTTGCACCACATTGACATGATGAATTCTTCCAATTGTGGCAACTTCACTGATGAAATCTTGCCCTTTACCTTTGGAATCATTCAACATCTTTACTGCGACAAGATGACCATTTGATAGCTCTCCTTTATAAACCGAGCCAAAACCTCCCTGACCAAGTTTATCTTTGAAATCATTCGTAGCCCTCTTAATTTCTGAATATGGATACCTGCTTGGCATAAGATTCTTGTATGCATCCAAGAATTCTTCAACAGCCTGATCATCCTTCAGGAACTTTTTCCAATTGCCCGGGCCTAGTTTGTTTCTAAAAGCAGTTGCTACTTTCTTAATATCCGAGTATGAATACCGTCTCTGCAAAAGACTCTTGCATGTATTTGAGAATTCTTCGACTGCATTATCATTCAGGAACTTTTTCCAATACAGTTTGTAGCTCCAGAAAACCAGCAAAACAATGATACCGAGTACCATTCGTGCAGTCAGACTCCATCCTGTCGTTGAAAGAATACAGTAAGGCATTAGGAAGTTTTCCATGTAATAAGAACTTCAACTGCTTATATGCAGCGGTACGGTGGCTTATAAAATGCTTACATTCAACACTCAGTCAGAGAAACATATCATTGGTACGAAATCTATGTGAATACAGAATGAAACAAACTTTGAAATGGGCATACCGGTGATCTTGGCGGCTCGTATAAAACCTATGTGAATACAGAATCAACCCGGAAGGAATGATTTAGGATCAGGGAGAGAAAGAAGCTCAGAAAATGTAATGGTATAACTCTATCATGTTAGGGAATATTGAAAGTAGAAAAGGTCAGACTTAATTACCATGCTTCAAATATCCAAGAAAACCTGGAAATACATTAGTACAGTCAGTAAGAGTGAAGAAGGAATATGATATACAGAATTAGCTTGTCAAACTGATCAAAACATACTCACAATAGAAGGATTGAAATGGTCCGTAGCAGTACTTGTCTGGGACAAGACCATACCATGAAATCTGAAAGCCCTTTCTCAACTCATCGCCGGTGAAAGAAAATGGAAGGTCACCATTACGAGGTCCGTCTATCAGGCTGAAGGAGGTGATATTACAGGAAGCTCGAAGATCATATACATCGTTTCCCAGCTTAACATAAGAATATGTAGTAGATGACCCGGAGGACGAGCTGTTACTGCAATTAACTTTTATGTAGTATGGGGATTCAACTTTTGACAGGCAATCATAGAAGGTTGCATCTTCAGTGGACACGTAATCGTATGGAAAGTAGTTTTCTATGCTAAAGTTATGTGTTGTCAAAGGTTGAATCGGCCTAAAGGGGCATGCATCCCTCAGTAGACCAGGATCCACAAGCCGCATTCTATAGAGTTCATAATCGATTCCAATGACATAATATGTACCATTAAAAAGCTTGAAAATGGTACGATTCTGCTCACATGAAAGTTCAACCGCATAGTTTGGACAATGTTTAGCAGAAGTACCATTACTTTTCAAGCGAAACGGGTACCTAAAGTCATGGAGATCCCCACAAGTCTGCTGACAGTCCTTTCCTGCCATGGCGTTGTCAGGATAAATTGCAAAGCAAATAAGAACACAAGTTATGAGAATAATTTTTGACATCTTTGGAGAGCCTGATACTTGGGAGGAAAATAAAGGAAGAACACGCTGCATTTTTGCTGGAGTACAGAAAGATTCAAGTTAGGAATAGGATCCGCACTTGGAAGGAAGAAGCTTGGCCCTTCTGCACCACGCACTTGCCAAGAAAGCTACACTAGCTTAGAGTCACCATTGACCAAACAAGCCTAGACTAATACATTATGCAGCTTTCAGCCGCCCAAATGGAACATATGGGACTCAAATACCAAAGACTAGCATATTATATGTAGATAGATATAACCAACCGTTCCATACATGCTAAGAGCGCAAAGAGTAAACTAGTTCAGATGAAGATCCTGCCTCTGCTTTTCTTGCTTGTAATTGTGTTCCCCATTATTGTTAAACCAATTAGCAAAGCAGCGGATGATCACAACTGTCCGGTTCGAAGGTGTAGGCATGATGGTCCGCTTATCCAGTTTCCATTCCGTCTACAACATTATCCCTCTCACTGTGGCCATCCACAGTTTGAGGTTTCTTGCAGCAGCTTCAGCAACATGACCATGATGAAGCTCTCCTCATCATCAGGATTCTTTCTAATACAAACAATCGATTACGAGAGAAAACAGTTTCGTGTGTATGATGAGGATGGTTGTCTCCCGGGACGCTTTCTTAATTTCACCGTCTTCTTCTCACTCTATCAACCAGCAGACATGATGCACAAACGGTATTGCGGTCCCTATTACAATTACGAAAGCAATATGTTCAACATGATTTTGTTAAATTGTACCACGGCACAAAATATGAGTGAACCCATCACAACATCTTACAAATGGAAGTTCAGGGTGATCAGATGTCTCAGTGTCCCAGGGCATTATCAAGTTCTAGCCACTACTCCATATTTTACTACGACGGACTTGCCGGTAGACGGTCCTTGCTCTACTTTGCCACGACTCCTTCTTCCAGTCCTACTTACACAGATTGATAATCGTTGCGAGCTGGACACTGGTTTACTGCTGGAATGGAGTGAATGGAGATTCCCAGTATGTCAAAACTGTAGAGGACCCTGCTATGTCAATTACAGCAGCAATCAAGACCTGAAGTGCTTTCCTCCCATTCAAAGACAAAAACACAAAGGTACATGCCTAGTGAGCTCTCCACAAAATAAGTATCTTCTGTTGAAGATGGCGCTAGAAAATATGAATGCAAAAACAAAAAGGTATCCTTAACTAATCCATCTTTACTAATGATTTCCTATTTGATTCAGGTCATGCATCAACTAGGTTTATTGTCATGGCAGTGAGCGTATGTGGTTTTCTTCTCTTATCAACTACAGCGGTAGCCATCTTTTACCGTTTAAAACAATCAAAGAGGAGAGAGGAAAAGGAGAATCGTAGAAAGATTGAAAAGTTCCTGGATGATCACAAGTCCCATGTACCAACAAGATACTCCTATGATAATATAAAGAAGATGACAAATGGATTCAAGAAGAAGTTAGGCGAAGGCGGTTTTGGAAGTGTTTTCAGTGGAAAGCTTCCCAGTACTAATGGAGTGCCTGTTGCCGTGAAAGTACTCAAGGATTCTAAGGGGACTGGAGAAGATTTTGTTAACGAAGTGGGAACCATTGGCAGAATTCACCATGTTAATGTGGTTCGACTACTTGGGTTTTCAGCTGAAGGAGGGAAGCGTGCTCTTATTTATGAGCTCATGCCAAACGGATCCCTAGAGAAGTTTATCACATCTAAAGATCAACGTAGGGATAACAATACTTCATTTGATTGGATGAAACTTCGCAACATCATCACTGGTATAGCAAAGGGAATTGAGTATCTACACCAAGGGTGCGACCAGAGGATCCTCCACTTTGATATCAAGCCTCATAATATCTTGTTAGACCATGACTTCAATCCGAAAATCTCCGACTTTGGTCTAGCCAAACTCTGTTCCAAGGAAGACAGTCTTATATCTATGACTGCTGCTAGAGGCACCATAGGCTACATAGCACCTGAAGTGTTCAACGGAAACTTTGGCACTGTCTCCTACAAATCAGATGTGTATAGTTTCGGGATGCTAGTGCTTGAAGTTATTGGAGCTAGGAAGGAAACTGCTCTTACATCTAACAACAGTGAGGTCTATCTTCCTGAATTGATTTATAAGTCTCTAATTCGAGGAGAAGAGTTGAATTTGGAGCTAGCTGATGATGGAGATGCTCAAATTGCTAAGAGACTAGCAATTGTGGCACTTTGGTGCATCCAGTGGTACCCGGTGAATCGACCTTCCATGAAAGCAGTAGTTAGAATGCTAGAAGGACCCTATGAAAGCTTGATCATGCCACCAAATCCATTTATTGCTTCCACAACACATCAGATGGAATCAACAGCAACCCCATCAAGTTAAATAGTAACAATGCATGTTAACTTGCTATATGCAAGTGATTTCACTTATGCTTGTCTACATGCCTGCACTCTAAAGGTGTAATGGTGATCATGTTAATCCTACAATGATTCACTACAAATAGTTTTTCAACTATTGCTAATTTGTATTTCAACATTGTTTCTAGCCATCAGTTAATAAGCGATCGAGTACTTCACAGGAAAGGAACAATCGCCTTTTATGTGGTACGTGATGTTTTTGGTAGGAACTACCTGAATACAACGTGTCATACATTGCCAAGCAGGTTAAGTCTCCCGAAAGCATCACAATTTTGGTGAAGATCAAATGGCAAATGCATGCACTCACATTCATACTTTTTCATCAATAATCACTATGGAGTTTCGTCCAAGTTTAGTTTGCTACATTATGCCCATTATCGGCATCAAATGATGAATCCCTTGAGTCCAATCCAGCCCCATACTGAAACATGGTTTTGTAGCAGATTATAATTAAAATAGGAGCGTATCCGCACGTATCTGGGAGGTCCAAATCTAGGCGACGTGCTAATTAAAACAATAAAATGCATTACGCAAATGCAGGTTCAATGTATAAACAAATTATAAGCTGGTTAATAGACTTGTAATGTGGACATTTATAGTCAAATTTTTTTGTATACATACCATCAAAAAGTTTTAAAACAGTGTGATTCTGCTCGCATGAAAGTTTAGCCGGATGGCTGAGACAAATAGGATCATCAGAACCATTAATTTTCATGCGAAAAGGGTACTGAATGTCATCCAGATCCCCACAAGGAGCAGGCTTACACAGTTTTGCTCCCATGGCATCATCATGAAAAATAAGAAAGCCAAAAATAGCTGAAACAAAGCATGTTAACCAAACTCTTCTCGGCATGTCTTAGGAAATCGAAGAGAAAGATAAAGAAAGAGGACTTATCAGTAAGAAGGTTTAGGCGTTCTGAATCTTCAAAACCATTCCATGCTGATTAATTCCATGGATATTTGTATGACAACAGACAAAACAAAAAATGGAAAAAGCCATTGCCATCCTTTGTTTCTGTTCTGTCAATTACCCAAAACACAGGTAATGTAGGATCCACATGGCCATCAAGTCAAGCGTCCTTTACAGACGCAACGGGACCAAATTATTAAGGATTAAAAACGTCATTGGTGGCCGGCCATGATCCGTTGATTCACCAAGTCAAGTCTATATAGATCATAAAAACAAAAAAATTATTAAAGCAGAATTTCTCTGAATCGATCTTCACTAGCAATTCATGCCGGTTTCCGAAGTCCAGACGCAATTATTTGTGCTAGCTCCCAGTACTTTACTGGCAAGGAGTCACACTAATGGCTGGAAATGTCAACATCTCTCAATGAATTTTAAACCAACTTAAGATGAGTTGATTATGTGGATATATGGATGAAACTTCACAATGCTTCATTTGATTGGATGCAACTTCGCAACATCATCACAGGTATAGCAAAAGGAATCGATTATCTACACCAAGGGTGCGACCAGAGGATCCTCCACTTTGATATCAAGCCTCATAATATCTTGTTAGACAATGACTTCAATCCGAAAATCTCCGACTTTGGTCTAGCCAAACTCTGTTCCAAGGAAGACAGTGTTATATCTATGACTGCTGCTAGAGGCACCATAGGCGACATAGCACCTGAAGTGTTCAACGGAAACTTTGGAACTGTCTCCTACAAGTCAGATGTATATAGTTTTGGGATGCTAGTGCTTGAAGTTATTGGAGCTAGGAAAGAAACTGCTATTACATCTAGTAACATTGAGGTCTACTTTCCTGAATTGATTTATAAGTCTCTAATCACAGGAGAAGAGTTGAATTTGGAGCTAACTGATGATCGATGGAGATGCTAAAATTGCAAAGAGACTAGCAATTGTGGTACTTTGGTGCATCCAATGGTACCCGGTGAATCGACCTTCCATGAAAGCAGTTGTTAGAATGCTAGAAGGAGCATCTGAAAGATTGATCATGCCACCAAATCCGTTCGCTTCCACAACTCCAGCATTTCCAACTTAATTTGCCCCACATTGTAGAGCAACTGATTTCAGTAATGTTATTCTACTAATCTGTAACACCAATAAAGATATACCATCTAATGCTATCAGAAGTAAGTTCTGAGGTTTATCAATCTAGCCTTCTCCATTGATGTTTTAGATCAAATTTTTGGGTGCAAGGACCTAAGTTAAACTTACTATGCATGCAAAAGAAAAGTCACAGAAACCCTTTTGATGTATTTGAAATAGGTTAAGGGTTTAGCTAACCACTGTTCCAGGCAATCTGAGAAAATCAATCCAGAAGAACTATACTTTATGTGGACTTGGAATTCCAAGAGGCAAACTTGACCCGATTAACTTGAAATTTCAATGACAATGAGATTTATCAGAATAAATCATTTATTATAGTTGATTCAGACTTCAAAGAAGAATAGTGTCAGAGTATAAGAACTAGAAAGCAAGAGAACTATATAGAGTATTGGAGCTGAACTATATTGATATCATTGACCTGAAAGGAAAGCTCTGTTAAATAGTGCATACAAAAACAAACTAAGCATAAATTCTGGAACGGCTAGCTGCTAACAAACCCTAATAATAAAGGATTTCTAATGACTAAATCAACAAACTCCCAATAAACTAGGACTAGGACTTATTCAATACTAATTCAAATAAACTAAAAACACTAACATTTCCCCCTTTAAACTGATAGCCATCAACATATCAGTTTACACAAAAAACTCCAGCAAGTTAGTCCACATGCATCAGTAGCATCACCAATGACTTCCTTCAATGAACACACACCAAGTAGTTCCCGCAGCTTCAAGAATGTAGTAATCTTGAGTGGCTTGGTTAGGATATCTGCAACTTGATCTTCACTTCTACAATAAACCAACTCAAAAACACCATCTTTTGTCAAGTCACGAAGAAAATGATACCTTACATCAATGTGTTTGCTTCTCCCATGTAACACTGGATTCTTCGATAACTTGATAGTTGAGCTATTATCACAGTAAACAACAGTAGACTCTAACTAAGGAAAATTTAATTCCCCAAACATTCTTCTTAACCACACTGCTTGACAAGCACATGCAGCTCCAGCAATAAACTCAGCCTCCGTTGTCGACAAAGAGACAACTTGCTGCTTCTTTGATGACCAAGAAACAGCTCCACTACCCATCATAAACACATAACCAGAAGTACTTTTTCTGTCATTCACATCTCTAGCATAATCACTATCAGTAAACCCCATAAGCTCTGACTTCTCTCTCTTCTTATAAAAAACACCATAATCAATTGTACCTTACAAGTAGCGCATGACCCTTTTGGCAGCAAGAACATGTTACTCAGATGGCTGCTCCATAAACCTGCTAATAACACTCACTGCAAACATCATATCAGGCCTTGTTGCAGTGAGGTACATCAAGCTACCAACCATCTGCTTGAAAAATCTGCTGTCAGTTTTCTTACCTTTGGGATCACTAGCCAACTTCAAACCCGGTTCTGCTGGGGTTGCTATTGAGTTGCAGCCTTTCATCTCAAATTTCTCCAGTGTCTCCTGTGCATACTTCTTCTATGTAATAAAGATCCCCGCAGCTGAATGAACTACTTCAATGCCAAGGAAGTAATGCATCATTCCCAAGTCTGTCATATCAAACTCCTTCATCATAGACCTCCGCAGCTCATCAGACATCTACTCATCATTGCCGGTGTAAATCAAATCATCGACATATAAGCACACAAACAAACACTTCCCTGCAACTCCGTTTTTGACATAAAGAGTATGCTCATATGGACACTTCTTGAACCCAGCACCAGCAAAGTAGGCATCTATACGACTATACCAAGCTCTAGGTGCCTGTTTCAATCCGTAAAGAGCCTTTTTTAGCTTGTACACCTTCTTCTCGCTCCCCTCTTGCACATAACCAGTAGGTTGCTCAACATAAACCTGCTCTTGCAACTCTCCATGTAAAAATGCAGATTTAACATCCAACTGGTATATAGGCCAATCATTTTGTGCTGCAACTGAAATCACCAACCTGATTGTGTCAAGCCTCACAACTGGAGCAAAAATCTCTTTATAGTCAGCACCAAACTCTTGCTTTTATCCCTTTGCAACCAGACGAGCTTTGTGCTTCTCCACTTCTCCCTTTGCATTCACCTTAGTCTTGAACACCCATTTCACTCCAATAGACTTCTGCCCTTTTGGAAGATCAGTAAGCTCCCAAGTATCATTCTTCTCTATTGCCATTATCTCTGCATCCATAGCATCCTACCACTTCTTCTCTTTCACCGCATCCTCAAAAGTTAGAGCATCACAATCTGCAAATAAAATCAAATACGCAAGCTGATCATCATTAGAACCATCAGAACTAGGAGTAATTTCACCTCCACTTTCGTAATCAATCATCCATGCTGGCCTCGATCTTTCTAGAATGAGGACTAGGAGGATCTGATGTCTGAGCTTCACTTTGTACAACTGGAATAATTGATAACTGAGGTTGCTGCGGTGGCACTTGCTGCGGTGACTGAGGTTGCTGAATTTCATCTTCTTCAAGAGGCATAGGAATTTGCTACTTCAAAGAACCATCACTCCACTTCCATATGTTTTCCTCATCAAATACCACATCCCGGCTGATCACAATCTTCTTAGTTACCGAATTATATAATTTGTAAGCTTTGGACTGCTCACTTACTCCAAGAAATATGTACCTCTCACCCTTGTCATCAAGCTTCTTTCTTTTCTGATCTGGAATGTGAGCATAAGCAATACAACAGAAAATTTTGAAATGATCGACTGCATGTTTACCTCCATGCCATGCCTCCTGAGGAGTCATGTTTTGAACAGAAAAAGTAGGACTTCTGTTCAATATATGAACACTCCAATTCACTGCCTCCGGCCAAAAAGACTTCTCAACACCTCTTCTTGCAAGCATACTTCGTACCATATTAATGATAGTACGATTCTTCCTCTCACATACACTGTTTTGCTGTGGTGTATAAGCTACAGTGAGCTGCTTCCGTATACCATGCAAAGCACAGAAACTCACAAACTCATGTGAGTTGTATTCTCCACCGCGGTCAGTCCGCAAAATCTTAATAGGTCTGTCAGCCTCCTTTTCAACTAAAGCTTTGAAGCTTCTGAACGTAGCAAGAGCTTCTGACTTCTCTAACAAAAAATAAACCCAAGTTTTCCGGTTGTAATCATCAACAAAAGATATAAAGTATCTCTTTTTTCCATTTGATTCCGGAGTGATAGGTCCACAAATGTCAGAGTGAACAAGCTCAAGTGGTGCACAGGCTCTCCAAGCTTTTCCTTTTGGGAATGACTCACGATGCTGCTTGCCAACACAACACTCTTCACACACCTTGTTGGAAGGAGAACTGATTTGGGGAAGACCAGTAACCATCTTCTTCTGATATAGTGTCTGCAATCCATTAAAATTCAAATGTCCATAGCGGTAATGCCACAATCATGTTGAGTCTTTTATCTCAGCCAAATTGAAGGAATAAGCACTCTTGATTGTCAATGGATACAACCTATTTGGAGTCATCTTCACATGAGCAATAAGACCCCTTTGAGGATCATAAACTTCACAAGCACCATCCCTCATTGTAGACACGTAACCCTTCTCTTGAAGATGATCAATACTCAATAAATTGCTTTTCAAGGCTGGAACATAATAGACATTTGAGATTGTTTCAACATGATCAGCTTTAGTTCTAATAAGAATATCACCCTTCCCCATGACATTGACTGTAGAATCATCACCAAATCTCACAACAGTACGAAATTCTTCATCCAGAACTGAAAAAGAAGACTTACTACCACACATATGATTGCTGCACCCAAAGTCTAAGTACCATGTATAAGCTTCAGGCTCCTCATTCTCAAGATACGCCATCAATAGTGTCGCCTCTTCATCTTCTTTTTTCTCCGCAAAATGAGACTGCTCACCGGTCTTTTGTTTCTCCCTGTGAAGCTTTGCATTACACTCATCCCGAAAGTGACCAAACGCCTGACATCTGAAGCATTCCATCTTGGACTTATCAAAATATCCTCTACCTCTGCCTGAGGATTGATGTTCATGCTTGAAACCTCCTCTGCCACCTCTATCATAAAAATCAGGGGATTGATCATCATGCTTCAGTCCGCTCCCACTGCCATATCTCATACTTCTGCCTCTTCCTCTCCATACGCCTCTACCTCTGCCTCTAGCTGGAAAACCACCATTTGTTGATGCTTTTAAGGCTACTGGCTCCTCTCCTCTACTCCGATTGAGTTTTTGCTGATGAACTAGCAGTGAACTTTGTAGCTCATCCACTGAAATCTTATCAATGTTCTTCGACTCTTTAATGGAGCAGGCTATATAGTTGAACTTTTCAGTCAAAGATTGAAGTATCTTATCCACCACAGTAGCATCATCCATTTGTTGACCGTGAGTTCGCATTCTATTCGCTACTGACATAACTCTAGAAAAATAATATGTAACAGACTCATCAACTTTCATCTCAAGAGTCTCAAACTCCCTGCGAAGTGCTTGAAGTTGAAAGCGTTTCACCCTCGCGTTCCCTTCATACTTCTTCTTCATGGAATCCCATATTTGCTTCGCAGTATCCTTTTGAAGGATTGTATCTAAGATCGTGCGGTCAATCGCTTGAAAGGGATAATTCTTCGCCTTCAGATCTTTAAGCTTCAATTCATCCAATGTCTTCCTTTGTGCTGCAGTTGTCACCTCCCCCGCAACAGGCTCAGTGAAGCCTGTCTCAATTAGGCTCCAATACTCCTTCGACCTCAAGAAGTTCTCCATTAATAAGCGCCAATGGTCATAATGACCATCAAAGCATGGAATGGAGGGCTGCACATAGTTGCCATTCTCTGCCATCACTCTTGGTGCTGGAAGACACACACATAAAGCTGCTGCTTTTCACCTCAGGCCCAGTAAGGGCCTGATACCACAATGTCAGAATGTAAGAACTAGAAAGCAGGAGAACTATATAGAGAGTATTGAAGCTGAACTGTATTGATATCATTGACTGAAAGGAAAGCTCTGTTAAATAGAGGATACAAAAACAAACTAAGCATAAATTCTGGAACGGCTAGCTGCTAACAAACCCTAATAAGAAAGGATTCCTAATGACTTAAATCAATAAACTCTCAGTAAACTAGGACTAGGACTTATTCAATACTAATCCAAATAAACTAAATATACGAACAAATAGTTGAATAATTCTGTAGGTACCGGGAAACTTGTACTTACCAGTAGTTTGAAATTGGCGCGAAACTACGCTGGTCGCCGCAGGGGTTAGATATGGTACATTGAAAACAGAGAGACAAGTCGAACCTTTTATATTTTCCTTTTTAAAGGTGGGACCCTCCTGCCCGCGTAGGCCCACCCATCAACCGCCTAGACGTAACCGGGATCCGCCTAGTCCGCATTGGCCCAGTTTATCTATGTTTCGCGCAGCCCACTTCTCTTCTAAGATGGGACCCTCCAGCCTGCCCAGGCCCACGAACAATCAACTGCCTTGACGTAACCGGGCTCCGCCTAGCCCGCATTTGCTTGGTTTTGATTTCGAATAATAATGTTTGTTCATTTCTGTTACAGCTGTGATCTTCCTCCGGACTACTTTTGCTAAGCTCCCCAGTGATCTTCGTCTCGATGTAAGTTGCAATTTGATGACTTTTGTGACGAACCCAGACCCCAGTTGTGTTAAAAAGATGTGAATGTTGAGCTGAGAAAGTGTTTGAATTTTTGTTTGTGGATATGTGTGAAGCTGAACGATGCTGCTTTTGACCTTTCAAATGGAAAGATCATCGACGAGGCTAGCTATATGTGTTGCTTTTCTTTGCTCTGGCTCTACATTTTTGAATTGGTTATGGTTTCAATTTGGTGTGAACTGTGAAGCAATATAAACAAGGTTGAGAAATGGATGGATAAACTTCACTTTTGGCCCCCTAAAATTTCCCCCAAATTTTCAAGGTTATACTGCTTTGTCGAATCAATTCTCGGTCTGAATTTGTTATCTTGTGCGAGAATGGTATATTTGTAGGTTTGAAAGGACTAGTATGCTGGATAAGCTTATATTCTTCTATGTTATTACTGTATATAGTAGCCTAAGATTTAAAGTATGGCCATTTTTTGTTCACTGCTTTTTAAGAACCCTGTTAGTTGTATGCCCTGTAAGCATACCTGAAGATTAGAAAACATCGGGAATTGGTAGATAACGTTACAGGGTTCTCAGCCATATTACTGTCTGATCTTGTTAAACATCCTTTCTTCATCCATATGCATAACCCAGTCTTTAGCGAGAAGGGTATATTCATAGGCATCAAAGGCCTAGTATGATGGATATTCTTATTGGAGAAGTTTATATTCTTCCATGATAGCACTTTGTGTTAGTCATTTTGTTTAGTGCTTTTTAAGATCCCTGTTAGTTGTATTCCTGCAAGCATACCAGAAGATTAGAATATATGAAGAATCAATACATAAAGAGAGACCATTACAGGTTTTCAGCCATATTACTGTCTGATCTACCCATGGAAAGTTAAGCCAATACTCTTGTCAATCATCCTATTCCGCATTCATGTGTAACCCATTCTGTCTGGATTTATTGCTCAGACACCCCTCTGGATATTGCAACTTAAGATAATCAAAAGAGCTGCTGTTCATCCTAACATTTCCCCAAATTTTCAAATTCATTCAATCAATTATCAGTCTAAATTTGTGATCATCCTATGTGAATACAGAATCAACCCGGAAGAAATGACTTAGGATCAGGGAGAGAAAGAAGCTCTGAAAATGTAATGGTATAACTCTATCATGTTAGGGAATATTGAAAGTAGAAAAGGTCAGACTTAATTACCATGCTTCAAATATCCAAGAAAACCTGGAAATACATTAGTACAGTCAGTAAGAGTGAAGAAGGAATATGATATACAGAATTAGCTTGTCAAACTGATCAAAACATACTCACAATAGAAGGATTGAAATTGTCTGTAGTAGTACTTGTCTGGGACAAGATTATGCCATGAAATCTGAAAGCCCTTTCTCAACTCATCGCCGGTGAAAGAAAATGAAAGGTCACCATTACGAGGTTTGTCTATCGGGATGATGGAGGTGATATTACAGGAAGGTAGAAGATGAGTTGCATCATTTTCAAGCTTAACATAAGAATATGTAGTAGATGACCCGGAGGACGAGCTGTTACTGCAATTAACTTTTATGTAGTATGGGGATTCAACTTTTGACAGGCAAACAGCTCCATTGAGTCTGCATGATATGAGATCACATTGGTTCTTTAAATGTTCACTGCAGGTGTGCCAACGGTGGCAATAAGTTGGACTGAGATGCAACGCCTCATTACAGGGCAAATTGAGCTTAGAAATGTTGCTAAGGTTGGAGGATAAGAAGTCGAGAGCGTGTCTTGGTTAAGTTCATAATCGAGTTTCATTCTCTCCCAGTGCAGCAGCTTCAGATGACTAATATCGAAGTAACATAAAGTCTACCTACACGGCTACACAAGTACACAGCAACACAGTGTTCGACTTTTCTGTTTTGACTTTAATTACGGTAAAACCTTAAAAAGGCAGCAGCAAATAGTATAAGTAGGTCACCAGTTGAAGTGCTCTCTGTTTCTGAACATCAGAAAGTGTCTACTTGTCGCCGGAAAATCTCACGTTTCTTGCTTCCTTGATTGGGTCTCACCGCATCGTACGTCAACCCAACCAGGTATCAGCTTTCGTTCCCATTCTATTTTCTTGACTGATTACTATGTTCTTGATTTGCATATGATATAAGTGTTGGTTCTGTTTTCTAATGTAAAACTAGGTATTTTCGGTGGAACTTAAACATGGGTTCGAGTTGGTTTGATGTATTTTTTTTTTTTTTGCAGAATCTGATGGGGCCTAGGTGGAAAGGAAAGGGCTTCAAGGCTAAAGCACTAGCAGACCCCATGTCAAAGATAGTACTGAAGCTTCAGTCTTCTCTAAATCAATCAAACTGTGAAGGGTTGCTATTTTGGAGTAGTGTGCTTCTCTCAGTGGAAGCAGAACAAGCTGATCTCCTCAACCGTTCGTGCTTCGGCGTATCCATGGTTACTGCTGAGAAAGATAAGCAGTGGTTTGAGTTGAGTTTGGAAGAGGGCTTTTATCTGAGCTATGCTCTAAGATGCGTCAGGATAGTTGAAGACAAATGTGTGAAGAGTGAGGAGCAGCTATGGGAGTGTATGAAGTCTAGGAATGCATTGTTCTCCTATTATTACAAGGCCTATTGTCATCTTAGGATGAAGAATTGGGTTGTAATGTCGGGGATTACATATGGTGCGGACTATGTTGCTTACCGTCATCATCCAGAGTTGGTACATTCTGAATATGCAGTGATTGTGTCCTCGGAGGAGGGTGGTGAAAGTAATCGATTGAAGGTGTGGTCTGATGTGCATGGCGCTACTCGTCTTTGTGGAGGTGTGGCAAAGACATTACTGGTTCTTGATATCAGTAGAAATGGTCATGGTGCAGACTCTCCATCGTGTTTGGAGATGTATACTATCAGGGAGCGCACGATCACAAGATGGAGTCCAGAACAGTGCCGCGAGGATCATACAATGGTTGAAAGTGAAAATGGAGCCAAGGAAGAAGAGATTTAGTACTTTTTGATTGCTGCTATCAAGTTAGAGGTATGCCTTCCTATTCGGCTAGAATGAGCAATTATTTGTTTGTTTAAAAAAAAAATTGCTATCAATATATTGCTGCTCAGGATTTAGTTATCCTAATTCGAAAATCGTAATCATTCTTAAAACTTCCCTATAGGAATTGATGAATTTAATCATTTGCAGCACACCTGTCCATTGCTTTTTTACAAATGGAACATAAGAAGAGGAATAAATATGGTAGAGAGCTCATAGTAGCAACTGGTACTTTCAGTACCTGTAGTTCTTCCAAGGATATGAGATATTACAAGCTAACTAGGCTTTTAGGCACTACACTTATCTTAGATTACGATATTGCTAAGAAACTAGCGATTGTTGCACCTTGGTGCATCCGGTGGTACCCAGAGAATCGTCCTTTTATGAATGCAGTTGATAGAATGCTAGAGGCAGCCTGTGCAAGCTTGATCATGCCACCAAATCCCTTCCCTTGATCAAGGAACAACTCTAGAATAACTAAATGTTTTGTCTTCAGGACAAATAATTAATTTTTTTTTTTTGTGAAAAGACAAATGATCAAATATTGTATGATGTTTCTGTTGAACAATGAACTAGTACTTCTTTTGGATTTAGGGTCTTAACTCATAAAATAGCCGAGAAATATTAATTCTTCTGTTTGGAATAGAAATATTAAGCCTGAGTATAAATATAAACAGGGAGCTTCATAAGAATGACAGGAATAACAGACAGAAGTTTGAGACTAGTAAGCATTGACGTACTTAAAACATGAAACTCGTAGAATTACATTGTTAAAGACAGAAGTTTGATAAAGCTTTTAGTGACCTATCATTCAAAGTTTTTATTGAAATGAAGCTTAAGAAGAGGCATAAAAGTATAAATAGGGCATTAATTACATTCCCCTCACACCATGGAAGTAGATTCTGTAGCAATCTGTGGCATCTGTGGCAGGATAGATACCTCTTCAATATCCGTCTCATCACTGTCATCAGGCACATCCTCCGTTGGCATCTGTTGAGGACAAAAGAAAGGTCTTGGAGCCATTTGCGGGAGTTCATCTTCACCTTCCAGCATCTCTAAAACCTTGGTCATTGAAGGGCGATCCACAGGCATGAGTTGTATGCACCACAAAGCAACCATGATCATCTTCTTGGCTATATTCTTATCATTCTCACATGCATCCTCTATCTCAATGTTCACTCCCTTTTCCATTTGATCATAAATCCAAGAAGGGAAGTATATTTGGCTTGAATTTTTTACAAGTGCATTTAAGTTCTTCCTCCGCCCTGCCATTTCCATTAACAACATTCCAAAGCTGTAAACATCAGCTTTGCTTGAAACACCTCCAACACTTCTGTAGAACATTTCCGGAGCTATATACCCCATTGTACCTCTCACAGCAGTAACATATATAGTGTTACGATCTTTCGGGTAGAATCTTGCAAGCCCGAAGTCTGAAATTTTCGAATTGAAATTTTCATCAAGAAGAATGTTATGGGGCTTAATATCAAAATGAAGAATCTGCATATCACAGCCTTGGTGTAGATACTCAATAGCTCGAGCCACCCCCAGAGCTATCTGAAGCATTTTCTCCCAACTTAGAACAGGATTGTTTTCTTGATCTTGAAAGATATGTTTTTCTAGGGATCCATTAGGCATGAAGTCATATACAAGAGCTCTTTTTGATCCCACAGAACAGAATCCGATTAGCTGCACCACATTGACATGATGGATTCTTCCTATTGTGCCAACTTCATTGATGAAATCTTGTCCGTTGCCTTTGGAACCACTCAACATCTTTACTGCAACAAGATTACCATTTGAGAGCTCTCCTTTGTAAACAGAACCAAAGCCTCCTTGTCCAAGTTTATCTTTGAAATTATTCGTCATCTTATTAATATCCCAATAAGAATACCTGCGTGGCATAAGTTTCTTGTATGCATCCAAGAATTCCTCAACTGCATCATCCTTCTTTATCCAGTAGCCACCATGACTAACTTTGTGTTTCAAATCAAGTGTCATCGTCGTAATGTCTGAGTATGCAAACCTTCCTAATAAGGTTTCTCTGTAGTTTGCTTGACTGACTTTGTTTTTGACATCAATGACCATCTTCTTTATATCTGAGTAGGACAAGCTTCTTATCCTTTTCCAGTATTCTCTGGCTTTATTTTTGCAAGCAATTGCCATCTTCTTGATATCTGAGTATGAATACCGTCTTTGCATACGTTTCTTGCATGCCTTGAAGAATTTTTCAACTACATCTTCCTTTAGGAACTTTTTCCAATACTTTTTATAGCTCCAGACAACCAGTAAAACAACAAAGCCGAGAATCATTCGTGTCATCAGACTCCATCCTGCCCGCCATAAGAACACAGTAAGGTACAGAAAGTTAACCCTATTTAAAACTCTAAAACCGATTTTGGATTGCTGGTTCCAAAACAACAAATACTTAAACAGTTAAATGTCAGACTCAGCTCCCCGAAGGCATCTCAGATAACTAATCATGTATTGATGGTGAATCCATTCATTTTATGCCTAAATGACTACTTGTGTAGTAGTGGTTGAAAGTGGATAGCCAGTAATATGTGTCAAGCTAGTATTTCATTTTTCATTTAATTAATCCTATTTCGAAAAGAACATATGTAATTGTTTAGAGAACTTACCAGTAAGCTGGGCAACTGTTCCGAGACCTGCATGATAACAAAGTCAGGCAAGAAGTGATATATGTTCCAGTATGGTAAAGAGTAGCTTCAGCATATAGCCCAAACATGAGGAGATCAAAAGTAAATGAAAGTACTAAAAGTGGTGCTAGCAAACTTACCGTCTATCAAGAACTGACGAAAACCTGCAAAATGAACAATAAAATTCAGAACAACACGAAATCACCCCTCTCAAAACCAATTAAAGAATTAACGTGAAAAACTGATTAAATCGCTGGCATAAAAAAAATCCTGAAAAGACATTTCACAAAAATAAAAGAAAAAATCAGGATAAGAATATACTCACAATTGAGGGACTGGGTTCTTGAGTAGCAGTAGTCAAAATGGACAAATCTCCACCACGAAAGCTCAAATCCCATTCTGAACTCTTCACGGATGACAGAAAATGAAGGAACACCACTTGCATGATCAAGAATTGTAATCCCAGTCATGTTACAAGAATGAAGGTCATCGACTCCATCTTCCAGCATAATATAAGAATATGTAGCTGAGGATGATGAGCTAGTACTACTGCAATTGATTCTTACGTACTCTGGAGAGTCAACTTGCGACAAACAATCAAAGAAGACTACATACAGTACAGAGGACCTGTACACGTAGTATTGATTTTCCTGGTCCTGCCATTCACTAAAATTTCCACTTGTTAGACGGTGGAGTGGCCTAAAGGGGCAAGCATCGCTTAGCAGACCAGGATCAGCAACGCGGATTGTACCTTCTCTATAATCAATACTCTGGACATAATACATACCATCAAAAAGTTTTAAAACAGTCTGATTCTGTTCGCATGAAAGTTCAGCTGGATGGCTGAGACAATTAGGATCATCAGAACCATTAATTTTCATGCGAAAAGGGTATCGAATGTCATCCAGATCCCCACAAGGAGCAGGCTTACACGGTTTGGCTCCCATCGCATCATCATGACAAATAAGAAAGCCAATAACAGCTGTAACAAAGCATGCTAACCACACTCTTCTCAGCATCATTATGAGTCTTAGGCAATCAAAGAGAAAGATAAAGAAACAGCACTTATCAGTAAGAGGGTTTAGACGTTCTGAATCTGCAAAACCATTCCATACTGACTAATTCCATGGATATTAGTATGACAACACACAAAACAAAAAATGGAAAAAGCCATTGCCATCCTTTGTATCTGTTCTGTCAATTACCCACAACAAACGGCAAGGTAGGATCCACATGGCCATCAAGTCAAGCGCCCATTACAGACGCAACGGGACCAAATTATTGAAGATTAAAAACGTCACTGGTGACCATGATCCGTTGATTCACCAAATCAAGTCTATATAGACCATAAAAACAAAGAAATTGTTCAAGCAGAATTTCTCAGAAAAAACCAAGGTGCTAGCTCCCAGTACTTTCCTGGCAAGTAGTTACACTAATGGCTGGAAAAGTCGACATCTCTCAATTTAAAACCAACTTAGTCTATGTGGACATATGGACTAATGAGTTGATTATAAAGAAGAAAGAGATTGGATGTATGATACAATGAGATTCTTAGCTTAAGAAAACTTAAGATGGATATCCTGTTGCTTCTGTGTTTCTTTGTTTTTGTACCAAATACCGAAGCTGCTAATTATCATGTTCATCAGCACTGCCCCATTTCAAGGTGTAGCCCTGATGGTCCCCTGATCCAGTTTCCCTTCCGTCGAAAAGGTGATCCCCTTCACTGTGGAAATCCTGAGTTTGAGGTTTCTTGCGGCCGAAACAACAACACCAACGTGACAATGATTCGGCTCTCCTCATCTTCAGGGTTGTTTCCTATCCAAAATATTGATTACAATAACAGATATTTTGATGTCTACGATGGTGGTGGTTGCATGGCGAGCCGCCTTCTTAATTTTACTATTTTTACTACATCCAACTTGCTCTTTTATCCAGTAACTACTCATCACTGGAGCAGTGACTTTAATCCAGAAACGACTTATCATTGGAGCAGTGACAATTGTATCCCTTACAAATATTCATATTATGCTCGGTTTTCTGACTTTTTCAAAAAAGGATTTGTATTATTAAATTGTTCTACCACACAAAATGTGAGCACTAGGAGAAACTACTACATGCCAGTCAGATGTCTCAGTGTCCCAGGACACTATCAAGTTCTTGCTGTTGAACCCTCGAGATCTATATATGACTTGGCTGAATTGCCGATATCAACTTGCACTACTTTGAAAAAAAAATTCTCTCTTCCACTGAGAAGTGTAAAAGGCAGTGCTCAGAACTGTGCACCAGACAATGTTTTATTATTGGAGTGGAAACTATGGGATAATTTCCCAGAATGTCAAAACTGCAATGGGCGGTGCGATACGGATCACAGGAGCAATCGAATGGTGTGCTATCCTCAACCGGAATTATATCCTGGTCATCCTGCAGATTACTATCCCTATGGTCTTGCCAATGATGGTATGCTGTCTAATCACATAGTTTAGAGATATGTTTTGACTTTTGAATGGAAAAGAGTTTTATTTACATTGCATTGATTTTCAACCAAAGTGATTTTCCTTTCCAAAATGTTTGATCACCAGAAAGTAATTATCATGAATTGATTCAATTAACATGTTTTCTGACATTGACCCTGGTTAACGTACAACTCAGGCCATAGGTCAATTATCATAGCAGTGAGCATAGCTAGTTTTGTTCTCATATCGGCAATGGTGGTAGCCATCTTGTATTATGTGAAGAAACCAGACAGGACAGAGGAAAAGGAAAATCAAATCAAGATAGAAAAGTTCCTAGATGATCACAAATTCCATGTACCAACAAGATACTCTTACGCTGATATAAAGAAGATGACAAACGGATTCAGGAAGAAGTTAGGTGACGGAGGATTTGGAAGTGTTTTCAGTGGAAAGCTTCCAAGTAATGGAGTTCCGGTAGCCATAAAAGTCCTCAAGGATTCTAAGGGAAATGGAGATGATTTTGTTAATGAAGTGGGAACCATTGGTAGGATTCACCATGTAAACGTGGTTCGCCTACTTGGGTTTTCTGCTGAAGAAGGCAAGCGTGCTCTTATATATGAAGACATGCCAAACAGCTCTCTGGAGAAGTTCATCACATCTAAAGATAACAATGCTTCATTTGATTGGATGAAACTTCGCAACATCATCACTGGTATAGCAAAGGGAATTGAGTATCTACACCAAGGGTGCGACCAGAGGATCCTCCACTTTGACATCAAGCCTCATAATATCTTGTTAGACCATGACTTCAATCCGAAAATCTCCGACTTTGGTCTAGCCAAACTCTGTTCCAAGGAAGACAGTCTTATATCTATGACTGCTGCTAGAGGCACCATAGGCTACATAGCACCTGAAGTGTTCAACGGAAACTTTGGCACCGTCTCCTACAAATCAGATGTGTATAGTTTCGGGATGCTAGTGCTTGAAGTTATTGGAGCTAGGAAGGAAACTGCTCTTACATCTAACAACAGTGAGGTCTATCTTCCTGAATTGATTTATAAGTCTCTAATTCAAGGAGAAGAGTTGAATTTGGAGCTAGCTGATGATGAAGATGCTCAAATTGCAAAGAGACTAGCAATTGTGGCACTTTGGTGCATCCAGTGGTACCCGGTGAATCGACCTTCCATGAAAGCAGTTGTTAGAATGCTAGAAGGACCCTATGAAAGCTTGATCATGCCACCAAATCCATTTATTGCTTCCACAACTCATCAGATGGAACCAACAGCAACCCCATCAAGTTAAATAGTAACAATGCATGTTAACTTGCTATATGTAAGTGATTTCACTTATGCTTGTCTACATGCCTGCACTCTAAAGGTGTAATGGTGATCATGTTGATCCTACAATGATTCACTACAAATAGTTTTTCAACTATTGCTAATTTGTATTTCAACATTGTTTCTAGCCATCAGTTAATAAGCGATCGAGTACTTCACAGGAAAGGAACAATCGCCTGAATACAACATGTCATGTGAAGTGTCCACTGAAATCGTGTGAAGTGTTTCAGTGCATTCCGAGAAGTCATTCCCGAAAGCACCACAATTTTGGTGAAGATCAAATGGCAAATGCATGCACTCAAATTCTTACTTTTTCACCAATAATCACTATGGAGTTTCATCCGAATTTATTTTGCTACATTATGCCCATTGTCGGCATGCATCAAATGATGAATCCCTTGAGTCCAATCCAACCCCATACTGAAACATGGTTACATGGATTTGTTGCCATAAAAATTAAAATGGAAACTCTAGGAGGTCCAAATCTAGGCGACGTGCTAATTAAAACAATAAAATACATTACACAACTGCAGGTTCAATGTATTTTTTTTTTTTTAAAGGTAAATATTTCATTGATAAAACTTAGGCCAGAATGACATCACAATATCGTTACATTAGACAATTAGCTCACTTATTTAAGTGAGCTTAACAGAAGATTAAACTAGATATAAAATAAGATACCAAAGAAACATAAAAACCGGAGCCAAGTCACCCAATTGCGGTACTTCAAGCTTCATGAATCCATCTAGCTATAGATTCAATGTATAAACAAATTATAAGCTGATTAATAGACTTGTAATATGGACATTTATAATAAAAAATTCTTGTATATGGATGTGCAAGTACACGACATGATCTTAGTCATTCAGAATTATTCATATCATGCCATGCAGCATTGTATTTCACTTACACTATGGAAGTCGATTCGTCTGGCAGGATAGATACCTCTTCAATATCCGTCTCATCACTGTCATCAGGCACATCCTCCGTTGGCATCTGTTGAGGACAAAAGAAAGGTCTTGGAGCCATTTGCAGGAGTTCATCTTCACCTTCCAGCATCTCTAAAACCTTGGTCATTGAAGGGCGGTCCACAGGCATGAGTTGTATGCACCACAAAGCAACCATGATCATCTTCTTGGCTGTATTCTTATCATTCTCACATGCATCCTCTATCTCAATGTTCACTCCCTTTTCCATTTGATCATAAATCCAAGAAGGGAAGTATATTTGGCTTGAATTTTGTACAAGTGCATTTAAGTTCTTCCTCCGCCCTGCCATTTCCATTAACAACATTCCAAAGCTGTAAACATCAGCTTTGCTTGAAACACCTCCAACACTTCTGTAGAACATTTCCGGAGCTATATACCCCATTGTACCTCTCACAGCAGTAACATATATAGTGTTACGATCTTTCGGGTAGAATCTTGCAAGCCCGAAGTCTGAAATTTTCGAATTGAAATTTTCATCAAGAAGAATGTTATGGGGCTTAATATCAAAATGAAGAATCTGCATATCACAGCCTTGGTGTAGATACTCAATAGCTCGAGCCACCCCCAGAGCTATCTGAAGCATTTTCTCCCAACTTAGAACAGGATTGTTTTCTTGATCTTGAAAGATATGTTTTTCTAGGGATCCATTAGGCATGAAGTCATATACAAGAGCTCTTTTTGATCCCACAGAACAGAATCCGATTAGCTGCACCACATTGACATGATGGATTCTTCCTATTGTGCCAACTTCATTGATGAAATCTTGTCCGTTGCCTTTGGAACCACTCAACATCTTTACTGCAACAAGATGACCATTTGAGAGCTCTCCTTTGTAAACAGAACCAAAGCCTCCTTGTCCAAGTTTATCTTTGAAATTATTCGTCATCTTATTAATATCCCAATAAGAATACCTGCGTGGCATAAGTTTCTTGTATGCATCCAAGAATTCCTCAACTGCATCATCCTTCTTTCTCCAGTAGCCACCATGACTAACTTTGTGTTTCAAATCAAGTGTCATCGTCGTAATGTCTGAGTATGCAAACCTTCCTAATAAGGTTTCTCTGTAGTTTGCTTGACTGACTTTGTTTTTGACATCAATGACCATCTTCTTTATATCTGAGTAGGACAAGCTTCTTATCCTTTTCCAGTATTCTGTGGCTTTATTTTTGCAAGCAATTGCCATCTTCTTAATATCTGAGTATGAATACCGTCTTTGCATACGTTTCTTGCATGCCTTGAAGAATTTTTCAACTACATCTTCCTTTAGGAACTTTTTCCAATACTTTTTATAGCTCCACACAACCAGTAAAACAACAAAGCCGAGAATCATTCGTGTCATCAGACTCCATCCTGCCCGCCATAAGAACACAGTAAGGTACAGAAAGTTAATTAATAACCCTATTTAAAACTCTAAAACCGATTTTGGATTGCTGGTTCCAAAACAACAAATACTTAAACAGTTAAATGTCAGACTCAGCTCCCCGAAGGCATCTCAGATAACTAATCATGTATTGATGGTGAATCCATTCATTTTATGCCTAAATGACTACTTGTGTAGTAGTGGTTGAAAGTGGATAGCCAGTAATATGTGTCAAGCTAGTATTTCCTTTTTCATTTAATTAATCCTATTTCAAAAAGAACATATGTAATTGTTTAGAGGACTTACCAATAAGCTCGGCAACTTTTTTGAGATCTGCATGATAACAAAGTCAGGCAAGAAGTGATTTATGTTCCAGTATGGTAAAGAGTAGCTTCAGCATATAGCCCAAACATGAGGAGATCAAAAGTAAATGAAAGTACTAAAAGTGGTGCTAGCAAACTTACCGTCTATCAAGAACTGACGAAAACCTGCAAAATGAACAATAAAATTCAGAACAACACGAAATCACCCCTCTCAAAACCAATTAAAGAATTAACGTGAAAAACTGATTAAATCGCTGGCATAAAAAAAAAAAATCCTGAAAAGACATTTCACAAAAATAAAAGAAAAAATCAGTATAAGAATATACTCACAATTGAGGGACTGGGTTCTTGAGTAGCAGTACTCAAAATGGACAAATCTCTCCCACGAAAGCTCAATTCCCATTCTGAACTCATCACGGATGACAGAAAATGAAGGAACACCACTTGCATGATCAAGAATTGTAATCCCAGTCATGTTACAAGAATGAAGGTCATCGACTCCATCATTCAGCATAATATAAGAATATGTAGCTGAGGATGATGAGCTAGTACTACTGCAATTGATTCTTACGTACTCTGGAGAGTCAACTTGCGACAAACAATCAAAGAAGACTACATACAGTACAGAGGACCTGTAGTACACGTAGTATTGATTTTCCTGATCCTGCCATTCACTGAAATTTCTACTTGTTAGATGGTGGAGTGGCCTAAAGGGGCAAGCATCGCTTAGCAGACCAGGATCAGCAACGCGGATTGTACGTTCTCTATAATCGATACTCTGGACATAATACATACCATCAAAAAGTTTTAAAACAGTGTGATTCTGCTCGCATGAAAGTTCAGCTGGATGGCTGAGACAATTAGGATCATCAGCACCATTGATTTGCATACGAAAAGGGTATCGAATGTCATCCAGATCCCCACAAGGAGCAGGCTTACACGGTTTGGCTCCCATCGCATCATCATGACAAATAAGAAAGCCAATAATAGCTGTAACAAAGCATGCTAACCACACTCTTCTCAGCATCATTATGAGTCTTAGGCAATCAAAGAGAAAGATAAAGAAACAGGACTTGTCAATAAGAAGGTTTAGGCGTTCTGAATCTGCAAAACCATTCCATACTGATTAATTCCATGGATATTAGTATGACAACACACAAAACAAAAAATGGAAAAAGCCATTGCCATCCTTTTTTTCTGTTCTGTCAATTACCCACAACAAATGGCAAGGTAGGATCCACATGGCCATCAAGTCAAGCGCCAATTACAGACGCAACGGGACAAAATTATTGAAGATTAAAAACGTCATTGGTAACCATGAATCATGGCTCTCCATCATCAGTTAGCTCCAAACTTAAGAAAACTTTGGAACTGTCTCCTACAAGTCAGATGTCTATAGTTTTGGGATGCTAGTGCTTGAAGTTATTGGAGCTAGAAACAGCTCTGGCATCTAGCAACAATGAGGTCTACTTTCCTGAATTGATTTATAAGTCTCTAATCCAAGGAGAAGAGTTGAAACAAATGGCCATCAAGTCAAGCGCCCATTACAGACGAAACGGGACCAAATTATTGAAGATTAAAAACGTCACTGGTGACCATGATCCGTTGATTCACCAAGTAAAGTCTATATATATAGAACATAAAAACAAAGAAATTGTTAAAGCAGAATTTCTCCGAAAAAACCAAGGTGCTATCTCCCAGTACACTAATGGCTGGAAAAGTCGACATCTCTCAATGAAAATTAATTTAAAACCAACTTAGACTACGTGGACATATGGACTCATGAGTTGATTATGAAGAAGAAAGAGATTGGATGTATGATACAATGAGATTCTTAGCTTAAGAAAACTTAAGATGGATATCCTGTTGCTTCTGTGTTTCTTTGTTTTTGTACCAAATACCGAAGCAGTTAATCATCATGTTCATCAGCACTGCCCCATTTCAAGGTGTAGCCCTGATGGTCCCCTGATCCAGTTTCCCTTCCGTCAAAAAGGTGATCCCCTTCACTGTGGAAATCCTGAGTTTGAGGTTTCTTGCGGCCGAAACAACAACACCAACGTGACAATGATTCGGCTCTCCTCATCTTCAGGGTTGTTTCCTATCCAAAAAATTGATTACAATAACAGATATTTTGATGTCTACGATGGCGGTGGTTGCATGGCGAGCCGCCTTCTTAATTTTACTATTTTTACTACATCCAGCTTGCTCTATTATCCAGTACCTTATCACAGGAGCAGTGAGAGTTCTATCCCTTGCACTGACAATTTGGGTCCCGAACACCCTCCCTATCCAGAATATGCACAATTCCCCTATTCAGATTCAGCTCAATCTCCCTACGCGCAATCTCCCTATTCAGATTCCACTCAATCTCCCTATCCAGAATATGCGCAATCCCCCTATTCAGATTCAGCTCAATCTCCTTATGCACAATCTCCCTATTCAGATTCCGGCCAATCTCCCTATCCTGATTCTGCTCAGTTTTTCAAAGAATTTGTATTATTAAATTGTTCTACCACACAAAATGTGAGCACAAGGAGAAACTACTACATGCCAGTCAGATGTCTCAGTGTCCCAGGGCACTATCAAGTTCTTGCCGTTGAATCCTCGAGATCTATATATGACTTGGCTGCGTTGCCGCTATCAACTTGCACTACTTTGAAAAAAAAGTACTATCTTCCGCTGAGAAGTGTAAAAGGCAGTGCTCAGGACTGTGCACCAGACAATGTTTTATTACTGCAGTGGAAACCATGGGTTTATTTCCCAGAATGTCATAACTGCAATGGGCTGTGCGATACGGATCACAGGAGCAATCGAATGGTGTGCTATCATCAACCGGATGTATATCCGGCATATTACTATCCCTATGGTCTTGCCAATGATGGTATGCTGTCTAATCACATAGTTTAGAGATTTGTTTTGACTTTTGAGTGGAAAAGAGTTTTATTTACATTGCATTGATTTTCAGCCAAAGTGATTTTCCTTTCCAAAATGTTTGATCACCAGAAAGTAATTATCATGAATTGATTCAATTAACATGTTTTCTGACATTGACCCTGGTTAACGTACAACTCAGGCCATAGGTCAATTATCATAGCAGTGAGCATAGCTAGTTTTGTTCTCATATCAGCAATGGTGGTGGTAGCCATCTTGTATTATGTGAAGAAATCAGACAGGACAGAGGAAAAGGAAAATCAAATCAAGATAGAAAAGTTCCTAGATGATCACAAATTCCATGTACCAACAAGATACTCTTACGCTGATATAAAGAAGATGACAAACGGATTCAGGAAGAAGTTAGGTCAAGGAGGATTTGGAAGTGTTTTCAGTGGAAAGCTTCCAAGTAATGGAGTTCCAGTAGCCATAAAAGTCCTCAAGGATTCTAAGGGAAATGGAGATGATTTTGTTAATGAAGTGGGAACCATTGGTAGGATTCACCATGTAAACGTGGTTCGCCTACTTGGGTTTTCTGCTGAAGAAGGCAAGCGTGCTCTTATATATGAAGACATGCCAAACAGCTCTCTGGAGAAGTTCATCACATCTAAAGATAACAATGCTTCATTTGATTGGATGAAACTTCGCAACATCATCACTGGTATAGCAAAGGGAATTGAGTATCTACACCAAGGGTGCGACCAGAGGATCCTCCACTTTGACATCAAGCCTCATAATATCTTGTTAGACCATGACTTCAATCCGAAAATCTCCGACTTTGGTCAAGCCAAACTCTGTTCCAAGGAAGACAGTCTTATATCTATGACTGCTGCTAGAGGCACCATAGGCTACATAGCACCTGAAGTGTTCAACGGAAACTTTGGCACCGTCTCCTACAAATCAGATGTGTATAGTTTCGGGATGCTAGTGCTTGAAGTTATTGGAGCTAGGAAGGAAACTGCTCTTACATCTAACAACAGTGAGGTCTATCTTCCTGAATTGATTTATAAGTCTCTAATTCGAGGAGAAGAGTTGAATTTGGAGCTAGCTGATGATGGAGATGCTCAAATTGCTAAGAGACTGGCAATTGTGGCACTTTGGTGCATCCAGTGGTACCCGGTGAATCGACCTTCCATGAAAGGGGTTGTGAGAATGCTAGAAGGAGAATCTGAAAGCTTGATCATGCCACCAAATCCGTTCGCTTCCACAACTCAATCGGAACCAACAACAGCATTTCCAACTTAAGTTGCCCCACATTGTAGAGCAACTGATTTCAGTAATGTTATTCTACATGTCTGTAACACCAATAAAGATATATACCTACTAATGCTGATGACCAGTATAACTACTGAGGTTTGATGGTTTATCAATCTACGAATTTCGCAAGCGAACTTCTCTTTAGATCAAAATTTTGGGTCTAAGAATCTGAGTTAAACTAACTATGCATGGAAATGAATAGTCAATGAAACCATTTTGAGGTGTTTGAATTAGGTCAAGGGTTCAGCTAACCAACTGTTCCTAGCAATCTGAGAAAATCAATTCAGAAGAACTATACATATATGGACATGAAATTCCAACACGCAAACATGACCTGATTACCTTCAAATTTCAAAGAAAATGAGAGATTTATTAGATAAATCATATATTATAGTTGATTCAGACTTCAGAGAAGAATAGTTGAATAATTCTGTAGGTATTGGTAGACTTGGACTTACCAGGATGAGTTAGAAATTGGCGCGAAACCGCAGTGGTGGCCCCACTGCTTCACTCTATATTCGATCTGACAATGAGTACACCGTAGACCACATCGTGTAGTCAGCGAAAAAGGAGCAGGCGGTGACGGCCGAGTCTGTGTCGCCGTCGTGGAGTGCCGCCGGAGAGAGAGAGAGAGATGAGAGAAGAGTTTGAACTCACAAGAGACTCCTCCGTTTTATTACTCTTTTTAAGTGTTGGACCCCTCCGGTCCGTGTTTGCACGGGACACGTTGGACCGCCTAGACCCACTCTCGTCCACCCAGCCCGCTTAACACGGCAGATACAAATTTACCGATCAGTTTTATTTACCCGACAAAATATTTACTCTCTTAATCTATTGACACATGTCTCTTTAAATTGTTAAACATTATTCTTGATAATAAAATAAGCATGTATCAATAGATTAAGAAGATTGACATTTTGATTGGCAAATAAAGGTGATCGGTAAATTTGTATCCCGATTTGGTGTCCAATTTTTTTTTTTTTAGTTTTAAACGTTAGACTGACTGACCCGCCTGGCCCACGCCTCCTTCAATCGCCTAGCCGTAACTCTTCGCCACCTAACCCATGTAATTCCCGGTCTGATTTTTTTTTCACCTAAACATAAAAGAAAGCTCAAGAAATTTCATTTCATTTAGATTAGGGTTTACCCTAGATTCTAAAACCCTAAAATCTCTACCTTCCAACAGCTAGAATGAAAATGAAACTAAAAGCAGAAGGAGACATGAGAGACTAGAGAGGATCCTAGACGTACTCGGGCTCTGCCTAGCCCGAATAGGCCCAATTATGCTTCCACCAGCCCACTTTTTTTTTTCTTTTTCTTTTTTTTATAGCGCGCGCCAAGAAAATGGACAATTCTTTTTTACCCTTAAATATTTTTCAGTGGCTGCAAACTGAAAATGGCTACCGTTACATGATCATACAAAAATGGCTTCTCTTCTCTTCCTCCAACCTCTCACCAATCTCTCTTCCTCCGCCGCCCTCGTCTTTCTTCGAAATCCCCACCATGTCCCCTCTTCGACCTCCCTTAAACCCAAACCCCTCACATTCAAAACTCTCACCACTCGTTTCTCCCTCGCCGAATCCGACTCCCCCAAATCTTTGCAACCCGAAACCCGAACCGTCCTCCAAGACCTCGCTGTAATCACCCCATCTCCCAATGCCCATCAACTTGTTCGCATTTTCTTGGTTTTGATTTCGAATATTTCTTTGATTGTTTGCAGGATAGCTTTGATCTTCCGCCGGATTACTTTGCGAAGCTGCCCAATGATCTTCGTCTCGATGTAAGTTGCAGTTTTGTAACTTTTTTGACGAACCCAGTTAGTTGTGTTAACTTGGTAAAGATGTGAATGTTGAGCTGAGCAAGTGTGTGAATTTGTGTTTCTGTTGGGTATGTGTGAAGCTGAACGATGCTGCTTTTGACCTTTCAAATGGAAAGATCATCGACGAGGTCAGTTATATTTTGTTGTTTTTTTTCATTTTCTCTGGCTCTGCATTTTTGATGATTGTATGTAGTAGCCGAAGATGTAAAGTGTGGCCATTTTTGGTTAGTGCTTCTTAAGATCCATGTTATTTGTCAGCCCTGTAAGAGTACCTGAAGATTGGAAAACATCAAGAATTGGTAGGTACCGTTACAAGGTGTTGAGCCATATTACTGTCTGATTTATCCATGGAAAGTTAAGCCAATACACTTGTCAATCATCCTATTCTGCATTCATATGTATAACCCATTCTGGCTGGATTTATTGCTCAGACACCCCTCTGGAAGTCTGGATATTGCAACTTAAGATAATCAATATTTTTCACCATATGGTACAAAGAGCTGCTGTTTGTATTAAAGTTTCCCCCAAATTTTCAAGTTCATTCAATTTTGATTGATCAATTCTGTAAATTTGTTATCTTTAGCGATAATGGTATAGTATAGTAGTTGGCATCCTGGACTAGTATACTGGATATTCAACTCTAGAAGCTTATATTCTTCCATGCTGGTACTGTATATAGTAGCCTAAGATGTAAAGTATGGCCGTTTTTTGTCTAGTGCTTTTTAAAATCCCTGTAAGCATACCTGAAGATTAGAAGATATCAAGGATAGGTACATACAAAAACAAGGGGTTGTGAAATCCACATACCCCAAATTGAAATCCACACACCATTTTTCATTTTTTGGTAATTTAAATTTTGTCTTTTAGTTACTTAAATTTTATCTTTTTGTGAATGTATTAACCAAAAAAAACGGTGTGTGGATTTCAATTTGGGGTGTGTGGATTTCACATCTCAAAACAAAAACTGAAAAGTCATGTTAATCACAAAGCAAATTCAAGGAGTTAAGTTAAATAAAAATGAATGATATGAGCCTGATCGAAGAGAAAGAGTGAAAATAGTTTAGGGTTTAGAGTTTGTGCAGACTTTCTTTTCGTATAACCAAGAGGGACAAAAGGGTAGGAAATCTGTTTCCCATATGATGTGGGTTAATTCACCTTTTACCTATGACTAAGAGGAATTCTACACCGCTCGGAAATTGGATAAACCCACCATCCTATTAATATTAGCTCCGATTAAATCCTCCATCACTCATATCATTCCCATTCTTTCGATCACGCTTGTTTGCCATGAATCAGGAATTCTTGGATCATGAAGTCACTTCAGAAACCAATAACTTCAAACATACCGTTAATTTCATCAAACCCACCGAAAGTCCCCAGAGACTACCTTCACCCGCTCAGCTTCGGGTCCAGTTTGTATGCCATACACTTCACCGATACTTCAATATATTGTCATGCAATAATACTGAAGCTGCTACCCTCCTCAATCATATTGAAGAGCCCCCGGAAGAAATTCCTTGTTAATTTGATCTGCGAGCAATGTTGAACCTCAACGAGTTGCGCTCGCATCTCTCTCCTGTTCTGTTAGAATTTGGGATCACAGAAGATAGTGACTACCACAAACTGATAGTGATTGACATTGGAAATGTGAGCCAGAGATTAGGCCGAGACGTTATTCACAAAGAGGAGAGTCGAGGGCTAATCACCTTGCAAGTTTCTATTTCAAAAGAACATAACATGTTTCGTTGTTAGATTTGTCTGACCCAGAAGGTTGAAAGGGAGTCGATAATTGAGGCTGAGGAATCAGAAAGAGTAATGGTACCAGCGAGCGAGTCATCAATCAAGAAGCTAATGAAGAAGAGGGTTAGGGTTGAAGAGGGAGAGAGTTGTAGTGTTTGCTTGGAGGAGTTTAGGGCTGGGACTTATGAGACAAGCATGGACTGCTCACATGTGTTTCATAGGGAGTGCATAGGAAAATGGTTGAGACAGAGTCACTAGCTAGTGTCCTGTCTGCAGGTATGAGATGCCTACTGATGATGATGAAGGAGGCTTTCACCAAGATGACGAATTAGTCGATCGTTTCGGTTTAGGATATAGGGTTTAGAGGTACGTGGAAACAAAGAGAAGAAAGAAAAGAAACAAAAGACCAACACTCTTTGTCATCAAGAAAGTGAGTTTATCATGTATGCCGTAGACCAACACTCGTTGCTTGAAAGTTTATTGTTGAAGTTCAGGATTGATATATGTCACTAGCTAGAAAGCTAGCTCGTTTCTTTTTCTTAGAGGATTGCTGATTCTGATAATCTCAATGCACATTAGAAGTACTACTAAAGTTCAATTCAATATAAGAAGACAGACAAATTTCTTTTGGGAGAACATTCTTTTGAGATTACGAGATGCTAAACCATATATAAAAGCTACATAACAGTTAACACAGTTCATAGTTTCATACATGAAAACTCCATTAATCTAAAGTGACATTGCTATTTCCATGCCGGTTTGTGCAACTGTACGTCATTCATACACATTACTAGCTAGCTTGAGCTTGCTTGCAGAAACAAAAATTTGGAAACAGCAGAAACAAGATTGGAAATAGCATATTTCTATAATTACACAGTTAAAGAATTAGACATTAATATATAGGAATAATTTCAAAGTGAACTTGGATACTGATCGATCAATTCTGATGAATTTCATTAGCATTTTGGATTTCTTCCAGGCCCGCCATAGTAGAAATAAGTTCCCCAATCGTTGTTATAGGAGCTCTTGATGTTGTAACAATTGGTGTTCTCAGCTAAGGTTGAGACTTCTCGCACAGAACTGAGGCTGTTGTCTGAGTCTACAATCTCTAGGTTTCGGAAATAGCTTGCTTTCCCAAATCCGTCTTCTGCAAAATGACCCGAACCCATTTGGGTGGAGGTATGCTCACCGGTGGACCTTGTATTGACCACCTCACCACCCCATTCCACCATTGTTGCTCTGTCTGCTAAGTGTGTGAATAGCTCTGCTGGCCAGTACCCTACTAGATTATTCTCTCCATATCCCATCCACCAATTTCCGAGCTTTGGATCCTAAATAAGCAGAAATTAACATAGTAACTTTGAAATTAGTCTAATTTGAATTTATTTAGTTATCAATGAAGGAAATAGTCTGATCTAACATGAGCACTTATACTGTTCAACAAGATGAATTGAGTATGCACCTTCCATATGAGGATAGTAACGTCGAATTGTTCGCTTGCATACGATGAGACCGGGGAGATGGAAGCTCCGATGGCTATTCTACTATTTGTTTGCACAAAGCCAGAACACAGAAGGTTGTAGCATCCAGTTGCCTGATATGAATCAGTCTGTACATACATGAACTAATGAATCAGTCTCTCATTGCCCATAATGTATGCCCAATGAGAGCTATAATATCTTCATTGTTGACAAAAAACCATGCCTATACATATATCCGAAGCCCATGCTCTAAATGTAGCTTTTAGCCTCTAGGGTTAATCGAAAGCATGCAATTTCTTCATTTCCAAGGATGTCCTAAATAGAGACTTCTATGATCAGTACCATACTACCACTGCATGTACTGATGTACATAGTTTTCTGTGTAGATCATCTAGCTACAATATATTGTGTAACAGTGTAAGACATCATTAAGGGGTGCAGACAAATAAACTTAAAACAGGAACTGGGATGTAGTTAATTAAAACCCTATATAGAATCTTTCATTTCAATTCATTAACTTAATCATGGTACCTCAGTATATAAAGACAACGAATAGGAAAAATAAAATCAGAGAGAAGAGAAATCTGACCGTCCAATAGGTGAACAATCTAGGCCTGCTGTCACCATAGAGCTCCGGACTGACCTGACTAGTGGAATAATCAAGGCTTCAGAACGAAAACAATATTTTGAAGAAAATAGTATCACAATTCCAGCTTACTGCAGATTCATACTTTAATTCATAATTTAGTTTGGTAACTGTAATTTTTTTATTACTAATCACTTCCATTATATCCCAATACGTTTTATCTATTTACAACACATTCCTGAACACATACTATATATGTACCAAATTAATTTAGATAATAATGTACCTGCCATCCAGCTTCTATGCTGTTGAGATCTGTACCATCGAATGATCCCGACAGAACCCAGATTTGCGAAAGACTGAACTCGTTCATTTGTTCGATTGCTGGTGTCCAAACGTTGATGGTAGCTTTTGCACCATACACTTCATTCGATGATCCGGTGTAAGCAATCGCATGCTGCATATTTGCAGGAACAAAAAAAAACCAAGTTAAAAGATCATGCATTTGGAAAGTTAAAAACTACCTGAGGTAAATTTTGTGAACCCAGCATTTATCTTATATTATAGTAATTCATATCTAATTGTAATTTGATTAATTCATCAACTAAATAAAATGTGAAACTTGATAAAACAAAAAACAAAAACAAAAAACAGTGAAAGGACCATGTTTTCAATAAATAATCAAATCTATTTAATGTCGTTCTTCTTCCAAGTTCCACCGATTCCAATGTCTTTTAGTTGGGAGATGATGATGATGTACTCGGAAATAATTCAATAAATGATGGTGATGAAGATGATACAGACACATACATACATAGCATGGTGCATAGAATGGTGATGATACATAATCACATACCTCATGGCCATTCCCACTGGCCACATCGGGTGCATTGGTGCGTCGTTGACTTTTCTTGCCATAGTCAAACAAAGACTTAGCTCTGAGAACATCACTCACTGTAGTTCGCCGTATCGGAACCGTCCCTCTCGGACACCTCGTCCCGTTTGTATGCCACATTTGGTGCCCCCATGCAATCCCACCGGTCTTGGCTTTCACTGTATCATTCTCACTCTCAGAAGATGGCTTCATCGTCTTCATCACTTTTGGCCTTTCTGGTGCCACTTTCTGTTTATAAGAAACGTACATAAATATTAACACAGAAGCTCGAAGCCCTCGTCACCCAACTAAACTAACATTTAAGATGGAGTTCCAAATATACCAACCTACTTGTTTCAGGAAAAGTTAGAAAGGATTGAAGCCAACAACATCTAATAAATGGTTTGGAGAGGAGAAAGAGAAAGGGTATCTTTTAAGTTAAGCTTTAAGCTCACCTGGATCTTGTGGTTTTTTAAGAGAGGGTGATCCAGAGCTGGCTGCTTTCTTTTATGAACACAGTCAATAATATCTCCATCTGGGCTCTGCACAGATCAAACAGAAAATAAAATCATGGTTAATAATTTCCGAACGAGGATTCAACTGTAATCAGTAATTCAATATCAAACTTCATGAAAAATAATGCATACCTGTATAGTCATCACAGGAGGCTTGTTGATCTTGTTTAAGCGCTTCTCAATTCTCTCAAGTCTCAAGGTGCTGACCTGCTTATTGTACCTTGTGGAATTTTTCAGGTCCAAGGCCACCACTACCGGAAGCGAAAATCTTTGGGAGAAGAGAGTGAGAAGAAAAAGAAGGAAGCCTAAAAGTAGAACGAGACTATCCATTTTCTTCACATTCAGTGCCAGAGAGAAGCAAAATCAAGGAAAGAGAGAAAGGAGCTACCAGAGCATGACTATATTACAAAGAGCAGAAGCAAATCTGACTGTTTTGCTTGGATATTACTTGCACCAAACAACCAAACACAGACCCAGAAAAGACAAGGAAAATGACTTATATTGCTAAGAACAAAGAGAGGGGACCCTTGTAATTCTACTCTCTCTCTCTCTCTCCTTCTTAATGGTGAGGAAGAGGAGGTGGGTGAAGGATAATTAAGCAGAAGAAGAAGAAGAGCAAAGTCCCTCCTAGTTTCTCAGACCCTTCAGCATCAAGATCATCATTGCTAGTTCTACATTGGTTTCATACATAAACCGCAAGCAATCACTGATGCCCTGTTTTCTTGTTTAAATATTGGTTTTAGGTTTTTGTGAATTGCACAAGTTGAGGCAAAGAAATTTAAGGCCAGGCTAGAAATGAATATAAGGAAATATATAAAAAAGAATGAAAACCAGGCCGGAAAATTAAAAAGGCAGACCTAATTATACCCCCGGCCAACTGAAACAGCTCTCTCTCTCTCTCTTTTATTGCTCCAATTCAATGTGTATCTGCCACCAGACACTTCGCCTTTAATATTTTCTCTCTTGTTGAAACCGCACACGACACCTTCTAACTTGTTCTACTTCTTCTACTCTACCTTCCATGGCCTTGCTTCCCTTCCCAGTCTCGTCTCCATGTCTGTGTTTTACTTTTTATAACCCTCCACAAGTATGCTAGCTTTCTTCCACGTCACCCTTTCATTTCCTAAATCTTGGAGGTCAATCAGAGAGTGAATTAGTGAATATGATAGGTTACACTGTTACAGTCAACTTGTATACGTTACAGTTCATCGGAATAAGAAAAATTTATACGTTATATATAATTATATATACTTGTATTCTCTTCTATATAAGATCGATTTGTTTGGTTCCTGGTCAGAGACTTGAGAATGACTTGAACTATTGTACTAGACTTTGTGGCTTTTCGCATACTATTCGAGATCTACAATTGTAACTTTAGAATGAATTTGTGTGGGTTGAGAATATATTCATGAAAAATCAATTTGGTGAAAGAAGGAAACTGATACTAATAATAATGCTAATCAGTAGATACACAATGTAATTGGTTTGTGTTTCTTGTTAGGGTGTGTTTAAGGATTCTTTGTTTAATCTTCATACATGCTAATCCGGCTACCCAGGACCTAAAATTATGCATGCATTCCCATACTATATATTATAAGATGGAAATATGCTACATGAAAATTAAACAAGTTTTTGTGTCATTCTCAAGGATATATACTACATGAAAACAAGCACATAGGGTAAGAAAATTGATACATTTTGAAGTCTCAACTCTTTTAGGATTTTATACACTAACTAAATAGGAATACAGCCATACAGGGTCTAAACTGATCATTGTCATATAGTACGTAATGCTAATTAGTACATAGCTAGAATGTACTAATGACTTGGCTTATATCTTTATCCAAGATCGATATATAGTTGTTATAACATAGTGATCATAGTGTGAGTGCCTAGGGTTTGGACTTTGAGGTGATGAAACCCAAGAAAGGAAGCAAATATATTTGAAACGTATGCTTTGTTTGGATTTTTCTTTATTTTTTTCAACTGCGAAAGCATTGGGTCGCAAGCAAGTTCCTTGATCTGTGCTAGAACTGCACCCTTCTCCATGTGCTATACATTTTTGAATAAAAATGACAGATTCATAAATGTCCCAGGTAATTAAATAACAGATGATCAAGAATATGAAATGAATAAATCTGTTTGAACTAATAAATGGGTGTAAGCTTCTATTCTCGAATCTCGATCAAAATGCTTCCTTTGCTAAGCTCAGAAAAATTTGGTTGTCAGCCTTCTCAGCTCGACTAGTCTGGGATTTAAATCACACAAATACCCTCTCTCTCGTTATTACATATATATATATATATATATATATATATATAAGGTAAAAATATTTTCTCATTTGATTTGTATTTATAGTCCTACTGGCTCGGGGAGGCTCTGCCCTCTGGGGGCACAAACTGAGTGGTCTATTTTCGGTCCAATGAGTTTGAAATTCAATTGAATTTGCCTAGGGGCTTGGAGAAATCTGGGAAACGAGTATGATGAAGATAAGACGACCCTAGCTATTCTTGTATGCTAATTTATAACCATACAGTGATATAGATTTGGCAGAGTTACAGAGTACCCAGTAGTAATTATATGGTCAATTTCAGTGTAAGGAATTAGGTTTATACATGCATACAAATGTGCAGACCAGATATGAAATGATGAACATCAGGTTAATGTGTACTTACAATACTATTTTGAATCATACCTACCAATTTCCGATCGATCTCATCAATTACAGTTATGCAAGAAATATATCACCTTGTTAAGTGCTATCTCATTACCGAGACAATTGCCTCACGCGTTCACCTATGAGAACATTGGCTTTGTTTATCAGTCATTTACCTACACAAGATCATTGAAGAGTTGAAGGCCGACCTTAATTTTATATATATACACTGTGCTTTCATTTTAGAGCTTGATAGCATAACACCATGTAAAACATGAATACCCCATGAAAGTCAAGATCCTCCTCAACTCTCAATCATATGAGCAACGATAAATTCCCAAGTGTAAATGACTAAATTCATACTCATTGTTGTTAGCACCAAAATGATTAAATTGGACAATGACCTCACAGTGTTGCAGATGGTCCAATATCCTTCATGATAAATTGTGCTAGCTACCTCTAAATTAATAGCCTGTACATGGATTTGGTATCTGTCTACTCTACTGTACGTGGTGGCTTGGCCACCCATGTCACAAATCCAGAACCCCTTCTCCGTCGAAGGGCAGTATAGTCTTTGCTCATTGTTTTTGCTTCCAAGGCAAGAATGCATGAATGGATATGGTATTCTATTGTTTGTGTCACCTAACCGTCTAACTCTGATTATATTACCAAAATGAAACCCTCCTCTCTCACTATTTGGTGTGGCTTGCAATCAGTAGGTCATGTAATTTGACGGCCAAGGTAAGATATAACATGACTGTAGGTGGCGATCGAATCCCTTTAGCTAAGCAAGAGAACACCAACTACGAAATAAGTAGGACATTTGCTTACTTCTTGTCTCTCCCTCCATGGAAGTACCAAATCATACCAAAAAGATGAGAAGCCTAAAAAGAAAGAAACCCAACGATGGTGAAACAAACCGTTATCATTATTCCTAAACATGAAAACCTAAGCCATTTTGGGTCCCATTTAGTACTACTGGTCTTTATACTCGCAAAATTCGCGTGTAGAAGACATTATTATGTATTTTTTTTCTTTCTTATTTATAGTTGTTTTCTTTTTTTGTGGGAAGTTTCTTATTGCAGTTATAAATCTCAACTTTCCACATCCACTTTCTATAATTATCTATTTCAATTGTTTCAACTAAATACAATAAGGATAATTTAGGTAGAACATAATTTCATAAATTTCTAAACCCCTTCGCTTCATAGCAGCAGATATTCCGGCTAGAGTCAGTGTTGGGCAATGTACGGAGCAGTAGCACATAAGGCAAAAGTGTCGTAAACAATCCACCATAAACTACCACCATAGTCAGGTCTCATGGTGTCCCAGCGTTCTCTTCATCAACCACATTCTTTCTCAGTAGTTATAAGCAGACTGGTCACAACTGCAAAGATCTGATCTACACAACACTACGAGCTCACCAATATCCCTATCTGCCGCTCCATATCCCAGACGAGTACTCGGTAAGCAACCAAAAAGGGGTGCAAGATGCGATAAGTTGGATTGTAACTCTGAATGCAAACGTTTTTAATACTTGAGGGCGCAATAAACTTGGTGGTATAAGATGCAGTTTTGACTTAAGTAGAATATAACCTACGCTGGAAATAAATCTCTCATGAAAGATTTTTCAAAAATGGAACCTTTGATGGAATTAAAATCAGAGTGATCATTACATTTTGAACATTAATGAAACATAATGTAGAATTGTAGATTACAAAAATAGGATTGGCATCACCGCGCCTTCATTCTATACATGACCCAAGATGTTATCCAACTGACCATTACATAAAATTTATAACACCCAAGTGAGAAAAATTGGGTATCCAGGACTGTATTATCTCTGTATAACCGCTTTTGTCTCCGTATTTTCTATAGTTCCACTCTTGAGAGGACAAAAATCAACGGTCACAAAGCAACTCATTTCAGCCACTTGCCGAGTCATCCTCCCCTTCACTATCATCACTGCATTTGAGATGCAACAAACAGGTGAAGTCAGTGAAAAACAAAAAACAAAAAAAAGGTCTCCTGGAACAAATAACTGTAAACAAACCACAAAGGTAAGAGAAATATGTCACCAGAGTACCGAGATATACCTATGTTCTGAAAGCTTTGATATCCGTCTAGCATCTAAGCCTGTGATGAACTTCTGTGCAGCTTGAACATTATCAGGACCTGCAAAACATGAAACAGAAGCACTGTCACATCTGCATCTCATTACTTTAAAAACTGGATCACTGGAAAAGTTTACAAATCTTTGCAGTATATGATCAAATCAAGCAGAAAAGTACCCTTTGCCAATTGGAAGGCATGCAGAGTACATCTTTCGGCTGCAAGTCTCACCGGTGTACTTCCATCCTTCAAACATTCAGCCAGTGCAGGTCCAATAATGTTCATATGGGCTGCAATAGGTGAAGAACTTTCCTGCAAGGCAAATTAACATCAATAACCTAATAATATGTAGAATACAGAAGTCCATAGTTTCCAAACTCAAAAGCAAATACCTTCGAAACTGCCTTTAGAGCAGATAACGCCTTTCTTCTAACTTCACTGGAATCATCATGCAATGCTGAGACTAAAGATGATATAATTTCTAACTGTACTGAGGTATTCGAAGGATCATTTCGGACTTTATAAACGAGAAGTCTCCCAAATGCCTTGGTTGAAGTTTCACGAAGCGGGAACTGTCTCAAGGAAAGTTTGTTAGTAGTTTGCAAAGCATAATAAGATTAAAGAAAGAAAGCAAATGCTCGATTAAACTACCTTCTCATCTTTCAAGGCCGCTTTAAGCTGGTCCAGGATGGACGGAAACACTGTAGAAGCACAGACGGTGGAGGGGATGTGCCTGAGCATGGATGAAATTGTAAGTACATAACCATGCCGAGCAGACCAGCTAAGTGACAATGGAAAACTTGACAGTTCCTGAAGCAGCTCGGTCAGCTGGGTATCTTCAATGTACTGCAATTATCAGTAGAAAGTTAACAAGAGGGAACAACACAGAACCAAATTAGAATTAAGCAGATAATAATGAACCAATGAGGCAAGGCCAGTGAGTCATTTGTATTCACAAAATCAATTTACATAGGTGACAAATCTCATGATGTAGTGGTCAACCATATCTTATTCGATACAAAGATTCAACTTATCTAATCAAATTTCACACTTCCACAATTTCCTTTTCCTTTTACCAGATTAAATAAGACATCACAGTCATCTCACGAGAATGATTACAAGCTGTAATCCAGCATAGGATGAATACCCTTATTAACTTGTACTGAATGCTGAATGCAAGTTCATGAATCTACCATTGTGGTTAATTATTATTCAAGTAGTTGTAGATATACCACAAGTTCATGAGTGGATAATGTTGAACTTGCAGGCTTATGGTGCCTCATCAGATTTTATGTGTAAGACTTTCAAGATGTCTAAAGGAGCAGAATTTATATGTATCACACTTTCCTTTTAAACCATGTGTTAACGATACACAATTGTGAACATCATGATTAAGAAAGAGTTTGTTGGGTTTCCAGCCCATGTGTTTTTCCTACGATGTTTCATCTTAGAGTAAGGTGTTCCAATAAGGAAAGTAAATCCTTATTGATGATGGTGTACCTGTAATCTTTTGATTACAGAGGAGGCATTATTGCCTACCACTAATAGGATTGGTTTTCCTATTTGGCGAAGATCCTTATGGCTATATAAGGAGGGGTTGAGCTCTAGGGTTTTGTATCACAGAGACAAAGACCAAAGTGCGTTCCATTCTCGGCTAGAGGGTGAGAGAGGGCAGAGAGGAGAGAGATAGGAAGAGAGAAGAGAGAGTCCTTGTTTTCTTATTCTTTCTGGTGTACCCATTATTAATATAGTGGAAGTGTTTTCTGCCGGTGGATGTAGGCAAAGGTTTTGCTGAACCACCTTAAATCTGTGTTCTTTGTGTCTTATCTCTGTGGTTGTTTCTCTTGGTTTGCTGTGTTCTTTTGGGGTTCCTTGACATACATAATTGGCCGATATCACAACAGAGTTAAACACACATCCAGAGTTCAGAGTTTAACAGAATATGAAAGAGATATCGGACAGTTCCTTGGTTATTCACCGCATACCTGGGACATGATACCCAAAATTCTTGCAGCAGATATTCGAACCTCGTCATCATCATGATGAATCATATCCTTAAGCTGTAAGTAGACACGAGTTCTAACAGCAGTGCTCACGCTCTTCCCAGCATGCTTTAAGACACCTTCTAAAGCAGACAAACCTGCCTCCCTAACCCCAGCATCCAAAGCCTGAACAGAGAAATCATGATCAATAATACAGTCAGGTTCTGGAATATAGGTGCATCAAAGATCCTAACTAACAATCACCTGCAAACTGGACAGGAGGTCTCCAACTAGAGGGTCCACCCGGGTACTTAAAGCACTAAGCTTTCCAAGCGCAAGCGCAGCACTTGAGCGAACAACTCTGCAGTTAACAGAACATCTAGTTAGCCAGATGAGCCTAAAAGCATACATGCTAAAATGACTATAAAAGGCCAAACCTAACCTTGTGTTATCTAGTAGACACTTGACAAATGTTGTTTGAAGTTGCGGAAGAAATGGTTTCAAAGCCATCCCGCCTTTTCTGATTATGATTGTCAAGGTAGATAAAATAGCACTCTTCACCTGCCAAGGGAACCGGTCACCTATTATCCGAATAAGAGGCCTACAATCATGTTAAAAAAATAGTCAGATGGTTGAATTTGAGCACAAGCTTGACTTAGAAAATAATATAAATTAGAAATAAAAAGCTAAGTAATTGGATCACCAAACTACTAGCTTGTAATGCAATAATCAAGAGTTTGAATTGCACAGTATAATGATCTCAAAAGAGCAGAAATAGGATCATAAGTCAAAAGCAAACCACCTTCTTCACTTTACAAAATCTTTTATAGGGTCAAAGTAAAATTCATCAAATTTAGGTTACAAAAAAATCTACATAGTTAAAATTCAGACATACCCAGTAATTGGAATAACAAACTCTTTGAGTGCCTTTTCACTAGTCACTTCAATCAGTTCACCAAGACCCAGTGCCGCTTGCTCTCTCAGTTCAGCAGATCCACTTATTAAACCCTAAAGGTAGAGACATAGACCAAATATTAGTTCCAGAAAAGCAAATAGGCAAAGTAATAAATCAAATCAACGTGCAGAAAAAGAGCAGCTTAAACATGTGACATCATGTAATATAATTTGTAACTAGCGGAAGCACTAAAACCAAAAAGAAGACCGATATTGCTGATTGTTGGTGTATCCTAGGGGAAAGTTAGCTAGCATACCTGGAGAAATATTGGAAGCAATGGTTGAAGTGCTTTTGGTAAACAAAGTCCAGGTATGACAATAGGTCCTCCCTGCAAGGTATAAAACATGCACGATCAGATTAACACGTTTCAATAAAAGTTTCTAGGATACAACCCATATATGAGATAAACTAAAGCATCAATGATATTCAGCAATCTAAACTGCTTCCCCACCTTCTTTTTCCTACGCTCCTTATCTCTGGAAGTCGACACAGCATCTCGTACTAACTTAATATATGAAGGAAGTACCTCCTTGGGGACTGAACTTACAACCCTTGACAATGCTTCCCAAGAAACCTGTTCAACAGAATCTTATACAAAATGTTCTGTATACGATATAACAACAGAACTTGAAATATGAACAGCACATACTGCCACAGTAGCAGAATCAGAATCGCTGAGCAAGACAATCAAGGTAGATATCATGTTTGGTGCTTCATCAACCAAATATAATTTACTGTTTTTGAAGAAATAGCCGATAAGATAAGCAGCACTTCTTCTGATTGAAGCCTGAAACCATGAAAAACAGCAACGAAGGGTGAGATACAGCAGCCCGGGAGGGAGGGAGAGACTTAATTGAAATGACAATTTTTCAACTACATACCTGACTTTCGCTGACAGCTCTAAGGAGCTCAGATGTAAGAAATTCAACACCTTCCTCATCTATAACTAAGACCACAGTTTCAGCAGCCCCCTTTGCCAATGTTTGAACATCCTAACATTTCCAAGTGGACAATCAGATCTTAGTAACATCTAGCATTCTAGCCACTTATTGTGTATAGACAACGCGAGGCATTTACACTAATCCAAGAGGTAAAAATAAAAAATAAAAATTGTTTTTGGAAGCAAAGAAGATTTTACTTGGCTTGGGCATCCTAATGGCATACCTTTGCATCATCACCCATTGCAGTAAGTAAGGCAGGAAGAACAGTACCAAGATGAGAGTTAAGACCAGGCCCGGCAACCTCAGCTACAGCTCCGAGAGCATGTGCATTAAGTGCACTGAATATGTAAAACAATCAGTATATATGAGGGGCCGAAAAAGGCATTTAACATTAACTTGAGAAAATATAACATACGTCAGTGGGAGCTGGACCAGCTTGGGCAAAATGTGGGGTAAAACCGCAGAAATCCTGACACTGAACGAGAAAATGGAGCAAATTAGAACTAAAATACAAAACATAGATGTGGTACAACAAGCAAGCAAGAGACATGTAAATGTAGAAAACGGGTTTTTCACCTTAAGATTTGTTTGAGACCATCAAGTGCAGTATCAGAAGTTCGAGCATCCTCCAACGCATGCAAAAGACTAGGAACAATTTCATCAATCGCTTGCATTCCAGCATTCTACATTGTGACATGATAATATTACTAACTGTATCAATCAATGACGTTTTAAAAATAATTCATATGTAACGATAAATAATAAGAAGTACCTTGTACAGAGTGCTGAATGCTATTCCAGCAGACTCACGAACTTCGGGCATGCTGTTAGCAAATAAATATATTACTTGTAAGATTTACCAAAGGAACAAGCTCGAGACAATTATTCCAAATAAAATAAAATAAAGAAAACCAATACCTATCTGAAAGAGCAGTTCGAATGGTTGGAATTAGCTCATCCATGAAACTCAACAAATGACTTTTAGCGGCACTTGCCATTACTTCACTCAGGCCAATGCATACACCCTGTGAGTCGGAAGATTATTAGAAATCTGTCAACATAACTGTCATACAGGTTTACTCTGAATGATCAAGGTGATAACTATATACTCGACTATTTTTTCTAAAACCCAGCAGTGAAAGAATCTAAACCTAAAAACAGGAAAAACAGAATAGTTTTCTCACTTGTCGTCTACTGGTGTCAGAGTCTTTCAACCCTTGGGATAAAATAGGGATGATCAATGGCAGCACTCTCTCACCAAGCTTCCTGACAAGCTCACCCAGTGCACGTGCAGCAACCTGCCGCCTTTCAGAGGATGATGATGCAAGAGAGGCAATTAGAGTATTCATTAAAACTGGCATTATTTCCTTTAGAGTCTTTGGGGTATTTGCCACTATAGTTTTCCATACATGCAACGCAGCCTGAAATGAAACAGGATAAAATGATTTAGATGTCTGATATAAACTCAAAATAAGACAGCAGAACAAAATCCTGAAACAAATTACTCTCATTACCTGACGAACTGTTAAGCTGACATCAGTTCGAACCATGTACAATGCAGCAAGAATTTCATTACGCTTATCCCTTCCAAGAACCTCAATGATAGCCCGCCCCTGTGCTTCAGTACTTGCACCTTCATCATCACTGCCACCCTCCAGTAAAGCTTTTCCAGAAGTACCCGCGACCTAGATAAATAACATGATTAATTACAACCTATCACAAGAATGGGAAACTGAAAGAGGCTGAAATGAAATTACCTTAAATAACAGATCCCCCAATAATTCCACAGAGCTTTGACGAATTCGCCAACTATCATTAAAGATACCATCTTCAACAGCAGGTAGGAGCAAAGGTAATGACCTGAAAACAATACGTAACCTATTAGATGTGAGCCAAATCCCTAATAGGTTAGGTAACTATACAAAGTCATAAAAGGCTTCTCAGTAAATTATGAGTGAGCCAAATCCCTACAACACTCATGATTCACGTATTCACAAAAATGCTTGCATTTTCAAAGTTGCAGAACCTTCCAGATTCTGATACTATAAATAACAATTAAAAATCCCACTTCTGATAGCCTTCAATACAAAGGAACAAAAAGCTTTGAAATCCCCATTCACCCAGATTATGGGGTTTAGAGGATGGGAGAGGGCCAAGTCTCCTAGTGTAGCTCATTCGCCAAGGATCAACTGATGCAAACAAGTCTATATACACTACATTCACTATCCACCACTCGTAGAAACAAACTCCACTGGAGTTCTCAAGTTATCAGCAGTGATCAACCAGAAGAGTGCTTACGTTATCGCATAATGCTCAACCAAAACATGTCCCGCACCTAGTGCTGCTTCACGTACAGACTCATTTTCATCAGCAAGACCTATACAGTATAACAGCACATTGAGTTTGAATGGAATTATATAGGGATGAATACTTCCACCTACTTGACTACAAACCAGAAATCCACATTAGAAAGTGTACTAACCATCTATAATAGCAGGCAGCACCTTCTGTAAATAATTCTGGAATTGGACGCCTAAGGACCTTGGTAAATACTACAAAAAGTTTAGGAAAGTGTTAAACAGAGCCAGTAAGTAAAACAATGCAGGAAGTGGTTATCATAGTTTACAACATATTGTCCTCACCTTGAATAAGGTCAAATGCCCATCACGCACAGATGCTTTTTGATGAGAACAATTTCGGATAACATCAGGAAGTACATGCTCAAAATACTCAGTCCCAAGTGCAGCTAGTACCTGGATTGAATTGATTATATCTTAGAAAACTAATATATTAAGAAAACCAAAGACTCCCAGTGTATCTTTAAGAGCACTGGATTGTGAAGAAAAGAAAAGAACAAAAAAAAAATTAAAAACTTCTCCAGAAATTCTAAGGGAAAAAAAAAACAGACAAAATCAACTTTCGAAGAAGTACATAGGATCAAAGTACATGTGCAGGAAAAACCAACATGGCTAAACTTTCCATCAGATTGTCAAGCATAATATCTTTTTCTAAAAGTATATTTCCTCCAAATAGTTATATAGTTCCTAACAAAAATGTATGCCTATTAAAGCAAAAAGGTGAAATAATACATCTGAGCCATCAAAAAAACCTGCTAATGATGTGGTCAAAGAAAGTAATCACCTTATACTTCATTGCCACCCATCAATTCACTAAAGAATAATGAAAACCAAAATGCCACAAATCTATCACATGATTTATATGATGATAAGAAAAAACAAATTTACATTATCAACTATCACCACAGACTATTCAACAAAGCTTTATATTACCATTGAATCTATCCCTTTGCCCTTACCAAATAACAATGAATCTCGTTTCAAAAGAAAATTAACAATAAATCTAACTACAACACCCAACAAGGGATGTCTTCATATTAAGACCAACTTAAACTTGTCTTATTCAGCAAGTTCCCAAAAATTGATAACAGTAGAAGTTTAAGGACACAAAGATAGAAAGGAGAACTTTCATATTCAGAGGTAATGGTTACCTCACTTAGCCCTTGAGCTGCTCCAGATCGCTCAACATTACTATTATCTGATTTAAGTGTATCCATCAACCAGGGAACAAGATCTGGGAAATGATCTTCACCCATTCCCCTTATAAGGGATCCAAGGGCCCTTGCAGCAACTGACCTAACTTCTGGAATTGGATCCACAAGAACCTGTTTTTGTTGAGAAGAAATAATCAGCAAAAATAGTTGTTAACCAGAAGTCAAATCTAACAGTATTACAAATTGATACCTTTTTCACTTCAGGAAGAAGCAGCCCTATGTACGGAATCATATCATTTGGCTCTGTAACAAGAGAACACATATTTCCTACTATTTGGGCTGCTTTCTTTTTAGTCTCTGCACCCCTCTCTCTTAGCCCTCTATGTACTATTGGCACCAAGAGTGCAAGTGAAGGAGCATCAATTGAATTGATGAATGTTGTCTGAAAAAAATATATATAGCTAAATACATAGAATACATATACCAGACTAAAAATAAAATAAAAATTTGTTTTGTAATCCTTACCCCCAAGAGAATATCCAGAGAATATTTTGTATAGTCATTTGGATCTGTCAGACCCAGAAGAAGAGTAGGGACCAACGAAGATATCTCAGGATTCTTTATTACGCTCCCAACCTAGGAATTGCCCAAAAGAAAAAAGAAAAATTGAGAACAATTATAGAAGAAACATAGGTAATGAAACACGGCACAGTCTAAAACCTGTTGAAGGGCTGTTTGTCCTGCCGACTGAACTTTAGGGTGGGTGTCTGTTAAAACCTGCAATTATAACAAAATGGTACAGAATAAATCATGAGACGATAAGGATATACAATAGTTACATTCATTTCCAAGAGAAAGTAATACAGACAGTTATGTTTAATAAAGACGAACCTCAGTCAGTTTTGGTACAATCCTGGGCAGACACTGAGACAGCTGCTGAGGAGCACAATAGGCCATAGCACCAAGCAGTTGAACACTACTTTGCTTTGTTCGCCAAGCTTTATCTTCAAGACCCTGTCCAGATAAGATATCCATACAGAAAACTCATCACTTGAAACTGGGCAGGACCAGAGCATCAAAATAATTTTTGTGAAAAACAAGAACTGCCTTCTTTGTAGAAGACAGAATAGATGGTAATAAAATTGAGAAGCTGATAGAGAACCAGGAGTCCACAGAAGTAAAGCTCTCAAATAGTAGATAAGATATGTTTGACTGTTTGAGGCATTGACAACAGACCAAATGAAAAAAAAAACGAAAAAAAAAAACATAAATTATCATGATAATACTGCATTACAAAAGTTAGCAATCAGATATTGTCCAATAAATTTAACCTATGTATTAATAGGATCAAGTTACATGAACTTTCAAATAAAGAGGTGAATTCAAATAGCAACATTGTTAACATGCATCAAAACCAAAGAGGGAAAACAAATGAATAAATAGGGTTTGGGCAGCAAATAAATACCTTCAAAAGAGATGGAAGGACCAGTTTCACTCCCTGAGCAGTAAGGTGAGACATCATTGCACGAGCAGCACACTCAGCACCTTCACGCACTGCAACAACTTGATCAGAAAATGAGACCAACAGTAGTGGCAACATTTGTATTACATACCTGCACCAAAAAGAAATGAGAGAGAAAGAGAGAGGGATGTCAGATGTATAATAAGAACCATCAGGAAAGATCACTTAGTTGGCAACTAAAAAATGTTCACTTACGGTTCAAATAATTTTCCAAGTGTTTCACATAGACACTCAAATCCAAGCAAACCCCCCTCCCGACGTTTTGCAGAGTTCCTGTAATAAAATATATAAAAAAAACAAAGAAGAAGGACTCTGATCAGTGGAAATAGATTCAACCAAAAAGAATAAAACTACTAAACCAAATAGTGTCTTCCTAATCCATATTCCGAACAAAAAGAAACAGAACAATCTGAAGTCAAACCAAGCCCAGAGACTAAAATGATCCATAAGAAGTCCGCTACCTCCCAAACTTTTGCCCTCAATTTTTTTTTATTCTTTCAGACCAATCCACCGAAACATAAGCCCCTTTGCACAATCTTAGGCTTATCCCCTCCACAGAGCAGAAATAAAGTAGGGCTTCAGCAAGGACCCAACTCAACCAAGCTACTTGATTTCAGGAGGTGAATAATGAATCCACAACCAAAGAACAAGAAAGGAATCAAATATCCTTCTAAATACTACATGACATAACAACACATAACCAGAGGCTAAAACCACTAAGGTTACAAACTACATGCATAAATAGTACATGACATGCTAATTTAAATGTGGCAACAGCACCCTCCACAGAAGGAGGGGGGTCATTTAATTCCTTCTCAAACATCAAATGCTGAGAAAACTGTGGCCCCACATAATAACTCATGTTATGTTGAAGTCCTAACATCGTTTTGCATGATATCAGGGGAGAGAAACAAATTTGTGGGTCTATATCCTACCATCCACCATAATCTCAAACAGTGGACAAAAGATCAGTTCTGCAACGATACAGTTATACTATTATTTCATTTAGTGACCAGATCTCATTCAATGACCAGCAGTTATCTGATCCAACTTTTTTTTTGGAATACTCAATAATAACCTTCTAAAGACATTTATGACACCAACCTATCAACAAGACCTTCCTGTAGTATGTTCACAATTCCATACTTCTTCAAGGAAGAAATACCAAATCCCTTGACTACTCCAGCAAGCCCAAAAGCAGCTCCACGGCGTTCCCCATACTTATCACTGTTCATCAATTGATCCAAAATCCGTGAAACAAGAGCTTGGCCATCATCCTTGTACAGGGAAAAGAATCAAATTAGCTTTCCTCTTCAATAATGAATGAACAGTCTCTATCAACAGTCTCTTCAAGAATAACAAATGTGACAAAACAAACAAAAAAGAGCAACATTAATCTAACAGGACAAAATCCTCCATTAAGGCTGTCCATTTTACTGAAATGGCCACTCGTTGACTAGTGGACAAGGTATCTACTGTAGTGATTTTATCCAATATTTACATAAATCTGTGTCACATGCTAAGCAGAAAACTAAAATAAAAGCAAACAAGTAAACGGTTATTAAGGCTACCATCCGAACTAGCTGTATCTGATATTTGAATGATTTCATATTATTTTTAATGAAACATTAGCAGTATTTGAGTTGTTGTCATACTTGCTTTGATTGCATTAATGGTGATAGGCATGTTGAAACTGCCCGCTGAACAGCTTCTGATGGAGTATTCAAGACATCCAACAACTTCTCTATAACAGTGTGTACTTTTGGATCATCCTACAGAAGCACAAAATGAAGATGCATGTAAATTGTAAACTCCAGAGTTGCTACGGCTCACAGAAAGGAAAAGAGTGAAGAAAGGAAAATACAATAAATATCACCTTTGCCAAATGTTTTGCCAAAGCTCCGGTGAAAATAACAACACCCTCACGAACCAAATCATATGTCTCCTCATCCGATGCCTGCAAAAAGTCCAATTATTCTATATGTTAAACTGACAGTATGGGCTTTGCATGGAGACAGACAAAAATAGAGCTCAACTAACTGGGTTTTTCACTGCCATCACAAGATTAAAAAAAGGAGAATTACCTTTTTGTTTAAGTAGTTCTCAAAGATAGGAAATAGCAAAGACACATTATCTTTTCCGTGCTTATCAATAATCATAATGCCAGCATTAATCATTCTCCCCCGAACATCAGCATTAGGATCTGCCTGCAGATTAAGAAGCGTTGACAAAAGAAGTACAATCAAATTTTCATGTCCATTCTTAAGAATATCTCATGTCAATGGACAGTACACTGTATTTCAAAGAATGGCATTGCAAATCTTACCAATGCTCTTGAAATCAAAAATGTCATAACAACAGGAAGGTCTTTTGTTCTCAGCACATCAGCAGAAGAATGCAATGCCAAAGCTACTCCCTGCCTGCCCAGCCAACCAGCATCGACATTGTTCTCAGTCAAACCAGCATCACGGATATACAGGGAGAATAAAGTAGAAAGGGATTCCTGGGTTATAAGAACACAAGTTTCAGTATTTCAGGGACATGTCTAATAATAATAATAAAAATCAAGCAGGTTAAGTTCAAACCTACAAACCTGTATAGAATCAGGAGATTCATCCAAAGCAGCAGCTAATGCCTCTGCAGCAGCAAAACGGACATTGTAATGGATATGGGAAAGTGCTTTGAAAAGGCCTGAATAGTCGGTCCCAAAGTCATGTCCATAGCGATCCCACAAATCCTCTGCAGCTTCTGCAACTGACTGACAAAAGCACCAAGCAAACAAAGCGAATGAGTTATCTTTATAAGATAAATGAGGCCAAGCAGGAAAAGACTTATTGGCCAGGCAATAAAATAATGACTTTAGTGGACAACTCTTGTCAATTTCATGAGCTAAAAGGGTAAACCGTGTGTTAGGGTCATCCTTGCCAAAAATCAGCAAATCAGAAAATTACTAGTCATTTAATTACAGTTATGTAATTGTTTCCACAATTTAGATTACCAAACTGTTCCAGTTTAGCTAGCTGATCTTGCAGGAATGATCCTTAACTATATGTGCAAGGTAAAAGAAAACAATATGTGCAAAACACCGCACAGCTGAGAATAGTAATTAGTCAACCAAACCTTTTCTGGGTCATGCAAAGCAATCCAAATACTCGTAGCAACCTCAACATTCTGAATAAGAGATCGACTGGCAACACTAGGAATGCATTTGACAGCAGTTAGACAGGCCATTCTAACGTGAAGATATTTTGCATAAACTCCATATAAAGCCTGAAGAAACACATCCTTGGATAAGTACTCTGAAAGCACATCAACGAAGCATGACACGTAAAATGGAAAGTGCTTACCGGTGCAACTTCATCTGGCTGCAGACCAAGACACAGCTCATTCAACGCAGGTCCAATAGAGGATTGATAAGCTTGTACAATACCAAGAACATGATAAAGAACCTGTTAAAAGAAGAAAAATAAATGAGATTGAAACGAAAATAACAATAAAAAAATACTATAAATAGACTAATGTTGAATAGTGTCATGAGGAAGTAATAAGTAACTGAAATCATTCGAAGCCTAGGGAGAGGTAATAGGGGGTCCATGTGCATATAAATGATCTGAAGAACATTATCATGAAGCCCGGTCTTCTTAGAGCTTAAAAGAATTCGCTCCATTATCTGACAGAAGAAATCATATAGATATTAGCAAAAGAGAAGTGCAAATGAGCTGACTCTGTCTTATGGGAATGTAGGAAAGCTTACGGGGAAAACAAAAGTAAAGGAATCAACAGGAAGAGGTCCCGATTTACAAGATACAGAAAGGGCGTTAATTATTCGCTCAAACAGACTCAAAGATGGTCTATCATCTTCCCCTTGCCCAGCCGATGAAAGCATATCCAACAGAAGACGATCTTCTTCAGTCACAACTAAGCGCAAAGCAGTAGCAATGTCAAGAGCCCAATTACAAAGAGGGGGAGCAGTACATCTAGAGAGTTTCACCATAGTTTCATATGCAATATCGCTGACTATTGACGACCTCAGTAATGGCTCGACATAGTTAACCTGATATCAGATGAAAGGTTGACATTCATTAAATAATGACACACAGTATTCAGCAAATACATTCTTTAGGCAGTAGTGAAATACAATATACTCCAAAAAGAGGCACGCTGCTTAACACATACCAGGGAACGAAGTCGACTATGTGCAAAAACAGGATTTGCAATGGCCATTTCCCCAAGAGCTTTAAGCATTAAAGACAGATTTTTCTGTATTTCTCGGACCTTCTCACGTATGGATGCCTCCTCCTTAAGTTGTAACTCTCGTGCCTCCTCTTTTGCAGTCTTTGCTTTCTCTAGAAAAGTTGAAAATTATTTTACACTATTGAACAAACAAATGAAGCTAAGAGAAACAATATCTGGTACGAAAAAAAGGCCAAAAATAAGTCACCAGGTTTCTTTGTCGACTTCCCAGTTTTACCGCTTTGCTCAACTTTTGCAGAATGATTAGAACTGCCATTGTCCTGGGTATAATCCAAATTCAAAAATGTTATCAGAATAAATACTTTATATTAGGTCCTCATACTCTTAAATACCGAAGAGATATGTGTATACCATGTCATTTAGGTCCTCGTACATCCGAAAACGACCTTTCGCTTGTTTCATGTTCTTGGCAGCAACAGACTCGGCTATGTAGACGCCTTGCTCACTGGAAAGCATGCCTTCAGGAGTATGAAATATCTGACACAGTATATGCGGAAGCAAATAGAATTACAAGACGAAACAAAGTATACATTTAGGAGACAAGTCAATTTATTTAGTGCTCGTTAACACTTTAACTAACCTGAATATCATTTTCGGAAAGTGTATCATGTGAATATCGGTAAGGAAGGTGTTTCAAATGCTGCCACAGAGAACGAATTCCAGTAAGTATCTTGTAGGATCTCAGTGGTCCTAATAAATAAACATTCATTGAAATTGAGATATATAAAAAACAAGTTACCTTTTCAAACTCCGTATACGTTTCTCCCGGTGCAATGGACATCAGAGTGGATAATGAAGATATGGCTGCTTGCTGCTCTGATGCACTAGTACTTGACAACCACATTGTTTCCAGTAGGCCCTGAAATGCAACAAAGAGCTTACAAAGATGCATTATATTTTGGAAAAACATGTGACCGAACCACCATTGAGAATGTCAAATGTAAGATATTTTTTTTTTTTTCAAGACAAAGTGAGGAATAAGAAAATAGATACAAATACTGGATCAGGTGTCCATAACCAGAGCACTCCTTATGATTAACTATGTGGCAATTTTAAAATGAAACCATACCTTGCATAAATTTTTGATGTCAGCCAAAATATTGCTGTTTATGTCAAAACCACATTTATGCAGACATTTATGTAGCCTCTGGGGAAAGAAAAAAAAATTCAGTCAGCTAAAAAAATGCATTTTCTGACGTAACGCGACAAATAATTAGAGTAATTATCAGGCAACTTCTCATCAATATATATAAGAAAACATGAACGCAGTAACCCCACTTCTTATTAGAATTATGAACGCGGTTTGACGCTTTCCTGAAACAATCTTCTACAATATTGATGCTAATAACAGATCTACATTTTATAACCAATGCTCAAGGCATATGCATCACCGGCTAAGACCTATACAATCACTTGCGGCTTATTACTCAGATCTCTTTAATGTGGAAAAGGTTTTACCTGGTCTTCAAGCATGTTCATAAACAAAATTACCATATAAACAAAACCTTTTAATTTTCTGATATCAGTATAAAAATACTTCTGACATTATCTATGAATCCACTGTTGTTGTTTTTTTGTCTGAAAGATACTTCAATAAAAGCTCGATAAAAAGAGCAAGGGAGTACAAGAATGGAAGCACCAGACAATAAAAATTCCAACATTCTCTACGACCCCACTGTTTATAGATAAAAAAATACAAGTCCTGAACAAATTAAAAGTTAGATAACCCTGTAAACTATAAAAGCAAATAGAATGCTGACCGTTAATATCAAATACCACAGAAAACACTTACCCTCCAAACTGCATCTCTTTTTGCAGTTCCAACCAAGTATGGATGATGTCCACAGAATAAAACTCGCATTGATGCACTTGGAGCTGCAGGTAGAGCCACTGATGAAATAACAAGTAAAGCCTTAACCGAAACCTCAACCGAGGGAAGAAACGGTACTTGGGAGTCCGCTGAATTATCTGTATCACTACATACATGCAAAATTAAACAGTAAACACAACCAGACCAGAGTGAAACAATAATGATATGCAATGATCAAAACCTTATATGCACCGACCAAGATACAAGCATCAAAATAAACAAAGGTACATAATATCATTATCAAATATGCAATAAATAACGTAGGTATTACTCTACAATATATGGAAAACAATAAATAATAAATGCATGCACATATGATTGAAACAGGGAATGACTAAAGTTAAGGAAACCTAACACGAGCAAATAGTTCCTCCTCTTCAAAATGGAAGTGCATGTGAGATTAACTTTAGATCAGATTTAAGCTTTTAAAATTATAATACACACAAGGTTCAAAAAACCTATTCTGGCCTTCTCAGACACAACAAGTGGAAAGAAAAGGTAAACAATGTACCAAAGTGATCTTTACCTTGACTTTGAAATACGATGTTTCTCTTCAACTACAGACATGAAAGCCGCAAATTCAATCAAAAGATGTTCAGCTAATTGCGGGGCAGCAGGAACTATCTTTTTAGTAGCATTATAAGCCACTCTTCGAATATCCCAACATGGGTGGCACATGAAAAAGATTATCAACTGCAACAAACCAATAAGTGCTTAGAAATAATTAAGAAAGTTATTCACTGAGAAAGCAAATCAGAGTAATACTATTGCTTATTTACCTGTGACAATGATCTGACAGAAAAGGAATCCAACGCCCTGAATGATGAAGTAAATAAAATTAATGATATGAAGACCACCAAACTACTCAGCAGCAATGATTAAACATCCATACTTCAAATATCACTTTATGTACATGTGTATTAATAGTAACCTCTGCAAATGTTCCACCAGCAAGACTTCAAGAAGATCGACACATGCCATGCAATCCTCAGTCAACAATTTTGAAACCTGTGGAGCAAGCCACGCATTTTCTCTATTAAAGGCTGTTCATAGAAGAAAAAAAAAATATATATATATATATAAACAAATCGCACTTGACGACCCAAAGAGCTATGAATACCTACCACGGATATTGGAAGAAGAGATGGTTCATTTTGAGAAACAAAAGACCAGATCTTTTCCCTCGCCACAATCTCCTCTGAGGATAAAAAGAGAGAAATGAGGAAGAGAACAAGTTAAACATAAATACTAGATTATTGGAACAAAATCTCAAAACTTTTCTTAAAATTAATTAGTATAAACAAGAATGAGACCTGCTTTGATGTCAACTGCTGCAATTTTGCCAACTAATAGCAAGGCATATATACCATCCAAACGCTGAACTACTTTAGTGAAACCAGTTTTGACAAGTTGAATGAGAGGTTCCAGTAATGATGATAACTGCAGCGAAGAAAAAAATATATAGAATTGTCACCACAAAATGAAAGAAATAGCCAGATTATGAACATGGGAACCAAGCACTGCCAAATAAAACTAAATCCACCATCTAACCCGATAAACAGCATCTGTATTTCTGCATATGGCTCGTAGACAACGAAGATGCCCTCTTCTTAGAGCTTCTTTCTCCTTAAGCCCAGAAGACAAAAAAGATACTAAATCTGACTGAACAACATCAGCAGATCTTGCTGCCCATGAACCTAGGGCTGACAAAATTGCAAGCTTGACCTCCTCATTGCCTAAAAATTAGAACATCAGACAGCTATAAACACCCAAAGCTTTTGCAAAGAGAACCAAAAGAAAAGAAGACTCAAAGTCTACTTTACCATCCTCCTTGTAACAAGATCGAAGGTAACTGCATGAAGTTTGTGACAGTCTATTAAGGTGCTTCCCATCTGGGGCATTGCACAATTCTTGCAGTGCAGTGATCATGCCAATTCTCTGGTAAGGAAATGCAAGTCTTCCCTCTGAGCCTGTTAAAATTTAACTATGTAGTCAAAACTACTGCAAACAGACTTAAAAAACCAGTTTTAATTTAAATTTTGAACATGCATCATCCTGCAGGTTTGCAGACAACCATAATAAACCAAATTTTATGAATCACTAGCTATGCACCCTAAGATGGAGGCAATGGACCGTACAAATTGGGGGCTGCTCTACGGAGCCCTAGTAACTCAAGTGATGGAAGTGAAACGGGTTTTCTGTTTCAAAATGAATAAGATAGGAGAGGATAAAAAAGGAAAGAGACTCAGTAGATTTCATAAATTTCCCACCTTACCCACTCATCGGTCTAAAGAAAAATGGGAAACTAACAGGGATACAATGACAAAAGAGACTTTAATCCCTTCCACAGAAACTCTACACCCAAACAGAGAAAGATTGCATGTCACTCCCTGTCCATTACCTACAATGAAATACTAGCCTTTTCCATTCCATTATTTTTCAGACTCCAAAAACACAAAATAACTAGGGTAACAAGCCAACCTCCAATGACAGATTTGATAGCATTGAACATTGCTTCTATAGCGTCTGGATTACTAGAATTTTGGCTCAGACATCGTACAATTTCCAGTGCAGGAAGCCTCCTGCCTTCATCTGCATGCCGAGCCTGTGGCAAGACCAGTGAAAGAATTTCAACAGCATACTTGCTCAGATCAAGGTTGATTGACTTCAAAAGAATCCCAACTGATTCCAATACGATCTCAGGGTTGCGTTTCAGCATTTTAACAGAAGATGGAAGCACAACATTTTGAAAATCTTCATGCGACATATGTCGAAAAAGTGGACAAAAAGCTTCACTAAGACCCATTGCCGGCTTTTCTCTTGCATTTAAAACTGCCTTGAGATACATATCAAGAAATGTTGGCTGCAGAGAAGACGAAAGATCATGTGTAAATTTAGCAGATTATGCTTACATAAATCAATTTGAAGGAAAACAAAATTTATAGCTCCTCACTACAGTCATACAAGATTATCAATCACATAATCACTCACATTGCATTGTTCAGACAAAGAAGATGATTTTCTTGAGGTACTTGAGAATTCCATCAAGAACAATAATAATTCAGGACTATCTTTGTATGGGATGCGTGCTTCCTTCAACTCCTCCATATACAATTTGTTGATTTCTGGCAACTGGTAAGGAAATGAAAAACATGTTATCTTGTAAGAAAATAAGAAAGGTATCCAAAGGATAATTCTTCTTAAGATAAATTGGAGTAATGGTGCTAACCTGAGAAAATAAGTGATAAAATGTCTTCTTGCAAGACTGTTGCTCACTGAGAGATATTTGTACAACAATATGAAGTAATGATGCCTGCACTGTGGCAACTCTAGAGAATGCATTCTTGGAAACTGTGGTGAACTTGCTCTTGCTGAGAAGAAGACATGACCACTGGAGAAGTCTGTGGCCGCCAACATGTGATTGCACCCTGACATTTTTTTCCATGTTCTGAACAAGGACTGCTGCAAAATTCTTCATGAAGGCAACCTCTTGAAAACATTTTGTGATGATGCTATCGACAGCTTTCTTGGACCCACGATCATCATAGATGTACAATGTTTTAAATATTATATCTACCAACAGTGATGCAGACTCCACACAAATTTCTGCAGAATTAAAAATGACAAGAAATTGAGAACAAGGGCATATGTGACTCAAAGCAAAATTTCAAACTATTCTGTTAAGAGCTTGGTAAGCTAATTATAATCACAGTATGTACAAATCTAACTACCCGGTATCTATCCATACAAAAGAATGAAAAATGAAAAATAAAAGATATGTAAAACCTTATTAGTATATAAACAATTAAACAGTAATAAAACACTAAGAATTATAGGATCTCTGGAAGTGATGGAATACTTCAGAATTCATGCTGTGAATATAACACACAGCTAATTACATCTGTATTTCTTTCCAAGAAATACATCACAGCATGCATTCCTAATTACAACCGGTGATATCATTATCATATATAAACGTTCACGACTAAGACTAGCACTGGCTTTACTTTTCTTTTCTTAGGGGGAAAACGACAGAAATTCAGAATACAACGGACAAGCAATCCATTTAGACCAAAGGGAGAATCCCTACAATGCTTAGACAAAGGCGTTTACAAGCACATAATAAATCCTTCTCCACAATCTTAAACTTTATCGTCCTCTCCGACAACACAGTCCTTACACAATTCCCCCTTTTTCAGCCCCAATGTGTAACACCATAGCCTCCAGCTTTCATCTACTTCAACATAACCACATCAGAACAGAATTGAACACCTCGTATCAACCTCTCATTACTCCATTGCTCGAAAAATAAACCAGTAAACCTTCCATAACTCGAAATCCTCCTAAAAATTGCCGAAATCCTCCCAATGTGTATGCTCAGGAATTGCCAAGAGACACAATTACACACTTCACTGAGAAAACTTATTCAACAATGAACTCACTCTCTACACTCGAATTCAACTACCCAACAAACTCGCCGATTCTTCAAATCTCAACCTACCTTAACTAAATTCAAAACTTCACAGAGATCAAAATGAAATGGACGTCGATACGTAAATACATCTATACACATTCTAGTACGCATGCATGAACAGCGAGGTAATCCATTTGCCAATTGAATCGCGTTACAGCGAATCGGAATTGAGAGACGAGCTCAAGAACTAACCGGAGCCGTTGATAATGGCCGGAATTTCATCTCGGAAAATCCGAACCCGCTTCCGAGTGGAGGCAGTGGAGAGCGACCCGGCGACGGAGAGGAGGGACTCTGTCGGAGTCGCCATTGGGAGAAACGGGGCGGGTGGATCCGAATGGAGGATCCAATTGTGGATGACGGAGGTTTGGTTTCTGAGCTGGTTTAGGGTTTTAGGAGCTGGAGAGTGTTACAGAGGATATAGTGGTGAAGATGGAAAGGTCTGCGTAACTTTTGGGGTTTTTGGGCCTTTGGTGTTTGGGCTTTACGGGTTTGTGTGGTGCTAGGGTGATGATTGGGCTGGGTGGTAGGATTTTTTTCTTGAGGCGAGTTCTATCCTCACCTTAGTAATTCATCTGTACACCCCTTAATGTATTTACATTATGTAATTTGCAGCAGTGGAACTGGGTAGTGTGTACGTATGGTTGTTAAGAGCGACTCCAACAGGTTTCCCAACGCTAATTAGATTTAAATGAGTCAGTTCAAACATGAGTTTAAGAGCGGCTCTAAGATTTCTCGACTATCATTAGATTCAAATGAGGCAGCTAAATCGAGTTACTTCTTAATATTGGATGTATTTTTTGTGCACAAGAATTAGATACAAATATACCGCATCCCTCTCTCTCTCTCTCTCTCTCTCTCTCTCTCTCTCTCTCTCTCTCTCTCTCTCTCTCTCTCTCTCTCTCTCTCTCTCTCTCTCTCTCTCTCTCTCTCTCTCTCTCTTCTAGGGTTTTTTGTTGTGCGGCGTCTCCTCCTCATGGCAACCACTATGACAGCCTCTACAGCATCAATGGCTTCTCACCTCATCTCCAAACTATCTCTCAGCAACCAGGAAGAACTTGTGGACCTTGGAAACCTCTGGTGCCCGAACAAAGGGTTTGTAGCGCCACACGTTTCTACCCTATTAGAAAACTGAACACGGCTAGGACCGTGCCTTTCATATTCATTTAGGAGCGTTGTATGCTCCATGTGGTGAATCTCGTCTCCAGTGGAAGCCCAAGCCAGAGGCAATTGATATCTCTTCACCTTTTCCAATGAACAAGATATGATTCGGGTTAAGAAAGGATGGCATTGGGGCTAACCAAAGAGCAATGATCCTCCTCAACAACTATGATGGATTCTTAGATATCATGGTGGTGTCACGCGACTTTGTTTGGATCTTGGTTGAAATCCAGAACCTCCAGGCGGCCCTTACCACATCAGCAACTACAAGGCCGATCAGAAAAACTATTGAACCTGTTCCTTAAGGTCAACAATCGTGGCATTAACCACGATGACCTCCACAGCTACGGTTTTCAGTGGGATCAGATAGGAAAGTCCTCAAAGAAGTGTGGTAGACCACGAGGTAGCAGGAACAAGAAGAAGAACCAGGGAGTAGCCTTTGACTCCATGGCATCCAATTCAGTGGCGGGAGTGCTGGAGACGGCCTATGAAGCCAAAGAAGTTTGATTCCTAGTTCTACTAGGAAAGATCCTTATATAAACCTAGTTGTGTTTATTTCCTCATTATACGATGAAAGGTACACCATGAGGTCCTAGGCCTTAATCGTTTGAGATTTTAAACATCTTTAGGGCGAAGTAGGTTATTTACTTTTTAGTTATCATATCCTTTTTTTTGTGTACTTTTGCGGTTTGTTTTTCAATTGGTATATGTATTTTAGACTAAACATTTTTGCTTTGTATTTGAGTGATCTTCGAATCATTCATGCATTGACCTTTTTTGGTTGTGATTGGTGTAATGCCTAATGGAGTAATTCTAAGTTATAAATAAATAAATAAATAAATAAAAGGTAGCTAAAGCGTGAGTCTTTGACTCGTTGCTCACAACTGCTTTGAAAATTGGTAGGATAAAGAGAGGCACACACAAAATGCATGGGATCTCACCTTTCGATGCCCCTAGTTTTGACAGTTTTACATTGTTCTAACAGATGTTGGAACCGTTCACGATTTATGCTTCCTTTTCTTTTTGTGATTGGTGCGCTTTATTTAGTCTCCGAGTTTGCATGTGCTCAAGCTCCTCTCTTTCTAGATCACATATTTTATATTTTTTTTGGCGTTGCAGGAGCATATGGGTTCAAGGAGGGCACACTCGGCTCATTTGAAGCACGGGCCGTGAAAGCAAACTTGTCGCTAGGGTTTCGAGAAGAAGATCATGCAAACCCTAAAACCTTGGCCTCCATTTAATTGATGAGGGGAGGTTGATCACAAGCAACACCTGCATCAGTGAGCAAACCACATAATAATGAACAACATTCCTTTAGAAGCTCATATTGGAATTTCATCAGCAGTTTAACATATTCCTTCCTCCAAGAAAACATTTCTCTCTGTTTTTCAACCGGATTAAAGATTGATATCATGGACTCTTTCTTATATTTTGTTTTATCATAATCATTGAATCCTCCCAAAGTCAGGTGAAAATTCATAGTGACTTCATATCACGGTGAGATGACATAAACCTTAACCCACATTAGAACGTGTTTCATCATGACGTGATCAAATGGGCGAACTCATCATAGATCTCTAGGGCTACCGTTTCTCTGGTCTCGGGAAGTTTCGATAGAGAAGGGATAGTATTAAATGGATAAACAATATTATTATTATTCAATTAAAAGAAAGAAATGAAGAGAGAGAGAGAGCCCACGTGAAAGAAATGAAGAGCGAGTGAGTGTGAGAGAGAGAGAGAGAGCCTTCGATTCAGATTTATCGAATGGTTCAAATTCAAAGATCTTAGAAAGTTAAAACCCCCTCTCCCCCCAATTAATTTTCAACGCGCTATAAACAGAGAATTGAAACCCACTTCGAATTCTCTCTCTCTCTCTCTCTCTCTCTCTCTCTCTCTCTCTCCCTCTCATTATCTCTGAAACCCTAATCTCCCTAATTGAGATGGTTATGTGTTGTCCGATGTTCTTAGCGATACGGACTGTGAGGTATCAAGAGGTTGTCCGGTTAAAGATCCGGGACAAGGACTATCTGAGAATGTTAATCTACAAGAAAGAGTAACGCAGATTGAAGCATATGGCTAAGACCATTTTGATTTATGTGGACATTAAGCAAGAAATGAGGTATATCGAAAGCAAGAAGGGTTTTGGGATCATCAGGCTGTCGATCAAGGTTGTGGGTGTGAATTTGAGGCGGATACAATTAAGGGCACCTCTGGGACTCCCACTTCGGCCATCGTAGCCTCCATCTTCCATCCTAGACCGCTTGAAAGAAGGTGATGGAGACCTCTGAAGCGGCAACTGTGACTATTGTGCCGAAAACGTCATCGTCTAAGGAGAAGATGAGGTGAGAGAGGTCGGGAAAGAGAGAGTGAGAGTGGCTGAGTGGGAAAAGAGGCATTTTGGGTGCTAGGGATTCCTACCATCCTATTTATACTTTTACTGGTAGAATGTCGATTTTGCCCCAATTACCGACTTTTATCCTCTAATCCCTAACCCTAAATTCAATTTTCCTATTATAGTTCCCTATTAATTTATAAGAAATAGTTTTCACATTTTTAAACGTTCATCATACTACATATACATGTTGTCTGAGTTTATTGAAAAATGATCGATTTAACATTAACTGCATCGACCGAGACCCGAACATTATCGAAAATGTATGAATTTTGTACCATGGCTATTTTTCGCTATCGTGATAATATCTAGTACTCAAACTTTAATTTTTTAAATTTTAGTCATCTCAATCATAACGAGCCTGCATTAGTGTTATAAGACATTTACTAGATTATACCTAAACGTATATCTTTATAAACCAATTGTATGAACGAGATCTAATTTGCAATTTTTGACCGCACAATGTGACCAAAGTAGTTAAATATGGATACGATAGAAAGTTTACCCATTTTCGAGAACATTTTGGTCTCGATCGGATGGGTCAACTTTATTAACGCATATACATTTATATGCTTCTGTATGGGGAACTATACTATCGATTTGTAAAAGTGTCCGAATTTTCACATGGATTAGTTTTGCCAATACTAAATGAGAGTTTGAGTTTTGACGAATCAAAAATATAAGTTTTGGGCGGAGTAGATAAAAGCGTTTCCATTTTGATAATTGTGTTGATTTTTTCAAATATTAGTCAGACAACATGTATATGTATTATGAGTTTATTAAAAAATGATCGATCTAACGTTGACTGCATCGACCGAGACCCGAACATTATCGAAAATGTCTGAATTCTGTACCATGGCTAGGTTCCGCTATCATGATAATATCCAATACTCAAACTTTAATTTTTTTAGTTTTAGTCATTTCAATCATAACGTGCCTACTAATATGCTATAAGACGTTTAATTACTAGATTATACCCTAAACATGTATCTTTATAAGCCAACAGTATGGATGAAATATAATTTGCAAAATTTGACCGTACAATGTGATTATAGTAGTTAAAAATGGATACGTAGAAAACTTACCAATTTTCGATAATGTTTGAGTCTCGATCGTATGAGTCAACTTTATTTACGTTTAAATCTTTTGTATGGGAACCTATATAATCAGTTTATAAACGTGTCTAAATTTTCTCATGGATTAGTTTCATGAATATTCAATGACAGTTCTAGCATTCATGTGAAGACCCACTCCGAATTTCACCCTGAAACCCGAAGTAAATCTTGCGGGGTCCACTACCAAGGAAAATTTATTGAAGAACTCAGTAAACCTCTCTTAAAAATGGACAACGTACAACTAGTAATAGAAAATCACAATTTAAGATTTTTTAAAACATGGCAAATATCTTCAGCACTTCCCTCAAGTGTAACTTTCTTGCCATTCTCTTCAACCGTTGCTCTCATTTTAGATGATCTTGCTCCGTCCTCAATGGACAATTTTCTCAATTTCTTCTCTACATGACCCACAGCTTGTGGTGCAGACACAAATAAATTGCCCAATTTCTTCTCTGCATAAGCTGCAGCTTGTGGTGGAACCACAAATGAAGACGGTGGATCTACCCACGGAGAATGTCGAGGTGGTGCTACGATAGCGTCTAAGGCATCATCAAATGTAAGATATGACTTGTATTGAGCATTACGCACACAATTTACCTGAGCATTGCATTCTTCCCAAGTAGTGTAAATGCCTGGTTGGGCACCAGCCCACAACACGTAGTACTTCATTAACTACGTCAAAAGACAATCATAAATAAATAAATAAATCAAAGAAACATGCAGCCTCAAATAATCAAACACCAGGATAACAAATCCATATCCCAATCTAAATTTCCTTTGGCTTAAACATAGGCAACACTCTTATTCAGACAACTGTCAGCCACATATACTACCCAAAGATACAGTAGCTAATAAAACATACAAAATACTAGAGAAGAAAAACTAAACAATTTTTTTTATTTATTTACACTTTAGACACACATTTTTCCGCCCACACTTGAACTTAACATTGAAACGACAACAATATATACATAACCGACAAAGGCAAGGGCCTTGCAATCCAAAGCTTAGTGTCAAGCCAAGCACCATAGTTAAGCACAATTTCTCCCACAAAAAAGTCTCATCAATCAACACATTATTCACAATGAAAGAAGATTAATATAAACATTGGTATCAACATGCAGCAAGACTGCAAGAGTATAGAAGTGTATGATCAAATGCTTAGCCATTGAAAATTGCAAAAATGATGGCTAAGCAACATGAAGGTACAACCGCAATAGTTCCCCTAAAAACATGAGGGGATATAAAATAAACCGAACAACTAAAACTAAAGAGCTTAAACTAAACAAACTAACACTTCTACACAAAACAAACAAAGTCTTCAAACATCATTAAAATAGATGGAAATAAGTATTGAGGTTTGAGTGTGTTGGCTGCTTGGGAAACGTTGAAGCTTGCTGGGTAAGAACAAGTTTTCTACTTTTCTTGGTCATCGAGGCAAAGACATAAACCTCAAGTAATAAGGAATCCCGGTTTAGGATTGTGTCAGACCATATCCCTCACTTCAGATCTGAAGTAATATTTTATATATTTATTTATATGTTTTAAAACGAGACCAAGACCTAAATATAGCACCACGGTTGGACTTGCCCAAATATATACCAAGACCTATGTTTAATATATTTATCGGTTCCCAATAAAGTGGGCAATTAAAGCACACCTATACATGGCTCCCTTCCGAGATGTCTCATCAGTTTGCAGAGACGTTCTCCTCAGATGATCTGCCCGAAATCTGCATAAGCCATCTCTTCAATTGAACTGCCCAAAGCTACTGCAATAATGATGCGAGATGATGGCTTCTGACGACTCTATAGAACCCAAGTCCTCTTTATATTGCGCATGAAGGTATGAACCTTTAGATCGATAACCCAACTCCTCTTTGTTATAATATATTTTCTCTTATTTGTTCTTATTCCATGGATGAGTTTGGGCATCCGATCGGTAACCCGCTGCTGCTAGAGCTGCACAATCAGCAAATAGTACAGCAGAATCAACAAATGCAGATCGATGATATTAGAGCTGATCTTACTTTTTTTTCAGAATTTCCAGGTGAACATAAACACCTATTTTCTTCAGCAGTCAGAGGCGGATCGCCAAATCAATTGGGAGAGGCACCAGAATTCCATGGAACACTGGCAGGGCTTACAACAGAGTGCCCTGGCACGAATGGAGCGCATGCGGAAGGACCAGAAAAATGACTCCCGAACACGGTACAGAGTGGTACGTTTTTGATTCAAACTTGGTCTTGTCAAGTCCTTTCTGTTGTTCCTTTTGGTTGTTGCTTGAATGTTAGTGGTAGAAATTGGTGCAGTAATAGTTTTATAGAGCTAGAAATAGGTGCAGTAATAGTAAACAGAATGATAGGAAATCATTCAAATGAAAGACCAAAAATTGTTGTTGTTGGAACTAATTGTTATTCCTTTGTTTGGAGTAGGTCAAAGCAGTTGAAAAACTGGAGAAAAGAGTCAGAAAGTGCGAATCATCCGCTCGGCATAGATGAACCTGCCACTTTGCTTCTCCTTCAATGTTGTTCATTTATTTTCAGTTAGCATTGCAGAACTTTTTTTTTAAGAACATTTGTATTTTAAGTTTGTGTATTTTAAGTAATTGAATTTAGAACTTTGCTAATTTATATTTGATGATGTTAACGTATTATTTGATCAATTTTATGCTTAGACTATCTTGCTTCTTGTTTTTAGAAAAAGAATGGTGGTTGTATCTGGACATGTTTGCAGGTAATGGTGGTTGTTCAGACATACACAGAAGGTTGTGATCCTACTTTACACAGAAGGTTGTTTATATGTATGATGTTTCATGCTTAACTCAGAAGGTTTAGAGATGGTGAAAATTACAGCCCATGGATGATCAGTATACATAAAAAAAGATCTAAAGTTTTCCATTCATAGAGTGCCAAGAGAGATATATGGTGCTCCATAAATTTCTTCACTATTGTAACTCTGTAAACTATGATGTTAGTTTTCTTCAAATACTCTGTTGTAATCTAATCTGTAATGTCAGTTTTCTTCAGTTTTCCATTCATTCAGTTTTCTTCATATAAGAACAATGTCAATAATATGCACAGTAAGTGGACATGTTTTTAGAAAAAGAATGGTGGTTGTATTATACTTACGATTTTTTACTCTGTTGAGAGCAATAACACCAGTCCATGGAAATGCTGTTTTTGCCTGACGTTACTTTTAAGTCTCTCAGTTTGGAAGGAAACAACGTTACTTTTAACTATTTGGCTTTAAAAGGAACCAAAAAACGGTTGAAATTCGGACCATCTGAGTGAAAATAAAAAACAAATAGTTAGACGTTACTTATTTGTCTCTCAGTTTGGAGAGAAACCGGGTACATTAAGACAGGCTTAACTATTTGGTGTTGGAAGGAACGAAAAAACGCCCTTCATATAATTTTTCCAGAACTTGAACGATCGATCGTCAATTTTTTGTTGGAGCTTCCTGTGTCGTGATCTTCCCAATTTGAAAGATCGATCGTCAATTTTTTTTTGGAGATCGATCTTACATCGATCTTAAAGCTGGAGCTTCCTGTATCGCGATCTTTCCAATTTGAAAGATCGATCGTCGTCGAATTTCTCAGAATCAACTAGTTAGACGTGACTTTTGTGTCTCTCAAGTAGGTTAAATTAATTAACTGGGGGCAAAGTGGGGGGTCGATTCATTTAAATCTATCTCTATTAATTAATCAAAAGGTTAAATTTTTGAAAATCTATGATACCCATGGTTTATATTAGAAGGAAATTCAGAGACAAATAGTAAACGTTACTTATTTGTCTCTCAGTTCGGAGAGAAACCGGGTACATTAAGACACGCCTAACTGCTTGGCTTTGAAAGGAACGAAAAAACAGTTGAATTTCGGAGGACCATCTGAGTTAAAATTAAAAACAAATAGTTAGACGTTACTTATTTGTCTCTCAGTTCGGAGAGAAACCGGGTACATGACTTCTTAGGGTCTTATAGAATGGATGCAAATATTATTAATATACCTTTATACACGGTAACCAGATGCAAAATTTATGTCTCATATGTTTGCGAATGTTGCTGAATAACACCTTGAGATGTTAGCGTTAACATTGGCATAGCCCATTATGCATGAATAATGGCATAGCCCATTTCGTGAATAATGGCATAACCCATTGGCCCATTACACGTAGCTCTCATTTTATGTATCTATGGCAGCCAAACATTGTTGTTGGAATTATCAGTTGGATGCAAATTAAGATTGGAGCAAGATTGAGACAATAAACCCTATAAGTTTCCCAACTTCATTCATCCTCATTCAGCTTTGCACGACGATGGTAAACAAAGCAAAGATCAGTCTGCCGATGTGGTCATAAGGAAATATCCAAAAATTCGTTAAAATTATAAAACTTGGCACTAACCCGGAAAATTCAAGAATTTTCATTCCTAGACGAAACAACCAACTTCCAATTTATCCATAAATATCCAAATAAAATAACATGAATCTCAGCACACCACCAAATGTAGTCAGAGCTACTAAAGAAAACTAGAGGAAGCAGAAAAATATTATGGTAGATTTATTAGGTAACCTACTGGTGAAAAGTGGCGGAGAAGTGGGTAACTATGCCTCGCCTCCTACTAGTGTCAACCCAGATTCTGCAGACTGGGCATTTTTAAAATGAATGGCTCAGGGGAAACATCTTAAAAACGTTAGAATGAGTGGACAAAATAAAAGAATAAATAAAGAAAGTAATAACAATATTTATGCTTTCCCAATTTAAATTTCAGAAAAAACGAATGCGTGCTTCACGTGATAAATCTTTTATCTCAAAAATATATACCGATATATGTATGTATTTACACACGTCCATACTCCCTATATAATTATTTTATAGATTTAAAATAATTTATATAGGGCTACTACGCTCGCGTCGAACGTTCACGACACGCCTTAATGCGGTGCTATACTACGTCATTAAGGAGGACGGATGGGTGTATAAATATGTGTTCATACCCCCTATATGAATTAAACACTCATATAGGGCTACTGCTCTTGCGTCTAACGCTCACGTCACACCATAATGCTGTTATATACTACGTCATTAAAGTTGATAGACACATATGACTAGCTAGCATTTATATACATACTCTCCTCATAAAAATATTTATAATTTACCGAAAAATCTCATTTTCGGTAACTCTTCAAAATAAATAAACCAACAAAATAAAATGACCTCAACAAAAGAAATTGTTCAACTCAGAACCATAGCATGTATATTATTTAAAACAAAAGTCCACTCACAAATTAGGCTTAAGCCTGATGTCGGTCTGATGCCTCTTTAGCTCGAGCCTCCTCACGTCATGTTTCAAGAACATAAATTAATCCCCAACTATATATCAACGTTTCTATAAAAATAGACAAAATTAAATGTGGGTCTTATCTACTCTCATCCTTACCCACCTTCGCCAATCTTAAAATCGATACGGTCCAAACTTCACCACAAATACTGGCGACCTTAAACCCACCTTCTACGGCCAAAACAACAATAATCTAACGGCCAGATTTTATCCAAATTAACGGCTAAAATACCAAACTTTGAAAATTCCCAAACCTACCCAAAATTCCTCCAAAAATTCCAAAATTCACATCATTAACCTCCCTTTAATATTCCACATCTAAAACCATAAAAATCCCCTTAACAGCGGCGGCTCCGCCCACCGACTCCGGCGACCTCCAATGCCTACCAAAATTTAGCACAACATTCCTCTCAACACACACAACAATTTCCATAACTAGCACAAATACTAATTCCAAGCCTAGATAGGGTAATCGAACCAAAACAGTGATTTGAGCCATAGAACTTTAACTCACCAATTTTCTTTACCTAACTCAAGAGGGAACGAATCATTTGGAGGGGTTGCTACACGGGAGGAGGTCTTTCCAACGAGCCAAGTCGCTCCGGCTATGGTGGTCGAAAGAGAGAGCTTCGACGAGAAAACCACCACGGCAGTCGGACCTTTAAACTGCGTTTTCTCTCTCACGGTGGCGCTAGAGAGGCTGCCACCGGTCCAGGAAGATGGCTGGGTAACAATCATCCTTTTGGGACCGGTGCGACGGTCTGAGGCGGCCGAATGGCGGCGAACGGCCAGAAAGAAGTTCCGGACAAAGGGAGAGGGAGAAAGAATCGGGAGGGAGGAGAGAGAAGAGAGAGAAGAGAAAAAGAATTTGGGCCTTTTGCCCCACCCGGTCCAAACCAAGAATATAACCCAATTCCAAAAATTTAACACCCCAAAATATCACTCTAATAAAACTTACCTTTTTTCTACATAAAATTTACCATTTTACCGTCGATAAATATTTATACTACGAATAATTCCTCCGAAATAATTATCCCTCAATACCCCTCTAGGGACCTTTGAAACTATGAACTTATTTACAAAGACAGTAAAACTCTTATTAACACAATACTAATAAATAAGGTAAAAATTTAATAGTCGGGACGTGACAATTCACGAATAAAAAAAATAAGCTCGGCCAGAGAAGATAAGAGCGTTTCTGTATGGATAATAGGCATATCATCGTTTGTTGACCAATTTCAGACCTCTTACCACCACATATTTATGTTGTCTGAGTCACACAAAGAAGTGGCGCCGTATTTCGTTAAGAGCGGGAAAATTTCGCTAATTAAGGGTGGGAAATCTTCCGCGCGCCAATTGAAAATTTAAGGTTCTTTCAGACGACATAAATATGTCGTCTGAAAGATAAGCACACTAAAACTCACACAGGGAAGTTCGAATTGAAAATTGAAGTTTCTTTCAGACGACATATATTTGTCGTCTCCAGAAGTACACTAAAAAAGCTGAAAACCCGATTTGGACAGCCTTCCTCACACAACATATATAAGGTCTTAATTTTCAGCTAAAAGTGAGTATTTTTTGGTTTGTTGACACCACACCTATATGTTATACGATTTTTCCAAACCTAGAAAACATGAAGCAGCGTCTAAAAGTATTGAAATAGCATGTTATTGAGACGACTTTTACATTATATATGTCGCCTAAAAAATTATAAAAACTATCAGACGACACTATTTTAAAATACAGCTTTATATGTTGTGGCTCTTGCGTGGTCTGATGATATTATTGGGACAGTGGTTAGATTGGATATTCAATATCGACATCTTTATCTTCGGGCTAAAGAAGCTTTGAAACTATGCTAGACAGGTGTCCCTTGACCGTTTGACATGTGTTGATCAAAGGTCGTCTGCTAGAGCAACACCTTGCCAAGCTCTTGTTCTACACATGTCCACTTCCATGCCACTTCTCTCCCAACTATTTAAGTATTTCGTTCCCCTTATCCCATCCCTGCATGTCGTCCCAGAACTAAGTCGTGTTTGGTTTGACCATGGAAGAGGACCAAAAAGCAAAGGGGACGCAGAAAGCCAATATGGGAAGGTCGAGGAAGGGCTGCATGAAAGGGAAGGGAGGCCCTGAGAACGCTACGTGCACTTTCAGAGGAGTGAGGCAGAGAACTTGGGGCAAATGGGTGGCGGAAATACGCGAACCCAAACGCGGTGCTAGGCTCTGGCTAGGCACTTTCAACACTTCCACGGAGGCAGCGCTGGCTTATGATGACGCCGCCCGGAAGCTCTACGGCTCCTCCGCCAAGCTCAACTTGCCGGACCAATCATCCTCCTCTGCCTCCACGTCTTCGAAAACGAGTTCAGGTTCAAGTTCTAATGATAAAGGCGGTGGTGGAGAGCACAACAATATTAAGCAAGAAGCTTATAATTCATGTGATGATGTGTATCGAGGTTGGAATAGTGATAATAATAATGGAGAGATAAGTGATTATTGCTTGTGGGAGAGTAATCCTGTGCTGAGTGCAGACTGGTCTGGGGTTTGTGGGGAGAGGGAGTTCTTAGAGATGAATGATATAGGAGTTATGATGGGTGGAAATGAATATTTGTAAGTTGTAATATGCTTCTTTGAAAGAAGCTCCATGGAACTTGTAATGAAGGTTTCAAAATAAGGAGAGCGTATGTAGGAATAATTGTATAGAAGCTAGCCTTGTGGGTTTACATGGTTCTTTAGGAAGGCTTCCCTTTTGTTATGTTTTCATCTATCTGATACTATCTGATACATCTTGATTTTTATTTTGCTGGAAGAAGGTGAATATTTTCTCTTTTATATATAGCCCTTGACTAAAAAGATGAATATTCATTAGTATAAAACAAAATGTGTTTTAGGCTAGAAATGTGTACAATTTGATTGGAAGGGCTAGCTGATAGAGTGGCTCTTCACTTAATTGCCTATCACAATCAGTGGTTGGATTGCTCATATCACGATATATTGATCGTGTGGATTGCTCATATCCCAATATATTATCAAGTGTAGCTAATAGAGGGGTTGCAAACTTACAATTACCCATAAGTGTAGTAAATAGATAGAATACGGGAGAAAAATGCCACATAATTGAATTGCAAATTTGCAACACCTTTATTGGCTACACTTGATGTGTAGCCATTGATCAATATTGTTGTACTTGATGTGTAGCCATTGATCAATATTGTTGTAGTATAACTAACACTTTGAATCTATGTTCTTCACTTTGCTGATTCAATTATAAGATACACATCACTATCATCAAAAACTATTTGGTAGCTATTTACATCACTAATTATTGTGACCAATGATCTTCTATTTGTTGGTCTTTATCGTAATTAATCAAAACAACATACATTGTTTGCGCAGCCGTGACATGTTTTTCTCTTTTATGGACCGAACCTTGCGTCAATTAGTCAGACTCATCTTTCATAATTAAAATCATAAAGCTAATTGTACAGATGACCAGGAACATGATCGATTATGACAAACAGATCTGCCTAATTACCGGAAACTTTGATTGAAGGCCAGGCATATATATCAGACAAAACAAAACACCATGATTTGAAGGAAGTAATAACTCGAAGCATGCATATTGTATAACATGGTAGAATTACCCGAAACTGGCACCATGCAGCAGTGAAAATACTCAAAATAGTACTAAACTGGTGAGGAGCAAGCAGTGGTAACTGTCAACTATATATCTGAAGCTGGCTAGATGCCAGAAGTGGAAAAGATTATTAACTGTGGAAAGGGAAGAGAATTACAAGGATATATACCAAGTCATCAACCCTATGTTGCACTTGGTGAGAATTAAAGAGCCTGAAGAGATTGGCTTCAAAATTTATGGTCGCGATCGGCATTCCGATCTGGGGTCTGTGGGAGATGTCTGTTTCTTGTACAGTTGGCTGCCGGTCTAATTTAGCTATGCCATGTGAAGGATTTGTTGCAGAAGAGAGGCTGGCATTGAATATTCCTTCTTCCAAAATGATGAGGTTATTATTTGCTTGTGAATAAATAAGCTCAGTATATCGATCTGTTATGTCTGTTTTCAAAAACCCTTTGATCGAATACTTATCACCAAATTGGCAAGTTTATTGCGCTGTGCATGGTTACACATAAAAATCTCCAGACATTGTAATGCAACGGGATATACGGGGGCTAACAAGCGTTAAGTCTTCAAACAAATGGAGAGTTTACAAGCGTAAACTCTTAGGTAGAACTCTGAAATTTACCAGAAGATAAGTTTATTACGTTGTGCATGGTTGCACATAAAAATCTCCAGACATTGTAACGCAGCGGGAAAATACGGGAGGGCTAACAAGCGTTAAGTCTTAGAAAAAATGGAGAGTTTACAAGCGTAAACTTGTAGGTAGAACTCTGGAATTTACTAGAAAATAAGAGAAACCTTAGAAACCTCTTAAGTTTAATTGATAATATGTAATATGATTGATGAATTGTTGAATTGAATGAATAATACCTAAAGGGTGTTTTTATATAGGCCCTAACTTCTGACTAAATCATATTTAAAATATAACTAGAAAATAATAAAACCTAGAGGAACTAGAAATCCTAAAACAATATTAAATGCCGAATCAGAATATCAAAACGACATCTTTTAGCCTAAATCTGACAGGGTCACAAAAGTGAGTCTTGTAAATCTCGTCGTTTCCGTTCCGGAAAGGTATCATGTGTTCCAAACGAACGTTCTAGTTAAAATATGCTCTAATCAGATTCACCGTACAGAATATGTCTTTTGCTCGAGAATCCCGATATAACAAAAAAAGTAATTAATTTACGATTAACTCCATCATTAAGAAGCCAATTTGAATACCAATTTCCAATATTCAGATCATTCTTCGTAATGTGACGACGCTTCTTTCTTTTCGAGATTGTTTGTTGAATTTGGTTAGAATCTTGTCCCGCGTCACATTGATCTGATTCTTATTATTTTCTAGTATCCAGCATCATTCTTGATCTGTGGGAATGACTGAATGAGTAAGTGTGTAGGTGTGGATTTTGCAGGAGCTGCATGCATGAGAGTTAAATGCTCTAGCGAACTGACAATTTCACTCGAAAAAACAAAAAGGGGGGTTCTGCTTTTCTCTTCTCTTTCCGTTGTGATTCTGAGACAGAGTCTTAATGACTAGCTACTACTGTTTTTCTCTTTATAAAGCTGTAACATATGGGTCTGCACTAGCTCTACTTCTAGTGCAATGCGTTTGTATATAGAGTGAAACTCGTTTTTATCTCAAGTGAAAATGAAAAAGATTGTATGATCACATTCGTACCAACACTTGAAAAAGCTATCACATACATTCCGTAAAGTGATAAAACCTTCATGAGAGCTAGGCCTTCTTTCTATAATGTTGACATGTAAATGATCTGGAATTGAAGGCTTCTATAAGTTCTATTACAATAAAGCATTTTGGAGGGTTTTGGTGAGCTTGTTTAATATAAAAGTGACATATAGAACTTTCACATAAATTAAATTGATTGAATGTACACTGAGGTGGTAGATGAAGAGCCTCTTGAAGTAGTTGAATCTCACCCCGCCTTATTTATTTTGATCACATGCCTTATTTATCTTTGCCTTTAGTCTGTTCCCTCTTTTCCCAAGTATAGATCATTTCTTCATTCTAAGTCAAATCTAAAAATGTATTGTACATCTTTCTAACTGATAGCTTGAATCTGTAGTTAACAACTTAACATAACTTCTGGATATAGCAGATTTCAGTCAACTGCAAAATTAGCAAGCTTACATTATATATTGAGCATGCCTTTATACTTGTACACTGGTATAAATGCATGTGTTTCTGGGTACCGTAAGCCACTACCAGATGATTAAATTGTTTCCCAGTTAATAGTTTAAGCATATGTACCATGGATGTTTCGGTTGTATATATGTAACTCTTAGGCTTCGTTTGGCTCGCGGATTAGAGGATTTGGAATGGGAACAGAAGAGAACCTTTGTCTGTTTTGGTAAGTGCAAGCTCGACAAATAAATAATCAAACACTAATTACAGTAATCAAAAACTAGGGTGAGGTGCTTGATTAACAGATTGCAGCCATTCAGCAACCAACTAACCAAGGAAAGAAACGAAAGATAAATGATGTAATTATATATGTATGTTCAGTACGTAATTGCTGTATCCAGTAATACTGTAGGCGTGTGTTAGATGAAAATACTAACTCATACACATGCTGTTGTTGGTTGTTCATAAATTGACACAACAGCCCACAGAGATGAACAGTTATTTTGAATGAAAAATGAGATCATGATGATGAAATATGCTTCCTTGTTTTATTTCTTGTACATATAGAGAAATCAGCATCGCTGGGCCTAAGAAAATTAGTTGGCTTTCTGAAGCTGTAACAAGTAGGTAGAGCAAAGCTGAAAAATCTATGTCCGACTTCAGATTTTCACCTCCTTTTTCACTCCATGTAATTTCGAAAATTAATACATTATTATCAAATCACATCACAATTTCCAATTAATGCAGGTTATTAACCAGATACGAAGAAAGTGCTGTCAATTTGGTGGGTAAGCACAGTATACCAGGAGATCGAATTATGCAGCTTCTGTAATTATGGTCGCCCAAGTTTTCTAACCTAGGCGCCATTAATACCATGCCAAACATTTGAAGCAGGACCAATATATATATATATATGTACAGCTTCCTTCACTTCACTAACCAGTGGAGCAAAGTTAACTGTGCAAGGTGGTTTAGGAGTTTCTTGCAACCAGGTTTTTCAAAATGCATACAAACACAATGTCGGCTGGTTGGGTTGCTTTGGTGCTGCTTGTCACTTGTGCTGGTTTTGAAGCTGAGGCACGAGCATTCTTCGTTTTCGGAGATTCGCTGGTGGACAATGGCAACAATGACTACTTGATCACCACAGCCCGGGCTGACTCGTACCCTTATGGGATCGATTACCCGACTCACAGACCAACCGGCCGGTTTTCTAATGGCCTCAACATACCAGACCTCATCAGTGTGTTTCTTACTTACATTTCAACTGTGTCCTTGATTTTTGTGATTTTTAGCTCATGCAGCCATGCTAGCTAGCTAGATTTTCGAAGTGCAAGTGTTAATTACTTTGGTCTAATTGCATGTTTTCAGGTGAGTCACTTGGGTCAGAACCTACATTGCCATACTTGAGTCCTCACCTTAACGGAGAAAAACTACTTGTTGGTGCCAACTTTGCTTCTGCTGGGATTGGAATCCTCAATGACACTGGAATCCAGTTTGTAAGTCCATCCTAGCACGTAACTTACTCCAAAAAATTGTTTTGCATCTGAAATACTTGTCATTTGCTGAAATATAACACGTCGCAACAATTCTAGGGTTAGACTCATGCTTGTTTTCCTGTTCAAAAAAAAAAGAAAAGACTCATCCATGTTTCCAAGTTTAGAGTAGTATTATATTAATGTAAAACTGAAACATGAAGTAATACTTAAGGGGAATGATATACCACATAGCTATTTTGTACGTAGTGACTAATAATGTGATCAATGTTACTTCTTTTGGAAGCTTAACATAATCAGAATCACCAAGCAACTGGAGTACTTCGAGCAATACCAGACAAGGGTGAGTGCCCTAATCGGACCTGATCAGACTGAAAGCCTCGTCAACGGAGCCCTTGTCCTTATAACACTTGGTGGTAACGACTTTGTGAACAACTACTACTTGGTGCCGTACTCTGCTAGGTCTCGCCAATACTCTCTCCCTGACTACGTCGTCTACCTCATCTCCGAGTATCGCAAAATCCTCAACGTAAGTATACACTAAGTACTAATGATGCTATTCTTGCTTCAGCTGCAACTTAATAAGTTTCTCAGCTAACCATTTACTTATTCGATCGAGCTACCACATCTATATCCATATCCATATATCCATATTTGCCTTGAGGAACGGTCACAGGAAAGTAACTGATAGAGTGAGTCGTAATGGTGATGTGACTGAAGGGGGAGCAAGGAGTTATGAAAGATTTGCTTGGTTGGTGAGACCAGCGAGCGATTTGACATGTTCATTCATGGCTTTGATCAATTGCACAATCTTCACTTATGGTTTATATCTGTTTGCTTTGAATTTTTTTGGGGACCAAAACATTCATTAGTAGGTATAACATTCGTGATCTTAATTAGGAATGTTCATGATCTTAGATAAACAAGCAATTGAACCATTATATTATCACGTGTAGGAACGTTCATTAGTAGGAATAGTCAAGTCCTGGTCACATGAATTATACGATCGACGTACCTTACTGAGATATTGTTACTTTCACAATGCAGAGGCTGTACGAACTAGGAGCCCGTCAAGTCCTGGTCACAGGCACAGGATCACTAGGGTGTGTCCCCGCAGAGCTTGCCATGCGTAGCCGAAACGGGGAGTGCTCCGTTGAGCTCCAACGCGCCGCCTCGCTCTTCAACCCGCAGCTAGTCCAAATGATCGGTTCTCTCAACAGCGAAATCAGGGCCAACGTCTTCATTGCGGCAAACTCGAACGAAATGCACATGGATTTCATAAGTGACCCTGGTGCCTACGGCTTTGTAACATCAAAGATAGCCTGTTGTGGCCAAGGACCTTACAATGGGATCGGACTATGCACACCGCTTTCGAACCTGTGCCCCAACCGAGACTTGTATGCGTTCTGGGATCCATTCCATCCTTCGGAGAAGGCTAACAGGCTCATTGTGCAGCAAATCCTCACTGGGAGTGATAAGTACATGCACCCCATGAATCTCAGTACTATGTTGGCCTTGGACAACTCTAGGACTTAGTCCAACTATATAGCTGAAGGCAAGGGTCCTGCATGCTTGTGATGAAATATCATAGAATATCTTCAATCTAGCTACGTGTCTTTTTTAGTTGTAATGCCATTATTTTCAATTATTATGTGTCATGGGAAAACTGTATTAGTGAAAATTATATTGTATTGATTGGTTTGCTAATGAAATTCAAGCTAGCTCTTTCTCTGTTAATTATTTTGTCTCTCATTCTTATAATACGTACAGTACGTATATATAAGAGCTAGCTCTTTTGAAAGGAAGATAACTTGATTAATCCACTCTTTATCAAGTTCTTCTGCAAGTAGTAGTACTAAAAGGAAAATAAACAAAAAAGAATATAAAAAAAAAAGTGGACAGAAAAATAAAACGACTCTGCTGGGGATCGAACCCAGAATCTCTGGTTTCGTAGACCAGCGCCTTATCCATTGGGCCACAGAGTCGACTTGTTAGAATGAAGCTACATTAACATTTAAAAATGGTTTTTATTGCAAGGAACACTACCACAAATATCGCCTATTGATACCATCTTCTACCCATTTTTTCTGCAATGGTGACCACATGCCACCATAGCCACCAATATTCCTACTTGTACATATTAAATAGGTTAATGACTAGGAAATGAAACCGTATTGGTGTGCTTCGAGAGTCACCATTAATTTGAAGGGTGTTGGTTTAGCTCTCTCTATATATACTTCTTCTCTAAATGACTTTTTTAGGCAATAATTTAGTGCAATAAAATATCATTAAAAAGTTATATCGGGAATTTGTGATGACTTTTTTTTTTTTTTTGAGAATGGTGATGACTCCTTAATCAAAGTTAGTAAATACCAGATAAGGATCATAGTGATAAAATAAAAAATAAAAAAATCTTAAGAGATCTATATCTATATCGAGATCTATAGTTAGAGATCTATATCTATATCTAAATCTTGCGACCAAAACCGGGCGTTTCAATTAAAACCATTTTGTGTCAATTGTAGTATAAAGCAAATAAGGGTATCGTTATAAAAGTCGGGGATTGAGGGTACCTTTACAATTTACGTTAATTACAAAATAAGATAAAACAAAAGATAATAGTACTAGAGATATGGGGTTTTGTGATTATAAACAAAAGAAAACAAAGAAACAAAATAAAGCAGAAAATATCAGATGGATGAGATGTTAGAGACTTGGAAATCCACCACCAAGTATATTTCAAGACATGTTAATAACCAAAGCTTCAATCATTAAGTCGCAAATCGGTATCAATCAAGAACAAACCGTGAACGCACTGCGTAAGTCCTTATTACTTCCCTTGAATACTTAAGCAAGATGAACGCACCATTACTAAGCCTTTAGAATAACCGATCAAGGTATAGACGCTATCCTATCAACAAATTATTCTAAGCATTAAGATAAATAGAAGTGATTGAACAAGTATGCAAAACTAGTGTGGAACGCCTACCTAGCATGCAATCCTTTTTATTTGGTTTCACCTATTGTCTTATAGGTTTTACTACTTTGAACTAAACCGTATTAACCGTTTAGGAGATTAAACAACCTAATTCTAGCCTCACTCACAAGTTCATAATGTTCTATGTTGCGCATACATGAACATAAACAAACAAGAGTTCTCCATAAACCAAAACCAAATAAACAATTTGAAAGACTTAATAATTCGAAACCAAGGTTCAAAACAATATCTAAAACATTCTTGAGGCTTCAAACCTCTCCCCTAACTAAGAGAAATCAGCCACACATGGCTGCAAAGTCACACAAGGAGAATAAAAGATGACAAAGGAAAGATAAACCGTGGATGATGGAGAGATCGATGATGGCTTTGCGGCTTTCTTGTGCGAGTCTGCAACTATGGAGTAACTGATGATGTGAGATTGTTGGCCTCCTCTAATCTTCACGTCATCCTCTTCTTTTCGTCCTCCTCTCTAATCTTCATCTCTTCTCTGCTGTGATTAGGGTTATAAAACCCTCAAAACTCGTCCATGGGCTTACCAATGTGGTATGGGCCTCAAAATAGAAGTTTTGGTCCAAATCAGAAATTCGGGCAGATTGACCTTCTGTCACTCAAATAGTCATAACTTCTTCTCCAAAATAGGTATTGACGATCTGTAAAAATTTCTGGAAAGTAGACTCTTGTAGCTTTCCATTGATATATGGCACATCTCCTGGATCATTGTGAGCTAATCACAATCTTCTGTCGAAGTTGACTGACGATTTCTGGCAGATTTTCTGATTTCTTTCCTTGCACAACATGGATTCATTTTCCTTCAAGATTTCTCCTCTTTTGTCTCTTTTAGGCTCCTTGGATTTATTTATGACCTAAAAACACAAACTTAGTTAATATGAATATTGTTAAGGGAATTACATAACTAAATAGGGTCAGAAATACATTATAAACGTAGCACTTTGTGCTCCTATCAAAGGACAAAACTGATGCATCACATGCATTAACACACCCTATTCTTACATTTGCTATATGGTCCGGCTAGTATTATGCAGTTTGAGTGTGTAGCCATCAGAGCCTCCAACTAAGTTGCCATTAACTTAGCCTCCAAATATGTTGCATGTTCCCTCTCCCAAGAAATGAAGCACAACAATAATCCCTAGTTCCCTACCCTTACCCTTGCTATGGTCCAGCTAGTACTGATGCAGTTTGAGTGTGTAGCAAGCCATCAGAGCCACCAACTAAATTGCCATTAACTTAGCCTCCAAATATGTTGCATGTTCCCCTTTCCAAGAAATAAGCACAACAATGATACTAGCTAGCAGTACAAATTATCTAAACAAGCCTGCTTAAGAAGACCTACTGTACAAATTGGCCGTTGTTTATAATGAACCCTAGTTATCTGGTCACAATGCATTTCATTTTCGTTTACGAACGGCCGCGTTCATTACTAGGTCAGTCGGTCTTAACTAGATCGGAAATGATCATAAAACCCTAAACCCTGAAACATCATATTCTTAATCGAAAGTATCGCGTCCAATATATTAAGCGATCAGATCAACCCTAGCTAGGCTCGCTCTAAACGTCATATATAGATCCATATATCTTAATGTCGACGTACCTACATTGTTGCAGTTGAACCTCATGAGAGAGACTTATTGAAATCTCCTACCAAAGTTAACCAAGACAAAGTAATTAAATATGCTGCTAATGCAGCTGCTGCATGCAGTCCACAATTAATCAGAACCAATTCTGCTCAATTAGTGGAACTCTTAACTAGTAATATATGGGTAATTGTCTTATCGAATTATCGATCATATGAATGCGGTGAGCGATTAAAGGACATGAGTTACAATTAAATCAGATGCATGCTTTCCAATTAGCGTTGTGAAAATTTAAGAGCCTCCAAATTCGGTCAAGAAAAAAAAGGGTCGAAAACTTGACAACATGCCTCTACATCGATCGAGATCTGGAAAAGCTAATGAAGCTGCTTGTAACTTGGAACACTCAAAACTTTTTAAAATAATATTGTTGTCCAGTAGTTGGTTAAATATAAAGGCTCCTCTACAGCCTATTTATCCTATTGCTCTGGATCCAGTTCTTCTGGTCCAGAAATTTTGAAGATGTATAAATTTGCTTGGTCCCCCAAATTCAATGCTATCTAGCTTGGTATATTCTAGCTATAACTATTTTGCCCCCTTTCAGAACAAAGGGAAGAAGAAGAAGAATTTCTCAACTAAGAGACTGATATTAAGCATGCACAGCCATATGCTTTTGAATTTTCTCGATCGGCTAGTGTTCCAGTACTCAAGTATGGTTTCTGTTATAATTCCAATCAAGGCAACTACTTATTCTTTGTTTTTGAAAGAAGGCAACTAATTATTCAAAACCATATAAAATACACTAAAAGTAGGAATATCAGCAAATTTATAAGCTGTAAGAGTAGTTGGTTTGCAATCAAACCTAGCTCCACAAACTTTATTGACTAAAATAATGATACATTTAAGGCTGAAGTAATTGGGAAACATATGCAGATACTTGGTAATGGATCGGTCCCATATGCATAGAGATTTAGGGTGCTGATAAACAAGAACATGCACTAGCTAGCTAATTAACACCAAAAATGAACCCAGATCCTCTATTTTGTGTTGCGAGATATATAGAAACTTAAACATGGATTTAAACATATATATGAAGTTGAGCTGCAAGAACATACAGCAAATTAGGATCCAAATCCTAAAGGCTGTCTTCATCATATATAAGTAGTCATCCTGCATGATTGCACGTTTGATCAATCGACAAATTAGTAAGGTCAATTACTTGAACCTAACCCATAATAAGGCCAAGACTGACACCAAATCATACTAATTACTAATTAGATTGATTTTGCTGGCCTTTTGAGTTGTGACATTGCAGTGATAAAAATTAAAAAATTAGAAACCGGCCACTTCAGTACTCCATTTGATCACTGGAATTGAAGTGTGTGCATATATGTGCGTCTGCGTTGTTGTTGTTGTTTTTTTTTTTTCATTTTGTTGAAAATCATGTAGCGTAAGACCGAAAATTCTTCTACGCACCAAGTGCAAGTGAACCGAGCAACTACTATACAATATTTTGATTCGGTCATCCACGTCGCATTATCATGCATGTATTCTAATAATGTTAACAAAATTGAAACAAAAAAAATAGTCCTAAGTGTTTCTAACACAGGAAATGAGGACCTGAGGTCGCATTATCTGTACGTCTGCTTTTTTTTTTTCATTTTGTTGAAAATCATGTACGTACACTGGAAGACATCATTAAAGATATATATACATCTACCCATCATATCTTGCGTTTATTCAAGTGGCCCATGTTTTACTCCATTTGATAAGAACCCTACGTACCTGTATATAAGACCCTATCGCTCTTCATTCCAACACACAAGTTGCTTAAACTTGTTTGAGTATCTAAGATTCCATCTTCAAAAACAAACCAGCAAGCTTGCTACACATGGCTAGCTCACTAGTGCTGGTTTTCAGTCTAGCCCTCACTGCATTGGGGAGCTTCATGATCCCCCAGCAGGTCGAGGCTCGTGCTTTCTTCGTGTTCGGAGACTCATTGGTCGACAATGGCAACAACAATTACTTAGCAACTCAGGCTCGTGCCGATGCTCCTCCTTATGGCATTGACTATCCAACTGGTCGAGCAACGGGTCGTTTCTCCAATGGCTACAACATCCCTGATTTCATCAGTTGAGTTTACTACTAATTCTGTTGAACTTTAATTTCTTTATATATATATATATATATATATATATATTTGATTAATTAGAGTTGTTGACTGATTGTGTTATATATGTAATAGGTCAAGCACTTGGAGCAGAATCCACATTGCCTTACTTGAGTCCGGAGCTCAATGGAGAAAAGCTGCTTGTTGGTGCCAACTTTGCTTCTGCTGGCATTGGAATCCTCAATGACACCGGAGTTCAGTTTGTAAGTTTTATAATCTACTTGATGACCAAATTTTTATGACTTGGTTATATTCATACTGTTGAAAGCGCTTTTGTTAGAAACACATATATTCTTCTGGCAAAAGTTCTGGCAATTATATTCTAGAAGCAAGGCGAGACAAACCCTGATGATCAAAGGGTAATTGATTTTGCAGGTAAACATAATCAGAATGTTCAGGCAATATGAGTACTTTGAACAATACCAGCAAAGGTTGAGTGCCCTTATCGGACCTGAGCAGACGCAGCAACTTGTGAACGATGCACTTATTCTCATGACTGTTGGCGGCAACGATTTCGTCAACAACTACTACTTGGTTCCTTTCTCTGCTAGATCTCGTCAATATCCTCTTCCAGAATATGTCGAATACCTCATTTCCGAGTTCAGAAAGCTTCTTCTGGTAACCAGCTTCTCTAAAACCAACATACTTTTGTTTGACTTGGCACTGTTCCGGAATTGCTTTTGTTTAGCTCAGTAATGTTTTCGGTTGGGGCTTCTACCAACTTTACTTACCACTTGATCAAATAATGTGGAGTTGTGGACCAATTGAGTTTATGACTTCCAATAAGTGATAACATGCAGTACTGCTCCATTTTCAGAGGCTATACGATCTTGGAGGGAGAAGGGTTTTGGTGACAGGTACAGGACCATTAGGGTGTGTTCCAGCCGAGTTGGCCATGAGAAGTACTAATGGCGAATGCGCAGCCGAGCTGCAAAGAGCTGCAGGTCTCTTTAACCCACAACTTACTCAGATGATAAGTGAAGTCAACAGTGAATTAGGTGCCGATATCTTTATTGCTGCCAACACTCAGCTCAGTCACTACGACTTCGTGTCTAACCCTGAAGAATTTGGTACGTGAAGCAACCGATCGCTACTGTTTTCTAAACCATACTTCATTATGTTGTTCAAGAAGGGCGATTGACTTGCGATATATCACTGATTTGTGCAGGATTTACGACATCGAAAATTGCCTGCTGCGGGCAAGGACCTTACAATGGGCTGGGATTGTGCACTGCATTGTCCAACGTGTGCCCGGACAGAGACCTATATGCTTTCTGGGATGCATTTCATCCATCGGAAAGGGCGAACCGGTACATTGTTCAGTCAATTCTGAACGGTGGAACCGAGTACATGAGCCCCATGAACCTCAGAACCATTTTGGCTTTGGATTCCAGGACCTAAACATCATTTATTTTCCATTTCAGATCTCTATGAGTTTTCATTTTCACTATAAACAAGAGCTATACTATACCAGCCAGTAGCTATCATTATTCATGTGTTTGTAACTTTGTATGCTGGATTAGTACTACTGGAATGTCAGGTACCGATGATTGATTTTTCGAGTTGATATTTGATGAATTATATGGATGAGCAAGCAATACAATTCCCTATGCCAAATTTTCTGATACACATTGTAACAGACGCACGTACATGCATCAAAGATCTAATTGATCACCCCAAGTCGGTGAAAAATCTCAACTCAATTCAAAGACACTATGAAATGCTTGTTCTGTAGTTCTTACAATCTTGTTCTACTACTCCACACCAACAAAATATGATTGAGTGATTTAGAAGCACACATTAGGAGTACAAATCAATAAAAATAAAAGTAGCTAGAGAGTAGAAACCACATTAAATTAATACATTACGTACCCACAGTGTTAATATATAGTTTGATTACCATCTGCTAATTGATTACAACGTACAATATTAATTGTTGCTGCTCTTACAGTGAAAAATGGAAATGCTATACGTACAGCAACTGATCGACTGTACGTATGATTAATCATGAAAAAAAAAAAACAAAAAATGATATATTGGGTCAGTTACACCTCACAACTATTGTGCATGTATATAAATATATATATATATATATATATATATATATATTTTGTTAGCTGATTGTTGCATTATGTATCAACCTGATGGTAGATTAATTTTCTTTCAAGCGCAGCTTCCTTTACACGAGGAAATCTAATAATTGGTACTAAACCAATCTTAATTATCAACCTGCTGGTCTGATAAGTACGTTTCATGGTTAACATTAGGGTTTGATAAGTACGTGATATGTTGGGTCACTTACACCTTGTATACATGCTTAAGCAAATCAGTTAGCTAGCATTGACCTAGAGATTGTTGTTGATCGTTTCCACTGTTTAATTAGTTTTTGCAATGACCTAGCTAGATGATTTTGTACATATAGGATCCCACCAAGTATCATGTGAATTCGTATATCACTTCGACTTTTTTGTGACTTGAAGACTTAAAAGGTAACCTAATAGATAGTAAGAATATTCATATACTTCTGATGTTGAACCATAAATTCGCTCTATAAATTTGTGTGTATCGAGTCCGTGGAGGTGTAGTTGTAGGCTGATCAGAATTACCTTTTCTAAGCAAGTTGCATTCCAAAGCTTCATACAATTACAGCCTACAAGTTTAGGCACGTACAGTCGATCAGTTGCTGGAACTCTAATTTTGCAGGGAATTCATGAACGACTTACTTTTACCAATTTACTCTCATACTCTGGTTTGTAGTTGTACATATATGGCCGATTTAATTACTCTAGTAATTTCTTTCTCATACGAAGGAAGTAATATTACTTACTACTGAGCTGTAGGTAGCAGTTAGTTAGGCAGAAGAGTTTTGGGTGCGGTGGGTAGAAACTTTTAGGTTGTTGTTAGCTAGGGTTAATTTGTACATAAATGATGGATCTAACCCCAGCTATTTAATTATGAAATTCACATGATGCCATCTATAAGTTTATTTATACCTTCTACTCCTCATGCAACTCTGGTTGGGTGCCAGAGGTTTCAACCTTCATATATAATTTCCAGGCTAGCTAGCTACTATACCGTTCGATTATAATTGATTCCATATAATTACTGGCGGTGGAATTGAAGCCACGAACATATGACTCAAGGCAGAAGCTCTATATATAAAGGCTGCTGATCCCTCAGAAAACTTGTTCATATATACAGATTCTATGCGGTACGTACCTAGATAATAGTACTAATTGGGGTACTGGTTTATACAAATTTAGTTTATATGATCCAATTAATGGCCACCTCTTCATCATCAAATTCAGTGATTACAATATGTCGTCTGATATTTCTGGCATTGTTGGGAACCATTTACCTTGCTCCTCAAGCGGAAGCGACTCGAGCTTTCTTTGTTTTTGGTGATTCACTGGTCGATAACGGCAACAACAACTATTTGATCACCACTGCTCGTGCCGACGCTTACCCCTACGGCATTGATTCTCCGACTCACCGGCCCTCCGGCCGATTCTCCAATGGCCTTAACATTGCGGACATCATCAGTTGAGTCTCTCAAACATTACTTAATTAATTAGTCGGTAATTTTTAGTTAATATATAGATGGTACGTACATTGCCTATGTTAACACAACTCGCATGATCATGATCAGGTCAGAAAATTGGGTCACCGGAACCGCCATTGCCATACTTGAGTCCGCAGCTAAATGGAAGAAGGCTGCTTATTGGTGCCAACTTCGCTTCAGCTGGGGTTGGAATTCTCAATGACACCGGATTTCAGTTTGTAAGTGACTTCTAAATTACTAATCAAAGACGCAGAGACATGCTTGAATAAAACCACTTTTACTAAACCCTAACACTAAATTGATTTCGTCGATATATATATATACACATGGTTGTGGTTGCAGCTAAATATACTCCGAATGCCTACACAACTAGCGTACTTTCGAGATTACCAGAGAAGAGTGCAAGCTCTAATCGGACGTGACCAAACCAAAAGACTCATAGAGCAATCCCTCGTCCTCATCACCGTCGGCGGCAACGATTTCGTCAACAACTACTATTTGGGCCCTTCCTCCGCCCGATCTCGCCAACTTCCTCTCCCAAGATATGTCAGTTATCTCGTCTCCGAGTACGAGAAGCTTTTGATGGTAATTAAGCAATATATAAGCACCTAATTAATACGTCAAAACTAATTGCTGCTTGCATATGCATGCTAGTATGATCTGTAATTTAGTCGATAATTAATTGAATTTGGATGGGCAGAACTTGTATAAGCTAGGACCACGTAGGATTCTGGTGACCGGTACCGGAGCAATGGGATGTGTTCCCGGAGAATTGGCGACTAGAGCCACCAACGGTGGATGTTCAGCTGAAGTTCAACGAGCCGGTGCCTTGTACAATCCGCAACTCGATCAAATGTTGAAAGGACTCAACAAGAAACTCGGGAAAGACGTTTTCATCTCTGCAAATAATGGACAAATGCATTTGGATTTCATCATCAACCCTCGAGCATTTGGTATATATTTACCTAGTCACATAGTTAATCTAGACGTAAATTTATTTCTTAAATTAACTCAATCGTTCATGTATCATGGTTAGGGTTTACTAATTCCAAGGTCGCGTGTTGCGGGCAAGGACCCTATAATGGAGTTGGTCTCTGCACATTTCTGTCCAACTTGTGCCCTAACAGAGCCCTCTATGCGTTTTGGGATGCCTTCCACCCATCTGAAAAGGCTAATAGAATTATTGTGCAGCAGATGATTACTGGCTCCATCCGTTACATGAGTCCCATGAATCTCAGCACAATAATGGCCTTGGACTCTGCTACCTAATCATCGATCAAATCAAGGAATTTTTACTACTTCAATTTCACGAACAAATTATATGCATGTGTAATAATTTCAAGTTGTAATTTACTATCTCCATAAAAGTAAACCTAACTAGTCAAGTTGTGTAATTTCAGTTTCCATGCATTGCGATAAATGGTTTACCCGTATGATCAATTCTCATCACTTTTTTACATATATATTGGAACATTTCAGTTTAATTATTTGCAAACAAAAAAGAAGATCGAGGAAAAGAAACTTTTACTCGTGTTTACAAACTGTATATATTTTTCAATTGACCGCAGTATGTGATCGGAGTGTAATAATAAGAAGCAAACTTTGCCATTAGTATGAATCGAATGTAATCTTAATTTCATAATATGTTCATGCTAACATAATCTCTAAATTGTGTTGATGGTCATGACCTGATTCAATTTGTATAGTTACACAGATTATATATGTACATATGTAACTTTTGTTTTCTATAGACTTTTGTATGCAAAGTTTGCAAACATAGTAAATTTGATTATTTGAATTTCTTGTATATTATGACCACTATCGGATCAGATACAGTTTAAACACGTCCATATATGATGCGCTTACGAATCTAAAAATGAGACGCTTTTCAGAAACATAAAATCGAAAATAAATTTCATGAGCTGGTAAGCTGGATATTGTCCATATGAAAATGCAAGCAAACGACATAAATGATATAATTTGTAATCTAAAAAGAAAAGCTTAAGATTTTATCTTTTTGTTTCTTGTTGTATCTCCATTCTTAACCTATGGACGCCGCTCGACAGCGCAACATTCTTTACTAAGACAGTTAAAAAACAAAAATGAAAGTGGATTTTATAGAATCATTACACACACATAAAAAAGTTGCAACCTAGCCACTCGAACTTTGATTTCCTGCTTGTTTATATACAAGTCTTGTCTGAGCATACAGACATAAAAAATATTCTCATCTTGCCATTTTTCAGCCATTAAGGTGATTCAAATTGCTTTGGTTTCTTGTATTGTCAATATATGCTACATCATTTTTCATTTAACTAATGTGATATTTGGTTTTTCATGTAATTACAGAAGTTTGAGCAGCAAAACATGGTCGACGGAGAAAAGAAAATATATGCTCTCATAGTCGAGGATGACCGTGTCACTCAAATGCGCCACCGTATGCTCCTAAAACGGTTCAAATGCGAAAGTCTAGTTGCAGGGAATGGAAAGGAAGCAATCGATCTCTATCGCTCGGGAGCTAGATTTGATGTTGTTCTTATGGATATGGAGATGCCTATTATGAATGGACTCGAGGTTTGTCATCACAAACTTAACTCATTGCTTAGTTTCATAACTTTCATATATAGCTTGTTCTATTTATTTGTTATGTGTGGTGTGTTTAATTGATGTAAATGGAATGTTATAGGCAACAAAGGAACTACGAGCAACGGGTTTTGAAGGCCTTATTGTTGGTGTTACTTCTCGTGATCTTGAATTTGCAAAACAAGTATTCAATGAAGCCGGCGCAGATTCTTGTTATGAAAAACCTCTAACACCCGAATATGTTACATCCATTCTTCAGAAACTAGACAATAACTAGAGACAGTCAATGAGTGAGCGAAAGATGGTGAGATAGATCAGCAAGATGTGTGATTAATCAGTTCATGGTATACTTATGTCATGAATTTTTTCTATTGATCAATTACATAACTTTGCTCGTGAATCAACTATGTAATAGCAAAGAAAATAATAAAATTATCCTCTCATTCTATAAGTACATTCGTCCATATACACTAGTTCACTTTCATTTCAGATCATCAGATCCATTCCATATAACTTCTTCCCCTCCTTTTGTACTCATCCACATATAAGCCGCATTGTTACATCAGCCTTCGGTTGGTGAATCCACAATAGCCTGTCACAAAAGGAATATAATCGAGAGTACGTTTATCTTTCCAAGTTAACATGTAATGCAAACATCAAAACTATCCGCTATCTGCATCACTCCTTAAAAATGCTATCTCCGTACAATCACGTCTAATCGATAATTGAATCGGTGTCGTTTTTCAAAAGCCCAAAACCTCCAAAAATTGAAAAACCGTTAAACCCCTATTGTCCCAAAAAAGAAAAAAGCGTTGAAGGAGAAAGTATAACGAAAATAACGATTTACTCATTCATTGATACAAAAACCTATTTATAGGCATTACATAGAGTCCCCCGAAAGATCTAGAAAATCTATCAATATTGTAAACTATACTAATAAGGAAACAAGATTAACCAATCTTACATATATTAGGGCAAGACACATAACATAAGGACGAAAATATAATTTTCTTAAACACTCCTATTGTGTTGCGTCACTAATATGTCACAGTGTTTATGGTGTTGTCTCGGTAAAAACATTACCAAGTAAAACAAAAACCTCATGAGTAAATAAAGCACTCAAGGAAATGAATGGTAAGAAAGCATTTTTCTTAACTACTTTCCTGCTCATGTTTTTTTTTTTTGGATTGTATGCTTTTACTGCTCTAAGCATGGAATGTAGATCAATGAACCCTAACATTGTAGGATCCTTTTAAATAAACTAGTTAGAACCCCAACAGTCGGACTAATTGTGATTTTTGAACGTAGCTATATATGCAACCTACAATAGACTAAAGGAACCAAAAGTACAGTCTTTAGAAGGAAATGTATCGCTCTGGGTACACATGCATGACTGCATATTGGCTACTAAGAGAGTGAACATAATACGGTATATAATTTCCTGGCACTTTTTGTTGTTTGATATACTGCAAACATATTGAATGTCTGCTTATTGGCTACTAAGAGAGTAAACATGATATGGTATATGAGTTCCGGGCACTTTTTGTTGTTTTATATGCTGCAAACATATTGAATGTCTCTTATCTGGTTCTACTTGTAATATAGTTAGTGCATAGATATCCTCATTAGGTTGGGTTGAAGAATCGTATATAATTTCAATATTATATTGCAGGCAAGTAACAACATCAAAACCTCCCCACCACCCTACTGGCCTGCTCTCGTCTCACACAACAGAAGCAGCCTAACAGAGTAGCAGGTATGACTAGCTCTTCTCTCTCCCTCCATTTCTCAATTCTTAAAGAACGAAGCTTGTTTAATTCTTTATCTTGTATGTGAAAGTGTGAAACCGACTCATTCTATTATATTAGTTTATTTTTCTTAATCTTTGTGCATCTTTGTGTTCAGTTTTTATACAAAATCATAATGTCTTTATTTTTTGTGCTCTTGAAAAACGATGCTAGCTTTGTGCTCTCTAGCTTGGTTTTTGGATATGGAAACTTTGTTTCATTCTTCTAGTTTTTTTTTTATCTACATGAAGCTTTGTGTGCAGTTTTTTTTTTTATACAAAATCATATTCATGCCCCAAACCCTAAAACCCTAAATACGAAACCCCAAACCCCAAACCCTAAACCTTAAACCCCAAACTCTAAACCCTAAACCCCAAACCCTAAACCCCAAGCCCCAAACCCTAAACCTCAAGCCCCAAACCCTAAACCTCAAGCCCCAAACCCTAAACCCCAAACCCCAAACTCTAAACCCCAAACCTTAAAACCTTAAACCCTAAATGCCTAACCTCTTAAATTTATATTAAATAAATAATTTATATTGTTAACCATGGTTTGATGAGTTAATAAAAATGGACATGTGTCATGCGTTTAAATGGGTGGGGATGAAGGTGGGAAAGTAAGGGTGGGGAGCAAATTTGTATCCCTGGCTGGCCCATGCATACAAAACAACATCGAAACCTCCCCACCACCCTACTGACCTTACATTCATTTCTCACATCAGAAGCAGCCTAGCAGAGTGGCAGGTATGACTAGCTCTTCTCTCTCCCTCACTTTCTCAATTCTCAAAGAACGAAGCTTGTTTAATTCTTTATCTTGTATGTGACAGTGTGAAACCGACTCATTCTATTATATTAGTTTATTTTTCTTGATTTTGTGCAGCTTTGTGTTCAGTTTTTATACAAAATCATAATACCTTTATTTTTTGTGCTCTTGAAAAACGATGCTAGCTTTGTGCTATCTAGCATGGTTTATGGATATGGAAACTTTGTTTCATTCTTCTATATTAGTTTTTTTTATCTACATGAAGCTTTATGTTCAGTTTTTTTTATACAAAATGATATTCATGCCCCAAACCCTAAAACTCTAAATCCTAAACCCCAAACCCCAAACCCCAAACCCCAAACCCCAAACCCTAAACCCCAAACCCCAAACCCTAAACCCCAAACCCCAAACCTTAAAACTTTAAACCCTAAATGCCCAACATCTCAAATTTATATTAAATAAATAATTTATATTGTTAACCATGGTTAGGTGAGTTAATAAAAATGGACATGTGTCATGCGTTTAAATGGGTGGGGATGAAGGTGGGGAAGTAAGGGTGGGGAGCAAATTTGTATCCCTGGCTGGCCCTGACACACATAACAACATCAAAACCTCCCCACCACCCTACTGGCCCTACTCTCGTCTCTCACAGCAGAAGCCGCCTAGCAGAGTAGCAGGTATGACTATTTCTTCTCTCTCCCTCCCTTTCTCAATTCTCAAAGAACGAAGCTTGTTTAATTCTTTATCTTGTATGTGAAAGTGTGAAACCGACTCATTCTATTATATTAGTTTATTTTTCTTGATCTTTGTGCAGCTTTGTGTTCAGTTTTTTATACAAAATCATAATGCCTTTATTTTTTGTGCTCTTGAAAAACGATGCTAGCTCTGTGCTCTCTAGCTTGGTTTTTGGATATGCAAACTTTGTTTCATTCTTCTATATTAGTTTTTTTTTTATCTACATGAAGTTTATGTTCAGTTTTTTTTTTATACAAAATGATATTCATGCCCCAAACCCTAAACCCCAAACCCCAAACCCTAAACCCCAAACCTTAAAACTTTAAACCCTAAATGCCCAACCTCTTAAATTTATATTAAATAAATAATTTATATTGTTAACCATGGTTAAGTGAGTTAATAAAAATGGACATGTGTCATGCGTTTCAATGGGTGGGGATGAAGGTGGGAAAGTAAGGGTGGGGAGCAAATTTGTATCCCTGGCTGGCCCTGGCATACATAACAACATCAAAACCTCCCCACCACCCTACTGGCCCTACTCTCGTCTCTCACAGCAGAAGCAACCTAGCAGAGTAGAAGGTATGACTAGCTCTTCTCCGTCCCTCCCTTTCTCAATTCTCAAAGAACGAAGCTTGTTTAATTCTTTATCTTGTATGTGAAAGTGTGAAACCGACTCATTCTATTATATTAGTTTATTTTTCTTGATCTTAGTGCAGCTTTGTGTTCAGTTTTTTATACAAAATCATAATGCCTTTATTTTTTGTGCTCTTGAAAAACGATGCTAGCTTTGTGCTCTCTAGCTTGGTTTTTGGATATGGAAACTTTGGTTCATTCTTCTATATTAGTTTTTTTTATCTACATGAAGCTTTGTGTTCAGTTTTTTTTATACAAAATCATATTCATGCCTTTATTTTTTGAATTCTTTCAAGACGCTAGCTTTGGGCTCTCAAAAAAAAAAATGCTAGCTTGGTTTTGGATCTGGAAAGATAGGTTCCTTCATCGTGTGTTTGTTATTTTTTTTGATATCGTTGTGTTCAAGTTTTTCTTTCTACATGTTCTCTCTGTTGTTCTTTGATCTTTTCATCAATAAAAGTTTCATTACCAATAAATAAAATCAGTACTTGCCAATAGGGGCAAGTTTCCCTTTAAGAGCAAATCACTAATATGAAAATAGCAATATGCTTCCCAGTTTTTGGAGCTCTTACAAATTGTATTTCTTTCCTTTCTCATCTGGTTTATCCATGAGAAATGGAAACCGAGTGCCTTGTGTTCATTTATATTCTACTTGAATATCTGAGACTACAGAAAAAGAACAAGAAAAATCTTACCTTTTTTTATTCTTCCTTTATTTTATTTTTTAATCTTGCTCTTCTGTTGGCTGGGTTGCAGCTTTTGAATTTCTTACTGTTCTTTACTATAAGTTGATTCTCCTATAATTAATTTCCTCTGGGTTCAGTGGGAGAGTCCCTTTCTTTTCCAGTTTGTATTGCTGGGTTTCGGCTTTGTAATCTTTGGGCTTTGCCCTGTTTTTTTTTTTCAAAGAGGTTCACTTTTTGGACACTGATGATCCAGATCCCGGGTCTGAAATCTCTTCCAGTAGTCTTGGCCGTGTGCAGCTGTTGCCCTCTTGTCTCTTTTCTATTTTACCAAACACTCTTGATTCCTTGAAACCTAATTTCCAAAAGGCCCCTTGACCCCTGGTTCAGGGATGACCTTGCTCCCTAAATTGCCCGTTGAGTTTTCAAATTTTAGTTTGAGTAATGATATTAGCATAATACCTGGATAACAACAAAGTTTTGTGCGCTGATATCACTTTTGGCTTTTCTATTACTTTTAGGTCCCTTAAATTTTTTGTTACTGGTAAATTCATTACGCTGTAGTTTATATGGACACTTTCTATTCAGTTCAATCATTTAGAGATGTATCCAGTGGGGCAGTAGTGTTCTTTAATTTATGTGTCTATATAACTGTCTTTCCTTCTTGTCATTGCATGTTTTGGATAACTGTTCTTTTAGGAGATGGAGCCAATTCATAGCAGCCAATTGAATGAGCTTATGATGGGTAATAATTCTACTGGTGGAACGAATGAGGCTGTTCTTGTTCTTGCTGTCCAGTTGCTGTCCAAACCCTAAACCCTAAACCCCAAACCCCAAACCTTAAAACCTTAAACCCTAATGCCTAACCTCTTAAATTTATATTAAATAAATAATTTATATTGTTAACCATGGTTAGATGAGTTAATAAAAATGGACATGTGTCATGCGTTTAAATGGGTGGGGATGAATGTGAAAAGTAAGGATGGGGAGCAAATTTGTATCCCTGGCTGGCCCTGGCATACATAACAACATCGAAACCTCCCCACCACCCTACTGGCCCTACTCTCGTCTCTCACATCAGAAGCAGCCTAACAGAGTAGCAGGTATGACTAGCTCTTCTCTCTCCCTCCCTTTCTCAATTCTCAAAGAACGAAGCTTGTTTAATTCTTTATCTTGTATGTGAAAGTGTGAAACCGACTCATTCTATTATATTAGTTTATTTTTCTTGATCTTAGTGCAGCTTTGTGTTCAGTTTTTTTATACAAAATCATAATGCCTTTATTTTTTTGTGTTTTTGAAAAACGATGCTAGCTTTGTGCTCTCTAGCTTGGTTTTTGGATATGGAAACTTTGGTTCATTCTTCTATATTAGTTTTTTTTATCTACGTGAAGCTTTGTGTTCAGTTTTTTTTATACAAAATCATATTCATACCTTTATTTTTTGAATTCTTTCAAGACGCTAGCTTTGGGCTCTCAAAAAAAAAATGCTAGCTTGGTTTTGGATCTGGAAAGATATGTTCCTTCATCTTGTGTTTGCTTATTTTTTTTGAAATCGTTGTGTTTAAGTTTTTCTTTCTGCATGTTCTCTCTGTTGTTCTTTGATCTTTTCATCAATAATAGTTTCATTACCAATAAATAAAATCAGTACTTGCCAATTGGGGCAAGTTTCCCTTTAAGAGCAAATCACTAATATGAAAATAGCAATATGCTTCCCAGTTTTTGGACCTCTTACAAATTGTATTTCTTTCCTTTCTCATCTGGTTTATCCATGAGAAATGGAAACCGAGTGCCTTGTGTTCATTTATATTCTACTTGAATATCTGAGACTACAGAAAAAGAACAAGAAAAATCTTACCTTTTTTTATTCTTCCTTTATTTTATTTTTTAATCTTGCTCTTCTGTTGGCTGGGTTGCAGCTTTTGAATTTCTTACTGTTCTTTACTATAAGTTGATTCTCCTATAATTAATTTCCTCTGGGTTCAGTGGGAGAGTCCCTTTCTTTTCCAGTTTGTATTGCTGGGTTTCGGCTTTGTAATCTTTGGGCTTTGCCCTGTTTTTTTTTTTCAAAGAGGTTCACTTTTTGGACACTGATGATCCAGATCCCGGGTCCGAAATCTCTTCCAGTAGTCTTGGCCGTGTGCAGCTGTTGCCCTCTTGTCTCTTTTCTATTTAACCAAACACTCTTGATTCCTTGAAACCTAATTTCCAAAAGGCCCCTTGACCCCTGGTTCAGGGATGACCTTGCTCCCTAAATTGCCCGTTGAGTTTTCAAATTTTAGTTTGAGTAATGATATTAGCATAATACCTGGATAACAACAAAGTTTTGTGCGCTGATATCACTTTTGGCTTTTCTATTACTTTTAGGTCCCTTAAATTTTTTGTTACTGGTAAATTCATTACGCTGTAGTTTATATGGACACTTTCTATTCAGTTCAATCATTTAGAGATGTATCCAGTGGGGCAGTAGTGTTCTTTAATTTATGTGTCTATATAACTGTCTTTCCTTCTTGTCATTGCATGTTTTGGATAACTGTTCTTTTAGGAGATGGAGCCAATTCACAGCAGCCAATTGAATGAGCTTATGATGGGTAATAATTCTACTGGTGGAACGAATGAGGCTGTTCTTGTTCTTGCTGTCCAGTTGCTGTCCAAACCCTAAACCCCAAACCCCAAACCCCAAACCTTAAAACCTTAAACCCTAATGCCTAACCTCTTAAATTTATATTAAATAAATAATTTATATTGTTAACCATGGTTAGATGAGTTAATAAAAATGGACATGTGTCATGCGTTTAAATGGGTGGGGATGAATGTGAAAAGTAAGGATGGGGAGCAAATTTGTATCCCTGGCTGGCCCTGGCATACATAACAACATCGAAACCTCCCCACCACCCTACTGGCCCTACTCTCGTCTCTCACATCAGAAGCAGCCTAACAGAGTAGCAGGTATGACTAGCTCTTCTCTCTCCCTCCCTTTCTCAATTCTCAAAGAACGAAGCTTGTTTAATTCTTTATCTTGTATGTGAAAGTGTGAAACCGACTCATTCTATTATATTAGTTTATTTTTCTTGATCTTAGTGCAGCTTTGTGTTCAGTTTTTTTATACAAAATCATAATGCCTTTATTTTTTTGTGTTTTTGAAAAACGATGCTAGCTTTGTGCTCTCTAGCTTGGTTTTTGGATATGGAAACTTTGGTTCATTCTTCTATATTAGTTTTTTTTATCTACGTGAAGCTTTGTGTTCAGTTTTTTTTATACAAAATCATATTCATACCTTTATTTTTTGAATTCTTTCAAGACGCTAGCTTTGGGCTCTCAAAAAAAAAATGCTAGCTTGGTTTTGGATCTGGAAAGATATGTTCCTTCATCTTGTGTTTGCTTATTTTTTTTGAAATCGTTGTGTTTAAGTTTTTCTTTCTGCATGTTCTCTCTGTTGTTCTTTGATCTTTTCATCAATAATAGTTTCATTACCAATAAATAAAATCAGTACTTGCCAATTGGGGCAAGTTTCCCTTTAAGAGCAAATCACTAATATGAAAATAGCAATATGCTTCCCAGTTTTTGGACCTCTTACAAATTGTATTTCTTTCCTTTCTCATCTGGTTTATCCATGAGAAATGGAAACCGAGTGCCTTGTGTTCATTTATATTCTACTTGAATATCTGAGACTACAGAAAAAGAACAAGAAAAATCTTACCTTTTTTTATTCTTCCTTTATTTTATTTTTTAATCTTGCTCTTCTGTTGGCTGGGTTGCAGCTTTTGAATTTCTTACTGTTCTTTACTATAAGTTGATTCTCCTATAATTAATTTCCTCTGGGTTCAGTGGGAGAGTCCCTTTCTTTTCCAGTTTGTATTGCTGGGTTTCGGCTTTGTAATCTTTGGGCTTTGCCCTGTTTTTTTTTTTCAAAGAGGTTCACTTTTTGGACACTGATGATCCAGATCCCGGGTCCGAAATCTCTTCCAGTAGTCTTGGCCGTGTGCAGCTGTTGCCCTCTTGTCTCTTTTCTATTTAACCAAACACTCTTGATTCCTTGAAACCTAATTTCCAAAAGGCCCCTTGACCCCTGGTTCAGGGATGACCTTGCTCCCTAAATTGCCCGTTGAGTTTTCAAATTTTAGTTTGAGTAATGATATTAGCATAATACCTGGATAACAACAAAGTTTTGTGCGCTGATATCACTTTTGGCTTTTCTATTACTTTTAGGTCCCTTAAATTTTTTGTTACTGGTAAATTCATTACGCTGTAGTTTATATGGACACTTTCTATTCAGTTCAATCATTTAGAGATGTATCCAGTGGGGCAGTAGTGTTCTTTAATTTATGTGTCTATATAACTGTCTTTCCTTCTTGTCATTGCATGTTTTGGATAACTGTTCTTTTAGGAGATGGAGCCAATTCACAGCAGCCAATTGAATGAGCTTATGATGGGTAATAATTCTACTGGTGGAACGAATGAGGCTGTTCTTGTTCTTGCTGTCCAGTTGCTGTCCAAACCCTAAACCCTAAACCCCAAACCCCAAACCCCAAACCCCAAACCTTAAAACCTTAAACCCTAAATGCCTAACCTCTTAAATTTATATTAAATAAATAATTTATATTGTTAACCATGGTTAGATGAGTTAATAAAAATGGACATGTGTCATGCGTTTAAATGGGTGGGGATGAATGTGGAAAGTAAGGATGGGGAGCAAATTTGTATCCCTGGCTGGCCCTGGCATACATAACAACATCGAAACCTCCCCACCACCCTACTGGCCCTACTCTCGTCTCTCACATCAGAAGCAGCCTAACAGAGTAGCAGGTATGACTAGCTCTTCTCTCTCCCTCCCTTTCTCAATTCTCAAAGAACGAAGCTTGTTTAATTCTTTATCTTGTATGTGAAAGTGTGAAACCAACTCATTCTATTATATTAGTTTATTTTTCTTGATCTTAGTGCAGCTTTGTGTTCAGTTTTTTATACAAAATCATAATGCCTTTATTTTTTGTGCTCTTGAAAAACGATGCTAGCTTTGTGCTCTCTAGCTTGGTTTTTGGATATGGTAACTTTGGTTCATTCTTCTATATTAGTTTTTTTTTATCTACGTGAAGCTTTGTGTTCAGTTTTTTTTATACAAAATCATATTCATGCCTTTATTTTTTGAATTCTTTCAAGACGCTAGCTTTGGACTCTCAAAAAAAAATTCTAGCTTGGTTTTGGATCTGGAAAGATAGGAAAGTTTGTTTCATTCTTCTATATTAGTTTTTTTTTATCTACATGAAGCTTTATGTTAAGTTTTTCTTATACAAAATGATATTCATGCCCCAAACCCTAAAACTCTAAATCCTAAACCCCAAACCTTAAACCCCAAACCCTGAACCCCAAAACCCAAACCCCAAACCCTAAACCCCGGCCAAACCCCAAACCTTAAAACTTTAAACCCTAAATGCCCAACCTCTCAAATTTATATTAAATAAATAATTTATATTGTTAACCATGGTTAGGTGAGTTAATAAAAATGAACATGTGTCATGCGTTTGAATGAGTTGGGATGAAGGTGGGAAAGTAAGGGTGGGGAGAAAATTTGTATCCCTGGCTGGCCCTGGCATACATAACAACATCAAAACCTCCCCACCACCCTACTGGCCCTACTCTCGTCTCTCACAGCAGAAGCCGCCTAGCAGAGTAGCAGGTATGACTAGCTCTTCTCTCTCCCTCCCTTTCTCAATTCTCAAAGAACGAAGCTTGTTTAATTCTTTATCTTGTATGTGAAAGTGTGAAACCGACTCATTCTATTATATTAGTTTATTTTTCTTGATCTTAGTGCAGCTTTGTGTTCAATTTTTTATACAAAATCATAATGCCTTTATTTTTTTGTGTTTTTGAAAAACGATGCTAGCTTTGTGCTCTCTAGCTTGGTTTTTGGATATGGAAACTTTGGTTCATTCTTCTATATTAGTTTTTTTATCTACGTGAAGCTTTGTGTTCAGTTTTTTTTATACAAAATCATATTCATACCTTTATTTTTTGAATTCTTTCAAGACGCTAGCTTTGGGCTCTCAAAAAAAAAATGCTAGCTTGGTTTTGGATCTGGAAAGATATGTTCCTTCATCTTGTGTTTGCTTATTTTTTTTGAAATCGTTGTGTTTAAGTTTTTCTTTCTGCATGTTCTCTCTGTTGTTCTTTGATCTTTTCATCAATAATAGTTTCATTACCAATAAATAAAATCAGTACTTGCCAATTGGGGCAAGTTTCCCTTTAAGAGCAAATCACTAATATGAAAATAGCAATATGCTTCCCAGTTTTTGGAGCTCTTACAAATTGTATTTCTTTCATTTCTCATCTGGTTTATCCATGAGAAATGGAAACCGAGTGCCTTGTGTTCATTTATATTCTACTTGAATATCTGAGACTACAGAAAAAGAACAAGAAAAATCTTGCCTTTTTTTATTCTTCCTTTATTTTATTTTTTAATCTTGCTCTTCTGTTGGCTGGGTTGCAGCTTTTGAATTTCTTAATGTTCTTTACTATAAGTTGATTCTCCTATAATTAATTTCCTTTGGGTTCAGTGGGAGAGTCCCTTTCTTTTCCAGTTTGTATTGCTGGGTTTCGGCTTTGTAATCTTTAGGCTTTGCCCTGTTTTTTTTTTCAAAGAGGTTCACTTTTTGGACACTGATGATCCAGATCCCGGGTCCGGAATCTCTTCCAGTAGTCTTGGCCGTGTGCAGCTGTTGCCCTCTTGTCTCTTTTCTATTTAACCAAACACTCTTGATTCCTTGAAACCTAATTTCCAAAAGGCCCCTTGACCCCTGGTTCAGGGATGACCTTGCTCCCTAAATTGCCCGTTGAGTTTTCAAATTTTAGTTTGAGTAATGATATTAGCATAATACCTGGATAACAACAAAGTTTTGTGCGCTGATATCACTTTTGGCTTTTCTATTACTTTTAGGTCCCTTAAATTTGTTTTTACTGGTAAATTCATTACGCTGTAGTTTATATGGACACTTTCTATTCAGTTCAATCATTTAGAGATGTATCCAGTGGGGCAGTAGTGTTCTTTAATTTATGTGTCTATATAACTGTCTTTCCTTCTTGTCATTGCATGTTTTGGATAACTGTTCTTTTAGGAGATGGAGCCAATTCACAGCAGCCAATTGAATGAGCTTATGATGGGTAATAATTCTACTGGTGGAACGAATGAGGCTTTTCTTGTTCTTGCTGTCCAGTTAGCGGTCAAGATGTGCAAGTTTTTTATGGTTATGCCTGGTTCGATTTCAGTGCCTAATCTGCTGAAGCTAGCTAAGACCCTAACCCGCAGGGAGCCTCGAGCAGGAACCAGCTTCATTCTCGAGCGTCTAGATACTACAATGAAGATCATATTTGAGGTTCTCAACAAAAATGAGACTTCTGCTACTTCTTCTTCTTCTTCTAAGTCAGGTAGCAGGCCTCACCTCGATGGTGAAATATTTGACAACCTTGTGGGAAGGTTCTGGAGTGGCCAGGAGGAGGCTCTGAAGGACCTTGGCATTACAGCTCCTGCTTGTGTCAAAAAAGATGGGGGTTGGGTATTGGATCTGTTTTTCAAAGATTTTGATCAACTCATGGCTATTCGAGGGTCCCCCTTGCCTGCTGCAGCTGACATAGCTGAAATTTTGCTCTCAGAAAAGAGGCAGAAGGTATATGATTCCCTTCTTGAAAGCTTGAGAACATTTTATGAGGCCCCAGATTTTGGAAGAACAAAGAGTGAAAGAATGGTGGTCAAACCAGAGGTGGAGAAGAAGATCTGTGAGGTGTGGGGTATGACAACTTTGGCTGAAGGGATTGTGTCAGCTCAGACACAAACAAAATGGGAAGAACAGATTGCCATCTCTGCTGCTCTAGATGTTGAAAGGACCCGAGTGAATGAGGATGAAGCTGATCGAGTTACAGCTGTCATTTGGTTTCTAGACTATGTTAATTTATGTTTGTTTCTGAAGATAATTTGAACTCTGTTTTGTGAGTTTCTTAATTTGGTCACTCTATATTCATGGATATGGCCTATAACTTTCTGTTTGGATATATGGGTTTTAATTTTTAAGCTTGCATGCGAGATGGGCAATGCCTGTTGTTGTTTGTTATTTTTTTTTCTTTTTCTTTTTGCTTTTTAGTGTTCGGAGGATGCCTACTATTCCAACAACAAAGAAGGGGATGCCTATTGCCCAACTTTGAGGCTATGCTTTAGGAGAATGAATGGAATAAACAAGAAATGAGTGATTGACTGATCGCTATATGAAATGCGACTCCCGGGCTTGGTTTTAGTCAAAACACTAAACCGAGCCTACCGGGCCTTAAATATTACGTACACCGAGTAACATTTACTATACATGTTTACATATTTTCTTTCCTTATTTAACACTTTAAAATTGTGAAATATACTAACAATACATCTCACGACATTTCAAAAATCGCCCTAGACTAAACCACAATGCATTGCAGGGATTAAGATCCTCTCCTTCGTTAGTGGTTGTGGATTCGTTTTAATACCAGCCGTCAGGAGATATCTAAAGGATATTGTTATGCCACATAAGCAAAGCTTGAATATTAGTCGCAAAAGTTGGGTTTTCTAGGTTAACGCACCATTGCAAGTTATAAATTAAGAAATTACGAAGGAACCTAAATGAAATGAAAGTTAAGAGCATTTTCAGTACACGACATGTATATTTACATATATACATGAATGATCAGGATTAGAGGAAATAATATAGAAACATAGTGGTCAAACATATGAATTGTTATGAACGGTAAAATTGCGTCGTGTAAATACACGTCGTGCATACAAAAATTTCCAATGAAAGTTAATCAAAGTTCCTAAGCGTATCTAATTGTATGTGCTGCTACTACATAGCAGGGAATTTTAATTTAAAAATATCAACATTTTACCCTTGTTTAATCCATCGCAAGCAATATTATATATGTCTTGCATATACAAATAGCAACCTTAGTATGAATTTGTATAATTTTGGCCATGAATGGTACCCTTAATATAATTTAGACGAACAATATTAGATGACCAAAATTTTGTCCATATACCACATGTATCTCATCTTATGTGACAGCTGATGTGCAACTAATGACATTATGAATATATATGTTTGACTTTCTACCACATACGCTGCCACATAATGCGGGATGCATATGCATGTGATGCCTCTAAATGTGATTCATCTAGTATTACTCATTTTGAACAGACTGAATGATCTTGTCAAAATGTTCCCTTCTACTAAATCAAGAATTTAGTAAGATTTGAATTTCAATCGGCGCTAGCGAGATTCGAATCTGGGTATGAGGGTCCACGTTATTGTATCACCTTCACCCCAACCTAAAAAGTAAACACAAATAATACATCACTAATTATTCGATTATTATCAACAATGATGCAGATCATTGTAGCTTAATATCATGATTACTTATCTGGAGGTGTAAGCCGACGATGACAGGTTCATCGACATCAACGAGGTCGTGGAGCATAACACAAAAGGGATCGACTCGGCGGAGGCAATGCAGAATCTGAAGGGCACCTTCTTCGTCTACGACATTGACGACAACAGCTCGATCTTGGCGGCGAAGCTTTCCATAGCGCCTTCGCATTCACCGTAAAAAAAAAGGACCATGGGAGAACTTGGCCGGCGACTGTGTCGGCTTGGACCGAAAAGTGGCCGCAGCATCAAATCCTTATAGGATCTAGGTTGTGTGTGGGAGATGGAGGACACGAGCTGCAGATCCTCATCACTCATCAGCACCACCACCTCCTCCTTCATCGTAGTCATCGATATCAATTTGATTCATAACAATCCCAATCTTTGACTCCTTCTATCTTGACTCGATCGGTTTTGTTATTGGCATGGACGGGCGTAAATATGTATATAGAGGTAATGGAGCTGCAAAACAAAATAACAAAGAAATGGTCGAACTCTATGCCTTATCTACCTTTTCTTTTATGCTTTGACGGTTGCATAACCACTGCATATCACCTAATATGATTGAGGGAGACTGAGACTTGAGGGAGAATTGGGAATAGGGTTGGGTTTGTATATCGATGTTCAATTGGTGATGAAATAATGTGTTGTACATCAATTATTAAGAAATAGATCATTGATGAATTGGTGAAGGTGATTGGGGGGCTTTATTACACTCTCTGGGTTTATCAAAATGGGTTTATCAAAATAAGGCTTAATTACATTCTTGTTTATTAAAATGAGAGATGGAGACGAGAGAGTTTCAGGAGGAAGTAGAAAAATATTGCATGAAGTATGAAAGGGCAAAAGTACCTTTCAAATTTTGCCAACTAACAGTTGACTAACGAGATAAATGACTCTATATACCTAAATTTGGTCAAGTTAAGAACTTGAGATACCATTATGATGTTTTCAAAACTTGAGATACCAAAGTTAGATTTGATGTTGTTCTTATGGACATGGAGATGCCTATTATGAATGAACTCGAGGTTTGTCGTCACAAACTCAACTCATTGCTTAAGTTGACCATCCTTCCATAGCTTGTGATACTAATTTGTTATTGTACTTTTTACCTATGTTGTTGTGTTTTAAATGATGAAATGCATGTTATAGGCAACAAGGGAACTATGATATCAATGGGTTTTGAAGGCCTTATTGTTGGTGTCAATTCTCGCGATCTTGAATTTGCAACACAAGTTTTCAATGAAGCAGACGCTGATTCTTGTTATGAAAAGCCTTTGACCCCCGAATATGTTACCTCTATTCTTCAAGAATTAGACAATAACTAGAGAAAGTGAGCGAAAAATCAAGTGCGAGATAGATTATCAAGATGTGTGATTAATCAGTTCGATCATGGTATATATATGTCATGAATTTTTTTTCTATTGATGAATTACACAACTTTGCTCGTGAATCAACTATGTAATACCGAAAAAAATAATAATAAAAGTATGCTATCATTTTATAAGTACATACGTTTGTACACGTATGTTTATTTTCATTTTAGATCATCAGACCCGTTCCATCTAACTTTTTTTCTCTCTTTTTTAGTACTCATCCACACTCTGTACATGTTAGCTACATTATTACATCAGTCTCCGGTTGACGGATCACAATAGCTTGTCACAAAAGAAATATAATCAAGAATACGTTTATCTTTCTGAGTTACCGTAATAAGATATAACACAATCCAACCATCAAAACTATTCGCTATCTTTGACACTTGTCAAAAACGCTCTCAAGTGAGTCTAGTCAAGAACTGAATCGGCGTTGTTTTTAGAAGCCCAAAAAAAACCCAAACCCATAAATTAACTGAAAATAAAAAAAACCGTTAAACCCCTTTGTCCGAAAAAAGAAAAAAAGAAAAAAAACCTGTTAAACCCTCTCTCTCTCTCCCGCTCAGCGGTTTTGAGCAGAAAAAGGAACCCGCCTTATCCAACTCTCTCTATGCACTCCAAATGTCCACTCTCTTCCTCTCCCTCCCAACCTTCCCTTCCAAATTCCACCACCAAAACGACGCCGTTTCCCTAACCGTCCGCGCCTCCGCCGTCTCCGCCCCAGAGAAGCGCACCCGCCGCAAAAAGCGCCACCCCAAGCGCGGCGACGATGACTCATCCGCTTCCTCCTCCTCCTTACTCTCCTCTTCCTCCTCCGCCGCCGAGAAGAGCCTCCGCTTCACCTTCATGGAGGAGCTCATGTCCCGCGCCCGCAACCGCGACGCCGTCGGTGTCTCCGACGTCATCTACGACATGGTCGCCGCCGGCCTCAGCCCCGGCCCTCGCTCCTTCCACGGATTGGTTGTCGCTCACGCCTTGAACGGCGACGCCGAGGCCGCGGTAACTTTTTTTTCTTGCACTTCATTTCTGATTCGCTGTAAATTTCTTTGAATTCAGAAAGATTGAATTGAAATTGTGTATGTGTGAAACTGAAATTACTTTAGATGCAAACGTTGAGAAGGGAGCTGAGCTCGGGGCTTCGTCCTCTCCACGAAACCTTCATCGCATTGATCAGGCTGTTCGCCTCGAAAGGTCGAGCTACAAGAGGATTAGAGATCCTTGCAGCAATGGAGAAGTTAAATTACGACATTCGCCAAGCTTGGATACTCCTAGTTGGTACATGCTTGTTTGGTATTGATATGTTGCACATTGTTGATTATCTATTATTTGTTGAATTTATGAGTTTTTTGTGCGGACAGAGGTGCTTGTTCGGACACGCTATATGGATGACGCTAATAGAGTGTTCTTGAAGGGTGCGAAAGGTGGGCTGAGAGCTACGGATGAGGTCTATGATCTTCTTATAGTGGAAGATTGTAAAGTTGGGGATCATTCTAATGCGTTGGAGATTGCTTATGAGATGGAGGCGGCTGGGCGGATGGCAACAACTTTTCATTTCAATTGCCTTCTCAGTGTGCAGGTTGCCTACTTTGATCTCAACATAGTATTTCTTTTGAGTAGTTACGCGATTAGATGCGTTATTGAAACAGATTAAAGAAAAGGATATGACCTTAATTGAACATGACCTGTTCCATAGGATCGTACCTCAGTGTCCTTAACATTGAAAATGAAATTTAAGAAAAGAATAACAAAAAATAAGCTCATGATCGTAGTTATTGGAGTCTAATATAGCAGCTGATAGTTGTATAGAATGTCAATATGTTGCTAGTAGTCACTGCAAACATGTGTGGTGCTGATACTTTCCTTTTCAAATGTTGAAGGCTACTTGTGGAATTCCAGAAATAGCTTTTGCCACGTTTGAGAACATGCAGTATGGAGAAGGTTTTGTTTTTATTGTCTTTTTTTGGTACTTTTGTCTATATATGATTTCTATATAATGCTGGCTGCAGGGTTATATTTATGTTTCTTCAAGTTTAATGCTTCTCAAAAAGCCTTTGTTTTCTGTTCTTCAGGGTTTATACTTATAGTTTTCTTTACAAAACAGAATACATGAAACCTGATACAGAGACATATAATTGGGTGATTCAAGCATATACCAGAGCTGAATCTTATGATAGGTAGTTTCTGTAGCCACAAATAATTCCTGCTATGTCTCTTTATGAGTTCTGAATATTTGTAACCTGTAGCATTCCGTAGGAAGCAATCTCAAGTTATGAAATGAATCATGCATGCGATGGACTGAATAACAAATGAATCTGAAGATAGCAGTCAGCTTGGTGTCATATGCATTAACCTTTTCTTATCTAATAATGTGGAATTTTGTCAAATTTATTGTTGTTTCAACTTCAATATTCAATGTATTTTTGGTTTATGATACTGGTCATTCCCTCAAATGTTAAAATGATATGCAGAGTGCAAGATGTTGCTGAGTTGCTTGGGATGATGGTTGAAGACCACAAGCGTTTGCAGCCTAATGTGAAAACCTATGCGTAAGTACTTATGTAAATGTTAATGGTGTTTCTTTCATTTTTTTTCTTTTCTTTATTGTCTAAAACCTTTTAAAAGTCACAATCCATTCTAGTTCACAGTGAGTTCTCTTGGCAGTTTTCTTAATTTATATTACCAGGGATGACCTTGGCCTTGTATTGAAGGGCATTTGTCCTAATTGATTTTACTCAAATGCCTCTCAGCTTTCCATACTATAAGGTACTGACACCGAGATAATTGGATTTGTACTGCACTTTGGAATTAGAGAGTTCTAACCCTAAAGACCTTTTACAAGACCAGTCTTGGAGTTGTGAGACCCAAACGAGGCCTAACTAGAGGTCTATAATGCTAAAATCAGCACTAAACTATATCTGGATTATATCCAGTAGTTTAGAGACTCAATCAGCTGCTTCAAGCCATTTGCCATACTATGTAGGACTATCAACCTTTGAGTAATTTCAAGCTTTGGCTGCCAACCATGTCTTATACTTTTGTTTTCTCAATGGTTTTTCTCCTTTTAGGCTTGCATTATTATTTCAAGTTAAGTAACATTTTCTGTTAACATTGTAACTTATTTACAATATGTGTTTATTTCTTTTTTACTTGATGTACAGGTTGTTGATTGAGTGTTTTACCAAATATTGTGTTGTACGAGAGGCAATACGACATTTTCGTGCTCTCAGATTTTATGAAGGAGGGACAAAAGTTTTACATAATGAGGGAAACTTTGGGGACCCCTTATCTTTGTATCTTCGAGCTTTATGTCGAGAAGGTATACATTTTTTTCATTTATTCTTCCTAACAAAGGTATCAAAAGTTTTCTCACATCAGTATATGATGGCTCATGATTTCTGTAGATAAGATGATTTCTATTTTACTTTTTACTATATATTTTTTATATAGAGTACTGTAGTAGATTTGACCGAGTCAAAATTGCTGAAGTGATTTCTAGTGTTGTCAGTTCATTTAATTTCATAGGTTGTGTTGCAAAAGCCACCTGATTTGAGCCCATCTGTTGTTTTTATGTAGCCTATTATTAAGCATGTATAGCAAAATCAAGTTCAATTATAGAAGTCAATGCTGCCTATAGCATCTTGTTGGCTTCTATGACAGCATCAGAACGTATGACTACATTTCCTGGCACAACTAAGGCAATGGATTTAGTTTGTATGCAAACATTTTAGTCCTATTAAGTTTTGATTTGATTCTAGTGCTTTTTTATTTGGGAATAGAAGTATTGTAGCTTTTCTGAAAATTCACCATTTGACTTGTGGTGTCAGTAACCTATCATACTATTGTTTGATGTTGGTACTGATTTCACAGTTAACCTACATTATGGATTTCTGTTCTGAGATTTAATAGTTTACTATTTTCTTGATGGTTATGTAATTGTTATATTTTATTTTAGGAAGAGTGGTCGAGTTGCTAGAAGCTTTAGAAGCGATGGCCCAAGACAACCAGCCAATTCCACCGCGAGCTATGATTTTGAGCAGAAAGTATCGGACACTAGTGAGCTCATGGATTGAACCTTTGCAAGAGGAAGCTGAACTTGGACATGAGATTGATTACATGGCCAGGTCTGTGCTTGTGTTTTGGTAGTTTATAAAGTTGCCTCCCCCTTGTCCAGTCCTTTCTCTTTGGCTATTCTTATACTTGAAAGTGCTTTGCTTTGTTATGTTTCATTATTCTTTCACTTCCATGCTATGGGTAATTAGGACTGAACCCACGCTGTGAAACTTCAAAAAACACACTAGTACAGATATAACCTTGTTATGGTGGTGCTGACTGATTTGTTCATCAATCAGGTATATTGGAGAGGGAGGGCTTACTGGTGAGCGCAAGCGGTGGGTGCCTCGAAGAGGGAAAACTCCACTAGATCCTGATGCTGATGGTTTTATATATTCAAATCCTATGGAAACCTCATTCAAACAACGGTGTCTTGAGGATTGGAAGATACACCACAGAAAGCTCTTGAGAACTTTACAGAATGAAGGACTTGCAGCTTTAGGGGATGCATCCGAATCGGATTATATTAGAGTAGAAGAAAGGTTAAAAAAGATCATAAAGGGTCCTGACCAGAGTGTTTTAAAGCCCAAGGCTGCTAGTAAGATGGTAGTATCTGAACTGAAGGAAGAACTTGAAGCTCAAGATCTGCCAACTGATGGAACTAGAAATGTGCTTTACCAGCGTGTCCAAAAAGCAAGGAGAATAAATCGCTCCCGTGGTCGACCCCTCTGGGTTCCTCCTGTGGAGGAGGAGGAGGAAGAGGTAAATTAATTTATTTCATGTTTTTCTAGCTAGGGTGCTACGTGAATGTCTGGCAACCAATATCTTCCCTTCTTCCTTGTTGCTGCATATGAGAATTCACAATAGACTCCTAATCAAAACAAGATTTCACCCTCAGGTTGATGAAGAGCTGGATGAACTAATCTCAAGGATCAAACTGGAAGAAGGCAATACAGAGTTCTGGAAACGCCGTTTTCTTGGAGAAGGCTTCAGCAGCGATCAGGAAAAGCAATTAGATAGTGACCAACTTGAATCTCTAGATGTCACAGATAGTGTCAATGTAGTAGATGTGGCAAAAGAGGTTGAAGATGATGAGGCTGAAGCTGATGATGAGGATGAGGATGACAATAATGATAATGATGAGGATGATGATGAAGAGGAGGAGGAGGAAGTAGAGGTGGAGGTAGAAGTAGAACAAGCTGAGAGACAAGATGTAGAAAGGGTGAAGCAAAAGGAAAATGAAGCTAAGAAACCTCTTCAAATGATTGGAGTACAGCTGCTAAAAGATTCTGACCAGACGAGTACATCATCTAAAAAGGCAAGGAGAAGAGCTTCTCGGAGGATATCAGCTGAGGTATGACATAATAGTCTATTGATGCTTTGCATCCCTTTTCCTTGGGGCTTTAAGAATAGCTGGATAGGTCAACTCGTTGACTTAATATTTCAGCATATGTATTCATCTAGTTTTGTTCTTAGGAACAAAATATCTTGGGACTGGGAGCTCATTTTGTATATAGACTTTCAGTTTTAGTCACCTTGAGGATTCAAACAGTTGACCCAAATAGGTCACCAAGATCTTTTTCTCAGTTAGGGTCCATTGAAAGCCTATTTGCCCCCTACATACCCTTCGTGAGGGGTAATTCAATCACAGGTCTTCATGGCACCAATGAAATTTACCAAATGATACCTATAACTATAATAGAGTTTTTTGTATTTTTTTTAATTATCTGTCTGACATGAACCCTTCTCAATAATGTTGATTAAATATAATCTTGATATGATTCTCACTGTGGATATGTACTTGTGTGCCAGCATCTATGGTTAGTTTTACAATTATCACCACATTTAGAATGGTTGCACCTTATTTTACTGTTAGGGACTATATATCTACCTTAGAGAGGGAAAGAAATTATATTTATACACAGTTTGCACATGGATGCAGGATGATGCTGATGATGACTGGTTTCCTGAGGATATGTTCGAGGCATTTAAGGAGCTGAGGAAAAGGAGAATCTTTGATGTATCAGACATGTATACAATCGCCGATGCTTGGGGTTGGACATGGGAGAGAGAATACAAGAATAAACCTCCGAGAAGATGGTCACAAGAATGGGAAGTTGAGATGGCAATTAAAGTTATGCTGAAGGCAAGTTCTAATATTTGTTTCGCATTACCTGTGCTTTACAAAGTTCTGATTCTTTCTAAATTCAAACTCATTCTAGAATAGTATTTGAGAGACTGGACTCATTTCAGGTGATGGAATTGGGGGGAACACCCACAATTGGAGATTGTGCCATGATTTTGCGTGCAGCCATAAAGGCTCCTCTTCCTTCAGTTTTTTTGAAGATCTTACAGACTACACATAGTCTTGGCTATGTATTTGGCAGGTAAGTTTCATAATTTGGAGTAATGAACTGGTTTGATTAAGTTCATGTAACGTCCCATTCATCGACACATTTATGCTTGCTTCAAGCTGATTGATTCCATATATTGGAGTTCACATCTTGCTTTGTTCTCATTCGTCGCAGTCCTCTCTATGATGAAATTATCTCGCTATGCCTCGATCTTGGAGAACTGGATGCAGCCGTAGCCATTGTCGCAGACTTGGAGACCACTGGGATCACAGTCCCAGATGAGACCTTGGACAGGGTGATTTCTGCTAGACAGACAACGTGAAAGTACTGTCAATGAGTCCTCTTCATAGCTGCACCTGCTCCTTATTATAGAATAATGTGATTGTATCATTGTAATATCATAAACGAGTTCTATCGCTGATGCATCTGATTCATTTTCCATTTGTTTTTTGGATTGACGGTGAATTTTTCAGGCCTTCGTAAATTTTTCAGGTTTGAAGGACCAAACTGGATAGCCGGCTAATCATACAATACTGCCATATGCTTGAACACTTGTGACACTTCTTAGAGAGAAGTAAAATTCAAATAGCGTATACAATCTCCCTACATGTGTTTATCAATAAAAACTTAATTCAAAATGAACTGAATTCAATGATTTTTCTTGAGAAATATATCTAGCATGGATAGTACGACTCGCAAATGAGTAAACATTGCAACTGAATTGGTTGGAGCATCATAATTCTCTTGATTGTATGCAGCTTCTATTTAAGGCGTGAAAAATGAAGTTAATTAATCAGTTGTGATCCTGTACATAATCTAACATTTCTCTTTTAATTAAGGTGGTGTGTTCGAAGAACATGAAATATTTACACTTGGAAGAAATCGAATTCAGTGGATTTTGCGGGTCACCTGATCAAATGGAGCTTGTCATATACTTGCTTAGCAATGCCGTTTCCCTTAAGCATATGACCCTCATCCACTCTCAGTGGAAATCACATAATTATAAAGAGATGATTAGCCATGGGGCAGAGTTAGTTATCTGTTAATTTCCTCCTGGTGAAGAAACTTGGGTTTCGGAGTTGGTAGGTAGACCGATACCATACAGTCATGTCTTCTGTCACCACTATTCTGTATTCGCTGGACAACTTTGTGCTATTTCATCTCCTCTACTCACATTCTCATTGATTGGAAAACAAAAGCTGAAATTCTGTTTGGATTGCGATAATATATATATATATATATATATATATATTTAGAGTTTTGTATGTTTGATTGTAGTTATAGTCCAAAAGATACATTCCGAAAAATAATTATCAAGCAATTTCCATGCAAACGTAACATGCAATACTAATAAACGTAGACCCAAGCTACGTCAAACAATGAGCAACCTTGTTGCAGCTATTTTCACAAATCAGACACTACATTATGACTCTTCAAACTGAGGTCTTTTCGAATTATCGTGCAAGAATAATCAAATAAGCGTCACCTTCCATCTCAATGTGGGAGAATCCTACATGATCGCAAATCTGAGACCATGTAGTAATAATGTCAATTTACATATTTGATCGTCTTTTCACCTTTGAATAATTTTCTGTTATTGAGCAAAGTAAATACTTTAACTTACCTTAATCAGTAGACGGTTAAATTACCTTTTTTTAAAGAGTTTACATGCATTTAGACTTATAATGTAAATACAAACGTTAAAGAGGGCGAAAGTGCAATATATAATAGTTGGAGTAAAATAAAATCCAAGTTATTAGTACCCGCTCCCCCACTCACTTGTCCTCTTCAGACAAATCTCCGAAAACGACTCGCCGGATTCTCTCTCTCTCTTTCCCACCAAAATTCTCCGGCGAACTCAAACCCCACCTCTCGGTTTCCATCCGAACCTCCACCACAATGCGGCGATTGCGCCTCCTCTAAGCTTCTCCACCGCTTCAATTTCCAGTCCGATCTCATTTCTCACCGGTTTTCTGCTGCGTTCACACTGATGGCGGTTCCGGTCGAAGAAGCCATTGCTGCGCTATCTACATTCTCACTTGAGGTGATCTCTCGTCTTCTCACTAGCTCACTTTCGCTCATTTCTAGTTGAATTTTGGAAATTTTGCTTCGATTCTTGTTTCGTTGATAGGATTTGAATTGTGTTCGTTGTGGTTTTACTGTGTAGGATGATCAAGCAGAGGTTCAGGGACCTGGATTTTGGGTTTCGACCGACGCCGGAGCAACTGATAGTCCAATTGGTACATTTCTGTCCTTCCGTTTTGTTTTGGGAAGTAAATGAGATTATGTTAGGAAATCTTAGAGTAAAAATGTTGATATTATATGATATATAATATGTGATATGAAGGTTTAAACTATTTTTACGAAAATATAATGAACCTTGGAGAGTTCGAATTTGAGCATTAGTGTTCACTGGTAGGACTTTACAACTGCTAGATAGGTGAATCATGTATTAGTGTATATGGCAGCACTCTCGTTGTAATTCGTTGTTGTTGCTGTTTTGTAGAGTATAGCGATGTTTCTGCATATCGCCTGTCTCTATCAGAAGACACGAAAGCTCTGAATCAACTGGTATGCACCTGTTTTTGACTGTTTTGCTTTGTCTTTCTAAGGCGTTGGATAAAATATAATCCTTGGTCATCTGTTCTGATTAGTGTGAATGAAAACAATGGATATTATGCAGAATGCTCTTATCCTCGAGGGAAAGGAGATGGGATCGGTGCTTTATACATATCGGAGTTGTGTCAAAGCACTTCCTCAGGTCTAACTCTACCTTCATCATTCTTACCATATGGCATCATACTTGTATCTAACATGTGTATAGGTGTGTGCATAACTACGTTTTTGCAGCTTCCGGATTCTATGAAACAAAGTCAAGCTGAATTGTACCTTGAAACTTATCAAGTTCTGGACTTGGAAATGAGCCGCCTACGTGAAATACAGCGCTGGCAAGCATCAGCTGCATCCAAGGTACGAGTTTGTATAAACTTTGGTTTTTACACTCTTTATTGGCTGAACTCAAGTTGAGTTTTTCACCATACCATGGACGTTTGTCTCTGACGCAGCTAGCTGCAGATATGCAACGCTTCTCAAGGCCTGAGAGACGCATTAATGGACCTACAGTAACTCATCTCTGGTATGCTTAGTATTCCTCTGAAGCAATTTACTTTTTGTTTTTTTACGTTTCTTCTAGTCCTGTATCACATATTTTTAGACATGCTTGTGCTGAAAGGTACTCACTGGTCACTGCAAATGTATGGCTATGTCAAAACTGGTCTGCTAATTTATTCATTACAGGTCCATGTTGAAGTTACTTGACACTTTGGTGCAACTCGATCATCTTAAAAATGCAAAAGCCAGCATACCAAATGATTTCTCTTGGTATAAAAGGTAAACCAGTTATTTTCACTCTATCTGGTTGCTACAACCATCCGGACTATATGACTTGGCATGTGTTCCTGGACAAACTAATTCTGTATTAAATATCAATACCTTCTTCTACACTTCTCTATATTAAGTTTTAGTGTATATGGTTCAACGGATAGTTTACATTTTCAAATCATTAGCACTAAAATTGGTTAACAAGCTGTTGTTACTGAAATTTTAAGATCCTTCTATACTCGTCTGCAAGATGAGTTACCAAGAAAATAAGAGAAAAGGGGAAAACTGAAAAGTAGGTCTAGTATGTGATACAAATACTTATTTACTAGCATTGTATTTGTAACATCATAACTTTCCCCAATCTGATGCTACTTTCTACGTGGTTAATTTCATGCTTTTGACCTATTCTGAATTTTTCAGGACGTTCACACAAGTAAGCGTACAGTGGCATGATACTGATTCAATGAGAGAGGAGTTGGATGACTTACAGGTGTGGCTATGCTACCTTCTATATCTTAGTGCGTCCTGATATACAGCTTTTGATGAATATATTCTATTAAAGTGTTTCCATCTTGGAAATACTGTTTTCATTTCTTTTGTTTTTAGTAGTCTGATATGACATAAGGCCAGAATAATCTAACTATTCTAATGATTTCTTAATCAATTGCTGCAGATTTTCCTTAGCACAAGGTGGGCTATCTTGTTGAATTTGCATGCTGAGATGTTCCGCGTGAACAAGTATCCTGAGTTCAATAGTTATAGCTGATGAGGAGAAAAGCTGATGATTTGCATATATTCTTATTCTACTTACTTTGAGCTTCTAGATTTTATCTTGTTGATAGGTTATATAGTGATATGCGTTTTGTTTCTACATTTATAATCTAGGATACACGCTGCTATCTATTTTGATTTCCTTGACTCGATATAGTGTAGAAGATATTCTTCAAGTCCTCGTAGTTTTTGCTGTCGAGTCACTAGAGTTGGACTTTGCACTTTTGTTCCCAGAGCGACACATTCTTCTTCGTGCTCTGCCGATTCTCGTTGTCTTAGCAACATCATCAGAAAAAGATAGCGAGTCTTTGTACAAGAGAGTGAAAATCAACAGACTTATTAATATATTCAAGGTAATGTATAGATATGGTTCCACAAGATTGCAAGAAGCCAATTTCCCACCTCCCTCCCCTAGAAAACGAAAAATTTAAACACTTCTCTTGTTTTTTTTTTTTTTGCTTTCTTGCAGAACGATCCAGTAATTCCTGCATTTCCAGATCTCCATCTTTCTCCTGCTGCAATTATGAAAGAATTGTCAATGTACTTCCAAAAGTTTACTGCCCAAACTCGTCTTCTCAGTCTTCCATCACCTCATGAGCTTCCAGCACGTGAGACACAAGAATATCCTTTGTTTGTTTATCTTTTTCTGTCAGGGTGATAAGTGAATTTTTATATGTACCTTTGTGTTTTCACGTTTAGCATTGCTAAGCTTGGTAATATCTCCAGTAAGACCTTGACATAATTTACTTATCAGAGGCATTATCTAATCATCAATCACATTTCATCCATCCGTGCTGAACATGATGACTTCGCAATTCGTTTTGCATCCTCCATGAATCAGGTCTTCTCCTCCTCGTCCTCCTCAGTCCTTTTCCAGAAGCTGTATTTAGTGATATGATTCTTACTTGCGCTCATGTGTAATTTTCTGAAGTCCGTTACTTTTCTGTTCTATGCAGCTATTGTTGTTGAAGTCAACAGATAGTGCTGATATTGAGTGGTGCAAAGAAGTCAAGGGAAATATATATGATATGATTGTTGAAGGTTTTCAGCTTTTAAGTAGATGGACTGCACGCATCTGGGAACAATGTGCATGGAAATTTTCTCGTCCCTGCAAGGATATAGTTCCGTCTGAATCACAAGAAGCGTCAGCATCATTTTCTGACTATGAAAAGGTCTTGATACCCTAAGGAGATGGCTATTAGGTTATACGTGGTAGAATCTTTAATAATCTAAAAGTAACCTGAATCAACTAACATATGGATATGTCTAGTATTAGTTCAGTACATACATGGAAGAAACTTGGATAGACTAAATGTAATCTAAATTAACTAATATATGCATGTCCTAAGTACTCCAGTTCAGTTATTGTCTGCCTACGTTGATCACATCCATTTAGCTGATTGTGACATTATCTTGGAATACATGTCAGGTGGTACGATATAACTATAATGCAGATGAAAGGAAAGCCCTAGTGGAACTTGTTAGCTACATAAAGAGCATAGGATCAATGATGCAGTCTAGCGACACATTGGTAGCTGATGCTTTATGGGAGACAATACATGCTGAGGTCCAAGATTTTGTTCAGAATACATTGGCCACTATGTTGAGGACTACATTTCGAAAGAAGAAAGATCTTTCTAGGTGGGTATTTAAGTTAGTTAATGATGATTTGAACTTTGCGGTTGAAACTCCTATAGTTTTCTTGTCTATACTCTTGTAGATTACATATATCATTTGATATCTCATCATTATATTTTTGTTGTTATCCTTATCATCAGTTATATATTGCTAACTAGTGAAATACGATCCAGGATCCTTTCCGATATGCGGACTCTTTCAGCAGACTGGATGGCAAATACTAGTAAGTCTGAATCTGGACCCCTGCAGCATGGAAGTGAAGAAAGCAAAGGAAATGTTTTTTATCCAAGGCCAGTTGCACCAACAGCTGCTCAGGTTTCCCTCATTCATCCAGCTCATTGAATGCAATATAAGCTGTCTTTATTATACCAAGTGTTTTGCCTTACCCATTATTGCTCTTTCTATTTTGTTTTCACTTTCCATTTGTTCTTTTAGACAGAAAGTTAATCAGAAAACGACCATGTTTGATTGATCTGAAATTTCCTTAATAACCTTACATATCAGAAAGAGGTAGATTTAGGATGAATTAGTTAATCCTTCTAATTGTGTGTGTGTGTCTTTCCATAGAAAGTATTTCATCAGTAATTGGACTCGATCTGAATTAAAGTCTCTTTTCTGCATGGTTATCGTATGGCATGTGCATTCCTCATTTTATCTGTATATGATTGCTCAAGGTTACTGTGTACAAAGATGAATAACTGAACATTGTACATTCTCACACAAGTTTCTTGCCTGAGATTAAGCTAACTGATTATTTAATTTTTATTTTTAGGTTCACTGCCTGCAGTTCTTGATATATGAAGTTGTTTCTGGTGGTAATCTTAGGAAGCCTGGAGGGCTCTTTGGGAATAGTGGTTCAGAGATCCCTGTTAATGACCTAAAACAATTAGAAACATTTTTTTACAAGCTTAGCTTCTTCCTGCATATTTTGGACTATTCAGGTATTGATCCACCTCTACTTTCCTTTATTTAGGTTGGACTCTTAGATTGTGTGCTGTACATATTCCAGAAGGACCAATTTCTCAAAAGTAAACTTTGAAGTGCAACTCTTTTCAGCGGGCTCTTCTTTCCCAATCGATGCAATATTATATATTATTTAAATTGTTGAAATTATCCTGGGTTTTCAATGTGTTGGGTCCTTTGGCAATCATGATTATCCTAGCTATTCTTATTTGTACCTAACTCTTTTATAGCATTCATGAACATAATCCTGATGCTTAGTAAATATGTTTAACCCTTGATGTTCTTGCACATACGGTATCTAGCCCAATGCAATTCATCATTGAGCTGGTTACTAGCCCATGAACATACATGCCCCCTAATTCTGTGTTGCCAGTGCTCATCCTTGTGTTTGAAACTGATAACAAGTTGTTTTGATCATTTCTTAAGATAGTATTTTAGCCACCTATAGTAAAATTGAAATTTGTCCTTTTAATTGTGTTGCAGCGACTGTCGCAACTTTGACGGATCTTGGTTTCTTATGGTTTAGAGAATTTTATTTGGAGTCTTCTCGTGTTATTCAGGTAAAGATATTATTTGACATATGAAGTGGGTGTCCTTTATTGTTTTATAACTCATATGAAACAAATAAAAATTTCTGCCAGCGGTTCTGTTAGGCGGCCAATGTCATAAAGCAGATGCTTTTGCTGGTTTACTTTATAACCATATATTCGCTTATATGCGTATAAAGGTTTAATTATGCAGTTCCAAACTGTTCTTGTAGCATTGTAGCCCATATTTTCTTCATTTGATTCCTATTAAATTTGAGATTTTACACTCTTTGCAGTTTCCAATCGAATGCTCTCTTCCTTGGATGTTAGTGGATTTTGTGCTTGAGTCACATAATCCAGGTATTCTAGAGAGTGTTTTGATACCATTTGACATCTATAACGATTCTGCTCAGCAAGCATTGGTTGTGCTCAAGCAACGGTTCCTCTATGATGAAATTGAGGCTGAGGTACCTGAATTTCTGCACTTGGTTGCATCTGTATTCATGATTGCTAGATTGAACATGCTTATCTCACACTGGTGACATGTGGCCATGGACTGGAAAGTTAGCTGCAGGCCTGAGTGTAGATCTTAAATATATATATATATATATATATCATATTTGGAGGGCCAATCTTTCTAGTAGTGTTTACCTGGTCACCAAAAGTTCATGGTCACCTGGCCTTGATATTATTTGATACTAAGGGTTGAGATTCAACCGCATAAAAGACAATAATCTATTCTCAACCCTTGATACTAAATCTAAGGGTGGGTGACCACAAATTCTTGATTACCCCGGTTGATCTGTTCATCTTTCATTTTGTGGCCATGCGGAAATATTTCAATATTTAGAAATGGAATTCAATGCATATTACATTCAACAACTTTAGGTCATAGTTTGTCAGTATTCTCGTCAAATTTCTGGCGCCTTAGATGATTAATTAGTTTCTTTTTCTCTCTTAGGTGGACCATTGTTTCGACATATTTGTTTCAAAACTCTGTGATACTATTTTTACATATTACAAGAGCTGGGCAGCAAGGTATACTATCTTTTGTTGAATATGCTATGCCACCAGCAGAGCAATCTTTCATATGTGTTGGTTTTCGTGTCATGCAGCGAACTGCTTGATACGTCATTCCTGTTTGCATTGGACAATGGGGAAAGATATTCTGTCGAGCCTATGAGGTTCACAGCACTCCTAAAGATGACCAGAGTAGAGGTATTTCGTCTTAGAAACATCTTTTAATTTTTGTGCTTTATGATTATAACTGGCTAAGTGTATCACAAGTACATATGAGTTCAGTCTGTGTATCTATCCTCTGCTTAGTATAGTTCTGATTGCATACAGTTGCTTGGAAGGATGATTGATTTGAGAAGTTTGATTACTGAGCGGATGAACAAAGTTTTCAGAGACAATATTGAGTTTCTATTTGATCGTTTTGAGTCTCAAGATCTATGTGCTATTGTGGTAAGTAGTTTCGCAGTATCACTTTGTTCTCCTACTCTGAATTAGTAAAGACAACGTTAACAACATGACTTTTGGTTGGTAGGAACTAGAAAATCTGCTGGATATCTTAAAGCATGCCCATGAATTGCTGTCCAGAGATCTTTCAATAGACTCATTCAGTCTAATGTTGAATGAGATGCAAGAAAACATATCACTGGTGTCATATTCTAGTAGACTTGCGTCTCAGGTATGGCTAAGTTTCTCTTTATCATTGTTTTTTTTTAAAAAAAAAATACTAATTACTGAGTGATTTCGCCTCTCCGAATAATCCTTTTTGTTTCTTATATAAAGTCTTCCAAGTTCACATGCCACCCAACTTATGTGACATCTATTTTGCAACTCGTCATAGAAACACTGTAATACAATTTTTGACTGTTAAATGTTTCCTCAAATTGGTTGGTTCCTTTTCCTCCAGGCCACATGCAAATAAGTGCTGTTCTTTTAATTCATGTAATGAACTGTAAAGTGCCATGGTTATTAAGTCAATGTATTCTTCAATTTTTGTAATTCGACTTTCTTATCGAGTTGGCTGTGGCGTCAAAAGCATATATGTCATTCTGATTCTTATATCTTGCAAAACAAAATTACGTTTGGTAAATAAACTGCAATAAATTTACAGTCTTACTTACTGGAACAAATATAACAATGAGTATGTCCTACTCTAGATAATCTTGGTTAGAAAGTTGGAACTGTAGATTTTGATTCATCCATTGCCAGTCTTCGCTTACTCATTTTGTTTCTGTTAGATTTGGTCAGAGATGCAGAGTGATTTCCTGCCAAACTTCATCCTTTGTAATACTACCCAGCGGTTTACACGATCAGCAAAGGTGCCTCTTGTTCCTGTTCAAAAGCCATCAGTTCCCTCTGCGAAGCCTAATTTCTATTGCGGTACTCAAGTAAGCAATCTTTCTTAATCAATGTATCTGTTAGATGGGTTTTAATATGCAATTCGTATGGTTTGTAACCTATATCACCCCTTGTTCTTCAGTGTTTTTGAATCCTCTTATATCACTCACCTTTTGTGATTCCTGTAAATAAATTGCTATTAGTAAGATAGAGGAAAACAAGTTTTATTTCCTCATCCTCATGATGTATTCTAACTGTATTGTGTTACTGTTTTCATGGAAGGAATTAAATGCAGCTCATCAGAGTTTTGCAAGGTTGCACAGTGGATTTTTTGGGATGCCTCACATGTTTTCCATTGTGAGGCTTCTAGGGTCTAGATCACTGCCCTGGCTAATCCGAGCACTTCTAGATCATATATCAAACAAGGTAGGTCATGCTATGAAGAGATCAGTAGTTACAAAATATTGTAAATGCAAATTAGCATGTTACTAAAGGGTAGTTCGTAGATGTCTCATCTGTTTAATTGTGTTCATCATATTGTTAGAGGGTTTTCTGTGTTTCTGCAAACAAGTTTTGATAATGTCCAAAGTTTAACAGATGCTCACCCTTTGTTTCTGCATTTTGTTTCAGACAGCTACCCTGGAACCCCTTATAACAGGATTGCAAGAAGCATTGCCAAAATCTATTGGACTGCTTCCTTTTGATGGGGGTGTGACAGGTACATGGCTGCTAATTTTTTTCATTTGTTATTTTTTGAGTATTACATGCAAGCAGCAAGCTGCAGATGCATATATTGGTCTAGACTTTCTAACAATTTATTGATAGGTCTGCTTTGTTATGGAAGACGGTACATTTTCTCCTTATGTAATTTTAAGACGTGAAATTCATAAGGCAGAACTTCAGTCCAGGTTTTGTAATTAGAAAAAAGAAAAAGAAAAAAGAAAATGAAGTGGATCAATAATTATGATATATTGTGGTCACATAGTTGCAATCAACACCTTCTAGTTGAAGTTTTTGGCTCTTTCTTTCTTGTTAAGTCCATTATGGGTTTTATACGATATTAAAAGAACGAGTAGCACATTTGCACATTTGGCACCCACCTCCCCCCCTTTTCCCACTGTTAATATATGGCATAATTTGTGCTTCTATGTGTTTCAACAGGTTGTATGAGGCTGGTTAAAGAACAGCTTACTTGGGGAACCAAATCAGAGCTCAAAGGAGAAGTTCTTCGGGGTATAAAGGAGATTGGAAGTGTATTATATTGGCTGGGGCTTCTTGATATCGTTTTGGTTAGTGATCTAATTTCCACATCTTATAACTTTATTAAGATGCTTGCATGTGTTTACACCAGTTTATAACTTTATAACTTCATTAAAATGCTAGCATGTGTTTCAACAATACATAAGTTGTCACAAATTTTTTACTAGGGACTTCAAATTGTAATGCACATCATATATGGGCTAATTGATTTTGCCGCATAACTTGTTGTTTTTAGATTTTCTTGCATCATACACTTGAAGAGGCACGTACTTATGTGTGTGTATGCTAGCACATACATGTTTCCCATAGACCTTTGTGCCTATCTCCAGAAAGCACTAAACTAGTTCTTATACATAGTTCGCCACTTAGCTTTTCATTAGTTTTCAGTTATGTGGAAAGAAAAAACTCGCTGTTGAATGGGGTGATAAAAGAAAACTAAACTGGGAAAAAGTCTGAGGTGTTCTCTTGTGAATCTCAAGAATCTATGTTATGACTTAAAACCATTTTCATATTTCCACATATATAATGCGACAAGGCATTCAATCTCTGATCTTGAAGTATCTAATTATATTGGTAACAGAAGTTTAGGGTAACAGAAGTTTATCACCCCATTTATTGGTAACAGAAGTTTAGTATCTAATCATATAGGTAACAGAAGTTTGATATTTGCTGTGAGTGAGCAGGTGAAGTTTGCCTGTATTCAGATTACTATTGTAATTGAAACTTCATCTTTCTGGTTGCTTGAGTCATACCCTCACAATCTAACATGCTTCGCAGAGAGAAACAGACACCACACATTTCATGCAAACTGCCCCTTGGTTGGGCTTGCTTCCTGCTGCAGATGGACAAATATTGCATTCTCAAGATGGTGGAGAAAGCCCTATTGTCAACCTCTTTAAATCAGCTACTTCTGCAATTGTGTCAAACCCTGGGTGTCCAAATCCGGCTTCCTTCAATACCTTATCGAAGCAGGCAGAAGCTGCAGGTGCGCAGTTGCAATTTTCTGTGTAAATTTTTATAGAGATATTTACATGTTTTGACTGGATACTGGAAAAATTAACCTATAATCATGTTTTTGTTCCTGTTTCATTGCTGTGCTATAGTTAAGTCAGATGTTTCATTGCAGATCTTTTGTACAAGGCTAACATGAACACGGGAAGTGTGCTGGAATATTCTCTAGCTTTTACTAGTGCAGCACTGGATAAATTCTGTAGTAAATGGAGTGCTGTTCCCAAAACAGGGTTCATTGACATCACAACTTCAAAGGATTTCTATCGCATATACAGTGGCCTTCAAATTGTAAGGACTACATGTTTTCTTAAGATCATTCAGTTCATAGAACATTTAAGACGAATAAAATATTTGGAAAATTTTTGGTAATTTGTTGTAGTCCTGCAATATCTAGATCGAGTTAGGAAAAAAGAAGAAAGAAAGAAAAGACAAAAGGATATATAGGAATCCCATTTACATGCATATTACTTTGGTATCCTTTGGTTGCGGGTTTGTCTTTAATACTAAAATTCAGTATACCTAGTTTAATTGTAGAAGAATGTGAACTTGTTGTGCTGCCATAATGCCTAACTTGTTCTAATGGTCAAACTGTAGTGGTACCTTGAGGAGTCTGTTCGAGTATCACCGAACAGTCAAGATGTGCTGGGTGATTCGGTAGCTTGGGGGGGTTGCACCATAATATACTTGCTTGGGCAGCAGCTGCATTTCGAGCTCTTGGATTTTTCATATCAGGTCCTCAATGTTGCTGAAGTGGAGGCTGCTTCAATTACCCAAACCCATAAGAGCCCTCATTATGTTCAGGTATAGAAAGGACACAATTTTTCTTGTTCTCAAGCTCTGTTGGCTAAATTGCTCGTCTCTAAACTAATTGATACAATGCCCATCAGTTCTCATACTAAACTTACATTGGATAACACTTGAGGTAATGGCATCATGGACTATTTTTTTTTTTCACTTCTACGTGCACAGCTAAACTTCCATAGTATTGAGCCCCTAATGCTATGAGCTATTCTAACATAATATTGATGATCTCTGATATGAAGAAAGTCAAATTTTCACTGAGATGAAATATCAGAATGCAGTCTAATAGTATGACACTAAAACCCCAACTAGCTAGCCTGCTAACTAGAATAGTTGCTGTATGAACCTCATATATCGCAATATTAGTAATCTACGTGACAGTCTGCATAGTTATGCATTTGGTAAACTTATAAAAAGCTAATCTCAGGTTCAATTTAGGTTTAATTCCTTTGCATCCATATTTGCTTTTGGTTCTTATTGGTTTCTTTGTGTGGTTGAAGGGTTGGGATGGCCTGTTAGAAGTAATGAAGAAAGCAAGGAGGTTAAACAACCATGTGTTCTCCATGTTAAAGGCGCGTTGCCCGCTTGAAGACAAGACAGCTTGTGCTATCAAGCAAAGTGGTGCCCCTCTGCACCGGATCAAGTTCGAAAACACCGTCTCTGCATTTGAAACACTGCCACAGAAAGAGGCCTGAATCAGAACAAATCAGGTCCGGCGCATTACCTTTTCTGCTAGTTGCTTTTCTTCCTTTTGGTTTCTGTACTTGATCATGATTAAGACTCAAATATCTGTATGTGTATAAAGAGAGTACGAGATGACAACGATCACTGTTGTTTATTTACCACTAAAGAGAACGTAATGCACTTACTGGCCAACCTACCACTTAGCAGAGCGCCAATCACCTACCACTTAGCACATCTCCGATTAGTTATAAAGAAATGCTGCCATGTCAAAAAAGTAGAACACAGAAAAAGAATTTTGTATCACAACGTGCGAGGGTTCGTCAGCAATGACATTATATGAAATGTGTCTACCAAAAATATATACATTATGTGAGATATGTCGAAATTTTCGGAAATTCTACAGTTTCTACTCTACAGTAGCCACTGTTTTTCATCCTTGGATCAACCGGAAAACACCTATATATACCCGGTGAAAAAACGTAGAACATGTCATACAGCGAGGTATGGTTGTGTGGGGCAAAACCATATTAAGGTAACAAGGAGATTCTGGTGCCAAAGTTTTGAAGAGCAACTGTGCTCAGAGCCTCATAAGCTGCTGTGATTAGATAAGAATCTTTCATAGAAGTCTCTAACTTAATCATAGTCTAATCCTAACGTGTTTGAATCCCCTTCTTCCTCATTTTCTTATTCTTGAATTATTAGGAAATCAATCTTAGTCAACCCAAAGTTGGATTACTGATCCAATTATTCCAATAGCAGTATTATAGTATTATGGCCTGGCACAAGCTACGCTATACGCGTTAGCCCAAGAGATACAAAAAACCATTGAAGGGTTTGAGAAGGGTAGCAAGCCTTGGCTAATATTCCCATAAAATATAAACAAACTTGGAAGTTGTCTTGCGGCAATTGGTGTTCATGAGGTCAATGTTGACTTGCTCAAAACTTGATACCAGTTTAATAATGTCTTTTAAGTATGGTTTTCATCTTCTTCTTTTTCGGTGTGTAAGTATGGTTTTAATCTTCGCGGGCCTTGTTTGCTTTGTTTGTATTGTCTGGTTAAAAACTAAAAAGAAAGATGGTGCATGCTTTGTCTGCCATCCCAGCCTGACAATCTCTCTATGTAATTCATATCATCCTTGTCATTCACACAAAGTGGGATCATGCTAATCATTTTGCTGGGGACAAAATGAATATTTTGGCTTTCTTTGGTCTTTAAGATCATCGTGGCTTTCTTTGGTCTTTAAGATCATCATTATTCTTTAGAAAGGTGGCAATTCAGAGGAAGGAAAAGCTCACCATATTCAATGCACCACTCTCTGCAATCAAAATCCCAATGATTTTTCCCAGTAAATTTTCTTATTCTGGGAAAGTGAAGTATATTTCTTGTTGGTTTCTAGAGAACTGGTTGGCTCTCTTTGATGGCTTCTTTTTGTTTTCCATTCTTGGTCATCAACTTGAGGTATGTGAAGTAATTGCTTCCTCATGTAGTTTGGTATGCTTCTATCTTTCTGAGGCTTTGCTTTGTCCTTGTTCATGTTTCTTTGTGCCCTTGCACTACTGTAAACTTTTACCAAAAGTTATTTGGAAATCTTCATGGGAAGTTTTCTCTTCAGCTCGTGATGTTTTGAGTGCTAGAACTAGGGTGATTGTTTTCAATTTCGCTTGATCAGAATGGCGAAGATATCACTGGGTTTGCTATTTACTATTGTAGCTCTTGTTGCTGCCCTTATGGTTTATGAATCTGAGGGCCTCAATGATGAGGGTCAATACCTTCTAGAAATAAAGAGTAGAATTGTTGATGAATTTGGCCATCTTAGTAGTTGGAATTCCAGTGATTTAACACCTTGTGGATGGAGGGGAGTGGATTGCAGTGAAGGATTGTATCCGGCTGTTTTATCTCTTGACTTGAATTCCATGAATCTTTCGGGTTCTTTATCTCCAAGCATTGGTAGAATGATTCACCTGAATTATCTTGACCTTTCTTTCAATGAAATGTCTGGGAGTATACCTGAAGACGTTGGAAATTGTTCCTATTTGCAGGTTCTTAGTTTGAATAACAATAAGTTTGAAGGTCAGATTCCCACAGGATTGGGTAGACTTTCTTATTTAGAAGTCTTGAATGTGTGCAACAATAGAATATCAGGGCCTTTCCCAGAAGAACTTGGAAACCTTTCTTCCCTGTCGCAATTGATTGCATACACTAATAATCTCAGTGGACCACTGCCACATTCTATTGGCAATCTCAAAAGATTGAAGATTTTCCGGGCAGGAGAGAATTCAATATCAGGAAGCTTACCGTCCGAGATTGGTGATTGTGAAAGCTTGCAGTATCTTGGTCTAGCTCAGAATCAGTTAAGTGGAGAAGTTCCGAAAGAGATTGGAATGCTCGAAAATTTGAGTGTTTTAATTCTTTGGGAAAATCTGCTTTCTGGTGTCATTCCAAAGGAGCTTGGCAACTGTACAAATTTGGAAATTCTGGCCCTCTACAAGAACAAGCTTGAGGGAGAGATACCAAGGGAGCTTGGGAGTCTTGTATATCTAGAGAAGCTGTATGTGTACAGAAATATGCTGAATGGGACAGTTCCAAGAGAGATTGGTAATCTTTCTCTCGCTAAGGAGATTGATTTTTCTGACAATTTGTTGTTTGGAGAGATACCAGTTGAGCTCAGCAAGATATCAGGGTTGCACTTGCTTTACCTTTTCGAGAACCAACTCACAGGTGTTATTCCAGAGGAGCTCACAAGCTTGACAAACCTGACAAAGCTCGACCTCTCTATAAATCATCTAACTGGTTCAATTCCAACTGGATTCCAATACATGAATGAGCTGATCATGCTACAGTTGTTTAACAATATGTTGAGTGGCACAATACCTCAAGGACTTGGGGTGTATAGCCCCCTTTGGGTGGTTGACTTGTCTGATAACTTACTGACAGGAAGAATTCCTCAGCATGCCTGCAGAAATTCAAATCTGATTTTGCTAAACTTGGGGTCTAACAGGCTCACTGGTAGTATCCCAGATGGGGTCACAAGCTGCAAGTCATTGGTGCAGCTTCGTCTGGTGGGAAACAACCTTACAGGGACTCTTCCAACTGAAATGTGCAAATTAGTTAACCTTTCTGCAGTTGAGTTGGATCAGAACAAGTTCAGCGGTGCCATTCCTCCAGCAATTGGTAACTGCAGAACTTTGCAAAGACTACTGCTTGCAGACAACTACTTTACATCTGAGTTGCCAAGAGAGATTGGTAACCTCTCCCAGTTGGTGATCTTCAATATCTCATCGAATTTGCTTTCTGGAAGGATACCAAATGAGATTTTCAATTGTAAAATGCTTCAACGGCTTGATCTTAGTAGTAACAACTTTTCAGATGTCTTGCCAAGTGAGATAGGAGCACTTTCTCAGTTGGAGCTTCTCAGGCTTTCCGATAACCATTTTTCGGGGGTTATCCCAGTTGCACTGGGAAATCTCTTGCGTTTGACTGAGCTACAAATGGGTGGCAACTCGTTCTCAGGGGGTATACCAGCTGAGTTGGGTTCCCTTTCAAGTCTCCAGATCGGATTAAATCTGAGTTATAACAATCTTTCTGGGGAGATACCTTCTCCACTTGGAAATCTTATTTTACTGGAACTGCTTCTACTCAATAACAACCATTTGACTGGTGAAATTCCAGGTTCTTTTGAGAACCTGTCAAGTTTACTTGGCTGCAACTTCTCATACAATGAGTTGATAGGGTCTATTCCTTCTCTACCACTGTTTCAGAATATGGCTGTCAGCAGCTTTATTGGCAACAAAGGACTTTGCGGTGGACCTCTTGGTGCTTGTGAAACGACATCTTCACCCTCTTTTCTTCCAGATGTGCCAAACAGAAGAACCCTCTTGGGGAAGATTATTGCTATTGTTGCAGCAGCCATTGGTGGTGTTTCTCTTATCTTAATCATAATCATTATATCCTTAATGAGACGTCCGGTAGACAATGTAGTAACTTCTGTGCAAGAAAAGTCGCTCTCTTCTCCAGTTTTGGACGTGTATTTTTCGCCAAAGGCAGGATTCACTTTCCAAGACTTGGTTATGGCAACTGACAACTTTGACGAAAGATTTGCAATTGGAAGAGGAGCTTCTGGAACTGTGTATAAAGCCGTCTTGTTTCATGGTGGTCATACAGTTGCTGTCAAGAAGGTACTATCCGACAGGGAAGGGAACAAAGTGGATAGTTGCTTTCATGCAGAGATTCTAACTTTGGGAAATATCAGACATATAAACATTGTGAAGCTGTATGGTTTCTGCTACCACCAGGGTTCCAATCTTCTGCTTTATGAGTACATGGCAAGGGGAAGCTTAGGAGAGTTGCTTCATGGAAAATCATGTAATCTTGACTGGCCAACAAGGTTCAACATTGCTCTAGGGGCTGCCCAGGGTCTCTCTTATCTGCATCATGATTGCAAACCTCGGATCTTCCACCGTGATATTAAGTCCAACAACATTCTCCTTGATGAAAAGTTTGAAGCTCGTGTTGGAGATTTTGGGTTGGCAAAGGTGATTGACATGCCATATTCAAAGTCCATGTCTGCAGTTGCAGGTTCTTATGGATACATTGCCCCCGGTAAGCAATAAATTCTGTAAAATTACAATCAGCATATTAACTGTTTATGTATCAGCTCAGTTTTTGAATTCTGGTTAGTTTTACTATGTAGCTAATGATATATGATTTGATTTTCAGAGTATGCATACACTATGAAAGTCTCAGAGAAATGTGACATCTACAGCTATGGAGTGGTCCTCCTGGAGTTGCTGACTGGCAAAACACCAGTTCAATCGATAGATGAAGGTGGTGACCTGGTAACTTGGGTAAGAAACTACATTCTCAAGAATTCCCTGTCATCAGGAGTCCTCGATGCTCGATTAACTTTGCATGAACATGAAGATGAAGCTGAAGCTGCTGCTACAGTCTCTCACATGATTACAGTATTGAAAATTGCTATGTTGTGCACAAGCATGTCTCCTTGCGATCGCCCGACCATGAGGGAAGTTGTTTCCATGCTTATTGGGTCGAATGAGAGAGAAACAGTACAGTTTGCTAATGGTTCCCCAAGTGAGAATGATACGAATTCGACTGAACCTTGATATTCTGATGTAAGAAGTGTAGTCATTTTGATCAGTAGATATATTCATCCTTGTATAATTTGAAAAAGAATAGAAAACTTCATCAGTAACGGCCTTGTACATACCTTATGTTCGTATGGATTCCAATATCCCCTATTGTTCTTTTCAGCTGATTACATGCCAGTTTTAACAATCTCTTCACTTACTAGGAAACAGATACAGAAAGATCTTGGAAAGATATGATCAGTTAGTCCACCGTAACCCTCACTTGCAAGCAAAGTGAAGATGATTATTCTTGAGTAATCACAGTACTCTGAAAACCAAATCAATCCATAAAGAGGAAAATCAATCACTAGAGATAAAGTGTCAAATGAGAAATAACCAAAAAAGAAAAAAAGCTTTATCGCCAGCCACCTCCGCTTGAACTTTCATACTCATTGAGTGCGTGGATACATGACGGTCTCGAAATATGAACTATTTTTGAATGGTTAAGATTGCACCATATAGTTACACGCAGTGCGGACAATAAATTTTGCTTGTTCACAGTGATTTTCCCTAATTAAGTAAGAAATCAAAAAATATTAATTGAAACGTTAATTATGGTTCTAGATAACTGAGATAAGTCTTATAATCGAGAATTTGATAGAATTTACACCTCAACCCAAATTTAAGCAATTTCAAAGGGCTAAGATTGCACCGTGTGTACCTACACGCATTAAGAATAAGAAATTTCACTAGTTCACCAGTTAACTTCCTTATTTATCTATCATGTATATATGAATACAAATATATCTTCTTCTTTTTTCAATAAAGTTTCCTAATTAGGTAAAAAATCCAAAAAATTAATAAAAAGCGTTAATTTTGTACGCGGCTAACTTAGTTACGTGTGTCTTGCCGAGAAGAATCCACCCTCTTTTTTCCTTTTCATATTTAAACCCCCCTCTCTCTCTCTCTTCTCTCTCTGTCGCGCTGTCCCCTGTTCGCACCAAAACCAACGGAGCTTCTCTTTTATAGAGGGAGAAACCAAAACCAGAGCCGTTTCCCAATTCCACAACTGATCAGAAAATTCTAGACCCAACCAGAAGAAACAAGGGAGGAGCAGCCAGCTCGGTTAGTCGTCGTCGGCCGTCCGATCGCTGTTTGATGATCGGAGTGGTGAGAGGAGGAGGAGGAGGAAGATCGCGACGATGATGACGGTGCACGGCGAGGCCAGGCCGCTTGCGGCGGCTAGGGCTCAGTTCGGTGTCGGATCGTTTAAGCCTGAGCCGTCCTCTCTCAGCTTGGTGTCGTTCAAGCCTCCTGAGAATCATGAAGGTAATTAATTCGCGATCTTGATTTTGGTTTCCGATCATGTGAATTTTGATTTCCAAGTAGTGGATTGAGCTAGGTGTGTGAATATGTTTGTTGATTTTTAGCTTCAATTTGAATTGAAATGGTGGATTGTTTGATTATGTAGTGGATGAGGATGCGCATTTGGCACTTGCTCACCAAATGTACAAGGCCGGCAACTATAAGGAGGCTCTGGAGCATAGCAGTATTGTGTATGAGAGGAATCCGATTCGGACCGATAATCTCCTTCTTTTGGGAGCAATATATTATCAGGTTCGATTTTTATTCCTTGTACTCTAGCTTCGTGTGGATTGATAACTTACAAAATTAGTTAATAATATGTACATGTTTTCTGTTTTGCCTCAGTTGCATGACTTTGATATGTGTATTGCCAAAAATGAAGAAGCGCTTCGAATTGAGCCACATTTTGCTGAGTGTTACGGTAACATGGCCAATGCTTGGAAGGTGATGTTACAGAATACAAAATTGCCTGGATATAGTATTCCCTATATATATATGTTGTGCTTTGGAACTTTTCTGATGTTAGAGGTGGTGTGCTCATGATACAGGACAAAGGCAATAGTGACCTTGCAATCCGCTACTATTTGATTGCTATTGAGGTTTGTACCCGCTTCCTGTAGTCCCTACTTTCCATCTTTTCTTTTAAGTGGACTAAACTAGTATAATTTTTTTCTTCATTGTCTGTAAGCTATAGATTCACATTGCTCCACTTAGTTCTCTATTGCATTCATTTAATCTGTTTCAGCTCTTGAATGCAATTCGATGTTCTTGCATTTTAATAGTTTTGGGTGATTTTGACTTTTGTCTCTCATCTTAATGCAGCTTCGACCCAATTTCTGTGATGCATGGTCAAACTTAGCTAGTGCGTACATGCGGAAAGGCAGGCTTGAAGAGGCAGCCCAGTGCTGTCGTCAGGCACTTCAACTGAATCCCCATTTGGTAAGGTTCAATCTAGATTGATTGTTTTAACTTTCTATATGTTGTTTGTCTTGTTATTTACTGTGATTGGAGGCTACAGATTATTCTGGTGTCAATGATATGTGCAAGTTGACTTACATATCACCAATTGGCATATAGGTTGACGCCCATAGCAACCTTGGTAATTTAATGAAAGCACAAGGCTTGGTGCAAGAAGTAAGTCTTAACAATAATACTCTGTGCTTTGGATTTCTTTTCTTGCTCTCTTCATATATAATGGCAGCTAAGATCTGGATTATGATATATAGGATTTGGTACTGTTATGCTAGGACATGCTTTCCAAGTGCCATGCTGTTTGACAAGAATTATGATACTGATGTATCATCCCTGTTCTGATGACAGTGGAAAAAATTCATTACAGAATTTAGTACATAGTCTGCGCTAGAGCTGAAATGATTTTCCTCCTGGCCCAAACTCTCAGCCCTGCTAAATGAATATTGATTTCCTCAGTAGTCTACTGGAAGGATGGATTCCATTTTATAATTTAATTTATTAATGCTTCTCCAGTAAGGTACTGATGGAAATAATCATGTGTTGAACTGTGTTTGAATTCACAGTTTGACACAGTTCAAACAGATATCGAGTTGTTATCCTGAAGCCAGGGCTCAGATGATGGTCTTGTTCTAACCACCATCTCCAAGACTGCAAATAGTCAGAATCTAACCTTTTGTGCAGGCATACAGTTGCTACCTCGAGGCTCTACGTATACAACCAAACTTTGCTATTGCTTGGTCAAATCTTGCTGGCCTTTTCATGGAGTCTGGTGATCTTAATAGAGCTCTGCAGTATTATAAGGTATCCACTTTCTTTTCTACTTCAAATTGTTTTAACTTATCGTCTTGATGGTATACCAAGTTGAGTTCCCATGTTTCATATCTGGTGGGTATTTTGGTTGGTTAATGGTTTTTGTTAGTGCTCATTTTCTCATCATATGCAACTGTTATGGAACTTTGTGCTGCTTCAGCTGATGTTTTGTGATTTATCTGTGTTATCTTAGGAGGCTGTGAAACTCAAACCTGCTTTTCCGGATGCGTATCTCAACCTTGGGAATGTTTATAAGGTAAGCTGTCATGCATAATGCCAGTAAGGTTGGATAGGTGCAAGTGGCTGGACTTGTATTGGAGAAAAACGAGATCTTTCTTTTGCCTTTTCCAGGCTTTGGGATTGCCCCAAGAGGCAATTGTGTGTTATCAGCGTGCACTGCAGACAAGACCTAATTATGCCATGGCTTACGGTGAGCATCAGTGTACCATATCCTTTTTGGCTGTAAAACATCTATTATACAATTTTAGCAAATAATAGTTTTGGTTTTGAGTTTATAATATTTTAGTCTATTTTACCATAAGTTGAATTGTCTTGAGCAGGTAATCTGGCCAGTACGTATTATGAGCAAGGTCAACTGGAATTGGCAGTCTTACATTACAAGCAAGCCATTGTTTGTGATCCAAGATTTTTGGAGGCTTACAATAATTTGGTTGGTTCTTGTGATATCAGAATTTTTTTGAGTATTTTGAATTGCAATTTGAATTTCATCTGACTTGATTGTTATCTTCTTAACAACATAAAGGGTAATGCTTTGAAAGACGTTGGCAGAGTGGATGAAGCAATTCAATGCTACAATGTAAGTTCATCTTAAAATGCCAGGTTTTGTTGGTAAGTTACTCAAGGTTGCTCGTATATATCTTTTGTTTTACTTCAACAGTTTATGTGTCTGCATGCAGCAATGCCTCACTTTACAACCTAATCATCCACAAGCGCTTACCAACCTTGGGAATATTTATATGGAATGGTGTGTGATTCTCAAGTAAATATGCATCTTTATTAATATTGAGACAACTAGTGCTGCATGTTGAATGACATTTAACAATTAATCATGCCTTTTACAGGAACATGGTACCTGCTGCTGCTTCTTACTATAAGGCCACATTGACTGTGACAACTGGGTTGTCTGCTCCTTTCAATAATCTTGCTATTATCTATAAACAACAGGTATTGGTTGCTTCACTTCATAAATGCATGACCTTCCATTCTTGTGCAAATGCAAAAAACTTCACCTCAACTTTTTTTCTGCTTTGTAACATTAAATTGAAGCTCTTATTGGTTGATTTAATGCATAAAGAAGGAAACTCAAAACAGTGTAAGTAAGAAATTAGGTGAGTAAGGTGAAAGATCAAAGAAAAGCTCCTCCTTGTAGACCTCCCAATGCTTCACCTATTTAAGCTGTTTAGCATGTTGCCAAAAATCTTGTTATATGTTAACATGCAACTCTCTCCTTCCTTAATATGCCCACGATGGGAATTTAACTTATAAATGGGACATTGTAGATGGGAGGTATTCGAGTTGGTATCTATAGTGGTTATGGCCCTAGGATCTTTACTCAGACTTTACGATATAAGCAAAGATAAAACAAATGAGCACAGAAACAAAACACAGCGGAATTATAGTGGTTCAGCTATAATAAGCCTACGTCCACTTAGTGATCTCTCTTGAGAGAATCACTAGCACTATGGAGAATAACAACTTGATTATTGAAATCCCTATGCTAATCCCCAACTCCCTGCTAGATCTCTTATCTCTCTATCACTCTTGACTCTCTAGGTTTTCTGTCTCACACTTAGAGAATCCCCCTGCAGCTCCCTATTATAGGGGCTGCTGATACAATAAGATTTTAGGACTCCTAAACCTAGCAGACAAAATCCTAACAGATCTTAAAAGATTACTTTCCTAAAACTTATAGAAAATCCTCTTTCCTTTTTGGACTAAGATTTTCCTGCTGAATCCTTAATTTCCAAATCATATCAACGAGCCAAAAACACAACAGTATCTCCTGCAGATATAGTTATCATTGTATTTCCGGAAAGAACATTGTTTGGATGTGGGCTAAGAACTCATTCATGCTCTAAACAGTATTTATTTAATCAATTAGGATAATTCATGAAAAAATATTGCTTTGTTGCAGTTTTAATCTGTGTTATGTTTGGTTTCATCATAGGGAAATTACGCAGATGCGATTTCATGCTACAATGAGGTTCTGCGCATTGATCCCTTGGCAGCTGATGGGCTTGTCAACAGGGGTAACACTTACAAGGAGATTGGTAGAGTTAGCGAGGCAATTCAGGATTACATACATGCAATATCTGTACGGCCAACAATGGCTGAAGCTCATGCAAACTTGGCTTCAGCTTACAAGGATAGGTATGCTTTTATGTTCTAGCTCTTGATCATTTAAGCTACAATCCATGGATCCTACTAATTAGCTCTGTGATTCTGGGAATCTGTTTTCCCTAGTCTTGAGGAAGGTCATCTTAAGAAAGGATTTTGTTACAAATTCTCTTTCCGAATGACTATATTCCTTGCCTCCAGAAGTGGCAGATATTTATTTGTCAGGGCCCAACAAACTGCAACCGGCACATTTTATTTTTTACTGAGTGGTAGAATCACAGCCTTTGAGTGGAATTATAATTGTTCAAGTACAAATCTGTTGCAGTGGACTTGTGGAGGCTGCTATCAAGAGCTATAAACAGGCATTACATCTTCGACCGGACTTTCCAGAGGCAACCTGTAACCTTTTACATATGTTACAGGTATTTTCTGAATCCTGCTGTGGAGTTTCCTGGACTAGCTGATGTTTTATACTCTTATTTTGGCTGTGCAGCTGGTTTATATTAATTTTGTGTTCTTCTACTCTTCTTTTTCTGTTCTTTTGAACATTAAAAGTGATCACTCTTGAAGTGCAAGATGACAAATAGGAGTTTGTGCGTGGTAGTCCCCTAGTCTAAGCAATGACAACTGACCATAAGGTTCAGCAGATTTATTGGTGTACATGTTTGCTTGTGTGTACATGTTTTCTTGTGGTCAATCAGTTAGGCATGTCTGTGCTCAATGTGCAAGGTTTATATACTTAGTGCATTAATTACCAAGTACTGTCTTGCTATTAAGAAATGTTTCGATTAAATGCGGAGGTAGAATTTGATTGAATTAATTACTTATATGTACTCGGTGCGTTAACCTGTTGAAATATGCTCCGGCACTTTTTGAAGCTCTTGAATAATGCTATACGATCAAGAAGTGTCTTTTGGTTTGTTTATTTGTAGTACACAAATCAAATTGATCAACATGTCCTTTGTATAAAGACTGCACGCAGTGGCGTACTAGAAATCTCAACTAGAAGGGTCATGATATATACATATAACAATAAGTAAATTACAATTTAAGGTTTGATGATCTTGATCAATATGAAGCTATGACTTGTTTTACTATTTTAGAAATCTACTAACATAATAAAAACTTGTGGGAAGGTCAAACAATCTCACGTACAATCTCATCTTTTTTTATTGGTCTGACAATCTCATCTTGCATTTTTCTTTCTTTCTTTTTATGATAGAAGGGTCAATTTATACATTGAAATGTCATATATATGAAATCATCAACCAATTGATGCTTGTTGTCATAACCTCATAGGGTTCATTTGAACCTTCTGGTTCCAATGTAGCTACGCCCCTGACTGCACATGCTGTATGGATGGATTAGACATAAAGCCTTATACTGGTTTTCTGTTTCCCTATAGACTAATTTAACCCAATCATTTGTTCCCAGTGTGTGTGCAGTTGGGAGGACCGTGACAAAATGTTTGCGGAAGTTGAAGGGATTATCAGGAGGCAGATCAATGTCAGTTGTCTTGTGATAAAAGTTTATCTTTCTATACCCTTCTATCTATAACTAGTTATGACCTACTTTCCTTTTATTTCAGATGTCTCTCTTGCCTAGTGTGCAACCTTTCCATGCAATAGCATATCCTATTGATCCATTGCTTGCGCTTGATATTAGGTATGGTCTCGCAATGTTATTATCGTTGCTAATAGGTAAGCAGTGTGTAGGAACTACTTCTCATTTAAACTTTATTTTTCTTTTGTGCAGTCGTAAGTATGCTGCACAGTGCTCCATAATTGCATCCCGGTTTGGATTGCCTGCCTTCAACCATCCTGCTCCCATCCCTATAAAGCGTAATGGTGGATTCGAGAGACTCAGAGTTGGGTATGTTTTAATTCTATCAATATCTTTGTTACTGCATATGATTTCATTAGGTCTCTACTACTATTCTACCAGTGTGGTTTATCTTTCTCGTTCTGCAGATATGTAAGCAGTGACTTTGGTAACCACCCGTTGTCACATCTTATGGGATCTGTTTTTGGGATGCACAACAAGGAGAATGTTGAGGTTTGTGATTTTCGACTCTCTTTTTTTCACTTGAAAAGAAAACAGCTCTTTCTATTTGTTTTACTACCTTGATAAACTGAGAATTCTTGTATAGGTTTTCTGTTATGCCTTGAGTCCAAATGATGGAACGGAATGGAGACAGCGTACCCAGTCTGAAGCCGAGCACTTTGTTGATGTCTCAGCCATGACATCTGATGTGATTGCCAAAATGATTAATGAGGACAACATCCAGATTTTAATCAATCTTAATGGTTATACAAAGGTTTACTTCATTTGATCTTTGTTGCTTGCTATTATTTTTTTCTTGATGCGGTTCATTGTTGTGGAATATGTGGACATTGTAAATGTAGCTATGATTTATACACAAGCTACATCAACTGTAACTTGTTTGATTAACTTTAATGGCACTTGAATTATGCAGGGGGCAAGAAATGAAATATTTGCTATGCAGCCTGCACCTATTCAGGTTTCATATATGGGGTTCCCTGGAACCACTGGGGCCAATTATATTGATTACTTGGTCACCGATGAGGTATGGATTGAGCCACTTTTGTCATAGATTGCCTGATTTTCTGTTCATTGTAATTGTCTCTAAGATGCTGTCATTGTTTTCAGTTTGTCTCACCTTTACGCTTCTCACATATTTACTCTGAGAAGCTTGTTCATCTTCCACATTGCTACTTTGTGAATGACTATAAGCAGGTTGGTACTTTTCTCAGATGTATATTTAATTTTTTTTGTTGTGTAGATTGACCATAGCTGTATAATACCTGAATCATCTGTTTTTTTTTGTGGTTTTCAGAAAAATCAGGATGTATTGGATCCAAATTGTCGGCACAGAAGATCAGATTATGGTCTCCCAGAGGATAAATTTATATTTGCGACCTTCAATCAGTTGTACAAAATGGACCCTGAAATCTTTAATACTTGGTAAGAACATGATGGCCCTTAATTCATTTCCTGAACTGCGGTCGTTACAAGAAAATAAATCATGGCATAATTTTCGCATCTCACTAGTGTTACTCTATCTTTCTAGGTGCAATATTCTTAAACGTGTACCCAACAGTGCACTCTGGCTCCTCAGATTCCCAGCAGCAGGCGAAATGAGACTCCGTGCATGTACGATTTTCTATTTTTCAGCTTTCAATCGAACTGTGATTATACACTTGCAAGAAATTAACAATGCAATCCTTTTGTTTGTGTGGCTTGGATAAAAACCATTTATAGAAATAACTGTTACTTTTGTTCATTATTGGACATTATTCAGATGCTGCTGCTCAAGGAGTGCAGGCAGACCAAATTATTTTTACAGATGTTGCTATGAAAGGTGAACATATCAGGCGCAGTGCTTTGGCAGATTTGTTCCTTGACACGTAATCTTCTTTCCCGATTTATTTAATCTCTGAAGTGTTTCTGCTTTATGGTTCCTACACAGTAGCCTGGAATATTGATTGATGTTTGCTTTCATTGTAGGCCTTTATGCAATGCACATACTACCGGAACAGATGTTCTATGGGCAGGTCTACCAATGGTGACCCTTCCCCTTGAGAAGATGGCCACCAGGGTTGCTGGATCTTTGTGTCTCGCCACTGGACTGGGGGATGAGATGATAGTTAACAGGTGGGTCTCATTAGCATTTATCTAAAACAATTGGGTTCACATGATTCTTAGGCCCTAATCATATCTTGTTTAAGTTGGAACATACTGCTTCGTTTGCGTAATGTTTCAGTAGAGTTTTCCTAATTCTCCAATTACAGATGTTTGGAGTCTTGTTGTACAAGTACTATGTTGGTCTGTGATGTTTACTTACAAGTGCTTGTCAGAAAGGTTGGGTTGAATGTGAATTCTAGTATTAAAATTTGCCCATGTTGCTCATGCAGTATGAAAGAGTATGAAGAGAAGGCTGTATCTCTGGCATTGAATCCCACGAAGCTCCAGGCACTTACTAACAAGCTCAAGGCAGTCCGAATGACTTGCCCTCTGTTTGACACAACACGCTGGGTAAGTCTGATTCTAGCTTCCAGTCATGTAAAAACTTATCTGCTTTAATTCTGTCTTCATGGTAAGATAGCAGAATCTTTGCTAGTAGAAAGCAAGTATTCCTGAGCTAATACGAAGACAGAGTGCTGAGTAAGTTTTTGAAACTACTTGCTGCAGGTGAGGAATCTGGAAAGGTCTTATTTCAAAATGTGGAATCTGCATTGCTCGGGCCAGCGTCCCCAGCATTTTAAAGTTGCTGAGAATGATTCGGATTTCCCCTATGATAGGTAGAGAGAGAAATTAGACGGGATTGTAGATAGAAATAGGAGAGACATATTAGGAAGGTCACTTCTATGCTCTTAAGAGATTCTTAAGCTTTGAGGTGATGCTCTTTTCATCTTTCTAGTTAAAAGAAGCATCTCGCCCGCCTCTTCAATATCTCGTGATTCATACGTGCCTTTAATGATGGAGATAAAATTAATGTCCATTATGTTTGCCAGAACATGGAAATTATATCTGTTGATGCTATGGTTCCGTATTTGATCTTTGGCGTTAAACAACTGCCCCTCTGCCCGTGTAACATTATTGTAGTGTTAATGCATGGTTCAGCTGCTTTTCTGCTTTGATTTGTCAACTATTTTTTGTCGTGTCGCCTTGTTTTCCTGACTTTTCTTCTGGGTAGGGGAGTTCCTTTTCCTATTTTCTGCAGCAGCCAAGATTGTAGCCTTCTCTTATTACCCATTCTAAAAGGTTCTTCAAATACTTTCGAAAATGTTGAATTGCCTACTCGAGAAGAAACAAGATAGAATTGGTGTCAAGTGGCAACCATTCAAATGTGAAGCTCCAAATCTCGTAGTATCCAATTTTTTTCCCAGCAGTATAGAGATGAACTGGAGACTGAGTAAATCGTAGTGGGTTATCACAGTGGTTGAAGGAGTAGGGCGCAGAAGCTTTTTTCAGATTGGCAGATCTAATTGTTGCAAAGGAGGACTACCTTATTACTCTACCCTTCAAAGTTCAAACCATTTCTGCCCCAAGAAACTCCAAAATGTTTGTGATTCAAACCTTCATATATTGTTGCCTCCTCATGCTTTCACTTCTAATATTCCATGCATCTACTTTGACATGTTCCTTTTCTTAGTAGGACTAATCTCCTAGGTCTCGTTTGTTTTGCAGAAAATAGGCATCAGGAAAGGAAAGTGCTTACTTTTTTATGTTTGGGAATGCAAAAGGAACAACTTTTTTTTCTTATTTTCTAGCATTAATTTATTATTCATAACATAATATTTTAATATATAAATTAACAAATTTTTCAATGACTTTTCTTGTATTACCAAACATCGTAATGAAAAGTTCTTAGAAAATCTCATTCCCGTTCTTTCTACGAACTAAACGAAACCAAGAGGAACTTTATTTAGATTTAGATTTTATTTTCCTTGCTCGAGGCAAAGAGGGAACTTTATGGTCGTATACAATATTGGCTATTTAAACCCTAAGTCCCACAGAAACCTAGCTATAATTTACAAGGCCACCAAAACCCTAAGGTAATTTTGGTATGTCTGGCTTGGATCAGATATGTGGGATTTGGGTGGATTTGAACTGTTTGAGTAACTAATTTAAGTTTAGTTACTAATCTGAGTATCCATGAAAGTGTAATAGTTTATTGTTTTGTATATAAATTAGCTTGTTATTTCAAATTAAATTGGATTCAATGGGGTGTGATAATGAGTGTTGTTACTGTACATTCAACATAGTAGTACCAAACCAATGGTTGGTATTCAGAGTCGACAGTAACAGGGCGTTAGAATCGAAGTCGTCAGTTGCGTGCCAGCATCAGAGAATTGCTGGAAAAATTTTTGCAATTAATAGCGTTGGTAGAAGCACTTTTTTGTCGACAGTATCACCTTTCAACTCAACAGCAACTCAATAGTAGCAGCACGTCAACATAAGAGAATCGACCATGTGAAAGGTAATTTAGTAAAATAGGTAATGAGAGATAATATGTGGACATCAATTTGTTATAATTTGTTAACTTTTGTCCTAGTTTGTTATTTTCACGATGTGATTGGTATTGTTGGTCTTTGGGCTCGAACTTGTGTCATCTCTTCTATATTAATTAAGACAATTTGTCTTATGAAACTGCCATGAGGTTAATTTCTTTTGTCACCCCTGTGTTTCAATAAAAAAAATGATATGTTACATGGATGGTGAAAACAAAAACAGAAATAAAAAAGAACTACATAATTCAAAAACATATAACTACTCTAGGTAAAAGTGGATAACTCTCACAATATGAAAAATTACCCTATGAAAGAATTTGGTTATTCGTGGGATTTCTGACGAAGATCAACGGTTTCACTCCCCCATTTATCCTCAGTTTATACAGAACAAAAATATCCAGAAAGAGCAAACAAAGAAAAATTATTCCAGTATGAAAATCCTTAGTTGGTACAATTGATTTTCTTTTTCATTGATGTTTGATTCCCTATCAAATTTTTCTTTTCTATGTTCTTAGGTGATGTTGAACATATGAGAAACTTGATATTTATTCGCCCTTCATTTGTATTTGGTTCTGATTGATGGGGGTGATTCTTTTTTTTTCATTCATCTGTTCTCTAAAGCCAGAAGATCCTTTTAACTTTTTTAAAGGTCAAATTTTTGAAATACCAAAATTATTAAAAGTGGTCTGGTGCTTTTTTTCATTGGTCAAAATTCTTTTCTTTTCTGAAGCTTCAAATACCGTCATTTTTTTACTTCTATGTGTATTGATCAAGTATTCAACTCGAATTTCGCTCACATATAAGCAAGTAGTCAAAGTGTAAATATTATTAGCATTCCCTGTAGAAACTCCTAGTTTCGGCATGCGTTATTGGATTGAATGAAACCTAGGAGTTGTTGCTTGACTGCTGGACTAAATTTGAACCTAGGGGAAAATGGTTTATATATTATTCGAGTTTTCGTTCCCGCGGACATTTTTAATTTCATTATTTGTTCTTTTTCTGAAAACGGTTATTTTTCAGATTTTTGGCTGCATTCCTTTGGTTTTTGCTCTGATGGAGTCAATTGGAGGTGGAATTGGCCCAGGTTCATCACAATTCGAGGAAGTAGATATCTGGTAAGCAATCGTGTTCTTATTCTGAGTTTTCGGGTTTTCGAGTTTTGGTAGTGATGTTGTGTTGTGCAGGGTGGATGAGCTTAAGATATTGAGTGAGCAAGAGTTGGTGGAAATGGCTATTAAGCAAATTAGTGCGTCTTAAATCAATGAATGTAAATGCACATTGAAGCTTCAAGTACTGCGAGGTTTCAAGTCCAATTTTGTTGCGGGTTTTGAGTCCAATGTACAGGCTGTTGATATTTGATTTCAGGTCTCTTGTCATAATCTAAGCTAGAATACATATCATCCCAAGGTACGGCAAACCAGTCCTGCAATGCTCTCCTCCAATTTGTGACAGGTGAGCTCTCTTAATTTCTCCCTTTCTGTTTGGATATAAGTTCTCGTAACATTGATTTTCTTGCATTGGATAAGAAATCTGTTGGGAGGTAGGAGATGACACAGGGACCTGAAGTTTCTCGGGAACTGTAGATGATAATGATATCTCTGAATTGGAGTATGTATCATTCTTAATTGAATTTCTTTCTTTGCATATCATTTTCCTTTGATAAAACATTGGTTGTGGAACTTTATCTGTTGCATTTTCCATGGACCTGAAAAATCAGGACTTGGATTTATGTCAACAGCATTTTACATGTTGGATCTGTATCTACAAATGCTGTCAGCTTACTTCTGGAAGCATATTTCTTAAAGCAGATTAATTGCGGAGTCTTGGGAGGCTTACAGGTATCTATCATAGGGTGATTTAAATTTTTTGTTCTTTGTAGAATCTAGGACCGTATTATATCGTACATTTTTGAATTTCAAATGGGGGAGTTCACATTCTGGTAATTTGTTTGTGATAAGAAAATAACAGGTTGTTGCTTTGTATGAACATATATTGTTTCCAAGACATTTGCTAATAATAGCACTGATAAACCATATGGACTGCAAATGATTTTTTGTTGTACCATGATTATGAGTTCTGTTACATTGGAACAAAGATTTAAGAGGGAATATGTTGAACTTTCTACATGTTTATTAGACATCATTGCATGACTGATTTTTTCTTCTTTCTTGGTTCTTGCAGAAGTTGCTCAATTTTTGCTTTGATTTGTCAACTATTTTTTGTTGTATCGCCATGTTTTCCTGACTTTTCTTCTGGGTAGGGGAGTTCCTTTTCCTATTTTCTGCAGCAGCCAAGATTGTAGCATTCTCTTATCACCCATTCTAAAAGAATCTTCAAATCTTCAAATACTTTGTGTTACCTTGTTCATGAGTAAATCTCAGACTTCTGTTCACGTCACGACACGGATTCCTCCACAGATGTGGCTTTCCTTTCCTCATTGGAAAAAAAGAAAAACAACCCATACAAGTGGATTTTTAGTTCAAGTTTGGTTCGAAGACGGAATCCTAGCCTTGCTGGGATTATGTTTCGTGCTGAAGTTTAGTTATGCATATATAGCTTTTGTCGTTCTTTCTCTCTATAAATACCTCTGCATAGAAAGTCAGGGTAAATTCGGACACGTACGTACTTTCTTCATCACATACATACATTTCTCTTCATGAAGATCTGCAGAAGAAATAAACGTTAAAGGGTTTCCGGTGGCTACAATTCTATGAACGAAGATGTCCTACTAGAGATTCTGTCAAAGTTACCAGTAAAGTCTCTAATTAGGTTTCGTTGCGTATCACAAGAATGGAACGCTCTTACAAAAAACGCACACTTCATTGCCAGACACCTTAGTTGCTCTGATCCGAATCGATATGTTTTCCTTGATCGCCTTGCTGGAAACGATGGAAATACGACTAGATTATATCATTTATATGGAATGTCACTGCTTCAGGATGATGGGGAAAACGCTAAATTTACGAGTTTAGATTTGCCTTTCTTCAAGCATAAAAGCTGGTTAGCTGCAAATTATCTTGGATCGAGTAATGGCTTAGTCTGCCTTCTGCTGGAAGATGAGAATTGCATTACAAAGGAAATGGAAGATTCAATAGTAGTATGCAACCCAGCGACGAGAGACTTTAGGTATCTTCCTACACCTACTCCTTTTAGGAAGAAGATTGGCCTCTTCTGTGTTTTGAATTCATGCATGACAGTAGGGAATTCAAATTGGCGAGTATTTTCCCATATGTTTCTGATAATGGATCAGAAGTAGGTTTAACGTTTCAAGCCCAAGTGTTCACCCAAAGTACAAATTCTTGGAGGCAAGTTATAAACAAATTGGAATTTCCATCATCCAAACGTGATTGTCATACATATTCATCAAAATCCTTGAACGGGGTGATGTATTGGGCGGCAAAGGATACTAAATCAAACGAGAACTATGCTTTGTCTTTCGATATATATGATGAGGTCTTCCATGTGATAGACCTATCGATGCTGCGGCTACCCGAAAATGTTCATCTGAGAAACCGACCTTCATTCCTCATATGGAAAAATTCACTTGCAATGCTACTACCTTCACTACCAACTGGATACTAAGTGCTTTGGGTGATGACCAAGAGTGGAACAACATCGACATTTTCTTGGACTCGACAACTCAGGTTGCGAACCTCATCAATTCCTTGGCGCGTCATGGGATTTCTTAAGGATCAATTACTTCTCAAAGCATGGAAAGACATTCTTGCTTTGTATGACCCTGAGACTAAGAAACTGAGAAAGATTCCTACACATAAATCTGCGAAAAGGTACTGTCAATTCCATCATTATGTGCAGAGCCTACTTCCAATCCGGTAGTCTAGATTCCACATATACTTACCGATGAACTTTTTTCTTTATACTTTTCATTGTGGTTTTTTTTTCTTTGTCGAAAATGACTTGGAGAAATTTTATTCACATCTCTTATTGTTAAATACACATTATTATTTTTTCATATAAATTATATGTGATTTTATGGTACGTAAAATTACTAAAGAGATATTCGTATAAAAAATATAGAAACCTAACTAAGACGACGCGTATTTTGTAACGTGGGTTATAGCGGGTCGTGGGGTCTGCCATTTAAATCCCAGACTTTTGTTCACGTACGTGAGGCCAGAGAGAACTCGACAATTAGACCAGTGATTTTGGGTTTGAGAGAAAGAGATCGAGTGGTGGTGGTGCGGGAGCGTCGAAACGTCGTCGTCTTGCTGCGTATGCGGCTGGTGGCCACCGACGTTGAGATGGCCAAAACAAGTACGTACTGAAGTATAGACTACTGTATAGTAGTACAAGTGTGAAAGATGTAACAAATTGGTGCGTGGCAGCTAGGAAGCAAATGTCTATACTTGAAGAACATAGTAATGTTCTTGTAATCCGACTTGAAAGATTCGAGGGCTTGACGGCTGAAAAGAATCCACTGCATTTGAAGAGTTTTTGGTGCTTGCTTTAATTTCGAGCTTCATATGTGCAAAGCAAGCCAGGTATATATGTTTCAGTCACTGTTTCTTTGTCAACTCTCTATCTATCTCACCGGAAATGGCCGCCGTCGTCGGATATGTGTGGACTCCGGGTGACGCTGTGTTTGTGAATTGTGTGAGGCTGTGTGAGTTGTTTTAATACGTAGGTATTTTCATAAGCAAAAATAAAATTAAAAAAAAAATTAATTTTTACGGCCTGGCGGAACGACGCGTGTCTAGGCGTTGATGTGTATGTGGGTGTTAGTGGGTCGTGGGGCCCACCATGTAAAAAAATAAAAAATAAAAAGAAAAACTGATTCTTGCGAGCTAGGCAGAGACGACGCGTGTCTAGGCGGTGACTAGTCACGTGGTGATGGCGGGTCATGGGGGCCCAAACCAGAAGAAGAGAAAAAGGCGCCGGGTTCTGCACACTGTTGAGCTCCGAGAACGAAACGACGTCGCAGCCGATTCAGCACCTTGCTCGATCTATCTCCGGTAACTCTCTCTCTCTCTAAATCCTTTACTCCTTTCTAATTCGGCTTTAGTACAACTCCACGGAATCCTAATTTCTCGCAATTTGTCCCATTTGATTCGTTAATTTCATGCTTCTCTAAATCTCAAAACCTAGTTCACTTCTTTATTCTCCAAATCCTTGAATCACTATGAATTACAATCTGATAATCTATATAATGGCAGGTGGGGTTTTTTCGGTAGTGTTAGTTAAAGCATACATTGATATTTTTATGTGATGAACCACACTCCGGCTCAGTTTTGTAATCCTAATCCTAACCCCAATTTGTTCCACTCTCGGCCGCATAATGCACATCCCGAAATCACCACTCCTCCTCCTCCTTTGCCTCCTGACCTTTCGACCGCAATCTCATCCCTAAGTAGCCTCATTCGTGACTCTTCCCGGATCCTTGACTCACTTTCTACAATCCTTCCTGTCCGGAGCCAAGGTGATTCTGATGACAGTGATTGCCCTCTAGTTTCCTGTCCTCTGAACCCCCATCACCGTTTGCATCCTCACTCCCTTTTCTCCCACTCCCTCCGCTGCCCCTGGCCTCTCCACCACCTCATCCCACCTCTCCATTACCCCAAAACCCTCAAATCCACCGACCAATCCCAATCTGGTGAAAGTTTTACTCAGTTTGGTGATCTGTGCTTGTCCTTGGAGCATTACTATGCGGAATTCGGGTGCAATTTTTTCTACCGTGATTGCCCTGGTGTTGTTAGCTCTTCTGCGCTGGATGGTTTCGATAAAACATTCACACTTCCCTCAGTTTTGTCAGCCGAGTGTGCAAATTTTTCCGGTAAAGAAGTTGGGGAGATGATGGGTTGTGACAAGGTATGTAGTAAATTTCTGCCATCAGAGTCTTGGGCCGTTAAGAATGAAGTTCTAAGGTGGAATGAGTATCCTCCTATGTACTCAAGCTGTGTACTACGTGCCATTTTGGGGTTAGGTGTTCTTAGAGAGTGTGATTTGGCAATATGGGTTATACCAAATTCACCCAAGCACGGGATTGTGATTGATGTGCCCATGGGAGATCATATAGTATTGCTCATTACCCTGTGCTTGAGGGCAATTGTAAGGGAAGCTTTAGGTAAGGTAAATTATAGTGACACAGAGAGTGGGTATTATGAGTGTCCAACTTTGGTTGAGGCATTAGTGTGGTTGGCATCTCAGCTTTCCAAACTCTATGGTGAATTGAATGGAAAATTATTCGCCATAAACATTCTTAAGCATTGCGTACTAGATGCTGCCTTGGGCTCATTTGTTGTCCCTTTAAAGCAAAAGGAGACAGAGTTTCATGGTTTAGAAGAGGGTTCATTGAATTTGGATGCTGAGGGTAGTTGTGTTAAGGATGAAGATGTTACTAAACCACTAAGCACTGAGATGAAGGGAATCGTTATCAGTAAGGTGGTATTTGTGTCCCAGGTTGCAGCAGCCATTGCAGCGTTGCATGAACGGTTCTTGCTTGAAGAAAAAATTAAGGGAGAACGAGTTTCACAAACCCTCACTAAACATCAACGGTATGACATTATGATCAGTTTCTTTTATATTCAACTTGCTTGCAGGTTTTACTTTTAACAAGCAAACAATCTAGTTGAATTTATAACTAGAGGAAAAGAGGATAAAAAAGAGATAAACTAAAATGCTCATTTAATTAGATTTCCAATGTAATAAATGCTAAGTTTTACTTCTTTGTAGAGTACTTGAGCATGATTATGTCTCCCAAAGAGCTGATGAGGAGCGGAAAAACCGAAGTCAGTATAGACCTATTATCGACCATGATGGCCTGCCTCGGCAAAAATCAAGTAACCAGGTACCATTTAATAGTTTTATTTTGGGATAAAATAGAAGATACATAATACCTGTCTGGTAATCTTTAGTGTATTTAAAGTATGGCTAAGCGGCTAAAGGAATTAAGTCAATCAACCTAGTGATAGCCATAGCCTGATATATGGTTCTTCATGCATTCCTATATAATGTTTTACTAGATTGTTATCTTCAGACATTACTTCTTTAAAGAACCTTTCATGAATATTGGGAAATTGCTCCTCACTTTTGGAATCTCTGACGTTCTTTGTTCTTTGTTGGTTTACATAAGGAAACTAACAAGACCAAAACAAAAGAAGAGTTATTAGCAGAAGAAAGGGACTACAAACGACGAAGGATGTCATATCGTGGCAAAAAGGTGAAGCGTACAACTTTGCAGGTAAGTATCAAGTTTATTTTATTATATTCATTTTTAATGCTTCTTCTTGCTTACATATATGACATATGCCCCATTTGATGAACTGAGATATTTCTCATTAGTTCTTCTTAAGCCTTTGACTGTATTCTAATCAAAATTAAAAGCAATGCAACAATCAAAAGTGGAATAGAGTTTTAAGGTAGAGCAAAGGAAAAGAAAACTGAATCCCTTTACATTCGAGATTAGTGCCTGATTGGCTAGTATGCTTAAGGGCAGTCAATGTGCTAAAATATTATTGGCTTACAGTTTCCTTATCTTGTAAAACAAACTTATATTGTAACACAAAATGGTTCTTGAGCATATTGTTTGTTTGAAATATAGCCTATAGAGCAAAAACATTGTTATTATAATTTCACACCATGCATTTTTGTGGCAGTGAAGGTAGGAAACTAAGATGAATCTAAGAAAAGTCCTGAAATATTGACATCAGTTCTTTTCACCCCTTTTCATTATACTGAATTTTTATTTACTTTTCCTGTCTGAAGGTTACCAGGGATATTATAGAGGAATACATGGAGGAAATCAAGCAAGCTGGAGGGATTGGATGCTTCGAACGAGCAATTGAAGGGCAAGGGAGCATTCCATTCAAACTACCTACTGCTACTGACTTCACCACCGATGATGATAATCGAACAAAAAGAAATAGGGAGTCAGAGGGAGGTAGCCCAAGTCGTTCTAGGAAACAATCACATTCACGTTATACTATAGATTCCACAACTTCCAGACATGCTTCTGCTAAAGATCAAGAGAAACCAATTCATACTCTTCACCGAGAATATCTGGAAGATTCTAGAAGTCTCAGTAACAGTCGTGATACCGAAAATTATTCCAGAAGCCCAGAAAGGTCTCGAAGTCGTGGATGGTCACATGGGAAGAGTGAACAAGATCATCGACAGCGGACCAATACCAAGCATCATGAAAGAAATTGGTCATCCAAGTATCATGATAGTAGATCCAAGTATGTTGATAACAGATCATCTTCTCTGTCCAGCTCACACCAGAAGTCAAAACTTGAAAGATATGAGAAAACATATGAGAGTCATAGTTCAAACTCTCTGGAAAGAGATACTTTTGACGATTGATACGATCCCTTGGAATCTCATGACAGATATGAAGAGGATCAATCTTCTAGCAAAAAGTATGTTTGAGAAGGCAAATATTCTGTAAATGAGCAAACTCCGGAGTACAATTAGGAATCAGAGTGCAATCTGGGGTAAGTTATCCTTGCCTTTTCTTTTATGTATTTGTAGTATGCTCTTGTATGATTTAGAGAGTGACCTTTCCTTTTTCCTTTGTGACATGGTTTATTGACACAATTTTGCAGTACGAAGTCATCAGGTTTCAGCATATTAACTTCATCTGTATCCTCCTTTGTATCCTTGACTGTTTTTTCTGTCAGCTGCTAATCATTTAAATTTAAATTCATTGATCTTAGTTCTTATTACTTGTTCTGAATAGGCAATAATAAAATTCACTAGTTCTGGCATGATAGTTTCCATGAATATCATAGTTTTCTTAACCCTCTTAATTTACTGAAGTCTTCTTATTTTTATCTACATCATCTTTTACCTTCTAGAGATGGAAAACCCAAATCAGATCTGGCTATTTTAGCACTGATGTGATTTAGAATCATGATAGTAAAATGATACTATGGGGATGGGCTAGCTGTCTCTGTCTAGCAGAATGTTCTCCAACATGGAAGGAGTTTAATAACTGCTTCAACGGATTGTAGCATAGCCCCCTAACACCCCATTATGTTAGCTAACTTCGCTCACACCTTTGGTGCAAGCAAAGGACATTCATGATTCCAGCAACTAGTTATTTCCATATTCGGAGCAAGTCGAGAGCGACATCTTTTTACTCTGTTTAGGTAAATAGACTAATATACAGACACTTGTTCTTCTCTTTGCAATCAAAGATTATTGTGAAATAATATAAATCCTTACCAAGGGCTAGCAAGATCTCCGCAAATAAGGGTCGGCAGGTTTGTGGTTGGATGCTGAGCAGGCATCATTATTTTTCTCCATCGGGGAAGCTTTGATTTTGCCCTCTTAATCATAGATGAAATTTACTTGCTTTTCTCATAGCATATCTGTTTTGGTTGAAGTTACTAAACCTTTTCCTGTTGCATGTAGCTACAAGAACACAGCTTCTGCTAGATTGGTAAAAAAGGTAATATGAGGGGCAATCTCATGCTCAAAGCTTCTCAGCCTGCATGAAGTTCAAGATGAGGAAGCTGGATGTAGCAGACTACTGGTCTTTCAGCTATTGTTGCAAGTACTCTGCTCAAAGAATGCAGTTTAGTGCTGATAACAAGTCTTTATACTAGTCTGAACATAGCGCCTGGCTTCTTCCCCCACTGAAATATGCAAATGGAAGAAATTGTATTTCAAGCATTCTTGCTTTTTGTATGGATGTTTTTTTTACATGATGGCAGATTCAGAGTTCAGTTTCTTGTACTTCCATATACGCATTTTAGGTTTTAGGTATGAGCTTTTTTATTCCATTTCTTTTGTTCTCGATGGACAAAGGAATACCATGCTCTAAACCCTCTAGAGCAAACTCGAAGGCAATGCTAGAGGGTGCTGCGCTCTCTCCTTCAGAGCCTCATTACTTCCATGACAAGACAACGCAGTTAGTTCTTACTGGAACTCGAGTCACTAGACTAACATGGCCCGATATTTGGCTCGTAGGCAAAACTTAGTACGTGAGATAACAATCAAGCAGATGCCTTGTATAGACGAGTTTTTGTTGGCAAATGTTGTAATTGTATCACTAAATGAGTGATGACTCCACCGATAAACACTCGCCGGTTATTTAATCCGGTAACAGAAAATTTTGTTAGGAGAGCCAGAGGGATCACTTGTTCCGATTACTATTTGTGTGCATAATGCAATTATGCAACAAAGCAAAAGTTTTATTGCGACTGCACCCTCATTTTGTTACATAATTCAATTTGGCACATACGGTGACGGAAAATGCCAACCACACCCGGTGACCCAATCACTCTCTTCTCTAGCAGTGACTGACAGTGGACGACGACTAAGCAGTAGATACTTTCAGTAGTTTATGCCATTTGCCAGTTGAAACTCTAGTTTGCATGTCGCTCTCTTTCATTTTTTTTTTTTGGATGATGCGTGTCACTCTCTTTCATAGGAAAACAGAGCAGACAAAAAGACAGACTCTTTCTTCTTCTTCTTCTTGTTTCTCTCTGACAGATGATGAAGAAGAAGCTCACAATTCTCTCTGACAAAAACCCATTAGTCTGAACAAGCCAGTTAAGCAGTTCTCCTCTGTAGTTTCCTTGGGTTCCTTTCACAAATGGCCAGGGCAGGTGTCTCGGAAGAGACTGATAAAGAAGCAGCCATGGAGATAAAGAAGCAGTTGAGGAAACTGGTCAAGGACATTGTTGAAGAAGAAGACTATAGGGTAGAGACTGCTGAGGAGGCTATGAGGGCCTTGTCTTCTTTGAAGAACTTGAAGAGTTCTAAAAAGTCTCTCTCTTTCAAACTTGATGTTCCTCAAGAATTTAGGTGTCCTATTTCTGGAGAGCTCATGATTGACCCTGTTGTCTTGGCCACTGGACAGGTTTGCAACTTGTAACAATACCCTTGTTTGATTCCTGACCAATTTGACTATGCATGCAAGAAACTGATCTAGTCATTGAAATTTTGATCATTCTTAGTTCTGAGAATTTTCTTTTTGTTTTTCATCAAGTTGGGTATCAATGTCGTTTATGTGTTTATAAGGCTGGAGGTTCAATAACTTTTTCTCTCTGGTATTTCTGCTTGATCTTTCAAGACCCAAAAAGAAAATTGGTTTGGAGTGTCAACTTTTTGAGTTTAAGGACTAGTCAACTCTGGAACTGTTTTTGTGGATGTGAGTAATTGTATGAAATTTCTTTTTCCATTGACCACTTCGATATATACAAACAATTTTCTTGATTAGATAGTAAGTGTTGCTCTCTTCCTCCATCAGAATTGAAAGGCATAAAATTGGCTTTCATTGATTACAAACGGTTTGTCGCTTACTTAACTTTAGAGTATCTGTGATTATAAAGACTCCAATTGGGTTTGATATGAATGAGGCTTGCTTGCCTGCCTTATGAAGCTTGATTCCATTTTGAGTTTGTGCAATTTCTAATCCTTTTTGAATTTCATTTGATGAACTGCAGACTTATGATAGGCCATTCATCCAGAGGTTGTTGAATGAAGGTAGCCAGATATGCCCTCAGACTAAGCAAGTCCTTGCTCATACTATCCTGACCCCAAACAACTTGGTCCGACAAATGATTTCACAATGGTGCAAGGAGCATGGTATTGAGTCTCCGAAACCTGTTCAAGATATTGGTGAGGAAATTGTCACCAATGCAGACCGAAACTATCTGAATGCACTGCTTGAGAAGACTTCATCATCTTCCCTGTCTGATCAGAAAGAAGCAGCAAAGGAACTTCGACTGCTAACAAAGAGGAGTTCATCATTTCGGGCTTTGTTTGGCGAGTCGGCTGAGATCATTGCACAACTGCTGAGTCCACTTTCACAGGGCCAGGTTGCCACTCATCCTGACCTTCAAGAAGACTTGATCACGACTCTACTAAACCTTTCAATTCATGACAACAATAAGAGATTAGTTGCTGCAAACCCATTGGTGATCCCTCTCCTTATTGAATCCTTAGTGTTTGGAACCATTCAAACAAAAAGCAATGCTGCAGCAACTTTCTTCACATTATCAGCCATCGATTCCAACAAGATTGTTATTGGCGCATCTGGTGCTCTCAAACCTCTGATTGACTTGTTACATGAGGGGCATCCATTAGCCATGAAGGATGTTGCCACGGCCATATTCTGTTTATGTACAGACCTTGAAAATAGAGGAAGAGCCGTCAATGCTGGAGTGGTGTGGGTGATTCTGCAGAAGATAATGGATGGTGTATTGGTTGCTGAGTTGCTGGCTATACTTGCAATCATTTCGACCAATCAGAAGGCTATTCAGGACATGTGTGAACTTGGCGCTGTGTCTTGTTTGGTTAAAATCATCAGGGAGAGTAATTGTGAGCGCGACAAGGAGAACTGCATTGTGATCCTGTACAATATCTGCTTTAGTGCTCGGTCTAAACTGAAGGAGATTAAGGACGAGGAAATGTCGAATGGTACAGTTTCTAGACTTGCACAGAGTGGAACTTCAAGAGCTAAGAGGAAAGCCATTGGAATTCTTGAGAGGTTGAATAAGACTGGTACAGTAACACACACTGCTTGAGGGAAGTAGTACTTTCTGTTTTTCATTTTTGACCCAAAAAAAGAAGGTACATACTCCATGACCTCATGTAAATGCTACTTCTACACTTAGCTATCATACTCCCCAATCTCAGCTTCATAACCTGTACATAAGTAGTCATACATTACCTGTAATGCAACCCAGGCAAGTTTTGGTCCATTTGAGGCCTATAGATATCTCATCACTACGAAATTCACAAGTATTTGGTTTTTCTGAGTTGTATTAGCTGTCCCATTTTCTAATTTCTGACATGTCCAAATAGTGCCAGCTGCTCTTTGAAATGCCAACATTTATCCATTTGTATTATTTGACTGAAATAATGATGGTATTTGGTATTTTGTTTCTGTTCATGTAAATCTCATTGGAATCTCTGCTTCCTCACTACTCTTTAGTCTTGAATATCCAGAGATGTGAACCATTTCGTAGTCACTACTCACTATTTTTGCAATGTCCTATACACTGAACTAATCTAATGGATTCCGTCTCAAGAATTTCAATACTCCAGAGCTCTATAGAACGGTCATCATAGTTGGATTTCGTGATCGATTTAGCTGTATCATTTTCTATTTCCGACATGTTATTCTTTGGGAAGGCTGACATGTTTTGTTTGAGCCAGCTGTGAATACTACCCTCTATGAAATGCCAACATTTGGATAATTTGACTCCAAATGCTGATATTTGGTATGTTGTCCTTGTTCAAAAAGGATTTGGTCAAGGCCTATTGAATTAGATGGATCTGTAGGGTCTTCCTTGTTCAACTTTAGGAGTGTCGGCAAGCTGATGCACCATGCTGCATAATTTCAAAACCTCCTTTGTATTAATGCACTAATCCAAATTAGTGGACAAAGTATTCTGCTTTAATGTTTGATTATGACTTTTCCTGACGGTGCCATAAGAATTGTGCTTAACTTTAATACTAAAGAGAAGGAAAAAGAGGTAATTAGGGCGGAGAGTGATGCTGAAATCTGGTCCTTCATGCTGAAGCTGACTCACTATTCCATCACCAAGATCACATTACAAATCTAAATGTGGTAGGTGAACTGTAGAATATAACTTCAATGATATGCAACACCTAGAGAAGCTAGGCTACTTGATCTTGAACCTTAGTGGAGGAAGAATAATTATGATGCTCCTGTTTTCATTAGTCTTCTCTTTGTCATTAGAAGAAGTTTTAACACACTAATCAACTTGGTTTTGAAGTGCAAATAGTCTTTGGTTATGGATAGATATGTATACTGAACAATGTACATGCCTGCATGACATGACAGTAGGTGTACATCAGCTTCTGCAGAATCTGATTCTGGTGGAAAATTGGCCTTTTGAATGTGCGGGCATTCAGGTTCTATACTTTGAGGGGTGAAGAAAAATCTCCAAGTCTTAGTCCCAAGATTGTAACACATAAGAAAATGCTAACCAGTAACCACAGTTCACTAGAAGACATTGTAGACCCTATCCATGTCACTTAGTATGGAACCCAACCAGAACAAGTAGACAACTCAATGCCACTCATATGCAGCCTGCTTGTGATCATATGTCATTTGCTGGTCCCATCCTTTCAATAAAGCTAAAGATTCATGAAGATAAAGAATCTGATTTCACCAAGGATAATAGGAATATGATTTTATCTTGTCATACATATGTAATTTTGTAAATCAGAGTGTTCAATCCATTGTCTTCATCACCTTGCGAAACTTATTTGATCGCGAATATTGTTTAGTCATCCGATTGAGTATGATATTATTTGCTCCGCGTGTAGTATAGGAATGTGATTTGCTATGAACAATTATCTACTAGACTAGAAACCTTTTAGCGAGTGGCGTACGTAGCTGCATTTTTGATCTGCTTTCGGTTGGAGTGGTCCTTGAGAGGTAAGGGATGATGGAGTTGCTCTGAGTTTGACAAGACCATAAAGAAAAAATATGGTCCATTAATATGATCATGGAATTGTCCAGTGTTCTTCTCTACTTAAACAATGAGAGCCCACAATCAGCGGGGAATCGAAGCTTCTCATCTCAGAAGATACCATTACTACTAATCATAGTCACAAATTAAGGTCGAGAGTAGTTCATGAATCATTGAAAATTATAGAGCACACCCGGGTGTGCCGCGCACCCGGCCGATCTCACCGTCCACTCACCCGTGCCTGGTCCCACCCGGTGATCTCACCGTTAAATTTCCAGGTGCGCGGCACACTCGGGTGCGCCTAATACGCTCTCATGAATCATGACGCCGGGTCTATACTTGCACCGCCGTGTATACAAGAACTTTCCGAATTTTGGATAACCAAAAGGCAGCACCGTAGTAGGCCGAATATGTCAAGAGAAATAGTTCATACATAAACAACGTCCTACTATAGTAGGCCCAATACCGTATCATTGAGCGCCAACCCTCAAAACCATAGGAAACAAATTGAGCGCGCCAACACAACTACCATCTAAGCGGCGTCGTTTTGGTTAGTTGCACTTGCACGGTTGCACCGTCTCGGCTCCCAAACCTATATAAAGTACCGGTCAATATGATGGAACACGAATCTATGTTTTATCTCTAATGTGTATGTTCTTCATTTCATTATGTAATGGACTTATCTCTAAACCTGTTCATCACCTGGTGAGCGGAATGAGTGGAGTGAAAAAGAAACAGCTCGGGCAAGAAATCATGCAATGCAACTACTTAAAAGGAAAAGCGCCTTCATCTATTGAAATTGTGTGCATGTAGTAATTGTTGTGCTTTGCATAATATTACAGGTTCAAATACAATTTACCTCGTGTAGCATTTTGAAGTGCACAAGTTTATGAGAAAAAAAAGTAGGGGATCCTATTGTCAAAAAAATTCCAGTCACCTATGTTTTTAGATGTGCTAGTTTTTCATCCTCTAGACAAAAAAAAATGTGCTAGTTCTATTCAAAAAAAAATGTGCTAGTTTCCACTTCGAGAAATTTTATTCACACATAACTAAATACTAGATACACATCTCATGCCACTTAATACACATTCTATTCACCTTTTTATTTTAACATTTTACTAGATGCACAACCTTCAATTTTTCAAACTACCCTCATTCACAATACACCATACCTGATATTCAAATCACAGTTTTAGGATTGATTTATGGGCACTGGAAAGCTAGGAGTCAATTTAGTAATCACTCTTCTAAATGGCCAAATACAAGGTACAAGCAAGAAGCTAGTCTCAAATGACGTTAATGATCAACGAAATTCTACCTATCAAGGTTGAACATATGATTGTTACATATGAAGGGGGAAACCAATCCCTCACCTGGGCACGCGATTGAGCTTAAGTCCTTGACCTTCATGAGCCAACCATCTGCAGGGTCACCACCACTAGAAATATGACAAGGATAGTTACAACAAGTACCCATGGTGAGGGCCTTGGCAATCCTTCATTGAACCTTTCATATAACACCAGCTTTGATATATGTTTTTTTTTATACCAGTTTAATTATATGTTTCGTTACCAGTGAAATAAGGATTTGATCTTTTGTGTTTGTCTTCAGACTCAAATGGATCATTTCAGTTTTAAAGATAAAAGTGTCTGAGTGCACCTCTTGATCGGGGTTTGTGACACAGGCGTGCAACCTTCATATTGGAACCTTGAAGCTATCTTCTCTCTTGGTTTTCTTGTGAAATACTATTGTCTTGTTTTGACTTCCATAACCAGATTGTCTATAATCAGAAATTCATATAAGTTTTCATTTGCTCTTGTTTGTCCATATCATTAAAGACTTTTTGGTAATTTAACTTACCCTTAAAATTTGAAATTTAATGTATGAAAAAAGGATGTGTATTTAACATTTAGAAGTGTGTGAATAAAATTTATCTTCCACCTCTTCACGATTTAAGAAAAAAGAATTGTTTGGGCTCTCAAAAAAAAAAAAAGGAACTGTTTGGGCTTATTTGATCACACGCTTTTATGGACCCACCCAGGAAATGCGCCAGCTGGCCCACCGCCTAGGGTTGCAAACCTCCACCTAGCCCACATAATGGGAAAACGCCAACAATCAAAAGCCTATGTAAGAAATTGAGCACTCACACAAAACGGCGTCGTTGTTCCAAGTCGTATAACAGAATTTGCATTCTCTATCTCTATGAACCCTAATGAGAATTCACGACCGCCATGACTGCTCTCGCGAGCTTCAGGCGTACGAGGAAAGCAGCCCAAGAAATTTTTCATCGCCGACGAATGTATGTCTCCTACGTAGATCGATCTCTAACTGTTATCTATATCGATCATGTTTGATTAACCTTCTTTCTTTACTTGTTACAAAAGTTTCATATGGTGTGACTTCTTTCATTTCTTCGGTTACCCTTCTTGTAAATCCAGTTTCATGACTTGATGCTAATAATGAACGAACCTGCAAGGCCTAACTCGTTGTCTGTTTATGTATTAGATGCCTGATGAGCACACCTCCCGGAAAATGTCTAGGGCAAAACGGGAAAGAAAGAGATCGGGAAAGAAGCAGAAACTAGAAGGAGAAGATGGCTTGGTGGACAGGATCAGTGCTTTGCCAGATGACATTGTTATTGGTATAGTGTCCTTGTTGCCCTTAAAGGATGCCGCAGCGACTTGTGTCCTTTCTAGGAGATGGGAGCATGTGTGGAAGTTTAGTGCTTCTCTTGATTTTGATGAGGTCGATCAACTCTTTGCTCGCTTTCATGGACTTGAACCTGACGAAATGGACCCGGAAAGCCGCAGATATATCGATCGGGTAGACTCTGTGATAGGAAAACATAGAGCCTCCACCATTGAACGATTTAGGGTTTGCTTTGATCTAGATTTTCACTTTACAAAATCGGTTGATAGTTGGGTTGAATTTGCGATGAATAAGAGAGTTCAAGAACTTGAATCGGAATTTCGGAGCGTATATATCCTCAGTGGAGTGAGGGGACCTAACTGGATAAATCGTAACTATATGTATCAGTTTCCACCAAAGCTTTTAGGTTTGGAAATGGAGTCCGGCTTGCAGCTTAAGCATTTGGATTCTTCATGCAGTATTGGATTTAGTTTTCTTAGAGTTCTTCGTTTCACGAATGTTGATGTGTCTCAAGAAGTTCTTGAGCACTTCTTGTATAACTGTCCAGTTCTTGAGAGATTAAGTGTGAAGTCCACCAGAAGTTTGGTTGGTCTGAGAGTTGCTGGACCCTCGATTGCATTGAAGTATCTAGAGCTACTCAGTTGTGATGGCCTCAATAGCATTCAGATTAGTGACACCAACCTGGTTTCTTTAACTATTTCTCAAGGTGCTGAGATTAGCCTACTTCTTATCAGTAATGCACCATCACTTGTTGAGGTCTCCTACAAAACATCTAGGTCCATGGATTTACCGCGTTTCCTTACTCAAATTTCACGCTGCACTCATCTGGAGATGCTCATGCTGAATATTAGTGTCATGGTTAGTGTATATATTTATAGTGTTTTGGTTTTCTCTTCTTGTTGAGATAGGTGAACAATATATTTGTGGTAAACTGCATCAATGTGAAAAACACATTCCATACATATTAGAATAAGTGGTTCAAAATTGTAGTTCTCCTACTATTCTCCAAAATGGCAATTGTTTCTTACTGTACATTGTTTTCAGGACTACGATTCCAGTCTTGTATTCCCCCATTTTGCAAATCTCAAGCATTTGGAACTTACAGTTGAACAAGACAGCGAGAGGGGTCTTCAGTACTTGCTATCTTTCCTTGAGGCATCTCCTTATTTGGAAAAACTTGTGTTGAAGGTATGTCACTTGGCTATGTAGTAGTAAATAAGACTATTCATAGTTGAAAATGCATAATAGTTAATCAAGAAGCTACTACACAATCAAGGAATTCAGATCATGGTAATGGAGATAATGAGAAATAAGCATTATTTATCTTTGGTTTGTTAGGAATGTACCTAAACCACATTGTTTTAGCCCTTGAATAGAGTTGGGATTCAAGAGGGACGACATAAACAGGTTAAGCATTTGTGATATTCTCTTCTCGTGTTGATTGTTGATCAACATCGCTTTCTGGTTCTTCCTTGATATAATTCCATCTGTAGCGTTGGATCACTTGGATGCCTGATGAATTTGTTTACTTGGTGTAGTTGGAGCGATATGTGACCCGTGAATACTACAAGGTAATAGGAAACGTAAAGAAAATGGCACATTGCCCTCATTATCACCTTAAGGTAGTTAAAATAGAAAACTACCGGGGTAGATCATGTGCTAAGCATGTCATGTATTTGATCCATAATGCTGCTGCATTGGAGAAAATTGTTATCAAACCTATTTGTAATCTGGGTTCGCAAACAGTGAACAGTGAAAGACAAGAAGCTTTGGCGAGAAATCATGCTACGCAATGCCTCTAACGAAAAGTGCCTTCATCTATTGAATTTGTGTGCATGTAGTAATTGTGGCGCTTATATTATCTAGGTTGCAATACTTCATGCACTGTAAGAGCATTTCGAATCACATCCTTAAGTTTCCGATTCTGTCATGATTTAAGTATCACTACTGCTATATTCTTGATACAACATTGTCTAAGAAAGGGGGACTTTGGTTAACCAAGTATGATGTTGAACTTCATTTCAATTTCATTTTGTGCTACAGCATTGGCTTCTCCAATTCGCATCTTGCAGTAATAGCTCTGTAGTCAGAAGGTTGAGATTTTGAGTTTCTTGATGAGTTGTTTGGAAGTTTGTATACCAAGTTAATGGTGTAACATTTGGAGATGTGATTTTGAGGGTGAAATAACTATCATTAGCAATGTAGGATACAAATTAACCTTTCTTGGTCTTTGACATCAGCTCAAAAAGTTAAAAGAACAAAAGAGTGAATCCTAATGGCATTAACATCAAAGTTATCTATTGCTGATTGTTACATCCCCATAAAAATAAAACAGAGCAGCAGTACTAGTGTTTGTGACATATTTCCCTAGTGATCAATCGCTATAGGGGCATTCTTTCCTTTGCTACGAGCAAATGATTACCCCCTCCCCCTCCCTGTGGATTCCAAACTCATGAAGCACAAGCAGGCACCAAGCAAGAGAACAATCCCAGCATTTTCTTCTGCAAAAACCAAAATAACATCCAGTACAATTATTGTCCAGCAGCCAATGTTGAGAAAAACACATGAAAAGAATAATTTAACCAGCATAGAGTAAGTTCTAAGTAGGCATCAGTCAATTCGGAGTCGAAAATGGGTTTGACATCTGTGACATAATCCACTAGAGGCCATTTTTTTCAAACTCATCATGTGAAACTTTAGTCATTTTGGTGCATCATGAGTCAGAAATTCATATTATAGAGTATGAGACTGAGAATATATGTTTGTACACACCCGCTTGGTAGAGTGAAGGAGCTCAGGTGGTATCTTGTAAAGGTCTTCATCAACCGGCTTGGGAGGCCTCCTTGGTCGCAAAACGGCATCGTTGCTGCGAGTGTGATACTGCTGGTAGTGTAGCTTTGACGGTTCAGTCACTTCGTCATGGACCTTAGCTTGATGCTGCTGCTTCTTTTGCTCCTTGACATGCGGGTTATGAGGGCATCTCTTTTCTCTCCCCCTTGCAGTTGTCTGCAATAACAGTGTCACCATCATAAGTCATGAGTAGGCATAAAACGACATCATTTCATTAGTCCTCTCATCACCATCCAATTAACTGCATCAACAGCTTTTACTTTCTAAATGACATTGATGGGTGCTTGGGTGTTTGTTAATTTGGTCACTCAAAACAGAAAACTGGTCGAGTATGATTTGATCTTACAACGTGTCACATTGGTAAGAGGAAACTGAAATAATCATATTTATATTTATATTTATATATATGGCGTCGGAAAATACGAGTATGCAACTATCTACTCAAGTATAATGTACTAGCAAACATTAGCAAATCGAGTACTTCAAAATCTTAGTTTCAAAGTCCTGAGTTTTTGAAATGGGTTTCTTCTAAAATCACAGGGCATGGCATTCAATCTTAAAAACTTGAGTCTGTCTTAGATGTTCATAGTAATGAAAAACATGATGGGAGGAGTTACTTAAACTAAGAAAATGAAAGACAGAAAGACACCTAGTACCTCCATAGCTCATTATAAACCAACCAAAAATTGCACACCACCATTAAAACTCAACCACCCAGTAGTGACAAAAATATCACCATTTTCTGGGATCAGAATATCCCAATGACCATAGGAATGAAAAGATGCAACCTTTTTTCCCCAAATTTGACACAGATAAGCAACAAGAATCCATAATGATGAAAACCAAGGAGGTAAAAGAGTAAAAGTTGGAACCTTTCGAGAATTAGGAGCAACAACAACCCGGGAAGGCTTCTTCTTCATCTTCTTAACATCAACAGCATACAAGTCAGCATGCAGATAGGCTGCCGGAACATCGCTCTCACCAGAAGAAGAGCTGAACCTGATCAAACCGGCTTGCCTTGCACACTCGAAATACTGAGTGATTGGTAGCTCATTGGCATAATCCCAGTCCCCAAACGCCGGAATTTGACCGCTCCGTTTATAGTAGTCCTGCCACCACCATCAACCACGTCCATGATAATTCAGTAAGATAAACTACTTAAAACAACGATATCAAACAAGTGGAGCTAACAAGGGAATATTGTTTGGAAGAAAATTACTTACATCCATTGCGGAAGAAATGGCCAAGAGAGCAAGAACCCAATAAGCTCTTTAAAGGGTGGAAATTGAAAGGGAAAGTTGGAGAAGAAAGGTGAAGAGGGTGGGAGTTAAAAAGGGAGAGAGACAGGTTAAAAGAGGCAAGGGGGCGGTGGGGTTGAGCAGAGAAGCTCCAGAGGGGGATATAAATACTGGGTCAGAATGTGAAGAAGGAGAAGAAGAGGGAATCTAGGGGAAAAGAGAGAGATAGTACTGAGATGGATGGATCTTACTTGGACTTTTATAGCAATACAGCACAGTTAGGTCAGTAGCCTCAGGTTCTGAACAACCAAGGGACCTTGTTTTAGGGGGATGGGCTACCAAGCTGCTGTGACTTATGAATGATGATGCCTACAGTTGCTTAAAGAGATAGAGATCAGAGTTGGGTTGGTTTGGACTTTGGACTACGGTGCAATGAGAGAACAGGAAGGAGGAGAAAAGCTGCTTTTAGCTTTTGTGGTGGAGGTAAGTGCTTTTCGTTGACTCAGTGGTTATGGAAGTATGCAAGAGTCCAATGCCACATTGCAGCCATGCCTAGAGGGAGAGAGAGACCCTTATAAATATGGCAGTTCTAAATGAGGGTTTTCCCCAGACAGGGTGAGGGCCTACAATGAAATTTAACCAGTTTTTTTTTTAAATTTTTTTGTTTATTTTATGAAAGAGTGAATTCAACTCAACTGTAGGCAGAAGCATGAGAGGAGGTATGGACAAGTTGAAAAGGGCATTGAATTTTTAATGTGAATAGCTGTTGCTGAACTTTTGGTTGCTGCTGCCGCTGCTACTACTGTTGGGTGTGGTGGGTGGCTGGGTGGTTCTATAATCTAGACAAGTGAAAAGGTGAGTTTGGGAAGAGGACTTTTTGGAGAAGTGAAAACGCCCATTAATAAGGGATCTTGTCCATTTTCTAGCTTGTAGCACCAAGTTGCTGCATAAGGAGGGGGATGGTCATGCATGTGGATATTGAACAGCACATATTACATGACCAGAAGCCATGTGAAATCACTGAAATGGCTTGACCTCAGTTTGCAGAGGTAAATGTTTATTCTCAAGGGTCTGGACATGACAAGATCAAATATGTACACAAAAACCAAGCCCTAACATGGTTAAGAAAAACTAAAGTAAGATAATTGCCGTGAATATCAAACAAAAATCAGTGAGGTGGGGCTAGGTTAATTAAGGTGTTTAACTGACAACTTTAAGGTTATGAGTTCAAACCTCACGACATACGTAAGGTGTGTGAGTTATTAATAAAAGATTAAAAAAAAAACAATGTGATTAGTAACATTCTCAATTGTGTGCGGATGGGATAGAATGATTTTTGCGTGATCTATCACATAACTGACGATATCTATCTAACACATAAAAATGTACGTGTATGGTTGGACGCATCTATAAATAAATTATATGATCGAGAAACGTTTCGGAGATCAAATATTTTCATCATATATTAAGAGTCAAGGGACTGAGTTCATAGACAGCTATCTGTAATCCAGTGTGTGTTGCAAGATTACTAGAACAAGGTGTCCATAAATCTGGATCTTGCACAAATGTTTGCCGAATGACACTTTTGAAGGCTCTACGAGAATGACAACTCTTAGTCTTAGTTTCTCATTATGATTTACAAGTTACTATAAGTACATATCTCTGTCACCAAGATAAAAGACTAGTGAGTAAATTGCCAAAAGAAGAGGAATTCGAACCAAATGAGGCAAAAAATTCTACCCAATTAAGAAGCTAATGATGAACACTTTCTAGTTAAACAAACCAAAGTCAATTACTGAAGATACCAAAATGGGGGCATCTCGATTGTTTACGGTTTTACACTGACCTAGAGCTGGAGGTGGTGATTATTATTAGTAAAAGGTTCTTCTCTCAACGCCAGAATAAGCTAGCTCCATTTGAAAACCAAACCAGAGCAGCAATAATGCGCTCATGCATGTGAAGCTGCCTGAGAATCTGTGACTATACCAAAATCAAACTATAATCTAAACCTCGTGAATACATATAGTCTAGATTAATGAACACACTCAGATCTTGAAAAACATCCTCCCCAGAGATATTTACAGATTCTTTTTCTCGTTTGTTTATGGGGAAGAAGAAAACCCAAGCGCAGCAGAAAGGAAGGGCCGTCGAGAATTACTTCCCTCGAGGAGTAGTCCCTAAATTTTGACTCTCATTTCTTCCTTGTTTTACAAGTTTTACTACACTGCTCAAAAAATTTCTGATCTAGTAAAAAAGAGAGGAATTGACTCGTAAGCTTTGGGGGCGGTGCAAATATTGACCTAAATAATATTATGGGAGAAACCCAAAAAACATGGGTGTGTCGCCGAAGGATTGGCATGCAAGATATGAAACAGGGGTCGTGGCGTGGTGTAGGGTAAGGTTAAGGGTAGGGGTCCTCCAATTTGACCAGAGTGAGGTGTGTGAGGTAATAAGTCAACACTGTCACGTCCTAGACACACACACACATGTGTGGCAGTGTGAGCGACTAAACGACACTGCCAACCGACCAAAGCATTAGGATTTTGATAAAAACTCCAAAAAAGAAGAACGGCCCCAACACTGTGTCCTAAAACCCACGATTCCTTCCCTTTATTGGGGTCGTGTCCTAATAGCCATTTCACACCATTAGTAAAATGTGGAGAGGTGTCCGTCCAAACGGACCCAGGTCGGCAAGGTAGCCAGGAGGGTTGTGGACTTGTGGTTGTGGTCGTGATCAGGATGGTCTAGTGTTCTCAGGTTTTTAAAAGAGTTAGCAGTTTTTTTTAGGGCTAAATTCAGTTTAATTTCTTAAACTTTAGAACTAAAAATAGTTTGGTCCTTGATTTTTTTTTTATAAATCAAGTTGATCCTTGTACTTTCAAATAACATCATCTAAGTCTAAAATTTTAATTTAGTGTAAAAATGGGTGAGTTTGTTTCTTAAAAAATGACGTTTTTTCATCGTTATAATGTTTATTTGCCCATATTTGTAGGTTAAAAAGCTCAAATGTGGATCTCATGTCAGTTTCAAGTCAGCAAATGATATTATTTTTGGAGCCATATTAAAATTTTAGACTTAGTTGATGATGTTTGAGAGTACAAGGACCAACGTGATTAAAACAAAAAATCAGGGACCAAACTGATTTTAGCCCTAAAATTCAGAGGGTTAAACTGAATTTAATCTTTTTTTTACATCGAAATTTTGGCTGGAAAAAAAGTAACATATATTATCAAAAACACTTGAGTCGGTTTTGCAATCTCTCATTATATACCGAGTATCTGTTTTAAAGTGTGGTTAAATGACTCGTACTTGTTTCCGTCAAATATCTTGCGATACTCATAATGTTTATCTTCTGGTCCATCGGCTCACTTTATACTCAAGTACTGTGTTTGAGGGGGACACAATTTTTGCCTAGTCTAGTCCATTTCTTGGGTCTTCAATGTCATACCCCATAGATGTCTACTAGTTACTTAGTTAGTAGTTGCCCATTTATTCAAATATTCATTTTGTTTTATTCCTTTCCTTGGCTTTCGGCTCCAATTTGGGTCTGGATATGAACTTGGACCTACTAATGCACATAAATGAGTCCATAAACACGGGCTTGAACTTTCATAAAGACGCTTTGGGCTCCTCTGGTGAACTCTGTTCCTATTGGGCTTGTACTTAAATATCTTCTAATGTTCAATTTCGTTTAGGATTTTCTTGTGGATAGTGTCCTCTTTACCTAAGGAAATACCATGTCCTGCTTCGTTTAGGAATTTCCTCCCTAAATACCCTTCCCTAAGTTCATAGGAAGCACAATTGCACAACACGGCAACCCACCCTCTATATAATCTCCAAAGCATTTCACAGATTAAACCCCAAATCAAATACCCACTTGGGTTTTCAAGGGTTTTGCCTCAAATGCTTGCTCTGTTTTCCGACTCCATTGTGTTCAGATCTTTCAGCACACTCTTCATCGAAGAAGAGATTTCCCCGATGAGGAACTCCGGTTTCTCTACCACTGTTTCGTGTCGAAACAGTTACGTAGAAGAAGAAGAAGATGATGATTCTGAATTCTTTGATGCTAATGAAGAAGAGTGCCCAGAGCCAACTTTTGTGTTTAAATTTGAGTACCAGACTAGGGAGATATTAAAGACACTGGAAAAAGTGGATGAGATTGGAGATTATGTAGCTTTTCAAGCCGGGAAGAATAGTACTAGTTGCTTCATTAAAGAATCACAAAATGGGTCTGCTCAGAATTCAAGCTGTGATTCTATAGAAGCAAATGTTCATGTGGAAGAAGGTGATCAAGGTTTTGGAGATGGTGCATTTGAGGAAGAGGAGGTTGAGAAGAGAATAGTGATTGAGGAAAACTTTGTTTCGGATGACGAAGAAGAAGCAGAAGTTAATAATGAAGTGAAGTTTGGTTCGGTTGTGAAGGAAGACCTGTCACATTCAGATGATTCGATATGTTCAAGGGAGGATGATAATGATGAACTAAGTGCTTTGGAGGACATTGGATTGCGCAAGCCTGATGGTTTTGATGACAAAGATGATGAACTAAGTGCTTTGGAAGACATCGGATTGCGCAAGCCTGATGGTTTTGATTACAAAGATGATGAACCAAGTGCTTTGGAAGACATCGGATTGCGCAAGCCTGATGGTTTTGATGACAAAGATGGTTCCGAGGACACATTAGAGACATCAGACACATTGGAGGCTTTGTGTAAACATCTAAAGTCGATAGATAAGTTGAAAATGGAGCTCAGGAAAGTTAGAGCTACTACTGGTCTGCCTACTATTTTTGAAGAATCAGAGTCTCTGGATATGAATGACTTGAAGCCACTTAAGATTTTTGATATATACCAACATGGAGATACATATAAGAGTTACAAGTTTCAAATGCGCAAGTTGGATATTTTGAATTTTGCAATAGGTGATCTGGAGTCCAAACATTCACTTAAATTGTTTTCGAGCTACAAATCATTTGCTCCAGCTATCAAATCCTTTCTTTCCAACTTGAGGCTTTGTAAACCCAAAATAGATTGTGATCCAATACATAGTGAGTTAGAAAAGATCTATGTTGGGCAGTTGTGCCTTTCTTGGGAGTTTCTTCAGTGGCAGTATGAGAAGGCCTTGGAAACTGCCCCCAATCAAATACATTCATACAATGAAGTCACAGAAGAATTGCTACAGTTTCGAGTGCTCCTACAAAGATTTGTAGAGGATGAACATTTTCAGGGGCCAAGGGTCGAAAACTATGTTAAAAGTCGAAATGCTATGCATAAGCTTCTACAAGTTCCAGAAATCAGAGAGGACAGATCGGAGGAAGGAAAGGAAGGCAATGAAGTTACCACTGACATTGTCGAGACGTTGAGAGAATCATTAAGGACCATGTGGCGATTCATTCGAGCTGATAAAAATGCCAACATAACTACTGCTTGTCGAAAAAGATCATTTCCATCTGGCTTGGATCTAGAGCTTCTAGGACAAGTTCAAGCAGATCTTCGGAAGAACGAGAGGATGCTTAAGGAGCTACAGATGAGTCAGAACCGGATCATAAAGAGATTCCAAAAGCATGAAGAAGAAGGAGACGAAGATGAAGAGAGCGCAGATCATGGTCACCTTAGCTTCTTTTCTCAAGTTGACATAAAATTGGTTTCAAGGGTTCTGAACATGTCAACTATAACACAAGATCAGCTAGTGTGGTGTCAAAGTAAGTTGAGCAACATACACTTCGTGAGGCGCAAGGTTCATGAAGATCCCTCTTTCTTGTGGTTTCCATGTTAATAGAGTCAACTTCTTTGTTCACTGAAACAACCTAAATTTCTTATATGAAATTGTATAGTTGTAATTTTATATAACTAGTAGTAGTACAAGCAATCTCTTCATGAAATACCTCAAAACTTTATTAAGTTATTCAGAAGATATCAGCCTGGACAAGTCGTCAAGCTAGCCAATTCAGGATGCTCTTCATCCAAATCACTACATAATCAAAATACTAACCATCAGAATCTAACAGAACACCTAATTCAGTACATAAATAATGCTACATAGGAGGAACCAAAGCTTGTGGCTTGTCTTCGCATTGAACAGAGACAGGTACATAAGGATAAGACATAAGCCTGCAACTCTGTCTATTTTGGTGATGGCTGCATATCTAAATAGGTGTTTCAGGAGTCAAGAGACCACTAAATGACACAGAGGGCTCGCCTGTCTCAGAAGCATTGCCAACACTGCAACACATATCCCAGAGATCTTTCCAAAGGAACATGAAGATGTTACAGGCTTTGCTTTCCTATTTAGTCTCCCTCCTGATCTTTCGTCTGCTGCAACTGACATATATAGCCATATAGGGGTGCTTGCCGCACCTTCACCCTGAAAATAAAGAGAAAGATAATGATGTGGCTTGGTCAGTAAAATAGGATAGCCGATCCATGTTAACATTCTAGCTTGTAAATTTTCTGGAGTTAAGTGATAAAATTGAGGACAATTGTTCAGAAACCAAAAACACATTATTGCAGGACAGCTTAGTTCCTAAGCACATTTTTGTTGGTGCTGTATAGACATACAAATTTCTCATTTCCAATTATACATGCCAAAAGTTCAGTCCTGAAATGAAGACCTACCATCACCAAATGAACTTCGGGGGATAGAAGATCGAGCATAAATAGCAAAGTAAACCAAAAGAAAGAACAGCTTGTGAAATGTTCGTGAATTCCATTGCACTCGTAATCCATTGGTTCACTGTTTAGTAACCAGTGCAGCGAAATGCTGTCCATGTAAACAACATAGACATCAGTGACACTGTAACAAGATTTATCACGGTTTGAATATATGTGCAACCGAAAAGATTTTAAGCTTACTATCACAGTTCTGGATTTAGGATGGCTAATGATGTATGTGAAATAAATAAAACATTGGAAATCCGAAACATAGACATAATACTTCATACTTAAGAAGTTATGATGCCAAATAATTGCCAAAATAGTATTGTCCTCGGAACAAGGCAATAAGCCACAAGCAATCTCTCCAGGAACTTTGCCGAATACAAAATAATACCCTTATAAAAAGAGAACGAAAAAAAAAAGTGATGTAGATGTATAGATGACGAAGACAGAAGTAGAAAAAATTGAACAGACAAGGCACCAACCTGTAAATTCATGTACAACAGTACAAGCAAGAAATAATCTACCAACATCCTCATATGATGATCATGGTCAGCCCCTCACAGACCTAGCTTCAAGAAATGAAGTCAAGATAGTTGAACTGATACCGGCTTCATGACTTAACTCTAATCCTGGTTTAACAGGCCAAAAGAAGTATAAGAGATTCATTTTGATTGCTAACCTCTTAGTGTATCATATGCAAAAGTTAATTTACCTAGTTTAGGGAAGAGCCTCATGAAGCAGTCAATGGGTGGTAGAAAAAGTTTCCTTGATTGAACTATCGTTGCCTGACCATCCTTCTCCAGATATAGAATGCTAAGATGTCATGGACTCACTCAATTTCTGTAGTTAGAGTGGCATGGCCTTACAATGCAACATTTCTTCCTTGATTGAAGCATGTTGAAGTTTCAATCAGGTTGTTGATCTATTTCTAGCAACTCTGGCAACAAATGCTATTGCGAACGATCTTCACTCCTCCTGATGATCACATCCCTTTGTTCGCTGTCATTAATAGGGAACAGTCTTTCATCACTGAGAAAGAGAGACTCACATGCTTCTGATATTAGATTTACATCCCACAACATATGATGTAAGAATAAAAGTAAATGAGAAAATACGCATTACATAAGTATGACAGATCAATAAATACTAACATTTAGAAATAAAAGATATTCACCTGAAGAAGTGAATAAGAATAAGATTGAGAGGTGTTGTTCGTAGATGATGAAGCCATGAGAGTCCGAATACTCTTGGTGCTTGAAACGGAAATTACTTACAACGTAAAAAGAGAAGATAATCAATTAGACAAATACTGAGGGCATTGCAACCTTTTTAGCTCTAAATTAATACTTGAGCAATGCCAAATTCAATTGGTGTAATTTGAAGTGATTAATCTATATGCATTACTTCATTTAGCTCACCGTGCTACGTATTCGGATGATTTTGCAATGAGCTGCACAAGGCCTAGCCGTTCCACATGTTGACGAGTTTTGCTTGTTCCAGTAGAAATTAAAGTCTGAGTAATTTAAGAGAACATAACAATGAAAAATTAAAGGACGTGTTGATCGTAGTTACTCTGACTTGCTAGGAAAAATTGAAGGGAAATTCTACCTTCAATGAACTCGTGCCAATATACGGGGATGGAAGATAACAGGAAATGGATGCCACCAACAACTTCTGTGAAAATGAAAGTAGTTGACAATTAATTAAAATCTCATTGTAAGTCAGTTTTGAGGTACAATTTTCACAGAAAAATAGAGTAACTTCATAAAAGCCAAAACATTTAAAGATACTGTCACGAATTACCTGCATGAGGTGAACTAGGCGGGGACAAAAGAGCTGTGGAAGATCCAGCACGCACAGCAGAATAAACCACAGAAAGAACAGTGGTAAACAAACCTAAGGTAAGAGTCCCAGTGGAAACAAATTTAGAATGCTTGTGGAGACCATTGCACTCATAGTCCCTCGGCTCACTAGCAAGTGCACTATAGCAGAGATATGTACAGTACACAGATATAACTGACGCGGGTAAAAATGCTGCCACCTACCTGTGTAACATCAAAATAGAGACCAAGGAATCCAAAAGGTCATTACATTTAACAATGAATTTGCACATTTCTACATTCAAAACAGAATTACATACAATATCCAGGTATGCATAATATGAAAATCTGGTTGACCGGTTTACCCAAAAAATAGATTTCTATGCAACCAGAAAGCTAAGCAACATGCAAGTACTGTGTTGGATTTATGATGGGACTCGTATTAGGAGATACAATAAATGAATATACCAACCAAATGTAAAACTGGAGCATGGGTATTGTATCTGGTTTTTCTTTTTTGGCCAGCAGTTAGTTTTATGTCATCTCAAGAGCATAAACCACTGTCTTCAAAAAGAACAGTGACGTAGTTATATCATCAGGGTTTAAATTATAAACCACTGTCTTCATATTAAACTTGTTTGAGCCCAGTGGGCATTTTCGGTCCAAGACTCGAGAAAGGCTTAGATGTCATTTGGGCCAGCGCCTGTGGCCTTTTTAGCCCACGAAGGGTGGCGAGGTTTGGCAGTACGTGACGAGGATTTTATCCAGAAGATCCTGATACCTCGCGAGATTCGGTGTCCTCGCAGGATCCTTATCTCCAGTTCGCATAGGACTCTACAGTTCCTGGCGAGGGTGAGTTGGAAATGACTAATAACGCCCTCGGGATAAGGTCGCTTAGTGTTTGAGTTCGCTTACTACACGACAAATGAAATGCAGCGAGGCGGGGAACAAAACCTAAGCGAGATAGGTTTGACACGTGTTGCATGGAGCGCGCGACTGGCGAGTTAATCGTATCCTTGTGGGATTCTAATTGCAGAGTCCGGGTTGGATTGTGATTAAGTCTCCACGAGTTGCTTACGGATGAATATATAAGGAAGCTCCATGGTCTTCAAAGGACACACAATCAATCAATCAACAAATCTCTTTCAAACAGACGTACACAGTCGAGATCTTCGAGTATCCTCGAAACCCTTACGTTCTAAGCGCACCCCGCCTTAGATCCCAGAGCCCGTCAGGACTCGTCTCCGATTTCCCAATTGTTGCTCTGCTCGCTTTCACAGTGAGTATCGATCGACAGGTGATTAGAAGAGTAAGCTCAGAAATATTTCCTCATCAGGTGACACCGGAGCCCTCATTCGCCTGGTCAGAAGTCAGGACGCGCACCGTTCTCTTTCCTCATCCGTGAGGTGGCACGCCCCGCACACATCATTTTACTTTTTGTTCCCTCTCTACCCTCGCTGAGGTGTGGGCCAAAACATTGGCACGCCCAGTGGGACACGGAGTTTATTTTGCTAGCAATCATTGGGAAGTCTGACAACTCCCCCTACCGGAGACCTTCGCTTTCTTGTTTAAAACATAAGGCTCCGCAATACAAGCCCCATAACAGCGCGGCTTGCAGATCTCTCGCTAAAGAAGAGATTCTCAATCGGTTCGGCAACCCCGACCTTACTAAGTCCACAATGGCAAACTCACAACCAATCCCAGAAGCAGGACATACTCTGTCCACAGAGGAAGTCCGCAGAATGTTCGAGGAACTAAGGAGCGATCTCAAGAATGAGATCGGCACGCTCAGGAGAGAATTCGGCTTAAAAGTCGAAGAAACTCAGCAAACTGTCCAAGACCTCTCTGCCCAGGTCACTAAGGACAAGGAGATCTGGCTCGCAAACCAGGAGAACCACGCTAGGCTCAGCGAAGAGTTCAACTATGTGGTTGGCACGATCAGGGAGGACAAGGACATAATGACCGGCTCTCTGCAAAGGATCCAGACAGAACTGGAACAGAGCAAGGTGGCCTTTACAAAGGCCTTGGAGGTCTAAACCTGTCGTCTGAACGACCATGACACCAAGCTGCAGCAACAGCAGGACGCTTCCTTCTTCGGGAGCAAGAATAGCATGGACAAGCTCGAAGACTACAAAGAGCGCCATGATACCCTGAATACAAGGGTCCTGCAGATGGAAGACTGGATTCGGGCCCAGGCGCCGAAGACTCACGCTATGAACTATGTCAGTTCAAGCGCAGCGGAGGGCTCAAGGTACATCCCGCCTAACGAGCGCCCTAGAGAAAATCCGAGGGTCGGGGCCCAGAAGGCTCCCCAATTCTCATTGGGAGCCAGTTCATCAAAGACACCGCCCCGTCTACCCTCGCCATGCAGCCCTGGAGTCACACTCAGGGGCGCCGGTGCTCTTGCGCCGCAAGGAATGGGGACACCAGATGACCCGATCATGGCTTATTCCAGTTCGACCCATAAGAACGTCGGACAGGCCCCTAGCTTCTCTGCATGGTATGGCCATGACCAGGGGCAGAATCCGCACCAGTAACGGCGGCCGACTGGCGCCAACTCATCTCAAGCATTGTCAAGGAGCACACCGGGAAGGGTGATGCCACCTTGCACTATCGTGACCCCTATCCAGATAGCGTGGCACAGTACCCTTTCCCCCACGGTTTCAAGAACATCGTCTTCACCACATTTTCTGGGGAAACAAGAGAAGATGCAGCGACTCACATGGCCCGCTTCAAGGTCCAATGCGGCCAGTACGGGAACGATGACATGCTTAAGCTCAAGCTCTTCGGGACTTCTCTGTCCGGAGCCGCTTTCACCTGGTACTCCAGACTGAAGCCAGGGTCAGTAGCAGATTGGCCCACCATGGAACGTCTCTTCCGGGAGACATATGGCACAATTGAGCCCGAAGTTGGCCTCGACTCCCTCACGCAGATGAGCCAGCAGAGCATGGAGTCCGGAGTTTCTTTCCTCCAATGCTTCAAGATTCAGCAGGCCAAATGCGATTACCTGCTGCCTGAGCAAGAAGCCATTAAGTTGGCTATTCGGGGTCTAGAGCACCGCCAGCGGCTGAAGCACCACGGAGAGCGTTTCAGTTCCATGGGTGACCTAATCAACAAGGTCGGCAGCTACGAGCTCATCCTGAACGAGCTGGACGACAAGGCCAACGCTTCCAAGGGAACTTACGTACCAGGGAAGAACCGGATAGTGGGGGCACTCAGCATGCAAAACCCTACTCACGATCCCTACTATCAAAGGTCGGAGCCAGCCCATGCAGATCAGGACTTGGACGACATTAGCGCGGTAGAGCTGACTGGCAAGCAAGTGGCTCATAAACTGAAGAACCTGAAGATGACCCGCGAGCCGATCACCATCCAGTCCTTTGCCTGGACCAAGCCAGAGTACGAGTCGTACACTTACGACGCCAAAAACGCCCATTTGGTCTTTAATGACCTAATCGAGGCGAAGTACGTGCGCCTGGATCACAAGATACCGTCTAAGGAGGAGCTGAAAGACAAGAAATACTGTGCCTTCCACAACGTATACAATCATGACACCAAAGATTGTGTCAAGCTCCGAGACCAGTTGCAGACTTGGTTAAACTCAGGCGAGCTGAGGATGAAGGCACCGGGTAGCACGGCCTCATTGGTCGATGTAGACCCTTTCCCGCCCGTAGTCGGCATGGTCGAAGTCAACTGGACTGATCGAGCCCAGGGCGACGAACGACGTCGAGCGCCAAAAAGGGGTCGCGAGGAAGGAGACGATAACGCCCGTCAGCCGCGTCGCCAGTACACCTACAATGAAAGTCTGGCACATGAGGTCTTAGAAGATCTCAGAGAGGCCGGACTCGTCACACTCAACTCTTTGCCCTACAGCGAGTACAAGGATGGACGCGTTCATTGTAGTTTCCATGACAGCTGGGGGCACAGGACCTGCGAATGTCGCCAGCTCCGAGACCAGATCCAAGACTGGCTTGACCTCGGATACATCTGCTTTAAGGATGAGGGCGGTTTTACAATCGCAACTGCTGGTTTCGCTTGGCCTCGCGTCGGCCAGCGAATGATCACATTAGACCTGTCACCAAATGCAGGACCATCCGAGCCGCCAGGCCGAAATCGCAAACGGCCGGCGAACAACTACATGCTCCCAGATAACCAGATGAGGAGCACAGACGACCCAGCTCGACAGTTGGTCGCAAGACTCGAACCAGACCGCCCCTCCTACAAGGATAAGGGCAAAGCAATCATGAGGGACGATAAACCGCTCCCCGTAAAAGGTTCCCAGCCTACGAGCCCCAGGACTCGCGAAGAGCTAGAGAAAAGGGTAGCGCGTCTTGAGACGTACGTCGCCGCTCATTGGGCAGCAGCGATACCTCCATCCCCTGCCGCAAGCGAGATGGACATGTCGGACTCCAGCAGCGAGAGCCACAGCAACGACGCCCCAAGCCCTCGTGACGGCGTTTTAACCAACCCTTACATTCCCCCGACGTCCAAATCGGCGATCAAGGAAGGGATCTGGTACACGCAGCAAGGGGGCAAGGCAGTGACTATCAGCAGGTCCAAGAAGCGCAAGCTCCAGAAGCGGTACGGCAATATCCTACGCGCCTTACGGGCTGTCGACTAGGGCGCTATACGCCCCTCACAGCTCGCACAGACGCCTGAGCGAATGTGGCGGGAAGCAGAAGGTTTGCGCGCAGTCCTTCAAATGCCGCCAGTCACACCTCTAAACGTGAACCGTCTCAGCCCTCACGACGACAAGAACGTCGAGATCCAGAGGCTGGCACGGGAAGGGAGCCGCCATCACCACAACAGCCTCGGCCACGGCGCACTCCGGAACCCGAAACCAGGATGGTGCCCCGAGTATCTGCCCTGCAGCGGTTGGCGAAAGAAGACAACAGTAAGGCTCCCGCGGCAGCGGATAAACAACCAGCTAGGGACCATCAGCCTTCACCAAAGACAGTATGGCGTCCGCGGCAACTTGAGGCGTCAGAGCCACCAGCAGAGACACCGGCACCCTCTAGTCCTAACCTCGCCGAGCAAATGGCCCAACGTTTCTGCGAAAATGAGGAAGCCGATGAGGCGCACTCAGAACCTCGCCTCAACCTCGAGGAAGACCAGGACGAAGAGCAAGCAGAGTCATTCACCTGCAATATGCTAGAGGTCTCAGGTTGGGATGCTGCTGAAGGGTTTAGCCGCGAAGCAGAGGCCTTCGCAGTGCTCGAAGGGGAGCACGGGATCATTGACACACCCTTGGTCCCAGTCTCCGAACAATTCTCGTTTCAGGTCGGGATGGTGTTCTTCATTTCGGAACGATACGCTCTTCCACCAAATACAACTTGCAGCGCAGCGGACATCACCATCAGCAGCGAGGATGACAGTGTACTCCCGCCATGCAGCAGCGAAATGGGCCCAGTACTGGTCCCAGCCGATGACGCTCCACAAGCAGAAAGTTCGAACAGCTTCACACAAAGGCCAACTATGACCTTTTCTACGCCAACTCTGGACATGGCCACCCACATGCGACCACTGTATATCACGGCAGAAGTCCAAGGGAAACTGATCAACAAGGTCATGATCGACACCGGTGCCGCAGTTAACGTCGTCACCACCCGCACCATGGGACTCCTTGACATCCCGCGCTCGATGGTCCAGACCACGTCCTTAACGGTGAAGAACTTCACATGACAAGTGTCCAGAACCCTAGGCTTACTGTTTCTACGGGTCAAGGTCGGACCGGCATCGCGAGTTTACACCTTTTTTGTCGCCGAGTGCGTTTCCTCTTACAGCATGATCCTCGGTCGGGACTGGATCCACAGAAGTTTTTGTGTGCCTTCCTCAATGCACCAAGAACTCATGATCTGGGATACCGAGAAACGCGAGGCAGTCATCATCAAGGCCGACCCGCGGCCTTTCTCTATTTCTGCCAACCTCAACGATGCCCAGTACTATAATACGGACTTGGGCCCGCTGGATGTTCAAGGCGTCGATCACAAGGGCCGCCCATACGGAGTAACGGCCTCCAATCTAACGCGATGGGGACTTACCCAGGCGAAGGACGATTTGCAACGTCCTCACACCATCGCGACTCTCACACCCCATTTCGATGGATAGTGCCTTTTCCGAGGAGGCACGCGAGGCTGGCGAGTCCTTGTGCGAAAGGCTCCTTTCGTACTGGGTAGAACGCGAAGCCTACGACAAGGTCGCGACTATGGAATATGTCGATGAAGTGGTGGATTATTCCGATACCAAAGAGGAAGTTATTCAGTTAGCTCCTGCTGCTTTGGACGACACTCCACCTCAAGTCCGCGACCCCACTTTACAAGTTGACGTAGGGACTGCAGAAAAGCCCTTACTCATTTCCATCAGTGCAAAGTTGGCGGAGGAAGAAAAGGAAGCCCTCCTTGATCTATTACGCGAATACAGGGATTGCTTCGCCGACAAATACGAAGATATGCCAGGCTTGTCCCCGGACTTGGTCTGCCACCGGCTACCAACCTATCCCGACTGGCGTCCAGTCCGGCAAGACGGCCGCTTCATGCGAACTGAAACCCAGATCGTGGTTAAGGAAGAGATCGAAAGCATGCACCGATCGGGTATCATTCGCGTGGCCAAATATAACGAGTGGTTGTCCAACGTCGTCCCTGTCCGCAAGAAAAATGGCAAGATGCGTGTCTGTGTTGATTACCGAGATCTCAACAACGCAACACCAAAGGACATATACCCCATGCCTGTGGCTGACCTACTCATTGATGCCGCCGCGGGGCATGAGGTGTTATCCTTTATGGACGGCACGGCCGGGTACCATCAGATTCCCGTAGCCGAGGAGGATCGACACAAGACCGCTTTCCGCTGCCCTGGTTTTGCTGGCGCGTTCGAATATGTCGTCATGCCCTTCGGACTCAAGAACGCGGGGGCAACGTACCAGCGCGCCATGAACCTCATCTTCCACGACATCTTGGGCAAGTTGATCGAAGTCTATATCGACGATGTGGTAGTCAAAACCAAATCGCGAACAACCCACGTGGAAGACTTGCGGCAGGTGTTCACACGGATGCGCAGACATAACCTTAAGATGAACCCTGCCAAGTGCGTTTTCTTCGCGGAGGCCGGTGACTTCCTCGGTTTCCTAGTGCATCAACGAGGCATCGAGATCCCAAAGGACAAATCACAAGCGGTAATCACCGCTTCGCCTCCCACTACCAAGAAGGAGCTACAACAGCTACTAGGGCGAATCAACTTCCTCCGCCGCTTCATATCAAACGCGGCAGGGAAAGTCCAACCTTTTTCATCCCTCCTTAAGCTCCAGGGGGCAACCGAGTTCGTATGGGAACCGCAACATCAACAGGCCTTTGATCGAATCAAGGACTACCTTACGAACCTACCAGTCCTGATTCCACCTCGCGACGGCGTCCCGCTTAAACTTTATATCGCTGCTGCCGATTTATCCATCGGCGGACTCCTGGCCCAGGACGATGAGAACGGGGTAGAACATGCCGTCTATTACCTCAGCAGGGTTTTAACGGACTGTGAGACACGCTACTCGCCCATGGAGAAGTTATGTCTCGCCCTATACTTTGCAGGGTGCAAGCTGCGCCATTACATGCTTGCCTTTACCACGGTCGTCATCGTGCAGTCTGACCTGGTCAAATACATGCTTTCTCGCCCCATCTTGCGGGGACGCATCGACAAGTGAATTCTCGCCATGTCCGAATTCTCGTTGCAATATGTTCCGCAAAAGGCAGTAAAAGGACAGGCAATAGCGGATTTTCTTGCCCATCACCCACCATCAGAGCTCACAGCGTTTCGCGAGTTGGACTTCGCCACAGTAACACTCGCTCCCTGGACCCTGTACTTCGATGGTTCACGGACTGATACAGCAGCCGGAGCCGGAATAGCCATAGCCAATCCCGCTGGAGATCGTTTCTCCTACTCGTTCCAGCTCGATTTCAAATGCACCAACAACCAGGCTGAGTACGAAGCACTAATCATCAGCCTAGAGATCTTGTTGGACTTAGGAGTCCGCGAGGTCCAGATCTTTGGCGACTCTTTGTTGGTCGTTAACCAGCTTGTGGAAAAGTTCAAATGTTTAAGCTTGTCAATTGAGCCATACCTGCGCAAAGCATTCGAGGTATTGGATCGATTTGATGACGTGTACATTGAGCACATACCACGTGAATTTAACTTCGCCGCCAACGAGCTCGCCCAGATAGCGTCTGGCCTCAGCCTGAGAGACGGAGTGCGCGAACGCCTGCTCAAGGTCGAACGCCGTACTCTTCCCTCTTTCATCGCCAGGGGGCAATTTCGGGACGCCATCCCAGAAGTTGCAGCCTTGGACCCCATCGACGAGGATTGGCGGCTACCATTCATCGCCTACCTCCAGAACCCCAACGACGCTGCCCATTCCAGGCAAATCCGCTTCCTCGCCTTAAACTTTGTTTTACGCAATGGTGAGCTCCGGCGGCGTGGGGAAGACGGAAACAACTTTCGCTGTGTCTACGGGAACGAAGCTAAACGTCTCATGCGCGAAGTCCATTGCGGAGTTTGCGGCTCGCACCAGGCCGGGCCCAAAATGCGATGGCTAATCCGCCGCCATGGATACTACTGGCCAACCATTCTAAAAGATTGTATTGCCTTCGCCAGAGGTTGCCAAGACTGCCAGGCCCACGGACCTGTGCAACATATCCCCAACATCCCTTTACATCCCATCATCAAACCTTGGCCGTGTCGCGGATGGGCAATGGATTTCGTGGGCATCATTCATCCCCACTCCTCTGAGCAGCACAAGTTCATAATTGTTGCCACCGATTTCTTTACCAAATGGGTCGAGGCCGAACCTCTCAAAGTCGCCTCTGCTAACTCGGTGCGCAACTTCATTTTCCGCAATATCATCTCACGCTTTGGTATCCCGGAATGCATCGTTACGGACAGGGGGACAGCTTTCATGGCCGATTCAGTTGTTACGTACTTAAACGATTACTGCATCAAGCTTTTACACTCCACGCCATACTATGCTCAGTCCAATGGCCAAGCGGAGGCTAGTAATAAGGTCATCCTTGGCATCCTCCGCAAGATGTTGGAGTTGAACCCACGCGTTTGGCACCAGGAACTCTACCACACTTTGTGGGCCTATCGCACCTCCAAGCGAGGCCCAACGGATACCACACCGTACGCTCTCATGTACGGTCACGACGCCGTCCTTCCCCTTGAGATCAATATCGCTTCACTCCGCGTCCAGGAACAGCATCAATTACTTGGCGAGGATTACGTCCAAGCCATGTGGCAAGAACTTGAGGATTTAAGCGAGCACCGTGTCGCCGCTTTCAACAACCTTGTCCTGGAGAAACAGCGCATCGCCCGCTCCTATGATAAAATTACGCGCGGGCAGAGCTATGCTGAGGGCCAGAAGGTGTGGCGAGCGGTCCTCCCGCTTGGAGACAAAACAGATGGTCGGGGCAAGTGGTCCGCTCGCTGGGATGGACCATTTATTATTCACCGAATACTTCCCAAGGGGGCATACCACTTGCGCGACTTGGACGGTACTATTCATCGCAACCCTATTAATGGCCGCTTCCTCAAGCGCCACATTGCAGGGGTCTGGGAGCGCGAGGATCCTACACCTCCACCAGATCCCGCCACCACAGTCAATAGTGCTACACGCCATCGCGTACTCGCTCCGCCGCCTAACACTAGGGGGCAACTCGGGACAGAAGACTAATAGAATACATTGTAACGTACCAGCCTAAAAAGGCCTGTATTAGATTGGGGCCTATCCCAGAGGCCCTAAAAAGTTCTATTGTTTTCTTCATTCTCTGTAAACGTGCAAAGTCTAAACACAAAGACTAGTACAAGATTGGGGCCTATTCCAGAGGCCCTAAACAATAAATTCATTTATTTTTGCCTTTTCACTTTGTTCAATACATGTTTCGAATTATGGCTTTGCGGCCAAAGCAATTACATGGATCAGAAAAGGTAAATTAGACTATGTTCAAATTCAAAAGCATAGATCTACAGCTACTGGAAGCATCATCCCGCATATCTCGCCAGGCTAAAGAAAGTCTGCCGCGGCGTCCTTCGCTCAGAGTTGACAAACGCCTCGCGTCTTTAGAGAAATTGACGAACGCTCAACATTGACAAGCGCTCCGTGTCTTTAGACCAGCCAAAACCCTGACGCCGGCCTGGACCTAAGAGAAAGTGTTGAGGAGCTGGAGGTCCAGTGGGCCAGGATCCCTCATGCTACCACCAGTCTTCAATTTGAAGAGCCGGCAGAGCCTCACGCGCTGATAGAACAGCAGGCGCAAGGCAGAGGGTACCCAACCTTTGGTCAGGCCGAACAAAGGCTTGGCCTGAGAGTAGATTTCCAGAATCACTCTAGGCCTGAGAGTAGATTTTCAGAATCAGCAAAGAATGGGAATGTATGGTTGGGGGCTTTGCTCTAAGCAGGGACAAGAGGATGAACATAAGGGAATAAGAAATCATGGTGAGGGGGCAGAGACTTCACTGATACTTCACCCCGGCCAAGCGTTTCTTTTTATAGGCGGAAGGGGCGATTGTGCGTTTGACAGTTGTCCCCCATGCAATATTTGCTCCGAGATACGGGCTTTGGAGATAAGGTCAGACGCGTTTTTCAATAATGATTGCCCGCGTTCCGAGCGAGTAGTTACATTGGAAACCGTCACTAAATCTCGGAAAAAGATTTTTTCCTGACAGTTATTACAGAACAGTTGGCAAAGAGCGGGACAAATTCAACTTTGATATTATCATTAAAGTTCGTACACAAAGGGGGCAAATACAAGTTAAACCTAAGCACGCCTACAAACCCTATACAAAGCTAAGAGCATGCCTTCTAAGGCTATTTCTTCTTCATAGGCCTGGGCTTGAACTTCCTCAGCAGCGGCAAGGGCCGAGTCCAAAGCTTCTTGGGTCTCCTCTGCGGCCCGCAAACGGGTCTCCACTTCCACAGCGCGAGCCAAGTCTCGGCGAGCTTGAGCAAGTTGAGCCTGCAGCTCTGCTATCTGAGCCTCCAGGGCCTCCACTCGCCGAGCATGGCCAGCACTTGGATTCTCTGAAGACGCTCCCGGGATGCCAGCGTCACCAAGCTCGGCCAAGAGGTTTGCCATCTGATTGTCTAAATTTCGGCGAGCTTGATCATGGGAAGCTGATTGAGCACCGATATCCAAGACTCGGCGAGCCTGCGACTCGACAGCACTGACTAGCTCCAACGCTTGGTCCAGAACAGGATTGCCGCCAGCAAGATGTCGATCCAGAGCTTCATGGGCCTCGCGAATACGTCCTACCAAGTCAAAGACGTTCGGGCGAGAGCCGTGATGAAACAACCCATGAAGGAAAGACCGAGCTAGGCGGATGGGTTCTGGATCAGCAGGCGGAGTAGTTCGGGCCCAAAGACGAGCGGCCCGGGTGCCGAAAGAAGAAGACTCCTCGCCAGGTGTTCTCGTTGGAGCCGGAGTGGTTGGTTCAACCTCGGCAGCCTTCTCAATCTCTGGAGAGGGTGGAGGAGTGCCACGAACTGTTTCGGTCTCCACCAAGGGGGCAGTAAGATCCTTTGTTGGAACCGCCGGAGGCACTTCGCCGGTACGACCCGCTCGGCCCAATCGCGGAGGAGGAACCCAAAGTATCAATTGTAGGCCTTCGGGCGGAGACGCCAAGGGGGCAGTAGGATCGGAGACTTGGTTGGACTGGTCGAGAGCTGCATTTTCAACCGGAGCCAAGGTTGGCTCTGGGATTGGACCGGACGGTTGGAGAGGACGGTTGCACGACTTCCTCAGTAGCTTTGCCAGCTCCTTCGAGGACCGTGGTGGTCTCCTCCGCGGCTGCTTCGACAGTTTCTTCAAAGATCATATCCTCGCTGGCCTCAGCATTTTCTTCAAAGGCGACCCCCTCGTTGGCCCCACCAACTTCTTCGAGGACTGGCTCCGCAGCGACTTCCTTGAGTGTCAAGGGTACTTCGCCAACGAATGGTTCTGGAGACGGGACTTCTGTCATCACTGGCGCCTCCTTAACAGCAGCGAGGCGAGGACGAGTGCGGCGGACCTATCAAAAGCAAAGTTAGCGAGTCGCTCTGACTTAGGAAAAATTAATCCAAAGATGACGCGCTTACCGGGTTGCTTACCAAACCATACTCTCCCTGGTACCGCGCATCCTCCAGCAGGTCCTCTTCGTCCTCGATGGGACGCTTCCGCGAGCTCTCGCCGCTCGTTGGCCGAGGAACGACAGGAGCAGTCTCGCTGTCGTGGCCCGCCATAGTTCCCCTCCGGACAGGTGCCTTTCCTCTGGCAACTTCAGACATGTCGACGGTTCTCTGGCGGGGGGCAGACTGAGAAGAGAACAAGAGGGTTAGAAAGAAGCATTTTATCAATATGTCAAAGGAAGTTCGAAATTTACACACTTAGTGACATACCTCGAGTGCGGGATCGCGTTCTCGAATGACGATCCCCGTCGGGCGGCGAGCAGCAGGAACCGGCGGAAGCGCGAGCCTAGTTCTTGTCGCAGCTCCTGAACCCCTCTCCGCACGCTCGCGCTGGCCATCGAGGATGACGCGGTCTGATTCGCCTAATGTGTCGTATAAAGGACGAAAAATGGCAGCGAAGACAGCATCGTCTGGGAACTCCCAATGGTTGTCAGACAGGGACCGCCACCAAGCGAGGTAAGCGGGGTCAACACCCTGCGAAGGCTCGATCTCCAGCAAGTTGGGAGAAAGAGGGTAGATGTTTTGCAGCGGGGTGACCCGATCAGACTCGCCAATTTTCCTCCACGAGGAATACTTGTTGACCGAATGGAGAAGCGGGTAAGGAATCCCTTGATGGAAGCCAAGTTGCCTCGCGAAGTGGTTGGGGGCATACAGCTCGAAGCCTTGGTCATCCTCGGCGAGCTGAAGGTCACAGCATGAGGTCGCTCGCACGAAGGCGGTCCTCGCATCGTTGTCCGAATCTTGGCGGGGGAAGAAACCCGTCGATAGGACCTCAGGGTGGCGCCGGCGAACCATCATATCCATGGTCGGAGGTGGCTCGATGTGGTTGTAGAGGATGGACAGGCTAGCGAAGAAGGACAAAGGGGTCCGATTCGCGTCATTCCTGCACACCGCAAAGCCAAGCAGCTGATCTTCGGGCAGGAATTCCACCGGGGCTCGCCGGAAGAGCGGAAAGTACAGCTGCGTCCACAGGTCCAGAATCCACAGAGGGCCGCCAGATAGGTGGAAAGGCCTCAGCGACAGCAGATGCAGGGTCCGGTAGAGTGCGCCTAATACAGGTTGCCCTAACCCGACTTCAACCCCATTGTACAGTGCTTCGGCCAGCTTGGTCCATTTCCCGGTTGGTTTGTGAGCGCTGCCGCAGAAGACAAACTTGTCAAGCCAATACTCCAGGAAAGCGATGTCTCCTTCATGCGGCTCCGCGTGGCCCATGTAAAATTTCCTCCATGCCCCGTATGAAATTCTCAGGGCGCGGCGGGCTCCCAAGTTGCAGGCGTATGTGAACTCGGTCGACGCAAAGTCGCTTGGCGCATACGGCTTTGCGTGGATCGGCAGCCCGGTGATGGCGAGGATGTCCAGCAGAGTAATGCCCATCTGCCCGAAGGGGAAGTCGAAGGTGCTAGTGGCGCTGTTCCACAAACAGGCCATGGCAGCGATAGGCGCTCGATCGGTGTGAGGGGGCAGCGAGAAGCTCAAGGCAATGGCCTCATGGATGCCAGTGGCTTCCCAGATCGTCTGATCGGTCTGGAGGCGCTCCTCGTACCACGCTCGATCCTCTGCGGTGGCGCTGGGCCACTCCCCGACCCGGACATTTACATGAGAGCGGGCTTGCCAGGTAGAAAAGTTCCCCGGTTCGCGCCGTTGGGCCAAGATTGGTCGACGCACGGAGGCGTTGTAATGGTTAAGATCGGCGTCGGACAGAGGCTTTGAAGGAGTCGGGCCGAGCAGAGCCGCCCCCGTGTCAAGAAAATAGATGGGTGTTCCTTGAGGCGGGTTGGTGGCGAAGCGGCGAGCAAGGCTGGTCGACCAAGAGGTCGCCGCCGTAAGGCTGAGGTTCGGGTCATTGGCAAAAGGTTTGGGAGGCATTGTTTCCGGTCGAAATAAGGTCGGTACTGGAGTTTTGTTTGGTTGCAGAAGGCAGAGTTTGATTTGAAAGTAATGGTAAGATGTGGGGACCCGCGTCGAGGTTTATAAAGGAGACGAACCGTTACGTCCCTTTCAATCAATGGTCGCAACGAAAAGACGCAATGACGACCGAAACGTCAGCGCGTTTCAAAATTCAAAAAGCCGTAATGATGAAGGGAAGCGATAGCGCCGAAGCGTCAGCACCTTTTGAAATACGAGTTCCCATAAAAAGCTTAATTAGGCCTTTTCGCTTATCCGTTGCGAAACGGATTAAGCTCAAGGCCTAGGGGGCAATGTTTGAGCCCAGTGGGCATTTTCGGTCCAAGACTCGAGAAAGGCTTGGATGTCATTTGGGCCAGCGCCTGTGGCCTTTTTAGCCCACGAAGGGTGGCGAGGTTTGGCAGTACGTGACAAGGATTTTATCCAGAAGATCCTGATACCTCGCGAGATTCGGTGTCCTCGCAGGATCCTTATCTCCAGTTCGCATAGGACTCTACAGTTCCTGGCGAGGGTGAGTTGGAAATGACTAATAACGCCCTCGGGATAAGGTCGCTTAGTGTTTGAGTTCGCTTACTACACGACAAATGAAATGCAGCGAGGCGGGGAACAAAACCTAAGCGAGATAGGTTTGACACGTGTTGCATGGAGCGCGCGACTGGCGAGTTAATCGTATCCTTGTGGGATTCTAATTGCAGAGTCCGGGTTGGATTGTGATTAAGTCTCCACGAGTTGCTTACGGATGAATATATAAGGAAGCTTCATGGTCTTCAAAGGACACACAATCAATCAATCAACAAATCTCTTTCAAACAGACGTACACAGTCGAGATCTTCGAGTATCCTCGAAACCCTTACGTTCTAAGCGCACCCCGCCTTAGATCCCAGAGCCCGTCAGGACTCGTCTCCGATTTCCCAATTGTTGCTCTGCTCGCTTTCACAGTGAGTATCGATCGACAGGTGATTAGAAGAGTAAGCTCGGAAATATTTCCTCATCAGGTGACACCGGAGCCCTCATTCGCCTGGTCAGAAGTCAGGACGCGCACCGTTCTCTTTCCTCATCCGTGAGGTGGCACGCCCCGCACACATCATTTTACTTTTTGTTCCCTCTCTACCCTCGCTGAGGTGTGGGCCAAAACAAAACTTAAAATGTGAATGTTGACGGAATTGTTATTAACCAAGTTATTGTACCTGCAATACAACTCCAATCACATTAAAACCCTTTTGTATCCCATGTAGTATTAGACAAATAGGGATCGTTCTATCCGGGGAATCCTAGGGTATTCAATTACACAAAGTGTCACATAACAAATTGGGGGTTGAAAAATATATTAAATTCTACTGAAAATTTCTAAAATAAAATAAAATAAAACCTAATTTTATTATTTACATGATTTTCATCTTTCACACAACACGTCACCAAAAACTCATTTAACAAAACCAACAAAGAAACAAGGCAGCAATTTTCGACAATTATTCCAATTTCATCCTAATTCCAATTTAATTAGAGTCTTCGTGGTTATTCTAATCATGCAAAACTCCTTAATTATCTAGAACTAGCTTCGTGCGTAATCCTAGACATAGTGCTAAATTTTTCAGAAACACTTCGTGTAGAATCTGAAACAAGAAACACATACGCACAATGAGTTAAATTGAAAACATATTAGGGAGTATGGCGTCACCTCATCTCCTTTCTCTATGTAAATTTTCTGTATTACTCTAGCCCTTTGAATAAACATAAGGAAAAACAACTTCGTGTATATTTCCCCTTATATTAAATTCGGCAATTGAAACCAATACACAAGGGACAGCCATGATCAAGGCTGCCCTCATAGATTTTTATGCATATGAATGCAGAAAATTAATCAAGATAAAACAAGAACTCATGTATTTTTATTGCCCTATTCCTTCACCAATTTCGTTTCATGCTATGAAGAAATAAGATATCTAATAACCAATTAACAAATTCGGAAATCTAATATCAAATTATTACACAAAATTCCAACAACAAAAATCTGTTTGCTCTCCATAGACAAAGTAAAACAAATCAATAAATACATAACCATGAGAAAGAATGAATCACACTTTGTTGAACCTTGAAGAGGACTTGACAAAATGACGTCTTGATGGTGATGGAGGATGGTTGTGGCTTGTGAATTTACTGAATATTTTTGGTAGGGATTTTGACAGAGTTTTGGCTAGTGAAATATGAGAGACCAAAGATCCGAGATTACAAAGTTGCCGAGCTATATATAGGGAGCAAGGGAGAGGGAGGTCGGCAGCCCTAACCTCTCCTTGAAATCCTCTAAAATTTGTTCTCAATTATCTTGGAATAATCTTGCATTTATCTCCTCCTTTCTTCCTTTAATAATTTCGGCGATTTTGGTCCTTGATTCCGTGCAAATCTTCAATGAATTTCTCTAATTAATTCGGCTGAATTATCACTTCAACATCCCTTAAATAGATAGACATGCACCTGCCCTTGATTCCGTCCTTGCTTCCCCTTGATATTTTCGGCAATTTAATCCCTTAAAGCTTGAATTTAATCTTCCTTCTTTTCCTCCTATCTTTGCCGAATTCCACAATATTTTCTTCCTTTATTTTGGCTGATCTCCTTCGTCCATAAATCTCTCCTTATCTTCAACCGAAATCTTCTTCTCTCCAAGGTAATTTGGCAATTACTCTCCATGGTAATTCCTTTGATTTATCTCCACCGTACCTAAAATAAAAAAGAAATAATTAGGATAATGGAGGAATAAATCATTTAATAAACTTGTCCTAATCTAGACAAAAGTTGTCATAAAAAGACAAAGATGTAATAGATAAGATCACTAGATTAGGAAAGTTTCCAATTCAAAAGAGGTGTCCTAGTCAAACTAGGACTCTTCACATTTTCAGACAATTTCTGCGTTTTATGCTCATTTCACAACCAACTCTGCCAAAGACTCCTAACATGACTCAATGACTATATTACAATACTAAGGACTAAACATTGCATAAATGGGGGTAAAAACATATTAAGAACGTCGCACAATATGCTCCTATCAAATGTTCTAATAAACAAGAACAAAGTCTATTGATCAATCCTTCTATGTTAGCTTTCTTTCATATCTATTGATCAATCCCTCTATGTTGGCTTTCTTTCTTATCATTCTACGGAATGAAATTTGTGGTTTCTGTGTGGCTACTAACGATGATATCCTTGTAAAACCTAAAAGGGCTTCTCTTAATTAAAGTGTGCTAGAAGTTAGGAATCTACATTAGTGAATATGATGTACTAACAAAACATAAAAGGTTATAGAGACAGTAATAGAAGCAATAAAGCATGATTAAGAAACATACAGTAGGATGCAGTGCCACTATAAGAAAAACGAAAACGAATATCAGAGTCATGACGATGAAGAAGGTATTGAGCCCATAATCATGTCCATATGGCGTGAACAAATGGAAAAGAAGTCCAGAGAAGACGAATGTTGCCAGATAACAAACTAGAGAAACAACAAAAACAGCAACATACCTGTGTAAACAATGAAGATAGAACTAAACTCAGTAAATGGAAGAACAAATCTGAATACACACACGATAATTATGAAAAGAATAAACTAACCAGAACTGCTCATCATATGAAACCCATTTGTTGTTCCATCCATGAACAAAATCCAACAGAAGCACAACTTGTAAGAGAAGAAAGAATCCTGAGCCAAACTTTGCAATTGTCTCTGCATAAATGACATATAATTATCAATATTGGCCAAATAATTCAAATGCACAATTTTCAAATGACAAATTTTACGTAAACCTAATTGTAGTCATTTTCATCTATCTACAATTATATGCATTTCAAGGAGTTTGTTGTCTGTTCAACATTTAATAGCTCATCTAGTTTAGCATTGAACTGAGGCTTAGCAATTATCTCCTGATGGCCTAGAAATTGTACAAACCGCAGTGCAAAATAGGGTTATATACATTGTAATGAGAATGAGTCATTTGAGCGTAGATGAATAGGTACTATGTTTATATATGGATCCCTACGTCGTTACATTCTATTTAGGATTAGGATAAGCATAATCGGACCTGCTTTTTTACAACTTTGAAAAAGAAGATAAAAGGGTATAAATAGTGCTTACCATAGAAACTAATAACCCCATTTGGCATGAAAAACAAGGAGAAGAGCACCAAGAGGAACCAGCAAGTGACTTTCATCATCCATCCACCATGGTGGATACTGTCACGGGGATCCTTCTGACTATTGACACCAATCATCACAACAGACAGGATGGTGAAAAACAGAAAATTCCCCAAGCTTACACGAAGCACGGCCTATGTCTCAAACCACTCCCTATCCGGTATCTGATGAAAATGATTAATCCCTGCATCAACAACCAAACAACACTCCATCAAAATTCACATCCAAACACATAATTTTCATAATAAACACAGTATCAGAGAGGTGGCTTATTACAAGGTATCTTTTCGAGCAGAGGCGGCGCGATGTCGCGGAGAATCCATGAGGCAATGAGAGAAAAGGCAAAGAGGAAACAGTATGCAATCCTTGCGGAGCGGCGGCTAATACTAGATATGGGGATGGAAGATAACAGGAAATGGATGCCACCAGCAACTTCTGTGAAATTGAAGGTAGTTGACAATTAATTTCCTTTGAAAAAAAAAAAAAATTAACTTGATACATCAATGATCACATTGCATAAATAAATTTTAGTAAAAATTGTCTGCATTCTAGACAAATAAAGATCCATAACTATTTAGCCAGACAAATCAGACAAATGCTCCTCTGCATTAAGCTTATCATGTGTTGCAATAAGAGTTGTACAACAATGAACCGTCCATCCATCCCATATGTGATAATAAGTTGCAAAGATTGTAATATTTGGGAGGTGAGAAATCTTACCAGAAGAGAAGACCAGTGAATAATATTTGGTCATGTAATTATGATGTGTGGGGCGTGAGAAATCTTAGCCCACTGCTCACTTGTTTTGTCCTGGAGAATATCACTGAGAATCGGTGAACCGTAGATGTCCACAGTCTGTAGTGGTGTGTTGCGCAGGAAGTCGGGCAGCGTACCAAGTTTCGGGCAAGCACCAATTTCTAACGAAGACAGGCAGGGCATTATTATAATATTATTATTCTGAATTTCCCCTTCCCACTCTTCCCACCCATACATACCAATGAACTCAAGGGTTTTCAATTTGGGGAATAAAGACGAGGAGCCATCATCATCAACTCCCAACAACAACTCGACTCCCACCTTTTTCACTTTTTCCATCTCAACAAATACGAGAGTCTCAAGCGACGGCAGTTTGCCCAATGGACCCGAAAGCAGCTCACAATTATCGAAAATAACGAGAACAAGCCTTTTCAACTTATGTAAGGACAAGATCCAACTAGGCAAGAGAATGCTGGCCTCACAGTTGAAGATCCGCAAAAATTCCAAATCTCTATGTGGTTGCAACCCATTCAGTATTTCCATATCTATGTGGCCCCTCCCTTCTCGTCTGTCTCCCCCACCACACCTGTTACATTCGAAATCTAGTCCCAGTCGAGAAAGACGTTTCTCACCCAAACATGCCGCTACAGCCTCGCTCGCATCTTCCACCGACTGCAAGTGTGAAATGAAGAGACTCCCTTCAAGTTGGTGCAAGTCTTTTAAATCTTCCCACTTCAACGTCCCTTCCATGTCGGCACCTTCATAACCATTTATATGAAAGTCATCCAGCTCCTGCATACCGGTTAGCCCCCTTATCCCTTTCGATTTTAGACGACAGCACCCCCCGACATAAAGATGCTTTAGCTTGGTCAGCTTCCTCATCGCCTCTTCATCTGGTAATTTGACAAGTTCACGGCAGCCTACAAGTCGCAAGGTTTGCAGATTGTATAGATCACCTAAACTGTCAGGCAATTCCTTCAGATTGGAGTTCCACGACAAGTTTAGATATCTCAGATGAATCAATCCACCAATCTCCTTTGGAACTTCTATGATCGAGTTCTTACTCAAATTCAAACTCCTAAGGCTTTTCAATTGCGAAATCAACTCTACCCCGATGCAAGTAAGTTTCGATTCAAAACATGAGAGAGTGCGAAGACTCTTACAGTTGAGAAAAGAAACCGGAAAAGGACCCTCTGGTGCAAACATCAAAGACAGATGACGGACCTCATCACCCGGTAACTCCATTCTCTCATTACCACCCTTAACCACCATACTAAAGCACTCATCCTTGGTCAGGTATCGCACAAAGTCATGCACAATATCGTGCATCTTACATCTAATAATATTCCCTATCCGATCTTCCTGAAAATCTTGAAAGAAAGACCGCATTACTAAGTTTTCAAAACACCTTTGACCGACTATTTTTCTCTCTTTGTTTCCACCTTTGACTTCAAGATAATCTTGTGACATCCACAACTCAATCAACTCATCTTTTTCAATCTCATGATCCTTAGGAAACGTGGCACAATACAAGACACAACGTTTGGACAGCGGTTCTAAATCATAGTAACTTAGTAGTAAAGGTTGGAAAACCTGCTGCTCAAACTCTTGTAATTCCCATATCTTACTATTCAAAACATCTTCCCATTGCTCTAATGTATTCTTATACCGCATTAGACTACCCAAAGTCTTTGCAGCAAGAGGCAAGCCCTTGCATCTCTTTACAATTTTATTACCAATATCTTCAAACTTTTCAGACTCTTTTCTTGCACCATCAAAAAATGCAATATGATAGAACAATGACTGACAAGTTTCTTCACTTAACTCCTCTAATTTGATAGTGTGATCACTAGTTGTTCCAATTGCGCTAGCAACCTGTGCTATTCGCGTCGTAAGTAAGATCCTACTCCCTATGGCACCACACTGTAAAGTGGTCAAGAAGGGCTCCCACTTTCTATGATCTGAGTCCCAAACGTCATCTAGGACGAGAAGGAACTTCTTGTCCTTAATAGAGTTAGATATATGTTGAACATATGTTTCTAACTCATCTGAATTTGGGACAACTACTTTAAGACTCTCAAGGATGGCTTTTGCAACCGCAATTTGTACAAAGGGTTCTGAGACACAGACCCATATTCTTGTTTGAAAACAACCCTTTACCTCGTCATCATTATAGGCTAGTTGGGCAAGAGTGGTTTTTCCTATCCCCCCTAAACCAACAATAGATATGACAAGAGGCTTCTTCCTTCCTTCACTATTCTCACTCACCAACTGGCTCACTAGTTTTTTCATTTCATAGTCCCTACCAAATGTCCCAGATTTATCGACAATTGAAGAAGTTTTCAATCGTACAGGTTGCTCAATTTCTGTTTCACTGTGATGAAACTTGTAAAATTTTTGTTCTTCATGAATCAAATCTAACTTCTCATTCAGCTCTTTTATCCTCACAGCAATATCACGACGAAAAATGATCTGATGGACTTGGCCATTGCAAAAACAACGGAAGGGAATAGAGAAACACACCTTCTTCTTGGGAACAACAGCATTTTCACCTTGTTTCTCGATTTGTTGTTTCAGGATTTCAGTGCTCCATTCGTCCACCACATCGTCTATCTCGAACGACACTTGTTTGAGATTGTTGAGCCAGCGTCTGACGGCGGCCTCCTTCACTTGCCTCATCTCTGCATCAGCGAGCACAGCTTGAATAGTCTTGAGGTTGTGGGTAAGATTTGGTACTTCTTTTTTGACATTCACAACAAGTCTCACGTTTTGTTCCACCTGTTGGAGAAAGATGGAACCCAACTGCTCCACAAGGAAGGAAACAAGTGCTTCAGCCATATTGTGATTCTGAGAGGAATGAAATGAGAAAGTGGTCTTGCTTCAAGTAAGATGGTTTTCTGGTGTGGCGAGAAGGCTACTTCCCAGTACCAGCTTTATATATTGAGATTTGAGTTATTATTGTAGTGCAATTATCTTCGATATCACGGCAAATTACTTCCAAATTTCTTAATACCCACAAGTTTATTTTTTTCGGTCTGACCCGCCACGACAACTACTTTGGAAGGAAGTGATTGCATCTCTTTCTCTCTTTCATTAGAATATGTGCGGTCGTCTTTGCTGCCATTGGCCTACTGGTTTCCACGGACTGATAATTGATTTGATACAAAGCAACGTATCGTTCCATCATCAATAATGTAGTTTTAATGTAGTTTTCCTGGGGTGGATATATGGGCACTGCCCCTGATAATTGTTCCACAAGATAATTGAAGAATTGTTGGTGGCATGGACAATAACCCTGCAATTTCTTAAGAGCCACAAGGCCCACGACCTCTAACCTCTATTATTGGAAGACTGAAAGCAAAAAGAGAGACGTGACAAAGAGAAAAGCAACAAAATGCAAATTGCTAGACTGACTGACTGACTTGAGTAAAGAAATGCAAATTGTGTTATTAGCTTCCAAGTAGCTTTCCGGTTGATTATTTTGCACAATTCAATTTATTAAAGTGAAAGATTGTTGTATCATGCGCTGCAAGATTGTTATACGTGTTACACTCGATGAATGGATATTTATTAGTAGACCGGTTGTTTCGTTTTAGCTTAAGAGTCATTATCTCAATTACCTTCCAATCTGCTGCTCCTTTGCCTCTGCATACCGTATCTGATACCATTTTTTGTTTAAAACGACCTGGTAACTTATCAGTTTTCACCCGATAACTGAGTTAATCAATGAGGAGAGTTCAAGAATAGAGCCTCAATATTTGGAAGGAATGATCAATAATGAGGTAGTGCTAGTACGAGTTGCAAGCTGCCGCTAACTGGTTAGGTTGAGTAGAATGATTCGTATCAGATCAGGTTAGTTTATATGTGCTGCAATACCATAAGATCTCTAGCTATTCCTTTTTGTAATCAATAACTTCATCAAAAGATGGAAAATTGTGGTTACTAGATTTATAACCCATGCTTTGTCGCGGTGTACTCTTGTAACTGAAGCTGAAGAATTCTTGATTACTTCATTAATGCAACTCTCTTTACACATACATCATAGAACATCAAATTCCATCAACAGTACACATTGCACATACATTATATATTACAAAAACAACACTTTGTTGTGTCATATCCAAAATAATAAATGCTTCAATTGTTTTGGTTTGTAGGTTCATAAATAAGAGTCTAAAATACGAAAGATAATAAACATGAAACATAAAATGAAAGAATTAGAATACAACTGAGAAATATAACATTGAGGACATCAGGTAAAGATTCAAGGTGAAAGAAATATAATATTGGTAGTGGTAAACAGCTGAGTTTACTAACAGTGTAGCAAGTGTACAATCTCAAAAACACAATGCTAATTGTTTCCTCGAGACTAACACTACTAACTAAAATTGAAACATAATTGGATCAAATGTTTATGAAAATTTGGAAAATTTTCTCTTACTTTTTACTATCACATACCAAATGAGATCAGTTTTACATTCATTTTTGAAACCTTGTATTCATTCAATTGTGAGTTTCATGCCTAGAAAGCACTGAAAAATAAAGTAGTAATAAAATTGCTTAGTAAATCATCGAAAACTTAGCAGACCAGAATAACAAGTTAAAGTAGAAAGAACTGTTACATGTTATTAACAATCCTGGCCAAGCAGGAGTCATATGAGCTTCACTCGGAATAATCGAAAAAAAATATGAGCTTCTCTGAGAATTAATGTGTAAATTTCCTTCTATCTTCCATTGTTTTGCTGTATTCTTGTTTCTTTTTTCCTTTTCGGTGGCAGTTTTTTTCTTGGCGAACTGTGGCCTAAGATAAACTGTCCCACTTCCCACCCCACTTATTCCGAGCGAAAGCCTAGGAAGCATTCTCTTTTGTATTTGTTGAAGCTGCATGTACTGGTGTATGTTTTATTGTAATCCTGACATTTCATTCTCCCTAAATTACTCTATCCTCCAGTGACATGTTTGATCAGCCTGATCAAGAAATGCCACATGCTATCAATGTAACTCCCGCAGAGCAGGAGGCTATTGAAGGAGTATGTATACTTCTTAGTCTATCTCTGATAGAATCATTCGTCGTATAATATATATATATATATATATATATATATATGTATGTATTGGCTCATCAGTTGTGTAATCTTCCATGTAGCTTGAGGCAATGGGATTTGATAGAGCTTTGGTGATTGAAGAGTTTTTGGCATGTGACCGCAATGAAGAACTGGCAGCCAACTATCTACTGGAGAATGCTGGAGATTTTGAAGATTGAATGACTGTCATTCACCAATTAACGAATACCCCATTGGATTCATAGTTTTTTTATTATGGATCCCCATTCTTGACACTTACAGTATCTTCACTCTCGTAGTGTTTGGAGTAATTTGTGTGGCCAGATATTAATGGAATTTAATTGATTGCTTTTCAAAGAAGTTAATTTAAGTGTGCGACACCTTTGCACTGTGCTAAGGCTTATTTCTTGTGACGTTTTAGGAGAGTTCGTTCCTAAAGGAAAAGTTCTCAGTTCAAGTTTTTGTTTGATCTGGTTTTGTTTAGCAGCTCAGTGCTCTGATACTTTACAAACCAACCTCACACATTCAGTTCAAGTTTTTGTTTTGTCTTGGTGACTTGGTGTTGTTTAGCTTAGTGCTCTGATACCTTGCAAATCAACACCAATAGTCTCCACCAAATGGAACCCTTGGCGAAATACAAAGCATGTCACTAAAAAAAACCAAGAAATAGAGCTGCCGAATGAGTCGGGACTTGAGAAAAACAATCAATCTGAGCGGACTTAAAGAGGGCTTTGTTTCCATTTTGTGCGAGAGACAATTGCAGAAGCTGTTTGATTCGCTCGTTGAACCCGGTACTACAGATGAAGCCAGCAAATGAAGCTCTGAGCTTCCAATCTCCATAGGATAAAAGGTATAAAGTAATATTGTCACAGGATGAGAACTTTGCTTCTCTTCCAACCGTGCGGCCTTAGAGTTGTTCACCTCCTCGAACTCTCTAAGTCAGTCTCGCCTCCACGCAGCGGAAACAAACGCAACATCAAAGAGCAAGAATGCTACAAGTATGCTAAGTATGCAAAGCTAAGCAAAACAAACACTTAGACAATTGTGGGAGAAAAAAACTTTGTATTGAATTGAGAACTCTTTTACAAGGCTTTGTAGGATGCTCTAGGATCTCTAGGATGCTCCCCAAGGTGGTTTGGCTAAGTGCATTCACCACCTATTTATAGCCTAGTACATCCTCAATGGATGGGTAGGATTAATTTGATCTAATGGCTACAATTAGAGTTTCTAGAATGTACTCAAATTATGTACAAGAAAATCTCTAAGGTAGAGAATTCTAAAGGGTTCTAGAATTCTCTAAATATGTCCACCATGTTCTTAAATGTCCAAGTGCTTCTCCTTAGGCTTGGACCTTACATGATGGACTTGTGTCATGGACTTACCTCACTCAAACTCGGTCCATGACATTCTCCCCCACTCAAGTCGGCGATGTCCTCGTCGCCCTTGCGAGCTCCTCTTGCTCGAACTCTACAATTTTGTCCTTGAATTGCCACAAGGACTCTTCTTTCTCCCAACTAGCCTCGGACGCGGGCAGCCCCTTCCATTTGATGAAGCATTCGGTATACTTCGGCATCCGCTTCTTCCGCACCTCGCGCTTGGCTTCGATGCTATCCACTTCTTTGTCAAATTAAGTGGTCATATAAGCGGGAGCTCGATGAGATTTACCTCGTTTGGGTGCTTCGGCATCTTCATGAAAAGGCTTCAAGTGACTTACATGAAACACCGGATGAAGCTTGGTGTTAGAAGGTAGTTCCACTAGATATGCCGCTTTGCCTACCCTCTTGAGGATCGTAAAGGGACCTTCATACTTCCGTAACAAACTCTTGTGAAGTCCCTTGTTCGCCTTGTGTTGTGTTGGAATGACCTTCACAAACACTAAGTCGCCGGTTCGGAACTCCAAGTGTCGCCTTTGCCGGTCCGCATACTTCTTCATCCTCTTCGAAGCCTTCTCTAGTTGCGAATGAGCGAGCTCATTGGCTTACTGCCACTCCTTGGCTGTTTTGTATGCAGCGGGGATACTTCCCGTGTAGTCGGTCACCAACGTGTTTGGAGTCAAGGGTTGTTGTCCAGTTGCTAGCTCGAACGGACTTGCTCCCGTCGACTCGGACTGCTGCAAGTTATAAGAGAATTGGGCGACATCAAGTAATTTTGCCCAATCCTTTTGGTTGGCACTCGGTCTTGATGGAGTGGGAAAGGGTTCCAACAACCCTCCCGGATGCTTTTGCTCCACCTTGTCTTGTTGGCACACAAGGCAAGTCTTCACATACGAGTCCACATCGTCTCGCATATGTGGCTAATAGTAGGTGTCGCTAAGCATTGCCAAAGTGCGGTGAGTTCCGGAGTGTCCCGCCCTCTTCGAGTCATGGCACTCCTTCAAGATCTCTTTCCTCAAGTTGTCCCATTTCGAAATATAGAGCCACTTCCCATTATGTAAAGCAACTCGTCCTCGAACCAAAACCGCATTGTCATTCCACTCTTGACAAGTTCCACCAAGTTCTTGGCTTGAGAGTCATGGGATAGTCCCTCTTTGATTCTTCCCATGAGATTGCTTTGGGGTACAACGGGTGCTAGCTCGATGACATGATCCACCTTCATCCTTGGTGGCAGCCTCTTCGGCAACTCCTTAGGTATTACATCTCCAAACTCCTCAAGGATTGCCTCTTTCGCCTTTGGCAAAGATTCGGACTTTCCTCCAACCTCCTCGTCCATCTTGAGGGTTGCTAGGAAAGTAGTCTTGCCCTTTTTCCAAGCTTTGGCGAGTTGCATGGCGGATAGAGTCTTTGTCTTCTCCCTTGCTTGCCTCTCCACGGGCACCACGCAAGGTAATTCTCCATCCGCTACAATGCAAAAGATGTTATAGAATGGAATGGGAAATGCTCGTACCTTGTCCATGAATTCAAGGCCGATTACTACACCAAAGTCATCCATCTTGACCACGGTGAAATCAGCTTTTCCCTTCCAAGCCCCGATGTGAACCTCCACATCGCGTGCTACCCCCAACAATGGGCATGGCATGTGTATTCACCGCCTTCACGCTGCCCAACTCCTTCGTGACTCGAAGGCCAAGTTTCCTCGCTTCTTCCGACGTCATGAAGTTATGAGTCGCTCCGCAATCCACCAATGCACGTACCATAGTGTCTTTTGCCTTGACATCGATGTAAATCGATCCACCTTTCGCTTGTTGCCTTGGTTGAGGGACGCTAGCCTTCAAGGCATTGAGCAGCCAGATGCACCCTATCCTTGCTGCATCGTCCTCCTCCGCCTCGATCCTAAGCTCTTGCAAGGCCATGGCTTTGTGGGCTTTCTTTTAAGGGCAGTCGCGCATCATGTGAGAGCCGTCGCATAAGTAGCACTTCACCTCCCAAGTCTTGCTTGCGGACTTGTCGTGCCTCTCGAAGCTCTTCACTTTCGGCTTGTAGCTTGACTCTGGCTTCTCCTTCGACTTTAGCACGTCTCCCCCATTCTTCTAATAGTTCACCTTCTTCCCCTTGAACTTGTTGTCGCCTTGGTGGCTAACTTTGAATTCAATGAGGGACTCGGCAGCGGCAATAGCTTGTGACAAGGTTTGCACTTGTCTTCTTTGCAACTTGAGCTTGGCCCAACTTTGTAATCCACTCATGAAGTATATGAGCTTGTCCTCCTCCGACATGTTGGGCACTTCGAATAGCAAGTTAACAAATGTGTTGGCATAGTCCTTGACGCTACCGGTATGCTTTAGCCAACGAAGCTTCTCCTTGGCTTCATATTGGGCATTTTGGGAATAGAAGTGCAACTTGAGATCTTTCTTGAATTCTTCCCAAGTATTGAGGGAGAACGTACCTTGCTCGATGCCATGCTTCTTTGACGCCACCATATAAGGGCATTGTCGGCTCTGAACACGGTAGCCGTTGAAATTTTGGACTCGTCATCCTCAAGCTTTAGATACTGGAAGTACCTTTCCATGTTCCATAGAAAGGTGTCAAGCTCTTTAGCTTCCCTCTTCCCATTAAAGGATTTGGGTTTGAAAGAGTCCAACGCCTTTGTCTCCTTTGGCTCTTGCGACCTACTCAATGCAGCCTCTTTGCATAGCGCCCAATCTCTCTTGACCTCCTTCACTTCCTCTTGGAGGGCTGTGAGCTCGGCGGACATCTTGTCAAGCTTCTCTCGGACCTCCCCTCGGATCTTATCTGTCATAATGTTGAGAGCGCCGTGCATTTGCTCTCGCAACTCTTCCACCATGGCTGCGAGATCCCCCTTTGTCACGACGTCATCGTCAAGTCGAGTGTCAAACTCAACCACGACCGATTCCACCTTTCCGAGCCATGCATCTAAGGCAACAAGTACCTCTTTTTGGCTCCTCTTGGCGCCAGCAACAGCTTGCTCCACCACCGAAACTCCTTCTACGGACATCTTCCTTGTCTTTGTGTTGTGCGCGAGCAACCAAGGCTCTGATACCACTTGTCACGGGATGAGAACGTTGCTTCTCTTCCAACCGTGGGGCCTTAGAGTTGTTCACCTCCTCGAACTCTCTAAGTCAGCCTCGCCTCCACGTAGCGGAAACAAGCGCAACACCAAAGAGCAAAAATGCTAGAAGTATGCTAAGTATGCAAAGCTAAGCAAAGCAAACACTTAGACAATTGTGGGAGAAAGAAACTTTGTATTGAATTGAGAACTCTTTTACAAGGCTTTGTAGGATGCTCTAGGATCTCTAGGATGCTCCCCAAGGTGGTTTGGCTAAGTGCATTCACCACCTATTTATAACCTAGCACCTCCTCAATGGATGACTATGATTAATTTGATCTAATGGCTACAATTAGAGTTTCTAGAATGTACTCAAATTATGTACAAGAAAATCTCTAAGCTAGAGAATTCTAGAACCCTTTAGAATTCTAAAGGGTTCTAGAATTCTCTAAATATGTCCACCAACTCTAGATATGTCCACCATGTTCTTGAATGTCCAAGTGCTTCTCCTTAGGCTTGGACCTTACATGATGGACTTGTGTCAAGAACTTACCTCACTCAAACTCGGTCCATGGCAATATTCCCTCTTGTTTGTTCTAGTATCATTCAACTTTTCCAGCGTAAGTTATATTCCGAAGGTCGATAGATACAGTTCTATGCGTAGTTCTTATCATTTTTTCATGAAATACCCTCAAAATTTATTAAGTTATTCAGAAGATATCAGCCTGGACAAGTGGGTCAAGGCGTCAAGCTAGCCAATTCAGGATGCACTTCATCCAAATCACTACATAATCAAAATACAAACCACCAGAATCTAAGAGAACACCTAATTCAGTACATAAATAATGCCACATAGGAGGAACCGAAGCTTGTGGTTTGTCTTCGCATTGAACAGAGACAGGTACAGAAGGATATGACATAAGCCAGCAACTCTGTCTATTTTGGTGATGGCTGCATATCTAAATAGGTGTTTCACGAGTCAAGAGAACACTAAATGACACAGAGGGCTCGCCTGTCTCAGAAGCATTGCCAACACTGCAACACATATCGCAGAGATCTTTCCAAAGGAACATGAAGATGTTACAGGCTTTGCTTTCCTATTTAGTCTCCCTCCTGATCTTTCATCTGCTGCAACTGACATATATAGCCATATAGGGGTGCTTGCCGCACCTTCACCCTGAAAATAAAGAGAGAAAGATAATGATGTGGCTTGCTCAGTAAAATAGGATAGCCGATCCATGTTAACATACTAGCTTGCAAATTTCTGGAGTTAAGTGAAAAAATTGAGGACAATTGTTCAGAAACCAAAAACACATTATTGCAGGACAGCTTAGTTCCTAAGCACATTTTTGTTGGTGCTGTGTAGACATACAAATTTCTCATTTCCAATTATACATGCCAAAAGTTCAGTCCTAAAATGAAGACTTACCATCACCAAATGAACTTCGGGGGATAGAAGATCGAGCATAGATAGCAAAGTAAACCAAAAGAAAGAACAGCTTGTGGAGCCAAAAGAAAGAACAGCTTGTGAAATGTTTGTGAATTCCGTTACACTCGTAATCCATTGGTTCACTGTTTAGTAACCAATGCAGCGAAATGCTGTCCATGTAAACAACAAAGACATCAGTGACACTGTAACAAGATTTATCACGGTTTGAATGTATGTGCAACCGAAAAGATTTTAAGCTTACTATCACAGTTCTGGATTTAGGATGGCTAATGATGTATGTGAAATAAAACATTGGATCTCCAAAACATAGACATAATGCTTCATACTTAAGACGTTATGATGCCAAATAATTGCCAAAATAGCATTGTCCTCTGAACAAGGCAATAAGCCACAAGCAATCTCTCCAGGAACTTTGCCCAAGACAAAATAATACCCTTATAAAAAGAGGACAAAAAAATTGATGTAGATGTATAAAGGACGAAGATAAAAGTAGAATAAATTGAACAGACAAAGGCACCAACCTGTATATGCATGTACAACAATACAACCAAGAAATATGATGATCATGGTCATCCCCCCACAGACCTCGCCTCCTGAAACGAAGTCAAGATAATTGAAATGATTCCAGCTTCTTGACTAAACTCTAATCCTGGTTTAACAAGCCAAAAGTGGTAAAAGAGATCCGTTTTGATTGCTAACCTCTTAGTGTATCATAAGCAAAAGTTAATTACCTAGTTTAGAGAAGAGCCTCATGCATCAGTCAATGGGTGGTAGAAAAAGTTTCTTTGATTGAACTATCGTTGCCTGACCATCCTTCTCCAGATATAGAATGCTAAGATGTCATGGACTCACTCAATTTCTGTAGCTGGAGTGGCATGGCCTTACCATGCAACATTTCTTCCTTGATTGAAGCATGTTGAAGTTTCAATCGGGTTGTTGATCTATTTCTAGCAACTCTGGCAACAAATGCTATTGCGAACGATCTTCACTCCTCCTGATGATCACATCCCTTCGTTCGCTGTCATTAATAGGGAACAGTCTTTCATCACTAAGAAAGAGAGACTCACATGCTTCTGATATTAGATTTACATCCCACAACATATGATGTAAGAATAAAAGTGATTAATCTATATGCATTACTTAATTTAGCTCACCGTGCTACGTATTCGGATGATTTTACAATGAGCTGCACAAGGCCTAGCCATTCCACATGTTGACGAGTTCTGCTTGTTCCAGTAGAAATTGAAGTCTGAGTAATTTAAGAGAACATAACAATGAAAAATTAAAGGACGTATTGATCGTAGTTACTCTGACTTGCTAGGAAAAATTGAAGGGAAATTCTACCTTCAATGAACTCGTGCCAATATACGGCCATACGGGGATGGAAGATAACAGGAAATGGATGCCACCAACAACTTCTGTGAAAATGAAAGTAGTTGACAATTAATTTCCCCCTCATTGTAAGTCAGTTTTGAGGTACAACTTTCACAGAAAAATAGAGTAACTTCATAAAAGCCAAAACATTTAAAGATACTGTCACGAATTACCTGCACGAGGTGAACTAGGCGGGGACAAAAGAGCTGTGGAGGATCCAGCACGCACAGCAGAATAAACCACAGAAAGGACAGTGGTAAACAAACCTAAGGTAAGAGTCCCAGTGGAAACAGCTTTAGAATGCTTGTGGAGACCATTGCACTCATAGTCCCTCGGCTCACTAGCAAGTGCACTATAGCACTATAGCAGAGATATGTACAGTACACAGATATAACTGACGCGGGTAAAATGCTGCCACCTACCTGTGTAACATCAAAATAGAGACCAAGGAATCCAAAAGGTCATTACATTTAACAATGAATTTGCACATTTCTACATACAAAACAGAATTACATACAATATCCAGGTATGTGTAATATGAAAATCTGGTTCACCGCTTTGCCCAAAAAATAAATTTCTATGCAACCAGAAAGCTAAGCAACATGCAAGTACTGTGTTGGATTTATGATGGGACTCATATTAGGAGATACAATAAATGAATATACCAACCAAATGTAAAACTGGAGCATTGGTATTGTATCTGGTTTTTCTTTTTTGGCCAGCAGTTAGTTTTATGTCTTCAAAAAGAACGGTGACGTAGTTATATCATCAAGGTTTAAATTATAAACCACTGTCTTCAAAAAGGACAGTGACGTAGTTATATTAAACTTAAAATGTGAATATTCTAATAAACAAAAACAAAGTCTATTGATCAATCCCTCTATGTTAGCTTTCTTTCTTATCTATTGATCAATCCCTCTATGTTGGCTTTCTTTCTTATCATTCTAGGGAATGAAATTTGTGGTTTCTGTGTGGCTACTAACGATGATATCCTTATAAAACCTATAAGGGCTTCTCTTAATTAAAGTGCGCTAGAAGTTAGGAATCTACATTAGTGAATATGATGTACTAACAAAACATGAAAGGTTAGAGACAGTAATAGAAGCAATAAAACATGATTAAGAAACTTACAGTAGGATGCAGTGCCACTTTAAGAAAAATGAAAAAAAATATCTGAGTCATGACGATGAAGAAGGTATTGAGCTCGCGGTCAAGTCCAAATGGCGTGAACAAATGGAAAAGAAGTCCAGAGAAGACGAATGTTGCCAGATAACAAACTAGAGAAACAACAAAAACAGCAACATACCTGTGTAAACAATGAAGATAGAACTAAACTCAGTAAATGGAAGTACAAATCTGAATATACACACGATAATTATGAAAAGAATAAACTAACCAGAACTGCTCATCATATGAAATCCATTTGTCGTTCCATCCATGAACAAAATCCAACAGAAGCACAACTTGTACGAGAAGAAACAATCCTGAGCCAAACTTTGCAATTGTCTCTGCATAAATGACATATAATTATCAATATTGGCCAAATAATTCAAATGCACAATTTTCAAATGACAAATTTTACGTAAACCTAATTGTAGTCATTTTCATCTATCTACAATTATATGCATTTCAAGGAGTTTGTTGTCTGTTCAACATTTAATAGCTCATCTAGTTTAGCATTGAACTGAGGCTTAGCAATTATCTCCTGATGGCCTAGAAATTGTACAAACCGCAGTGCAAAATAGGGTCATATACATTGTAATGAGAATGAGTCTTTTGAGCGTAGATGAATAGGTACTATGTTTATATATGGATCCCTACGTCGTTACATTCTATTTAGGATTAGGATAAGCATAATCGGACCTGCTTTTTTACAACTTTGAAAAAGAAGATAAAAGGGTATAAATAGTGCTTACCATAGAAACTAATAACCCCATTTGGCATGAAAAACAAGGAGAAGAGCACCAAGAGGAACCAGCAAGTGACTTTCATCATCCATCCACCATGGTCGATACTGTCACGGGGATCCTTCTGACTATTGACACCAATCATCACAACAGACAGGATGGTGAAAAACAGAAAAGTCCCCAAGCTTACACGAAGCACGGCCTCGGTCTCAAACCACTCCCTATCCGGTATCTGATGATAATGATGAATCCCTGCATCAACAACCAAACAACACTCCATCAAAATTCACATCCAAACACATAATTTCCATAATAAACACAGTATCAGAGAGGTGGCTTATTACAAGGTATCTTTTCGAGCCGAGGCGGCGCAACGTCACGGAGAATCCATGAGGCAATGAGAGAAAAGCCAAAGAGGAAACAGTATGCAATCCTTGCGGAGCGGCGGCTAATACTAGATATGGGGATGGAAGATAACAGGAAATGGATGCCACCAGCAACTTCTGTGAAAATGAAAGTAGTTGACAATTAATTTCCCCTGAAAAAGATTAACTTGATACATCAATGATCACAATACACAAATAAATTTTAGTAAAAATTGTCTGCATGCTAGACAAATAAAGATCCATAACTATTTAGCGAGACAAATCAGACATAAATGCTCCTCTGCATTAAGCTTATCATGTGTTGCAGTAAGAGTTGTACAACAATGAACCGTGAACAATATGTGATAATAAGTTGCAAAGATTGTAATATTTGGGAGGTGAGAAATCTTACCAGAAGAGAAGACCAGTGAACAATATTTGGTCATCAAATTTTGATGTGTGGGGCGTGAGAAATCTTGGCCCACTGCTCACTTGTTTTGTCCTTGAGAATATCACTGAGAATCTTTGAACGGTGTATGCCCACAGTCTGTAGTGGTGTGTTGCGCAGGAAGTCGGGCAGCGTACCAAGTTTCGGGCAATCACCAATTTCTAACGTAGACAGGCAGGGCATTATTATAATATTATTATTATTCTGAAAATCCCCTACCCACTCTTCCCACCGATCCATAGATGTGAACGTGAGGGTTTTCAATTTGGGGAATAAAGACGAGGAGCCTTCATCATCAACTCCCAACAACAACTCGACTCCCACCTTTTTCACTTTTTTCATGCCATGAAATACGAGAGTCTCAAGCGACGGCAGTTTGCTCAATGGACCCGAAAGCAGCTCACAGTTACCGAAATTAACGAGAATAAGCGCTTTCAACTTATGCAAGGACAATATCCAATTAGGCAACAGAATGCTGGCCTCACACTTCCGGATACCCAACGATTCCAAATCTCTATGTGGTTGCAACCCATTCAGTATTTCCATATCTATGTGGCCCCTCCCTTCTCGTCTGTCTCCCCCACCACACATGGAACATGCAAAATCTAGATGCAGTGCAGAAAGACGTTTCTCACCCAAACATGCTGCTACAGCCTGGCTCGCATCTTCCACCGACTGCAAGTGTGAAATGTAGAGACTCCCTTCAAGTTGGTGCAAGTCTTTTAAATCTTCCAACTTCGACGTCCCTTCCTTGTCGGCACCTTCATAACCATTTAGATGAAACTCATCCAGGTTTTGCAGACCGGTTAGCCCCCATATCCCTTTCGATTTTAGACGACAGCACCACCGGACATAAAGATGCTTTAGCTTGGTCAGCTTCCTCATCGCCTCTTCATCTGGTAATTTGACAAGTCCACTGCAGCGTTCAAGTCGCAAGGTTTGCAGATTGTATAGATCACCTAAACTGTCAGGCAATTCCTTCAGTTCATAGTTCTCTGACAAGTTCAGATATCTCAGATGAATCAATCCACCAATCTCCTTTGGAACTTCTATAATCGAGTTCTTACTCAAATTCAAACTCCTAAGGCTTTTCAATTGCGAAATCAACTCTACCCCGATGCAAGTAAGTTTCGATTCAAAACATGAGAGAGTGCGAAGACTCTTACAGTTGAGAAAAGAAACCGGAAAAGGACCCTCTGGTGCAAACATCAAAGACAAATGACGGACCTCATCACCCGGTAACTCCATTCTCTCATTACCACCCTTGACCACCATACAAAAGCACTCATCCTTGGTCAGGTATTGCACAAAGTCATGCACAATATCGTGCATCTTACAATAAGTAATATTCCCCATCAAATCTTCATGGAAATCTTGAAAGAAAGACCGCATTACTAAGTTTTCAAAACACCTTTGACCGACTATTTTTCTCTCATTGTTTCCACCTTTGACTTCAAGATAATCTTTTGACATCCACAGCTCAATCAACTCATCTTTACAAATTACATAATCTTTAGGAAACGTGGCACAATACAAGACACAACGTTTGGACAGCGGTTCTAAATCATAGTAACTTAGTAGTAAAGGTTGGAAAACCTGCTGCTCAAACTCATGTAATTCCCATATCTTACTATTCAAAACATCTTCCCATTGCTCTATTGTATTCTTATACCGCATTAGACTACCCAAAGTCTTTGCAGCAAGAGGCAAGCCTTTGCACCTCTTTACAATCTTATTACCAATATGTTCAAACTTTTCAGACTCTTTTCTTGCACCATCAAAAAATGCAATATGATAGAACAACGACCGACAAGTTTCTTCACTTAACTCCTCTAATTTGATAGTGTGATCACTAGTTGTTCCAATTGCGCTAGCAACCTGTGCTATACGCGTTGTAACTAAAATCCTACTCCCTGAGGCACCACAGAGTAATGTTGTCAAGAAGGGCTCCCACTTTCTATGATCTGAGTCCCAAACGTCATCTAGGACGAGAAGGAACTTCCTGCCCTCAATAGAGTTAGATATACGTTGAACATATGTTTCTAACTCATTTGAGTTTGGGACACTTTCATTAAGACCCTCAAGGATGGCTTTTGCAACCGCAATTTGTACAAGGGGTTCTGAGACACAGACCCATATTCTAGTTTGAAAACAACCCTTTACCTCGTCATCATTATAGGCTAGTTGGGCAAGAGTGGTTTTTCCTATCCCCCCTAAACCAACAATAGATATGACAAGAGGCTTCTTCCTTCCTTCACTATTCTCACTCACCAACTGGCTCACTAGTTTTTTCATTTCATAGTCCCTACCAAATGTCCCAGATTTATCGACAATTGAAGAACTTTTCAATCGTAAAGGTTGCTCAATCTCTGTTTCACTGTGATGAAACTTGTAAAATTTTTGTTCTTCATGAATCAAATCTAACTTCTCATTCAGCTCTTTTATCCTCACAGCAATATCACGACGAAAAATGATCTGATGGACTTGGCCATTGCAAAAACAACGGAAGGGAATAGAGAAACACACCTTCTTCTTGGGAACAACAGCATTTTCACCTTGTTTCTCGATTTGTTGTTTCAGGATTTCAGTGCTCCACTCGTCCACCACATCGTCTATCTCGAACGACACTTGTTTGAGATTGTTGAGCCAGCGTCTGACGGCGGCCTCCTTCACTTGCCTCATCTCTGCATCAGCGAGCACAGCTTGAATAGTCTTGAGGTTGTGGGTAAGATTTGGTACTTCTTTTTTTACATTCACAACAAGTCTCACGTTTTGTTCCACCTGTTGGAGAACGATGGAACCCAACTGCTCCACAAGGAAGGAAACAAGTGCTTCAGCCATATTGTGATTCTGAGAGGAATGAAATGAGAAAGTGGTCTTGCTACTTCCCAGTACCAGCTTTATATATTGAGATTTGAGTTATTATTGTAGTGCAATTATCTTCGATATCACGACAAATTACCTCCAAATTTCTTAATAGCCACAACTTTTTTTTTTTTTTGGGTCTGACCCGCCTCGACTACTACTTTGGAAGGAAGTGATTGCATCTCTTTCTCTCTTTCGAAAGAGAAATGTGAGAAACATGTACGTAGAATATGTGCTGCCATTGGCCTACTGGGTTCCACGGACCGATAATTGGTTTGATACCCACTTGAGTAAAAGATGTAAAGCTCGACAAGACCTAAGCACTTAAAACTACATTATTGATGATGGAACAATACGTTGCTTTGGATTCCAGCCACAATACCGTGTTGCTTTTCCTGGGGTGGATATATGGGCACTGCCCTGAGATAATTGAAGAATTGTTGGTGGCATGGACAATATCCCTGCAATTTCTTAAGAGCCACAAGGCCCACGACCTCTATTATTGGAAGACTGAAAGCAAAAAGAGAGACGTGACAAAGAGAAAAGCAACAAAATGCAAATTTCTAGAGTAAAGAAATATGCAATGTTGGTGAGTAAAGTTTGATATATTACGTTTGTTTTTTGTTTTTGTTAAAAATAGAGTTAGATCTTTTTTTTTTATGATGTTTTCTTTTTTTTTTTAATAAATTACCCTCGTTTCATCGAGATTTAAAAAAAAAATATATGTTCATCATAAAAAAAAAAAAAAAAAAGCTTGACATACATAATGGCAATTCGATCAGCTTTGGATTCCATGGTTAATAATGAAACTGTTTCTGTATAAACCCGGAGGCTATATGGAATCACGGTGGAACAGACAATCATGTGACACAAGGGCATATAGTGGTTCACCATGCCTCAGAAGACATGGTTACATCCACTCACAAATCAACTATCATGGTCAATAGGTCTTTGGTATTACAAGAGCATCCCTCCCCCGGGTGGAATGAGTAATGATTGAGAGGGATCCATCAGATTCATCCTCTATATCTAGGGGAAGCCTTCCTTTTATAGCTAAGGAAGGTTCCCTCTTATTACATGTTTCCGATGTGGGATTAACTATACATATATCTTATTATTGTGCATTCTTGTGGAGCTTGGAGAAGCACTTTCCCGATGTGGTACCGATGATCTTTCACCATGGCAAGGTAGCCCGGATGTCGGTCTATAAGTTTCATGACTGGTCTATGAGCGGTAAAGGTAGTTTCCTGACTACCGACTACATAAACTAATACTTTGGATTCCATAGAGACACACGGCAAGCCTCAATCCTCTTTAATCTACGAGTCCAAGGTCGCGTAGCAACTCTTAACAGTTGCTTCTCTGTAGTTGATCAAGATTGACCGCCATACGTTTCTTCGTTTTTAAGTTTACTTCTATGTAAGATTGTGTTATTAGCTTCCAAGCAGCTTTCCGGTTGATTATTTTGCACATTTCAATTTATTAAAGTGCAAGATTGTTGTATCATGTGCTGCAAGATTGTTATATGTGTTACACTCGATGAATGGATATTTATTAGTACACCGGTTGTTTCGTTTTAGCTTAAGAGTCATTATCTCAATTATCTTCCAATCTGTTGCTCTTTTGCCTCTGCATACCCTATCTGATACCATTTTTTGTTTAAAACGATCTGGTAACTTATCAGTTTTCACCCGATAACTGAGTTAATCAATGATTAGAGTTCAAGAATAGAGCTTCAATATTTGGAAGGAATGATCAATAATGAGGTAGTGCTAGTACGAGTTGCAAGCTGTTGCTAACTCGTTAGATTGAGTAGAATGATTCGTATCAGATCAGGTCAGTTTATATGTGCTGCAATACCATAAGATCTCTAGCTATTCCTTTTTGTAATCAATAACTTCATTAAAAGATGGCAAATTGTGGTTACTAGATTTATAACCCGCGCTTTGCCGCGGTGTACGTTTGTAATTGAAGCTGAAGAATACCTGATTACTTGATTGATGCAACTCTCTTTATACATACATCACAAGTCTCACTTCCTTAGTAACTTTATGCCACATTGTGAACTAGATGATTAGATGTTAGAACCAGAAATTTCCAGAAACTCAAATGCAGCAGAGTAAGAATTGAAATCTAGGATTCTAGGAGTGTGATCAGGACCCACCAATTGTGTTTTAGTATAGAGCCAATACTCATGCCCCCTATCTACCTTTCAATGTGGTCCATGAATTAAGTGGAAAAATAAAGGAACAAACTTTGCTCTGCTGGATGGCAATTGCTTCTGAATTATTATAGAAATCATGGAAGCTAGAACAAATTTAAATACCTCAGATGCCATTATTGGGGTTACAATGGAAGAAGATGAAAAAGAACAAACTATGCTTGCCAACATTCATATAGTGACAAAATTAGTTGAGTTTCTTTTTCTTTTTAGATTTTTCCTTTACCCTTTGATCTTTCTGTTCCTTCTGTTGTTATAACATAAACATTGTTCTTGTTTTACAGTCAGGATGTTGTAAACCTCCAACAGCTTGTGGCTACAACTATGTGAACCAAAATCTGTGGATAAACCCAGTAAACCCTTCAGCAGACCAAGACTGTTTGGTGTGGGATAATGACCAAAACATAATGTGCTACAATTGCAACTCTTGCAGGGCTGGTTGACTAGGCAACTTGAGAAAGGAATGGAGAAGAGCCAATCTGATCCTCATCGTGGCGGCGATGATTCTCATCTGGGTCTATGTAGTTGCCTGCAGCGCCTTCAAGAATGCGCAAACAGAGGAGGGCTCTTCCGCCGTTACAAGCAGGGATGGGTGTGACTTCAGCCATGTTGCTAAACACAGCTCAAGTATGGGGCACCTAGGTCTAACTAAGAGGCCTTATCCTAGGAAAATTCTACAATGTATTAATGCATGTGAATGATGTGATATATAAATTTTGTAAATTGAGTCCTTAAATTAGTAATATTAGTCCTCGAAGTTATAATACGAGACCTTAAAGTTGTAAAATTTTCTAGTTACAACATTAATAATCATGTGTCCTTAAAGTGGTAAAATGTGTGCTTAGAATGGTAATTGAGTCCTTAAAGTGATTAAAAAAAAGTTGTTACAACTTTGAGGACTCACATTATAACTTTGAGGACTCAATTACTACTTTAAGGACAAATGTTGTAACTAATTTATTTTACAACTTTAACGACTCATATTACAACTTTAAGGACTAATATCACTTCTTTAAAGACTCATTTTACAACTTCAGAACAAACTTGATGCATCACATGCATCAACACACCCTAGCTTTACCCTTATCCTATTGGTGAAATGGACAGTGAGAGTAGAATCTCATTCCTCAGCTTTTTCCACCAGAACTGGTATCAGATGCTTCTGCTTCAATGGTGCTTGTGGCTTCTTCGATTAATATACTGTTTTGAGTATTATATTGTTACACCCGCTGATGTACACACTTTCTGATGCACCGACATCACCGACTACAGAGACCAACTTTCACAACATCAAGGATGAATCAACTCAATCAAGTCTCAAATAATTATGTTTATGGTGTGATCATATAAACAATGGACAATAAAACAATATTATGTTTACGGTGCTCAATATTATTAGTTTCGTTGTAATAGAAGCACTTGTAATAGTGCTTCCCAGAAAAACACTAGTTAAGTTCTTCCTACTCGATGAGGGAGTGCATATTGCTTATAATCTTTTCCCTTCCTCGAGCTATTCACTATTACTAGCCTTCATGCTTGCGCTTTCGCGCGTGAAGAAGTGCGGCACACTTTTGAAAAAGGAGGAAAAAAACTTCATGAGAATATCATGGTACTCAAGATCCTAACTTGAGAACAAGACAACATATTCCATTTACATACTTTATACCCATTATACTTATAGTGCTCCAACACCATAATTCAATCTCGTTTCAACACCAACATACCAAATAAGCAAATTAAAGACCATAACATTCCAGAAATGCTCAATTTTATAGGCTGGATATATTTCTCCTTGCAAGTAACCCAAATCAAGAATTGTAGTATGAGAAAATGAGTACATTATACTGTTCTAGGCTCTGAAGAAAGAGATAATTGTTTGGGAAATACTACAAGTGAGCTCAATCGCAACCTGAAAAAAAAATCGGACAACATTAGACAAATAAGAAAATGAACAGCAACTAGTTAGTAAAATATGAAATTGATAGAAGAAACATGAAAGAAAATAGCACCTTGGAAAAAAAATTACTATAGGGAGCTCAATTGCAACCTGAAAAAAATAGCGGACAACACAAGGCAAATAAGAAAAAAGGATCAGCAACTACTTAGTAAAATGTGAAACTGATAGAAGAAAACATGAAAGAAGTAAGGTCGTTTTATTTTTTTCGCGTTTAGCTATGTTTCATACCTGCCGTTGTAAAATATAGAGTAAAATCTGGAAGAGATCCCAGTATCAAATACATTGTCAAAGAAGAGATCATACCTACCATTCTACCAATAGAAGAGATCCTAATATCAAATAAACCACCACATCAAGTCGATCAACACCTAAATCGAACACACCTATAATTTAATCAGTAGAAAACTCTACATATAAAAAGGTGAGCAACTTTCCACTTCCAAACCTAGAATTAGATGGAATTAACAGCCTTCACTTCAAAATTACTGCCGACAATTCCAAGCCTTAGCAGCAAAAAATAAAATAAAAATTGATTGATCAAGAACAGATGGGCATATAAATTTACGCCCTTAAATTTTAAGATTAAAATTAGTTTGATCCTTGATTTTTTTTTTAAATAACGGTGGTCCTTGTACTCTCAAATGGTTAAACTGAATTTAATCCTATAAACAATGAACAATAAAACAAAGGTGCTCAATATTATTAGTTTCGTTGTAATAGAATCCCAGAAAAACACTTGTTACAGTGCTTCCCAGAAAAACACTTGTTAAGCTCTTCCTACTGGATGTGGGAGTGCGCATATTGCTTATCTAATCTTTTCCCTTCCTCGAGCTATTCACTATTACAAGCCTTCATGCTTGCGCGAAAATGTAGAAGTGCGGGAGACTTTTGAAAAAGGAGGAATAAAACTTCATGAGAATATCATGGTACTCAAGATCCTAACTTGAGAATAAGACAACATATTTCATTTACATACTTTAAGCCCATTATACTTATAGTGCTCTAACACCATAATTCAATCTCCTTTCAACACCAACATACCAAATAAGCAAATTAAAGACTATAACATTCCAGAAATGCTCAGTTTTATAGGCTGGATATATTTCTCCTTGCAAGTAGCCCAAATCAAGAATTGTAGTATGAGAAAATGAGTACATTCTATTGTTCTAGGCTTTGAAGAAAGAGAGAATTGTTTGGGAAATTAATACTATAAGTGAGCTCAATTGCAACCTGAAAAAAATAAAATATCGGACAACATTAGAAAAATAAGAAAATGAATAGAAACTACTTAGTTAAATATGAAATTGATAGAAGAAACATGAAAGAAAACACAATCTTTCTCTCCTCATATTGCCAAATAACATGATCTTGACCGTCCAATCTTAATCAACGGTCAAGATATCTCTTACTTTTGTTTTTGAGACATTTTTCGTACATCTCGTCTTTTTGTAAAATCTCGTCCATTCTCTCTCTCTTTCGTCCCAACTGATATCTTAAGTTCCTTTTTATCAAAAAAATTATCAAGGTCCTCTTCTACCAGTCTCTTCACATACCCATAATAAGTGATGAAGCTGTAATTTCAAATTTTCAATTCCAATCACCCTCTGTAATTTCACAACATTACTCTGTGGTGCCTCAGGGAGTAGGATTTTAGTTACAACACGTATAGCGCAAGTTGCCAGTGCAATTGAAACGACTAGTGGTCACACTATCCATTTACAAGAGTTAACTGAAGAAACTTATCGATCATTGTTCTATCATATTGCATTTTTTGATGGTGCAAGAAAAGAGTCTGAAAAGTTTGAACATATTGGTAATAAAATTGTAAAGAGATGCAAGGGCTTGTCTCTTGCTGCAAAGACTTTGGGTAGTCTAATGCGGTATAAGAATACAATAGAGCAATGGGAAGATGTTTTGAATAGTAAGATATGGGAATTACAAGAGTTTGAGCAGTAGATTTTCCAACCTTTACTACTAAGTTACTATGATTTAGAACCACTGTTCAAACGTTGTGTCTTGTATTGTGCCACGTTTTCTAAAGATTATGAAATTAATAAATATGAGTTGATTGAGTTGTGGATGTTACAAGATTATCTTGAAGTCAAAGGAGAAAACAAAGAGAGAAAAATAGTCGGTCAAAGGTGTTTTGAAAACTTAGTAATGCGATATTTCTTTCAAGATTTTGAGGAGGATCGGATAGGGAATATGACTAGCTGTAAGATGCACGATATTGTGCATGACTTTGTGCAATACCTGACCAAGGATGAGTGCTTTAGTATGGTGGTTAAGGGTGGTAATGAGAGAATGGAGTTACCGGGTGATAAGGTCCGTCATTTGTCTTTGATGTTTGCACCAGAGGGTCCTTTTCCGGTTTCTATTCTCAACTGTAAGACTCTTCGCACTCTCACTTGTTTTGAATCGAAACTTACTTGCATCGGGGTAGAGTTGATTTCGCAATTGAAAAGCCTTAGGAGTTTGAATTTGAGTATGAACTCGATTATAGAAGTTCCAAAGGAGATTGGTGGATTGATTCATCTGAGATATCTGAACTTTTCGTGGAAGGACGAACTTAAGGAATTGCGTGACAGTTTAGGTGATCTATACAATCTGCAAACCTTACGACTTGTAGGCTGCAGTCAACTTGTCAAATTACCAGATGAAGAGGCGATGAGGAAGCTGACCAGAAGCTCATGCATGTGAAGCTGCCTGAAAATCTGTGACTATACCAAAATCAAACTATAATCTAACCCTTGTGAATACATATAGTCAAGATTAATGAACACTCTCAGATCTTGAAAAACATCCTCCCCAGAGATATTTACAGATTCTTTTTCTCGTTTGTTTATGGGGAAGAAGAAAACCCAAGCGCAGCAGAAGGGAAGGGCCGTCGAGAATTGCTTCCCTCGAGGAGTAGTCCCTAAATTTTGACTCTCATTTCTTTCTTGTTTTACAAGTTTTACTGCACTGCCCAAAAAACATGGCTGTGTCGCCGAAGGATTGGCATGCAAGATATGAAATAGGGGTGGTGGCGTGGTGTAGGGTAAGGTTAAGGGTAGGGGTCCTCCAATTTGATCAGTGTGAGGTATGTGAGGTAATAAGTCAACACTGTCACGTCCTAGACACACACACATGTGTGGCGGTGTGAGCGACTAAACGACGCTTCCAACCGACCAAAGCATTAGGATTTTGATAAAAACTCCAAAAAAGAAGAACGGCCCCAACACTGTCCTAAAACCCACGATTCCTTCCCTTTATTGGGGTCCTAATAGCCATTTCACACCATTAGTAAAATGTGGAGAGGTGTGTCCGTCCAAAGGGACCCAGGTCGGCAACGTAGCAAGGATGGTTGTGATTGTGTTCGTGGTCGTGAATCGTGACTACGATGTTCTAGTGTTGTCACGTTTTTTAAAGAGTTAGCAGTTTCTTTTACATCCGAATTTTGGCTGGAGGCAAAAAAAAAAAAAAATTTATAGTCTAAAAAATTTAAGTCTGTTTTACAATCTATTATTACATACCGAGTATCCATTTTAAAATGAGGTTAAATGACTCGTACTTATTTCCGTCAAATATCTTACGATACCATAATGTATATCCCCGGGTCGATTAGCTCACTTTATACTCAGTACTGTGTTTGAGGGGGACACAATTTTTGCCTAGTCTAGTCCATTTCTTGGGTTGTCAATGTCATACCCCATAGATGTCTACTAGTTACTTAGTTAGTAGTTGCCCATTTATTCAAATATTTATTTTGTTTTATTCCTTTCCTTGGCTTTCAGCTCCAATTTGGGTCTGGATTTGAACTTGGACCTACTAATGCACATAAATGAGTCCATAAACACGGGCTTGAACTTTCATAAAGAAGCTTTGGGCTCCTCTGGTGAACTATGTTCCTATTGGGCTTATACTTAAATATCTTCTAATGTTCAATTTCGTTTAGGATTTTCTTGTGGACAGTGTCCTCTTTACCTAAGGAAATACCATGTCCTGCTTCGTTTAGGCATTTCCTCCCTAAATACCCTTCCCTAAGTTCATAGGAAGCACAATTGCACTACACGGCAACCCACCCTCTATATAATCTCCAAAGCATTTCACAGATTAAACCCCAAATCAAATACCCACTTGGGTTTTCAAGGGTTTTGCCGCAAATGCTTGCTCAGTTTTCCTACTCTATTGTGTTCAGATCTTTCAGCACACTCTTCATCGAAGAAGAGTTTTCCCCGATGAGGAACTCCGGTTTCTCTACCACTGTTTCGTGTCGAAACAGTTACGAAGAAGAAGAAGAAGAAGAAGATGATGATGATGATTCTGAGTTCTTTGATGCTAATGAAGAAGAGTGCCCAGAGCCAACTTTTGTGTTTAAATTTGAGTACCAGACTAGGGAGATATTAAAGACACTGGAAAAAGTGGATGAGATTGGAGATTATGTAGCTTTTCAAGCCGGAAAGAATAGTACTAGTTGCTTCATTAAAGAATCACAAAATGGGTCTGTTCAGAATTCAAGCTGTGATTCTATAGAAGCAAATGTTCATGTGGAAGAAGGTGATCAAGGTTTTGGAGATGGTGCATTTGAGGAAGAGGAGGTTGAGAAGGGAATAGTGATTGAGGAAAACTTTGTTTCGGATGACGAAGAAGAAGCAGATGTTAATAATGAAGTGAAGTTTGGTTCGGTTGTGAAGGAAGACATGTCACATTCAGATGATTCGATATGTTCAAGGGAGGATGATAATGATGAACAAAGTGCTTTGGAAGACATTGGTTTGCGCAAGCCTGATGGTTTTGATGACAAAGATGATGAACCAAGTGCTTTGGAAGACATCGGATTGCGCAAGCCTGATGGTTTTGATGACAAAGATGATGAACTAAGTGCTTTGGAAGACATCGGATTGCCCAAGCCTGATGGTTTTGATGACAAAGATGGTTCTGAGGACACATTAGAGACATCAGACACATTGGAGGCTTTGTGTGAACATCTAAAGTCGATAGATAAGTTGAAAATGGAGCTCAGGAAAGTTAGAGCTACTACTGGTTTGCCTACTATTTTTGAAGAATCAGAGTCTCTGGATATGGATGACTTGAAGCCACTCAAGATTTTTGATATATACCAACATGATGATACATATAAGAGTTACAAGTTTCAAATGCGCAAGTTGGATGTTTTGAATTTTGCAATAGGTGATCTGGAGTCCAAACATTCACTTAAATTGTTTTCGAGCTACAAATCATTTGCTCCAGCTATCAAATCCTTTCTTTCCAACTTGAGGCTTTGTAGACCCAAAATAGATTGTGATCCAATGCATAGTGAGTTAGAAAAGATCTATGTTGGGCAGTTGTGCCTTTCTTGGGAGTTTCTTCAGTGGCAGTATGAGAAGGCCTTGGAAACTGCCCCCAGTCAAATATATTCATACAATGAAGTCGCAGAAGAATTGCTACAGTTTCGAGTTCTCCTACAAAGATTTGTAGAGGATGAACATTTTCAGGGGCCAAGGGTCGAAAACTATGTTAAAAGTCGAAATGCTATGCATAAGCTTCTACAAGTTCCAGAAATCAGAGAGAACAGATCGGAGGAAGGAAAGGAAGGCAATGAAGTTACCACTGACATTGTCGAGACGTTGAGAGAATCATTAAGGACCATGTGGCGATTCATTCAAGCTGATAAAAATGCCAGCGTAACTACTGCTTGTCGAAAAAGATCATTTCCATATGGCTTGGATCCACAGCTTCTTGGACAAGTTCAAGCAGATCTTCGGAAGAAAGAGAGGATGCTTAAGGAACTAAAGAGGAGTCAGAACCGGATCATAAAGAGATTCCGAAAGCATGAAGAAGAAGGAGAAGAAGATGAAGAGAGCGCAGATCATGGTCACCTTAGCTTCTTTTCTCAAGTTGACATCAGATTGGTTTCAAGGGTTCTGAACATGTCAACTATAACACAAGATCAGCTAGTGTGGTGTCAAAGTAAGTTGAGCAAGATACACTTCGTGAGGCGCAAGGTTCATGAAGATCCCTCTTTCTTGTGGTTTCCATGTTAATAGAGTCAACTTCTTTGTTCACTAAAACAACCTAAATTTCTTATATGTAATTGTATAGTTGTAATTTTATATAACTAGTAGTAGTACAAGCAATCTCTTCATGAAATACCTCAAAACTTTATTAAGTTATTCAGAAGATATCAGCCTGGACAAGTCGTCAAGCTAGCCAATTCAGGATGCTCTTCATCCAAATCACTACATAATCAAAATACTAACCATCAGAATCTAACAGAACACCCAATTCAGTACATAAATAACAGAACACCTAATTCAGTACATAAATCACTACATCCAAATCACTACTGATAAATAACTACTTGTGAATGTCTAATTTATGTACCTAATTCAGTACATAAATTAGACATTCACAAGTAGTTGAATGTCTAATTTGTTTCTAATTTGCTGTCCATTTATTATTTGGGAACCAAAGTCTGGACCGCTTGGTCACTTGTATCAATGACCAAGATAAGAAGCAAAAGCAGAAATAGCATGCAGGGTTTTCAGTTACTTCTGGCAAAATAGTTATTGAGGTTCTCATTGGGGCTAAATAGTGATAAAGATGTGTCAATGGAGACATAGTGATGCTGCTTCAATATAAACACACCTCCAGCCAAACTCACTTAGAAAGATGATGGACCATTGACTCTGTATATTCTTCTAACTTGGATAACAATCATGTGCTGGTACATTATGGTGTTTCAGCTTAGGGTTAGGCATGATGAATTAATCGGAAAGAACAAGACAAAAAGAGCCACAATAGCACAACATGGAAAATCCATATATATAATGTCAAATCTCACTGTAGAGATTCATCAACAACTACAACATTACAATATCAGAGAGTAGAGAAAGATGGGTGGTATTCCATGGACTGCGGAAGAGGATCAGTTGCTGAGGAAGTGCATAGACAAGTATGGAGAAGGCAAATGGCATCAAATTCCTCACTTAGCCGGTAATTAACTTGAGTTATGTTAATTAATCTGTTTTCTGCACAACTCTAGCTTGTATGTATTTTGGAGACTAGGAAAAGATTGATCAATGACATGCTTTTAAGGTTCGAAATCAGGTCTAAACAGGTGCCGTAAGAGCTGCAGGCTTCGATGGCTAAACTACCTTCGGCCAAACATCAAGAGAGGGAGTTTTGAACAAGAGGAAGTTGAACTCATCATCAAGCTCCAAAGGCTCTTGGGAAACAAGCAAGTTCATCTCAAACTCACATATATAGCTCTCTTTCAGTTGATATTTTGTCTTGAAATGTTACTATCGACCAGTGCTCCTTGAACACACACTTTTCACTCTTTCAAGTAACTAAACAGTGCTATAAATACTTCTGATGATCTGAAACTCTGAAACCGCTTTTTGACAGTTTTTGAAGTACCAAATACGCTAGCAAATATAACACGCCCAGGTGAACTTTATTTGCTTTTAAATTTTCAGGTGGTCATTAGTTGCAGCTAGGCTTCCAGGAAGGACCGGTAATGATGTGAAGAACTACTGGAATTGCCACTTGAGCAAGAAGCTAAATGCTCAAGAACCTCATGATGATCATCAGAAGATAAATCATGCAAGTAATGTACAAGTCATCAGACCCCAACCTTCAAAATATGCCAGCTCAAACTCAAAGAGGCCAATGATAAGTAGTACTCTTGAGGATCAGCCTTGCCAAGCCTTGGAAGAAAGCAACAGATCATCCAAGGAAATGCTGTGAAGTATTGATAGAGATCAGGGGCAGATCGGTCAGATAGTTGAGAGAGAGGATAGCAACAATCCATGTGTAAAGGAAGAACATGAAGGGAACAATGACTTCATTGGTGATTTCGGGATGGTAGACCTTGATCAATTTGAACAAGTTATTGAGCAATATGATCAAGAGGTCAACAACAACAACAACAAATGGGAGTGGGATGACTCCATCTTGGACATGGATCTTTGGATTTCTGACTCTTCATAAATGGTTATGAAAGTGATTTTATTCTTGGGTGTCTACTAGTCATTAGTAAGATTATGATGCGTGATTCTGTAATCAAAATAATGTTCATGTATCTGTGTAGTAGACTAATGTCGAATTGCCATTTCTTTGCATTGCAATGGTGATAGTGTCTAATGCCTAGTAAAATTGAAACTTTTAAGTAACCCGTCAGTGCTCTAATTAGATTCTAGAATTTAATCAATATCTCGTTATTACATTATCGATTAACATCATTTACTTTCATAAAAATCAAATTGCTTTCACCCATTTATCACACTTTAAAGTGAGATAGTCTCTCTTTCTTTTGTTCAGCAAATGAAGTCACTGAGCCAAAAACACCGTACTACTAGCAGAAGAGGTTTTGGAAATCAAAACTGAATATTTTTATCTTTATACCTCAAAATATTAAAATAACTTTATAAATTTCTCCAATGTCTTCTATCTCTATTAACCCATCTCTATTAATTCTCTATTAATTAAGCCAAAATGATTCTAGAATGGTTAAACTTTTAAACTACCTATAATACCCTCTATTGATTAAAATTTCAAACTTAAGGATTTAAGAAACCATGAGTATAATGGACAACTTAACTGTTAATTTTTTTATTTTTTAAATTTCAATCCTTTTTTTAGAGAGAAAAAAGTGAGAGAGACGGGAGTAATTAGTTAAACCAGTAAATTGAAGAAGAAAAAAAAAAGCAAATTGACACGTGGGGCCAGTCGGGATATAAAGTAGCAAAGGAAAAGTAAATGATAAATTTTATTTTGCTATTTTACAGAAATAACCACCAATGAGCGGTTTCCACTTTCGAGTAGAATAAAGCAAGCCCAGTATCTTTTTCATTCTAGTTTTTTTATGTCCGAATTCCGATTGTGCTTGCAAGTCTGGTGCTTTGCCTTCAATTCTCTCTGCCTCTAGGTAAACTCCTAAACCATTTTGCTCTTCTTTGTTCTGCTTCTCCATTTCTGTTGCTAGTTTATGAAAAAACCCAGTTTTACTATCTGCTAAACACTAATATGTTTGTACCTCAAAACCCTTTTCATGATTTGTTTCATTTTCTTTATGATCACTCTGTGAATGTTGCTGTGAATGAATCATCTGCTTTGTTTTTGTGTTGGTATTGATTTGATTGTGTTTGTGGCTCCAGAAGTGATCAGGATTATTACCCAGTTGAATGTTAGTCTAATATGTGCTGCTGACTGAACAAAACTACAGGAGCCTTAAACTAAATTGATTTTTCTTGAATTAACATAAGAAAGGTCACATCTTGGCTTATAGAGTTGAGTACGTGGTGGTTAAAATTTGCCCATCTGCTCTGTTTTTGTGTTAGCATCAATTTGATAGTGTGTCTGGCCCCAGGAAAGTGATCAAACTAACTACCCAGTTGAAATTTAGGGTAGTAGTTACGGCTGATTGAACTAAAACTACAAGAAGCTGAAATGAGTTTGATTTTCTGCAATAAACATAACATATGACACCTCTTGGCTTTTATAAACTTTCAGTACTTTAAGTCAAATTTTGCTCACTATGTGTCTTATTTGCAAAAATGTTCCTGTTTTGCTTATCTTACTGGGATTTTTTTGTATAGGCAAAGTGCTCTTGTAATGGCGTATATACCACCGCACAAGCGAAACTCAAATGAAGCCGAGAGGCTAGTGCTAACTCCAGACAAGCTTGCTCCTTTATTTAAGAGAAATGTAAATGTAAGCTCATCTAAGTCTAATAATAAATGGGGTTCAAAGATCTATGCAGACCGTGCGATATCGAAATGGTGGGCAGTTGGTTTGAATGATGACACCCGGTTCCCCTCTTCTGTTAATCTTGAACCCATTTCCTTGGACACCATTGAGCACAGAATTGGAGAAAAGCCTCTAGCGTTAAGGAATTCTGATCTTGATGATGGTCAGTACTGTGAAATTTAGCTTTATGTGAAAAACTTTGTTTACCCTGCGTTATGAATCGTTGGTAATGTTTTATGTGTTTGATGCTTGATATTAGGTAATGAGGACTTGCCAAATAGCCCATGGGTATATATGGCAGAGAATGTGCTTGAAGACCTACTTGTGTCTTTTGAAAATGTGAAGGAGGAAATGAAGTCCCCAAAGTTAGAAGATCTGAAGCCTACATTGGTTGCTCGAGTTGGAAAAGTTATTTTCCATATGTTAGTGTTTCCTCTCATTCTAATGGGTTTATCAGCTAATCTTTCATCCATTTAACTTGAACATCTCATACATTTATCCTTTTTCTTCTTGTTGTTTTAGCTGCGTACGATATGAACTTATTTGACAATCATGTATTTAGAGTAATACTCTAGCATAGATGCATGAGACTGTAAGTGATAGGTGATATTTGACAATTATGTTTCAAGCAATTTTTCTTTGAAGTTAAAGTAGGTTGCCTTCGTAATAGCTAAATTGACTGCCCAAAATTTGATTTGATCGAACAAACTAAACAATTGGACCTATTTGTGATGTAGGAGATTAGGTCCTCTTGATTAATCCAATCTACTGCTGATTTGAAGTGAGCAGAAAAGAAACACACACACACACACACACACCAACAGTAGTCCAGGTTGGAGTGGGGACCCCTGATTCTAAGCCTCTGCCCTTATTTTCACATAGAACTATGTTTTGATATCAATGGTTAGTTACTGTCAATGTTCCGCTACTTCATATATTTAACGATGAAAAAGCATATTATACTCAATTGTATTTGAACAAATGTAAACTAAATGGTAATATTTGCAATTCAGGACCCCTTCAGTTACCCTGGAATCTCTCCGAGAAAATTTGACTACTGCAATGTTGAAAAATTGGAAGAAAAGATCATTTTACACAAATGTTCCTGTTTCGTATACAGAGAAGATTGTAAATGAAGTTGTCCCGAATATTGGAGTTGCTTTTGAATCGGAGAAAGATATATACCACGTAAAGGTATTTATCTTCCTATACCCAGCAATCTACTGAATGTATGGTTTCCAAAGTTCTGATATTGGCTATTGAAACCCTCATTTGGTTCTTCTTGAACAGTTGGCTGATTTAACAAAACCAGACTCAACTCTCTCCTGCAAATGCAGTGTGAAAGATGGAAAGCTACAACTGTACAAGGCAAGATTTATAATAGTTCTGTTATATTGAATTTGATGTTTCATAAATCATGATGATCTCACTTCTATGTCATCATTTTCAGTATGATATTTTTACTGCAAATTATAAGATTTTTATAAGAAGAATAATTGTTAAATGAGGATGAAATCAAATTCTGCCCTCCTTTTAGTTTCCCTTTGGCTTGTTATAGTTCTATTTACTGTTGCGCATATCAATAATCAACTTTCATCCAGGTCGAACTAAACCAAGTGCGTTGTATGGTGGTGGACATATCCATCCCTAATAAGAATCTGGACCTGAGACTGATGTTAAACATGAAGAGAGTTTTAACAAGTCAGACTGTAAGTTACTTCTCGTACTATTTGAAAAATTTTCATTGCCATTCTTTGTTGTTTTGGAAACACAAGGAAATAGTTATTATATATTAGCATAGCAGCCAAAACCAAAACAAGCTACAGAAAAAGGTGAATTATTATCTGTGTTCAGATTATGAGAGTTAGGATCAAGGGAGGAACTTTTGTACTTTGGAATGACGTTTTGTGATCAGATTAATCTTTTCTGTTCCAGGATGATGAGATGCAAAACATTAGGGATCTGGTCGATTCTGCGATTACAGATCCAGATGTGAAGGGTGGGTTGAGATGGCCCCTGGAGAAGACGTCTTCTGGAAAGTACAATGTTGTTGGGGTTTGGCATGTAAGAGCTAAAGCATATAAAAATCAGTCATTAAGATTCAAGGTCAGGCATGCCGATCGATTTAATTTCATAACCTCAAGTGGGGAAGCATCTTGGGAGACCAGTCTGAGGTTGAAAAAGGTTGAATCAGAGTTAAAGGTAAGTGCTCACATTCCTCTGTGACTCACTCTGCCCACTTCATGTACTACTCTCTTCTAAGCATCTGGAGTAACCTCCTTTTTCTTTCAATTTTCAGGAAGAGAAGGTTGATGTCAGCTCGGTTACTGAGATGCTGGAGGAAGATATGAAGTTCATCTGGGACAACTTCTTAACCTGTGAAAGTTTTCTCACATGAAAGCAGATGTTATAAGTCTGTAAATCTATCTCTCTATCGTTTCAATTCGTCATTGCAGAGTATGAGGATAGTTTAAAACAGATTGCCACAGCTGGTTTACTGTTCATGCAATGGCGGAGTTATGTATTTTGACGATTTAGTGTAATGCATTAAGCTACTGACTTGGTATTTAAGCTGTCTATTTCATATATAAGATGTTCGCCCTTTGGTTACAATTGCGACCGGCTTTGATATCTTGTGGGTGGAACCCCATTTTTGATACCCTTTTGATGACATGAGCAAGAAGCCACAAACCACAATATATCTCAGGCAATAAATCCTTCATAGCTTTTGATATGTCCATCACATAATATTTTGCTAGCACAACTGACGCTATACCAAGGAATAAGAAATAGGGGAAACTATATAAGTCTCCCTACCAGCACTTACATTATTAATCATCCAATTTGATCTAATAGCAGAACTATACTATGAATTATACACTATAAATCAATATTCATATCACTAATTTACTCTTCAGTTGCCGATCGAGCTTGTACTCCAACGTCTGATTAGCACGCAGCCAGGGACCAAGTCCACTGCCTTGTAAGGATCACGTACTGACACTGCGATACAGTTTGTTATGGTTGGCAGTTTTACTTTTACTTATTACCTTATACCTCATCTCTAGATCATCACCATTAGTTCGTGTTTTTGCTTCAACATCATCATGAACCTTCCCTGACTTCCTGTATACCATATATAGGATCATTTGTGCGATGCCGAATAGGAATCCCAGTACGTTTGGTAACTGTTCATCATCATATGGTTACCGTATCAGGCTGATTAGTAGGTTTACTTTGATTAACAATAATGACATCTTAGGTAACATCAGATAATGAAACTAAAATGGTGATAGTACTACTTACTGCAATGTAGTAATCCTTTGTGAAAAGTCCGTAGAAGAACCAAGTGGTAGCACAAAGTGTGAGGGATAAGGACAAACCAAATGGCATGAATTCCACACTTTTGGTTCTTATTACTTCCCTCTGCATAATGAACGTAATAGTAGAGGTTGAGTAACCCAGAAAGTTAGCATATATATACTTGAAAATAAGCCACTTCTCTAAGTTCTAGCATATACCATAATGCTTAAAGGAGCCGCAAAAACAGCAATGTTAAACACAGCACAGATCCATCCAACTGCGGCGACGCGTTTGGTTCCACTTGGAAGGAATATAGTGGCTGCCAACGTCAACCCAAACGCTACATTTACCAGCAGAATCAAGTTCAGCGTAAAAATCTGCAAGAGTTGCACAAGTATATCTCAATCAAACTAGGAAACTTAATATGCATGAGACAAGCTGTCTGAGAGAGATTTGTACAAGTCACTCACCCTCTGCTTCTTGGGAGCATATGTGAGATAGAATATGAGGTAAGCAACTTCGATAACGATTCCAAAGGCATTGATGCTGATGATCAAGATAGCATTTGTCTTGATCACACCATAATACAACAACAACATTGCACTCAAAAGCGCAACCACATATGGTATGGATTGGAACCCTTCTGATGATTTCTTCTGTAAATTCTGTAAAATGTTGGCCTGATCGATGAGAAGGAGATCGTATAAGTTAGTCAGGGAGAATACGTACGTACCATGAATGAGAAGTATGTATTTAGTTAGTGTTTGAGTTAAATGGTCTTACATTGGTGCCAAGAACACCATGAATGACACAATGTTACCTGCATATATGTGAAGAATGTCAGCTTTAATAAAAGTGAATTAGCATGAAAAAATGAGACAAAAATGTTAAAATTTCCAAAAAAAAAAAAAAAAAATCTTGTTTTTTCCTAGCTAAAGGATGTTTAAGTATGCATTGTACTCAGCTTTTTAATTTAGATAATATACAATACCTAACAAACCGAATGAGAAAGTGAGTTGCTCAGTAGTCGAATACGCCATAAGTTTGATCTGGAGTATGTATTTCTTATAATGATGAAGATGCTTATTTCTTTCTTTCTTGTTTTTTTTTTCTTCGTTTTTTTTTTCTGTTGAAGTTTTCCCAATGCACTAGAGATTGGCTCTGAAAAAACTTGGGTGACTATTCTGCTGGGAGCTTCCTTTATATATATGCTAGGTAGATATGTAAATTTGGCAACTGAGCAATCGAAAAAACAATTAGGCAAATGGATAATGTAAGAAGTAACGTGAACAATGCAAGATATATTGATTATGTACACTGTAATTTGGCTACCTTAATCTGATGATGTACTTCGTCATGTATACACTGTAATCTGGCTACCTTAATTTGATGATGTACTTCGTCATGTCAAATCCTGTCCAGTTGGTTTTCTAAGTTACCATTGCTGGAAAATGGGAACAGAAACTAAGCAGCAAGGTAGGTTTCTAGCTTTGGCCTAAACCATGTATAGACAACCAAAACCAATCGATATTTTGACGAGTCGATAGACTACACGATCCAAAACTAATCGAGATGAAAATGTTCATGGAAGTATATATTGCCATACTACGATCAGTAGATCAGTATGTATATACATGAGTTGTATATACAAAGTTTAGGCTCTACATGATTTGTCAAATCACTCTTAATTTCATGGACATGTTCTATCGATTTACCATTTCAGAGTTGGTGTATACTCGCAATCCAATTAGTTGCTCTTATAACATATAGAAATTGGACGTTCTATTCAAATTACTAATTTTGGATTCATTGAAAAGTTGATAAAATGCTGAAAGATTGCCGACAATCTTACCCATATGCTCCCAAACATGCATTCCCAGGTTTTAGTCGTTAATTTCCATGAAGAAATATATCTAAAAGTAAACATCTTTGAGATTAATTACATAATCTATAACATTGGCGATCAGTCTTTCAAACCTTAATATAGCACACAAACTCGATTCTTTTGTGGTCGTGAATTTTTTTGATGGACTAGTACGTAAATTGAAGCCTTCATACAAGCTAATTAAGTAGAAAGACCGTCCAAAATAGGAACAACATTAATTAAAGTAATCACTTGGCATGCTTGCATTTTCCATTTACAGATTGAGACGTAGGGTTCTTACTATACTAATTATACCTACGCTGTTTGCTCTTAATCTTTGTATATAAATTGCTCTTGTAGTAGAGCATATATGTGGAACTTTAAGCACCACAACCAGTATATGATCCCTCACCAAATCAAACACCGATTGCCTAAGGAAAGGGTTATGCATGCATATATGTAATTCAATTGTGCCGAACTAACCAGTGGTGAATCGAATATAGTATCAAACGACAAACCTTTCGCCACAATTCTTACCTAGCTTTAATCTGTATGTTTATCTTTTCAATTATTTTTGGACTTTCAGTACGTTCCCAAGCCAATGAAATCAAAAAATAAATATATGTACATGATTGTAATTAATTCGTAAAACTATATACGTACGACAAGTACTATGCATGTTGTGGTAATCTAGCTACCAGACCAGATTACATCGTTATTTCCTAATAAACTCGACTGCAACTCTACATATATATAATAATATTAATGTCTAAACACAGCCTGCAGATACGTACAGATCGGAAAATAAGAAAGAAAAACCAGCATTTCGATCATGTTCGTGTCACACCGATAACACTCCTGAAGATAAAGACAATGGTGTTGCTAATGAACTCATCCCTCTCTGTGCCTTCTGCACTCGAAGAAATTGATGTACAAAATATTACTACTTTGCTATATGTTAAAGAAATATGATCGAGTAGCTAATTAAAGGCACACCATTTCAGCTGCAGTGTTCTTCCAAGCCTTGTCCATCTCTTCAAAGACAACGTCAATCGTAGGGCGACCCTTGCTTGATTTAGCAACACAAAGTACTGCAATTTGTAGAATCGAATCGAAGTCAGCTTTGTTGACATTTCCATGTAGTCTTGGGTCTTCAAGATCCTCCGGTGGACGCTTGTTCAAACTAACATCCTTCGCCTACAAAACCAAAATTGAGATCTCTCTCACTTTCTCTCTCTCTCTCTCTCTCTCTATATATATATATATATAGATACATATGAACATTTGTATGTGTATACGTATATATACTTACCTTTCTTGTGAGTTGATCTCTCGCATCAAGATCAAGCTCAAACACTTTCTGCCCTGACAAAAGTTGCAGGGTAACGATACCAAAACTATAGACATCACTGGCACAGGTTAATTTGGCATTGGTCATGTACTCTGGATCCATGTACCCTATTGTTCCTCTAACATCTGTAAATACTTTGCTCTCCTCCATCCTCAACATCTTTGCCAACCCAAAGTCTGATAGCTTGGGGTCCAAGTTCTCAGTCAAAAGGATGTTCGTCAGCTTTGTAAAAGCAAATTAACATGGATCAACATCAAGTAATTATCCTTTCAAACACTAATTCATGAAATTTCACCATAAACTACAATAGGTAATTACCTTAATATCTCTGTGAACTATGCAGCCATCAATATAGTGGTGTAGATACCTCAAAGCAAGCGCACAGTCTCTGAGAATTTTAACCCTTCTCTCCCATGTCAACACAGGATCGTTTCCTGCATGTAAAGACACCAAGACACGAGTTTTGATTAGTAAGATGCTAAGGAACTAATCTGATCAGGAAATAGTTAAGGATCATATTGAATTTATACTTAAAAGATGTTGAGCCAGATTCCCTGATGAGCAATATTCATACACAAGATATTGCTCGCCGCCTTCGACACAGCAACCAAAGAGGCAAACCAAGTTGGGGTGTCGAACCCTAGAGAGCTGTTCCACTTCTCTTGTAAAAGAATCTGATATGTTACTCTTGTTTATGTGCTTAACAGCCACGACTTGTCCACTAGGAAGAACCCCTTTATAAACATGACCTGCACTTCCTCGTCCAAGGTGCTTTCTTTCAGGTCCATAATTTATGGCATTCTCAATCTCAGCCTGGGAGAATCTATACAGGCCAGACCAATTAGTAGTCGTTGATCCTGAGAGAATCGGTTTTAGTGGCTTCTTCTTCGTTACGTGTTTTATCAGCATGACTATCAGCAGTACTCCAGTGATGGCTATCAAGATCGAAAGTATCGCTTCTACAAAGGAATCTGTTGAGCAAAAATGATTAATTTCTATAAAATTATAAACATCAAGTATGCAAATGAAATTGCAGTAAATAAACTGATATATACAAAGACTAATGCTTACATTTGAGTTTGAAGTAACCTGGTTCTGCATGGGAACCAAAAACAAAAACACAGAGTTAGCTGTGATAGAGTACGTTCAATTCAGTGACCAACGTACACGAAGTAGTTTATTTTCTTACCGAACTTGTCGAACTTAGTCATACACCCAAAGTAGTCGTCAATATAAGCTTTCGAAATGTTCCCGGCTGCAACGGAAATAACCGCCGCTACACCGCATATCGAATCTTCGGTTTTGTTGTTATCATTCTTCTGATGATACCGGTCCAACAAATGTTGCTTAAGATTTCCCACGGCAGCGGAGCAAGGGGTACAGACGGCATCAAATGAAGAAGGAGCATTGCCAAATTGAGAACAAAAGCTCAATGCGTCTTGGTACTCCTTCTCTTGCTTAATCTCTGCCAAGTTTACTTTGGAGCAGTCGCTGCTGCCATCGTAAAGATCATTAAGGCTACAGTGAATGGCAGACACGTCTTGTCGAACAAATGAGCCAGTGCAGTTATTCCATTCCGCATTGGAAACAAAGACACCGCCCTGCTTCCTAAAGGCTTGGGAGGCCAAGGCTTGGGACAAAGTGGTGAGCACATTTCGACAGCAGAGATTTGGAAGTGTAAAGCTATCCCAGACCTTTATTTTCAGCTTGGCAGGACTTATGCACTCCCCAGTTGGTTGGTATGGGTAGGATGTAAAGTTTAGCACACAACTTCCTGCAGTTAGTCATGCATGCATGAAATTGTTACGCTGCAAAACTCAATTGAGTTCGATCAAGAACACTCTTATATATACCATGGCTGATGTTAATTGTTTGATGAAAATGGAAATAGCGTCGTCCTATATATATATAGACCAAATATGCATATATTAAATTGTTATGAACAATCTTAACCGTTCATAACAATTCATATGTTTGACTATCATGTTTCTATATTATTTCCTCTAATCCTGACCATTCATGTATGTATGTGAAGATATACGCCATGTACTAAAGATGCTCTCATCAAACAAATATGATATGTGAATAACGTCAAACTAACTAAAGAGAACTTTTATATGACATATAGCTAGCTAGCTTGTTTCGAACATGCTACTCGATATAATCTGATCTCATGCCAAAGTCTAATCAAGCAAACAGATAAACCAACCTGAGCCATCATCGGGTGACAAAGATAGTGATAGGGCTTGGACAAGAAAAGTGGCCATGAACAAAATCGTGAAGTGTCTTGCTGACGTCATATGCCCCAAAACCCTAGATCATATCAGAGCCCATTCGAAAGAAAACGCTAGCTGTTTAAACTAGTAAGGGAGAGATACACAATGCAACGAAACTTTTCAAAGGAAATGATGGATTTGAATACTTATAGAAGCACTCTAAATCCTTGATGTCATCGATGAGCTAGACAAACAAATTAATAAGAAGCATATTCTAGAGGTCCTCTTATCACTTGGTTCTTACAGCTAGCTCTTGCAACCTTGTGATTTCCGGTTGGGAATTGATCGTGTTCTTGATCGAGCCCCTTGATTGTAGAGAGATGCAAAGGAATTTTGAATGACAATTAAGAAAACCACCCACTTGGGGAATAGCTACAAAGGAATGTGCTTATAAAAATGTTGGAACCAATAGTGTAGATCCTTAAACACATCGCCGCATCGCTTATGAAATATATACATACAATCCTATCTTATCTGTTATATGGTCATTTATTATGCTCGTCATGCCTTGCAAGTTCATTTCCAACACTAATTTTTTTTTTTTTAAGGAAATTTCCAACACTAATCATTTATGCTTTGGGACTGTTCTGTTGTGCGAGACAGTATGACATACATACACTGATACAAAGTGTTTTACACAGGGTAATTGGGTGTTTTGTTTTAGAAACGTTTACCATCAAAGCATGTTGCATAACATGCCGTCCGGTGTGACATAATTTCCCTTACGCTTTTAGCTAATATATTTTCGTGCGTGGATGAAGAACGAGTAAAAAAGGAAGATTGGATTGTGTCTTGTTCTCTTGACAAGCCGACCATTAAGCTCTTTTACAGCAATTCTTAACTAATAGATCGATGATTTTGACACATATTGTATACTCCCTAGAAGTCTATAATCAAAAAAGGGCTTTTTGAACTATCGGGTTTTTTTTTTCTTTTTTGCTTTTTTCCTAGCTTCAAAACTCAAAGAAGGATAGCATGGAGTCATGGACCATGCTGGCCATTTTCTTGAGCTTCTAGCTACTCTTATATATATATATATATATATATATATATATATATATATATATATATATCTCCATTTTTGGTTGCCGGATTGAGTCTTGTGTCATGCCGGATTTCGTTGTGAGTTTCTAAGGCGGTCTAAGACGTGTAAATCAAATGATGATCATCCATTAATTTTTATTTCAAGTAATGTTCTTTTGGATTTTGAGGAATAAACATCTTATAAGTCTGTCAATTGGCTAAGGGGCCAGGGGATTTGGAGACTAACCAACCATCTCATATAGGAAATGAGTATCCATTGTTAATTCGTGTATAGAAAAACTTGGCAAAGTTCATTCTAATTCATAACTTGATTGGTTCAACCAGATATAAGAAAGTGTACACAAAAAATATCTTGAATTGATACAAGCAAAGATACTACATATACATCAATTCCTTTATATTTTTCTTTGTTTTACCATGTTCTCTTTTTATAGTTTCCGTCTCGTGTTTTTCTTATTTAAACTATGTAATTTTTTTAAAATAAAAATAAATACCGAACGTGAGGCTAAGGCCTAGTTTGGTATTGTTGTGACTTTAAAAAAAAAACGGTTTCTGCTGTGATGTAAAAATAATCAGCTGCGAATAAAAACAGTTTTGTGTTTGGTAAATATTACTTTTTAAAGTGTTGGTATGACATTAACTGTTTGGTAAATACTAAATAAAAGTGTTATAGATCTGTTTAATTACCAAAAAGGTCATTAGTTATTTCTTTACTCCTTAACAAATAAATAAATTGTAAATAATTATTTTAATAAATAAAACACTACAATAATAATATATACTTGATCATGACATAAATATCCCAAAATCACCAAACTTTAAAATCAAATTAATATCTATGAGAACTAGAAGAACTAATAAAGAAACCAAATAGCTAAAGCCTAATGCCTACATTGCATTCATTAGACTTGTTGCTATAGGATTTCTCAAAGCTTCCATTTTTTGTGCACGGACATCATGACGACCATAACAATATTCTTATGTATCCCTTTTGATGTCAATGATATATGTATCTACTGTGTTATTCTCATTCCCATAATTGTTAAAATGTTTATCGCTTTCAACATACCTCCTTATGTACCTAGGCTGGGTCTCAAACTTTTTAATGAACCATTGGACCAAAAAGAAAAATATAGGAACGAAAAGACAATAATTGAATTAAAAGGAAAAGAAAAAGCCCAATTGGATACGTCACGGCCCTGGTTTCCACACGATTGCTACTCTCTTATCCAACAAAAACTTTGGCGCCCTTCTCTTCTCTTCTCTTCTCTTCCTTCCTCTCTTTGCCTGCGTCGTCCTTTTGTGCATACTTTGTCCTTCCCTTCCTTTCACTTCCTGCAAACCAAGATAAGCTCCTGCTGCCATGCGCATACTCTTCTCCTCCAACTCACCCCAAGGTACTCTCTCTCTCTTTCTATCCCTATCTTTATATCCTAATATCCTATATATGTGTGTTATATATGAACCCAATATTGCACATTGCTTAGATTCTATATCTACTCACTTTCTAGTCCTACCGAACTTTCATGTCTTATATTGGGTAATGAAAGTTTCAGGTGTTGGGTTTAGTTTTACACAAGAGTATGTTGAAGAATTCATTACTTGACAGTAGTCACTAGTAAAGTTTGAGAATATAGTGTTGATTCATTTATCTGTATTATTTGGTATCGACAAAAATAGGCAAAGTTATCTTCTTTGCATCTGGTATCAAGATTTATGAGGTTTTTATGTGCTTTTTCATTTGAATATTGTAAGGAAAATGACTATGTTTAGTGTATGCCATCTAGATCTTCTGTCCATTGGAACAATTGGATGATTGGATCATCGCTCTCGGAAAACAACTTAGGTAAGATCAATTTTTCATTTTTTTAGTTACCTTTGTTCAATCATTTGTATCAAATAATTGTGGGAATGGAGTTCTCATTATGTGCATACTATGCAATACAAGAGAATGACTACCAACTCATATGATGAACTGTGTTCAGGTCTGAACTTGAAGCCAGGGTACTGAAGTATGGCACTGGCCGCGCGTTCAATCTCCCTGTCCCATAATGATAGTATTGGCAGTACATGTATGAGGTTGGGATTTACAAGTGAAGAAAGGTTTCAGAAGAGAAGGGTGGTTGATTTTCAAGTGGTTGTGAAATTTTGTCCCAATAGCAGAAAATCAAGATACTCCCAATTCATTAGTTCTGATAGGAACTCTTTTGGTTTGGGGTCGAAATGGTCTTCTATGCTCTCTAGGAGGACTGAGAAGGCCTTTTCAAAAAGGGGCACAAGAAGTAGTGAAATTGAGGTAACTTGCACAATGCATCTGCATTTGGTTTTTCTGTTCTAAATTTCTAACTTAGCTAGTGATTGATGATTTGTTTTCCTTCGTATATGAAGACGAAACAGGTGATTAATGTTATACTTGAAGAACTATCAAGTCTCTTTAGAGAGTGGAGTCAGTTACACTTCTTGAAAGTAGCCGGTTTACTGGTATGCGCTCTCATGGTGATACCTTCAGCCAATGCTGTTGATGCTCTCAAGACTTGTTCCTGCTTACTTAAGGAATGCAGGTAATGCAATCAGTTAGCTTTTTAACAAGTCTGCGGTTCTTTTCTTTTTCTTTTCCTTAATTTGATCACTGGAACATTTGTTCATGTTAGGGTAGAACTTGCAAAGTGCATTGCAAACCCGTCCTGTGCTGCCAATGTAGCTTGTCTGCAAACTTGTAATAATCGTCCTGATGAGACAGAATGCCAGGTTAGGTTTGTTTCATATGTATCTCTATCTTAATCAATTTCACAGTGCCAAACGCTATAGGATGGAAAATCTGATATGTCATATATGTCTTTCTTGTTCCTTATTGCAGATTAAATGCGGAGACCTGTTTGAGAACAGTGTCGTGGATGAATTTAATGAATGTGCAGTGTCACGAAAGAAGTGTGTACCTCTGAAATCCGACGTGGGAGAATTTCCTATCCCAGATCCTTCTGCTCTTGTTCAAAGCTTTGATATGGAAAAGTTTAATGGGAAATGGTTCATCACTAGTGGCTTGAATCCTACCTTTGATGCTTTTGATTGCCAAGTGCATGACTTCCATACAGAATCTGGCAGACTTGTAGGAAATTTGTCTTGGAGAATAAGAACCCCTGATGGTGGATTTTTCACTCGAACAGCTGTTCAGAAGTTTGTGCAAGATCCAAACCAGCCTGGCATACTATACAATCATGACAATGATTATCTTCACTATCAAGATGACTGGTAAATTCATGTCACATGTATACCTTATTTTTTTTGTTCAACGTGCATTTCTCTATCACCTCAAAACATTAACAGAGATATGAACATGACTTGTGCAGGTACATTCTATCTTCGAAGATAGAGAATAAACCGGATGACTATATATTTGTATACTACCGTGGCAAGAATGATGCGTGGGACGGATATGGTGGTTCTGTGATATATACAAGGAGTTCAGTTTTGCCACAAAGCATTGTTCCTGAACTTGAAAAAGCAGCTGCGAGCGTGGGACGAGAATTCAGCAAGTTCATCAAAACTGATAATACTTGCGGGCCTGAACCTCCACTTGTAGAGAGGTTGGAGAAGAAACTTGAGGAAGGGGAGAGGACCATTATAGAGGAGGTTAAACAGATAGAAGGGGAGATAGAAGGGGAGGTGCAGAAGGCTGAACAGACTGAGCTGTCATTGTTTCAAAGGTTAGCAGAAGGGTTTAATGAGATTAAACAAGATGAGGAGAACTTCTTGAGAGAGCTTTCCAAAGAAGAGATGGATATATTGAGCGAGCTCAAAATGGAAGCAACCGAAGTAGAAAAGCTTTTCGGACGAACACTTCCTCTTCGGAAGCTAAGGTAGTCCGACACTGAAAGATCATAGGTTTCTTGGTTACTTATACCATACTGTTATTCATATATATTTTTTGCAGAATGTAAGCTGATGCAACCAAAGCTATACTTGCTTTCACAATCAAATATAAGTCTTCTACTTTTGTTTCTGAGCATCAAAATTTACAAGAGTTTACTCTAGTCAACTGATCCCACAGTTTAGGGATCATTTACATAAAACTCATGAAGGTAAGAGTAGTGGGTAAGCTATAATAACAGAAATTCCCTTGCCAATTTACTAGTGGTCCATAGCCGTCTCAGTAATCTGGCTCAGGACCAAGGGTTAATGCCTCTCATGATTTTTGTAAGTTTTCTTTGTTTCCCTAAGTTTTAATGTTACATTGTCATTGAAGAAAAAAGATGAAATCACACAAGCCTCATCATACAAAATTAGAAATGGAATGCATGTATGTGCAAGGAAGGACAATCTAGTGACCACTCCTTCTAGGTGGAACATTCATTGATTCAGGTTGCCCTGCGACTGGTGGTGCGGTCCAAGAAATTGACAGATCTAGAGCTTCCATTTGTTGATTCTGCGCTCTTAATTCCTCCAATTGTGATAGTAGTCTCTTCTTTTTGTGGTACTCTATTGTTGCTATGAGAAATACCTGCTTCGTTGGATTCTTCACTGTTGCTTCTAGAAGTAGCACTTCCATATTTATCTTGGCCGAAACTAGTACCTTGATCACTGTTGCTCTTGCTTTTACTTCTTTGGTCACCTGAAGAAGCGGCATCGTCTCTTTCAAATGAATGCCATTCTTTGGAGTCGACGCCACTTAGTTGACGCAAATTTTGGTCATAAACATCCTTATCTGAGTTGTCATTAGCATAATGGCGGCGGCTATTGTGTGCACTTCTGATACTATGACTGTCTGAAGCCTCCTCATTGCTCTCATCATCGTTGGAAAGACTGTCAGATTCAGAGTTACCATCCTGGATTGTATAAGCTGGAACAGGAGCAGGAGTAGCCTCAGGGGGAGGCGGACTTGTTGAAAGAAAACTTAGAGTTGTTACAACATCACTCATGAAGGGCCGGACTGATGGCTCCTCTTGCAGGCACATTGCTGCTATCGCAACAGCCTGATTTAGTTCCTTCTCCGGAAATTGCTTGTTAAGAGAATGATCGGCCATATCTGGATATTTTTTTGGGTCCCTGAATAAGGGTTGTGCCTGCTCACACGTACAAACCAGAACAAAGTCACATTAAATTTGATATTCATATACCTGTATGTAAGGTCACAATATCACCTGTAATGAGAAGTTATCTTACCCAAGCAACTAGATTTTGCTCATCACTTGCTCTTGTAGTGTCAATGGCTCTTCTTCCAGTAATTAGCTCCAGAAGAATAACTCCGAAACTGTATACATCCGATTTCATTGTGACTTCACCAGTTCTCGAGTACTCTGGAGCACAGAAACCATAGGCGCCCATCAGCCTTGATGGTCCATGCATCCTATCACCGGCATTGCCAAGCTTCGCAAGTCCAACATCCGAGATCTTTGAATTGAATTCTTCATCTAACAAGATATTTGAAGATTTGAAGTCCCTATATATAACGGGTGGGTTGGCCTTCTCATGCAAGTACTCCAATCCCAGAGCAGCACCATAAGCTATTTTAATCCTAGTGTACCAATCTAAAGTCATTTTACCTGCTTGATTATCTGCGCATAACTATTGAGGTCAAATACATACTCATCATGATAGAAATGGAACTAATGAAATAGTCCTAAATCAAGAAAAAGTAGCAGAAAAGAGGATGCTATGTACCAAGAACTCGGTCTTCTAGGGTGCCCCCTGATATAAATTCGTGCACCAAAAGCCTTTGATCTCCATCGGCACAATATCCAATTAGATTAACCAAGTTTGGATGGTGTAGGAGGCTTAGTGTCAAAACCTCTTCCAGAAATTCCTTGTTTCCATGCATTCCATTTCTGTCGAGTTGCTTCACAGCCACCACCTACAAACAAGATAGGAAAACAAACATTATAAGTACACCAACATGTCTTCATGAAAGAACAACTTGCATTGTGTACACTCATAGATTGAAAACAAAGTAAGAGTCGTTCTGACCTGCCCACTCGACTGAAGAGTTCCCTTATAAACTCTTCCGAATCCGCCTTCTCCCAGAAGGCACTCCTGACGGAAGTTCTTTGTTGCTGTTGCTAGCTCACGGAAAGTGAAACTCTTTGCATTGATTTGTGATATGTCAACTTCCACATGCGAGTGTGACCGCTGTTTTGTGTGTGTTGAGTGCGAGTGTGAGTGTGTTGAGTGTGTCACATAATGTGTCTCAGCAGGTCTTTGTTTTTTCATTTCTGCAGACAAAGACAGTAATTTGTAAGGAGCATGCAGGAAGACTAGTGTAACATAAAGGGAAGACGTCCTTCTACCAGCATTATGAATCACAGACAAGGAGAGGGATTAACCTTACTTATCAAATTCTTTTCTGTCTTGCATTATGAATCACATATATGTATCAAAGAAGATTTATGTCTACAACCATGCCTTTGATATGTTAAACATTATTGTTTTCTTGCCATAGCTTTCTATACAAGAAAAGACTACAAGGCTAAAGGCCGAAATTGATAATCTCATTGGCTTTTGAATCTAAATTTTATTCCTCAAAAACATATATGACGCCATTTCACATTGTAGTTGAGACAAATTTGATTTAGGGTTTATACACGAGATTATTACTTTACGGGGTAACTTACCAATGAGATTATGATATCATCAGAAGTAACCAATACTTCAAGAGAGAAAAAACTTACCCTGTTCAACAGGGGGTGCAGAAGCGTGATCTACCCTCCTGTGACTTGATCTCTTACTTCTCTGTGAGCCAAAACACGGAAAACAACTCATCTCGTCTACTCTAACAAGTTGATGCTTTTCAAAACAAAACAAGCATTAACAATGCAAGAAAGTTTTCCTTCCAGTTTGACAAGAAATGAGAGGAGGAGGAGGAGGTGGTGGAGGAGTGGGATCAGGGTCCTCCAAGGAAAATGAAGAAGGACCCCGGAGGTGGGGCGATGGGAGCTAATTGCAGTTTGAAGCTACGGGGGAAAAAACCTGCATCATTAAGAAACAGAGCAGAAGAGAACGAATGGGATTGCTAAGTTTTGGAAGGTACAAAATGTGAGACTTTTCCTTAGACTTCTCGTCAGAAAAAGGTGGGAGGTGTGAGGGGGGAAAAAAAGAGAGCAAATTGTGGGAATGCAATTGAATTTCAGTTAGCAATACAGGCTATACATGGAAGGTGTCCAACCAATCGAGGATGAATAATCTTTGACACCAGTTATTTAGGGATATTGTTTTGTCTTAACACACAACCAGCTCTAAATTGTGCACTATGTTGGTGTATTCTAACAAAATCCACTCTCTTATAGAAGATAACCTCTATATTCTAGCTGCCTCAAGTGTCTCAATTGACTTGATTTATAAGCAAGAAAACAATTAATACAGATGACTTATTGAGTTATAAACATTGTAAAAATAGTAAATTAAATAATTAAATAAAAATCTCAGCTGATTTCACTGCCATTTGAAGGACAGTTGTAAATTTCAACCCAGAAGTTCACAACCCTCTGTCATTCACTTCCAAGAATCATCCTCAGTGATGTTACATATGTAGCTAGTTTCAAAAACTTCAAACTTGATCACCACTGTTTTTATCTGTCTTAGGCAATCAGACAGAGAAAGACAACTCTTAACATAAATTGACATACATGAATCACCTAGTCTGCAGGCCTAAAATTAAGGAAATGCCTACAACACAGTTGTTTTGGCCACGATCCTCAGCGTGCTGAGCCGAGGTAAATAGCGATCCAAAGAGGATGGAGAGTTGCGGGCGTGCCACCTCGCGGACGAGGAAAAGGTTGATTGAGTGCGCAGGCTTGACTTCTTGATCAGGCGAGCGGAGTTCCAGGTGCCACCTCAGATGAGGAATTTACAGCACAAGCGATCGATACTCACAGCGGGGTGAGCAGAGCAACAATAGGGAAGTTTCCGAGGATCGGGGCGAGGTCCGGAGAGCTCTGAAGGGTTCTAGGCGGCGAGGCGCTTAGAAATAGGGCTTCGAAGAGGCTTCGAAGGGATATCGGCTCCTGGGAGCGCTGAAGGTTTCGACGAGGTCGAGAGAGTTTTCAACTAGGTTGAAAGTTGTTTTGTGTTGTATTTGAGTAATTGTTGTTGTGTGTGTAGAGATCCCCGAACCTTCATTATATAGATAGAGATTCGACAGCTGATAAGGATCTAGAGTCCAACTTCTAGTCGGTCTATGCTATCCAGGTTAGACAAAGCTTTCGTCTCTTTGTCAACACGATGATTGGTCAACGCGATCCAACCACGTAAGCATCCTAGTTTGAACCGATAAGACTATCGAGAGTCTTAGGCGAAGTAGAATTAATTTAGGCCACAGGTGTTGGCCTAAGTCGAATCAAAGACTATGTTGAGAGTCTTTGACGGTGAGATGTCGATGGAGATAGACATCGTTGTATTTATTCCAAGCGGTAAAGTCGGCTTAGAATTGCTCCTGGAGACTTGGATGTACGTCTCACCCGACGAGTCCGAATGCATGTATGTTTCCTTTACAAGCTAGAAGTAGTACAGACGTTGTCAATGTACTCCCATGCATGCACAGGTGTACTCCATGCAATTAAGGATTCTTCTCAACCTGGGCCTGAAAGTCAAGCCGAGCGTGACGCTGCTTCCAAATCGGGCTGGTCGAGATGCCTCCAAGATGCTTTCGAGATGCTCCCAGCGAAGTGCTATTCGAACCATGGCGCGAGGCCCAGTCGAAGCGCGATGATACACATGCAAGCAGTCGGTGCCTTTGCATGCTTAAAGCCTCGTCCGTGTACGTACCCTCAATACTCATAATCTACAAACCCAGCCATGCAAGCCTCGTTCATAATCACATGTGTATATATATATATTGGTTTATCATGCATGCATGCCAAGCTCTTGGCAACCAACTTCCCCCACGTTCAAAATGCTGGAAAGCGCGGGAATTTCCTCCAAATCGAGCTGGATGCGAAGTCGGGTCCGATACTGAGACCAAATCGACGCGCGAGATCAAGCGGGGGTCGAGGCCGAGAGGTGCGAAGCACAGTCGAGTGCGAGGCGCGAACTACTGCGTCGAGGCAAACTCGAAACCCAGTCGAAGCCAAGATTGAGGCGCGATGCCCCTCGAGGTCGGCGAGCTGCGAGCTGCTATCGAGGTCAAGACGAGATGACGTCAGGGTCGAGCGCGAGTGACGCTGTCGAGGCACTCCCAGGACAGGCGCGAGATGCTGTCAAGATGCCGCGAAGATTCCGTCGAGATACCTCTGTGATTATTGAACCACGAGCCCCGCACGTGCTTCCGTAATTACTCAAACATTTCCAAGTCGGGGGCGACTCTTCCATGCAAGTCGGGGTGTTCTCCAAGTCGGGTGCGAGGCCAAGCTGAAACCTCCCAGACTTCAGGTTTGGGTGCAAACATTGCCCCCCAGCCTCGAGGTCATGAGTCGTGTGAATGACCGAAGAGGTTTATGGTTCATGCTTCTCCAAAGCTATCGACAATAACCTTGAACTTGAATCACCATGATTGCTCTTCGTGAGGCTAGCTTGAGTGGATGCATAGGCCACAGGTGTTGGCCTGAATAATGACCAAGACTATTTGAGCAAGTCTTAGGCTGAACGACGTCGTCGCTGTGTCCATTACGTGCCCCCCAGTATGGATAGACCACTCTGAGCATAAGCGCAAGTATAGGACATCAAGCTTGAACGTGCCCCCCAGTCAAGGAAGCTGTCGCACTACGTCGAGGAAACAGGAAACAGATTCGCGCGTATCCTGACCTACCTGCATTTAAACTGCCATAACTCTCTCCAGAGAGGTCGGAATGACAAGCCGAAAAAACCGGTAGAAAGTAGACATCCGGGGCTTTCTGTGCATATAAGATTCGCCTGCTGGTTCCTCCCAGATTTGCACAGTTAATTCCGCGAAGTTACTGCTCAGTAGAAGCTGTTGCAGAATTGCAGACTTGCAAAACTGGATTTGTTACCGTTTGTATCCTCACGTCGCTGGTACTATAGCTGTAATTTTGAGACATATGCACTGCCTCTTGTATCCAAAGCCTTAGGTGTAGGCCTCAAGCATATAGTAATGAATTTCAAGCCTTGGGAGGCAAGAATGTTTGTCTTGCGTTTCAGCAAAACCCAGAATCTCTTTTTGTGTTTTTGCTATTTGATTTTTTTTTTTTTTTTATGTGAGAAATAAAGAAAATGAAAGAAACAGGAGCAAAAGTTGAATTTAAAGCTAGGAGCAAAGAAAAGAAGGGATCATAGTATGATTAGTTACCCTTTGTAAGGCCATCGGGTGGCCACCGATGCTTCACTACAAGTCTCGACGTCGTCATGTTTTTAACGTGAGACTGTTGCTGATGATCATGTCCAAGCGTTGAGCAGAGTTGTCCTGCGTCAACCACTTGAAAAGTTGGGCAAAGAATTCCGCAGGGTACGTCTCGCTGCCCCCCACGCATCTTTGTTTGGTGGCCCAACAAGATCTTCAACTGTGGCGAAGCGGATTGTATGCTGTTGAGATCTGCCTTATTGCCCACTACCATGTCGAAATGCATGGTCTTATCAGGAACAGCCATGCATTGGTCAGTAAAGAAAGCCACCGGCTGGTCTCTGTTCACCTTAGCAAGAGCTTTACTGGGATTAAGCTCTTGTGGCATGTGATTTGGGGACAGACACACCAACATATAGTTTTCATCGTACTCATCATAGGTTGGCTCCGTGTCAAAATCAAATGCAGAATCCACAGAGGTCGGTAGCTCGACCCTTTTCGCAACCACGGGCATGCATGGACTCCAAGTATATTGGAGAGTGACACCGCGGATTGGCCGAGGGATGTCACCAAACCATATGTAGTTAAACTTAATATGATCATGGTTTGGCGAAGCGGAGTGAGTCCTCTCGCTGGTGATCATAAGATTGGCGAGATGGACCTTTAGAAAAGGCGGACTCAGCCAAACTTGTCGCCCCGCGTGTGCATGTTGAAACAGAGACTCAAGAGGTGCGGGTCCATCTTCAGTTTGCTTGTCGTGAACTGGTAGAGAAAGCAGGCGAGCTTCGCCTTGCCCTCCATGCCGCTGACCTGTGTCCACGTATACATCCCGCATGGGGCAGTTGGTGTCTTGGCGGCTGCAGTTCGCCATCACAGGAAGTTCTGGTTCGCCTCCCATGTGAACTTGCGGTTCGCCACCGTCATTAGTGTTTGAACCAACTTCTTCTTCTAAGATGGACTGTTCTGTCCTATCTTCATGCTCCTTTTTCTGAGGAACACTTGCTTCAACAGCCTCCTTGGCAACCGCCTGTTCGGCTTGGTGTTTGCTGATGGCTGCTGCTATCATTTCATCAAGCCTCCTTTGGAAAACATCGATTATTTTATCGAAGGCCGCAAGATGTTTATCAATAACTGTAACCACCGAATTGTCGTGCCAATCCATTATCGTATCTTGTTTTCTTTCTCTGACCCCAACGAAGGTGACGTCAGAGACCACCCTGGTTTCCCTATGGTGTCTCGCTTATGCTCCTGGTCCCACTGGGCGTGCCAATGTTTTGGCCACGATCCTCAGCGTGCTGAGCCGAGGTAAATAGCGATCCAAAGAGGATGGAGAGTTGCGGGCGTGCCACCTCGCGGACGAGGAAAAGGTTGATTGAGTGCGCAGGCTTGACTTCTTGATCAGGCGAGCGGAGTTCCAGGTGCCACCTCAGATGAGGAATTTACAGCACAAACGATCGATACTCACAGCGGGGTGAGCAGAGCAACAATAGGGAAGTTTCCGAGGATCGGGGCGAGGTCCGGAGAGCTCTGAAGGGTTCTAGGCGGCGAGGCGCTTAGAAATAGGGCTTCGAAGAGGCTTCGAAGGGATATCGGCTCCTGGGAGCGCTGAAGGTTTCGACGAGGTCGAGAGAGTTTTCAACTAGGTTGAAAGTTGTTTTGTGTTGTATTTGAGTAATTGTTGTTGTGTGTGTAGAGATCCCCGAACCTTCATTATATAGATAGAGATTCGACAGCTGATAAGGATCTAGAGTCCAACTTCTAGTCGGTCTATGCTATCCAGGTTAGACAAAGCTTTCGTCTCTTTGTCAACACGATGATTGGTCAACGCGATCCAACCACGTAAGCATCCTAGTTTGAACCGATAAGACTATCGAGAGTCTTAGGCGAAGTAGAATTAATTTAGGCCACAGGTGTTGGCCTAAGTCGAATCAAAGACTATGTTGAGAGTCTTTGACGGTGAGATGTCGATGGAGATAGACATCGTTGTATTTATTCCAAGCGGTAAAGTCGGCTTAGAATTGCTCCTGGAGACTTGGATGTACGTCTCACCCGACGAGTCCGAATGCATGTATGTTTCCTTTACAAGCTAGAAGTAGTACAGACGTTGTCAATGTACTCCCATGCATGCACAGGTGTACTCCATGCAATTAAGGATTCTTCTCAACCTGGGCCTGAAAGTCAAGCCGAGCGTGACGCTGCTTCCAAATCGGGCTGGTCGAGATGCCTCCAAGATGCTTTCGAGATGCTCCCAGCGAAGTGCTATTCGAACCATGGCGCGAGGCCCAGTCGAAGCGCGATGATACACATGCAAGCAGTCGGTGCCTTTGCATGCTTAAAGCCTCGTCCGTGTACGTACCCTCAATACTCATAATCTACAAACCCAGCCATGCAAGCCTCGTTCATAATCACATGTGTATATATATATATTGGTTTATCATGCATGCATGCCAAGCTCTTGGCAACCAACTTCCCCCACGTTCAAAATGCTGGAAAGCGCGGGAATTTCCTCCAAATCGAGCTGGATGCGAAGTCGGGTCCGATACTGAGACCAAATCGACGCGCGAGATCAAGCGGGGGTCGAGGCCGAGAGGTGCGAAGCACAGTCGAGTGCGAGGCGCGAACTACTGCGTCGAGGCAAACTCGAAACCCAGTCGAAGCCAAGATTGAGGCGCGATGCCCCTCGAGGTCGGCGAGCTGCGAGCTGCTATCGAGGTCAAGACGAGATGACGTCAGGGTCGAGCGCGAGTGACGCTGTCGAGGCACTCCCAGGACAGGCGCGAGATGCTGTCAAGATGCCGCGAAGATTCCGTCGAGATACCTCTGTGATTATTGAACCACGAGCCCCGCACGTGCTTCCGTAATTACTCAAACATTTCCAAGTCGGGGGCGACTCTTCCATGCAAGTCGGGGTGTTCTCCAAGTCGGGTGCGAGGCCAAGCTGAAACCTCCCAGACTTCAGGTTTGGGTGCAAACAACAGTAACCATATCTTCCTGAAATACAGTAAATTGGTACCAATTATTCTATATCCAGATACAACACATGTGACCGCTATTGATTTTAAGAAAGGAGGAAGAAATGAAGAAAAGGAATCTAGATAGATAGGCTATGATGCCTGTAGATTATGATGTTTCTTTTACATCTAGATAGTGATTGGTACCAATTATTCTATATCCAGATACAACACATGTGACCGCTATTGATTTTAAGAAAGGAGGAAGAAATGAAGAAAAGGAATCTAGATAGATAGGCTATGATGCCTGTAGATTATGATGTTTCTTTTACATCTAGATAGTGATTGGTACCAATTATTCTATATCCAGATACAACACATGTGACCGTTATTGATTTTAAGAAAGGAGGAAGAAATGAAGAAAAGGAATCTAGATAGATAGGCTATGATGCCTGCAGATTATGATGTTTCTTTTACATCTAGATAGTGATTACTTCATGTAGTACCGCAATTGAGCGCCCTGGCAACGGAAGTTTTCATGAAAAATTATCTCTATGTAGGGCTAGATTATAGCTTGTTAGGCTCATCGTCGATGAGCGACAATGTATAATGTTATGGTATGTGAATCACCTCAATTTATTAATGTCTGTATCGGTGTCATTCTGGCTGCGACGATTAATACCACGGGTTATTAGTGTCAACAACAACAAAAATCCAGATGGCTCTCTGGCATATTTTTTTGTGTCATGGCCGTCTAACCACTTGGAAGAGGACACGTAGTAAAGATAAGAATTTATCATCGACTTCACCAGCTCATGACTACAACGATTTCCTTAAGGTCTAAGTTTAATACCAGTCTCCTCTCAAAATAGTCATGACTATAATTCAACCCACCTCTAAGCCTCTCTCGATCTCCTATAACTTTACAAGTTGGTCCAAAACAAAACCAGTTCATCACCAAACACAGTGAAGGAGGAGGAAAAACAATCACCTGCGGCAAAGTGATGATGGATCTGCAGGAGTTTCCGGAGGGTTGCATAGCCCATATCATATCATTGACGACTCCTCGAGATGCTTGCCGGCTGTCTTTGCTTTCTAAGCTTTTCAGGTCAGCTGCCGATTCCGACGCCGTTTGGGATAAGTTCCTTCCACCTGAGACACGCACCATGTCCCCAGAGGAGCTTGGAGTATTTGCCGCCAGAACCAAAAAGGAGGTTTTCCTCGCTCTCTGCCCTGTCCTCTTCAGGGAGGGTAAACTGGTAAATTCCTCACCTCCCTTTTGTATTAGTCATGATCATTTCTTAGTGATCGAATTAAGGGGATTATGAAATTTTGATACGTGAGGAACATGAACATGTTCTTATGATTCAGTGATTTTGATGCTGTTAATGATCGATTTCATCTGAATGTTCTTTTGTTTATTAATTGCTGCCATGCAGAGCTTTTCACTAGACAAATGGAGTGGGAAAAAATGTTACATGGTTTCTGCAAGAGAGCTTGGTGTTATCTGGGGAAACACTCCGAAATATTGGAGATGGATTTCTCATCCTGAATCCAGGTCTGTAATTTTTGTTTTGAATGTTTTTTAATGCATTAAGATGGATATACATGTTGGTTGTTATTTGGTTATAGACTTAGGGATTAGACTAGATAGTCTTACGGGTTATATAATGTGCATGTGTATGTAACTATTGACAGGTTTGCAGAGGTGGCTGAGCTTCTTGAGGTTTGCTGGCTTGAAATCCATGGGAAGCTTGAGACACGTCTGCTGTCCCCATCGACTCTGTACAAAGGTTACCTTGTGTTCAAGTTTACTGCACGAGCTTCTGGATTTGTACACCTAGAGGCGGAGGTCACTATGGGTCTTGAGGGAGGAGAAATTAGTAACCGGACTGGGTTTCTTCACAGCGGGGTGAGGAATCACGACGATGATCGGTACCCGAAGGTGAGATCCGACGGGTGGTTGGAGATTGAGATGGGTGAGTTTTTTTGTCAAGGGGAATCACAAGGTGGGATGTTGACAATGCATTGTTTGGCAAATGGGGCTGGTCATTGGAAGACAGGTCTTATTGTTCAAGGCATCGAGGTCCGCCCCAACACCATGCAGTTCTATTAGAATTCGATCGTCTCGAAGTTCATTCTTGTTTTGTTTTATGTTAATTGTGTCGGTAATCAAGAAATGTAACACGAATTAACGTTTCAATTTTCTGCAATTCATATTCAAATGAGCATGTGAATCGCTTATGCCTTATTGTGAAAAATGTTACTTCAACAATATTTGAGTCAATTGGCCGATTTGTTAAATTCACATCTCATTTTTTTTGTGTCACAATTGAGCTCTAGACCTGGAAAAGAAGTTAAAAATTGACACACCAGATGAACCTAAGAAAAATTTAGTACTTTTGCATGCAACTTGAAGGGTTCGTATGTGATAATTAATGTGGATTGTGGCAACAAATTCAAGTCAAACAAATTAAGTAACAAGCAGTGTCGCATGAATGCGTGTCCCTACGATAACTTTGTACCGATAATCTTATAATATCCAACACCACGTACCTCTCACAACCAACCAAGAGTCCAAGACTTGATTTCTGCCATGGCCAAACACCTCAGCCGGCCGGCGAGTCCCAAGGCTCGCTCGGTGCTCCCCGGCGGCCGATCAACTCCGCAATCTTTGGTGTTTTCTTGTATATATGAATGAGTTCAGAAAACGTCCACAAACTTAGGGTCCGTGGAATTTGGCTGTTAAATGATGCTCGGTGCTCACTCTCAGATTCTGTCATTAGTTTCAATTAGTTCTGAGACCTTAACTAGCTAGCTTGTTGTCCTAGTTAATTACCTGATCTTGCTTAATCAGTACTAATTGTTGTAATGTGGGTGTACCCGATCAATATATATATGTATGTTCTGGTCATGTTTAGTATGCTATATAATATTAAAGCTTCCTATAAATTTTGATTGGTTATTCTAATCTCGATTAACTATCTTGTCGATTACAAAGTTATTAACTATAGAACCTACCTATTAATCAATGAATGATGAGTTAATCAATTGATTAAACATTTCTACAATGTCTCTTGGGAGGTGTTTTGACCCTTAATCAATACAAGTCAAGTTTTGGTCAATATCTGAGTGGGTCTCGAATTTGATACAAGGTCATTAGTTTGTGCATGATGTTGCATACTCGATCGAACTAGTTCCTGATCACTGGGATCATACTTACCTATTGTTTTTGCTGGAACCCGCAGGCTCCGCAAAAGCACGGTAAAGCATGAATGTGAACAAGGACAAGATTTATAGTGGTTCACCGTGCCAATTGGAGAACTAGTTCCTGATCACTGGGATCATACTTACCTATTCAGGGATCTCGCTGGTTTCCTGTTGGGCTTAGTATATAGGGTTTAGTATATAAACGACCAAAACCTAATTGTAATCGGTGGTGTTCAGTGTTTTTCTCAAGATAATAAAAATGTTATCCTTCTGCCCGTGGACTTAGCTAACACATTGTTAGTGAACCACGTAAATCTGTGTTCTTTCTTACATTCGTTACAACACTCGCCTCACCTATTCTCTTCTCGCCTCGCCTCGCTTCCTCTTTTCTCGCCTTTCTTCGCCTTACCTATGCTTCGTCTTCCTTCCTCTCTTCTCGCCTCGCTTCCTCAAACGCGGAAGCTTTGGAGCGGGTTCGCCCCCCCCACTCGATTCGCCTCGCCAATCCTCGGTTCGTCTATCCTATGCATTCCTCGCCTCGCCATTCCTCGCCTCGCCTATACTTTCCTCGCCATTCCTCGCCTATCTTTTGCTCGTCATTCCTCGCCCCGCTTCCTTTCGTCATTCCTCGCCTCGCCTATACTTTCCTCTTCTCACCTATCCTTTCCTCGCCTACCCTTTCCTCGTCATTCCTCGGTTCGCCTCGCCTATCCTATGCTTTCCTCTTCTCGCCTAGATTTATGTCTACAACCATGCCTTTGATATGTTAAACATTATTGTTTTCTTGCCATAGCTTTCTATACAAGAAAAGACTACAAGGCTAAAGGCCGAAATTGATAATCTCATTGGCTTTTGAATCTAAATTTTATTCCTCAAAAACATATATGACGCCATTTCACATTGTAGTTGAGACAAATTTGATTTAGGGTTTATACACGAGATTATTACTTTACGGGGTAACTTACCAATGAGATTATGATATCATCAGAAGTAACCAATACTTCAAGAGAGAAAACTTACCCTGTTCAACAGGGGGTGCAGAAGCGTGATCTACCCTCCTGTGACTTGATCTCTTACTTCTCTGTGAGCCAAAACACGGAAAACAACTCATCTCGTCTACTCTAACAAGTTGATGCTTTTCAAAACAAAACAAGCATTAACAATGCAAGAAAGTTTTCCTTCCAGTTTGACAAGAAATGAGAGGAGGAGGAGGAGGTGGTGGAGGAGTGGGATCAGGGTCCTCCAAGGAAAATGAAGAAGGACCCCGGAGGTGGGGCGATGGGAGCTAATTGCAGTTTGAAGCTACGGGGGAAAAAACCTGCATCATTAAGAAACAGAGCAGAAGAGAACGAATGGGATTGCTAAGTTTTGGAAGGTACAAAATGTGAGACTTTTCCTTAGACTTCTCGTCAGAAAAAGGTGGGAGATGTGAGGGGGGAAAAAAAGAGAGCAAATTGTGGGAATGCAATTGAATTTCAGTTAGCAATACAGGCTATACATGGAAGGTGTCCAACCAATCGAGGATGAATAATCTTTGACACCAGTTATTTAGGGATATTGTTTTGTCTTAACACACAACCAGCTCTAAATTGTGCACTATGTTGGTGTATTCTAACAAAATCCACTCTCTTATAGAAGATAACCTCTATATTCTAGCTGCCTCAAGTGTCTCAATTGACTTGATTTATAAGCAAGAAAACAATTAATACAGATGACTTATTGAGTTATAAACATTGTAAAAATAGTAAATTAAATAATTAAATAAAAATCTCAGCTGATTTCACTGCCATTTGAAGGACAGTTGTAAATTTCAACCCAGAAGTTCACAACCCTCTGTCATTCACTTCCAAGAATCATCCACAGTGATGTTACATATGTAGCTAGTTTCAAAAACTTCAAACATGATCACCACTGTTTTTATCTGTCTTAGGCAATCAGACAGAGAAAGACAACTCTTAACATAAATTGACATACATGAATCACCTAGTCTGCAGGCCTAAAATTAAGGAAATGCCTACAACACAGTAACCATATCTTCCTGAAATACAGTAAATTGGTACCAATTATTCTATATCCAGATACAACACATGTGACCGCTATTGATTTTAAGAAAGGAGGAAGAAATGAAGAAAAGGAATCTAGATAGATAGGCTATGATGCCTGTAGATTATGATGTTTCTTTTACATCTAGATAGTGATTGGTACCAATTATTCTATATCCAGATACAACACATGTGACCGCTATTGATTTTAAGAAAGGAGGAAGAAATGAAGAAAAGGAATCTAGATAGATAGGCTATGATGCCTGTAGATTATGATGTTTCTTTTACATCTAGATAGTGATTGGTACCAATTATTCTATATCCAGATACAACACATGTGACCGTTATTGATTTTAAGAAAGGAGGAAGAAATGAAGAAAAGGAATCTAGATAGATAGGCTATGATGCCTGCAGATTATGATGTTTCTTTTACATCTAGATAGTGATTACTTCATGTAGTACCGCAATTGAGCGCCCTGGCAACGGAAGTTTTCATGAAAAATTATCTCTATGTAGGGCTAGATTATAGCTTGTTAGGCTCATCGTCGATGAGCGACAATGTATAATGTTATGGTATGTGAATCACCTCAATTTATTAATGTCTGTATCGGTGTCATTCTGGCTGCGACGATTAATACCACGGGTTATTAGTGTCAACAACAACAAAAATCCAGATGGCTCTCTGGCATATTTTTTTGTGTCATGGCCGTCTAACCACTTGGAAGAGGACACGTAGTAAAGATAAGAATTTATCATCGACTTCACCAGCTCATGACTACAACGATTTCCTTAAGGTCTAAGTTTAATACCAGTCTCCTCTCAAAATAGTCATGACTATAATTCAACCCACCTCTAAGCCTCTCTCGATCTCCTATAACTTTACAAGTTGGTCCAAAACAAAACCAGTTCATCACCAAACACAGTGAAGGAGGAGGAAAAACAATCACCTGCGGCAAAGTGATGATGGATCTGCAGGAGTTTCCGGAGGGTTGCATAGCCCATATCATATCATTGACGACTCCTCGAGATGCTTGCCGGCTGTCTTTGCTTTCTAAGCTTTTCAGGTCAGCTGCCGATTCCGACGCCGTTTGGGATAAGTTCCTTCCACCTGAGACACGCACCATGTCCCCAGAGGAGCTTGGAGTATTTGCCGCCAGAACCAAAAAGGAGGTTTTCCTCGCTCTCTGCCCTGTCCTCTTCAGGGAGGGTAAACTGGTAAATTCCTCACCTCCCTTTTGTATTAGTCATGATCATTTCTTAGTGATCGAATTAAGGGGATTATGAAATTTTGATACGTGAGGAACATGAACATGTTCTTATGATTCAGTGATTTTGATGCTGTTAATGATCGATTTCATCTGAATGTTCTTTTGTTTATTAATTGCTGCCATGCAGAGCTTTTCACTAGACAAATGGAGTGGGAAAAAATGTTACATGGTTTCTGCAAGAGAGCTTGGTGTTATCTGGGGAAACACTCCGAAATATTGGAGATGGATTTCTCATCCTGAATCCAGGTCTGTAATTTTTGTTTTGAATGTTTTTTAATGCATTAAGATGGATATACATGTTGGTTGTTATTTGGTTATAGACTTAGGGATTAGACTAGATAGTCTTACGGGTTATATAATGTGCATGTGTATGTAACTATTGACAGGTTTGCAGAGGTGGCTGAGCTTCTTGAGGTTTGCTGGCTTGAAATCCATGGGAAGCTTGAGACACGTCTGCTGTCCCCATCGACTCTGTACAAAGGTTACCTTGTGTTCAAGTTTACTGCACGAGCTTCTGGATTTGTACACCTAGAGGCGGAGGTCACTATGGGTCTTGAGGGAGGAGAAATTAGTAACCGGACTGGGTTTCTTCACAGCGGGGTGAGGAATCACGACGATGATCGGTACCCGAAGGTGAGATCCGACGGGTGGTTGGAGATTGAGATGGGTGAGTTTTTTTGTCAAGGGGAATCACAAGGTGGGATGTTGACAATGCATTGTTTGGCAAATGGGGCTGGTCATTGGAAGACAGGTCTTATTGTTCAAGGCATCGAGGTCCGCCCCAACACCATGCAGTTCTATTAGAATTCGATCGTCTCGAAGTTCATTCTTGTTTTGTTTTATGTTAATTGTGTCGGTAATCAAGAAATGTAACACGAATTAACGTTTCAATTTTCTGCAATTCATATTCAAATGAGCATGTGAATCGCTTATGCCTTATTGTGAAAAATGTTACTTCAACAATATTTGAGTCAATTGGCCGATTTGTTAAATTCACATCTCATTTTTTTTGTGTCACAATTGAGCTCTAGACCTGGAAAAGAAGTTAAAAATTGACACACCAGATGAACCTAAGAAAAATTTAGTACTTTTGCATGCAACTTGAAGGGTTCGTATGTGATAATTAATGTGGATTGTGGCAACAAATTCAAGTCAAACAAATTAAGTAACAAGCAGTGTCGCATGAATGCGTGTCCCTACGATAACTTTGTACCGATAATCTTATAATATCCAACACCACGTACCTCTCACAACCAACCAAGAGTCCAAGACTTGATTTCTGCCATGGCCAAACACCTCAGCCGGCCGGCGAGTCCCAAGGCTCGCTCGGTGCTCCCCGGCGGCCGATCAACTCCGCAATCTTTGGTGTTTTCTTGTATATATGAATGAGTTCAGAAAACGTCCACAAACTTAGGGTCCGTGGAATTTGGCTGTTAAATGATGCTCGGTGCTCACTCTCAGATTCTGTCATTAGTTTCAATTAGTTCTGAGACCTTAACTAGCTAGCTTGTTGTCCTAGTTAATTACCTGATCTTGCTTAATCAGTACTAATTGTTGTAATGTGGGTGTACCCGATCAATATATATATGTATGTTCTGGTCATGTTTAGTATGCTATATAATATTAAAGCTTCCTATAAATTTTGATTGGTTATTCTAATCTCGATTAACTATCTTGTCGATTACAAAGTTATTAACTATAGAACCTACCTATTAATCAATGAATGATGAGTTAATCAATTGATTAAACATTTCTACAATGTCTCTTGGGAGGTGTTTTGACCCTTAATCAATACAAGTCAAGTTTTGGTCAATATCTGAGTGGGTCTCGAATTTGATACAAGGTCATTAGTTTGTGCATGATGTTGCATACTCGATCGAACTAGTTCCTGATCACTGGGATCATACTTACCTATTGTTTTTGCTGGAACCCGCAGGCTCCGCAAAAGCACGGTAAAGCATGAATGTGAACAAGGACAAGATTTATAGTGGTTCACCGTGCCAATTGGAGAACTAGTTCCTGATCACTGGGATCATACTTACCTATTCAGGGATCTCGCTGGTTTCCTGTTGGGCTTAGTATATAGGGTTTAGTATATAAACGACCAAAACCTAATTGTAATCGGTGGTGTTCAGTGTTTTTCTCAAGATAATAAAAATGTTATCCTTCTGCCCGTGGACTTAGCTAACACATTGTTAGTGAACCACGTAAATCTGTGTTCTTTCTTACATTCGTTACAACACTCGCCTCACCTATTCTCTTCTCGCCTCGCCTCGCTTCCTCTTTTCTCGCCTTTCTTCGCCTTACCTATGCTTCGTCTTCCTTCCTCTCTTCTCGCCTCGCTTCCTCAAACGCGGAAGCTTTGGAGCGGGTTCGCCCCCCCCACTCGATTCGCCTCGTCAATCCTCGGTTCGTCTATCCTATGCATTCCTCGCCTCGCCATTCCTCGCCTCGCCTATACTTTCCTCGCCATTCCTCGCCTATCTTTTGCTCGTCATTCCTCGCCCCGCTTCCTTTCGTCATTCCTCGCCTCGCCTATACTTTCCTCTTCTCACCTATCCTTTCCTCGCCTACCCTTTCCTCGTCATTCCTCGGTTCGCCTCGCCTATCCTATGCTTTCCTCTTCTCGCCTAGATTTATGTCTACAACCATGCCTTTGATATGTTAAACATTATTGTTTTCTTGCCATAGCTTTCTATACAAGAAAAGACTACAAGGCTAAAGGCCGAAATTGATAATCTCATTGGCTTTTGAATCTAAATTTTATTCCTCAAAAACATATATGACGCCATTTCACATTGTAGTTGAGACAAATTTGATTTAGGGTTTATACACGAGATTATTACTTTACGGGGTAACTTACCAATGAGATTATGATATCATCAGAAGTAACCAATACTTCAAGAGAGAAAAAACTTACCCTGTTCAACAGGGGGTGCAGAAGCGTGATCTACCCTCCTGTGACTTGATCTCTTACTTCTCTGTGAGCCAAAACACGGAAAACAACTCATCTCGTCTACTCTAACAAGTTGATGCTTTTCAAAACAAAACAAGCATTAACAATGCAAGAAAGTTTTCCTTCCAGTTTGACAAGAAATGAGAGGAGGAGGAGGAGGAGGAGGTGGTGGTGGAGGAGTGAGATCAGGGTCCTCCAAGGAAAATGAAGAAGGACCCCGGGAGCTAATTGCAGTTTGAAGCTACGGGGGAAAAAACCTGCATCATTAAGAAACAGAGCAGAAGAGAACGAATGGGATTGCTAAGTTTTGGAAGGTACAAAATGTGAGACTTTTCCTTAGACTTCTCGTCAGAAAAAGGTGGGAGATGTGAGGGGGGAAAAAAAGAGAGCAAATTGTGGGAATGCAATTGAATTTCAGTTAGCAATACAGGCTATACATGGAAGGTGTCCAACCAATCGAGGATGAATAATCTTTGACACCAGTTATTTAGGGATATTGTTTTGTCTTAACACACAACCAGCTCTAAATTGTGCACTATGTTGGTGTATTCTAACAAAATCCACTCTCTTATAGAAGATAACCTCTATATTCTAGCTGCCTCAAGTGTCTCAATTGACTTGATTTATAAGCAAGAAAACAATTAATACAGATGACTTATTGAGTTATAAACATTGTAAAAATAGTAAATTAAATAATTAAATAAAAATCTCAGCTGATTTCACTGCCATTTGAAGGACAGTTGTAAATTTCAACCCAGAAGTTCACAACCCTCTGTCATTCACTTCCAAGAATCATCCTCAGTGATGTTACATATGTAGCTAGTTTCAAAAACTTCAAACTTGATCACCACTGTTTTTATCTGTCTTAGGCAATCAGACAGAGAAAGACAACTCTTAACATAAATTGACATACATGAATCACCTAGTCTGCAGGCCTAAAATTAAGGAAATGCCTACAACACAGTAACCATATCTTCCTGAAATACAGTAAATTGGTACCAATTATTCTATATCCAGATACAACACATGTGACCGCTATTGATTTTAAGAAAGGAGGAAGAAATGAAGAAAAGGAATCTAGATAGATAGGCTATGATGCCTGTAGATTATGATGTTTCTTTTACATCTAGATAGTGATTGGTACCAATTATTCTATATCCAGATACAACACATGTGACCGTTATTGATTTTAAGAAAGGAGGAAGAAATGAAGAAAAGGAATCTAGATAGATAGGCTATGATGCCTGCAGATTATGATGTTTCTTTTACATCTAGATAGTGATTACTTCATGTAGTACCGCAATTGAGCGCCCTGGCAACGGAAGTTTTCATGAAAAATTATCTCTATGTAGGGCTAGATTATAGCTTGTTGGGCTCATCGTCGATGAGCGACAATGTATAATGTTATGGTATGTGAATCACCTCAATTTATTAATGTCTGTATCGGTGTCATTCTGGCTGCGACGATTAATACCACGGGTTATTAGTGTCAACAACAACAAAAATCCAGATGGCTCTCTGGCATATTTTTTTGTGTCATGGCCGTCTAACCACTTGGAAGAGGACACGTAGTAAAGATAAGAATTTATCATCGACTTCACCAGCTCATGACTACAACGATTTCCTTAAGGTCTAAGTTTAATACCAGTCTCCTCTCAAAATAGTCATGACTATAATTCAACCCACCTCTAAGCCTCTCTCGATCTCCTATAACTTTACAAGTTGGTCCAAAACAAAACCAGTTCATCACCAAACACAGTGAAGGAGGAGGAAAAACAATCACCTGCGGCAAAGTGATGATGGATCTGCAGGAGTTTCCGGAGGGTTGCATAGCCCATATCATATCATTGACGACTCCTCGAGATGCTTGCCGGCTGTCTTTGCTTTCTAAGCTTTTCAGGTCAGCTGCCGATTCCGACGCCGTTTGGGATAAGTTCCTTCCACCTGAGACACGCACCATGTCCCCAGAGGAGCTTGGAGTATTTGCCGCCAGAACCAAAAAGGAGGTTTTCCTCGCTCTCTGCCCTGTCCTCTTCAGGGAGGGTAAACTGGTAAATTCCTCACCTCCCTTTTGTATTAGTCATGATCATTTCTTAGTGATCGAATTAAGGGGATTATGAAATTTTGATACGTGAGGAACATGAACATGTTCTTATGATTCAGTGATTTTGATGCTGTTAATGATCGATTTCATCTGAATGTTCTTTTGTTTATTAATTGCTGCCATGCAGAGCTTTTCACTAGACAAATGGAGTGGGAAAAAATGTTACATGGTTTCTGCAAGAGAGCTTGGTGTTATCTGGGGAAACACTCCGAAATATTGGAGATGGATTTCTCATCCTGAATCCAGGTCTGTAATTTTTGTTTTGAATGTTTTTTAATGCATTAAGATGGATATACATGTTGGTTGTTATTTGGTTATAGACTTAGGGATTAGACTAGATAGTCTTACGGGTTATATAATGTGCATGTGTATGTAACTATTGACAGGTTTGCAGAGGTGGCTGAGCTTCTTGAGGTTTGCTGGCTTGAAATCCATGGGAAGCTTGAGACACGTCTGCTGTCCCCATCGACTCTGTACAAAGGTTACCTTGTGTTCAAGTTTACTGCACGAGCTTCTGGATTTGTACACCTAGAGGCGGAGGTCACTATGGGTCTTGAGGGAGGAGAAATTAGTAACCGGACTGGGTTTCTTCACAGCGGGGTGAGGAATCACGACGATGATCGGTACCCGAAGGTGAGATCCGACGGGTGGTTGGAGATTGAGATGGGTGAGTTTTTTTGTCAAGGGGAATCACAAGGTGGGATGTTGACAATGCATTGTTTGGCAAATGGGGCTGGTCATTGGAAGACAGGTCTTATTGTTCAAGGCATCGAGGTCCGCCCCAACACCATGCAGTTCTATTAGAATTCGATCGTCTCGAAGTTCATTCTTGTTTTGTTTTATGTTAATTGTGTCGGTAATCAAGAAATGTAACACGAATTAACGTTTCAATTTTCTGCAATTCATATTCAAATGAGCATGTGAATCGCTTATGCCTTATTGTGAAAAATGTTACTTCAACAATATTTGAGTCAATTGGCCGATTTGTTAAATTCACATCTCATTTTTTTTGTGTCACAATTGAGCTCTAGACCTGGAAAAGAAGTTAAAAATTGACACACCAGATGAACCTAAGAAAAATTTAGTACTTTTGCATGCAACTTGAAGGGTTCGTATGTGATAATTAATGTGGATTGTGGCAACAAATTCAAGTCAAACAAATTAAGTAACAAGCAGTGTCGCATGAATGCGTGTCCCTACGATAACTTTGTACCGATAATCTTATAATATCCAACACCACGTACCTCTCACAACCAACCAAGAGTCCAAGACTTGATTTCTGCCATGGCCAAACACCTCAGCCGGCCGGCGAGTCCCAAGGCTCGCTCGGTGCTCCCCGGCGGCCGATCAACTCCGCAATCTTTGGTGTTTTCTTGTATATATGAATGAGTTCAGAAAACGTCCACAAACTTAGGGTCCGTGGAATTTGGCTGTTAAATGATGCTCGGTGCTCACTCTCAGATTCTGTCATTAGTTTCAATTAGTTCTGAGACCTTAACTAGCTAGCTTGTTGTCCTAGTTAATTACCTGATCTTGCTTAATCAGTACTAATTGTTGTAATGTGGGTGTACCCGATCAATATATATATGTATGTTCTGGTCATGTTTAGTATGCTATATAATATTAAAGCTTCCTATAAATTTTGATTGGTTATTCTAATCTCGATTAACTATCTTGTCGATTACAAAGTTATTAACTATAGAACCTACCTATTAATCAATGAATGATGAGTTAATCAATTGATTAAACATTTCTACAATGTCTCTTGGGAGGTGTTTTGACCCTTAATCAATACAAGTCAAGTTTTGGTCAATATCTGAGTGGGTCTCGAATTTGATACAAGGTCATTAGTTTGTGCATGATGTTGCATACTCGATCGAACTAGTTCCTGATCACTGGGATCATACTTACCTATTGTTTTTGCTGGAACCCGCAGGCTCCGCAAAAGCACGGTAAAGCATGAATGTGAACAAGGACAAGATTTATAGTGGTTCACCGTGCCAATTGGAGAACTAGTTCCTGATCACTGGGATCATACTTACCTATTCAGGGATCTCGCTGGTTTCCTGTTGGGCTTAGTATATAGGGTTTAGTATATAAACGACCAAAACCTAATTGTAATCGGTGGTGTTCAGTGTTTTTCTCAAGATAATAAAAATGTTATCCTTCTGCCCGTGGACTTAGCTAACACATTGTTAGTGAACCACGTAAATCTGTGTTCTTTCTTACATTCGTTACAACACTCGCCTCACCTATTCTCTTCTCGCCTCGCCTCGCTTCCTCTTTTCTCGCCTTTCTTCGCCTTACCTATGCTTCGTCTTCCTTCCTCTCTTCTCGCCTCGCTTCCTCAAACGCGGAAGCTTTGGAGCGGGTTCGCCCCCCCCACTCGATTCGCCTCGCCAATCCTCGGTTCGTCTATCCTATGCATTCCTCGCCTCGCCATTCCTCGCCTCGCCTATACTTTCCTCGCCATTCCTCGCCTATCTTTTGCTCGTCATTCCTCGCCCCGCTTCCTTTCGTCATTCCTCGCCTCGCCTATACTTTCCTCTTCTCACCTATCCTTTCCTCGCCTACCCTTTCCTCGTCATTCCTCGGTTCGCCTCGCCTATCCTATGCTTTCCTCTTCTCGCCTAGATTTATGTCTACAACCATGCCTTTGATATGTTAAACATTATTGTTTTCTTGCCATAGCTTTCTATACAAGAAAAGACTACAAGGCTAAAGGCCGAAATTGATAATCTCATTGGCTTTTGAATCTAAATTTTATTCCTCAAAAACATATATGACGCCATTTCACATTGTAGTTGAGACAAATTTGATTTAGGGTTTATACACGAGATTATTACTTTACGGGGTAACTTACCAATGAGATTATGATATCATCAGAAGTAACCAATACTTCAAGAGAGAAAAAACTTACCCTGTTCAACAGGGGGTGCAGAAGCGTGATCTACCCTCCTGTGACTTGATCTCTTACTTCTCTGTGAGCCAAAACACGGAAAACAACTCATCTCGTCTACTCTAACAAGTTGATGCTTTTCAAAACAAAACAAGCATTAACAATGCAAGAAAGTTTTCCTTCCAGTTTGACAAGAAATGAGAGGAGGAGGAGGAGGTGGTGGAGGAGTGGGATCAGGGTCCTCCAAGGAAAATGAAGAAGGACCCCGGAGGTGGGGCGATGGGAGCTAATTGCAGTTTGAAGCTACGGGGGAAAAAACCTGCATCATTAAGAAACAGAGCAGAAGAGAACGAATGGGATTGCTAAGTTTTGGAAGGTACAAAATGTGAGACTTTTCCTTAGACTTCTCGTCAGAAAAAGGTGGGAGATGTGAGGGGGGAAAAAAAGAGAGCAAATTGTGGGAATGCAATTGAATTTCAGTTAGCAATACAGGCTATACATGGAAGGTGTCCAACCAATCGAGGATGAATAATCTTTGACACCAGTTATTTAGGGATATTGTTTTGTCTTAACACACAACCAGCTCTAAATTGTGCACTATGTTGGTGTATTCTAACAAAATCCACTCTCTTATAGAAGATAACCTCTATATTCTAGCTGCCTCAAGTGTCTCAATTGACTTGATTTATAAGCAAGAAAACAATTAATACAGATGACTTATTGAGTTATAAACATTGTAAAAATAGTAAATTAAATAATTAAATAAAAATCTCAGCTGATTTCACTGCCATTTGAAGGACAGTTGTAAATTTCAACCCAGAAGTTCACAACCCTCTGTCATTCACTTCCAAGAATCATCCTCAGTGATGTTACATATGTAGCTAGTTTCAAAAACTTCAAACATGATCACCACTGTTTTTATCTGTCTTAGGCAATCAGACAGAGAAAGACAACTCTTAACATAAATTGACATACATGAATCACCTAGTCTGCAGGCCTAAAATTAAGGAAATGCCTACAACACAGTAACCATATCTTCCTGAAATACAGTAAATTGGTACCAATTATTCTATATCCAGATACAACACATGTGACCGCTATTGATTTTAAGAAAGGAGGAAGAAATGAAGAAAAGGAATCTAGATAGATAGGCTATGATGCCTGTAGATTATGATGTTTCTTTTACATCTAGATAGTGATTGGTACCAATTATTCTATATCCAGATACAACACATGTGACCGCTATTGATTTTAAGAAAGGAGGAAGAAATGAAGAAAAGGAATCTAGATAGATAGGCTATGATGCCTGTAGATTATGATGTTTCTTTTACATCTAGATAGTGATTGGTACCAATTATTCTATATCCAGATACAACACATGTGACCGTTATTGATTTTAAGAAAGGAGGAAGAAATGAAGAAAAGGAATCTAGATAGATAGGCTATGATGCCTGCAGATTATGATGTTTCTTTTACATCTAGATAGTGATTACTTCATGTAGTACCGCAATTGAGCGCCCTGGCAACGGAAGTTTTCATGAAAAATTATCTCTATGTAGGGCTAGATTATAGCTTGTTAGGCTCATCGTCGATGAGCGACAATGTATAATGTTATGGTATGTGAATCACCTCAATTTATTAATGTCTGTATCGGTGTCATTCTGGCTGCGACGATTAATACCACGGGTTATTAGTGTCAACAACAACAAAAATCCAGATGGCTCTCTGGCATATTTTTTTGTGTCATGGCCGTCTAACCACTTGGAAGAGGACACGTAGTAAAGATAAGAATTTATCATCGACTTCACCAGCTCATGACTACAACGATTTCCTTAAGGTCTAAGTTTAATACCAGTCTCCTCTCAAAATAGTCATGACTATAATTCAACCCACCTCTAAGCCTCTCTCGATCTCCTATAACTTTACAAGTTGGTCCAAAACAAAACCAGTTCATCACCAAACACAGTGAAGGAGGAGGAAAAACAATCACCTGCGGCAAAGTGATGATGGATCTGCAGGAGTTTCCGGAGGGTTGCATAGCCCATATCATATCATTGACGACTCCTCGAGATGCTTGCCGGCTGTCTTTGCTTTCTAAGCTTTTCAGGTCAGCTGCCGATTCCGACGCCGTTTGGGATAAGTTCCTTCCACCTGAGACACGCACCATGTCCCCAGAGGAGCTTGGAGTATTTGCCGCCAGAACCAAAAAGGAGGTTTTCCTCGCTCTCTGCCCTGTCCTCTTCAGGGAGGGTAAACTGGTAAATTCCTCACCTCCCTTTTGTATTAGTCATGATCATTTCTTAGTGATCGAATTAAGGGGATTATGAAATTTTGATACGTGAGGAACATGAACATGTTCTTATGATTCAGTGATTTTGATGCTGTTAATGATCGATTTCATCTGAATGTTCTTTTGTTTATTAATTGCTGCCATGCAGAGCTTTTCACTAGACAAATGGAGTGGGAAAAAATGTTACATGGTTTCTGCAAGAGAGCTTGGTGTTATCTGGGGAAACACTCCGAAATATTGGAGATGGATTTCTCATCCTGAATCCAGGTCTGTAATTTTTGTTTTGAATGTTTTTTAATGCATTAAGATGGATATACATGTTGGTTGTTATTTGGTTATAGACTTAGGGATTAGACTAGATAGTCTTACGGGTTATATAATGTGCATGTGTATGTAACTATTGACAGGTTTGCAGAGGTGGCTGAGCTTCTTGAGGTTTGCTGGCTTGAAATCCATGGGAAGCTTGAGACACGTCTGCTGTCCCCATCGACTCTGTACAAAGGTTACCTTGTGTTCAAGTTTACTGCACGAGCTTCTGGATTTGTACACCTAGAGGCGGAGGTCACTATGGGTCTTGAGGGAGGAGAAATTAGTAACCGGACTGGGTTTCTTCACAGCGGGGTGAGGAATCACGACGATGATCGGTACCCGAAGGTGAGATCCGACGGGTGGTTGGAGATTGAGATGGGTGAGTTTTTTTGTCAAGGGGAATCACAAGGTGGGATGTTGACAATGCATTGTTTGGCAAATGGGGCTGGTCATTGGAAGACAGGTCTTATTGTTCAAGGCATCGAGGTCCGCCCCAACACCATGCAGTTCTATTAGAATTCGATCGTCTCGAAGTTCATTCTTGTTTTGTTTTATGTTAATTGTGTCGGTAATCAAGAAATGTAACACGAATTAACGTTTCAATTTTCTGCAATTCATATTCAAATGAGCATGTGAATCGCTTATGCCTTATTGTGAAAAATGTTACTTCAACAATATTTGAGTCAATTGGCCGATTTGTTAAATTCACATCTCATTTTTTTTGTGTCACAATTGAGCTCTAGACCTGGAAAAGAAGTTAAAAATTGACACACCAGATGAACCTAAGAAAAATTTAGTACTTTTGCATGCAACTTGAAGGGTTCGTATGTGATAATTAATGTGGATTGTGGCAACAAATTCAAGTCAAACAAATTAAGTAACAAGCAGTGTCGCATGAATGCGTGTCCCTACGATAACTTTGTACCGATAATCTTATAATATCCAACACCACGTACCTCTCACAACCAACCAAGAGTCCAAGACTTGATTTCTGCCATGGCCAAACACCTCAGCCGGCCGGCGAGTCCCAAGGCTCGCTCGGTGCTCCCCGGCGGCCGATCAACTCCGCAATCTTTGGTGTTTTCTTGTATATATGAATGAGTTCAGAAAACGTCCACAAACTTAGGGTCCGTGGAATTTGGCTGTTAAATGATGCTCGGTGCTCACTCTCAGATTCTGTCATTAGTTTCAATTAGTTCTGAGACCTTAACTAGCTAGCTTGTTGTCCTAGTTAATTACCTGATCTTGCTTAATCAGTACTAATTGTTGTAATGTGGGTGTACCCGATCAATATATATATGTATGTTCTGGTCATGTTTAGTATGCTATATAATATTAAAGCTTCCTATAAATTTTGATTGGTTATTCTAATCTCGATTAACTATCTTGTCGATTACAAAGTTATTAACTATAGAACCTACCTATTAATCAATGAATGATGAGTTAATCAATTGATTAAACATTTCTACAATGTCTCTTGGGAGGTGTTTTGACCCTTAATCAATACAAGTCAAGTTTTGGTCAATATCTGAGTGGGTCTCGAATTTGATACAAGGTCATTAGTTTGTGCATGATGTTGCATACTCGATCGAACTAGTTCCTGATCACTGGGATCATACTTACCTATTGTTTTTGCTGGAACCCGCAGGCTCCGCAAAAGCACGGTAAAGCATGAATGTGAACAAGGACAAGATTTATAGTGGTTCACCGTGCCAATTGGAGAACTAGTTCCTGATCACTGGGATCATACTTACCTATTCAGGGATCTCGCTGGTTTCCTGTTGGGCTTAGTATATAGGGTTTAGTATATAAACGACCAAAACCTAATTGTAATCGGTGGTGTTCAGTGTTTTTCTCAAGATAATAAAAATGTTATCCTTCTGCCCGTGGACTTAGCTAACACATTGTTAGTGAACCACGTAAATCTGTGTTCTTTCTTACATTCGTTACAACACTCGCCTCACCTATTCTCTTCTCGCCTCGCCTCGCTTCCTCTTTTCTCGCCTTTCTTCGCCTTACCTATGCTTCGTCTTCCTTCCTCTCTTCTCGCCTCGCTTCCTCAAACGCGGAAGCTTTGGAGCGGGTTCGCCCCCCCCACTCGATTCGCCTCGCCAATCCTCGGTTCGTCTATCCTATGCATTCCTCGCCTCGCCATTCCTCGCCTCGCCTATACTTTCCTCGCCATTCCTCGCCTATCTTTTGCTCGTCATTCCTCGCCCCGCTTCCTTTCGTCATTCCTCGCCTCGCCTATACTTTCCTCTTCTCACCTATCCTTTCCTCGCCTACCCTTTCCTCGTCATTCCTCGGTTCGCCTCGCCTATCCTATGCTTTCCTCTTCTCGCCTAGATTTATGTCTACAACCATGCCTTTGATATGTTAAACATTATTGTTTTCTTGCCATAGCTTTCTATACAAGAAAAGACTACAAGGCTAAAGGCCGAAATTGATAATCTCATTGGCTTTTGAATCTAAATTTTATTCCTCAAAAACATATATGACGCCATTTCACATTGTAGTTGAGACAAATTTGATTTAGGGTTTATACACGAGATTATTACTTTACGGGGTAACTTACCAATGAGATTATGATATCATCAGAAGTAACCAATACTTCAAGAGAGAAAAAACTTACCCTGTTCAACAGGGGGTGCAGAAGCGTGATCTACCCTCCTGTGACTTGATCTCTTACTTCTCTGTGAGCCAAAACACGGAAAACAACTCATCTCGTCTACTCTAACAAGTTGATGCTTTTCAAAACAAAACAAGCATTAACAATGCAAGAAAGTTTTCCTTCCAGTTTGACAAGAAATGAGAGGAGGAGGAGGAGGAGGAGGTGGTGGTGGAGGAGTGAGATCAGGGTCCTCCAAGGAAAATGAAGAAGGACCCCGGGAGCTAATTGCAGTTTGAAGCTACGGGGGAAAAAACCTGCATCATTAAGAAACAGAGCAGAAGAGAACGAATGGGATTGCTAAGTTTTGGAAGGTACAAAATGTGAGACTTTTCCTTAGACTTCTCGTCAGAAAAAGGTGGGAGATGTGAGGGGGGAAAAAAAGAGAGCAAATTGTGGGAATGCAATTGAATTTCAGTTAGCAATACAGGCTATACATGGAAGGTGTCCAACCAATCGAGGATGAATAATCTTTGACACCAGTTATTTAGGGATATTGTTTTGTCTTAACACACAACCAGCTCTAAATTGTGCACTATGTTGGTGTATTCTAACAAAATCCACTCTCTTATAGAAGATAACCTCTATATTCTAGCTGCCTCAAGTGTCTCAATTGACTTGATTTATAAGCAAGAAAACAATTAATACAGATGACTTATTGAGTTATAAACATTGTAAAAATAGTAAATTAAATAATTAAATAAAAATCTCAGCTGATTTCACTGCCATTTGAAGGACAGTTGTAAATTTCAACCCAGAAGTTCACAACCCTCTGTCATTCACTTCCAAGAATCATCCTCAGTGATGTTACATATGTAGCTAGTTTCAAAAACTTCAAACTTGATCACCACTGTTTTTATCTGTCTTAGGCAATCAGACAGAGAAAGACAACTCTTAACATAAATTGACATACATGAATCACCTAGTCTGCAGGCCTAAAATTAAGGAAATGCCTACAACACAGTAACCATATCTTCCTGAAATACAGTAAATTGGTACCAATTATTCTATATCCAGATACAACACATGTGACCGCTATTGATTTTAAGAAAGGAGGAAGAAATGAAGAAAAGGAATCTAGATAGATAGGCTATGATGCCTGTAGATTATGATGTTTCTTTTACATCTAGATAGTGATTGGTACCAATTATTCTATATCCAGATACAACACATGTGACCGTTATTGATTTTAAGAAAGGAGGAAGAAATGAAGAAAAGGAATCTAGATAGATAGGCTATGATGCCTGCAGATTATGATGTTTCTTTTACATCTAGATAGTGATTACTTCATGTAGTACCGCAATTGAGCGCCCTGGCAACGGAAGTTTTCATGAAAAATTATCTCTATGTAGGGCTAGATTATAGCTTGTTGGGCTCATCGTCGATGAGCGACAATGTATAATGTTATGGTATGTGAATCACCTCAATTTATTAATGTCTGTATCGGTGTCATTCTGGCTGTGACGATTAATACCACGGGTTATTAGTGTCAACAACAACAAAAATCCAGATGGCTCTCTGGCATATTTTTTTGTGTCATGGCCGTCTAACCACTTGGAAGAGGACACGTAGTAAAGATAAGAATTTATCATCGACTTCACCAGCTCATGACTACAACGATTTCCTTAAGGTCTAAGTTTAATACCAGTCTCCTCTCAAAATAGTCATGACTATAATTCAACCCACCTCTAAGCCTCTCTCGATCTCCTATAACTTTACAAGTTGGTCCAAAACAAAACCAGTTCATCACCAAACACAGTGAAGGAGGAGGAAAAACAATCACCTGCGGCAAAGTGATGATGGATCTGCAGGAGTTTCCGGAGGGTTGCATAGCCCATATCATATCATTGACGACTCCTCGAGATGCTTGCCGGCTGTCTTTGCTTTCTAAGCTTTTCAGGTCAGCTGCCGATTCCGACGCCGTTTGGGATAAGTTCCTTCCACCTGAGACACGCACCATGTCCCCAGAGGAGCTTGGAGTATTTGCCGCCAGAACCAAAAAGGAGGTTTTCCTCGCTCTCTGCCCTGTCCTCTTCAGGGAGGGTAAACTGGTAAATTCCTCACCTCCCTTTTGTATTAGTCATGATCATTTCTTAGTGATCGAATTAAGGGGATTATGAAATTTTGATACGTGAGGAACATGAACATGTTCTTATGATTCAGTGATTTTGATGCTGTTAATGATCGATTTCATCTGAATGTTCTTTTGTTTATTAATTGCTGCCATGCAGAGCTTTTCACTAGACAAATGGAGTGGGAAAAAATGTTACATGGTTTCTGCAAGAGAGCTTGGTGTTATCTGGGGAAACACTCCGAAATATTGGAGATGGATTTCTCATCCTGAATCCAGGTCTGTAATTTTTGTTTTGAATGTTTTTTAATGCATTAAGATGGATATACATGTTGGTTGTTATTTGGTTATAGACTTAGGGATTAGACTAGATAGTCTTACGGGTTATATAATGTGCATGTGTATGTAACTATTGACAGGTTTGCAGAGGTGGCTGAGCTTCTTGAGGTTTGCTGGCTTGAAATCCATGGGAAGCTTGAGACACGTCTGCTGTCCCCATCGACTCTGTACAAAGGTTACCTTGTGTTCAAGTTTACTGCACGAGCTTCTGGATTTGTACACCTAGAGGCGGAGGTCACTATGGGTCTTGAGGGAGGAGAAATTAGTAACCGGACTGGGTTTCTTCACAGCGGGGTGAGGAATCACGACGATGATCGGTACCCGAAGGTGAGATCCGACGGGTGGTTGGAGATTGAGATGGGTGAGTTTTTTTGTCAAGGGGAATCACAAGGTGGGATGTTGACAATGCATTGTTTGGCAAATGGGGCTGGTCATTGGAAGACAGGTCTTATTGTTCAAGGCATCGAGGTCCGCCCCAACACCATGCAGTTCTATTAGAATTCGATCGTCTCGAAGTTCATTCTTGTTTTGTTTTATGTTAATGTTGAGTGAGCTACTTCATTCAACTCTTCTACAGTGGAGCAGCAAATCTGGACTACTATAGACATGATCTCTATTGCATTAATGTAGTGGTATTACTTGACCTTTGTATCATCTTTCATACATAGCTCTTAGCTCTACTATTGTATTACCTTTCACACTTAGCAATAGGTAATTGTACTGCTATATATATCCTCCAGTTCGGAGAAGAATAAATCTGGGAATTATACCATAAACCTATTCTTGACATGGTATCAGAGCAATTCTGCTCTTGAGACCGATACCCATACCCACATTCCGCTGCCAGAAATACCAAGAGAAGAACTCTGTTTCTTCCTCTATACCGGTACCAGAAGAATTTTTCTTCACCTTACCCAATACCCAGATCATACCAAACTCTAGCTTGAATATCAAGCACGAGTTCCTACCCATATACCCAAGATCATATCCAATTCTGATTACCCATTACCCATACCAAATATTTTGCTCAAACATTGAGCAAAACTCTTACCCAGAAAATCCCACCCAATACCTAAGAACAACCCGTTTCTGTTATATACCCATTACCATATCAAGAACTTTTGTTCTTCAATACCCAAGCTTTTGCTCAAAGATCGAGCACATACCCATAATACCAAAGAACAAATTTTGTTCTTCATTTACCAGACCAATACCAAGAAAAGAAGAAATTTCTTCTAATCTTTTGCTTTTGCCGTACCCGTACTTTCGCACCATATTCATACCACCAGAAAAACATACCAGAGCAGTTTGAAATTTCATTGTTTTCTAAAATTTCAGATTTCTTGTGTGAAGCCAAATCTTGCTAATCAACAAACCCAGGAAGTGACGACGAACAGCTCGTAGCTCACCTCCATCAGAACGCAACTCCATCAATCTTAGACCGGAGTGCTGCCTTCAGACAGCCGCGCCGTCTTCTCAGACCGCCGCGCCGTCCGCTCAGACCGCCGTGCCGTCGAGCCCAGACCTTGCACCGTCTGCAACTGATTTCATTGCCGGGACCGGAGCAACCGCAGCTGCTTCAACCTCCATACTGCCTCGGCGTCGCTCATCTGACCGCAGCTCCATCGACTTCAGAGAGACCGCCGTCAACCTCAGACCAGATCGGAGTGCCATCAAGCCACAATAGATTTCGTCCCGTGCATCCAGTGCAAGTGATATTATACCCAACTGATTTGGGCTGACATCCTTACTCAGGCCCAAACCCAGTATCCCAACCATTTTTTTTGTTTTGTTTTAAGTTGGTCAGAATTAAAAAAAAAAAGGAAAAGAAAAAGAAAAAAAAGGTAATAAGACTAGAAATTTTATCCTTGTACCGTCGAGCTTACTCGTTTAACATAACGCAGTAGGCAACACCCAAGGATCGAATTTCTCTTCTCTTTACTTGATAAATTATCAGCCATGATTGCTCAATACCGACCACCACATGTTTGTAGCTCCCAGCCTTCTTCATCTACACCTCTGTTGAAATCACCCTCTCAAGGACCCATGAAATGCACTCATTGCAAATCAACTAGTCATATGGTAGAGACTTGTTTCTACTTGATTGACTTTCCTGACTGGTGGGATGATCACATTGCCAATCGCAAGGAGGCCCAAGCAAAAGGAGTACGAGAGAAAGCGAAATCATTCCAACCCCATGGAAACAAGAACCCAAAGAGCTACCAGCCCAAAGGCAAACCTCAGGCCTCTCTCCAGATTACTTCGCCAGACTCGAGTTCGAGTACAACTATTGTCGAACCCAGTCATGGTGATCACTCTGGTAACTCCACTTTTACCTTCATGACCACTTCAGGTACACCTGTCTCTTTGCTCTCGAGTAACTCTGCCTTTAATTGGAAAGATATGTGGATAATTGATTCGGGTGCAACTGACCATATGACTAATAACTCTAGCAATATTCACCATTTAACTCTAGTTCATCGCTCTGGCGTAACTAATGCAAATGGTGATTCCTACCCCATTACTGGTGTTGGGTCTGTCACTCTTACAGACTCAATTACCCTTGACACTGTGTTGCTTGTTCCTTCCTTGTCTCATAACTTCTTGTCAGTCAAACAGATAACCCAACAATTGCATTGCTGTGTAATTTTTTTCCCCTGGTGTTGTGTATTTCAGGACATCCTAACAGGGGAAATCATTGGACGGGGTATTGAGAAGAGGGGATTATACTACATGGAGATGACAACTGCTGGTAATCTTCGTGTGAGTGAAGCACATCAGATTCAAAAAAAAGTATCCACAGATGAAGAACAAATCTGGTTATGGCATAAGAGATTGGGACATCCATCATTTGGATATCTCCAAACTCTCTTCCCTCAATTATTTAAGCACTGTAAAGCATCAGACTTCAAATGCAACACTTGCATTTTGAGCAAAAGTCACCGTGTGAACTACCCTTTGAGCTCCAGTAAAAGTACTGCCCCATTTGATCTTGTTCATTCTGATGTTTGGGGGCCATGTCCACCAACGCACATTGGAATGAAATGGTTTGTTCTGTTTGTTGATGATTGTACCAGGATGAGTTGGATCTACTTGATCAGACATAAAAGTGATGTCTTTTCTGTATTTCAGACGTTTCATGTGATGATCCAAACTCAGTTCCAAAAACCCATCAAAGTCCTTCGTACAAATAATGGCGGGGAATATGTGAATCATCTTCTTCACCAATATCTAGCTACCCATGGAATCATTCATCAGACCACCTGTCCTCAAACCCCTCAACAAAATGGTGTAGCGGAACGAAAGAACCGCCACATTCTTGAAGTTGCTCGCTCCATGTTGATTAGAGCTAATATGCTTGAATATTTTTGGGGTGATGCTGTGTTAACTACTGCCTACCTCATAAACAGACTTCCTACACAAGCCCTTCAGTCCACAGCTAAGAAAAATCATCCACTACCAAAAACACCGATCCAAGCTCTTGAAAGTTATTTGCCTTTACCACCTACCCATGCCCTTGATCCAAAGATTTTTGGTTGTGTAGCTTATGTTCATATCCATCGAAATCGAAGGACTAAGTTGGATGCTTGTGCTGAAAAGTGTGTCTTCATCGGTTTTGCTTCCACTCAAAAGGGATATCGGTGTTATAACCCCACTACTAAACGTTCCTATGTTTCAATGGATGTTACATTTTGTGAACATGAGCTATATTTTTCCCCGAAGACTCCTCTTCAGGGGGAGAGTAATGCTGAGGAAGAGCAGTCTTTAGGGGATTTCTTAGGTCCCTTGGATAACCAGATATATGAATCTACTGGAGTGAGAAGCATTGAGCGTGGATCAACTGAAAGGAGTAACCCTCTACCAGCATCAAAAATAGATTCTATACTACGTGAAAATGGCAATCAGTTGTCGACTCCAGAACCAGCAGAGATAAATACTTCTTCCCCTTCTACTACCCTAACAACACCAATGCTTCCTGAGGATGATCCGGAGGTAATTGATAATCCTTTGTTTGAATCTCATGGTAATTTTGAGCTTAACCCTGAAACAGAACCAAGTAACATCATAGGGATTCAGAAGTTACCATTCCGAAAAAATCGAGGTCAACCAAAGGCTCAATATGAACCAGATCCTAAAGCCAAGGCCAAATATCCCATAGGCAATTACATGTCCTCCCATAGGTTATCCAAGTCATATGCGTCTTTTGTATTTCATTTATCTGCTATTGTCATTCCAAGTAAAGTGCAGGAAGCTCTAGTTGATCCTAAGTGGACTAAAGCTATGGAGGATGAAATGGAAGCCTTGCAAAAGAATCACACATGGGAACTAGTGCCAAGACCCGCAGGGAAGAGAACAGTTGGGTGTAGATGGATCTATACATTGAAGTATGGTGCTGATGGTACACTGGATAGATACAAAGCTAGATTGGTTGCAAAAGGATATACTCAGACATATGGTATTGACTATCAGGAGACTTTTGCACCAGTGGCCAAGATGAATACTATTCGAGTATTACTGTCATTAGCAGCTAACTTAGACTGGCCTCTGAAGCAGTTTGATGTGAAGAATGCTTTCTTGCATGGAGACTTGAAGGAAGAAGTCTACATGGATCTACCTCCAGGCTACTCTCTACCTTCACAAGCAGGAATGGTGTGCAAGTTGAAGAAATCATTGTATGGACTAAAGCAGTCCCCGAGGGCGTGGTTCGAAAGATTCAGCCAATCTATGAAACAATTTGGTTACAAACAAAGCAACTCTGACCATACATTGTTTCTGAAGCGAAGGAAAGACAAACTTACTGCACTTATCATTTATGTTGATGATATGATTGTGACAGGTAATGACCCAGAAGAAGTGAAGAGACTCCAAGAACATCTTTCGTCTGCTTTTGAGATGAAAGATCTTGGCGGACTCAAATACTTCTTGGGGATAGAAGTGGCTAGATCAAATGAAGGCATTAGTCTATCTCAAAGGAAGTATGTGGTTGACTTACTCGTAGAGACAGGCTTGCTTGCATGCAAACCTGCAGATACACCGATGGAGCAAAATCACAAGTTAGCTGAATATCCAGACCAAGTGCCTACTAACAAGGAGAGATATCAAAAGTTAGTAGGTAAGCTGATTTATCTCTCACATACCCGACCTGATATTGCATATGCTGTAAGCGTTGTAAGTCAATTCATGCACGCACCAAGTGAAGATCACATGGAAGCAGTATACAGAATTTTGAGGTACTTAAAGACAAATCCAGGCAAAGAGATCATGTTTTCCAAAAATAACCATACAAAGATAGAAGGATACACAGATGCAGATTGGGCCGGTTCCATCACTGATAGAAGGTCCACTTCAGGTTACTTTACCTTTGTGGGAGGTAACTTAGTCACATGGAGAAGCAAGAAGCAAAAAGTAGTTGCTAGATCCAGTGCTGAAGCTGAGTATAGAGGGATGGCTCATGGAGTATGTGAAATGTTATGGCTTCGTCATTTGATGAATGACTTAGGATTCAAATCTGAGTATGCCATGAATTTGTATTGTGACAATAAAGCAGCCATCGATATAGCACACAATCCAGTCCAACATGACAGAACAAAACATGTTGAAGTTGATCGACATTTCATCAAGGAGAAGTTAGAGTCAGGAATCATTAACATACCACATGTACCTACTAAAGATCAACTTGCAGATATTTTGACCAAAGCCGTTTCTGCAAAAGTGTTCCACAGCTCACTAGACAAGTTGGGTATGCGAGACATCTATTCCCCAACTTGAGGGGGAGTGTTGAGTGAGCTACTTCATTCAACTCTTCTACAGTGGAGCAGCAAATCTGGACTACTATAGACATGATCTCTACTGCATTAATGTAGTGGTATTACTTGACCTTTGTATCATCTTTCATATATAGCTCTTAGCTCTACTATTGTATTACCTTTCACACTTAGCAATAGGTAATTGTACTGCTATATATATCCTCCAGTTCGGAGAAGAATAAATCTGAGAATTACACCATAAACCTATTCTTGACAGTTAATTGTGTCGGTAATCAAGAAATGTAACACGAATTAACGTTTCAATTTTCTGCAATTCATATTCAAATGAGCATGTGAATCGCTTATGCCTTATTGTGAAAAATGTTACTTCAACAATATTTGAGTCAATTGGCCGATTTGTTAAATTCACATCTCATTTTTTTTGTGTCACAATTGAGCTCTAGACCTGGAAAAGAAGTTAAAAATTGACACACCAGATGAACCTAAGAAAAATTTAGTACTTTTGCATGCAACTTGAAGGGTTCGTATGTGATAATTAATGTGGATTGTGGCAACAAATTCAAGTCAAACAAATTAAGTAACAAGCAGTGTCGCATGAATGCGTGTCCCTACGATAACTTTGTACCGATAATCTTATAATATCCAACACCACGTACCTCTCACAACCAACCAAGAGTCCAAGACTTGATTTCTGCCATGGCCAAACACCTCAGCCGGCCGGCGAGTCCCAAGGCTCGCTCGGTGCTCCCCGGCGGCCGATCAACTCCGCAATCTTTGGTGTTTTCTTGTATATATGAATGAGTTCAGAAAACGTCCACAAACTTAGGGTCCGTGGAATTTGGCTGTTAAATGATGCTCGGTGCTCACTCTCAGATTCTGTCATTAGTTTCAATTAGTTCTGAGACCTTAACTAGCTAGCTTGTTGTCCTAGTTAATTACCTGATCTTGCTTAATCAGTACTAATTGTTGTAATGTGGGTGTACCCGATCAATATATATATGTATGTTCTGGTCATGTTTAGTATGCTATATAATATTAAAGCTTCCTATAAATTTTGATTGGTTATTCTAATCTCGATTAACTATCTTGTCGATTACAAAGTTATTAACTATAGAACCTACCTATTAATCAATGAATGATGAGTTAATCAATTGATTAAACATTTCTACAATGTCTCTTGGGAGGTGTTTTGACCCTTAATCAATACAAGTCAAGTTTTGGTCAATATCTGAGTGGGTCTCGAATTTGATACAAGGTCATTAGTTTGTGCATGATGTTGCATACTCGATCGAACTAGTTCCTGATCACTGGGATCATACTTACCTATTGTTTCTGCTGGAACCCGTAGGCTCCGCAGAAGCACGGTAAAGTATGAATGTGAACAAGGACAAGATTTATAGTGGTTCACCGTGCCAATTGGAGAACTAGTTCCTGATCACTGGGATCATACTTACCTATTCAGAGATCTCGCTGGTTTCCTGTTGGGCTTAGTATATAGGGTTTAGTATATAAACGACCAAAACCTAATTGTAATCGGTGGTGTTCAGTGTTTTCCTCAAGATAATAAAAATGTTATCCTTCTGCCCGTGGACTTAGCTAACACATTGTTAGTGAACCACGTAAATCTGTGTTCTTTCTTACATTCGTTACAACACTCGCCTCACCTATTCTCTTCTCGCCTCGCCTCGCTTCCTCTTTTCTCGCCTTTCTTCGCCTTACCTATGCTTCGTCTTCCTTCCTCTCTTCTCGCCTCGCTTCCGCAAACGCGGAAGCTTTGGAGCAGGTTCGCCCCCCCACTCGATTCGCCTCGCCAATCCTCGGTTCGTCTATCCTATGCTTTCCTCGCCTCGCCATTCCTCGCCTCGCCTATACTTTCCTCGCCATTCCTCGCCTATCTTTTGCTCGTCATTCCTCGCCTCGCTTCCTTTCGCCATTCCTCGCCTATCTTTTGCTCATCATTCCTCGCCCCGCTTCCTTTCGTCATTCCTCGCCTCGCCTATACTTTCCTCATCTCACCTATCCTTTCCTCGCCTACCCTTTCCTCGTCATTCCTCGGTTCGCCTCGCCTATCCTATGCTTTCCTCGCCTCGCCATTCCTCTTCTCACCTATCCTTTCCTCGGCTCGCCTCGCCTATCCTATGCTTTCCTCGCCTATCCTTTCCTCGGCTTCCTCTCGTGTCGGTTCGCCTCGCCTATCCTTTTCTTGCCTGGTTTCCTCTCTTCTCGGTTCGCCTCGCTTCCTCTATTCTCGCCTATCCTCGTCTCGCCTCGCCTATCCTTTCCTCACCTCGCTTAATCTCTTTCCGCCTTGCCTAACCTTTCCTCGCCTCGCCTCCCTTCGCCTATCCTTTCCTCACCTCCCTTAATCTCTTTCCGCCTCGCCTATCCTTTCTTCGCCTCGCCTACCCTCGCCTATCCTCGGTTCGCGATATAAAAATCTAGAGAGATTACAATTTTTTTGCGCGAACTCTCTCAGTCTCTCTAGATGTTTCTATTTCTTCGCCGAAGCGAAGGGCGTGGAGTCCGCTGGGAGACCATTATTTTTTTTGGGTGAAATTTCGCTCAATCTCTCTAGATTTTTCTATCTCTTTGGCTAGATCAATACTTTATTTATTTATTTATTTTGGATGAACTCTCTCCTCTCTCTATTTCTGCAAATGTATGCGCGCACTGTTTCTTATTTTATGTTTTTTTTTACGAACTCTTTCTTAGTCTCTCTACATTTTTCTATTTATCCGCCCCAGAGAATGGCGCGGACTCTGCTTGGATATCATTGTCTCTATAGATTTTTATATCTTTTGAGCGAGATATTTTTTTTTGGACAAACTCTTTATCACTCTCTCTAGATTTTTCTATTTCTCCGCCCCAGAGAAGGGCGCGGAGTCCGCTGGAAGATAATTTTTTGGGCGAACTCTCTCTAGATTCTGTTCACAAATCACTGTTTATAAGCTTATGAACAGTGATTTTGATTGTTGTTTATGCGCGGATTCCACTGTTTACAAATCACTGTTCTCTGGCGAGATCACAAAACAATGTTTACTTGCTTGTGAACAGTCACTTACAACACACAAAACCACTGTTCATAAGCTTATGAACAGTGGCTTGCAACACACAAAAACATTGTTTATAAGTGTAGGAACAGTATCACGCGAACCACTATTCATAAGCTTGTGAACAGTACCCGCAAACAGCCGCACCACTCACAAAACCGTTGTTCATAAGATTATGAACAGTGACCCGCGAACCACTGTTCATAAACCTGTGAACAGTGCTCGCGAACAGGCCGCACCACTCACAAAACACTGTTTATAAGCTTATGAACAGTCGACCAAACTTTAGTATATAGTAAATTTCTCGCCATTACAAATAAGCTGATTCATGTGATACAAAAACTAGCATCTCAGGCCAATAAGCCTAAACATCTCCAGATCATTACAAATAACTTTCACAACCACCCACTTGTTACAAGAGAAGTGAATTTCTAAACCTGTAGCGCCAGCAGAGCAGAACCTTCAATCCATCATTACTTATCTCAAAAGAGTCTCTAAAAATACTTGTCCCAAGGCCCGGCCCAAGTTAAACCCTATCTCCACCAAACACCTTATATAAACGAATTCGCCTCTCTTCGAGATCTAGATAAATCTCTATTACCTACCTGACAATCTGACATGGTGGACTCCTCCCGCAGACGCCGAGTATGGGTCGTTCAAAGAACACCACCCAGAGTCGTTCACAGACGGATCGAAAAGAACGACTCCGATCCCGGAGTCCGTCCTGCCCCCATACCGCGCCCGATCGGCACCGGGGCTTCGACTTCGGACGCGACCGGATCTTCCCTTGGGAAACACGAGATGCCGCTCCCCGCTCATGGTATGCATCCATATCTTCTTTTGTTGTAGCATCTGTTGGTTGGTTGGTGAGCTCTGATTATTAGACATTTAAACTTGATATTTCAATCAGGATTTCTAACCTAGTTCCCTGTGTTTAATTTTCCTGGTTCTAAACTAATTAGGATAAGAGCCTATATATGTTGTATTCAATTCAGAAAACACAGATTTAATTAACGTTAATGGAACCACTAACAAGCTTCTCTGCTGCTGCAGACGACCACGAGACAGAAAAGACAATTGATCCACTTACCAAGGACGTGGAGGAGAATTTGTTTATCTCGGATCTATTTGAAGAGTCTGCTGAAGACAGTTATTCAGATGAAGATTCAGATGAAGATACAGATGAAGATGTATACGATTTGCCTGAAGGAGATTTGTCTTGTGATTGTAATTGGGGTGAAGAAGAAACTAATGATGATGAAGAAACCCCTCGAAAGGAACCACCTGTTTGTGAGGTTTGTTTCAAGGACAAGGCACACTGGTCAGGGTCGTGTCCCTTGCTGAAGTGTATCCCAAACCCTAGGGACACTACAGTTGGTGAAAACTATATAATAGTTTGCCAGTGTTGCGGTGAGGGCGGTGAGGAGGGTGAGGAGGATCCCCACCCTGGAAGAAACTGGGTAGGACGAGCAATAAGGGATCCTGCTAGTGTGTTTTATATTAATCCCAATCCTGATTACTGCCCAATGATAACTGACTACTCGGAAGTTTCAACACCCCGAAAATTGAGACGTGTAGAGAAGTGAAATTAGGAGAGTGCCTTTCTAAAAAACTTTATCCTTTGTTTTGAGATGAAACTAATATTATGATGCATGTAGATCTGTTAGATCGATGGACTGACTACTGAGTGTGCTTTTTCTTTTTTTTTTGAATAGGGAGTGTGCTTTTGTAAGAACTTTTGTTCGATATTTGTTTTATGTATAGAACTACTTTCGTGTTGATTTTGCAGTGTAGAAAGAGAACCAAATTTTGATGAAGGATTTTAGAGATAGGGTATTGGAGATTTGGAGAAGGAAAGACCAAGTGCATTTTGATTTTGTTCTTTAAATAATGGAAAAAAAAGAAATAGCCAGAAGTAGAAGAGTAAATGCGAATATTCAATTGCTTGCAATTTTTGTCCCTGATGAACTAGGAACATGTCAGGGATGTGCACCAGCAGAACCCAAATATTTGATTAAATTGTGTAAAATAAACAGATATGTGTTTATTACGTGTTCAACTTCATACAAGAATAATTCTTTAAACTGAGAAATTTATGCATGTTGAAAAAAAAAAAAAAAACTGAGAAATTTATGGAGAAATACCAATTTTAGATTTGCATTTTCAGAAAAACGAGTATCATACGTACAAATCAGGAATCTGCTATATGCAAGATAAGCTCTGCCTCTCTAAAGAAGAATAATGATAAACAAGGATCCTAACAGCCTAAGGGTACGTGATAAACAATATTGAGGACCGATGAGGACTAGGAGTAATCGATCACATTGTATCGCCGGATCGATCTGCACTGCATGCGTTTTCCGACGTCCTCTAATTCGAGTCGGCCGCCCCCATCATTTCTTTCTTTTTTTGAGGAAACAAACTGATCGAGCATATGGGACTGTGGGAGGTGAAGTGGAAAGTCGGAACAGATTGCATAAGTGCCTTTCCGACGTACTCAAAGGAAAAAAGGTTAGAGAATGAAAGAGATTAAGGAACACAAAGACTGCGACTTGCGTGGCCGCTATATATGCTTTCCCGTTCGAGTGTTGAAAAAGAGCTCGAACATGCACACCATATAGTTGACACATACAAAGCGTCTCCTCCACACGTCGAAATACCATCCCCCCTCTATATTTTAATCGCATCACCAAGAAATTACCGTTGGTGAAATCAAGATGAAACCCTAGTATTTACTCATTGCCATCTTCCCCGTCATATATAGAGTTTAGAAACGTGCTGCCTCGACTCGATGACACGTCCTTTGTCATCCTGTCCAGGAGAGTCTACGATGCAAGCTTCATCACCAGACACCAATGGTGACGAGGCCCTCATGAAGGTCGACTTCTTCTTCTTCTTCTTCTTCTTCTTCTTCTTCTTCACGGAATCACGGGGTTTTTATTTTTATTTTTTTAACAGTGGACTATTCTCGTATTTTCTTTTATCTTTGAGAAAAATGTAGAAGAAAAAACCCGCCATTGTTGCACGTTGGTTTCTACATGCAGTAACAAGTTCTCTGCCAGAAATTAAGCACAGGGCTGCACATGTAAAGGAAGTAAAGAGAATGGATTCTGATGCAAAAGGATATAACTTTTATAGCAATTAGCAGCTTTAGCTAATAATAAAAATGATTCCCCTAATAGATATATAATGGGGAAAAGATCTGACGGCTTTTCCCAGATAGCCAAAAACTTAACCGCTAAGTTTCATCTCTATAAATAAACCAGACCCCAAACACTTCCACACAAATCCATGCCACCACAAACTCACCAAGGAAGAACGACCACAACAAGAACAAGACCCCACCAAGGAAAACAGAGCAAGAAGAAAACCATGCGCAACGATGAAGATGATGATCAAGGGGGAGGAGGGATCACATGCGGCGTTGTGACGGTGGATCTGGATCTGCAGGATTTGCCGGAGGGATGCATAGCCAACGTCATCTCTCTGACGACTCCTGCCGATGCGTGCCGGCTGTCGTCGGTTTCCAGGAGCTTCCGGTCGGCCGCCGAGTCCGACGCCGTTTGGAGCAAGTTCCTGCCGCCGGAAATTCCCACTAACCTGTCTCACTCGGGGCCTGATGCCCCCAATTGCCGATCCAAATCCAAGGAGTTGTACCTCGCTCTCTGCCACGATCCGGTGCTCATCGACGCGGGCAAAATGGTAAATTCACTACACAGGGTTTCTACGGTGCCTTAACTTTTTTATGAACACTAAAACGTAACATGTTTGGACTTGTGTTTGTGATTGTGTTCGTGTTTGTACTAGCATGATACATTGACATGAATTGTCGAAATGATTTGGTTTATTCATTGATGTGGATTGCACGGTTTGTTCCTTGGCAAATTGATAACATAATGGACATTCTATACATTGTGAATGTGCATATTTGTGCAGCCTTAGATGTGACAATACGATGATTAGGTTAGGTTGGGTCAAGAATTCGATTATTGTTGATGTATATATTCTTGTGTGTCATCATTCATCAAATTGAAATGATCGAATAGGGTTTCAGCTTGTTGCCATTAGCTACATATGCTATATTTAATATGATGGTGACTGTTCTTCACATTGTGCAGAGCTTTTCACTAGACAAATGGAGTGGGAAGAAGTGTTACATGGTTGCTGCAAGAGACCTTGAGATTGTTTGGGCTGATACTCCGAATTATTGGAAATGGATTTCTATGCCCGATTCGAGGTCTGTAAATTTAGTGTGTTCTTTTGTTTGATTGTTAGTATAGTTGGTTGTTTTGATTCTTACAATCTAACATTGTTTTTGTAATGTAATCAAGCAATAACAGGTTTGAAGAGGTTGCTGAGCTTGTTGGTGTTTGCTGGCTTGATATCCGAGGCAAAATTGACATACGCTTGCTGTCCCCCTCAACTATGTACAAAGCTTACCTTGTGTTCAAGTCAACTGCCGCGGCTTATGGGTTTGAATACCAACCTGCGGAGGTTAGCGTAGGTCTGGTTGGAGGAGCAGAACCCACAAAGCAGACTGTGTTTCTTGATGCTGACAGAGGTCGGACTCAGAGCAACCAGATTGTACCAAGGCGTGTTGGTATTTCCATCAGAAGCCGCATTTTGCCACGAGTGTCCCAGCCTAGGGAGATCAATGATAATCAATACCCGAAGGAAAGAGCAGACGGGTGGTTGGAGATTGAGCTAGGTGAGTTCTTCTGTGAAGGAGGAGAAGATGGGGAGTTGGAAATGACTTGTTTGGAAACCAAGGGTGGTCAGTGGAAGGGTGGTCTTATTGTTCAAGGCATTGAGGTCAGGCCACAGAGGAAGCCCTAGCTATAGTAGGATTCATCTGCTCGGATGGTTTGATTTTTTTTTTCTTTTTTTTTCTTTTGGTGTTGATAATTCTGTAAGTTAAGAAAAGGAAAGAAAGGACTCCCTTTACTTTGTAATTTGCTGCAATTGAGATTCAATGAATGATGTGCATCACTTTGTTGTGTGACGAATAAAAGATTTTAGTGTTGGTTTCTCGGAATATAGTAGTGCTTGGTCCTCAGTATATAATAGTGTTTGGTTTCTACTTTCTACCAACTGACCTCATTTGTCAAGAAGACTGAACTTTTTAAGCTTGTAAGCTTAGAAGGTGGAAATGATTTAGTGTTGATACTCGATACCTATTTCAAGTTTTGATCCATCATATGCCAAAAGTATGGCCCTGTGAAACCACTGTTCCACATGCTGTTTTCGGGATTTGCCATTTCTAACAAGCTCTATGCTTCTATCAGAAAGGCTCTCTGAGTTTGGAAGTTTGATTTGGCAACTAAAAGGGTGTGAATCAAAGTGCAATCTTTATTTTGGTTACACTTTGTGAGTGACGCGAGTCGAAACGTAATCAAGTCAGTATTCAAATTCATTTAGTGTGGTGATGTGAGTCAGACTGTAATCAAACAAATGCGTAGATTCAATTGATGTGATGACATGAGTCGAAACGTAACTACACTTATACTCAATTGATGCGATGACGTTTTATAAAAAAAAAATTATAACGCTAAAGTATCTTATAAAATGTAACGAAACTTAACATCTGAAATCTCAAACTAAAACAACATAAGACTTACATAAAAAAAAAACTAAAAAACAGAAAACGGGATAATATTTTTGACACATCTAAAATTCATATTATTTTTTTATCAAGGCTAAAGTTCACATTCTCATGATCACTTTTTTTTTCTTCAAATAACGAGTAACAGAGTCACTGAGTAAAACCTAAAATTATCAACAAGAAATAAGATAAAAGGTTAAAAAAGAAAAGAAAAAAGGTTTTGTTAGGTTTGGGTTATCTTCTCGAATTGCAGGACTCCAAGAACAGACAAAGAAGAAGAAGAAGACCTGCACAAGGCGAACATCATCGTCATCAGAACAAGAAGAAGCAGAAACCCACTTAATCTCACACACCAGGTACTTCGTGTCTCCTCTCTCTCTCGCTCTCGCTCTCCCTCTGTCTCTCTCTTCATCTTTACTTTAGTTTTGTCTCCACCAAAATGTGAAACACTAAGTTGAATGAAAATCAAAGCACAAAACTTGTTGATTTTTCTTTTGATGCAAATCTCAAAGGAATCGTCTTTTCAATTGAAAATGAGAAGAACCCATTAAAGTCCTGATTTTTATGCTCTCTGGGGGCGTTGGGATCTCTGGGTTTACTCTCTCAGATCCGTTCTGAGAAACCCAATTGTTGGTTCAATGAAAAATGTCAGATGCTGTGGTTTGAAATTCTTGGGTTTTTGAGGTTCCGGGTTTGGGAGTTGAGGTTGGGAATCGTTATGGAGCATTGGGTTCTGGGTGAATTTAGTTCACTGACTCAAATGGTCATGTTTAGTTTTCTGTGAGCTTTGGCTGTTTCGCAGTCGAGTCTGGTCTTAGTTCTAGTGCCATTTGACCTACATTGTGTTTGATTTGTGATCAATGAGAAGTGATTACTGTTTGTGTACCTAGAAGACATGTTTAAGTCATATTCTTCGGCTTCTGGTTAGTCTGCCTAGGATGAAGGGTGAGTAACTGCATTGTGACTTAGGAATTTGACGCTGCTGTTTGAGGAAGGAATAAGGTCTTTGTGTCTTAACTCTGCCTTTTATGCAGTCGAGTCTGGTCTTAGTTCTAGTGCCATTTGATCTACATTGTATGTGTTCAGTGGGCAATAGATTAAAAGTGATAGCTCTTGGAGTTCCTAGAAGACTGTCTTAAAGTCAAATTGTTCGACTTCTGCAAAATCTTTTGATATTAGGGTGACGGGTGAGCAGTTGCATTGTTTTCCGTATATATGGCTGAGGAGTGAGGTGTTTTGTATCTTAGAAATGTTAAAGTTTATCAAGTGTTATAAGTGAAATGCTAAAGTAAAGTTTATCAAGTGTTACAAGTGAAATCTAACTCAAGGAGTGAGTTGTGTTTCTGTCCTGAAACTATTGATTTTTCGCTTAAGTCCATGTAAACTGCTGATTGGGTTTTTTCTTTGGTGTTACAGGTGAGGTTAATCCTCGGAAGATATCATTCATTCATCATCTAAGGAAGAGTATACACTGTGAATCGCAAATGTTAATTGAATCAACAGAAGTACCCTTCCCCTGTAGCTAGTTATTAGATAGTACTGGTATGGTTTTATGTATGTTCTCCTTTTTCTTCTTTTCTCTTTTTTGGTTATTCATGTGCGCATCATCATATGCATGTGTACACATAGAAATACTATTCCCTTGTTCTATCTTCTCATTGCTGTATCTCTTTCTAACAGGAGGTGTCATGTCGTGCAGTGTTTACAACACAACCCTGGATACAAGTTTTAATGTGTGTCAGGATGAGGGGTTAGAATCCTGTGATACTTCTGCTCTTTCTGCTGATATCTACATGGAAGATCATGCTTTAGTTCCTGTGCCCGATGATTCTCTCACCTTGACGGAATGTGCATTAGCTATTGGGCAAGAATTTCCTGATGTTGAAACTTGCCGAAGAGCATTGAAGGATGTAGCTATTGCAATGCATTTTGATCTCCGTATCGTCAAATCAGATCGAAGCCGGTTTATAGCCAAGTGCTCCAAAGAAGGCTGTCCATGGCGTGTCCATGTAGCAAAATGTCCTGGAGTTCCCACCTTTACGATAAGAACCCTGCAGGGTGAGCATACATGTGAAGGAGTCCGCCACCTTCATCATCAGCAAGCATCAGTAGGTTGGGTTGCTAGGTCCGTGGAAGCTCGAGTTCGGGATAATCCACGGTATAAACCAAAAGAGATCCTGCAAGATATCCGTGATCAGCATGGGGTTGCTGTTTCTTACATGCAAGCATGGCGTGGCAAGGAGCGTAGCATGGCAGCACTTCATGGAACTCTTGAAGAAGGGTATCGCCTTCTTCCTGCATACTGTGACCAAATAAGGAAAAACAATCCAGGAAGCATTGCTTCAGTTTTTACCTCTGGACAAGACAATTGCTTCCAGCGGCTCTTTGTTTCCTACCGTGCATCAATTTATGGGTTTATACATGCTTGTCGACCACTTTTAGAACTTGACAAAGCACATCTTAAGGGCAAATACCTGGGTACATTGCTCTGTGCTGCATCTGTTGATGCTGATGATGCATTATTTCCACTGGCAATAGCTATTGTTGATGTTGAAAGTGATGAGAATTGGATGTGGTTTATGTCAGAGTTACGTAAGCTTCTTGGAGTAAACACTGACAACATGCCTAGACTTACTATACTCTCTGAAAGACAAAGGGGCATTGTGGAAGCCGTGGAAACTCATTTCCCAAATGCGTTTCATGGTTTTTGTCTGCGCTATGTAAGCGAAAATTTTCGTGATACATTTAAGAACACAAAGTTGGTGAATATCTTCTGGAATGCTGTTTATGCTCTCACTGCAGTTGAATTTGAGAGCAAGATTGCAGAGATGATGGATATCTCGCAAGACGTAATACCATGGTTTCAACACTTCCCTCCTCAGCTTTGGGCTGTAGCATACTTTGAAGGTGTGCGATATGGTCATTTTACCCTCGGGGTTACAGAGCTGCTGTATAATTGGGCCCTTGAATGCCATGAGCTCCCTATTGTGCAAATGATGGAGCATATTCGTCATCAGTTGTCATTGTGGTTTAATGAGCGTAGGGAAATGGGCATGAGGTTGACATCAATTCTAGTACCTTCTGCTGAGAAGCGTGTTCTAGAGGCAGTTGCTGATGCTCGCTGCTATCAAGTGCTTCGTGCAAATGAAGTTGAATTTGAAATTGTATCTACTGAACGGACAAATATTGTGGATATAAGAACTCGAGTGTGCTCCTGTCGTCGTTGGCATATATATGGTTTACCTTGTGCACATGCTGCTGCTGCACTTATTTCCTGTGGACACACTGTCGCTTTATTTGCTGAGCCTTGCTTCACAGTAGCAAGTTACAGAGATACCTATTTACAGATGATTCATCCTATTCCAGATAAGAGCTTATGGAATGAACCCACTGAAGGGACAGAGGGTGGGAGTGCAAAAGTTGATATCATGATTCGTCCGCCCAAGACCAGGCGTCCCCCTGGCAGACCGAAAAAGAAGATCCTTCGTGTAGAGAACTTCAAGCGTCCAAAGAGAGTTGTTCAATGTGGTCGGTGCCATATGTTAGGACATTCTCAAAAGAAATGCACCTTGCCAATATGACCTTAATTAGCTCGTTAGATCTCCTTTTATTTTTTAGCCTCCCTTGTTTCTGACTCGCTTACCTATCATTGCTCTATGATGCAATAGAGTCAGTTGGATGTTTGTAATATCAATGTATGTTTTAATTTAGCAGTTTCTCTAAATGGGAAATAAGGATTCAGTCCTTTCGGCACAGTTCTGTCTATATGCCATGTGCACATAGTGGCAGCATCTTGTTTTCTGGCTTTTTAACCTAAGCATAAGGTGTTAAATGAGTATCTGAAGTGCTATATGATTTTGTTAAATGATCTAAAATGTGTATCTCTTGTTAGATCATTTCTCTTATTATTGTCCATTTGTCCAGGCGTAGGCGTCTCTTGGTTTTGTCAGTGAATGGAGATATCCTTTGGTGCATCTATATCGATATCTGCTGGTGTTTCCAAAATTAAGGTAAGTATTAAGAAACTGTTGCACTTTGTGACATTATTGGATGATTCATGATTCAGAATGCGACTCAGATGCTCAATCAACTGATGCAAGACTGGTTGTTCAGTTTTGCTAATATTACATCAAAATAGATGGTGCTTTTGTGGAAGATTGTGCTCCTGTGAGTTCTTGTTTTCACTGTTGTCATCCAAGTAGTTTTCTTGTACGTTGCTAATGCTTCATCACAACTGTTCTATAATACTACTATATGTTTCGAGTACCCTAAACCTTATTGGTTCAGCATCCTGTACCAATTCACAAATTAATTCCTTTCACTATGGTGAATTGTATTTCCTACAACTCGATATCAATCCGGTTAACAAAAGATGGTGTTTCAATTGGGGATTCTGGGTTGTTAAGATATCATTATATTCAGTTGCCATGAATGCATTAGTGTACAGGCACGAAACAGAAAGGATAAAGGAAATCTGGGAAACAAAGAGAAGACAAAAACCAACTAGGTTAACTGACTAATCTCAAATCTCAATCAAAACATTTCAATTGCTCATAGTTTTAGACCAAAAAAGCTCTAAAGTTTGCCTCCCCTTTTCGAAAATTCTTCCACACACTAACTAAGATGCAAGCAAACCGAGCAACTAATATGCAATATTTTAATTTAGTCATCCACATCATATTAGAGGTGCTCTTATTATGAGCGCTTAATTTGATCGGGTCTCTAGTCTTTATTGAATTTTTGTACATATCGATTTTGAGAACTTACATATTAATGATGATGGAAGTATATCTTAGTGCGTAGAATCGTTAGGTTTTCTACGGTATCTTTCCATATATCCAAGCACGTAGAGCGGGGCGCGGTCTTAAACGACGTCGTGTTGCAGAACCGATTAAATACATTCGAGACCTATATCGGCCGTCTTTACCAAATTCCCAAAATCAAAATCAAAAGCGGAAGCTTTCAGATTTTCCGATGACGAAGAAGAAGACTCGAGACTTGCCGAACCTGACAGAGTGCCATTGCTGCCACCTCAGAGTCGACCTCGCCAAATCCAAACCCAACAAGCTCCACCTTCTCTACAGCGAATGGCGGATCGTCCTCCTCTGCAAGAAATGCCTCTCGCGCGTGGAATCCACCGAGCTCTGCTCCTACTGCTTCCGCCACTCCTCCTCCGGCGACTGCTTCTCCTGCCGCCAGTGCAAGCGCCGAGTCCATCGGGATTGCGATTCCGAGTACCGGAGCTCCGCGGTGTGGTCCGGCTCGTCGACGGTGGCCACCTCCGAGGAGGTCTCCGTCTGCGGCGATTGCTGGGTTTCGGAGTCGCTGGCGAGGTGGAGGAGGAGCAGGAACAGTAACGGCGGCGTTGGGAGGAAGAATAATCGGGCGGATTTGGGGGTTGGGAGAGCTAGGGTTTCTGATGATGAGAGGAAATGTGATTCGGATTCGGTTGCGGTGTGTGATTATTCATCTACAGAGGAGGTGAGGTGTTTGCGGCTCGATGCTGTTGAAGAAGAAGAAGAGAATGTGGATGATGATGATGGGCAGTTGAAGGAAGGACAGGGGAGCTGCTCGAATGGCGTCGAATTTGAGTCGCCGCTGTGTTCTAAAGTGGACTGCAATTGTGTCGCAAGGCCGAAAGATGAAAATGACAATGCCAAGCTTGATCCTTACTATTTCAAGTACAGGAGGAGGCGCATTGATCACGTGGTGTTGACATACAAAAGGAGAAGCATTTGTAAGAGTTTGAGAAATGTTGAGTGCCCTCTGTTGACGTATAAGAGGAGAGGAAGTGTTGATGCTCGGTTTATGTTTACGTATAAGAGGAGGAGGAACTTTGATCAATCTATGTTGACGTATAGGAGGAGGAGACCGGAGATCCTTTACGCAAGTTCAAAGATACAGCTTGAGGGTCAGTGCTGAATCCTGAGAGTTCAGAGGTAGGATAGAACCTCTTCCTTTGCTGAATTTTGCGCTTTTTATGATAGTCATGTGCTTCCAATTGGCTTGTTCTTCAATGCTTAGTGACACTGCTAGATGAATATCACAATCCATATACCATATTGTGTTGCCAGGCCAGAGTTCAATGTGATTATTTTTCCTGCATTTTGGTTCGTAATGATGAATATAACAATGGTTTGCGTTTACAAGTTTAAAGATAACAATGGATTCGTTTGTTATATTGTCAACACAACATGCATGCTAGAAGGAAAAAGTTTAGTTCCATAGCTGGAAGAAACGATATGTTGTCAGTAGTAGGAAACTAACTGTAATCAAACCTAAGCTTTCTAGACTGGGTTTGCAATCTTTTGTCCTGGTTACTCAATGGAATTAGTTGGACAGTGTAAAACAAGTAGGAGTACCATTAATAGCTCTAAGTTGACATATCAGAGCACAAGCACCAATGCTCACACAACGTTAGTTTATTGGAGTAGGAGAACCAAAATTCTCCATGCTTGCCGAATAGCTAGCCTTGAGGGTCTCTTCTGATTTGTGATAGTTCTTTTGTTTTGGATTTACATTTCATATACTTCTCTGAGTTTTGTTGAATGCTTAGTGACTCTGTATGATTCATTGATACTTCATGTAGTTGTAGTTTCATATATCATGTTGTGTGCTCAGACAAGAACTCACAATGTTATATTCTATTATTATTTGGGTTGTTATGGTAATGATCAAATTTCTCAAGATTTAGAAGTTCATAATTGGTAAAATGTCAGTATTGATAATTGATGCATGCCTACTAAATAGAAGGGGTAGTAACTTCAATTATAGATAAAATTTTAGACTATGTTAAAGATCCTCTTCTCTCAGCATGATTCCAAAGGTATTGGTTGGACTGTAGAAAACAGAACAATCTTATTAAGTTTAGATAGAATTATTCATTTTTTTCCCCCTGCAATTGTTGGACATTTAGTAATCAGACTTTGCATTGGACATTGGAAGGTAGGTAGAGTATAGGAAATTAGGAATATGCGTTCCTACATATGATAATGATCGAATGACAAGCAGTGAAACCCAAGCTAGGAAACAGGGGACTCGCCTAATCGCTCAAAGTCTGGCTTGCCAAAGCCAAGAACAAGCTGCAAATCTGCGAGTGGTTCAGCATCATTTTCTGCAAGAAATGCGTGGCTCATTGAGTCCATGGTGCTGTGCTCCTACTGCTACATTACTTGGTCATCCCATGAAGATTTCTCTTGCTCCCAGGGTAAGTGAATAGTCAACACACGGTGATTCCGAGCAGCTAAGGCGCTCTGGTCCAATTGCACGTTGACCATGGAAGTTTCTGTTGGCACTGGTTACTGGGTTCCTTTATCCCTGACCGGGTGGAGATGGGTTGTTAGAAGTAGGAGCATTAGTAACAGGTTTGATTAGGAACTGAGGAAGTTTACGGTATTGGCAGTGGAAATCGAAAAGCATAATGCCTCAATCTATCATCTCAAGCACAGGAGAAGGAGCACTATCCATCACTGTTAACATACAAGATGAGGTGTGTAGCTTTCGTCGCGGTTAGAGTTTGAGCACCGGTGTTGATTGCCATATGTTGACATGCTGTTCTTTGTTAACATATAAGAGAAGTCTGAAGATCCTCTACTCTTGTTCAAGATTAAGATTGACCGAAGGTAGCAGCATCTCTAACTTTGATGAAATGTTATTTGGAGATGGAGACTGACTTGATCCTCATCCCCTCCAAAACAGCGAGATTGATATTCACTCTTCAGCCTCTTGGGATTCCCTTATCTACTTGCAGGACTGATGCAACACTTCAACTTTTGTTCTATAAACAATTATTTATGAACGCATTAAATTGTAGTTAATATATTCAATGGAAATTAAATTTCTCTCTAAATTTCATCGGCCTCAAAAGAAACCTTGGAAGACTGAAAGACACTGAAAATACATTGCAGTTGATTGCACTTCTCATCTTCTCACACGTATTCGTTATCATTGTGATTAGTCTAGTATATAAATCCACATTCCACCACACAACTGAACATCAGAGAGTAGCAGGAGAATGAGTGCTACTGACCCAAAAGAAGAAGCGAGAACGGACGATGAAGTCTATCACATTCCCACACTGACACAGGAAACCCTAGTCAGGGTTTCTCCTCCGAAAGAAGAAGATCCTACTATTCTTCTCCGAGTGCAGAGTCAACAACATCCTCACATATCCTACATGACCAGTCCTAGTATGCCTCTCACACATGTTTTACGAGATTACTGTAGACGCACAGGTCTGATCTTCGAAACAGTACGCTTTCACTTCGATGGAGATAGGGTGCAGGAGAGTGATACTCCGGAACATTTTGCTATGGAGGACGGCGATGCCATCGACGCGTTTACTGATCAACTGGGTGGTGGCAATGTATGTTCTTGATTTGGAGGAATAAGTAACTTTGCAACCTGTTCTAATTAGTTCAAGCTGCAGACTAGCCTAGCAGTACTTCTCTTTGTTATCCTTATTTTATATATGGAACAAAAACCAGCTCTCTCTGAATCTCTGATCCATCGTGCATGCATGTTTGATTGTTTCTTTGGAAATGGCATAACTATTTTGGTTCAGAATCAGGAATATCTGTTTCTAGCTTGATCTCCACCTATAATTTGATTCCTTTTCTAATTTTCTCTGTATGGTACGATACCAAGAAAAGTGGATAAAATACATATATTTAGGGTTTTGATTGTTTGAAATGGCAGCTGTGATCAAAATAAATGATTTTAGGAGCAAATCAAGTGCATTACACCGTGTCAACGCAAAAACAGAAAAATAATCTTGGAAAAGATTTGATGGGGAATGAATTAATCATGGATTAATGCTTGATTACAGCAGAATTTGATTTTTCTTTTTATGTCATAGAGCAGTCAAATGGATCAGGTTCCAATTGCTAGATCATCAAATTTCAAATTTCCAATTTTAACTCGATCATGATCAAATTCTTCAATCTGTGGCTATTTCCTTGAAGGTGAGTCCACATTTTTCTCTAAGTTCTTTGTTGCATCTCCATTGCCTTGCTATGTTTATGTGTATATATACACCTCGAGCTATATACCTTATTGTCCTACTTCTGTAATTTGATTTGTTTCTCAGATTAACGAGTTCTTGTGATCTAGTGTGTATGTAACTAGATAATGGGTTTAGGCTCCTGTGGTCTTTATGTCTCTTTTGGAAAGAAAAAGGACATAGCAGGTCCTGATGAGCATATGAGTCCCGATCCTCAGGAAAATGTTTCTGATGAGTTTCAGTCTTGTCCTTCTTATTCAAATACTATTAGGTGTTCTAAATCCCCAAGTGACGGAAATCTGGTCACTGAGGAGTTTGGTCACAGAAGAAGTTTATCACAAGGGGGGAACATACATAAACCCCCTCGAAATATTTTGATCCCAGGGAGGTCATCTGGTGCAACCGAAGCTGTAAACCTGGCAAGTCAAGCTGACAGAGATTCGGTCACCAAGAACAAGTTTTGTCACCAGAGAAGTTTTTCACAAGGTAACTGTTATGAACCCCCTCGAAATAATTTAGTCCCGAATAGGCCATCTGATGCAAATCAAGCTGTGAAGCATGGTTTAAGTTCTAGCGCATGTCATTATTATGGCCATGGAAACATCATTAAGGGGTTTAATAGCATAACACAACTTCAAAACCCTGGAAGTGTGGAAGAGATCAACAATATGGCCAATTTGAAATATAGAAAGGGATACTTTAAGGAGGCAGTACCCTTGTATGATAAGGCCATTGCGTTGTGCCCTCAAAATGCTATTTACCATACCAATAAGGCTGCAGCATTGATCAGCCTTGGTAGATTCACTGAAGCTGTGGAAGAGTGCCTAAAGGCAATCAAATGTGATCCATCATGCTCTAGTGCCCATTATAGGCTTGGAACTCTTTTTACTAGGTATTCTTTATGATTGTAAATTTTTGAAATTAATTTCCTTACTTCTTATCATAGATTTGTTATAAGATTTGGCCTTTTATGCAGGTTTGGTCAAGTTGATGATGCAAGATGGCATTTCATGTTATCTGATAAGAATATTGGCTCAGAAACTATGCAGCGTCTATCACGTATTGAAGCTCATTATGTAAATACTAACAAGGCCAGGAAGGTTAAAGACTGGGGTGGCGTTTTGAGAGAAAGCACTTTATGTATTGAAGCTGGAGTAGATGCATCAAACCAGGTGATTTGAAAATACTCAAGTTTTGGCTTGAAACATGTAACTTGGTTAACATTTACTTGTATGATTATATTCTATGCTTTCTTGTGGCAGTTGGTCGCTTTAAAAGCTGAGGCTCTATTTAAGCTTCAAAGGGTAGGTGAAGCTTTTGAACTAGTAAATGCTGCAAGTCATTCGGAAGAAAGTAGAGTCACAAAACCTCGCAAGGGTACAGCATGCTTGCTGATCATTGAAACCAAACTCCATTTGTATCTCGGAAGGTATGCAATTGCATTTTCTTCATTAGATTAAGGTTCTTATTTAGTCCTAATATAAGACTCTAAATTGTAGATTGTCCTTTGTTATCTTAACGAACACCAATTTGAAATGATCTACTCATATAAACCTAAAAACTGAACGGATGAGATGTCAATGTGATCGAAAAATAGGTTTTTTAAACCATAAACCGAAAAGTCCTCAACTAGTTCTAAACTTAAGAGTCCTCACTAGAAAGGCTCCCACGTAGGATATTCTACTTGGTTATGTCATCTCATCCCTAGAAATTACAATGGCGCTAAAGTTTTAACTGTGTATCAGATTTGAGAAGGGAGTTAAGTCTGCAGAAAAAGCTGTGGACATGGATTCAACCCGGAAGTCTCTAAAGTGGCTGAAGAAAGCTAGGGGTGCTGCAGAAGCCAGGAAATGTGGAAATGACTGCTACAAGGATAAAAAATATTTGGAGGCATGCACAATGTTTGGCCAGGGTCTGCAGTATGTTCCTACAAACAATGTCTTACTTTGTGATCGAGCTGCTTGCAGGTCTAAGCTTGGACAGTGGAAAATGGCCATTGACGATTGCAATGCAGCTTTAAGAGAACGACCTACTTTCCACAAAGCTCTTCTATGGCGTGCTCACTCTTATGCTAGGGTATGGTCCGTATAAAGCACACATTTCCTTTTTTCTTTAGGTTTCTTTTTGCTTGATCAATTAATTAACAGGCCACCACATTTTACTGGACCAGCTTAGGAGATGGAAGGATTCTTTAAAGGACTATTCTGTCTTGAGCAAGGAGTTTCCAGGAGATGAATTTATTGCCAGCTCTCTTGATCAAGTAAAAAAGGAGTTGAAGGCTCGAGCTCATGGTAGATTCTCAAGCCTTGAGCCAATAATGGAAACATATGTCTATTAATCAAAATTTTCAGCTTATTGATCCATTCTTAAGCTTGAGCATTTGCAAAACATAGATTAGGATAGAACTTTATAGATCAGTTCATCGACGGTGAGTACTACTTCGATATTGTTTGGAGTACTACAAAATTGGCCAACGGCCATTTCTGAATTGAAAACTGGCCAAGATGGTTAGTGTTCATTTTTTGTGTTCAATTCTTTGATTCTTCAGTGCGTACTACTTAAGGAATTGCTGGAATATCCAAAATCCTTGTACCAAAATATTCCTTTGTTTGAACTACTCATTCTCTAGGATCAATGCACATAATAGAAAGATGATGTTAGTAATATAGCATTTGGATAAAAAAAAAAACTCATACCTCTTGTTTATGACAAGGATTGCCTTTCATCTCAATTAAGTACTTGGCTTAAGTAATCAATCATTTAGTTAACTGTGACTGACTTGCTAGCTAGCTATATTGCCTTTCTTGTTTTGGCCAAGTTGATGATACCAATGTTTACACTAATGCCGGCCTCTGTTCTTGCCTTCTTGGCCTCTTATATATGTTTTAAAAATCGACAAATACTGTTATTCATCGTCATTTCCTTAATAAGGTCACTCACATTCAGATGTTTATATAGCAGAAGATAGAAGCCTATCATGAAACCCAAGTAAAGCTCTGGTTGCTAATTAAAGAAGCAATGAGGACTAACAATGGGGTTCCACTTCCTTACATTTTCTCTATTCTTGCATGTTGTCTGTTAACTCTCCATGTCAACATGGCTTTGGCAGAGAGATCCACTTATATTGTCCACATGGATAAGTCTCTGATGCCCAAATCCTTCACTAGCCATCATCATTGGTACTCCTCCATTGTTGATTCCTTCAAAACAGATCTTCACACCTCGTCAGATCCCCACAGACTCACGCCATCCCTTCTGTACACCTATGATAATGCCTTCCATGGTTTCTCTGCAGTTCTGTCCACAGATGAATTGGAGACATTAAGAAAGTCTCCAGCTTTTGTTTCGGCTTACAAGGACAAAACTGTCACAGTTGACACAACCCATACCACTACATTCCTCTCCCTCAACCCTTCCATTGGTTTGTTACCTGCTTCGAATTATGGTGAAGACATCATTGTTGGTGTCATTGATACTGGGATCTGGCCGGAGAGCGATAGCTTCAGAGATGATGGTCTGACCAAGAACATTCCAGCTAAGTGGAAAGGCAAATGTGAGGTTGGACAAGAGTTCAATACCTCTCTGTGTAACAACAAATTGATAGGAGCAAGATACTTTAACAAGGGTGTAAGGGCTGCAAATCCTGGTGTCACCCTTAGCATGAACTCTGCTAGAGACACTCAAGGCCATGGGACTCATACATCATCAACAGCTGCAGGGAACTTTGTTGATGGGGCATCATATTTTGGTTATGCTAAAGGAACAGCTAGAGGTGTAGCACCGCGTTCCAGGGTTGCCATGTACAAGGTCCTTTGGGACGAGGGTAGATATGCCTCTGATGTTCTAGCAGGCATGGACCAAGCCATTGCTGATGGTGTGGATGTTATCTCAATCTCCCTAGGATTTGATGCCACGCCATTGTACGAGGATCCTGTGGCAATAGCATCCTTTGCTGCCATGGAGAGGAATGTGGTGGTCTCATCTTCAGCCGGAAATGAAGGAACATCAGGCTTTGGGAAGCTGCACAATGGCATCCCTTGGGCCTTAACTGTTGCAGCAGGCACCATAGACCGCTCATTTGGTGGATCATTAAGTCTTGGTAATGGTTTAACCATTCCTGGATTTACCTTGTTCCCGGCAAATGCCCTTATAGAAAAGCTTCCACTGGTTTACAACAAGACGTTATCTTCTTGCAACGACACAGAACTATTGTATGCTGGCCCCAGTGCAGTCCTCATATGTGATGACATTTCAGATATCAGAGGTCAAATGTCTCATCTTGTTGCTGCAGAGGTGCTTGGAGCTGTCTTTATTACAAACGATCATAGGATTCTTGAGTTAGGATATGTTAGAACTCCTAGTGTTGTGGTAAGTCCAGATGATGCACCAGCTCTTATCAAATATGCAAAAAGAGCAGACGCTACTGTCAGCATAACTTTCCAACAAACATTTGTTGGGACAAAGCCTGCACCGGCTGCTGCATTTTACACTTCAAGAGGTCCTTCATCAAGTTATCCGGGTATCTTGAAGCCGGACATAATGGCACCGGGGTCATTAGTTTTGGCTGCTTGGCCTCCGAATGTAGCAGCTGGCGAAATTGGTGGAAATGTGCTGCTACCAAGTGACTTCAATATGATATCCGGAACATCCATGGCTTGCCCTCATGCTTCAGGCGTTGCTGCTCTATTGAAAGGTGCACACCCGGAATGGAGTGCAGCTGCCATTAGGTCTGCTTTGGTCACCACAGCAAATCCATTAGACAACACTCAGAATCCGATTCGTGACAATGGTGACAATTTCAACTTTGCTTCACCTCTAGCTATGGGAGCAGGCCAGATTGATCCTAATAGAGCACTTGAACCCGGTTTGATATATGATGCAACCATACAAGACTATGTCAACCTCTTGTGCTCCACCAACTTTACCCGGAAGCAAATCTTAGCCATTACTAGATCACATGAGTACGATTGTTCCAAGGCGTCTTCTGATCTGAACTATCCATCGTTCATCGCTTTGTATGGTCAACATCATGCAAAGAAATTAAGGGTTCAAAAGTTTCAGAGGACAGTAACAAATGTGGGAGATGGTGCCGCTAAGTACAAGGTTTTTGTAACAGCTCCAAAGGGTTCTACGGTAATAGTGTCACCAGAGATATTGAACTTTGCAAATATATACGAAAAGCAAAGTTACACTTTTACTATAAAGTACAAGGGGGACAAACAGAACAAGGTTTCTTTTGGTGAACTTGTTTGGGTTGAAGAAAATGGAAAATACAAAGTGAGGAGCCCCATTGTAGTGTCACCTGATCTTGTTTGAGTTTAAGGTAATAAACTTCTTGTAAACCTTAACAGTGGAATATTTCAAATAAGAGAAATCTAAACAGTATATATGGAGCTAGAAAAGAAAGTTTAATTTATGCAAATTAAAATTTTATGGAGCTCCTTGACATATGCACAGTTTTTGCAGATGTTTCAAGACATACCAATTCTGGAGCATATTTCTCACCATCCTGCAGTAAACAAATTCAAAGGTTGAATTCCTTCAATAACTGTATAAATTTATCAAACATAATACCCATCTTCAAAACATTCCACGAATCAACCAATATATATGCACATTTTACATCTTCTTATGCCTTCTGAGTTCTGGCTATACTTGCATGAGAGAAAATGAACATCGATAGGATGGTGAATACTGAAGAGCGAAACATCAAGGTAAACCAATTTTTCAGTTTGGCTTGTACAAATGAATCCTGCACCTAAAACCATCATAAACAGAACCAGTTTGACATATAACAAATTTAGTGAAATGTTCATGAATTATTTGACAGATAACAAATTTAGCACAAGTGCCAGGACATCTACTTTTTAAGCTTTAACATTAAGGAAACTCGCATATGTACTTCAAGAAGATTGAAATGTGAAAAACTATCTGTCATTCAGATATAAACAGACCACAAATTACTAAGCAGAGGGTTTTAATTGCCTTAGTAACTGGGGTAGAAGCATTATCTGCAATGACAAAATCAGTGAGCAAATAAAATAAGGTTGCTGCGAGATCTAGATATTAGTTTGCAGTATAATCCAAGAAGAAAGTCGATAGTTCACGTCATCGATTCATTACTATTTGCTAATAGGTATTGACTATATCATGATGGGACCAAACTATACAGTCTAATTTTCTTGTTTACTACGTTTATGATACTAATTACATAGATGCCGGCTTCTGACTACTTCTTAGGCTTGTATGTTACAATATTATAGTCATATTCAGGGCCATATATCTATATAGCTACCAAGTGAAGCTTTCATGAAACCTAAGTAAAGGCTCTGGTTGAAAAAGAAACAATGGGGTATTACTCTGGGGTTCTTCTTCCTTGCATTTCCTATGTTGTTTAGTGGAGGGAAGAACCACAATAGGTTCCATTACTTTGTAGTTTGTGCTACATTTTCTGTTTCTATCAGTTAGGTGGTAAGAGTCATTGAGTCTAGACAAAAGGATTTCCATTTCTAGTTTAAAATTTTAGGTCTGGTTTTTATCTATGAGATGTATTATTGCTGGAATACTTTATCATGGAACTCTTTGATTGAAAATTATACAGCGAGCCCGGGTGATCTCACCGTCCACTCACCCGTGCCCGGCCCCACCCGGCGATCTCACCGTTCAATTTCCGGGTGCGCGGCGCACCCGGGTGTGCCGAATACGTTCTCTTCTTTGATAATAGTATTACTGCATTAGTCTTACTTCTGTTGATAAGCTTGTACTAACCTAAATATAAACCTTGATCGGTCTTCAACTAGTACAATTATATTTTTTGAAAGGAAACTAGTACAATTATTGATAGCCAAATATAGTTATGAAAACAAATGGGACCTAAGTAATTTTCATTCTCATTTTTTTAATTTTTTTTTCCATAGTCTCAGAACTCATATTCTCTAGCCCTTTTATATCAAGGATGTCATAATGCATATGCATGCCCAAGCAAAGCTCTAGTTGCAAAAGAAACATGGGGATCAATTGTGGTGTTCCTCTTCCTTACATTCTCTATGTTCTCCAGACTTTTCTGTTAGCTCTCCATTTCAACACTTCTTTGGCAGAGAGATTCACTTATATTGTCCACATGGACAAGTCTCTGATGCCCAAGTTTTTCACTAGCCATCAACATTGGTATTCCTCCATTGTTGATTCCTTCAAAACTGAAACTCAAACAGATAGCCACAGCTTCTCACCATCCATTTTATACACCTATGACAATGCATTCCATGGTTTTTCTGCAGTTCTTTCTGTAGATGAACTCGAGACCCTAAAAAAGTCCCCCGGTTTTGTTTCAGCTTACAATGACAAAACTGTCACACTTGACACCACCCATACCAGTGACTTCCTCTCCCTCAACCCTTCTACCGGCCTTTTGCCGGCCTCGAATCACGGAGAAGACATCATCATTGGTGTCATTGATACCGGTGTCTGGCCAGAAAGCGAGAGCTTCAAAGACGATGGTGTCATGACCAAAGACATTCCGGCTAGGTGGAAGGGAACATGTGAGGTTGGACAAGAGTTCAATGCCTCTTTGTGTAACAAAAAGTAGATTGGAGCTAGATACTTTAACAAGGGAGTTATGGCTGCAAACCCCGGCGTCACACTTAGCATGAACTCTGCTAGGGACAGTGAAGGCCATGGGACTCATACATCCTCCACCGCTGCAGGGAACTTTGTCAATGGCGCATCTTATTTTGGATACGCTAAAGGAACAGCCAGAGGTGTTGCTCCACGCTCAAGGGTTGCAATGTACAAGGTCATTTGGGATGAGGGGCGTTACGAGTCTGATGTTCTAGCTGGTATAGACCAAGCCATTGCTGACGGTGTGGATGTAATTTCCTTGTCCATGGGGTTTGATGGAACGCCACTCTATGAAGACCCTATAGCAATAGCATCTTTTGCAGCCATGGAGAAGAATGTGGTGGTTTCAACTTCAGCCGGAAACGATGGCCCTGGCCTTGGATGGTTGCACAATGGTATTCCTTGGGTCTTGACTGTTGCAGCTGGCACTATAGACCGCTCCTTTGGCGGAACACTAACTCTTGGTAATGGTTTAACCATTACTGGGTCTAGCTTGTTACTAGAAAATGCCATAGTAGAAAAGGTTCCACTGGTGTACAACAAGACCTTCTCAGTTTGCAACTCGACAAAGGTACTATCAAATGCCCCAGAAGGAGTCATCATCTTATGTGACGAGAGTGATGATATTCGATTTCAGATATCTCAGTTCATTGGAACACATGTGCTTGGGGCAAAGATCCTGAAATATTTGATGAAGGAGGTGTGACATTTCCTCTATCTCGTAGTGGTAAGTCCGGATGATGCATCAGCACTAATCAAGTATGCTACAAGTAGCGATGAACCATCTGTCACCATGAAATTCCAACAAACATTTCTTGGCACCAAGCCTGCACCGGCTGTGGCATCTTACACTTCAAGAGGACCTTCACCAGCTTATCCAGGCATCATGAAGCCGGACATAATGGCACCGGGGTCATTAGTTTTGGCTGCATGGCCTCCGAATGTTGCAGCAGCCCGAGTTGGGTCGGAGGTGATCTTTTCAAGTGACTACAATATGATATCTGGCACATCCATGGCTTGCCCTCATGCCTCAGGCGTAGCTGCTTTATTGAAAGGTGCACACCCCGAATGGAGTGCAGCTGCAATTAGGTCTGCCATGGTGACCACAGCCAACCCACTGGACAACACTCTGAATCCAATTCGTGACAATGGTGATCATAACTTCAACCCTGCTTCACCTTTGGCAATGGGAGCAGGTCAGGTGGATCCTAATCGAGCACTTGAACCGGGCTTAATATACGATGCAACCCCTCAAGACTATGTCAATCTCTTGTGCTCCACAAATTTTACCGCAAAGCAAATATTAGCCATCACTAGATCACCTGCCTATGATTGTTCCAATCCATCTTCTGATTTGAACTATCCCTCCTTCATTGCTTTGTATGATCGTCGTCACGACACAAGGAAGCTAAAGGTCCAAAAATTTCGGAGGACAGTAACAAATGTGGGAGATGGTGCGGCTACGTACATGGCTTCAGTGATAGCTCCACAGGGTTCTAAAGTGACAGTGTCACCGGATACATTGTTCTTTTCAGAGAAATATGAGAAGCAAAGCTACACTCTTACAATAAGTTACAAGGGGAAAAAGAAAGGAAATGTGTCATTTGGTGAAATTGTTTGGGCGGTAGCCCCATTGTAAAGTACATGGTCAGGAGCCCCATTGTAGTGTCTCCTCTTGTTTCAGTGTCTTAAGTGAGTGACGTTGTCCAGAACATCACAAATAAGATATTAGCATTATAACATATGTTTATCATAACCTCTTGTATTTCTTCTATCTTAATGAAATAAATTGATTACTTTGTTATGCAAGTACGAGTAGAATTAATGGAAGAACTAAATTGAATTCGTGAGTCTTACTTATTAGCTTCTTTGATGTTCATCAACTTGGACCAACTTTACACATTGTTAGGTTTTGTTAATCTTCCCATAATGTTAGATACTGCATCCTTTACAGACTTATCATGTGAAATGACAAAGACTTGATGATGATGATATGTAACAAATTTCTCCAAGAAGGAAAGTAACATGTTGTGAAAGTTTTTGATGAGTACATTCAAGAAGCTAGCTAGCTAGGTGCAAGTTTTTTTTTTTTTTTTTTTTTTTTGGAATTAATGAAATGGGTAGACCCCTTATAAGAGCCCAAAGGCCAAATTACAATTAAACTAAGATAAATTATAAATCGGCTCAATCCACGCACATAGAAAGGGTGGTAAAAGAGAGTAACCCTAAAAAGAAAAAGTTTACATCAAACTCTAAACTATTAGCACAGCCGCCGTTGCTAATGACCAAGAGGTCGTGAGATGTGCCAAAATGAAGGGAAGATGACCGATAATCTGCTGCCAAAAAAATCTAACAACAGAAATCCTGTCAAAATTAAAGGAAATGGAGATGAAAGAGAAGGTGCAAGTTTTTCAATTACAAAACAAAGCTTATTCCATTTTGGCCTCTATCCTTCTTCTGCAATCGGCCCCATTACTTATAATCAAAATGGTACGTGAAAGCAAGGCATATAAGCTTAATTAGTCCATTTTTTTTCCTCTATACCACAATCCTTAGTTGGCAAGGCTCTATATATCTGATCTTTTGCTGAAAACCTACATACCGATTCGGCGATTCCTCATCACTGAATAATGAAAATGGTATGTAATAGGTAGGAAAAAGGATTCCATTTCCTATATTTTTAAGTATATAACACTTTATTTAGGTGTGATTATGTGCGGACATAATCAAATTATTGTCTACACATGTCACCATGTGAAATTTAGGCAGTACAATATGATACAATGCAGTGACTTTAGTGGCCAAAGAGCAAGTGATAGGAACCCTTCAACTCAATTAGAGTCTAAAATTAGACAATGAACAAAAATTAGAGTCTAAATGACTAAAGCTAGGTTAGCCGCCATGGATTAATTGAATTATTTACAACAAGGTTACGTACATGTGAAGCTGAGCCAATTAGGATTCATTTTTTATCAAAATGTTCCATATATCAATCCTTGCTATATGAATATGAGCGTCACAAAAGGCATGGTTCCTCTCGGTTCGTCAAATTAAGGTACTTATTGGGAGCTGGCATGGGGCTATACTAATATCCAACGACACACTGAATTGTATGAACTGGGAGGTGTTCTTTGTGCTTGCGTTGTGATTAGCCCAAAAGATACGCACAACTGTGTGTGAATGTGATCAAATATGTGAACAGTAATCCGTGCCCTCTGGTAAGCGTGAAGTTTCAAGCAACCATTCTTGGAACAAATCAATCCTGCTACAACTGCATGCGGCCTTTTGTATTGTTCAAGAGACCATTCAATTATCCTACTTGGATTCCAAATTAATGAAATAGTTGTGGCCAAACCGGGAGTAGTTTCGTTCCAAAACGTACCGTCCAATTCGAGATCACGGTTTCAAGGTTGCAATTTGCAGCTTGCTTCTCTTCTAAGGCTAAGGCATTGGATCCGGGTTTGATTTGTGAAATTGCATGTGCCTCCCTGACTGTGCCAGAAAATATTACAGTAGCTCGCCCAAAATGGGAAGACAGTAGCTCATGAAAACCAAAGCTGAAACAGGTTAACATTGAAAAGCAAATTTGAATGCAGCTGATTTTCGATACCCTCTTGGCCTCTTCTTCTATTGTCATTTACTGGCAGAGTGGCAGAGATATATGGTAGTGAAAACAACTGTAACCATATCCTCCACAACCCAAAAGCCCTTTCTCTTATTTTGAATTTGCACCAGGCATTGATATCGATCAAGCTTGAATGTGATTAAAACCTAGTCAATTAAACATGTTTCTAAAGTACGCATTACAGTTACAATCGGGTCATGCTCATCGATCTAGTTCAAAGAAAACTTCTCAAATCAACTTCAGTTGCCCATAAAAGATTACTGGAATGTATGTTATTGTCGAACCCGAATTATGTACCAAATTGCTAACTAAGACTTGAGATTTCAGTGTTATATAGAGATCGGAGATTTCATGGTAAACCAGCTAAGATGCCTTGCCTGTGATATTTTCTGGGAACCAAGAACTTGATATAAACAATAGTAACTAGAAGTCATTCCATTTCATGGATGTGTAAGGGTAAGAAGTAAAAACATAATTCAACACTGAAAGTTGAAAGATTTTAATTCATAGCTCTTTAGCACCCTAACTTCATCTATTAGCTACCGTATTGTTCCAAAATAGCTCCCATTTCCACTCACACTAATCATTACATCAGACTCTTAAATGGACCAAGCTAGCTAGCTTAAAGCCTTAAACACATACTTAATTAACGCACTCTAATAAAACCCCTAAGCCTCTTCTTATCCCTCTCAAGCATCACATCCACACCTGAATCTCATCGCCCCGACGGCGACTATGTAAAGAAAATAGACCCCAGACGCGTGCCAACCACAAGCGAAACCAGGCGAGCGCAGACGAAGAGGGGCGGCATAGTGACAATGGCGACGAGCAAGTAGACTAGGTAACAAACGGAGAAGATAGCGGTGATGAAGAAGTGGCCATCAGCGCAGTCACAAATATCGTGGTAGTAGACCCTCAGACGAAGAGTATTGATTGCGGCGGTGGCTGAGTACATGCCCTCAAAGAGAAGCATCATCCGACTGTCCAAGAGTGAGGAGCTATTAATCTTTGAGAGATAATCCTCACCAGGAAGAGTCATGTGACAAAATGAGAGGCTGAATATAAGCATCAGAAACCGAGGACTCGAAAAGAACCGGGTCATGGTTACAGAGCGAGGTAAGGAGAGAGATGTGAGAGGAAATTTTGAGAGACGTTTAGGGGTTCTGTAGCAATAATGTGATATTTATACCGGAGAAACTAGCTAGGGTTAATAGAAAACAGACGCCCCACTAATAAATCGACACCTGAGCCGCTTCTCAATCCCAAAATTGTCTTAATTATCGTCATAATTAATAAGGATAAGATGTTTCATGCAGATCGATAGTACGTTTAGAACACTAATGAATTGATCAGTGGAGATCGTTATGATGAGCACCAAAAGCCTTGCTTCCATCCCTTTCGCTCCCATGTCTGAATAAGTGGAGTCATCGTTTTAGTAAAGGAGGGATTTTGGCATATCATTGAGCGACGATAATTGTAAGCTAGCACCTCACTTGTTCATGTTTTTTTTTTTTCCGCAAATGCTCTTCATAGTTTAGTGCCTCTATGTCCGTAGATGAAAATATAGGGGCATTACCAAAGTCCCCGTTGTTCCTCTCGGTTTATATATAGCAATGCCAAAAAGACATTGGGCATTTGGGTGTATAAGTGTACTCAAATCAACCACATCACTTCATCAAAGGTACTTGGGGCAATATGGGGTGTTTCTTCCGCTTGCGATGTATATTAAAGTGTAACTAGTTATCCATATTTTCTGCTTTACATAATAATAAAAGTATGAAACTTCAAAAGGCAAAAGCTACTCATCTTGAAATTAGATTTGACTCGTGTCTTTTCTCAATTTACGCGATCGAACTTAAATTTCGCTTGATTTGAGCCAACCCCTTACTATAGTGCATGATGAGTTTTTAGGAATTTCACTTTTTCTTAACCTCTATTTTTTTCCATTCGTATGTGCTTATAGACATTTCATAACATCTATTGAACCATTTTGTCATCAAAAGTCCGTGTCTTTTCTCATTTTACGAACGATCGAGTTTAAATAACTCATGTGTGCTCGTTTTGTGTTTTGTAAAGCTATGGAAATTGTTATTTTCAAAGGTATTGAGTGCTTCTCCATATATCTTCAATTCTTTTCATACCCACCTCGAGAAACTCAATTTTTCAATAAAATTTAAGAATTACCTTACCCCTCAAGTTTCGCCCAATTTGAACCAAAACTCTTGCTATAACACACGAGTTTTTAGCAAGTTTCATATTTTTGTATCCTCACGTTTTTCATTCGTGTGTGCTTATAGGCACCACCTAACATCTTTTGAACAATTCTAGCATCAAAAATTTATGTATTTTCTCATTTTACGTGCGATCGAGATTAAATAACTCACGCGTGCCGTGTTTTGTAAAACTATTGATTGTTATTTTCAGAGGTATTGAGAGAATTACAAGCTTTCAATTATTCTCATTCGACCTTATTAGTAACCTCACTTTCAAAAGAGAAAATCACATACTACCCCTCGCTCCCTTTAAATTTAGTCTGATTAATTTGAGCCGAAACCTCTTGGTATAACACATGAGTTTTTAGGAAATTTCATTTTTTCTTAACCTCTAGTTTTTTCCATTCGTGTGTGCTTATAGACACCTCCTAACATCTTTTGTGCTTATATGACATCAAAAATCAGTATATTTTCTCATTTTACACGCGATTAAGTTTAAATGACTCATCCATGCCGTGTTTTGTAAAGCTATTGAAATTATTATTTTCAGAGGTATAGTGCATTTCCAAGTTTGTGATGTCTTCAATTCTTCTCATACCAATCTGGAAAAACTCATATTTTAGTAAAAATTAAGCATCAGCTCTCCCCTCAAGTTTCACATGATTTTAGCTAAAACTCTTTGTTAAAACACACGAGTTTTTTAGAAATTTCACTGGTTTTTTGACCTCATGTTTTTTCTGTGACATTTTATATATCTTAGATTCTTAGTCCTTGCCTATATATTTATCCTCTATCTTATTTTAAATTTTGCAACAAGGCCAATATTAAATGTAATTATTAAGCTAGACTTGCTGGTTTAATAAATCTCATTCAAAGAAAACTTCTCACATAACAAATTATTATAAGACAATTGGTAACTAATATAGGAGATTTCATGGTAAACCACTTTAAGTTGCATGTGATGTTGGAAGCAAGAACTTGAACACGGTAGTAAGAGCACAAGTACGTACTAAATTAGGCAGTCAGGATAACCTTGGGTCTTTCACTATATATAACTAAGTAATCTCGTCTAATTTCAAAGTTAGAATAAATGTTCAGACTATGATTATGAATATACTGATGTGGACAGAGTGTAGGTGAGCATCAAAAGCGTTTTGAAGAAATTAAGATCAAACTCACATATAATTTCAAAAATCGATGTTGCAATAATAGGCACCGAAAGTTTTGTGAAGAAATTACTTAGATAAACAAGTTAAATAAACAAGTAACTTCACGAGTAATAGCATTAGATAACTATTAATTAAGCTGGACTTAAACTTCTGTTACATCGTTGACCAAAAAAAAAACTTCTGTTACATCGACATGACGACATCACAATACTGTACTTCCCTACTAACTAGCAAATTATTAAGCTGGGGAGCCAGAAAAGAGCTGATTAGCACCATTAGCCACGACACTAATCATACTTAAACTGAGAATTAAGCTAATTAAGCCAAGCCAGACTGCTAGACTAGCCTAAATTACCATTTGACAGAATCTTGAGAGCGAGTACCTCCAATTTTACCTAGCTCATCAGAGAGGAGAGATCTGAGAGTTTCCAGCAGGCTCCAAATTACTTCATGCGGCCACACACACGATGAGGTGGACCACCGGAATGGTAAAGAAGGAGAACAAGAGCAAGGCGTTGCGGCTGAGGGATGACCATGGCTGAGAGAGAGAGAGAGAGAGAGAGAGAGAGAGATCTGGGCAGTGAGGGTTTGGTTGCTGTGGCTTCTCCGATCTGTGGGGCGATTTAAAGACTGGCAAACTAGGGCACGAAATGGGGAGCATGGTTACGTGGACCAATAAACAGTCGAAACGTGTTGTCTTCTTTTTCACAACAGCAGACTTTTGGCGTTTTTGGAGTTCGCACCTTGGCTTATTTACACAATCCTTCTACTTTGTGTAGTTACTGAGTTACTGTTTTGTCTTTATTAGATTTGTTGTTTTCTAATCACGTCATCATGTAACATTGTTATGACGTCCAATATCTTGAAAGACTTTTTCTTGTTTTTCTTTTTACGACAAAGTTTATCAACAGGCAGTGAAATTTACACTGTTTTTTACAATTCACACACTTACATCTCACAAAGAAATATTTAAATTATCCATGTTTTAATCTCTTTAAGTTGTCTAGGATAAAAATATTTTAGACATTAATTTCCTTATAAAAATTAAGACATGGGTGTATGGATTGTAAATAGGGATGTGTAAATTTCAGCCTCCTTTATCAAATCAAGAACGACACATCGCTTTTATACGAAAATGTTAATGTGGGCGAGAATAGGTTACTCCACCACTTTGACACGAAAATGCTAACTACATGAACGAGGACGCTTCAACAAATAAAGGGAAATGTTTATATCTTTTTTATGTGTACATGCATGCATGAATGGGAGAACAATAGATTGAGATTAGATAAACCCAAATCACCGAGGTCTTGTTCAACTGCTAAAAAGCTGCCTGCCATTAAATTCTTGATGGATTTCAATGTCAAATATGAGACTTGCGCGGTTTAGCGATCTGGAGGGTGATGAGGAAATTGTGATTCCAAGCTATGTATGTAATATACATATATACCAGTTCTATGTACTTAATTAGTAATGCTTCGCTTATGTCAATCTCACTTTAAATCGTAGTCCCATTCCTATATTTCTATGTTGATGAATAGCAGCGAAGCACATATATATCCCAGTTGAAGAACCTCTATGATTCATAGTTTAGGAAGTATCATATATGATGCAATGCTTACAACGACCTTAAAACTGGTGAGCAGTTGGCAAATAATATAGCACTTCTTCCCAATAAGCAATCCGAAGGAGCTTTGCAGCTATCATATAGCACTTCTTCCCACTCCATTTGTCCAGTGAAAAGCTCTAAATATATGATGAAAATCGATCACAATCAGTCACCAGGCATATGCATATCTAACAAGTAACAACTGCAACAACAAGGCTAGCCGCGCTAGCTAAAAGACTAAAACAACAGGATTCTACTATGTATCTAAGCTGATCATATTTGATGCATTCTAGGAATCTAGCAATCAGTAAAACTAGGTCAATGTATACATATTGCCTGCATATCTTGATAGTTGTCCAAAATTTCACAAAATTAAAGTAAATTGAACTTGATCGGTACTCAAATACTCACTCATAATTTACTCTAGTGTAGAACCCGTATAAGTCATAACAATGGCAAACAATTGAAATGGGAGTTATAGCAAAATTTTCAAGCCAAAGAGAGGGTGATGAACACTTTAATTACCATATTGCCCTCCTCGATGAGGACGGGGTTGTCGCAGAGAGACATGTAGAGCTCCTTCTTGGATTTGGGAGGGGAAGAGGAGAGAGAATTGGAGCGGGAAAGGATCGTGTGTGTCTCAGGCGGTATGAAAATACTAGATAGAACGATTATGAGATAAGCAGCGGAATATGTAGAAGAACTTTACTTTACTATTGAATAGAAAATTACAATTACTTGACAACACATGATCAAAAGTAATATATTCTCAAAAGTAAAAATACTTCACACTTGAAGAACACGGTCAAGTGTAATACAAAGCCACGAAGGTCTTTGTCGCCACGAAGGATGACAACGCCACGGAGGTCGTTGAAGCCACGAAGGTCTTGAAACGCCACGAAGGACTTGAAGCCACGAAGGTCTTCAATGGAGCCACGAAGGTCTCTTGAAACGCCACGAAGGACTTGAAGCCACGAAGGTCTTCAATGGAGCCACGAAGGTCTCTTGCCACACAGGACTATACTATCATTTGAATCTTTGTTCACACCAACAACTCTAGAGCACAAACTCTATGTTTTCTTCTGCACCCTTTTTTTTCTTCCGCCTACTATATATAAGCCTATGTATATATGTGAAACCCTAACACCTATCTCCCTCTTGTACAGCCGTATCTAGAGATATATATATATATATATATATATATATATAAATATATGTATATATATACCAAGCCCTAGCAGCCCTATATGCTTGTATATTCAGCCGTACATAACTCTTCTAATCACCCTAGAAAGAGAAAGACAACTAATACTATAACTACTTCCTTTTCTAAATTGTATAGAAAAGGAACTAACCTTAAACATCATATATTCTAATAAACTGAAAATATAATTGAAAATACATTCCAAATATATCTAGAACTACCCATATAAAAGATGAGAAATATAGAAGGAAATCCCAACCTATATGGCAAGAGACCTTCCGAATAGGAAACTTCAATATCTTCTCTTTGTCACTATTTTTTCGAAATCTTTGAACTCCATCAACTCATGGAGGCCAATATATCTTCAATCTCCCCCTTTGGCCTTCCATGCAACTTCCAACATCAAGTACCTGGATGACAAAGATTAGTACATAACATGAAAGTTGAAAACAAACAACCATAATCTATCGAAACCTCTCACTATTTTCGAAAACGAAAATAGGTCACTTGATTTCAAGAATCAATGATCATCCTTTTCAAGAAATCAAATGACTAGATCATAGGTTTCAAAAATAAAACACCAAACTATAACAAATAATTCAAGAGTTTGTGTGCATAGCACTTATTACAAACCAAAGCAAACTAAGTCCAAAATCTCATGCAAGAGACAATAGTTCAAACCAAAAACCATAATTAAAAAACATTATAACTTGATGCATGCATGCATGCTACTTGATTTCTCCCCCTAAGTTGATGGAGGGCAAAGGAGGAGAAAGATGGACGACACAGAAAACCCTAGCCACTTCGACGAAGAGCCAACCGCCCGCTCCGGCGACGGCCAACAGAATCATCACCCGCAGGTGCAGGAACCGGAGGCACGTCTTCTTGTGCATGGGGAAGAACCGCTTGAGAACGGAGATGGTCATGATGAGCTCTCCATGCAGCCAAAGAAGCTTGTGTTTCCCTTGCAACTTGTTCCTCCCGGTCTAAGGCAATGGCATGCCAGAGAGAGCTGCCAGCCAGAGGAAGAGGAGGTGGAGACGGCTGGACATTGTCAGAGCTAGAGAAAGAAGAGGATGACGAAGATGAGTGCACTGGGGCAGGGACAGGGGCAGGGGCAGGGGCAGCAACCGGTGAAACAAATTGCTTGGAAAGCATCTCTTGAGATTCCACACCGAGATCGGTGAGCACACCAACCGCAAGTTCCAGTCGGGATAATTGAGCAGTAATACGTTCATGATGTAAGAGATGAACTTGGTGGATTCGATCAACCTGGGATTGTAGATGAACAGCAAGCCGGGAGAAGGCTTGTGTGAGATCACCGACGGTAACAGGAACAGCAGCGGCAGCAGCAGCTCTGCGTTCATCCATCTCCTGGTTCAGACGCTCGGCCTCAGCCCGAGCTTCTTGCAGGTCTCTTCTGGAACGACGAACTCCAACCATTGCGACAAAAACCTACACACTGAACAACCAAGGTGAAGAAGGAAGAGACGGAAGAGTGATAGAGATAAAAGAAAGCTTGATAGGAGGATGGTTATATAGAGAAGCAAGAAACCCTAATCCAGTAAAGGAAAGAAACCAAAACAGAAAAGAACTTAAAAGAAATCTCGGCAGTGGATCAAAATCTTGGTGAATCGAAGATATCACACCTGCAAAAGGAAATCGTTGCATGTCTATTGATTTAGTAATAGAGAATAAAATTAAGGAGATTTATATAAGGTAAACAAAACCCTAGGACGAATAACAACCAAATTTCTTTCGAAAAACCAAATCGAATGCAAGAAAAAAAACGAAGAAATAAAACCCTACGACGGATTAGGAAGAGAACATCTAGATTTAAGCTATAGAGATAAATTTCGACAAACCAAAATGGACTGACACTGTGAGAACCCTCAATCTTGCGCGTTCTATGTGCACAACAAAGAAAAGAAATAAGCATGTGCCCACATTCCAACATGTTAGACTCCAGTTCAAGCAAAACATGTAGCCAAGGTAATGTGATATTAAGATCACCGAAATCATCCATTAGAACAAGACAATAAGCTTTCTTAGTCAATGCATTCAAGTAAATCTAGCAATTTGCAAGTACATTAGCCAAAATGATGGAGTGGTGTGCGATGAGTATACTTCATAATGGGAAGAAATTAGAGGAGTGATTAAATTCGCAAGCAAAAATTTCGACTCTCCCCCTTATAGCACCATTCCATACGTCTACGCATATTTTTTTTTTTTTTTTTTTTTTCGCGTAAGACTTGCCCAATAGCTTGGTCGGAAAATAGACAGTAACTCCCAAGTCAGATGACTTTAGGGTACTAGACATAACAAGGATGTTCCGAGGTCTATTTAACCGCCAAAGAATAATAAAAATCCACCGGGGAGACCAAACCAGTCCATTCCACCAGGCATCGAGTAGTTAGTCAATTCCTGGAGATGTAGAACTAGCCTGGCCTAAGACTACATGCACTTGAATTTTTTGATTTGGAGCATGTAGTCAACAACAAGTACCATATTCAACTACCCCTGCTCCTGATTAGGTGACTCAACTCAAAATTGTTCCACCACTATGAAGTATGTGTAAATTGAACCAAACACAAGGGCTAATATAATTGAAGTGCATCGAATAAGACATGAAGAAAGACCCAAAGCAGCTATGTCTAGAGAAATAATGAATGACCCAGCAAAAAGTAAGCTCACACCCAAGACAATTTAAGATCATGAACTGAAAGGCGATACCTTGGAGTGAGTGCCCAACATACTAATTTTCAATATTGAGAACAAATGCCAATGGCATTACGCAAGGTCATGAAGCGTTCTGTATCCAAAGGTTTAGTGAACAAGTCAGCCCACTGATGATCTGTGGAAACATATTCTAAAGCAAGTAGATTTTTATCAACTAGTTCACGTATAAAATGATAACGAATATCAATATGCTTGGTTCTAGTATGCTGAACAGGATTTTTGGATATATTGATAGCACTCGTATTGTCACAGAAAATAACCAGCTTTCCTTGTGGAATACCATAATCTTTAAGCATGTTTTTCATCCAAAGCATTTGAGTACAACAACTACCTGCGGCGACATATTCAGCTTCGGCTGTAGACAAGGATGTACAATTTTGCTTCTTACTATGCCATGCAACTAAATTTTTACCTACAAAGAAGCAACCACCACTTGTGCTTTTTCGATCTTGTAAATTTCCTCCCCAATCTGCATCAGAATATCCTGCAATTTCGGCATTAGTGGCATACGTATAAAATACTCCACACGTAATACTACCAGAAATATAACGAATAATTCGTTTAACAGCTTCCAAGTGTGATTCTTTAGGATTGGCTTGAAACCTGGCACATACACCCACACTGTAAGAAATATCTGGACGACTAGCAGTGAGATAGAGCAAGCTACCAATCATACTACGATATTTAGTTTGATCAACTGACTTACCATCAATATCATAGCAAAGTTTTGTGGAAGTGCTCATAGGAGTGTTTACAGATTTTTTCTTAGCAGTCATATCAAATTTCTTAATAAGATTTTCAGCATACTTAGATTGAGATAAGAAAATACCATTTTGTTCTTGTTTGATTTGAAGACCAAGGAAATAAGTAAGCTCACCACACATGCTCATTTCAAATTCATTAGTCATAATAGTAGTAAATTCTTTAACAAGTGAGTGTGATGTAGAACCAAACACAATATCATCAACATAAACTTGTGCAACCATTAGATGACTACCAAAATGCTTAACAAATAGTGTCTTATCTACATTACCTCGAGTATAACCTTGAGAAATAAGGTAAGTAGAGAGTTTTTCATACCAGGCACGAGGAGCTTGCTTAAGACCGTAGACAGCCTTTTTTAGTTTCCAAACATACTCAGGATGATGAATATCTTTAAAGCCAGGTGGTTGCTCCACAAACACCTCTTCTTGAACATCCCCATTCAGAAATGCTGTTTTAACATCCATTTGAAAAAGTTTGAACTGACGGTGACACGCAATAGCTAATAAAAGTCTTATAGATTCCAACCGAGCCACAGGAGCAAAGGTTTCATCAAAATCCAATCCCTCAACCTGTGAATAACCTTGAGCCACCAATCGAGCTTTATTCCGAGTGATAGTACCATGCTCATCCATCTTATTCCTGAAAATCCATTTAGTACCAATAACATTAGTGTTTTCTGGTCTAGGAACCAAGATCCATACCTCATTTTTTGCAAATTGATTTAACTCTTCTTGCATTGCATTGATCCAGTCATCATCCATAAGAGCTTCTTTGATATTTTTGGGTTCAATCAGAGACACAAAACCAAAACAAGTTAGTTTGTTAGTCTCCTTAATTTTTTCTTTAATAAAACATACCAAGGCTTTGTTTATTTCAACAAATTCTGTAGTAGAGCTCTCAGAATTATCTTCATTTGTAAAAGGATAATCTACCATTCTCCCCCTGGTCCGCATACCATCACCAATATCACCAATAACATCAGTTGTTGAGTGATCTTTACGGACCTGCTTAAAACCAGTTCTATATTTTGGAGCAGGTTGTAAATTTTTATCAACTTCATTAGTCTTTTCCTGCACAGAACTAATATTGTCATTTGATTTAAACACATCTGAATCATTAACAACAGACAAATCTGCATTATCATCAACTGTAACATTAATTGAATCCATGACTGTTTTAGTTTCTTTGTTGTAAACTCTGTAAGCACGACTATCAAGAGAATAACCAAGAAAAATACCTTCGTCTGCTCGAGGTGCAAACTTGGCAAGACGCTCCCGGTCTTTTAAAACATAGCAAGGGTTACCAAACACATGAAAATGACTTACGTTTGGCTTTTTACCTTTCCATAGTTCATAAGGAGTGGACTTTGTTCCTGATCGAAGAAGAACACGATTTCCTACGTAACAAGCTGTGTTAACAGCCTCAGCCCAGAAGTTTTCACTAAGTCCGGCCGAATGAAGCATGACCCTGGCCATGTCTAAGAGAGATCTGTTCTTACGTTCAACAATTCCATTTTGCTGTGGAGTTATAGGAGCTGAAAACTCATGAAACACACCGTGATCTCGACAATATTTAGCAAATTTAGAATTCTTAAACTCAGTTCCATTATCTGACCTAATCTTGGCAATTTGATAATTTTCTAGTTGTTTTTCAACTAAAAGACGTTTACTCAAGGTGGAAAAAGAACTAAATGTCTCACTTTTATCTTTTAAGAAATCAACCCAGGCAAAACGAGAATGATCATCAACAACAACAAAAATGTATTCTTTACCTGCCATACTTGATGTCGCTGAGGGTCCCATCAAATCCATGTGAAGCAACTCAAGAGGTTGAGTTGATGATGAAGCATTCACCACTTTATGACTAGCTCGGGTTTGTTTCCCTGTTTTGCAACCTCCGCAAACAACATCAGTACGACCACTTAAATTAGGTAAACCTCTTACCAATTTTTGGGTGGACAGTTGAAGCAAGTCCTGAAAATTTAAGTGACCAAGTCGTTTGTGCCATAGTTCCATTGTTTCTTCAACAGAACTTGTCCTGAAACAAGATTGAGATCCATTAGACTTAAGATCATATGAAACATGATAACAATTATCTCCTGATCTTTTTCCTCCCATTACAATTTTACCATCCTGATCAAAAACAACACAACGACGTTTATTAAACCATATGTCCTCATAATCATCTGCCAACTGACTAACACTAATAAGATTAGTTGATAATCCTTCAACAAAAAGTACATTATTAAGACAAGCAAGGTCTTGGGATTTTATTGATCCTTTTCCTTTTATACTTGCTTTTCTTCCATCTCCAAAAGTAACTGCACCTGAAACACCTGATTCATTAAGATTTGAAAACCAATGTCTATTTCCACACATGTGGCGTGAACACCCACTGTCAATATACCATGTATCTTCTTTCCTAGTAGACAAAGCAGTTAACGCTACATTACAGGTAGCCTCAATTTCATTAGTTTCATAATCAATCTCTACAAAAGAGAAATTGCAATAAACATTTGAAAAATTCTGATTTACCTTTTTACCTGATACTTCTTGTTTTCCAAATGCATCGTTCTCTGATTCTTTAAACGCTTTTGAAAGACCAATGAAGTGAGAAATATCTTGCAAAAATTTGCTATGCTGTTCTAATTTAATATGAATGTCTCTAATTTCATTTTCAACTGTTAACTTTGAATCATCTATGTCATCTATTTTTGATTCCGAGGAAGTTCTAAATCCAGTAATTTTTACTTCCTTTTGTTTGTTTCCTTTTGAAGTTGAAAAATCAGATTCAACATTCATAGAATTAGAACTCATATTACTAAATTTTTTGATATGGGACTCACCAGTATAGCCAATACCAGATCTATCATTAAAAGATTTTCCCGAACTTAAGATTTCTGACAGAGATTGAGAGCTCATTTTGAACTTGCCGAACTTGTCTTCCGCCGTTTCAAGAGATTCCTGTAATTTATCAACTTTATAAGTTAGTTGCAAAATAAATTTATCTTTTTCATTTACCTCTTCTTGGAGTATCTGAATCTTTGCAAGAAGGCGTTTTCTTTCCACTTTCCAATCTTCACTACTCATGTTATGATCCTCCTCACATTTTCTCATTAACTCAAGTTTCTCAAGTTCCCATTGTTGTTTTTCTTCTTGTAGCATTTCTACTTGAAACTTCAAAGCCTCATTTTTTTCAGATACCAGTTCTGCAGCCTTTAGTACCTTCTTATGATGTACCATTAGTTCATCATCTTCCTCAAACTCATCATCAGAATCTGAATAATCAAGAGAAAAAGAAGACACAAGTGCAAACGTTTTGTTTCCTTTCAAGGAACCATCTTCTTCCTCATCACTCCATGAGGATCTGTACGCCTTTTTCCCTGTATCAGACTTTCTATTTGCACAGTCAGTAGCAATGTGGCCATAGCCACCACATTCATAACAACGAACTTTTTGACTCCGATAATTTCCATTACTACTATTACCAGTTTCATTTTTCTTTTGAAACGAATTATCACCTTGTTTTTCAAAACTCTTATTATTTCCATTAAACCTCTTATTAGAATTGAAATTGTTTCGCACATTAGGTTTTGAATTTCTTTGATTCAGAATGCGTTTAAATTCTTTAGTCAAAAATAACAACTCATTATGCTCAGATTCTTCAGACTTTTTAGAGACATTCAAAGCAATATTTTTTGAACTTGTACCTTTGGGTTTTTCGTCATCTTCAAGTTCCATTTCCCAAGCCTTCAGATTTCCGATCAACAAATCTACTGAATATTCATTCAAGTTGTATTGCTCCTGAATCGTTGTCTTTTTTATCCTGTACTTCTTTGGGAGAGATCTCAAAATTTTCCTGACAATATCAGATTCTTTTAAAGGACGTCCCAAGCTTTCACATAAACTAGAAAGATCAGTAAAACGAGCATAAAAATCATCAATAGATTCATCATCTTTCATTTTTAAAGCATCAATTTCAGAATAATATTGTTGTAACCTTTGTTCTTTTACAACATCATTACCTTCATGAAGAACACATAATTTATCCCAAACCTGTTTGGCGGTAACACAATTCTGAACCTTCTTTTTTTCATCTCTGCTTAGAGCAGCATAGAGAGCATTTAAGGCTTTGTGATTAGCTTCACTCAGTTTGATCTCTTTTTCATCCCAATCATCTTCGTCCTTTAATTTAGATGACGACCCTTCTAGAGCTTTTCCATCCGTAGAAATCTCAGGAGCTTTCCAGCCACGTTCCACACTTCTCCATGCATGAAAATCAATGCCATAAATGAATGATCTCATTTGAAGTTTCCATTGAGCAAAATCCATTCCTTTGAGCATGGGCGGTTGATTCAACCCATTTCGTTCCATCTTTAGCTAGATCTACCGGACACCTCCAGCACCCGCTCTGATACCAAATGAAAATACTAGATAGAACGATTATGAGATAAGCAGCGGAATATGTAGAAGAACTTTACTTTACTATTGAATAGAAAATTACAATTACTTGACAACACATGATCAAAAGTAATATATTCTCAAAAGTAAAAATACTTCACACTTGAAGAACACGGTCAAGTGTAATACAAAGCCACGAAGGTCTTTGTCGCCACGAAGGATGACAACGCCACGGAGGTCGTTGAAGCCACGAAGGTCTTGAAACGCCACGAAGGACTTGAAGCCACGAAGGTCTTCAATGGAGCCACGAAGGTCTCTTGAAACGCCACGAAGGACTTGAAGCCACGAAGGTCTTCAATGGAGCCACGAAGGTCTCTTGCCACACAGGACTATACTATCATTTGAATCTTTGTTCACACCAACAACTCTAGAGCACAAACTCTATGTTTTCTTCTGCACCCTTTTTTTTCTTCCGCCTACTATATATAAGCCTATGTATATATGTGAAACCCTAACACCTATCTCCCTCTTGTACAGCCGTATCTAGAGATATATATATATATATATATATATATATATATATAAATATATGTATATATATACCAAGCCCTAGCAGCCCTATATGCTTGTATATTCAGCCGTACATAACTCTTCTAATCACCCTAGAAAGAGAAAGACAACTAATACTATAACTACTTCCTTTTCTAAATTGTATAGAAAAGGAACTAACCTTAAACATCATATATTCTAATAAACTGAAAATATAATTGAAAATACATTCCAAATATATCTAGAACTACCCATATAAAAGATGAGAAATATAGAAGGAAATCCCAACCTATATGGCAAGAGACCTTCCGAATAGGAAACTTCAATATCTTCTCTTTGTCACTATTTTTTCGAAATCTTTGAACTCCATCAACTCATGGAGGCCAATATATCTTCACGGTATGAACTTGTTCCAAACGGCGTCGGATTCAGAGGCCGATTTGATAATCTTGGAAAGCAAAGGGAGCCTGCATGCATCTGGAGGACTGGTCAACGAGATCACGTTGACCATAGTGTAGGCAGGAGATATTTTTTTTTAATTTTTTTTTTTTTTAGAAAAGGCAGGAAGTTATGTTAAAATTAGTATTCAAGGTTGAGAGACTATAGGTTAAATGTGTTTTTCTTAAAACTTAAAAGTCTAAAGCCTCACGTGCGTAGTTGTCAAAGTTGACATATATATACACGGTGTTGTAATATATAGTTTGAGCATTTTCACATGTACTGATAAATTAATCATTAAGTGTCGGAATTCAAAGTGTTTAAAGTAGCTTCACATTGTTGGAAAAAAAAAAGAAGTCTAAAGCAACAAGATATGTCTTACATTATTCTTAAAAATAAACATTCATGATTCATGTTTTGTAACCCAAAAAATCTTCTTTTCCATTTTAATTTCCTTTTTTAAGGGGTGGAAGGAGCAAATTTGAGAAGAGACTAATGCAATGTCTCAAGCTACCTAGAGACGAAGCATGACACATGTGATTTCAAAAAGCAAAGCATGGTGCTTCGATTATCAGAAGAGGGAGCTTTTGGACGACGATACCTAGAGAAGAAAATATATAGAAAGTGCAAAAACAAGCTAAGATCTACATGCTAAAAGCATATATCTCCAGGAAAAACTTCACGAGTAATGTTTTGGCTTCGGATACAGCAGTTAATAAGCATTCACAAATTGACAACTCTGATGGCTTTACACTCACTTTTTACCAAGCTTTATATATATTTCGAACATACAAATATAGCTTCAGAAACCCTCAATTTATTTAGATTATGTAACTTGATTACATGTATCAACCGGAGCAAGACCATGAAGGTATAAAAACTGGAAACCCTACCATGATCATTACCATACATATCTCCATGATCTACTCCCTTTCGGGTCTGACCTCAATCCCTTGAACAAGGAGACCACTCTTACTCATACCAGTCTTAATCTCACAACAGATCATTTCCAACTCGCCGTCTTAGTCTCCTTGACAGTGAAACTCACCCAGCTCCATCTCCAGCCACCCATCCCCTCTCCCTTCGTTTGGAAATTTGGCTTCACTGAGATCGGGCATCCTCTCCAACTCCGGCCTTTGTAGTGCTTTTTGAGGCGCCAGAAACACATTCCCCTTAATGTCTGCAGTTAGTTCCATCAAACCAGGACATTCATAATCAAACCCGTAAGCTCTTGTACCAACTGAGACCACAGCAGGCCAGTGTAGTCCATTAGTGTGTTCAGCTAACTTGTACACCAGATAAGCTTTATATGTCGTCGATGGGGATAGCATCCGCGTTTCAATTCTCCCACGGATTTCAAGCCAACATACAAAACGAAGCTTCGCCGCCTCCTTGAACCTATTGATCGAATTCGACAACATCGTATCATTGTATACAACAGTTAATATACATCTATGCTATGGTAATTGAGCTAGCTTGATTAATAACTACAAGTAAGGACGGTGAAAGAAAGATACGGACCTGGACTCAGGCAGAGATTTCCATTTCCAATATCGTGGAGTATCACCCCAAGCAATCCTAAGGTTCCTTGCAGCTATCATATAGCATTTCTTCCCACTCCATTTGTCAAGGGAAAAGCTCTACATGTATTGGTAATCAAGCTAAGTATAGGCAGATCTAAAGACTAGAAATGAGAGGTGTCATCATTAATAAAGGGAGCCATCATTAACAAATTTCTCCAATTCAGTTAGTTTTCAAAGGCCAACTACATGTAAAGTCAAAGTTTTGAGGGGTGCCTTTGGTCTGTATGTACCTCCGCCTATGAGATTAAACATATTTAGCGAATGGAACGTTTTCTAATCTCTAATAATCTATCTTATTTCAATTTTTCAACCCTTCCATGACATATCTACGAGACTTTCAAATATAAAATAAGCTTTTAAAAGATCAAAAACACATATATCTGAATTAATTATAGGGAACACGTACTTTATATCTCAAATATCACAACCATTATTTTATATTTATCGATCTTAACCCCTAAAAGAATCAAAATTCGTGATCCTAATATTTCTAGTAAGCCAAAAAAGATCAAGGTTAATTAGAAGCAAGTGATTACCATCTTGCCATCATCGATGAGGATGGGATTGTCACAGAGAGTGAAGTAGAGCTCCTTCTTGGATTTGGCGTCGATTTCAGAGTCGGAGTGGGATAGGATCTCATTGGTATCGGGCGGAAGGAACTTGTCCCAAACGGGGTCGGAGTCAGCGGTCGACTTGAAATCCGTCGAAATCAACGACAGCCTGCACGCGTCTCGAGGAGTCGTCTTCCCGATCATGTTGGCTATACAGCCTTCCGGCAAGTCCATCATCACCGCCGTGTTCTCCATTGTTTTTCTGGTCAACTTAGTTTCATGCGTTTTCTTTTGTTTGTGAGTTGTGACCATCTGAGGACGGTAGGTTGATATATATGGAATTAGCTTCATATGTTTCTCCCTAAGTTCACATGTTTGGGTTGTAATTACCCACGCATGCATGCTTTTGGGCTTAATTGGGCTTGTGTTAAGTCCATAATATAGGCAAGGAGGGAAACCCTTGTTATGTTAAACATAGTATTCAAGATTGATTGAGAGACAAGCAACATGATCTGTGTTCCATTATTCTTCAAAAATACAATCATGTTCAAACTGAAGGATCGAGGAGAGAACAAATTGGAGAGAAGAGACTAATACAATGTCCCAAGCTAGGCTAAAAAGACGAAGCATGACATGTGATAACAATTATCACTGTATCTGTATCCATGATCTACTTAATTCTCGCGGGTCTGATCTCAATCCCTTGAACATGGAGACCATGCTTACTCGCACCAGTTTTAATCTCACAAAAAATCATTTCCAACTCGCCGTCTTCGTCTCCTCGACAGTGAAACTCACCCAGCTCCATCTCCAGCCACCCATCCTCCCTCCCTTCATCTGGAAATTTGGATTCATTGCGAACTAGGTCCCTTTGTATTGCTCTTCGGGGCAGCAGATACACTTTCTGCTTAATTCCTGCAGTTATTTCCATCAAATCAGGGCATTCATAATCAAACCCATGAGCTCTTAAACCAACTGTGACCACAGCAGGCCAGTGGAATCCACAACTGTATTTCTTCAACTGGTACACCAGATAAGCTTTATATGTCGTGGCTGGGGATAGCATGCGCGTTTCGATTCTCCCACGGATTTCAAGTCAAATCACAGCACGAAGCTTCGCCATCTCCTTAAACCTAGTGATCGAATTCGACAACGTACATGATCAGTATTGTTTAGAACTATTAAAATTCATATATATGCTGCCTAACAAGTATGGTAATCGAGCTAGCTACTAGTAAGGATGGTGAATAGATGTACGGACCTGGACTGGGGGAGAGAAATCCATTTCCAATTTAGTGGATAATCAACCCGAGCAATCCGAAGGCGCCTTGCAGCTATCATATAGCACTTCTTCCCACTCCATTTGTCGAGTGAAAAGCTCTACAGATATCACAATGTATATGATCCGAATCAATGAGGATCATCAGAGATTAATCGCATATCTAGCCAATGGAACGTTTCTAATCTCTAACGTCTAACCTATCATATTTCTACACTTCCGTGACATGATGTAAATTACAGTACACATATAGGGAACCCTAAACCCATAGGGAACACGTACTTTGTACCTCAAATATCAAAACCATTGTTTTAGTACCAAATTCATTATCGTAATAAGCCAAAAGAGATCAAGGTTAGAAGCAAGTGATTTACCATCTTGCCATCGTCGATGAGAATGGGATTGCTACAGAGAGTGAAGTAGAGCTCCTTCTTGGATTTGGATGCTGTTTCAGAGTCGGAGTGGGATAGGATCTCATTGGTATCAGGCGGAAGGAACTTGTCCCAAACGGCGTCGGAGTCAGCGGCCGACTTGTAATCCGTCGAAATCAGCGACAGCCTGCACGCGTCTCGAGGAGTCGTCAGCCCGATCACTTTGGCTAAGCAGTCTTCCGGCGGGTTCATCACCACCGCCGTGTTCTCCATCGATCATGCGTTTTCTGTTGTTTGAATAAACGTACCCTAAGTTATTATTTACTAGCCACATACCTGTGAGTGTTTGACTGTAAAAATTTATTTTAGTTACTATATTTTACGATTTTTTATTTTATATAAGGTAACTATTTAAATGGAATTATCATGAGTTTTGATCATTTTTATTCTAACTATTTAAATGGGCAATCCACAGTTTGACGAATATTACAACAAACCATTCCCAACTCTCCGGTATCATCTCCTTGACAGTGAAACTCACACAGCTCCATCTCCAGCCACCCATCCGCCCTGCTTTCATTTCGAAATCTAGTATATCTGAAAATTTCCTTCCTTGCAAGCCGTAAATAGCTTACCATCTTGCCACCGTTTATGAGGATGCTGGGAGTATCAGAGAGAGTCAAGTAATGCTCCTTCTTGGATTTGGCATCGGTCGCAGATTCGGAGTGGAGTGGGATCTCATTGATCTCAGCCGGAAGGAACTTGTCCCAAACGGCGTCGGAAACCGCCGCCGACTTGAAGTACCTCGAAACCGGCGACAGCCTGCACGCATTTCGAGGAGTCGTTAGCCCGATCACGTTGGCTATGCAGCCTTCCGGAAACGCCTCTAAGTCCATCGTCACCGCCGCGTCATCCATTCTCTTGTTTCTTACTTTGTTTGTCTCTCAATTCTGAGGAATTAAAGACAAATGTGCCATCGCAGTTGTAAATTTTCATATTTGAACTAAATAGATTATTTGTTTTTATTTACGTAATATGATTTTCGGTTTTATAATTAGATGAAGTTTTTTGTATTGAGAAAACAATTACATTTTTTACAACGGTTTTACAAACATAAAGACTTTTAGTTGAAACTTTTATAATAAATGTTCATAATGTTGTAATTACGAACTCTGAACCAAATTTACGTGTTATGAACAAATTTACTTATATTAGTGTAAATGTGTTGTTAAATTTATAAAATATAAAAAATAAAGATGTCACGTACGTGTCAGAATCTAAATAGGTAAATAAAAAGAAAAATATGTATTAAGTATCGTTGAGTATGCTAGTCTGTCTAGTAAATCTCAAGCATTTGGAACTAGGATTGAAGGAACGTGACAGTTGCTGTCTTATTCAATTAAGGGCTTTCATGAAGGCATGTCCTTAATTATTTGCACAAATTTGTATCGAAGGTACATATATAATCTTACTAAAACTTGTTATTTTTCTACTCTGGTGGATCTATATCTCCAATTATCCTTCATTGTTTTGATTATGATATGTGCATCTTTCTAACTATGTTGTTTATTTTGTCAAGTCATATATTAATTTTCTTGTGGATTGCAAAATAATATTAATTGGCATCTTTGTACGTACCATAACGAGACCATATCTATAATCCTTCAAGTTCAATACGACATTTTCTGGGTTTGAAATTAGTTTAGTGCATTTGGTACAAGTATCACTCCATTGAGATGATGAAATATTGCAAGTGTTTTTAGTATTTAGTACATAATAACATAGTATTCTTGATTCTTGTCTGATCAACTAAATTAATGTTTCCTTGATGCAGTTGGCAAGGACTATCTCTCTGGGTTATAGGAGAAAAATGGAGATTAAGCAAGCTCCCAAATTCTCCCATAAATTCCTTAGGGTAGTGGAAGTGGAAGAGTATCATGATCGTACCGGTGATTTCCAACTTGTCAGGTACCTGTTAGAGAATGTTGTTGAACTAAAAAGCCTTGTTATCCATCCTGTTCGAGCGTGGTATTCTCCTAAGCGGATGTTGAAGAAGTATGGTGGCCCAGATACAGAGGAGGAAAAAGAACAAGCTACAGATCGGCTTAATTAAGAACTAGAGTTCATGGAACCCGGAGATAAGAGAGTTCTCCCGGTTCTTCTAATAGTGTTTGTTCCCCCAGAACAGCACTTGGATTAAAGTGTTTATTTATTTCCCTCAAACCAAGGTCTTCATCATTATAATCAAACCCATAAGCTCTTGCAACAACTGCAGTGAGTGTCGCAGCATAGTTTACTCCAGTTGATCTGTAAACCAGATAAGCTTTATACGTCGTGGCATGGATGGAAATAGAATGCGCGTTTCAATTCTCCCACGGATGTCAAACCAACCAAAAGAAATTAACTTCCACGCCTCCTTAAACCTACACATTGAATGATTGAAATCAACGTACACACAAGGATTGTATAGGACATATAATAGATGCAAGCAGCTGAACGAGTTGAGATGAACTGTACAAACAGACCTGGACTTGGGCAGAGATTTCCAATTCCAACATACAGGATCATTACCCCAAGCAATCCGAAGGCGCCTTGCCGCTATCATATAGCTTTTCTTCCCACTCCATTTTTCAAGTGAAAAGCTCTACATGTATATATGATGTGAATCAATGAGGATCATCAAATTAAGTCTAAAAAGGTACGTAATCTAATAGTGACACAATATTTGACACTATTTTTTACACTAATTTATATCCGTTAGATTTAAGTTAATCCAATGGTTGTTATTAATTAAGAACATGATTTGGCAAGTAACATTACAGTAATATTAATTCCTAATTTTATATATATATATATATATATATATATGATAAAATTCTTTTTATATATAAAAAAATATTACATGAAAAGAAATTAAGAACACCCATGAACCCATGTTCTTCATTGAAGATGAAAATTCCAGGTTTATGCAAGCAAGCATATGAATCCACATCTAATCTTTCTTTTAAGAAACCACATCAATCTTCTTGACTGAATCTCTTTAACTTATGGGCAATCCAATCGATCAAGCAAAATGTGGTGTCCTTGAACCGGACCCAATTTAATTTTTAACCTATCTAGGGATGACATAATCATAGATATAATATAAGTCGCAAACTCTTTGAATTTTAGGCATATGGCGGACAGTTTATACGTCAAATAGCTAGGGTAGAAGTAAGTAAGTTACCATGTTCCAGTCGATGAGGATGGGATTATCAGAGAGAGTCAAGTAAAGCTCCTTCTTGGATTTGCCATCGGTTGCAGATTCAAAGTGGAGTAGGATCTCATTGGTCTCAGCCGGAAGGAACTTGTCCCAAACGGCGTCAGAGTCCGCCGCCGACTTGAAGTGTCTTGAAATCAACGACAGCCTGCATGCATCCGCAGGAGTCGTCATCCCGATCACTTCGGCTATGCAGCCTTCCGGCAACTTCTCCAAGTCCATTGCCGCTGCGTTCCCCACACTCTTGCCCTAAACCCTAAGAATGAAATGTTTTTCTGGCTGCGTCTTGCCTGTCTTGGACCTTTGCCCATGATCAAAAACTAATCCGCAGTCGGGAGGTCTTGATAGATTGGGGGATCCTTTTCCTAGGATTGTTGCATTTTCTTACCTTGTTAATTCAAGTATTTATCAACTCAGCTTGCAATATGGACTGAAGATCAATTGGAAGTACGTTATGCCGATCGGTTTTGTTACCTCAAGGATCAACAAGTTGAATAACTTGACAACAAAGCAAGGTACAGGAATACAGGATAAGAGGATATTGAGGTATTGACTACTAAAGCATTTATGCATCAACTACAGTTAGATGTGTGATTCAAGCGCCTCGACAGCGGATACAGAACGAAAGTTCCTTTTACTCGATCAAAACTTCCAATTGGTTTCATCGCTTTAACCCATTACAATCAGGGTAACAAAACACTGAGCCTAGTAAGTACAACTTGTAATTCAAGTGTCAGTGACTGGTACAAAAAAGTTCTGGTGTTCTGGTCAATTTTTTGGATCTCTTACAGGACTTTATACATCTCAGAAAAAATGCAAAACCTGGAAAAACCAAAAAGGAAAAAAAAAAAGTAAAAAAAGTAAGTAGAGAATCTGTGTGATGGAGGAAGTAAAGCTAAACATTTACATTAGTTTAAGGCCAACTTTTTTAGGGATGTGCTTGACAAGATATTAATCATGCTTCGGTGCATATAACATGACACTAGAAAGAGAGAGAATATGCCCTTACCTCAATGAAATTGTACAAGGGAAATGCATAGACTGAAATTGGCTTCTGAAATCCTCAAAATCTGATTAGCCATCTCCAAAGAAGCAATTGATTTGCTACACTTTACAACAACACTTAACTAGTTTCTGACCCAAATCTCTGCACCAAAAATTCATCTAGTTGACCCCAGTTTGGCGTACCAGATTCACTCATTTTATCAGAAGGTAAAGATCGAATGCATCCAAGAATGTGCTTAACATCACGACAGAGCCTGGTAGACAGTGAAAAGACATGTTACACTAAACAGGACAATAAGTACACACACAGAGGGATCAATTGTAATGGGCATTACCTGTCCTTGGCTTGTGGTGTGCTGATCTCTAAGCGTGAAAGTGCTTCTGAAATTTGTGAATGAAAAATTATAATCACTTGCCTGAAAAGTAGAAACAATATTAATCATTAGTTTGTAGGTCTGAGTTTCACAACCAGTTGCATAAATAGACTCATAGTCTAAATGAGTGCTCGGAAAGGAAAAAGAACAAAAAATAATACGGAAGGGCCACCAAAATTTGTGGTGTTCTCTTCAAGAGTTTGTTTCCATACTTTAGCTAGGATTAAAATCCCAGAGAGATGGATGTATGTCCTGGTTTAAAATTACTAGATACAGAGGCAAAGCAAAAGGTATTACAAGTATCCAAAATCTCAACGATCAATTGCATGCAAAAGATGAGACAAACCTGAAAATTGCTTGAACATCAACCTCATGTAAAGTTCGAGTTAGAACACGTTGCAAGTATCCAACTTCCTGGGAATCAGTTGGTGAGGCCACAACAACCATGTAAGACAAAGACATTGCCGAAAACCAAAACTTATTAGACATGGGTCAGCATGGCATTTACCTTGGTAAGTGATCGAGCAAACTGACTAGGCTGTGGGTCAGCATCTTCTGGTCTATTCCAGCTCTCTACAATTTGAGGCAACCCACGTAGATGAACCAATAACCTTTCTCTCATGATCTGAACTAGCTTTGTATGTATTTCATCTCTATGAACCTTATAATCCTGTTTTCAATTGAAAATCAAGTCTTAAGTAAACAAACAACAAATTGTATAAGAATAGCGGAAATGTTAAACATTAAAGAACATGTCACAAACAGACATAGTAGCACAATAATAAAGAAACAACGACTGTTGATTGTTTTCTTTCCCTTACAGAAAAAAAAAGATTTATTAGTGAAGAAAAAAGAAGACTATACAATCGGTACAATTTTTTTTTTTTCATCTTTCCTTTTTTCTTTACTGAGTTATCTTCAACATCATCAAGCAAATTAGAGGTTTCTTCGATCAGAGAAAAGTAATTAGTTTCTGCTTCTTACATGTATACAGCAAATACAAGCATGTGAAACGTTCATAGTGTACAACAGTTTTCTAACTTGATGTCCAAAACTATGGAGAAAAAATGACAGGTAAGAGTATAACAAACTGAAATAAACAACGTGAAACCAGGTTGACATTGTTTCATGATGTAAGAGGACAAACCTGAGCAACTCGATCAATTTCAGATAGCAACATTGCCTTTCTTGTCTCAGGTACTTTCAGAAAAAGAATTTGCCTGAGTTCTTGAAGCAAATAAAATGAATAAAGTCAGGATATTTAAACAAACAATGCATGGTCAAAGCAGAAATAAATTTAGAAAATACACAAACTGTGACTGAAGAGTAGAGACTATATTACATCTTTAAGTGGAAATTACGTTTGGCATGAAGATATAACAAATAGTCTATGGAGTACAGATATTGCTTTAATACAGAAATCAAAAACATCAAAGTGAATGAATGTTATCAGAATAGGCTCCCAAGTGTCAGGATATACTCTTAAGTTATAATCACCTACCAGGAATAATAGCATACGTGAAACTGATGACTTGACTTGCCAAGGCCAAGTGTTTAGAAGTGATCGACTTCAGACCAGATACCTGCAAGAACACATGATCTGGTCAGTAGTTAGTACATAAATCATAAGTAACCAAAAGATAAAAAAAAGATATGCAGTATTCTACTATAACATTATGAACAATGAAAATGATTGCTGGGTTAAAAGGATTGCTGGGTTGAAGACTTAAAAGGTCGAAGAAACAGTTTAATTGTTGAATTCATGTACATACAAGAACAGTAGATAACATCAGGATATCTTGCATAACCATACTCAACTATCTATATGACAGCTTCATAAAGTACACTGGAAAGGCATATCAACTGATTACTGTTGAAACTTACCTGCATGGCACCAGCACCAAGAACAAGCTGACATGTTCTTGTATTGAAAAATTTTAAAATTTCAACAATACGATGAACAACTTCTGAGGAGAGTACTGGAAAAAAATTGTTCATATCAATGTACTCTGACAACATCTTCGTCAATATCAGGCCACTGGAGAGAAAAATTGAAGGAACATGGAGTTAACGACTTATACAACAGCATGAAACTCCAAATACCACATTAGCTTTACAAAAAACACAGTATTGGCATATCACAGGGGAATGAGATAAGTAGATTTAAGAAAAGGAAAAAATAAAAACAGAGTTAAACAAGGAAACTAACCAGTTTACCATGTGAAAACCAACACCTTTATACGATAGGGTTTGGGAAGTTGATTTTCCCCTCTCCTTCGTGTTGCTGTGGTTGTTCTGAGCCACAGAGTTTGTAACATCAGCCTTATTCTTTCCAGCTCCATCAGCAGATGTAGACTTACTCTTTCCAGTAATACCCGTAGATAATTCAGTTGAATCAGTTTGCTTAATTTGCATTTCTGTAATCAACGGTCCTGTATCCACCGCATCTGAACTATTGTTGCTGGCCATCTCAGTGTAGTTTGTTTCTGAACTACTATGGATAGCATCCAGGTTCTCGGTTACCGATTCTTCAGAACAAAATAATGAAGTGACAATAACCTGAAATTCATCAGGAACATCTACTTCCACCCACGTTTCTTGGTCTAGAACTGCCTTAATCTTGGTCATCTGCAAATACCAAGACACAAAGCAGTTATCTTAGAGTACCATACCAGGTGAAACTGAAATTATATAAATGTAAGCAGAGTTGGAACTAACTCGTGATTCATGCTGAAAATCGAGGAAGGCTTTGGCCTGTGACTGTAGTGTTCCTCTAATGCTAAATCCTGGCCTTCCCCCTACCTGCATATGTTGGGCAAAATTGAGATGCATAACACATTGTCTAATCATCACACTAAAAACAAAAATGGAAGATGCAAATAAAGGAATAAAAATAAATAAAAGTCTTACCTTCTCAGTAGCAGTTATAAACTCTTGCGTGATATTATATATGCTTAAAAACTCCTGTAATCTCAACTTCGGATGAAGAAGAGCACGAACCCCAAGTAGCTTTGCCCATCTTCCCTGAGCAGCATCACATGCTGCAACAACGGCTTCTGTGTTTTCTCGTAACACATCAGCTCTGTTTAGAATCATTGTTTCAGAATACTATACTTTGGGAACATTTCAAAATTTGTCTATCAAAACCAAACAGTCAAATGGAACACAAAACAGCCATTTCAGAATTGGACAATACTTTTGAGGGACAAACAATCCAGAGATACTATTCTAAAATCTAGACCCATCTAGGTGAGCACTATCATTAAACTTGAATAACTTAAATGGAGCATATATCATGTATTCTACTTAAATAATATATAAAAACAAGGTTTTTAATCATAAGAACTTTCAGGAGTACAAGTTAGAAACAAGACTAGTGCCAAAGAACTAACATGATCAAGAGAATAGACTTCACCTAAAATTCTTAGATGTAGTAGAAGGACTTGCTGCATCATTTGCTTTTCCTTGGAAAGAAAGGGCCTTTGCACCAACTCTCGGAGATGAATACGACATAAGCAAACCACCTTGGCCATCACTTTCTTGAGCTGTTTCTGCGGCCTCAGCACCAACGGCAAGTGCAGCAGCTACTGAATCGGATGCATAGTGACCATCAAGGTTGCACATAATCCACTCAATAGCCTTCTTCACTTCAGCAGACCGTACTAGATGTGCCTGCATTCACTAAAATAAATCATATGACATCACACTCAAATAGTGATGTATGCTTTAAAAAAAAAAAAGTAGACACAAACTTTGAAGAAAATCACTCAGTTATTATATTCCCATCTGTTTAGTGATAATTGTCAACATAAAAGAGATTATAAATATGTAGATTTGACCGCAACCACAACAATTGTCTCTAATATCCCCAATAATTAAACTACTTGACTCAAACTTTAAACTAAGTCTATGACTTTAATATACATAGACTGAGTACTATCAACAATATTAATTATTTGAACTCGATAATGGGGTTCCATTTTTGAATATCTTGTAGAATCCGGATAAATCAGTTTCAAGCTCAGCCTAAGCCGTTCATAAAGGGTAAAAACTTTTTTGTATCCCTGATCGTCGTCATTCGTTATGAACAGGAAGTATACTAGAAAATAAACAAACAAAATTACAGCCATTCCAACCCATAAAAGAAATATAAGAAAGTTAGGCACGCATAGTCTAGTACACATACCCTTACAATCAGAAAGATAGCACTTAAAAGTTGAACAAAGCTTTCAGATGACAGGCTCCTCAACTTGCTTGCAAGTGATGCACCAATACCTACATCACCAAGTGTTCAGAAGTTAAAGAAAAGTACATCTTAGAAAGCAAAGAGAAAAATGTCCCCCTGTATATGCAAGTTTTCAGTCTTTTGCATACAAGAACAAATCTGATTATAAAGAAATCATATGACTAATAATTATATCATCATCCACTTATCTTGTTTCAACAAAGTTTTCGGTCGCATGAGAAAAAAATAAACAATATAACAGATTTCTCACCGTCTGCATCTGCAACTCGCTCTCCAGGTGTAAAATCGGATTCCAGAGGTCGGGAAACTAGAATGGGAAGCAGCTCTGCAACTGCATTCTTAATAGCATTCTTCATATCAGCTGTGAGTTGGTCACGATATAGCCTCAACACAGAAGGGAGCTTAGCCTAAAAGTGAAAAGGATACCATCAGACATATGAGAAAAATAAAATAAAAAACAATGCAAAAATACATCACAATGCACAATGCACATGCACAGTTGATAAAAGCATGTAAAACACCAACTGAGAGTTGAAACCGTACACTGAAGTAAAGATTATTCCATAATAATGTTCTTGCAAGTCCCACAAAGCTATCCATATTATGTACTCCATATAAATTACAATAACTATACGACACCATTTTTGCTATCAGACCATAAAGTTCGTTAACTCTCTTCTCTTTCATCAACTCTCTGGTTTCCAACCGTGGATACAATTACTCGTAGTAAATTTATACCATAAATACTCACTGTTCTAAGCAATCCAATGATGATAGGAAGAAGACGATCTTGATAATTGGAGGTTTCTTCATCGTCCAACTTAACCTGACAGCAACAATGTAAAAGTAATCAGTTCACATCTAAGAATCTTCCACTAGCTACTGAAATTTAAATAAAAGAAAAGGATTTCAAAATGAAGCAGCCACATGGCACTGACACAAGTAGACCCTTAACTATGAAGTTTTGAAAAGCCACTCTACGGCCTTGTCTGTTTCAGGGAATAGAAGACTGGGGTTGGGAAAATTTGGTGAGTGCATTGTTGTGACACTATAAAGATTAATCAACTCTATGATATGGTTTTCCCAATCTATACAATGCAACCCCTCGAGGAAGAGAATGAATTATTCATAAAGGAAAGAAAGACTAAGAGATTTGAGACAAATAATTAAGTTTTGACTCTCACGATAAACCAAAAATAAACAACTTTCAGACAGTGAATAAGCAAATGTAATAGAGCTTACTTCACCATCTTCCCCATTCATGAGTATGGATGCTCTTGCTTTTGCTTTAGATATTATTATAGTGTCTGTATCTCCAGCATCATGTATTGAAGCACGCATAAAGTCTGAAGACAGAATGCTACAAGAATAAATTTAATAAGTTACTAGACAGGTCTCATATCAGCTATTTTCACCTCAAAGAAAGAATGTTTACTCATTGCATGTTTATTGCACACGTTAATTTGCACCACAACATGATCAATTTTCCTTGAGAAGAAAACAGTTTTTTTTTTGAATAGGGAAGAAAACAATCTTTTGTTGGGTTGAGATTCTCAGGATAAAGGAGTTTAATGACTGCCAACCCTTATCCGATCAAAGAAACTGTCTCACTCATTCATTTCATATCTACTGCCACCATTTAGGGAAAGTACCTGTTTATGGAGTCAATTGAAGCTGCTACACGATCCCTGAGGTGATGAAAGCAATGTAGACCAGTAAGTTCATCCCCGTCCTATTACACATATAAAAACATCAATAAGAAACATGAAACTGCAGTCCAGTAGACTGATTCTTTCAAACTACATTAGTAAGTGGCAGCAGATAAAGAAACGATAAATAAAAAGTACCAGCAAATGTTGCAGGTCGTCTGTGACATCCAAAGCTCCAGCACAATCTGCAGACGCAACAAGCTGTATCACAGAAAAAAGTATATCAGCTTATATCAGGAAAGTGGCTGCCCACAGTCATAAGTTGTAACTGTACAAATTACAATGCAGCCAGGTTAGGGTATGATATTAACACAGAAGAGAGAAAGGGGCGTAATTCACGTACTCGTACATCAACAAGAAAAGAGAAGAAATGCCACAAAAAATATAAATCATCACTTCATTGCTAATTTTGCATGAAGTGAATGACCAAGATGAATGTTATGCTACAGAAGGTTGAACTATCAGGTTGCACAAAGTCTTATATACCTAAACATTATCGATTTCAAATTAGGTCAATGTTACCGCAACTACAACTCTAGAATTATACACTACACAGCTAACAATTGTTGTAAACATACAAGAATTCATATGCATTACCAGTTTAAGTGCCGAAAGAGCTTGATTGACATATAGAATTAGCCTCAGTTTCTGTTGCAGAGCCAACAAATTACTCCTGGTAACATTGAGCTCCTGAATCTGCCTAGCAGAATCCACCAAATCCACGTCCAACAGCGAAATGGTCTCCTTAAGCTCCCTTATCCGATTGCATCCCTCCACGATCTTCACATTCAAGTCCTGCAGCTGTCCCTGCGCCTCGAAAAACGAGTTCGATCGCAGCGAGATCTCCTTCACCAGGTGAAGCTCCACCACGTCCAAGTAATGCGTCAGCTTCTCCTGCAGGACGAGGTTCTCCGCCGCGCCGGAGAACGGACACGCCGACTTGAAGGTGGCGCCGTCTTCGAGAGCGAAGTCCTCCTTGAAATAGAGGGCGGGGACTTCGCGGAGACACGCGACGAGAGCCTCGCCCTGGCCGCCGATGGAGTCGAGGTCGTCGAGATTCTCCTTCTTGAGGTGGTTGAGTATGTCGTCGAAGCGGTTGTAGTGATCGGAGATGGAGGAGAGGTAGGGTTGGAAGTCGGATCGGGTGAGGGAGTCGGAGGCGGATTTGGGGAGGAGGGGGAGGAATTCCGGCGGGGCGGCGACGGAGGCGGAGGAGGACCACCAGGCGGACCAGGAGGAGGAGGAGTCGGAGGCATTGGGGTTGTTGAGGATGGAGGCGAGGCTCTGGCTGGTAGTGCTGCTGCTGCTGGAGCTCGGGTCGGATAGGGAGTTGGATCGGGTGTGGGGGGACCTAGTGGAGTCCATCGTCACCGTACTTCTCTTAGGAGCATTGCCGCTGCCGCTCATGTATTGGAGTCACCGAGTCGGGGGCTGAGTTGACTCGGAGCGAGTTGGATAAAATGAGGAAAATGTGAACAAGGTGGATCTGGGGAGTGTGATCGTGAATCAGAAGAAGATAGAAAGAAAGAAAGAATAGTGAAACAGGTTTGAGGAGGAGAGAGGGTGGGAGAGTTAGTGATGATGCCCGAAATGGAAGAACCGGGTTGACCCGGCTGGACCAAATATGTGGGCTAGGCTGAGACTTTGGGCCGCTAGGCGGTGGTCTAGTTGGTGTATGTTTCTGGACGGGCTCACAAAACCTGACTGGCCCACTAATAAAAGCCCAACAGGGATTAGTGAAATATGTGAATCTGATTCAAACTCGTTATTAACCTAAAATATGAGTCAGGGTTAACAGCTTACGTGTTTGCATTGGTATATATATATATATATTATATATATATATATATCATGAACCTATGTATTGTACTTATTGACCTATTGTATGTTTTTTTTCTTTTTTTGTGGAAATTGGATACGCACTTGGTGATTTCTTCCTATAACTGAATGCTGATATACTTTCTGTAGAAAAGTAAGGAATGCAGCAAATTAATACAATTGATATTGATATTAAATACAGATGATTCTATTAAGGGATTAGGATGGAGAGAGTTTGGGAGAATCATGCTGGATGAGAGGATTATGAGGCTTGATTGCAGGCACTGAATGATTTGTATTTTTATTTTCATGGAGAGAGTTTAGAGATTTTTTTTTTTTTTGCAGGCACTGACAGATTTGCGTTAACACTTTCCAACACCTCCTCAAGTCGGAAAATGAAAGGCCTTAAAAACCTTAAGGCCATTTTGAGACTTAATCTTCTTGCCTTTTAGGGTTTAGGGTTTCTCTATTTAACAGTACGTAGTTGAAACTCATCAACAATTTTGATAATCAAGCCACAATTAAACATCAAACATGCCACGCGTAAACATCAAATATAGTAATCCGGATGCGCATATAAGATTCAGTTCTACATAACAAGTCATAAACAGATCGAAATTATCTGTAAGAGCGAGGATATATATTAGAAAGCAAGCTAGCTAAATGTGATCAAGGAATCGATCTTATTAACACTTGACGGTCCTAAAAGGAATACTACTTGCACCGGCAGACTGGGATTCATCAATCAAGGGAACCAACAAGTCACACGGGAAGCCTGTCTTATATACCCGGCTCCGGATCAAACTTCCCTCCCAGCTATCAGTTGATTTCGATCTATGTAACTTGTTTATGAAGAAAACCTGTACAAAAATTTCATAAACGTGTCCGTCCGCAGTAGCAAGTAAACTAGGGTTTGAATTAGCACGAGTAGTCATGAGCATGGAGGAATGATCGACGACCTCATCACCACTAAGCATCAATTGGTTCCCTTTAAAGGAGAGCGGAGGCAAAGCTGTTTCCTCCCCTTTGCCTTGCCAAAAGGAGTAGTTCATATTCGCCACAGCAAACAGCTTCTTCACGGTGAGCCGGCGGCCGTCATAAGTAGTAGTCTGGGGAGACCAATAAGCCTTGACTTGAATGTCGTCGTAATGGACGTCGTAGTTGACGTTAGGGTTCCGGGTAGTGATGTTGAGGTCGAGGTCGTAACGGAGGGTGTGGCTGTCGGCGGTGAACTTGAACTCGTTGAGGGAGGCGTGAGTGATGCTGATAGAAGGGCTATAGGGATCCGAGACAAGATAGAAAAACAGATAAAAGGAGCCGAACACGGCGGCGATAAAGAGTAGGACTTGACAGCAGCCACTGCAATAAGACATGTCGTCTTCCTCGGTTGTCATGATGATGATGATGATGGTGATCATATTCAAGTGATACAAATGCGATTCTTATAGATGGCTAGCACTCCAGAGGTTTAGACTGATAGAATCATACCATAATTCTGCTTCTTAAAAAGATAATTATCCTTGATAATTAAGACAAATTTTCAAAAATCTAATCTCCCTGCCCTTAATAAGTAAAAGGCTGTGAGTTATTACCCCATAAAAAGAAAAGAAAAATCTTGACATTATCCTTGATTGATTTCGATCGCATGCTAAAAACAAACAACGAAAACTACAAAGCCTCGTCAATTCTTATTACTTTGCTTGCTATTTCTACCTTGGTCATTTAATTTTGTGTCATTCTAAGGTTATGTTACTTGTGTATGTGTTGCCGTTTAATCTTCTGACGAAGTGTCGATCCAAGTTTTTGTGTAGAATCGTAGTAACTAGTTTCATTGTGTTTTTATAATCAGAGAAGGCAAGCACGGTTAATTTTGTGCATTGTTGCAGAAGATGAAGTTGCATTGTCCATTCAAATACTATTATGTAGTCACTCTTAGTCCTAGACTCCCATACCAGAAACCAAGAATGCTCGCAGTTTCTACATAATAGATGACTCAACAAGAAGATCATACAAAGTTCAAATATATCCGTTTGCATTAATAATTATAAATTATTTGACTTGCAAATTAATAAAGCACAATACTTCTCTACAACAAAAACAACTTCAGTCTAGCTACTACAACCTAGGGCTAGAACAAATCTAATCGGATATAGTCCCTTCAGAAGAAGCATCAGTATCAACAACAATCAAGTTTTCTTGTTCAACGCCGTCACGAGAAGAATCTGTTTTCAGTTTAGCGATCTCAGGTCCTAATCCTGCACTGAGACACGGAGCATTACTTGCTAATGGCTGTAGATCATATTCTCTTGAACCACCCAATGTATAGTGCATCTCTGTCCCTTCTTCACAATGTGATTTGGTTGGATCCCAAGGAGAGAGGGGGACATTCGACGTATTAGAATGGACAAATGCAAAAGATGAAGAAGTTGAGGCTAGAATTGAAGCCCCAAGACTTGGAGGAGAAGCAATAACAGCTTCTTGGAGCCACTGGGGCATATTACCATTCACTCCAATACTGCAAGTTGAGGGAAGTTCAGTTGATAACAGCTTGCCCCTTAGCATACCCCGACTTCTGCTTAAACTATGAAGTTCGTCCTCATTATATTTGCTCCTTCGACGAGATACCCTCTTTGGTTTACTAAGAGGCATGTGGAGGACTTCCTGGCCATCGTTGCAAACATAAGTCGATTTGGACTGTGGCCTCCTCGAGACATTACCTCCTGCTAAGTATTTTTGCCAGCTGAAGCCTGTTCGGGGACGCAAGAAGTTGTTCTGGTAGAAAGAACTGCCTTGTGCTCTTGTATACTTGACTTGTGAGCCATACATGCTACTCAAAAGTTTTGACTGTTCCTCTTTCCACCGCATAGCTAAGTCCCTTGCCACCCTCCATGATGAGAAGTGCAATCTCGGATCCATCAAGATAGCATTCCAGTTGTCCCGTCCATATCTCCTCACACCTATCCATAGAAAATCCAACTCCTCTTCAGACCACATGGTATTATATGGCTGAGACATGTCATCAAAACTGCCCATTGCATTCAAAGCTCCTGCTTGGCTTGCAATGCTATCATGCATCATCTTGTGTCTTAAAACTGATGATAAACGGCTTGACGAAGATTGGAGACCTGCATCATTGATAAAGTTTCTGGTTCCGGTGAAGGAGTCGAAGAAAGGAAATGTATTGAAACAGGTGTTGGTTGCATATCCTGCAGTTGAAGGTTTAGTTGGTAAGGATAAACCTAGATGGAGTAGAGATCCTTGTTTAAATTGATTATTGTTGCTTCCCAGATGGGGCATTTTTATCTCCTCTGAGGCCATACAAGCAGTCACCTCCGGCTGGATAATGACAGGGTGGAAAATGTCGCTGTTTTTTTCTTCTGAAAATAACTGGAATCAATTCAACAAGGGTGAAGAAATTAATCGGCAGCCAACTAATTCTCAAACATCAAACAGCAAAACTTAGAAAACGTACCTGCAGACATTTTTGCTTTGAATCAAAGCTAGGAGTAACTTGATCATAATTTCTGCAGCTGGCACCAATTTCTGAAGAATCAAATACATCGTTGTGTAACAGAGAAGTATTAGGTTCTATCCTCTCAATTTTGACAGCCACCATTTCTGGAGGAGGTGGTTCATGTAAGACAGTGGCAGGACTTCTGTTGGTACAATCAAACGAGTCCAGAGTACTTTTTGGTGCAGCAAGAACAGGTTGCTCTTGAGGACTCAAATTTAAGTCAGCATTCAAGTCCAAAGTACAACTGTTTGAATCTGTATTTAGGAATTCAATTAGATAACTCATGAAGTATTGTTTAGCAAATGAAAAAGTGACTTGAAGAACTTCCGGGCTCAAATGCCTAGATATTAATGAAGTCCTACCAGTGCTGATAACAGACAGGTTCAAATTAGGAAGGGTTCTGCCCGAATGAGAGGTTGCTGCTGATTTACGATCATCATCACTTGAAAAAACTTGAGGTTCCTCTTTTACCAGTTGTGTATGTGTACACAAAGGTACAGTTCCAGAAGAGGAGTCTTTCATACAACTTAATGAGGTTCCTAAATGATCCACAGACTCTTCTTTGACATCCATCAAAGTTCGAGCACTCTGGTCAGGAACCTTTCCTGCTTGTTGTAAAGCTTCTTCATCTATTGCCCTCTCTGTATGCATCAAACTGTCCAGATGTTTAAGGTAAGTAACTAAAAGATAACAGACATATAAGTTTTAAGTTCTTAAGTTATGTGAACATACATTTCAGAACCAGTACATGATCCAGCATGAGAACATGTAATATCGATAACCTGTCACAAAGCAATGAGACCAGTGATTGCAAATTATTTAGACAGAAATGAAGCAATAAGATGTTACCGTTTATTTGGCAATTTGAATCATATGCACATGGATAATAGAATTGTGTATATGTAAATGAAAATTTCTGTACTGTGACCTATTCTATTTACCATTTTCCATACAAGTGCTGTGTAGTTTGTTATGTCAGATGTCTGTGCTATACTTCCAACTTCCTAGGCCACATACTTTATTTTATCCAAAGCGAAAAAGTATATACATCATATTGATTACCTCTTTGTAGGGATTTAGATCTGCTCCAGGATTTAGTGAGAAGCTTTCAATGGAAGTTGCTTCATATGAAGTGGTTTTGGCAGATGCAGACTTGTTTGATTTGGTTATCACTGAACAGTTATTTTCCACGTTCAGTGATTTGCTTTGTATGTGACACTCATCCATATCTTTTTTTCTTTTATATCTCCGGCGGTGGAAAGTACGTAATGGGGTTTTCCACTTGGTTTGTACAAACAAATCATCACATGAGTTCTCTAACTTAACTTCAGCAAACGAATCAATCTCTTCCAACTTAGATGAGCTCAACCTTAATGAACTATCATCTAAGCTATTTCCTCTTCCATGTGATGACAATGGTAGTGTGTATCCCACAGAATCAGTGATCATATCAGTGGCATTCCCCTTTTGGGTAACTGACCGCTTTCCCACATTACCATCATCAACCAATGCAGCAGCAATACACCCACAGCTTAGCACTTTTCCATGACCAGCATGCTAAGAGAGAAGAGGGAAAGAGAGACAACAGTACATCAAGTCATTAGACATTCACAAAATGAATTTCTTTACTTCACTGAACCACCCTGCCCCAAAAAAAAAAAGTTGGTGTTCCTTCCTTGTTGCACAAAGTAGAATACCTTGAGGCGCTTATCTAGGCATTCAAGATGATAAGACTGAAGACATTTATCACAGTGCATCAGGTTACCCCTGACACAGCACACAACACAAAGACGGCACACCTGCAAGTAAAAGAGAAATGAAATGAGATCAAACAAGCACAATTAATGTTCCTGAAGATAAACTAAGCTTTAATCTAGTGAATCTACATTCAATAGTTAAACGAAGCTTCAATTAGCTAACTGGCCATTCCTGTACATATTTGTCATATTTAGAACGTACGATGAAATGATGAATATACAAATATGACTGACATATGGCATGTATCCATATCAAGCAAGCTAAATAGGTTCCAATTTTGTATAATCTCACCACAGTCTTTGTTTCATAATCTTCTGATGCATTCTCATCAATCAAATGCACTTGCATGTCCGGCTTAGATAAGCAAGTACCCTTGTTAGCCTCAGAAGGTGAATTAAGACCCCCATCTTCCTGTAGATGATCATTTCTTGCGTGCCGCTTTCGCTTGTATGTTAAAAGCAATCTGCTGCAAGACATTTAAGCTTCCACAAATATTATTGCGATTCCAAATCTAGAACAGCTGCACCTTTTCTGAATTAAACATCTACTCGTTCCCCTGCATTCACTCACATTTTCAAGACAGCAAATCCTGCAAAGAATAATGAAGAAAATCCCATCAATATCGAGCTACAGGTAGCAATTCAGTGATACATCAAGGAAACAAATTAAATAGATTGCCGTACAAATGAAATGGTGGTCACTATTATGTGGAACAAAGCACAGATAGTCCTTCAAATATTTTCTACCTCAATGAAGCAGACCGAACAAGGTTCAAAGTTCCAAAACTCCATTGAAAAGCATTCAAATTGAAAATCCTGCTTCTATTGATTCTCTCTTTTTGTTCATGAAGTACTTTCGATGATAATCATTGAATGTAAAGTATTAGGTACACCATTATAAACCAGAAATGGGAATTCTCTGGAAAGGCATTGTCTCAAGTGAGTACTGAAAATTTCCAAGAGTTCGACTACTTACTCCAACCGCATCAAAAAGAAAACATTTAACATATCTCAACAATTGCCAAGTACAATGATATTAGCTATGATACTAGCTACTCTCAGAAACTCATCCAAAACCCAAAAATGCATTCATGGCTTCTTTCACACATTCCTTACATGGGTTTCACTAAACAACTCCACAGAAAACCTCAACAATACATGTGCAAATCCACACATTTCTTACACCCAAATCCTCCGCAGAGTTCTAATTACCCACAATTAGCCTCATGTTGCAAGACACACACACCCAAAAGCAAATAGCGTCCAAATTTCCACACATAAAATGAAAAAAAAAAAAAAAAAAAAAGTAAGGTTGAAACAGAGAGAGAAGGATAACAAACCGGAGCTAAAGGACGTCGTCGGCCGGCGAGAACCTCCACCTGTTTCGGCTGCTTCAATTATTTTTAGTTTCCAGCTTTGGGTAGAAAGACAAGAGTGTAAGACATTTATGAGTTGAGAGAGTTGAAGCAAGTGAGTGACTGACTCACTCTTCGAAACGTATCTGTCTCTGCGTTTTTCTTTTTTCTCCGTTTCAAAAACATTGTCAAAAAGCAGAACTCTCTTTCTCTCTCGAAGTGGGTGAGCGGCACGCGTCCCAATGACGCCTTACTGCCTTACTGAAGGTGTGGGGTCCTTGTGTTGACCGAGCACATGATATTCACGCGCGGGAGGAGAGGAAGTGGAATAGAACTTCTACTGTGCGAGCGCGCCGTAGAACACGCCACCTCGAAATGACACGTCAGTGTTTTGTTCTTCCAATTGCTCCCGCACACGTGTAGGGTCACACGTACGGCCCACCGGGTTAACTGTGTGATTCCGTACCGTCATGATTTTTCTGTGAATGGAAATCTATCATTTCTTAACCCCTGATTAGTGCCCAAACACTTACCTCAAATCCCGACCTTTAACTACTTTAATTTCATCGCACCGTCACGTCGTGTACTGAATATGTTCCGTTACAAAATAATTCTAATTCTATATCATTCCGTAGTATGCAACACTATGAGCTACGTCACGGTGCAATCGATTACTACAAATCTCCAAGTTTAGCGAAAAATTTTAAACACTATGATGCATTGGAACATGAAAGATTGTAGTAATCTCCAAGTTATCCTACCATCAGCAGAACAGTAAACATGACATGGGAATCTTGTTCTATCTATTCACATTGCCCACTCGTGAGAAGTCTTTTACTGCGAGTATCTTATTCTTAATGTTTTCACATTGCCTACTCGTTTTCACTAAGCAAGAAGCACAAACAAAAACAGATACAAGGCACTACAGCAGATAAAACAAGAGGCATAAAGGTTTTCGCCAGAGATATTCGGCATTAGAATGAAGTAGTGATAGAAAAGTGGACAACTGAATCAGCATTTCTTCTTGCTATTAAACAACATATAATTTCAAGACCAATAATTCCCAATGTCAAATTGGAGCACAAAACTTTACCACATGAAAATTCTGTGCAACATCTTGTGAGGATGTGAGGATACAAATTACAGGACAAGTTATATATCATACAAATTTTTAACTTCATCCCCCACAAGGTGCTGCACCTAGACTACCCAAATTTGGTCTTGTGTAAGCTTCATTATCAGTATGCAACATAGCATATGTATGATTGTATGGGGTTAAGAAAAAAAAAAGGACTTAATAATAAGATTAGATACATATTCAGTAAAAGGTAAAAGAATAAAAGGCTCGGTTGGATTCAGGGATGTAAGGGTAATATGCCCCATTGGTGCAGAAAACCCTCCCCAGTGGTGACTTCTAGGACCAGTAAAACAACCACTGCCAACATAGCTGCTCTTCCATTCCAAGTCTCGGCACTTTTGGTCCAACCCCATTCCCAAACTGTCACAGGCGGTGGTAGCTCCCTCCGCTGTGAATCATATGCTGCTAACAGCTCTTCTACACTCCCAAGTGGAACTAAAGACTGCAGGGTAAGACCCAACACCATCCCGAGGCAAGCGCAATATTAATAAACACAACAAAAAGCTCTAAGGGCCTATCAGAAATGAGCTTACGATATGACAACAGCAGCTACTAATAAATGAGAACTGCTACAATAAGTTATAACTTATAAGCAGCTTTTTGTGAGTGTGTGTTATCCAGAGTCCCACCAATACCACATGCATGCACTTAGCCACACACACACACTGTTCAGGTAAGAGTTCCAAAATTACCTGTCGAGCTTCAAGGTTTGAGACTGCCATAGCTCCAACATATGGCAAACTCTCAATCACCGCGTCTGCTAGATCTGAAATGAAGGTGGGCTCACATCCAAGTGCAGGAACACGCCCCCAACTCTCTATACCAGATTTTAGAGCCAATTCTTTGTACTCCACATCAATTTCTTCTAGAGTTTCAATATGCTCACTGACAAAGCTGTGGTTCAAGCAGAGAACTAATAAGATGACGAGCTAGCATACAGCTATCATAACAGGGAAAAAGAAGCCAACACAACAATTACCTTATAGGGACTGCCAACAGCCTTTTAACTCCCTTTTGCCCAAGCTCAATTATTGTGTCATCTGTATAAGGTCTTAACCATTCCACAGGTCCGACTCTGCTCTGTAAGAACATTCAGTTACTATCAAGTATCAACCAGTCACCATGCAAGCACAAAATACACAGGATATGCCCACATTACCTCAGAACAAGTTTCTGCAGATAATCTTTGAAATAGCTATTCCTTATTCTAGACTCTCAGCAGAACAAGACAAACCTGGACCACTTGGGTAGTTACATTTCCTAGGAGTAATTGATGTTTTGGTATTCCTGTTTGGTCTAGGATTTCTCTGTGATACATTTCTTTCATCAAAAGCTTCTATACGTCCAACAATTTTCCATTCAGAATCACTTCATCTGCACTAAGTTCTGCCTACTTTAATAATGACGGTTTTGATTTGCTTCACCCACACTATGTATGTCACTTCATTAAAATATGTTGAACAAATAAGTATTTAGGATTTCGAAAGATGAAAAGATCTCTGTATAGAGGTTCGGACTAAAGTTTTCTCCTAACAACCATAATTGTACATTATTACTCCACATCAGTAAAGTGCACTCTACTTCTTGAAAGACAAAGCATACCTGATAGGCAAGGGTGTATGCATTAGTTAAATTTCTCTTTTCTAATTCTTCCATTATCAAATCCACACATTCCTCCATTTCTGCCTTGTATGGATCACCAGCCGCTTCCACATATGCAAGTGGCACTCCATGAGCACTGAAGAATAACATCACCTATAATGCACATTTCGAATTAAGGTTGGCAATTGGCATACATATACTCCAGATTTAGCCTTTGAAACTTAGGTGCCAGTAAGAGAAAGGCTACAAGAGAACAGAAAATATTTGAATATTATATCATGCATGTATTAACCAAAACATTGCAAACTCTGGCAATACTGACACTCTGTGCAAGAAAAACTGACAGCTAGACCATGTCCAAAAGGGAGTTCATAATTCTATAATGGAAGTAAGGCAAACTTCCTTTGCATGTTATGGAAATCTTTTTAAAAATAGAGTAAATTTGAACCCAAATTTAAAATAATAACAGAGCTCCATATCCTTCACTAAAGTAGAGATCAGAATAACTAACTCACATGCAATTTTGCTTTCAAGAGGCCTCATATGCAGCATAAGCAACTCATTAACATACAGAAATTGAAGTTTGATTGTCTGAATATGGGACTATTTATTAATGACAACACTTTGACTTATGATGCAAACATTCAGCAGATGATTTTTCTGTGAACCTATTAGGGTGGTTTAGCTTTCATTCGATAACCATTCACTCTTGTGTATGAGAAGTGCACGTGTATCATAACTCAAGTCAAAGATAGGTTGTGTGACAGGGATATCTCATTAATCAGTGCATTGACAAAGCATCTTGTAGACATTCAACGCTAAAAAGAAAAATGGTCACCACACCTTGTCAGGGAAGTCAAAACGTTTTAGCTCCTTTTCAATCAAATTTGCCATTGCAGTTATGTATCCTTCACGCTGGTACCACGATGGTATTACTGTGTGCTGCATGTTGACTAGATACTCGTCCTCCCTGATGATGTACCAACGAATTAATGGTCAGATTCCATATAATAATCTTGCCCAATGATATGGTAATATATGCTAAGGCATCACCGGAATATACTCTCCAACAGCCGAAGGCTTGAACCACTAGTCGATATTGAAAATTGTGGATAAAGCGGAAGGACAACAAGCTTCGTAATTCCATCTCGTTTTATCTACAAAATTATTTTGCAATCAACAACTCATTATAGTCAGGTGGAGTGATCCGACTAAATGGCTAACTGACATTTGCTTCTTCTAATACTCAAAGCTCAGAACAATGAATGCAACACAGTATACATTTGAAAACAAGAGACACTAGATTTACATGATACTACAAATGTATACCTTGAAAATAAAAACTAGAACTCATCAAATTACCTGCTCTATAGCTTCTTCAGTGAATGGATGCCAATAACGCATACCAACGTACACTTTTGCCGAGACATCCTTCTCCCAAAGAGACTTCCTCAACTCTTCCGCCTGAACAAACAAACCATCTCCAATGATCTTAACTCACTGCACAATTACAAGAGTATTTGAGTCTATGTGAGTAGACAAGAAGTGGTCATACCTGTGCATCGGTCATCTCCCGAAGAGGAGAGCCGCCGCCAATTGCGGCATAGCCTTCTTTGCTCTTCGGTGCCCTCAGAACCGATATAAACTGCGCCAATGGCTTCTGAAGAAACCGGAACAGCCTCGGCAGTCTAATGATATCCTGCCAAATTTTATCACCTCCACTCAAAATCACAATGCCAATACAATAACTCACACACATCCTAGGGTTTCTAATTTCATGTAGTTCACTCAAACAACACAGTAATTAATCAAAATTGAGGTCTGAATTCAGTAAATTTTACTATGCCAGTACAGTAATTGCTACAGTGAATCTAGAAGTTTCTGAAATTAGTGAACTGAGCTTGAGGAATTTACCGGATCTGCGAAGAGGTTAAACAAGAAAGGCTGGACGTCGTTGAGAGTCTCCGGTCCGCCGAGGTTAAGCAACAACACTCCGACTCTATCGTCAACACCAAGCGGCGTCGTATTGGCGGTTCGAGTAGTATCGGCGGTCACAAGCGCTTTTAGCGGCTGCAAGCACTTCCGGAGCGAGAAAAGCGGCGAGGATTGCGCCGCCGACGAGGAAGAGGAGGAGCAGTTTCTGGAGAGAGCGGCAGAGTGGGAGGAGGAGACAGAGAGGACACGTGGCAGGAGCCTGTGGTGGTCTGAGGGGATGGAGGAGGAGATGGTGTAGGGTAGCATTGCTATGGATTCTGCCGCCATTGCGACTGAGCTGTGTGTGAGAGGCGAACAAAGAAAGAAAGAGAAGGAGATAGTGTTTTAGAACTTTTAGGCTATGGGTGACTGGGTGTTGGGTGCGCGTTTAGGACGCGTGGCGTGTTACGAACCACTCTCGCCTCTGCGCAGGTTTAGGGGGCTAAATTTTGATTAAAAAAAAAATTTGAAATTCTTGTTAATATTTTTAGCGGGATTACTCGTAAAAATTAGCTCGATCAAATTATAAGTCTCCAGCTGATTATATATATCGGATATATCCGGAAAAAAATATCTGAATTTTAGGAAGAATTTTTTTTTGAAATATTTAAATTATTAGATTTATATATAAATATTATAAACATCAATTTCATCTACATCTAGAATGAGAATCTAGGTTGTTGATAAGACGCACACTGGTTCACAAAAATACAATAATCAAACCAAGACATATAACTCATATAATACGAATTAATTCTCTTTGGAGCAGCTGAATATTTCCCTTATAAGTGGATAGTAAGGATGAATCCAACTAGATGACTGATCACTGATTTATGCGTATTCATTATAGCCATATTGATTGTTGCCTTCTTACTTGAGATTCATTTGAGATTCCAGTCCCACTACCTAAACTGATAGACTCAAAATTTAATGCAACTGAAGTAACATCTTGATCATCATTTGCACATGTAGTCCTCCTCCAATCCTCTAATACATGGTATCTTTTTGCGCTCCATACCTAGTACTTCTAAAGTCATGATCATGATCTTGAGAGGCATGATCGAAATTTTCTTCATATGAAAAATTGTTCAATCCTCCCACTGTAGAAGATTGTCCATATTCATTCAGATATACTCGAAGGAATTACTCATCTCTCGAATATTTGTTGGAAATATCTTTTTATGAATCTTTTTTATATAAATTTTTGTTTACAGATATTTCTTTAATATATCGAAGATATATCATAAATATCTTAAATATTGGAGATATTTCCTATATATCAGAGAAATATCGGAGATATTTGACGGTATTGAAGAAATATTGGAGATACGTTAGAAATAAGATATTTACCATTCTAGATATATCGGTCCTTCAAAAAATGGAGATATCGGGGGTTATATTGGATATATCGTAGAGATTTTAATCTTTGGTCCTAACTCCTAAGGATCTCTCTTTCTTGCAGTTTCTATGCTTTCCTTGTCTTTTTTTTTTTGATAGGAAAAGAAATAATTAAGCACTAAATAGAGGTGACTCTAGTGCACCCATATTGCATGTTTGTTATAAGAAATTGTCTAACCCGGGCTTAAATTCTAATGAAGTCCATCACTACCACGGCTTCACCCATACCGATGCACCCCTCGCACGGGACTCCGACAAAGATCACAGAGAAGCCGAGAGATTAACCCGGATCTTTGGACCCGACTTACATATCCAAACCCACAAAAAAAGGGATTTTACCCTTTATGGTAAATTAGATAATTTATTAAGGTGATTTTTACAATTTTACTGTGTAGTCATTTATCATTGACAGATTTACAATTTACTGTTTTTTGTTACCTATTAAGTAGTAAATATGAAATCTATATTACTGTTTGCATTATTTACTGTTTTATGAAACTACAAATGGTAAAAATGCACTCTGACTTACCATTTCATTGTGTACTACTCTTATTAATTATTTATATGATAATTGTGAATTAAATATATATGATTAAATGTGACTAATCATATAATTTTTTTTGCTTTTACATGTGACATCACCAATTACCACATGACGATGAATACTCTAATCGGAGAGTGTAGTCGGTAGTCAGTAAACTACCTCCCCTGCCCATAGACCAATCATGAAACTTGTAGACCGATGTCCAGGCTACCTCGCCATGGTGAAAGATCATCGGTACCACATCGGGAAGGTGCTTCTCCAAGCTCCACAAGAAGGCACCATGATAAGATAAATTCCTAGTTAGTCCCACATCAGAAATATGTAATAAGAGAAAGCCTTCCTTATCTATAAAAGGAATGCTCCCCCTGTGTAGATAGAGAGATTGGACTCCCGGACTCACTCCCCCCTACATATAGAATGAATGTATATGATGTTCCATCTCCCTCCCCTACTCCACCCGGGCGGGATGGATGGATGCACTTGTAACACAAAAGGTCTATTGGCCAAGATAGTTGATTTGTAAGTGGATGTAGTCATGTCCCCCGAGGCATGGTGAACCACTATATGTCCTTGTCTTGATCATGATTGTTCATATTAGTGCTCCACAATGATTCCGCATGGCCCTCCCGGTTTATGCAGAAACATTTGGCGTCGTCTGTAGGAAGATTACTAAAAGTCATGTTACTCTACCGCCCGAGAAGTATTCCACCCGAGAGGCATTTCATTCAAATCCATGAGCAATAGATGGAGGCCTCGCCTGGAAGCAAGGCCAGGTAGCTCGCGCCGAAGCGAGGCGAGGTAGCCCGTACGGAAGCGAGACGAGATGGCTCGCGCGAGAGCGAGATGACCTCGCATGGAAGCGAAGCGAGTTGACTTCGCAGGGGAGCGAAGCGAGATGACCCGCCCAAGTTCTTTTTGTCATCGGGATTCTACCAAGGGTAGAGCCACAGCGGCTATGTCTGATGCCTCCAGCCATCACTCGGAGATGAATCACCGGGACCTTGAGCTAGTCTTGTCGAACGGGAGCTTCGCCGGTGACGACCCACTCCTCCCGCTGCCCGATATTCGTCGTCTTCCCTAACAGGACCTTCTTGGGGGTTGAACATTAGAGCATGCACCCGGGACCCCGGGTGACACCCGATCTGCTGCTCAATGGACATGGGATCCGGGACGCGCTTCCCGACAGATACCATCGACATCCCCTCGTTTATTTGTCTGGTGCACAGCTGAAAATTACTATGGACACCCGGTATGAGAGGTATGGGGTGAAGAAGAAACTGGTGAAGTCAGCCCGATCGTACCGACGACAACTCGACAAGGATTCGTCCGTAACGACAAGTAAGCGAGATTGGAGAGATTGGCACCCCACCCGAGAGGTACTCCACCGAGAGATTGGCACCCCACCCGAGAGATAGGCATTCGACAGAGAGGCACCCCACCGAGAGATTTGCACCCCACCCGAGAGATAGGCATCCGACCGAGAGGTACTCCACCGAGAGATTGGCACCCCACCCGAGAGATAGGCATTCGACAGAGAGGCACCCCACCGAGAGATTGGCACCCCACCCGAGAGATAGGCATTCGATAGAGAGGCACCCCACCGAGAGATTGGCACCCCACCCGAGAGGTACTCCACCGAGAGATTGACACCCCACCCGAGAGATTGGCACCCCACCCAAGAGGCGTTGACCGAGAGATTGGTAGGGGAGGTGAGCCCCGCATGGTTGGTTAACCGGATAAGAAAACAATTATATGTGTGGTTCGCCTATGTGACCTCGCCTATGTGACCGAGCGGGATGTGGACCTCGCCTATGTGATCACGCAAGCGGGATATGCACCTCGCCTAAGTTATCAAGCGAGCGGGATTTGAACCTCCCCAAAGTTTTCACACGCGAGCGGGATGTTAATGGTTGGACGTCACCAAAGTTATCAAGCGAGCGGGATGTGAACCTCGCCGCAGTTATCACGCGCGAGCGGGATGTGAACCTCGCCTACGTCATCACGCGGGTGGGATGTGGACCTCGCTAAAGTCATTAGCAGGATGTGACCCTCGCCTAAGTTATCGCCCTAAACCGGACGTACACCTCGCCTAAGTTATCAGGCGAGCGGGATGCGGATCACGCCTATGTTAGCACGCCAGCGAGATGTGGACCTCGCCTAAGTTATCAGGCGAGCGGGATGTGGATCACGTCTATGTTAGCATGTGAACGCGATGTCGACCTCGCCTAATTTATCACGCAAGCGGGATGTAGACCTTGCTTAAGTTATCATGCGAGCTGGATGTGGACCCCGCAAGAAAATATGCTACGTTTGGTTCTCTTACCTCTGGCAACTATTGCTCTACGAGGTATTCCACCGAGAGGCATTATGCAAGAGAGACATCAGGACCAAGAGGTATCCCGAAAGGCATCACGCCCAAGAGATATCATTTCCCAGAGGACCACCCGGGGATAGTCAAAAAAAGAAAAAAGAAGGGCTTTGGCAACCCGACCGTACCGGGAACAAGGATTCATCGTCCGGGAGTGAGTCAGCACCTCTTGTGTGCACCCATTCGGCAGCTATTATCACAGATAAGTCCCGTCAGATTATGATTGTTATAATCTCCTTGGTTTGTGAAAATTCATAATATTTTACTTGCAAGCCTACTTGCATGTTTTGGCATTCCACCGAGAGAGAGGTATTCCACCGGGAGATAGGCATTCGATCAAGATTGAAAGATTGGCATTCCACCGAGAGAGTATTACACAATTGCATGAACCATTGTGCTTTTCGATAATTATTATGCCATAATTGTGTTGATCAAATACTTATCGCTCATTTGTTTATGGTGAAGGTACAACAATCCTAGCCCCGCCGAGTAAGTTTTGTGGCCAGGGGTCGCGAGGGGGATATTTTTATCTTATTGATGAATTCCTCAGCTCGCGCGTATTTCTTGTACTCGAGCGGACTCCTTATCTCGCGGGGTAGTTAGTCGCACGCGGAGCGCAGTCAACAGCTCGCGCACTAGTAATGGCACGCGGAGCGAGCCCCCACAGCTCGCGCGGTAGTCATGGTGCGCGAGCGAAGTTCTCAGCTCGCGTGGTTGTCGTGGAACGCGGAGCGAACTTAATAGCTCGCGTGGTGGTCCTGGCACGCGGATCACACTTGTCAGCCCGCGTGTCCTCTTTAGTCTTTTTGCGCGAGGCGAACTCCTCACCTCGCGTCAGTTGGTTTTGGCACTCGACCGAGAGAAAGACATTCCACCTAGAGATTGGCATGCGACCGAGAGGCAAAATTTTCCCCCAGTAAGACCGGGCGGAATCGGCAATCGACCGGGAGGCAAAAATTTCCCCCCAATAAGACCGGGCGGGATTGGCATGCGACCGAGAGGCAGAATTTTTCCTCAGTAAGACCGAGCGGGATTGGCATGCGACCGAGAGGTAAAAAAAATTTCCCCAGTAAGACTGGGAGGGATTGGCATTCGACCGGGAGGCAAACGTTTTCCCCCATTCCACCCAGAGATTGGCATCCGACCGAGAGGCATAAGTTTTCCCCTAGTAACACCGGGCGGGATGAGTAATCCACCAAGAAGCACAAGTTAATGAGATCCCCAGTAAGTCCAGGTGGGATAGGCATAAAACTTCTATCTTCCCTTTAAAAACGGAGCAAGTGGCTTGATAAACCACGGACGGCGTTAACACCCCGTCACTCGAGTAGTAACACCAGAGATGGGAAGGGCATGCTACCCTTGGCCATGAAAGTGTAACACCAAGATCCACCTCCCGTATGTCACCGAGACCCATCTCGCATGTAACACCAAGATCCACCTCGCGTATTCCTTGTACGCGGAGCAGACTCCACAGCTCGCTCGAGTGTCAGACTTTGTGCACGGAGCGAATGCAACAGCTCGCGCGTATTCATTGTGCGCGGAGCAGACTCATCATCTCGCACAGTAGTCTTGGTGCGGACTCCTCAATTCGCGCGAGCGGATTCAACTCGCCCGAGTGCCAGCCGCGAGGCGGACTCTAATCTGGCCCGAGTGTAAGCTTTTCAATCAAATATATCCTCATTTTTCTCAAAGTCAAAACATATCTGGACATTCATACTTTATAGCAGAGAAATCATATTTAAATTTCAGCGCATCATTGACCTTAACATCTTGAGCACCCGACTCATTTGAATCAACAACATTGAACTCATTCGGGTCAGCAACTTTAGACTCATTCGGGTCAGCAACACTGGACTCATTTAGATCAGCAACATCAGTTGTCTCCTGATTTGGATCAGCAGCATTGGTGGTGCTCGGATTTGGATCAGCGCAAAAGACTTTGGTAGGTTTGTAGTGATTTTGAGGATCCGATACTCCATTAATTTTTTCAAATGGAACCCCCAAACAGGTGACTTCTTCCTTTATCTTGGGAATATTTGGAAACGCGGAAAATTTTGTCCTTGGTCTCATACTTCATGGGATTTCACCAACTGTGAAATTAACTATTTATATTGATGACTTGAGATATATAGCTTCAAGTACGTACGGTCACTGTTGCACTATACAAAGGGGAAGAAGAATCGAAAGATTGTTTTGAATTCGCTCGGAGAAGACTTTTTGTTTGGTTCTGGGTCATAATCTTTAGACTGACAACACATAATTGTGATTTTTTGTTTGGTTCTGTATCAAATCTAATGCAGTAATTGCTCAAAGCTGGAGAACATGTTAACAAATGTAACTAAGTAGCTAGTCCGGCCATAACTGCGAATCGCCTACGATGAGATTGAGAACTGGGAAAAGAGAACAACAAGTCTGCATATGTATTTAGCATGATGTGCAAATACAGGCAATAACTACGTTCTTGATCGATGGTCTATAATTTATATATAGTAACGCGTAGACTTCTAACAATGATAACTATCTGTATAACTATAGCACTTGGTAGGATTAAAAGCAGTAGTGGCAGACTGTGATCCATTCTGCGAATAAGGAACGTCCTTCAAGTGACATGTGAACCAAGCAGGAGAGCAATTTCCGCCCGAATAGGAGAACCTAGACCAGGTAACGGACTTGAACTTGTTAACTGTAAGATCAAGCCTGACGAGAATGTCTGCTGCTGCTGCATCATCAGCAATGTTGTTATCTCGCTGCAGTTTGAACGACAGCGTCCGAAAAGTCGTGTGTTTTGGTGGTTGGTGAAAGCCGGCAATGCTGGCCATAGCGGCCTTGTTACGGTAGTCTGCGACGAGAAGGGCCTTGTCGTAGTAGACGCGGAAAGGCTTGTAAGGATTTCGAAGGGTAATGTTGAGGTCTAGATTGTAGTTGTTGAACTCATCAACATCGGCGAGGGAGGCACCAGTTACAGCGATCTTTATGTCACCTGGTCTGGGATTAATCGCACAGTTGACTAGTTGTGACCAAAGTGGCAGCCCTATAATGCACGAAATCGCAAAGATGACCAGGATAGCTATGCCGCAGCAACGCAGCCAGCCGTTGGTTTGCCGGTCCGAATCTGTACACATCCCTATATTGTTACACACGTAAATTAATCATAATTAACATCACAAGAACATGACGTGAACGTTTATTTACTATTTACTAACCTCGCTCATCCATGGTAGGATTTTTCCGGTCTCCAACTGTGCGTCCCATACTTGTGGAGCTAATAAAGATTAATGAATAATTATGAATGATTTAGTGTTTGGCACTGCAAGCACCTTGAGGTATATATATGACTATATGAGGGGCATCAAGTAGTATGCACCTAGCTTCTTGACGGCGAAACGGAGACTAATTCCTGGTCATGCTCAACAATGATTTGAATTAGGCTTACTGGACTAGAACTCATCTTTACATTACTGTTCCATGTTGTAAAAGAAGTACATGGCCAAGTTGTTGTAGCGAAGGTAGTCGATTTTATACAACAAGAATGCCACCAAATTAAACCATCTTCTCTAGTGAATGAGAGAAGTTGACCATGCACGTAGCACATATACTAAGATTGTAGTCGTAAGTTGAGCCTAGAGATGTTACCACAGGTAACAAAATTCTGTTGAAATGCTTTAGTAGGGAACCAAGAATTTAATAAAGTTCAAAGATCGCAGTATTGTGCTCTCTCAATCCTCTCTATTTAATTATTGATGACTTGAGAAAGCTTCAAATACAGTCACTGTTGCACTATACAAAGTTACATATTTCTTTGATCCCTTTCCTTTTGGCAAGACTGCATCTACACACTTTCATCTGGCCATAGCTCTTGGATTTACAGATTACTTTATATACCTGCCCATCATCAAACAAACTGCTTATCTCTCTAGTAACATAACTCCCAGCTCATGTCCAAAATATTACAGCTTTCGAAGTTTTGATACATTAATCAAGAATAAGAAGAAACTAACCTTTTTGACCGACTAAAGAATCCCCTTTCGAAACACCAACAGATGTATCCGCTTCAAATGCAGGCATCTCCAATGTTGGCACTATGGGAGGTTTTATTCTTCTTGTGACTGTCATGTTCAACCCTTCTGTAGTGTGAATCGTTGCTCCTGTAGTCATCTTAACCTGCACGGAGAGCCACTCTCGTCAATCGCTAATCTGTAATTACTAGAAAGGCTGTCTATTGAAAATTAAGTTTCTGCAGCCGTAATCCAAGCAATTCGTAGGATCTCTGCTGCATCCTCTGTTGTAACAGAGTTCATCTTCGTGTATGTTAAAACCACTGTTGGTGATGGAAATCCCACCAACAACCATTAGCATAAACAAATACCAAGTAAAATCTTGTTCTAAAAGCTCCAGGGCATATTACCTCAGGAGCACCAAGTGCGATTTGAAAGTTAAATCTTCGAACAAGCATTGTAAGTGCAACCACATTCTGTAATCATCAGAGTAAATGTTACAAATACTCTTTTTAGTAAAGAAAAAGCTCAGAATACGTAAAATGTCATCTCGAGAAGAGAAGCATGCACACATTTCAGTGATCTATTTTGCGACTTATAAAATACAAAAAAGTTAACCTATCACAAGTTCATACCTCGTATGTGGCAAACATGTCACCTACACATTTCCTTGGTCCTCCACCAAAGGGCAAGTAACTGAAACAATAAAGTCAAGTACACTTGTGATTATTTGTGCACTAGATTAAGAAAGTTATACCAACTATTACAAAAATGCAGTAAAATCCTTTCTCAAAACTGACAGCACAGACAGGTGTTATGCATGATCCTAAGTGACTTATTGACTTACACTCACAGCCCATGTGTACGGGAACTGGTCATATCCAAAAGTGAAAACAAGTGAATTCCATGAATGTGGTTCTTTAGATAAGTAATGGATAGGTTTTGTTAGAACTGTAGTTTTATCCGACCATTACATTCATCCAGACATCTACAGTATCATCAGATACGGAATGATGCAAAGGCATACAGAAAAGGCCTACTTCATAAACTACACGAGATATTAAGAACTTGTGTAGATGTTAAGTTTTCAACTAATTATACAAGCTGTTTCAACTAATTATACAAATTCTGCAGCTTGCTGTTTTCTTTTTCTTTTTCTTGTACGTTCTTCCAGTGTCATCCTTCAAAGTCCATACACCATCAGATATTATATAGATTTACTTTTCAGTTTTCACATTGGAGTGTAACAAAGTATGCAATGCTAAGGTCGATAGCTTATATGCCTACCACATACTATGCCACCTTCCTAGTTCCTATACTACAACAATATTATTGAGGATGACATCATTCATAACTTCAATAACTATACAGATCAGTTGTAATATCACATAATAAAACTAGCTGTTTAAAGGAAACACCCATACAAGTATTTTGTTACATGAATCTGATTTGCTAAATAATCAGAAAGATGATATACCTGAAGTTTTGGTTCGTCTCATTTGGATTGGGTCCATCTAATGGCCATCTTTCAGGCTTAAACTTATCTGCGTCATCCCATAGTGTTGGACTGCGATGCAAATTCCAGACAGAAATAAAAATATCCTCATTCCTGTAGAATATAATGGTAAGATTTGCATTAGTATCTTTGCATAACATACTGTGTACGTCCTTTTTTCACATTGCATGATTTCCCCATTAAGCAAATGAGTTATACTTATACATGAACGAAACTGTTCACATCATAAAATTTAAGGCACTTAAGAAACAAAGACTAAACTATGAGTACCTATTACTTGTTCATATGATTGAGGAAGAACCTATTAAATAAAAATTTGATAGGAAATAATCAAGCTGTTGGACTGGAGAACTAAAATGGTTGACAGGACCTCATATATCATTACAGAATTAAAATAAACCTTGAAAGGGTGAAAAAAAAATGTTCTTAACTCATGCATCGGGAGGAGCAGAGCATGCGGATATTGGAAGTCATTATCTAATCTATTGCCAGAGTTTGGTAAGAGAGGTCAGTGGGTAATCCATAATCCTATCAATTGAGATAGAACTAAGTTATTTTGTTACTTCACTATATTAAAACTAAAGTTACCATATAGATAGAACTTCAATTCATGCATGTAAAGAAACCATATCTTAGGGATTTCAATGCTAGGGAGCCCCACTGTGAAAAGTACCAAAGCCACAGACAGTCCAACAAACAGAACATAAAATGCGAAGAATAGGAACTTATTAACGTATTTATCTTTCGAAAAAACATAGTATTGGAAGGCAGTGTGATTAGGTCATTGCTCCATAACACCATACTCCTATACTTCCAATACATAGGGTTGGAAAGAAGCAGATAAGAAGAGACAATATAAATTACGTATATAAATAGCATTGCTGAGAGAATTTATATGCATGACCTTTTTATCGGGTATTCTCCCAGCCTATCATCCTCAAGAGAGCGACGGATTAACACAGGTGGTTGTGGGTATAGCCTCAAGGACTGCAAAAGGAGGAAAGACCGAAAGATAAACCAAAGGATCAAAACTGATCATAATCTAAATACAAGATTAAATTATTATTCATTCTGATAAATCTGATCAGCTTACTTCGTTGATCACTCGAGTTGCATACTTTAGTTTCTTCATGTCTTCAATGGTTGGGATTCTATCCCCTAGAACAGAGTCAACCTAACAAATAAAGTAATATAAATTTAAATGAAACACCATCATATAGAATCATAATTCCAACTGATTGTCTTGGTACAACAATGGATACATAAATATAGAAAGTTATGGTATACCTCCTCTTGCAGCTTTGACATGACCCTTGGCTCCTGCAAGTCAAAAAGTAAACTCGTGATAACTTCTAGTTTCAAGGCATGTATGGTAATTTCTTGGGCTCAAATTTTTAATCTACTTTACACAACGAAACACTTCATTAGGGCTTGCAAGATAATTATGTGCTCAAAGTTTACAAGTTGTAGTTCACCTTAAGTAAAGTCTACTTCTATGTACCAATGATGAAAAAGGTCCATGTTACCTTGGAAAGAAGATAGAAGGTCCATGTTAAAACTGCAGCTGATGTTTCATGCCCAGCTATAAGCATTGTCATCAAGTCATCACGGAGTTGCTTACTAGAAACCTATAAAAATTTGTGTAAAAAGTCTAAGATTTGAGCCAGTTATCATCATGTCTGATAAACTGCAGTTACTTACATCATCCCCTGATGCCAAAAGGAAATGGAGAATACTAGGATCTTGTTCATTCATGTACTCCTCATGAAACTGTAGTTCTTCTTCGTCTACCATCCTCTGCAGATGTACAAACAAATAGAAAAATTACAGCAAAATCTCATCAGCTTAGCAGCCATCTATCATATTGTCAACAGAACAGTCATTTCAATTTGACTTCAAAATTCTACCCAAGAACAAAGCAATTACTTCAAAATAATCAATTGAGTTTCCGTATACTAATGATTTTTAAGGGATTTGCACTCCTTCAAATAAAACTAGTACGAGTTGCAATAAATGAGTTTCTTATCCACAATAGTTAGTTGGGACTTGAGAGTGAGTGAAGTTATTGGAATTTAGAAGCCATGTAATACTGCATATGCTTTTACATATTGGAAAATATGTCCACAGAAGATAAAGGCAAAAATACTTGTGGAACACAGCTCTGATTTTTCCCATACTTGATGGCTTTACCTTGCAAATTGCAATCAGATCATCCAACGTAACATTGATTAATTTCAGGGCTTTTGCCACCTTTTTTTGTCGTGGTGAAATGTCTTTCCATATTGGAATCTCCCAGAATGGTATTGGTGCCACACTGCGATCTTCTGCTTCTCTCAAGACAGTGTAAACAGCCTATTCCCGCCATATAGACAGAAATGAGTATGTGAAGTAATTCTGTGAAATGAACTCCCAAAGAAAATCATAGATGTCACTACTAAAGCAACAAACAAATGAATGATAGAAATACCTCAACTATCCCAGTGTCATTGGTTAATGAATCAAAGTCATAATTAAAAAGTGCCTTGCCAATGATGTCCAGTGTCAAACGAGAGAAAAGTGACTCCATCTCTACATCTTCCCCATCAGAAGTGTCGAGCTTTTGGCAAAGCCTCTCTGTAGCTTGTCCAAAGAGGTTAATCATAGCTGTTACATACTACAAATCAAAGCAAGTACTGAAATCAACATAAAGAACGCTCCGTCCATGATGATCAACCAAAGATACTGACAAATAGTTTGTTCAAGAGGGTAAGTACCTTCAGATGCAATGCAGGGACAATAGCACGTCGTCGAACACGCCATATTTCACCATCTGCTGGGATGAGTCCTTTACCCATGACAAATTCTAGAATTTCAGCCAAGATTCCCTGTTAAAAAAAGTAAAAGCATAGCTATCAGTTGAGAGAGAAGATATTAGTTATTTGATGAGACAGTGAGAGATTAGTTTATTGGCTTACCTTTGAATAAGCCTTTGCATTATCTCTTAATATATGTTTGGCAATGGCAGGATCAGATACAATCAAAAAGGACTGCAAAAAGAATTAAATAACACTTCAGACCAGAAAGAGAATGAATGTCTATATACTTGGACAAAGAAAGTGTCTTTTTGTCATCACAATCCATTAAGTGGAGATAAATGTTAATATGCTAAAAGTACCATACTACAAACTACCAACCTTTGGTCCAAAGGTCAGCCTGAAAATTCCACCATATGTGAGGTAAAGCTCATATAGGGGAATGAAAAAGGCCTCATTCTGAACAGCACTAATAGATCCTTTCGCCTCTGGAATTTTCAGACGCGGTTGTTGCGTGTCTCCCCAATTGAATAAAAAGTCTAGCACCTCCCTAGGAACACCCAACTTCAACAAACCGTTCTTCAATTCAGATGGATAACTAGTCCACGTTCAGAGAAACTCAGAATTATGAATACATCAACTAAAACATTGCAACTATAATAACACAAACCATCAACATTGGCCCTTATATAGCACTAATCATACAACTTTAAGCATACCCACAAGCATTTTCACCACAAAAACACATACCATTACAACATCTTGGAGCTTATACAATTAAAGTTGCTATGATTAAATATTTCTAAAATCCAGAGATTGATTTCCTCAACAAATTGAATCATTATAGCTGAAATTAAATACACAGTTCATACCCAGTTTTGTTCACAGTGAACTCTCCTGAGGCAATTCGAGCAGACAGCTCAGCTCGCTTTTTCTCTTCAGCCAACTGCTCCACACTCTTCACAGAATCAGGCCCTCTTCCATTTGAAGAGCAAGTAATAACTGAGAACCCAATATTTCCTGCAAAACCCAACAAATTGATCAATCAAACCAAACAATCCAAACCAAAAAGAAGCTCAAAGATTAAAACTTTTTCTCATGGTAAAATCTCAAAGATTGAAACTTTAGTGAAATCAGACCTCTCTGCTTTGTGGGTCTGAGTAGTCTATTCGTTTGGAGCTTTGTTTGGAATGTTTTGGTGGGGACAAACTGAAACAGAGGAATGGTGGCAGCCATTGATGGATTCAGTTGAGCACTGAGAATTAGTGACCAACTGAAATAGAGAGAGGAAGATGATAACGCAGCAAAGGCCAAATGTGGCGGTTTTCTAGTGCACACAGTACATGTTTGGGAAAATTTGGAATCTTTTTCAAGTGGCCTCGTGTTAGATACCCACCAGTAAAGTCCAATTGCCTCTTTAACCAAGTATATAAATTTCGGTTATTCATCACTACATTTTCATGACATGTTAATGATGTTATCACTACAGTTCGGTTTCTGTATTCCAATTTCTACTTTCGAAACGTGTATTTATAAGGCACATTGATGATGTTTGGTAGTAAAAGGGTTTGATTTATATGAATCTATGGTTGTAGTTGTTGATTCCCTCGGATTACAGTTGGCCAAGTTAGGCATTATTGGTTCAACTAAAAAAAAAAGTTAGGTATCGGTCGGGATGAGGTTCAAGTTCTTCACATATGGGATTGGAATCTTGGATATAGGAAACTAGGAATGTGCTCCTTAATTATTACATGAAAGAAACAAGAACTTCCATTATTTCTACATGAAAGAAACCTTCCTAGTTCATACAGAGTACATACATGGGGATAAAAAAAATCTAAGCAGTTTATTGATTGGTTCTGTTGGTCCATTTTTCTTCTCACAGCAGAAATGAAGCCAGAATCTCGCCCCAAGTGTGATACCATTTGTAATGCGATATGCTGATACGCACTGCTGAGAAAGCTCATCACAACTTCTTCACTAAGAGATTAACTCCCTGCTCAGGCTCAATCACCAACCTTATTGCTGGCTTGTGGCAATACTTGGAAGATAGGGAGACAGAAAATTTAGAGAGAATAAGAGCTACTAGTATTTTGAGCTCAATCATGGCCAAGTTCTGCCCAAGACACACTCTTGGTCCAACCCCAAATGGCATGTACAAGTGTGGAAGCTTACAAGCACCTGTAATTCCATTTGCAAATCTTTCTGGGTTGAACTTGTAGGCATCAGGTCCCCATACTTCAGGGTCAGTGTGCAATGTCAGTACCATAACCCATAGGTTCACACCCTTGGGAACATGTATGCCCGCAAACTTCATGTCCATGAAGGCCTCCCTTGATACCACAGACACCGGTGGATAGAGTCGCAACGATTCATGAATCACCATTGTTAGCTGCAAATACAAACCAAATATTTGTCAATAATTATGTGGAAAAAAAAAAAGAAAAAAAAAGAAGAAAAAGTGGACGAACATACTTAATACCGGTAACACTGTACCTGTTTCATCTTACGGAGCATGTCAGCATCTGGAATCTGGCCACCACAAACTTGAAGAACCTCGGCACGGACGCGTTCTTGCCATTCCTGATTTGAAGCCAACAACATGAGCAACCATGTGGCAGAGACTGCAGTGGTCTCATAACCAGCCAAGTAGATGTTCTTGCAGTTATCAACAATGAACCGATCAGTTTCCGCTTGGCTTAGGTCACTGTTTTGGGTACTCTCAAGAACCATTTGCAACAGGTCCTTCTCATGTACACCTTCCACTCTCTGCTTCACAACTTTGAGTATCAAATTGCGAACCTCTTTTTCTAGTCCCCATGCTTCTCTTCTGTTCTTTGTAGGAAGATGCCTAGAAAACAAATTTTCAGAAGATAATCAATCAATAAGGCTTTGCTACAGTGTTAGGAAATTTTTATTCCCTAAACGCTTAAATGGTACCTCATTCCAGGAATCCCTGTAGCTAAGCATTTCCTAGACATGGCCTCTTGAAGAGCTCTTAGTTTGTGAAAAATTACTTGACCACTGGCAAAGTTGCTTCCAAAACAAGCTCTTGAGATAACATCTCCTGAGAAGCTTCTCATGTCCTCATCAATATTGATATCTGCCACTCCACCCTCTTCATCAATCCTTTTCTTCCATGACTCTTGCAATGTAATCGCAGATTCGGTAATAAGATTTATCATCCCCTACAAATTGAAGAACATATATATGAACCTTAACGTAATCGGTTTTTAAACTTCACTGCTATTAGTCACTAATATTATACGTACCTTAACCTTGTCCATGTATAATTGTGGAGCAAGAACTTTTCTCTGATGTGCCCAAACAGCCCCATTGGACGTTAGAATGCCTTGGCCAAGCAAAGGGCCTCGCTCTTTGAACTGATAGGTAGGTTTCCCCAAGTCCAAAGATGTGCATGTAGTTATCTCTCTCACAGCTTCAGATTCATTCACGTACAATATTTGTGTGTTGCCAAGGGAGAAGTTGAACACTTTACCTGCACAAACAGAAGTCCTTAAGCACGTACGTGCGTACTGAAGTAATTAGTTACTTAATTTCGATTACGTATACGTACCGTATTTGCTTCTCCATTCCTCAAAAAAGGGAAAGAGAGTAGCAGCAAGGTTGTGGGAGGTTAGGAGTTGAGTAGTGGTAGCGTCTTGGGTCGGGGACTTCTGAGCCTTCTTGATCTCCTTGATATTTCCGAGCAAGAAGGTAGGAGACGGTCCAACGATGCCTTGCTTCCTCAGAATTGATCTAAGCTTCTCCGGCTTCGTCACCAAGGCATTGTATAGACGAGCAAACAGACCCAGAAAAGCAAGCAACACAAAGGAGATGAACATCTTTTCAAGCTCCATGACTATGCTATCTTTGGTACGGTATTCCTCTCTATACGTACTCGTAGCTTATTTGATTGAGGTACGTACTAAAAGAATGATCCCCTTGGTAGAATATATAGTGTTAGGGGTCATAGAATCGGTCGGAGTACGTATAGTCCGGCCGTGTCTGGAAGACCAATTAATATTGATAATCTATATGTGAATCAGATGTGATTAGATGGTGGCCAATCAAGAAAATCAGCCGGCTTTGCTGGAATCCAGACACATAAGGCTAAATAATGACGTACATTGCATGATTCAATAATCCGTTAAATATCTCTAATAGTATTCAATTGTATTGCAAGAATATGCATGTAAGGTCAAAAATTAGTCTACAATTGTATGAAATTGTAATAATTTTCCTCAAGGCCGCCCATGCATACTTTATATTTTTGCAATTTTGGGATATTTGCGAATTATTTGCATTCTTGCATAGTATATATGTATGTTGCAAAACTATAAGTCCATGGGTCAATTATTGATGCTAAACGAGGACGTTTGGTACCAATCAGTCAAGAAGAACTAGTGGCCAGCGTAGAGTAGAGGACAGATTTATGACTGATATCTATCACTATCCATAGCTTGACTGAACGAAATTCCATTTTCAGACACACACAAAAAAAAAAAAACCAAATTCCATTTAGTATTACAGAAGCAGAACACCAGTTTTGACAAACTGACGAATACCTAGACCAAAGCAAGGAGGAAGACTCCCTGACATGATAGGACGTAAAGTTGCTTAATTTGCTAGCTGGTGTGAGGATGCGACATCTAGTTAAGAGTATGAAACTGAAATTTGCACTTCTCAATTTGTAATCCCAATTTAAACTTTATAATACTACAGCGGACATGCATAATGCATATTCCCATCCTAGCATGCACCAAATTCAAAGTACGTCAAAATTTGATTTATTCAATACATATAGTGTATCATGAAATTAACCCAACAATCCAACATAGTGATTCAAAGACGAAAACAACGAACTCCGCAATACCAAAGCCTAGAGCGATAATCTTGACACATAGTTCTTTATTTTACTGGTAGTTTAAATTCCAGAATGAAAAGCAAACAGCATGGATTTATTAATTTGATGATGAGGGAATCAGTATGCCGGTAGCTCCAACACACACCGATGCATGGTACGTAACTTCTCCGACGACTAACCGATCTCACTTTCCACCATTGCTTGCAGGTGCTGCACACAAAACATGATAAAATCAATTCACGAAGAATCATCAGGAAGTGCATTTCCTGCTAATGATCTGCAAATCAATGAGATAAATTGCTTATTGCAACCACATACCGTTGAGTTTCGAAAGGAACACACGCAAATGAGGATCCAAAGGTAATCCCATGGCTTCAAACATGGGATCGTAACATCCGTTTATAATACGCTGCCTGCATGCAATTAGTGTTCATTAGTTTCAAGGTAAGCCCTAAACCTTAGAGTAGTAACTATAAACTGGTTCATCAGCTAATTACTTGGAACTTGGAGCAGCAGGGATGTTAGTGTTCATTTGCATGCTAGAGCTCTCTAGTAGTATTTGGTTTGAACCTTGAGCTTCAGCTGGAGATGAAATCCAACCAGCTTGCTCCAGTAGTAGTCTTTGCTGCTGGCTCGAGCCTTGATCTTCTGTTGCAGAGAACCAATTACCATATTGCTCAGGGTTGGTTGGTTGTGGCATGTAATCCCCACTCCAACTCGGGATTGGTACCTATATGAATGTACAAAATGGTTCATATATCAAAAACAAAAGCCAACAACAAAGAGCAGTAGTACGTTATAAACTTATAATGGTACGTACGCTGGTAGACCCAAACGGCATTTGATCATGAGTGATAATTCCTCCATTAGTAATATTTCCTTCATTTGGGATTCCTAGCATTCCTTGCTGAAAATGCTTTTAATATATCATTAGAGTTTATGCAAATTATGGAAAATTAAGATAAAGAATATATAAAAGCTAGATTGATGAGACTCGACACAGGCCGGTGCTATACATTACATCAAGCAGCATCCAATTCCAATACTCAGTTATAATTTAATTAGGTCGATAAGGCTTATAAGGCTTATATGACTTATGTATAAATTTTCATTAACCTCAAATGTCCTTGTCACAAAAATTAGAAAATGTAAGATATGTAAGATAAAATGTTACTCAAGTATAAACAAGGAGAAAAGAATGGAATATGGGTGTTGTTTCAAATTAGAGCGGCTACTGGTAGTTTTTAAAAACTTTGAAACTATAAGTTCAACGTTGTCGGTTAAACTACCTAACAAACTAGGTCATGACTCATTGACAATCCAATTACTTTTGTTAATATTATCACTTCTTCTTTTGTATTTCGCTTAAATGACACTTTTTTGTTCTTTACACCCCAATCGATTGATTTGATTTTGGAGTTAATTGATGTACAAACAGGGAAGAGATTAAGCAAAAGCTTGTTCCCGTTTATTTTGAAAGATCAAACATATATCTTATTTCTTAAATGTTCTTCAAAACAATTTATTGTCCTGCAGGCGAATTATAATATTTCACAGTAAACACCACCGTATATGTAATTGACGATCAACTTTATAATCGAGTTACTACGTCCAATCTCATTTTCTAGACACGAAACTTAATGATGTTTAAAACCCTAGCTAACATCCTCTTCAAAAACATAATATGTATATACAATGACTGGCCGACAACGATAACACTACAAGATAGATGTGATTCAAAAGCTAGAAAATAGATTGAAATAAAATGCTTAATTATATGAACCCGTCAAGAAGAACAATACATACTTGATCATCACCGGACATATTCACGATCAGAATTTGATTCAAATCCACCTCCAATTCCTTGTTCTGCCGCACTCTTTGAGCCTGGCTGCCTGAATTGCTTGTGGACTGTTGAGTAATCATATATGGATCGAGTTAGTGAATGGTAATAATTTTCATCATTTTAATATTTCCATATTAAACCCTTTTTTTTCTTTTTTAAATCAAAGGAAAAAATTAGGCAAATGCATGTAACTTAGATTTGGAAATTACAAGGCACAATGTGTCATTTGAAATACATATGTGTTTTCCTTGATTAATATCTATATATGAATGAAAATGTGAATCTTTTATTTCTCTTAGGTGATATGAAAAGGACATTCAAATTCTTACTATAGACATACCATGAGGGTGGAGCTACCATGGATTTTTTATTTATATTTTTCTAAACAAGAAAAACACTTTACCGGAGCTACCATATATACTTGGCATATTTAATTTTTGGATTTGAAATAAAGGTACAATGTACCGATGATGAATTTCATATATTCATACTGTGTGGTTATTGTTAAACAGCGACAAACGTGATTTCCAGATTATTCTTATACCGATACAGTTCCGACTTAACTCTGGATTGAGAAATTCAATTTTCTTGTTGATTTAAAAAAAAGGCCCACATGCGTATCATCTTGGGCCTGTGGACCCAATTCCAAATCAAATTAGGAGGGAGAGCGATGAAAACCTATATATAAGTCGCTTTGGTTAACCTTGATCAGAATCCACAGAACGCTTCAAGAGAAGGTACATTCTGGTCTTTCGTCTCCCAATTAGTATATCGGAATCAAAATTCCAAGTTTTTGTTATCGTTTTTAGGGTTTTCGAGTTCCGATAATGACGTCACATCTCAACTTGGGCGGCGGTGCGGAGGCGCACGCCCGGAACAGGCAGTACGAGTACACGTCCAACTCCAGCCTGGTGGTGACCACCGGCTCTCGATCACGTGACACGCACGAGCCCACCGGCGAGCCGGAGTCGCTGCGGGGGAGGGTAGACCCTAAGAGCTTCGGCGATAGGGTTTGCAGGGGAAGACCGGAGGGTGAGATTGGGAAGAAGCGCGACGGTGACGGTGGAGGTGGATCAATTCGCCGGAAACGGCGTCGTGTGGAGGAGCAGAAGAGTGTGCTTAGTGAGACGGAGGAAGGTGTGTATCGGCCTAAGACGAGGGAGACGCAGGCGGCGTATGAGGCGTTGCTCGGTGTGATTCAGCAGCAGCTGGGGGGCCAGCCGCCGAGTGTAGTCTGTGGCGCGGCCGATGAGGTTTTGGCTGTGTTGAGGAATGACAAGTTGAGGAATGTGGAGAAGAAATCGGAGATTGAGAAGCTGTTGGATGCTGTATCGGATTCGGTGTTTGATGGTTTTGTGAGGATTGGGGCTCGGATTACTGATTACGAAGACGGGAGCGATGGTGGTGCGGCTAATGGGGATGAAAGGCTTGATGATTTGGGGGTTTCGGTTGAGTTTGAAGAGAATGAGGACAATGAGGAGGGGAGTGATTTTGATTTGGTGCAGGATGATGAGGAAGAGGAAGAGGAAGAAGTGGATGGTGATTTGGGGGAAAGAGCTGGGTCCGGGGCAATGCAATTCGGTGGGGGGATTGATGATGTCGAAATGCAGGAAGCGAATGAAGGTGTGAGGCTTAATGTGCAGGACATTGATGCTTATTGGCTTCAGAGGATGATTTCGGAAGCTTTTGATAAGCAGATTGATGCAGAGCAGTGCCAGAAGGTTGCTGAGGAGGTTCTTGGGATACTACCCCAAGGTAATGATATGGATGTTGAAAATAAGCTAGTGCAATGCCTGGATTATAAGAATTTCGACCTGATCAAGTTTCTGTTGCTAAACCGGTTCAAGATTTTCTGGTGCACCTGTTTGGCACGAGCTGAAGATGTGGATGAGAGGAAGAGAATCGAGGAGGAGATGTTGCATGTGGGGCTGGCATCAATTGTTGACCAGTTGCATGCCACAAGGGCTGGTGCAAAGGAAAGGCAACAGAATTTGGAGAGGGGTATTAGAGAAGAGGCTCGGAAGTTGAAGAACAGTGGTGGAGATGGGGACATGGCTAGGAGGGGACATGTTGGTGAAGATGGTTATAATGATCGGTGGAATAATCAGTCTCAGCTGCTTGATCTTGAAAGCCTAGTCCGTAGACATTTGGAACCGAAGAATTGCCTGCTTCCGGATGGATCTTCCAGATTTCATTCAAGAAAGGGAGTTGAAGAAGTTCATGTGCCGGCATTGAAGCCTAAACCATTTGGTGCTAATGAGAAGCTTGTAAAAATATGTGATATGCCAGAATGGGCTCGACCAGCATTCAAAGGAATGACTCAGTTGAACAGGGTACAGAGTAAACTTTATGAGGCTGCTTTTCAGAAAGCAGACAATATTCTCTTATGTGCTCCTACTGGGGCAGGGAAAACTAATGTAGCTGTTCTCACTATCCTCCAGCAGTTGGCACTCAACATGAATGAAGATGGTTCAATTAACCACAATGCTTATAAGATTGTATATGTTGCTCCTATGAAAGCTCTTGTTGCTGAAGTTGTTGGCAACTTATCTAGTCGTTTGCAAGAGTATGGTGTCATGGTGAGGGAGCTAAGTGGTGACCAGACACTGACTCGCCATCAAATTGAAGAGACTCAAATCATTGTCACCACTCCTGAGAAGTGGGATATCATTACCAGAAAGTCGGGAGATCGTACTAACACAGAACTCGTGAAGCTTCTAATTATTGATGAAATTCATCTTCTCCATGACAATAGAGGTCCTGTTCTTGAAAGCATCGTTGCTAGAACTCTGAGGCAGATTAAGACCACTAGTGATCATATTCGGTTGGTGGGATTATCTGCCACACTCCCTAACTATGAAGATGTAGCCAACTTTCTTCGTGTTGATTTTGATAAGGGCCTGTTTCATTTTGACAATAGTTACAGGCCTGTCCCTCTTACTCAACAGTACGTTGGAATCACAGTAAAGAAGCCATTGCAGAGGTTTCAATTGATGAATGAAATCTGCTATGAGAAGGTGATGGCTGTAGCGGGAAAACACCAAGTTCTTATATTTGTCCACTCCAGGGCAGAAACAGCCAAGACTGCTCGTGCTTTACGAGATACTGCACTTGCTAATGACACCCTTGGTAAGTTTTTGAAAGAAGACAGTGCAAGCAGGGAAATTCTTCACACTCATACTGACTTGGTCCAGAGCAATCATCTCAAAGATCTTTTACCATATGGTTTTGCTATTCATCATGCTGGGTTGAATAGAGCTGACCGCCAGCTGGTTGAGGATCTCTTTGCTGATGGGCATGTTCAAGTTCTGGTCTCAACTGCAACACTTGCTTGGGGTGTGAATCTGCCAGCTCATACTGTTATAATCAAAGGGACCCAGATTTATGATTCAGAAAAGGGAGCATGGACTGAACTAAGTCCTCTTGATGTTATGCAGATGTTGGGTCGTGCAGGAAGACCTCAGTATGATTCATATGGGGAAGGGATAATCATTACAGGGCACACTGAACTGCGGTACTATCTTTCTATGATGAACCAACAATTTCTTATTGAAAGTCAATTTGTGTCCAGATTGGCAGATCAATTGAATGCTGAAATTGTTCTTGGAACTGTTCAAAATGCTCAAGAAGCTTGTGACTGGTTGGGATACACTTACCTGTACATTCGCATGTCAAAGAATCCCATGCTCTATGGTCTGGAAGCTAATGTTCTCACCAGAGATCCTAACCTGGAGGAGAGGCGAGCTGATCTGGTAAGCATAACTACATTAATATTTTACTTTCTTACTATCTTAAATAGATTTGTTTGCTTGTCATTTGATTGTTGTAGCCATATTAGTTATCCTTTAATTACTAGGACAATGAAAATGGGTTGATTATGCACAGGGGGTCACTGATAGACAAAGCATTAGGTGTCTTGGTATTGGCAAAACAATTATTAGGAATTCGTTCTGCACCAACAGGTGCATGTCAATCCCATGGGTTTACTATGCACAGGGGGATCACTGATAGACTAAGAAACATTAGGAGGCTAGGTATGTTAAATAATGATATTAGGAGTTTGTTATGAACCATTTCAATGATGTTCAGTCCTTCATATACTTTTGCTTCTTAAATGTTTACTCGTGATGATATTCTCAATTTAATATTAATAGAAGTTTATTGATTTATGGTCTTGCTGGTTTGTATCTGGTGATTCTGGCCACTGTTAATTATCTAGTTGTATGACATTTGCAGTGATTGTTTTTCTTGTGTTTTGTATCTCTTATGGATTCTCATGTAGTTAATTTTTACTTTCACAGATCCATTCTGCTGCAACCATCTTGGAGAAGAACAATTTGATCAAGTATGATAGAAGAAGTGGATATTTCCAGTCCACGGACTTGGGTCGCATTGCTAGCCATTACTATATAACTCATGGGACAATATCGACATATAATGAGCATTTGAAGCCAACTACGAGGGATATTGAGCTTTATCAATTGTTCTCACTCAGTGAAGAATTTAAGTATGTCACTGTGCGGCAGGATGAAAAGATGGAACTAGTAAAACTATTGGAACATGTTCCCATTCCGGTCAAGGAGAGCTTGGAAGATCCCAGTTGCAAGATTAACGTTCTGCTGCAAGCATATATTTCACAGCTGAAGTTTGAAGGGTTCTCATTGACACAGGATATGGTTTACATTACACAGGTTAGTAATCTTTGTCTTTGCCCTTTTTCCTTTCCGTATTATTTTTGAGTTGCTGTTAGTTTAGCATATTTTTACACTTTACTTCAATTGGATTTGTTTGCTTTTCTTAGTTTTTATTCATTTGTCTCTTTGATTTCTCTTGGTCAGAGTGCTGGGCGTCTTGTACGGGCTCTTTTTGAGGTCGCTTTGAAACGAGGATGGGCTCAACTTGCAGACAAGACTTTGAACTTGTGTAAAATGGTTAGCAAGAGGATGTGGAGTGTCCAAATACCACTTCGCCAGTTCCATGGAATAACAAAAGATATTTTGGTGAAGTTGGAGAAGAAGAATTTGGCCTGGGAAAGGTATTATGACCTCTCTTCACAGGAGCTAGGGGAGCTTATAAAGATGCCAAAGATGGGTAGAACACTTCATAAGTTCATCCACCAGTTCCCCAAATTAAACCTTGCAGCACATGTGCAGCCAATTACTCGAACTGTACTGAGGGTTGAGCTTACTATAACCCCTGACTTTCAATGGGAGGACAAAGTTCATGGCTACGTGGAGCCATTTTGGGTACTCGTGGAGGATAATGATGGGGAACATATTCTTCATCACGAATATTTTTTGCTGAAGAAGCAGTATATTGATGAGGATCATACTTTGAACTTCACTGTTCAAATTTACGAACCCCTCCCACCTCATTACTTCATTCGAGTTGTATCTGATAGGTGGCTTGGGTCTCAGACTGTTTTACCTGTTTCTTTCAGATACCTCATCTTACCTGAAAAGTATCCTCCACCAACGGAGTTATTGGACCTGCAACCACTTCCTGTGACCGCATTAAGGAATCCGCTCTATGAATCTTTGTATCAAGATTTCAAGCAGTTTAATCCTGTCCAGACTCAGGTCTTCAATGTTTTGTATAATTCTGATGACAATGCCTTGGTTGCTGCACCGACAGGGAGTGGGAAGACCATATGCGCAGAGTTTGCGGTATTGAGGAATCATCAAAAGGCCTCTGAAAGTGGCATGCGCGTTGTGTATATTGCCCCTGTTGATGGTCTTGCCAAGGAAAGGCACACTGACTGGAAGAAGAAGTTTGGGCCAAAAGGTCTTAATCTGCTTGTTGTTGAATTAACAGGGGAAACAGCCACAGATTTAAAGCTACTTGAAAAAGGTCAGATTATAATCAGTACTCCAGAGAAATGGGATGCTTTATCTCGGCGATGGAAACAGAGGTCGCATGTTCAACAAGTTAGTCTTCTTATTATAGATGAACTACACTTGATTGGTGGTCAGGGTGGTCACACATTGGAGGCAATAGTCTCTAGGACGAGATGCATGGCAAGTGAACTTGAGAACAAGATTCGTATTGTAGCGCTGTCAAGTTCGCTTGCAAATGCCAACGATCTCGGAGGATGGATAGGGGCTACCTCTCATGGCCTTTTCAATTTTCCTCCCGGTGTGCGCCCAGTGCCAGAAATACACATTCAGGGGGTTGATATAGCTAATTATGAAGCAAGAATGCAAGCTATGACAAAACCAACATACACTGCAATTGTTCAACATGCCAAGAATGGAAAACCGGCTCTTGTGTATGTTCCTACAAGGAAACATGTCCAACAAACAGCTCAGGATCTGGTAAATTACTTGAATGCAGAAAGTGGTGGGAACACCTCATTTCTGTTGCGGTCTCTAAACGAGATAGAGCCTTTCCTTGAGAAGATTAGCAGTGATAAGTTGCGATACTCTTTGCGGCATGGAGTGGGATTCTTGCACGAGGGGCTAACCACTGACGATCAAAAGATTGTGTCATTACTTTTTGAAGCTGAGTATATTCAATCGTGTGTCATGAGCAGTTCATTGTGTTGGGGAGTGCCATTGTCAGCACATTTGGTGGTTGTGATGGGAACTCAATATTTTGAAGGCCGGGAAAATCTTCACACTGATTACCCAGTTCCTGATCTCCTGCAGATGATTGGTCATGCCTGTCGCCCAAAGAAAGACGATTCTGGAAAATGTGTCATCCTCTGCCATGCTCCGCGTAAAGAATACTACAAAAAGTTCTTATACGAAGCATTGCCTGTTGAAAGCCATTTGCACCATTACCTGCATGACAATATAAATGCAGAAGTTGTAGCTCAAGTAATCGGAAACCATGAAGGGGCTCTCAATTACCTTACATGGACTTTTTTCTACAGGAGGCTCATGCAAAATCCCAACTATTATAATCTTCAGGGAGTTACACATGCGCATATTTCTGAGTACCTTTCAGAGCTTGTTGAGAATACACTGAGTGACCTGGAAACAAGCAAGTGTGTTGCTATTGAGGACGGGGACGTTTCTGCCTTGAATCTTGGGCTAATAGCTTCATATTATTATATCAGCTATTCTACAATGGAGCGTTTCAGTTCTTCCTTAACTTCAACAACGAAGATGAAGGGTCTTCTTGAGATTCTAGCTCATGCTTCAGAGTATTCACAGATTTCCGTACGACCTGGAGAGGAAGAGGTGATTCGAAGGTTGATTAACCACCAGAGATTTGCCTTTGAGAATCCTAACTGCGCAGATCCTCATGTCAAAGCAAATGCTCTTCTTCAGGCTCATTTTGCAAGGCATCGTGTGCCTGGGAACCTATTAATGGACCAGCGTGAGGTTCTCCTTTCTGCAAGTAGGTTGCTTCACGCAATGGTTGATGTCATTGCCAGCAATGGATGGCTAAACCTTTCTCTTTTAGCAATGGAAGTCAGCCAGATGATCACTCAGGGGATGTGGGATCGTGACTCGATACTTCTACAGCTTCCTCACTTCACAAGTGAGCTGGCAAAGAGATGCCAAGAGTGTCCTGGGAAGAATATAGAGAGGGTATCTGATTTAGTAGACATGGAGTTTGATGAGAGGCGAGAACTACTTCAGGAACTACTCCAAATGTCAGACATACAACTGGAGGATATTGAGCAATTTTGCAAACGATTTCCCAGCATTGATATGACATTTAAGGTGATGGAGAGCGAGGATGTAAGAGCTGGGGAGGAAATCACTTTGCAAGTTGTTATGGACCGTGAACAGGTTGGTCCTGCTGATGCACCGAGGTATCCCAGGACAAAAGAAGAGGGGTGGTGGCTAGTAGTGGGGGATACCAAGACTAACTCACTGCTTGCCATCAAGAAAGTTCCACCGCTACTAAAGAACGCTAAGATTCAGCTTAGATTTTCGGCTCCTGCAGAAGCTGGAAAGAAGACATATACGCTGTATTTCATGTGTGATTCATATTTGGGGTGTGATGAAGAGCATAACTTCACTGTTGATGTTAAAGGAGCAGCAAACCCTGATGAAGACATTGAGATGGGAGAATGAAAACTATTTCAGCTTCTGTGAGTATTTGCCTATGGTTTTGAGAAACACCTTGATTCCTAGGTTCGTACCAATGATGAAACACTAATGATTTTTCAGGGGATGTTTTGGTGAATATTTGCAGTTTTTTATTGATGCAATTCCAGTCGTATATAAATCTCTTGCAGGGTTTGCTTGAAAATATGTGATAATATAAATCTCCTGTAATGCTGCTGATGATTACTTGCTTTGTAACTTTTGTTGCTCTTTGGTAATTCTGAGAATATCAAGTTCAGGTCGTGTAAGTTTTCAGCTGCTCTGTTTCTTTGATTTCTTGTGCAGAGTCTTTTTTTTTTTTTTCGTCTGAATCTTGTGCGGAGTCTCTGTACTCTTTTTTGGCTTCTGATCATGAAACTAAACACTCAAATTTATTTTCAGCATTTAAATTGTAAATATTTTTTTTTAACAGATCTGAAGCAAGGATTTATTGACACTGTTTCCTAGCCTTTTACATCTGATGCATCATAATGAACATGAAAAAGAACTAATCACTTTCTCTTAGAGAAAGGAAGCATTGTTTTAGATCCCAACAGTGGATATAGGTAGAGTAATAGATATAACAAAACTTTCAGGTACAAAGGTTGTCGATGGACAGGAGGAGAACTGACGATGAAGGTGGTTAATTGATAGGACCCTTGGTGTTCATGCTCTTCTTGACCTGCTCTGCATTTTCTTTAACGAACTCCTTTGATTCTTGTGCCTTTCCCATGACACACTCCTTTCCTTCTTGTGCCTTCCCCATGACATTATCGGCCGCCTTCTGGGCAGTGTCCTTAGCTGTGCCCCAAGCATCCTGCACTGTCTGCTTTGCTTTCTCACTCACATTTTGCGCCGTTGCGGAGATCTTTCCAGCCACATCATCGACCTGATTTGCCACCTGCATTCATTCATCCACACTCTTTTATCACACAAAATATACAAGCAATGATAACATCGATATGTAACTCTTAAAGAAGAAAATATGGATATGTCTATGGTTAAAGGATTACCTGTTCACCAGTATTCCTAGCTTCATTTGCTCCTTGCTGTAGTGCGTCTCTTCCTCCATGCTGTGAACCTCCCTGTGATATACACATTTACCAAACCAAACATTATATCGTCTCAAACTTGATAGGATTCAGATCAAAACCAACAAATGCAACCATTAATATAAATTTTACTTGAAACCGTCTCGAAAAAATCCTAGAAGTTGGTGTCCTTGCAATTGCTCCAAGTTTGGTGGTGAGGCTTGCCATTGTTCTAGCTACTTTGTCTTTGGGTCCTTTTTCCTGGTATTGTTTTGTAGTGAAAGAGGTTTTGCAAGAAGCTGAATATATAACGAAACCAGAGAGGCTTAAATAGCTTTGTGCATGGAGAGTATTTCCCGCAGATGATTGGTCAGAAAACTGTGTTTAACTATGGCCAATAAGACCCAGTATTCTAGGACAGCAATGTTTTATTAGCAATACATGGGATTAATCTCACTTAATTTTCTTGCCACCAACCAAAAGATAATGGTTATTCCACTCACGTACGAAGATAAAACTGTTACCAAATGGTAAACAAAAGCAAAAATATTCTAACTTGGGAGTTGGGACTGTAATTTGGGGGCGTTATTATGTTGTACACATGCTTCGGACCATGAAAATGTCAGGTACCTAAGTATGGAACTTCTGAGATCGGGTTCCATGCCTCCATTACCATGAAAGACTCAAATACAACCATGACAGCAACATAGAACAAATTTTAGAAAATCGCAACAATTAAATAGAGTGAACTTCACCTACGTCGAATAAAATAAATATCACAATAGGTAACAATAGATGATAATGCATAAAGATTTCCTATATTTTCAGAGAAACAAAAGATATCTCCGGTCCGTCACCGGTTAACTCGGCGGCTTCTTCGTCTACGAGAAACTAACGGCACATAAGTGTGAGGGGATCCAGATTTTAAAATTTTAGTGGACCTCGGCGGTCCAGGTGGGTGGGCCTTACGGGCTCAGCGTCCACCATTTTAAATGAACACATATACCGAGAGCAAAAACTTAAATCCCCAATTTCGCACCAAAACCTAAATCGACAAATTCTCAGCGAAACCCTAAATCGGCGATTTTGCAGGCATGTTTTCCAGAACCCACGGTCCGAAAAAGCCTCTGTTCGTCCGAAAAGGTATTGCCGATTCGATTTTCTTGGGTGCTCTTCATGTTTGATCAAGACATTGATTTTTGGGTTTTGTTTTGGTTTGTAATTATGTGACAATGTTACCTCAAACAGAAAGCAAGTTCACACAAGCAAAGAAGCGTCCTGTGACTCGTGCTCTGAGATCTCGTTTACGTAAGATTTTCAATTTTTTTTAAGGTCTGAGAGTAGGGTTTATCTGCTGTAATTGTAGGATATCCATGATTTTGGATCAATTTGTGTTTGAAGATTAAATTCCCGTATTGGTTTGTGGTTGAGAATATGTAAAAAAAAAAATCTATATTAAGAAAAGATATAATTGTAACATGAAAAAATTATTTATTAAATTTTTTAAAATTGCATTCTTTTCACTATGAGTCATAAATAACTGAGTTTGGCCAGTATTAGGTGATTGGATCTTACATCTGCTTGCATCTCTGTTTAATACGTTTTTTGTTTTCCTTCGCTTCAAATAACAATGATATATTTGTTAGTATTCATTCATTTTATGTCATGCCCACTCTACTGGTTTCTGGGTTTTGTCGTTGTCATCATCCATTCATTCACTCTTTTTTTTTTGTAATTTTATTTGTGAAACAGGCATCAAGGCGAAGGAAAGGGAGATGGCCAATCTGCGTATTATGCGTGACTGTATGATTTTATTTTTGTTATACAGTCTGTGAGTAGTTATTTTGGATTTTTGAAAAGGACAAAACAGCATGCTGATAATTTACTAGGTAGTTTGAGGAATACTGAGCCAAACCTTTGATCATTCTGACTTTTGGAGATAACTCTCTAGCTTACTCTGTTTCATCTGTGCATGATGCATAGCTGATACCGATGGTGTTTTGCCAAAGCCTTAAAAGCCCTTGAGGAATTAGCTAGCTTTTGCTTCTTTATATTGTATATCTAGAAAGTGCATTATAGATGAAACGTAATGACTTCTTTAATTCATCTAATTCATCTGAAATAAGAACATTTTTTCTTTTTGGCCTTTTGTTTTCTGTTTTTGTTTTTGCGTGTCACATTACCAAGGAAAGAAAAATTAAAGCAGTTTTATCGAACATTCATTTTGCTTTTCTTATGGTACTAATCAAGTGTGATCTGATCATAGTACTTATATTCAGTTTTATCCCCAGCTGTTCTTATTTGCTTTTTATCTTTCTATCTGACTATAATTCAAACAGGGTACAAGGATTGTGGTTATTACTTCAATCGCATGGAATTCTGTGATGATCCTGGTAAGAATTTGATTTTAGTCAGAAATTCATTGCTTTTACTTTGGTATTCATAGTCTTATTATTGTTTTACTTGGTTGATGTTATAGTTATTTAGTTTTTGTAGTTTTGTTATTATTATTATTATTATTATTATTATTATTATATATATATATATATATCATCAATATTTTGTATGTAATGATGTAACTTTGAAGCAGGTGCTGTGCCGTTAGGAGAAGAAACCAAGCGCACTTGTCCCCACGAGGGTATGCTTGTACCTTTCTTTGCGTTTGCTTTTAAAAGTATCTTGGATTTGCTTGATCATTGTGTGTCCTGGAGGACAAAAAAGTGTTGATTTTATTTCATATTATGTATTTAGGGAAAAACTGGCTTCAACTTTTAGATCAATTTCACTTGGTGAAGATACCTTTTCCGGCCAAGTCATTTTGGTTTTTGCATGATCTTTTTCTGATAATCAAGTAAACTATTGTCTGACGGGATTTTGCTTGGGCTCGTGTTTATTTTAAAGTCGTTTTGCATTGTAGCTCCTGTTTCATTAACCCTCAGCATAAATTTTGCTGTCTGATGTCATGTGGTCTGATATATGGGTTTTGACATGGTCAGTGGTTCATTATCTTGTCTTTTATTTTGTAAACAGGTAATGAGGATCCGTTTAGTTCCTTTTTCTGTAAACCCGACTGTGAACGAAATACTCCTTTTGGTAAGTAATCTTTTATTTTTGTTGCAAGGTTTGTGAGAATATTATGGAATTACTGGGGCTCTTGCCAGTGTAGAAAATGAATGTTTATTTTTTGGTATTGTAATTAGTCAAATAATGTCTGATCAATCTGGTTTTTGAAGATTTACAGTAGTTTTTAAAATTTTCAAGATTAAAACTGTAATATTTATAATAATTTTAGTCTGGTTTATAATACTTTTCCACGATGCATTTGGTTTGCAATTAGACAGTTGTTTTTGTTCGTATGGAACCATTCAATGTCACCTGAACAGTTACAATAGTTTTAATTAGAGATCATCTTTTTCTTTGCTTACGACCCATCATCTTTTCTTTGCTAGTTCTTTACGGTCTGATGTCATATTCTCATGTAGTCACGGTCTTGATGTTTTGGGATTTGATACATACAATATATACAATATTTGTTGTGTCCATAAAGAGGATGAGGTATTGAAGAGGGAAGAGGATAGACTAGAAGATTGGAGATATTTCTCTCCAATTCAGGACCTATAAATCTTTGTAAAGGGTAAAAGACACAAACCACCCTTGTTCTCTGAGGGTGGAAATATATAAATTAAAAACCTTTGAAGTAGCCCTGCTGTTAGCTTACTGGTATAATTGAGGCTCCAACTTTTCATGCCTGCATGTTGTGCAAATGGAATTGTGATAAATTAAAAAGTCGCTACATATAAAAAATTAAGGTGAATTGCTGTTTATTACCCTACCGTCCTACACCCATAACTAACCCTGCATCTTGCAATTCTCTGTTCGATGCCTGCATCAGATGATAGTCAACCTTTTGGATCTCTTAGGTTTCTAGATAAGTTCTCCAGTTAAGTCATATTGATAGCCTACATATGAAATAAGAATTGTTAATTTTGGTCTTCGGATGATGCATAGATGATAAACAGAATAAAGTATCATGAGTTTTTATGTGATCATATACCATTTTGCGTTCCAGCATTAATCATTTACTTTTTGTGGTACTATTCATTATCTGACGACATAACCACATACAGAAGCCAGTGTTGGTCCTTGCATCATCAAATGTAACTCCAGTGCTCCTGGTAAGATTTTGACTTTTATAATAATGTTTGCGAGGGATAGTATTTGAGAACCTCTTTGGGCTGTTTTTATCTATACAGAACATTTGTTTGTTGAAGATAACATCATGATTGGTTTTGGTTTTTTTATTTTTTTATCACCGACTCAAATAGTTCGGTCATGATAGCTAACAATACCAGTGAACAGGTAGCAATGAAGGACAGAAGGCCAGTAAAGATTTGGAGATGATGCGAGTCCCTTATGGTATGCATTGCTTCATTTTAGTTATTTATTCTACTGCTACTACTACTATTATTTTTATTTTTATTTTTAAAATTATTATTATTATTATTATTATTATTATTATTATTATTATTATTTTGGTTAACTATGTGTTTCGGAAAGCCTACAAACTAAACCTACTGGTAGCTTGATTTACTTGCTTTATTTATTCCAAGTGTCGGATAAGTATTTGTTGAGTGCCCATTTATGATATTTTGTCTAAACAATTGAAAGGTTCGCTAGGCAATTCAAAAAATAAAGAATTACGCTTTAGCACCTGACATTGTTACACCTTTCTAATTGCAGCTCCTACTTATTCATTATCTTGTCTTTTATTTTGTAAACAGGTAATTAGAATCTGTTTAGCATGTTTTGTAAACCTGACTTTAAAGGAAGTGCTCCTTTGGGTGGGTAATCTTTTATTTTTGTTGCAAGGTTTGTGAGAATATTATGGAGTTACTGGGTATTGTAATTAGTCAAATAATGTCTGATCAATCTGGTTTTTGAAGATTTACAGTAGTTTTCAAAAAATAAAGGATTACGCCTTATCAGCTGACATTGTTACACCTTTCTAATTGCAGCCCCTACTTATTCATTATCTTTTCCTTTATTTTGTAAACAGGTATTGAGAATCTGTTTGGCATGTTTTGTAATCCCGACTGTAAAGGAAGTGCTCCTTTGGGTGAGTAATCTTTTATTTTTGTTGCAAGGTTTGTGAGAATATTATGGAGTTACTGGGTATTGTAATTAGTCAAATAATGTCTGATCAATCTGGTTTTTGAAGATTTACAATAGTTTTCAAAAAATAAGGGATTACGTCTTATCAGCTGACATTGTTACACCTTTCTAATTGCAGCTCGTACTTATAAGATTCCTGAGCGTTGGGAATGTGGTCCTCCTGGTCTTGATTGGTACTAGGGGTTTAATGGCTTCTTATTGTTCACCGTAATGGCTTCTTATTGTTCACTGTAAGGCAAAATAATGTTATGGTGATGTTCACAATGGTTTAACTCAAACCATAACAATTAGTTGTTATGGGGAACCTTAACAATGATTGAAAAGTTGAAAAAACCTAGAATTTTCGGTTTTTCAACTTACAGACTAGTCATTGTGAGATCCGGTTCAACAACTGTTAGACCGGTTCTTGAGGTTCTGTTTGTGGCCACGGATTCCTAACATTCAAATCTACCTATGTATAAATTTTGTGGCATTTGGAGAAGTGGAAGGTGGTGAACCGCTCAATATAAGTGTTCACAGATGTCCAGCGACTCCGACGGACGGTTCGGCAGGTTTTAGGCCAGTCCCGTCGTTGAGGCTGGCGGTTTATAATCCTAACTTCCATTTCTATCTGCCTACAAAATTTGGTAGTGTTTGGAGCATTTGAGGATAGTGAATCGTTAAAGGAAGTGTAAAACAAAGGTCTGGTGATGCTGGCGGTCGGTTCAACCAGTTTCTTTTTAACCGGTCTCGGCGGTGAAGCCAACGGTTTTTTAGACTTGTAAGACCAACGACTACAGGTTGTAGCAGAGTCATAGTTTTACTTATTCATCTTTACACACCATCATTTAAATCTTTTTGTTACGATTGTAACAGTATGCATATTTGTTAACGGATTGAGTTAACGTTCTATAATCTATATCGTCCACATGTTGTATGTGTTAAATTGCACCTCCACAAGCGCACAATGTTGAGTTATTTAATGAATATTGTCTTTGAATAAGACATGAGCTTCTGACTGTAGTCCGCTTATATAAGGACCTTGATAGACAATTTCTTTTATGTCACTTTGATGAGCCAGTCTTCCCGTCGTTAGGGGGAGATAAGAACAAGAATGTTCAAGTAGAACGACTTAGAATTGTCGTGGTTTGTCTCTACTGTGTCTTATCAAGTTCCCTAAAGTCACGAGATCACATATACATGCTGCAAACATGCCTGCAAGGATTGATATCTGGATAATGACATGTTGATGTTCGGATAAGAGGACATGTTGATGTCCGGATAAGATGACATGTCGTCACTCATAGATGGTGGCATGGTGACACCACAAATGTGGTAGATGGTGTCGCTAGGCCGTGGCTCCCACGGTTTAGGGGAGGCCACTTGGTTCGATACATATTCACCAAGGAAGAATGCGAGTTTGACACAACTTGATCATTTGATCAATGATACTCATTCGTCTGTTAATACCGGATTATGGTCATCATTGGGGGACGTCTCAATGTCAATACCAATCCATAATGAGATCTCTACACTTAGAAATTACATCGGTGTACATGATGACGTGGTTTAACGAGTTTGATATTGAACTATACTTTGTTGAGAAAATACCAACGCTATAGATTGGCCTAAATGGAAATATGCGATCCAGTTTAAACAATTAGATAGTGCTTTGGTTAGGTAACGCCAACACCCCAAGTGTAAACTCTATCAGTTATATTTTTGTTAGAAAGCGTAGTGAGAAAAAGAGTTTAGACTCACCTTCTGGCGCAAGGTCTCTCACAAATGCCCTGGAATCGACTATGATGAGATATACTCTTGTAATGGATGTCATTACACTCCACTACCTTGTCAGTTAGGTAGTTTCTGAAAAACTGAACAAGCAGCTTGTGGTCACAACTTATCTTTGTTAGGAACTAAGAGATGTACATAAAGATCTTGAATAGATTGGTTTTCACCCAAATCAAGTGGCTCCTGATCACGGAGCGCGTTTGCAAGGTATTTGCTAAGTATCTACTTCATTAGGGAAGTGATATGAAGAATTATGCCTATTTGCGTGTAAATTCTGGATGAATCGTGATGAACTCTTGTTAAACTAAGAGATGCCACTGATCTAAAATTAAGAATGAAAAGATCTTGGGAATACTTGGTCTCGAAAGTGAGGACTGTTATTGATGATGCTTATTCATCTGTCGGCTTAAGGCAAGCTAAAAGACGATGAAGTTATGCTTATATGTATCCCTTGATCGGTCGAAGTCTTGAGAAGACTCGTTTCGTCCATATGACGAAGAAGTCTTGGGAGAAATTCTCCATCTAAGTACGGTAGCACATTCATGTACTTGTTACATATGCTCAACTCGACATCTCATTCACTATAAACTTGTAAGGCCAAATTCTCCTTAGTCTTTCAACTCTCTTCCTAGCGGTTGAGCAACTTTGCTCCCTCTTAGATGAGTGTGAAAGAATATCAAGGTAGTGGCCAGATGCGCCTACGCAACGCCAATGTAATGACAGTGATTCCTTCTATGAAAGGTTCAGGCTTATTCATCCCTACAGAAAGACACATTAACAACGAAATCAGAATCTGCTCAGTTTGTAGGTCAACTTCCACGAGACCTACAGGATAGCACACTCGTTGAAAAATGGTGAAATTGGTACCATTGGAAAGGTCTGTGTCTACTTTCCAGGGACACCAACCATTTGATCACACCTATCATATTAAGTGAGTTATGGCTATTTTCGTAAAATAGGACGGATCTGTCCGAGAATCTGTTTTTGCATAACAGTCAACTTCGACAGAGCTTTGTGATTAGCTCAAGATGAACTAGGTTATGGACCTTGTATGGTTGGAAAGCTACGTGTGTCTAGTTTTCAGAACTTTATACGGTTCGTCCATACTTATTGTATCGAAGACGTTATGACTGTTTAAGTACACGAAGGTCATGCCATGTGTGAATATGATTTTCAACGCGAACTTGTGTTTTGAGTTGTTAGGCAACCTTCTCCTTCAAGATCAAAGTAATGCTAAGCATAGCAAGTCTGATCTAAGGATGTTGTGGCTGGATTTAATGACTAAATCGTTGCCCAAGTCTACTTTTGAAATATGTGAAGTGCATAGGCGTACCGTTTATCTGTACTCCGAGATTGAGTTACCAATCAAGGAGAGTCGTTGTGTAGACATCAGGGAGAGTCTACATGCATCACATGTTATCTTCAATTGTAGTTGGTACGTTGTGCTTTTTTTTCCTTTCGTCCAAGTCTTGTTTTACCCATTAGGTTTTTGTTTTACTTGGCAAGGTTTTACCGAGGCAACACTATAAGCACCGTGACCGTGACGTATTAGGGACACAACACAAGAGGGAGTGTTTAAGAAATTATGTTTCCGCCCTTCTGTTATGTGTCTTGCCCTAATACACGTAGGATTGGTTAATCCAGTTTCCTAATCAGAATAGATTATAGTTGATAGAACTTCTAGATCATTCAGGAGACTCTATGTAATGTCTAAAATAGGCATTTCTATCAATGAATGAGTAGACCGTTATTCTCGTTATCTTTTCTCCTTCAACAATATATATATATATATATAAGAACTTTGCAACACAGACTCAGAGCATAAACACAATACAGTCGTTGTTGTACCTTGTAAGAGTTAGGTTCAAGCATTGAGCTCCACAAAGGTGCTCTCTTTTCTCCGCCTCTCCCATCTCAGAGGAACACGCACAGTGTTGTAAGTCGACATCTCTCCCTCTGTGTTTTGATTCGTTGTGTTTTGATTCGTGTAAAAAGCTTATCTTTTTTTTGTATTTTGGGATTTAAGGGTTAAAGGTTCAAGCTTTTCCAAATGTGCTCTCTTTCCTCAGTCTCTTAGTCTCTCTCACTCACTCTAACGAACACACAGCCCTTGTCTCTCCCTCTTGTGTGAAATTTTTTGATTCAATGTGAAAAGGATATCTTTTTGTTGTACTTTGGGCTTTAAGGGTTAAAAGTTCAAGCTTTGAGCTTTTCAAATGTGCTCTCTTTCCTCTCTCTCTCTCTCTCTCAAACAAACACACAACCCTTGTTTAGGAAAGACGAATTTTTTTTTTCCTTTTCTGTTTGTTGCAGGACAAGATGGATGTGAAACTAAAACTTAAATCAGTTACAGCCATTACAGCATTTATTGGTGAGAAGGCAATTTTTATCGCTGCAGATGGAAAATCAACTTCTGCAGCAGAAGAAAAGAAGGGCGAAATATCGTCAGGATGTTGTCCAAAGATGCTTGGACTCACAAAACATATAATGGTCACCTTAGCTGGTGACTTGAGTGAGGGTATAATGATGATATGTAATGTTGCGGTTGCCATTATGAATGTCTTTGGTAGGGTGGGTATGTCGATTGTGAGGAAGTTATTTCAGGAGGAGATGCAAAAGTGGAAGCAGCAGCATGAGCGTAAAAGCCGTTTTCCAACAACTATATTAGTTTTTGGATATCGCAACCGTATTGCTCGTATTTATCATGTTGGCAGGAATAAATATCTGAAAGTTAAAGAAAATGGAGTGTATGGATGTGGTTCCGGATTCAAGCATTCGAAACCTTTTATGGAGGAGTTCATAGCAAACCATGATGGAATATTAACAACTGAAAATGTTGTTGAGGGGCTTTTAGCAGCTACGGCTGTTGCTGCTCTTCGAGACCCTGCTTCTGGAGGGTATGCTATTGTGGCCGCTTTATGGAGAAGTAAGAAAAAGGTGATGAAATTAGAAAAATTGATGCTGAGGTCAGAGCAATGGCTAGGAATTTTAATCTCATCCAACAGTATATGGAAAAGGTGATTATGGTTGTCACGTATGGGATGCCATATAACATCGCAAATGAGCTGTGGTTGAGGCAAACTTTTGTCAGGTCGAGCAATGTAGTTTTGACCGCACACCTTGTTGCCAAAGAAAAATGCAACTCTGAGAATCCTGATACAATTATTATCGAAGTACTTGTCTTTAATGATGTCAATACTCGGGCCTCTTACAAATATTACCCTGGAGATGATATGATTTCTTGGTCTGGTAGTAAGTATGATTATGAGCTTTTGTGCCTAGACTGGAGAGGATTGCACGCTTGTGCCAATTTCTAACATCAATACCTGATGATTATTAGATGATCCAGCACCTCTCAGTAGTTTTTGATTCCATCCAGCTGACTGACCTGATCAACATAAGTGATAGATAGCAAGTCTCCATATCAGATGAACGTTCAAGTAGGTTATGACTCCTTACAAGGGAGTCCGGGAAAAAGGTTTTGGCCAGTATATAAGGAGCACAAGTCCATGTGTTCAACTAGGTCTCTTAGCCTATAGTTTAATCCCATTCTGAAGCAAACAGTAGTTGAAACACAGAAGACTCCTCAGGAGAAGCTGCTTCAAGCTGGTAGATCAAGCTGCTGCAAATGGCTCGATGACAAGGCTGCTCAGGTGCTTCCCCAGCTCACCTAGGAAAGCCTATTGTAATTGAGATTCTGTGTTCATATTTTTAATGTGTGTTTATGTCCTTATCTACCAAAACGATTGAGTTTGATACATCATTGTTTTTATAAGCAATTCTCCTAGTTGAATGGTTTGTTCTTATTCACTTGCTTTTGCTGATTGAGTTTGATGCATCATTGTTTTATATGCAATTCTCCTAGTTGAATGGTTCGTCCTTATTCACTCGCTTTTGCAAACTCTGGCCCTCGTGCAATTCTCCTAGGAGACTATTGTTTACTTGAAGTGTGCACTGTCTATGAAGGTATCTGATTTTTACTTCATCAAGGTCCACTTGCTGTGTGAAATCAGATGCATATTTTTGTTCAGGAATGCTGATGTAGTAGTGAGGCAAAATTATAATGTTTTTGTTTCAGGAGACAACTAGCACAAATTACAGGCATTGCTGCAATTTTTCATCGCCCTCTACCCGAATTGGATGATATATAAAGATGTAGTATATAATGACTGCAGGAACATGTAGGAGACTATTGTTTACTTGTGCAATTCTGTGACTGTTTGATTTTGAATTACATTATTCTTCTACTTTCTAAGCTCAACTCACAGTATAATTTACTTTGGCATAAGATCTTTTTCTTGGATAGTCTTTCAAGAAGTAACTAATTCTGAAATATCGAAGTAACTAATTCTTGAATATCGAAGTAACTAATTCTTGGATAGTCTTTCAAGAAGTAACTAATTCTTGAATATCGAAGTAACTAATTCTTGGATAGTCTTTCAAGAAGTAACTAATACTGAAAACAACGAGATATCAAATTTACTTTGGCATAAGATCTTTTATTTCCAACCCGGTACTAGATATCAAATTCATCATTATAGTCAGTCATAAGGGATAGATCAACATTGAGGAAATCTGTAGTTGTAAAATACTGTTAAAGAAAAGCTAAAACATAAAACTGCTGGATCAAAGCTCAACAATTAAGCTCCAGATGATGATGATCCCACTGACTTCCAAAGCTTCACCCACGCCTCCATGGCATCTGATGCACGAGTAAACATAGGATCCACCTTTCCCAGCTCCTCCTTAACTGTTTTCGCCATACTGACAACACAATCTTCTGCGGTAACTGCTGATTGTGGCAACCTAACTGACTGAAAGAATGGGACCACTTCCTCCATCAGCTTCACCCCCTCCCACTCTTTCTTCAAGCTTTGAACCGCATCACCTCGTTCTTTTCTCCATACATAAGGCATCCCACTCTTTACACCAAGCCCCAGGTGATCACATATAACCTTTACACACATTCCACACCATATATCTTCCATCGTCTCCCACCTAAATTTCCCCTCTCCTGCCAACCTCAAAGCTGGGAGCAATGCTGGCCCAACCACCTCACGATCAAAAGCAATGTTGATTCCACTTACAGGCAGCAAGGCTCTCACAGGAACAGTCAAAACAGCATCCACATATCGAGAGTTCCTCTGTTCTGGGTTGAGGGCCTGAGTTGGCGCATCAAGGTCTGCCAAATTGAGCCACAGTCCACAGGATAGCGCACATGTAACCCCACTTCGCAGGCTAAATGGGTAACCGCGAACAAAATCTGCTCCCTTCCGGAATGGATCATAGAGTGTGTTAAAAAAGAAAGGGGTTGCTGGTGTTTTAAGGTTGGTAATGTGCTGCGCAACAACATCTACTAAATCACGATTGCTGTCCCTAGCCGGGGTGCAGTCATCATCAATTGAGATAATATATTTTTTCCGTGATACCAGATAACCAAAGTACCTACATGAGTAACCTGAGAAGGCAATGGAGGTGGTAGAACCCACCATGCGGGTTATGTCAGCTTTGGTATAGACATTTGCATTAAATCCTTCTGGAATCTGGAGTTCCTGCTTCAAATCAGGGTCTTTGACAATAATCAGATGAAACTGGGAGATAAAAGGTCTCCATTCATCCAAGAATGATTTCAGGTCTGGGTTGATTGCCGCAATCACAATGTCAACATCACTGTCATTGATGGTTGTGTTAGACATCTTTAAAGACTCTGAGAAATCAGTACTGCTTGGTGTTTTGTAGTTATTAAATTTGTCGCTTCAAAATGCTATCAGTGTGCGAACACAATGACAGAGTCTCAAAATTTTTCAGAACATCCTGCAAGAGATACCAGGAGGTCAAAAGAAGAGTGCACCTAAATAAGCTTGATAGCTGAGGACAAGCAAAATCTAGAAATGTAACTTACTGGTAGGAAGGACAGGGCTATGGATCTGTCGGATATTGAGTGCCTCAATTAGTGAAAGGATTTCATCCTTGCCAGTTGCTACAAATAGCTTCAAGACTTTCTCGTTCAGCTTTCCAGCATTCAAAGTTTTCTGTCAAGTAAGCAAGTGTCACTTAACAGAAAAGGTATAGCAAGATTCAGCAGATGTTCCATGAACACAATATAGCAGCCCCACATGTAGAATAAGACTACAACACCGTATTATGGTTGCATTAAATTTTCTTGTGAAATTTCAAATTGAACTCCCATTAAATCTATTATTGAATGTTCATCAAACAAAGCATGGGGTCTATAAGAAAAATAAACAAACACAGAATGGCGTCACTATGATCGTTCAAAAGGGGAGTGCCATGCCATTTGACTGTGTTAAACAAACATTTCTCCATCTGAAGTAAATATGGTTTCAATGTCATATCTTTGCAACACTTCCGGAACTTCATTAGCTCATGAAGTCACAAAATTAGATCCCATGAGTGAGCCGTGTGGCTCCAGAGGATTAGCACATCCAATATAGCGATGGCAAAATCATCAACAATGAAGGGATAGCCTTCTAACATTCAGAACGCATAATCTTACTCAACATTTGCCACACAAAGAACATTCTCCAAAAAGTTGAAATCTTCAAAACACAATCAAGTTGAACTTACAACTAATGAAGAAAACTTACAAAGAACACATACTTAACAATGAAAGATACAAACTCTAACCACACCCAGTTCAAATCTAACAAGATTGAACTTGAACATTACCCAAAACCAATAAGAACTACATTATTTCACACCTCGAAGTCTCAAATCAAAAGCACTGTATAAACAAACAAACCTAAAACACAACACTAAAACCAGCATCAATCACAATGAAAGACTCAAACTTTACACAAACCCAGTTCATATCTCACCAGATTAACCTTGCCCATTTCCCCCAAAACAGAAACAAATTCATTACTCTTCACTTCAAAACAAAAGCACTAAATGAACGAATGAAGCAAACTTTATCAACAGCACACACTTATCAACGAAAAATTCAAACTTTAAGCACACCCAGTTCATAAGATAAACTTTCACTTTACCCAAAACCATAAAGAATTCCATTACTTCACACCTTAACGTCTCAAATCAAAAGCACCTTATAAACAAATAAACCAAAGCACAACACTAAAACCAGCATCAACCACAATGAAAGACTCAAACTTTACACAAACCCAGTTCATATCTCACCAGATTAAGCCTGCCCATCACCCCAAAACCACAAAGCAATCCATATTCTAACACCTCAAAGTCTCAAACCAGAACCACTCAATGAAAAAGTGACTGAAATCTAATGAAGCAAATAGAGAAGAAAGAGTACCAAGAAGAGATCACAGAGTATGTGGTCAGGGAGAGGAGAGAGATCGGAGATGGTGGCGATGTTGAGGAGAGCTGAGTCAATAGAGAGAGATAGCAGAGAAGGCGGAGTTCTCATTCAACTCATTCATATAAATACTTAGCTGGAATCGTAAATATAAACCTCACACTCTCTCTCTCCTCTCTCTTCTTTTCTAGACAAAACCAACTAAACGAGGTAGGAGAAGAATTGGTCTAACGTGTGAGTGAGAGAAACAGAAGCAGATCCCCTTTGTTGCTTGGTTTCTCGAGATTTCTGTCTGTGTTTTCTCCGTCTCTGAGGTCAACACTCCATTGGCCACCTATTGTTGGGTCTCTGCCGCCCCCACGTGTCACGTGTGCGCTCAGAACCCGACCCGACGAATTTATTCTTGGATTCGGGCCTGAACCGTTATTTGACTTATTTCAGTCATGCTTTTTGGTCTGAGAGCTCAAGTGAACTAGAGTGCTAAACTTTCTAGCATTATGTTTGAGACATCTTTAGCTCTTATCGGATTTGCAAATCTAGATATCAGATATGTGTGGCTCCAAAATTCGGTCTATACTTTGATGAAGTACTAGTGTTTGTGATCAGACTACTACTGATTTTCCTATTTGATTGACGCATGGAAGCATAAACTGCACACCTTACCACCACTATCAAGTATGAACTCGATCATAGTGGCACCATGGATTTGAAGTCTTAAACACATAACCAAATTGTCAATACATATGAGGAAGATAACGTTCACGACTGATACAAATCAGAACAGCTGTTGCACGAAACATAACACTAAGATACCCTATTAGTATAGGTTAACCAAATACGTAAGATGTCTTGGTATGCTATGTAATCTGGAAAGCGACAATGGATAGTCTACGAACAAGCACTACTGGCTATTTCAGTCCAATAATGGACATGAGAAAACGGAGTTTGTTGTCGACTTGTGCAAGATCAGGAGGGTCGTTGAACGATGAAGGAGGCTCTACTCCAGTGAAGATGTAAAGAGCCTTCAGTTCCTCCATATAACTTGCATGGGGTGTGACTTTATATCCGACAATGCTTCGTATAGCTTCAATCTGCTTCCATATCTTGTCCTCGTTTTTAAGTACCTGAAGAAGCAACAAGCCAACGAGTCAATTCAGATAAAGTAGCCACAATAATTCACAGAAAAATAATGCAGACGGAGATACAAATTGATTGAGTCTGCTAAGCAAATGCATTCAGAAAGCAGTGTACATGTACAACCTGCTGAATACTGCACAATACATGCATGTTCCTACTGAAATATTCCGACAATTCTCCCATTATGACTATACTGATTTGTCAAGCTTTCCTTGTTCTATCCATATTATAGCCAAGCAGTGACTAACATGTGATACAATTTGACCGGACACTACTTCAGCACAGCAATTGATCACATGTCTAATTGACATGGACAACCCAAAAACAAGCATATTGAGCATTGGATGAATTTTACTCCCAGCTACACGTGTACATGGATAATAGCATCAGGAAACTAACATATGCTCTGTCTTGGGCTTGTCATCAGGGGGAAAACATAGTTGTATATAAGATACATTAAAACACAAACATCAAATGAAATACTCAAATATGTAAGAAATTGTTCTGAACGAGAAATTGCAAGGAAGATTTTAACTATTAACCCCTCTCCCAGCAGGCATTGTTCTAACAATGCAATAGCAACTCATTACATCACTTTTCACCAAGATGTTTGGCAAGTATTAAACCAGATATTAAACCGATATGTGAAATTTATGTCAGAATAGCATGAATCAAATCTCTAACCCCATCGGAATGGATGTTGTCCTTCTGAGAAGATATCTTAGCATCGGTAGATTCACTGACCCTGCTTGAAATTGAAAGCCCTGCAAAGTCCGCACCTTCTCCACCCACATTACCTGAAGAGTGCATATATGTCACCAGGTCTAATTAGTGCCTAAGAAACAAATAATCCTATGGACAATAAAATACAGTATCTGAAATTACTGAGATGAGTGTCAACTTCACCTTCACACATAAAAGTACTGTAATCAAAAGTGTGCGTGCCTTGCTCACCTGATGCATTATTCTCATCAAACACATAAAGGCCGCTTTCATCAGCAATATTTCTCGCATCTGCATTCGTGGAAACAACATTTTCCTTCTCATTAATTGACGGAAATGTAACTTGACTGATATTGTTCTCCGCTCTCTCTGCTTGCAGTACTTCCTCTTTGTTCGCCACAGGAACATGTGTCTCTGCCACAACTGTGCTCACAACCCTCAAATCAACACTCATTTCTGAAATAGACTTTTCTGCCTCTAGAATGTTGTTAACAATCCTGATTTCTCCTATTTGCCTTTCCACTCCAAAATTGTTGTCAGCATTTTTGCTTTCTGATACACTTTCCCAATCTTCAGAAACAGCATTCGCATCGGTCACATGTATTTTTTCTTCAGATTTTTCACTTCCTTTTGGAAATCCACCTTCCATGGTACTAGTAGGTATACCCAAGCCAACATCAGCATCAGTTGATGTCTTGTCAACTGCCCTCTCTGTCTCTTCAAAATTACTTTTTGTTATCTCATCCATCTCCTCACCTTGTTCAATGACTCCTGCATAGGGCTCTGAGATTGCCACTGCACCATTATCAGCCCTGCCAGCATCCCTCATTTTTTCTAGCAATCCCCTTGTTTCTTTCACCAATTCTTCATCCTCCATGAAGTCATTTACTATTTCTTTTTCCTCAGGTTCTTCAATTATAATCTCCTCCTCCCCATCAATTGCATTTGACACATATATGTCCACCTCATCACTGACTACATTGTTATCTAGTAATATATCCATGGAATCCTTCCTTGATCCTGGAGTTCCATCTGAATAATCATTCTCCATTTCCATTCCATCATCAGCACTGCCTTCATCCCTAATTTTCTCTAGCAATCCCCTTGTCTCCTTCACCAATTCCTCCTCTTCCATTAAGTCGCTTACTTTTTCTTGAGCTTCACTTCCTTCCAGTCTCACACTTGTCACTTCAATTGGCGACACTCCGAACTCCTCCCCGTCCTCAATGACATTGAACACCACGAGATCCACCCCATCACTGATTGCATTCTCATCTAGCAGGACATCATCATTGTACTCATATCTCGACCCTTCCATTCTCGCCCCATTAATCCCCTCCAAGAGAGGTTTTTCCTCCATATCCAAATAATCACCAACATCCACCTTTATATCCTCTTCCGCATCCTCAAACTCTACTTCATCCTCATTACTATTATACGGGAGCAACTTACTCATAAATTTCTCAGAACAAGTATAACTCGCTATCACAACCCCGCAAGGAAGCCAACAGGCAAACGCTATTGCAGACGTAACAACAAGCGGTGGGAGAACAAAAGGTGCAGAAGAAATGACTGCACCAGTCATCAATAGTTTCTTCCCAATCCCCCATCCCTTGTTCAGTATCCAACTCACCTTGCCAGTACTATAATCTACTTGCGGAGAGTGCTCAGAGTAGTAAATTTCTTCTTCAATCTCACACTCTTCAGTTGGGTCTTCCATTCTATACATAAATAGCAAGACAATTCATTTCTGAGTTTTTTCAAAACTTTACAATCAAGCTGCTTAGGAAACGAGAACAAATCATTACACTCAAGATTATCGTCTAGCAAGCTGCAAATTAATACTACCCCAGAACAGCACAATTGAAACAGAAGAAATGAAATCAAAGGAAATCTAATATCAGAGTTGCAAAAATAAAGGTAAATTTCTAAGAAAACAAACCAAGAAATCGACTAATCCTACAAGGCTACAACTGCAAATCTTACCTGAACCTGGAGAGCTAGCTAGTTACTTAGCTTGAGTCAATATCTAGTAAAATCTTGGGAGCTATCAGCAAACCAGTTCATCACCTGCTCCTATCGTTTTATAGTTTCGCAGGATATATATGTTCTGTTCTTGTATAGCTAGGGTTTAGGTTTTCATTTCTATTATCTGAAAAAATAAACCAGTCGCAGTATATAAAAACAAATAAAACCCATAAAGGGATAGATTATTATGAAATGAGATTTGAATATATGACACGCGTTGTGAGTATGGCACTGCCACTGTTGCAGTAGCCTCTTGCAATTTGCATGCAGACATGCAGCTTATACAAGATTGGTAACGTGGCTACGGCTAGCTCCAGCATCTGGCACCTGTTGGGCTGGGATGGGTTTCGTTGCTGTCTTCAGGCCTTCACTGTTATACAAACTAAATGATCGGCCCTGTGAGAGTATAAAATTGCCAAGAGTACGCTAAAAAAAATGATTCGTAAGTCTACGCTTCAAATAATACGATAAATGCAAAAAAAAATTGTTGGACGCTGAACTTTTTTTTTTTTTTTTTGAAGAAACTGATGTCACGTCTAAAGATTAAAATCTCTGCGATATATATGATAGGGAGGGGTTCTAATGAGGACAACTAAGTTAAGGACTAGTTAAGGACTTCTTCGTTTCACCCATTTTTCGATCGCATATTCACATCTCGACCGTCTAGTTTGTAGATATATATGAGTGATCATCTCTACAAAATTTTCATCCAAATTGAAAATCGTTAAGGCATTCATAAATATGATTTACCAATTATAAACTTGAACGGCTCTTGTTTGACAGATTTGGATTGTCCATTGATTTGATTTAGTTTGATCCCTTAATGATCACCAATTTTGCTGAAAATTTGTGGAAGTGATCTACTTATATAGACCTAAAATTTGAACGATGGAGATGGAAAAATGTAATTGAAAAGTGGGTGTAATAAACGATTAATGAGAAAGTCCTCAACTAGTCCTTAACTTAGTGGTCCTCATTAGAACCCCTCCCATATATGATATATCCTCTGATATCTCATTTTTTCAAAGGACCGATATATTTATAGGGGTTACTATCTTACATTCTACTGTATCTACGATATTTCCCCGATATTTCTCTGATACCGTCAAATATCTCTGATATTTATGAAATATTTCCGATATTTATGATATTTCCGATATATATCATTGATATATTAAAAAATATCTGTAAAAAATTGAAATGATATCTGGAATAGAAGTAATTCTCTCGAGGTATATCTCAATGAAGAGTGTGAGTCTCGAGTGATATCTAGGATAGAAGTAATTCCCTCGAGGTAAAATTTTATGATCGATTTAAATTCTTTTTTGTTATCAATAAAACAAAATTTCGGTCAAAATAAGCTTTTTATTTCCTTAATTATTTTGGGGTAAAAAAATTAATTTGGTTGGATACTTCAAATATTTCAACCAATAATTTATGGAATTACCATGAATTAAATTACGAAGAAAGAAATCTTATTAGATATAGAAGACCAATTATCAGGTAAAAAATAATTGGTTAAAAAATAAATTCTAATACATGCACACAACAAATCTTCAAGATATCGTATACACCATTCTATTCATTTACCATGTATAATTAATCTTATCCATAATTGTCACCATGTATACTGTACATATTTCAGTATACATGCACCATTTACATGACACCATAAAATTTGGATATGTTTCCATACGAATCTACAAAGTAACATCTGTTGTATGTAGATATACCGCAAGCATAAGCAACGACCTAGTAGACCGTTTTCCTGCCACGAAGGGCCCCGCTCCCAACATACTTTTGGTAGACCGACATCCGGGCTACTTCGCCATGGTGAAAGATCGTCAATACCACATCGGGAAGGTGCTTCTCCTAGCTCAACAAGAAAACACAATGATGAGATATATGTGTAGTTAGTTCCACATCAGAAACATAATATGTGAGGGAACCTTCCTTAACTATAAAAGGAAGGTTTCCCATATGTAGAAAGGATGAATGAATCTCTATTCATTCCACAAATGCCTATTAGCCATGATAGCTGATTCGTAAGTGGACGTAGTATGATGGCATGGTGAACCACTATATGTTTTTGTCTCTTGCTCATGATTGTCTATTGTTCATATTCCACCGTGATTCTACATAGTCTCCGGGATTATGCAGAAACAATATCCAAATATAGTGGTAAGAAATTAATTAATCACCATAAAAGCAATCTTATCTTTGTGTATAAATACATGAAAGAGTATGCGTCACAATCAAACTCCATCATTAGGCAATTCCATTAGAAAATTGAAAATGAAGTTGGGACAAATCTACTGTGTTGTCTTGCTCCTTGCTTTAGCATTCCCTTTAGGTAATTCACTGCATTTGCATTGGGGAAAAAAGAAGTTTGTACGCATCGTCAACAATCTGAGTAACGGACAAAGACTTTATTTTCATTGTGAATCTAAAGACGACGATCTTGGTGTTCGCAGTCTTGCTGTAAATGAGCAATTTGAGTTTGGATTTCGAATCAACTTTTGGATCACCACACTTTTTCATTGTCACTTATGGTGGAAGGATAATCATTCGCGATTTGCTGCATTTAAATGTGAACAGAGTTTTTATGATGATTGTGGTGGCGGGAATCATTGCATATGGACAGCCAAAGACAACGGAGTATATTTGGCGGACCATTGGATATATCTTTGGGGTAAAAGTTGAATACATGCATGTATGTACATATGTTTTCAATAAATTTCATGGATTGCTAAATTGATGCAACGATTCATATGTTCTACTTATGCTCAATTAATAAAGTTTATTAACAATGTGTTGGTGAAAGTTTCAATATCCATACAATTTATATGTTAATTAACAAAACAAAAAGATTTAGACAAAACTATGGAGATATCGACAATGATTTGGTGGTGCTATTAACACACCTATTTTTGTCATTAACACATCCCTTATATGGTGAGAACCAATCATCAATCAAATTCAAATGACAAGTTTGTAAATAAAATACAAATGTGTGGATAAGAAAATAGACGAGGTGTGTTAATAGCAATAGTCATTCAAATAATTATTTAAAATTGGTTAAAAATAAAATCTAATATGTGCACATAGTAATCTTCGAGCAGAGAGCCATATACACATATTTTGGTTCATAACCAGAAATAAATCTTGCTATATAGAGTAATCCTCAAGGAGAGAATCATATACACATCTTTTGATTCATAACGAGAAATCAATCTCGTTATATATATATATATATATAGTAAATGATATATCCAAATAATTATTCAAATTGGTTAAAAATATCATATGCACCTCTAGTTTATAGTGTATTCTTAGGGCTAGTTTGATATTATTGTGACTTTAAAAAAAATATGATTCTACTGTATTGCTAAAATAATCAGCTGTGAATTAAAATGGTTTTCTGTTTGGTAAATATTAGTTCTAAAACTACTGCAAAGTCAAAATACATAAATTTTTGTTTTTATGATTGTTTTTAAAAGTAACATTCAGGTTGTTTCTAAAAGTTGTTGCCGGTGATCTATAATTTAAAAAAAATGATTTTCTTTAATCTACCAAACACTATAAAATCTAAAAATTCGGATAGAAGCTGATTTTTTTTTTTTAAAAAGAAGATATACCAAATGGGGCCTTAATCTCATCTAGAAAATCTATCATATATAATTTCGTTTTGCTTTCATAACATGCACCAGTTACATAACGCCATAATATTTAAATAGGTTTGAATCTTTTTTTTTTTTTTAAGGAAAATAGGTTTGAATCTTACAAAGTAAAATCCAAATAAAGTGGTCAGAAATTAATCACCAAAAAACAATCTTATGTTTTTGTATAAATACATGAAAGAGTATGCAGCACAATCAAACTCTATCATCAGTCAATTTCATTAGAAAATTGAAAATGAATTTGGGACAAATTTACTGTGTTGTCTTGCTCCTTGCTCTAACATTTCGTTCAGGTAATTCACAGTTGCCACAGACAAAGAAGTTTGTACGTATCGTTAACAATCTAAGCAACGGACAAAGACTTTATCACCATTGTGAATCTAAAGACGATGATCTTGGTGTTCACAGTCTTGCTGTTAATGAACAATATGAGTTTGGATTTCGGATCAACATTTGGCTTTCCACACTTTTTTATTGTCATATATGGTGGAAGGATAATCATTCAAGGTTTGTTGCATTTCGAGCTACACGAGAGTTTTATAACGATTGTGGCGGAGATCATGCAATATGGACGGCAAAAGATGATGGTATATATCTTACTCACATCAATGATATGTTTGGGGATACTCAAAAAAAGATATATCTTTGGGGAAAGAATTGAGTATATGTATGAATGAATAATATGAAAGCTCCATCAGTGATGTATAATCAATGTTTCTAATAAACTCGGTCGATTGTTAGATCAATAAAATTAATGTTTTTCACTTTTTCCTATGCTTAATTTTGTTAGGAGAAATTCAAAATCCCTTGATAATAAAGTTACAAATCATCTAACTAACAAAATCATAAATAAATTGTAATTAAATTAGTTGAGAAATTGTTCCAGATAATTTAGTCTTTCAGACTCAAAGCCATTAGAGATGTTAAACAAATACCTTAACTTTTAGAGAAAAGTCTGAAAGTTATAGTTATCTAATCTATCATTACCAGGGGCGGATCCAGGAATCTCAATCGGGTGGGACTTGGATTTTTAGTAGGAAAATATTTTTGACGGTGCTAGAGAAATTTATAGATTGAAAATAAAGATAAACCTAGTCATAAAGAACGTAGTAGGCCTTTACCACTTCAATGTTTGTTTAATTCATAAAACATTTTAGACGTAACAAAAAAAAAACTAAATAAGCATTTCAATAAGACTGACAACCTCGCGTCCTCACCGATGCTGCGTGATATGGCAAGGAAGAAAAGAGACAATAGACAACATAAACGTATATCTTTTTTGAGAAGATAGAGAAACTTATCTCTTTCTTTAACAAAAATGAAATTAAGTGTACGTTAGGCACTTGGATCACGTCAATGCTAGCTAGAACTTGAGTGAGACTATCCCAAATAATATTTGATTAGTAATTGTACAAGATGAAGGAATTTGAGTGGGACTTAGGCTCAACAATCTTACACTCACACCATAAAATTAATGATAACTATAAGTAGTAATTTTTTTCCCCAAAATATTTGGGTGGGACTTGATGAGTCTCATGGTGCTTGTACCTAGATCCGCCCCTGATCATTACAAAACATTACGTGTATAAAACTCTGTAACTGTCAATTTGTTTTATCTCCTTCAATCACAACAATCTGTTAGATAACACTAGTTTTAAAACCATCATGTGACTTTGAGTATATGTTATCGACATATGCTGATAGACGACGACCTACTTCTGAGCAGTTGTCGACATATTCGATGATATCACACAATAGTTTTCCATTTGAACGTGTTGTGTGAATGTTTTTGGCAGATTTTATCGACATATGGAGATCAAGGAACATGAGGAGGATGAGGAGATGGAGGGGGAGTGTGGGTTCTGCTTGTTCATGAAAGGCAACGGGTGCAAAGAGAGCTTTGTGGCTTGAGAGAACTGCATAGAAGTGGCAGAGAAGCCTCAGACGTGCTTCAACCTCTCCGGGTTGAAGAGAATTATGAGAATACCCTCACATGCATAAAAACATGTTGGTCTTTGGAAAAGTTGACAAAAATTGCCTTATTCGACGGTTGTGTAGAAATTTGGTCAATTTATTAGACAAAATCACAGAAAAATACTAAATACTAGGATAACAAATTAACAATTAAGGCTTTAAAAGATAGTCGCTTAAGGAAATCGATCTTATTTACCTTAATCTCGGTTCATTGACCTTATTTGTCTCATAATCGTGCAAACTAGAAAATCGATCGGATAATTGACCGTAAATTCCACAAGTCATGTGTAAAAAAAAAAACAAACGAAAAAGAAAAGGGAAAAAGGGAAAGAGGAAATTACTTTCTGGGCTGAGTTGTGATAATGCAGACTACGGGGAAGGAAGTATGATATTGACAAACTAGTGGTGCCAGAGTGACAATTCGAAAACTCTTCCCTATCAAAAAGACGGTTTAATCCTTATAAGGACCGTAAATAAATAAATAAAATGGGTCTAAACCAAACCGACCCGGAACCCAAACAGATACAAAGCCGTGACCTTTAGCTTCACTCTGAAACCCTAGCACAGCACACTCTTATCTTTCTCTCTGCAACTGCCGAAAAGCGGAGGCGCCTCTCTCTCTCTCTCTCTCTCTCTCTCTCTCTCGCTCTGAAGGAAAGAGAATCATGACGGACGTGCTGATGCACGAGGTAGATGCGACGGCGGCGCGTCTCGGAATCGATCTCCCGCCAGACCTCGACTCAATCCGTCTCCCTCCCGGAGAGAAGTGCGGGATTCTAAGGTAAAACCCTAACCCTAGCGCCGTCGAGGAATCCAAATCTCAATTTACAGCACTTAAAAATTTGAATTGCGTTTGTTCTGATTTCAATCTTTCATTTTTTTTTTCAGCGACAACGACGACGTCGGCAACGATGTCGATTCGGAGATGGAGTCCGGGTTCGGCAACATCATCGTTGTCGATAACCTGCCGGTGGTGCCGATAGAGAAGTTCGAGAAGCTGGAGAATGTGATACGCAAAATCTACAGTCAGCTTGGTGTGATCAGGGAAGATGGCTTCTTCATGCCTCTCGAGCCCGAAACGCAGAAGACTATGGGATATTGCTTCATCGAGTTCAATACTCCTCAGGTATTGTGTTCGTGTGAATTAGAAACGGTGTACATTATCGATTTAACATGATGCATTCTGATAATAGGTTGATATATAAGCTTTGTCTTGGTGAAATTGTAGGAAGCCGAGCTCGCCAAGGAGAAGACTCATGGATACAAGCTGGACAGGTCACACATTTTTGCTGTGAACATGTTTGACGACTTCGATAGGTTCATGAAGGTTCCTGATCAGTGGGCTCCTCCTGAAACTAAGCCATATACTCCCGGGGTAATTATATTTGTACTTTCATCTCACATGTTTATGTGTTCCTGTCACTGTTGGTTATCAGATTATAGTACTTATTGTATGTTACTCCAACTTGATTGAGTTATGAATAATTTCTTGTGTGGAACCTGACAAACATATCTTTGTCTTGTCACCTCTGATGATAGATGAATGTCATAAACCTTATTGCTAGTTTAGTGTATATCTTATTGCTTGGGTTTAACCTATACTTAAACCAGTAGCCTTTTCTTTTTTGGTTTCTGGATTTTCATGAAATATCAAATAGACTCACTATAATCATCTTCAACTATCTGGAAAAAGGACTTGTATATCTTCCACATTATCCTTTTATGCTTTCTGTTTACCCTTGATTTTTATATTCGCTTTCTGGCTATGAGGGGGAAAGAAGTGACAATGTTTCAAATTTTACTCATATGCTTATTATTCTGTCTACTTGTAATATTTACAGGAAAATCTTCAAAATTGGCTCACTGATGTAAAAGGACGGGATCAGTTTGTCATCCGTGCTGGTAATGATACTGAAGTTTATTGGAATGATGCACGACAACTGAAGCCTGATTTTGTGTACAAGCGTCAAGTGAGTGGATGCTGTATCTCAGCGATCCATTACTCTCTTTCTTTGTCATCTCCTACTATGTGACCCATCTGTCTTGTGTCAACATTCTGATAGTGAATGATTGTATTTGCTTGCAGTACTGGACTGAAAGCTTTGTGCAATGGTCACCCATGGGGACTTATTTGGCAACTGTACACAGACAGGGTGCTGCTGTTTGGGGAGGTGCCACCAATGAGTTCAAACGACTAATGCGTTATGCACATCCACAGGTTGCTATTGATTTCCTGGTTTTACATCTTTGTAGTTTTTCGTAGTTTTTATTTTATTTTTGTTCTAACTGTTTAGCTGCAATTTGCCTACTGCAGGTTAGGCTGATTGATTTTTCCCCTGGTGAGAAATATTTGGTGACATACAGCAGCCATGAAGCAACCAATCCTCGCGATACAAATGTGAGTTATTTTGGATTCATCACTTTGTTAATTAGTTTTCCCCTGTTTCTATGTCTAACATGTGCTTGTCATACAGAGGGTTGTCATAGACATTTTTGACGTAAGAACTGGAAAAGTCATGAGAGATTTTAAGGGAACTCCTGATGATTTTGCAATTGGAGGATCTGGAGGTGTTTCAGGCGTGTCCTGGCCTGTGTTCAAGTAATGTTCTCGTCCTTCGTAGCAAACAGTGTGATGTCAATTGACATCAATATTCTAATGGATTTTGTTTGTTATCTATGCAGATGGGGTGGAGGAAAAGATGATAAGTACTTTGCCAGAATGGGAAAGAGTGCTATATCTGTTTATGAGACAGAAACGTTTTCACTTGTGGACAAAAAGTCTATTAAGGTTGAGAATGTTATGGACTTCAGTTGGTCGCCAACTGATTCAATTCTTGCTCTTTTTGTTCCGGAATTGGGTGGTGGGAACCAACCTGCTAGGGTGAGTAGTTATCTAGTTATGTTTCATTTTTTATTTCCAAGCTTTCCCTGTTTTACATATAGGTTAGTCTAACTATTGCTTCACATGATACACATAGGTAAGTCTGGTTCAAATACCTAGTAAAGAGGAGTTAAGGCAGAAGAATCTTTTCAGTGTTAGTGATTGCAAGATGTACTGGCAAAGCAATGGGGAGTATCTTGCTGTTAAAGTTGATCGGTATACAAAAACGAAAAAAAGTACATACACAGGATTTGAACTTTTCCGAATCAAAGAGCGAGACATCCCCATTGAAGTTCTAGAGCTTGAGAATAAAAATGACAAGATCATTGCATTTGCCTGGGAGCCAAAGGGACATAGATTTGCAATTATACATGGTGACACTCCAAGGCCTGATATAAGCTTCTACTCGATGCGTTCCGCTCACAATACAGGCCGCGTGTCAAAGCTCATTACTCTCAAAGGCAAGCAGGCGAATGCTCTTTCCTGGTCACCTTCAGGGCGCTTTATAATACTTGCAGGATTGAAAGGTTTGAATGGGCAGTTGGAATTTTACAATGTGGATGAGCAAGAAACCATGGCAACACAAGAGCACTTTATGGCAACAGATATTGAATGGGATCCAACTGGAAGGTAATATCAAGACATATGCCTATAGCATGGGTTTATTTGTTTTATTTTGAGTATTATATTGATGTGCTCTTACATATCTGGTTCTGATGTGTTACTTTTACATCCTCAGATATGTTGCTACTGCAGTTACTTCAGTTCATGAGATGGAGAATGGTTACATCATATGGACCTTCAATGGCAAGCTACTTTATCGGGTATTGAAGGATCATTTTCTTCAGGTAATGCTATTTTGAAGATTTGGTGAATCAGTCTGTTTGATTCTATCATCCAAACCATGTTCAGTTCGATGAACATATATCTATAATGTGAAGAAACTATATATAAAGAAGTCATATTCCAATGGTTTCCTTGTTGCCCGTGGCAGTTTTTGTGGCGTCCAAGGCCTGCATCTTTCCTGACTCCCGAGCAAGAAGAGGAGATCGCAAAGAATTTGAAGAAGTATAGCAAAAGGTATGAGCTTGAGGATAATGATGTGGAAAAACAATTGAGCGAGCAGGACCGGGCGAAAAGAAGGGAGTTGAAGGAAGAATGGGAGAAGTGGGTAGCTGAGTGGAAGCATTTGTACGAAGCAGAAAAACTGGAGAGGCAGAGGCTCAGGGACGGAGAAGTGAGTGATGAAGAGGAGGAGTATGAAGCAAGAGAAGTTGAAGTAGAGGAAGTGGTCAGTACTCAAGAGGAGGTTCTTCTAGAGTGATACTTTGGAGATATCTCAGGCTATATGATTAGATTACATCCGTCGACATTTGAACCTATTTTCTATTATCTTCCTTTGGCAGCAAATTTTGTGGGAATTTGAATTAACCCCTAATTTTGATGTTCACTAGTGGTTGTACTCTTTTGTTCAGCGTTAATTACATGTTTTCTTTTTCTTTTTCTTTTTGTTGGATAGTTGAAAGCTTTAATTAGTTTTAAGCACAACCAAGAACCAACACGGCAGGAAAGGTTGAGGCGCATGGCTGAATGAAAGTGAAAATGCATCAATATGATGAAAAAGATAATTTACCCCACCTCACCTATATATCAGACAATGTCAATATGCCTAGCTAATAAGACCTAGCTAATGCTGATCAGTCTTATCGCGGCCCATTTAGCATAGCTAATCAACCTCTCCGTTGTTTGAGGTCATGATGTTAGTTAGGTTTTTTTTTGAGGGAAAATGGAGTTGAGTTCCTTTGATTTTAAATCATACAACCGTGCTAGGTCAAGCTACGACAGTGTCCGAGAGCAAACTCCGTATTACAATACGATGCACATATTAATGTATGCAATTTCAAAGAAAACTATTAAAAAAACTACTGAGAAGACTAATGTTCAAATGAACTTATTAAAGACATTTTCTAATGAATGTGTGAGTGGGGAAAGCTAAAATTAATTGAATTTGAGCATAGCGAAGTGGGAGACCGTAGGGAGAGGCACTGTTTCAACTCCCGGAATTCCTTGCTTAAAGAATGTCCCTTTAGAAAACATGTAACCTACCTCACTCAACCATAGTACCCCAACTTCATGCATCGAGGGTCTAAGACCATTTCGGTGTACCTTTCCAGACATAAGGGGGGGGGGGGGGGGTTGTGCGCTCTATAGTCAAGTGACGTAGGGATCTGTCCACATGTAGTCTCCTATCCATCCTCACCGGGCTGTTTAGAGGAAGCGTGACGTGCACGCGAGTGGATCTCCTCCTTAGTCCTGCATGGTCGACATTGAGAACAGGGGGGGGGGTGTGCGCTCTATAGTCAAGTGACGTAGGGATCTGTCCACATATAGTCTCCTATCCATCCTCACCGGGCTGTTTAGAGGAAGCGTGACGCGCACGCGAGTGGATCTCCTCCTTAGTCTTGCATGGTCAACATTGAGAACAGGTCCGATGGTCTCTCTTACCATCCAGAGTGTGGCCTTTGTGGTGAGTGCCGCCGGTAAGTCACAGACCTCCATCCAAATCCAAAAGAAGTCGAGCGGCACCACCATGATGTCGGAGAAGTCGTCGTAATCATTTAACAAGATGATGTTAGTTAAGTTAGCTAATCAGAATACGGTTTAATATGTGTGATTGTGTATTACTATTTTCAAACTAATACTAACCGTAACATTTTATCCAAGAATATAAAACAAAATAAACTCAAACACATGATAACTGGTTTGACATAATCCCTCGAAACTCAAGGTCGTGACTCGTTTGATCCTAATTAATGACCGTGATTACTAGTAAAACACTGAAAAGACTGTTTTGCCCGCCACACCCGCACTGAACCGAAAGCTTTTTAACCTCTTGTTCCTCCGTCAATTCCACACAAAAAGTGAGTGACCATGAAGATTGTTCACAGGGACTTCGTTCGCGGCGGACCCGGCAAAGTTAAGGTAATCTCTTCTTTCTTTCTTGAATTTCAACGAAAAACATCGGGTTGCTTTTTCCGGCTAATTTTGAAACTTTCCGGTGTGGCAGATGGTGCCGCTCGATTCCGATGATCTGTGGTATGTTTTCAACTTGATAGCTGTTGGCGATAGTGTTATTGCTGTCACTGTCAGGTAAACTCCTGCTCTTTGCTATTCATTGTGTATGTAAAATATTTCGGTGTTGAGTACTGATTTCATTTAGTCGTACTTGGAGAAATGGAGTTTTAATATCTGCGATAAAGTCCAAGTTGGTAGTTTTTGAATGCTCTATGTTTACTCATGGTGAGATTTTGAATGGTGAATAGCAGTTTTCATGGTGTCGTGTGTGTCTTGTGACAGGAAAGTTTTAAGAGAAGCGGCTAGCGGTGGGAGAGATGCAGAGCGTGTGAAGCTCAAGTTGGAAATAAAAGTTGACAAGGTATGGAGAAAAGTTGGATCAATGTCGATTTGGTGTTTCTCTGTGTGTCTTTGATGCTTTTGGTTTGATGTTATGTTCTTATTTCTCATATTTTCTTTTAGGTTCCTGAGTATGATCAAGAAGGCGGTGTCGTGCGTGTAAGCGGAAAGAATATCCTTGAAAATGAACATGTGAAGGTAAATGTGGCATTGTTTTACATTACGAATAAGAAAGAGCTGCCGTTAAACTTCTCATTATCTTACTGCAGATAGGAGCGCATCATACTCTGGAACTTGAGCTTCACCGGCCTTTTGTTTTAAAAAAGGCATGCCTTTTCATTTACTTCCTACATGTATTATACATGTAAATATGTTCTTTTATTTTTTTTTATACATGCGGTATATAACCTTTCATTCAATCCTTTGCATATTTAATTTCCATTTACGAAAGCCTGTGACGTAGGATAATCAAAGTCTATCTTTCTGTGCTCAAGTTTATAGTGTTAGGAGATAGAGGTTGGGAGATGGAGGTGATTTACAGATGAAGCATATGTTATCAAATCATTCATTCTAGAAGTCCCTAAATTATAACTTGCTAGAGGGGTACCGTCTTGTCAAACTTTGAAATACACCGCGATCAAGATAATCTTGCCCTCCAGATATTAGAACTGTCTCGGAGAAGCAGAGGTGATACGAGAATGTGTCCGTGGTGAATTGATTCTAGGAATTTTCATTCTCTTGTTTATCTCTAAGCCATAGACTGTAGTTTTTGGACCATTAGTTTGAATCTCATGAAGTGGCTGGAAACCAAGACAGAGCTTGTAGGACTTTTGCTAACTACCGGAAACATCTTGACCCATTTTAATTTGAATACATCTTAAGAAGAGTTGACAGAGCCATAGTTCACTTTCACACCATTAACTCAAATTACTAACATATCTAACCATAAACTCTGGGCACAACTTCTGAAACTGTTTTCTATCCGTCTGCCTTTAATCATGGCATCGGTCCCACACACAAACTTGCTGGGATTGAAAATTTTCTCATGTGTGTGCTTGATTTATATGAATACACATTTGTATCTGTTCAGGCATATTTAACTGCTCTTTATTGCAATGTGTTACTCTTGCATTCGTATAGAAGTTACATGTCATGAAAAATGATGTTTCGATCAGATATGGTTTTATAATATGAACCACTTTTTCTTACTGACTCTTGACATGCTGTGTGTTATATGTTTTAGGATGTGTGGGACTCAGTGGCCTTGCTTGAACTCAATCAAGCCTGTGGTATGTCCTCTCTTTTCCACATTTCAGCTCCTTTAGTAACTGTTGACATTTTATCTTTCTTGCCTTTTTTTTTCTTGATTTATTTCATTTGGATATCATAGAGTATGTTAATGTGGATCAATTATTCATAAGAATTGTTTCAATTGCATGCTCTACATAAATAGTATACCTACCCGGGCTGGCCATCCATTTAGACAGAGAAATTCTACCACTCTTCAGACCTATGCGATTTACATCAACACAATAACTAGCCAGTGATATTATGCCTAGTGGCACCTCCTAATCCAAGGAATAGTTTGTATGACAAAGTAATGATAAGACACACAAACTGGATTCTTAGAATATTTACACTACCCCATAAATTGCCTTTTGAAAAGTGCTTAACTGCTTACAAGTCTCATCTAGAGTGCCAAGTATGGAGTTGAAGAACTTAACTTCAACCATTTATCTGATGATCTTTTCTCTGTAATTCGCAGATCCTGCGGCGAGTGCTGACCTAGCTGTTGTAATAATGCAAGAAGGATTAGCACATATTCTCCTTGTTGGTAGAAGGTGCGTCTGATTTTATTAGGGGCATGATTCGTTTTGAACTTTATCGGTTGATGTTTCATGAAATTGATGAACTTTGAAGCCTATATGAAAACTATCTCGAGTTACTAGTTCCCCCATCTTTTGGAGGTTACTTTAAACATGATCTTGGTTATGGTATTAAAATGCGTGCTAAAGCTACTACTGATTTTGCATGTAAATTTTTTAATTTTATGAAAGGCTGTTCTTTGAGAATCTCCATCACAAGTTAGAAAAAAAAAGATGTTCAAGATATCATTTATGCTGTAATGACCTGATGCTGATGTTCTTGAAGCTAATCATATCAGGATGCAATAAGATCTTAATTATGTTATTAAAATGTGTGCTAAAGCTACTATTGATTTACATGTAAATTTTTTTAATGTTATGAAAGTCTGTTCTTTGAAAATCTCACAAGTTAGAAACAAAAAGTGTTCAAAATACTGATTATACTGTAATGACCTGAGACTGATGTTATTGAAACTAATTATATCAGTATGACAATAACTCGGTCACGGATAGAAACTTCAATTCCACGCAAGCATGGACCTTCAGTTGCAGGTTATGAGAAAGTATGTTTCCTTTTCCTTTCAAAATTAATTTTCCTGAGTTTAATCTTATTCTGGCAAGCCATGAGACTTGCATTGCGTTACTAATATCTTTTTTACTTTTGACAGGCTTTGAGCAAGTTCTTTGAAAATGTGTTACAGGTGAATTAGAGTCTGTACTGAAGCTCCCTGAGATCAAAAGATAGTTTGTATTTAATCTAACATTTGTCTATATGCTCCAGGCTTTCTTGAAGTATGTTGATTTCAGTGTTGTTCGCTGCGCTGTGATTGCAAGTCCAGGTTTCACAAAGGTATGTATGAGACTGCAAAGCTTGCTCATTGTTATTGCAAAATTGTGATTACTCACCAACGCCTCATTTTTATGGGTGGACTAGTTATTAGTGCTACATTTAAAGCTTTCCTAATTTCCATAAACGGGTATGACTTGGATTAGCTACTTGTAAAAGAATTCAAATGGTTTTGTCATATTAATGTTGTGTTAGGTGCTGCAGGATCAGTTTCATCGTCACTTATTGTTGGAAGCAGAGAGAAAACAGCTGAGGCCTATCATTGAGAACAAGTCACGGATAGTTCTTGTGCATACAACCTCGGGTTACAAGTATGATCATGCCTTATTTTATTTAGTTGGTGACATTTTTTTGAAACAGTGACTACCTAATATGGTATCAAGCTCTAGATAACATGTAAATGTTTCTAATTGTACAGTGGTTACTATTCTCCTAGTGCATGTGATTCTCAGTAAAAGAAAAAGAATTCTTTGTTGCTCTCCTAAGCTATTCTGTTATTTTAAATCTTTTTCATGTGTATATCCTCTTGCAACCACAGGCATAGTTTGAGAGAGGTCCTGGATGCTCCAAATGTTATGAATCTGATAAAAGATACTAAAGCAGCACAAGAGGTACAACATTGCCCTACTCGGTCAATTTATGCAATTTGTTTCCAGTTCATTAGTAATGCAAAAAATTGTAAAAAGAAACTCGTCTCCCTTTTCTTTTGAAAAAGAAAAAACTCAACTCCAGCACTGCAGCTGCTTTAACTTACATTAAGTAATTATACAGCGAGACCCTGCAATAACATTATTTATTCGTCTTTTGTCTTCAGGTCCGGGCTCTCCAAGATTTCTTCAGTATGCTTTCAAATGTCAGGTTCTAAATCTGAAATGCTTTTCTTTTTTGTTGCTTTCAAGGTTATCGTTGAATGCCAACTGACAAGACATATTATGGAACATTAAGTGTTAGGGTTGATAAGCATGTATAGGCAGTCACGTTAAGTGAAGTGACTCTCCCTCTTATAGAGGACGGAATTTTGATTCATCCCATCATTATGAGAATGTAATTTTTGTCAGTTCGTGTAGTTATAAATAATTTTTTAATGGTAGCCTTTTTGGGCTTCAAAGTATTCTTCATGTTAAGTTCATTTAACTTGTCCTTTTTTAGATTCTCAAACTCATTAAGAAACTATAACGAAAGATAATATATTGTGATATTTTTGAATACTCGGTATTGCGTGAAACTTAATCATTGTTGTTCTTGGGCAGGAGCCACATCGTGCATGCTATGGACCAAAACATGTTGAGGTTGCTCATGAACAAATGGCTGTGCAAACCCTTTTGATAACAGATGAGCTGTTCAGGTCAGTGCCTGGCCTTTTCTGCAGACTCATTACTAGCCGTGCTAAATGATTTTTTATTTTATAATTTTTTGAAGAACATATTAACACCTTTTGAAGAACTTATACCTGCATATGTGTATAAATTTTTCTGTTTTTTTTTTTTGGTGAAATGCTATTCTACTTTTTTGGTTGTCTTTCAAGTCTTTAGTAACAGGTCAGATTTAGGATTGTGAAACATGGGACCGCCAAGTAGATACGGTTTTTTAGAAATACTCATTCATACTATCAGTTTAATTGATTTGGTAACTCATACATGGACACTATAGAGCTTCGGGATTTCGTTCACACACCTGCACATTCATTGCTCTATGTCCAGGTTTACAGCAAGGTTCGCTTGGTTGTTGGAATTTCCAGAACCACCACCTCCGCTTTTATCCTTCTTGAAGCGACAATCCTTTGCTCTATGTCCAGGTTTACCACACACCCAACAATTTCCAGCCTTTGGCTTCTTGAAAGCCTTCTTTTGTGGAGAGAGAGCAGCAACACTAGGTACTTTGGCAATACCTTTGCCCTTGTTTTTCTGGAACTTGCCCTTTGAAGGACTGCCTTCAACCATGTTTGCATTGGCCTCCATTGAAACCACATCAGCCCTTTCATTGTTTCGGGAGCCCTCTTCCACACGAAGTTTCAGAACCAATTGCTCAAAATTCATATCCTCGGTTAGATGTTTCAGATAAACTTTGAAATCTTTCCATGAAGGAGGTAATTTTTCAATAACAGAACCAACCAAAAAGTTAGGGTTCAGTGCCATACCTTCCTCATCCAACTCATGAACAATGACCTGGAGTTCCTCCACTTGCTTGACAACAGATTTCGCATCAACCATCTTGTAGTTGAGGAACTTGCCAACCACGAATTTCTTTGAACAAGCAACTTCAGTTTTGTACTTGTTCTCCAATGATACCCACAAGTCCCTTGCACTTCCGAATTTGGAATAAATGTCATACAAGGAATCGTCCAGGGCATTGAGGATGTAATTCCTGCACAAGAACTCGTTGATGTTCCAAGACTCTATAGCCTTCTGGTTATCAGCCCTTTGTTGTGCAGTAGGAGCACCCTCTCCTTCGCCTTCAGGTAAGGCTTGTGGAGCCTCCGAATTCAGAACATTCGCCACATGAAGAGTTGTCAAATAGAACAACATCTTCTGTTGCCAGCGTTTGAAATCCTTGCCCTTGAACTTCTCAGGCTTCTCCACATGATTGTTTTTCACACCCGATACAGATTGATCCATCTCACAATTTTCTGTCTAAGATTGATGGAACCAAACAGTAAAGGGTACAGAAACAGATTTATATATATTATAAATTCAATAACAACTATCAAAACGAATTATATTAACAACGAAATTGAAATCACTGACTTGATCGATTGAGGCCTGCGTAGCAGTGTCCTTAGACAGAAATTCGTCCCCACTTGTGCTGTAGTTGCAGACGTCTATCTAGAGGATACAACAATCACAAACAAGTTCTTGCACAAGAACTTGTTCTAGCGAATTTACTTTGTGGATTTCCGAAGAACAGAAGAAGAAGAAGAGAAGAATGTTTTTCGTGTCTTGTAACGACGACCAGCGTCGTCTATAAATAATAGTCACGCGAACAGATAAACCCGAACAAACAGTTGCAACTGTTCGAACAGTTGTAACTGTTTATCAGATAAAATCAAATTCAAAATTCAAAATATTAATTAATTAAAATAAAAAATATTCCGAATTTAATCAACAGAGCCCCAAGGCCCAAGGCCCATCTTTTGACTATTAAATATATGTGAAATCTATGTGCAATTCTATGAAAAATCTCATAGAAAGCCCATAAAGCCCATTCTCTCACATATCACCCATTTAATGAATTAAATGGGTTAGCCCTTATAAAAGGCACAACCTTTTCAACTTCTTCAATGTGGGACTAAAGTCCCACAAGTTCCTACATATGTGACCTCCAGGCGGGTCTAGGCGGCCTCTAAGCGGGTCTTGTCATGTATAGGCGGTCTATGCAGGTCTAAACGGCCTCTATGCGGGTCTAGGCGGGTCTAGGCGGACTCTATGCGGGTCTAGGCGGCCTCTAGGTGGGTCTCAACAGGCCTAGGCGATCTAGGCTGCCTCTGAGCGGTCTAGGCTGCCTCTAGGCGGCCTCTGGATAGGTCTAAGCGGGTCTTGACGGCGTCTAGACAGTCTAGGCGGCCTCTAAGCGGTTTGTCTTGTTAAAGTAGTTCAAACATTTCATCCAATTGAGCACGTCTAGCATATTTTTTTCACAGTAACAGGGTCGCTATCCATCCAAAACGCGGGGCCGCTCCTAACAACACTTATGAGTAACAGTGGAACACATTGCTCAATTTACCAATCAATGTGGTAATGCAGGAAATTTCTACAATTTCTTCTTCGTCAGTTTAGAAATGGGTAGCTCTCATCTTGGTGGCCCCAAATAAAACGGGTATAAAAGTCATTGGCTGTTCACTCAGTCGGGAACAACATTTTCTTGTTTGGCTTCTCATAAAAAGAAGATAATAGATAAATAAATGTACAAAAAAATTAAAAAAAAACACAACAACAACATTTTCTTGTTTGGTTTTCCTATTCCTATTGGGTAAAGAATTACTAAAACACGTGTGCTTCCATGTTGAAACGGGAATAGGCTTTCTCTTTATAAAACCCTGCTGGCCTTTTCCTTGTGTGATCGTAAATTTGTAATCCACCTCAAATCTGCTCCCATTCATTGTTTCGTTCTAAACTTCCTTCCAGGGTTTTACGCTTCAGGTCGTCTTCGTTCCTAGTTTCTAGGGTTTTAGTCTGCCGCAGCTGGTTCAAGATAGCAATTCTTGAATGGACTCATGGACGTGATGATGAATAATTCCACTAGTTCGCCGTTGATTTTCGGCGGCAGAATTCCCGGCTACCCGACACTGTCTTCTATCTCGAGCCTTGTTGAAGATTTTGTCAAAGGGCTTTCTTTCAATAATAAGCAAACAGATGTTAATGTCGACCTTATTATGGAAGACCCGCAAGTCTCAACTCTTGAGCCGCCGCCAGTGACAAAGACGTATCACTGTAACCGTAACCGGAAAAGAAGCCCTGCAGTTACTCATGGTGATTCAGATGAGTCCAGTGAAGATTCGCAGCCTTGTTCGAAAAGGTTGAGGGTTGATCAGACTAAAGAAGGTGCTTCTGATTCTGAAGTAATGCAAGTGAAGATGGGAGAAGTTGAAAGCTCCATACAAGATGAGCCGAAGCCAGACAGTGAAGTGACAAAGCGTGATGAGCAAATCAAGGCTCATTTGCAGAGTCTAGTGTCCACCACAACGCCAATGAGTTGTTCAAACAATGATCGAGTGTGTCAGTTCTGTGCATCCGGTGAGCTGTTGTATGCCGCGACGCCAATGTACTGTTCAAACTGCGGTTATCGGATCAAGGAGAGAGGAAACTACTACAGCACACCAAGTGAGCACGGTGCAAAGTATTGTTTCTGTTCGCGGTGCTATGACAATACTAGAAGTGGAGATATCTTGTTGGGGGATCATGTCAAAGTTCCAAAGGCGTCACTCGAAAAGAAGAAAAATGATGAGGAAATAGAGGAGCCGTGGGTGCGGTGTGGTAGATGTGAGGGATGGCAACATCAGATATGTGCTCTCTATAATGATAAGTTTGATTCGGAGGAGTATGTGTGTTTCAAATGTGTGTTGAGAGAGATGGAATTGGGAGAGCACAAGCTGAAAAATGTCGGTTTTTGTGCAAAAGATTTGCCAACTACTATGCTCAGTAACCACATAGAGAAAAGACTGATTAGGCACCTCGAGCAAGAGAGGAAAGAAAGAATGTCAAAGGAAAAAGGAAATGAATCTTCTGAGGTTGTTGGAGTGGAAGGTCTTGTTGTTAGAGAGGTTTTATCGGTTGAGAAAACAGTAAAAATGAAGCAGCAGTATTTGGATCTGTTTCCTGAACAGAGTTACCCTGCTGAATTCCCATACAAATCAAAGGTGATTGTTATGTTTCAGAAGATTGATGGTGTAGATGTGTGTATTTTCGGAATGTATGTGCAGGAATTCGGCTCAGACTGTAGCTACCATCCGAACAAAGGTTGTGTTTATATATCATATCTGGATTCAGTCAAGTACTTTACGCCTGCAGAGGGAAGAACTACGACAGGAGAAGCTCTTCGGACATTTGTTTACCATGAAGTACTAATAGGATACCTTGAGTTTTGCAAGAAACAAGGCTTCGTGACTGCCTACATATGGGCATGCCCACCTGCAAAGGAAGAAGATTATATTCTGTACTGCCATCCACCAATGCAGAAGACACCATTGCCGATTAAGCTGCGTAAATGGTATCAGTCGATGATAAAGAAGGCAAGTAATGAAGGGATTGTGGTCGGCACTACTAACTTGTATGATCGGTACTTTGTTCCTAGTAGTACTGGAGAATGCCACTCCAAGGTCATAGCAGCTCGTTTGCCTCATTTTGATGGTGACTATTGGTCTACTGCTGCTCAAGATTTGATCAAGGAGATTGGCAAGGAGGAGGAAACGAAACTTAGAAAGAGAACTTTAGAAGCCATGGGACATACAAATGATTCTTATGGTTCCACCAAAGATATTCTTCTGATGCAGAAACTAGGGGATGCTATCTTAACCAACAGGGAGAATTTCATGGTTGTTGATTTGCAGCATGTTTGCATACGCTGCAACAAAGCGATATTGTCTGGGGAAAACTGGTCTTGTAGTCATTGTAAAAACTTGCACCTCTGCGAAAAATGCCACAGCCTTTGTGGTGGTAAGGACACACATGACAGTCAACATGGAACAACATGTGCTCTCTCGGGTAACAGTACTGCAGGATTATGAGCTTCCTGATACGAAGGATGGAGAGATTATTTTGAACAATGGTTTATTCGAGGAAAGAACATCTTTCTTGAACTTCTGTGTGAAGAACCATTATCAATTTAACACGCTTCGCCAGGCCAAGTATTCCTCAGTGATGATTCTCCATCACCTCAGCGATATTACTGCGCTGACTAGTGCTGAGAACAACGAGACATGCAGCAGCAGTAGCCATAAAAATGCTGATCAGAGCTTGGTATGTGAGATTAATGAAGATAAAGGCAGTTCCCCCATGGTTGGTCATGTGACAAAGATCAGTAGACAGACAAAACTGACTGAAGGATTGAGGGCAGAATTGATGAAGGAACTTCTCCAGGTGTTGAGACATGCTGCTCTGTGTTTCACTACCAAGAACCGGCCATGCTCTTACCCGAACCGAAACTGCCTCACAATTAAAAAGCTGTTTGTCCATGTAAAGAAGTGCAGTGTTCGAGCTTCTGGAGGCTGTCAACCATGTAACAAGGCATGGCTTAGATTGATTTTTCATTCGAGAATATGCACAGAATCAAATTGTGGTGTGCCGCGTTGCATGGACCTGAGGAATTATACAGATCAGCGAGGGAAAACCAAGGATGGGACTAAAACAGTTAAAGCTAACACCAAGGTGTCCAGTTGTTCGAGCCAGACTTCGTTGCCAACAGAAGCACAGTGGTTGCCTGAGGTTGGCATATGGACATCCCCATACATAATTCCATTTTAGGATATTTCTCCCATGTTCTATTTGTTGTATATATGTACAGCAATTTGTACAGTGTAGTTATCCAATGAATTCAATGATCATCTTTGTGTGCTTCAATGGACTAAATTGTACCTTACGATTAACAAAAGTTCATGTTAAAGTTTCAGGGCCAAAAATGCCCGGAATGCCAGAGTCAACATGCATTGTACAGAACGCATCTCTTCACAAACAAGATAACCTTCATAATATTGTACACCCTTAAGTAGAACACTCTTAACGGAACAAAGAAAATAGAAAATAGAATCCCATAAAATTGGGCGGTAGCACCACCAATTACGACGAGAAACTTTGACACAAAATATTGTACTTGATCACACCAATATGACACTCAGTTAAGCTTATGCATGCCTCTATCTTCCTCAAAATAACTTACCAAGTACAGCCAACAACCCCATCATCCAAAATATCCCAGCTGCATGATCGACTTTGTTTTTACACAAATATCTGCAGATATCAGCTCCCTACGAGGATTATCATCATGTGTGTGCATCCATACAAGTGAGCAACCAACATGTACCAAAACGATCGCTTTCCTCCCATTCATTTCCATTGATATCATCCGCGTCATCATCCCCTGCCCATAAACAATCCGTTGTGTGACTGAAGAGACCCCAACACCGCAGTTGATGTTTGCTGAGTACCAAAAGTAAATGAACCTAATAACCAATATGCTTGTCATGACTTCACTCCATGTTAGCATGCTTTATCTCACTGCCTTTTGATGAAACACCATTCTTCCCTGAGCGCATTCCTAGGGCATGAGCAAACATCCTCTTTGCTGCACCCAAATGTTCCCTTTTGATGTCTTCCTCATCTGTACCATTTCCTTTTCTTCCATTTTCAGGTATGCTGTTGACATCTTGTTTTGGGTTTGTCTTCCTTTCATTTAGAGTTGGGGATGATGCACTCAAACTGCGGTTGTTCTTTTTCACTTCACCACAGGAGTTCACATTTTGGTCCAAAGGAGTTACGGTCTGCTGATATGCTTCCACAATCAAATTGTTCTCAACTTCAACCTTGCCTTGACAATTCACTTTATCACTCAGCACTCTAGATGCGTTGGAATCCTCATGAGTGGCATCCTGACTAGGTGGGTTGATTCTTTTGCCTAGGGCATGTGCTATCATCCGCCGGGCAACCACAGGATCATTGCGTTGCCTCTGAGTGGCAAATTCCTTTACTTCTCCCAAATCCCTCGAAAATATTCGCTCACGAGCTGCTAAATATGCTGCTTCTCTCTCCTCCAGTGAATGTTGAAGTGGAGGAGATTTCTTCCTTAACACTAAAAATTGTAACAGAAGGTCATCTCAACATATCATCACTTGACAATAAACTTGGCTTTCATAATGAAACAATCATAGAGTTTCTTTGTTTAACATGACCATGTAGATAAGGCTACTACTATCAAGTGCAATTATACAAGATATGGAAATTACAACGAAGAGGCCTCAGGACCCTGTATTCCAGTAAAACTTTAGAACAAAGGGGGCAGGGGTAAATTCTTTACCTGGAGGGGCTTCTGACCTCTTTAATAATAGGTGTGAAGTCATTGGAGATTCAGGCTCATCATACTGCCACAAAATATCACTGACAAGGATGGAGGGTCTGCAACCCAAAAACACAGATTATCATAAGAAAATAGAAGAGGAGACATAGGACAATATCTAAGACTAACTATAATAATCTGGCTAGGCCACTGTTATAACTCCAACCACTCATGTTTATTAGTTCGGTGTGGATATCTTATACCACTCGAAAGACAAGTTTTTCCTGTATGCCAAATATCAAAGACCGTGATTAATCATTCACCACTTCCCATCCAGCTCTCGTACTCTACCTAAACATTCCAGGAACTAATACTTTCCATATTGATAGTATAGATAAGTTGCTCCACGCAGACACCAGCCCAACTAATGCCACTCTAACTTCTAAATATAACATTGATTTAATAGTTCTACTTTTCTTGCCACACCGTTTGCTAACTCATGAATCTTCTCATATAACCACCGGTTCATAAATTAGTTTACGACACAAGATATTTTCTTGTTAGTGTACAAGTTCACAACTACTATCTAGACTCAAGAGGTCCCAAAATGTGGAAGCATGGCAACATACAAGATGTCTGCTAAAGCCACGGTAATTATACCTGGGGAATAAGATTCAATATATGTAAGAAGAATTAATAATAACAAGTCAAGAAAATAAATATGGGGGTTACGGTAGTCTTAACATACATTGATGTCTCCGGGCATCGCTCCAAAACTATATGCCGATCTTCTCCTTCACCAACAGATTCATGGGAAAATCTAAGAGAGGGCACATTATCATCAACAAAAGTCAGGAATATGTGAGCTAAAACATCCACCAAACAGAAAAAGTATATATCTGGCAACCAACCATGAAAGTGATCCAAAACATTCGGCAAATCAACAATCACATGATTGGAAAAATAAAAGTACCCAAATATATCTGCAAGACGATGCAAGAGAAGACGGTTGTATGAGTTCATTGGTTCCAACTGCAAGACTCCATTGGCACTGCAGCAGTGTGGCACAATTGATTTTACTAATACTCTCAGCAGACAATGATTATGAAAAACAAGTAAAGATTATCTAGATCAAAGTTTAAATCCACATCAGATAAGAAAATCACCACAAGCAACAGAAGCAAAGATGATAACAGTAACAGCCACAAGCTGAAGTAGCTGCTGCGGAGCAATTGAAAACATGGATTTTTAAGATTTATTCTTTCACATAACATTGAGGGACTGACGTAAGTTCTGATACAAACAGGCATGAGGGGGAAGATATATTTAGTCTTCAGTAAACATATTATGTTAGACATGGAAAACACGAAAGCAAGATACCTATTCACCTATGGAACATGCATGATTAATCAGGTCAGATGAATTATATGTAGGAGATAAGATACTATAAGACTTTTTTAAAATGAAACTCTCTTATAGTAGAGAGCTCTACAGTTAATGACGCATCAAACCAATCTCAAACGGGGACACATGACAGTCCCAGCACACTCCTAAATGATATATTGTTGGGTATTGCACAGCTTTATTTCTAAACTACCAGCTAAGTGGACAAGACGGTGGCAATAACATTCAGCAGTTGTCTTACATGCCTGGTATCACTCTGAAGGAAGTCCACCAAAGCCTCTTCCACCGAGAGAATAAGATGCTTGCACGAAAGATTGTCCTTGACAAGAGATGCCAATTCCTCAACCTGCATTTTATTATGAAACAAGCATGAACTCCCACAGACCAATCATGGCAGATATACATAATTCAGAAATAATTGTCAAATGTTGCAACGATGACATGGTTATGCAGTTCAGGTGTATACTTGATTTAGGTTTCAATCTCTCTATGTGCTTTCAAGTTTCAACTGACTATTCCCAATAGTATCTCCTGTTATTAGTTGATTACACCTTTTTTCAATGGCTGTAAAGGCTGTAAAAATTCAATGGGTGTTCTTTGAAACTATTCAACTGAAACATGAGTTTATCTGAACCAAATAGGAGGTTTCTTCACTTGTAAACTACCCAAGCAAAATTAAATTTTGCATATAAACGAATATGGGCATCGATGAAAAGCTTCAAGCTTCATAATCATGAGAAAAAGAATAAAAATTTAACCCCCTGCAGCACTAAACTTGCAAAATTTCCAACCTTTAATTCATATAATAACAACATGGGTTTGAAAAGTAGCAAACTAGAGAGTAAAGCTTAATTGAATTGAATTGAGAGAGAGAGAGAGAGAGTACCATAGCGAATTGGGTCATGCTCATATTGAGAATCGAGAGATAGCAGGGAATATGTGAGATACTGGATGATCTGTCCGATTTAGTTCAACGGGGTTCCTGCGTTTCTCTCTCGTCAATCTATCGTCTGTCTGTCGGAGGACATTAACCATCCTCTTACCTCCCTTTCAGGTCGGCCAACATCACAGACCAATCATAATCTCCCACGTGTCTATATACTCTTCTAATATTTGCGCATGCTTTGATATTTAGGCTAGTGTTATTAACACACCGATTTATGTTTATTAACACACCGATCTGTTTTCCTATGCACATATTTTAATCTGTTTTCCTATATATGTATTTTAATTTTATTTACAAACTTACTACTTAAATTCATGATTGGTTCTCGTTAACAGATGAGATGTGTTAATAAAATTAACATAATCTTTATGATACAAATTTAAAAAGTGTTTTTCATGGTTCCTGTTACTCTGCCATTATCTCTGAATTTTACTTGACACATTGACTATAACAAGTTAACAACTTTAGATATCTGTATAGGCGCAGCAAGATCCAGCCTTTGACCATGGAAGGTCGGTCATTCCAAATTTTATCAAGAAAAATTGCACATTGTTGCACATTTTTATGCGAACTAATGATCCTCATTACAGATTTGTTAGTACTGAAACAATACAATATACAGTTTTCCTTGTAATCCAAGTGCACAGCCTTGGAGAGAATATGAATTACATTGAAGCACTATCATCAGTCCACACTTTGATAAACCACAACCGCAACGCTTCAGGAGCACATTGCCTTCTCCAGTACTTCTTGCAACTCCCCGCTTTTGTATGCATCTGCAAAGAAACAGCTTCCTCAAAGATTACTTATGTATAGATAATGTATTACACATCTCAGCAAACTCAACTATTGCATTATTTGCATACAAACCGTTCAACAAATGAACATAATAGACTACGTAAATGCAGCAAGAATATGGTACTCAATAAAACCAATGAAGAGTTTGATCAATAGAATACCCTAGTCCTATAATCTCTGTCATTATAATATCATAAGCTGTGGGCTACAATGTTATATTCTTCGCCCATCCAGTACAATATGCTCTCTATATTAACCATCAGGTGACTTTACACGTGTCAATGTCATCAACAGCAACCAATCAAGAAGCATACAATGAGTGTAAGGATCATTGAGCACAAAGTTAGGTTTTGATTCACTGCTGTTTACTAGTATTCAGGGCGACCAATATACCCCAATAGAGCCAATATAGTGATTTTTGTAATGGACTAGACACATGCTTTTCTGCTTAAATTTCATAGGCATATCTGACTGAAACTGTAAATCGACAGAACCGATCTATTGATCATTTTAAATCTTAGATTCATTTTTTTCAGGTTCTATATTTCGAGGTACTTAATTTAGTTGATTCCAAAAAAAAAAAATTAAGATGTAAAGGTAAACTAGGTTCACAGCTGATATGTCTCTCATGCATATACCTTTAGCCAATTCTGTTAGCAACTAATTGTTTAGGTACTTAATGATGTGAAGCAATAGAACCATATAAGAACACAAATTCACTCACCAACAGTGATGTCACAACCACCAAAGAACTCTCCTTCAACATAAAGCTGAGGAAATGTTGGCCAACTGGAATACTCCTTCAATCCCTGACGCAAGAGCTCATTCTCTAAGATGTTTATAGTTTCGAAAGGTACATTCAACGACCTCAATATTTGTACGACAGTGTTTGAAAACCCACACTGCGGGAAGTCCTTTGTTCCCTTCATAAACAAAACCACTTTGTGTGAACTAACAACTTTGTCGAGCGTGCTCTTCAGCTCTGGAGTTAATGCTGCAGACACAAACACATAAGCAGTGATGAAGCGAGGGAGGGAGGAAAACAAAGAGAGCTCAAAAACTGTTATATTCACATAATGATGGGAAACCACAGATGTTTCTATGAACTTGTTATACCTGTGAATCAATGACCACAGTTTCGATTTTTGCTATGACATAATCTAGCACCAGCCAAAATCCGAATGTACATCAAGATTACTTCTTTCAGAAAGAAGTTATCATTCAACTTCAATCTTCCCCATCCAACCATTTACAAAACCAAAGGCCGGAACTTTACTAGAATAACGTCAACTTTAGCCAGAAATAATCTCATTCTTTGCAACATCCATAGAATTATATGAAATTTAGACAAAACAAACACAACCCACATACGAAAAAACTTAAACAGCTTCCAGCAAAAACAGCCTAAATCGAAAGCCCACCATTCATTCATTGAATACATATCAAACTCAGCCAAGGTAAACAAGAAGATTAGTGATTGAGAGAAGAGTGAGTGAAGTACCAGCAGAGCATCGGAAAGAGAGAGCTCTCTTGGGTCGGAAAGAGGAGGATTGATTTGAAAGAGTGAAGATGGGAAGAGCTCGGAGAGGCCTAGAGGGGTAGTGAACGTGGAGAGAACAAGTGGGTGGTTTGGCCAAAGCTCCGAACAGATTGAACGACGGAGATGGTGTTGTTAAAGTGATTGAGTCCAAGGCCCCAACACTCCACATCTTGAAAGAACAGATCTTTCCTTCTCCTCTTCTCTGCTCTCTGTTTCGTACTTCTTATGTTTCGATGTGTTCTAGGATTTTATGGTTGCCAAAACTTCAATTATTATATAGAAAAGCTAAATAGAAAAAGAAAAATATATATATGCGTGTGTGTGTGTGTGTTTGGCACCTCACAAGAAATTGCTAGCAAGATTTCGGCAGGTCTTTTGAGTTTTGAGCATCGTAAATGTAATGGTATGACATACAAATTAACTCGTTTGAGTATAGGTTTTTCGGGTCTTTCTCTTCTGAAAATAGTCATTTTTTTCTATATAAGTAGAATCGAGAATGATTTTTCTCTGAAAAGCTTGATTTTTGGTCCCCCGGTGGATGATTTCAAAAGCAATATTCGAAAATAAAATGTAAACAGAACAGAGGTGAACATCAGCATTTGGTCAGGTGGGATGAAGGATCTTGAAATTTAGAAAGAATGAAGGAAAAGAAAAAAGAACAACTATTGTTGTCAACATTTGCCACATGATACTTACAACTTGGACGTATAAAGCTGAATTTCTTTCTGGAAGTGGTTCCTAACTTCCTATAGTTATGTTGTTATTCTATTGCTCATTCGCAGTCAACAATTGATGTACATCAAATGGAATTATAAGGAAGGAAATGGTGAAGATCACTATTCTTGTGCAAGGTTGGTTTGATCTGCTGAAATGCCAAACCCCATCGAGGAAAGATCTTGACGAAGCACATCTACGTTTTTGAAATGCAGACCAATTATGCCAACTTCCTTTGCAGCCTCTACATTTCTCTTCCTGGGATAGAAACATGAAGCAACATTATTACATGGTATCTTTAGTAAGCAAGATCAGTACAGTCGACTATAAATTACATGTTATTCAGATTCCAAATTTTCTTGCTTGATGCCTTGTGGTATTAATTTCGCCGAAACAGATGGAATCATGATGTTGGCCTATATAAGATAGGATATAGATTTTGTAGTTCTAGATAAATGAAAAATGTGAAAATGTGAATCCTATGTTCACACAAAAAAGATGCAAACCTGTCATCGATGAATATACAGCTTGCTGGATCAACTTTAAGATGTCTCACAACTTCCAAAAAGAATTCAGGATCGGGCTTCCTCTTCCCTGAAGCACAAAAGCAGATAAGAAGAGTGAGCCATTCAACTACATGCTTGTGCAGCTAACAAATGGAGGAGAATCCCAAAGTAAAATGCAAAATCTGCTTAACATACCATTTACACAGGAACAAAATGTCCAAGATAAATATTTTGAGAGTTTTAATTTGTCCTCAATCATCTCGTACCTACAAAGTAAAATTTGCCGAAACTATGATGAGCTGCTCACTAGCAAAGAAAGCATGACATGAAGTGTTCATCTAACCAGATGGGATAGTTTGTGAAAGCATGCATCTCATAATTGTTATGTTTTAATACATGAAGCAATTCCTCAACACCGTCGATATAGGAATATCCTTCTCTCATGCAATTTTTCAGGCCTGCAAAGATAAATGGAGTACTTTCTGTAAGAAGATTGGGAAGGAAGAACTAATAGATTAAAAGCATATGAGATGCGATCCCAGTTGACCACTCCAATATCATGCCGATGTACACACTTCTATTTATCATTCTCCCCGTTTCAATAAACATACAAATAAAGAATTAAGAAGGCTCTCGAAAATAATATGAGAAAAAAATTCAACGATAACAACATATACCAAAAAAAATATGGTTATATTTTTAGTTAATGGCAACATTGGATATGCTGCAGAAGACTTTCGCAGACAAACGCAATCCCACAGTTCATTTTCCATTGTTCTGTTCACTATCAGTATCGAACTTAAAAAAGTAATAAAAGCACCACTGAGGTAAAAGATTATCAGAGGCAAAATGAAGTACTAAGAAACAAATAGTCGTTTTCTAGTTGCATGAAGTACATTTTAAGCATTGAGTTCATACTAATGAAAGACCAGTATTAGAAGCACCACCAGACTGCAGAACAGTGTAGAAATGTACATTAAATCAGTAAAGCTAACAATGTCAAGTAACTACCTTCCAAATCTAAAGGCCTTCCATCCTTGAAGAATTTTCTAGCTAGTTCCACCTGAGAAATGAAAAGGTCATTTTGAAACAGATCTTTGACATAGCAAAACATTCACGTTTCGAATATACAATTGAGTCAACATTTTTTACAACTTCTAAGAAGAAATCAAAAGCCGCATTACAAATCAATCTGAGCATTACAATACTGAAAATGCCCCATACTCAGAGCTAACATTTCTCCGCAAACATAACCAACACCAATTCATGTATATATACCTCATCAATCAAACCCTTCTCAAACTCAATCCATGCAGTTGGGTGCTTCGATTCTATTAGTTCTTCGAATGGCATTCTGGACATTCAAATTCCCCAATGTTAAAATACAACAGATATTTGTAGAAAGTTCAAAAAAAATCTACCCAGCAACAGAACAGGTGACTAAAGAACTAATTTTTAAGCCCTAGTTACACCCAAATACCCCATTAAAAATCCAATTAACAATGAACAACACAACATGATAAAAGTTCGAACTTTGAAGGCAGTGAAAATTTGATCAATCTGTTTTTTTTTCTTTCCTTTACTTATGAACAAAAGAAGAGACACAACCCAATTGAATTGAGTAAAAAGAAGAGAGATTTGGGTACCTGAAGAAGGCAGGGATGTCATGGTAGAAAGGGTCACGAACAATGGTGTCCATGATGTCAAAGAGCAGTATGGGCAGCTTTCGAGTAGTTGTAGAGAAAGAGATGTTGGTGTTCTTGTGGGTGTTTACAGCCATTCTAATTCCTTTTGATGAATGAAGTGACGAGTTTCTTAGAGGGAAAGGGATCGCGGGTAGTCTCAACAACACAGCCATATGCAAATAGCTCTCAATCCTTTCGAGTTTTGACTTTAAATTGAGCTTTATATTTTTAAATTTTTATTGAGAAACTTAAAAACATACCTAATTTAAAAATAAAGGAAATTTATCAAGTCATCTCGCTCGTACGAATTAATCTGAAGATCACATATTGCATATTTTTTCTCTTGTAGTGCACCGACTACACATTTAACAATGATTTCTAGACTCTCAAACATCTTGAACGACGAATGTATAAAATTTAAACCAATAATATATCCGAACAAATACCCTTATAGTATGTAAATCATCACACCATGACATGCTAGTTAATGATAACCTAATATTAGCACGGAACTAGTCATGACTTTGGAGATCGATCAACGACTTGATCCACTGAGTCTGTGTGTCCACTTATATATATCATATATTTTGTTTTGTGTGTAGCACTTGAATAGCATATACATATCAATGGGATCTACAATGAGGTATTCTAATATATTTTTGTTTGAAAATGTGTGGAACTGTGGATTGACGGTGAAGTTTTACACATGAGTCATGATTTCATTTCAATATCAGGCTTCATACACTACACCTGCAACGAATGTGATCGGAAGACTAGTTTCATGTATTTAAATGATCAAATCACATTCTATCAATAGGTGAAACCATTCTCTATTTGACATGGCTATGTAATTCTTCAATTTAACTATTTTGGAATCTAACATTACATGTTTACATCTAACAAATTCAAAAAAAAAAAAAAAGATAAGTAAAAGGAAGGAACTTGTTTGATCATGGCCGGTCTGCTGTAGCTGAGTGACTGATTAGGCAAGTTTTTTCATAAGTAGAAATTTCTTAGCTAGCCCACCCAAAGAATAGGACCAAATTCATCAAAAGGCCATGCAATAAATATTTGATGATACACCAATATTTCCACAGGACAGCTAGTGAAATATTTTATGCTTCTTCTTCGTCTTCTTCTTTCCATCCTCCTTGTTTCACGTTTCAAATCTTTAAGACTCTTTGTCGAAAATCCATTTTGTCTCGAGGGACATAAATGTGCCATTCCTTTTCTTCTTCTTCTTCTTCTTCTTCTTCTTCTTCTTCTTCTTCTTCTTCTTCCCTGAGTTAGTGCGCACCAGACAAAACCTTGGTTTTGCTCTTTAGCCATGGCAGACTCAGATTATCGTTCTCCAATATTACTCTCTGTAACTCTTCTCCTCCTCTTCGTTACCGTCCTCTTCTTCTCCCCATTAAACCGAAACCAATATCTTTCGCTCAATCTCTCATCTCCTTCGTCGACTGCTCATGATCACCAACAAACCACCGACAACGACAAAGCCTTGAATGTCGTTTCAGCACCGGCACCGGCGCCGTTTCACCAACATGGCCCTCCCTCCGCTCTCACTTCTTTGCCTGAAGTACTCGGTCTCAGTGTCAAAGTGAGTATTCAACCTAATTCCGATATATTTTGTATTTTTGAGATTTTGGATTTTGTTTGTTGGTCTATGATTTTTTGATGAAAAGTCGTATGGGAAAATTTTCAGGTACAGAACAAGAGCAAAACGCAAAGAATTGAAGAAGAGTTGGCCAGAGCAAGAGCCTTAATTCGCAAGGCCATTCTTACAAAGAATTACACATCTGACAGGAATGAGATTTACATCCCAAGAGGAAGTATATACAGAAATCCCTATGCATTTCATCAGTTAAGTCTATTTTCTAGTTAAATTTTCTGGTTCATCAATTCTAAATATCCTGTTGTATTTCTTTGATGATCATGAATCCCAGTTCCATCTTTACAACACTTAACAAACATCTCTTTTACTGTACCGATACATCAATTGTAGATTGCTTAATGCAAATTAAGGTAGACCGATTTGTAGCGGTAGATTATGGAGAGATCGATGGTCTACTACTACAAGAGGCCTGCCGTACTACTGCATATTAAGGTCCTAGTGTGGTACATTACCGAAGACATTTCCTTACTTGCAGTGCAGAGATTGGGAATTGGATATTGAAATGCATCGATTTTACAAATGCCATTTATGTTTCTCATCAAAGTTCAGCCTTTAGTTTCTTTGGAACTTCCTTTGGTTAGTGGGTTGTTTTGAATTGGCAAATTGCAACCAAACACAGTCTTTTCATAATACTTATCAACATCTGGCTGCATATTTTGGGTGGGTGGCAAGTGCTAATCTACATTTTGTATTCTAGTTTTGGCCATATCCTGAAGTATGCAACCGTGGTATCGGAATTCTTTTGTTTTTTACATTTTTGTTTTGACGCAATACAGAAAGTCCGAAACATACGTAAAATAGTTATCAGTTGCCAAAATCAAAAGGTTCACAATCAATAAATTATAAATAATTCCTGCATAATTCATATTGTGTTGTCTTTCCTTTGTCTTTGCCTTAACGCAAATGTGATGCTTATTTTAGTTTAAATTTAGGTCTGATTTCTCTTATATTGTTATGGTTGATAGGAGTCATATAGAAATGGTCAAGACATTCAAGGTCTGGGCATACAGGGAAGGAGAAGTACCAATGGTGCATGATGGACCAACTACATACCTCTACTCCATAGAGGGCCAGTTCATTTTTGAGATGGAAAGTGGGCCCAGCCCCTTCATGGCCAAGCATCCTGATGATGCTCATGCATTCTTCCTACCATTGAGCGTATCCAAGATTACTGACTTCTTGTTCAGACCTCACCGTGAGACATTTTTTCATCGACTGGATCGCATCTTCACCGACTACATTTATGTTGTACAAGAAAAGTATCCTTACTGGAATAGGAGTGGTGGAGCTGACCATTTTATGGTCTCTTGTCATGATTGGGTTAGTAAGCTTCTATTTCTATATTCTTCATTCTGCACTGAGTTTATACTTAAGGCTTTGATGTGGATAAACCTTGCATGTTAAGATTTATACTCTCTTGTGGTAGATGGAACCAAGTCCAGTTCACCATGTTTCTATGAAGAAATGATGATGTATTTTGGGTTGAATTACCGAAATGGTGATAACTGAATTGATTCAATTTATAACCTTCTGCTTGTGTTTGGTATTCCAGGCCTCACTTATCCAACGTGATGACCCCAAGCCGTACAAGAATTTGATAAAGGTGTTATGCAATGCGAACATATCTGAAGGGTTCGAGCCTACTAGAGATTGCTCATTGCCAGAATACAACTTAAAAGCCTTTCAGCTTGGCCCTCCCCGTTTTGGGCTACCCCCTGAAAACCGTACTGTCCTTGCTTTTTTCGCTGGTGCAGCCCATGGAGACATTAGATGCATTTTGTTTGAGCATTGGAAAGAAAAAGATGATGAAGTTCGGGTTTATGAAAAACTTCCCGATAATATAAACTACCACAAGATAATGGGACAAACCAAGTTTTGCTTGTGCCCGAGTGGTTCTGAAGTAGCGAGTCCTAGAGTGGTGGAGGCTATGAATGCAGGGTGTGTCCCGGTGCTGATTTCCGATTCCTATGCAATACCTTTTGCTGATGTTCTTAACTGGAGCAAGTTTTCGATACAAATTTCACCCAAGAATATATCAGAAATCAAGACAATATTGAAGGCTGTTCCACACAAAAGGTACTTGAAATTGCAGAAGAGGGTGTTGCAAGTGAGAAGACATTTTGAGCTCAACCGCCCAGCTAAGCCATTTGATGTATTCCATATGGTGCTTCACTCAGTGTGGCTTAAAAGGCTCAACATTCGATTACCTGATAAATTTTGAGGAATAGAAGGCTTAGCTTGTAAAGATTTAATCATTCATCACTTTCCTAACCACGAGGATGATACTGCCTGTGATTTCTTGTTCTGTGAGGATTATACAAAGGTATTCTCAAAAAGGTATTCTCGTATGCAGTTAGCTATACTTGCAAGTGCAAACGTGAAAGGAGCTATACTTGTCTTCGATCCTGTGTCCTATCATCCTATGACTCCTATCTACAACATAGTCACTTAGGTTATATGGACCCAATCACCCAAACCATATAAGATGAAACCAAAAAAGTAAAATCGCCGTTGCCGGGGATCGAACCAGGGTCACCCGCGTGACAGGCGGAAATACTTACCACTATGCTACAACGACTCTGATACTGAGCAAGTTTAATACACTTAATAATTATAATTACGATCAAGTGTTTCTGCAAGTAAAAAGAGAACTAGTAAAACAAAAGGAAGCAAATGAGAGAAGACAAAGACAGTCTTGGGGGTGTGCCAGTTTATAACTTGAGGTATGGCAGCCTTTGAGTTCCGATCACCATATTTTCTCTCTCTAACCATTCTCCTCCTTCTTCTTCTCGTGCTTTCCTTCTCCCCCTTTAACAAAACCAGTTTCAGTCTCATCAATCTTTCTTCTTCTGAAACCCAACATGTTCCTCTAAACAGTACTCATCTCAACACTTCAACCCAATATGTCTCACCCTCACAACCACAGTCACAGCCACCACCCTTACCTTCTCCTCCTACTCCCATTGTTGCAGACCATGTCAAAGTAAGCATCTTTGACTTCTCTGCAATATATCTGTATCTGGGTTTTTGGTTTACTGGGGGTTGTTGCTTTTCTTTTATTGCTTTTGTGTTCTTTTACATTTTTGTGTATGATTTATCTTGCAGAAAAGAAGCAATACAAACAAGATTGAGGAACAATTGGCCAGAGCAAGAGCAGCTATTCACAAAGCAGTTCTTAAAAAGAACTATACATCCGACAGACAAGAGATTTACATCCCCAGAGGAAGTGTGTACAGAAATCCCTATTCATTTCATCAGTTAAGTTATTTGCAATCCCTTCCGAAATTCCAATACTTTCAATTTTCAATTCTGGGTAACGTAAAGATTTCACCTTTCGAGCTTGATTGGTTTAATTGGCATAATTGGTGGTGTTTACGTTTGGAATAACATTCACTGCAATTTCCTTTTTCTTTTTTGACTAAAATGTCTGTCAGTACTTTTTTTACGTCCAACGCAATCCTTTTCAACTGTCCAACTTCATCTTCCTTTTGTGGATTCTTATCATGATTTTCTTATGTGTTTAACTTTTTATTAGGAATGGTCCAAATTCTTGTCATCCTTGTTTTTTTCTAGTAGTTCAAACTTCACTACTCACATTCCAAAAATAAATGAAGTTTTGGCCTCATCTTTGGCATATTCTATTACAGTCATTTTCTCCAGTTTGGAGTGGAATATGAATCGCAGGACTTTAGGATGGAATAAATTCTTAACTTTCCTGTTGTTGCTTGAGAATTAAACAAATGATTAATTACAAAACACCGCCCGAATTATGATGTATTTTCATTTTCATACCTAACTATCAAAAACTTGCATTTTCATCCCAAAGTTTCATTCTGTTAGCATTTTGATACTCTGACCACTAATACCGTTAAATTTTGAGGGCATTTTCGTCTTTTCAATAAATATATCGTTTTTTACATTTACTTTAACAAAATAATTTATTTTTTGAGGTTATCAAATACAAAAAAATAATTTACTTTAGCAAAAATATTCAAAAAAAAAGACTCTAAAATTAAATATTTATTTTTGCAACAATAGTGATAAAAGTTAGTAGAACTCTTGTATGTATATATATTTCTAGAGTTACATGTTAAGCAAAACAAAATAAAATAAATTAAAATATATAATTAAAATAAATTATATTGACAAAATAAATTTTATCGATGGAAATTTTTAAATAGTTAGTCCAGTGTTATGTCCACGTTGACATTGATTGCATCTTCTTGGTTCTTGAAATAGTGACTACTGTTGTTACACTCTTCTGCAGTTGACTAATCAAGAGTTGAGATATTTCTTTGTTGTTTAGCTGTGTCGACTGATAAAATTTGTTTATAATGTTAGAGACAAGGGCCAATTGCATTATGGTTAGAGTGTAACTACATGTTTAATCTCAACTTTGGTCCCATTTTTATCATAATTTTTGCGAGATAACCAAGATGGAACCAAAATATATTTATTTAGAATAAGTGATAAGAACAAATGGATAATTTGTCTTACGAATATAGTTTCTTAAACTGACTCTTTATTTGGATTAGCAGGAGTCACATAGAGATGGTAAAGAGATTCAAGATATGGGCATACAAGGAAGGGGAGCTACCAATGTTCCATAATGGACCAATGTCGTACATCTACTCCATAGAAGGCCATTTCATGGATGAGCTGGATAGTAGTGGGAAGAGTCCATTTCTGGCTCGACATGTTCATGAGGCACATTCGTTCTTTGTACCAGTAAGTGTGAAAAGGATTGCTGATTTCCTGTATGATCGGCCTAAACCTTACAGTTTTCACGGTCGATTGGTTCGTATTGTCACCGACTATATCAATGTGGTAGCTCGAAAATATCCCTACTGGAATAGGAGTGAGGGAGCTGACCATTTTATGGTCTCTTGTCATGATTGGGTATGCGTGCATGACCTTAAACAATTTTGATTCTATTTGTTTTCACCATCAAGCTTGTGTTGCATACCTATACTCTTTTTTTGTGATATTTGCAGGCACCAGAAATAATAAATGATGATCTTAAGTTCTACAAGAACTTCATAAGAGTGCTTTGCAATGCTAACACATCCGAAGGATTCCAGCCAGGGAGAGACATCTCGCTGCCAGAATATAACTTGGCCAGTGGCACGCTTGGACCATCACGCCTTGACTCACATCCTGATGAGCGTCCTATCCTGGCCTTCTTTGCCGGCGGTGCTCATGGCGACATAAGGAAGTTTTTATTTGAGCATTGGAGAGACAAAGATGAGGAAATCCAAGTCCATGAGTATCTTCCAAAGGGTCAAAACTATCACCAAATTATGGGGCAAACCAAGTTTTGCTTGTGTCCAAGTGGGACTGAAGTTGCTAGTCCTAGAGTCGTTGAAGCAATGTATGCAGGATGTGTTCCGGTGCTCATTTCTGATTATTATGCACTACCCTTTGCCGATGTTCTTGATTGGAGCAAGTTTACAATAGAAATTCCACCAAAGAGAATACCGGAAATCAAGACGATATTGAAAGCTGTTTCTTATACAGAATACTTGAAATTGCAGAAGAGGGTGATGCAAGTGAGAAGGCATTTTGAGCTGAACCGGCCTGCCCAGCCATTTGATGTGTTTCATATGGTGCTTCACTCAATTTGGCTGAGGAGGCTAAACATTAGACTACCGGATTGATCTTTTTAAGAAACATAAGCATGCATTCTTTCATATACTCATCATTTCTTTCAATTAAGTGGTTCGAAAGTCTGAGTTTGATTCCTGAAATCAATTAAAATATCGATAAATAGCAGCAACCATTGGTGCGAAGTATCTATGGAACTAATATTTTGGAACTTTATCATGATATCTACCCTACTACAAATTACAGAACTATAAAACAGCGTAATTAGTCATGGTCGAGCAAAATTATTTTATGCTTCTGCATTATTCATTATCGCAGCAAAGTTTTACAAAAGGTCAAAATCTTACAATCCCAGTCTCAAGCCCCTTTGTTCATTCTACCAAACACAAATAGCATAGGAAACAGAACTTAAGAAATACTTTATTTTTTTCAGGACTTAAGAAATACTCGGAGCCAAAAAAAGAAGAAGAAATAATTCAAATGTGGATTTCATTAGCGATGCTAGAATGCTCAGTAGACCGACCTGGTGGAGGGACAACGGAGGCTGGCTGCTTGGTGACAGCAACCATAATATCTGCATAACCAACGACTCCAACTAAAACATCATCACTTTCATCTTCAGTTACCCAGACATGGGTTGCTCTGTGAGACAACATCTGAGCCATGACAGCAGCCAATGAACTTGTAACCTTGCATGTCAAAGGTGCACTTCTACCCCTGTACATGGTTCTACTCGCTGCAAAGCTCGGGTTTGCAGGGTCAAAACCTACACTCTTGCTACTGAATTTCTTTGGTCTAGTCGACTCACCACCATAAGCAAGATCGTTATTCCCAGCAGCTTGATTTACAGCGATAACTTTCAGTGACCTCGAGGACATGTTATCCTCAACCCCCATTACAAATTGTCCACCCGAGAGATTAGCTAAAGCCCATGCTGCTGCTAAGTGATCACATTTCCATAGTTTGGAGGCGGAAATTTCTCCGATAATCTTATACTGACCATCCTGCAACTGTTCGATAACAGCAATTGCACTGGGGTCTTCAGGAAGTTTCTGAGTGGCTTCAATGGCTGGGGATGTCGCTTCAATCGACTTGTAGTTTGGGTTGATAGCTCCAACCGAGGAGATAGAGGAGAGAGGAAGAGGTGCTAGGGCACCTAGGCAACCAATAAGGAACCGTATAACATCTTCTCTTGACAGACAGCAAAATGTGTCGCGGGCGCTGGTGGTGGACGATGAGGAAGGCCGATTGGAACTGGCACCAAGGTTATTGCTGCTGCTACTAGTATCGGCATTCTTGAGCCACTTACCATTATAGAGAATTGAGAATCGCTTGCTCATGCCTTGCCATACGACACTCTTTCGGACAAGAAGACGCTTCACACCATGCTTCATCATCTCCAGTGCATCTATCAACCTAGCAGAGAGATTTAAAACATTGCTTTAAAAGGAGCCATTTCTTGTTTCTTTCTCCAAACAATATTTATCCAAAATGTAAAGCAATTTTGTACACTCTAAATCCAGTAGCGTAGAGACCTTGAATCCCAATTGGTTATCAAAACAAAATAGATTCAAAAGGTACTACAAACCCCAATACTTGATCAATAGATGGACAGAAGGAAAAAGAAGATGACACATTCCACATCACATTTAAGACCTGAATGGTAGCATTCCAAATATGTTAAGAGTTCTACTAGAACTTAAGTCCTTATGCATCCAATTATTTAATGAAAGTATAGTGGTATCTTATGTTTTTCAACTACTTACGCTGGTTTAGCCTCCGCTTAGCTCCGCCCCTGTAAATATCCCGATGCAATGTCCACACATACACTTTCTCGAGCATGACCCTCTCAACAAAAGACATAAATTCTATATCTCGCTTACCGATGACGACCAGTATTTACTATTTACTATGTAATTATATATAACATACTTTGGCACTACAAGATCATCACATTCAACCCAAAAACATCACAACAAAAGTGATTCACAGATACAAAGAAGTAGCATTACCTTGTGCCCGGATCAACCTGGCGCAGCAGGGAATTATTTTGAGCAACAACTTCGGCAACAGGAGTGTTGAGAGCCTTGTCATGATCCTCCATACACTCCTTTTTAGCAAAGAAAGCAACAATGTCAAGCGAATTGAGAATCCCCACAAACCTCTGCTGCCTCATTTCATTGGTTTCAATACCCGCATGTGGTTTCCTCTTCCACACCGGTATCCCACACTCGGTCGATTCTCCGATAGCCTTTATCGCCGCCTCCACCGACTCCGTCTCGCAAAACTCCACCATCTCCGGCTTCCCGACCGTTAGATCACCCACTACATGGTACAGAAACACCGATGCCATTGCCGATTCTTCTTCTGTCATTCAATCACTAATACTTAGCAAAAATAAAATAAAATAAAGTGAATTGCATTAGATTTTGATTAAAAAGAATCAAAATATACCTCAAACACTGATCTGACAATATTGGATTGGAAATATATCAAACAAAACACAAATGAAACGAACCCGGATCGAAATCAGGTCTGTTTTTTTTTTTTTTTGATTGGGGATTGAACCTGTGAGAGGAGATACAGGGTTAGAAAAGGGAGTGGAGGAAGATGAGGAGGAGGAGGATTCCGGTGATGGGTAATCTGTGAAGGGTGTTCAGGAAAGAAGAGAGGGAAGTGGGGAGGGAGTTGGTGGCCATTGATGATTGAGCACAAGAAGAGGAAAGTAAAGGCCCATCCAATGTGTATCACAGAGAGCTTTAGCTTTGTGTCTTGCTGTCTTCGGGAGCTTGAAGTTTGGTGCTTTCTCAACTCTTGTGGATGGGAGTGAATACTTGGGAACGAAATTCTGGTTTCGCTGCTATTTATTAATAATTTTCATATTTAATCGAAATTAGATATGGTTTATTGTTTTTTAAGAAAAGTTTATTGTTTTTTCTACATAACTCTGTCGTGTCTTTTATCCCTAGTTCCATTTTAAGTAAAGTTATTACTTACACAAAAAGTTATATCCTTCCTTTATGCCCATAATATCATTTATCTTAAACTCAACCATTGAAATATTTAAAATGTTGACACCTCCAATCTCATGTGATGTCGACTGATGGATCCAAATAAATAGAGATACGAGTCAAACTTTATGTATGAAGATTTTCTAAATTGATACAACATGACAAAGGGGATCAATTATTTTTTTTCTTTTTGAAAATAGGGGATCAATTATTGAAAATGTATAGTTCATTTTCCGATGTTTTATTTAGACTAGCGTATTTGGTTGCTAACCAAACAAAGATGACTCGATCATCTTTAAATTTACATTTAAAGGTTGAAAGCAAAAGAAACTCTATTTAAAAATAATTTTCCCGTTATTAGAGTTACAACAGTTAGAGAGTGAACATAATTGGTTATTTTAGTAAGGCTTTTCTTGATTGAACTAAATGAGGCTTTATGAGCGTGAGATTTTTCTGTAAGACCAGTTACATAAAGCGTTCAACCTAATATATATGCTTAACATGAACAACATATGATTAAGGTTAACACAAACTCACAATCAGCATGAACAACACACTCTTCCATTGTTGCTATCCTGAAATCATTAAATCACGAACTTAAGTTTCTTGAATTGAACAGAACGTGCGCTTGTGAATCGTGGTGATAACAGGGACCAAAACCATATTTGTATAGGATCACATAGCCTTAAGAGTCCTTTCATCAAAGGGATATCTTAATCGTCAAGTATCCTGGTTAGGTAGTCTTTATTTTAGACTAGGAATAGGATTTCTTACCATAATAATTTAATACACATAATCATTATCAACTAATTTTGATCTTATATTTGTTTCCACGAAGATAGATTTGATATTATGTTGAATCATTATATTACAATATGATAATATGTGACAAGTCCATAGTCGTTTTAACAGTTTTATCATGTAATTTTTGTTGTTGTTTACGTTATGTACTTAGTAAGTTAGAAGTCAGGACGAGTAACCATAATTTTTTATGAATGAAATTTACACCTGAAATTACAATCCACACTAAATGACCTATTTTTAATTGTTGATTGTAATTTACGGTGTTTAGTGCGGATTGTAATTTAAGGTGTGTAAATTTCACCTTTCTCATTTAGACCACACAAGAATGAAGAATGTGAATGTTCAGTGAGGGAAATGACCCCTTTCATCAGCAAGCCCAGCCCAAAGTGCCACTGGACTCATTTAACTGATCCATATCTCAATGGCTGGTGGATCCAATTGATTGCTTTAGCTCACTCATTACAAGCACAAAAGGCAACTAAGAGAGAAAAAGCAGCTTTCCCAAATTCCATATTCTTTTTCCTTTTTGCTCCCACCACTCTCTTCTCTCTCAGTCATTCACACTAGTCCTCAGTATTACCTATCTCCTTAATCGCCTCATTTTCATCTGTAAGTCTGATTCTCTCCCATCTTTATCTTAATTTCTTAACTCATTACTACATTCCATTCTTGCCTTTCTGATTGTGAACACTAAACACTAGTCCAAAATTTTGCCTCCCAATTCAGCTTCTTCAGTACTGTACCTCTGTGCTAGCTAGGTCTAACTGTAGCTACTGTAAGTCTGTAACTGAGCTTTTGCTTCTGCTTGTTCAAGATTTGGGGTTCTAACCCATTTTGGTGATGATGGGTTTTAGCTTCTCATACCTGTGATTGCTTTGCAGTTACTTCCTTCATCTACCCAACTCTGTTAAACCCTCTATTTGTTCCTCATGGGACACAAATCTATTTCAGGGGTTATACCTTTTGGTAATCTTATGTTAGTTGCACAGTTGCTGGTTTCGTTAGTGGTTCTATGCTCAAACCTTTGTCAAAGTCTTGATCTTGACCCAGAAGATAGAGCTTCCATGTTGCTATTTAGGTCAGGTGTTCAAGATCCTAGCCTGAGCTTGTCAAGCTGGGTTGGGTCTAGTTGTGCCAACTGGACTGGAATCACCTGCCAGAACCAGACTGGTAGAGTGGTTTCAATTAACTTGACCAATATGAACTTGTCAGGCCAAATTCACCCCAGTTTGTGCAAGCTGCCATTTCTTCAAGATTTGGTTTTGTCCCAGAACAACTTTAGTTGCCCAATACCAGTTTGTTTAGGCACTCTGAGCTTTCTCAGGACTCTACATCTCGGTCAGAATAGGTTTCAGGGTGGTGTGCCTGATACATTCATGAGGCTTGGGCAGTTGAGAGAACTTGTTTTGAATGGAAATTATGATTTGGGAGGTGTTATTCCTTGGTGGATTGGTAATTTCTCGGCACAGTTGGAGAAGCTAGATATGGGTTTTAATTCATTTCATGGGGAGATTCCTGAAAGCTTGTTGTACTCTAAAACTCTCAAGTATTTAGATCTTGGGAACAATGATTTATCTGGCAGTCGTAGTGATTTTCACCAATCTTTGGTGTTTCTCAATCTTGGATCGAACCAGTTTACGGGTACTCTGCCTTGTTACTCTACTTGTCAACAATCTCTTAGAGTTTTGAATTTGGCTAACAATTCTGTGGTCGGAGGCATACCTACATGTATTGCTTCACTTCAAGCTTTGCAACATCTGAATCTTTCATTCAATCACTTGACTTATGAGATGTCTCCAAGACTTGTGTTTTCGGAGAAGCTTCTTCTCTTGGACTTGAGTAACAATGACTTGTCTGGTCCTCTTCCGAGCAAGGTTGCCGAGACAACGGATAAATCCGGGCTTGTTCTTCTTGATTTGTCTCACAATCGTTTCTCTGGTGAAATCCCATTGAAGATTACAGAACTGAAGAGCCTGCAGGCACTGTTTCTATCGCACAATCTTCTTGTTGGGGAAATTCCAGCTAGGATTGGAAACTTAACCTATCTACAAGTGATTGATCTCTCATACAACTCATTATCAGGTTCAATTCCATTAAACATTGTTGGTTGTTTTCAGCTACTTGCATTGATACTCAATAACAACAATCTTTCTGGTGAAATTCAACCTGAACTTGATGCATTGGATAGCTTGAAGATACTGGATATTAGCAACAACAACATATCTGGGGAAATCCCTCTTACTTTGGCTGGCTGTAAATCGCTCGAGATTGTAGATTTCAGCTCCAACAATCTCTCTGGAACTTTGAGTGATGCAATAACCAAGTGGCCAAGCCTCAGGTATCTGTCCCTTGCTCATAATCAATTTACTGGAAATCTCCCAAGTTGGCTGTTTACGTTTGAAGTGATCAGAATGATGGATTTCTCAGGAAACAAATTTTCTGGCTTCATACCTGAGGGTAATTTTAACATGAGCATAAGTTATAACAATAGAGAGGTTGATAGAATGCAGAGAGATCCGTTTGTTTCAATGCAGAGTGCGGATACAAAAGTGTTGATTGTTGTCACTGGTAGTATTGAATTAAGCTTCAATTATATACTATCTTCAATGGTTGGAATCGATTTCTCTAACAATGGGCTAGATGGGGAGGTCCCAGTGGGGCTATTTGGATTACATGGTTTGGAATACATGAATCTGTCGCACAATTATCTTCGTGGTGGTGTTCCTGATTTAGAAAAGATGTGGAGTTTAAAGGCGTTAGATTTGTCGCACAATTCTTTATCAGGTCCCATTCCAGGAAACATTCCCAGCCTTCCGGACCTGACTCTTCTGGATTTGTCATATAACTCTTTTTCTGGGTTTGTTTCAAAGAAGCAAGGATACAAGAAGTTTCCAGGAGCATTTGCTGGAAATCCAAATTTGTGTTTGGAGACCTCTGATGGAGGATGTGATCCTGCAAGCCTTCCGGTGGTGCCCGGGAAGGCATTTGTAGGGGAAGAAGAGGTTGAGGGGCGGATTTCTGTTTGGATTTTTTGTGTAAGTGCATTCCTCAGTTTCTACTTTGGGGGTTTGGCCCTCTTTTGCTCCCCTCGAGCTCGGGGGTACATTCTGCATACAAAGGCTTAGTGCACTGTACATGTGAATGAGGATGAAACTACAATCTGTATATTTAGAATTACTCATTTTCTTGCTTGGTCCATGTTGACCCTTACTAACGGATGAGTTTTGTGTTCCATTGCCATCATACAACCCAAATGTGCGAATGAGAAATGCAACAAATGATATGTCATTATGTTTCCTTCTTTCACATTCTCAGATGTCAGGAGAAATTTTTCACAGAACAGAAAATTAGGATGGAATGCTGTGTTGGTTGTTGCATAGGGTTAGTCTTATTAGACTTGCTCCAGAAGCATCTACTTGTATACAAAAAGAAATTTAATAAATTTAGGACGTGTATGTTCAAGTGCAAATGGCTCAAAATTTATGTTCACTGCAAGCTCAGATGATTTACAAAATCTTCTGCAGGCTGCAAACAATCTGAACACACAAATAGAATTCTGAGGAAGGGGAATATCCCATGCAGGTAACCTGATCACAAACTTTTGCAGCCTAACCTGAACCAATAGTCTCCAGCAAAAGGAACCCATACCCATTCATGAAAGCATTTCAAAAGAAAAAAGCCAAAGCTCCCTTTATCCCACAATTACTTCTAGTTCTGTAAGCATGGAGCCGTCAGGAAACGGCTGTACTATCCCACATCCTCAAATGGTGACTGACATAATGATTTGGGGGTAGGACCATGATGTGCACCCGAATAACAGATCCTTTCTGAATACTTTGTCCGCCCAAAAAAAAATCTGAAGTGGAGGATTATCCAGATAGAATGGAAGAACTCTGATTGAACATGCAAATTACATTTCAATGGTTGTCAAATCACTCATATGTTCAGCTATGCTAGAGAATGAAGAATTATCTACTCACATAAACACATCAGATTGATCATTATTGTTCTGATTTTAATTTTTAACAATGGGGGCTTTAGAGAGGTGCCCAATCTCATAAATTAGACACTAAAACTAGAAACTCTGAATAAGTTAATAGTAAAAATAAGTTAATTGTGACCTCTACTCGCCATGTAATTTAGAAGATGGCTCTTCAAAAAACTCAGAGGATGCAACTAAGGATGCATAAGCCTGATTTTTGATAGTGATAAAATTTGCTTGAGCTCCGCTGCACTGCCATTGTGTATATATAAGAAACGAGGCAGAGAGAGCCTGAATGTGCAGGCACTCAGCTGACCCAATTCTAGCATAGATTCATATCCTCTTCACTACACGCAGCAAGCAGATCACCATGTCTTGTTTATGTATACCACCCACCATATCATTTAGCAACTCTAGTATTTAATTGGGCCATCCAAGTTCCCAGATGCAAACTGAAAATAATAATCCACAACAAAAAAGAAAAAACAGTTAACACTGAGACTCCAAATTAGATCGTCACAAAGCTAATGCATTCAACTTGCACAAAAGTAATAATAATCATTCCGTTCAATGAGAAGGATTGGTCTGAAAAGAGAAAAAACATATGTCCTCATTTCAAGGAATCAGACCAAGACATCAAACAAACCCCTGTAGAAGATTGTGAAATCACTTTGGTCAAGTCACTGAATAACTAAATTATCTGAAAAGAGAAAAAACATATGTCCTCATTTCAAGGAATCAGACCAAGACCTAAAACAAACCCCTGTAGAAGATTGTGAAATCACTTTGGTCAAGTCACTGAATAACTAAATTAATGATTACCTGTTGAACGATTGGATTTGTTGAGGTTGTGAATTCGTCAGTCATTCCTTGCCAGACTATCTTGCCCTCATACAGAAACAATAACCTACAAATATTGAATATATTCCTATTATCATCTGACACAATCAAAAGAAGTATTCAGTATCAACGCAACAGCTTCGACTAAAGACACAACCTGTCAACAGCTCGTCTGATGGTGCTATGTTGGTGAGTTACAACAACATAAGATGCAATCTGCCCAGGCTTCTCTGATGCAGCCTGCCCTTCTGTATGGACAGAGCGGATGAGGTCTTCTACAACAGTAGATGCAATCGGATCAAGCCCAGCTGTTGGTTCATCATATAGGAGCACCTGTTGAAGAGAAAAGGAAGAATGTCAGGACTCATAAAACAGGCCAACTCAGTTGTCCATTACCACCAGAAACCGTACATTTGAAAGTAACCAAGCAATGCTAAGTCGGTGTATACATGTTTACACTAAGCTTGCTTTCACTTATTACCTAATTGTCAAGTTACCCCCCAGTCCCACCATACAACACCTCGATGGGAAGATCAGAGGGAGCCATTTGGGAGAAGTTCATGCCCAACATTCCCTATTATATATGTCAACTCTATTGGCATTATCATTTCTATGAAAACTCTTATAGCAGCTTATCTCCGGATGATTCTAGTTCCCTCTGGCTGATACGAAATGGAAAAGCTACTTTCTTTTACCCTGATAGTATGGTTATCTACCGATCCTCACTAGCAGCATATGATGGAGATCAAATTTCATACGCAGTACTGCATTCTCCATCAGTCTGACTATCTGAACATAGTATTACTACATCCTCAACTAAGATGATGATACTAATGATAATTTTAACAATGACATAAGCACAATGCAATCGCTATAAGGCCAAAATTTCAACTGTACTAAAACAGTTATGCATGCTTTATCTAATCAAACAAGAGAAGAAGAAGACAAGCTTTTAGCTATCCGCCATACCTCTGGCTCTATGGATTCCTTTGTCGTATCACATATTATAGATCGAGCCAATGCAACTCTTTTCTTCATACCACCTGACAGCTCTGAAGGTAATCGATCCTCAACTCCCTAAGAAAACAACATAATATGATCAAATAAATTTAAAATCCAAACTCTGGTCTTTTTTTTCTTTCCCTTTTTTGGTCAAGGAGCAGTTTCATTAAGCATATGAAGTCCCATATGTTACAAAAAAGATCTTTAGTTAGAGTTCATGCAGAGAGTGGATAGATGGAGAGATAGAGAGAGTCTAGATGAAATCAATTAAGTTTTGGAAGGTAATTTCCATGCAGACAGATAATTGATATAATGCATACCTTTAACCCAACAGCAGCTAAGCTAGCAGTCACGAGCTTTGAAATCTGTTCCTCTGGCATGCTTGAATTTTCATACCTATCAAATCACAATATGAGTTGTATTGCAGCATATTGATAAATACCTGAATTGTGTCCTAAGTGTAATACAATGCAGAAGAAAGCCAAAATTGAAAGAATCTAGAAGCTTCTTACAGAAGAAAACCAACATTTTCACGAACAGTCAACGAATCAAAAAGTGCAGCACTCTGAAACACCTGTTAGATGGGAGATAGATGCATAAAAATGACATCTTATGTATAAGAAATTGCACCAGAAAGACTGCCAACAGAAGATGTAGCATTTTTACCAATCCAATTCGAAGACCAGATAACTCATCGTCGCTTATCAAACCAGCTCTCTTTTGACCTCGAATGTATACCTCTCCCTGCTCATGGCAACAAGGAACACAGTATATAAGAAGCCCAACATGTAAGTATTGAATAACTCACTAAAGCTCAACAAAGTGAAATATTAATTAATTAAACAAAGGTGAGCATAATATCAGAGGCAGATTAACTAATTACCTCGTCAGGCGCAAGAAGCCCTGCCATAATCTTTAAAACTGTAGATTTCCCCGTGCCAGAAGGACCAATTATTCCAACTGCTTCGCCATGTCTAATCTATAAATGGATCCAAAATTAGTCCTTTACAAGATGCAACAATCTGGAATGGCCTTGAACCAAAAGATTGACCATTAAATGAACAAATATTTCGCTGAAATTCATAGGAAAGCACAGAGTAACAAAAGGATGACCAGCAGTTCATTATGTGCTAACAGAAAAAGACTAGGGAGAAGTAGAACCATACAAATCATCATAAAAAATAAAACCAGTCCTAATTGACACTCTTCTGTTCCTTAATAAAGAACTTCTGATAACTCCCTCAAAAACAGATGGAAGTCAGGAGCCAGTCAATGACGTAAGAACATCTTTCTCCTCAAGCAGTTTAAACTCTTTTTTTTCTCTTCCAGAAATCTACTGTTTATAAAACCCTCTTCTAAATGTCTTACAGCCTATGTTTACCCCACCCAATCTTCCCCAAACTTGGAAGACCTACGCTAAAAAAAAAGTGAAAATATTGATGCAAAAACCCAGACCTAGCTTTGTAAGCATAATAATATACTACATAACATAACATAGGCCAAGTCACATTCATAAACAAACAATTCATCGACTCTTGCAAAGCAAATCAGTATTGTCCTTTTTTATGAGCAAACATTTCATGCTAAAACACTTTAGTCACCAGGAAATAACACCCCTTCAGTCTTTCACATGCCAAAGTTCAAACCTATCCCATATTCCCACAGAATCAATGCATCTACACAACTCAAAAGCCATAATCAAATAAACATAGGATTTTTGATATTCGATTCACCTTGAAGCTCACACCTCTCAATATATCCTTCTCACCAAATGACTTGTAGACATCTCTGCACTCAATCAGAACATCAGAGTCATCCTCGGGCTCTCTTACTGTGGTTAAATCCTCTGATTTCAATGAATCCTGCTAGAGACACCTTGTCAGTCACAGCTATCATATGACCAATATCATCTACTACAATTATCAGAATATGCGCATCCAACATGATCAATGTATAGAAAAACACATGATCAATGTTTTAAACTACATGCAATTTACATGTAATATTTGTTATTCTAAATATGCAATGGACTATAACTAAAATGCCCCACATTTGGCATAAGGTGATGATAGTATTGAAAATTCAGCAGCAAATAACAAGTGATTTAATCATAACACCAGTTTATCAAAAGCAATATCTACAAATTGACAAACACCAGTAACCACATTTCAATTTAACTGTTGATGAATACCATATAACAATAGAAAATGGTTGCTTATATATACATAAACAAAAAAGCAGAGTTCTTTAACATCAAATAGCTAGAAGGAAAATGGTGCTTACCTCGAATTTAGCTGCAAAGGATTCATCGCTCCTCAAGTTCTGGGGAGGCGCCATACAAGCACACACAATGTTTCTGGGCTCTCTCTTCTGCTTATAGCTACACAAACTGATCGTCTTTGCTAATCTAACTGGCCTAGAAATGCCATTGGATGTAGTCACAGATAACAACACTGAATTGGCCAGAGAAACCATGCTTCTTCCCAGACCAATTGGGCTTCCTGAAGCTGACCCAAATGAGCGTTTTGGCTCGAAACCACTCTGGGATTGGAAATTTGTGATCTTGAACCAGACCCGGATCAGATTATAGCCCAGAGACCAGTCTTGAATGAGCAAATTCCGATTCTGGGTGATGCAAAGTTGCAAAATTGAGGCGGACCCAGATGAGTTTGGGAGCCAGAAAGAAAGGAATTGATTGGAATCAACGTGGAAAGATGAACAGGGAATGGAATGAAAGGGATTGAAATGGGGCAATGTTAAACGTGTTGTGACAGCTATTTGGGTGGGGATGTGACGTGGGTGTTCTTCTTGTTCTTCAGTGGTGAACTGGCGATCTCTTTGTTGGGTTTACAGAGAAGCATCAAAGGTGTCTGACTATGGAGACTAGTATTTAACATTCAGCCATTCTTAACTTGTTGATCGCTTCTGGTTTTCTTTGGGTCGACTAATTTATCGGTCAAGACTTATAACTCTATTTTTTTGTTTGTTAATTTTTTATTTATTTATCAAGAAATTAAAATATACACGGAGGGAGTCTTAATATTAGTTGAAGACTTTTCGATTTATGTTTTAAAAAAATCATCAATTTTTTATCACATTTTGACATTTCATTCGTTTAATTTATAAATCTATATAAATAGATCACTTATACAAATTTACACCCAAATTGGTGATTATTAAGGTAATGAACTACATAAAATTAATGGACAAACTAAATCGGTTAAATATGAACCGTTTAAGTTCATAATTGGTAAATCACACTTATGAATGCCTTAACGATTTTCAATATGGCTGAAAATTTACAGATTTGATATACTCATAAATATCTATAAACTGAACGGTCAACATACGAATATAAGATTGAAAAGTAAGATAAACCAAAAAGTCTTCAACTAATCCTCATTATAAAGGTCCTCATTAGAATAGCTCACATATATGCGATAAGCATAAGGTATTCGATTCATAGCGTGTATCCATAGATATTATGTGAATGATTAAGATTGGTGATGTTAATACAAATGCATGGAATCCCTGCATATGATCATGAATGACTAAAATTGCACCGTGTGGTGTTGTATATACAAGAATGTCTAAAGTAGAATGTTGAAACTTAGAAACAAGCAGTGTCGATCATTTTCAAACTTTAGTTTTTATTATCTCCAACATACTTAGATCCAATTAAACATGTTTAAATCTTTCCTTCACTTGCCTAAATATATGACTTTTGATTTTGTGGAAATTAAGTTTAAAGTATGGCAGTCATGATGATATGAGGTTTTCTATAATAACACTACAAAATTCATATATGAAACAAATGTCATGTACTTAAAAGACAGTTTCTTATAAAACCATTAAGTCGATCAAGTTTGTCTCTTAAGAAAATGATACGAGTACTTATCCAAAAGCATGACACGTTGAGGCTGAGAGAAATGTGTTTAAGGTCGGTATGTTATCATTACGAAAGAACATAATCGGTAACTGATCAACAAATTGATGCTCAATCACACTATGATTTCCTTGATTAGTTATTAATCAAGTGAACACCGTCGAAGAAAGTAATAATTTTGATGCACAATAAGAATGCGGGCTTACTGCATGCAGTTTGGACATCATTTCAAATCTAGCCTTGCACTCGACTGTCTAGACTCTAGACGTAAGAATTTATCGATAGTTGATTCATTTCGGGCTTAAACTCGACCACCCAAAATAGAAATGCCGACTCCTCAAAAACTTGAAACTGATGATCACCACTGGCTTCATACTAGACATGTCGCATAAAATGCATGGACATAAATTAAGCATGTGTAGTTTCTGAGCTTGCATGCCAGTTTATGCTTTGCAGCATATTATTACATACCCTTCAGAATTTCAGATAGATGATATATGCTTGGTGAATTGTAATGCTTGTGATGAATGTGATCGATAGGTCAAGAATTCTCTCATGGTTCGATCGAATAATACTGAAATAATCGATCATGATTCATGAGATGCCTAATTCGATATATATATATATATATATATATATATATATATATATATATATGTATGCCATGGAGATCAATCACTTCCTTCATCATCAGGTGATTCTTCGGATTGCTGATGCACCCACCAACCTAGCATTAGCAACAACCATCTATTCTTATTTTACGTACTTTGTCAAATCAAACCATGTTTATATTCGACCTCCACCTTTCAATACAATGCTGGCTGGCTTCGCTAGCTATATATTCACCTTTTGCTTCGAGATATATGCTTCCCAATTTGGCATGAACGATTCAGGAGTCGAATTTTTTGCATGTCCATCATGAGAATGATAGTCGATCAGTAAATTTATACACGTACGGGAACCAAATCAATCAACTAATTAAGAAGCTTCCAATTTAAATGTTTGATCGGAGATATTAATTCATGCGTATACGTAAGAAGCCAGAGAGTCGTGGATTTATAATTTCGAATTACACTGCGACAGTATTAAGGGTATATATAGGTCGACCTCGATCAAATTTGGCGATGCTCGCTAGCTCTTTCAACCTTGATGTGTTTTGACTACACCAGTAATTCTGGGTATGCAAAGTCTCTTTTAGTCGTTGCGAGCGTGCCACCGCGCGGACGCGGAATGTAATGGTTGTAGTAGCGGGGTGCGCTTAACCTTCTGCTTCTAATGAAGCACAAACTCCACCGTAAGGTTCTTCAGATTCGCCTTGCATATTGGGCAAGGACTTACAGTAGTCCGCCTGAGCGTCACAATATCGATACTCGACGTGAGATCGAGCAGAGCTTCAATTGGAAAGAAAATGAAAAAGGGCAGAGCTCCGGGGAGCTTGTAAAGAAAGGGCTAAGGCGAGATGCTTTAGCACTGAGTTTGACTAGGTCGATTGTATTTTTGTTGAGTTTTTGTCGAGTTGTGTCGAGTTGTTGTGTGTTGTTGTGTATCTCCTCGAACTCCTTTATATAGAGTTATTTTATGGCCACAAGTATTGGCCCAAAGCATGTTAAAGACTTAGAAGTCTTCAAAGTTTAAATGTGGCGTAGGTGATTCATGCAAATCCAATTAAGGAATATAGTTGTTAACCAACACATACACCTCCACGTGCATGCGGACTCCTCTTCTTACTTCTTCGTGAAGTCTCCTACGCGAAGCCATTTCGCCTCGCCTTCATGTTTTAGGACTCCACTTCTACGCGAACCCATCTCGCTCGCCTTCATGTTTTAAGACTCCACTTCTACATGAAGTCTATTTCTTGACACCATGCGAAGTCTTTTTCGCATGCAAACTCTGCTATCCAGCTCGCATGATCTCGCTGGCGAGCCATCACTTGTGAACCCAATTATTTTTGGGCTTGCCGGTGTGACGTGGATTATGAATTTAACTAATATTCACTTAGACATTTACTTGTCCAGTAAAATATTAATTTAGGTGTAAACACCATGCATAAAATATTTATACCATTATATATGCATGTTTGTGTCAAATGTATGTATGGATTGGAATTTGGAATAGAATAGTACGTAGTAATATTGTTATGATGTAGGTGCTGTCGACCAAAGGTGTTTCCCGTCTCAGTCACCAGGTTGTGGTGTTGAGAACCACAAACATTACTAGAATATGTTCTTTGGACTACTATCGATCGATGATAACACGCAAGCAATATGGTGGTGGTTCATTGCCATATATTGCATATATGCACTTCATTCTTCTCTTGTCCTCGATCGCTCGCTATTAGATCATAATATATATGGATGGAATTTAATATACATGTACATAAATACGCAATAACCAAAAATCTTTGTGTTGCGGAGGAGACTATGTATAGTGCGAACCAATTCATCCATCTCATTAAACAAACAGAAATGCTCATCGGTACGTGGATACATTTTAATTTGGCTACGAAGCATCAGCTGGCTTTGCTAGCTATCAAGTATCAAGGATATTGGAGTGCCATGGAGTCCCAATCAAAACAGTAATTAATACGAATATATATCAGAAAACTAATCAAAGTTTGTATATCTATCCGAATGGATGATAAGTATGTCTTACCTGGAAAAGGTTAACTACCACTTCTGTCTTCGATCTGGGCAGACAGCTCTTGGTTTAGGGTTTCAGCCAGAAGGTGAAGATTTCATCACCTTCTCTAAATCGAAATGATATATATGCTGTACGTGTACAGTAATGCAGGCTAGGGTTTTCTATTCGAGTTTAATTACTCATTAACAGTTATAAATCGAAATGTCAACCACGTACACACCCAGTCACCAACAAAGAAAAATAATAATCGGGCACTATCTTTTACTGCTAGCTTCAACCAATACCGATCTTCATCCTTCAATGGTGTTAATTATATTTATATACAGATGCATCATATATACAGAAGCATCATTTTCTTTCAAAAGATTGCTTATATCACTCGACTAGTACTTGTATGTGCGTAAAATTATATATTCACAAGTACATAAAGGTAAAGACGTTCTTTTGGACTGAACCTTTCCTCTTTTCCTAGTTTAACCATCTAATTAATTTCCTAATTAACTAGCTATATACCAGGTCCTTTTCGATCTTTACGACTTCATATATTAACCTTGTTCCGATCCAACATTCCAACGTAATTAGTAGCTTGTTTACGACGTACTTTATCAAACAAACAACCACAACAATGAAACCAAGGCCAGGAGAAATGAAAAGTAAACCAAACTTTTTTTGTATGATGGATCATGGATGACTAAGCAAATCACCACATAAGCATTGTTACATGTTATTATTGATTTGATTAATGAGTATCTAATTAGATATACAATTACATGTTATATCTATTGCGGAAGTCCTTGCAATTGACAAGACAATTTGTACACTTGTTTTTATGAACCTGTGGAGTTGCAATCGATTTCATTAATCAAGATCGATCTTATATATCAAATAGATGAAAAAGGATAGAAGCCAATCAGCCAATGGAAAAAAGAACCGAAGAACCATGCCTCGAATAAAAAGCAAATTGATCGATCACAGAAGACAAAAACCCTTTTGATTAATTAACATATATTGATGGACCAAAATTGTCGAGCTATATCATGACCACGAAAGTGAATGAATATGCGTAATTAAGTATAAACAGAAACCCTTATTCCTTGGCTATATATGATGGATCACATCGATCTGGTTCACACAACACACCAAGTCTATCTTGGCTTGTCGTTGCTCAACTTAATTTAGTGGCATTGGTGCCTCAAGTACATATATATAATTGGATCATTCAAATGGAACCTTTACACTACGTTTACAATTAGGATTAGAGAATACAGCAAAACCTAAACCATCCAATTAATCGCCAAAGGAGGAAGCACCAACAACTATCTCCACCATGAGAACTCAATGCGTGCCACAATAAGCATGTCTCACATCCCATCAATCGATCGAGAGCACACAGATTTGTGGGTAAGTGATCGATTCAATACTTAAGTTCATTAAACAGAGACTTGAATTTAAGCTAGGCCTGATTACCTGGGGAAAAAAAAGGTGGAACATATTCTATATTCTCATCAATGGAGAGCGTATATGTGTTGTGGATGATGAAATTGTAATTGATATGTGCTTGCCAATATTACCACATAATTGGTATCTATGTTTTGAGCTTTTATATTATGCATGCAAATTGTCATATTATTGCAGCATCACCTGAAAACAATTTTATGTCTGAATAAATCCGCTTCTGAATTCTACAAGACAAAAAGCTATGTACAAGTGACCAATTTGGCAATAACAAAAAATAATAAACCAATTTGCACAGGTGGGTGGAACAAATGCTGTGCTTCCATCGTTCCTCATATTCTATAAATAAAAAGATCAATATATGCTGACCATTTATATCACAAGCTCGATCATTATGTGAAAGCAACTTCACAATCTGAGGCACTCACAGGTGCAAAACTAAATGCATGTCAAGAATCCACGGCATATATCGAATACCGCCACATACTGATATACACCCCCTCAATTACCTCAGCTCTCTATCTGATTCTGCAAACCACATAATCAGTGGAGCACTAATCACATAATCTAGAGATCTTTTGATAGAACTATTTCGTCATCAATAATATATATTTGATAAAGAGTAATTTACTAAGTGTTTCAACAAAAGGTTCTAAAGGACGTCAAATTAAGGATTAATTCCAGTTTACCCTCCTGAAATTTGAGATTAATATCTTTTCACTCCTCATACTTTTAATTTTGAAAATTTACCCCATAAAGTCTCCAATTTTCATAAATCATACACAATTACTAAAATTTCGTCCAATTTAAAGGTTAAATGATAACATGAAATCTTAGAAAAAAAAAGGGTTCTAAAAAGTAAATTAAGTTGTTATAAGACTATTGTAGTCCTTCTAGTGAGTCATGAAATCAAAACTAACGTCCAAATTAGACGGAATTTTATCAATTGGGCATGATTTATGAAAATTGAAAACTTTAGGTTAGAAGTATGAGAAGTGAAATGATTAACCTTAAACCTTAATGGTGTAAACAGAAATTAATCCTCAAATTAACATCCAAAATTTTGAGATTCAGGGACCCTGCAAGGTAAATTTTGCCCGCTTGATTATGGTGAAGCTAATCAAATTTAGAGTTTGTGTGCAAGAGGCCACTTAGTAGAGACTGCTCGAGGATTAACCCTAAATCTAATACGTTAGTTTTTACCCTAAAACCATTACATCATTTTTCCAATAACATCGATCCCTCCTAAAAGAAAGAAAAACAGAATCAACCAGAGAAAAGAACAAAGTTCGTTTTGTCCCTGCATTCACAGCACGTACGCATATATAAATACCCAACTCCGATCATGTACATTGTCAAATAGCTATAGTGCTTCTAATCCTTTTGCGGTACTAGCTAGTAGAAATACATTGGTAGTGCTTTGAAGCTATTTAGATAGAAAATCATGATAGGATGGGAAGATGTTTACAAGGTGGTGGTAGCCATGGCACCACTCTACTTTGCACTCATTTTAGGGTTTGGCTCCGTCAGGTGGTGGGGAATCTTCACTCCTGAGCAGTGCGGCGCCATCAACCGCTTCGTCTGCTTCTTCACCCTCCCACTCTTCACCTTCGAGTTTACCGCTCACGTCGATCCTTTCGAGTGGAACTACCGCTTCATCGCGGCGGATGCCATTTCCAAGCTCATCATCGTGGTTGTGCTAGCGTTTTGGGCAAAGTGTAGTAGCAAGGGAAGCTATAGTTGGTCAATAACAAGCTTCTCTCTCTGCACTTTAACTAATTCACTTGTCGTTGGAGTTCCCCTGATGAAAGCCATGTACGGCCCGATGGCTGTTGATCTTGTAGTTCAGTCTTCGGTGGTGCAAGCTATCATATGGCTCACCGTGCTTCTGTTCGTCTTGGAATTCCGACGGACGGGGCTAGACATCTCGAGTAATGATACAAGGGTTCAATCGGTTGAACTTCAAGGCGTGAAAGATGTAGAGGGCCTGAACCAGAGCACTGTGGCCAATTCACCTTCTTATTATTACTGGTGTTTACTGAAGGGTGTGTGGCTCAAACTTGGGATGAATCCCAACTCTTATGCCGTTTTCATTGGAATTGCTTGGGCTTTTATAGCAAACAGGTAAAAATATACATGCACGGACTGATCATAGATAATAGATTATTACTAGGATACTGATATTTTTGTTGTCGTTTTAACAGCCAATATATTACAAACTGACTCGTGCATAATTGCAGGTGGCATATTGAGTTGCCAAGCATTATGGAGGGATCTGTTTTGATCATGTCCAAGGCTGGTACCGGAACTGCCATGTTTAGCATGGGTGAGTACTAGAACTACAAAACTCGATCACCCCCGATAACATTTTATTTTTGGCCTCTATCGACTCACTTTGCACTTTGAAGTCAATATATTATTATTTCTCTAGAGCATTCACGAACCAGTGCATGGTGAGCTTCTCGCCAATTAATTAACAAATTAAAACTTAAAATGTTCTTATAAATTTGTTTACATGATTGTGGGTGTAGGTATCTTCATGGCACTGCAAGAGAAATTCGTAGCTTGTGGAACAAGCCCAACGATAATAGGGATGGTTTTGAGGTTCATTGCCGGACCGGCAGCCATGGCTATCGGATGTATCGCTGTTGGCTTGCATGGTGATGTTTTACGTGTCGCCATCATTCAGGTAATTATAACCAAATCCATCGATCATATATATGATCGATGAGTTCATTTATCTTTCAATCGATCATCTCTATAATTATAACAACATACATCTCATCACTTTTCATGGAATATATGTCATTCCTTTCCGTTCCATGACCTAAAAATGTGGTGGTGATTCCATTCCATGAGCTGCCAAGCAAATTAGGTGGCTAAGGTAAGCTATATATATACATATGGTCTATAGTACATATTTCCTTCTCCACTAATACGTACCAACAATATATATGGTTCCACTCCGTTCCATGACAAAAATGGCTTTCATGAAGAGTGCTATTGCATGCCTAGCCTGGTACTCGATCACTGTTTTGAGCATGAAGAGAAGCAGAAAATCCATGAGAAACATTTTGTATGGAATAGTTCGAGAACATATTAGTCTAGAGAAAAAATATATATATAGGCTTGAGCCATTGTGGTTTTAAAGTTTGGGAAATTATTAATTGGATACGTAGGATCCGACTAGCTCTCAACATGCAGCACACAGTTTTTAAAATGGTGATAACTTATTAACTTTCTTGTTGGCCAAACAACAACAAAACTAATTCAATCCCACTATACCTTCGTGCTTAGTCACTAATGTTATATATGATGAAATGCACATTGGTGCTTAGATAAATTAGTATACATGTTATGTTTACGGCATCACTTTTATATAGGTTGTTGCTAATTAATTAATTAATGAATTTTGCAGTCAGCATTGCCCCAATCGATTACTTCCTTCATATATGCCAAAGAGTATGGACTTCATGCAGACGTTTTGAGTACTGCGTATGTGATCTCGATTCTCTTCAAATAAACTGCAACCTAGCTACTTAAGTTTCGTTTTATGCTTCCAGCTAAATTTTAGTACTCACTACTTTCGGTTATGGTGGCCTATATGCAGAGTGATATTTGGAATGTTGGTGTCCCTTCCAGCGTTGATCGGCTACTATGCAGTTTTAGAATTTGTGCATTGATCGACATGCATGGTCGATGTTTCAATCAATGAATCGAGAGAGAAAAAAGAAATGGCTGGTTCTCGATTTCTTGTTTTACATTTATTTTTCTTAATTTTATTTTATTTTGGTATGAAGCTATTGGTGGCCGGGACTAATTTCAGTTAGTCTTTGTAGTTCCAAAACCTGCTGTAATCTAATTATCCTTACAATCCTAATCTCAAGAGATCGAGTTGGTTCTCCTCTGATTATAACATCCCGGCGGTTTAATATACATATAGCAGCTGCATGTACTTTAATTTGTCATGCTTCAATGCAAAACTGAGACTTTCAGAACAGTTTCACGTCGGTACTGTGCATAAAGGGTGGTTCTGAATTTGTGCTGCAACATGCACCATGCACCCTCCCATCCTCATTATATAATCACCAGAATCGAACATTTTTATATAAACTTTACGATATTGTGAGAGACACGTATGCAGCGCAATGTCCTACGTACGTACGAAGGACAAAATTTCGAAGAAGAAGACACAACTGTATTTAGATACAGTTGCCCAGCGATTGGATCTTGATGGAGCTTGGCCCTTGTTATCATGTTTTTTAATAGAAAGGATTAGTATTCTGGTGTATATATCAGTACCTTAATATATTCTGGTGTACGTAACATGAATATATTACAATTTAGGGACAATGCACACTAGCTTTAACTTTAAGAATTTTATTCCCACTCATTTTAAGAGTCAACTTAAACAGCAGAAAGATAATTATACCCTTAATGAATTAAATAAACTACAATAAACTATTACAAGAGTCTATTATAAAATAAATTTTCTATGACCGAATTCCCATGACGTTGACCGGGCTTCCAGGGCCGTTGACCGGACTCCGGCACCTGTTGACCGGGCTCCGACGACCGTTAACCGGACCCCAATTTTCGAAAGGAATTTTAAATTTTTTTGGCATGATATAACTTAAAATAATACAATCTCATACATGTTCCAACAACAACAACAACATCCCAACACTAAAACTCAATCGTAGAAAAGTAAATATTACATTTTCTTGTTTACATAAACTTGCAAATTCAAGAATATGAAAATCATCTTATGAGTTTAATACTATCTACACAACAAACAAAACTATACAAAGAGCAACAAAACCAACAAGACCCTTCCACTACGCCACCATCTCAACCCTGCTGATCCCCGCCTGCAGGTCTAACCCCTATACCATAAATTGGTGCACCGAGATTGTAAATTAACAAACTCGGTAAGCTTAAAAGTTCGTATGAGTAAACTCAAATAGCACAATATTTCTCACATCCAGAAATTTCACAAAAGCAATTATATCAATGAATATATCCACAATTCCAACACTCTTTCAAAAAACATGTACCAATGAGTCTCAGGTATTGATGAAATACCCCTCATGACCTACAACAACAAAATTGTGTACCCATGGGTCCCAGATACGATAAGGTATCCACCATGACGTACACCGACAGACGGACTAGAGCTCTATTCCTAACCGCAACCAATCACCCGGCAAAAGACTTGGAACCCGGTTTGACTGTCTAATATCACAACATAAAAATGATAAATAACATCTTAACCGCAACCAATCACCCGATTAAAGGCTTGAAACTCGGTTTGGCTATTTATCCAAAAATCATCATAACGCAACATAATTATCGCTCCACATCATATGCTTTTATCTTTCACAAGGATATAATTATATGAACAACATCAATAAGATTATAATCATATGAACTTCAAAAAAAACATACACAAAATGAAAACTTGTTTTATCTTACCTATGAGCTGTTGACGATCAAGCTCATATATTTTTAAAACCAATAATAGCAAAATATTAAAATCACATCATAATCATTATCCTCATCAAATGACCATAATTAAACTTGGTTCAAAATGAACCTTAGTGAGATTTACTCACTTAAATACTCCCGCTGTGTCTTCACAAAACACAAAGGCAGCCAACTCAACAATTTCACAAATCACCTAAAATTACACCAACAAAATCTTAGTAAATTCTCAACAAGATTTAAAATACCCTTAACCTAAAGGTTGCCCAAGGAGGGCAATCCTTCCTCCAAGACCTCTCAAGGTCATCGGACACTCAACAACAAGCCATTAATATCTTCAAGAAATAACTTCCTAAGTTTCCGTCCTAACGAACACCAAGAACAAATTTAGCACCTAAGATGCAAAAACTCAACCAACACTTAGTCTTCACACACAAATACACCCTAGCAACTACAAAGACTAGCTAACACAGCAATCAAGGCTTTTACCCTGCTCAGACGCGCTCTCACACGACGTCACAGGCGGCGGCGAGTGAGTCTCACACGCCTCCACCAAACTTCAAATTTTGGGGAAACTCAAAACATGAAACTTATAGATTGAAGCATGGTGAATAACTTTAATGCCTGAGGTTTTAACCAACTCTGGCTGGAACTGGCCGAAAACTGCCCCGAAACGGCAACCCGAAGTCAAACTACAAAACCTGCAAATCGGGTTCAAAAATCTCAAAACTTGATTCAATCTAAGCCTAGCCACTACCAGGAGGAGGAGAGGATCACAACTCACCTAGGTTTGCCCCTCGTTGCCGCTGTACATGGCAGTTCCAATCGGAATGCAGCAACTCCCTTTTCTGGTAAATAGCTCTGATTCTGGCTCGCTACACCTAGCAACAGCTGCCCAGCCTTGAAGAGGGCACTTCAGGGAGTCGAATGGAGCCGGCGACGGTCCAATCGGTGGCCGGACGACGGAGATAACTCCAGTCAAAGGTTCGTGTGCGGGCGAGTTCGGGATTGGGAGGGAGAGAAGAGAGAGAAGGTGAAAACTGAATTAGGTTTCCAAAATTACTCCTCCACAATTTTTCTACTTATACACCTCCCAAACCCGGAAACTAACTTCCTCATACCATAACGTTCTCATACGAAGTCCATTTTACACGTGCCGCATGTCTACTAACTCATATCGCCAAGCTCTACAACTTTTAAGAAGGAAGTTTTCGAAGATAACTTACGGAAAATAAAGTCAACTTTTGGCCTCTTAAAAGTCAAAGCACCTTAAAAGAAAAACTCCCGAAACTTCAAAATTCGCACCACCAAAAAGAATTTCCATAAATAATCTTTCATTAAATATGAAAATAATACAAGAAAAATGATATGAAAATCTAGGGTATTACATGAGTAGACTTGGACATAAACGAGCATGGCATGACTTGGCTTGACTCCCAAATGAGCCTTGTGTAGCTTTATCTAGGGAGGGGCTTGGCATGGCTTTCGCGATCTCCTTCTGTAATCTGGGCACGTCATGCCATGGCTTGGCTCCCTAGTTTTAGATAGAGATTTTGTACCAAGCCCCAATTTGCTCGAGGTAGACCAAATGACCCAGACGTAAATGATACAGGCCTCATATCAGATCTAAGCATGATCATTGACCTTAGGTCTCTAAGACTTTCAATAAAAAACAGGCTTACATTTTTGGGTATTAATAAAGAGTCATCAGGTTGATGGGAATTTTAGAATCTGTATTTGTTAGTGGGAATTTTTTTTCCCCAAATTTAGGGCTAGTGGGAATTTTCCATGTTGAAGAATTCCGAATATCGTTTTCAAAAACTAATTAGTCCACGGATAAAACAAAACGATGTTCCCTACTAAATAAGTTTTGATGATGGAGAACACTGTTTCTACTTATTCTGATGGCCGGCCCTAGACACTTCTTTTTGTTTTTATTTCTTACGTACTGAAGATCAGTTGACTTTGCTTGTAATTAAATCGAGGACACCTTAATTTTGAATTTGAAACACCCGGCTCTGCCTCTGTTTTACCTATACTGCTATACATGATCAATGTCTTTGAAAGTCTGAAGTATGCTCAACATGTATGTGGATGTTACTTCATATATATGTATACTGAACTGAATGAATTTTCTTGTCATTTTCCTTCGGTTGCTTAGTGACTACTGACTACGTAGTCTAATTGCATTCAAATACAGGATCCTATTAGGTTAATTTTTAATGATCATTTTCTCTGGCATGTGTTCTGCTCATGAACTTAGAAATTAGAATGCCTCCAATACTCACAGTTTGTTTATTTGTGATTTTATAAGGCTAGCAGTTTACAACTGTCTACTGTTTCAACATCTCCAGCTTAATTTGCTTATAAATTGAGAGCATGTACGAGTACAACTTAATTTTCTGTACATTGTAACTAGTTGAAGTATCTCAACATTTGTTGATATCTTGGAGTTTGTAATATGGCAGAGCAAAATGGCTTTGGTGGCAATACAAGTATGGATGAAAATGAAACACCACCATCAGAAAGCAAAGCACAAAAAGCAAGCAGAAGCTGCAGCATCACTGAAATACAGGAAGACTCGAAAGAGAACACCAAAGGAAATGAAATTGTTCCATTTCACAAGCTGTTTTCATGGGTTCTGCTGTTTTCACAAGCAGCAGAAACCATGACTACTTGGCTAATGGAGGCTTGGTGGATGACAATCAAGCAGCAATGAGCAGAATATCACAAATTTCCGTTACGTATGCGCCAAGATCATGTAGTGGCTCATAGATTAGCTAGCATTGGTTTTGAATCAGTTCAGGGCAGTGTTTGGCCAGAACAAACCCCTAACTGCATCCATGCTGTAATGGAACATGATTCCAATCACCTCATTTGAGGGTCTTTAATAAATTTCACTCTTCATTTTAAATGAAAGGATAGACTTTAAAAGATCAATCAATATGAATATATGATTTCTATCATTCTCATAAAAAACCCGAATAAAGAGGCGTTATCGAAAGTAGGTCTGCAATCGATTTCACATTCTTAGTTTTATGATCTTATATACTGATGGACATATAGTTCTTCCTTGATTAGAAACTGATAGCAATTTGTAAGGTGTATCCAAAGAAGAAGAAAAATGTGAGGTAGATTTAGTAGATGTATAAAATCAAAGACTCAAACCGACACATCCTAGATTAAACAATCTGTTATTATCATGATGGTGATTGGTGAGTGCCGTACGTGACGAATCACGTCGTCGTTTGCAGCATGAGAGGATGAGATTATAAACAAGAAAACAAAAAGAAACAGATCTTTTTTGGTGATTTTGTATGAGATATTTTGTGATTATGAGCTTCTAATTCGTGCTTCCCCACGAACATATTCCACGTGTTACAGAAAGCTGCCTCCTCTTTCCCATTTTATTTCACGTTGTGGGCTGTTGTTTTGAAAAATCCTCGTCGTGTTTTCAGCAACATATTTCTGTGTGTTCCCGGAAAACGCGCCAAACAGGAACACAGGAGGAGGAGGAGGAGGAAAACAATCTAAGAGATACAGAAATCATACAAAGAATTAAAGCTCTGTTCTTTGTTTCTGGGTTCCTCTGTATTTTCATGGAACATGAAGTCACCTTTTGATCCTGTAAGTCATCATATTCTTTTTCTTTCTTCTTCCATGTTACAATTTATGCAATTTGTGAATGGAAAGTGAGAGAGAGAGAATTGGTATTCTTTGCTTCTTGGTGTTCTCATTTCTTTTTTCTGGTTATTAGACATTATGAATTCCTAGTTGGAAGCTTCTAACACAATTCAGAATCCTTGTTCTTTTGCTATTGTGGTGGAAATGGATTTTTTTTTTTTACTTGAGATTGTAGCTTCTTTTTTTTTTTTGGGGGCGAGGCGAACTTGCATTTGTTACACAAACTTTTTTGAGTAAATAAATTTGAGTTTTTGGTTTTGTCAGATATCTTTGGGTGCAGGGCCAACAAGTGGGAGATCATACTGCATTAGGCTTCTCCCTTCAGCTTCTTTGATATTCATAGTTCTTCTGCTGGGTAGTGCATTCATATTGTCAGAATTCAATGAGGTAGACATGTATTCTGTGTGTTGGTTAAAGATTTTAACTCTAATATTTAAGATTAAATATCAACAATTTTATCATCTCAATGATCTCATTGTCTATTTCTGCTATGGTTTTTTATTAAATCAATTTTACTGTTGCTCAGAAATCATCGTTTGGGAGAGTCAGAAATAGTTTGCGGAGTTCCAATTACAAATGCAAGGTTGGTTCTGCATACGGACGCATGCCTTTTCCTTTGTTTGTTTTTTTCTCAGAAAACAATCCACTGCGGTGATAGACTGATAGTCGGGGTTCATTGCCTATACTTGTTTATCTGTTTCAGTATCACAGAAGGCCATATGGAAGTGAAACATTGCCTAGAGGTATCGTCTCCCAGACTTCTAATCTGGAAATGCGGCCATTATGGACAGCATCTAACAAGGTGAGCTTTCCAATCAATGTCTTACTTATTTTTGTTAACTGAAAAGTGAAAATCCTAGTTATTGAGTCTAGAACATTTTCTATCCTTGAATGTAAAGTACGTACTATTATGAACAAAATGATGAATTTGACTATGATTTTTATGCTCGTCTCCTCCCAGCCACCTTCAAGGTTAAACCAGAGAAGTGCAAATTCCTCGGTCAGCTTATTAGCGATGGCCGTTGGGATCAAGCAGAAGGATCTAGCCGGTAAAATGGTCAAAAAGGTATAAAGTAAGTCTGTAAATGCACTTCTCAGCACTCGGATGAAAGTTTATGTGTTTTGACTTTTGAATCACTACTGGTATTTATAAAAACAATGGCTTCTTATACATCATATATAATGCAGTTTCTGTCAAGTGGTTTTGTTGTCATGCTTTTTCATTATGATGGCAACGTTGATGAGTGGAAGCAATTTCAATGGAATGATCTTGTTATTCATGTTTCGGCAGTCAATCAAACAAAATGGTACACATGCCTTATCTTCGTGCTTTATTCATTTCCTCTGTACTGGAAGTTGCATAGATGAGTTTCCTGAGTGATATCTTTCTTGATGCCTAGGTGGTTTGCAAAGCGTTTCTTACATCCTGATATAGTTGCTGAATATAGTTACGTTTTTCTATGGGATGAGGATCTTGGAGTAGACAGTTTTAATCCTCAGCGGTACTGCAGCTGCATTTCCTTTTACCAAAGTTAGGAACTTGCTTGCATTTGAACTACTGCATAACTGTATTGCTGAAACTTTATGTTGTTCTTCTTCTATGACACTTTTAGGTATGTGTCCATTATTCGAAAAGAAGGGCTTGAAATATCTCAACCGGCACTTGATTTTTCCAAGTCAGTGGTGAATCATCAAATTACTGCCCGCGTGAAAGGATCAATAGTGCACAGGTCTGTTATGTAACTAGCTAATACTAATTCATGACTACGTACAGTCCTGTACTTCTGTTCATTTCAAGCGGTTGGTGACTAGTTACATGCTATTGGGAAATTGTTTCTGCAGAAGGACTTACAAGCCTAATGCCAATGGGACTGGTTGCGATGAAAACAGTACTGCTCCTCCTTGTACCGGGTAGAAAGAAAAAAATTCATTTGAACCAAGTTTTGTATTTCCTGCAAAAGAATGATGGTTTTCTAGTAATAGAAGTCATCCTGCTGCTTCAGGAAAGTATAATGAAATGCTGCACTGCAGGTGGATAGAAGTGATGGCTCCAGTTTTCTCTCGAGCTGCCTGGCGTTGCGTATGGTATATGATCCAGGTGCGTTACTTTTACTATTCCTGGAGCTCGAGATAGCTCTTCTAAGGGTTGCAAAGATTGAACTTCTTATTTCCTTGGTTTACACCATCATCGATCTTAATTGTATATGCAGAATAATTTGATCCATGCTTGGGGACTAGATATGCAGCTTGGCTATTGTGCACAGGCAAGCTCCTTAATATATCTGTCATTCATAATTTCTTCTACTATCCAAGTATTTTGTCTTGCCTCATCTGTTTCCTAAACAAGGACCTCTTATTTCCATTCTAATAGGGTGATCGAATGAAGAATATTGGTGTCGTAGATGCGGAGTACTTAATCCATTATGGCCGCCCTACTTTGGGAGGTCCAAACATTAATGAGGTGAAAATTGTCTTAGCCTAGCTTTGTATTAAGCTGTAAACTTTTATCTGAGACTGACTTTGATATCTTTGTATTGCAGAAAGCACCTCAAGCTAGTGCAAAGGACCACAGAGTTGATGTTAGTCCCCAAACATGAATGAATATCAGGCCACTGTTTTTACATAATGTGATATGTGTTTAGTTGGACTTAATCTAAATTTGTGCAGGTGAGGAGGGAATCCTACAACGAAATGAAAATTTTCAATCGAAAATGGGAAAAAGCTGCAAAGAACGATAAGTGTTGGATTGATCCATACCCTGTTAACAGTAGCCATCACTAAGCAGTGAGTTCAGAAATTGGTGTATAGTTTGTAGCATCCGTTCATACATGCATCATACTATTCAAAGTCCAAACATACAAGTCTCTGAATGTTCTTGTTCTTGTACTGTTGTACATGGTGGAAATGTAAATTCTATAGATTTTATATGAGAGACAATCAGAAAGAAATCAACTTCACTTAACTTGTATACTAATAGTCCGATATATCTTGTAATATCGCATTCAGATCTCTCTGCCTAGAGACGGACCCATAGAAGCTACTGCTGTTAAATTACATTCGTTAATGTATTGTTTCTTGTGCTTTACTCCAGAACCATAGAAGCTACTGCTGTCAAATTGCATTCGTGAATGTATTTTTTCTTGTGCTTTACTCTTCATCATTTCAAATTACTTGAAGAGAATTAGCATTTTGTGGTGGTAAAAACTAAAAACAAATAAACGTACCCCAATTTTGTAATCTGTTCAGAACAGCTACACTCATTTTCATGTAAGTCCTGACATGAATCATCTCTACCAAGCAATGTTCCATCCAAAACACAAACACTACCAAGATTTAGACTTTCATCTCTAACATTGTACGGTAATAAAGTACATTAATAGCATCAAGGATCTGATAAACCAAAACCACGTAACATCGCAACTTACCTTTTTCTAATAGGATTAGTACTAAGATTTAGTCCTGGTGTATCCTTGTCTGGCAGAGATTACAATCTCCTAATCCTTGCAGGAGAAAAATAGATTTTTAATTAGTACCTTATATACATGTCCACTGATCGATCGCAGCAGTGGTTCAATCATGGATGAGCCGTATGATTCCAGGATTTTCAATTGGTGTGAAGTGAAGCAAACAGAATTACACGAGGGACCCTATCCGCCACCATCACAGGGCTACGCCGTGCTCATCAGATTAACAGTCACCTTGCAATCTGGGGGTTTTTGTTAGCGTGAGTCATGGAGTTAGTTTAGGAATGTAAATTAATTTGTTATTACTTTCCTATTCTGTATGTGTAGTACATAGTACGTAGGGTTTGTACAACTTGTACCTCTATATATAGCCTCCTCTGTGAGACGAATAATATATCAGAAAATTTATTCTCCAAACCTTGTTATATTTGAGTTGGTATCAGAGCAAAGATCCGAAAGGACTTTGTCTCTTTGTTTTTTCCGCTGCAATTTCGTTGACGTTTTCCCAACGATTTTTTTTATTATTATTTTCCGGACGACGTTTTTCCGTTCGGGTATTTTTCTGTCACGGATTGAACCCAGACCAGGTCCTGTGCTGCTGGTGCTGCCGTGCCCAGACCAAGTCGACGCTGCTGCCGTGACAAGCCCAAGGTGCTGCCGGTGCTGCCGTGCCCAGACCAAGTCGACGCTGCCGCCGTGACAAGCCCAGGTCAAGCTTGACCCGATCCTTGCCGTGAGTTCTAGCCAACCTTGACGCTGCCGTCTCAAAGTTTAGCCCGACGTGGTCTCTGCCCAGAAGCTGCCGTCCTGGACATCGAAAACTCTGCCCAGAAGCTGACAGTTCTCCCTCCGTTCGATCCGAATCGTTTTTCTCGACCCCGTTCATCGACCCGCGTGCTCGACCCGACCCGGTTCATCGACCCGCGTGCTCAACCCGATCCGGTTCAGGGACCCGCGTGCTTGACCCGACCCGATTCAGCTTCTGGTTCCGACCCGACCTGTTTCTAGTCCGACCCGACCGTGCAAGTGCACCAGGCGCAGGTTTATTCAGCCATTTCTTGTTTTTTGCTCCATAAATTACTGATTTGGTATTTGTGTTGCAATGGGTTCTGGAGTTGAAAGTTCTCAGGGGAAAGATGTTCAGACAGTTGAAGTATCCGTCAAGAATTCTGAAAGTGGTTCATTTGGGGGTGCCAAACTCAATGGAACCAATTTTCGGAAATGGAAGAAAATCATGACGGCTCATCTTCGAGGGATGCACAAGATGGGGCATGTAACTGGGACAATTAAGGCCCCTAGTGAAAGTGATGTTGATGCTTACACTAAGTGGGAAGATGATGATGGTCTTGTGATGTCAGTCTTGTACAAGGCCATGAATGAGGACATAGTCGACCTGGTGGAACAATGTGATACAGCTCAGGCGATCTGGAAGACACTGGAAGATTTATATACTAATGAGTCTGATTTCATCCAGGTTCATGAGTTAATGTGCACTGCTTCTTCAATGCAACAGAATGGGCAGCCAGTGGCACAGTATTTCACCAAGTTAAGGAACATTTGGGCTGAAATTGATACGAAACGTCCTTGCAAGATCAAGAACCAGGAGGATCTTGTTTGGTACTTGAAGGAAAAGGAGCTTGAGCGAGTTCATCACTTTCTGAGGGGTCTTGATGCAAAACACAACAGTGCCAAAGGAGAGCTGCTCAGAATGACAGAACCTCCTAACCTGATTACAGCTTTCACATATATCCGTAAGGATGAGTCTCAGCAGGAAAGTCTTACTCAAGCACAACTTGAAGTCTCTAGTCTCACTATTCAAGCGAGAGCACCAGCCCCACTCCTTCAGCATTCAAGTTCAGTTCCACTGAACAAGCAAGGACCACCACCAGGCTTTGGGGACCAACCTCGTCCCCCTTGCTCTTATTGCAAGGGTGACCATGCTCGTGAGTCTTGTTGGAAGTTGTACCCTCATCTTAGGCCTAAGAGGCCTACTTATCGTCCCAAGGCAAGAGCAGCTATCCAGTTGGTCCAAGAACCAGACATCTATGGTGTATCCGGACATGACCATCATACAGCAGAAGGCGCCACACCCACAGCATCAGTGGCTGGTCGTGGTAAGATAGGTATGGCCTTAAATATTTCTAGCTTTGTTGGTGGTGATACATGGATTATTGATTCAGGTGCTTCAGATCATATGACTTATGACAAATCTTACTTTACTGAATTATCCTCTCCACCAGTACCATATGTTACTAATGCTAATGGTGAAGCCTTCCCTGTGTTAGGAAAAGGGTCAGTTTGTATCACTCCCACAATAGTGCTACAAAATGTGTTATATGTACCTGCTTTATCTCATCATTTGATATCTGTCTCACAGTTAAATGTTGAATCCAAATGCTCTGTGACCTTTTTTCCTATGTATGTGATTTTTCAGGATCTTCTCACTGGGGAGTTACTCGGTCGGGGGTACTTGAGGGGCAGGCTTTTTCGTCTGGACCAGACTTATGTGGGGGCGAAACCAGGAGCACAGCCACGGACCGCTTTAATATCAACTTCTGACAGGTTAAGTGAAGTTTGGTTGTGGCATCGTCGCTTAGGGCATCCATCTTTTAGTGTTATGAAGAAATCCATGCCTTCTTTGTTTATTGGTGTGGATGAGTCAGTCTTACATTGTGAAACATGTGTTTTGGGCAAGAGTCATCGCTCAACCTATTCACCTCGTATTTCTAATAAAAGTGTCGTTCCTTTTGAATTAATTCATTCTGATGTTTGGAGACCTTCAAAAGAACCTACTGTGTCAGGTATGCGATATTATGTGTCATTTATTGATGATTGTACACGTCTTACTTGGGTTGTTCTTCTTAAAACTAAGGATGAGGTTTTTCCGGCTTTTCAAGCTTTTTCTTCCGAAGTCCAAAAACAGTACAATGCCAAAATTAAAGTTCTTCGCTCTGATAATGGAGGGGAATATGTAAACCGTGTCTTTCAATCTTTTCTGCAAACACATGGGATTATCCACCAGAAAACGTGTCCTTACACACCTGAACAAAATGGGGTCTCTGAAAGGAAAAATCGTCACTTACTTGATATGGCTCGTTGTATTCTCTTCAGTGCACATTGTCCTAAGGATCTGTGGGGTGATGCTATCATCGCATCTACCCATCTTATTAATCGTCTTCCATCTAGTGTCCTCCTGGGAAAGGTACCATTTGAGGTACTAGCTTCTTATGTCTCTTTACCTTCTTTTCATAATCTCCCTGCTCGTGTTTTTGGTTGTGTTGCATTTGTCCATATACCAAAGAGTCAAAGGTCAAGTAAGTTGGATGCCCGGGCGCTGAAATGTGTGTTTGTTGGTTATGGGGGACATCAGAAAGGATATAAGTGCTATCATCCACCTACTGGGAAGTATTATGTCACTATGGATGTCACTTTCTTTGAGGACATGAGTTATTATACCTCTTCTGATACTGCTCTTCAGGGGGAGCATTCATATTTTGAAGAGCTGTATCATGGAGAGGGGGAGACAGGTCATTCAGTTGAGGTTACTGATGCATCAGCTTCACATACACTAGTCACTCCAGATGTTCAGAGACCAGAAGATGATAGACAGGCACCACCAGATGATTCTGGTGCAATTGCTCCAGAGATTCCGGAACCAGAAGCTGAAAGTGTTCCTGCCCCTCCTGCCTCGCCTGCTGTTACTAATACCCCTGACTCATGTCTCCCTGGTACAGAAGATCTTCCATCTGAGGTTAGTGATTCTATTGGGGTTAATACTAGTGATGTTAATAGTAGACAATATGTGTTACCAAATAGGTCTACTAGGGGTAAACCAGCAAAAACATATGAACCTACCCTTCAAGCCAAAGCTAAATATCCAGTGACAAATTTTATGTCTACCAAGAGATTGTCTAAGTCATATGAATCATTTGTGAATCAAATATCTGCTGTATCAGTACCTAACAAAGTGCAGGATGCGTTGGGAGATCCAAAATGGAGGAAAGCAATGGATGAGGAGATGGAAGCGTTACAGAAGAACAATACTTGGGAGCTTGTATCCCCACCACATGAAAAGAAGGCTGTTGGATGTCGCTGGGTGTTTACAGTGAAGCATAATCCAGATGGGTCAGTGAGTCGATATAAAGCACGCTTGGTAGCAAAGGGATTCACTCAGACATATGGCATTGACTATGATGAGACATTTGCACCAGTTGCAAAGATGAATACTATCCGGGTATTGCTCTCTCTTGCTGCTAACTTAAACTGGCCTCTTAAACAGTTTGATGTCAAGAATGCTTTTCTTCATGGAGAACTTGTGGAGGAAGTGTATATGGATCTTCCACCTGGATATAAAACTGCTCCTTCAGGTAACTTTGTGTGCAGATTGAGAAAATCTTTGTATGGTCTTAAACAATCACCTCGTGCTTGGTTTGGAAGGTTTTCACAGTTCATGAGGAAGATTGGTTATAAGCAGAGTAACTCAGACCACACATTGTTTCTCAGACATCAACAGGGGAGGGTAACAGCTCTGATCATATATGTTGATGATATGGTTGTTACTGGTAATGATACTATTGAGATGGATAGATTGCAAAAACAGCTAGCCACAGAGTTTGAGATGAAAGACCTAGGTACACTCAAGTACTTCTTGGGCATTGAGGTAGCCAGGGGGAGTGAAGGCATTTATCTGTGTCAAAGGAAGTATATACTTGATCTATTAGCAGAGACAGGTATGTTAGATTGTACTCCAATTGACACTCCTATTGAGCAGAATCACCGATTAGCAGAGTATCCTGATCAGGTACCTACCGACAAGCCTCGTTATCAGAGGTTAGTTGGACGTCTGATTTATTTGACACACACCAGACCTGATGTTGCTTATGCAGTAAGTGTGGTGAGCCAGTTCATGCATAATCCCAGTGTAGATCACATGGATGCTGTAGTGAGGATTTTGAGGTACTTGAAGTCAGCTCCTGGGAGAGGAGTAATGTTCTCTAAACACAGCAGTATTCTTGAGGTTTGTGGTTTTACAGATGCAGACTGGGCTGGAAATATTACAGACCGGAGGTCTACATCAGGGTATTTTACCTTTGTGGGAGGTAATCTTGTTACTTGGAAGAGTAAGAAGCAAAAGGTGGTGGCTCGGTCTAGTGCTGAAGCAGAATATAGAGGTATGGCTCATAGAGTATGCGAGTTGTTATGGCTGAAGAATGTGTTACAAGATTTGGGGGTCAAACCCAAGTGTGCTATGCAGTTGTATTGTGACAACAAGACAGCCATTGATATCTCACAAAATCCTGTACAACATGATCGTACCAAACATGTGGAGGTTGATCGTCACTTTATAAAGGAGAAGCTAGATGCAAAGATCATTAGCTTTCCTTTTGTCCCTACAGAGGAGCAACTTGCAGATATACTCACAAAAGGAGTTTCTAAGAAGGCCTTTTATGACTCACTTGGCAAGTTGGGCATGGTTGATGTATATGCGCCAACTTGAGGGGGAGTGTTAGCGTGAGTCATGGAGTTAGTTTAGGAATGTAAATTAATTTGTTATTACTTTCTTATTCTGTATGTGTAGTACATAGTACGTAGGGTTTGTACAACTTGTACCTCTATATATAGCCTCCTCTGTGAGACGAATAATATATCAGAAAATTTATTCTCCAAACCTTGTTATATTTGAGTGTTTTCAGATACAGACGAAACCACCTCATTCTTTTATATACAACTTTTGTCCAGACGTAACTCTCACAGGGAAATCAAAGATTTGGGTCAACTTCATGTCCGCAGATGAACGAGGTAAGAGCATCACGTACTTGGTGACTGTCCTTCGTCGCATGGGCCTTCGGTTAAAAGAGCTGGCAGATATAGTCAAAGAAATATTTGACAAAGTTGAACCGCCCATCCACCTCCCTCAGCTGGCTGTTGATGTCACCGTAAGGCGTATCTGTTGTGAACTGCATGGAAGTTTTGACGGTTACGATGATATGCGCTTGTATCGCTGTGTGAAGAAATCATGGGACGAGTCTAGGACCTCTTGCGTTATGCCTCCATCATCATCATGCGCATTATAAGATGATAGCTCGTTTGCCTTGCTCGCATTATTTTCATGCTGATTGCACTGCACAGTGGGTTGTGGATCATCACACGTGTCCCTTGTGCCGAAGCCAACTGATGCCACTTCTTTCTGATGATGAAAACGAACACTTCAATCCTAACCCTAGTTGGTCCGAATGACTCGATAAATGATTCATGTCTTTGTAGAAACAGCCTTTGAGTAAGCATTTTATGGTTTCGGACAACGCGTAAACAAGAACACATGGAGGAGGAGAAAAACAAACTATAAGAGAAAGTGAGAAACAGAAATCTTACAAGAATAAAGCTCTGATTTCTCTTTAAGGGTTCCTCTGTATTTGCATGGAACATGAAGCCACCATCCAGTCCTCCTGTAAGTCATCATGTTATGTAATTTGTGAATGGAAAGTAAAAAATTTGGTGATAAAGAGAGGGACTCGGTATTATTTGCTTGTTTGTATTCTCATTATTCTTTTCTGGTTATTTTTCTGTTGTGTTGGAAATGGCTTTCTCACATGTGATTGTAGTTGCATAATTGAATTCTTTGGGGTGAACTCGCAGATCTTACATATAAAAGTTAACTGAATTGAGTAAATTTGAGTTTGTGGTTGTATTAGATATCTTTGGGTGCACAGCCAAGAAGTGGGAGATCATGCATTTGTAGGTTTCTCCCTTCAGCTTCTTTGATGGTTGTAGTCCTGCTGGGGAGTGCATTCATGTTATTAAAATCCAATGAGGTAGACATGTACACCCGTATCCAATTTATATGTTCTGAGTGTTGCTCAAAAATGTTAACTCTAAAATCTAAAGCTTAAATTTCATCAGTTATACCATCTCATGGTCTATTCTACCCCCTGGTTTTCTATTAAATCAACTTACTGTTTGCACAGAAATCATCATTTTCGACAGTCAAAAACAGTTTACGGAGAATAAATGTGAAATGCAAGGTTTGTTTTCCATGTAAATGCTTTTTGCTCTGTATATCTGTGATTTCGGCACATTTTCATTACCTATAGTTGTTTCTCTGTTTTAGAATCACAGAAGGCCTCATGGAAGTGAACCATTGCCACTAGGTATCGTCTCTGCGACTTCTGATCTGGAAATGGTGCCATTATGGAGAACGCGTTACACGGTGCGGTTTCATTGTTTCAATCAATGTGTGTGTTTGTTTTTGTTAACTGAAAATGCTAGTTATTGAGTCTTGAATAATTTCTATTCCTGAATGTAAAGTCCTTACTGTTATGAAGAAAATGATGATTCTATGATTTTATGCCTGTCTCCTCCTAGCCACCTTCAAGGTTAGACAAGAAAAGTGCAAATTCCTCGGTCATCTTATTAGCGATGGCCGTTGGGATCAAGCAGAAAGATCTAGTCGGTAAAATGGTCAAAAAGGTATAAAGTAAGTCTGTACATGAACTTCTAGCCCCCCAGATAGATATTCATATGTTTTGAATCAGTACTGGTATTCATAAAAGCAATGACTTGTTATACACTATAATGCAGTTTATATCAAGTGGTTTTGTTGTGATGCTTTTTCACTATGATGGTAATGTTGATGAGTGGAAGCAGTTTCAATGGAATGAACTTGTTATTCATGTTTCTGCAGTCAATCAAACAAAATGGTACACAGGTCTTATCTTCATGCTTTAATCATTTCATTTATATTGGAAGTTGCGCTATTTAGATGTGTTTACTGAGTGATAGCTTTCTTGATGCCTAGGTGGTTCGCAAAGCGTTTCTTACATCCTGATATAGTTGCTGAATACAGTTACATTTTTCTATGGGATGAGGACCTTGGAGTTGACAATTTCAATCCTCAACGGTACTGTTGCTGCATTTCCTTCAAGGATACTTACTGGTATTTGAACTACAGTATAACACTGTTGCTCAAACTTAATTTCCATTGTTCTTCTTCTATGGAACTTTTAGATATGTGTCCATTATTCGAAAGGAAGGGCTTGAAATATCACAACCAGCTCTTGATTCTTCCAAGTCAGAGGTGCATCATCTAATTACTGCTCGCGTTAAAGGATCAACAGTGCACAGGTCTGTTATGTAACTAGCTATTACTAATTCATGTCTACAGTCCTGTGCTTCTGTTAATTTCGAGCCTCAATCCAAGCAGGTGGTGACTCTAGTTACATGCTTTTGGCAATTGTTTCTGCAGAAGGACTTACAAGCCTAATACCAATGGGACTGGTTGTGATGAAAACAGTACAGTTCCACCTTGTACCGGGTAGAGATTTGTTTCATCTAAACTAATTTATGTATTTCCTGCAAAAGGATGATGGTTTTCACTTTTCTAGTTATAGAAGTCATCCTGCTTCAGGAAACTAGAATGACATGCTGCATTTGCAGGTGGATAGAAGTAATGGCTCCAGTTTTCTCTCGAGCTGCCTGGCGTTGCGTATGGTATATGATCCAGGTGTGTTACTTCTACCAATCCTAGCCTGGAGCTGAAGTTAGCTCTTCTAAGCCTGACAAAGATTGGACTTCTTATTCCCATGATCGACAACCAATCTTAATTTGTTACTTGTGTATATGCAGAATAAGTTTGTCCATGCATGGGGGCTAGATATGCAGCTGGGCTATTGTGCACAGGCAAGCTTTTAATTTGCTATACTATCGAAGTATTTCCTCTGGCCTCTTCGATCTGTTTCCTAAACAGGACCTTTTGTTTTCCATTCTAACAGGGTGATCGAACGAAGAAGATTGGTGTTGTCGATGCCGAGTACCTAATCCATTACGGCTGCCCTACTTTGGGCGGTCCGGACAAAAATGAGGTGAAAATTGTTAGCCTAGCTCTGTAGTGAACTAGTGATCGAGCTGTAAACTTTTGTCTAAGGCTGACTCGTTGAAGGCTTTGTATTGCAGAGATCACCTCAATCTAGTGCAAAGGACCATAGAGTTGATGTTAGTCTCCATACCTGAATGATTCTCAGGCTACTGTTTTGACATAATGTGATAGTTGTTCAGTTGGACTTAAAATCTAAATTCGTGCAGGTGAGGAGGGAATCCTACAACGAAATGAAAATGTTCAGACGAAAATGGGAAACAGCTGCTAAGAAGGACGTGTGTTGGATTGATCCATACCCTGTTAAGCAGTGATGCCCAGAAGTTGGTGTTGAATTTGTTCATGAATCGATGATGGACCAAATAAATGTCCGGCACAATAATACCACCACCTTCACTCTGTTCAGGAAGATAGTTGATGGTTCAACTTAACGAGTACTTCAGAAAGCAAATTAAACATGGTGCTGCAATTAGATAAACCACAACGCTCACAGTTGCAGTGTAAATGCAGATGGGGCCTCGGGTGCTAATACTACAAAACTAACTGTGTAGGAATGGGGACTTGGGGAATATCTAAAACCCCACAGCATTTCCCTTACATGTTGTACAATATGTCATGCTTGCACGAAAACCATTAGCACAGATGGTTACGTTTTGAGTCAACATCGTCACTTCTTTGAAGATTTTTTTGGTGAAAATTTTGGCATATATTCATAAAACATGAAATATTGTACACCATAGTCAAACCAGAAGAACTCAACACAAAAGAAAAGGGAAAAAGGAAAACGGTTACTATGAAGTGATGGGCTTTACATACAGGTATACAGCTCACTCACTACTATAAAGTATATAGTAACACAACAACACTTTTTTCTCATCCTAACTTCAAGTCATGGTCAAGATACTGGTTCACACCAAGAGAATCAATACTGGTTTACCCAAAGTTTCACTATCTTAAGCATGAAAAAGAGAAATGTGAATGGGTTTGGGATAATATGTACAAGTCATGCAACTATTATAACATCCTCGAAACATGATAACTGAAGCACTAATCAGCTATACCAAATGAACATCACATAAAATATGCAACAGGCAAAGTGGCATAGAAACTTTGTTATGTGATGCATTTCGAAAGATGTCTACAGTCAAATAATCGTAACCTCACTTGGACAAAGGGCAGTTCACAGGAAATTAAGGGCATGATGTAAACAACCACAATGTGGTTGTCAATCAAGAGCACATGGGTTGTTGGCTACTTGGTTTGTTGCACATAGACATAGTAGTCAACAGCACAAACAGAGGTCCATGAGATTCCCCCTAAACAATCACTCTTATCAAGATACTAATCTCAGACGCGGGCTCCAAGCCCACCTAATAGTACTTCAATCTCTATAATAAGCAATACTAGAAGCAACTTCCATCCAAAACACAAACAATACCAATATATAGACTTCTATCTCTAACAATCTACAACTCTCATATGAATAAATTAACCAGGAAACCCCCAAAATAATGAAGTAAGCATTAATAGCCATCAAGGAGCTGAGAACCAGCATAGCAACTCAGGAGCCAAGGCTTCACTGTCCTTGCCCAACTTCCAGCTACCTTAATAATAAGGGTTGGCTGCACCTGCATGCATTGATATCATCACACTAACTCATCCACCTACACTTAAAAAAAATTCCATCTACTTAGGGCTACCCCGCCTTCAACAATTCGCAATCTCATCTATTTGGGGTAATTGAATAGTTGGCAAGACATATCTCTCTCACAGTCTCACTCCACCAATTAGGTACCCCAATGATCAACTTTGAGGACCATTCATATCAGCCATGACAGATCTAGCAAGTTAGTTTCTCTAAACACTGTAAACATTATCAAAAGATAAGATCAGATCAGAGATAAGTTAGTGGACGCAGCAGAAACATAGTGGCAGCAATGAAGTACCAATTCCCATTGAAACATAAAATAAAACTCTATCTATTTCAATATGTTCCCCTCCCACCATAGCAAATTAATAATTAAGAATGCAAAGTATGCAACAGCACAAGAGTATAATAGATTATAGAGAACTTGAATCTTGATCCTTGTTATGAGTGTCACAGAAGCTCTATTAAGCACTTGTATTAATATAATCTTTTGAACGAACAATAAAATATCATAGCATCCCCAATAGCTCCATTAACAAATGACAATGTTTCCCCAAATACTCCAGAATTATCCTAATCTAGGCAATGTGCTATCTCCAGACTCCAGGCATTGCTTATTCCACCAAAAAAAAATCAGGACAAAAAAACCCACTAGATATAGGAAAAAAGCTAACCTGGAAATAGCACCTCACAAGATATAAAACACTAAGATTATAAAACTTATAAACAAAGAAATAGAGAACAGATATTCTTTTCCATCCAGACCCCCAGCAGCAAAATCAAGATTTCCCAAACAAAACAAGATAAATTATAAATTTTATATAAAAGAAAATATAGAGAAAGAGAATTAGTAATGGCATCCAAAGCAATTACAGGTCTTGGGAGTGAAAGAACAGAAACCAAAGGGCCTGTTGGGAATGTTGCAATTGATTGCATAGCAACAAGGAGAAGGCAAGCAAAGACCTTTAGCTCCTCCACAGCAAGTACACAGTGCACAAATCTGAAAGCTCCCCAACCTCCTCCTAGTCTCATTCATCACCAAAGTCTTCATCTTTTCAGGTTCTATCAGTGGCACAAATGGTGGTTCATCCCCCTTCTCAGACCCATTTGCCTGAAAAACAATAACACATAAACATGTCAAAACCCAGAAAGGAAAAATCATGAACAGTTTGATTGACATGAAAGAGTAAATGGATCTAAAGATGGGGTCTTGAAGAGAAACAGTGCTAATGACCTCAGTAGCCAAAAAGAGCAGCAATATGAGGGAGAGGAAGATGACCCCATAAGAAGAACGCATCATGGTTTCTTGAGATGGGGGTAGTGCTGTTTACTTTGGTTTGAGTTTTGAGAGACAAAAGTCTAATGGGAAACTGGAAAAAAAGAGTGAGCTGTGAAGTGGGTCACTACTCTACTGGGTCTTCATCCCTCTCTTTTTTTCTTGAGAGGCTTTGATTTGGTGTGTCATGAAATGTTTAAAATGAGGGTTTTAATGGGGTATGAGCTGCTTAAATTGAGAGGTCCCAAATGGGTTTGCAGAAAATGAAGGCTGAAAGGAGAGTGGTTTTGGGTTTGTGAAGGGTGGATGGTTTTGTTGAAGCAGACACACTACAGTGGTGGTCTCAAAGGCTAGAGACTACTGGAGTGGTGGTGGTGGGCATAGAGGTATAGAAACCCCTTCTCTCTGTGTGAATGTCATTATGTGAAGCACTACAGTTGTCTACACCTCTTTTAATTTCAGAGGATTTCTGCCACGTGGCAATTGAAATGGGATAGTAATTCACAAATTCAATATTAGATTCCTTTGATCGAATCAAACGGTTCTCTCACTAATGTGTTGGGTTCTCTCACTAATCTGTGTTGGAAAATGATGTCAAATCATGTTTCCATCTGTGTAACTATATAAAAATCTGATCAAAATTTTACTTCATTCAACGTTCTCGGACACCTAAGCTTTTACCATCTTGACAACATAGCATGGAGTTATGTAAACCTTGTAATCTTGTAGATGTAAACCTTTTTTTTTTTTTTAATTTTTTATTAATAACTCACACACCCTACATATGTCGTGAGGTTTGAACCCATGACCTTAAAGTTGTCAGTTAAACACCTTAACCAACCAAGCCACAGCTCACTGACAAAAAAAAAATCATGTAAACCTTGTTTATACTTGTAATCTTGTTGATGTAAACCTTCATGAACAAAAATGCAAAATTATATCGACAAAGAAAGAATCTTGAAATTACATCTCTAGATATCACATGAACCCAACCTCTAAATGAATGTAAAAAGTTACTTATTGTCTAATCACTCTAATGTGCGAACCAAATTGATTTTCTTTATGTTGAATCCAGAAATACGCAGGAATCATAACAGTTCTTTTTATTTTAATACTCACCCTAATAAGTAAAATATATATAATTATAGCTTTTAAGAAAAAAATGTAATTCCATTGTTAGGCCTTGAGTGGAGGCTTCCATTTGCTTTTGAATGCTTGGTGATGAAAATGACTTGTTTAAGTGCTTGCCAAAGACTCAAAGTTGTTGAAGACTTCAGGCTTACTTGAAAGTTGAAACACTGACAATGAGCAATACAACTATGCAGGAAAGATGATTATACCTCTTTCCGCTTTTTGACCAAGAAACAGCAGCATGGTGTGATTGGTGTCCTTCTGTGGTAACAAGATTGTGTATATCACTGAAGATTCTTATGGCATAACTGTGACCGACTACTTCACTCCTGCAAGTATAGAATTCCTGACATTCAATCTCTGAGGCACAGAAAGCTTTATACTCAGATCCTAATTGTGTGGCATATACAAGTACATTTACTAGGAGAATCAATTCGGGATGTGCATCTATGAAGAAAAAGGAACAGTCGCATACTAAAGAGACAACAAAAGCATGCAGAGAACTATCCAAACATGAGTCACAATAGTGAAGAACCTTAAAAGTGAGAGGGAGGCCGTTATATTGCAAAAAAGAAGTGCTTTACATATTATACTGGGGCAAACTAAATCACCAAAGTCAGAAAATTGGGATTTGGGGAAGGAGAGAATGTTCACATTGGGTTTTTTCCAAATGTGACGGTGACAGTGACAATATTTGCAGGCTTTTATACAATGCAAAGCATCAATGTGAAATTCAGAAGGTTGAGCGTGTCAGCTGAATTCATTATCAGGACATAATCAACTTGACATGATTTCTGTAAACCTCCCAGAAATTGGAAATGAATTTACAGATAAACTCTTGTTTATCATCCCCCAATGACTGTTAAATATAGATCGGCTCGTTTTGTTTATGAGCAGCTTTCATTCCTCTGTGTCAATATTTTCTTCTGCAGAAGGCATCTGCCTAGGCTCTGATAGTGAAAGCCTCCTAGGCTTTGCTGATCCTGCTTCAACTAGACCTTCTGATGATAAATTTAATGAAGTGGTGCCTGATGTCGACCCCAACAACCGGCGCGCAGGGCTCTCAGCCGAAGATGATGCAGCAAGGTTATAAGTGAAGATACCCATAGGGTGGTCAAACTTGCAACTCGGACCAAACTTACAGATACCATAACGAGAATAAAAGATGCACAAAGGTTCTCCCTGTTGATAACCATACCTCAAAGTTAGAAGATACTTATCATTTAGCTATAACCAAAACTATCAACAGAAATGACTCACCGGTCGCAAAGGAAGGCCTATTGGACTCAAAACACAATCTGGAGCAGGAATTAATCGCTCCCTAGGATGATGAAACCTACAAACTGCACCAAACTTACAATCACCTGTCTTCATGTAAAACTGGCACTCTGATTGACCAGGTCTCTCAGGAAATACATTTTCCCTCTGCAATGCATAGAACCCTACAGGAATGGAGCCAGACCGGTATGGAGAATAGGCCCCTTGAGATCCTAAATTTTCCGGTTCACGTTGGCGTGAAGTTCCATAAACCTGACTGTTTCCTACTGTTTGCTGTTGCCCCTCTGAAGTTGAAATGGAGCCAACCTGGCCCTGGAAAAATTACCATTCTATAAGCACGTTTCATATTCTCAGTGCTAAAAAAAATAGTGAACTTAAGACTTGTGCTTAAGGTCTCTAAAATAAAATGTGACAAAAAGAACGCAAACTGTTCTGTTCAGAGACGAACAATAGCTAATTGCATCCTGACTTGCTATTAGACACTATAACAACTGCATCATAGCATTTTGCACCAAAGAGTAAGATACGATAAAGCTTACACTGTATGCGCTCCATCCTGGGACTGATACCACTCCTTGAGGAACAATAACAGGAGCATAACTTGATGGACCTTGCCAGCGTGGACTGGTAATAAAAGATGCTCTTGACCAGTTTGTTACTCCTCCCGGGTACGACTGTTGACCAGGTGTAGTTGGAGATTGGACAGTAGGATATACAGGAGAACCACTCAATGAAACCATCATATTAGTAGGTGGTGGATGGTGGAATTTACAAGTGGTCGCGAACTTGCATTGCCCAGTTCGTAAATAATAAGCACATTCCATCTCATTCTGCAAACAAGAAAGAGCAAATAATGTTAAGATAACTATCATTTGAACTAAGACGAGGCTCATACACACCCAGTTAAGTGATGGGCATTGCATTTCTATAAGATGCATGAACACATGAACAATAATATTTTAAATATGCAGTTGATACAGAAACCCCCTCGCCTCCAATGTCCAAACACAACATGATGGAAAAGGGGTACACTCCATATTAATACATAATAGTTTTGTTCTAGCATATATATGATTCTTATATCATAATTTTGTGTCTACTACCTCCAAAATCTACCATGTTTTTTGTCCCTACTTCTCCGAGAGAACCTAATCAAGTATTTAGCATTCAAGTTAGGCAGAGAACTTTGCTTCTTACTAAAATGATGAAAATGTGCAACAACCAGTTCAAGTGACAATGAGTAAGAGGTTAACAGAAGATCCAACCGGTCGAAGTGGATAGCCTAAGATATTTAAGGCAACTCTTCCAGCAATTCCTGCCTTGTCTCTAGGATGGTGAAACTTGCATGTCGCTCCAAACTTGCAAGTTCCTGTCTTCAGGTAGTACTGGAGGGCAGTTCAAACAACATATTAGCATGCCAAACCCAAGAAAATGAGAAAGTAAATAATCAGTATACTGCACAAGCCGCATGTCACTACAGGACTTTCATGAAGATACATGCCTGGCATTCAGGTTGTCCAACTCTTTCTGGGAACTCCCCCTTCATTCTTGCGGTGGCAATAGCCTGGCAATAAACAGACATTGTTATATATATATAATTTTAAATGAGTATTTCATCAAAATTATCAATATTAGAACCAAGCTTCAATACGAAAGGCTTGATGCGGTTAAGATACATCAGTACATATGTCTACAAGAACAATCTACCTAAGGAAGCAACTATGGGAGGGGAACAGGGGAAGTGTCAGGACACATACTTATGTTCATTGGATTCTTGAGTCAATATTAGCAAACATACTAAGAGGAAAGAAATGAAATAAAATAAAGAACAGTAAAAACCTTGACAAAGAAGCAACTACTTTCAAATTGATCGTATCAAGATATGACATCACCCTTGGCTCATACAAATGCTACAACTTACCAGCTTTCGGTTAGGGGGATGATTGAAGCGACATGTTGCCCCAAATCTACAGAGGCCTGTTCTGATGTAATAAGAACAATCTGGCTCTCCGGCTCGCTCAGGATAAGGTCCAGGTTCCATAGTTTCACTTGATCTCAAATTCATTTGCCACTTTCCATCTGAAATAACATTGTGTAAGTTAATAACATTGTACGCTACACACTAAACAAGAATCAAAGGGAAGGAATATTTTCAAAAAAGTTGCTCTCCTCCTGCATTGTGTGCTATCCTACTCCCACCCTTACAAAAAGACACAAAGTAAAGAAAGATACTGCGGTTTAAACCTGCAGCCTTAAATTCACTGCTTGCAGCTTAAGAACCTTGCCGAAGCTTATACATTTGGAAAATGCAATGACGAAAATCTTGTAAGTGCATCAATCCCTCACTTTCAGTCTTAAGTATTTCGAAACTTACCAGATAAGTTTTTGCATTACTAACAACTCAAGTTCTATACATAGCAAGCAATTGAACACTAAAATCATCCGAAACACGACAGAAACAGCATTGAAGAAACAGGACAACAATTTTTTTTTTAAATATATTATACTAATATAAAACAGAAAAAAGAAGAAGAAGACGGTTTTGGTCAAAATCAATAGAATCATGCAAATTTTGCAGCGCCGGGAATCGGAACCGGTAAAACGGAGAAAGATTCAAGAGCCAAAGGAAAGACGGAGGGGAAGGGCAGAAAGGACAATTCACATCGCAGCATCATCGATCGAGACATGGATTGAAAAACAAGCAAACAAACAATGGGAAAGCAGAAACAGAGAGACACAAAGGAGCAAACGTTGTTAGAAGAACAAATGTACGAACAAGAAGAGAGAGAGAGAGAGACAAAACCTTGTGGTGACAGGGAGGGAGCTTCGTCGGTCACCGGCGCGGCGGCAGAAGCACGGGACATGGGAATTCCGGCATCGAAGTCCATGATTGGTTTGGTCGGGTCAGTGAGTCACTGAAACAAAGCCTCTCACCAGAATTCCCATTCATTCATATTCACTCACCCTCGCTCAACCACCACCTACCTGTCACTCTAGAGCCGATCAAACACTACCTCTCAAACCGAATTCCCAACCAAAACAAACAACACAGAAAAACCGAACACCAACACAACAGTTTCCAACCTCAGAAACACAGAGCTCTTGGTTTAGAGAGAGAAAAAGTGCCTTGAGAATTTTTAGAGAGAGAGAGAGAGAGGAGCGGTGTGTTCTCCTCTCCACAAAAACGAGGGGAGAGGAATAAAAACCAACCATCTCTCAACTAGACAGCTTTTTTCACCGCGTTTTGGAAATAAACGGACCCAACCGACTCTCCCACCCGCGCGAATACGCCTTCCGCCATACTCGCGCCCTCTGCGCCACGCGTGCTCCCACTGCCACACCTTTTCGCTCTGCTAGTTGCTACTCTAGCTTTTTTCTCGACGTCAATGCCTAAACTAATTTTTAAACGACACGTGGGCGACGTCGGAAGCGAGTAGCTACTGCTCCCGGGGATGCGAGTGAGCTCTTCACCAAACCGGGTACCAGAAACTCGGATGCTTCGTATAACTGCTTTTACTATTTCCAGGTGATTTCTTTATATTTCCCAGTAACTTCTCTCTCTCTCTTTTTTTTCTTTTAATTCTGCATTTTCTTTTAAATTCAATCTGTATTTCTTGTTAATTTGCAGAAACATAATACGGGAGTGCTGCATTGTGAGACCGAGACGTTCTAAGATGTATTGTGCAGGCAATCGTTGGAAGTTTATTCCAAGACTCTAAGCAACATGCTTAGCTAGAATAAAGAGTATGTTAAGCAATGCAACTATAGTTGACGCATGAGTGCACTAATTCAATCTTTAATTCAATAATTTATTGTGCCATGATACTATTATGAATTTGAGTTGACAATTTACTTTTTACATATAGTTAAAAAAAATTAATAAATACCATTAATTATAGACATTTTAGTAAGTGGTTACGATATTAAAGTCGGAATAAACGCACAACACACTTACATCACACATGCTGTGACACATGCATATTAATTAGATCGAGGATTGTAAAGGGATAACCGCATTGTGCGGTCTTAAATGAGGTGATGAGATCGAGGATTGTAAAGGATAAACGTATTGTGTAATGTGAAACGTGACGATTGCATCGGAAATTGTAACGGAAACATAAATGAATAATTTAATGTTGTGACGAATGCATGAAAATTGTAACGTACACACAACTTGTGTGCTACACATATGACGGTCAGACGAATGTGTTACCAAAATGAAGTAAATGGTGTAGTAAAAAAACTTAATTAATCTTACTAAGTTACTTTTAAATGTCGCTTAATGTTGTTGGTAATATGATTTGTCGGTAGTATGAATACGTAAAACCAAAGAGAAGCTCATTCATGGCTAAAATTAAACCGAGAAAAAGAAAATATGATGAAAATGCGATGGTATGTATTTGATCAATTATAGTGACATCACAAGAAGAGGAAATGTCGCTTAATGTTGTCGGTAATATGATTTGTCGGTAGTATGAATACGTAAAACCAAAGAGAAGCTCATTCATGGCTAAAATTAAACCGAGAAAAAGAAAATATAATAAAAATGCGATGGTACGTATTTGATCAATTATAGTGACATCACAAGAAGAGGAAAAAAAGGCAGCCATCCAGCAAAATGCTTTCCAACGATTAAATGAAATGGAAAGCTGCAAAAGTGAATGGGGAAAGGATGAAGGTGTTGTGTTGCCTACCATATATGTGTGCGTATGCACTATTTGTACCCAAAAAAAGATCATATAGGATACTAAATATGTGGTTTTGTCGAACCATAAGAGGTAGCCCCTGCAAAAACTAGAATTAGGTGCAGAGAGCAGTAAGAGAGAAAAAATGTCAATTTTTCCTATTTCAATGCAAGCAATGGGACTCGATTGCTTTTAGGATGCCTGGCACTGGCAGTTCATTCAGGTAAAAATAAAAAGAAGATGGAAACTGTGGAGAGAGTGAAAGGAAGGAAGAGAAGCAATATTTGGTGGGAAGGGCACTCATGATTGGACTAAAGCAGAGCTATGTGGACGACTTCCACTTGTCGTTTTTCTTTTATCTTTAGCACTTCATCCCATCGCTTCTTCATTCTAATTTCCAGCCATTTTCTTCAAAAATATAAAATCGGATATGGTAAAATTCTATCAAATTGTGCTTCTCTGTTCGAAAATCTTAGACTAATCTGAGATCGTGAGTTCTTTTACCGGGGGTCGAACCCTTTTCACCTCTCTCTCTCTCTTTCCGTGTTTCAGAATTGAAGGAGCGCGTGTTTCCGTGTATTATAATATGTGAAATTCCTGGAACTCGAGGCTCTCTCTCTTAGGGATCTTCGCTTTCGGCAAGATCTCTCTCTCTCTCTCTCTCTCTCTCTCTCTCTCTCAGGTCTCTCCCCAATTTCAGTTTACTTAGAATCCCAGTGAGCGAGAGAGCGATTCGGATCCAAACTGGTGGTGTGTGATGGGTTTCGGGTTCAATTGTGGAGCTGTTGCATTCTTGGTGCTGCTACTCCTCTTCACCGTTTCTGCTCAGGTAAACGATTATGCTCCCTCTCTCTTTCACCGTTCCATGTTTTCTGATCGTGATCGTGATGATTCAGGAGTCTGCGGTCGAAAACCAGAGGCGAGAGTCCGGCGGATCCTTAGATCTGGGCCGACGTAGCAAGGTTTGATAACCATTTCTTAAATTTCCAAGGCTTCTGGATTGTTCTTCAATTCAGAGTTGATGCTCGAATTGAACTAGGTTTAAGCTTCAGTTTACATCCTGAGCTGTTTAATTGAACACATGTTCAACTTGGGTTTATACTTTTTCTACTTCAGAGACCGTATTAGATTCCCTTGTCTTTGAATTCAGTTTGTTTCTAGTTTGCAAAATAAGTGTCTGGTTTTGGGTAACATTATCTGCATCTGGCACCTGTTGGAATCTGTTGTTTGATGTCTATACTAATGTGTCAAATCTTTGTACAGATTAATTTGAATCTTCTTGAAGCTCTTGGAGAGAATGGCGCCGATTCAGTTGCTGTTGGTCTCAATGTGGACTCCGGTCTTGGGATTTTCGATGCCTTTGTTGCTAGCTTTTCAATGATACTCGTCAGTGAGGTGTGTGCTCAGACTTTCCTTGTTTTCATTGATGATGGAACTTTGCCCTGCAAGTTGCAACACATTTAACAACTATGTTTTTTTCTAATTGATGAATTTGGAACTAGATTGGAGATGAAACATTCATAATAGCAGCTCTTATGGCAATGCGCCATCCCAAGTCAATTGTCCTATCCGGTGCACTCTCTGCCCTGGTTGTAATGACGGTAAGTTCTTCAATATTTCTGTCTCTATTGTCTTTTAACATGTTCCTTCAACCTCCCTGCTCTTTCATATTCCAATGTAATCAGGACTTAAGTTGTTGCATGTGTCATTTAGGTACTTTCCACTGGACTTGGAAGGATTGTGCCAAATTTGATATCAAGGAAGCATACAAATAGTGCAGCTACAGGTAAAAATGCTCATTTTTGCTACTTTGCTCTGTACATGTCTTGTCATTTTACTTTTAACAAAACACACGTTCTGCAATACATGTGCAATTAATTAAGGGGGAACCTGTGCGATATACAAATCATATTCTACCAAAGTTTAACCCTGTTTTAACTTAAGAAAGAATCCTGGATATTGTAAAGAAACAGAAAAAAGAAATTTAGGTGTCCTCGTTACACTTTCTAGGGTAAATGTCTAGGCTCCTATGATTCATTTCTATTTTTATCCAATTATTGCTTATTGAAATTCAGTATTATGATTTAGTTGGACTTTTGAATCAGGTTGACGGTCTGAAGGAACTCAAGTATTGTAATTTTATTTTCTTTTCTTTGCAGTCCTTTATCTGTTTTTCGGGCTGCGGTTACTTTACATTGCTTGGAGGTCTGATCCAAAAGGTTCACAGAAGAAAGAAATAGAAGAAGTATGTCTACTTTATAGCCATTCTCAGTCTGTGATATATTTGTATGTTAGCCTTTATTGAATTGATGTCTATATATCATCTGTAGATAGAAAATTGGAAAGTTAACAATGCTTGTTTGCTTTGTTATTATCAAGTTTATGGATCATGCTTATTGATGTTAGATTGGAAAATAATACTAAAATTGGTTAGATAGAAGTTTGTTTAGAAGTGGTGCTTAGGTTTCACCAGGCCTCGTGATGAAATTGTATCTTTCCCCTGTGTTTTGCTGTTGGGGAGGTCTTAAGAACCTTAAAAACCATCATCTGTAGTGTTAAATGTTGCATAAGGACTTTTAAAAAGAAAAAGTTGCATAAAGAACTGCGGCTCAACTTTGCGTGAGGCTGGTGAAATTGGGTAGATTTGTGTACCTCGTGTGTCCAGGACATACCCGAGTAATGTGGACGTACTTTGTATTTTGGAGAATTGGAGTTCATTTCTTAGTTTCCTACTTATTGTTATAAATTGATAGCGTGTAATATTTACTGATATATGATTTTTTTTTTATATCCAATCATGACATTGATGGGCGTACATCTAGAATTTTGCTCTTCTGATACTGTAATTTGGGCTCATTGTCTAAATTTGGTTGGCACTTGATATATTCAGGTAGAAGAGAAACTTGAGTCTGGACAGGGGAAGACAACTTTCCGCCGTTTCTTTTCTAGATTTTTGACACCAATCTTTTTGGAGGTATGAATTTTGCTTACCAACTTATTATTGTATTGGTTTCTTTTTCTCTTTGTTACTGTGGACGTTTAATTGTAGCACCTATGATCCATTATTATCCATTGCTTACCTATAGCCGTTATGATCTTCAGTACTGATTTATTATCTTTGATTTTGCAGTCATTCGTTCTAACATTTTTAGCTGAGTGGGGGGATCGTAGCCAAATAGCAACAATCGCTGTAAGACACTCCCTATTCATAGTTCACTTCACGGCTGCTTTATATAATTGTTGGTTTTATAAGCTACATGTTTATTATATATTCAGTTGGGTTTTGGGATATGAATATTATTGAAGTAGCTATGTATGCATTTGAGTTTTTCATAGTTTGGTTTTAACGAGCAGTTACTTTAATCCTGCAGCTGGCAACCCACAAAAACGCAGTAGGAGTTGCGGTAGGTGCAACATTAGGACATACCATCTGCACATCTGTGGCTGTGGTGGGAGGGAGCATGTTGGCATCCAAAATCTCCCAAAGGACAGTCGCCACCGTCGGAGGCTTGCTCTTCCTATGCTTCTCGTTGTCCTCCTATTTCTATCCCCCTCTATAAAAGTCTGAACCCATAGTGCTAACCTGATACTTTAAGAGCCCTCAGATGCTCTCCACTTAAATTTTTGTGTTATACAAGAGATCATTCTTCTGATTCGTTTGTAAAACATTAGTATTTTACTAGTATATAGAGATTTCATTTGCTTCTCTCCATTTCTTCGGCTTCTCTTATGCCCCCTCTCACAAATTGCTGGAATTGGTTCATATAATGCTAATCTTCTCCGACTCCAAATCATAATGAAGCTCAATACGACGAAGCTGTGAATACAAATCATGAGTGCTGTAATCCTGAGCGAAAGAGCTGCAGTAATCGGAAGCTGCAAAGGTTGTTCATGCATGAGTTGATCCTTTGATAGTACTTTGAACTTATATAACAATTAATGATTTTGGACTGACAATTTTGATGTCTCGTCACCTAGTTACTATCAATTTCATCTCAATGTCCACGTTACACTTGATAATCCATTCCATACCCAAGAACTTGGGAGTAAATCACCAGGCTTGGTGAACGAGTAAGCCTAGATTTAATATTGATAACTGTCTTTTTTTTTCCTTTTTAATTTTTATTAATAATTCGGACATCTTATATAGAATCAAAACCCGACTTTGGTGGGTGACCACAACCAATGAACATGAGACAAATATCCATTTTAAAATATTTGGCTACAATTTAATGACATAAACAAAGAGGTTTTGGGTATTTGACATGTTTGTTTATAATTATTGTTGACACTTATTCATCTCTCATTGGTGTTTGTCACTCATAAATAATCATAGTTGGTCACCCAAGTTATTTCCCACTACCTATGTCTAGTGAGTTTTGAACTCATTACCTCAAAATTGTTAGTTAAATACCTTAATCAACCAATTCACGTTTGGACTTAATGTGTTAACTGAAAACCAAGATGGAAGGAACAAAGGAGTTAAACTCTTCAAGTCCTTGCCTTTTTATATGTGCACTATGTTCGTATGCTCAGACAACGTTAGGGTGGTAAGATGAGACGGGCTTATCTGAGAACCAGTTGCATCAGCTCTAACTCATTGTTAAAGCATACCTATAACTTGGAGTTTCAGAGATTCCAGCACTCTGGTTACCAATCATTACCTGATGTTCATCATGCCAAATCTGTCAAGGATGGTTCGTTGCACCATTTGAATGTGGGGAGCTACGTTGTTAGTCTGTACATGAAATCTAAAAACTTGGACTATGCATGCAAGCTGTTCGATGAAATGCCTGAGAGGGATGTCCAGTCGTGGACTATATTAATCTCCGGGTTCGCTCGGACTGGAGCTTGTAGATTTGTGCTCGAGCTTTTCAAAGAGATGCTAGTTGAGCGAACTTGGACTATGCATGCAAGCTGTTCGATGAAATGCCTGAGAGGGATGTCCAGTCGTGGACTATATTAATCTCCGGGTTCGCTCGGACTGGAGCTTGTAGATTTGTGCTCGAGCTTTTCAAAGAGATGCTAGTTGAGCGTGTTTGTCCGAACCAGTTTACGTTGTCGAGTGTTTTGAAGAGTTGTTCGAGTTTATGCGATTTTCGGATGGGGAAGGGAGTTCATGGATGGATATTGAGAAATGGGATTGAGGTGGATGTGGTGTTAGAGAATTCATTGCTTGATGTTTACGTAAAATGTGGAGCGTTGGATTATGCGGAAAGGTTGTTTGAGACTATGAAAGAGAGGGATACAGTTACTTGGAATATAATGATGGGTGCAGATATGCATATTGGGGACATGGAGAAGGCTCTTGAAATGTTCAGAAGGGTACCCTGCAAGGATGTTGCTAGTTGGATTACAATTGTGTATGGGTTGATGCAGAATGGGGATGAAAGATGTGCTTTGGAGCTGCTTTATGAGATGGTGGAAAACGGAGTTTCGTTTCAGGATGTCACTTTCTCTGTAGCTCTCGGTTTGGCTTCATCTTTACATGTTGTGGAAATTGGGAGACAAATTCATGGCTGTCTTGTGAGGCTTGGCATTGAAAATGATGGATTTCTTCGATCTTCATTGATTGATATGTATTGCAAATGTGGGAGAATGGACAAGGCATCACTGATATTCAAAAGAACGCCTCTCAGAGCTAAGTATAAGTTTACGAGTGATGAGGTGAAGACTGAAATCGTATCATGGAGTTCAATGGTTTCTGGGTATGTTCGTAATGGTGAGCATGAATATGCTTTGATAACTTTCCGTTCTATGCTCCGTGAACAGTTTATGGTGGATCGATTCTCTGTAACCAGTGTTGTTTCTGCATGTGCTAACCTTGGGAGTTTGCTTCTGGGTCAAAGTATCCATGCACTTGGTCAGAAAGTTGGGTACATATCAGATGTTCACTTGAGTTCCTGCTATATTGATATGTATGCTAAATGTGGGAGTCTAACTGATGCCTGGATGATTTTTACACTAACTCATGATCCAAATGTTGTTTTGTGGACGTCAATGATTTCTGCTTGCGCTTTACATGGGCAAGGGAAAGAGGCTGCACAACTCTTCGAACTCATGATAAGAGAGGGAATGAAACCGAATGAGGTTACTTTCGTGGTGGTTTTAAATGCTTGCAGCCATGCTGGGCTCATTGAAGAAGGCAGCAAATATTTCAGCTTGATGAATGAAGTATACAGCATTAAGCCGGGAACTGAACACTTCACATGTATGGTTGATCTTTATGGTCGTGCAGGTCACTTCAATGAGACTAAGCAGTTCATTCATGAAAATGGCATCTCTCACTTGAGTTCAGTTTGGAAGTCATTTCTATCTGCTTGCCGGCTTCATAAAAATGTAGAGCTGGGAAAGTGGGTTTCTGAAAAGCTCCTCCAACTCGAACCTTCTGATGAGGGGCCTTATGTTTTGATGTCAAACATGTGTGCTCAGATCAAAGATGGGAAGAAGCAGCTGAAATGAGGAGGTTGATGCAACAGAGAGGAATTAACAAAGTTGCCGGCCAATCTTGGATCCAACTGAAGAATCAAGTCCACTCCTTTGTCATGGGAGACCGGAGTCATCCACATTCCACTGAGATATATTTTTACTTGGACGAACTGATTGCAAGACTGAAGGAAATCGGGTATTCAATGGACGCAAAGCTAGTGATGCAGGATGTAGAACAAGAACAAGGAGAAGCACTTCTCTCGCATCACAGTGAAAAGCTTGCAATTGCCTATGGCATCATTAGCACGGCTTCTGGGATACCTATTCGGATAATGAAGAACCTTAGAGTGTGTAGTGATTGTCACAACTTCATTAAATTTACTTCTCAGCTTTTAAATAGGGAAATAATTGTCAGAGACCTTCATCGCTTCCATCATTTTAAGCATGGGAGCTGCTCCTGTGGAGATTATTGGTAAAAGGTCTAAGTTTATTGTCACTGTTTTGGTCCAAAGTTAAATCTCCAACATAGATTGAGCTTCCTAATCTCAGTATCGAATGAGCTCCAGTCAACCTCAGAGTTCGTTGATCCATCTATTCTATACATATAATTATACTAGTAGATTTGAGGTTGGTAACACAAGCGTAGCTTTCTTCCTCCATAGTTCTGTTTTTCTATTCTTGCAATCAATCATACATGCCCTGCTTCTAAGAAATAGGCCTAAGCCATGAGCTTGATTGAAACACCAACAGAGATCGCTTAGTATACACTGCTTGAACGATAGAGTCCAAACTAAGTAAGCAAATTAACCCAAAAAAAACACAGAAAGACAAGTGGAAATTGATGGCTTATTCTATAAGAGATGCTCTTTCAATTAGGTTAAACTTCACAACTGAACCTTGTTAGTGTGGATTCCACGTCCAAACATACCCATCACTAACTATATATTGCAAATAGCTCTATTTGTCTCCCACGGAAACTGTATTGAAAATGTCTTGATGTAATTAGTTTGATTCTTTATCCCTCCAAATCTGAGCTACCAAACAGACTTGCATATGTGATCACTTGGAAGTTTCTATACGTATAATTATTGTAACTTGATAACTAAGTCAGTGTACTGTGCCTGCACTATTTTAACAGACCAAATCCCAAATCTACATTTTCCTCAAACACTAATTTCTCAAAATCCTCTCTCATTCTCTCAAGCAGTTTGATGTAACATGAGAGAAAGAATGGAAAGACTTGTGCTTCTTCCTTTCACTATTGGCTGCGTTTCTGAGTCAAGCATTGCTGTTGGTGCACAACAGCAACATCCCAGAAGATCCAAATCAGACAATCCATCTCCAATAAGTCTCTCTCAGACTCTGCTCACACTTGTACAATCTTTTGAATTTAATTAGCTAGCATAGTCATCTGTACGTCTGATTTAATTAAATTAATGATCTTTGTGTAGGAACTAAAGAAGAAGAGGAAGAGGAGGAAGGAGACAGCCTTTCAAAACCAAACGTATCTATTGGTATACATAGGCTCTTAAAGGGTTTCAAGAATTTTTCTCAATTGTTTGGTAATTCTCTCCAAATGGGGTTCATATACTAGTTCAGTTTTCTCTCAGATTGTTCGTTGTGATGTATATTTACTCTATCTGGTGCCTGTTTCTTGTATATGATAGTGTACAAGGATGAAATGGAAGAAGAAGAAGAAGAAGAAGAGGAGGAAATGGATATGGAAATAGGGTCTCCTACAGATGTGAAGCATGTGACACACATTGGTCTGGATGGTTCTGGATCTGCTGCTACTGTTGCAACAACTAATAAGGGCTCCTGGGATGATCTTATATCTCCTGTTTCTTGGAGGCAGTTCGAGCTCTCGAGGCCTTCACGACCTGATGCTGATGCTGATGCTATCAATGTCAATTCAGTGGCTCCTCTTCATGATTACTTGTCCAAATCGAGTCGTAGAATGATGAATTGATAATGTGATATATATTTAAGACTATAAATCATTGCCAAATCCAAACCAGAGTTCTCTGTCTCCCAGTCCCCTACTTACATTTCAACGTATTGGTTTGATGGTTTCTTGGTGCTGAACTTGTGAAGGGATGTGATCACTATATATGATGAATGTATAATGTAGTATGTGACATTTCAACATCTACTTTCCTCAACTCGTTGTTTCTAACTAGTAATGCATAGCATGTGGTGAAAACAGGTATTGTAGAACAAAATTAGGTTAATAACCACCAAAGATTGCCGTTAAATAGCTTAGACGAGTGGTAAACATGAAGAAAAGTGACAAAATGGAGTGTTAAGCTTAAAATATACGATTTTCACAAACAATTGTAGCATACATGAGATTTCATTACAGGGTTGAACAGTAGAAGCAAATGTTGTAAATCTACTTGACGTAGTAAGGAAGGTTTATGACATAGAGGAGGAAGTAAGCCCAAGTGACACCGGAAATCCCTCCGAAAAAGAACCCTCCGGTGAATTTGGCCCATCCGTCGGCGGTTTGGAGCTGGTCGGGCTCCTTCTTGCGGCCAGTTAAGGTCAAAGAAGGAGCTGTGGATGGTTCTCCCTCCTTGAAGGATGCAATGCCGTACATGGTTAAGCAAACACTGAGGATGACAACAAGACCAGCAGCTGCCAAGGAGCCAGCTGCCCCAGCTACTTCAGTGTTCCTCAATGGGCCTGCCTTGACGAATGGGCCGACCAAGAGAAATCCATGAGCCAGGCCCACCTCAACTCCCCTCAAAAGTGGGCTCACTGCTGTTCTGTAGGCAGGGAGGTTGGAGAGGTACCATGCAATCAAGGGGCTTGATGTCACTGGAGTCTCCAAGCTTCCAATGAAAGGGTCACCATTGATTGGTTGAATCACTTGGAACGGCTGCAAGTTCCATCAAACCACAATAGTAATTTACAACATGTATTTACTACTTTGAGTGATTTACTTTCCAAAATTGTTGATAACATGTTGTTCATTGGACAGTATGATTCATAATATGTAGCACTATATATGTTCTAGATTTAGGGTTGCAGATCGAGCTAACCGGTTAGTTTCATAATACGAGAAGTGCATACACGTACCTTGTCGGTTTGGGTGGCTTTGATGGTGAAGGAAGAGGATCTCTTAGAAGGAAAGAGCCTGAGTGGAGAGGCAGAGAGGCCCTTGGGAGCAAGCAAACCTCTAGAGACTGGTGAGGTGAAGGTGGACTTGAGCTGGCTGGCCATTGGTGAAGCACTGGCCATTGCTGTCTGCTTTGAACAAGACTACAAGCTAACAATTGTAAAGAAAGAGTAGCAGAATAGAACTAGTGAGGGACAAAGTGAGAGCCCCAAAGGGAGTGAGATATGATATTGGAGAGGGCAGGCCAAGTATTTTTGCCGAGTGTGAGAGTGAGAGATTGTGGTTGGCATAGACCCCTCTGATTTCATTGAATCAACTGCAACTAAAATATTATCCCTTATCCATGCTTCTTTTATTTTTATGTGGTTTCATTATAATTTTTCTATTTGTTATGAAATTTGGAAAATATTGTTTTGGGCATGAGATTTGTTGGGCTCATATGGACTTTGTTTTTCTAGTGGAATGTGGGTTTTGTCAATCAATCTGGTCTGCTTAGATGCGCCAGCTCTAAAAACACCAACAGCCCACAGACTTGCAAAACAACGCAGCATTCAGCTGCTGCAGCCTGCTTGACTACCCACCATTTTCTCCATTTTAAACAAGCTAGGAAGAGTTTTGGTCATAATATTAGAGAACATCTTTAGCAAATAGTGTGTATCTTCACATATATATTGTTAGTATTAGAGGAAATAATATAGAAACATAGTGATGAAACATATAAATTGTTATGAACGGTTAAGATTGCGTCGTGTAAATACACGTCGTGCATACTAGTAATACAACATAATATTATTGTGAAATAAAAGCAGTGATCAACAAGCTGAAATATTATCAAGGTGCAAGTAATTAACAAGCATACTTGAATATGTACATAGGGTTTGAGTGTTTGACAAGTCATGTAGAATTGAAGATGGTTTGAAAAATCAAACCCATTATGTTATAGCTTTCAGGTTGTTCATGCATGCTGGGTGACCACTGGAATCATTCAAGCACAGAGAAATTCAAGAGTCACTGTGTGAGATGGATGCATATTTACGGGAAGATAAAGAAAGGGTCAACCTAGCTAGCTTGATTAGCAGCCATCCGAATTCGAAAGCAGCCATGGAAGGAGCTCGGAATCTCATGTGAATGATTCTATTCGAGGATATAAAGAAAGAAAGCTGACGTAGGTATCCAGTGAATCTCAAAGAAGAAGACACAACTACTTTTCAATATGCACGCTTAAATCAAAATGTCCTTTTGGCTTTTGCATATGCATACCATTCTCCTCTGTGACTGGGTCTGATGGCTCCGGTCAAAATATATCTGAATTTGCACAAGCAGAATCAAATAACTTTTCTCAAACCCACTTGAGAATATCCTTATACTACCAAGCTAGTTTCTTACCATCCCAAATTCTCAATCATAATTTAGTAAAGGAGAAAATGAAGGTTCGAAATCTTCAAATAACAACCTTTAGACCTATGACAAATTAATTTGTAGACCATAAAACAATTCTTAATAAATTTGGACATACTCAGATTTGCTGAATCTTTATTTGATTTCTTGAGGTTATAGATACGAACCGCATTCTCCAAACTTATACGACTCTCACATCACATGACAACATAATCGAATTATAGCACAAGGTTTGATAATGAAAATAAGATTTTTCAAAAATTTATGCAAATATGTAGAAAAACTAGAATGTGAGAATTTTCAAGTTAATTTTAGTTATTTGTTGGAGATTTATTAGTGATTGGTGATGTAAGATCTCACTGTTTTTCAAAATCCAAGTTCTATCTAAACCCTAAACAAAATGAATGGCCGGTTATTGTTTACAACCAACGTTGATAACCCAAAATATTATCTTTCTCACTTCCTCTAGAACAATGTCTCAATTAGTAACCTAAAAAAGAGTGACAACAGCTCTCCAAAATTGTTGTCTACTAAAAAAAGAAAATTGAACACCAAAATTGAAAAATAAATAAAAAAGAAAATAGGAGGAGAATTAGAAGGGGTTCTGTATAAATAATGAGTAAAAAATTGAAAATGTGAGAGAAGGTAAAAAGTCCAGAAGAACCTCGGACTCTTTAAAATCCAAATCCAAAATCGAAATCCAATTCAATCACTACTCTCTCGCTCTTTTTTCTTTTTGTCACGAGAAGCAGAAAGCGAAACCCTGAAAACCCCCGAACGGCGTCGTTTTGATCGTCTCCTCCTCCTCCTCCTCCTCATAACCATGAGCTCCTTCTATTCTTGTTTCTCTTGACACTGGGAACTCCGCGCTGCATTTTCGAAGAGAGCAAGAAACGAAGAAGACAGCGACGATGGAGAAGCAGAAAAACACTAACGACTACGAAGACGACGACGTTTTGGAGCCGCCGATCAACTTCTCGATGGTGGAGGACGGCATTTTCAGATCTGGCTTCCCTCAGCCCGCCAACTTCCCCTTCCTCCGCTCCCTCAATCTCCGATCAATCATGTAAGTCCCTCCTCAGTTTCTAGTTGAATCAACTTTCGCATTCTTAGGGTTTCGATCGCTCAGAAGTTGAGTGCTTGTTTGTTGCTAATGTACAAATCTGAATCAATTTGATGAATGTATGTAAGAAAATTGAAGGAAAGAAAAGTGAGGAGCACACTTACATTTTTGTAGAGGTAAAAAGTTAGAAGATGAATGAGTTCGTTTGTATGTGGCTTAATGTGAATTGATTGTGTGATTTGGTGCAGATACTTGTGTCCTGAGCCCTATCCGGAGGAGAATTTGGAGTTTCTTCGCTCTCAAAATATTCGGCTCCTACAATTCGGAATTGAGGGAAAGACGGTAATATGCTCTTTCTTTTGTAAAACTGTTCTAATTTTTACATCCTTTTGTGGTATTTGATATTAACATATGTTTTGATGTATGCATGTTGACATGCCTGCTTAAAAATGTCCATGAATTCAGTTTGATACTTTTGTTGAAACGAGAACATTAGGCTTTGCTTGTGGAATTTGATAGAACATAGGCTCTACTGTATTTGTGTTGATAAGTTCATGGGCTTATGCAGGATCCTGCCATATTAATTCCCAAGGATACTATCTTGGAGGCTTTGAAAATCTTGATTGGTACTAGTCTAACATAGGCAATTCATTATTATTTCGCTCTTTCTTTAAGTAATTTACAGCCTTTAGTTTCTAATATTTACTCTTTGGGTTTGTAGATGTGAGAAATCACCCGGTGTTGATTCATTGCAAGCGTGGAAAGGTGAGCTTTTTGTGTTCGACTAATTACACCATGTCTTAACATAGCTTGTTTTACTGCTGTCTCTGTGCTTGGGATTAAGTTTGTTGGTAACCTTATCAGCAAATTAATTCCATTGTTTATACACTTCTAACTTTTTTACGATATGCTGTTCTTTCTCTTTTCTTCAAATGATGCAATACATGTTTCTTCATTACTCATGTTAGTATCCATATCATTCTCCTTTTCTTTATCCAACCATTATTTACACTTCACCATTCTAACCACTGAACATTCTGAATATCATGGTAGGTTGGTATGAAAGCTGTTTTATCCTTTGATAGATATAGTTTCCTGAAACAAGTAGCTGTGCTCTGAACTTCATTTGACTTGACTTGATACTAGAATGTGTAAAAAGCTAGCAAATGTTATTTGCGTTTGCTAGATTCTAGCCTGAAATCAACACTCACCTTCTCCTATTGTTCTACACCATAATAGCTACATCTCAAAGCAGTATTATCTTAGAACTCTTTGAAACTTTGGCTGATACGTATCACCTGTTATGCTTAATTACTGGATCTATTTGAATTCATATGCTGTTTTATCAGGGCATTTCTGACCTTCTGTTTACAATTTGTTGTTACAGCATCGCACTGGATGTCTTGTTGGTTGCCTGCGGAAGTTTCAGAATTGGTGTTTGTCATCTGTGTTTGAGGAGTACCAGCGATTTGCTGGAGTGAAGTCAAGGCCAACAGATTTGAGATTCATAGAGGCATTTGATATAATGCGCCTGAGGCAATGCCTTTACAGTATTGTCTACCAGTATCAAGGTTACGGTTCTAACAAGAGGCGGTTGGTGTACAGAGATGAGAATTTACAGAAGCCCCAGACCATGAAAGTTTAGCAACCTAGCATGTAGTTGGAGGGCCCCTTATCCTGATTTTGCTTGCTACTAGTCTCACTTAGACCTCCCTTTGTTGGGTACAACATGAGTCAAGACGGTTATTATCCTTGCCTTCTCTTTTACGAAGCTTAAAACATCCTTTTGAACACTTGTTTTTGACTTGGTATATGCATTGTTTGTTTTGGAGATGTGATAGCAATTGGTAATCGGTACAGATCAATTTTCCTCTGTACAAAACAATAGGATCTTATTTGGTTTTAGTACGAGCTCTTGTAGTTGTATTTGATGGTATCATGCCGCGTGAAAGGAGGACTAACCTAGTGGCCAACTCATAACGCACCAACGACTTTTGTTTTGGGCTACGGCTGACATTGACATAGATTCAAAATTTGTGCTATCTAGTACTAGGCTCACTGAATTGTTAAAATCAATGGGCTGTCATGATCTTCACCTAGACATTCACAAGGCGTAGAACTTGCAACATTGGCAAGAGGGGATCTAGTAAAGGAAAGTAGAGAGCTTCACCAAAAATAGAAAACTGGAAACAAGTTAGGATGTGCATTTGTTGAGAGCTGATACACGTAAAACACGAGAGAAATAGCATCACATCAGCTAGGCTGGGTTCTAAACCTTTAAAAAAAAAACCACGATAAGAGTCGGGCTCACAGAACAAACGGGGTTCGGGTATAATTGGTCCGGCCCAGGCAAAAGCGAAAGTCCGAAGAAGACCTCAAGCGGGACATCCAATAGAATATCGCCACGTCACCGATCTCACATAGACACGAGCACAGCGAGTGACGAAGAAAGGCGGATAAGCCCTCCTGTGTATATAAAGATCGCAAAGCGCACCCGCACCCGCACACAGACCCGTATTCTCTCTCTCTCTCTCTCAATTTCCCCAAAAATCAAAGTTAGCGTTTAGGGTTTCTCTCTGTGTGGCCGTCGCGAACCAAGCCATGACGGGGAAGGCGAAGCCGAAGAAGCACACGGCGAAGGAGATCCAGGCCAAGATCGACGCCGCGACCACCAATCGCGGCGGCGGGAAGGCCGGAATCGCGGACCGGACCGGGCAGGACAAAGGCGGACACGCCAAGTACGAGTGCCCTCACTGCAAGATAACGGCGCCGGACGTCAAGTCGATGCAGATTCACCACGACTCGAAGCATCCCAAGATTGCTTTCGACGAGGCGGCGATCGTGAACCGTCACGCCAGCACCAGCCAGGCTCCGGCTGAGAAGCCCAAGCCCGGTGTTCGCGGCAGCCTCAAGAAGTGAAGGAGGAGCCTCTTAGGGTTTGATGATGATGGATATATTATCTCTTGTTTTCAGTCCTTTTATGTTTGTGTGTGTTTGGGGCATGGGAACAGTGCTCAAGGGTATGGGTGGAGGTGTGGACTGGATGAATGATGATGATGATGATGTATGATAATCAAGATGATGATTAATGCTTTTAGCTACTTTAATCTCATGTATTAATGGAATGAGTACCCCCTCTGGGTGAAATGCATTGCTTTTATCAAGTATGAACTGGCTTCAGCATCTAGGTGTGGATTGATACAAATGGTTTAACAATGTGAAACATAATGGTTTGTACAATCCCAAAATGGCTGTATATCTCATCTGTACTCATATGATATGCTTTACAATACAATGCTGAAGAAATAGATCAAACAGAGAGAGGAGCAGAAGAAATAGATCAAACAGAGAGAGGAGCAATTCTGTGACTGTATTAAGTTTTTTCTGTTGATAAATTTTGATGAAGAAACAGTGAACTGTGTAGTTCCAAATTTTGTAAATTTGTATAGGATTTTCTCAGGGCTGAATGGAAAACAAGAAAGAAGCTACTAGTCTGTGAAGGTAGTGAAACTGCCAGAAAGTAAAACCTTGAGCACTAGCTAGCTAGGGCTAGAAGAGTTTGAACTGATTCTGAAGAACAAAAAAAAATAAAAAATTAAGATGAATAGCCTCCCATGATTCTGTAGAATAGCGATGAGTTTGGTGACAGTGATGCAGTTCCCTGGTCAATGATGGGGAGGCAGGCATCATAAAGGTGCTCATCCTTCTGCTCTTGTTTTGGCTTCAGGAACCTTAAATCATTCTCCTGCAGCTGCTGTCCTGAGTAATAAGGCTGCACTGGACAGACTGACTTCCCATAATTGAAATCATAACCTGTGAGACCCAGATTTCCGGTTGGGGGAAGATTCAAGGGCAGCGACATGGAGAAGTCTGGGACAACAGAACCAGCCTGGTGAGCTACATTGTGATGACTAGCATTTAGACCATAAGAGCCATATGGCATTGCATTCTGAAGAGGTGGGAACTTAATCTGGTAAATGGAGGAAGCTCCGAATTTCAGGTCATTGTTGAAATTCCCAAGATAAGATTCATCATGAAACTCTGGTTTTCTATCAAAATGAGGCGCAAGATCTTGTACTTGTGTCTCAGGCTTTGGAATGTTGGTGTTTCTGGATAACGCCCGTGGCTGAGCATTGGCAGCAGGTGTCAGTCCATGGGCACTACTTGAGTTTATATGGTTACTGTTTCTGGCTGCAGGCACTTCATGGTTGTGTTTTCCCTCGTATGTAGTAATAACGTATTTCAAATCATGGGAGGCCCTTTCGACATGCTTCCTTACTGGGCACCCAGCACTAGTACATTTGTAGTAGCTCCTACAGGACAGAGAATAGTAGAAAGATTAATTACTTACATAAGATTTGTAGTTCCAAATCTTACCACCATTAAACAATCATCTGTACATCTTTTAGACAAAGTGAAACCAACTGCTGTCTACTGTTTGCTGGAACTTGCTGTTTTTCATATGTGCTACTCTTTGTTATATATACCAAACAGTAACTACTATACCTCAAATTAGTAAACAATCCCAAAATGTTAAGAAGTTTTTTCATAAGATCATGGTCAACTTAATCATCTTTGGCTACTGGAAACTAAAGCATGTACATATACAGAACCCAGCCTAGCTGTCCGACCAAAACCATTCAAAGACCATGAAGTATTACTAATCATTCCACCAAACTAAGTACTAATCAGTAATAGCATACCTGGGGTTTGGATTTCCTTTGACAACCTTTTGTCCATACTTCCGCCAACGGTAGCCATCATCAAGTATGTCAATTTCACTCTCAATTTCGACAACCACTCTTGGTTCACGGACAGCCCTGGAAGCTATACTTGTTTCAATCATGCAGCTATCTTTCTTCCTGAAATTTAAAGCCAATACATGAGATAATTTTTTCCTCCAAGCTGATTTGGTTTAGAAATAGACATCTAGAAGATAAACTATGTACCTTCTTTTTGACTCAGATTCTTCATTATCTGCATCATCTCCAAGTGATATGCCCCGTTGGGCAGCCTGGTCATCTTCATCAACACTAGTAAGTGCGGATGAAAACTCCGGAGTTTCAGCAGATTCAAAGATAGCCAATGGATCAGAAAGATCAGTAACAACAGATGTTGAGGATGTCCTTTCCAGACCATCAGTCTTCCCATCATAACCACTCTTAATGTCCTCACCAGACTGAATTTTTGCCCAAACTGAATCACGGTCAACTTTGACAGAGGTTCTATTGCCCTCAGCCATCTCTGACATCTCATCAAATGAAAATGCTGGTCCAAGTGATGCTGCAGCTCGTCGATTAGGCTGAGGTTGTGCATGGTTATGAGGAGCTCCCTTGTAAATGATTTCTGTTATTTGACCATCAAAGGATCGTTCCACTTTTTTCTTCACCAGACAATTTGGATGTGTGCACTTATAGTAGCTCCTTGGATATTCACTACCTTTAACCTGTTTCTGCCCATACTTCCTCCAATTGTATCCATCCTCTGAATTCCTTGCCATTCCCAGAGATGGATACTCTTTATGTTCTCCTTCCAAAAGTTGATGCATTTCAACATCCTCCCCATGAATAATTTCTTTTGGAACAGAATTATGATGACTAGCTATGCTGGAATGAGGTATTTGCAAGTCAACACAGTTCTCATTCATTATGACACTGTTCAAGTTCTTATCATTAGATGGATCAACAGCATAGTTCTTTGCATTCAGTTCTTCAGGGAATTCCATCGGGAATTCAAAATCCATTGGCTGTTGCTCCAACACAAAAGCTTCATAGTCAACATTTGATCCCTGAGAAAAAAATCCATTGGAAAAACCGTCACATTCTATTGAGAATAGTTTTATCAAAAATCTAATTAGATGGTGTGCATGTAGTTGTAACTGTTTTCTGCCAAATCTAAAGGAGCACGACATTTTTTTCTACCATTAAACGGTCAGCTTCATCAAAGAGAATATTTGACTCCTGGTTTGAGTTAAACATTATGGCAGCATCAGCTGAAGGCCTAAACTTAGATGGTAATGCCGTCTGTAAATAGCTCAAAATTATTCATTCATGTCAGCCACTGCCACTATCATAGTATTCATGTATTATAAATTACAAAAAATTGTTTTATGGACTTTCCTTGGTTGCAATCGGTAATGATCATCATCTAGATATGTTCACCAGTGAGAAAAATAATAACATCCCCTTTTGTAGAAGACATATTTTGTAAGAGTTTAATCCTACTTAGTTTCAAAGTGAAGGCATGTCGTCGTAAATTCCCTATTGATACTAAAGAAAAAAGATAAGACCCATTACCTGATTCTCAAAACCAGAATAACCTGGCAGATACTTAGGATCACCTTGATTCTTGAGCATGAAGGATGAATTAAAAGCACTCGTCCTCTGGACATCTTCATTAGTTGCAGATTTCACCATTGAACTGTCACCGTTAGAAGGAAGCATAGGAAAAGTTCCGGTAGTAGGAGATGGCAGTGCCTGGAAGAACAACAAATGAGTTAGAGATCACATATCATACAGCATCAAGCAGAAATGCATAGACAACACTTGAAGCATTCAATAATTTACATCTTCCATCCCCCACATAAAACAATACAACTATGCCCTGGTCACTATACTGTAACTATATCACCATCGACAGTGTTCATTTTGGTTGTTGTTTTGTTGTTACTGTGTTTTTGCTCAGCTGCCTGCACTTACGTGCAATGTGGAAATTGGAATTCATTGCATTGCATCTTCATACATAAATCTATCTGCTGCAATCCTGATAATGAATTTAAAGATTCTAGTGCTCAATTGCTCGTCCATCACTCTTTTATATGTGCTTTTAAATTCATATGCTAAAAAACCGATTAATCTACTTCAGGTAAAAATGAACGAATTGGACGGTCCTTCCAGGCATGTGAAAAGATTCTTGAGCATAGTGTGATATTGCAATCACAACACATAAACTTAAAAACAGGGAGTTGAAAGCTAAATACAGATTAAAAATATATCACACTCACAAAGAAACGAGCAAAGAAGACCTCAGAGCATAAAAAAAAAAACACATCTATATAAACCGATGTAGCAGCTCATAGTTCACAGTATCATCTTGAAGACTGACTCCGTTTCTTTTCTTTCGGCACTATTTGATCTCGTTAACAATTCTCAACAAGACCAAGAGCAAGATACAAGTTTACATAAGAAACCAACAGACACTAGAAACGACAGAAGAACCAAAATATATACATCTAGCTATGTTTCATTCATCAAGCCATTTTTTACCGAAGAAAAAGGACCGTAATCATAAAAATGAAAATTTCCAAAATTGACAACGGAATGAATCACCTGAGAATTGGGGAGCATCATGGGGGAGTCGAGCAGAGCGGTGGGGCTGATTCCCGGAGGGATAGTGAGGTGGCCAGGAGACCTGTCCCCCGGCGCAGGCGACGGCAAAGGGCTGGCGGTGTTCTTCCTGAAACGCGGGGTATTGATCCTCTCGACATTGAATCCACACTTGGCTGCCCTTCTCTCGGCAATGCTAACGCTACCACCACCGCCATATTTGGCTTTGTCATTGTTTGCTTGTTCCATTCTTCTCACAAATCCCATATCGTTATTCGTATGAATGAATGAATATGAGGGTAGAGTGACAAGGGTGTGAGTGTTTGTGAGTGTGAACGAGTCTTTGGTCTCAGCTCCTTGTTTTTCAGTGATTATGGAGCTGAAACCTTGTCGTTGGTTTGATACAAGAAATGAATGCAGGGATATTGACGATCAACAGCTGTTTCAGGTTCCAAGATCTTATCTAGTACAGAGATTACAATGAAGAAATACAACAAAAGAATGAAACTTTTGTATTTTCAGAGGTTTCCCAAGAACAGGTGTATTGATTTTCAGAGAAACAGAGGAGTGAGAGAGAGAGAGAGGAGACAGTGTGTGTACAATGTTCCTCCTCCTTGGAAACACAAGAGAATAAATAGAAGAGAGAGATTTCTCAGTGGGACCCACCCACAGACCCCTCTCTAGGTTGGTGAAATTGTGACAAAGATGAACTTTGTTTGCTTTCAAACCACTGCTTTACTCCCATTTCATTTTTTGAAGAAAATAAATTTACCATTACATATCCACATCAAAAGATTTTTGTTTTCTTCATGTTTTCATACAGTAAGCACACCTCCTAATAATTCCGAAACATTGGATCTGACGTTTCCGATTTGATATAATTTCTTTTTCGATCACCTTACTAAATATTAATAGGTTCATAAAATGCGTACAATGTTTCGAGAAATTTCTATATTTGGATAGATTGGGAAGTAATTATTTAAGAGGGATTAGTATGCATGTGTCGTAATTTGGTTTAGGGACTTGAGAGTAGAGAATGACTGTTAGAGTGTTCTTGGCTAGCCGCAAATGTTGAGTGGGAGGTTATGTTTTGTGTCATCCTAAACAACAAGCAGTTAGAAGGGACACTAGGCAAAATCATACAGTTGTATATGCCCCGCAATATATGCCCCCTAACAAAACCGGCCTGTCAGCTTTTCTTATGATTTAGTTGTAGTAAATCCCCTAAATCTCAACTCTTTTATCTAATTTGTGCAAAACCAGAGAAATCTATTTCTTCCTTTGGAGTGTTGAAATTTAAGTCCAGAGTCTTCAACTTTGTTTATTTAGTATTGGCTTTATTGGTGTATCTATTTATGATGTAAACTATGTGCTCAACGTACTGCTAACCATATTTGGTTTCAATTCAAAAATGTATTAGTCAAAGGAACTAGCAATTTCTGTAATGGGATTTTCTCATAATTTGGAATGTTATTCACTGCCAACCTCACTCCAAAAGCATTTACTTCTTAGCTATCTATAGCATATTTGCTAATTAAAATGATTCATGAATTTTTCGTGGAAAGATAATGAACGCATTTAAGTCTTTTCTTATCTAAATCTATCGTTAATATATATATATACACAATTGAATTTTACAAATTAAATCGAGATAATTATTATCAGAAAAATTGAGTTTAAATGCATATATAGTTCGATGCTGCTTCCGAACTTAAATGCGCTAGCAAGTCTCTCTCATTGTGATGAATTTTAGGAGACAGTTGAGTAGCTCGTTATGTTGTTGTCTCTTTTAAGAATTAGCGTCATGAATGGTTCTAAAATTAGGACCACGTACATGCTTACGAGTTGCTTAGAAGCATACACTATCTTTCCGATTCTTTCGTAAATTTACGAGCATGTTTTTTGACTTGTAATGTGAGAAAATGATCACGGGGTATAAATATTCATGCGCTGTAATTGAAATGGACGGAGATCCCACCTCATTGCTACTATCCACCTCATTACCATTAACTTGATAACCAATGGACGAATGGACGATATAGGTTTAAGAATCATTCCCACACCGATTCCTGATCATCCATTCCAGTTGTTTCTTATAGATGACTTTAACCCTCGTGTAGAACGAGAGAGTTTTTTCTGGGGGACGAGATTGTTTTATGAAAGCCCAAAGAGGCAAAGATCTGAACAAAAAGGGTGAGGAGCCCAAGTAAACAAAATCAAAAGCTCATATTCCTCGAATCCTCGTACGAAATGACCAGACCTGTTTGACAGCAGATGTCAAGCGGTAAGACAAGAGTACCACCACGTTTCATGTCTTCCTTTCATGCACATTACACACCTGTAGCTCTCTCATCTTTCATACTCTCTACGACTCCCGTCTCCATGACTGTCTGTCTCTAGCTAGCTACCTCTCTTTCTATCTCTCACAGTAATCTCACTAGTTATGGAAACACCAACTTATACTTATGATGATGATGAAGACGACGAGTATCTGATTCCAAAGCCCTCAGAGTGGTTCCCAAAGCTAGTCTCTTTACAAGCTGATTTGATTTACAACTCCATAATGATTCTGTTTCGCCCCGTTATATCCCTGTTCTCTTTCGCCTACGAGTCGTACCGCCATGCCGAGAAGGCCAAGGTCACCGTCGAGTCCGCCGTCCAAAATGCCCCCTCCACCATCACACACGGCGCAGTCGTCCTCTTCAAGAAGCTCGGCTTCGGTGTTCTCGGGGCCGCCTATGTCTGCATGGTCATGTTCATGCTTTTGATTCTGGCCACAATTGTTGGAGTTGCTGCGGTGCGGCACTGGCTGGAGGAGCCTGTGGTTGTTAAGGAGATGTTGCACTTTGATTACACGCAAGCTAATCCCAATGCGGTGTTTGTGTTTGGAGGATCAGGATCACTTCAGGGATTAGCTGCTGGGAGTGGTAATAACTACTTCAAGACTATTAGCCGCAACAAGCGTATGCCTCTTGGGGTTCCTGTTGGACATACTTATACTGTCTCTCTCGAGCTTTTGATGCCGGACTCTGATTTTAATAGGGCCATTGGTGTGTTTCAGGTATGAACATAAGCCCACTGTCCTGTTCAACTTGACAAAATCTGTGTTTGCAAAGCTAAATTGGTCTATGTTTAGCTCTCTTTCGCAATTTATTCGATAAGCTAAATTTCTGCATGTTAGCAGATGGACCAAAAATGTTGTGCTATCAATTCATTTATTGATTAACATTGTCTATTATTGAATCAGATGACGGCAGAAGTATTATCAGCTGATGGTGATGTGATTGCAAAGTGGAGCCAGCCATGTATGCTACGATTTAGAAGCCTCCCAATTCGACTCACAAGAACATTTCTTATGGGCGTACCTCTGATACTGGGCATTTCTGGAGAGACGCAGAAAATAACAGTACAAATACTGAGGCACAAGGAAGTGACTTATCCAAGAACCCGAGCAATAAGAATAACATTAAGTCCAAGAGCCGGCACCTCATATCTTCCGCAGTTGTATGAGGCTGACATCGTTCTGAATTCACAGCTGCCTTGGACAAGGCAATTGGTGCACGGTTGGAGATGGACGCTCTACGTCTGGGCGTCTTTCTATTTTTACGTTATGTTCCTAATAACGTATGTAACATGTTGTAGACCACTCTTGTCACCAGTGAAAATGATCACAACTGTGGTGAATGTTGCTAATCATGCTATTCGTTACGGATCAACAGGTGATCATGTTCAAAGAGATAGAGGGGCAAGTACAGAAGCACCACGGCGAAGACCCCTTCGAGTGCCTAAACCGGCCACAACGACGAGTAAAGATGATTTTGACCAAAATGAGGATATATCAGAATTGTTGAGTAAGTGGCGGCGGAGCAGAACAAAAAGGAAGGCAATCTATTTGCAAACAGACATGCCAAGTGAGACTGTTGGCACCTCATCTGCACCATCAACGATCAGTATGAGTACTAGAGATGATGATAGTACAGTAGCTACGGAAGAAGATGTTGGGGACTCGGAATCAGTGTGTACTTAGTTAGGAGCTGTGATCGCATATATGTGCAAGTTTTCTGTTAGGCGAAGATCATGATCCCATGATATGTCCTTAGATTTTTAGCAATTTCTTACTGATCCAAGGTGTAATAAATCTCTGTTGGTCTATATGTCAAGGAAACGTTGTGATTGCTTAAGATGTAGAGTACAATAAGACTCGCAGATATAAGATATAATTTCAGCTGATTTCAAATGGTAAAGACAAACAGAAACCAGAACATACTTGATAGATTGATCATCTTGCAAGTTATTGAATACAGGAAAGTTTATCGCAATTAAGACCAGCAATACAACCAAGTTACAATAGTAGAGCAACTACAGAAAAAACATACATCCAGACCTGAAAAGCTTTATGCTACAGGGACTTGCTTGATTTCCAAGGGAGACAATCAATTCCAAAGGGTTCAGAAAACAGTTCCAAAGGGTGTTGAGGATCACACAGATAGCTCAGTATGAGAAATTAGAATTCCATCGGTGTCTGCATAGAGCCATTCCCCATCAGTGATCCTTGTCCCAGCAATGGTTATTGGTACTTGCTTCTCTCCTGTTCCCTTCTTGTAGGCTTTCATTGGATGAGAAGCCAGAGCTCTCACCCCAATGTCACAGCCATTAATCTCATCAACATCTCTTATGCAGCCATTGACCACTATACCAGCCCAACCATTATTCTGAGCTTGAACTACAGGGTTGCCACCTAATATTGCACACCGCTTGCTTCCACCCCCGTCCACAACAAGAACTCTGCCATTGCCTTTCTCCTCAAGAAACCCACGAACCAGAACATTGTCTTCAAATACCTTCAGGGTAACTACTTGTCCAGAGAAGACCTGTCGCCGCCCATATATCTGGAAGATCGGCTCAAGCACCCGAAGCTCACCACTTACAATGAGAGACGAGTGTGCATCGCAGACTTCAGCAGTTGTAACCAAGGCCATTTGTCCCCAAGCACCTTCAGGGTAAGAATACATCACAGTATTTGTCAGAAACAGTAATGTGGTTTCTAGATTAAAATATGGCTTTAAATTTCAGCACCATCAAAAATACAGTTTTAGTTTTTCATGCACAAGGCTAAATACCACAATGGCCTGTCTGTTTTATAAACTTTTTTAGTTCTTTGATAAATATAAGCAATCACAGACAACAATAATCTTCATTGAATTAAGCAAGGTATGAAATGCTGCTAAGAAATGCAAGATAATGAAACAAGAAAACTAACTAAAACAGAAGGTTTTATCTTGGGATTTCACAATAGTCACTGAACAATTCAATCAAACTTGAAGTCCATAACAGTCTTTCATTCTATACTAAGCTCATGTCTGTTACCACACAAACATACACATTCTATGATTACTGTGCCTTCCACCTGACCTTATAATATATATGTTCCCTACATTTCCAGATTCGTTCCAAGAATCAAACTACAGAAATTCAATTGGATAGGCTATGATAAATCAAACTGATTAGTAGAATCAAAATGTGATGACACATATAGAAAGCAAAAAGATCACCCATCAAGTCAATAACAGACGCAAGGCAAGATTGGATCTTTATGGTCAACAGATTCGGAACTAGCAGTCTGATCAGAAGAGAAGCACATAAGATTCAAACCAACCAAAGTGTGTATTTATCCATCAATCACAGTAACTTGTATCCTCAAAATCCAAACAATACACCCAACGATCCAAAGCAACAAAGGTTGAAACTTTATGAACAACCATACTATTGTAATCCAAAACTGTATCCTAATCTTGTGAGCAATCAAAGCAGCAAATCGGAAAATGAAGAAGATTAACAGAAGTAAATCAGCTGCTAAGTGCTTACCTTGAAATGAGCAGCAGGACACCAGAACAGAGCAGTGGAAGAGAGACAGATACAGAGAGATATGAGATATGAGTTCTGATGAATCGGAGTCTCTCTCTCTCATTATTTAACATAGGAAGGAAAGGTCAAGTTTGAAGTTAGAATCTCTGTTCACCTGTAAAGCGCGTGGCACCTTTCTTTTTTCAATTCTTGCTCTTTGTCTCTTTTCCATTATTTTATACTCTTTTCTACTAAATTTACCCAGTGGTAAGTTTTCTTTCATATTTTCATATAATTACATTATACAATCTGAATAGATAAAGGTAGATTTAAATCGAATAATAGAGAATAATAGAACAGAGTCTGCTTGTATGAGTGTTGAAAGAAGAACAGAGTTTAGAGAAAACAGAAATAGATGTGGGAGTTTGTCAAATAATCCTACTGGTTTTGTTGGAACATTTATAAAATAATAAGTGGACGGCGTAAAGGTGAATCTGAAATGTGGATGGATTCTGTGTGCACGTTCACGCGATTGATAAGAGAGTAGAAAATGGTATTTGGTTTGTATCATATAGCTATAGCCTGATGCAGATTGTGATGTGAAATTTGCAAGTGGGGAATGATTCATAATGGCTTCTCATTGGCGTCATTCAATGATGTAATGCTTCTCTCACTACTACCATATCAGCTACAGAGGAAATGAATCTGCAGGTTTCTACAAAATGAAGACCTTTATTGATTCATCACAGTTGAGTTCTACATTACAGACACCTTTTTATGTTGAACAACAAAACCAACAAACACCGGCAACAACAAAATGCCTGCCTATACTTGCTTTGTTTTTTTTTTCTCAGGACGCTTTGAGTCCAAATTTATTGGAATAAAAGCCAAAGCCGCTAGCAATGATAAATAGCAACACCATAATCAAACTTTCCCAGTTCCACAGACTTGAATTGATCTGATTCAAGTCAACCTGTGGATGGTTTTCATGTCCGCAGCTTCCTTGATGGTGCGTTTCTCTACATGATCCCACCATTTGAAGAGGAAATTGTCCACAACTAGCCTGAACCAGGGGGACAGCTTCAGACCTTCCTCTCCGGCATCTGCCTTCCTCAGCAGCTCCTTCAACTCCTCTTGGTTTACGTACTTGATGTCTGCAACTTCATCAGGGTTGGGATGCACACTCACATCTCGCACAGTGAAGAGCAGGTAATCAACTGCAAATGACAAAGATAAAACATAAGGTCCAGTCAGCTTAACAATTTTGAAACAAACTCCCTCTTATGAGTTGAGTATTCTAAGCAACATAAGGTAGTGTAAACCAAGTTGGAATATTACGTTCATGTTCTCCCCACTTTCCGTCAGAAGGTGCCTTGTACAACATGCGGCCCAAAGGAATAAACTGATCAACAGGCACATCTTCAGCAGGGATACCAAGTTCATCCAAAAGCTTCCTTTGAGCAGCATTTCTTACTCCTGAAGGAGAGAATTGAGGGACAAAAAATCAGAGACAAGTAACTTCAAGGCAACTAAAACTGGTTCTCCAAATAAGTTAAGGTACATAGAGAAGTGAAAATACCAAGGCACTCCTCATCAATAAGCTCAGATTCACGGTATAGTGGATGGCTGCAACAGGTGTTTGTCCACACAAGAGGGAATGTTACCTTTGTCGCAGAACGTTGCTGCAAAAGAAGACGCATTTATTAGCTTATTACTCATTGTATTCTACCGATGCCAACCAAATACGCATTTACAGATTTCAAACAAAATCATACACCCAACAACCAAGCTGTAAGTAGAAATAGAAGCCAAAGCAAATGCTTATGATATATAATCTTCTATACGCATCTACTCATGATGATGCTAATACCACTTTTTACATGAGTTACAAGTTAAATCCGAGGAACATATGAAGATGCGGCAAACATTATGTTTCAAGATGTTACCAAATGATCAATGCCACACATTGCAAACATTCTCTACACCAGTGATAGAAAAATCTGCAGCAAATGAACACCTTAACTATGTCGACCATTCAACTTCCAGATTTCCATGAGAATTTTGAACCATATTCAAGATAATGTTTCTTACCTTGTTTTCAGTTATGATCGAACTACCAACCATGCTTACAGTTGTACAGCCTAGTTTTAATCGTTATATACAAGAACTTCATGCATAGCATATTGTACTTTAGCGCATTGCTGCCAACAGAGATCATGTCATGTCTCCAACCCCATTTGTCTCAAATTTCAAAAATGAGTTCAAGAACTCATTTAAACTCATGTCCATTTTCAATTTCAGTGGTAAATATCATATATAATTATATCCAAACACATAACCAAACTAGACTGATGGCTGCCACCAATCAAATATAAGATATCAGTTCAGGCAACCAGTTAACCTTCAGGTCCATTTTCAATCCCAGTGGTCTCCGGTTTCAATGTCAAAAACCACAACCCCTACAGTTTCTAACCGGATTTCAATACTGCCAGCCTTCATACAAGTATATATGTGAGAATTGCCCAAGTAAAGTAACCTCTGAACAACCATAATAAGTTCCCCAGGATCTAACAATATTTTGAGCAGACATGGTTTCAAGTAACATGACATAAGAAAAGGAAAAGCACCTGAAGAAGCAACTCGTTCTTGGAGTTGAATAGAAAGACACTGAAAGCTCTGTGAAGCAGATTTTCAGCTTCAATCTTTTCCATCAAGTGACCTGCGGTGGACAAATTTAAAAAAAGCACCAAAATTTGAGACAGAAGATGATAGTTGCATCAAGTACAAGTATTTATGACAAAGAAGAGCTACTTACAATTGTACTTTGTGTCGTGTCCAACAACACGATCATTCTCATCCACCAGAATACATCTGCACAAGATTCGAGATTAAATCACTAGAACCAGAACAAGAACTACAACACGCATTGAGTTTAACACCAAAGTAGAAAGCTGGATCGATCTCTCTTTACATGACGTCGTATCGGAATGGGAATGATGGTAAAAACGTGAACAGGGCAGGGGCAAAGGTGGGAACTTACTCGTCCTCGAACATGAGGCGTCGCTGGACGGCGTCCATGCCGGCATCGGGGGCGTCGGCCATGGTGGAGAAGCGTAAAGACGGAGATGACCTCGCCGGAAGGAGAGAAGGGAAAGGCTTTGATAGTGAGAGAGGACGACGAGACGCAAGGGTTGAATAAGAAGAAGAGAAAAGACGAGGAAGATGAGATTCGGGAAACAAGAGGGAAGAGAGTGTGGCTCTGGTAGCTGTGTTAAGGAGACCGCTTGTTGCGGTGAAGCTCATTGGATTATCTCGACAAACTCAGTTATATACAAGTCTCCGTCTGCGTCCGTCCGTCCGTATATATGATCCGATAGTCAAAACTCACAACGGACCCAAAATCATGATCGGTAAGGTAAGAATAATAATTTTCTCTTTATAACTTACAAGTAGCAATGAGATATATTTTTAGACTCAAAGAGTTACAATCATGACATACACATTTCATAATATTGGTCAAGCACAACGATAACAGTGTGATTCTTATCACGTATGAATGAAAATGAAACGGTAGTTGTTTGTTAAAACTCTTGTTCTTCTTTAACCGTTTTCATAATATTGTGATTGTGAATGTTCATTTGCTAATGTCATTATTTAACAAGTCTAATAATCCACATTCAATGGAACTTGATGTGGGTAAATGAGGGTTTACTAGTGCAAGAGTTAAAAACATATGGAAGCAAGAGGTGAGTGTGTGTGTGTGGGGGGGGGGGGGGGGGGGGGGTGCTTGTTGTTTTTCAAACTTAAATCTTTTAAGTCAGAACAATGTTGGTTGTTTCTATCTTTAACGATTGGATTAAATTCTGTCGAAGTATGTATAAATTTAGAATTGAAATTTGTTTAGTTTTTCCGGTTCTAAGTTGATATCTATTTAATTCTTATGATTTTATTTTAATCTGAATGATCATTAAAGTCACGATTTTCATCTAAATGGTAATTCCGTCAATTTTCTCAATTAAATTGCTGACGTAGCCGTTAAATTGCTGACGTGGATGGAATGACCATTTGGATGAAAAATCGTGACTTTAAAGACCATTCAGATTAAAATAAAACTATAAGAACTAAGCATATGTCGATTTCAGATTAAAATAAAACTATAAGTACTAAACAGATGTCAACTTCAAACCAGAATGACCATACAATATGTTACCAGTAAATTTACATTTTTGTTGGTCATAATATTTTTGGTCAGAAAACGCAAGGTGGTGAAACTTAGCAGAGCCTACCAATCAAGCCACCAACCAACCTGAAGCTTTCTTATAACGTGAAGAAAGTATGAAACATGCGGAAGGATGAGAGAGCAGAGGGGAGTGGAGGTGGAGACTGTGGAGTCCCAGTATTATTATTACGAGTCAACATTGGCATCCCCGTCACTCACATGTACGCTCGCCAACATTGGTTGCGGCTTTTTTAATCAATCTGAATCGGAAACCAAATCAAGAATACTTGTCCTTGTCCAGCAACCATTTTACCAAATATTGAGAGAGAGCGAGAGAGACCCCACAGGCAGTGTAAGCCCACGAACTTGAAATCCGCCTAGGCCCATACCATCTCCGCCCAGCCCGCTGTGGCCAGGCGGCCCAATAAATTTTTTATTTTTATTTTTTTGTTGGAATGCAATAATAAACTCGTGGGTTTGGGTCGGAAGCATAAGCAGCAGCAATGTGGAGAGACAAGCCTCCCGGTTTGAAGATCCTGTGGGTCTGGACCCTCGGCACCGCCGCCGGTAGTACTTCTATCAACTCTACTCTATCCTCCTCCTTCTTTCATATCCTAATTTTCCGTCTCCTTTTTGTTAGTTTTGGTTGCGAATGTGGTCCGGACCAGGATCACAGACATGGACAAACTTATCAACAACACCGACGAGCATCAACAACACCAAGAAACACTCCCGGAGCCTCACTCCGGTGAAGTGAAACCCCAGTAGCTGCTGGCTGGCTAGGTACTTGGGCATCATTCCCAATTTTGTACCAGCACTCGACTCTTTTATCCCTAATTCCTTCTTGCTATGTCAGCTGCTTCTGTCAAGATGGTCAATTAGGTCAATAGTTAGAGCTGCCCAGTTTTTTGGGATTTGATTCGGTGATAGCTTTAGACCGGTTGTAGCAAATGATCTCTCTTATCATTCTTCTTTGTGTTTATGAAGAGAACAGGTTGTCCAATGAAACATGATTTGGATGTGGATCGTGTTAAAACTTCTAACTGTTTGTAAATCATGTGCTGCTTTGAATTGCTTGTTCGATTAGCAACACTTAGTACTCGGAACTTGATGAAGAAAAAGAGAAAAGAATCTTCATAGTGCTGGGTTATTATTGCCACTGCTGTATAGAGTCTGGTTGGTAATGCCAGTAAATTTCATTATCTCCTGAATCAAAGTTATAATTTTTGCCAAATGCTCCTTATCTCTGTTTCTATTGATTTCTCTATGTTAACAAAGAGCACCCTTAGTTGCCTTATGTTAACGTATTAGAGGAGGAGCACCATCGATCACTCTATGTTAACATGTAAGAAGAGACTCCGACTCTTCCACGCTTTTACAATGAGGGCCAGCCCTGAGTCCTGGTAGTTTAGGCAGGGTAGAATCATAGAATATCTTCCTTCACCCAATTTGGTTCTTCCATCTATGTGTTCTTGAATGCTTAGTGATCACTGATACTGTACGATACTTTATCTAGTATTAGGGCAGGGTTGATTTATATTTCCTGCAATTTGGGTGATAATTGCTCTGGTTTGTCAGATTGATGAATGTGGGGATAATAGTGTCAATCCAAATTTATGCTAGCTAAAGAAAAGAAATTGAATTTGTTAGCTGGAAGAGTCTCATGCCAGAAGCAGGGGAACCAACTATAATCTGTTTAGGTGATTGCTCTTGCCATGGTTACCTGAAGGAATTGGTTGACAGTGAAAAAGAGCAGGAGCACCAAAAGTCCAAAATCATCCATGCTTGATAAAAATTTGGAAGAAAAGACACGGTGTTGGTGTTGGTGGTATTGGCAAAATTGTTTTGAGGGTCTCATTTTGATAGGTTTTGCATTAAATTTGTTTTATGTGGATTTTTTCTTTCTTTCATCTTTAATGGTTTTAATCATACGAACACTACCGATCCTAAAGACAATTTTGCAAGCTGAAAGACTAATCTGTAAAGAGGTCATGGCAAGAACAGATTTTAATCAGCATGAACAAACTTGGGTATAAGAGTTCGACACCTATACCGTGACTAACTATGCCACAAATGGTGGTTGTCTTACCTGAAAAGATTATTAGTCTAACGACATTACTATTTCATTTCTCGTCAATTGTTTTAATGATTAGTTAAACCAATAATGATCGAACATCTAAGACAACCAAACACAAGACCTCATTTAGCATCTTTATTTTCTTTTTGTTGGTTAATACCTAATAATTTTTATTTTTTCCTCTCTCAAGTCTCTAATAAATATCAGTGTCCAATCCACCACATCAACCCCTTATTCTTCTTCCCCTTTATTTCTGTCTCTCTCTCCCGAATCAGAAAGGGGTTCTCAAACGCGCCGAGCCTACCTCACCGCCTCCACTCTCCGATCCCTCTTCGTCTTGGTTTATGAGGTCTGACCCTTTCTCTCTCTCCTTCTGCTTTGCGATCTCTACGTCCTTGCTTTTGATTCCATGTCACAGATCTGATTCTTTATCTAATTCGATTCTTGAGGCAAAGATTAGTTGTTTAGGTTGGATTTTCTTTATGGGTTTTGCCTATGTTGGGTTGTGTGTTCAATTTGTTGATCTCATCTCGCTATTTCCTATGTAATTTGGCTCTGTTAGGTTTACAATTTGATTTGGGTGTTTCTTTTTTGAAAGAAAGAAGACATCTTTGATTCTTTGAAACTCAATTTGATCTCAAGATGGGACATTTATTATGCTTCTCGTTTCTTGTGGTATGGAATTGAAATTGGATGTGAATTATAGTTATAATATTCACCTCTGATGGTTCTTTCAATCATTTGTGTTTCATTGGTGTTACTGTTTGGTGTGTGTTCCTTTTCTTTCGATCTGCTTTTATGTTTTGGATACGTTTATTGAGTTTGGATTTGTTTTTGTATGTGCAGCTCAAAGGAGAGACCCACTCTCGGGTAAGTCTTGCTACATTCTTTGTGTTTGTTTAGATATGCTTTTACTTATTTGTAATCAGACTTGAGTTTTATTTAACTCTGCGACAATAGGGTATCTTAAATTGTTAAACTATAAGAACTAGTTTTTCATATATCAATGATAAGTCTCATCAATGAGTTATGAATAAAATAAAAGTTTGAATTGAGTGTGTTATATAGTTATTTGAAGTTCTGGACAGTTTGTCAAATTTAACTAGAATACAGTGACTGCATGTTCTCCTTGACTTATTGCCGTGTTTTTTTCATTTCTCTCTGTACAGTGGCACGCGGATTAAGACCCGCAAACGGAATATTGCAGCGCCCCTGGACCCTGCAGCTTTTGCGGATGCAGTGGTCCAGATTTATCTGGATAATGCTGGTGATCTGGTAAGGGTTTAGCTTTGCACCGGTGATCTAGTCCCCTGTGTCCTTTTGCTTTGTCAGTTGGTCATCTGTTAAGATTTATTTGTGCAGGAACTTATTGCCAAGAGCATTGAATCTTCAGACCTCAACTTCTCAAGATACGGTGACACCTTTTTCGAGGCAAGTTCTCTTAATGCTTGGGTACTTTTTGTCGTGGTGTTTTATGCCAATTGGTTATGATTCTTTGGTAGTTTCTGTGGATATTTAGCTCCAGTTCAGTTGAATGATCATTTTCTGCTTTGAGTCTGTTTATCAATTACAATAATGCGACTTTAGGTCTTACTATTTATACACAATTGTAGGTTGTTTTCACCGGGGGCCGTACACAGCCTGGAACAACAAAACCTGATGAGGGGGAGCGCCACCCCTACTCTATACTAGAGTCTGAGCCTAGACGTGAAGTCATTATACCATCTGTTATCTACATACAAAAGATTTTAAGGCGGAGGCCATTTCTGATAAAGAATCTTGAAAATGTCATGCGACGTTTCCTTCAGTCATTGGAGCTTTTTGAGGAAAATGAAAGGAAGAAGCTGGCAATTTTCACAGCACTTGCATTCTCTCAGAAGCTATCAGGACTTCCACCGGAGACTGTGTTTCAGCCAATGCTCAAGGATAATCTTGTCGGCAAAGGGCTAGTTCTATCATTTATAACCGAGTTCTTTAAGGAGTATCTGATTGACAATAGCCTCGATGATTTGATTTCGATTCTGAAACGGGGTAAAGTGGAGGATAATCTTCTGGACTTCTTCCCAGCCACCAAGCGAACTGAGGAGTGTTTCTCTGAGCATTTCACGTAAGTTCATGTATGCTGATAATAGTTTTTTAGCTTGTCCACCTTGTGACACAACACATTTTTATTTTCTAATGTCATAGCTGATACATTTTACACAATAGAATTGATGGATCTCAAGTAGCTTTGATCCATGAGTGTTTCAATTGACTGCTTAGTGTTGGCTGCCAGAAAATCTCTCTTCTATGTCTGCTTCCTCACATCTCTGATTTTGAATATATTAAAGAGGCTTCACGTTTCATTCTGGTTAGTTTCGATAGGAATGATACACATTTGCTTGTCGGTGGTTGATAATATATCTTGTAAAGAAATTCTTATGGCATCCCCCGTACTATATAAATTTTATTAATGGGTTTTCAAGTGATTTCATGTTTTGATTAAAACATTAGTATTGGGTTGCTGACTCGTATTTCGGTATGTTTATACCAATTTTCAGCAAGGAAGGGCTAGTGGCCTTGGTTGAATACAATGAAAAGAAGATTTTTGAGGTGAAGCTTAAGGATATGAAATCTGCTTTGACAACCCAGATAACAGAGGAAACTGATATTTCTGAAGTCATAGAAACTGTGAAGCAGCGTGTTAAAGACGCCAAATTGCCAGATGTTGAGGTTGTGCGTATCCTGTGGGATGTCATTATGGATGCTGTGCAGTGGTCTGGTAAGAATCAGCAACAGAATGCCAATGCAGCTCTTCGCCAGGTATGCCTGAATCTTATATCCATATGCTCAGTGAATTTAATAGAGCTGTAAATGACAAAAGAATGCTTCCAATGGCTAAATGAAGCAGTTGAATGTAATTTATGAGCTCTGAAAACTCTCAAAAAGGAGCAAAGATCTGAGTTAACATGTTAAACCAAATCTAAATACTGAAAGCAGAAAACTATATATGTTTAACCAAATCTAAACATATATGTTATATGTTTGTGTCTGAATAGAATTGCAAGCTTTTGTGTTCATTATTGCCTGATGGGCTTTGTTTACAATCTAAAAACGCAGGTGAAGACATGGGCAGAACTGTTGAATGCCTTCTGCACCAATGGGAAGCTTGAGCTGGAACTGATATACAAAGTTCAGATGCAGTGCTATGAGGATGCTAAGCTGATGAAGCTGTTCACTGAAATTGTTAGGTCTCTGTATGACCAGGATGTGCTTGCAGAAGACACTATCCTCCATTGGTTTCGCAAAGGAACAAATCCCAAGGGCAGGTAGGGCTTTGTTCTCAACTTAGGAACTCTCAATTATATGATTTGGATCAATGTTACTATGTCACAGATACCAGTGTTCTGTTGTGCAAGTTTCAACTCTTACAAATATCTGGTGGAAATTGGTGCAGGCAAACATTTGTGAAAGCCCTGGAGCCTTTTGTGAAGTGGCTGGAGGAGGCAGAAGAAGAGGAATAGATGCAGCTTCCACTGATGTTGCCACACTGTTCACTGCCCTGTCGTACTCTGTTTTTCTAGTTTTATGAGAACCCATGTCACAAATATTCTATATAACCTACTATGGTTTGGTGTGGCTGTTGATTGTTGATGATGATGATGGAATTACATTATAGATAATCGATGCTTTCTTATAATTACTTGCCCCTTTATATAAATGTCCCCGTTAGCAGAATTCAAGTACATGTATAAAGCAAGTATAACTTGCATCCGATCTTTATAATCAGAAAACCGGATGTTCTTATGCAAGAAACTAGATGCGTCTGACTACAATACCAAAGCTCTGATCATAAAAAAAGTTGCCCAAAACTAGATGTCTTGAGGGAAGTAGCAAAATGAACAATAGTTCAGAGCAGAAATTCAATCACATTTCTGACCTGGAATCGGAATTCTGCTTAGAATGAGCCGGAAACGCAGTCGGACAGGTAGGGGCAATAATGACTTTTTGTTAAGCGCTGAACTGTTTGGCTATCACGTGCCTGATGCGTGGGAAATGAGTGAAGAGTGGGGAGAGTAGTTATCTGATGTAGTCATCCGTACGTGAAGTCTGGATGGCGCTCGGGGTTTACTGCACCACTCCCTCTCCCTCTTTACCCGGCAATGCAACTGCCGCATCCTCCCACGCGCTCGATGCCTCCTTCATCCAACGCGCCGTCGTTCTCGCCGACAAATCCGCCGGCTTCACCTCTCCCCACCCCAACTTCGGCTGCGTCATCGCCACTCCTTCCGGCAAAGTCGCCGGCGAGGGCTTCCTCTACGCCCAGGGCACCAAGTCCGCCGAGGTCCTCGCCGTCGAGGCCGCCGGGGAGCTCTCCCGCCGAGCCAGCGCTTATCTCAACATGGAGCCCGGGGATTGCCACGGTGACCACTCCGCCGTCTCCTCCCTCGTTCAGGTCTTAACTTCGTTCTCTTTCATTCTCAGTCTCTCAATTCATGATTGGATCGGATTGAATAGTGACGGTGGATTGGATTGGATAGGGTGGGATTGAGAGAGTGGTGATTGGATTAAGGCATCCGTTGCAGCATCTGAGAGGGAATGCAATAAGGGCTTTGAGAAGTGAAGGCTTGCAAGTTGACGTGCTCGGTGAGGACCTCAACACCAAGCTCTTCGAGGTCTATGTCTTTTACTCTCTTCTTTTTACCCTTCACTCTCTCTTTTTACTTTGCTTGCTTACAGTAAAATGAAATTAGCAGGAAGCACGCAAGTCGTGCCTTGTAGTGAATGCTCCTTTGATTTGTAGAGCTGCTTCTCGAGTCCCCTTCTCTGTTCTCAAGTATGCTATGACCCTTGATGGAAAGATTGCTGCTTCCAGTGGACATGCCTCTTGGATTAGCAGCAAGACTTCTAGAAACCGAGTTTTTGAACTCCGGGGTAGAAGTGATGCCATCATTGTAGGTGGAAATACCGCTCGCAGGGACAGTAAGTGTTTGTGATTTCTCATGTTGATAGTATACTAGTTGGAAATGCTCAAGTCTAGCTCCTTTTATTATGAATTAGATCCGAGGTTAACTGCAAGGCATGGTGGTGGCCATATGCCCATGCGGATTGTGATGACACAGACGCTTGATCTCCCCGAGGAAGCAAACCTTTGGGACACCTCTGATGTTTCTACTATAGTTGTCACACAGAGGGGTGCGAGAAGGAGCTTTCAGAAGTTTCTTGCGTCTAAAGGAATTGAAGTCGTGGAGTTTGACATCTTGAACCCCAGAGAAGTGATGGAGTACTTCCATGATCGTGGATATCTTTCAGTTTTGTGGGAGTGTGGAGGGACACTAGCTGCATCTGCTATTTCATCCGGCGTAATACATAAGGTTTCTTTCTTCCTTCTTCTGTCTCTATGAATTTGTGTTAATCTTCAACTTTTGTGTGCTGAAAACTGATGAGTAAGGAATGTTGGTACAAGTTCAGTAATATATTGGAGAAAAAGGTGAAAACTTGTTTTTTCCATTGTTTTCGGCACGCATAATTTTGGTTTTAGTAATGCGTTTCATGTGTTGCAGGTCTTTGCATTTGTTGCTCCTAAGATAATTGGTGGAAGAAATGCTCCTTCACCTGTAGGTGAACTTGGGATGGTTGAAATGACACAAGCCTTGGATTTAATTGATGTGTGCTATGAACAGGTTGGTGGCAATTTTCAGTATATTCTTAAAGTTCCTTTCCCTTTCTTTGATCTTGTGTTAATCCTATGTTTCATCTCCTCCTTGAATGGGTTTTTTGTTTTCCCTGTTAACCTACAAATTAATTATTGAACTCTAGATTATGTTTGATGTATAACATTCATAATACTGACATTGGTGAAGATTTAGGGATCTATAATTCTACATTTGCTACTGCATTAAATTCAAAATCACTTTTATACAATTTGTTAACTGAGGTGTAGAGTTTTCTCTTTCACTAAGTAACTGTACATTGAATGTGGGGTAGTCCTGGGGCAAAGGTATGCTGCTATGTGGTTATACTTGTAAGTTTTGATATATGGTCCTATAAGGCTATAAGCTAAACCTTTAGCAAGCTATAAAGCTAATCTTAATTTACCCTTGCTAAGGAGAAACTCTAACATGTGATTATGTGAAGCTCACTGATATAACTTTTTATAAAATAAAAAAAAAAAAAAATCTACTTAATATATGACTCATACAAGTTCTTTTTCATAAAATCAACCCCTTGAATTTTGTTTATACTAGTCTCACATGTCATGGACAAAGTCTTAGGATCTTTTGCAAAATTGGGCATTGGATACAAGTCATTATGTAAAATTACTAAAGAATTCTCCTGCATTTTGATTGTTTTGTTTTATGCTTCTGAAACTTGAATGATAGGTTGGACCCGACATGCTTGTTAGTGGTTTTCTTCAACCCATACCAGATCTGACTCCTGTGATTCCATCAGTTGATGAAACATATGAAATTGATCCAACTGTCACTCCTTATGACTCAAGAATCATATTCTTCTACAAAGCATGGGATCCTTATGGTGCTTTCTCGAATTTCTCTCCTCACCCAATTAAGATGCTTGATGTTGATGGTGCTTATTCCACTTGGTTGAGTGTAGAGCATTACTACCAGGTACTTTCTTTTTCTGCATGAATCTTCTTGTCATCTTATTAAACTGGCGTAGTTCTCACAAAAGAAGTACTAACATGTAGGCTCACAAATTTGTTGGGGTGGATGATCCTGTGGCACGAGATTGTGCTGAAAATATCAAGACTGCAAAAAGTCCAGAAGAAGCAGCACGAATAGGCAGGTCAATGCAGAGGCGGCACCCTAATTTGGTATGGCTTTACATAGATCTGATTGATTTTACATTGATATCAACATCAGGACAAATGATCCTATCATGTTATGTACGGCAGTGGTCATTTATGTGATAATCCAAATTTTTCCAATATTATACTACAAACAGAATAACTTACATAGATTTTGGACTTGACTCAAATATTTGACAGGTGGGATATGTTGCAAGCTGGTTCTAACATCTTGTATGTGCTTCGCAGGTAAGATCTGATTGGGAAAGTGTCAAGATTGATGTGATGTACAGGGCACTAAAATGCAAGTTCTCAATATACCCACATTTGAATTCTATGTTGCTGTCAACTGCTGGTTCTGTTCTTGTTGAAGCTTCACCACATGATCTTTTCTGGGGTGGAGGCCGGGATGGAGAAGGCCTAAATTATCTGGGGAGGCTTTTGATGCAGTTGAGATCAGAGTTTCTTGGTGAGTCCCATACTTTAAGTGAGAGCTCATGCTTAGGTGTATAATCTATAAGTTAGTTTATTCACAACCCCAAAAGAAAAGAAAAAGGTGTATGATTTAAAAAACAAAGGATTATAGTTCTTTCCTGTAATTTTTATTGTTTCTTCACAGTAGAAAATGGAACATGTATATGTAAATGAAGGAGACAGTGGTCTGTATGATTGGGGTTTGGTTAGGTTCACATTGTCATGGGTTAAAGTTAAAAGTTATAATAACCTTAATCTTGGAGTCAATCACAGAGTTAAGGCAAGGTGAATAAACCTTAATCTTGGAGTCATGTATGATAATATTATATAATATGCTGGTAACGGCAAAGCTTGTCTGCTGAGTTTAACCTCTTCCTACTTCCTAGTATGAGTTTGATTTCAATTTCAGATATAGAGACATCTTTCTTTCAGTTTCTGTTACATTGACACATGCATTGTAACAGTATCAGCTACTAGCTCAATTAAGCAATTTCTAAGAGCTTATGTTCTCTTCTCTCTTCTCCAACATTGTATTTACCTAGACTGAATAGGAATAGGAATAGCAGAGGAGCCAAATTTGACCAATCTGGAACTGCATGCATCAGTCGATTCTACACTTACTGCTAGTCGAGTCACCGGTACTGTACCATTTCAACTGGAAATTCCGATGGACATGCATGGTGCAAAGTCGGATGAGCTCGAGGCTGAGGAATGGGCTCAAGGTTATTGCTATTCCCCAGCTAGACCTGGTTATGGCAGCACCACAAATAATCAACGAGTGCCATATGCCATCCTTGTTCCGGATGAGACCAGCAGACGTTCGTTCGGGCCAGGATTTACTTGGACAAGCCCTGTGCTGTAAAAGGTGGAACCAAACATATCTAAGCTTACTTTAGTATTATGATTTAAAAACTCAATTTTAAATTAGCAACCCGACATGTTTTCTAAAATCATAGTTATTTAAACTAAAGTTCTAAATAAACACGTTTCAAGACTCTACCAAACATAAAATCTATTTAAAACGGTGATTATAAATGTTTTTAATCTCACAAAGTTTCTTTAGACACCTTGTTTTTCTATTTACACGTCACATTTGTTTTTTAATTATTATAATTCGATTTAATTTACAAACTATACTTGATCATTGGCTTCATCATAGATTCATAGATATAGATAAAAGGGTGTCATATGTGAACATAAATGGTTGAAATCCAGCCATTCTCATTATCGCAAGAAAGGCCAAAAACCTAACGCGTTTCTAATGCAGCTTTGTATACATATAGAAGAGATTCAAATGTTATCACCTAGCTATACATTGATCGAAAATGAAACTCCAACAATTAAGTGTTAATCATGATCTAAAATAAGAATATATTCTAGTTGTTCTACTTGACAAACAATTTAACGTAGCACATTGTTTGCGTGATTTAATTCTTTAATTTAAATGTTATGCGCACACACATACATACATATATATATATATATAGCCAAAAAGAAAAGAAAATATAATAGAGAGTTTCCTTCTAGTCTAGAAATAATGCATGGCTGCATGCAAAACGTGACTGATTAATATATACAGGAAAAGGGAAGATTTTTGTTGATCGGGGATGACGATGTGATTGTGACTAATCTTGACTGATTAAAGTTGATAATTTAGATTAATCACTAGATTGATAATGATGTTCATGTCCTCAATCATCATTCGTCACCAAACAGCCATCAGACACATGACTCCTTTTCTGTTCCATCTTTAACTTGGAAATAATGCAACTTGCATCATTAAATTCATCTTGTTCGATCTAACCAAAAAACAAAGATATTTCAGAAATTAATTTGCACTGCAACAAATTAATCATGTCCTCGCAACTGTAATCTGCTAATATATATATATAGTCCGGATCAGAGGTGGATGTCAGCACTTTAAGGGCGTGCGGACTTCCCTCCGTTCTCCACCGTTCAACGCCGATGACGACGCGCCTCTACCCGAACGGACACTAGAGGCGTCTCCGATCACTTTCTATCCCTGACGAGATCGATTTGAAGGTCTGGGCAGCAACCTCCACCCAAAACTTCAAACATGACCTAATAATATCTCTCTCTGTCATATAGAGATGTTATCAGGTCCAAATATCTTTATTTATTCAAAATATACGGATTTTCTTAATTGACCCACTTTTAGATCATATTTTCTCATCTTAACCATTCACATTGTAGGTATATATGAGTAGATCATCTATACAAATTTTCAGCCAAATTGATAATCGTTAAGGTATCGAAACTATATGATTACAATGAACGAACCAAATCTGTTCAACATGAACCGTTCGTGTAATTCACAATTTTGAATACCTTAATGATTATCAATTTGGCTAAAATTTTGTAGAGATGATCTACTCATATATACCTAAAAGATGAATAGTTGAGATGAGAAAATATGATCGAAAAGTATGTCAATTAAAGAAATCCGTACCTTTTGAATAAATAAGAAGGTCCATATCTGAAAAGATCTGTATACATGTATAGCATTTTGGTTTTGAGAACTATATATGAAAGAAAAAAAAAGGTTAATTCTCTAATAATATTGCCAAAAATGGATCATCCCTATAATCAACATTCAAGGTACCCAGAGAGTAGGACGAGAGTGGCCACGTAGAAATGAGTCGGATACTCACATTTTCAAGGGACATGAGGATGTGTTTCATAGCTGTTCATGTAAATTGTACGAAGACATAGAATTCAATGCATTTACCCATCTTTCTCCTTCATTTACTTTCTAATTAAGAATTCAAATACACAACATCCATATATATATAACGAGAATTAATGTGCAACTTCTATTTCTAGCTGCATAATGTTATATCCATAACTTTATCCACAGTTTCCATTTTCACTCTCCTTTATCCCTACGCGAACCCAGAATTTCACTTTTCATTAGAAAAAATATAATGGAATTAAGCAGCATTATGATCAAGTGCGGTAATTTCTTACCCGCCAAAAAAGAAGAAGATGTAGCGGAAGATTAGATTGAGACAAGATATGAGAATGCCGCTTGTGTGTTGGTAAAGATCAAATAATTGGTAGGAGAGTCTTGGAATAAAAGTACGGTATTTCCAGTCTTTGCCAATAATCTGTGAATGGATAGATAGAAATGTATACATATTTCCTTCCTTCCCCTCCTGGCAGTGAATGTGATAGACGGACTAACCGAAATTCAACCCTACTGCTGTTGTTGTTGTTGTAGTTGTAGAAGAAGAAGAAGAAGAAGAAGAAGAAGAAGAGGAGGTGTGCAGAGTGTGTGTTGGTTTCTCTCTCTAGAAAGTCAGGTCGTAGTATTACAAAGAGAGAGCGGGCGAGTTTGTTTGCAAAGTATAATTTGGGGTTGCGATTATTTCTCAACACGTTCAAAGTCTTTTTCCGTTCTCTTCCTCTAATTTTGGCTCTATTTACCCTCTCTCTCTCTCTCTCTCTCCCTTCTTTCATGTTCGCATGCATTCCATCTCAATCTGATTCAACTCCAAGCTCCAAGCTCCAACTACAAGAGAGTTTTTGTTGTTGGAATTGGGTGGGATGGGTTTGTGGTGACAAGGTAGGCCTAGTAGCCTTTTTATTATACAGATCTGCTTTTCAATTCATGTCATGTTGTACTCGTGTTACAAACTGTGAATGTGTGAGTTGCAGGTTGTGATTGATCTTGGAATGGTGGCAAGATTGTGATCGGAAAGAGTCGGTCTTGCGCTTTTGGATCGGTGAAAAGGAGAAGGGGGGTTGAAACAGCTCGGTTGTTCTGGAGTGCATACTCAACATAATCAGGGCCCTGAGAATGGGTTCCTGCTTGTCCGCCGAGAGCAGGAGCCCAATGGCCTCTCCTTCGCCGGCGTCTCCTGGCTGGGGTACCGCCCGCCGCAGGAAGACCTCTAAGAAGAAACCTACTTCCCGGAATTCTTCTTTTGATTACCGCCGGGAAGACCCCGCCCTGCATCGGATTCCGGGCAGAATCTTTCTTAATGGCTCTACTCAAGTTGCTTCTTTGTTTACTCAACAGGGCAAGAAAGGGACCAACCAAGATGCCATGATTGTCTGGGAGGTCAGCTTTCCTCTCTTCCCATTTGTTTTATTTATGCTTTCGTAGATTCATTTCTATATCTCTGATTGCTGGTTTTTCCTCTTTTCATTGTGATACGGAACTTTTTTCTAAGATTTTCAGCTATCAAATATCAGAATCTATTAGTTCTATATGTTTTCTTGATACAAGGGTTTAGAATTCAGTTACCAAGTTCATTGATTTTGAACCTGTTTGAGCAATAGTATTATTTGTCTAACTCTACTTGCTGTGATCTTCAGAATTTTTGTTCAAGAACAGACACAATTTTCTGCGGTGTTTTTGATGGTCATGGCCCATATGGTCATATGGTTGCAAAGAGAGTGAGGGATTCGCTTCCGCTCAAGTTGAGCGCCAATTGGGAAGTGAGCATAAACAGTGAGGAAGTTCTCAAAGAGATCAGCCCTAATACTGCTGGAAGCTTGAATTCAGATGATGCTGCCTTTGTGCCTGTTGATGAAGATTTCAGGGCCTCCGTCGACAGTGGGGAATCAGAAAAGCTCCCTGAGATCTTTCACACATTGAAAGAGTTATTCTTAAAAGCTTTCAAAGTTATGGACAGGGAACTACGAATACAACCAAGTATTGATTGCTTTTGTAGTGGGACAACAGCAGTAACTCTAATTAAGCAGGTGGCTTCATAATCCCTTGACTTGTCCTGATTTGATGTTGGTTTTAGTGAGGTACTGATCTTGATCATGCATGTATTGGCATGTTTCTCAGGGTCGGAATATAATTGTCGGAAATGTTGGGGATTCCAGGGCAGTTCTATGCACAAGAGATAAGGATGACACTCTGCTGGCAATTCAGTTGACTGTGGATCTCAAACCAAATCTTCCAGGTACTATCTTTGTCGTTTGAAGGCAAGTGTTTGGGCTAGTTATGAACATGTGTCTGTATCTGTATCTGGGTTTATGTTTTCACGCATAAAAAATCAATATTAGCATTCTCCACCGTCATGACTACATGACTTCTGACATGAAACATGTTTAATTAATTTCACAATTCACAAAAGAAAGAGATGTAAAGAAGTGTTTATATGGGCTGTTTCAGTGGATGTGATCTACAATTTCGAAATAGTTTTCACCATTTAAGTTCCTCCTTGGCCTTCTCCTTTTCTTGTTATGGATTTTGATGAAACCTTCAAACCTAGTTACATTCTTCCCAAGATCTGATCTAGTCAGGCATTAAACGATGTTCCAAAGATGCTGAAGTTCACCTAGGTGTCATTGAAGTTTTGGAAAAACTATGTTGTTAGGATGACTTGGATGACTTGTGTAAATGGCCTTGCGCGAGACATCCAATGCAGACTTGATGCTGTCTTCAGGATTTCTGTTGGTGTATAAGTCTGTAACACCAGCACTGTCATTGTTCATGTATTCATTTCTTGCCTACTTAGTTTCTGAATCCATTTTACTATGTACCACACTCTCATCAAAATTTGAACCGGAAAAGGGAGGTATTGAGACCAAACAGTCACATCAAGGTCTCCAAAGCTCCCTTGTTATTTAGTAATGGAATAAATTAGTACATGTGCACAAGTTATCCAGTGTGTCATCATATTGGTATCCTTAGTCCCTCTCTGTTTCTGTTTTGTTTTGTACAGCGGAAGCAGAAAGAATACGGAAGTGTAGAGGGCGTGTTTTTGCTCTTCATGATGAACCAGAGGTTTGTCGGGTCTGGCTGCCAAATAATGACTCCCCTGGTCTTGCCATGGCACGGGCCTTTGGAGATTTTTGCCTCAAGGATTTCGGTTTGATCTCAGTGCCTGATGTGTCTTATCGGCGTCTCACTGAGAAGGATGAATTTATAGTCTTGGCCACAGATGGGGTATGGAGCCACCTAATTTGAAGCCACTTACATATTAAATATGATATTTCCCTTCCTTTTAATCCTTTTCCTATTCTCCCCCCTGCTCTTTGAATCTAAAACGTTAAAACTTTTTGGCAGATTTGGGATGTTCTGTCTAACAAAGAAGTGGTAGATATTATAGCATCAGCCCCTGCACGCTCCTCTGCAGCTCGAGCACTGGTTGAGTCAGCAGTTCGGGCCTGGAGACAGAAATACCCAACTTCAAAAGTAGACGACTGTGCTGTGGTCTGCCTATACCTCGACTCAGACGGAAATAATTTATCAACTGCTGCTAATAATAACTTGAGTGAGCAGCATACTGGAGTGGATGATTTGAATGCTGGGAGTGAGAATGAAGAAGATATCTCTGGCCCAACTTCTTTTGTCCGCTCAGGTACTGTCCGAAATGGTGAAGAGATTCTTGAAGACAAAGAAGATGTAGAGGAAGAGAGAAGCAAGGAGAATGGTACAATGAACTCGGAATTGGGTGTAGACTGGTCTGCTCTGGAAGGAGTTTCTCGTGTTAACACATTGTTGACTCTGCCAAGATTTGTACCTGGAAAAGAAGACATTAAGGCCCGGAACAAGGTTTGATCTTCCATTGTTCCACAAAATTTGTTTTGTATTTTGTTTTTTAGATTTCTTCTTCCTTTCCTTTTCGTCATCTCCAATCCTGTTTTCTTCTTCTTCAAAACAATTATGATTTGTAGGGCCATCAAAGTTAAAATTTTGACCGGAGAGGGGGGCCCTCCCGACTATATTAGCATGTCTGGGAATTGGAATTTTTGTAAAATCCAACTCTCCGTCGTATTATTTATTTGTTTGAAACAAATTCATGTGTATTATGTTCATAATAATCTTGTGATAATGAAGCCTCATCTTAGTTTCAGTTTGAACCCTTGTCCTCTTGAAATGCAATGTAAGGCAATGTTGTTTCTAACTAGGTCCCTTTGAATTTGAATTTGCATTTGCAATGAAGATATTTAGCTAATTAGATAGCTTTTCTTGTGTGTGGGTGGTTCCTGCCTGTCAGTTTTCAATGAATTGATTGGTGGAGATTAATGTGGATGAGCAAAATATGTATTATGCATCTTTTTGGTGGCTAGCTAGCTATGTTGCCATCCAAGTGGGAAGTTGCTGATAGTCATACCAAGAGTGAAAAGGAGCTGATTTTTTGGCTTGACTTTCTATGAAGCATCTAGTACTTAGATATTCAAAACTATATCGAATAATGTAGTATGTACCCTAGCTCCATGCATCAGGACCATCACTGACCACACTAGCTACATGCTATTGAATTGTGAAAGCTAGCTTTCCCACCTTAGTAATGCATATCTCAAATTTCTTGAATTGAAGATATTATATGTAGTGGTGGGTGGGGTACTGATTGAGGGTGTTATTTTCAATCAATTGATGGAATGTCAATTAGTTCACAAATGGAAAATTGTGTTGTTTTTCCTCTCATTTTTATTTTAGGGAATTCAATTTGAAAGGTGCATGGAGGATGAGGAGTTTCTACTTGTGGTGATGGAGTGTGTTGTTGTAGAGTTCTGGTGCCATTTATTGTCAGTCTCATATAGTCATAGACAAAGACACCCACCTCAATATGTGCATATATATATATATATATATATATATATATATATACACACAGATTTTCTCAGGTGCGGATGTCTGCATTTATTCTTACGGTGCAGATTTCCACTTTACACTCACTTTTCAATCGAATTTTCACATCTCCACCGTCTAGCATTTAGATATTAATGTATATATCATATCTGTAAAATTTCAGCCAATTTTGTATAGAAGGCCGGAGAGATCGCGATCAGAGGTCCACCATGATCGGTCATGAAGTTCTGAGTGAGATTGTTGCACAGACCTCCGATTGCAATCTCTCCGGCCTTCTTCTTCATTCCAACACCGTCGGGGGAGGTCTAAGATCACACCGGGGAGAAGAAACGGTGTCGCCGGCGTTGGAATGGTGGAGAAACGGCGGAAATCCATATGGACGTCCGCAGCAGAGACGGACTGTGTGTGTATATATATGCCACTTTTGCGTGGTAATGCATGGGTAGGTTGTGGAGTTTGTTGCAAGTTGAACTACTAATTAAACCTTAGGTTGAGGTTGAGGTTGTGGATGTGACTGGCATTAACCTCTTCATTATAAGGAAACAAAGATGTGTCAATCAGGTGCTAATGTTTTATTTGATTTCATGTTTTAAAGATTGGAAGTTGATGGTAAGGAAGTTGCCTATATATATTTTCAAATATATGTAGAAAGATAGAGAACGAATGCGGCTGCTGTGTCTGATTTGCCGAAAATGATGAGAAGGTTCAATGAAAGTCTTCTCTTCCCCCGTCACCGGCCATGCTATGCCGTCATATATACGATCGATCATATTGGTTTTCCTGCCAACCAGCGGCTGTAGAAGTCGAGTGCCTCCCGTGGCTTGTATTCAGGGACGGTGTGACCGGCTCCCTGTATGATCCCCACGCCAACGCCACCACAAGAAATCAAACAAACTTCATCAGAAATATACAAACGAAAACCAGGCAGAGCCGTTTCCTTGGCATTTCAGTTACTTATTGAAAATCAAGGAAGCTATACCAAAGCAAACAATGGTATAAAGCATCACAGAGATTATTCAGATACGGACCTTGACAGTGAGAAAGGTGAGGTTGTTTTCATACGCTTGCAAGTATCCTGCAACTTGCTTATCGGATAGCCAAGACCTCCATTGGTCCATAACTTTATACCCAAGTGAACTAGTCCATGCCTGGCTTCCAGTATATGGCACACACATATCGTGGTCTCCACTGAAAATGAGTGCTTTGTATCCTCTGGTTGTAAGGTTTTTGTGGTAAGGGATCATACTTCCAGCATTACGATAATAACTTATTCTATCTGTGCATAATTCCCAGGGACCAGACACGCTTGCCTGCAAATATATTTGAACGTACTTTCAATGAGGGAAGAAAAGGATTTATGGCATATAGTTATGTACAGCTGAACTAATCAGCTAGCTTACAGGCTTGGCATGAATTGCTTCCCTAACTGCTGGGTCGTTCAGCCATTTAGTAGCGACTTCATCATCCTACATATTAACCTTAAAAGGTTAAACAGAGTGCGACTACATGCTCATCATAGTTTTAACTAGCTAGGTGAAAGAATGTCAACCATGGAAGTGTGAGTTACATACAATGCATGGGACATGAACTGCGTTGGATTGAGCAGCTAGCTGAGGCCACAAAGGGACTAGGCCATCTTCTACAGATACCCGATAAGGCCAAGCGCGGCCAAACATCCTCTTTCTCACTCCGAGAGGCTTCTCAGACGACTTGCCTAGTTGCTGAAAGCTTAAGGGTAAGTTGCTGCTTTTGGTTGTTGTAGAAGTAGTGTTCCCTGATTTAGTTCCAGGGTCGTGGTAACAAGGCTCAAGGACGTCGTAGATATTTAGTCCATCAAGAGCCTAATACAAACATATACAATCAACATCATTTGTCATCATCGATCCTAGGTTAAGCTGCAAGCATAATATAGGAAATGGTTTGAATGATTAAGCAAAAGAACTGATCGAAGATGTTATGTATATATACCTCGCCAACTAGTTGAAGTTTCTCATTGCACTTGGCACTTGATGAGTTAGAGTAGTTGATCCCACATTCTTTTATCACTCCCTGAATTAATATCAATATTTGTCATGCACCAAATATGTATATGATTGATGTATTGATGTAATAATTTTGCCTCAGATCGACATGAATGCACCTCATAAATTTGATCTGAAATGAGGGCCATCCCATGAGCAAAAGGGACTAGAGCATTGTTATCAAAGTTTCTGTCTGTGACTCCATTCCCCACCATGTAACCCTTGAGATTTAGAACCGGTTTTGTTCCATTTTGTATACCTAGTAGTTGTAAGCAAGATCATCCATCCATCAGTAATATAAATTTGTGACGAGATTGAATTGAGCATATATAAGGTAGGCCGATACAGATACAGAAACAATTGTGTAGTACGTGTTTGTTACCTGTGGCAACTTGAAAGGCAAGAGTAGGGACATAGACTCCGGCATAAGACTCCCCGGCAATGTAAAACGGATTGGAAAGAAACTCGGGGTACTGCTTAAACCAGCTGAGCAGGAAGGCGTGGGTGTCAGAAGCAGTTTGAAGATCCCCAGTTACGTATTGGCTTTCATCTTCTGAATAGGAAAACCCAACACCAGCAGGAGAATCCAGATACAGTATGTTGGAAACCTAATAACATAAACAAACTCAGTCTCGTTTGATTAGTCCAGCTTCTACCTAGCTACTTAATTACTTGGCGCGCGCGCGCGCGCGCACACACACATATATATATATATATATAATTGACTCAAGGATTAAGAGAATCCTGTCTGGACTTTATTTATGCATATATTCATTGTTCATTTCAAATTCTTAAACATGAAAATAATAAATAAAATTAAAAATATATATCTGAATAGTGTGCTCGGGTGAAAAAGAAAATTTGTGAAATATACCTTGGACCAGCTGTAAGGATTAAGATGTAAAGTGGGCAATGATCCTCTTGATTTTTGTTCAAAATTGAAAGGCCCTGTACATAAAAATGACCCAATTATATACGAGTTCAGCATATATGTGTGTACTCAGATCCAGGGATTCATGAGTCCCATAATCCTAGTATGAACATTTACCTAATTAATACTCGAATTGATCAATTTTTAAATGATAGCTAGTTTGAAATAATATGGTAATATCGAATCTGTCATGATTAACTGGATCCAAAATGTATTACTCAATTATAGAAAGGGCTCTGCTACATAAGATGTAGACGTGACACCAACATAATTGAATATTATACACCTATGATCGATATGTTGAACAATTCTCAACGGTACCTGTGACTGCGTGACCCAAATGCAAGTGTGCAACGCAATGCTAGCTTATTGATAGACCCCAGATTAATGATAAGATGACAATGACTATACACACATTTCAGTGAAGTGGCATATACAGCTAAGCCAACTTTTTTACATTCTTCCGTCTAACTACTTTTTTTTTATACGATTGTTCTGTATATCTTTATTCTCTATCTTTAAGTTTGATATTTATTCTTAGAAACTAAACAAGCGTGTCTCTCGCAGTTTTAATACTTCGATACACTATTAAAGTTGATCAGGGGCAACTAATTAATGAAAATTAAGAAAAAAAGATCGACGTCCAAATAAAAATGGTAACAAGCAGAGGCGTGAAGAGTGAAGCCTAAACATATAATGGAGTGTCTACTCTACTCTGTACACACTACTGAGCATGGTAATGTATAGGGAGAGTATAGTGTAGAGTATAGAGTACCGTACCGTGTTCGTAGACGAAACCGTCAAAGCTGGAGCAACCGGGTCCACCATTAAGCCAGAGGACAACAGGATCGTCTGCCGGGTTCCCCTCTGAGACTACGAAGTAGTAGAAAAGATTCTTTTCGCCTATGCTTACATATCTACAACACGATACAGACTTAAATCAGTGGTCCGTAATCAACCATTCATTGATCATTTTGGATTTCAAAGATATAATCCTACCCCATTTGAGATATACATACTGTATATACACAACGATGATGAAGAAGAAGAAAACACAAGGATTACATATACGAAATCAGGCAGGTTTGGTTGCTTACCCGGAATAGTGGTTGGACGGAAAAGTGGCATTGAAGCCGGGAAGCTGGGTGACAAGAGAGGCTTGAGGAGCGGCATCAGTTGTCAAGCTTATGCATATGATCAGTATTGTGATTGAGATGCAGGTGGGAATTGTATCCGCCAAGAGTCTGGCCATGGCCTGGCCGGAGTAGTAGTGCTTGAGAGAGAGAGAGAGAGAGAGAGGAAACGAGGTTTGTGTGAGGGAGAGAATGAGATAGAAAGTGGGCGGTTGGTTGGTTGGTTGGTTGGTAAACCAATGAGAAATGAGAAGGAGAATTTGAGAGAGAGGCAAAGCAAGCGAGGGAGGGAGGGAGGATTTATAAAGGAAATTAAGGAAACCCCCAAGAGAAATGGATATAGCCAAAGAGAAAGGAGCAAAGTGGGGAATGAAGGAAAGGGGAAAAGCTAGAATGTTGGAGTCAAACCGGAATTGATGGAGGTCGCATGCATACATACATATTCAATTTTTTTTTTTTAAATGGAAATAATTGATTTTATTTTATACTATTTATATACACATAACTGATATAAGCTGCAGGTAGCTAGGTCTTCAGACTAAAAAAGAAATATATATATATATATATATATATATATATATAAACACACATATAAGTGGTATAAGCTGCAGGTAGCTGGGTCTTCAGACTGAAAAAGAAAAAAAGAAGAGGCAGCTAGCTAGGTCAAACCAAGGATTAAAATATCGGTATCGGTAGATATATCGGTCCGTTGAAAAAGGGAGATTTCGGATATATCGGGGATATATCGGGGAAACCCGGGAAAAAAATATCGGTATTTTGGGAAGAATTTTTTTTCTGAAATATTTAATTTATTAGATTTATATATAAATATTACAAATATCAACTTCATCTACATCCAGAATGAGAATCTAGGTTATTGATAAGAGTCATAAGACACACGTTGATCCACAAAAGTACAATAATCAGACCAAGACATATGACTCATATAGTACAAATTGTAGTGTTGAATATGATAATCATATATGTTTTTGGAGCTGCCAATTGTTTCCCCTATAAGTGGATAGTAAGGATGATGAAAACTGGATGACTGATCATTGACTTCCGTTTATTGATTATAGCCATAAACATTATAGCCATATTGATTGTTGCCTTCTTGGGATTCATTTGAGGTTCCAGTCCCACTACCTAAACTGATAGAATCAAAACTTAGCGCAACTGAAACAACATCTTGATCATCATTTGGACCTCTAGTCCTCCTCCCATACATGGTATCCTCTTGCGCTCCATGCCTAATACTTCTATAGCCATGATCATGGGAGGCATGATCGTAATTTTCTTCAGATGAAAAATTGTTCAATCCACCAACTGTAGAAGATTGTCCATATACAAACCCGGTGCCAGTATTTCCACCACCTTTTCCGCTTCCACCATCTTCATCATCATCTGAACTATCTGGAGTTGCTATGCCGCCCCATGCATCATCACTGTTTAAATTATCTTCTGGGTTTCCAACAACTTCTTCAGATAATACCCTTTGTACGTTGATTCCATTGGCAGTTGCAGTTTCAAGTCGAGACCACCACTCGTTATTGGGATACACCTCGAGGGAATTAGTTACTTCTCTTCCGGATAACATTTCAATTTTTTACAGATATTTTTTTAATATGTCAGTGATATATCGAAAATATCATAAATGTCGGAGATATTTCCTAAATATCGGTGATATTTGAGGATATTTCCTAAATATCGGGAAAATATCGTAGATACGGTGGAAGATAAGATATTGACCCCTAAAGATATATCGGTCCTTCGAAAAAGGAAGATATCGGAGGATATATCGGATATATCGGATATATCGCAGAGATTTTAATCCTTGGGTCAAACAATGAAAGTGAGGAATTGGACAGATACATATGGACGAGCATGCATAGAAGAGAATAGAGAATAGAGTAGAGACTGTAGAGTGATAATATATAATCCATGTGATAGATGGCCGGTGTTGGGATTTTCGATACGGCTGGATATATAGTGGCCGCCGTTTGTAAACAAGACGTCCCAACTCGCAACTATGTGACAGAAAACAAACACCAGTCGGCATGGCCTGGAAATCGACGCAGCAATAAGCCTAGGTTTAACAGTCGATGATCATTTCATATGAGCTGGGTTCAATGGACGTGAACTTCCATGTTAACGCAAGTAAGGAATTGCCTGCTTAGGTAGCTCAATTAACTTGTACTTTTTTTTTCTTTTTTTTTCATCTTCTTCCATTGTGACCCCGATAATGACATCTGAGGTATTTTTTTAACGCATAACAAAACAACAAAAGTTAACATAAACGAAATGTGGAAAGCCCTAACCAATCTTTATTACAAAAAGAAATGATAAAATATGGTAGCAAGTCTCACCACGTCAGACCTGAAAACTTTATCTCTTCATTTGCCAATGCATCTGCAACTTTGTTACCTTCTCGAAATATATGAGAAGAGTGAAAATTCATCTGATAAATTCGGTACAAGCAATTGTTTCATTCTACACTTAGTTGCCAAGGCACTAAAGTGGGAGAGCGAATGAAACTAACTTGTACGTTTAATTTGAGAGTTTTTTCTTTTACATGTCCTTTCACAAAAATAAATACATATAAGTATATAACAAGCAAGTAGAACAAGTGAAAAAAATCTTCACATCTCCTCTTAATCCTAATGTAAAATCATGTGGTTGAAAAGTCTTGTGTGAGACTCAAGTAGGAAATTGTGTGAGACAAGAGTCCTGATAGTGAAGTCCATTTTGTGAGCTTCAAATTCATCCGATGAAATATATTTTGTGGGATTGTGCCTTGCAGTGGAATCGTCTCAAGATTAAGGATTCTACGCTGCGTAAAAAGATCGCAAGTTCTTTATTGTTGTTGTTGCTGGTACACTCGGGCACTAAGAAAAACTCTGAATCGAAGAAACAGTAGGACGTACTCAACCAAATTTATACAAGGGTAAAGTTGATACTTGGATAGATGGAGTTGGTCTCACTCGCTGACTTGAGCTTCCTTGGACAATAATCACAATAAACCAGTTCCTAATGCATGCACTCTCAAAACGCACTCGTTGTTATTCTCCTCCACATGTATACATTACATAACATAATTCAAAGGAGTGGCTAGCTCTTTCATTGGATTCTTGACTTTGATGCACTATGTCTACTTGCTATATATCTACTACCATCAATATATATACAATCAACTTCCGATTTGATGATCATATTTCTGAAAAAATAATAACTTAGGTACCAAATATAATTAAATTACTACCTTAAGTATCAAATATGTTTATTATGATAATTAGATCGAGTAAACACGTTGAAGTTGTAAACAGTGGCGGAGCCAGGCTATAGCTTGGTAAGGCTTAAACCCAACCAAGATTTTGAGAACAAATATTTTAAGGAGGTGAAATTTACACTCCTTATTTTACAATCCATACTCTCACCTTTCATTTTTGGGTAAAGTTTTCACAAAAAAAACAAAACACATGTCACTAAAAACAAGACTTAAATTACCAGAAGAAGAAAATGAGAGTGTATATTATAAAATTAAGAGTGTAAATTTCAGTTCCCATATTTTAACATGTGCATCATAACCATAAAAGAAGTTTATGTAGGCTTGGTTTAGTGGAAGAACTTGTACCACTCCCACCCGGTTTGGTTCCTAATCCCACCAGTAATCTATTTTTTCCATTTTTTCTTCTTATTTTATTTCTTTACTTTTTGGATTTCTCCTAAAATGCATTTTTTTAAGTGTATTTTGGTCTTAATTTTGATTGTATTCTTATCTTAACCTCTTTTTTATCATATAAATAGTTCAAAAAAAAATTTCGTTCTAACAATGGCTTAGATGGTAGTTTTGGATGAGTTCTTATTTTGTTATTACATATCAATAAATAAATTGTATATCTAATATATTTTAGTTAAATTTTTTAGATTTCCGTTAAATTTTCTTATCGTTGCAATCAACTAAAAAAAATAATTTGAACCCACCCCAGTTTTAAATCCTGGATCCGTCACTAGTAGTAAATACAAGATAAATTTGTAATCGGTTTTAGTTTGCTCGCTCATCCAAATATGAATGAGACCTTTGTAAGTATAGGAAACAATATCATGACTCTTGCATTTTCGGATTGAACGAACGTACTATCTGTGTATATATATGTATCGAGGTTTTGTTCTTAGGATGTTCAAATTAACGTGAGGCCATAATAATGTTACATACAATACACAATATACGTATGGGAAGTGACTGACTACTCATGAGTATCATCAATTCAACCCAAGTGAGACGACTAGAAGCTGACAGCCAGAAATGGAATGAAAGGTCGGAGAGTGTGGGTCACCCAGTTTCACCCAATCACCAACTGACAAGTGGCCGCACTCAGCTACACTCAGAGAGAAGAAGCTAGCCAAACCTTATCCTAAAGCCAGAGGGAAACATTGAAGCCCAGAAAATGTTCGAGTTGAACAAGAGGGTGCAATGGAGCTACTGTACGTAGCTAGTTAGCTCAGGACGTACTATAATCTATTGTATATCTATATATATGGGTAGGAGAAATGATGATGATCATGATGATGAATAGCTGCTGCACTTCTTGTACTAGTGCTTCTACTTTCACCGCGCTCCTTGCAGCAACAACCGCCACCACCACCACCAGCTGCTGCCTTCGCCGTCTCCAAACCAAAGCTACTGCTGCTGCTGCTGCTAGTAAATCAGTATTTTTCATCTCCAAGCCTTTTAGCACTGCGTCTTCCTTCCAAGATCCACACCATCCTTTTTTACTGCGCGTTAAGTACCTAGCTAGCTGCTGCTATTCCTAGCTAAGCTACTAAGTTCGTCACTGATGAATTGCTGGTATATTACATTGCAGTAACAAATGATCAGGGCAGGGCTGAATTGTGTGACTCTGATAAAGAGTATCTGAGATCAGAGGCTGATAGAATTGTAGATGGTATGAATTTTGGGGAGCTTTGCAATGAGTTTGAGTGCATTAGCAGCCCTTTGGTCGAGTTCACTGCTCGGCAGCTTGTCCGCGACATCCTTGAGCTTCGCGAAGGCAATCGTGCCCTTGGAACCTTTGCTCTTTCAGTTCAATACAAGGTCAGCTACCATTCCTAACATGTATGCATGTCATAGTGCATTACCTTCTTTCGAGTTAAGCTGGACTTGTGATAACATACAGGACCCCGTTAGAAGTTTTAGTGGTCGTGACAAGTACAAGAGACCACTCTGGATAACCACTGCACTGGAGAAGCTTTCTGTAGTGAGTAACTACTCCATCTTCCTAGTTCATGATACAATCTATTCTTCCTAAAGATGCTATTTTTTTTTTGGCGAGGTCCTAAATATGCTAATTGTGTGTGCAGGGTGTTCAAGAAATGAGCATGTTATCGACCAGTGTGCTTAGTATCAAATGGACAGTCAAAGGCAAGCCCAAGAACATTCCAGTAGGAGATTTGATTGTAAAAATCAACTCCCAATTCACTCTGAACCAGATCAGTGGCCAAGTTACTCAACATGAAGAGTTTTGGGATATATCAGCTTCTTCATTCATTTCACAAGCCTATTTCTGGACGTCGCGTCGTCTGTTTGCAGCGATTGAGGGTGGAAAAGACTTGACTGATGCAGTTAAAAGTATTTCCAGCCGCTTCCGAACAGAAAAACAGAACATGGACATTTTTCCCGACCCTTCTGGTGATCCAACCAAGGTCAGTCAGCTAGCTACTAAACACTAAATTGATTGAGCTCACTAGCTAGTTAGTTAGTATCGATCGCTTTACTGATTAACATTTCTTCATTTGATTTGATTGAATTTCGATCAGTTCTTCCAAAGGGACGACGGTTTCCAAAGAGATGTGTATCAATTTGCTCTGTTCCTGGCACTAATCTATTTTGTTGTACAGCTTTTGAGAATAACCTTGTAAGTACTTGTGTTATACATCAATCTTGTTGTATGAATACTGTATCATGTATAATCAGCAATATATCGCATCCGAGATCAAATTCAAAGTAGTACACATGAATTCTTGGATAAATTTCCGAGTCCAAACAAGCTCATCTCAAAGAGAAGTCACCAGAAATATGGTGGATTTGTGGATATTATGATAGAATTCCACTGTAAACAATCGCATGAAGAACAGAGTTTTTCAATTATGGATTTGGTTATGGTTCACCAGCGTCTAATGAATGAAGGCTGTTGTGTTATGTACCATCTTGGTTAGTTGGCCGAATAAATTGTTAGCTAGCTAGGTGAAATGAGAGTGATGGATTTATATGGAGATTATTTGCAGCAGTTGCTAATAACACAAATGATATAGTAGTCTCAGGTCCAGTTTCGCACAGCTTATGGTGTGTCAAAAGCTGCTTGACTTATAAGTCAAGTAACAGAAGGAAGGTGTTTGGCAAACTTTAATAAAGTATATTATTTCATAAGTTACACCATTAGGTTAAAGCTTATAGAAATTGGTAATAAAAGATTGCTTTTATAAGCTAAAAACTACAGCTGCTTCATTTGCTCGTGTTAAAGGTTTAGCCACCCCAATATGCCGGAAGATTCTGAAGTAGCCAGATTGTGGTACTGAATAGAGTAGTCCGACCCTGACTCGTCGTCTTTCACTTTTATGCTTGAAGAACCTAACATTCATTAGACACCAAAACCATATTACAAACAGATTTAACAGGATAAGTTAAGCCTAGCTAGTCAATGTAATGCTAGCTACTCACAGTTGTGATCAGCCCACCCAATGACTTGCTGTTCGAGATCGTATACGACTACCTTATTCGAAAGGATCATATCTGTCAAGGAAAATTAACAATTGCTTGTCAATGAATGTATGAAATTGCTTATATATTGAAGAAAAGTTTTAAAGATCATGTATGTGATGTTTACCTCCCAGAAGAATGACGGGTGGTTCTGATGATCCAGGTTGAGATTTCATCCAACCATGACACCAGGAACCCTCCTGAGGTATATGTAACTTAGTAAGTTAATCAAGAACTCATTATACAAGGTTCCTTGTTGGTTACAAAAGATCAAAGCACCTACTTTCAACAAGAACAGATAATCATGAGGATACACCAACAACGTAGCGGAATTCTTGAAAGTGAACTTGACAACAGGAAACTTTTCATCAATGCTGCATCAACCGACAACACAAGCACATCATTAAGCTAATGATGAACATACGGTTAGTCAGTAATTAACAAGGAATGAGTAGTGCTGTTGGAAAAGTACTTTACTTTTTGGAATAATCGAAACATGTAAACTCGTCCTCCTGAGTTTTATACACCTGCAATCCAGGCTCCTTAGCCAGTATCTGATCAAAATGAGGATGTATGAGTAAATTGAAGTAACATATTTAGATCGAACCCACAACTTGAATCTGAATGATATATATTAGCACAGATACCTTCTCCTCTATTTGTTGCTGCAACTCTGGTGGTAACAAAGTCAGTGTTGTACCACTGTCAAAAATTGCAGTATTTTGGCCCGAACTGTTGACATCAGAAACATCGCCACCGGTAGTCGGAAGTTGCATAACATCACTTCCGACCTCAATTTTCTCCTGTTTGAGCCCAGTGGGCATTTTCGGTCCAAGACTCGAGAAAGGCTTGGATATCATTTGGGCCAACGCCTGTGGCCTTTTTTAGCCCATCAAGGGTAGCGAGGTTTGGCAGCACGTGACGTGACCTTATCCAGAAGATTCTGATACCTTGCGAAATTCGGTGTCCTCGCGGGATCCTTATCTCCAGTTCGCATGGGACTCTCTAGTTCTTGCGAGGATGGGATGGAAATGACTAATAACACCCTCTGGATAAGGTCGCTTAGTGTTTGAGTTCGCTTACTACACGACAAATGAAATGCAGCGAGGCAGGGAACGAAACCTAAGCGAGATAGGTTTGACACGTGTTGCATGGAGCGCACGACTGGCGAGTTAAACGTATCCTTGTGGGATTCTAATTGCAGAGTCCGCATTGGATTGTGAGTAGTCTCCACGAGTTGCTTACGGATAGATATATAAGGGAGCTCCATGTTATCTCTCGACACACACAATCAATCAATCAATCAACAAATCTCTCTCAAACAGACGTACACAGTCGAAACCTTCGAGTCTTCTCGAAACCCTAACGTTCTAAGCGCATTCCGCTTTAGATCCCGGAGCCCGTCAGGACTCGTCTCGGAAACTTCCCAATTGTTGCTCTGCTCGCTCTCACAGTGAGTATCGATCGACAGGTGATTCAGAAGAGTAAGCTCGGAAATATTTCCTCATCAGGTGACACCGGAGCCCTCATTCGCCTGGTCAAGAAGTCAGGACGCGCACCGTTCTCTTTCCTCATCCGTGAGGTGGCACGCCCCGCACACACCAGTTTTACATTTGTTCCCTCTCTACCCTTCGCTGAGGACGTGGGCCAAAACATTGGCACGCCCAGTGGGACAGGGAGTTTATTTTTCCAGCAATCATTGGGAAGTTTGACAACTCCCCCTACCGGAGACCTTCGCTTTCTTGCTTGAAACACAAGGCTCCACAATACAAGCCCCATAACAGCGCGGCTTGCAGATCTCTCGCTAAAGAAGAGATTCTCAATCGGTTCGGCAACCCCGACCTTACTAAGTCCACAATGGCAAACTCACAACCAATCCCAGAGGCGGGACCTGCTCTGTCCACAGAGGAGGTCCGCAGAATGTTCGAAGAACTGAGGAGCGATTTCAAGAATGAGATCGGCGCGCTCAGGAGAGAGTGCGGCTTGAAGGCTGAAGAAACTCAGCAAATTGTCCAAGACCTCTCTGCGAAGGTCGCTAAGGACAAGGAGATCTGGCTCGCAAACCAGGAAAACCACGCCAAGCTCAGCGAGGAGTTCAACTATGTGGTTGGCACTATCAGGGAGGACAAGGACATAATGTCCGGCTCTCTGCAAAGGATCCAGACTGAACTGGATCAGAGCAAGGTGGCCTTTACACAGGCCCTAGAAGCCCAAACCCATCGGCTGAACGACCATGACACCAAGCTGCAGCAGCAGCAGGACGCTTCCTTCTTCGGGAGCAAGAACAGCATGGAAAAGCTCGAAGACTACAAAGAGCGCCATGATACCCTGAGTACAAGGGTCCTGCAGATGGAAGACTGGATTCGGGCCCAAGCGCCGAAGAATCACGCTCTGAACTCCACCAGTTCAAGCGCAGCGGAGGGCTCGAGGTATATCCCGCCAAATGAACGTCCTAGGGCAAATCCGAGGGTCGGGGGCCAGAAGGCTCCCCAATTTACATTGGGGGCCAGCTCCTCAAGGACACCACCCCGTCTACCCTCGCCATGCAGCCCTAGGATCACACTCAAGGGCACCGATGCTCTTGCGCCGCAAGGAATGGGGACGCCAGACGACCCGATCGTGGCTTATTCCAGTTCGACTCATAAAAACGTCGGACATGCCCCTAGTTTCTCCGCATGGCATGGCCATGACCAGGGGGCAGATTCTGCACCAGTAACGGCGGCCGACTGGCGCCAACTCATCTCAAGCATTGTCAAGGAGCACACCGGAAAGGGTGATGCTAGCTTGCACTACCGTGACCCCTATCCAGATAGCGTGGCACAATATCCCTTCCCCCACGGGTTCAAGAACATCGTCTTCACCACATTCTCTGGGGAGACAAGGGAAGATGCAGCAACTCACATGGCCCGTTTCAAGGTCCAATGCGGCCAATACGGGAATGATGATATGCTGAAGCTCAAGCTCTTCGGGACTTCTCTGTCCGGAGCCGCCTTCACCTGGTATTCCAGACTGAAGCCAGGGTCAATTCCAGACTGGCCCACCATGGAACGTCTCTTCCGGGAGACATACGGCACAATTGAGCCCGAAGTCGGCCTCGACTCCCTCACGCAGATGAGCCAGCAGATCATGGAGTCCGGAGTGTCTTTCCTCCAGCGCTTCAAGATCCAGCAGGCCAAATGCGATTACCTGCTGCCTGAGCAGGAAGCCATCAAATTGGCTATCCGGGGTCTGGAGCACCGCCAGCGGCTGAAGCACCATGGAGAGCGTTTCAGCTCCATGGGCGACCTAATCAACAAGGTTGGCAGCTATGAGCTCATCCTGAACGAGCTGGACGATAAGGCCAACGCTTCCAAGGGAACCTATGTGCCAGGGAAGAACCGGATCGTGGGGGCACTCAGCATGCAAACCCCTGCTCACGATCACTACTATCAAAGGCCGGAGCCAGCCCATGCAGATCAGGACTTGGACGACATTGGCGCGGTAGAGCTGACCGGCAAGCAAGTGGCTCACAAACTGAAGAACCTGAAGATGACCCGCGAGCCGATCACCATCCAGTCCTTTGCTTGGACCAAACCAGAATATGAGTCGTACACTTACGACGCCAAGAACGCCCATTTGGTCTTCAATGACCTAATCGAGGCGAAGTACGTGCGCCTGGACCACAAAATTCCGCCTAAGGAGGAGCTGAAGGACAAAAAATACTGTGCCTTCCACAACGTATACAATCATGACACCAAGGATTGTGTTAAGCTCCGAGACCAGCTGCAGACTTGGTTAAACTCAGGCGAGCTGAGGATGAAGGCACCGGGTAGCACGGCCTCATTGGTCGATGTAGACCCTTTCCCGCCCGTAGTGGGCATGGTCGAGGTCAACTGGGCTGATCAGGCCCAGGACGACGAGCGACGTCGCGCGCCTAAAAGGGGCCGCGAGGAAGGAGACGATAATACCCGCCAGCCGCGCCGCCAGTACACCTACAATGAAAGTCTGGCACACGAGGTCTTAGAAGATCTCAGAGAGGCTGGACTCGTCACACTCCGCTCCTTGCCATACAGCGAGTATAGGGACGGGCGCGTCCATTGCAGTTTCCATGACAGTTGGGGGCACAGGACCTGCGAATGTCGCCAGCTCCGAGACCAGATCCAAGACTGGCTTGACCTTGGATACATCTGCTTCAAGGACGAAGGCGGCTTTACAATCGCAACTGCTGGTTTCGCTTGGCCTCGCGTCGGCCAGCGAATGATCACACTAGACCTGTCACCAAATGCAGGACCATCCGATCCACCAGGCCGAAACCGCAAACGGCCGGCGAACAACTACATGCTCCCAGATAACCAGACAAGGAGCACGGCCGACCCAGCCCGACAGTTGGTCGCAAGACTCGAACCAGACCGCCCCTCCTACAAGGATAAGGGCAAGGCAATCATGAGGGACGATAAACCGTCTCCCGCCAAAGGCTCCCAGCCTACGAGTCCCAGGACTCGCGAAGAGCTGGAGAAAAGGATAGCGCGTCTCGAGACATACGTTGCAGCACATTGGGCAGCCGCAATACCTCCATCCCCTGCCGCCAGCGAGATGGACATGTCAGAATCCAGCAGTGGAAGTCACAGCAGCGGCGCCCCAAGCCCTCGTGACGGCGTCTTAACCAACCCTTACATTCCCCCGACGTCTAAATCAGCGATCAAGGAAGGGGTCTGGTACACGCAGCAAGGGGGCAAGGCGGTGACCATCAGCAAGTCCAAGAAGCGCAAGCTCCAGAAGCGGTACGGCAGCATCCTACGCGCCTTACGGGCTGTCGACGAGGGCGCTATACGCCCCTCGCAGCTCGCACAGACGCCTGAGCGGATGTGGCGGGAAGCAGAAGGTCTGCGCGCAGTCCTTCAAATGCCGCCAGTCGCACCTCCAAGGATCTGCGAGCAGTTCAGTGACGATCCTGCGCCCAAGCCAAATGTTTTCTGCCGACTCACGGTTCCACCAAAGCCGGATTCGCAACCTCCCAGGCGCAGGCAATCACCACCACTTGAACAAAGAAGGGATCCGCAGCCTCCTAGACGCAGGCCATCCCCAGCACCTGAAAGGAGAAGAGACCAGCAGCCTTCCAGACGCAGGCCGTCACCCGTGCCTGACAGGAGGAGGGATCCACAGCCTGCTAGGCCCAATCCATCACCCGTACCTGACAGGAGGAGGGATCCACAGCCTGCTAGGCCCAATCCATCACCGGAGCCTACCAGGAGGAGGGATCAGCAGCCTTCCAGACGTAGGCCGTCACCGGAGCCCGATCAAGGCAAGGCTCCACCTACCGGCCCTAGGCGAAAGTTGTTCATGACTCCGGACTCAGAGTCTAAACGCGAGCCGCCTCAGCCCTCACGACGACAAGAACGTCAAAATCCAGAGGCTGACGCCAGAAGGGAGCCACCATCGCCACAACAGCCTCGGCCACGGCGTACCCCGGAACCCGAGACTAGGATGGTTCCCCGAGTATCTGCCCTGCAGCAGTTAGGGAAAGAAGACAGCGGTAAGGCTCCTGCGGCAGCAGACAGGCAGCCAGCCAGGGATCCTCAGCCCTCACCCAAGCCAGTATGGCGTCCGCGGCAAACTCAGGCTTCAGAGCCACCAGCAGCGACACCGGCACCCTCCAGCCCTAACCTCGCCGAGCAAATGGCCCAACGTTTCCGCGAGAATGAGGAAGCCGACGAGGCACATTCAGAACCTCGGCTCAACCTAGAGGAAGAGCAAGACGAAGAGCAGGCTGAGTCATTCACCTGCAATATGATAGAAGTCTCCGGATGGGATGCTGATGAAGGGCTCAGCCGAGAAGCAGACGCCTTTGCGGTTCTCGAAGGGGAACATGGGGTCATTGACACACCTCTGGTCCCAGTCTCCGAACAATTCTCGTTTCAGGTCGGGATGGTGTTCTTCATTTCGGAGCGATACGCCCTTCCACCAAACACAACCTGCAGTGCGGCGGACATCACCATCGTCAGCGAGGATGACAGCATACCCCCGCCATGTAGCAGCGAAATGGGCCCAGTACTGGCCCCGGCCGATGGCACTCCGCAAGAAGAAAGTTCGAGTAGCTTCGCACCACGGCCAACCATGACCTTTTCTACGCCAACCCTGGACATGGCCACCCACATGCGACCACTGTATATCACAGCAGAGGTCCAAGGGAAACTGATCAACAAGGTCATGATCGACACCGGTGCCGCGGTTAATGTCGTCACAACCCGCACCATGGGGCTCCTCGACATCCCGCGCTCAATGATCCAGACAACGTCCTTAACGGTGAAAAACTTTACGGGACAGGTGTCCAGAACCCTAGGTTTGTTGTTCCTACGGGTCAAGGTCGGGCCAGCATCGCGGGTTTATACCTTTTTCGTTGCCGAGTGCGTTTCCTCTTACAGCATGATCCTCGGCCGCGACTGGATCCACAGAAGTTTTTGCGTGCCTTCCTCCATGCACCAAGAACTCATGATCTGGGACACCGAGAAACGCGAGTCAGTCATCATCAAGGCCGACCCGCGGCCTTTCTCCATTTCCGCCAACCTCAACGATGCCCGATACTATAATACAGACTTGGGCCCGTTGGATGTTCAAGGCGTCGACCACAAGGGCCGCCCATACGGAGTCACGGCCTCCAATCTAACGCGATGGGGACTTACCCAGGCGAAGGACGATTTGCAACGTCCTCACACCATCGCGACTCTCACACCCCATTTCGATGGATAGTGCCCTTTCCGAGGAGGCACGCGAGGCTGGCGAGTCCTTGTGCGAAAGACTCCTTTCGTACTGGGCAGAACGCGAAGCCTACGACAAGGTCGCGACTATGGAATATGTCGATGAAGTGGTGGATTATTCCGATACCAAGGAAGAAGTTATTCAGATAGCTCCTGCTGCCTTGGACGACACTCCACCTCAAGTCCGCGACCCCACTTTACAAGTTGATGTAGGGACTGCAGAAAAGCCCTTACTTATTTCCATCAGTGCAAAGTTGGCGGAGGAAGAAAAGGAAGCCCTCCTTGACCTATTACGCGAATACAGGGATTGCTTCGCCGACAAGTACGAAGATATGCCAGGCTTGTCCCCAGACTTGGTCTGCCACCGGTTGCCAACCTATCCCGACCGGCGCCCAGTTCGGCAGGACGGCCGCTTCATGCGAACTGAAACCCAGATCGTGGTTAAAGAAGAGATCGAAAGCATGCACCGATCGGGAATCATTCGCGTAGCCAAATATAACGAGTGGTTGTCTAACGTCGTCCCCGTCCGCAAGAAAAATGGCAAAATGCGTGTCTGTGTTGATTACCGAGATCTAAACAACGCAACACCAAAAGACATATACCCCATGCCTGTGGCTGACCTACTTATTGATGCCGCCGCAGGGCACGAGGTGTTATCCTTTATGGACGGCACGGCCGGGTACCATCAAATCCCCGTCGCCGAGGAGGATCGACACAAGACCGCCTTCCGTTGCCCTGGTTTCGCTGGCGCGTTCGAGTATGTTGTCATGCCCTTCGGCCTTAAGAACGCGGGGGCAACATACCAGCGCGCCATGAACCTCATCTTCCACGACATCTTGGGCAAGTTGATTGAAGTCTACATCGACGATGTGGTAGTCAAAACCAAATCGCGAGCAACCCACGTGGAAGACCTCCGGCAGGTGTTCACACGGATGCGCAAACATAACCTCAAGATGAACCCCGCCAAGTGCGTTTTCTTCGCGGAGGCCGGTGATTTCCTTGGCTTCCTCGTACATCAAAGGGGCATCGAGATCCCAAAGGATAAAGCACAGGCGGTCATCACCGCTTCGCCTCCCACTACCAAGAAGGAGCTACAACAGCTACTAGGGCGAATCAACTTTCTCCGCCGCTTCATATCAAACGCGGCAGGGAAGGTCCAACCCTTTTCCCCTTTACTTAAGCTCCAGGGGGCAACCGAGTTCGTATGGGAACCACAACATCAACAGGCCTTTGATCGAATCAAGGACTACCTTACGAACCCACCTGTCCTAATCCCGCCTCGCGACGGCGCCCCGCTCAAACTTTATATCGCCGCCGCCGATCTATCCATCGGTGGACTCCTGGCCCAGGATGATGAAAACGGGGTAGAACATGCCGTCTATTACCTCAGCAGGGTGTTAACAGACTGTGAGACACGCTACTCGCCCATGGAGAAGTTATGTCTCGCTCTCTACTTTGCAGGATGCAAGCTGCGCCATTACATGCTTGCCTTTACCACGGTCGTCATCGCTCAATCCGACCTGGTCAAATACATGCTTTCTCGCCCTATCTTGCGGGGACGCATCGGCAAGTGGATCCTCGCCATGTCCGAATTCTCGTTGCAATATGTCCCGCAAAAGGCAGTAAAAGGACAGGCAATAGCGGATTTTCTTGCCCATCACCCACCATCAGAGCTCACAGCGTTTCGCGAGTTGGACTTCGCCACAGTGACACTCGCTCCTTGGACCTTGTACTTTGATGGTTCACGGACTGACATAGCAGCCGGAGCCGGGATAGCCATCACTAACCCCGCTGGAGATCGCTTCTCCTATTCGTTCCAGCTCGACTTCAAATGCACCAACAACCAGGCCGAGTACGAAGCACTAATCATCGGCTTAGAGATCTTGTTGGACTTAGGAGTCCGCGAGGTCCAGATCTTTGGTGATTCTTTGTTGGTCGTTAACCAGCTTGTAGAAAAGTTCAAGTGTTTAAGCTTGTCAATTGAGCCATACCTGCGCAAGGCATTCGAGGTACTGGATCGATTCGACGACGTGTACATCGAACACATACCACGTGAATTTAACTTCGCTGCCAACGAGCTCGCCCAGATAGCGTCTGGCCTCAGCCTGAGAGACGGAGTGCGCGAACGCCTGCTCAAGGTCGAACGCCGCACTCTTCCCTCTTTCATCGCCAGGGGGCAATTTCGGGACGCCATCCCAGAAGTTGCAGCCTTGGACCCCATCGACGAGGATTGGCGGCTACCATTCATCGCCTACCTCCAGAACCCTAACGATGCTGCTCATTCCAGGCAAATCCGTTTCCTCGCCTTAAACTTTGTACTACGCAATGGCGAACTCCGGCGGCGTGGGGAAGACGGCAACGACTTCCGCTGTGTATACGGAAACGAAGCTAAACGTCTCATGCGCGAAGTCCATTGTGGCGTTTGCGGCTCGCACCAGGCCGGGCCCAAAATGCGATGGCTGATCCGCCGCCATGGATACTACTGGCCAACAATGCTGAAAGATTGTATTGCCTTCGCCAGAGGTTGCCAAGACTGCCAAGCTCACGGACCAGTGCAACATATTCCTAACATCCCATTGCAGCCTATCATCAAACCTTGGCCGTGTCGCGGATGGGCAATGGATTTCGTGGGCACCATTCATCCCCATTCCTCTGAGCAGCACAAGTTCATTATCGTTGCCACCGATTTCTTTACCAAATGGGTCGAGGCCGAACCACTCAAAGTCGCCTCTGCTAACTCGGTGCGCAACTTCATTTTCCGCAACATCATCTCACGCTTTGGTATCCCGGAGTGCATCGTTACGGACAGGGGGGCAGCTTTCATGGCCGATTCAGTTGTTACGTACTTAAACGATTACGGCATCAAGCTTTTACATTCCACACCATACTATGCTCAGTCCAATGGCCAAGCGGAGGCTAGTAATAAGGTCATCCTTGGCATCCTCCGCAAGATGTTGGAGTTGAACCCTCGCGTCTGGCACCAGGAACTCTACCACACTTTGTGGGCCTACCGCACCTCCAAGCGAGGCCCAACGGATACCACACCGTACGCTCTCATGTACGGTCACGACGCCGTCCTTCCCCTTGAGATCAATATCGCTTCGCTCCGCGTCCAGGAACAGCATCAACTACTTGGCGAGGATTACGTCCAAGCCATGTGGCAGGAGCTTGAAGATTTAGACGAGCATCGTGTCGCCGCCTTCAACAACCTGGTCCTGGAAAAACAGCGCATCGCCCGCTCCTATGATAAAATCACGCGCGGGCAGAGCTATGCTGAGGGCCAGAAGGTGTGGCGAGCAGTCCTCCCGCTTGGGGACAAAACAGATGGTCGGGGCAAGTGGTCCGCTCGCTGGGATGGACCCTTTATTATTCACCGAATACTTCCCAAGGGGGCATACCACTTGCGCGACTTGGACGGTACTATTCATCGCAACCCTATTAATGGCCGCTTCCTCAAGCGCCACATTGCGGGGGTCTGGGAACGCGAGGATCCTACACCTCCACCAGATCCCGCCACCACAGTCAATAGTGCTACGCGCCATCGCGTACTCGCTCCACCGCCTAACACTAGGGGGCAACTCGGGACAGAAGACTAATAGAATACATTGTAACGTACCAGCCTAAAAAGGCCTGTATTAGATTGGGGCCTATTCCAGAGGCCCTAAAAATTTCTATTGTTTTCTTTATTCTCTGTAAACGTGCAAAGTCTAAACACAAAGACTAGTACAAGATTGGGGCCTATTCCAGAGGCCTAAAAAATAAATTCATTTATTTTTGCCCTTTTTGACTTTGTTCAATACATGTTTCGAATTATGGCTTTGCGGCCAAAGCAATTACATTGATCAGAAAAGGTAAATTAGACTATGTTTACATTTCAAAAAAGCATAGATCTACAGATACTGGAGCCTCGTCCCGGCTCGCTTGGCTAAAGAGAAGTCTGCCGCGGCGTCCTTCGCTCAAAGTTGGCGAACGCCTCACAGCTTTAGATCAGCCAAAACCCTGACGCCGGCCTGGACCCAACAGAAAGTGTTGGGAAGCTACAGGTCCAGCGGGTCAGGATCCCTCATGCTACCACCAGTCTTCCGTTTGAAGGGCCGGCAGAGCCAGACGCACTGATAGGACAGCAGGCGCAAGGCAGAGGGTACCCGACCTTTGGTCAGGCCGAACAAAGGCTTGGCCTGAGAGTAGATTCTCAGAATCACTCTAGGCCTGAGAGTAGATTTTCAGAATCAGCAAAGAAGGGGAATATATGGTTGAGGGCTTTGCTCTAAGCAGGGACAGAAGGATGAACAGAAGGGAATAAGAAATCATGGTGAGGGGGCAGAAGACTTCACTGATACTTCACCCCGGCCAAACGTTTCTTTTTATAGGCGGAAGGGGCGATTGTGCGCTTGACAGTTGTCCCCCATGCAATATTTGCTCCGAGATACGGGCTTTGGAGATAAGGTCAGACGCGTTTTTCAATAATGATTGCCCGCGTTCCGAGCGAGTAGTTACATTGGAAACCGTCGCTGAATCTCGGAAAAGGATTTTTTCCCCGACAGTTATTACAGAACAGTTGGCAAAGGGCGGGAAAATTTCAACTTTGATATTATTATTAAAAGTTCGTACATGAGGGGGCAAATATAGTTAAACCTACGCACGCCTACAAACCCTATACAAATCTAAGAGCATGTCTTCTAAGGCTATCTCTTCTTCATAGGCTTGGGCTTGAACTTCTTCAGCAGCGGCCACGGCCGAGTCCAAAGCCTCCTGGGCCTCCTCCGCGGCCTGCAAACGAGCTTCCACTTCCAAAGCGCGGGCCAAGTCTTGGCGAGCCCGAGCAAGTTGAGCCTGCAGCTCTGCTATCTGAGCCTCCAGGGCTTCCACTCGCCGAGCATGGCCAGCACTTGGATTCTCTGAAGACGCTCCAGGAATGCCAGCTTCACCAAGCTCGGCCAAGAGGTTCGCCATTTGGTTGTCCAAGTTGCGGCGAGCTTGCTCACGAAAGGCCGATTGAGCACCGATATCCAAAACTCGGCGAGCCTGCGACTCGACAGCATCGGCCAACTCCAGCGCTTGGTCCAGAACAGGATTGCCGCCAGCGAGGTGTCGATCCAGAGCTTCATGGGCCTCGCGAATACGTCCTACCAAGTCAAAGACGTTCGGGCGAGAGCCGTGATGGAACAACCCATGAAGGAAAGACCGAGCTAAGCGGATGGGTTCTGGATCAGTAGGCGGAGTAGTTCGGGCCCAAAGACGAGCGGCCCGGGTACTGAAGGAAAAAGACTCCTCGCCAGGTTTCCTTGTTGGGACCGGAGTGACTGGTTCAACTTCGGCAGCCGCTTCAATTTCTGGAGAGGGTGGCGGAGTGCCATGAGCTGTCTCTATCTCCACCAAGGGGGCAGTAAAGGCCTTTGTTGGAACCGCCGGAGGCACTTCACCGGTATGACCCGCGCGGCCCAATCGCAGAGGAGGAGCCCAAAGTATCAGTTGAAGGCCTTCGGGCGGAGTCGCCAAGGGGGCAGTAGGATCAGAAACTTGGTTGGACTGGTCGAGGGCTGCATTTTCAACCAGAGCCAAGGATGGTTCTGGGATTGGACCAGCTTCGCCAGAAGCGGCGGTTGGAGAGGAGGGCTGTATGACTTCCTCGCTAGCTTTGTCGGCCCCCTCGATGACCGTAGTAGTCTCCTCCGCAGCCGCTTCGACAGTCTCCCCAAAGGTCACCTCCTCGCTAGATTCAGCAGACTCTTCGGCAACCGTTTCCGCGCCTGCCACTGCAAATTCCTCAATGACCATCTCTTCGCCGGCTTCGGCAGTTACCTCGAAATCCATCTCCGCGCTTGCCTCAGTAACCCTCTGCAGGGCCAAATCCACGCTGAATGGTTCTGGAGATGGGACATCCGTTGTCTCGGGCGCCTCTTCTACGACAGCGAGGCGAGGTCGAGTGCGGCGAACCTGTCAAAAGCAAAGTTAGCGAGTTGTTGACTGGCTTAGGAAAATTTAATTCAAAGTGGTCCGCTTACCGGGTCGCTTACCAAGCCATACTCTCGCTGGTACTGCACGTCCTCCAGCAAGTCCTCTTCGTCCTCGATAGGACGCTTCCGCGAGCTCTCGCCGCTCGTTGGCCGAGGAACGACAGGAGCAGCCTCGCTGTCGTGGCCCGCTACAGTTTCCCTTCGAACAGGTGCCTTTCCTCTGGCAACTGCGGACCTGTCAAAGTCTCTCCGGCGGGGGGCAGACTGAGAAGAGAAAAAGAGGATTAGAGGAAAGCATTTTATCAATATGTCAAAGGAAGTTCAAAATGCACACATTTAGTGACACACCGAAGGTGTGGGATCACGTTCTCGAATGACGATCCCCGTCGGGCGGCGAGCAGTAGGAACTGGCGGAGGCGCGAGCCTAGTTCTTGTCGCAGCCCCAGAACCCCTTTCCGCATGATCGCGCTGGCCATCGAGGATGGTGCGATCTGATTCGCCCAAAGTGTCGTAAAGGGGACGAAAGACGGCAGCGAAGACAGCGTCGTCTGGGAACTCCCAATGGTTGTCAGATAAGGACCGCCACCAAGCGAGGTAAGCGGGGTCAGTACCCAGTGAAGGCTCGATCTCCAGCAGGTTGGGAGAAAGAGGGTAGAGATTTTGCAGCGGGGTGACCCGATCAGACTCGCCAATCTTCCTCCACGAGGTGTACTTGTTGACTGAATGGAGAAGCGGGTAAGGAATCCCTTGATGAAAACCAAGTTGCCTTGCGAAGTGATTGGGAGCATATAGCTCGAAGCCTTGCTCATCCTCAGCGAGTTGGAGGTCGCAGCATGAGGTTGCTCTTACGAAGGCAGTCCTCGCATCGTTGTCAGACTCTTGACGGGGGAAGAAACCCGTCGATAGGACCTCAGGGTGGCGCCGGCGAACCATCATATCCATAGTCGGTGGTGGCTCGATGTGGTTGTAAAGGATGGACAGGCTAGCGAAGAAGGACAGAGGGGTCCGATTCGCGTCATTCCTGCACACCGCAAAACCAAGCAGCCGATCTTCAGGCAGGAAGTCCACCGGGGCTCGCCGGAAGAGCGGAAAGTACAGCTGCGTCCATAGGTCCAGGATCCACAGAGGGCCGCCAGAAAGGTGGAAAGGCTTCAGCGACAGCAGATGCAGAGTCCGGTAGAGTGCGCCTAATACGGGTTGCCCTAACCCGACTTCAACCCCATTGTATAGCGCTTCAGCCAACTTGGTCCATCTCCCGGTTGGTTTGTGAGCGCTGCCGCAGAAGACAAACTTGTCAAGCCAGTACTCCAAGAAAGCGATGCCTCCTTCATGCGGCTCAGCGTGGCCCATGTAAAATTTCCGCCATGCCCCGTATGAAATCCTCAGGGCGCGGCGGGCTCCCAAATTGCAGGCGTATGGGAACTCGGTCGACGCAAAGTCGCCTGGCACATACGGCTTGGCGTGGATTGGCAACCCAGTAATGGCGAGGATGTCCAGCAGAGTAATGCCCATCTGCCCGAAAGGGAAGTCAAAGGTGTTGGTGGCGCTGTTCCACAAACAGGCCATGGCAGCGATAGGCGCTCGATCGGTGTGAGAGGGCAGCGAGAAACTCAAGGCGATGGCCTCATGGATGCCAGTGGCTTCCCAGATCGTCTGATCGGTCTGGAGGCGCTCCTCGTACCACGTTCGCTCCTCCGCGGTGGCGCTGGGCCACTCCCCGACCCGGACATTTACATGAGAGCGGGCTTGCCAGGTGGAAAAGTTTCCCGGTTCGCGCCGTTGGGCCAAGATTGGCCGACGCACGGAGGAGTTGTAATGGTTAAGGTCGGCGTCGGACAAGGGCTTTGAAGGAGTCGGGCCAAGCAGAGCCGCCCCTGTGTCAAGGAAATAGATTGGTGTTCCTTGAGGCGGGTTGGTGGCGAAGCGGCGAGCAAGGCTGGTCGACCAAGAGGTCGCCGCCGTAAGGTTCAGGTTCGGGTCATTGGCAAAAGGTTTAGGAGGCATTGTTTCCGGTTAAAGTCTGTCTGGTGCTGGAGTTTGGTTTGTTTGCAGAAGGCGGAGATTGTTTTGAAAGCGATGGTAAGATGTGGGGACCCGCGTCGAGGTTTATAAAGGAGACGAACCGTAACGTCCCTTTCAATCAATGGTCGCAACGAAAAGACGCAATGACGACCGAAACGTCAGCGCGTTTCAAAATTCGAAAAGCCGTAATGATGAAGGGAAGCGATAGCGCCGAAGCGTCAGCACCTTTTGAAGTACGAGTTCCCATAAAAAAGCTTAATTAGGCCTTTTCGCTTATCCGTTGCGAAACGGATTAAGCTCAAGGCCTAGGGGGCAATGTTTGAGCCCAGTGGGCATTTTCGGTCCAAGACTCGAGAAAGGCTTGGATATCATTTGGGCCAACGCCTGTGGCCTTTTTTAGCCCATCAAGGGTAGCGAGGTTTGGCAGCACGTGACGTGACCTTATCCAGAAGATTCTGATACCTTGCGAAATTCGGTGTCCTCGCGGGATCCTTATCTCCAGTTCGCATGGGACTCTCTAGTTCTTGCGAGGATGGGATGGAAATGACTAATAACACCCTCTGGATAAGGTCGCTTAGTGTTTGAGTTCGCTTACTACACGACAAATGAAATGCAGCGAGGCAGGGAACGAAACCTAAGCGAGATAGGTTTGACACGTGTTGCATGGAGCGCACGACTGGCGAGTTAAACGTATCCTTGTGGGATTCTAATTGCAGAGTCCGCATTGGATTGTGAGTAGTCTCCACGAGTTGCTTACGGATAGATATATAAGGGAGCTCCATGTTATCTCTCGACACACACAATCAATCAATCAATCAACAAATCTCTCTCAAACAGACGTACACAGTCGAAACCTTCGAGTCTTCTCGAAACCCTAACGTTCTAAGCGCATTCCGCTTTAGATCCCGGAGCCCGTCAGGACTCGTCTCGGAAACTTCCCAATTGTTGCTCTGCTCGCTCTCACAGTGAGTATCGATCGACAGGTGATTCAGAAGAGTAAGCTCGGAAATATTTCCTCATCAGGTGACACCGGAGCCCTCATTCGCCTGGTCAAGAAGTCAGGACGCGCACCGTTCTCTTTCCTCATCCGTGAGGTGGCACGCCCCGCACACACCAGTTTTACATTTGTTCCCTCTCTACCCTTCGCTGAGGACGTGGGCCAAAACATCTCCAACACAACATTGTAATGAAGCCTGATCGTACCACAAACAGTGTTAATTACCATTTAAGCAGAATTACGAGATAAATGAAGGGTTACATAGATAGATAAACAGCAAGTAGCAGTACGTACTTATATGGTACCATAGGTGTCGTGTACTTGATTTTGGGTTCGACAACTTCTCCTATTGCCCAGATTCCACCACCTTGTTTCGAGTTATCCAAGCAATGTGCAAATTTATTCCTCACATTTCCTGCGGCTGAGAGCTGTGCAAGCAGGGTTACATTTGCCTGGCCAAAACCAAGTAGCCCGGAAACTGCTACATTGGGGTTATTTAACAAGCCGGATTGGTTAGTCCCGCACCTATATGAACAGATTCCGCAATCAGGAGTAGTGCTTTAGAGCTAATCACAGGCAGCTAGTTTCATATTATGAAGCTAAAGATATGCCATGGATTTATGTAACTAAGTCAGTGATTGATAACGTACCCGAATACTATAGATGCACTAGTGGAGGATGTTTGAAAGTTTCCGCTGGCTTTCTGAAATTGCACATCATCCTTGACAAAGTATCCAGAAGTTGAACTTCCATCTCCGTATTGAATCAGGTAGTCGCATTTATCATCTGGCTTATTGCACTGGGACATCTCATGATTTTCTCCGTATTTAGTGCAAAAGTTATCACCACAAGTCACCACATTTGAAGTGGAAGAGCTGTTTCGATCGTAAAGTGTGAGTTTAACACCCTGGATTTTAGAACTGGTTGGGCAGTGTTCGCCACACTCTGCGCAGTTCACCCAAAATATGTCACTTCCGGTATCAACTTGCAAGTAGTAGTCGTTTGAAGGATTCCCAATCCCTAGTTTAGCGAAGTAGAGCCTGCGAATCAATCACACACTAAACTAATTGAAACCAATTGATCAAACATTCAAATATGTAAGCAGACCATTAACCAAGCACGATTAGCACCCTCCCTATGTCCGGTTCAATAGAACTCTAGAACCAACTTAGCAAGTGTCCAGGTCTATCCTGCTCATTCATCATTATGAATTTATATACAGACGTCTAGAGGACCTCATTCCCTTTTTTAAAGTAGTGTTATGAAGGTATTTATCATTCTTTACAACAATTTGAGAAGAAAAGAAAAAAAAGATAACGAGAGCATTACAAATAAGGAAAATGATGTTTCAATTAGTTACCCATCTTGAGAAGGATGGCCGTTGCCACCCAAAACCATGTCCACAGCATTTTGGGTGGCCTTGAGAATTCTAGCGTGACGGTGATCATCATGGGCTTTAAATTCACTCAAAGGCGCTCCCTTTCTACCATTAAACTTGTGGCTCACGGGGAAAACCAAGTTACCGGAGACATTGTCGATCAATGCCGATATAAGCACCACCACCGCCACCACGGCAAACGCAACTAAACCACCCAACTTGTCCCCTAGTCCTCTTGGTTCCATTTCAAACGAGAACCTACAATATAATTAAGATTGACTAATCTGATCCGGCACAAGGTTAGATCAATTTCTATAGACGTGTTTGTTCTGAAGTTGGCTAGCTATATATCCGAAGACATGACCTTGACAACAACATCTAGCTCTGTGTTTTTTCCCCCTCCTATTCCGAAAGAACCTTGAATGATAGACCTATTGAGGATGATTGATTCTTGGGGATGAGATTAGAAATGTTGGTTTTGTGGAAGTTTCATGGCCGAGTTGGATTTAGTTTGATGTAGAACAATGTCAATAGAGAGGGATGAGAGAATTACGCTTTTCCACTGCCAAATTAAGGAGGGAATCTGTCTGTCTTAACAGTTAAAAATAGCAAAATGCATATTTTCATCATTTTGATTGGATATTCATCTTATTTTAAATAGTAAACAACGACCATTATATGTATCGAATGAATGTACCATAAATCTGTCTAACCAGCATTATTCGTGTAAATAACGATTATGAAAATACAAATGACCATCAAATTGGATGAAACTTTGCAGTCGTGATCTTTACATATCAAAAGCTCATATTAAGAGCGAAGCTTCGTTTTGAAATTAAAGTACGAAAATCTTTATTTAACTCATTTTTTTGTCATATATCCCCATCTCCACCGTTTAGTTTTAGAACCTAATGTATATATCACTTCTGCAAAGTTTCATCCAATATGATGATCATTTGAGTTTTCATAATTATGATTTACACAAAAAGTTGACAGATTTGTGGCCCGTATTTTGAGTTAATCTAATTCGAAACCTTAACGATCATCAATCTGGATGAGACTTATAACCAGATTATCCCATCAACTCACTGTTTAGAATCCTGACGGAAATTGGTCTATTGTGAGTTAGATTCACGACTTCCCACTTAAAAAGAGGTCATTTATGCTGCTAGATCTCATGGTAATGAGTGAATTATGTGCTTTTGATAAGGTTAAATTTATATGGACTGAATAAATTTATCAGTTGGTGAAATGAATGGTGATTGTATGGTCGTAACTGCCTCAAATGCAGGGGCAACGTTGTCTTACCACAGTCCCGTTCACCTGGTCACCTATGGACCAGGGAACATTGGGTCAACAACCCTTAGATCAAACCAATTTAAATCTAATGGTTGAGATTTAATGACTCTTATTTCAATTAAATTCATTGTCTTATCATTTTTAATCAGTATTAATTACTGTCTCCCATCGAAATCTTTAACTTCTTTTTTACAGATGTGTGTTCTCCTCTTTTCTTAGAGCATCTTCAACAGTTTCCTCAAAAAAAATTTAAAATGAGAAAGCAAAAGCTAAAATTTCTAAAAAAATTATGCTCAAAATCTAACGGCTTCTCCATTTTAGAGATTTTGACATTTAATACAAGAATAAAATATACTATATCATCATTAATTATAGCAAAAAAAACATTATATATTTTATTGTAACAATAAAATACCTAATAAAATATTCTATTTTTGTATTTTTCTCGTTGGAGCACGTGAAATATTTAATTTTGGGGAAAGAATGCTAGCTTTGCTGCAAATTTGGGGAATGCAGGTTTCTCTTTCTTCTTCATTTCTATTTTAAAGAATGAGATAAGGAAGCTGTTGAATATAAAAAAGCTTAATATTCCCCAAAATCACAGAAATCGAGAAAATGAGAAAGCTGTTGAAGATGCTTTTACTCCTCTTCTCTTCTCATCTCCCCTAAAATCCATGAAAATTTCTGCAAACCTAAAATAGAGCCGGAGATGGAGACAATATTTTCTGCAAACCCAGAATAGATTAGCTGCAAACCCATAATATTTCTTATAATCAGTATAAATTTTCCTCCTCTTCTCCTCTTCTTTCAAGTTTACAAAATTGGAAAAATTTGGGCATAATTTTTCTTATAATCAGTATAGATCACCAATACCAGCACTAGTGCACAACCCATGTAGTTCTTTAAAGATTTCGGTTACAAAGAAGCTCATCAAATAAAAAAGAAGGGTCACCAGAATAATGGTGGATATTTATAAAAGAATTCCACTATAATCAATCTCATCAAGAAGCAACAGTTGTCCAATCATGGATCTGCTTATGGTGCTCCAGCATCTAATGAATGAAAGCTGTTGTGTTTATGTACTATTTTGGTTAGTTGGCCGGATAAATAAGCTAGCTAGGTGAGATAAGAGTGATGGATTTATATAGAGATCATTTGCAGCATAGCAGTAGCAGCAGCAGTTACTAATAACACGAATGACATTGTTAGTCTTAGGCTGGAAGCATCTGAATCAGCAAGATTGTGGTACTGAACAGAGTAGTCTGACCCTGACTGGTCATCTTTCACTTTTATGCTTGAAGAGCCTAACATTCATCAAACACCAAAACCTTATTACAAATAGATTCAACACCATACATAAGTTAATCACAAGTCGAAGTTGGCTACTCACAGTTGTGATCCGTCCACCCAATGACCTGCTTTTCCAGATCGTATACGATTACCTTATTCGAAAGGATCATATCTGACAAGAAGTGCATGTCAATGTATGGATATAAATATAACTGCTTGTATATATTGCAGCAATGTTTTCAAGACTATCTATGAGATGTTCACCTCCCAGAATAATGCTGGTTTTTGATCCAGGTTTAGATTTCATCCAACCGTGACACCACTTATCGTCCTCCTGTGTATATGCGGTACGTCATTATTAGTCATAAAATTAAATTGAACAAGAACTCATTATATATGCAAGGTTCCCTGTTGGTTACTAACATCAAGGGCATGAACCTACTTTCAAAGTGAAGAGGTAATCATGAGGATACACCCGCATTGAAGCAGAATTCTTGAAACTGAACTTGACAATAGGAAATATTTCATCAACTCTGCATCCACCGGTAGCACAAGTTGTCCATCATTAAGATCATCAAGCCGAAACATACGATTAATCAACAATTATGAAGGAATGAACAATGCTTTACTTTTTGGAGAACTCGAAACATGTAAACTCCCCACTAGTACGCAATTCCAATCCAGGCTCCTTGGCCAATATCTGATCAAAGTAAGGATGTAAGACAATTAGACCAAGTCGACCTGCAACATAAATCTTAATGAAAACAGCACAGATACCTTCTTCACTATTTGTTCCTGCAACTCCGGTGGTAAAAAGGCCAATGTTGTACCACTGTCAAAAATTGCCATATTATTCTGGTCTGAACTGCTGCCAAATAAGTTGTCAAAAACACCACCACCACTTTTAGGAAGTTCTATAACATCATCTGCAACCTCAATTTTCTCCAACACGACATTGTAATGATCCCTGATCGATCGTCCAACATATATGGAATCAAAGTGTTAATTGCCATTATATATAGCAAATTAAGAGATGCATATATAGATACAGTGTAACGGAGTAGTAATACGTACTGATTTGGTACTATAGGTGAGGTGTTCTTAATTTTGGGTTCCACAACTTCTCCTATAGCCCAGATTCCACCACCTTGTTTCGTGTTATCCAAGCAATGTGCAAATTTGTTCCTCGCCTTTCCTGCGGCCACTAGCTGTGAAAGCATCGATGAATTTGCCTGGCCAAAACCAATTAGCCCCGAAACTGCTGAATTAGGGTTATTTTTCGCGCCAGATTTTTTAGTCGTGCACCTATATATATGTATGCATTCCGCAATCAGGCACAGGCAGCTAATATGAAGCTGATTACAGATGCATAGGCAAGTGATTGATTGCGTACCCGAATACTACAGATCCACTAGAGTTGGATGTTTGAAAGTTTCCGCTGGCTTTCTGAAATTGCACATCATCCTTGACGTAGTATCCCGAAGTCGATTCTCCATCTCCATAAGTAAGCTTGAAGTTGCATGTCTCGTTTGCCTTGCAATCGGACTTCTGACGTTCTTGTTTGTTAACGAGATCGCAAAAGTTATCATTGCAAGTCACCACCTTTGAAGTGGAAGAGCTCTTTCGATCGTAAAGTGTGATGTTAACACCTTTGATTTCAGAACTGGTTGGGCACTCGTCTTTGCTGCACTCAGAGCACATTACCCAAAATACGTCACTTCCAGTATCAACGTGCACGTAATAGTCGTGCGAAGGATTCCCAATCCCAAGTTTAGCGTAGTAGAGCCTGCAAATCAATACACACTAATTAATCGAAACCAATACAGCAAATATGCAGATAATCATTATCTAAGCATGATAATGAGACCATTACAAAAGAGCATGACATATTTAAGTAAATAAGAAAATGAAACTTTGAATGAAGTAGCTAGGTAATTACCCATTTTCAGAAGGATGGCCGTTGCCACCCAAAACCACATCTACAGCATTTTGGGTGGCTCCGAGAAATCTAGCGTGACGACGATCATCATGGGATTTAAGTTCACTCAATGATGCGCCTTGTCTCCCATTAAACTTATGGCTCACTGGAAAAACCAAGTTACCGGACACATTGACTACCAATGCTGAAACAATCACCACCAGTGACACAACTAAAGCACCCAACCTGTCCCCTAGGCCTCTTGGTTCCATTTCAATTTGGAACCCAAAATGTAATCAAGATTGACCAATGCGATCCGGCACCAGGCTAGATAAGTTTCTATAGATGTGTTTATTGTCGAAACTGGCTAGCTATACATCCGGCAACGTGACCCAACAACAGCAACAAACTATTTTTCTTTCTCCAATTTCGACAAAACCCAGAATGATCAACTACTCTTGATCAGTGATGAGATTAGAAATGTGGGTTTTGTGAAAATTTCATGGTAGAGTTGGATTGGATGGATAAAGAACAATTCAGGAGGGAGAAACGAGACAATTACGCGTTTTCAATGACAAATTAAGGAGGGATCTATCTGTCTTAGCAACTGAAAGTAGCAAACCCCTATTTTAGTCGGATCTGCCTAAATCCGTTAGACGTAATTCGTTCCGAACTTATAATAATTTATAAATCGGATGTATCGTTACAATAGCTTTGCCGATTGATTCCAATAGGAGACAAAAGGTTACAGATTTGAGTAGTCCTCTACCATTTATGTGGAGTAGATACTGCATATAATGCAACTTGAGAAGAAAATTGTGGATCAACTGACTCAAAACACACCAAGATATTCCACTGCAGAATAGCATCTGATGACTCACAGCCTAACCCATAAGATCTCATCCATCACTCTCACTTTCTCAAAACCAGAAGCTCCCTCACGGATACCACCCAAACAACGTTTAAACCTCTTTCATTAACCAAGCCAGACAATCTTGATTTTTCCAACCTCTGAAATATCGACAATATCCTCACTTCTTGTTCGTTTAATGCTCGATACTTGTACAAAATGCTTTTGTTTTTACTAATGTCGATGCTCATTTCAAGGGAGAGGTTTCAATAAGGACCATTTAGTTGAGGAGTTTTGCATTAATGATTTATTACACCAACTTTTCAATCACATTTTTCAATCTCAACCGTTTAGTTTTTAAGTTTATATAAGTATATCACTTTTACAAATTTTCAGCTAACTTGGTGATCGTTAAGAAATCGAATTAAATCAAATCAAAAGACGATCCAAATCTATCAAAACAAGGAGCCGTTCAAGTTTATAATCGGTAAATCACATTTATGAATGCCTTAACAATTTTTTAATTTGAAAGAAAATTTGTAAGGATAGTCTACTCATATATATATATATATATATCTATAAACTAGACGGTCGAGATATGAATATATAATCAAAAATAAAGAAGAAACGAAAAAATTCTCAACTTAGTGGTACTCGTTAGAACCACTCTCCCGATTTCAAAACTAGTGTACCACAAATAGCAAGGGGACAGTGTAGTCTTTTCACAAATAGCTAGAGCATGGTCCTTGATCCACAAAATGGAGCTTTGTATAATGACGAAAGCGGGAGCGGATATCCACAGAACCAGAGGGTAAATGGGTCCTTCCAGAAATGGAGGCTGAGATCTCTTTATTTGTTTCTGGCTGGAGCAACTGGAGTGCTGTCCATCACAGAAATAAGAAATGGCAGCTCTTCTCCAGTCCGCCACTGCCACAGCCACAGCCACAGCCACTCTCTCTCATCGCTCCGTCTGCTGCTCCACCACGTCGTCGTCTCCGATCACTTACTCTTCATCTTCTACAACAGCAGCAGCCTTAAGCTGGGCTCCCAACAACAAGAGGAATGCTGCCCAGCACCAGCTTGTGGGCTTCGTCAGGAGGAAGAAGCCCTTTGCCGTCAGCTCTAGCTTGGACACTGCCGCCACCGTCGGCCAGGTCACCGAGGTCGACAAGGACACCTTCTGGCCAATCGTCAATGCCGCCGGCGACAAGACCATCGTCCTTGATATGTACACCCAGTGGTATTTTTCACCGCAATTCCTTGCAACTGTATCAGTTCCAAACTTAGAAATTATAGTTTTCTGAGTATGGTATATAGATTCCTTTTTACCAATGCAGAATTTGACCAAAGGTGGATCCTTTTTAGTATAGAAATATGCACATGAAAGACTTTATTTTGGTTCATCTTTGTTAACTTCCAATAATGAACTATGAAATTGAACTACCTAGGAGGCAATTGAACATTGGATCTTGGTATCTTATAAACATGATATTTAGCATGCTGGATCAATTTTCTTTCTTCTATATCATTATCACATCATGGAGTTGCTAATGTCATCAACTAGATTATATGTAATGTGTGACAGAAGTCCAATATCATTATTTTGATCATTATGTTGAGCTTTGATTTGGAGGTTCGGGAAGTCCTGATACAGTGGTTTTGGATCGTTATGTGCACACAGTTTGATCGTTCAAGGGTTATGATCGATCCACACTTGCAGAAGCATAAGGAAAATAGAAATGTAAATCACTCAGGTCAAATAAATATCAGGAGAGGAATAAGGAAAACCTTGCTAGAAGTTTTAGTTTCTCATCTGGCTTCTACATCTTGCCATATCCTAGTGTCATAAGATTAGTTAATCTTGATTTCTCATTCCTTCCTTTGATATTGATCTGCAGGTGCGGTCCTTGCAAGATTATAGCTCCGAAGTATCAAGAATTGTCACAGAAATATGACGACGTCATATTTCTGAAGCTTGATTGTAACCAAGAAAACAAGGTCTGTCATCTCTGATGTTGAAAATTTCTTTTGAACTCCAGTGTGTTCGTCAGGTGGCAGTGCCTCTCTCTTATGTTTATTTTTGATTATTGTTAGCAGCCATTGGCAAAGGAGCTTGGAATGAGGGTGGTACCGACGTTCAAGATATTGAAGCACGACAAGGTCGTAAAAGAAGTGAGAGGGGCCAAATTTGATGATTTAGTTGCTGCCATAGAGACCGTCAGAACGAGCTGAATCAAATCTTGTTATATTAAAATTTTCCCCATTTGATGTTGTTGATAACGTTATGAAAAAAACGCCTGCTTGGAAATCATCTTCTACTTGTATGTAATTATGTATCCATATGACGTTTTCTTTGCGATTGTAGTTCACTTCGATGGAGAAGAAATGTACCATAAGCACGCATTTGGGCAAAACTAAATTTAGTGTTTGCAAAAAAAAAAAAAAAAGTGGGCTGGCTGAAGCATAGGCAAACGGGGCCTATACTGGCTAGACCGAGCCCGGGTTAGTGGGCATACGCGGGCTGGGGGGTCCCACCTTAAAATAAGTTTAGTTGGGCCTCCTGAGCACACATTTTTCCGATGTCGACATTTTGTATCGTTAAAGGCAAAAGGTCGATTCAATCGAAGCACGCAACTGTTCCTGACTCCCAATTTCGAATGCGCTCTTTTACATCGTCTCGTAGAAAGATCGAAGCTTTGGGTCTCGGAATTGTGCAGGTTAGTATGTAATGGATCATTTCTTGTGTGTGGTTGAGTTGGTGTGATTAGTTATTTGGTTTCCATGTTTAGAATGAGTTCAGATGAGGAGCACAATGCGAGCGGTGCGCGGTGTATCAAGTGTGGTGGGAGGACCACTAGTGACACCAACAGAATGTTGATTTGTTGTGAGGATAAATGCACAACTGCTTTACATGAGGAGTGTATGGCGGCGCGGGCTCAGTTGGATGTCATCGGTTACTTTCGGTGCCCGAAATGTGCAGTCAAGTGGATAAACGAGTTGTGCGTGCAGAAAGAGAAGCTGTTGGAAGATTCCGCTACTAAATTGGCCAACTGGATTTCGAGGGCATATGAGGACAGCAGGATGGAGGTTGATGACCAAGGAGAGAATAGCGGAGAAAGACAGGAGGAAAGGGAGCCTATAATGGTGGAGCCTCTGCTGACAGTCAGGGTTTCTGATGTGCCAGGAACGTCAATTGGTAATGAAGGACTTGGTGAAAGGGTGGCCGAGGAGGAGAACAATGGAACCAGGGTGTTGCCGGAATCTTTTAGGTGGTTTTTGAGTTATATAATAGATTTTGAGTTTTGTCTACTGCTTGTCTATGTGTCTCTCCACGTTCTCCTGCAATTATGAATTGATAACTTGTTGTTTCTTCTGATATGCAGCAAAGTCTTCACGACTGTTGGGAGAAGGAGAGTATTTTGGACCGAGGATGAGATAAATGCTTTAGAGGTATCTCAGCCTTTCTACAATTGATTTCATCATCTGTACTGCTAATTCTGTTTTTTGTGATGACCTTTCTTGTTGCATCAGTTAGAAAATGAATGTCTGTTTTCTAAGATGTCATCTTCTAATAACATAGGAAAAGGAATGGATAATGAGACAAAGTTAACTATTCATATAATGACTAAATGTTTCAGCTCTTGAACTAATTCACGTCACACACTCAAGCACTATAGAGCAGTGCTACTTCAAACTAAATGTATGTTGATAATGGTATTGTATGAATTATGCAAGAGTGTAAAGCCCTTGATAAGTTGATATTCTTTGCCTCGTTAACCTTATAAGAAAGTTCTTAGATTCTGTTCTTTCAGTTGATTTGAATATTTACGTATTGTATAGAGTCCAAAGTAATTATAGATCAAAGTATAATTAAATGAAATGACCACTGAATTGAGCTCAGATTTCCATGGGACGCGGATACTGTTTCTTCTGATAGGTTTAAGTTCTTCTGATTTGTCTGTTGGAATCTAACCAAGTATGCTGTGCTCCAGGAGGGAGTGCAAAATATATGGAACCCAACCAAAAAGAACATACCCTGGGAGAAAATTCTTCTGGCCTACAAAGATAGATTTCACAGCTCACGTACGGCAGCTAATCTCAAGGATAAATGGAAGTCTATGAGCAGACCAAAAATGTGATACTATCGCTGGGTGAGTCCTATTTTTAATGTTCATTAAGGAATTAGAGCAGTGTATCTGTTGATCTTCTGTTCAACAACAATGCGGATATTAAAACCCCTGTTGTTTGTGTGTGTTTGCAGGTTGTTTTGAGGAGTTGCAGGTATCTGAGATGAAGCAGCAATCATGATTAGTGAAGAGAGAAAGCTATCGCATCCTGAAGTTGAGTTGTATTTTTTGTAGTTACCATATGATGTGGAGTTGTACTCGAAATCTGTTTTCATGTCCTAAGAGCCTGCATAGCTTTTGAATGACTTGTCGTACCTCTATGCCTCTGCTGGTTTTTGTAAATCATCGATCATTTTACTGTTTTTACATATTCTAGAGTCAAAAAATCCAAAACTTTGGAAGAAATGGATCAAAAAAAATGGAAGGAGTCAAACAGGGCAGGCAACGAGGGTGAAATGGTGTTCGGTATCTGCCCAAAACTTCCAAGAAACTACCAATGAAACGGGGCCATAGCAGCACACTGATGCAACGGAGAAAGTCGATTCCACCCTTGAGCTTTGTGTACGATATAACGATATTACCCCAACCCCCGGTGCAGGATAGTCTTTTCAGAGTAGTGTCTCAATCTTCTAGATCACGCATTGTGTCAGTCGGAGTGAAATTCAAATCCCAGAAAAGTCAGAGGTCAAATTCCTCAACCTTCTTCTTCTTCTGAAATAAAAAAAATAAAAAATAAAGCAGACTTTCATCTTCCTTGTCTCAAATTTGACGAAGAAGAAGAAGAGGAGGAGGAGCAATGTGTGGGATATTTGCGTACCTGAACTACAATGTTAACCGAGAGAGGCGTTATATCCTTCAGGTGCTTTTCAATGGTCTCCGGCGATTGGAGTACAGAGGCTACGACTCCGCTGGAATTTCCATCGATCGTTCCTCCTCTGATCTCCCTCCGCCCCTCGTTTTCCGCCAGGAAGGAAACATCGAGTCGCTCGTCAAATCCGTCTACCAAGGTCTCTCTCTTCAATTCTGCATTGATCCAAATTAATGTACCACGATCATAATCTGTTATGATTCGATTAAGTATCAACTTTGTTTGTTGGTTGGGTGTGTACAAAATTGAAGTTCTTACTGGGCGCGTTTTACAGCTGGGTGGGGTTACATGTTTGTTTGATGTTTGTGTTTCTTTGTTTAATATGAGCAGTAACTTGAAGAAGAAACAATGTATTAACATTTCCAACTTTGTTTGGATTTTCAGAGGTGGCTGAAACAGATTTAGACTTGAAGCAATGTTTCTCTCACCATGCTGGAATAGCACATACTCGGTGGGCCACTCATGGAGAGCCGGCTCCAAGGAACAGCCATCCTCAGAGCTCTGATCCTGGAAATGAATTTTTGGTCGTTCACAATGGAGTTATTACTAATTACGAGGTTTGTTCTATGATTTCAGTCAAATGCTGTTATTTCTTTTTAGAATTTGTTTCTGCTTTAAGATTAGTCTTTTTAATGAATTGCAGTATAACTAACAGATTGCTAATTATCTGATGTATGGTTGACGGGGACATGAATTTTTGTTTCTTTTGAGTGAGCTGACTCCTCTGTTTATTGTTGAGAACTCATATTCCTTCGTTTTACTGTTCTAATAGTTGGAAATTGTTACCCATCTTGTCTATAGTTTTTACCACACGGACACACTGATGTTCTCACTGTCCTGTGGTCACCCATATCGATTAGAACTTTTACTTAGGGCAATATTTGATTTATCTTTCAGTTTGATGAGTGAAAGCACTTCCCAAATTCAAGTTGACAAAAATCATTACAATATATGATTTCCTAGTGCTTATTTCTTCCATACAATGAAAATGTTTTACTTTCTATATTAATTGTCAACAAGGGTCTGTGCTGATATTACTTCCTTGCTTACTTTTCAGGCCTTAAAGGGCACCCTTGTCCGGCATGGATTTACCTTTCAATCTGAAACAGACACAGAAGTGATTCCAAAGCTTGCGAAATATGTCTTTGATAAGGCTAAAGAAGGAGAAGGTAGTTAAATTGTGCTCAAGTGTGTTAAAACATTTGCTTCCTAAATATTGGTCATGACTTGGAGTGCAGAATTAAGCTTTACATTTTGCAGTATGCATAAATATATACATATACACACAAATAAAAGGATTTCATCAACTGATAATATTGACAATTAATTAGGTTTAACATGTTCAGTTTATTCTAGATATAAAAGGCTTCTTAGTTACAGTGGAGCAAGTATCTCATATTTTCATCTCTATTTCCCTAACATAATGGCTGGGAAGTCTTTTCTACAATAGGAATTGCAACGTTCAACTAAAATCTATATTTTCACTCTCCTTTACAGGATGAATGCATTTTACATTGTTTTGTTGCAGATAATATTTAAAGCTAGCCATGGTTACTTGTATATACCCGTAAATGCATTTCCTTTTGATTATATTGTGTGATTGAATGTTTATCTGAATCTTTTCACATAGATCCCCAATGCAGAATCTACTGTAGTGATATTTTGCTCATTTAACAGGTGACCAGACTATCACATTTAGTCAAGTAGTGCATGAGGTTATGAGGCATCTTGAAGGTGCCTATGCGCTGATCTTTAAAAGCCGGCATTATCCAAATGAGTTGATTGCATGTAAACGTGGCAGTCCACTGCTCCTTGGTGTGAAAGTAGGTTGCTTTTGTTACATGTACTGTTACACCTGAGGCTAATACCTTTTACTATGCCTATATTAGAAATATCATTGGTTGCTTATACTTTAGCTAGTTTTGGTGTGTGTGTTGTGTCTTATATAGTTTCTTTAGTGAAAAAGCGCGGGTCTTTTCTGAATCATAGCCTCATTATTCAATGATCTATATCCAACGTGTCAAGAATGGTTTTAAATTGTATTGAACTATCTTTATGTATCTCTCCCTCTCTATCTGGGCTTGGCTGACCCTCTTCTGATGTCAGGAACTTAATGAAAATGCTAGCAATGGTTCTGCATTTCTTGATGATAATTTCCTTCCAAAAAGTGGACATCCTAAAGAACTCTTCTTGTCCAGTGATGCCAATGCCGTAGTTGAACACACCAAAAAAGTTTTGGTGATTGAGGATGGTGAAGTGGTGCATCTTAAGGTATCTTTTATTGAATTTAAGATCACTTCATGGGGAATTACATAAGTTGCTATTGTATTTTTTTTTATACCAAACACTTTTTTGTGACCTTCCATTATATCTTAGTTCTGATGATGCTCAAAACTACAGTTGGCATTTAAGATGCCTTTTTCGAGTTTGCAGCATGTCCTCAGTCCTCATTTTGTCTTGGACGTTGTTGAGCTGCAGGGCCTTGTTTTACCATACCAATATTTTGTCATGCCAAGATATTATTAATACTGATTTCTTTGGTTTTGTACTTGTTTCTTCCGAAGCAAGAAGTAGGTATTGATGAAAGTTATTCATTTTTGGCCACCCTGGTGGTTGTTTCAGGATGGAGGCGTGTCAATCTTAAAGTTTGATAAAGGAAAGCATGGTGGCCTTTCAAAAGTTGCATCAGTACAACGAGCATTGTCCATTCTTGAGATGGAGGTCGAACAAATAAATAAAGGAAATTTTGAACATTATATGCAGAAAGAAATTCATGAACAGCCTGAATCTCTAACTACCACAATGAGAGGTAGGCTATTGCGTGGTGGTTCCTGTAAAGCTAAGACCGTTCTCCTTGGCGGACTGAAGGACCACCTTAAAACAATTAGACAAAGCAGGCGAATTGTATTCATTGGCTGTGGTACAAGCTACAATGCTGCTCTAGCTTCGAGACCTATCTTGGAAGAACTTTCTGGTCAGTGCTCTTTGTCTGTCTGGAATTATTTTCTTATTGTAAGGTAGCAGTTTCTGATCTTTTATTGTTCATTACACATAAAAATATAGGTATCCCTGTTACAATGGAAATTGCTAGTGATCTGTTGGATCGGCAAGGACCTATTTACAGAGAAGATACAGCCGTGTTTGTCAGTCAATCTGGTGAAACAGCAGATACGTTGAGTGCATTGGATTATGCTTTAGAAAATGGTGCATTATGCGTCGGCATAACAAATACTGTTGGTAGTGCAATAGCCCGTAAAACACACTGTGGTGTTCATATAAATGCTGGTGCTGAGATCGGAGTGGCAAGCACTAAGGTAAATTTTCATTTTTCTCTACCTTGTTAGGTAATTTAGTATTTAGAATTGACAGTCCTGTCATCGTCGTGAATAGGCTTACACAAGTCAAATAGTGGTGATGGTTATGCTAGCCCTAGCAATAGGTGGTGACACAATTTCCAATCAAGCAAGAAGAGAGGCTATTATAGACGGTTTATTTGACCTTCCAAGTAAGTTCCCTTTCTGTTTTTGTCTTGCTATGTTACTAGAATGCATTTCTTTTCCCGTCTCTTCTCCGAGAATAACCTAAAAGAATGCTTAAATGAATGCCCCTTGACGTTCATTGTAGACAAAGTCAGAGAGGTCCTGAAGCTTGACCAGGTAATGAAGGATCTTGCTAAACAGTTGATAGCAGAACAATCACTGCTTGTTTTTGGGAGAGGATTCAACTACGCAACAGCTTTGGAGGGTGCTTTGAAGGTAAAGGAAGTAGCACTCATGCACAGCGAGGGAATACTTGCCGGTGAAATGAAACATGGTCCTCTGGCTTTAGTTGATGAAAATCTCCCAACGTTTGTGATTGCTACACGTGATGCTTGCTTCAGGTTTGTTCTGTTACAGCTGGAAGCAGTTTCATGTAAATTATCTGGTTTCTATTTGCTTACGACTTCTGTGATTTACAGTAAGCAGAAATCAGTTATCCAGCAGCTTCATGCCCGCAAAGGTCGTCTGATTGTAATGTGTTCCAAAGGCGATGCTACATCTGTTTGCCCCGGGGAATGGGAGTCCTGTCGAGTGATTGAAGTTCCTCAGCTTGAGGATTGTCTTCAACCTGTAGTTAATATAGTTCCATTGCAGGTAAATGTTCCTGTTTCAGTGTATATATTACATATATTATGATTATTTGGGCTGGAGTTATGCAATATGGGCTCAATTTTGTTTTCCCTTGTGTTGCAGCTGCTAGCATACCATCTGACAGTTTTAAGAGGTTTTAATGTGGATCAGCCTCGGAATCTTGCAAAGAGTGTGACAACCCAGTAAAGAAGTTTCGTGGACATACATGATAGAACCTCATATACTTGAGCCTTGTGATATTCTTAATTTTACTTAGAACAATCGGGAAGAACCCTCTATAGCTGAGTGGAATGAAATGGAATGCGATACAGAAACTTAAACTCACAGTTTGGTGGATGTTGTTCTGTAATGTTGATTGTGTTGGTCATTTCTGATGCTGAGGCTGTGCAAGTACATCTTCAGCTTTTGTAAATCATTAGGAATACTACCATGTCCCTCAATCCCGGTCTTTCGGTTTTTCATTTGATACTGATCATTCTACTTATAATACGTTCTTTCTCCCTTTTAACATCTTAATCTAGATTTGGATTTCAATTAAGTTTGCACCTGTGCAACCAAAGTTGTTCTCATCTCAATAGTGTAGGCTTTAAAGCATTTCCTTGTCTTGACAACACGGATTGGGGAAACGTGACAATATGGCCGCACATTGTGTGCCTAGAACCACTCTTATGACATTCTGCAACGTACCGGTTGAGAACGATGTCCGATCGGCTTTATCCCACTCCGGTAAAACTTACTCGGCTCTAGTAAAACGAGCTAGGCAGTGAGTTCGTGTAATGAGGTGTGGTACAATGAAGGTGACTATAAACTTGTCGATGTCGGTGAGCAGTGACCTGTTGGTTTGATAGCGATAATGTTAATCGTTTTCAAAACATCGGCGAACATGCGTTTGTAAGACTATTTAAGCCTTGAGCCTTGGCACGGTGAGAAAACCCTAACTTAATAACAAGCCCCCAAATTTCTCTGAAACCCAAAGTTGGCGGCAAACCTCTGAGATGCAGCTCTTGGACGGCGGCAGTGACTCAGAGAGCGAAGAGAAGAATGCTCCAAGTCTCAAAATCAATGAAGAATACGCTCGCCGCTACGAGCACAACAAGAATCGGGAGGACCTCCATCGTTACGAGGATCTCAAGAAGCGTGGCCTCGTCGACGACCCCTCTGCTTCTGACGATTCCTCCTCCGACGATGACGACGACGACCTCGTTCTGGCCGCCAGCTCCAAGCAGAAAGACTTGGAGTTCTTCGATGCTATCATCAAGGTAAGAAACCGAGACCCTATCTTGAAAAACAAAGAGGTCGAGTTGTTTAAATCTGATGATACTGAAGAAGCCGAAGATGATGCTAGTCTAGTTAAAGAGGAGGATAGTAAAGCTAAATCTAAGAAGAAAAAGAGTAGCAATGAAACTGAAGATAGCAAAACTAAGAAGAAGAAGAAAAAGGTTTACTTGAAAGATGTGGTGGCTAATCATTTATTAGAAGACGGTGCCGAACTTCCGGAGGATGATGATAGGAACTTCCCCAAGAGCTATAATGAAGAGCAAGAGCAGATTAGGAGAGAGTTTTTGGAAGCAGCTGCCAAGGAGGAAGATGATGATGAGGGGGAGATATTGAGACTCAAAGACGGGAGCAATGCTGTGGGGGATGAAGCTGATGAGGAGTTCGATAAGAAATTGGATGAGTATTTCGGTCAAGACTTGGATGAAAATGCTAGGTTTCTCAGGGATTTTTTTAAGAATAAGATGTGGTTGGACAAGGGGAGTCAGGGAAGAGGTGGTGTTGAGGTAAGGGAGGAGGATTTGGAGATGGTGTCGGAGGACGAGATGGAGATTGAGAAGCAGGAGGAGTACGAGTACAGGTTCCAGGAGAATGCAGGTGATCAAGTTTTGGGGCATGCCAGAGAGGTCGAGGGGTCGGTGAGGAAGAAGGTCAAGGCGAGGAAGGAGCAGAGGAAGAGCAAGGAGGAGAGGATGGAGATTGCGAGGTTGGAGAGGGAGGAGGAGTTGAGGCATTTGAAGAATTTGAAGAAGAAGGAGAATGATGACAGGATAAAGAAGATAATGAAGATTGCAGGGATCAAAGAGGGTGAGGAGTCCTTGTTTGATCCCAAAGAGTTGGAGCACGAATTTGATCCCCAGGAGTATGACAGGATGATGAAGAAAGCTTTTAATGACGAGTATTATGAGGACGATGACACAGACTTTTGTAGTGATATGGGTGAGGATGGTGGTGAGATGGAGAAACCTGATTTTGATAAGGAGGATGAGTTACTTGGACTACCAAAAGGTTGGGATGGTGCGGGGTCTGGTGATGGTTTCTTAGCTGCAAGGGAGAAGATTTTAAAGCTAAAAGAGGAGACTGGTTTAGATAGTGAAGAAGAGGAAGAGGAGGGAGGAAAAGAAGAAGAAGAAGATGGTGAAGAGGAAGGTAAACAAGAGAAAAAGCGTAAATTAGCTATTTTGGATAGAGCTAAAAAGGAGATGTTGGATGAATACTATAAACTAGACTACGAAGATACAATTGGAGACTTGAAGACCAGATTTAGGTATGCTAAAATAAAACCTAATAGATTTGGGTTGACTACTGCTGAGGTATTAATGATGGATGAAAAGGACTTGAATCAATATGTATCTTTAAAAAAACTTGCTCCATATGCGGAGAAGGAGTGGAAGGTACCCAATAGTAAGAGAAACGAGATGAAGAAGAGGGCCAGAGAGATATTCGCACATGGAAAAATGGATCATAAGAAAAGTAGTAAGAGGTTGAAAATTATAGATGATTCGAAGGGTGGTTCAAGTTCATCAACACCAGCTGAGGAACATGGTAAGGAACAAGTACAGGACTCAATTGGTGATGCAAGCAAATTATCTAGGAAAGCTAGAAGAAAGCAGAATAAAAAGGTTGCAGCATTGCCCCCTTCCAGGCTCATTGCTTATGGAATGGTGCCTCCAAAAATAAAGAACAAAGGAAAGCAGTGATCTGAGCAGTAAACAGGTGATTTTTTCATGATCTTATAACCTAAACATTCCTTTTATTAGTAACTTTTAAACTCAAGCATTTAATTTTATATTTACAGTTTGCTATTTTAATTTTTATCGAGTTGCTTCTCTTGATTGTTTTTGGATGTTTTAATAGTTTAGACTTCGAACTTCTAAGACTGTTGTTACTTGTCAGTGTCACTAAAGAATTAATATGGAGTGTATCTTTACGCCCTAAATTTTTCATTTTTTTTTTTCCGTTACACTAGAGAAAAAGGATAAAAGGCTGGAAGAGCACATGGTGACAAATACTGATGCAGGTAGTGTATTATGAACTGATGTGTCTTACTAAGATCTTTCTCCATTTCTGATCTAATGGAGGTGATGGTCCTTTTAATTTTCCCCTTGTCTGATGAAGTTTTTCGGACTTTGTGTTGATGGTTGTTTGAATTTACGAACTCCACTACTTGAGTAAGTTTCACATACGTTCCCCAGAACTATCTCTGATTGCAGAGTGGTCTTGCACCTTTAATGCTATGGATTATGGATAGTGATGCTGATTGTTGGATTTACACGTGTTAACTGATTTATTTTTCATGTCCGCAGGTTTGATTTTTTGATACATGGAGAGGGATATGAGAATTACAATTTCACCAAGGTGAGAGCTTCTCGCGACTTTATGTCCAGCTGACCACAGAACAAAAGGCAAACATGGTAGGAGTTGGAATGAAGAGTCCTGCATCGAGAAAAAGGAAGAGAGTCCAGAGGATCCCTTTTCTCAAACTATTGTTTTTTTGTTTTCCGGATAAACATTTTGCTTTGAGTTGAAAGTATGAACATCAATATCAACAATTTGACAGGGATGATTTTATGTTTTTTTTGGTACGTTAGAACTTTGAAGACTGTTGACGGGTGAATGTGAAATAATGCTATAGTTTAAGGCTAAGTTTTTCGGTTGCAAAACTCCACACCGAATGTGAATTATGGGAAAGCCAATTTGGTACCACATTTGGTTGGAATGCGAATGACACCGCGAAATGAAAATATCCCCAGCCTGCACATTAACTATAACATCACTCACTCTCTCTCTCCTAAAAAAGGAAAGAGGACCGCCCTTTTCCCTCTTTGCTTTCTCTCCAAAAACCTTAAAACAGTCGAAAACCAATCACCACCAGACAGACATGGGATTGGGATTTCTTCTCCTTCTGCTTCTCGCGGTGATCGGCGCCGTGTCCGGAGCATCGCCGGCCCCGAAATCCAGCAAACGAAGCACCGGAGGAGGAAGCATCTACGATCACCTCCGGCAATATGGCCTGCCCATCGGCATCCTCCCGAAAGGCATCACCAAATACTCCCTCGACGACACCAACGGCGAGTTCCGGGTTTTCCTCCCGCAGCCCTGCCACGCCAAGTTCGAGAATCAGGTCCGCTACGATTTCAACGTCTCCGGCACTCTCTCCTTCGGCCGCGTCGCCGATTTATCCGGCGTCTCCGCTCAGGAGCTCTTTCTTTGGTTTCCGGTCAAAGGCATCCGTGTCGATGTGCCTAGCTCCGGTCTCATTTACTTCGATGTCGGCGTTGTTGACAAGCAGTTCTCTTTGTCCCTCTTCGAGTCTCCGCCCGATTGTACTGCTCTCGATCCTTCTGATCCCTCCTCTTCTTCTAATTACGCATCTGCCCCTGCCTCCTCCTCCTCCTCCTCTGACCTCAACCTCAACCTCAAGGTAACTGCGTTTCTCTGTTAATTGGTGGTGTTGGACTGTTTGGTATGCTTTCTGTTATTAGACTTGTGTTGGTGTATGTGATTTTCTGATAGGACATGCTGTTCGTCATATGACATCATTCGTTTAGTTCAACTTCACATGTTAAATTTGGTGGGATGGGATCACACTGCTTGTAGTTGATTCATCGAAAATGGCTATAACCAATGTTTGTTCGAATTGTGAATGCATCAGGAAATTTGAATTATGGGGCTTGTTAGCGTTTGATACTCACATATCCTCTATTAAAGATATGATGCTGAGGTTGCATCTTCACAATAGTCAAGGCTGTTGGGACAGGTTTAGGAGCATTACAGATGGTAATCTCTATGATTTTTAGTAGAACATGATGGAAAGGAAGAATTTCTTCAGCACGCAAACCCTGCCCTATTACATTAGATTAATGTTTTGTTGACTCTTCACACTAGCTGTAGCTTTTGGCAGAAGCTTGATTGTGGAGTGTACAGCTTGTTCTTAATGTAATTATTATTTTTGTTTATGGGGTTAATGGATTGAAATCCTCATGCAGTAAAATGATGTCTGTGGTTGAAATTCTTTTCTAGTGCATATTTATCTTGTGACCTGATACATTTCATGAAAATACTTTTCTTTTTCAACTTCCAACTTGGCTTGTTTTCAGTCTGGCGTGTTGTCTTGCTTCCCGTTTACAGTTTTTTTTTTCTGTGATTCCAAGGAGTGATAATAGCTGACCCCGAGCATTATATGTTAGAACTTCATCTAGTAGAGTCTAGAGGCACTAATTTCATTGTCCCAATCAGGATTTAATCGATTTATGTATTTTTGTTTCCTCTTCCCTCCAATTGAACTTCTTTATGTAGATAGTATTTGTGTTGGCACAATGAGTAATTCTTATTCACTTACTCTCTGTTTACTTTTTATAGATGATATTTATCTTATATAGCATGTGATAGCTTTGAGTGTGATTATTCCTAAATGACTTGATCCTTGTTTCTCAATAATGTCTCTTTTTGTGCTAAGATTGATTGATATTATTGAACTGCAGAATGAACCACAAGATGTTGGTGAAAGAAGTGAACTGAAGGCTGCATCATAGATTGCACAAGGAGGGGAGAGATACAGTTCAAGTAATCTCAATCAAGTCAAGCTGAGGGGTTTAGTTTGTTTTATGTTTTCTCCTTTAGCCTGAAGTGGATGACATAGATTCTGTTTTGGCCTCTGAATATGTGTGCTTGCTTGCTGTTCTGTACTGACATGTCGGCCTGATGCTTGTGTCTTTGCGGGCAAAATTAGAACAATTTTGTGAAGGAGAGGAGAGAGAGACAGAATGAAAGGAGACGCAATGAAGATTGGGTTGGTTGGTCTACATATAGTAATATTAGTAGAGTCGTGAGTCAGACGAGGGCATCGGGTCAGGTTGGTTCTGGTTCACAAATTTGCTTGAAATTTATGTCAATTGGTGTTATCATATATAAGTTTACTTGTTATTATGGATACAATGAATGATGTATTGGTTGTTCAGTTGTGTATTGAGTTTGATTCAGTCTTCTGTAAATGTTATTATAGAATCTGATTTCCTCGGGGTGTTATCTTTATGCATGCTGAGGTACAAGTTAAATTTTGGAATTATGAGAGCTGATGGAAGGAAGGGAATCTCCATTTGGTACGGTGGCAATATGATGTTTGCCAAAAGAGTAGGATCTGGCTGCGCTTCAAGTCTGAAATATATGACAAGACCTTGAGAAGTGGGATCATGAGGTGACTGATAGAAAAAACTCAGGAAGTTTGTACAAAAATGTTAGATCTCAAGCCAGTGCTTGGGATCAAGGATCAAACCAGTGCTTGTTGTTACTACTTCCTTTGGGCCTTTTCTTTACACCAACAGGCCTGTTATCATCTTCATTAATAAACGAAACGAAACGAAGCGAAGCGAAGCAACACTGTTTCTCATGGCCTCCATCCATCTCCTCCACGGCCTCTCGCCGACTACTCCCAAAGCGCTAGCCTTACCCAGATTCCGGACCTCCACCATAGCCACCCGGTCGCTCTCTTTCCCCAAACCCAAATCGAAGACCATCACTTGCATGTCCTCCGGCACTCCCACGCGGGCCACAGATCGCTTAATCTCCGCCGTCTCATACACTCTCCCCTTCTTCAATTCGCTCCAGTACGGTCGCTACCTGTTTCTCCAGTTCCCCAAACTGGGCCTCCTCTTCGAGCCGCTGCTTCCCTTGTTGGGTCTCTACAGGTCCATCCCCTACTCGAGCTTCGTCGCCTTCTTCACCCTCTATTTGGGTGTGGTCAGGAACCCTAGCTTCAGCCACTACGCCAGGTTCAATGCTATGCAAGCAGTTACTTTGGACGTCCTCTTGGTTCTGCCGCTTCTCGTTCAGAGGATCTTCAGCCCGGGTCAGGCCGGTCTAGGCTTCAAGCTCATGGTCTGGGGCCATAATGGTATTTTCGTGTTCAGTGTATTCTGCTTTGTTTATGGCTTGGTTAGTTCTGTTTTGGGTCGCACTCCTTACTTGCCCTTTGTTGCTGATGCCGCCGGCCGCCAGCTCTGATCTCGACTCACTCTTGTTTTGTTCTATGTTATGTATGGAGCTGATGGTATCAAAGGGTTGAGTTTTATGTGCTTGAGTTTCACTGCTAGTTTCGTAATCAATTCAGGAAGCGATTGCATTCGCCCTTTTATGCTTGCTGCATGTTGATTTCTTTGGCTTGTCTTGAGAATAAAATTGCTACGTAATCGAGTCAAAAGCTCTAGTTATACATCGCAGGCATTTGAGGTAACATCCGGTTCAATTTATTGTTTTTTTCCATTAGAATGTGTGTTTATAAGTTGCAACCACGCCCTTGACATAAGTGTCACTGTTTTTGTTTCAAAACAAATTATGAGTTTATGACTAACTGGAACTAGAGCTAATATCAAGAAGAAATAGCCCTTCCTAGATTATAATATAAGTTCAGTTTTTTTTGGGAAATTTCACTTTTTTCGAACACCTCTTGGTTCTCCCCTGTGTGTGCTTATAAACACCATTTAACATCTTTCGAACCAATGTAGCATACAAAATTAGTGTCTTATATCACTTTACTCGTGATCCAGTTTAAATAACTCAAGAGTACATTTTCTAAATCTATTAAAATTCTTGTTTTCAATAGTATTGAGTGAGTTTCCAAGGTTCTACTGTCTTCATTTATTCTCATATTAGTCTCGGACCTCGCTCGGTCATGTTTCACCAATTTTGAGCCAAAACTGTTTGTTATATATAACACACGACTTTTTGAGAAATTTAACATTTTTTAACCTGTGGTTTTTTCAATTTGTGTGGTTATTGACGCCTCCTAACATATTTGAATAATTCTAGCATTAAAAATCCGTTGCTTTTATTATTTTACTCGCGATTGAGCTTAAATGACTCATGCATGCCGTGTTTTGTATAGCTGCTGCAATTGTTATTTTCAGAGGTATTGAATGAGTTTTGAGAGCCAAAACTGTTTGTTATATATAACACACGACTTTTTGAGAAATTTAACATTTTTTAACCTGTGGTTTTTTCAATTTGTGTGGTTATTGACGCCTCCTAACATATTTGAATAATTCTAGCATTAAAAATCCGTTGCTTTTATTATTTTACTCGCGATTGAGCTTAAATGACTCATGCATGCCGTGTTTTGTAAAGCTGCTGCAATTGTTATTTTCAGAGGTATTGAATGAGTTTTGAAAGCTTGTTTTTTCTTCGTTTATTCTCTTGGTGACCTCGGGAATCTAAATTTTCAAAAACAGTTACGTATTACCCATTCTTTCAAGTTTTGCCCGATTTGAGCCGAAACCCCTGGCTAGCACACAGGTTTTTGGAAAATTTCACTTTTTTTGACATGTGGTTTTTTGAATTCCTATGTGCTTCTAGACGCCTCTTAACATATTGTGAACCATTCTAGCATCAAAAATCTGTTGCTTTTATTATTTTACTCGCAATCAAGCTTAAATTACTCACGCGTGCCGTGTTTTGTAAACCTGTTGAAAGTGTGGTTTTCAGAGGTAATGAGTGTGCTTCAAAGCTTGTTATGTCTTAGTTTATTCTCTTAATGACATCGGGAACCTAAATTTTCAAAAACAGTTACGTATTACTGTTGGGTAAAAATATGCATGAAGCGTAAATGTCACCCAACATAATTTCACTCATATTCATTATCAGAACAGGGTTTTAATTATGTCTGGTTCGACCCATTCAAGACAGAATATGTCTTTTAATTACAATCCATTGTTACAAGGGAACACCCTTTGATTTCGTTTATCAAGAGACCATTGTAGGTTTTTTTGTTTTTGTGACTGCACTCACATTTGAGAGTGGGTTGTCTACGTACCCTGGAGGGGATCAAGTCACTCGTAGTTTAATGGTTCCAACAAGTAAATGACTCATTGGAGGGTTTTGATTTTGGAGTGAGAGTAGTGTTTGGAAATGTGTTTGGATTTGTGTCTGAAGACATTTGAGCTTAGGAGCGTGATTCTGGTTTCAGGCGATCCGAGAATTTATTTGGATTGGTGGTTGCATCTAGATTTAAATCCAGACTGCCTACATACCCTGTGAAGGGATCAAACCAATGTAGTTCGAAAGGTTTGGTTATGGATTTGATTTTTCTGGTGCTTTAGGAATTTGACCAGGGTTGTCTGGACCGGATGAATTTGACTGGTGGTGTTAGGGATTCTATTTGGAATTGTGGTTGCATCTAGTGGGTTACTAAACTGCCTACGTACCCCTTTGTGGGATCAAACCAACCGTAGTTCTTAAGAGTTTGTAGGCTTTGCGGCTTAGTGCCAGCTTTGGGTTTGACAGATGTATTTTTGAATCCGTCAACTGTATTTCTTGTAGACACTTAATTTGGTAGAGTGTCAGCTGATTTGAGTTGTGCATCTGAAATTGGTGATGCATCGACGTGATCAAGAGGCTTGAATTGCCTTAGCCAAAGTTTTTGATAGTGGCGTAGGTGATCTGCAAATCCAGTCTCCGCGTGTAAGCGGACTCCGCCTGCATGCGGACCTCGCATGTATGCTTGTAAGCGGACTCCGCGTGTAAGCGTGTAAACGGACTCCACGGCATGCGGACCTCGCGTGTATGCTTGTAAGCAGACTCTGCGTGTATGCTTTGTAAGCGGACTCCGCATGCTTGAGGGAAATCTTCTGCATGGAGGGATCTCGCCTGTGATGTCATCTTGTCTCGCCTGGACTTTCTCTTCTCTGCAAAGTCATCACACCTAGAGCTTCTGCGTTGACGCGAAGTCACCTCGCCACCTCTTAGGGCTTCTGCTTTGATGTGAAGTCACTTCGTCACCCCTTAAGGTTTCTGCTTTGACGTGAATGCCACATCGTCACCCCTTAGGGTTTCTGCTTTGACGCGAATGTCACCTCGCCACCCCTTTGGGTTCCTGCTTTTGATGTGAAGTCACCTCGCCACCCCTTAGGGCTTATGCTTTGATGTGAATGTCACCTCGCCACCCCTTAGGGTTTCTGCTTTGACATGAATGTCACCTCGCCACCCCTTAGGGCTTCTGCTTTGATGGGAAGTCACCTCGTCACCCCTTAGGGTTTCTGCTTTGGTGTTGGGTCATCTCGCCTTAGGGCTTTAGAGCTTCAGTCTCCGCGCAAGGTCATCTCGCCTTTGCTTGTTTGTTCCCTTCCCCTTGCATGACTTGTTATGCGAGGTGCAAGGCCATATATTTGTTGTCAAGAGGAAGGGCCGAGCGGCCATATATTTATTATAACACATTATCTTCTTTTGGTGAAGACCTCGCGAGGTCGTCTGACCTTAGGGGGAGATGGCTCGTGTGCTTGCGGGGCTTCCGGCGGAGTAAGGGATAAGATAAAGACCCTGCAAAAGAAATAGAGCGTTAGAATGAGGGCTCCACCTTCTTGTTGGCTCGTCGCTCTTCTTCTGCCTTTTTGCTTCGCTTCTCTGCTTTCTTCGCCTGTTCTCTTCTTCTTCTCCTTTGTTTCGCTCCGCCTCTCCTTCTTGTCTCCTCTTTCTGTCCCCCTTCTTTTGGGGACTTTGGCCTCTTTATATAGAGTGTTTGGTTAGGATGATTGAGTTGCAATTGGACTTTGATGCCCGAATTGTATTCCTATCCAAAACCCTTTTTGTAAGAGTTACAATTGAACTGAAAAGCCTTGTGAATGTAGCACAAGAAAAAAGATTATCATTATTTTTATTATTATTTTATTTTTCTCTTTTGTAATCCTTTATTTTTCGGTATCAACAATCACCCATTCTTTCCAGATTTTCCCATTTTGAGCCGAAACCCCTGGCTTTATATTGCACACAGGTTTTTTGAAAATTTCACTTTTTTTGACATGTGGCTTTTTGAATTCCTCTGTCTTTCTAGACGCCTCCTAACATATTGTGAACCATTCTATCATCAAAAATCTGTTGCTTCTATTATTTTTCTCGCGATCGAGCATAAATGACTCACGCGAGCTGTTTTTTGTAAAGCTGCTGATAATGTTGTTTTCAAAGGAATTAAGTGAGCTTCCAAGCTTGTTTTGTCTTAGTTTATTCTACTAATGACCTCGGGAACCTAAATTTTCAAAAACAATTACGTATTACCCATTCTTTCATATTTCGCCCGATTTGAACCGAAACCCCTGGTTATAGCTCACATGTTTTTGGAAAATTTCACTTTTTTGACATGTGGCTTTTTGAACTCCTCTGTGCTTCTAGACGACTCCTAACATATTATGAACCATTATAGCATCAAAAATCCGTTGTTTTTATTATTTTACTCACGATCAAGCTTGAATTTCTTACGTGTGCGGTGTTTTTTAATGCTGCAGAAAGTGTAGTTTTCAGAGGTATTGAGTGAGCTTCCAAACTTATTTTGTCTTTGTTTATTCTCTTAATGACCTCGGGAACCTAAATTTTCAAAAACATTTACGTATTACCCATTCTTTCATGTTTCGCCCGATTTGAGCCGACACCCCTTGCTATAGCACACAGGTTTTTGGAATTTCACTTTTTGACATGTGGTTTTTTGAATTCCTCTGTGCTTCTTGATGCCTCCTAACATATTGTGAACCATTGTAGCATCAAAAATCCGTCGTTTTTGTTACTTTTTACTCGCGATCGAGCTTGAATGACTCACGTGTGCGGTGTTTTTTAATGCGGCAAGTGTGGTTTTCAGAAGTATTGAGTGAGCTTCCAAGCTTGTTTTGTCTTTGTTTATTCTCTTAATGACCTCGGGAACCTAAATTTTCAAAAACATTTACGTGTTACCCATTCTTTCATGTTTCGCCCGATTTGAGCCGAAACCCCTTGCTAAAGCACACAGGTTTTTGAAAAATTTCACTTTTTTTTACATGTGGTTTTTTGAATTCCTCTGTGTTTCTAGACACCTCCTAACATATTGTGAACCATTGTAGCCTCAAAAATCCGTTGGTTTTATTATTTTACTCGCGATCGAGCTGAAATAACTCACGCCTGTCGTGTTTTGTAAAGTTGCTAGAAGTTTGGTTTTCAGAAGTATTGAGTGAGATGTCAAGTATGGTATGTCTTAGTTTATTCTCTTAATGACCTCGGGAACCTAAATTTTCAAAAACAGTTACGTGTTACCCATTTTTACATGTTTCACCCGATTTAAGCCGAACCCCTTGCTCTATATAGCACACAAGTTTTTGGAAAATGTCGCTTTTTTTGACATGTGATTTTTTGAATTCCTTTGTGTTTCTAGACACCTCCTAACATATTGTGAACCATTGTAGCATCAAAAATCCGTCGTTTTTGTTATTTTACTGGCGATCGAGCTTGAATTACTCACGTGTGCGGTGTTTTTTAATGCTACTGAATGTGTGGTTTTCAGAGGTATTGAGTGAGCATTCAAGCTAGTTGTGTCTTAGTTTATTCTCTTAACGACTTCAGGAACCTAAATTTTCAAAAAGAGTTACGTATTACCCATTATTTCAAGTTTCACCCAATTCGAGCCGAAACCCCTTACTATAACACACAGGTTTTTGGAAAATTTCACTTTTTTTGACATGTGGTTTTTTGAATTCCTATGTGCTTCTTGACGCCTCATAACATATTGTGAACCATTCTAGCATCCAAAATCTGTTGCTTTTATTATTTTTTTCGCGATCGAGCTTAAATAACTCACGTGTGCGGTGTTTTTTAATGCTGCTGAAAGTGTGGTTTTCAGAGGTATTGAGTGAGCTTTCATGCTTGTTTTGTCTTAGTTTATTCTCTTAATGAACTCGGGAAACTAAATTTTCAAAAACAGTTATATATTACCCATTCTATCAAGTTTCGCCAAATTTGAGCCGAATCCTCATGCTAGGTTTTTGAAAAATTTAAATTTTTTTGACATGTGGTGTTTTGAATTCCTATGTGCTTGTAGAAGTCTCATAACGTATTGTGAACCATTCTAACAACAAAAATCCGTTGTTTTTATTATTTTACTCGTGATCAAACTGAAATAACTCACGCATGTCGTGTTTTGTAAACCTGCTGGAAGTGTGGTTTTCAGAAGTATTGAGTGAGCTTCCAAGTATGGTATGTCTTAGTTTATTCTCTTAATGACCTCGGAAACCAAAACTTTTAAAAACAGTTACGTGTTACCCATTTTTTCATGTTTCGCCCGATTTGAGCCGAAACCCCTTGTTTTTTGGAAAATTTCGCTTTTTTTGACATGTGATTTTTTGAATTCCTCAGTGTTTCTAGACGCCTCTTAAGATATTGTGAACCGTTGTAGCATCCAAAATTCGTCGTTTTTGTTATTTTACTCGCGATCGAGCTTGAATTACTCACCTGTGCGGTGTTTTTTAATGCTGCAGAAAGTGTGGTTTTCAGAGGTATTGAGTGATCTTCCAAGTTTGTTTTGTCTTAGTTTATTCTCTTAATGACCTCGGGAACCTAAATTTTCAAAAACATTTAGGTGTTACCCATTCTTTCATGTTTCGCCCGATTTGAGCCGAAACTCCTTGCTATAGCACACATGTTTTTGGAAAATTTCACTTTTTTTGACATGTGGTTTTTTGAATTCCTCTGTGCTTCTTGACGCCTCCTAACATATTGTGAACCATTGTAGCATCAAAAATCCGTCGTTTTTGTTACTTTTTACTCGCGATCGAGCTTGAATGACTCACGTGTGCAGTGTTTTTTAATGCTGCAGAAAGTGTTGTTTTCAGAAGTATTGAGTGAGCTTCCAAGTATGGTATGTCTTTGTTTATTCTCTTAATGACCTCGGGAACCTAAATTTTCAAAACCAGTTACGTGTTACCCATTTTTCATGTTTCGCCCGATATGAGTCAAAACCCTTTGCTATAGCACACAAGTTTTTGGAAAATTTCTCTATTTTTGACATGTGATTTTTTGAATTCCTCTGTGTTTCTTGACGCCTCCTAACATATTGTGAACCATTGTAGCATCAAAAATCCGTTGTTTTTGTCACTTTTTACTCACGATCAAGCTTGAATGACTCACATGTGCGGTGATTTTTAATGCTGCAGAAAGTGTGGGTTTCAGATGTATTGAGTGAGCTTCCAAATATTGTATGTCTTTGTTTATTCTCTTAGTGACCTCGGGAACTTAAATTTTAAAAAATAGTTACGTGTTACCCATTTTTCATGTTTCGCTCGATATGAGCCGAAACGCCTTGCTACAGGTTTTTGGAAAATTTTGCTCTTTTTGACATGTGATTTTTTGAATTCCTCAGTGTTTCTAGATGCCTCCTAACATATTGTGAACCATTATAGCATCAAAAATCCGTCGTTTTGTTATTTTACTCGCGATCGAGCTTGAATTACTCACGCTTGTCCTGTTTTGTAAACCTGCTGGAAGTTTGGTTTTCAGAAGTATTGAGTGAGCTTCCAAGTAAGGTATGTCTTTGTTTATTCTCTTAATGACCTCGGGAACCAAAATTTTCAAAAACAGTTACATGTTACCCATTCTTTCATGTTTCGCCCGATTTGAGCCGAAACACCGTGCTACAGCACACAGGTTTTTGGAAAATTTCGCTTTTTTTGACATGTGATTTTTTGAATTCCTCTGTGTTTCAAGACACCTCATAACATATTGTGAATCATTGTAGCATCAAAAATCGGTCGTTTTTGTTACTTTTTACTCGCGATCGAGCTTAAATGACTCACGTGTGCGGTGTTTTTTAATGCTGCAGAAATGGTGGTTTTCAGAAGTATTGAGTTAGCTTCCAAGCTTGTTTTGTCTTTGTTTATTCTCTTAATGACCTCGGGAACCTAAATTTCCAAAAACATTTACGTGTTACCCATTTTTCATGTTTCGCCTGATTTGAGCCGAAATCCCTTGCTATAGCACACAGGTTTTTGGAAAATTTCGCTTTTTTTGACATGTGATTTTTTGAATTCCTCAGTGTTTTTAAACACCTCCTAAGATATTGTGAACCGTTGTAGCATCCAAAATTCGTCGTTTTTGTTATTTTATTTGCGATCGAGCTTGAATTACTCACCTGTGCGGTGTTTTTAATGTTGCAGAAAATGTGGTTTTCAGAGGTATTGAGTGATCTTCCAAGCTTTTTTGGTCTTAGTTTATTCTCTTAATGACCTCGGGAACCTAAATTCTATATAGCACAAATGTTTTTGGAAAATTTCACTTATTTTGACATGTGGTATTTTGAATTCTTATGTGCTTCTTGACGCCTCCTATCATATTATGAACCATTCTTGCATCAAAAATCCGTTGGTTTTATTATTTTACTCGCGATCGAGCTCAAATAACTCACGTCTGTCGTGTTCTGTAAACCTGCTGGAAGTTTGGCTTTCATAAGTACTGAGTGAGCTTCCATGTATGGTATGTCTCTGTTTATTCTCTTAATGACCTCGGGAACCTAAATTTTCAAAAACAGTTACGTGCTACCCATTTTTCATGTTTCGCCCGATTTGAGCCGAAACCCCTAGCTATAGCACAGGTTTTTCGAAAATTTCTCTTTTTTCGACATGTGATTTTACAATTCCTCTATGTTTCTAGACAACTCCTAACATATTGTGAACCATTGTAACATCAAAAATCCGTCGTTTTTGTTACTTTTTACTCGCGATGGAGCTTGAATGACTCACGTGTGCGGTGTTTTTTAATGCTGCAGAAAGTTTGGTTTTCAGAAGTATTGAGTGAGCTTCCAAGTATGGTATGTCTTTGTTTATTCTCTTACTGACCTCGGGAACCTAAATTTTCAAAAACAATTACGTGTTACCTATTCTTTCATGTTTCGCCCGATTTGAGCCGAAGCCCCGTGCCATAGCACACAGGTTTTTGGAAAATTTCACATTTTTTGACATGTGGTTTTTTGAATTCCTCTGTGCTTCTTGACGCCTCCTAACATATTTTGAACCATTCTAGCTTCAAAAATCCGTTGGTTTTATTATTTTACTCGTGATCGAGCTCAAATAACTCACGCATGTCGTGTTTTGTAAACCTGCTGTAAGTTTGGTTTTAAGAAGTATTGAGTGAGCTTCCAAGTATGATATGTCTTTGTTTATTCTCATAATGACCCCGGGAACCTAAATTTTCAAAAACTTTTACGTGTTACCTATTCTTTAATTTTTCGCCCGATTTGAGCCGAAACCCCTTGTTATAGCACACAGGTTTTTGGAAAATTTCACTTTTTTGACATGTGGTTTTTTTAATTCCTATGTGCTTCCTGACTCCTCCTATCGTATTGTGAACCATTGTAGCATCAAAAATCTGTCATTTTGTAACTTTTTACTCGCGATCGAGCTTGAATGACTCACATGTGCGGTGTTTTTTAAACATGCTGGAAGTTTGGTTTTCAGAAGTATTGAGTGAGCTTCCAAGTATGGTATGTCTTAGTTTATTCTCGTAATGACCTCAGAAACCTAAATTTTTAAAAACAGTTACGTGTTACCCATTTTTTCATGTTTCGCCCGATTTGAGCCGAAACCCCTTGCTTTTTTGGAAAATTTCGCTTTTTTTGACATGTGATTTTTTGAATTCCTCAGTGTTTCTAGACGCCTCCTAAGATATTGTGAACTGTTGTAGCATCCAAAATTCGTCGTTTTTGTTATTTTATTCGCGATCGAGCTTGAATTACTCACCTGTGCGGTGTTTTTAATGCTGTAGAAAGTGTGGTTTTCAGAGGTATTGAGTGATCTTCCAAGCTTGTTTTGTCTTAATTTATTCTCTTAATGACCTCGGGAACCTAAATTTTCAAAAACATTTAGGTGTTACCCATTCTTTCATGTTTCTCCCGATTTGAGCCGAAACCCCTTGCTATAGCACATAGGTTTTTGGAAAATTTCGCTTTTTTTGACATGTCATTTTTTGAATTCCTCAGTGTTTCTAGACGCCTCCTAACATATTGTGAACCATTGTAGCATAAAAAATCCGTCATTTTTGTTATTTTACTCGCGATCGAGCTTGAATTACTCACGTCTGTCGTGTTTTGTAAACCTGCTGGAAGTTTGGTTTTCAGAAGTATTGAGTGAGCTTCCAAGTATGGTATGTCTTTGTTTATTCTCTTAATGACCTCGGGAACTTAAATTTTCAAAAACAGTTACGTGTTACCCATTTTTTCATGTTTCGCTCGATTTGAGCCGAAACACCGTGCTAAAGCACACAGGTTTTTGGAAAATTTCTTTTTTTTGACATGTGATTTTTTGAATTCCTCTGTAATTCAAGACACCTCATAAAATATTGTGAATCATTGTAGCATCAAAAATCCGTCGTTTTTGTTACTTTTTACTCGCGATCGAGCTTGAATGAATCACTTGTGCGGTGTTTTTTAGTGCTGCAGAAATTGTGGTTTTCAAAAGTATTGAGTGAGCTTCCAAGTATGGTATGTCTTTTTTTATTCTCTTAATGACCCCGGGAACCTAAATTTTCAAAAACATTTACGTGTTACCTATTCTTTCATTTTTCGCCCGATTTGAGCCGAAACCCCTTGCAATAGCACACAGGATTTTGGAAAATTTCACTTTTTTTGACATGTGGTTTTTTGAATTCCTATTTGCTTCTTGACGCCTCCTATCATATTGTGAACCATTGTAGCATCAAAAATCTGTCATTTTGTTACTTTTTACTCGCGATCGAGCTTGAATAACTCACATGTGCGGTGTTTTTTAAACTGCTGGAAGTTTCGTTTTCAGAAGTATTGAGTGAGCTTCCAAGTATGGTATGTCTTTGTTTATTCTCTTAATGATCTCGGTAACCTAAATTTTCAAAAACAGTTACGTGTTACCCATTTTTCATGTTTCGCCCGATTTGAGCCGAAACCTCTTGCTATAGCACACAGGTTTTTGGAAAATTTCTCTTTTTTTGACATGTGATTTTTTGAATTCCTTTGTGTTTCTAGACGCCTCCTAACATATTGTGAACAATTGTAACATCAAAAATAGTTACGTGTTACCCATTTTTCATGTTTCGCTCGATTTGAGCCGAAACCCCTTGCTACAGGTTTTTGGAAAATTTCGCTTTTTTTGACATGTGATTTTTTGAATTCCTCAGTGTTTCGAGACGCCTCCTAACATATTGTGAACCATTGTAGCATCAAAAATCCGTCGTTTTGTTATTTTACTCGCGATCGAGCTTGAATTACTCACGCTTGTCCTGTTTTGTAAACCTGCTGGAAGTTTGGTTTTCAGAAGTATTGAGTGAGCTTCCAAGTAAGGTATGTCTTTGTTTATTCTCTTAATGACCTCGGGAACCTAAATTTTCAAAAACAGTTACATGTTACCCATTCTTTCATGTTTCGCCCGATTTGAGCCGAAACACCGTGCTAAAGCACACAGGTTTTTGGAAAATTTCGCTTTTTTTGACATGTGATTTTTTTAATTCCTCTGTGTTTCAAGACACCTCATAACATATTGTGAATCATTGTAGCATCAAAAATCCGTCGTTTTTGTTACTTTTTACTCGCGATCGAGCTTAAATGACTCACGTGTGCGGTGTTTTTTAATGCTGCAGAAATTGTGGTTTTCAGAAGTATTGAGTTAGCTTCCAAGCTTGTTTTGTCTTTGTTTGTTCTCTTAATGACCACGGGAAACTAAATTTTCAAAAACATTTACGTGTTACCCATTTTTCATGTTTCGCCTGATTTGAGCCGAAATCTCTTGCTATAGCACACAGGTTTTTGGAAAATTTCGCTTTTTTTGACATGTGATTTTTTGAATTCCTCAGTGTTTCTAAACGCCTCCTAAGATATTGTGAACCGTTGTAGCATCCAAAATTCGTCGTTTTTGTTATTTTATTCGCGATCGAGCTTGAATTACTCACCTGTGCGGTGTTTTTAATGTTGCAGAAAATGTGGTTTTCAGAGGTATTGAGTGATCTTCCAAGCTTTTTTGGTCTTAGTTTATTCTCTTAATGACCACGGGAACCTAAATTCTATATAGCACACATGTTTTTGGAAAATTTCACTTATTTTGACATGTGGTATTTTGAATTCTTATGTGCTTCTTGACGCCTCCTATCATATTGTGAACCATTCTTGCATCAAAAATCCGTTGGTTTGATTATTTTACTCGCGATCGAGCTCAAATAACTCACGTCTGTCGTGTTCTGTAAACCTGCTGGAAGTTTGGCTTTCAGAAGTATTGAGTGAGCTTCCATGTATGGTATGTCTCTGTTTATTATCTTAATGACCTCGGGAACCTAAATTTTCAAAAACAGGTACGTGTTACCCATTTTTCATGTTTCGCCCGATTTGAGCCGAAACCCCTTGCTATGGCACACAGGTTTTTCGAAAATTTCGCTTTTTTCGACATGTGATTTTACAATTTCTCTGTGTTTCTAGACAACTCCTAACATATTGTGAACCATTGTAACATCAAAAATCCGTCGTTATTGTTACTTTTTACTCGCGATGGAGCTTGAATGACTCACGTGTGCGGTGTTTTTTAATGCTGCAGAAAATTTGGTTTTCAGAAGTATTGAGTGAGCTTCCAAGTATGGTATGTCTTTGTTTATTCTCTTAATGACCTCGGGAACCTAAATTTTCAAAAACATTTACGTGTTACCAATTCTTTCATGTTTCGCCCGATTTGAGCCGAAACCCCTTGCTATATAGCACACAGGTTTTTGGAAAATTTCACATTTTTTGACAGGTGGTTTTTTGAATTCCTCTTTGCTTCTTGATGCCTCCTAACATATTTTGAACCATTCTAGCTTCAAAAATCCGTTGGTTTTATTATTTTACTCGCGATCGAGCTCAAATAACTCACGCATGTCGTGTTTTGTAAACCTGCTGTAAGTTTGGTTTTCAGAAGTATTAAGTGCGCTTCCAAGTATGGTATGTCTTTGTTTATTCTCTTAATGACCTCGGGAACCAAAATTTTCAAAAACAGTTACGTGTTACCCATTTTTCATGTTTCGCTCGATTTGAGACGAAACCTCTTGCTATAGCACACAGGTTTTTGGAAAATTTCACTTATTTTGACATGTGGTATTTTGAATTCTTATGTGCTTCTTGACGCCTCCTATCATATTGTGAACCATTCTTGCATCAAAAATCCATTGGTTTTATTATTTTACTCGCGATCGAGCTCAAATAACTCACGTCTGTCGTGTTCTGTAAACCTGCTGGAAGTTTGGCTTTCAGAAATATTGAGTGAGCTTCCATATATGGTTTATCTCTGTTTATTCTCTTAATGACCTCAGGAACCTAAATTTTCAAAAACAGTTACGTGTTACCCATTTTTCATGTTTCGCCCGATTTGAGCCGAAACCCTTTGCTATAGCACACAGGTTTTTGGAAAATTTCTCTTTTTTTGACATGTGATTTTTTGAATTCCTCTGTGTTTCTAGACGCATCCTATCATATTTTGAACCATTGTAGCATCAAAAATTTGTCGTTTCTGTTACTTTTTACTCACGATCAAGCTTGAATAACTCATGTGTGCGGTGTTTTTTAATGCTGCAGAAAGTGGTTTTCATAAGTATTGAGTGGGCTTCCAAGTATGGTATGTCTTTGTTTATTCTCTTAATGACCTCGGGAACTTAAATGTTCAAAAACAGTTACGTGTTACCTATTTTTCACGTTTCGCCCGATTTGAGCCGAAACCCCTTGCTATAGCACACAAGTTTTTGGAAAATTTCGCTTTTTTGACATGTGATTTTTTGAATTCCTCTGTGTTTCAAGACACCTCATAACATATTGTGAACCATTGTAGCATCAAAAATCTGTCGTTTTGTTACTTTTTACTCGCGATCGAGCTTGAATAACTCACATGTGCGGTGTTTTTTAAACTGCTGGAAGTTTCGTTTTCAGAAGTATTGAGTGAGCTTCCAAGAATTGTATGTGTTTGTTTATTCTCTTAATGACCTCGGGAACCTAAATTTTCAAAAACATTTACGTGTTACCCATTTTTCATGTTTCGCCCTATTTGAGCCGAAATCCCTTGCTCGATATAGCACACAGGTTTTTGGAAAATTTCTCTTTTTTTGACATTTGATTTTTTGAATTCCTCTGTGTTTCTAGACGCCTCCTAACATATTGTGAACCATTGTAGCATCAAAAATCCGTCGTTTTTGTTATTTTACTTGCGATCGATCTTGAATTACTCACATGTGCAGTGTTTTTTAATGTTGCAGAAAATGTGGTTTTTAGAGGTATTGAGTGATCTTCCAAGCTTTTTTGGTCTTAGTTTATTCTCTTAATGACCTCGGGAACCTAAATTTTCAAAAACAATTACGTGTTGCCCATTTTTCATGTTTCGCCCGATTTGAGCCGAAACCTCTTGCTATAGCACACAGGTTTTTGGAAAATTTCCCTTATTTTGACATGTGATTTTTTGAATTTCTCTATGCTTCTTGACGCCTCCTAACATAATGTAAACCATTCTAGCATCAAAATTTTGTTGGTTTTATTATTTAACTCGCGATCGAGCTCAAATAACTCACGTCTGTCGTGTTCTGTAAACCTGCTGGAAGTTTGGTTTTCAGAAGTATTGAGTGAGCTTCCAAGTATGGTATGTCTTTGTTTATTCTCTTAATGACCTCGGTAACCTAAATTTTCGAAAACAGTTACGTGTTACCCATTTTTCATGTTTCGCCCGATTTGAGCCGAAACCCCTTGCTATAGCACACAGCTTTTTGGAAAATTTCGCTTTTTTCGACATGTGATTTTTACAATTCTTCTGTGTTTCTAGACAACTCCTAACATATTGTGAACCATTGTAACATCAAAAATCTATCGTTTTTGTTACTTTTTACTCGCGATGGAGCTTGAATGACTCACGTGTGCGGTGTTTTTTAATGCTGCAGAAAGTTTGGTTTTCAGAAGTATTGAGTGAGCTTCCAAGTATGGTATGTCTTTGTTTATTCTCTTAACGACCTCAGGAACCTAAATTTTCAAAAACATTTATGTGTTACCTATTCTTTCATGTTTCGCCCGATTTAAGCCGAAACCCCTTGCTATAGCACGCAAGTTTTTGGAAAATTTCACATTTTTTGACAGGTGGTTTTTTGAATTCCTCTGTGCTTCTTGACGCCTCCTAACATATTTTGAACCATTCTAGCTTCAAAAATCCGTTGGTTTTATTATTTTACTTGCGATCGAGCTCAAATAACTCACGCATGTCGTATTTTGTAAACCTGCTGTAAGTTTGGTTTTCAGAAGTATTAAGTGAGCTTCCAAGTATGGTATGTCTTTGTTTATTCTCTTAATGACCTCGGGAACCTAAATTTTCAAAAACAGTTACGTGTTACTCATTTTTGATGTTTCGCTCGATTTGAGCCGAAACATCTTGCTATTAGCACACAGGTTTTTGGAAAATTTCACTTATTTTGACATGTGGTATTTTGAATTCTTATGTGCTTCTTGACGCCTCATATCATATTGTGAACCATTCTTGCATCAAAAATCCGTTGGTATTATTATTTTACTCGCGATCGTGCTCAAATAACTCACGTCTGTCGTTTTCTGTAAACCTGCTGGAAGTTTGGCTTTCAGAAGTATTGAGTGAGCTTCCATATATGGTATGTCTCTGTTTATTGTCTTAATGACCTCAGGAACCTAAATTTTCAAAAACAGTTACGTGTTACCCATTTTTCATGTTTCGCCCGATTTGAGCCGAAACCTCTTGCTATAGCACACAGGTTTTTGGAAAATTTCTCTTTTTTTGACATGTGATTTTTTGAATTCCTCTGTATTTCTAGACGCCTCCTAACATATTTTGAACCATTGTAGCATCAAAAATCCGTCGTTTTTGTTACTTTTTACTCGCGATCAAGCTTGAATAACTCACGTGTACGGTGTTTTTTAATGCTGCAGAAAGTGGTTTTCAGAAGTATTGAGTGAGCTTCAAAGTATTGTATGTCTTTGTTTATTCTCTTAATGACCTCGGGAACTTAAATGTTCAAAAACAGTTACGTGTTACCCATTTTTCATGTTTCGCCCGATTTGAGCCGAAACCCCTTGCTATAGCACACAGGTTTTTGGAAAATTTCGCTTTTTTTAACATGTGATTTTTTGAATTCCTGTGTGTTTCAAGACACCTCATAACATATTGTAAATCATTGTAGCATCAAAAATCCGTCGTTTTTGTTACTTTTTACTCGCGATGGAGCTTGAATGACTCACGTGTGCGGTGTTTTTTAATGCTGCAGAAAGTTTGGTTTTCAGAAGTATTGAGTGAGCTTCCAAGTATGGTATGTCTTTGTTTATTCTCTTAACGACCTCAGGAACCTAAATTTTCAAAAACATTTATGTGTTACCTATTCTTTCATGTTTCGCCCGATTTAAGCCGAAACCCCTTGCTATAGCACGCAAGTTTTTGGAAAATTTCACATTTTTTGACAGGTGGTTTTTTGAATTCCTCTGTGCTTCTTGACGCCTCCTAACATATTTTGAACCATTCTAGCTTCAAAATTCCGTTGGTTTTATTATTTTACTTGCGATCGAGCTCAAATAACTCACGCATGTCGTATTTTGTAAACCTGCTGTAAGTTTGGTTTTCAGAAGTATTAAGTGAGCTTCCAAGTATGGTATGTCTTTGTTTATTCTCTTAATGACCTCGGGAACCTAAATTTTCAAAAACAGTTACGTGTTACTCATTTTGATGTTTCGCTCGATTTGAGCCGAAACATCTTGCTATTAGCACACAGGTTTTTGGAAAATTTCACTTATTTTGACATGTGGTATTTTGAATTCTTATGTGCTTCTTGACGCCTCATATCATATTGTGAACCATTCTTGCATCAAAAATCCGTTGGTATTATTATTTTACTCGCGATCGTGCTCAAATAACTCACGTCTGTCGTTTTCTGTAAACCTGCTGGAAGTTTGGCTTTCAGAAGTATTGAGTGAGCTTCCATATATGGTATGTCTCTGTTTATTGTCTTAATGACTTCAGGAACCTAAATTTTCAAAAACAGTTACGTGTTACCTATTTTTCATGTTTCGCCCGATTTGAGCCGAAACCTCTTGCTATAGCACACAGGTTTTTGGAAAATTTCTCTTTTTTTGACATGTGATTTTTTGAATTCCTCTGTATTTCTAGACGCCTCCTAACATATTTTGAACCATTGTAGCATCAAAAATCCGTCGTTTTTGTTACTTTTTACTCGCGATCAAGCTTGAATGACTCACGTGTACGGTGTTTTTTAATGCTGCAGAAAGTGGTTTTCAGAAGTATTGAGTGAGCTTCAAAGTATTGTATGTCTTTGTTTATTCTCTTAATGACCTCGGGAACTTAAATGTTCAAAAACAGTTACGTGTTACCCATTTTTCATGTTTCGCCCGATTTGAGCCGAAACCCCTTGCTATAGCACACAGGTTTTTGGAAAATTTCGCTTTTTTTAACATGTGATTTTTTGAATTCCTCTGTGTTTCAAGACACCTCATAACATATTGTAAATCATTGTAGCATCAAAAATCCGTCGTTTTTGTTACTTTTTACTCGCGATCGAGCTTGAATGAATCACGTGTGCGGTGTTTTTTAATGCTGCAGAAATTGTGGTTTTCAGAAGTATTGAGTTAGCTTCCAAGTATGGTATGTCTTTGTTTATTCTCTTAATGACCTTGGGAACCTAAATTTTCAAAAACATTTACGTGTTACCTATTCTTTCATTTTTCGCCCGATTTGAGTCGAAACCCCTTGCTATAGCACACAGGTTTTTGGAAAATTTCACTTTTTTTGACATGTGGTTTTTTGAATTCCTATGTGCTTCTTGACTCCTCCTATCATATTGTGAACCATTGTAGCATCAAAAATCCGTCATTTTGTTACTTTTTACTCGCGATCGAGCTTGAATGACTCACATGTGCGGTGTTCTGTAAACCTGCTGGAAGTTTTGTTTTCAGAAGTATTGAGTGAGCTTCCAAGTATGGTATGTCTTAGTTTATTCTCTTAATGACCTCGGAAACCTAAATTTTTAAAAATAATTACGTGTTACCCATTTTTTTATGTTTCGCCCGATTTGAGCCGAAACCCCTTGCTTTTTTGGAAAATTTCGCTTTTTTTGACATGTGATTTTTTGAATTCCTCAGTGTTTCTAGACGCTTCCTAAGATTTTGTGAACCGTTGTAGCATCCAAAATTCGTCGTTTTTGTTATTTTACTCGCGATCGAGCTTGAATTACTCACCTGTGTGGTGTTTTTAATGCTGCAGAAAGTGTGGTTTTCATAGGTATTGAGTGATTTTCCAAGCTTGTTTTGTCTTATTTTATTCTTTTATTGAGTGAGCTTCCAAGTATGGTATTTCTTTGTTTATTCTCTTAATGACCTCGGGAACCTAAATTTTCAAAAACAGTTACGTGTTACCCATTTTTTCATATTTCACCCGATTTGAGCCGAAACCCCTTGTAGCACACAAGTTTTTGGAAAATTTCGCTTTTTTTGACATGTGATTTTTTGAATTCCTCTGTGTTTCTAGACACCTCCTAACATATTGTGAACCATTGTAGCATCAAAAATCCGTCGTTTTTGTTATTTTACTCGCGATCGAGCTTGAATTACTCACGTGTGCGATGTTTTTTAATACTGCTGAAATTCTAGTTTTCAGAGGTATTGAGTGAGCTTCCATGCTAGTTTTGTCTTAGTTTATTCTCTTAATGACCTCGGAAACCTAAATTTTCAAAAACAGTTACGTATTACCCATTCTTTCAAGTTTCACCCAATTTGAGCCGAAACCCTTTGCTATAGCCCACAGGTTTTTGGAAAATTTCACTTTTTTTGACATGTGGTTTTTTGAATTTTTCTCTGTCCTTCTTGACGCCTCCTAACATATTGTGAACCATTCTAGCATCCAAAATCCGTTGCTTTTATTATTTTCTCGCGATCGAGCTTAAATGAATCACATTTGCGGTGTTTTTTAATGCTCCTGAAAGTGTGGTTTTCAGAGGTATTGAGTTAACTTCTAAGCTTGTTTTGTCTTAGTTTATTCTCTTAATGAACTCGGGAAACTAAGTTTTCAAAAACAGTTTCGTATCACCCATTCTATCAAGTTTCGCTCGATTTTTCACACAAGTTTTTGAAAAATTTAACTTTTTTTTACATGTGGGTCTTTGAATTCCTCTGTGATTCTAGAAGTCTTGTAGCATATTGTGAACCATTCTAGCATCAACATCCGTTGCTTTTATTTTTTTACTCGCGATCGAGCTTAAATAACTCATGATTGTCGTGTTTTGTAAACCTGCTGGAAGTGTGATTTTCAGAAGTATTGAGTGAACTTCCAAGTATAGTATGTCTTAATTTGTTCTCTTAACGAACCCGGAAACCTAAATTTTCAATAACAGTTAATGACACTTTATTCTCTTATTGACCTCCTAACATATTATAAACCATTCTAACATCAAAAATCAATTGCTTTTATTATTTTATTCACGATCGAGCTTAAATCATTATCGCGTGCCGTGTTTTGTAAGACTATTGAAAGTGTTGTTTTTAAAGGTATCGAGTATGCTTATAAGCACCTGTTACATCATCTTAACCTATGCATACAGAAAATTTCATTTACGCTGGTACTCAATGACTCGATGCCGTATTTTAGAAAACTAATGAATTTATGTGAATTCTCAAGGTTTTGATGCCTTCATCGCTTAGTTTTTCAACTAATACACACGTTAACACTTGGGCCCTAGCTCGTGTATATTTGTTTGGAAACCCTACGGAATATACTATAAAACGCAGCCATTTTTAATTTTTTATTGCACTGACCGATGTGAAACAGTGCTCTTTGGAGCCTATGATTTTTGTTAAAAGGTCACAAAAAGAAAAGTTATAATGAAACTTCATCCAGCCCTGTCATTTGTTAGGTATAGCGTTCCAAAACAACTATAGACAAAATGTTAGAGCGCAAAGCCAGGTCAAGCGTATAGGTAAGGCAGGTAAGGCACATGCAACACTATAGGTAAGGCACATGCAACCCTAAACCCCAAGCTAAGGCAAGGCATGGCTTATGCATGGCAACCTGATGCAAACTATATGGTCAAGGAGTAGAGTGTAGATGTGTGACCAGTTGACATTAAAAGAGCTAAGAACCAAACGACTCGCTCTTGATTCAGAAACTAGAGATTGTTTTAAAAATATTAAAATGGGCCAATTGAACTTTCTAAAGCAAGCACATTACAATTCAGACAATAATTGTTTCCCAGCATAATATCAAAACCTCACAACTACAACTCAGAAGATGATTGATAGAACAGATCAAAGATTGATAGAACAGATCCGGATCACACAGCACTAAGGCAATCTTATTTTTACCTTCCATCTTTGTAAAGAGTTCTGGATGATTTCTTGAAAAATTAGGTTCATCCCATCACCCTTTCCAAACACTACGTGTATTGATCAGACTAAACAATGGCAACTGAATGTAAGTAGCTGACCAACATGTCTTTAACACGGCGTTGAATCTCAACGAGGGAGTGATTTCTTAAGATTTACATCTCTATTTGTTGGCCAAGGATCAGTCAAATATCAAGAAAATGTGAATAAAGATATATCAAGACAATAAAACATACCTCTCATGCATACCTCTTAAATACGAAGTTGAGAAAAACTAAGCAGTCCTTACATCCATCAGAGAAGCTCAACTCGAAACAAAGAACTTGGGAAGAAACATTAAAACCATCTTGGTACATAAGTTTTAAAACTGACCTAGACAGGAACACAAAATATCCTCTTTCCACATACTTCAAATCAAGAACTAGTATCGGTCGTAACGCCTGAAAGAACAAATTAAAATATCAGATGATGATCCTAAGGAAGTTGCAAACACAAATATGAATATGGCTTGACCGGAAAGCATATACTAGTAAAAAGAGCAGCTTCAAATTTACTCGGCCAGCAACCAAGGAGTCGAACATGGCTTGTGATCAAAATAAGGTGGCAACTTTCACGTCCTCCCCAGACATATGATATATATAAGACAATAGGAAACAATGGAAAGGGAGGTCATTTCTTCTTTAATTGCTGACCAAGATTAAGAAAGCCATATAACAGACAAATTGCAAAGACAGTTCTAAATTAATTTTTGCTCGGATTTTGGCATTTTATTCAGTATGATACAGACTGTTTTGTTGAGGTTGTTCCAATCTTTGCATAAAATATTGAATACTTGATTATCTCTACTATTAGAAAGCCAGGCACCCTCTTTGGTGTCATGGTGAAGCCTTCAAGGATGGTTAATACCGTAAAATAAAGTAATTTCAAATTTAAAAGCAGAAAACAAAAAAAAAAATTCATAAAGGAGAAAAACGTGCAGTTATTTGCAATTAAAATCTGAAAAAAAAACTTCATCTTTTTTTTATAAAACAAAAAGATAAAAGCAAATTGACACACGCAGAGAAGTATCCCAGATGATGACATGCCACTGATTTTCATTCCCGACATTGTCCGAGAGTGAGAATCAGACACATCATCAACTCTAAAGTGACCTGATGAAAACATTCATTTATCCAACAAAAGAAGAAAGCAGGTATAATTATAAAAAGATAATAGCAAGAAAATAGCTACAATGGATGAGCAATCACCTGTGGCGATCATAATCCTTGGAACGTTCCCGTGAGCGAGAGCGTGACCTACGGTGACTTCTTGAATCATGATTGCGGGAGCGGTTTGAATCTCTGTCACGCTCTCCACGATCACGGTCATAGTGCCTATCACGATCTCTGCTCCTACGATCAAGATCCCTCCCTCGGTCGCGGCTATTGCCGCGTTCTCTGTCCCTACTAGGTTCTCTATCACGTTCCTTGCTTCTCTCTTTTGATCTATATGGCAAATAATCAAAGCAGAAGACATGAAATATATTTAAAAATAACTTCATTTAAAGAATATATGATATAAGGAGATTTTTTAAAACATATTGAGTAGCACCTTCTTTCATCATACCGATCAACCTTGCGAATCTTGTTTTTCTCTGCCTGAAATCAAAACCCTTTTCGTTACTAAGATGGACATATATCGGTAACCATGAGCCAAACAGCACAGCAACTAAAAGCAATCGACACCCCCATACACATGGACCTTTATATAAAATCGAAAAGCCAATTGACTAGAATTTCTCCATTCATATTTCAAAAAAAGGAAAAAAACATGCATGCGTTTGCATACAAGTGTATCACAAAACCCGACATCCTACAGTGACTTATACTGTTAACCAAAACAAAGTCCATTCATATAATGCAGAAGGATATTATGGATAATCCTTGTTAGCGTGATTTGTTTCCTATAGTTTTGAAACAATACATCAAAGAGTAACATAATTTTCAATAAGTAGATTTCCAGTAGAGTCAAAGAAAATTTGCTTAGCTAACATCAAGACTCCCTTCAGGGTGTAATTTTAAAATCAGTTAAGTGGGTTCTGCACTTAATTCTCATAAATAGACTAACTGCAACCCAAAAACAAAATCTTTAAATTCCTCAAAACTGAAAGGAGTTCTACCCCAGTGACATACCAAAACTAAGAAGTGTAGCATTTTAGAAAGTATGACCCAAGGGTTGATTCCATTTCATGGCCTAGATACAATACGTATACACCTTCACCCAGAAACAAAACATAAATCCTTGCAGATGGCATATGACAATAAAAAATTTAAAAAAATTGGCATTTGGAACCTGTAGAAAAGCAACTCAATAACATTGGAAAAGTCTTCACAAAAAGCTACTCACATATACTGCAATATGCGATCACTATATAAGTTTGAAACAATACCAGACCTGAGCCAAATTTCACAAAGTGAACTTAGTTTGTAGGTAAGTAACTAGGAAACTTGGCAGGTAAATTGAAATACTTTGATTACAATATGCTCTTATGCTCAATGATGATAACATCTTTGTCAAGAGCACAACTAGTGATTCCTCTTTTGTTTACATTATAAAAACAGAAACCAACCGAAGAAAAGATTATATAATTATAGAACAATCATCATACCTGCAGCTCTGCTAACTTCTCACGGATTTGCATATAGCCTAAATGAAGTTTCCCACCAAAATGATCAGCTAAACGACGATCACTGAAAACAACAAAAGACACTCAGGATAGTTACTTAAGACATAGCCCCAACAGGTTTTTTCATGTACAGTAGAGATTTCCCATAAAATGTCTAGTCAACAATAGCATGATCTACAAATATATATAAATAATAAAATAAAAAGACGCACATTCTTTAGCTGCAAAAGTTATCCTCGTAAAACTGGGCACAAGAGCCTGCTGGTGACAAGGTATAATCGTTGGGTCAAAAGCTGAAGCACTTGAAACCCCAAACTCTAATTTTTTGTGTAACCTAAAATACTAAAAACTAGAGTTGCCATGGTATTCACAATTAACTTTTACCTGTCATAAACACTAAGAAATGCTCCACAGATGTCACAGACACGCAGCTTTTGATCCGTCTGAAACAACAGCATAATTAAAAAGTTAACAGTACATACTGAGCAAGAAAGCATTGTAGGTATCAAGGAATTTTCTTTCCATAAAAGAGGATACTAATAATAGCACAACAGACAGGCATGCAATTTTTTTTATGTGAAGAATTAGACAACAAAGAGGAAAGTAAGGGGTTACAACTATGATCACAATATTATCTTCTTCCCACTTATAACCACAAACGTGTGGCATAGGCCCAAAGTGCTGGAGCAATACATATGAGTACTTTCCAAGTGACATGGAAGATTTATATAGCAGATAATTAAATAAATAGATTAAACAGAAGAAGAAGAAGAATGGACTCACAATTCGCACATCAGCAGCAGTATACTTGGAGGAATCCAGGACAGGCTCCTGCCTGGGAGGCAACTGAAAACAAATACAGTCCCTCACCGGTCATTTTGGTAGGAAAGAAAGAAAGAACAAAACAGATCCAAGACACTAAATAAAAACGTTATTAACAATTACAAGACAATATATTTATTGTTTATTCAAAGAATACCTTTTTCAGTGCTTCGGCCTCTTCCAACGCTTTTTGCGCCTCATCAACCATTCCTTGCTCACCTAGAGATGATAATCAGCTTTATGGATCAGATACTAAAACAAAAACTATCTAAAACAGCAGAAACTTAACATTTGATTAACAAACACTTTTAAGTTAAATTGCCTACTAATATAATCTAAAGCATAAGGTAAAGACTTTGTTCAAAAAGCATATATAAAAAATACTAATTGATGAGTGAATATGCCAACATTGGAAATCCATTCTGTTTCAGGCCATAATCTTTGCAGTCAATAAACATGAGAACCAAAAAAAACAAAAAACAAAAATCATTTTGAATTGGAATTAATTATACATACCACAAAAATCAGCAACGAAATCATTACCATAACTTTATCTAACTAAATGCAGGGAAATTACTACCACCTATTGCCGATGATCGGAGGGTATATAGATGTTCATGAATGTAAATGAAGGAAAATCACATTCATTTTGTACTCAAAATTAGCGTTGACAGGACCTTATTCAAAATTGACAAATTATTCACTTACCAAGGTCCTCCGCCTTCTTCAACTTTTCATTTATCATTTCCTGTGTACGAGCGTCAGGAACAACTACAGGCAACGGAGCCAAAGGTGGCGGATTTGGCAGGGGTTGAGGTAAAGCGGCCCTATCCTTATTGAAAGCATCCAAAAGAAGCATCGACTGTTTACAAAATAAAATAAGTCAAGAGCGATGAAAATTGCCAATAAGTGAACCACATAAAGGAACAGCAAAAAGATAATTTTACCCTTAGTTTATAAGTATATAGTAATTCCAGAAAAGTTGTAGGTACCTGTTTGTCTGCTCTCTTTCCCCTGAGATCTTCTAATATCTCCAGAGCTCGAATCTTAAGATCTGTCTTCCCTTCAAGATCTGAACAAATTTGAAGATTAGAATCACAATATGAATTTGTCACACATAATAATATAAAACAGATAAACTTTAAACAACAGACATTATCCAGTAAATTAGAAAAGGTTACCGAATCTATCAGCTTCTTCAAGCTTCTCTTTGATCTGCTTTGACAACTCAAGTATCTCCGGTGTCTGCAATTGCACCGGAACCAGAACACAGTTAATCAGTCACTTCTGCAAATGAAACAAAATTGATAACTAACAGCGAGTGAAATGAACGAATGACGGATCACCTGAGTAACCTCGGAGACAGAAATTGCAATGGCGGCTTTCGCATCATCATCCTCAAGGCGCTTAAGGGCTCTAGAAATTTTCCGATCACATTCAACAATGAGCCTATCTATGACATCCTCCAGGTCTCTGTCATAGTTATTGGTCCCTTGCTTCCTAGCTTCTTTGTATCTATCAAGAGTTAAGCTCCACTAGTATTCAAATATTTGACGAAATCAACATTCAATCTAAATTGAATCTTTAAAACTGAAAAAGGATACTCTTCTCTGAGTTGCAGAGAGTGAACCTTCGGGCAGGGTCCCATATCCATTTTCTGAAACCAAAAAAAAGAAGATCAAAATTGAATTCGCTAATCCAATTCTCATCGGAATCATAAAGAATGAACAGAGATGAAGGATTTGGTCACCGTTAATTGGAAAAGCTCGTGGGGGCAGAGTCCGACCAGGTAGAGGCGACACACATCGCGATCGTAATATTTGCGATTCACCTCCCGAACGTCGCCGTTCCGATTCGCCCCCATGAGCTGGTCCAGCTGCTTCCTCAGCGCGTCCATGCCGCTCTCTCTCTACTCCTCCAGATTAGGGTTTGTTTTGGATTTGGGAGATTTGGATTTGATCTGGAATGTGCGTGCTTAATATTTGGCACGCCCTTGCACTTTTATATATTTCCAAATTCGGCCCTTTTAACTATATGGGCCCAGGCCCATTACTGTTTCATTAGTCGTTCAGTACTAGTCTCTCTCTCTGATTTGATTCAGTGGAGTTTACAGAGAGCAAGCAAACACAACCAATCGTAGCAATGGCGCTCTCTCTCTCCTCCGGCCGCTTGTTTTGGCTCTTGGCAGTCTCCGCCGTTTTGTCTGTTGCAGTAGGTTTTCAGTCTGATGAGCTTTTGGTGGACGACGAGGAGTTCGGTCTGGAAGGAGGGGTGCACACCAAGTCTCCCGATCTCACTTACACACGATCTTCGCCGTCGCCGGCGACGCCGCAACCGACCACAAGGAGGAGGTCTTCCGATCAAGATACCGACTCCAAGATCCAGCTCGAGCTCCATCATGCCTTCGGCGACTCTGATTTCTCTCCCGCCGGTACCTTCAGTGCTCGCTTGAAGACTTGGAATTATGGCGGCCAGGTTCGTATGTAGTTTTTGGTTAACTATTTACTGCAGTTAATCGATGATATTGAGTTTTCTTTACCGGATTCGACTGTGTTTTATTGTCAGATGGTAATTTTAGGTGATTGAATGTTTTAGTTTGGCTGCTGAGAAATTGTAGGTGAATGATTGATCTTTAGGTGCTGATTGTAAACCTTTGTGCTCTGATCTTTACTTGTTGTAACCAATGTTTTAAAAAACGCGCCTCGGGCGCGCCTTGAGGCTCAAAAGGCGCGAGGCGCATGAAAAATTCCTTGTGCTTTGCTGGTTAGGCGCAGAGGCGCAAAAGGCGCAGCACAAGGCGCAAAAGGCGCAAAAAACGCACCCCAAGGCGCATAAGGCGTGCGCCTAGTGTAAGTGAAGGAAAACGGGGTCGTTTTGGGTAAGTGTTTTACAGTTTTACTTAAGGCTGGGTCGTGCGCCTCCCTCTCTCTTTTCGCCCTCCTTCCCTCCTCCCTCCTCCCTCTCCTTCTCCCGATTTCCCTCTCGAACACAGAGACACAATCGGCCACCACCAGGATTCCACCAGTTCGCGACCACCACCGACCGTCCGACCATCGACAACCACCCACCATCTGACCACTACCAGGATTCCGAGTTTCCGACCATCCGACCACCGCCTCGTCGCTGTCTTCTGCAACTCAATCGCCTCAAAGCTCTTCCTCTTAAGCCTCGCATTGCAGTCACCAACTCACCATTGATTTGAGGTATGCAGTACGCACATCTGTTATCAATCCGAATTTCTGATTCAATTGAACTGTTGTGAATTGTGTTTTCTTTGTATATGATGCAAGTCATGCAACATTGTGCTCTGATTATCTAAGTAAGTATAGATTGGAGCAAGCTTCCTGTAAATGCTCACAACTCTGTGTTGGTTTTGTGACTTGTGTCTAAGTATAGATTGCCTTTGTCAATGGTGTGTTGCAGGCAGCATTTACAGGAAGCTGCCTGTAAATGTTGTGTTGGTTTTGTCAATGGTGTGTTGGTTTTGTCTAAGTATAGAACTATAGATTGCAATATATGTTCTATATATAGCAGGAAATATTTTTTTTCAAAAGGCTTACGCCTTACGCCTCAAGGCTTACGCCTTGGTGAGGCTCCCGCTCCATAGCCTCGGCTACGCCTTAGCCTTTTAAAACATTGGTTGTAACCACATACAGCTTGAACCTAACATGGATTTATTGGTAACAGACGCTTACGAAGCTTCGATTTTCGAGGAATGCTTTTACTGAAGAGGAGAAGGACAAGTTTTCTGTATGCTTCTCACCCTGAAACTCGTGTTTCTTCTTTATGAGTTTGACCAATTCGAATTTGCACTCTTAACATGATTTGAAATGGTGATGTGTCTTTGCAGACGCTGTTGAAAGGAGATGACTTTTATAGTATAAGGTTGCCGTCCAGTGTCGCGAATCCTCCTGGGAGGGATTATGTTGTTTCATCAATAAAAGCGGCAAGTCTTAAGAACCCTTTATTAAGCAACGATCTGAATATAATACTTTTCTAATCATTGTCTTTGCACTTATCTAACAATATATTTGTATATCCAGAGATGTCTTCTGCGAGACGGTTTGGATGAACACTTTGTTATACACACGGTGATCCTCAGTTCTATAAAAGATTCTAAACTCTTCCTTCTGAACACTTTATTAATAGATTCCTGTTTCTTTACAACCATCTAGTCTTGTGCATATCTCAAAGGTTAAATTTGTTTTGCAGGATGGAGTTAATATTCTGGCAGTTAATTATGGTTCTCCTGGGGCATGCCCATATCCTCGGCAACTGAAACTTGTAAGCGAGGATCAGTCTTTCTTTAGTTATATTTGCTTGTTAATGAACCTGATATAAACAGTATGTGATAATATATCAGTATAAATAAAAGGTCAGGCTTCTTCACAGACCACATTAGATGAACCCCCTCTTTGTGCGAGTAAAAGCTGAGGCTTTGTAGCACTGGGGTTCTTATAAGTTGTGAGGGAGGGTATGAAGATTATGATAGGTCAAGAGTGGGGTAATCTAATAAGTTGAGGCTTTGTGGTAAAGTCTTGTTAAATAATCTTATTTTATCTTCTTTGATTGTAATTTCAGCCTTCAAAATGGTCATTCAACTCTCACACTGTCTTGAAGAACAGTGAACAGGCACCAAGGTGAGATGCTCTCTGTTCATTGTATCCTCAGTTCCTTGCATGTTGTGCTTGCTAAACTCTTACTGAAAGGTCGTAATCATTTCAAATCTATCAACTAGAAAGGGTGAAGACGCTGATTATATTAAAGAATAGTTTTCCATTGATATAAGGTGTATTTATCTGAATATGTTCCGTAGTTGATTGAAATGCAAATAAGAATATGTTTCTCTGGTTTATCCGTATTCTTTATTAGAACATATGCAGCGGCAATCAGTAGAATGGTCGCTTTGTGTTTATAATTAATTCTGTCTATTATTGTGAATGCCCCTAAAGTTAATCTCTGTTACAAAATGTTTCGCAGAGCTCCAGTGTTTTCTGAGGAGATTTTTGGTGGTGGTGAGGGAGTGGAAGGTGAAGTTGTACCACCACAAGAAAGGTCTTTCTGGGCTAAATATGTGAGTTTTCCTGCTGTTAATTGTAGGCAGTTTTCCTTCTCATAACTATCACATCCATGTATTATATATCTTTTGGCAAAAAAAAACTTTTATTGACTGGCTCTACTGGACTGCTTGTATCAGTGGATGTACCTGATCCCACTTGGGCTAATTGTTATGAATGCCGTAACCCAAGCAATGAACATGGCCGAGGAACAGGTTGGTGCACCCTCTGCTGCTGGCCAAGCACAGCAGCCAGCTGCAATCCAACGTGGATCAAGTTCTTCTGTTAGAAGAAGATAGCCGTTTTCTTCACTTGTTTCTATATGATGCAACATCACCTTGAGTGAAGACATTTTAGGTTTAACCGTTGATTGTATTTTTAATCCCATGGGGAGGGACCATCATGAGGGTTGTAAATTTTAGCAGTTTTGCAAAAATTGTAATAGTAACAAAGGCCATTGCCACTCAATGGAAGGTTGGATTGTTGAAAGTTTCGAATTTGATATTGTAAGGAATTATGCAGGTATTCAGTTCATAAAGGATTCCCACTGGTTGACAAAAAGATGAGAGGACCGCGTAATTAGATTCATGTGCCCTGAATCATGTTTGGTTGTCAGTTGTTTAAACTTTAAAGTTTACTCGACCGAGAATCATACTATGACCACTCGTGCTTTCCCAAATAAACTCGTACTAATATAGAATCTTTCAATGCTTTTGCAATTGTAACTTTCACCTACTACTTAGCTTTCGTTTTCTTTTAATTATTTTGTGATTTACAGTCAAGTTAGAGTTCGCTTCTCTTTCAACGTTCAAGAGTAGAATAAAAGTTACATGGGCAAGGATCTTGTCCAACTATGCAAAAAATATAACATTGACAACAACTAATGTCATTTCTCTTCTGTTATTCATTATAGCAGTTTTAAGCCAAGGCTGTAGCCTGTAGGGCAACTACTGCTTCTTCAACAATGGATACTCTCTACAGTTACATGTGGAACCTAATAAAGGCAAAGGAAAATGCATACATACTGCGAAAAATAATAGTGACAAGAGCGTGCAAGGACATTGCAAAGATTGCAAATAAGTTATTACATCGAAAATAAGTGATAGAATCTCTTGTATATATGGAACCAGGACCAAGAAGACAACACCATCAAATCATAGCTCATCCTGCAAACCAAATGAAAGAGGTCATCTCTAAGTGGCGCACACACCTTGATTTACTATTCTTTAATGCCAGTGAAAAAATTAAATAACCAACAAAAATAAAACAGAAGATTGATGCTTACATGATCATAATCGTCCCAATCACGATGCTGCATAGTTGTATAAACATCCAAATGAGAAGTGGATTTGTAAAACATTTAAATTAACTAAAAACTTAAACCGAGTATCATTTAAAACCAAACAATGTTCATCAAGAGTGTAATCTGATAAACTGAAAACCTATATCTACATTTAAGATGGAAGATTCAAGCTTACCCTTCTGTATTTGTCTCTATGTCTGTCTCGATACCGTCGATCATGACCCCTTTCTTTTCTCCTCTTTTCACCTTCTTCTCTTGCCCTTTGAGCTTCCTGTAAAATAAGAGCAAAAAATACTTATGAATAAAACTCAAATTATTAGGCCACAAAGAAATTCTCACAAACAGTGATTACGGCATAGAATACCTCTTCTTCTTGTGCTTTCCTCCTTTTCTCCGCTTCTTCAAAAGCTTCCTTTTCAGCCTGAAGGACAGCACAGGAGAAAAACAAATAACTACTCTGAGCTAGACGCCAATGGACTAGTAAATACTAGTTACAGTCGATAGAGGCTCACTGACCTCTCTATTAGCAAATACTTCCTCAACAACTTGTTTTGCATACTCTGGGTCATCACAAATTAAAATGTTGTCGAAAACTGAACCAGCCTTTACCTACACCACATTATTTCATCCCATTAACACAATGACTATAACATCCTTATATTCAGAAATTGATAATGCCGTGTGGTCCTACCTGCCAAACCTCAATACCGACATACTTAATCGGCTTAAGCACATAAAGATCAGGGTCATCTTCATACTCTGCAGAGAAGTAAAATGAAATCAAAAAACTTCACATATTTGTCTCTAAGATTTGTAGTTATAATAATCAATAGTGCCCTGGACAAAGCAAGTATATCATTTACTGAACCATACCCGGATTATCAATCCAAGGAGTCTTCCATTTCCCTTTATAGTTAGGGTTCTTGACTCTCTGAAATATAAGTATAAGCCACAAGTTAGAAGATCGAAACTGCATGCCAAAATATTGACCTTCAGTTTTATCCGTTCACTTCTTAAAAGCTTAGTTAACCTACCTTGCGTCTCCATGGTCCTTTGTAAGCTGGATTAGGTACCTTTGGAGCTCTCCATAGACCACTCTCGTCTTCATCCCAGTCAGCAGGCTAATTAGATGGGGAAAATATGATATGTTATTAATATTACCTTAATTTTTTCTCATATAAATCAAAGCACATGTGGACATTAGTCACAGTCCTAATAGAACAAACTACGATGGGGAATAATTGGATAATCTGGCAGTAGATTTTTCATGGTTCAATTACCACAATGAAGGCCAATTAGTGGTCTATTATAAAAAATAAAAAATAAAAAATAGGCTAAACAGCAGTCGGATAGATAGCTTTGTTTATATAACTACATTATAACATCAACTAACCTTTTTAGCTTTTGGATCTGGAATTTCTTTTGGAATTGAATCATATCCCTGCAATACCAAGATACGCATCAATAAGACATTACTTATGCACAGTCACAGAGACAAAGCCTTAGGATACGAAAGAAAGGTTCCATACCTCAGGCTTAATGTCATTAGGATCATCAATATATTCTCTAAGATCCCAATCTGCAGGCTGTGAGAACGGTAATTGATACTTCTTAGTTAAATAGAAAGAAAAATTAGAAGTTATTCATATAACTTAGTTCTTGAAGCAAAGATTTGAAATGAAAATTGAAAATTTATCCTACAGAGGAAAACATTCGCATAATGAAGTATTAAGTGATATAATCTACAGATTACTATGTCAGCATTATAGAACCTTAGAGCATTAACAAATTAATCTACCTTCTTTGCATCAACATCTTTGATCTTTCTTGGTGGAAGAATATCCCAGTCTGTATACATGCTTCCAGAGTCCCTTTCTCTATTGTCAACGAGGACACTATAAGTTGCATCAGGCCTTAGAATAAACGTGTAGAAATGAGTTAACTTGTCAGTTTCACACTGTAAATCCTTCTTGATGGGGTAATTCTGGCCTTGGTAGGAGAGTATAACGTGGAGTTTCTTTGTGTCCGTTCCACAAATATCTGGTCCGAACATTAAACTACACAAATCAAATTCAGCATAATCAGGGACGAATCTTAAAATTGAGAGTTGTACTTTTTGTCAGTTCTAGGAATAGAAAGTGCATAGATTGTGTACAAAGAAAGAACCTGTATGGAGTATCCCCGCTGAATTTCTTCTGATTAACAAATCCAGACATAAGCTTTATGTAACCCCCACCACATTCGATTTCCTGCTCAAACCTTACAGAATATTGGAGGACCAATGTTCTGTTCTTGTTAGTGAACTCCGGTATCTTTGCAGAAATGGCAAAATGTTTGGCATCACTAGATGTCTGAATTCCTGCAATTTTAGATACACAATCACAAAGTCAAAACATAACTTCCTATTGACCGTCAAATGGTAATACCTCTACATTCATCAGCAGAATAAAATCACCAGTGGTTTACCCAACAAACGAAGCCATAAGAACCAAAGCATCTGTATATTAAAAATCTTACTTTGTAACAACAGCACATTTACCATTCACAAACTTTCTTTAAGAAATTGCATTGTAACGAGATGAATTAACATAAGCAAATTCATACAAATATTCATTCTAGCCAATAGACTAACAAGTAACAATAAGACTTGATTGTTTACAGCTACGGGTTAGATTAATAAAAAGCTTAATGTATGATGAACATAAGATAATGAGTTCATTTACTTTGTCACACAAAAGGTGCAAAACATTACAACACAACAGTGAATGAATTCACCAACTTATCAAATAGGACAACTATTTTTTATTAGTATTAGGCAAATAGGACAAGTAATCCTTTAATATAGCATAAAATTAGGAATATGAAGCATACCTTTATCATCTGGGTCTCCATGCCACTTTCCAGCAGCATGTTTAAAGTAACCTGCTTTACCTTCACTTCTTTTCCAATCGGAGGTAACCCAACGGCTTTTCCACCCATCTAATTAACCCAAAACAAACAAACACACAGCATCAGTACATCACCACACCAAACTTAAATACCAAACTAGTATTTTCTTTCTCTGAAATCGATAATATTATCCGAGAAGAGAACTAAACAAGAGAAGATATATATGCAAGAGCAAAAGTCAATGCTCATCTTGACTTGGTTTTGAGTTGAGATCAAAAGGTTCTCAACAGTAGTGAAAAGTTTCTCAGAACATGAAAAGTGAGGGTTGAGTAGTTGAGATCAAAGGCAGTTAGATGCCGGCATGGGTGAGCATATTATGTTACTGAAAGTAAAAGAGTAAAACTTGAGCTAGTCAAGGAGAAACAAGGATGATACCTTCGAAACGCTCCTCAAAAATGATTTCTGCGCATGAACAACGGAAGATGAGGCGAAGTGAGGAGCGTGATATAAGCAGCAAAAGGAGCACCCCTTGAAGCATAAGCTGCTTTGCCATTTGCGCAAGTTGCAGCTCAACTGGGTTCACTGCATTTCTGTTCTTGGCAAACTTATATTAGTACTAACAAGAGATTGCCCACCCTTTGCTCTTTAATTTCGGCAACGCCCTTGGATGACTTGAATAATATTCATGGTCTCCTCAAGTGGGGGGGTGAGGAGTGGGGTAGACTGGTAGAGAGCTTTCAATTGGAATCAAGTCAATCAACCAATGAGACTGAATGAAACGTTTCTTCACCCAATTAGGATGCCGTTTCCTGTTTTTCTCTGATGAAGATTCAAGTGATATTTCTTCGTTCTCATGATTAATTCTTCCACACCAAGAAACTAAACTAGATTTCTAATTGTGCAGGCCGCACAATTACATGTGTGACAGTATGAGGATGATTATATTATGTATGACAGTCTGGGGATATAATTCGGGAAATAAAAAATGCAGCAGCAGGTCCTCTGAATGCGGTAACTTTCACGAGATTCAACAGGATAAGTGTACTGTCAATCACGCTAATTGCTAATGATTGACTTGGGTCGCTACTCGCTCCTCAACTGAAACCCATCTGGAGTAAACTTCCCGGCAGGCAGTGATGAAGGAAACATTGGATAAATGAATATAGTTGTAGTTTCGATGAAGAAGAAGGGTATTCATCACACAAGACCTGACTTGGGGTCTCCTTCTGTTTTGGTTAATCAAAGTCAGTCTACTCTTATAGGCCAAGACACGAGAAGGGAGTAACGAATGGGAATTGGGAAGGCTAGGGACAAGATAAAGCTATCTTCGCAACGAATCAGACTTACACAAGAGTTTAGTGCACCCCGCAGTCTCAGTTTCTGGAAGTCTTGGTGTACAAGGCTTCGGTGCATACACTGCTTTCAGCAGATAGTTTCTGGGCAGGAATGACACTAACGGATGAATTTTTATTCTAAATACCTAATATAAACAACATATTCTAGGATACGATACCCCCACCTCAATGCAGTGAAACACTAGTATGAGACTCTGAGAATTGACAAGCAATAAACTAAATGACTTTATTTAAACAAAACAGTGATGAAGTTGATTACACACTTTCCATAAACTGGAAATGCCAGCACACTGAAGTTTAAGCATACCAAAATACTACTCTTTTAAAGTAGAATTAACACGAAAAAAAAAAAAGGTGGAAAAGGGATATGAAGCTCATAAGTTCTACAACTATTCCTTGCAGCAGCAAATAAAATGAAGCTTCATGCCAACCCTACTTTGCCTGAGGGTGAGAGGATATAAAGTCAACAGCAAGACCAATGGAGTTGATCTTGTCAGCTTCATTGTCTGGGATCTCAAACCCAAACTCTTCTTCAAGTGCCATCACAATCTCCACAGCATCTAAACTATCTAAACCAAGATCTTTCTGGAAATGAGCATCCGGTGTAACCTAACAAGAGATAAATAACAAACATTGAAGATTATAGAAACTGGAATGCTACTTAGCAGAATAATAGCCATCAAAACAAATTCAAAATGTGACTGGAAGTGAATGCATAAATCTAAGGAGGCATATACTACCTCCCAAAATAAAATTTTAAAGATCAATGTCATACCACATCAATCTCCTCTAGCATCCTCCCCTCAACCCCTAGATCAAGTTTTCTAAGACTGAATTTAATTTCAAAGGCAAGTAAATACCATCAGGAATCTTGAGCATTAACTAGAAAAAAGTTTAGACAGATGCCGACTAAACCTACAACCCTCACTCTTCTATAATGAAGAGCTCAAAGGTTAACTAGATTCTAGAGTTAGAGAGCTTGGACAAGAACAATATTTAGGGGACACAAAGTGGCACAGACACTCCCCGGGAGTTCAAACCTTAATCCTACAGTAAGAAGAATACATCAAAAACAAACCAAACAAATGCTCAAAAGATAACTCAAAACTAATAAATAAAGGTTTTAAGTATGTTAATCAATATTTCTACTTTCGGCAACCTTCAGTGATATGGAGGAACAAAGACAAAAACCTCACGAGAATATACACAAGAAACTGAATAAGAAAGTATGTGTTTAAAAGAAGTTGGAACTTTGGAAAAAGAAACAATAAGCAATCAAGGCCTGGCTGAGATGAAAACTAAAGATGATATTAAGTTTCAGCACAGTGCATTTCCCCAATTGTGCATTTCAGTTTCTAATAAAAACAAATAGCCACATAGATGGAGCAACAATTCAATCCCAAATCCACATCTACTACAAATAAGTCCAGTGAGTGATTTACAGGATCTAAAATGTTATGCCTGAGCACTGCAAGCACAACATATATATGGTCCTATACTGACGTACCAAAACCCTAATTTTTCTATTACTCATGAACAAGAAGAAGATGAAAGGAAGCGACAGACAGACCTTGGAGGGATCGACTTTCTGGAAGTTCTTGACGACGGTGATAACGCGATCGGTGACCTCGGATTTGTCGAGGAAGGTCCCCCTCACCTCTTCCGAGTAGAAGCGGGCGCGTACGGCGTTGAAGAGAGCGGCCGCGGCCCTAGGGTTCGGCTGCACGCCCTGAACCACCGGCACTCTCAGGTACTTTAGCATTACGCTTCTCGCCGCCGCCATTGAAGACAAGAGCTCTTTCTTTCTTTCTTTCTTCTCTCGAGTCTCTCCAGAAAATGCTTCGGCTGTGACTGTGAGGTTTGAGGGCGAAAGAGTACTGTGGTAGAGTAGAATATGATGGGCCTTTTGTTTGGGCCTGGAAAGAACAAATGTGTATTTATTGGGCCTTTCAGAATACAAGACCAAGTGTTGGACTCTCACATAATAAAGAGGCAGGCTGGGAGTGAGCCGAGACTAGAGAGAGGATGGGGATGGTGGTGCTGCTGTTCTTGGTTTCTCTGCTTCTTCTTCTCTCGTTTGCATTCATCAAATTTGTCACAGCTGATGGTAAACTCTCCCTCTCTCTTTCTCTCTGAGCTCAAGAGCTTCAACTAACTCTGTCTGTGTGTGTTTTAATTCAGGGGATTTCACTTTGATGTCCAAACGCCATGTCAATCGGGACGAAATCGAGGACAAAGTAAGCTCCTTTCCATACCTATACCTATACCTTTTTCCTCAGCGACTTGTTTTTAACGCGGTGGATCTTGCTTGCTTCAGGTTGTTTGGATAACTGGTGCTAGCCGTGGAATTGGTATTTCTTTCTCTCTTTTTTCCCCATTGCCTCCTGTATGACAATAATTCATGCTCCCCAGTCCCTTGAATCTCGTAGTTAAATGCTTCACTGTGTTCATCTGCACAATTTTCGCCCCTGCTTTCTGCAATCCCATTGTTATTATCGCCGCTCTCTTTCACTTTTCACATTACTACTATGATTACAAAATGCTCATGAATTTTTCACTATTTAGTAATGGAACTGCGGATAATAGCGTTTTGAATAATTTTACTGTGATTATAGCTAGCTTATAGTGCACCTTTGTCTCCGTTATGATATATATATATATATATATATATATCTGTTGAAGCATTGAATCTGTATCTATCCTTCTTTGGCTTCAATTATACTGCTGTCTAGGGGAAGTTCTTGCTAAGCAACTTGCGAATCTGGGAGCCAAGCTCATTATTTCCGCCCGTAATGAAGCCGAATTGGAGCGAGTCAAGAAACAACTTACTGGTTTGTTCTTTAACTGTATGCTGGACTAACAGCATTGAGGTCTTCAATCTTGGTTAAGCCTCTCATCTCTTCATTTTGTTGGCATATGCCCAGGTAAACATGCACCTGATGGTGTGAAAGTTTTGCCATTGGATTTGGCTTCTGGTGAAGACTGTCTCAAGAATGCTGTAGAGAAAGCAGAGTCATTCTTTCCGAATGCTGGTGTCGATTACATGATCCACAATGCTGCTTTTGAGCGTCCTGTAAGTGTGTATACTGTTTATTCACGGCGATAAATTGAAATACACTCCTTTTAAGATAACACCATTTCTACTAATACATCCACCTGTTTTGGTTTTTGGCAGAAAACTACAGCCTTGGATGTTACTGAGGAGAGTCTGAAGGTACTATTTCTGGGAAATTGCTGTCTTATAATTACTGCTATGGGTCAATGTCAACGAGACTGATTGTGTTAACTCTTTCTCTTGAGTAGGTAACATTCAATGTCAATGTTCTTGGGACAATATCACTTACCCGGCTACTTGCACCTTATATGCTGAGGCGAGGGAAAGGCCGTTTTGTTGTGGTATGTGGAAAATTGTTTTGTTATTGGGTGGTGCTTATGTCTAACTTCTCTGCCAGACCCATTCACAGTGCAAAAGAAATATATTGGCCAAGTTTCCAGTGACTATTTGTGCAACAACTCTTTAGTACTGCTTGTGATGCAGCACAATGATTCTCTTTGTTCAATGTAAATCTACTGTTTAATCCAAAAGATTTTCTGAAATGTCCATGCTGGGAAGCTTACTAACCCAAAATATAATTTATATGTATCTCCTGTACATAAAGAATTAGGCATATTCCTCATTCTCTCTTAATTGTTTATGTTTGTTTGCTTGGTTTTTGCTTTGTTTTCCTTTTCAGTACTCTTTTAATTATTTGCAGATGAGCAGTGCTGCAGGGAAAACACCTGCACCAGGTCAGGCCGTATACTCTGCCTCTAAACATGCCTTAAATGGGTACTTTCACACCTTGCGTTCCGAGGTAAGAATTATAATTTATTTCCATACTCAAGTAAAAAAGGAATATGTATAAGTTTGTTGTCGCAATCTGCTGTTTTCCATTACTCACTAATCAAATTTTTCATGATATGAGAATTGATTATAAAAATTTAAGATCCTAAGAGTAATTGCATGTTAGTGAAGTAGGTAAAATATCAAGATAAGATAAAATTGTAATTACAACTATAATTTCTGCTTCCCTAACGTTGTTAGTTTATCTTATGTAATGCAGCTCTATCAGAAAGGAATTGGGGTGACCATTGTCTGTCCTGGTCCTATAGAAACATCAAATGGTACAGGAGCAGCAAGCTCAGAAAATAAAGCTTCTTCTGAGGTTAGTTCCTTACAGTGATGTTGCGTGCATGTATTTACAAATCAAACATGTTCCGTACAATTATGCACATAAATTTCTTCTTTTTTATAACTGTAGGTGGTATCTGTACTGTGTAGTATAGTCTGGCCGTGCTTGTTATCTCTAGGGCATTCCATTTCTAAATTCTTTATTGTTTTTATTCAGGATAGTTGAGCAGTCAAAAGAGCTTTAATCTCTTTGAAACATGTTTTGTTTGTTTTTTGTTCATTTCTTGTCATCCTTTTGTTTTGACAGAAGCGTGTTTCATCAGAAAGGTGTGCAGAGTTGACAATAATTGCTGCCACTCATGGTCTAAAGGAAGTTTGGATATCACACCAGGTATTATTATTGGTATATTGTCTAGCCACTGAAGAAACAGTTGGTGATGAAAAGTTTTACATCCTAGGATATCTTATTGTTCTGCATATCCATTTCTCATTATGACTTTGTGACATAGTATCTTTGAACAAAAAGAATTTGCGATACCATATGTTGAAATCAGCAGTTAGCCTTGTGAAACATGTCATGTGGTAAACATAATGTGCCATAATATGTAATAAAATGACAATGATCAATTATCAAGTTACTTTTCAAATTAGCTGTCATAGTGGATTTTACTCAATGATCGTCCATAAGGTGGTTCAATCCAATGAATATTGATGTGCCAGGAGTTGCATCTTGCTACCATCTTTGACGTCTCAATAAAGAAGGTGACATGGTTTTAGATATATTAGGGGCAGGAGGATCAGAAAACTTCTGCCTTTAGATCAGTTAAGTTTTAATTGTGTTAAAAGATACTTTCAACAGTGGATTTATCTGGGGGTCAGTAATTTGCCCTTTGATTATGGTTATCTTTGCTAGTAATTTCTAGGGAAAAGATGCTAGCAATGCATCTTGTCCTGCATTACAATTTACTGTCACATCTTCTCCTTCTAATCATGCTTGTATCTTCTGTTTTCTACGGTAGCCTGTACTGGCTGTAATGTACTTGGTGCAGTACATGCCAACCATTGGTTATTGGCTTATGGACAAGGTATTTTCTCGACCCAATATTAATGTTGTCTGCTTTCCAAGTTTTTGAAAACTTTAAAGTTTGTTAGCTGCTTTCCTTGATTAATATACTTCTCTCATTCACTTCTTCCAAACTGCCAAAACTGATCTGGAGTTGTTGGTTAAAATAACCTCTAGATTGGTGGAAATCGAGTTGAGGCTGCTGTGAGGAAGGGAAACACTTACTCATTAAGCTTACTATTCGGGAGAAAGAAGGCATCATGAATTAGTAAAATGCAGCTCCATCGGATAGTAAGATCAGTGGTTGGGTGCCACCTATTCTTAGTTACTAAACAACTAAGGTTCCACAAATAACCCTCAGTGTAATATTGACGAATATAAAATATAAATGTAATTTGATGTTGATGTAGTATGGCATTCATTAGTGTATGCTTTTTTCAATTTGGTGTTTTCTGTTAGATGTGATGAGTGAAATTATCTTATGAGAAAGTGAACAGTTCAGGATGCACTCTTCTGGTCACTAAACTTTTGGCCAAGGAGAGCTTTCATGGTCCCAATTTGCAAAAACATGTGATGAGGCTGTGGTCTGTATTCTAGATTTCTACCTACCGCATAACCCGAACACAATGCAAAATGGAGCCAATAAATGTGAAACAATTGATTGATTAGGACAGCGCAGTACTACATTTACTCTATACAGTACCGCTGCATTTACATTACACCCATCAACAGATAACACATAATCTGGCATTGCCAAAGAGAGTTACAATTCCGCCACAGAGCAGCATACTGATATAAATCACTATGTACACGACCATGTTTTGCATGAGTTGCATCCTTTCACGCTTCATAGTTCATTATATTCTCTTTCAAGGACCTCAAGACTTCTTTGCATGCTAATTTTTTGGCCGTCTTTCTATCGGAAGCTGTTGATGAATGTCTATATGTAACCCCATTAGCTTCAACCTCTATCGTAATGGTAGCTGCATCATTTTGGAAAGATTTCAATGGTTTCTTCATATCATAATGCATTTTCGAACAATACTCATTCAGCTCTCTTGCAGGATGGAGCGTCATTGTTTCTGGAGTAATCAAGGGCTCTAAGAGAGGACGTATACTCTCAAAGACAATATCCTTATTGTACCCTGAATCAACAAAAATTGCCCCTCCTAGAGACTCGACAATATCTCCCAGTACCTGTTACAAATAAAGAGAAAGTTCTGAGAACCCCTTCACCAGTGGGATTAATTGTTGGACATTCTTCAATTTGGATCAATGTGATAACTATTTTAAGACCATTAGCTATTTAATTATGGTACAGACTATATGAAAAAATGATAACCAGTAATGACTAACCTTGGGGAATGATGTCTCAGATTCCCATCCAAAAGTAGATTCTGTAGATAATGTCTGAAAATTAGAAATTGTCTGAACTATATCCTTGTGGAGCTTCTGTGAAGCATGGAGAATGTGCTTGTGCAATCCAGCCTTCACAGCAGATCGGGCATAACAGTCATTGTTCACCGAAGCAGACCTCATGTCAGTTAAAACTCCTGGGGACATCCCAGGATATTTGTTGTACAAATAAACAGTGATCAAGTAATCTATCACAGCATCCCCAAGAAATTCTAACCGCTGCACAACAAATAATATAGTGATGAATAGATGGTACAGCTTGAATAAACTTCAACTGAATACAGTGGTTATTAAATTTACACGCAGCTGAAAGAGAAAGGGAAGGAGGTAAAGCGGAAGAGGGAGTGAAAGTAACTACAAACAAAATTGAACAACCGCCGTTTAACTGCTTGCATACAAATAATGGGATTGACCTATTAATTACACAAGGCTGATGTGCCAGGAATAAGTTTAAATCAGTCGATGTACCTGATAACATCCTGGGATCTCAGGAAGCATGTAAGAACCATGAGTTAGTGCTTCCACTAGAAGAGAAGGATCATGAAATGAGTAGTTCAGTAGGCGTTCTACATGTTTCACATTGACAAGCTTTTCTGGCTGCACTGGAAAGTTCCTCTCATATGGTATATATGTAAAATCTACCTTTATACCAACCCAGTTCATGAAGTAAACAGCAGCCATTTCACCACCAGTGCTAAGAAATGCACCAATTAGCGCCTCAACCACATCAGCAATACTCTTGCTTTTAATCTTCCTTGTCCCCCTAATGTAGATATTTCTTTCACTGGAAAGAAACTCCTCTTTTAATAGACAAGGATCAGAAAAATCTCCAGGTATGATCCATTTTTTCGGATCAAAAGGCTCATTCCGAATAAAGCCCTACACAATTTGAAACAATGGCGAGTTATGATCCAGAAAAAGACTTGTTTGCTGGATTCATATCATAGAATATCCCGATAACACACTACAGATTAAGAATTGTTACCGGAAATTTGTAGTTGCATCCGACCCGGCAAAGGGCAGCATTAGAAACTATTTTGTCTTTCTTCACACTTAGAAGACCTTCATGATTATTTTGATAGGTTCTAAAAAGCTGCTGGCTAGCAGCATATTTAAGAAATGAATCTCCAAGAGCCTCTAGGGATTCCAAATGAAATTTATCTTGGCATTTCTTTGTTGTAATAGCTTCCAAAACCTAAACGAAAATCAGATGGCACAGATGGAAGTTATTTCCGGGCAAAGTCACAAGCTTAAGAAATCAAAAAAAAAAAAAATCAGACTTGAATCCTCCAATCTGATAGAACACCAAGACTACAAAATATTTACTGGTACAGAGAATAGATAAACATCTCAATAAGATAGCTACTATTAGATGTACTCAAACCTTGGTCCAATATAATCATCCAGTAAGATTAATCACTTTATCCGTACTAGTAGATTGTACTTCTAACCTCGTAACCAATCAATTTAAAAAAAAAAAAATTGGAAACTATCAGCAAAAACTATATATACGAATGTGATATAAAAGTTCATAATTTTTTTGGGTTTAGGAAGATTGAAATGGTCTCATACCTAGTCCTATTGAAAAAATTAGTATAGTACCTTGATGGTTGGAATAATGACATTTTGCGTGCACTGATCCATAAGCATATTTTTCAAGTTGAAAGCAATAAGTACAGCCTCAAGGTGATACATGATAGATGGAACAAATGAAAATGTGTATAAACAGCTGATTGATATGGGTGACATGATTATATTACAAAGCTCAGGAGGCAACTCGACAGATATATTGCTTGATTCTGCAAAAAAAAATAAGAAGAAGAAGAAAGAAACAAAGTTAACCACATTATGAGTTATTAGCAGCGAAAAACTGGATCTTTGAACACAGTACATTCCCAAAGGTAAGTTGTCTATCATAGCCAAAAGAGACATAGTTACATTACAGTTGGAGGGATATCAACAATTCTCCTTCCAACCCTAAGGTTTTAGAGCTCAGACAATGAATAAACAAAATGCTGCCATAGGATAACAAGCATATGCATTCCCTTTTCCTATAATCATAGAGACTCAAGGCTGACTGTCTCTTCAAACCACATTAAGATAGATACCTATGATATATGCGGACGTCCTCTTTAGAACGCCGTCGTATATCAGTCGGGATCAGAGGAGGACGTCCGCACACCCTTAAAGTGCGGACGTCCCTCCGTTTGCCACCGTACGGCTCCGACGACGGCGCGCCTCCACCCCAGCGGCCTCCAGCAGCGACCCCGATCACTTTCCCTCCCCGGCGAGTCCGCCGAATTCCAGTTTTCCGGCGAGATCGACTTTATTTGAAGTTTTGGGTGATCTTGCAGGAAAACTGGAAAAGAACGGACTCGCCGGGAAGGAAAAGTGACCGGGGACGCTGCTGGAGGCCACTGGGATAGAAGCGCGCCGTCGTCGGAGCCGGACGGTGGAGAACAGAGGGACGTCCGCACTTTAAGGGTTGTGCGGACGTCCTCTTTAGAAGGTCGTCGTGTATATATATAGGCCCGTTCTGAAGCGCACGTGCACACTTTCCTTAAAGTGCGCACGTCCCTCCGTTCACCACCGCCTCCACCCCAGAAGACCCCAGCAGTGTCCCCAACCACTTTCCCTCCCCGGCGAGTCCGTTCTTTTCCAGTTTTCAAGCAAGATTACCCAAGATCGACTTTATTTGAAGTTTTAGGTGATCTCGCCGGAAAACTGAAAAAGAACTGACTCACCGGGGAGGGAAAGTGGTCGGGGAAGCTGCTGGAGTCCGTTGGGGTGAAGGCGCGCCCTTGCCGGCGCCATACAGTTTAGGGTGGCGAACGTGTGCTTCAGAACGTTTCTATATATATATATACAGTCTTTCTCAGGTGAGGAGGTCCGCACCAATGGTTTTGGTGCGGATTTCCATTTTTGCACCACTTTTCGATCGAATTTCCTCATCTCCACCATCTAGTATCTAGATAATATTGTGTAGATCATCTCTGCAAAATTTCAGCCAATTTGGTAATCGTTAAGGCCCTCAAAATTGCGTTTTTCTGTTACAAACATGAACGGTTCATGTTTGACAAAATTCCGTCAATTTGTTTTTCGAGTTTGAGGGCCTTAACGATTACCAAATTGGCTGAAATTTTGCAGAGATGATCTACACAATATTATCTAGATACTAGACGGTGGAGATGAGGAAATTCGATCAAAAAGTGGTGCAAAAATAGAAATCCGCACCAAAACCATTGGTGCGGACCTCCGCATCTGAGAAGCCCTAATATACAGTCTTTCTCAGGTGCGGAGGTCCGCACCAATATATATATATAAAAAGCTGCATTTAGATTGTGAAAAAGTTCTTCCTCCAAAAGGCAAGATTACAAAGTAGTGCATAAACAGGCAGACTATTTTGAAGAAATTTGACATTCTCAAGTAAAGAAGGAAGAAATTGGACCTTTTACTGTATGTCGCCCACCCCTCTGAACATGCTTTTTCATGTGGAAAATGCGTCTTCCTTTCAGCAACAACTGTTTGTCAAAACGCAAGTGGATACCATGCCTGCAAGAAGAGAATACTAAGTTACTGATAAATGCTGCTAAAGATAGTATCAAATGCAATCAAAGCTCTATGCTCACTTATTCTTCATTTTCTTTTATATTTGAACAAATTTCATTAATCACATAAAATAATGAGGTACGTATACAAAAAAATAACATACCGTGCTTCATAGTATTTCTTGTAAGTAAGAACTCTGCCATCACTGAGTTGCAGAAGTGAGTTTCCATTCAAGTTATCCAACAGACCGGTGATGCAATACAAGCTACCATTATGAGGGGTGCACACCAAGGAGTTCTGAATCATGCATGTGCAAACAGCGCCATTTTTGGTATGTAAAACACGGGGTCGGGAACAATCTATGTGTTCCTTACTATTTATTTCACAAGAATATAACACAGATGTGACGCATTTCCAATCAATCATGGAAGGTCTCTTATGTACTCTGATCCCTGGGAGCATCAAATAATCAAACCCTAGATTTTCTCCCGAACAAAGGCCATCTAAAGCTTCTTTCAACTTATCCAAGTTATGATCCATTAGAATTCGGAATATTGTAATCTGGAATCTTCTACAGTGGAGTACCTAAATAATCAGAACACAAACACATCAATGCATCATATAATACCACAAACCTAATGAAGAAAAGAAACATTTACCTGCTCTGAATCAAGATGCATCTCTCCAGCATATTTGAAGTTCACTGATAAAGAACCCCTGTCAAATTTCAACTCAAAATGCAGATTTGAAACATCTCTATCAAGCTGACTCCTCACGCCAAGCACAAAATCATTAACCGGAATCTCATATCCAAATTTCTGATCCAGCTCAATTAAGTAGCAATGATACAAAATGCTAGTACCAGCTGATGAAGGTTTGACCAATTCAATTGGGACATAACAGGATTGCTCCTCATCATAAGGTGCATGCTCTGCACATAACATAAGTTAAGGAGTCAATTGAGTGCTCATTTTCTTTTTGGAGAGGGGAATCATACAAGTGTTCTTTTTTATTTATTTTTTGGTCTGAATGGGTAATTCTTACATTTACCATATCACTGTCTAGCGGATTTATTATTACCGATTAACAAAGATAAAATGTCAAAGCATGGGGAGACAAAGTGTTTGAAAAGTTACCAGACTCTTGTGGGGCTTCTTCCATAACAATATCTGGAACAAGGTTATCTGTTAAAGCACCAATCTTGTGAAGTTGCTTGCAAGCTTCAAAGCATGCAATCTTCTTCAGAATTTTACCACTACCATCTACACTGACATAAGGTATTGGACAGCTCTTGGGAAGATATAGAGTGCGCGTCTCTTCATCCCACCTTGGAGCAGGTTTAAAATATCTAACAGAAGAATGTAAACAAAATTACATAAAACAGAAGTTGTATGCAAAGCTAATGAACAAAAAGATTTGTAGCTCTGAAATAGTGTCGCATGGGACTAACCCATCAGAAGGGAGCCTGGAGCAATAGAAGTACATCAAACCAATAGAAGACTCCAGGGTCAAGCTTGCTCCAGTGCTTTCAACCCTGTAGAAGTCATCATTCTGTAAATCGATTTCCAGCAAACTGCAGGGAAGAGAAGAATGTCGTAGGGACTCCTTTCTCATTATGTCTCCACTGGCAAGATAATTCTGTAGTCGAGAATATGTTCTAACATCCCCACTGTTAAAAACAACAAAGTAGATGAAGTCAACATACTGACTTTTAAATATCCGCAAAAATTTCTTACACCAATACAAATACAACGTGAAATTATGAACTACCCAAAGAAAAAATTACTGGCAAGTTTGACAACAAGAATGAGGCCAAGAGAAAGGTAGGAAAGACAGTCGTTGATTAAGTGACAAGAGAAGATTAACTACAAGCAGTTTTCTCGTTTCGGCTTACTACAAAGGTTTTTTCAAAGCCATGACACATACTAACTCTATTTGAAAAGAAGATCAAAATAGCTCTTACCTTTCCACCATCAATACATAATCAGAATTCTGCATTCTAGCACGGCCTCTAGACTGTATGAAACTACACACAGTAGAAGAAGGGTCAAATCTGATAACCAAATTGCAGCTTTGAACGTCTAAACCCTCTTCAAGAATCGATGTAGCAACAATGATGTTCACCTGAAACATATATCATTGTCAAAATAACTCATGGAAATTGGAAATACAGTGAAAGAAAGGGTCCTGAAAGGAAAAGTCTAAGCATACCATGCCGTTACGAAATTCTTCAACAATCTCGTTTTGTTTTTTCCTGGTTTGGGATTGCATCCCGTTGTTATTTCCAGCAATGTACTTTGACTTCCAATCATTGTGTTTAGAAAGAATCTCATTCAATAAATATTCTAGGACAACTGCTGTGATGACCCGTTCAACAAAAACTATACATCTCAAATTCTTTAAGGTCCTGTGTGAAATTATATAAGAAATCAGTATTGAGTAGAAAATATAACATAACAAGTTATAAAGAAGAAACAAAATGCGAATCAATGAAATTGCATGCCGACCACCATCCTTCAAAAATTCAAATTTGAACAGACTCCACTCTATAAATTATTCATAACCATATGTATGGTAACTGAGGAGAAGCCACCTGTATTCAAGAAGCAACTGAATGAGACAAACAACTTTGGAAGTAAGAAACCCCTTGTTCACATTGCCTATCAAATCATCAGCAATGGTCCACTCTGGATCTAAGTGAAAGATGAAAAAGACAAGGAAACGTAAAATCAATAACATGTGTAAGTTTATATCAGTACTCAGAAAACCAAACCCACAGCAAAGCATACCAGATGGAAGAAGACACGCAAATGATTTGTAGGCTTCTAGACTGAAAGTTCTAACAATTCTCTCACCCATCACATCTAGCTTCTCCCAAGTAAAGAAGTCAGTATTGTTGTTTGAAAAGAACCACGCAGCCTGTTTCTCATGAAAATGAAAAGATGTCAACTAAGCCAACCGCATAAAACAACTAGAACATAGCCCAAAACCAATTTACCTTCGAAGCAAGCCAAACACCAAGTTCTTCCAAACAAAATGTTAAAGCTGAAAAAAATTTCATCAGCCTTTTCCTTATGGATTGTGAAGATTCACTGAGGTCCAAACTTTTTGTCGACAATTCATGCTGAAAATAAGTAAAACAATTGTTAATACACCCTTGAAGAAACATTACAAAATAGAAATGTGAGTATTGAAATTAGATAATTAAATTCCCCTCAATTAAAATTACGGACAGTCTACTACCTCCAAAGAATGAAAATGAAAATAAGCATCAATGTAAGTTTTGAATGATAGAGGTTTATACTAAATTCCGGCCCCCCTAAAAGACAATTGGCAATGCTAAGAATTCAAAACAGCCATCCTCTACCACTACTCATTTTCTTCGTAAACTCCTTTTTCCCTTGCATAGAACTCTATCAAGGAGTAAATTACTCCATTGAAATATTGAACAAATTCTACATTCATCATATGTCAAAAGTAAATCAGTAATCATGAGAGATCAAATACCATTACATATAATACATACCTTTTCTTTCAAATCTTTCAACTGTTTTGTTAAGCATGTATACAATGCAGAGGGAATCTCCCCACGTCTGTACGCTCTAAACTTGGGTGTTGAAGTTGGTATAAACTCAGAAAGCACAGATTCATCAACACATGTGTAAACCTTTGAATTCATCAGTGTCTCAAGTTCATCGATTGTTTTCCAATAGTATAACCCTGGATTTCCACCTGTGCCAAAAGAACAAACAATCTTTAAGTAGAAAATAAATGCATCTAGTAACAAATATGATATAAAAACAATATATAGAAAAATACCTTTTGATTTGATGGGGGAAGCAGTCATTCCAAATATTTTTGGAAGTTCAGATTGGCCAGAATGTAACTGACGATGAAAGAAGTCCTGCACATCACCCATATTTTTAAGTAATAAAAATGGAAGAACTGAGTATGCAACCTATCCGGTAATAAATAAGGATCATAGCCAGGGAACAGTAACTTCCGGTCACTCAATTTTATAGTACAGCTATAATGATGATGTTAATGTCACATGACGCATAAGCAAATTTTCTTACTAAGTAAGCAATCGCATAGCTGTATAAAAGGTTTAAAAAACTCATCATGTTCATAATGGAGATGCTTTAAACTTTTCGTTGCTATTTTTGTTAATTCCACCAAAACAAAGAATAGACAGCACACCTTCATTATACAAGCATATGGGTGGTTACCCCTGACATGATGGCATTCATCCAGGATTAAAACCTTTATCATGCTTAGCTTAAAGAAGCTATGGCGCAGATTATTCAGCAATATTGCTGGAGTCATCACAAACACCTGTAATCCCAAAAAAAATGAAAGTTAAGGACCAGAGAGTCTGCCGTATGTTTACATTTGTAAAAATCAGTCTTGAGCATTGTCATTAAGAAATAGACAGCAGTGGCTACAACTGAAACTTAATTCTAGAATGATTTTAAACATCTCTTAGGAATTTTGTTAACCACTTTGCCTCACAATGACTGGCAGATTGTGTTTCAAAGCTTGCACACTTGAAGAGACCTATGGAGTTTTTTTTCCACACATGGTCCATCTAAAAATCAAATATCTTTTATTCAAAAAAAAACATATATCAAATAGCTTATGAACCCCAACAATATTTAAAAGGAAGAGCACATAAAAATGTGAAACAAAATAAGGCAGCCAAAATGTGGATTATAAAATTTAAAACACAAGAAGAAAGTGTAAGAAGGAAGCAGCTCTGAGATATCTGAGATAAAACAATAATTTCATCATAAGAAATCCCACCTCAAATTCTTCTATTTGTTGCTTCCACATTTTAGCATCCCAAAAGTCTACTCCCATTGCTCCCCAACACATACCAACCTTTAGGTCGGTGTGCATTTTAATTGCGTCAGCTTGCTGATAAATATAAGAGAATACACGAGTAAGAGAAATCAAGAATGTACAGTCCAGGCATAACCATAAAGATGAGTAATTAGGAAATATGTGGGTGATAAATGTGGATGTCAGTGTAGAGAGAGAGGGGTTTGCAATTGGCATAGATAGCATGCATATACCTGTTGAACCAAGACGACTTGGGGAACTAAGAAGACAGCAACGAAGGGAGAAGGTTTGCGGAGCAAATAGGAATAGCTCCGAAGAAGCATGATGGCAATCAATGTCTTTCCGGAGCCAGTCTCCAAGAACACTATAGTGTTCCGCCTGATTGCTGCTTCTAAAGCTTCTAGCTGGTAACTGTACAATAATAGAGATTTCAATACTCCATTCGAATCGTTTATATTTCATCTCAATGATCAAACCAAACAACCAAGAGCAAGAGTGTGGGAAAACAAAGACAAGCAGAGAGAAGGGAAGGGAAGCAACCTTCTGGCGAATGGGAGAGGATCGGCAGATTGTTGGGTTTGGTCCTCAACCATCACGCGAGATGGTTCCATTGCGATCTCCTGATACAACAACAACAACAACAACAACAAGAATGAAATTTCAATCCTATCTGACTATCTGAGAAACTCACTCTCGCTCTCCAAACTGCAAAAGAGAAACGGCAAACCAACCGATAAGAGTAAGGAGCCGAGTGATTGCAGAGTAGCGGAAGCGATGAGAGAGAGCAACAATGTAGGTTGTAGAGTTGTGACAATGATTACTGATATTTATAACCACGAACAGAGAGAGAGAGAGAGTTTAATGATTTGAATGCATTAAGCAACCAAGGAAGGATTATAAAGAGAGAGAGGAAAACTTTTCACTTCCCTTGCTCTGGAAGTTCAAAGTTTGAGAAGAGACAGACATAAAGTGGCATTCGAAACCGCTCTGACAATGTATTTCGAAACCGCTATACATGTGAATTTCTACTATTGTCCCTGGGTGACCCCAGCAAACACGACGTCAGGCTTCTTCGTTTTTGTTTTTATCGTTGGGATAAAAATGTATTCAACTTTAAATGTGCACACTTCTCAGAGCATCTCCACCAAAATGCTTAATTCAAAAAATAATTTAAAATATGTCAACTTTTAGGATAATTAAAAACTCTGTTTAATACTTAAAAAATTGTTAAATGAAATTGACAAATTTATCAACTCAAATAAGAATTGCTAAAAAAAACCTATATTTTTTCTCTACTTTTTATCCACGTATCAGTTTATGATTTGTTAAAAATATTATTTTACTTACACTTAGCAATTACTACTGGAGCACAATTGCTATTTCGATTGTTAAATATCCAAACTATTGTTAAATTTAGCAACAACATAACCTAGACCACTGGAGATGCTCTTATGTTGTTTGAATTTCGCTTTGAAACTTCTCTTTTATCTCTAGTCTTCTACTTTTATTGTTTAAACGGATTGATATAAGAAATATTTATATTATACTTTATTCTTCTTGATTGAGCCGTTTGACTAAATTTACTCAAATAACGACTCAAAGAACAGATTAATGTTAAATCAAGTGCATGTCTCTATGTAATACACACACTTCACATATGTACTTAAGTCGCTAGGTAACGCATAAGCTTCTCATGTTGTTTGAACTTTTCACTTTGAAATGTTTCTTTCATCTTTGATAATCTATTTTTTAAGCATATTGATATAATGTTTATATTACAGGAAAATGAGTCAATAATGCTACTTTATTCGGCGAAGGCCGCTTGGCTACGTTTACTCAAATAACAGTTTAATGTTGAGTTGTGTGTATGTCTCTAGGCAAAGCACAAACTTCACATATCTCGTTGAAACTTCCTCTTCAGTTTTTGGTCTTATACTCAGAATATTAACATAATCTTTAATATAGAAAATGAGTTATTTCGTATTAGTTTTCCGCTTGAGCTTGTTGACTGTGTTTTCTAGTTGTTCACACAAATTTCATTATGTAATAGTTTATCATACATTAATGAGTTTCAGCTTGATAAATAGATAAATAAATAGTGTGGTTGTTATCACCCTACCATTTTTGTAGTTCACCTTACTAACATTTGAGTTGTTAAAAGACTATACTGTCTTGGACCATAGTACCACCTCGTTTCCGGGGTAATTTCATTGGTCTATATACCTTATACTTCTTCTCTCGTTGCTTGTGTTAACTTCAACTTTCTCATTTTCTTTTCATCTCTTTTAAGACATCTCCAAATTCGAGTGATATTATCTCTGTAAACTATAAATAGTTTACTTCGATGAAAACCATAACAAAAGGGTAGCTACCATCACTTTTGTTGCTTCGTTCGATGGCGCATCCTCTTGACGTCTTGGTCAGGTGGTTACCAAATTCAATCCGGCTGGCTGGGTTGCGGCTTTGGTTTACATCCTCCGGTTTGGATGAAGTGTGTTTGCTGGTGGTGATCGGAGGTTGTGTGTTGGACCTTTGTTTGGGCTTCCTTCTTGCTGGGTTGGATAGGCGTTGGGCCTAAAATGTTTTTCTGGCTCAATCAGGGTTTATAATCTAACCCAACGTAATTGGGAAGAAGATGATGCTTCATTGCTTGTGACTTGTGAGTTTAGTCCTCATTAGAATTACGCACAGCAGGCCGTAGGAAAAAGATTCACATGATCAGCAGTCCTTTCTATTCATGCTTACAGCAATGCTACAATGTAAGCACCTGAGCAAAGTTAATAATTTAACTAGCTACAGCCTAGGCTTGACTTGATGCACTGATTTTCATACTGTATTTATGTTTGAGGTAGGCTTTGATATAACGCTCCAAATCACCGTCCATCACAGAAGTGATATCAGATGTCTCATATCCTGTCCTTACATCCTTGACGAGTTTATACGGATGGAACACATAGTTCCTTATTTGTTGCCCCCACTCTGCCTTCACTGCATCTCCTCGTATTTGCTTAATTTCTGATGCTCGTTGCTCCTCGGCTATCACCAACAGCTTTGCTTTCAACCTGCTTAGAGCCTTTATTCTGTTTGCAAGCTGGGATCTCTCTTCTGCAATGTATTCCATTCCATTGTACAATGGTGCGTTGTGGTCAACAGATAATGCAATCAGTCATTACAAACTAAGCAAGAGTTAATATATAGGGTATAAATACATAAGAAGAAACCAACCTGTGCAGCGAACAGTAACACCAGTGGGGATGTGAGTAATCCGGACAGCACTTTCAATTTTATTCACATTCTGACCTCCTTTCCCGCCTGCCCTTGAAGTGGTTATCTCCAGGTCCTCTTCAGGTATTTCAACTTTCAGTGATTCCTCAGGTAGTAGAGGCATCACTTCCACACCTGAGAAGCTTGTCTGCATCACATCTAACTTCAAATTACAACATGCACAAGAAAGTGAACATGCATCTATATGTAACTTCACCATTCTTTCCTCATAATTTGTATTTAGTCATTACATGTATAACAAGCACAGGATTTATAGATACCTGGCGAAGACCTTTGGCATTAAAAGGAGACTGTCGTACAATGCGGTGTGTGCCTTTCTCCCCAGACAAATAACCATAAGCATAGCGACCTTCAACTTCGAGTGTCGCTGACTTAATTCCAGCTTCCTCTCCTGGGGATTTCTCAACCACGTGAGTTTTGTATCTCTGCTTTTCTCCCCACCTCATATACATCCTGAGTAACATTTCAGCCCAATCCTGCACTGAAATTTATCAAAGGTTTTATACAACAAAACATGCATAAAACTGAGACAAGTGTTGTGAACTAATTTGAACACTACTCTAATTAACATATATATTGTGGTTGCATGCATGTGGTACGTGGTACATCAAAATTTGATGTAAGACCCATGAGTAATCACAATAGTTGCAACAAATTGAGGTAAGCAAATTTTGGCTATGTATGAAATAGATAGGTGTGTTTTAAATTTCTAAGAGAAGTTCATGAATGAGGAGAGCAATTTTGATGATTGTTATGGTCAGTTCAAAAACCTATAATGCATCTCAAAGAATTCAACCCATCAAAGTAAATTTAAGACTCGAAAGAATGATTTGCTCTTGCTTTGCACATATTATCGTTATTACCTGGGCATCAGTACCTCCAGCACCGGCTGTAATAGAAATAACAGCACCTTCTTTGTCATAAGGCCCTGAAAGAAGTTGAGTTAACTCAAACCGATCCACTGCCTTGTTCAATTCCTTGATGATACTGGCAGCCTCTTCAAGAAGTGCATTATCTGTGCAGTCCATCTCTTCAGTTAGCTTGACTATTGTTTCTGCATCTTCAACCTGCATCCAATATTTTTTAACGCAATGCTACTTATAAGTAGGTCGCGTTCTGATCTTTAAGATATGTACTTAATGTGTGTGTCTGTGTGTAAAGCAGTAATTAAATCGGAAACGTGAAATCCTGTTTCTTAAGTGATATCATACAAGCCTAGCAGGAACTATGTCAACTCCAGCACAACACCACAGGTCACGAACAACCATTGTTCCTTTTTACTTCTGTTCTTTAAGTTTGAACTACAGATTCATTCCAAACTCATCCAAGTTACTTAGGTTAAACAGTAATTTTTCATGCGCCCCATCAGCCAATCTCCTCAAATTTTATCAGAGCATGAACACGGCAATATAATTACATCTTAATCACAACCTTAAAGATATATTTTAGCATCCTCATGAGATCGTGATTGATAAAAGGCAGAAAGGGTACCATAAGTTATATGACAACTCTATTGCTTCTGCTTTCATCAAATCGAGAAGTTCTTCCAAAAAAATATTCCCATAAAACTCTTAACTTATACTATGTGAAAAAGTTGGAACAGAAAATTTATACAGCATTTGCAGGGAACGAAGAGAACCACAATCCTATGATCTAGTAATAGGAAACAAAATTAAAGAAAGTACGGATAACAGACCTGTGATTTAAAGTCGTTAAGCGATTTTATTCGGTCTTTGACATCAGTGAGGGCCATAAGGTTCTCTTGAGCTAAAGCACGATCATCCCAAAAGGAGGTATCAGCTGCTTTGGATTCCAACTCGGCAACTTCTTTTTCCAACTGTTCCAGACAAGCCGAAGCTCTTATCTCTTGAACACGTTCTGCCGCAATTTCCACCTCTCGTCTCAATGTATAAAAATCTGCGAGACAAGACAAGCCATTAGAGCTGATTGATATGCAAATTCATTACAAGGGTAAAACATGAAAGACGGACCTTGCATTGCCCATTCTCTTTCCTCCGCGCTTACTTGACTCTCCGGAGTCGCAAACAAAACTGAGAGACAAACCCAAATATGAGCAGTTTGGAATTCATAAAAACCCAGAAATATATGCGGGACAGTTGGGTAAATGAAAGAGGCGGAGAGAAACGCACCAGAAGGAGAGAATCGACAAGGTGTCGAAAGCGCAGTGGAGAAAGAAAATATACGACAAGCACTAGAGGAGGCGGAGGTGGACTTGCGCGGTAACTGTGCTAGTCTACTACTGCTGGAAGCTCTGGGGGATAAGAGAGCTGTTGAGCTGCACAGAGGTTTAAGGTGAACCTCCATCGATGCAGGGTGGATAGCAAAACAGAGCTATATTCCCAAAAAATAAAAAGGGCGGTTGGGCAGTGACGGGCCTAGACGGGCCGGGGTCGACCATATAAAAAATAGGCCCATTGTGTTGGGTACGACAAGAGAAAAAATTGCGAAATTAGGGTTTGCGCCGTGGGCATATATAATCGTCTCGAATGGCCGTAGCGAGGTCCGCCTTCAAACTCTGGAGCCTGAGAGGCCAAAGCAAGAAGCACAATGGTACGCGTTCTCTCTTTTTCGTACTAAGATCAAACCTTTCATTCTTCTCTGTCACTAAATTCAATTCAATAACTCAACAAAGCTTAGAATGTGATTTTCTCAGTAGAAATTAGACAGTAGAGCCTAGATTTGATATTGGAAATCCATTTAGATGGTTTTCAGTATATACTTTCTGATGTAGTAATTTTCCCATGTGCATAATTAACTAGAATTATGAAATGGTCCTGCATTGTTTGTTTTGTGTGTTTGGAGCTCAAAGTTGATACTTGGAGGCTGAAGGCAGTTGTTTACACACCTTTTGAATGGTTTATTTTGTTCGTTGTAAACCGTTGCATATTGTTTTCAAATTCATATGTTCTGGGCCTTGGTTTTCATTACAAATCGCTCGTTGAAATGGTCTTAACTGGATGATGATGACTGCTGGCTCTTTAGAATGTGGTCAGCATCTTTGTTTTCTGAGGATCATGTTAGGTGTTGTGACGCTACTTCATATCAATTTTGTGTTTACTACTATCTTTAGATGGTGTTAACTGTTGAGGGAATATTGTAGATGATGGCTAATAAGTTTTGAACATGTTTAACATGCTGAGACTGTTTATAGATTTAACGTATATACTTTGTTTCCTACTGGCAGCCGAAGCAAATTCATGAGATCAAGGATTTCCTTCTTACCGCAAGAAGGAAGGACGCACGTTCTCTCAAAATCAAGAGAACAACGGATGCTGTGAAGTTCAAAGTTCGGTGCTCAAAGTACCTCTACACCCTTTGCGTGTTTGATTCTGAGAAGGCAGACAAGTTGAAGCAATCTCTTCCTCCAGGTATAGTTTCTATTGTTCACTTGTGATGTTTAGTTTAGGATGCCAATATTTCAGTTTATTTGGGCTAGTTCCACACTTGTTTTGGTGTCTATCCACACCCTTTGATATATGACTTGTTTTAATTTCTTATGTAGGCTTGACCGTACAAGACCTGTGAAGCATTTTGGTAGCAATCTGTGAGAGGCATGCACTGAAGAAATGTTATTGTTTTATGGATTTTGGAGGCTGAAAAAACTCATGTTTTGTTGGAGATAGATGTTATTATTCCCAGATATTTGGTTGTTTTGAATCGAGTATGGTTTTATTAAGAGTCCATTTCCATTTTGACTTGTGATAAAATATGATAGTATGAGCTTGATAGTATTGAAGACAATGAAAATGGAAGAGTTAAATTCTATCATAATAATTGTCCTGGCCGGTGTAAGTTGGCACCATCATATAGTGAGTGCTATGTTGATCTGCTCCCGGGTTGTAAACACTGAAACAGTGAACACAAAACCAAGTGCTCAGCTGTGGTTAGTACCTAAACCCTACAATTCATTTAGAAAAGCAAAGAGAACTGTGTATAGAAATTGGATATTCGAATGTGTAGGATGCTGATTTTCAGTCTCAATCTCTGTGCTCGGCCCAGGTGTCGCCAAGCGCTTGCTTAGACTGTTAGGTGGCACTTAATGGTTGGGTGTCCCTTGGAATGACCCTTTCAAGTCTCTGATCCCTCTCCCTCCATATTATTTTTTATATTTTTATTTTGGCAACTCTGTTCTACCAATGCCAATCTAGCTACCAAAACAGACCGTCTTGTTCGTGTCGATCACTCTCACCCTGATCGACTGAAACTGTGTGTGTGTGTGTGTGAAGCGCTTTTAATAAGTTGAGCTGTGCTGAGATGCTGTGCTTCTGCCCCTGTTTCGATGAGGAGCTGGAGCTGGAGCTGGAGCCGGTGCTGCTCATTTCCGGAATCGGAGGCTCCATTCTAACTTGTAAGAAGAAGAACAAGTTGGGGTTCGACACTCGCGTCTGGATACGCATCCTTTTGGCTGACCTTGAATTCAAGAAGAAACTCTGGTCTCTCTATAATCCCCTGACAGGTTGGTTCTCTCCCCATTCCCTTCACTCTTGACAAATGTGAATGATCAATCAGCACAACATCCACACTAACATTTTCATACATTGGTAAAGATTTACAATTGGATTGCTAATTGGTAAAGTTTTAATCTTTACAACTTATCAACTTCGTCTTCGTCTTCGTTTCGTGTTCTGTTTCCGGGTATCAATCTCTCTCTTTCTCTAATTTCCAGGTTATACAGAAACATTAGACAAGGACACTGAAATCGTGGTCCCAGATGATGATTATGGCCTTTATGCAATTGATATTCTGGACCCGTCAGCGGTGAGAATACCGTCCGCTGTTACTGTTATGCTATGATTCCTAAAGAGTTTCAATTTATTTTCTTCTGCAAAACCATGAAAGGACATTTTGACTCTTCTAACTTAGCACTTTGATTTATTTTAAAGCTTCACTCTGTCTTGATCAAAAGCACTGGTGCAACTGAAATTCAACTTGAATGACTATTATAGAATTGGTGTAAAACAAGTCTTCTATATAAGGTAATGTAACTGGTTGCGTATAGAGAAAAAATGATTTTCTTCTGCTTCTTGCTCATCATCAATATGATTTTGGCTTAAAACTGAAGAATCCATCTGCCTGTCACTACTTAAGGGCACTTCCATTTTCTTGTGTGCACTCTCTTGGAATTAGTAGGTGTTAACTGATGCTTGAAGTGTATGTAATTGTATATGATGAACACTATCTTTATAGTGGCCAACATTACTGGGATATTTTTATTTATTTCTTTTATCCTAAAACCTAAACCAACTTCAGAACATATAGTTGCTTATTTTTATCTTTCCTTCTTCAGTATCTTAAGATGCTAGATATTTTAATTATGATAGATACTTACCGTAGTACAATATGATGGTTATACTTCTCTCCATGTTTCCAGTTTGTGAAATGCATACATTTGCAAGAGGTATACTATTTTCATGATATGATTGACATGCTTTTGGGTTGCGGCTATAAGAAGGGAACCACATTGTTTGGATATGGCTATGATTTTTGACAAAGCAACAGGTAATTTATTCTGGTTAGTTCAGTGCAAAGTTTCTATTACAACTATTATGGTATTCTAGTGACTACTTTAGGTATTCAACTGTTTATATGTCTGATTACCATGACGATTATGTTGGCAGAATTGATAAGTTAATGGAAGATCTTAAAGTGAAATTGGAAACTGCTTACAAGGCTTCTGGGGGTAGAAAAGTTAATATAATTTCGCATTCAATGGGTGGACTGCTAGTCATGTGTTTTATGTCACTCCATCATGAGGTGTGAATACTGTCTTAGTGACTTGGTGAACTTTATTATGAAGTTTCATTGAATATGGGCCAAATATATATACACTCCATCTCAAAAGACCAATAACCATTGATTTTACATCATTCATCGGCAGGTCTTTTCGAAGTATGTGAGTAAATGGATTTGCATCGGTTGCCCTTTTCAAGGTAGTTTCCTGCATGCCATTTGTTAAGTTCTTACAATCTGTCCATTGATTTTTCTCTAGTTGCATTAGATCTGCTTAGTTTTGCTTGAAATATATAAACACAAATTTGTGTGTCGGTAACAACAAAGTTTGATGACCTCAAGAATTTACCAAGCAAAATCGTTTGAATTCCAGTGATCTCTTTAATCTTTCTCTTCGTGCTCCATCCTTGGATATTGATTATAACACACAATTTACAGGTGCACCAGGATGCATAAATGATTCTCTTTTAACCGGACTGCAGTTTGTTGAAGGCTTGGAAAGCTTCTTTTTTGTATCAAGGTGGACTATGCACCAGCTGGTAATACTTTTAAGAAGTGAGAAAATGAAATTAAACCACTATCTAAAATGAAAGTATCCATGCATGACACGCTGTGTATGATTTCTATGCGATTAACAACAATTTGAACTTCATCAGTTCATCAAAATAAAGAAATGTTAAAGTTGAATAACAAATCGTTTCCTGATATCTGAAGTTTTCTTGGAGACGGTTTGAGCATATTGACTTGGGTCAGCTAACAGTTTATATATTTGGCTTTTGCATATAGTTGGTCGAGTGTCCATCAATCTACGAGATGTTGGCCAATCCAGATTTTAATTGGAAAAAGGAGCCGGAAATTCAGGTTTGGAGGAAGCAGTCTAAGAATGAGAAAAGTTCTATTGAGCTGGAATCTTATGGCCCCGTTGAAAGTAACACTTTGTTTAGAGAAGCATTGAGAAATAATGAGGTACAATTTTTCAGCTCAATCTAGCTAGGAAACTCGGGAAAGTTTTCAAAGTTTCTGTGTCAAAGCATCTGTTTTTGCCATTTTGACTTGTCTCATTGTGTCATTCACTCATTGGTCTTGCTTGCTTCTGGTGTGGTATTGAACCGTATTCAGAAAAAAAAAAAAAAAAAAACTTTTTTGCCCAAATCCCTCGATCCTTATCGAAGCTCAAACAATTTTAGTAGGTGATTAGAATCATAGGATACAGTTTGCTAGAACTTAAACAGCTTTTGTAGTTAGTGGATATGAATTCAGTTGCCAACATAGTAAGAAATATAACAAGGGTATACCCTTGCTAAATTAGCATGCTTCAATATTGTAATTTAATCATATAACAGTGGACAATAGTCATTGGCTAGGTGCTGTCCTGTTTGCCTTTTCAGTTTTTGGCTCGCAACCTCTATATTCCTCTGCCTGTACATTTTCTGTGTCTGGGATGCAACTTTCTAGCTTGACTCTCAATGTTGAGTTGTTACTACTTTCCCGCTTAATAGCCAGAGCTTATGTCATTCTCTTTCATTGCAGCTAACTTATGATGGTAACACTGTAGCTTTGCCATTTAACTTTGCTATCTCCAGATGGGCTGCTGAGACTCATCAAGTTCTCAACAATGCCAAACTACCAGATGGAGTCTGCTTCTATAACATTTATGGGATATCCTTTGACACACCGTTTGATGTTTGGTATGTAAAAGATCTGCTATATGAACTATGGTAGTTTTGTTTCCTCAAAGAAAGGAATCCATAAGTAACTAGCTGCTGGACCTAGATGTAAAGTGAAACAATGACATGTGATCAGGGTTTCTAACCCCATGGTATGACTGCTCAGCCATGTCTAATTTAATTTTACTTGATAAAACTGACTGTAGACTGCTAATTTTCCAGAGTAATAGCCGTTGAGAATTACATGCATTTACTTTTTCTACGCCCTTGGTACTAAAGTTTGTGAAAATGAAATGAACTATAATCAAAGGCTAGCAGAACATATGTACCTACTGTTCTTCATCTTTTTGCTTCTTGTATTCATCATGTTGCGATTATTAAGTCGGTAAGGGTATCTCACACATACATAATTGTCTACTAATGTAGCTATGGCTCGAAGGAATCTCCAATTGAAGACTTGTCTGAAATATGCCATTCAATGGTAAATTATTTATTTTTGTGGAACTATTCAATTTTCTGTGTCATGTGTGAAGTTTTATGGATTGTAATTTGTAAAGCGTAATACTTTCATGTTTATGCTCAAATAGATTTGTGAAACTATCATTTCCCTTTGTTATTAGTATATTTATGTACTTTGTCCCGTGGTAGTAATTATTAGTTTTTATCTTTGGCGCTCGACTCATCTGTGATTCACATAATTTGTCTGTTTCAGCCTCAGTATTCTTATGTGGATGGAGATGAAACAGTTTCTGCTGAATCAGCAAAGGTGTGTATCTGACTTCATATTATGTTGTAGTCTTGTATTGTTAGTTTCTAGCCAGTGTTAAGCCATATATATGTAGTCTGGATATGAATGCTTTATTTGCCAGTCTACTAGTGTTTCCTGCAAGGGAGCAAGTTTGATAATGGTTCCAGCCTGCATTGGAGGGAATAAAACTTTTTTTTTTTTTTTGGTTACAAACGGAGCTCAAACGAGCTCAAACAAAATAAAACTTGTTTTTACTGCGCAGGCAGATGGATTTGATGCAGTTGAAAGAGTGGCAATAGCTGCGAGACACCGGGAACTATTAAGTGACAAAACGGTTTTTAAACATATCAAAAAGTGGTTGGGAGTTGAGCAGAAGGTCAACATACATTCCAAGACATCCAGAGTTTCAGATGAGCCTGTGAGCCAATGAAATATTGCTCTTTATGTGTAGTACAGGACTACAGGACCATATAGCATCATCACTTGATGCAAGTTCCCTGTTATTTTTTTAGATGATTTTTTTTTTCAACCTCTAAATGAGGAATATTCAATGAAAAAAAAATGAAAAATGATCGAAACAGTGTCTCACCTTTTAGAGAAGTAAAGCTTTAGTATCTCACCTTCAGAAAACTTCAAAACAACATCTCACGTTCTTACTTCGATTAAACTTTGGTATCTATAACCGTTAGTTCTGTTAAAAAAACTAACGGTAGTCATTTTATTCATAAAATGACAATAATAACGGTACCTCATCTTTTCTTCTTTATTAAATTTTGGTATTTCGAGTTTTGAAAACATCAATCAGAACGATATCTTAATTTTTCACTCTGATCCAATTTTAATACTTTTAGCCTTTAGTTCCGTTACGAGGTTACTAGGTGTTAGTACATAACCAAAATACTTGGCTAAGCCGAGAATACGGTACAATTACCCGGTCGAGATAGCCCTGGTGGGCTTTTCACAGACATCCAAAAAAGGAAGGGCCGGTAACAAACCGCTTCCCAAAGTCACTCGAGCGGCAAAACACCCCCAAAAGGGGAGACACTCCAAAGGAGGGCAAAGAGTCCAACATTGGAGACTAAGGCAAAGGTATCTATACTTGCCTTATAAAACAAGCTCAAGGTACTCACATCTACATACTCACATATATTCTCTCCCACTTTCATTCCTCTACCCGTACAAGTGCTCAAAGCTAACTTAAGCATCAGAGAGTCGAAGACTGGGCCACCCCAGTCCCGACCCCGTGACGTTGTCATTTGTGCAGGTACCGAGTGAAAGCCCCTCAAGAATTCTACTTCGTTCCGCCCCGCGACCACTTCCCGGCTCGGGACGTAACGGGTAGAAACAATTGGCGCTAGAAGGAAGGCTCCTATCTTGTGAAACTCCCACTTGCCTCGAAACTCGGCACCATGGTGATTATTGATAACCCCGTGGACCCTGGCACTCAAGTAGAACCTCAATCCGGCGATACATCCATTCCCCAAACCAGCAGCCCAGCCCCCATTAACCATTCCGACCCCGCCACAGCCCTTGAAATCCTCAAACGGGACTTCCATGCATTCCGCGAGCAGACGGCAAAAGAAAGGGCAGAAACGGAAGCGTACCAATTCTTGCTCCGCGCCATGTTAGAGCATCGTACCGTGTACAACGATAGCTTGAACCGCGCGGCGCGAATTGCCGGGACCTCGGATTCTCTCCAAGGCGAGACTGGTTCCATACTCCCGGGAGGGCCTAGCCAGATTGTATACATGTCCCATCCCCTAACCCACCCCTCATTTCCACTCCCGGCCCCCCAACCATCAATCCTCAATGACTCCCCTCTGCCACATCAACCTAATCCATCCGCCCCACCTATCTCCACTTCCACCACTGCCAACTCTCTCAACCCACCTCTTGACATGCCAACCCGCCTACTGCTCCAACTCAGCCAAACTGTCACGCAGTTAGCTTCATGGGTTGAAGGCGTCGAGAGTCGCGGGGCTCAGCGACCCTTGTTCTCTGGTTATGGACATCGCCCAAGCCCTTTCACACCCCGAGTGCAGATGGAGAAGCGGCCTCCGGGAGCCAAGCCCTTCAAGATGGATAAGTATAAAGGCACAAGAGACCATCATCTCCACCTCGAGACATTCTTCTCGCTCTGTAGCTCCTCTGGCTACAGCGACGCCATAGCCTGCCACGCCTTTCAAGAGACCCTATCGGAAGAGGCACTCAGTTGGTTCCTCAGCCTGCCACCCAACTCCATAGACAGCTTCGACCAACTCTCGGAACGTTTCCTCAACCGTTTCATACTGCACACCAACATCTACCGCACTGTAGACGCCCTGTTCCACATCAAGCAGAAAGAGGGCGAAGGCCTCCATGAACTGCTGTCCCGGTGGCAATCTGCCACAGCGAGGTGCCACAACTTAGAACCTCGCGTGGCGGAGCAGGCTTTCCGTCAGGCCCTACTCCCCGGCAGTTTCCTGATGAAGATCAATAAGAACCCCCCAGGATCCTATGATGCTTTGATGGACCTGACGGTACGGTGGGCCCGTGCTGAATTTGCCACTTTCGGACGTCCCGCCCATGCAACGCTAGCTCTTACTGCCCCGGCACCAGACAAGCACTTTGGCTGCGGGCAAGAGAAAGGACAATCACATGGCCCATCCCGAGAACAGGGGCGTGGCTCCGACCGTCGCCATGGGGGACAGAGAAACCGCGACCACCCTTACAAGTCAAGGGACCAGAGCCCTCCACAACAACAGCGTCTTTCCTCCCCGCCACCTCATTATGAAGTCCACACTACTCTGACCACCACATATGAGGACATATGGGCCAGGCACAAAGATCTCATCCCCCTACCTCCCAAAAGCAAATTCCCAAAAAAGCCCCGGCGAGCCACCGGCAACAGGTACTGCGCTTACCATGACAATAATGGTCACACAACAGAGCAGTGCAATCGAGCATCTGATCCAGAAGGGGCAACTACACCAATACTGTGCTCCCGCCACAGGAGCCAACGCCATTGAAGTGCATGGCTAGATCCTAACCTTGCATGGTGGAGCCCCACGGTTCCCCCCACGCCAACCTTCTGTGAAACGATAATGCACGGCACCCTCAGAAATCCTAGACATCCAACGCGGTGTCAAGATCACCCCATCAGCGTGGGATCAAGTGACATTTCGCAACGATGAGGATACCCTGCATTGCCACCACAGCAAGCCATTCATCATCAATGTGCAGGTGGACCATTACAGATGTCACAGAGCTCTAGTGGACACAGGTGCCGCCGTAAGCGTCATGTTTTCTGACTGCTACCAAGGACTCCGGCGGGACCGCACTAAGTTGTACAACAACCACGACCCACTTGTCAGCTTCTCTGGCGAAACAATACAGCCGTTAAGCTCAGACCGTCTAACCATGTCAGTGGGAACAGCTCCTTACCGCTCTTCCATTACGGCCCGCTTCCTCATTGTCGACTGCCCCTCATCATACAATCTCATCTTAGGGCGGGACATCCTGTGGGGGTTGCAGTGCTTCATAGCTGGCCACAGGCTTCTCATGAAGGTTCCTACCCCTGGCGGCACCCTAACAATTAAAGGGGATCGAGCAGCCATTGAGCATGGCTATCTTAACGCCATCTAAAAGCGGAGAGGAGCCCATGAGATGTTGCCTCTCAACCCCCCGGAACCCATAGATGATCCCCGGGACGACACAAAGGGGTGCAGGACAGAGAGCTCCGCGACCTAGTCCTACAAACGCTCGCCACCACTTACCTTAGACCAATTTTAACCTTGGCTTCGAAAGCTGTTACTTCATTGTTACTAGTGTATATACAATAGCCCAGTAGCGGCTTCACCTATGTATACTTTGCCCGCTAGCGGCTACATCTAAGTACAATGAAGTGTTTTGTCACTCCCACATGCTATACTTTGTCCCCGCAACACAGGGCCACAAAACAAACAAAAGTATACAACAAGACAAACACAAAGGCTACACATAACGCCAAAATATCAACCTGGATTTCCAGGCAAATTAGCATAAACAACACAAGGCAAGAGCACAGTACCTATTCTCTGGAAGCTCCCCGGGACCCGAAAAGGATGCTCGTGCCACTCCTGCCACTGTCCCCCAACAAGGAAGCATTTGCGCCTCCAGGTTTCACTTGTTGAGGTGGGCAAGTCTTCCACCAAAACTTTGAACTTCCCCCGTGACTTCATCGTCACGCAGCCCCGGCTGCCCTTCTTTGCGCACCACCTTCATCGTCACGCAGCCCCGGCTGCCCTTCTTTGCGCACCACCCCATATGCCAGCACGCATTGAACTCGTCACAGTTCGGGAACTCCTGCTTCAGCAGGAGGAATAGCACGCCCGTTCCCAATATTTGCTTCAGCATATTGGGGATAACTTGCCCCGGGGCGACATGCAGACACGCTAAGGTGTACTGCACAAACGGGGGCAGCGGGAACATCAACCCGCACTTCAGTTGGTACTCGTACACCAACATAAAGTTACCCGGGGGATCCCAAAACTTCACCCCTGGCCTAGCGGCCGCAACAAAACCTCCTCCGGGATGCTCCAATTTTGGCGAAGCACTTCAAGCTCCGACGACGTCAAACTCTCGCCAGGGGGTTCCCAGAACGAGTCATCCTCCTCATTCGATGTCGCCATGATCAACTCCTCTACCTCCTGCAATAGAGGGTCATACGAGGATACATGAGACCCGGCATCCACCACAGGAATGCCTTCCCCCAAGTCAAGGGCAATCTCCGCCATAAGGTTAGCCAATCCCTCCTCCATCCGGTGCAAAGTGTCCGAATCAGCACTAAGCGAACTAGAGACCTCCACGATCTCTTCGCTAGACACCAACACCGGATCTGCCATACCCCGCTACCTTAACCCTAACCAGCCCGACAACAAATCCCTCACCCTAGAATTCCTACCAACACCACAAAAATGTGAACAATCCCACACCCCAAATAACCCGAAACAACGCCGCCGCCACATACAAAATCAAAGACAAAGGAAACGACGAGTTCATACCTGGAAATACTGGGTTCGCGTAGTGGCAGTGAAGCAGATTACAATCGGCTGAGCGCTCGCACCCAATCGATTGAGGATGAAATTGAACGTTTCCCAGTCTGAAACTTGTAGAATAGCCGAAACCCTAAAACACAAATCGCGCCTCCACAGTTTCCAGTTTCAAAACACGAACTCCCCCTTCAATTCTCTCCAACCCTATTTATAGGCATCCCCCTGGACCCTACAAAACTGAACGGTCAGGGTAAAGCCACGTCACTGTTGGCCACTCCAAAAAAAAATGGAGAGTGGACTGCCTCGTCAAGGCAACGGCCCGCAACGCTCAGTAGCGAGTCTCCCCAATCAAGCATGGACTGACTCGCCATGCAGCGGCCCGCAACGCCACCTCGCGACAGTCCCCAATCAAGCGCGGACTGACTCGCCACATAGCGACAGTCCCCAATCAAGCGCGGACTGACTCGCCACATAGCCACAGTCCCCAACCAAGCGCGGACTGACTGGCCACTTCGCGACAGTCCCCAATCAAGCGCGGACTGCCTCGCCACATAGCCACAGTCCCCAACCAAGCGCGGACTGACTGGCCACTTCGCGACAGCCCCCAATCAAGCACGGACTGCCTCGCCACATAGCCACAGTCCCCAATCAAGCGCGGACTGACTGGCCACTTCGCGACAGTCCCCAATCAAGCGCGGACTGCCTCGCCACATAGCCACAGTCCCCAATCAAGCGCGGACTGACTGGCCACTTCGCGACAGTCTCCAATCAAGCGCGGACTGCCTCGCCTCATAGCCACAGTCCCCAATCAAGTGCGAACTGCCTCGCCACATAGCCACAGTCCCCAACCAAGCGCGGACTGACTGACCACTTCGCGACAGTCCCCAATCAAGTGCGGACTGCCTCGCCACATAGCCACAGTCCCCAACCAAGCGCGGACTGATTGACCACTTCGCGACAGTCCCCAATCAAGCGCGGACTGCCTCGCCACATAGCCACAGTCCCCAACCAAGCGCGGACTGACTGGCCACCTCGCGACAGTCCCCACCCAAGCGCGGACTGACTCGCCAGAGCAACATTAAACTTTTCTTCTTACCAAGAGGTTTCCGGAACATCACCCCCGTCACCTCGCGACTCTCGGGTGGGGACTTGGGGACTCGGCACCATGCCTCCTGCACCCTGGTAAAACCTATCCTCGGCATCTCTAGAATAACTCCTCACTCAAGAACTCTCTCGGACTGGGGACTTGTTAGTACATAGCCAAAATACTTGGCTAAGCCGAGAATACGATACAATTACCCGGTCAAGATAGCCTTTGTGGGCCCTTCACAGACATCCAAAGAAGGAAGGGTCGGTAACAAACCGCTTGCCAAAGTCACTCTAGCGGCAAAACACCCCCAAAAGGGGAGACACTCCAAAGGAAGGCAAAGAGTCCCACATTGGAGACTAAGGCAAAGGTACCTATACTTGCCTTATAAAACAAGCTCAAGGTACTCATATCTACATACTCACATATATTCTCTCCCACTTTCATTCCTCTACCAGTACAAGTACTCAAAGCTAACTTAAGCATCGGAGAGTCGAAGACTGGGCCACCCCAGTCCCGACCCTGTGACGTTGTCATTTGTGCAGGTACCGAGTGAAAGCCCCTCAAGAATTCTACTTCGTTCCGCCCCGCGACCACTTCCCGGCTCGGGACGTAACAGGTAGAAACACTAGGCAGTATCTTTAAAAGCTATTTTCATCCATTCATGTCTTCATCACTTTATTAATTCTATTCGATCGAGCTCTTTCTCTCACATTTGATTCCAAACATTTGGCACCCAAATTCTCTAAAACATATTATTAATCTGCTTCATCACCACTTTGAAAGCTTACAAAGTCTCCACTCATTTCTTCATATTATGATCATCATTTCTATTCTCCCAAGCTTTAATCAAAGCCCTTCTCCATTTCGCCACCTGACTCATGATCTCATTGTTCAGCTCCAGTACCCATGGCGGCACGAAACACTTTTCTTGTGTTATTATTCGGTAGAGTCCTTCTTCATTTTTGGGTAACTATCTAGTAGATGAGGCCATTGACGAGCTCGGTTTTCGTGAAGCTCCTAATTTCCTAAATATAGAGGAAATAAGAAGATAACAACTTTATTATATAGGAAAATTTTAAGAACAGTACATGAATATCTCTCCACTGAGAATTAAGGTGACCGTACTTTCAAAAATATCACTAAGGTACATGAATTAGTAAACAACATTCAACTTAGGTACACGCCGTTAACTTTTCAGTTAGTTTGTGCTTTCCGTCATATTTTGAAGGACAAAATTGTCTCTTCAAGCATGACAAAAAAGAAAACGAAAAAATATATATTCAACGCAACAATTGATCCTCACCCTTACCGTCTCCTCTCCTCACTAGTCACCACCAATATAGCTAACTATCTCGAAGATTTGAACACTAGAACACTTATTGCAGCCCTCGAATTAATGAAACAATGAAAACCAATACATATAGTCTCCCTCATACATATATTCATATTCCCTATGATTTCAAAGTCTGGACTACTTTGCCGAGGGCACAATGTAAATTTTTAAAAAGAAAAAAAAAGAATGATATACTCTTCTTGCATATTCATCTCAACTTGAGTAATGCACTTCTGGGCAAAAAAGGTTGACCATCAAATCTACTGGGGTTTGATTTGTCATAAATCTATAGTCAAAAGGTAGAACCATCAACACTCTTCTCCCAAGTACCCACTTTCGCCAAACTTGTACCAAAATCAGAAAGAGGAAACAATCTAAACCTTACAGCCATCGATATGAACACCCTCCCCCGCAGCACAGCCATTGATATGGACACACTCACCATTTTCTCCTCACGAGTCACGACCAGTACCACCAAGACACCAACCACGTACGTCTCTTCAAAGAAGGTTTTAAACCATAATCGTTTTTGTCCCAAATTGATGAATCAATCAATCAAAACCAATTATTCAATCAACCCAAACAATTACAGATTCAACTCTCCCAAAAAAAGCCCAGATGTAAATTCTCTTCCTCGAGGTGAAGAAATTGAAAAGTTGGATGATATAGCGGGAACAGAAGACGCACAGCTGATGTTTTGTTGGATCTCGATGAAGACATTAGGAGGAAGAAGCCGAGGCCAGAGGGGTCGGTATCACCACTAGCCATAGGAGATTGTGGTTTTCAGATTAAGAATGAGAGAAAATATATGGTGAAGGAAAAGAAGAATGAGTTGGGTATAGAAGAATACATTTATACCCCTTATTAATTTGTAAATGGCACACTACGTAACAGATAAGTTAACAGCGTATATTTATATTGAGTAAGACTCATTAGTTCATGTACTTACTAGCTAAACCTTGCAACTAAGCCTACACATCCTGCCAGACGCGCCGCCACGCGCCGCCACAGGCGGCGGCGAGTGGGCCCCACGCGCCACCACAAAATTTCCGAATTAGGGCAAACTCCAAACACAAAACTTGTAGAGCACTACATGGGGGACACTTTTCATACCTGAAGGTCCAGCCAGTTAGGCCGGAATCGGCCGGAAATCACCGAAACTCGTCGGAAAAACTTGGGATCCACCACCGCCACTCTCTGCCGTGAGTCGCGCTCCATGGCCACCCGAAGTCGAACCAGGATGCCAAGGGCCTTCTGTCCCGACCGGTCTCCCGCCTTGTCGCCGCCGCCGGAGGAAGAAATCCGATCGGGTCTCTAACCCGAGCTTCCGAGTTAGGTTTGATTATTGCATCATCTGAAAAGCAAAAAGAAGAAAAATAAAAACAGAAACATGGATCCCGAAACCGCAAAAAAAAAACTCTCAAGATCTCATGATCATTCCAGCAGTCTTATAAAGTTGAACCAACTAAAACATGAGAAAAAAAAACACCAGCTAACATAGATATCAACTGCCATGAGCTAATATAGAGAACAAAGTCAATAAGACTAAGAAAAACCAAACATTAAAAGCATTCTCAACAAAAATGAAAATTGATTAATTGATAGAGATGCAACATACCTTCTCAGTGTACAATAGAGATGCGTCTTTGTGACTGCTGCTTTGCAGTGATGGTGTGATCTAAAAAGTGGAGTTAGTCCGGAGTTTTGCAAGTTAACTATGCACAACAAATAGACCTGAAGAAAGTAAAAGACAAATAGGAGATACAGTCATCAATTATATTTATTTGTATAGACAAATGTTTTATGCACTCAGTAGAAAACCAATTTGATTATGAGTGTCCCAAGTATTGTCTATCATTGATTATTATGGACAAACAATACGACACTAAAAGTAATTCTACATTACAAAACCACATTATCAGCACATGTACTATATTATCATGCTCTCCAATACCAGATGAAATTCTTATGTTAGACGATGGAATTCTTATACCAGAAAATAAAACCGATGTATAAAGCACCTTATGAACAAAAACATTATCTTATTAACGACACCCTTCTTTGCATAAGACATCTTATTTATTAACGACACCCTTCTTAGAATCACAATGACACCAATCCATTACATTTTATAACCAACGAACAAAACCCAGACGACCAAATTACACCCTTTCAACAACAGTTCTCATCCCCATTGACTAAGATGGGGCATATACATATTAAATCCAAGAGTAATAAAGCAATTATCTATAAACGAATGATGGAATCTGTGAGTGATTAACATACATGGTTGTCAGTTAGTCCACGGTTTGGAGCCGCTCTTGTTTCTTTAACTCCAAGTCCTTCACTCTAAGCCGTCTCAGCACTGCAACACAGAAGAAGAGGCATGCAAAAAAAAAATATGCAGAACTTTAGACCGACAACCCAGAACCAAATATATGAAAACCTATAATTGCAACTATAATTTCTAGAACCCAAAAAACCCCACCCTCAGAATCCCTAAGAAATTATCAACGCCTTGCAATCCAAAAGATAATTTACATGGCCACCAAATTTCTTCAATTAGTAAAGACATCAGAGTTCAACATAATAATAAAAGAGTTTTCATCAGCTGGCTTTAAGGAAAAAAGAAGAATAAGAAATACAAAAATAACAACAATCACAATAGAACAAAAAAGATCCTATATATCAAAGTGGTATGAAATCTTGGCAGTTCCATTACCTCAAAAAAGTGGCTGACACTAATATCTCTATTCTTCACCTTTCCATGACCTTATTGATAATAATATTTACCATCATTATCTGCTGAAAACAAACTTATCAAAAGAGACTTGTAATACATCCCCATTATCTGCTGAAAACATAATATACGGTATCAATTGAGACATGTAGTACACACGATGAGTAACGCAAAAGAAAGTTATAGTGAAATACATTCATTCTAGAAATAATTGAAAATTGCAGCTGAAAGTACGTAGGAAACTTTTGGGGACTACCTGTTGATCATCACACATTGGTTATCTAAGGCTAGTGATATATATATATATATATATATATATATATATATATATATATATATATCAATATTTCAATATTTGCCTGTAATGAAAATTATTTATCTGATTGATAAAGCACTTATAAACATGAGCAACATGAAGACAACAAAACAACAAAAGTAAAGGAAGTCATTCATATTGATCTTAACTAAAAATTATTAGTTAATCACCCGCTACTAACGCACCAGTTATATAGTAGACAACAATTGTTAGTTCCCTCTTAGTCTCTTACTAATTAACTTCTCAACTACCGATTGATATCATAAAAAACTGATTCTACTTAGCTTACAGGATTCCCATTGATACGTACAATTCATATAGTTCAGAAATACAGATGAACTATCCTTTGTTCACTCCTGAATATATGGACTTGAATTTATCACTTTAAAGGCTGATATATAGATGAAGACACAACTTAGCTGGTACCAAAACAAATCAGGGAAAACAATCCATATAGTGGGAAATAATCATTTTCAAGGTAGATACGTTAATACAGTGGCATTGAAAACAGTATGGTCCTAATCTTTGAATTAGTTTGCAGGAAGCCTCTACATGACCAAGTATTCCGTTTTAGAGCATCTAATCCTACACCAATCAACATTGTGAATGAAATAACCTGTGCAGAAATCAGACAGCTGCTCTATGCAAGTGTAATACATCAAAATCAAAACACAATACATGAATAGAACGAAGAAATGCAGAATCATACCGGTCTTAATGCGCGATTGAACATGTCCGCATCGATATGCTTTTGTTCCACCCGTATGAGTAGCTTTCTACAAAATAAAAGGTAAATACATTGAGAAGAATTTCAACAATTTCCCTTCCGATCCCAAAGACAAATCCCCAATCAATGGAATGTATAAAGAACCCATAAATTACTTACCAGAGACGCCACCGAAATCGCTAAGCAGCATAAAAACAATTGCTCCCACCTTTGCCGATAAAGGGAAAAGTGAAAACCTTATGGGGCAATTATCAGTTCTTACCTCAGTCGATTATGAATTCCAACCTCCGCCGACTTGATAGCAATTTTCTCCTCGTCCGGAGTTGCTCTGCTCCTTTTTTCTCTTCCCTTTTGGTTTTCTTTTCCCGGCAGTTATCCTGAAGAATGGAGATCGTGGGCGACTGCGTCCCTTCTAATTTCTGTTTTTCTCTCTTCCCCTTAGGTTTAAATTTGCAAGATTACAATAGCATCCTTTAAATGATGTTTACACATATTGAAAGATTAATAAAACTGGGGGTGTTTCAGGCACTTCAAAAATTTAACCATGTCAAAAGTCAAACTTTCCTTCTGGCTTTATTAATAGCAGATGTGATAGTTTTGAAAACTGAGTAACTTGAATTCTTAATAGAGAGAAGTTTATGTACTGTTCTTAAAATTTTTTCTTATTATATATTACAAAGATGTAATATATATTTAGATAAAAAATAATGAATTGAAATATGAAGAGACAAAAATACCCATGAAAAATGGCCAGCTGGTAGTTATCCTAACAGAGGTTACGGTTAAAGTATTGTTTCTACCTGCTTCGTCCCGAGTCGGGAAGGGGTCGCGAGGAGGAGCAGAGTAGAATTCTTTGATTCTTTCACTCGGAACCTGCACAAGTGACAACGTCACGGGGTCGGGACTGGGGTGGCCCAGTCTTCGACTCTCCGATGCTTAAGTTGGCTTTGAGCACCTGCAAGGGTAGAGGAGTGAAAGAGAGAGAGTGTGTACCTTTTATGGTAATTTGAGCTTGTTTTATAGGCCAAGCTTGGGTACCTTGGCCTTAGTCTCCAATGTGGGACTACTTGCTAGTCTTTGTGGTGTCTTCCCTTTTGGGGGTGTTTTGCCGCTAGAGTGACTTTGGCAAGCGGTTTGTTACCGGCCATTCACTCTTTGGATGCCCGTGAAGGGCTCGCCAGGGCTATCTCGACCGGGTAATTGTATCTTATTCTCGGCTCAGCCAAGTATTTTGGCTATGTACTAACAAGTACTAAAATTGGGTCGAGGTGAAAACTTGAGGTACCGTTCTAATGTTTTCAAAACTTCAAATACCAAAGTTTATTAGTAACAAAAGATGATGTATCGTTATGATGAATTTCTCTTTTTATTATATATAGAAAAAGAATAACAAAAATAAAAACAAAAGGGTAAATATTAGTCATTTTCTGAATGAAAATGACTGCCGTTAGTTTTTTAACGGAGCTAACGGTTCTAGATACTAAAGTTCGTCGAAGTAAGAATGTGAGATACTGTTTTAAAGTTTTCTGAATGTGAGATAGCAAAATTTTACTTTTCTAAAAGATGAGACACTGTTTAGACCATTTTCTCATGAAAAAAAAGGTAAAAGAGGGCACCAAACCAAATCTCTTTTACATACAAAAGCTAATTAACGAATGCGGAAATTAGAAAGACCCAAGTGAAAGCGCCTTCGAGCTTTTCAGAGCGATCTTTAGCGGTTGAAACCTAGAGTTTCGATAAGCGGTAGAGCTGTTTCCTTGGGCCGGATGATGACTATGATGCATGCTATGTCGGTGACGCTGACAAGATGCGTCAATTGTGGTGCGGGCGGCGGCAAGAGTCTGACTCTAATGGATCAATGGCTTCTAGGCCGCGGCTCTACTGCCACATAAGTGACCACTTCTTAGGTTCAGGGTTTTGGTTTAGGGGATTCAGACCCGTACCTGAATAGAGTCTTAAGAGTCGATAGACTCAGGGCCCATAACCTTAAGGGGCCCAAAACTTTCATTTCTCTTTGTGTGATTACATTAGTTTAGTTAAAAGCAATAAAAAATAATTAACAGAATCCAATTAGGGTGGTGTTAGATTACAAAAGAGAAAAATAAATATAAATCTTACCCATTATTACTATCATTAATTACTATTTTAGAAAAATGAGCAGTCTAAGTAAGAGATTTGTTACATAAATAAGATTTTTAATAGGATTTCTAATGTTTTTTGTTGTTAGATTTTGAGTTTATAACTTTAATTCGTGAATTTTTTGTGTGTTTCTTAAAATGAGAAAATAAAATTGAATGAATATTATATTTTGAGGGCCCAATTTTAAAAGTTCGACTCAGGCCTGAAAATCTCAGGTCCGAGCCTGAGGGGATTAGCTTTGTTCGGTGTCTACATTGATATATATTGTCGTTGTTTGGGTACTTAATTTGGATTTATGGACTGAAGTTCATTGCTTTTAGTCGAAGCTAGATTTTTGCTTAGGTTTTGCCTTCCTGACCCGTATGCAAAGTAGCCGGGATCTCTTGGCATTATGAGTCATATTGCAGTGTTATTAAGTTGCCTTTCTACATCTATAGGATAAGATTTCGTATGTTAACCACCGTACCTGTATGTTTAAGAATTTAGCCTTTCTCAGGTGTTGCCACCATCAATATTGTCGCTATGTCTTTCACATTTCATGTCCCTCCTCTATTGTTTCCTTTCTCTTAATTAATTAAGTAGTCGACAACTAGTACTTCCACTTCCACCTAGCTCGTAGTTATTCTATATATAGAAGGCTAATGACATGTTTACTAACCTAGAATGGAATTGAGAGTGACGTCGTAAATGAATTGATTCCGAGATTGGTGAATTTTGACGTTTACTAACATGTGAAAGTATACGAATGAGTGTGGGTCTCACTTGCTTATCATGAATTAATTCTTTATGAACCCCGGCCCTTAATTTGATAGCCAAAGTACGTGGGAGATGGGTATCAAAAATCAATCTTAATTATGGAATCAATTTTTTCTTAAAATATCCTCAAATAATTATAATATTTTCAATTTACTACACCCTTAAAAATTGCAAACATTCTAGCTTCATTCTTTTAGAGATATTTTAGTCTGATTCTATATGATAAGTATACAATATCAATCGTAATTAGTTTAATTTATGTTCTGATTTCTTATGGTAAGTAAACAATACAATGAAATAAAATATTCTCATACTGATTTTTGTTGATAGCAATTCTTATTGATACCGATTCATGATAATTTACATTACAAGTTAGTAAACTAAACGTGCCCTAAGTACTTAATTGGAGTATACACACTTATCAGTCATCACTCATGCATGCATGTAAGGTTAGCCGTTAGCATACACGCTTACTCTCTCTATTGTGTTATTGGTTTTTTTTTTTTTCTTTAAAAGGGTTTTGGGCGTTCGGGGATGATACCCCTTTATCGGAAACCCAATTCCCATTCGAGCCGCGTTAGGACCGCCCGTAGACGGGGAAGCTCTCCCAAGATTGTTGCTGCATACACAAGGATCGAACCTTCGACCTTGCTTAAGCTACACTAGCTCCCCACCCACAAGTGCAAACAAGCATTGGTATTGTGTTATTGGTTTGATGCTGCGCACCAAGTATACATCATTATTGATGGTTCGATGCTCTTGATTATATATATAATTGATGAAGACGAACAAGTTTTTTTTTATACATACGAATGAAGACGAACAAGTTAAGACCGAGCTATGAAAAGGAACTATGGACAAAGCTGTATATATACACAGAGCCCATGCATGGTCAATGGTCAAAAGGTTCGAATGGAATCCCGATTAACAAAGATCGAGGTTAGTTACTAGGGTTTGGGGGTTTCAATGCGGTTTTAGTAATTTAAGAAAAGCTCGAGAGAGAGAGAACGAGGAAACCTAGGACCAGTGAGTTAGCTGAGCTTAGCTTACGTTGATCCGAAAGTTCTTGTATGCACCAAGGTACAACTGAACCGGTAGTTATAATTTAATCCTGACCGTTTATTTAATATACCTCTTTAAAAGACAATAACATTGATACTGACACTGTTAGGACAATTTGAAACAAAAAAAAAACAAGTCAATATGGTAAAGAAGGTAAAATTCAGCTAATCAAATTAAATAAAGGTAAATTTCCTTTTCAATTTCAGATCTATGAGAGAAGAAGGAAGAACCAATGGTCTTGCTGGTTCGTCTTCAACCTCCAGAATTTGAAAGTTTTTCACAATCTTGTTCTTCACCAGCATCCCGTAAGGGATATAGATCTGATTCATCTCACACGTTCCTTTGTCTACATCCACCAAACCCAAAATTCCCTAAGAACGAAATTGATGTTCTTCGCGCACCGGCTTCTGCCTTGATCATGAGGGTGGCGACGAAGGGGACGAGTCGGACAATGGAGACCTTCATGTCCTAGGCGAAATTGTCTCCGATCTTCTTGGGGATGAGAACGAGAAGATTGATCTTGGGAGGGACAGAAATGGGAGTCATGGCTGAGATGAATATGAATCACGTGGGAGAAATGGGTGAAAGGGACAGAAATGGGATTCATGTTTCCTGTGTGTTTTATTAAACATACAGGCTGGAGCTACTGGGAGTCATGGCTGGAGCTACTGGGTTTTCTGGGAAGATGAGAGAGGTTGAAAATGTTTCATGTGGGTTTTACTGCTCTTTTAAATTCTTTTTTGTTATACCACCGTTTATTGATCCGTTAGTGGATGTGATTGGTGCAAGTAAACCATGGTGCGTTGAATCCGCTCCGATGCTGATGATGATGGATATACGGATTGATTCTAATTGTGTAGAGTGTGAGTGAGTCGCATCATGATGCATGCAGATGCAGTTGCAGGGTATTTGTGAAAGGGACAACTGGGTCTTCTTCCCGATAAGGCACGGGTGCTCCTCCCTCCCTCCGCTGATTTCTCCCACGCGCAATCCCAGTCTCTTTTCTTTTTTGACCTGACACCAATAATCCCAGTTCCCACACCACCATGCTTTGGCTCTTATCTCTGAAACTCTCCTCGGTTCCATTCATTCCAATTAGGTATCTCTATCCCTCATCAGTCTCATGTCATGCCCAAACATCCCCCCCCCCCACCCCCCGGTATAAATAACCTTTTCCATCTTCCCCTTCCTGTACGTACTCCTAAACTGAAAGAGCTATACAATACTGTGTACAGTATATACGCAACTTGGCATGTAACTACATACTACGTAGTGTATTTACGTACATGCAGTTTACTTTAATTAATGTGTAACTATATATGGCAAATACATACAAGTTAATTAAGCGACCAAAAGCATGCACGATGCACGCGTATCTAATCATCACCATTGGAAATGACATCAATAGGGCAATAACCAACTTTCATAAGCATGGATCTCTTATCTCTACCCTCAAAATTCAGCAGGGTGGACACTTCACAGAAAACGTAGAAACTAGCTAGTCGACGTAGCTAGAGCGCTAGGAGCAATATAAAGAGAACGAATCAACAATGAGATCGAATTAGAAATATGACTGTATACATCCTTTTTGTTTCCCTAGCTAGCTAGCTACTCCCTACATGAAACAATATATAGTCTAGCTATGCGTCGTTCCAGACCGTAAAAGTAGGATGAGTAACGGTTGGAACTGCTGTTGGCACCCAATTCATGTTGCATGTAGTACTACTCAGGGCCGGTCCTGTGTAAAATGAGGCCTTGTGCGAAATCTTGAATGTGGCCTCTTTTTTTTTTTTTTTTTTAATTGTTGTCTTATTTACAAATTTTTGATCCCAAACGTATACATAAACTAATGTTATGTCTTATCCCAAAAGTATAAGACATAACATATTCCTAAAGTTTTCAGAAGAAAATCGCAAAAAAAAAAAAAAAAAGAGAAAAAGGGTGTGGACGCAGAAAAAAAAAAAGTAAGGAAATAGTCCCTTATAAAATCACAAGAAGAAAAACACCATATACAATGTTTTCCTACATAGTGAGAGGACCTTGACCAGCTTTAAAAAAAATAAAATGAAGCATGAACTGATATCATGTCATGATCAAATGAAGCATGAAAAGAAAATAACTAGCAACCCTAGAATAAGCAGGTTCATATATATAGTAATAGTGCAGTACATTTCAATCAAATAACTATTGTTTAGCATAATAATGTAACAATAAGAACTAGAAGATGCATACAATTATCCATGAATGTTCTATGTGAGGATATTTCAAAATTTTCAATTGTTAACATTAACCGGAGTTTAGGCACTATGTTCCCTTTAGAATCCATTCTATTAATAATATGAATGGTTAGGCGTCTTCCCCCCCCCCCCCTTATCCATGAATGTTCTATGTGAGGATATTTCAAAATTTTCAATTGTTAACATTAACCGGAGTTTAGGCACTATGTTCCCTTTAGAATCCATTCTATTAATAATATGAATGGTTAGGCGTCTTCCCCCCCCCCCCCCCTTCCCCCAAAAAGAACTAGCTAAAGGAATAGAAAGCAAAAAAAAAAAAGGTTAGAAAGCAAACAAAGAAGTACGTGTCACAATAAGAATAGCAAAGACAAATGGTGGAAAGAAAGCTGATAAAGCAGGAAAAAAAAGGAAAAAGAGGAAAAAAAGAAATAAAGGTAATAACCAACTAACTTATGGAAAGGAGGACTCGAACTTGGGTGGTTTCATAAAAGGAACGTTGTAACCAACTGGTCTACAATTGCAACTATTGACATTAGGAAATTTTTTATATTTGAATTTGTATATAATTTTTTTGAGGCCCCTAGAAATTGGAGGCCCTGTGCGGTTGCACAACCAGCACAGCCCCAGGACCGGCCCTGGTACTACTCGTAGCTACTGCTACCGATGACGATTCATGCTGATCATCATGTACTGGAAGATGATAATACAAGTTCCTATTGCTTGCGTGATGCTGATAAGAGGGGTCTGTAGTACTACTTGAACGGAGAAACATATTCTGATGATCATAACCAAGCTGCTGCGCCTTAATATTGCCGGCATCATGATCATCACCATCTCCAAAACCATTCATGTTGTCATTATTTCCATCACCTTGATTTTGGTCCTCATTAGCTACAACTGAACTCATAGCCATGGGCATTATGTAGCCACTACCAGTCCCTGTCGTACCGCTTCCATACCCATTATTAATACCATGGTGATCTCCTGCACTATATATGACAGAATTTGAACCTGAGCTGTGTTCCATAGAAGCCGCTGATGAAGAATCCATTAGTCCCATAAGGCCACTAGGCTGCTGATGATGGTCATGAAAGAAATTGTGGGTACCTCCCAACTGGAGTTGTTGACGAAGATGATCATCATCCTGATGATGAAAGCTGCTTTCCTGATTTGAGTTAGTATCTTGCTCTTGCTTGCACCAAACCCTCTGTGCATTACCGTATCTTGCATTACCGTATCCATATCCATACGGCGAGTAGTGCAACTGCATGCCACTGATGCCAGCTGCATAAGGCGCCTGATGAGGAGGAGCAGCAAGAGATGCTTGAGCTTGGGGTTGGTTGAATGCGAGAGTTGGCCAACTGCAGCCCTGCTGTTCCCCATAAGATCCATATGCTGAGTACACATTGCTCATGATGTCATGATCTGTTGATGATGATGATCTGATCATCTGTCCGTGATGATCCAGTACAGACGACAACATGATCTGATGATGATGATCTGCAGGAGGCTGCTGCTGCTGCTGCTCCTTCAATCGCTTTGCAGTGGCACCAGTAGTGATGGGCAATGCGCTGCTCTCCAAAATGGACTTGACATCATATCTGCTCATGTCAAAGTTGGTTACTGCATTTAGTCCTCGGAACTTTATGGCAGCAATGTCATATGCCTCCGCTGCTTCCTCTTGGGTGCTGAAAGTTCCTAGATACAAATCTTTGTTCCCTGCAACTCTTCCAATCCTTGCTTGCCATCTCCCATGCTGGTGGTGCCTATATTTTTTACATTTCGTGAATAAAGCAACAATATGTTACCTTGTTACCCCACGTATATAAGACAGCAAACATATTATGTCAATTAGATTCAACCAGAGTTCTTATGTTACCTTGTCACCCCACGATAAATGGAAGCACCCCGAGAAAATCCGCTACTCTTTCTGCACCAACAAATGTACTTTAATTATATGCATGCATTCTTGATTTCATTATAATCCAAATTGAAATTTCAATATTAATAATTAATTAAACGATATGCATATATAGTTATAGGATCAATGTCATTTTCGTTTGATAATGAATAATGATGATGGAATTGGAAATAGTTACGTACCTCCTCAAAGATGCAACATACTCCTGCCTTGTCATTGGCTTCATTTCATCAATCTCTTTCTCATAGCTACTGAGCTGGATATAGAATTGCAGGTATGTACACAAATTATATATTTCGATCAATCTCCACTTAAAATATAATAGATAAACCTCTTTATCATATGAAAATAATAAATATTAAGCAACACCAGAATGTATAATACTCACCGGAAAGTTGGTAGTGGTTGTGGTCCCCCAATATTTCAATGCTGCTAAATCATAAGCTCTAGCTGCTTTGTCTTCTTTATCATAACCACCTACATCATGATTCGATAGAAACACATTCATAAGCAACATATATATGATCAGAATTTGAGTGAACTCAACAGGAAAAAGGGAGGAAATGAGAAAAAACAAAACAAATATATGGAAGCTATATATATATATATATATATATATATATATATATATATATATATATATATATGGAAATAGCTCTTCCTTTGTACATACCCAAATAAACTGCAGTTGGAGAGATTGAGATGAGATCAAGAGAACATGTGATCAAGACCCACAAAACAGAAGAGCAGAATTAGTTGTCAATTCAAAATACGTTAATGTATGAGCTGACTAGAAGAGCATAAACTTGACATGAGAATACTACGTACCTTGCCTTCCCTTGCGAGTTTGTCCTTCTCTTCGGCAACTATTATCCCATAGATGGGCTTCATATCTACCTGTCCATCTGTGCCTGTACAAAAATTAAGATCCTAAGTTAATGACAAGTGATCACCACTCGTACAAAAACCATCAAAAATATATAGGTACAACAAATGAGACCACATTGCTAGATCTAATTAATCAACCTGGTTACACCACGGTATATAGATGTCCTCTGGCCAAATGTGTCAATGGCCTTTCTGGGCACGGCGTCAATAGCACCACCAGTACTTTGAGTTTGGGCATCGGTCCCCGTTGTTGTTGTGGCTGTCACAACTGGTGACTGCTTAGTAGTATTATCTGATGAACATGTAGTTTCTCCAGTAGCGGCACTAGCAGCACCACCTGCCGTTGCAGTAGTAATTGTATGAAGAGATCCGGTACTCATTGAGAGCGATAGACTACTCTGGGGTTGTTTTCTGCTCTCCTTCCTATTCTTTCTCTCCTGCTCCAGCTGATGGTGGTTATCGCGCGGCTGAGAAGGTTGATTTCTCAGCCATGTCTTGATCATTGACAACCCAAGATTGTTACTATTAGTATTAGTAACATTACTGCTAACTGGACCCGGTCCATTATTCATATCAAATATGTAATCATGACCAGAACTGCTGTGGTCATGATCCGCAAAAGAATGCCGGCCAAGGAAGTTTTCAAGCTTCGGTAGTTGTTGATGATGATCTTCAAGGTTTGCCTGGCTGTTAATGCATGAAGTACTAGTTGTGGTACTGCTGCCCATTAGCATAGTAGACAGGTCTGATGATGAGGTCCTTTTGTAGTTATTGCTATCTGATGAGTTCATGCCAGCACCCTTCATATTCCAATCTGCGTCTCCAAATATAAATGTATTATGATACTCAAGATTTTATTAGAAACAATAACTAACTACTATAATCGGATGGAAAACTACAAAAGAAAAAAAAGGAAAACTAATATATGTACTTTCAGGGTTTAAATTATTAGATCTTTATAGAAAGGCTCTTCTATATGCTTCTATAGTAAAAATAAATTGGAAAATCTAGAAAATCATTAATTAGGGTTTGAATATGTTAGAGGGTATTTCAAGTACTCATGTATACTCTGATCTGGAATGATCAAAAGCCAGGCCTGCAAGGGTTTTATTTGTTGCAATGAAAACCTAGCTAATTAAGCAGCTAGCTTGCTAGTGGTATTGGGAGATGAAGGACAAACCTTGCTGGGAGTGGATATGATCATTGTTCCTGTTGAAAGCTGCAGCTTCAAGTATGCCAAAATTAGATGGAGGGAGGTGGTGATTGAGAGAAGCAGTGGAGCCGGCATTAGTGAGATAAAAGCACTCACCGCCGCCGCCGCCTCCGGAGACATCAGTGCCACCACCGGCACCATGGATTTCATTGGAGTTGAAGCCAAGGCGAGAGGCTAACGTATCCTGTCCAGCTAGCTGGTGTGATATTGGAGCATTATCATCTTCTAGAGGGGAAAGAGAGAAACCCAACCAGTTCATGTTCATCGATCCAACCCAGCCACTATATCTTTCAAGATATATATAGTTGGGCGGTGGCGATGTCAGTGTGGGTTTACTTTCTTGACCACACAATCGAATGAATATCTGTAACTAAGCTGACAGAATCGGAGAGATCGAAAGGATCGGAGCAATAATAAGTTTAGTCCATGCTTGAAGATTGAAAGATCACTGGTGAGGATCCATATATTTCCAGGGGAGCTGATCGAGTGAGTGAAGGAGAAAGTGAAGGAACAAGAAAGGTCAAAAACTTGCAGAGAGAGAAAGAGAGAAATCTCGGCAATGAGAGAATCGTTTTCTGCTTCCAATGCAAAGTGAAGATTTATATATAAATTTCTCTCAGTCTCTCTTGAGTCTTGACTCGCACTAATATCATAAAACTAGGAAATGGGGCGCCTCGATCTTGATTATTTTGAGGGCACTCATTAATTAGCTTGGACTATCTTTCAAATTAATTTTAAGGGCGTGCACTTGGATCTTCTCTAATTTTAAAAGCCTCTATACGACTATACATGCTAAGTATAGTATGAGGGCTGGGATATATATTGTAACAATGTAACTTAATTTGTTACCCAGAAGAGAAAATGGTTAAATAAAATAAAAAAACCATTAGGTGCCCAGATCGATATGTTTATATGTGTGTGGAGCAGCTAGCTAAGTATATTATGCCCAGTATTGCGCGGTTGCTAAGTATTTGCCTGACAAATCAATGACCAATAAAACAAATGAAACAGTACACGAGCTATGATTTTAAATGAAGCAAGGTCCCTTATACTACTAGCTAATTAAGTGTATGTATGTTAACTTAGCTAGATTGACCAAATAATTAAGTGTACGTCTGTTAGATACAGAGATATCGTGAGTGTATAAAGTATAAACTAATAATTAAGGTACTTAATCCAACCCAAAAATTATAGGATGCACCCGCCAGTATGATCATCGAAATGGTTTTTTTTTTTTTTATTAAAAGGAGCTGAACTCCATTTATTAAGAAAAAAAGAGATCGAGTCAAGGATAGGAATGGGGCTTAACAAAACCTCTTCAAACAAAGAGCCAACCAACATAAGCTACAAAAGAAAACAACACTAAAAATAAATCAGAAAAAAAAAACGAAAATGAGGTAAACCGAATCGATCATGAAGGTAGAATATTCATAAGAAGTTTGGGGTTGATCGAAATGGTTTTTCTATCATCACTGTATGTAGTTTCTAGTTGAGAACCCCTGGCCTGTAATCTCTTCAAATTTAGCAAGCCACTTGTTTCTTTCTTATAGTCGGTGTTTGATCTCTAGCTACTTGCGATCCCGTTCTCTTTACATGAAGCATGTACCCTCACGTCAATCCCTGTAGAGTGTAGCTGCAGAAATGAGAGGAGATATAAAGATGATATATATGAATAAAGAAAATTGTATGTTGTATCTGACAAAGTGTGACAGAAAAACCCAGAGGCAGAGCCTCTCCCCTCGCCCATTTATTCATGCCCACTTGGACATTAGTCATTTCAGGCATGTCAGATACTGATTTTAATTACATTAATTTCCTATGAACTGTGATCGTTCAGTCTCTCTTATAAATCCTTCAGTAGTCGACCTAGGTTTCCTTCAGTTTTCATTTCCTTCATATAGCCGTATATATATAAGAGAGACATGAGCAGCTAGCTAGCAGCAGAATAATAATGCAACTGCATTACGTTGGGCAGCTCTCGATCGCTTTCTTTCTCTGACTGATGATCACTCTCTCTGCCTACCAGCTTGGTAAACAAATGTGTACCCATAACTTTCTCACATTCCTTCCTTCCTTCCATCCATAATTCCATATACCAGACTCCTCCTTCAAATTATTATATATAATGCATCTTTTCCCAGCCTATCTATATATCTATCTATCTATCTTTCTCTAATCATCATCGATCCCCCGCTTCAAACGGAGTGTGAGTCTCTCTAGCAAGCTAGCTAGCCACTCAGCGGCATACATATGACAATAATTCATGCATGTCGTCTGACACTTGACACATTTTTTCCCCCTCTCGAAGTAGAGGGGATAAATATAATTCAAAGTGAAAGATAAAACTATATATTTATGCCCGGGCAGAAGGGATTCCGGCCAGGTGTTAGATTATGCATAAATATGCACAGTCGATCTGTGGGAGTGTGAAAGAAAAAACAAAATGAGGCTTAGCCAATTAAGGTGGCGTGCATGCGAAGCAGATAGAGAGAAGAGATGATCGAGGTTAGGTTTGCACCCCTATTTGAAGACACTAACCCTTGTCTTCCGGGTTCTTCCCTAGCTCCTTTCCTCCCCTCCATCCCTATCATGATCGATTCAGTTTAACTGACTATAGAATATATAGGATTTCAGTTCTCTTTCTCTATATATACCTAGTCGCTACATATCGATCTCTAAGCTTTTGAATTCCAACGGGACAGATTGGAACAAAATCTAAGTATGTACGTACTACTCCTTCAGTCCTTCTCCTTTATATACCTGCTGGCCTGTTCGAACTGAAATATTCACCTGATGAATTTGGGTTTGGATCTTGCTATGTTATAAAAAGGTAACTTTACTGATATTTGTTTCATTAGTACGTAAAGCCTTTGCACACATACAGTACGTTTGTATATATAATACATATGACATTGTACAATTCTTAATTGCCTCCAATTATCGATCTTGTCCTGTGTGTGTGAGAGAGAGAGAGAGAAGCGCTTAAACAAAGGAGTAGCTAGCTAGCTTGGTTGGGTGGAACCATGTAAGTGGAGGTGTGGTGCTGCAGAAAGCAAGGGAGAGAGTTTCATGATCTCGAAGGCTTCAAAAAAACACCACCTCCCCTTCTCTAAGTTTGACCGTGAAGGCAGGAAGGAAGGAAAGGAATCAAAGACGGTAAAACACACTTATTTTTAATTCAAAGCCTGCCTGTTGTTGCCACTGTAAAATCTAATTAACTAATTAAGCAAAATGCTGGACCATCGATAATCTAATCAAATGTCATGCATGCCCAGCCCTCTTCTTAGACGACATGGAGATGGAAGATTCATCATCTCAAAAATGACTTTGACCAAAGTACTAAGTACGCCAATCGATCTAATTTTAATCGCAAAATGAGACCTACTAAGCCTAGCTCGCTAGCAATGCGCATATATACGTGATCGATGAGAATGGTTTTCAAACTTCACCGCGTCTCTCTGTTTGAATTTACCGTCATTGTTTGCATATAGGTATATGTATGATATTTTTATGGAGTTGGGAAACCTAACCTATCAGCTGTAAAACTCATCTCTGTATAGACTCAGTAATGAACAAGAATACAACAGGAATGACATCGTACTAATGACATTATTGATTAAAATTCTGTGTCAAAATACAATAATTAATCAACATAAAGTATATCTTGAGTAATAACGAGATTTTCATGTAACCGTAATTCATCTATACATTAAGAGAAAATGTCTATTTAAAACTAAAGACGCACGTGACAATCAATTTGCAACATCACAAATTAACCCATATGTTAACACATAATACCCATTTAGTACTAAAGACGCACATGTCAAATCAATTTGCAACATTATATATGCGTACATGCATGAACTAAAAGACTACCTACGTACAATCCATCCAATAACGTACAAGAGCACAACAGTACGTCAGTCTCCATTTCAAACTCGGTCCACAGCTTGTGGCTAGCTCCATATGTGCAAGCAATTTCATCATCCCTTCCCTGGGGCTGGATATATGTATGTATGCGCCTTAGCGCGCCATGCATGTGTATCAATTCCAAGCCTGCCTGCTTTAGTCTTTTTTGAAGTTTTGATATTTGTATTGAAAACCCTAGAACGATCCCTCTCAGTGCAACTTGGCCCAATATTCTTACACACGAAAAAAAGCCCAAAATCCCAGCGAATCTAGTGGTCCGAGGCCCGGCTAGTTATTTAACCCGGTTAATTTGCCCATCTATCGAATCGACTTGTCTCGTCGGTCGTCGTCTTCTTATTCCTCTGTCGCACTTGTTCCCCAGTAACCAAAAGTACCTTTATTTCCTCCCCCTCGTTTCAGTGGCTTCAATTGGTTTTGGTGGCTGCATATCTTCTGGGCCAGCTTTACAATTCATGAACAAGTAAGTTCTTTCTCAAAGATTCCTTAATATAAAGATTCTATCTTCCGTTCATAAATGGACAGTTTTCCTATTTCTCATTCTCTTAATACTGGATACACATACATCTGCTCATTTGGGAATGAATGATCAGTGTGCTCTATGTGAATGCAAATCAAATCCATCAAATTGAAATATGCTGATTTCTTGAACCTAGTATTTGACCATTTTGTTCCTCAACTCAGGCTGAAGATGAATGACATCAATGCATCTATATATGAAGGGCTTTTGATTCTCCCTTTATTATGTTGCTTTTGCTAATATGATTTTATTTCTTTATATATAAAGAGAGTGAGAGAGGTAATGTCTCAAAGTTCATGTTTTTGCAGTGGATTCTGGAATTGATACACAGACTCAAAATGGGGCATCAGATAGATCAGCTGATGTTGAGCTCAGATTGAAAAACGATGATGCGATTCTCGGAACTTCTGTTGAGGAGGTCTCTACTATTGGGCAAATTGAGCAAGTGGATCACAATTCTGCAAGCGTGGAGGTTGAAGCAGATGAACCCTACGTTGGTCAGGAATTTGAATCAGAAGCAGCTGCACATGCATTTTATAATGCATATGCACTGAGAGTAGGTTTCAGAACACGTGTAAACGATCTATCTCGCACTAGGGTGGATGGGTCTGTCATTGCTCGAACATTGGTATGTAACAAGGAGGGTTACCGAGTGGCTGATAAGCGTGATAGGAAGAGTGTGAGACCTCGGGCCCCCACTAGGGTTGGTTGCAAGGCAATGATTTCAATGAAGAAACTGAGTAATGGAAACTGGGTGGTTGCAAAGTTTGTCAAGGAGCACGCCCATTCCCTGACTCCCGGAAGGAGTGAAAACGGGTTGAATGATGAATCTTCTGTAAGTTTTATTGATGCTTTTATGAATGAGGAGGTTATTTTACCTTTTTATTTATTTGGTGAAAATGCTATTGATTGCATCTATGAATTAGCAGGAGTAAGGATACATGTCCCAGTCACCTTCTACACAAACTTCTTAGTATATGATCATTCAGTTAGTTTACTATGAGTTAGACTTACAAGGAAACTATTCTCTTTCAGTTGAAAATTTGCTTGTTCAGAACTTCATATATGGTTTGCAACTTTTGGTAGATCTTTTACTGTTGTTCCTTCTTCTCTTCAGTTTTTTTTCATTCCTGGAAACACCTTCACTGATTCTAGTTTCATGGTGTCGAGTCTCAGGATATGTGTAGGATATCTCTACAACCACATCACGGTTGTGTATTTTGATTTGGATGTCTGTTAGTGTCTTGTGTGAATTGTATTTTGAGGTCTTGTGTTAGGTTTGTTATTTATGTTTTGCATCAAGGTTATGGTTACCTGAATAGTGAAAACTATAACTCTATGGTTTATTAACTTTTTACGGCCTTTCTTTTAGCTTTTCCACAGTAGTCATTTTCCTTTTTAGGGTCAGAATAGTTGCTTGCTTGATAGCAGCCAAACATCTGCTGCAGTTTCAGCATGCAATATCTGTTTTTTAATTGGTTCTTCATGTAAACGTCTCAGTTTGTCAGTGTGTATTCTTCCTTCCTTCAAGGGCTTAGAACTAAGAGTGTTCTCAGGCACAGTTAATGTGTGTGCACATAATCACTGAGCTATATGTAGTTTATTTTGTGCTCCACGACTGTTGGTGGAAGTTATAACCAAGCATCTTGTGACTTGCAGGATGAACAAATGAAAATCAAAGAATTGACACAACAGCTGATGGTTGAGCGAAAGAGGTCGGCTTCATATAGAAAAATCATAGACCTCTTACTAAATCATATTGACGACCACACTCAACTCCTCTCCCAAAAGATCCTGCGCGTTAATGACATTCTCAAAGACATTGCATCCTCTGAAGGAAAAGGCCGTCAAAATCCACGCTAGAGTCTCAAACCGTTCAGTTTGATCATGTATTGACTTGTACATTATGTTAAGGTTAAACATTTGGTTTCTCACTGGATAGTTATGTTACCCTCAAAGTTCAGTATCAAACCTTCGGTATAATTCAAAATTTAATCGATTAAATGTATGAGGATTAGTCGTTGGCTTATTGCATAATGTGTTCGTTTCCTTTTGTTTCGTCTATGAGACCTTGTTGAGGTCTCAAACTAAAACAAGGGGAAAGAAAGCAAAATGCAGAAAATAAAGAAAGCTAGTTCATGTTTGATTGCTGTCCACAAAAGAGATACAACCAAAGTTATATAGTCTCAGACTTGCACTAGCTATTACAAAACATCTTCCGGACATGTGCTACTCACGTGATTGCTACTACCACTAGATTGGACTGAAGTGAACTGGGCCTCAACAGACCCGTAGTCTACGGATTAAAATCCTAGTACAAGAATTGGTAGGAGTTTTTTTTTTTTGGCGAAGGATACTGGACCTAGAACTGGGCCAGACATATTCATAATAACCCGATTTCATAAACAACCCGATCCAATCGTATAAAAAGCGAAGACTGGAATCCTACGAAGCATCCCTCCTCAGCTTCCGTGTCTCTCGCTCTGAAGCGAAAGATGCAGATGGAGTTGTCATGGATCTGACCTCTGAATTTCGGCCTTCATAATTCAGTAAGTTCCCGGAATTGAAATATTCTGCGGTGCTCTTTGAATAACTGTCTCAGCTTCACATTCTTACTTGTTTAAAGAAGATTGAAATCAAATTGGACCGTATGGTTTGCCTCTGAATTCTTCTTTAAAGGTCTGGTCGTTAACAGAAACTTAATTGTTAGTTTTGAAGAATCCCATTCATCATTTCTTGTATTGGGTACTGATCATGGAACACCAGTGCAAAGCACACTTTTGATTCCATGAATTTTCATATTGCAGTGGCTTCTGTACCCGATATAAATGTAGCTCATGAGGTCTCTAATGCTTCAACTGATGCTGAGTTCAAGCGTTATAATGATAGTGCGGTTGTAGGCACTTCTCTTCAGAAGATACTTTGGGTTGTACAAAATGATGATAGGACTCAAAACTCTTCTCAAGATGGATCTCTAGTCGAAGTTGATGAGCCATATGTGGGTCAGGAATTTGATACAGAAGTAGATGCACAGGCTTTTTATAATGTCTATGGCTTGCGTATGGGTTTCAATACTCGTATGAACTATCTGTCTCGATCCAAACATGATGGAACTATCATTGCGCGAACATTTGTATGCAGCAAAGAGGGTTACCGGAAGCCTGATAGGCGCGACAAGAAGACCATCAACCCACGGGCTCCCACTAGGGTAGGTTGTATGGCAATGCTGTCAATAAAAAAGCTGAATATTGGCAAGTGGGTCGTTACAAAGTTTATCAAGGAGCACAATCATGCACTAATAGCGAGCAAACGTCCAAAAGGGCTGGTTGAGGATCAAATACCGGTCAGTTATTGTGATACATTATTCCTTATCTTAGTTTGTTATATCCAATTTTGTTTGCCTTGTCCATTTTTGTTAGGTATCAGATGCATATCAGTTCATATTAAACAGTGGCTTAAGTCAACATAAAATCTTGTGCATGTGTCTACATAGAAGGTTGTACAGAACGATATGACAGCTATGCGGAATTGGTAGGTTTAAACAAGAAAGAAAAATTTGTAAGGTTTTGAGGTCAAATTAATCCTTAGTCTAAGTTGATAGAATTTTGAAAGTCGAAGAGATCTTGGATCAAGTCTAAAGATTATGATCTTTTCAAGAAGTTTTCTTCCACGTTGCTTATGGTTTTTTTTTAATTCCTTTTCATTGCCTGCCTAGTATGAACTTTCTATATAAAGTCCTTAATATTAGTGTTCTAAAGTTCAAAGAAACGTGTTTCTTTTTACACCTGTTTATAATGTCCTGGGGGGTGAGGTGAAAGGGGGTGATGAAAATCTTGTACCTCGCTTTGTTTAACAATCATTGTTCTGTAAGTAATCCATCCATGTTGTCTTTCCAAGTCAAGGCTCGTTGACATCAAATCTTTTAGGAAAATGTTTGAAGACCACTCGTACATTTTGCGGAAGGTCATATAAGGAGCTCGTCTTATTATTGCATTAGCTTCGTATAGTTAGTTAACTATTAACTGCATTATCTATCATAAGTAGAATCATTGACCTAACATGTATATGTTGTTCATATGGTCGGAATTTCATTTGTCTCTCCCCTTGTGTTGTAGGATGATAAGACAAAGATTGAAGAATTAAATCGAGAGCTGTTCCTTGAGAGAGAGCGATCTACTTCACTAAGAAAAGTCATAGACCTTCTATTTGAACACATTGAGGAGCATACACAAGACCTCAAAGAAAGTCCAGTATGTTGTGGATAAAGTAAAGGAGATTGAATCGGAAGGGAAAAAACCGTCATGACCTCAGATAGTCCCCATCCTAATGTGTATTGTACATACTAACAATGGCTTTAATGAGTTTATTTTTGCTGAAGAGTTAGATGCAACCTTATACATGAATTCGGTTGTTCTTAATAAATAAATGTGAGTTGAGTTGGTATACAAAGTGCGACCATTGGAGATGCTAGCATGAATTTAAGTCATCAAAAGCAGCAAAAACATCGTAGGCTTGGCTGTTCGTGATTTCTGTCATCGATCATGCTCTTCCATGGTCGCTGGGGAATCGGAGTGCTAATATTTAGATATATGTGATCAAACAACAAATTTACTGGAACAGTTTAGGTTTTCCTTGCTCTGTAGATGGTATCTGAACTATTGCAAAAGGAATCTAGAAACTTCAAGTCTTCAAATATAAGACGAACTATATACTTATTTGCACAACTACAGTTGAAATTGGACTGTGGTCTAGAATCCATCTATGGAGGTTACGGAGCAAAGGTGGTTAGAACTTAGAACACACGTGTTTAGGGATTACTCATCGATCAACACCATCTTTCATGCAAATTACTGAGGTGAATATTAGCATATTCTAACTACCCAATTTAAAAGCATCCACAAAGAGGCCTAAGCACACACCAGCTTTCCAGTAATTCATCAGCATGACAAAAGACTTGAGCTTCCCACTTGATAAAGAAGGGGAAGTGGACTTTCTATACATAAGCATACCAATACCCTCAACGGCAGCAACCACAATTCCTGCAACCAAGACATCCCAATCTCCCGTCTGCCCAAGGATTGTGGCCAATGCATTTGCTGTGTAGAAACCCAACAGAAGTAGAAATATCTTCATGGGGAAGTTTTTTCTAGCTAAGTTCAGCTTCTCTAATAGCCGTTTTCCGGCTGCAGTCACTATCCGACCTAAACGAGTGCGATTGAGATCATTGAAGTTGTTGTCATTGATGCTCTCTTGGCCACCATTATCAGGAACCCCACCTGTGTCCAAGGCAAAGGCTAATCCCAATCGATGCTTTCTTGACTGAAATCTGCTTCAGGATAACAGAGATAAGCAGGTTAAAAGGGTATTGATCTACTTCTAATAAAACGTTAAAACCAAAAGGCATCAGTCTTCCCCTATTGTGAATGTAGGATCTTGACACAAGTTCCTAACATGTATAAAATCAGGACAATCATTCTACATAGCAATATTCTGGAAATTGGAATCTTTGTTCACGAAAAAAGAAAGAAAGAATGGAATTTTGGATATAGGAATCAGGAATAGAGACCCAGACGAGAAAAAAGTGGAAGTCCAAGCATGAATTTGAGAAGAAAGTAGAAGTCCATGCCGCAATATGGATGCATACAAACACAACTATTATTAGCAAACTTATTAAGATTCATTAAGAAAATATAGTGCAGTTGGTTTTATTCTGAAAGAAAAACAACTTAGAAGAAAGAAACACTTTTGATGTCTGATGAAGGCTCACAAGCCGCATGAAGCCATAAATAATGCAAATGTTCAATGACCATAGAAAGCACTTGAATTCAAAATGTTTACCTCCTTTGCGGAAAAGAAGGCACAGAGTTAAAGCCAATCTTTGATGTCAGCATACTGAAACTCGGCTCACTGCAACAGTTCTGGACTAGACCAGTTGCAAGAGTAAAAAACGAGCTTTCATGGATCTTTTTCTCCCGAATTGGAAAAGTTGACTGTAGCATCATGGTACCCATGGAAAGGCCACACTACAAAAACAGGTCTTTATATACAAACAATCCTGTGATGTGAATAGCGAGAGTATTTACAAAGATGACATTAGTTTTATCTCAGAATTGTTTGATTTCAATACAATCAGTAATGACTATTGAGTATGATAAACAGGCAAGAGATGTTATTGTAGAAGCCTCAGGGTGGTAACTACATTGTGCAAGCCAGGAGAGTGGGGAAAGGGGCACTAAAAGTAATCTAGAACTTGTACTTGATCGGGAGTCATAAACAAGGATAGGGAAATGGCCCAGTTAAAGCTAGGAATGCTCCGAGAAAAATGCTCTATTTCATCCTTAAAATCCAACACAACCATCAAGAACCCAAAGCAAAGAACTTGAAGGGAAACAGATTGGAGAAATTTGCATGTAGAAACAAGTAGAGATAACTCACATTGAAACACAAGGGAGCCCAGTAATGGTAGAGTTAAAGCAGGCGACGACGGCAGCTCCTAAGTTTGATTGAGCAATTCCCCTCTCTCTCCCTCACAGCTTTTTTCATCTCTGTAATTTTATTCCTATCGCTTCTCCCGGAAGTTGTAAATTTGAAATGTACTGCTGTAATAGTTATCTGTAAATTATTATTATTATTATTTTTTTGGGGTCAAAAGCGCAGAGAAAGAAAGACGACGAGACTTCTGTGACCAAGAATGAAGGAAGGAAATGAAGGAATGGGTTTTGGAGAAGAGAAGACGATGATTCGGAATGGGTTGATGAGGCTGATGCTTCTGCTTATGATTCCCTGGTTGTGTTGTGCCAAGGTGACGGACGTGCAAGGAGCGCCAGAGTCTGTGGTGTGGGTGGTTCAGCTCTCTGATCTCCATTTCAGTGTCCACCATCCCGACAGAGCCACCGACTTCACCTCCCTTGTGGGCCCTGCTCTCTCCATGATCAACCCTTCTCTCGTCCTCATCACCGGTGATCTCACAGGTAATTCATTCGTCCCAACTCACACATGTTTGGAATACTTGTCTTCTCTACTAACAAGATCATTCTTTTTAGACGGAAAAAGCAAGGATCTGTTGACGATGAAACAGAATGAGGAGGAGTGGGTGGAATACCGGACCGCAATGGATAATGTTATCAAAAGGAGCGGACTTGACAAGACTGCCTTCTTTGATCTTCGAGGGAATCACGATAACTTTGGTGTCCCTGCCGTTGGTGGTGCCTTTGATTTCTTTTCAAAGTATAGCATCAATGGGCAGCTGGGCAGAGCTGGGTATCTCAACAGTGTTACTCTTCAGGTAATAATATTACATGTCATGTTAGTTTCAATACTCAACTGTGATGTGATTTAAACTGTAAATTTCTAAGCTTTTGGGGCATGTCAATGCCATCCTATTCCAGACTGCTGACCGGAAGCATCTCTTTGTTGGAGTTGATTCCACTATGTCTGTTGGTGTACGAGGCCCAACTAATCTTTTTGGGCATCCCACTGATCAACTATTATCAGATTTAGACGTGGAGCTCTCCCAGTGGGATTCTCAATCAAAACAGCCAATCAGCAAGATTTCGTTCGGGCATTTCCCTCTTTCATTCTCCGCAACCTCGCACTCTGGGAAGAGCCTGAAAGATATATTCCTCAAGCATTCCATATCAGCTTATGTATGCGGGCATCTGCATTCAAGGTTTGGTAAAAACTTGAAGAGACACCATCAGTTACGTCATAAATTTTCATTTTTGCCAGAATTTTTCCAGCTTAATGTACACCAACTATCTTCTGATCCTCATGTTAATTGTTCAACTGATGCCCCAATGGCCAATGAATTCTGGGAGTGGGAGATGGGCGACTGGAGGAAGAGCAGAGCCATGCGGATTTTGGCCATTGATAGAGGTCATGTTTCATATGTTGATGTTGACTTCAAGTTAGGCACCAAAAAAATTATCATATTGCCAACTTTTCCTCTTGATTCACGGCTCATGTCAACATCTTCATCACGTCGTGAGTATGAATGTCATGCTGCGGGACCTGTATCTTATGATGCAATTAGAGCCCTTGTGTTTTCTGTTTCTCCACTTGTGACAGTTACAGCTATGATCTATGACACAAGACCTGGATATCTCAGTTTGGTATTTGAGGGACCTATGATAAAGCTTGAGCATAACACCTCCAGGGGAGATCTTTATATTGCTCGATGGAATTATAGAGCGTTTGAGGATCCATCTCCAGATAGATATTGGTTGCAAATAGAAGCAACTGACTTCATGGGGAGATCGACTTTAAGTGATTTGAGGCCGTTTTCTGTTAATGGTCTAAGTACTAAGCTTTCATGGACGTGGAAGGAGTTTGTGGTCATGGGTTGTCAATGGGCTGCATTATATTACCCAATGATGTGGTGTGCTGTATATTTTTTACTCATGATTCTCCTAATTCCAAAAGCTCTCCTCATTTTTTCAAGTAAGCATTTTACTTACAAGAGCAAGGGCTTGCTAAATATTATAGGATGGGTTTCACAGGAGCTTTGTAGGGTTCCCCTCACATGGTATGGTTTTCTAGTATACTTATTTTACCTCGTATTATTCCCATGGTTTATTGGGCATGTGTTCACTGATGGCAAGGATATAGGATACATGACCTATATGGGCTGGGTGGTTAAATCTTTCAATGAAGATGGAAAACATGAATATGTTGGATCACCAGATGTAATGGTGGTTGTTCTTCCACATCTCTTGTTTGTAGTTTTTCCAGCTATTTTGGTCGGTGGGGCTTTAGCTGCTGAAAAGCACATCTATCGGGAACATGTTCTTTCACTTTCAGGAAAGAAAGAAGATGATCCTGATGAAGAAGGAAGGAGATCTTTATGGTATGGTTACCAGGGCAGTAGGAAATCAAATTCATGTGTTGGAGACGGGTGGATTCGGAAAGTACTTTTGGTTATTTGCTTGGCAATTTGTGGGAAGCATTTTATGGTGAGGTTTCTTTTACATCTCTTTATTAGCTTGAAATATATGTCTTGGGTTCATCATGCATTACATTTATCTAGACTATTGAAAACTAGGAGTAGAGTTACTCACACTATTTTACCTAAAAGATGCATGTAGTCTTTCTTTCTTTTTATGGTTCTGCTTTCTGTAAAAAGAATTGCATGTACCTTGTGTTGTGCTTTGGTATCTCAATCTTTTTTGGTCATTGGATTACAGAGCTGCAGGGTTCTCATCAAAGCTTACGAGATGAATCCCATCATCAATTTTCCAGTATACAGCCTCACGATTCCGCTAGTGTTGGCTTACACTGTCTACAGAACTAGGAGGAATGTGTAATGTAATGACGCAGCAACACTGCACATTCTTCAAATCTTGTATAAACAGTCCCTGGCACAGGAACATGTAGGACGCAGATTGAGTTGCTTGCCAACCTTGTAGCGGCCAAACAACAACCGATAAGTTTGGAGATTGAAGCAGCCAACGTCTAGCAATTAAGAAATGAAGCCTGCGTTTTGTAATTTGATGGAAAAGGGATAATAATGTTAATGTAGACTTGATTCTAATTTTTTTCCGGATCAAATCAATTAAACGAAGAGAGGCCCGAGTAAAGTAGTGAAATGAAAATGGGTAAAGGTGGGCTGTTGTAGCGAGGGAAAAAGAGTATCGAATCGATTACGGTTTCCGATCCCGATGTCGGCGATGGAGATTAACAGTTCAGGCTCATGCCCTTCAACTCCTCGTTGGAACTCCGAGAGGCCGTTCCTCACCGGCGGCTTCCATCAGGAAACCAAAACGACGTCGCGTTTCGCCGCCGAGACCAGGGATTCCCAAACGTAATTTCTCATCTCTCTCTCTCTGCCCTCCTCGTGATAATCATATCTAGTTGGTTAGTGACCTTTTGGAATTGGCAGTGAAGACGCCATAGGGTGTCACAATGTGGCTGTTCAGGAACTGGTGGTGATCGACGACCTCTTGTCCGCCATGGTCGGCATCCAAGGCCGCTACATTTCCATCAGAAGACTCCGCGGGAAGGAAGATGGTTTCAGCTTTCAAGTTGATGCCTCGATGGATTTGACTCTTCAGGAACTGGCCCACCGGGTGTTCCCTCTTTGCGAGAGCTTCATGCTCATCAGTCAGTTTGTCGAGTCAAGATCTCAGTTCAAGAACGGCTTAGTTAATCACGCTTTTGCTGCTGCTCTCCGGGCTCTCCTCCTTGTAATCTTCTTCTTTCCTTTCTCCTTTTTCTCTTTTATTCTTAATTTGCTGCTGCATTACAACTACCTTTTCTTCTTCATTAGGATTACCAGGCTATGGTGGCACAGCTTGAACACCAATTTCGTCTCCGAAGACTGTCCTTACAAGGCTTGTGGTATTATTGTCAGGTGTGATAGTCTCTCTGACAGATTTCTCTTTTCTTTCTTTTCAAAATTCTGTAAATTCTCTACTGCGTGTTTCAGCCAATGATGGGATCTATGATAGCACTGTCCACTGTAATACAGAAAGCTTCGGTAAATAGTTTTGCCGGTTCTGCAGTTCTTAACCTTGTACAGAGTCAGGTCAATTCCTATCTTTATGTCACCTTTTTTTTTTTTTCAATTTTTTGGGTGATAGTAATCGCATAACCTTTGGCTGCTTCTTTTGGAAGTAATAAGCACTCTTACTAGTATATTATTTTCAGCTCTTCCCCTTTGCTCACACACTCTCTCTTTTCATTTTTCAATTGCTACTTCATACTAATGAGGCTCTTTGAAATATCCAGGCTAAGGCCATGGCTGGCGATACTGCTGTGAGGTCATTGCTGGAGAAGATGGCTGAATGTGCTAGCAATGCGTACCTGGGTATATTAGAGAGGTACTCTTCTCGAATGTCTACCATGTTTTGTTCATTTTGCTCCATGACTGCTTTCATCGCTCTCCTTTATTTATTCTACTTTTTTCTTGAGTATCATTTATATCCCTTCTTTCTATACATCCAATCCTATAAGCTCTTGTGACTTGGATTTATCATTGACTGTATTTGAAGGATACTTTGTTTAATCTCAATTTTTGGAAATGGAACTTCTTATAGGTGGGTCTATGAAGGAGTCATTGATGATCCTTACAGTGAATTTTTCATTGCTGAGAACAAATCTCTTCAGAAGGTATTGTCTAGCCTTACAGTAATGAATTTTATAGTGCATTCTCCTATATAATTGAGGAGCTATATGAGCGCAATCCCATCAAATGCCTTATGCTTAATGTGTTACAGGAAAGCCTCACTCAAGATTATGATGCCAAGTATTGGAGGCAACGTTACTGCCTTAAGGATGGAATTCCAAGCTTTCTTGCAAATATTGCTGGGACAATTTTGATCACCGGAAAATATCTAAATGTCATGAGAGAATGTGGGCACCATGTTCAGGTTCTACTATGCTTTATCCTGTACATTTTTACAATATTATCTTAATTTTGTACAGCCCGTCAGCTCCATGGTGGTGTTGTTATCTGTCATTGACTGGATTGTATGAATAGGTCCCTGTATCCGAAAATTCGAAATTGATGAGCTTTGGATCAAATCATCGTTATATTGAGTGTATAAAATCTGCTTATGACTTTGCCAGCAGCGAGCTCTTAAATCTTATCAAAGAAAAGGTGTGGCTAAATCGTGATCTTTTCTGTGAATGTGATATCATCCTAATTGGGGCCTGATGCATGATTTTCATAGCAATTTGTTTTTCTAGTTGTCTAATCTTTCGTACTTTTATTTTCCTGTGTAGTATGATCTGATGGGAAAGCTACGATCTATAAAGCATTATCTTCTTCTTGATCAGGTATACTGCTGTATGACCAGTGAACTTGATAGATAGCAACTCTGCATATGTTTTAGTATAAATATTTATGCTTTATCTGCTATTGAGATTGGAAAGCTTCAGTCATCTATATCAGGTCAGGTGCTAGGTCAGTGTTAACTTATTATTCCCCGGGAATAGGTGAGCACGTGTATGTTTCTTCTTAAGTTTACTATACAGTGTGGGTGGGTTTTGAACACTTGGGTAATAGCTACATCAAGCACTAGCATGCTTGCTTTTTTGGTCTAGATCTCAGAGGAAGTATCTGTTTATTATAAAGGATTTGATGATATTTAATTTATTCTACCATGCAGTTATTAAGTGGGATATTTTCCTTCAAGTTTTACGATACAATGAAAAAGTGTTATTCGAATCAGTTTGATAACCCTGATGCTTATTACAGGGTGACTTTTTAGTTCATTTTATGGATATTGCTCGGGATGAGCTTATGAAAAAGCTCGATGACATTTCTGTAGAGAAACTGCAAGTACGTCTTTCATCTTTATCAATAGCCTGTATCAGGAAAATAATTTTTTGTATTTTTCCCTGTTGGATATTAGTGTTTATACTTTTTGTTGGCTAAATAGTCCCTACTAGACCTTGCTTTGCGAACCACAGCAGCTGCAGCAGATCCCTGCCATGAGGACTTAACATGTTGTGTGGTAAACAGCTCTAATGTTTTGTTTCTATGTGAAAAGCCTGAATAAGATTTTGTATCAATACCTTTTGCCGTTTTGTTTCAGGAAACATCTTCTTTGCTTAGAAGACTAGGGACACTTAAAGATCGTGAAAAGACCAGGAATGTCCTTGATGATAATGATCTAGAGGAACCAGTGAGCTTAACTGGACTCGAGACATTTTCTTTGAATTATAAGGTCTGTTGACAGACTGTGAGACCTTTTCTCTAAAGCAAATGCACTAGATGGGATATTTATTATTTTATTATTACTTTACATGATTTATCTTATGCAGGAGATTCATTGTTTTATTTTTCTCCATGGAGCTTCCCTTTGAAAGTTAGAATGTCATGCTATTTGATCTCACCCTGCACCATGATCTAGCCCCATTTCTTTTTTATTTGTTTGACCATTTGGTTCCTATTTACAGGTTAGGTGGCCATTGTCTATAGTGATCTCTAAGAAAGCCGTAACAAAGTATCAGTTGATTTTCCGCTTCCTTTTCCACTGTAAGCATGTAGAACGCCAACTTTGTGGGGCTTGGCAAGTGCATCAGGTATGGACTGCATTCCATTGTTTATGATACATAGCCAGGTCATGTAGCCTCATGTCTGTGCTTAATTAAGTGGAATGATGTTTTTGCAGGGAGTTCGTGCCCTGAACATGCGTGGTTCTGCTATCGGCAGATCATCTCTCCTCTGCCGGAGCATGCTTAAATTTATTAACAGCCTCCTACACTATCTAACATTTGAGGCAGGTTTTAGTTTCTTAATTTGTTCCCCTCTCACCACGTATTTTGCCATCCTATAGCTGTAGTGTAGTTCTTCTTTTTGCCATATCCAAGTAACTTGGGTTGATTTTTCTTCTGTCTTTCCTTCCCTATTGCTTTTTATTGGTTTCTTTGTTTGGCTCTTGTCAACACAACAGTGTGGTAATAGTTGAATCTGACACTTGGCTATGCTTGTGGTTGACACATGCACCCTCAATTTTTGTGTCTACATTTTCTGAAATATATTTTTGCGTAGAATTGTTAAGGCCTTTTGCGTTTTCACTACTGAACTTCTTGCTTACAGGTTCTTGAACCCAATTGGCATGTGATGCATAATAGGCTTCAGACTGCAAAGAGCATAGATGAGGTGTGGTCTTTATCTTTTATAGAAACTCTGTCTCTTCATTTGCCACAAAGAAAAAGGAAAGAAACAGGGAGAGGATGTTAGTCTTACAAGGCTCTTCCTGATGTAGGTTATCCAACACCATGACTTCTTCCTTGACAAGTGCTTGAGAGGATGTTTGCTGCTTTTGCCTGAATTTCTGAAGGTGTGGTTTCTCATATGATTTACTTGCATAATAACTAGAAATCAGAGTAGAGCAAAATATCGTAGAAAAGGCTGGAGTAGATCTCTTCAATTGGAAAGAATAGACAATTTTGACGGCAGAATATTTGTGTCTACACCAAAAATTTTGGATCAGAATCTGAATATTCATGTCCATCCTCTATAAATCTCGAATGTTTTAAATAATGTTTTAAATAAGATATGTTTGAAATTTTGATCGTATGCTCACAACTTGGGTATAGAATTCTTGGTTTTTGTGTTTTTCCTTATTGTGAATTTTCTGAAATGCAGAAGTTAGAGAGGCTGAAATCACTTTGCCTACAATATGCTTCAGCAACTCAGTGGTTGATAAGTTCTCTTCTGTCAGAAAAACCTAAGCCATCCAAATCACGGGGCCGATGTCAGGCACTATCAATAAGCTCCAGCAACCCAAATTTTACTGATGCTATTCTGTAAGTTTGAAGTGGGTGTGGAACATGTACATTATCGTACAGTGACAGTTGTCTTTGTTACTCTGTCTAACCCTCTGTAAACCCCATATTGCAGCAAATTTGAGAGGGAGTTCAATGCGGAGCTTCAGAGCCTAGCATCAATACTGAGCAGCAGTTCCCAAGCAGAACCGTATTTGACTCATCTTGCACAATGGATTTTGGGCACTGGAAATGGTCAATAGATTCTGGAATCAGTTCCATCACTGTTTTTCTTTCTTTTTTCTTGAACGAAAATTACTTTGATTCAATGTGTCGGATAGTCTGATGGTCTTATATTGGATGGTTTTGTTTTTTTGGGTTTCATTTTTATTTTTATCCAAATTTTCTGCTGGTATCCTGGAAATTGCAACGCTTCACCCAAAGTAATCCCAACACCCTATGTGGTTCCAAAAGCTCTTTGTTGATTGATACAATATCGACCCTAAAGACAAATGACATTTATTTTGTGAAGAATTCAAGTCGAGAATTTAAGCCTCTTAAATTTTTAAAATTATTTTTCTTAAAAATTGCTAATTCTACGTGATAAGAATCTAAATGAGAAAAACGGTCCTAAAAATTTAATAATTCTGAATTTTTGATTAAATTTTCAGAAATTCATCCACGTCTAACCACACCACAGTTAAACAGATTTTTAACAAAAGTCCTTCGGAGCCATATGATTGTAACAAATATTGAATCCTCACCGACTAAAGATATTTTCCTCGGTTTCTCAAAAAATAAATAAAATTTTGAGATAAGGTAAAAGTTCATTACATATAATTATTTCATCTATGCAGGGGCCAATTCAGTATGTTGTCACCCGACTAGTTTTACTCGTGCAACCCACATGAAGCTTCAAACTTGGTACAATTTCATCAGCAACTAATTAATCAAGAAATATTACATTGAATTACATTGGCGTGAAACTAGATGGCCACAGACAAACAACAGGAACTATATACCACCCATATCCAATAAAACAAGACGTACAGTGTAAGTATCTTCTTCTTTGCTTCTTTGCTTCCCCCCAACCCTTTCTTATTTCTGATTTCTCCTTTCATTTATAATTCCAAACATGGGTAATGGGAAAACTCTTCCTCCCTACCAGCCCACTAGGTCGATAATTGACTGCAGCAAGCCAGCCAAATGGGCAAGAAACCAAGCCCCACATCCAGCTAGGTGAATTTGCATTGCAAAATTAACCTACCGGCGTTGTTGGCACATCTGGCAGACAGTGGCTGACCTCACATTTGCAAAGGTGCAATGTTCACAGGACCAGTGGCCTAAATCATCAATATTTCTATGGGAGCTACTTGACCTGGATGTTGTTGCCTTGCCCCTCCCGCCTCTTCCCTTGCTGCTTGCACCTCCCAAACTCTTTGAGTTTGCCGTCACCGTCTTACTGGTTGCACCAATAGAGTCAACATCTGACAGACCATTCTCCAGAGCTCGAACTAAATTTTCGAAGTAGTTTCGTGTCACACTGTTTTCATTGAACATGAACAATATACATCAATATGTAGAAAAGCTATTCTATTCCAACTCTTTATCTCTTCAAAAATAAAAAAGTTATAAGCTACAGGTGTCGTGTAATATATGTCTTATCTTTGACATCCCTACTCGTAAAGTCATGAAATGAGGTGGAGAATATCTCATTGCTTATGGCAAACATGATACGAATTTACAAGTACAGCCTTGCTTCACTTGATCAAGTAGCCAAACACCCTACTCTCCTTCACTATTGTCTCTATCTCATAACCACTTTACCTTCTAGATGCGAGGGGGGAACTACCCTAATTTTGGCTAAGAATCTCTTTTAAATGTAATCAAATCAGAATATGTAACCTCAGAGTTAATAATACCTGGTCAATCCAGCAAGTTTTGTGCGAAACTCATTGAAATCTTTTGCTGGGTCCTCTTCATTGAGATAAGCTTGCAGCTCCTTTTCTGCACATTGATGAAGTCGTTCCAACCCAGACTCAGCCTCACCTGCACAAACAGATGTTAGTTATAATAAAGCAACAGGATGCAATGTCTCCCTTCAAGTTTCGGAAAACGACATACCTTGTAAGTATTCAAAGAACTGTCTCTTGGCATGTTCGTGGTCAGGTAAATAATAACCATAGGCATATGTCCACTTCAGTACTCGCCTACACTCGACTATCTGCAAACAGAGAAAATTTAAGAAGGAACAGTAAATATGTTCTCAGTTGACAATAATTTGGGATTTACCTGTAACCAGGCCTCTGTAATAAACTTCAGCTGTGACTCAGGTTGGCACTGGATGTCACTCAGCTTCTCAAGCTACAATAACACAAACAGTGAAGTAAGTTGAGAGAAAACCAACAAAGAGTTGGGTACAAAAAAGGAAACTACAATAATATGGAATGTAGTCTGGTATTGATGGAAAAAAAACAGTACATATGAAATCCACCAAGATAACTACTGAAGAGGGCAAAAAAGACAACCATGAGAAATAAAAGAAACTAAACCACAACAGCACTTCAATTGAGATATGGCAAAAAATAAAAAATAAAAAAACAAACCTAATCTGTTAATTTCAGGAAACCTAATGCTCATAAGGATGAGCTTCATCAATTAGAGGGACCTGAGAGTAAAATGTTTACTTACATGCACAGTTTGCATCTGCTGCAAGTCTGCTAATGCTTTTTGCCTCGACTGCAGTCAGAAAAGAAAACGTAGTTTAGCCCTTGCTGTATCTTAAATTATTTCAAAAGTATAAAAATATACTAGGAGGCCGGCACATTCTTGGGGCAAAAGGTGACATACACACAGATTGTGAATATTCATTAACAAGGGCAAGGAGTGATGCAAACCACAACTACATCAGGCCAACAGGAACTAGGTAACGTATGTTTAAGTTAACCAGCTACAAATAAACTATTAAACTTGTACATACCAATTGATTGGTTGCCCATCTTTCGTAATAATGGGTATACCTCTCTAGAGAGTTCTTGGCCATCTCTCTTCGTCTCTCTGCCTCATCATACTGTAAATAATAATAATATGATAACAATCGATCAATAATGCTCCAACGGAAACAATACAAGAGAAAAATCCTTGATCATCAAAATAGAGTTGTAAACTACATTAACATACCACTCCTTCCTGCTTCGCTGTCTCATAGCGGTTACAGGCATAAAATCCACCTGTCCGCTCACCATGGTCGGACCATGCACCAAGACACAGCCTGAGAGCATGTACAAATGCATTATGTTCACAGAAGATGCATGATAACATGAGATCCAGCTTTCAACAATTTATAAACACCAATTTAGAAGGCGACCAATTTAGAAGACGAGGAGACTAGGTGATAAACACCAATTTATAAAGTTATGGCACACTAGAAATCAAAAGGCAACCAACTGCATTCCATAAATGCTTACCAGCAAAAGTCAAATTTGCAAGGTGGTGTGCAAGTGATATGCATACAGCCTTGGTTTTTCTCAATGGGTCGCTTGCACTTTGGGCAGGGCTTGGAATTAGCCAATATCCTGAAATCCAGCAGCCAAACAACTTAGAAACAAGGTCTATACATAAATAGAGACAACTAAAGGATTGTTCGAAGCCACTGTTTATAGTGTTGGGGAGCTTAGAATGAACCAACCAGGCCCTCTGAGAGAGAGAGAGAGAGAGAGAGAGATTTAAAGATTTATGTTCTTGAGTATGATTTTGGATAGATACTTCAAGTTTATATAATATCATTAACAACAAATGGAAACTTGAAACATATATTATCTTTCAATCCATGACTGCTGCAATTAACCCACGAACAAATAACTATTTTCTTTGCTGTTGTTCCCAGAAAAGTACTTATACTATAAATGAAATTTGGTCATGACTTTGTAAAGATATTTCCCTCCCTCCAATAATTTAAAGAATCATTAACTAGTAACCAGTGTCTTTTTTAGCAATCAATAACTCCGTGTTTAATATTAGCATTTCTGCAATATCTAACAAGAAGGTTATTATACTATAATAGAATCCAAGTATATATATGTTGTGTTTTGGCTCGTTGATATGATTTGGAAGTTTGGATTCAGTAAGCAAATCCAAGTCCAGAAAGGAAAGAGGTTTTTTCTATAAGTTCTAGAAAAGTAATCTTTCAAGATCTGTTAGGATTTTGTCTACTAGGTTTAGGAGTCCTAAAACCTTATTGTATCGGCAACCCCTATTCAGTATAAATAGGAGCTGCAGGGGGTTTTCTAAGAGTAAGATAGAGAGCACAGAAAACCGAGAGCAAAGGGTGATAGAGAGATCTAGCAGGGAGTTGGGGATTAGCATAGGGATTTCAATAAGTACTTGTAATCAGGTTGTTATTCTCCATAGTGCTAGTGATTCTCTCAAGAGAGATCACAAAATGGACGTAGGCCAGGGTTTTGGCTGAACCACTATAAAATTCTTGTGTGCTGTGTTTCTATCTTCAAGTTCATCTGTCTACTTTGCTTAAGTCGTAAAGTACCAGTAAAGACCAGAAAAGATCCTAGGGCGCTAACCACAATAATATATCCACTTGGACAAGGGCAGACAAGCCAGCACAATTATCATGGTACCTCTTGGGCCATGCAACCACTTTATATCAGCACATAGGTTATCATCTCAGCAATCATATGGCCCAAGGAAGTCCAACGTTCACATCTAATTAACTTTCTTCGTACTTTATAATATTTTGGTATCGATAACTAGTATATTCCTTACCAATTCATATTTTCAGATTCGGCACTGTTCTTCAATATCCATTTGGCCACTGTCCCACAATCAACAGGACGATGAGCTTCCTCAGTACACTGCAAAGTAAAATTCACAATATGTAAATGTCGTAAAGCCAAGATGCCACAAAGCCATAGCAGCGGACTTTTTGGCAAGTAATTTTCAAGGAATTTATATCCAAGTCTGCGTGATGAACACACACTTTCAAAAGAGAAAAGAAAAAAACTGATTTTTTTACTTTAAATAGTAAAGATAATACACCAAAGGAAACATATAAAAAAGTTGAGAGGAGAGCGGAAAAAGTGATATCTTTAAATCTTCATCGTATTTGACATTCTAAGTTTTGGAGATTTTTGGCATCCCCTATCCATGGTTAATAGATGAGCATCAATATGAAATTCAAAATTTGTAATCAGTAACAATATTTATCTTAGAGAAATTCAGAGGCACTCACATTCCAGCAAAAGCTATATGAACAGCGGCATGTAACATCATAGCTTCCACTGCCAACAATAAAATCTATAGCATAATCACAGCCTGGAGCAGGACACCATTTGGTCTACAAAAGAACCAACAACAAAATATGAAAACAATGATAATGGTCAACATAATGACGAACAGAGACTTGGTAAAGAAAAGTAGAGCCAGTGATGTGGAACAGAAAAATAACAAAAATTATAGCAATACGCGAAAAGGAATATATCTACCAATTAAATCATCATGATTTACAGTTGCTTGATAGATTTTGATGTGAACAAACATAAACCTTTTTTCCCCTAGGAGCTCCAATAGGGTTTAATAAGCAAACTAAAGTAATATATCAGCATAAGTACCACAAGTTGCAGCCACTATACGATTACTGCTCAGTTGCTCAAAAATGATTATATATGATGTCACCGATCTAAGTATATGCACTACACTCATATACCATTAAAGTAAAATGATTCTGATACTACACTCATATTCCTTGTAATACTTAGTGTTCTCCAGACCATCTTGTGACTGAAGAATTGGCCACTCACCATCAGATCGGAATCCATCAGTGGAGAACAAACAAATGAATTCATGGGCCTTCTCCACCACGGGATTAAAATCCAATGGTCAGTGATCAAAACTTGGTCACTAGGTGGCTGAGAGAAGAACCACAGAATAACTTATACATTTGTCAAGTAGGACAACTCAGACTTCTCCTCGTTTTGGGAGCATGGATAAATCACCCTTGAACATGATATTACCTTCCTATTGTCCTCGACATAAGATCTAATAAAGTAACGAGAATATTTCTCCCTGTCTTCATTCGAAGCCAGTGCATTAATCATATCTTGGAAAACAACAGCACCACAAGATGGATCAGGACAGCGCAACATTAAACATCCAGGACCATCATTAATTGCTGTGCCAATATAACCTACAATGTATGATTAGCAAAATGATAAGGATATACGAACAATTCAAATTCTCGGATAAAAATGATAAGCACTCAACATAGCCTATACAAGAGTTGTACTATGCAAGGAAGGTGCATAAATAAGAGAATTCCAAACAGTGCTTTGATCACAATAACAGATACAATTCTCTCATATAAACAAATCTAAGTAATGGAGGAAAAAAATAACATGGAGGAATATGGAAAGAAAAACAGCTTTAACGTGTATATCGAACCTGCCCAGCACGAGAAACAAAAAGGATGACCACAAGATGCAGCACGCATCTCTTTACAATGAAAGGTGTCAAAACAAATCCCACAATCAAGCTGTCAAAGAAACAAGAGCATGACATTAGAATAAATGTGACTTTTTGAAGCCTCACAACACCAAACAAGTAGCCCAAATCCCTAAGTATGAACAGAAGATGCAAGAACTTAATGACCATCCTAAAGAATAAACTGCTTACATCTTTAGCATTACAGTGTTCAATAACTGGTTTCTCCGGTAAGCCAACAGTCTTGCGAACCTTTTCTTCATCTGCAAACCACTCATCATGTACTTTGCTTACACTCCTGTGAACAAGTATAGATTATTTAGATATTCGAACGATAAATACACCATGATAGGAAGCCAATCAAATAAGTGCATGGTAATCAACTGTGTAAACTGCAAAGGCTCGCGTAAAATGAACAGACAAACTAATTGTACATCCCAGTAACCCAGATCATGTTACCAAATAATAAAACACAGCAGATTGGTAACAGCATTTTACCAATTATAGTAGCGGAGCAGTATGCTAGCTGCAACTTTTGGAATGGAAAGCACTGTAGATATCTTTGTGACATCCTCCTCTTGACGTTGACGAATGTCAGCTTCCGTCAAAACAGTGTAGCTTTGCTGCAACAATAACACAAAGAATTAGCGGAAATAGTAGACCAGGGCCAAACCGATAGAAGATGATGCAGCAGTACAAACTTTAAGGTTGAGGTTTCAGCCATAGTGTATATCGTCCATTAGCTAACAGTAGAATTGATGATAAAAATTCGACGCTAGAAAAATTAAAGGTAGAATGGAAATGAGTCCCATAGCAGTTGTAAACAAACACCACATTGTTGTGAACAGGGCAAAAAATGGAAGAAACAAAAGCAAAACACATGAGATAGAATCCCTACACAACTAATCGAAATATCAAAACAAACAACAATTAAACAGAATGAAATTAAACAGAAAAAGAGAGTCAAATTGAGAAAGAAACCAGGTAGCGATGGGAGGCGGCGTCATTGGAATCATCAGAGTCATTGTCGATGAACTCGTAATCGGCCATGCCGGCATCGTCGCTGTCCATAGAGGCGGCGGCGTCGTCATCGCCGCCACTATAGAAATCCTCGTCGTTGTCGTTGTCGTTGGCATCGTGCATATCGAAATCGTCCTCTGATTCCATTGGTGATGAAGATGATCAAAACCCTAAGCACAACCGAATAAATCCAAATTGCATCCAATCCAGCTCAAAGGAATAGAGAGAGAAATGGGGCAACACAGATTCGTGTTTCACTTCTTCTTCTTTTCGTTTTTGTTTTTGTTTTTGTTCTTTCCTTTGGACCAGAATCGGTGCGGGTAAGAAATGACTAGTGATTCTGATGAAATGTATCTATCTCTTATTATGTAAACCAAAAACACGAAATAGAGAGAGAGGAAAAGAGAAAAAAGGTTACGCAACAAATGATTTCCTTCTTTTTTTTGTCAAGGAAGATATTTTCATCTTTTTTTTGGCGACACTCTATAGTCTAACATTATGCCACATTTTTTGTGGCACCACAATAAGAGATATCACTCTATAAGCACATTCAGTCTGTGATATTTAGAATTTTGCACCAAGTGACTTGTTTTTTTTTAGAAGAAATTTCATTAATAATAAAGAAAATTACAGCACAATAGAACGATCGGTTATGATGCCTACACCACAACACACATTCTTAACAAGATCCATAGTTACGGGTCCGTCACTAAAAGCAACATCCATGAGCCGAAAGGGCCCAACCCCTAACCAAATTTGATACTCAACATGAGCTACCAAAGCCTGAGAGTCACGATACAACCTTGTCACCAATAATAAACCGAGCTAATTATCCTTCTTCAACACCGTGTCTAAAGACCACCAGACCACGTGCAAAGGTAATCCACCCACATGTTGACAACCAGCCAGCACCGAGATAAACCATAATCCTCAGGTATGACGCCACCAAAGTAGCACACCAACCAAACCAAAACACCTTAACCCTCGCTCAAAAGAGGAGAGACTTATTAAATCTAGCCAAAACCAAAAACCAGAAAACCCTAACCAGGAAAAACAACAAACAAAAACAGAAAAAACAAACCAGGTTAGGCCCAAAAGGACCCAAACCCAATTAGCAACCCTAAGAACAAAGAGATCAAAAGGACCCAACCCCAAGTGACTTGTTTTCGTTCAACAATAGACTTCAAATTTCTAGGCCTGAGAGACTTTAGATTACTTGTGACAAGACCACTAGCAAAGGCCTAGGGTTTCGACTCCTTCCTGAGACGACAATCATTGAGGCAACGAGAGAGCTCGGTGAAGGCTTTGAGGGGTTGGACTGCGGTTCGGAGGCAGATGTCGCCCTATGTGTCTTGTTGTGTTTGAATCGGAACCGGGAAGGCACAATGCGATGAGCACTGATTATTTGCCATTTTAATTTTAAACACCTTTCAAAACAAAAATGTTACCAACCTACCTAATACAGAGGAAAAAAGACTAGTCAACAGTAAGGCAGTGTCTAGGGTTTGTTTAGGATATATAATAAAAACACTAGTCAACAGTAAGGCAGTGTCTGCTTGCCTACATCTGGGTTGGCATAAATTTGCAGTTTTTTGGTTTGAAAAGTGACATTGTTTCCTTTTCAATTCAGAAATTTATATCCTGCCCTTATATACTAGAAAGAATAAGTTAGCCAGTATTACATCCCAAAACAAGATTGGTTTTACTGGCATCATCAATAATCAATAAAAGTAATCACACAGTTGTAGCCTTGAGAGACAAGAAGTCTGAAATTTTGTTGGTGTAAAAATCTGGTTGTATGGTGTTGCTGGGATTTTGAAGCACTGATAAAGTAGTGACACCTATTAACCAGACAAGAAAAGGCGCTAATTACTTTAAATACAACAGCAAAATGAAGTAATTTTGGGAAAAATTGCAGAAATTATCTACCTGAGAGAACAAGAAGAGTTTTGCAACCACCATTTTGTCCAAACAGGATATCAGTATCCAATCTGTCCCCGACCATGCAAATTTGTGACTTCAGTATGCCAAATCTGTCATTCATCAGATCCAAGTAACCCATATTGGCCATTACACACATAATGATTTTTTCATGATAAGTATGTTTTCATCAAAACCATAGTTTTGTAATTCCTTAAGACGTAAAACCTCTGCCAAGTTCACTTCAATCAAATATCACACCATGCATTGCATGTTAAGACTTAAAAGACTCCCACAGTACTATAAATTATATGAAACTTGCTACAGTATCAGAAACAAGTCTTCGCATAAATCAACAATACTAATGTTATTTCATAGCATAAACACATGAACTAAACAAACAAATCAATTGACTTACTCATTTGCTAAGTAGTCCATCATAAATGTCGAGGGCTTTCCCACAACCAGTGGCTCACGCTGAGTAGATCCCTGAATAGCACCAACCATGGAACCACCACCTGAAAGTGGAGACTACATTTTAATATCTGGGATAACATCAAGAAGACAGAGGCACAGACTCCATAGAGTTCAGTATGGTGTGCTATAAATTCAAACACAGTAATGATTCTAAAGACCCTCAACACAGACAATATTATACTTATATCATGTCTTCTGGAAATTATGGCTGCATGACTAAATAGCATGTGATACCAAATCATCCATTCTAGATAGGACCAGAAGGTACATAGAAACATATCCAGCAACCCAACACAGCAGCTGGTGCTGCCAATATGAATTTATCCTCACTGCTATTTACGAAAAGTCCAACGAGCAAGACATTTCAAAATATAAAGTTATCCATACGCAAAGTGGGAGAAGGGGAGGAGAGAAGTATACCTGCCCATTCCTGAGCATCTGTGAGATGAGTGACAGCATCACGATTTGTTGCTATGAAAAGACATCCAGGGTTTTCACGTATACAGAGTGTCCCATACCTGCAATTACATAACATTAACTAATGGCAAACAGATACTTGAGAGCTCAGAACAAGACCATACTGTTTATTTGATATTGATTTTATGACCTTTTTGGCCGGAAAGGGATGAGGTCGGTTTGGGACCTATTAACCCTGTGCAGAGAACTACCGCTAGACCAATAGCTAGATGGTGATTGGTACATGGTATAGTATCATGTAGATTACTTTCCATTTATGCTTCTTAACCTAACTTTTCTGTAAACCTCAAAAAAAAAAACTAACTTTTCTAGAGAGCGCTCTAAAGAAACCCAAGTTTCAGCACAAATCAGTCCATATTGTTAAGTCTGAGGTCAGGGAGTGGAACACATATAAGAACAAAAAAGTATAAATGTGGATAGGAGGATCCGAACTTGAGATGTCATCAACACTATGGATTGAAATACCACTAGACCAAGAGTATTGAACTATGGATAAATTGGTACTTGGTATAGTATCATGTAGGTTTATACTTTTTAACATAACTTTTGTGCAGAGACCCAAATTTCAGGACAAATACAGTCTACAGAAGATTAGAAGAAGATGACGGAACACTTGGCAGTGATGTGTGATTAATTTATCAATCAAAACCTTCAGGAATAAGACTATCTGTCTGTCTTGAATTCAATGCAAACCACAGTCCTAATACTCTTCCTGAAAAAAAAGAAACCAATACAGAAGATACTGGATCGAGCATGATTCTTCTCATTCTAGTGACAAAGAAAATTGCAGTATATACAAGACAGTTGTACTGACATTTTCGGAATCAGCAGAACTTACTGAATTTTGAAGTAGTTGACATATCGATCAAACCCAACCACAACAGCTCCAACCTACAAGACAATCAGTAGACAGAATTATCAACATTAAAGTTGAGACCAAGAGAAAAGAAAAATTACAGTCTTATGTTCATGGCTCCAAGAGAATGCAGAAGATATAATTTCTAGAGAAAATTAGACAAAAACCCAAAAAACCAAACCCCTTTTAAAATAAACCCATGCTCATATTCAATTTTAATTTACACCCAACCCTATTATTGAACCTGCCTTATATGTTTTATTTTTATTTTTGGAATTTGTATCCTTCTTTTCCTTGACTCTTTTGCCCTTCCGTTTTTTTTGTTTTTTCTTGAGAAGATTTTTCCCTTCTGATTGAATGAGAAGACATTCCCTAAATGTGGCTCTTGACTTTCTTCTATTTTAAATAGGGTTAGGGTTTAGACTAGGGTTTAGGGTTTAGGGTTTAGACTAGGGTTTAGGGTTTGTGGAACCGGGTTTAGGGTTTAGGGATTAGGGTTTAGACTAGGGTTTAGGGTTTAGGGATTAGGGTTTAGACTAGGGTTTAGGGTTTGTGGAATCGGGTTTAGGGTTTAGGGTTTAAGGTTTGGGCGTAGTCTGTGGAACCGGGTTTTCAGCTGCCAGGTAATTATGTTTAATGAGTCGGCCAAACAGCTTGTTAATTGCAATGGTTCAGTTGGTGACATTTCAGCAATTTCCTTCAACAACAAATTCTATTGTTTAGATAAACAATATTAATATTTTTACTAAATCAACCTAATTAATAAGTTGGGTGTATTTCAAAAGAGTATAACATGTGGGTGTAATTTAAAATGGGTCTATGATTTTGGGTGTAACATCAAATTCCCCTAATTTCTACTCTCGTACTTTATCAGTGCCAACAAAATAATAGAAAACAACCATAGAAGCAGTTATATGAAATAAGAAAGGAAAAAGGTATACGCTCTCATCATGCTCCATCAGAAATCCAGGCTTCAGCTCTATCTTCTTCCCTCCATCTTCCTGTGAAATGCTCTTGTGAGTCACATTAATAACACAACTTTTGATTTATAGAGTAAACAAGAAATAGAAAGATAAAAAGCGGCGAGTATGAAGATTTAAGCGATTTGGGACTTCTACTCACAGGTCCACCAAGGTATTGAAACCCAGCAAGCTCAAGCTCCTTCAAGATTCCATCCTCACCAATCACGTAAACCTATAAAATGCCAAATCGTCAGTCCATTATCATCCAGATTCCTCGCTAGCATGTGCTAGTGAATTAATACAGTGTCATTCATGAAGTACAAGAACTTTAAATAGTAAAGTAAGCAATGTTTATGAATATTTCAATCTTTAAATTTATAGCCTTAGGTCAACATGACTACAAAAGAATATTGCATGAAATAACTAAATCCAAATATACACAACCTCATGGCGTATGATACAGACCATTTCCTTTACATATGCCACATTTAGGAAAGTGGAATTAAACCAAATATTGAGTTTTACCAGCTAGTTACCTTTTTATCTTTTGGAAAATTTATGGACTTCAAATAGGCAGCAGCAGCAAACGATGAAGCAAAAATTTCTTCCTGCAATTGTTCATTTGGGGTTAGAATTACTGACATACTGATACCTTTGAACATTCAAAGAAAAAGGTTACAAAACTGACCTCACTGACATTCAGACCAAGTGTTTCAAACTTTTTACCATATTGCTTCCTAGATTTTGTTGAGTTGTTGGTAACAAAGACTAATCGTTTGCCCTGAAGGAAAGACAATACACAAGTGGTTTCAGGCCATATAACAAGGCTTGTCGCTTAAAATAATCTCCCTGTCTTTATGCTGACAAAGAAAAGAAGATCATGCTACATTTGGATCCACATGCCTAAAGAAAGCGTGAATCCAATACAGTCAAATAGACGTTATGTTTATGGTCATATGACTGCGTATAAAAATAGCTTTCCATGACTAGAGTCACAGGCAGACCTTGGACCGTAGCATATCAAGAGTTTCGGGGACGCCATCTATCAGCTTATCTCCTTTCCATATAACTCCTGCAGTTGTTCAAAAATGAGTACGGACGTTGTTCAATTCATATTTTGAAAACGTATATATATCCCAAGATTGTTCAGAACATTATTCAATCAACATCATTGAGTAATCCTTAAAGCTACCTAACTAGTAAACAATCGAAAATTGGTAAGCAACAAATCACCCAGCCAGATGTTTACTTCAAAAGATAAGCAGACAAAGGGACGCTAATATTCTGCTAAGATTAAACGAACAGTAATTTCATTCAGGCTCCGAACAGTTGATCAGTAGTGACTAAACTAGGAATCCCAATTCTAACATTGAATTCAATTTGAGCATAGAATAATGTTAATGTGAATGAAGACGAAGAAGAAGAGACCGTCGCAGTCGAAGATGAAGGTCTCGACAGAGTCGATGAGGTCATCAGCATTCTGGAGAGGCTGCGCGGTTGCTCGGGTTGTGAAAGTGTTGATCATCCTCGAGATTCTAGAGGTGTTGTTGTTCCGTGTGATGCTCGCAAAGTTGGATGAGGAAGCAGCATACGAGAGATTGTTGTGTAACTGAGAATTCCTGCTGAACAACAACAAGTGGTTTGATGGGTTTGCAGATACGGAAACAGAAGCTGCTCTGCTCAGCATCTCTCTCTCTCTATTTTCCTTTTTTCTTTTCTTTTTTGCTATTTTTGTTTGGTGTTCATCGGTCGAGGCCGTTAGCCTTTTCAAATGCTTGTATGTGATCACGCGTTAGATTGAGAGGCTGAGAGCAGACACAGAATTGATTCACTAGCTCCCTTCTGGGCTCTTGACCAAAAAAAAAAAACTTCCTTCTGGGCGGGAGGCCCAAATTCTTTGTCAGGCCCTTTTTCTAGTAGTGCTTCTTCATTTACTTTATTTATTTATTTTGCAAACCAAACGAGACATTAACGTTGTGTTTGGATAAAATAATTTTAATTTTCATAGAAATTTTAAAATTATAGGAATTACAATTTCATGAATTTAAATTCTATTAATTAAGAATTTCGTTGTTTGGATTTCATGACGTAGAGTTTTAAAATGACAAGAATTTGTATTTAGACTAACCTCAGTCAATGGAATTGACAAATGACACATATTTTGTGAGGAATTCAAGTCCGAAATTTAAGCTTCCAAATTTCACGATTATTTTCCCGTGAAAATTGGTAGTTTTACGTGATAAGAATCCAAACGGGGGAAACAATCTTAAGAAATTGGGAATTTCCTATTTTTGATTAAATTCCTCAGAATTCACTCGCATCCAAACACACCGTAAATGAACAAGCTTTTTTTTTTTTTTGCTTCTTGTTTTGTTAACCGGTAACATTAAAAAAGTTGCTTATAAGAGTTGGCAAGATTGGCAAAGTCACTTGCTTGAGAGAACCCCCACCCAAGTTCGAGCTCAAACAATCAGAAATCTATTATTCGTAGCCACGGGTTTGAGTACTTGAGAGTTGCGGGACTCATATAACTTGTTCAAGTAGAACCCCCACCCAAGTTCGAGCTCCAATAATTAGAAATCCCTTATTAGTAGCTCCGAGTATGAGTACCTGAGACATGCGGGACTCATATGACATTGGTTAAAAGTGTCAAATTTCAAGAGTATGGGTCATAGTGAGACTTGACTATGGATGCCTACGGGTTTATAAGGTGGAAAACTTATGCCCGCGATGTCTATTACTGTCACGTGGTAATCGGTTTGGACCCATATGTTAATTTGATTCATGCAAGCAATAATCGGTTCATAATAACCCTGAGTTATTGGGCTAGCTCTCTCCCCCAATCTGACACCTCATTTCAAAAAACATTAAAAAAAAAAGTTGTTATGCATGCAAGATAAGGTGTGGTAGGACTTTCAATCAATTGAATGTATGATGGACTTTTAATTTTGCATCCACTTTTTCATGCATATATGGTCATTTTTCTTTCATTATGTGCATTATTAATTAGCTAGGTGGCCCGATGGGGACTTCTAATAATTGTGAATCCATTATAACATTATTCATGCAATAAGATCATGCATTTAAGGCCCTTTCTTTCAAAATATATGTACATTATTTTTATAGCTTCAAAATATAGCTATACCGGCCTTGCCTTCTTGCTACCTAGCTAATTAAGTAGCTAGAGACGTATATATACAAGCTCATGGGATTGGGAGAGAGTTGTTCTAAACTCAGCCAGTAGATCGAGCAGATTAATTCGCGAGCCATATATATAGAGGATTAGAGCCATGGGGAGTACTACTGCGCCAACACGCCAATTCCATGAAGATGTCGATGATATTGGAGGATATGAAGCTGCAGGAAGAGTGGAACTAGTAGTACGCCCTCCTTCGAATCTCCTGAAAGATCTGAAAGGGACTGTCCAATACAAATCTCTAGTTTTCCCGTCCCATGAAACTGAGAAAGGATTCATCTTCTTATCCAACATAGACCAAGTTCTAAATTTCGACGTCCAAACCGTCCATTTTTTGCCGCCCATAATGAGTTTTCCTCCGATCTTGTAGCTAAGAAACTCAAGCAGAGCCTGGCCAACATATTGGTGCCCTATGATTTCTTGGCCGGAAGACTGAAACTGAATCCCAACAGTAGTACAGGCGGCAGTCGCTTAACGATCGAGTGCAATGCGGCAGGGGCAGGCTTTTTGGTGGCCCTCTTCTGAGTATGCATTACATGAGATCGGAAACCTGGTTTATCCTAATTCAGCTTTCGCACAACTAGTTTCTTTCACCATGGATATGGATCGTGAAAATGATGCATCGATCAAACATCCCGCTTCTGCTGCTCATCGCGATCACCCACTATGCATTCTGCAGGTTCAATGAAAATTTATACAACTTAATTTTAGTTTTTGGACGTTCTGTTCTGATTTCATCCACAAGGAGAACTAGTGAACTCGATCACTTTGTTTGCAACTAGGAAATATTATTTACAAACAAATTAATCTTATATCTACGTCTCGCTGCCAAGGTTGTGAAATCTAATTTCATCCTAAATACAAAGCCAATTATTTACGTGTCACATGCTTCATGTCAACTAATTTTCATAATGAAATTTACATGCACATGCATGCTTCAAATCAACTAAGTAGTATTCATAATGAAATTTACATGCCGCATAATGCTGCTAAGCAGGGCCGGCCTTGGGCCAAGACGAGCCAGACCCGGGTCTAGGGCCTCAAATTCTTAGGGCCCTTAATATATAAAATCTGGTGTTAGTAAACATTATAATTAATTGGGAAAAAGCCCTAATGCACAAAATAGAAAAAGTCAAACCCCATTTCAATGATAATCTTTTTTTTAAGTCCATTTGAATACAAGGTACTTATTTTAAGCCCAAATATACAAATCTTTATTAAAATATAATAAATTGATATTTTAAAAGACTTTTTTACCCTTAACCTTTATTTAAAGAGAAAAAATGAAAAAGAAGTATGGAAGACTTTCCCGGAAGCACACCGGACACCGGCGCCGGTCACCGGATTCCGGTCGCCGAACACCGGTTGCCGGATTCCGGTCACCGGACACTGGCCGCCGGATTCCGGTCACCGGTCGCCGGAAAATTGATGGTGATCGGAAAATCGCCGGAGATGCCGGAGTCTCATTGGATTTTTTTGAAAAAATGTCACCCGAACACACCGGATCTTGCCGGAAGCATACCGGCAAAAAAATGAAGATTACTACCCCTAGTAAACTTTTACTGGGGGTAGTAAACTTGCAAAACAGTAGCTCCAATGCCATAATTCACATTGAAAAGGAGAAAAATCAACTTAGATGCGAAAAAATGAAGATTACTACCCCTAGTAAACTTTTACTGGGGGTAGTAAACTTGTAAAACAGCAGCTCCAATGCCATAATTCACATTGAAAAGAAGAAAAATCAACTTAGATGCGAAAAAATGAAGATTACTACCCCTAGTAAACTTTTACTGGAGGTAGTAAACTTGCAAAACAGTAGTTCCAATGCCATAATTCACATTGAAAAGGAGAAAAATCAGTTTAGATGCGAAAAAATGAAGATTACTACTCCTAGTAAACTTTTACTGGGGGTAGTAAACTTGCAAAACAGCAGCTCCAATGCCATAATTCACATTGAAAAGGAGAAAAATCAACTTAGATGCGAAAAAATGAAGATTACTACCCCTAGTAAACTTTTACTGGGGGTAGTAAACTTGCAAAACAGTAGCTCCAATGTCATAATTCACATTGAAAAGGAGAAAAATCAACTTAGATGCGAAAAAATGAAGATTACTACCCCTAGTAAACTTTTATTGGAGGTAGTAAACTTGCAAAACAGTAGCTCCAATGCCATAATTCACATTGAAAAGAAGAAAAATCAACTTAGATGCGAAAAAATTAAGATTACTACCCCTAGTAAACTTTTACTAGAGGTAGTAAACTTGCAAAACAGTAGCTCCAATGCCATAATTCACATTGAAAAGGAGAAAAATCAACTTAGATGCGAAAAAATGAAGATTACTACCCCTAGTAAACTTTTACTGGGGGTAGTAAACTTGCAAAACAGTAGCTCCAATGCCATAATTCACATTGAAAAGGAGAAAAATCAACTTAGATGTGAAAAAATGAAGATTACTACCCCTAGTAAACTTTTACTGGAGGTAGTAAACTTGCAAAACAGTAGCTCCAATGCCATAATTCACATTGAAAAGGAGAAAAATCAACTTAGATGCGAAAAAATGAAGATTACTACCCCTAGTAAACTTTTACTGGGGGTAGTAAACTTGCAAAACAGTAGCTCCAATGCCATAATTCACATTGAAAATGAGAAAAATCAACTTAGATGCGAAAAAATGAAGATTACTACCCCTAGTAAACTTTTACTAGGGGTACTAAACTTGCAAAACAGTAGCTCCAATGCCATAATTCACATTAAAAAGGAGAAAAATCAACTTAGATGCGAAAAAATGAAGTTTACTACCCCTAGTAAACCTCAACTGGGGGTAGTTCACTTGTAAAATAGTATCTTCAAAGGTCATAATACACATTAAAACGGAGAAAAATCAACTTCAATGCGAACAAACAAAGTTTACTACCCCTAGTAATCTTCTATTAGGGGTAGTTAATCTTCAATATCTCAATCGCCGCAGTTTTCTGCCCATCCAGCCTCAAACTATTCAACGAATTGGCCAAGTAAATCGGCAATTCCGCGGTCACTTCTGACAGAACCCACCCCGGATTTCACCCTGAAACCCAAGGTGAATCCTGCGGGGTCCACATTCAAGGAAAATTTACCGAAAATTCGGCATAACCTTCCTTGAAAATGGACAACCCTTACCTGAAAAATTCAACTTAACACTTCTATAACCCAACGAACCAGCCTCAACACCTGGAGCCTTCCTGCTCCCCAAGTTCAACACATCTCCCAATATAACAATTACTCACTTAAACTAATCCCACAACCAAAAGATAACCAACATTAATTCCCTAACTGATTATCAGAGCATATCTAGAGTTAAATGAAAAACAATAAATAAAGAATAAGCGGAAGCAGCCTCTGACTATGCCTCGACTCCATGTACGCTCGACCTCACCTAGACTGAGCCTGCAATCTGGGCATTTAAAACCAAAGGGCCCAGGGGAAAGTAATTTAAAAACGTTAGAGTGAGTGGACGAAAATAAACATAAGATAAGAAACCGAAATAAATACTTTCCCACTTTCCAATATGCCATAAATTCGTTGCATGCAATTGTTCACAAAAAATCTTTCATAAAGAATTTCCCAAGAAGACGGACTAGCCCCGCTAGTCGAATTAATGACAAAGATAAATAATAACCTTCATAGAAGAAGGTACCAAAACAAGGGACTAGCCCCGCTAGTCAAATCGATAACTCAAGTAACATATCCTATATGGCCATATAAGTGAGTCTCCCAGACTCTATTGCCTCCCAGGCATAGTACTCCCATACTCCCTGTACCTTCACGTCGAGTTGACGGATAGGGTACAGGGCTTGCGTGATGCCGTCGACAACATCACATCACCCGAAGGCGGAAAGGGCTTGCGTGACCCCACTTGAAACATGGGTGTCACATCACCTCGAAAGGCGGAACGACATACTAGTATTGACATCAAATATTCCAAGAATATGGCATAAGGAAAAATATAAATCATATGAGTTTCCCCGAAACTCATAAATAAATACAAGTACGATTCTCAACCGTACTTAAAGAATTCAAAGAGCAAAGAAAATAATTAAATTCAATGACGTGTCCCACACGTTAAAATGCTCAATGAAATAAATAACTTCAATGATTATCATCTTTCCAAAAACCAAATAATATGCAAATCAGTATGAAACCTCAAATCCGGAAATCATAAAGAAAATCCAAACTCAAATCTCAAATTATCAGTCCGAGCTCAAATCCATAAATTATGACCAACATTTAATCCATGCATCAATCTCAATTAATTTCCAAGATCATTTCATATGCTGAAGTTATAATATATGCTCGGAAAATAAAATACTAATTTATAAAATCTTGCATGCATATTAAATAAAAACCAAAATGTCCACTCACAGATTTAGGCCTAAGCCTGACGAATTCCGAATCACTACTCAAGCGAGGTTCCCTTCGTATCCTGGCACAATAAACATGCTTAGGACCAAACTTAAATTCTGGAAAATTAAACATTTAGAAATAAACACCCAAATCTCTTCTGCTTAACCCACTACTCTAATTAGGGTTAAGCTCACCGGATTTCCACCAAACTCCACCATAACCTTAATTCCTCAAAAACACTTTTCCCCAAATAAAATCCAATGGCCGGATTATTAATTAATAATCCGCCAAAAATACTTAACTTCAACAATTCTTAAACCTATCCAAAACTCCTCCAAAAATTCTAAAACTTATTCCATACTACTCCTCATCAAAATCTCTACAAAAAAATATTTTCCCGGCGACGGCGCCGGCGGCGGCTCCGCCGGCAGCGGCGGCCGGCAGCCGTTTTCCGGCAACCTCCAATGCTTCTCAAATTTTGACAGAATAATCCTCTCATCATACCCAACAACTTTCATAACTAGCACTTAGTCCAATTCTGAGGCTAACTAGGGCAATCGAACTAAAACATCCATAAATCCCTAAAACTTTCAATTATACAAATCACCCTAACGAGATAGAAATAGACCGATTCCTTTGGAGGGATTACTCACCTTGATGAGGGCTACAAAATGAGCCAAGAATCACGGCCTATGGTGGCCGGAGGATGGAGCTCCGGCGAAAAGACGATCGGCGTCCCGGTGGGATTTCCTCCTCTCCGGCGGCACTACCGGCTAGGACGGCTAGCCGGGAAGAGAGAGGAGGTGGCGGGGGTCCGAACGGGACCGGTCCGGCTGTCTCAGGTGGCCGGACGGTGGCAGGCGATGGTGGTGAAGTTTCCGACAGAAGGAGAGTTCGGGAGAAGAAGAGAAGAGAAGGAAGAGAAGGAAAAGAAAAGAAGAGAAAAGAGAAGAAAGAGACGGGCTCGGGCTCCCTCCCCTCTACCCGGTCCAACTCTTATAACCAACACAAAAAAAATATACCCACTTAAATTTCATCCATTTTTACCCACTCAAAAATTTTACTATTTAATTCATAACTTTATAATGCTAACTCCAATTTTAACGCGTAGCATGTCTACGAATTCGTAACCACATTCTCTACAACTTTCATGAAGAAAGTTTTCTCATAATAATTTTCTTACTAAAAGTCAACCCTATGGTCCTTAAGGGTAAATAGTTACCCATCACGGTAAAAATCCGAAGTAATACCAACGGTAAATAACCGTAAAATAACTTAAGAACCGGGATGTGTCAACTTCCCTAATCAGCTTCATACAGCCGTCGAAATCAGTATCAATGCTCAACACGAAAGCGCCATTCGCAATCGGCTGGACCAATTGCGCCATGGAGATCTTATTCGCCGGAAGAAACACTATGGACGGGACGCCTGCAAAAGCACAGTAGGCAAAGAGAGCAGCCGACGTGTCTCCGGTGGAGGCGTAGCCGATTCCAACGACAGGTCGTTTGAGCTTCCGAAGACGATTGACCTAGCTGATCAGGACGGTAATGCCTAGGTCTTTGAAGCTTCCGGTGTGGGAGATTCCCCAGTGCTTCACCCACAGATCGTTCATGCCGTGAAACTGCTTCCCGAACCGCTCGGCCCAGAAGAGGTTGGAGTTTCCTTCAAACGCGCTGACGATATCGTCGTCGATCGCGGCCAACGCGCGAGTCGAAAAGGCCGCGCCAGTACGCGCCGTCAAACTTGCCGAGGTCCTCCATGTCGTGCTGGACGTCCAACAGGCCGCGTGAGTGGCTCCAGTAGACGACCTCGTTGAGCGAAGAGGACTCCGGGGAGGTGCCGCCGCCGGCGACGGCCTCGAAGGGGACGTACTTGGTGGAGAAGTTGTGCGGAGTAGGGCGGTGGCAGCGGGCCTCGTCACGGATGTTCTCATCGGCGGCACGGGTGTGTTGGAGATGTGAGAAAGAGGACAAATGGACTCGACGACATTGCAGGTGGAGGAGATCAGGTGTGGTCGAGTCCGGCTATGAGGCCGACGAAGATGAACGACAGAGCTTTTTGGAGAGAGAGAGAGTAGAGAGAGAATTGAGGGAGGAGATAAGAGAGAGAATGTGTGGTTGAAAAGAGAGAGAGAAGAGATCGAGCAGAGAGAGAACTGAGAGAGGAGATAAGAGAGGATGGGGTGGTTAGAATTATATGATGGGTACAAAAGTCTTTCCATCTAAAATAATTGAGATGGGCATTAGAAAAATATTTTTATTGATTTGGGCAATAAGATCTTTAAATTAGTACTAAAGTGACATTTGCTCTAATTAATTTGCTTTGATGGTAAACATTTGTAATTACTATTAGAGAATCATGGTTCGAGTCCCTAAATGGTCATTTTTGTTATTTTTTTCCTTTGTTTTTTTTGTCTTTATTTTATTTGGTTATTTATTATGGGGCCTTGAAAAAAATTCCGTCTAGGGCCTTTGAGCACACACGACCGGCCTTGCTGCTATGTTATACATATTGAAATAGATAAACAATTCATGGGTTAATTAAAATTACCAATTACGTTTTGGTTCATATCAATTGTCAGTATTTTTTCCTTTGTTTTTTTGTCTTTATTTTATTTGGTTATTTATTATGGGGCCTCGAAAAAAATTCCGACTAGGGCCTTTGAGCACACAGGACCGGCCCTGCTGCTATGTTATACATATTGAAATAGATAAACAATTCATGGGTTAATTAAAATTACCAATTACGTTTTGGTTCATATCAATTGTCAGTATATCACTATATGGAGCCCCAATATGTCTACTGAATTATTCATGTTTATAATAGAAAAACACAGCTTCAAGTGTCTTAATGATAACCAAATTTGCTGAAATTTTGCAGAGATGATTTATACATCAGTATCTAAAGACTAGACGGTAGAGATGTGAAAATTCGATTGAAAAATGAGTGTAAAGTGGAAATCCACACCGTAAGAATAAATGCGGACATCCGCACATGAGAAAATCTGTATATATATAGGGCCCTTCATCCATTAAGGGATCATTTTTTTTGACATAAAAAAAAAATCAAAAGTCTTTTAAACCATAAATCAAAAGTCAAAAGTCTTTTAAACCATAAATCAAAAGTTTTCAACTAGTATTCAGTACAGAGGTCCTCATTAGAGGGGCTCTCCCTACCTTTATTATTGTTATATTTTACAATGCAGCTAAAATGACTTTAGAGACAATATTATACCCCCACATTTATTAATTTCGTTTTTGATACAACTTCATTAAGAGTAGTGACATCGGTAGCCGACCTAATCTGATCATGTCTATTACAAGCGCGCACTGTTGTTGCAGATCTTGCACAGTGAAGGATCAAGTCGAATAGAGCAAAGCTAGTTCCTGCACTAGCGACTTAAGCATACATACCCACTGGTTTTACACAAATATTTAGATCGATGACTAGATAAGGTAGCTAGCAAGCTAACTTATTGTTACTAGCTAGGATGACCATACCAGATACAAATCATACTTTTGTGATTGTGCTCGATACAACATTAAGTAATACAAGCGAATTATGACATGCATGTACTACTATATTTGAGAGAAAGATAAATTAGTAAAGGGTTTACGATGATCTTCTCCTTCCGCCGGAGCCACTTTCTCTCTGGCAGTTAAAGTAGACGGCAGCCACCGGTGATCCAAGATTGTAGAGCTCGGCAAAGTCTCTGGTGTTAAAGTTTTGGCGCCATCCCGGAGCATACACAGTTTGCCTTCCCAACTGCCGAAACAACACAAAAAGGAAGCGATGAATCCCCGCTGTTGGCCGTGGACTTTCATAACACACAATCTCTCGGCCTGCACATATATGCAACAACCCTTGTATAAGTTGATCGATTTCCCTCTAGCTAATGAAGTATCATTAATATAAAAATGTAGACAATGAGTACTGAGTACACACCGAAAACTGCCCCAGCTGTTGCAGGAATATCAGTGACTAACCTGAAAAAACAAACAAACAAAAACAATTTAGTGTTTACGAATAAATAAAGTTTAGGGGCTTGAGGAGTAAAACCTTTCAGAAAAGGATTAATAATCCTCAAAAGTTTAGATTGTCAAAGATTAAATATCATCTTGGCGGGACGTATTAGTAAAACCCAGCATGAAAATCAACCTGGACGTATTAGTTACTAGCCCCAGTAAATTGGATCGATCATCATTGATTTAGACACACAAAAGAAGCAAGGTCGTTGCATAGCCTGTCACATTACTAGTTGTGATATAGTCCACTCGAATCTAGACCAGAGTCAAGAGTACGTACCATAAAGAAAAATCCAAAATAAACTTCTAGGCGACACAACAACAAAATGGAGCAAATGTCACGCTTTTTAGAGGCGTTTTAATCCACACTTGTGTGACAACTTTTCTCTTATCTCCACTAATACCCACACTTACCACACATAAAAAAGAATGCAACACCTCTAAAGGTCACACTCTTTATGTGACATTTGCTCCAAATTGTTGTTGTGCGACTATCAATTGAACACCAATAAAAAGCAAACAATCACAACTCAACTGAGTCGAATCATCAACTTTGCCCCCCCCATACAGGCATCGATTCTTTTGATGTAAGTTTCGAGTGGAATTTTTGTTAGGGAAGCTATATATACAACAATCATGTTCAACTGGTCAGTTACTAATCAAGAGATCTATGGTCAATCACTGTTCCGTTAGATGCAAATCTAAGAGTTGAAAACAAAACAACTTAACTTTGAAATAATATTTTTTATCTTTAAATTTACATCCAATTATGATTTTCCGTGATTCTCTTAGTTAATAATTGGTCATGTGAACGTTACTGTTATATACAAATGTATCAAAGAACAACATGCATGTCAAAGTCAAGCAATTGCAAGGTTTTCTCACTCGCGTTGTTCTCTCTCTCAAAAGTGATCTATAATTATCAATAAAAATCTCATTGAAATTTTCTTTTGGTCAATAATTTTCATTGAATTTCAATTACTGACGAACGAGATGAAGGGAAGATATGATTGGGCGGGAAAATAGTTGATCCCCTGAGTTCCGAATATGGTTTTGGGTCAGGATTTGGTTATAAGAGGACGAATTAATTAATGACAAATACCATATATCGCACTGAAAAGAGGGATCTGTATATGTAAAGGAGTTGGGGCAAAGGTAAATGAGAAACTTCATTCTTATCCCACATACCAATGCAAATATTCTTTCAGGTTGGGATCACTTGGGCTGGGTGCATCAGGATCGACCATGACCTGCAACCAGTAGAAATCCATTATAATCTCACATATATATTCATCAATGGATTACTAACTGTGCAGCTCCTCTGTCTTAGCCAGTATTGCTAGCTCCAGACTGACATGAATTGCATGAGTAATCAAAACGGGGAAATCCAAAGAGCTGAGCTAGCTAGCTCATGCATGCATGCAATACATGGAAGAATTGTATAAGCGAAATTACGGCATGCGCGCTTTGATAGTATTGTATACATACCAGAGTGTAGAAGGTCCTAAGATCCTCCCCTCCTATATCAACTCGAGGATGGCTGACAACTTGGGAAGGTTTGAGTTCACAACCATTGGTGACCTCCTTAGAATTGTAAGCCACACAGAGAGAAACACACCTTGTAAAAGGGTCCAAAACATCACCTATGACTCTTCCCACAACGAGGGGGTCCCTGTCCCTAGGCATATTGATCCTTCACTCAAACTAGCTAGCTAGCTAACGTCTCACTACTTCAGAGTAGCTAGCAACTAACTGGGTGATTTGGTGATCCAATTCAAGAGCCCCATTGGCCTATTTATATATTTTTCGGACTTGATGATCTGGTCTGATCTGTTGCTGGTAGGGTATTGGTAGTGCCCAGTTAGCTACCTAGCTTTTGATCCTGTGCTCCCAAATGCAAGTAACAGATTCTGCTTAATCGCTTTTGCCACCCTTTTTTTTGCCCTTTTTGCCTTTTGCTATCTTTTTTCAATTAGATTGATAGTTCGTATATAATTAACCAATAACTACGTACATACGTGTCAATTGTTTTATACAACTGGTGGAATCACTACTAACTAAAGGTGCATGGTTCATCACTTCGTTTTAAGTTCTCTTCCGGCTCAGTCTTTTCATCATCAATCATCTCTACTATCTCTACTATATTAGAAAGACATGTCTTTTTGGTGTGTTTCACCAATTTTTTTGAACTCTCTATAATACCTATTAATTATGAAAAAAAATTTCAAATAGAAATATGTTGAAAGGGTACTACGGTGAAACATAAAGTAAATAAATCAAAAACAAAAATTATGAAAATACAATAGAGAAAAATATGGGACGTGATGATAAGATGGTAACCGTTTCATTCCAATTTTAATATAACATTTCAAGTAAAACTGTTTTTCAACCACTCTCACGTATACATCACGGATAAAATGCTAGTATAGATAAAGGAGAACTCTATCACTGGATCATGAACCAGGCAGCGGTGGACCAGCAGTTTTTATTCCCTTTAATTCACCAGCTTATGCGTTATCGGTTCCAAAGAGCACGCCCCATCATCGTCATCATCGTACGCACACACCTAGTCAATTCAACGTCTTCTAGCTCTTTCTTCCCACTCAAACTGAATATCATCTCTATCTAATGAATTAACCAGATATATAACCCATAATAATATGCATTCATTTAGTTAATTATATCTATTAAACACTTTAACAGCTAGCACTCGGGGAAAACTCATCTCCAGCATTTTGAGAATCGTCTGTCATCTCCAGGCCGGGATAAGGTTTGTTTCTGACTTTCTGTTTATTATGCGGTAAAGGGTTATGAATATACAGGAGAGTTACTCAATAGCTAGATCTTAATGACCAATTAAGTTGGCTTAACTAAGAACAAAATCTAAATTGCGAGAAATAAAGTGCGAAACGTAAAAGAACAAAATCTAAATTGTATGAAAGTTAAAGAGCAGAAAGTAATTACGAGAAATTAAAGTGCATGAAATTTAAAAATGCAAAAGAGTGAATTGCATGAAAGTAAATTGCAGAATGTAAAGTAAGTGATAAAGTGCATAAGGTAAAGAAAACGATGAAAAGAGGAAGAAAACTAGGCTAGATTATGAATGAAAATATCGCTATTGTATAGAGAATTCGTAGACAATTTGGTGTTTGTATTGAAGTGTTGTTTGTGTTGGTCGATGACCTTTTACAGTGAGGCTGATGATCGAATATATACAAGTACAAACACACAATTAAGGAAATATAATACAATTAAATATTTTGAATTTCGGTTTGAATGACAAGAATAAAGATATGCTCAACTCATTTCCTTAATCGCGTCATATTTACTTTGTTGTTTGAGACACTGTTAGAATCAATTTGCTCTCAATTGTGCAATATATCATCTTTATTGTCTTCAAATTCATTTAAATCTCGGTAATAATTATCGCCGTTATTTATTTCCTCTAACGGCTTCGTTGGAATCGATTCGCTAATTATCTTGAAATATTGTTCTTCAATGCTTCCAATTAGCGATAAATGTTAATTTGTTGTCATATATCGTTGTTGCTTCAATATTTGGTATGTATTTGTGTTTATACCAAATAATGAATCTCGGCAAATCTCAATAATGATGATGATAATTATATGAAATAATTGCAGTAATTATCATTAAATGTTGTAGGTTTCGGGCGCATTTTATCTTATCTCTTCTCCGTTTGTGTTAAATTGATGGATCCTAGATCATGCATAATTAATTGGCCTCTCTGAAATTACAGTGTATAAATTCACACATGCACAGACACGCATACACACGTACACGCACACCCTTCCCTTTTTTACGTACTAAATGGATTATGTGAAACTAGACTTAGAGCATCTCTAATAGCTTTCTCATTTTCTTGAATTTTTCAATTTTGAGGAATAAATAGTTGTTTTTAGGTTCAATAGTTTTCCTATCTTATTTCCTAAAATGAGGATGGAGAAGAAAGAGAAGTCTTCATTCTGCAAAATTTAATTCCTCACGTATTTCAACGAATTCAAGACATTAATAAAATATTTTATTATGTATTTTATTATTACAATAAAGTATATATAATGGTCTTTTGTTATAATTAATAATGATATAGTATATTTTATTGTTGTATTAAATGCCGAAATCTCCAAAATGAATAAGTTATTGGATTTTAAGCATAATTTTTTTTAGAGATTTTAGCTTTTGCTTCCCCATTTTAGAAAAATTTTGAAAAAGCTGATGGAGATGCTCTTACAGATATATATTGATTAACAATTACAGGCTGTTGCCGGTACGTAACTGGATTAATTTCTTGATTGCGTCGATCTAATTCAATGTTATATCGATGGCTAGCTTGATCCGTCCTTTTCCTTTTGCCTAAAATCTGAACTTGTTGTGAATTATTTACTTCCCTCGATATATTCATTGTGTACTAGTCGGTAAAAGTGGACATATACACTTGAAATAATAGAACAACACCACCCTTCAAATAATAACTAGCATAAACCCTTGATGCGAAAGGGTGATATAGCTATATCACTTGTTTGCTGTGGGACTGAGTCACCGAAACACAAGTTTGCTCATGCCACACGAAAAGAACAGATCTGAAATTGTGGGAGAGTGACTGGTGAAGAGGAGACGGCCTGGGAAAAGATCCTTCCATTTCCTTCTACTTTGAAGCCAACCAATAGAGTGCTCGCGAGTGATCGATCGTGTCAACAGAAATCAAAGAAAGGGAACAATTTAAAGCAGAGAAACGAGTGGTACGTACGTATGTGTGTATCGCTAGCTTGCTGCTTGTCATCCATTGCCAACATGTATGCACTTTTTTTCTTTAATATTTCTGGAGATAAATGAAAGTAGAACGACCTTCCCAATATAGAAGGCACTCGCTTTGTAGAACCCTAACCCTAAACCACAGGTATCCGACCGGCCCAACCTAGCTATACAATAACGTCTGTCCATCCATCCATCCATCCATATCCTCCAACATATCGCACATATCTAAAGCAGCAGTCATGCCAGTTTATGGATCCCCGGATCCCTGGCTTCCTTCCCATATAGCTCTCTACCTGATCGAATTAGTTTTGACAGAATTAGAAGCGTCGGTCGCGTCTTGTGTCCACTATGAGCAAAATTAGAAGCGTCAGTCATGCCAGATCGATGGGAGGTGCAGCCACACCTTTTTGAAGATCCTGATAATATCCAATTATCCAACCTGATCATCATGAATAACTCAAATATATATATATATATATATATATATATATATATATATATATATATATATAGGACCATTTCACTAAAGCATTTTTTTTTACATATACGAGGGATGGAGGATTACACTAACTTTTCGATAACAAAATCGCATCTTCATCGTTCAATATGTAGTTATATATGAGTAGATTACTTATGCAAATTTTCAGAGATTTTGATTGTTAAGGCATTAAAAACTACGATTTATAATCATAAGCATAAACGGTTCAGGTTTGACAAATTTGGTTGGTTCATTGATTTAATCTTGTTCGACACCTTAACGATAACCAAATTGGCTGAAAATTTGCATAATTAATCTATGTATAAGGACCAACAAACTGAATGGTGGAGATTCAAAAATATAATCAAAAAGTTTGTGTAATCCTTCATCCCTCATATATGTAAAAAAAAAAAGGGATCCATGAGTGGAAGGGCTCTGTATATATATATATATATATATATATATATATATATATATATCCTTTTTTTTACATATATGAGGGATGGAGGATTACACTAACTTTTCGATTATATTTTTGAATCTCCACCATTCAGTTTGTTGGTCCTTATATATAGATCAATTCTGCAAATTTTCAGCCAATTTGGTTATTGTTAAGGTGTCGAACAAGATTAAATCAATGAACGAACCAAATCTGCCAAACTTGAACCGTTAATGCTTATAATTATAAATCGTAATTTTGAATGCCTTAACGATCACTAAAATCTCTGAAAATTTGCAGAAGTGATCTACTCATATAGAACTATATATTGAACGGTGGAGATATGATTTTGTGATCGAAAAGTTGGTGTAATCCCTCATCCCTCATATATGTAAAAAAAAAGGATCCCTTAGTAAAAGGGTCATGTGTGTGTGTGTGAGGGATGATCTAAAGAGGACCTTATTACTTTAAAAATTTGAGGATTTCTATTATTTTACATTAGTAGATGACTTCATTTAACAATCTTAACCGTTGATCCTCTAGATTCATATGCAAGAAGCATGTCTATAAAATTTCAACTAATTCCATAATCATTTGGTCATTTAAACAATTGTAGGTCATTAGATAAAATTAAAATGAATATTGTGCTAATCAAATAGTTAAACGTTTTTGAAGATCCTGATAATATCCAATTATCCAACCTGATCATCATGAATAACTCATATATATATATATATATATATATATATATATATATTGTTTCTACCTGTTTCGTCCCGAGCCGGGAAGGGGTCGCGAGGCGGAGCGAAGTAGAATTCTTGGGTCCTTCACACGGAACCTGCACAAGTGACAGCGTCACGGGGTCGGGACTGGGGAGGCCCAGTCTTCGACTCTCCGATGCTTAAGTTAGCTTTGAGCACTTGCAAGGTAGATGAGTGTGAAAGAGAGAGAGTGTGTACCTTTTATGGTAGCTTGAGCTTGTTTTATATGCTAAGTTTGGGTACCTTGGCCTTAGTCTCCAATGTGGGACTACTTGCTATTTTTTAGAGTGTCTCCCCTTTTGGGGGTGTTTTGCCGCTAGAGTGACTTTGGCAAGCGGTTTGTTACCGGCCATTCACTCTTTGGATGCCCGTGAAGGGCTCACCAAGGCTATCACGACCGGGTATTTGTACCTTATTCTGGGCTCAACCAAATATTTTGGCTATGTACTAACAAGTCCCCAGTCCGAGAGAGTTCTTGGGTGGGGAGTTATTCTAGAGATGCCGAGAATATGTTTTACCCAGGTGCGGGAGGCATGGTACCGAGTCCCCAAGTCCCCACGCGAGAGTCGCTAGGTGACAGGAGTGATGTTCCGAAAACAGGTTGGCAAGAGGAAACGTTTGCCGCTGCCCTGGCGAGTCAGTCTGCGCTTGGTTGGGGATTGTCGCTATGTGACGAGTCAGTGCACGCTTGATTGGCGACTGTCGCTATGTGGCGTTGCGGCCGCTGCGTGGCGAGTCATTCTGCGCTTGGTTGGGGAGACTCGCTATTGAGCGTTGCGGGCCGCTGCCTTGGCGAGTCAGTCCACGCTTGGTTGGGGACTGTCGCTATGTGGCGTTGCGACCGCTGCGTGGCGAGTCAGTCCGCGCTTGGTTGGGGAGACTCGCTATTGAGTGTTGCGGGCCGCTGCCCTGGCGATTCAGTCCACGCTTGGTTGGGGACTGTCACTATGTGGCGAGTCAGTGCGCGCTTGATTGGCGACTGTCACTATGTGGCGTTGCGGCCGCTGCATGGCGAGTCAGTCCGCGCTTGGTTGGGGAGACTCGCTATTGAGCGTTGCGGGCCGCTGCCCTGGCGAGTCAGTCCACGCTTGGTTGGGGACTGTCGTTATGTGGCTAGTCAGTGCGCGCTTGATTGGCGACTGTCGCTATGTGGCGTTGCGGCCGCTGTGTGGCGAGTCTGTCCGCGCTTGGTTGGGAAGACTCGCTATTGAGCGTTGCGGGCCGCTGCCCTGGCGAGTCAGTCCACGCTTGGTTGGGGACTCGCTATGTGGCGTTGTGGCCGCTGCGTGGCGAGTCAGTCCGTGCTTGGTTGGGAAGACTCGCTATTGAGCGTTGCGAGCCGCTGCCCTAGCGAGTCCCCAAATCCGCGGTTGGTTGGGGACTGTCGCTATTGGGCGTTGCGGGCCGCTACGTGGCGAGTCAGTCCGCGCTTGGTTGGGGAATGTCACTATTGGACGTTGCGGGCCGCTACGTGGCGAGTCAGTCCGCGCTTGGTTGGGGACTGTCACTATTGAGCGTTGCGGGCCGCTGCGTGGCGAGTCAGTCCGCGCTTGGTTGGGGAGTGTCGCTATTGAGCGTTACGGGCCGCTGCGTGGCGAGTCAGCCCGCTCTTGGTTGGGGACTGTCGCTATTGAGCGTTGCGGGCCGCTGCCCTGGCGAGTCAGTCCGCGCTTGGTTGGGGACTGTCACTATGTGGCGAGTCGCTGATGGGCGAGTAAGTCCGCGCTAGATGGCGAGACTCTCGGGGGCCGGGCCGTTGCTGGGCGAGTAAGTCCGCGCTAGATGGCGAGACTCTCGCGGCGTGGCGGGCCAATGTCTATGTATAGGGTTGGGGATAGCTGAAGGGGGGAGTTCGTGCTTTCAAAACTGAAAATTAGGCAAGCTGCAATTTGTGTTTTAGGGTTTCGGTGGTTCTACAAACCTCAGATTGGGAAGCGTCCCACTTCACCCTCGATCGAGTGGGCGCGAGCGCTTGGCTGTTTGCAACCAGCTTCATTGCCACTACGCGGATCCACTGTTTCACGGTATGAATTGGTGGCGTTCTTTGTCTTTGGATTTATCTGGGGTGAATGGGACGGTTCACATGTTTGTGATGTTGGTATGAAGCCCAGGGTAAGAGTTTTGTTGTCGGGCTGGCTAGGGTTAAGGGGTGGCGGGACGGGTCGCGCTAGTGGCGTGTGTAGCTAGAAAATGCATGTTTGAATGATGGCTGTTTACACATGTTGTGTGTAGCCTGTGATTGATAGAGATAGATGTACAACAATGTTTGGTTTATAATCATGTGAAGCAAGTGTATGTGGTTTGCACATGGTTTACAAGTATGTGTTTAGCATGTAGATGAGAATACATTATGATGCATGTGGCATGCTATTTGTATGATAACAACTTAATTGAATATGTGAAGTGACACTTATCTGGAGCCGTGTAGAGCCGCTACGCGGTGCGCGGGGACTCTGGCAAGACCAGTGGAGTCCGCGCGGACTGGCTTGACCAGCGGAGTTCGCTAGGGGGTCCGTGACAATGTGAGTCCATGAAGGGATGGTGGGACCTGCGGAGTTCGCGAATGGATGGTGGGACCTGCGGAGTCCGCGAATGGATGGCGAGACCTGCTTCGTCCCGAGGTCCCGAGCCGGGAAGGGGTGCCAAAAGCGAAGGCATGTCCCGGGGGGGAGGGTGCCGAGATTGGGGTCGCGAGACCAAGAGCGCTTTCCCGCTTCGGCTGAGGTAAGCTGGGTGTCCAGATCAGTTCTTCTGGGCGCTGCTCTCCGGCGCGTGGGCCTTGGCCGGAGGTTGGGGTGGCCACGCTGGACTCATTGGAAGACAGTATGCATGATGGCTGTGAAGGTGAGCTACCTTGCTGTTGCACGCCCAAGCGAAGGAGAGAGAGAAAGTCAGATCTACTTTCTCTCTCATCAGGATTTCTGGGCAGATGATGGCCATGGTGAGCGATGTGAGGGTCTCCACTTGAGGACGCCCTCCTTCTAGCGCCAATTGTTTCTACCTGCTTCGTCCCGAGCCGGGAAGGGGTCGCGAGGCGGAGCGAAGTAGAATTCTTGGGTCCTTCACACGAAACCTGCACAAGTGACAGTGTCACGGGGTCGGGACTGGGGAGGCCCAGTCTTCGACTCTCCGATGCTTAAGTTAGCTTTGAGCACTTGCAAGGTAGAGGAGTGTGAAAGAGAGAGAGTGTGTACCTTTTATGGTAGCTTGAGCTTGTTTTATAGGCCAAGCTTGGGTACCTTGGCCTTAGTCTCTAATGTGGGACTACTTGCTATCCTTTGGAGTGTCTCCCCTTTTGGGGGTGTTTTGCCGCTAGAGTGACTTTGGCAAGCGGTTTGTTACCGGCCCTTCACTCTTTGGATGCCCGTGAAGGTCTCACCAGGGCTATCACGACCGGGTATTTGTACCTTATTCTCGGCTCAGCCAAGTATTTTGGCTATGTACTAACATATATATATATATATATATATGTTAGTACATAGCCAAAATACTTGGCTGAGCCGAGAATAAGGTGCAATTACCCGGTCACCGAAGGTCATTCCAGACAAGATAGCCCTGGTAAGCCATTCACGGATATCCAAGGAGTGAAGGGCCGGTAACAAACCGTTTGTCAAAATCACTCTAGCGGCAAAACACCCCTAAAAGGGGAGACACTACAAAGACTAATAAGTAGTCCCACATCGGAGACTAAGGCCAAAGTGTCCAACCTTGGCTTATAAAACAGGCACAAGCTACCATAAACGGTACACACTACTCTCTTCCACACTCCTCTACCTTGCAAATGCCCAAAGCTAACTTAAGCATCGGAGAGTCGAAGACTGGGCCACCCTAGTCCCGACTTCCTGATGCTGTTACTTATGCAGGTACCAAGTGCATGACCAAAGAATTCTACCTGGCCCTGCCTCGCCAGCCCTTCTCGGCTCGGGACGAAACAGGTAGAAACATATATATAGGACCATTTCACTAAAACATTTTTTTTTACATATACGAGGGATGGAAGATTACACTAACTTTTCGATAACAAAATCACATCTCCACCGTTCAATATGTAGTTATATATAAGTAGATCACTTCTGCAAATTTTCAGAGATTTTGATCGTTAAGGCATTAAAAACTACGATTTATAATTATAAGCATAAACGGTTCAGGTTTGGCAAATTTGGTTGGTTCATTGATTTAATCTTGTTCGACACCTTAACGATAACCAAATTGGCTGAAAATTTGCATAATTAATCTATGTATCAGGACCAACAAACTGAATGGTGGAGATTCAAAAATATAATCAAAAAGTTTGTGTAATCCTTCATCCCTCATATATGTAAAAAAAAAGGATCCCTGAGTGGAAGGGCTCTGTGTGTGTGTATATATATATATATATCCTTTTTTTTTACATATATGAGGGATGAAGGATTACACCAACTTTTCGATTATATTTTGGAACCTCCACCGTTCAGTTTGTTGGTCCTTATATATAGATCAATTCTGCAAATTTTCAGCAAATTTGGTTATCGTTAAGGTGTCGAACAAGATTAAATCAATGAACGAACCAAATCTGCCAAACCTGAACCGTTCATGCTTATAATTATAAATCGTAATTTTGAATGCCTTAACGATCACTAAAATCTCTGAAAATTTGCAGAAGTGATCTACTCATATAGAACTATATATTGAACGGTGGAGATATGATTTTATGATCGAAAAGTTGGTGTAATCCCTCATCCCTCATATATGTCAAAAAAAAGGATCCCTTAGTAAAAGGGTCATGTGTGTGTGTGTGTGAGGGATGATCTAAAGAGGACCTCATTATTTTAGGAATTTGAGGATTTCTATTATTTTACATTAGCAGATGACTTCATTTAACAATCTTAACCGTTGATCCTCTAGATTCATATGTAAGAAGCATGTCTACAAAATTTCAACTAATTCCATAATCATTTGGTCATTTAAACAATTGTAGGCCATTAGATAAAATTAAAATGAATATTGTGCTAATCAAATAGTTAAACGTTTTTCATTTTAGCTATTTTTGTGTAGGATTGATATGTAGGTAAGTAACTAAGGAATTAGTGACTTCGATTGTTAAAATACATGCTAGAACTAAAAACATCCTCATTTTAAGAGTTTAAGGATGTCCTCTATAGATCCGGGCTCTAAGGAGGTCATATATATATATATACACAGTTCTTTTCTAGAGCGGGACACTGCTTTGAAATTAAAGTGTGGTGCTCCTCATTTCGCTCAATTTTAAGTCACATTTTCACATCTTCACCGTTCGGTGTCTAGAATATAATGTGTAGATCATTTATGTAAAGTTTCATCAAATTTGGAGATCATTTGAGCTTCCGTAATTGTGATTTACATGAACGGTTCAGTTTGGACATATTTTGTTCAGTTGATTCATTTAATCTAATTCGGTACTCAAATGATTTCCAAATTGGATGAAACTTTGCAGGAATGATCTACACACTATGTTATAGACATTGAATGGTGAAGATGTGAAAATATGACCTAAAATTGAGCGAAATGAGAAACATCATACTTTAATTTCAAGACGGTGTCCCGCTCTGGAATGGAACTAAATATCATATATATATATATGGCTTCCTAGTTACCTTTCGTGCTCAAGCAGAGAAATGCACTGCACGAGTTTAATTCACGCAAGAATTTTTGAATTCCAGTCATTTCTGTTAGCCAGCTAAGAGCATCTCCAGCAATGGTTAATAAAATAGTTGATAAATTTGGATGAAAGTTATATTTATCAATTCATTTTGAGAGTTTTGCTCCAGCAGAGTAGCTATTAGAGAAAATTTAGCTATTCATTAACAAATTCTCTCTTCTGAATTGATAAATTTATCAATTTCTAAATTTATCAACTTCTTAAGTATACTATTTGAGAAAAAATTTATTTAAAAATTAATAAATCTTTAATATTTTTTCAATTTATCAATGCTGTTCCCAGCTTCCGCAAAGTACTAACAACAATTTTGCATGATGCTTTTTGGATGTCGTGATTGGGAAATATAACCAGCTATACAAAAACAGTTAAATTCTCTATATATAGTCACATGTTTAGATTCTTTTTATTTGATCAGGGATCTTTTACTTGTGTTTATTTCTACTCTCTAGAGCATGACACTTTAATGTAAATTTCTACTGTATCTAATAAGTTTTCTTTTTTATTTTGGAGTATGAATACGGAATCTTAGAGTCTCGATAATGGAACAAACATGATGGAGAGGTGATTCCCTCAAGACTTGGTGTTCAGTGTTCTAGATCAAGGAAAAAACTTATATAATAGAAGAATTTTATGTCATTTTTCACATATTTTGACAACACAACATCAATCAATTACGGTCATTTTCTATCATTCCCATTGCTTAATTTAGAGATACTAGTTTTCTTTTTCTTTTTTGAAGGCAGGCTGGGTACCCGTTAGGTAGTATCACCCATGTTATTATTATTAAGAGAAAGATCATACAGCGAGGGGGTCATATTACCTAAACCTTGTGAGATATTACAACCATCATCTATAAGAACATCTTGAATAATATCAAAAGGCTCGTCAACCCATAACTCATCTAAACTCGATGATCTAACAAGGTGTTCCAGTCTATGAGCCACACCATTTGCTTCTCTATAAATGTGACGAAGTAATATAAATCTGAAAGTCTCCATATAATGACGACAATTAAACAAAATAGAACTAGCCTCAATCACATCACCATTTGTAGTAGCCAATGCCTTCATAATAGTTGCACAATCGTCCTCGATTTCAACTTCATCCCACCCTTGATGAATTGCGATGAGCAAACTAGCACGTAGTGCCTCCGCTTCCATGTGCATCGCTGAACTAGCATAAGACACATGTCGAGAGAGGGCTGCTAGACAATCTCTATGCTCATTCTTGGCCACTACACTGATTCCACCTTTCCTCCCATATTCCAAGAAAGCTCCATTTGTATTCAGTTTGAGTTGAGATATTAGTTTTCTAATTAGCTATATATCTTGAACTAGGGGATGTTCAAAACTTCAAACCCAACACACTAGTCGGAAAATAAAACAAATCAATCAGAACAAGAATATTGTAAGTTTGTAACGTTGTGAACTAGCACTATAAGTCTCTAAGTTGTTGTTTTTCAATCAATCGTAATTATACTTTTTTGTGAGTTAGCTCAAAACTTTCCATTTATAAAAACAAAAATAATGTCACTACCAGACTAAATGCTATTGAACCGAAGTTCAATGTTTATAGTGCTACGAAACTAGTTATAAGCTATTTGGATACTTGTTATCAAAGATGAAAACAAGTATCAAAATAGCTTATAACTAGTTATCAACGAGGAAAGTACATACATCAACTTCATCGTATGAGTTGAAATAAGTTATTGAGCCTAACCATTTACCTAGACAAGATAAAGTATATATGCCTTGTCTTTGTGCGCTTAATCACACCATTGTTGCATAATATATGTGTCCAAATAAATGTAACACGAAAAAGTTATGTGATGATAAAAAGAATCCTTACAATTTGGACTTCATGTTTAGGTCTGCCATCAAGTTAGGTTGGGCTATAAGCTTTGTGTGTCAATGGAGCAAAGACCAAACACATTTGTCTGGCCCATACGGACTCGTGTCAAAAAACATTCGCACGTGTCTGCATCTCCCACCGGCGGGCAAAGTTGCGCGCGAAACTCGAAGCAAGGCGGGATAATATTCATTTTTTGCTCCCTCGAGGCTTTAATAATTCGAAATTATTTTCCATTTCGGATCCAAAATTATATCTCTTTGCCGCTCTCCACCATCACCCACTTGTTTATTTCTTTTCTCCTTTTCGTCTAGCAAAAAGTCCTTCTCTCTAATTAGGGTTTTTCGTGGATCTATTATCCTCGCTGATAGTTTCGGCTTCCGACTTGTGAATTTCATTTTCTGAAGTTGGGGAAATGACTTTCGAAGTGGTGGTAATCGATGACCCAAACGGTCAAGATCTAGTGGAGAAGACCAAGAAGCGAAAGAGGGGCAGCAGCAAGAGCCCACAAGATTTAGGGGTTGAGGAGAAAGAGGCTAAGATTGAGTTGTTTCGCAAAGAGCTGGATGGGTTGTTTGGGTACTATAAGGAACTGATGAGTCAGAGTTTAGGGTGCTTCGATTTGGAGCAAGCATGCGATAACAACAAGGATCTGAAATCGGTGATTGGGGCTTTGATGGAAGAGAGTGGTCTTCCCTTGTCAAAGCTTGTTGACGAGGTCTTCCAGAAAGTCAAGAAAGGATATGGGGATGTGACGTTGGCCACTGTCAAGAAGATTGTGCTCTTGGTTGGCCAGCGAGAAATGTACGGCGTCCCTAATGTTGAGGCCGATGTCCTCGAGGACGACTCTGATTCCTGTCTTTGGTGTTGGGAGGTGACCCTTTTCCCCCCATATTTTCATTACAGTTACTTGCATTTTTTATTGGGCATGTTATTCTTATTGTCGTTAATCAACCTTTGGCTTGCCCTTCTTATCTACTGTAGACAAGGGATGTAAAGTTGATGCCCGCTTCCGTGCGTGGAGTATTGAATATTAGGCGTACCTGTCGAAGAAAGATCAATGAAAGGATTACCGCTGTTTCTGGTACAATATGCTTTCCCAAATAAATGTCTGGTTTTGGTTATCTTCTGCTCATTGCATCAACGATTATTTATTCATCACTTGTTAATGAATAACTATTCTTTAGCATGAGCTGAGTTTCATATTCTGTAATCGTTAGTAGGATACAATGGATAAGTAATTTTGACAGTTGGTCTGGTTGATTTGCTTGTTTGTACTAATTAAGCGAAAACCAGTAGTTTTGCTATCTTGAGTAGTTAGAGCATTTACCCAAAACCAATTGGCGTTGGGTGAAGAGTCCGAAGACATCATAACGGTTAAGCAAGGCTTTATATTCCGAGTTTAGGATACCCCCTTCATGTGTTGTTTGAGTCATGTGGATAATTTATTAAGTGATTGTAGCACGCGTGGTCTCTGCGTAATATGAGAATGGCATGTTGTGATACCATGTAGAAGTTGGAGCATTCCACCCAAAATTAATTGGCAATGAGTTGACAGGCCCATAGTCCCAAAATTGTATTGTAAGGATGTTGGAAGTTGAAAGACAGAAAGTGACTTGTAATGGGTGTTCATCGACCTACTTTTGAGTGATATTATGATCAACATTTGGAAAATGTGACCCTTCTCTAGGAAGCATGGCTGCAAGCTGCAGATTGTCTTCGTCAAGTGTCTGATTTGACATGGGAATTTACTTGACATGGCTTGTTAGATTGGTCCTTAGGCTGGTAAAGATGAAGTGTTTTCAGATTCCCAATAATGAATGGCAGCTTAGAGTTAGTATTATTATTATTATTATTAGTATCATGATTGTTTCTTTTTATACTGATGTGAAGTAGAGCGCCAAACTTTTACTCTCGTTCATCATGTATGTCGTTTGAGGCTATTTCCTGTGGCTTGTTAGCCTTTATGATGTGTACATGACCTCTGCACTAATATAGTTTTATTTTATTCAATTTCATTTGACTCTGAATTAGCGCTAGCTGTGTCTTCATGCTTCACTTGGATAGCTCTGCACATTTTATTCCTGCAATTTTGTCTTCTTTAAGTTCAATTGGTTGATTCTGAGTTACTGGTGTTTGTGTTTCTGTTAGCAATGATAATGGCATTACAAAAGCCGGAAAGTGATAAAAGCTACATTCATGACCTGATGAAGGCATCAGAAATGATCGATAAAGCTTCCTGTGAGGCAAAGATTCGCTCATTAATGGACCGCCTATCACTGAAAAATAGTGCAGATATGTATGTATATGGGCGAGCATCTGTATCACTGTTTCAAATTTATAGATTCATTCCATGATTTGTTTTCTTAATTATGTTTTCTTACTGTAGGGTAAAAAAAGTAGCAAAAAGAGAAGAGAAACTGCAAATCAAACAAATGGAGCGAGATAAACGAGAAGCTGAGAAAGAGAAGCAAATATTGGAACGTGAACGTCAAAAAGAAGAGATGCAAAATGTAAGTTATTTGTTGACAAAATCATTATTGAGTCTCTGCTTCCTAGTTCTCTTGTTTTGAACTATCGAGATATTTCAGGAGAAGGAGCAAAAGCGGCTGCTAGAGGAGTCGGAAAAAGTTGAAAAGCGTCGGGAAAAAGAAGAGTCTGAAATAAGGAAACTACGGAGGAAGCAGCAAGAAGATGCCGAAAAAGAACAAAGGCGCCGGGAGAAGGAAGAAGCTAAACTAAAAGATCAACTTTCCATAAAAAAGCAAGCTTCAATCATGGATCGTTTTCTTAAAAGAACCAAACCCAGCCCTGCGTGCCAGAATGATCAATTACCAACCAAAGGAACCGTATCTATTTCATCAAGTAAGAAAGATGAAATGTCTGTCGCAGTTACTCAATCAATGGACCACACTCTTTCATCTAATGACAAATTCAGTGCCGAGGATATCCGCAGGTTGGCATCATTTGTTGAAATTATTGAACCACTAGTAATGTATCTTCAGAGAATGCTGACATTTTGCATATTGCAGGTTGCACTTGTCTACTTGGCGCAATTTAGGTCATTCTATTCGATCAAACAGAAACCAAAGTTGGGGAATACGTCAGAAGCCTAGGATTGAGCTATTTAAGGAACTCAAGCTTACAACCAGTAAAGGACTAGTTCATGGTGATGATAACATGGAAAAACTTGTAGATAGATGGGGTGAATCTGTTAATGATGACAGATCATGTCAAATTCTGGCTGATGTTAAGAAGTTCAAATCAAGAAAGCAGTTGTTACAATTTGATAAGAGCCATAGACCTGCATTTTATGGTATCTGGTCCAAGAAAAGGTGAGCTCCTCTTTCATAAATTTTACTTGAGTAAGGCTAAGCGACTCATATCATGTGCATATTTTGTGTCTGAAATGCACACATGTTCAGTATATGATCAATCTTCTTTGACCACTGTTTGAAGTTTCACAAAGCAGTATATACCTGACAACTGTCCAGTAATTAGTTGGAAACATTCCAATGTTTGCTCATTTCTGATAGATAAAACTGTAAAACCCCATAGGCCGGCACATGATCTCTTTATACATGAGTTGTTTTAGGCTTGTATTGATCTTAAGTAGTCGGATACCTTTCAAGTTACAATTTTAATGTTTTGCTCAAACTTTTAGGTACAATAGTGAAAGGTTAGCAAAAAAAATAATGTGTTGGACTGGTTTAAATTTGTTATTTTGACCCTTGGCTTTTATTTACATAAGTATTACTAGATAACGAGATGAATGTTTTTGCAATTAGAGTTTTCTTTTTGACTCAACTTCATTTAAGGTGTTATGGTAGTATTCATCATAGAAAGAAAAAGCTTACCCCTAAATTAAGGCATTTCTTGTACCTTCTGAAAATTAAGGGATTTACGTTTCCAAACAAAATTTAATGAGGCCAAGTGTCATGAAAAATTTCATTGTATTTTCGCCTTTTGATCCACTGGTGCATTTATGTCACATTATGAAGTGTGTGTGTATATATATATATAATTTTCTTTTTCTGGTTGCCCAACGTATAGTTGTGAGTCTAGAAGGCTCAGTTTCAGTGAGCTAATTATGACACTGAAGTTTTCTTATAATCTTATCTTTCAGTCATGTTGTTGGACCGTGTCATCCTCTAAGGAAAGACCCTGACTTGGATTACGATATTGATAGTGATGAGGATTGGGAAGAGGTAAGTTGTGATGTCTTTTTATACATGTAGTTTATAGGTAAGAGGTGATTTGCCTATAACAACTGCCTCATTGTCACAGGAGGATCCTGGTGAGAGCCTCTCTGATTGCGATAAAGAAGATGAAGGAGAAAGTTTAGAAGAGGGATGTTCAAAAGCTGATGATGAAGATGAAAGTGAAGATGGTTTCTTCGTACCAGATGGGTATCTCTCAGAAAATGAGGTGATGAATTGTGATGTTGCTTTTCTTGTCTGTGATAATGTTCCGAATGATTTTTGGATATCTGCCAATACCTAGGTAGCGTAAAATAGTTTCCAGGCTTGTACGCAGCTGTAATACGATAAGGTTCATTTACTTATTGGGTCTGAAGTTTTTTACAAATCAGAACCTTTGAGCTGTTTTGTTACACTTAAAATTCCCCATGTTGTGTGTGTATATAGTGTATATATGGTCTATATAGTGTGTGTTTAATATGTATATGCATATATCTACTCAAACACACCCCTATATTCATGAATACCAGATAATGTAACTTTAAATTTTTTATTTGAGACAGTTGGTTGTTCTATGTATGCAGGGAGTAGAAGTGGACAGGATGGAAACTGATATCTCATGCGAGGAGACCAAATCACCCAGCTGTAAGCAAGATTCAGAGAGCGAGAAATTTTCTACTTTGTTTTGGCAGCAAAAGTATTTAGGAAATTTGACAGAACGTGCTCTTCAGAAAAATCAACCTTTAATCATATCAAATTTGATGCATGAGAAGGCATCTTTGTTAATAGCTCAAGATCTTAGTGGTACTCCTAAGATGGAACAGATGTGCTTGCAAGCTCTGAGTATGCATGTGTTTCCTGGCGACTCATTGGTGGAGATATCAGTTGATGGCATGCAAGAAGAAGACCTGGAGGTTTACATGTCAACTGGCAAGTGCAGTATTAAATCAAGCTCTGCTGTGGCTGTTATACCTGAATCAGATCTGCCTGCAATTGTAAGTAGTGATGTCATTCTACATTTGAACTCAGAAGTCCTTCTGGATTTTTTTTATGGTATTAGATAAATGGCTTGATTGATATGAACTATCAGGAGGTGGGTAGTTTAATCTTCAATTCAGCTTAAATTTTGTTTGACAGTCCATAGTTGGCAACTGAAAATGATATTGCAATTTCTAGGTGTCCGTCATTCAGTCATGCTCCCAAAGTATCAGGAAGGTATTACAATCTTTGCAGGAGAAGTTCCCAGCTGCGTCAAAGACTCAGTTAAGGAATAAAGTGCGAGAGATATCAGATTTTGTGGATAACCATTGGCAGGTTAGTCGCTCATTTACAACTTTCATTCCCAAAAGTAGGCATTGGCATTCTTAACTGGTAATGCAATGAAACAAACAATGAATACTGGGCCTATCACCTAAAGAGGAAGTTGCAACAAGGGTTGGTGTATGTCAAACTGAGTTTTATTGTTTTAAGTTATCTAATATTGAACACCTGATGCAGGTTAAGAGAGAAATTCTGGAGAAAGTTGGCTTGTCAATGTCTCCCGGTATGTATGACTCTGCTTTCAGATGATGGCCTCTACCATTATGTATTTTGCTAATTATGTATAGTATTGCTTTTCCTGATTATCAGAAAAGAGCGCTGGACTGCCCAAAAGTATTACTGCCTTTTTCTCAAAAAGGTGCTTGCCACCCAATGGTAAAGGTATCAACCCAAATGAAACCTCACCTCACCTCAGCAAGCAGTGAAGCCTGGTTCTGCTGTTGAAGGGCAGCAAAATTGCATATACAAAGATTGATAACATCTTGTTTCTGCTGTTTAGGTTTGTAGCTTTGGTAGTTCCCTAGTTTTGTTATGCTATATGTCCATTTTAAGCCCATGCCCATGGCGTGTGTTCAACGATATTCTGATATCTTTGAATCTCATGTGGGCTTGTTGTAAATGTTTTTGTTTCAAATAGTAAAATATAACGTAGTGGCTCTCCTTGTCACACTGCATAATATTTTTTTTTGGGTATGAATAGCTGATTAGGACGTCATTTATGGTACGAGTATGGTTTTGGTGGTAAAGCTTTAACAAGTTTTTGCTTGATTTTGTCTAAACTTTGTAATTTACTATGTAGCTGAAACAAAATGAAGGAAGCGAGGAACACTTTTTTTCCCGTATTTTCTCACCTGCATTGTCTGAGAAAATAAAATCAGAAGATAGCTGTCATTGGGTTGGTATTTTTGTTGGCCGCCAACACCTGAAAAAGGATGTGTTATTGATTTCAAAGACTTGAAATGGAAGCTGTCTGGTAATCTGGTCAGTCTGGTGTGTACAATAGCATTTGTTTTTAGCAAGTATCGTTAGCTGGGGACTTGTTTACTCGCTCGCACACAAAGTGACGAATACAGAATAAGGACCTAGCGGAATATCTGGAATATTACCTCCTCGTCTTGTCCAGTTATAACTATGTACATGTGCATGTATTTGAGTATTAGACGTGTTTCTTAAATTTTGGAGCTCACTAATGACGAAGGCAGCATGGATATAACCGTATATGAGATGAGTTGTTTGGTTGGTAAGTGTCGTGGCATTGCAAAACTGCCTTGTTCAATATATACCTGAAACGTAATTGCAGGTTGATTGAATTGCATGTCCTACTCCAATGTCACTGGTTTACGATCGTTTCTGAGCCGTGACTTGGTTGATTAAGATGTTTAACTGATAACTTTAAGGTCATGGGTTCAAACCGTACTGACATATATAAGATGTGTGAGTTATTAATAAATTTTTTTTTTTTTTTAAAAAAAGTTGGTCCGTCATGCATTGAGTTGTCTACTGAGTTGCTAGAAAAAGGAAAAAAAGAAAAAAGAAACGAGAAGTGGCAATGACGGAATTAATGGGAAAATGATGGTCTCATGTTTAAAAAACAAGTTTGTTTATTAACGAGCTTCCTGTTTCCCTCGCCGAACATCGCCTTCTCTCTCTCTGTCTGTCTTGGTGTTGCTTTCTTGTTCTATCCCACTCAACACAGCAGCTCGATCGATCAGAGTTTGAAAGAAAGTAAACAACAATGGCTCTCAGACTGAATTCGACGGTGAACACCTTCCCATCTCACCAGCTCATGCCTTCTTCTTCTTCCAAGTCCCGCAATTTCAGATCTCCCAGAATCTTCATGGCTTCCACTCTTCATTCCGACTCCTCCAAGTCAGTTTCTATCCTTTCCTTCCAATTCATCCATCTTTTATTCTGTTCTTGTTTGCTGGGTGGATTATGCGGTGGTTTTCATGATCCTATATGTTTGTTTTTTGTTTTTGTTAGTTTTTACTTTTTAGAATTCTTTTCGCTCTGATATTTTCCGTCGATGTCGTTCAAATGAAACTGCAACTTGAGAAATGGACTTATTTGAGCTTGGCTAATAAAATTGAAATACAATCGACCAAATATAATTTCAGGGTTTTAGCTGTCTGTTTTATTTCATTATTGTATTTTATGTGATACTGGTTGCCTGACTGTTTTATCTCATTGGATTTGATTCAATGCATGCACGGTATATCTGTTCAATCTTTGCTGCAGAAGCATATACAAATTTCTGATCATGTCTAATATGTTTAAAGAATTCTCCTTTCTATGCTACTGATATTGAATTCTATTTCTGTTGATATTCCGACGATATTCTGAAAGTACAATGAAAATGCAACCCAGGTTTCCTGTTTGTTTGTTTTTCAATTATAAAAGTTTCTAATATGTATCGTTTATCCTTTAATTTATTCTCACATTTGCTGAAGGGTAGGCCTGATTTTTTTAATTTTTTTTTTTCACATTTAACTCTTTCTTTTGGAATAGCTCCAGTAGGTTGACTAGTTTCTATTTTTTAATTACTTTATGTTAAACTGTTCTCTGAATATACAAACATTAATGTAAAGCTTTGCCTTCACTTTCTTAGAAAATATTTAACTTATTGCTATTTGATGTTTTATATCATCTCGAATACTTGGACAGTTGAATTATAATTAAGTATTTATTATAGCCGGTTTTCCTCCTTTTTTTTTTGAATATTCCCTGTTTCACTTATGTGGTCTTGGTTGTACTTTTCTTTTTTCTTTTAGTAGGAGGATAGCTTTCCAATTAAGTTCATCTACTTTCCTTTCTTTTTCTTTTCTATTTTTGCACTGTGCTTGTTTCTTCTCAGTTCATCTCAAGCCTTGCAGAGTGAAATATTAATATAAAGACCCATTTTAGAGAATTATCATATCTGACAGTCTAACCATTTTATGTGGTGCTATACTAGTTTGTTTTTTCTTTTTGATGTCTATATGTTGGCTTGGTCAATATGGTTCTCTTAACTTGACATTTGCATGCTGTTTAATGAAATGAAAATTTTGCTCACATGTTTTCAGTTTAACTCTGACACTACAAACAACAATTTATGTGTATTGGTACTACACATGTGTTTGCATAATATTTGTTTTGTTCAGCTTTACTTCCAAATTTTGTAGCTGCACCTTTGACTTCTCTGCACTTTACATGGTTGGTCAAATTTGGTCATGTTTTCTCTTATATTCTCAACTTAAATACAGTTAATCTTGCTTGTTTACTTTAACACCACAAACACAAAAACACACAGACAGCCTGTAATATATGAGGTTTGCCTAGGAAAATTTATACCAGGAAGATGCGTTTTAATCCTGTTTGGTGAATTGGAAAGCTTTTCTGATGTTCGTTACAATTATCATTTCAAGTATACTTTTTTTAAGAAACTGAGTTAATTTTCTCTTTTGCTTGTTATAGGGAGACTGAGAAGATGAAGAAAACTCATTGCCCTCCACGTGAGTCACATGTTCAAGTGACTCATTCCATGCCTCCTGAACACCTTGAGATCTTCTCATCCTTAGAGGAGTGGGCTGACGAGAACATTTTGGTGCACCTAAAGCCTGTTGAGAAATGTTGGCAAGCACAAGATTTTCTTCCTGCCCCTGAGTCAGAGGGATTCTATGAGCAAGTAAATGAGTTGAGGGAAAGAGCAAAAGAAATTCCTGATGATTATTTTGTCGTCTTGGTTGGAGATATGATCACAGAAGAAGCTCTTCCAACATACCAGACAATGCTTAATACGCTAGATGGAGTTCGGGATGAGACTGGTGCAAGCCTCACCTCCTGGGCAAGATGGACTAGGGCATGGACTGCTGAAGAGAACAGGCATGGAGACCTTCTAAACAAGTATCTTTATCTCTCTGGACGAGTAGATATGAAACAAATTGAGAAGACAATTCAGTATCTTATTGGATCAGGAATGGTGAGATTTTTGTTTCCTCTCGTTCTTTCAGTTTTATTATTTCTGAGCACTTATGTTCGGTTGCTTTTCTATAGACACTTTGAAATTTTGGTATTGCAGGGAAGCTTTTGAAATTATATTGAATCTGTATAGGATGCAACTTTCTAGACTACTTGGAGTATCTTTGTTGTCTTCTATTTTTCCTTTTCCTTTTCCTTTCTTTTTTGTTTGTTTGCTTTGCATTGACTAGAAGACTGGGAGGGGCTTGAAAACCTTTCACTGGCCACTACGTATCAGAACAGGAAATACAAGAAACAATTATAAAGTTTAGGGCATCCGGCATCTCATTGCCTGAAAATTCGTGTCATTTCGATCTTTTTCTGGAAGTCTGGAACTCAATATCAGTAACTACTAACTAGGTTTACTAAATTTCTTGTTAATGTACAATTTATGTCAGATCTCATGCCTCATCTTGGAAATTTGAGCCATCTCTCTGTGACCATCCTACCAACTGCTGTATGGAGTAGTAATCGGTCACTATCATTCTATTTGGACAACGTGTAATCTCATCAGTTATCACTGCAGTGATATAGACAAACACACTGAAGAAACATTCTTCAGAAAGATCCCACCTACTTAATATATACACCTTATCCCCTGATTAAACTCCCTGTTGTCATGCACCTTCTAAACACGAGTAGTATTATTAGGAGATAACATTGAGACCCAGAAGAAAGAGATTTCACTGCCTCCATCAGTAATGTTGAATTAATCTACACTCTTGTAGTTATTCTAAGTGTATATGAATCAATCTATACTTATGTTAGTATAGATCAACTTTCTGGGTGTGTTATTGACAATTCCTTATTTGTATCATTGTTTCTATTATGGTCATCACCTTAAATTTGTTGTGGATGTTTAGGATCCTAAAACGGAGAACAATCCCTACCTTGGTTTTATTTATACTTCATTTCAAGAAAGGGCCACCTTCATCTCCCATGGGAACACAGCCAGGCAAGCTAAAGAGCATGGGGACATGAAATTGGCTCAGATATGTGGCACCATTGCCTCGGATGAAAAACGTCATGAAACTGCCTATACAAAGATTGTGGAGAAGCTCTTTGAGATAGACCCGAATGGCACTGTCTTAGCTTTAGCTGACATGATGAAGAAAAAAATATCAATGCCTGCACACCTGATGTATGATGGTCAGGACGATAATCTTTTCGAGCACTTCTCAGCTGTTGCCCAGCGGCTGGAAGTATATACAGCCAAGGATTATGCTGATATTTTGGAGTTTCTGGTTGGTAGATGGAAAGTAGAGGAGTTGTCTGGTCTTTCTGGTGAGGGTCGTAGAGCGCAAGATTTCGTATGTGGATTGCCACCGAGAATCAGAAGGTTGGAGGAGAGAGCTCAGGGAAGAGCGAAGAAATCATCGAGTGTTCCATTCAGCTGGCTTTTTGGTAGAGAGATAGTCGTTTAAGTGCTGTGCTGCATGTGGCATTCAGCTCGGCTCCTGGAGTATATGAGACAGTTGCCAGTCTAGCACACAGCTGGGCTGTTGTGCTTTGTGATGAAGACTTCTTTTTTGTAGATACACTATTTGCTGTCTATTTTCTTTTTTGTAATATGTAGATACTACTATTTCTGTCTATTGTACTCTGAGAAAATTATAGTTGTGCCCATTGTATTGTCTTAATTATTCTAAAAATGCCTACCTTGTTGACTGATAATGATTGTTAAGGATCTGGTTTTGGTTTGCATGTTGAAGCTCAACATGCCAGCAATTTTTGCTTGATGCAGGTGAAGAGATAGCAGGAAGGTTGATTGTTAAGGATTTGGCTTAAGATGTCCAGCTGGATCATTCAAGTATTGTTTTGACATACCATGAGACAAGGTGCATGAACCACTAGAGAAAGTAAGAATTTTAGATCAATTCCATAGATATTCTTATACCACAAGGTAGAGAAACAAGAAGAAATTACAGACTTACAGTACGAATCATAAGAAACTCCCTCAGGAATTTCCCAAATTCCAAGCATTGAATTGAATAAACGAATGAATTATATAAGCGACAGTAAAGTAAAATGAATTAGACTTGGAAGGGCCATGGCCAATCCTTGAGATCCTCCTCTTGTTGCACCTTGGAACTCCTCATAGCAGCTCTGGAATTCCCTCCCAGCTGAATATGATCGCCTTCAACAGAGGCATAGTACTTCAAGAAAAAGGCAAGGGTCAAGACCACCCACTCCAAGCAGAAGATCAAAATGCTGAGGCCACCCCCCAATTTGAGAATGACAGAGGCATCCTCTTCCCTCACATAGGACTTGAGCTCCCCAAGAAAGTCGCCGGTTCTGGTGAAGATCAGCACAGCCACTGAGCCTTGGAATATGGCAGTGAGTACTGTGGCCACCATGTGGGCTCCGTACCATTTTCCGGTCCCTGCGGAGGCGGCGGCGCATCCGGAGACGGCCCCGACAATGGTGAAGATGTGGAGGAGGATGACGAAGAAGCCGCAGACGGAGGGGAGGAGGCGCAGAGAGAGGGTGAGGAAGATGCAACTGGAGGCTGCACCCAAGAGGATGTAGTTGCACAGAAGGAACACCTTATGGGTGTGGTAGTGGGATGGAGACGCCCCTGCCACTGATGGGTTCGAGTTCAAACCTATACCCATCTCTCTCTCTCAATTCAACACTCCTATATATTCAGACAAAAAAGAAGATTGGTTCTCTCTATTTCCAAGTTTGAAATTGGCTGGCAGCTCTGATAGATACTACTAGCTCGGTGTGGATCGATTGGATTTGCAGGGTGGAATATATAGAAAGGGATGCCCAACGGTCGTCTTTCAGTATAACCGTTGGAGCTGGCACTGGGCCCTACCACAGCTTAGCTGTTAATTCGAAACGGCTAGTTTCTTTTTTCTTTTTGCTTTCTTTTCGCCTTTCCGGTTTCATGTCGGTGAATTCGAAAGGGGAAGTGTTGGTTGGGCCGTAATTATTGGGCCTAAACTTGAGGTAATGGTGAGGGTCCAAAGAGAAGAGAAGCCCAAAGCTTAGAATTACAAATATAATATATTGCAAAACGAGCCCCCGTCCCTTTGGGTGCCATGGCGAGGGTCGAAGAGAACGGCTCGGAGAATCCGCAAGAGAAAGAAGAAGGAGAAGAGAAGAAACCGCAGCAATCAGGTGCGCGCATGCTCGAATCGTTATTTGATTTGGGGAGCTGTATAGAGTTGGTTATAAAGAAAGGGGTTGGTTTTGATCTTTGCAGGTTCCGAAGAGAAAAGGTTGGAGATGGAAACTCAAACTCTGAGTGATGTGGGATGGTTCATTCTCGGTGAAAATCAACAACACCTTGGGCCCTACGCATTCTCAGAGCTGCGCGGTGAGTTAGATATTCTGGAATAGAATGTTAGTGTTCAATTTCAGTTGTACTGGTTAGCTTGCTTATATATTTTCCTTGGCATGGGCAGAGCACTTGTTAAATGGCTACCTCACCCACACTACGCTGGTCTGGTCTCAAGGAAGAAGCGAATGGCAGCCACTCTCCTCCATTCCTGATTTGGTCTCCCAAATTACTCCACAAATTCCAGGTCTGAATATGCTCCTCACCTTGTTCCTTTCACTTGATAGCTAGGTCATATAATTTTGCCTAATTTCTCTGCAGTGCCCCCCGGTGACAACGATGATGACTTTGAAAAATGGCAGAAGCAGAATACGGAGGCAGAACAAGCAGATAGTGATAGACCTTCCACACCACCAGAGGGCGAGGAAGAGTTCATTGACGATGATGGCACTCAGTATAAGTGGGATCGGGGTCTTAGGGCTTGGGTTCCTCAGGTTGTTTTTCTTCTGCTCAAGGCACAATCCTCGCCATAATTTGATTAGTGTTATTACTGATTCTTGATTAGCTCACTCAAATACAGATGCACACTTTGACTTTGGTGCAAGATTATTTCCTGACAGCATTTTAATCATAATTTGGTCAGTGGTATTCTTACATTCATATGCTAGTGCGCTAGATTTTAAGCTACATTCATCAAAGTTTTATTACGGTAGGTGCTGTTTTGCTCCTCTTCAAACTACTTTTGTAGTCTCCTCCTCAGCTCCTAGAAACAGATCCTTTTTCATCAAAACTCATCTCTCTCTAGAGTGAGGGGTCGTCTGGACAATTGTCACTCATCATATGCCTCTGTGGTGCTATTTTCTCTACTAGAGTATAGTTTTTTCCTTTCCAAAGTTGGTGCTTCAATTGTCTCTTATTTGTGCATTTATGCTGGTGAATACTGACTGATAGAAACTGGAGAAGTTTTATATTGAACGAAAATGATGCATATCCACATTTACATGTATACACTTTATTGATGTGTGGATATTTTTGAAAACTTGTAAGAAGAAGGTTGACGTAGTTTAAAACCATAAGTATGTTACCCTGGTGCAAAATATGTTGAAAGTTTATTTAAATATTTATACGGTTTACTTTTCTTTCTTTCCTGAATGCTTATTTGACTGATTTTCTGTCTAATAGGATAGCATGTTTGGGGTAGAGGATATGACGTTCTTGCAAGAAGAGGAAGTCTTCTCGAATGAGAAACTTTCTAATGACTCTTCAAGGGAGGAAGTTAATGCAACCGGAAATTTTTCTGATCCTCCTAAAGAGAAAGACATGAATGTTAACCGTGAGCTTGAAGAGGGGATTCCAAATTCAAAGAGAAAACTATCGGATGTGGAAGATGTCAAAAAGGTACGAACCTTTTCACTTTTTTGATGATGCCTCATTATTCATTGATTGAAAGTCTATAATTACCAAAGGCTATTGTGCAAATGGGATCTGATTGGGTCCTCTTAATCTATCTGGTTTTGTTAGTGGACTGAATGTTATTGATGCATAAAAGGTGTACCTGCTGAATTGTCTCCTCTTTGTTGTTTCTTGATGTTATGCAGGAAGCTAATAAACCTCCTGATAGTTGGTTTGAGCTAAAGGTCAATTCACACGTTTATGTGACTGGATTACCTGATGATGTTACAGTTGACGAAGTAAGCCACAGTCATTATTTTGTTTTCTATGGGCATACTTCTTGTGAGCTTAAAACTAATTTAGGGGTGCTTTTTCAGGTGGTAGAGGTGTTTTCAAAGTGTGGGATAATAAAAGAGGTAAGCTTGTCACTTATAAGCATTTTATTTAACAGATGGGATGCAAATTTATTTATTTATTAGAACAGGTAAAGAGGATTGGTGACTTTTGCTGAAAAAGTGAGCTATGAGTTGAAGAATATATTTGGAATGAAATATTTTGAAGGATGCATATTTTCTTACCTGAGAATGAAGATGCTCATGCTACTGTTTAATCGTACTATGTTTTTCTTCCTCCATCATGATTGATTTCATTTCTGAAATGTTTTTTTTATTGGTATCAGTAACCAAATCCTCAATTTCTTGCATACTGTCGGGACCTGATAATCATGTTATTATGCAAAACCACTTATTTTCTAACACCTATCTATAACCTTATATTCCTGTCATGAAGTTAATTGTGGACATCATAAATTGTATTTGTTTGCACATTACATTCTATACATATCATATATTGTTATTAAACTCATATGGCGCTTCTTATAAAGACATTTGAAAAAAATTATAGGATCCTGAATCAAAAAAGCCTCGTGTGAAGTTGTATACTGATAAATCGACTGGAAAGATAAAGGGAGATGAACTTGTTACATATCTGAAGGTAATTTCTTTTTGTATTCCTGCTACCACTGTCCTATCGTTTTACCATGCTCTGGGTATGTTATTATATATGTTTATATTATAGGAGCCCTCAGTTGATTTGGCTCTCAAAATTTTGGACGGTACACCTCTGCGTCTTGGTGGCAAGGTTCTCATGTCAGTTAGCCGAGCTAAGTTTGAGCAGAAAGGTAACAACTACCATCCTGACATTTGTCATTGCTTCAATATTGTATCTTGACAACTCTTACCTGCGGTTTCAGAGTACTACTCTATAATATTTCTGATATACCATATTTTAATTTCTCTTTAGCACGATATAGTCAGGAAACTTTGGTTGACAATGCCAAAGGATATAAAATCAAAATCTGATAATATTACAAGTAACTATGCATATTAATTAAATGTGAATATCAAAACTTCTTCATCAATATGACAGGTTTGAACAAAAGATATAAATCAGATGATTCACTATCTATTTTAGAGTTGTCTTGAAGGTATTTTAGAAAAAAAAGATATCATATGTTTAGAGTTAGAACTAAGAACCTAAAACTGCTGACATGTTATCAATATATACAGCCAAACAATAAAAAGAATTTGTTCTCCATCTTTTATGAATTTATATTCTTCTTGCTATGGGTTTATGTATGTATGGGTTTATGTATGTATGGGTGTATGTATGTATGGGTGTATGTATGTATGGGTGTATGTATGTATGTATGTATGGGTTTATGTATGTATGGGTGTATGTATGTATGGGTGTATGTATGTATGTACGTACGTACGTACGTACTTTTTTCAAGGATTGCTTAGCATTTTTAGGGGTCAAGGACCAAAGTGAACTCTCACCTGAACTTCAGGGGTTAAAATGTATCTCAGCCTATATTTTAAAGTACAAATGAGAGACATCTCAGATATAGACCTCATCCACAAGTTTCTCAAGCAACCTCTATCTTTTTTTTTTTTTTGTCGAAATCAACCTCCTCCTCTATCTTTGACAATAACTTTTTTGGAATTGGGCCGCATCTGTTTGTATACTAACAAATAGGGGCAAGGATGATGTTATTTACACTCTAATTTTCTTAAACTAAAGGTCTATTTGTATCTTAAGAGAATCTTTTTGAGAACCATTGGTCCTCCTTTAGTCTAAAACTCTCTGCCCATGCGCTTCAGGTCTGTGCTACTTTACTGAGGAGCTATTATATGTATGCAGGGGATAGATTTATTGCCAAACAAGCAGACAACAAGAGGAAAAAAAAACTGAAGAAGGTGGAAGAGAAGATGCTTGGCTGGGGTAAGTTCTAATCTTGAGCGATATAAATTTGATTATTTAGTTTTTTTTTAAAACTTTTCATGCCTAGTGATTCTATTTAGGAAACTATTTTCTTTTGGTCCACTCTACTTATATTCTCTTGAAAATAAGTACAAATATCTTTGTTATGGTCATGTAGTGTCATATTATGTTAACGTGCAGCTTTAGAAAGCGTACTAGTATGTTTTATGCTGTCCGTTCTTTACTTCTCTTTCTCAAATGATAGTTATGTCCTTTCATCTTGCAGTATAGAGATTTATGATATCATGCTTATGGAGCCATGAGTTACCATATGAACTATATTTATGTCCTTTCATCTTGCAGTATAGAGATTTATGATATCATGCTTATGGAGCCATGAGTTACCATATGAACTACATTTTCCTACATTGTTTCATAGTACATCAGGCTTAGGAGTCATGGACATGCTTTTAACATACAAACTACATTTTGTTACCAAGCTCTTTTCTAACCGGTCAAATGCACGTAACCAATTGGCTATTCATTCTGCATTAGTCTTTTACGCTGTTGGTGTCTTAGAGTTATAGGTGCAGAACAGTGTAAATATAACATATATGTGCAACTTTAAGGGTGCAGAACAGTGTAGATATAACATATATGTGAACCTTCTCAATATTTTCTATATATTATCGTATGTGGTACTTCTGTCATACTTTTATCATTGATTACTTAATGTGTACTGGATTACTCATACTGAGATCACGTGTCCTCATGCAGGTGGTCGTGATGATGCAAAACTGTTGATTCCAGCTACTGTTCTTCTTCGTTATATGTTCACAACCGCTGAAATGAGGGTAAGTTCAGAATTGTTACAGTCTGCTACACACATTACCTTTTAGTGGTGGACTTTGCTGGCCCTTTTGCTCACTTGTTGCTGTTCCCAGAATGTCTGGATGCTACAGTGAATCTGAGTCTAAACAGTATATATGCAGGAGTCATGAATCTATGACCCTTCTTAGAATGCATAAGCATTGGCTTTCTTTAGCTCTTAGATTTGAAACACTTGAAGGTTAAGGATGAATGACAAGTTGTCTCTTTTGACTTTAACTCAAAAGAAATGATTATGTCACTCTCCTATTCATGAAGAAATTTAATAAGTTTCTCTCGGAAAAGATTTTTATCCTTCTCAATTTCTCTCTGTAATGTCTGTTCATCTTCTCTCCATAGCAAAATATTTCAGTTAATGTAGAAGAGGGAGAGTTTTACGAGCATTCTCACCTTGAAAGTGAGTAAATCTAAGATTTTATTCAAAATTTGTCTGTACTAACATGCAATTGATCCTCACCATATGCAGATGAACTGAAAAAACACTTTTTGTTTTTATGTGCAACAATTCTTAACTGATCAATGCGTACTGTTAACCATATATTGTTCCTTGTCTGGTATAGTGAAACTTTCTCTCTTCATGTTTCCAGGCAGATGAAAACTTATGTACAGAGTTGCAGGCAGATGTTGAAGAGGAATGTGGGAAGCTTGGTCCAGTGGACTCGGTCAAGGTAGTGTAACTTTGGATCAAAACTGGGCATTTGCATTCTCTCTATTTCCGCATCATATCAGCATGTACTGTTTCTTAGAATCTTTGCTGACTTTTATAACAAACTGTCACAAAATTTCTAGTGTTTGGTGGGTCTGCTTTAAGATGTTAGGATGTGTTTATTGGAGTTCAATGAGTATTTCTCCGTGTCAAATATAAGATGTTGGCTTGTGTATAGTATGTACATGTCAAGTGTGCATATATTTTTCCTCTTTTCACTTCTTGTTTATCTATTCTCTTTCCTGATTTCCTGTTTGGTGAGGTCTTTTTTTTTTTTGTTAAGCCTGTTCGGTGAGTTTGCTTTAAGATGTTAGGATGTGTTTATTCGAGTTTTATGAGTATATCTCCGTGTCAGATCTAAGATGTTGGCTTGTGTATAGTATGTGCATGTGTCAGTTGTGTGCGCATATCTTTTTCCTTTCTGCTTATACTTGTTTTTCCTTTCTCTTTCCTGATTTGTTGTTTTTGTTGTTTCTTTTCTATTGTAGGTTTGTGAGAATCATCCTGAAGGTGTTGTTTTGGTAAGATTCAAAGATAGGAAGGATGCTCAAAAGTGCATAGAATTGATGAATGGAAGATGGTAATTGGCGGATCCTTTTAATTTTCTTTAATTATCTGTGTTTAGAATTGACAGTTGCAATTATTGTGGCATGGTTGGTAGAAATCATTAACCACCCCCCACCATCCCCCCGGTAGAGCTGCAGAGAGATCTCTTATTTTTCCCATTTTTCTCAGCTCTTCTACTCATTGTTGTTCTTATATATCTGTGCAGGTTTGGTGGTAGGCAGATACATGCAAGTGAGGATGATGGTTTAATTAACCATGCTTTGGTCAGGAATCTAGACGATGATGCTGAACGTTTAGAGCAGTTTGCTTCTGAACTGGATGTATGAACGAGTTTTGTTTCAGTCTTGTAGTTATGCTAGTCATACATCTGGATTATGTTGTAAAAAAGTTCAACATCCGAGGGTCTTTGGTCATGTTGTTAATTAGGGACTGTTAATTTCCTGGGGTTCAACATTTGAAAAGCCATAGATGAAGTACTACTATAGTCAGCTAATGTAAATTCTGGCTGTGGTCAATATACAAGTTAACAATTTGCGTAATTTTGATATTTTCTTCATCCTTTTCTTTTCTAGCTGTTGGCTGTTCTGCAAATGGTTGGGTTGAAACTCATGTGCACATGATTTACCTAATGTGAAAGCTTTCGGCAGCAATTGGTGTGATCGTAGGAATTAAGACTGTCAGAAAACAAAAATATAAGCTTTGTTTACTACTTAGGTAACTAGTGACTCAACCAGTGGCGAACCAGGATGCGTTCTTCGGTTGGGCTAAATTTAAGACATATATATAGATTCTTTTTTAGTTAAAAATGCTTTCCAAAATATAAACGGTTTTTTGGGAGGAGAAATAATGATAGAAGCTTTTAAGACATACTAATGAAGTAACGTGTAGAAGAGAAAAGTGAGTAAAAGAAGAACAAATGAGTGAAATAAGAGAAAAATAGAAACAAAATTTAAAAATGAGGAGAAGAAATTGAGAAACAGTAAAGAAAAAGTCAAATAAGGGTAAAAAAAGGCATGAAATGTCTTCACCAAGACTCGAACCAGTGAAGGGAAGAGTGCAACCCATGACACTTTAGCCAGCTGAACTGCACTCAATTATGTGTAATGTAGGTTTTTTTAAAATTTTCAAATCTTCACCTGGGCTGGCTCCGCCAGTGTTTGATACGATGGTTTTAAGAGTTTGATCTAAATTTGCATAAACACCAACTAGTAATTTGTGAGACGTGTTAAACTGTGAAGTGAAACGTGTTAGAGGAACATGCATGTATTCTGGACACATAAGCATAAACAGCTCTAATTAATTTGACATTTGTCAATATCCTCCAACCAAATTGGCAACGTCAAATTTGACGCATGTAATTGACATTGATGGAAGGTAATTTTAAATGTGACATTGGTGAAAGGTCATGTCAATATATATATATTTTTTTTCCACTCTCTTTATACTTGTCCAAGTAGTGTCCAAACCATGCATACTCTTTTTAACTAATTTTTTAATACATGGTAAATATTCAATTTTGGCATCTTCATTATAGATGAGATTAGCCAAATTAGCCCTTGTTATTTTTCCTCGTCACGTGTCAAATTTTGAATTTAACATCTCCATTAGAGATGCTCTTAGGTACAAGACTACGAGAGGACAGTATTGGACTACTGCATGGGGCGTGTTTGGTATAGGGAGGAGTATGTCACCCTGTCTTATTTTCTTCATCAGTACGTCCTGCACTCATGGTACATAATACATGACCGATGAATAAAATACGTAATCCTATTACAGACTTAAGTCATCACGTCTTTTTTTTTCTTTTTTCTTTTTTCCCGATATGAGACCATTTGCAGGTTGGTGAGGTTGATGGTGTTAGTTTTCATTATAATCTTGCCCGCACCAAACACAGGTCGAGCATTCTGTACGTACCATAAGCTTGGCTTGAGGATCGCAGTGCATGATTGATGAAAAAAAAAAAAACTATAGGGTAACATATATAATCCTCCCTACTAAACTTGACTATGGTATACGGTTCCACACATGCAGTCACACTTGCACATGAGGCTCTCAAAGGAATGGCTAGCTACTATGAATCTCTGGTTTCTTTGTTTGTTGTTTTCCGAATGAGATAAAAGTACTGAACAACGCAGATTGCACAGCACCATTGAGCGTCCATATATGAGAGAAGAGTGACCGGGGGGCGGGGGTGGCTTCCGAGGGTTGGACTTAACTTGTGAAGGGGACAAAAGGCACGTAAGTAAGGAAGAGGCTAGGGGGAAGAAAAAGATGTTACAGGTGTTGGCTACTGAAACGTTGTTTTCTCCATTCTCTATTCTATTCTTTTTGTATTGGAAGGCGAAGGCGAAGGCGAAGGCGAAGGCAATTTGGATGAATGTAATGTGGAAGATTAAATTCATTCTGGGAAAGTGTGTGAGGCCAAATTCCAAGATAGGAAGAATAGTCAAGGGCCTGCCTGCATATGCCTGTGGCCTGAATATAGTGAGTGATCGAGTTGTGAGTAGTGAGGAGCTAGTACTGAGGATTAGTCATGTCTCATATCTCTCATATTGATTTAATTCATTTTATGCCCAGCTAGCTACCTACTGTTTGTGATCTTGGAGAGATATGTTGTCCAATAAATGCTATAAAGGGAGTTAGTTCATTGAGTAGTAAATATTTGATTTGTATAGGGATCCATCGTGGGGTACTCCTCTGCGCTGAGGGACATCCCCGATTAATTGTCAGTCGTATCATCAGCTAGCTTCGACCCTCTGCTCTCTCTCTCTCTCTCTCTCTCTCTCTCTCTCTCTCTCTCACATTTCTAGCTTCGATCCTTTGTTTTCTCTGTTTGTTCCCCCCCCCCCCCCTCTTTTTCACTGATCCCTGGATATATATTGATGCGTATACAGTACTACTGGTGGCCGGGTTCTTCCTTCTTTCAGATAAATTAGCTAGGAAAGATTAACAACTGCAGAAAGATGAGTTCTAGCTAGCAAGCTGCTCGTGTGTGATCTCTCATCATATATCTACTGAAGGGATTCGTGTCTTGTTACTAACTAACAACATTCTTTTCAATCCAAATTACGTTTCATCGATCGATCACTTACGAGTAGCAGTTATTGAGTACGCTAGCTAGCTGTCCGGGAATGAATCAATTTAATTAATTAAACTCATTGTGAAACCCTAGCCCGCTGCATGGTATCTATAACGAGCTGATCAGCACCTAAAATATAACTGGAAATAATAACATATACAGCAATTAATGATATAATGAAGCGATTTTTGATATTACTATCAATTCATCTTCAGATGCATCATATGCGTATCTATACATCATTACATATACGTACAGTACAGTATGTATATAATATATACGATCATAAACTTAAACACGCACGCACACGCACATCAGCATTATTAATTAGTAGTACTACCCTGGTTAATTATATGAGAGAGAGAGAGAGATATGCCAGCAGCACAGACAGTACTGGCAAATGTTATTAAAGGCAAAGTCATCATTGCTCTATTACGTCATCATTGTCATGCAAATATCAGTAAATATACATCTCATTTTATTGTTTTCTATGCCATTTGATTTGACTACGTACGTTCCCTGGTTTTGAAACCAAACCCAACCAAAATGAAGATTTCACACAAACTGAGATATCAAATTAATAGTGATCGATCGATCGCTAGGTATAGCTACATACTGTATGATCAATCACTAACATCTGCGCGCGTTTAAATTCATGTTTTCCGGCCAGTGCTACTCCCCCCTCTCGATCTCTCTCTTCATGAATCATTATCGACCTCGATCTCTTAGCTGGTAAGCTAGCCTTTAGCTAGTTGATCTCTCTCCTAATTTCTCTCTCTCTCTCAAAGATCCTCACTAGCTATCTTTTCTGGGCTAAGTTGATCTTCTGATCTGTTTTGCATCGGATTCTGAGTTTTTTCTTTTTGCATTAAAGGTAGGACTAGTAAATGGCAATGACATCTTCGCTGGAGAGGCCTTACATGTTTCTGGCAGAGAAAGAGAGAGAGAAAGAAGGAAGGAATAGAGCAAGTCTTAATTGGGGTTGCAGCATTGCATATGTGCCTTAAATTAAATTTCTCCATCCACCTATCTGATTCATTCTGCAACCCAGTAGCTGCTCTTTTGTCTTATTCCCTTGTCTTCTGTCTTTGTTGCCTTATGCGCGCTTAACAGTCCTCATGACATTCAAACTATATTCAGCTCAAGCATTTACTACTATATTTCGAAATGCAGCTTGCTAGCTACCTCAACTGCATAAAATTATTCTTTTTGCTGCATCAGTACCTGTCTGTCTTAATTTGATATGCCATTTGAGCTTCTACAATTACCTAAAAAGCCAAGTATTCTATCCAATATCATTTGGCTAGAACCTAAACCCTGAGATATATAAATTTAGCTAATTAACTAGCTAGGTCAACCATTCAGCAGGCCTTGCAGCTCTTTTAATTTTTTGTTGTTTTTTCTTTGTTCTTTTTTCTTTTTTGAGAATTAAGTTACCATTCAGGTCTCTTGAAATTAATACTGAAGAAGTGAAGATTCATATTTTCATATTCTCTGGTTCCTAGCTTATTGCAAACACCAGTCCTATCAGGCTATCACTTCTGTTTTCATTTGATTTTCATTATCTGTCTATATTAAGATTAGTATTTCAACTGTTGCATGCAATTGGCCATTCGCAATCGTTGCTAATGCAATAACCTCTACTAGCTGCCAAAAAAAAAAAGAACTCTCTACTAGCTAATCATATGATCATATCTATAGCATATTTGCTTAAATTCTAAACTCATATAACTTATTATCCAAATATATATGGCTATAATGCAATAAGGGGATCGAGTAACCAAATAGTCTAAAGTTCAATAACAAAAAGCATATATATATATATATATATATAGCTTTCTGTTTTAATATAAAGCTACACCTATCTGTGTTTCTACTGTTGAGACAGTTCATATATAGGGTAGAAACAACTTGAACCCAGACCCACCGCGCCAGCTGCATGCCAGGCTAAGTAGACAAACATCCACGAAACTGATGGTGTTACTGTGGGACTGCAAGATCATGTACACTTTAATTTGGGAAAACCGTTTATATATATATGTGTGTGTGTGTATTTTCTCTTTTCCCTTCAGTTATCCTTTTCTCCTTGGAAAATCGATCGCTTTACATGAATAGAGTTACAGTTCACAAAGATATAAGCAGGAAATTTTGTGTGTATACATGTGTGTGTAGAAGGGAATTACCCTCTCAATCATGCATACTTGAGAGAGGGATTTATTGCACCCATTGGCCGGGTTGGGGCACTCGATACTGTTTTTCTATGATGAAAAATGAAATCATGAATTCAATTGTTAATTAGTTCTTCATTCAAGAATCATTTCTCGCAAATAATTAGCAAAACCCTTGTACTGTATCAGTGGACTACAATTGTCTAGCTAATTAACAGATTTAATTGGTATGCTGAGAACGTCATACAGCCGTGGGCTGTACGTGTTGCAATGCTGTATTTTACATGCCTACCTCTAGATCGTCCAGAAAGAAAGTCTGATCGAGAGCAAGGACAGTCGACGTTCATGAGTGCTCGCTAGCTATACAAGTCTCGACTGTTATTTTTCTTTTTCTTTTCTGTTCTTATTTGGCATGGTAAAGAAAGATAAACTTCTTAATTATTGATAAGTCAACACTCAACACTGCCACTGGGATTTGTGTCTTCCATTTTGCCTGCTTAAATACGTTGGAGCCAGTGATCAAGTTGGTTTACTTTCAACATCTTTCAGTTTTGGTTTTCTGGGAAAACAAAAAAATTGTGTAATTGATCATGAGTACCGACTCCTAATATTCACATTTCTTATATCACTTAAAAACCGTACCAACTAAAATGCCAAAGTTCGAAAACCAAATTCCAAGCATGTACATTTCATCATCTGTTTGTTTTTTTAACACATAACATTGAATTATCAGGACTACTGATTTTGAAGTAGCATTTCATTCTAGTTCTTATTTTCTGTCGCTAGCAACCCTCATGTCAGTAATTTACTGATGATGTAAAATCATGAAAGCCATAGGTCCATGATAAAAGCTATGACAGTATTATGCAAGCATATATGATAGACTGCAAGTACTAGTGACGTCATTCAAACCCAAAAACAAGCTAATTATATATATATATATATATATATATATATTATCAGTAATATTGATAGTAGGTAGAAGCATTCAGGTAGCTTAAGAGTGTAAAATTTAATTAAATAGTGTACCTTAATTAATTTGATGCATTTGTTTGAAGTGGTCGAACTTGAAAGTATAGAAACTAATAGAGGAAGTAACAATAGGCAGGTAACTAAGTAGCTAAGAGGGATCAATGGTCCGGCGGTCATCCCCAGCAGCAGCCCTAGGTTGCTGAAACGGAATTCCGGCTGAAACGTTCATGGCCAAAAGGCTGCTTGCATCATAGTTAATGTTTCCCGCAGCCGCCTGATCAAATGTTCTGATCATCTGTTGTTGCTGCTGATCTCTGGGGAAGAACTGGTGGTGTGATATACTATTATATTGCTCTGCTGATCCGCGGCCTCCTCCGGTGCCAATGCCAGTGGTGGTACTAGAGATGAGATTGATCTCTCTTTCCCTCTCCCGGGAGGAGGACAAAAAGTTATATTGATTACTAAGAATGTTGTTACTATGGTGGGTGGTGGCAGTGGCTGCGGCAGCGGCGGCAGCGGCGGCTATGAGTCCGTGGCTAGTGATTCCCTGGAGGTTTTGATATTTGGAGAGCTCAGATTTGGCGCAGGTTAGATCCATCTGAAGCTGGCGGAGTTGGTGTTGGAGGAGAGAGATGACTCCGACGCATCCGTAGACGGGATCGCGGAGGCGCATGTCAGCCTCGTAGGCAAGAGAGTTGACTGCGTCCTCACGCTGATGGGGGTGCAACTCGTTCAGCAGCTTGGTCACGTTGCTCGCCCCAAAAACTTTGTGAACATTTGCAAACTTCTGGGGCTGGTCCGGTGGGAAGTACGGAGCAAATACGCACTCTGGCTGGCACTTGCGACGCAGGAACTTACATGCTGCGCACGGCGAATTTGACGACGACGACGCCATCTTCTACCGCCTCTTCCTCCAATCCTCTTCGATCTGCGATATTCATATAACATACCTTCATCAGTATTTTTAAGCGAGTGTAAGCTAGCTAGGTACATAGCTAGTATTAATTTATAGCCAGTGGAGATCGGTGAAATCAAACAGCTTAGTAAAACAAACATGGAAGCTAATCATAAGCTTTATATGTAAAACAAACAGCTTAGTTAACGCGAAACTTTGATGCGGATCTTGATATTTTTTTTCCGACCACTACCATGATGGACACAGAATTTGATTCAAGTACTGGAAATCAACCCAAATCAATTTTGGTTTGATGACTTGACTTCAATCAATCGCAGAAGAAGAATTTAGCAACAGTACTATCAACCGGCTAAAAAATTGAAGAAAAAAGTATGACCAAAGAAAAGGTAAATATTAATTAAATGATCATGAATATATGTACCCTGCTATATCGATTAGTGATTTCTTTCTTAATTCATATTCTGGAAAAATCAAATGAAAATTTATTTATAAAGAGATCTTCTCGCTATAGAAGGGAAGTGAGATATAAAAATGGTATGAACAAGACAAGGCAATTATGATTAATTTCTTGAAAGAAAAGGAAAAGATATCCTCAGCGATCTCTCACCAGAACCCAGAACCCTAATAAAGCAGCGGTGGAAAATAGTTAGGTTGTTTCACCGGAAGGCTGCCCAGATATATAGCACAGAGATGCCAGAAAGGTGTATGTGTAAGGATAATATAGGAATAGATGAGAGACTGTTCACAAGGAACTGTGAAACTTGCAACCGGTCGCCGGTCGGGAGGGTTTTGAAAAGAAATACGCACACACTGAAAGAAATATATTGAGAACAAAAAGAAAAGGTTATTTGATTTACCCGTGGGTTTGAGCCTGAGAGATTGGATCTCGTGAAGAAGGGAATTAAGGAGTTCAAGAAAGAAGGCTTCTCACTGCTTTCGATGAAAACTTGGGAAGCAGATCTTGCTTGAATTTCATACTCTATACCTCGCTCGCTATATAGAAAGCCTGGCGACATACATGTTAGATTACTCCATTTTTATATATTAATCCTCTTTGAAGCTATTATATATGCACACACACATTCATTTAAGGGATGGGACTTTTTCAGTCCGCAGAGAGCGAGGGTATGATAATTGAAGACTTTCTTGGGATAAACAAATTTGCCAAGCTGTAGTTTCTTATATACTATAATTAATTTCTGAAAATAAGCAAAATATTTGGTGATGTATAAATAAAGTAAAGAATAAAACAAAGGCTGGAAACTGGAAGCATGAGATCAAAGAATAAGAATTAGGAGCGACTCTGACTGTGTGTGAACTGTGAGCGAGGTATGAAGATCTTGGGTACGTACGTAGGAATATACATACATCTAGAGCGAGAGAGAGAGAGAGAGAGAGAGAGAGAGAGACAGAGAGAGTAGTTTCCACGCTCCATCTGAATCATTTTTCATTTCTTGTCCTGAAATTTTAGCAAAGTGAATAACACAAATAAAGGAGAGAGCAGTAGTAGTACTAGTTCTAGTGTTGCGTGCAAGAGCGCGGTGACCTCGATTTCTTCGGTCAAACCTTTTGATTTTCTTGATGAAACTTTTTACTGATCAAGTAGCTAGCTACAAGATCTGTACTAGTACAACTGATGATGGATGGATTGATGGATATGTAGCAAGTTGCTAAATCAGCTAATTAAGGATCGATAATTCTTGGTTTTGAGGAGATCGAGAGGCTCTCTATCGATCTTCAAGGGATCGAAGAGCGAGAGTCATGAGTTTTATACATGGATCAAATGGTTCATGCAAATATGGTCTTCTTTCGGGTAGTGACACACTGGTGGCGCTGTTAATATGTTCTACTCTTGAAATACATATTAAATGATATGGCTTCTAATTCTTCGCCGGAAAAAAACAAAGGGCAAGGAAAAGGCATATAAAGATGATGAGTATATATGCAGGGGTATGTGAAGGAAAAAGATGTTCTCTGCTGGGAGGCTGAGGATGAGGCGGGGGATTAATATTAGAAAAGTCCCCCTGAAGCTAGCTAGCAGAGCGAGAGGAGATGCGCCTAAGAAGACGCGGAGAAACAGCAAACCCTAAACCCTAATTAAACACTTAACAATAAAACACAGACTTCTCAGTGCTGTATATATCATGAATTTGCATGAAAAGTCCATTAATTAACATTGAATCCATTCCTGACGACCTCTGTTAATTATGATATATAAGCTGGTAGCTATAGGATCCATTTCAGTCTCTCTGTCTCTTTTCTCAATCAGAGATTGCAGTTTGTGATGTTGGTAGCTAGTGACATGACCCATGATTCATCCATCCTCTCATCCCCTGCCTGCTTGTACGGTAGGTAGCTATCTACAATTTTTTTTTTCCACTCACCCACAAATCCCACATTATCTGTTTTTGTTACCTTTTCTTTTACGTACTGTCAACTTCAATACCATTTTGTCGGATAATTAGTTTCGGTAATTTCTGATATGATTGACCACAAAGAATTACAATAATTAAGAAATCGTCGTAGTAGAGAACATAACGATCAATTATGATATACTTGTTTATTGATAAAAAAATTTATTTATATGCATTACATAGTCTTCTGAATGATCTAGAAATTCTATCAATACTGTAACATATTCTTATAAGGAAACAGATTAACTAATCATGTGTGTATTAAGGCAAGACACATAACAAAATGACAAAAACATAATTTCTCTAAACACTCCCTCTTGTGTTGCGTCCAAATACGTTACGGTGCTTGAGATGTTGCTTCGGTAAAAATCTTGTCAAGTAAAACAAAAACCTCGTGGGTAAAATAAAAGACTTTGATGAAGAGAAAAAGAGCATAATAACACACCAACTACATTTAAAGCTAACATGTGATATAGACTCTCCCTGATGTCTACACAGCAACTCCTTCTAATTGGTAACTCAATCTCAGAGTTCAGATAAACGACGTAAACTAATTCTCTTCACATGTTTCAAAAGTAGACTTGGGCAACGATTTAGTCATCAAATCCTGTCACATTATCCTTATATCAAACATGCTACACTTGGCATAACTTTGATTTTTAGGGAGAAGGTATCCTAACAACTCAAAACATAAGTTCGCGTTAAAAATTAGATTCACGCGTGGCATGACATTTGTATACTTCAACAGTCATAACTTCTTCGATACAATATGTATGAACAAACTGTTAGTACATAACCAAAATACTTGGCTGAGCCGAGAATAAGGTGCAATTACCCGGTCACTGAAGGTCGTTCCAGACAAGATAGCCCTGGTAAGCCCCTCACGGATATCCAAGGAGTGAAGGGCCGGCAACAAACTGCTTGCCAAAATCACTCTAGCGGCAAAACACCCCCAAAAGGGGAGACACTACAAAGACTAACAAGTAGTCCCACATTGGAGACTAAGGTCAAAGTGCCCAACCTTGGCCTATAAAACAGGCACAAGCTACCATAAAAGGTACACACATCTCTCTTCCACACTTCCCTACATTGCAAGTGCTCAAAGCTAACTTAAGCATCGGAGAGTCGAAGACTGGGCCACCCCAGTCCCGACTACTTGACGTTGTCACTTGTGCAGGACCAAAGAATTCTACCTCGCTCCGACTCGCGACCCCTTCCCGGCTCGGGACGAAGCATGTAGAAACAATTGGCGCTAGAAGGAGGGTCCCTATCTTGTGGAACTCCCATTTGACTCGGCACCATGGTGGAAATCATTGACGACCCTACGGACCCGGACACTCAAGCAGAGGAGGAACTTTTCCAACCCGGCGACACATCCCTTCCCCAAACCAGCGATGCAGCCCCCATTAGCCATCTCGACCCCGCCACAGCCCTTGAAATCCTCAAGCGAGACTTTCATTCGTTCCGCGAGCAAGCGGCGGAAGAGAAGACAGAAGCGGAAGCGTACCGGGTACGCATCGCCGAGTTGGAGAAAGAACAATTCTTGCTCCGCGCCACGTTAGAGCATCGTAACGTGTACAACGACAGCCTGGACCGCGCGGCGCGAGTTGCCGGAACCCCGGAAGCCCTTCCTAGTCAAGGCCAGACTGGTTCCATGCTCCCGGGAGGGCCTAGCCAGATCATATATGTATCTCATCCCCTTACCCACCCCTCATTTCCACTACCGGCCCCCCAACCATCTCCAATCCCTAATGACTCCCCCCTGCCACATCAGCCTAATCCATCTGCCCAGCCTATCTCCACTTCAACCACTGCTAACTCCTCTAACCTACCTCTCGACATGCCAACCCGCCTACTGCTCCAACTCAGCCAAAAAGTCACACAGTTAGCCTCGCAGATTGAAGGCGTCGAGAGTCACGGGGCCCAGCGACCCTTGTTCTCTGGTTATAGACATCACCCAAGCCCCTTCACACCCCGAGTGCAGATGGACAAGCGGCCTCCGGGAACCAAGCCATTCAAGATGGACAAGTATAAAGGCACAGGGGACCCTCATCTCCACTTCGAGACATTCTTCTCGCTCTGTAGCTCCTTTGGCTACAGCGACGCCAGAGCCTGCCACTCCTTCCAAGAGACCCTCTCGGACGAAGCCCACAGTTGGTTCCTCAATCTACCGCCCAACTCCATTGACAACTTCGACCAACTCTCGGAACGCTTCCTCAGCCGTTTCATGCTACACACCAGCATTTATCGCAGTGTAGATGCTTTGTTCCACATCAAGCAGAAAGACGGCGAGGACCTCCATGAACTCCTGTCCCGATGACAATCTGCCACAGCGAGATGCCACAACTTGAAACCTCGTGTGGCGGAGCAGGCTTTCTGTCAGGCTTTACTCCTTGGCAATTTCCTAATGGAGATCAATAGGAACCCTCCAGGATCCTACGATGCCTTGATAGACCTGGCTATACGGTGGGCCCGCGTTGAATTCGCCACTTTCGGACGTTCCGCCCCCGCCACGTTAGCACTTCCCGCCCCGCCACCAGATGAGCACTTTGACCGCGGGCAAGATAAAGGGCAATCACGTGGATCCTCCCGAGACCAGGGACGCGGCTCCAACCGTCATCATGGGGGACAGAGAAACCACGATCACTCATATAAGTCAAGGGACCAGAGTCTTCCAAAACAACAGCGCCGTTCCGCCCCGCCGCCTCATTACGAGGTTCACACTACTCTAACCACCACATATGAGGACATATGAGATAGGCATAAAGATCTCACCCCCCTCCTAAAAGCAGGTATCCAAAAAGCCCCGGCGAACAACCGGCAACAGGTACTGTGCCTATCATGATGATAACGACCACATAACAGAGCAATGCCATGGCCTCCGCAATGCAATCGAGCATTTAGTCTAGAATGGGCAACTCCACCAATATTGTGCTCCCGCCACAGGCGCTAACACCATTGAAATACATGGCCAGATCTTAACCCTGCATGGTGGAGCCCCACGGTTCCCCCCACGCAAGCCTTCTGTAAAACGGCAATGCACGACACCCTCAGGAATCCTAGACATCCAACGCGGTGTCATGATCACCCCAACAACGTGGGATCAAGTGACATTTCGCAACGATGAAGATACCATAAATTGCCACCACTGTGAACCATTCATAATCAATGTGCAGGTGGATCATTACAGGTGTCACAGAGCTTTAATGGACACAGGGGCCGTCGTAAGCGTCATGTTTTCCGATTGTTACAAAGGACTCCGGCGAGACCGAACTAAGCTATACAATAACCACGACCCCCTTGTTAGCTTCTCTGGCGAGACAGTGCAACCGTTAGGCTCAGACCGCCTAACCGTGTCAGTGGGAACAACTCATTGCCGCTCTTCCATTACGACCCGCTTCCTCATTGTCGATTGCCCCTCATCCTATAATCTCATCTTAGGCCAGGACATCCTCTGGGGCTGCAGTGCTTCATAGCTGGTCACATGCTTCTCATGAAGGTTCCCACCCCAGGTGGTACCCTGACCATTCAAGGGGATCGAGCAGTCATTGAGCATTGCCATCTTAACGCCATCCAGCAAAGACGAGGAGCCTATGAGATGTTGCCTCTCAGCCCCTCGGAACCCATCAATGACCCGCGGGACGACCTAGAGGGGAGCGGGAAAGAGAGCCCCGCGACCTAGTCCTACAACAAAAACATCGTCCCCCACCCCTGGAACGCTCGCCACCATCTCTGCCCCAGAACCAATTTTAACCTTGGCTTTGAAAAGCCATTGTATATGTACAATAGCCCAGTAGCGGCTCCAACATTGTACACTTCGCCCGCTAGCGGCTAAATTTAAGTGCAATGAAGTCTTTTGTCACTCCAACATGCAACACTTCGCCCCCGCAACGCAGGGCCACAAACAAAAGTAAACAAGAGCAAGACAAACACAAAGACTACACATAACGCCAAAACATCAACCTGGACTCCCAGGCAAATTAGTATAAACTAATTACAATGGCTAACCACGCCACTCACATTGTTCAAAACAACAGTCAGTCAACTATCAAAATGCCCAAGCACATCTCACTCTCCCCCAGCGGATGAGTCGCCAGATTTGTTGACACTCCCCTTCGACCCGCCACTACGGCCATGAACCTGGCTTACATTCCCCGCCATCTTCTGTCCAACCAGCTACCTTGACTGGTCCCGAGACAAAAATGAAGGCCTCACAGCTGCGGCAGGGCGAACAAGTGAACTGCTAGGAACTCCCTCAGGGCCAGGGCGCCCCCTCACTGGAGCCTTCTGAGCTTCAAGGCCCGCACGTGCCAACAACCCCGGAGCCCGAGGATCGCGAGACGGGACGGCTGAAGAAGCCACTTGCGACGCCACTACTTGGGTATGTATAGACCCCTCGGGGCCGGTGGCTCTTACAGATGATGCAGCCCCAATTGCAAGAGGTCGCGGGTCGCCCGCAGCTGGCATCCCCTTCTGCCCAGCAGACATTACGCGCCACGCCTCATGCTGCTTCGCCAGAGACCGCGAGATCTCGGCTTGCTTCCTCTGTTCAGGCGTCATTTGTTCCCACGCCACCTTGGCAGCATTCTTCTCTACGTACCACTTGCGCATGGCAACCTCGTTAATCCAGCCCGCCTGGCAGCCTAGTCGGCTCAAGTTATCTTGCCCTTAATTATAGGCACCCTTCAGCTGCTGCTTATACACTTCGCCCTCACGGAACAGCTTCTGCCCTGCCGCGGCAGCCCGCTCACACTTCGCCTTCCAGGACACCTCCAGCTCTGCAAGTGCCTGCGTCAGCTTCTCCACCTCAGCTTCCAAAGACACTACCTTGGCAGCCGCCACTTCCCCAGCCACCACCTGCCCATCATTCCTCCTTATATCTTCTTTCAGTTCCACCACCTGGGCCTGGAAGACAGCAGTGTTCTGCTCCGCTTGCGCTAGCTGCTCCGAAAGGCCCCGATTGCATTCCTCAGCCTCCCTCAACTGCTGACTCTTCGCCTTAGCATCACCCTGCCAGTGGGAAGCCGCCCGCTCACTCGCGGCATACATCAACAATGTAGCCTAGGGCTGCGTTCGGGTCGGTCCGGGCCGAAAAAAATCAAAACCGAGCCCGAACCCAAAAGTTTCGGTCCGGGTCGGGTTGGTTTTTTTATCTCTAGAAACCGACCAATTCGGGCTTTTTTCAGGCCGGGTTTTCGGGTTTTCGGGTTGACGGGTTGTAAAAAAATGGTCAAAACTGAACAAAATCGGTCGCAGACGAAACCCGGCCCGATCCGGAACTTTCAAAATCGGTCCGGGTTTAGCCCGACCCGCTGTTTTCTGTGTCAAAACCTGACCCGATCGGGTCGGTTTCGGGCCAAACCGGTCCGGGTTTTCGGGTTTCGGTTTTAAAAAAACAGCCCTAATGTAGCCTGCAATCACACAGCAACGCATAAACCCCAAGCTCAAAACAGTGGAACACAAAAGCGTGCAGACACTTACCCGAGTCAATTTCTCCTTGGCGAGAGCCATGCCCGCCGACGGATCCACCCCCTCCAACAAATGCATATCGCGAGCGCGGTGACGCATGTCATATGTCATTTGAGCTAAGTATGGTTGCGCGTCCCCTATCCCTTCCAAGGCTTGGGCAACCTCAGCTAAGCTTGCCGATCCCCCCGACCGACTGTCCCTCCGCGACCTCTTAGACTGGCCCTCGCGAGCCGGCTCTACTCTCTCCTTCCTCTTTCGAGTCCGAGCCGCACCAGTCTCTTCTTCACGGTCCGCAACCTCCTCCACGACCGGTTCCTCCCCCTGCGCCTGGTCGGGTTCAACCTCGTGATCACCCTCTACCTGCGCCTCCTCCAACTCCACCTCCTGGATGCCTAAACCCATCGCTTCCGCCACCAGCGGAGGCACATAGGCGTAATCCTCATCTGCCAAATTCAACCTCAAAAAATCTTCACAATCGCCCAGCTCCACCTCCCTTCCCTCCCTCCCTCGTCTCCAAGTCAATGTCATAATGCTTGGCATGGTCAGCCTCAGCCAGCAGCCCATCCAGCACGTCCTCATCCGACACCTTGTCGTACGGACCTTCCTTCTTCTGCGAACCACCGTCGTGTGGCATTGTCACTACAACAAACAAACAATAGTCAGGCAACGACTCGCAAGCCTAAAACAGAGAACGCAACCACTAAAGTACAGACCCGGAACCCGGGCATAGCCGAAGTGGTTGTATATGCCAATGCGGCATATCCGATACGAGCTCCTACATTCAAATGCCCATATCACCCGGCGAATCCGACGCTCCATCAGCTCAGTGAGATTATACTCTTGCGGCACTGCACAAAGCTAGTTGTCAGTAGCGACAGAGCAGCACAAAGCAAAACAAAAAAACACAAGGCACAAGTACACGGTACCTATTTTTTTGAAACTTCCCGGGACCCGGAAAGGGTGCCCATGCCACTCCTGCCACTGCCCCCCAACAAGAAAACACTTGCGCCTCCAGGTTTCGCTTGTTGAGGTGGGCAAGTCTTCCACCAGGACCTTAAACTTCCCACGTGACTTCATCGTCACGCAGCCCCGGCTGCCCTTTTTCGCGCACCACCCCATGTGCCAGCACACGTTGAACTCTTCAAAATTTGGGAACTCCTACATCAGCAGGCAAAATAGCACGCCTGTTCCCAAAATCTGCTTCAGCATGTTGGGGGTAACTTGCCCCTGGGCGACATGCAGACACGCCAAGGTGTACTGCACAAATGGGGGTAACGGGAACATCAACCCGCATCTCAGTTGGTACTCGTATACTAACGTAAAGTTACCCGGGGGATCCCAAAACTTCACCCCCTGCCAAGCGGCCGCAACAAAATCTCTTCTGGAATACTCCAATTCTGCCGAAGCGCTTCAAGCTCCGACGATGTCATACTCTCGCCAGGAGGTTCCCAAAACGAATCATCCTCCTCTCAAGATCTCGCCATGATAACTTCCTCTACCTCCTGCAAGAGAGGGTTACACGAGGACACATGAGACCCGGCATCCATCACATGAATGCTTTTCCTTAAGTCAAGGACAATCTCTGCCATAAGATTATACAATCCCTCCTCCATCCGGTGCAAAGTGTCCGAATCCGAACTAGGCGAACTAGAGATAGCCACAATCTCTTCGCTGGACACCCACACCGGATCTGCCATACCCCGCTACCTTAACCCTAACCAGCCCGACAACAAATCTCTCATCCTAGAATGCCTACCAACATCACAAACATGTAAACAATCCCACTCACCCCAAATAACCCAAAACAACAACACCACCACATACAAAAATCCAAAGACAAAGAAGGTGACAAATTCATACCTTGAAACAGCGGATTTGCGTAGTGGCAGTAAAGCTGGTTGTAAACAGCCGAGCGCTCGCCCTCTCTCGATCGAGGATGAAATTGGACGTTTCCCAGTCTGAAGTTTATAGAATTGCCGAAACCCTAAAACGTAAATTGCGGCTCACCCAGTTTTCGGTTTCGAAATCACGCACTCCCCCCTCTAGTTCTCCCCAACCCTATATATAGACATTTCCCCAGACCCCACAAACCTCTACGGACAGGGTAATGCCACGTCGCCCTCGTTTGTCGGAAAGAAAAGGGACGCTACGACATCCCACCACGCCGCGAGAGTCTCGCCAACCAGCGCAGACTTACTCGTCCAGCAGCGGCCCGCCACTCGAGAGTCTCGCCAACTAGCGCGGACTGACTCGCCCATCAACGGCCCGCCACGCCGCGAGAGTCTCGCCAACCAGTGCGGACTTACTCGCCTAGCAGCGGCCCGCCACTCGAGAGTCACGCCAACTAGCGCGGACTGACTCGCCCATTAGCGGCCCGCCAAGCCGCGAGAGTTTCGCCAACCAGCGCGAACTTACTCGTCCAGCAGCGGCCCGCCACTCGAGAGTCACGCCAACTAGCGTGGACTGACTCGCCCATTAGCGGTCCGCCATGCGGCGAGAGTCTCGCCAACCAGCGCGGACTTACTCGCCCACCAGCGGCCCGCCACTTGAGAGTCACGCCAACTAGCGCGGACTGACTCTCCCATTAGCGGCCCGCAACACCGCGAGAGTCTCGCCAACCAGCGCGGACTTACTCGGCCAGCAGCGGCCCGCCACTTGAGAGTCACGCCAACTAGCGCGGACTGACTCACCCATCAGTGAGAGTCTCGCCAACTAGCGCGGACTGACTCGCCCATCAGTGAGAGTCTCGCCAACTAGCGCGGACTGACTCACCCATCAGTGAGCGTCTCGCCAACTAGCGCGGACTGACTCGCCCATCAGTAAGAGTCTCACCAACTAGCGCGGACTGACTCGCCCATCAGCGGCCCGCCACGCCGCGAGAGTCTCGCCAACTAGCGCGGACTTACTCGCCCAGCAGCGGCCCACCTCCCGAGAGTCTCGCCACAGCGTGAACTTACTCGAATGCCATTAGCGCATTTCCTTGCCACTTCACGCGTACTAGGTTGCCCCGTAGCGGCATGTAACGCCAATAACGCGTTTTCTCTCGCCGACTAAACTCGGAACTTCACCCCCGTCACCTCGCGACCCTCGCATGGGGACTTGGGGACTCGGCACCATGCCTCCAGCACCCGGGTAAAACCTATTCTCAGCATCTATAGAGTATGTCACACCCCAAATTTTGGATAAATAAAAATCCAAATTTAAGGCATGATAACAAAAATAAAAAGAGTCATATAATAAAATTCAACGTTTACATAACTTGAGAAGTCAAGTAAAGGTCATGCTCAAAAGAGCTCACTACAATTTGACAAACAATAACAAAATGATTAACTCCTAACAAACAGCTTCTAGACCTCTACGTCTCAGTCTTGAACTTCCTCACCTGCAAAATCAACCGGTGGAATGGTGCACCGGGTTGTAAACAACAAACCCGGTAAGCTTTAAAAGCTCGTATGAGTAAATCTACAACAACAAACTCAACCCAACAACACATACGGTAAAACCAAGAGTTCATGCATTAAAAACAAATTCAGGAAAACACTTCCAAGAAAGAGATATCAAAAGATGAAATTAAGAAAACACAACAATTCACAATCACTCAAAATCATAAATGAAATCCGACAAAAATTATAAATCAGGAATTCCATTAAAATCACACGATTAAAATTTGAGAATCCCCTGCGGATAAGCATAGTTCAGGAGATACTCAAAGCGAAGAATTTAAATAAGAACACCACACAATCATTTCTCAACCCTTATTTATGGGTTCGACAACGCATAGTCATCCCCCATAAGTAACTAGACAAACACGTACTCATGGGTTCGTCAACACATATTCATCCCCCATAAGTATCGACAAACTAGAGCTCTATACTGACCGTAACCAATCACCCGGCCAAGGCTTGGTTCCCGGTCCACCACGAAGGCTCCTAACTGGGGACTTGGGGACTTGTTAGTACATAGCCAAAATACTTGGCTAAGCCGAGAATACGGTACAATTACCCGGTCGAGATAGCCCTGGTGGGCCCTTCACAGACATCCAAGGAAGGAAGGGCCGGTAACAAACCGCTTGTAAAAGTCACTCTAGCGGCAAAACACCCCCAAAAGAGGAGACACTCCAAAGGAGGGCAAAGAATCCCACATTGGAAACAAGCTCAAGGTACACAAGCTTAGCCTATAAAACAAGCTCAAGGTACACACATATAGACTCTATCACATACTCAGATATATACTCTCTCCTACTTTCATTCCTCTACCCGTACAAGTGCACATAGCTCACTTAAGCATCGGAGAGTCGAAGACTGGGCCACCCCAGTCCCGACCCCGTGACATTGTCATTTGTGCAGGTACCGAGTGAAAGCCTCTCAGGAATTCTACTTCGTTCCGCCCCGCGACCACCTCCCGGCTCGGGACGTAACAGGTAGAAACAATTGGCGCTAGAAGGAGGGCCCCTATCTTGCGGAACTCCCACTTGCCTCGGAACTCAGCACCATGGTGATTATTAATGACCCCGTGGACCCTGACACTCAAGTGGAACTTAAACCCAACACATCCCTTCTCCAAACCAGCAGCCCAGCCTCCATTAGCCATCCTGACCCCGCCACAGCCCTTGAACTCCTCAAGCGAGATTTCAACGGCCCGCTTCCTCATTGTCGACTGCCCCTCATCATACAATCTCATCTTAGGGCGGGACATCCTCTGGGGGTTGCAGTGCTTCATAGCTGGCCACATGCTTCTCATGAAGGTTCCTACCCCTGGCGGCACCTTGACAATTAAAGGGGATCGAGCAGCCATTGAGCATGGTCATCTTAACGCCATCCAACAGAGGCGAGGAGCCCATGAGATGCTGCCTCTCAACCCCCCGGAACTCATAGATGATCCCCGGGATGACACAAAGGGGTGCAGGACAAAGAGCTCCGCGACCTAAACCTACAAACGCTCGCCACCACCTACCTTAGACCAATTTTAACCTTGGCTTTGAAAGCCGTTACTTCATTGTTACTAGTGTATATACAATAGCCCAATAGCGGCTTCACCTATGTATACTTTGCCCGCTAGCGGCTTCACCTATGTATACTTTGCCCGCTAGCGGCTACATCTAAGTATAATGAAGTGTTTTGTCATTCCCACATGCTATACTTTGCCCCCGCAACGCAGGGCCACAAAACATACAAAAGTACACAGCAAGACAAACACAAAGGCTACACATAACGCCAAAATATCAACCTGGATTCCCAGGCAAATTATCATAAATTAGTTACAATGGCTAACCACGCCACTTACATTGTTCCAAAACAAAGTCCTACAAGCTACCAAAATGTACATGCATATCTCACTCCCTCCCAGCGGATGAGTTGCCAAACTTGTTCACACTCCCCTTCGACCCACCACTGCGGCCACGAACCTGGCCCACAGTCCCCGCTACCCTCTGCCCAGTCGGCTGCTTCAACGGGTCCCGGGACAAAAAAGAAGGTCTCACAGCTACGGCAGGGTGGATAAGTGAACTACCAGGAGCCACCTCAGGGCCGGGGCGTCCCTTAACGGGAGCCTTTTGAACTTCAAGGCCCGCATGCGCCACCAACCCCGGAGCCCGAGGATCGCGAGCCGCAATGGCAGAAGAAGCCACTTGCGACACTGCTACTTGAGCAGATATGGACCCCTCGGGGCCAGTGGCTCTCACAGATGATGCAGCTGCAATGGTAGGAGGTCGCGGCTCACCCGCAACTGACGTCCCTTTCTGTCTAGCAGACGTTGCGCGCCACGCCTCATGTTGCTTCGCCAGAGACCGCGAGATCTTGGCTTGCTTCTTCTGCTCGGGCGTCATTTGCTCCCACGCCACCTTTGCAGCATTTTTCTCTGCATACCATTTGTGCATGGCAGCCTCGTTAATCCACCCCGCCTGGCAGCCCAACCGGCTCAACTCATCCTGCCCTTTGTTATAGGCACCCTTCAGCTGCTGCTTATACAGGTCACCCTCCCGGAACAACCTTTGCCCCGCCATGGCAGCTCGCTCGCACTTGGATTTCTAGGACACCTCCAGATCCGCAAGTGCCTGCGTCAACTTGGCCACTTCAGCTTCCAAGGACGTTGCCTTAGCAGCTGCCACTTCCAAAGCCTCCACCTGGTCGTCCTTCTTCCTCACAACTTCCTTCAGCTCCGCCACCTGAGCCTGGAAGACAGCGGTGTTCTGATCCGCTTGAGCTAACTGCTCTGCAAGGTTTCGCTCGGCCTCAGCTAGCTGCTCTGCAAGGCCACGGTTACGTTCTTCAGCCTCCCTCAACTGCTGGCTCTTCGCCTCAGAATCATCCTGCCAGTAGGAGGCGGCCCGTTCACTTGCGGCGTACATCAGCAAAGTCGCCTGCAGTCACAACAATGCATAAACTCCAAGTTCAAACTAGTGAAACACAAAAGCATATAAACACTTACCCGAGTTAGTTTCTCCTTAGCGAGAGCCATTCCCGCCGGCAGATCCACATCCTCCAGTACATGCATGTCACGAGCACGGTGACGCATGTCATAGGCCATTTGAGCCAAGTATGGCTGAGCCTCCCCTGTCCCCTCCAAGGCTTGGGCAACCTCAGCTAGGCTTGCAAATCCCCCAGACCGGCTGTCCCTCCGCGACCTCTTTGATGGGCCCTCGCGAGCCGGGTCAACCCTCTCCTTCCTCTTTCGAGTCCGGGCCGCATTTATCTCTTCCTCGCGGTCCGCAACCTCCTCCACAACAGGCTCCTGCGCCTGGTCGGGTTCGCCCTCGCGATCACCCTCTACCGGCACCTCCTCCCCCTCCAAATCCACATCCTGGACACCTAGGCCCATCGCTTCCGCCACCAATGGAGGCACATAGGCGTAATCCTCATCCGCCAGGTTCAGCCTCAGAAAGTCTTCACAGTCCCCCAGCTCCACCTCCCTTCCCTCCCCCGTCTCCAAGTCGATGTCGTACTGCTTGGCGTGATCAGCCTCAGCCAGCAGCCCATCTAACACGTCCTCATCCGACACTTTGTCGTAAGGACCTTCCTTCTTTCGTGAGCCCCCGTCGTGTGGCATCGTCACTACAACAAACAAACTAGTCAGACAACAACTCGCAACCCTACAACAAGTAATGCAACTACTAAAATACAGACCCGGAACCCGGGCGTAGCCGAAGTGGCTATATATGCCAAGGCGGCATATCCGATATGAGCTCCTACATTCGAAGGCCCATATCACTCGGCGAATCCGCCGCTCCATCAACTCAGTCAAATTGTACTCTTGCGGCACTGCACAAAGCTAGTTGTCAGCAGTGACAGTAGGCAAACAAAACAAAACAACACAAGACAAGAGCACGGTACCTATTCTCTGGAAGCTCCCCGGGACCCGGAAAGGATGCCCGTGCCACTCCTGCCACTGTCCCCCAACAAGGAAGCACTTGCGCCTCCAGGTTTCACTTGTTGAGGTGGGCAAGTCTTCCACCAACACTTTGAACTTCCCCTGTGACTTCATCGTCACGCAGCCCCGGCTGCCCTTCTTTGTGCACCACCCCATATGTCAGCACGCATTGAACTCGACACAGTTCGGGAACTCCTGCTTCAGCAGGCGGAATAACACGCCCGTTCCCAGTATTTGCTTCAGCATATTGGGGGTAACCTGCCCCGGGGCGACATGCAGACACGCTAAGGTGTACTGCACAAACAGGGGCAGCGGGAACATCAACCCGCACTTTAGTTGGTACTTGTATACCAACGTAAAGTTACCCGGGGGATCCCAAAACTTCACCCCCCGGCCCAGCGGCCGCAACAAGACCTCCTCCGGAATGCTCCAATTTTGGCGAAGCACTTCAAGCTCTGACGAAGTCAAACTCTCGCCAGGGGGTTCCCAAAATGAATCATCCTCCTCATGAGATGTCGCCATGATCAACTCCTCTACCTCCTACAATAGAGGGTCACACGAGGACACATGAGACCCGGGATCCACCACAGGAATGCCTTCCCCCAAGTCAAGGGCAATCTCCGCCATAAGGTTAGCCAATCCCTCCTCCATCCGGTGTAAAGTGTCCGAATCAGCACTAAGCGAACTAGAGACCTCCACGATCTCTTCGCTGGACACCCACACCAGATCTGCCATACCCCGCTACCTTAACCCTAACCAGCCCGACAACAAATCCCTCATCCTAGAATTTCTACCAACACCACAAAAATGTGAACAATCCCACACCCCAAATAACCCGAAACAACGCCGCCACCAAATACAAAATCAAAGACAGAGGAAACGACGAGTTCATACCTGGAAATACTGGGTTCGCGTAGTGGCAGTAAAGCTGATTACAATCGGCTGAGCCCTCGCACCCAATCGATTGAGGATGAAATTCAACGTTTCCCAGTCTGAAACTTGTAGAATAGCCGAAACCCTAAAACACAAATCATGCCTCCACAGTTTCCAGTTTCAAAACACGAACTCCCCCCTTCAGTTCTCTCCAACCCTATTTATAGGCATTCCCTTGGACCCCACAAAACTGAACGGTCAGGGTAAAGCCACGTCACCGTTGGCCACTCCCAAAACAAAAAAAAGGGGGGGCGACAGTCCCCAACCAAGCGTGGACTGCCTCGTCAAGGCAACGGCCCGCAACGCTCAGTAGCGAGTCTCCCCAATCAAGCACGAAATGACTCGCCGCGCAGCGGCCGCAACGCCACCTCGCGACAGTCCCCAACCAAGCGCGGACTGACTCGCCACATAGCCACAGTCCCCAACCAAGTGCGGAATGACTGGCCACCTCGCGACAGTCCCCAACCAAGCGCGGACTGACTGGCCACCTCGCGACAGTCCCCAACCAAGCGCGGACTAACTCGCCAAGGCAGCGGCCCGCAATGCTCAATCGCGAGTCTCCCCAATCAAGCGCGGAATGACTCGCCACGCAACGGCCGCAACGCCACATAGCGACAGTCCCCAACCAAGCGGGGACTGACTCGCCAGAGCAGCATCAAAAGTTTCTTCTCGCCAACCTGTTTTCGGAACATCACCCCCGTCACCTCGCGACTCTCGCGTGGGGACTTGGGGACTCGGCACCATGCCTCCCGCACCCGGGTAAAACCTATCCTCGGCATCTCTAGAATAACTCCCCACCCAAGAACTCTCTCGGACTGGGGACTTGGGGACTTGTTAGTACATAGCCAAAATACTTGGCTAAGCCGAGAATACGGTACAATTACCCGGTCGAGATAGCCCTGGTGGGCCCTTCACAGACATCCAAAGAATGAAGGACCGGTAACAAACCGCTTGCCAAAGTCACTAACGGCAAAACACCCCCAAAAAGGGAGACACTCCAAAGGAGGGCAAGGAGTCTCACATTGGAGACTAAGGCAAAGGTACCCATACTTGCCTTATAAAACAAGCTCAACCTATCATAAAAGGTACACACATATACATACTCACATATATTCTCTCCCTCTTTCATTCCTCTACCCGTACAAGTGCTCAAAACTAACTTAAGCATCGGAGATTCGAAGACTGGGCCACCCCAGTCCCGACCCCGTGACGTTGTCATTTGTGCAGGTACCGAGTGAAAGACTCCAAGAATTCTACTTCGTTCCGCCCCGCGACCACTTCCCGGCTCGGGACGAAACAGGTAGAAACACCATCCATTGTCTTCTTTCTCTCTGACTCCTCCGTGAAACACATAACAAAACGCTCTCCATGAGACCTGATTTGGAGTTGGTTACGTAACCCCCACAAAGACGTCAATCATGAACGCCTATGAATCTACCTTCTTCTTGGGCGATAGAAGGCACCTCACCGCGTAAGAGTTAGTGGCAGCGCAAAAGGAAACCCAATCAGTTTATGTGATCATGAGAGCAGTTGCTAGTTGAGATATATACCTCATCAATTGTGATTTCCGATTGTGAGAACAAGTCCATCCATGGTTGATAGATTCATATTTCATACACCTTTTATACCCTTAGATGCAGGATTATATGCTTAGTTCTTGTAACTTATGAGTCATTTACTTGGTTTTTATATTTTGTAGGTCAAGTTGGAGAAAAAGAGAATTTAGAGCTAAAATTCGAACTGAGGAATGCAAAGGTGCCTTCTACCCCGAGTGTTCCAGAAACTGCTATGTTGTGCATCAACTTTGAGGATTAAACTGTACCTGCTCAGAAGGAATCTGGATGCGAGCCATACACTATTGGAAAACTACGGATGTTAGCTTTCTGTAGAATTTTGCGGAAGTGGATTTGCATTTTTTTAGAGTAAGTTATGAAGGTTTGAGTGAACACAGCGCATGGAGACAGATTCTGACAAATTTTTGTGTTTCTTCTCATGATTTCAATTTTTGAAGCCCAAGTTCATCAATCTTAATACTACAAGGACAGGGGCTAAACGTGTCTACACATTTGGAAGACTATCCTTACATTGACAATAATAACCTTGTGTTATTTGGAGAGAAGATAACAATTCCATGTTGGACAAGGAGAGTCCGAAAAGTCCAAATCAATTGGGATTTCAAGAGAAATAAAAGTAAAACCCTAGAGGACGTAAAAACAGAACAGAGACGCAGCAAGAACGTAAAGGAGAAAGAAGAACATAGCTTCTCCATCGTTGGACTGAGATCCTATCTCTTCCATTGTCAGATCTTTCATGCTTTCTTTATTTCTATTCATGTTTTCTTTATCTATGAATTTCTAAACTTTTAGCTAGGGTTGAGATGAAGCCCCTAGTATGATTACTCTATTTCTTTAGTTGATTTTTTTTTTGGATTCAATGGATTGCTATGTTAAATTCTCAATCATTGTTTAAATAAACTTTTACTCAAAATCTTTGCTTGTGATCAATAAGACCTAGGTTTTGTTTGTTAGTTATTTGGTTTGAAAATATGAGACTTGATCGAGAGTAGATGTTTTCTAGGGTTCCAAAAGATTTATTTAATCTTATGATTAGAGAGTTGTAAGTTAAGAATACAAGTGCTTGATCATAGTCGATATTCTTGTTTACATGATTTCCTAGTCCTTTTGTGCTTAATGGAGTTAAACATGTTTTGCTTAAACCTGATCATAACGTGAAGTAGATTATAGTTTGACCACTTGAGTTCTATATGGTATCAATAAGTTAGAATTTATTGGTTAGAAGAACTTTGACATATGTCCGGGATCAATAAGGCTTATGTACGGAAATCTTTAACATGTGATCTAGGGAGTTCAATTGCTATCAACTAGATATCAACTAGAGAGGATGGTAGATTAGGTGGTGAATTTAATGTTTTAGCATCTTTATAATTTGTTCTTAAACTCTTTAGAAATTTTATTGTTCTCTTGTCTTTAATTCAGTTTTATTACTTTAATTTTCTGTTTTCATATTCATAAACATCATAAAAATCAGTGTTCATCTCATTTGGTGTAGTATAATTGACATAATAAGTTATTTTAATCAATCCATAGAGGGAACGACCTCGTGCTTGCACTTCTATTCTATAAGTGCACTATGCCAAAAACAGCATCAGACGACAGTGAGCACTGTCGTCTAACGAAAAATCATATGTTGTTTGAGGCTCTGCTGTCTGATTGACCATCAGACGACAGTTACTGTCGTCTGAGTGTTGATCAGACGACATATCATATGTTGATTGAAATTTGACAGGTTTGGATGGTTTCTGAAATTTATGTCGTTTGTATGAGAGACAAACAACATTTAAATGTTGAGTGAAAGAAGAAAAAATGAATGATTTGTTGAAATAGATGTAGTGTGATACAACCTTACACTGCATATAATTGTCAAGCTACAAAACCTCCAACGACAAATACATTCATTTGTTGTAGTTGGATGAGGTTTATAACGACAATTTAATATTGTTTGATGTTGTCAAATTTATAAAATTATTAGACGCTATGTCGCCTGAATCAAAAATCAACGACATATATATGTCATCTAATACGACACTTATGTCTTCTAATAGTTTGTTTAACTTCACTTTTATGTTGTTGGGTATGATGACTTATGTCGTTAGATTGTCTATTGTACTTCATATTTTTGTTGTTGTTATAAGGACTTATGTTGTCTAATAGTCTATCGGACTTCACATTCATGTTGCTTGTTATAAGCACTTATTTTGTTTCATTGTGGATTGAACCTCATATATATATATATATATATATATATATATATATATATATATAACAAAACTAAGAATAGAAAGCAATACTTCATTAGATGTTAATTATCCACTTCAATTATACAATCATTTGAAGCTTAAGAATACGTTTTTATGACGACAATACATATTTATTCTAATCTACATAAGACTGCATCGTTTGCTTCTTCAACAACTTTGAGTCGCGCTTTCCTTTACTTCCTTGTTGTGACCAAATTTGTTTCCAAATCTGCCAAAGTTTCATTCTCATTGCAATAACTTAATGCTGAGGTCTGAAAAAGAGGTCAAGAATTTAGAACATAATGCAAAGAACATACTATATATGGATATACTTATTGACATCAGGAAAAAAAAAAAACAGATGCCACAAACATGTAAGAAAGGAAACAGAACTGAAGAGTTGTGAGTACATACAAGTAAACTTTCCAGAGTTAGAACCTAAGAGAGTACAATGCAAGAGCATCCCTTTTTGCTAGTTCAACTAGAGAAAGGAAAATGCAGATAAAGCAAAAAGAGAGGGAAAACTATCATAGAGAAGTCTTATCATGATAAGAAACTCATGATCAACATCTTATTTAATTGAATACAATGAGGTTGATGTTCTGCTAAGAACGTAAATTTAGTCGCCCCCTCTTTTTGTATCTCTTTTAATAAATTTTTGGGCAATTCTATTCATATCTCTGAAATCTCTACTTGGACCTCCGAAGTTTTTTGAACTTCTTTTATTCCAATTTTTCCATTCTACAAAAGCTGAAAAAAAAAAAAAAAACGTTGCGCTTGTAACAAACTGAGCAGAGAAGACAACGTCTCTCTCTCTCTAATTTTGCTTTTCAAAGGTAGAAAATCCGAATCGATCACATGTGATTATGTTTAAAGTACTTTTGCAATTGAGGGGAATAATTAATATAATCTAGCACCAACCCAGTAACCCTGTGTGAACCGATCAATATGTAATTAGAATAGGGAGACTCTCTTGCGTTTGATACCATGCAATGGTAGTGCAGTTTTACTGCAAACCAAAAAATGATTTACTGAAGTTTGAAATATAGCTGCTTGACGTAGTTTTGGGTACGTATAATATTTATTAGTTTTTCCATATTAACAGTTGACGATGTGTTTACAGAGAAAATTGGAGGTGGGGGTGGCGTAGAGTAGAAGAATGTACAAAAAAGGATAAAATTGGTAGATTTGTGTAAAACTTAGGAGAGGAGGTCTAAATAACAAATTAGGAGGTATGAATAAATGAAGATATTTTTAGGTGTAAGAAATTTTTTGCCTCACTATTCGGCTAAAAAATAAATGAAGATATGAATGGAAAAACAGGAAGAAAGAACCATACCGGTACCATATGCTTGAGAGTTGTATCCATTGAATTCTTAAGAATCATTCTTCCAAATCCAGAGAATTCGGTATCTTTTTTTTTTTCTTCAAGAGTAGTTGCCTTAGATCTTGCGCTCATGACTCTCTGTACCATCCTACTTCCCAAAACTTGTCGCTCGTTTCTTGTTTGATTACTTCTTTTTTCTTTTGGACTACTGGTGTTGATCATATCACCTTCATTGACAATACATTTCTTGATATCTAGCTGCATGTTCCCTTCAACACTACTACCGACTACTTTCCGACCCCTAGAGATACTTGCAATTGATGAGCATGATTGCGGTCTCCTCGGATCAGCTGTGCACGCTGATCTTTGCAGGTGAGTACTTACATGTGTTGTAGCTGATTTGGCCTGAATTGATCGATCCCGTGTAGCAGACAGTGAGCGTTGCTCTATCCTCGGATCAGCTGTGCATGCTGATCTTTGCGGGTGAGTACTTACATGTGTTGTAGCTGATTTGGCCTGAATTGATCGATCCCGTGTAGCAGATAGTGAGCGTTGCTCTGTCCTCAAATTAGGCGGTTTCTCGTTCGAAAAGCAAGGGAGAATATTATATGTTGATCTCACTACAGGAAAAGGGGACTCAACACCACTTCTACATGTCGTTGTAGGCTTTGGTTTCCTTCTGATGATCATGTTATTGTGATCAACAACCGATTTGCTTGATTTATGCTGGTTCAAAATTGGTACATATGTTCTAGTTATTACTGCAGCTTTGGTGATATTAATTTGATTTGTTGAATCTGATACTACTGTGCCTCGTCTTTGAGTACTTGGCGTAACGGACCTCAGGGGGACTTTTGAATTTGGGTTTCCAGATTTTGGTCTCCCCGAGCTTTTCTTATCTGTCGCCTCTGGCTTGCAACTGGTGACAGCTGCAAACTGGTTGGTTTTAGATCATGCCATCAATTAGCTAGTTATTTGCTCAAAACTCTATGCAATGTAATGCTCTATGGGAAAAAAAAATTTCTTCACAATTTTGCCATAGTTGTAGCTCACGCACGTATGTTTTATTTATTTGTTGAGCAAGGAAAATTGGAAATAATATAATGAAAAGTTGTATCCACGTACGTACCCGTGACAGAGGTTGGAGAATCGGTATTTCCCGTTGGATAATGAATTCAGGGCCATTCGCGTCCATTTCTAAAGATGGAAACAGAGGAGTTGCTGGGGGTGTTTTCAACCTTGATATGCATAAAATTCAATTAATTAAAGATGAAAATATATTTATCTATGAAAAATAAAAATATATAGGGAGCTTTTATTCATACCTCTCAAATTGACACTTAGATCTCTCTTTTTTTTTCTTCAAGTTATTGGTGACAAAGTCAACCTATGTGGAATTATTAATAAGTACACATTAAAGAAAAAAAAACTTTAACCTTTACTTCTAGTGTTCAACTTGGAGAAAGCTTTCTCTTCTACCATAAACCCTAACATATACGTAACTCTATGGAAGAAATTATGCTATGATTCAGTAATTGAGCAGTCCTTATGGAGTCTTCAAATAAAGGGTATGAGTTTCTTGTTCTTATTTTTGTGTTGGGCATAAATTACATACTTCTTTTTTCTTCTTAGTGAACAAAAAAGAAAATTAATAAACCTTGAACTTTAAGCTTTGAAGCATGTTTGGGCATTAGGGTTTTGGAGAAATTGTGAGGACATGAGACATAGCTAGTTTCGTCTTCAATTAGTTCATCTTTAAGAATAGAATTGTTTTTTGTTTTTTTTTTCAGGAACAACAACAAGATTACATTAAATTAGATATTCAGATGCACCTTCATGCTTGTTCCAATATCTAAAAATATTCATGAAAACCTGAAAAAAAAATAGTATCATTATTGTACTAAAGGTTTAGGAAAATTATTTTTGGCCTTATTATTTTTGGCTTTAATCCTAGGTAGCATGATATATCATCTAAACATATCATCAATTTAAAAAATCATGTCATGTTATTCTTAAGTAAAAATACAATCTTATCCTTTGCAAATCCAATGCTCTAGATTATTTTATCTTTATACTATACAAAAATATATTTGAAGCCATTTTTTGTCATTATGTTCATTTAAAATTACTTAATATAATGTGAAATATATATATTTTTGAAATTATACTTGTTCAAAAATATGAATTCATTTGAACAATTCCATTTCAGAGCGGGACACCGCTTTGAAATTAAAGTGCGGTGCTCCTCATTTTGATCACTTTTATGCCACATTTTCATATCTCCACCGTTCAGTGTCTAGAACATAGTGTGTAGATCATTCCTACAAAGTTTCATCCAATTTAAAGATCATTTGGGTACCGAATTAGATTAAATGAATAAACTGAACAAAATTTGTCCAAATGGAACCGTTCGTGTAAATCACAATTAAAGAAGCTCAAATGATCTCCAAATTGGATGAAACTTTGCAAGAATGATCTACAGTATGACTGACATTGGTAGGTATACAGTCCTTGTTTACCAATACCATGTACCGGCCAATTTATGATTGGTAAGCAAAATCTTCAACCAAAACTAACCGCCAAAATTGGTATACCAACTTAGTTGGTACAGTTGGTAATAGGCCTCTACCAAGTTTATTGTGGCCCAAAAACTTAAGTGATACATATAGTTTTTGCACAACTATAATACAATGATAACTTTGGTCTGGTGGTATGTGATCATATTTTCCATCGGAGCAGTTATGGTTTCAAAACATACCCTTTGTCAAAATTTAAACATTTTATATTTTAATTGTATTTATATCTATAAGATGTTATAAATATAAAACCTTATGCTTTAGTGGTTAGGAGTGAGAGTTGTTTGGAAGAAGTTTAAAGTTCGAGTCTCACATTCGCAACGGATTCTTAACATTTTGTATTATTTGTATATGTAGGTTGTTATAAATATAAAATATGCATGTACCATAATGAAAGCGCCTTGTGCTTCAGTGGTTGGGAGCGAAGGTTGTTTGTAAGAGGTTGAAGGTTCAATTCTTGTTTCCTACATAGATATGGTTGTATTTTTGTATAAGTACACATATATGGTTGGTACGGTATACCGATGGTATGAAAATCTCAATACCAAGTATCAACCATGTTACCAAGACTAGTACGGTATACCGTACCAAGTAAGTCAGTTACCAAGTTTTTGGTATACCAACTAGGTTGGTACTCGGTTAGTTGGTTTCGACATGGCCCAAATTGCCAGCTCTAGCTAATCTATACACTAAACGGTGGAGATGTGAAAATGTGACCTAAAAGTGAGCGAAATGAGGAGCACCACACTTTAATTTCAAAGCTGTGTCCCGCTCTGAAAGGGAACTATTCATTTGAATATATATATATATATATATATGGGGGCGGATCCGTGACATATAAGATTATAATCAAAATTATAACTAGAATATTAACCATTAGATCTATTAACAACTAATGGTTGAGATTATACATAAAACTAAATCTTTTTTTTTATTTAAATCAATTAAGGATGGATATTAAAAATATAATGAAAATTGATGATTACCTAATCTCATTTTGGAATACAATTAACCAAAAGTTAATGGTTTTATATTGAAACTCATTTACTAGATAAAAAAGGAAAAAAAAATATCAGATGAAACTCATTTACTAGAGAGTACCATCATTATCTACCTCTTCTTCTTCAAAGAAAAAAAAATTATCAAATGATGTTCGCCATAACAAGTCGGAAAACTTATGATCAGATTATGTATGGAAGTACTCATATCATCTTGTGTAAAAAAAACAACAAGTTGAAATAAGTACGTCTAAGGTGCACTAGATGGGGAAAATTTTACCATATGTTAATGCATATGAATGATGTGATGCATCAACATTATAAATTGAGTCCTTAAACCAGTAATATTAGTCCTCGAAATTGTAATATGAGTCCTTAAAGTTGTAAAATTTTGTAGTTACAACATTAGTCATCATGTGTTTTAAAATGGTAAAATGTGTGCTTAAAGTGGTAATTGTGTCCTCAAAGTGATTAAAAAAAAGGTGCGTCTATTGCCACCCCAAAAACCACTTTACTCGCCCACGTTGATTTATTGAAATACCAAAATACCCTGATGTAAAATTACAGCAAGAGACAATAAGTTGTTACAAATTACAAAAAAAAAAATTCTTTTTCTTTTTGTTTTGGATGAACACAAATTTCATAATTCTAACACAGATTTATCATATTCGGTCGTGAGTCTGAAGACACTAGCATTTAACCTGAAGATGAGGTAAATTATCTGAATTTTTTTTCTTTATTGATGATTCATCTATCCCTTTACTCATCATTTCCTATGTCGACTTTGTATGTAAATTCTCATGGACAACTATTGTACCGTATTTATGAACAACAGATAAATCAGTTCAAGAAACTTAGAAATATGGAAGGCGTTGCTACTAGAGATATTTACAGACATTGTGCATCTTGATATCGATTAATACCATTAAGTTGTTAAATTTGAGAGTTTTTTCTTGATATCGATTAATATTACTATTTTGAGGACTAATATTACTACTTTGAGAACTAATATTATTATTTTGAAGACTTATTTTACAACTTGAGGACAAAGTTGATGCATCACATGCATTAACACACCCTAGATTTACCCGCTAGATGACACTTTTAACTACGGTCAATTTTCTAACATGATATTTGTGGCTTAATTTGTTTTCTTTCCTCTTTAGTAAATGTGTTTCAATAGGAAACAAATTATTTCCTCTTAATTATATTCCAAATGGAGAATAGTAATCATCAATTTTTATTAGATAGATTTCATAAATTGAATTAAAGAAAAAGAAAAGAAAAAATATTTAGTTTTATGACTAATCTCAACCATTAGTTGTTATTAGATCTAATGAATGATATTTTGGTTATAATTTTGATTATAATCTTGTATGTCATGGATCCGCCTCTTATATATATATATATATCGTACTTCTAACCATAAAAGTAAAAACAAATGATGAATTAAAACGTTTAAAATTGAATTTTGATTAACAAAGATGGAAAACAAATTATTAATATATATCGTAATTGTGACCCCTAAAATTTGATAAATCATTATAATGTTAGAGTACTCCATTAAGAAATAAATTTAATATAATTCATGTGAGGTAACTAAATCAACTCGATAAAAAAGGTAATTAAATCATCTAGATGAGATAAGAATTTAGCAGAATTTGGATTTGATAAAGATAAAATTGTATTTTGACCTAAAAATGAAATGTCATAATTTTTTTAATAATAATATGTTTAAATATATATGCGGTAGACGGAAGGAAAAAATAAAAAAGGTGGAATGTGGTGTAAGGCGAGTTACCAGTCATAATCATTCTTCTCGTTTTCAAATCCAGATCCTTTCTTGGCAGATGCAATTCTGTAGAGCTGATGGTTTCCTGTTTGGTATAGGTATATATATTCTAAGCAACATAAATATATAGTTGAATTGATATTCCAGGGAATTAATCAAAGGGATGCCGGCCGGAGTAAGCAAACAGATGGTATAATTATAGTAAAATGAAAATGAAAGCACGTTGGTATACCATTCGGCTCAAACTCTTCAGAAACAGGCTGGAGGAGGCTGACAATATTGCGTTCTTTTTCGCGCTTGTGCAATTCCTGAAAGAGAATAAGATCTTGATCTGCAGGTTGATGATCTGTCTCCTGCCGCTTGATCCGTCGTCGCCCAATGGTCAGTGGCATGCTCGACACTAGTTCCCTCCTGCTTGTATTCTTCATAGTACAGTATTAGTATAATAAAGCGGTGTTGCTTTTGCAGAGCGATCGTCGATCGAACAAGAAGAAAGAGAGGTAGCTCGGTCGGAGCAGAAACGTACGCAGCTGCTGGAGGAGTTTATAGACAACTTAATTATATGCCATGGCCTGCCGCTTGGATTGCCACGTGGAAACTTAGCCGGCACTCGATCGGCAGTTTCAGAATCAACACAAATAGACAAAAGTCAGCTTAAAATTGACTTGCTTGCTGGATCAAAAGTTACATATTGCGTGACAGTAAAAATCAATTTTCTACGGTTGTAGTTTGTAGTCGTAGTTGATGACCGATGGGCGGTGGTGGTGGTTGGCTCGCATTCTAATTGATTCATTCTGCATAATCAATCCAGCAGCATAGATGGAAGAAAACGACGATTTCTTATCGTCTCCGATAGTCTTCGTGGACTCGTCACCGTCTTCATCGGAAGATGAAAATGACGCCGTCTCCCTCCATTCCACTTCAAAACGCCTCGACTATATGCTCCAATTCCTCGACCGCAAGCTCTCCGTCGACCACGGCGGCAATACGAGCAACGCCTCCCCGCTCCCTGAGTTCGAGGCCAAGGGCGGAGGTACGGGAATGTTCAAAGTCCCGGTTCGGGCGGCGGTCCACGCGAACCGGCCTCCCAAGCTGGAACTGAGGCCCCAACCGCTGAGGGAGACTCAGAAAGGATGCTTCTTGCGGACTATGGTCAGCACCGAGTCCCAATTGTGGGCTGGGACCGAGAGCGCCGTCAGGCTGTGGAACTTTAACAATTTGTACTCGGCGGCGTCTGCTGGACAAGGGGTAGGCGATGCGGAAACGGCACCGTTTAGGGAGTCCGTGTCCACATCCGCGGTCATGTGTTTAGTTGGGGACGAGGGGAATAGGGTGGTGTGGAGTGGGCATAGGGATGGTAGGATCAGGTGTTGGAGTATGGACTCCGTAACTGCTCCTTTTAAGGACTGCTTGTCTTGGCAGGCTTATAGAGGCCCCGTTCTTTCACTTGTTATTTCTTGTTATGGTATATCTCCTACTCTATTGGAATCATTTTCATTTGCTCTCAATTGCTGTCGAATCACTTGCATTGTTTCTCTTCCTTTCAGGGGATCTCTGGTCAGGCTCAGAGGGTGGTGTCATCAAGATATGGCCATGGGAGGCTATTGAAAAAGCTCTCTCTCACACCATTGAAGAAAGACTCATGTCTTCTTTGTTGGTGGAGAGGTCTTACATTGATCCTTGGACCCAAGTTGCCGTAAATGGTTTCACTAATGTACTAACTTGGGATGTTAGGTACTTATTATCTGATAGTTCCAGTGCAAAGGTGTGGAGTGCTGGTTATCTCTCATTTGCACTCTGGTATGTTGCACTCTCAATATTCTAGTTACCAAGTATTATACTTACCATTGCTGCAGCTGTATATTGGTTGTTCTTTTCTTTTTGATAAATATGCATAAAGGGTTTGCGTTTTTGTTACACTAAACCATTTATCCTATACAGTACCAGTCCAAAAGCTTGAGATTGTAGAGTTGAATATTACACTATACCTACTTGTAGGGATCCCCTAAAACTTATTGCAGTTTATTTAATACTGGCTTCACAAAGTAGCTTTGGGGACGTAACATTTCACTCAAGATTTCTGCTGTCATTAAATATGATAATTGAACTTTTTGCTGAAAAACCAGTACATTTGGGTATCACTTCCCAAATTAAAAGCACATCTGCTGTGAGGATTGCCTGTGAAGAAGAATCAAGTGTCTTTATCTTTCCTTTATCTGTTTTTTAATTGAAATTACAAAGGGACAGAATGGTATAAACTTTCTAGTAAGTTATTTAGCTTGAAGACATAAGGGTCCTCTCCGAATCGACATGCCTTGTTTTGTACCTTGTGATCTCGCTATTCATGCATGAGTAGCTAAATGAGGGAGCCCGGATTATGCCTCTAGTGTTATTCACTCTGCTCCTCATACCTTTCTCATGCTAATCCCGAGTATTATTTGCATTTTCATAGAGGAAGTTGTACATTTGTACTGTATTCAATTTGTAGTTTTCATTTTACAGGGATGCGCGTACAAGAGAAGTACTGAAAGTATTCAATACCGACGGTCTGAATGAGAATCGAGTGGACATTTCATTGGCACAGGAGTTGCCAGTAGAATTAATTTCTGGAGCAAAAAAAGATAAAATACAAAGTTCTTTTGGTTTCTTTCAGCGATCACGTAATGCATTAATGGGAGCAGCAGATGCTGTTCGTCGAGTTGCAGTGAAGGGTGCATTTGGAGATGATAATCGAAGAACTGAAGCATTGGTAATTGCAGTAGATACAATGATTTGGACGGGGTGTACAAATGGCCTACTTGTGCAGTGGGATAGAAATGGCAACCGTATGCAAGAATTCCATTACCATTCTTCTGCTGTCCAATGCTTTTGTACTTTTGGGCTACGTATATGGGTTGGTTATGCAAGTGGCACTGTCCAGGTATTGGACCTTGACGGTAATCTGCTTGGAGAATGGGTTGCTGACAACTGTCCTATTATTAAAATAGCTACAGGAGCTGGTTATGTATTTACCTTGGCCAATCATGGTGGTATATGTGGATGGAATATTACATCACCGGGACCTCTTGACAGCATAGTGCGTTCAGAATTAGCTGGCAAAGAATTTCTATATACAAGGATAGAAAACTTGAAAATTTTGACTGGTACATGGAACGTTGGACAAGGAAGAGCATCCCAGGACTCACTTATATCCTGGCTAGGCTCTGTGGCTTCTAATGTTGGCATTGTTGTCGTTGGTTTGCAAGAAGTTGAAATGGGCGCTGGTTTTCTTGCTATGTCTGCAGCCAAAGAAACTGTGAGTTTATAATCGTGTTTAATATGTCTCGTGAATGTTATATAGACTAAAATTTGAGTTTCACAGAATACTTTCTTGTGCAACTTCATTCAAGTATTGAAATTGTTTTCGAAACTTGTGGGGAATTTTGCCTCATCAAGGAAGTAACCGATGCATGTTGTTTTGTGTGAGTAATGGACATTTGATTCAAGAATCCTAGGACAAGAATTACTATTGTTGTTTTTGATGATAATATGCTAGTGTTATGTTTGGAATCAATTGTCAAAATGCTTTCCATTGATAACGCTGATTCATGCTACAATGTTTTGATTATGAAAATGCCTTCCTAGTTTAAGAATTATGATAATGAAAATATGTAGGTTATATTCGTTTATGTAAGAGATTGCTTAGATGCTAATGATGAAACACTAGGCAATACATGACAAAGTTATTGAAGCAGATCCAGTGGCATAGGACAGGTCAAGAGGCTTCTTATGCTATGCGGTTACCTATAATCTATGCAAAATTTTGTTTCCACATGTGCATATGTAGTAAAGGGATTTGGTTTGAGGTTTGAATCACCACTTAATCTGATTCTCTGTCATCTCTAGGTAGGTCTTGAGGGGAGCTCTGTTGGGAAGTGGTGGTTGGATATGATTGGAAAAACATTGGATGAAGGATCAACCTTTGAACGTGTTGGATCTAGACAGTTGGCAGGATTGCTCATTGCTATGTGGTGAGTATATGGGAAGATCACTTTGAGTATTTTTATTTATAATAATTGTGTTACTTTTCCTGCCAAGTCTCATTGTTTCACTAACAATTATTATTTTTTAATTATCTATTATTCTTCTTCCAGGGTGAGACATAATCTCAAAGCTCACGTTGGGGATGTTGACGCTGCAGCAGTTCCATGCGGTTTTGGGCGTGCTATTGGTAACAAGGTAAGGTTGCCTCTATTTGGAAGATTTTTACTGTATGATACAAATTGACTGTGTTGTGATCATTCATATATAAAGGGAAAAAAGAAGGAAAGCTGACAGATGCTTCAATATGGATGATCTTTATCGTCTTTTTTTATTTTTATTTTTATTTTAATCTATGGTGGGATGAAATGTATATGAGTCTTTTGGTGTTAGATCAAACAACATAAATATGCCTTATAGTGGTTTTACTTTCCAAATGATATTTAATTTGTCTATAGAAAATGTGTATTATTTTCCTTTTTCTACTTTTTGGTTGAAGTACTGATATGAATTGATCTGTTCATATTCATTGAGGATGAAAACTTCAGATTTCTGATTTAGTGATGATTTTTATTAATTGCTTTTACTCTAGCCATTTTGTAATGATAGGTGAACTCTGCATCACCTTCATTTGACTGTATATCATTCTATATCATCTCTCTCTCTCTCTCTCTCCACATAAAAAAGGATCATATGGGTGTGTTCTTGGTCTCCCTTGTCTCTCAAGACACACATGCACACAGATACTTAGGTTCATGGTAGTGCTACTGTCATTTTCATACAGTTCCTATTATTAATGGAGGTAAAGATTGTTCAAACAGGGAGCTGTTGGTTTGAGGATTAGATTGTATAACAGGACAATGTGCTTTGTTAATTGTCACTTTGCTGCGCATTTGGAAGCCGTTAATCGCCGCAATGCAGATTTCGATCATGTATATCGAACCATGACCTTCTCTCGGCTGAATTATCTCAATTGTGCAGCTGGTACAACACCTGTACCTTTCTTATATTGTTCCCTTCTCTTCTCAATGCTTTGTTTCGGTCCATTTATAGATGCTGTCCGTGTTTTCTATTGTAGCTACTGCTTCATCTGCTGTCCAATTGCTTCGTGGTACAAATGTATGTACATAGTATAATTAATATGTTGCGTTTTGTTTTTTAGATTATGTGTTAACAATCACTTTCTTCCAACGATATTCTCAAAGGAAGAAAAGAAATGAACATAAAACTCTGATGAATCATTGATGGAATTTCAGGCTATTGGTAACAATTCTGTAGAAGGGATGCCTGAGTTATCTGAAGCAGACATGGTCATATTCCTTGGTGATTTTAACTATCGGCTTGATGGTATATCTTATGATGAAGCTAGAGATTTTGTTTCTCAAAGATGTTTTGATTGGCTTAGAGAACGGGATCAGCTCCGAGTGGAAATGACAGCCGGAAATGTCTTTCAAGGAATGCGGGAGGCAGAGATTACATTTCCTCCCACATACAAGTTTGAAAGGCATCAAGCTGGTTTAGCAGGTACATTTAACTGTATCATGAGCTTCTAAAATTCATAGCTTTGGCTGGGCAACGAAAAAGGTTAAAAATTGCTTGAATGATCTTAACTGAAAGCTAATAAACAGCTTTGGTCCTTCTGCAATATTTTTTTTTAATTAACTTGTGTTGGACGTTTCAATGTTTCATGACTCAAAAAACATGACTCAAAAAGTCAAAATCTCAAATTGACAACTTATGTCTGTCGAACTTCTTGTCTCTTTTTTAATTTTCTCTTGCATTTAACCTTTTTGATACATGTGCCTTGTACAGTTTGCTTTGTATAGTTTATTTATAGTGGTTCTAGAGGCAAAAGTGTGAAACAAGGTTTCATGTCATGCGAGGCCTTTTTGGGATGAACTATGATATATTTTGTTTGAGAGCTCATTTTGTTTCTAAATTTTTTGGCTTTTATTTAGTTAACTAATTCTTTTTTCCTCTAGGGTATGATTCTGGTGAAAAGAAGCGCATTCCAGCTTGGTGTGATAGAATTCTGTATCGTGATAGCCGCTCAGCGTTGGTATCAGAATGCTGCTTAGGATGTCCTGTTGTCTCTTCAATATCACGGTAAGGTTTCCTACTCTAAAAGTATTTGGCCATTCAGGGATCAAATTATATCCATGCGAGCACTGGCAGGCATGGTTTGGTGCATTTCATCGGACCTATTTGGTCAAAAAAAAAAAATCATGGATAAAGAATAAAACTCCTTGTTGTCCTGTGGGTCATCATCTTTCTCTTTTGATTTATGTGTTAATATCTTCTTTTCACCTTTTTTTTTCTTTGGTTTGATTCAGTTCTTCAGACTTCTTTCACCTTACTCACTTCCACGTCTCCCACTAAGACCTAAGCAGATTATCAACTTCACACCCAATCATCACATGCTTTTTTAATTTGAGGGCACATATTTTATATTGCTTTAAGAAATCAAATATGGAGTAGATGAAACAAAAAAGAAAGAAAAAAAGAAGTGGCAGTGTAAGCTCTTAATGTCGTAGGCATGCAAATATTTCTATGGAACCTAAGTTAATGAAATCTTCGAAGTATCTCCGATTGAGGGTTAAATTCTCAAAACAACTCAAAGTTTGAAACAAAGTTTGAAATTTAAGAAATTTTTTAACAATAGTCTATTTAGCCGGTATAACACGGCACCTTGCTAGATTTTGGTACTGCAATAATTCAACATTTTGAAATATGCGATTTTAAACCTAGCGATAGGGATCTGTTTTTGGAGTTTTTGTCTGTGCTTTTGGAAGCCCATAAGTGCTGGTGTTTGGGAGAAATAGCTGAAAATAATTTCAATCCTTTCTGCAGAAGTCAAGTGCCTTCACAGGAAGCGCTTGGATTTTTAATTTATAGCTTATCTACTGCTGAGCGAACTGCTTCTTACAGAATTCCTGAATGGACCCATTTCTTCATTTTCTATGCATTTTGTGCTGACTAACATTGACATCGATCGGGCCTTTAAGCTGTTTGAGGCATACGGTTTAGTAAAATTTTGTCTGATGAAATATTCAAGGTTCACGAAATTGATTTGCAGCTAAATCTTTCATGGCTGCAGAATTTTCTGTTCTGATAAATCATGCATCTATTTGTATGTAGTTACATTAGTCTAATTCCCTTATCCCTAGAAAAGACCAAAAAAAAGGATCCCTTAGTGGAAGGGCCCTCACACAAACACATATTATATTTGTGTTTTACTGTTATACAAGTGAGAGCGTGCATTGATGTATGATAGGTATACAACTATACATGTATACATGTGTTTATGCTTGGGTATTACTCTCTTTTGTTATATACTTATCCTTAATGCATAGCATTGATACCTGTTCAATAGGTACGAGGCTTCCATGGATGTAACCGACAGTGATCACAAGCCAGTCCGCTGCATTTTTACTCTTGATATTGCTCGAGTTGATGAGTCAATAAGGAGACAAGAGCTTGGAGATATCCTGGAATCAAATGGGAAGCTCAAATGCATGCTTGAAGAACTATCCAAGATTCCTGAAACTATTGTCAGTACAAACAAAATAATCCTTCAAAACCAGGATACATCCATTTTGCGTATTACAAATAAATCTGGCCAAAAAGATGCTTTTTTCAAAATAATTTGTGAAGGACAATCTGTCATTAAGGAGGATGGACATGCATCAGATCATTGTCCCAGAGGTTCCTTTGGCTTTCCGCGATGGCTTCAGGTAATTTCCTATGCTTTGAAACAGTACATGTGCTTTCTACTTCAGTAATTGAGTATTTTTGGTTGTGGTGGTGTGGGGTAAAAGCAACATTTTTGTTATGAAATATGTATGTACTCCTTAATACTTAGAAAAGAGTTAGCAGATACAGTGCAGTGCACGGGCTTTCCATGCAGTATGTAGATGTCAAAGTTACCTTCTGCGGCTTAGAAAGATGAAATAGATTCCAGAAAATTCTTTAGGCATTTGTCATAGTGTTGTTCAGTTAAGGCAGATATTCATGATTATGTTATGACTGTAAAGATCAGAGCTACACCACTGCATCTTCATTCATCTCGTTGTCTGTCACAAGAGACTCTGTATTGATTAAGCCAGTTTCTTGTATCATCCACGATTATTTATTGTAGACTTGATAACCAAAAGGCTGCAACTTTGGATAATTAGTCTTGATTATGAACCAGGTCACTCCTGCAGCTGGCATTATCAGACCAGATCATATAGCAGAGGTGTCTGTTCATCATGAGGAACACCAAACTCTTCTAGAGTTTGTAGATGGTGTCCCGCAGAACTGTTGGTGTGAAAACACCAGAGACAAGGAAGTTATACTGGTGGTTAAGGTACATGGGAGGTACACTAATAACACCAAAAGCCATCGCGTCTGTGTGCGTCACTGCTGTCCAGCCAGTACAAAGCAAAGAGAACCCCACGAGCACGACACCAGACAAACCCAAGGAACTGCTCTGCTCCGGTCTAACTTCCAACACCTTAGCAGTTCCTATGACGTGGTTGACCACCTGTGGGGTATGAATAGTCCTTGAAGCACCACAGATAGTTGTGTAATACTGTCACTTGATTATGGCCAATCAAAATTGGTAAACAATCATTCTGTTCGGTCAATTACGTGAAAAAGCATTGTTGCTTTTCCAGGTTTCTATGAAAGCTTATTCATTTTGTAGCATTGCGGTTCATTTGAATTAGTGTCAATTATTTTTGTGGTGATGCTGTTGTTAAATGAACCCTTTTAATTTTAGTTTTCTTATTTATGCATTGTGACTTATAATGGGTTGGAACTCGTCTTAAGTCTCTAAATCTCAGGTCCGGCTCCCCATCGTGGGGTTATGGAAGCCTAGTTCTACACTTCGCTATTCATCGTTTGCACGCCCAAAATCATCAACTTTCTCTCTCTTCAATTTCAGTCACCGTCTTTCTCACGCTCAAGTCATCAGTTTCAGTCATCGTTCTTTCTCACGCCCATAACCCAATCCTTACAAACTACAGTTAACGAGTTTCAGTTAGAAATTTCAGATCCTATAGTACATCAAATTTTAGTCACCAACTCACCAAGTGAATCCCAACTCCTCAATTTCAGTTCAGATTCGTCAAATTTCAGTTTCATATCAGTTAAATTTCCTCACCGAATTCCAACCCAAAACTTGAGGCATCTTCTCCCTCTAGTCTGACGAATCTTGAAGTTTCTGCAAATTGAAAGCATAATTTTGTTGGGTATTGGATATTATGTTGTGTTCTAGAAGGGTACTGATTAGAATTGCATAATTTGGATTTGAGAGAAGAACTTTGATTATGGAAGTAGATTAAACTTGTGTGAGAAGAATTGTGGGTATCTCTTTGATCTTTGATACAGATGGAGAATCTGAGAACGGGATACTTTGATGTAGATGCAGACTGGGTCTTTGGGTTGGCACCAAACATGGGTTAGGACAGGGTTCACATGAGGCAAGCTTCAGGTGTCGGGGACAATGAATGAAATTAAGCAGGGATATGACGAGAAATTTTTCAGTCTCGGGCTATCACAATACTATTAAACAAAGGACTAAATTCAATTTACCTCTTTAAATTTTAGGACTAAAATCAGTTTGATCTTTGATTTTTTTTTTTTAAATTACGTTAGTCCTTATACTCTCAAATGACATCATCTAAGTCCAAAATTTAACTTTTAGTGCAAAAAAGGGTGAGTTTGGTCCTTGAAAAATGACATTTTTTCATCGTTAGAATGTTTATTTACCCTATTTGTAGGTTAAAAAGCTCAAATGTAGATTCCCATGTCAATTTCAAGTCAGCAAATGATAAAAATGTTAAATTTAATATAGCTAAATTTAATAAAAATGTTAAATTTAGTTATACTAATGGAGATGCTCGTGCTTAATTTTCTACATGAATCCTACATTCTTAAAGCCTAGCTTATTTCCACAAGATGCCTAACTCATGTTTGGTGCTCGTGCTTAATTTCTACAAGAATCCTGCCTTCTTAAAGCCTAGTTTATTTCCACAAGATGCCTGACTCATGTTTGGTGCTCTTTTTAGAGCTTAGACTAATGACAAAAGAAAGAACACAACATAACAACAAAAAGAACCCATAAGGATACTCCAAAGGCAACGTAACATACAGAAAGAATCCAAAAAGGATACTCTAAAGGTTACATAGGCCCGTAAGTCAATTAATCGGGGCATGTGAAATGCTCTAACTTTGATAGCTTCGGAGTTCTAACTCCAAAGGTTACATAGGCCTGTAAGTCAATTAATAGTTGGAGCACATGCGAAATGCTCTAACTATGACCTCTTTAATAGCTTCAAGGTTAGAACCATAATTGAGGAGCATGTCAAACTTGGAGATCATGTCGAAACGTTTCATCTTCTCTAATCACCAACAATAAATTGAGATTTAGCTCTAATCAACATCAACGGGATTCAAACATAGATATAAAAGTTCTATTCTCACCAAAAAAAAAAAAAGATATAAAAGTTCTATACTTAAATTTTTACCAACTCGACCGTATGAGATAGTTTGAGATAAGGGTAACGAGAAGATGTTAGGTTAGATCAAAGTGAGAAAAAAAAAAAACGTCGGTGGGGTACTGGTATTCTAGTTGACAGACGTACCACGTGAATCAGCAGCGTGCGAATGGTAAGTGGGTAAGGGGTAGGTGCTATAATTTAACAGTGTCGCTGGCTCGCTGTAACGTCTCTCCGCTCCCCACAAAGACCGAGGAGAGAAGAGCGCTTCCCACTTCATAGGGTAGTAGAGTACCCACTACTGGATTGGTCTTTTGTTTTGCCGACGCAGCTAGCACCGGCCACCGCATCAATCATTGGATCGATCTTGTGTTGGTAGTTGGTAGCAATGGAAGCTGAGAACAAACAAGTGATCTTCAAGGGGTTCGTAGAGGGCACCCCAAAGGAGACAGACTTACAAGTGAAGCCTGGAATCAGTATCAAGCTCAAGGCTCCTAAAGGCTCTGGAGCTTTCCTGGTCAAGAATCTCTACCTCTCTTGTGACCCTTATATGAGGGGACGTATGCGTGATTTTCGTGATTCCTATATTCCCCCGTTCGTTCCTGGCCAGGTATTCTTGTCCTTCACCCTCATTTCACTTTTTGTCCATTTGTTTTGCTTTTCATTTTCTCTACTTCATATTGGTGGCTCCAGAGGAATTTACCCATGTATTATTTCACTTCAAAGTTGCAACAGCATGATTCATTTCCTGTTACAAGTCACAAGTGTCTCTTGAACCTGAAATAAAAAGAGTATATACATCTTTGGTTAACGCTGGCACTAGAACTCTGCTTTGACATTTTGGTTTTACTAATAGTTCAAGGGTTTTTGCTTTCTGAAGCCAATTGAAGGTTTCGGTGTCTCCGAAGTTGTGGATTCTGATAATCCGAATTTCAAGCCTGGCGACTTGGTCTCTGGCATAACTGGATGGGAAGAATACAGCTTAATTCATAGAACTGAGCAGTTGAGAAAAATTAAGCAAGATGACATCCCTCTATCATTCCATTTGGGTCTTCTTGGTATGTCATTCTCTATAGTTTTTCCGTGCAATTTATGTTCTTCTCTTGGACACAGACCAGGCAGAGTTTTAGACCTTCGGAGGCGTTTGCCAACTAGGATAGGCATGAAGGTTGTATAATTAATGGATTTGATTAGGGTAAGATTAGATTTATTTTAATCTTATCAGATGTTTGGTACGAGAGAATTGCAACTAGAATAGATAAGCAGAACAATCAGGAGAAATTGTTGAGCTCTACGGAGAACCATCTGGCTGTACGAGTAGTCCTCCATTTCAATCAAATATTGACACTTAGATTTTAGAAAAAATTACATTAGCTATTTTGTCCAAAACAATTTTAGGTTTGTTGTTGCTTTTTCAACCATAAATTATAAACTCTAAACCCTTGTTGTTGCTTTTTCAACCATAAATTATAAACTCTAAACCCTAGACCCTAAACCCTAAATCTAGACCCAAAACCCTAACCCCTAACTCCTAAACCCTAAACCTAAACCCTAAATCTAGACCCAAAACCCTAACCCCTAACTCCTAAACCCTAAACCTAAACCCTAAACCAAACTCAACAAAGACCCATGAAGGTATTTTTATAAAAAATAAAAAACCTTAGTTTATATTTTATTCGTAATAAATCCACGTGTCAATATTTGATTGGAATGTAGGACCACGTCATACTGCCAGGTGGTCCAAACACTATCTATGACTCCTTACCAGCCCGAACAACACTAGCCCGAACAACACTATCTATGACTCCTATGACTCAGAACGTCTTCGCCCGCTGCATCGTCGGCCACACCAAGGACATCCTCTTCCTCGCCTCCTCCATCGACAACTCTCAGATCTTCAGATCGTCTCCGCCAGTAGCAACATCATCTGTGTGTTTGATGTAGAGAGAAGAGAGAGATAGAGAGCTTAATTTGGGGGTTTGGTTCAAATGGACAATTTCAGCGTTGAAATCTGTCGACGATGAAGAAAGGGAGCCTCTACGCGGGTATGATGGAATGCAAAGTTATTGCAGCAGAAAGAAGATAGATGAGGTTGGGCGTGATCTCAAAATTTTCCGGCGAGACTATATCCTAGGAAAAGAACAAAAAGAAACAGAAAAAGAAAATGCAGAGAAAAAAAAGATAATAGATATAGAGAGGGTAAACAGGTCATTCGGCACTGTTTTAGGGATCCATGTGCTTGCCACATCAGCAAACAGACCGCTCCATCAGGAAAATTATCTCATTGACATCAAAATCAATATTCAGGTATTATATTGATACTTTTTAAAGTTCGGGTACCAAATTGACTGTGACATAATAGTTTGGGTACCAGTGTTGAATTTTACTCTTACTAATATGGTTAGAATAGAGAATATTGACTACAACTCATACCTATATATAAACTCCTGATAGAGACTAAAAAACCCTAGGAGCCGCTCCCTTTCTCTAGAGAAAACCCAATCGAGTTTCCCTCTCATCCGGCGGAAGCCTCTCTAGGCTGGCCCTAGGGTCTAGCTGACACCAGGTTCGCTGCCGGATGGGAATCCCTCCACACCCATCTAGTCTCTTGGAAGAGTTTGGCTTGAAGGTGGCAGGAGGGATCCTAGATCTATTTGGTTTCGTGCGGGTTTTTTTCAGGATGGTTGTTTTTGTTGCTTTGAGAGCTACGGCGGTGGCAGGTCGTCAAAGGTTTCTAGGGTTGCGTCGCCGCAGCGGCTACTTTGGGTCTCCGGACTTTGCGTGCCGAGCCTTGGTGTGGTGAGACCATGTGGGGTGTGGGGCTACAACACTGTGCGACAGCTTGGCTTGGCTTGGTTGCGGTTTGACTGCAACTCGGCAACGATGATGGTAGATGGTGGTGGGGGTGGTTCAGATTCGGGATCTCTTTCAGTTGGCCTTGGGCTGGGCCCATTCTTTGAGGCTGCTTGGGCTTTCAGATGGGTTAGAGCTCGCCTTTTGGGCATTAACCCTTTCTAGCCCTTCGGGGATTCTAGGGGTTTCCACCCATTTTTAATGTTTCGATAGGGGTTGGTGAGCCCTAGCAACAAGGGCAAGGAGATAGCTTAATTTCTTTGTTTCTTACCTATACATCTACTGAAAGGTTATTTCTTGTTTAGATTTCGGTATTACTTTGTTGTACACCAATCGAGATCCATTGGCGACTGGTATTACCGCTACATGGAATTTAGATAGGTTTTAGTTGGAAATTAGATGTGATAGGCTTAACTGAGCGTATTTGTAATGAGGAATACCTGTCTCTTTGTTAGTGTTTGTTGCCAATATGACTGATTGGTCCCAAGTAGACAAACTGATGTAAGTGCCTTCTGGTCATTGACAAATTAATGAAATTATCTTTTTCCTCCAAAAAAGAAAGAAAAGAGAATGTTGTTATTTTCTGGAATCAAAAGAACTTTTAATTGCATTAGATCAAATGTGGACAATCAAAGCTTAGTACATCACTAAGCAAATCAGGGGGAATGTTCTGCCAGTCATAATTTTGTGCAGATTCAAAAGCTTCAGCTGCTGGCTTATGAGGTATCGAGTAATTAAATATCAAACAACAATAGAGAATAAATATTGACCTATGATTAAGGAGTCGATGAATAAAATTGTATACCGAACGTCAAGAAAGAAAACAACTATTTTAATCTTGTAGTTTGCGAACTAAAGTATTACAACTTACAAATTATCTAAAGTTTTAGAGTATGTCCTACTTTGGAACTCTTACTTGTATAACAATATATATCATGTCATTTACCTCTTCAAACATTGCCAATTGCTTTATGGACAGAGCTTCTATAAGAATGCTTCATGATCACTAAATTTCAATGTTACATGTCCTCCGAAAAATTTGAATTTACACCTTTTTCTTTGTATTTTCTAGAACATATTTCTTTTTCTTTGAACTTATTTCCAGAACATTATATTTTTAGAAGGAACTTAGCATTGTCATCATTAATTTGGAAATTGTGACATACATACTGATTTCGTGACACTAATAGCTTCATCATAGCTGATCTGAAGTGTGAACAATTCATTTCTCAAGTTAGTCCAGACTCCGTATATACAGCATTAACATACTTTCTATGGGAATCAACATTCAATTCCCAGTTCTAAGAACCAGAGAAATTTAACTTTCATTCATTCTTTACATTTTATATTTTGGTACCCCCCTCCTCTTTGTTTTCCTGGCAATATAGAACACTTTTACTAGCTTTTGAGCCCACCGAATGTGTCGGCCAGTGCATTCCTTTTTATGTTCAGGCTTGAAGTGTTGCATCTTAGCTTTCTTTCCCGTGGACAGCAAAGGAGATGACGTGAAATCAGTTGTCTTCAGGAGGAATAGCAAATAAATAAAAAGAACATATAAAAATTTCTGCCGTACTACTGTTTGGAATGGCAGTACAGTACTTAGCTTATATACAGGTTTTGTTTTCATTTCTTGAAGAAGTAACCTGGTTTTATACGTTCCTATTACAGGTATGCCAGGTTTTACTGCATATGCAGGATTCAATGAGGTCTGCTCTCCTAAGAAAGGGGAATATGTTTTAGTTTCTGCTGCTTCTGGAGCCGTAGGTCAGCTTGTTGGTCAGCTTGCTAAGTTGCTTGGCTGTTACGTAGTTGGAAGTTCGGGTTCAAGCCAAAAAGTAAGCTCACTGCTGTTCCTTTGTCATACATATATCCCATCTTATGCATTAATAGGCTTAGTTTTATTCAGCGATAACTTGGAATAGAATACCTGATACAAGGGATGAAAGCAAGGCAAACTATCGTATTGCATGAATTAGCGCTGAGAAGCAGTATATACAACTTACTTGGAATATTTGTTAGGTTGATCTTCTAAGGAATAAGCTTGGTTTTGATGATGCTTTTAATTACAAGGAAGAGCCAGACCTTGATGCAGCTCTGAAAAGGTTAGTTGATGAGTTAGTGAGTTGAAACTATCTGACAATTTAGAGCCTCTTTTGTTGCATGATTCAAGCTACACAGGCTCTTGCATGTAAAATTTGTACATGACCTTCTATTGTTCTGAGTTGCATGAGATATTCAGTGATTTTAATCTTCTAAACATTAATAGGTACTTTCCTCAAGGCATTGACATTTACTTTGATAATGTGGGAGGGGAAATGCTTGATGCAGCGCTTGTCAACATGAGAATTCATGGTCGAATTGCTGTGTGTGGTATGGTGTCTGAACAAAATCTCTCTGATCCTCGAGGTATCCACAATTTATACAATCTCATAACAAAGCGCATCAGGATGCAAGGATTCCTGCAAAGTGATTACTTGAATATATACCCGCGTTTCTTGGAAGATGTTATTAGCCTCTATAACCAAGGGAAGATTGTTTACATTGAAGACATGAATGAAGGCTTGGAAAGTGCTCCATCTGCTTTTGTTGGGTTATTTTCGGGAAGAAATGTTGGAAAGCAAGTCATTCGTGTAGCAAAATATGAATGACCGACTCTCGTGCATCAAAGCTGTATTGAATCTGACAAAAGAAGCCAATTCTTCACACAATACTATGTAATGTAAGAGCATCTCTAACAATTTCTTTATAATTTCTCTATTATAGGGAAATGGATGTCAAAGTTTTTAGCAATTTTTCTTCCATAATTCCAACATGTTCCCTTATTTTAGGGATTTCATGATAATTCCTCTTTTTTTTTTCTTTTTTTTTTTGAAATCAGCTCATATCTTTTTCTAAAATTATAGAGTTGTTGCATAATAAGGAATTTGGTTTTCTCTCTCTTCAAGTAACCCATTTTCGAGAAAATTATAGAGCGAAACAACCAAATAATTCCTCAAAATAAAACATGCAATATTCAGGGAGCTGTTGGAGTTGCTCCAAATGAATCTGTGAATCTTTCGGACGACCCTGATGTGTTGTTTTGATAAAGTACTATAGGATTCTCGTCAAACTTTGGACCCATCTCCATATTGGTTTAAAATTCATCCCAAGCATCAAAGTGAGGAGGGAAATTTGCACTTTTCTATCAAAATGGGAATCAAAGAAATATACTTCTCTCTCGCAACTGTAAACTACAAGCCCTATTTTGTTTTCTTAGCTTTTATAGTCATCAAAACTACATTGTTTGGTAGCAAGAAATAAAAAATAAAAAAAAACACAAATAGCGTTGTCTTAGCTCGCTTTTTATGCTTTAACCCGCCCCGTGACACATCTTTTGTGACAAAAGCCTTGGCGGGAACCCCAAACCCTTTGATTTGGGTTGTCAGCTTGGACCCAAATTGAACTACCCGAGCTTCAAGGGTACAATTATTGCTAGTCATGCGTATACAAAAGGGACTATTTGTTCATGATGTTGGTAAATGCCTGTGTTTCATTTGGACATGGTTTCAGATCGTAATTAAGCTTTTCATGGAGGCCAGATTCCAAGAAGCTTTTTTAGGGGGTTTTTGTACGGTTTTGAAGAGTGACATCAATATTAGAATGTACCAAAAAACCAAACCCAGATTATATGCGGAAGACATTCAAAAGATAGCTTAAACATTGATCATAGTCAAAGAAGGAAACATAGTCTGAAAATGAAGCTATGAAGACTATGAGACAATAGGTGAAACCAAATAGAGAGACTTGCATGCTAGGCAGTTCCACACTAGTTTTGCATACTTGTCCAATCAAATTTTCATTGATCTTAATACTTGTAATAATTTGTTGATAGGATAATGTTTATACCTTGATCGATTAATCTAAAGGCTTGGTAACGGTGCGTTCATCTTGCTTAAATAATTAAGAAAAGTAGTAAGAATTTATGCAGCGCGTTCACGATTTATTTTTGATTGAACCTTTTTACGACTTGGTAATTGGAATCTTGGTTATATGGGCATTGTTTTGAAGCATATTCGGTGGTGGATTTCCAAAGTCCCTAACCTCTTCTTTGTCATATTTCTCAAACTACAAAATCAAGTCAGTTTTCTTATTCTTTTGTCTTATGTTTTTCGTGATTTATTTAATATAGTAAACGAACTCGAAATCCTCGGAAATTTTGTGTGCATGTTCTTCTTTGTGTCTAGTTTAAGTTTGTAAATTTTCATAATTTTCTGAGTAGTGTAAGTTAGGTAGTTAAGTAGATTTTTGTCTGCTATTCGTTAGGAACAGTAGCTACTTTTGTGACATTGTTGTTGTGTGTGAAATTAAATACCCTTAATATCTAGCATCGAACAATCCTTGCTTCTCTATACTACAATTGATAATCTTTTGCAGGGTTAAATTGTGAGGCTATTTTAGTAGTAACAACGTCGTCAAAAATTGTTACAGCTAAAATAGCCTCACAATTTAATGATCCACGGGTCACGCTTGTCCCTGTTTAAGTGGGTATCAGAGTGGGTCACTCTTCAATTACGTCTTTGAGCATAATGAGTCCAAATTTGGGTTTATCGAATTGTCATTAGAAAAATTTTGATTGGCTTCATACCATATCAAGTGCCTGTAGTGGGCCTTAGACCGCATTACCAATTTTTGATATGGGAATTGGACCGAAAGAATTCCATATGTAGACCTAAAAAGTTAGGTTGCATGTGAGGGAGAGTGTTGGAGATGAAAAATCTTACATCAGAAAAAGGACAAATAACATACAACTTATAAGTCGACGAATCATACCCAATTGTACCAAACCATTTTGTGGTTAAAACCCAACACCTTAAAGGTGGTTAAGTTGGGACAATATCGGTACAATGATGATCCACATGCCACGCCTGTCCCTGTAAGTAAATGGAGTTGGAGAAGCTTCAGAAGCGTTATTAAGTTCTTTCTCCATGTTTGAAGGTAGATGGTACAACACAAGAATGACAAGTTGTCAATTTCCCCAAAAAGAAGAAAATTGGAAGGTTAAAAGCCAATAAGTATCTACATACGACAAATAGGGACCATGAGATAAAGACCTACGTGAAGAGGGAAAAAAGCTTTGTGCCTAAGGTTAATGCCCAAGCTAAACTTGAGATCACTATGGATCCTTTTGGCAGAATTGAACTTGAGGTTGTCGTGGAGACTGATGCTAAAAACAATGAAAATAGGGGGAAGTAGCAAGACCGATGGAAGAGGAAGAGTGTTTCTCATCCATCAACGTTGTTTAAATATTCTTTTAGTTGTAGATTTATAAATGGTTGGTTGATAGTTGATACCTTAATAAAAGTTTTTGTAATTTTTGTTATGTTTTAATAATGATGCTTCAAATTGTAAGAAAAAGATCTCTGTAATTAAAAACCAGCTCTTAAATTTCTCCTTGTTGATGAATGTGTTATCGTGATACTGTGTGCTGAATTCATCATTGCTGAAAATTAGGAGCAAAGATCAACACACACATCGACTTGTTTACTTGTTAAGTCACAGTATGCTCGTCGACCAAAGTGTACGTTGGCTAGCTTTGCTTGTATAGTTTTTGCTGTGGTTTTTTCGATAAAACAGTTTGTTGTGCTTTGTGCTCGATTGCAGTAAAAAAAGAAGAAGAAGAAGAAGAAGTAAATAACCAGCAGCGGCAGATCAACACACACATTGACTGATTGACTTATAAAAGAATCTAAAACAAAAACAACAGTAAAATGAGTACATTTTTTTTTCTTTTTTTGAGAATGAAAAATGAAGTACATTACACCAAAGTCCTCAGCCTTAAAATCAGTTCTATTCTGGTACACATGAACAAAAACAAAGTTCGAAAATTGGAAGGCGCTACCCATCTTCAATATTCTCTCTTGACTCTGTTCCATGTCTGATTCTGTTCGATCTCTGATTCGGTAGTTCAAACTCCTCCAAGCTGTATGCTTTGCTCCCAGCAACTACACAGCTGCATCTACTAGCTTGGTTTTCGAAATCCCAGCACCATCCCTATATTGTTGAAAGCTCCAAACGTTTCCTATTTCTGTCAAAGATTCAATTTTTTGATCAAAGGGTAGCTGTTATTTCGTAGATTTCAGACAATTCATACCTTTACGTTTGCTATTCCAGTACTTAAGGTGCGAGAAAGTTAGGGTTTCGTGTTGGTAGTTGATTTGGGGATTTATAGAAGTAAGACTTTTGGGCTTCGGATGACTATTCGACCAATGGGCTGTGGTATGAATTTAGGGTTTCAATCCAGAGTCATGTAAATCTGTTGGATTTGAAGCGTTTCTACTCGTTTTTGATGATTTGGTACTCAAGAAGATGGTTTAGAGGCTTATGCTATATCTGGGAGCGACTATTAGGGTTTTAAAATTGTCGATTGGAGAGATTGTTATGTGAATTACAGGGTCTCTTTGGTGAATTGAGGTGAGAAAGTACAGAAAAATGTTTTACTCGCAGTTTATATTGGCAAAGAAAGGCCCACTTGGGACGATATGGATAGCGGCACATTTGGAGCGCAAGCTTCGCAAGAATCAGGTTGCCGACACCGATATTGGCGTCTCTGTAGGTCAGTTTCCATATTTTACTGTGATTTTCTGTTTCTATTTATGATGCGTTCATTCGAGACAAAAAAGGAAATCAGAGCAGCACACTTATGGTTATTTATTACCTTCTCTTTTGTAAGAAACTGAAGGATCCCATTTCTAAAAGTAAACCCAGAACTTTTTAATTCTACAAGAACCGTAAGAGTGATGCAACTTCTTGTAGCTTATGGTGTTCTATCGATTGTCTAAAGTCCTGAAGGTATAATTGGTCCAAAGTAACTTATAGGAAGTTGGATTGAAGAAATGAAGAAGATATTGGGTGAAAGATACTAAAATATATCTTAAATCATTTACTCCAAGAGGGATGCAACTCCCTTTAGATTGTGGTGTTCTATCTTTACCCCCGTTTACTTCAGGAATATGGTGTTGTACTTTATCATTACCTGTGTTTACTTCAGGAATATGGTGTTGTACTTTATTTTCTCCAATTTCTGTTATCAAGCTGTTTATGTTAATTTTTCTATGTCAATTTCATGTATCTGCTCGTCTTACTTCCGTACTTTAACTTGTTGTGGTGCAGATTCTATTCTTTTTCCTGAAGTTCCGATTGCTCTCCGGTTGTCCAGTCATCTTCTGCTTGGTGTTGTGAGGATATATTCTAGAAAGGTGAATTACCTTTTTGATGACTGCAGTGAGGCTTTGCTTAAGATTAAGCAAGCTTTTCGCTCCACCGCAGTCGATTTGCCACCAGAAGAATCAACTGCACCGTATCATTCTATCACCTTGCCTGAGACTTTTGATCTTGATGATTTTGAGCTACCAGATAATGAAATTTTTCAGGGGTTAGTAAGTTCAATCATTTTTATTTAAGACTGAAGATCTGGTGTTGAGTCTGGAGATGAAGATTTGTGTATGTGATTTTAACATTCAGTTGTCTTGCAGTAATTATGTTGATCATCATGTCAGTACAAGGGAGCAGATTACTCTCCAAGATGCAATGGAGGGTGTGGTTTACTCGACATCTCAGTTCGGATTGGATGGTTAGTACTCATCAGTTTATTGTGATGACATGATGGTATACTCAATTAATATTAAAGCTTAGGCGTACAACTTATTGTTGTTTATGGACCATGGCTTACTTATTATCAAATATTTCCTGGTTTATTTTCAGAGCGATTTGGGGATGGTGATACTTCTCAAATTGGTCTAGATTTTGATGAGGTGAATTTTTTATACCTGCTTTATATGCAAATCATTAGTTTATTGGTTAAAAAAGTCCGAGTCTGCCCCACGTTGCTAGAGTCTTTACTGAATCTTCACTTTTGTATCTTCTTGTTAGCAAGTCAGTGCACATTCATATACATATGGTTTCATTTTTACATGTTAAATTTTTCTTATGCAAGAATTTAGTGCAGAAATATTGTCTTATATATCTCAGTGTCACTTAGAAATTCTTATTGTCCCATGGTGAAAAACAGGACTTGTTCTTAGGCCAGGCTGCAGCTCAAGGGAATGATGCAATTTCCGGGTAACTTATATATATCTCTATGGTGTCAAGCATCTCTCATGCATTCTTTGTTTGCACAAAGAGATTCTTAGAAGTTCGAATAATAACATGTTAATTTCTGCATTGGATTTAGGCCCTATATATATATATATATATATAGATCTGTCTCACCTATTGTCCAATAAGCAGAGCCTTATTTTCACTTGTATTGAGTAAAGTTTTTTGGCACCTTCATGGGCTTCGGTTTCCTAAAATTTAAAACTTATTAAGTTCTGTTTGACTGGAGAACATCTGTACTTTAAGCACAGGGTTTAAGCGCGTGCACATATTATTTGGTGTTAGGGTGGAGGGGCCACAGAGTAAGGTTTTCTGGCAGCTTTATAAGCTTCTGTTTCCTCAGAATTCAAAAGCTTTAGCATTTCTCATATTGCTCGACTGGAGGACTGCTTTTAGCATAGGGTCTTAAGACTGTCTTGTCTGTAGTCTCCTATGTTTGGGTTTAGATTTAAAGAAAAAAGAAGGAAAGAGGAAAGAGAGAAAGTACTAATGAATTTGTGAGTAACATTATTGATGACGGACTGGACCATAATGAACGACCAAACAAAACCTACCATATCCTCCATACTAAATGAGGCCAGAACCACTCAGTTAACCCACGAAATGAAACTCATATTTACAACAAAAAAAAAAAATATCCAAGCAGATCAACTTCAAATATGCTAAAGCAACTTCTGCCATCTTGGATGCTACATGTGCCTGTAGTTTTTGGGGTACTGACTCTGTAGATTACTTTATATCTCTGTTCAAGGCATTCTGCCCCCTAGTAGACCACATAAAAAAACAAAAAAGAAAAGGAAAAGTTTTCATTTCTTTTGTTTGTATGAGAACACGTGGTCTTTTGATGTTGTTATTTTGTTTAACTGGGATGCTGTACTAGATTCTGATTATATTGTATTTTCTGATTTCTGTTTGTTTGACTTTGTTAGTTAAGTATGGTAATCAAGTAAACACCTGGTCCATAATTCTGTACTCTGCAGTAAAAGTTGGTTTGTTGTATAAGATATATTTTCACTTTTGTTTTTATCCTTGTGGCACTCTCCACTTCAAGTTGTAGAGGTTACCTGTTTGGTTTCTTTACATTTTGTCTTCACTTAGAACAATCAGTTTTTGATATACCCTATTTATAATCTTCATTTCAGTAGCGATCCTCAGGCATTGACTCCGCCAGCAACACCCCTGGAAAAGCATGAAGTTTTTGAGGGAGTACCTGGAACTTCAGAAACTGTGCAAATGAATGAGACTGGAAACCAGGTTTGTTTTGTTTCCTAAAAACTATATGTTGGGTATTATCCTAATTGCTCATCATTACTTGTGTGCAAGCTAGTTCTTTTATAAGATTTTAGTTTTAGTTCTACTTTTTTGGTTGTTGGGGATTGGGAGGACAACTCATGTATTAAATATGTAATACAATTGCTGCCCCCATCATGAACATTTTTATCCTTTGAACAGAATGAAGTCCTTGCTGCAAATACTGAATTTGTCACATATGCTCAGGCTCCGTTAACTCCCGGATTATTTGAAGAGCCAAACTTGTCTAGTGTTCAGGAAGCTATGGCCTGCAATGATCACTTGGATTTGGAAGACCATAGTTTATCAAATTTACCAGTACCAGAAGGCACAGAAAATGCTTGTAGTGAGTTAGGTCCACGCTGCGAGGATAATAATAATACAATAAATGTGCCTGAGAATGGATACAATTTGGGAGATCTGGAGATGAAACCACCAATGCATGAGCAGATTAAACCTGTATCTCCAGCATTAGAATGTTCAAATGGGACGGTTGGTGCATTGGATTTCCCAAACAGGGTGGAAGATATAAACTGTGGTATTGTAATTAACAGTGAACCAACTATGCTCACAGAAAAAAAGGGTGAACAATGTGTAGAGCCTGCAGGAGTTAGGCTGGATGAAACCGTTGCATCTCCTAGTTGCTCTCAGGTTACCTCCGAGTTGGAGGAGTCTGGTCGTAAGATTTCTTCGAGTGGTACCTGTGTTCAAGTGCCAGAGGATTACATGGAGGATCAACAAACATCTCTAAAGTCTGAAATTCAAAATGATATTGCTATTGCTAACTATACAGGAGTAGCATGCACACCTAACATTGTAGATTTTTTCAACCCTGTTGCTCATGAAAAAATGGCATCTGCTCAATTCTGTGTGCTTCAGGCATGCAACTCTGATCCGAGTCATCACAGTGTGGTATCTTCAGATAAAAGTGCAGAAATTCCTTGCAACTTATCTTCTGAGGTTGTGCGGTTAAACTCAGTGGCCAACGTTATATCTGGCGACAATCAACTGGATGTTTTGGATAGGTCTGCCACTTCTGACTCGCTTGCTCCTGAAAAGTTTCTATCTATATCAGAGGGGCTCACTGCTGAACCTAGCGGTATACCAGTTGAGTCTACACCTGAAAAAGAAGTCTTCGGTGGTGATAGTGGTGATGGTGCTGGGTCCAAACTCATCTCTGGGAAGAAACGCAGTTCTACTGAAAGTAGTGTAACAGTTCAGAGTTTAAATTCAGTTGAGTCATTTGGGGAGTCCCGAGGAAAGCGAACTGCAGATTCCATCCCTGATGATGATGATTTATTGTCTTCTATTTTAGGTATCAACATATCTCCTTCTGTCTTTCTTTGTGGAGTTAATAATTCATTTGCATCTCTTTTTGCCCTTGAATTTCACTGGAAAAATGTTGTGTTACTTACATGGTTTTGGACTGATTCATGTTTTTTATTTTCCCTTCAGTCGGGAGAAGATCTTCAGTTTTAAAACTGAAACCTACTCCGCCTGTACCTGAAATGAAAACCAGAAAACGCCTCCGAACTGCTGTCCGTAGCACTGCTTCAAAGAGAAAAGTGCTAATGGATGATACAATGGTCCTGCATGGCGAGTATGTCGGTCTTCATATACATTATTCATGTTCATATACTAATTAGTTTTGACCACTATTTTCTCATAGGTTGTTCTAGTTCATTGCTTGGCTCTTTCGAATGAAAGTGCGTATATGTTAGAGGATATATGATGAAATCTTTTTAAGACGTTGACACTACAGAAAAACCTTTACACTCAAATGGTCGATTCAATTCGTTGCATAAACCCCTTGTTAATACTGAGTAGATCTCTGCATGATCTTGTTTCATGCTCTTTAGTTGTGAACCTTCTCAATATGACTGCATTTCCGGTTCATAGGTCATTTCGTTGAATTGTTGTTTCTTTAGAAAAAAAAAAAATTTGTATTTACATAGATGGCAGCCGTTGGGTTCTTTGGCTGACCGGCTGTTCTCATGGGATATTTGTCATTTTGTTCACTATATAGGTATTATTTATGTCTACGTTAGCACTCAGCATAGTGTTTTTTTTTGTTTTGGTTTTCTGGTTTTGGTATTTGGCTCACTATGCAAGTATTTTGTGTGTACATTGTACGCACTTAGCAGTGAGACCTGGCTGAGTTAGTAATGTTGTAGATCAAAGCATACTAAGCATGTCAGGCATAAATTAATGTATGTATTATGATAGTATATCGCTCTTCGTATAAAATATTCTAACTACTTGCCTGCCTGTCATATGAAGTACAATACGCCAGCAGTTGACAAATACCGAAGATATACGTCGTGTGCGGAAAAAAGCCCCTTGTACTCGCCCAGAAATTTCAATGATTCAGAGACAAAATTTGGAAGATGAAATTTTCACTGAACCCATCATCACAGGTAATAATAGTGTATTGCAAGAACACATACACTTGCAATACGCAGTTGCAGGAGACTTTTAAGCCATTTTAATGATTACTCTACTCCACAAAGCTTTTACTAGCCACCTGAGTTGATTCGTTGTTTGTCAGGCTTGGCAGCGGAACTGATATTTCTGCACACTGAGAATTTTGATGCGAGTACAACCAGATTTTCTGAAGATGATCAAGGCAACGCTTCTGACAAGGTACTGAAGGATGAACAATATTTTGTGAGGTCAAATGTTACTGAAGAAACTGAAATCCTTGGAAGCACCAAACCTGTAATAGTGAGAGATGATGCAGAAGCACAAGCTGACATTGTTATTGAGACTGAAAACCGGGGGATGCAAGATCATAACCTAAGATCTCAGGACTCTGATGCTCCAGGGCAGAGGATTACCAACCCTGAAGAATCAAGGCATGAACCCTTGGTGGAGATGAGCGAAATGGAAATTGATGTAAACAATGCAGAAGCTACCAATTTTGTTCCAGGAGATACATATGATATGCCATCTGAAGATAACATCCAGCCAAGGCACCTGATTAAAATTGATGAGGAAGATGCTTCTCTGCAGACGGGTACATTATGCATGTCCCCAGATGAAAAGGTGGATGGTCAACCTATTGATGTGGATGCGTTGGTAGTCGATGCAAGTATTCAGAAAGGAGTTGACGCTATTGGATTTGTTGAGCATGATGTCGAAATCAGAGCAGATGTTCAGACGGGTTTTTCTGAAGTTACTGACCTAAATGCTACACTTGCAACCGTAACTCTTGAAACTGGCGACCACAAGAACTTGAGTTTAGATGATCAACCTATGGAAGAAATGGGACATGAGCTGCATATTGTGAATGAAAATGAGGTCCTAGATGCAACCTATGGTTGTGATGACAAGGACACTAAGTCTAGTTGTATGCTTGGTGGAGAAGACAACATTGGTTCTACAATTTCGTTGGAATTTGATGTGGACGCAAAATATAATTCGTTCAGTGATAAAGAAAACCTAGAACATGAGGAGGCTGATCCACGCAGTGGAACTGAGGCAGAAGTTACTGCAGACTACCCTGCTGGAAATTGTGGAGTAAGTTGTGAACATTATTTGTCATTATTTTCTAAATTTTAATTTGAGTTTACTCTTTTTGTTGAACTACTTCATTAACTGTGGTATAATGTTTCCTTAATGATCCTTTGTCCCACCTACTTGTCATCATTCATTTGCTTAATGCCCTTGGGTAACCGTCAAACTTTTGAGGCCATTTTTTATGCTACTACTGATATTTCTGATAACTGGTATATTCTTGACTTCACAAGCAAATTACTCGATCTTATTAACTAATAGGAAATATTTCTTTATTTATGTATACGTTCTTTCTAACAATATCTGAAAGTGAAATATGAAGAGACTTTTTGATCGTCTTCCATTGGCTTGATATGATTTTGCTTGGACTGTAGAAACTTCTGTAAACATTGTATTATCAAATTAGGTCATTTTATTTATGTGCTCCAACATCGCTCTAGGAAACTGTTTCCTTACAAGTTTTATATGTGCTTTTAACATAATGCTTTTGGCCGTGCAGGATTATGGCAATGTAGTTTTTGGAAACGATACAGGTCCACTTTTTAATCATCTTCCTTGGTTGACGCTTTCTCATTTATATGATGCCAAGTTTTTTTTTGTTTTATTATCTTGTCTGCCTGAATAATACTCCACTGGGGATACCATATATATGAGTGGGCCTTCTGTACTTGGATCTTAAAGTTCAATTGTTAACTCTGTTTGATCATGTCTTGATGGAAAATAAATGTTAAATAAATGTTGCCAGCCACCATTAGATATGCTCTTTGCCATAATTACTATCATGTAGTTTTATATGTACTTGCGTTCTCTGAGTAACATATGTATTCTTCTATTTAGAATTTTTGAACGTAGATGATGAAGAGATAGCCGAGGAGGCGGATGATATGCCGTCTGCTGAAGACACTTGTCTTCTTGAAAACAGTGGATGGTCTTCCCGCACCAGGTGTGTATGCTCTAAATAGTCATAGATAAATGCAGCTACTGAATTCTTGTTTACTGCAAGTCATAATAGTTGCTTTTACTTGTTTTGCATCACTCGCTGTAGGTCATACTGATAAGTTTGTGTTTTGAAGCTTAAATGATTGAAATTGGACTTTCTGTTTAGGACAGTTGGTGTTTCATATTTTATTTAATAATTTTACAAGAAGATACCCTCTCTCTCTCTCTATCACTCACTCCTTTTAACATCATGATTATTGTATATAATTTATATACCATGCACTTGTGTGTGTGTATTTTATTTTAGTTTTGTTATCAATTTTTTTTATGACTAATTTGTTGTTATTGCTGACAATTTTTTTTTTTGGAAATTGATTATATCTATTGTTTAGGATCAAACCTTTTGATTTCACTACCATATTATCGATAACCGAGTGTTTCTTCTTTTCTTTCTTTTTTGATAGGGCTGTTGCCAAGTATCTTCAAACTTTATTTGATCAGGAAGCTGTGCATGGGAAAAAGGTTCTTGGCATGGACAACTTATTAAATGGAAAAACTCGTAAGGAAGCTTCAAGGATGTTCTTTGAAACATTGGTTAGTGTTCTAATTGATATTATCTACAATTTCTCTTCCGTCTTTGTCATTCCTAAATGATAATCGTAGAGGGATTGTTTCAATATGTACTTGGTAGCTTCATTGTTCTACGACAGACACTACAAAATGTTGGGAATTCAAAAGGCATGTCAATGAAATTTTCGAGCCAAAACAAATCCTTGGAGACACAGTTATGATGACATGCACTTCGTAAAAGTCAGTTGTACTCCTTTTGATAGAAGGTGTTTCATTTTTCTCTTTTCAATTTTTATTTTTCTACTAATCTTTGGGTTGGTGGATGCTTGACACTTTGGGATGAGTGTTAAATCAGAGTTACACATGAGACAAAGATATAGTTGAGCAAATTTTGGGCTACCTCCACAGCTGTTAATTGTGGTTCACTGATGTGAATAAGATTACAATGTTGTGAGCATACCAACCATAAAAAGGGTTATTTTTGTAGTGGGTGAGAGTTTTTGAGAGGAGTGGGGCGGAGTTTTCTCCATTTTTCAGTATACCATGTGGGATAGTCAGGCTTGTAGGCCACTTGTGGGTGTGTTCCTCATGTAGTGTGCAATGAAGAATGCTCTTTTAGTTGTCAATCCGTGGTATAAATAGATGGTATATTGTTAACATAGCTTTAGTTGAGTTTGTGGGGAAGTTATTCTTGCCAACAGTTTGGAAACTGTGTGTGTTGTGTAATGAACTTGGTTGGTTATTTTGCAACTACGTCTTTGATGTCTGTAGAAGTAGATTGCTAGATTGTGGGCAATACTATGATTAAAGTATCGATAAAGATAAAGTAGTAATTAAGTATTATGTGGAACTGGGAATTACTTGCTGAATCAGTTTTAGTTGGTTTGATGACATTTCAGAATGGCTAATACGTGCGATGAATTCCAAATTCTGGGAAGCAACGCATATTTAGACAAAAAGTCAAATGTGGGTTCTGACTGATTTATTGATGATTCATGATAACTTGAAAAATTGCACAATCTTTGTTTTTGACCCCTCGTTAAGAGATCTGCCCTATCACTTATGATAGTAATGGCCTACCATGGTGGGTATGGGTGGCAGAGTTTGAATCAGACTCTGGAGATGGAACCTGAGAGATGGCTACCATATCCAGCAGCCGTGGTATTTACAGAGTATTTAGGATTAGCTGGAATATGTTTCTTCTTTCTCTGTTAAAAGTTTATCGTAGTATCTGCTGATAGGAATGATCTTTGATTATCTTTTCTTAGATATATGTATTCGAAAAATATTTAACTGTTTGGTGAGACTTGTTTTGTGAAGTTGATGTTATACGAAAACTCTAAAATTCTCCATCTGCATGTGTTTCTTTCCTGATCTAAATTTAACTCGTGGTTTTACTCATTGTTTTGCAGGTTCTTAAGACGAGGGATTACATCAACGTAGAACAAGCAAAACCATTTGACAACATTAACATAAAGCCTAGAGTAAAGCTCATGAAATCAGACTTCTGATATCTTACATAGGAAAGGTGGATACTGTTGAATACGCTCTTGTAGCTTTAGTCTGATGTTCTACTGAGAACTGAGATTATTCTTTTCCTTCATAGGCCATTATCAAGAACTTTGTTTCTCGTTTTCATTATATCGAATCCTTTCCCTTAGGCTAGGGATTATGTTCTCATTAGGTTTTGTGAGTGGTAGTTTGTCAGTGGGGTTGACATTGATTGTAAACACTGTTGTAAGGTTGTAAGGTGGATCATATCTGTATGTATATATGTGTAAAGGTGTATCTTTGGCAATTGAAGTTGCGATTCTTTGGAAAGTATTGTAAATTTTACTGGTTGCTGTTACGTGGGAGAGAAAGTTTGATTTAGTTAAGAGATTTTCGTCTGAATGGTATATGAACTTTTGCTCTTTATAAACTGTTTCTACCTGTTACGTCCCGAGCCGGGAAGTGGTCGTGGGGCGGAACGAAGCAGAATTCCTGAGAGGCTTTCACTCGGTACCTGCACAAATGACAGCGTCACGGGGTCGGGACTGGGGTGGCCCAGTCTTCGACTCTTCGATGCTTAAGTGAGCTATGAGCACTTGTACGGGTAGAGGAATGAAAGTAGGAGAGAACATATATCTCTGAGTATGTGTGTACCTTGAGCTTGTTTCCAATGTGGGACTTTTTGCCCTCTTTTGGAGTGCCTCCTCTTTTGGGGATGTTTTGCCGCTAGGGTGACTTTGGCAAGCGGTTTGCTACCGGCCATTCCTTCTTTGGATGTCTGTGAAGGGCCCACCAGGGCTATCTCGACCGGGTAATTGTACCGTATTCTCGGCTTAGCCAAGTATTTTGGCTATGTACTAACATAAACTTTAGCATATTAAGTTTTAAAAATATTAGATTGATATCTTATGTTTCTATTCCGATCTTCGAATTGAGATTTTCGGGATCCGTCAGTTCGAGAAGTATTTAAAAATGATGATTTGACAATAGAAAAAGTTTGGTTCCAAAATAAAAATATTCAATTTTTACTAGAAAAACCATGTGCTATAGCAAGAGGTTTTAAAATGAAATCAACCGGAACTCGTATACACTAATTGAATTGAGATTTTTGGGTTCCATCATTTCTAAAAGTATTTAAAAATGATTATTTGATAACAGAAAAAGTTTGGTTCCAAAATAAAAACATTCAATTTTGACTTGAAAAACCGTGTGCTATAGCAAGGGGTTTTGAGCCGAAAACAAGCGGAACTTGTATACAATAATCGAATTAATATTTTCGGGTTCCGTCAGTTCGAGAAGTATTTAAAAATGATGATTTGATATTAGAAAAAGTTTGGTTCCAAAATAAAAACATTCAATTTTGACTTGAAAAACCGTGTGCTATAGCAAGGGGTTTTGGGATGAAATCAAGCGGAACTCGTATACACTAATCGAATTGAGATTTTCGGATTCCGTCAGTTCTAAAAGTATTTAAAAATGATGAGTTGATAATACAAAAATTTTGGTTCCAAAATAAAAACATTCAATTTTAACTTCAAAAACCGTATGCTATAATAAGGGGTTTTGAGCCGAAATCAAGCGGAACTTGTATACAATAATCGAATTGATATTTTCGGGTTCCGTCAGTTCGAGAAGTATTTTGAAAATGGTGATTTGATAATAGAAAAAGTTTGGTTCCAAAATAAAAACATTCAATTTTGACTGGAAAAACCGTGTGCTATATCAAGGGGTTTTGAGATGAAATCAAGCGGAACTCGTATACACTAACCGAATTGAGATTTTCAGGTTCTATCAGTTCGAGAAGTATTTAAAAATGCTGATTTGATAATAGAAAAAGTTTGGTTCCAAATTTTGACTGAAAAAACCGTATGCTATAACAAGGGGTTTTGAGCCGAAATCAAGCGGAACTCGTACACACTAATCGAATTGAGATTTTCGGGTTCCGTCAGTTCGAAAAGTATTTAAAAATGATGATTTTCTAATAGAAAAAGTTTGGTTCCAAAATAAAAACTTTTAATATTGACTGGAAAAACCGTGTGCTATAACAAGAGGTTTTGAGATGAAATCAAGCGGAACTCGTATACACTAATTGAATTGAGATTTTCGGGTTCTTTCCGTTCGAGAAGTATTTAAAAATGATGATTAGATAATAGAAAAAGTTTGGTTCCAAAATAAAAACATTGAATTTTGACTGGAAAAACCGTGTGCTATAGCAAGGGGTTTTGAGATGAAATCAAGCGGAACTCGTATACAGTAATATGGTTCCGTCAGTTCTAGAAGTATTTAAAAATGATGATTAGATAATAGAAAATTTTTGTTCCAAAATAAAAACATTCAATTTTGAATGGAAAAACCGTGTGCTATAACAAGAGGTTTTGAGATGAAATCAAGCGGAACTCGTATACACTAATCGAATTGAGATTTTCGGGTTCCGTCCGTTCAAGAAGTATTTAAAAATGATGATTAGATAATAGAAAAAGTTTGGTTCCAAAATAAAAACATTGAATTTTGACTGGAAAAACCGTGTGCTATAGCAAAGGGTTTTGAGATGAAATCTAGCGGAACTCGTATACACTAATCGAATTGAAATTTTCGTGTTCCGTCAGTTCGAGAAGAATTTAAAAATGATGATTAGATAATAGAAAAAGTTTGGTTCCAAAATAAAAACATTCTATTTTGACTTGAAAAACCGTGTGCTATAGTATGGGGTTTTGAGATGAAATCAAGCGGAACTCGTATACAATAATCGATATGAGATTTTTGGGGTCCGTCTGTTCGAGAAGAATTTAAAAATGATGATTAGATAATAGAAAAAGTTTGGTTCCAAATAAAAACATTCAATTTTGACATGAAAAACCGTGTGCTATAGCATGAAGTTTTGAGATGAAATGAAGATGAACTTGTATACAATAATCGAGTTGAGATTTTCGGGTTCCGTCAGTTCGAGAAGTATTTAAAAATGGTGATTTGAAAATAGAAAAAGTTTGGTTCCAAAATAAAAAATTCAATTTTGACTGAAAAAACCGTGTGCTATAACAAAGGTTTTGAGCCGAAATCAAGCGTAACTCGTATACACTAATCGAATTGAGATTTTCAGGTTCCGCCAGTTCTAGAAGTATTTAAAAATGATGATTAGATAATAGAAAATTTTTGTTCCAAAATAAAAACATTCAATTTTGAATGGAAAAACCATGTGCTATAACAAGGGGTTTTGAGATGAAATCAAGCGGAACTCGTATACACTAATCGAATTGAGATTTTCGGGTTCCGTCAATTCTAGAAGTATTTAAAAATGATGATTAGATAATAGAAAAAGTTTGGTTCCAAAATAAAAATATTGAATTTTGACTGAAAAAACTGTGTGCTATAGCAAGAGGTTTTGAGATGAAATCAAGCGGAACTCATGTACACTAATCGAATTGAGATTTTCGAGTTCCGTCCGTTCGAGAAGTATTTTAAAATGATGATTAGATAATAGAAAAAGTTTGGTTCCAAAATAAAAATATTGAATTTTGACTGGAAAAACCGTGTGCTATAGGAAGGGCCGGGGTTTTGAGATTAAATCTAGCGGAACTTGTATACACTAATCGAATTGAGATTTTCAGGTTCCGTCAGTTGTAGAAGTATTTAAAAATGATAAGTTGATAATAGAAAAAGTTTGGTTGCAAAATAAAAACATTTTATTTTGACTTGAAAAACCGTGTGCTATATGGGGTTTTGAGATGAAATCAAGCGGAACTCGTATACACTAATCGAAATGAGATTTTTGGGTTCCGTCAGTTCGAGAAGTATTTAAAAATGATGAGTTGATAATACAAAAAGTTTCGTTCCAAAATAAAAACATTTAATTTTGACTTGAAAAACCGTGTGCTATAGCATGGAGTTTTGAGATGAAATGAAGATAAACTTGTATATAATAATCGAGTTGAGATTTTCGGGTTCTGTCAGTTCGAGAAGAATTTAAAAATGGTGATTTGAAAATAGAAAAAGTTTGGTTCCAAAATAAAAACATTCAATTTTGACTGGAAAAACCGTGTGCTATAACAAGGGTTTTGAGCCGAAATCAAGCGTAACTCGTATACACTAATCGAATTGATATTTTCAGGTTCCGTCAGTTCTAGAAGTATTTAAAAATGATGATTAGATAATAGAAAATTTTTGTTCCAAAATAAAAACATTCAATTTTGAATGGAAAAACCGTGTGCTATAACAAGGGGTTTTGAGATGAAATGTCACACCCCGAATTTTGGATAAATAAAAATTCCAAATTTAAGGCATGATAACTAAAAGAAAAACAAACTTTACAACTCTTTAGTTTTACAACTTGTGAAAGAATAAATTGAACCAAATAAAACCTCCCTCAAACTCACTGCAAACTAGAAAGTAAACAAAATGAACTATGCCTATCTGCCGCAGCCTCAACTCTGCTAAACCTGACCTGCAAAAACAACCTCTACACCATGGAATGGTGCACCGGGTCGTAAACAACAAACCCGGTAAGCTTTAAAAGCTCGTATGAGTAAATCTCTAACAACATACTCAACCCAACAACACATAAGGTAAACTCCAAGAGTTCATGCATTAAAAACAAATTCAGAAAAACACTTACAAACAAGAGAAAACGAAAGGAGAAATTAAGAAAAATACAACAATTCACAATCACTCAAAGTCATAAATGAAATCCTGCAAAAAGTATAGTTCAGGAATTCCATTAAAATCACACAATTAAAATTAGAGAATCTCCTGCGGACAAGCATAGTTCAGGAAATACTCGAAAACAAGGAAATTAAATGACATCATATAAAAAAAATCACACAAACATTTCTCTACTCTTACTTATGGGTTCGCCAACGCAAAGTCATCCCCCATAAGTAACTAGACAAACACGTACTCATGGGTTCGTCAACATTCACCACTAAGGCATACATTCCAATACTCTTCCAACATAACACTTATCAATTCACAAAATAATAATACAATTATAACCGTAACCTACCACCCGATTAAAGGCTAGGAACCCGGTTTGACTATTTAAACAACAATTCTACATCACGCTATCACATTATCATAACGTGTCTTCCACACATAAACACGTGGATATAAATATTTATACCAAGAATAATTCTACCAACTCTAATTATTACTCATGATCGGAAGTCCTTTTGAAAGATTATTTTATTAACAGAAAACTTGTTTTCACTTACCATGAGTCGTTGACGATCAAACTCATTTATATTTAAAAACAAATCATTTTCTTTTAAGGACAACTTCACAATCAGCAATAATTATCATTATCACCAACAAAATCATCATCAAAATCATCATCATCAAGACCACCATCATATTCATCATCTTAATAATTATCATAATAATTATCATCAACATCAACAACTCATCATCGAAATCATCATCATCAAGACCACCATCACATTCATCATCATAAAATCACATAATAATTATCATCATATCATCAACATTTCCATCAACATCATCATAAATCTCATCATCATAACAATTATCATCATCAAAATCAACATCACAATCATCATCAAACCATGATCAAAATGAACATCACAATCATCATCAAAATCAACATCACAATCATCATCAAACCATGATCAAAATCAACATCACAATCATCATCAAAATGAATAGGCCACAAGTGGACCTTAGTGAGATTTTACTCACCTTAACTCCCGCTGCGTCTTCATAAGCACAAATGCAAGTGTCTAGCTCAAAGGCAAACTCCACAAGTCACCCTAATTAAAACAAATATTAACCTTAGTAACCAAACAAACTAAGAGTAACATTTGCCCTCTTAACCCAAAACTAAGATCCGAGGGTTTGCCCAAAGGAGGGCAACTCTCCTTCAAGACCTCCCAAGGTCCTCGATCACCCAAAACTAAACCTCTTACAACTGCCAAAACGGCTCATACTTTTGAAAACACAAAATCAACACACCTCATCGAAAACAACTTCAACATTAAGCATCACAAGATCTCTACCTAGTCTTATAATATATCAACGTGCTCACAACAACAAGAACTAGCTAACCCTTGCAACTAAGCCTACACATCCTGCCCGACGCGCCGCCACGCGCCACCACAGGCGGCTGCGAGTGGGCCCCACGCGCCACCACAAAATTTCCGAAAACGGACAAACTTCCAACACCAAAAATATAGCTCAGAGCAAGGAGAGCAACTTCCATACCTGAGGTCGAAACCAAATCGGCCGGGAAGTCGCCGGAAACTCGCCGGAAAGCTTAGAATCCACCACCGCCGCTCTCCGTCGTGTGTCGCACTTCAAGGCCACCAGCAATCGGACCAAGACGCCAAGGGCTAACTATCCCGACCGGTCTCCCGCCTTGTCGCCGCCGCCGGATGCAGGAATCCGACCGGGTCTCTAACCCGAGCTTCCGAGCTTCGGGTCACCACCTCGGGACCGAAACGGCGCACATCACCACCACAGGTCAGCTCGGACGGAGGAGAGGAAGAGAACCCGACCGGTGCCGTCGTCTAGGTCGGCCGGAGTTGGCCGGAAAAGTCGGGTCGGGTTGCCGGGTCCGGGTCGGGTCGGCTGGAAAACTCGGGTAGTAAGGGTGAGGCGCGAGAGAGAAAAAGAAGAGGAAAGAAATGGTTCCGGAAAAAATGAAAGGAACCCTAACAATTTTCTTATTTATACTAAAAATTCCCGATAACCACGAACTTCTGCTGACCATAACTTTCGCATACGAAGTCCGTTTTACGTGTGCCACATGTCTACGAACTCGTATCGTCGAGCTCTACAACTTCCGTGAAGGAAGTTTTCCGAGAAACCCAACAGATTAAAAAGTCAACTCTTGACCCTTCAAAATAAAACATAAAACCCTTTCGGGTAAAAATTACGCGTCCGAACACTTCCGCTCTTTCTTCAAACCTCAAAAACACACTAACTTCTAACTCGAAAACTCCCAAATAATATTAGAAACTAATATCAATTTTCCGGGGTATTACATGAAATCAAGCGAAACTCGTATACACTAATCGAATTGAGATTTTCGGGTTTTGTCTGTTCGAGAAGTATTTAAAAATGATGATTAGATAATAGAAAAAGTTTGGTTCCAAAATAAAAACATAGAATTTTGACTGGAAAAACCGTGTGCTATAGCAAGGGGTTTTGAGATGTGACGAAGCGGAACTCGTATACAGTAATCAAGTTCCGTCAATTCGAGAAGAATTTAAAAATGATGACTAGATAATAGAAAAAGTTTGGTTTTAAAATAAAAACATTCAATTTTGACTTGAAAAACCGTGTGCTATAGCAAGGGGTTTTGAGATGAAATGAAGCGGAACTCGTATAAACTAATCGAATTGAGATTTTCGGGTTCCGTCAGTTCTAGAAGTATTAAAAATGATGATTAGATAATAGAAAAAGTTTGGTTCCAAATAAAAACATTGAATTTTGACTTGAAAAACCGTGTGCTATAGGAAGGGGTTTTGAGATGAAATCAAGCGGAACTCGTACACACTAATAGAATTGAGATTTTCTGGTTCCGTCAGTTGTAGTAGTATTTAAAAATGATAAGTTGATAATAGAAAAAGTTTGGTCCCAAAATAAAAACATTCCAAATTGACTGGAAAAACCGTGTGCTATAGTAAGGGGTTTTGAGATGAAATCAAGCGGAACTCTTATACACTAATCGAATTGAGATTTTTGGGTTCCGTCTGTTCGAGAAGAATTTTAAAATGATGATTAGATAATAGAAAAAGTTTGGTTCCAAATAAAAACATTCAATTTTGACAGGAAAAACCGTGTGCTATAGCATGGAGTTTTGAGATGAAATGAAGATAAACTTGTATATAATAATCGAGTTGAGATTTTCGGGTTCTGTCAGTTCGAGAAGAATTTAAAAATGGTGATTTGAAAATAGAAAAAGTTTGGTTCCAAAATAAAAACATTCAATTTTGACTGGAAAAACCGTGTGCTATAACAAGGGTTTTGAGCCGAAATCAAGCGTAACTCGTATACACTAATCGAATTGATATTTTCAGGTTCCGTCAGTTCTAGAAGTATTTAAAAATGATGATTAGATAATAGAAAATTTTTGTTCCAAAATAAAAACATTCAATTTTGAATGGAAAAACCGTGTGCTATAACAAGGGGTTTTGAGATGAAATCAAGCGGAACTCGTATACACTAATCGAATTGAGATTTTCGGGTTTTGTCTGTTCGAGAAGTATTTAAAAATGATGATTAGATAATAGAAAAAGTTTGGTTCCAAAATAAAAACATAGAATTTGGACTGGAAAAACCGTGTGCTATAGCAAGGGGTTTTGAGATGTGACGAAGCGGAACTCGTATACAGTAATCAAGTTCCGTCAATTCGAGAAGAATTTAAAAATGATGACTAGATAATAGAAAAAGTTTGGTTTTAAAATAAAAACATTCAATTTTGACTTGAAAAACCGTGTGCTATAGCAAGGGGTTTTGAGATGAAATGAAGCGGAACTCGTATAAACTACTCGAATTGAGATTTTCGGGTTCCGTCAGTTCTAGAAGTATTTAAAAATGATGATTAGATAATAGAAAAAGTTTGGTTCCAAATAAAAACATTGAATTTTGACTTGAAAAACCGTGTGCTATAGGAAGGGGTTTTGAGATGAAATCAAGCGGAACTCGTACACACTAATAGAATTGAGATTTTCAGGTTCCGTCAGTTGTAGTAGTATTTAAAAATGATAAGTTGATAATAGAAAAAGTTTGGTCCCAAAATAAAAACATTCCAAATTGACTGGAAAAACAGTGTGCTATAGCAAGGGGTTTTGAGATGAAATCAAGCGTAACTCTTATACACTAATCGAATTGAGATTTTTGGGTTCCGTCTGTTTGAGAAGAATTTAAAAATGATGATTAGATAATAGAAAAAGTTTGGTTCCAAATAAAAACATTCAATTTTGACAGGAAAAACCGTGTGCTATAGCATGGAGTTTTGAGATGAAATGAAGATAAACTTGTATATAATAATCGAGTTGAGATTTTCCGGTTCTGTCAGTTCGAGAAGAATTTAAAAATGGTGATTTGAAAATAGAAAAAGTTTGGTTCCAAAATAAAAACATTCAATTTTGACTGGAAAAACCGTGTGCTATAACAAGGGTTTTGAGCCGAAATCAAGCGTAACTCGTATACACTAATCAAATTGATATTTTCAGGTTCCGTCAGTTCTAGAAGTATTTAAAAATGATGATTAGATAATAGAAAATTTTTGTTCCAAAATAAAAACATTCAATTTTGAATGGAAAAACCGTGTGCTATAACAAGGGGTTTTGAGATGAAATCAAGAGGAACTTGTATACACTAATCGAATTGAGATTTTCGGGTTTTGTCTGTTCGAGAAGTATTTAAAAATGATGATTAGATAATAGAAAAAGTTTGGTTCCAAAATAAAAACATAGAATTTTGACTGGAAAAACCGTGTGCTATAGCAAGGGGTTTTGAGATGTGACGAAGCGGAACTCGTATACAGTAATCAAGTTCCGTCAATTCGAGAAGAATTTAAAAATGATGACTAGATAATAGAAAAAATTTGGTTTTAAAATAAAAACATTCAATTTTGACTTGAAAAACCGTGTGCTATAGCAAGGGGTTTTGAGATGAAATGAAGCAGAACTCCTATAAACTAATCGAATTGAGATTTTCGGGTTCCGTCAGTTCTAGAAGTATTTAAAAATGATGATTAGATAATAGAAAAAGTTTGGTTCCAAATAAAAACATTGAATTTTGACTTGAAAAACCGTGTGCTATAGGAAGTGGTTTTGAGATGAAATCAAGCGGAACTCGTACACACTAATAGAATTGAGATTTTCAGGTTCCGTCAGTTGTAGAAGTATTTAAAAATGATAAGTTGATAATAGAAAAAGTTTGGTCCCAAAATAAAAACATTCCAAATTCACTGGAAAAACCGTGTGCTATAGCAAGGGGTTTTGAGATGAAATCAAGCGGAACTCTTATACACTAATCGAATTGAGATTTTTGGGTTCCGTCTGTTCGAGAGGAATTTAAAAATGATGATTAGATAATAGAAAAAGTTTGGTTCCAAATAAAAACATTCAATTTTGACATGAAAAACCGTGTGCTATAGCATGGAGTTTTGAGATGAAATGAAGATAAACTTGTATATAATAATTGAGTTGAGATTTTCGGGTTCTGTCAGTTCGAGAAGAATTTAAAAATGGTGATTTGAAAATAGAAAAAGTTTGGTTCCAAAATAAAAACATTCAATTTTGACTGGGAAAACCGTGTGCTATAACAAGGGTTTTGAGCCGAAATCAAGCGTAACTCGTATACTCTAATCGAATTGATATTTTCAAGTTCCGTCAGTTCTAGAAGTATTTAAAAATGATGATTAGATAATAGAAAATTTTTGTTCCAAAATAAAAACATTCAATTTTGAATGGAAAAACCGTGTGCTATAACAAGGGGTTTTGAGATGAAATCAAGCGGAACTCGTATACACTAATCGAATTGAGATTTTCAGGTTTTGTCAGTTCTAGAAGTATTTGAAAACAATGAGTTGACAATAGAAAAAGTTTGGTCCAAAATAAAAACATTCAATTTTGACTGGAAAAACCGTGCAAGGGGTTTTGAGATGAAATCAAGCGGAACTTGTATACACTAATCGATTTGAGATTTTCGGGTTCCGTCAGTTCGAGAAGTATTTAAAAATGATGATTGGATAATAGAAAAAGTTTGGTTCCAAAATAAAAACATTCAATTTTCACTGGAAAACCGTGTGCTATAACAAGGGTTTTGAGATGAAATCAAATGGAATTCGTATACACTAATCGAATAGAGATTTTCGGGTTCCGTAAGTTCGAGAAGTATTTAATAATGATGAGTTGATAATAGAAAAAGTTTGGTTCCAAAAGAAAAATATTCAATTTTGACTGGAAAAACCATGTGCTATAAAAAGGGGTTTTGAGATGAATTCAAGCGGAACTCGTATACACTAATCGAATTGAGATTTTTAGGTTCCGTCAGTTCTAGAAGTATTTAACAATGATGAGTTGATAAAAGAAAAAGTTTGGTTCCAAAATAAAAACATTCAATATTGACTGGAAAAACCGTGAGATATAGCAAGGGGTTTTGAGATGAAATCAAGCGGAACTCGTATACACTAATCGAATTGAGATTTTCGGGTTTCGTCAGTTCTAGAAGTATTTAAAAATGGTGATTTGAAAATAGAAAAAGTTTGGTTCCAAAACAAAAACATTCAATTTTTACTGGAAAACCGTGTGCTATAACAAGGGTTTTGAGATGAAATCAAGCGGAACTCGTATACACTAATCGAATTGAGATTTTCGGGTTCCGTAAGTTCGAGAAATATTTAAAAAAGATGAGTTGATAAAAGAAAAAGTTTGGTTCCAAAAGAAAAATATTCAATTTTAACTGGAAAAACCGTGGGCTATAGCAAGGGGTTTTGATTTGAGATTAAGCAGAACTCGTTTACCCTAATAGAATTGAGATTTTCGGGTTCCGTCTGTTCTATCAGTATTTAAAAATTAGTATTTGAAAATAGAAAAAGTTTGGTACAAAATAAAAACATTCAATTTTGACTGGAAAAACCGTGTGCTATAGCAAGGGGTTTGGAAATGAAATCAAGTGGAACTCGTATACACTAATCGAATTGAGATTTTCGGGTTCCGTCAGTTCTAGAAGTATTTAAAAATGATGATGAGATAATAGAAAAATTTGGTTCCAAATAAAAACATTCAATTTTAACATGAAAAACCGTGTGCTATAGCATGGAGTTTTAAGACGAAATGAAGATGAACTTGTATACAATAATCGATTTGATATTTTCGGGTTCCGTCAGTTCGAGAAGTATTTAAAAATGATGAGTTGATAATAGCAAAAGTTTGGTTCCAAAATAAAAACATTCAATTTTGACTAGAAAAACCGTGTGCTATAATAAGGGGTTTTGAGCCGAAATCAAGCGTAACTCGTATACACTAATCGAATAGAGATTTTCGGGTTCTGTCAGTTTGAGAAGTATTTAAAAATGATGATTAGATAATAGAAAAAGTTTGGTTCCAAAATAAAAACATTGAATTTTTACTGGAAAAACCGTGTGCTATAACAAGGGGATTTGAGCCGAAATCAAGCGGAACTCGTATACACTAATCTAATAGAGATTTTCGGGTTCCGTCAGTTCGAGAAGTATTTAAAAAAGATGAGTTGATAAAAGAAAAAGTTTGGTTCCAAAAGAAAAATATTCAATTTTAACTGGAAAAACCGTGGGCTATAGCAAGGGGTTTTGATTTGATATTAAGCAGAACTCGTTTACACTAATAGAATTGAGATTTTCGGGTTCCGTCTGTTCTATCAGTATTTAAAAATTAGTATTTGAAAATAGAAAAAGTTTGGCACAAAATAAAAACATTCAATTTTGACTGGAAAAACCGTGTGCTATAGCAAGGGGTTTGGAGATGAAATCAAGTGGAACTCGTATACACTAATCGAATTGAGATTTTCGGGTTCCGTCAGTTCTAGAAATATTTAAAAATGATGATGAGATAATAGAAAAATTTGGTTCCAAATAAAAACATTCAATTTTAACATGAAAAACCGTGTGCTATAGCATGGAGTTTTAAGACGAAATGAAGATGAACTTGTATACAATAATCGATTTGATATTTTCGGGTTCCGTCAGTTCGAGAAGTATATAAAAATGATGAGTTGATAATAGCAAAAGTTTGGTTCCAAAATAAAAACATTCAATTTTGACTAGAAAAACCGTGTGCTATAATAAGGGGTTTTGAGCCGAAATCAAGCGTAACTCGTATACACTAATCGAATAGAGATTTTCGGGTTCTGTCAGTTTGAGAAGTATTTAAAAATGATGATTAGATAATAGAAAAAGTTTGGTTCCAAAATAAAAAATTGAATTTTTACTGGAAAAACTGTGTACAAGGGGATTTGAGCCGAAATCAAGCGGAACTCGTATACACTAATCGAATAGAGATTTTCGGGTTCCGTAAGTTCGAGAAATATTTAAAAAAGATGAGTTGATAAAAGAAAAAGTTTGGTTCCAAAAGAAAAATATTCAATTTTAACTGGAAAAACCGTGGGCTATAGCAATGGGTTTTGATTTGATATTAAGCAGAACTCGTTTACACTAATAGAATTGAGATTTTCGGGTTCCGTCTGTTCTATCAGTATTTAAAAATTAGTATTTGAAAATAGAAAAAGTTTGGCACAAAATAAAAACATTCAATTTTGACTGGAAAAACCGTGTGCTATAGCAAGGGGTTTGGAGATGAAATCAAGTGGAACTCGTATACACTAATCGAATTGAGATTTTCGGGTTCCGTCAGTTCTAGAAATATTTAAAAATGATGATGAGATAATAGAAAAATTTGGTTCCAAATAAAAACATTCAATTTTAACATGAAAAACCGTGTGCTATAGCATGGAGTTTTAAGACGAAATGAAGATGAACTTGTATACAATAATCGATTTGATATTTTCGGGTTCCGTCAGTTCGAGAAGTATATAAAAATGATGAGTTGATAATAGCAAAAGTTTGATTCCAAAATAAAAACATTCAATTTTGACTAGAAAAACCGTGTGCTATAATAAGGGGTTTTGAGCCGAAATCAAGCGTAACTCGTATACACTAATCGAATAGAGATTTTCGGGTTCTGTCAGTTTGAGAAGTATTTAAAAATGATGATTAGATAATAGAAAAAGTTTGGTTCCAAAATAAAAACATTGAATTTTTACTGGAAAAACCGTGTGCTATAACAAGGGGATTTGAGCCGAAAACAAGCGGAACTCGTATACACTAATCTAATAGAGATTTTCGGGTTCCGTCAGTTCGAGAAGTATTTAAAAATGATGATTTGATAATAGAAAAAGTTTTGTTCCAAAATAAACACATTCAATATTGACTGGAAAAACCGTGTGCTATAGCATGCGGTTTTGAGATGAAATCAATCGGAACTCGTATACACTAATCGAATTGAGATTTTCGGGTTCCGTCAGTTCGAGAAGTATTTAAAAATGATGATTAGATAATAGAAAAAGTTTGGTTCCAAAATAAAAACATTGAATTTTTACTGGAAAAACCGTGTGCAAACAAGAGGTTTTGAGCCGAAATCAAGCGGAACTCGTATACACTAACCGAATAGAGATTTTCGGGTTCCGTCAGTTCTAGAAGTATTTAAAATTGATGAGTTGATAATAGAAAAAGTTTGGTTCTAAAATAAAAACATTCAATATTGACTGGAAAAACCGTGTGCTATAGCAAGGGGTTTTGAGATGTGATGAAGCGGAACTTGTATACAATAATCGAATTGATATTTTCGGGTTCCGTCAGTTCGAGAAGTATTTAAAAATGATTAGTTGATAATAGAAAAAGTTTGGTTCCAAAATAAAAACATTCAATTTTAACTGGAAAAACCGTGTGTTATAATAAGGGGTTTTGAGCCGAAATCAAGCGTAACTCGTATACACTAATCGAATTGAGATTTTCGGGTTCCGTCTGTTCGAGAAGTATTTAAAAATGATGAGTTGATAATAGTAAAAGTTTGGTTCCAAAATAAAATCATTCAATATTGACTGGAAAAACCGTGTGCTATAGCAAGGGGTTTTGAGATGTGACGAAGCGGAACTTGTATACAATAATCGAATTGATATTTTCGGGTTCCGTCAGTTCGTGAAGTATTTAAAAATGATGAGTTGATAATAGCAAAAGTTTGGTTCCAAAATAAAAACATTCAATTTTAACAAGAAAAACCGTGTGCTATAATAAGGGGTTTTGAGCCGAAATCAAGCGTAACTCGTATACACTAATCGAATAGAGATTTTCGGGTTCCGTCAGTTTGAGAAGTATTTAAAAATGATGATTAGATAATAGAAAAAGTTTGGTTCCAAAATAAAAACATTGAATTTTTACTGGAAAAACTGTGTGCTATAACAAGGGGATTTGAGCCGAAATCAAGCGGAACTCGTATACACTAATCGAATAGAGATTTTCGGGTTCCGTCAGTTCGAGAAGTATTTAAAAATGTTGATTTGATAATAGAAAAAGTTTTGTTCCAAAATAAACACATTCAATATTGACTGGAAAAACCGTGTGATATAGCTAGGGGTTTTGAGATGAAATCAAGCCTAACTCGGATACACAAATCGAATTGAGATTTTTGGGTTCCGTCATTTCAAGAAGTATTTAAAAATGATGATTAGATAATAGAAAAAGTTTGGTACCAAAATAAAAACATTGAATTTTTACTGAAAAAACCGTGTGCTATAACAAAGGGTTTTGAGCCGAAATCAATCGGAACTCGTATACACTAACCGAATAGAGATTTTCGGGTTCCATCAGTTCTAGAAGTATTTAAAATTGATGAGTTGATAACAGAAAAAGTTTGGCTCCAAAATAAAAAAATTCAATATTGACTGGAAAAACCGTGTGCTATAGCATGCGGTTTTGAGATGTGATGAAGCGGAACTTGTATACAATAATCGAATTGATATTTTCGGGTTCCGTCAGTTCGAGAAGTATTTAAAAATGATGAGTTGATAATAGAAAAAGTTTGGTTCCAAAATAAAAACATTCAATTTTAACTGGAAAAACCGTGTGTTATAATAAGGGGTTTTGAGCCGAAATCAAGCGGAACTCGTATACACTAATCGAATAGAGATTTTCGGGTTCTGTCAGTTTGAGAAGTATTTAAAAATGATGATTAGATAATAGAAAAAGTTTGGTTCCAAAATAAAACATTGAATTTTTACTGGAAAAACTGTGTGCTATAACAAGGGGATTTGAGCCGAAATCAAGCGGAACTCGTATACACTAATCGAATAGAGATTTTCGGGTTCCGTCAGTTCGAGAAGTATTTAAAAGTGTTGATTTGATAATAGAAAAAGTTTTGTTCCAAAATAAACACATTCAATATTGACTGGAAAAACCGTGTGCTATAGCTAGGGGTTTTGAGATGAAATCAAGCGGAACTCGTATACACAAATCGAATTGAGATTTTCGGGTTCCGTCAGTTCGAGAAGTATTTAAAAATGATGATTAGATAATAGAAAAACTTTGGTTCCAAAATAAAAACATTGAATTTTTACTGGAAAAACTGTGTGCTATAACAAGAGGTTTTGAGCCGAAATCAAGCGGAACTCGTATACACTAACCGAATAGAGATATTCAGGTTCCGTCAGTTCTAGAAGTATTTAAAATTGATGAGTTGATAATAGAAAAAGTTTGGTTCCAAAATAAAAAAATTCAATATTGACTGGAAAAACCGCGTGCTATAGCATGCGGTTTTGAGATGTGATGAAGCGGAACTTGTATACAATAATCGAATTGATATTTTCGGGTTCCGTCAGTTCGAGAAGTATTTAAAAATGATGAGTTGATAATAGAAAAAGTTTTGTTCCAAAATAAAAACATTCAATTTTAACTGGAAAAACCGTGTGTTATAATAAGGGGTTTTGAGCCGAAATCAAGCGGAACTCGTATACACTAATCGAATAGAGATTTTCGGGTTCCGTCAGTTCGAGAAGTATTTAAAAATGATGATTAGATAATAGAAAATGTTTGGTTCCAAAATAAAAACATTGAATTTTTACTGGAAAAACCGTGTGCTATAACAAGGGGTTTTGAGATGAAATCAAGCGGAACTCATATACACTAATCGAATTGAAATTTTCGGGTTCTGTCAGTTCTAGAAGTATTTAAAAATGATGAGTTGATAATAGAAAAAGTTTGGTTCTAAAATAAAAACATTCAATATTGACTGGAAAAACCGTGTGCTATAGCAAGGGGTTTTGAGATGTGATGAAGCGGAACTTGTATACAATAATCGAATTGATATTTTCGGGTTCCGTCAGTTCGAGAAGTATTTAAAAATGATTAGTTGATAATAGAAAAAGTTTGGTTCCAAAATAAAAACATTCAATTTTAACTGGAAAAACCGTGTGTTATAATAAGGGGTTTTGAGCCGAAATCAAGCGTAACTCGTATACACTAATCGAATTGAGATTTTCGGGTTCCGTCTGTTCGAGAAGTATTTAAAAATGATGAGTTGATAATAGTAAAAGTTTGGTTCCAAAATAAAATCATTCAATATTGACTGGAAAAACCGTGTGCTATAGCAAGGGGTTTTGAGATGTGACGAAGCGGAACTTGTATACAATAATCGAATTGATATTTTCGGGTTCCGTCAGTTCGTGAAGTATTTAAAAATGATGAGTTGATAATAGCAAAAGTTTGGTTCCAAAATAAAAACATTCAATTTTAACAAGAAAAACCGTGTGCTATAATAAGGGGTTTTGAGCCGAAATCAAGCGTAACTCGTATACACTAATCGAATAGAGATTTTCGGGTTCCGTCAGTTTGAGAAGTATTTAAAAATTATGATTAGATAATAGAAAAAGTTTGGTTCCAAAATAAAAACATTGAATTTTTACTGGAAAAACTGTGTGCTATAACAAGGGGATTTGAGCCGAAATCAAGCGGAACTCGTATACACTAATCGAATAGAGATTTTCGGGTTCCGTCAGTTCGAGAAGTATTTAAAAATGTTGATTTGATAATAGAAAAAGTTTTGTTCCAAAATAAACACATTCAATATTGACTGGAAAAACCGTGTGATATAGCTAGGGGTTTTGAGATGAAATCAAGCCTAACTCGGATACACAAATCGAATTGAGATTTTTGGGTTCCGTCATTTCAAGAAGTATTTAAAAATGATGATTAGATAATAGAAAAAGTTTGGTACCAAAATAAAAACATTGAATTTTTACTGAAAAAACCGTGTGCTATAACAAAGGGTTTTGAGCCGAAATCAATCGGAACTCGTATACACTAACCGAATAGAGATTTTCGGGTTCCATCAGTTCTAGAAGTATTTAAAATTGATGAGTTGATAACAGAAAAAGTTTGGCTCCAAAATAAAAAAATTCAATATTGACTGGAAAAACCGTGTGCTATAGCATGCGGTTTTGAGATGTGATGAAGCGGAACTTGTATACAATAATCGAATTGATATTTTCGGGTTCCGTCAGTTCGAGAAGTATTTAAAAATGATGAGTTGATAATAGAAAAAGTTTGGTTCCAAAATAAAAACATTCAATTTTAACTGGAAAAACCGTGTGTTATAATAAGGGGTTTTGAGCCGAAATCAAGCGGAACTCGTATACACTAATCGAATAGAGATTTTCGGGTTCTGTCAGTTTGAGAAGTATTTAAAAATGATGATTAGATAATAGAAAAAGTTTGGTTCCAAAATAAAACATTGAATTTTTACTGGAAAAACTGTGTGCTATAACAAGGGGATTTGAGCCGAAATCAAGCGGAACTCGTATACACTAATCGAATAGAGATTTTCGGGTTCCGTCAGTTCGAGAAGTATTTAAAAGTGTTGATTTGATAATAGAAAAAGTTTTGTTCCAAAATAAACACATTCAATATTGACTGGAAAAACCGTGTGCTATAGCTAGGGGTTTTGAGATGAAATCAAGCGGAACTCGTATACACAAATCGAATTGAGATTTTCGGGTTCCGTCAGTTCGAGAAGTATTTAAAAATGATGATTAGATAATAGAAAAACTTTGGTTCCAAAATAAAAACATTGAATTTTTACTGGAAAAACTGTGTGCTATAACAAGAGGTTTTGAGCCGAAATCAAGCGGAACTCGTATACACTAACCGAATAGAGATATTCAGGTTCCGTCAGTTCTAGAAGTATTTAAAATTGATGAGTTGATAATAGAAAAAGTTTGGTTCCAAAATAAAAAAATTCAATATTGACTGGAAAAACCGCGTGCTATAGCATGCGGTTTTGAGATGTGATGAAGCGGAACTTGTATACAATAATCGAATTGATATTTTCGGGTTCCGTCAGTTCGAGAAGTATTTAAAAATGATGAGTTGATAATAGAAAAAGTTTTGTTCCAAAATAAAAACATTCAATTTTAACTGGAAAAACCGTGTGTTATAATAAGGGGTTTTGAGCCGAAATCAAGCGGAACTCGTATACACTAATCGAATAGAGATTTTCGGGTTCCGTCAGTTCGAGAAGTATTTAAAAATGATGATTAGATAATAGAAAATGTTTGGTTCCAAAATAAAAACATTGAATTTTTACTGGAAAAACCGTGTGCTATAACAAGGGGTTTTGAGATGAAATCAAGCGGAACTCATATACACTAATCGAATTGAAATTTTCGGGTTCTGTCAGTTCTAGAAGTATTTAAAAATGATGAGTTGATAATAGAAAAAGTTTGGTTCCAAAATAAAAACATTCAATTTTGACTGGAAAAACCGTGTGCTATAGCAAGGGGTTTTGAGATGTGACGAAGCGGAACTTGTATACAATAATCGAATTGATATTTTCGGGTTCCGTCAGTTCGAGAAGTATTTAAAAATGATGAGTTGATAATAGCAAAAGTTTGGTTCCAAAATAAAAACATTCAATTTTAACTAGAAAAACCGTGTGCTATAATAAGGGGTTTTTAGTCGAAATCAAGCGTAACTCGTATACACTAATCGAATAAAGATTTTCGTGTTCCGTCAGTTTGAGTAGTATTTAAAAATGATGATTAGATAATAGAAAAAGTTTGGTTCCAAAATAAAAACATTGAATTTTTACTGGAAAAACCGTGTGCTATAACAAGGGGTTTTGAGCCGAAATCAAGCGGAACTCGTATACACTAATCGAATAGAGATTTTCGGGTTCCGTCAGTTCGAGAAGTATTTAAAAATGATGATTTGATAATAGAAAAAATTTTGTTCCAAAATAAACACATTCAATATTGACTGGAAAATACGTGTGCTATAGCTAGGGGTTTTGAGATGAAATCAAGCGGAACTCGTATACACTAATCGAATAGAGATTTTCGGGTTCCGTCAGTTCGAGAAAGATTTAAAAATGATGATTTGATAATAGAAAAAGTTTTGTTCCAAAATAAACACTTTCAATAATGACTGGAAAAACCGTGTGCTATAGCTAGGGGTTTTGAGATGAAATCAAGCGGAACTCGTATACACTAATCGAATTGAGATTTTCGGGTTCCGTCAGTTCGAGAAGTATTAAAAAATGATGATTAGATAATAGAAAAATTTTGGTTCCAAAATAAAAACATTGAATTTTTACTGGAAAACCCGTGTGCTATAACAAGGGGTTTTGAGCCGAAATAAAGCGGAACTCGTATAAACTAATCGAATAGAGATTTTCGGGTTCCGTCAGTTCTAGAAGTATTTAAAATTGATGAGTTGATGATAGAAAAAGTTTGGTTCCAAAATAAAAACATTCAATATTGACTGGAAAAACCGTGTGCTATAGCAAGGGGTTTTGAGATCTGATGAAGCGGAACTTGTATACAATAATCAAATTGATATTTTCGGGTTCCGTCAGTTCGAGAAGTATTTAAAAATGATGAGTTGATAATAGAAAAAGTTTGGTTCCAAAATAAAAACATTCAATATTGACTGGAAAAACCGTGTGCTATAGCAAGGGGTTTTGAGATCTGATGAAGCGAAACTTGTATACAATAATCAAATTGATATTTTCGGGTTCCGTCAGTTCGAGAAGTATTTAAAAATGATGAGTTGATAATAGAAAAAGTTTGGTTCCAAAATAAAAACATTCAATATTAACTGGAAAAACCGTGTGCTATAGTAACAGGTTTTGAGATGTGATGAAGCGGAACTTGTATACAATAATCGAATTGATATTTTCTGGTTCCGTCAGTTCGAGAAGTATTTAAAAATGATGAGTTGCTAATAGCAAAAGTTTGGTTCCAAAATAAAAACATTAAATTTTAACTAGAAAAACCCTGTGCTATAATAAGGGGTTTTGAGGCGAAATCAAGAGGAACTCGTATACACTAATCGAATAGAGATTTTCGGGTTCCGTCAGTTCTAGAAGTATTTAAAAATGATGATTAGATAATAGAAAAAGTTTGATTCCAAAATAAAAACATTGAATTTTTACTGGAAAAACTGTGTGCTATAACAAGGGGATTTGAGCCGAAATCAAGCGGAACTCGTATACACTAATCGAATAGAGATTTTCGGGTTCCGTCAGTTCGAGAAGTATTTAAAAGTGTTGATTTGATAATAGAAAAAGTTTTGTTCCAAAATAAACACATTCAATATTGACTGGAAAAACCGTGTGCTATAGCTAGGGGTTTTGAGATGAAATCAAGCGGAACTCGTATACACAAATCGAATTGAGATTTTCGGGTTCCGTCAGTTCGAGAAGTATTTAAAAATGATGATTAGATAATAGAAAAACTTTGGTTCCAAAATAAAAACATTGAATTTTTACTGGAAAAACTGTGTGCTATAACAAGAGGTTTTGAGCCGAAATCAAGCGGAACTCGTATACACTAACCGAATAGAGATATTCAGGTTCCGTCAGTTCTAGAAGTATTTAAAATTGATGAGTTGATAATAGAAAAAGTTTGGTTCCAAAATAAAAAAATTCAATATTGACTGGAAAAACCGCGTGCTATAGCATGCGGTTTTGAGATGTGATGAAGCGGAACTTGTATACAATAATCGAATTGATATTTTCGGGTTCCGTCAGTTCGAGAAGTATTTAAAAATGATGAGTTGATAATAGAAAAAGTTTTGTTCCAAAATAAAAACATTCAATTTTAACTGGAAAAACCGTGTGTTATAATAAGGGGTTTTGAGCCGAAATCAAGCGGAACTCGTATACACTAATCGAATAGAGATTTTCGGGTTCCGTCAGTTCGAGAAGTATTTAAAAATGATGATTAGATAATAGAAAATGTTTGGTTCCAAAATAAAAACATTGAATTTTTACTGGAAAAACCGTGTGCTATAACAAGGGGTTTTGAGATGAAATCAAGCGGAACTCATATACACTAATCGAATTGAAATTTTCGGGTTCTGTCAGTTCTAGAAGTATTTAAAAATGATGAGTTGATAATAGAAAAAGTTTGGTTCCAAAATAAAAACATTCAATTTTGACTGGAAAAACCGTGTGCTATAGCAAGGGGTTTTGAGATGTGACGAAGCGGAACTTGTATACAATAATCGAATTGATATTTTCGGGTTCCGTCAGTTCGAGAAGTATTTAAAAATGATGAGTTGATAATAGCAAAAGTTTGGTTCCAAAATAAAAACATTCAATTTTAACTAGAAAAACCGTGTGCTATAATAAGGGGTTTTTAGTCGAAATCAAGCGTAACTCGTATACACTAATCGAATAAAGATTTTCGTGTTCCGTCAGTTTGAGTAGTATTTAAAAATGATGATTAGATAATAGAAAAAGTTTGGTTCCAAAATAAAAACATTGAATTTTTACTGGAAAAACCGTGTGCTATAACAAGGGGTTTTGAGCCGAAATCAAGCGGAACTCGTATACACTAATCGAATAGAGATTTTCGGGTTCCGTCAGTTCGAGAAGTATTTAAAAATGATGATTTGATAATAGAAAAAATTTTGTTCCAAAATAAACACATTCAATATTGACTGGAAAATACGTGTGCTATAGCTAGGGGTTTTGAGATGAAATCAAGCGGAACTCGTATACACTAATCGAATAGAGATTTTCGGGTTCCGTCAGTTCGAGAAAGATTTAAAAATGATGATTTGATAATAGAAAAAGTTTTGTTCCAAAATAAACACTTTCAATAATGACTGGAAAAACCGTGTGCTATAGCTAGGGGTTTTGAGATGAAATCAAGCGGAACTCGTATACACTAATCGAATTGAGATTTTCGGGTTCCGTCAGTTCGAGAAGTATTAAAAAATGATGATTAGATAATAGAAAAATTTTGGTTCCAAAATAAAAACATTGAATTTTTACTGGAAAACCCGTGTGCTATAACAAGGGGTTTTGAGCCGAAATAAAGCGGAACTCGTATAAACTAATCGAATAGAGATTTTCGGGTTCCGTCAGTTCTAGAAGTATTTAAAATTGATGAGTTGATGATAGAAAAAGTTTGGTTCCAAAATAAAAACATTCAATATTGACTGGAAAAACCGTGTGCTATAGCAAGGGGTTTTGAGATCTGATGAAGCGGAACTTGTATACAATAATCAAATTGATATTTTCGGGTTCCGTCAGTTCGAGAAGTATTTAAAAATGATGAGTTGATAATAGAAAAAGTTTGGTTCCAAAATAAAAACATTCAATATTGACTGGAAAAACCGTGTGCTATAGCAAGGGGTTTTGAGATCTGATGAAGCGAAACTTGTATACAATAATCAAATTGATATTTTCGGGTTCCGTCAGTTCGAGAAGTATTTAAAAATGATGAGTTGATAATAGAAAAAGTTTGGTTCCAAAATAAAAACATTCAATATTAACTGGAAAAACCGTGTGCTATAGTAACAGGTTTTGAGATGTGATGAAGCGGAACTTGTATACAATAATCGAATTGATATTTTCTGGTTCCGTCAGTTCGAGAAGTATTTAAAAATGATGAGTTGCTAATAGCAAAAGTTTGGTTCCAAAATAAAAACATTAAATTTTAACTAGAAAAACCCTGTGCTATAATAAGGGGTTTTGAGTCGAAATCAAGAGGAACTCGTATACACTAATCGAATAGAGATTTTCGGGTTCCGTCAGTTCTAGAAGTATTTAAAAATGATGATTAGATAATAGAAAAAGTTTGATTCCAAAATAAAAACATTGAATTTTTACTGGAAAACCCGTGTGCTATAACAAGGGGTTTTGAGCCGAAATCAAGCGGAACTCGTATAAACTAATCGAATAGAGATTTTCGGGTTCCGTCAGTTCTAGAAGTATTTAAAATTGATGAGTTGATGATAGAAAAAGTTTGGTTCCAAAATAAAAACATTCAATATTGACTGGAAAAACCGTGTGCTATAGCAAGGGGTTTTGAGATCTGATGAAGCGAAACTTGTATACAATAATCAAATTGATATTTTCGGGTTCCGTCAGTTCGAGAAGTATTTAAAAATGATGAGTTGATAATAGAAAAAGTTTGGTTCCAAAATAAAAACATTCAATATTAACTGGAAAAACCGTGTGCTATAGTAACAGGTTTTGAGATGTGATGAAGCGGAACTTGTATACAATAATCGAATTGATATTTTCTGGTTCCGTCAGTTCGAGAAGTATTTAAAAATGATGAGTTGCTAATAGCAAAAGTGTGGTTCCAAAATAAAAACATTAAATTTTAACTAGAAAAACCCTGTGCTATAATAAGGGGTTTTGAGTCGAAATCAAGAGGAACTCGTATACACTAATCGAATAGAGATTTTCGGGTTCCGTCAGTTCTAGAAGTATTTAAAAATGATGATTAGATAATAGAAAAAGTTTGATTCCAAAATAAAAACATTGAATTTTTACTGGAAAACCCGTGTGCTATAACAAGGGGTTTTGAGCCGAAATCAAGCGGAACTCGTATAAACTAATCGAATAGAGATTTTCGGGTTCCGTCAGTTCTAGAAGTATTTAAAATTGATGAGTTGATGATAGAAAAAGTTTGGTTCCAAAATAAAAACATTCAATATTGACTGGAAAAACCGTGTGCTATAGCAAGGGGTTTTGAGATCTGATGAAGCGGAACTTGTATACAATAATCAAATTGATATTTTCGGGTTCCGTCAGTTCGAGAAGTATTTAAAAATGATGAGTTGATAATAGAAAAAGTTTGGTTCCAAAATAAAAACATTCAATATTGACTGGAAAAACCGTGTGCTATAGCAAGGGGTTTTGAGATCTGATGAAGCGAAACTTGTATACAATAATCAAATTGATATTTTCGGGTTCCGTCAGTTCGAGAAGTATTTAAAAATGATGAGTTGATAATAGAAAAAGTTTGGTTCCAAAATAAAAACATTCAATATTGACTGGAAAAACCGTGTGCTATAGTAACAGGTTTTGAGATGTGATGAAGCGGAACTTGTATACAATAATCGAATTGATATTTTCTGGTTCCGTCAGTTCGAGAAGTATTTAAAAATGATGAGTTGCTAATAGCAAAAGTTTGGTTCCAAAATAAAAATATTAAATTTTAACTAGAAAAACCCTGTGCTATAATAAGGGGTTTTGAGTCGAAATCAAGAGGAACTCGTATACACTAATCGAATAGAGATTTTCGGGTTCCGTCAGTTCTAGAAGTATTTAAAAATGATGATTAGATAATAGAAAAAGTTTGGTTCCAAAATAAAAACATTGAATTTTTACTGGAAAAACCGTGTGCTATAACAAGGGGTTTTGAGCCGAAATCAAGCGGAAGTCGTATAGCACACGGTTTTTCAAGTCAATATGGAATGTTTTTATTTTGGAACCAAACTTTTTCTATCATCAACTCATCAATTTTAAATACTTCTAGAACTGACGGAACCCGAAAATCTCTATTTGATTAGTGTATACGAGTTCCATTTGATTTCGGCTCAAAACCCCTTGTTATAGCACACGGTTTTTCCAGTAAAAATTCAATGTTTTTATTTTGGAACCAAACTTTTTCTATTATCTAATCATCATTTTTAAATACTTCTCGAACTGACGGAACCCGAAAATCTCAATTCGATTAGTGTATACGAGTTCCGCTTGATTTCATCTCAAAAGCCCTAGCTATAGCACACGGTTTTTCCAGTCAATATTGAATTTGTTTATTTTGGAACAAAATTTTTTCTATTATCAAATCATCATTTTTAAATACTTCTCGAACTGACGAAACCCTAAAATCTCTATTCGATTAGTGTATACGAGTTCCGCTTGATTTCGGCTCAAAACCCCTTGTTATAGCACACGGTTTTTCCAGTAAAAATTCAATGTTTTTATTTTGGAACCAAACTTTTTCTATTATCTAATCATCATTATTAAATACTTCTCGAACTGACGGAACCAGAAAATATCAATTCGATTATTGTATACAAGTTCCGCTTCATCACATCTCAAAACCCCTTACTAGCACAAGGTTTTTCCAGTCAATATTGAATGTTTTTATTTTGGTACCAAACTTTTTCTAGTATCAACTCATCATTTTTAAATACTTCTCGAATTGACGGAACCCGAAAATATCAATTCGATTATTGTATACAAGTTCCGCTTCATCAGATCTCAAAACCCCTTGCTATAGCACACGGTTTTTCAAGTCAATATTGAATGTTTTTATTTTGGAACCAAACTTTTTCTATCATCAACTCATCAATTTTAAATACTTCTAGAACTGACGGAACCCGAAAATCTCTATTTGATTAGTGTATACGAGTTCCGCTTGATTTCGGCTCAAAACCCCTTGTTATAGCACACGGTTTTTCCAGTAAAAATTTAATGTTTTTATTTTGGAACCAAACTTTTTCTATTATCTAATCATCATTTTTAAATACTTCTCGAACTGACGGAACCCGAAAATCTCAATTCGATTAGTGTATACGAGTTCCGCTTGATTTCATCTCAAAAGCCCTAGCTATAGCACACGGTTTGTCCAGTCAATATTGAATTTGTTTATTTTGGAACAAAATTTTTTCTATTATCAAATCATAATTTTTAAATACTTCTCGAACTGACGGAACCCTAAAATCTCAATTCGATTAGTGTATACGAGTTCCGCTTGATTTCGGCTCAAAACCCCTTGTTATAGCACACTGTTTTTCCAGTAAAAATTCAATGTTTTTATTTTGGAACCAAACTTTTTCTATTATCTAATCATCATTTTTAAATACTTCTCGAACTGACGGAACCCGAAAATCTCTATTCGATTAGTGTCTACGAGTTCCGCTTGATTTCGGCTCAAAACCCCTTATTATAGCACACGGTTTTTCTAGTTAAAATTTAGTGTTTTTATTTTGGAACCAAACTTTTGCTATTAACAACTCATCATTTTAAAATACTTCTCGAACTGACGGAACCAGAAAATATCAATTCGATTATTGTATACAAGTTCCGCTTCATCACATCTCAAAACCCCTTCCTATAGCACAAGGTTTTTCCAGTCAATATTGAATGTTTTTATTTTGGAACCAAACTTTTTCTATTATCAACTCATCATTTTTAAATACTTCTCGAACTGACGGAACCCGAAAATATCAATTCGATTATTGTACACAAGTTCCGCTTCATCGGATCTCAAAACCCCTTGCTATAGCACACGGTTTTTCAAGTCAATATGGAATGTTTTTATTTTGGAACCAAACTTTTTCTATCATCAACTCATCAATTTTAAATACTTCTAGAACTGACGGAACCCGAAAATCTCTATTTGATTAGTGTATACGAGTTCCGCTTGATTTCGGCTCAAAACCCCTTATTATAGCATACGGTTTTTCCAGTAAAAATTCAATGTTTTTATTTTGGAACCAAACTTTTTCTATTATCTAATCATCATTTTTAAATACTTCTCGAACTGACGGAACCCGAAAATCTCAATTCGATTAGTGTATACGAGTTCCGCTTGATTTCATCTCAAAAGCCCTAGCTATAGCACACGGTTTGTCCAGTCAATATTGAATTTGTTTATTTTGGAACAAAATTTTTTCTATTATCAAATCATCATTTTTAAATACTTCTCGAACTGACGGAACCCTAAAATCTCAATTCGATTAGTGTATACGAGTTCCGCTTGATTTCGGCTCAAAACCCCTTGTTATAGCGCACTGTTTTTCCAGTAAAAATTCAATGTTTTTATTTTGGAACCAAACTTTTTCTATTATCTAATCATCATTTTTAAATACTTCTCGAACTGACGGAACCCGAAAATCTCTATTCGATTAGTGTGTACGAGTTCCGCTTGATTTCGGCTCAAAACCCCTTATTATAGCACACGGTTTTTCTAGTTAAAATTTAGTGTTTTTATTTTGGAACCAAACTTTTGCTATTATCAACTCATCATTTTAAAATACTTCTCGAACTGACGGAACCAGAAAATATCAATTCGATTATTGTATACAAGTTCCGCTTCATCACATCTCAAAACCCCTTCCAATAGCACAAGGTTTTTCCAGTCAATATTGAATGTTTTTATTTTGGAACCAAACTTTTTCTATTATCAACTCATCATTTTTAAATACTTCTCGAACTGACGGAACCCGAAAATATCAATTCGATTATTGTACACAAGTTCCGCTTCATCGGATCTCAAAACCCCTTGCTATAGCACACGGTTTTTCAAGTCAATATGGAATGTTTTTATTTTGGAACCAAACTTTTTCTATCATCAACTCATCAATTTTAAATACTTCTAGAACTGACGGAACCCGAAAATCTCTATTTGATTAGTGTATACGAGTTCCGCTTGATTTCGGCTCAAAACCCCTTATTATAGCATACGGTTTTTCCAGTAAAAATTCAATGTTTTTATTTTGGAACCAAACTTTTTCTATTATCTAATCATCATTTTTAAATACTTCTCGAACTGACGGAACCCGAAAATCTCAATTCGATTAGTGTATACGAGTTCCGCTTGATTTCATCTCAAAAGCCCTAACTATAGCACACGGTTTGTCCAGTCAATATTTAATTTGTTTATTTTGGAACAAAATTTTTTCTATTATCAAATCATCATTTTTAAATACTTCTCGAACTGACGGAACCCTAAAATCTCAATTCGATTAGTGTATACGAGTTCTGCTTGATTTCGGCTCAAAACCCCTTGTTATAGCGCACTGTTTTTCCAGTAAAAATTCAATGTTTTTATTTTGGAACCAAACTTTTTCTATTATCTAATCATCATTTTTAAATACTTCTCGAACTGACGGAACCCGAAAATCTCTATTCGATTAGTGTATACGAGTTCCGCTTGATTTCGGCTCAAAACCCCTTATTATAGCACACGGTTTTTCTAGTTAAAATTTAGTGTTTTTATTTTGGAACCAAACTTTTGCTATTATCAACTCATAATTTTAAAATACTTCTCGAACTGACGGAACCAGAAAATATCAATTCGATTATTGTATACAAGTTCCGCTTCATCACATCTCAAAACCCCTTCCTATAGCACAAGGTTTTTCCAGTCAATATTGAATGTTTTTATTTTGGAACCAAACTTTTTCTATTATCAACTCATCATTTTTAAATACTTCTCGAACTGACGGAACCCGAAAATATCAATTCGATTATTGTACACAAGTTCCGCTTCATCGGATCTCAAAACCCCTTACTATAGCACACGGTTTTTCAAGTCAATATGGAATGTTTTTATTTTGGAACCAAACTTTTTCTATCATCAACTCATCAATTTTAAATACTTCTAGAACTGACGGAACCCGAAAATCTCTATTTGATTAGTGTATACGAGTTCCGCTTGATTTCGGCTCAAAACCCCTTATTATAGCATACGGTTTTTCCAGTAAAAATTCAATGTTTTTATTTTGGAACCAAACTTTTTCTATTATCTAATCATCATTTTTAAATACTTCTCGAACTGACGGAACCCGAAAATCTCAATTCGATTAGTGTATACGAGTTCCGCTTGATTTCATCTCAAAAGCCCTAGCTATAGCACACGGTTTGTCCAGTCAATATTGAATTTGTTTATTTTGGAACAAAATTTTTTCTATTATCAAATCATCATTTTTAAATACTTCTCGAACTGACGGAACCCTAAAATCTCAATTCGATTAGTGTATACGAGTTCCGCTTGATTTCGGCTCAAAACCCCTTGTTATAGCGCACTGTTTTTCCAGTAAAAATTCAATGTTTTTATTTTGGAACCAAACTTTTTCTATTATCTAATCATCATTTTTAAATACTTCTCGAACTGACGGAACCCGAAAATCTCTATTCGATTAGTGTATACGAGTTCCGCTTGATTTCGGCTCAAAACCCCTTATTATAGCACACGGTTTTTCTAGTTAAAATTTAGTGTTTTTATTTTGGAACCAAACTTTTGCTATTATCAACTCATCATTTTAAAATACTTCTCGAACTGACGGAACCAGAAAATATCAATTCGATTATTGTATACAAGTTCCGCTTCATCACATCTCAAAACCCCTTCCTATAGCACAAGGTTTTTCCAGTCAATATTGAATGTTTTTATTTTGGAACCAAACTTTTTCTATTATCAACTCATCATTTTTAAATACTTCTCGAACTGACGGAACCCGAAAATATCAATTCGATTATTGTACACAAGTTCCGCTTCATCGGATCTCAAAACCCCTTGCTATAGCACACGGTTTTTCAAGTCAATATGGAATGTTTTTATTTTGGAACCAAACTTTTTCTATCATCAACTCATCAATTTTAAATACTTCTAGAACTGACGGAACCCGAAAATCTCTATTTGATTAGTGTATACGAGTTCCGCTTGATTTCGGCTCAAAACCCCTTATTATAGCATACGGTTTTTCCAGTAAAAATTCAATGTTTTTATTTTGGAACCAAACTTTTTCTATTATCTAATCATCATTTTTAAATACTTCTCGAACTGACGGAACCCGAAAATCTCAATTCGATTAGTGTATACGAGTTCCGCTTGATTTCATCTCAAAAGCCCTAGCTATAGCACACGGTTTGTCCAGTCAATATTGAATTTGTTTATTTTGGAACAAAATTTTTTCTATTATCAAATCATCATTTTTAAATACTTCTCGAACTGACGGAACCCTAAAATCTCAATTCGATTAGTGTATACGAGTTCCGCTTGATTTCGGCTCAAAACCCCTTGTTATAGCGCACTGTTTTTCCAGTAAAAATTCAATGTTTTTATTTTGGAACCAAACTTTTTCTATTATCTAATCATCATTTTTAAATACTTCTCGAACTGACGGAACCCGAAAATCTCTATTCGATTAGTGTATACGAGTTCCGCTTGATTTCGGCTCAAAACCCCTTATTATAGCACACGGTTTTTCTAGTTAAAATTTAGTGTTTTTATTTTGGAACCAAACTTTTGCTATTATCAACTCATCATTTTAAAATACTTCTCGAACTGACGGAACCAGAAAATATCAATTCGATTATTGTATACAAGTTCCGCTTCATCACATCTCAAAACCCCTTCCTATAGCACAAGGTTTTTCCAGTCAATATTGAATGTTTTTATTTTGGAACCAAACTTTTTCTATTATCAACTCATCATTTTTAAATACTTCTCGAACTGACGGAACCCGAAAATATCAATTCGATTATTGTACACAAGTTCCGCTTCATCGGATCTCAAAACCCCTTGCTATAGCACACGGTTTTTCAAGTCAATATTGAATGTTTTTATTTTGGAACCAAACTTTTTCTATCATCAACTCATCAATTTTAAATACTTCTAGAACTGACGGAACCCTAAAATCTCTATTTGATTAGTGTATACGAGTTCCGCTTGATTTCGGCTCAAAACCCCTTATTATAGCATACGGTTTTTCCAGTAAAAATTCAATGTTTTTATTTTGGAACCAAACTTTTTCTATTATCTAATCATCATTTTTAAATACTTCTCGAACTGACGGAACCCGAAAATCTCAATTAGATTAGTGTATACGAGTTCCGCTTGATTTCGGCTCAAAACCCCTTGTTATAGCGCACTGTTTTTCCAGTAAAAATTCAATGTTTTTATTTTGGAACCAAACTTTTTCTATTATCTAATCATCATTTTTAAATACTTCTCGAACTGACGGAACCCGAAAATCTCTATTCGATTAGTGTATACGAGTTCCGCTTGATTTCGGCTCAAAACCTCTTATTATAGCACACGGTTTTTCTAGTTAAAATTTAATGTTTTTATTTTGGAACCAAACTTTTGCTATTATCAACTCATCATTTTAAAATACTACTCGAACTGACGGAACCAGAAAATATCAATTCGATTATTGTATACAAGTTCCGCTTCATCACATCTTAAAACCCCTTACTATAGCACAAGGTTTTTCCAGTCAATATTGAATGTTTTTATTTTGGAACCAAACTTTTTCTATTATCAACTCATCATTTTTAAATACTTCTCGAACTGACGGAACCCGAAAATATCAATTCGAATATTGTACACAAGTTCCGCTTCATCAGATCTCAAAACCCCTTGCTATAGCACACGGTTTTTCAAGTCAATATTGAATGTTTTTATTTTGGAACCAAACTTTTTCTATCATCAACTCATCAATTTTAAATACTTCTAGAACTGACGGAACCCGAAAATCTCTATTTGATTAGTGTATACGAGTTCCGCTTGATTTCGGCTCAAAACCCCTTGTTATAGCACACGGTTTTTCCAGTAAAAATTTAATGTTTTTATTTTGGAACCAAACTTTTTCTATTATCTAATCATCATTTTTAAATACTTCTCGAACTGACGGAACCCGAAAATCTCAATTCGATTAGTGTATACGAGTTCCGCTTGATTTCATCTCAAAAGCCCTAGCTATAGCACACGGTTTGTCCAGTCAATATTGAATTTGTTTATTTTGGAACAAAATTTTTTCTATTATCAAATCATAATTTTTAAATACTTCTCGAACTGACGGAACCCTAAAATCTCAATTCGATTAGTGTATACGAGTTCCGCTTGATTTCGGCTCAAAACCCCTTGTTATAGCACACTGTTTTTCCAGTAAAAATTCAATGTTTTTATTTTGGAACCAAACTTTTTCTATTATCTAATCATCATTTTTAAATACTTCTCGAACTGACGGAACCCGAAAATCTCTATTCGATTAGTGTTTACGAGTTCCGCTTGATTTCGGCTCAAAACCCCTTATTATAGCACACGGTTTTTCTAGTTAAAATTTAGTGTTTTTATTTTGGAACCAAACTTTTGCTATTAACAACTCATCATTTTAAAATACTTCTCGAACTGACGGAACCAGAAAATATCAATTCGATTATTGTATACAAGTTCCGCTTCATCACATCTCAAAACCCCTTCCTATAGCACAAGGTTTTTCCAGTCAATATTGAATGTTTTTATTTTGGAACCAAACTTTTTCTATTATCAACTCATCATTTTTAAATACTTCTCGAACTGACGGAACCCGAAAATATCAATTCGATTATTGTACACAAGTTCCGCTTCATCGGATCTCAAAACCCCTTGCTATAGCACACGGTTTTTCAAGTCAATATGGAATGTTTTTATTTTGGAACCAAACTTTTTCTATCATCAACTCATCAATTTTAAATACTTCTAGAACTGACGGAACCCGAAAATCTCTATTTGATTAGTGTATACGAGTTCCGCTTGATTTCGGCTCAAAACCCCTTATTATAGCATACGGTTTTTCCAGTAAAAATTCAATGTTTTTATTTTGGAACCAAACTTTTTCTATTATCTAATCATCATTTTTAAATACTTCTCGAACTGACGGAACCCGAAAATCTCAATTCGATTAGTGTATACGAGTTCCGCTTGATTTCATCTCAAAAGCCCTAGCTATAGCACACGGTTTGTCCAGTCAATATTGAATTTGTTTATTTTGGAACAAAATTTTTTCTATTATCAAATCATCATTTTTAAATACTTCTCGAACTGACGGAACCCTAAAATCTCAATTCGATTAGTGTATACGAGTTCCGCTTGATTTCGGCTCAAAACCCCTTGTTATAGCGCACTGTTTTTCCAGTAAAAATTCAATGTTTTTATTTTGGAACCAAACTTTTTCTATTATCTAATCATCATTTTTAAATACTTCTCGAACTGACGGAACCCGAAAATCTCTATTCGATTAGTGTGTACGAGTTCCGCTTGATTTCGGCTCAAAACCCCTTATTATAGCACACGGTTTTTCTAGTTAAAATTTAGTGTTTTTATTTTGGAACCAAACTTTTGCTATTATCAACTCATCATTTTAAAATACTTCTCGAACTGACGGAACCAGAAAATATCAATTCGATTATTGTATACAAGTTCCGCTTCATCACATCTCAAAACCCCTTCCAATAGCACAAGGTTTTTCCAGTCAATATTGAATGTTTTTATTTTGGAACCAAACTTTTTCTATTATCAACTCATCATTTTTAAATACTTCTCGAACTGACGGAACCCGAAAATATCAATTCGATTATTGTACACAAGTTCCGCTTCATCGGATCTCAAAACCCCTTGCTATAGCACACGGTTTTTCAAGTCAATATGGAATGTTTTTATTTTGGAACCAAACTTTTTCTATCATCAACTCATCAATTTTAAATACTTCTAGAACTGACGGAACCCGAAAATCTCTATTTGATTAGTGTATACGAGTTCCGCTTGATTTCGGCTCAAAACCCCTTATTATAGCATACGGTTTTTCCAGTAAAAATTCAATGTTTTTATTTTGGAACCAAACTTTTTCTATTATCTAATCATCATTTTTAAATACTTCTCGAACTGACGGAACCCGAAAATCTCAATTCGATTAGTGTATACGAGTTCCGCTTGATTTCATCTCAAAAGCCCTAACTATAGCACACGGTTTGTCCAGTCAATATTTAATTTGTTTATTTTGGAACAAAATTTTTTCTATTATCAAATCATCATTTTTAAATACTTCTCGAACTGACGGAACCCTAAAATCTCAATTCGATTAGTGTATACGAGTTCTGCTTGATTTCGGCTCAAAACCCCTTGTTATAGCGCACTGTTTTTCCAGTAAAAATTCAATGTTTTTATTTTGGAACCAAACTTTTTCTATTATCTAATCATCATTTTTAAATACTTCTCGAACTGACGGAACCCGAAAATCTCTATTCGATTAGTGTATACGAGTTCCGCTTGATTTCGGCTCAAAACCCCTTATTATAGCACACGGTTTTTCTAGTTAAAATTTAGTGTTTTTATTTTGGAACCAAACTTTTGCTATTATCAACTCATAATTTTAAAATACTTCTCGAACTGACGGAACCAGAAAATATCAATTCGATTATTGTATACAAGTTCCGCTTCATCACATCTCAAAACCCCTTCCTATAGCACAAGGTTTTTCCAGTCAATATTGAATGTTTTTATTTTGGAACCAAACTTTTTCTATTATCAACTCATCATTTTTAAATACTTCTCGAACTGACGGAACCCGAAAATATCAATTCGATTATTGTACACAAGTTCCGCTTCATCGGATCTCAAAACCCCTTACTATAGCACACGGTTTTTCAAGTCAATATGGAATGTTTTTATTTTGGAACCAAACTTTTTCTATCATCAACTCATCAATTTTAAATACTTCTAGAACTGACGGAACCCGAAAATCTCTATTTGATTAGTGTATACGAGTTCCGCTTGATTTCGGCTCAAAACCCCTTATTATAGCATACGGTTTTTCCAGTAAAAATTCAATGTTTTTATTTTGGAACCAAACTTTTTCTATTATCTAATCATCATTTTTAAATACTTCTCGAACTGACGGAACCCGAAAATCTCAATTCGATTAGTGTATACGAGTTCCGCTTGATTTCATCTCAAAAGCCCTAGCTATAGCACACGGTTTGTCCAGTCAATATTGAATTTGTTTATTTTGGAACAAAATTTTTTCTATTATCAAATCATCATTTTTAAATACTTCTCGAACTGACGGAACCCTAAAATCTCAATTCGATTAGTGTATACGAGTTCCGCTTGATTTCGGCTCAAAACCCCTTGTTATAGCGCACTGTTTTTCCAGTAAAAATTCAATGTTTTTATTTTGGAACCAAACTTTTTCTATTATCTAATCATCATTTTTAAATACTTCTCGAACTGACGGAACCCGAAAATCTCTATTCGATTAGTGTATACGAGTTCCGCTTGATTTCGGCTCAAAACCCCTTATTATAGCACACGGTTTTTCTAGTTAAAATTTAGTGTTTTTATTTTGGAACCAAACTTTTGCTATTATCAACTCATCATTTTAAAATACTTCTCGAACTGACGGAACCAGAAAATATCAATTCGATTATTGTATACAAGTTCCGCTTCATCACATCTCAAAACCCCTTCCTATAGCACAAGGTTTTTCCAGTCAATATTGAATGTTTTTATTTTGGAACCAAACTTTTTCTATTATCAACTCATCATTTTTAAATACTTCTCGAACTGACGGAACCCGAAAATATCAATTCGATTATTGTACACAAGTTCCGCTTCATCGGATCTCAAAACCCCTTGCTATAGCACACGGTTTTTCAAGTCAATATGGAATGTTTTTATTTTGGAACCAAACTTTTTCTATCATCAACTCATCAATTTTAAATACTTCTAGAACTGACGGAACCCGAAAATCTCTATTTGATTAGTGTATACGAGTTCCGCTTGATTTCGGCTCAAAACCCCTTATTATAGCATACGGTTTTTCCAGTAAAAATTCAATGTTTTTATTTTGGAACCAAACTTTTTCTATTATCTAATCATCATTTTTAAATACTTCTCGAACTGACGGAACCCGAAAATCTCAATTCGATTAGTGTATACGAGTTCCGCTTGATTTCATCTCAAAAGCCCTAGCTATAGCACACGGTTTGTCCAGTCAATATTGAATTTGTTTATTTTGGAACAAAATTTTTTCTATTATCAAATCATCATTTTTAAATACTTCTCGAACTGACGGAACCCTAAAATCTCAATTCGATTAGTGTATACGAGTTCCGCTTGATTTCGGCTCAAAACCCCTTGTTATAGCGCACTGTTTTTCCAGTAAAAATTCAATGTTTTTATTTTGGAACCAAACTTTTTCTATTATCTAATCATCATTTTTAAATACTTCTCGAACTGACGGAACCCGAAAATCTCTATTCGATTAGTGTATATGAGTTCCGCTTGATTTCGGCTCAAAACCCCTTATTATAGCACACGGTTTTTCTAGTTAAAATTTAGTGTTTTTATTTTGGAACCAAACTTTTGCTATTATCAACTCATCATTTTAAAATACTTCTCGAACTGACGGAACCAGAAAATATCAATTCGATTATTGTATACAAGTTCCGCTTCATCACATCTCAAAACCCCTTCCTATAGCACAAGGTTTTTCCAGTCAATATTGAATGTTTTTATTTTGGAACCAAACTTTTTCTATTATCAACTCATCATTTTTAAATACTTCTCGAACTGACGGAACCCGAAAATATCAATTCGATTATTGTACACAAGTTCCGCTTCATCGGATCTCAAAACCCCTTGCTATAGCACACGGTTTTTCAAGTCAATATTGAATGTTTTTATTTTGGAACCAAACTTTTTCTATCATCAACTCATCAATTTTAAATACTTCTAGAACTGACGGAACCCTAAAATCTCTATTTGATTAGTGTATACGAGTTCCGCTTGATTTCGGCTCAAAACCCCTTATTATAGCATACGGTTTTTCCAGTAAAAATTCAATGTTTTTATTTTGGAACCAAACTTTTTCTATTATCTAATCATCATTTTTAAATACTTCTCGAACTGACGGAACCCGAAAATCTCAATTAGATTAGTGTATACGAGTTCCGCTTGATTTCGGCTCAAAACCCCTTGTTATAGCGCACTGTTTTTCCAGTAAAAATTCAATGTTTTTATTTTGGAACCAAACTTTTTCTATTATCTAATCATCATTTTTAAATACTTCTCGAACTGACGGAACCCGAAAATCTCTATTCGATTAGTGTATACGAGTTCCGCTTGATTTCGGCTCAAAACCTCTTATTATAGCACACGGTTTTTCTAGTTAAAATTTAATGTTTTTATTTTGGAACCAAACTTTTGCTATTATCAACTCATCATTTTAAAATACTACTCGAACTGACGGAACCAGAAAATATCAATTCGATTATTGTATACAAGTTCCGCTTCATCACATCTTAAAACCCCTTACTATAGCACAAGGTTTTTCCAGTCAATATTGAATGTTTTTATTTTGGAACCAAACTTTTTCTATTATCAACTCATCATTTTTAAATACTTCTCGAACTGACGGAACCCGAAAATATCAATTCGAATATTGTACACAAGTTCCGCTTCATCAGATCTCAAAACCCCTTGCTATAGCACACGGTTTTTCAAGTCAATATTGAATGTTTTTATTTTGGAACCAAACTTTTTCTATCATCAACTCATCAATTTTAAATACTTCTAGAACTGACGGAACCCGAAAATCTCTATTTGATTAGTGTATACGAGTTCCGCTTGATTTCGGCTCAAAACCCCTTGTTATAGCACACGGTTTTTCTAGTAAAAATTCAATGTTATTATTCTGGAACCAAACTTTTTCTATTATCTAATCATCATTTTTAAATACTTCTTGAACTGACGGAACCCGAGAATCTCTATTCGATTAGTGTATACGAGTTCCGCTTGATTTCGGCTCAAAACCCCTTATTATAGCACACGGTTTTTCTAGTTAAAATTTAGTGTTTTTATTTTGGAACCAAACTTTTGCTATTATCAACTCATCATTTTTAAATACTTCTCGAACTGACGGAACCAGAAAATATCAATTCGATTATTGTATACAAGTTCCGCTTCATCACATCTCAAAACCCCTTACTATAACACACGGTTTTTCCAGTCAATATTGAATGTTTTTATTTTGGAACCAAACTTTTTCTATTATCAACTCATCATTTTTAAATACTTCTCGAACTGACGGAACCCGAAAATATCAATTCGATTATTGCATACAAGTTCCGCTTCATAAGATCTCAAAACCCCTTGCTATAGCACACGGTTTTTCCAATAAAAATTCAATATTTTTATTTTGGAACCAAACTTTTTCTATTATCCAATCATCATTTTTAAATACTTCTCGAACTGACGGAACCCGAAAATCTCAATTCGATTAGTGTATACGAGTTCCGCTTGATTTCATCTCAAAACCCCTAGCTATAGCACACGGTTTTTCCAGTCAATATTGAATGTGTTTATTTTGGAACAAAACTTTTTCTATTATCAAATCATCATTTTTAAATACTTCTCGAACTGACGGAACCCGAAAATCTCAATTCGATTAGTGTATACGAGTTCCGCTTGATTTCGGCTCAAATCCCCTTGTTATAGCACACGGTTTTTCCATTAAAAATTCAATGTTTTTATTTTGGAACCAAACTTTTTCTATTATCTAATCATCATTTTTAAATACTTCTCAAACTGACGGAACCCGAAAATCTCTATTCGATTAGTGTATACGAGTTACGCTTGATTTCGGCTAAAAACCTTTTATTATAGCACACGGTTTTTCCAGTCAATATTGAATGTGTTTATTTTGGAACAAAACTTTTTCTATTATCAAATCAACATTTTTAAATACTTCTCGAACTGACGGAACCCGAAAATCTCTATTCGATTAGTGTATACGAGTTCCGCTTGATTTCGGCTCAAAACCCCTTGTTATAGCACACAGTTTTTCCAGTAAAAATTCAATGTTTTTATTTTGGAACCAAACTTTTTCTATTATCTAATCATCATTTTTAAATACTTCTCAAACTGATGGAACCCAAAAATCTCTATTCGATTAGTGTATACGAGTTACGCTTGATTTCGGCTCAAAACCCCTTATTATCGCACACGGTTTTTCTAGTTAAAATTGAATGTTTTTATTTTGGAACCAAACTTTTGCTATTATCAACTCATCATTTTTGAATACTTCTCGAACTGACGGAACCCGAAAATATCAATTCGATTATTGTATACAAGTTCCGCTTCATCAGATCTCAAAACCCCTGGCTATAGCACACGGTTTTTCCAGTCAATATTGAATGTTTTTATTTTGGAACCAAACTTTTTCTATCATCAACTCATCAATTTTAAAAACTTCTAGGACTGACGGAACCCGAAAATCTCTATTCGATTAGTGTATACGAGTTCCGCTTGATTTCGGCTCAAAACCCCTTGTTATAGCACACGGGTTTTCCAGTAAAAATTCAATGTTTTTATTTTGGAACCAAACTTTTTCTATTATCTAATCATCATTTTTAAATACTTCTCGAACTGACGGAACCCGAAAATCTCAATTCGATTAGTGTATACGAGTTCCGCTTGATTTCATCTCAAAACCCCTAGCTATAGCACACGGTTTTTCCAGTCAATATTGAATGTGTTTATTTTGGAACAAAACTTTTTCTATTATCAAATCATCATTTTTAAATACTTCTCGAACTGACGGAACCCGAAAATCTCTATTCGATTAGTGTATACGAGTTCCGCTTGATTTCGGCTCAAATCCCTTGTTATAGCACACGGTTTTTCCAGTAAAAATTCAATGTTTTTATTTTGGAACCAAACTTTTTCTATTATCTAATCATCATTTTTAAATACTTCTCAAACTGACGGAACCCGAAAATCTCTATTCGATTAGTGTATACGAGTTACGCTTGATTTCGGCTAAAAACCTTTTATTATAGCACACGGTTTTTCTAGTTAAAATTGAATGTGCAAAAGTTTGGAACCAAACTTTTGCTATTATCAACTCATCATTTTAAAATATTTCTCGAACTGACGGAACCCGAAAATATCAATTCGATTATTGTATACAAGTTCCGCTTCGTCACATCTCAAAACCCCTTGCTATAGCACACGGTTTTTCCAGTCAAAATTGAATGTTTTTATTTTGGAACCAAACTTTTTCTATTATCAACTCATCATTTTTAAATACTTCTAGAACTGACGGAACCCGAAAATCTCAATTCGATTAGTGTATACGAGTTCCGCTTGATCTCATCTCAAAACCCCTTGTTATAGCACAAGGTTTTTCCAGTAAAAATTCAATGTTTTTATTTTTGAACCAAAAATTTTCTATTATCTAATCATCATTTTTAAATACTTCTCGAACTGACGGAACCCGAAAATCTCTATTCGATTAGTGTATACGATTTCCGCTTGATTTCGGGTCAAAACCCCTTATTATAACACACAGTTTTTCCAGTTAAAATTGAATGTTTTTATTTTGGAACAAAACTTTTTCTATTATCAACTCAACATTTTTAAATACTTCTCGAACTGACGAAACCCGAAAATATCAATTCGATTTTTGTATAAAAGTTCCGCTTCATCACATCTCAAAACACCTTGCACACGGTTTTTCCAGTCAATATTGAATGTTTTTATTTTGGAACCAAACTTTTTCTATTATCAACTCATCAATTTTAAATACTTCTAGAACTGACGGAACCCGAAAATCTCTATTCGGTTACTGTATACGAGTTTCGCTTGATTTCGGCTTAAATCCCCTTGTTATAGCACAAGGTTTTTCCAGTAAAGATACAATGTTTTTATTTTGGAACCAAACATTTTCTATTATCTAATCATCATTTTTAAATACTTCTCGAACTGACGGAACCTGAAAATCTCTATTCGATTAGTGTATACGATTTCCGCTTGATTTCGGGTCAAAACCCCTTATTATAACACACGGTTTTTCCAGTTAAAATTGAATGTTTTTATTTTGGAACAAAACTTTTTCTATTATTAACTCATCATTTTTAAATACTTCTCGAACTGACGGAACCCGAAAATATTAATTCGATTTTTGTATAAAAGTTCCGCTTCATCACATCTCAAAACACCTTGCACACGGTTTTTCCAGTCAATATTGAATGTTTTTATTTTGGAACTTTTATTAGGGCTTTAGGGTTTAGGCTTTAGGGTTTAGGGTTTAGGGTTTAGGGTTTTAGGGTTTAGGGTTCAGGGTTTAGGGTTTAGGGTTTAGGGTTTAGGTTTAGGGTTTAGGGTTTAGGGTTTAGGGTTTAGGGTTTAGGGTTTAGGGTTTAGGGTTTAGGGTTTAGGGTTAGGGTTTAGGGTTTAGGGTTTAGGGTTTAGGGTTTAGGGTTTAGGGTTTTAGGGTTTAGGGTTTAGGGTTTAGGGTTTAGGGTTTAGGGTTTAGGGTTTAGGGTTTAGGGTTTAGGGTTTAGGGTTTAGGGTTTAGGGTTTAGGGTTTAGGGTTTAGGGTTTAGGGTTTTAGGGTTTTAGGGTTTAGGGTTTAGGGTTTAGGGTTTAGGGTTTAGGGTTTAGGGTTTAGGGTTTAGGGTTTAGGGTTTAGGGTTTAGGGTTTAGGGTTTAGGGTTTAGGGTTTAGGGTTTAGGGTTTAGGGTTTAGGGTTTAGGGTTTAGGGTTTAGGGTTTAGGGTTTAGGGTTTAGGGTTTAGGGTTTAGGGTTTAGGGTTTAGGGTTTAGGGTTTAGGGTTTAGGGTTTAGGGTTTAGGGTTTAGGGTTTAGGGTTTAGGGTTTAGGGTTTAGGGTTTAGGGTTTAGGGTTTAGGGTTTAGGGTTTAGGGTTTAGGGTTTAGGGTTTAGGGTTTAGGGTTTAGGGTTTAGGGTTTAGGGTTTAGGGTTTAGGGTTTAGGGTTTAGGGTTTAGGGTTTAGGGTTTAGGGTTTAGGGTTTAGGGTTTAGGGTTTAGGGTTTAGGGTTTAGGGTTTAGGGTTTAGGGTTTAGGGTTTAGGGTTTAGGGTTTAGGGTTTAGGGTTTAGGGTTTAGGGTTTAGGGTTTAGGGTTTAGGGTTTAGGGTTTAGGGTTTAGGGTTTAGGGTTTAGGGTTTAGGGTTTAGGGTTTAGGGTTTAGGGTTTAGGGTTTAGGGTTTAGGGTTTAGGGTTTAGGGTTTAGGGTTTAGGGTTTAGGGTTTAGGGTTTAGGGTTTAGGGTTTAGGGTTTAGGGTTTAGGGTTTAGGGTTTAGGGTTTAGGGTTTAGGGTTTAGGGTTTAGGGTTTAGGGTTTAGGGTTTAGGGTTTAGGGTTTAGGGTTTTAGGGTTTAGGGTTTAGGGTTTAGGGTTTTTGGGTTTAGGGTTTAGGGTTTAGGGTTTAGGGTTTAGGGTTTAGGGTTTAGGGTTTAGGGTTTAGGGTTTAGGGTTTAGGGTTTAGGGTTTAGTCATGCCTCCTATTACAAAAGCAGGAGCACACCATTGAAGACTAGCTCTTCACCTTCAATTTCTACAAACATTATTTAAAACGTTGTATAGCTATTCACCAAGTCAATATTTGCTGCATCACCTTTTGCATGGTTTCTAGTTGCATGAGAATGAACACCAATCTCAACAAGCACTTGGTTATATGGCTAAACCCGGTAGTAAATTGTATACTACTAATGCTAGGATACACCCAACTTTGTTCCTTCCCATAAACACCAAATTTGCGTCTACTCATTTAATAAAGCTTCTAAACACTTGAACCGAAACAAGTTAACGGGAAGTAAGAAGTTTGAATATTACACAAAGCGAGAAACAGTAGCATACCAGCATATCCTCTTTAAACTGATTCTCCCCAGCCATTTATTTCCTCTTGCATGTTGCCATATCTATCAAGAAAGGTCCTTCTCCCTTGTAGGATACTGTCAGAAGCACCCATTCGAGTGTACATGTCATCCAACACATTCAGTTTTGTCAATGATGCTGGTACAAACCCACCTGAAAGAATCAGAACAGGCAGACAACAATTAGAGATTCATTTCTATTACCATAAGCAGAAATAAGAAGAAAAAATAGTAGAAATATCCTGAGTACAGTAACTGATCGAGCATGACAATCCAAACTATGGCTTTGCTATATGTGTTTCTAAGAGGAGTAGAGGACTCGCGAAAGTCCCTGACAAGTGACAAGCACCTCGAAGGTTCATCATATAGGCACACACAGGGCTGCAGTATTATCAGCTTAAGTATATATAGGGTTTTGTTACTCCAAAATACCCGGCATACCAAGAGTACGCCAATAAGACAAAATTATAACGTCCACGTTGATGATGTACATGTAGGATTAATCAAGAATTGAAATTTGTAGAAGAGTTCAAATTCTTGTGTGAACTTATTCCAAAGCTAGCAAAATTGGGAACATATGGTTAAAAAAAAATTGTCTACCATATGGGCTTGAGCATCGTAGCCTTGCTCTCCACGGCATAGTCATGGAGATCGTTGGCCTTGTTAGTCTCGTTTCCCTTAACCCCATTAGCCTCATTTGCATAAATCAAGCAAATTTAGCTGAACACCAAATGGCAGCAACGCAAACAACACCAAATGCCGGCACCAGCAAGGTGATGTCGCAAGGCCAAGCATACACCAAGTGAAGTACAATTCCTTCAAAAGACCAGGCAAACACATAAGTGTGTGTGTATTTATAGATCGACTGTACATTAAAGAAAATCTGAAGAAATCAGGGGTTCGTTTAACTTCCAATGTTAGAATATTCATAACATTATTTTCCTTCCCAAGCCAGACTGATTATCATGGTATTGTTCACCTACTATATGATCTATGTACGTCCTGGCGTTAATTAGGTGAGTAGATATTGAATGTCCTGGTGTTAGGTGTGTAGATATATATACATGGTATTCTGATCTGTTTTTAACTCTCATTATATTCTATATACTCTATAATTACAAAGATATTAATGTTACAACAAAAGCAATTTATAGAGTCTATAACACTCCCCCGATGCATTTCAGTGACATGATCAAATTTCGTTTATGAAAAGATGCAATCAATCAACCATCATTTTGCATTTTCCAAAACGCATACACCAGTTTCATGCTATAACATAGCCATTAGATAATTCATAAATCAATTTCTTAATCACCCTGAGAACAATGATTATGCACACACATATGTAGGATCAGATATGCTTCAATATTTATGCAGATAGACTTTTTAGAGCACTTGATATGGAAACCAGATATCCTATAAAAACTCAAGATTATGCATATAAACACCTTTAATGTTCCTGATATGGAAGTCTTCAAAAAGAAGACTTTTCACATAATTTCCTCAATTAGAAATCATCAACTTGCAAGACAGATCAACTTACCATATATGAGATGTTAAAATCTCATTACCTTGATTCTTGATTGATATCTCTGATTATGCAGAACTTTGTTCAAGATTTAGACTTCTCGATATTGTACCACTTTTCCTTTCTTCATTGGAAATTCTTGTGTTGAATAGGAATAGCCAATATGTCAACAGATTACAAATCCATCTTTACATAATCAACCTCGCGATAATCTAAGAAATATGTAAATATTTTTCAAAGAAGAAAAAAAAATATATATATGTAGACATTAAGTGCATGAAGAAAATGAAACAGGAAGGAATTCAAAGACATTATCTACTTATAGAAGCAAATTAATATAGATCGATGTAGATGACCAAGGAAAATCATTGTGATTTTCCTAATTTCTCTATAGAACTAGCATACCTACCATCTTCTATTTAAAGACGCCAATACAAGCTAAGTTGTCGTCATTACAAACTGTTCTTCTGGTTTCTCTGAGCTCTCTATCATGGCTACTACATATTCTGCTCTAGCGACTATTCTTTGCATTTACCTTGTATGCTGTTCAGCTACAGAAACAAGCAATGGCGGGTTCAGTGTCAAACTCATACACCGAAACTCCCCGAACTCACCGTTTTATCATCGGACCAAAACTCCTCCAAATAGGTTAAGCAATGGTTTTCGACATTCCATGAGGTCCTATTTCGACCCCTTCGATCATAATGGTGCACAATCAGGAGTAAAAGCTGACAAAGGCGAGTATCTTATGAAGCTAACTATTGGAAACCCACCTTTCGATGTCTATGGAGTTGCAGATACAGGTAGTGACCTAGTTTGGGCACAGTGTCTACCATGTGTTGGTTGCTACAAGCAGACCAGGCCTATGTTTGAACCGAAAAGCTCGTCCACATATAGTGACCTGCCTTGTGCAGCAACAGAATGCAAGACAATTGGCACTGGCTCTTGTTCTCCTCAAAACTTTTGTAATTACAGTTACGGCTATGGAGATCAGTCATTGACCCAAGGGGTGTTGGCTAAAGAGACGATTACCTTAACATCCGCGACGGGTGGAGCTGTTGCCCTAAGAGATATTGTGTTCGGGTGTGGGCATAACAACACTGGGAGTTTCAATCAAGACGAGATGGGACTTATTGGCCTCGGAGGAGGGCCTCTATCACTTGTTTCTCAAATAAGTTCTGAAGTTGGAGGCAAAAAGTTCTCCCACTGCTTGGTGCCATTTCATACTGCTCCGAGCATCGAAAGCAAGATGAGTTTCGGGAGTGGAAGTGAAGTATTGGGTGATGGTGTTGTTACAACAGCTTTGATCTCCAAGCAAGACAAGACCCCATATTTTGTGACACTAGAAGGAATCAGTGTTGAAGACAAGCTTGTGCCTTTCAATACCTCAGGTCAAGTTTTTGAAGGCAACATGTTCTTGGACTCGGGAACACCACCAACACTAATCCCACAAGATTTCTACAACAGGTTAGCAGCAGAAGTAAAGAGCCAGATTCCAATGGCACCCATCATAAGTGACCCTAGTTTGGGACCTCAGCTATGCTACAAGACTCCAACTAATCTAAAAGGGCCAACATTGACAGTACATTTCAAGGGAAGTGCTAACATTGTGCTAACACCAATACAGACCTTTATTCCACCAAAAGATGGGGTTTTCTGTTTCGCAATGCAAGGTGTTGCTAGTGATGGTGGTATCATCGGAAACTTTGCTCAGTCAAATTTCTTGATCGGTTATGACCTTGAGAGAATGACAGTCTCATTCAAGCCAGCAGATTGCACAACAGGATAAACAAGCCAGCCGGAAGGATAGATTTTTTCTAGTGAGCAACAAACAGAATTGTTGGCATCAATTTCCCTTCACTTTCAGCTGTAATCCAACTACAGTTCTAATTTCAAATACTGCAAATCGGATCAATTTTCCTCTAAAAGTTGAATGCTACAATGACAAGCCTCACCCTTGAGATTAAATTAATAATTATAAAGGAGGATAGCAGATCATGAGATTGATACCCATAATCGATTTTCTACTAATACTGCATGCGCTAGACAATCTAACTAACAAATACTACTAAGAAATTTACTTTTGCACAAAAGGGACATACCCAGATTGCTTAGCAAACCATCTATATAGGGGCTGCACATGTGGTTCTGAAGTGGCCTGTTTGATTGCAGCGACTACAATGCACTACTCGCTTCACTCGGCCACGGTCCTCTGCTCGAACACGCTTCTTTCTTGGTCGACCTGGTGGCCGGAGTGACTTGGGAGGATTGATTAGAACCTCAGGAAGAGCACTGCTTGCATTGGGATCTTCTCCCTCTACCCTTAACGTCTCAGCCCATAGGGATTTATCTGGAATTGGATGTATTGTTTGTGAGTATGTCTTCCGATAGGTTGCAACAGTAAAACAGCTCTCAGTAAACCGATGGACTTGCTGCCTGCAAGATAGAAGTGCTGCAACAGCATGCGCGCATGGCAAACCATAAAGCTGCCAGCCACGACAAAGGCAGCAACGATTTCGAATGTCCACAATCATTGTCCCTTCATGAGAAATGACTTCAAATTCAGCTTCATTAGCACGAAGAACCTGATAGGTGCGCCCCCGCTCAAGAGCCTCCGCAACACGCCTCTCTGCGGAAGGAACAAGAATAGATGTCCACTGCATACTGGTCTCTCGACGTTCATTGAACCAAGTCATTAGCTGCCTTCTGATGCATTCCATCATCTGAACAATTGGAAGCCCAGAGGCCTCCAATATCCAAGTATTTAAGGATTCAACTATGTTAGCTGTCAAATGCCCAAACCGTGTTCCCTCAAAGTAAGCAGTAGCCCATAAGCGAGGTGGAATTCGTCTGATCCAATATGCAGCATCTTGAGATATCTCTTCTATCTCTAAAACTTTTGCTTCAAATTCAATTACAGTGAGAGCATGAGCAGCTTCCCATAGAAGATTCACGAGCATTGTGTTATTAAACTCCTTACGAAAGCTATCACTCAGGTGACGCATGCAAAATCCATGAAAAGCAGTAGGAAAATTTACTTCAACTCCATCTACAATGCCTTTCTGCCTGTCTGACAAAATGGTAAGCCTAGGCATGTTCTCTGAATTAAGCTCAAGCAGATTATGAAGCTCAGAAAGAAACCACATCCAATTCTCATCACTCTCCTCATCCACAACCCCAAATGCCACAGGAAATAGAGAACCATCACCATCGAAACCAGTAGCAAGAAGCAAAGTACCCAGATACTTACTTTTCAAATGTGTCCTATCAAGCCCGAGGAGAGGCCGACAAGCGTTTAGGAAACCATAAATTGATGCCTGAAATGATATGAAGAGGCGCTGGAAGCAGTTATCACTCGGGTTTCCATAAACAGATGCAATACTCCCTGGGTTAGTTCGTTTGACCTGTTCACAATATTCTGGAAGCAAACGATACCCTTCTTCAAATGATCCACGCATTGCTGCCATGATGCGCTCCTTGCCTCGCCAAGCTTGCTTGTATGATAAGGTGATACCATGAACTCAGTGAATCTCCTCCAGTATCTCCTTTGGCTTGTAATTAGGGTTCTCTCTAAGTCGTTGCTCCACAGAATTTGCAACCCACTGAACAGAGGCTTGCTGATGACCAAGATGATAAATTCCTCCACATGTATGAGTCTCGTGGATGGTCCTGATTGTGAAAGTTGGAACTCCTGGGAGCTTTGCAGCATGTATACGCCATGGGCATCCCTCACTGGCACACTTGGCAGTGAAGCGAGTCTTGTCAGATTTAATAGTCTGCATTTCAAAGTGCAGGGCAATAGCTGTGTCCCTCAAAGCTCTCCGGCAGCTCTTGACATCAGGAAATTCTTGCCCCACTGCCAATTCATAATGAGGATTTGCAACAGCCATTCGAGTCTGAAGTACGGGATTGGGGCTAAGTGCCAGCTGGGAGTCCTGGTTACTCATATCATGCATAGATTCTATGCCCATTTCATGATGTTGATCCATGGCCAGTTCCATACTTCCCTCAAGTTCTTGATCGTCTGAGACAGCCAGCTCATTATTCTCAACTAAAACCAACTCAAGGTTCTGAGGAGGAATAGACAATCCATGGTCATCCAGATCAGGTTTCCGGTCTATACCTAACTCATTTTCATGTCTGTAGCTGTGACCATCATCTCCTTCGTGGTCATGAGGATGGTCTAAACCCAGGTCATCCCTGTTATCTCCCACATCCAAGTGATGCTCATGAGCCTGTGCTGAGCCCAGATGATGGTCATGAGTGCCTAGGTTATGGTTGTGGCCCAGTATCTGCTGATTCTGCCTAAGTGCTGTATTGTGATTTCGTCCAACTATCAAATCATGGTTGGCCATTGATGGAATCAATCAACAAAGAAGATAAACCGCCTCTCAAAGAAACTATCCGTTTATATTTGGAAACACCGTCTTCTGAACTGTATTAAAGCATGCCTACAGCACAAAATAACTACAGTCAGTATAAGAACCAATGCCTCAATCAACACTAAAACACACACACACACACACGTCTCCATATGATATATGATGATAAATAATGCAGTGGTCCAATAAAACGAACACTGACAAATACACTTAACAAGACACACCCTTTGCAAAATTAGACAATAGTTCACTTCTCAATGTTGGTGGAACAGCTACCCCATATTTCACTCCATAACACTCGATCCTTTATTCCCCTTATCAAACAAACCAGTTTCCAAAGGAAAACCTAACTGACCAGACACAATGTGATTGTAAAGAACAAGGATACCAACAGGCGGAGGAGGAAGAGCAGAGAAAATCTAATACTACACGAACCATTATAGTAATACCAGAAATACATAAACAAAGCTAGGAATCACAAACTGTATTCCGCTTTCAGCCGCTTTCATCACATCCACAACAATGTTCAACAAAAAGTGATTCATCAACTCAGATTATTACAGATCAAAGCTAAAAATCCAAAGCAACCGATCAAAGCTAACAATCCAAAGCAACCACCATGTCCATGAAAGTTCCAATTCCATCAATTCACATTCCAGACTCTAGTAAAGCATAACACACCCCTCACATTACATTACCACAAGAACCAACATCGTCTCAAGTAAGCTTTCAGTCCCCAAGTTACCAAAAACAGTACACTAATTCAGTAAAATGCACATAGTTCAAATCATCATCCTCACTCTAAACAGAAACAACTCGCCACGAAAACAAATTTCAAAACTTTAACCAACACATTCACTTTCACGCCACTACATCTTAACCAAGCACTCCAAAACACTAAACTATACGCAAAAAAAGCCCTACCCACAATTCCAAAAAACAAAAACCTCACTCCTACACAGTTACACCACAACCCAAAATAAGCAGATGTCAACACAAAACAGTACACAATCCCTGTAAAACACTCAAAACCATACCACCAAACCAAATCAAAAGCAACAGATACAAACCAAACCCACAACAATTCTCCAAAAACCAAACAAAACCCACAAACCAAAAAACCTAGAAACAGTGATACTAAACCAATTGGGTACCTGAAATTCACGAAACCCTAGCTCCAGCCCCAATTCACATTGACCCCCAAATCAGTCAAACCCACGAAAAAGACGAACTGGGTAAGCCTCAAAGCGCCGGGAATTGAAGACCCAGAGCGGCGGAGATCGGATCCGAGACGAAAGTCGGAAACTTTAAATTGGGGGGAGTTGCAGAGAAATTTGAAAAGGGGGTGGGGATTTTGGCGGGTAATTGGGGGGAAATCGGTGAAGGGCAAGAAGGAGAGACGGAGAGAGAGAGATTGGAATTAGAGAAGGGCAGAAGAGGGAGTGTGTTTGAGGGTTGAGAAGGGAAATACAGGTCTGAGGGCTTTGTGAGAAAAAGGGGTATTTAGGTCATGCAATTTGGGGATTTCTGTGGTTGTTTACTTTTTTAGCCCCATGTTTTTTTGCCTAGTTTGGGGTTTTTTCCCCTCTCCTCTTGCTTTTTGTATTGAGATTTGAGAGTGAGAGATGTATCCACCAAAAGAGGAACAATGAGATTTCATTAGAAATACGTTTTTTCCTTTTCATTTATTTAAATACCGGAGCGGCTCACGGTCCGGTGAAACGTTGTCTGATTGAGGTAGAGGTGATTAGTCTTCTCAATACAATATTTTTTGTGCTAGTCTCAAATTTAAGATTCGCACGGATCTGATATATAAGAAAAGTGAGTAAGTAGCTAGATTTTCTTTTAACTATTATATTAAGTGGTTGTGAGTAGTATGATTATTTTTTCCACGTGGTAGCTTAGCTGATTGGATATGAATGTTTTAAAAAAAAAAGAGTTAGATGGGACTCTTCTCATTGCAAATACATTTAAGATAACGTTTGAATGGAAGAGAAACATGCAAATTTATGTTTTTGTAGCTCGTGGTAGAACACTATGCACTCATATTCAAGGTTAAAGTTCACGCAACCATTGCATGTGGCTTAGTAGGGTGTGCTCCTCAACTTAGGTTCGAACTCTAAAGTTGTCAAAGTGGCGACACAGTGATGCAAGTCATAGTTGAAGCATTTCACATGCGACGAATGGTCAAAAGATTATAACGCATGATTTTCATGCTTTCATTAACATAGATAAAATCAATATGACTTCTTAACGAAACACACGAAAGTTCTCTCATTCTATTAGGGCCTTAATTAAGTAATCAAGCAAGTTAATACTTTATTCTCATTCATTGTTTTTCATAAATTAACGAGTCGTCGGTCAAGAAAAGTTGGACCTAATCAGGCCCAATGGGCCTATTCGCCTTCTTCATGTGCCACAACATGGCCCAATGAAGAAGAAGGGCCAACCAACCAACAGCAATTTTCCCGGGGAATCTTCGCTGGTATTGGAATGGCTGTCCATACCTATTTTCCATTACGTTTTATTTAGAGCCCTCACTTGCTCCAAATCGTTGTCGTTTTCTCTTATCAGCAGTCGACTTTTTGGCCTTTGTCGGCATTTATTTCAACTCCATCTTTTGAATTTGTCTAAAATCCTATAAAATGTGAAAAGACAACGTGCGTATGATGTTGTAAAGCTTCAACCTTTCGGTTGGGTGAAGCTTTCGTTGTTGCTGTTTTGTTTTGATCTTCATCTCCACCAAAGCCTCAATTATTGTTCCATCTATTTTCGTTTTTGTCATTAATTGTCTCAAATCACTCATCCCACTCTTTTTTCTGGGTTCCGTGATCAGGTCAGTTTCTATTTTTGTCAATTTTTTTTTCCAATGCAAATTTATAATCTTTGATCGGTGTTTATGTTAATTGCTGAATTGGGTTTCTGGTTTGGATTGAATTATGTGTTTTGGCGGAGATTTGATCATCCAAAGTTGTGGAATTTGGATTCTGGTTTTGTTTTTGTTTTGTTGTGATCATAATCGGGCTCTCTTTCTTTTTTTGGCTCATGGTTTTGTCTTTAGTGATCATGTTTTGGAGTTTTGGAAAATGGGTTTGCTCTTAGTTTGTTCTTTGCTATTGTTTGTTGGATTTTTGTTTAGCTTCTTTGTCAGGGTTTATGGTTTATATGTGTGTAGTTTCTATGGCGTTGACCCTAAGGTGCTCTTGGGTTTATCAGATATTGTTTTGGTAGAAATGTTAAGGGGCTCAACGCATTAGTGTTCTATGAGAAATGGGGATTGCATTTCTTGTAGAAGTGTTGCTTTTTGAGCTTCTGGTACAATGTGTAGATCAACTTTGATCGTGGATGTTGACTAATTATGTATGAACTTGGTAATGTAACTAATTCTCTGTTCTGTTTTTTGGCTGAGATGTTCTCATTCAGGAGAAGTTTAAGATCTTCGTTTTGTCGAGTTCTGTTTGTTGTTTAAGTTGTTCGTTTTTATCTCCAGTGTTGTATCTTGTGATAATACACAACTTTCACGTGCATTACTAATTCTTACAATCAAGAATTTTGTTTCCTGTCCCAGGTTCAGTTGTGTATAGGGTTTAATATAGTCGGGATAAGCTCTCCCGTCTGTGCCTCACAAAAAGATCCAGCAGGTTGCCTTCAAGCATATTTTCTCCTTTTGAATTTACTAAATCCTCTGGCACATGGCTGCCTTGGGGACAATGTCTGCTAATCCACGCAAAGTTCCATGGGCTCAGGCATTGGTGTCAGCTAGTCTGGAGTGGTTACTGATTTTTATGCTGGTTGTTGATGCCATATTCTCATATGTCATTACAAAGTTTGCTCATTACTGTGGATTGCAAACACCATGCCTCATGTGCTCCAGACTTGATCATGTCTTCGGCAATGAAAAACCACGTTATTATCGGGACTTGATCTGCGGCAGTCATAAGTCAGAAATTTCATCCTTAGTTCTTTGCCGTGCTCACAACAAGCTTGTAGATGTTAATGGAATGTGTGAAAGTTGCCTATTCTCCTTTGCAACCATTAATAGATCCAATGCTGAGACATACAGATTATTGGTGGGCAAATTGGGTGAAGCTCCTAATTCTAAGGCTGATCATGAAATTGAGGACCCAATGCTTGGGGGTCAATATGTTTCCTTTTCCGGCACAGCTCCTTGCTCTTGTTGCAGTGACTCGCAGAGTTCTCAGGGGTATACTCATAAGTTGATTCACACTAAATTGTTTGGGTCTGAGGCTGAACTTGAACCCCTATCTGGTGCTATTAGACAAAACCATGAAGAACTGAGGAAGGCACAAGATAAATCATCTAGGTCAGTGAAAGCAATTCATTTGAGAGATAGTGGGGTTCATCCTTTATCTCATGTTGAGTACACAGAGCTCAAGGGTTCTTCTGACACTGAATCAGAAGTTCATTTTTCTGACGGGGAGGAGGCAAGTGCTCCAATTCATGAAAAGGGAAAAGATGTTGAACCTCTTAGTATTACTCAAGTTCCGATAGATCAAGTGTCCAAGACTATATTTTCGGCATCGGACATGAAATTAGATAATATGGAGTCCTATGGTAATACATCTGCTCATGTGAGAGATAGTAGGCTTCATGCCTTATCTCATGTAGGATACACAGAGCTTAAGGTTACTTCTGATACTGAATCAGAAGTGCATATCTCTGATGATGATTATGCAGGTTCTCTGACTCAAGATATGGATGGTCCCAAGGAAGATTCCTCTGCTCAAGCCGTTGAGCCTCGCGTTAATACTCCAGTACTGACAGATCCAATATCTGTGGCCAGGCCTTCATTTTTGGCATCACAGGAACACATAGATCGTATGGAGTCCCAAGGTAGTATATCTGTAGCATCTGCAGTTGCTAATGGTGATTTGCATGCATTATCTGAACCAGTTCTTGAGAATGCCTCTCCATCATCAAAGAGAAGCTGTGAGTGAAAACTCTTTCCTTGTTTTCGTATTGTCCTGTTTCATTAGATTTTGACCTCTACTTTGAACATTTTATTTAATTCTTTGTATGAAAAGCATATGCACAAAGCACCAATGTTGACAGTCTTTACTGTTGTCTCTGGTTGCAGTAGATGTTACAGGAACTCGTGAAATTGATCAAGGACACATGGCAGAATCTGGAGAATTACATAAGGGAGGAGTCAGGCCACTTAAAACATCTGAAGCAGGTTTAGAAACAAACCCATTTTCAAGTAACAGTGATAAGCAAGTGGTGAATGTTTTAGATCTCGGTGATGCTTATAAGATCGTTGTTGGTAGTAAAGGAAGACAATTGTCTGGTGTACTTGCAGAACAATGGATTGGAAAGGACTCTTCAAGAGTTACTGAAGATTTGAAGCTCCTATTGTCACAATTGTCTGCCAATCGTGGGATTGAGCAATCAACAAACGAAATTATGAGTCCAATAGTGTCTGTAAATAGTGGTGATTCGAAAACTGTTGGGATGCAGGCACTTCAACAGAGGATCTCACTTGAAAGAAACGAGTCTGGGTTGTCTATGGATTGGAGCACTGTCAGTGAAATTGAGGGTGAGAGTGTGCTTGATCGGTTAAAACGACAGGTTGAGTATGACAAGAAAATTGTGGCTTCTTTGTATAAGGAGTTGGAGGAAGAAAGAAGTGCTTCTGCGATTGCTTCAGATCAAGCAATGGCCATGATTACAAGGCTGCAAGAGGAGAAGGCGGCACTTCATATGGAAGCACTCCAGTGCGTAAGAATGATGGAAGAGCAAGCTGAGTATGATAATGAAGCATTGAGTAAGATAGATGACCTTCTTGCTGAGAAGGAGAAGGAAGTACAAGATCTAGAAGCAGAGCTAGAATTTTACAGGATTAAGTACCCAAATGAATCAATGCTAGAGTGTATGGGAGAGATAACTTCTGATATGCAGGCAAGGGATATTGTGGTTGATCATTCAGTATCTAGCAGTGTTGCTGAGAGTTATAAAAATATGGATGCTGGAAAGCCTTGTACAGACAGTAAAGTTGGAGGAGCGGGGATGCTTCTTAGTGATGAAAAAACTGGTAGTTTGAAGACCTCACTTAAGGATTTTGAAGTAGAGAAGAAACAAATCTTGCAATGCTTAGAGAAGTTGAAGAAGACACTTTCTTTGTTCTCTAGTAATCTGGTACAGACAGATTCATCTAAAGGAAATTCTTCTGAAAACGAAGGAGATGAAGCGGGGAAGTCACAGAGTTCTGAATGGGGCTCTCAAGATAAAGAAGAATATGATTTGTCCATTCAACTGGAAGTGCCTGCACCGTCAGGACATAGTTCACCACAGGGGAATCCCCAGCTCTGTCAAGCGACTGATTTAGCATCTCTAGGGGTCCTAGCTTCCAATCTGAATAAGAGATTGAAAGCACTCGAGGCAGTCCTAGAATTTCTTGAACAAGCAATTAATTCTCTCAAATATGGTGAAGAGGGACTTAAGTTCATTCAGGAGATAGCTTCTCACCTTGCGGAACTACGGAAGATTGGGATTAGTAAAAGATCAGACTTCAGCTTGAAAACGTAAAAATGTCACAAATGTAAGTTCTTTAATCAGCACCCTACTCATGCCTGCATATATGCATCTTATTCTTTCATCATATAAAGATTTTTCCCATCCTTGATATGTGAATTGCTCGATGTCAGATGCATACCAGAAGGCAGATGGGTGGCTTTATACCAAGTCAGAGGCATGCATAATGTGTATCCAAAGTGTACAGCAGCACTAGCTTTATTTTCTCTCAACACAAAGAATATGATAGGATTTGACAGTATAGCAGTTTTGGTCATTTTTCTCTCTTCGATTCCCAGCCTTTTTTCTTCTTCTGGGTTTTGACATATTTTGGCGTTCTTTTTGGGAGTTTCATTTATTTTTCCATTTTAATCTTTGGCATATTTGGTTTGCGGAGTGGATGAGTGGTTGCCTTGTATTACATTAACAGGTGTGATAATTGAGTGTAAACTGTAAAGTATACAGCTTTGGGGAGCAATAAGAAGATCAATATCATTTTGTTGAATCTGAGAATGATTTTGTTTGGTTGAGCTCAGCTTCCGTCAGTGTAAATTTCAACTAATTATTCATTTCGTGAAATTTCGTTTTCGCTTATGATCTCTTTCGTTTGCTACAAAGAGCAAGCTATGATTATGTTCTTGTGAAACCTCACGTATCCTTGTAGGGTGTGACAATGATTGTCAATTATGTTACCTTCTCATGAAGTGAAGTTATAATTGTAAGTTGTACTTGATACATTTCTCATGTTCTTCAGGTAACAATTTTCGTATGATTGCTCCCCAAGCTCTAACCAGTTTCAATTTTTCGGATTCTGAACACTTTCGGTAGTCAATAGTGTCTCTCTCAGAGGATGAAAGATTGTTCAAACTTCAAACAATGGAGCAGATGGTTCGGTAAAGCTCTCAGAAACGTCAATTAGGTAACTTCTCCAAGTATATTTCTGATCTTAATCAGCAAAAATAAGTTTTACAATAATAATAATAATAATAATAATAATAATAATAATAATAATAATAATAATAATAATAATAATAATACTCGATCTTTATCAATCTGAAACATATAATTCTCGTTCTGTTATTGTTATACGGTCTCTTTCATAAACCCTTCTTTCTTGGAGTTTAAAGTGAATGGAAAAAAAGAAACGAATACAGTAACCAGAATCAATGATACAGAAAGAGAAATGAAGATTAATATCGATAATGGCTTTCATGTAACAGTTGGATCACAAAGCACAGAATGGTTGAAGATCCCAAAGAGCTTCATTTGCATCATGAATTGTGTCCATATACTCTTGCACACCATTCATAGCATACAATGAAGCTGATATCTGTCTTTCGACTTTCATCCTTTCGAATTCCAACAAGTCATCCGAATCACCATCTTCATCAACTGAAGTTAATTCGGTTGACAAAGCAGCTTCATCTTTTGGTGTCTCAAACATTTGTTGAGCAAATGAGAATCCATAACCCCAAGAAAGATTGGATTGGTAAGAGGAAGAAGAAGTAGTACTAGTACTCAACTGATCAAAAGGGTGCTGATGGCAGTTGCTCAAGTCTGGTTTGTATACATCAGAAAATTGATGATTTGACGACTCTTGATTCGATACCTCACTCGAAACACAACTCTTGCTAGTGGAACTAGTACTAGTGCTGCTGGTACTTTTAGCTGTTGGGGGATGAGAGGCAGTACTAGAAGTAGTACTATTAGTCCTTTGGATTTGTTGTTTACAATTGGGTCCTGGCTTCTTGGTGTTGAGGAGATTTTGGATTCGAGAAGCAAGAGGGGAATCCAAAGAGACATGTGTGATGAAGTTGGTCCGAGTGTTGTTGCCACGAAGAAGGCAAGCAGCTTCATCGTAAGCTCGAGCAGCCTCTTCAGCAGTTTCAAAGGTTCCAAGCCACATCCTGATCTTTTGTGTTGTGTCTTTGATCTCAGCTACCCATCTCCCTGAAGGTCTTTGTCTCACCCCAACAAACTTGTTAATGTTGTTGCTTCTATTTTTACCTCCCTTCAACTTATTGCCTTTCCTGCTTATTTGAATGCCTGAAGCTCTATGTGTTTGAGCCCCCGCTGGAAATGAAATCTGTTTCTGCTTCTGGAACTGAAACTCCATTACTGTTGGATCGGAAGTTCAATACTTGAGGAAGAAGGTATTGATGAATTAAGGAAGGAAGCTAGGGAGCGAGGAAGCTAGGGAGTGAGGAAGCTAGGAAAGAAGGTATTATACTTGAAGAAAATGAACCGCAAACAAGTTTGTATTAATCAGCTTAGCTAGGGTCTGAACTGTATTGGAGAGCTCGTCTGCATCTCCTTGTTTTGGTTGACGAGGAAGTATATATTGCAAGGTTTTCTGAGTTTTCTATATGCCAAGTGTTGTTCTCTTTTGTTTGTTTGTTTCCTACGCTATATAAATATTAATGCAGCAAAATTTTCTAACAGTCATCCTATTCCCTTTTGGAGGTTCAGCAAATTACCAGTAAGTCATGCATTACTATGAGTTCTTAATCATTCCGGAGGGATATTAAGGGCATTAAGCCATAGTTAAACAAAGAGGGTCTTGGTAGGGGATTGTCCCCTTCCTCTCCGGCCAAGTCAAGTCCTTGACAAAACCCTAGTGAAGGCAGGAATGGCTGCCACTTGGAGGCACCAGACTGATCTTCAAGTTTGAAGTGAGAACAAGTCCTCGTACCCTCATGGACAAAGAGAGAGAGACAAGAGTACAGCAATATTATATGGGGCTGCTCCTCCTATCCTTGCATCACCAGACAGAGCTTAATTAGTTTGTATTTGCAGATTCCTTCTTGTTGGGATTTTTCTATTGCTACGAGAGTATGAGGTTATGATGATGGTCGATCATCGTCATCATCATGTCCTCTAGGAGAGAATCATAGAGCTGTTGTGAACTTCTTTTGGAGTTCATCTTGTATGCTCTTGCCATTCTTGTCATGCATGCCTGGATTATCTAGGCTAAGAGATATAAACCAAGACATTGGAGTTACAGTCACCTCATCTCAGACTTTCACACATCTCTGCTAATCATGTAAGCCTAAACGGGTGAACTTTTTCATTACAAGAGCAAATGATATCAATGAAAACCTGAATTTAAAAAACAGATTGAACAAGAAGGATGATCATGATGTTCTTAACAGAGACCAATGCTGTTGGACGATCCAGTGGGATTGATATATTGCATTGTCAATTGTGAGAACTATTAATTTTAAGGAAAATGTATATGAGAATCGAGAACTTCCATGCTATACAAACATCGACTTTTAGCTGAATAGATCCCCTGCTACTCTGCTAGCCTCTTGGGGTTTTGTTGATGTACCTGTTGTTCTCTCTCAGAAAAAGAAAGGCTAAAGGTGCCAATCGATATATGAAAGGATTTGCAGCTAGCAGCAGCTTGTACGTTGCTGATTCATTATAAACACACGGGCAGGCAATTTGTACGTTAGATTGTAAAGCAGGATTTTCTACGGTTCCATCTTATATATTTAGTTCCTTCCTCTAAAAACTTGTTACATTGTGTAAATGAATTTAAGTTATGTTTAAGTATTAAATTATTAAGCTTCTTTAGCGAGTTACGCTTCACCATAGCCATTTTAGTGACTCTCGTGAAGTTCAAATTTATGGTTTAGGCTATTTTTGGTTGCCGCATATTTCAATGACTCCTACATTTGGTTGCCACACTAGACTATTTTTCTGGTGGTTTTCACTTGCTTGTTTTATGTTAATTGAAGATGTAAACAAAAATCTATTAAGCACTTTATAAGTCTATTACTTGGCATTATGCTATTATTGCTCTGCGGAACGTACGACATGTGACCATTGTACATGTTTACCGATCTTCTATTACTGATCCTACAAGTTTCTTGTTGTGCTCAATATGTGGATTCATGGTTTCCTACAAACATCTCATTTTCAATTCAAGCCTAAGGGCTAAGGCAATCGTCCCCTTCCATCGGATTTGCATTAGGGCCTGTATCATTTTATCTATCATAATGGCATGTTATGCTTCTTGGGTAGCTAGCCATAGTATATAAAAGCACAATCAAAATGAGAAACTTGCTATATATACAACTCATGCAAATACGAAGGTAAAGAATTGGCTCGTCACTTGTATTATATGCGTATACATCTCATCAAAATATATAGTACGTTTTAGAGAGACCAATCCGAACACACCCTTATTAATGGATCCACTAAGACGACTCACATATATTGTTGGCCGGTGCATATACGAGTGTCTAAGCTGCTAGCTCCAATGTCAAATATGCAGCTTCACGGTGGCATATATATTATGGCACCTCTTTTAGAAAAGGAAGGCCAAAGTGACAACCAACGTATGTGAAAACCTAGCGCAGCAGATTAAGCATGCACGGAGCAAAAGGAGCTAGCATGAAGTTTTGGGAGGGCAATGACTTTTACTCGGTCTTGTTTTGCTTTACTCATTTGTGTAACAGTCTTCTTATATATGAACATTTGAAGCCGAAACTAAAAGCCAGCTAGTCAACCCACGGTTAATTGACTTTGTCAAATGGGATATGTACTTTGGAGCTGGAGTAACAGGCAAGTATAGAGATTTAGGGTTTGTAAGATCGATCACTGCAATGGGTCCAAGATATAGGTTGGTCGAGGCGTCGAGCTACTCTACTTATTGAAACTTTGCTTCTGCAGCTTATGCTTTCACCAGTACACATGCCTACAATATTGTTGAACTTTTCTTGTATCTCAAAAATGGAGGAAGACCTAGAGTAAACTACGGTTTGGAATATTGAATTTCGTAGTTCTTTCTCCCATGCAACTTCACTGATGATTCATTCTTTTACTTTCTCTGCATAAATCATTTCTTATTAGAGATGGCCAAATTAGAATTGTTTCGCAATCTAAATAACATAGACAATTTCAATCACACACAAAGACCTAAAGAATGAATGATTTTGATAGTTGATGAGTTACATGATCAAATGGGGAGGTACGTACGTGCCCTCTTCGACTTGTATGATTATATGGTATAAGTATAACACTAAATCTAGATCAACTCCTACACTCTAGCTTAGTGAATTTCTTGGTAGTTTAATCATCAGTTCCTCGTTATATCAGACTTAAGAGTCTAACTATACTATATTGCATGACAGAGAAGCATTGTGTATAGTATTATATACTTCAATTTAAAGGCTTAATTAGACGCTTTTGAGTTTTAAGACCCATTCTAGGCTTTGAAATGGTGAAATGTACGTTGTTCTAGAGCTTCAGTCAATGTTTAGCGATTCAATATTTCAATTTATGCATATCGCTATCCTTTCTCTAAGTTCTTTTAGTCCAAAAAAGTGAGGAAAAGTTCAATTTGAGCCCCTAAAAATATTAATGGCACTACAACAATACGGAGCAAATGTCACACATTTTTTGTGGCTTTTAGGGGTGTCGTAACTCACACATGTGTAGCATTTTCCCTCATACGTACTCCATTAATGCCCTCACTTGTCACACTTAAAGAAAAATACAACACCTCTAAAAGTCATACAAGATGTGCAAGTGGCTTTTGCTTCATATTGTTGCTTCATATTGTTGTAGTGTCGGGAGGAATTCAAAATCCATGGAACTATGTAAGAGCATGTTACATATGAAATTCCACCAAGTTTGACACCATGACACACTCGACCAATTGAAGTTTGATTCATGTATAATATATACATATGGACTTATTCAAGCTAAGGAACCCTCGTTTTTGATTTAGACTCTCCCTCTCTAAATTCAAACTTCAAAAACGCGGCTCTGAGTCAACCAACCAGACACTAAACTAAACTCCAAACAACCCTGCTAATAATCCATAAACTATTATGCATGATCTGTAAACTATATATATACACCGTCCCTCTCCTTCCATTAATGCCATCTCCGATCATTCTCAATTATAAAGACAAAACATTTACGTTCATTTCAATCCTGCTCGATCAAATGGGGTTTGTTCAGAACAAGCAATGCTACAGAGTTGCTTTCGTCTTCGCAGTTTTATGTGTGTCTGGTTTTCGAGAAGCTCTGGCAATGAGGCCATTGGAAGGAGATCACTGGCTGATGAAGAACAATGACTCTCAGCTTCATTTTCAGTCGCTGAAAGGCAAAGTTCCGACAGGCCAAGGTAATCCATGCACGAATTTACCTAAGCACGGTAACGGCCGCTGCACAATGGAAATGGACGTTGCCACCGCCGGCGACGTTGCTCATGCACCGGCCGCTTACGAGGCCTTTCCCGGCGTTGTTGTTAGTTTCGGGGCAGCAACTTCTGTTTCCGATGACAGTAAAAAGCAAGTCTAGCAATAACCCACTTACCAATTACCAAGTTAAGTTCTTGATGATCGATCATCTGATGATTTTGATGGTTGATTATAACAAGCTAGATATATAGGTGTGTATATAGCTGAATTCAGCTATAAAAGAAGAGTTTCAATTGTGATTGGAATTGTGTTCTTCAGTGTAAGTTATGTATATTTGTTTATTCTTTAGCTTTGGGAGCAATTCATGCACCATGTAGAAGCTCAAGCGCATGCATGTGGTTGTGAAACCGACGAAAGAGTTGATCGAAGATAACGAGTAGTTTTCTCCTAAAAAAAAAGAAGTTAACTGGTAGTTTAGCTAGTCTGAATGTAATAACTTATTGAATTTTTATAATTTACACATGTGATTTTGATTTTCAAGTTTTCTTGGTTTGAAATTGAATTCATCGCTCTAAGAGCAAGTCCAACAGATTCCCTAAATTTTTTGATTTTCTCTATTTTGGAGAATATGTGGTCATTTTTTACTCTAACAGCTTCCCTATCTCATTTTCTAAAATAGGGAAAGAGATGAAAGAGAAGTTTTGCTTCCTTATATTTACAGATTCTCTAAAAATATTTAGGGAAAGAAGAATTGAATATTGCATATTCTTCAAGGCTTAAAGATAAGAAGGAAAAGATAATTTATTCTAAAAAATAAACTTTGAAATTTTTATACTTATTATTATATTGTAATAAATGAGGATTTTTGTTGCAATAAATATTTGAATCTTTAAAATAGGAAAACTGTTGGATTTGGTATACAAAATTTTTAGAGATTTTGAGTTTTGTTTCCCTATTATGTAGAAAATATAAGGAAGTTGTTGGACTTGCTCTAAGTTTAGAATTTAGTTGTTAGTTAAGATTTTAAACTACGCTTCAAAGATTGATCGATTATCTATTCTTTTTCCCATCGATTCATAATATTATGTGCATATTGTGTGCTACAAGCTATTTAGATGTAGATAATATGACTCAATATTGTTAGTTCATTACTTTTGCCATAACTAACCATTCACAAAAATTGAGACCTTTGATTTCCTTGTAACATGAATCAATATGAGATTTTGGTCCTTAATATGACAAATATGGTTTAGAGGATATTTTCGTGAGATATTCAATTATTTCTTAGAACTTCAATAGCTTTCTTACGACTTGAATTTTCGTTATTTAAAATTTGGTTATTTTATTCTAAAACAGGATAGTGAGAGAAAACAAAAATTCCTAAGTTTACTGAAAACTCTTAACATAAGGAAGGATTAGGGAATAATGATATGTAATATGTAAAAGAGGAAATCTGTTGGCTGGAGTTAGAGCACAAAATGTTTTTGAAGTTTGTGATTTTTGTTTCCGTACAATAGAAACACGTTGGAGATGCTCTTTATGTTAGATGAATTTGAGTGTTCAAATATGAGACGACCACTCAATTTCAATGAACCAAATTAGAAAGCGAATTTGGTATTTTAGTCTTAAAGACACAATTTTGTTGCGATTAGTGGTGTGGGTGACTGTTTCGAACTTAAAATTGAAATCCGATCCAATTACCTAAGATGTTCAAGTGCTCATGGTTGTTTGATTTAGTTTGGTTCAATTTGGGCTCATTAAGGGGAATTTGTCTGTTTAAGCTCCTAGATGTATTTGTACTTTTACTTGAGAGAAGTTCTTAATTATGGTAAACATAAATGTCACGTGATACTTCTAGCCAATCATGTCTCTTTGTTTCTTAACTGTAATCCAAACCAACCAACCTATGTTTAATTCAAAGACAATAATTGGTCTGACGTACCGCCACGTGACACGCATGCATGACATATAAGTATAAATCTCTCGACAAGAGAAATATAGAATTGGGCTGCAGTTTCATTCTTTTATTACTTTTGGACTTGGGGTCATTCCCTTTGGGTCATGGAATTGAAACATTTTTCTTTCATCCATGGAATTGAAGCATTTCTTCTGCACCCAAAAAAAGAAAGGATAATGACAGAAATCCTCTGTGCCTCTTTGCCCATTTCCACAGTGTTAATTGGTTAGTTATTTATGCCTTTGAATGAATGAGATCAGAGATGCCTCATTTTCAGAGTTGGTTTCCCTCTTTGAGTTTCTATTCAAACAATTAATGTCACTGTTTTATTTCTGAAATTTATGAATGAATGAACCCAACAACGGCAGTGAGTAAAAATAAATGAATACCTTATTAAGGCCCTGCCCTCTGCCCAGTCCTAACTCAGACGACCGATCAGTTCAGTTACTACTAGTACCTTAACCTGTCGTCTCTGCCTCTCTACTTCTGCTCTCTGGGAATTCTGGCTTTCTGCTTCTGCCTGTGGTAAAAAAGTTTCCACTACAGAGTCTACTGCTGACCCTTGACTCATCGTCATCGTTTTGCAGTAGGCAACTGCAACAGTACTGAGTACTGTGCATCCTTGTTTATTACCCTTTTTACCACACATGTTAAAGATGCCATTCTTTTCTCATTGTAGTATAGTACACATGCGCTGGAGACAGGTTAGGAATCTCCGGGTACATAATAATTCAGAATTACTTCTTCTTGTTCTTGCTGTTTTTTCTTTAACCTCTTACTAGCTTTGAAGCAATTTATATATCATGCTGTTTCATTTTTCTAGATCTCATATGCTGCATACTCACTCCCTTCACAACTTTTGTCAATATAAGTATTTTAACAAACATCTTGTGTGCTTGAAAGAAATAAAACAATATATAGACTTACGTACTAGATTACTTTGTGAACTTCTCGCAAACTTTTTAGATGCATGGTAGTATTTTACGGCATTCTCTAGCTTGATCTCCTAAAATCACCAACAACCATTGTTTGGACTAAACAAGTAAACATGTTACATTAGTTTATAAATGACTACCATATTACAAGGAAGCTTGACCTTAACTATCAAGAGACTATGACCCAATATAACAACCTATCTTTGGCCAAACCATATATCTATTCACCCGTGAATCAAATAGACACAAAGCTGATTAGATGATCACAACTATCAAAAAACTGATTGATCAGCCCTAAACCCTCTTGAAAATTTTGAGGTGGGAAGTCATTGGTTTAATTCGATCACTGTGTGAAACTGAAACCTAATGCAAACAGTGACGTACTGATCGAGGAGCTTAAGTAAAACTTGGTCAAAACATCTATGCACGAAAGAGGAAGTGTGCCGGACCTCACTGTGCACCATTTGAACAAGCTTGCTAGTTCATCAATTTTCTCCTTGACTCTTTGTCCATACATTATAACTTAGCAAAGGAACAACAGAGGCAAGAGCTCAAACATACATGTGGGTCATGAAACTGTTGCCACTCACATGCATTGCTAAGTAGTGCAGCGCTAGCTAGCTGGTGCAAGAAGAAGAAGAAGAAGAAGAAGAAGAAGAAGAAGAAGAAGAAGAAGAAGAAGAAGAAGAAGAAGAAGCGAGGGGGCCAGGCATGCATGAGATTGTTATGTAGAAATGGAAAATGTGACATCTCAAACCAAGCCTGCAGGGAAGACCAAGCCAAACTAGAATACATACAATCACCCACAGACTCTCTCTAGCTACCTCTACATGTGCAACTGTGTCATCATCATCATCTTCTTCTTCTTCATTATCTCTATCTATCTACTAGCTAGCTGTCGTTTTGACTGCAAACCAAAACCCAGTCACCACCCCCTCCATATAATTCATTTGGCACCCTCTTCAATGTGCTTCGACTCCCACCACAATATATCATAATTTATATGCTTCTGGTGTTTGCTTCTCATTAGTTTAGTTTAATATCCAGTATATGATAGTGAGAGAAATGTAACTGGGTGCTCCATGCATAGATATGATGGACAGCTAGGGGGAGAAGAACAGTGACTACTGCACAGATCATGAGCTAGATATATCGGGGTTTTCTAAAAGATTGCAAAGCATATATATGATTGAGATCAATGAATGTGTCTCTCAGTCTCTCTGTATTGTGTGTGGTGATAAAATAATAGAGGGTCGACACAATATCTATACTTTGAGATGAGATCATCATCATTTGGATGATTATATATATCATAGTTTTCCGGCAATAGAAAGAATATCATCGGTACTCCCTTTATGTTAAATCAATTTGCTAGCCTTCTGTCTATTTGTTAATGAAACTATCTTGAATAAGATCAAACATTGTAACTTTTGATTTAGAGATTTTCTATGTTTCTGAGGGTACTTGGTTTCTTAATGTTTTTGTGATAATTTCATGAGAAAAATAAATTTATGTACGACATTACTAAAATTTTAAAGACTAAACATAAACTTAAACAGTAATGAATGTCTTCTTATGATGTGAATTACCGGAAGTTACTCGATTTTCTTCATTAACAGAACAATGTAAAACTTCAGTTTTGAAATTTGGATGATTTCTCAGGACATTTGGATGTAAATTATTTCAACTGCTCATATGTACGAATGAATATGGCTTTAGGGTTGAACTAGTTTTGCAGCTGGCATCTATATATATACGCATCCCTTTTTACAGGATTTGCCATTGAGCATATATTTACTTTACATGCAGCTTTAGGATACCTGCTCTATCAGATCATCCCAAAAACTGAAATATGCTTCTTTTGATAAAAAGAGGAGGGGAAAACAATGGATAAATGTGGCTGCCATTAGATATGCAGAGAAGAATCAAATGCAAGAGAACCCTACTGCTTCTGATTAGGGTTTCGGGTTTTCCAGTGGGTGGCCTTGAATTTGATTCTCTCTCTCTCTCTGTGCATAATATTCTAAAAACAAAACAATAACTTGCCAGATTTGCCAGATACTTTACTGATATCTCTCTACCCTCAAACAGATGATGTTTAATTTCTCTTCTGGCTTTCAAACCTGTACTCCTACAGTACGTACCTGTAAACCTGTCTCTCTTACACAAATCCCGTCTCTAAAAACTAAAACTAAACACTGTACGCGAATCTTTAATCCTTAAATCCATAAATCCTAATCAGGTTTATTAATCCAGATGCTCATGGGGTTCGAGTCAGACCCAGAATTTCCTGCTTAGTTAAATTATATTATGATTTGTGTCGTAATTCTCTCACGTCATTGTTGATCAAGTCGAGCAATATATATATACATACATATATACATGTAATATCCCAAGAACAAAGAAAAATACATATGATTTTGGAACACAATCACGTGGAAGAACCCAGGAGACATACTTTTGGTAATCTGACAGATGCCCCCAGTTTTATTTTCACCAGAAAAGAAAGTGGACTGCCTGAGAAAATAAAAGTACAAAGTCAAAGTATATGTTTATAATTTTGGAGTGTATCTGTTTGTATTTTTATGTATCTTACTTAAGTACTTTGCTGTGCCAGTCCTCCTCAGCTTCAAGTTTCAGAGGCCAACGGTCTTCACTCATCATGCATCTTTCAGATTTGAATTATTAGTAGTCCCCATGTTGATGGAACTGCAGGATTGAAGAGAGCATGGTTAACCTGCTGGCTTGCAATCCCAGTTTGTTCATTGTTAGATTAAGAACTCCTGTCATGGTTCTTTACTTTCAGTTATTAGTATTACTTGTTACGAGACATTCATTCCGCACTCACCAACACTAGTAGCATTGTTAGAACTTTCTCCAAACTGTTTTGATAGACCTAACTCTGTAGAAAATGACAATACATATAAGGTAGTTGAGAATATCAACAAGTGCACATTACAGTTTGAATGATGGTGATTGGTTACAATGTGGTCTCTGTAACCCCCTTGAATGCCTTCCTAGTTCATACATGATGAAGTCAAAAAATGATAATTTGACATGTTAAAAGCAAAATATAAGCTTTATTATGATGTACATTAAGCTACAAAGGTAATACGAGAGCCTATAATGGTAGTGGAGAAAGCAAGCAGGTGGAGATAAGTAGATGCCCTTGGACAGGGCAGGGCAGGGCAGGGCAGGGTTGAGGGACACAGGCCCTGGGGGCCTATTTACAAAGGTGGCAAAAGCAATGAAAGGTGTGAAAAAAGACAAAGGAAAAGACAGTTTTGGAATTTGAGAGTACACAAATATATCAATTGAGACACCCCAACCACCCATCATGTTAGGATAGCTGGGAGCACCACCAACCCAACCCAACCCTCCTTTCAATACTTTGCTTCACTGAATTGACTTCACTACTAGGCCTATATTATTGTCCACCCAATAATTTACACCTTCATTTCTTTTCCTTTTTCAAAGTGTGAGTTATAAATACCCCATAACAAACTGGCACAGCAAATCACTACACAAGTTTGTGAATTGCAACCCACAAACAGTGAAAGCTGTTGCTGATTATAAGGAAACCATAGCTGCTGGCTCCATTGAAGTTTATGGAGCTTTCGTTTGTGTCCCACAAACACAAAAGGAAGTTGCAGCTGAGGTTTTTGAGATGCCAATTGGAGGTCCTGCTTTTAACCTCGCTAAAATGTATTGAGGGGGACCTTGAACTCTGAGGACAGTTGGAAATGGAGTGGAAGACACTAATGTCCTAGTACAGGGACATGTGAACTCTTGGGTCCCCGGGACCCCTAGCTAGCTAAGTCAGTCCCTAATTTCAAGGATACAATGACTGAATCATCAATCATACATCCCCAATTCTCATAGAGATATTTGTTTTTTCAATTTTTCCAGATATTCAAAATTATGTACTAACTGATAAGAAAGCATTGAATGTCTATATATAGTTATATACTCAAGTAACTACTGGCCAAGTGATTCAACAATCATCCACACTCATCAATTATTGTGCCGGTAGTTGATAGTGAAACTGCTGTGGCATTTACCAATCTCTTAGCCCAAAATGAAAATGCAGCTTTCTTTGGTCAATGATTCAAGCACTTGTTCCCATTGAATTTGGTGGTGAAATGTTAGAGGGGCTTCTCCTGTCTAAGCTTGTGCATCGTCCACTCTCTGTCTCTCAATCAAGTTTGCTAGTTGGTATTTGGTAGCAAGCATTGTGTCAAAATGAGCGTTAGCTTGATATGACACTATTGAACCGACATTTACTAAAGTTCTACGACGATATTAACCTGATATTGCATTGCGACTTTGAGCATTTAGAGCATTTTTAGTAATGTTAGTAATTTTTAATTTAAATTTTAGTTAAATTGGCTAAAATGTCATTTTGGCTAGCCACTTTAGAAATACGGCTGCATCAATGCTCTCTATTTTAGCTAGCAGTATATATCAACATTATTCTTCAAATAAAGATTAAATAGTTTAAATATATTTATATATCACGTAAAATATCTTACAATTAAAGTATTAAATTATAGCTAGCCTCATCTGAGTCATCTCGCTCTCTATATTTAGCTAGCGAGATAACTAAAAGTCATAATAGTTAAATTTTGGCTAGTCTGTTGGAGCTCTGAAAATATCAAAAAAATGCTAAACACGTTTTCTAAAATAACTAAACGCTAAAATACACGTTCTCTAAAATAGCTAAAAGCTAAAATAGAGAGTCTGTTAATTTAAGTTACTCTACTATACAGTGTATATCAAGTTTCCGGATAACCTGTTTGTTGAAAAGGGTAAGTTTTACCCTTGATCACCCTATTTAAGATTGTGTAAATTGTACCCAAAACACAACAATTTTCCGGTCAAAGAACACAAAGCCTTAGCTTAGAAATCCCTAATTTGGTGTGTTTTGTTCCATCAAATCACCTAAAATAAGCTGTTCATTACTTGGTACTTTTATCACAGATGAATGAGCTTATTGGGGAAACCTCCACTCCCATATGGCAAAACGCCAAAACCAATTAAACGCTTAATTCACTGTCAAAAAATTTATTGCCTCTTTCCGTAATTTTTCTATTTCCCATTTTTGGTGAGGCAATAAATTATTATGCAGCTACTAATATCCAAAGCATTGCACTTTGGCTTTGGTCGTAGAGGAGCTTTCATGGAATCTCTTGACAAAGCCTAGACGTCATCACCATCAATAAGAGAGACTCGAAGAGTTTGGACCCAAGAGTCAGTCCAAACTTACCCAACAGACATTGTCACGAACGATGTGAGTGACCTATCACCACCTATGGATTCTATTCAATGTCATTGTTTTGTGCTTAATAGAATAATATAGTAAGAGCGTTGATTATAGAATTTGAATTGAATTGATCTTCTGGGTAGATTTTTATTTGTGGATTTGTGGGTCTCTGAATAATTTATAGCAGCAGTCACGTTCTAAGAGAGAGAGAGCAAAAGACCAAGAAAAATAAGAAAACCAAAAACCCACAAAGCCAAAAAACCAAGCAAAACCCCAAAAAGGGCTCTGTTTTTCATATATACCCAACTCAACTCTCTCTCTATCTCAGTGTCCCTATATCTCTGTCTGAGCGGTGGGAGTGTCATTGTGTGTTGGAAGGGAAAGAGAGAAAGTGAAAACAGAGAGCAAAAAAAGGCAAAGAAGGGCAGAGCATTAGGGAGTGTGGTCTCTCAACTCTCTGTGAGATAAACCTGCTGGGGACTTGTAGGAGTGAGAAAAGTGTGTGTTTCTTGAGTGAGAAAAGATATAAGTGTCTTTGTGTGTGTAACTAGTGATATAAAAGAGAGATGCAGCAGCACCTGATGCAGATGCAGCCCATGATGGCAGGCTACTATCCCAACAGTGTCACTACTGATCACATTCAACAGGTCCTCTTCTTCTTCTTCTCCTTCTTCTTCCTCTCTGCCTCGTTTTTCTGGGCACTTTTCTCTGTGTCCTTTGTTTATATGCACAAAGTTTATCTCTTTTCTCTAAAGCTTTGATCTTTGGTTGTGTGTATATACGTGTATCAATGCTTCTTTATTATATTCTTTGGCTACACATACTCTGTAATAATCTTTGCTTGATCATGTTAATGGGGTTTTGGTGTTTGGCTTCTGCATGTGTTCTGTTTGTGTAGCTTTGGCATACTATGTTCTACTATATTTGTGTTTATTTAGCTGGGTGTCTTCAGTTTATTGATTCTCAGTCAAGTTTAAAGTTCAGTTTTTGAGGCCAAGAGGAAGTTCTAAAGTGCTATTTGAACGAAGGTTCAATGGTTTTCATGAATCAGTGTATCTGTTGTGATGTACTTGTATGTTAGTACTTGTCTGTTGCTTTTGGTTTTGATGGTGTTATAAAAAAATTTTCTGGTGGATATAGAAGTGGTCACAGAACTCTATCATTCAATTTGGGATGATTTTCCCCTTTTGCTCTTACCTTTGATTTTTTAATATTTTATGAGATATGGTGGCCTTTGCGGCTGAGTCTAGCATAAAGACTGGTGTTTTTTTTTAATAGGATTTGACTAGTTGGGACCTATTTTTTGGTGGAATTTGACAAGTTGTTACTAGTGTAGTAATATTTTTACTTTACTGAAGTATGATTGCCCTGAAAAACCTTGATGGCATCCCTATGGACCGCAAAGTAATTAGCTTCATTGTTGAAAATTGCATTTTATGTTATGTGGATCTGTTGAGTCCCTCCGTTTGATTTCAGTAATTTAGTAGGAACAAGTTGAAGATTCTGTTTGTTTCATAATTTGGGTGAGAAATCAGTAGACTGTGTGCAGTGCGATCTGTGTTTTGTGTGTATCTGATTATTATTAATTTAGGGTTTTGTGTTTTGTGTATCCGGCTGATGTTTTGTTCTAAAGTTCTATTGGAAATGTTTTTATGAAAGACCAAATTATTTTCAGAAGGGCATTGAAATTGAGGTAAAAGAATAAGAGGGAGCAATTAGTAGGATGTACAAGGTGAAGGTCCTAGAGGGGGGGGTGAATAGGCCCTGACAACTTTTTTGCTCTATCCCGCGCACAAGGATAGCAAAGATTGTGCTATCCTGTTTGCTGTGAGACTAAGTTGTGTAAATAAAAAGGCAAGTACTGAAAGTAAAAGATATAACACCAGTACGTTTTTTATACGCAGAAATCCTGCACCCAGGGAGAAAAACTGCGTGCCTCTAACTCTTGAGAGACAAACGATTCCACTATTGTAAAGACACTTCTTACAAGACTCACAACTCAGAGGATGGCACAACACCTAGCCATCATGCCTAGTCTAACTACTAGCACACAACTGAACTTGCTCTCTCGTCACTCAAGTGTTTTACACATAGCGCGAATCTAAGCTTCTATGCAGAATTCAACTAACACCTTTAGCTAATTCTCAAAGACAGCTTACACCTTGCTTCACACGAACTTAGCTAACACCTTTGCTAATTCTTTATGAAGACTTCACCAGGTTGCATCACCTAGACACCTTCAAGGTATGCATGAACAATGAACAATGAAATGGGTTTTGAAAATGTTTTGATGCTCAGCTCTAAGATTTATAATCAACAAGGAAGACTTAGAGCAAAGGAGCAAGGAAGCAATAAAGCTAAGACTCAAAGGGAGAAAATGCAAATGACAATTTTCAACAACCAAGGAGCAAGAGAGGTCTTGCTCTCTATTTATAGGCAAAGTGCACAGCTATGAGGAAGCAAGCACGTTTGCCACATCAACAAGATTCTTTTGGACTTTAAGCTGCTTTTCTGGAGACTAGGACGGATAGTACCCTAGGGATCCCTCCACTCACAAGACAAAAGCTGAGAATAGACTTTCCTAGGAAAGACTAAAGCCAAAAGGATAAGACAAAAGGTTTTGGGAAAACTAGGCTAGATTTAGTCAAACATAAAGACTCTACAAAACCACTTTTCCTAAAAGGACACTTAGGACAGCTGATAGCTTGGGCGGTGCAACATATAGGCAGCTGTCAACTTGGTTTTTTGAATCACAAAATCCAGCTGGTTCCCAAAGGCTCAAGTTATGTGGTCACGGGTTGGTTTGCCACACCACCCTAGACTAACTTGGAGCTCAAGTATGAATAGACTAATGTTTTGCTAAAAGGTATTTGAAAGTCAAACACTTAGAAAACTGAAGCAAGCACATTTGAATATGCACATGGTCAGACCCAGAAGATAGAACAGATACAGCAGGGGTATCCGTGTAATCGGGATGGCAAGCACGGCTGCCATCCTTAGTGAATGAATGTGATGCACATGCATGAACTAACTGATGCATATGAAATCTGTCAGGTTCTTCATTCTTCACTTGAGTAGTCCTTGCTACCAGGCTACAACATGTAGCATGTATCCTTGTGTTTTGATCATAAAGGGATAGCCAACAATTCTTGTACCAACACAAGGACTCCTAAATACTTCTAGAACTGAAATGTAAACTGTGAACTGCTTTAGAGATTTTAAAAAGTATGCTTAAAGTAGCTTTTGGGCAAGTTCTTCTCTATGAGTTAGAGCCAAATCATCATATCCAACTGGTTAATATTAAACACATCCTCATCTTGGAATGAAGCTTCTGCTTTGTCATTGTTCTTTCTGACTTTGTGAATCATTCACCGAAAGACTCTTTTCCATATTTGGTTTCAGCTCAGAAGCGTGTACAGTTTTTTTTGTCAATTGTGCAAGATGTTTTACCAACTAATAGGAATTAATGAACACAAATTTTTTGATCTTAATCGGAGCTGCATTTGTAATTTGGATCGTGTCGTGTGTTAAAGGTCGTTAATCACATGTCAAAAATCTTGTTTGTAGTTTTTGTGTCACCACATTACTAATTATACAGATCTTTGGCTCTGTCTCATGCTTAAGGCAAAGTGATTTACTCACATTCCTTAAACTGGTAACAACACATGTCCTAATACCTTATATTGTCAGATAGTTGTCGATTTGTTGTCGCCTTTCGTATAAGTTGAACAGCACCATTGTCGCTATTAGCAAACAGTATCTTTTAATTCCATTGGTCCCCAGTCTTTCAAATTCATCATTTTCCAGTGTTTTGTCGCTACAGTTACTCTACACAAATGTTGATCTTCTGGGGGCTACATTTATAATTTGGGTAGTCGTGTGTTAAAGGTCGTTAATCACATGTCCATAATCTTGTTTGTAGTTATTGTATCACCAATGTACTATTAATACAGATCTTTGGCTCAAGTTCATGCTTAAGGGAAAATGATTTACTGACATTCCTTAAATGGATGAGCTTTTTTTTTCCTCTTGAGGAATGAAAATAATATTTTATCAAACTGGTAACAACGCATGTCTGAATTCCTTATATGAACTGCCACTGTGCCTCACCATTATAAGATAGTTGTTGACTCATTGTCATCTTCCTGATAAGTTGAGCAGCACCATTGTCGCTATTAGCAAACATCTTGATTCTATTGGTCCCCATTGTTTGAAATTCATCATTCTCCAGTGTTTTCTCGAGTACAGTTACTCTACAATAATTCTGAGTTAATGCGTATTGGTGATTTGGTTTTCAAGTGTGAAATCATCTGTGTAAAATTTGTATGTTCCTGTGAAAACCTGTTTTGTATGAGTTGGTTTACAGTACGTTGTGCTAAAGATGTGTCTAGATCGACTTATGTTTTTTTTATATATTATTAAGGAATGTATTATTTTTCTTATATACCTCTTCTTATTTATTATTTAAATGTACACTATAATTGTTCCTAAGTTCACTATGTATCACTGCAGTATTTGGACGAGAACAAGTCATTGATTCTGAAGATTGTTGAGAGCCAGAATTCAGGGAAATTGAGTGAATGTGCAGAGTGAGCATTTATTTCTTCTATTCTCCTAATTTGCAATTTATTAGCACCGTGCAGTAAGTTCAACCCCCTAAAGCCTACGTTATTGGATAACAGTTTTGTGGGGTTGAACATTTTAGTTTCTAGTAAAATCAGAATTGTTGTTTTGTAAGTTAGCTCTATTAGGCTTAGAGGTAAGAAAATACTTGTACTAGTTAAGGCCAGGCATATATCTGGGTGCAGCCTAGTAGTGCTCATAAACATGTGGCAATGTCCTGCTGAAGGCAAAGTTGTCTATTTGAAGTTCAGTGGCTAGACATAAAACTAAATATGTTTAAAAGTTTACAGAAATGTTAGTGATTTCCTTGTGTGATTGTTACAGGAACCAAGCAAGGCTACAGCGAAATCTGATGTACCTTGCTGCCATTGCTGATTCCCAACCCCAACCTCCCACTATGCATCCTCAGGTACACACTGCATTTCACTATTGTAACTTTTGTAGACGTTTCTGACATGGAATGAATTAGGTCGGGTATAGTCCAGGCTTTCCATATCCATTGTCTACTGCAGTTTTGGTATTCTCTGCAGTAGGAAGCCAATTCCTTTATATTTGAGTTGTCTTTTTGTATGTTTTAATGTTAGTACCTCTGCATCTGTGGCTTTTTGAAATCACTTTCACTTGTACCCTTTATGTTCTGAAGTACAAGTGATAATGCTAGGCCATAGTTTCTAAATTCTTTTGTTCCTAACAAAGTTTTGATTTTTATTTATTTTTGGATATTTCCCTGACGAAGTTTTTGCCACTCACAATAAATTAATGGCAGAACACTTTCAACAAACACTACGTCAAAGTTTATGATTCTCTGATGTTTCATTTCTTGAATGTTTAATAAAGTTCTTCCCTCACTTGAATTTCTGCTGGGATAATCATGAGAAAAATAAAAACATTATGACCTGGTGGCTGAAATGCTAATTGATAAGGCACAGAGATTTAAGGTTCTACTGCGTACAGCTGTTTTTACATGTCACATAGACTCCCTGACTCTGTTCTGTGAAATCTTTGTAGTACCCTTCCGGTGGCATGATGCAACCAGGAGCAAGTTACATGCAGCAACAAGCAGCACAACAGATGTCACCTCAATCTCTCATGGCTGCACGCAATTCCATGATGTACAACCAGCAGCCATTTTCAGCTATGCAACAGCAAGCCCTGCATAGCCAACTTGCCATGAGCTCTGGAGGAAGTGGGGGACTTCACATGCTCCAAAATGAGGCAAACAATGCAGGAGGCAGTGGACAACTTGGGGCTGGAGGTTTTTCTGATTTTGGACGCGGAGAAGGCATGCATAGGAGGATGGGAAGTGGAAGTAAGCACGATCTTGGTTCTTCTGATGGTCGGGGTGGGAGCTCTGGAGGCCATGGTGGAGATGGTGGTGAGACTCTTTACTTGAAATCCGCTGATGATTAAGAAGGATCATGGACATAATGGTCTGCTAGCGTATGAACTTAGGGAAGTAGCTGAGGAAGATGAGCTTAGGTGCACAACAGATGACACTTTCTGCTTAAGGGATCTGTGTTTATGTTATGTGTGAACAATGGTGAGAGTTTATCCTCAAACCTTGCACTTCGTGCTTTTTAAGTGAGACAATGCGGTCATGGTTCATGGTTGTATATCATGTAAATTTGTTGGTTTAATTCTTTATCTGCTTTTACTTTTATGCTGAAGATAAGTCTGCAATAGAAACACACATACAACTCACAGCCAAATGCCTTTGAAGGTCATATATACTGTCAAAGTGAAAACAAAATCTTTAAAGTTTAAATCATGCATAACCATATGGAGATTCAGAAACACAGAAGCACTCTGAAACTTCCCTCCAGAACTTAATTTCATCAAACTGACCAAA